>JANVYB010000001.1:0-9696329 GCA_027406005.1 Colletotrichum horii | reverse complement strand
CCTAACCCTAACCCTAACCCTAACCCTAACCCTAACCCTAACCCTAACCCTAACCCTAACCCTAACCCTAACCCTAACCCTAACCCTAACCCTAACCCTAACCCTAACCCTAACCCTAACCCTAACCCTAACCCTAACCCTAATTTATAAACTTTTTAGACTAATTTAAACCACTAGTTAATATTATTAAAGCCTATAGCAACCTCTCTAGCCTAGTGAGAGCTATTATTATTATTTCTTATTATAGAAATAATGTTGCTAATATAAACCTCTCTAGTAAGTTTCTTATATGCTTAGTAGGCAGCTATATAGAGGCTTAGTAATAACTCTAACTTATAAGCACTTATAAGATTACTTTATAACTTCTCAGCTTAAAAGCTTAAGGCTATAGCTTCTATTATTATGTTATAAAGTAGATAATTAAAGAGCTAATATATATAAAGTGTAATAATAGTCTTATTAATTTAGGCTGCTTTATCTGATGCTAAGGAAGATATACTGCTAGTTAAAGTTAATAATGTCTTCTTTGAAGTATCTAAGTAGGTAGTGTAGTTATAAATCTCTTTCTATATATAGATAGACTTAGTTTTATTCTAACTAAGAAGGCTATATACCTTCTTATAGATAAAGTTTAAATTAGCTATAATTGCTATATAAAAGTTGTTCTTTAGTAGCTGTTGTTGCTAGTAAGTAAATACTTCAGAAGCCTTATAATGCTTTAAAAGCTATGTATTAAAATCAGATTAGAACTTTCTAAATAATATATAACATCTAGTATTTACTGCAGCAGAGAGGTAGTTAGTAATATGCTTAGAAAGGTTTGCTACCTATATAAAACCTATATAAAATCTTTTATATTCTAGCAAAAGGTTTTTTAGATAGTAGTAAACATCTTTATTACTTTAATTAGTATATTTAGTATTTATTTTTAATTAGATCTATATCTTTTAACTAATAGTACTTTCAGACAGGCTATAGTTTCTAATAAGAAGTTTTTTAAAAAAGACCTAGCATATAAAATATTAAGTATTACTAACTAATAAAATGCTGTCTATATATATAACTATACAGCTAGATTTAATTAAGAGATATTAAAGTAGTTATATCTCTACTAAATATTATATCTTTTTATAGGCTTCAGTAAGCCTACCTATATATAGTTTAATATATATAGTGAATTAGTTAAGGTTAAATTTAATAAAATCATCCTTTTCTTCACTTATTCGCTAATGCTCTTCTAGTAGCTTCTAGATAACTTTAAACTTCTAATCAACTAGAGCTAAAAGCTTTTAGCCTTAGTAGAGGTACTACAGCAAAATAAAAGTGCTTAGCAGGAGGTTAATAGAGATATTTATAGCTAGCTGAAAATCTAATAGCAGAAAGACAGTTTATATATCTCTATAAAACTCTTATAGCATAAGTGTATTATCTAATAGGTTAGTAATAACAGGGTTCTCTAAGACTTATAAGATCTTATAGTTTTTAATTTTAATAAGATTATTAGCAGCTTCTCAGTTTTAACCTTTATTATAATTTATATCTTAAAGGTTGCTAAGCTTATCTTTATAGTCTTTAATAAGACTTATAATAAGTTAAAAACTGCTATAAATATAATAAAAGAAAGAGGCTGATCTAGCATAATGCCTGCTTATTCTTACTATTTAGTAAGTTAGAGTTGCTTAAGAAGTAAGTATAATATATATATGCAGTAGGTATTGCTTAGAAAGGTCTGCTATCTATATAAAATCTATCTGAAATCTTTTATACTTTAATAAAGAGTTTTTTAGACAGCAATAAATATCTTAAGGGAAATATATTAAGAAGCTTTAATACCTCAGCTTACTAAATAACTATATTATTAATAACTATACTGCAATAGTTAACTGCAATTTAGAAGTGAATTTTATGCTAGGTATAGCTTAATATGCTAATAATAAGTATAAAGTGTTACAGCTGCCTTTAAATCTAAGAGGACAGCTAAAATATATCACTAAGACTGCTTATATCTTATAGCAATAGGCAGCTAAAAAGGCAAAAAAGAAAACTTTTAAGCTTTTTAAAGAGTATAAACAGCCTATAGGTAAAGACAACATATTAAGCAAAGACTTATAAGTTATATATTATAGTGAGAAAAAGATTAAAGAGTTTATTATAACAGTTAGACCTAATAAATTAGCTATAACTTACTTATAAATCTATAAGTTTAGCTTTATATTAATAACTTATTAAGAAATATCTAGCTTAATTTCCAGCAGAAGTAGTTAAAAGCTTTATGCAAAGACTGAGGTTGATATATTGCGCAAAAGAGCATATTAACACCTGCTCTAAAATAGAAAAGATCTTTCTAATAACAGAGAGAATACTTTAAACTAAAATATTTTTAGCAAAACTGGAAATAAAGTTATAGATAGTAGCAAAATTTAAGAAGTTATATATTTAATAGTAGCTCTAATAATATAAGAAGCGCTTATTAGTGCTGCGCCTATTAGTGTTGCGCCTTTACAATCTAATCTTCTCAGAGTGCTAGAACTAGCATAAAGCTAACTAGAGACTATTATAGGATATAATAAGAAGGAATTATAACACTAAAAGCTAGATCACTTAGGTCTATTAATTAAAAGCCACACTATATCAGTTGCAAGCTATATTAGTAGCATCAGTCTATAATAAAACTAAGTTAAGAAAATCATTATTAAGCAAAGATTTATTAATATAGCATATCTAACTATAATAAGACTTTAGAGCAGCATTATTAATAACTTAGTGCATAAGTTTAGTATTATTAACTATATTGATATTACTAATTATCTAAATAAGATTTAGTGCAACTAGTATAAAAGCATAAAGGTTGAAGCTATTAAAATCCTCAGAAGATTAGTTATAAACTATATAATTATTAGCATATAGAGCTTACTTATAAGTGATAAATAGAAATATTATGCTTGCTCTGAGGGAAAAAGCTTTATAAAACTCTAGTAAGCTGTTAATATTAAAAAAGATAGACTGGTTTTCTTATATATCAACTTAGCTTACTGAAGTCTTTTTAATTAAAACTATTTATATTGCTATAAATAGCTGTTTATTATATTAGTAAGGTAGCAGTAAAGATATTAAAGTATACTTTATATAGCGCTTCTATAAGCAATATATTAAAAAGCTTAAGATTTCTTAAACGCTCTATTTAGTAAGGTGTTTAGTAATTTATCTTAGTATTTAACTATACTGTCTACCTTATAGAGGAGCAGGTGTTATAAAAGAGAATTATCTATCTTATCTTAGATTTACTACTAGCCTGCTCTAAGCTAGAGAGAAAGCAATATACTAACCTTTTTATATAACTTTATATTACTTAGCATAGTATATATAGATAAGCTAGAGATATAGCTTTCTACCTAATCACTATAAACTCTAAACAGCTAACAGCAGAAGAAAGCCTATCTTTTTCTAGCATTAAGCTAATAATAGCATTAAAGCATATTAAGGCTAACTTAGATATCTAAAGTATATATTAGGAAACAGGCTTTCTTAAACCTAAACTAGAATTATTCCTTTTCCCTTTAAGATCTTAAGCAGATATAGGTTAATAAAAGGAGTAATAAGAAGACTAACCTTAAGAAGAGTAGGCAGCATAAGGCGATAATATCAGGCTTAGCTATATATTAGTCTAATAAGTATAGTAAAGCTTCAGTAGCATCACCCTTTAGCCAGCAGCCTAAGAGACTTAATATTAGGTTTAGTGAAGTAGAGATAGTTTAGCAGAGAAGTGAGGTTAATAGAATATTAAGGAACATCACTCTAACTGCTTAATAAGAGGTTTTAGGTAGTGCTTTAATTATATTAGTACAGCTTCTAAGAGTAAACCTTATTAAAGCTGTAGTTTGCAAAACTAGAATATACTCAGCTTATAAAGATATAAAGCTTTAGTGATATCAGTTTTATAACTGCTGATAGAATTATAATAGTATAAGCAGGTTTTTATAGGAAATCTACTATATTCTACTAGAGGATTCTTTAAACAGCATTAAATGTTCTCTTTGCCTTAGATAGCAGCCTTAGTAATCAATTTTAATTAAATCTATATTTCTTAGCTAATAGTGCTCTCAAACTAACTATAGCTTCTAGTAGGTAGCTCTTTAAAAGGAATTTAGTGCATAAAGTATTAAGTATTGCTAATTAATAAGATGCTATCTATATATATAACTATATAGCTAGGTTAAATTAAAAGGTGTTAGAGTAGTTATATCTCTACTATATATTATATTATCTTATAGGTTTTATAAATACTAAATAACACTAGAGATGCTAGATAATATTAGATAATGCTTATAATATATAAAGTGAAGTTATTTACACTTTCTAAGGCTTAAACTATAAATCATCTATATCTATAGCATTTTCTTAGCTCTCTCTAGTATAATAGCTCCTTATAGAAACTATTATTAGCTTAAGAATAATAGTAAAATAATGCTAAAGCTAGAGGCTGATGCTGAATAACACTAAAGATGCTAAGTAATGCTAGATACTGCTAGAGATGCTAGATAACGCTAGAGATGCTAAATAATGCTAGATAACACTTAGAATATATAAGACTAATTCACCTACACCTTTTAAAACCTAAACCATAAATTATTAATATCTATAGTATTTTCTAAGCTCTCTCTAGTGCAGTAGCTACTTATAGGAACTACTGCTAGCTTATAAGTAAAACTAAAAATAATGCTATAGATTCTAGAGATTTCAGATAATGCTGGACGACGCTAAACAACACTAAACAATTCTAAGAGACACTTAATAACGCTAGAAATGCTAGATAACAATAGATAAAGCCTAAGATATATAACAGCAGATTTATTAATTCTTCTACAGCTTTAGTCGCAAGATTCTCATCCTTCTCTTTATTAATAATATTGCTTATTTAGCTGATCTGTGTTAATATCTATAGCATTCTCTAGGCTTTCTCTAGCATAATAGCTACTTATATAACTTTAGCTTAGAGATAACAGTAAAGGCATTACTTCTAAAATTCTATTATAAAATACTTCTGCTATAGATATTTATTAATTAAACTTAAATTTAGATTTAAATATAAATTCCTCTAGCCTAAAGATTCTATTTCTAAACCTAAGTTAAGAATTTTAATATAAAATAGTTTTATTTTAGATATTTATTTTCTAAATCTAGGTTTAGAATTCTAATATAAAGCACTCTTACTTCAGATTTTTATTTTCTAAGCCTGGGTTTAAGATTTAAATATAGATTTTTCTCATCTTAGAGGTTTTAATTTTAAACCTAAGTTTAAGATTTAAAGATAAATCTTTCTTATTTTAAAGCTTATATTTTTAAACTTAAGTTTAGGATTTAAATATAGATTCTTTTTATTTTAAAGATCTTAATTTTAAACTTAAGTTTAAGATTTAAATATAGATTTTTCTTATTTTAGAGATCTTATCTTTAGATTTTTATTTTCTAAACCTAAGTTTAAGATTTAAATATAAACTTTTCTCATCTTAGAGGTTCTATTTCTAAACTTAAGTTTAAGATTCTAATATAAATCACTTTCACTTTAGATTTTCATTTTCTAAACCTAGGTTTAAGATTTAAATATAAATTTTTCTCACTTTAAAGCTTTTATTTCTAAACTTAAGTTTAAGATTTAAATATAAACTTTTCTCATTTTAGAGGTTTTATTTCTAAACTTAAGTTTAGAATTCTAATATAAATCACTCTCACTTTAGATTTTTATTTTCTAAACCTAAGTTTAAGATTTAAATATAAATTTCTCTCACTTTAGAGATTTTATTTTTAAACTTAAGTTTAGAATTTAAATATAATTTTTTCTTATTTTAAAGCTTCTATTTTTAAACTTAGGTTTAGGATTTAAAGATGAATTTTTCTTATTTTAAAGCTATATTTTTAAACCTAGGTTTAAGATTTTAATATAAAGCACTCTCACTTTAGATTTTTCTTTTTTAAACTTAAGTTTAAGATTTAAATATAGATTTCTTTTATCTTAAAGCTTCTATTCTTAAACTTAGGTTTAGGATTTAAATATAAACTCCTCTTATATTATAGATTTTATTCTTAAACCTAGGTATAAGATTTAAACACTAATTATTTATGTTTTACTACTATAGTATATAAATTATACTGTTATTTTATAAAATCCTATCCTCTGCTTATTCCTTTAAATGCTAAACACCTCTTTTAAACCCCTTATTACTATCTCCTCCTTTTTCTTATAAGCAGCTTAAATGCTATTCTTATTTTCTTTTAGCTCTAAAGTGAAAAAACTAACTATATAAACTTATGCAGTCTTATTAAAGCTGCAACTATCTGTTAATACTATTTTTAGAAAGTTATTTTATCCTCTAGTCTAACTTAGGAAAGCTTAAGGCTTTTCTTATTAATATTCCTAGCTTTAAGAACAACCTATCTAATTGCAAGCAGGTGTTATATTATTACACCTTTATACTCTGTTATATAGATTAATTAGCTTACTGTTATTATATATAAGAGGAATATAGGGACTAATTAATCTTTTCCTTTATAATTTTCCTCCCCTATACCTTCTAGCTAAGCATAGTCTAATTATCTAAAGAGATCTCTTTAGAACAGAGAAACCATATTATATAGGTAATAAAAGCAATAACTTTTGCCTAAGGCTTTCAGTTCTTAAAGGGATTTAGGTTTGCTTTCTATATCTAGTAAGATATAGGTTTCTCTTTTAGCTTTATATCTAAATATATATTTAGTATTGCTAAAATTATAGCTAAAATAACTATTAACTAGTAAACAGGCTGCTAGAGGTAAGTTCTCAATATACTTCTAACTTTAATATAGTAGCTAGTTATTTTAAAGCTTTAGTTAGAGTTAGCTCTCTCTATTTAAGCGATAAACCTTTGCTTAATAAGTTTAAAAAGCATATAGAAAGGGATAGCAATCCTAAAATTAAGAAACTCCTCTTAAGTTAGCTGTAGTTATACTTACTATCTTATTTAAACTGATATATCTATAGCTTACATCTCTATTATCTAATACCTTAAGGTTAAAAGATAGAAGATGCTTTTTAAGAGCTTTTAGAAGAAGGTAATATTTTATGCTATAAGGCAGCTTGATTAGTTGCTAAGCATTTAGTTAATCTTATTATCTAATAGAGCTGTCTATATCAGCCTTTTTTACTACTCTCTCTCTAGATACTAGCTAGAGATTATAAGTGAAAAACTTTAGTTAGATGCTATACTTAAGATCACTTCTTATAATATAAAGTGCTAGATGCTATAGAGAGATACTACTCTCTTCTTAATAGCAGAGTTCTTTGCAAGCTATGCTATCTTATAAACCAGACTTATATATAAGCAGATATGCTATATAGAGGTTATAATGCAGAAATGCTTTTTACTAGCTATTTTAAAAGGCTGAACAGTATTATTTATAACTAATTGAGAGAAAAAAGCATTAAATTAGCTGTAGAATAAACTGGTTAGTAAGATTCTTCTTAAACTATACTTTGCTTCTATAGAGGCACTTACTCCTAAGAGAATAGATATTCTACTTGCTCTTAGATATTTAAGTTAGCGCTTGCTACTTTTATTTTATTTTTATATACTTAAATAATACTTGTTGAGGATAAGCTGCTAGCTATATAGCAGTAAAGCTGGAATAGCATAAATGCTTTTATTTATAGTACTTAGAGGTTGCAAAATATATAAGATATATACTTCTAGATAGAGGCTAGGTTTTAAAAGTTTATCTGTTTAAGCTTTGAGAAGTAGAGCTAGCTGAAGTAAGCATTTATAATAGCTAGCCTATAGTAATAATAGATAGCAGCAATATAGAGCAGAATTAGGCTGCTTTAAGGCTTTTAAGGCTAGGTATAGCAGTTTAGCTGCCTATTTAGCTCCCTAAAGTTAAGCATTAAGGGTGAGATATATAGCTATATGCAGGTAGATAGGCTTTCTATTATGCTAAGGAAATCTAGCACTTTCTGCAGCAGTACTTTAAGGTTGCTAGTATAGCAGTAGTGCTTAAGGTGGTTAATAGCTATAATTGCTTCAGCTAGAGCAATAGAAGGGCCTTTATTTTTATAGTTTATAATCTGCTCTCTAAGGCTATATATAGCGCAGTTAAAAATAGTTAAAAAGGCTGTAAGTATATAGGAGAAGAGGTTAATATAAAAGTTATGCAGTATACCTATATATATCTGCTTCTGCTAATAGAACTATACTATTAAGTAGAAGATAAGCTTTAAAACTATATAGAAGTTTCTCTTACTAGCAATAAAATTCTATATATTAATATAAAAGACCTATTTAAACTAAAATGCAGCTAAATCTATTCTATAGAGGTTTTTAATAAAGGTGCCTTTATATATAAATAGCCTCTAGAGGTTAAGGTTGAAGTCTAGCTTTATACTACCTCTGAGGAAGTTAAAAAGATGTTTCTATTGCTTCCTTATGCTAGTGTTTCTATTAGCTGCAGATAGAAGCAAAGTGAGGGTGCCTATAGCAACTCCCCTTAAGGTAAAGAGGTTATTAGAAGTGTAGCAGATAATATATTTAATATTAAAGTATGCTTAGAAGAAGCCTGCAGATAAGACCTCTCTCTTATTACTGTTCTACTTAATTTTAGCTTTAGTAAGGTTGTAAATAGGCTTAAGGAATTTCAGCAGCATAAATGATAAGAAATTTCTAAAGTTAGAGTGGAAAGCTATTAAAAAGAAGGTGAAGTTATAATAGCTGTTATATTATCTTCTAACTTAAATATAGTTTGCTAAGAAAATGCAGTTAGTAAATTCTATATTATTACTCTCTTCTTTTATTATTTATATTTTAATAGCAATAGCATAAAAGATATAGCTGATATTGCTTACTATATACTTCTAGTGCAATATATATTAAAGCTGCTTAAGTCTGCTATTAAACTACTTTTTAACTTGCTCTGCATTTTTAATCTCTTTACTTAATATCTCAAAAAGGTCTCTATCTTATAGATTATTAGTTATTTAGCTTTACTAACTGTAATAACATTAGCATATATTATATAGCTTAAAGCAGCTATTCTAATTACTGCTCTTATAGCTTCCCTCTCTGCTGTTATAGCTAGTTATACTCTATTTAGTGTTATTAAATGTTATATGCTTGTTAGACTGGCGCTAGCTAGCTTATCTGCTAAATAGAGGAAGGGGATACTATAAGTTAGATTTAATATTAAGATAGTATAAACTTATAAAAGCTGTAATCTTAATACTACCTCTATTATTATTAGAAGAGTTGATTTAAGTGTTGCTCCTATTATTATTAAAGGCATTAATTTAAGTATTACTTCTATAGTTATAAATATAGAAAGCAGAGCTGTTTTCTGTTCAAAAGTTATTATAAGCATAATCTTAGATAAATCCTAGCTACTTCTCTATAAACTTCCCTTAGAATATAGTTTAATCTATATAGTTAATCTGCTTTTTATTTAACTTATTTAAGCCCTAAAAAGTATCTATACTGCTGCATTAACAGAGGCCTTTGCTAGAGAAAATAAACTTAATAAATGCTGCTATAATCTTAGCATAGTAGTTAAGTATAGCATTATGCTTTACAGACTGAACTTACTAGTAGCTATATTCTATAGCAAACCTCTTAAGGTTATTTATCTCTAGATCCTTAAGGTATATCATAATATATTATATCTCTTAAGAAGAAGCTTTATTTAAGCAGAATATATAGTAGCAGAAGTTGAAATATATTTTCTCTAGAGTATGCTTTAAGCTGTAAAGTGCTAACTAGTTCTAAAAAGAGAACTTTATATTATTAAAGATTGCACTGCTAATAAGAATAGGCTTTAAGAGGATATTAATAATGCTGATTATATTTAAGTAGAAGGAGAGGGTTATTATATTATCTATACTTATTAGCTTTAAACTAATTCTACTAAAGTTATTATAGTTTATTATAAAATAAGTTTAAAAGTAGTATAAGGCATCTCTAGCTGAGTAGTTCTCTATATTTATAACAGTCTGCTTAATAAATTTATATATTATAGAGGAGATAGCTTAATTAAAAATATATTGCTTTTTTTTAAATAGGTCTAAAGAGATATCTAAAGCTGCTTATAGCTGAGATATATTTCTAAGGTAAGGTTTATAAGTAAATACCTATTATTATAGAGCGCGCTTCCTCTAGGTTTATTTTCCTTATTATTATCAGTATTATCTTCTAAGATAAACTTAATATCTTCTTTTCTTTCTATGCTAGCTAGAGTTATAAGGCTGTTATTTAGGTTCTTATATTCAGCATATTTATTATAGCTATTATTATTTAACTCAGTAGCTTCTTCTGTTGTTAGCAAGATAATAGCTTGCTTAATAGAAGTGTATTAAAAACTATACCTATTATTAAGCTGTTTATAACTAGCTATACTAACCTAGTTTCTTATAATTTGAAGCTATATTAAGCTAAAAGATAATAATAATAGATAGATAATTAATAAATAGCTCTATAAGTAAAGTAGACTACTTTCTATTATCTTTTTAAACTTATCTAACTTCTGCTACTACTAATACTAATATAATTTATGCAGCTGCTCTTAATACTCTAACTTAAACCTAGCAGCTCTATAAGTTTTAATATATTAATCTTCACTTTTATTAAACTTAAGTTTAGTGCTATTAAAGCTTACAGCTAGTTAAAATTACACTAGGAATTTAATATAATATTATGATATAACTATAGAACTATAGAGATAGGTTAGTCTTATTAGACCAGCTTAGCTGCCCTCTTATAGCAAGCTGTAAAGCAGATAAGCTGGGGTTTAAGGTTAGAGGGAGGAAGTAGGTCTAAATGCAACTAATAACTACTTCTAATATATCTAGCATTTAATATAGTAAAAAAAAAAGAAATAGTAATAAATATAGCAATAAGAATATAAAGATTATAAGGCTTATTAATTTTAATACCTGCTTTAAAACGTAGTGATTATCAGAGAGAGAAAGGCAGCTTAATATAAGAATATTTAGAACTTATTATAGGAGGTTAAACAGCAAGTTGCTTAGATTAAAGCAGCATAATAGATAGACTTTATAATTATATATTAAATAAAGAGAGAAGCTACTTTTTATAGTTAATTATTATACAGCTTATATCCTAATACTTCTTAGCCTAATAACATTCTTTACTAGCCTCTTCACTGCTGCTTATAAGCTAGAGAGAGGCTTTAACTATTAACTAGAGATAAAGAGTAGAAAAGATAATAACTTCTGCATAAAGTTCTTAGCTAGTGATATAAGCTTTAAGAAGCTCTTATTGTTATTATTATTATTATTATTATCTATAAAGCTTTCTATAGGCTCTTCAGTATATGCTTAGAATAGTGTAGATAGAGGCTAAGCATGCTTTAAAGGCCTGCTTTATCTAAAAGATGCTTCAACTTTATTTATTATATAGCTTTAGATATTGCTGTTGCTGCTACTCCTGCTGCTAATGCTACTTTTCTGATAAGCTTTACCTCTATAAGTGCTATTCTGCCTGCTTAGCAGAGAGGAGGGTTCTATATTATCTCTAGTTTTATTGAAATTAATATTATTTATTTTGCTTTCTCTTCTATTAGAACCTATTTTATTAGTGCTATTTAGGTTTAGCTGCTTCTCTTATAAGACTTAGATATCTAAGTACTATATTTCCTCAGATAGGCTACCTTCTGCTTAAGCAAATTATAAAGCTAGAATTGCTTTAAATATTGCTGAGTGAATTTTCTAGCTAAGAATAATATCCCTCTTCACCTCTAGTATATTATCTGTAAAAGTGAAGAATAAGCTAACTATTACACTATTATAAGCTATACTTTAGGTATTCTGCTTTATATCTATTATCTATTTTAGGTATAATTCTTCTCTAGTAATCTAGTAGATAGTTTAAAAGAGGTATGCTTATAAGCTAGATTTTGCAAATCTCTTACTATATATAGTAGCTATTGCTTTAAGACCTTTAAAGTCTAAGCTTCTTATTAAGACTTCTTTTAAGAGGTAGATATGCTCTATTTGTTTAAATCTAGCTATATTTAATAAGACTTAATTTAAAACATTTTATTTAACTATATTTGTAATAATTATTAGTAGATCCCTTTACTATCTCTTATAGTCTGCTAAGTTGAAGCTATTATCTATTTCACCTATTATTTGCTTTATATAATTCTCTATAGAGGTGATGATTTTAGCAATATTAGCTGCTAGAGATAGCTTATTAGGTGCTCTCTTGCTGACCTCTTTAGGCATAAAAGTAACTTAGGAAATAATATATATTATAATATCTAATAAGATATAGCGTTTATTCTTTTTAATATCTATAATATAGAGTAGGCTAGAGAAATATAGATTTTAGTTACTAATAATTGCTTTATATATATTAAAGTACTAATAATTATCTAAAAAAGTAAAGAAGTTAGAATGCTGCTTATACTAGCTGCTGAAGCTTTTAGATATAGATAAGTGTAAGTAGAATAATACCTAGATATACTTTCTGTAATACTTTAGTAAAAGTTCTTCTAATATTATTTTTTAATCTATACTTATAATATATATTGTCGCTAGAAGGGGAAGCTTTATAAGGGTTTATAAAAGCTTATAGAAAATAGAGAAGAAAAACTACTATATAGTTAGTATTACTGATCTATGCTTTTTGCTAGCTTTTATACCTTATAGGTTCTGCAGCTGATTATTTGCTCTTAAGTAGAGATCAAAAAGGTATCCTTCTTAATATATATATCACACTATATTATAACTATCTCCCTCTATTTCTTATTCTTTTAGATTATAATAAATTAGAGGATAAGAAACTTTTTATCTATAGCAAGGTTTAAAGCTATAGATATCTAGTTTGTAATTTTAGATATTTTGCTATTAAAGCAATTTTTATCTTCTTTAGCTGCTATAACCAGCTGGTCTCAAACTTAGCTATAGCTATTAGAGAGAGTTATGCTTAGGCAGTTTGTATAGAGGTTGATAATAATATAATTAGAGGTATAGTTTATAGATTAATAGAAATATTAGCTAGGTCTTATTAAGAAAGAAATAGATATAAAGCATAATATATCTTTATTATAAATATTGCAAGCCTATTATAGCTTTTTATTGCTACCTTCTATTTCCTCTATATAAGCCTTAAAAGCTTTAACTTTATGCTGCTCAACTAAAATCTCCAGTTTGCAGCTGTTATTAATTTCATCTTATGCTTTGAAATCCTCTATAAGCTGCTCCTCTTAGTTATCTATTAAACTGAATACTTAGCTGCTAATATACTGTTATATCCTTTTAACTTCTGCCTTTAAACTTAAGAGTAGGATCCAGTTTTTAATTGCTATACAGTTAAATATACTAATATAGAAGATCTTTTAGAGCCTATTAATTTATATATAGTTAATTAGCTAGTTATACCTTAAGGATTAGGTTGATAAGAGAGTATAAATAGGCATATAAGCTGATGCTATATAGTACTCTTTAGTAAGTTTTAATACTAACTTATTATTCTAAAAAGGTAGGTTTTTTGCAAACTTATTTAATATTTTATTAATTTCAGACTTAGTTTATTTATTAGTTATAACTATAAAGTTGCTAGCATAAGCTTTATGCTTTTTTAATATATCTATATATTTTATTTATGCTATTATAAGATATATATTAAGTTATGCTTACTGAGTAGAATATAAGGTCTGCTAGAAAGTAAGAAGAAGATAATATAGAAGAAGCAGAGAATGAGAGAGGAGGAGTAGCCTTTATAAGGATTCTTATAACTTAAGATAATTCTAGTTGAATAAGAAGAAGAATAACTATAAATTAAACTGCAGAAAAGCCAGCTTAAGAGCATATTGCATAGCTAGGCTTACTTATGAATTATTATATATTATAATCTAAGAGGAAAGATAGAGATATATATCTAATCTAAGAGGTAGCAAGGGTTAAGCTACTAAGGTCTTAGTATAAGATTATTTAGCTATTTAACTCCTATTATAAGGCCTGCTTATTTAGTTATAATTAGCTTTACTAGCATAACGTTTTGCTAAAGCTGAAATAGAATAAGAATAAAGCAGTAAATAATACTTATTTTGAGAGATATTAGCAGAAGATCTTATATATAGGCAACTTTAGATGTTATTTAGAAGATATATTACTATATATAAAGCTTATAGCTATAGTTCTATTTATTCTAACTGGTTTTATAGGTTTTTTAACTTTATTTATAAGTAATTAATTTATTCTTTTGATTTATTGCATTTTTTTATTTTAACACTTTAACTAAAGAGTATATTATTAACTTTAAGCTTACTTTATAGCATACCTTATCTAAGAGAAAAAAGGTATAATATAGTAAAAGTATTATTATCAGCATATTTATTTCTTTATTATAATAAATAAACACTAAATAAATATTAAATAAAGGAGATGCTGGATAATAGTATAGAGATAGTAGATAAGAAGAAGGTAGGAAAGCTGAAGAGTAAAGCTTCTCAGTAAGTATAATAAGAAATATATATTGCAACCTTATATATTTTATAATAAATATATAAAGTATTTATATTTATAGTAAATATAAATATCTCTGCTTTTTAGTAGCTTTAAAAATGAAAACTAACTTAATGCTTAGAAAGGTCTGCTATATAAGGAAGCAACTTTTAATAAATACACTAATATATTCAGTTATATATATTAGGCTACACTTTAAGCAGCACTTCATTTATAGATTCCTCACTATTATAGCCTTCTTATAATATATAACTAAAAATAATCTAATAATAAAGATAATAGATAATACTAAATAATTGCAGTATTAATTATATATGCTTGCTGGATTTCTAAACCTAGGTTTAAGATTCTAGTAGTAGGTTTTTAGTAAGTTAGATTTCTAAACCTAGGTTTAAGATTTCAGCAGCAGCTTTATAGTAGAATAGATTTCTAAACTTAGGTTTAGGATTTCAGCAGCAGCTTTATAGTAGAATAGATTTCTAAACTTAAGTTTAGGATTTAGCAGCTGCTTTTTTTTAAGCTGGATTTCTAAACTTAAGTTTAGGATTCTAGCAGCAGGTTTTTAATAGGTTGGATTTCTAAACCTAGATTTAAGATTTTAGCAGCTGCTTTTTTTTAAGATTAATTTTTAAATCTAGGTTTATGATTTTAATAGCTGCTTTTTTTTAGGCTGGATTTCTAAATTTAGGTTTATAATTCTAATAGCTGCCTTTTTCTAGGCTAGATTTTTAAACTTAGGTTTAGGATTTTAGTAGCTGCTTTTTCTAAGCTAGATTTCTAAACCTAGGTTTAGAATTTTAGCAGCTGCTTTTTTTTAGAATTAATTTCTAAATCTAAATTTAGGATTTTAGTAGCTGCTTTTTTTTAGAATTAATTTCTAAATCTAAATTTAGGATTTTAGTAGCTGCTTTTTTTTAAGCTGGATTTTTAAACCTAGGTTGAGGATTTTAGCTACAGCATAAATAACTGCTAAAGTGGAACTTAAAGGTATAATCTTAAAAGAGGTTTAAACTAACTAAATACTTAACTTAGTGAAATAATCTCTATAGAGATATATATTTTATAACTCTTATAGACTGTAAAACCTTAAAAGAAAGTCTAACCTAACAGTAGAAATAAAAGCTATTAATAACCTCTCAAACTGCATTTTCTATACTAGCTTCTACTATATCTATATAAAGTTTTCTATTACTAACTTAAATTATTATATTAAATCTAATATTACTGCTTTCTATCTTTTTGAAAAAGAAGATCTTTTCTTATAGCTTATTAATAGGAATAATAAAGAGGTTATTAAAAACCACTTAAATCTATATCTTTATAGTAAGCACTGCTACTGCTTCTTCCTCACTAAAGCACTTAGAGACCTATATCTTTCTGATTAGCAGTATTGCTAGCGCTCTCTTAAAGCAGATAAATAAGGAACTAAAGTAGATATACTATTTAACTTAAGGGCAGCAGCAGCAGCAACACTCTTTATACACCTCTTTTGCCTGTATATCTCTTTCTTCTGATAACTCTCTTTAGAACAGCATTATTTATGCTCTTTAGGCTTTAATATAGCATTTATACCTTTAAAGAAATAGCTTCTTAAGTCTTAACTTAAGGCTGTATATAAGTTATATAAAAACTGCATTTCTTCCTTTATAATAAATATAGCTAGCAATAGCTTTAAAACTTCCTTATAAGGCTGCTTAAACTGTAGAATGCAGTCTCTAAATTTATAGATAGTTTTATTAGAGATGCAAAGAGGAGGAATATAGTTAAAGTTAGCCTTATTAAGAAGTATATCTGCTACCTTATATGTTAAGTAGATATGCTTAATAGGATTAACCTCTTTAACTTTATTATAAATAATAGCTTCTTAATTATCTAAATACTTCTTAATAAGCATAAAGTTTAGATCTTCTCCTTTAGAATTATAGTTATTTATATTTATATTTCTATCTCTATTTATATTATCTATATAAGTCTTCTTAAATATATCTTTCTTCTTTATATATATAGGTATTATGCTATTAAGAATTATATTTTCTTCTTAGTAATATATTATAAAGTTAATCCTAATGAGATATACCAGTCTCTAGACAAAAGGAATGCATTTTCTAAGCTTATAAGGGACTTTATACAGCTTATATATAAGGTGAATCTTAAAGTAAGGCGCTAGACTGATCTTTTAAAGATAGCTTTTAAGGTTCTTTAGGTTTGTTATATTAACCTGCTTAATCTTATAATTGCTGAAGATATATAACTAAAGCATTATATAGATAGCATAAATAGACAGCTTCTTTTTAGTATAACTTACAGCTTAGTTTCTAATATTATCCTCTATAGGCATTTTGCTAGTATTATTATATAGAGAACCTATTTTAAGGCTTAGTAGCTTTATAAGATATTTAATATATTTAGTCTACCTTAAGTGATAAATAATAAAGTTATAATCTTCAAGCTAGGTTAAGTTAAATATATTGCTAGCTAGTATTAGCTTTAGCACCTAAAGATCGCTATATATATCCTAATTAGCTAGAAAAGTATAAGTCTTCAAACTAAATAAATATTTAATTTAATAAAATAATCTCTCTAGAGATATATATTCTATAACTTCTACAAACTGGTGTGATCTTAAAGAAGCAGTAAGTATATTCAGCTGAATATAGCTATAATAATAGAGTTATTATTATTAAGCACTACTATTACTCCTTCTTTATAGCTTAATATATTTAAAGTAGGTGCTATTACTACTCCTTTTTTATAACTTAATATCTTTAAAGCAGGCGCTACTCCTTTCTAATAAGTATATATTATTAAAGCAGGTGCTACTGCTGCTTCTTCTTTATTATAAAATAGTAAGTATGCTCTGCTATCTTAAGGTTCTAAATAAATCTTCTTAAAATCTAGCTGGACTATCTAATATTTAAGTAGTGCTATAACAGGGCGAGTTACCTTATAAATTGCATTACTAGCATAAGTATCTACTTAAAGGCTAAGCTATAAAGAGCAATAGATAGTGTTTATTCTGCTATATCTTAATATAACGCTAAATCTAAAAGTAAGGATAGTATTAAATAAATAGATCTTAAGTTAAGTTTTAAAATAATAACTAAAATAAGGCAGACTATCTATAATAACTCTTAAAAGAGAAAGGCGCTAGAGATATTCTCTTTATCTACTAATTCCAGCAGTTCTATACTATTAAAAAGATAATTATTTATTATATAAAGTATAAGGTATAATAAAAGATGCCTATAGAAAGATAAATTAGCTGCTATACTTAAAGGTTATATTAAGGTTATTAAGATTAAGTTAGAGGATAAAGATATAGAGCTTGTAATTAAGAGATTATATAAATATACTAAGCTTAATAGCAAAAAGAGTTATATTACTATTAGCAATAATAATATTAGTTAGATTAATACTGCTAAAGCTTAATATTAAGTTAAGTAATAAATTACTATAGAGATAAATACTGTAGATATATAACAGATAATTATAAAGTTATATAAAATAATTTAGTTCCTATTAGATATAGCAGCTTATTAAATCTAATATTATTACTTTCTATCTTTTTGAAAAAGAAGATCTTCTCTTATAGCTTATTAATAGAAATAATAGAGAGGTTATTAAAAACTACTTAAATCTATATTTTTATAGCAGGTATTACTGCTGCTCCTTCCTTATAACTTAACACCTTTAAAGCAAGTGCTACTACTACTCCTTCTTTATAACTTAACACTTTTAAAGCAGGCGCTACTGCTGCTCCTTCTTTATAACTTAACACCTTTAAAGCAGGCGCTACTACTGCTCTTTCTTTATAACTTAATACCTTTAAGGTAGGCGCTACTGCTGCTCTTTCTTTATAACTTAACACTTTTAAAGCAGGTGCTACTGCTGCTCCTTTCTCACTAAAGCATTTAAAGACTTACGCCTTCTTAATTAGCAGTATTACTAGCGCTCTATAGCAGCAGATAAATAGGAAACTAAAGAATAGAATTAGCTATAGCATAAATAATTGCTGAAATAAAACTTAAAAGTAAGATTTTAAAGAGGCAGTAAGTATATTCAGCTGAATATAGCTATAATAATAGAGATATTACTATTAAGTGCTACTGCTGCTCTTTCTTTAGTCTTTATAACTTAACACCTTTAAAGCAGGTGTTACTGCTGCTTCTTTCTTATAACTTAACACTTTTAAGGTAGGTGCTACTGCTGCTTTTTCTTTATAACTTAATACCTTTTAAGTAGGCGCTATTGCTGCTCCTTCTTTATAGCTTAATACCTTTAAGGCAGGTGCTGCTACTGCTTTTTTCTTGCAACTTAACACTTTTAAAGCAGGCGCTACTGCTGCTCTTTTTTTATAAGTTAACACCTTTAAAGCAGGCGCTACTGCTGCTCCTTTTTTATAACTTAATATTTTTAAAGCAGGCGCTATTGCTGCTCCTTTTTTATAACTTAACACCTATAAAGCAGGTGTTGCTACTGCTTCTTCTTTATAACTCACTTTTCTAAGGTATTTATAATAACTACTACTGCTTCTCTTTTTATTTAAATCTTTTTATATAGATTATTACATTAAATTTAGCGTTATTTTCTTCTATTCTCTTAAAGAAAAACTGCTGCTTTTTCCTCAGTCTTTATAACTTAACACTTTTAAAGTAGATGCTACTGCTGCTCTTTCTTTATAACTTAACACCTTTAAAGTAGATATTACTGCTGCTCTTTCTTTATAATTTAATATCTTTAAAGTAGGTGCTACTACTGCTCTTTCTTTATAACTTAACACTTTTAAGGTAGATGCTATTACTGTTTCTTTCTCATAACTTAATACTTTTAAAGCAAGCGCTATTGCTGCTCCTTCTTTATAACTTAACACCTTTAAGGCAGATATTACTACTGCTTCTTTTTTATAACTTAACACTTATAAGGCAGATGCTGCTACTGCTCTTTTTTTATAACTTAATACTTATAAAGCAGGCGCTATTACTGCTCCTTTTTTATAACTTACTTTCTTAAGGTATTTATAATAACTATTACTATCTCTCTTTCTATCTAAATCTTCTTATTTAGATTATTATATTAAATTTAGTATTATTTCCTTCTATTATAACTTAATACTTTTAAGGTAGGTGCTACTACTCTTCCTTTCTTATAACTTAACACCTTTAAGGCAGATGCTACTGCTGCTCCTTTTTTATAGTTTAACACCTCTAAAGTAGGTGTTATTACTCCTCCTTCTTTATAACTTAACACCTTTAAAATAGGTGCTATTGCTGCGCTTTTCTTATAACTTAACAACCTAAAGATAGATGCTACTATTGCTCTTTTTTCATAACTTAATATCTTTAAAGTAAGTGTTACTACTGCTTTTTTTATATAACTTAAAAGCATAATATCAAAAGAGGTTTAAACTAAATAGATATTTAACTTAGTGAAATAATCTATTTAGAGATTTATATTTAATAACTTTTATAAACTATAAAACTTTAAAAGAAAGTTTAGT
Organism: Colletotrichum horii; assembly: GCA_027406005.1. Classification (NCBI taxonomy): domain Eukaryota; kingdom Fungi; phylum Ascomycota; class Sordariomycetes; order Glomerellales; family Glomerellaceae; genus Colletotrichum; species Colletotrichum horii. The sequence goes on along the minus strand of JANVYB010000001.1, from coordinate 9,676,329 downwards.
TTAGCAGTAGAAATAAAGGCTGTTAATAACCTTTCAGACTGCATTTTCTATACTAGCTTCTACTATATCTAAGCTTAGTTCCTTATTACTAACTTAGATTATTATATTAAATCTAGTATTACTATTTTTTATTTTTTTAAAAAAGAAAATCTTCTCTTATAGCTTATTAATAGGAATAATAAAGAGGTTATTAAAAACTACTTAAATCTATATTTTCACAGTAGATGCTGCTGCTGCTTCTTTTTTGCTAAAGCATTTAGTTTAAAATTACTTAAAGTTAGCTTAAGTTTAAGATTTTAGTAGCAGCTTTTTATTAGGCTGGATTTCTAAACTTAAGTTTAGGATTTTAGTAGCAGCTTTTTGTTAGACTTAATTTCTAAATTTAAGTTTAAGATTTTAATAGCAGCTTTTTGCTAAACTTAATTTCTAAACCTAGGTTTAGGATTTTAGTAGCAGCTTTTTGCTAAACTTAATTTTTAAACCTAAATTTAAGATTTAATATTAAATTATTAGTAGGTTAGATTTCTAAACCTAAGTTTAAGATTTTAGTAGTAAGTTATTATTAAGCTAGATTTCTAAACTTAAGTTTAGGATTTTAATAGCTACTAGCTGCTAAGCTAGATTTTTAAACTTAGATTTAAGATTTTAGTAGTAGCTTTTTGTTAAACTGGATTTTTAAACTTAGGTTTAGGATTTTAGCAGCTACTAGCTGCTAAGCTAGATTTCTAAACCTAGGTTTAAGATTTTAATAGCAGCTTTTTATTAGACTTAATTTCTAAACTTAGGTTTAAGATTCTAATAATAGCTTTTTGCTAAGCTTAATTTTTAAACCTAGGTTCAAGATTTAGCACTAAGTTATTAATAGGTTAAATTTCTAAACCTAGGTTTAAGATTTTAGTAGCAAGTTATTACTAAGCTGAATTTCTAAACCTAAGTTTAAGATTTTAGCAGCTACTAGCTGCTAAGCTAGATTTCTAAACCTAGGTTTAGGATTTTAGTAGCAGCTTTTTGTTAAACTAGATTTTTAAACTTAAGTTTAGGATTTTAGCAGCTATTAGCTGCTAAGCTAGATTTCTAAACTTAGGTTTAAGATTTTAGTAGCAGCTTTTTGCTAGACTTAATTTCTAAACCTAGGTTTAAGATTCTAATAGTAGCTTTTTGCTAAGCTTAATTTCTAAACCTAGGTTTAGGATTTAATACTAAGTTATTAGTAGGTTGGATTTTTAAACCTAGGTTTAGGATTTTAATAGCAGGTTTTTAGCAGGTTGGATTTTTAAACCTAGGTTTAGGATTCTAATAGCTGCTTTTCGCTAGGCTAGATTTCTAAACCTAGGTTTAAGATATACTTTAGTATATTATTAAGTATATATTAAGTATAGTGATAAATAAATATAGAGCAATGCTAGATGATATAAATGCTTATTAAGAATATCTTCTTAGTCTTAAGGCTAATATCCTACTATTATAACTAATAATATCTAAATAAATATAAAATAACATCAGATAATAGAAGAACTTTATAAGCTTAGCCCTCTATAGGTTGAAAATATCTTTTTTAAATAAAACCTTCTGAATAATTGCTAACTTATACAAAATAACAGATATAATATAGCTAGTATTATATAACTAAAGAGATAAAAGATACTTGCTGTGTATTTTATAATAAATATACTAAGTATTTATATCTATAGTAAATATAAATATCTCTACTCTTTAGTAGCTTTAAAAATAAAAACTAACCTAATGTTTTAAAAGGTCTGCTACATAAAGAAGCAACTCTTAATAAATACACTAACATATTCTGTTATATATATTAAGCTACACCTTAAGAAGCATTTTATCTATAGATTTCTCACTATCCCAGCCTTTTTATAATATATTAATTAGAATAATATAATAATAGAGATAACAGATAACACTAGATAATTGCAGCATCTATTATATATGCTTTCTGTATTTCAAATAGGGTATACTAGACTAAATAGCTACTAAATAGTACTTTAAAGGGTTTACTATTTAAGGATTAGTTTATAAAATATTATCTACTCCTTAAGCAATTATTACTACTAAGGTAAAGTTTAACAATCTTAGAATAGTATGCAATAAAGTGTATACTAGGCTTCTATTTGTTTGAGAAGGATTAAGTTCTCACTTAAGATATAGAGCAACAGAAGGATATAGGAGTAATAAGAGTAATAAACAGCAGATAATAATAATAGGAGATAATGCTGAATAAGATTAAGACTTTTAGAGGCTATATTAACTATTTATAACAGAAAGGTCTGAATAAACAGTTAGTAATACTAGATAAAGAAGCTGCTAGTTCTATTTAGAGATATAGGATTTAGAATTAGTGATTTATAGTAAGAGGATATAAATAAACGCTATAAAACCTTAAAAGATAGAACTACTATATAGCTTCAGAATGCTGCAGCCTATAATGAACTATAATAAACAGAGAGGTTTAGATAATAATATAAAGAGAGGACCTTTATAGAGGCTTTAGTATATAAACATTACTTTATAAAATATTAACTAAACCTAAAGCAATTATTACTACTTAGGCAAAGTTGAGCAATATTATAGCAGTGCAGACTTTAGTATATGTTAAGCTTATATAACTTTAAATAGAATTAAGTTTTAATTTAGATATAAGTTAATTAAATAATATAGAGGTAATAGAGGGAATAATTAATAGATAATAATAGTAGGAGATAAAGCTAAATAATAGTTTTTAAGGCTATTAAGACTTTATCTGCATTTATATAAGAAGCTTATAAGGTAGTAAGTATACTTTTATAATATCTATATTAATATCAGATATAAATAGATAGACACTTTATTAGCTACTAAAAACCTCAAACAATATTTATTTTAGTATAAAGATTCACTCTATAAATACACTTAGCTATTTAGAAATCTATAATAGGTATAATATAAAGAGCATTTTAGTTATTAATTACTAGCTGATATAGCCTTCTTAAAGTATACTGATATAAATAATATAACTATAGAGATAATAGATAACGCTATATACTAGGCCTATATAACTTCAAATAGGATTCAGTTTTGATTTATATATAGGTTAATTAAGTAATATAGAGGTAATAAGGGGAATAATTAATAGATAATAATAATAGAGAATAAAGCTAGATAATGGTTTCTGAAGCTATTAAGACTTTATCTGCATTTATATGAGAAGCTTATAAGGTAGTAGGTATACCTTTATAATATCTATATTAATATCAAATATAAATAGATAGACACCTTATTAGCTATTAAGAACCTCAGATAATATCTGTTCTAATATGAAGATTTGCTCTATAAATACACTTAGATATTTAGAAATCTATAATAGATATAATATGAGAAGCACTTTAGTTTTTAATTGCTAGCTAATATAGTCTTCTTAAAGTATATTAGTAGGAATAATATAACTATAGAGATAACAAATAATGCTATAGAATTATATCACCTGTTCCTTAAGTTATTTACAGTTAAAATAAAGTATGCTAGACTTAATACCTACTAAGCAGCACCTCAGATAACTAAGAAGCTAAAAGCATTTTCAGATACACTATAATAACTTTAGATACTGCAATATTTATATATTTATATAGACTGCTTAAGCTGTAACATATTTCCTATTAACTCTAAAAGCAGAATAAATATTAGATAATACTAGATAATAAAGATACTTTAGAACTTATAGTATAAAGAAGCTTTTAAAGCTGTAGATATATAGCACTAAAAGGAGTATTAATAGAACAGGTATAATATAGCATATATAATATATACTATAATTGCATTTAGTTAGAAACTATAAAAATATATTTATTGCTATAGTATATTTATATTTCTTATAGCTAATAACTACTAAAGTGAGTTTATAAGCTTAAGTTTTATATTATAGTGTGAGGAAGTTTGAATATATATTAGCCTAAATAAGTGCTAGATAATGCAGAAGAATAGACCTAGTAGATAAGATAAGGTTCCTGAGGGGAATTTCTAAACCTAGGTTTAAAATTATGAATACTACTAGCTGCTGATATAAATTTCTAAACCTAGGTTAAGGATAATTCTATTTAAATCCCTTATTATATAAGATATGCAATAATAGTATATATTACTTAAGCCTACTGCTAAAGCTTTATAAAAGTATTACTTAAGGCTAGCTCTACTACTATATATAATATTTGTTTATATATTTAGAATATATCGAACTATTCTTTTTATATCTTTAAACACCTTATTTCCTGCCTTTTATTAATGCTTCTTCCCTTCTTTAGTTTTTTATATCTATATACTTAAGACTTCTATAGCTAGTTATTTATATATAGTACTTTCTAGACCTATTAAGACTTACTTTAATTAACTTCTATTAATATAACTTTTCATATTGCTTTATAAACCTAGGTTTAGGATTTTAGTAGCTAGTTTTCACTAAGCTAGATTTCTAAACCTAGGTTTAGGATTTTAGCAGCTACTAGCTGCTAAGTTAGATTTCTAAACCTAGGTTTAAGATTTTAGTAGCAGCTTTATATTAGGCTAGATTTTTAAACCTAGGTTTAGGATTTTAGTAGCAGCCTTTTGCTAAGCTGGATTTCTAAACCTAGGTTTAGGATTTTAGTAGCAGCCTTTTGCTAGGCTGGATTTCTAAACCTAGGTTTAGGATTTTAGCAGCTACTAGCTGTTAGACTAGATTTTTAAACCTAGGTTTAAGATTTTAATAGCAGCTTTTTGCTAAGCTGGATTTCTAAACTTAGGTTTAAGATTTTAGCAGCTACTAGCTGCTAAACTAGATTTCTAAACCTAGGTTTAGGATTTTAGTAGCTACTAGCTACTAAGCTGGATTTCTAAACCTAGGTTTAGGATTTTAGTAGCTACTAGCTGTTAGGCTGGATTTCTAAACCTAAGTTTAAAATTCTAATAGCAGGTTTTTAGTAGGTTAGATTTCTAAACCTAGGTTTAAGATTCTAATAGCTGCTTTTTGCTAGGCTTAATCTCTAAACCTAGGTTTAAGATTCTAGTAATAGCTTTTTGCTAGACTTAATTTCTAAACCTAGGTTTAGGATTCTAGTTTTAGCTTTTTGCTAAGCTTAATCCCTAAACCTAGGTTTAGGATTTTGTTAGAATAGCAATTTTCACCTATTGCAACGTAAAGCCATTTTTTTTCCTAGCCAGCTGACCTTAACCTTATACTTTCAGTAGCTGTTTCCCTATATTATACTTTTAGTAGCTGTTTCTTTATATTATTTACTAAAGCTATTAAAAAGAATAAAAAAAACATAAAAATAAGTATATTTCTTATTTATTTATTTAGTTTTTTTTATTATAAGCTAACTAAATCTTTATTAACTTATATAAGCTATTTCCTCTTATAATAACTCTTAATATCTATAAGAATATCTATTTAATCTCTTACTTTTAAGTTAAAAGTATTAAAAATTCTAAGAACTTTACTTTCTTTTAATATTTATAGCTACTAATATATTAAAATAAAAAGATATAGTTTTAATATAAATATAATAATAAAGTAATTAGTTTTTAAAGCTTTATATATTATTATTTATATTAGAAATAAGTATATTATTAGTTATTTCTTAATAGTAATAAATATAAGTTTTATATTTACTTCTCTTCTTATTACAGTTAATTATAATGCTTAGCTATATTATACCTTTCTCCTTATAGTTAACTATTATAATAATAGCAAGCAAAGGTGTGTTGATTAGCTTTAGTAGCAGCTAAACTAACTTTAAGAAGGATGAGGTTTAAAATAGGTGAGGGCGAAGGTGGTAGGCATTACAAAAGGAAGAGGCATAAATGAAGGTAGTAAGGTTAATAAGAGGGAAGCTAACACAAGGGTTGAATGATGAGAAAGGTACAAGCATAAAGGGGAAAGAGCCCACGCTTGTAAGTAAATGCCTTGCTGTTGTTCCTTCTCCTATCTGAGAACCCTGATCGTATAGATGGGGACCAACCAGTGAAGGTCCTTCCTAACCCAAGGTACTTCCGTTCAGCAGGTAAAGTAGCCGCCGGCGACTTAGCCAATTATTGCAGACCTCTCGACCCTAATTACGAGGCTTCTGTCCTCGGGCCACCTTGAAGCACCGCCTGCTGGCTTGGGTTGGGAAGAAGCTATAGCATGTCTTATACGTAACAGTGTGACGATGAGGGAATCCTATCAGCTCTTTCTGCCTGTTCCAGGCAGTATAGGGAGGATTGCTATTCAACCACAGGCTCCATTGGGTCTTTGCGACTCAGTTACATCCAGAGCATGATAATTTTCACAAGCTGGTGTATGACGGGCTTCGGGAAAGCTAACATTGATGTACAGTGACTCCAATCCGACAAGCAGGACCATCAAACCGTGAACCCGAAAGGATAGAATGCACCCTGATACGAAAAGATCCTAACTGAACCTGAACTCCAGATCGTGGTCTCCAGAAATCTGATCTGTCGGGCTGATGATGATTTGCACAATCCGCTTCCCAACATCGTACTCGTCCAAAAGCTTCTGAGTTCCGCCAAAAAACGGCGTGTTTTCAAGCTGCGACCATGCGGTTGCAGCGGTGCCCGTGTCCGCTGAATTGAGAACCAATGTTTCGTCTTCGTCACGATCAAGAGTATCGTACACCTTGCGAATCTGCTTAGATGTTTGTTTGTTGACGATGCCTTTGCGGCGGATAGCCTGAAGATCGGCCCGCCTGACATTTGGCTGTAGGTCCCACAACTCCATTTGAATGTCGCGCAGTTTGTATCTCTCGCTCTCGTCTCGCTCTTCCCATCCGTTGTATGCAGCGTACACCGTGATGACTTTGTTGCTGGTGTCAATCCCAAGGATATCCACAGGATCATCGCCGTCGTCATATGATTCGGTATACACGTAGTATTTACCGCCTGAGTAGGATAATGTGTAGCCTTTTTTCTCCTGCAGCAGAAATATAAGCAAAGGTCACACAGTCTTAACTGTTCATTGCCTAGAACATACAAGGTACTACGAACATGATGTTAGCTGAGTGGTCTTGTCATTTGGCAGCAGGAGCAGTGGTAACAGGGAAACTTACATCGCTCTTAGTTGGGGCCTGGGCCAAGGAAACTTGCCCAAATATGAGCGTAGATAGAATCCACAGAAACCACTTGAAATGCATATTGGCAAGCGTAAATAGAATGGCAACTGCAGTCTCAAACGAGTAAAAAAGATAAGAATTCTAGCGAAGTGTACTACTCTGATGCCCTTTGCATAACGTCTTTGGTCCCTTCAAAAGGTGATCTGTATCTATATGTTTTTGACCTTTTGAAATAACGATACTCAACCTTTCCTCCATTCGTCTCCGCCCAAGATAAATCAAAGGTCCACATTGTTCGCCAAGATACCTTGTGCATTTCATTTTTAGTTGGCACGGAAATGGCCGCTATCATCCCTTAGCAGTGGAAGTGAGTCACTCGGATGAACCGAGAACTTTGAAATGCAGCCTTGAAGGTCTTGAAGAAAGGTTAAGTCCTAAACACCTCAAATATTTACCTAATAGTTTGTGATGAGCAGGAAGATGCAGGGACTTGGGTTGATCGTCTGCTCCTCCGCTGTGCGGCGGACAGCATCCGTGGCCACGTCTTGGCATGCGGACAACGCCGAATGGCGTGAGAAAATAAACACTGCGCCTATTAATCTAGACAAACTTTGAACGGTGCAAACTTACCAGTGTCTTAGAGAATTTGGAGTTTCTTAATATAGTTTCTCGTCTAGAGGAGGATATAAATCCATAGGCGCTCCAGCTCCAGGACCGTCCGACATTGCTGTTGCAGCAGCACATCGATTGAACCCATCGTACAGTCTTTACCGAATCAACACCTTCATATTTTGCTTACAACAAGATATTCAACCAACTATCAAACTGAACTCTCCCCGATTTATTGCTCCTATTCAGCATTTACTCATCTTCAAAATGATGAAATCGAGCTTTTTACACGCCGGCTTCTCCATCCTTGCAATCTTCCTCCAGCAAACATCGGCCTGCCGACAGGCTATCGTAACGTACTCCACAGAATACGAGTGTGACCTCGACCACTTCGATACTGCCATTGCCGAGGACTGTAAGAAATTGGCCGAAGGCATCAACAAGCAGGGCAAAAAGTTTGCAGAGGCTCCAGTGGTCGACTCCGTGGAGTGCCTGGAATGTGATCCCGACGGAGAATCGAGGAAATGCCGCTGTCTTCTGAGCGCATGGCGATTTCGCGATTGGGAGCCGGAGCCGGCCAAGTTTGATGATTTTGAGTACGAATACTGGAGGCCCATGGAGAACGGAAAGCTCGATGTCAGTTGCGACAAGTGAAGGACACTCGTGGATACTGTTCAGGGGCGCATGGTTCGGTGATTAATTAGACAAAAGTACCCGGGGATTCTAGAGATTTTTTGAACCCCCTACCCGGGGGTCAAAGCGTGTGGCAGGCTAACGCTAGACCCCCTACTCACATAGGGGGCGAAAAAACAGGGTTTCCACGCTAAAAAGGGGGTTTCCACCCATATCACTAAAAGTGGCATTTTTCTATATTAACCTACTAAATTAATAACTTTTCGCAATATAATTTTCAGCTTCAACTACATCATATAATAATAAAAATTATATCGTTATATTGCTCTTAAGTAGGGCTATCTAGCTATATATATAATATCTATATATATTATATAAGTGTAAATAGGCTGCAAAAGATCACTATATTATCACTTTCTATATTATTAATAATATATTTATGCTTCTTTAACATCTGTATTAATAGAGGCGTTAGTAGAAAGTTATCTTCTATAGTACTTTAAGTATAGAAGTTGTTAAGACCTTCTTTTATAGTGTGATAGATTGCTTAATGCCTTAGCTGCAGCGCTAGTGTTGATATAGCGTTAAGCATAGCAGCTAGCGCTAGCAACAGCAGCAACTCAGGCTTGCCAGCATTAATGCTATTATTAATATCTCTAAACTGGCTGACTGATTTGATGCTTATTATAGTATTATTGCTATTTTTATTAATAAGGTTGTTAATATTATTATTAACCTCTAGGTTGAAGTTATTATTATTATCTATATTGCTAAGTAACTTTCTGATATTAAAGTAACTGAAAAGCCTCACTATATATTTAATATAATCTTAAGCTTCTTTTGATAATAGCATAAAGTTAAGATTAATCTGCCACTTTAGCTTAAGTAGCTTAAACTATTATAAGTCTTTTAGGTTAAATGCTATATAGTTATAAATCTTATTAGTATAGGTAAGCTACTGCTTAAAATTCAGTCTCTTTATATGCCTATTAATCTGTTAATACTTTATAGTATTATACTTTATGCATACTTACTTCTTCTGCTGCTAAGCCTCTTTTTTTATAGCAATATATTGCTACTTAAGCTTCTTTTATAAGGCTTCTATTACTTGCCTCTTATAATGCTTTTTAATTTCTATAAAAGTTATACTTATTATAAATAAATAGGCTGGTTTGACGCCTCACTAGGTCTGTTTCTTATGCTGCTATATCTCTATATATTTATTTTAGTTAATAATATGCTTTTAGCCTCTCTTATAGTCAGAGGTTGTCCAAAAAATACAATATAAATACATCCCCTCATAAGGTTAAATCTACTAAAGTAAGTATTTTTAAGCAATTAGTATAGCTATTATAAAAAGTAAATATACTATAATTATCTATGAAAAAAGCGCTATTTTTAGCAGTAGAACCCACTTTTATAGCCCTTAGTACACTATAGTTATTACTGCTTATATAATAAAAGCACTAATATTTTCCTTCTCAAGTTAAATACAATATACTAAAAATACAGACCCACTTTTAAATATATATAAAATAATTTATTTAATAATATTACGTAATAACCTCTATAAACCCTGTATTTTTTGCTTTATTATAGCTATATATCTAAAAATAATATTAAAAACTATTAAATTTAATTAAAAATAGATATTTTTATAAAAAATACAAAAATATAATGTATTTTCTGTATTGTATTTTTTCCAACCTCTGCTTATAGTATAAATTACTCTTGCTGATTGCAGTTTTAATTACTTTATAACCTCTTTAAGTAGGAGAGCTCTATTTAGCAGCATGCTGTTGCTTAATAGCGTCTGTTTATAGTATAGCTTTTTCAAACTTATCATCATTTAGTAAGTAACTTAAGAGGTAGCTAGATATGTCAACTTAAGCTGACTATATGCATTTAACTAATTGAGAGAGTATTATGTCATCTCTAATTAGCTAGATGCCTAACTTTTTAAATCTTACTATAATATTTAAGTAGGTAAATGCAGTATCTATTATCTGCTAAAGCCTGCTAATAAAGTTTCTATAAGTAAAAGTGAGATTGCTACTTTATATAGACTTTTATAGTACTATCTAATAAGCCTTTTTAAATAGCTAGAAGACTTCTATATCTATAGGTTAAAGTAGATATATAGTATGAGGGGGGAAAAATCTAATAATAATGTTAAAATTAATATAGTATTCTATAAGGTCTATATTGATATAACTAGAGAAGCTATTAAAAAGAAGTAAATAATATAGCATTATGCTAGATTTAGCTTAAAGAGTTTAGTATAACTCAGCTTAAATACTTAGTATTATCCTATATATCTTAGGCTTATTAGAGCAGCTTCTATATATATTGACGCTAAACTATAACTCTATTATATGCCTAAGTTGCTAAAACTTCGCTAACTGCTTAAATAAATATATATTGAAATGTTTAATATAATCTATTATAATCTTTTAGTTAGAGAAGGCAGTAAGAAACTATATAAAGTAGATACCCTTTTCAATATTATAATCAGCCTAAGCAGTAACCAGCTATATCTTAAAGATGAGATATACTAGAATAATATCTCTAATAGTATTACTAGTGCTAATAAGAGTATATAACTCTCTATTAGCTAAATTAATAACTTCTTACAGTCTGCTCTGCTTCTATTATCTTTAGAGTAAAATAATATATATATAGCTGCTAAGGCAGCTGATATAGCAGCTAGACTTATCAGCATTCTATATCTTAAAAGGCTTAAGTTTATAGTCTTAAACTATAGCTTTATACTGATTAAAGAAGTATCAAATTAGTATTAAGTTAAACTTAGCACCTTTCTAGTAAATCTCAATAGGTTTAATCCTTAATCCCTTCTAAAACTCTAAGTGATCAGCCTTCTAGAACCTTATAAAGTGCTCTAAGACCAAGCTTATACCTTAGCCAGCCTAAAAAGCATTAGCTATCTCTTTAACAATAAGAGAGGTTGCTAGAAAGCTAGCAGTATTAAGCTATATTATAAATGCTGCTAAAGCTAAGTCTTCAGCCTCTGTTAACACCTTCAGCTAGCTACTCTCTTAAGGCAGCATAGAGAGGTTATAGCTAGCCTTAAGAGCCTTTAAATACTTTCCTACTGCTATATAAAATACTTTATAGTTAGCAGCAATAGCTTATATTAATAGCATAGCAGCTAGAGGCTTCCTTAAGCACTTTAGCTGGAAGGCTTATTAATATAAAGCATATAACACTTGCATAGCTTATTTAGTAGGCGTTAAGTTAGTATCACTCTAGCAAAGCATCTTAGCAGTAAGGCTTAAAAGCAGTAATCAAAAAAAAAGTAGTTTTAAGTCACAGCATAGTCTCAAAAAAGTCATATTTTAGTGGCAAAAGGTTAAAAACGCAACTTTTATGCGACTGGGTGGAAACCCCCTTTTTTGCGTGGAAACCCTGTTTTTTCGCCCCCTACGTGAGTAGGGGGAGTTTTGCGCTTGACGCAGGCTGACTAACGCCCCTGGGTACACGTAGGGGGCGAAAAAACAGGGTTTCCACGCAAAAAAGGGGGTTTCCAGATAGTGTATAATATGGCGGCTCGCCTACTGTACTAACAGGATTACATAAGAATCTAGGGAAATTGGGTCGCGTTTTTGAGGTTAGTTTTGGATAGTTTTTTTCAGAGATTCTTATGTAAGTATGTTAGTGTAGTAAGTGAGCTGTTATACTATATACTATCTGGAAACCCCCTTTTTTGCGTGGAAACCCTGTTTTTTCGTCCCCTACGTGAGTAGGGGAGCCTGCGCGCGCGCAAAGATCCCCGGGTATCTGTCAAATTTAATTGAATCCCGGTTAGAGTTTGTCGTATTACTTACCCGGTCTCCTCACACCTGAAACGATTTTAGTTTCTGCCCCTGTGCGTAAAAAAACAGGAAGGGGCTGAACGTGATTTTAGGCTAAATCTTTCTGCAAGCAAAGTTCCTTGCTAGCAACAAATGTGGCTTGTTGAGAGAACTTTCTGAGTATTTGTTGCGAGTTGTGTACTGAAACCACGTAACTTGAGGATTGGCCACCACACAGATTATGCTCTTCTAGGTGTCTGAGTGCTTCAACTCACGGATATCTGTCGCAGGTCAATGGAGTTTGAACATATTTGCTTCTTGTTCTGCTGAGACCCAGCATGACCCGACGTAATGAACTGCCCAGAAGTGGAGGCAGAAAGCATTCTTTACTAAAAGGGCATTCGACGCTGAGCAAGGGTTAGACCGGCTTACACTTAAATTGTTCATCACAAATATTCCCATCCTTTCGATGTGATCGGGGAGGTCTTTATAAATATCAACGGCCTGCTGATGGCATTACACGAGAAGCTTGGCATCATGCCGGGGTTGGGCTTTCCTTTTTCTTTTTCTATCGACTTTAGACTCAGGTCTAACCAAGTTGCTCGCGGCAGGCCCTCAGAGACTACACAGGAGCCTATTTCTGAGAGGAGGTTCTGCCCAGCCAGTGCCGGTCGGTTGTACCATCTTCACTTACTGTCATATCTTTGCATTGAACTACGTAATAGACAAACTTGTGCCAAACGCCTAGAGAATCTCATAAGAAGCGGCCAATAGAATACAAATCAAGGAACCCAGGTTGGCTCTTCACCCATATCCCCCGTCAGTAGCAAGTTCCCAAGTACACAGTGATCGCGTTTGACGTGTTCGTTCAGTCATCAACACGGTCCGATACAAAAAAGATCCCGGTCGATCATTTGGCCATAACTAACGACATTGGGTATAAGTACCTGCTAGGCGTCATCATTCTCTCAGGTTCAAACCACGATAACGGTTTTCAACAATTCTATTAATGATTATCTCAAACCTTCCTGATCTCAGAACACATACCCGATTTGAGAATTATTGGCGACTCGAGACTCCATGGGAAATGACCATTGAACAACTTGACATTACGGCAATAGAACCGATCACGACATTTTCTGCGCTCTGAACTTAGGTCGATGGAAAATTCAATCCACAAGTCATACACACTCCAAGCCGTCTTAGCTCAGAACCTGACGTGAACCATTGCAGCCATCCCCCAAGTATTAAGAGTGTCCGTCTATCTCTGCGGTCTAATCTCTTGCTCACGCCCTTCGCATTCCCGAAGTAACGGTCAACATGGTCAGATATCTGTGTGTAAAGGTGAAGGCGGCTGACGGCCGGGTTGGCTCCCCAAGCCCGCCTCCCGAGACCGGTGATATTGCAGAGTATCCCGATAAGCCCGTGTGGGTCATCTGGACTCACAACGTAGAGAAGGAGAAATGCTTCGCCGGAAATCATACCGAGTCAAAAAGAGATATACGTGACCTGCCAATGCTCCCACTCGCCCCTGCGGCAAGCCTTCCATTATTTTCCGACTACAGGTTCAGTCATCACCTGTGGGCTGGCAGAGCCGTCTGTTCACAAGGGGGATTGGCTTGGCAAGGGGAATTTCTCAATTTTGTCTTTCTTGATTATGCTCTGTGATTGACCCTTCCACGTAGGGAGGAAGGGCCTGCCTCGCTGACCTGTGGTGGTAAATGCGGAACGCTATGCATGAGCCAATACTGCGTGCCGAAGCCCTCCCGATCTTGGCGATCCCGTTATTATCCCCGGGACCACCATCACGACGGCGGCTCGGCCCGCGACAGCACTGCCGCCTGCACCTCCCGCTCCGACGGAAGAGCCACAGCCTGAGTCACCTGGGTACCGTCTGCAGACTGCCACTATTGGTATGTGAAAATGTAACATGAAGATCTGTTTTCATTTGTGACTTATTTCAACACACAGGAATAAAATCTTATTCTGAGCTTTTGAACTTCACGACATGATATGTTGGGCCGATCACTGCGGGTACAAGCTCCGACACAAGGTGCATAGCTGCAGCGCCATCATGAGCAGGGTAGCACTACGTTTAAGACGGTATGGTTCAACCTTCCGTTGTTCATCAAATACAGTTGCATCGAGTGCCCCATCGTGTCGAGAGGTGTTATCAAGCTCTCTTAGGTCAGCGAAGGCCTAGAAGCCGCCGAGAAAATAAAGACTCACATCTCTACAAGGAGGCTAAGGTCCTTCCACTGACCGCCCTATTCACGACGAAACTAATTTTGATAACCCCTAGTCCCCTGCAGCGCACAGCTCTGCCGTCATATTCCCACAGCACGACACCACTGTTGCATTTTTTTAGCCCTTTTGTGGTGGTCGTCAGAGAGGTGGGGAGCCGTCACTACGACTGTGGAATGTTCCAACCTCGACAGAAGCCCCAGGGCCTTCGACATCATTGTCCTATGAACCGGGATGCACTTCTCGTACTTGATCTTTCATTGCAGAGATTGGAGATGTACTGAGATAGATGTGTGCCCGATAGTATTACGAGGTTCTTTGGCGACCTTATCTGCCATTAGTTTGCTGAATAGGGGCACAGCTGTTCGTGACACACGTGACAATACCATGACATCAAGTGCAGGGGGATCATATGTACCTTATATAGCTATTATGATCAACTATATAGATAACATATACTCATGCCATTGCGTCAACTACAAAGACCCAACCCCCTTCGGCATCCGGGGTAATGTCAGGAGTCCCAAACTCTGTTCGATGAAGTCGCGACAGTCGGCAAGCAGAATCTGTAGAGCGGCATAGTCAAATCTTTGAGGTAGGGAGTATTGATCGAGAAGGTCGTCGACGATGAACATCCAGACCTGAAAGGATGTAAGGGCCACCATGGTATCACAAGATGCGAAGGGATACCAGCCCGCTAGCTGATCGGCCAATTTAGCTTTGGTCAAGCGAGCTCGGACGGATTCATTGATGGCGTGGCTGGTGGTTGAGTTAATCAGGCTTTGAGACTGGCATTTCATAGATCTTCTTACTTCTCTATGATACTCGTGACTTTGCTTTCCACCGTGTTGGCGTGTTGATTCATATCTTTGGTCCAATGCTCCATCATCTTTCCAAGGTCTGGTATACGTATTCGCTGGCCATGAAGTTGAGCAAGCATCGACCCGCGGGTGTGTTGACTCTTCTGTGAGGATCCCGAGCTCAAAGGCTGGGGCAATGACGTGACGGCTGATTGACGGATTATCTGAGCCATAGTATCTGAGGAATAAAACGTTGTGAAGAAAGATGTTTGAATGGTGACAGCAAATTGGATTGCAGCTGGTAAATCTGTCAAGTAGAGATAGATATGTAGATTGCACACCGGTTGTGCTACTTATTTAGGGAGCAAATAAGGTGACTGCAAAGTATTGGAACAAACCCATGATTAGGATTTCTCCTGAAGCGGTCCGTCTCGCACGCATTAATCTCCGTAAGAGGAAGTACTTCATCGGCTGCGTAGGCTACAGCGAAATCATCAGCGACGCGAAAGCGATGTAGTTCACTAACACGACCGCGATTTTTGCAAAAAGCACCCTGATGCGGAATGTCCGTCGCCAATCTCCGCAAGTCACCACCTGTCAAGTCAGGTTGAGAGTTAGCTCTGGTTCGCGTCACATGTACTTGCAGTCCCCGGGAAACATAGGCCATTATCAGTGTTGGCCGGGGGTTGGTTTATGTTGTCTTAGAGTTATCAGTGCAACCCTCGCAGGCAAGCTTTTCCACCATGGTTTACACCATGATCAGCGAACCAATACAATTGATTCCCGCGGCAGCTGTAAGTGAACTTAAGAGAACTAGGCAGTGGCGGTGTTGCACACATTGATGGGGCCAATGAAAGCCGCCCGGAGTGCCGAGTTTGGTTGGCTTGCGAGCGTTTGACATCCGGATGAGACACTTATCGAATTGGCGCAATGAAACTATATCCTCTATGCAAGTGGTCAACGCAAAGTTCGTCAAAACCTCATGAGCCCTTGGCGGGACACACGTTGATGACTTGGGATGAGACATTCCGATGTGCTCGGACAATCGCGAGGCTGTCAACGCCATGACACCCAAAAGCTGTGTCAGGGAATCGCCTCTCACAGTTCCGATGAATTATATCAAAGTTATCTGATAATATTCCCCCGGAAGACTTCGTGCAGCGCTACTCGGAAGTCAAAATGTAACCCTGATAGCACAGTTGCGTAATGGCCTGAGCTGTGTCCGGGCGAATTAGTCTATTCGACCAGGTTTTACCTGGTCGCAAACACTCTAGGAGTGCCTGGACTCGAGGAGCTGATCACCAACGGGTGAATTTAACTCCGCGAGGTAGACCGCCATGCATGGCCCTGGTTAAGGTGTAGTAATCGGAATTATGAGAGTGTCCTGTCGCTGGCTAGCCACGTCCTACAACTTCAGCATACTCTCTCGAATGATTACGAAGGTAAGATGTGCAAATCCCCCAGAATGACGGCATCATGCGAGCATTTTTACCAGTAACATTCCAGCAAGGGAGACTAGTACGTAGGTACGACTAGTGCGCTGTGTTCACGTAGACCCTATGAAGCTCACACAGAATTGTGCGCGCCCTGGCTAGACGGATCTGCTGACAACACGGGCGATTTTCTCATAATATTCATAAACATGGTTTCGCCGAACGTACAAGAAAAACTGTTGATCTCTCCGTGCAAGTCATGAAAAGAAATCTGGCATTGTATGTGTTCCTCATCCATTGGCCAGCGAGCAACAAGCCCAGCATTATTGTTTCGGAACGGTCCGATGACATATTGTCAGCCTGACACTTCAAATGGCTGAGAGCCCTTTGGGTAGGCAAGAAATGCACCATACCATGACATGCAAGTGGTAATGGTTGGAAATTCGGCACTAGGAGTCGTTCAGGACCCTCAACATTGCCCGAAGACTGGAAGATTTTCTTCGAACGGGCAATCCAGGCATACCAAAAGGGAGGCGATGCTAAGAAAGAGATCGACGGACATGGCATGGTTTACAGACAGATATCCTTGTCAACAGCTGCATAATACACAGGGAAGGAGGTATTAAGATTGCTTATCCTGCTCATAGTAAATCTATGTGAAAAGTCGTAGTTGTCACTCTACATGCAGGTCCTGTCGTCTTGCGGGCCATGAAACTCATCTCAGAGCCCGAGCAACTTACATACAGTCGCTCAAGCCAGAACAAACGTATCACTGGCCATGCTGCGCCCGTGTGCGTGGCGCACCTGTCCCATGGGCAGCTTGAAGGCCCTCGCTCACGGCCTGTGCTAGTCGCGATACAAATGGCTCTCTCTGAGTAGATTCCATCAGCAAGTGATCGAAGACTTCACACTGAAAAAGCAATTCTGAGATGGGCTCAGATACAAACTTACCATCAACGAAAAGTGATGCGCTCCCTCAACTCTGTGACATATGATATCTGCCCCTGGCAATAGCTTCACCCACTCGTTCGGCCCAAAGTCCTTCCTCTGCACCGTCAAGAACTTCATTCCCTCTGTATCATCCGGATGTGGCGACAGCGGCGGCGCCCCCGGCCTGTCAACCACGCTCTCCCCTGCCCAGATCACGTCAACCCTTAGCTCCTGACCCAGTGGCACTACCAATGGCGTAGCGCAGTACCTCTCGAGCACCCCGATCGTTCCCTCGAAATGCGGGATCAACCAGACCGGCAAGTCACTGTTGCCTCTGCCCTCACTCCAGCCGCCAAAAACACCCAATCGTTCACAATACTCATAAAAATGCCTTGGCAGCCTATCCATCCCGTTGTGAGGCGGCGGCGCATCGATCAGCAGCAGCTTCGCGACCCTGCAACCTCTATCGCCCAGCATTTGCGCGGCCCGAAACGCGAGCGACCCGCCGGCAGACCAGCCACCGAGCACATATCCTTTCTGAGATGACGGCGGCTGCCGCCTCAATATCTCAGGTAAGTACCCCTCGCTCAACAGTCGGTCGAGCGATACGCACGCCATCGTGGCCGTATCGCCACGTAAGAACGGGCACATAAGGCCGACGACGCAGACGCCAGGAGCAATGGGCGGAAGAGAAGCGTACGATGTAGCGCTGCCGGAGCCGTCGGGAAAGAGGAAGAGAATCGTGTGGGCGGTCTTTGGGAAGCCTTGGAGGATGACGGACTTGCATGGGGGAATGGTGATGGTGGATGGTTTGTCATGGGTGTAAAAGGAGTCTCCGTCGGGGATGGTTTGAGACGTGTCTAAGCTACGGGGTGTCGCATTGCAAGAAGTTGCCGTCGCAGGCGAGTCGCCACCGTTCGACCACTTTTGGCTTTGTGCTGGGGATGCAGACGGCCCTTTCCTGCTCATATCATCTGGTGACACCGGGCTCGGAGGAAAGATCCCCTGGCCTGCCTTATCCGGGGGCTTCGTCTGTATTCTGAGCGTCTTCGGTGGCTTCGGCGTCTGCGGCGGACTAGACGGCACGGCTGTTTGCAGCACCCTTGGGGACGTTGTGGCCACCTTCTCAGCTACTTTGGTCTCCTGGATCAGCATATTGCTAAACACGCGCCGGGGAAAAGCGTTCACTGAATACTGCAGGAAAGCAGCCACGATGTTGTCCTCGCGCAGGACGATGATGTCGCCCGTCCATTTCCGTGTCCGGCCCACTTGTTGCATGCGCACGTACACCGTATACTCAAGCCCCATGTCGATTGCCTCGAACAGCAGCATGTCCTCCCAGCCGTGGTTGATGTAAACGGTGTGCTCCAGGTCGGTCGCGTCGTCAAGATTGAGGCAGAACCCAGCTGGCTGCGTGAAGGCATCGATAACCGCTGGGTGCGCGGTGAAGTCGCTATGACCGGAAAGGTCGCCGGGGAAACGAATGAGGGCGGCGATCTTATGTGTGCGCTGGTCAAGCACTAGAGATTGAACCAGTCGGTGATTTCAGTGGAACTTGGCTAAGGAGGAGACCACTCTGTAGGCTATGCTACTAGAGATATGAGTAGTGCCAGGCCAGCGCTATAAACCAACCAAGTTGAATCAAACAAATTAATTAATCAGCTAATCAAATTGAAGCTATTCAATAAAGCAAATAATTAAGTTATTATTGCTGTATATTTAGTAGATTTAATTAAGTCAGAAGTTAACTAGAAAAATAAAAATCCAGCCTTTAGACTAATTATAATTTTTAAAAGATTTTTTGAAAAATAAAAAAAGCCTATCTAAACATTTTAGCATTTAGCTTTATTCTAATCGCTTAAAGTTATAACCTTTTAAACTTTTATATTTAAAATAAATAACTTAAGCTAGTTTCAAACTAATATCTCTATAATTACTTATATAGCAGACTTACTGCTAGCTTATTAAGTTTTATTATAATATATCTTTAAAAAAAAAAAAAGCAAATAGTTATTAATATTAGTTTAATAATACCTTTAAGCTAATAGGTAGCAGAGTAGAGCTAAGCACTTCTTAATGTTATAACTTATAAATAAAGATAACAGCTGAACAACCTACTTAGGCGTCAGGCAGCTAAAACAGAACATTTATACTGCAGAACTATAGGAACAGCAGGAACTTGCTCAGAATAGAAGAACTATAGTATAAGTTATATAATAATAAAATAAAGGAATGATCAGTAGAGTGCAAAAGGAAATGCTTAGTGATCAGTTAGTTTTATTAACTGATTGCAATCACTTTATATACCTAAGTGATCACCTTATAGTAAACAATAGAACTGTTTAGAACTTATATATAGTATAACTTAAGCTTTGCTTAAGGTTAAACTTCTATAGCTTTTCAGCAATTAATTTTATATTAATCTTTATAGATACTTTTAGCTTACTTTTACTGTAAATTACTTATTAAGTTTAAAACTGATTATTTTAGCTTCTAATAACTTAATCTATTATAGCTTATAACTTATAACTTACTTATAACTATAGTTATTACTCTTAATATTAATCTCTAACTTCTGTTAGCAGACCTTACTATTAGATAGCTGACTATAACACTTTAATTGCTTCTATTCAGTAAGTTAACTATTAATACTTACTAACAGTATAGATATAATATCTTTTTATAACTTTGCTAAATCTCTCACCTTAGGATCTTTTAGCTTCTTATAACAGCAGCTTTAGAATCTAGCTTAAGAACTTATTAATATTAAAGATTTCAATATATTAAACCTCTAATATAACTCTAATAGCAAAAGATCTTTCACTAAAGAAGGTCATAATAAACTTAAGAAGATTATCTAAAAATAAAAAGCTAAAACTAAAGATATATAAGCAATTATTAATAAAAACTAATAAGTTATGCAAAACCTTAATAAATAACTTTAAAACGCTGTAACTGCTTATAGAAAGCTTAAAAAGGATATCAAAAGAAATATTAACTTTAAGAAAATCTAAAAACTTTAGAATAAACTTAATATGTTCTAAGCAGCTGCTAATATTATTACAACCTCTATTAGAAGATAACAGAAGCTTAAGCTTAATGCTTTAGTTACTTATAATAGCACTTCTAAAAGCCTTAAAGGATTTCTAATCTAAGTTAAGAACTATTAGAACTTCTACTATAGAGACTTTATTAGTAAGACTGAGAAGGTAATATATGCAGCTACCTACTTTAGAAGATAAGCTTTTAAGTAGTTTAAATCTATTTAAAAGGAATACCTCAGTAAAGAAACTCTTAATAAATGCTCTATAGAGACTTATAATACTTATACTAACTTTAACAGCTTTAAAAAAGCTTTTAAATCTCTCTTCTAAAACTTTAATAAGAAGTGACAAGCTGAGTGAAACCTTGCTCACCTCTGCTAAACTAAGTCTACTAAAGACTATATAGCTATATTTAGACAGCTTAACATTTAGTTAAACCTTACTAAAGAAACTAAGATCTTTATATTCTACTAAAGACTTAAAGATAATATTAAGGATAAAATTATTAAAGTTAACTGACCTACTAACTTCTTTCAGTATGCTAAACTTATAATTAAAATTAATAATTAACTATTCTAATGAAAAAAGAAATAAAGCAATAAGTAATAAAACCTTAATTTAAGATATAAATACTAATAGCAACCTTAATATAAATTTAATAACTAGCAGAATAATAATAAACCTTATAACAACTAGAACAGCACTTAATAAAGTACTGCCTATAGATAATATAGTAAACCTATAGATCTTAATATAACTATTAAGAACTAAGATAAAAAGGCTTAGAACTTAAAATGCTATAACTATAACTAATATAGATATATTTCTAAAAACTGCAATAAACTAAAGAAGCTAAGCTGAAAGCTAGCACCTAAGAGCACTAAATAAGTCAATATAACTATAAAAACACCTTATATATCTATATTATAGACTAGATGCTATAACAATAAGTGCTAAATCTACTTTAAAGATAAAGAGATATTAGAACACTACTCTAGAGATAGTAACTTTAGACGATTAAGTTATAATATAACTCTACTTATAGTGAAAACCAAAATAATTACTATAGCTTACTAAAGCAACAGCAAGCTTGCTAGAAAAACTACTGAATAACTAAATAAGATGCTTTAAGTTTAACAGCTTAAACCTATTAGCATATCTGCTCTATAAATCACTAATATATAAAGATAACTTTTCTATAACACTTTAAACTATGCTACTTAAGAACAGAAACTTAAAAAATAAGTTAAAGAAAGATTTAAAGAAAAACTTAACTACTAATATAACCCCCTAATAGAATAATAACTGTTCAACCTCACTAATAACTAAACTTTTAAGAAAAGAGAAAGCTTATCTTATAATTTAAATAAACCTCATAACGTTATATACTAATATGCTTAAGCAGAGATTACTTATAAACTTATTTCTAGTGTAGATAACACTAGCTCTAAAGAGGAATTTAAATTAAATAAAAGAGAGTATAACCTCTAATATTAAGAAATTAACCTTCAGTCTGATAATTAATTAATTATTTTATATATAATTCTAGCGAACTAATATAAGAAGTTCTCTAAATCCTAATAGACTATAGGAGATAATATTTAACTCTACTTATCTAACTTAGAACACCTGCAAATCTTCTAAGCTTAATATCTTTAAAACAAATATAAAGACTATTTAAGAGATAAATATAAATATTAAGTATACCTATAAAGATATAATAATAAGCTAGTTTTATAAGCTTACTTTAGTAGCAAACTACTAAGTTAGCAATTAACTTAGCTTATTAACAGCAAATATGCAGAATTTATACTAAGTTTAAACTTCTTAATATAATATCAAATAGATAACTTTATAAAATAAGAAGAATACTAGTAAAACTGATATCTAATATATTCAGCCTAAAAAGCTAAAGCCTTCAGACTTCTATAAGAAGGATTAAGCTCTCTATAGGTTAGAATCTATAAAAACAGCCTCACTAAGGCATAAAGGAAAGGAAAACATATTATATACTTTAAACAACTTAAGCAGTTAAAAAACTAAACTTACTTATTAAATAAAAACTATAATAGGCAACTATAATAAAGTCTATTTATACTATAATATAAAACCTATAAACACACTTATAATTAGAAGTTATAATTAATAACAAAAAAGTGATTATATTTATAAATAGTAAATTAGAAGTTGATATTATTATACCTTAAGCAGTAAACTAACTATAAATACTATAGAAGGCGAAAGAATATATATATAAACTTAATAATACTGAGAGAAAATAAGTTTATTATAAAAGAGGAACTATTAAAAATAAGACTGCACTTTTTAAGATGAATTACTTAAATCAAAAAGAACACCTCTAACTTAACCTTATAGAAATAAAATTATATAAAATTATATTGAAAATGCTATAATTAAAATAAAATAACTTATAGATAGATTAAAGAATAAGCTAACTCTATTAGAACTATAATAATTTAGTCCTTAAGCAGTACTACTAAAACTAAGCCTTAAATAAATTCTTATAGAATAAAGCAGCAAAATAATATATCTGCTACTTAAAGATAAAAGAAGCTATATTATAACTACTAATAAATATAGATCTTAAAAAGAAGAATAATCTACTTCTGTCTATCTTAAAAGAATATAAAGTCTATAAGAAACTCTTTATAGCTAAACTAAAGACTAAACTGCTTAAATATATAACTTTTAACTATAAAATCCCTATTAAAGAGGGAAAGAAGCTTAAATTTAATAAAATTTATAAACTTAACCTAATAGAAATAGAAGCCTTTAATAAATACCTTAATAAAAATCTCAAAAAAGGCTATATTAGAGAATTAATATTACTAATAAGAAGCTTAATACTATTTATACTAAAAAAGAATAGCAAACTATAGTTATATATTAACTACTAAATGCTTAATAAAATAACAATTAAAAATTAATATCTACTACTTCTGATTAACAAACTATAATAACTTCTCTATAAAGCTAAGTAGTTCACAGCATTAGATCTTAAAAATGCTTATAATCTCATCAGAATAAAAGAAGGTAAAGAATAGAAGACTGCTTTTTAAATATATAAAAAATACTTTAAATACCTTATTATGCCTTTCAGTCTTACTAATATTTTAGCTACTTTTTAGAATATAATCAACTAAGTTTTCTAAAAGTTTATAGATATCTTTATAGTTATCTACTTTAATAATATCTTTATTTTCTCTATAATAATAAAACAATATAAAGAATATATACACCTTATATTATAAGCATTTTAAGATGCTAAATTACTAGTAGAACTAGAGAAAAGCATATTTCACACCTAAAAAGTTAAGTATCTTAGATTTACTATTACCTCTAGATATATTAATATATTAGAAAAGAAGGTTAAAGCAATTAAAGAATAGCTAATATTAACTAACTTTAAAAAAGTATAAAGCTTCTTTAGACTTATTAACTTCTATTAGAAGTTTATTAAATATTATAGCAAAATTAATATATCTCTTATAGACTTCAGTTATAAAAACTAACTATTTAAATAAAAAGAAGCTTAAAACACAGCCTTTTAGAAAATTAAAAACTAAATATCTAACAAACCAGTCTTAATAATTCTAAACCTATAAAACCAGTTTAAACTTAAAACAGATACCTTAAACTTCACCTTTAGAATATAACTATCCTAAAGAGACTTAAAAAGATATCTACACCTTTACGCCTTCTTCTCTTATAAACTCTATAGACTAAAGCTTAACTACTAAATCTATAACAAAAAACTTATAATAATTATTAAAGCTTTTAAAAAATAGAAACTTAAACTCTTAAGAACTATTTATAAAGTATTTATATATATAAACTATAAGAACTTAGCATACTTCACTATATCAAAAGTGCTTAACAAATAACAAATCAAATAGTTAGAATTCCTCTTAGAATTTAACTTTTAAATTATCTATTAAAAAGGATTAGAAAACAATAAGGCTAACACCTTTAGCTGATAACTAGACTATAACATTTTAATATCTAAAGAAACCTAAGTAATTTTTAAATAAAACAATAATAGAGATCTAATACTAGCAACTAAACTTTTAATAATAGCTAGACAATCTACAGCTAGCCTAACTAGCAAACTAAATACTATAGCAATTATAGAGTTCTATACTTAACTTATATATAGTTACTAAAGAATTATAAAAACCTAAAAATAACTATAATAATAATATAGAGAAAAGGTTATAAGAAAATATATTATAAATATAATTAAAGACTATAAGATATATATAAAAAGCAAACCTATAAGACACCAGCCTTATAGAATATTACAACCTTTACTTATGCTTAAAACTGCTTAGCACTCTATATTACTTAACTTTATTATTAAACTACTGAAGTCTAAAGAACCTCTTATAAAAGTCTACTTTAACAGCATTCTTATTATTATAAATAGACTTATAAAGTATACCTACTTCATTCTATATAAAAAAGCAAATAATGCTAAAGAATTCACCTATATATTTCTTAAGTATATTATTGCTAACTATAAAACACTAAAGGAAATTATATTAAATAGAGATAAGATTTTCACTTCTAAGTTTTAAAAGTTAGTTATATTATAACTTAATACTAAATAAGTAATATCTACTGCTTTTTACTTATAGACTAATAAATAAATAGAATAAATTAATTAAATCTTTAAAACCTATCTCTACACCTATATTAATTATAACTAAGATAACTAAGTAGTATTACTACTAATAGCTTAATTTGCTTATAACAGCGCAATTAGAGAAAGCATTAAGGAATTCTCTTTCTACCTTAACTATAGATTTAAACTAACAGCTTATAGAGAACCTCATAATAGCCTAACAGCATTAAAAGCTGTTGCTACAGTTAGATAAATTAAAGATATCTAAGATAATATATATAAAGAATTTAAATTTATATAATAATAAATAATGAAATTTGCTAATAAATAAAGGATTAAAAGATTAACTTTAAAAAAGGGAGATAGCGCTTACTTTATATAGCAAAATATCAAAACTAAATAACTAAGCAACAAACTTAACTATAAGAAACTTAAACCTTTTAAAATCCTCTAATAAATATCACTAGTTAATTATAAACTTAACCTCTTAGAAACTATAAAGTGCTATCTAATATTTTATATTTCACTACTTAAACTAATATTATAAAGGTTATATATAAACAACCTTATTATTATAGAAGATAACAAACTAAAGTATAAAGTTGAATAGATTATTAACTATTTTAAAAAACCAAAAGGATATTAATACCTTATTAAATAGAAAAGATATAGTTATAAAGATAATATATAGAAACTAGCTAAAAACATCACTAATATAAAAGACAAACTTATAACTTATTAGTAATAACACTAAGAATGAGAAATAATACTAGCAATATTAATATTAATAGTAACTTTAAACTATATCACTAGTTATTAATATATTAGATAACTATATAAGCATATCAAACTACTAATAGAAGCAGACAGACTGCAATAAGGAAAACTGTTTATTTATCTAAAGATATTAGAAAACAACTAGAACTCTTCTAATAAAAAATTCAGAGTATTAAGGTTTTAATCACTTAAGATAGCATCTAAGTCTATTATATTAAAACTACTTATAGATTAAACCTCTAATATAAGAGATACTACTAGCTCCTCTCTAGTAATCTTTTAACCTTTTTAGAATATTATTTTTTTCTGCTTATATAAACAATTAAGCTGCGCTATAGACTTATCTAACTTAACCTGCGCAGCATATAAAACAGCAGCTTTCTTTCTTAACACTTCTTCTTCAGCTACTTCAGCATCTTCTAGATAAGCAGCCTTATCTAACAGACAATTAACTATAATAAGTTAATAAATATATTACTACTATAAGTATAGAAACCTATAAGCATAAATAGCATCTACTGCTATATTATAAAACTGCTTTAAATAAATATACTTGCTATAGATTTCACTACTAAAGAGCAGTTTATAATGCTTTTCTAAAGAATAATAATAAAAATAAGGTATATTAATAATAAAACTAAACTTAGCAATATATAATATATAATTATAATAACAAAAAGTAGAAGCAGAATTTAATTTTAATTTTTAAATATAACTTAATATAATATCAGCATTATAAGTAAATCAGAAAATATAATTAATAGATCTCTAACCTAAGACTAATAACTTACTTATATTAGGTCTTAAAGATAAAACCTTTAGAGAGAGAACTTAATATTACAACCTATAAATAAGAATAACAGCTAAATAACCTATTTAGGCATTAAGCAGCTAGAATAAGATATTTATACTATAAAACTATAAGAACAGCAGGAATTTACTTAGAACAGAAGAACTATAATATAAGTTATATAATAATAAAATAAGAGAATAATTAGTAAAGTGCAAAAAGAAGCATTTAGTGATTAGTTAGCTTTACTAACTGATTGCAATTACTTTATACACTTAAGTGATCACTTTATAGTGAATAATAAGACTGTTCAGAATTTATATATAGTATAACTTAAGCCTCACTTAAGGTTAAACTTCTATAGCTCTTCAGCAATCAACTTTATATTAATTCTTATAGATACTTTCAGCTTATCTTCACTGCAAATTACTTATTAAGTCTAAAACTAATCACTTTAGCTTCTGACAACCTGATCTACTACAGTTTATAACTTATAACCTACCTATAACTATAATTACTACTCTTAGTGTTAATCTCTAACTTCTGTTAGTAAACCTTACTGTTAGATAGCTAACTGTAACACTTAACAATAAGGTTAATACTATTAGAAACTGCTAGAAATGCTAGAAACACACTTTTTGCTATACTGCTAGATTAATATATTTCTAGCCTTTTTATTAAAGCTTAAAAAAAGCCTATTTTTAACCTCTATACTAGCTTTTAAAAATAACTCTTTTTTAATATTACTACTAGCATTACTACTGCTGCTGCTACTGCTGCTGCTATTAATAATCCCTTAAAGCTCTATTTATTTATATACTTTTTTAACACCTTCTTTAATAACTTACCTACCTTTATAATGCTTCTACTGAATATTAGCTAATATCTTAATTGCTTTATCAGCCTTATGCTCTTACTGTCACTTTATAGTATTGCTGTTTAATTATATACTATATTAACAGCTAGCAATATATTAAGTACTAACCTTAATATAAGAGATTTATTGAAAGCTTTACCTCACGCTATATAGAAAAATAGGTCTTTTGTTAATATCAGATTAATCTTAAAGAAGAGGTTTTAAAGCTATACTTCTTAGATTAGAAATAAAAGCTTCTTTATATATAAAATCTTACCTAATAATACTTTAGATATAATGCCTATTCAGTCTGCTCTTTTTTATACTAATAAGCTATATAGATAGTATATATTAAGTCTGCTGCTACTGCAATAAAACTAGCAGTATTAACAAACCTTTTAACGCTTTAGCTATAAGTTCTATTATTAACTATTTTAAGACTTCATACTATATTATTTAAGCTGATCTTAAGCTTATTAATAACTTTAATAACTTAAGCCTACCTCTAAAGCACTACTACTCTGCCTTTATTGCTATATTTAAGTTAAAAATCACTTAGATTAAAGATCTAGCTGTAAGCTTCTTAGTTAATATTAGCAACCTCTTCTTAACTTTTAGCAACTAATATATTTAATATATCTTCAACCTATTTAATTATAATATTAGCAATTAGATTTATTAGTTAAGAGATAATATAAAAGCTTATCTTAATTAAATATATATATCTAAAAAAAATAGATTAAAAAAGAAATGCTTAATGCCTTCAGCTAGATCTATTTATTATTTAACTTATAAATATTGCTTAACTATTACACTATTATTACTATTTTTAGCTATTTTATTAATAAGTTAGATAAGCAAATATAATACCTCTTAGCCTTCTACTGTTAACTTAGTGCCTATACTAATAAGAATATTACTCTAATAATATATATAGTTATTAATAACTTTAAAATATTTAACTAAGTTAGTATAACAGTATATAATAATGCTATTAATAATAATATCTGCCTAAAGGTTCTCTATCTATCTATCTTACTATATTTTACTAAAAGAGACTTAGAATAACAGTATATTTAATGCTATAGTTATATCTTCAATCTAATAAGTTAAGCTATTATCTATAGTATTAATTAAGCAACTTTTAAATAAAAGTCTAATTATTATATTAATGCTAGTAATATCTAAAAAGATCTAGCACTTTAGAGGTTGAAGAGGCTAGTTAGCAAACTTTATTTATTATAACATATTAAGAGGTTCTTAGAGATTAATAATAAGCTTTAAAATAACCTTAATATATTTACTCTATAAGAAAAGTTAACCTAAAAGCTTAAACTAATACTGAATAATATAATAAGATAGAACTTAATATATATAATAATTTAGAAAGCTCTATTTAAATATAGCTAGATTAATAGCTTTATCTTTAATAATAAGTTTATTCTGAAGCTAAAGCATTATCTATTTAATAAAAACAACCTTACTAATAAGGATTAATATATTTTTATTAAGCTTAAAGATATTCTTAAGCTTTTCTACTTATAGATAAAGCATTATAAAGGCTAAAGCAAAAGCAATAGGTATAGTTAACTTTAAGAAGTTTTTATAAGCATAAAATACCTCTTAAATAAGTTAGAAAACTAATAAAAGCTATATAATATCTCTATAAATAAAGAGATTAATATTATAGCTATATAACTAGCTTAAAATCAGTTAATATAATTAAATTAGCATTTAAGGTTATTATAGCAATCTTTTTGCTAAGCAGCAGTATCTTTACAGACTTTATTAATCAACAGTATCTTTATATATATTTATGCTAAATATACCTCTTAGAATTATAAGCTTAACTATAGTATTAATTTTAACTTAAAGAGTTACCTTTATATCTCTATTATTAATAGCTAGTTAATACTTAATAAGTATTATGCTAAACTTATAAAGTTACCTCTTTATGCTATAGCTGTAATATTATACTTTAAATAAGGCATATAATAGCTTAAAAAATATTAAAATATCTCTAAGATAGATATCTAGCTTCTTAATATTAAGTGAAGTTTTTATGAGTATTAAGAATAATAGTATACTAACTTATATAATAGTATTAATTTGCTAATACCTCTAAAAGGCTTTTTTATATCTATTTTAACTTCTATTAAGCTTAAAAACTTTAAATACAGCTAATAGTTAAATAGTAGATCTTAAAATGATATTATTAATAAGGCTTTTAAATTGAATTGCTATTATTATCTATTAATTACTTAACCTATTAATAACCTTATTACCTAATAGATTTTATATTATTAAACCTTTCTAACCTTTAATAAGCTTACTTTTAATATTTTTACTATTTTAGTAATAGCAACAAATTATAAGAAAGTATTCAGCCTTACTAAGCTTATGCTAATATTATAGAAGCTATTAATAATGCTAAATCTACTCAAAAAGACCTAATACCTCTAGAATTAGGTTTGAAGCAATAGTATTGCTATCAGTAGCTACTTCTACTTTTACAGAGACTAATAAAGTTAATATTGTTAACATATAACATCTTAATATAATAATAATAATAATATAAGAATAATTTACTTACTTCAATATTCTATATAAAATAAACAAATAGACTTTTATATATATAACTTTATATAAAAGTGCTTAGTTTATTATAACCTATAACTATAATATTGATTATATAATACGTATAGTTACGTAAGCACCTTATGTAATTAGCAGTTTAGCAGGCTACGTTTCAGGTTATCTTTCCCCTCACTTTTCCCTACCTTAGGGAATAACTTGCCAACAACATCAACCAGAATCATATCAATACATTCCTTCTCTATCAATTATCTATACAAATAAATGCCTATAAATGCTGAGGATTATCACATTTTATCATAACATAAGCCCATCTATAACCCTATACTATATAGGCGCATATACTACGCCCCTGAATACTCTTATACCTGTGCTAACAAATATAACTTCAAAACACTATATTATATATATATCTAACCCCTAGAGACTTCATAATAGCATTACTGACTTCCTAAATAGGTAATTTTAGATTAAATCTATTAATTTAAGTTTAAATAAACCAAACAGCTAAATCTGCTGTGATTTTTGAGCTAAACAGTCAAATCAGACCCCTCGATTTGACTTGATTGATCGGTTAGTAGCGCTGTGCTGGGCCGGGAACGCAGAGAGGACACATTGAGACGATGAGATTCGCCGGAAGAGTATTGTTGAAAGAGGGTTAGGATGGAGACGTTGGTGATGCGAATGGTGCACTCGGCGTGCTGTTGGGGCTTGCCGGAGCGCTTTCATAAATCTTGTCAGACTCTGTTCCATGACTCTGTGGGGAGCGCAGGCAGGAAAACTCACGCTCATAACGGCGAACTTGCACCGAGCGGTACGAACAGTCCAGTCGGCGTATGCATGACATTGTAGCAGCTGCGACCCTGGACCGTTGTTGCCAGCAACTAACGCCTTGCTGACGCTCAAGTCAGCAATCGTCACGAGGTATTCATGCGTTTGACCGGGCTGCCTGTGAGCTCCGAGTGTATGTTTCCTTTCGTGGTTCTTCAGTATCTCAACAAGGTAATTTCCAAGCGTCATGGCGATGTCAGCGAAGACAGACTGCCAGTTTTCTACGTCAGCGCTGGTCTCGATCAGCTCAGAACGATTGAAGACGACTCACCGGCGTACATAGCCGCTTCCCCTCTACCAGATGACCCTGCACTGCCTCTCTCAGATCCGGTCTCGTCAGATCTGCCTCCGTCACCAGGTATAGCCCGTCCCCCACCATCAAGTCTGCCTCCGTTACGACACGGTGGATTGTCGTACTCTCCAGGCCGTGGCCCTTTACGTTGCGCGGTTTGCGTGTCCCCTTCTGTGCGTTTCTTAAGGCAGTACTGAGAGACTGTCCCGCAGACGACGCGATCGAGATAACCTCCGGCAACGCCGTGCCACTCTCATTCGTCTCGACGTGCTCGCAAAGCAGCTGTAACACGAGGTCCCAGCGAAGCGGACGTAGAAGCATGTCATCGACAGCGGTGCGCATAAGTGAGACGAAGTCAACGGCCTCGGCTGGGGCCTCGCCTGTCGAGGCCGAAATTACCGTCAGGTAGGCAGGCGTCCTCGCTACCGCTGGGTCCAGGAACGCCAGCAATCTAGCAACATCCTCCTCCGTGTGGAGTAATGAGCTATGAAACGGCCCAAATATCGGTATCGGCAATATCCTCACGCCGGGTACCGCTAGGCCATCCGAGTCCGCCAGCTCCGCGAGCACCTCCGGCGGCCCCGACACCGTTACCGAGCTCGGCCCCCATGCGCTCACCCAGTATGACCCTTTCCTTGCCTCGCGTTTCCTATTGTCAACCTTTTGCAACCAGCTGCTGGCAGTGTTCCCAACTTTGCCCGCCAGTCGCTGCAGGAAGACTCGCATCCCTTGAAACGTCCGCTCGTCCGCTGCCGACACCGCCATGCTCCATGGCTGCTTCGTACCCGTCGCCGGTGCGGCATCCCGTGCAGCCCGATCCACGACCAGGCCCACCCGGAAGGCAACCCGGACAGCCTCTATGCCCAGCGGGACCAGCTCCGCTAAGCCGGCACTACAACTCACCGCTGCAGCCGCCAGCGCCCCAGTGCAGGTGCCTACGACAGTCGCGTTCCCGTAGTGTTCGGCTGATGAAGATCCAATATGTCGCATGAATAGCAGCACCTGATATGAGACGAGTAACGCCATATCTAGCGCTAAGCAGCGGCGAGCATCGTCGCGGTCGGAGTAGTGCGGGGGAGAGGAGCCAGCGTTACGGTAATGCCACTGCAAAAGCATGTCGGCCAGGGTGCCGGAAGGACAGAGGTGCTCGACCTTCATGGGGTTGACGAACTGGGTCAGGTCGCGCTGGATTGTGCTCGCGCAGCGATGAATGAAGAGGGAGAAAGGGGACGAGGGATCAGGGAAGGTCTGTTGAAAGGCTTCATCGTCCAGCAAGCGCTTGAGATCGCGTTTGGTGGTGTTGTAGGCTTGGTCGCCGAAGAGGAATATCTTCCCCAATGGTTTGGCATAAGGGGGTGATAGGGCCATAGTGAGATGATGGTGGAATATGTTTACTAGGGCTTGGTGACGACTCTCTGTCAATTGAATGAGATTTTCGATTTCAACTCCTGCCACAAACTGGTATAGAGACCTGAACTGGCTTTGGATGGGATACTCTACGAAGCCTTTGTATTGTGGTAATGACGGATCAACACTTACAGGCTTGGGGAGGCCAAATTCCATGATCAGGCAGCCCATCCGAAAGAGGTTACCCCACAGGTTGCCTCATGCCATCGCCCAGGTCCGAGTGCACAGATCGACCCCTTTTCTTCAACATCTCCTTCTGTGCTGCCCTCACACTCTCCTGTGTCGAAGGTCATAATGTGTTGCCTTTTCGGCGTTGAGAATCTAAGTTTTCAGCCGTACACCGAGATACAAATGCTGTCAACTCATGTTGACACTCCCTATTGTACGTATTGGGTCTGTATTAGGTCTGGGTGTGTCCCCAAATTACCCGGCTCACTTGTTGCTTGGCCATTTGCTTTAGGTCTCAAAGCACATTCACTAGCCGTGACGTGTTAGTTTGGTGACATATGTTCTAAGTATAAGTTCAACGCTTCCCGGAGCATTATACTTTCTCTTAGGTTAGGCTTCTATATAAACTCTTGGGACACACCTCCTTGTTGTGAGGCTATTTGCAGCCTGGATGCGGTAAGTCACTCTTTCAAAATGAAGCAAAGGGGAAGAATCATGTGAGACCTGACAGTCATTTTCCGGGCGGAGTACCGAGCCTCTACAAAGCAGGAGATGGGAACACTATTTCATGATGCGAATTACCTTGTCATCAATGTTTCTTTTACTGTTATTCAACGAGAGGGTCAGGTTCTCCGAGTTTAGCAGCTGTCTGCGATTTCTGCAGCGGCAATAAGAATTAGTGTCGACGCTCTCGGTCTGGAACCCATTCTTGGTATGATTCATTCGTTGTTGGGATCTACTCCGACGGGAGGCTCCGCAACATCCGTCACAACATGCCAAGACGCCAGAAACGAGCTTCGCACGGGTGGTTTTGGCCAGAATGGTGGGTTCCCATGGATAGAAATAGGCTCCAAACTATCCATTCCACGGGGAGGCGAGCTTAAACTAGCAACCATCAATTTATTGACTTTCGCTTTCGTTGTTTCAGTCAACCTAGGAGCGGATGAGCCGTTTTAGTACGGATTGTTTCCGTCGGCGTCGCTGTGCATGCTTTTCTCCTGTTATACAAGGAGCGGTCGGTCACAACTAATCGCTGGTACTCTAAATTTGTGAATGTTAGTCGAAAGACTAGGCGTACCTGCATCGGACGACACTGCGAACAGCCGACCGCCGTCGGCGTATGCGTCCGTCCCGCCGGGTCTTGGGGTGCGTGCACGTTGGTTCAAGGTTGGTCGCAACTACGCATGGCTTTCTTGTTGCGGACTAGGCGATCCGATTGAGATCTCCGATGTGTGGGCGTTGATTAGTCGACAGGTGAACTGCTGTGCCGTGCTTCTCTCGCCAGATTTTCAAAGGGCCGAAGCATCATGAACTATGCCTATGTCGGAGGGACGTGGGAGGGAGCATTCGGAGATTCTTTGGGGAAATGCGAGCGAGATGCTATCGCCAAGAACGAAAGACGGCGGTGCCAGCTCGCATTCAAGACATATCAAGAACCGTAACATAGGCTCCCGTCTTGCAGACAATTGGCAAAGCTTTGAAGCCGAGAGAGTTGGGTAATTAGACACGAGGCTCCCTCCCTGACGGCTGGTCCAGAGTCCTGTGGCTAGCTTCAACCCGCCGCACGACGAAAAAAATGAAAAACTATGTGCGCAGTCCACGAATCCGGGACGATCGGCGCCGGGATGGTGGTCACATTGTCTGGGTGGCTGCCAGCCTTCTCGTGGCAACATACTTCCGGTGACCGCCAAAGGGAATCGCACAGACTTTCAACAGCAAAAGTACACAAATGCGGCAGAGGCGGCAACAACTAGAAAATGCAACAAGTCGCAGTACGTAGTTAAAGTCGCAAATCAAATGAGCCTAGAAGGGGTCTTCTGTCAGCGGACACACCACAGGGCATGCTTCTCATATTCTCTGTCTTTATATTCTCGCAGCAGTAGCTTCACTGGTGTCGTCTGTTCCCGCTGGTGGAAGGCCCGCCAAGAGAGTCTGCTTCGGTGTCATCGGCGGCGATGTACAAAACCTGCAATATGTTTTCTCGCTCCTTGCGCCCCATTAGTCCGGAGAACTCGGGAATAGACCCTTTAAGAAGGAGCATGGTTGGCGTTAATGCTGAATTTGAGAACCTAGCCTATCTAGATAGAGTGACCCTTAAATAATAAGATGGGCAGCCAAGGGGTGTGGCTTTTTAGTATCTAAAGTGTGGGAAGCGCCACTTGCTTTCAGAGGCAATGTCGTTCATGTCAATTTTGCTACTGTTGTGATAACCTTAAGTATCTGAGGCAGCCTTGCGCCTAGAGGAAGGTGTGAGGTGACCTACTTCCAACCTATTTATCTAGGCTGACAATATTCCAGTGCGTCAGTCTCTGTTCCTTAAAAGACCCCTCGCATTAGATACTGATTTAAAAAGAATTAAACTGTTTTATTTATATAGATACTATATATATATTATAGTTAGTTTATAACAGTTATAAGCTTAGCTTATATTGCACTTCTAAACTACTATCTATAAAGCAAACTATAACTTTATTTAATCTATTTTATATTTATTATATTCTATTTTAACTTTTAAGCTTTATTTTTATATTTATCTTTAATTTATAGTATATTTTTAATATAATAGTAATTATTAATCTTAATATTTCTTATAAGCTTACTTTTTATTATAACTTTTTAGCTTAATATATTACTTTTTAAATAGAAGTAAAAGCTAAAGATATTTAAAAATATATTAACTTAGATAATATCTTTAGTGCTTTATTTAATCTAAGTGAAGTTAAAGGTATACTTTTGCTTAATGATTAGATTTAAAAGGAAAATGAGAAGTAATATAAATATTATAAAGCAGAGTAAGAAGCTTATAATGAGGTTATTATTTTGTATGCTTCTACTGTTTTAAATATGCAGAAAGCATTTGCTAAAAGTAATATAACTGAAGCTAGAAACCTTAAAGAAGAGGAATTTAAAGAAGCTACTAATAACTTATTACTATTAGTGCTAGTTATATTTATTCTTCTTACTAAGAGATCTATAGGCATTTTTAAGCTTTATATTTTATATTTTACTATATATACTGCTTATAAAGCGAAGTATATATATAAGGAATAAGTATATAAAGCTTTAGATAAATAGGTTAAAAATACTGTTTTAGAAGAGATTTTCACCTCTACTTAAGCAGAGCTCTTAGAGAAAGAAGACTGCACTTTTTATGCTTTAATCTGCATTCTAAAGCAATATTATGCTTTAAGCAACTTAAGCAACCTTACTATAATTTGCAAAAAATATACTATAGTTTTAAATTAAGCAGCTTCTGCTGTTAATTCTAATATTTAGATTAAAGACTTCTGAAGCATACTTCTTAAGGCTTTTTAGTATAAGCTGCTAGAAGTATAGAAAACCTTTATATTGAAAACCTTTTTTTAAGCAATTTAATGCTGTTTTGCTCTGTTTTAAGCTAATCTAAAGCTTATTAATATTATTAAGTGAGAATGCTTTAGCGCTAAGATCTAAAGCATAAGTTAATATATTAATATATTTAAAAACCTCCTCTATAAAGATATAATAAAAACCTAATTAAAAGGTTGCTCTAATAGAATTTTTATAATGCTAGCAAGACGTTCTAATAATATAATTTCTAGCAACCTTACTTCAAAAAAGCTTTTATAAAGTGAGTTAGTAGTATATTATATATATAGAAAAAGCTATAAGTAGACTCTATCTATATATAATTACTTTAAGTTTGCTTTTATAGATAAAAGGTTTTATATAAGCTCTAAAGAAGCTATATAGATTTATGCTAGAATTAATAGACTAAAGTATTTTAAGCTTTATACTGAGATAGCTTGCTAAAGATAGCTTACTATAAAGAACTTTAGCTTTTTTAAGCTTAATAATAATAAGAATTAAAATAAGAAGAAACTGCTTAAGAATAACTTAAGCAGAATAAAAAGGTTACTTAGTATTTTTACTTCTAAGATAAACCTTTTAGCTAATATAGTAGCTTATATTATTACTAAAGATATTATTATTATAATTATAATAGAGGAAGTAGAGGCTTTTATATTAAAACCTAAATCTAATAGAGTTTATATAACTTATACTTAAGGCTTAAGAGTTCTTTTTAGCAGTATAGTATTAGATAACTGCAGTGCTCTCTACTTAGTAAATAATATCTCTTTTTTTAAAGAAAGCTTAGTTATCTATAAAGTGAAAAAGTAAGTTAAAGCAGGTGTAACTTTATATCTTATTATAGTAAGAAGCATGAGGATCTTTTGTAATATACTAAATAGAGCAAATAGGCTTTAAGATTTAATGCTTTATAATATTACGCTTATAAATAACTTCTATATTAATATTATTTTAGAATATTTACTGCAAAAGATAGGCATTTAGTATTTAGGTTATAACACTACTTTTTATATAAGAGATTATAAAGATAGTATAAAAGTAAAGAAGCTTTTGAAAAAAGGTAATATCACCTTTATAGAATATCAACTTTATCTCTTATACTTATATTTTAGATATATTTTTTCTAGTGATGCTTTAATTATAAATCCACTTGCTTTTATAATAACTTATGCAAAGTAATGCTCTTAAGAGCTTATATAAACTTATATCAATACTATAGAAATATAGCACTTTTGCTCTAGATATCTAAGACTTAGAGCGCTTAAAAAACTAGTTCTTAATGCTTAGAAGGTAAAGATCTAAGGAATATCACGCTTTAAATGCTAATATTATATAACTATATATATAAAGCAAGTAATATTGCGATATATTTTAGAATAAAGAGCAATATAACCCTTCTATAGAATTTTATAAGATCTATTTAACTACTTAATAAGTTTTAATATAAATAAATAGCTACTTATTATTAAAAATAAATATATAAGTTAATTTTTTATATTTTTATATATAGATAAAACCTAATAGTTAGTCTTTATTACTATTTAAATATTTAAATACTAAGTATAGAGATAATACAGCCTTATGCAATAGGGCAAGGGAGAAAACTTATCAGATGTGCTGAGCACTCCACTTTAAGTGAAAATCTTCTAAAAAATTCCTAAGCACTTATGCATTAATTCCTTCACAACTAAAAGAGATATATAGATAAATATATAAATGCAAGCCTAACTAAGTTATGCTTTATTTATAACTTTCATTCTTTTTATCTTTCTAGTTATACAATTCTTTAAGAGAAAATAAGCTGCTGAGAAGAAGTTTAGTAGTATTATCCTTATAGTATTCTGCTCTATCTTAGTTTTAAATAATCTAAGAGGTATAATAGAGATTAATAAGAACGATAAGGAAGATGAAAAGCAGGCCTAACTAGAGCTAGAGGAGCTTAAAAACATTTATTTTTATTTAATTGCTGAAGGGTAGGATTTAGTGGACTTTTGCTATAGGTTAGGTTGAAAAATCTTATAGGCTGTCTTAAAGAATTAATTACTGAAGTTATTAAGAGGAATAAAAAAAGTATAAAAATGAGTGTGTTTTTTGTTTATCTGTTTAGTCTTTTTTGTTATAAGCTGACTAGGCTTTTATCTATTTATATAAGCTATTTCCTCTTATAATAACACTTAATGCTTATGAAAACGCTTATTTAATTCCTTACTTTTAAGTTAAAAGTATTAAAAATTTTAAAATTTCTAAGAACTCTGCCTCTTTCTATACATCTTTTAAGTCTTTTATATATTAAAGAGAGAAAGACTTAATTAGTTTTACTTTATATACTTAATATTATATCTAGCCTTTAAGGCTTTTAAGCTAGTGTTTTTGCTTTACTTTAAGTTTGCAGCTATCTTTCGCTCTATATAGGTAGCATTATTATCTTCTTTTTATAGCTTTTTAGCATGCTATATACTAGGTGCTATCTATTTTTTTGGTATAGTTAGAACTAAGAAGGTGTCTTAAGGTTGTATAGCTTAAGTTATATCTTTAATTAGGTTATTTTGAGTAATAAGGAATTGCTTTAGGGTTAAGTTATTAGGTCTGTTTGCTTTAGACAACTTAAGTTTTCTGACTTTTTTTTTGATTTTATTATAGCAAAGTTCCTTTTGCTTGTTTTCTATTTTAACCTATATATTTTTAATCTTATTTAATACTTCTTTAGGGCAGTTTTTTCTTTTTATGTTAATAATGAAGGTTATAGGATTAGGGTTATTATTATAGATTATATCTTCTGTTCTGTTAGTTTCTTTTAGAGGAGCTGGATCTTCAGCTTTAACTCTAATTGATTTCTAAGCGACTAATATTTAGTTAGGTATAGCCTCTCTAGAGCTGGTATTTCCCCTGTTTTCTTGTTGTTTTTCTTGCTTTTTTCTTTTTAAAGCCTTCAGCTAGTTTCTAAATCTGGTTTTAGGCTTTAGCTTTAAGCCTTTAAGCGAAGTGTAGAGGCTAAATTCTTTAGTAATAAGCCTGACTTAGTAGTTAAAAAGGTTCTTATGAAGATTTAAGTTAGCTTTTTAGGCTTTAGCAGTAGCTTCTAAATATAAAGCCTTAATACTGAAAATGCCTTATTAAATAATATATCTAATAAAGTCTATAGCATAGAGACTACACTTCTATAAGTTCTCTTTTAATTTGATTTAGAGCTGTAGGATAATAAAGGAAGTGTGATTAATAAGCTTCTAAGTTTCTACTAGTGCTTTATAGATTTTATACTAATTATAGACCAGCTTAACTATAGTTTTAAAAGAGGTCTCTAATTTGCTTAGGTTGCTGTTATTAGTAATGTTTTATATGCTGTTTGAATAGAAGTATAGGCTGTTTTTTTGATTAATAATTAGGTTTATATACTTTTCTCTATTATTATATTGTGAGAAGATAATAAAATTATATAAAGTAAGCTTATTAGCTAGAACTTTATAATACTTCATTTTAAGGTTTTTATAAAAGGAAATCTAAATAATAAAAACTCTTATATATTGCTCCTTAATAATGTCTCTAATAGTTAGGTTATAAGCTGCTTTAATATAGCTTTCTAAGAGGGGATTGCTTTAATATAGAAACCTAAATATATTATAAAGGTTAGAAAGAACTTTTGCCTATATGCCTTGCTTTTAGATTTCTTAAGTTAAGTTTTTACTGTTATTATAAGAGAATCCACTTTACTAGCGTTTAGTTAGAGTTATATTAATAAAGTTATTATTAATTTGCATCTATTTAGGCGCTGAGAAAGATCTATTTTAACTGAGCTTTAGCGCTCTATAGGGTTTATAAGGCGTAATAGGGGACTTAATAGGCTTTACTGTTTTAAAGACAATTCTAGGGAGTTTTTTGTTAGTTTATATAAGTTAAATATATTTAGTTTTGTTTAGCTTGGTATTTACTGCGTTAGGGCAGTTAAAATAGGAATTAAGAGGCTGAAAGAGCTGTTCTTCTTATAAGGTTAAAGCAGCTATATCTACTACTTATAAAGTCTTGCTTTAAGAAACTGATTAGTTTTTATAAAAGTATAGAATATAAATTATAAGCTTCTGCTTAATACTATTAATCTAATTAACATTTTATATAGTTTTATAGGTCTTTTAAGACTTAGGATTGTAGTCTCTAAAAGAGAGAGACTGAGAGGTAGTAGAAGTAGTTTAGTGAGACATTATGTGAAGTTTTATAGTAGTCTGAAGAAAAAGTTATTAAGTTTTAGATATATAGAATTAGCTGAATAGGCTTATGTTGCTATTTATTTAGGTTATAGTGATTAGATGTTTTAGAAGGAAGAAAAGAGTTAAAAAGGTGGATTTATAGCAGGTGAAAGGATGTTAATTGTAATACTAATGATTTTTGTTAAAAGTTAGTAAAAGCAAGTGGGAGGGAAAAAGGTATGATTTTTAGGATATATAAGTGATAATTAAGCTTAGTTGAAGTAGTAGTTAAATGTGAAAATATTTATTAAGAAAGAGTAGTTATTATATATATAAATATATAAAGATGTTTAGTAGAGGGTTAGTAAGTTAAAGTGCCTCCTTTTATAGATATTATTAAGGTGAATTTAGCATTAGCAGTTGATATTCCTTCTGAAAATATAACTTTTTAAATAAAGAAGGAACTAATTAGTTATATAAAGTAGTTTTTTAAAAGTGAGATTAATGCAGTTATTAGAGGCGTTTAATGATTTTTTGAAAGTGAAATTAAGTGCTAAAGGTTATAAAATAGAAAAAGGAAAGGTAACTAGCAAAATTCAATAGTATAGAAGTGATTAGAGTTAAATACAGTTGCTAAATGCTTAGTTAGGCTTATAGTGATATGTTTTTAGGGGAAAAGTTGATATAGTAGTTATAGAAGAGTTAAAGGTTTTTTATAATCTATTTATAAGTTGCTTTAAGGTTAAATACCTTTTTTTATAGACAGCAGCATTTGAATTAATGCATTTGCTTTGCTTTTGCTGTTAAAACTTAAATAAATGCGTTCTTTTTGGTTTAATTAACTTTAGATTTAGAGTGAAAGGCTTTTTAAATTATTTTTCATCTTATTAATAGATTGCTGTAGTGAATAAGCTTTTAAGTTATTGCAGCTGCTGTTTTTAGTGTTAACTACCCCTCTAGTTAGATATAAAAGAGCGCATTTCTTCTGCCTAGCTATATCTCTTTTTTCTTCCTCTTAATATATTATCTTTTATAATCTTTAGCTTAACTAACACTTCATAATAATAACTAGACCACTTCTAAACAGTATAATTATAGATATTAAAATTAATATAAATTACTTTTATACTACTACTTCAAACTAAGCATATAAGCCTTTTTCTTTTTCTCTTATACTAGCTTCTATAAATTGTAAAGATAAAGAAGGAACTATTTATTTATTCAAACTTATTATACTGCTGTCAGTTATAGTAGGTTGTCTTTCTAAGGCTGTTTAAACTACTGCTAACTTATATATAGGCTTTTCTTTCTCTTTCTTAAACTCTTATTAAAGGTTTTATTAGCTAGGTTTAATATAAGATAAGCTTTATTTATAAGATTGCTGTTAATAAAAGAGCTAAAGGAGTTGCTTTAAGGTTTTAGCATTTGCTTGCTAAGTTTTTAATAATATATATAGAGCTAATTAATAAGAGAGAAATATTAAATAGGTTTCTATTTTTTATAAGAGAGGTTTATATTGCAGAAAGTTATATTAGCCTCTAAAGATAGCTATACTAAAAGATAAATAGATTAGAAGCAGTTAAAGCTTTACTGATTTATATATATAGCATCTAAAATCTCTTTTTATATAATAGGTGCTTTAAATGCTAAGCAAAGATATCTTTTGAGGCTGGGCAGAATAGCTGCTAAGTTGCTATATCTATTTCCTTTTGAAAGTGTATTTCTTATTAAACTAAATAAAAAGAGGCTTATTCTAATTATATCTACTATAAGAAGGGCTTTTTATGCTTATATAAGCTTAATTATAACTAGGAGATTACTAGCTAAATTAGGTTTATTAAGAAGAGCAACAGAAAGAAAGGTATTCTTAATAGCGCCCTTTATAAAGAAGGTGGAGGTGTTAATATAATGCTTTATTCTAAGCATAAGTATCTTAAGAGTGAGATAATTATACTGATATATAGACTGTTAATTAACTGATTTGCTAAGTTAGCTTTAGAGCATAAATTTAAATTATAGTAGCATTTCTAGGCAGTTTTCTATAAGATCTTCAGTAAGAACCTTTATAAGTAGGTTAGCCTTTTAACAGTAAAAGTGAAGTTAAAGAGTGAAGATAAAAAGAAGAAGAAGAAGGCTGCTGTTTATTATACTTAGAGAAGCAATTAGTTTAGCTTAAGTTTAAATTTTTAGAAGGTAGTATTAGTTTCTTTAGAGTTTTTCAGTAGTTTTCAGTCTTTGCAGTTTTAGTTAGTTTTTTTTTTTATTATTATATATCTTCTCTTCTTTTGCAATAATATATATTA
Organism: Colletotrichum horii; assembly: GCA_027406005.1. Lineage (NCBI taxonomy): Eukaryota > Fungi > Ascomycota > Sordariomycetes > Glomerellales > Glomerellaceae > Colletotrichum > Colletotrichum horii. The sequence goes on along the minus strand of JANVYB010000001.1, from coordinate 9,633,558 downwards.
GAAGCAAAAGAAGTAATATAAATATATAGTTAATATAAATTATAATATAAAAGTGACTAAATATAAATAAGTGAAATGCTAGTTTGCTTGCTAAAAATAGATAGAAATTAATGAATTTTATAACTTAGCTGTCTTTTAGCTTCTTTATATCTCTATACTAGCTGTTAAACTTTTTATTTTTAGTAAAAATGCTTACTACTATTTTATTTTTTTTCTGCTAAGTGTTAATTTCAGTTTATAGAGTTTTATTTTGTTCTTATAATTGCTTAATTTGCATTTTTATAGCGTTAATATTATTAATTTCTGCTTCTTTTAATATAAACATCTTATTAAGGTTTAAAATCTCTGTTAGGCTAGGTGTATTAGAATCTAGTTGATTTGCTGCAAAGAAGACTTTACTGAAGGCTTTTTTAAGGTTTAATTAAACTTCTATTTCAGAGATATTATTTAAGTAGTTATTTTTATTTACTATAAATTTCTTTAAGCAGTTGCTAGCTATTATTTGCTTAATTAAAAGTTTAATAAGTGTTTTAAATAAATAAGATAAAGTTTAAAGAAATATTTGCTAAATTTGAAAGAAATCTAGCTATTGCATACTAAGCTTACTAAAAGAACTTTTATTAATAGACAGCCTTATATTATATATAAGAATAATATTACTAATTTATAGTTGCTTATATTATATTTTATATTTATTTCTCTAATTATAGTCTTTAGCAACTTAGCAATATTGTTTTACTATATACTTAAGGGTAATATATTAATTTGAATTAAGTTATTTAAATGTCTATATATAGAGGAGAAGCTTAGTTTTAGTATTAGTAACTTTTAATCAGTTTAAGACTTATTAAGTGATGTTTTTTATTTTAATTAAAATAATAAAGTTATATTTATAAATAAGGTAAAAAGGAGAGTATTCTATAGAAGATCTAATAGATATTTAATTAGCAAATAAAGCTATATAAAGGACTAAAGTTTAGTTCTTTTTGCTGAAGTCTGACTAAGTTATAAATATATAGATAAGAGGTTAGTAGCTCTTTTCTATAAGTCTATTAGCCTTTAAATTATATATTGAAATAATAAGGTGTTATTTTCTATAGATTTAATTAAGTTTTTTAATAAACTTTTTGTTTTTTAGGCTTCTGTTAATAGTAAGAAGTCTATAAATCTTATAACAGCAAATAATATTTTTTTAGATAAACTTAGCTATTATTTTTAAGTTAATGTTCTTAGGAAGCTGATAGGCCTCTATATATCTAGTGAGTGTGTTGCAGGCTTCAGCTAAAGAGTAATTGCTAATTTTTTAGATATTAATATAGATATGCTGAAATAGGATTTCTAGAGGTGTAGAAAAAGTGTGAAGGTCTTTAAATTGCTTTAGTTAGACTTAAGTATAAAGTAAGCAGCCTTTAATCTTATTACTTATTATTTAATATATATTCTTCTAGATGTATTATTTTTAAAGTTTAATATATATTGCATTACAGCCTTAGTAGCCTCCTTCAGTATATATATATTAGATTAACTTCTTCTGCTCTTCTTTATTATTAACTATTTGCTTTAGCATAAGGTTTAACTTTATTTCTTTTTAAAAGAGAAAACTATCTTAAAGTATATATCTTGCAGTATATAATTTGAATTTCTTAAAGTTAATCTAAGAGATAGTCTTAAGGTGTAATAATAAAGCTAAATATTTAGCAATTTGTCTTAAGTATTAAAACTAAGCTTATTTAGAGCTTAATAAGTCTTCTGCTTTTAGTTAGAGGTTTTCTTTAGCTTTAAGTATATAAATAAAATTGTTAATTATTTCATTTAAGTTTTCCTCTTGTTCAGCTTCATAAATATTAGATTTTTCTACTAGTTTTCACAAAAGACTATCTACAGCTTTATTCTTTATGCTTAGCATATAGCAAATATTAAAGTTAAACATCTTAATCTATATAATCTACTAAGTTAGAACTGCTTTAAATAGGTTAAAGGCAGTGCTACTAATCTAATCTATAAAAACTTTTGCATTAGTTTTAAAAGTAAATTATATGCTATAGAGGTAGTTTTAAAGTTTTTTGAGAGTAAGCAAAACTGACTAAAGCTTAAGCTTTTCTGCATTATAGTTAAAAGCTGCATCTATTTAAATCCTACTTTTATATCTAGCAATATATCTTTTGCCTTAATAGTATTGCTTAAGTATAGCTTTCTACTTTTTAGTACTTATATTAGTTAATAAGTAGATTTCACTAGCTTCTTTTTTGTAATTAATTAAGTGAAGCAGTAGAGAGCTAATTAGATAGAGCTTGAGAGATTCTATAGCTGCTTATTATTTCAACTTTTATTTAAAAGACACCTCTTTTTAAAAGAGCTTCACTAATAAAGTAGAAATAGTACTATAATCTTTAATTTATGCTTAATAAAACTTAATAATACTAAGAAGGCTTTTAATAGCAGTAATATTATCACACTTCTCTTATTTAAAAATCTTAATTATTTTGTTTTAGTTAAGCTTATATCTTCTATTGCTTACTATATAACTAAAGAGGTTAACAGCAGGCTAGTAAATTTAAGATTTTTTAAGAGAAATTATAGCGCTAGCAAGCTTAAGATTCTAAAGAACTATATCTAGATTTATAAAGTGCTTAAAGATATATAGATATACTCTTAGAAGCTTAATTATTTAATTATTATTATATATTATTCTAAGCCTTCTGATAGAGATATTATTAAAGAAAGGTTAATAAACGCTTAGAATAAGGTTATAAAGAATTCTTATTATAACTCTTATAAACTGAATAACTGAATTTATCGCCTTTTAAAGCAGAATGTATATTTTGAATAGCTCTAGAGGTGTAGCAAACATAGTTAGGTCTCAGCTTAACTTATTAAGTAAAACTTAGTTATATCTAGAAAATAGGTTTAAAAAGCTTATAATTTTGCAGTTAGTAAAGTTTTTAAGAATTTATCAGCTTTTAGAGGAATAAAAGCATCTTTAATACTGATCTTATTAAGCTTTATATATAAGTTGATCAGCTTTATATTACTATCTTTTTTAGTAATAAGGAACTAAGAGTTTCTATATAACTTATAGGATTCTTTGAGAACTCTATGCATAACTTATAATCTAAGTATATTAATAACTTTACTTTATAAAGCCTTAAGGATAGGAATTTCCTTCTCTTGCTAAGTAATATATAAAATAGTTCTAATCTTCTGTAGCAAAGCTATATAAAGATCAACACAGCTGCATTCTATAAAATCCTATATAAATGCTCTTTTTTAATTTATAAGGATATATTTAAGCATTTTAATCTCTCTTAGCAAAAGATGCAGCTAAATAACTTTAAGCTTTAAAAACCTTTTAAGAGTAAGATAAATGCCTTAATTAAACTGCATAAATCGTAAGTATATATAGCTTATAAAAAAAGAGTTAGAAAGTTAATAATAGCTTTCTACTTCTTAAGTTAAGATCTTTTTTTAGTCTTTTTACCTATTAGAAATAGATCTATCTGAAAGTGAATTATTAATTAGGTGGATTTTCTTATCTTTATATTTATATATTATATAAACACTAATAAAGCCTTAGTTAGACTTAGAATCTCTTTTTGCTAACTTATAGAGCGCTTAATCCTTTAGAACGTTAAAAAGCTAGCATTAACTTTTAGTACTTCTCAAAAGGCAGGCTTAAATAGTTTCTATAATTAGAGTAACTACTGCTTTAGTAATAGTCTCTAAAACGTTAAATGCTGCTAAAAGTAAGATTAAAGTAGAGCATTAGTCAGTCTTAAGAGTAGTTTCTTTCTGATTAAGAAGGTTAAGTTTTTTCTCTTTTTAGGTAAGAAGGTATTCTCTTTTGTAGTCTATAATAGCATTAATATAGCAGGCTTAAACCTTATTATATATATTGCTAAGGTCTTAATCAGTTTTAAGCTGCCTTTTAGCAGCTTTAGAGGTATTATAGACATTTTTTATATAGTTTTCCTATTTAGAGAAGTGTTGCTAAATTTAGCGCAAGGAATCTAATTGCATAAGGCTGACTGAAATACTAATCTTTCTAACTTTATTGTTTCTGCAGTCTTTTGCCTTTATTACAGCTATAATAAAGCATTTTAAGTATTTAAAAGTAAGCTTAGTAGAAACAGCAAATAGAAGACTAAAGAGCAAGTTATAGTTAACAGTCTTAAGGTTAATAACTATTATAGTTATTATAATCTTATAGTTATTAACCTAAATAGGCATATAATATGCTCTAATAAAGCGCAGCTTTAGGTCACCTTTAGCTATTATTCTTATTATTAAAGTGGTTATAGAAATTAGAATATTATAGTTTAAGATATATTAATAGCTTATAAAACTGGACTTTACGCTAGTGTTAATAACGCCCTATATAGGTGAGTAGTTATTAAGGCGTTTGCTTCTAACTGCGATTTTTAAGATTAACTGTAGTATAATAATTATTAGAGCTATCTAGTTAATAGCTATAAGAATAACAGCTTTAACTGAAAAGACTTTTAAATAGTCTTAAGTTTAAATAACTTTATTATATTTAAAAACTTAGTCAGTTTGTTAGGCTTTTTTCTTTAAAGTTTTAATAAAATCTATAAAGTTAGTAAGAATAAGTATATAAATAACTTTTTTTAGATTATTTGCAAATATATATATCCTTTTGACAAACTTCTCTCTATACTTAAGCTAGATTTTATAAACCTTTTTAACTAATAAACTAACTAAGCTATATAGTTTATATAAGATAAGTTTGTTAATTAATTTCTTATTTTTAATAGACTTTTAGTTTTTGCTGTTAAAGAATATAGCTAGCTAGAAGTTGCTTTTTAAAAGAGATAGCTTTAGAATAGGTTTTAGAAGAGGAATCTTAATAACTTTGCTAGATATCACTTCTCTTTCTATTTCACCTGCTCCTTTTGGTTTTAAGGTATTAGCAGGAGTAGAAACCTATTTAGAAAGGATTTCCTCTCTTATTTTAATATCTAAGTTTTCTTCTTATTTATTTTAGTTGCAAGAGATATCTTTTTCTATAACCTCTTTTTCTAATAAGTTTAATTAATTTTTAAAGTGAATTTAAGAAGAAAAGGGTTTCTTTAGGATAGTTAGAATATCTTTAATATTTTATATAGTGAAGTAAACTTTTTTAGAAGAAGACTTCAGAAGCTTCTTTTTAACTTTTTTAAGATCTAATAGCTTTATCTTTTTCTATAGGAATAGATCAGTTCTATATATTTTTAACTAGGTTATTACAAGCCTAAATACTATGAAATTAAGTGAATCTTCTTTAGTTATATTGTCTAGTTAAGTTAGGTTATATAGTTAAGATATATAGATATAATCCTTATGTTCTAGCTTGCTAACAGCTGAAACTTAGAAAGCAGAAGCCTAACTAGATGTCTTATTATCTAATATAACACTTCTTTTTTCTATAAATCTATAAGAAACTTTAATTAAGTTATAGTTATCTCAGTTTTATAGGACTTTAATAAGCATAGACTAAGGGCAGCTAATACTTTGCTTAAAGATTTCAGTAGCTTAGGCCTTTATAGCCTTATAACTATTTTGATTTTTAAGATAAGTGATAATAGCTTTTCAGTTAAGCTTGCCTTCTTATCTTAATAAAGCAATAATTATCTAAAAGATAAAAAACTTATTATTTTAAGGTCTATAGGAATAGCACCTTTAAAAGTACTAAATTAGGCTACTTCTCTTATTAGCTATCTTTTAAAGATAACAGCTTTCTTTAAAGTTATAGTTTGTACAGCCTGTATATTAGCACTAACTATGCAGTTTATAAGGAAAGGGCTTAAGGTTTTCTTTATTAACTTTAACTAAATAGACTGAAGTTAAATAATAATCTTCTGCAGCTAGAGAGAAATATATAATCCTTTCAGTAGAGATTTTCTAGTTATCTATTATCTTTATTAAGTTAGAAAGCTATTAGTTTAAAAATTAGTTTTAAAGACTTTTGATATTCTAATTAGGCTTAGCTTTGCTTCTTTTAGCTTATAGAAGGGGGGAAGCCTCCCCTCTTAAAGCTTTTAAGAGTGCAGCAAATAGGATATAAGTAGGGGTAGCAATTTAGAAGGTTTATTTTTAAGTAGCCTTAGAGTTAAGCTAATTTATTAAGTTAACTTTAAACTTATTAAAGTCCTCTTTTTTAAATAGCTTATAGATATTAGTTTTTATAAGTAGGGCTGTTTTATTTAAGGCTAACTAATTGAATTTTAATGCAGTTATTTAGATAATTTAAAGACTAATTATAATATTAAGGTTATATCTTATAGCTTTAGTTTAAATATTATTAATCTTTTATAAGAACTATATTACTGCTTTATAATTTAAATTGTTAATTATTAGTGTTAAAGAAACGATCTAGCTAATTTAGTTATCTAGAAGATCTTAGCAATCTTTATCTATAGCTTTATATTGCTAAATTAAATACTCTTTTGCCTATAGCTAAGTCTTATTAGCAAGTTAAGCTTAGTTATTAGCCTGAAAGGGTATATCTATATAAAAAGAGTTGCTTAGTACTTTAGAAGCATTAGTAATACTTACTGCTTCTGCTGCAGCTTTATAGCTTTTAATAAAGTCTAAAATGTTGTTTTCTATAAAGAAAGGTGCTCTAGCTGTACTTAGCTATAGCATTTTGAATCTTTAGAATCTTAAGCTATATAATCTAAAGACTTTTTATTAAGATTTAGCAGAGTTTAAACAGCTTTATATTGCTTTTTCTTTTAAAGAATCCTCTTTAGGCGTTTTATTTATGCTAGAGGTACTGCTCTTAAAAGCTATTGCTTTAAAAACTTTAGCTTCTGCAATTGCTTTAGAACTTTAATCTAAGTTAAAGATTAAAAAGGGTCTCTCTTGCTGAGGTTAGTGAAAAGAAGGACCTGCAAAAAGACTTACTGAAGTATTACTAATAACTAAGTCAGCTTTATTATTTATTATTTCTAGTCTAAATTATTTATTTCAAGCTGAAGTTAAAGTCTTTAGAGCTTTAGAGTTTAGTGATGCTATTCTAAAGGGGTAATAAGTAAATTAACAGAAGAAGAAGTAAGAGAAGAACCTTCTAAAAAAAGCTGAAGTGAAAAGATTATATAAGATTTAAGAAGAGCTAATAATTTATTAACAGAAGGAGCAATAGAAGAATTCTTATAATATAGGTTTAAAAGAATAATAGAAGGTGAAAAAAGAAATAAAAAAGGAAAAAGAGGCTTTAGCTATTATTTCTGCTTTTATCTGTCTTTTTCGTCTGAAAGGTATGTTTATATTTATTATCTTTCTTTTTTTCTGTTATCTTAATAGTGAGGTTATTTTATACCTTAGGCCTGTTTCTCTTCTTTCTATAGAGAGAGACTAGCTGTTATTAGTAACATCTTCTGTAACTTCATTCTACAGTACTTCTCTTTTACAGATTAAGCCTAAGATTTAATTAAATCTATAGTTAAACTATATTATTAACTATAGATCTTAAGAAATATGCTTTAAGCTAGCTATTTATTTGCTACTTAAGAGAGTATAGAAGGAGAGTAATAAAAGAGATATATATATCTTTCTTTCTTTAGAGTTAATATAAAATCATTTTTAAAAGAGAGAAACACCTTTAGTTAGACTTAGAAAATATTCCCCTCTTTTTTTTTTGAAAAGTTAGTATAGTTATAATATTTTTCTTCTTCAGCTTCTTATGCTTTTATGCTTATAATAGCTTCTAATTTAAGAAAACTAACACTTAATGTTTTTATATATAAATATAACTTAGATCTTAAGTTTTTAAGCTTTCTTAGTATTTCTTCTCATTAGTTAATATATTATTAGAAACCTTCTAATAAGTTTAATTAAAAAGAAGTTTTTTAGAATAGATTAATTAGTTTTATTCTTTTTAAAGTTTATAAGAAAAATAAAATAAATTTAGTTGCTTTTATAACTTCAGCTTTCAGAAGCAAAAGAGAATAAGTTTAGCTTATTTTAGTTATCTTTAGATTATTATTACAGCAGCTAATTAGCAATATAATATATAATGATTTTAAATAGGCAGATAGTAGGCTAATAAAGGGGATTAACTGAACTCTTATAAGATCTTACTTACTTTCTTTTACCCTACTAAACACTTTTTTTCTTAAGGTTTTTTAAACTTCTATAGATTTAGTTAATCTTTAATTCTAAGTGTTTAAGCTGCTACTTTTCACTTTGAGAAAATAGAGGTTAAAAAAGGTGTTAGCTAAATTTCTTCTAATATGATGTTATTTAAATTGCTTCTTCTTTTAAGCTTTTTTCTGCTCTAATTAAATAAAGTAGTACAGAATAACTATAAAAGAGATCTTTTACAGCAGTCTAGCTTACCCTCTTATGCTAGTTATTAATTTTATAATAAGGTAAAGGAGAAAACTTATTAAATATGCTAGGCACTCCACTTCAGGTGAAAATCTTCTGAAAAATTCCTAAGCACTTATGCATTAATTCTTTTATAACTAAAAGAGATATATAGATAAATATATAAATGCAAGCTTAACTAAGTTATGCTTTATTTATAACTTCTATCCTTTTTATCCTTCTAGTTATATAATCCCTTAAGAGAAAATAAGCTGCTGAGAAGAAGTTTAATAGTATTATCTCTATAGTATTTTGCTCTATCTTAGTTTCAAATAATCTAAAAAGTATAATAAGAATTAATAAAAATAATAAAGAAGATAAAAAGCAAGTCTAACTAGAGCTAGAGAAGCTTAAAAACACCTATTTTTATTTAATTACTAAAGAGTAGAATTTAGTAGATTTTTGCTATAAGTTAAGTTAAAAAATCTTATAAGCTATCTTAAAGAATTAATCACTAAAGTTATTAAGAAGAATGAAAAAAGTATAAAAACAAGTGTGTTTCTTGCTTGTCTGCTTAGTCTTTTTTATCGTAGGCTGACCAGGCCTCTGTCTACTTATACAAGCTATTTCCTCCTGTGATAACGCCTAACGCCTATGAAAACGCCTATCTGATTCCTTACCTCTAAGTTAAAGGTGTCAAAAATTCTAAAATTTCTAAAAACTCTGCCCCCTTCTAATACGTTTTTCTGGGTACTTCATCTTAAAGAGGCTTAGCGCAGGCAAAATAACAAAACAACACAGTTAATTTAGCAGCTACCTTAAGAGTATTAGAAATAATAGTATGCTGAGGCATCTAACCTTATTAATTATTAACTTTATTTAGAGCTTTATTAAGCTACTTTTTTATTACTTATTATTACTCTAAAGGCTGAAGACTCTAAATATTATTAATAGTTAAACAGCAAAGCTTATAACGCTATTATTAATAAAACTAACAAACTGAAGCAATACTTCAGCTTTATAATTACTAAACCTATTAATAACTCTATTTAGTAGTAGATTTCATATTAACAGACCTTTCTAACGCTTAATAAACTTACTTTTAATATTTTTACTATTCTAATAATAGTAATAGACTATAAGAAGGTATTTAGCTTTACTAAGTTAGTTCTAATATTATAAAAGCTGTTAATAAGGCTTTTACAGCTTAAGAAGACTTAATACCTCTAGAACTAAATTTAAAGTAGCAGTATTGCTATCAGCAGCTACTACTTTAAATAGAGGGGTTAATAAAAGGCTATATAACTTTAGATTATTATATAATATAAGTTCTAACCTTCTGAGAACATTATGAGAGCTTCACTAACTTCCTATTTAAGTAATTTAAATTAATTCAAATTAAATCAGCTAAAACAATCAAAAGTATTGTGAAAAGTCATTCAATTAGCTAATCTTAAGCCTTGGTTTTGACTTGATTGATTGGTATGCTGCGCTGGAGAGGACAAATCATGGAATATCCAAAATACTAAAGCGGAATAGTGACTACCTCAAAAGACCTGCTACAGGCAGCACTCCGCCTGGCTAGCCAAGAGCATCCGGCCTGATAGCAAAACTCTCTGGCTGAAGAAGAACATTAGGAATTATGCTCCATTCACGAACGAAACATTTCTCTCTTCTTGCCACCTCCCCCTTGCCAGCTTAAGTCTGTCTTGATAGTTAAAACTCGCTTGAGTACCGTCCGGGATCTGAACAATCCAGCACCGATGTATCGCCGTCGATACTCCTCCGTACTCCTCAACCGGGCATAGCACGTAATCCAGCTAACGTGGCCCCCATACACAGATAAAAGGCGGCGATCAAATAGAAGAAAAAGGCGTGAACTGGGTACGGCGTCACCTGTGGCACGGGAATAAGCGTTTCTGTTAGGCCTTAGGGCTTGGGAATACGCCCGGTTGCAACTTCGATGAGGTCAATTGTGAAACAAATCTTGCTGCAGCATATTTCTCAACAGATAAGTATGTGCATTAATGTATCGAATAAGAAAAGTAGAGATTGGAGGGTTCATTGTCTTTAAGACGTCTTACGAAGGATGAAAAACAGTATTCATTCTAGTGCTTATTACTTGTCCATTCGACGAAAACAACAATGATAAGCTGTCATACCAGCTGACCTGACCCAGCCAATTGCGGCATTCCAGCGACGATGTCTCTTTTGGATAAGGCCAATTTCCCGTACGCTCGTCGGCATTGAAATAGTGACGTGGTGAAACCACAGATACGGATGACGGTAGCGATCTAATTCGAAGAAGATGTACTATTTCGAGCGATGAATTTCTCAGCATAACATGCTGAGTTACCAGAAAACTGAATAGTCAGGTATTTTACAAGATGATAAAAAGATACAGCTATGTTATAATACAAAAAAGAGACTCCTATATCAATTATGACAACACCGACCTCTTGTATCTCCAAAAATGCTATGATTCGGATGCTGCGGAACCTCCGACGTGGAGAGGACCTTCGTCATCCTGCAAGATCTCACTCCACCAATCTTCATGACCCTCTTTGATGCACAACCCATCCCAATCGGACTCCGGTAACCCTTCATCCTTCAACCTTTCCTTATCAAAGATGCGCGTATTTCGCTTACTGGCATCCGATGCTGGCGCCCAGAACGAAAGATCCTTTGCACCGTTTTGCCCAGAAACTTTGAAGAGCGGCTCTAGAGACTTGGGTTGAGAGTGCAGCTCCAGTAGACGCCGAATATGCGGAAAAAACCATGTTTTTTTCCACCACTCAGAAAGCCTCTGACCCTTGAGACCATTGCGATGTGCGTTGTGATGCACAATAGCAGGAACGGAAGTGCTCCAAAAGTCGGTATAGAGAGGCAGGTCCTCCCAGTCCGCTTGAGTATCGATGCCGGCTTCAGATAAAGGTGTGCGAATCCCAAGCATATCCTCAGGCACACCGTATACTCGAGGAGGAATGATCACTCGATCTTCAGCCGCTATTTGAAGTGCGGTGGCATTCCTCAAAATGACGTATTCGCCATCGTCCTCTTCAAAGACGGTCGGAGTGAATAGATCTTGGATGTAGTCAAGACCAATACCGTAGTCGAAATGATCGGCTTCAATCTCAAGTTCGGCGTCCTGAACGATCTTCCCGGAAGCATGGTATTTCCGTTTGGAGGACCGCCACATCTCTTGCTCGCCAAACATCTCGGCAAAGATGCCCTGATCACTAAAGATGTTGATGCCTGCAGCACGCTTCTCCTCGACCTTCTCCTGAGCACGACGAAGCATGCGTCGCATGTCTCCGACAGGACCCATGAAGCTGCCACTGTTGACGTATCGCGGGCGAACGTCATGAAATTGCTCAGGGTCCTCGTCGGTGTGCGGGCCATACAGATCTTCGCGCGCAGGCGACTCCGGCAGCTCATCACAGTGAGGATCGGCACCAAGGTCGGGCTTGGGCCAGCACTTCTTCTGAGTAGAGATGATGATTGACTGCTTGGGGACGAATTCCGTCTTGTTGGACGAGAACCAGGGGGCCGAGATGCCCCACTCCTTGCGGATGCGCTGTTCTGCGGCGAAGTTCTGTGCCATGTACCTGCGAATGAGCAGGGAGGGTGGCAGCTGGAACCAAAGGTCATAAGCGTCGACCACAAGGATCAGATCATCTGGGCCAAGACGTTCGTCCTCAGGTGCCCGGTCTGATGTGATGGCATCGAGGAACTCAAGTGTGCCGTCGATCTTTCCCAAGTGAGAGCCACCAAACCACCCAGGCGACTTATGAAAGTCTCTTCCCCAGTTGACAATTACCGGGCTAGGATACCCGGACACCAGTGCCGACATGAGCATCTTGCAGAGATCTGGCGACGGCCCATCTGCTGGAACTATGACACGGAGACGTCTGGGACCACCCTTTTGTACGGCTGGTATTGGTGCCATGCCAGTGTGGTTCGATGGAGGCTTTGAGGCAGATATGTTCTCATGGCTCTGTTGCGTGCGTTGTCAGCTAAGATTAGGGTTGATGGAACCAGAGCATGGACTCACTGCTGTGACCACAAGACAGGAGAATATAAAAACAGAAGCTACGAGCCCAAGCATGGCTTTTGGCGACAAACGATGAAGCCATCTCGATGGCTTTCTCGTTCGAAACCCCGGAGACGGAGGTGCCTCAAGGTCATCTGCGTAGATTTTGCTGTACACGGGCGAGTGCGGCTTTGTAGCCCAAGGAGTGAAGCCTACCGCCATTCCCTCAACAGCATATGTTGGAGAAAAGAATGATAATGAGAGAATGCCTGAGATCTATAGAGCTTCTTAGGCTTGGCGTAAATCCATTGGAGAACGAACGAAGGAGGAGCGCTGCGCAGGATCCAATCCAGGTGACTTGCGCGCGGGCGGAACAAGCTCAACTTTATTGATCCAAGAGCCGTCCTTGTCGTCTGAGAGAACGATCCGCGGCCTACGGCCACATCTCGCCATGTGTCGTCGCTTACACGAATCCGCTCCTTCGACAAGGTCCTCATCGGCTTGGTGGTCATGAGCGCCCAGCCGACTTCTTGCCCTGCAGTTGGGCGTAAGACAGCTAAGCCGGGCGAAGACATTGCGTGTGCGATTGGGTTTTCGCCTCTGATAGGGCGGTGATACTTGCCCAAGCCAAATCCTTCGTCCCGGGCTGGACTTGCAAGTGACTACTAATTGATGATGGGGAAGGGGCGGAAACAGTAAAGCAAAGACTTCCGCCCCCTGTCTCCGGGCGCAATGGCGGATACCGGCAACGCGGAACTTGGCGGAACAGCTCGTGTGAGCGCATGGGGAGATCGGTGCTAATCTAAAGATCTTGGCTTTACTTGGCTGAGGTGCAACGGAACACAGCTCTGGAACAAGCGCAACTGATATGTCCCAACTGGATCTGTCGACCTTAGCTTTAGACTTCGCACCCAACGTCCTAAATTTGCTATTGTTGTTGATCTTCTTGATGATTTCTATTAGATATTGCATATCCATCATTATGTTCACTTATTTACCTGTACCGAAGCGCCCAGCAATTTCCTTGGGCCCTCTGTGTAGCCTGGGCCGACTTTGCCGCAGAGGAGCGTCGCACGCATCCACCGCACACCCAAATGAAGCTCGCTCTAGCCTGGCTCATTTGGAACAGATCAGTTCGACTCATCCCTTGCGTAGAACAGCGCTAATGCCGCAGGAATGTCTCAGCGCCGAAGAACGGCTGCCTCCCTAGCGGACGAATCTGTAAATTGCTTCCATTTTCCGAGGCAGGATATTGTTGACCTCAATGCTTATTTGACGTCCTTTCAATCTTCCTTCAATTATGTTGTTCTTTTCAAGACCAATTCGCCGTCGGGTCGTTGCCAGCTTGCCCTTGCCCAAAGCCAAAGCCGTACGTCTCCGGCTGAAGCGGCTGAGACCCAAGCGGGCTGCCTGGCTTGCCTCCTTCAAAGGGAGTTCCAAGCAGGTGAGCCAGTCTTACAGTAAGACTCTGGTCTCGGTTTGGTAGATTTCCCATGAGTCCTTGCACCAGATACATCGGGTGGGTTGTCGCACCGAGTAGCGACTGTAAAGCCTGAAACAGAAATCAGATAGTGCTCGGTATTCACTGCAGGGCGATGTCTTACCTGCGCGTCTTCGTTCAACGCAAACCCCGGTATCAGTGAGATACCACCACCAGTGCCGCCCACCAGATTTTGGGCACGCATGGTGTTCTGAGCATCGTCCACTGCGTATTGCACTGTCCTTTGCAGCATGGCACACGCGGTCAGCACGCGCTTTAAGTCGCATCCCTCTGTCTTCTCAAATCTCTGCAGGAAGCCAGCGAATGATCTTGTGGCCCCGAGATCGCTGCGCGCGCGAGAGGAACCAGGGTTCTCAAGTACATCCGTGAGAAGAGTCATGCTTGCGCAAAGAGGATAGCACAGAATTCGCCTAAGAAATTGGTGTCAGAGATTTGTCTCCTTTGAGTAACATTCGGAGCCATACCAAAGATCTGAGTATTGTGGTGTCGAGATCGTTCTGAACAGTCCTAAGGTCGCGTGAGCAGCTGTTCGGCACCGTTTCTGGGAGAACGAAAGCTGGATGTAGGGCATCTCGAAGCCTGCCGGTGTTCCCAAGAGAATGGCCACAGTCTTGAACTGGCTGTGTCGCCTCGCTGCCCAGTGCACCATAAGTGTGCAGCGATAGAAGGCCAGATGTAAATTCAAGACATCCGGCGCAAAACCTTGACCGGATTTAGGGGAGTCGTAGGTTGGCTGGAGATCTGCTGGCAGACTAGACCTCCACTCTTCGAGCAGAGCATCAAGATCTATGATGGCCTTGACCACATCATCGTCGTTAAGTCGCAGTCCTTTCGCAGTGTAAAGCCGCCGTCTGATGGAGGATTCAACCATGGCGAGTTTGGCACGCAAATTGAGAATGTCGACGCCCTCTCCTAATCCTGTCGGCAATTCCGTCTCAATATCATCATCATCTTGGATGGAGTCCAGACCGTGATTGAGACCCATTTCCTTGTCGAGGATGTATGCGGCCCAGAATACTCGACTGCGTGCTTCCACATCCTGCATACACATCGACATCATGGTGCAGGGCTGCCTATGAAGTCCGATGTTCTGCGACAATCTTACCGCATCAGATGAAAGTAGAGCTGCCGTCCTTGAACATGTCGTTCCCTGCATAAAAACAGCCATTGCCACAATTGCTTGAACCGACAGCAGATCGTCGCCTTTGACCATTAGTTCCGTGAGGACCGAGAAAGCATTCTTCAAAAATGGCCATGCCAGTTGGCATACTTCCTGGAACGCGCTGTTGATTGTCTTCCACCGGGTCCCAACGGCGATGACCGCGTTCATATACGCCCAGCCTGAAGTACTGTTGAACGAATCCTCTGCATCCGGAACGGTTTCAAATCGGTTCACAAAATAGTGAAAGTTGAGAAGTGGGTAGTTGCTTATCACGTCGTCATAAAGGGGCATCAGCATCGTGATAGCCTCTTCTCGATCGAGGCGTGGAGTAAAGACCTGTCTGTTGAACGTGGAGCAATAGGATGCAGAGTTAATTTCCTTAATTCTGCTCGCAATGACCGCAAAGACAGGCATCTTCGATCCCAAAGGGTTCGGTGGGTCAGGAATATGCTGAGTTGCAGCTGGCTTTGGTGTAGGTTGATCGGATGAATCGTTTGGGTCGGCTCCGTCACCCATCGCATGGTCCGTTGACATTTGATTGAAGGAAGTTTGCAAAGCATCTACTCGCGACGTACCCGCCTGGCCAGGCTCCGCAGTTGCGCTTGGGAAACCAGGTGGCGCGGGAGCCACCGAGACGGAAGCAGCATCAGTCTCGGATGGCGATACTCTGGTGGGTGGTGCACCAGGCCGAGGTAACCCAGCTTGATTAAGGACTGCTTCCATCTTGGAAAGCCGCTCCTCAAGGGCCTGGATGTACATTTTGCTTAAAATCTAGTCAGCATCTTACTTGACGTGTAGGCTATGAAACTCTGAAGCAGCGTACCTTCGGCCGGGGCCACGTCGCCTTTGCACCTGCTGATACTGGCAATCATGACTGCGATTTGTACATGGAGTGCATGATGGTTGTTTTCCATCGCACTTGATCTTCTTCGACTGGCATCTTAGACAGGCCTAATATCAGGTGGTCAGTTGATATGAATAAACAGCATAAGACGTCTGATTGTCACCACAAACAGTGGCGCATACCTGTCCAATGCGTGCAGCCTTGTCTCGTGCCCGGCTTTCCAGGACAGACGCGGTGTCCATGGCGGCAGACAAATACTAGCGCCACTGCCCGAAGCCGTTCTCCGAGTTTCGAAAGCTGTTACGGGAACGCGTCCGATGTGCCGGATGGCAGGGACCCACTTTCCCGGCCCGTCGGCGATATGCTGAGTCCGTTGTGCTTTCGGACGCGGAAAGATGCCGGAAGCCCGCTACGCGAATTGGAAATCTCAGCAAGCCGGCGGAAGCAGAACTGGGCAAAGTTCGAGGGCTCTCCTAACGCAGGTTAGCATTCGAGGGACGTTGAGAGGAAGTAGTTTCATGATTGGCCCGGTCACGTAAGAACCGGAAGCATTTTGGATCCGAGTCATGACCACCTTAGGTAAGTTAGCAACGGCGCCGCCGAAGGAACTTCCCGAAATCAATCTATCCCACGTGGAAAAGTGCTCCTTTCGTGCCCTGTCTGCTCCGCCCGCCGGCTTGAGCATTGGCGGAAGCAATTTGTTACCGCATGTATTGCTGGCGGACTTTCACCATATTTCTAGTTGCCAAGATAGTCGTATAGCGATAGCGCATTCAATACTACGGATTAGGTGATGGCATCCAAGCAAAAGACTCCGCCCGACCCGCGGAATCAATTGCATCGAGTTTGAGGCTGCACCAGCGTGACTATTTAGACAACAGACCCCTCCGACGAGGACTGAATCGACACACTTGATAAAACAAAACAAAAAGCGATTAGAACAGCGATCAATTAATTCTCTTTCACATCAACTTGAAGCTTCTAGAACAACCCCCCCAAAACGTCAAAACATCAAAATGGCTGTTGTCGCAGTTGCCGGCGGAACAGGAAATGTTGGACGAACTATCGTCGAGGCCATTGTGGCTACTGGTAAATATGAAGTTAAAATCTTGGCCAGAAAGGTAAGCGTGCAGACACAATCTTGACTGGTTCAGTTTCTTTGGTGCAAAGAAAATGTTGACAGAGGCCAAGGCCAACCCCGATTTGGAGAAGGAAGTTGGCGCTTCCATAATTGTTGTTGATTACGCAAATGTCGAAGCCACCACTAAGGCTCTCGAAGATAACAACGTGCACACCGTCATCTCAGCGATCAACATGATGCCTCCGCCGGGACAAGTGCCGCAGGAAATCGAGCTTATTCGTGCTGCGGATGCTTCGAAGACGACCAAGAGAATCATTTCCAGTGGCTGGGGTATTCCCCACAACGAAAGGTCTGTATTCAACCCCTCACAGTGATCAACGGCAGCGGCTGACATTCAGAAAGTCAAATCAAAGAATTGGGATCAGTCCCGAACAAGCTCAAGGCTCGGGCCTTTTTGGAGAATGAAACGAAGGACCTGGAGTATGCTGTCGTCCACAATGGTTTCTTCCTTGATTACTGGGCTCCTCAAGCAGAGAAGTCGAACATGACACCGTTCACTCTCTTTATCGATATTCCAAATGAGTCTGCAGCTATTCCCGGATCAGGAAATGTTCCTTCCGCGTTCACTCACACGAGGGATGTCGCCAAATTTGTGGCTGCCGCTCTGGATCTGAAGAAGTGGGATAACGACCTTTTCATCGTTGGAGACAAGGTGACTTGGAATGAGTTCCTGAAGCTTGCTGAAGGCGCCAAGGGTAAATATTGGAATCGTAGAGGTTTACTGTATAGTTCACTAATCGATAATAACACAGGCACAAAGTTCAACGTCGCTTACGACAGTGCCGAAAAGCTCAAAGCTGGCCAGACAACAGAGCTTCCTGGACAGATCCCGGCGTATCCGTTCTTCCCCAAGGAGGCGTACCAGGCTCTCGCTGGAACGTTTGGATGGTGGTTTGAGAACGGCACTTTTGATACCCCCCCTGCCGGAAAGAAGACTCTCAACGAGATCTTCCCGGAGATCAAGACATGGAAGGTGAAGGAGATCCTTGAAAAAGCCTGGAAGAAGGCCTGAGTAGAAACGATGAGGCTGGATTATTCTGGTGGGACATCAATCGATCAATAGAACAGCTTCCATGATCATCAGCCGGTACATGAGTAAAACAGTCTCATGCGGATGCATGTTTATCCAATAGCTCGCCCCCTTGAGTTGACGCGAAAAACACATGAAGGTTTCGTGGATTCAATGCTCTGCATATCGCAAAATGACCTGCCATACCCAAAACACTGCCTTCTGCAACCATCATGCAGATCTTAATCTCTAGGGGCTTGCTATCGTCCAACATTACCTTCCGTGACACTGGAAAAGCAGTGTGTATAATTGTGTAGAAGGCCAATGACCGGGTTGCGCGTCTTTTGCAGTACTCTGACTCTCTGGCGACGTAGCTCGCTTGCCTATTCACGTTTCATTGTGGAAGCGAGCCTCACCGGCCGCTCACAGACTTCGCGATTAATCCGCGGACGAGACTACGCGGCCGCATTGTGTAAAAGAATGGCCGTGATAGGCCCTTCGAACCCTCCGAAAACTCTATTCAAATTGATTAAGAACTTTGGAAGCAAAGCACTCGGGGCCTGGTAAGAATATGGAAATTCGTGGGGTCGCTGTCACGCTATGTGAGCTAGGTGCAAGGTAGTTCAGATGATATTTAAGCTTTCTCCGTGGGTACATGCGTCTCCGGCGATAACAAAATGCAGTCACACCAAAGACGCCTTCTTAGGGACAAGTAGTCTAGCAGTGATGCTCCTCGGTGTTTGTACGTCAAAATAAGACCAGACATTATCGCTGGGACCTACGCAGCACTACTTTTAACCCGATGCTTTGGAAAGTTCTGTCAGTTCTAGCCACAAGCTTTCCTGGCAGCCAGCGAATCGATGGATCCGTCCAAAGATTGCGGTCTGGACGATGGATTGGCGGGGGTACCCCATGCGGAGTGGGAAAGTGACGAGCATCTCCCTGCAAAAGCGAACCTTGCAATCTCGGAAAATGCACTCTACGATAATCAATGTCTGATACGTTCTAGCTGCTTTCTTTCTGGCTCTGACCCCGGTTGTAGTCGCCTCCAAGATGGAGAAGGCTGGACTTCATAAAGACCAGAACCCCCTCTGCCTTTGCAAAAAGGAGAGATAGCCACCTTCGAATTACCCAGACTCCTCGCTGAATATCCTATCAACTAATTTCGACAGAATGCTTCAGACTTTGATGATCTCGTCGAGCTTCGGCTCTTTCTACGCTTTGATGGCATGCCTCGCCTTTTTCGTCTTGCTGGAAGCTGGCAAGATGGTGTACTCTACCAAGTTTCACGCCCTCAAGAAAGTTCCAGGCCCGTGGTTTCCTGCCGCAAGCTCCCTCTGGATTCGTTGGCAACGATGGCACGGCAAACTTTCATTTACCGCCGACGACCTCCTCAGCCAGTATGGTCCTGTGGTGCGCATCAGCCCCAACATGGTCCTTGTCAATGATTCTCCATCTCTTCAAGCCGTCTTCGCCAGACAAGATCTCGACACTGCCCCCCGCGCCATTCGAGCTCTGCGTATCGGAGGTCATGAGTGGACAGTCACGTACCCTCAGAACAACATTGCACGCGAACGTCGTCGGCCAGTCATGGTTGCTACTACAACTAAGGCAATGAAGTATTGGCATCCTATCTTTGAGGATAATGTCAACAGGATGGTCCGCAGCCTGGGTACTTCAAAAGGCGAGAAGTCCGAGGATATTGTATACCATCTCCGTGTTGCGACTCTGCTCAACTCGCAGGTTGTCATGGCCGGTTCCCAAGCGAAGATCGACCCCGGCGACTTCCCCCATATTGTCGGAGAATATAATTTTCTTGTCGTCTGGCGTCTGTGTCTCCCAAATTGGCTCTTCGAATGGCTGAAGTTCACTCCGATTGCCCATCCAAAGTTTCGCGTCGAGTCAAGTGACAGGCTGTTCGAACTAGGCTCGCAAATTTGCAAAGAAGCCGAGAAGGTTGATCCTGTCGATCGCGACGAAGTTCCGACTGTGTACCAACTTCTCATGGAGAAGCAGGAGAAGGGGATCAACTGGTCGCACGACGAGATAAGCGCTGAGATGGCAGGCCAGATCCTCGCTGCTACCGAGACCACCTCGTCCGCTCTAGCTTTCATCTTCTATGAGCTTGCAAAGAACACCAGCCTTCAAGAAAGCGTAGTCGAGGAGATCAACACCCAGCACAACAACGACAACCTTGACAGCCTCAAGCTTCTCGGGGCCTGCGTCACTGAGGGTCTCCGCTTCCGACCTCCTGTAGCCCTGACTGGCAGCCGAGTGGTCCCCAAGGGAGGGATCGATATCCTCGGCTACTACATCCCCGAGGGTACGGTCGTTACCACTCAATCCCTGTCAATGAGCCGACAGAGACCTGACTTGTTCCCCAACTACGATGTCTTTGACCCGATACGTTGGCTGGAGGAAGAGCACCTCATCGAGCGACGACGACTTACGGCACCCTTTGGCGTGGGCGCTCGACGCTGCCCGGGTGGGAACATGGCAACATATCAGATGCGTCTAATTCTCGCAGCGGTCTTGCGGGAGTACAAGATCAAAGTTGCTCCTGAGACAACCCCGGAGTCGATGACACCTTTCGAAGCAAACGGGTTCCGATCGCGGTATGATGAATGCTTTCTCATCTTTACCCCTCGGTACTCTCATGTTATCAACACCTGGGTGGGCTGAGCTAGTCTGAAACCTTTTAGCAATATTGAACTCTGTATTTGCACGCAACTACGCGAGTTGCAGTTCCCGAAATGATAGCAAAACATGACTCTGTGTTGGAAAACCGATTGGATTCTCCAGACTAGATAGATTGCTAGCCCAGACTTGTTTACTTCCGCACCCTTAAATGATAACATCCGGCAGTCGTCTCTCGACGCTGAAGAGACAGGCCCACAGATCCCAAATATGTCACTGCAATCTTGCTCTCTGCCCCAAGTGTTGGAATGCCAGCAAAGATCTCTCTTCGCGAAATCGTGTCCCTCTCGTCATTCCCATGCTTCATGATTCGTCATGTCCCTTCATTTAGATATTGGATTGAATGCTCTTTACTCGTCAATGACTTCCGGCTTGTGGCAGACAACCTCAACATTGTTTCCTGCGGGATCGATTACGAAAGCGGCGTAGTAGTTCGGGTGGTACTGAGGTCGCGGACCCGGAGCGCCGTTATCTTTGCCGCCGGCTTCGAGCGCAGCTTTGTGGAATTCGTCGATAACTTTGTGGTCTGTTTCCATCACATGTTAGATGTACAGTCTACACACTACGGTGTGGGAAACTTACTCTCGGCCTTGAAGCCGATGTGAAGAGGGATATTGGCCTTTTCAGCCTTGTGAGACGCAATCCAGAAGTCGGGAGCATGAATACCGAGACCGCAGGCGTATTCATTGGGCTCGACGAACTTCTTGAAGCCAATTGGCGCAAGAGCGGTGATGTACCATTGCACAGTCTCCTTGTAGATGCTGGCGGGAACGTACAGACCGATGTGGTCGATGGACATGTTCGCAGAGATAATCGTCGAAGATAGACAGAAAGAACCCGGGAGATGAAGCAAATAATCGTGGATGATTGAAGGTTGTGATAGCTGAGCAGTTGAAGTGTTGATGTTTGTCTCAGACGATAGGTAGGGAGATTGGCGGGGTAATATGTACCCCGATGGCGTCAAAGGCGCTCAGCTAGGGAGAGACCGCGTCGGATATGGCAATCTCCGTGTCGAGCTGAGTGAGAGCGAGCGAATGCGCGTCGGCACGTACAAATCGAGAGGATCAGGCCGGCGTGAGTCAGACATGCACAGATGGGATTGACTGAATTGCATTCAGTAAGGCCATTGAACAGTGACATCTTCCGTAGCTATCGGCGGGGGTCCGGGGCTGATCGGGAAGCTGCAGCGCTAGGTGGGGCCGTCCAGGCAGCAGCAGCGCGGAGGATGCAATGCGACGGTGGATCAAGTGGGGGGTAGGGCTGCAGTGAGACGCAAACATGGGAAAGCCCGATCGAAGTTGAATTGTTTTCACACCTTGACGCCCAGCGTAGGTACGGTTTTGTGAACCGATATGGGGGGAACTTTGGTCCGTTGTTATTGCCGGCGGTGTTACAGAGTACAGCGACGCAACGTCCCTCGATCTACAGACCGCCGGCCGGTCTTCGGTCTCCAGACCTGCAGTTCCACCGTCCTGAAGGTCATCTCCTATCTTATCATACACGCGTTTTACTCTTGCTGGTCCCTCTTGGGTACATTGCAAGAATATCCGAGGTGTCTATCGGCTCGTCTCAATCCCTTACAACTTAGCCAAGATCTTCCTGTTCATCCGGAAGCGCACCATGGCAATCAGCCCGGCTGATGCAAGCGATAATGATCCAGCATAGAACATAGCGGGACGATAGGCTTGTAGTCCATTGTCCTCACCTCCATACGCCTCGAGTAGATAGCCAGCAATGGGCGCACCCTATGCGACTTGGTTAGCTGCGGCAAAACTTCATCTGCGGGATGCAAAGAGACTTACCATGAGATAACCGCCAGCCCAACCGGTCACAATCATGCTCATAGCGACCGATACTCGTGCGGATCCAAAAACATTGCCAACGACAGTGGGCATGGTCGAGAAGAAGCCACCATTGGAGATGCCGTTGACAATGACGAACATAATCATGGGCCCCAGTGTTGTTGAAACAGGCCAGATGGCGAGGACACTAACAGCCGATAAGAACAGCGAGGCAAACAATACATTAAGGGCTCCGAAGTAGTCGCAAAGAACGCCGCAACAGATGCGGCCTATCGCCGAGGAGAAGTTGAAGCCTGCGACTAGGCCGGCTCCTGTTGAGGAAGAGAGGCCGATGGATTTCGAGTAGAGTGGCAGAAAGAATGGCGGCACGAAGAGAGGGAATGTGCCCACAGCTCCGGCAAGGAAGATGACCAGGAAGGTGAAGGACTTGAAGAGGCGCCTTAGGAACCCGTGTTAGTGAGATCATTTGGACTGCTTCTTGAAGACCTACCACTCTACGAATCCAGAACTCCTGATTGGAACCCGCTCCTTGATGATCCATGCAGCTGGAAGACCAGTAGCCAAGGTGACAAGAGCAAGAACACGGTATGCCCAGGCTGGACCGAGGTGATTGAGGAGTGCATCTAGGGCGAAGCTGTTGACAGCGCCGCCGAGGCCGCCACCAGCGAAGACGATGCCATTTGCCAGGCCACGCTTTCTGCTGAAGTATTGCGCGGGGATCGTAGAGACAATCTATTGACGTCAGATGTGGTTATTTACCAAGCTGGTTGCCACTCACCGAAAAACACAAGCTGGAAGACGAGTCAGTATTATCGATGGTCTGGTTAGGGCCGGGAGCATCCTTACCTCATGCCTAATCCCATCATAAAGCCACTGGTAGCAAAGAGCGCCCCGACGTTCTTGACGGCAAAGCTGCTGAGAATCTCACTCAGCCCAATCAAGGCGATTCCCAGCAAACCCACCCTTCGCGGGCCGAAGCGACGCATGACGCGCGAGTTGATTATGGCCATTGCCGAGATAAGGGCTGCTGCCAACGATCCGACGAAAGAGAGCACGGCGGGCGTGGCGAGACCATCGTCGACGAGAGCGCTTTGGATGACACCCCAGGAGTACGATGTACCAATGATCCACCACGCAATGACGAAGCAGCCCGTCACCACGACCCAGCCGTAGCCGCCTTCCGGAACCGAGGAATCCGCAAGACGCGAGGCTTGAAGAACCGGATCATTGCTGCTATCATCGTCCCTTTGGGAGATACTTACACTGGTAGATTTTTGGTTGATTTGGGGTGGGAGGGGCGTCAGTTCGATGCCGGACGTTGACGCGGAGGCCGTTGCGGTCGCTGTGGTTGTCGCCATGGCTTCGTTGAACTTCAAAAAAACTAGTGCTGACGCTTCACTTGTGACGACACAATGTGAGTATTGAGTGAATGTCGGAAGACGATTGTTTTTGATGAAAGGTCCTCAGGGGCAGTGAGTCGACGCCGAAGGGAACCTCAATGACCCCACCGACGCCCAGCGCGCCCTTCTGCTGACAAGCTCCGCTAAACTTTATAGTAGCCTCCGGGTCGGCGGAGGGGACCGGAGACTTCACCGTGCCCCGCCCGGCTCCGAAGATGTCTTCTTCGGCGGGCCCTGGGAGCCAGCGAGACCGGAAAGATGACGTTCCGCCAAGAAGTGAACGAGAAGCCCATCATCATTCGTCGTCAGCCAGCAAAGACCAGAGCGAACATTTTGGTGGGGTTCTTCAGCTTTGCTGGCGGTTAAAGTTAAACGATGTTACATCGGTGCATGTGCGGATCCCGTTGCGCACAGCGGGCGGCGGGCGTATTCTGAGACCCTTGTTTTCGGCGCGTGGCAGCGTCGGAAGCTAAGGCGACGGCAACTGAGCCCGCGGAGCACGACCGCCTCATAAGGCTTGATTAGGTACTGCAACTGCGGCTCAGCGAAGTACATGATTTGTATTGGTTGATATGGGATGAATTAAATCCTGTGTCGTTCAGTTGTTGGGCTAGGAACATGGAAGCTGAATACGCGGATGCTTGTCAAACAATGGATGGTGGGATAGTGGGCCATTCGGCAAGGAGTCCCGAAAACTGGCGCGATATGCGCTTTGGTTCGAAGAGGCGCCTGCCATGTCCATGTTTCGCATACATAGATAGCAGAGATCAGGACGAGGAACATTCAAAGAATGTGCAGTCATCGTCACAGATGGCTTCTCGAGAGGTGCTGTTCTTGCAAGAGTCCTCCGCGACATATGGCACGAAGCCATGACACATGGTAACTCTACAAGTCTCAGTCTGGAGTGATCTCGATTCCCGGTGCCCGTCGTCGTCAGAAGAGGGGCATTTAGTGTTGTTCGAGAGGGACTGGAGCTGCCGCGCGTGCCGTGCACATCCAATGAATAAGCTTATCCCCCGCCGTTGGAGGCAAGGTTGTGACTGGTATCCTGTGTCCAGCTCGCGCGTGGATCGCACACTGGGAAAAGCATCAGGGTGAAGTTGATATTGATGAAAAAATGGCAAAGGGTCTTTTTCATAGCGCGATACACCGTGTGCTAGTTTTGCGTAGGAGGCGGGGTAGAATCTTCTCCCGTCCCTCCAACATGAGATGACAGAAGTTTATTTTGCAGGTAGTATCGACGCGCCATGGAGGGAAAGGGATAGCTTAGAGATTTTCCTTGTTGCGATATTTTTTGCGGCAAGATTGGATTGAAGCAAGTTTTGGGGGTTAGTAGCTGTGTCATTTTGTGTGTGAGAAAGTGATTGAAATTTGAGGCCCCCTCACCCCCCCCCCTTTGATGGGATGGCCGCAGGTTGGGTCTTGGCAAAAGGAGAGGCCGCCGGCGAGGGATGCCGAGACCGAAGGAAGTTGCGTCCAGTTGGTGCAGCCAGTAGTATCCGTAAGTAGCATTGGGAAGAGGGAGGGGAGAGGAGGCTCATCGTCACTGCCTGCTCAGTACTGGTAAGGTAAGTGAAATTTATGAGAATAGAAAGAGCAATAGGAAGTCGTGATGCATCTTTGGGTGGTACCTAGGTAGGTAGGTACCTTCCCACAACACAACGATTGAGGCTACCCGACATACCTTAAGTTAAGGTAAGGTAGGCACGAGGAAGGGAGGAAGGCAAGGTATTGTGTGACGTACTCCTTCCCCATTCGCAACTGAGGCGTGTGAGGCAGGTGGCCGCCAAGAGCTGAAGGGCAGGAAGGAGGCATCGCTGCACTTTCGCGGAAGTTCCTGCCGGTTGTTCTTGGCAACTGCCAAAAAGCGTGTTAGTCAGCCAGAGTCGTCGTAATGCTTTCCCAAATTTTTCTCCAGGGTGGAACCCTCCCAGGCCCGCTCCCTGCCCAGGCTTCCCGTCCGCCTCCCCCCCTTCCAAGCCCCGACCCCGACGAGGTCCCTCTCAAGAAAGACCAAGACCCAAGAAATCCCCCAAGCCCCAAGACACGACACCCCTTCTGCTGCTTCCCCGGACCAGACCTTACCAGACCAGACCAGATCAGTCCGGGACTCCTCGAGGCTATTTTATTTTTTTTGCCTTGCCCGATTCCGACATTACTTGTTACACCTCCACCGAGATAGGAGAAGAGAGAGTCAGTCAGTCGCATTTTAAGCTTCGACGCGGATCGCAAAAAAATGGCCGACGCGACTGAGGCGGAATCCAGGGTCCTTATCCTCGACGGAGGGCTCGGCACATCCCTCGAGGACAAGTACGGCCTCAAGTTTAACTCGGCCACTACCCCTCTCTGGTCTACTCATCTGCTTGTCGACGGCCAGGATACGCTGCTTGCTTGCCAGAAGGACTTTGGCGATGTTCCCGTTGACATCATCCTCACTGCCACCTACCAGTTGTCCATCCATGGTTTCGCCAATACCCGCACCCCCGAGCACCCCAATGGCATTGACCGAGCCACCATTGGCAACTTTATCAAGGACGCCGTCCGCATCTCCCATGATGCGGGACGCGCAAATGGCGCCAAGACCGCCCTCAGTATCGGACCCTACGGCGCATGTATGATTCCTGGTCAAGAGTACAGCGGCGCCTATGACGAGGATCACGACTCACTTGAGAAGTTGCGCGACTGGCATCATGAACGTCTGCAGCTCTTCAACAAGGCTGGCGCTTTCGCCTCTCCTGTTAGCTACGTTGCCATTGAGACCATTCCCCGCGCCGACGAGATCAAGGCCATCAGGCAAGCTCTGGACGAGACCCGTGTCCTGGCTACCGAGTCTGCCCTTCCTTTCTGGATCGCATCGCTGTTCCCCGGCGATGATGAGCGCCTGCCGGACGGATCTTCCATCAAGGAGGCTGTGGCAGCCATGCTCAGCCCCGAGATCGCCGCATGTCGCCCGTGGGGTATTGGCATCAACTGCACCAAGGTCTGGAAGCTGGAGTCCCTCGTCAAGAGCTACGAGTCGGCTGTTCAGGACCTCATCACCGACGGCGTCGTCGCTGACGCGCCCGCCCTGATTCTCTATCCGGACGGCACCAACGGGGAGGTCTACAACACCACTACTCAGAAATGGGAGCTTCCAGAGGGATCTCATCACCCCACGACGTCATGGGAAGCACAGCTCACAGAAGTGGTCGCGAATGCTAAATCTCGTGGTATTTGGAAGCAAATTGTTGTGGGCGGGTGCTGCAAAGCAAGCCACGCTGATATCGCCAGGCTCCGGGCCACGGTGGAAGGCCTATCTCGGTAATATAGGAAGAGCATCATTACCCCGGTCCCGCAGTCCCGGCTTTCAGTCCCCGGCGCCGTATCCGTACCGAAACCCCTTCCGCTCCGAGACCGTCCGCATACCCGACCTCGTTGGTCCCCATGCACCATGCACCATGCACCAAAAGGAAAACCATCCCAAGAAAGGACCCTTTTATCCGGTGGTATCGCCGCCCAATGCAATGGAGGGAGGGGTTCATCTCCCTCCGAGGCCTGTACGGCCAAAGCAAAAATTCATCAAGTCATTATTGCCCAACCTTCTTCTCTCCATCACGGTTTCTTCCAACTTTGTCTTATCGCGGTTGCGTGGGCCTTCCATTCGTCGAAGCGTCTCTGTCTCTTTTGTTGTTCCTTTTCATTCCACGCCGTGATGGGCTGGATTGGTAACCTGGCAAGCATCTCGTCCATGTCGAACTCGCGGCGCAGCTCGCCGTTGACGCGGATCTGGATGCTGCCGATGCCCTCGTAGAGGGCAGCGCCGTACTCGCCCCAGTCACGATACATGGAGAGAAGGCCGCCAATCTGGCTGCACATGAAGAAAGCCAGCTTCTCAGCCGGAATGAGGTATTCTTTGCCTTCGGGCGGACGGGGCCAAGTGATCCCGCGCCTCTCGCGCTTCTCTGCGTCCATCACCATATGGGTGAAGCCCTCAAACAGGTCGATGGCGCGACGCGTGCCTCCCGGTACAAGGCGGTCATGCTTCTCGTTGGCGGGTGGGGCGACGACGTCTATCACGAGCTTCTTGACGGTGAAGCTTGACGGGTCGGCGACGACACTGCTAAAGGCGGTCGGGCCGTATCGCAGGTAGCCAGACAGCATGGCGTAAAAATTCCAGACGATAAATGGCGGGCCGCCGTCGCCGCCGCGGAACTGCTCTTCGTTTTTCCAGTCGGGGTCGACATCCTTTGGCGGATCGAAAATGCGGAACTGAACGTTTACGCTGTCGGCATGGCGGGTCGTTCTTGGCACGGCAAGCCAAGTCGGCCACAAGCCACATTCCTTGACATACATGACGTCCAAACGGTAATGGGTTCCTTTTGACGCAAGCAGGGACTTGGCTTCATCGTGCAATTGTTGATTAACGAGGAGGATAGCGGTGTTGGGAGTGCCGGCGGGTGGTGTGCGTTGCTGCTGCTTCTCTACCCAAATGTCGTGGCCATCGAAAAAACCTTTACCCTTGTATTCGCGCCTTTTCCGGCCCTGGCTGACGGAAGGATTCTGCGGAGGCTCGCGGTCGGGCAGGAATACGACTTGGTCGAGAATCAAGTCCCGAATTTCCCTCGGAATACTCAGCAACCCGATGGCCATTGTGCGGGAGGAATTGGGTTTGTTGCGTTCTGATTGCCGACTCTTTTGGTGGTGGGTGGTGAGAGTGCACGCAAACTCTAGTCGACGGACACCGGCGGGAGGTGAGAGAGAGTGTCGCACAGAGAGGGGGGCCCCGACCCCAAAAACCCAAACGACGGGCGAACGACGGACACGACTACGACCCAAGAAACCCGTGGACCTCTGGGCAGCAGCAGCAGCACCACCACCAAGCAGCGTGCGTGCGGAGGGCGAAAATTTACTCCGAGGGGCAGCAGCAGGAGGAGGAGGGCGGCGAGGAGAAGCGGTGCAGCGACTGGATCTTGGGACCTTGGACTGGACTGACTACTGGCCGGACTGGGACTGGGAAGCACCACAGAAACGACGCAGGACAGACGCAGTAGACTGACTGGTGCAGCTGCTTGCTGTAGGGGTCTTGGGTCGATTGAGGCGCAGCAGCAGTAGTAGCGGAGTCGGCCCTTTGGGGAACGACGTCATTCAGTTGGAGACCGGCGCTCGAGTCGAGCCAAGACGACGGCAGCAACGAAACAACGAAGACGAAACGAACAAACGGTGTTGGAAGCTTCTAGTGGGAAAAAAAAATTGAGAGGAGAGTAACAAGTCGGTTCGGTATCAGGTCAGAACAGACTGACGGGGGGAAACGTATGAGAAGTGGACAGGGAACCGGTCGGTGCACGAAGACGAGACTTTGACTGAAGCTGCAGTTGCCGCTTCTTCCTCTGGGGGATCGGATAAACAAGCGCCCTCCATATGCAAGTGCAATGCGCCACTTGAGGCAGGGGGAAAGAAGAGGAGGGGATTTTGAGTTTTTGTGTGCTTTTCTCGTCAACCAAACTGGGCTGGATGAGATGCAACAAGATGGGATGACCGGATGTTGGTGCCGTAACAGCAGGCAAGAAGAAGCAGGCGAAGAGCGAGAGGCGAAAGAGACGACGAAAAGACGAAGGACGGATTGGCGTGTGTGGCATTAGGATGAGATGAGATGCACCGACTCAAGTCTCGTGCTGTTCTGAGTCCGGCCTGGTCTTGTTCGAATTTCTTTGCTGGCAAACCCAGCTCTGGCTGGTCTGGAACTGACTGCATAGGCCACGGCGATGGCGATGGATGCCATGTCATGCCCAGTTGCCCGTGTGGGAAAAAAAACAAAAAAAAAGAGCGACGAAGAAGCACTGACCAACAGCCAGAATTAGAGATGTGTGGCCCCCGTGGCGCGGAGCCATCTTGTCGGCAGACCCCGACCTTCGGTGCCCGGCACCTTTGAAAAGTCATCAAAGGAAATGGGGGACCGACTGACTGACTTTTGCCTTAGTAATGATCTGCCAGCGAGGACTACGTACTGACTGTACCGTACTTACTGTATTTGCATTGCAGAGTGACTGAGTGAGTGTGCGAGTGATTGAGTGACGGTGTGCGTGGTCCGCGGCGTGTGTGCGGGCGTACGCCGGTGTTGAATTGGGAAGAGGAGCAGCACCACGCCCCTCATAGACGTATTCGTACTTTTTTCCGCTCTGCTTTCTGCAGCGCGTTCCTGACAGACGGACAGCCCCTTCTCCTCACGGGTCAGTCTGGAAGCTCCAGTCCTGCACATCTATGTTGGCTGGCTGATGCTGCGCCAGCATTGGCAGACTAGGTACGCAAACTACACACGACAGCGGACGCGCAGCCCAGTACGTGTTTGGGGTAAGAAGGGAGAGTCACCAGCTCGTTGCAGCGCATAGCAGTGCCAATGCCGCCCAGCTACCTAGGCCTGTGCCTGTGTGCGCGGGTATGGCATGTATCAGGACAGCTTCTGTCCACGTCCGTCTACACAGTAGGTAGGTAGGGTGTCAGCAGGGGAATTAGGCGACTGGCTGGCTGGGCGGGAGGGGGGAGCATTCATCCTCTCGGGTCCGTCCCCTCTCTCTGTACTGCACGCGAGCATTGGTCCCTCGGCTGCCATCTCCTCATCCTCTCCTGCTCGTCAATCAATCTCATCGTCTATGGAGAGAACTTTGTAGATGGGGTCAGGGAAAACCCTACCTACCCCTACCCACGTCCAGGTCCATCCGGCAGCTTCCTCCCTCCTGCCCTTCGTCGCAAAAGGTGGTTGTCGGTCAGGGCATGCGGGACTTTAGGGTGCAGTGCAGGACCCTCCCCGAGGCCTGAAGCTGCTGCTGCCGTTGGGGGAACAAGGGCAATCGTGGAGTAGGCTAGCGAATGAACAGGAACCGGGGTGCGAGGCCAGGAGGCCGCCTACCACCCAGTGGCCGCGTGATGAGATCGGCACTAGTTTTTCTGGGCGGAACGTCGTTCAAATTCAAACAGCGCTTGCTTGCGAGTGGGAGAGTGGGAGAGTGGGATGGTGAGTGTGTGCAAGAAAAAGGCTCACATCGTCATGAAGGAGGCACTGCAGAAGAGAGACTGGGACGTTCAATTGCCGGCTGTGGTTGCTGGCGCCCTTCCCTGGGCTGGGCGGGGAGACGACCGGGTATGCGTCAGGGCTGTATGTCCGACAGGCAAGGTGGGTTCGTTCGTTTGTTCGTTCCCCCGGCCGAAAGACTGGCTGGCGGTGGTGATTTGGATTGATTGGAGCTGATGCAGCACTTTGCACTTCCACTTGCATGCGCTGCTGCTGCTCTTTCCATTGAAATGGCCTAGGTTGAGGCAATAGAATCCGTCTTGAAGATGAGGGGGAATTGTGGCAGTGAGAGTACGTATAAGTGGGAGCCAATTGGGAGAGGGCTAATTATTGACGTTTTGCTACCGGGCACGCTGAAGAGCGTTAATCACAAGTTCAGCATGGTGAGATGCCTTGAATCACTTAGACTGGATTTGGGGTGGAAAGGAGCAACAAGCAGGTTGAAGGATGCAAGCAAGCAACGAGGTGTGAGCGGGAGCAGGCGCCGATTCGAAGCGGCGAACGGGCTAGCAGAGCCGAGTAAGCGGGATGGGCTGCGAGACTGCGATCCATGCCCATCGTCCGCCGGACGTCTACCATCTAAGCCTGGTGAAGCGCAGTCTTCAATGAGCGGTGGCCGCGCGAGTCTGGATTGCTTGGGGAAGAGGCGGTGATGGGAAGATTCGGTGCCGACCGCACAAAGAGAATTAGAGGAGGCGGGAACTGGTGCTGTTTATTTAGGGAACAATGAGAAGAGGACAAAAGAGCGTTGGCTGGTACGGATAGCTTAGTTATTTGTTGGTAGCAATTATCAGATTCTCTGCGATAGGCAATAACGTGTCCAGGAGATTTAGCATGCGATAGATGCCTTAAACCCATTAGCATCCAGGGGAGTCAGCAGAGCGGAGCAAACAAGAAACGAGCAGATTTTGGGATGCAATTCGTGAGCCTGGCCAAGGCCTCAAAGTGGGAAATCCCGGATGACGGTGCTAACTCATTGCAGCAAACCGAGACACAGACAGCTCGCTCTATCTTCTGCCCCTCTCCACATCTGCATTGCAACTTGAACGCGCCCAAAATCTCAGCGAGAACGACAGAGCTTTTGGGAACGGGGTATGGGACCGGTCGTCGCTGGAGTTGGACGACGGATTTGGGGAAGAGAAACAAAATTGTGGCAGTGCTGACCAACCAGAGCCGTCGTCCTTTTCTCGTCTGTTAGTTTTTTTTTCTGCCCTTGACTCTGGCGGTGACATGCAGCGGGCGGCAGGGACGCAAGAGGTGAATGATAGAGGGGCCATATTCGGCACCCCCCAGTCGCTTCTTCGGCACCCAGTTAAACCCCTTTTGGCAGTTTGTGGGCGTCACAGCCACAGAGGGTGCCCACCACCTTGTGGCCACCCAAACCATCCTTATGCCAGATGTTTTGTGTAATGGCTGCACAGATTGAAGTGGGCTACTTAGAACGCATAAATATATTGTTTGTTGACAACCTAACTTACTATACATCCCTCTAATACTAAAGTATTAATATCTTCATTAAATTTATCTATTTTTTTATTACTGCTATATTTCTAATATAAAATTAACTAATTCTACCTTTAATAAGCTTATTGAGAAGGTTTGCTAATATTAGAAGCCCTTTAGGTATAGCATAATCAGAAGTAAATTGCAATTAACAATATATAGCATTAAATACTAATAGAATCTAAACTGTAAGCATAAAAGCTGCTTTAAGAAATCTATAGCAACTTCTAAAGACTTAATAACTAATAAAACAGGTTATTAGTAGTTTATATAATTATTATAAACTTTAGAAGGATAGGCTACCTCTATAGTTAACAATTAATATAACTACCTACTTATTGCTGATAAGTTAAAGTTGCATAGTTAAGTATTTTAAGTGATAGCGTATAAAGCAGCAAGTAGTGAGGAGGCAATATAGGTGCATATTGAAGACCTCTTAAAGTTAGGCAAATTAACAGCATATGATATCGCTACGCAGATAAATAAAGAGGCAGGCGTTAATTATATCTGCGCAATTAACATATATAACGTTCAGTATTAACTATATTATAAAAAATATAGCCCTCTTTTAACTATTTAGATATTTATATATAAACTAAAATAAAACATAAATATTAGATATCTAAGCTTCTATTATAACTAGAGCTATAATAAATATTATATAGTAATACTATAACTATATAGTATACTATATACTATATATAGTGTAGTGTAGTTATAGTATTTAAAAAAGAATTATAGTATACTATAACCCCACTTATTAACTTTATAGTATACTACAGCCCCACTTTTAAATCTATAGTAATGTAGTATAATACTATATACTATACTTTAAAAACTAGATATTTAATTTTAATTAATTAACTAGTATTTATTTAAAGCTAGTTTTTAGTTATATAATTATTTAATTAATAATTAATTATTATAATAATATATATACTAATATTATATACTATATATAATTAATAATAATTAGTATATATATTTAATTATATATATAACTGATTAATAAAGATAACTTAATAGTTTTTTAATATTAAATTATATTTTAGTTATAATAACTATTTAATAAATAACTTATTAATATTTATATAGTATATTATTTTATATATAATATTATAGCTAAAATGTAATATAATTTATAGTATGTAATATACTACATACTATAACTACAGTAGTATATAGTGTAGTTATAGTACTAGATTTTTCTTTATAGTATACTATATACTATAACTACATATAGTCCTATAGTACTGTAGTATATAGTAGTCAATGCTCTAACTATAACACCAGCTTAAGCAAAATTAATACAGTTTTTTAAATATACTCTTAATGCTTTAAATAGTAGCAGCAGAATTTAGAATTGCTATTAATAGATGCTATATATAAAGTCAGTTATAAAGTTAAAAAAAAGATAAGCAAAACTAATTAGCAGTAAGTAAATTACTTTAATATGCTGCTTTTTAAGATTAACAGTCTTACTGCAGTATACTTAACTTTTAATGCTGCCTTCTGCCTTATTTTAAGCAAAAGTGCTGCTATATATAAGTAGGTTCTTAAGCAGCTTAGAGATATAATTATAGCTAAAAAAATCACAGTTCTAAAAGTAATAATAACTAATTTTAATAAAGCACTTAAAAAGGCTGCTAAAGTTATATTTATAAATATGCAGCAACAGATCTACATTTAGTATATATTAAAAAATATAGTATTAAATATAAAAAATAAATAAGATAGGGTGTTAGAGAGAAATAATAATAATCAGGCTGAAAACTAGCCTTCCACTAGGGCTGGAAATACTAATAATTCTAATGCACCTCACACTAAGAACACTTTTAATTCACCTAATTTAACTATAAGTAAGGCTAGAGAAACTTCAGTTAATCCTATTAGCTAGGATTTTAAGGCTGATATTACAGAAGATCTTATTAACTTAGAGGCTGGCTGTAAGGCATAAAATTTAATACTAACTACTGACTTCTTACTACTTAATAGTAATAATGCTAGCAATATCAACTTTATAACTATAATGCTAAATTTAGTTATTTTATTAACTGCTGATTCTAATAAGATTAAGTAATTGCTAAATAGGGTTTTGCAAGTATAGAAGTTATATATCTATATGCTAACTAAAGCGCTATTTCAGAAGTACTAGAAAAACCTTAAAAAAGCCTTTGAGGTAATCTAGCCTTAAATTATTAACTACCTTGTTACTACCTACCTTCTGTTTTACCTCTAGTTTGCTAACTTTGCTATTAGAGAGTACTATAACTATAGCCTTAAAGCAATATTATATATAAAGTCTACTTATGCTAAGTTGAAG
The DNA here is from genome assembly GCA_027406005.1 of Colletotrichum horii. Taxonomy (NCBI): domain Eukaryota; kingdom Fungi; phylum Ascomycota; class Sordariomycetes; order Glomerellales; family Glomerellaceae; genus Colletotrichum; species Colletotrichum horii. The sequence goes on along the minus strand of JANVYB010000001.1, from coordinate 9,598,791 downwards.
TTATATTTATATAACTACCTTACTAATCTTTATAGCCTCCACTCTGTAATTACTAAGATAATTAAAACTAAGAAGCAAGCACTATATAATTATATTAGCAAGAAGAAGTTTCTATTTAAAAATGTTTATAATAAGATGTTTATGCTATACTAATTAATTTAAGCTGTTTTATTTAAAGTGTTTAATATAGTATATTAATAATATAAAGCAGCTTATAATATCTAAGTTGACAAATTACAATTAAAAAAGCTAGGTTCCTATATAGGCTTCTTTTTATATCAATAAGGCCTGCTTTGCTGCTATAATATTCTCAACTGCCTTAAGTTAGCAGATAACAAATGCTACTTTATATGAGAAGCTATAAATTGCTACTAATAGCTTAACTAGATCTTAGTATATATATTTTTTTTGTATTTCACTAAATATATCTCTAATTAATATTTTGCAGCTAGAGATTATAATATTTAAAGTAGCAATAAAAAAGCTTAACCTTAATATTATCCTCTAAAAAAAGAACTATTAGCAAAATATTATATTAATTAATAATAATAACACCTTTACAGATAATACACTGCAGTATTAATTAATTATGCTAACGCTCTTCTTTTATACTGACTGCAATATATCTACTAAAAGAGATCCTTCTATATTTAAAGTAGCTTAAGCTGATGCATTTATCACACTGCTGCTGCTGCTAATGCAGCTGCTAAAAAAAAAGAGAAAGTCAGCTGTTAAAAAGCAGGCTGAAAAACAAGAGAAGAGGATATAAGTGTTAGTTAGCTAGCAGTTCTATCAGATAAGCTAATAATTAACTTAAACCCTACAGAATTTTGCTTTAAGCTAGCTACTACTACTTCTACTACTGCTGCTAGCTTTAGTATTAACTTTTTTCAGCTAAAGTCAGCCTTAATAGCACTTATAGACCTTCTTGCTACCTCTATAGGTACACTTTAAAGCCTTACTACCCTTAAATCAACAGCAATTTAAGCAGTTTTTAAGTCAGCTAGAGCAGCAGTATAAGTATAAGCAATATAAGCAGCAGAAGTTAGAAAAAATACAATACAGGAAATATATTATATTTTTATATTTTTTATAAAAATATCTATTTTTAATTAAATTTAATAGTTTTTAATATTATTTTTAGATATATAGCTATAATAAAGCAAAAAATACAGGGTTTATATAGGTTATTACGTAATATTATTAAATAAATTATTTTATATATATTTAAAAGTAGGTTTGTATTTTTAGTGTATTATATTTAACTTAAGAAGGAAAATGTTAGTGCTTTTATTATATAAGCAGTAATAACTGTAGTAAACTAAGGGCTATAAAAGTGGGTCCTACTGCTAAAAATAGCGCTTTTTTTATAGATAATTATAGTATATTTACTTTTTATAATAGCTATACTAATTGCTTAAAAATACTTACTTTAGTAGATTTAACCTTATAAAGAGATATATTTATATTGTATTTTTTAGATAACCTCTAATAAGCAGTATAGGCAGTATAGGCAGCCTTAGCGTTAGATTGACACATTAATATATAAATTTTTGCTCTACATCTTATAAAACTGTATATCACTATGCATAATGAATCTTTTGGTGGCCAACAGGGCTAGAGATTCACTCCACCATATGTGGTGTGGCACTAACGCAATGACTTGCCAAAAGGGGTTTAACTGGGTGCCGAAGAAGCGACTGGGGGGTGCCGAATATGGCCCCTCGAATGATACCGTCAGACCCCCAACCCAGCTCCTTCTCTCCCTCCGTCACGTCCAGCAGCAGGAGCTTGATCCATCGATATGCAAGCTTGGAAAGGACCTTGGATGCAGACTGGATGGATGCAGGGCTGGAGAGTGGGAGGCAGCTAGGAGGTGAAGGACCGAAGGGAAGGGGGGGTGAACGACCCTAGGGCGTAGAGAGAGGTGTGGAGGAGGGTAAGGGGAGCTACGGATTCTCTCACTCACACACGCTTTCACAGTCTTAGTCCCGCCGTCCTCTCTCACACGCGCTGTTTCTCTCTCTCTCTCTCTCGTGTGTCACCCGCTTCCGTCAACCGGCAGCAGCAGAAAACAAGACACAGGGCCAAGGCCCGAACCCCAAGTGGACTCTACACCCACCTCCACCCATCCGTTACCTAGGCAGTTGACGAGTTGGGGTACACACCCATGCCTCTTACCGCGTAGCTTAGGGCAGAAGCGTGGGCGACCAAAGAGCCACAGCCAGGCCAGGACTCGGGGAGAAGCCAAGAGGCAGCAAGGGCAGGCCGAAAAGAAATAAAGCAAAAATAAAAAAAAGCACGGGGCAGGATGCGCCAAAACCTTGATTGGTTGTCACTGGCAAGTCACAGGAGAGCCTCCTTTACGCCAAGAGATACTTGGATATCCAGCTCCAACGACTTCACCTTTTTGTAATTTCGCATCATCACCAGCCAGCGCCATTCTATGAGCGATTTATTCAACTGTGCATTGCTGCCTTTCTGGCCCCTTCCAGCAGCGCCAACCGAGCCTCCTCATTGCGGCCGCACGCAACGTTGTTTTCTGTGACACGCTGCTTCTCATTTCAAAACAGCAAGCCGGCTTTCTACTCCCGGCCTGGCTTAGCTAGCACCAAGGAGCCAGCAGCAACTGACTCTGTCTGCTCTGCCCTTCCCCCCCTTGGAAATGTGAGGCAGAATAAAGCATCCTGCTCAGTCGCCCACAGTACGGCGCACACGTTGGACTTGCCGTGCCCTGGCTGTGCCATTTCACCGCCTCTAGGCGCCGTAGATACAACTCCCAAGTCAACCTCCATCCATCTTCGCACGTCGTTGTCATCTCTTAACTCGTTTATCCTTTTTGGCACGGCATCCTCTTTTTAATCCTTGGGCTATGGTGCAGCAGGCTCCCTCTAGGCTGGAGTTGCCCGTTTGATCTCCCGCACCCCCATCCATCCATTCCTCTTCCATCCAGTCCCCCGGTGTCAGAGAACCTTTGAAGTGAGGTAAAACATAGCCGCGCCGTAGCCCCGTGGTCACCCCTCCCAAATCTCCCTCTTGTTGCTTTGCTTGGGATTTCCATTACCTCTTACTTACCATCCCAAGTAAGTCGATCCCAAGTCAAGCAAAGCGTCCCAGCTCATGCCATGTGATGATGTGCGGATGCCGCAATCTCCGCCACGCGCAACCAAGGCCCCCAGCCCTTCCTCACCAAAGTCTGTCTGACTTCTGCGCTGGTGTCTCTCGTAAACATCGGGGCAGACAAAATATTGCCAAGACCCATGATAGATATTGTTAAGACGGTCCCTGCCTGCCATCAGCCCTGACATCGTCCAAGTGTATATAAGACCCTGCCAGCTTTGAAAGTAAGGGTGTTGCAGTGCAGATCTGTTCTCAAGCTCGCTCTCACTTCTGACATCCTCCCTCTTCCTCCCTCTCCTTCCTTCTTTGGATCTCGCATCTCTCTTAACTCATCCCGAGAACCAGTCTTGCTTTGTGCATTTTCCCCTGAGACACCCGTCTTGTATTGAGGAAAAGTCCGCAACCGAGAGCCATGAACGAGACTGAGCTCAAGAGCCCAGTCCAGGGCGGCGGTGAACGCATCCGTTGGGACGCAGACGAGGAGGCCGGCAGGAAGGCCCATCGATCAAATCCCGACCCTGCTACTCTGCATCATGCTCGGTCGAACACTTCCATGTCGATACACTCTGTTCGGTCCAGACGTAATTCGATCGATGTTGCTGCTGAGCTGCCCATCCAGTACCGCACCGTGTAAGCGCGGTTCCCCCATCTTACTGATCCTCCCCCAAGTCAACACAAAACAAAGAAAACGCGCAACCATCGTCATCGGCCTAGTGCTGATTGCAAAAAAGGTCTATTGAGATTGAGGAATACAAGTCCAAGTCCGAGGCGGTGAAGAAGACCAAAAATGTCGCAACAGGTTCGTTGAAACGCCCAGAACAGTTTCGTTGTGAGGTCTTGCAATGTTGCAGAACTAACCCTCGCGTCTCTCTATAGACCTTTCGGAACTCGAATGGCATACTATCTCCGTTGAGGAGATCCTTCGTCGCCTGTCTTCTTCCCTCACCGATGGCCTCTCTCCGGACCAGATCACGCGTCGCCAAGCTCACTACGGCAAGAATGCGCCCTCGCCACCCCCTTCCCATAACACGAAGAGAATCTTCGGATACTTCTTCAAAGGCTTTGGTACTGTCCTTCTGGTGGCGTCCATCTTGGTGTTCATCGCATGGAAGCCCTTGGGCAGTCCACCGGCCGTTGCCAACTTGGCGTTGGCCATTGTGTTGCTGGCCGTATTCTTCATCCAGGCCGCGTTCAACATGTGGCAAGATTGGTCCTCATCAAGAGTCATGAACTCGATCAAGACCATGCTTCCGGACAACTGCATGGTCATCCGCGATAGTAACCAGGTCGAACTTCTCGCTGACCAGATTGTGCCTGGAGACATTCTGATCGTCAAGAGTGGTAACAAACTGCCTGCTGATGTGCGCTTCCTCAAGGTGTCATCGGATGCCAAATTTGACAGAGCTATCCTCACTGGTACGTCTTCAATGCTGTTTTGTCGGCTGACAATCACTGGAATCGTGCTATGCAGTTCGCTAACGAAAAGAATGAAAACAGGAGAATCAGTTCCTCTCCCCGCTGCAGTCGACTCTACCGATAACAACTATCTCGAAACGCGATGCATCGGTCTCCAGGGCACGCACTGCGTCTCGGGCACTTGCACTGGTGTGGTGGTGGCCACGGGTGACAACACCATCTTTGGGCGCATCGCGAAGCTGACCAACGAGCCCAAGAAAGGACTCACCACGCTGGAACGTGAAGTCCTCCACTTTGTGCTCATCATTTGCTCTATCATGTTCCTCATGATTGTTTTGGTCTTGATTGTCTGGTATGCTCAACAGTGGTATGACCATGGATGACTTGGTTTCGCTGATATTAAATCGCGCAGGGCTGCTTGGTTGAGGCGGGTGTACCCCAACTGGATCAACGTGCCGAACTTGATCATCTCTTGTGTGTCTGTTGCAGTGGCCTTCATCCCCGAGGGCCTGCCTGTGGCCTTGACCGCCAGTATGACCATCAGCGCCAACATGATGCGCAAGAACAAGATCCTTTGCAAGTCCCTCAAGACTGTCGAGACGCTTGGCTCGGTCTCCATCATCTGTTCCGACAAGACTGGCACCCTGACTCAGGTAAGACTATAGTGGTGCTGACTTGAATTGAATCATGTGCTAATAGACGTTGTCATAGAACAAAATGATTGTCACCGAATGTGCTATCGGAACGAACAAGATGACGGCCCAGTCAGCCCGGGACACTTTGGCGATCAACAAGCACTCGGCTCCGAATAACAATGCTCTGGACCAGCTCCGTGCCATCGCCGGTCTATGCAACGCTGGACAGTTTGATGCCGCCACCATGCGCCTGCCTCTCCACGAACGGGTCATTCATGGTGACGCTACGGACCAGGCTATTCTGCGCTTCTCCGAGAGTCTGGGACAGGTGGCCGAGCTCAAGCGTTGCTGGTCTACGAAGTACGAACTTGCCTTCAACAGCAAGAACAAGTACATGATTCGCGCGCTTGGCCTCTCTCATCCTGATGGATTATCCCTTGCTCTGCCCTCGGATACTGCCTCGGTCTTTCAACCTGGTGACGTGTAAGTTGACCCAGCAAAACCGGGCCAAACGAGGAAGATGTACTGATTTGCTCCTTCAGCCTTTTGACAATCAAGGGTGCCCCGGAAATCCTGATGAGCAGACTGAGCAATTACGTTAGCCCTTCAGGATACACCACTTCCCTCGACCCCGCGACGCGTGCCTCCATCGAAAAGATCAAGGACGAGTGGTCTGCCCAAGGCCGCAGAGTACTGCTCCTTGCTCGCAAGGCCATCTCCAGATCAGCTCTTCCCAGTAATCCTTCCGACAGCGCGTATGAGATGGAGATCAACAACCAGGCCAAGTCAGGCCTCACCCTTGTCGGCATTGTTGGCATCGTCGATCCTCCCCGCCCTGAGATCCCCGAAGTCATGAACACTCTTCGCGGCGCTGGTATTCGTATTTTCATGGTGAGCTTCTTTCCTTGTCTGAGTCATTGGCTTCGACACTAACTTTATGTAGGTCACTGGAGATTTCGCCCTTACAGCTCAAGCCATCGCTGCCGAGTGTAACATCATCAGCGTCCCTCGCTCCCAAATCGATGACATTTCCGCTCTGCAGCGTAATACCACCGTCGATCCTTCTCTCAAGGGGCACATCGACGACCTTGAATCCTCGCCTCGTCAAGCACTCGTACTGTCTGGTCCCGAACTGATGACCCTCAACGATGACCAGTGGGATCAACTCGCTCAATACCAAGAGATCGTCTTCGCCCGCACAACGCCTGAGCAGAAGCTTCGCATCGTCCGTGAGCTCCAAGCACGCCAACAGATTGTCGGAATGACCGGCGACGGTGTCAATGACGCACCATCTCTCCGCGCGGCTGATGTTGGCATTGCACTCGGCTCTGGTAGCGACATTGCTATTGAGGCTGCGGACATGGTTCTTCTTGACTCCTTTTCCAGCGTTGTCGAGGCTCTTCGCTACGGTCGCATGATGTTCGACAACCTCAAGAAGACAGTCGCTTACCTTCTACCTGCGGGCTCCTTCTCGGAATTCTGGCCCGTCATGACGAACGTTCTCTTCGGCATTCCTCAGATCCTCAGCAGTTTCCTCATGATCATCATCTGCCTTTTCACCGACGCTGCTGCCGCCATTGCCATGGCCTACGAAGCGCCCGAGGCAGACGTCTTGCTTCGCAAGCCCCGTGTACCTGGAAAGGATCGCCTTGTAGACTGGCAGCTTGTCGTCCAGGCGTATGGTCTGGTTGGCGTCCTCGAGACATTGGCAAGTTTCGCCATGTCATATTGGTATCTTGAGCGTAACGGCATCAAGTTCACCGATATCTGGTTCTCATTCGGCAACCTGCCGTCGAACATTGACCCGGACTTCTACCAGCAAAAGCTCAACGTCGCAAGTTCGATCTACTTTGTCAACCTGGTTGTCATGCAATGGTTCAACCTGCTCGCTGTGCGAACTAGACGCTTGTCGTTGTTCCAGCACCCACCCATCGGAAACAAGCGCACGCAGAACTGGTATCTATTTCCTGCCGTTTTGTTTGCGCTGGTTATGGTCTTTTTCTGGCTGTACGTGCCTGAGTTCCAAAGCACTCTCGGTACGGCGATTGTTCCGGTTGAGTATTGGTTCTTGCCAATGACCTTTGGCCTCGGTATTCTACTTATTGACGAGACAAGAAAGTATGCCGTTAGGAGGTGGCCGAATAGCGTCTTTGCGAAGACAGCTTGGTAGTTGGGTACTTGGGGCTTGGGGTGGAGTTATGCTTGTTGATTGAGCAGAATGGAAACATTGTTGGGCTGGATAATGTCACACGGAGTTGATTAGAGGGTGGGTGGCAGCCATTCGTTTTATTTACTTTGATTCGAGCAAGCGAGCCAGCGTTGACTCTGCGAGCAGTTTAATTCAATATCACGTTTCACTTCTCTTCATTCCAAGCAATCACCCACTATTCGCCAAGCTAATATTTCCATCGTTGTCTCCGTCTCCTTCGGTTTTCTCATTGAACTTGAGACATTCTATCCGTGTTCAAATGACTCTCCCAGCCGAGGCAGAATCCCTAGGACCGCCGCATCTGACCCGATGTCACAACGGAAAGGTACGAGGCTGGCACTTGAACGGCTTACTGTTCATGGGCTTATTGGCCGAGGTCGAAGGTGTGGCTGAGGAGCCTTGGCAGCAAATTGAGTTGTCGCAGGAGAAATGGTCGGGGCTTGGCAGTTCATGTGTCGACCGATCTCATTGTCGCATTTCCGTGGATATACTCGAAGACGAATGCCAGATCGCTCAAACTGTGTACGGAAAAGGCCAATTCGCCCAGATAACGGTGACCGAACCTGGCCGGCTCTAATCCCTGAGCGGTGCGCAAGCATTCATACAAATTTGGCTTTGCCTCGAGCAACTCTTTGCCGATTCAGGCCCTGATAAAATAAATCTATAGTGTGTTCCAGGTATGTTAACATCGAACTGCGTTCTTTCTTCCACAGCAGGCCGATAACATCAAGCAATTCTAATTGGACGTGAAGGAATCAATTGGGAGTTTCCATAATGTATGAAACTGTAAGGGTTGAGTCGGCAAGTCACCGAAACATCTCTTCGTCACAAAATTGGGAACCCGTCACAATTACCACTAACACGCTACTGCCACCTCAATCGTTGCCGGTGGACGATTGGCTAAAGTGGCATTCGTTAATGAGCAAATCGTCAAGACTGCTAACTGGAGAGAATCGGACAGCACACAAAGCAGACAGCTGACCAATTACAAGGCAGCTGCATCTGATTGGCAAGGTATCTCGATTAGGAAAGTCAACGTGAACCACCTCCCGCCACAGATTCTGGCTGGAAGTCCAGGATCAAAGACTGGAACACGACAGTACTCGGTCAATTGAATTGGCGGAATGATTACCCGTGCCCGAGGGCGACTCTCAACTATCAGAAAAGAACTTCTGCCGTCCAACCCAGGCTACTAGTACTCGTTATGTCCGGATTGGGCATCGGCTGCATAGCTTTCGTCCAAAGTTCCTATGCCAAGTTCTCCGAAGTGCCAGACAGCAAGCCAAGTGCAGAGGAGATGGGCAATACCGCGCGTTGATGACTGAGAATGAGGTACATGGCGTTTTCTAATCTGGATCATTGGTCACACAAAAGTCTCAAACGGTCAGCAATAACATCTTCACGGCGACAAATATCAGCACTAATGCTTTCGCGTTTCAAGACGTCATGCGAGCCAACGACGGGCGCAGATTTTCGAATAAACTGTCTGTGTCCGGGGTAAATGGCCGTGCCACTCCGCATTTCAATGGTTGGGACGAAAAGAATATAAAGCCGGCATGGTGCAGGCTGGTCCCTGCCTTCCAAAGAGATTCTTTCCTAGTTTCTTTGAAACATCACCAATAAATTCGTCGGATCTATTTGCCGGCGTTTTCAGCTCTTTCAGCATGCGTAACAACAACACCAGCTTACCAGGAATTGAACTTGCTGGACCCACCATGGACATGGTCAACTTCTACTGGGAGAGTATGCGACAGCTGTACGCAGAGCACCACATCTTCCTAGAAATCTTCTTCACAACCAGTTGGTGGCTGCGGTACCTCGTACCCTCTTGGAGGCGGGCATCGAATAGAAGTGTTGTCAAGCATCTGAAGTATCCGTTTATTCCCTTGCTCGCTCACCTGACCTGTGGGACTCTCGCCATGATCCGTTACTATTACCTTTACTTGGCTCTCGGAGACTCTCCGGTTCCAACCCTGCTCGACCTCGCACTCAGTCTCGGGTTCACAGCCACTGGCGTGCAGCTGTCTGGCTACGTCCGAGAAGGAAATGTGCCCGTTCTGAAGGCTGCTTTCAAGGCGATGGCGTTCCAACAGGCGATCGCTACCTTCGCAGGGTACACGTATGGGTCCGCGCACTGGCATCGCGCTGGCATCAAAGTGATGGACGCTTTCGTTTGGGTGCGATGGTTCAACGAGTACGGGACCATTTTTCAAGGTTTCAGGACGTACGGGGCTCGGTTTACGGCTTCGACTGTGCTTTCTCACCCGCTTTGTATGTGGGAGGGCGATTACCCCGCGGGGATGCCTGTGTATGTCGCCATGTTGTTCGCGTTCCTGGCCGTGGACAAGTGGGCGGCACGAAAACTAGACGGAAAGTAAGTTGCACTAGAAAACCATCCCGAACCGCACGCCATCCGATGATTCGCTGACCTTTTCGTTACAAGACCAGGACCCATCCCCCGCGCTCTTGCGCATTGCGGGTTTGTGACCGTGGAGAAGAAGCATCGCGACGTCGAGAAGCTGGGGATTGCGGAGAGTGAGGAGAAGACGGGCGCAAAGTTGGAGTAGATGCTGAAGATGTCGCGAACTTGGCACACGAAGATTGAAGAAAGTTTCTGGGCGCGTTGCGGGTTTTCCCCCAAGCCTCCCTCGAAAAGTTTTGGTCATAACTCTTAGAAACAGTGAGCACAAGGTGGGACCTTGGTTGGAAATTGACACATCGTTTATTGTCACGTCGAATTTCTCAGAAGAATGAAAAGGATTCCGCGTTTCAAGGTTTTCGTTCTTGGCTGCTCCTTGTTGAGGCAGCGTGAACATGAAGATTTTTGCTTTGGATGGATCATCACCGCATGCCAGGGTGGGCTCGGTAATCCTCCGAAGGCTGCAGAGGACTCAGGTTGGGGCGGGTGGAATCCCGAATCTCGCATGCAGGGCCAGTCCAATCCCAAGTGCCGCTTTGCTAAAGGCAGAAGCTGCATCGGGGAGTGCCAGCCGCGAAAGGGGCGAACGGTCAAACCTGAAAACGAGGCCGATCGGCTCTTTCGTCGCGCCTGTTGCAACCCGCCAGGGGTGCCCCTTTGGGCGGATGAACACGAGGGCACCTCTGAGACTTAAATGCTTTTGGCTACCGTCCAAACGTAATGAGGTCACTGCTCAGAGTTTTCCAAGGCAGGGGACGTGCCATCTCTTTTATACGTTATGCCGCTGTCATTTTCGCTGTTCCAGACGGGATAGCAGTCGTCATTTGGCTTACGCCGTTATCCCCGTTGGCGTGCTTCGCGAGTCAGCCATGTGTTCGTGACGTGGGGGTTCTCTGCCCGGTCGTGCACAATTCGACAATCCACTGATATGAGTGATATGTATCGGACCTTAGGGCGCTTCTTGGCCTTGGCGACCGCTACCTGCCGTCTTGGCTGTGCTTGTTTTTCGCCGCATTCCATGGCGCTGCCTCTGTGCTCAGTGACAGCTTTCAACGACATTTCATCTGATACGGAAGCGCGATATGCCGCGCTGTGGGGACGATTGCGACTCTGTTTCCTTCACCGAATCATCCAGTGCATCCGAATAAACATGAAAGCCTGCATTGAGGCTCGTACGATTGGATCTATCCGTAGGTACCATGTAGTTGGCCACCGACCGCCCGCGGCTGCGACCCCTTATCCCGCCAGCCCCAAATGCCGACTCCGCAGCTGTGAGTAACGGCGAGAGGGATTAAACGCAAGCGGGCGGAACCCAGGAGGAGCAGTTGCGAACGAGGCGACGAATGGGTGGAACGACAATTCGTCTGAGCGTCTCCACGAAGGAGACCTGATGAAGCTATCGCCGTTACGCAGACGGGAAGGGTGTGGCCCTCTCCGCCCTCTCTCGGTCGACTTCCGCCCCTAGCCCTGGCCGACTCACCCGGTCGCACACAACACTTGGGAACGGCGCGCGTTCGGCATTGACGACACTGGCCCGCTCCCAGGAGCCTCTCCTCGAGTTTGGCAGCCCCTTCCAGCCCGCCAGCCTCCGGACCTTCTACCTCAGGCTTCTCCTCCTCAACGTTTCTCCATCTTTCGGCCCTCCACACCGGGCACTGGCCAGCCCTTGGGGCGGGTTCCCTTACACACGGAGAAGTAAGCTGCTTTGGATTATGAATCTGGCTTTGCGGCCAGAATCCCGCGGGGTCTCCGCAACGCACCCCACAAGGGTCGGTATGAGATGAACGCGCTCGCTCTCGCTGAAATTCTTTAAGAGAGACGCCCGTCTCTCGCTCTCGACGCGGTCTGTCCATCGGCTCTCTATACAACCCTCGACGACCGTCTGTTGCCCTCTCGTCTATACACCGGCTGTACTTTCCCTGTCCCTTTCACTAGAGTTCGGGCAACCTCCGTGCGTACACAACATCAGCCGTCGACCATGGGCGCATCATACTTCGGTCTCACGGGCAATAGCCTGTCCATCCTTCAGCTCGCGCTGATTGTGTGCCCGTCTTTCATCCTCTTCGGTTACAACCAGGCCGGCCTTGGTGGTCTGCTCACTACCGAGGATTGGGTCAAGACATTCCCCGAGATCGACACCGTCAACACCACTGGCGCCACCAAGAACAAGAACTCCACCCTTCAGGGCTTCGTCGTCGCTACCTTCACAATTGGCGCTCTTATCGGCTCCCTGTCCTGCTCCTGGTCTGGCGACAAGTTCGGCCGCCGCAACGTCATCTTCTTCGCCGGTCTCTGCTCTCTCATCGGCGAGGTTCTCGAGTGTTCCGCCTTCTCCCTCGCCCAGCTCATCGTTGGCCGCATTATCGTTGGTCTCGGTATCGGCCAGCTCTCCTCCATCGTTCCTGTCTGGCAGTCTGAGACTTCTGGCGCCAAGAACCGTGGTCGCCATGTCGTCCTTACTGGTCTCTTCACCTGTGTTGGCTATGTCCTGGAGAGCTGGATCAACCTCGGTTTCTGGGAGTTCAAGACTGGCCCCGTTACCTGGCGCGCCCCTATCGCCATTGCCATTCTGTTCTCCCTGATTCTGATGGGCAGCATCTACTTCCTGCCTGAGTCGCCTCGCTGGCTGGTCATGAAGCAGAAGTCCGCGGAGGCCCGCAGCATCATTGCTGCCCTCCGCGGACTTGAGGAGGACTCCCTCGAAGTCCAGGCCGAGGTTGCTGGCATTGAGCACTCCCTCGAGGAGACCACCCAAAACGCTGCCAAGCTCACCGACATGCTCAAGATGGGCGACGATAAGCTCCTCTACCGCTTCGGTCTCTGCATTCTCCTGCAGTTCTATCAGCAGATGTCTGGCTCCAACTTGGTCTCCGTCTACGCGCCCATTCTGTTCCAGCAGAACCTTGGCATGAAGAGCGAGGCCTCGCGCGCTCTGGCCGGTGGTGCCCTCACCTGGAAGTTCCTGTCTTCCTTCGTTGCCTTCTTCACCATCGATCGCTTCGGTCGCCGTGTCGTCTTCATTCTCAGCGGTGTTGGTATGGCCCTCTGCATGATGTCTTTGGCTATCACCACTTCTTTCCCCAAGGACAACACCGCTGCTCAGATTGCCGCTGGTTGCTTCATCTACCTGTTCAACACTTTCGTGCCTATCGGTTTCTTGGGTGCCAACTTCCTGTACTGCACTGAGGTTGCTCCCATCCGTCTCCGCATGGCCATGTCGTCCATCTCCACCGCCAACCACTGGCTCTGGTAAGTTGCATCTGATTCAAATAGATCACAAACGATTCATCAACTAATGCGCTGTCTCAGGAACTTCATCGTCGTCATGGTTACCCCTGTCGCCCTCAACACCATCGGTTACCAGTACTACATCGTTTACGCTGTCATCTCCGCTTGTATCCCCGTCTCCGTTTACTTCCTCTACCCCGAGACCATGGGACGCAACTTGGAGGAGATCGACCTGCTCTTCCGCGAATCTCCTTCCGTCTTCGCTACTGTGCGCTTCGCTAAGAACCGCCCTGTCGCGATGCCCCAGGAGTTCGAGAGCGAGAAGCCCAACAACAAGGCAGACCACGTCGACCAGAAGCCTCTTGAGGATTCTGCATAATCGTACATAATGAAGTAATCTATGGGTTGGGGTTTGTGCAGGTCACCCCAGGAAAAGTTGTCTAGCATAAACAAGCGGAAGTGATTTTAGCGAATGGAATGAGAAGTACCGAGTATGGTACAAATGATACCACATCATGATTATCTTGCAAACCTGGTTTCGATATCCTGCCAATGTGTAGATTTTGTGACAACTGCGAACACACGTCTGTTTTAGACATCACCTGGTCTCAAGGGATGCATCCCAATGCTCAACGATTACGCATCTGGCCCAGAATGACCGAAGGCACCGATTTTGAGGCTTTTCACGGTCCAATAAAATGTTTCGTTTGAATGATATCCATCGCAGACCTAGTCACCCACGTGCTGCATCATTTCGGCGAGCCCCCCGGCCCACATTGTACCCATGCCCCGACATGACCATCCTTGGCAATGGAGTCCTCCAGGTTGTTGAAACCAACAGACTAAAATTACACCCAGCGTCGCATTGTACGTCGTGTTGTTTCTTGCCCCGAACTTTGGGACAATGTGACGTTCTGGCGTCGAAGCATTACGGACGCGTTCCATTGTTAGATCTAAATATGATTGTCGAGGGCCCTGCGGTACGGTACCCTTGCTTCAGCTGCCCGTGGTGAACACGCCAAGCCGTTACGTAGTGTTGTATTCAATCTCCCGATGATAGCTAGAGCCTTGATTGTAAAATGCTTTGCCTGAAAAGAGGGGTGTATTACAACTCTCTTTCCGCAAAATATGTGGCTAGTTGTACGGCAAAACTGCTGGACACCAGTTGTTGTTACGAAGTTTCACGCTATGAACACTGAAGCAAGGCTGCAATTCTCTGGTCCTGCAGCAAATTTGAAGACAGGGAAAACGGACGATGTCACAGAAACATCGCGATGTCTCGGCAGAAAACTCATGTCTACTTGTCTAATCTATTTTAAAATTTTGAAAATGTGGGTTGTGACGAAGCTTGTTTGGAGTGGCATCAACCGCCAGATTGATAGTCAAGTCCGACGTAAACTTCAAATCCACGAGGTAAGTGAATCAAACGACAAGGAGAGATACAGCTGACAACGATTTCCATGGAGCCAGAGCTTCATCTGAGTGATGTTTATGCGGTATTCCCAGTAGAACAGATAGAACCTCAAACAAGGTGTGATGGTCAGGCCGTGATAGGGCTCAAGCTGTCGATCTCCGGCCAGACATGAGATCCATCAGTCAGGGAACTTTTTGGCCAGTACATGCGGACTAGAATATGGTCAGATAAAACATCGGAGCTGATGGGGTTTGAAGTCTTACGAGTGAGAGATGCGCTCTTAGCAACTGATAACCAATTTCCAGTCTAACTGGTCGGCGGTAGCATGTCGGCACTCTGCAAGAGTATTTGAAATGTGTCACCTTGTCCGTCAGCTGCTTCCGATCCATATACCTGACCACCTGATAGGTATTGAAGAGTCGAGGTCTTGGACCCGATGCTGTATCGGTCGATGCCATTTGGTACGAGCCTGAGCAATGCATCGTAAGATCCAATGTTCCAAAACCCCGGCCTTGTCAAACCTGGTGATGATCATGCACCGAGTAGAAAAGTCGATGGTTCCGCTGAGCATCGGGTGATTGGGCGGGAGAGCAAGCCTTTGAGTCTGGAGATAGCCAATACCAGACGCAATTTGTGCGGCATAATGCGTTCCCTAATTGCCTTGGTACGAGGGAATGGGTATTGTCCAGTTGTTGCCTAGCTGGACAATGTGGGCTGGGTCGGCTAAGTCGGCTTCAATGGAATGGCGTGCGATGGATGCAGCGTTCAGAATATCGACATTAGGGTTGGCAGTATAAGTTCCGTTGCTAATGCCTGCTTGTGCGAGGATAGCATCCACACGTTCCCGGTCCGAGATCGTCTGGGGGAGGTTGTAAGGCAACAGACTGGCGGCATATTCAAGCACGGTCTGGGGATCGGTAAAGTTTGGTGTGATGGGCTTGTCAAAGAGGGCACAGTGGTCTCTGCTGAGAGATCAGTCGTCCCGATCGTGGAGGCATCATGAAGTGCATGGAGCCGGCCCAACTCTTCAGTCGTGTTGGAGTACATGCCAATGCGAATAGCGATAGAGGCGTACGCGGTCGAGATGTTGATGATACTCCCGTTCTCAAGGCCCATTTAACTCGGAGCGTCACGTTTGAGGCGATAGGTTCCTGCGGTATTGCCATTGACATTGCTGATTTCTGCGATTGCGTTGCCATAGCGGAGGTGGCCCTGTTAATCGCAACTCTGGCCGAGAGACAATAAAACTACACAGAAGACCTACAAATCCCAGATGAGATAGCTCCAGTAACGATCATCAAGATTGGGTACACCAAGAAAAACGCCTCTCTCAGACAGATCGAGTACCGCAAATGAGTAAAGTACATCAAAATTGACTGCCACGATGGTGTTCGTCTTAGGACTTGAAAAGTCTCGCGTGTGCAAGGACTGATTGACTGGGAAGACTGCGAAAGGATTCCGAGAATGGCAGTCTGGGACACCGGAGCAGCGGTGAACTAATTGATTTGTTAGTTATGTCCACAAGCTAACAGCGTGTTGTCTCCTACGATCAACGACCAAGCAGTTGCCGCGAGGGGTCCGTCTACAGCATCATCCACGTTGATGATCGTAGTCGATGCATCGGCCTCCAAATCTGTGGTCGCGTTGAGATCGATTCGTATAATAAGATTTTCATCCGGGATATTAACTTGGGCACCCGTAGACGCGATGTATGGCCAATAATCGCGACTGAGAGCAACATTGGAATTGGCAAGATCGATGAAGCGAGTGGTGTGCGTTTGAAAACAAATTGGGGATGAAATGGTAAGCAGCAACCGCAAGGAAGCAATTTAAGTTAAATAGCCATTGAGAACTTGCCGCCACCACATAGCCGAAGCGCGAGTTTACCCCACAAGTACTGATCTGGATGCTATTCGGAAATACACGTTCGTTGACAATGGGAGTTGTGTCGAGGTCGGCGTATTCGTTATCGTCTGGAGGCCTGATTGGCCATCTGATACGAGCGCTCGGCAGACAGACGAGTTGTCGTGACTTTTAGCTCCGTAGTACAGCTTGAACCGCTAACGCCAGCTGGACATCGGCTCATCATATTGCCGAAGGTGACGAAGCATACTACGAGAAGAATATATTCCACGACCCTTGCAGTGTCCTGGTGAACAGTAGGGCTCCGTTGAGAGATTACAGCCCCGATACCCATATTTGGGAGGCTGACCAGCTCTCAAGCTCCCCTAGGTTACACAGCCCTAACTATCGCGGGGTGCGTTTAATTTGTCGCGACTTAGATTCTAGGCATGTTTAATGGGCTTCATTGATTTCCGCAACTGCTTTGCTGCAAGGAACCAAATCTGAGCACGAAGCTTGAGTGTACCCTATGGTTACGCATGGTTCTGTCCTTAGGGGACTAGCCATGACTGGGAAGTTGATTCGGAAAATTGTTCGAACGCCGCAATTAGTATTAGCTAGATAAGGTTATGCCTACTTCGTACAGAATCCTGGCTTATTTTCGTAAACACTTGACTGGATTAGAACATCTGTTTTGAAGCATCAACAGCGGGCTGTGTGTCTCTGGTCGCAGGGGTTGCATCATCACATCATAACGTAGCTAGACAGCTAACACGAGAGGCAAAATATCTTCCTTCATTCACGTAGTAGATGCACACAATCATGTGAGACATTAGCGGCATCTAAACAATCGCTGAGGTGTGAATATGTCGAATGGAATCGACGGTCCTCCATTACCCCATCTTAGAGGTGCTTTTGCCGATCGGAGGTTTCTCTCAAAGCCGCCGGGAGTCAAATCTTGACTCGAGTGGCCCTTCAGCGATTGAGACATGGGGATAGAAGTTCGGTGTTTGGCATTCCCGAATGAGTTGAGAATGAGCGAGCAAATGCTAATTGTTATCTCCATAACGATCAGGAAAAGTTGCAGCAAGAGACACGAGGAGCTTCGTGGAAGGAGTGAAGAACTATTGGCATGTAAAGGATTCAGCTGCTTTAACTGGGTTTGAAGTTGACCGCCAAAAGTTATGCACTCATCTTACAGCTAACATGCGTGGAAAACCGCAGCTTCAACAATTAACTTAGCCAAAACCCAAGCATACTTGTCAGCTTTGGCTGCATAGGCGGTGGTCATCCAGCCAAGGTCATTGAACCCGAGAGACCACAGCCGAAAGGCTGCCATCCAGTAAAAGCTGCATGAAATTGCATGAGCAGAGAGGGTTGGACCGTTGGTTACTCCGCAAAGGCTGCAGGGTACCAGTCTTACACGCAGTACCACTAGCTCTCAATGCGGAAGGCGTGAACCGATATCAAGCGCTGAGGGTAACATCAACAGGGTAGAATTTCAGGGGTACTACAGCTTGCAAGCATCAGTGACTTCCAGCTATGAGACCATGGGCAATTGTCCCGCGTCCATCACGCAGGAATTGTGCGTTTCTATCGATTCCAAAGACAATCTAGACCCCAGGAAGAAGAGACTCCCAGCCACGCGATGCAACGAGTGCGCACAATATCTCGTATTCGTCAATGTCTTGGCGTGCAGAATGGTGGCATGATAGCTCGATGTTTTGTATATCACCTTTAAAAGCCCCCGTGCTGTCAACGTTGAGTGATGCGTGCATTCCCCCCTTTGCAAGTGCACCGGCTTCTGGTTAAAAATGGTTTCTTCTTTGATGCTCAAGCTTCTTACAGCTGCGGTCGGTGTCTCGGCGTGTACTCTGCCAACGGATCCTGTATCCAACAATATTACTACTGGCTTCGGCATTCAGGTCCAGAATCCCGCTGCACCCATTGTTCACAACCGCTATATGAACCTTTGGTCAGCGGGTGGAGGCGACCAGCATCTCTATCTTAGTCCTGCTGGAGATGCAGCTTTCAACCTTACCCTTGACAACGGTGTCATCTCTCGCGGCATTATTCATGCTGTTATTAATGGAGAGGTAAATTTGTCGCGTGTCCCTCGAAAATAGAAGGTTAATCAAGATGTCACAGTACACTGCGGATGACAACACCACCAAGTTGTTCATGACGGAACGCGGCGACCCCAAGGCTTACTTTCAGCCTGTCTATGGTTGTAATCCCGATACGGATGCCGTCCAGCTTGAGTTGGACTTTATATCAAGGGCTGCCCTTCCTGGTGGCTTCATCTGTGTGAGAAGTGCGTCTGGCGACAGACACGAGTTCCGCTACTCTCCTCCCGGCAATACTGGTAAGTATCCCTTGAGCTTCCACACAAGAAAGCTGGCTAACAGTTCTCCCAGCCGTCCGTGAAGATCGTCCTTGCTACGAGGTTACATTGGCCGTGGTCCAGGCCCCAGCTGCCTAAGGACGCGGGTGGTACGGCCACCAATTCATAGGTCTATTTTAGAAGTCATGCTTAAGTCTTAAGGTGTCAATGAAATAATTTGCAATATTTTTCTTTTTGTTTTAAAACAACCCCCTTTTCAACGCCTCCGCAGAGTTTAGCCTCAAGGTATGAGTAATGAAGCAACATATATTCGAGGAATTCATTAGGAATAGCGAACCGGAACGACCTTTCAACTTCGGTGAAACAGGATATACAGACCAGAAGCAAGAGGAAAGATATCAAAACACCCGGTCGTCACTTGTGCTGTCATTTCAAACCAATGGGGGCTCGCCTCGCTCCGTCCGCCACCGATTTGTCGCCTGCAACGCCCCCGGCAGTCCTCTGAAAAGCCATCCCCACTTATTCAGAAATCCTTCTGACATCTCCCACCCGGTTATCTCCCATGGTGGCGACCAGGCAACAATGCCACGTCGTTTGATCTCGTCGTCGGGGAAGCCTTCGTACAATCCACCGATGCAGTCAGCCCACAGCTCGTCCTCGTCAAAGGCGCCAGAAGCCTGAATCAGACGATTCCGTCCCTCGGGACTGGGGAAAAGATCAATCCAGTCGCCATGTGGCACCGTTTGTTGAAAGACGGTGGGCAGGAGTGCCTTGGGGAGTAGCTCCGGTTTGTGAGGGTAGGGGACAATGTGAACTAGCTCCTCGTTGCATTCAAGCGGCGTGGCAAGGATGCCTGAGATCAAAGTGCGATTAACAGCTAGGGCGCGCAGGGCATTGAACTGTAGGAGTGTGATGAGGTGGTCTGGACACAGAGGGAAAACAGCATTCAGCTGCCGGCCTGTAGACTTTCCGGATAGTAGTGGGTTTCTCGCATTGTAAATTTGGTTGATCCGCGACAATGGCAGGAGGCACACGGACTGCTGCTCATTGTCCCAACATTCTACGGGCGCTTCTGGTTCAATCGATGAACAGCTTGTTGTTGTAGATGCTTCAGCTTTGCCCCCAAGGGCTTTGCGTTTACCTGCGCTGACTATTAGTCCCAATACGGAACTCGATTCGATCAAATGTTCCCCGTATCTTGTTTGATATTGATGAATCTTATATGGAAAGTAGGATGTCAGTGTTACTCACGGTATGCCCTCGTGTTGAGTCTCGTCTGTGCTCGACGGCGCGCTGCGGCATCCTTCGTCCCAGTCCAGTCATCTGCCGTTGTTCTTGCCTACGAGCAGTGAGCAAATCATATCACCTAAGAAATTAAATCATCAGTACCTCAGCTAGTTGTCTCATCGAAGTAAGTTGGATGTGTGGCGGTGCCATTGAATTCGAAGCCTGATCGGTGTCCATGGTCTGAGCTGATGACCAAAGTCACACTGATAATGTTGGTGGGTGATGCAAGTTGGATGAGGCCCAACGGTCTTGACATGCAGCCTGCTCACATAAAAGGGTTTCATGGGTATCACTGGAGTGCGGGTTACTTATGCTTACTCCTTAGCAAAGGATGAGGCGCAGGAAGACAGTCTGCTGGGAATCATGCAACATCATTCGTCGATGTTACGGTTTCTGACCATAGGTAGTCTAGTGTCATGCAACCTGCTCACATTAATTGTGGGACAGAACGGGATTGCGACTGCAGTGACATCGCCTTTGAACAGTACTCCCGCCGACCCTATTATGTGGAAGGGAGCTCGGCATGGAAGCGCTGACTCCATGCAGGTGGCTCACCTACTCCCTGGGAGTTCTCATGCGACATCTGATTGCAAGGGATCTGGATTGAACATACTGTTACTGGTCCAGAAGTCATGCAAGTGGCTCACAATGCCCGGTGCTGCCGGGATTGCAATGACGTTCCACACTCGATTTCATCAATCGTGACAAGAACTATAAGAACCAGGAAAAGTCAACAGAGGCTGGTCCGGATGTCGTGTTCGAAAGTATTGCAGTTTTCACAATTCAACGCAACAGTACACTGAAAGTTTCTTTTCCAAAGATGACGTTCCACCCAGACAGTCTCCCTAATCTCGAGGGCAAGGTATTTATAGTGACAGGTGGGAACTCTGGCATGTGAGTCGCTTTGGTTTGTTCTGAATTTGTTCACGGGAATCGGTCGACTAATGACAAAATTGTAGAGGCTATCACACCGTTGCTCGTCTTGCGGAACACGGCGCTCATGTCTACATGTGCGCCAGGTCACTGGAGAAGGGCACACGGGCGATTGCTGAGATTCACGAAACTTGCCCCTCGGCGAACGTTGACATCCTGCAAATGGATCTGACGGACCTCGCCAGTGTTGTTGCAGCTACCATACATTTCCTCACCCTCGAAACTACGCTTCATGGCTTGGTCAATAATGCAGGGATCATGGCAACACCCTTCGAGATAACCAAGGATGGACACGAGGCCCAGTGGCAGGTTAACTACCTTGCTCACTGGGTCTTGACGGAACATATGATTCCATTGATGCTACGAACATCCAAGGATCTCGCCTCGGGCAGCGTACGCATCGTTAATCTTACTTCATCGGGCCACTTGGGAGCACCCAAGGGCGGGATTGACTTCAATGACCCATCCCTGAGAGAGGGGAATCCTTGGACACGATATGCACAGAGCAAGCTTGCCAACATTTTGCATACCAAATCTTTGCATAACAGGTATGGGCATGGCTCTCGCAGTGCACAAATTGGAGAGGGCGAGATCTGGGTTTCATCTGTGCACCCTGGTATGGTCGAAACAAACATCTCAGCCCCGGCGAAGAAATCACGGTCGATCATAATGATTGTCCTCTCGCTCTTTCGAGTGCTTGGATTCATATGGCCAGCTGATAAGGGTTCTTGGAACAGTGTCTTCTGCGCGGCAAGCGAGGAAATGGAAGCTGAACAAGCCGGTGGCTACTTGGAAATATTCCGGCGATTCGGAGAGCCTAGATGGCAGAGTAGTGCAGCAAAGGATGTGAGACTTGCAAAACAGTTGGAAAAATGGACGATCGGCTCGATGAGAAAAGAAGGATGGGTTAGGGAGTAAGCTCTCTGTGTTCGAGTGGGTAATATGTGTACTCTAGTCCAGCACGAAGGAAACACCCACAGGTGATGTCAGGCTCCATAGGCAGCATCCAAACTTGATGCCGTGCGGGTGTAATTTTCATAATGAATGTTTACTGCAGACTTCGAAGATAAGTCGTTTGAATCACTGTATGTGGAGACAGATCAAGTTTGGTCAAATGAGTGAGATGTTGTACATAGTCAACCCAAGAAACAATTTGTTGCAACACATGTAGGTATGAGGCGACAACGCGGTATTTTGTGAAGGCTGAGACTATGTTGCCGGATCTGCGGGTAATACATAGAGACCCGGCTCCGGATTGTCTCTCGAACAAGGGAACTTTGGTTGACCGAGCTCACTCCGACTGATCCCAGGCATCATTCAAGCGATATATGACCTGAACCGGCTAGACGAAATTTCCCTAAAGTCATTCTAAGCTGCATCTTGGTAGTATCTTCAGCCACTTTCATCTTCTGCAAGCTCATCACTGGCCCTGCAGCACCCCTTGTCTTCTCATCCAGTCCGTGGAGTAGTACCGCCAACATTGAGCTCTTCCAGGGAAGCCTCTCTCTGATGCCCTCTTGTATGACTGTCAACGCAAGGGACGCGGCTTTAAGCAAGACCATCGCCGCTGGCAACGCAAAAAATGCCCAGTAGACGCAGGTTGGCTGCTCCCAAACAACACCGCGCAGGGGGTCTACTCGAATACTCTTATCTCCAACGCCATTCTGCCACCATGCAGTTATCAAACTAGCTAGGCCTCTCATGGCATGCTGTACAGTATTGCGAGTCGCATTGCCACCGTCTCATAGGTTTACGGACCAAAAGTTGTCTGTAGCTCTGCTCGTCCATGGGTTCCACCAAAGAGTTTCGTTGCCGAGGAACGAAAAAAGAACCGTTGCCAACCCAGCTGCTAGGGCGTAAAGGATATAGAGTATGCAACCCGAGGTCCACCAGATGGTGTAGTTCCAATAATCGGAGGATTTGTTAGTGAGATCCTTTCTCAAATACTTTGATCCAGCGATCGTACCAGGACCCGTGGGAATGCGATGATCGGCGTGTCATTGTCTTCAGATGGGCTGAGGAGCCCTTGAAATTTGTGCCATACCCCATTTCTGATAGTTCCGTTGGCGCGGAAAATGCTATGCGTGGTAAATAGAATAAACTCGACATCCATACGCTGTGTTTCGACCACGTGTTCTACAAGAGCGCCGTACGTAACGTTTGAGCCCCAAGTGGTTACGGCGGAAAAGAATTCGCACTGAAAGGCCTCCATTATAAAAGAAATCATGGTGAGGAAATTCGAAATTGTCTCATTTGAGCGCTGTATTAAGCACCGTAGACCCGATTGCATTACACTGTTGGTAATATTGTTGAGGGCAATGTTATAATCCAGCAAACTGGCAGTCTTGTAAACGAAAGCCTGGTCATTTGATTTTTTAGTTGAATTTAATCAGTGTGATATTTTGTCGCTAATGTCCGTATGCTGACTTTGTAGCTGTTGTAAACTAACTATAACATACGTATGGCATCTGTGTGAATAAAACGGCTTGATTCTTTCTAAATCAGTATCTGACGCAAGAGGTCTTTTAAGGAACAGAGACTGATGCGCTGGAATATTATCAGCCCAGATAAGTAGGTTAGAAGTAGGTCACCTTGCACCTTCCTCTAGGCGTAAGGCTGCTTTAAATACTTAAGGTTATTATAATATATCTCCTTAAGCTTAAAAAAGCTTATAAACTTTAATTTTATATAACTACTATTTTATATTTTTATATATATATTTTAAATCTATAAATAAATATAAAGAGAAGTAATTAATAAAAGAAACTAATAAAAGAGATAACTTTATAGCTTTATTATTAAATTATATAAAAAAAGTAGATCTTTTTTTTTATATACCTTCTATTATAGTTAATATTATAAATACTAAAGTAGTAACTAATATTACTTTTTTATTTAATAGAAATAAAAGTTTTTTATTAGCTTAAAATAAACAGCTGAAGCAGCTATTAAAATAGCAATATAATAATAATAATAATATCTTATATACTATCTCTGCTTTTTAATTTTTCTTTTCTATTATTATTACTATAACTATATATATTATCTACTTCACTTCTATATATATATATATATTTATACTATAATTATAACACTTTTTATTTGCTTATAATTCTGTTTTTAATACTAATTATATTATTTAAATATCTCTTAAGAAGACTAAAGCTAAGCATACAGCTAATATAGCTAAAGTGAAAGCTGCTTTTATTAGCAAAAAGCATAAGAAGAGAGAAAGGCAAGAGGAAGAAAGCAGCAGCACTCCTCTAGCGCCTGCTTTAAAGCTTAAAAGCCTTAAGCTTAAGAGTAAGTCGCTTTATTATCTATTTTTATCACTTTTAAGTCTTCTTCTTATTATAAAGTGTTATAAAGTTTTTACTTTACTTTATTACTTTTATAACTTAGTTACTAACTTAAGTTATTTTATAAAGCTAAAAACTAATAAATTTATTAAAAATAACTAACCTACAGAAGGCAAAAGAGCTGAAGAGAAGCATAATTTAAAGCCTACTACTTCTATTTCTTTATTTTCTTATAAGCTGCAGTAAAGCTATAAGCAATATATATTTAAAACTTTTATTCTTTATTAACTTATTGCTTTATTTACTAACTTTAGAGTAGAAGCAAAAGCCTTAAAGGCTGAAGGTTAGAAAAAAGAGCAGCTGCTGCTGCTAAGTAATACTATATACTTACTATACTTATATAGCACTATCTTAAGTATATTGCTTAGCGTATATACACCTAATTTGAAGCAGAAGGGCAAATGCGCTCTTTGCAAAAAGAAGAGAAAAATATATATCCTCATGCTAGCTTCTATTTTTAGACTAAAGCTTTAATTCTTTAGCAATATATAAGATAATTTTATAGATAATATATATTCTACTATATAACTTTTTATTTTGCTAACTATTTACTAACTTATATATTATAAGTCTTCACTTATTAGAGAACCACACTTTATAAAGCTTTTAACACTTATAATAAAGCCTAAAAGAAGGCTAAAGTTAAAAGTGAGAATAGTAGCAAAGTAGCTGCTAATCCTACAGCTCCTCTTTTTATGCTAGCTATTACTTTAGAAGTTGAAGTTGCTGCAAAAGATATATTAGTCTCTAGTGATTTGCATGCTAATCTGCCTTCTAAAGCGATTACTACTAGCCTTTAAGCAGCTAGTATTTACTATACTATTAATAGCTTTATTAGCAAGCACTTCTCTAAGAAATTGCTGCCTATATATTAGATCCTAATAGATAAATATATAACTGCTCTCTTTAGATAGAAATAAAGCATAACATCACTTTGCTATATACTTTATAAGATATAGGTGTTTTAAGCTCTCAAAAAGGCTATATACATCCTAGCTATTAGGCTATTTTCAATTAAAAATACCCAGCTTATAAGTTTTACTTACTGCTTAATTTTTTCTTTTTGCTTTATGCTATTATTTATAATATATTTTAGAGGTTTAAAAGTGCTTTAAACTATTTAAACTTCACACAGAAAAGGGTTTTTATAAAACTGTCAGCTAGCATCTTATTAGTTAGAAAATATATAACTTAAAATAATTGCTTAATATATTTCTAGTAAAGCTATATATTCTAGATATCTATATAGCAAAAGTAAGTTAAGATGTATTTCTTTTCACTTATTATAAGTTATATTATTTGCTAATTATTATAATAGATCTTCTATATATCTCTCAGGCTGAGTTTAAGATCTCTAAAAAGCTGCTTAAAAGCTATAGTCTTCTTTATAATATGCTTTAAGCTTAGAAGCTCTGCTTCTATTATTAATATAGTTACTATACTTTAACGCACAGCTTTCTATTAGATTAAGCCTCTAAAGAAAGATATTATAAAACCTTAAGATAACTTTTGCATCTCTTTATTATCAGCAAAGAATGCATTACTTATAATTAGTAATACTTAAGCTATATTACCCCCTAAAATGCTAAAGTAAATCGCAAGATATTAAATATAATATAGATATTAAATTACTTAATTTATAACTTAATAATGCTTTAGAAATAAGTTTATTAAAAATTATAATAATAAGGCGTAAGCAAATGCAATATCTAGTTATATTATAATTGCAGTATAAAAGATTAATCTAATCTTCTCTTAATATAAAAAGACTTATTATAGGTTTGCTTCTCTATTAAACTTCTTAAATAAAGTGAGCAAGAGAGATATAGTTAGTACTTTAAAGTTAGTAAAATCAAACTTCTTTATAATTTATTTAATATACTAATTATATAAAAAGTAGATGCTTTATATTATTTAATTATAAGTAATTCTAATTCTTAAGTACTATTCAGCTAGTCTTTAGTCTTTCAGCTTATACTTCTCTTTAATCCCTTTTATAACCTTTTCAGCTTTCTTTATATAGTCTTTATAATATAAAATAAAGATATTATTAATATAGAAGAGTATAAGAACTCTTTTATTATAAGTCTAAAAGAGATATAAATCTTTATTTATTAAGTATAATCTAAAATAAAGAAGAAAGCTTAAGAACTTTTTATACTAAAGTAGAAGTATATTATAAAGTCTATATAGAGCGCATTAAAGTTTAATAACTTTTTTATCTTTCTTAAAGCTGTTTAATAAGTAATAAGTAATAGAGAGGTTATTTAGCCTGCATATAGTATTTAAAAATATATTAATAATATTAAATTAGTGAATTTTAAAGTTGAATTATGCTGTAAAAGCTATTATAACTTTAAAAGTTTTTAAAGCAAAGGTTGCAATATATATCTGTTCTAAAGAATGCTTTTCTTAGGGGTTGCCTTAAATATAGATTTTAGCTTTACAGCAGTTAAAATATCTATATTAATTCAGTTTATATATAAACACCTACTTAAAAAGTATCAGCTTATTCTTAGCTTTTATATTATTTATAACTTCTTAAACTTTTATTTCTTTAAGTTTATTAATTTCAATATTATATGCTTTAATAAAGCGTAAGCAGAGCAGTTTTAGTATTTATTAAATATCTCTTTAAGTCTTAAGTAACTTAATAAGCTAATTAATATAGATTTTTCTGCTTAATACTATAGAAATATATTTAAGCTTTGCCTAGTAAATAGAAGTGAAGATAAAGTAATAAAACAAATAGTAACTTTAGTTTGCCTTTTTAATTGCTTTTTGCTATTTTAGTATATATATTTTAAAAAAGATATACTAATTTCATTCTATATATAGAAATATAAAGTGTATTTTAAAGCAAAGTGATCACTTTAGCTTTATAATTTTAAGTTAGCTTAAGTTAGTGCAGTTATATATCTGCTTTAACTTCTCTTTTATAGCGCTCTCTTCTTTAGTTCTTAAGTATAGCTATACCAGCTAAATAAGAGAGTTGTTTTGCAAGAATAGTTATATATTATTATTCTCTATATTTAGATTGCGCAGAGGAGAAGTATTAGTTTAAATATAAATCTTATTTAAGATTATATCTTCAACAGAAGTTATATCTCTGCTAGCATTTTAAGTCTCTTTTATTACTTTATTTTTATAAATAAAGGTTAATAATAGTATAAAATTTATTATCTTATATATATCAGTAAGGTTTATATTTAACTTAAAGGTTAGCAGCTATCTCTTTTGCTTATTATTAACTAGTTAAAGTTCTCTTAATAAAGAAGAGTATAGTAATAGCACTTTATTATCTATTATTAATATAATCTTAGCTTTATTTTATACTTTTAAAAGCTATAGCTTAAAAGGCATTAGAAATGCTAGTTTTTATATCTTATTAGTAATTATATAAGCTTTTTCGCTTTAGATTGCTAACTTTATATTATCTTTTAAGTAGAATATCTTCTTATTAAATATCACATTTTGCATAATAATAACTTCTTAAAGCAAAAATATTTAAACTCTATAGAAGTTATATAAGTTTACTATATATCCTATTAGATATCTAATATACCTTTATATTATAACTTTAAAGTTATATCTATTCTTATTTGCTTTATATTCTTTCTTAAAAAGGTATATTCTGCAGCTATATATATAAACCTCTCCTTATTGCAAATAAAAATCAACTAAGAGGTTTGCTTTATAAGTAGGTTTATAATGCTTAATATAGTCTTTTAATTAGTCTTCTTCAACTTAGATTAATAAAAGCTAGCTGTAGCATTAATAAAAGCTTATATTATAAAAGAATATTGCAGCTTATACTGCTTCAACCTATAGTATAAGTAAAAGACCTACTGCCTCAATTATTATAATAGCCTTTATAATCAGTTTCTAACCTGCTCACTCTATATCTCTATTTAGCTTCTTAATATATAAAAATGCTTATTTAATTTCAATCTCTATATCTAACGCTTAAATCTAAAATTCTAACATCTTATTTATTATAATTACAGTATACTTACTATTTTATCTGATCTTATATAATATAAGTAGAAGGGGGCAGAGTTCTTAGAAATTTTGGAATTTTTAACACTTTTGACTTAGAGGCAAGAAATCAGATAGGCGTTTTCATAGGTATTAAGCGTTATTACAGGAGGAAATAGCTTATATAAGTAGACAGAAGCTTAGTCAGCTTATAACAAAAAAGACCAAGCAGATAAACAAAAAACACACTCATTTTTATACTTTTTTTATTCCTCTCAATAACTTTAGTAATTAATTCTTTAAGACAGCTTATAAGATTTTTCAACTTAACCTATAGCAAAAGTCTATTAAATCCTACCTTTTAGCAATTAAATAAAAATAGGTGTTTTTAAGCTTCTCTAGCTTTAGTTAGACCTACTTTTCATCTTTCTTATTATTCTTATTAATTTCTGCTATACCTTTTAGATTATTTAAAACTAAAATAGAGCAGAATACTATAAAGATAATACTACTAAACTTCTTCTTAACAGCTTATTTTCTCCTAAAGGATTATATAACTAGAGAAATAAAAAAGATAAAAGTTATAAATAAAACATAACTTAGTCAGGCTTATATTTATATATTCATCTGTATATCTCTTTTAGTTATAAAGAAATCAATATATAAATGCTTAAGAATCTTTTAGGGGATTTTTGCTTGAAGTAGAGTGCCCAGCATATCTAATAAGTTTTCTCCCTTACCTTATTATAAAATTAGTGATTAGCATAAGGGGGCAAGCTAAACTGCTATAGAAGATCTCTTTTATAGTTATTTTGCACTACTTTATTTAATTAAAGCAAGAAAAAGCTTAAAAGAAAAAGCAATTTAAATAATATCATATTAAAAGAAATTTAGCTAACACCTTTTTTAACTTCTGTTTTCTTAAAGTGAAAAGTAGCAGCTTAAATACTTAGAATTAAAGATTAACTAAGTCTATAAAAGTCTAAAAAACCCTGAGAAAAAAAATATCTAATAGAGCAGAAGAGAATAGGCAAGGTCCTACAAAAGTTCAGTTAATCCCCCTTATTAGCCTACTATCTGCCTATTTAAAATTATTATATGCTATATTGCTAATTAGCTGCTGTAATAATAATCTAAAAATAACTAAAACAAACTAAACCTATTTCCTTTTACTTCTAAAAGCTAAAGTTGCAAAGGCAACTAAATTCATTTTGCCCCTCTTATAAACCTTAAAAAGAATAAAACTAATTAATCTATTCTAAGAAACTTCTCTTCAATCAAACTTATTAGAAGGTTTCTAATAATATATTAACTAGTGAGAAAAAATACTAAAAAAGTCTAAAAACTTAAGATCTAAGTTACACCTATATATAAAAACATTAAGTGTCAATTTTCTCAAATTAGAAGCTATTATAAGCATAAAAGCATAAAAAGCTAAAAAAAAAAAACATCACAACTATACTAACTTTTCAAAAAAAAAAAAAGAGGAACATTTTCTAAGCTTAACTAAAGGCGTTTCTCCTTTCTAAAAATAATTCCATACTAACTCTAAAGAAAGAAAGATATATATATCTCCTTTATTACTCTCCCTCTACACTCTCTCAAATAGCAAATAAACAGCTAGCTTAAAGCATATTTCTCAAAATCTATAGTTAACAGCATAGTTTAACTATAGATTTAATTAAATCTTAAGCCTAACCTATAAAAGAGAAGTACTATAGAGTGAAGTTACAAAAGATATTATTAATAACAACTAGTCTCTCTCTATAAAAAGAAGAAAAACAAGCCTAAAATATAAAACAACCTCACTATTAAAATAATAAAAAGAAAGAAGAATAATAAATATAAACACACCTTCTAGATAAAAAAGACAAATAAAAGCAGAAATAACAGCTAAAGCTTCTCTTTCTTTCTTTATCCCTTCTTTCACCTTCTATTATTCTTTTAAACCTACATTATAAGAATTCTTCTGTTGCTCCTTCTGTTAATAAATTATCAGCTCTTCTTAAGTTTTATATAATCTTTTCACTTCAGCTTTCTTCAGAAAGTCCTTCTCCTACTTCTTCTTCTATTAATTCACCTATTACCCTTTTAGAATAGTATTGCTAAACTCTAAAGCTCTAAAAACTTCAACTTCAGCTCAAAATGAACAACTTAAACTAGAAATAACAGATAATAAAGCTAACTTAATCACTAGCAATACTTCAGTAAATCCTTTTGTAGGTCTTTCTTTTTACTAACCTTAATAAGAGAAACCCCTCTTAATCTCTAACTTAAACTAAAGTTCTAAAGCAATTGCAGAAGCTAAAGTTTTTAAAGCAATAGCCTCTAAGAGCAGCACCTTCAGCATAAATAAAACGCTTAAAGAGGATTCTTTAAAAGAAAAAGTAATATAAAGCTGTTTAAACTCTACTAAATCTTAATAAAAAGTCTCTAGATTATACAGCTTAAAACTCTAAAAATTCAAAATGCTATAGCTAGATACAGCTAAAGCACTTTTCTTTACAGAAAACAACATTTTAAACTTTATTAAAAACTATAAAGCTGCAGCAGAAGCAGCAAATATTACTAATACTTCTAAAGTACTAAGCAACCCTTTTTATATAGATATACCCTTCTAAGCTGACAACTAAGCTTAACTTATTAGCAAAACTTAGCTATAAATAAAAGAGTACTTAATTTAGCAATATAAAGCTATAAATAAAAATTACTAAAATCTTCTAGATAACTAAATTAGCTAGATCATTTCTTTAACACTAATAATTAACAATTTAAACCACAAAGTAGCAATACAGTTCTTATAAAAGATTAATAATATTTAAACTAAAGCTGCAAAATATAACCTTAATATTATAACCAGTCCTCAAATTATCTAGATAACTATATTAAAATTCAATCAGTCAGCTTTAAACAGAACAGCCCTGCTTATAAAAACTAATATCTATAAGCTATTCAAAAAAAGAGACTTTAATAAGTTTAAAGTTAACTTAATAAATTAGCTCAGCTCTAAAGCCACTTAGAAACAAACCCTCTAGATTGCCACCCCTACTTATACCCTATTTGCCACACTTCTAAAAGCTCTAAGAGGGGAGGCTTCTCCCCCTCTATAAGCTAAAAGAAGCAAAGCTAAGCCTAATCAAAATATTAAAAGTCTTTAAAACTAACTTTCAAACTAACAGCTTTCTAACTTAATAAAGATAATAGATAATTAGAAAATCTCTACTAAAAGGATTATATATTCTTCTCTAGCTATAGAAGATTACTATTTAACCTCAGTCTATTTAGTTAAAATTAATAAAAAAAACCTTAAACCTTTCTCTTATAAACTATATAGTTAGTATTAATATATAGGCTATATAGACTATAACTTTAAAGAAGGCTGTTATCCTTAAAAAATAGCTAATAAGAGAAATAGCCTGATTTAATACTTTTAAAGGCGCTATTCTTATAAACCTCAAAACAATAAGTTTTTCATCCCTTAAATAATTATTACCTTATTAAAACAAAAAAGCAAACTTAACTAAAAAGCTATTATTACTCACCTTAAAAATCAAAACAGTTATAAAGCTATAAAAGCCTAAGCTACTAAAATCCTTAAGCAGAGTATTAGCTGCCTTTAGTTCACACTTATTAGAGTTCTATAAAACTAAAATAACTATAACTTAATTAAAGTTTCCTATAGATTTATAAAAAAAGAAAGTATTATATCAAATAATAAGACATCTAGTTAGGCTTCTGCTTTCTAAGTTTTAGCTGTCAGTAAGCTAGAATATAAAGATCATACTTATACATCTCAACTATATAACCTAGCTTAACCAGACAACATAACTAAAAAAGATTCACTTAATTTCACAACATCTAGACTTATAATAACCTAATCAAAAACATATAGAACTAACCTATTTCTATAGAAAAAGATAAAGCTATTAGATCTTAGAAAAGTTAAAAAGAAGCTTCTAAAGTCTCCTTCTAAAAAAGTCCACTTCACTATATAAAATATTAAGAACACTCTAACTATCCTAAAGAAACCCTCTTCCTCTCAAATTCACTCTAAAAGTTAATTAAACTTACTAAAAAAAGAGGTTATAGAAGAAGATATCTCTTGCAACTAAAACAAACAAAAAGAAAACTCAGATATTAAAATAAGAGAGGAAATCCTTCCTAAATAAGTCTCTGCTCCTGCTAATACCTTAAAACCAAAAGGAGCAAGTGAAACAGAAAGAAAAGCAATATCTAGCAAAGTTATTAAAATTCCTCTTTTAAAACCTATTCTGAAGCTATCTCTTCTAAAAAGCAACTTCTAGCTAGCTATATTTCTTAACAGCAAGAACTAAAAGTCTATTAAAAATAAAAAATTAATTAATAAACTTATCTTATATAAACTATATAGCTTAATTAATCTACTAGTTAAAAAGGTTTATAAAATCTAACTTAAATATAGAGAGAAGTTTATTAGAAAAATGCATATATTTACAGATAATCTAAAAGAAGTTATCTATATACCTATTCCTACTAACTTCACAGATTTCACTAAAACCTTAAAAGAAAAAGCCTAACAAACTAACTAAATTTCTAAATATAATAAAGTTATTTAAACCTAAAACTATCTAAAAATCTTTTTAGTTAAAGCTATTATTTCTATAGCTATTAACTAAATAGCTCTAATAATTATTACATTATAATTAATCTTAAAAATTGTAATTAGAGGCAAACGCCTTAATAACTACTTACCTATATAGGGTGTTATTAACACTAGCATAAAGTTCAGTCTTATAAGCTATTAATACATCTTAAACCATAATATTCTAATTTCTATAACTACTTTAATAATAAGAATAATAGCTAAAAATAACCTAAAGCTGCGCTTTATTAAGACATATTATATGCCTATTTAAGTTAATAACTATAAGATTATAATAACTATAATAGTTATTAACCTTAAAACTATTAACTATAACTTGCTCTTTAGTCTTCTATTTACTGTTTCTATTAAACTTACTTTTAAATACTTAAAATGCTTTATTACAGCTGTAATAAAGGCAAAAGACTGCAGAAATAATAAAGTCAGAAAGATTAATATCTTAGTCAGCCTTATGCAATTAAATTCCTTACGCTAAATTCAGCAACACTTCCCTAAATAGGAAAACTACATAAAGAACGATTATAATGCCTCTAAAGCTGCTAAAGAGCAGCTTAAAACTAATTAAAACCTTAGCAATATATATAATAAAGTCTAGGCCTGCTATATTAATACTACTATAAACTATAAAAGAAAATGCCTTTTTACCTAAAAAGAGAAAAAACTTAACCTTTTTAATCAAAAAGAAGCTACTCTTAAGACTAACTAATACTCCACTCTAATCTCACCTTTAGCAGCACTTAACATTTTAAAGACTATTGCTAAAGCAGTAGTTACCCTAATTATAGAAACTATCTAAGCCTGCCTTTTAGAAAGTACTAAAAGTTAACACTAGCTTCCTAATATTCTAAAAGATTAAGCGCTCTATAAGTTAGCAAAAAGAGATTTTAAGCCTAACTAAAGCTTTATCAGTATCTATATAATATATAAACGCAAAGATAAAAAAATCCACCTAGTTAATAATTCATCTTCAGATAGATCTATTCCTAATAAGTAGAAAGACTAGAAAAAGATCTTAACCTAAAAAGTAGAAAGCTATTATTAACTTTTTAACTCCCCTTTTGCAAGCTATATATACCTATAATTTGCGCAGTTTAACTAAAGTATTTACTTTACTCTTAAAAGGTTTCTAAAGCTTAAAATCGCTTAGCTGCATCTTTTACTAAAAGAGATTAAAATGCTTAAATATATCTTTATAAACTAAAAAAGAGTATTTATATAAAATTTCACAAAATGCAGCTATATTAATCCTTATATAGCTTTACTATAAAAGATTAAAACTATTCTATATATTGCCTAGCAAGAGAAGAGAATTCCTATCCCTAAAGCCTTATAAAGCAAAGTTATTAATATGCTTAGATTATAAGTTGCATATAAAGTCCTCAAAGAATTCTATAGGTTATATAGAAACTTTTAGTTCCTTATTGCTAAAAAAAACAGCAATATAAGGCTGATTAACTTATATATAAAGCTTAACAAAATCAGCATTAAAGATGCCTTCATTCCTCTAGAAGCTGATAAATTCTTAAAAAACTTTACTAATTGTAAGATTATAAGCCTTTTAGACCTATTTTCTAGATATAACTAAGTTTCACTTAATAAGTCAAGCTGAAACCTAACTATATTCACTACACCTTTAGAGCTATTCAGAATATATACTCTGCCTTAAGAGGCAACAAATTTAGTTGCTCAGTTTATAAAAGTTATAATAAGAATTCTTTATAACCTTATTTTAAGCATTTATCAACCTTTCTTTAATAATATCCCTATTAAAAGGCTTAAAATAATATATAATAATAACTAAATAATTAAGCTTCTAAGAGTATATCTATATATCTTTAAGCATTTTATAAATCTAAACACAGTTTTTTAGAATCTTAAGCTTGCTAGCACTACAATTTCCCCTAAAAAATCTTAGATTTACCAGCCTGCTGTCAACCTCCTTAGTTATATAATAAGCAATAAAAGATATAAGCTTAACTAAAATAAAGTAATTAAGATTCTTAAATAAGAGAAGTGCAATAACATCACTACTATTAAAAGCCTTTTTAATATTATTAAGTTCTATTAAATATAAATTAAAGATTGCAATACTATTTCTACTTTACTAATAAAGCTCTTTTAAAAAGAAGTGCCTTTTAAGTGAAAACTAAAATAATAAGCAGCTATAGAATCCCTTAAGCTCTACCTAGTCAGTCTTCTACTGCTTCACCTAATTAATTATAAAAAAAAAGCTAGTAAAATCTACTTATTAACTAATATAAGCACTAAAAAGTAGAAAGCTATACTTAAGCAATACTATTAAGGCAAAAGATATATTGCTAGATATAAAAGTAAGATCTAAATAGGTATAGCTCTTAATTATAATATAAGAAAGCTTAAGCTTTAGTTAGTCTTACTTGCTCTCAAAAGGCTTTAAAACTACCTCTATAGCATATAATTCATCCTTAAAACTAATATAAAAGTTCTTATAGACCAAATTAATAGTACTACTTTTAACCTATCTAAAGCAGTTCTAACTTAGTAGATTATATAAATTAAGATGTTTAACTTTAATATTTGCTATATGCTAGGCATAAAGAATAAAGCTATAGATAGTTTTTTATAAAAACTAGCAGAAAAATCTAATATTTATAAAGCTAAATAAGAGGAAGACTTAAATAAGATAATTAATAATTCTATCTATACACTTAAAGCTAAAGAAAACCTCTAACTAAAGGCAGAAAACTTATTAAGCCTTAAACAGGCTTAATTTCAATACTTAAGGCAAATTGCTAAATACTTAGCTTCATTATTACACCTTAAAACCATCTCTTAAATTAACTTTAAAAAATTCAAATTATATACTGCAAAGTATATACTTTAAGATAGTTTTCTCTTTCAAAAAGAAATAAAGTTAAACCTTATGCTAAAGCAAGTAGTTAATAATAAAGAAGAGCAGAAGAAGTTAATCTAATATATATATACTAAAGGAAGCTATTAAAGCTGCAATATAATATATATCAGACTTTAAGAACAATATATCTAGAAGAATATATATTAAATAATAAATAATAAGATTAAAGGCTGCTTACCTTATGCTTAAGTCTAACTAAAGCAATTTAAAAACCTTTACACCTTTTTTACACCTCTAGAAATCCTATTTCAGTATATCTATATTAACATCTAAAAGATTAGTAATTACTCCTTAGCTAAAGCCTGCAACGCACTCACTAGATATATAGAGGCCTATTAGCTTCTTAAAAACATCAACTTAAAGATAATAGCTAAGTTTATCTAAAAAGATATTATTTGCTGTTATAAGATTTATAAACTTCTTACTATTAATAGAAGCCTAAAAAATAAAAGGTTTATTAAAAAACTTAATTAAATCTATAGAGAATAACACCTTATTATTTCAGCATATAATTTAAAAGCTAATAAACTTATAGAAAAGAGCTACTAACCTCTTATTTATACCCTTATAACCTAATCAAACTTTAGCAAAAAGAACTAAACTTCAGTCCTTTACACAGCTTTATTTGCTAATTAAACATCTATTAAATCTTCTATAAAATACTCTCCTTTTTACCTCATCTATAAATATAACTTTATTACTCTAATTAAGATGAAAAGCATTACTTAATAAGTCTTAAATTAGTTAAAAGTTACTGATGCTGAAATTAAGCTTCTCTTCTATATATAGACATTTAAATAACTTAATTTAAATCAGTATATTGCTCTTAAGTATATAGCAAAATAATATTACTAAATTGCTGAAGATTATAATTAGAGAAATAAATATAGAATGCAATATAAGCAACTATAAGTTAGCAATATTGTTCTTATATATAATGTAAAGCTGTCTATTAATAAAAGTTCTTTTAGCAAGCTTAGCATGCAATAGCTAAGTCCTTTTTAAATTCAGTAAATATCTCTTTAAATTTTATTTTATTTATTTAAAATATTTATTAAACTTCTAATTAAGCAAATAATAGCTAGCAACTACTTAAAGAAATTTATAATAAATAAGAATAGCTACTTAGATAATATCTCTAAAATAGAAGTTTAACTAAACCTTAAAAAAGCCTTTAGCAAAGTCTTCTCTATAGCAAATCAACTAGATCTTAATACGCCCAGCCTAGCAGAAATTCTAAACCTTAATAAGATATCTATACTAAAAGAAGTAGAAATTAATAATATTAACACTATAAAAATGCAAATTAAATAACTATAAGAATAAAACAAAACTCTATAAACTGAAATTAACATTTAGCAGAAAAAGAATAAAATAATAATAAGCATCTCTACTAAAAATAAAGAGTTTAACAGCTAGTATAGAGATATAGAGAAGCTAAAAAACAGCTAAGTTATAAAATTTATTAATTTCTATCTATTTTTAGCAAGCAAACCAGCATTTCACTTATTTGCATTTAGTCACCTTTATATTATAATTTATATTAATTATATATTTATATTGCTTCTTTTGCTTCTAATATATATTATTATAAAAGAAAGAGAGATATATAATAATAAAAAAAAAAAACTAACTAAAACTGCAAAAACTAAAAACTACTAAAAAACTCTAAAGAAACTAATGCCACCCTCTAAAAATTCAAACCTAAGCTAGACTAATTACTTCTCTAAGTATAATAAATAGCAGCCTCTTTCTTCTTCTTCTCATCCTCACTTCTCAACCTTACTTCTGTTATCAAAAGGCTAACCTACTTATAAAGGTCCTTACTGAAGATCTCATAAGAAACCACCTAAAAATGCCACTATAATTTAAATTTATACTCTAAAGCTAACTTAGCAAATCAGTTAATTAACAGTCTATATACCAGTATAATTATCTCACCTTTAGGATACTTATGCTTAGAATAAAGCATTATATTAACATTCCTACCCTCTTCATAAGAGGCACTATCAAAAATACCTTTCTTTTTGTTATTCTTCTTAATAAACCTAATCCAGCTAATAGTCTCTTAGTTGTAATTAAACCTATATAAGCATAAAGAGCTCTTCTTATAATAGACATAATTAAAACAAGCTTTTTCCTATTTAGTTTAATAAGAAATATACTTTCAAAAGGGAATAAATGCAGCAACTTAGCAGCTACTCTACCCAGCCTCAAAAGATATCTTTACTTAGCATTTAAAGCACTTATTGCATAAAAAGAGATTTTAAACGCTATATATATAAATCAGCAAAGCTTTAACTACCTCTAACCTATCTATCTTCTAGTATAGCTATCTCTAGAAGCTAGCATAACCTTCTATAATATAAACCTCTTTTATAAAAAATAGAAACCTATTTAATACTTCTCTCTTATTAATTAGCTTTATATATATTATTAAAAACTTAGTAAGCAAATGCTAAAACCTCAAAGCAACTCTTTTAGCTCTTTTATTAACAGCAATCTTATAGATAAAGCTTATCTTATATTAAACCTAGCTAATAGAACCTTTAATAGAAGTCTAAAAAAGGGAAAGAGAAGCCTATATATAAGTTAGCAGTAATTTAAACAGCTTTAAAAAAACAACCTACTATAACTAACAGCAATATAATAAGTCTAAATAGATAAATAATTTCTTTCTCATCCTTATAATTTATAAAAGCTAGCATAAAAGAGAAAAAGAAAGGCTTATATATTTAGTTTAAAGTGGTAATATAAAAGTAACTTATACTGATTTTAATATCTATAATTATACTGCTTAGAAGTAGTCTAATTATTATTATAAAGCGTTAGTTAAGCTAGAGATTATAAAAGATAATATATTAAGAAGAAGAAAAAAGAGATATAGCTAAGCAGAAGAAATGCACCCTTTTATATCTAACTAGAAAAGTAGTTAACACTAAAAACAGCAGCTATAATAACTTAAAAGCTTATTCACTATAGCAATCTATTAATAGAACGAAAAACAATTTAAAAAGCCTTTCACTCTAAATCTAAAGTTAATTAAACTGAAAAGAATGCATTTATTTAAGTTTCAACAGCAAAAGCAAAGCAGGTGTATTAATTTAAATGCTGCTATCTATAAAAGGGGGCATTTAACCCTAAAGCAACTTACAAACAGATCACAAAAAACCTTCAACTTTTCTATAACTACTATATCAACTTTTCTCTTAAAAACACATCACTATAAGCCTAACTAAGCATTTAGCAACTGTATTTAACTCTAATCACTTCTATACTATTGAATTTTGCTAGTTACCTTTCCTTTTTCTATTTTATAACCTTTAGCACTTAATTTCACTTTCAAAAAATCATTAAACGCCTCTAATAACTGCATTAATCTCACTTTTAAAAAACTACTTTATATAACTAATTAGTTCCTTCTTTATTTAAAAAGTTATATTTTCAGAAGGAATATCAACTGCTAATGCTAAATTCACCTTAATAATATCTATAAAAGGAGGCACTTTAACTTACTAACCCTCTACTAAACATCTTTATATATTTATATATATAATAACTACTCTTTCTTAATAAATATTTTCACATTTAACTACTACTTCAACTAAGCTTAACTATTACTTATACATCCTAAAAATTATACCTTTTTCCCTCTTACTTGCTTTCACTAACTTTTAATAAAAATTATCAATATTGCAATTAACACCTCCTCACTTACTATAAATCCACTTTCTTAACTCTTTTTTTCCTTTTAAGATATCTAATCACTATAACCTAAATAAACAGCAATATAAGCCTATTCAGCTAATTCTATATATTTAAAACTTAACAACTCTTTCTCTAAACTACTATAAAACTTCACATAATATCTCACTAAACTACTCCTACTACTCTTCAGTCTCCCTCCTCTAGAAACTATAATCTTAAGTCTTAAAAGGCTTATAAAACTATATAGAATATTAATTAGATTGATAGCATTAAGCAGAAGCTTATAATTTATATTTCACACCTTTATAAAAACTAATTAGTTTCTTAAAGCAAGACTTTATAGGCAGTAGATATAGCTGCTCTAACCCTATAAAAAAAACAGCCCCTTTAGCCTCCTAATTCCTATTTTAACTACTCTAGCGCAGTAAATACTAAGCTAAGCAAAACTAAATATATCTAGCCTATATAAACTAATAAAAAACTCCCTAGAATTATCTTCAAAACAGCAGAGCCTATTAAGTCCCCTATTACACCCTGCAAGCCCTATAAAGCGCTAAAGCTCAGTTAAAATAGATCTTTTCCAGCACCTAAATAGATGCAAATTAACAACAATCTCACTAATATAACTCTAACTAGATGCTAGTAGAGTAGATTCTCTTATAATAACAGCAAAAACTTAACTTAAGAAATCTAAAAGCAGGGTATATAAGCAAAAGTCTTTTCTAATCTCTATAATATATTTAAGTTTCTATATTAAAGCAATCCCCTTTTAAAAGGCTATATTAAAGCAGCCTATAACCTAACTATTAAAGATATTATTAAAGAGCAATATGTAAAGGTTCTTATTATCTAAGTTTCCTTCTATAAAGACCTCAAAATGAAGCACTATAGAGTTCTAGCTAATAAGCTTGCTTTATGCAATTTTATTATTTTCTCATAATATAATAATAGAGGAAAATATATAAACCTAATTATTAATTAAAGAAACAGCTTATATTTCTATTCAGACAGTATATAGAATATTACTAATAATAGCAACTTAAATAAATTAAAAACCTCTTTTAAAACTATAGTTAAACTGGTTTATAATTAGTATAGAATCTATAAAGCACTAATAGAGACTTAAAAGCTTATTAATTACACTTCTTTTATTATCCTATAGCTTTAAATTAAATTAAAAGAAGACTTATAGAAATATAGTTTCTATATTATAGACTTTATTAGATATATTATTTAATAAGATATCTTTAATATTAAAGCTTTATATTCAGAAGCTGCTGCTAAAGCCTAAGAAGCTAACTTAAATCTTTATAAAAACCTTTTTAACTATTAAGTTAGGCTTATTACTAAAGAATTTAGCCTTTATACTTCGCTTAAAAGCTTAAAGCTAAAGCTTAAAACTAGATTTAAAAACTAACTAAAGGCTTTAAAAAGAAAGAAGTAAGAAGAATAATAAGAAGATAGGGGAAATGCTAGCCTTAGAGAGGCTATGCCTAACTAAATATTAGTTGCTTAGAAATTAATTAGAGTTAAAGCTAAAGATCTAGCTCTTCTAAAAGAAACTAATAGAACAAAAAATATAATCTATAATAATAACTCTAATCTTATAACCTTTATTATTAATATAAAAAGAAGAAACTACTTTAGAGAAATATTAAATAAAGTTAAAGATATATAAATTAAAATAGAAAATAAGCAAAAAGAACTCTGCTATAATAAGATTAAGAGAAAAGTTAGAAGACTTAAGTTACTTAAGGCAAATAGATTTAGCAACTTAACTCTAAAGCAATTCCTTATTGCTTAAGATAACCTAATTGAAGATATAGCTTAAGCTATATAACCTTAAGACATTTTCTTAGTTCTAACTATACTAAAAGAATAGATAGCGCCTAGTATGCAGCATACTAAAGAGCTATAAGAAGAAGATAATAATGCTGCCTGCATAAAGCAAAAGATAGCTGCAAACTTAAAGCAAAGCAAAAATACTAGCTTAAAAGCCTTAAGAGCTAAATATAATATTAAGTATATAAAGTAAAGCTGATTAAGTCTTTCTCTCTTTAGTATGCAAAAGACTTAAGGGATGTATAGAAGAGAGCAGAGTTTTTAGAATTTTTAGAATTTTTAATACTTTTAACTTAGAGATAAGGAATTAGATAGGCGTTTTTATAGGCGTTAAGTGTTATTATAAGAGGAAATAGCTTATATAAGTAGATAGAAGCTTAGTTAGCTTATAACAAAAAAGACTAAGCAAATAAATAAGAAATACACTTATTTTTATACTTTTTTTATTCCTCTTAATAACTTCAGTAATTAATTCTTTAAAACAGCCTATAGGATTTTTCAATCTAACCTATAGCAAAAGTCTACTAAATCCTACTTTTCAGCAATTAAATAAAAATAAGTATTTTTAGGCTTCTCTAGTTTTAGTTAAGCCTACTTTTCATCTTCCTTATTATCCTTATTAATCCCTGCTATGCTTCTTAGATTATTTAAAACTAAAATAGAGC
This sequence comes from Colletotrichum horii, assembly GCA_027406005.1. Taxonomy (NCBI): domain Eukaryota; kingdom Fungi; phylum Ascomycota; class Sordariomycetes; order Glomerellales; family Glomerellaceae; genus Colletotrichum; species Colletotrichum horii. Next base: position 9,556,857 of record JANVYB010000001.1, on the reverse strand, counting down.
AAAATACTATAGGGATAATATTATTAAACTTCTTTTTAGCAGCTTATTTTCTCTTAAAGAATTATATAACTAGAGGGATAAAAAGGATAGAAGTTATAGATAAAGCATAACTTAGTTAGGCTTGCATTTATATATTTATCTGCATATCTCTTTTGGTTGTGAAGGAATTAATGCATAAGTGCTTAGGAATTTTTCAGGGGATTTTCGCCTGAAGTGGAGTGCCCAGCACATCTGATAAGTTTTCTCCCTTGCCCTATTGCAATATCTGCTGGCGCTAAAAAAAAAGCATAAGTTCCTCGAAGTACCGCCTCCAACGCGCGCATCTCTTTTCTTCCTGCTAATCCCACAGAAAAACCAGCCCTTCTACAGCCCTTCCAAGGCCCTTTAGCATAGCTAAAAAGATATACAAATGACATCAAAATCGCTTTTTTCTCGCCTAAAAACTCTTTTTGAAACGCTTCAAGCATTAAAGTTAGGCGTGCTGAAAAGTTGAGGGCTTTTGGTAAGAAGATGTGGTGTTGTAGTGTAAAGGTATTTAGGGGCTACAGGCCACAGTTAGGTCAAACTGATGGAAGAAGCACCCAAAAGGTAGGTATAGTATTGCTGCGCTACTTTTGCTTGCTTCTTCTAAGATCCCCTTTTTCTAACCTTCAGCAAGTCCTCGCTAAGTTCTTGCTGTGGAGGGTTCTATGCCTTAGGCCTACAAGCGTCTCTATACCTTTAGCCTTTATTAGCTAAGTTATCCTTAGCATTACTGCTCTATATGCCTAGTCCCTTATAATTATCCCTCTTTTAGTTATAGTGGTTCTTACTGTATAGTCAGCCTTCAGTTTGGGGTGGCTGCAGCAGTTCTCTTCTGTTGTTTAGAGCAGCTCCTATCATCTTTCTCTGTTATTTAGTATAGCAGGTAGCTATTATATATTCAGCAAAAGCTCTGTTATCTGTTTAGGCTGTTGTTATTATAGTTGTTATTAATTAGGGTTTTTTAGGCTATATATAGGTCTTTTTGTTTTAAACTTTTTTATTAGTTATCTTTAAAGAAAGTAATATTTATTCTTTCTTTTAGTAAATATAGTTATTTAGATGTTTTGTTACTTTTATTCTTTATAAACTCACCTTTTGTTCAGTAAGATTTCCTAATATAATATTCTTATAATGTTCTTTATAATAGCTTCATTTTTTATCCTATTATCCTCTTTCTAAATAGGCATATTATAAAGCTGTTAATTAAGTTAGATAGCAACTGCTGTTATTAATTTACTGCACCTGCCTTCTCACTTTTAGTAGCGCTTGCTATAGTGAATAACTGTTGTTTACTTTATCTGATGTTATGCCTGCCTCTACAACTATTTAATAAGGCTTTATAATTGTCTATAAAGTGACAGCTTTTCTCTACCTCAGTCTAGTTCTTCTTTTCTTCATAATAATATATCTTTCTGCATCTTCATATTATGCAAGCTTCACTAAGCCTCTATAGACCTTTTATAAATATTTCACTATTTTATAATACTTTTATAACTAATATTATAAGTGCAAAAAGCTTTATTACTTAAATCCTCGCTAAGTATAATCTTAATAATTCTAAGCTTAATAATAGTATATACTAGTGTAACTAATTTAATAGCAGTAAGCTTTATATTAGCTGTGTGTTATAGCTTTATAAGAGCAGTAAGATTATTTATGCTTACACCTGTAATAGAGATTATATATATAAGTTATGCTAGTTGCATAGCATTAAGTGCTGCAGAGTAAGTTTAGTGATTATTTAGGGAAGGTATAAGCTAACTGTTTCACTTTCAGATTTCTTTCTGCTTTATTCTAACTATTTGCTACTATTAGAACTAGGTTAAGTGTTATATCTATTAGATTAAAGCTAGTTATTACTACTAGCATAAGATTTACTATATTTTCACTGTAATTGAGAAAGATTAGACGCTTCTCTAGAGTCTCTATAAGTAGTTAGTAAACCCTGCTAGTCTTCAGTAGGGCATTAAGAATTATAATAACTAATTAGTAGCTATAAGTGTTGAAGAGAGTGCTGCTGCTTATATATAAGCATAACTCTAAATATCTTTAGATATAAGTTTTATCTTATAGTCTATTTTATCTTTACTTTTATATTAATAAGTGTTTATAGCTAGCTTGCTAAGCTAAAGACTAGGATAAAATAGATAAGATTATAAAGCAGATTAAAGGTACTTTTTCTTTCTATCTATGCAATAAGACCTATATCTTTAAATAGGCTGACTTTTTTAATAGGCTTATTAATATTTCAGCAATATATCTCTCAAAGAGCAATCCTTATATAGCTGCACTTCTTTTATAAGATCCTTTAAAGATTTAAAGTGTTTATATACTTTATAATATCTGTTGCTATACTCTAATTGCAATCTTTAAGACTATTAGTAGTAATCCTACACTTCACCTTAATTCTTATAAGGATGTTAATAAGTATTTAGCAGCAGTTTGCTAGAACTTAGTTAATACTAATAATGAGGATAATTCTTCTAGTAGGGGGGATAGCAATAATAGCAACTTTAATAAGCTTAGCAATAATTTATAGGATAGAAATAGCAGTATAACTAGTAACAGCAATAATAGTGAGAATAAAGATAATAAGAATAAGGCTGCAGATAAAAAAGAAAAAGAAGAGGAAAATAAAGATAAAGATAATAATAATAAAGATAGTGAAGAGAATAAGGAGTAATGTTGTTAGTAAAACTTCAACAGAAGTGTAGTAGATTTTTGTAAAACGTTTTTAGTTAGATATTTATAGTTTTATATTGCTTTTGCAAGGGGTTTAGGGAGTTTTTACTAGCGTTTTAGCTGTTTTACAGTTAATTAACTTTTCTTATTTTCTCTATACTACTTATTATCCTATTTATAATATAACTTATGCTACTGCTTCTTAAATTCTACAAGAATTTGTAGAGTATTTGCTAAGTATTCTTTAGGCTCTTAAGTATTATATTCTACTAGCTAGCCTTTCTATTTAACTAGATATAGGGGGCCCTCTAGTGCTTCCTTTTGCAATATAATATCTTTAACCTCCTATTCTTTAAGGTCTTCTTCTAAGTCTAAGAGCAGTTTTTCAGCAAACTTTCAGCTATGCTATAGCTCTAATAGTGCAATAGAGAAGATATTATATGCCTAATTATACTTCTCTAGAAGCTATACTCTATAAGTGTTAAAGCTTATAACTTCTATAACTAATATAGAAATAAATTGCAGAGCAAGCTTTTGCTAACTTTTTGCAAAACAAAAGTTCTTAGTTAAAAGTCTTATAATATCTCTAATATTATATAATTACACTTTTCTTTTAGTATTTATATTTTTAGCTTATATTTTAGTTATATGCTGCTAATTCTCAGCTATCTTTTAGCAAACCTCTATCAGCTTCTTAAGTCTTTCTTCAACCCTTTAAGTCCTAAGGTTAATATATAGCAAACAGTAGTTAATTATTCTCAGGTGGTATCTTATAAAGGCCTCAAATAGCAATATACTAATAGTAGTATATTTGCTATTATTATATAAGAACTCAGCTTCAACTAGCTGTATTGCTTATTAGTTATATAGACCTTTACTAAACTTTAAGAGATATGCAGTTAAAGTCTGATATATCCTTTCTATCTGACTATCTGTTTATAAGTGCTATGCTATAGAGATATATCTTTTTATATCTCAGGCTTTAGTCTAGTCTCACTAGAACTGACTAGTGATCAGTTTATCTCTATCACTAATAATAGCTTCAGGTGTGCTATACCAGCATTTAATCTCTTAGTATAAGATCTTTATTAAGCTTATAGCATCTAATTGCTTAGTTGTTGCTAAGAATCAGACTACTTTAGTTATTCTGCATATAACCACTAGGATTATATTATAAATAATCTTATTATCTTAGCAACTTTCCAGTAAGCTAGTTAAGAAGTCTAAAGAAATCTATTAGAATAGGTGTGCTAGCAGTTCTAATATTTATAGCAGTCTATATAGTTTATGCTGTAATATATATACCTCTTAGCAGTATAAGTATTTAGCAATATATTGCTATATATCTTCTATTAGATATAGCTAATAAAACTTTTATAAGATCAGTTCAGCTGTCTTATTTACCTCTATATATCTTAATCTAAGTGTATTATAGTGGTTTCTTAGGATTTTATAGCAGAAAGATCTTTCTTCTAAGATAATAAATCTTCTTTTAAACTAAAAGATATTATTCTTATTAAGTTAGTACTTTTAGTGTTCTCTAGCATTTCAGTAAACCTTAGCTGTAAGATCTCTATAGAAGTAGTCTTTAGCCTGCAGTCTTTTAACTGTCTGTTTAAGATCTACACTTAGTTGCAATATATAAGCTATTTCATTCTAAATAAGCTTTCTTATTATAGCATATAAGATATATTATTTCAGCATAGTAACCTTAGCTCCCCTTAAGTCCTCTAGTATGTTGCTAATCTCCTATAGAGCAGTTAGCATAGCACCTATATGCAATTTTAAGCAGATAATAGTGCTGATATATATATTTTAACGCAATAGATTATTAGTTCCCTCTATAAGGTAGTGCTAACCTAAAGGTGAAGATCTTTCAACCTTAAAGCTAGCTTTCTAGTAAGGTTTTTATATGCTTTACTAGACAGCTTAGATATAAGTTTTTGCAGTAGCTATAATCCCTTTAAGCTTAGCAATATATTAGCAATTTATTGCTAAAAGCTAGCTAATAAGCTTAAGCTTTTTTCTAAAAGTAAGAAGTATATTATCTACTTTTATATCTTCTACTATATAATCAAAATATTGCAATAGTCTATTTATTAGATTTATAACCTCTAACCTATATTAAATTTCAAAATTAAATATAGATAGGTAATAAACCTATTAAGTAAGCCTTCTGCAAATATCTTATGCAGATGCAGTAAGCACTCCTTTTAATGCTATATAGTTTGTGAGAACTAGGAACTTCTTAAGGAGTCTTTATAAGTATTAGGCTTAATAATTCAGACTTTCTATAATTGCTAGAAGCTTTTGCTGCTCTATAGCTTAATATCTCTCTATATCTAAAAGCTTTTTTAACTAAAAGGCTATTAAGTGCTAAACTGTGTTATACTTCTGCAAAAGCATATTAGATGCTGCTTAAGTAGATATATCAGTCTTAACTCTTATTTCTAGCATTAAGTTATAATATCTCAGTATTAAAGCTTCAGTAAATGCTCTCTAAAGCATCTTAAATGCAGTTTATATCTCTTCTATCTAGATGAAAGCTTCTAACTCTATACTGTTTTAGCTTCTTTTAAGCATACTATTTATAAAAGCAGCAATATAGGAATATCTTATAATAAACTTATAATAGAAGTTATAAAATCTTAAGAATATTTATATATCTCTAAAAAACTTTAGTACTAGCTATTTAGTAACTGCTTAAACTCACTTTAGGTCTATCTTTATGCTATTTTAGATAATATAAAACCTTAAGAAGTCTATTTCTATCTAATAAAAATCATACTTCTTTAGTTTTATAAATAGCTTAATAGCCTTTAAGTAGCATAAGATAGTATAGAGGTCTTTAGTATGCTGCTCTCTTATATCTAAATAGATAAGAATATTATCTAAGTATATAATACAGCAAGTGTCTAAGAGGTTAGCAAATGCTTAGTAGATATATATTTGAAAAGTTATAGGGGTATTAGTAAGCCTAAATAGCATCACTATATATTTAAAATGCCTATATCTTATTTTGAATGCAGTTTTCTATCTATCTGCTTTATTAATTATAATGCAGTAGTATGCTTTACTTAAATTAATCTTTAAAATAAACTTTATGCTAGTAAGCCTATTTAAAAGCTTGCTAATCAGTAGTAGAGGATAATAGTTTTTCACTATAATTTTATTTAGTCTTTTATAGTTTATATATAATTATAAACTTCTATTCTTCTTAGATATAAATAGCATAAGTGCTCCTGTAGAGCTAGTTAAACAGCATATACAGCCTGCTGCTTCTATTTCTCAAATATATTCAGTAAGTATTTAAAGTTATTCTACTAATATAAGGTATATAAGCCTATATAGGGGTTCTTTGCTAGGTTTCAGTTTAATATAATATACTGCTCCCTTCAGCTTAGGAACTTTTTTTGCGTTTTCTTTATTAAAAATGTCAGCAAAGTCTTAAAGTTTCTTAAAAACTTCTTTTTCTTAGCCTTCACCTAGCAAGCATTTGCTTAAAGTCTTAATATCCTTCTTATCAAAAGCTAAAGCGCCTATTAAGTATATAATATAAACTTATTAGCTATTCTCTATAATTTCTTAAATAATTACCTTTAGTTTAATAAGTGAGAAGCGTTCATATAACCAGGTATGTGCGCAAGTGTTAATATAAATACCTTCTCACCTTATTAAATTATTAGATAGGAGAATATCTCCTGCTCCTTTAGGGTAGGGGCTTATAATAAAAGCTTAGTAAATCTTCTGTAGATATCTTTAACTATCTATAAAGAAGAATATAAGCTAGTAAACCTTTCTAGTAGGTATAAGCCTTCTTTAGAAGTCTACTAGTTTAAAAGCTATAATGCTTATAGCTTCCTTTAATTAAAGTTTCTCAATAAGGTCTTCTTATATAATATCTACTGCTATGCAGATATCTATATCAATTTCTAGTTTAATTTCGCTAGCTGCTTAAAGTGCTAGCATCTATCTTTTAACAGTTTATTTTACTGGAATTAAAGTGATTTCTAGTATAGTACCTCTTAAGGTTGCTTCTATACCTACTTATTTCTTAAGTCTTTAGCATTAATTATATAAGGTATTGAAATTATATTAATTCTACTTTATCTTAAGTTAAGGTTCTAATTGCTGCCTACTAGCTGCACTTAGTTCTTAGTGCAGTTAGAGGAAATATACCTATACTTTTTGCAGTTATAATATTAAGGTCTCTAAGAATCAGGAGGTTTACTACTAGAGTTAGGTGTTGTGCAGATGTTTGCTAAGCAGTTGTTCTAGGATAGAGTCTCTAGACAGTAATCCTTTTAGTCTAATAACCTAGAAGGCTATAAACTGCTTTTGTGAGGGCAGTCTAGGGAGCCTAAATGTAGTTGCTTATATAACTTAGAATGTTCAGCAGTTCTTTTTATATATCTCCCTTCTATAATCTCTTATAACCTCTAGGTGTGCAGAGTAATAATATATATATTAGTATAGTTAACATTTTGCTTAAATAATTTGTTTTTTAAAGTTCTTATAAAGCCTTAAAAGAAGGTGTACACCTTTATATTGCCTATATTCAGCTTGCTAAAAGCTTAGTTAATAGACTTCTATTAAGCTTAATATGCAATTAGCTTCTTATTATCTTTCTAATAGCACTACCTCAAAGTATTGCAATAATTTTATTTTTAGAGTTCAAATGCAATATACTGCCTTCTTATAAAGATTCTAAAGTCTTTCTATCTCAAGTTAACCTCTCTCTCTAAGATATCTATAAGTATTTACTGATATATTCACTATTCTATTTGCAAAGTATGCTCTATTGCACTTATAGCTTACTAGATATATTAGCTATTAGAACAGCTAGAATAATATTTATAGGCTTCTTCTACTATAATAAGCTAATCTTCTTTTATTATACTTATAGATTTACTAATAAGGCAGACTATATTATAGTTTAGAGGTTTCTCAAAAACTTTAGGTAATTATTCAATAAACATTTAGTTACTTAATATAGCAGCAATTAGCTCTTATTAGCTAGCTATTATAGCAATTATCTGCTATATCAGCATTTAGCTAGTTGCTTCTTCTAGCCTTCTAGCTTAAGCTGGCTTATTAGCTGCAGCTGTAGATATCTAGCCTTATAGCTTATTCAGTCTATAAGGGGAGGTCTTATAGTCTCTATCTTTTTGTATATACTTATCACCTAAGTGGCAAGCATTTAGTATAGGTAGCTTATCCTCTTTAGGGCTTTTAATCTCACTTGAAGTATAGCTTTTCACTTCTCTTTATTAATTTGCATTATTTTCTAATTATTTGCTAAGATTATCTTCTCTATATAGGTTTATATAGGCTGTTTTGCTCTATGCTTAGCAAACATTAAACATAAGTTCTTCAGCCTGATTAGTAGATATTATTTAGATACATAATGCTATTATTATTACTAACTTTCCTAAATTAAAGTAGAAGCAAAAGAATTATAAAGATATTTAGAGGCTATAAGCTACAGTTAGGTTAAACTGATAGAAGAAGCACCTAAAAGGTAGGTATAATATTGCTGTGCTACTTTTGCTTGCTTCTTCTAAGATCCCTTTTTTCCAACCTTCAGTAAGTCCTTGCTGAGTTCTTGCTGTGGAGGGTTCTATGCCCTAGGCCCACAGGTGTCTCTATACCTTCAGCCTTCATTAGCTGGGTTGTCCCCAGCATTGCCGCTCTATATGCCCAGTCCCTTATATGTAGGGGGGAAAAAACAACGCGCTAAGTGCACGACGCGGGTGCGGTACTTCAAAGTTTGGTGGCAGTACCTCAGGAGCAGCAGCGGCGATATGTTGTTCCGGGCGCTATACTAGATATAGCTAGCGCGGGCAAAATAACAAAACAACACAGTTAATTTAACAGCTACCACTCTTAAAGTCCTTTTTAAGCATTATAAAGCTATCTATAAGTCTTTAGTATATTTTAGTGTTTTTTAAGCTATTACAGGCCTTAGCTAAGATGCAAAATCACTATAGCAGTATAGAAAGGTAACTCTATAAGCTTAATATAATATTTATTAAGTACTTACTAGCTGTTAATAATTAATAAGCAGAGGTAGCTATAAGAGTTAAAAATGCTATACTAGAGGTATTATGAGGGCATATAATTAAACTAAATATAAATTAAAATGCTGTTAATTAATAAAGCTTATAAAGTTGCTACTAAAGCTTTTAAAAAGTGTTATAATACTTTTATAAGTTGAAATAGTTATTATAACTAATTTTAAGTAAGTTAAATAGCTATAAAGTTGATTTCCTTATTAGTAGAGGTATTATAAAGCTTATGCCAATCTTTAAGTTGATCTAAGAGGTATTTTATGCTTGCTAGAACCTCCTAAAGCTAACTATACCTATCACTTTTACCTCAGCCTTTATATTTCTTAGTCTGCTTATAGAGCAGCTTAAATATATTATTTAACTTTATAAAGATCTACTAGTTTTTATTAATAAAGATATCTTTATTTAGAATATAATCTGTAGTATATTTAAATCTTTAAGTATAAAGAATATAACTATTAATCTAGCTGTATTTAAGTAGAGCTTATTTAACTATTATATATATTAAGTTCTATTAAGTAGTGTTACTTAATATTAAGTTCAGCTTTTATAATAACTTCTCTTATAAAGTAAAGGTCTTATTATTATCGTCAGCTTTATTGCTAATAGATAAAAAGCTTTCAGATTATTATAGTAATAATCTGATATGCTTAATAATATTCTAAAGCTTGCTGATAGGGCTTTTCTGCCTCTAATAGGTTAGGTTATCTTAAGTTCTATTAGAACTAAAAAGAATATTAAACTTCTCTTTAAATACCTTATTATTAATACTATAAATAATAGCATAACTAATGAAGTTAAAGATATAACTATAGCATTAAATTTAGTATTATTTAGCGTTAGTTTTTATATATATAAGTAATAAAAAAGAGAAGAAAGCCTTAAGGCAAGAGTTGTTATTTATAGTGTTATTAGAGACAGCTATACTAACTTTATTAAGTAGACTTTAGTTATTAAGAATAGCATAAATAGTAATAGTAATATTCTTACTAGAGTAGGCATTAAGCTAGCAGCAAAAAGCTAAGAGGTATTATATCTGCTTATTTATCTTATTAATAAAGTAGCTAAAGATAGTAATAATTATATATCAATTAAAAGAGGTCTATAGATTAAATGATATATAAACCCTAATAAATGCCTTCTATATCTCTATTTAGATCTATACTTTCTTAAAGATATAGAGTTAGTTAAATAGATCTCTCTAACTTAATTTTAACTAATATATTTAGTTATAAATATTGCAATTAAAGAGGCTAAGTATATGCTATATATATTCATTGCTAAATATTAAAAAGGGGTTGCTAATATTAATAATAAACCTAAAGGCTAGCTTTTTAATTTATAAGACCTTATTTTAAGGTATAGCAATAAGAACAGAGCGTTAGCACTTAGAGAGAAGCTTATTAGTATTAAAATTATTACTAGATATACTTACAGCATAGAATTAATCTTAGAAGATGCAGTAGACTGCTTTAAAGTATACCTTAGCACTAGATATAGCAGAAGCCTTCTGAAGTATATTGAGATGCCTAGCTTTATTATAGTATCAGCAAACTTAGTAAATATCACTTAGATATATTGTTAATATAGTTAAAAGTAGAGTAGAGAAAGGGCTTATCTTAAGTACTACTTAGAAAGATCTTATAAATAAAGAGGCCTTTGTTTTTAATTTAAGATATATAGCTTCAGCTATTCTTTTTTAAGATATATTTAATATTAATAAAGTGCTAGCTTTTCTATATAATATGAAGTAAAGCTTTAAGACTGCTATAAGCAGTAAAGTTAATAGTTAATATATTACTAGCAGTTAATAAGGCTTATATTTAAATAGTAATTCTATAAGAAGTTAATATATTATAGCTGATAAAGTGATTAAGATATTAATTTCAAGTTGGTATAAGTATTGCAACAGTAGGTGAGAAGTTGAAAAAGGCGTTAAGAGGTATATATAGATAGAGCTTTAAGGTGTAAAGGCAGGCATAGCAGCAGCATTAGTAGTAATATTAAAAAAAAGTTAATTTTGAGGCTTAGCAAAGAAGTTAAAAAACAGGCTTAAAAAAAGCCTGTTTTTCAACCTCTAGTAAGAAGGCTAAAAATGCATTAATCTAGCAGTATAGCAAAAAGCGCCTTTTTAGTACTTTTAGCACTTCTTAGCAGTAGAGCTAATACTGCTAAGAAATACTAAGCTTTACTTTAACACCTATTAGCTTAAAAGCATCACTAAACTAATATTAATAACTACTTACTTTTTTTTTTTTTTAGATATATATTATAAAACTTAATAAGCTAGTAATAAGTTTGCTATATAAGTAATTATAGAGATATCAGTTTAAAACTAGCTTAAATTATTAACTATAATATAAAAGCTTAAAAAGTTATAACTTTAAGCTACTAAAAAAGAATATCTAATTAACTTTTTTGTTTTTTTATTAAATCTTTTAAAAATTATAATTAGTCTAGAGATTAGATTTTCTTTTTTCTAGGTAATATCAGATTGATCAAAATATCTAAAACAAAGGTATTATGGTTTTAGCTGATTGACTGCAAAAAACGCCCTATTTTGATTGCTTGATTGGTTGAATTGATTGATTCGGATTGAATGGGGTGCTGCGCTGGTCCTCTCACAACCATACTCTCATTCTTCATCTTCTTGAATTATCCCTGTTGGAGTTCTTGTTCCTGGGATCATTGTTGTCCTGGTCGCCGTCACTTGTGCCCAGTACCCGCCGGCATGGGTAGAGACATCCGTCCAAATAGCAAAACTCCATCCAGATACTTCATTTGTGTAAATTCGGCACATACGATGGGTCTTTAGTGTAAGCAACATACCAAACCTGCTGAAGGGCAAAGCAGCCATTTTAACGTCGATCGTGGACATCCATGCACACGTGCTTCGTTTCAGTATTCCTGCGTGATTGCCCTTGTTCGAACAGCACATAACACATCTCTTTAATCATTTGCAGCCAGTTGGTGTAGTCCTGAGACGGGTTTTGGAATTCATACAAACATGGTATTTCAATATACGATGGGTCAACAGTCCACTTGTAAGGATTATGCGCAGTAAGTTTATCCGCGGTGGCGAACGGCACTGGCCCAGAGCATTGGGCATAACAGCTGCCCAGCGGGAACTACAAGAGCTACATCACCAGCCCCTAAATCATTTACAACTTCTCCTCCAAATGTCGGTTCTCTAACTTTGGTGTGTACGCGTGCCACTGGTCGCCAATGATTGCAACGATCTGAGCCCCGTGGCCCCTGCGGTAGTACGGATGCAATGCATGATCAGCGCTGCCGCAAGTGCAAGTCACTTGGCAAGTAATATAAGCTAATCGGCTAAGTTGACGCTATTGCTACCACCTAAGTAAGCAATTTATCACCCCTCGATTGAATTGTTAGACTTGATGTCTTATTTATAAATAGATCTAACTAATAGGAGGCTGTAGATCAGTTAGCGCTCTATTTATTCTAGCATATATAGTTACTGAAATATAACACTATTGCTAACATCATAATATCTCTATATCTAATTGATATTTTATAAACTGCCCTCAAAATATTAAACTTTAAGCAATCTTTTTGAAACTTTCTAAAGAAGTAGAAGTTATTATAGCAGTTTAAATAGTATAAAAAGCATTATAATTAGCTATTTTTTGCAAAAGATATTTATTATCTAATATCTTCTTTATTATTTATATCTATATATTTATACTTCTTATAATATTAACTGCTGCTACTACCTCTTTATCTGCTGCTAATATATATATGCTTTTAAGCGCCCTTTATATTTAAATCTTAACTTAAGTTGCAGCTGCTCTTACTGCTAGCATCTTTTTAAATCTTATAATTAATAACCTACTTTATATTATTATAAGTAACTAGAGGTATATAGTTAAAGAGCAGTTATTATAGAGGTAAAATAGGGGTTGATTAAGCTAGATTTAGCATTATAGCTACTTCTTTATTGAGGTTATATAAAGCTAAGCTGGCGCCTCCTTTTAGAGTTGCTAGCGATACAATATAAAAGGAGCCTTATAGCTATTTAATGCTCTTGCTATTACTGCTAAGTAAAAGCATTTACTTTAGTATGTTATTTTAAGCTTTTGAACTATATAAATTATACTTTAATAATGCTGAAGCAGCTATAATATCTATAAGATCTCTCTTCTGTTAGATAAAAACTCTAATAGTATTACTTTTACCCTCTTGCTTCTTATATTAATGCTATCTCTATATAAGAGATTTCACCTTGTTAATATTAACGTTTTGAAGGCTAAAATTATAACTTTTAAAGACCTCTGCGTTGCCTCTATTATCTCTGCTGATCTGCTGTTTACCTACTTTGAGAACATCTTCTTCTAGTAGATCTTTTAGTACTATAGTATAGAGGTTGCTAGTGAGGTTCTATAGGGCTGGAGCTCTATTTAAGACTAGCTCTAAGACTTCTTCTAATATAGTGAGGATTTTATAACAGCTAAACTCTATTTAGCAATATTAAAGATATATTTATTATTTAATTTATAGTTTTCACTTAATATTTATGCCTTTATAGCAGTTATTAGTTATTTTATTAATAATAAAGATACCTTATAGTTATGTCTTCTAGCTTTTTCTCAGCATTATAGAAACTATAGCAGCAAAAGCCTTATAGAGATCCTTATTAGCGTTATTAACTAGTATTAGATTTAGAACTATATTAGAGTGATAGTTGCTGATAACGCTATAAATAACAATATTTGCTTCTAAGCTTTTTATTAGCAGATCAACTTAGAGATAATAGAGATAGATATCTAAGCTTAGTATATATAGTGCTATAGCTATATCTTCAATCTTACAGCCTGGGCTTTTTTGTTTAGTGAGGACTAGGGGACTTTTGAGGCTGAATTAGACTACTACCAGCTTATAGAGCAGCATGATAAGGATCTGAAGGTGTGGCGGCATTTTAGGCTTATTAGCTAGCTTTAGAATATTATTAAGTTTATGCAGGCTTTTCTGTAATAGATAGAATAGTACTAGAAGGTAGCAGCAGAGATTAATAATAGCTTTAACTTCTAGATCTTCTCTAAGTTGCACTAAGAGGCTTAGCTTATACTAAATAATAATACCTGCTGGAACAGTATATATCTGATAATTAAGAGGGCTATAAAGAAGAAAATAGAGATTTAAGCCTTCTTATTAGTTAATAATAATAATAATAATGTTAAGCAGTATATACTAGAGTTAGATCTACTTTTTGCTAATAATTAAAAGGTTCTTACTGAAATCTTAATAATCTTTTAGCCTTTCTATTGCTAGATAAAGCAGTATAAAGGCTGGAGTATTAATAATAGATATAGCTAACTTTAAGAAGTTATAATAGGTATTAAATACCTTCTTTTGCATCTTATTAACTGGAAGATATATTATAACGCTAGTATTAATTCTAAAGTTAATAATAATAATAAAGATGCCTCTTAGCTGTTGCAGCTATTTTAAAAGTATATAGGCTAAGCTTAATGCTGTCAGCATAACATTTAAGCTTTACTTACTTATATGCAGAAAGACTAAGCATTACTAGTTTTATAATCTGCCTTATAATTTAAGACTTTTAATAAGAAGTGGCAGACCTTTCTCTGCAGCAGCATTAAGCAGATATAGCAGAAGCTTTTTAACTACTATAAGCTTCTTAGAGAGTTGCTATTATTTTTTAGTGCAATTATTTTGCATTTATTATATAGTATTTTATACTTAAGAGATATATAGAGTGAAGATTACTAGAAGGAATAGATTGAAAAAGCTTTAAATATTTTTATAAAGTACTTTAACTAATAATATTATCAGCATAATAAGATCTTACTGTTAAGTTAGCAGGCTGGTATGCTTTCTGTTAATCTTAGCGCTAAAGATACAGAAGATGTTTACTATTAGTAATAAGTTAACAGCTAGTGCTATTAGATACTGCTCTAAATAGATAAGCTTAATCTCTATCTCTATCAGCCTCTAGAGACTACTTCTAACCTAGTGTAGTAATAGACAGACTATATAGAAATCTTTTTAGAGCTCTCCTAGCTTGCTATCAACATCTTTGCTATGCTAGTAATAGCAGCTAACTATAAGAGGGCTTTTAGTACTGCTAAGTTAAGCTTCTTATTGCAGAAGCTTTTAATAATGCTAGATATTATAGAGACCTTCTAACTGAGCAAGAACTAGCTGAAGAGGAGGGTAATAATACCTTAGAATCACTTTAAGCTGCTAGAGGCATTATGACTTTATTTACTTATTACCCAATTAGAAAGTAGTGATAACATCATTTACTATAGTATTTGACTTGCCACACTTACGAGTTAGCCAATAATCAAAGCCTAGGAAAAAGATCACCAAGTTGACAAGTATGGGGGGCAAAATTGACTTGATTGCACTTGCGGCAGCGCTGTGCATGATAACATCCTCGAGAGCCTTGCATGCCAATAGGACGTTATATTTCTAGGCTTTGCCTTGAAGATGATAGACATGTTGATTCGAACAATACGAGCATCGGAAGTCTTGGCTGCAGGTGTGTGGCTTCCCCTGGCGCCAACCACCCCGACCCCGTTTTGAGGTTGGCCGGCGTGGCTTCGAGTTTGAAATGCCCCTGGATGACAGCTGTCTCTGCGAGATTCAATTTATTTTGACCACGGGAAGCTCTTTCATTCGATTCAAGTTCGAGACCGCTTTGCGCACGTCCAGCTTCAAGCGGCAAAGGAGTAATCTGCATTGTAAATCTTGCTTTCATAGCTGAATTTCCGCAATAATGAAGCAGGCAAGTTGCCGTTCAAACTTGTCATGCCCTTCGCAAAGCCTTGCGTCGTTCTGATCATCTCGAAAGGAGCCAGCATACCAAATAAAACCCATCACGAGACCCTATCTGTGGATAATCGACCACGCTCGCGGGCTGAAAAAAGGCTCTTATCCCAGAGGGGTTCGAATCCTCTTCCGAATGAGGTCGATTAAACCCACTTAAACTCGTGCAGCTCTTGGCCTTTTCCATCCAGCAAAAGCGGTGGTGGGGGAAGGAAGGGGATCGACAGGGAACACGAGGTGCTGGTGTGCTATTTCGAGGCCATCTAGGCAGCAGCATTTAGAGCACTACCTTTCCCGCCGGAAGGATTCGACTGCCGGAACGGGCAACCAAAACGCCCTCGAACCACCAAAGAAGCAGTGGGCTGTACAGATACAGCATCGTCGTGCATTCCAACTGTCTCGTTCGAGAAACTCAATTGGTTGGCGGGGGACGGGGGTTCGGTCGTTCGTAAGTAGTGCCTTAACGATGCAGTGACACGCGTTCACCTACCCCATGTTTCACCGTGGGAATAACAACTTGGACCAGATATGATTGGAGGGACGGAGTTGCCGTCCGTTTGGTTGTTGAGATAACAAGCCTCGCGGTTCAAGAGTCTATTTGAATGCTCTGTTTCCCGCGTTGTCGAAGCCTCTTCAAACCATCAACAATCGCTACTCGCCCTCGACATCACATTCGTTTACATACCCCCAACAAAACTTTAGTTGAAAGCACCTATGCACAAGACCGGTGCGTTCTGAATCGAGGTCCCTGGATGTCTTCCATCTTCTCACTAACACCGCCATCACCGTAGACATCATGGCCGACAACCAGAACCCCGAGGACCAAACCGGCATCCGGTCCCCCTTGCCTCTCTACCAATCCATTCGCACTCCCCCCTCGACAATCACCCACCATACCGGCGGATGCAACGGCAGCCACTGCCAGACGACCTTTGTCCAACCATGCCACCACGGAGAGTCCGTCGGTGAAGGCTCCCGCTCCAACATGGTGCCTCTGCCCATGCTGGGCCGATTCCCGGCTCTCGTCGAATGCCCCGGCTGCAAGGGCGTTGCTCCCACCATCACCGAACACACCATTGGGAAGGGAACTCAGTAAGTGTTTTCCCAGGCTGACCCTACCGCTGATAAGACCAAGTCAGCTAACACGTAACCAGCTGGATGGCCATCATGTTCTTCTGCACCACCGGCGTGGGCGTGTTCATCCCCTACTCCATGAAGCCCTTCAAGAATGTCCGCCACAACTGCATGCGCTGCGGACGTACCCTCGCTACCAACCGATTTGGCGGTGGAACAAAGGCTCACTTGATGTAAAGGACGGAATGGCATTGCTTTTTGACATCATCCTCATCAGATTGACTATGGGAAATATATGTGGCAACAATACGATCTGATGCCTCTGGCAGGCATATCGAGTTCTGGATCCAGGACTCATCATCTCTTTTGTTTAGAAATGAATCAAACGGCAGATACATTAGTACTCTAAAAGCAAGCTTGCAACAACTCCAAGAATTAGTGATTGTTCTTTATTTTTTGATATGACAGTTCGTGACTTCGGCTTGACGTCTCCATGTATAAGAGGCGTGGCGGGGGCGGACTAGTCAAGTGTTCACATTGAATAGGTCCTCACTCATGCCATTAAAGCAATTGAGACATTACGGGCGACAGAGTGGCACATGGAAGGCATCGAAAGATGAGGTCAGACAGAAAAACAAAACGCTTCAATTTAGAGACCCTGTGGCTCATAATACTCCTTAAACCTATCAGACTGGTCCCATTCAACGGTCCAAATGAGCTCCCAGCAGTCAATAAGCAGACGAGGAAACCGTACGCCCCAGAACGACAGATACCCATCCGGCAATGGGCCAACAGCCTTTTTTAACGAATCCGACATGTCCTCGTAGTGGTTCTTCTTGTTACGCAGGGCGCGCAACAGATCAAGCATCTTTGAACCCGTGTATTTACGTTGTTTACCCAAAGAGTCGACAAACTCACGCGGCAACTGGCGTAGGAAATCACCCTTAGTGATCTCTGGCGCATACTCCTCCATTTTTTGTAACGGCCCGCTCGGGGGGTCTCTCGGCTCCTTCTCCAAGGAGTCGGACACATCGCAAAGGAACGCAAGACGTTTCTTGGCGGGCCAGAAGAAGGGGTGGGCCAAGACTTCGCGGGCCGTTGGCCTTTCTTTGGGCTCTGCATTCAACATCCAGCCTATGAGATGCTTGGCTTCAGGAGCAACATCACCGAGTGAATCCAACGGCGAGAGGTTGAAGTTGCCCTTGCGAATGTTGACCTCTCTCATGTAGCGGTCGCCACAGTCAAATGGATGCAGACCGTTGGTCAGGACGTAGAAGAAGACCAAGCCCAAGCTGAAGATGTCGATGGAGCGGGTGGCGCGGCGTCCAGAAACCATGTCGGAGCCAACGAGAATCGAGCCGGAGCCACTATTGATGCTGTCAACCATGGCGGTGTGGTTCGCATCGTCATCCAGCAATAATTCCGGGGCTCGCCAACCAGAGGTACCAGCAGCGCGACCGGTCGTTGCCCCAAACGACGACTGCCCACCTTCCAACTTCTTGCAAAGACCGAAATCGGAAACCAGAAGGCGGGGCTTGCCATGCTTGTCGACGTTGACCAGAATGTTCTGGGGCTTCAAGTCGCGGTGAACGATGCGAAGCTGGTGCAAGTGGTTGATTCCATTTGTGATTTGGTACAAAACACCGGGAATATCGGCCTTGCCTGCTTGTGCCAGCTTTCCAAAGTGATGCGGTTTCTCGACGACATCAGCGAGGGACGCAGCGCATCTCTCCAGGGCAATGTACAAGAAACCGTCTCTGACTTGCTGAGCGTAGTAACGAATAACATTGGGATGGTCGTCACTTTCCCTCAGCAGCCTGGTTTCCTGAGAGGCGATATCGTAGAACTGAATCAACATGCGCTTCACAGCAACCTCACGTCCGTCAAACTTGCCAGCGAAGACAAGAGTGCCGTTGCTGCCAGTGCCGAGCTGATTGTCGGTGTCGACCTCGATATTTCCCATACGAATGATCGGGCCGGAAACCGCTTGCATGTCGTTCGTGACTGTGACAACGTCGGGCTCCAATTGCGTCACCTGACCTCCCAGCTTCTTGGCCTTGTTGACGGCATCTTCCACAGACTGTGGTGGGTCATCATCGCGGGATTGTGATGCTTCTTCCCTCTTTTTGCCCTTGCGGTGCTTAGTGCCACCGCGTCGACCGCGGTGAGCCGGCTTCTTCTTCTTGACCTCAGGGGTTCCAGGCTCTGGCGGTGTCAACGATTGGTCGCTGGGGGCGGCTGGCTTGGGGGTCGAGGCCCCCGACCTGTCAGGTTGGGGGGTTGGTGCCTCACGGGCCGTGGCGGGTGCCTCGGCCTCGGCCTTGTCAACAGGGGCCTCTTCAACCTTGGGTTCAGGGGCAGGCTCCTCGATCTTGGGGATGTTCTCCGCAGTTGGGGGCGGCACGACCTGGTCATGAACCGTAGGCTCTGGCGTCACCGTGTCGCCGTTGTCCTCGGTGTCCGTGGTCTCCTCCCACTTGTACCATTTCGTTGTCTTGGCCTTGTACCAGCGACGCAAGTCCTTTTGGTAGAGGAATAAGAGAGATGCGACTAGAAGGATGAAGATGGGGTTGGAAAAGAAGTCGATGAAGCTGTTTGAGACCTGCTGTGGGATTTGCTTGACCTTGTTCACGATGGTCGTTTCAACAGGCTCATACTCTTCGTCTGGCTGAGGCGTGGGCACAGGCAGCGCCGAGTCGTTCTCGGGGTCCACGTCGATGACATCCTGCCGACCGGGCAGACTGGGGGTTTGGTAGATCTTGCCCTTGTGGACGGCATCCATGTTGTGGGTTCCAATCATGGCCCTGATTCGCTGGGTCTCGTTCATCTTCTCCCATGGGTGGCCGAGCTGGAGCCAGTCTGGCTCCGAAGTCTTGGCTGTGGGAGCAAGCACCATGAGAGGGTATGAACGGCCTGAAAGGGCATACCAGTTTCCTGTTTCGGTCTGGTTTACAAAAATTCGCTGGTTTCTGACGCGAGCGATGGACTCGTCCTTGGCCGGTGGCACGGGCTGCGGGAGGACGATCAGGTCTGGGTTGCTCTCGGGAAGAACTCCCCACGGGCGACAGACGTCAAAGACCTTGACGACCGGGGCGGGGAATTTTTCGCTGCAAAACAATCCCTCTTCTGGTCGGTCATGTTCAAAGTTGTCTCGGCTGTAGTCGAGACCGTAGACTCGGCCATCGTGTCTAGTGGTATGATAACGATTGTCAATAGACTGATGATATTGATTCAAGAGGTCCCAGTCGTTGGTGTTGGGGGTCCAGTCGAAGTACTTTAGAGATGCAATCTGACGACCGTCTCTCCGAGCGATGCCGACCTCGTACTCGGTGCGGCCGAGCGTGATTGTGCCTGTGGAGCTGCACTCCTCGTTGTTTTGGTCGTACAACGCGTTGGGGCGCAGGCAGCTCTCAGCCTCGTTAACGTGCGAGCCACCAGATCCGAACCACTTGAGTACTCTGCCGGTAGCGGCGTCGAGGGTTATCATTGTCGTCTTCTTTGTACCGGTGTAGACGATGGGCGGGTTTTCAAGGGCAGACGCGCCCTCGTCGACCATCTGCTTCATGGTCAAGCCGGTGGACAACAGCCTGGGCTCGCTGGCACCGGGGACCCAGTAGTAAATGTCTCCGTCGCGATTTGGCTCAATGGCCCAGACGTAGTGGTCGATGAAGTTGTAGTCGTCGTCGAGTTCGGACGCGTTGAGGCGGAAGTGTTTTGTTTCCACCATGGACTGGTCGACCTCGAGATGCCAACGCTCGCGGGCAGTGAAGCGGTCGCTGGCATAGAGGTGTCCATCGACGGTCGCCAAGAGGACAAAGTCTTCTACTTCCCAGTCCTTCAGACTCCGCGCATGATGCTGCGTAGAGATCCCGTTGGCCCCGGCAACACGGGACACAATGGGTCGATGTCCAGAAGGAGATGGTGCTCTCACGGACTGAGCCGGAGCCAAAGTTGCGACGGCGCTCGCATCGTTAGGAATGATTATGGATTCGGGGGTGTTCCGACGGTTGTTGAGTTGTTCTTTGGAAGACGTGACGGTCTTCTTGCGTCGTTGAGACACGGCAGCATTGTCGGCCTCAAGGGTGGCAGCCCAGTTGCGGGCAGCTTCGGGGTTTATGTCGTGTATGGCCTCATGTTGGCTGCTCCCGGGGGCAGGCTGTTGGACTCTCGGGATGGCTTCGATGGGTTGTTGTTGTTGGGCATCGGCGAGGGGGATGCAGGAGATGACGAGGACTGCTAGAGCAAGCAGGTAGGTCCGCTGATTGGCGCCGCGCCTTCCTTCACGAGGCGGACGTCGCAGCATGGTGGTTTTGTCGTGATGCGGGAGGGATTTACATCAACGCTTCCCAGTCGTTGTCGAGATGCAGGCGAGACATAGGAGCAGTGGTTTAGGCGGTGGGAGTGGTGGTTGTGGTCGTGGTGGTGACGCTGGCGATGATGGTTCGAGAGCGGAGGCCGTGGACCATGTGAAGGTGGGTTGGTTGGGCTAGCGAACTAAATCGGGCCCAGGCACAGGTACGGCGAATACAGACAGCAGCAGCAGATGGGCCGCTGTGGGGAGGGATATGTATTCGGGTGGATCAAAAGGTGATGCTGGCGATGGAAGAAAGGCACCTTGAAGTGTCGGGGAGGGGAGGTTGAAGGTTGCAGAAGAGAGTGCGGGAGGGCGGGAAGGACTAGAGTCTGAGTCTGGGTGGAAGTGGTGGTTTCCTCGGAAAGAGGGAGGGTTTGAATGCTACCTGCTAGGTTACTGCCTCTTCTTTTTTTTTGTCCTCCCGCCGGGCCTGTCAGCTCTGTGGTTTTTTTCGCTTTTTTGGGGTGAAGCACAAGCCGCCCACAGTCACCTCAGTTCAGTTCAGCCAGTCAGTCAGTCAGCCAGCCCAAAGCTGGATGGCACCTGCCTCAGCGCCGAGTACTGCGTACCTGCACCTGGGTTCTTGGGTGTTGTGGGCAAGTAGCTTTTGGCGGTGAGAGGGGCGGAAAGATACCTTGGTGGCACCCCAATAAGCGACTGGACGGGACGGCTGGGTCGCAGCTGGGCAGTTGCTGCTGGAGGCGTGGCTTTGCTCTGGCCTGGCGTGTGGAAGGCAAGGGAAGCAGTTAGCACCGGCGGGACTCGTACCACACCACGGCTGCACGGGCTGACGGGGATCAGGTCTGGAAGGGGGGGCCGGAGGGAACTGTGGGCTCCCAGTGGCACCTCAGGGGAAGAGGAAACACACTGGAAGGCGCAGGGGCCTGACCATACAGTGCCCAGACTGTTTTTTACGGTTGTGTCGCATACAGTTTCGTGACGGATTGACACCGTCTAGCCCCACCATTCCCGTCAAGCGAACCCCACCCGCTGTCGGCCAGCCAGCCAGTCAGATGGAGGCGTTGCTCCCCCAGTTTCGAAAGGGAGGAGACGGCCACAGGTGCAGGCACAGGACAGCCCATCGCATTCTGGGACGCCCCTTGGGATCCTCAAACTGTGGCAAACTAAAATCGCGGGGTTTTTTGCCCATCACTCCCTCACCCTCCAGCTGCTGCTGCTGCTGCTGCTGCTGCTGCTGCTGCTGACGACTGACCCCAAAACCGAAAAAAAAAAAGTCCACCACTTGAACACTGGAGATGGGGTGATGTGCGGGTATGAAGACGTCAATCTTGATATCGGCCATCATGCACACACATCCTACAACATCAACAGACTCGACAAGACTCGCGACCAAATAAACACGCACACACATCTTTCTTCGTCGACGAGACCAAATTCTGCAGATTCAGGGTCTTGTTAGGGCTCCGGCTCCCGAACCCTTAAAGCCAGCCCCCCCTACCTATCCTCTCTGGGCTTGGCTGGAATGTCCCAGACCACTGGCTGGGCAAAGACTCCGAGCTACCTGGCGGCCGGAGGGGCCATATTCGGCACCCCCCAGTCGCTTCTTCGGCACCCAGTTAAACCCCTTTTGGCAAGTCATTGCGTTGGTGCCACACCATATGTGGCGGAGTGAATCTCTAGCCCTATCAGCTACTAAAAGATTTATTATGCATAGTGATATGCAGTTTTATAAGATGTAGAGCAAAAATTTATATATTAATGCATCAATCTAATGCTAAAGCTGCTTATACTGCTTATACTGCTTATATTGTTTATATTTATATTGCTGCTCTAGCTGACTTAAAAACTGCTTAAATTGCTGCTGATTTAAAGGTAGCAAGGCTTTAAAGTATGCTTATAGAAGTAGCAAAAAAGTCTGTAAATACTACTGAAGTTAACTTTAGCTGAAAAGAGTTAGTACTAAAGCTAGCAGCAGTAGTAGAAATAGTAGTAGCTAGCTTAAAGCAAAATTCTATAAGGTTTAAGCTAATTATTAGCTTATCTAATAGAACTGCTAGCTAACTAATGCTTATATCTTTTTTTTTTGTTTTTCAGCCTGCTTTTTAACAGCTAACTTTTTCTTCTTTTTTAGCAGCTGCATTAATAGCAGCAGCAGTATAATAAATATATCAGCTTAAGCTACTTTAAATATAAAAAGATCTCTTTTAATAGATATATTGCAGTTAGTATAAAAGAAAGGTGTTAGTGTAGTTAATTAATACTGCAGTATATTATCTATAAAAGTGTTATTATTATTAATTAATATAATATTTTACTAATAATTTCTTTTTTAGAAAATAATATTAAAGTTAAGCTTTTTTATTACTGCTCTAAATATTATAATCTCTAGCTGCAAAATATTAATTAGAAGTATATTTAGTGAAACAGAAGAAAAAAATATATACTAAAGTCTAGTTAAACTACTAATAGCAATTTATAGCTTCTTATATAAAGTAGCATTTATTATCTACTAACTTAAAGCAGTTGAGAATATTATAGCAATAAAGCAGGCCTTACTGATATAAAAAGAAGCTTATATAGAAACTTAGCTTTTTTAATTGCAATTTATTAATTTAGATATTATAAGCTGCTTTATATTATTAATATACTATATTAAGCGCTTTAAATAAAACAGCTTAAATTAACTGATATAATATAAGCATTTTATTATAAACATTCTTAAATAAGAATTTCTCTTTATTAATATAATTATATAGCGCCTGCTTCTTAGTTTTAATTATCTTAGCAATTGCAGAGTAGAGGCTATAGAGATTAATAAGGCAGTTATATAAATATAACTTCAACTTAGCATAAGCAGACTTTATATATAATATTACTTTAAAGCTATAGTTATAATACTTTCTAACAGCAAAGTTAGCAAACTAGAAGTAAAATAAAAAGTAGGTAGTAGCAAAGTAGTTAATAATTTAAAGCTAAGTTACTTTAAAAGCTTTTTTAAGGTTTTTCTAGCGCTTCTAAAACAGCACTTCAGTTAGCATATAGATATATAACTTCTATACTTATAAAACCTTATTTAGCAATTGCTTAATCTTATTAGAATCAGCAGTTAATAAAATAACTAGGTTTAATGCTATAGTTATAAAGTTAATATTACTAGTATTATTACTGTTAAGTAGTAAGAAGTTAGTAGTTAGTATTAAATTCTATGCTTTACAGCTAGCTTTTAAGTTGATAAGATCTTTTATAATATCAGCCTTAAAATCCTAGCTAATAAGATTAACTGAAGTTTCTCTAGCCCTACTTATAGTTAAATTAGGCAAATCAAAAGTGTTCTTAGTGTAAAGCGCACTAAGATTATTAATATTTCTAGCCCTAATAGAAAACTAGTTTTCAGCTTAGTTATTATTATCTCTCTCTAACACCTTATCCTACTTATTTTTTATATTTAACACTATATTTTTTAGTATATACTAAATATAAATCTACTATTATATATTTATAAATATAACTCTAGCAGCTTTTTTAAGTGTTTTATTAAAATTAGTTATTATTACTTTTAAAACTGCAATTTTTTCAGCTATAATTATATCTCTAAGCTACTTAAGAACCTACTTATATACAGCAGCACTTTCACTTAAGATGAAGCAGAAAGCAGCATTAAAAGTTAAATATACTGCAGTAAGACTGTTAATCTCAAAAAGCAGCATATTAAAGCAATTTACTTATTGCTAATTAGTTTTATTTATCTTTTTTTTAACTTTATAATTAACCTTATATATAGCATCTATTAACAGCAATTCTAGATTCTGCTGCTACTGCTTAAGATATTAAAAGTATATCTAAAAGACTGCATTAATTCTATTTAAGCTAGCATTATAGTAGAAGCTTAGATATCTGATATCTACGCTTTATTCTAATTTATATATAAACATCTAAATAGTTAAAAGAAAGCTATACTTTTTGCAATATAGTTAATACTAAACGTTATATATATTAATTATGCAGATATAATTAATATCTACCTCTTTATTTATCTGCATAGCAATATTATATACTATTAATTTGCTTAACTTTAAGAGGTTCTTAATATATACTTATATTGCCTCTTTGCTGCCTGCTGCCTTGCATACTATTACTTAAAATGCTTAACTATATAACTTTAACTTATTAGTAATAAATAAGTAGTTATATTAATTATTAACTATAGAGGTAGCTTATCCTTTTAAAGTTTATAATAATTATATAAACTACTAATAACCTATTTTACTAGTTGTTAAGTTTCTAGAAGTTGCTATAGATTTCTTAAAACAGCCTCTATACTTACAGTTTAAATCTTATTAATATTTAATGCTATATACTGTTAATTACAACTTACCTCTAATTATACTATACTTAAAAAGCTTCTAATATTAGCAGATCTTCTTAATAAGCTTATTAAAAGTAAAATCAATTAATTTCATATTAGAAATATAGTAATAATAAAAAAATAGATAAATTTAGTAAAAATATTAATACTTTAGCATTAGAGGGATATATAGCAAGTCAGGTTGTCAACAAATAATATATTTACACGTTCTAAGTGGCCTACTTCGATCTGTGCAGCTATTGCACAAAACATCTGGCATAAGGATGGTTTAGGTGGCCACAAGGTGGTGGGCACCCTCTATGGCTGTGACGCCCACAAACTGCCAAAAGGGGTTTAACTGGGTGCCGAAGAAGCGACTGGGGGGTGCCGAATATGGCCCCTCGGCGGCCGGTGTCGCAAGGTTCACTGTTCCAGCACCAGGGAATGTTCAATACTTTTGACTCTCTCTTTCTCTCTTTGCTATCAGTATCCGTACTTTGTCGGTCAAGAATGATCCACACGACGGCAAACATGATCCATCCTGGAACTCAGTCCGAGCTGGCTTCCCCGACCCCGACACTGGAAGTCTGACTTCACTTCAACCTGTCTGAGTTGAGGGAGCGAGTGGGTTCTTCATCCACACGCGTGTGGACGCTAGGCCGGCAAATCGGAGGCCATCCACAGCCTGGCCAGCTGCATCGTCTTCTTCTGTCTGCCACTCCAGTCTCCAGCGTGTACTCGGCTCGGCATCCTCGATCCTGCAGCGGATCTTTGGCCAACTCTGTCAGTGCGAATGCCCATCCCGACTATCCCTCGCTCTCCTCAACCGCATCGCTGAATCGGCGCTGATCGAGGCGCCATTGCGTCAATTGCGTGAGATGATCAGACACAGTGGCCTCAGCTAGGAAGATGACGGACTCTCTCGCCTAGTCCCTAGATTGGTTGTCATGTCGGCTGTTCCTGCAGCTCGTTCGTCACTGGCCCGCGACATTAGGCTAACCCGCAGCCGCCAGGTTGAATGGAACTCGACGGACGGGATCAAGATGGAGGGGGGAGCGGCAGCGGGAAGCCGCCTATCATACTGTGTCATCCGCCTTAGTCATCTCACCCGACCTCGATTTCGAGTGCCCCAGCTCTCGCCACCCCCTGATATTACCTGTTTGCCTGTACGGGCTAGGTACTCGTACATCAGTCACCTCACTTCATCACATCACGTCCCCAGCCTTCCTCGGCTTCCATCTCCAAAGAGACTCAGACTCAGACTCGCCTTACGAGTACGGATACAGCGCCTCACTCAGACACGCAAACACGCAAGACACGGCATCACAGCTGAACCCCAGCCAAACCAATCCTTCTTCTAGCGTTTGATCTCAAGCAAGGTACCGTTCAACGGGTGCAAGCACAACATTCGATCCACTGTCCGGCTCACCCAATCTTCCCTTTCTTCTGGAACCTGACAAGTGACAAGACGAGACATCCCAGACATGACGCATTGCCTTCTCCCTACCTCCAAGTGGTGCGATGCTACCACAACTCTTCTTGGCTTCAACCCGTCGTCCTCTTTCACACATTCGGACGGGTGACGGATATTCCCTCCCTCTCGTCCGCTCGTCTGATATCCCTTACATCCCACACCCGTCGCGCGTAACCTTTTTTTGGTACTTTACCAACAACAAGATCAATAAAGCCATGTTGCCGTATCCGTAGCTGTACTTCGGACCGCTCCCCCTCAGATTGACTGCGAGATCGTCGCACGATGCCCAAACTCTCTCTCCTGTCCTCGTCAACAAAAGTCTGTGTGTTCCGCAAGCCGCCTCCCACCCGGAACCTTCCAGCAAACTTTCCCACGCCTGTTCGTCTGCGCCCGCGGCCACACGCAAACCACAGACGACGCAGACGCGGTGCAACTGCAAATCCTCTCGCGCGTGACTCGGTAGACTTTGACTCCTGCAGCCTCCCAATGTATCATGCAGATGCAGCCGTCGACGACACGCCTCATCTAATCAGAATATCTGCTCTCACTCGCCGCCATCTCGGAACGCTCTTGCCTGTGGCTTGACGGTTTGCATTATCGCCCATAAAGAGGTAGTGAGAGCTTGTACCACGACTTCAAGTGGAAGCACGCAACGGGGTACGCGGCATTCACCAGCCCACTTCACTCAACCCTCGTCTGCCGGTCTCCGCCGTTGGGCCCGAGAGCGAGGTCGCCGGAACAACCTGGTCCACCAAACGCCAGCGGGGCAACAGTGTGTGATTGATTCACCACCTCCCTCACCAAAAAGACTGATCTCAGGTTCAGGGCCCTCTTCCGACCCGGCCCCCCAGCCCCCCATGTCGCCAGGACCGGGATCGATACGACGTTATTTCAGACCTCTCTCGTCGCGGTGCCCGCAGCCCGCGCGCACGTGAAGTGATTTCCGCCGAGCAAGTCCCCGTAGCTCCGGCCCGCTCGAATATCAAAAATTCATTGCGCGATGGGTCCCAGTTGAAAGGTATCTTGCTCACAATGAAAATGAGCTTTCTGGTTACAGAGAATGCCTCCGAATGCCGCAGCGCGCCGTCGTGGACATATTGGCACTGAGAAAGCTCCAACGGCGGTTTTGCTCCGCCCATGAAAATTGCGGCTGATGGCTTGCATGCAGCCATGCATGCCTCGAACTCGAGCAAGCGCCACAGGCACAGGAACTTCTCGTTCAAGCATATTGATCTTGCTCGTCACAAGCTTCGGTTCACAATTGCCGCCCCCTTGATCGGCAACGATATCGGCTCGGATGGGTCTTTTGGGGCTGAATCGCTCAAGTTGCGATTGGAATGTTCAAGTGCAAGTCACCGGGTGCGACCAAAAAGACTCGGGCCGTGTCAGGGTAAATGATTTTTATGTTCTTCTATCTCTAAAGGTGAATGTCTATCGGGCGTGCCAAGAGAAAAGTTCTCGGCCCCCATCAAGTCTAACTAAATATTACTGATTAGATCCGCCCGCCTATGTACAGGGCAAGTATTGTGCCCTTGGCGTAGTCGGCAATGTCAATATAGACAGTTGAACGATCGTTGTGGTTTTTGTACAAAGGAAAACTCCAAGCATCACTCTCAAAACTCGATCAGACCCCTCGTCGCCAGATGCGTTCTGCGCTTAGCAAGTCTTGCCAAGGTTGACAGAGTTGGCAAAGAGGCAGTAGGTGTCGGCGTGGTTGTAGTTCTGAGCGGCAGTGAGCCCGCGGACGCCGGTGTAGCCATAGACGCCCCAGTCAAGAGTGCCCTTGATGAAGGTCAGGTGAGTCATCTCGTGGAGAGTAGTGGTAGACTGGCGAGGCTGTTAGTGACATGGCTTTAGACTGTGTGATGTAGAGAAGCACATACCTGATCCTGAGCGTGGCAGGTCGAAGTGAGCGAGGGCAGAGCGCTGAAGTACAACGGGCAGTTGACCATGTAGTTCTGCGAGGGGAGGGTGTAGGCCAGGACGCCGGTCCTGCACGAGTTGTAGACGTCGGTGCAGTAGAGCTTGGAGACGGGGTTGGCAACGGCAAGCGCGGTGCCCTGGTTAGCCGCGAGGCGCGTGCCGCACTCGTTGGAGACCTTGCTGAAGGCGATGCTGATGTTGCGTCTGGTGGCTGCGTCGGTGGTCTTGAAGAACTCGAGCGTCTTCTTGTCGTCGAGCATCACGGCGCGGGCGGCGTCCTTGGCGAGGTTGGTGCAGTGGATGAGGGCGTTGGTGACGGCGGTGCTCTGGGCGGCGGTGCAGCCGGCCTGGACGGCGACGCGCTTGGCCTCGGCGTGGAAGTCGCGGCGGGTGATGGCGGCCTGGGTGCCGTTGACGTCCTTGACGTGGAGGGTGTTGGAGTGGTAGGGGACCCAGCCGGTGATGTTGGTGGAGTCGCCCGTTGTGCACCGGATGCCGCCCTTGGCGGTGACGTTGAAGTGGCCGCCCGAGCTCAGATCGTGCAACTGGCCAAAGTCGAAGGTGCGGTTGACGGTTTGCTGGGGCTCAATAACCATGAAGGAGTCGTTGGTGATCATGCTGGGAGGGGCGATGCGGAGGCGGACACCCTCAAAAGGAACTTGAACGCCTGTTTATGTCTTAGTCTCGGATCATGTATAGGAGGAGAGAGAGAACTCACCGTTGGTGGAGACGACCACCTTTTCAACGGGAGCGTCGTCCAGGATACTTCCGGGGACAAAGCACCTCAGCGTCTCATTGCCAGCGTTGGTGATGCTCAGTTGAGCGGTGGTTGTGTCGGGCTCGTGGGTAAGGATGGTCGTGATGTTGTTTTGGTTGTCGGTAGCGCCGGCGGCGACCAGAGCACCGAAGAGGGGAAGAGCGGCGAAGAAGGACTTCATCTTGACTGTTGAAATCGGCGTTTGTTGAGGCGTCGAGAGTCGAAGAGTTGAGAGTGTTGTTGATGTTGTTGGTGTTGAGGGTGATGATCCAAAAGAGAAGTTGTCGAGAGGTTGGAATGCATCTTGTTCTTATATCGAATCGATCCAACGCATCTTCACACTTCAGATACTACAGCTGAGCGTGAGGACTGCCGCTCAATGCGGACGACAAAGATGGAGCACATCGGGACTCAAGCCACCAGAAACTGGTCAAGGGACTCAGCATGGAGGCTCAAGTGAGTGCTCAAGCGGCTAGACAGAGAAGGCGTCGAAAAAGGCGCTCTGGCCAGCCCGGCAGCCGGAGACGAGTACGTGGAGACGGAAGGCGTCTGCCATGGGCGAGCTAGAACTCAACATGGGGTGTAGACTGAGATCTACAGGGGACTGGAAGGAAGATCCCGTTCGTGGTGTGTAGTGTACTTGGGAAGTAGGGAAGAGGACGACGCAAACCGTCGTAGAGGATACCGTAAACGATGGAACAGGGCCCAAAAGTCGGCAAAGGCGCACAGCCTTGGCTTCCAAGCCAGAAGACTACGGTTCCAGCGGAAGGGAAAGAGAGCACAGGTAAGCCACAAACAACAGATGCGGATGCTTCATTGAGAGGGCGGACGCCCCCTCAGAAAAGCCACTAGACCCAGATTCTGCTTGGTCTCTGTCTTCAGCGGCCGTCGTAGACAATGCGCGTGGACAGCGATGATCATGTCAACGAACAGTGTTGTCCCTGAAGATCATAAGGCACTCGTACCTGGCTGGTGGGTGCGGTAGCCACGAGCTTCAGAAACTGCCGTCCTCCGCAAGAGAGGAAGATCTGCAGAGCCAGTTGCTTCGCCGAACAGCCGCCGTAGACCCCGTCGGGGGTCCCTCAAGGGCCCACCCTGACGCATGCGGCATCCGTACTCGCAGGCCATAAAGAAACGGGCCCCAGAGGCGCGGGGTCTGGTAGCCCCTTCCGCTACGCCAATAGCACCAAGCCCTGCTGCGAAGTCTCAAGAACAAGGGCTGTCTATGAGACAGGCGTAGGGGTGAGTTTGTTCTGGTGGGCGCGAGACATGGTTCTGTACACGACGACAATGAACGGCCACGCATTATTGAAACATGTCGCCTGGAACAGAGCACTCGAACAGCCTTTTCTCTCGGTGTTCCAGGATACCGGTTTTCGGGAGTGACGAATTTCGTCTTGCGTTAGTTCTAGCCGTCTTACTGGCTTGGCAAACTCATACGATATTTTTATCGGTATCGGTTGATAAGACACGGAACGTGTCTCGGCCTTCCTCCGATGAGGCCCGGGAGGATACCGGAGCCATGTGGGTCTGATTCGGCGCCGACCCTCCGGATCAGAAATCCACCAGTCACGATCGCGGACGGCCACTACGTTAGTCGACCTTCCTTTTTGGTACACGCGCCGTTCTGTTGTTTATGCAGGACCAGGTGCAGGCCATCGAAGCACCTTCTCTGGTGGCTGCGTTCTAGCGCCGTATCGGGTCTGCAGCCCGGGCCGTCTGCTCAATCCAATTGCAACTTCAATGAGCATACAGCAAGCAGCCTGACGGCATGCATGCACGCTCGTCCGGCGCTGCAGAGTGCGGGGTTTCCCGTCGACGCGCAATCCAAGTCAAGCGGCGATAAAGCAGCAGATGCCGAAGTCGTTTGATATTCAATCTGTGATCGTTTATCACGCGCGAATGTAGCGCACATCGGTCGAATCTCCATCTCCGTACGTACGACACGCCACTTACAACTGCATCAAATCACAACCCTCGTCTCGTTTCCCAAGCATCCCAGCAGTCTGGATCGAACCCGTCGCAATCGTGGGCTAGCATCGCGTGGCTCAGTCCGCGCAGCATTCCACAACCACGGCCGCCTGCTTCTTCCAGGTTAGTGCGCCCGGCCTGCGTCGCCGGTTCGTTTCTGCCCACCACGTTGGATATCCTGACGGCAAACCGACATTTCCCAGCCGTGCAAAGACCGCATTCGATCGCTTGACGTCATTCGGCATCTTCCATCACGCTTGCCGCGTTGGGAAGCCGTTCCGTCTAGCACCTTCTGCCTGCCTGCCTCCTTCCTACCTGCCAACATCTGCAGGCGTGGTCTGCCGCATCATCGTGAACCATCCAACCCCTCGGCCAGAACACACAATTTTCACCTTTCCAACTTCAACAGCCTACACTTCATCACAAACCACTCAAGCTCAATGAGCATACCATCAGTTCGCTCCCTCTTCCGCCCCATTGTCTTCGTCGTAATCGTTCTCTTCCTCGTCCTCACCTACAACCACGGATCCTCCCGAGACACGCAATCCAACATGTCCGAGGAAACCAAGAACAACGCGCTATCCAAGCTCAGCATCCGCATCCGTCAATCCTCAATCTCCCCTCCCACAGTCACCTTTTCTGTCACCAACGACCACACCGCACCCCTCACGATCCTGCGCTGGGCCACGCCCCTCGACCCCCTAGCCCTCCAGCTCGGAGTCCTCTCCGTCACACCGGACGGCGCAGACGCCCCGCTCGAAATCGACACCATCGCGCTGAAGCGGGTCATGCCACCCCGCGACGAGGACATGGTCACCCTCCAACCGGGCGACACCCAGGAGAACGAAGTCATCCTGCGCGACACCGTGCTGCCGTTTGACAGGCTCGGCAAGAAGCCGCGGGTGGCGGCCAAGGGGACGTGGCAGACTGTGTGGCCCACGACGGCGGATAAGCTTAGCAAGGATACTCTCATGAAGCTACAGTTCGGTGATGGCGTTCTCTCGGGCGAGTTTGAGACGGAAGCTATCGAGGTTACCGTTGCGTAATTAGACAACTTTTACTGAATCAATACGATATGTGCTACCTATGACACCTACATTTACCAGCAACCTGGTACGCATGACTGTGTAACCACACTCGTGAGATGTTCCTGAAGATCCCCCTTTTGACACAGACAATCGCTGCATGTGTGATTTGCATCAAAAACGTGGTTTCGGCGTGGTTGACACAAAAGCAGGGAATGACGTAGGCCACGGTCTGGACGAGTCTCTTTCGAAGAGGCAGAGACATTCGGGGGCTCATACACTGAGACGTCTTTGACTGAGAACCCTTGACAAGGCCCAGCCTAACCCATCCAAGACGAACTCGCACCCCTCTTTGTTTCCGCACCCAAAAATATCCCCCGGCACAATCATCCACGTAATCATCAACCAAGACTGTATACAGCAGCTCTAGTGTATTGTTCTCAATATCTGGAGGCCGAGAGCCGAAGCCGAGTCCAGCCCCATTCTGCTCGACAGGTAGGCTAACCAACGATCTTGACAGAACTAAGCCAAGTCATGGCATAACACGCGCCTCAAGATCTGTGAGCCGAGCCATAACTACCGATAATCTGGGACAACCCAAGCGCCCGGAGGCACACCATCTTTCCGGACAAGACGGCACCACACTAGGCCGGCCCTTAGCACCGGGGCCCAAAGACCTGGGTCCCTCGACGTGCGTCGCAACTTGCCACCACGCCGACGGCACGCTTACACTCTTTCTCTCGAAACTTGCACAAAACGAGGATCGCCCAGATACACGTGGAGCCTCGTCGTGCCTCCAAAGGCGAGCCGGTCGAGGGTCCGGTCATCTCGCGTGGACTACCTTAGTTGCGCATGAGATTTCCTGCAGGACTGGCAGACGAAACTCCTGCATGCGGAAGTCGATATCCCATAGTTCTTTGCAACAGACCGCATGGCATTCTTTCAAGTCCCCTGCGAACTTGACTCTCTCGTTCAAAGACCCATATGGAACGTCGGCATCTCAACCGTAGCTTCTTCCCTCGCAAGTAAAGCGCATCCTTCAGAAAAGTCGCCATCGGTTCAAATACCATGCGCTTTTTACAAGCGATACTTCCGCATTCATCGATATTTTCTGGAAGTTGCCGCGCGATGCCCATGTGCTACTAGGCCTTGGCGAAAAGACCCTCCAGATCGTTGCAATTTGACGACTCTGCTACTCTCGGGCCCTTTTCGCAACTGCCGTGATGGACAAGCCCTCCGATCAACGGGCCACGTCTGCCGCTAGAGGTGATATCACATTGCCATTCAAACTCTGGACTGCCGTCACGGAGACTACTCCGCTTAGCCCGGCAGCCTTCTCGCGAGACCCATGGCCTAGAAAACTTTTCTCTCTGCACTGAGACTGGTCTACTTCGTTCTCGAATTCACACGACACACTGAAATGTTTTCGAGGTGATGTCTGTCGAACGAAGACGTCTTTCTTGGGTACTCTGAGATCTGGGCAAACCCTTCCAGGCCCCCTAAGACTTCTGTTCCAAATATTGACAGACGCCTGCGGGAGCCGACGACGCGGTTGCGAGAAACGACGCGCGTTGCCGTTCTACTTCGGCCGGAAGACCCTATCGACTTTGATGGTCAGGAGTTTTGCTCCCTCTACTCATCGCAGACGGCTCGAATGCCCACCATCTAGGGGTCTAACTCGGCTTGTCATCGCAACCTTGGAGGTCTGCGTGATCTGTCGGACAGCAAGCATCTTCACTTGACGATGACCTGCCAGAGGTACGCCGAGATCCATAGCAAGCAGCTCCCATCATCGGCCCGACGCCAGACACCCAGAAGAGTCGACATCGAGACAAGCGCCATCGACAACGTCAAGCCTTGTGCCAGATGCCACTCTACCCCAGCAGACACTCCACAACGCCAGGTCGATCAGATTGACTCTGATGAGAGACAGATACCTGATGAGAGACACACCCACCCCTCGGGCCGGTGAGGATAGTGACCCGGTTATTGGGCCTCGTACGAAACAGAGCAAAACCACGTCCGAATCCAGGCATCACGAGTCCCCTCCGCCAGCCCTCGAAACCCATTCTGGGCTTCAGCTCGTCCCAATGAGGCTACAAACCCTCCAGCATCCAGCTGACAGAATCACCAAGGGTCCCAGCCACAGCCCGCATCCATCCTCTCCCGAATCCATCACCAACCCACACCCATCCACAAGTCGTGTCGAAAACGTGTCTTGTGCAACCACGAAGCCGTTGGGCCTGACCGTTGCCCAGACCACGCACTCGTCGCAATCTCGGCCCTGCCAACGTGGCCCGCGGCTCCGAAAACATCACGACCCAGAACACCACGTCCGCAAGCGGCCCTCCCGTCTCACGCGTCGGTCCAGAACGCTCTCGCCGTCCCCACCGAAACGGTCAAGACTAATCCACAACCACCAAATATGTCTCTTCTGAAATCGTACAAATCGAACGATTTTTTTCGTCTTGTCCAGGATCTGTGGTCTTGCCCAGGCGTGCGTCAGCACCGTCTTCGTCAGTCTGTAATTCGTAGCCAGTCATCTTGCGCGCTATTCGCTGTGATTTCTGAACTGTCAAGTTGCAACATCCCAGGAAACGGCCGAAGGAGAAAACATGTCTTTGCTTCAAATAACACCAATCTGTCAAGAGTCAATTCCAGTCAAGTTTTCTCCCTTGGTCATCTATCTCATCCGTACGGACTGAGCTAACATTAAGGTAACCCCGGACCGGAGCACACCCCGGCCGCCGCGGACGGGAGCTGCCTCGCGGACAAAGGTCATTTCGGTTAGCAGAACCCAGAGGCCCAAGCCATGGCACTAACACCCTGTACCCAAGACCATCCAGCGGGTTAGCATCAGGCGAACAGCCATTGGTCCATGGGCTCGCTTGTTTCCCCCCGCATCTTGGTCTCCACGATCAGGATCAGGATCAAGAAACCCGCATTCTCGTCCAAGCTTCAACTCGCGTGACCTCTACCAAGCATCTGGCAACCACAGCGCGAACAGCGATGCATCCCCCCCAGCTAGCCCCCGCAGGAAAGTTGAAGGGCGATAGGGAAGGCACCAGCGAATCGTACGCCATCTTTTGGTCAGTGTGAAGCGCCATGGTATCACGTCACGTTGTCTTGCACGAGTACTTTGCCGGAATGCCCGGATGCAGCCTTTCTATGCTTTCTCTCTTCTACTACTAGATCTCTCTCTCTGTCTCTAGGGTCTATCCATTTGGACCGGTATAACCATGCTAACGCCTTGCGAGGTTCAAAATCATCGCCTCTGCTCCGTTTTTGCTCGACCACGTCTGACGACAACGTCCCGGTCTCGACATTACCACGGCGACTGGGAAGATCGCGCATTAACGAGACGTGACTGTCGGGCCCGGGGCCCGGCGGTGTAACGATCAGGATCGCTCCCGCCCGAAAAGGACTATGAGAAGAGGGGGCCACCCGGGACCGGCTCTTGGAATGACACGATCATCATCTTTTAACTATCCAGCGCCTGCATTCAAGAAACCTCGCCCTTGATAGGAGGGGTGCCGAGACCGTTGTGGTTGCGGAAGAACAAAACACCCTTGCCCTCGCCCTGAGCCTCAGCGCTGGGCTCGACCCACTGGCACATGCGAGCAGACTTGTACAGAGCCTTGATGAAACCGACCGGGCCGTCCTTGACGTCGGAGCGGTAGTGCTTGCCCATGACGGGCTTGATGGCCTCTGAAGCCTCATCGGCGTTGTAGAAGGGGATGGTGCTGATGTAGTGGTGGAGAACGTGGGTCTCGATAATGCCGTGGAGGAGGTGGCGGCCGATGAATCCCATCTCGCGGTCAATGGTGGCAGCAGCTCCACGAACGAAGTTCCACTGCTCGCCGGTGTAGTGAGGGAGGGTGGGGTCGGTGTGCTGGAGGAAGGTGATGGCAACTGCGAAGCGCATTGTTAGCAGCGGATACGGAAGCGTCGAAGTCGATGTCAAAAACTTACCGAGCCAGTGGTTGACCCAGAGGTAGGGGATGAAGTACCAGACCAGGAGGTTGGACCATCCGAACTTGTTGCCGAGGAAGACGAGGGCGCTGATGGTAATGGCAAGGCCAATGTCGGACATGATGATGAGCTTGGCATCCTTGGCCTCGAAGATGGGGCTGGAGGGGTCGAAGTGGTTAACGCCACCGCCGTAGCCGTTGTGCTTGCCCTTGCCGCGGCCCTCACGCTGACGCTCGTGGTAGTTGTGGCCAGTGACGTTGGTCATGAGGTAGTTGGGCCAGCCGACGAGCTGCTGGGCGATGAGCATGAGGAAGGTGAAGATGGGGGTCTCCTCGGTCAGCTCAGCAAGCTCGTGAGCCATACGACCGGCGCGAGAGGCGTGCTGCTCGCGAGTGCGGGGGACGAAGACCATGTCGCGCTCCATGTGGCCAGTGGCCTTGTGGTGCTTGCTGTGGGAAATCTGCCAGCTGAAGTAGGGGACCAGAAGAGCCGAGTGGAGGACCCAGCCGACGGAGTGGTTCAGCGTCTTGGAGGGAGAGAAAGCCTGGTGACCGCACTCGTGGGCGATAACCCAAAGGCCGGTGCCGAAGAGACCCTGAAGGACGGTGTACAAGCCCCAGAGACCGATGCGAGCGGCCTTGGAAGGAATGTACTCGGGGGTCACGTAGTTGTGGAAGATGTAGAAGGTGGTGGCGAGGCAGAGGATGTCTCTGCCGATGTAGGCGAAGCCCTTGAGGGCA
This sequence comes from Colletotrichum horii, assembly GCA_027406005.1. Classification (NCBI taxonomy): domain Eukaryota; kingdom Fungi; phylum Ascomycota; class Sordariomycetes; order Glomerellales; family Glomerellaceae; genus Colletotrichum; species Colletotrichum horii. The sequence continues at coordinate 9,519,668 of JANVYB010000001.1, read as the reverse complement.
GAGCGCTCGAAGCAGTGCTTCGGGATGGCATTGTGGATGTCCTTGATGGTGAAATCGGGAGGGGTGAACTCGTTGCCGTAAGTGTCGTACAGCTTGGTGTAGTTGGCCTTCTTGACAGGCTCCTCGGACGCCAGGGAAGAGAGGGAGGTGGAGGAGGCGGAGGGGCGAGGAGAGTCGGCAGGAGAACCCACGGCAGTCGAAGGGACCGAGGCGTCGGTTTCGGTGGTGGTGGAAGTGACGGTGCGGCGAAGGACGGGGTTCTTGGCCGCCGGCGTCGAGGTGGTGGTCGCAGCCATGGCTGGTTGTTGGGGGTGGTGTGTTGCTGGAGGGGACGCAGCAACAACTTGTTGGTATGGGGCCTTGGTGTTGATGGCCGGTTGAGAGGAACGGGGGAGCAGAGTTCCAATGGCCCTTGAAGGTAGAAGGGATACCAATTGAGAGTCGAAGGAAGGGGAGCGAGGGCGGGATGGGAGTGAAGGGGAGGGGACTAATAAATGAAGCACACACTGGAGAAAAGGGACGGGGGGGGAAAATATGTGTCGGTATCGGGTTACAGCGGAGGCGAAAAAGACAAAATAGTTAGCAAACGATGGCTCGGGACGGGACCCGTTGTCAAGTGCTTGGTGTGCGTCTGGCCGTCTGTGTGTGTCTTGTCTCTCGTTCTTCTGCTGCTGGTGCAAGTGCCAAGACCAACAAGGGCCGGTCAGGTACCGCAACGGGTATTGCGTGGAGCGGGAAGGTAGGTACTTGGATGTTTGGCTTCCCCTTCCCTGACAGAGAGGTACCTATCTGTACTCTGCCCGTAGTGACCTGAGGTAGGTAGGCAAGCTAAGGTATGTTATGCTAGGTACCCTTATGCTGTGCTGTACCTACTTACCTTACTGTGCTGTGTGCTTGCTGTACGGATAGGTATTGCAAGGTATCCAACGTTGCGTGTACGGGCTGGTGGCTGCGTACCTCACACAGAATCACAGCTGCTGCTGCTGGAGTTGTCCCTCGGTTCCCACGCCTCCGTTTTTGTTGGGGACGAACTGGAGAGGCCGCTGATGGTCGTCGCGGGGGTTTGCAGGGCAGCAGGGCACGGTGCAAGGGGATTTGGAGGGCCCAGGAGAGGAGGAGGGACAGATGCAAATGCAATCGCGTGGCAGGAGGGTGCCCGATGTTACTGCAGTTGGATTTTTTTGATGGGCCTCGCCGTTTATCGAGTTGGCAAGGTTATCCACCGGCGGGAGGCAAGAATCTAGAGGTACAACGCCAGATGGCAAAGACCAGGTGTGAGGCGAGGTATCTTCTGATTCGTGTCTGTTACTAAGACGATGCCGTACTCCTTGGAGGCCGGACGGAAGGGACGCCGCTTGGAGGAACTGGAACTGGAGCTGGGGAGCTGGAATCGGAGCTGAGCTGGTTCAGGTCAGGCCACGGGCTTTGATGTTAATTTCCAAATGCCATTGCAAGACCGTAGGCATTGGGGAAGCCCCCGTCCTTTTTATTGCAGGGCCCGTCTTTACAACTTCTAAAGATATGGGCAACGTGTTCAGGTATCCATCCATGACCACTGCGTAAACATCCTCGGCCCATGCGATGCGGTGGTTTCGTGCTACCTTGGGTTGGGCAAGGTAACCATCAACCCAGGTAACCGCTGTTCGAGGAGCTGGTGTTAGTCTGAAGATTCACAAGCCAAATCTCGTCGTGCTTGCGTCCGCGGGGTAGAGGCTTGCGAGCTGCCCAGGAGGCGCCGGAATGGGACAGGATCCAAGTCTGAGATGAGAGGTGCTGTTGGCGCCTGCAAGAAAAAACAGAGATGGGCTCAAAATATTTTTGGGACGAAGTCGGCGGTCTGAAGGGTCTTGGTTGGATACGTACCTGCTTCTAGCGTTGCATCTACGATGTACCTTTTGGGGGGAAGCTGCGTCAAGGCAGGAAGGAAGCAGCAGTTGCAGCTGCTGCTCAGTTCGTCCCTGCCACTGCCAGATGTGCTCGGCCGCACCTGCTTGTTCTTCCGCCATTCCAGATTCCTTCTGCATTGCTGCACAGACACGGCCATGGCGACTTCGATTCGAATCGCACACCGAGACGTCTGAGAGAGGGATCTTCTTATCATCCAGGTCTCGATCATCGCTAGAGAGCTCTGCTGTGGCCACCGCTAAGTTCTCACATCAGGGTCAAGTTCCAGCACACCGACCCCCGGCCTTGGGAGGCAAATTAGCAGGTGGCCATTGAAACCACTGCAACTCGAGACAGGCACAGGACACGCGGTGGTGCAGGGAACCCTGCCCGCTGCTTGCCTTGCCTTACCTTGCCAGCCTGCAAGCCTCCAAGCCTCCAAGCCAGGCAGATTGGTGGTGGTGAGGGGTCGCTCCGGCGGGAAGGAACATGGAAACCAGCCCAGGGAGCCTCCCCTCGCTAAAGGTAAGGTACCTACCACCCCACCATTGGCACTGGTACTTGCATTTGTACCTTGATTTTCGAACGGAAGGAGGTACCTACATTTGCAACTGCATCTTGCCTGCCTGCCTGCCTTCTTGCGAAGCGGCCCTCGGCTGTGACTTCCCTGAAATCGCACCTCCAGACCCTGAGAAAAACACTCTGACAACGTAAAATGCATTTGCCTCGACCGCCAATGTCGCCCTAATGCATACTCTCACCTTTCGTCTGATCCACAGGAGCCATGGTCCAACTTCACCGCCTTTCACACACTCTGCCTGAGCCTCCACGTTGCCTCCCGGACCCAACAGTACTGCCAGCGGTGGCATGACTTGATTCGCCCGTCTGTCGAGACATGCCCTTCGTGGGCATATTCGTCGACGCCCTCAAAATCTGATCGCTTGATGGTCTGAACGACGACGACGACGACGACGACGATAGCCTTCTCGCCTCCATTCCCGAGCTTTGTCGATCCGAGCTCGTCAATGGCAGGCCCCTACTATCAAGAGACCTCGGCAACTCGGGCCTGCTGCGTCCATTCCAGAGGAATTGCATCTTGGCGGTGTCTTCAAGACATTACCAGCCCAGGCGTGACCTGCCGTGCCGTCCCCGCTGCACGAGATATCGCCGCTCCCGTACAGCTGCGCTACCTGCCGTGTCAGGACAGCGCTTGCTGACGTCGTGTCTCTGGGCAGGCAGGGCAATCTGCTCAAGCCAATTGGCTCTGTTTCTAGCAGTGCAACAGCCACGACGGGTCATCCGTCACCCAAATGTCGAACCCGCGTCGCATCAACCACCACCGCACCACGCGCAGCTCGTCCTCGCTGTCAGTGTCTGTGCATGTGAAGACGGCGCTTGCTTGCTTGAGGCGAGATCCAGATCTCCAGGCGCAGCCGTCGCTGCTGTAGCGTTGTCGAAAGCGAGTCAGATCGGCGCAACGCTTGTCAGTCGGCACTAGCTCACGCCGCACTCGATGGTGTTCATTTCCAGGACCTGGCTTGTTCGTACTCACTGCCCTTAGTCGTCCCGCCGATTCTCTCCGAACAACCTGACGTCAGGAGATTCTGCAGCAATGTGGTCTGCCTCTGGGGTGAGGCTCGGAATATGTAAATGGCGGAGAAGGCCCTCTGCGCCGCAGCGGACATGGGCAAAAGCGTTGGATTCCATCGCGTTGGCAGCATTCAGCAATCATTGGGGAAAGGATCGATACTGCCTCCAAGTCGTGGTACAGAACGAGGAGTACGTACCTGGGTTCCCCACGCTCCCAGTCGAAAGAAGGGGGGGAGGGGAGGAGCACACAGGGGTTGGAGGGCACGCGGTTTGCAAAAAAAAGCGCACACTGTAAACCACTTACACAAAACACATCGAGAACTCGCCCTATTCTAACAGCAATATCTCAACAGAATATAGATAAATAAATCTAAGAGAATGGCTTACTAATATTTTATCTCTTTAAGTATTTTATAGAGATTTTCTACTAATTTATTTCCTTTTATTTCCTAGAGTATACTGTGGTTGAAGTAGGTATCCCTTACAGTGTGCGCTTTTTTTTGCATACCGCGTGGAGGGGAAAAGACAAGGCGGGTACGTATCTCGCTGCACGCAACGCCAGTGGCTCATGCTCTGTCTCAACCCCACGAACCAGCGGAATGAGGACAGACACGACAGACTTGAGCCTTTCGATTGGACAGAGAGCCCACCCGTCTTCCCAGAAACACAGCAGCCAATCGGGAGAGGAACATACGGCTGACACGATGGACCAATCAGGGGTGCCCCGCTGGGGAAAGGTGAATCTTGAATTGACGCCCGCCCTTCGCCCACATTCAACGACGGACTACGGCGTACACTATGTCAGATGCCAAAGTGTGCATAGAAATGCATTCTCGTCGAATTTTCACACCCAAATTGGAAAAAAGCACAAGGCGAAGATAGGCAAGAGAAGGAGAACGGGCGACTACATTCCACTCGGGCGAAACCGCGAGACACTGGATGAAACGGCCTTCATCGATTTGAACGCACCAAGAAGAACGAGACCAAAGGACAGCAGAGACCCTGAAACACTGTGGGACGCTGTCTTCTGGAAGCTCGTGGCATTCCTAGGGTCCAGTTATGCCTACCTCGCTTCTACAGCGCGGTGATCGTTCAGTCTCCTTATTTTCGACCCTTTCCTGCCTCTCGAAATTTTCTGTTGGGGGTTCGATTTTTGTTGAGATGGTTGCTGGCCAGGGCCGGCCTTGTCACCACCTGGGGCCTCGCAGGTACGTAGCTCTCTCTCCCCCCACTCCGAACGTCTGAAGGACGAGTGCCTGGTCTGTGCCAACCGGGTCCCACTTGCGCTGCCCACCAGGGATATGTTCTTCGGGAAGCTCAGGACAGGCCATTCACTTGGTCATCACGATTCCTTTTTTTTTTTTTTTTTTTTCCACCTCAAAACCCATCAGAGCTCCATAGATACGACTTTTGAACAATGCAGTCAGTTCATCGTGGGGTTCTTCGGCATTCGTACTACTGACCCATGGGCTGAGACCACCACCTCGACGGCCAATCCCAACGCACTCAATTCCACGAACAGGGGATGAGGAGCCCAGCGAAGCACACAGGCCAGCTTTATGAAGGCCCTACCCTTGGCCCCCCAGTTTGCAACTTTCACATGGGAATTCATCGACCTTGACTCCGTTGTCCCAGCCTGGGCAAACATCCGTAGTGAGCGGCACGAGAGGCGTCTGGGGCGACTCTGCCTGTAGGATTTTGGGATCCCCGATGCCACGACCGATGAAGAACAGCAAACCTGAAATCGCTGCTGCCCTCCTTTTCAACGACAATCACGCACATCAAGCCCACTTGAACCAATGTGGTTCGCTGACACTTCCTGCTGTTTCCGAGGCCGGGCCGCGAGAGGCTCACACGGCTCACTTACATGTGATTTAGGGCCTATGCTGGAGGGCAATGGTAGTGACAGACACACGGAACACACTACCAAACCGCCTCGCTTCACGGTTACAACACTACCGGTTGTCCCCTGCTAGCACTTGGCTTCATGTCCTTCTCCACGAAATCAGGGAATGAGGACATTGGCATGCCGCTGATACGTCCCCGTCTCGGCAGGTAGCCTGCGGTTGACGCATCAGACAGTTGATCATTGATCGCTCGCTCTTGCAGGTTTTACCAGCCTGTGACTTGCGCCGCTCTGTACGATTGGAGGCAGAACTTGCGAGACTGTATGGTAAGCACATGCTGAAGCTTTGCTGCACAGTACAATGTTCTGAGGGCCGCCTCGAGACGACGCCAGCTGCCATCAGCCAGCCATGATTGAGGTTTCTGCGGCTAGATCAGCGTAGGGCTTTCGGCTGACGACATCTGGCTGCTGTCACTGAGGCTGGAAAGTCAATTTTACACCATCCAGATGGTCAGATTTGCCTCGGACAGAAATAATTGTTGTTGTGCCTGTGACAGTAAGCATTGGGTCTCGAAAGCTCTACATGTCAGCAGTCCTTTATTTGCCACGGCCAGGGCGTTGCAAGAAGCAGCTCGGCTCTAACACCGAACGAATACCGAGCAAACAAACGCCGCCATGGTTTATTCGCATTTCGTTAGTTTTCGTCTAATGTGTGCGTCTTCAGGCGCGCCCCCATAGACCGCCTTGCTTGCTGCACTCTAGCGGCAGCTATAAGACGAGACGATGCAGCGTTGACCGCCTCGCATGCATGAAATGGCTGACCATCTCGCGTCCTTCCATTCATTGATTGTGCGTCTCGAAGGTTTAATAGACCTCGCAGCTCTCGTGAGTAGGTGAGACTTGGTGTCTCATCGGTGATTGACCCCGGTGTATGTGTTGTGCTCAACACAGAACGGAAATCATTCTCATACTGTTTACTATGTTCATTCGCCGACGGCATCAACCAGAATCCTGCCCAACCAGTGTGGAGAATGCAACGGTTCTGCTGGGCTAAAAGACCGCATCCCCAACTCGATACCTCATTCCTCAATGCCCGTCAACCATACCTTTCCGTGTCGTGGGACCACGTCCCCTGCCTCGTTCATTGCCCAAACGCTTGAGAAAGTGAACACTATTGTTTTCTAACATGCGGTAGTGGCACGCCATTGTAGAGGTTCCAAACCATTTGAACTTATCGTTGATCGAGCTGATGTGACTTGATACTGTGTTTCTAAGGTCACGCTGACAGCATCAGCAACAACGCCCATGTCTTACAATCGATGACTTGATGATTTGACAAGGGGCACCATCAGACAGAAGCCCTGGGAGTTAGTCAAGTTACCGGCTTGCCCGGTCCGTGATCACTTGCGTGTGGCTCATTCTGTTTCTTGTGTACTTCACTTCAACCCTGAAGTCGCAGAGTGGATATTTCCATGCTTTGGTATTGTGAACGCCCAAACACCTCGCTGATATAAACTCACTGCGGAGGCGTAATAATAACTTCAGGAGAATGGCAACCCTCCGATGGACCGTGGCTGTTTACTTGACGAGAATGTTATCGACGCAAGCACGGCACACGACGAAGAGCTCTGAGCCTCACCCATCGCCGTAGAGAGATATCAGATCTCACCCAATGGGCCAGAGCAGCTTACAGGAAACTCACCAAAGAATCAGTAATCCTTTCTCTTTCCCCCGCTACAAGTGCTTGATGGCTCGAAGCTGTTGCCTGCATTATCATTCCGCGGCCGCCGGAGCAGACGACCGCGGCCACTGCAGGAAGAGAGACATCATGTCTCAGCAACCCCGCCCCTTCAGCCAGCCCCGAGGCAAGGGAAGACTGATTTCGATTGATGATCTGAGTCATCCAAAAACTAGTGTGATGATCCCCGCCCTGAACTGAAGGAGCTGCATATCACCATGTTTGCCTTCCTCAACTGCATGAAAGTTTCAGCGTGGCGATCAGCCGAACGGTGAGGCCGTGGCGATGTGAGATAAGAGAAGTAGGCAAACCGATTGTCTAGAGATGGTCGTCACGATACATCCCAGTATACAATGTGATGGTCGTCGCGAGAGAAGAGTGTCACATCGTTGATGGCGTTTCGTGTGAAGGAACAGGCCAAGATGCTGAACTTATCATGTCATAGTATCAAGAGTGCCTACTCACAGACCGTATCCCATCGCCAATGGGTTTTTCTTTCATGAGCCGTCCCTCCTGTCCGTACCCAACGCCATACTTAATGCTTCCCAAAACCATGAAAATGCTGCCGCGCAAACGGAGAAGGGGGTATCAAATCACGCAAACCCAAGCTCCTCCCTCCCGTCGTCCACCAACCGTCCCCATTCCAGCAGCAACCGAAACATGTAAATCCTCATATCCTCCTTGCGCAACGCCTGCGCAGCCCAGACCCTGCCCTCCTCCGCAATCTGCGCCGCCCGGATCTTGCCCTCGTAGTCGGCCCCGAAAAACCACAGCAACCCCTTCAGCTCGTGGAGCCGCACATCCACGGGCACGTAGTGCCGCCACGCGTGCACCCGCTCCGCGAGCCAGGTGCGAAAGATGCCGCTCCGGTAGACGAGGCTCTTGCTCCGCAGAAAAGGTATGAATCGCCCGCTGAACCCCGCGCCGTCGAGGTCCATGAGGTGGGCATACTTCCAGTGCTCCTGGAACTTGACCTTGTTCTTCGTCGGCTCGTCATGGCCGTCCCAGAAGGTGTCCCTCTCGGCGTCGCAGTCGCCCCCGTGGCACTTCCTCCACTCCCCGACAAACCCGACGTCAAACCGTGGCCCGGCGTCCGATCTTACGACCTCTCCTTCGGCGGCGGTAGCGGACGGCATCGTCCAAGCGTTCTCCCACATGTTTGCAGCCGCGACGAACCTCGCTCTTAGAAAGCTCTGCCACGAACCCCTGGCAGCGTAGCCGTCCGTGGCACTCCCCCTCCAAAACATGACATTCTCCTTGCTCTCGAACTCCACGTCCGCTTCCTCGTCGTATCCTGCCTTGTCGTCAAAGTTCCACGGCGAGGGTATCAGAATGTCCGCGAACCCGGACGTCTTGCTTTGGCTGAACACCGGAAACGGCGTCTTGGTGAATATCGCCGCGGCTGGCGACAGCAGGAATCCGTGGAGGTATGCCAGGTCGGGCTGGTGGCACAGGTCGGTGGCCGCGGTCCAGTTGGACACCACGGGATAGTTCTCCAGTCTGTTTTCGTAGACGCGGACGGCGTGCGGGAGGAGGCAGTCGCGGCAGGATTCGCGGCGGGACCACCAGCGGGTGTTGCGCGCAGGCGATTCTGGGGGACAGGCCGGGGCGACAAAGTCGTAGTAGATCTCGTCGCGGATGTGATTTGCAAAGTAAGGTGACTTGACTTTGGGGCCGAGAACGGTGTCGTTGTTGGGCCAGAACTGTCTCGAGGTGTCGAACGGCTTGAGCGCTGAGTTGCTGAGCAATCTGGCTCTCGAGTCAAGACCGTCGTTTTGTAGGGCCTGAGTGTCTTCGAACGGGATGGCGACGCGACACTCGTCGTTTAGATTGATTGCAAAGTCCATGTCGGGGAGATGTTGCGCAAACGGCTCAATCATTTCCTGCATCGACTCCATCATCCATATATGTGATCCAGGGGTGCCGGGGGAGATGGCAATCCTGCCTCCACGGATGCGAAGACCTCCCATGCCAAGCCATGGCAGCTCCAAAACGTGGCTCGTCCGCTGTCTGAGAACTTCTGGCTGTACGCCCCAGAACGGCAACAGGTCGTCGTTGATTTGAGTAAAGTCGTCGATGATAGGGGACCCGTTTTGAATAGCGTACTCGAACCATTTGTCGAAGTTTGGCGGGGGTGGCATGCCGTAGCGAACGCGGTAGTTACGGATTGCTTCATCCAACGTTCTGCTCTGATTTGCCTGTACCATCCAGTTGTCCGATCTGGCGTGTTCGACGGACAACAGATCCGGGAGAGAAAGGGTGTCGATGGAGGCGAAGTCGGGGTAGAAGACGAGATACGTGCCGCACAGAAATCCAACTAGAACAACGTACCAACCCGTCAAAAACCTCACCAAGCGATGGTCGGCGCCTGACCCTGACATTCCAGAAATGTCCCTGTCGTAGCGAAGCAGAAGCCCGACTCCTGCAATGGTGACTCCGCCGGATACCATGTAAAGAAGGGAGTCGTCCACTGGCACAGAAGTCTGAAGCATGCGGAAGATCTGATGCGCGTAGACGCCAGAAGCCGTTGTGACCATGGCCAATGTACTCGGGTGAAGATCAGTCATAACGTAGAACCCTGAGAGAATCGCGACGGAGACCACAGTGCTATCCACCAGCAAATCTCTTACAGCAACGTAGTGAAGCACGAACGCCCACCTGATGTTGCGCAGGTTATAAAATGAGAAGCACGCGAGGATGAGCAATATGCCAGCCGACCCAAGGAACAAACGCGAGGCGAATGCCCATGCCTGCGGCGCATCCTCTGCCGTTTCTTGTCGCCATCTCGAGAGGCGGACCAGCAGGAAGGCATCGAGCGCGACGGTCACGATCTGAGCTAGTGGTATCTGTCCTTCCCAACGGAGGGGACCCGGCGGGCAAATTGCGCCCGCGGACTGTGTCGACAGAGCGAGCGTAGACCTCGCGGCGCAGGCCCAGACGACGGCAATGAACAGGTAGCGGATGTGAGCCGCGCTGAAGCAGCGTCGGGAGCGGGTCTGGTCGCCGAGTGGCTGTTGAAGGCTGATGGCGGTGGGCGATGCGACTAAATACAGAGTGATAAAGACCGGGAGAAAGACCTGGATGACGTAGTTGTTAGTGTTGTGGACTCGGTGCGCATTGAGAGTTGACGATCATCAGTTTCATACCTCGAAGCTTTCCCAGGAACAGTGGATTGTGCGAATCGTACGCCAGAAGAGAAGAGTACGCAGGACTATGGCGGTTCCAAGTGGTATCGACGGCGACGAAAGGAGATTTTGACTCCGTACAAAATCTATGCTGGCCTGGATGCGTCGCTTCCAGTGGGGGCTTGACGAGGAAAAGGTCGCGAGTTGGTAGCCTTCATCGTGGGAGCCTTGGTCTGGAGGCTGCCACTTTGTCCATGCTGCGATGGCAAGACCGGATTCGAGGAGGGTCAGGATTGAGAAATGGATCGGTCTCTCTGTTCAGAGACAAGATAATGTCAACAACAGTTGCAAGACAAGGTGTTGTAAAGGGGGAACTTACCAAAGGCGGCACTATTATTATATCGTGATGACAACCAGGCGGTGCAAGCAAACAACACAATGCTGCAGCTCTGTCAGTACGACGAATTCTGTCGAATTATGACTTGGCACAACGAGTGTGGACTGAGAGAAGGGGCAATTTAAAGCAACAAGAAAGTCTCAGACGAATAAGACTGAGGCGCCTGAATAGCGACTTGAATGTCCGACATGGACTGAGACCTAGGAATTGAAGGTGTCACTCACCTAGCCGCCAAGCTGCCGTGTCTCTTCAGCGGGGCCGCCATCGGCCACCAAAGGTCGCCTTACCCAGCGCCGGCTTGGCACGCGGAGTGACGTAGGAAGAGCGGGAAACAGCAAGAGAAAAGTCAACGTCGCAAGATTATCGCATTCTCAAGTAGACGACCATTGCCTCGTTTCTCGCTGAGCAGAAGGCAAGAAAACAGGAGGCGAGGAAAGATGAGAGAAGAGAAAAGGTCAGAGCAGACCCAAAGACCCCGTGTCTGAGGAGAATGAGGAGAAGGGGAAATAAAGAAGGATGCGAGACGGCGCCATTACTAGCGCACGCCCGACGGACGGCCATCGTGTTGGCTGCCAGGCAGGCAGGTTACATACTGGACTGCCCGTCATCCATGGCTCTGGCTCGAGGGCATGGTGGTGGTGGTGCATCCATAATACGGCAAGACACATGGGTAACGGGACCAACGACTTCGTTGGAACCTCTCTGTCTACCTCTGACTGCGGCCAGAACCAATGGCATGGGCTGCAGACACGTAGTTGTGCCGCAATACCGATCCACATGAGAATAAGGTATGGAGCTGCCCATTCCCTGTTTGCAGTCTCTTCTTCCCGAATGTAGTATTGACGTTAACCAAGGAACGCAGTCCAGTTCCCTTGCCATGTTCTGCTTCTCCTGTCTGTTTACCGAGTACGGGGCCGCCCCAGACTGCGAAAGCTGGGGGGGTTTCGAGCACTGCTATTCCCGGATGGTGGCTGGCGTCATATGGCTATGCTCCTTGCTCTTGCGGCGGTACACATGCATACTGGACCGGGGTCACTCCTGGTGGGCTTCCCCAGCACCAAGTCGGCATTCGTGTGGTCGGTCTGGACAGGTCTTCCAAGGCAAAGAGATGACTGCCAGTGGCCAGATGATGCCCCAAGCGTTCTCCTTTATACATACATACGATTATATGGAACTCTTGCGGTACAGGCTTATGTGTCCCCTGTACATCAAGAGGCGGTGCTTTCGTGTGGAGAAGAAAGAAAGGGACGCTGGCGCAATGCGACTCAGCGCCCTGGACAATGCTCTTCGCTTCGGATACATCCCTCGACATTCCGATCTGCGGGCCGGTGGATCTAACTTGATTCGGATGACATAGGACATGGATACCGAGAGACAGACGAACAGAGACTGCGGAAGGCAGCAGGAGATGAAGAACGGCAGTCAACGAATGTTGAGATGAACATCATCGTCTCGTAGTTCTCCAAGCACCGGGAGTTTTAGCTCGGGGGGGAGGGGCTGTCTGGCTGCATCTGAAGATGCATTGTGCTCAGCTGGCTGCAGGGCCTGTTTTCAGAGTTTCAGCGTGGCGTGCGGAGAACCTAGCTGGCGCTGTGTTCCTCGTCGATCCGGCACCTTGGACCCTTTTCTTGGCGTCTGCCTAGGAGGACAGGGCGCTGGCCGGTATCACTTAATATCCAAGAAGCTTCTTTTGATCACCCATGACCATGCCGACAACCCGATAGGGTAGCTAATGGCGCTTTTTTGGCAGACTTCTAGCCCGGTCATCGTGTGCGAAACCTCCGACTTGCGAGCAGCAACCCGCGGGAGGCCGGGACCGGGGGCCGGAGAAGCTTTTCGGTGTCGCCTTCTGAGTATTGACTTCAAATATGCCCTCTGTATCTCTTACGTTGACTCGTCGGATAGTACCGGCTGCGTCCTGTCTTCCGGTTGTAGTTCTCCAAGAGAACGGCGCCGCCGATTTCTGTCTGTGAGAAATGCGAAGTTCCTCAACTGACAGTTGCGACACAATGAAACACCAGCAGGCTGATCCCAGTGGGAAGCTTCCATCAACTAGACAGAGAAGGTGGCAATTAGGCTCTTTCATGACACTAGCATTCATTCATCAGCCTCCGAGGTTGATCCCTACGTCTATGGTATTGGCTTTTGTCTTCTCTCAGTCGTCAACATGCGAACATGACTCTTTTTTTGGTCTTTTGCCCTCCCAACCCTGCCGAGAACTCCTGCGTGATGCCATCACTGTTGTATCTCGATTAAGCCCGCTGCCGTTGTCTAGGGGCGGCGCGAATAATATCGTCTACACGGAGAAGAAGCTGTTCATTGTTAGATAATTGCAGCGCCACCATGACGAATATGGGATCAACATACCTCTGCTGCTTCGCTGGCGGAAGAAACAACCGCTCTCTTCAGCTTGTAGCTCTCAACGACACCCAGGTCGCGCATGTCGGCAATACCACCTCCAGGCGTCAGCAGATCGAGTCCGTAATTCGTCATGCCGTCATAGATAGCCTTCCTCAAACGGGCGACGAGCTCGCCAGAGTCAAGACCAGCGTTGTCGGCCAGGATGGTGGGAAGCTGGCGCAGAGCAACAGCGAAGCTGCTGACGGCCATCTGCTTCTTGCCCTCCACGCGGGTAGCGGCGCCCTCGACGGCCTTGGCCATGTTCATCTCAGCGCATCCACCGCCCAGAGTAGTCCAGGGCTCCTTGACCGTCTGTGAAAGGACGGCCAGCGCATCGTGCAGACTGCGCTCAGCCTCGTCCAGGAGCTGATCCGTAGCACCACGCAGCACAATCGTGCAAGCCTCGCCCGCAGCGACACCGGAGAACTTGATCAGAGTGTCCTCGCCAATAATGACCTCCTCGATCACGTCACACGATCCCAACTTGACCTGCTCGGGGTGGTCGAAAGTAGAAGCAATCTCACCGCCCGTGACCAAAGCCAGTCTCTCAATACCGTCAAAGTCGGCGTGCTCGATTGACATGATGCCCGCGTCCGTGAAGAGCTGCTCGGGCCAGTTGTAGATGAGTTGTCTGTTGATAAAGCAGTTGATGCCGTGCGCCTTGATCTTCTCGACCTTGGCCTTCATCTTCTCCTTCTCCGCCTTCTCGAGGTCAGCCAGCTTGCTGGTGGACCCAACCTTGACACGAGCGCCAAAGATCTTGATCTTGTCCGTGTCCATCGACGTGTTGGCGACGAGAATCTTGGCCTTCTCCAAACGCTTGGGCTGGTTGACACCAATCTTCTTATCGAGGATAAAACCCTCGTCGAGGTAGGAGTCGCTCAACTTGCCACCGGCCTTCTTGATGATCTGGATATGGCTCAAGTCAGATGAGTTCTTGAGTCGGAGGACGGCGTCGGTGGCGAGCTTGGAGAAGTGGTCGCGGTCCTGGGCGAGGACCTTGGAGCTGAGGGTGGTACGGGCGATGGCCTGCATGTCTTTTCTGAAGGCCTCGGGGTTGTTGCTGCGGTCGACAGCGAGCTCGTTCAGAGCCTTGAGAGCGGCCTGGCTGGCTATTCTGTAACCCTCAATAATGGTCTGGGGGTGAATCTTCTTGTCGACGAGCTTCTCAGCTTCACGGAGAAGCTCGGCGGCGAGGACAGCGACGGAGGTTGTGCCGTCACCAACTTCGTCATCCTGAACCTTGGAGATGTTGACGAGGACCTTCGCGGCCGCGTTGTCGAGGGCAATAGACTTGAGGATGGTGGCACCGTCGTTCGTGACCATGATCTCGCCGGTCGAGCTGGATGGTTGTTTGTCAGCCAAGGCGGTGGACCCTTGACGATACTCGTGGCGGGGTTCACGGGGGTTCAACCTACGCAGACTGCAGAATCTTGTCCATACCCTTGGGGCCGAGGGTGCTCTTCACGAGATCGCCAACTGCGATGGCGCCCACGAAGGCGGAGAGACGGGCATTCTCTCCCTTCTCCTCGGTGGTTCCGTCCTCGAAGATTTGTGTCGGGCTGAAGGACGACTGGAGGGGTCCAAGTCAGTACAGGGGGCTCAGACAAGACGTGGGAGGTTGACGACGACGACGAACCATGGTGAATATATTATCCAGACACTCTGTTTCGGATCGAGACGGTGACTGATGTGGCGGGGGAGGGAATCAAGGTGTCGTGGTTTGTACGGGTTCCTTCAGCCTTGGGAGCTTCACTGAGAAAATCGACCTCGAAAATTTGGGGGGGTTCAGCCTGGCGAAGTGGGGTGGTCTGGGCAGCAGCTTCCAGACGCGCTGTGATTAGGTAGCGAAGCAGAGCTGCTGGACTGTTTCTACAGACGTCCATCCTCCACTGAAGCCGCTGTGTGTGGCCAGTGCACGGCAGGTACCTTACACCGCAGGGCATCAACGGGCGGGAGGGGCAGGTCGAGGGCGGTGAAGAGTAGAGAGCTTCGCAGTGACAGTGGTAGGGGACCGGCAGAATGACACGTGACTGAAATCAGGTAGCGAGGGGCTCTGTCCGGAGCCGGAAGAACCTGCTGTTCCAGCCCACACGAATGCCAGACCTACCGCCGAAAACTTCCCAGAGGACGCCCAAATTGTGCGCGAGGTAGCTGTTGACCCCCTGGTATTTTCCTTTTCGAGGCGCATCAACGCTGTCAAAGTCAGCAGCATCTGACAATTCAGCTATTCAGTGTATTTTTGCACCAAGCTCCGGTCTTCGAAGCCTGTATCTTGAGCGAGCCGAAGCGGTCCGCAGCCCGGAAACCCTCACAAACCGAAAAAAATCGCGGGGCACTTTTTCGTCCAAAGAAAGGCCAGGACACCACCCCACATCTCACAACTGGGCACCTCTTTTTTTCCCACCACATCAAACAGCATCGCACCGCACCGCAAATCGCGCCCTTCACCGAGACACACCCCCTCCCCTTCCTTGCCACCAACGAAAAACTACTGCGAACCCCGACCGTTGTTGCTGTGTCCAAAAGTCGCAATCATGGCGTTCGCCCAGCTGCAGGACGCGAACCTCGACGAGGAGGAGTACGATGAGGAGGAGATCGACATTTCCGACCTGCGCGAGAAGTACGAGGTTCAGTTGGAGCAGGGTTACGATGCTTTCGTCGTCGTCGACGGCCTCCCCGAGGTTACTGAGGAGCAGAAGCCCAAGCTCATCAAGTTCTTGTTGAAAAAGTTGAACTCTGTTGGAAAGACGAGGGAGGATCTGATTTACATGCCCATGGGCGACAACGGCAAGTCGCTGAGGTACGTCTCGCCCGGTGGATCTGCTGCACCTACTCCTGCGCTGCGGGGGTTCAGGTCGCGCAAAGAAAGAAGCACGATGGGATGCTGACACCCAGAACAGATTTGCCTTTGTCGAGTTCTCCTCCCCCGGCGAGGCCGCCGCCGCCGTTCGCGGGCTGGACCAGGTTCCTCTCGACAAGAAGCACACCCTTCGCGTTAACAAGCTTACCGATATCGAGCGCTATGGAAGGGAGGGCAAGGTTCAGGAGGAGTACACGCCGCCTCAGATTGAGGAGTTTACCGAGAAGGAGCACTTGAGATCATTCCTGAAGGACCCTAGCGGTCGCGGCAGAGACCAGTTCGCCATGTACCGTGGCGAGACTGTCGGCGTTTTCTGGAACAACGAGAAGGACGTGCCCGAGAACATCGTCGACCGTCAGAACTGGACCGATAGCTTCGTCCGCTGGTCGCCCCAGGGCACCTACCTCACCTCGGTCCACAACCAGGGTGTTCAGATCTGGGGCGGTGCCTCATGGACACGGCAGCAGCGTTTCGCCCACCCCAACGTTACCTTTGTCGACTGGTCCCCCAACGAGAACTACCTCGTTACCTGGTCCGCCCGCCCCATCTCCATCCCCGAGGAGGGCCACCCCGCGCTGTCCATCGACGAGGATGGCAAGAACTACATCGTCTGGAGCGTCGAGAGCGGCAAGCCTCTGCGTTCCTTCGCCAACCTGGACATGACTGGTCTGGACGAGGCCAAGCAGCGCAAGCTCCTCTGGCCCGCCTTCAAGTGGTCCGCCGACGAAAAGTACGTTGCCCGTCTCAACTACCAGACCGGTATCTCCATCTACGAACTCCCCCGCATGAACCTCCTCGACAAGACCTCGATCAAGATCGAGGGTATTATGGACTTCGACTGGGCCCCCGCCACCGTGCAAAGAGAGGGCGTCAAGACATACGAGCAGCTCCTTACCTACTGGACCCCTGAAATCGGCAGCAACCCCGCCAAGGTCGGCCTCATGAGCATCCCCAGCAAGGAGGTCGTCAGACAATTGCCCCTCTTCTCCGTCTCCGACGCCAAGCTCCACTGGCAATCCGAGGCCGCCTACCTTTGCGTCAAGGTCGACCGTCACTCCAAGTCCAAGAAGTCTCAGGCCACAACCCTCGAGATCTTCCGCATCAAGGAGAAGGGCGTCCCCGTCGAGGTTGTCGACACCATCAAGGACACTGTCATCAACTTTGCGTGGGAGCCCAAGGGCGACAGATTCGTCATCATCACAACAACGGAGCCCGTCGGCCCTACGGCCGTCGCCCCCAAGACGTCCGTTGCCTTCTTCTGCCCCGAGAAGGCCAAGGGCAACGCCGTCGGCAACTTCAAGCACCTCCGTACGTTGGACAAGAAGAACAGCAACGCCATTTACTGGTCTCCTCGCGGACGTTTCGTCGTCATCGCCACCGTCCACAACCAGCAGAGCTCCGATCTGGACTTCTTCGACCTCGACTTCGAGGGTGAGAAGCCCGAGTCTGACAAGGACCTGACCGCAAACCTCCAGCTCATGAACACCGGCGACCATTACGGTGTCACCGACATTGAGTGGGACTCTTCAGGACGTTTCGTCGCCTCCTGGGCTTCTGCCTGGAAGTCGCCCGTAAGTTTTACTCCACTGACTCACATCTCTTGACTCATTTGACTCATCGCTGACTTTTGCTCTATAGATGGAAAACGGCTACCACATCTACGACTTCAAGGGCGAGTGCCTCCGTGAGGAGCCCATCGAGAAGTTCAAGCAGCTGGCGTGGCGGCCGCGCCCCGCGACCCTCCTTAGCAAGGAGGAGCAGAAGCAGATCCGCAAGAACCTCCGCGAGTACTCCCGCGTCTTCGAGCAGGAGGACCAGGACCGCGGCGCCTCCGCCGACCGCGAGGTCGTCGAGGGCCGCCGCCGCCAGTTGGCCGAGTGGGTCGCCTGGCGCGAGTCCCTCGAGGAGGAGGTCTCCATGGAGCGCGAAGACCTCGGCCTGCCCAGCGACATTGTCAGCCACCTCCTCTCCCAGAAGGCCACGGTGCCCGAAGGCGAGGAGCAGATCATCGAGGAGATTGTCGAGGAGGTGCTCGAGGAGTCCGAGGAGGTTGTCGCCTAGAGAGAGGGGGTGTTTTCCTTTGCTTTTCCTGGTTTAGATCATCAGCCGCGACGGGAAGTATCATTGCGCAAAAAAGGCAGTGGAGGAGGAGAAGAGAGTTGAAAAGTATAGGGATCAAAGCCTCCATTCCCAGTTGTTTGTTCCATTTGGGCGGTCAGGTGGAGGCTGGGGTGGTAAAGGACGGCTAATTCATTATGGATTTGAAAGACACCACACCTTTCGCATCACCAATGTGTATGATGATGATTTACATGAGGGTATTTGTTGGAGTAGGTTTCTTAACGGCCTTTTGCCCCTCAGCTTAATGATGAAGCGAGTGAGTATGCCTGGTTCTCCAAAAGCTTTTCGCGATGCCATACTCGATGCGTTGTCTTAGCGTAACGTATGTACACCATCATCGTCTCTAAGGGCTCCGCCAAGACACGTTTCGCCAGCAGCCTACCTAAGCCGAGGATGCGTTTCCAACGTAACGACCTCACTCAATCTACATCACACATTATCCTCGCGGTGTTCACGTATAATGCACACATCCATTACTCAGGAGACACAAATACACAACACTCTTCACGGATTTCTTCTACAATACGACTATGATGACGAATAGGATATTCCCAAACAGCCCCAGCACAGAAAAGTGATCAACACCTGTTCCAACGTTCAGCACAGAACTCCCACCTGGATTGGCCAGGAATGAAAAAGATGTGGATCGCAAGCGACGCCCAAGAACGTAGGTTGTAAAAGGTAAGAAAACGCCGAGGAAAATGCAGGGAAATCTTCTTTCTATACAGGTAATAGTGTAAATACTCCCCGTAGGTATCCAGAAGAGGACACGCCACAAAAAGAAAAAAGACATTTGGTTTTATCCACAAAGGTATTCCCGCGTGTGAAGGCGGTGTTGTATATATATCTACAATTCCCCCATTTGGCCCGTATAAGTCTTTGCGTCGACCGAGACACGGGTAGTGCTCGCGCGCTGCGAAACATCCCCTGGTACGACGTGTGATAATTTTTGGAAAAAAAGAACAACTCCCGCCCCCAAGATCCAGAAGTGAAGAAGAGAAGAGACAGAAAATGCCACACAAAAAAACCAGCTCCCACAAAATGCTTGTCCATCGCGCCACTGACGCCGGTGTTTCTTTATACACGACCTCCTCCACACTCAAGCCCCTTTCTCGCTGCTCCAGGGGCTTGGTGTGTATTGATATTCGTCGTTTGTGTGTATGTGATTCGCCTCCGATGGGGGCCCGGGGGGTGAAGCGAAACCTGCTTCCCGCCCGCGGCCCAGGAGATTAGATATAAACAGTTAGGATCATGTCGTATGTTCCAAAAGTCCGAGTGTAATTCATTCAAGCGTTAAAAAGTAACGGGTGTGTGGGAGAGACGGAGGCGATCTCAAGCCTTGCCCGCCTCCCGGACCAGCTTCATCCAGCGGTCCTCGGCTCCGTCGTCGCCGACAACGGCTTTGCGGGCGTCCTTGTTGTTGGCGCCGCCTTCAATGTACTTCTTGGCCTCGCCGGGGGACATGATGCCGAGCAGCGCCATCTCGTGGCGCATGAGCATGGCGACGGCGGCGCGGACGAGGACGGTGTCGCCCTCGAAGACGTACACGTCCCACAGGCGCGCGGCCTCGTCCATGGGCAGGTGGCTGGTGCCCAGGCCCATGAAGAAGTTGCCGAGGTAGAAGTCGGCGTCGCCCTGGGAGATGTCCTTGGTCAGGTGCTCGTGCAGCTGGGCCGACTTCGCGCCGAGGGTCTGCATGACGAGGTTGTAGGCCGACGCCTTGGCGCCCGGGTCGTCGGAGTAGAAGCTGAGGGGGAGAGGGCGGTTGAGGACGTTGGCGAGGGCGATGAAGGCCGACGCTGGCGTGGGGAGGTTCAGCAGCAGGAGTGCGGCGACGGTCTGGAAGACGTTAGTATAAAGTCCGACGATGTAGTGTGACTCGGGTGTTTCAAAAACAAGGTAGGTTACTTACGTTACACCCCTTGACGTAGCCGATGTCGCTGCGGTACAGAGCATATGCAGACAGCACGTCGACAAGGCTCTGGTGGAGCGGTCCGCCGATCTGGAAGATGCGGAGATCCTGCCAGGTGTGCTCGGCCACGTCTTTGCGGATGCTCGAGATCCACGCTGATTTCCTGATGTCCTCCGAATCGCCCCTGCCGCCGTTGACGCGCTCCTCGAGCTCCTGAGCCCGGCCCAGGGCGGCGTTGTACGACGTCTCCGAGAGGCCGAGTTCGTTGCCAATGGCCCTCGCCCAGACGGTGCCTCTGCTGCGCGGCGCGATGCCCTTCCACCAAAGTTCGCGCGTGCGGCGCTCGCGGACGGCGTCCCTCCATCGGGGGATGATGTCGTCCTCCCAGATCCGCTGCAGATTGTCCGCCGTAGAGTCACGTGTCGCCGTCTTCGCCTGCCGCGAAACCTCGCGGCGACGATCCGCCTCGGCGCTGCGCGCCATCATCTTCTTGTACTCGCGCAGGTGGCGCTTCTCCTCGGCCGGGTCCTTGGGTGGGAGCCAGGAGGGGCGCGTACGACTCAGGACGGCCTCCTTCTCCTTGGAAATTGGTAGTGGGTCGATCATGATGTTCGTCTGGTGCCGGATCGGCGGGAGCTCGGGCAGCGCAGACTTGACCCTGGGCTTCTGCACCTGCTGCTGCTCGAGCTGCTTGCCGCTCCACGTGTTTGGGCGCCCCGAGGGGTTGGCATTCTCTGCGGCGCGTTCGCGGACGTAGTCGGAGTGCTCCTTGAGCTTCTCCGTGAGGGCCTTGGCCTCGGAGCTGAGGTGCTCCAGTGCGAGGCTCCAGCTCTTTGCACGGGCTTTGAGCGGCTCTGGCGGCGGCGCGTGGCCATTTTCCCCAATGGAGGAGAGGGCTGTGTCGGACTTCCAGGAGGGGGATCGCAGACATCCTGAGTCAACAGGGACAGGGGGTGTTCCGTTCCCGACACTGCGAACGCGCTCTTTTTGGTGTGGTCTGTTTGGCGATCTCGACTTTGACGCTCCTGACGAAGTCGGCCTGCTCGGTGTGCGCTCTGATCGCGGGCGGGGGGAGATGGGCACGTTGTCGAGGATGAGGCCGTCGGGGATGTCGTCGGTGTCGTCCTCGTCGCACTCCCTTTCCAGCTCGAAGATTGACTTTCGGTCCTGATTCGACTGCCAGCTGCCGCGGCGGAGCTTCGTGGGCATGTTGGGGTCTCTCGGGAGTAATGAGAAGTTGGGGCTCGGGCTGCGGTTTCGGCGAGAGAAGGGAAGGGAGGTCGTCGAATGGCTCGCGAAGCCTCGTTGGCTCGGGTTCACCGGACTCCTGTGACGGTCGGGAAGGCGACCAGCGCTCGGGCTGCGGCCATTGCTGAGGGCGTGGCCGTCGGTCTTGAGAGAAAGGAAAGGGGGTCGTGAAGAGCGCGAGTTCGGGGCGAGGTCAGCGGCGGGGTTGGTCGCACTCCTCGGCTTGGCCAGGTCTCTCGTCACGGGCGGAGAGCGAGACGGAGGCCGCTTCCATGATGTCGGGCGGAACTCGGTGGAACTTGTCGAGTAGGATCTCGCGTACGGCTGGCCATGGGGATTCTTGACAGCGTGAGGATCGCGGACACGGGCGGCTTCGTAGTTGTTTGCATCGTCGTCGAGACCGATGTCTTCAAAATGGCTAACGTCATCCAGGACGCTGTTGTCGTCGGAATGGAAAGACTTGAAGGAGGAGGACTTTGACGATTTGGAGGACGTCATGCCTGGCGGCGAACCTGGACTGGGACCGCTAAGATCAACGTCTTGATGCCCGTATATCATCATTGCATCGTCGGGCTAACAGGTTGAGAAGAGGGAAACAAGAACAAGAAAAGAAAAAAAGCTTGTTTGGTGGTAACAATGGTTTGGGCAGGACGGTATGCCGAGACCTCCTTGGTTGCTTCGCTCGCTCGCCTGGGCCTGGGGGAGGACGGGGCAACACCAGCAAGCGTGAAGAAGGTGTGGATATTCAGGGTGATGGATACTGGGTGGTATTGCGCGGACTGGGAGTAGAAGTCTGGCGGCGTGGAGCAGGGGGACGGGCTATGCTAATGCTGTATGCTTGTCGAAGTGTATTGCGCTCCCGTTGTGTGTACAGTATGGAGTATGTAGGTAATGTTGATTGATGGTTTCCCTGGGATCCTGGATGCTGGCCTGGCCTGGGTCTGGGTGCTGGGGTCCGGTTCAGTTCACTCGCAGAAGGCAATTATGCGGAAGGGTAGAGCCTGGTTTCTGACGGGGGGGATTGCGGGTAGATCCCTGGCGCAGGCTTGGCCGGTGCTTGGTCGTCTTGTCTTTTCGACGAGGGATGATGAGACGAGACGAAGGCAGCGTCTGTGGGTACAAACCCCTTGATGCTCAGTGTGCGCGAAGCCCAGGTCAACTGTCTCGAATTGGCTGGGATGCGGGTAGCGGGGTGGCCGGTGTCAAAGGTCACAAGGTTTGAGTTGCTGTCTGTGTCGAACAGGAGACTGCTGGAAATAGGTCGGGTTGGCTGGCCTTTCTTGGGCTTTTGGAGAGAGGTTTGGGAGGTTTCCTTCTGTCGTTCAAGAGCGCCTCGTCTCAGGATTGGAGGGCTCAGGGTTGTATAGAAACGAACGGCGGGGTGAGTTTGGGTTGAGGTGAGGTGAGGGAGCGCGGTGCGTGTGTATGTGCCTGGGCCCTGCTGGCGATCCCGCGGTCGGTGGACGGGTTCAGAGTGTTGTTCAGTTCGGATTAGGGGTAGCAGGTAAGACCGTAGGGTAGTTGAGGGGGAAAATCGGAGGGATTGGGTGAAGAATGTTGATGACTTTTGTTTTGGGTGGTGGTGGATGTACAGAAACAGCTAAAAAGGAGGGACGTCCGTGAGCGGCGAAGGGAAGAGAAACGTAGGTAGCGAGCGACTGTGCCGTCAATGTCCGGAGAAGAGGTGAGACCACCCTCCCCCCACCCTGGGGTGTGAGTGGCCTGTAATTTGTTTGAATTTCTCTTGTATTGGTCTTGGTACACTGCTTTATCCCTCAACTCTTCATCCTGCCGTTACTACACGATCTGAGTGATCGATAAAGCCCTCAGCAGAGCGGCCCTGTAGGCAGCATATTTATGGCCCTGGAGAACTATGGCGAGATTTTGCTCTGTCTGACCTATTATCCCCTGTCGACACATTCTGTAGGTGCGGTATAGAGCTTGCGTCTCTGGGCCTGTTAGCTGCAGACTAGCCTGCCTCTGGATGCTGATACTGAAGACAAATAGGGTGATGGTATCCCTGGTGCTGAGCCTAGTGGTGCTAGCAAGGAACCTTTGTATTTGTTTAAGCTGTAGTCTTTATATACCTTAAGCAGCCGCTTAAGGGTTGGTATACACAGCACCTTCTGGGTTAAAGTTGTTGTTGAAGTTGTCAAGTTGTTAGTTTGCTACTATGTTATTTGATAGATAGAGAGTACTAGCTACTTACTTTACTGCTGCTCTCCTTATATAAAGCAAAGTTCCTAGAACCTTAGTGGCTGTAGCTGTCATAAGGAAAAGTTATTCATACCTTGTTAACCTCGTCTTCATCTCTCCAGAGACCTCTGTGTCTTCCAGTACTAAGTATAGTACTTCTGTGTTCACACCTTGGGTTATATCTATTAGGGTTGCTTGGTCCTTATCTATATCTACCTTGCTGTATATTGTACCTCAGAAGAGGTGAGACCAGAAAAAAGTCTGTCCCAGGTCTGAGTAGCAGCAGGTAGGCTGTGAAGAAGGACCGGAGTTGGTTGGAGAAGAAATCCAAAGCTACAAACAAAACAGGCGGCCTCTAGCACGGACAGGATAGGGCTGTAAGAGGGGGGGGTTGAAGAGGGAAGAATAAGCGTAAGAATGAGGTCAGGTAGGTAGGTAGAGGAGGATTGGAGGAGCCGGAGGTCGGACGAAGAGTGTCCAAGTGTGAGGATGCCGTCGCCGATGGTCGATTAACGAGCGGAAAGGCAATTGGCAAGGTAGGATTCCAGCTGGTGACTATCTGCAGACTCCAAACCGAACGACACACAGGTTGGATGTGAGGTCTGAAGTCGGGAGTCTGGGTGACTGGAGACTCTGGGAGATGAGAGGGTCCAGAGGTTGACGGCAATTGGGCAGAGGCGAAATGACGGCAGATTGATGGATGCTAAGCAAGCAGCAGCAAATGAGGGACAATCAACGACAGCAAGTGCACCAACAAGGACCAGGAAAGCAGGGACGAGACAGGACGAACAACGTGCCGGCGGTGTCGTCAAGGAAAACCAGGGAAGAAACCAAGAAACGGGGCAGAATGCAGAAAGGGGTGGATGATGGAGGGGGGGAGGGAAGGGAAGGAGGGGAAAACAGGATCCGATGCGGACGGGATGAGATGGATGGATGGGTTGGGTTGGGTTGGGATGCTGGACATGCAAAAACTGGAGACGCAGTCAGGGCAGTCAGGGCAGTCAGGGCAGTCAAGTCAGGGTGATCCTCCTGGACCGCCAGACAAGAGTCACAATCATCAGCGATGAGATGAGTGCTGATAGACAACGACGGCACGGGAGAGAGGCGCTGCTAAGTCCCAGAGAGGAAGATGAGAGACGGTGCGGACAGCGGTTCAAGCGGGCGACCGGACCTGACGTGGAGACGGGCAGCGACGGATGCTGCGCAGATGCTAATTTTTTATTACACTAGGTACTCTGGACTCATGGACGGCATCCACTCATCAGCACTGCAAGATTCGCTGCGTCTTTGCTGCCCTCAATTTCCTGGGTTTGCAAGTCTGGACCTTTATTGGGGGCGGGACGGCGGTACTGTCATCTGGGTACGTACTCCGGTCCGCAGTCAGCTCGAGTGGTGAGGCTATCAGTGATGAGTTGTAAAATTACAATTTGTGCCTGCGTTAGCTCGCCGA
Source organism: Colletotrichum horii (assembly GCA_027406005.1). Lineage (NCBI taxonomy): Eukaryota > Fungi > Ascomycota > Sordariomycetes > Glomerellales > Glomerellaceae > Colletotrichum > Colletotrichum horii. The sequence goes on along the minus strand of JANVYB010000001.1, from coordinate 9,494,898 downwards.
CTAGCGACGACAACTCCGATGCGGTGATGGGCGATGATCGATGAGCGATGAGCAGCGATGATTTGGTGGTGGTGGTGGCCTGCTCCGCTGATTGATGGTGCAAGACCTACATACTACCTACCTTGCCTTACTATGTAGGCACCTTACACTAAAGCAGGTAACTGAATAAGGTAAAAATACGTGTGCACTGTGCACATGCTCATGAGGAGCGACACAGAGAACCAAAAAGATGACGATTGTCGAATGTCGGGGGATCACTGGGATCAATGCTGTTCATGTCCGGTGGTAGATTGGACGAAATGCAGGCGATGCTGGAAATGGCACCCTCCCTTTCGCTGAGGGTGTGAAGGCCTGAGGTGCCGCTGGACTCCTCTCAGGAGAGCCTGGAAGGGCAGAGCAAGGCAAGAGCATGCAGCCCAGGTGTTGGTCCGCGGAATAAACAGGCGCTGGCTGCAGAAACCTCAGCGAAACATGCACAGCCAACAGGCACACAAATGTCACAAGCAGGATTGATTCACCTGTTGACTCTGCTGTTGTTGTAGCCGGTTGGTGGTCCAATGATAACTCAGGTACCTTAAGGGATCCACTCGGACATTGCGGAAATCAGCGAAGGAAAAAAAGAAAAATCAAGAGAAAAAAGGAGAGAGCGGCCAGACGCGTCCAAAGTCTGGAAACCGCCCACTTGCCCACAGGCTTCATTTTCGCTTAGGGGAGGTACGTACCTGCCTACTCAGGTACTGCCCGCAAGTACCGCACTCCACTGCTCAGGGAAGCAACGATGGTCACCCCACCGAACCGGGCACTGCCTTCCTCCACATCACTCCACTGCACTCAGGGAAGTCCGGTCGGGGCCACGTGATGACACATCAGGTGCGAACCAGATCCGGGATAACCATACTCCGGCTCCAGCTTTTTCCCGTCCTGCCCTCAGCTGAAGTGAGGTGCTGTCTCAAATGCTTCATGCTTACCTAAGACATCCTCAGACAATGGTCAAGCACCTTCAGCCTCTCTGTTGAAACGAGCCCGCCGTTTCTGATCATCCACGAGGACCTGCCATCGTCATCTGAGCCTGTCCCGCGAAGATGCTTATCTCTGTTCCCTCGTCTTGGCTGACACCGCCTCTTCGGGTGCCTCAAGCAAGTGTTTGGGGAGGTGACGGGGACGTGGAGCCGCTATGAAGCTTATCAGCACCAACACGATGCAGCCTACGCCCAGTTGGTGAGGTCGCTGTGCGATACGAAGCCGTATTCACATGCCCCTCAGTAAGCCCTATCGCCATCACCCACTACCTAACGTATCTGAGGAATCACATCACGACAATTCTCGCATCTCGTCTCGCACCCGCATCCAACAGTCACCGCCATCACATTTGACAAATCGTCGTTGTTGCAAGTACTCTCCTATAAAGAGCGTTCGAGGAAACACAATCATGGCTCCGGCCAAGCTTCATCTTCTATCGCGCCGAGCGCAACACCGTCCGTCATCCCGTCCGCGATGGCCCCGTACAAGTCCCCCAGCACGGCCCCGCTCTCTGCCGCCAAATGCGCCTTCGTCCTGGCCAAGCTCGCCGCCATCGCCTGCGTCTTGATGCTCATGATATCCGGCACCAGCCTCCTCAGAGGCAGCCACCCAAGCACCACCGACCTGCGCGGGAAGCCCTTCTCAATGGTCTCGGTAAGCGCTGCCACTAGCCGCCCGGACCCTACCTCCAAAGGGGCAGGCCGTTGGAGAACCAGCACACCATTAACCCCCATCAAAGTTCCGAGGCGTCGCCGCCGCAGCCGCCGGCGATGCGCCTCCTTACCTAGCCAGAATGCACTGGTTCCTCGACTCCTTCGCATGGGAATGGCTTGCGAACAACACCGCCCAGCGCGACGCCGCCAACTACGTCTTCATCCAACCCCTCCGCCCGCTGCAGATGCCAGCTGTACTGCATGACGTCGCTGATTCGCTGTACCGCGCCGGCCACATGATGGACACCTGCCAATCTACACATTTAAATGCATCGGCCACCGAATCCTGCATTCGCGCGAGCCAGCCCTTCTTCGCGGCTTTCGATGCCGCAGAGCCGCTGCGCCTGAATAATGCCCCGGCATTCCTCCTTTACGTGCTCGCACTCGTCGCCGACGTCGTGTCTCCTGCTCTGTTCAGCTGTCTCGCCTTCTTCTCCGACGGTGGCGTCGAGAAGCGTTACCCGTGGCTCAGGACTGGTGTGCTGGCACTGCCGGTGGCTTTTCACGTCATCTCGGCCTCAATTTTGACGTCCAACGCCAGCTTCCTCGTGCGCTATCTCAATCAATTCCCGGACGTCCCCGCAGACGCCGCGATTGGGCTGCGCTTCTTGGTCGTTGCGTGGTGCGGCGTCATGGCTGAGCTGTTGGCCTTGGCGCTCAGCATCGCACGCGTCTTTCTGTTGCGGCTCTGGGCCGTCAAACGCAGGCGCAGGTCAGAGATCATGAGAAGAAGCATTCCATCGCAGTCTCGGATGAAAGCAGATGATGTCTGATACAATTGCGTTTCTTCAGCAACCCCCTGCTTGCTGTCTTTCATCGTACATCATAATGTCTAATGCCAATAGCCCATTCCCGATTCCGTGCAAAAGGAATTCCACCCTGCCGATCCGTCTTGGAATCCCCAAAATAGCTCACGGCGCTTTGGAATTTCGGATCAAGATCTGGCCCTGAAGAATTCTGTCTGGTCTCACATGTCCGCCCTGTCCTCGGTCCCCTATCACTGATGACGATCTGCACGGCAACTGAGCCGAGCGAGACAAACAAACACAACCGAGCTCTATTGGAAGTCTCGAAGCTTGAAGGCCTTTCTTTTTGAAAAGAAAGTCTCATCTCTTAACCCGAGTCCATGCTATCGGATGATTTAGGCAATGCTGGCTATTTTCCTCTCTAGCTGCCGGAGGGGGATGGTTCGGTCTTGGCAGTCACGGGAAATGGCGTGCGCCGTAACCTAATTGACCAACAGCAACGTATCCAAGGTTCATTTGGAAATGGAAGTATCGCACAGACAGCCGGGAAAGGTTGCGAATAGGGGCATCGAATGCAATTGATGTAGCCCTGAATCTAGAGCGTTATCCCTGCAGCATGCATTCCCCATCCATAGAAAACCGTTTACGAAAAACGGCAGAATATGCAGCCAACATCTTCAAGCACAATTCGCCCCTCGGCCTCACGGCGTTCGGGGGACCACCAGTGCAATTCAAAATTGTTTGTTAAACGATCCTGGTCGAGAAGCTGCAAAGTCAGTCATACATGTTGACTAACAACCCCAGCTGCATGACCGATTCGTGAAACGCCTGCGATGGATCGATGAGCAAATGGTTTAAACCTTCACCGTTCACATGATAAGTTCAAGCTCCCCCTAATTCGAGTAATAGTACCAAGAAATCTTTAGCATCTCCCAGGCCCGCTCCGGCCCGGCGAGCACAAAGATGGTATACTGCATCAGCCTCATCCGAAATGGAGCTCCGGGTGCCGTCTTGGCTTTCTTCATCCGGAGGTGAGGATAATATGTCCAAAAGAGGGAGAAAGACCAATGCCATATTCGCAGCCATGTCTGACCCCTTTTTCCCGCGACAAGCCTTCCGGGCGCAGTGGGCATGTACGCCCTCTCCATCGATGTCTCCAGCATTGGCACCTCGCTCCCCCGCGCAGTCTACACCCTCCTCTCCGGCCTCAACGCCGCGACGGTGGGCACAATCGCCCTAGCCGCCGTCGAGCTCTCACACAAAGCCGTAACTGATAGACTCACCCGCACGCTCGTGTTCCTTGCCGCCGCGGCAGGAATGATGTACAATGCCCTCTGGTCCTTTCCCGTGCTGATGGCAGCGGCGGGTGTTGCGGCCGTTGTACATGATTACCGCTGGGTTTACCGCCCGGCAAGGAGAATTCTTGCGATGCTGAGGGCTCTGTGCGGAAAGAGAAGAGGGAGGACACGGGATGAAGGTGTTCAGGAGTATAACTCGGCCGGCCCGTCTTCCTCAACCCGCACATCGGCACCGACCTGCCAAGAGCCCGTGTTGTCTGGCGCCACCACGGCCCCAGAGCCCCGCGTCGTCCCGAAGTAGTTCCGCCTCGACTTCTCCTAGAAATCCGGCACCGCCCTCATCCTCGCCTTCTTCGCCCCTTTCTTCACAGCGGTGACCATCCGCGGCGTGGTCGCCGACCTGCCCGTCCTCTACAGGCTCTTCTCCAACCTCTGCCTCGCCGGCACGATCATCTTCAGCGGCGGGCCCATCGTCATCCCCCTGCTGCGCGAGCAGGGCTGGCCACCGCCCAATCCTTCTCCGGTCCCAACTTCAACTTTGCCGTGTTCCTGGGTGGGCTCACCGCGGCTAACGCGGGGTACTCGCCCCTGGCTGGCGCGGTGGTTGCGTTCGTCGGCATCTTCACCCCGGACATTGTGTTGGTCCACGGCACGATGGGCGTCTGGGCGTGTTGCGGAGTAGGCCGTGGGCGAAAGCGGTCGTCAGGGGCGTGAATGCCGCGGCTATTGGGCTAATTTACACGGCGGTGTACAGGATCTGGCAGGTTGGGTTCCTGGATAAGGGGTTCCAGGCCGGGAGAAGTTTGGGGGACGACCCGTGGTGCATTGTGGTCGCGGCCGCGGCGTACTATGTATGTTGGGGGTAGGTACTCCGATGGGGTTGGGAAGGTATAGTGTTGTTTGCGGAAGGGGTTGAGAAGGGATGAGCCTGCGAATCGAGTTGTATGTGGGATCGGAATTCCGTCTGATGTAACGTCAATATACCTTTGGAGAAGGTTGTTTCATAAACTTCCTCAAGTAAAAGAGTTCCGCATGTCGGACCCTAAAGCTTGGGCTGCGATGAGTTTTACAAGGCACGTCCAGCTTTTCGAAAAACCTTGACATCAACAAAAATGTTTCCTGCCGGCATTGTGGGAAGGAAGCCGGAGAAGAGACGCTTAGATCAGTCGGATTTCCCGGACCGGAAACACCCATTGTACTATTTCGGTAATCGTTTGACACCTCTCAAACCACTTTTAAGATCGGATGATACCTATAGATGAGATGCATGTTTGCCATGACATCACTGACTAATCTACTCGCAGCCGAATTCTAAAAGAAGACAAAAAAGCAACGCACGGCCGTCTACGAACCCCTTGGAAGAACAGACTCCTGATGAGACAGAGGATTAGAGGCTATTCTGCCCAAGGAAGACGTCACCTGCGTCCATGAGGCTTACTTCAATACACTATAGTCTTGGAAACTATAGAACGCACGATCTTCAGGGCGCAATGCCCGATTGCAACAGCATACACTGTGTTCGTCTAGATGCTCGAACCTTCCCGATGGCGCCGCGGGTGCCGAGAAACTTGGATTGAAACCCGAACAGTAGTAGTGAGGGAGAAGCAAGAGCTCGCTTATCGTGGAGCAGCTTCTTCTGAGCCGCAACCTCGGTGTGGAAGATTCAAAGTACCGCGGCTTTTATCGCGATCACGAAGTTAGCTTGTGAGCAGTTGAGCCATATGCCCATGTGTGTCGGAAAGCCTAACAAAGGAGCTACACCTGCTCAGCTCCTTCGAAGTGCGAAGAAGTGAATCAGCAGAAGCTTAGTTTCCAAGTAGACGATGTAGTGATTATACTCAACCCTTTTTTAGCTGAAGTCGACGAGTTCATCAAAAGGACCAAGAAGGAGAGCGGTTAAGCATCCCCTGCTGAGGTGTTAAGAAAGCCAGCGTTACGTTCGACAACCGCAAGGCACATCATCATCTCTATACCGGCACGAAAAAGACTACAGCCATCCAAAAGATGTCTGTCAGAGCCGAGAGGACTCGGCGCATGAGTAGACTCGTGTCCATTATTGTACACAGTCAGCCGTATCCTCGCTCAAGATTGATATTTCAAGGCGAAGGCAAACTTTGGTCTTCTACTATTAATCCATTTCATGATGAAGTGTAAACCCTTAGCTATGTGGATGCTGTTCGACTCGGTCTCAAACGCGGACCCTAATGAAACGTCAGGAAATATGTGCAGCCCTATTAATGTGCCCAGGTAAGGATCGCAGTTATGGCCAAGTAAATGTGTTCGCTGATCTAGACTGCTATCATTCGTCTAATCCAGGTTGGGGGGAGATGCAGCCCTTATCGCAGAGAACCCGAACCGAAAACCATCCAGCCGAGAGAGCATGGGTCATGTACACACTTACCTAGATAATGTCACTTCAGTACCAACTCGTTGGTACTAAGAAGATCTTGCTCTGACGTACGATGGCTGCACCAAAGGAGAAGGAGCTCGATACAGCAGACTGACTTGATTGCGCAAGCTCGATATGTCGCCAACCACTTCCCGATTCAGATCATCCCACCCAGGCTCTCGTAGCCCGCAAACCAGTTGCGGCGATGCATGAGCCAACGAAGATATCCAGAAGAAAGCCATCATTTCCCTAGTGACATAGAAAAGTTCCTCAAATACACCAGAAGCGAAGGGGTTGCGTATGTAAATGCGTAAACCGTACGTTTGGCTAACAAATGGGAATAGCATTCAACGAGAAAGGCTAGGCGTAAACACGAAGTCTCGATGCTCGCGAGGGTCTTCTCAGAATGTCGTGATAGATGCCGATGTTCCCAAAGCTGCAACGCAATGCGTGTTTGCGCCAAGGGTGATAGGAGCATCGTTTACGCATGGGACAAAGGGAACATCTGCACCTGAGCCCTGTTTGCTGCTGTAAGACTCGGAATGCGAGGTCTTGGCCACCCATATGAGGACTTGCTCCGCTCCTTCAAAGACATCTATCATCAGCCTGTGACAGGGTGAGGAAGAATGCTGTGACCGTTGGCGGGTGGCAATCGTCCCGTTTAAGATGTTTGGTCTCTGTTGCTCAATCCCGCATTAAACAGCCAATGCTGAGGAGCTCCATCCGCCGTTCGAGATGTTGCCGGTAGTCGTCGATCTTGTGGCGATGCCATCGCGATGCCATCGATAATGCGCGCAGCCACACACGACCAGCAAGTGTAAATGACGAAACACTTTTTCAGTGGCGAAACACCAGATCCATTTCACCCAGAACGTTGGAAAGCAGATGATCATCCAGCACAAACGTAGTTCGTGGGAGAAGACTGGGCCCGGTGTTGCGACATGTGTGGCGTGCTCTCAACCCACCACACATGTGCACGTTGGATGCACTTGCATGCCAAGGGTCTCTGATCCAGACTCGAGCGGTCTCCGCAACCGAACAAATGCAGCCGGGATCGTGGGTGTAGGTTCGTGGAGCTGTGCAGCAGCACTTCTTCGTGGCAGGCGTGGCTGCATGCCCTATCTCTAGACGGGAGCTCGTACGAGCACCTTCACACGGGCAGCCGAATATCAAGCGGCATCTGCCGGCTTGTTGCCAACAGCGTTGAAAGTGGAAGAGTTGACGATGGAGGCCTGCTGAACCAAAATTCTTGGCTGCTTGGCGAGATATGGCGATAAGCCCAGGGTTGGTTGACGAATCGCATTCGACATGTGGCCATCAACTGAACGTCCCCTTGTCTGGGTTTATTCCAGAATACCTTCCATTTCGATCAGACTTCCATTGAGCGCCACCTGCGGCGCGACAAGACGGGCCACGCCAGCCATGCTGCGAAGCGATCGATGCTATCGAACGGCACAACGGTTAGCCCGTTGGCACTGGATTGATAGCGCCGTTGCCATGAGTGGTGTATACCAGGATGAGATAAGTCGGCGCGTGAGGGATGCCCTCCGTGGGAAGAGCAAGTTTGGCAGCGATAGGCCAGAAACGCCAAGGGACTCAAACGCGGAGAAGGCGCAAATGATTGGAGGCTGTTTGATAGGATAAAGCCAAAATGTCGAGCGTAGAGAGACGGGTGAAGGCCCAAGAAAATTCCAAGAGAAAACCAAGAAAAGCCAAGGAAGTGGTGGTGCCGACTTTTATATAGCGCGAGCCTTATCCTCCTGCCCGAATGGGACGCTGGAGGAGGATTGAAATCTGCCGACGCGTAGACATGATTCGACTGGTCCTTGACGAGAGCTGTGCATGCCGATACCCGTCCAATTCGAGATATCGAGGGTCGTTGGTAAAGAGGGGTATCATTGCAGGGGCCCTGGACGGCCGCTTGAAGGAAATCCACCGAGACGAAGACCAACTTTGGCGCTGGAGAGTGAGGTGTTGAAAGGCTGCTAGTGAGCGGCACAGACCTGCCACGCAATCAATCTCATTCGGGATCAGAGACAGATGCGGGCTGGTCTCACGGGACAACCTATCGAATCATGCGCAGTTGGTTGGCGACATATTCCGCCAGCCCTCGTCTTTACTCCCCGCTCCATGCCGCGGGAACACTTCTCTTTCTGACGCCATATTCGACTTACAAAAGTTCCCGGCATGAGACATGGTTCAAAGACATAGGAGATGGCGTGTGCGATATAGAGGCGGTGACGACTGCGAAAGACTTCAGCTCTGAGGATGATACGAAGTTGGCTAAAGAGGACGAACGCAGGTAGAAACATGTAGGAAGAGAGAAAAGTGTGGCCAGCTGGCAAGAGCCATACGCAGCCTACTGCCAGCTGGCTCGATGATAGCTGGCCCATGTTGGCGCCAATTTTAACCTTAAATGCCCTTGCATGGCACACGTGATTCGTCTCTCTCTCTCTTCATCCCCAGTGACACTTGGTTCCCGCCGTTCGGCTCCTCTTCATCATCCCTCTCATCTCTGCATTGAGCGACTACTGGTTCATAGAATCGCCCTTTGCGTGCTCTGCTCTTCGCGTACCCCGGCTCAAGGTCACGAGCTGACTGAACCGCCTCTCCGGGACATGCATCCAGGCTGGGCCTCCAACAGGGAAACATCCGTCAGCTGAAGCCCTCTTGATTCCTCCTTCCACAAGTGTAGCTAGCCTCGATGCAGTCAACAAGAATCACAAGAGAAGCAAAAGTACAATGAGGGTCTTTTGCAAGCCTCGGCGTTTTCAAAGTCTCTGGCGGCATCGCAATATTCTCTCGTACCTCTCTCCACACAAGAGGCTTGCTGGCTAAAGCTACGCGACTTGCCTCTTTCATCATGTTTGTCACCTTTTGAGTGGTTCCCATATTGATCTTACCTAATTCATTGGAGGGACTTGCTAATACCATAAAGGATATATTGATCTCCCAAGGCATCGTCATCCTGCAAGCCACACCCTCAATCTCTGATGCTGAAAAGAAAGCACTGACGGTATCTGTCGCCCCCAGTGGAACCTGATTCTCGCAAACATGTCATGGCTGTAGATCTGAGCTGAGAATCATCAACTCCTCACAACAAGTGCTGCAGAAGGCGCGGGAACTACTATGCAGTAAAACCATGAACATGCCGTGTCTTCGGTTGACTGGCAAAAACCCTCCCCCACGTAGCCGATGTACCACGCGACAGGGATGGCTGTGTTCCACTCCAAATCTCTGGGGCGTCCCTCCCTCTCAGCTCTGCGACCTTGTAGCGTCTTCCCCGCCTCTCTTCCTCTGGCCTCAAGTGACCAAACAAATTATTGGCCAATGCAATCGTTTCCATCGAAACCCTGCGAGCAGACTGGGTCGTACGGCGCCGAGCCTTGTGCTCAAGTTGGGGGCGAGTGACCTTACCATGGCGAACCAATCTTCTCCGTCTTGCGTATCTGCTGTCCACCACCCTTGATATCGGCAGCATACCTGTCCGAGAAGGTCGATCTTTTCGAGAGCGAGCCAAGATGCTGCCCAGGCGGCCTAGACTGGGTATGCTCCCGAGAATCACCACAGAACCTTGCCACCTTTCGTCTACCCAGAACGAGCAGTCCAAAATGTGCAGAGCATCCGGTTGGCATCTGGGCGCCGACGGGGTGGCACCGCTGATAAGCGTTACCATTTTCCTCGTACTTGGAAATACTTTAATTATCGGGCCCGTCCTGGGAAGCCAGCTTCGTCCTCACCTGCAGTCTGTTCTTCTCTGCAAGCTACACGACCTTGTCGTCCAAAAACGCCATGGCGAACGAGAAGACCGAATCGCCCGTCACCCCAATTGAGATCGGGAAGGCGCAGGGCGTGTTGACTGATGAGAAGATCCCAGCCGTGAGTGCCATTAAGGTTGCGAGAGACACGTAGAGTCACTGACGTTTGTATTTCAGGACTACCAAGCACAAGAGCTCCATCGTTTGGACTCCGAGGAGCATGCGTTCGAGTCGTAAGTCATCATGGACAAAACCTCGATTGTCCGAAGTCCAAGCTTACACCAAGGAAGTCAACTCAATGTTACCGAGGATGATCTCGTCGAGGCCAAGGCCATCGCCGCCACCCTCTCTCTGGAGGGCGTGCGCAAGATGATGCAGAATGTGCTCAAGATCCACGACCGTGACCCAAACTTCCCCCACAGCGTTCTCATCAAGATTCACGAGTTTCTCGGTCAGTGCCTTGTCCGACTCACTAGTATCTCTGCGCAGCGCTGACTGTGGAATAGACAATGATGATGTTATCGAGAACCCCGAGAAGCACGAGGAGATCATTTGGGAGATGAAGCTGGAGGCTGCCTTGATCACCAACAACAGCCCGTACGCCGAGGTACGAGCCGTCGTCGACAACAAGGACGATCCGACCATGCCCTGCGGCACGATTCGGGCCTGGACCATTGGTATCTTCTTCTCCGTCTTCCTTGCTTTCATCAACCAGGTAACTACATTTGTGCATCATATAGTGACCAAAGCACAAGCTGACAGCCGTAACAGCTCTTCAGTGTGCGCCAACCGCTGATTTCTATCGAATCCAACGTCGCCCAGCTCTTGGCCTTCCCCCTCGGCAAGGCGTGGGAGAAGTGGATGCCAAACGCCATGATCCCCCTCGGCTTCGGGATCAAGTTGCCCCTCAACCCAGGCCGCTTCAACAAGAAGGAGCACATGCTCATCGCAATCATGGCCAACACTGCCAAGTCTCTGCCTTACACCCAGTACATTGTCTGGACCCAGGTTCTTCCCCAGTACTTCAACCAGCCGTACGCCAAAAGTTTTGCCTATCAGATCCTGATTGCGCTGTCCACCAACTTTATTGGATACGGTCTTGCTGGTAAGCGATCGAGTACGGCTAACAATGAGGATCAGCTGCTGATATTCAACAGGCCTTACCAGACGATTCATCGTTTACCCCTCCTACTGCGTATGGCCCGCCTCCCTCGTCACGATTGCTCTCAATTCCGCACTCCACAACGAGACAAACACGTCCGTCCCGGGCCCGTTCAAGAAGCTGTATTCAATGACCCGCTACAAGTTCTTCCTCTGGTCCTTCGGCGCCATGTTTATCTACTTCTGGTTCCCCAACTACCTCTTTGAGGTTCTGACCTTCTTCAGCTGGATGACATGGATCGCACCCAATAACCACAATCTCGAGATTACGACCGGCTTCCGCAACGGCTTGGGAATGTTCAACTTCTGGCCCACCTTTGACTGGAACGTGATGCTCTTCGACAGCGTCGACCCTCTCATGGTGCCCGCCTTCTCAACCTTCAACCGCACGCTGGGCATGTGGCTGCTCGGATTCGTGATCATGGGTATCTACTACACCAACGCCTGGAACACGGCCTACATCCCCATCAACTCCAACCGCGTCTTCGACCACTTTGGTGAACTCTATAACGTATCGAGAGCGCTCGACGACCGGGGAATGTACGACCATGAGAAGTACATGGACTACTCAGCTGCGTACCTCGGTGCTGCCAACACCTTGGTCTATGGCTCCTTCTTCGCCCTGTACAGCGCCGCCATCACTCACGTCTGCATTTTCCACCGCTACGAAATCATGATGGGTTTCAAAAACATGTGGAACACCATTCGCCGTCGCAAGACTACCAAGGAGGGCGAGAACGATGGAGAGTACAAGGATATTCACAACCGCCTGATGGCTAACTACGCTGAAGGTAAGCATCGCGACTTGCCCTACTTCCATTCGATACATTCACTAACCGAGTCAAAGTTTCCGAATGGTGGTACCTTGGCACCCTTCTGGTCGCTGCTGCATTTGGCTTTGCTGGTGTTGCTGGCTGGCCCACTTACACGACTCCCGGTGTTGTCCCTTATGGTGTCTTCCTGGCTGTTGTCTTCGTCATCCCCATCGGCATTATCAAGGCCATGACTGGTATCGAAGTTACGTTGAACGTCTTGGCCGAGTTTATCGGTGGCATGTGGGTTGAGGGTAACGCTCTAGCCATGAACTTTTTCAAGTCCTTCGGGTATGTTTGCAAACACATCCTTATCGACATCTTGATGGCTAACACCGGCACAGATACGTCACATGCGCTCACGCCGTCCACTTCGCAAACGACTTGAAGGTCGCGCACTACCTCAAGATCCCCCCCAGACAAACCTTTGCCTGCCAAATGATCGCCACCCTCATCTCGACCTTCATCTGCACCGCCGTCATCAACTTCCAAATCAGCATCCCCAACATCTGCACCCCGCAGGCGCCGATGCGTCTCTTCTGCCCAGGCCCCAACACCTTCTTCACCGCCGCCGTCCTCTGGGGCACCATCGGCCCGATCAAGGTCTTTGGCCACCAGGGCCAGTACAACTACCTGCTGCTCGGCTTTCCCGTCGGCATCGCCCTGCCCATCATCTTCTACTACTGCGTCAAGTTCTTCCCCAAGAACCGCTACCTCCGCCAGTTCCACCCCGTCGCCCTCTTCTACGGAGGCATCAACTGGGCCCCCTACAGCTTCTCGTACGCGTGGCCGGCGGTCCCCATCGCCTGGCTGTCGTGGATCTACGTCCGCAGCCGGTACCTCGCCTTCTGGTCCAAGGTACGTCTGCTCCAACCCCAAACTGCTCTGACAAACCCAGCTAACACACCCTCCCAGTACAACTTTGTGCTTTCGGCCTCCTTCTCCGCCGGCATCGCCATCGCCGGCATCATCATGCTCTTCACCGTCCAGTGGTTCGGCGCCGAGGTTCCCTGGTGGGGTAACGAACAGATCGGCGCTGGATGCGAGGGCTCCGCGTGTACCCTCAAGACCCTCGCCGAGGGCGAACGCTTCTACCCCTGGTGGAACCCCTCCCAGGTCCCTGCTCCCTAAGCTGCTTCATCGCTACTTGTCTCACTGGGCTTACCCGCTTTTGTTGGGCATGAAGTGATGTTGTTCGCGGGGTGGATGGACCTCTGTAGGCTTGCTTGCACTACCGGATCATCATCTTGTTTACATTCACACCGCGCTCATTGAATTACTTTCACGTTTCACGACTAGACGAGAGATGGAGACGAATTTTGAAAACCCCGTTGATTCTTGATTCCCCATATGTTTGTCATTGGAGGGCTCCCCTCTTTCAACATCACATAATAGCAGTCACTGAATACCACTCCTGAACTCACGCCGGACTCTGAAGAGTGACTGACTGAATTGTGCAAGTGACTGTAGTACCACTGACGCTTGCGCTGACTCCAGACATGCTATAAGTCGTGGCCGAGTTGTAGTTTTGAGGCGAGCTGTTGCACCAGCTGGAGTCCGAACTTCCCTCGGAGGTCTGCACACAGTGTGAGGTCATGCCAACGAAGGACAGTCAACTCTACTTACAATGACGATATTTTTGAACTCCAATGGGCCAAAGTCCCAGGAGACGTCGTACCTAAACCGACATTAGAGAACGGGTAGCTGGCGATCTCATGCCTACTTACAATTCAATAGCAAAGAGAACTTGATTAAACGATTTGTCGGCTAACGCCACCATGTCAGGCGAAGGCCCTCTCTCTCCATGATTGAAACTTACCCAACGCAAAGTCGTTAGTCACACTCTGGCCATTGCTCTGCCTCACAACAGTCGTCGTCCACGCCGAACCATCCGACTTGAGCGTATTCGCGAACGAAACCGTCTCCCCGCCGTACGTGTTGAACCCGCCGCCCCAAGGCAGGCTCGGGTTCGAGCAGCACCACCCGGACCCGAACCACCACGTGCCGGATCGGCCGTCGAGCACGTTCTGGTAGACGCCCGAGTTGTCGGTGGGCTGCAACCCGGGCCAGAGGTAGTACATCCCGGCCTGCTGCAGGGTCGGGATCACCATCTCCCCCGAGAAGGAGGTGAACTTCTGCCCGGAGGCGGGGTAGTACCGGAGGAAGTACCATGTCACTGCCGACACCGGATTGGCCAGCAGGAAGACCGGCAGGAGAAAGACGTTGCGATGCATGTTTAGATTCTCAACTTGATGCAATACTTGGGCCGATGAGAAGACAGCAGTTGGACCTGTCGGTCGCTTCCGACTTATTTATGTTCATCTTAAAATCTCACCTGCCTCTTTTGACAAGTCCAGGGTATCGGCACATCATGGGGCGCGTGTGATCAATCAAGTTGCGATAACCGTCACCACATTACCAGTTGAGGAAACTTCAATACCACCTGAACCAGGGTGACCGGGTTATCTGCTTGAACGAAGTCACGCTGCCCTATCGGAGGTGCGTGAACAGGCGATCCAAACCAGTTTATCGCTGCAACCTGCAAGAATCCCGTTCGGAATCACTAAAGAGATGTGCCGACTGGCGCGGCAGCAGCAGCAGCAATGATAACACGAACTTTACAGGTCTGTTTTGTACGAAAGCAGACTGTTCAGCCGGCATTCTAGAGATAATAAGTGTAGCGCTGTAGCGCGCGTCCATCTGCAGATTGGTCTTCTCCACCGTCGCTTTTTCCTGGAGCCTGTGTGCGTCCAAGTCTTCATAGCATCCTGTGAACGAGATGAAGAAATGCGACCGAATGTTGAGTTTCCTTGCCAGGCAGCACACCGAACGAACTAGCCTAAAGATTATTTTCAATATCAGAACCATTGATGATTCTACAGCCGATGCAAGGCTTGACGAAGTTCACAGGAGCCTTGGATATCGAATCAGCGTCAACTTCGGTCAGCGTTGTTTCTGGGGCACATAATGTCAGGTCTCTGCTCGCCTTGTTCATACGCTTCATCTGCATAGTAGCCGAGCGAGTTGCAAGGCATTCTATCGCCTTAAACTGTGCGGGTCGCTAATGGAGAATCGGGTGTCTATCAGGGTTCTCATTTGCTCTAGGCGCAACAATCTTAAGTTGCTCGCCACGCCATGCCATCTCTGATCTTCTTTGCTTTGTTCTGACTCTCTTCTTGTGTTTTCCCTTCTCAAACCATGCTCCCAATGTCAACTGACGAGCCCTCGTTTCGCCCTCGTTATCCAGGGCAGGCAGTAGATTTAACCCCACTGCACAAGTACCTTCTTGCCCTTCTTCTTCTTACCTCCAGTGGGAACTTCCTCCTCCTCCCTCTCTGAAGCGTTCTCGCTCGCCGCGCCGCTTCCAGGGGCCGACCCCCAGCTGAAGCTGCTCGAGGCGCCTCCCAGGTCTCGGCGGACACCTCTGCCACCACCATAACCGAAGATGGTGGTAAGAGGCTTTTGAGCCGGAGGCAGGGCAGGGAAGTTATCGCCGCCAGTAGCCGGTCGGGCCTGTCGGGGGGCAGGTCCCGATGATCTGCTACTATTGCTCGCGGATGGGTTGTTCGGGCCAATCCACGACGGTCTCGGGGCTGCTGATGACGATGAAGACGACGAGGCATCCGGGAGAGCGGGAAAGGCGTTGGGCGGCGGGGGACGGGGTTGGGACGAGCCAGGCACCCAGTGGGTCGTGGCAGCTGGTGTGACTGGCTTGGGACCAGCAGCACCTGCACGCGTGCTATTTTTGAGCCGCAAGACACGGTTAGACTGCCTCGAAGAGGGCGCAGCGGCAGGTGTAGCGGGAGAGGCGGTTGCGGCGCTGGCCCAGCCGCTGGACGATGTGGTAGCTCCGTGCATACCGCCCAGGCCGGGAAGGGATGGGTAATCCTCGTTGATGGCTCGCCAGTCCTGCCAGGCCTTCTGCAGGGCCTCGGCCTTCTTCTTGTCTTCGAAGAGATCGGCAACTTCGCGAACCAAGGTTCCTAAAGCGTTTGACGATGTGTCCGCGAAAAGGGAGAAGAAGGCGTCGACAAGCTGAGGCGCCGTGAACTTTCCTCTCCTAAAGGATGATATGTGTTCACGGAAGGTATTCATTTTCGCTTCGTCCTTCTTTAGTAGGGTTTCGGCACGTTCAATGACTGACTGATGGCGCAACATCATCGCTCGCTCTTGAGGAGGCAGTGATGAGATATCAGTGACAGTCAGCTGCTCCATCGCGGTCGTCGGCAGTGCTGGAGCGGGTGCCGGGCGGGAAGCTGCTGAAGGCGCAGGGGCATTGCCTTGGCGTGAGGAGGCAGGCTGTGATGACGCGGAGGATGTAGAGAGCTGGCCGCCAAATGTGCGGTTGGAAACTGATTGTGCTGAATGAATAGCCATTTGCCTCTGGAAAGCAAGCTCATCACGCCGAAGAGGCTGAGCTGAGCTCTGAGGGATAGGATCCGCATTAGGATCCCGGCCACGGCCACGCCCTTGTCGACCGCTACCCGATCCTCCTCCTCCCCCTCCACCACCGCCCCCGCCTCGCCTCTCATTCTCGTAACTGGGTCTGAAGTCGAAGCCGGACATGTTGACGACGCGCGCATCTCTGCGGACGTCCTTGGACAGGGAGTTGGCATGTTCAGCCAGCTGGTGCGCCTTCAGGTCCATCTCAGACTCGAATACCACGAACTTCTTTTCCAAACACTCCTTGTCGAGACATGGGAAGTGGTCCTTCTCGAAGTGCTTCTCCAATGCAGGGTAGTTCACAAAGTAGTGAGGGTGTCTCGAGTCTCTTCGGTCGCAGAGGAAACATCTCTCGTGCTTCTCGCGGCAATGGTCAAAGAGCTTGTCGTCGTCGTAGAAGCGCGATCCGCAGAAACCACATAGAGGATGGCCTTTGAAACCAGTCTGGTCGATGGCGCCAGGCTTGTCGTCGCCATGCCTCATGTGTTTCTCAAGCTCCTTATCGGCGAAGAGTTCGTGCTCGTGGGTGAAAAGCTTCTTGTTGCGGGTACACAGATCGCACATCTTCCGTTGGTGAGTCGACCGCACATGTCGGTGTAAGTCTGGCCAGCCCAGGCCAGCGAAGACACAATCGTCGGCTGGGCAGTTATATCGGAGCAGCACTACAGTATCGCCAACGATTTCTTCATTTGCATATCGAATACCGATGTTACTGTCGAAACTCGTGATGTCGGCGTCGGAATATTCTTCGTATCGCTTGTTTGCGTCTTCGGTGAAGATTACAAAGGGTGAGGGTGTCTTGGCTTAAGTCAGCTTCCGTAGTTCTGCTGGACATAGAGAGGACTTACTCTGCAGTGAGGGCAGTCTTTGGTCTTGTACAAAGCTCTCATACGCAGACCGCAGATATGGCATGTCTTGTGGTTGCATGGCGCAATGGAGTGGAACTTGATGGGCTCTGCGCAGATGAAGCACACCTCGCCGTCGGTGCTAGCAGTATCGTCGGCGTCTGCTGCGGCGCGAGCAACCGGCTTGGACTCAGGCTTCGGAGCTTGCGGCGAGCTTGCATCCTTGGACTGAGCAGCGGCACCCGCGTTGTTGCCACCTCGACCACGACCGCTCCTCTGTCCTCCTCGGCCGCGAGATCCAGCATTACCTCCACCACCGCCGCCGCCACGGCCTCTGCCGCGGTTGCGATTGCCCCGCGAGGGGTTCGAGGACTCAGTAGACACTTGGGCGTCCGCCATGGGGATCGTTGTTGTTTGGTTGTTTGTTCTGAGTAAAGATTTGGGATCGGATGCGCCTTGTCGGGTGAGAGGGGCTCGGTCAAGGCTGACGATTGCTCCGTTTGCCGTTGCGCGAAAAGTGTCGCTGGTGGGATCGGGATGCTTATCGAGGGATATGAAGCTGGCTCTCGGTGCGCGGGGCAGTATTCGGGGAAGCGAACAGCAGTTAATTGAAAATGAGAGTAGGGTAGACCGAGGGAAGCAAGAGACAGACGGCGCGGACGGTTGTGTTCGGGTGCCGCGAGACGAGGGACGTCCAAATTAATGATTATGTGTGGCTCCCACGGGAACTTGCATTAGTGGATGCCAGCAGAGAGGATGGCGGGGTCCAGCAAAAGGTCCCCTGCCGGGGGGAGTACGGCAGCCTGCAGGACGCACTAGGTCAAAATTCCCAGTAGTATTAGGGCCACGCCACCACTGATATGGGGGGTAATACGTTTTACATGAAATAACGCTTATATGCAATAGGTCTGACTGGAATAAGTAAATCTGAGATCTAATTAGTGCATATAGGGCTGTGCGCAGCGCATAGGCTACCTACTTCAAAATAAATATCTTTTTAGTAAGATATTAGAACTCTCTTTTCTTTTCTTATGCTTACTACTATAATAATAAGTTATACTTATTTTTATATATATTTATAACTTTAAAGTTATTTATTTTTATATAAATTAATTTTATAACTAATATTTTATTTATATTAACTGTTTTTTTTTTTAATATCTAATAATTTTCTATATAAAGCTTTATAATATATATTATATATTATAATCTTTCTATATATATATATAGTTCTATTAGCATTTTTATACTTTTTCACTTTTTTACACTTTTAATATAATCTATATAATATCTTCTAATTATAAAGCTAAATTAGAAACTTTAGAGAAAACAACTTTAACTAAATCTGCTTATAAAACTATTAAGTTTTCTTAAAAAGTTATAAAAATTAATAATTCTATTAACAGCTAAATTATTAAGTTTATTCTTAAGCAGGTTAGTAAGGTTATAATTTTAACTAAATATATCCTTAAGAATCTATCTCTTAATATTATACTTCTAGAGGCTACTGCTTTCTACTTAATATATATATACACCTCTATCTCTTTTTATACTATTCTTAATTTAATTTATATAAAATACTATAAAGTTTGCTTTTAACACCTTTATTAATAACCTTCTTAATAAAAAAGATCTAAAAGTAAGTTTATTATATAATTTCTCATAATCTTTTATAATGCTAATATAAATATATAGCTTTAGAATATAATTACTGCTTATATTATAACTATAAACAGTCAGCATAGCTTTAAGCTGCTTAATTATAAGCACTTATAGAATGCTAATATCTATTTAATATAAATATATAATACTACTTAAGCTAGTGCAAACTAATATACTATCTATAAGAATAGCAACAGCTTTTATTAGAACTATATTATTTTTAACAGCTATAAGTTATATGCTAACTATACTTATAACTCTAGCGCTAGCAATTACTCTTTTAGTAAGTTTTATATAACACTATTTTATCTTTATATATTTGCTAATATATATATAGTTATAAAAGAGACTGCTACTTCTTATAAGCAAGCTGATATTAAGCTTATAAGTATATATAAGCTGAAGGTATCTTATATTAAGTTATGCTTTCTTAAGCACTTATATAATATATTACTTAAGGCTTTATAAAGTATTAAACTCACTTTAAATGCTATAGCTAACTATATTAAGATTGCTAAACTTAATATATATTTATATATTTATTTATAACACTTTAAAAACTTACTAACTTATTATATAAATGCTAGTAAAAATATTAAGATTAAACTTAAATAAACAGTTCTATATAACTTTGCTTTAGAGCATATATAGCTTTATAACTTTAATATTTCCAGTTTAAAGTTAAGCAATATAAGTATATATATTACCAGCATATATATAGATTTATAGATATTAGGTATAGTCTTAGAGTTTAGTATAGTTAGTATTTTGGTTTAGCAGATAGAGCACCTCTATATAAGGCTTTACAGCTCTATATAAAGGTGTTAAACAGCTTTTATTTTTGCATTTTTAGGTTTTTAAATAAGATATCTCTATTGTTCACTTTTATATTTTCTTAATTAACTTTATAATATTTTGCTAAATACTATATTGCTTAATACTTAATACTAAATAGCTGGTTATCTATATATTAATTTAAAGCCTTTCTACTTAATTATTACTGATAAATTCTATAACAGCTAGAAGAATAATATAATTATAACACTTCTTCAAAAGTCCTTCTAATTTAAAATATCTCTATTAACTTTAAAAAAGCATCTCTAGAAATAGAAACTTTAGTGCAAAGTTTGTATAGTCTTTTCAATTAGATTACTCTAATATATCTTTAAGCTTTTTTTCACCTACTACCTCTTAAAACTAAACCTACTTACTTACCTATAAGCAAAAAGGTTTATAATCTTATAATATAGTCTAACTGATATCTAAAAATGCTATCAGTTATAGCATTAATAATCTCTTAAGTAGATCTAAACAGCTTTAAGCAATATTATAACATATCTCTAGTTAACTAATAAGATTATATAACTTATAAAAAACTTTAGCTAGCAGTTCCTTTATATATTTATACGCCAGCACAGCTATATTATTAGTTGTAATGCTTTATATAAGGCATACTATATAGTTTTTCTTAAATAAGTTGCTGCTTAACTTAAAGAGATATAATACTAATAAAGAGGCTAGACTATACCTAGGCTAAATTTCATTTAGTCACTTAATATATATAATAAACTACTTCTTTGTAAGGGACTGGGCATATAGAGCGGCAATGCTGGGGACGACCTAGCTAATGAAGGCTGAAGGTATAGAGACGCCTGTAGGCTTAGGGCATAGAACCCTCTACAGCGAGAACTTAGCGAGGACTTGCTGAAGGTTAGGAAAAGGGGATCTTAGAAGAAGTAAGCAAAAGTAGCATAGTAATATTATACCTACCTTTTAAATGCTTCTTCTATTAGTTTAACCTAACTGTAGTTTATAGCTTCTAAATACCTTTATAATTTTTTTGTTTCTACTTTAATTTAAGAAGGTTAGTAATAATAATAGCATTATATACTTAAGTAATACTTATTAATTAGGCTGAAAAACTTATGCTTAGTATTTACTAAGTGTAGAGTGAAACAGCCTATATAAACCTATATAGAGAAGATAACTTTAGTAAATAATTAGAAGATAATATAAATTAATAAGGGGAAGTGAGAAGCTATACTTTAAGTGAGGCTGGGGGCTTTGAAGAGGATAGGCTACCTATACTGAATGTTTGCTACTTAGGTGATGAGTGTATATAGGAAGATAGGGACTATAAGACCTCCTTCTATAGACTGGACAGGTTATAAGGCTAGACATCTATAGCTGCAGCTAACAGGCCAGCTTAAGCTAGAAGGCTAGAAGAAGCAACTAGCTAAATGCTGATGCAGCAGATGATTGCTATAATAGCTAGCTAGTAAAAGCTAATTGCTGCTATGCTGAGTAACTAAGCGCTTGCTGAATAATTGCTTAAGGTTTTTAAGAAACCTTTAAACTATAATATAGTCTGTTTTATTAGTAAGTCTATAAGTGTAATAAAGAAAGATTAGCTTATTGCAGTAGAAGAAGCTTATAAATATTATTTTAGCTGCTCTAATAGTTAGTATATCTAGTAAGCTATAAGTGTAATAGAGCATATCTTATAAATAGAATAGCAAATATATTAGCAAATGCTTATAAACACCTTAAAGAGAGAGGTTAACTTAAAATAAGAAAACTTTAAAATCTTTATAAGAGAGCAGTATATTATGCCTAAACTCTAAGAATAAAACTACTGTAATATCTTAAGGTAGTACTATTAGAAAGATAATAAGAAGCTAATTATATATTAGGCTTAATAGGAATCTATTAACTAAGCCTTTAGTAAGCTAAATATAGGTAATATAAAAGCGTATGCCTTCTTTTAGGGCCTTATAAAGACCTTAAAAGATAAACTATTTAAGCAAGATATTAACTATACTGATGTATATACTATTGCTCTATATGCCTAGAGGTTATAAGAGATTATAGAAGGGAGGCGTATAGAAAGAACTGCTAGACGTTCTGAGTTATATAAGCAACTGCACTTAGGCTTTTTAGACTGCCTTTATAAGAGCAGTTTGCAGCCCTTTAGGTTGTTAAACTAAAGGGATTGCTATCTAGAGACTCTATTTTAGAATAACTGCTTAGTGAACACCTGTGTAACACCTAGCTCTAATAATAAACTTTTTGATTTTTAGAAACCTTAATATTATAACTGCAAGAAGTATAAGCATATTTCCCCTAACTATACTGAGAATTAAGTGTAGCTAGTAAGCAGCAATTAGAACTTTAATTTAAGATAGGGTGGGATTAATGCGATTTTAATACTTTATATAACTAATGCTAAAGATTTAGGAAATAAGTAGGCATAGAAGTAACCTTAAGGGGCATTATATTAGAAATCATTTTAGTTCTAGTAAGATAAACTGTTAAAAGATAGGCGCTAGCATTTTAAGCAGCTAGTAAAGTTGAACTAGAAGTTGATATAGATATCTGTGTAGCAGTAGATATTATATAAGAAAACTTTATTGAGAAACTTTAATTAAAGGAGGCTATAAGTGTTGCAGCTTTCAAACTGGTGGACTTCTAAGGAAGGCTTATACCTGCTGAAAAGGTTTATTAGCTTATATTTTTCTTTATAGATAGTTAAAGATATCTGCAGAAGATTTGCTAAGCCTTTATTATAAGCTCCTGCTCTAAAGGAGCAGAAGATATTCTCTTATCTAATAATTTAATAGGGTGGAAAGATATTTATATTAATATTTATATATATATTTAGTTATATAAATGCTTTTTGCTTGCTGAACTAAAGGTGATTATTTAAGAAATTGTAGAAAATAGCTAATAGGCTTATATTATATATTTAATAGGCATTTTAGCTCTTAATGAAAAGGATATTAAGACCTTAAGCAAATGCTTACTAGGTGAAGGCTAGGAAAAAGAAGTCTCTAAGAAACTTTAAGACTTTACTGACGTTTTTAATAAAGAAAACGTAAAGAAAGTTCTTAAGCTGAAAGAAGTAATATATTATATTAAACTGAAACCTGGCAAGAAACCTCTGTATAAGCCTATATACCTTATATTAGCAGAATAACTTTAAATGCTTACTAAATATATTTAAAAAATAAAAGCAGCAGGCTGCATATACTGTTTAACTAGCTCTATAGAAGCACTTATGCTATTTATACCTAAAAAGAATAGAAGTTTATAATTATATATAGACTATAGAAGACTAAATGAAATTATAATAAAAAACTGTTATCTTCTGCTACTGATTAGTAAGCTTTTAGATAAGCTTGCTAGCATAAAGTTTATTTTAAAGATTAATTTAAGTGAAGTATACTACTGCATTACAATTAATAAAGTAGATAAATAGAAAACTGCATTTAAAATAAGATATAAGTATTTTAAATATATAGTGATGCTATTTAGGCTTACTAATGCTTTTATAACTTTTCAAGTATATATCTACTAAGCATTTACTGACCTCTTAGATATCTACTATATTATATATCTAGATAATATTTTTATCTATTTAGATATAAGAGAGCAGTATACTAAAGACTTCTATATTATCTTATGCTGCTTAAAGGCTGCTAAGCTGTTTATAAAACTAAAGAAATATAACTTTTATCAGACAGAAGTAAACTTCTTAAGGTTTTATATTACTTAAGATAGTATAGAAATAGACTTAGAGTAAATTTAAGCAGTTGCTAAATAGCTAGTACTAAAGTCTTTTAGAGATATATAAGTATTCTTAAGATTTTATAACTTTTATTATAAGTTTATTGCAAGATATTCTTATATTACTGCTTCTATAAATAGTGTGCTTAAAGGAAGCTAAAATAGTATGAAGTTAGAAGCTTTTATCTAAATAGAGGAGATATAAACTATATTTAAGACGCTTTAAAGAGTATTTGCTAAAGCCTTAATGCTAAGATATTATAACTTAATGCTAGAAATAAGAGTTGAAACTGATATATCTACTTAAGCAGCATTTAGTATATTTTTATAGAAGCATAGCATAATTTAGCATTTAGTAGCCTTTTAGTTAAGGAAGCTTTTAGATATAGAGAGATATTAAGCTATAGAGCAGCAAAAGCTTTTAGTAATTATAGAAAGTTTAAATTATTAGGCTTAATACCTATAAGGACTTCTTGAGAAGTTCTTAGTCCTCACAGACTATATAGTGCTGAAAGGAGTGCTTGCTGCATCTGTATAGGATATTTGCAGAAAGCTTGCCTAATAGGTTTATTGCTTATCTGCATTTAATTTCAAAATTCAATATAAGTTAGGGGTTATAAATCTAGTGGATAGATTGTTGCAATGCTCTGATTATATAGTAGAAGATATAAAAGTGGATAATATATTTCCTATTTTTAGAAAAAAGCTTAAGCTTATCAGCCAGCTTTTAGCAATAAATTGCTAATATATTGCTAAGCTTAAAGGAATTATAGCTACTGCAAAAACTTATATCTAGGCTGTCTAGCGAAGCATATAAGAACCTTACTAGAAGGCTAGCTTTAAAGTTGAGAGATCTTCACTTTTAGGTTAGCACTACCTTATAGAGGGAACTAATAATCTACTGCATTAAAGTATGCATATTAGCGCTATCATCTGCTTAAAATCGCATGCAAATACTATACTAACTGCTCTATAGGAGATTAGCAACATACTAGAGGACTTAAGGGAAGCTAAAGTTACTATGCTGAAACAGTATATCCTATATGCTATAATGAGGAAGCTTATTCAAGATGAAACAGCTTATATATTGCAACTAAGTGCAGATCTTAAATAGATAATCAGAAGACTGCAGGCTAAAGACCACTTCTGCAGAGATCTTATAGCTAAGGTTTGCTGAAATGCTAGAGAACACTAAAAATATTAACTTAATAAGAATAATATCCTTTAGTTTAAAAGAAGACTTATTATTTTAAAAGAAAGATCCCTCTGCTATGAAATCTTAAGAAACTACTATAATACACCTAGATTAAGGTATATAAAGGCAAATAAAACAGCTGAACTGATCTTATAAAAGTTTTATTAGCTATATCTAATAGAAGATATATAGCAATATGTCGCTAAGTACTTATACTACTAGAAAGTATGCATACTATAATACAAACTATATAGACTGCTGCAAACATTAGAACTACTAGCACACCTATTCTAATAGATTTCCCTAGACTTCTTAACTAGCTTATTAGAAAGTTGCTAAAATAATAGAATTATTTATAATGCAATTTTAGTAGTTATATATAGAATAACTAAGATAGCTTGATTTTTAGCAATAACTAAGCAACTAGACGCTATAGGCTTAGTAAGGATCTTATATTAAGAGATTAAGTGTTAATATAGCACACCTAAAGCTATTATTAGCAATAGAGACAAACTGATCACTAATCAGTTCTAGTGAGACTGAACTAAAGCCTAAGATATAGAAAGGTGCATCTCTATAGTATAGCACCTATAAACAGACAGTCAGACAGAAAGAATATATCAGACTTTAATTATATATCTCTTAAAGTTTAGTAAAGGTTTATGCAACTAATAAGCAATACAACTAGTTGAAGCTAAGTTCTTATATAACAATAGCAAACATACTACTATTAATATATTGCTATTTAAAGCCTTTATAAGATACTACCTAAGAATAATTAACTACTGCTTACTATATATCAACCTTAAAACCTAAGGAGTTGAAGAAAGACTTAAAAAGCTGATAGAGGTTTGCTAAAGAATAGCTGAGAATTAGCAGCATATAACTAAAGCATAAACTAAAAATGCAAATGCTAGAAGAAAAGCATAATCATATAATATTAGAGATATTATAAAACTCTTAACTAAGAACTTTCATTTTGCAAAAGGTTAGCAAAAGCTTGCCCTATAATTCATTTCTATACTAGTTATAGAAGTTATAAGCCTTAACACCTATAAAGTACAGCTTCTAGAGAAATATAATTAGATATATAATATCTTCTCTATTATATTACTAAAGCTATAATATAGCTGAAAGTTTGCTAAAAGACTGCTCTTAGACTTAGAAGAAAACCCTAAAGAATAAGAGGTTGAAGATATTATGTTGCAAAAAGAAGCGCCAAAAAGCCCCCTATATTTAGTTAAGTAGAAGGGCTAGCTAGTAGAATATAACACCTAGAAGCCTGAAGAACACTTAGCAAATGCTCTATAAATTCTCACAGAATTTAAGAAGCAGCAGCATAAGTTATATTATAAATAGAATGATAAGTAATATAGAGAAAATAAAAAAAGTTAATTAACTGCAAGACAGCTAAAATGCTAGCAAAGACTCTCTAAACCTTCTGCAAAAGCAATATAAAACTATAAATATCTAACTAAAAACATCTTATAGAAATCTACTACACTTCTGCTAAAGTTTTACTAATAACACTACTTTTTATCTTTCTCACTATCTTTATTATTATCATCTTCATCTTTATCTTCCTCTTCTTCTTCTTCTTTATCCTCAGCCTCATTCTCATTATCTTCATCCTTACTGTTATTACTGTTGCTAGTTATACTGCTATTCCTATCCTATAGATTATTACTAAGCCTATTAAAATTGCTATTATTGCTATCCCCCCTATTAGAAGAATCATCCTTATTATCAATATTAACTAAATTCTAGCAAACTACTGCTGAATGCTTACTAACATTCTTATAAGAATTAGGGCAAAGCGTAAAACTACTACTAACAGTCTTAAAGATTGCAATTAAGGTATAGCAATAAGCATTATAAAGCATATAAACACTTTAAATCTTTAAAGGATCCTATAAAGGAAGTGTAGTTATATAAAGATTGCTCTTTAAGAGATATATCGCTAAGATATCAGTAAGCTTATTAAAAAAGTCAGCCTATTTAAAGATATAGGTCTTATTATATAAATAGAAAGAAAGAATACTTTCAATCTACTTTATAATCTTATCTATCTTATCTTAATCTTTAGCTTAATAAGCTAGCTATAAATACCTATTAATATAAAAGTGAAGATAAAGTAGACTATAAGATAAAACTTATATCTAAAGATATTTAGAGTTATACCTATATATAGGCAGCAGCGCTCTCCTTAACACTTATAGCTACTAATTAGTTATTATAATTCTTAGTGCTCTACTGAAGACTAATAGGGTTTACTAACCACTTATAGAGACTCTAGAGAAGCATCTAACCCTTCTCAATTGCAGTGAAGATGCAGTAAATCTCACACTAGCAGTAATAACCAGCCTTAATCTAACAGATATAACGCTTAACTTAATTCTAATAGTAGCAAACAGTTAGAATAAAGCAGAAAGAAATCTAAAAGTAAAACAGTTAGCCTATACCTTCTCTAAATAATCGCTAAACTTACTCTACAGCACTTAATGCTATGCAACTAGCATAACTTATATATATAATCTCTATTATAGGCATAAGTGCAAACAACCTTACTGCTCTTATAAAGCTATAACGTATAGCTAATATAAAGCTTGCTGCTATTAGATTAGTTATACTAATGCATACTATCACTAAGCTTAGAATTATTAAGACTATACTTAGTAAGAATTTAGGTAATAAAGCTCTTTGCACTTATAATATTAATTATAAAAGTATTATAAAGTAGTGAAGTGTTTATGAAGGGTCTGTAGAGGCTTAGTGAAGCTTATATAATATAAAGATATAAAAAGATATATTATTATGAGGAAAAGAAGAACTAGACTAAAGTAGAGAAAAGCTGTCACTTTATAGATAATTATAAAGCCTTATTGAATAGTTATAGAGGTAAGTGTGATGTTAGATAAAGTAAACAACAGTTATTCACTATAGCAGGCGCTACTAAAGGTGAGAAAGCAGATATAGTAAATTAATAACAGCAGTTGCTATCTAATTTGATTGACAGCTTTATAACGCACCTATTTAAAAAGGGGATAATAAGATGAAAAATAAAGCTATTATAAAAAACACTATAAGGATATTATATTAGAAAACCTTATTAAATAAAGAGTGAGTTTGTAGGAAATAAGAGCAATAAAACACCTAAACAACTATATTTGCTAAAAGAAAGAATAAACATCATTTTCTTTAAAGATAACTAATAAAAAGGTTTAAAACGAAAAGACTTATATATAGCCTAAAGAACCTTAATCAATAATAACTATAATAATAATAGCCTAAATAGATAACAAAGCTTTTACTAAATATATAATAGCTACCTGCTGTGCTGGACGACAGAGAAAGATGATAGGGGCTGTTCTAGATGACAGAAGAGGACTGCTGCAGCTACTCTAAACTAGAGGCTGACTATACAGTAGGAACTACTATAACTAGAAGGGGGATAATTATAAGGGACTAGGCATATAGAGCAGCAATGCTAAAGATAACTTAGCTAATAAAGGCTGAAGGTATAGAGACGCCTATAGGCTTAAGGTATAAAACCTTCTATAGTGAGAACTTAGCGAGGACTTGCTGAAGGTTGAGAAAAGGGGATCTTAGAAGAAGCAAGCAAAAGTAGCGCAGCAATACTATACCTACCTTTTAGGTGCTTCTTCTATCAGTTTGACCTAACTGTGGCCTGTAGCCTCTAAATACCTTTACATTCTTATTAATATATAACATCTTATATAATAATAATAATACTTATAATAATACTTACTTATTTAAATATTCTATATAAAATAAACTAATAAACTTTAAGGTATAAAACCTTATATAAAAATACTCTATTTATTATAACCTATAACTATAATATTAATTATGTAATATATATAGTTATATAAGCACTTTATGTAATTAGCAGTTTAGCAGGTTATGTTTTAAGTTATTTTTTTCTTCACTTTTCTCTACCTTAAGGAATAACCTACTAATAACAAAAACAGAAATTATAACAATACATCACTTCCCTTATTATTATCTATATAATTAAATGCCTATAAATACTTAAGATTATCACCTTTTATTATAACTTAACTCTATCTATAACTTTATACTATATAGGCGCATATACTACGCCTCTAAATACGCTTATACTTATGTTAACAGGTTATAAGCCCAGCTTAGAGATAACTTCTATTCCTTCTACTTCTTTACCTCTCCCCTACTCTCCTATAAAGCCCTACCTCTACTTAAGGGTTATATATACAGAAAATCGATCCTTTAAACGCTTTTCTATCTATACTACCTTTACAGAAGCTGATATACTAGCTGGACTAGTAGTTTGGTTCTATAAGATACACCTTTT
This sequence comes from Colletotrichum horii, assembly GCA_027406005.1. NCBI lineage: Eukaryota > Fungi > Ascomycota > Sordariomycetes > Glomerellales > Glomerellaceae > Colletotrichum > Colletotrichum horii. Next base: position 9,465,936 of record JANVYB010000001.1, on the reverse strand, counting down.
ATGAATCTATATATCTAATCCTATATAAATCGACTATACCTCTATCAATCCTTTCTTAAGCAGACAGTCTCTTGCTACTGCTTTATTCAATCTATATCCCTCAGATTATCTCTTCAAACTATCCTCTAGTCTACTCTCAATCTGATTTAGACTTATACTTATAGCATAACAGACTTCCTCTCAACTAATTTACTATATAGGATATATATCTCCTCAGTCAGACAGAAGTCTAGCTGAAGAAGATATTAATTAAAGAGAAGGAAAAAACCACTCTTTTTTCTAAGTTGAACCCTAACCCTCTAGGTTTTTAACTCTTATAACGTTACTCTAAGAACCACTATACTATATATACAATAGCTCTTAGGTTATATAACTTTACTGTCGTTTATCCTATATAAGGCTTGCAACTATACGCTGCAACCTATTAAGGCAATAATGACTGATCCTAAGGTCTAGTTCCCTAAGCTTATAGGCTCTGAGAACTATAAAGTATAGGCTATATATATTAAGGCCCTACTATATAGTAAAGATATTACTATAGACCTTACTAAGCCTATTTCTTCTACTAATGAAGATAAAAACTATAAGGCTTTAAGTTATATATAGTTATTCTGTAACAATAGGCCCCTTAAGGTTATAAAAGATAATTCTAACACCTATACAGCTTAGAAGCACTTAAAAACCCTATATAAGCCTACAGGTTTTACAAACGAGTTTTTAACCTATAAAGAGTTCTTTAATACTTCTTTAGATAACTTTAAATCTATAGAAGACTATATAAATAAAATAAAAGAACTTACAGATAACTTATCTTATAACCAGCTTAAACTACCAGATCAAGTAGTTATAGCTTATATACTTAATAGCCTAAATGAGACTTATAAGGCTTTTATAACCTCTATAACTCAGTCTTTTAAGACTAACCCTACTGCTTATAACTTAGACTCTTTATATGCTAGTCTTATAGATGAATATAAGAGAAAAGGAGGCAAAGAAGTAGTTAATAATACTACTACTAAAGGTAAAAAACAAAATAAAAACCAGGAAAATAATAAAAATAAAAATAAAAATAAAATAAGTAAAAAACCCTGGAAAAAACAGAAAGGTTTATACTGCAAAAATTGCAAAAAAACAAACCATACTGAAGAAAACTGCGCTTTTCTATATTCTGAAAAAGCACCTAGCTGGTGGAAAAAACCCTCTACTAGTACTAATAGTGCTAAGGATAAGGAAAAAGAAGTAGTTAATATAACTACTGCAGATAATATTACCCTCTATATATCTCTTAATAATCCTAAAAATCCTATAGATTTAATAGATTTATCTTCTGATAAAGAAGAAGGAGATATTCTTTTTGAAAATATATATTATTCAACTCCTAATAATATAAATAAAAATACTAATAATCCTTCCTTAGGTTATTTAATTAACCAGTCTGTTATTAAGGAAAAAGGAAAAGCAAGGAGTTATACTAATAAGAATGAAAAAACGGTTGATTTTTATATTGATACTGCGGCTACTATTCATGTAGTTAATAATTATAACCTTATAAAAAATCCTATAAAAATAAATAAAACAATAAAATGGGGAGAAGCAAAGACTCTTACTTCTACTTTAAAGGGTGATTTAATAATATACCCTAATAATAATAATATTATATTAAAAGACGTTTATTATATACCTGAACTAGGTATTAATCTACTTAGTCAATCTAAGTTAGATTTATTAGGTATTGCTTCTATTATATAGAAACAACCTATTTTATATAATATTAATAAAGATTGTATTATTGCTATAGGAGTAAAGAAGAATAATTTATATTTCTTCCAATTTCCTATCAACAATAACAATCATTATATATATAATACTATAACTAATAATAATATAAATAATAATAATAATAATAGCCTTCAATTATGGCATGAACGTCTTAGACATATATATTTACAGACTCTTTTAAAAATAAAAGATAATACTACTGTGAATATAAATATAAATAATAATAGTAATAACTATAAATTACTGCCTTGTAAAGCCTGTTATGAAGGCAAATTTGTTACTAAGGCTAGTAAAAAACAGGTTTATAATAAAAATCTAAATTATCTAGATTATATAGCTTCAGATTTATGTAGGCCTATAACGCCTACTACATATGATAAATATAATCTTTTTATTATCTTTATAGATAAATATTCCCGCTTTATATAAGGAAAACTATTAAGAGATAAAGCTAAAGAAACTATACTTAATGCTTTTCTTGAATTTCAAGCTGAAGTCAATAATAATAATAATAATAAAAGAATAAAAGAAATATCTACTGATAGAGGTAGAGAATTTAATAATAAACGCATTAAACCTATATATGTAAGTAGTAAGATTATCTATAATATAAGACCTCCTTATATATATAAGCCTAACAGACTTATAGAGCGTACTATACACACTATAGTTAATAAAATAAGAACTATACTATATAATTCAGGTTTACCACACTACTTATAGGGTGAAGCCTTTTATGCTACTCTTTATATGCATAATAGGACTCCTCATAGCTCTATTGAGTATAAAACACCTTATGAAATAAAGAATAATATAAAACCTAATATTAATAATATAAAGGTGTGGGGTAGCGTATGCTACTATAAGAATAAAGATCCTAAAATTAAAAAACTAGACATTAGAGCACGTCAAGGTTATATAATTAATTATGGATCTAATGGGTATAAAATCTGGGATATGCGACTAAAGAGAGCTTTATGGTCTTAAGACGTTAAAGTCTTAGAAAATACCTTTATTTCTCATTATAAAGAGCTTCCTATAAGCATAAATACCTGCTTTAAGGATACTAATAATAGTGTTATGCCTAATAATGATAGACATAATACTGCCCAAAATAGTCCACTAAGAGATATCTCTAGTTAATCTATCTCTTATAGTAATAATCCTATTATAAGTAGAGATATTACTATTACTAATAACGCTCTTAAGAATCTAAGTGATGAGACTATTATTAATAGTAATAATAATATACATAATAATGATAATACTAATAATAATACTATTAATAATAGCTATAAAAATTATAGTACTATTTCACACAATGATAGCTATAGTACCAATACTAGTATAAGTATTTCACACAATAATAGTAAGAAAACTACTAGTATTAATAATAGAGAAATAAATAAAGAAAAATCCAAGTTATTAATAGAGATCCCCTCTCTATCAGAAGAAGCTAAAAAAGACTACTAATAGGTTAATAATATAGTTAATAATACTGAAAGTGCACTATTATTTACTATTCAGGACTGCCCTGCTCTTAATATATATAAAATAAATAATAACGTTATAACTGATAATAATAGAACTGCTAGAACCAGTTCTATAGAAAAAGCTTCTTATATACTATCAGTTATTATATTAGAAGAGCCTTCTAGTATAAGACAAGCCTTAAATTCTCCATATAAAGATAATTGGATTCAGGCTATGCAATTAGAAGTCACTTAAATAGAAGATATAAAAACTTGGGAAATTATATAAAAACCAGATAATATTTATCTATTAGGCGGTAGATAGGTATATACTATGAAATTAAAAGATAAAATAAATAACGTTTATAAGTATAAAGCAAGATGGGTTGCTTAAGGTTTTAATCAATATTTAGGTATTAATTACTTAGAAACCTTTTCTACTATCTGTAGACCTGAAAGCTATAGGTTTATAGTTATATTTGCTATAAAAGAAGACTGGATTCTTCTATAATATGACGTTACTACAGCGTTTATTCACGCTAATATAGATATAGATATATATATAATATTACTAACTGGTTTTTTATATAATAAAACTATAAATAAGTTAGAATTTAATTCTAATTATAACTATAAGTCTAATAACAGTAAATATTGCTGTAAGCTTCTTAAAGCTTTATATAGGTTAAAACAAAGCCCTAGACTATAGTATAATCATTTAAAAGCTATATTATTAAAATTGGGATTTATTGTTTCACCTTATGATGAAGCAGTATTTATATTAAATAAAAATAGCTATAAAGCTATAATTTGTTGCTATGTGGACGATATGCTATTAGCAGCTAATAATACTGCTACTAGTGACTATATATATAATAAACTAAGGCAATTTATAAAAATACAACTATTAGGGGAGCCTAGTATCTTTTTAGGCTGTGAGTTTGATATAGATAGACCTAATAAGTCTTTCTTTATGCATCAAACTAAATATACACAAAAGATATTAAATAAATATAATAAAACTAATATAAATCTATCTATAACTCCTATAAGAGATAATATAAAATTATATATAAATAAATATACTGCTACTAAAGAAGAAATTTTACAATTTCAGCAGCAGATTGGAGCCCTTTTATATCTAGCTTTAAAAACTAGATATGATATAGCTCTAGCAGTTATAATTTTATCAAGATATACTATAAACCCTTCTAAAGAGCATTTTATAGCTTTAGATTATCTATAGGGTTATCTAAATAATTATCCTAATAAAGGAATGTATTATAACTGTAATAATAATATAATATAGGATTTAATAGGTTATTCAGACTCTAATTAGGCTAGAGACCTAGATGATAGAAAATCCACATCAGCTTATATATTTTGCTGGGGATTATATAATATAATATCTTATAGTACTATAAAACAAAAAACTGTGGCTTTATCTACCTGTGAAGCCGAATATATAGCTTTAACTGAAGCAGTAAAAGAAGCCCTATATCTATATAATAGTCATAATTTTAATTTGACTAATCTGGGTTTTAATGCTATAAATAAACCTAAGATTTTTATAGATAATTTAGCAGCTAAAAAACTAGCTGAAAATCCCAAATTTCATAAAAAATCTAAGCATATTGATATAAAATATCACTTTGCTAGAGAATCTTTATTAAATAACTATATAATGTTATTTCATATAGACATTAAGTCTAATATTGCAGATATATTAACTAAGCCTTTAGGCAAAGTTATATTTAATAATATACTTAATATAATAAATAATAATAATAATAATAATAATAATAATAATAATAATAATAATAATAATAATAATAATAATAATAATAATAATAATAATAATAATAATAATAATAATAATAATAATAATAATAATAATAATAATAATAATAATAATAATAATAATAATAATAATAATAACTGCATTAAAGAAATAACTTACTAGTTTTTCTCTTACCTTTTTACCTATAAGGTTCTTTAATAAGAGTTTTTTAACTAGTTATAAAACATATTATATAATATAGGAATATTTTTCTTATTTTTCCCACAGGGTTTTTAAGTTTTTTATACCTATAGCATATATATATGTTAAGTGAGTAAGCTATATACTATAAATCAGCTGTATATACCTTAAGGGGGGATGTTAATATATAACATCTTATATAATAATAATAATATTTATAATAATACTTACTTACTTAAATATTCTATATAAAATAAACTAATAGACTTTAAGGTATAAAACCTTATATAAAAATACTCTATTTATTATAACCTATAACTATAATATTAATTATGTAATACGTATAGTTACATAAGCACTTTATGTAATTAGCAGTTTAGCAGGTTACGTTTTAGGTTATCTTTCCCCTCACTTTTCCCTACCTTAGGGAATAACCTGCTAACAACAAAAACAGGAATCATAACAATACATCACTTCCCTTATTATTATCTATACAATTAAATGCCTATAAATGCTCAAGATTATCACCTTTTATCATAACTTAACTCCATCTATAACCCTATACTATATAGGCGCATATACCACGCCCCTAAATACGCTTATACCTATGTTAACACTTCTGTTTAGAATTAAGATATATGCTGCAATTAATACTTACTTATAATATATTATATAGTTTTATATTAGGTTTTCTGTATATACAGCACAATCTATCCTTGCCTAATACCTTTCTATACTTTAATATCAGAAAGTTATACCTTAAATTATATAATCTAACTATAGTATTAAGACTGCTCTTATTGCTAGAGCCTAGTAGTATCTATTATAAGATTATATAAAAAGACTTCTAAGTTAACTAGAAAAAGATATACTAGTTAAATTCTATAACTATTAAATATTTAGTAAGAATATCTATAACATTAAAATTGAGAGCTAATAGAATCAGCTCTACTAAGCACAGTCTGCAGCATAGTATATATATTCTCTATCTCTCTCTATATATTAATATTATAATTAATCTTAATAGAAATATTTCTACTAACTCTAAACATTTAGTCTCTTCTACCCTATATCACTTATAGACTAAGTTGCTCTATTATTTATCTTTCTGCCCTTAATTTATAAAAACTTTAGAAATTTCATTCAGCTCTAGAATAACTATACTATATAGGCATAAAAGAGCTAACTATATATAGTATCTAGGTAACTTTAGAAGTTATATCACTATTATGATCTAATAACTGCAAAGGACTTTGCTCAGCTGATCAATCTTAAAAAGGTCTAAAGGATGCTAGCTATATTATCATAAGAAGAGCTCAACTTAGATCAATATCTACTAAAGCAAATATTAAATCTCTATAGAGATATTATAGCTTCTGCATAAAATCTCTATCTTATATTAGAATTCTATAGGTCAAAATATCTATAGATTAAGGCATATAACTTCTTATAGCAACATCTTAAGCTGCATATAATTTTAAAGTATAGCTTAGAGGTTATCCTACTTAAAAAGCAGAATAGTAGAGTAGAGTGAGTAAAAGTATAGCTTCAGCAGTTTAGCATTAATATTAATTAAATCTTAATAATATCTAATAAAAATAGAAAGATAGATATAAATTAAATTAGACTTATATTTATAGCTATAACTTAAAAACAGTTTAAATATTATTAATATTAAATAGATTAGTTTCACTCTCTTTAACTACTTTTGCTATAATCTCTTTTTAGCCTGCTTCTTTAGACTTCTCTTAGATAACAAACTTAATATCCTATATATCTACCTTTAAGATTATATATTTCTAAGACCTAGGTTGCTTTTAAATTTACTCTTTAGCCTTAATAGCCTTTACTATAAGCTTTTATTCAGTTTAAGTCTAGATATATATAGATTTAGCTATATTATTCTCAGAGGTAATTATTAAAGCCTTTAGTATAGGATGTTGCTTAAATTAGATCTTCTTTAAAACATTTAAGTTAGAAATAACTAGCTTAATTTAGCTCTAAGAGACTAATTAGAAGATATAAATCTCTTTTTTAAAAATAATTAATAACTTCTTAAGAAATATATAAAGATTTACAGTATTATATATAATGCTGCAAAACTTATATATATCTATAGGGTTCTTTAGGTTTATTAGTATTACTTATTAGTTTCAGTCTAAGAAATGCTTTTTTGCAGTAAACTTGATAAAAATATAACTTATTATATCTATATAAGAAGTATAAATAGTTATTATTAAGAATTATAACTTTCTTATAAACTTCTTAATAACCTCTATATAAGTATATATTTAAATTAAAATTCTATTAAGGTTTATTTTATAGAAAGATATAATCTATAAGTTAATTATAATATTAGCTGTTAGGTTTATAATCAGCTCATTCTTAATATATTTAATACTAGCTTATTATTCCTCTATACTATATTAAATAGCAGTTAGAAAGCTTAGCTGAAGCTTAATATTAAGTATAAAAAGACTTTATTCTATAAGATTAGCTGTACTTTTATATAACTTAGCTTAGAAGGTTTTAGGAGTTAGTAAGGTTTCAAAATTATTAGAATTAATAAAGTTAATTACAGTTAGCTCTGCAACAGAAGATAAATCTAATCAGCAGTATATATAAAACTACTATTTTCTAACTAATTTTACTATAAAATAGTTAATTATTGCCTATTTTAGGCAAATTGATAATATTTTAGCTGCAGCTATTAGATATAATAAATAATAAAAAAACAACTTAGATAGGGTTCTATACAGAAGTATACAGTTTCATAGATTTACATAATAAAATATATAGCTCGCTTAAGGTGCACAATAAATACAAATATATGTTAATTATTAAAGAGGTATTATTAGTTTTACAGATAGTATATACCTAAATTAGAAATTTGGCCGTAAGCAGTAAGTCTTGAATTTTGACCCAGTGCGTCCTGCAGGCTGCCGTAGGGGAGCAAAAACAGAAAAAAAAAAGGGCTGCCGGGGATTCTCCGGTTCTCTGTCCTCGGTGTGCGTCATTCACCCCGGCAATGCTCTGCGTCCAGCTGGTGGAAGCTTCGGGTGGGGTGCTATGATTACATAAGACGTTGCTTGGAATCAGCTCTGGTGCATCGAGTCACCGGCCAAAGTTGGCAGGGTGTGGCGTTGACGTTCAAGTGACAGTGCTTACGGTATTGAATGTATGAAATACCTAACTGAGGTCGAAGGTCTAGGAATTCCCATGTGTATACAAGGTGACTCACCTTGGAGTGGCAGTTTCTGCTCGACTGTGCTTGTGTGCGTTTCTGGCATTAGCTAGATTGCATCATTGTCACCGAGCCTCATCAATGCCGATCAAGTTTAGACAGATTGGAGACTAAGACTATTGTCGGCCTAGTATCTCAAGGCCAAGCAGGTCAGACTCTCCCCTGCGCATAGCTGCGAGTTCAAACGCAGCAGCGTTTCCCGGTGTTGCCCATATGGGGCAAACCATCTCTTATGACGGTGCCATCCACAAACTCTTCTACTGGAACCATCGCGAACCTGTTCAATTGCTGCCGTTTCCCCCATGCCCGACCAAAGAACCCTTAAATCTGCTGAGCCCAAACCAGAAAGACGCCTGTATTTACATCCACCACCACCATCCCACGCTGTTGCAGTCTCGGCTTTACTCTGCTTCGACTGGGTAGAGATGGCTGCCGATCATCTTGTTCATCTGGAACATGTCCACCTTGGGCACCTTGAATATGGCTTGCATTTTGTCGTCGCACAGAATCTGCCGCTTGTTTTCGGGGTCCTGCAGGTCGTTTCCCTTGATGTGCTCCCAAAGCTTCTTGACCACTTGCGGACGGGACAGCTGGCAAAACATGTTAGAGCCTGTAGAAGTGGCCGAGTGCGGTCTGCTAGACATACCTGTTGCTCGCCAACCAGCTCCGCCAGGGGAGAGCTCAAGTTGAACGGCTTTTGGAAACCACCACCGGCCTTGCGCTTAGGCGCCTCGCCCCCCTCGACGTCGCTGTCGTCACCGTCGCGAACCTTGGTCGCGCTCTTCTTCTTGGGAGCAGTCCTCTTCTTCTTGGTGTTTGACTTGTTGGTCGCCCCGTTGCCGCCGCGGGTCGTCCGCCCTCTGGCCATGCGGTTCTCCTGAGCCTGCAGCTCGGCAGCGAGCTTGGCATCTGCGTCCTCTGACGAGTCTTCGCGCTTTTGCTTCTTGCGGACGGGAGATACGGAGACCTGGATTTCGCCATCGCCGTCGACCTCGTCATCATCGTAGCCGTTGGCCTCACGTTTATGGGGAGGGCTTGCGGATTGATCGTTGCCGTCTGGTGAGCCGGAGATGGCGTCGAAGCGCTCCTCGATCAGCGCCTTGATAGCATCCTGAAGAAGAGAAAAGTCAGCCTATGCCCGACGACACTGCTCGTCCGGACGTAGTATGTGTGCCTACCTTCTGAGCGCTGAGATCCTTTCCGCCAAGCGCCTTCTCCAGACCCTGGCGAATCTTTTTCCGGGTGACGGTGGTGAGGTCCGCTGTCGCAAGGATGCCGTCCACGATGGAGGTGTAGCGAGACTCCTCCTCTGAGTTGACTATAGAAAGTGATGTTAGCGAGAGGGACCCGACTGATAGCCAAGCGATGGGAAGGTGATGGGTACGCACGTGGGCTAGACATGATGTCGCCGGGCTGACCACGATATTTATGCACCGATATGTATGTCGTAGATGGGTCGGCAGTCGATCCGGGCCGTTCCTTTTTGTATGATGCACGTCCGGTCGTGAGATATCGGTGAGATGTAAATATGCTGGCGGGAGCCGCAGGTAGATGGCAGGCAGGAAGAGGGAAGGCGAGAGTTGGGTAAGCTTGTAACCTCTGGTCAAAGCATCTCTTGTGATGGAAGTAGAAGCTGCGACGGGCTACTGTAAAGGGACGTTGCTGGATGAGGGAGGTGGAGCACAGCGCAATCCACGCCTTTGGTCGTATCGCGGCGTCGGGTCGGGGGCCCATCAACCGGCGAGAAATGGACGGACGGGACGCACAAGGCTGAAAGGGGACCGACGGACGATCGTTGGTGGGGCGTGGATGCCAAGGCGGAAGGTGGAAGGACGCGAAGATGCCGTTGCTCGAGTGCGCGACGCGGATGCGGTAGAGATGCTGAGGGCCGCTTCGATCCGGTGCAGGGCGGAGTTGGATGCGACGATGAGGCCGTGACGAGGAGGCGTGCAGCGGTGTCGGTGGCAGCGGTGGTGGTGTTGTGATGCACAATCAGAAGGTGGCCAGTGACCTGGGATGGTGAGGCTCCTCTTCCGTTAGGCTAAGGTATCCGTAGTAGGTAGGTATGGTAGGTTGTTTGTTTGGTTTGGCTGTTCTACTGCAGCGGGCAAGACTCCTCCTAACCGGCCTCTAGCGTGGTCTCTTGTTTCCTTCTGGCCAACAGGAATCAAGCGCAGCAATCGTGTGGCTGGAGAGAGAGGAAAGGCCGAACACAACTCGTTGGCTCACACAAAAAAGCGGTCTTTGGTCTTGCATTAGACGTTGGCTCGAGCTTTGGCAGTCCAGACCACTGCGCCGTGCCAATCACGGCTGCGAATTGGCTCCCGCCCCATGTCCCACGGCACCCGTCGGCAGCCCCCCCACACGAGCACTTCTTCCTCACGATTGGTGTGTGCCTTAGGTAAGCTTTCATGTCGGCTGATAAGCATCACGTGGCTCGGCTTGCATGGCCGGGGAATTCAAAGGTTCACTTGCCGATGACTTACATAAGCAATCCATCCCGTGCATCCGTGGATCTCGGCGTCAGCACCTTGATCACGTCCTCCAACCATACACCTCGGTGACCCTCGCCAATCACGTCCTATCTCCTCGGTGAACGGGCTACTCTCTTTCCTGAATTGGCAGCACCCTCGTCGCCTGCCAAACAGGTGCTCCACTCTTGGCTTAGCTTCGGCCCAATGGCCTCCCAAGCCAGCGAGGAGGTCATGTCCCGGCAGTCGGTGTGATCTTGGACCCTTCCTCTGATCTTCTTGGATTGAACATTGATGACGTCGCCGATGCCTCTCTCCCTCTGAACCACTGTATTATCGTCGGATAAACTCCCAGCATTAAGCCATCCTTCACTCTCCTCACATTATAGCGCAACGCCGTCGCGGGGGACACTTCATCATGTCGCTTCTATGGGTTCCCACGATGCTGAACCCCTTTAGCATGCTCACCCAGGCCTTTCCCCCGCATCCGCAGTTCACAGAGAAAGACATTGCCGATCTCACCGGAAGGGTCAGTCGCTCTCAACCCCACACGCACGGCATCGTCTCACGTCGTACAGGTATGCATCGTAACGGGTGCCAACACGGGCGTTGGCAAGGAGGTCGCGCAGATCCTCTACTCCAAAAACGCTACCGTCTACGCCACGTCGCGCTCCGAAGAGAAAGGACGCGCCGCCATCGCCTCCATCAAGGACGCAATTCCCGACTCCAAGGGCAAGCTCGAACTGCTGACCCTTGATCTGGCCGACCTGACCACCGTCAAGCCGGCAGCTAAGGCGTTTCTCGCCAAAGAAACGCAACTTCACCTCCTCATCAACAATGCCGGCGTCATGATGCCACCGCAGGGCAGCCAGACCGCCCAGGGCTACGAACTCCAGCTGGGCACGAACTGCGTCGGGCCCTTCCTCTTCACCAAGTTGCTCACGCCCACTCTGGTGGAGACGGCCAAGACGGCGCCCAAGGACAGTGTGCGTGTCGTCTGGGTGGCAAGCTCTGCTACCGAAGTCCTCTCACCAACTCCCGCCATCGAGATTGACAATCTCGACTACAAGAGGGATAGACTCAAAGAGGTCAAGTATGGAATCAGCAAAGCGGGTAATTACTTCCACGCAACAGAGTTCGCAAAACGACACAAGGCCGATGGCGTGATCAGTGTGGTAAGAGCTGGCGTGCGAGTACGATGAAGCCAGAGGACGGAATCTGATATCCAAATAGGCATTGAATCCCGGAAACCTAAAATCCGACCTGGACCGTCACATCACTGCTTTTATCCCCCGGTTCTTTAGGAAGACCACAACGTATCCTCCTATCTACGGGGCTTACACGGAGCTCTTTGCCGCCGTTTCACCAGACGTCACCATCGAAAAGACTGGAGACTGGAGTAAGTGTCTGCCAGAATCAAAAACGACTCGTGCTAATTCAACATTGCAGTTGCTCCCTGGGGCCGCTTCTACTCGATCAGGAGCGACTTGGTTGAAAGCTCCAAGTCTCGCGAAGAAGGCGGCACTGGCCTTGCCGAAGACTTTTGGAGATGGACTGAACAGCAGGTCGAGAACTATCTATAACGCTAAATCAACCCTTCTAAAACGTCATTTGGCACGGTTCGCATATCACAGGCCTAATTAGCAACAGACCACAGCCTTAGTCACCCACAGTCACGTATAACATATCAAGAACGCGAAATCGTCCCTGAACAATATATTCAAAACTAAGTCCAATAGGCACAGTGCCAAAGTCTCTATGTGCAAAAAAGATATGTACATCAGAATGGGGGCGCGCTCCTCCTCGCCTCAAGACCCCCGGCCTATTACGTCCGGGGAATTTTGAGGTGTATCTCATCATTGGGCTAGGCCGTTAACGACCTGCTTACTGGCGCTGCTGCTTGGTGCTGCGGCGGCGGCGGCGACGGCAAGCGGGCTTAGCAGAGGCCGAGGCGGCGGGAGCAGAGCTGGTGGTCGCGGCAGCCGGGGCGGTGGCAGCGGGAGCAGAGGGCTCCTCGGAGACAACGGGGGCAGCGGAAGAGACGGGGGTGGCGGCCGGGGCAGAGCTGGCGGGCTCAGAGACGACAGGGGCGGCAGAGGAGGTGGGGGCAGCGGCGGCGGGAGCAGAGGTGGCAGCAGGGGCAGAGGTGGCAGCAGGAGCGGCGGAGGAGGCAGGGGCAGCGGAGCCGGAGTCGGAAGATCCGGAGCCGACGGCGGTGGTGATGTCGCCGTCCTCGATGTAGACGCCGGAGAAGTAGAAGTCCTCGGTCTCATCGGGGTAGCCGTCGCGGGGGAGCTCGAGGACACCGACGTGCCAGTCGGCGCCGTTGCTGGAGGCGGAGGCCTTGACAGGGGCGACGATCTGCTTCAGGGCGTCGGAGCCGGTGGAGTGCCAGAAGCCGACGGAGCCGCCGTCGAAGTCGATCTCGTAGGCGACGTTGTGCCAGACGTCAGCCTCCCAGGTGACGTTCCACTGGGTGGTGCCGCCGACGACCCAGCGGAGGAGGGGGTCCTCGGTGCCGGAGGCGCCGCTCTGCCAGCCGGACTTGAGCTCGACGAAGTGGCTCTCGAAGAAGGCGATCTGGTGCTCCTTGCTCAGGGAGGGGGCGTTGGTGTCGCTGCGCTTGAGGCTGAAGTGGTAGTACTTCTTGCCGGAGCCGATGGCCTCCTTGGTCTGGGGGATGAGCTCGGTACGGCGCATGGTCTGGCCGTTCCAGAAGGAGGTGCTGGTCAGGGAGATCTTGGCGCCCTGCTTGGAGCCGGTGTCGGCGGGGTTCTTGAAGTCTGCGGAGAGGTTGACGTAGTCGGTGGTGGCGCCGGAGCCGTGGATGTAGTACTGGTAGGCGCCGACCTGGTTGCTCCAGGACCACTTGTCGAGGTCGCTGGAGGTGGTCATGTCGTTGAAACGGCCGTCCCAGACAATGGCACCCTGGGCCTGAGTAGCCAGAAGAGCCGCGCTGGCGATGTTGACGGTGCTGAACTTCATTTTTGCGGTTGGTTTTGGTGTTGTTGTCTGAAGAGACTTGTGGTGTAAGTGAATGTGCGTTGGTGCAGTTGCCTAAACCGACCCGGTCGGCTTGGAGAAAGCTTGAATGAACGAATGGAAGGGGTGAGTGAAGAAAGAGAGGACGCAGGTCGCAGCAATCGATGCCTTGGCCGTGCTTCTAGAAATTCAGTGGACGAGAGAATGAAGTTTTAAGCTCAAAAGCCAAGGGGAAGGGAAGGAGAAGGGGTGGCACACGCTGGCGGCCATACTGCTTTATGTAGGACCTCAGTTTTTCTGTCTCACGGTTGGCCCTGGATGGGACGAACCGAACATCGAGGGCCATCTCGCTCCGTGATTCCCAGAAGGGAGATGACCCCGCAGGCCTAGCTGCGAGGAATAGAGTAGAGTGGCCTCCTTTGGGGGGATTGGGGCCTGCAGAAGCCACTCTGTCGGACGGCAAGGCTACCCGGTTCAGCGGGTGCTGGAGGGATCATGACATTGAGTTGTGTGTCTGCTTGGGTGTTTCTCCGTGCAGGCGAGAAGAAGGGAACAAATTAGATTGCGGAGTCGTGCCTGGCTTCAGGTGAGGCCATGGGCCATGAGGCCACGCCATACCGCAGCGAGACGCATGCAGGTACGGCTAGGTTCCCAGGCACGGCGGCAAGGTCAGCGTTTATTGCCAAGTTGCAGGCCATGGGAGAGAGAGCCGAAGCCTGAAGGGGGATCGCGACGACCAACAGGCCAGGGCCTGGGCTGGACTGGACTGGACGGACGGGCCTTGACTCCCCCAAAGAGCCCAAGTCTGTCTCCCAGCAGGGCGGCAGAGTGAGAGAAATCATCAAGGGTTGGCGGTGGGCGCTTTGTATAGATGAAGGCGAGTCCACATCTCGTTTGCGCCTTGTATGGGAGAAAAAGCAGGTCGATGCAGGGGGTTGTTTAAAAGTGACAGAAGTGAAGCTTTTCCCCTGGGAAATTTCCACGGAGGGCGGAGCGGGGCCACTAGACTCGATCGGGGGGCCTTTCCAGACGCTGTGAACACTGCGAGCCCGGTGGGCGCGCCCCTATTCGGCACGACCGGGAACACCCTGAGCGAGTTCATCCCAAAAGTCAACTCATTCGATTCCCAGCGCTGTGTTTGACCGTTTGTTGTTGGTGGAAGATGATTCAAGCGTATTTTGACTCTGGAAGAAGCCATCCGCCTTGTTACCGGCCACCCTGATCGTAGCACGGAACAAACAATTAGCAGCAGATGATTATTGTCATGCATGGTAGAGACATGTCCAGGCCGACGTTTGAGTGTCACAGTGTTTTCGGTTATCGCTTCAACAGCGGCACAATCCAAGCGGGAGATCGCCCAGTAACGACAGGCATTTCCGTAAATCGGGCCCGACACTCCGAAGCGCCCACATCGCGCCCCCGGTTTTGTCTTGTGCACCGCTGTGTCCTGACCTGTGCTGCGGGCCTTGAGTCGGCTCCGGCGTGCTCGTTGTCAGATTCAAACATCTCAACATCCCCGATGGCACAATTGGCTAGCGCGTCAGACTGTTAATCTGGAGGTTGGTGGTTCGAGCCCACCTCGGGGAGATTCAGTGGTTAAATCCCACCTTAGGAGTTGGTGATTTCTTTTTGTCTTTTTGGCTTTTTTTGTCAATGACCTGTGTCTTCATGGCTCATCATCTTCACGCCCCCAATATTTCCTGCTCATGACCGCAGATACTCGCAGGCACTCTTGCCCCAGCGCGTCGCCCCCTTGTACACCCACATGCCCGGCGCATTACCACTTCTCAAACCCTCAATGGCGTCAGCAACCTGCGGCCCAATGCCTTCATTCTTGATCTCCTCCAGCGGCGTCATGTAAGTCTTGAAACTGAACATGATGGCGCCCGTCTTGGGCAATCTGGTCAAGGTCTGCAGTTCTTGTCTAAGGCGGGTCTTGATACCGTTAGCTGCGTAATTCTCTCTGGCATGAAGCCTGGTCTGCAAACCTTGCTAATGTCAATCTCCTCGTCCTCCTGCGGCTTGTCGCCGTCGTAAATGTGCAGCCCGCTGGGACTGAAGAGCCTTTCGCTCGTCGAGATAGACCACTAACCCGCTATCTTAGTCCAATCCCGCCCGTCTAGACAACTTCATGACTTACATTCATTCGCTTGACGCTCTTTCCCACCTGCAATCGGCTAAAGAAGCGTTCCATGCTGGCACCAATCTTCTCGTACGACGGCACGGGCGTGTGGATGTCCTTCAGCAACTTGCCCAGCTTATCCGAGGGATCAAAGCCAGCTGGATGGCAGCAGATGAACGCCACTGCGCGGTGGCCTTCTGGTGTCTCGACCAGCAGGAAAATGTCGTCTTCAATGGTTTCTCCCAGAGCTTGAAGCGCAGCGTTGGGGTCTTGCGGGGGCGCCAGAGGCAGCGATGTCTGAGTGACCTTATTGTAGAACTCCTGGCCGTCTTCGGACAGGGCAAACATGGTCGGAAATCGCGTTGGCAAGTACTCTCCGAGCAAATACGTGTAGGTTTCGTGGAGAGCGGGTATGCCTTCGGGGACAGCCCCCAGCACTGTGGATGCGTGCTGCTTGATAGTCTCGCGGCGCTCGTTGACACGATCCAGGTAGTTGCTGTCCATAATGACAAGATCGTCCGGTGTACTTCCCTGGATGGCTACGAGAGAGGACGTCAGTATGAGGACGAGCTGCCTTCAAAGGCAGGACGAGCTCGGGCTTACCCATGGTGATGTGGTAGACTGGCTTAAACGGGCGATGCTTGTCCGGCGGTGTCTGTTCCCAGTTGAAACACTTTAGGGGTGTGATGGCAGCAGCGCTGTCCGTCTTCTCTGATGGTACCGGCTCATGGGATGTTTTCTGGGCTTTGGTCAGAGATTTGCCAGTTGAAGAATGTTCCACACACTCACTTTCTTTAAGGAACGTCCTCTCCATCGCCATACAGAGAATATGGCCACAGCCAACGCCAATGCCGCGAGGAAGAACATGCCTGGATGCTAGTTTTCTTGTTCGGATGCTTGTGTTGAGTGTCTGAGAAAAGTCGAAAGATGTCTTTTCGTTCTAACAAACAATATAAATGTCCGACCAAAGCGATTGCAGACGTGACTCAACTTGTTCAACAACCCGAGTAAGGTGAGGGTCCCTGATATACGTCGATGGCCTAAGCCAAGATAGAGCGTTATCGGCCCAACCAGCTGGGCCTCCAGCCGCCCCTCCACCAAAAGGCTAGTTTCCCTATCAAGCTATCCCACGCGTGAGGATGTCACTCAGGACAAACTTTCCAAATACGGATGCTCAAATGAGACCACCGGCCGCTGAGTGGTTGGACGAACTCGGGACTTGCGTTCGGTTGACCAACAAGGCGCTTTTGACATCCTGTCACCACATCACAGAAGATAACATCGACTCGCATTCAACAACATTCATCTGCAACAGTTTCAGATTCAATCGCAAGTATCGACCAGGTTCCGGTCGGGAGACCCCATCCGCGGGGTACATAGTTGGTCATGGCGCTGGACGATTCCCCGCACGCCACGCTGGCAAACGGCCTGGGATGACCTCCATTGCGCCTCATCGCGTTGTTGCTGGACCGCCATGCGATAGCTTGTACGTAATAAAAGTTGGGCATCGCCTGCGATCGGTTGTTGCTGGTCCTCTACCTGTCGCTCTGCGCGGGGTGTTCATTGATGGAAGACAATGAGAAGGCTCTCCTTGCGAATAATGGATGACATTCAATATGGCCGATTCAATCGAACGCAGACATATGGGATTCTCGTATCCGTCATTTCCTCATTCAGATCAAAAACTGATTATTGATGCTCTCTTGGGGATGATGGCAAAGCGATGCTTAAGGTGGAAACAGGCCATGGGCTGCTACAGTATTGAGACCATTAGCATGAAAGATCAAGCACCACTAGCTTGCACCAACTGTGAAATCGGCCTGCAAGATGGCTCTTTAAATGATGAAGTTGAGGGGTACTTCAGAGTCAACAAGATACCTTATGCGATGCGGTTGACGACCCCGCGACCGTGATAAGATAAGACGCATCGGAACTTGGGAGCCGACGTGAAGAACACAAAGCTTAGATAAGCAGAAGCTTATCAGGGCAGCTACGTAATCAGACGAGCTCCAAAAGTCAATGGGACAGGGGTGAGCTCCTCATTCGGCTCCACGCTCTCACCATCATCCATGTCATTGACCATTCAGAACGCCGAAGTCGCGACCGAACGGCACTGATAGCGGCCCCTCCAGCGTTCCAAAGGTTCCCAGAGCTCTCTCTTTTCGCCGGCGATGCCTGCATTCTTGGTTTGAAACGCCGGCCGATTATCCAGCCGGCCCGTTTGTCACCTTCTGCTTCGGGCAAGGGACCATCGCATCCCTCGAGAGCTCGGCAGCAGTACGAACAGTAACACTTCGTACTTAGCCTGACTCGGACCCCAACTCTCCCACCTTCGTACCCAGTGCTCCTGATCTCAAGATCCCAACGCAGTCGACCAACAACAGCTCATGGTCGTCAACATGGATCCAGAGAAGAGCGGTCTTCCGCCTTACAGCGATGACCCGTCATTTACGGGCACGCGGCGTTCGGCACACAATCACCATCACCACCACATGCGCTCGAAGCGATGGGTGCGCCCCAGCCGTAGCATGAAGCTCATTGTGTTGGCCCTCGGTTTCATCGCCTTTGCTCAATGGAAGCAACTATCCTTCCTGCCTACCAGCAAGCCATCCAGCAACCTTTCCGCTGCACGTCTGCAGCAAGATCTCGCGATATGTGCCAAGCTCCGGCACAAGCCCCAGGACCCAATCGGCCTCGGTCGCGAGAAGAACGCACGATATGTCGACGGCCAAAAGCCTACTCTCATCCGGAATGCCACCATCTGGGTGGGCGAGCCCGCCGAGGGAACTTCCCCCGAAGACGACCGCGCCGGCAAGGGCTACTCCTGGGTCACCGCCGATGTTCTCATTGACTACGGTTTGATCCAAAAAGTAGAGGCCGACATCTCGCTCAACTCCCTGCCCAAGGACACCCAGATCTGGGATGCCAAGGGCCGACAGCTGACCAGCGGCATTATCGACATGCACTCTCACGCTGGTGTTGGAGCTCTGCCCGAGCTCAACGGCAACCAAGACGTCAACGAAATGTCCAACGATATCACGCCGTACGTGCGCTCTATCGACGGCCTCAACCCCCTCGACCCGCAGATCCAGGTGATCAAGTCTGGCGGCGTTACGACCTCGCTGGTTCTGCCTGGCTCTGGCAACAACATCGGCGGCGAGGCCTACGTTATTAAGCACGCCGTCGGCAAGCCTGACGGCCGCACCGAGTTTTCGGCGGAGGACATGCTGGCCGACCCCGATCGTAACTGGCGCTACATGAAGATGGCTTGCGGAGAGAATGCGAAGCGTGTCTATGGAAAGGTCGGCCACAGTCCCTTTTCTCGTCTTGGCGAGAGCTGGGAGTTCCGCCACGCCTTTGAGCAGGCTGCAAAGCTTGTCCGAGACCAGGACGACTGGTGTGACGCCGCTGAAAAGCTCGGCGTTGAGTCTCAGGGCTCTTACCTGCTTCAAGACCTGAAGTGGGAGAGTCTCAGTGCCGCGCTCCGTGGCCAAGTGCACATCAACACGCATTGCTACACGATTCCCGATTTGGAGGCATTCGTCGACCACACGAACGAGTTCAAGTTTCCTGTGCGGGCCTTCCACCATGCCCACCAGACCTACCTTGTTCCCGAGGTATGCTCAAATCACTGACCACAGCCTCGTAGACACCACTAACGACCACCGTAGATCCTGAAGCGAACTTGGGGAGGCCGCGCGCCTGCCTCGGCGCTGTTCGCTGACAACATGTACTACAAGTCCGAGTCATACGTAGCATCTGAGTATGCCGGCAAGATCCTCTGGGAGAACGGCCTCACCCCCGTCTACGTCAGTGACAACCCGGTTCTGAACGCCCAGCACGTCCTCTTCGAGGCCGCAAAGGCCTACAAGTACGGCCTGCCTTACCACGCAGCCCTTGCCAGTGTGACGTCTGCTCCCGCCGAGCTCCTGGGTCTAGGCCAGAGAATCGGCAAGATCAAGCCCGGTTTCGATGCGGATATTGCTGTGTGGGACAGTGACCCTCTCAGCGTTGGAGCCGCGCCCGTGCAGGTCTGGATCGACGGAGCATCGCAGTTTTCTGATCCTTTCGAGCTCGATAAGCCTCTCACCGGCCCCATCTCTCCTGACCCAGAGCTGGCAAAGATCGCGGAGGACACTGCCGACGTCAAGGATGTGGTCTTCACTGGAGTTGCCAATGTCTGGCTTTCCGGCGAGGAGAAGACCTACAGTGATGAGTCGGCCAATGTCGTCGTCTCCAACGGCGCCATCAAGTGCATCGGTGCTTGTGTCGAAGAGGTCGCCGCTGCCAAGTCATCGTCGCAGAAGATTGTTGACTTGAAGAATGGCTACGTGACTGAGTCTTTCACCGCCTTTGGCTCCACCATCGGCCTGAATGAGATCGACGGCGAAAGGGACACCGACAACGGCAACAGCCCCGGGTTCAGTCGCGGCCTCGACGGGCTTGTGCTGGACAACAAGAAGCTCCATGTCGCACTCCGTTACGGCGTTACTAAGGCTATCTCAGCCCCCAAGTTCGCCGGCCAGGCGACCCACTCCGGAACGAGTGTTGGATTCAACACGGGTGCTCTGCATGCCCTCGAGAAGGGCGCTGTCTGGACCGAGGATGTCGCACTCCATCGCACTTTGACACTCGACGCGAAACGGGGCGAGAGCCCTTCCATCTCTGGCGCGATCGGTGCACTTCGTCACACTCTGTTGGAAGCAGTGGCCTCCAACGATACCGGCTCAGACCCGTTCTCAGAGGCCGTCTACCTCAAGAAGGTGGTCGACGGAGAGCTACCCTTGGTCTTGACGATCCACAGCGCCGACGCCATCGTTGCGGCGCTGAGGGTCAAATCCGCGGTCGAGGAGGCCTTGGCTGCCAAGAGCCAGACCTCAGCATCGCCGAAGCTCAAGGTCGCGATCATCGGCGGCGCGGAGTCGCATTTGGTTGCCTCTGAACTGGCCGAGGCTGGTGTGGGTGTCGTTCTGTCGCCATTCCAGTCCTACTCCACCACCTGGGACCAGAGGCGTTCTCTCACCGGTGCGCCTCTCACCAACGGAACTGCGATTGACACCCTGCTCGATGCAGGCGTCGTGGCTGCGATCGGTCTGGAGGAGGACTGGCTCATTCGCGACCTTGGGTTGCTGGCGGGCATCGCGTACAAGAACGGAGGCAGCCGGCTCAGCCAGAAGAAGGCGCTAGACTTGGTTTCCAGCAACGTCTACAAGATTCTGGGCATCGAGGAGCCGCAGGCGAGGGAGTCTCGCCACTTTGTCGTGTACGAGGGCTGCCCGTTGGAAATTGATGGAAGAGTCCGGGCGGTTGGCAGTGGCCGTGACACCGTGTCGGTTTTCGTGTAAGCAGATATTAGCAGGTCATCTTAGTGTAGACGGAGGCGACCGACGGGATGGATGTAATGTCAGTGACCCACACGGGCGAGAGTCTGCCGCCGAGATTCCGGCGCTCGGAAGTGAGTTTCCGCGCGCGCGCGTGTTGCGCTCGGAACGCCCTCTTTCGCGTGCATGACAAGTAGCCGCATTTACGAATAGTAACATACACGGATTGGAAAGAAATGCGACCAGACGAGACGGTCCGTGATAAGTCAGCCCCATTTGCCGCGAATGGTACCGGGCCGGGGCCTCACTCAGACACTCAGTCATCGTCGTCCCGCAGTGCTACTTAGTAGTCCCGCGCGGGTATTACCAATCTGACCCCGGCCGCAAATGACTCCGGTGTGTCAAGAAGCGACCAATCAGAGAGAGCCGATGCCACGCCAGCTGAACAGTTGCGGCTGCTACTTGAAGTTGCAGACATCCCTCTTTCAGCACAGTTGCAATATGCCCAATAAAATCAGACAAAGTTCGAATGACACAGGCTTTGCCAATCCGCCTTATAAGATTCCTACGGTACCCCAGGTTTGCCTTGGCATCATCTGTCCTTAAGTCAGCAAAGAAGTTCACAACGTCGACACACACAATGACACGCGCAGCAGTGGTTTGCGTCTCACACGGTGGAGGTATGCAGGCCGTATGCAGCCCTTTAGTATCTGTTTCTGACCATCTCACCAGGCCCCATGCCCATCCTTGGGGACCCCGGACACGCCTCAGTCACAGCATCACTCAAGAACCGCGTCCCCAAGATCTTCAAGCTCAACACCCCTGACGCTCCCAAAGCAATTCTTGTTGTTACCGCACACTGGTCTGAAAGCAAGCCGACCATCTCATCGGCCGCCAGCCACGGCCTGTACTACGACTATGGCGGTTTCCCCAGGGAAGCCTACTCGCTCAAGTACCCCGCCCCCGGATCACCAGAGATCGCCCAGGAGGTGAAGCAGGCGTTTGAAAAGGAGGGTCTCTCACCAGAATTCGACTCACGACGCGGTATGTGAAATCGTGCTTGTGTAGTTTGATCGGATTGTAGAAGACTAACAGGCACCAGGTT
The DNA here is from genome assembly GCA_027406005.1 of Colletotrichum horii. Classification (NCBI taxonomy): domain Eukaryota; kingdom Fungi; phylum Ascomycota; class Sordariomycetes; order Glomerellales; family Glomerellaceae; genus Colletotrichum; species Colletotrichum horii. Next base: position 9,443,459 of record JANVYB010000001.1, on the reverse strand, counting down.
GGGATCACGGCGTGTTCGTCCCCATGCTCCTCGTCAACCCCGCCGCCAATGTCCCCATCATCCAGCTCTCCGTCCTCGAATCAGAGGATCCCGAAGAGCACTTCAAGATGGGCCGTGCTCTCTCCGCGCTAAGAGACTCCAACATCGCCATCCTCGGCTCCGGCTTCGCCTCCATTCACAACCTGTACAAGATGCGCTCCCTCTTCATGGGAGACCCCAGCGGGGTCGCCAAACTAAGGAATCAGGTCAACGAGTTCGACAAGGAGCTCACCAGCGCTGTCCTCAAGGAGAAGAGGGAGGAGAGGACAAAAGCCCTGTCGGGCTGGCGCAAGTTCAACCACAGCTACGATATGCACCCCCGCGGCGGCGCCGAGCACTTCCTGCCGCTGCTGGTATGCGCCGCTGCCGCCGACGACGAGGTTGCCGGAGTGTACAAGGACGACTGGATGGGAGTCGACATCAAGACGTATTACTGGGGAGATGTACGTGTCTGATTAAACCTTTACTAGCCTAATATGTCTTTGATTCTATATGCTTGATTCCCGAAAGCGCCATTTACCCTCGTCCGCGAGTTGTTTTTCAAGCGGATTACAGTACAAGTTTTGTTGAAAAAAAAGGAGAGAGTGAAAGAGAGCGTGATCCTTGCGTTCCCCGTCTAGTCTCATAATACATCGATTCATATTCATTGCATCATTCATCCCTGAGTGTCCGAACCGAGAACACCGACGCCGAATGCTGATGAGAGAGAGGGAGACAGAGAGAGAGAAAATGTAGTCCAAACCGCATCAGTCGTCCATCGTTGTCAAATTACATCCTTCGCAACCTGTTTTTTAAAAACGGAAAAACTCAAAAGGGGTAAAACGCTTTCTTAGCGAGTGATTGGGGCGAGGGAGGGGCTGGTGGTTCATATAGTCATTGATGACCGCAGAGTATGCCCATCGCATCGGCGACGGGGTTCGAGTTCTTATCCACGACCCAGCCGGTCTGCACGTACCTGTGGAGCCAGCTGACCTCGCGTCCTCGGTGGCCGTCACAGTCACGGCATCCCTTCCGCGCCAGCTCAAGACCGATGACGCCGCCGTCGAGCAGGCCATTCTTCCCGCCGACGGTGGCCCCGAGAGCGGTCCAGCTGAGGCGCCGGTTGTCCTTCCGCGTCCGCTTCGTCTGTGCATGATTAGCCATGGCAGCGAGCTCACGTCGCTCGGCGATATCGCGGTCGATGACCATGACGTAGTCAAGCAGACTGCTGGGCGCGGACGGGGACGACGGGTCCGGGAAGAGGGCGGAGAGGTAGTCCGTCAGCAGCATGACGGGGCGCTGGTCGGGCACCCAGTGGCCCGAGGGCTGGGGGATCTGGTTGTGGATGATGTAGACGCCGCCGCAGAAGCGGCCGTCGAACTTTTTGTTGACGGCGCGCAGGACGCCCATCTGCGCGAAGGGGTCGTTGGCGTAGGCGAAGTGCTCAATGTGCGGGCCGCGCTCGTCGATGACGGCCTCCTCGAAGCGGGACTTGCGGCTGTCGCCGAGGGGCACGACGAACTCTGAGGCGGCGGCGCCGAAGGTGTAGATCTCGAGCTTGTTGAGCTTCTCGGGCTGGATGTCGGCGCAAAGGCGGGCGAGGACGAGGGCGGTGGGGAGGGTGCCGTTGTTGTGGGCGAGGACGGCGACGCGGGTGACGGCGGCGTCGAGGAGGGCGGTGCGGAGTTCGGAGTAGAGCGCTCGCGAGGCTTGGGTCTGGAAGGGGAAGCAGCGTTGGATGGCGAGGAGGAGCATGTCGAAGGGGAGGCCGTATGTGGCCATCTGGATGCCGCTGAAGGACTTGCCAAAGAGGCGGGCTAGGCGGGGGAGAGTGCATTGTGAGAGGTGTGTAGAGCTGGACTATTGTGTTAGTGCCGCTCGAGCGAGGCAAAAGGAAACTCCATGGATAACTCACCTTGTTCCCATGCCGCCGATGAAGATCCATTTCTCCTCGTCCTCCTCTGCTTCTGGGGTGCTGTTGCCGAACTCGTCGCAGTTAACAATGATGTTGCTCCCGTTCATCAGCCAGCTGAGAGCCAAAACCAAGCTCATGGACAACGCCAGCCATGCCGCGAAGAGAATCCCAGGAAGAATCATAAACATTGGTAAGGCGAGCGTGATCATTCCCACTTCAACGATGGCCAAGCTGAGCTGAACGATAATGTCCTTCAGATGGCTTCGAGACAGGTGTGCGCGGTGGTTGGCGATGTGTGTCCTCAGCGATGTCATCAACCCCGGCAGCATCTTCCACATTTCCCTCAGATCATCCTGGAGCAACGCAAACGGCTGCTTCTGTGCCAGTGGGACTGTTCCGCAAGCTCCGTCGATCAATGGCGGGATGTAAGTGACAGATGGGCCATAGTTCTTTATCGGACCGCACAAGCTCGATCTCGGTGACGTCCTCGGTGAGCTTCTTGCTGAGTTTGATAGACGGGGTGATGAGGCTGTCGAGTTGTAAGATGGAGATCTTGATAGCCAAGGCATGCTGGGCGAGGCTGTTGGTGACCGTTTCGAAGCGATGAAAGGCATCGCAGACTAATGTTGTGGGGAGAAGAGCTCCCGGAGGAGGAGGCGAACGGTTCCGGTGTTTGGATTAAAGATGTAAAGCTTGTGCAGAGCAGCTTATCTGACGACAAAGAAATTCTTCTGATGGAGAGCTGATATGATCAACAAGCAAGCCCGAGAATGGAATTCAGGAATCGAATAATAGCAACCAGGGAGGGTTTCAGCAAAAGTGGATGATATTCACACGCTTCGTGAGGATCTCACATGCACTTTTAACCTCTATTGCGTTTGTTTTGTTGATGTCTCGTCGTCCACGGTCTCCCTTATCATTCTTCGCCGCTCGGGCAATCTTGTTGCAGACGACGGCGCGCAGCGCTTGCGTGGTGGCGCATTCCTCGGCCAAATTCGCCCCGTGCCTTGACCATCTTAGGTTCTTAGGTGCCGCCTATTGGGAAAAGTAGTGGGAAGGTGAGAAAATGGTTTGGGAAGTTTGTTTGGGAATTTTCTCTGGCTTGTTTACTCTCGAAAAGCCCGTTGCCATGATGGATACAGCTCCGATGATCACGATGTTGGAGCAGGAACTCCCAACAGTCGATGTCTCTTTTTCTTCACACGAGAGACAATGGGACTGGGAAAGACGATGTCTCACACCTGGAACCCCACGAATAGGAGAAAGCTGGAGTCTGCAGCCTACCCGCACAAGCCGGCCTAGTCTTACCGTGCCTTGCACCCAGCAAAAACCCTGCAGCGAACACGAACCATTGACTCTTGCCTCCCCATCCATCTTTGAGGAGGGGGGAGAGAAAGACCGGATGGCATTGGGGCATTGGTCGCCCCGGCTGCACGGGTTCCAGAGCCGGGTCGATCCCGCTGCGGCTAAATGGGACTCTCACAGCTTGGGAATCTTGATATGGGTCCCCGAGCAACAGCCCTAAGAGAATCGATGCACAGATGGGCAGAACCCCGTCTTCTCTCGTCCCTCTTCCCTGAATTGGGTTCAGGGTTCTCGTTCTGGTGAGCCGGAAGAGAGGGTGGTGAGCACGCACATCCAGGAGCTAGGACAGCAGCTGGAGTTGCTAGACTGCTTGCTGGGGTACTAGAACGGCACTAGACCAGACGGTATTTTCGTCCAAAGTTTGGCTCTGGGGTGAGGGAGGGGAAGAGGAGGAAGAAGGCCTCTGCTTTGCATGTGAAGCTCTGACGTTGCCTTTGTCTGTGCTTGGCGCAGTGGCTCCTGCATGGGAGCACGCCCTTCGCGCGTAAGCAACAAAGTCCGATCTCTTCTCTCCCTTGGGGGCCATGGATCTTTCTCGCGGGCCCCAGCGAAGCACGTTTTCTCATGGCAAACTCGGGAAAACCTGGGAACACGAAGCACTCTCTTACACGCTAGGCGGATGTGTCCAACATAAGCCTGGATCGGAATGCGAGACCTGCGACGGGTCTACGGGATGCTTTTTTCGACCAGCATCTGCGGGTTAGGAATGCGAAGCTAACTCTAAACTTCTGCGACATAAACATTGCGCAGCCGGCAATCAGTGCAGAATCCGAGGAAACATATTGCCAACATTCCACAGCTTATCTCGACATCAACCACTCGTCTCTCGCTCGGCAGGTTCCATTTCAGTTTGAAGGAGACCTCCGGAGACTCAAGGTTTCGCCTAGAAGTCGAGCATGGCTGTGGCCTTGATTCTAGCTTGGTTCCGCATCCTGCGCACCCCTCCAACTTCAAACATGAGGCGTTCTTTGGCTTCTCTACGACGAGCTCGCGTTCGCGTCCCAAGAGGAGAGCTCCGGTGGCGAGGCACGGACTGCACGTGGTGGAGGCTTGAAATGGACAGACCGTTATCCGTTCACTGAACTGATGGACGTGAAACTTTTTCGCAAGCGGCTGTTGTGTGTTACCATTCTGCCGTATTTTGGTCCAGAGAAGGCTCGTTTAGGATGAGGGCGAGTGTACAGCGTGTGAGCGTGTATCAGCCTGCGCCGCATGGTCTGGGCGAGAGATGCGAGCTACGAGGTGATCTGCAGAGGACGGGCAGCTTGGAGAGCTTCCTCTTCCGCCACATCCAGCCCTGTGAAATAATATGGAAGTGGCGAGGGAAACAATTCAACAAGCAGGCGCCACCGAAAGCCACAGTCCGCAACGGCCGCTGCCCATTGTCTAGATCTCGTGGCGCATTTGGAGGGGAATGGTGATCTAGGCAACGACACCATTGCGGGGTTCTTTGCCCCTGATAGACCCGGAAACGCATATGAGGAGCTCCGTAGGGCTTAAAACGTTTTGCGCTTAGTTGAGGGACCGCAAGAGACCATGGTTTGTCTAATATCGGCGGTTAATGAACTTGTTAAGCCACGATGGTGACGTGAACTAAATGAGGGGAATAAAGTCGGGACTTTTGGCTAGACTTTGGATACCAGGACAACGTTATCAGTGGATACAGATGCAGCATGCACAGGGGCCAAGAGAGACGCTGGTAGATCCCAACAGTAGACTTCAACAAAGAAAGAGGAGATGAACTACTAAACGCTGATCGAGTCCGCTTGTTGAGCGAACTGTCTAGTCATATGTAACAAGTCGATCTATGAAACACAGCGTTTAGGAGGCATTTGTCATGATGCAATATCTCCATGTGAAGTTGAGCAAATCAATTTTACAGAATAGTTTCAACGTTGATAATTACGATCATTCTGGGAAATAAGTCTGAGTTGATTTGAGACCTGTCAACAGTCCAATGAATTTCGTGTCTTTCTTCTTTCACTCAATAAATCTTCAATAAGAATATTCAAGGAAATCCTCATAGAAATTCTTTATTTTCACTTCAGGCATCATTTGCTTACCCACCCCTCCCCCCCGAAATCTGAGCGTCGTCGGCGTATGCAAAACGTGTCTCGTGACACCTCATGGCTGATAAATTACATTTCGGGCAGCCTTTTGAAGTTATTCCAAGAAGGAGACTGGACCCAGACTGGACAATTGTTTAAAGATTGGATCACCCTTGCTCGGCTCTCATCTCTTATTTCCCAACTATCCTATCGATTCTGATATTAGGCATCAGATACAAAAGTACCGATCGCTGCTCTCCGATCTCAACCTCGGATATCCCGAATCACGACTTTGTGAAATGCGACCGCACATTGGATAACCAACGGTCATTCGCCGGATGAGGGCCTAGACCGGACGTCACGTCAGTTTTGGGGGCCGGTTAGCCCCGAACCAAAGATCAATGACGGAACACTTGCAGTTCAAGCCAAGAGTTTTGTCCCGCTACAAAAGCTCCGGCAGATCGTCGTGTCATTTCTTACGATCCTATCACAACCCGATGCGCGCCTACACGACGTCCTTTTAGCCTGAGTCTGACAGTCCCGTAGTGCATCAATCACCGGCCACCGCGACAGCATCCCACGTGGTACAAGTGAGACACAGCCAACCATGTGACGATCCCCGTACACCGGATTGTGTGTTCTTGCATGATTCTTCCGTCCGCAATTGGATTTCCTCACTGCAGGATGCGACCACATTTTGCTTGGAGCCAATTGCGGGAGCTAAATGACATGATGATACATCTCACCCGCATGGTCCCCCCATCCATGACATCAACGACTCTGAAAGCGCCGGTTCGTCCCATGTGAGCCGCCTCACAACGCCTCAGCCGAGAAAGAATAAACTACAGTTGCGCTTATGACAGTATGCTTCCATTTCGCATATCACCTTGATGTACCCGCGGTCGCAAAATTTATTCCCCTTCTTGTACTCGAAATCATATTTTGGGCCATGACAGACGCGATGCCTGCGACCGATACAACAAAGCTGCCGCTCGAAGGCGGTCCAGCATACGGTCTGGGTCATGTCGACAGACAGGGCGCAACGAGCCCCATGCTTCGCGGCCTCGATGGTTTATCGCTCTACGAGAAGAAATGCGTGCTGATCAATCGCGAGATCGACTCGCAGGGCATGGGTAAATATCAGTGGTACATCTGGGGTCTCTGCGGCTTCGGATACATGCTTGACTTGCTGTGGGCGCAAGCATTTGGATTGGTCTTGAAGCCTTTGCAACAAGAGATGGGCTTCGGTGACGGCCAGTCCGGGAACATTGCGACGAGCTTCAACGCTGGTTTGACTGCCGGCGCATTCGTATGGGGATTCTTGGCGGATATCATCGGTATGACGATCTCGGCACATTCCTAATTCGAAAGGTCCTTGATCTGGAGATTGCCCGGGAACCTTCGTGCGGCAGTTGAACTTACCTCTGCCAGGTCGTACATGGGCCTTCAACTTGACCTGCCTCATCGCATCGATATTTGGGCTCTGCCTGGGCGCGTCTAATAGCTACAATACGTTTCTCGTATTGACGGCCTTCGTCGGTGTAGGGGTGGGGGGCAATATTCCAATCGACACCACCATCACTTTAGAGTTCATCCCCCAGGTTGGTCAACTCACCAAAAGATCGAGTATTCACGGTTCTCTGACACATTGATCAGAACAGGCGCTTCTTGCTGGCTTGCCTGTCCATCTTCCAACCGATCGGCGTGATTGTCTGCAGCGCCGTCGCTTTCGGCTTCATCCCCGTATTCTCATGCTCTCCCAACTTTTCCCAGATTGACGAAGGACCGCTCCCGTCATGCAACAACGTCGCGTCCGGAACGAAGTGCTGCGCGCGGGTCGACAACATGGGCTGGCGATATCTCCTCTTCACTCTCGGCGGCATCACGCTTTTCGTATTCGTCCTCCGATTCTTCGTCTTCAAGTTCCAAGAAACGCCAAAGTATCTCATCTATCGTGGTCACGACGCCAGAGCGATCCAGACCTTGGAGCACATGGCTTATGTTAACGGCAAGCGTTGCGGCCTGACGCTGGAGATGTTTCATTCCTTGGAGTCAGAGGAGCACGATGGCTCTGTTGGGAGCACAGTCAGCGCTTCATCTGCACTAGGCGGTGGTGCGAAACAGACGGAGAAGAAGTGGACCGAAAAGGTGACGCATGAGCTTGGCCGATACAAGATGCTGTTTGACGGATTCCCCATGATCCGGCTGACCGTCTTGGTGTGGTTAACGTACATTATGGACTTTTGGGGGTTTACCGTGGCTGGTAAGCATATCCATGGATATTGAACTTTGCGACAAAAATCGAGACTAACTCCGTCTTACAGGACATTACTTGCCTAGCATTCTGGCCTTGAAGAACGGCAAGGCGCACGTCAGCCTCTCGGCCACTTACGCTGCGTACATCTACACATACGCTCCAGGAATTGTCGGGGTCCTGCTGGGTGCTTTAATGTACCATGTCCCGGCTATTGGCCGAAAGTGGACAATGGTGATCTCATCCGCTCTGATGGGCATTTCGATCATTCTCTTCTCAACTGTCGATACACGCGCCAAGAACGAAGGCTTGTTTGCGATGGAATACTTCTTCCAGTCCATGTTCAACGCCGTTCTCTACGGTTGGACTCCTGAGGCGTTCCCGGCCCCGGTCCGTGGCACGGCCTGCGGTGTTGCGGGGTTCTGGGGACGACTTTTCGGCATTGTGAGCCCGCTCATTGCGCAGCACCTATACGGGCAGCCCGGCGAAAACGGCGGAGATGGAAACATCAACGGCGTTTTGTATCTGGCCGGCGGTGTCATGCTGGGCTGTGTCATCAGCACGGCATTGCTGCCGAACGAGATGATGGAGACTAAAGATGAGCGTTCTTTTGCTGGAGGAGAGTCCAGTTGGGCTGAATCGCAGATCGAGAGCCAGGGGAAGAACCAAACCTACCAAGATGACCCTAGGTGACGGCAGTTGAGAATTGTATCGATTTCTACTGAATAATCAAACGTTTCCGTGCTTAATGACTCGCGCTGCTAATGAGACTACGCTGTACGGACATAGGCCTTTAGGTTTTTCTGCCCGCTGACATTATGTACGCCGTCCGTACTGGGAGATCTACGAAAGCTTTGACATTGTTACGAAAACGATCTTGCCAAGACAATCTATTGCACGCTCAATATGATCCACTGCCACGATTAATATCTGCTGTATCTTGACTCAATATCAAGCCAAGTGGAGCTTATTGCGACATCCACGCGGCCCACGGTAAGAACCAGCATCAAAGTGCGACGGCAATTGTTGACTTAATATAAGACGGCCAAATGGCTCATTACCGTTCGGGGGCATCATTCGGCGAAAGACCGATGGGGAAACATCCAACCGAAGGCGGACTGCTCCGACCATCAGATGCGAAAGCCTCGCTGGCTTCGTGAAAAAGGAGTAAGTCATGATTCCATTGCCAAGACTTTCGGTCATATTTGGCTTGCTGCTTAAGCGCAATCGCTTTTATGCAAACATCACGTACATTTCGAAGAATCACATTTGGGATCACGACTGGAGCGCTTAAATCATGGTATATGCAGGCTTAATGCTATACAAGGTACTATGTACAGGAATGCAGAACTTTTGAGACCGGGTTCAAAGGTGAACTCGAGACTCGGATACCGTGCACCGGGCAGGACGCAGTAAGCCTGGATTGCACATCTGGTGTCTGGTGTAAAAGTGAAACTCCCTCCCACAGCTCATTTGAGACCCAAAGGTACTCTGAGAACTGCTTACTCTAATTACTCAACAACAACTCCTCCCATCTCTTCCCTCATCAGCGCCAAGCGCTTAGTGAGCAGAGCGGCGAGCCTTGCGGGCAGCGCGGCGGCGCTTGCAGCCGGTAGAAGGGGCCTTGGAGGGGGTGGCAGCGGGAGCAGAGGTGGCGGCCGGGGCAGAGGTGGCAGCGGGAGCAGCAGAGCTGACCTGGGTAGCCAGGGTGGTGGGGGCGGCAGCAGCAGAGGTGGCGGCGGCCTTGGAGGTGGCAGCGGGAGCAGCGCTGGTGGCGGGAGTAGAGCCGGAGCCAGAGCCGGCGCCGCCGGTCCAGACCTCAGGGCCGGGGGCCTTGTAGCTGGAGGCGTCGTCGCCGTAGAGGTTGAAGTGGATGCCGCTGTCGGTGTACTTGTAGCCGGTCTGGAAGTCGAAGTTCTCGGGGGGAACGTCGGAGCCGGAGCCAGAGACCTCGATCTGGACGCAAGAGGGGTAGAACTGGGCGCCACGGGCCGAGTTGGTGTCGTAGGTGGTGTCGGACTCGTGGAGAGCGATGATCTCGTGGCGGAGGATGTACTTGCCGGGCTTCAGGGAGGCGGGGATGGTGACCTCGGCGGACTTGCCCTTGTTGGCGATGAGGTTGTCGACGGGCCACTTGCCGTTGGCGTACTTCTCCTCAGCGATCTTGGTCCAGATGGCGCCAGTGCCGTCACCCTCGGTGTACTCGGCAATGTAGGTGTTGAGGGGACCCTTGTGGGAGCCGTCGATGATGTCGTCGCCGCGGGTGTTGTGGTACCACTCGAAGACGACGGACTTGCCAGCCGCGACGGGGGCGAAGCCAGTCTTGGCGGAGGGGTCGGTGTTGCAGACAATGTCCTTGGAGGTGATGTCCTTGACGGGGTTGTTGTTGGGGGGGCTGCGGATGAAGGACTCGAGGCCGGACTTGCCGTCGACCTGGATCTCGGCGCCGTCGGACCAGAGGGCGTAGACACGGGCGTGGGCGGCAGCCTGGCCGGTGAGGGCAGCAAGAGCAGCGGCGGTGTAAGAGAAGCGCATCTTGACGGTTGTTTTGGTTTCTTGACGAAAGTCTCAAAAAAGGTGTAGAGTTGGAGTGAAGAAGTGAAAGTTGATTTGCGAGGTTGTGCTTAGTGAGCGTGGTTGAACGTCTAGTTCGAAATGAGTGTATGGCACAGCCAACAAGAGAGAGACCTGAGTACAAGGAATGAGAGAATGACACCAGTTGTGATGATGGAGAAAAGAGAGAGACGGAAAAGATGCAGATGCGTGGGATGGAAGACTTTTATAACGCGTTGATGAGGTTGTGTGTGTAAGTCAACGGGTCCTCTTTCCCTTCTAGGCTACATCTCCTACGTCCATAGCCCATCTCTACCGTCCCTCCCCCTCTTGCCTCTCAATCTCGAATCATCCAAGCCCATCTCGGGTGGCAGACCCATCTCACCGCACTAAGTCGACATAGGCAACCAATGTGTAGGGGCACATTTGGACTCCCATCGCGCGGCTAGAGCTGGCGATTCCGTCAGTGCCCAGACTTGCCAGGGCCCCTGACTCCCTGAGGGTCGAACAGCACATCCAGCGCCTCCAGTTCACAGTAAAGTGCAATGTGGACTCGTGGAGGGTATGGGGACGCCCTAGAGAGGAAGGGCGCCAGCGCTGTGATGGAGACAGTCGTCTCACCCGCTTCCCCTGCCAAGGCTGCAGGAAAGCTGCAGGACTCTTTGAAGGAGATGAGGCTGATGGAGTCATCCGGTGGGCTAACCAGTCTTTGGCGTCTGTCAGATCCATGTTAGTCGGCGGCAGCCGAGGGTAGGGCGTGGGTGATTTCATTAATGAAGCCGTTGCGATTAAAGTGAGGGTGCGGATATGAAACAGACAAACAGGGTGATGGTGGATCGCGCCGTGGCCCCCTGCAGCGGCGCGGCTAACCCAAACAACCTTCTTGGGCCATGGGTTTCCCGGGGTTTGTGCAAGTGGGAGCCGAATGGGCGACTCAAAGTTGGGACGAAGGTTGAAAACCCTGGTTATTGACGGCAGGGATGGAACCCCGGGAGAATCCCGAATAGCCCGCTTGAGAGAAACATGTTGGAACAAGATGAAGTGCGCCCGTTCCTCTGGTTGGCTGCCAACACTTGAATGGCTTGTCAAAGAGGGGGAAAGTAGAGTAAAAGGAAGCAGATAATCGCCCAGTTTCAGGTCGTTCATGCAAGAGACAACGCTAACATTGTGGTCATCACCAGTCAGCCAGATAAATAGATCACGGCCTTGGTACTGGAGTTCGGTACTGGACCGACAGGCTTGGGACTCCAAATGTCTATCTTTATCACAGGCTCGTGGTCTCAGAAGTCTCAACCTGGTAGAGTGACGCTCACTTGAGCGTATCATTGATATGTAAGGACGCGTTTCGCCCTTCAATTGCGGTGTCGACCATCTTCTTACTTTCCTCTAATCGTATGCGTTCCGCAATGGCGGCCAGCAGGAAGGCCGTCGCCAGCAGGGGAGGGGTGAAAAAGGGGAACGCAGCAAAATGAAGACGAAATTGAGCAACGGGAAGTGCGTCGGGGCCGGACAGGTTGTCCGGGTGCGGGCGGGCGAATGAGCCTTGGGGCCTCTTGTTGATCTGAGCCGACAATATTGAACTGTGAAGATGCCGATGAGATCGATGAAGTCTCCATCTGTGTTACTTTACGCATGCTTGGTTGTTAAGGCCGCATCTGCTATGGTTCATTCCATGTGAGCCAGCTAAGATGGTAGAACCCTGATGGGGGATGGAGACAACGGTCAGTATCGACTCGTCGATAGCATCTTGGTACCCGTTGCAATAACACGATATTGGGGTGGTGTCGTCCCACGATCGCATGTCGCATGATCTTCATCTTGGTTGCATCCAGATTGCACCCATTGCCAAAATTGCCCAAGATTGACAAGTCCACCCGAATGGTGCGGCGAAGTGTCTGGCAGCAGCCCGCCCCAATTGTCGTCGGTACCGCAGAAGCTGAACACCGAGAGGCGGCACGGTATTAGTTGTGTGTTTGTCTGTGACGAGGGCTGGGCGTTGGTCAGGTCTGAGTGCTGACCGCCCCCCAGAGGGCCGTCGAAGGAACCGAGGCGACCTCATCCTTCGCCCCCCTTGCGAGGAGGAACGCAAGCGAAGAGACTAGCGTACGAAATACGGATACGTAGCTGCGGCACGGCCTGTGGGGGGCGAGTGAAGGGCAGAAGTTCTTCTAAATTTGACGCTAGAAAAGGGGAGAGAATGTCGAAGAAGGGGGCCAGGCTTTAGCAAGCACTTGCTCGCTAACACGGTGGGCCAGAGAGTAAAAACCAACTTGGCTTCGGGGAGACGGGGGTGGCATACTATGTAGAAAGGCCTCATTTCGCAAGAACCTGGCAGATCCATCATCCGTCGATCCGATGGTGTAAATGCTTGCTAAGACGGGCAGAACAAGCGTGCAATCTCTGCTCCGCGCCCACCGCTAACAGCCCGCTTCATGTCCGCTGCGGCGGTGAGAGTACGGACAGGATGCAGTTGTTGGAAGTTGGACGTGAATTGTGACGGCGACTGCTGGGATTTTGCCTCTCCTATTCCAGCGGACCGGGTTGGCGAGCCTGGAGCCCGTGGTTTCCGAATGCTGACGAATACGAGTGCTACTGCGCAAGGCTTCGGGGGCCAGGCGTGGTCTCGTTGCTGTGATGTTAAGCGCTGACAACCTGTAGACGCTCTATCTCCTGCAGGTTGGTATGCGAACGAGTTTGACTGTTGCGGGTGACTGAGTGACGATCTCTTGTCGTCAAGAACCAACACCAACGGGAGGGTTTGCGTCTAAGACACGGGGGGATGTCAGCAAATGACAGCACTTCTTGAATCGTAATTGTGCCAGATTAGCGATGATTGGGCCTCTGAAAAAGAAGACGGTGTCTTTCTCATACATATGCTCTCCACTGTGCGGACCTTGGCACCGACTTGCCGATGCCAAGCACGAGTGGTGCGTAAGTAGGTATGGGGGCATGTATAGTAGTGAAATGAGTGTTTGTGTACAGAGTCATCAAACATGGAAGACAGGGCGTCAAAAGAGAGTTGGATGGCGTTCGGTTAAACACCATGCAAAAGAGAGGATCTGACATCGATATCCCCTTTTTACCTTAAATGTAGAGTTAAGACAGATGGAAACTTTATTGAGGACAAACTCTGTATTTGCCGGCAAAATCGGCCAGGTCGGCACCTTTATCCGGTTCTCCTCGGACTGGATGGAGCCTGGGAGTTGAGGTGGCCGGCTGCAGTTGTACGTTGGCGAGTTTGGGGGGACCTGTAGCGTGCTTGCGCTGTAACCGTAGCGAGCACCCGTCAATCATAGCGGCGGATCTTAAGGAGGCTTGTGTCCACAGTTGTTCGCTGCCCGCCCTGTGCTGTGCTGTGCTGTGCAGCCTGTCGGGTTCGCTCGCTTGGCCGTGCGGGGAACTCTGTCTTTTTTTTTTCCTGCCTTTTTTCAATTCCTAAACAGCTCTTATCTTATCGACGCTATGTTATCTTATCATCATGTAGGCCCGTGCTTAATCGTTACGTCGTCGCATCGCAGCATCAACTTTTGCCGCCACAGTTCATGTCGCAATCGCAAGAGCGCAGCAACGACGACCGACATTCTGTGACTGATCCCTCCGACCCGAGTCGATTGAATCTACGACGTTTCTCACGATACAGAACGAACCGACCGTAGCAATGTCGTCCTCAGATGACACGGCAAAGGCCGTCGTCGAAAAGGTCGACGAGGGCTTCAAGGAGAGCAGCCGCAAGTTCGATGCGTAAGCCTGCTGTACAGCCCACGCTCCGATGGAAGCTGGCTAACTCTGACGGAACAGCAAGGATAAGAGCGAATACTTCGATCCGTGCCAGGAGTTTGCCCAGAAGAGCATCAGGTGCTTGCATCGCAACGGAGGCGACCGCTCCATGTGCGGCGACTACTTCCAGTACGGCCCTCCCTGATTCCCGCTCTGCATTAGCTACAGTGAGACCATATACTGACACTTCCTTCTCAGAGCATACAGGGATTGCAAAAAGGCATGGGTTTGTGCTATCCAACCACTATTCCCATCGACCGAGACCGAGACTGACAGGACAAAAGTTTGAGAAGAAGAAGGAAGAACGCAAGAAGAACGGGGCATGGTGGTGATTATAAACATTCTGGATCATATCCGGGTGCCCCTTGAAAGCTTTGAGAGTGTTGCTCTGCGATGGCGGCCATCCCCCGCTCAAGGCCTGGCAGGCGTGGGATGTTGTACACTATGTAACAAATATGCATGCATGGGACGGAGTCATAATGATGTACGAGTAATATGGTCACGCGGAACGAAATTTCACTCCCAAATGTCAAAGGACAGCCTGGGTCTTGTGGTCGCGCGGGCATCAGAGACCCGAGGTGTGGCGCACCGGGATCGGGACCAGCCCGCCAGGACAGATCCCCGGACCCGGACCCGGACACGCGGCGGACCTCGGCGACTGAAGAGGTGTTCGGCTTAATATTCACCCGAAGGACCAATCACACCCTGCATCCCACGTCCCTTAGCTTCCGCTGTACCTTCTGTGCACAGTGCCCCTCCAAAGCCAATTCTGCCCCGCCATCCGATCAGAAGCATCACCATGTCCTGGAATCGGCCTCAGCTGAAGAGCGGCGTCGATCTGCAGCTGCAGACCGCCTTCAACGACGGACAATGGGCCAACGTCATCCGTCTCGCCGAGAAGCGATTCCGGACCTTCAACGATCCCTACTATGAGGTTGGACTCACTCGCACTCGCCCACCGCATGGGTCATGAAACTGCAGCTAAACACCAACGCAGGTCGTGAAAATCGTCGCAGAGAGCCATTTGGAGTCGCCCCTGGAAAAGACTGCGCCTCTGATCGCCCTGCAGAAGCTCGTCAAGGATGCATCCGCCGTGAGAGATGCCGACTCCCTTGAGCTGTTGGAATGGGCGTCTGAGGGACTGCTCGAGGACCATGAGTTTTCTGAAACCTTTGGGCCCCTGAAGCTGCGTTACGTGAAGGCCAACCCCAAGGACAAGAACGGCGGAACGAGGTGTTTGGAGTCATGCCTGCTGCACTGGGACCTTGTCAGCGCGCAACAAGTAAGTCTCGAGGGTTCGCGACAGCTACTCACTCGATCTAATGCGCCCAAATAGATCGCGGCCATACTGGACAGATCGTTCCCTTTGGAGCGCAGCTTCTTGTTCTGGAATATTGCCGTCACACATTTGCTAGCGGTAAGATTTGCCGTCTCTTCATTGACTCGCGACAGCTCTGACAGGAATGCAGATCAGCGACCAATGCCCGGCTGGAAAAAAGCAGCTCTACGGCATGCTCGCCCTTAAGCAGATGCAGCGCGCAGCACAGTTTGCAGAGCAGGTAATGATCCCGTCCTGATGCGACAATCAGCGACTGACTTCATTCACAGCATAGTGGTGCGGAGAAGAATGGCAACGTTCCTGACCGAGCCATCAAGACCGAAGAGGAGATCCTCCTTTTCTATCGCATCCTGGAGGCTCACGCATCGGATGCGGAGTGGGATGCCGCGCTCAAGGGCCCTACGCTAAACCCCGTATACCAACTCAAGTCAGGTCGCAAGGACCTGTTCCTCCAGACCATTGAAGTTTTTGAGCGAAAGGAGAAGTGGAAGACAGTGTACGACCTTTGCAAGGAGTGTCTGTCAACGACCAACGACAAGGGGCAGCTAAGTCTGTTGGCATGCGACTGGGCTGTGTGGAAGAAGTTCCTCAATGCCGCGGGCAGGATAGGAGAATCTGCGCAAGAGTATAAACATTTTTACCTGCATTTACCGAACCAAAGCTGACGCCACACGCAGAATCTCAACCGAGGTGTCTTCTCTCATCGATCGTTTCCTTGAACAGGAAAACATAAGGTCTATTTACAAGCGCAACATCTACTTGGCTAGGGTAGAAGCTGCCTTTCAGTTCGCTCAGCCTAACTCGGCCTCTGATGGAAAGTCCAACGAGTTCGAACAGCTATGCCGCTACATTGACGTTGAATCCACATCACCCGCCTGCTTCGAAGACGTCAAGGGTTTCGCTGAACGCCTTTCGCCCCAGGAGATCAAGGAGCTTGCCTATGAATACGTCCCCCACTTGGCAAAGGAGACTGAAGACGCTTCCAAGTCAGCAGCCGTACGAACGCTGGCTTTCAAGCTGCAGTATCTCGGCCTGTCCTCGTCAAAGACGATTGTCCCCGTTCCCAACGAGGACCCGAAGAAGCCAAATGACTGGAAGTGCATAGTATGCTCTACTTCCAATAAGTCATCATCCTGCACCGCCTGCTTGAAGACGCTTCTGGAGTCGGCGCTCTCTCTGTACTCCTCCCTGATCAACTCCTCCGAAATCAGCCAAACACTGGATTGCATACCAGAACTCGCCATCCTGGCGGCCACTTGCCTCGTCAGGCTGAGCGGTCTGCACGAGCGCGGCATCGATAACCCCACCTCTATCTCCAAGACTAGCCGACAAGACCGCCTCCTCCAAGCGGCCCTCATCATCGAGGACCAGCTCACCAGAACCCCAAAGCACACCAGGCTAACCCTCGTGCTGGTCCGCATCTACCTCGTCCTCGGCTGTGCGTCGCGGGCTAGAGAGGTGTGGGATACGGCGGACGTGAAGCGCACAATCATCGACTCCCTCGGCCCGTACTTCTTCGATCGTCTGTCGACCGTCGCTCCGACGCTGGTCCTGCCGCCCAACAGCCCCGGGAGAGCTTTAATGCAAGGGCTGAAGGCCCACTACCAGACATCCCTAAAGCTGAGAATGCCCAGGAGACTGGCCGATGCCTTCGACTCGGAGAGCTACACTGCGATCCTCGACATTCCCGGCTACATTGAGCGTCTGCGTAGGAGCTGTACCCTGGTCATGGGGTATGTGGAGGAGTCGAGAGCCGGGCGAGCCCTGGACGTTCGCAGCGATTCCGTCTTTGACGAGCCTGCGGTTGGTAAGCAATATCTAACCCTTAATTTCGGCTTCATGGCACTAACACCAGAGGACAGAGGAGATTGTCGACGAGACAGTCCTAAGAGACATCATCGACTACGGATCTGTGCCCAACCTGGAAGCATCCACCAGCAGGCCAATCTGGGACGTCCTCCGCCTCGGGCCCGATCCATCGGTAAGCAGTCTCTCAGCATCGCCCAAGCCCACAAACTCACCTCCATGCAGAACATCCGCTCTCACCTCGCCCTAAGCGCAGAGTCCTTCTTCGACCTCCTCTCATACAAGGCCCCGTCCTCGTACAAGGTCACCAACTCCGCGCAAGCCGCCGCCGCAGAACAGACCTACATCCTCGAGTCCCTGCAACGCCTCAACACCTCCATGAGCAGGTTCCTCCACGCCCGCGGCACGCACCTCACCCAGCAGGAAGAAATGTACTACGACATCATCTCCCTCCTCACCTCCCTGATCCCCCTCGCCGTGTCCGCCAGTCGGACCCCGCCGCCCCCGGAGCTGCTCTCCAGCATCGCCTCCGCCGTCAAATCCGGCCTCGACGTCCTCCGCGCGCAGGCTCTCGCCGGGGCGGCGGATGAGTCGCAGGTGCTTCTGATGCTCGGCTCCCTCCACGGCCTGTTCGTGCTCCGCGACGCCGCGGCGGCCGTGAAGCTGGCGACGTCGTACATCGTGGCGTTCAACGAGCGCGAGAAGGAGCGGGACCGCTCGGGACAGAGCAACATCCCCAAGGACGTGATGGCGCAGGTCAAGACGCTGGAGGCCGCGGCGGTCACGGCGTTGAAGGAGGGCAAGGCGCGGGTGGCGTTTTTGAAGAAGGAGAGCGATTCTCTGGGCGCGCGCCTGGGGAGGTGGACCTTTGAGGCTGAGGACGGCGACAGGCTGGCCCAGCAGATCCGCGAGGTCGCCGGCGGACACGTCGGCGTGTGGACGCAAAAGGTCGCCGACAGCTGGCGGACGAATGTCAGGGGATGGGAGATGGTGCAGTGGGAGTAAAGAACTCATTGCAGCGCTGAGGGATTTGTAGCCTTGCTCTTTGCTCTAGGTACAAGCGATGAGACACGTGGAGATCCATACCCGACGTTGTATAGATATAAAAGAGCGGCAGTGTACCAGAAAAAAAGCAAAGAAGTTCAAAACAATTGTTATGCATGCTACCCGTCTCTTTTACAATCAAGTGCTTGCTCGCTTGGTATATCCCTTTCCGTGATGCCCCTCGTCCAACTCCACTGATGCATATGACTACTTTCTCAACTCCTAATACCTCCCGCGGCAACGTCCATCTGCCTCTTTAGAACGAACCCGGGTGCGCCGCCTCCTGCTTCCTGGCCCTCTCCCTCGCAATCGCCTCTTGCTCCTCGCGAAGCGTGATCCAGACCCAGAACCAGCTCACCATCTCGAGAAAGGCGAAGGTCAGGAAGACGCGGTTCTTGAGGCCGTCGCCGCCCCAGGTCGAGGGGGTGTAGTTCGGGTTGTGGGCGTGAGCGTTGGGGTGGGCGAAGCGGGCGCCGCGGGCGTTGGCGTAGAGGGGCGAGGACGGGCCGAAGACGAAGGTGTAGATGACGAAGACGAGGGACATGAAGAGGCGGGCGGGAGCTGGAGCGGTTCGGTTAGCTGGTCTGCCGTGGGGGATACAAGGGGGCCGGAAGGAGGAGGTTTGGGCAAAACGTACCCTGCGTTCCCCAGTGGAAGTCGACCCAGATCTCTTCGGGCATGCTCAGGGTGACGAGGTCGCTGATTCCCATCATGCCGAGGACGGCGGCGAGGAAAGCCAGGGCGGGAGACTTGTTCTCGAAGCTACGGGCCTGGGGCTGCAAGTTTCCCAAGTCAGTCAAACGATGCATTCATGGCCACAGAAAGGGGACGGCAGGGGAACTCACCATGCCCATGGCCTCGCCCAGCACATAGACCAAGGCCTGGTCCGCGATGGTGGCCGGGTTCGTCAGGAAGAAGAAGGCGAGGGTGACGTGGAAGAGGGAGAGCGAGGTGATGATGGTCTTTGCCGAAATGAGCGCCATGGTGTCTGATTTTCTCTGGACGGTCGTTCGTCCAGGTTGAGGGTCAGAATGAGTGTTGCGACGGGGAGAGGATGACGAAGAAGCTGGGTAAAGGGGGTTTCAGTCGTCGGCGCGTGGGACAAAAAGTCGGCCAAGGAAGCATCCCGTCATGTGTCTTATCGACGTGGATGTGCGAGCTAATCCTGCACCTGCGAGGCTTATCGACGCGCAGCTTCCCATTCGCCTGCCACAGCACGCAGCTGGGCGAGGCTTCCAGTGGTGCAGCTTCCCTGCTAGCGCCTGGAACTAAGGGACTTTGAGAGCTGAGCTGGGTGGGGGCGGGGTCCTGTAGGTACCTTTCACGTCGGTATCCCGGACTGGCATGTTTTGGTCGTGGCACTTTTGGGGATGGGAATGCTGAATGTTCCATCATCTCCAACCACGAATCTCATTTCGTTGTGCATCACGACCGCAAGATGGCAGCCGACGCCGCCATCCCGCTCGAAAAAGAGCGCCACATCAAATACTGGCAACGCTGCCACAAGACCTTCCTCCCGCACCAGTACACCAGCTCCGACAGCACCCGCCTCGCCCTGACCTTCTTCATCCTCGCCGCCCTCGACATCCTCTCCCCGTCCTCCTCCGACAAGCACCTCCTCACCACCGAGGACCGCGCCGCCGCGCGCAACTTCGTCCTTGGCCTACAACATCCCGCCGGCGGCTTCTGCGGCTCCCCGACGCACGCCCTGCCGAAAGACGTCTGCGCCGGCTGGGACTTTGAGAAGGGCGCCCCCAAACCGCGGCACGCGAGCTCGGCGAACATCGCCGCGACGTACTTTGCGCTGCTGATCTTCGCCATCGTCGCGGACGGGCAGGAGGGTGCGAAGAGCGCGTACGCCGGCGTCGACAGGGCTAAGACGCTGCGGTGGCTGCGTAGGCTGCAGAGAGCTGATGGCAGCTTTGGAGAGCTCGTGCTGGACGACGGGCGGATCGAGGGCGGGAGGGACATGCGGCTTTGCTACCTCGCTGCCGCGACGCGGTGGATGCTGAGGGGGGATATGAAGGAGGGGGACGCGGATTGGGTCGAGGACATTGACGTCGACGCAATGGTCGGGCACATTCGACGCAGCCAGACATACGATGGCGGGCTCGCGGAGAGCTCACAGCTTGAATCGCACGGTACGTTGCACACGACGGTGAATGCTTGACTGACGGTGGGCTGACTTGGAATGTGCAGCTGGATACGCTTACTGCGCCGTGAGCGCGCTCTACCTCCTCGACCGCCCCCCGTCGCAGGGAGCCACCCCGCACCGGAGTGCAACCGTCGAGAAGGGTCTCGCTGACGTGGAGCTACTGGTCAAGTTTCTCGCCTACCGCCAGTTTGACTACTTTGAAAAGGAGGAAGACGAGGAGGATGATCCCAACTTTGCTCTGCCTGACACGCTGGGGCAGCTTACGCTGGACGAGAACACGCGATTCGTGGGCTTCAACGGACGGTGTAACAAGGTTGCGGATGCGTGTTACTGCTGGTGGGTTGGAGGAACACTGCAGGTAAGGAGACGTCCGGATGGAGTCAGTGAACAGGACTAACAAGATGCAGATGTTGGGCCATGTTGATCTCATTGACGAGGTACCCTCGCGCCGCTTCCTCATGAGCAAGACGCAACATCTGATCGGTGGGTTCTCAAAGTATCCAGGAGGACCACCTGATATCTACCATGGATACCTAGGTCTGGCCGCGTTGGCGACCATGGGAGACTCTACACTAAAACCCTTTGACGCGTCATTATGCGCAACCAACGAGACGGTTGAGAAGATCGTAGCTGCGAGGCAAGGCCTGGATGAGGCTGCCAACGCAAGAAGGGCGTAGTAGACAGACATACTAAACGTAGGACATGGCATTTGACGAGACATGTGGCGTTGGCTTGAATCCTTCTTTTCAATTGCAAAAGCATCAGCGCCCTCTGTTTAGTACAAGGTATCCTCTCTAAGTATGGTACATGGCGCCGAAGGAGAAATATACAGAAAATAACAATAAGAGAGAGCTTTTGCCTCGGCCCATTCCATTCGGGCCTGTATAGTGGGAGTCGCAACAAAACAACATTCCAGACTGGTATTTTTTCAAAAGTGCGCTTGAGAAGTTTAAACAAATAATAGGGTTTTTTTTTTCGTTCATGTCGGGATCGTCGGGGGGATCGCTGTCTGAGGAGTGATGGGAGTAATGGGCGTTTTGGGCGTTTTCGGAGGCACGTCCTCTGCTGATTTTGACCCGACCTGAGTTTGCGAGGGTATCTCGATCGGAGTCTCCCCTTCCTCGAAAATCTGCTCTTCGATGCACTCCCCAGGCCCGCCGACAACGGGGCTGAAGGCATCCACTTCCTCAACGTCTTCCTCCGCCTCCTCGCCCTCTTCCTCTTCCTGGATAGGTGCTTCGCCAGATCTGCGTCCCATTCCGGATGCGCTTGCGCTTCTTGAGTGGCTAGAACTTGTGCTTCTGGTGGTACTGCCGCTGGCGTTCGCTCCGCCAAAGGCCAACATTGGGCCCTTGAAAATGTTCCGCTTCCGTTTGGCAAACAAGATTCCACCTCCCTGAGCGAATGGATTCGGCGAGCCCGGAGCTTGCATTCCCGCCGAGGCGGACGGCATGCCCTCGTTGAAGAGCGCAAGAGGAGCTGGGGGACCGGGCCCTCGTACGAGACGAATGTTGGAGGGGAACGCTGTGGACGTTGGAGTGGCCGGCAGAACCTTCACAGACGAATGATGAGGTGATTGTCCACGCCCTAATGTGTTCTTGGTTGATACAGAGCCGTTCGAGCTCGTTGAGGAAGCTTTGGAGTGAGAGTGGTGATGATGGGGCATAGAACGTATGGATGACACGGATGAAGACGTGGATTTGCGGCCCCGCAGTCCTGCCGAGGAGCGACGCATAGTCGATCGAGGTGTCATGGGAGATGGGGATAATGATTGTCGTTTGTACGACGTCGTAATACGCGAGGGATAATGTCCAGGCGTGACAGTGCTAGTTGATGCTGGGCTGCTGCTAAAGTTGCCAGACCCTCTCTGTCCAGGCAGCGCCTTATTCGCATGACCGTTAGCCACTACACCACGAGGAAGTCCAGCCTTGGCCTGTGCTACGGTGCCGTCGGCAGTCGGCTGCCGACTCGTCTGAGGCCGCGGGCTCGTATCCTTGGAGTGCTTGCTACTGCCACCGGTACCGCCGTTCTTATCGACCAGATTCGGCGTGGAGTGACTGCCCCGCTTGTTCGCATGTCTACCCCTACGAGTGTTCTCAAAGAACCAGTGCGTCCAGTTCTTCCAGTGCGCAATGATGGCTTGAGAGGGCTTCTTTCGAACCTTTTGCTGCTCGGCAGGTCGCTCTGGCGTTCCGTTAGCCGCCAAAGCCTCCGACGTGGTCACGAGGTGAAGGGTCGAACCCCGAGATCTCGCGCTCCGGATGTGCCCTTCCTTAGGGGGCGGCACCGGGCGACGATTTCTAGACGTACTGGCAGACCGGATAGAGTCCTTGTCGATGGGAGGCGGAGGTTCCTCCGTATTTGGACTTCCATTCTCCTTGGTGTGCTCTGGAAGACCTGGGAGGTCATTGAAGTCAGAGTAATGTGCGCTTCTCCTTTCTGAGCGGCCCCTGGTCCTTGGCGTTATGGGCGCGTCTTCGAGTCTGATGAAACGGTTCGTCAGTCCACCATCCTCGTCAACTTCCTGAAGAACAGGCGCAATCCGGTCAAGCCTGCTAGACGCTGCGGAGAGGCGGCGCAAACTCCTGTTCTCGGCTTCTCGCTCGCGCCGCTTTCTCTCCCTTCTGCGCACTTTCCGCTCCTCCTTCTCGATAAGCAAGGTCCACCAGCCAGCCAGAGCGTCGCATCGCTGAGCAAGAACACTCTCGATTACCGAATCGATGTCGACGCCTGCGCTACGCATGCGCTGCAGGGTTTCCTTCTCCAACACGGTCGCGAATGGCGGCGGCCTCGTCAGCTTGAGAATTGCGTGCTGGGCTGGAGCATGCTCAGCAAGAAAAGGGTTCGACAGAATTTCCGGAAGCGAGGGTCGAAGCAATGGCCGTTTCGATAGGAGCGACTTGATCAAAGGTATCGCAGCCAAGGGCAGGTGCTCAGGGAACTTTGGCTCCTCGCTTAGAATTTTCGTCCGTGTAACGTTGTCGTCGTCATCGTCGAAGGGCAGCTCTCCGCAAAGCAAGGCGTACAAAATGACCCCGAGACTCCAAACATCAACCTTTTCTCCCGCGTACTTCTCGCCCTTTAGCATCTCGGGGGCCGAGTAGCAAATTGTGCCGCAAAATGTCTGCAAGTGGTTGGACTTGCCCTCGTACTCTCTCGTAAAGCCAAAATCCACCAGCTTTACATTCTCGTGTTTATCGAACAGGATGTTCTCGAGCTTCAGGTCGCGGTGGACGCATGATTGCTGGTGTACGTAGGAGACGGCGCCGACGAGCTGGGCAAAAATCTTTTGGACTTTGTGAACAGGCAGCGGACCATGCTCGAGGAGATAATTGTATAGTTCATCGCCTGCAACGATTTGGTAAGTTTTTTTGCATGCTGATAAAGCCGAATGCAAACCTACCAGCGCAGTATTCCAACACGAGCCAGACCAAGTTTTCGGTAACTATGACTTCGTAGAGTCGGGCGATGTGAGGATGGACGAATTGTCGGTGGTGGTGGATTTCTCGGGCGAGGTTGGAATCGCCTTTATTCGCAGACTTGAGGACGACCTACGCAGAGTCATGTCAGCAACGGCAGCTTCGGATATCGCCCCTCCAGATCAAAGTAGTAGGCATACCTTGGAGCCATTGGTAAGCTTGTGGGTGGCCAAGTAGACTTTGCCGAAGGAGCCTTTTCCAATCAAGCGGCCGAGGGTGTAGTTGCCGACAGAGCTTAGATCCTTGTTGGCGAACTCGCTGAGAGAGAAATTGTTGGTAAGTACAAAGCCAGCACCATGGGAAGGAAGTCATGGTCAAGACTTACTCAAGAAGCTCCTGGTACGAGCGAGCAAGCTAGTGTGACATTAGCATGATAGATCCCAAGTGCTTGTCATTGTAGATGTGTGTGGTAGAGCGAGCGAATGCTCTGCTCAGGGGCTCGTCATGGGCTGATCGGCGGTCGAGGAGAGGCGCGAGCATGGCAGAAAGGGTATAGGGACAGCAGGCAACGCACCTTGGCCTTTCGACCCAGGGCCTCGGCATTCCCTCTATTCGCCTGCATCCCTCCGTCTGGCGATGACTGTCAGGTCAAGGCCGACCGAAGCGAAGCTCGGCGTGGTCGGCGGTCTCGGGCAGGACGGAGAGCAACTCGGGGTCGGGGTCTGGTCCGGTCGGCGTGAAGGGGGATGATGAGGACGGGCGTCTCGTGGGCGAGTAGCGGCGCGCAACAGGAGCAAGTTGCATGCAACAGCGTGGCGATGCGAAGAGGAGGTGATGTCGAGCAGGGTACGCGTCGAGAAAGGCACAGTCGCAGGGGGTGTGGAGGTGCAATTGAAGCTGTCGTCGGGAAAAGTTCAGGGTCGTCGTTCGTGACGGTGGGACGTGACGGATGGCTGGGGGGAGAGCACTGTGAAGTTTACCTCAGGTAGTGTCGAGGTGCTGCTAACGTAAAGGTGTAGGTAGGTAGGTACCTTCGCCTTGCGTTGGTGGCAGCCAGGCCGTCTGCTGCATTCACGAACGGACCCGGTCACCGCTGTGGGGACGGGAGGTCGGAGAACGTGCTGTCAGTCCAGTGACTCCAGTCAACTTGCGCCCCCGTCAGCTAAGGCGAGGCGGACAGGGACCAGGTGCCACCGGTACTTTGTACCACTACCTCAGCTCTTGTGCTCCGTCACTCGGTCGCAGTTGAGGCCCAGGTGGGAAAAGGGTGCAAGGTCCAAGGTGGTGAGCCGCCACTTGCCGCCTGCAGTGGAAGGGGGAAACACCACAGTCATTTGTGAGATTTCAGTGGCCGGCAATGGACAGACAGGCTGCCTGAATTCCAGTACCATGATCCGCAGCAGTCTGGGTGGTCTGGGGAAGACGGTCTGGATGCATTCCTACAACTTCAAGTGAGAGACAGCTTGCAGCAGCTCACTGGGCTAAGGCACCTACGGATAGGTAGGCTGACCTCGGGCGTGCAGCAACCCACGGGCGACTTCAGATGCAGAGATGAACAGCATGCTCTGGTTAGTGTCACATATAACGAACTATCCGTGCATCCTTCCAGATGCATCTCGGGTTGCGAAAGTCAACGGCGATGCATGTTTTGTCAGAAGCCGAGCAATTGTTGAAACAACCGGGAGTCAGATTGACAAGACGGGAGTCCACCTCATCCATCCAGGTGCTTGGCCCCCCACCGAGGCCTCGGGCATTTTCCTTCCATCAAAGTCGTCGGCCTCCACTGCAAGCAATACTTCAGGTACGCTCCTTGGGCTCCGTCGAGGTAGCATCTCGGACGTGGTGGACAAAGCAGACGAAGCTCGGGTCACTGCATGAACATGCGGCAGTATGGGGGTGGCTGGTGCACGCATGCCACGTCGAGCCACACTAGAGCACCAGACGTGGATAGCTCCAGAGTCCGTGCATGTGGCTGGATCCAATGGCGGCAGAGCTGACTGCAATGACCTCATTGCTTCCCGCGGGGAATTGTTTCCGTCCACTGAGGTGAGCTCCCGCTGCGACCCTCTCCTTCCGACACCGCTCCGTTTGCAGCTTTCCGGTCCCCAGTCTTTCCCTCTCGGACGTGTTGTCGTGCTCTTATCATTGCCAGAGCCAGTGAGAGGAAAGCTTTCACGCCCGCCATTGAAGGCGCACCATTTTCTTTTACACCAATTGAGTCTCACCAACCTCAATCTTGAAAACGCCGCCGCCGCCTGCAGAAGCGATGCACATCCCAAACCTCCTGGCCGTCGCCGCCCTTCTCCGGCTGGCTGCCACCTCCCGCATCCAGCAACCTCTCGGCTCCGGTTCTGCTCCGCCCACGCCTCACGGCCCGGCAGCCGCTACGGAAGCCACGTCCGATGCAGCACCATCTTGGCGCAACGACCTCATTTCTCTGCACCGCTCCCTCATCGAGATCCCCTCAATCTCGGGCAACGAGAGCGAGGCCGGCAAGTTCCTCGTCGACTACCTCACCGGCCGCGGCTACATCTCTCATCTTCAGTTCCTGCCCCCGCGCAACAAGGACAGCAATGAAACCCCGCGCTTCAATGTCCTCGCCTGGAAATCGAACGAGCGCCAGCCCAAGCCTCGTATTGTTGTGACTTCTCACTACGACGTCGTGCCGCCTCACATCCCCTACAGCATTTCTGATGAGAAGATCACCCCTGAGACTCGCATCAGCGGCCGCGGAAGCGTCGATGCAAAGGCCAGTGTCGCTGCTCAGATCATCGCCCTCGAAGATCTCTTGAGCGAGGACAAGGTCAAGGAGGAGGATGTGATGCTCCTGTTCGTCGTTGGTGAGGAGGACACTGGTGATGGCATGCGCTTCTTCTCCGACTCTCTCCAGGAAACTGAACCCCGCCTGGAGTTTGAATCAGTCATTTTTGGAGAGCCAACCGAGTCCAAGCTGGCGTGCGGACACAAGGGCGGCGTCTTCTGCGATATCACGGCCAAGGGCATTGCCGGCCACTCGGGATACCCCTGGTTGGGCAAGTCTGCTAACGAGATCATGGTCAAGGCCCTCGCCAAGATCATCTCTACCGACCTCGGAAGCAGCGAGAAATGGGGAAACACAACCGTCAACGTCGGCCAGATCATTGGTGGTGTCGCCCAGAATGTCATCCCGGAGGCCTCCCTCGCTCGCATCGCCGTGCGCGTTGCCATTGGCCCAGAGGCGGACGGCGGAAACATTGTCAAAGGCAGGATCCAGAAGATTCTTGACGAGACTGACGCAGAGGACTTGGAATTGACTTGCACCCACGGATACGGCGTCGTCGAGGCCAACTGCGACGTTGAAGGTCTGTGGCAGCAACCTTTTACTTTCGTCCCACTGTCAGCTAACACGACTTCAGGCTTCGAGACGATAGTCGCCAACTATGGCACTGACATTCCCAACTTGAAGGGCTCACACACGCGCTACTTGTACGGGCCTGGCACCATTCTGGTTGCCCACGGGCGTAACGAGAATCTCACGGTCGCCGACCTCGAAGGGGCAGTTACGGGATTCCAGAAGCTGATCCTTCACGCCCTCAAGTAGCCCACTTGGATACATTGTCCGCAATAATCTGTGTAATCACCAGGACTGCATATCTATAGATCTACTGGTCCCACAATCTTCTCCCACTCCTTCTGCATAACCCTGCGGAGGTCAATCTTGTCCTGGCCCGACTCCGCAACGCCCCTTTCCGTGACAATTGCATCGATGAGACTGGCAGGAGTCACGTCAAAGGCCGGGTTCCAAACGCCGACGCGCTGGTCGGCCGTAGCCACGCGGGCTGTCCGGGAGGTATCAACGGTACCGTCGGCGTTGACGATAGCGCCGGTTATTTGTGTCAACTCATCCCCCTTGCGCTCTTCAATCTTGATGTCTTTGCCGGTCGCCGTCGCCAAGTCGATACTCGTGGTCGGGGCCGCAACGATAAACTTGACTCCGTGATATTTGGCAACAACAGCGAGCTGGTAGGTGCCGATCTTGTTGGCAGTATCACCGTTACGGGCTACGCGGTCTGCGCCGACGATTATGGCGGCGATGTTCTTCTCCTTCTTCTTCAACTCGAACAGGGCCGTGGCCATGGAATCGGTGATCAAAGTGCTAGGGATGCCCTCGTAGACCAGCTCAAAAGCCGTCAGTCTGCTGCCCTGGTTGTAAGGCCTTGTCTCGGTGCAGAAGGCGTGCTGAAGAAGGTTGTTGGAAAAGAGGGTCCTGATGATGCCGAGGGCGGTGCCGTGACCAGATGTTGCCAGGGAGCCGGTGTTGCAGTGCGTGAGGACGGAGATCTGCTTCTCGGTTGAGGCGCCGGCCTTCTCCTGCAGCCACTCAGATCCAAACTTGCCGATGGCCAGGTTGGTCTGGAGATCCTTCTCCAGGATCTTCTCGGCCTCTGCGATGTAGGCAGTGATGATGGCCTTGGGGTCGTCTTGCGGGGCGCTGCGAATACAGGCCTTCAGCTGGAGGATGGCGTTGGTCAGGTCAACAGCAGTAGGTCTGCTCTCCTTGAGGTAGTCCAGGCGGGAGTCGATGTAAGAGACGGTGTCCTGGGCGGACGAGGCGGTGCAGCTTCCATTGTGGAGCTCAACGGCAAGGGCGAGAGCTGCGACGATAGCAATGGCCGGGGCGCCACGGACCCTCATGGACTTGATGCAGTCGAAGGCCTCCTCGCTGGTCGAGACATCATCGTAGTGAAACTCATGAGGCAGTCTCAGCTGGTCGAGGACCTCGAGACGGCCGCGGGTATACTTGACGGCTTGCAATCCGGACATGTTGGTGCAAATACTTGATGAAGATGCTACTGAAAGTGAAAAGAAAAACGAAACTCAAGCAAGCGGGCGCGAATCGACTCTATGTACTCCAAAACGGGACGTAAGGTTGGGCTGGGCTGGAGGGGTACCAGCAACCAGCCCAGCTCACCTCACAAAATTCTGCCGTGCCCCTCCATTAGCACATATTAGCGGCGTCATTTTCAGCCAATCGACCATGCAGGTGGCAGTTCACCGCCCTCGGCGGATCATCGGAGCATTAAGCTGATGAACCCTGCTCTGGGAAGCTTCCACTGGGACCCCCTGAGCCCCGCGACAGGGATCCACCGAAACGGTTGCTGCCGGCCGGCGCACCTCTCACACACACCGCTGCGCAGCTGGACCGTCCGTTGCGACGGAAGCTCCACCGTAGCTTCACTGACCTCGCCGTCCAACACGGATCACCATTCGGACACGCAGACAACACCGCGCCAACCTCGCCCGCCATTGATCTCTGCCGTCGCAACGGAACATGTAATTGTCGCCTCAGCTGGAGGAGCCGTTCAAGATGGAGCGGCCTTTTTCAACCTCCAAAGTCACTGGTATGTTCCGCCAATCCCTGTGCAACGTGTCCGTCGCACAAAGCGTGAGAGAGGCAGAGAGGGCTCCTAGCTAACTACTCGCGCGCGAATGCGCTTCACAGTCGAGTACTTCGATCCCCACGATGTCTACAAGCTCATAGCGCCGGGACTGGTCCCTCGTCTACCCCTTCGAAATCTACACTGGCAATCCCACGCAGGCCCGCTGCGATCCATCGATACCCTCCACGTCGAGCTTATATCCCCTGATGCACCCGCCGCCCCAGCTTCACCCACCGTATCCCCCGCTCTCACAAGGTCAGTCAGCGCGAGCACCGCCAAGGACGACGGCTTCCAGACCCAGCAAATCGGCGGCAAGAGCTCTGCGGCGGACAATGCCGACACGCCCACGGCCACGGCTCGCTACTCTGGCGCCCAGCGACGACACCAGATACCAGGTCTGAGGCGCACACCATACCTGAAAGTGCTGCTGGTCCGATGCGATGACAGCGACACGTACAAGTCCAAGACGCGATCCGAGATACGAGAGTGGATCAAGGAAAACACGCCTCCCTCCCAGTCCACGCGGAAGGCGAACACGCAAGAGAACCATGACGCCTTCGAATGGCTGGTTGTACACGTCGTCATCCCCAACACGGCCGCCGCAAACCAACCACGGGTCAGCGGCAAGGGACCCGATGCTGCCGAAAAGTCGAGAACCTCCAGATGGGGATCGGGCTCCTCAACCCTCCTGGAGAAGCTCCGATCCGACTTCAACAGCTCCAGCAAAAGCGCGCCAGACCGTATTGCACAGATTCGCATAGGTATCAATGATGTGCCGTACGATATCCTGCCACGTGTCGTGCCCGCCACGCCGACTGGCTATTCCGAATCCCGCCAGGACGCAGAGAATGCTTGGGAAGACCTCATCGGCAAGTTCAAGGAGCTGATACTCTCCTCATTCGACATGCGAGTCACGCAGTACGAAGATGACATAAAGGAGAAGGACTCGCAAAGAGCTCTTCCGGGGTGGAACTTCTGTACTTTCTTCATCTTGAAGGAGGGCCTGGCCCGTGGCTTCGAAAGTGTGGGCTTGGTCGAGGATGCGCTGGTTGGCTACGATGAGCTTAGTGTCGGACTAGACACCGTCATCCAGGAGCAAGCGACTTCAGGTGATGCCGAGAGACATGGGGGCTCCCTATTAGACCATACTGAGGATTTGGTCAAGCGCGCGGAAGCTGCTGTTCAGGCTCTCGGTGCCGCTGAAGGGTCCGAGGAGGACGATGAACCAGTCGACTTGCAAGCTTCAGATGCCCCCAAGAACGACAAGTTCGATGAGATTCCTATCAGCTCTACAAAGAAGCCATATCGGGAAATGATAGTGGCCAACAACGTATCAGTGTTCGACTTCCGCTGTTATATATTTGCCAGACAAATTTCGTTGCTCCTCCGCCTCGGCAATGCCTGGTCGACTCGCGAGGAGCTTCTGGCTAAGCTAAGGGAGCAACAAGAATCCGTCCTGCACGGCGTTGCCCCCCAGGCGCCACCGCCCAAGCAGACCGAAGATGTCGAGAACCTGTCAATGCTGGCCGAAATCTGCCGCAGGACGCTGGAATTCGTCCCTGCCGTCTCCCAGGTCATGAGGACTGATATCTTGTCTGCGCTGAAAGCCAAGCATTCAGGCGACTCGCCCCTCCTGAGTCCAATATTGTCTGAGGCAATCGACAACCTCGTTGCTTCCTTCGCCTTCTCTGTTGCTCAGCAGATTCTAGCCCAGACTTCCACCAAGGCGCTCCCAATCCCCCCATCAACACTCGGCAGCGCAGACACTCACGAGCAGAAGGCATCGATCCCTGAGCTCAAGACCATGATGCACCCTGCGCGAAACTCGTCCCTTTCAGTACGGACGACGAATACTAGGCCGCCACCCAGCCCTGGCATATTCCCTGGTGCAAGTCGGCCTAGCGCAGAAGATACCACACCGACTGCCCCCAATGCCCAATTTCTCAAAGCAGGCTTGGAAGAGCTCGCTGCCAGGCGTGCTGAGCTCTATGCCCTGTCTCGCAATGTCCTCCAAGGCACCGGCAAGAAGCGGGGCTGGGATAGCGGTTGGACTTCGGCGCCTGTGGTTGGAGAATCAGAGGCCAATGAGTTTGAGGAAGTGAACCTCGAGAATGACGATAAGGAAGAGGATGCCGATGACTCGGCACCGTCTTGCGTGGGTCTCGCCGGAATCGAGAACGGGCTACTGCACGCTGCCTTGGACAGCCGGGAAGACTTTTACCGGCTCTACGAAACACTTACAGACAAAGCCCTCAGGCACTACACCGTTGCGAACCATACGCATGCAGTCAAGACCAGTATGGCTGATCTTGCTGTACTGAAATACCATCTCGGCGAGTACGGCCCTGCTGCCTCGTTCTTCTACATGACAACGCCTTTCTTTGGAGAGAACAGCTGGAGTCTACTGGAACTGTCCATGCTTGTCATGTACTCTCACTGTCTACGAGAATTACAGCGCAAGGATGAATTCGTCCGAGTGGGACTTAAGCTATTGACGAAGGCCGCCGCCGCTGAGAATGAAAGATTACTCCAGAAGAAGTCGTTTTCTGTGGGCCCCTCTGCGGAAGTTACATACCCCGACAAGAGTGCCATCAGTGGCTTCTTGAATGAGATCTTGAGCGTTGCGGCAACGCTGTCAAACGAGGTCCGGGTTCCTCTGAACCAATTATTTACCCAAGTGGAGGTCCTAGGAACCCCTGAATATCACGATGGAAAGGACCGATTCTCGCTTACCATCACACTGAGGAGCCTTCTAGTCGACGAGCTGAAGGTGGAAAAGGGCACTCTTCGTCTCACCCGTACCATTCCTGGTGGAACGAAGGAAGTCCGTCTGCAAACCTCGGAGACAAGCACATTGAAGCCGGGCGTTAACAAGCTGCACTTCGTCAGCACAGTAAGTAATTTAGAGAGATGTAGAAGGACTCGGCTAACTAGGCACAGACGAATGTATCGGGCCCCTATAGAATACACCAGGTGGACATTGTCTGTGACAACGTCCACCTTCACTGGGAGCGTGACGTCGCCCAGACACCGAGCAAAACGGCCCATGTCTTCCGCGTGCCCGACGTGCAGCTGTACCGCCCAGCAGGAGGTTTGAGATGCCGTCTTACGGCCGCCAAGGACATTCAGCTCGACAAGAACAACTCGGTCGACCTGGAGGTATCAACCGGGTGGAACTCCATCACGTCCTGCGAACTGTCGGTGAAACCGGCCACCGGTGGTCTCCGTATGAACTCGACGGAGGCCAGTTTTGTCGGCCCTTCCTTTGAATATGAGAAACCACCTGAAGCCGGTTTGTTCCGCTTCGGGGCCGTTTCTGAGTCGACAACCATCAAGATGCGCTTCCCCTACACTATTGAACAAGACGTTCCCAATATTTCGGTCAGAGTTGAGGTGAATTATACGACGGAGGACACAACGTACCACTACTCGAGCGTCTTCTCAATTCCCATCTCGCTGGCTTTGGGCGTAAATGTCCAGGATGTCTTCAAGGACAAGGAGCTCTTTTCCCGCTTCAGCGTCTCGACGGCATCTGCCAGCCCGCTGAAGCTGTTCACGACAAAGCTCCTGGATTCCGAAGTCTTCAAGGCCCACGCTGCACCGGGGTCAAGTAGGACCGTCACAGTCTTCCCCAAACAGCCGGCCAGCTTGCTGTACAAGATCACCAGGAAGTCCGCCAACGTAATCACTGCCAAGACGCCGCGAACCATGTATCTCAGACTCGAATACAGCGTGTTGTTGGATGAGATTATCGACCATGTCGAAGAAGTCTTTGCCGAGGCTACCAAGGAATTACCGTTATCGACGTTCTCGGGGTTCCTGATTGGACGTATTCTCAAGGAGGTCCAATCTGGTCTTTCTGCTTATGAGCTGGAACGTGCCGCCCTGCTTGGCGAGGTACCGACGAGCTTCATCTCGCCCTTGTTGGCGGAGGGAGCCATTTCTGGGTTGGGCGCTGTTCCAGGTACCAGTGAAGATGCGACAATCATGCTGAAGGCCTTCCTGAAGGAATGGCAGGCGGCCCACCCGCGACTTACGATCAAAGAAATGGAATCTGCGAGGCGCTCCATTCTCATCCCCGTCGATGTTCCATCAATCCCCGTCTTCCACTCCATCGATATCCAGCTCCCGCCCCCCTCAGAGCAAACTTTCGACTCGACCGTGGCCGTCAACCAGCTCCTCGCGGCCAATCTCCGGCTGCGGTGGACACGTATCTGGGACACAGCCGTCAGTGACGGCAAGAGCATCAACAAGGACTACGAATTCAGCTACGAGGTCAACGGTCTTCCCGAGACATGGCTCGTGGGCGGCCGCAAACGGGGCCACTTCAAGAGCTTGGGCGTCGACAAATCTGACACGAAGTTCGGTGAGTCGGAGCTCCATGTCCCCGTGTTGTTGGTCCCACTGCGAGAAGGCCGGCTGCCGTTCCCGAACGTCGAGATCCGCGAGGTGAAGGAGGAGAAGGACGAGTCGTCCCAGGCGCATGGCCACCACGAGATCGACTACCAAAACATCGGAGAGACGGTGCGGGTGGTGGCCGACTTGCAAAAGGTCACCCTCAGCCTAGACGCTAGCGGCCCCAGCGGAGGACCGCTTGTGCTTGAGAGCGAGCATCGCGAGGTGAGCGACCGCATTTTGCTGTAGATATACCATAGACGACGCCGCCGCCGTGGTGCATTTCGCGACCCGGCATAATTTAACCACAAAGTATGACGAACACTCTTCCCAGAACTTTCAATTGAGGCCCCCAAGTGAGCTCGTGCTCAGCCTCGCGCTGCCTGTGGCCTGATTCCAGCCTGACGACTTACTGCCAAGAGAGCAACGGCTGCGGAATTGCCGTCTCCATTCCGGGGCAACCTGCAATATGCAAGGGCCTTCCGCCCGACCAACTCACGTGTACGGTGTCGCTTGCTTCGACCCCCAGCTCGCCCAATGAGAAGAGCCGCACCGAGCCAAGCAAACCAACAATCACCACACGCGGTGAGGCTTAAGCGGCGCAGAGCTGGGGTTCACCCGCCCGGCAAGCACCCAACAGCTGCTTCGCCCTTTCTGGGTGACCTGTAGCCCGTGGCCGCTTTAAATAGTTGAGAGCGATATGTATCAAACCCGTTGCACAGCCATCATGTGATGAAGATATAAACGCACAAAGATGCCCCCGCTTGAAAGTGGCTCCTGCTGGACTAGCACCTTCCCCATCAAGCCATCGTCTAGTAATCTATAAAGATGAACTATTCCGAGTCTCACATTCCTCAACAATCGTCAGGTCTGCTGTCGCTCATCGTCTTCAACCAATCTAATAACCACAAGCAACACAACAAGACTACACAAAACCCAGCGGACGCACAACTCAACCCCTTTAACCACCTCAAGAGCCACTTCAGGATGTCTCGTCACAGCAACGACAGCCAGGTGACCCTCGTCAACAACGACGGAAACCAAGAGCCACCCTGCCAATCAAAGGCGCCCAAGAAAAAGTCGCTGTACCAGCGCTTGGTCGGCTCCCGGGCCGGCGAGATCTCGGAGGAGGATATGCGGAAGTACACGGGGAAGAGCAAGGAGGAGTTGAAGGAGTGGGCCAAGGATCGGCCGGATGTTGGAAAGAACCAGGAGGCGGGGAGGGTGGACCGTGGGAATAACAATTTTGGGGTGATTGGGTTGGGAGTTCATTGAGACAGCTTGGGGCGTGGGCTGCAATTGTGTGTTGGACCGTGTAAGAATACCAGGGTAGAGCAGAATGACGACAAGCTTCCGTTTATGTAATGCCAAGACACCAAGTCTTGGGGCGTCTTTGGGTGTATTTGATTTCTCTACCAACGAGAAGATGATCGCCTGTGGAGGGTGACTTGACGTTTCAACGGGGACCTCAAGATGCCGAACTGTTTGTCGTACCCGACTCGACTCTGACGCGAACGAAATGGCAAGACAGGGTTTTGAGATGGGAACCAGCAATATCACTTGCAAGCTGAGGAGAAAACAAGGGCATGATTGGTTTGAGTTGTGTCGTCGGGAGTTGTTGAAACCGGGGCAGTGGCCGCGGATCGACGTATCGTGAGAACTTCCCGTACGCCTTTATGATGTAAGCGGGAACCCGAGCGATATCTGAGAGCCGATGCTTCATTATTTTGCCCAAACGACAGCATGCTCATCAGCATCGGCCTCGGTATGGAAAACCTCGGGCCGTTTGGAGTTTTGCTGAGACAGCATGCATTTTTCTTTTATAAAAGACGTGCCTTCAGACTTGAACATGTTCCAACAAAAGTCCAAGTTGTCTTATTTTTCACGCCAGCTCCCGCACCATCTACGCTCATTATTTACATCCAGCTTGCTTTGCGACACTTACCATGGGCTCAAACGCGCCTAAGAACCTGGCCCTGAGGCTCTCGGCCTTTGGCGCACCGTTGGAGAAGATCGAGCTTCCCATTCCCGAAGCGACCACCGGCACCGTCGTCACTCGTGTTCTGGCTGCGCCAGTCGTTCCGTACACGCATCTCGTCCATGAAGGGAAACTCCCACAACTGAATCTGGAACCCCCCTTGATCCCCAACTCGGCCGGCATCGGGCGCGTGCACGCAGTCGGCCCCGATGCAGTGCGCCTGAAGCCCGGCGATCTCGTTTTCGTCCAAGCCCTGGTCCAGGCCCGGGATGACCCCAACACCAAGATCGTCATCGGCCACATCGGGCGCCATGGACCCTGGGCGAAGAAGCTGATGCAGGGCGAGTGGAAGGATGGGGCTTTCCAGCAATACCAGAAAGTGCCGCTGGAGAACTGCTATCTCCTCAATGAGAATCGGCTGTGCAGAGAGCTGGGATATGATGCAGCTGTGCTCCAGTCTCTCACGTTGTATGCCATCTCGGCTGGCGCCATCATCGAGGCGGCGAACCTGAAGCCCGCAGAAACCATTGTGATCGGTCCGTCTGGAGGTACTTTTGGCGGACTGGCCGTCGAGATTGCTCTTGCGCTCGGTGCAAATGTGATTGCTCTCGGCAGAAAC
Source organism: Colletotrichum horii (assembly GCA_027406005.1). Classification (NCBI taxonomy): domain Eukaryota; kingdom Fungi; phylum Ascomycota; class Sordariomycetes; order Glomerellales; family Glomerellaceae; genus Colletotrichum; species Colletotrichum horii. The sequence goes on along the minus strand of JANVYB010000001.1, from coordinate 9,407,354 downwards.
AACGAGAAGCTTGCGGCGATGCAGAAGACGATCAATCATCCCAGACTGCAGTACGTTGTCATGAGCGGTGATGACGAGGTTGATCAGAAGGCGATCATCGAGAAAACGCCTGACGCGGCCGGGGCGGAAGTTTACAATGACTGGACCCCCGGTGAGTTACCGGGTCCGTTGTATCTCTCCGCTGCATCCCGTGGGCTCAAGTGCGAGGGCCGCATCGTTCTGAGTGGTGGCACTATGGGTGGTCTTGGGGGCATCAACTACGCAGAGGCTGGCTTCAAGGACCTGCAGATTCTTGCGAAGTGGGCGTGTCACCGCAAGACGCTGGAACAGATTATCAACATGATCACACAGGGGCAGCTTAAGATTGGCGCTGAGAGTGGCACGATCACGAAGAGCTTCACGTTGGACCAGGTCGAGGAGGCAAAGGAATATGCGAGAAAGTACGGCGGCTGGAGGCATTATGCAGTCATGAGCCCTTAGATGAGAGAATCGATGTTAGCGTTTCGCCATATGGGATGTCCCAAAAGCGAGCAAATTTTGTGTTCTCAAAACACTTTCATATTGAACAGGTATATTACAAAAAAAGAGACAAGCTAAGCTCCGAAACGTGGGTCTGGCACTGTCAACCAAGGCTGTTGAATGCGCTTGAAGGGATTCGCCGACTCATGAAGAAGAGAAATCGTAGAAAAGTACATCTGCATCAGGACGTTGTTGTCTGCACGTCTCTGAGGATATCCCAGCACTGATGATCAGATACCCACAATCCCAGTGTAGCTCTTGATTGCCGTCTCAAGACTGCTGCTCAGGCCGTTGCAGTCAGAGTTGAGTTGGGTAGCTTGGCCCTGCACGCTATCAATGAGAGAGAAGGCGAAGGCCTTTAGGAAATGATCAGTCAAGCTTCTTTCTCATTCCAAGATTACTGGAAGTCAAATCTTTTGACGGATAGTTACGTCAACGACGCCCCCAACCGAGCGAAAAACCGCTGCGACTGGCGCACCGACGAACGGAACGGTGCTCAAGAGGCCAGCCTTGCCAATGAGAATATTGAGAAGTGCCTGATGAACTCGGACAAAATCACGGAATGCCTCGGCGATGGCGGCAGCATCCGGACCGGCCGCAACGGGGGGCATGCCTTGCATCTGCTGAAGGGCTGTGCTTGTGATGGTGACAATTTCAGGAAGCCGTGAATGATTTTCTATTTTACCGCATGTCAGTTCTTAATGTTCCTCCCAGTATGTGGTAGCGGAGAAAACGTCTGTTATGTTCTCAACATACCGGGAAAGGACCCATGCCAACGGCGAGCAGTGCTCCATTGACTGGCGTGATTTCTTGGGCAGGCGCCTGAAGGGCTTGTGACTTTTCAGTCACCATGTTGATGTTGGAGACGACTTGGGCAGGAGTGGTTTGGCCGAAGACGGTGTTGCTGCAAAGGGCCAAGGCAGTGATGGCGAATTTGAGGGTGGAGAGCTGCATTTTGAAAGACTGAGAGACTTGAGATGATGTGTAAGAAGCGAGCTGGTTGAGATAGAAGGTTTTTTATGGGCTGATAGTTTGTGGGTGACAAGCGATTTGGATAGTGAAGGCTGTAGAAGGGCCCCTTTATACTCGAAATCTCATGTGAAAAACAGGTTCATCAAATGGGGATGATCATCTTGAATATTCCATCGCCCTTGTGCAGATTGCCGCCTAACCTCAAATACCCAAAGATGTTCATCATCACGCTTCCGAGAAATCTAGGGATATGCCCAAAAATATGTTACGAAAAAAGCAGCTTCTCCTAATCATTCGAACTGAGGAAGCTTTACCGAGAGCCTCGTATTCTTGGTCAAAAAGTCTCTCAGTGGTCAAGGTGATGGATGTCTTGCTTAGTTCCTTTGCGGGATACCTGAAGTTCGAAGCCAAGACGCTTAAGTTGCTCCCGCAGCCCAAAGGAGATGGGATTGACGATTACCAATGACTTAGGGGAAGAAGTCTCACTCGTATGATTCTTATCCTCCGACAGATTATATCATCAATGTCAGTACTGTAATCAAGTCCTTGCCTTATGACCTTGCTTGAGACTGAGAAAGAACCAAGACAAGAGAATTGGTTACTGACTGTGGATCTCAGACATTGGAGATCTGAGACATCGCCGAGCTTTAACTACCAGAACCAGATTCTTGAGACTTAATGTAGTAGTGGGTAAACGGCCCTTCCTGTGAACAAGACTAGTGCGAAAATTGCGAGATCACAAAGGTACTAACATGCATCTTGATACCGAATGGGGTTGGTAGATGGTATCTTCGAGCTGGGCCGTGCATGGAGTGCAAACTAAGGCAGAGGGGAGATTCCATAGCCCAGGTTTGCCGAAAGCCGCAAGACAACGTTTCCAGTCCTGGCAAAAGATCTCTTCGCCAAGCATCTGCAGCTGGTTAGAGGTTATTGGTGCAATGGCCAAATAGCTACCACGCGAGACTTGAGCTTGATCAATCTGACCTTGGTTAATCTACGCGGTGTGCTTGAAACAAAGCTTGTGAGAGATCCTCAACGCGTGGTCGGGGACTACGAGCGATTCGAAATACATACTCACCATAGACATTCATACTCTATTTTGATCTTCAAATATATAAGGACTTGCTGCGTCGAGCAAAGTGATTGTAACGGTGGAAAGCCTTCTTGAATTAGAATCTCAATCCGGTTGCTAAACTTCTGATTATCAGTCTTGTTCGGGAAAGAGAATGGCGCATCAGTCAGGTGGCTTGCTAACATACCTAATCGAGTCTTGAGTTACGTGCTGAGGTATCTGCCGTAATGACTTGCAGGGTAGGTTGGAATGGATGTGCATATATGTCTCAGGACGCACACGGGCCGCTGCAAGGCAGTTGGGCGAGCGGTCCCCAGCTCCGGGTCGTTAGCCAGAGACATGTTAGGATACTCTTAGGATGCTCAGTAGTTAGTTCGACTCATAGAACAACAAATAGCAAAGATCTCCGTCATCTCCATCGTGGCCGTGGAAATATCGAATATCCAACTCTAATCGCTTGGCGTTTGAGATTCTCTGACGACATGCCTCGGTGTTAGTCTAGTTAACTCGAGGAAGGGAAAGGGAGCCAGAATCAAAGTGAAGGTCTCATTCCTTAGGCGCGTTCGAACTCAGAGAGTCTCGACAAGCCCACCAAGATTGGCCGCGCGGACAACGGGTTTTAGTCGAAGTTGTGCAGGAAGATCTAAATTTGTTCTAAATTGGCTGGGTGGCGCGGCACCTCAGAGAGAAAGGAAAGAAAAAGCCGGTTTCTCATCGGCGAAACCTAGATATAACTAACTAGAACGGCTTAGAAGCTCTGCAGAGGCTACCGTCCTCGCTCTCCACCCACTCCTCGCTCCCAACACATTGCGGGCACCACAAAAGTCCCTCAGGGTCGTACTTCTCCTTGATACTACGAAGCCGTCCATAATTGGCTCCGAAGAAAGACCATTGCCAACCGGGCTCAATGGCGTTTGCCTGTGGAAGTTGAAAAGAAAAGTTAACAACAGACTTCGCGGACAGATTCAAGAAAGGGAAACGAAAACGATGACGGAAGAAACAGTTGGACATGAATCAGAGCAACTGACCTCGTTCAGATAGGTTCCCGTTTCCGGATTCAACCCTCGCAGAACGTTCAACTTGTTGTATGTCATCTCGTTGACCAGCCTAGATACAGTAGTGTTCGGTGTGGAGTCCGTCCATGACTGGGAAGTGATGAGGTGAACCACAGAATCGCGCCACGCAGGATTGAGCGCATTGTCAACGGGAATCTGACTAATGGTCATGGTTCCTGACATGGAGGGGTTCGGGGTTCCGTCCTTCAAAGTGATGTTTAGCTCGAGAAGTCGATGGGCATGAACACGAAGGCAAGGGATGCTTACTGTTGGCGCGATAGCCTGAGGGCCAACCTTTTCCAGAACTTTGGCGAGGAGATCTTCGTTTTCTGTGACAACTTGTCGACTAATGAGTCTTGCGGCAGAAACCCCAGAACCCCCAGCGTGATCGGGAATTTTGATGCCGGTAAGAAGGCCGTAGAAGGATGGGATCGGAACGACCTGAACAGAACCGCTCACAACACCGCTCGAGTTCGAGATGAGTTGTCGAATGGGGGCGACCGCTCTCGCAACAGTTTCGTTTGACAGATTCCAAGCAAAAAGAGAGCCGGACATGCTAACCGTCGCGCTCGAAGGGGGCCCTCCGATGGTGTAGTAACCCTTGATTCCTTGGTCTTGAAGTGCAGGGAGAAGAGTGTGCAGCTTTGCAACGAACTTCCACCAACTCTTAGTTGACGTGCCGTTGTTGGCGGAGACATTGAGACCAAGCAAGATCATGTCTGGCACAGGGTACGCTTTGACTGTCATGTTAACGATGACGCCGAAGGTACCGCCTCCGCCTCCACGAATCGCCCAGTAAATGTCCTCATTCTGGCACGCGTTGACTGTGACCAAATCACCATTGGGGACGACGACTGAGGCTTCGAGAATGCTGTCTGCGCCCATGCCATATTCTCCAGTCAGATGGCCATGTCCTCCTCCGGTAGCCCATCCGACGACACCAACATCCTTCACGGCAACTGTCAGCCAATGGTCTTGTGGATACTCTCGAGAGAATACATACCATGTTCGTGCCGCCCACGGCTACTGCGTTGTTCTTCTCGGCAAAATCATAAAGCTCGCCGTCTTGGACACCAGCTCCAATGGTGATAGCCATTTGGCTACCTTTCCACGTGGAGTTTGTGGGGCAGGAGAGGGACTGAAATTGCTTATGAAATTTGGTCTGCTTCATGTTGTGCGTCCATATGCTGTTGTGGATGTGTAAGCAACGTTTTCGTGCCTAGATGAAACGAGGAAGGAGGTAACTTACGACAAGCTTCCGACTCCCAGATTTCTATGCTCAAAAGTTAATCAAGGATCTTTCGCACATCAATTGGCGCATACCTGCCGGCGCCACTGTGCCCCGTGTTCTTGATAGTCAACCTGAGTTTGCGATCTTTTGCGAATGCAAGTGCCTTCTGGATATCGCCAGAGTCTGTAGCATTGACAACATAAGGAGGCAAAGCACCCAAAGAACAGCCCTTGCTACCGGCATCAGGATCCCCGTTTATGCTGGTTCCGTTGGGATAGATCGGCTCGCAACCTTTCAGGGAAGGCGAGGAGGGCACACTGGCTGGATCCGAGGAATGAAGCGCCCAGCTTGTCCAGTTGGACAGAACGGCATTGCAAAAGTCTTCGTCATAGTTCGGCTCGGACTTGTAGCAGACGGAGGCGAGCGGAACGGTACGAATGAGTTTGCCGGAGATGGTCTGATTGAAGGATTCCCATTCTGACAATGATGGCCAGCAAGTATCCGAAGGAATCTGTATTCGGGTTAACACGATTGTGTTGAGCATCAAAGTTCATATTCGATACGAAACGATAACGCCGAAAGTTGGTCTCACTTACACACTTGCAAGTGTCAGCCAAATTGCCGCCGGCAAGAGCAAAGATTGCCACGAAGATTTTCGCTGTAGACAACATGTTCTAGTGACACGAAGTGATAACAACGAATGAATGTTGAGTAATGGCTGCTTCATGTTTAGCCATGGAAATGAGAAGCTGTCAAAGATTTATATGAATTGACGGAACGCTGCCGAGAAAACAAATCTTGACCATGATCATTTCGCTTTGACCCAATTAAACCAGCTGGAAATGGCCCATTTAGGAAGTGAGGAACTGAATGCCGTCATCCATCATAGTGCGATCAAAGACACTATAGTCGACGATATTCATCTACACAACATCCTGGCTCGAGAGCGTATTCGAAGCGCGTTGTACGAGCTAATATGCTCAGTATCCCATTAAACGCCGGATGTGGCTCAAAACCCACTTTGCCCATTTTCGCGAAAAGTGACATTAGACCCCTACTAAAGCCTTAAAATGTAACAGCATTTTTTTTAAACTCTTGTGTAAATCAACTATAATGCAGCTAATAAAAAAAAGAGATATTTAGGTATAACTTAATATAAAGATTATTTTTTTTAACTTTATTTTAATTATTAATCTATATTAAATTTTTAATTATTTATAAAAGATAAAAACTATTATTCTATGCTTAGATTACTATTAATAATATTAGTGTGATTTATTTTATTTTTACTTAATTTAACTAACTAGATATATAGGATTTTAATTAGTATGCTTTTAGCTAGTTATAAATTTTTTAATCTAGCTAGCATTAAGTTGTTTTAGCCTTCTAATATTACTATTAGAAAATCTGCTCTTTAACTTACTACTGCTACTAATTAATAATAATACTAATAATAATGCTACTAACTTTATAAATATTAATTCTAACAGCAAAAATAATAATAAGCTCTTTTTTTTAATACTTTTATTATTTCTATAGCTAATTTTAGCTTAAGGCTAGATTTATTATAAGTAACAGTTATATTTAAGCTATCCTCTACTTAAGCCTTATTATAAGCCTTATTGCAAGCTACTTTAACTTCTCTTACTCCTCTAACCTTTAATAGCACTAAAAAACACCCTTTTTTTAAGCTTAAGCTAACTATGCAGTACTTACTGAAAGAGTGGCTTAATAGTAGTATTTTAAAGTTATACTGTTATAACTTCTTTTAGAAGCTGCAGCTTATAAGCTACACACTAGTTGCTATTAATTATAAGGGACTAGGCATACAGAGCAGCAATGCTGGGGACAACCCAGCTAATAAAGGCTGAAGGTACAGAGACGCTTATAAGCCTAAGATATAGAACTCTCCATAGCGAGAACTCAGCAAGAACTTACTGAAGGTTAAGAAAAGGGGATCTTAGAAGAAGTAAGCAAAAGTAGTGCAGTAATACCTTACCTACCTTTTAGGTACTTCTCCTATCAGTTTGACCTAACTGTAGCCTATAGCCTCTAAATATCTTTATAATTCTTTTGCTTCTACTTTGATTTAGAAAGGTTAGTAATAATAATAGCACTATATATCTAAATAATACTTACTAATTAAGCTGAAGAACTTATGCCTAGTGTTTACTAAGCATAGAGCAAAACAGCTTATATAAACTTATATAGAGAAGATAACTTTAGCAAATAATTAGAGAATAATATAAATCAACAAAGAGAAGTGAGAAGCTATGCTTTAAGTGAGGCTGAAAGCCTTAAAGAGGATAGGCTACTTGCGCTAAATGCTTGCTACTTAAGCGATAAGTGTATATAGGAAGATAGAGACTATAAGACCCCCCTCTATAGATTGGACAGACTATAGGGCTAGATGTCTACAGCTGCAGCTAACAGGCTAGCTTAAGCTAGAAGGCTAGAAGAAGCAACTAGCTAAATGCTGATGCAGCAGATAATTGCTATAATAGCTAGCTAGTAAGAGCTAATTGCTGCTGCGCTAAGTAACTAAATATCTGCTAAATAATTACTTAAGGTTTTTAAGAAACCTTTAAATTATAATATAGTTTATCTTACTAATAAGTTTATAAGTGTGATAAGGGAAAATTAGCTTATTATAATAGAGAAAGCTTATAAATATTATTCTAGCTGTTCTAATAGCTAGTATATTTAGTAAGCTGTAAGTGTAATAAAGTATATCTTATAAATAAAATAGCAAATATATTAGCAAACACTTATAGATACTTCAGAGAGAGAGGTTAACTTAAAATAGAAAGACTTTAGAATCTTTATAAGAGAGCAGCATATCACACTTAAACTCTAAGAATAAAACTACTATAATGCTTTAAGGTAGTGCTATTAGAAAGATAATAAGAAGCTAATTATATATTAGGCTTAATAGAAGTCTATTAACTAAGCCTTCAGCAAGCTGAATATAGGTAATATAAAAGCGCACACCTTCTTTTAAGGCTTTATAAGGACCTTAAAGGATAAACTATTTAAATAAGATATTAACTATACTGATGCATACACTATTACCCTACACACCTAGAAGTTATAAAAGATTATAGAAGAGAGGTATATAAGAAAAACCGCTAGACGTTTTAAATTATATAAATAACTACATTTAAGCTTTTTAGACCACTTTTATAAGAGCAGCTTACAGCCCCCTAGGTTGTCAGACTAAAGGGATTGCTGTCTAGAGACTCTATCTTAGAATAACTGCTTAGCAAACACCTGCATAACACCTAGCTCTAATAGTAAACCTCTTAATTCTTAGAAACCTTAATATTATAACTGCAAGAAGTATAGATATATTTCCCCTAACTGCACTAAAAACTAAGTGCAGCTAGTAGGCAGCAATTAGAACCTTAACTTAAAACAAAGCAAGATTAATATAATTTCAATACTTTATATAACTAACACTAAAAACTTAAGAAATAAATAGGCATAAAAGCAACCTTAAGGGGCACTATACTAAAAATCACCTTAGTTCTAGTAAGACAAACTATTAAAGAACAGGCGCTAGCACTTTAAGCAGCTAGTGAAGTTAAACTAGAAGTTAATATAGACACCTATATAGCAGTAGATATTATATAAGAAAACCTTATTAAGAAACTTTAATTAAAGGAGGCTATAAGTATTGCAGCCTTTAAACTAATAAACTTCTAAAGAAGGCTTATACCTACTAGAAAGGTTTACTAGCTTATATTCTTCTTTATAGATAGTTAAAGATATCTATAAAAGATTCACTAAGCCTTTATTACAAGCCCCTACCTTAAAAGAGCAGAAGATATTCTTCTGTCTAATAATTTAATAGGGTAAGAAGGTATTTATATCAACACTTATATATATATCTAGTTATATAAATGCTTTTCACTTGCTAAACTAGAAGCAATTATCTAGGAAATCATAGAGAATAGCTAATAAGCCTATATTATATACCTAACAGATGCCTTAACCCCTAATAAAAAGGATATTAAAACCTTAAGCAAATGCTCACTAAGCAAAGGCTAGGAAAAAGAAATCCCTAAAGAACTTTAAGACTTTACTAATATTTTTAATAAGAAAAACGCAAAAAAAGTTCTTAAGCTGAAGAAAGCAGTATATTATATTAAACTGAAATCTAGCAAAGAACCTCTACACAAGCCTATATACCCTATATCAGCAGAATAACTTCAAATGCTCGCCAAATATATTTAAGAAATAAAGGCAGCAAGCTGTATACACTATTCAACTAGCTCTACAAAAGCACTTATGCTATTTATACCTAAGAAGAACAGAAGTTTATAATTATATATAGACTACAGAAGACTAAATAAAATCACAATAAAAAACTATTATCTTCTGCTACTGATCAGTAAGCTTTTAGACAGGCTTGCTAGCGTAAAGTTTATTTTAAAGATTAATTTAAGCAAAGCATACTATTATATTGCAATTAATAAGGCAGATAGATAGAAAACTGCATTTAAAACAAAATATAAGCATTTTGAATATATAGTGATGCTATTTAGGCTTACTAATGCCTTTATAACTTTTCAGATATATATCTACTAAGCGCTTATTAACCTTTTAAATACTTACTATATTGCATACTTAAATAATATTTTTATTTACTTAGATATAAAAGAGCAGCATACTAAAGACCTTTATGCTATTCTATACTACCTAAAGGCTGCTAAGCTGTTTGTAAAACTGAAGAAGTATAACTTTTATTAGATAGAAGTAAACTTCTTAAAGTTTTATATTACTTAAAATAGCATAGAGATAAACCTAAAGTAAGTCTAAGCAGTTGCTAAATAGCTAATATTAAAGTCTTTTAGAGATATATAAGTATTTTTAGGATTCTATAACTTCTATTATAAGTTTATTATAAGATATTCCTATATTACTACCTCTATAAATAGTGTGCTTAAAGGAAGCTAAAACAGCATAAAGTTAGAAGCTTTTATCTAGATAAAAGAGATATAAACTGCATTTAAGATGCTTTAAAGAGCATTCACTAAAGCCTTAATATTAAGATATTATAACCTAATGCTAGAAATAAGAGTTAAGACTAATATATCTACTTAGGCAGCATCTAGTATGCTTTCACAAAAGCATAGCATAGTCTGACACTTAGTAGCCTTTTAGTTAAAAAAGCTTTCAGATATAGAGAGATGTTAGGCTACAGAGCAACAAAAGCTTCTAGCAATTATAGAAAGTCTAGATTATTAAGCCTAATACTTATAAAAACTTCCTGAGAAGTTTTTAGTTCTTACAGACTATATAGCACTGAAAGGAGTGCTTATTACACCTGCATAGGATATTTGCAGAAAGCTTGCCTAATAAGTTTATTACCTATCTGCATTCAATTTCAAAATTCAATATAAGTTAGAAGTTATAAATCTAATAGATAGACTGTTGCAACACCTTAATTATATAGTAGAAAATGCAAAAGTAGATAATATGCTTTTTACTTTTAGAAAAAAGCTTAAGCTTATCAGCTAGCTTTTAGCAATAAATTGCTAATATATTGCTAAGCTTAAAAAGACTATAGCTATTATAAAAACTTATATCTAAGCTGTTTAGCGAAGTATATAAGAACCTTATTAGAAAGCTAGCTTTAAGGTTGAGAGATCTTCACCTTCAGGTTAGCACTACTTTATAGAGGGAACTGACGATCTACTGTATTAAAGTATATATATCAGCGCTATTACCTACTCAAAATTGCATGCAGATGTTATGCTAACTGCTCTATAGGAGATTAGCAATATACTAGAGGACTTAAGAGGAGCTAGAGTTATTATGCTGAAATAGTATATCTTATATACTGTAATAAGGAAGCTTATTTAGAACAAAACAGCTTATATATTATAACTAAATGCAGATCTTAAACAAATAGTTAGAGGACTGCAGGCTAAAAACCACTTCTGTAGAGATCTTACAGCTAAAATTCACCAAAATGCTAAAGAATACTAAAAATACTAACTTAATAAGAATAATATCCTTTAGTTTAAAAGAAGATTTGTTATCTTAGAAGAAGGATCTCTCTGCTATGAAATCTTAAGAAACCACTATAATACACCTAGATTAAAGCATATAGAGGCAAATAAAACAGCTAAACTGATCTTATAAAAGTTTTATTAGCTATATCTGATAGAGGATATACAGCAATATATTGCTAAGTGCTTATACTACTAAGAGGTATATATACTACAGTATAAACTATATAGACTGCTGCAAATATTAGAACTGTTAGCACACTTATTTTAATAGATTTCCTTAGACTTTTTAATCAGCTTACTAGAAAGTTGCTAAGATAATAGGATTATTTATAACATAATCCTAGTGGTTATATGCAGAATAACTAAAGTAGCTTAATTCTTAGCGATAACTAAGCAACTAGATGCTGCAAGCTTAGTAAGGATTTTATACTAAGAGATTAAATGCTAATATAGCATACTTAAAGCTATTATTAGCAATAGAGATAAACTGATCACTAGTTAGTTCTAATAAGACTAGACTAAAGCCTAAGATATAGAAGGGTGCATCTCTATAGCATAGCATCTATAAACAAACAGTTAGACAGAAAAGATATATTAAACTTTAACTGCATATTTTTCAAAGTTTAGCAAAGGTTTATGCAACTAATAAGTAATATAGCTAGTTAAAGCTGAGTTTTTATATAATAATAGTAAATATATTACTATCAGCATATTGCTATTCAAAGCCTTTATAAGATACTACCTAAGAATAATTAACTACTGCTTGCTATATATCAACCTTAAGACCTAAAAGATTAAAGAAAAACTTAAAAAGCTGACAAAAGTTTACTAAAAGATAGCTGAGAATTAGCAGCATATAACTAAAGCATAAGCTAAAAATGCAAATACTAAAAGAAAAGTGTAATTATATAATATTAGAAATATTATAAAACTTTCAACTAAAAACTTTTATTTCACAAAAGGTCAGCAAAAGCTTACCTTATAATTTATTCCTATGCTAATTATAGAAGTTATAAGCTTTAACACCTATAAAGTATAGCTTTTAGAGAAGTATAATCAGATATATAATATCTTTTCTATTGCACTACTAAAGCTGTAGCATAGCTGAAAGTTTGCTAAAAGACTGCTCCTAGACTTAGAAGAGGACCTTAAAGAATGGGAGGTTAAAGATATTATGTTGCAAAAAGAAGCACTAGAGGGCCCCCTATATCTAGTTAAATAGAAAGGCTAGCTAGTAGAATATAACACTTAGAAGCTTAAAAAACACTTAGTAAATATTCTATAAATTCTTATAGAATTTAAGAAGCAACAGCATAAGTTATATTATAAGTAAGATAATAAATAATATAGAGAAAATAAAAAAAGTTAATTAACTATAAGACAGCTAAAATGCTAGTAAAAACTCCTTAAACCTCTTATAAAAGCAATATAAAACTATAAGTATCTAATTAAAAACATCTTATAGAAATCTACCACACTCTTGCTAAAGTTTCACTAATAACACTACTTCTTATTCTCCTCACTATCTTCATTATTATTATCTTTATCTTTATCTTCCTCTTCTTCTTCTTTTTCATCCTCAGCCTCATTCTCATTATCTTCATCCTCACTATTATCACTATCGCTAATTATACTGCTATTTCTATTTTGCAGATTATTACTAAGCTTATTAAAGTTGCTATTATTACTATCCCCCCTACTAGAAGAATCATCCTTATTATCAGTATTAACTAAGTTTTAGCAAACTGCTGCTAAATGCTTACTAATATCTTTATGAAAATTAAAGCAGAGCATAGAACTATTACTAACAATCTTAAAGATTGCAATTAAAATATAGCAATAAATGTTGCAAAGCATATAGACATTTTAAATCTTTAAAAGATCCTATAAAAGAAGTGCAGCTATATAAAAATTGCTCTTTAAAAGATATATCGCTAAGACGTCAATAAGCCTATTAAAAAAGTCAGCCTATTTAAAGATATAGATCTTATTATATAAATAGAAAAGAAGAATACTTTCAATCTGCTTCACAATCTTATCTATCTTATCCTAGTCTTTAGCTCAGCAAGCTAGCTGTAAATACCTATTAGTATAAAGGCAAAAATAAAGCAGACCACAGAATAAAACTTATATCTAAAGATATTTAAAGTCACACCTATATATAGGCAGCAGCACTCTTCTCAATATCTATAGCTACTAATTAGTTATTATAATTCTTAGTACCCTACTAAAGGCCAGCAGAGTTCACTAACCACTTATAGAGACTCTAGAGAAGCATCCAACCCTTCTTAATTGCAGTGAAGATACAGTAAATCTCATACTAGCAGTAATAACCAGCTTTAATCTAACAGATGCAACATTTAACCTAGTTCTAATAGTAATAAACAGTTAAAATAAAGCAGAAAGAAATCTGAAAGTAAAACAGTTAGCTTATGCTTTCTCTGAATAATTGCTAAACTTATTCTATAGCATTTAATACTATGCAACCAGTATAACTTATATATATAATTTCTATTATAAGTATAAGCATAAACAACCTTACTGCTCTTATGAAGCTATAATATACAGCTAATATAAAGCTTGCTGCTATTAGATTAGTTGCATTAGTATATATTATCACTAAGCTTAGAATCATTAAGACCATACTTAGTAAGGATTTAGATAATAAGGCTCTCTATACTTATAATGTTAGTTATAGAAATATTATAAAGTAGTGAAATATCTATGAAAGGTCTATAGAAGCTTAGCAAAGCTTGCATAATATAAAGATGCAGAAGGATGTATTATTATGAGGAAAAGAAGAACTAGACTGAGGTGGAGAAAAGCTGTTACTTTATAGATAATTATGAGGCCTCATTAAACAGTTGCAGAAGTAAGTATAACATCAGATAAAGTAAATAACAGTTATTCACTATAGCAGATACTACTAAAAGTGAGAAAACAAATACAGTAAATTAATAACAGCAGTTGCTATCTAACTTAATTAACAGCTTTATAATACACCTATTTAGAAGGAGGATAATAGAACGAAAAATAAAGCTATCATAAAGAACACTATAAGAACATTATATTAAGAAACCTCACTAAATAAAGGGTAAGTTTGCAGAGAATAAAAGCAACAAAACACTTAGACAACTATATTTGCTAAAGAGAAGAATAAACATCACTTTCTTTAAAGATAACTAATAAAAAAGTCTAAAACAAAAAGACCTATATATAGCTTAAAAAACCCTAATTAATAACAACTATAATAATAACAGCTTAAACAGATAATAAAGCTTTTGCTGAACATATAATAGCTACCTATTATGCTAGATAACAGAGAAAAATAATAAAAGCTGCTCTAAATAACAGAAGAAGACTGCTGCAGCCACCCTAAACCAAAGGCCAACTATACAATAAAGACCACTATAACTAGAAGGGGGATAATTATAAGGGACTAAGCATATAGAGCAGCAATACTAAAGACAACCTAGCTAATAAAGGCTGAAGGTATAGAGACGCCTATAGGCCTAGGGTATAGAACCCTCCACAGTGAGAACTCAGTGAGAACTTACTGAAGGTTAGGAAAAGGGGATCTTAGAAGAAGCAAACAAAAGTAGCGCAGCAATACCTTACCTACCTTTTAGGTGCTTCTCTTATCAGTTTGACCTAACTGTAGCCTGTAGCCCCTAAATACCTTTACATTAATCTTACTAGTAAGACCTCTCTTAATCTATTCTTATGCTTTATTACTGCTGCTGATATTACTAAGTAGGCTGACTATACTAATAAATGCTTTTAGCAGCAGTAAGTTAGTACTAGCAGCCTTTAGTAAGGCTTAAAGCAGAAGGTATTACAAACTAAGCTATACTTTAAGACTTTACTAATAGAGATCTATACCTTCCTCACTATACTAATCTATATATCAGTTCACTATAAATCTAACTTTAATTATTACTAGTTAACTGATCTTTTGCACTCTACTTATAATATTACTAAGTAGCTTTCTTATAACTGCTTTACTACTTTATATTTTAACTTCTGCCTATAAGACCTAAATATACTTAACCTCCTTATAGAGATCTAGCAGAAGGTTAAGCTATAGTTAACTTAGATATAAGAGGTATTTCTACAGCTATAGAACCTTAGCACTATTATTACTGTTAATAAGTGTATAATCTGCTTCTAGAGAAGGTCTTATAATGTTATTAAGATGCCTAAGAAGCCTATTAAAGTTAGGTTTAAACTGTAGGTAGCAGCTTAATAAGGCTACTTCCTCTTATAGATCCCTTATATATATACTAACTTATTATTAACTTTAGAGGCTGCTGCTGCTAAAAAGGGCCTTCTTAGCGTTAACTTTATCTCTCTGCTAGAGGCTTAGGTTTAAGCCTTAGTAGAGGCAGTATAAGGTTTTACTTCTTTTATAGGGAAAAAAGTGCTGCAGAAGCTGCTAGTAGCTAAGCAACTAGCATCTATTTAAGCTGTTATTATCACTTTATTATAATGCCTACTTATTTACTACTTCTAGCTAGAGGCTGCTACTGCTTACTACTATATTTTTACTAATAACTTATTTACTACTATTAACTTTATATATTATTTATATTAACTGCAGCTATTTATTATTACTATTAGCACTACTAAGCTGAACTTTAAGGTTATTAAGCTATTTAGGCAGCTATAAGCTAATAATAAAAAGAGTAACTATATCTCTTAAGGCTATTTATATATATACCTTACTTTAAATAGTAAGGTCTGCTAATTTGCATTTAAAGATAATACTGTTATGCTTTTAATTAGCAATATATTTAATAGCAAGAAGATTGCCACTCTACACTAATATAAGCATCTTCTAGCTATATTAACTTCAGTTAGAACGTTATAAGTACTTTTTCAAATTAACCTTATTATTAGCTTTATTAGCTTATATATTAATATTGCTAGCTAATCTAAATAGAAGCTACTTATTATTACTGTTACTATTAAATAACTACTTATATCTACTCTAATTGATATATATAACTATAGTATAAATAGCATTAATATTAGCAATTAATATAGAGCTAACTGCAGAAGTATTATTATATATTGCAGCTGCTATAGCAGCTAGCAGCTTATAGCTTTTAATTTTTTACTAAATATATTAACTGCTAGCAAAACATTTTAAAATAATATTTACTAACTTTTATATACTTATAGAGGTTATACTTACTAATATATATTTACTCTATAAGGCTTTAAACTTATACTATAAAAAGCTTTCTGCTATATTCTATTATAAACTTTATAAGCAATTAGTAGCTAAATTTAGAAATATTATATTTAGAGAGAAGTCTTTTTTAATTATTTAGCTTACTGAAGGTAGGCTATATAATTTCAAACAGCATAAGAGAGAATAAAGATGCTAAATATATATAAAGCATTTCAGAAGAACTATATTAAAAGAGACTAATAGAAATATAGCATTAGCATACTATATATACTAAAGCTGCTTTTAGTATAATATGCTTCTCTACTATTAAGGTGACTACTAGGTGAAATAGCATAGTGTTAAGCTCTGAACGTCAGCATTGCTAGAAGGGATATATAGAGCGAAATTTAGGTTAGAACCCCCTTATTAACTATATACCTCATGTAGAGTCAGTTATAAATTGAATTACGCAATTAGCCAGTTTCAGTTTGAGCCACATCCAGCGTTTAATAGGATAGGCACCAGTAACTACTGCTTATATGTGGGTACCTAGGTGGGTGTGGCAGGGTCCAGTGGCACGGATGTGGTATCGTTGGATAGGATGGCATCGGAAATACCGATTCAGGAGTCATGCGTGAGCCGCGCCACTGGATTTGAGCTAACTGTGGAGTTGGCATTGTGCCGTCTCCTGTAGACTAAGATCTATAGCCCCCATAGCGGGCCGCCGATGTCCCCTTGGTCAAGATATTTAAGCTCCATCTGTCTGGGCGCTCGCATAGAATCCGCGGATTTCTCGTTCAGATCTCACAGCTGGAGCACCGTCGACGACCACTCATTCACCGTTCTCGTCCGATCCTGATCCCGAAAAACACAGCTATCCCCGACCACACCAGTGGCGTCTATGACACCAAGCTTTCCACAATGAGCTCATCAGAAGGCACTGTTAAACATAGACGAACTCACAAAAAGTCCCGATTGGGTTGTCAAGAGTGCAAGAGGAGGAAAATCAAGTGCGATGAAGCTAGGCCGAGCTGTCTCAACTGTGTACGCAGAGAGGTCGACTGCAGTTTTCGATTGGAACAATATGAAAGAGGCGGTGCATCGAAGTGCATGAATTGTCGTTTTGGAGCAGAGGTCTTATCTCAAACAAACACCACGCACACACTTAGCCCAGGTCTCTCGAACTCGACCCAGACTGATGGTAATTCGACCAGCCTACTGAGCGTACTGGCCGAGCAGTCCAAACAACTGGAAATAATATCCCAGCGATTAGCAGTGATGGAAAACTCCATGGCCAGGTCTGCTCAGCACGCATCCTCGCATGCTATGCTGAGCTACGCTGATATGGAGCTGCTGCACCACTACCACACGATGACAGCCTCAACCTTGGCTCATGATGATAAGGGGAGACGCTTCTGGCTTGTCCGGCTGCCAGAGCTTGCTTTCCAATATCCACACCTTCTTCATCTCATGCTGGCGTTCGCTGCGCTGCATAAAGTTCGCCTCCATCCTTTACAACAAGATCTCTTAGCCCAAGCCGAACGACACCATGTTCATGGAATCCAAGGATCTACCATGCTTCTGCAAGACATCAATGACAGCAACTACGAGGTTGTGCACACTTCGGCAATTCTGATCGGTCTAATTAATCTAGCTTTGGGTCCAAGACCAGGAGAATACATCGCATTCAGCGACCAAGCTGGATCTGACTTTCTCGGGCTCTTACGAGGGGTGCAATCGATCAGATCCCACAACAAAGGCAGCGAGAGCATAAATACGCCCTCTGAAGCCGCAACAAACGACTCAATATCACGAGAATCTCTGGAATACGGAGCCGACGCTGGGTACAGATCCCATTTTCAAATGCTACGACGCCAAGTTCAACAGATATCCGACATCGGGGTCATGGCGGCTTACAACATCGCGTTGGATGATTTGGAAGAGTTCTTCATTGTGATGGAATCATCTGCTTTTGGAAACGAGAGTAATTCAGCGTTACCTGATGCTGCACATCACGCTAGCCCTCTCGGTTGGCTATACCGGATTCCGGAGCGTTTTCTAGACCAGCTCCGGAAGAGAGAACCTCTATCATTGGCAATTCTGGCTTGTTTTGCAGTTGTGCTGAAGGAGTTAGAGCATGGATGGCCTGCTGATGGGTGGGCAGATCATATTATAGCTGGGGTTTGCGAACGCACAGAGCCAGAAGCCCAGAATCTTCTACAGTGGCCGATGTCACGCCTGGGAGACAGTCACCTATGATAGATCTTTGTCTAGAACATTACTTCAAAAAAGAAAGTACCGCAATTTTCCGAGCCAAGTCATTTGCAGCCGTGATTCGAAGAACTTTTTGCCCTCTTCCAGGTGACGTGGCTGAGTAGAACAGAACCGTACAGACTACGAAAAAGTTAGCGCCAGGGAGTATTTTCGTATCCTATCCGAAAAATAACAGACTGACGGACTTCCTATTCTGAACATCCGTTGCCCGACCAAACCAATCGGCCCATCAGCAACATTAGATTTTATGCAAATGGACCGAATTTCCCCCAATGTTGTTATCACATAATTCTATTCATAGAATGAAGCCGTGCGTCGCGCTCCGTAGTCGAAATTCGTCTGGTTAGATTACTCCGCGATTACCCCGTACTCCGAATCCATCACTTACTCTCCGAGTGCGGAGAAACAAGGGATCTTGAACCCCGTTACCGATTATCGGAGTGACCTTACTCCGATGAAGAACTTCCTCGGAGTTCCCAAATACTCCTCCGTTGGCCGAACACGACGGGACTTTCTCAAACGGACGAACTGCACGATTTAATTGTGTCATTGCACGAATAATATGACGCCCCGGCTGGCGGCATGTGACCCGTGCCGAACGGCGAAACTGGCTTGCGGCCATGAGCGGCCCGTTTGCGCCCGATGCGTCACAAACAGCCGAGAGGATATTTGTGTCTATCGCGCGACACCGTTCAAAAGGAAGCGAACCGAGACACTTTCGCCATCATACTTGTCTTCAAAAACAGCTCGGTAGGTACTGAGATGTGCCATCTGGCCACCAGTCGCTAAAATCTACGGAAAGCTACCAAACACTGGAGGATTCGCCTGTATCAGCAACTCCAACCCGTCCCTTGAATCCGAACCCTGGATTCCTGGGGGCATCTAGTCACATTTCCATCTTCAGTCACCTGATTCAAGATGCAAACGACAGCCCAGAAAGAACTACAACCAGCAGCGTACTGCCTGGGCCAGAAGCTTCGCCTAATACCATCTATTTGGACGAGGAACCAATTGTTAAAAACACAGTGGACTTGATGAGGCATGTCTTCCAAAGCTTTCCATTGAATGCTATGCAAGATTTGATTAGCTTCTGGCGTGCTACAGGCGCCAATCTAGCTCTTGCTGAACCTTTCGTGGATGAATGCTCCCGAGCCCTGGGCACCATTCGGGAAAGAGATACCGAGAAACACGACTGGTGGCATCATTCATTCACCCATTCGTTACTTCGAAACTCGAGGCAGACACTTGAAACTAATCCAGGTTGCTCGATTTCAGACTTCACAGCTCAATTCGTAGGCCAGAACCTGCGATGGGAAACAGTGGGGATTTTCTTCACAGCTGTGATCCGAGCTACAATGGAGTTGCCCTTCTTCCCATCTTTGTACAAATCAGATGTGCGAAGACAAGAGCTTGTCGGACTAGCAATCAAGATTTCGGATGCTTTAGCAGAGATATGTATATCTCTAGACTGTCTAAATGACCTCCAGCTCATTGCACAATACGAAAACTTCATCGCTCATTCATACGTTCTTGGTATTCAGTGTAAGTATATTGGCCTCGGAATCTCCATGGATACATATGCACAGCTGATGCATCTGGCAGCTTACTCGGCGTGGAGAAGGCTCGGGGATGTCATAGCATCAATTACTGCTCTGGGCTACCACCAAAAGCCATCAGGGCCGGTTTCAGCACCCTTGTTTTTACTCGAGCTCAGGAAAACCGCCTTCGCCCGCATTTACTCGGCCGATAAGAACTTTTCCATCTTTCTTGGCCGCTCTCCAAGGCTGAGCAAAAGGTTTTGTCATCTTCAAGTTCCTCAAGGACGACTAATTCTTGACTCGGAGGAACCGGACCAACCAATGTCTGATAAGACAGAGGATTGGACACAAGATGCACAAGCTTGTTATAGAGCAGACACTCGTTGGTCCGCACAATGCGCCTCTCTCAAAGAGGATATTCTAGCTATGCTCAGCGCAGCATACCAATCAATCAAGTCAAAACTGAGGCTTGAGATTGGCTGATTGAATGACTTTTCACGATACTTTTGATTGTTTTGGCTAATTTGATTTGATTTGATTTAAATTACCTAAATAAGAAGTCAGTAAAGCTCTCATAATATTCTTAGAAGGTTAGAACTCATATTATATGATGATCTAAGGTTATACAGCCTTCTGTTAACCCTTCTGCTTGAAGTAGTAGCTGCTAACAGTAATACTACTGCTTTAAATCTAGTTTTAGAGGCATTAAGTCTTCTTAAGCTGTAAGAGCTTTATTAATAGCTTTTATAATATTAAAACTAACTTAATAAGGTTGAATGCCTTTTTGCAGTCTGTTGCTATTGCTAAAATAGTGAAGATATTAAGGGTAAGTTTGCTGAGCGTTAAGAAGGTCTATTAATATGAAATTTACTATTAGATAAAGTTATTAATAGGCTTAGCGATTATAAGGCTGAAGTATTGCTTTAGTTTGTTAGTTTTATTAATAGTAGCATTATAAGCTCTGCTGTTTAACTATTAATAATATTTAAAGTCTTCAGCTCTTAAGGTAACAGTAAGCAATAAAAAAGCAGCTTGCTAGGGCTTTAGATAAGGTTAATAATTAATAGAGTTAAATACCTTAGCATACTATTATTCTTAATACTCTTAAAGTCCTTTTTAGGCATTATAAAGCTATTTATAAGTCTCTAGTATGTTTTAGCGTTTTTTAAGCTATTGCAGGCTTTAGCTAAGATATAAAATTACTGTAGCAGTATAGAGGGGAAACTCTATAAGCTTAGTATAATATTTATTAAGTATTTATTAGCTGTTAATAATTAATAAGTATAAGTAGCTATAAGAGTTAAAAATGCTATACTGAAAGCGTTATAAGGGTATATAATCAGATTGAGTGTGAGTTAAGATGCTATTAATTAATAAGGCTTATGAGGCTGCTGTTAAGGCTTTTAAAGAGTATTATAATGCTCTTATAAGTTAAAATAGTTATTATAATTAACTTTAGGTAAGTTAAGTAGCTATAAAGTTAATTTTCTTATCAGTAGAGGTATTATAGAGCTTATGTTAGTTTTTAAGTCTATTTAAGAGGTACTTTATATCTGTTAGAACTTCTTAGAGTTAATTATACTTATTACTTTTGCTTCAGCCTTTATATCTTTTAGTCTGCTTATAGAGCAGCTTAAGCATATTATTTAACTCTATAAAGATCTGCTAGTTTTTATTAGTGAAGATATTCTCACTAAGGATATAATCTACAGTATACTTAAGTCTTTAAGTATAAAGAATATAACTGTTAATTTAGCTGCATTTAAGTAAAGCTTGCTTAACTATTATATATATTAAGTTCTATTAAGTAGTGTTATTTAGTATTAAATTTAGCTTTTATAATAACTCTTTTTATAAAATAAAGGTTTTATTATTATTATTAGCTTTATTACTAATAGATAAAAAGCTTTTAGATTGTTATAGTAATAATCTGATATGCTTAATAATGTTCTAAAGCTTGCTGATAGGGCTTTTCTGCCTCTAATAGGTTAAGTTATTTTGAGTTTTATTAGAACTAAAAAGGAAGTTAGACTTCTCTTTAAATATCTTATTATTAATACTATAAATAATAGCATAACTAATAAAGTTAAAGATATGACTATAGTATTGAATTTAGTGTTGTTTAGCATTAGTTTCTATATATATAAGTGATAGAAAAGAAAAGAGAGCCTTAAGGTAAGAGTTATTATTTATAGTGTTATTAGAAACAGCTATATTAACTCTATTAAGTAGGCTTTAGTTGCTAAGAACAGTATAAATAATAATAGCAATACTCTCACTAGAATAAGCATTAGGCTAACAGTAAAAAGCTAAGAGGTATTATATCTGCTTACCTACTTTGTTAATAAAGTAGCTGAAGATAGCAATAATTGCATATTAATTAGGAGAGATCTATAGATTGAATAATATATAGACCTTAATAAATGCCTTCTATATCTCCTCTTAGATTTAAACCTTTTTAGAAGCATAAAGTTAGTTAAATAGGTCTTTCTAACTTAACTTCAACTAATACACTTAGTTATAGATGTTATAATTAAAAAGGCTGAATATATGCTGTATATATTAATTACTGAATATTGAGAAGGAGTTGCTAGTATTAATAATAAACCTAAAGGCTAGCTTTTCAATCTATAAGACTTTACCTTAAGGTATAGCAATAGGAACAGAGCGTTAGCGCTTAAGGAGAAGCTTATTAGTATTAGAATTATTGCTAGATATAGTCTTAATATAGAATTAATCTTAGAAGATGCAGTAGACAGTTTTAAGATATACCTTAGCGCTAGATATAGCAGAAGCCTTCTAAGGCATATTAAGATGTCTAGTTTTATTGCAACGTTAGTAAATCTAATAAGTATTACTTAAATATATTATTAGTATAGTTAAAAGTAGAGCAGAGAAGGGGCTTACTTTAAGTACTGCTTAAAAAGATCTTATAGATAAAGAGGCCTTTATTTTTGATTTAAGAGGTATAACTATAGCTACTTTTTCTCAAAATATGCTTAATATTAATAAAGCGCTAATTCTTTTATATAGTATAAAGTAAAGCTTTAAAGCTGCTATAAGTAGTGAGGTTAATAGTTAATATATTATTAGCAGTTAATAAGATATATATTTAAGCAGTAATCTTATAAGGAGTTAATATATTACAGCTAATAAAGTAATTAAAATGTTAATTGCAGGCTGGTATAAGTATTGCAATAGTAAGTAAAAAGTTAAAAATGATGTTAAGAGGTGTATATAAGTAGAGCTTTAAGGTATAGAGGTGTAGCAGCAGCAGTAGCAGCAATAGCAGTAGTAATATTAGTAGTTATATTAAAAAGAGTTATTTCTAAAGGCTAGCATAAGAGTTAAAAACAGGCTTTTTTTAAGCTTTAGTTAAAAGGGCTAAAAACATATTAATTTAGCAGTATAGCAAAAAGTATGTTTTTAGCACTTTTAGCACTTCTTAGCAGTAAGGCTAGTACTGCTAAAAAATGCTAAGCCTTATTCTGCTACCTATTAGTATAAAGATATTACTAAACTGATATTTATAACTACTTATTCTTTTTTTTTTTAGAGATATATTATAATAAAACCTAATAAGCTAGCAATAAGTCTGCTATATAAGTAATTATAGAGATATTAGTTTGAAACTAACTTAAGTTATTCACTTTAAGTACAAAAGTTCAAAAGGTTGCAACCTTAAGCAATTAGAATAAGGCTAGATGCTAAAATATCTAAGTAAGCTTTTTTTATTTTTTTCGAAAAGTCTTTTAAAAATCCTGATTAGTCTAGAGGCTGGATTTTCTTTTTTCTGGGCAACGTCAGATTGATCAAAACGTTCAAAACGAGGGCATTGTCGTTTTGGCTGATTGACTGCGAAAAAAGCCCTATTTTGATTGCTTGATTGGTTGAATTGATTGATTCGGATTGAATGGGGTGCTGCGCTGGCTATGCTGTTTGGCGATTGTCGAGATATCTGCATGGAAACAATAAAGTAAGTGTGGTGCCTCAATACAGACTGCATCTTTCAATACTGTCATGGCTCACCACACATAGGTTGATACGAGAGCGTGCTCAAAGTCAATGGATGCTGTTACCCCCTTCACTTCGACTGGAAGGTAGCATGAAACGATCAGACAGAACCCCATTCGAACGCGATTTTCTCATAAGCGCACGTCTCAATTACCTTCACATCCTGTTTCTTACGCAGCTTGTTTGTCTCAAGTCCCCACCAGAACCGGACAAAACCATTGTTGAACTCGCCCAAGAGATTCTGTCTTTAGTCGTAGAAGCGGTTGTGCTTAGGGATCAGGCCGTCTCTTCTGGGACAAGTACAGTATGGAAGGTAAGGTTTCAACTTTCTAATCACAAAGTTCAATCTAACTCTCTTGAGGTTGCGCATTATGGCCTTCCCGCCGTCGGTATAGCGTTGCTAGCGATGCTGAAACAGCCCAGTCTCGTGACACTAATCAGAATCCCAAAGAACAGAACTTTACAAGATCTAGGGGTGCTCGTTGCTGAGATTGAGATGGGAACTATAATTCGGCCTGGAGAGCCGAATTTCACGGTGCTCTCGGCAGCTGCGGATACTATTCAACGATTCCTCGATCGCATACAAACGGAGGACTCGCAAAGTAGATACATCAATCTGCGGAAGGAAACCAATCCTTCTGATGAGTCTGAGCCATGGAACTTTGGATTGAGCCTCGATCCTTGGAATTTTGAACTTGGATTTTGGGAAAGTCTCGCAGAGCATCCTTCTCTGTACAGCAGCGGCGATCAGACTTGATCTCTTCAAGCCGCCACAGGTACACAAGGCTGTGACGCTATCGGCCCTTGAGGTCAAATATCTGTACCTGGTGATATTAGTCTGCTATTTGCATAATATTGAGAGAGAGATTCGAGGACTGTCAGTTTCCGAACAGTTCTTTCGATCTCTTGAGACGAGACATTTACTTTCTGACCGGTGCGGGTCTCTGTCATTCGAACACTTCCCCGCCGCTCTCAGCTTCTGCCCATGGGGAAGATCGGTTTCGCCTCGTCCTCTTTCACTGCCCCCCTGTCTCGTCATCAACGGCAATATGCCTCAATCCGTCTCTTGTACCCGAGCTCTTGTGACTTGGGGTCCGCCGAGAGTCAGAGTCGCGCGGGGCGAGGAGGTCGTATTTATCGGCTTCTTACCGTTATCGACGTACTCCCTGCCTCCCTCATCCGAGGATACCATGCCAAGGGGCTGTTACCAGCACTACATAGTACTGTTTTCTGTAGTCCAATGAATAGAGAAAACGGCGGTGAGCGCTGTTGCAACGATGACAATCGCGAGTGGATAGTTTCATTTAATCGAGGCAGGGTTAAGCACGGAGCAGTTGACGACCTAGGCTTCGGATGTCCGCGGTGGCTTCTCAACTTCCAGGCGTGATCCTTGTGTCTTGAATTGGACTCAGTGCCGCGCGTTTGACCGATCTTCAGGGTCTTACTGTTTATGGTCGTCTTGAGACCACATGGGTGTGGAAAGTTAAACTTCAAGGGGCCAGGGGTTCGGTCCGGAACTTGACAGAGCTGGACTTCAGATCACAAATCCGAAGCTATTGCGGCGTGCCAAGACAAGAGGATCCAATTTGAGCAACTGTGGCATGGTGAAAAAGAAAAACGGGTTTCCAAACTTCGTTCGCCACTTCACTCCTGGAACGATTGTCGTCACCGAAACCCTTCTTGTTGCCATCTTTAGCCCACAAAATCGGTCGGCTATCAACACTATGTTCGGCAACTTGTCAAAGCTCTAGTCAAAGCATGATGCTACTTCGCTAAGTGGGCTGCCGTCGTTTTAAGCCTAGCTTAGACCACTGGGACATAAAGGGAAAGCTGTAGAATAAATGCAGAAATGCCTATCTCATTTCCGCATCTCACGTTTTGGGCTAGGCGAAAGACAGGTTGTTTAAAGTTTACGACTAGTAATAGAGTTTGAAGCTGTATGCGCCTCGCTTGCAATATATGACATGTACTTAGCTGGAGTTATGCCTTTCAGAAGAAAGGTTATATTTAACCACCTGCACAACCCTCAATCTGCCACCCTTAGACCTCATCCTAATTAGGCGAAAATGATTAGCTATAAAAGAACCTCCAAATATATTAGCTATAACCCCTGCAAAGTGGGGGAAAAAACCTTTAAATATATTAGCTTAAACCTCTATAAAGTGGGGGAAAAAACCTTTAAATCTATTAGTCCCCTCTAGCCTAAAAGACCTATATATACAGTAAGTTATTAGCAAAGCCCTCTAATCACATTATACTACTACTACTACTATTACTACTACTGCTAAAAAGAGGTGTGAGATAGAAGATAGAAGTCAGCTAGGCTAGGCCTAGGCTTAGGCTTAAGGCTGCTCAAAGCCTAGCTTGATTTAGGTCGCCTTTATATAATAAGTCAGCTATACCACCTTATGGCTAGAGGTATGCTTAGCGCTTATACCTAAAGTAGATTAATTAACTTACTTTATATAGGAAGCTAACTGTTTGATTTTGTTTTTTAGATTATAATTTAGGTTTATAATTCTTTATGCTGTAGCTAGTAGGCACTACTAGCCTGATTAGCTTTCTTTGCTATATTAAAGAAGCTTCAGCTTTAAGACTACTAATAAGATAGAAAGATAGAAAGCTTAGCATCTAAGTTAAATAAAAACACCTTTTTTTCTTTTTTTATTTTAACTCTTATACCTTAAGAAGTTATTATATAATATCATAAAGAGAAAAAAGCTTAGCAAAGGTTGTTATTATATCTCTATCTCTAACTTTTATCTTAAGGTTATAGCTCTCTGTTTAAATTTACTAGCTTAATATAGCAGCAGGTAGCCTGGTACCTGCTGCTTGCTGGCTAGAATATAAGAGTGAAAGGAATAAATAAAAAGAAAATATATAAAAACCACTTATAAGAAATTGCAAAATCTGCCCAGCAGCCTGGCCTAAGTTTCCTCATTCTATTATAGCCTTTCCCTCCCCCTCTAAAAGAAAGCAGCTGAGCAGTCTATTCTTATATCTAGCAAAACCATATCTACTTTCTTTTCTATCTAGCTCTCATAGCTCTAATGCTATACTTAAGCTATAATCTTATCCTCTAGCTTCATAAAGTTATTAATAGCTTAAAGCAGTAGCTTTATAGAGAAGAAGAGAGCTTTACTTATATCTGCATTTGCAGCAGCTAACTCTATAACTTAGTTGCCTACTATAATATCATCCTATATAATCTTCAAAACAGCAGTTATTATATTATTAAAAATATTAATTTAGGCGATATAGAGAGCTAAGAGATATATAGTAGCTATGCTGATGCTGTTAATATAGCTTCTACTAGTATCTTAAGTAGTGATCTTAGTGATAAGTAAGATATCTTTAAAATACTTTGCAAAGAGCTGGCTAGGCATCTTATTACCTTCTTTAAAGCTTCAGTTAAGCTAGTCAGCATAGTAGTGAGCTAGATAAGCCTTATGCTTATAGCTATAAGTATAAGGCTTATAGGGGATTTAGATATTAGTAATGCTATGCCTAAGCTTCTTATAGCAGCTACTAAAGCTATTAGGGACTGTAACAACTATAGCCTCCTAGAGTAAAGCCTTTAGCACCTCTTTATAGCTATTCTTAAAAAACCTCTTATAGCTATAATCTTTAAATATATCTTTCTCTAACTCCCTTGCAATCTCTATACCTCTAGTTATAATAATAGATAGCCTTTTAGTGTGGACGCCCTTATAGATCTTATTAAATACCAATATGATAGCTTGAATAGCATCTAAAATAGTATAGAAGACTACTTAATAGCTTAAGGTGAATAGCTTTATTATGAGGATTCTATTAGTAATAAGGTAGCAGATATTGTTATCACTCAGCTTGCTTTTAAAGGCTTCTTTGCTGATCAACTTAGCATTATAGCAGAAGGTAAGATTTATATAGATGAATTTAATTATATTGTTAAGCTTTTGCTAAGTAGCTATAATAGCAAGCTAAATATTATTATTAAGCATTAAGTGAGAAGCTATAGTTTTAAGAGGTAGGTCTAAGGTTTCTAAATATCTGTCAGTATTATATAAATAAGAAGGAGTGTTAGGGATCTATAGGGGGCTATACTTACTATTGAGGATTTAGCTAGAAAGATGCTGATATTAGCTTAAGAGAGCTATTAGTAATACTTAAAGATAGGAGATTTTTATTACTAGTGATAGTATATAGAAAGGAACTTTAATCAGTTAGGTTAGAAAGTGATAAGGGTTGCTGATGCTACCTTAGAAGGTTTATTAGTGAAGATATTAAGATGTAAAGATATAAAGCTATAAAGCTATTAATTATAGTAATATAAGAAGGAAGTTTTATAAGTTAGGTTAGAAGGTGAGGAAGATGTCCTTTTATGCCTTAAATCTTAGAAGCTGTAGTGTGGAAAGTACTACTAATAAATATTATAATGCCTTTAATGCTGTAATATTGCTGTTATAAGAGGGGTGGTGATGTCTATAGCAGCGTTTTAACTGTAGGTTTAAGAAGAAGTGGACGCCTTTTATAGCAGAGGTTTTAAACTAATGCAGCAAGAGAAGGTATACACTAGGAGGTAGGAGCAGTAGAATGCAGTAGATATTGCTATACTAGCAAACAGCTTATTATAATATATAGTATAAGCAGTTTTTAGCAGCAGCTGCAGTAGTAGTATATAAGGTAAGTCTCTAGCTTAGTTTGAGTTTGAAGTGAGGCTAAGTGAAGTAGAAGTGCTAAAGCTAACTTAGCAGGAAAGGTATGCTCTAGCAGCCAGAATAAACAGTATATAGTTAATATAGTAATGCTTCTAAACAGTTTATAATAATATCTATTAGAAGCTGAAGCTGAGAGTGAGATGCAGATAATACTCTTACTACCTCTGCTAAGCCTCTCTGCCAGCCTATATGCAACATTTTTTCAGCTTAGGCTGGGTGGATGCTAACCTTAGCTTATAAGCTGCTACTTTTATGCTCTAAGGTAATAAACTACCTTAGGTTTAGTTTGTGAAGATGTTATTTATAAAGATTTACTTACTATCCTAAATAGATAATCTATATTGAAGTATTAGAGGGGATGTAAGAAATAATTAGGTTTAAAGCTTGCCTTAGATTGAAGTTGCTGTCACTTAGCATAAGCAGTAGAAAAGTAAGTAATCAACTGAAATGCCTATTTACTAGATCTAATTACCAATAAGCCTAACTGCAACTCTATTATATTTTATATATAATACTATCTCCTCCCTCTTATAGCAGCCTAAAAGTTAATTCTTATATCTTATAAAACTATTTATCTCTTATTATCCTTACAGCTAGATGCCTTAGCATCCTACTTATACCTTAATCTTATTCTCTAGCTCTATAAGGTTATTAATTGCCTAGATAAGCAGCTATATTGAGAAGAATATAGATCTTTAAGTGTGCTTATCTTCAGCCTTACCTTTTATAATCTAATAGCTTACTAAAATCTCATTCTATACTATCTTTAGAACACTTATCTTTTTATTATCTAAGTAGTTAACTTTAGCAATACAGACAGCTAGAAGATATATTATTGCTATAGCAATACTGTTAATATAGCTGCTAGCAGTATTATAAATAGTCAGCTTATTAGCAGATTTAGTACACTTAAAGTATTTAGCTGAAGGCTTGCTAACTACCTTATTCGCAAGGTTTAAGCAGTCTTCTAATAACACAGCATAGAAGTCGCCTAAGTGAACACCCTCTTTGTAATAACCAGGCTTAAAGAGGACCTAGACGTTAACTTAATCATACTTCAGCTCCTTATAGCAGCTGCTAAAGCTATTAAAGATAGTAATAACTTTAACCTCTTATAGAATAGTTCTAAAGACCTCCTTATATCTATTCTTAAAGAACTATATCTAACTATTGCTATAGAATGCCTCTTTTTCTTAGTTCTAACTAAGCTTAATCTCTCTATCTATAATAATTAATAGCTTTATAATATTACTTCTGTGAAGTTTCTTAAAAGTAAGTATGAAAGCTTAAATAGCATTAGAAATAGTATAAAAGATAATATAATAGCATAATATAAACTTTTTAGTCTTTAGGATAATTTTCTCATAAAGGCAGCAGATCTTAGCATCTATTAGCTTGTTCTTAAAGGTGTCTTAAGCTATAAACTTAGTAGTATAGCAGGAGGTAAGGTTCTTCTAAATAAACACTAAAGTATTATTAACTATATACTAGAGGGAAGCTATTATAGTAGTTGCTTTCTGAAGGAGCTTTAGCTATCTATCAGTATTATATAAATAGAAAGAAGCGCTAGAGATCTATAGGAGGCTATACTTACTGTTAAGGATTTAAGAGAAGGGATGCTGCTGCTAGCTTATAGAGGCTGTTAATAATGCCTAAAGATTAGAGATTATTGCTAGTAGTAGTATAAAAAGAAACTTTAATAAAGTAAATTAGAAGGTGATAAAGGTTGCTAATGCTGTTTTAGAAGGTTTATTAGCAAAGATATAAAGATATAAAGGTATTAAGTTATAAAACTATTAATAATAGTAATATAAAAAGGAAAATTTATTAGCTAAGTTAGAAGGTGAAAATAGTTTCTTTATTATGCTATTCTAACTTTATAAGAGAGAATTAGTAGCAAGTAGAAGGAAGATGTTAGCTAAAGTGGCAAATAGAAGGAAGATGCTAGCTAAAGTGGCAGGTAGAAGGAAAGTGCCAGCTAAGCTTGCTATAAAGGCTTTAATAGCTTATAGTTATAAATAAAGATATAAATATAGTTATTATTATAGCAGTAGTAATAGCAGTAATAGTAGTAGTAGTAGTAATATTTGAGGTAGGTTTCTAGCTTAAATATAAATAGTAAGTGAGGCTTTTAATAGCAGAGATCTTAGCAGAAGCTAGCAGGGCAGTTATATGCTAGCAGGCAGAAGCATTAGGCTGAGCTGAATATAGTGTTATCAGTAAATAGCTTGCGACAAAAGAGATAATTGCATAATATAGCTAGTAATAACTATTAATAATTCACTACACTTATCTCCTCATATAGGGATATATAGTGCTATAAGGCTAGCTATACCTAAAAAAGAAAACAAACACTATTAAAAGAAATAACTACTGTTTAGAGAAATAACTACTATTCCTGCTGTTTAAAGTTAAAACTAATTCACTATAGAAGTGTTTTTAAATAGAACTTTTATATTTATAAATAAAAACTACTTCTCTATCCTATATCTATTTATTTCTTTTTATCTTACTACTCTATATTATATCTAAAGCTCCTTTACTATAATAATAACTTATATCATAACTTCTTAAAATATCTTCTATATCACTTAGAAATATCTGCAGAGTTACAGATAACTATTACCTAGCCTTCTTTATCACCTTAATAGATCTATTTATAGAGCAGTATACTATAAAAGGCCTTAATAGGGAGTATTTTATCTCTATTTATATAGTATATACCTCACTTACTAAACTTAGTCTATTAATTAATATAGATATTAGAGAGATATCTACAATCTTAGGCAGCTTTAAAAACGCCTTACAGCTTGCAACTAGGAGATTATACCTCTAGCTATTAGTTTTAGCTGTTCTTAGAAATCAATTCTTCAACCTTATATTAGATATAAATAGACTATAATAGTAGAAACTAGAGTTTAAAAAGGTTAAATTCTATATCTATAACGTTAAAGATATAAGACTTAAAATGCAATTATCTAATAAGAGGCTCTTATATATATTTATATATTACTTTAAGTTTATCTCTCTATATAAAGATATCTATAAATAGGCATAAAAAAACAGTTTACTTAAGGAAAAAGCCTTTAAAAGCAAAATAAGTTCCAGCTATTTATAATCTATCTTTTAGCCTGATATAGCTAACAAAAAGGGCATAAGGATGCAGAAAAATTATTTTCACTACTATTAAAAATATATAGTGAAACCCTTTCTAGCGTTATTTAGGTTATAAGCTGCATATAAGTTCTAATTATATTCTTATTTTCTTATGCTAAGTAGAAGAGAGAATAGAGGTGAAGCAGCAAACCTAAGCGATTCTAAAGGCATCTAATGCAAACTAGAAAACTAAGACAGAGCAGTAAACTAAGGCAATTCTAGCAGCATTTAGACTGGAGCAGGGAACTAAAGTAGAGCAAGAAATAAGACTTAATTTAATAGAGTTAGACTAAGATAGATAAGATTATTTAAATTGAAGGCTTTACTATATAGTTTAAGTGGTGAAAAATATTATATTATTTATAACATCCTATCTATATAAGCTGCTAGAGTTAGAGATAGATCTCTATGCTTAAGCAGCTTAGCTAAAGCTGAAGCCTATTAACTACTAGCATAATAAAGCAGAGGGGTATAAAAACTAAAAAAACTAACTGCATAAAAAGAAAAGCAACACAGCTTACTATTATCTTCTAATATCTATTCTATATAGTATAACTAGCTAAACTAATGCTATTCCTCCTCTATCATTCTTATAATGCTTTGCTAGCATAAGTAAATATTGCTATATTAGTCTGCAAAGTTAAGCTACGCTAGCAAAAATATCTCCTAAGATGTTCACACCTATCTGCTTAATTAGTAATAAAGAAAGATAATCTATTCTATATGATATAGCTAGCTAAACTAATACCCTTGCCTATAAGGAATATAATCCTTACTCTAATATATTCTCACACTTCAGAAAAAGATATCATCAAGCTTAATATAGAAGTCTATAAAGTCAGAATTATCTAGCATTTGCTCAGTTTTAGGTTTGCTGTCTCAGCCTATATCTTCTATTATAATAATAAAGATCTGCTTTGCTTTCTGCAATCTATATCAATATAACAAATCTTTCAACTAGAGGTTTTTAATTTCTTAAACTTACTTATTTATTATAATAGCTAATAAACTAAATCTACTAATTTAATCCCTTATGCTTTATATTCTTATAATCAACTATCTTGCTATACTTAAACTTCTAAATAATATATAAATTACTACTACCTCCTTCTAGAGCGTCTAGCCTATCAGCAGGCTTGAGGAGCTTGCAATAAATAGCTTTAAACTTATTAGTAATAAAGAATAAGAATTAGACGCTTTCAGCCTACTCTACTAGGATAGGTTCTTTACCTTATTAGAAAAGCACTCTTAAGCTAATTACTACCTATCTGCTAACTATAAAGATAGTAAGATACTATATATCTTTAAAATCAGCAATATTAAGGTTAGCTTTAAGGTTAGCTTTACAGTAAGTTTTATAAGCTTTAATTATAGAGATATATTTATAAACTAATTTAGATATAACTTAGATTATTAGCTTTAGATCATAAAGCTTAATATCAGACTTGCTTAGCCTCTTAAAGTTAGTGTTATAAAAACCTTAGATAGTTTCAGCTATATCAAATTTAGAAGTTCTCTTGTGCGCAGAGAAGTTTTTGATTATCTGCTTATCCTAGTACTTATTCTCAGTGAAGAGCTCTAGATCTAGCTCCTTTTAAAGCATATCAGTTATAATCTCTAGGTTGTTATTGCTATTTTAGAAAGATATATCAACTAAAGGCCTTAATAAAACATATTATTAGTAAGTACTTAAAACGTAAAGAAGGTGAAGATATCTATACTTATAAGGGTTTTTATGCATTCTTAGTTTCTAGAAGCTTAAAGTAGTTTGAGTAATAATGCCCTAAATTAAGCTCTATATATATTCTCTCTAGTGTATAGATAAAAGAGATAGAAAGTAATCTAAGAGGGATAAGTAGCTATTTAAATAGTTAGCTAAATGCTAATTATATTAGTGAAGTTTATAAGGTGATATAAGATGAATATTCACCTTATAAGTGAATATTAGAAGGAATAGTACTATGTTAAGTAGATAAGCAAGTGAAATGCAGTAAGGATTAGATCTTACAGCTTAAGTTTAAATAGAATAGAAGCAGAAATATTAGTTTTCTTAGCAAGTAGGTAGATAAGCAGGATATAATGAATATTAGCGCCTCCAGCTTAGTTTAAGATAGATTGTTCTTATATCCAGCATAAAAAGGCTGTTTCTAAATGCTATTAATATTTTTACTTTAGTTTCTAAGCTTTATAGTGAAGTATTTAGTTCTATAACAGGATCTTATTTATAACAGCATAAGATATGTTTATACTTTTATATTAGAACCTTTTAAAATAAGTTAGCTATAAAGGGGAGAAGCAATAAAAAGCTAGCTAGGTAATATATAGAGAGCAGCAGGTTATATGCAGTAGAAAGAAGAGTAGGTTTCAGAAATTCATCTTTTAACTGCTAAAAAGTAAGTGTTTATATACAAGAGATACTTAGATCTTTAAGGTTTAAATAGACATCATAGTAAACTAATACTCCAAGCTATAAACAATTAATTAATATTCTTAAAATCTAAAATAGAATAATAACTTCTAACCCTCTCAGTCCTATAAAAGATATACCTGTCTATATATAGATTCAAGCCCCCCTCTTCTTTAAGCTGCGCAGGCTGCTATACCTTAGCTTCTTAAAAAGGCTCAGCCTATTGCTCTTATTATGCCTATCCTAGTTATCCACCTTAATAGCTCTAATTAGTATAGTGTTCTACATCTCATCTATTATAAAAGGATTATCTATATTTGTTTTAATAAAGGGGGGGTCTTAAGAGAAGCTTGCAACTAGGTTTAATTCAGTTAAGCGAGGGCCTTAAGAGGAGCCTATATATATAAACGTCAGTCTTAATAATATATATTAAGGGCAGGTATAAAAGAGAGAGGCTTATTTGGTTTAGTTAGCATAAATAGAATAAACCTATCAGCAGACATCTAGGCCTTAAAGTTGAACACAGTCACCTTCTTAGTTAGAGATATAGAAGGGGCCTAGCTAGCAGAAGCTGCCTGCTTCATATTGCTTGCTGCCCAGCTTAAGTTAGTAATCTTAATAAGGAGAACAAACTTAAAAAGGTTATATAGTATATTAGGTTAGAAAGCAACTTTTTTATTATAGAAACTATAGAGATTGCTAGTAATATAGGCCTTCTATTTATACTGTTAGAATAAGGTAGATATTGAGGAGTACTATAAGCACTTCTCCTTCTATTGCTTTTTATGCTTAGCATAGAAATAATATATATAGTTACTACACTAGCTAAGGTTTAAGGCTGCTGTAGTCTCTATGCTGTTAAACTTAATATATATTTAGAAGATAGCAGATAAGTTCTATATTATATTATCTAAGCTAGTATTTAGGTTATTAGTAAGAGGAAATCATAAGGTATTAATAGAACTAAAGAAGCAGATGAAGAGTAGCATATCTAAGAATAGAGAAGGTGTGTTTAATATCTATCTTAAAGCGATCTTATATTTAATTGCTTATTAGTAAAGTTCACTTATAAGTGCTATACTTAGAGAGAGAGAGAGAGAGAGCATTTATAGTATAAAGCTGTTATTTAAGATAAATGCTATATGCTTATATATAACTGTTAACCTATTATTAACTGCATAAAGGATGTAGCTAAAGTGAGGCTTACAGATAATTAAAACCTATTTATTATCAGTATATTTAACTAGTAGTATATAGCCTCTAGAGTACCAGAAGAGATTAAGTGCAAGTTCGTTGCAATAAAGGGGGTTAAGAAGCTTTAAGTAGTTCAAGTTAACCTACTTAGGGAGGTTTATAGGAATCTTAATATAGCCTATCTAATTCTAAAACTTAAAGACCTTATTAGACTGGTCTAAAGATTCCTGCTTCAATATTAAACTAATTGCATAGAGAGTAGCTAGAGAGCACTATTCTAAAGGTATCATTAGCTAGATTTAAGGCTAGAATTCTAAGTAGTTAGTAGAAGTAGAAGATAAGTCTTAAGATATATTAATTAAGATATAAAGTTAGATAAAGAGCTTAGTTAGAAGGAATAAAAGTATAGTTAAGGTTTTAAAGTATTAATTAATAGAGTTTATATTAATAGAGAGCTTAAAGATAATGTTTCTAGAGATTAGATATAACTGTAAGCCTAGGATGCTTTAGGTATTTATAACTCTAGCTAATGCAGATAGTGTTCTAAATAGATATATATAATAGATAGAAAGAGAATAAACAGCTTAGTAGTAAATCAGAAGGAGGACTAGCAAGGTATCTTAAAACTAGATATTATTAATTTTAGGCGTAGAGGTAGAATATCTAACTAACAGCTAGTTAGCTAGCTAGGTTACTAAACCTTAAGCCTCTTTATAGAAAGAGGAGCAGCTAGATCTAAGATGATATATAGGCTATATATATATAGAGTTCTATTAGCAGTGAGAGGGCATAGTGTTGAGATCAAAAGATTGTTGCATATATATAGTCTTAAGCTTCTCAGCTTATTCTCTTCTAGCTAGTTATATTGCAATAATAGCATATTAAGCGTAGGAATAGCTGTTTCTAACAGCTATATAGGGCTGGAACAGCTGTAGAGCTAGTTATTAGGCTTCTCTGCTTATCTGTTTAACTGCAGTTATATTAGATCTAAAAAAGCAATTATATATTAAGAGAAGGTATATCTTAGTAGAAATACTATAGCATAATTAGATAAGAGTAGAATATAATTGCAAAATAAATCAAAAAGTGGACATTAAAAAGTGTAACTAGCTTGCAATTTGATTAGATTCTATATATTGCTCTTTAGAAACAGCTATAGCCTATAATAGCATTCTCTTCTCTCTGTTTATCTCTTTAAAACCAGCTATATTACTTAATAAGTATAATAAATATATATAGTTTTCATAAAGCAAAAGGTAGAAATGTATGAGGAAAGCTTAAAGGTTTAGTTGATATATAATATATAAGGTTTATTAAGTTATAGAGGAGTGAGTTAGATCTAGTGTGTTGCTAAGCTAGGCCTTAAAGCTGCAATATATACTGCTTCATTATAAAACTATATATTCTTCTTCTATTTTAGTTTACTTAATTATTTAGACTTTCTATTATACTACACTTAGAGCACTAGCTCTAAATAAGAATTTAATATAGCGCCCTTTTTATATATATCTTCTAGCTTTTTTAAGATTATTCTTCTTATTAGAAATACTTAAACACTATCACTAAAAAGATCGCTAGTGCAGCATGCTAACAGCTCTCTAAGGTTAGCAATCTTCACACTAAGAAAGGGCTGTTATAGTCTAAGATATAGCAGCTTACAGCTAGATATTGCATTTATAGCTTAAGATATATAAATATAACTATAAATAATAATATCTTCTTTTAGCTTAATACTCTTAAGTCTTAAGAGAGGATAATGCAAGCTAGGCTGAAGTAATACTCAGTTAAATAAAGTGATAGCATCTTAATAACTACTTAGTTATAGCATTCTATAGCTAAGTTAAGCCTAAGATATACTAATATAACTTCTAATAATAACACCTCCTCTAAACTTAGTGCTTTTAAGCCCTAAGAGAGGACAGTATAGCTTAGGCAGAAGCAGTAGTCAGCTAGAGAGAATAATAACAGCCTACTAGTTATTTGCGCAGCTATCATCTTAATTACTAAGTCTAACCCTAATAGCTAGTACCAGCCTACTGCTAACACTAATAATAACATTCTATATATCTTTATAGACTACAAACTCTTAATTCACAATTATCTTAGATGAGAAGCTTTAATCACTACTATAAACCGCCCTATCAACATTTTAACTACTGCTAGATAATATAAACTAGCTTTAGAATAAGCAGAATTATATTTAATAAATAATTAATAGCTTTAACTGTTGTTATACCTAATAGATCTGCAACTCTATAAAGTATATATAGTATAAGCTAGTTAAATAAGAGATAGTTATTACAAAGATGAAAGCTTTCTATAAAGAGATAAATAATAATAACTCTCTAAGTATTAGATATTATAGAGTTTATTTCTAGCAACAGTGTCCTATCAAACTATTAGACTGGACTTAAGTGGAGGTTAAGCTGCTTTATAAAGCAGTAGAAGGTTAGATCCCACCTTTAGATAGAGGCTATTTCTCTTATAAAGAGTGCTTTCTAAGATATAAAGGCGCTCTTCTTATTGCAGTATATAAGAAGTATGCTTCTTATCTCTAGAAAGCTAGTATTCCCTCTGCTTATAAAGTAAACAACTTTACTTTTAGCTGCATATACTAGTATCTAGCTAAATTAAAGAACCTATTCCTATTAGAAGAGCAGCTCCTAGGCTAAAATATTCCCTATAAATAGATTATTAAGTTTGATATCAATATAGAGAAGTAGATAAGCATGAAGTATTAAAAGCATAAATAGGGCTATATTACAGTCTTCTTAAATAATATTAAAGGTTTAGCTATAAGTATACTGCTTTACCTACTTATTAAGGAATGCTGCTAAATCTATATCTACTTTATTAGTCTTTAGAAGCTAGTAGTCTCTAACTTATTATTTATGCTTTCTATCAACCTAAAGAAGCTAAAAACTGCGCTTATCTAGCTTAAAAGTAATAACTATTTATATTATAATATCATAATTAGCAAGGAAAACCTTGCTAGCTGGAGCAATTCCTATGCTAAGATATAGGTTCCAGCTGCTCTCTTCGCCTAAATAGTTTGATATAACCTTCTAGCTGAAGATAAGATCTATATAAGCTATTATATTGCTGCAACAGAGAGAAGTAGGCTAAATAAGCCTGTGCAGAATATAGCTAACATCCTCATTAAGCTTAAACAGAAGTATGTCAATATAGAGGCACTTAAAATTAAGGGGAATAATATAAGATTTAAAGCAAACTAGAGATAGAACTAGAGATTAGAAGAAATATAGAAGCATAAAATTGAGGTTAAACTTAAAAAGTTAAAGTCAACTAGCTTATTAAATATTAACTCTAGCAATAACTACTTACTTTAAAAGCAGGTTTAAATACTTTAAAATATAACTTTAGGCTTCAACTAGAAGTACTAGCAGGGACTAAAACTTTAGAATAACAGCATAAGCATATCTCTAAAGATAAATAAACAGCTATTTATTATTAGCTGCTAGGGGGAGGACTTTGCTAACTATAGCAACTTAGACTTCTTTTTTAAGATGTTCTTATGCTTATTTCCTTAAGGCTGAAGAGGCCCTCTTATGTTAGCATTAAATAACTAAAGCCCTCTAGAGACATCTTATAGGTTAGCACCTAATGCTACCTAGCAGCCTCTCAGCTTCTATCTCTAAACCTAAGCTTCATATCTCTTAAGATAATATAATAAGAGATATTTAACACTTTATACCCTGCTACTATCGCTTTTAAAATAAAATAGCTAATTTATGCTGAAATAGGAGCAAACTTTGCTATATATCTTACTTTCCCCTTTATAATCTTCAATATATTAATCTATTTTAAGAACTAAAGAATAAGCTACTTTTATATAGAGAAAGCATTATTCAGAAAGGTTAAAGAGATTATATAAACTCTTATGCTAGACTAAGTAGCCTATGCTGAGGAGGAATACTAAGAAACTAGAAGAATAATAGATAGCAAGATTTCTTTCTTTATAAGGAAGTTAAATGCCTTCAGCTATTAGAAATATATATTAAATGAAGAATGCTTACTATTTAGAAGGAAGATTAAATCATTATGTCTTAAGCATAGGATGCTATATATTTAGTTTACTATTAACCTAAATAATCTTACTAATGAAGTTAATATAAAGCTTACTGCTTTTTAAGTAGCATAAGGGCTAGGCTTAAACCTTCTGATACAGAAGTTCTAGGACTAAGTAGGGAGGATATAATATATAGTTAGAGATCCTATCAGTTTAACTACCTTCTTCTATTATAAAATAAAGCTTTTCTTTAAGCATTATACGCCCTAAAGAGTAAACTTTATCTTTAGTAATATCTTATACTACTTTAAATATATTAAGATAAATAATTATAATGCTTTTTACTTTTATAGTTTCTTATAGCTAGATGCTAATATCAAGCTGCTAAACCTATTTAGTGAAATTGCTGCTTTAAGAGGGGAATAATATGCTGAAGAGATCTATAAGTATATTAATTTAGTTTTTTATAAAGTAAGTATATTGCTCTTAGGAAGTTATAAATAATATATACTAATACTGATATTTATTAGTACTATAATGCTGAGCATACCTAGCAGTATTATCTTTACTAAAGCGTCTTTTCTTTTATATTACATCTCACTAGCAATATAGATAAGTAAGATAAGGTGTTTAATAATAAGGTAAACTAAATAGCATACTATTATCAGATATATAGCTGCAGTGCAACCTATATAAAGTATAGTTATAAAAGCAGTAGTATAGAAACTAATGCAAGCTAGACGTTAAAAGGGCGTCCCCCTTGCTGCTTTTATGCTCTATAGATACTTTAAGAGCAAACTAAGTTTACAGAAGATAATATCCTTTATATTCAGAGAGACTATATACAGATCAACTAATACTGCCCAGCTTTAGCTGTAAGCATATATCATAATATAGATATAGTTTTCCTCTTAATAAGTTCAGCTAGTTTATCTATAGTTTATTATGCAACAAACTACTTAACTAAGCTAAATTTACTTTTATAGAAGAAAGCAGTACTAATAAAAACAGTTCTTAAAGGGATATCAAAGCATATAGATAAAGATATCTACTAACTGCAGTTTAGCAGGATAGATGCAAATAATAAAACTTATTAGTTTCTTGCTAAAACAGCAAACTAGATCTTCACAAGCTGCAAACTGTCTATAGTTAAAGTATATAATAGGCTTCTAAACTTTAAGTCTAGCTACTATAATAAGCAGTTATAGTTTTATATTACTATAAATATATTATATTAGGCAGTGTTTAGAATCTAGCCAGGCTTTATGCAGAGTGTAGAGCTAAACGTTTAATATCAGCAAATAGCAGAGATAATAAGCCTACAGACTAGTAGGCCTACTTTAACAGCCTTATAAAGCTATAGATACTACAGCTAGCTTCTCTAAGACTTATGCTTCTATAAATACCTCTGCATAGTGAAGATCTACTACTTAAAGAGGTATATAAAGTCAGATAAAGCTTAATTTGTCAACTTCAATTTAACCTTTAATAACAGCTGCTTAAAATGAATATAAGAGGTATTACTAGAGAAAAAGCATTATATGCTAGTTATTATTAGCTACTTAGACTATAATGCTAATAGTATGCAAGAAGAGTACTACTAGAGGTAATAGATATCCTGCTATTATATATCAATCTGTAGTTTAGTTTTATTAATAAAGTTATTCTTTTAGATCAGTAATACTGCTTCTTGCTCTATTTGCCTCTTAGAACCTTTTTACTTATAGCTCTTAAGAACCAGCATCTCTATAGGCAAAGTTACACTTTAATTTACTAGTATAAGTCAAATTAGTAATTAAAAACGTCTGCCTTCTTTAGAAGAGCGCAAAAGATGCTAAGAAAGATGCATAGTTATAAGCAAGTTAGAGCGAAGGCGATAAAGGTGTTAAGTTTGAAGAGCCTGAAAACTATCTCTCAGCAGGTCAGCAATAAACATTAGCACTAGAAGACTAATAGGAGGCCTTCTATAATGCAGTTAAGAATCTGCAATTATAAGCAGATATAGTATATAGGTCTCTAGGTCTTAAGAGCCTTTTTACTTCTCTAACTATAGGAGACTTTTTAGCTCCTAAAGAGGAAGGTATAACTACTGCTCTAGTTACTAATCATTCTGAGGATTATAGGCTTATGCTCTTAAAAGCGCAGTTTAATATTATCAAAATATCAATTAAGCAGCTCTAAAAGCAGAAGATAAACACTATAGAAAGGGATAAGCCTGACGATATAGGTAACACTTATCTAACAACAGCAGACGTTAGTCTTAGCAATAGTTATAAAAGCAATAATAAGGCATTAAGCCTAATGCTAACAGTTAGGCAAAGTGCTGTATAAACCTAGCTTAATATAAGGCTATCTACCTCCTTTTCAGCTGCTGCAGAAGTGATCAGGCAGGCCTATATATTAAACTAGAAATAAAATCTCACCTTATAACTTATCTATAAAGCAGTTAACCAGTATGAGAGTTCTAAAGCTGAATAGCACCTTTAGTATATTAGTAGTAGTAGAGGTATAGAGAAGTTATAGCTAATTAATACTTTAAAAGAGGTGTTTATTGCAAAGAGGGCGTAGAGTTAGCTTATTATCACAGTATTAATAGATATAGCTGCAGTAGGAATTAGCAGCAATATAATCTATTCAGTAGTAAGCCTTCAGTTTAGTAAAAATAAGTCATCAGACCCCTCTAATATAAATATTAATCTAAAGGATACAGACTGTTAGGCAAAGAGAGATATTCTTATAATTAATAAGGTCAATATGCTCAGCTTTAATACACTTAATAAGATCAATAAGAGACTTTAAAAACTAAAGGAAATTAAAACAGCATTTAGAAATATACCTATAGTTATATTTTTAGGAGACTTTATACAGTTTCCTCTAGTCTAGCAGAAAGGTCTTATAAGCAACAAAAGAATATTAGATACTATAAAGAAGAGTTATTCATTAGAGTACTAATTAGGGGAAAAAAATAGCTAGAAGCTATAGAGCATATTTAAGCATATTATGATCTTAGATAAGCAGAAGCAGGTATAGAAAAATAACTACTTAGTAAAGTTCTTAGAGCGCCTTTATAATAAGATGCAGATAAGAGAAGATGCTAAGAATCTTATATCTTAATATAAGCTGAAGCTTAAACTTAACTTCTCTAGCAGTATATATGCTATTATCCTACTAAACTAATATAGATAGAATATCACTCTTTATATAGCTTTAGCATATAGTGCTGAAACAGG
Source organism: Colletotrichum horii (assembly GCA_027406005.1). NCBI lineage: Eukaryota > Fungi > Ascomycota > Sordariomycetes > Glomerellales > Glomerellaceae > Colletotrichum > Colletotrichum horii. Next base: position 9,364,766 of record JANVYB010000001.1, on the reverse strand, counting down.
AGAGAAGCTTTCAGTCTACTTTTTGCAGTATATCTAGAAAACCTAAATGCTAAGTAGCTTAGAGCAGGCTGCAGCTATACTACTTAGTAATAACAGTAAGCTGATTATCCCTAATATATTTCTATTTATCTATAAAATACCTATAATAATAAATAGAAATAAGTATATCAGCCTTAAAGTAGTTAATAGGGCAGAGTTTACAGCAGTTAGCATAATATATAGCCTAGAACTTAAAGAGGTAGTAATAAACAATAAGTTATCTATCTTTTTAAGGCTACCTAAAGGTATTCTACTCCAGTCTAAAGACATAAACAGCTTTTCCTTCTCTATATTGCTACTAAATATAATTATAGTGTCTACAACTTAAGTTACTCTAGAGGAGAAATGCACTGCAGTTTTATGCCTAAGTTTACTAAAGGGTTATAAGCTTAGCCTTACTTAAATAGGTCTACTATGCATATTTAGGCTAGTTATAACAGACTATAAGGCTTAAGGGAGAACACTAGAGAAGACACTTTTTAGCCTCTATAGTATAAAGGTTGACTGCAAAACTGGCTGCTTAGAAAACTGCAAGATGATCAGCTTATATATATAAATATCTTATAGAACTATATAGATAGGTGTGCACCTAATGCAGCTGCTAGATATTAAACATTTCCTATTATTATAGATGCTTTTAGAGCTATAAAGGAGTATTAATCAGCTATAATATTTAGCAGAGTTAACAGCAAAGGTATATAAAGATTAATTATAGGAGAGGTATAGCTTCTTATTTATACCTAAAGTAAGGCAATATAAATTACAATATAATTAAAGTATTTATCATTCTAGTTTATTTGCAGTTTACTGCATAAGATTACTTTGCAAGGTTTATATATCATTAGCATCAATATATGCCTCACTTATATTTATATCTATACTGTCACTACTGCTGTTATAGCTATTACTTAAATCCTCAGTATCTATAAGTAAAGTAATAATTAGGACTTACTACTTATTAAACGTCTGATTTAATACTGAAATCACTGCAATCTTAGATAGCTCTTATAATAGCTAGCATACCTCTTAAGTAAGGTTAGCAATAATGTTTTATATCAATATAATTCAAAACTAAGTATTATTATACTTCTTTTAGAGTGTAGAGTCAGGCGATCTTGCTAAGAAACTAATATAGATACTGATTCTAATTCTAGATATAAGCTAGAACTATAACTTAAAGTAGTAAAAACTAAAGAAGTTATTTTTAAAGCTAGATAAAGCAGCTTCTTATTGCTCCTCATATATTAAGTATATTTAGATATTTCTTAAGCTGTCTAAAAGCATATTTAGTTAATATTTCTATAAAAAATAAAATATAGTTAAGAAAATATAAAATAGAAGTAAAAAGCAACTAATTAAAGAGGTAGGCAAAAGGCTATATAATATATAGAATGAACACTTTAGACCTTAGTTATTCTATAAGCAATTTGCATATATATCTTTTGTTGCTTGCTAGCCTTCCTCAGTTTAAATAATAATGCATTCTAACTATAGGCTGTTTATATATAAGCATTTTATGCATTCCAGCCTAACCTTAGTATTAGTTGCTTAAATAAATATAAATAAGATATAGCTAGAGCGCTTTAAATCTAATAGTTTTCCCTTTTTTCTCTAAGATAGCTTTTGCTTTAAGAGAGAATATAATAAAGTGATTACTCTTCTACTAGCCTGCAATAGTAATCTAATACTAAAGCAGTAAAAGAGGTTATATCTAGCTATAAACATTTTATTAGCTTATAACATTTGAAGAGAAGAGGTTCCTAACTTTATAACTTATTCTTATATATAGGAGGCATTTGTTTTTAAGATGTTATCCCTAACAGCTAAATAGCTACTAGCTTTTGCGTTAATCCCTCTATTATCTATACACCTTAAGGACTATAAATAAAAGAAATAAAAAAGTAAAATCAGCAATACTATATATAAAATAACAAAGCTATAGATTAAATAGTTACTTATATATATACTTATAATAAGAAGATTACTTTAAGTAGTTCAAATTGTTAATAATAGATAGTTTAATAACTTATATATATAATTAACCTAGCAAGAAAATACTTAAACCTTACTACCTTGCATATAATTAAGATGCTATATTTTAATAGCCTTATCTAATTATATAATACTGCGCTTACTTTCAAAACCAAACTACATACTGAGTAATATTTATGCAAGGATGCTGAGTAAGGGTTATGCATAGCATATCTAGGACTGGATTTATGAGGGGGGTCTTAATGCCCTTACTTAGGCAAACCTCCTACGTCAGCCTTTCTTCTGAAAGGTAGTAGCAGCAGGCGGGAAACGCTGCTCCCCAGTATTAAAAGATAAGGTTCCTTAGGTTTACTGTGCTCTCAACAGTACTTATTCTTAATGCGTCTTATCCTATTAAACGCTAGATATAGCTCAAACTGAAACTGGCTAATTGCGTAATTCGATTTATGACTGACTCTATATGAGGTATATAGTTAATAAGAAGGTTCTAACCTAAATTTCACTCTATATATCTCTTCTAGTAATGCTGACGTTTAGGGCTTAATATTATGCTATTTCACTTAGCAGTTGCTTTAACAGCAGAAGAGTATATTGCACTAAAGGCAGCTTTAGTATATATAGCGTATTAGTGCTATATTCCTATTAATCTCTTCTAATATAGTTCTTTTGAAATGCTTTATATATATTTAGTATTTCTGTTCTTTTTTATACTATTTAAAATTATATAGTCTGTTTTTAGTAAGCTGAATAGTTAAAGAAAACCTCTCTCTAAATATAATACTTCTAAATTTAGTTACTAATTGCTTATAGAGTTTATAATAGAATATAGTAGAAAGCTTTTTATAGTATAGGTTTAAAGCTTTATAGAGTAAATATATATTAGTAAGTATAACTTCTATAAGTATATAAAAGTTAGTAAATATTACTTTAAAGTGCTTTACTAGCAGTTAATATATTTAGTAAAAAATTGAGAGCTATAGGCTGTTAGCTGCTGCAGTAGCTGTAATATATAGTAATACTTCTGTAGTTAGCTTTATATTAGTTGCTAATATTAATACTATTTATACTATAGTTATATATATTAATTAGAGTAGGTATAAGTAGTTATTTAATAGTAATAGTAATAATAAGTAGCTTCTGCTTAAATTAGCTAGTAGTATTAATATATAAGCTAGTAGGGCTAGTAGTAAAGTTGATCTAAAAGGGTATTTATAACGTTCTAACTGAAGTTAATATAGCTAGAGGATGCTTATACTAATATAAAGTAGCAATCTCTCTGCTGTTAAATATACTGCTGATTAGAAGCATAACAGCATTATTTTTAAATACAAATTAGCAGGTCTTACTGTTTAAAGTAGGGTATATATATAGGTAGCCTTAGGGGATATAGTTACTCTTTTTGTTATTAGCTTATAGCTGCTTAAGTAGCTTAATAACTTTAAAGTTTAGCTTAGTAGTGCTAATAGCAGCAATAAGTAGCTGCAGTTAATATAGGTAATATATAAGGTTAATAGTAGTGAATAAGTTGTTAGTAAAAATGTAGTAGTAAGCAGTAGCAGCCTCTAGTTAGAGGTAGTAAGTAGGTAGGCGTTATAGTAAGGCGATAATAACAGCTTAAGTAAGTGCTAGTTGCTTAGCTACTAACAGCTTCTATAGCACTTTTTTCCCTATAAGAGAGATAAAACTCTATACTGCTTCTATTAAGGCTTAAACTTAAGCCTCTAGCAGAAGAATAGAGTTAACGCTAAGAGGGCTCTTTTTAGCAGCAGCAGCCTTTAAAGTTAATAATAGGTTAGTATGCATATGAGGGATCTATAAGAGGAAGTAGTTTTATTAGGCTGCTATCTACAGTTTAAACCTAACTTTAATAGGCTTTTTAGGCATTTTAATAATATTATGAAACCTTCTTTAGAAGCAGATTATATACTTATTAATAGTAATAATAGTGCTAGGGTTCTATAGCTATAGAGATACCTCTTATATTTAGGTTAACTATAGCTTAACTTTCTGTTAGATCTTTATAGGAGGGTTAGGTATATTTAGGTTCTATAGGTGGAAGTTAAGATATAAAGTAGCAAAGCAGTTACAAGAGAGCTATTTAGTAATATTATAAGTAGAGCGTAAGAGATCAATTAACTAGTAATAATTAAAGTTAGATTTATAGTAAACTGACATATAGATTAATATAGTGAGGAAGGTATAGATCTCTGCTGGTGGGGTTTTAAAGTATAGCTTAATTTATAATACTTTCTGCTTTAAGCTTTACTGAAGGCTGCTAGTGCTAACTTGCTGCTGCTAGAAGTGTTTATTAGTATAGTTAGCTTACTTAGCAATATCAGCAGCAATAATAAAGCATAGGAATAGATTGAGAGAGGTTTTGCTAGTAAAATTAGCAGCAACTAGTATATAGCTTATAAGCTGCAGCTTTTAGAAAGAGTTATAGCAGTATAACTCTGAAATACTACTGTTAAGCTACTCTTTTAGCAAATACTATATAGTCAGCTTAAGCCTGAAAAAAAGGTGTTTTTTAGTGCTATTAAAGGTTAGAGAAATAAAAAGAGTTAAAGTAGCTTATAATAAAGCTTATAATAAGGCTTAAGTAGAAAATAGCTTAAATATAACTGTTGCTTATAATAAATCCAGCCTTAGGCTAAAATTAGCTATAGAAATAATAAAAATATTAAAAAAAAGAGCTTACTATTATCTTTACTATTAGAATTAATATCTATAAAGTTAGTAGCATTATTATTAGTATTATTATTAATTAGTAGCAGTAGTAAGTTAAAGAGCAGATTTTCTAGTAGTAATGTTAGAAAGTTGAAATAATTTAGCGCTAGCTAAATTGAAAAATCTATAACTAGCTAAAAGCATACTAATTAAAATTTTATATATCTAGTTAGTTAAATTAAATAAAAGTAAAATAAATTATATTAATATTATTAATAGTAATTTAAGCATAAAATAACAGTTTTTATTTTCTATAAGTAATTAAAAATTTAATATAAATTAATAACTAAAATAAAGTTAAAAAAAAATAATCCTTATATTAAGTTATACTTAAATATCTCTTTTTTTTTATTAGCTGCATTATGGTTGATTTATGCAAGAGTTTAAAAAAAATGCTGTTGCATTTTAAGGCTTTAGTAGGGGTCTAATGTCACTTTTCGCGAAAATAGGCAAAGTGGGTTTTGAGCTACATCTGGCGTTTAATGGGATATGTAGATGATGGGACATTGTGAACATTCGTCTCTTGTCTTCGGTCTCGGTTGTCATTTTCTCCCCAACGTGGTCGGCAATCTGCCCAAAGAAAAAAGCGAGACCGAGCGAAATCATGTTCGCAACTCTTCGAACCGAAGATCGAGATGGGGAGGTGATCTGCATATCGAGCACAAACCAACCGCCAGCTCCGGGTCAGAATTCAAGTCACTTCGCCTGTGATGGGTGTCGGGCTAAGAAGGCAAGTATTGCGCGTGGGAGATGACGACTTCAAAGAGGAACGCTGACCAGCTCTCTCTAGTTGAAATGCACTGGTCATAGATTTGGTTGCCAACGTTGCAGAGATCGCAATCTTGTGTGTACCTACACCAACGCGTCGCAACCCAAGCGGCGCAAGACAGGGAGAATTTCGACTGCTCAAAGGGTCTCTTCGTTCGGAGGCCCGACACCGTCGAGCTCGGAAGATTTGATGATTCTACCCCGCACACCTTTGGAAGACGCCAAAGTTTCCATATCAAGCCAACTTCTGAATGAGAACGTGACGAAGGAAGCAAGGCCTAATATTGCGCCTATAATTTCTCGACTGTCCACGAACAGGGATACCCAGGGCCCGAGCATAACAACTCACTTGTCGACAGACTCAAGCGACTCAAGCGACTCATCCAACACTTTGCCCACGGAACAAGCCGTATCTGTGCACCCGGAGTTCCCTGATCTAGCTTTGCCGGAGTATATTGAGTCAAGCTTCCAGGAATTTGATATGGACGAACTACTCGATGCCGACCTTGCCTTATCAGAGCATGATGAGAGAGAACTCACACTGGACAGTGTTTTTGCGTCCAGCTCATCATCAGAGAACAGATCTAATTCTCGAGAGAGTAGTTTTGCCAACACAAGCGCGACTTCAGGTGAGTTTCAATGCTTGATCATGGTGTGCATAGACTAATAACGCCAAGGAGACGTTGAATGGGACGCAATACAACAAAACAAGAGGAAGCGGATGGAGGAATCTCTGCCGTCTCAGAAAAGACACACGACAAATATGTCATCTGGGGGGCGCTCTTCAACTCCTTTCTCATCAAAGATTGACCCAAAGATGGAAATTGGCCAACCACGAGAAACGTCAACGACCAGAGACAGGACACAAACTCATCAAGCGTCTCCATGCCGCTGCATGGGAATCACTTTGGGTCACCTTGAAAAGGTGCAAGGCCATACCAAACTGAACAGTCTTTGCTCAGCAGAGAGATCACTAAACTCTCTCAAGAAGTCGATATCACAATGTCACGCCCTGCTGCAATGCAGCTCATGTCGCAACCCTTCCAGAGTCATGACCTTCTTAATACTCTTGATTGAGAAAATGATTGGTATGTTGGAAGACATAGCATCTGTATGGGAAACGAGTTTCATGTCTTCCTCATCTGAGCGGGACTCATCACAACTGGACTTGCATGGGCACGCACATCGCTGGTTACCCATTCATATCGGGCAGTTTCAGATAGACTCTGTCCAGGAACGATTTGAAGTTTTTGGATTCCTGATCCTACTTCAAGCAAGACATATGAACGTTTTCTTAGAGGGACTGGCATCGAATGCAGAAAGGGAGAATTGGGAGTCTCACCAGAATGCCTTAAGACCAGTTGGGCTGAGAATTCGAGACTTGCAAGAAACGCTGGGGGCTATGACATCTGGATCAGGACGATAATATTATTGAGACACGAATAACGAATACACGAGCACTTTACACGAGCACTCATCCACTGAGAACGAGACTACCCACTCACACCTCTCCGACGAGCGTGACGATCACGGCGCACATCGGACTGGGCATCGTGAAGCCACTCGACGGATGTGGCCCCCATCTGCTTCACATAGTATCCGATGTGGAGACCGTTGCAACACTAATTGAGTCCCTGGTCCCGAGTCCATGTAACACCTCGAACTTTATTCTATCCATCCCTCAGGTTCAAGCTTTGGCGCAAAGCATACGCAATGGAATAAGGCGCCTCTTCCCAACCCCTTACCCGCTTTCCTCGAGCAGAATACCGTAGTTAACCCGCGAGTCAACACGTGCAAGAGAAGTTGGGATGAGTCCGTGTATGGGACAGCCCGTAAAGAGGACTAGAACGGTGCCCTGATTTTTAGAGTTCTCAATGGAAAGTCTATTAGGGGGTGTCTCCCGGCCCGGCCCCTTGCAACGGTCAAAGCTTGGCGAAAACGAAGCCAGTGGCGCACATGTAGTCGTGGCAGTCGGAGAGAATTGCGTGACGGATACGACTCTGTGTCAAGACGGACAGACCCGGTATTATCTGAGTCGTTTTTACCGACGCAGAAGATCGGAAGAGGGGCTCTTGATCCCCAATCGCCTTAGCATTGAAAACTTGCCGATATATCCACTGGACACGGTCTCAGCACAATTTCGCGGCCTCTTAGTTAAAGCCGAACCTGGCCTGATACTTTCTTCGCGCCCGCACTTGCACCGGTGAGATGCAACAGCGGCTTCTCCACTAAATAGTCAATCTGGTGTATCCCTTATCCCCCCGCGGAACGTCCATTTTGATCACAACGTACGCAGTACTGCCCGTAAATCCACCTCGCTGTCATTCGGAGCCCGTCAAAACCTTATCCCAGACGGAGCTGACCGCTTCCACACGTGGCTACATCGAGTCGGACGGTATGCGCAAATATTGTGAATGACGTTGTCGGCATCTCCTCAACTAGGAAATCGACCGATTTTGCAAACAAAAACGAGAAAGAAAGAACCCAGTTCTTCAAAACGTCCTTGGCAGTGGTCTCAGAAGACGACCAATTGCTGTGTCGTAATTGAACGTAGAGTTGGGCAAACCCGGATGACAACCTTCTCATGGTGTGGTACAAACATCAAATAAACAGTAGATCATCCCATGTAGTGGGCAGAGTAAACGTGTGATATTCGTGTACAATAGAGTTTGAACTAGAGCGGCTTCTAGAAACCTTTGTTGATGTATTCATCTACTAAGATCGGGCAGCAAACGCTTTTTGAACTCAATTGTCGCCACCGGGTTTGGCAAATATTGAGTCTCAGCGCGCAAGCTTTCAGGCCTACTTTGGCCTTCGGCAAATCGCATGTCGTAAGTAATGAGAATATACGCCATTATCGCTTTTATCTCTTGTGCAGCAAAGAAGCGTCCTGGACACGCGTGCCGCCCATATCCGAAGCTCAGCGATGCGGGGTTTGACGCGACGTACTGTACTCGACCATCCAGCTCTGGCTGCTTTTCTCTCAAGCTGCTGAACCGAAAAGCGTCAAATGTTTCGGGGTTGGGATAAACAGACTCATCCATGGTTATTGCCTGTGTTGGAATCCCAATGGTCGTATGAGCGGGGATAGTGAAACCCGAAGACAGCTTGAATGGCCGATGCACTACACGTTCGAGGGTGACTGCAATTCAATTAATCAAAAAGGCATGAAATGAGGAGGGCTGGTCTTACTTAGGAGAAGAGGGTTGAATCGTTGACTCTCTTTCATGAAGCTGTCCATCTTGTTCATCTTTAAGAACCCGGACTTGTCGATATACCCGTCCGATCCGGTACAATTGACCACCTCCTGTCGCAATGGTTCAATTATCTCGGGTAGATCGCACAAATCGTAGAGAAGTTGCGCAGGCGCAGCAGCACTTGTATGTATCGCAGCGAAGCTGACCTTCAGAAGAATGCTTGCGAGGAACTTCAGGTCCTTTTCCTCGCCTTTGGCTTGCTCGGCCATCCAGTAGAGCAAGTCCATTGCTTTCTCCCCGGTCCGCTGACGAGCCTCAAGTAGCGGGATAGCTGCAGCTTCGGCGGCAGCATAGTGATTCGCAATATTCTGAATCTCAGGGATGAACCGTGCTACGACTGGCTTCAAGAACTCAGGATAATTCTTCAGCTTTTGGGCCCCGATAAAACCGTCGATAGCAAATTGAATGGATGACTGGACCCATTCCTTGTTGTGCGACAATGTTGTCCCCCCGAACATGCAGCTGGAAACTCTTGCTACGATTTGGGTCAGGACCTCCACAACGGGTACGGGAGTCCATTCTATACCAGTCAGATCCTAAAACAGGAGCTTGAATTTGGAAAACATACCATCGCAGGTAGGAAATGTGTCATTGAATGCGTCTATAATTTCTCTTTGAACAGAAGGCATCACATCCGCTATAACCGGTTTCAGCAAATAACCATGGTTGCCGGCTGAGGGGCATCCGTACCAAGATGATGGTTCAACTGTGCCTTGACAACTCGAGGGTGCAGTGTGGACCGGCTTCCCATGGTAGTGTACTTGCCCTCGAACATCTGATGTTTTTCTTAGTACTGGTGAAGGCACTCATCCACCATCCTTGGATCTTACTTCGATGAAAGTAGCCACAAAGTCGACATGGTCAATTGGAGCAGTCTTGAGCTCTTCAAGATACTTGGTGGGTATCATCAATCGCTCTCCAAGCGGGCTTGGGACATAGAAGAATCCATCCCCAGACTGTGAAGTATTAATACCCTGCTACATAGAAGCAAGTAGAGGCTGCGTACAATCTTGTAGCCCTCCTCGAGCATCTCTTTGGCATTTTCTCGAAAACGTTCCCTGTTTTCTTGTATGCTCTTCTTGTCATTCCCGCCAACAACCAAAACGCCAGGGGCCAGAATTTGCTTCCCAGACTGAAAGCGATGATAGAATAGCAGGCTAAGGCCACCAACGACGATCAGCGATGCCAACGCCCAGAACGGTGATCGAATGACATCGATGTGCACCAATGCTGGTAGGAGCAAAGACTCCGTGTCAAACAAGGATCCCATACTGAGACTTTGGTCGAGGGTAGTGATGCAATGTTGGCCAGGACTCGGGAGGAGACGTAAATGTGGAGGAAGTTCCCTTCGAGGTAGGTTCAGGCAGTCGACTTTGACAGTTTGACAACTGAGCTTAATGAGACGAAGTTTACCAATGATACTGTCTTAGCGTGTGTGTCTTCGCCGATAGCCAGTTTAGTGTACTTTCACGGGTTCATTCCTAAAGCACTGGTGACCGAGCGCACAATTTCCGCATTAGGCAACTCTCCGGCGCACCACCTGATGATGATACATGAGGTTGAATAACTTTAACGGTGCTGCACACTGCATGATCGAAAAGTTTCTTCACACACAAGGAAAAGAATACCGCAAATCATCGCTATCATGGGAGAACCAATTCGCGACGAGCCACTCACCACCACCGTCACTCCGGCCAAGAGGTCGTTGGAGATCGACGACCCCTTTCAACCTTACAAAGTTGAGAGATTTGACGATGGGCTAAGATACGATACGCTCCAGGTCCATGCAGGCCACAGACCCGACCGAGAGACGCATGCTCGCGCGGTGCCGATCTACAACAGCGTGGTGAGTGGAACTATGCCAAATCTCAACGTGAAGTTGCTGACAGTCTTCTATCAAGTCCTTTATCTTCACCGATAGCGCTCATGCAAAGCGGGTGTGTGCTATGGAGGGTGCCGGCTACTTTTACAGCAGAATTTCCAACGTGAGAATTCACCAAGTGCAGATTGATAGGTTCAACCAACAGCTTACATATTCCGCTTTAGCCAACAGTCGCTGTTTTTGAGAAGAGAGCCGCGGCTCTTGAAGGTGGAACCGCTGCAGTTGCCACTGCTTCTGGACAAGCCGCAATCTTCAACACGATTATCTGTCTTGCTGGAGCGGGTGACAATGTAGTAGCCTCAATCAACCTGTACGGAGGCACTTACAGCTTGTTCAAGACCCTTCTCCCTCGCCTTGGTATCTCAATCAGGTGGGCCAAAAAGGAAACTCGCGAAGAGTTTGAAAAGCACATTGACGAAAAGACCAAAATGTTGTTCGTCGAGACCATCGGAAACCCTCGTTGCAGCATTCCCGACCTGAAAGAGCTAGGAGAGCTTGCACATGAAAATAACGTACCGTTCGTTGTGAGTAGCTTACCCCGACATGATGATATGACCTCCATATCTGACTCTACTTTCAGGTTGACAACACGTTTGGTGCTTGTGGTATCTGGTGCAAGCCCATCGACTTCGGAGCAGACATCATTTTGCACTCAGCCACCAAGTGGATGGGTGGACACGGCACAACGGTTGGAGGTGTCATCATCGACTGTGGCACGTTTGACTGGGGCAAAGCCGGCGAAAGATTCCCACGAATGATCAAGAAGGAAGGCCCTATGAGCTTCTCCTACTGGAAGGCTTTCGGAAATATCACATTCGCCATGGCCATGAGAATAGATATCCTGATGGAAGTCGGATCCACTTTGGCCCCTGCATCAGCTCAACAACTACTCATTGGAATGGAGACGCTCAGTTTGAGGTGCGAGAAACATGCAAAGAACACAATTGAGATTGCTCGTTTCTTGGAAGCACACCCTAGAGTTGCTTGGGTCAACTATCCTGGTACGTATATAATGTCAACAACGGCAGGAAATGCCACGGTATTGAATGTCTGACTTATCTGACCACGCTTCCAGGACTCGAGAAGAATCAATACTATGAGAATGCGCAAAAATACTTGAAGAACGGTTACGGAGGCGTTCTTGCGTTTGGTCCCAAGGGTGGAGACGTTGCCAGCAAGATGCTGATGAACTACGTGAGAGTCATCTCGCATCAAACAAAGTGAGCCTCGAATCATCTAATGAGTTGACACAAATGCTAACAGTCTGGCCAGTGTGGGAGATTCGAAGACACTAGCCACTCATCCCTGGAACTCCACGCATGTCATCATGCCCGAAAATGACAGACGAGAAGCCGGAATCACACCCGTAAGTGCTCAATTTTGGTTGTGAAGGAGACTTACTAACCCTATCGCGAATAGGCTTTCATCCGATTCTCGGTTGGAACGGAGGATGTGAGAGACATCATTGAGGACCTTGACCAGGCTCTGGCAAAACTACCCGATGATATCGTCAATGCTCATGATGAGAAGCTGGAGGCCAAATTGACTTCCAACGGGGATCATCCAACTGTTATTGAAGCCGCTGTGTGCGAGAAGGTTGATTTCACTGATGCGGATGTCTCGCTGTCCAAACAGAACGTCCCGATGGGCCGTCAAACTGACGTGGGGAACTGGTAGAGCTCGCAAGGATTAAGAGGAATGTTTAATCGGAAGCATAGGAATCCAGCATAGCCAATTTGCGATCGGTAGCTATAGTAATTGTCGTTTTTTATGAATGAACAAAAGTCATTAAATAAATGTATGCGCCAAGAAAAAAACGGAGGGACTTTCTTGTGTGTCACTACTACTCAAACCGGGGTGCGCAATTCAGCTATGCTCCGCAAACTGTCCATCAACAATCCCGCTTGTGAAGTCAAGCTCAATATCCAGCCATACAATTGTGAACGAAAATACAGGCTTGGAATAACAGGAGTCATTACGAGTGATGCATAACATAGGAGGTATAGAAATGATTACAAAGATCCAATGCCAAATTGAATCCTAGGCGATATGAGGGAAACTACCACACTATGAATGGCCGATTTACGCGACTGAGATGAAACCCAAATTTTCATAGATGAAGCCAAAACTCTCCAACAATATCCAACAATAAGATTTCAATGAGCTGCTGTGCATACTATGGAATCGCTATGAAATGCGTCTATCTCAAAATTATGCCGACGTTGTATCAAACCGAATGGTATCTCGGAGTCGTCTCGCTCCATGCCTCATTACCACTCATTTGGTATTCCAAACCCTTCATGAATGACTGCAAATCTTTGCTGCAGTGCTTCAGACTCCGTCTCCTTTCCACGAGCTCTTCATGAACCAGCTCCCACTCACGGCACATGGTCCACAACACCCTCTTAGATGCTTTGTAGTCCAAGCTAGTCTCGGAAGATAGGACCGACACAGAAGAGCAAAGAGCTGAGCCTTCTTGGTGACCTGTCTGAGATGCCTTCAGTTCCTTCTCCCAGCTATAGATGTCGTTAACAACAGAAATGTGTTTGGAGCAGTTCATCTCGATATCATGGACCGTATTGAGCTCTTCTGCAGTGAGATCCAGCTTCATACTGAAACGCATCAATGCGGACAGCAGCCTTCAATCTGTTAGCCGCGGGCAGGGAGATAAAGTCTTTGGTGGGGTGACCAACGCTTTGCCCACATCTCTTTCCCGATACCTGAGATACTCCCCCAATTCCTGGATAGACAAACGAGATTTGTCTGTCTGAGCTCGCATGAAAGTGAAGACTGGTTCCAGAATCTCTTCTGCTAGAGCCTTATCGCAGGATCGCATCTCATTCCACAGGTCGTATGTTATCCACTCTACAGGCACGCTGCGGTCTGGTTGCGTGTCACCTCTTGACAAGAGGATCAGCCGTTCGTTATATGCCGACCCATCTTCCAGTGACATGTCCTCAAGCAAATCTTGGAAGAGTTAGCTTGTCACCATTCGCTTGCAATGGATACATGAAAATCATCGAGTATCCCACGTCAAGTAGTGATACTTACCATCGATCAAGAATAGCAAGGTCAGCAGCCGACAAGCAAAGCCTATTCTATCGTCCAGGGCAACAGGATAGTAGAAACAGGTTACTCGAGAGAAGCCTGCAGCGACGAACTTCTTGCGCGCTTTGTCGTTCTCGAAAGGCCAATGCTCCAAAAAGAAACCATTTACTTCGGCAGAGATCTGGGTTTCTAGTCGATGAATCTTTGCGGAAAACCGAGATACTGAAGTTGAATTGCTCGGACTGTACTCTCTGCTAATCCTTTCGTCCGAGTCCCATTGTAACTTTGGCGATGGCGTTGAAAGAGGGAAGATGAGGGAAGCGAGCGCATGAAGGGAGAACATTGGGACGACGTTTGATACAGCGGATTGTTCCCGGTGTCGAAATTATCAACTACTTTGAGACGTAGCCAAGATCAGTTTGAGCATCAGTGAAATTCGGTGACTGGTGGTGATTTAAGTTTCATTCTACTCAAGGTTTTACTTGAGACGAATTACGACCTCTAGACCCGACTGCTCGGGAACCCCTGGCCCATCACTCATCTGATGGGGAATACTCCGGCAATGTCAAACTCGGAACCTCCCAAAAAGGAATATCGCCGCGTCAAGCAAACCATAACTCTCATGACAATGACTAACGGCCAGAATAGCAGAACGACCAGTAGAACGAATGAAATGTATGGAGAAGAAGTTCGCAAACTGTCGATCCAAGAAAGTGAAAAGGCGGTCTGCAGCCTTTTGACTGCATCGACATGGCAGCGGAAGAATTGAAGAACACAAATTCAACCAACAAAGCAAGAATGGAACCTGTATTTCCTATAATTCAGGCAATCGTGTATCTCTGTGTTTTCAAACAATATGTAAACTAAATTGTGGTTCGTGCAAACTGTTCTGGAGAATTATTTCAACGTTCATTTGCCCTGGAACCATACTAAAGCTTTGGTCTGAAATCTGTCGCAGCTTGCTGCGACCCAGTCTCTTGTAAGTTCTCCTCGCCAAACCATGACGTCCGACAGTCAGATATGGGTCCTTCCAACTCTGTGTATCTTTCTCCCAGCGTTAGGATTGTTCTCCCGTTCCAACGACCGGCCGAGCTCTCCCACGAAGCAGTGTCTTGCCCGTATCCTTGCACCTTCTTTGACTCCGTTGCAAGTGCCGAATACGCAACTGCAACTCCTACGAAATGGGCTGAACTGACCGGAAGGCCGGCAGCTATGATTGGTGCGGCCAAGTCCGCTGGAAGTAGCTTGGTGATTGTTGCGGCAGGTGCAACCGTGTTGATGGTGATTCCGCTATCTCGAAGCGTCGAGCGCATGGCGCGCATAAAATTGACCAACTGCATTCATCAGCGGGATTCATCCCAAGCCTGAGATATCACTGTTCTTACTGCTGCCTTTGTGCCACTGTACACCGGTAGTGATTGCTCGGCCGAGTATGCAGTTGCACTCGAAGTCAAAACGATGCTCCCTTTCGTCTGATTGGATCTCATGTTATGCAGCGCCAGCTTGACAAAGTTCAAAGTTCCACGGAGGTTTACGTCAATAACATCGTAGTTCGGCTCGAGTAAGTTGCCCTGGGCGTCGAAAGAATCGGTGAGGTATGTACCGTCCTCACTCTGCCCAGCATTTGCAACAGCAATGTGAACAACGCCAACATCGGCAAACGCATCGCGCAGATCAGACCACCGGCTGATATTGCACTTACGGAAACGTATCGTAGACGGCAACGTCTCCTCAGGCTCTGAGATGTCAAGGATAACAACATCGGCACCCTTGGCCGCCAAGACTCTGGCTGTGGCCAACCCGATCCCAGATGATCCTCCTTTAGCAAACAAGTTAGGAAAGCTGCAGGCTCAGATGACGATCTATGATTGCTTACCTGTGATAACGGCCTTTCTGCCGTTCTGCAGCGGGATATCCTGTTCCTTGATTGATAAGGTAGCCATTGTGGAGTAAGAGTGGACAGGGGCTTTTGCTTGTCTCGGTATCCCAGTCAATCCATCACACTGCGGGCATTGACAGAGACTTATTCACTGACGGTTTTTACTTCATGATCAGATCTTTTTCCGCGATCGGCGTTCCGATTCTGTTTGTCGTGTAACCAAATACCGAACTGATCAGCAGGTTGGTGCCGGAGCCAAACACGGAGCGCCGGGGACACGGAGTATTGCCGTTTTGGGACAAAGTCTCCTCCGTCCTTTGTTCCTCTTACCAGGGTCTGTTTGCCTGAGCTCCGAGGTCTAGAGGTCACCTGGTCGGGCACGCAAACTATAGACCAACCAATTGAGAAGTCGCTATTGCTTTTGCGGTGAGGCCTAAACACCGGCCTACTTCTCATGCCACCAAGATCTAGCATGCTATGACCTTGGAAGCATCGTTGTGAATTTTGAAACATTTCGTGAAGAACCCAACTCAGCTAATGATGGAAGTTTTGAACTACTCAGTGCCCACGACGTTATTGTGGGCATTTGCCTTTGTAGGTGTTGATCGCGACAGAAGCCTTGGTGATAGCTATCTTTACTTACGCCACCAGATATGCGCTAGTTTCACTCTGCTGAGATGGAGAAGTATTCAGCGACATCCTCTGGCTCGATTCCCAGGACCCTTCACAGCAAAGTTCAGCAATGTAAGTGGGAGATTTGCATTCACGTCTTCGTGAAGATGCTCAGCTGACAGGATTTGTTGTGAAGTTCTCTCACTGTCGCAGATTTCTAGGCGGACGGCAGCCCTATGAAATGCTAAAACTACATCAAAAATACGGTATGCTTTCTCGATATGGTGCATTGCAAACTGACAGTGGTTAATGATACAACACCAACCAGGCCCTGTCGTGAGAGTTGCACCCAATGAACTGTCATTCAACACAGCCCAATCCTGGAAAGACATCTATGACAAAAGGAAAGGTCACAGCCCATTCATCAAGAGCGACTTCTATGATGGGGGAAACTTCGCTGCTGAAGCACACTCGATAGTCAGTGTCCGAGATCCCGACGAACATGCGCAGATGCGTCGATATCTCCGCGACGCCTTTTCGGATCGTTCACTTCGGGAACAAGAGTACCTTATTAGCCAAGTGATTGACCACTTCATCGACCGGGTTGGAGAGGAGGGAGGCAAGCCTGGCGGTATTGATATCGTCATGTGGTTCAACTTGACAACATTCGATATTATCGGTAGTCTTGCTTTCGGCCAATCTTTCGGCGGAGTCTCTTCAGGTTCGCTAGCCTCATATTTCGATCACTTTATTTGAGTAAACACTGACCTTGCTCACCCCTGATTGTAGGAGAGGAACATCCATGGGTATCCATTGTGGTTAAAAGTCTCAGAATGGGAGCAATGGCCGACTGTTTCAAAAGGTTTCCTGCAGTTGGAGCGATCTTCCAGAAGGTGTTTCCAAGTCTTTTGACGAAGCTAATCGAGGACACACGGAAACATGAGGCTTACACTATGGAATTGGTTCAAAAGTATGTTATACATAAACCATATAGCAAGAGCTGATCAGGGATCTAACTGCGTTGTGAGCACAGACGAATCAACCAGCAAAGCGACCGAAAAGACTTCCTCACCAAGATATTGGAATACCGGCAGACAGACAATCTTTCCGACGTTCAGATTGCAGCACACTCGTCGGATTTCGTGTAAGTGGTTTCATCTATTATTTGACACCAACATCACTGATCAAGGGACAGAATCGCGGGAAGCGAGACGGCTGCGACGGCGTTGTCGTGCATCACTTACTACCTTCAGCACAACTCCAGCATCCTTCAACAACTCCGCCAGGAAATCCGCACTTCATTCAAAGCTTACGACGAGATTAATGATGCTTCAACCACGGGGCTAACGTTGTTGAATGCCGTCATACTGGAGGGGATGCGGATGTACCCTCCACTCCCGTTCCCTCTCCCTCGAGTTGTTCCTCAAGGAGGAGACACAGTTGATGGGCATTTCATTCCTGCAGGCGTAAGTAATATCTAATCTGATAATAGGAGCAAAGAATTTCTGACAGCGTTTACCCTCGCAGACTGTTGTGTCAACCAATCCTTTTGCTGCATCAATGTCGCCAGAGCATTTTCATGATCCCTGGGCCTTCAAACCTGAGAGATGGATGAACTCAAAGAAAGAGGATATCCTCGAAGCAAGCCAGCCTTTCTCACTTGGAACTAGGAACTGTCTGGGGAAAAGGTAAGAGCCTCGAAATGTCTATTTTATTTTCCTTTCTAATTTTTGAAAATCATTGTAAATCCAATCGAAGCTCACTTGCTGACATTTTTTTTTTTTTTACAATCAGCCTTGGATGGATGGAGCTTCGTACTGTACTCGCCAAAATGCATTTCAAGTACGATCTGGAGTTGGTGGATCCCAACATGGACTGGCATGCTTCGTCGCAGATGCACACTCTTTGGCAAAAGCCAACTATGAAGGTTATTGTTCAACCTGTTTCTCATTGAGGAATAGGACTTGACAACACCTCATAAGTTGAAGGCGTAGATAAAGATATCTTGAGCATCAGTTATACCCAGATAAACGACGTCTTTGTTCATCTGCTAGTGCTTTTTTAATGAATGATGTGGGTCGCTACAAATATGGTATGGCAATTCCTGGTTTCGGTGAAAGCTTCCTGAGTCTTCTTAGCCGCCAGTCATTCATCGAACAGTAATCGTCTGACTCTCGGCGTCTTTCTCGGGGTCCCAGTGACCCACGTATCCATCCCTTCCAGTCAGATATGTTCCTTTGGCTTGTTCTTCCGCTGAAGCACGGAAGACTGCATGTTTCTTGTTTGTCCAGTCGAGCCCCTTCCACACAATGCCTTCCGCGTCGACAAATTCAGCATCCATTTCGGGCCGCAAAAGATAGACGATGGAGTATTTGTGCCGTCCCAGTTCATCTTTGTGGGGGATGATGCGATGCAGACTCGACTCCAGCACGCCTCCAGAGATGAAGCGCAGCGCATCTCCAACATTAACCACCGCATGACCGGGCTTAGGTGCAATGTAATACCAGGTCTCTTCATTGGGCTTCAGAACCTGCAAACCCGCAACTTCGGTGAAGACAATCGAAAGACTGCCAGCGTCGGAGTGCGCGATCTGTCCCACCTTGTCGTTCTCCACCTCAGCAAGCGTATACTTGAGCAGGCCGAGGGCTGTTGGGCAGACAGCATTCTTCCGGTGGTACTGCTGGTACGCCAGATTGTCTTTCAACCCCAAGGCTTCGGAGATTCGAGTGAGTAGAAGAATGCTCATCTCGCGGAAGCTCGACATAGCTTGTTTGAGTGGTTCAAGCTCATTGGCAATCACCTCCGGCCCAGGGAAGGACGAGGGATCGTCAATCTTAGAAATAGGATGCTCGAACAGCTAGATATGGTCAGCTTCTGAAGGTGATGTACTAAAACAGTTTTGAAGCTCACCATCAAGCCCTCAAATCCATCCTTCTTCCCCTCCACTGGTCCGTTCCCATGACCGGCGGGCTTATAACTAGAGAAAAAAAAAAAGAGTGCGTTAGTCGATTGTGTGATTTATTTAGATGGTCGGAGATTATTTGTACCCCATAACCAAGTGCTCATCGTGATCTCTGTCGACGAGCCATCTCGACTTTTCTTCTTGGGGAAGATCGTAGAAGCTCGTCGCAAGCGTGTACATGTCTTGAACTTCCTTCATGATCCTGCCTGAAGCGACGTTGCGACAGTCCAGGTAAAAGAAGCCAAGGTCTGTGCATGCTTTCAACAGGTCTTCCTTGACGGATGCATCTCCATCCATGAGCTTTTGGAGAGATACAACTCTCAGGTCTGCATCCTCCTTAGCGACCTTTTCGGTGAGTGGAATCTGTGCAGGCATGCTGGCGGTATAGACGTTCAAGATTGTAATGACTCAGATGAAGTCTTGCTGAAAACTGCGACGACTTCAGAAACACGGCCAGGTGATATCTAATTAGGTTGCCAAAGCTCAAGGGTGCCGTGTTCATCGGTGGTGCGTACCAATGGCGTTGGCCTATGCGGGTTTCGGTATGTTGCCCTTTTGGGAAACACCGCAGAGTCATACTGTCAGCATGAATTACGAATCCGGCCACAGTCGCACCCTAATCATCTCGATGGGAAAAATCTAAATTCCAATCTGCTATGAAGTGCGATGCAATATGACATTGATACCACTTAACAAGATATCATTTCGTAACCCGTTCGAACCTTATGTTGAGCGATGGCTTCCACCACATCACATGCATGTGGCTTTGCTTCAGCCAGTCCAGATCTTCATTAATCAGGTGCAAATTGTATGCGTAATGCATTTTTGCCAAAATGATATTAATCTCCACAAATGCGAAGCTAGGTTACCGCAAAAGTTAGTAAACTGCTGTCAAAGGCGAACGCGATCCTGGCTTCGAGGGTTGTGACTTACTTCTTTCCCAAACACCCGCGCGGTCCTAGTGAGAACGGCTGGCTGGCCTCGAGGTTGTCTAAACGATTCGTGCCAATCCACCTCTCTGGGATGAAGTCATATGGCCTGTGGAAATTCTTCTCATCGTGTGTCACTGTCCATGCACTGGTGTACACTTCGGTCTTTTGATTGTATATCGTCAGCGATGCTGGCAAAAGATTTGACTAGATTTGAGACTCACTCCGTTTGGAACCCAATGGCCGTCGATAGTTGCGCCAGGACAGGTTCGAGGAAATCCTTGTGACCCAGGCGGGTACATTCGGAGACCCTCCGAAATCACTGCCTGTAAATAAGGCAACTGCTGGGCGGACGTGGCAGTTATCTCGTCCAGCGAGCTGTAGTTACTGCGAATCTCATGCTGGAGTTTGAGGTAAGTCGCAGAGTTTTTGAGGAGGAAGAATGTTACTGCCGCTAGGAATGTCGCGACCGTCTCTCCTCCAGCAATACTTCGACTGTTGTCAGCCTGACTGTGCCCATCAAGTGGAAATTCATACTACTCACACCAAGGTTGACGCATGAGCCGTCATTTCCTCTTGAGACACTTCCCCACTCTTTACCTTCTCCGATACGTTTGTCAAAAAGTCTTGCCTCCCAGATTCACTTTGAAGCCGCCTTGGGGGCGTTAATTGAATTGAGCGTTAACATGAAAGGGTTGGATGACTATACCTTTCAACTTTGGTACGGCTGTAGCCTGAGTGACGATCCCGAACGGAGACGGTCAGACGAGGCAGAAGTCTTCTCCCAATAGCGTCCAAAATGGGGTATCGCCGAAGGTTGTCAAGGACTGTGACAAAGAACAGATGTTCCACAATCATATCAGACCAGAAATGAGACTTTCCTAGAGGACTGTGTCAGCAGACATATCAATTACAACAAATGGGGTCCAATCATTACCTGTCTCCACGCAGTGGAAGCTTTCTCCAAAAGCCATTTCTCCAAGAATATCAAACGCAACCATCTCAAACCACTTGGTCATGTCTAAACCCTTTTCAGATGTCCCGTCGGACTCAAGTCGACCAACAAAGCCATTGACAACACTATGAACTATGCTTTCTTGCTGCGCGAGTGCTTTGGTTGAGAAGGACGCCGACAAATTCTTCTTCATCTGCGAATGCCTTTTCGGGTCCCTCTCGCTACCAACACAGAGAGATTCAAAACCAGATCCATACATATCATAAAACTCGCTCTTTGTCATGGTCTGCTTTCCCCCTACAGCGTGGCCATAAATGTCTTTCCATGACTGCACCGAAGCAAAGGATAGCTCGTTTGGAGAAATCCTAACAACAGGACCTGTAAATCATCAGTAGCGTTCTTATAATTCACGATTCTAATGCGTATCTAGCTACCAAAACGTTCGTGCTGCTTCTGAATTGCAAGGTGAAAGTGACCACTCATGGAATGACGGATTCGCCAAAGCTTGAACTTGGTGTCAGCTCATAGAGTCATAGGGGATGCTTCTCATTTGTCTCATACGCACCAAAGATGCCCTCGCCCAGAAAGGGCCGGGAAAGGCTGCCAGCGGGTGAAGAAATACATTGTAAATCACATGATAAGTTGCGTATAACACAGTCTGTCATTTGTTTAGAGTCGTCAAATGTGACGTCGAGAAGCGATGCATACTTACACATAGCAGAGCAGCGACCCACATGACATGGATGGTCTCGATATTGTACCCGAAGGGCACTATGTTTCTCGTGACAGCCATGATGTGAAACAGGTCGTAGGAGTCTACGATCTTCGAGGCATCTGAGTGCAGTGGCTCAGAGAAACATGGACCGGTCTTGCAATATCTTCTAGAATTAGAGTCCGTGGTTGAGAATTGGGCAGAAGTCGCCGCGGAGTTAATCCAGAACAGGCATCAGTCCGACTCCGGCTCCACCTCAACGCCGGAGCGGCGCCGGTCGTTCGGGGTATCGATCTGCTCAGTGCACCGGCAACACTGGTAATGCGCGCGTCAATCAAGAGCAAATTGGTATGGTATTGGTATCAATGAGCTAATTCATGCCCTACTCACATCCCCCTCGTGAAAAACCAGCGCTCTCACTTCAATGCTGTGTCGCGGCCCTCGATCCTCCATTTCGGGATCTGTAAATGCTGCGTGTGGAACCCTCCTCGCCCGCCCATCCGTCTTCCAGTCATAGCACTTAATGAACATTACCTCCTCTGGCGTCTGTTGGCTTTTGTAATACCACCTATGCGCCTTATTCGGTAGAATCGTACACGGTTCTCCCACCCAATCAGGGTAAATCAACTTGACCGGAACAATGTCTTCGTCTGGCACCGAGTGAGAGTCGCAAACCGCAAGAGGGTCCTTGTAGATGGTTTTGATCGGCCTCCAAACATTGATGAGTTGGAATCGGGACTTCAAAAGTCTCGGGCCGTCTTCTCCCAAATGTCGCCTGACCTGATTCTCCGACGCCCATTCGGATTGGTCGATATGGGCGCGTTTGACAGGCCGTCTTTCATCGTCCGAGCTAGCAGCTGTGGGATTCGGCCTTCGAATTGTGTGATCGAAGATGCAAATACGGCTCGCTCCAGTACTAGTAGTTATTAATACACGTCCCACGAGATTGCGATTCTAGAGTGCTTACACTTCAAAAAGTAGCTGTTCTACCTCTGGATAATATAGATCCTTGATTCTCTGGTCGTCGATGAATTCCTTCTCTTGACTGATATGGCGATGCAGCTGGAAGCCATGGCTGTCGAGCGTGTATTTGTCTTCGCTTCCAGTGATGTCGGTCACGACAGTCTCAAAATCGATAGATGGGTGTACAAAGGTGCTTCTCTTCCCCGCGATGCTAGGTGCATGCTCAGTCCCATCTCCGGGGTCCTTGTAGTAGTTGATCGTGGTCCGGACGTTGCGTGGGACGCCCGATGACGGTTTTGCTACCTTTTCATCGGAGGTTGCCATGACTGTCCAAGTCACATCCCAGCAATCAGTGCGGCGCGAGATAACTTCAATGGTAAAGTTTAAAAGTTTGACAGGAACTTAATTCCATTCTCCAGGAATGTGGGCAGAAGAAGGGAGATACGTAGGGGGGCACCAGAAGATGGGACTTTGACGAAGTGAGCCCGATTAGGCAAAAGGCCGCTCCAATCATCGTAGACCACCAGCCGGGACAACCTTGCACCTCCCATTGAGAAACGATGTGGAATACCGCATGCATGGCACGCTGATAATCATCAGATGGCCTCATTCTGTCTGATAAGGACAATAGTTGACTATATCACACGTGGCGGGCATGCATGGAGTCGCTAAAAAGCACAGTTTTCAGACTGTTGACGACCATGTTCACAGTAACTTGGCTCTAGAAAACCCGTGGATTTTCTAGAAGTTATTCAGATTTTCAAAGCTTCTGTGACCACACTCACCATCCAAGCTATTACGTGATAGACCTTCATTCGATGCTCAAAAGCGGCAAGAAATTGGGCGCGATGCGTCCAAATCAAACGTGGGATTGGTTCAATCTCATGAATTCGCCCAGGTCTTGGAGATCGGATGTAGGATTGTCCGCTCGCATATTCCCGAGGTAGTTAAGACGTGAGGGATTGGCGTGATCTTTCCCCGCAACCTGCTTACTGCCTCACCAACTTCACGTTTGTTGCGGCAAGAACGTCGTTTTGGAGTCTTCTTGCACCTCTGTGACAATGGATACGTCAAGTCAATATGAGACGCCAAGAGCGTTCTCGGATGCTCAAAGCAGAGCTATTACATCAGGCACACCGATCTCGGAGAGCCGTGTCATTTCTGAGGGTACCATCGAGCTTGGTTCTATGACTCTGCCTCCAGCAGAATCGAATGAGCTTGCGCAGCAATCAGCCAAGACCGACATCGTCGATCAATCCTCGAGGCTTCCTTTCGGTCGCCTGATGTCCGCTTACCTCTGCCTAGCAGCAATCTACTTCATTCAAACACTTGACATCAACTCCGTCGCGACGGCACTCCCAGCCATTGCTCGATCCCTCGGTGCAGGGATTAGCATCACATGGGCAGGAACAGCTTACCTCATGGGACAGACCGCCTTTCAATCGCTGTACGGACGCCTGTCTGACATCTTTGGCCGCAAACCAGTCTTACTTGTGTGCATCGGATTTCTCATGGGCGGCGATCTCCTGTGCGGTTTTGCTCGCACTCCATTATGGCTATATGTCTGCCGAGCGCTGAGCGGTGTCGGCGGCGGGGGGATAAGCTCGCTGGTTCAGATCACAGTCAGTGATCTAGTGAGCTTGAAGGACCGTGGAAAGTATCAGGGCATGCTGAGCGCATCCATAGGCCTCGGCGCCAGCACCGGTCCTTTCATTGCAGCTAGCATGTTGCGCAAGGGCAAGACGGGCGGCGTTGAGGCCTGGAGATGGATATTTTGGGTGCCTCCGATCCTCGCCGCGGCGTGTGCGACAACCATTTGGCTTTGCCTTCCACTGAAATCCGTCGCTGGAAGTCGGCGTGAGAAGTTGGCCAAGATCGATTGGTACGGTCTGGGTGCCGCAATGGCAGGAGTGCTTCTCCTCTTGGTAACTGCTTTTCGCATCACGTTGATTCACCAATGTCTGTACTAATAAGCTGTAGATCCCCCTCAACTCAGGAGGGAGTATTTGGCCTTGGCACAGCGAGCATGTGATCACAATGCTCGTTTTTGGTGGCTTCTTCTTCGTCATATTCGCCGTCATTGAGAAGTCAGTGGCCAAGATACCGTTGATCCCTCTCCGTCTATTTGGCCAGAGATCGACGGCAGTCATGTACGTTCAGAGCGCTTTGTATGATTGCGTCTGGCAGGTAAACCTTTATTTCCTCCCAATCTACTTTCAAGAAGTCCGCGGATACAGCCCGTTGAGGAGTGCGTCTCTTACCCTACCTCTCCTTCTAATTCACAGCGCTGCTGGGGTGGCATCGGGTCCAATTATGAGTAGATCCGCAAGGTATGTGGTTTGAACCGGAAATTCTTGAATGCGTTCACAATCATCCCGCAGATACGCGCCAATCTTATTCACCGGGATGGGTTTGTGGACCCTCGGCTCGGGTTTGAAACTCGTCTTTTCGCGCACGACTTCTATCGGTGTCTACGTAACGGTTCTTCTCATCGAAGGAACCGGAATAGGTTTCGTCCACCAGCCAGCCCTGGTGGCCCTCCAGGCCCTCTCAAAGCCCGAGGATCGCGCTGTTGCAACTTCTACGAGAAATCTCATGCGGATGCTTGGATCCGTGGTCGGAATGGCTCTCTCGACGGCAGTTCAATACTCGGTAATGAAATCAGCTCTGCCGGCAGACCTGCCTGGGTCGATTCGGTCAAGTGTGACTGATGGAACATGGCAGCGTGGAGATGCCGACTCTCATGATTGGGAACAGGCGATTTTAGATGCCAAGATGAAGGGCGTCCACATGGTCTTCGTCATGCTTGTACCACTCATGGTTATTTGTCTTGGAGGATGCTGGTTTATCCCAAGCGTTGCATTGATGGGTGATGAAGAACGTCGGGATACACAACCGGCGCAGAGGCTGTAGATCGGATGCGCAATCCATCGACTGTTTGGATTCGAAGGCATCTTCCGCCTCACATTTCATGGCGCGATAGTTGACTCACTAGCAGTACCAATGTTCGGCTCATGTTACTGCCAATAGCTTTACTGTTCGAGACCACGCCCCTCTTTCGTTGATTCCTGTACTAGTTGTTCGCATATTCAGCCTGCCCTCGCGGTTGTGGACAGTGTTTAGACAGTATTTCCCCTGGTCCGGACCTATGAGCTTTGGGCAGTTGGAAAACCACAGAGCCCCTTATTCACTCAAACAGAAATAGCCGGGGCTCAATTTGCTTGAATCAGTTCATGTAACTGACAGTCCGCTCGTAAACATCCCCTCCATCATTCACGAGACGTCAAAAAGGCATCATTCAACAATATGATTGGCTCTCAAGCGACGGCAGATGATGGCTGTCAAAATATCCGGCCACCTCTGCTGCAACCGTCTTGGCGTGTGCCAATTTATGAATCTTCCAAATTCGTATTGTGATTTCCTATTACACGAATAGCACCTTCTCCGCATTTTCCAAGACGGACGTGTGTTGCGCTCGATTTGGTTGAGCCCAATAGGCTAAATCTCCACACTTCGGCAGTTCGAGAACGCCCACATTGTCGTAGATGAGAAGCTTCTATTGGTGGTTTCAAATTACTTCGTGGTGGTGAAGATATGGCAAGGCGTTGACAAAACTTGACCGGGACAGTAAGAGACACTGAAGAATGGGCTAGGACTAAGGTATATAAGTGACGCCATTCACATTCAAAATAGGACTGAGACCCTTTGGACAGCAGGTTAAGCACAACATCCTCAGTTACAGATCTTCTTACGACCAATCCCCAACATGAAGTACATTCTGGTTCTTTCCTTGGTTTCTGGCGCTCTTGCCTCTCTCAATTGCACGGCCACAGCAAACGTCAAGACGTACTGCTGCCCAGACACCAACTCCGAGGTCGTCAAGACCGGGCCCGCGGGCGCCCTCATCATGATGGGCTGCGCCGCTGACAACACCAACAAGTTCATCTCCCGCTTGACTCCATCGTGGCCTCCCCGCTAATACGTACAGGAACTGGTACTGGAATTACAACGGTCTGTACACGGCCTATTCGACCCAGTTCAAGGACTGCTACCTGAACACTATCCCCTTCAACGATCTCAAAGGTGAGCTTCTCTACTTCCCCCGTGTTCTCATTAAGGGAGAGAATCTTTGATAAGGCGGTGGAATAGCTGATCTGGGTGGCGTGACAAAGTCCTTCCGGACTGCAAGGACGATACCTACGTGCTCGACCTCACCCGCGGCAAATCCGGGCCTCTGGACAAGTGCAACCCCAATTGCGTCAGCCAGAACACGTTTCCTGCCAACACCTACTTTGGTGATCGACAGAAGGAGACAAACATGGCGTCCGACTTCCCTCGTCCGGGTGGGAGTGGTGGGTGGCCATGGAGGGGTAGGCAGCGGAGGACTTAAGCTAAGGGACCTATTGTATTATGTCGGCGAGGTGGATATTTAGGCTTTTGGAACACATTCGCTTCACGTTGGCATTTTTCTTGTTATTGATAACTTGAGGAAATCAATTATAGTCGATCTAGCAGACTTGCCTGCGTCTGACCCAAGTACTAGTATTAAAGAGGGTGAAGGTAAAGATCCAATCAACGCCAGGTTTCCAAACAAAACGAAAGAAAATCAAAAAGGTATCAAAAGTAGGCCGTAACAGCATATCATCCGAAGCCTCCAGATCCCATCTACAACCCTCGTATTATTTAGCAGCCGCCACGGCCGGTTGCGTCTGAGGGGGAGGTGCCGCCGCCACGGGGGGAGGAGGCGCAGCAGAACTCTCGCCTCCTTCGTGCCCGTGCCCGAAAAGCTTCTTGATACTCTTGGGGTCTTCGATGGCGTCCAGAGCCTTTTGCGTAGTGCTCTTGTGCCCATTCTCCCCCGCACCCTCCATTGCCTCCAGCTCGCTCTCGCCCGAGCTGAGAGAGCTGGAGCTGGGGCTGCGGTTGAGCACCATGTTCACCATCTTGCCCTCCTTCTTCTTGATCTCGACCTGCTCCTTCTTCAGCTTCTGCAGCTTCTCATCTTCGCAATGCATCACGACAATGCCCATGCCGGGAAAGTTAGCCTCGAGGAACTCCTTGAGCTTCGGGAGGATGGACTTGTCGGGACGGTAGGTGCCGGAGTCGTTGTCGATGGTGAGCTGGTAGTGAGCGGGGTTGTGCGGGGGGTGGTCATTCGGAGGGCCGCCGGGCAGCTCGTCTGAGGGGTGTGTCTTCTCTTTAGGCTCGGGGTCCTCCGAGGCATCCGGCTTCTCGAGCCGGCGGACGAAGAACTCGCCCGAGCAGGCGATGTAGGTTTCGACGTCGCTGTGCATGGTGTGCTTGCTAAGCATGTCGATGCTGAATTCCTTTCCAGTTTCCGTAAAGCGGAACATGCCGTCAAGGGTCAGAACGTATGTGAAGATGCGACCTCCTTCGTCGAAGTGGACCATCTTGAGGAACTGCAGGGCTGCCTCCTCGGACCGTGCTTTGAAGACGCCGTACTCGGTCGAGCTGTCAAAGTTGTAGACACGGTTGTGTTGCTTGTGCAAGGCCTTGTTGAGGATCTTGCCTCGCAGGCCGCTCTTTGCGAACATCAAGCCGATCATGGGCCTGAACTCCACGTAACGGTGGTAAAGCTCAGGTGGCACTGGGCCTGAGAGCTGCATCTCATTCGATTGGAAGCTGGACAGTTAGTAAACAGATCTCGTAATGGCACAGAGAAGGAACCTACTCGTATTTGGTCGTCTTCTTTTTGTCCTTGTGTTCGTTCTCGTCGAAGAGTTGGTCAGACCGAGCATCTTCATTCTCATCCCTATTGACCTTGACACCGGTGAGGCGTCCGATCATGGGGCTGAAGTGCTTGAAGTAGGTCGTAGGACCCACGGTGTACATCTGCGCATGAGGAGGATTCGACTTCCCCAAGACTTCCATGCTAATCCATAGCCTCGGCGACATGTCTACGTTAGGGTCAAAGTGGCTGGTGATGGCCTTGAAGAAATACGCGCGCTTGCTACCCATACGCTTCTTCGCGACGAACTCTTGGCCAGGTTGCGGGTAGCCCTTCCAGTCCAGTCCCACATACGGGACACGGACAGTGACGTTGCCAAGACGGTCATCGTGGTCGGGGTAATCTTCATCGTAGAGCCGGCACTTGATGATGAAGCCATCGGAAGGAATGTTAGCGACAACCCACTCATCGTTCCACACGGGCTCGGTCGTCGTTCTCTCCGTCTTTGTGCGATGCGTCAGGTCTGGGTCCTCTTTGTGCCGCTTGGGGACAGCTGCCTTGAGTGTGACGTGGATGTAGGGGTCCGACGATCTGGTGCCCAGGTCTGCAGCAGGCAGGTTCGAGGCTTTGTGGAAGATGAATCGCACCGTGTACCCGGGTGGCGCATCTGGGAGGGGGGTCTGGTCGAAGCCGCCGGAAGGTTGGGTCTTGTCCTTGACCTTCTCTTTTTGCTCGGCATAGAGTTCCTTAAGATTGCTGGAGCGATGATGCGGCTTCTCGTTGGGGGTCTTGTGACCGTCAGCATCGGGATTCTGCTTGCTCTCGATTCTGTCCTCGAGAGCCCCCTCCTTCTGTCGCGGCAACTCGTCCCCTTGAGTTGAGGGCCCACCGTTTGCTGACGGGTCATTGCCCTCAGTAGCTATTGCAGACGGTCCGGCAGCTTCCAGAGAGGTGCCGTTCAATGCGGTACCATTTGCTGCATGACCGTTGGCGTCTGTCGCATCCGACGTGCCGTTCGGGAGATGGCCGTTTGTCGTCGGACTATCGGTGGCTGAACCGTTCGGAGCATAGCCATTGGGAGCATGGCCGTTCGGTTGCTGCTCAGGAGCAGCCGACACGCGAGGCTCACTGCTCTGGTCAAGAGGTGCGGTCGCATTAGAGATGCCAGGCCCATCAGACGGGCCGTCAGAGTGTGGATGCCCGTTGGGCCTTTGCTCTTCCGCGGCCGACATTTTCCGCTGACAGAGAGAGGCGATGGGGGCGGAAATAAGCTTGTTTGCTTTCCGAGGTCAAAGCAGGCGTCGTGGCTGATGCGTGTTGTCTCTCAAGATCGGGCGCCAAAACAGATGGCTTGAAGACGACCCTGGCGGTTGGCTAGCTAGACTGGCGAGATCTGAAGAAAAAGCCGATGGTCGAAGGGGGAAAAATAGATAGCGGCGGGAGATCCTGTAGAGACCCTGCAGTGCAGCGCTGTCGTGGCCGTTGCCAAGACCGCAGATCGGTTCTGGGGGTGGTAACCTTGCTGGGCTGGGAATGCCGCGTGCCAATGATGTCTTCAGTGGACCAGAAAGCTTGGCATCTGGCCCGTGTTTTCCGCTTTCAGGGAGCTGGCTGACAAGATGAGGGGAGCTGTGGCTTAATTATGCGACAGACAAAACCTAGAAGCGAAGTGATTCGATGGCGGGCGTTTGTCTGGCAGTAAGGATGATTCGTCTGTCAAGTAAGGTATCCAATGTCAACAGTGACGTGGTTGTGGGACGGTAAGGTAAGGTAGGTAAAATGAGAAAAGACTGCAGAGATTGCGTCTACCTAAAAGAAGAGGCGCGTGTTGGCTGGGGAGGCAACCAGGGGGGGTAAAGAGAGATGGATTGGTGAGGGGCTGGGAGCAGAGAGGAGCAGAGGGGAGGGGAGGGGCGCTCTAAAGTTATCACACGCCGGCCAACAATCAACAGCCAGCCAGCTGAGAGGAAAGACGAAAAAGCCCGCGCAGAGAGTACCTCAGAAAAAAGAGCCCAAGCTCGCGATCAACAAAGCGTCGCAAGCACCATCCAGCTGGCATTGGTAACTGACGTCATTTGGGCAAGATTTGGTGGTAAGGTGCGGCTAGAACGTGCCGAAGCCGGGGTTAGCTTGTCATCTTGGCTGCTACTTGGCTCATTGGTCCCTGCTAAGCCTGCTTGGCCGCAGCTGACCGGTTTTATCCGTCTTGCCTTCACATCAGCACATGTTTCACCATCACGAGCCTTCCAACCTTGCATGTTGGTTGCCTGTACGTAAAATCTAATGTGGAGAGACACCTGCATTCTGGAAGCCGAGGGGCCCGTCTTCCAAGACTAGACCGCCCATTACTAGGCAATTAGGTTATGTCTTGCCCGTTTAGGGTGGTGGGGCATACGCCGCCACCGATTGATTGCACCGTTCTGCAAGATCCGAGAGACCGGCCATTCGCTCCGTGTCTCGGCAAGGACCCACTGCCATTCCATTCCGGGCTGCCTCCGGCCCGGTCCGGAAGCTTCTGTTGGCGGTCTGCTGCTGTAAAATACATTTAGTGATTTCTACTACTGAGATGTCGTATCATCCATCAATCTATGGCACCCTATAACCCTAACAAAGGAAATAGCAAGTCCTTGAGCAACAGAGGTGGATGATGCCTGGATGTAGGGAACCAAAGACAATAATATGTAGGTCCTTGGCCTAGGAAGGGAAATGAGTTGCTTCATTGCTTCACACCATCGATTCGAGTCACGAGAACCGGTGGAAATGTCTTGTTTCTTCCAAGCTTTGGCAGAATATAAACATATGCGTCCTGCACAAGTATTCATTGACGACCTCGTGAAAAGGAGGTTGATTCGGTTGCACATTAGGAATAGCGAATTCACAGAAGAAGTACCCATCAAAGACTTGGGTAATGCAATCTTCAAGCGAGCCACACCATGACATGCCGCTGGTGGGCAGCATCAAAGCCGCAGTCTGCTCACCAGCCGCACCGCACCTCAGAAGCCTGCCCTCGACGACATAATCAAGGGCACAAACGAAACAATTTCAAAATTCCAGAAAATCCTGCCTCCCTCGAGAGTTTTCTTCCTCTCACCATCGTCAGCTTTGCTGTTCCTTGCTATCGACACCACAACCTCAGACTCCCAGGCTACCTTGGAGCAAGACGAAACAAACATGGACGACCGCGGTAAGTACTTCATGAACCCTCATAAATATTGGCATGGAACTCCGCGTTCCATGACTTCATCTACCCCGAGAATTCAACTGGTTCTAACTGTGAGAGTAGACTCCTACTTCCAAGACCGAAGCAGCATGGAGGGCGCCATGCAGTACGTCCCGTGAGCCCCTGTCGCTTACATACATGCCCTCCTCATTTCCTGGACTGACTTTCTTGCAGGTCCAAGTTGGCGTACCCGGAGGGTCCTCTTGTCAATAGCGACGATGCGGTCGATGAGGGTCATGCCGCCTACAACTCGGCTGCCTCGCCTTCTCCCATCGCCGGTCAGGGCCAAGGAAGCAACACCGCCGGCGACAACACCATCGACGAGGACTTCCATGCTGTCTACCAGTTGCGTGATTACCAACTCGACCCTGAGATGTTCTCGACCGGTTCAGTCCCTACACCCATTCCCTTCCCTGTCGTGGGCGCGAACGTTCCCAGTTACATCACCGGCAACAACAATATGGGCCAGCCTGGAGTATTTGCCTCCCCCTCTGCCTCGGGCACTCATGATTACTTTCACTCGACCCGCGCTACGAATGCTGCTCCTAGCAACAATCTCCCCCAAAGCGCCCCAGTTGCTGATATGACCACTGCCCCTACCGGCACCGCGTCTTCGAACATGGACGCAGCCTCTGCCAACATCGCGCTCGTCAACCCTGGTCCTGTCAATGGAGTCTCTGCCTACACTGCCCACGTCAGCACCGTCCCCTTCAACGCCTCCCCCATCAACAACGGCCCGGTCAACACAGGCCCGGTCAACGCCGCCCCCGTCAACACTGGCCCCGCCAATGCTGTCCCAGTCAATGCCGCTCCCGCGAACGGTCCTATCACCGTCACTTATCAGGGACACCCCATCTTTGGTCGCCGCCGTCGTCATCGCACCGGCACTCGCGGCTGCCACGTGGGCAGCAACGGCATTGACCGGCCCATCATTCCAGAGCCGCTCCCCATTCCTGGACCTCCGGCCGGAGCCCCGCACGGCGTCATTTATCCGCTCCCGGGACTGCCATACAGGCCTCCCGGAGTTCCCTACTTCACCAGCAACGGCCACAAGCGGTTCCCCTGCAATCGTTGCGGTCTCGTAAGATCCAGAGAAGATGAAACTAGATTTCATCTTCGCGATGTGCACTACCGCGAGTACTATCCGTGGATTCATTACGGCAATCATGAACAGGGCTTGTACTACTTCGGCATCGACCAGTCCAACATCGACTGCCCTAACGTCTAGGGATAGGACGTCACTCAGCTTGGCTAAAGGGGTTGGAAAGGCAATTAAGATTTGACACTCGTGGTGGACTGCGGCGCAGGAGGCACTGAGGCCAAGAGGCCTTCGAGATGGAAGTACCGGCCGTTCCTCTGGACAGGAACTCGCTTGCTACGCAGAACTTTTCGTTGACAGGCTCCATGGCCTTCTCTCCAGATATGCCGTTCATAGATCTCATCGGGCCTGTAGGGCCATCGTTATTCAAGGCAGATTACAAGCATGGTTCTCCAGAAATGTTGTGGAATGAGTGTGTTGGATTTTCTGCTACGTGAAATGAATGCGTGATGGCCATCTGAGTTGAGTTGTTTGTGGGAAATGAACAGTGGATACTGAGACGACAGACTCAACAACCTTGGAGAAAGGAAACCATCCGTACATCCGTCACCTCCAGGGGGGATACTCCCCCTCCGATGTGATCAGAGTTCCCCATGACTCAAATTAGCATACCACCTTGAAAGACCACCGAGGCTGGGTCTGAGTGTTGAGACAGAATCCACCCTTGAAGGTCCTCGGGTTCTTGCCACAAGTTCCGTCCTCGTAAGTATAAACTATCCCGCAGTTGTCAGCATGGGTTCGCATATCATCGGGAAGATGGCTCACTGAAGCAAGGGCCGCGGATAAGATTGATTCCACGAGTGTGAGCCGCAAGGGTGACACACTGGTTGCGGTTGTAAGTTCGATGGGGCCCGCCGGAGCCCGAGTTACATGTGCTTGTGCCGAAGAGCTGCAAAGTTACAGTGTTGGCCTGGCGGGCTTCGAGGTCCTCTCAGTCTCTGGCTTCGATCTCTTCGACGGCCCGGGCGGGAAGTTCATCGATCTCTCGTGCCACGACGTCTTCGGGAGCTCGAGCGGCGACTTCAGCGACTGGGACCTCGACCCCGACGGCCTCAGGGGCGGGGGCTGCGAGAGCAGAGGGCGTCAGGACGGTGAAGATGGAAAGGGCGGCGGGGGCGATGTTGGTGAAGAGCATTTTGAATGAGAACTTGTTGGGTTGAAGTGTTTGATTGGTTGTAAAGTAATTTGTTCGAGTGCGCGTGAGTTGGCGATGAGAGGATTCAAAAGGAGGAGAGGAAGAAAGCTGTGGAATTTATAGTTGAAACTGGAGTAGTGGAAATCTTTGGTCTCGCAGATACCCGGGACTCCAGCCTTCATCGTCTACTAACCTCATCGAGTCTGATATGAGCTGACATGCTCAGGACAGGCTGCTCTCAACCACTTGGCAGTTCCGCCAGTCGCCCGAGGCGTTAGCATCTGCCTCACGTTGTCATGTGGACGTTCATAAGCAACGCTGTTGCCCCAAAGGTTCATCCAGAACAGGTAAACAGAAGTCACGCCAACGATTGCTACGCATTATTTCAAGTAGGATATCTCTTCATTGATAGGTACGGCGCGTTACAGCAGGTATCCCAAGCAAGGCTGGGGACTTGCCACATTTGGTAGAAACGCTTTGTGGATGCGACAAGAAATCTTGGCCCTCCCAGAATCCCCGGATGAATGTCGAGGCCGGTGATGCTCGCTAATAGCACTTGAACTGTCGCGCTCTCTGAAAAAGTTGATGCTTAAAAAGTGTCAGGACTCGGGGTCGACATGCCGATCTGTCGAGTAGATACCAGCTTTGGCGGTGTGTTAGTCTACAGGCAAGTGTTGCGAGAGACAGATCATCTAGTTGGATGTAAACCTTGGAATTGCACGACTGCTAGCAATCAATAATGACTTAGATGTGGACATCGCCATGTGTGACGAGCAACGGCTTTGAGGCAGTGCAAACGCTTACAGCACTCTTTTACGACTTATGACTTTCATCTTACAAACTCTTCCTGGTCTGAACTAATGTTAGTTAACCTGGATTTCTGCATTTATGGAATTTATTACGGCCAATGATGATTGACTGAATCTAGAATGCTTCCACAAAGCCCTCATACTCACGAGGAAAGACAGCGGGAGGCTTGAACTTTCAATGAGAACCATAATGATTCATATGTATCGGTAGCCTCATTGGGTAGTTCTTCTCATCTAACTTGCTTGACGAGGTCCTTTAGTGTCTCGCTTTCCGTTTGAGTCGTCAAACGGACGCAATAGGGCACATGAAGTCGATGTACCATCTTTTGGCTTATGACCAGGGTATCGACCAGAATGATCCTGATGTTTATGTTATCTTCAGCCCAGGTCCCCGATGGCATGTTAGTCGGTGAGGGGAAACCAGTACCCAGTGTTTTCTTAAGCGGAAGCTCTCATTTCATGGCTACGATGGAACACACCTGAGTGGCCCGTCATGTCCAGGAATCCAAAGTGCCTTGTCTCGGAGCACGTTGAGGTCAGCCTCCCCCACGGGGTAAGCTACGGCTCGGCGCGTTGGTCTCACGTGCCGCAGACGTCAATCCCATGAGACAAACCTCCGGAACTACACGCTGCATTCGTTGTATGTGAAGAGAAGAGAAGATCTACAGCAGGAGTCAGTATGTTTTCGTCGCGTCTCACACTTTTCACACCGTAACTCGAGGTAAGGTTTGTCTCAATGTACTCAGGTTTGACCAATAGCTTGGTTTCAATTTCTTTTGTTTCGCTTTATGAAGAATTGCCGCTTGCTGTCTTAATCGAGGTTGATTCCTATCATGGCAATTGATCCTCGCGCTGCCTCCACTGTCATAGATCTCTTAAGCCTGGATATGTCGTCTGTTTTCGGCTGTCTCAGTTAATATCACGAGATGCTCTAGATGACTTGTCTTAGCTACTACCCATGTTCATGAAAAACGCACCATTGTAGGCATAAATGGAAAGAGGACCAACAAAACTTATTGAACTATTGCATAGCACAGCACGTCAAAATGCAGCTTTGTGCTTAGCTGCAAAGTGTTCAAAGATTTCGAAGGCGGAATGGCTTATGTGTGACAGATCCGCCGTGATAACAGCTTTACGGGATTGATGGGTGGTTCATCGTGACTTTGAGTGTTCATATTGGAATGCACCTCGTTGGAGGAATCTATTCGTCGAGTCAAGTTCCTCATCAACTGCCCATAGAAGCCCACATCCACTGACTGGTGTTGATGAAGGAGTTGCAGTCTCCGTTAAGCTAGAAATACCTTTACGGATCGTGGACTGAGGTAGACGTCCACGTCGGAAACTCGTTAGGCCACGTCAAGCCAACGAGTCGATATCCCCTCCATCTCGGATCTCGGAATGGCTTCACCCTGGTAGAAATGACAGGCGATTAATTTGGTGGATTTTTCCTGCAGTGCTGGAGAAGGTTAGAGGCAATTAAGGCGGCTGTCAGGGGCCGAAGTGGAGTGAACCTGAATCAAAGTTAAGGGGTTGCACCTGCGCACGTGCCATGGATTCCACAGGGCTGGCAGTCCCTTGATTTTACAGCGATTCAGCGGTTGTCCCTCCTGTGAAGATGGGGAAGTGCATCGCTGGAGGGGGAACCGAACAATCAGGTACCTCAAGGAAAGGCCATAAGGTACTCGGACACCGGCGCGTCCACGCGGACAAAGAAATGCATCGAGCCACCTGCATCAGGGGACCTTTGGCCATGCGACTGGTGGCGCAACGCAGAAACCACAGCGATGGGATTGGCGCAGGGAAATGGCCTCGTCCGATGAACCCCTGCGCCGTGGGCCGACCAAATATCCCACCCTCCGTGCCGTCGGTCCAGTCCGGTCCAGGTCGGTCCCTCCAGAGAGTTTGGGGGCAATCATCAGTGGACGTGCCATCCGGCCAGTTGGAGCACTCAACCCCAGGCAAGCACCTTATCCAGGTGCACTCTGCGCAGCCAGGCGAAAAGCTACTCCCAAAAGGCGATCCGTCCGAAGCCTCCAGCATAGGAGGTTCGTGTGTCCCTCCTTTCTTTTTTCACACGACCACATTTTGACCTTCTCCCGTTCTTTTCGCATGTGTCTCTGAATACATACGCATTTCGACACATTTCAATATGGCGAGGCGGCAGCACCTCTCCCTGATGGTCATCCTGGCCGTCGTGGCCTTCTTCAGCATCTCGTACCTCTTCTCCGGCAGCAGCCCCGATGCCCCGTCCCCCGCCGCCGCGCCCCTGAAGGGCGACACGGTCTCCTCGAGCGGCGACATGCCCGACCTGGGCCACATCTCCAACAGCATCCTCTCCGGCGAGTCCATCGCGCCCAAGCTGGAGAACGCGACGGCCAAGTAAGCTTCCCTCCCCCTCCCCCATCCCCCATGGCCGCCCGAACCCCGGGGATCGATGATCTGCAAGCACCCGGCCGGCTCGTCCGGCGCCCATGGAAACAAGCAACCGCTAACAATGTAACCCTCAACAGAGCCGAGCTCGGTCGCGCCTCGTGGAAGCTCTTCCACACGATGATGGCCCGCTTCCCCGAAAAGCCCACCGCCGACGACTCCCTCGCGCTCAAGACGTACATCCAGCTCTTTGCCAGGCTATACCCCTGCGGCGACTGCGCCTCCCACTTCCGCAAGCTGCTGGCCAAGTACCCGCCGCAGACGAGCAGCCGCAACGCCGCGGCCGGCTGGGCTTGCTTCGTGCATAACGAAGTCAACACGAGGTTGAAGAAGGAGATTTTTGACTGCAACAAGATTGGCGACTTTTACGACTGCGGCTGCGGCGACGAGGACAAGAAGAAGGCCGAGGGCGGGGAGAAGGCGAGCATCGAGCTGCAAAAGGATGGGTAAGTGCTGCTGGCTCTAAGGTACTTTGTGTCGTGGAATCATACTGACTGCCTGTGCAGGCTGACTAAGGGCGGTTGAGCGTGTAAACTGCGACCGAGAAGATGTAAAGGCGTTTGGAAATAGGTTGTCACATATTAGAATCTTTTGTGTAGAAAGAGGACATCTGCCGGGCCAGTTTTGTACGTGGCATTCGGCTGATATGCTACCTTGATATCTGGGGCGCATTGGCTGAGGCTGATTCCGGCATGAGGCGTCGCGAGAACATCACAGCAGCACCGATTTACTCGAATTATATACCCATTTGAAGATGCCAGTGTTGAAGCTACCAGATACCTTGCGATCCTTGCAGCCGACACACGGGGTGATACGATGAGAACACCCCCTTCACTAGATGCCACAGTTGATCACGGCGGGGTCGCAAAAGATATGATATACAGCGGATTGCAATTTATAAAAACGCCCGTGAATTGAATTTAATAACCAAATAATATTCCGGCTTGCATCTGGCAACCGCCATGCTCGTGATGGTCCAGAGCTCTTGCCGTTGTCTTATGTCATCAGAGTCACGTGATACGTAGTCAAGCCGCAGGCGGGCAAGGCCAACGCGTGTCTGGAGCTGCCTGAACTTCGATTGAGCTCCAGCCAGCCTTCCCTCAGCAACGACCGCCGCCCTTCCCACCGACGACCACATCAAACAAAACCTCTACCCCCAACCGAAAACCGCCACTCCACCGACAAAATCACACGAACGACCGACGCAGCGTAATTCATGATGGATTTCACCACCACCGGCATGCTCAACGAAGGTACGGCAAGCTCCCTCCTTCACCCCGGATGAGGCAACCAGCTGCGGGACCTGCGTCCTAGGAACGTGGGGTGTTGCGAAGGCAAGGAAGAAAGGCAATGGAGCTGACTTGGCACAGATGGCATTCACGTCGACATGGAGAGATTAAAGAAGGGAGAGGTCAAGTAAGTATTTGCAATGGAACGATGTTTAGCTACCGAACCCCGCTGACGTATTCCAGCCTCGGAACCTCAATGTAAGCTACCCCACGATCCCGCATCACGACTCTCCGACCTGACGATCTTGTAGTATGGCAGTCACCTTCAAGGACGGTGTTATCCTCGGTATGTCACCAACAGCGGAAGCATTGTTGCCACCATCACCAGCGACGAGACGACAAGACTGACATGCCAATGTTCCCAGGCGCTGATTCCCGAACAACGACGGGCGCGTACATCGCCAACCGAGTCACCGACAAGCTCACACAAGTCCACGACACCATTTGGTGCTGCAGATCAGGCTCCGCCGCCGACACCCAGGCCGTCGCCGACATTGTTCAGTACCAGCTCGGTCTCTACGCCATGCGCAACGGCAAGCCTCCCATGACGCAAACGGCCGGCGCCATCTTCCAGGAGATCTGCTACGCCAACAAGGACCGTCTGACGTATGTTCCTGCTGCCTGAAAATGTCCAATGGATGAGGTGTCGATGTGCTAACGATTCACTCGAACAGTGCCGGTCTCATCATCGCTGGCTGGGACGAGCGTCACGGCGGACAGGTCTACTCCATTCCCCTCGGAGGCTCCCTACACAAGCAATCGTACGCCATCGGCGGCTCCGGCTCGACGTACATCTACGGATACTGCGACGCCAACTGGAGGGAAGGCATGGAGGAGAAGGACGCCGTCGACTTCGTCAAGGGCGCGCTACAGGAGGCTATCAAGTGGGACGGCAGCTCCGGCGGTGTCATTCGCATGGTCGTCCTTACGGCCAAGGGTGCGCAGAGACATCTGTACCTGCCTGACGAGGACTACAAGGTGAAGCACTGAGCGTGATGACGGGAAGTTGGGGGAACCGAAGAGCAGCATGTCGGCAGAGGCTGATGGCTGACACCCTCCGTCGAGAGACGGGCGAGAGAGAGAGACGTTTTGCATGCTGGTCAGCCATGAGTTATGAACGAGCCTGCGAGCAGACGCCGAGGCGACTCGAGACTTGGCGACGAGCTTTGAATGTACAATAAATAGATTACCCGCAAGACGAAATTCTTCCAAAAAAAGAGGATTGCATGGGAAATGTCACGGCTGATCAAACATTATCAACTCGTTCCCGATAAGGCTCGCTGTGAAACAGCCGATAAGGTGTCGAGGTCGCGTGAGAGCCAATGTTACAGTACGCAATCTGGGGCTTACAAGCCACGGCACGCGATGCGCTCCCGGCGCCTGTATGCACGATGCAGGGTGAGCAAAAAGTCCAAATCGATGTTCCCGTCTGACAGGATAGATAGACTTGGAGGCGGTGAAGGGACGCCTTTTTAGCGCGGCTCGGTTCTGCGGGTGCTGAAGAGCGGGAGCAAATCAGAGCGATGCGGGGTGGACGGGGAAGGGAACGATGTGCCCGCGGTGCTTCGCTGGATTCTTATTCTGGTCGTGACCTGCGATTGTGATTGCGGCGCGGTGACTTGGAGGAGACCTACAATTCTTGTACCGTAGTGAGAGAGGCGGCTACTCGCTGGGGGGCACGCCATCCGGGTCACCGGTTTCGTCAGAGTCCAGGAGGTGAGCTGGGTTGTTGAGACCGATCTCTCCTGGGCGTGTTTGATGTAAGGTGAGTACGTTGATGAGCGATGAGGACGAGGTGTGTAATGTAGCTGGCCGTCGGTGAAGGATTGGGAAGGCGATGGACCTGTGGATCAAAACGTGGGACGGGTTGTTGGTGACCTGGGGTGCCACGATATCCGATATCTGGCAACTGTGCGGCATGAAATCTCCATTTCCAAGGGGGATTGCGGTGAAGCTGCGGGCTGGGCTTCTTCGAGAAAAAGGGACCCCGTGCCGGAGTCGACGCCGTGTATTGGCCGGGTCATGCTCGACGGCGGTAGGGGGGTTTGGTCAAGGCGGGAGATGGGATGGAGAGGCGCCAGGCAGAGACATGGGTTTGCTGTACTGGAGGTGCCGGGGCGCGCGGGCGTGGGATGGGCAATGATGAAAGCTTGTTTCTTAGGGTGGCCCCCCCTAATGGTGCTGTCAGTCAGCAATGAGGTCAGTGAAGGGCGGGTGACTGGGTGTCTGATTCGAGCGCAAAGCTGGGCGGCGTAGCGTGTTTGCCGGTATTTCTCGACGGTGGCATATCAGACAGTGCAGCGAGCCGTCTGCCGTCTAATTCATCCCATCTGCCTGTAAATGTCCAGTCTAGACGGTGGTGTTGTGTCTGTAGATGCCGTCCAACAGCGGGTGTTTGTGCGGGAGAGACGGGTACCTGATGAGCCGCCGCCGGGAGACGGGGGACGGGGGGACAGGCCCAGGTCTGGGCTTGTTTCTATTTTCTGATGTGATGTTGCGATCCGAAGACTGCGTTCCTTGGGTAGCGTAGCGTCCATGCCACGACATGTCCTGGTTTGTTGGCGGGCGCCTTGGAAATTCTGGAGAAGCCATGTCTGCTGGCCAGAGCGTTCAAGGGGTAAAGGAGGAGACAAGAGCGAGGCTGTGGTCCTCCGTGATGGAGACAGACGACATGTCTGCTTGATTTGGCGGAAGTGAGGTTCCAGATTCGGCCAACATCAGGTGTTGGCGGCAGGGATGGCGGGGGATGGAAGAGGATGGCATCGCGGTAATTGGAAGTGGCCAGTGTGTTCTGAAAGGTTCGCGATGGCACCGAGATGCGAATGGATCCATCGGGAACCCATCGTGGAGTGGGAATTCTCCCGTCATCTTGTTCACTTTGCGAGGGTCGTGGTGGATTGTGGTCTGCGACGGGTCGCATTGCGGCAGGCAGTTGGCCTGCTGGAATGGTGGCTGCCAGCTGCGAAAAGGGAATGGGACTGACTGATGGAGGTGACTGGCTAGGCGCGTGAAAGGGAGGTGGCAGGGCTAGCGGGGGAAGGTGCAGGGTACCTTAGGTAAGGCATGGTACGTACCTGTTCCGGATGGCACGCAGGACGGGCTTGGAAGGATGAGGTGCCAACATGGGAAGTCGAGGCTCCCTTGCCCGGGCCTGCCTTCTCTTCACGACCCCTGCTCTTCAATCTCTTATCAGTGTTATCACTTATCAGGGCAGCCAGTCAGGATGCAGGATTAGCACACCTCCCCTCGCCGCCGCCCTGGATGGGATGGCTTCTGATGAATGGGCGGTGGGCTGTTGCGTTGCTTTTGTGTCGTGATTATGGTTTTGGTTTTGTAAGGTGATTTGGAGGCGTTGTTGCTGCGTCTGCATCGAAGCACCTTATCGCTTATCCAAACGACGACCGTTGGCGCATCCTTTGGGACTTCAGCTCCTGCGTCTGTCTTGCCAGTGGCCCCTCCACGTTTCCATGATTCCATCCATGAGGTGGGCTCGGACTCCCGAGCGTCGGGCTGCTTGGACATCTGCGAGCTGTCAATCTCATGCATTCACGGAGAGACGGTTGTGGGTGTATGTATGTACATAACACTACGGATAGCTGGTAGGAATGAAAGCTTTAGACGGGGAGATTGGCGAATTGCCTTTGAGGTTACGTCAGGAAGCATCGCCATCGCGCATCAAGATTGGCAACACGAGTCGCAAGGTCCAGCCCCTGGAGCCGACCGCCAGATTGAATGTCCCAATCTCCGGTAGAAGCTCTTCGGGCTCCCCCTCGGAATCGATGCAGCCAGCGCATGTCATTTTGTGAAGCAGCAGCAGGCGGAGAGAGGCAGTGCTGAGTTCGGTTGGGCCCGCCAACTGGGAACTGGGCAGCCAAGAGTCCCAGGAAGGGGGGAGGCAGAGGCACGCAGAAGCAGGGATTGCACGAGCGAGAGAAGGACCCTGGGACGGCGATGCTGTTGCGCGGCCTGTGAGTGGCTGCAGCGATGTGGCCTGGGGGGCAAGCTAGCGCCTGTTTATGTCATCAGATGTTTCGGGTGGGTCCCAACTTTTGCCATCCGCCACGCCTTCCTCCATCACGGGCCATTCGACGGTGAGGTTGTGAGCTGGTCAGAGAGACAGATATTCCTTGGGTGCTGGCCGTATGGCGTTAGTAGTCAGGTAGAAGACAGGCGTAGCTAAATAAAGTCGCTACGGAGAAAATAGATCTCAAGAGAACACACAGACACCGCGACTTGGGTCTGCAAGTCCAGCACAACACATGCCACCTGCACTTGCACTTGCACCAGCACATCGCAATCTCCAGTACCTACCTACGTATCGAGAGAGCTGAGCTGCGAGCTGCGTGAGCTGTGCAAGTCATTTCACACAAACACAACACAAACACTGCGAGTCGCATGAGCCACGGACACGAGTCTCGCTGCTCATCCTGTTCTGTTTGGGACGGCCCCTTTTCGCCATTTACCTCATCTGGCTCCACCAGACCGCCAATCGCCCCAGGGTCTTGGTTTTCGTCTTGTACGGGTACTTCATGTTCTACCCATTTCTTCTTCTTCAACCAAACATCATATACAGACACTGTACTCAATCTTTGCAAGAGACCGTGACTTCCAACAAATCACCATATTTTGTTAAGGTACCCAAGAAGCAGGGAAAGACAGAAAAATAACAATAACACCTGCCTTGGCTAACTGACGCTGCACAAGGTCAGTCTCACAAGCCAAACCCGCTCGACACGACTCATAGCGACCCCACGCGGCGCGCCAGAGCCAGACCAACCGCCCAGCCCAACCCAACGCCTGTGCGCTCCTGCTGCGGGTGGCTCCCAGTCCCAGTCCCGGTGCAGTCCCAGTTCCAGCCCGGCCCATCATCCACTCTTGTTTTCTACAGAGTACAGACCAGCACTGGGCAGGCACAGGCCACAGACGTGGTTTCCCCTCCATCCATTTTTTGTAGCCGTCTCCGTTGTATTCGTTCCTTCCTTCCCACCCAGTAACCTGGAAGGTACGGCGTAGAGGTACCTGTCTCCCGCACCGCACTGCATTGCACTTGCTGTCGCTGCTCCTGCTCCTTTGCTGCCCACGCCCTCTCGCTGCTTCAGCTTCCCGCCCGCACCTTACCTGACCTTAGGTATCCAACCATCCCTCCATCCACATCCTCCACCACGACCACCACCGCCACCACCCGCTCTCTCTATTCATCCATCCATCCGCCATACCTCCCGACTTCTTCCCCCCTAGTCCACCTACCTTTTCTCGCATCGTCTCGTCTTCCACCAGACCTGACGTACGACGACATCCAAGAAGGAGGGTTTCTTTCACCTTGTTCCTGTGTTTTTTCCCGGCCTTATCGCACACGTTTTGCGAAACGGAACAGAAATAGCATCGCGACTTTCGCCGAGTCCACCGTCCGACAGACGAGCCCGACACGGTATTTTCCCCTCTCCTCCCGCGATAGTCGCCATCACCGCCTCCTCCGTCTTCGTCTTTGTTCAGACCCGACGCC
The DNA here is from genome assembly GCA_027406005.1 of Colletotrichum horii. Classification (NCBI taxonomy): domain Eukaryota; kingdom Fungi; phylum Ascomycota; class Sordariomycetes; order Glomerellales; family Glomerellaceae; genus Colletotrichum; species Colletotrichum horii. Next base: position 9,320,867 of record JANVYB010000001.1, on the reverse strand, counting down.
CCCGTATCTGCCTATTTCTCGCTCGGCATTGGCTTCGACTGTCTATTGAGCGCTCTCGAATTCCCGATCCGACCTAAACCCCTCAACATTGTGCCTACTAGGACTCGCACCCGTCGAGACCCTGCTGCTTGTTTGCACTTTGGTCCAATAATTCCCCTCCATCACCAACACAGCACCGAGACACGCCGCTGGAATATCGCGTCGACTCTCTCGCCTCGCCCTGTTACATCTATCATACCATCTAGAATTATCGCCTGTCGACGGGCCCTCTCCTCCCCTCGTTGGACGACTTAGGTGAGTGCTTTTGCATTGTTCGCTCGCGCCGCGCTTTCTTCATGTCCGTCACCTTCCCTGCTATGGCAATCGCACGTGGTTTCTTCCTTATCGTCCTCCCCTTTTTTGACGCACGCAAATGTGACGTCGATCGTACCTGCGCACGAGAATGTGGCCTGCTGGCTTGGTGGCTGCTGAAGCTCGACCATGTCGTCGGGCAAGAGCCTTGCCTGCTCAAGAGCTTCTTCGGCTGCCTGACGACCGTTGCTGTTAGCCTGACTTCCAGGTGGGCTCGCAGCGGCCCTTGTCAATGTCCCGCCAGTCCTGCCCGACCAATCTGCGCCATCGCAGATAAGCCGTCGCTCGGGGACGATGACCCTTGCCTCACGGGTTCGTCATCGTACGAGTGCGACCATTGAATCTGCCTCGATTACTCGGTCGCCGCCGGCATTCGTCGCGACTGCCGGAGCCTTGGGCACCGTCACGCAACCGTCAACTCTTTCCAATCCAAATACCCAACCTGCTACCATCGTCATGTCTTCCTTTCGCTTGCTCTTGCCGACATCTGCTCCTTCTTTTCTCCGTAATAACTTTGTGAGCGTGCAGTCTTGCTAACAGAAGTTCCACCGCAGCTGCCGCTTCCAACACTTTTAATCGTAATTCAGTCCATTCTGGAATAATACGATGCTATGGCTGCTGTGATCGGTGACTTCGTATCCGATCCCTCCCACTTCCATAACATGATCGCCGCCTCTGGCATTCAGCACCAACACTCGCACGATTCACACTACCGATCTGCCAGTCGTTCAAGAGACGCTACCCAAAGACGCCCTTCTGCGAGCCCTAGATACACAAACACTCCTCCCCCGCGTCAAAGACGCCCCGACTGGGATTCGGCCGAACCCCCGGAGAAGCACGCGCCGCCCAGTGCCGGAGCATCTCGCTTCCCTTCGCCCCCCTCATCCTCCTCGCCTACTCGAGCGAGGCCTCAGCATGCCGAGAGCCCCGCATGCATGGCCACCGAATCTCGCGATACCAGCCATGCTGCTGCTGTAGCTGCACCTGAGAGCTCTACTCCGGCCGTGCGCCAAGACCAACAGCAGCCCTCCCCTGCCTCCGACGGCGACGCCATTGCCGCTCCCTCATACCCCATGTCCGATACCTCTTCTCCCCGCCAGCAGCCTCAGGGCCAGACTACGATTCATGTACGCGACTTGGCGCACATTCAGAGCCTTGCCAAGGCAGATATGGTGACGGGCAATGGCCCTGGGATATTGAACGACCCTCCCCTTCAGCAGATGAAGTACGAGATCAGCGCCATGCCCATTGGCGATATTATCGAAATGGTGGCCGCTCTGCTTACGAAAATCACTACAACCAACGATCTCCAACACGATGCGATGCAGCGAAACGTGGCGCACCAACAGCAAGCCAGCCAGAATAACGAGTCAGGCAACGGCACTCCGATGAGCCCTCTCAGCACCTCGGTCCTTGCTTTCCATGGCAAGAATATCCCTGCTATCACCATCCTCAGCTATCTCTCCCGCATTCACAAGTACTGCCCCACCACGTACGAAGTCTTTTTGAGTTTATTAGTATACTTCGACCGTATGACGGAACGAGTCAACGCGATGGTGGTCAAGCACGAGGAGGCACGAAGGCAGTCCACTTCCCAGTCAACGTCCCGTCCGCAGTCTGCAGACGTAGACATGAGAGACAGTGACGAGACGGATTCGGATCTTGCCGACGACGAGGACGTGAACGAAAAGACGGCAACTCCTACCGACGGAGGCATCGTTCCGCAGCCCACGCCTCCGGGAGCCTCCGGACCGGCGACATACTTTGTTGTTGACAGCTTTAACATCCACCGGCTAATTATTGCGGGCGTAACTTGTGCGAGCAAGTTCTTTTCGGACGTATTCTATACCAACTCTAGATACGCAAAGGTATGTCTACGTTAATGTCGTCGCCGTGAGACCCATTTCTAACAGCTTGCAGGTCGGCGGACTTCCTTTGGCCGAGCTCAATCACCTTGAGCTGCAATTTCTATTGTTGAACGACTTCCGACTTGCGGTCCCTGTTGAGGACCTGGAGGCTTATGCAACCATGTTGGTGGAGTTTTACGCACGGGAAGTGGTAGCACAGCGATCACGACCTGCTGGTGGCGATTCTTAGAGCACCTGCTGCAATATGACGAGATTGATACCCTGATATACACCATGATTTTGGGAAGACGCGGTCTGCCGGATACATCGACATACAAAGATCGGTTCCGAGTAGCATCGGGTAGAGTACGTTGGCTCTTGCTCCTCGTGGAATACTACGAGCAGGGGCGTGGGAGGCTTTGCAGGGTCCGGGGCGTTGGGGTCTTGGGAGTGCATTTGTCGATGCATAACTTCCCCTGGCCCAGGGTTTGGTACGCTATCGAGCGGACATTGGAAATCCAAGGGGCGATGTGCGGCATATTTGTGTTATGGATTGATACCCGGATAGAAGTGTCGGGTTCGCGGGGACTTTACACCGGGCACGAAGACCTGATTTGAAGGGGCGACCCTTCCCGGGAAGCTTGTTTAGCGCGAGTGGGCAGCAAGGAGGAGGGACAAGGGTTGGCTGACTGGTATTTGATGCTTGGAAATGGACACTCTCCGTGCTAGACTTTTACGTGCATACTTGGGCTGAGGCGTCTGGTGTTCCGAGACTGACATAGATGGCGAGCATAATGACATGTCCTGAGTGTTTGCGAAGTTTAGTTCCTGTTTTGAATGATCTTTGATGTAGACGGAGCAGTTCACCCTATTGACCTCCGGTGGCTGGCGTTGAAAGTGTTGAAGCCGTCGGAGGTATTAAAATTGCAGTGAATCGGCAAATTCGGTGAATTGTAGTGGAGGGTGACGTTTTCCTCTTGGTGGGCTGCACGATAATCAGCATTGACTAACACCGCCCTGGCGTACTATTTCAGCTATTGGGATGGTGAAGTCAGGCTGAGGGAGGGGAAGCTGTTGAGGCCACAACAGTGCCGAAGAGTCTTCAAGCCTGGCGACTGATACGGCACCTGAATTCAGTCATCAATAGCATTCTGCCTGGCTGTAGACAGGTTCACGCTAGGTCAAGCATCGCCTCTTAGGTCCCAGCCTCTCATTAATCACCCGAAGCTTCATACCTAGCGCAACTTGACGTTGAGCTTGACCTGCTCGATTTCCTGGGCTATGACGTGGATCGAGTTTTTTGATAGACAGAGTCCAGGTAACGCAACTACATCCATCACACAGCTCGTGCTATGTTTCTGGAACTGTTGCTTGTTTGGGATGATGCTTGGTACACTCAAGTCTCTTGTCAAATCGCGAAGCGGAACCGTGGGCTCTTCTCCCCCATGGCCTCAATCTCATCTTCCGTCTTGCCATCCATCAAGTAGTCCATCTTGCCCTCATCTCTCAACTTGTTCTGTCTCCGGAAGTGCACATGCAGCAGCACATTGAGGGCGAACGAGACCGCCAGCATACCCATACTCGCCGCATACCCAGGCACAAAACTGCTATTTGCGAACAGGAACGGCGACGCGACTCCAGAAGAGTTGCCGATGGTGAGGTGCATGCCCGTCGAAAAGGCACGCTTGCCGTAGCGAGGGTTATTAGTCGGGACCCAAGCAAACGAAATGCCCGCCCCGGCGAAGATGCCGATGCTGACGAAGAAGGTGCCGGCGTAGGACACGGCGTTGCCCTTCTCGGCAATGAGCATGCCGTAGCCCACTATCGAGGAGACGATGGCGCCCATGATGAAGTAGCCGCGGCGCTGCGTGAGGTCGCTCACCCGGGCGCACGCGACGTAGACGATGGCCCCGACGGCGTAGACGGGGACGGTCATGGCCTGGACCTCGGTCGCGTTCCAGCTGCCGAGGCCGTGGATGATTGTGGGGAGGAACACGACGAAGGAGTAGAGCATGGTCAGGAGCGGGAACAGCGCGAAGCAGTACGCCCAGGTCGTCCAGTCCCTGATGCCGTCCTTGACGTCCTCCCACTCCATCTCGCGCAGGTTCCGCGCCCTGCCGATCTGCTGCTCGTGGATGCGGACGAGGTTGCGCTTGTCCTCGTCCGAGAGGAACTTTGCCGTCTCGGGGCTGTTTGGGAGGACGAACGGGATGACGCAGCCGGTGACGATGGTGGGGAGCCCGTTGATGAGGATGATCCATCTCCAGGCGCGCCAGCCGGCGTGGCCATCCATGAAGCTGATGCCGTATGCGACCAAGCCCCCGGCCACGCCGGAGGCAGCCGCGGTTCCGTAGAAGTAGGCGATCCGGAGAGCGAGGCTTCGCCGGCTGTAAAACATGGACAGATAGAGGACGACGCCCGGGAAGAAGCCTGCTTCGAACAGGCCCAAGAGGCTTTGTTTGGTGTTAGCAGGGTCATTTGAGCAAGGCCGAGATGTGTACGTACAGGCGACACACCACGAGAGCAGCGAAGTTGTTTACAAAAGCGCTGAAAGTGGCGACGAAGCCCCAGCAGATGGTCAGCCCTGCCAGGTATCGAGCAGGTTGCAGGCGTTTGATGACCATATTAGACGGAGCTTCAAATAGCTGAGATCCCAGACATATTAGCCAACTTGAACATCTCAGTCTAGTCCAGGGGTCTACTTACGCAATAGGTGATGAACAGGACTGAGACTGCCAGTTGAAATTGTCCAGGTCCCAGGTTCAAGTCGGTTTCTAAGCCGAATAGTCGAGCATTTCCAATGTTGACTACGCTTAAGGTTCAGCAACAGAAACTGACTTTGAAGAGTGCAAATCCTTACCTCGATCCATCATGTTCATCAGGTATACCCACATGACCATTGGAACAATACGATAGTCTAGCTTCCGTAGCACGGCGCGCTCAGTCGCCTTGTCGACGATTTCGGTGTCTGGGCCTGGTGCTTGTTCTATGGTCTCGACTTGACCAGATGAGGCGTCAGAGGTCTGGGGCCATGCAGCCTTCTCGCCTGAGACCGCAGCCATATGCATATCGTTGTTGTTGCTCAAGTCAGCCATGGCTCAATACCCAGCCAAGACGCGACTGCCGATTTACAGATGCGGTAGTCCAACAGGTCAAGAAGAAATTCGATTTTCCAAATCAGTAAGAATGAGTAGATACCGAGAAAAGGAAAAAGGAGCCAACGGTGTGTTACCGGCAGTGAAGATGCAGAGTATTTAAGAGCATGGAAACCTAACACGGGGAAAGGGAGACGCGCATATGTGCAATACTGCTCCAATGAGATGCTGAGAGCCAAGCAACACACCTGTGGTTCGCCTGCAATATAGTTCAGGGAGTTGAATCCGTTGTCTATCTTTGCCAATGCTCATTCTTGGGAAGCAGGCATCCGGTTCCCCATGCGGCATGGTTTCGGTTGGCGTTGTAGGATGAAAATCACTGTTGTGGCACGCGTGGCAGAAACCAAGAATATTGGCATGCGGGGGGAGGTCTTGGGCCGCAGACATCTCAGGGCTTACATGGTATAATTCGCGGGGATGGTTTCTGGGCGATTTCGCTCGCGTCTGGGACTGTCAGCTTTGCACGCTTGCCAATCTACCAGCATGACGGCGTGGCGGCGGTGCCGCGCTGCTTGGCTTCCAAAACAAGCCACGGTAGTCGAAACACGCAAAAGATAAGCAAGATCATGAACGGTCCAGCGGAAGCTGTAACCCTTGTTCTCTCGAAATGCGCTGTGTGATGTTTGGTCCGGTGTTGATTGGCATTTCGCTTGTGTCGAAGCACAGCCTGGTTTAGTACTACGTCCCGCGTTAGTTCGATAGGCTGACTTCCTTAAGACCGAGGATCACTTACGAATAGGCATTCGTAGACTAGATGAGATAGGAAAAGGGCATCTTTGGGATTGAAAGCCCGTGTTTAACTGCTGAAGAACAATTCGCAAGGCGAGTGGCGGACGCTTGTCTCCCAGACATCGCATGCCACGAGAGAAGAAAGCCCAGAGGACACCCATTACTGACAATATCTGTGGCGTATATTTTACAGCTGTCGATTACGGTTACACGGCGTTTGATATGGGGCCGGCTGGCCTCTTTCAAAACCCGAAACGAGATGGACGTGAAAGCCCATGTGCTTCCAGCGTCCCACACCTGATCTTACAAGACTTTGAGATGAAAATGCGTGAAAAGCATGGTGGTCATGATGCGAAATCCCAAGATGATTCTCACAAGATATGGTAGAAATCACAGATTCAGACATGCGTTGAAGACGTCTCCGAGAAACAGCCAGCACATTGTAGCGACAGTCGCAACTCAGAGATCGAAATTCCTCCTCAGAACAAGTAACTCGACGACGATGAACGCAATATAGCCAAGCAGCATCAAACCACCAATGAGACGATCGAAACGACCACCTGTCCACACGGTTATAGTAAATACCGCCGTCGTCACCCAAAGCACGACCAGCTCGACGATGTCCACCCCGCCAGCAGCGCCTAGCTCCCCGCGAGAACCAACCATGACAATGCCAAGGCACAGTGTGAGAAGAAAGATGTTGCTCCCGACGGTGTTGGCGACGAGAATCCCGCCGTGGCCACGGTTGCCGCTGAGGACAGCCACAAACTTCTCAGGCAAGGTAGTTCCGATGGCGAGCACGACAATGCCGAAGAGAACCTCGGAAGCGCCAAGGGCGTCTGAGATATTTGTTGCGGCGTGGGATAGGACGTATCCCGACAGACATATCGTGAGGAACCCTAGGAAAAGGTACCCGATGTGGTACCAGAGACTGCGCCTTCGGCGTGCAACGTTCTCTGAGGGCCGCAGAAGCGGTTGCTGTTCGCCGTTGGACCTCCGGCGGCTGCTAGTTTGAGGGGCTTCAGCGTCGCGCTCATCGTCGCTGGAGCTTTCGCTATCGCTGTCGGAGCCTTCGGGAGCGGTGAGGGATCCGCGACTGATGGCCCATCCTACAGAGATGATGTAGATAGCGAAGGCGACGATAAGAATGATACCTGTAACCTTCCACAGTTCTTCGCGAGGAAAGAAAGTTATAGGAGAAATGACTGTTGTCACGCCCAAAAGCAGCAGCGAGTAGATACGCGCGCTGCGATCGAACTGCATGGCCTCGCCATTCTTGCGAAAGAGAAGGCCCAAGGAGAAAGCACCGAGAATGTTGGAAATCGCAGAGCCAACAATATTGCCTAAAGCCAAGGGAGCGCGACCCTGAGCCAAGGCGCTGACAACCACAGCGAGCTGCGACAACGTCAGTCGTGATGCAACAATACCGGGCAGAAATACCGCCCCTCGCCGGCCGGGATGCGGGAAAAGTGGGTGTCTTACCTCCTCCCATTCGGCTCCGGCGGTCAGGAGCGCGATTAGCGTGTCCGGGATGCCGGTACGTCGGGCGACAATAGCTGTGTGATCGATGAACTTGTCGGCGCCTGATTCGAGGAGGAGGAGGGTGCCAATGAAGACGGCCGCATTGTAGGCGACCACGTTGCCGTCGATCATCTTAGACTAAATGAAATGGTAATTATTGAGTAGTATGGGTAGCGAGGCTGCTAGTTTCTGCACCAGATGTGACAGCTGTGATGCGATTTCACCACGAATCTCAACATTCGATGGCGACGAGTAGTTTCGCGTCTAGTGTCAGGCTGAGTGATGTTGATTTTCGAGAGTACCTGACATGACGAGATGCAAACTTGACGACCTGGGGTTTCTTGTCATTGACTCTCCGGGGACAAGTGGGGTCCTCGGAGCTGTTCCTCGGAGTTTACGCCGAGGTCTCCGTACCGACTCTGCCGGCACCTAATAAATCTAGCTGACCCTTAGCATAGACGGATTTTGAGAAGATAACCTACATGTATTTGTCGAAAGGTCGAGCAGACGTGGTGGTAATGTTATTCTACCCCAGACAGTCGCTAGAATCCCGTCATGGGCATCAGGGCCTCGTATTGAACATACAAAGTAATCAAATTGACTTGAATTCTTATCAGAGTCTAACAGAACCTGTAGTAGCAAAATGTATCGACATCATTCGTAGCATCATTGAGGGGTTGTGTCGGGGGAAACCTTCATCCCTTCTGAGAGAGGTCTAGGTTTCGCAGGGATCAGCTCCAGTCGCGCTCACTACAATTGAAATGACTTCATAGGTATGAGCGCACGCGTCTAGCAACATGATATCCGGGTTACTCACGAAAAGCTTGGAATGACTTCAATCCGTATGCTTTCAAATGAAGTTAATAATGAATAATAATGAATTCTTGGTTGTTGTTTTGGACATACAAAACGATTGAGTACTCACGTGAAACATTATGGACGTGCACGATGTGCCGAGGTTCAATTTGCCTCCAGGGCTGCTTGAATCCCACGTCGTAACGACCTCATCTTCATCAACCCTTTACCGCCAAATGAAGATTCCGTCGATTTAGATCAGTCGCACTATCAGTCAAGATGAGCGAAACTTCAAACAAAAAAGCAGACCCCGAGTCCCTACCGCAATCTGTCGACGGTCTCAAAGCACTGCCATGGTGTCGCACCCTTCTCTCTGCCCCCGGCATCACGACTTTCATCCCGCCATCTAGAGTTCCAGAAAACACCAACCCCCACGACAGATTCTTCGGCAAAACAATGAATAACCCAACCGGGATTCCAACATGCATATGCTTTCATAAGGAAGCACCTTGGAAGTCAATCATCACCGAAATGTCGATTCTGTTCGCGCTGTCAAGAGGGATCGACGGGTACCCACAAATCGCACACGGTGGCATAGTCGCAGTACTCATCGACGAGGTCCTAGGCATCCTCATCCAGAGGAACATGGACACCGATAGAGATAGCCCGGTATTCAGGATGAACACGGTGACTGCTTCGATGGACATCAAGTATCTGAAGCCGGTGACTACACCAGGCGTAGTGCTCGCAGTGGGGCAGATCAAAGAAATCAAGGGCAAAAGGATCTATCTCAGGGCGGCCGTCAAAGACTCCAATGGGGTTGATCTGGCGACATGCGAGTCGCTCTGGGTTGCGGTTCCAAGGCCGAAAATGTGAAGAATGGACTGGAGACTAGTAGTTTATATCGAGCTATCCTAGATGTTCATAAACTCCACAACACTTCACTTCAGTACGAGGACCAACCAGTGACTTGACAAGTGAGCTCGTGGCAGAACGTTGTTCGTGTTGAAAACGAAGCAACCTCATCGTGTTGTCGTGATTGAGAACGTAGAAAGTGGGGCAATATCAAAAAATGATTCTTCACCCAACACGTTGTGTTGGGTAAGACTTTTTTTTTTTTTTGCCCCTCGGACTTTGACACGGAGATATATAGGGCTTGGAACAGGACGAGCAGCTTTATGTGACAGTGATCGCTTTTGTATTATCTGTCTGACATCTAGAGAATAAAAACCTGACGTGTGATCGTCAAGCTAGAAGGTATCTTAAATTACTAAAATAATCTTTGGAACCAATGTTCTCGGCTTTAAAGGGAAGGCAGGATTCTCTTGTCAGTGAAAGCCCACAGAAGAGGGGAGTAGTCAGAGGCCCAGGCATTGCCGGTGTAGTAAGTGCTCCTCTTTCCCTGGAGAGCGTAAAGCTTCTTGTAGAAGCCAGCCTTGATGGCATCCGTGGAGACGTGGAGCTGCAGGTTGGAGTGCTCCTCCCAAGCGCTGAACTCCGCGCCGCTTGTGGCAGTGGCACCAACAGAGGGGCCGATGCGGCTAACGGCACCAGTAACCAGGCCCTGAGCCGTGGCGGAATCAGGCTCGCCAATGACCTTGACGGTCTGGTATCCCGGAACGCCAACAGTCTCGAGGCGCCAGACGAAGGGCTTCTGGGGAAGGGCATCGGGGGCGGTGACATCGACGTTGACGTAGTTGGTCAGATCGGGGAGGCCGGTCTTGGACACAACACCAACGTAGTAGGGGACGTTCTCCCACTGGCTGAAGATGGAAGTCTCCTCCTCGTCGAGATCGAAGGGCTTGAGGTTCTGGGTGGTGGGAGGAATAGTGACAAGAAGCTTCTTGGCCTTGATCAGCTTGCGGCCGGTGGGGGTCTTAACGACGGCCTTGACGCCGTCATCAGCACGCTGGGAAGCGACAACGGTGCTAGAGTAAAGAACGTCGCTTCCAAGGAACGCTCCGGCCTTGTCGTAAACCTGCTGGTTTCCGCCAGGGGCGTAGAGGTAACCGGCAGAGAGGCCAAGGAGATGGGGCTGGCCAAAGTTCTGGAGGACGTAGAGGGTAGGGGTCTCGAGAAGGTTTCCGACACCGTGGGCGAAGATCCAGACAACCTGGACAGACTCGGTCAGGTTGTACTTGGTGATGAACTGGCCGAAGGGCAGCAGCAGGTCCTCAGGAACAGAGTCGGGGATGTCGTAGGCGCCCTCGGCAAGGAAGGGGAAGTTCATGGTCGCAAACAAGTAGCTCGCGAGAGGTCCGACCAACTGGTTGGGGTCAACAGCAGTCGCGTTCGGGATCGCGAAGCCAGTCTTGAAGTCGACGATCTTGCTGGGGAAGGGAGACAGAGCAGAAGCATTCAGACCGACACCGAAGCGCTCGAAGAACTGCAAGGTCTGGTCGTTCTGGATGTACGCCTGAACACCATAGTCGATGGATGCACCGGTGGCAGGGTCGTGGAAGGTGTTCACGTGTCCACCGAGCTTGTCAGCACGTTCGACGACCGCGACGGTCTTGTTCTGGTCCCGGAGACGAACGGCGGCGTAAGTGCCGGTTGCTCCTCCGCCGACGATGAGAACATCTTTTTGGATGATGTCCTCGGGTGCGAAGGCGGACTCATCGTAGCACCCAAGCGCAACAGGAGTCGCGCTGATTAGAGAAGCGCTCAATGCGCAAAGAGACAAAATAGAAGAACGCATCGTGATAGTTGGAACCGAGAACGAATGACTGTGACTAAAGGAGCGACTGGTGGGTTGCTATCCAAAAGGGACCACTCCTCCGAGGGATGGCGATTCTGAATGCTATATACATGCTGCAACGGACAACGTGGGATGCCAACCCGAGCCCGACGCTCCGGTAACACGCCAAGTCCAGTAAAGAGAGAAGGTTTTGACTCGAATAGGCAATGAAGTCAAATTAATTAAGCGCGACTCATGGCAACCTGCCTTCAGTTTACTCGACAAACCCCTGTCATTTGTTAGCATTCTACCATGGTCAGGCTTGTTCTCTAGCAAAGATCCGCGGTGCGCCCAAAACGCACTACGGTCAAGCCGGATGAACGCCCCCAAACCGTCGTGCCATGCTACGACCCAACAGACGCAGAACCCCGAAAACCACATCAGGCTTACCTCGAAGCAGGCATCTCGTGAGGAGGTATTCTTCACGCGAAAGGGAGAAGCAAAAGTCGAGCATAAATCGCAGTCGCCCCCGAAGCTCGGGAAGCTCAACAGACTGACTGACGCCGGTGATGCCGTCGCGGCTCACTCGGCCAAATGGTGTAAAATGGGCGACAGGGATTATGTTTGCGTGATGTTGTTAAAGTTCACTGTCTTTGATTGCCCACTTCCAGTCCATGGAGACAACGTAACGGCCAAGAATCCGAGCTCTGGTTTTAGGCCCTGATCTGCCACATTCTTGTGTTTTTTGACCCCTTGAGGGCTCTACTTCAGAGGCGTAAATATAGCGTATATACTGCTGTTAAGTTAATATTAGCTAAAAGTATTAAAGTGACTGCAAATAATAAATATCTTACTAACTCCTTATGCTTAAGCGAATATAGAATTACTGATATGCAGCTCTAGCTACCTAAATTTGCTGATTTTGATGTTGAACACTTAGATCTTATATCTTCTAAGTGTACTCTTATGCATCAGAGCAATCTGCAAAATAGACTGTGATTTTAAGTATTTTGATGATAATGAGAGCCTTCTTAGCATATAGGAGATAGTACTTAATAAGATCTAAGTAGCTAAGTCTTTTCCTTTTGATTTAGAGGATAAAGGACCTCCTGCTAATAAGCTTTTATCTCTGCTGATGCTTAGCTAATTTAGCTTTAGTTAGTTAATTTAGCAAAGTTAGATAGGCAAAAAGATATATTAGATGCTAGCCTTCTGTAATAGGTTCTTATGCCTCACTCTTAAGTACTAATAAGGTAGTACTATTATGAAGATAGTGATATTAGAGAGGTTAATAGGTATTATTCTACTTATTTTAGCAGCAAAGTTCTTAAGAGACCTCTTCTCTATTAAGGCTCTTATTAGTAAGTATAAAGCTATTTATATTTTATTTAGAAAAGTTAAGATATTAATAAAACTCTTTAATATTAAGTATAATAATAAATTAAGCAAAATCTTAATAACTTAAGAGTGCTAGCATAACTAATATACTATATATCTAAGCTATTAATAGGTAGAGCAGCATAGTTTGCTTAGTATAGAGATGCTTCTAAAGTTAATCTAGCTGTTAGAGTTAGTAACTAATAAGAATATTATAGAGGTAAGAGATATACTCTCTTGCTAACCTGCTGCACGCAAGGAGGTAGGCAGGCCTATAGAGCAGTTAATAAGAGCATTAATAACTAAAGCAGCAGTATGCTTACCCTTCTTATAAGCTACTATAGTATTAAGCATAATGCTACCTATCGCTATATAAATATCTATTATAATGTTAAATAATTGCAGCTGTAAGCAGATAAGTTAATAATAAGATTTAAATAAGATTAAAGTAGTAGATAGTAATATTAATATCTAGCTGATTTCAGAAAATATTATAGCTATACTGCTAGCAAAAAAGAAGAAAGATAGTTATATATCAGCAGCAAACTATATAAGTAAGTGTATAAAGCAGATTTTTACTAACAGGCGCTGCTAGCGCCTTACTAGCTCTAATAATATTCAGAAGGCAATTAATATATATTAAACTTTGCTTAAAGTTAACCTTAAGTTAAAAGGAGTTATTAACGCCTCAAACTTCTTCTTAATAGTGATAATAAAAGTAGTAGCATTTAACAGCTTATAAGAAAAAGATAATAAACTGCTATTCTTATAGAGTAATAATATTAGTTAAGTTAATCTTAGCAGTAAGGTTTTTACACCTATAGAGTGAAGAAGAAGGTTATAGAGGTTAATATTAAAGTAGAGTTGAAAGAAGTAGTAGGGTTGAAGTTGATATTAATGTTAAGAAGGTTAAAAGGTGCTAAATAGGCTGAATATTCACTTATTAAGAGTGGCTACTGTTAAGTACTGCAAAACACTAAATTAATTAACTATATAGTAATCTACTCTGATTTTCACTATTATAACCTATCTCTCTACCTCTTAAGATATTATTAATATGCCTCTTATAGATGTACAGTAAGATTAAAGCAGACTTTATATTTAGGTCTCTCACCTACCTATAATTTTACTTAATTTTTAGCCCTCTTAAAAGCCTCTGCTTGCTGCATGTTGATAATATATAAGCTGTTAGATTTCACTAAAAAGTTCTATACTGCTGTTACAATATATATAATATTAACTTAAGTTGCAAAGTTATACTTAGCTGCATTTTTACCCTTTATAATTTTGAATTTTTGCTTTATTAAGCTGAAAACCCTCTTAATAATACTCCTCAGCCTTATATAAGTGAGGTTATATAACTTCTTCTTTAACTGCAGCCTTATATTCAACTTAAGGTAGTTATAGAAGTAGTATCTCTGCCTAATAAACAGCATAATAATGCTAATATTATTTTCACTAAAACTAGCATCAGCAAGATAAAATTAACTTACTTCTGCTCTAAATAATCTCATAAGGGTATAACTAAGTAGGGTTTTATTATTTATACTGCTTTCTATATTAGTAAGTATATATAAGAAGGTATAGTTAAACTTTACTGCAGTAAAGACGTTCTATAAGATATTACCCTTCTAATTAAAAAACCTCCTCTGCTAACTAGCTAGTATATAGGCAGGGATTAACATTCTATTAACAGCACTAATATACCTATTAAAAACGGCGTTCTTAGTGTTAAGCTTAATATCTAGTGAGATATATAATTCTAACAGCAGAGTCACTACCTCCTTATAGAAGCTGATAAAGGCATTAATTATAGTATAGAAGCTTCTTAATATTACACTTTGCAATACTTTAAATTAATAAGCAGCATTATGCTGAAGCTCTCTAAATGCTAAGATATATAGTATAATTAATAACTTATGCTTAACTGACTAATATTAAGTATTATTAATACTATGCTAGTGCAGCTAGCATGCTAATAAGTTAAATATTCACTTTAATAGTTAGAAAGTATTTTTAAACTTAATATTAAACTTAGTAAATAAGGCTTCAGCAATTTAAGTAGCTTTAGCAGCCTCTCTAAAGTAGATTATAATCTACTTAAATATTATTAAGTTAACTTTATTATTATTATTATTAATAATAATATTATTAAAAGTAATAGTAATAAAAATAGCTGCTTACACCTTATTAGAGCTATTATCTATTACTAATTTGAAAAACTTATAAATATCTATTTTAGACTTACTATATTTTATAGCAAATAAAAGATCAGCCTCTATTTAAAGTCTCTATATCAACAGACTTATTAAATATCTCACAGCAAGAAATATCTCTTTTTAGCATCCTCACTAGCTTCTTTTTTACTGCTATAACTTTAAGATCTTATTCTGCAGAGCTAATACTGCTTTTTTATTCTATAACCTTATGAACAGAAAGCTAGGCAACTAAACCTCTCTAGGCAGCAAGAGTATTAATCCTACTGCCTAGCAGCTAATTTTTAGTGTGGTATAATAGCTGGAGGGATCTGCACGTCCGCATGCGTCGTTTTAGCTTCTTCTTAAGTTATGCAGCAAAAAACAGGCCTAAAGTGGAATAGTGTGGCAAAAAACAGCGTTTTTGCTTATTTTATGCAGCTGTGGCGAAGGCGCCAGAAACACGAGAATGTGGCAGATCAGGGCCTTAGGTTAGAAGCAATAGGGGCTGAGCGAGACTTGCGCCTGGCGTCGGCCTCCAAAAGCCGGATACTTATGGGTGGCTGCGCCCGCCGCCATCATCGTCGGCCGGCGAAGTAATCACCTCCGCCGGCGCCGTTGTCTAAAATTCCGCATTAACCGCAAGGCGATTGAATTCCCTCTCCTCCCATGGCAAGGCAACGGATGCATCGACCCGCCACACTGACCGTCTGCGTTCTGCTTCGAGGTTTGTCGTCTTTTTGCCAAGTGCTTCGCCCAAAGCACTCATTGAGCCCCATCTGCAGATGCAGACAGCGAGTGTAATACTCTCGCGCGACAAGTACTTCGACAGCGCCCGACACTGACATCCCATTCGCAAGGTCTACGCACCCTTTTATTTAATTGTCGGTTGATGTTTTTTGAGTTTTGAAAACACAGATGATGGGTGGAGACAATCTGGAAATGCATTCATTTATTTCTGTTGCTGCTGAGTCGTTCAGAGCTATGCCCTCTGAGATCACAAAAACCGGCAACAGCCTCAACATTTGAAGTTGAAAGTCCGCTCGAGAACAATTGAGCTTGCGACTGGTCGTCGGAAAACATCTGAAAACCGCTGGAAAGCCAACTCTCCATGCCGTGCGACACTGGAGCAGTTGCTCAGCAGGCAAACTGGAATCGCCGCCTCATTTACGATACTTTGAAGAGGAAGCATTGATTAAGCCCATCTTCATTAACGTGCTTGAGTGAACTGCTACCGTCATTCGTTCATGTCCGTTGAACCACTAATTAGCGCGGAGGCGCCGTAATTTTTCCGCTCGGGACACTGCGTTCGCCGTTGCTGTGCATCTGGCGGCGAGGTGCCGACGGGTACGCACTGCAACATCGGGTTCGGGAGCTGGGGCGCGAATTGCGCCGTTTTCTGAGCATTAACGTGCCGTGCCTTTGAATAGGACCGAAGTCCAAGCTCATAACCAAGACAAATATGATCACTTCATGTGTGGTTTCTGGATACAACAGTTACTTGGGTTGAGTTCGGCATATTTGATCCTAGATCTGGTGTTCTCGCATAGGTTTTGATGGAAACTTTGGCGTACGTAACCTAGAAGCTGAGGACCACCTAGGTCCCCCCCAATGGCGATCTTGGTTTCCAATGGAAGGGGACGATGGTCTGGAAGCCAGCACGACAGTCCAGGCGTTGCTGTTCACAGGGGCACTACAGTCCTCCAGGATATTTTTTTCCCTGTAACTACCCCTTGGCAAGGATCTCGATACATCTGCCACAGCCTCATACGTTGCGACGCGCTACCTCACGCTTCTACAGTTTGATACTCTGTTTACAGAGGTGTATTGCCTCTTCTGGATGATATAAATAATGCTAATTTTAGCTGCAGAACTGATGATAAATATATTGAGTCTATTCTATAAGATTTTAAGGCTATTATAACTATAATCTGCATAAGCCTACATCTTACTTTTATATCTACTTTCAACCTCTACTCTTTATAGTGCTAGCGCTATATTACTACTTACTTCTCTATTGCAATAGCTTAACGCTTACTTTAGGTTACTCTTATTACTACTGCTGCTAGCTAGCGCCCTACTATGCATTCTACAGCAGGCATTAATAGCCTTATTGCTTAATATATAACCTCTCTAATCTCTTTTTTACGCCTGCCTAAGAAGCCTCTACTAGAGACTTCTATGCTAGTAGAAGAGGTTATTTTTATTAATATTAATATCTATTTTAGTAATTACTTCTAAAGCTTTATTATTATTAACCTAACTAGAGATAGAGCTAAAAATGATGTTTTACTAGCTAATTCAGCTTTTTTTTTAAAGTTTACTATATCTTTATTTCTTTAACTCTCTATGCTTAAGCCTCTTCTTAATAATAACTTAAAAGAGGGGTTACCTATATTTAAAGTTAATAAGCAGCCTTACTGCTAGATAATATATAAACAGCAGGTTGAAATTCACACCTTATATAAATATAGAGGTTTTACTTACTTTATTATTACTAAGTAACTTAGAGTAACTGTTAATTAAGTGCAGTATGCCTGCCTCTTTAGGCATATTAATAGCTATTAAGAGGCTTATTAGTATAAGCTGAAGCTAGCTATCTATATGCTATAATATTAATATATTAAGAACTAGCTATTAGAAGACCTTTTTAACTGCCTTATGCTATAGATAGATATCTCTAACTTCATCTTAAAGGTCTTCTGCTTTTTAAAGCAAGCTATAAATATAGCAATAAGATCTTTTAGATATAATAGAGTCTTCTATTTCTGCTGCATCGCTCTGCCCTATAATATCTAGGAAAAGAGGCTTAAATTTGCCCTAAAGTTTGCTAGATTTCTTAAAAGCTATTAAGATATATAGATATAGTTAGATAAGGTTTAGTGTAATAGTATTACATATAGTAGGCAGTTTCTCACTATTAGAGGTAATAAGGATGCTGCTAACTATATATCAGCTTAGATTAAAGCCTATAGGTTTATATTTTAAGCTATAATCTCTAGCAGTAAGAAGGGCTGCTATCTAATATAAGAGAAAGGCTAAGGTTAGATTAACGCCTAGAATTACTGCAAAAAGATAATGCTGCTATTCCTTAAGTTCTAATGCTAATATACTAACAACTTCTAAAGACCTAAAGTGGTCTATATATATAATAATATATTAAGGATTAGATATAAGAGCATTTTAATAATAATCCCTTTATCTTATAGCTTTTAAAGAGCTTTAACTTAAATCCTATTAAATATATATAGATATTTATAAAAAGATAGATTAAAGAGAACTACTAGCTGCACTTAACTAGTAAAAAGCTATATAAAGCAGTACTTATAATATAAGAAGTAGTGCTAGAAGAATATATCTTCTATTTAGTACATTTAATAAAAAGAAGACTTTAGAAGGTGATTAAGAAGAAAGGCAGATAGACTAAATATTAATTAATAATATTTAGCTATAAATTAACTCACTAGGAGAGGCTGTTTTTGCATAAAGTAGCATTTTATCTCAATAAAAACCCTGGCTGGCCTGGAATATTGAAAATCCGGCTCTTTTCGAGGCATAGGTGGCGTCAATATAACGATGTACAGGGGTGGCGGCGATGTATCGCTCGAAGTACTGACAGGCAACGAAATATCCTGGAGGACTGTAAACAGGGGCGGGCCTAGAACGCTCAGGCAAGCTGCTGTCAGTAATTTTCCGAAAGTTAGTTAAGATTGGGGTTCGTTAGCTGCCAAATCATTAGCGAGTGGACGCTTAGTGCGGCAAGTCAAGGTCTGCCCATTGCCGGACTGATTTGTCCGTCACAGTTTGATCTGGCACCAGAATGCATGACTCGGCTAGGCTGGGCAGAACTTCGCACTGGATTCAGGGCTGGGTTTCAAGACTTGTAGACCGAGAGCAAGTCTTGAGAAAATTGAAGCCAACCAGGGATTGTCAACAACTAGGCAACATATGCATGTGAAGTGCATAGCTTGAAGGCTAGTCGAATGAGCGAATGTCTGGTTTATGGGATCTTTTCGCATTCAACCCGCCAGGTTCTTCAAGCGAAGATATAGAAGACCAATATATGTACTTAAAGATGTCGACCAGAAGCCTAGTTTAGTCCGGAACAAAGATCAGAATATCGCCTCGCCAGGTGCATGAAACCGCAGAGACTACCGAGGCAAAAGGTCAAATCAGGAAGTTCTAGGGAAGATAGACCAGACTTTCTTTGGCGACAACTTCAGGGTGACTATCTCATAAAGCCTTTCAGTAACAGCCTTACTTGTCAGCAAGCGCGGCAAAATAAAATGGTGATTGATAATGTCTTTCTAACATCTTGAAAAGCTCGTGGGTAAGGTAAATAAACGGGCGAGATGTTCATGGGCAACGCGTTGACCAACGTTACAACACCTCGCTGCTTGACAATTTATGACGAGGAGAACGTTATCGTCCGCAAACTCCGCCATCGTCAACGTTATCCCACGTCAAACTCCGCAACTTACTAATTCACACGACTACTGCTTTGTCCAACAGGATATAAGCCCTCATAGCTGTCCTGGATCTGGTTATTGTTCTCAAAACAACCAGAAGTCAGGTTTCACTCATCGTAAATTCAAAATTCAGCAATCGACTGCTCGCCCAATCGAAGTCAACATGAAGGAAGCTATTGTAGACTGCAACACCCAAGTTCAGCTCATTGAGTCGCCCGTTCCGACTCCTGGTCCAGGTCAAGTCCGAATCAAAGTAGTTGTGGCTGGAAGTAATCCCAAAGATTGGTAAGGCATCTGTGTTCTTCTCAAGGGGAATTGCTCATTAATGTCCATTCGAACAGGAAGATTCCTGTTTACCATGGTATCTCACCAATGAATACCGGTGACGATATTGCCGGATACATCGACGATGTTGGTCCTGATGTTACGGAGTTCAAGACCGGTGATCGAGTCGCCTCGATGCACCAACCTGGAGCACCCAACGGCGCATATGCAGAGTACTCGATCAGCGGGGTGGGGACTACCTTCCACATCCCTCCAAAAACCAGTTTTGAGGAAGCTGCCACGATTCCATTGGCTGCACTGACGGCAGCCACGCTCGTCTTTCGTGGACTCAGAGTCCCCGAACCCTGGGCATTTAACGATACACCTCAACCCCAGCCACTGGTCGTCTGGGGCGGCGCCTCTGCCGTTGGAGGTTTTGCGATCCAGTATGCCAAACGGGCCAGCTTCCAGCCCATCATAGCTGTTGCTGGTCGCGGTATGGAACAGACCCGAAGTCTTCTAGATGAGAGCTCTGGAGACGCAGTACTTGACTATCGGGCTGGAGGGCAATCCGTTGCAAGCAGTATCCGTGATTTATTGAAAGAAGTTCCGCTGCGGTATGCCTTGGACGCTGTCTGCCAAGGAGACAGCTCCCAGACTCTGGCAGACCTTTTGCACACCTCCTCGGCTGGAGAAACACCGTCGAGGTTGATAGTTGCTGTACCCTTGATGGAAACCCAACCGGATAAGAAGGGTCAGATTGTGCCTTTCGACATGCCGCTTGGAACGGATGCAGCTTTCCTCCCGGTAAGCTTCATTTATGAAAGCGATACTGGCCGTGATTTTGGCTTCGTGCATGCTAGGTACCTGGGCAAAGGTCTGCAGGATGGCTGGCTGAAGCCCCATCCGCACAAGGTTGTGCCAGGCGGCCTTGCTGGAATTGAGAACGGGCTGAAAGATCTTCGAGAGGGAAAGGCTAGCGGAACGAAATTTGTGTATAGAATTGAGGAGACATCTGGCCTCTAAAATCTTGCGAGAATGGCTTTTAGGATTCTTTTACATTGTATTTCGGCTTTTCTCGACAAAATCAGAGCAGAACGCATGTAAGCTAGGTCGATAATACAGAATCAAGCAACGGTGTCCCCCTTTCTATGTCTATTGAGCGAACCCCCTGTATCTGTGTCGTATTGTGCGGGCGGTTTACTCGAGTGGCCACTTTTCTCAGACAAGGCGACGAAATTCACTCAAGCTTCTCTTCTTCCAAAGGCACAAATCGCAGGAGGCACTTTTGTCCAAGGGGGCGAGCAGAAATAACTTGGTCGTGAGACCTCATGCTTTCGACGGTCATGGAGATGTCCGGAACGGTGGTGAAACGGCCATAAACATCCCTCAGCAACAACTTCATCTCAGCAAGAGCAAGACTAAAGAGAAATTATCGTTAGTTTAGGCGACTCCCTACCAAGCATGATGGTCCACTTACTGTTTGCCAACACAGCCTCTACCGCCATGTGAGAATGCAAACATGTGTCGTTTTCTTTCAGCTTCGCCAGTAGAAGACATCCACCTCTCCGGGTTGAAGACGTCTGGATTCGGGAATACGGCATCGTTGTTTCGGTGGACCGAGTAGGCCTGGCTGCTGACGATGCTGCCTTCGGGTACGAAGAAGCCATCGATCTGCTTACCTCCATGGGGCACTACTCGAGGCAGAGACATGGGAATAGCCGGGAAGCATCTAAGCCCTTCGTGCACTAAGGCATCAAGGTAGGACAGCTTGTCGAAAGAAACGTCGGGATTCTCTCGGATCTCGTTTTGAAGCTTCCTCTGAAATTCGAGGGATGATGGCTGTGAAAGCTCCCACATGAGAAAGCACAGTGAGTCTCCCGTCGTATCGATGCCGGCGACCATATGATCCATGGATTCTGCTGCGATGTCCGTACTATCAAGCTGATTGACGCTGCTGCTGCTCTCAGTCTTGTCTTGGAGGCGGTTCAACAGAGTGAACGGGGCGGGATCGATCTTCGAGGTCGCACCGATGACAAAGTTCTGGGCCAAAGGTGTGGTGCGCGGGTCAAGAAAAAGATCCAGAAGCTTTGAGAAGTATTGATAGAAGACAGGATAGTGGTGCTGGACGAGACGACCTGGTCTGTTAGCATCACAGCCGAGACAAAACTCGTGATAAGCTTACTTCGGAGGCTGTCGTCGCTGGTAACCTGATGCATCATGTCCAAATCTTCTTTCTTCTGAAGACTGTTGGTTCCATAGGGATGGAATAAGTGATGGGTAATACAATCACAGGCATACGCATGGAGCGAGATCTGACCAGAGTTAAGAAGCCGTTTAGAACAGTTGAAACAAGTTGATGGTAACACTCACGTAAACATCCATGCTGGTTTTGGTATGTTCACCACACTGCCTGACAAATTCCTTGGCTCGCTTCTCAATGCCGCTGAGCGCTGTAGGCTTTACGACATTGCTGTTGGCGTAACGATCAGCGATGATGCGCTTACGCTTTGCATGCTATGTCGCAGCTGTTAGCGAGGATTATCGAAACGAGCTCATACACTGACATCGCCCTTTTCCAGAGTCGAGAACATGGTCCTACGCAAAGTGGATGAGCTCGGAATATCTGTTATTCAACCGACAGCCACGCCACATACCTGCGCTTGAAGACCCTGAACAAATTGTAGAAGCTGGACTTGTCGTAGCCGCTTCCTAGAGACCCGTAGATCTCTTTGACAGCCTCGTATGACGTGAACGAGACCTCATTGGGGGCAATACGAACGACCGGTCCGTACTTGAGATGCAGAGAGTGGACATATAGCGTCCTCATGGCATTGAACTCATGCCATCTGAGGGCAAGCGGCGTAAGTCTGGACCAGAATGGTCCAGGAAGTTTCCATAATGGTGATGCAATGCAACGAGCTAAGTAGAACACGACTAAAGCTGCGGCGGCAATCGCCACAAAAAGAGGGCTGAACAGCATGCTGTGCTTGGTTGACTTGACATCAGCTATGTCGAAAGAGCTAAATCGTTAAACAGCTACCGGGGGCGGAGAGGGGTACATATACCAAATCTTCCCCGCGGGGTCGAACGCCTGGTAAAAACGGGGCTGATAAGCCGGAGCTGATGAGACAAATCAAAACCTCTTTGGAAAAGTTGTCAATGATTCACTTTGAGTCATGGTTCGTTTACCCCGCTGAATTTGTTGAATTTCTTCCCCTAATGTTAAGAATTGGCGAGTTCCGGTTCTTGGACTTGAAAGCAAACTAGCCCATCGTCGGAGCGGCCCCGCAGTTGATCGCTAATGTTAAGACCACCCGACGATACGGATCTGCCGAGTTCACCGATTGTCACAGTTCCCCTAATGTTAAGCGCAGCCGCAGGCCCACCTCCGAGTGTCTCCACTCCGGGGGAGCCAACCTCCGGTTTGCTGTTTGAAATCAGGGCTTATCATTTGGCCTAGCCCTCTTTCAGTAAAAATTGCGCACGCCGTGCAGTGTCGCAAACGGATAGATCGCAGGCAAGCTCGGGGAAATTTCGGGACACAATCAAGCGCCTGTCTGAAAGCATCAACAGTTGTCAACCGTTGATTGTGACTCAATAACATTTGGCTACTTCTGTAATACTTAAGAAGACACAGGGGCCACCAATACGTGTACTTATTCGAAAACACTAGAATCCCAAATATAGGGAAGTGAGATTCGAATCAGAAGCCGTCATTGAAATAAGCCTTGAAAACGAAGACTCTGGGAATCCTCATGTTGAGCACGTTCTTACTTCTTCTCATGGGCATTGGTCGTTTGTCTCCAAAACCCCGGCGATCTCTTCAAAACCAACTCTTCGTAGACCACGGACGGGTACACGAACATGTGATCTTCGTCCACGTCGTTGTACCATTCATTTAGATCGTTGTAGTGTTGAACATAATCAGATGCGCGGGCATATATCCAGCCATTTGGCCCTTCGTCGTGATCGATCATCCAGCCATCCTCATAATCTGGATGTACATCATCGCTTTCTTTAAAATGTGTAGGTTGCCACTCTCTCTTGAGGGCGTGTTTAAGTGTCTCGTCGAGGGACTCTAAGCACACGTCGTCGATCACCATGCACACGTTATATCGAGCGCCATGAAACATCATCTGCTTCGGACTTGGCGGTCCTCCATACGGAAAAAGTCCCACTTCTTGTGTTTCTGGGCTCTCTTTCCAGTTCTTTGCCAGTTCCTGTCTAGCCCACGTGTCGAAATGGACCTTCACTTCTACTGGACTGGCGCTATCGAGCCTGTGCTTATCTTCAATGAAAGTAATGTGATGACGATCGCGCAGAGTCCGTCGAATATGATAGAGCGGGTGACCTAGGCTGTTTTGCACACATGTTTCGATGTGGTGTCGCATTTTACGCCACGAGATTTCGTCGCTGTAACAGGTGCGGTATACAGCAAATCCCCACGGTGCGTCAGGCTTGAGCTCATCATTTCCTATCTCGTAGCATATCGATTCGTGAGTTTCAAGTTCGCTCCCTATCATTGCTGCAAACTCTACCCAGTCATTCGGCCATTTGTTGGTTTGTTCTAATGGAACTCGTGTGCAAAAGTTCTTCATACAATGTAAACGAGGGGCTTAATTACTTGTTGCAGTGGACCACGCGGGCAAGACTGTTTTTGCTTGGACGCGCGGATAGGATGACTTGGATAGCGTCTGCCATGTTCGTGAGCTGACGGGAAGGCGAATGAAAGACATCTAGCGATTGTGCTACAGGTTGTGATGTTGATGTCTTGATGAGAAGTTGGAATGTCATGGGCTTTGTTGGCTAAGGTAGAGAGAGGATATTGTATGGTAGCCCGTGCATCACCACTGATTCCCCGGCATGGCAACCCAAACCTCTGGCTTGCCACCATTCCAAATGCCTCAACTCACTTCCCTAAGGTGTCTGTTGGCAATGGACACTCACTATGCATATTTCACACTTGGAATATGAAGCGCGAATTAGTTCTATTGGTGTTCAAGGATTACATGAGATTATCAGCCTCCTCAATGATGTAGCCAAAGTCGCCATTAGCTGGCCATGATAAATAAAGAATTCAGAAATTGGCGGAGTTGTGGTTTCAAAAGTATGTATTTCACTTATCATTCGTACCAAGCAAATCGCACCCTACAACCACAGCGCCGGGCTAGACAGAAGTCTATCATGGCCCATCCCACGTGGGTACGGGGAGATATCGGGTATCTATCCAGTTAAATCGCACCATCGACTTTGAATTCCACACCGACGCTTCCGAATCCCACCGGCCGAGCTTATCGGATCAGATAGGACGTGAAGACACGGACATCGAAGAGCCCGGCTCGCCGCGCCGATGCCGGCAAGCCGCAATTTGCCATGAAGTTTGACTCTGCTTCCACCCGGAAAACTAGGGAGCGAGAACAGCTGTTTTTAATGTTTTGCCATAGAACCTTACAATGCTCCGGCTCTCTGGGAGCGGAAATCCCGCCCGAGGACGGCAAATCTCGCCTTGGCTGAGGGTCCGGACTCGGGCCCCGGACGTATCATATTAGACGATTGATTGCACCATAGAACCTTAACATGCCATACCCCTGTCGTGACATTCCGATTGATACGAGAGCCACGCAAAAAACTGTATGTTTATTAGGGGTAACAAGTCTTAAAGAACGAAGTGTCACCTTTCAGTATGCTGGCAGACCGAACCCGACAGTTTGGGACGCGGGAGACGATACCGATTGATGGAATAACGATGGCGTCATTACCTCTGGAGCTCATTGAGCATATTTGCTCTCTCTTGTGTCCTCATTGTCAACACCCCGGCATATTTTCCGACATCGTTACAGAAGATACGCGTTCGTCTCAAAGGGCCTTGGCTCACCTGTGTCGAGTTTCTAGGCGCGTTTGTGCCGTGGCACAGCCATTCCTCTTCCATCAATACTGCACGGGAAACCTGCCGGCGGAAAACGACTGCGGACTGAGAGGGCACGCACGGTGTCTCCCCCGCGAAGATGACAAATTACCGGCGTTTCTTCACAGTATCATCAGCCGTCCAGATCTATCCTTCCACGTTAAAACCCTCCAGCTCGTGGAGACAGACGAGATTAACGGGCTTACGCCGGATCTGAGCCCTTTGATCTTCACAGCGAGCCAAAAGGCCAGAGCCTTACATCATGCTCCGACACAAGAGCATCTGAGAACCCAAATTTGGGGAGATTCGAGACAGCCAGAAGCATTACAGAGGATCAACCGGCGAAGGGTGCACCACTGGCTGGAAGAGCTCGCCATTCTCTTGACGCCCAACGTTGAGATGATCTCGATAGCTCGCGATAGCTTTTGTCAGTATCAACACATCAAAGACAGCGGGTCTTTATTGCCTTCACTCAAGGTCATAACCCTCCGAGGAGTCACGAGAAATCAGCACGTGCATGAGGCAGCCGCCCTCTTCAAGGCCGCACCTAATCTCAAGGTCCTCAATTCCATGCAATGTAGCCTCTTTGACGGTCTCAGTCCATGGAATATGAGCAAACCATGGACATTGTCGCTGGGTAGTCTGAAGAGGCTGGTGTTAAGCGAGATCGGGTTCGAAGACCTTGCTCTGCTCCTAGCCTGCTGCCCAGAACTACGGGAACTGGAATTGACGGCTGTCAACATACATCGGACTGCGGGTATCGAATACTGGGATGTCTCCGAGCTGTTGCAAACTTTGGTTCCCGTACGACATCAACTTCGGAAGCTCCGCCTCACCCATTCCCCGAGCCAACGGTCTCGCGCGGAACAGAGACAGTGGACGGATGAGACATCCCTGTCGTTTCGAGAGTTTGTCCAGCTTGAAGAGTTGGCTTTCGACCAGATTATGATCGAGTACCGCACGAGGCCTACGGGTGTTGACGATGAGACGCCCCTGGGGTGCACAGTGTCCGATATGTTGCCGACATCACTGAAAAAGCTACATCTTTTGCACGTCAAGAAAGAATCGCTGAAGGATCTCAAGCGCCTTGCCGAGAATTCCAAGTATCGGTTGCCGTCCCTCAAACTCGTTCACGTCAGTTTCGCAGACGGCATAGACAAGAGAGATGTCGGGTACAAATGCATACATGATATCACGGTAGCGCTGCAGTCGGCTGACATGAGCGTGCTTTGGGATACCAACAATGTTAGCGAAAAGCCGTTGGAACCTATTCCAGGCGGCGTAACTGCACTTACGTCGATCCAAGTATCTTTAGCAACGGCGGGTATCGATAAATTAGCCTTGTGATGGTCCATTCCAAACTTCTTGTTTTATTCGACGAAAACGGGAGAAGGTTTGGGACTGAATTCATAGGAAGTGATAATCCCTACGTGCCTGGAAAAACACCAGTGTAATGAGAGAGGGACAGGCCTCTGTGTACATAGTATCAAGTCATCAGGAGGACGAAGTTGACCGTATGACTTGGTCACAGACTACAGGTCAAATTTTCAGTGAAGACACCTTGAAGAATACCCTCACTGATCGGTTACCGCCAGATCCCCCCTTGTCTGGTCACACCACGACGCGCCGGAAAGTGTCCCAGACAAACATTCGTGGACGTCCCAGAGCCTGGAGTTCGGTATCATTTTGATGCAGCTTGCACAGATGAAATCGGGCCGGAAAGCACAGTACTATACACCTCAAGACTTGGGATAGAAATTTTCCTAGCACATATTCAGTAATCCATCTCGCCCCTTGTCGACGCCGCAACTGAAAGACCGCTGAGACCTCGCGAGGCAAGCCAGAACGTTGGAGTTACAAGAGGCGACTGAACGTTCCACGCACATATCCAGGTGTAACGAACATTGCCAGTTCGGGCCATTTGTTTGCTATGGGTGCGTAGAAACATCATTGGACATGTAGCCAGCCGAGCCGAAATGTCTCTCACCACTCACCCACCGGAAATGCCCATAGTGAGCGAGCCGAGTTATGGAACTGTCTTGTCGTCGGATAAATTGTTCGATTCTTGTCTTAGATCAGCCCCATCAAGAAGATGCAGCCATGATCCAGCAGTTTTGACACATGCGCATGGCGTTTCCACCGCAGAGAATAGCCGCCCCTTATGAAACGGTCTCGATACTTCGTTTCTCAGCATGTTGTCAACGGTCTTGTGAATGGGGGGACAAGTAGAGCTAGTGCTGAATAGGGTCGAGAGAGCGAGAGGCCAGCGTCAATTGAGAGACGTTAGTTGTTCTGGATCATTCCAGACGACGCCATTGGCTGCTAGCTTCCCGAGACATTCTGAGTTTTCTATAGTGCCAGTGTGCTAGGGGCGCCAATGGCGCTGCCTCAGTTGGCGTCATGGTGGTAGTTGAAGCAATCGTGTCTGGTAGAAGCGCAGGAGGGCCACAGCAGAATCATAACCTACTGAGTGCGATTGAGGCGGTAGTGAAACGGTGTAAAGACTCGTGGCATAGCGCAGGGCATTTAGAGGTTGCACCTGTCCCAACGCGGTTGCGACGAAAACATTGAGGCAACCGCTCTTGGGTCTGCGGGGGAGACTGTCTCGAGCGTGTCAATCCCAGCACCCGGATGAGCGACAATCACTTCAAAGCTACTGAGAAACTTATTAAGAATGAGTACACTGCATAACTTAGTACATGCCTCAGGCGTGAACTGGTCAAACTGTAATGCGGTTCACGATCTGTGAGTCCCATCAGGGCCTGCGCCGCAGGCGTCGCCGTCATCTTGCCACGTGTAAACCATGCATATTTACTTTCAATAGGGGTTGCGCATCAATCAAAGGGTCCGAAATCTCTTTTTGTTTTTGACTCATTAGTTTGAGTAGACCACTCCATGATCTTAATGATCATCAGCAACTTCATCGATGCTTGGATGCAATAGATGATACGGTGGGCTGAGTTTGCCGCTAAACAGACCATAGTGGAATGCAGCCTTGGCAGTGAATAGAGAGAAACAGCAGCTTGTGATACAACAGTCGTACATTGAGGAACAATACGACCCGAGGTGGTGTCCCAGGCTAACAGGGGTATTGAGATGGTACTTGTGTTCATGTAATACGGCGACCACAGTGCTGGAATCTATTCATCTGTTGGATGGTCTTCGGCATCGAGTCTTTGGTGCAACAAGATCTAGCAAGCATTGAAAAATTCTGTCCATGAGTATCTGGGCCCCCTGGTATCTGCTACCCTCACCGCCGGGACAGGTTCCGGACCGCTCTCCAACTTGTGTCTGATTGACACACGGTAAGTGGGCTGGCGCAATTACCACCCAACATCAATAACGGGGTTATGTGAGGGTGAAGGATTTTAGAGAATCTTGAAGCGAAGAACATCTGATAGGAGATAAACTTCACGAAGCACGTTGTTTAGTCTCGGCGAAAACCCTGATCCAAGGTAAGGGAATGAGCAAGCCGGAGCATATTGATCTCTGTCTTGGGTGGAAGGCCCGAGAGTGGTCAAAATGCTTCGAAGCTCCCGCAGGATGAGAGACAGAAGATATGATGACCCAGGCGAGGAATATTTCTGTGTGAGGGGGTAGTGGTGGGCAACTTAAGCTCACCGACCGTCCCCACGAAGGAAGGATACGTACCGTCTTTCCTAATAGCACTTGACGTCGTGTTTTTGATGACTTCCAGAAACGTGTCATATGTCGTGAAAGCTGCCGTTTAGACTGCCAAAGATCGGCAATCCATCTCGATCCTGCCATCGCCTGCATTCTTCAGCGCCAAGCAGGTGCAGAGAGATGCATAATTGCCGCGTTTGTTTGGGAAAGATCTCAGACCAACTGATTGCAGCATCGTGCAGGAGCAGGCCCCCGGTGGGCTTGTCCGTGTAACCCCACGATGTCCCCCCTCCCCTGGCTCGAGACTGTCTCTCACCCTGAGCCGTCTCAGGTATCTTCTCTCTTTCAGTTCTGTCTGTTTCCGTGTGACCCCTTTGACAGCATGGCTCGGGCATTACCAAGGGCCCGTCAATGACGAGATACTGATTACGTCGAAGGATTGACAGCTGGCAGCGTTCTGCTGGTATGTATGTTTGATCAGGTACTACCGCAGGTACCTTTTCTCTTGTCCAAATCAAGCTGAGCCTCGAAAACCAATTTCCAGCAGAAATCAAACGCCTGTGCCAGGACTTTTAGCTCACGTTAAGGATCATTTCCAAAGGTTCAGCGGTGCAGTACACAACCAGCCACAATATCCGCCGTGACAGATAACAGTCGACCACTATCGCGTGTAGACGAAACTACCCAGACACGCGAGACAACGGCTGCCACCATCCATATTTCCATTGCCCGAGCCACTGGCTGTCTTGTGGAACTTCGACGAGCCCGGCACTTGGCTACTCCTTACCCTCCCCATCCTCCTCTTCTAAAGCAGGGATCAGCTCGGTCATCTTTGACCCTCGACAGAATCGCGAGGGGCGAAGTAGAGACCCAAGCGACCGAATGTCTCGGAGACCTGCGGGCTCATATTGTCCAGCACAACTACCGATATTCGCTTCCGACTCCAAGATCCAGGTCCTCGGCAACATCTTAACTAGAACTATGGGATTAAGAATGGGGAATGCATCTGCTTCTGCTATATAGCGCGTCGATGTCCCGCTTATTCGCCAGGCAATCATCAACGCGCTGAGAAAGTTGTTACATTCCCCCTCCTTTCCGCTTTCCGAACAGTGTTACGCCTCATCCCGGAAGTCGTGCAGCCCTGGAACTCGAGCTCGACGGTCAGGAACGCCCATCTTCCTGCTATGTTTGACCCCAAAGACCCCTCAATGTCGACCATCATGGAGTCTCTATCATTCCCCAACTCCCGTGCATCCACTCTGGCCCCAAGTAATGGCAGCATCTCCGATGTGGAAAAGGAATCAAGCACTTCAAGCGCCGCAGCCTCAATCCAGAATCTCAAGATTGAGCGTATACCTCTATCCAAAGCCACACCAGCAGATTCCTCCTTGGAATCAACCTCCCCAAGTAGGAATACCAATTCAAGCGACGAAGTTATACCCGACTACCCAACAGGAATGAAACTTGGCTTGATAATT
This sequence comes from Colletotrichum horii, assembly GCA_027406005.1. Lineage (NCBI taxonomy): Eukaryota > Fungi > Ascomycota > Sordariomycetes > Glomerellales > Glomerellaceae > Colletotrichum > Colletotrichum horii. The sequence continues at coordinate 9,290,477 of JANVYB010000001.1, read as the reverse complement.
CTGGCACTCTGTCTCAGTGTCTTCGTCATGGCTCTCGGTAGGTGATTTACGATCTTGGTCAGAAGACGAATCCACTGAAAAAAAGCGTCAGATAACTCAATCATCGCGACCGCAATTCCGCGCATAACCGATGAATTCAACAGTTTGAACGACGTCGGTTGGTATGGGAGTGCATACCTCCTGACAACAGCGTCCTTCATGCTGCTCTTCGGCAAGCTGTTCACATTCTTCAGCATCAAATGGTTTTATCTCCTGGCCATCGCCCTCTTCGAACTCGGTAGTCTAATATGTGGCACCGCTCCCAGCAGTATTGCGCTGATTATTGGACGCGCTATTGCTGGGATTGGAGGCGCTGGCATCTATGTCGGATCGCTCATCATTTTGACCTACAGCGTGCCGCTGGAGAAGCGCCCGATTTACACGAGTTTCGTCAGTAGCATGTGGGGGATCTCCAACGTCGCTGGGCCTCTCCTCGGTGGTCTTTTTACCGATAGTCTGTCATGGCGTTGGTGTTTTCTTGTAAACCTGCCCATCGTAAGTGGCTTCTATCCAGATGCGAAAGATTTTCACTGACAAGACGAAGGGAGCCGTCACTGTTCTGGTGATCCTCGTTTTCTTCCCCGATCCTGTCCGAAAGGTGGCAAAAGAAGGCTGGCGCACGCGCTTGGTTCAAATGGATCCCATCGGCAACCTCCTTTTCATGCCAGCCATCATCTGTCTCCTACTTGCGTTGCACTGGGGCGGCGTCACGTACTCCTGGAAGTCATCACGAATCATTGCCCTTCTCTTCGTCTTCGGAGCGGCAATGACATCTTTCATCTACATCCAATATCGCAATCAAGACAACGCGACGGTTCCTCCTCGCATCTTTCAGAAACGCAGCGTCTGGTCGTCAGCTTTCTATGCATTTAATCTGGGCGCTGCTTTTCTTCTATCTGTTTACTTCTTACCAATCTGGTTTCAGTCGGTCAAAGGTGCTTCTGCAGTCAACTCCGGCGTCATGAATCTTCCCATGCTTGGTGGCGTCGTTATCTTCTCCTTGGTTGCCGGAGCTCTTGTCACTTTATGGGGCTACTACACCCCGTGGATGATCCTCGGTTCAATGCTCATGGCCATCGGCTATGGGTTGATCTCAACATTCAAGCCAGATACTCCTGCGAGTCTCTGGATTGGCTTTCAAATGATTGCAGGTACAGGCGTAGGCTTCGGCATGCAGCAGCCCCTGATGGCGGTCCAGGTTGTCCTCGATGCGGCCGACGTACCAACGGGAACTGCCATCATCATTTTCTCACAGACAATTGGTGGGGCTGTCTTCGTCGCCATCGGTCAGATGGCATTTACCAACAAGCTTGTCGACAGTGTCCGAGAATACGTCCCAGGAATTGATCCGGCTACGGTCATCGCCTCAGGAGTGACGGCTGTACGGGAGAAACTTACCCCAGAGCTTCTGAGTGGGATAGCCTATGCTTACAGTGATGCACTGGCACAGGCTTTTCTCGTTAGTGCCGTGACGGCGTCGGTCACCATAGTCGGAGCAATATTCGTAGAGTGGAAAAGCGTGAAAGGCAAGGATGTCCGGGCAAGCATCGCATGATTGGAAAATCGCGAACCTAGTGTCGGCGTTATGAGAGAGAAGGTTATGTATAGAAAGGCGTTAAGGATCTTTGCTTCTGTAGCCAGGCTAGGGTTGTTTTCGTAGGTAGCTTTGCTCAAACGCAACACTTCCAGGATCATCGCGTAAGCCTGATCCCACCCCACGTGGCCATGTAAGCACTAAATGCAAGTCATGTCTGCAATCTTACATCTGACAGAGCCTCAATATTAGGTACGGAGAGCCGTAATAACAACTTGAAACGATTTAGTTGCCATCCGCAATGCGAATAACCATCTTCTTTGCCCTGACCGTTCCCTCCTTCAGCCCCTTCAACGCTCCCGCAATTCCTTCCAGTCCGTTAACAACCTCATACGGATGCGCTTTCATCCAGCCAGTTCTCAAACCTTCAGCAAACACCCTGGCCCAAATTAAGCCGAACAGCCGGCCCTGACCCTCCTCTTCATGCACATGTCCGACGCTCGTGACAACAACCTCAACGCTCTTGTCGATCGCACCGTAGTCCCTTCCTGGCAAAACCGTAGTGACCCTTGGCTTGAACCCGGTCCCCTCCTCTGGCGGTCCCTGGATAGCCTTTCCAAGCATTTCAAAGGAGCCATTTTCGCTCACGCAGTCGAAGGCCCTATAACATCTTACTCCCGTCTTCTCAATAACCTCCTTCAGCTTCTCTGCCAGCTTGTCCTGGCTCTCAAACTGGGTGTAGTCCAAGAATACATCACCGGCCCCCTCATCAAGCAGCCCGGTCACAAACTGGCTGTTCTTGCTGCCCACGGCAATCAGCGGGTGCACCCCGGCCTTCTTGGCAAGCTTCACGCCGAAAGCTCCGATTGCAGAGCTGACGCCGTAGATAATTACAGGGCTCTTCTTCTCACGGCTGCGGTCCCAGGGCGAAGGCACCTCGAGCGAGTGGAACAGCGCGGTCGCGGCCGTGTACGCGGCCAACGGCACTGTCGCCGCCTCCTCGAAGGTGACGCCCTTGGGAACGTGGAAGGCGGCGAAGGCCGGGACGATGGCGTACTCCGCGAAGCTGCCGTGCTCGGTGCGCATGACGTGGAAGCCGGCGACGCGGTCTCCCTTTGCGAATTCGTACACTTCGGAGCCGACCTTCTCGATTACGCCGGCGACGTCATCGCCTGAGTTGTGGGAAGTGCCGACCCAGGCGGGAAGTTTCCAGTCCTTGGGGTTGGTGCCTGATATTTGTCAGTGACTATCATTTTGCACCATAAGTCGCGGGCGAGAAGTACCTGAGACGATAACCTTGATGAGGAGTTCACCCGGCCCCGGTTCCGGGACAGGCGAGTCCTTGATGTCGACAGTGATGTCCGGGTTGACGATAGCTTCCTTCATTTCGAATATAGTGGTTGGCTGACTTGAACAATTGAAAACTGCCCGGATTCGACTTTCAAAAAGAAGTTGAGGTCTGATAACGTTACGATATTTAAACATAAACTTGATGTTGGCGGAGTGACGTCAAGACTTGCCAGGATCCAGACCAAGACCCTTCTTTATACTTCTACACAGAAAACGCGGTTCCATTCTTCTCCACGGACCAGCGCACACTCTAAACCGTCTCAAGATGTTCTGAACTTGTTCTCTTCCAATCAACTCCTTCCAAAACACTTGTCGCCTCGGCGAATAGACAAGAGGCCCGGGCGACCCGTTCATCAGACCCCACAGCACTTCACCATGCCGGGCCCCGCCCCGCGGTGATCGCACCATCACTTCAGATGAGGGGGGAAAACGTCAAGCGGATTACAAATCCAAGACCCATGCTTCTTCTTAAAAGACGGCAGAAATTGGTAAACTCCGCAAGCGAAACTCCGCGATTGTGGGACCGTGAATCCGAGATGCATGCCGTGGTAGGCCTAGACCGGGGGCAGTAGAGGTCTACATGCCGGGACCCGGGACGGACCGTGATGTCTTGCTGCAGACAAAAATCGGGTCTTGAACCTGTAGAACTCCTCGGTTTCGCGATTGATCTTCACCGGGCATCTATGTCCGATGGATCCGGTCGGCGACACTTCCAAAGTTGATTCGTATTCGGACCTGAGCTGATCCTTGCGACACGTTGACCAGCCTCTATTCAACTCATCGTAGACTCTAGGTATGACTTTGGAAGAAGTCCACATAGTCAAAGAAGCTCCTTTTGATCCATCTTCCCAGTTCCGGGTCGGTCCTGTTTACTCCCATCATGCCATACTGCTGCTCAAAGCTCCCAAACTCATTATTATCAATCCAACTCCACGCCAACGCCCCAATCACATTAACCCCATCCTCGTGCACAGCCCTCAGCGTCTCCGTGAGGAAATTCTGGTAGTACATCGTCCTCTCAAAGTCATACCTCTGCGCATCCACTGGCGTCTCTGTGTCCGCGTACTGCGGGAACCCAAACTCCGTAACCATGATGCCGGAAGGCTTGAAGGTGTTCCACACGTACCCGAATTGCTCTCGCACATACGAGGGCGCGATGATAGCGCCGCCCTCGGAAACGGCGCCCATCTTCCAACCATTGGCTTGTGTCGTGCTCAGCTCCACGCACGAGGGCCACAACGGGTCTGATGAGTTTGAAGCACAGGCGTCGTATCCCCCGGCTGGATCGGTGGCGTACTGCGCCCCGTACGGGTCAAATGCCCAGAAGTCCATCGTCCCGTTGATGGTGGCGATCTGCTCATCGGTCAGGGCAGTAAGTGTGATATCCGGCGTCCCCAAGACCGTTTCAGGAAACTGCTTTCCGAGGAACAGCGGGTTACTCATTACGCCAAGGATGAAGTCCTGGTATCGGTACGCGGCATTGACATCAGCCTCGCTGCCAGGGTCAAGGGGTACGGCAAGGTTGTTTGCGAACTTCATCGTCAACTTCCCCGTTCCGACCAGAGTGTCTTTGTACCAATGGTAGACTTCCGCATGCGCTAGCAGGAACGCCGTCAACCCGTTGTAGTTGTTGCCCAAGTAGAACTGGACTGCAATGTTGGGCTCATTGAAAGTGACCCAATACGGAACTCGATCAGCATAACGCGCCAGGACCTGCTTCGCATAATATGCGAAATGCTTCGGGAAAGCCTCAAAGTCATCAAATACGCCGACAGGGTTGTCGATGTGCATCAGCGTCGCGATGGGAGTGATGCCATACTCTAAGCACGTGTTGATCACGTCGTCGTAGTGATCCAGCGCCTGCTGATTGACCGGAGAGTCCTCCACTCCGAAAGGAACGACACGGCTCCAGGAGATGGAGAAGGAGAAGTACGGCACTCCCAACGCGGCGAGGCGTGCGATGTCCTGCTTGTACAGGAAGTAGTGCATGTCCGCGACGTTGGAATCGTTGGTTCCCAGGGTGCCCTGGCCGTTGACACCGGTCGAGTCAAGCAGCGCAGGACCGCGGCCCTCGAGCTGGAGTCCTCCTTCGACTTGCCATGCGCTTGCTGCTACGCCCCAGACGAAGTCATCCGGGAACTTGAGGCCTTCGTTCTCGTTGAGAGGCCTAGCTGGTAGTTGCGGAGGAAAGACAAGGTCGCTAGAGGGGACAGGCGTAGCCGAAGCAGTGGTGGTGAAGGGTGGCTCGTGGGTGTAAGTGTAGTTTGACCAGAGGGCTACGTAGGCACTTTGTCCGTAAGTCCCATCGGGGCTGGCTGTTGCTGATGGGTTGAAGGAGTACGTCGTGTAAGTGACGTTGGTTGGTAAGAGGGTCAAGGCTTGGGTGAAGTGAGGCGCGTAGGGAGTGGCGATGGTCAGAGGAGACGGCAGTGGTGTCGGGTATCGGTCTGAGGTCATCTGCTCATAAGAGAAGGTGCTGTAAGACCATGGTGAGGCTGCTGTTGGGTGACCCGTGAGAGATGCGGCGGACTCAAGGGCAGCGGCCGACACCCCAGCGGCGAGAAAAGCACCGGCGAGAAGTGCTGACATCGCGGCGAAGGTGGTGAGAGCGACTTGGCAATGACTGAAGACCCAACACAGCGCGCGCCATTTTGCTCAATACGGTTCACTCCCCATGCTATATACGAACTTCCCAAAGACAACGGCATCCACTTGATTCTACCGAGTTGTTGTCCCGTACGATGACCGGAAAACCCGATGTGGGATTGCTCATCTCCCCCGCCTCCACACTCCCCCGCACCGGGGGACATACCCCAAGTTGCATTAGTCGTCAAGCGAGCAAATGGAATGAGGCAGAATTGGCGACCTAGATTGAAATATTGGATTCGGGGACGACGTTTGCCCCGGCCCGTACTTCGGCTCGGAAAGGCTTCGAGGAGCGGTGTTGCGGACACGGCTTTCAGCAGCCAACACCGGTCAAATCTAGAATGATAAGATCAGATGTCATGTCTCACAATTCGACCAAACGCCGTTCACTCGTCAAATATCAATGAACATGTTGATGCCGACCTAGATGTCTTCAAACTTTTGTATTCCGTCTGACCTGACTTTAGACGCGCACAACAGAGTCGTCTCAGGTACCTGCCCAGCACAGAGAAGTCCCGCTGATCGGTGAGCGAGGTCGTCAATCGAACCGAGCCGATCGTCCTCCACGCCGAATATCTCAATTGAGTCGAGCCCAACCGAAAGTGAATAGTTATTGATGATGGAATCGGCCCTTTGGTGGATACCTAGACCGCACCCCGCCCCGGAAACCCTGGCACCCCGAGCCTGGGAGCCGGGCAAGTCTGCCAACGAGACTTGGTTACGTTGCTCGGTGCGCAACACAGATTCAATTACGAAGACACTGCCGGCTGGACAACCCTGCGATGTGACAGCCAGCGCTGACTCATGAAATAGAAATCGATTTTCATCGCGTTTGCTTCGATTGCTTGAGGCCTGTTCTGTGAATTCGGGTCTGCATGCTTGATCAGGCGTCGCTGTACAGGCCAGCGTTGGCTGCAGCAAACACATGCATCTGAAAACACCAATGAAATGTGAATATCGACCATCTTCTATCATATAAGGATTGTTTGTCACGACCGCAGGCGCCGTTGAGAAGGCCCTACAGGATGCCATTAGCGTTAAAAGCTAGATTAATCAACGGGGAAATGTGGCTGACATCGGACGCTTCTCGTTATTAAATGCAAGCGCAGCATCGTGCAATATTTGCCTGTGTCAATGAGGGAGATGTGCGGTGATGCATGAATCGCAGGTCAAGTGAGCGGTGATGAAGGATTATGGAAGACGTCAAGAACACTTAATAAGAGGGAAGAGATGTAGGACAAGAAGTGAGGGGAAGCATGCATTGCTATTGCCCGGACTCGACTGGAGCTAGAGTATGTGCATGGGATAATGAAAGTGATGAGGAAGAAGATATGGGGAGGTGACGATACTAAGGACAACTGTTGGTACACAAACCATATACTTCGGCACAACGCTTGCCTAGGAGCTGCCTCTTAGGAGACCAGATAGTCCATAATTGTTGGAACTTGACCCACCAAATCACAAGGCAAAATTCCGTGGCAAATGCCCCAGTATCAGTCCAAACACATGTCGGCTGCAAAAACACCCGTCAAAAGACATCATAAGAACTTGTTGCTGGGTGTTACCCAAAGGATTGCTTCTTCTGCTCTAAAATGTACACTTGCGCTCCTGTTCGTAACGTGATCTTTTTTGATTTATCAGAGGTTTCACGGGTCAGCATCACCAGCCTGTCTCGCCTGTACTCGTATTAGCATCATCCCCTGGCCATCGCTTGCTGAATAACGTACCCGCACAGCTCCGGCACCACCAAGCTCTCTGTCCAGTCCACCGGGGAATTCTCTCGGGTAGGAAGGCTTGTCGGGGTAGTTCATGTAGACGACACCGCAGACACCGAGAAAAGCGGTGATGAAAGCGCCGATCTGGAAAAGACCACGGCCGGTGGTAGTCCATGTGTACTCGAAGGGGGAGAACATGCCGAGCAGATCGTGGTCTTCGTGTACGGGCTCGCCGAAGTTGCGGCGCTCCTGCTTATCCCACCAGTTGCCGTGGGGGTCGCGGAACTGGCGCTTGATGAAAGGAGGGTTAATGTAGCCGCCGTTCTGCAGGATGGAGCGTTAGCCATCGTCATCGGGATCTTTCTTGCCCGCATCCTGTAGCAGATGCTGCCGCAAGCGCTATTGCTATTGCGTGACCACCACTGACCATGTTGGGGTCCTCCTGCTCGGAAAGCTTCGGGTACTCGGGGTACTTCTCCTCAAGGACGCTGCGGTCGTTGAAGGAGGGCGGGAAGAAGGATCGTTGCTGGACAATGGGAGTGCGGCGGGCTGCCTGAGCAGCACCGCGGATCGTCGAAACCCGCGCGATTCGTTGGGACAGCATCTGCATGGAGGCGCCCATGTTAGCATGCGTCGTTCGGCGAAGTCAATTGAGCGTGAGGGAGAGCATACCGTGGCCGTAGTGGTGGTTCCGACGCGGCCCAATTGCTTGATCTTGGATGTGATGTCGTCGCAGGTCACAGCCGAAGCTTCAGTCGGTTGATGATTGACTGCCAAATCCCTCGATTGTGGTTGGCTGCCGCCAGGTCAACATTCTGCCTTAGGCCAGCATCAAGTATGCACGCTGACTAAGGTGCAGGGGCCAGGCAGCTGCACGGGAATAAGTGGGTCATGAGTCGAGGGGTCACTCGGGCAGGTAGGAGCGACCAGTGAGGTGCTTGCACCTGCTGCTTCGACTTTTCCAAGGGAGCAGCAGCACCACTGTAGCAGGAGTCCGTCCCAAAATTCTCTTTTCGGCTAGCCCCAGGCAAGGCCGAGCTGCGTCTTTGGAAAAAATCCATCCTCAAACTTTTTTGCTGATGACGCTGGTTTTGCACACGATTTCCTTCGCAGCCGGCCACCAAGACGTGTCATCATGGTCAAAATTCGAACTAGAACTCATTGAGCATTGACAATTCCGTAGACATTAATATTGATGCGTCAGATGCCTTGCTCGTCGCGATCACGGCCTCAACTCGCGTCCGCCCCCCGTTGCTATTATGACCAAGACCGCGTCGCCCGAACCCGCGCATGCAACCCCCGAGGCCCTCGAGTCCCAACGCGACAATCAGATCGCGTCAGCCTTTCAAGATGATTCCGATCCTCCCTCATCTCCGCTCGAGTCCCTGGGATCCGACGATTTCAGGGACCAACTGACACCAAACGGTGTTGACTTCATCGGCTACGGCCCACCTTCACCCGCCGCGCCTGCATCGCCATCATCATCATCATCGCCATCGCCAGTCCCTCCTACGCCTCCGCCCGCCCCCGCGTCTCTCGATGACGACGACGAGCGTCCCTCGAAACGACGCCGTACAGCCGAAACCACGCCCCCAAACTCGGCAGGAAAGAAAAAACAAATCTCCCCGCCATGGAAGAAAGCTGGCGCCGACGGCCCGACCTCCTACACCGAGAACGGTAGACGCAAGTCTGGCCGCATCAACACCCTGCCCCTCGAATTTCATCCTCCATCAAACAAGCGAACGACACGCGGGGCTCTCAATAGCAGCCCACCTTCTAAGAACAAGTATGCTTCTACCAACGGCCATGCGACCCCGACACCGGCGTCTGCCGGAGCTTCTAAACCTCCCTCGCGAAAGTCGGCAGCCGCCAAGCCCGCCCCGTTAAACCTCAAGAAGTCGAACAGAAAGTCCATCTCGAACGAAGCCAAGGCACCCGCCCGATCGACACGCAAACGATCCCCCTCACCACCCTCCCAGCCCACGAGACAATCTACACGGTCACGGCGTGGCCGTCGCAGCTCTATCGAGGACCTCCCCACCACGACGTCGACGAGCCCCAACCGCACACGAATTAAGCTGCGCGTGACACGTTCAACTGAGTTGCCCATTGTCCATCCCGGACAGGTTCACAAGCGGCTGAAGATCGGTCCTACATTCGAGGAATACTGGGAGAAGGCACAGACGATACATGTGGACGAGGGAGGTATATACCTGCCAGAAGATGGACCAGCCTATACCGATGAGATGGCCCAAAGGGATGCCCACATCGTTTTGCGGGTAGAAGCGGCGGTAGAACCTGGCGGAATTCTTTCTCAAGAGAGATGCTCTATCTTCGTACCCGAAGCTGAAGAAGAGCCCCCGCGCCAATGGGCCCGTCGTGACCACATGAATAAGGCCATGACGAACTTCCGAAGGCTGATGCTACAAGAGCAGCAGAGACATCGCACACAGGCCAAGAAGGTTGCTGAGGCTTGCCGAGATGCTTGGCTTCGACGACAACCTAAGTCGGCCGAGGAGCTTGAAGCAGAAGCAAGAGACGTATGGATTGGCCGATACAGGGTTGTAGTCAAGAGCATGTTTGGCACATGGGAGAACGTGCGATTCGAGGTCAACAGACGACGCGTTCAGGAGTGGGAGGCCGAGGAGGCGCGCAGAATTAAAGCTGCGCTACAGGCCACAGTTGACCTCTCCGAGCAGAAGCTTCTGGCGCGCCAGGCTCAAGCAGACTCCGATGTATCTGACGAAGACGATCCCCCTAACGACGACGACAACGACTCCGAGGGCCTAGATAGCGACGCGGAGAACAGCCACGCATCGTCAGTGGACGCTGATGATGATGATTCGGGCAACGATGACGACGATGTCATGTCATCATCGGATGAGGATGAAGCGGGTGAGGAGCACACTGGTGACGCTGGTGACGAGAAACTTACTCAAGAACAACTCCGCGCGAAGTATGCCAATCTGCCTGACTTGGTTGCGGAGGAGCCCGCCGAGAAGCTCGCCAACGGTGTGGACTCCGGGGCAGACACGAAGACAGTGCCAACAAGTGCCGCCGAGGACGACACCTCTGATGAGTCGGTTGACATGGATGACGATCTGGGATCAACGGATATGGACGATAGCGACGAAGGATCCGATGAGGAGGAGGGCTCCGAAGAGGAGAGTGAAGACGAAGAACCTGCTGGATTGCTTGGCATGCTGTTTGGCAAATCCGATCTGAAGAGGATAAAGAACGATGCAACAGCCGACGAAGACTCCACGAAGAACGACGCACCTGTAGTGGAAACCCCTGCTGCTCATGGCGAGGCATCCACGCCGTTCAGGGATGAGGCGGTCGATGACGAAGACGAGGTTTCTTTGATTCAGCACCCGGGCATATTTGTTGACGAGGATGAGATGGATGTCGACAAGACCATGCAGGAGGACGAGACGGCTCCGGCTACTGGATCAGTACGCGGCATAGCGACAGAGACTGGCGTGGCAGAGTCGGAGGACAAGCCCATCGCGTCTTCACCAAAGGCTGACGAGGAAATGGCTAACGGCGTGGACCCTACTCCTTCTACGACGAACACCACAGAAGGCCCTACTGCCGATCCTGTGCAGGATGTTGATATTTCACATGGAGACGTTGAGATGGAGGATGCACCGTCCAATGCGCCCGAAACCGCCATCGGTCTTGATTCAGAGGCTCCTTCCAAACACGTGAGCCCTGATACCGACGTCGTCACTGTGCCGCCTAGCCCGGAACAGAGTCATTCGCCCCCGACGTCCGATACCAAGCCTTCCGAAGTAGACACCATGTCTCTGGCAACGCCGGGGGTGAAAGACATTGCCAGCCGCTCGGCAACGCCAGCAACACCCGCCACACCGCAAGCCACGAAAACGGAAATCCCATTCCTTCTCCGCGGCACCTTGCGCGCGTATCAGCATGACGGATTGGATTGGCTTTCGGGGCTATACGCGAACAATACGAATGGTATTCTTGCAGACGAGATGGGTCTCGGGAAAACAATCCAAACCATTTCATTGCTGGCCCACCTCGCTTGCCATCATGAGGTGTGGGGACCCCATCTTGTCATCGTGCCCACGAGTGTCATGCTCAATTGGGAAATGGAGTTCAAGAAGTGGTGCCCTGGCTTCAAGATTCTTTCCTACTACGGAACCATTGAGGAAAGAAAAAGAAAGCGCCAAGGATGGAAAACTGACGATGTTTGGAACGTGTGCATCACTTCCTACCAGCTGGTCCTTCAAGATGTGCAAGTCTTTAAACGTCGCAAGTGGCACTACATGATTCTTGACGAAGCACACAACATCAAGAACTTCAAGTCACAACGTTGGCGCAACCTGCTCGGATTCAACACACATTCTCGGCTGTTGCTCACAGGCACCCCTTTACAGAATAACTTGACCGAGTTGTGGTCGTTGCTGTTCTTCCTGATGCCCGCTGAGAATGGTGCGGGCGGCTTTGCAGACTTGCATGAATTCCAAGATTGGTTCCGCAAACCAGAGTCCCAGATCCTGGAGCAGGGCCGCGATACCATGGACGAGGAGGGCCGCGCCATCATCGCCAAGTTGCACAAAGTACTACGGCCTTACCTGCTGCGAAGACTCAAGGCGGATGTTGAGAAACAGATGCCCGCAAAGCACGAGCACGTCGAGTTTTGCCGCTTATCCAAGCGGCAGCGCGAATTGTACGATGGATTCTTGGCTCGTAGTGATACGCGCGATACGCTGTCGTCGGGCAACTATCTGTCCATCATCAACTGTCTCATGCAGCTGCGAAAGGTCTGCAATCATCCCGATCTTTTCGTGGACCGGCCCATCATGACATCTTTCCGGATGCAGAAGTCGGTGCCGGCGGAGTACTCGAGTACAGAATCCTTCCTTCAGAGGTCACTGCTGAAGGTTGAGCCTATGTCTGTGGTCAGTCTCGGGGTGCTGAACATGATCCCCACGCAGTTCGAGACCATGTCTAACACGACCGCCGAGAGGATCTCACAACTGAGTCTACACAGGGCGTTGATGGAGCTTCGTGAAGCTCAGAACGCCAGAGCCCACCTTGCTCGCACAAATCTTGATCCATCAACCGTCGAGTCAAACATTGTCTATCTTGACAGCTTGGCTAGATGGCGTCGCTTCGAAGAGTTACAACACAGTGTCTACCTGAACGCTCTTCGCGGCCAGCGTCGACCCATCTACGGCAAGCGTCTGGTTGACTTCCTCACTCTTGGTTTGGATCAGCGGCCGAGAAAACCTCGTCCAAAAGTTCCTTCTGAGATTCTCAACTGGTTTGCCGAGGACTCGGACTTCCTTCGCGCAGTCATCCGCACCTCGGACGATCGTGCGGACTCATTCCAGACCACGATCCAGAAATTTGCTTGCGTTACCCCTGCCGTCATCAGTCGCGACATGAACGAAGTTATCCTAGGTCGGAAAGCTGCGAATGCGTTCACCGACGAGGACTTGAAGCTATCTGCACCAGTTCGATGGGCTCCTTTCATACCCAAGCAGGCTCCCATCGACCCCTGGCACGAAGCCCGTATGCGCCTCAGCATTCAGTTCCCCGACAAGAGGCTGCTCCAATACGACTGTGGAAAACTTCAAGCTTTGGACAGACTGTTGCGTAAACTTCAAGCAGGTGGTCACCGTGCTTTAATCTTCACTCAGATGACCAGAGTGCTGGATATCCTTGAGCAATTCCTCAACATCCACGGCCACAAGTATCTACGTCTAGATGGTGCCACCAAAGTCGAGCAGCGCCAAATTCTTACCGATCGATTCAACCACGACGACAGGATTTTGTGCTTCATTCTATCCACCCGTTCTGGTGGAATGGGAATCAACCTTACTGGCGCTGACACCGTCATCTTCTACGACCAAGACTGGAACCCCGCAATGGACAAGCAATGCCAAGACAGATGCCATCGTATCGGACAAACACGCGACGTACACATTTACCGACTTGTCAGCGAACATACTATCGAAGCCAACATCCTTCGCAAAGCATCACAAAAGCAAATGCTAGACGACGTCGTTATTCAGGAAGGAAGCTTCACAACAGATTACTTCAACAAGCTCTCCGTCCGCGACGTGCTTGGTGCCGAGGGCAACGACCTGGTCGACGACGCCGCTAACGCCGCCATGGACCGTCTCCTCGGTGGAGTCGACAGCGGCAGCTCACGCAATGCTGGCGAGGAACTTAAGCAGGCTGAAGACCAGGAAGACGTGGAAGCTGCCAAGGCTGCCGAAAAGGAAATTCAAGATGATGAAGCCGACTTCCAGGAAAAAAGCGCCGCGCCCTCCGGGGCCTCGAGCACTCGACAAGGCACACCCCGCGAAGATGGCCCCAACGAACAAAACGGGCCCGGCCCCTCCGGCCTCGGTCGCTTCTCCGAGTCTGTCGCACCAGACGAAGATATCGAACACAACGCATGGGGCGAGCGTATCTATAATATTGACGAGTACATGCTACGCACAATGGCGGAGCAACTCAAGGGCACGGCATTGGACTTGCCCAAAGATAAAAAGAAGAGCAAGAAGAAGGGTAGAGATACGCGCAAACGGTAGGCGCGCGGGCGAAACCAAGTTTGTTTAAGGGCGTCTGGTGTGTCATTGCTACTATCATCACATTCGCGTTTTGTGGTTTTCTTGTATTATAACGAAAAAGGCATTGGGACATAAGATGGTCAGTGTAGACCTAGCATGTACATTGGTACCGGCGTGGATGCGGCATGGAGTTTTGAGGAACGGATGCCCGGGTGCGGGACATAGACGATGAACAAAATAAGAGAATCTCCAACCACTTTCATTGCCCTCTGTGATTCTGATATGTTGCTTGCCATGACAGGAGCCAACGAAGGCGACTTGTTCGACCAGCGTGCTCCCACTGACTTCATCTGCCAGAGGCTTGGCGGGCATGCAAACGTTCTTTCCTGGGATGTGATCGCTAGCCAACTTGCTCCAAGTCTTGAGGCCCATGTCGACGTGACCTGTTCCATCCGGTGTCTAATATTTAGACAGTTCGATTTCGGCGAACCTTCACCGGACTGGGGGACCAAGATACTTCCGTAGACAGCAGTGTTGTTTCGGATCCGAAATCGTCACCTGTTGATTTTCCTTGTCTGACTAGCCCCGGGGAGGTCGTCAGGCAGACACCGTCCATGTCGGCATCACAAGTTTCGCCGCTTGCCAGTGTCATCGTATCACTATCGAATGGCCTCTGAGGCTCGGGGATGATCCATTCAAGGCGGATGGCTTGTCGTTTCATGGCTTCGTCAAGCTTCGCCGCCTCTTGTAGAATATCAAATACTTCCTCCCGCAGGCCCTTGGTGGTTTTTGTGAGTGGCACAAGGTGTTTGCAGATATAATTGCAAACCGAGTCGATACCATCCAAGAGGAATTCTCTACTTTTCTCCTGCTTCCCCCTGGACGAGTTGATTGTTTCAATGACCATTGCTGCCGTCTCGGCTCTCCATAGACAGAACCTTCGACATGCCTCAATGTCAGAATCGCTCCCTTGGGTCTTTTCTGTTGAAGATCAGCACGAATATTTAGCTACAAAGCTACGAGTGGTTGCCATACCTGATTGTTGCAATTGCCCAGACAGGTTTTTGAACGCGACGGACATCTTTTGCCCAGCCCAGAGTGCCTCACCAAACACATCCCAGTATACTGTGTCCCAGATCAGGGCCTGGACAATGTAGGGTCGTCGCCTGTCGGAACCAAGATATGAGATTGTGATGTCTCGGTCCCCGAGGAATTTTGACAACTGTCTCCACCCGTTCAAGTCCCTAGAGTCCACGATTCTATCAACGTTGGCGTCTCTTGGCAATCTGCCACCAAAATACTGGATTGCGAACCGGCTAATGTTGTACCGAAGTCTGCTCACAGAGTCTTTGAGCTCGCTGTCTGTCATGTGGTAACCACGCTGTTGCGAAGACTTCATCTTGTCGAGGTCTGTGGCTGCCTGCTTCCATTTCTTTCGCACAGTGGCAAGAGCTGCCTCCGCATCTCTTAATTTGGTATCGTAGTCAGCGAGTATGCGATTCTTCTCCTCCAATGCGGCTTCAATCTTTTGTCGGAGTGTGATCTCTTGCTTGTATTCTTGCCTTGTCACAGGCATGTGATCAATAGCTTCATTGCTATCAGTGTCCCGGACAATAATTGTCTTCCGAATCTCCAATGGCATCTTGGGTTTGTTCTCTTAGCATTTTGAGTCTCTCGACTTAAGGTACGCTCTTTGTGTGACGGTGGATTTAATACTTACGGAAGCCGCCCGGGCAAGCGTGGGAGGGGTGTCGCTGACACGCTTACGCGGTGACGCGTGTTGCTCTTCCTCATAATGAGAGCTCAAATGGACTGCGGAACGCATGTTTGAGTCCGGAGGATGGTTCTGAGAGGAGGTGAGAACACGGGCTCCGTTGACTTGAGGCTGCATCCCGACTCGGTCCATTTTGGCCTTGTGAAATCGTCAAATCCGTTCGCTATATCTTTCACAAGAATAATCGCTCTTCTGGAACCGAAGATACTGTACAAGAGATGTAGAGTAGCAGGTCTAAAAAGAGCTTCGAGCTGTGAACTTCTAGACATGAGGGACGGAATGAGGGACGGAATGAGGCGAAATCAGGCTGCATTAGGCATACAGCCTGCACAGTGTGAGTGTGACCTCCTGTTCGCCCACAAGTAGATCAACAACTTTGTGCCGTCCAGTGCCAAGTATGGAAGACCTACCTGCAGCCTGCTTGATCGTGTCATTTGAACCGTAAGCAGCATTTCCGAGAAACACCCGAGCCTGGTCATCTACCCAGGGAATCCTTTAGGAGGCGCAATCCAGCCCCCACCTGAGGCTGTGTTGAGACTTCTCATAAACCACTCACACCCTCAGAATATGCCATGTAAATGCAGTCAGATAATCAAGAGTGGAGGGGGGTCGTACAGCATTCCCAACACAGCGCGGAGCACTTGACGTACTGAGCGTGGAGGCCGTGAAATGCCACGAGGTTCCGGTTCGTTGAAGCAAGGGGGATATTCTGATATGTCTTGTAATAAGAAGAATACCGCGCATTGTAGAAGTTGGAGTGGGCACTGATGGGTAAATATCGCTGGGAAGCAGCGGCTTCGAGGGCCTCCGACCCAACATGCCTTGGTGGTGGTAACGGAGGCGACCAGGCTTAGACAGCGCCCAATCAGGCGACATGTAACACACGCCTTGCTCGTAATTATTCTTCTTACACTTGTTCTGGCAACACCTTTTATTAGGTTCCTCCGGAGGCAGCCTTTCAATTGTCTGAGTACATACTTTTTGGATGTTGGTACATTTCTGCAGTGTCCGCGAAAGTGCAATTTTGACACCCACTCCGAAGGGGGCTGAGGCAACCGCCAGGATTCTAACTTCAGTGATGTTGGTAGCCACACACACTTGCAAGGCTGTGGCTTCAAATGGCTCCCAATGTCATACTTCTCGAAAATGGTCCAGGGGAGGGGTAGTTCTCAATCTCAAACTGGACAGAGAGCTGAGCGCCTAGCATGAAAGGGCTGAATTCCACCATCCAATACTTTCGTCACACAGTGCAGCTTCTCCGACAATCTAGACTATACTGAGGTACTGATGATGTGATTTTCAGCGAGGTGGCCACCTTCACAGACTGCCTCATGTCGCTGTGAGGCACCTCCTTGCCTATGATGGGCCGCGACCCAGCATCAATGATAAGGCTGCGGCCTTCCACTGCAATCCGCAGGTCACTCCACATACAAATACCGCCGAAAGCCTTCGAGCTGCCTTGATCGGGTGCTGATTCGAGCGTTGCGCCAGCTCTGGGTTTAATAAACTGCACCTTATTTGCTCTTTACCATTCAATCCGGTAATTGCTGCCGTATTTCTGTTCTAATTGGAAGTCAGCCTCACGATGACGAAAGCGAACTACGCACCCCACGAAAGTGTCCTTCTGAATCGCTCCAGGGCAAGCCTGGCCCAGAAGTACAACGACAACAACATCGGTAGTTCCAAGACTCTGAATAACAACAACGGGGGAGGCAGCTACAAGAGTCAGATGGGAGATACTGAAGAGGATGTACTCGTCATTGGAATTGATTTCGGCACCACGTGAGACCAATGAACTACTTTCGTGGCCTTTAGATGGCCATATGTTGAACGATTGCTGACATGCAGCAGATTCTCCGGAGTCGCGTGGGCTACCGCGGCAGACTTTGAGAGTGATGAAATCAACTTGATTACCAGCTGGCCAGACAGCGGGAGAGAAGAGGGTAAAGTACCCACAGAGGTATTCTATGAGAAAGGACAATTCTTCTGGGGGTACGATATCCCCTTAGATGCAGAGCCGGTTCGATGGTTCAAACTTCTTTTGTTGAAAGACGAGGATCTGAGCGCAGAGTTGCGAGAATCGGAGTTCCTTATTCGCACGCGCAAGCACCTCCGCGAGAATCGCAAGAGACCCGTCGACCCCATCGCCGATTATCTACGAGCTCTGTTCCAACACACCCTTAACACGATTGAGAGAGCGCGGGGGGTGTCAATTGTGGACGCCTTGCGCTTCCATGTTGTTATTACAGTCCCTGCAATCTGGAAAGACTATGCTAGACAAGGCATGGAACAGGCTGCTGAGCTGGCTGGCATCATGAGATCTCGCCCAGCTGGGCAAACTAGACTTACGTTCGCCCCAGAGCCTGAGGCAGCAGCTCTATCAACCCTGTGTGAGCCCGGTAGGAACCCAAGGAAGGACGATGTCTTCATCATTTGTGATGCAGGCGGCGGCACGGTAGTACGTATACTTTCCATTCCTTTCATACTCTCTCGGCAGTATGGTTGTTGACTAAAAGACGGACTAACATTTCACAGGATTTGATCAGTTACAAGGTGACTAACAGCCAGCCTCTTGCCATCGAGGAGGCCGTTGAGGGAACCGGTCAGTCGTGCGGCTTGCCTAGTAGCCAATCAAACATTGACAGTAGCGTGTTACAGGTCGTCTCTGCGGTGGTATCTTCATCGATGAGGCTTTCGAAATGGCTTGCAGAGATAGGCTTGGGAGACAATGGTTCCATCTCAGCCCCGCCGGTATCAAGGAGATCATGAAGAAATGGGAAGTGGAGATCAAGTCTCAATTCAGTCCCGGCGCTAAGCACAAGGAGTACCCCGTTGGCATTCCGGCTGAGGCATTCCAAGCTTCTATGTCCAGTCTTAACGACACAATCAAACAGCCGCTCATCAAGAATGGGAGAATTCATTTCCAAGAGTAAGTTCCACGGCTTCAAGAAAGATACACTTGCCTAGAGCAATACAGCTAATAGTCAAATGCCACAGATCCCACATCAAGGGAACATTTGCGGACTCTTTCAAGGGAATCGACAAACTCGTCGACAGCCAGATCCAAATGGCTCGCAAGCAAGGATTGGCGGTGACAGTGAGTGAAACAAAACTCAAGCTTTTGGCACCAGGATGGCTAATCAAACAGGGCATCATTCTGGTCGGGGGTCTTGGATCAAGTCCCTACTTGTACGAGCATCTCAAAGTGAAGCATTCGAGATCTTCTATCTCCATTTTACAATCTCGCGGAAGCAAACCGTAAATCAAACCTCCTTTCCCACTCAACTTGTTGTTTCGAGAAGCTTACTCAATGGAAATCGATCCAGCCGAACTGCAATTTGCCGTGGTGCCGTTTACAAAGGTTTCCTAGAAGGCCCTGCTGCCTCAGACGAAAAGGCTATAACAAAGGTCGCGGCTCCAATCAAGGTCACTTCCACGGTATCTCGATCTAGCTACGGGATCAAGTACACAACCGTCTTTGACCCGATGCTTCATAACCGTGAAGATCAAATGTGGGACGAGCTGGAGGGCCAAAAGATGGCTAGTAACCAGATGAGATGGTACCTGAGAAGGGTAAGTGAAACCAGCTACTGCGATTCTCTTCTGAGTCTAAGTCGTATTTTCAAATCTAGGGAGATGCTGTGTCTAAGAAAAACCCTGTTCGCCATGACTTCTACGAGTTGGTGAAGACAGCGGATGAGTTCAACGGCAAAGTCAACATAACGCTGTGGGTATGCGAAGAACTTAAGCCTCCTGACCGGGGAGACTTTCGCGTGAATTCGCAGTGCAGATTCCAGATGGAAGTTCCAACACCATTCTCAGAACTGAAGGATTTCCGGACTGCGTCAGGACGTGTTGTTAAAAAGCTGAGCTATGAGATCGAGATGATACCATCAGGGGCATCTTTGGACATTGCGGTATACATGGCTGGTAAGAAGTTGGGGAGCCGAAGCGCAAGTGTTCGGGTTGAATAAAGTGTTGAGAGCGGTCTAGCTGGTGAAGGTATACGCGGAACAAGATAGTGTTATTCTTTTGATTTCGTTTGTGCTATTTCTTAGTTTTAATCCTTCTTTCTTCAAAATTATCTTTTCTAGGAATCCAGTGAGCAAACATAAATTCGGGTCAGTCTGTATAGTCGATTATGTGGTAAAACCGGAAAGGCCGACTTCACACAGAATGTAAAGGATGAACCATTATTGATCAATCAAGCTGATTGCAGGAACGGGAAAAGCTGATGATGGAGAAATCGATAGCGGTGACATGACTTCCCTGACGGCCATAATTATCAAGCGAATGGCCAATAGGCCATGCTTGGCTGCATTATTGGGCTGAACTGAGATCTTGAGACTGATGATTTAAATATCTTGTTGCAGCGGTGTTCGCGTATGCCTGAGCTCACCTACGAGCCATGGTAAAGTTATGTGGCCGCCTTGCATCTCTAGGTCAGTTGAAGGTAATGTACGACATGCATGGACCAAAAAAAGCTTAGAAACCACGGTCGCGACCCCTAACACACCGGGAAGATGGGGCTCGTGGGTCGTATAGTTCCTCGGCTGGGTCAAGAGAAGTGTTGAGCGTGATATAGCACAGGCCGTCCCAGTTACCAACACAGCTATTTGGTATGAACACACTCACAAATACCTCGGAACAAGGCTACCGGGCCACGCTAGTTGTCAATTTATTGACATCTTGCTTGACGTTTTGTTCCGCGGGCCGCAAATTCTGGACGTCTGGATCGCTCGATTTGGAAAGTCTCTTGAAATATACGCATGCAAAGGCGGCTGCAGGGAGTCGCGACGACTTCTTTGACGGTCCGTCTCGCCCTATATCAGGTCATGCCTGAACTCGAATGTCGCATATTTCTACTTTGAGAAAGTTCCGGCCAAGTCCCGAACGAAGGGAAATAACCATCTCGTCTGTAAGACTGTGGGAGACCCTCAAAGCTGTCCGCTGGCGCAGTAACCTTCCCCGCGATCAAGTCCGGACGTGAAGAGTCCCGACCAGTACACTTCCGGTAACATCAGACCAGAAAGTCGAATAAACTCTAGCACTTTTCAACCCAGAGGTAGGGCTCCGTACGAAGCGTCAAAAAGACGTGACAAATGCGAGTCCGAGTACACGAGTCACTCGGACTCCCAACACCTCGGCCGACCAAAGCCGTCGAACCACTTCCAGGCTCGTGAAGAGACGCATACTGTCGTGGTGAGCATCGACAGACAAAACATCGAGTGAAGTGTGTCACATCTCACCAATCGGATTGCCATTACCGAGATGGCCGCCAGGTGCCCTTGCCCTCGACACTGACACCCTTCAAGCCAAGCAAACGCCATCCATCCGACGAACTGACTGGAGCCACCCGCTGACCTGGCCACCCTCTACGATGATGACAGATTCAGTCATTCATGCAGCCATCGGTACAAGCTTAACCTTTCTCCCCTCTACCCTCATCTTCAGCCACCCCCGTCCTGGCATCAGATTGGTGACAAGACCTTAGCCGCGCTCAGGCACGGACCCCGGTCGTCCGAGGCGAGACTTGACCTGACATTTGACACGACATTTGTCAACGAAATGGACCATCCACCGCACTCGGATCGGACAGATGCAGACTGTGACAGATGGTTGGCAGCTGGTCTGCGCGGCTGTTTGCATGGTAAGGCAGTAACCGAGGTGCTCATCGAGTTGTCTCCCCCTCTCATGTGCACCCATCCATCGTCGACGTGCGCACGCACAATGACATTGACTGCCGCACTAGCGCCCTCCCGCCAGCGAAAGGAGAAAGAGCCTGCGTTTGTGAGAAGTATGTTCGAGCTGCCCTCTTAGGAGCTAGGGGCAGCAAGGCGCATGTACGGACGGAACACCCCGAGTAGTAGCTCGGTATTTAGCGTTCCCGCAAGAGCTTTTGGGGTTCCTGCAGGAGAGAAGTCAACGCATCTGCGCCACGAACCAGACCAAAAGCCTGACGAACTGCTGGGTAAAGTCTGTCGATCTGTCCATACGCAGGTCATCTGGGTGGCGTTCTGGAGGCTATCGGATCGTGGCGAGCAGGCATCAACACAACACCAACTTGTTGTTGGTTGCATCCGCATCAACATCCTAGCAGGTGTCAAGCTTCCCCAACCCGTCCCGGTAACGTCTCGGGACTAACCTCCCGCGGGCGATTTACAAATCGTAGAAGCCAGTATCTTGACAGATTGGTGCCATCCGAAATGCAGATGTTGCGGCACTGGCTTCAGTTATTGGGATCATGGTCCATGATGAACGCACACGCCGCAGTGAATGAACACTAAGAAAGCTTATGACCCCCAAAAATAGAAGGGATAGCCCTTCTGGGAGAAGCAGGGGCCAGGCAGCTTTCCCCCAGACCACAAAGCTTATTGAAGACTGTGGTTCATCATGTTGAGAGAAATTTGACGTTTCCCATTCAAGGTCCGTGGCTTGCTGTTTTGTTTCGTCTGATGGCCGCCAAGCCATAATTCCCACTGTCAATGACCGAGCCGCGCACCGCACGGCGCGCGTTTCAAGGGAGAAGGGCACCGGTTCTCGGCCGCAGAACCACACACAACCTACCAAGCCGGAACACGAACCCGGGAGCTGTCGACTTGCAGTAGCTTGAGGCGAAGATTCTGACATTTTGTTACCGCGAGGGCGACTCTGACTGTTCGAGGTACACGCTCTTGCGCCGCAGCTACACTGCACGTGGGTGTGACGAATCGTACGGTGTCTGGAGTTTCTTACCGTCGTGAGGTATTGGAAGCAGCTCGGATGAAGGAAGCTGCGTCAAATCATGTAGGCCGCGGGAAGGAGACACATTCGCGGCGTTCGCGGCACAGTCGAAGAAGTCGTATAATAAGGACATGAAGTTCTGGTCTCAGTCACTTTCTCCTCCTTCCATCTCATCAGCACCTCCAGCTTCTTACCTTCCAAAGCATCTTCTAGATCCTAAAGCATTTGCTTCAACAATACTCGAAAAGCCTTCGCTTAACAATACAACACACAAATCACAATGCATTTCACCAACGTCGTCGTCCAGGCTCTGATTGCCGGCACTGCCATCGCTGCTCCCGCTTCTCTCGTCAGCAAGCGTCAACTCCAGACCATCCAGGGTGCTCTTACCAGCGTCCAGGACTCTCTCGGCAACCTCGACACTGCCGTCAAGGTCAGTATCATCACTATTTGCTGTGTTCATCTAGACTAACACGCTCTAGGCCCTCTCTGCCTCCGACCCCAACTCCGCCGCCAACCTCCTCGACGCCTCCAACAAGGTCCAGACCAGCTTGAAGCAGGGCACTCAACAAATCCAGGGCGCCCAGGAGCTTTCCCTCACCGATGCCCTCACTCTTCAGCAGTCCGCCGGCGGCCTGACCACCGCCGTCCAGACCGCCGTCACCGACCTGACCAACAAGAAGCCCGAGCTTGACAAGCTCGGCGCCACCTCCGTCGCCGTTGACCAGCTCAAGCAGCAGAAGGCCGTCGCCGGTGACTTCAGCACCGCCGTCGTCTCCAAGGTCCCCGCCATCGGACAGAGCATCGCCCAGCAGTCTGTTGACCAGATCAACCAGTCCCTCGACGGTGGCATCCAGGCCCTGTCCGCTGGTGGTGCTCAGCAGGGTGGTGCCGGCGGCGCCGCTGCCCCCGCTGCCCCCGCTGCCCCTGCCGCCCCTGCCGGCGGCAACCAGGCCGCTACCAACAACGCTGACTTCAAGACTGAGGTCATGCCCCAGTAAGCGAGAGATAAGGATTGGAGGTGGTGTTGAGAATTTTCATTGTTAGCGGTCAGACGACTATATGAGAACGTCCAGTGTTAGCGTATTTTGTTTTCTATCATAGGTAGTTAGTTGATGGCAAGTCAGCTGAGCTGCCGGAGCAGCTGTGCTGCAGCCTGTATGAGTATAAGAGGCATTTGAACCTATCCGGCATTCGAACCTATCCGGCATTCTCCTTCCAGTGCAAAAGTGGATGATTGCGTAGCTGACTGAGTTCCATCTCCGATATGATTAAATTTGGATTATGTATCGAACTGCAAGGTGTACGATTCAATTTGTGGAACAATCAGATCATTAAAACGATTCGCTCGCGATAATTTTGTAGATCTATGTTCTCCCTACAGCTCAATATCTGACCCCTCGGAGTCACGCAGCATCATGCTGAATTGTTGTGAGTCATTGGTTTCGCTAATAGACCCTTTACGTCCTCTCGCCTCCCGGAATTGGTTCATGTCAAAAATGACTTCGGCTACCAAGACAGTGGACGTCCCTGGCATATGCGAAGAGTCAACGGGTATCATAGTCCTCACCGTCACCAGAAAGTCGCCGACCCAGCTCGCCCTCCCCCTTTCGCCAAGGAACTCGTCGTTGAAACGCATGACGTCCTTTAAAGTATGGTTGACATTCCAATTCGGAAATACTCGACACCTGCGCCGCCACCCATAAAATCGCTCTTCTATTGGGAGGTCCTCATCCAGCCCTGCCTCGAGATAGACTGCCACATATTGTCCGCTTTCTCGTCCGGAGCCCCTCTTCTTGAAAATGAGAAGCCCTCTGCCGACTTCATCGGCATCACTTTTCCCCACCATGGCCATCATGCTTGTGCGTTCTTCGAGGGCCTCCGGCGGATCGGCTGCGTAGAGACGATATCCCGATAGCCCTCGAGGGAACACGACGAGAAAGAAAACCTTAGCGCCCATTCTTCTCAGAGGACTGAAGACTCTTCTTTGGAGATAGATCTGTTCAGCTTGGTTCGGCATGGTGATCATGATGTTGGTCAGCTCTTCCGGGTCGAAGTCGACAGCCCAATTTTCGGGGAAATCAGAACTCTCTTCGTACAAGGGAAGCAGTTTCTTGATCGAATCGCAAAATAATGCGATCCAAGCCGACGGAACGGATACGCGAGTGTATTGATGGCGGTAGTCGCTGACATGAGAAGACAATGGGAGCAGAATAGGTCCGCCGCCGTCTCCTGGTAGCCTGCAGCTGATCTTTCCGAGAACAAAATGAGGAGAAAGAGTCTCTACGAGGGGGAGAGAGATAGAGAGGCCTGCATTTGTCATCGAGTAGAATGGGGGAAGAGCTGTCGCGTGAGAAGCGGCAGGCGCTTGTCTTTCCACCTGAGATGAGCGAGAGAAAAGGGTCGGGGAAGTAGCCATGGGGGCACTCATAGCTAGAGCTTCCATGTCACAGGCAAATATGCTCTGATCGTCGGATATTTTGAAGATTTCCTCCTGCAGTCTCACAAAGGCCTTGGAGCCTTCGCCATAGAGAAGCGGCATGTTGACACCAAACAACCTCAAAAGACAATAAGCCTGGTCTTCTGGGCGAGTCGTCACCCGTGAAGAAGCCCACGACATGATCTGTGCGGTGCTGAAGTTGGACAGAGGCTGCTCGTTCATCAGACACTCCCTGGGGATTCTGGTGATCCGTTTCGATATGATTCCTACGAGCCCGGTCTTCGTCCCCAGCATCTCCCAGTCACGGCCGTAAAACACGATGTTTCGAGGGGCGATAAGCTCTTGCAGCGTCCAGCCCCGCGTGAACCATCTGCTCTCTTGAAAATGGGTGCCGTATCCCTTGGTTGGTAATTGTATAACATCGGGCATGTAGACATAACAGACAGCGGCGTTTTCGTACCAGGCGAACATGGAGTTGATAGCTTCCGATAGCTCTGCGGAGCTGCTCTTGTCAATGCAATTGGTGTCGGCCCATGCATGTGAGTAGCCGTCGAGGACAGCCTGTCTGCATGTTGACTGAATTTTGTAGAAGCCGTTCTTCTTGACTCTTGATTCACGATCCTGCCAATCGTGAAAGGTCACCTCGCCGTCACCCCATGTGTGGGACAGAATGGCGTAGGGAGGAGTAAGATCATTGCTCGCGAAGCCTTCTAGCTCCAGCGTCTCGGCGTTGATCAAGCGCATTGTCGCAAACGAAGCCTCGCTACGTCGAAAACCTTTTCAACTCAGCAATATCATGATTATGGTGAGCGCAGGATCAACCGTGCCTCACGAGGCCAGGATGAGGGGTCGGTCATGCATCGTCGGATCCTTCAGTGGAGGGTTCGGAGGTGAACCCCGACACAGTGATCTTCGCCCAATCAACACCACCTGTGTTCTGTCTCTCACAAGGGAGAATGAAGTGACTAAGCGGGCAGAGTTCAGCGACATTCGACGAAATTCAGGGCACTGCAGGAACAGTTTCAGTGGGTGACGCCACAGCAGCCGCTTGGCAGCGCCCTTGGCTGGAGCTTATCTCATCTTCCGCCGTCAATCTCTGCGTGGATTCGGGATGTTCCCTTCAGTGTTTTCTTCACTCCGGCGCATCCAGAGCAATCATGAGAGAAAGTCCCCAGCATCATCACGAGACTCCCGAACATCATGCTTTCTTCAGATGCAACCGAGAGGCATCATTGATTGAATCTCCACGTAGCCGGCAACCTCCGCATTCTTAATTGGCAGATGAACACCACCGGAGACAGGGGAGGGCATCTCGGTTTCGCCACGGGCTTCATTCTGACATCATTCCTCCCGACGGAGCCTCTGCTCCTGTGACCCTTGTCCCACAATGATGCTCTAGAGCCTTCGACCCTTCTTCAGGGACTTCTTCCCAACTGACCGTCCTGCGCCATCACATGTACCCTTTACCTGCCGTTTGAAGCTTGGGATGGTCATGATCGTCTTATTGTTTGCGTCTTGGCGACGGGAAGCCTTTCGCTGTTCTCACACACCACGCGATCACTAACTCATAGAACCCCGATTGTCCTGTGTCTAATGTTTTAATGTTTCCTCTCATTCTTTGCATTTGTTCAAGCGACCATCTGCGCATTCCAAGGCTCGACAGTACACACCAGCCCATGTTCAATCATGGATGAGAAGCATGGCTCGGAACCCGATGGGTCCACAAGCCCAGCCCATCCGCATCCGGTTACAAACGATGATTCCTCATTACGAGATCCCACGATGCTCGGTCGGCACAGCTTGCAGATAACCCAAGGTCATGGTACCGCCATGTCGCCTCAATCCGACAACGAGAAGGGGGCAATCGGAGCAGACTCAAACAAGGGCATCAACAAGCCGGGCCTAGTCCTCGACGAGGAGAAGGCGAGAAGCTTGCACAACCTCAACACGACCAACTCGCCAATTCATCCAGCGCCTATTTCGCCGACGCACCGCAAGGCGAGACCGAGCCATGATTTCGACCGCCGTTACGATGGTCCCTTTGGCCGTCCCTCCTTAGCGATGACCCGGCGATCCTCCCTGTCGCCGGCCCGTTCTCCCCGACCTTCCGGTGTATCCATCCGGTCTCCGCGCCCGTCTACGACGCACGCAGCCCACCCGGCCTCTCCTGTAGAAGAGGGAGCGCCGTCGAGACCCACGTTCCAGCCGACCCCTCCTCCGCTAAACTACACTCTTCGTACCCGTAAACTCGCGATATTCCTCTTTTGGACCTTGATCCTGTTCGACTCCATCGCGATGCCGATAGCTCTATACTTTGGTCTGTGGTATGGCGTCGGGCCCGGGACCAACACGCCCACTGAGAAGAAAGAGAAGCTTACCCCAAATGCGGTCTTTTCAATTGTCACTGCCGCAGTCGGAGGCGCCAGTATCGTGGATTACTTCCTCAGGTTCTGGCGGTTGTGGAGGAAGGGAAGTACGTGTAGAGTCATCGGGGCGCATCGCTGGTACCTTGATTGGTTTCATTGGAATTTTTCTTTCGCTTGGATCATCATAATGATTGAACTTATTGTGTAAGTGCTCCAGTAATTGCAGTGTATCCTTCATATTAGTGGATGGATTCTGATGATGGACACAGAGGCACCGTCCCAGAACATCCACCAATCCGTCTGCTCTCCATGCCAGTCACCACCATGCTCTTCGTCTTCGGCACCGAACTATTGTTGGTTGACACCATGCGTTATTTCCACGTTCCCGCACCCTGCCGAATCTCCTCCATCCCCAAAGGTGCGCAACTACGGCCCGGGATCTACAGTCTCATCGAAGACATCTGCGCCGTCGACGGATCTGGCGGGACGGAATTTAGAGTCGCGTTGGACAGGAGGTATGAAGCAAGCCATGTGTTCAGAGCGATGCTGCGACGGTTGGGTGTATTCTGGGCCTTTGGGGCAGAAGCCTGCGCCGTGCTCTGCACGGTGCTGATTTTTACTTTGGACGGCGATGTTGCTTACACTATTGGCTGGTCGCTGCCGTTCGTGTGGGCTGGAATATGGACAGGGGCCACGTTTTGGTATGTGACGAGGGAACTAAAGAAAGAGAGTAAGGCATGGGCTGAGGAGGCGAGGAAGGGTACGACTGAGTCTGCATAAAGACTAGACCTGCTTTACAAATAAGACATACCCATTATCACGGGCACGATCCATCGTTGACCCCGAATTTTGCGTAGAAAGATGGGGAAGGCTTCCAGGCTTCTGGTTGATGCCGCAAGCACCAAGACGGCCGGCAGCTCTGCATCGGCAAGGGCCGCGATCCTACATGCTTGGCGTTTGCTCAGCTCTTCCGTCTCACTGCTCAACAGCTATGATGAGCACATCGGGCCATACACAAGTGGGTTCTAATACGAGCCCTCGCACTTTACCTCCCAAAGCGCCACCTTGGCCAGAAGCTATTGGATAATAAGGTGCCCATCGCCGTGAGTTGGTGAGATTAGGAAGGTGATTTGGGGTGCAGGAATACTCTCATTGGCTGAGTCGCACTTCTCGCCAGAGTTGCAGCATCCTACGAGGTCAGAAATAAGCAATGCAACAGCCTGGAAGGCACATGTATGAGATTTCGGGGGCCGTAAGAAACTATAAAATAGACCTGATTCGAGCTCAAACTAAAAAGCTGAAGAACGGCTTCATGTCAAGCCTGCAGATTCTGTCAGCATCATACACTTCGCCCTCGACAATACAGACGTATCATTGCAATGAAGCTCCTAAGCCTCGCCCTTTTTGCCCCCTTAGTCTCTGCAGTCTGCAGCACTGATCAGGTCAGTCTTACATTCATGCGGAGCACTTTCAACGAACCCTATGAAGAGCATGAGGTCTGCCCTGCAGCTGGCAGTTGCGGTTAGTACAAACCTCGCACCAAATGCCTTCGATTATTCTAACAGGTGCGTGCTGAAGTGAACATGCAAAGCGGTCCTGATGGTTGGGCCCAAAAGGCAAATTGGGTCATCTTGAAGGCAAACTCATGCGTGAGGTTTTATAAGTAAGTTTTAATAGGTCTTTCCTTTCGCATCCCTCCACTGGCTGTGTCTGTAAAACAAAGCTGATGCAAAGATTCCAGTGAGTACAATTGTCCCGACGGTGCTAAGACCTGGGAGCCAACTTGCCAGAGTGTGGACTGGTCATCATACATCCTTCAAGATTGGCAGAATGGTGTGATGAAGTCGTACACTGTTTGGAAGCAGTAATAAAAATGTATCGCTTTTACGGTTCGCTTCATTTACTTCATAGGATCCAGCGGTGACAAGATCTCGCACAACGTCCTTTAGTCTTGATGCGTTCCTTCGTAGGGGTTGACCACAATATGAACATTGAAATCTTCTTCGCCGTACTTCTTGAGCTCACTTCTACAGGAGGTGGTGTGCAAGGTACCAGAGAGAAGCAATGATGCTCCAATTTCTCGGATACTGATTAAAATACGTTAAGTATACTCATTTTCACTCAGCGGTTGCGATCTTCACGCTCTTGGCCGCATGCAATGTTTATTTTCGATAATACTTCGTAGTTGAAGGGGCCGGAATCAGTCCGGGAAGAGGTCAGCTACCATGTCAACCGGTTTGCGTGTTAGCAGTTGTTCAATTGCAGAAATTAAGAGAAAGCCTCTCCTCCAGGTTGTCTTACCGCGGGTAGCCCATTGTTTTACAATATGCAAGCCTTCGGATCCGAGTGGCAGCAAGCTAGTTCGCGCTAGCATCGGGCACCCGAGAGTCAAAGGGCAGATCGTCGCTGGGCCATTGCCCCATACCCACATTCTTTCGTAATGGGTATTGACTGTGTAACGAATTCACCTTTTTCCAGCCCGAACATTTGAGACGTTGCTCATCTGCTCTGAAGTGGGAACCGTGATGCCCCTAGCTCGGCGGGACTGAATTTCGCCAAACATGATTTCTTTCTTTAAATCCAGCATTATTCAGCGTGTCTAGTTTCCTCTAGATATGTATACCTTCCCTCATCAACACCTACAACAGTCAGAAAATAGTTTCAATGCCAAGATTCATTGACCATAGCGCCGGTTCAACCCCAATCTATCCGGCCCTCGTAGCGTGCTATAGACTGTCCAAACACGGGTTCATCGGGCGAACAGCTGGGGCTATGGCTGCTGATTGTTCTGTGCAGGATCAACTTCCCCGGGTTTGGGGATTCCCCCCTAAGACTAAGTCGAAGTCGGCTTAAACGAACAAGCCACACCGAGAGCCCGGACCACACAACCCGCAAAATAGTGCTCACTTAGCATCGTCTGATGGGAATTAAGCTTCATGGCTTCCGCTCTGCGTTCAGACGAACGACTTAATATTATGGGGAGAGCGCCCATGCGACCATCTAGCAACGGTAGGAACGGTTGAGATGGACTTAGACAGACTTGCGAACATTTCTGTCTAAGGGTCCTATTTTCAGGGTCCTTGCGGGTCCGGCCCAGTTGGAAGCTCTCAGCCCTATGCATCTGGATGTCAATCTTGAACACGGAAACGGGAAAGTGTCTTCAATGCTACTTGGAGTTATACTGCGTTTCTGTTGAGCTCGGATCCGACATCAACAAAGAGCTTCCCCAGGCGGGGCTGGCAAGCCTCTCGTTCTCAGACCTCGCAACATGCTCAGGCAAGCACAGGCAAGTTGTGAGAGCAAGGACCCGTCGCGGGTAGCAGGGTGTTTCTCACGCTTCCAGAGAGACAACATCAAAAATGGATAATGGAACAGGCTATATAACTGAAGATCATGTTCGCGATTCTGGTCAGCTTTTTCTCCCTCATCCGCATCCACATCTCTCTCTCTCTCTTCTCTCTCTTGAGGACTCTCACTCTCTGGTATTTGATTCACATTCTCTTCAAAACAACACTCTTTGACAACAGAGCTAAATCAAGGAATCCAAGATGGTTCGCTTCCTTGCGCTTCTCGCCGCCGCGAGCATCGCCGCGGCTGCCCCTGCTTGCGACGCTGGCAAAGGCAATGACTGGGACAACAAGGACCATGGCAAAGGCAATGGCAAAGACAATGACTACGGCCACGGCAAGGGCAACAACAACGGCGGCGACTGGGGCAATGGTAACGGCAACGGGAATGGTCACGGAAATGGCAACGGCCACGGCAACGGTGGTCACGGAAACCCCACTCCGACCATCTCTGCCAGTGTCTCTGCCACTGCCGTCAACACTGCGGCCGATATCCAGTACACCTCGACTGCCAGCGCCGATGTGGCTGCCGCCGCAGCCACTGCCAAGACTGAGTCTCCTACCTCTCATGTCAAGGGCAAGGTCTTCGACCGCATCATGCAGGTCTACCTCGAGACTACCGCCTACAACAACTCCATCGCCGACCCTAACTGCCAGGCTCTGATCAACCAGGGTATCCTGCTCACTGAGATGTACGGCATTGGCGCTCCTTCTCAGCCCAACTACGTTGCCCCCGCCAGCGGTGACGACTTCGGTACCAACAGCGACTCTTTCCTCTTGGTCGACAAGAACGTCTCCACCATTGTCGACCTCCTCGAGGACAAGGGCATCAGCTGGGGTGACTACAATGAGGGTCTCCCCTACTCTGGCTTCGAGGGCTTCGAGTACGACAACGAGGAGGAGGGTGACTATGCTCGCAAGCACAACCTCCTCGTCCGCTTCGACTCTGTCTCGCTCAACCCCGACCGCCTGGCTAAGATCAAGAACTTGACTCTCTTCTACGAGGACCTCGAGAACGACCGCCTTCCCCAGTGGCTGTTTGTCACCCCCAACCTGTACAACAACGGCCACGACACCAACATCTCCGTCTCTTGCAACTGGACACGCAGCTTCGTCGAGCCCCTCCTTCAGAACCCCAAGTTCAACGACGGCCGAACCCTGGTCTACATCACCTGGCAGGCCAACGGCCAGTACCCTCTCGAGCGCAACCACGTCGCCGGTATCCTTCTCGGCTCTGCCGTTCCCAAGGAGCTCGTCGGAACCAAGGACAACGCCTACTACAACCACTACTCCGAGCTTTCTTCCGTCCAGGCTAACTGGGATCTGCACACCCTCGGCCGTTGGGACGTCGGTGCCAACGTCTGGAACTTTGTCGGCTCCAAGACTGGTGACAAGATCCGCGAGTGGAGCAACAAGATTGCCGGCGACATCTTCGAGAACTACTACTGGAACCAGAGCTATGGCGGTGTCTTCAGCAGCGACTCCAACACCTCCCACTTGTACGTCGCTCCCAACCTGGACATCCTCGGTGGTGGCTACCGTTCCATTCTCCCTGCCATTGCCAAGCTCTGGTACGGATCCCGCCTTCCTGACTACTACAAGAACATCATCGAGCTCCCTGATGCCCTCCACCCCCCTAAGGGCTACGAGGTCACCATTGGTCTCACTCCCCCTGAGCCCATTGAGACCCCTATTCGCGTCTACCCCGCTTAAGCGCCAGTAGTCGCTTCCATCCGGACAGGTGAGCTGTCTGGCGGATGACGGTAGAGTTGGCTTTGGTCAAATGAGTGTCTTATTCTTCTACATGTATATTAAATCTTTGTATTTACGATTGGAGTAGATAGTGTCAATATTAAACCCATAAAAAGTCATGCGGGACCCATGTGTTTAGTAACAGGTTTTCTACGAGAGTGAAAGAACAAGGTTATTATCTATCGACTGGGCAGCGTCTTCTGAATTTACCTGATCTTCTGAGGAGACGGAAGCTTATTGACACTGGACTGCATGTTCCAAACTAATGATTTGCATACGCCCCAACACGTACCCCGCCATTCAAGGTAATCTAACCCAGCTGCCATATGCTTCCTCTTTTGCCACCCCTGCAACAAGATATAACATGACCTGCGATGTACGGACCGTCTCGATTTACTGTCGCCACAGTTCGCACGCTCTTATCCTCCATTCCAGCACCTTTATCCAGTTCTTTCTTTCTCACCGGCGGATAGCTCTATACCCAACACAACAGCAAGCTTGCTCTGTATCCTCGAATCTGCTGCCCCGCCTGGCTTCTACAATATGGTGCAACTAGTCGACCTCCCGAGGGAAATTATCCTCATCATCTGCTCTATCCTTCGATCCGAGCGCTCCACCAGGCACGTGCTCCACACGAACGCCACCGATGAAGAGATTGACCACGTCCTTCATCAGGTGCAGAATGCTGTCATGAACCTTTCTCTAGCTAACAAGGAGTTTCGTGAGATCCTATTTAGAACGTCCTACACGTCAGTTAGCATTACTGGAAAGAGAGCAGCGTCGGAAATGATATCGCTCGATGGAACGACGTCGTCCTCAAGTCCATCAGGGACTTCCACATACACATCGACGAATATGAGGATCTCAAGACGGTACAAGAAGCCGACATCATGTTAGAGGTGGTGTTGATGGTGAGGGCTACAATGTTACAAGCATTGTCAAGTGCAGTTTAGGAAGTGTAGGATACATGCTGACAGCAAGATTGACAATCCCATCACGTGGTAGAGTCAGATTGTCCTTGCTGATTGCATGGTTCGTACTTCGATCTATAAAGATAGCAAGTTGATAGGATAAAGGTACTTTAACTGATGGCATTTCAATGTGATCAAGGTCTTCTTTGACCCTGAAGCATGAGACTTCTTTGCGTGCAGGATTTATGCCAGTTGAGTTGATGCAGGAGGCCGTCCACTTTCTTCTGCATGTCTGAGTGCTTTTTTTGAACTTGAACCAACTGGAAAAGGCCGTGGCATCACTATATGTTTCTTTGGCCCTCTCGTTGGGCCTCTTTCTCGGTGACCATCATGGAAGTTTCTCACGTTAGTGATTAGTCGTTACGAGACGTCTTGTTTGCTGGTACCTGCATGAAATCTCTTCAGGCGGGGGTATATAGAGACCGCCGAATTCTCCTGTGTCTGCGCTGCTCCATTTCCTGCGTTCTTGCTACCATCATCGCTGCTGTCGTTACTACGGTCTGCTGCCGTCGTCCGCTATCGTGGTCTTCAATCCTCTCTACCGTTGTTTCTATCGTCTTTCCTCCTTCTACCCGATCTCCGTTCTTCAAACCCCCCTCACACTCCTCACTCCTTCATCAACACCCACGGATTCAGCCATGGACACCAAAGATGTCTCCGAGTCGTCGGAGATGGCGGCCAAATTCCGAGCAATCTTCGACGCTGCAGAACGTGCCAACCGTCGCAAGGGCGAGATTCCTCGCGACCATCTGCCTGCCTTCCTCATGGTCGCTCGGTTCAACGCCGCGAGGTCGGCCAGAGAGCATCTAGGCGAGATGACGCAAATGATCACCACCCAAGTCCCCCCGCCGTACCCTCCCTGCACCCGTCCAGTTCGCGCTCTCACGCCGCTGCCGATCTCGAAGATGAGGCTCCACGAGCACCACCGCGGCAATCTCGTCATCGTCCGCACGCTTACGATAACAGACAGATTCAATGCAATCACGATCATCGCAGAAGACGAAGAGGGTACCGCTGTCTTGCTCCAGCTCTACAATCAGCCGGAGGAGACCACGGTCAAGGCCGACGACATCCTGCCGCAAGGCAGCGTCTGTCTTATCAAGGAGCCTTTCTTCAAGGACACCTCGGGCGACCAGTACAGCCTGCGGGTGGACCACATCGGCGACCTTGTCATTCTTCCTAGCAATGATGAGCGTGTGCCCAAGATTTGGAGATCTCCCAAAAGCATTGGCGGTAACTCGGAGCAGACTCGGCTGCAAGGCAACGCGGCGGTCGCCCAACACGACTGGGGAACGGCTGAGCGTTTGTAAGTCTAACAACATCATTGGGTACCAAATGAGTTCGCATCTGATATTTCACAGGTACTCCGACGCTCTCTTCTTGGCAGTGACTGTCGAAGAGCAGCAAACAGCCCTCCTGAACCGATCGCTAGCAAACTTGCGCCTCGACCGCCCCGAAAAGGCCCTTGACGACGCGCTCAGAGCTCGCCATGGCGGCAATCCGACCGAAAAGGGTCTCTTCCGTGAAGCGAAGGCTCATTACGCAATGGAGCAGTTCAGCCTGGCAGAGAGCAAACTTCTCCAAGTCCTCGACCTCAATGCCGACAACAGGGACGCCAAGAACGAACTCAAGAAGACCCGGATCCGTCTGCACGAGGAGGCAACTGGCGAGTACGCATGGAATCAGATGTACAAGCAGGCCAAGGCAACTCCACCAATGATCGATTGCGCTACATACTCTTCTCCTGTCGAAGTGCGTCCCTCTCCAGGACGCGGCAACGGCCTCTTCACCACCATGCCCGTCAAGGCCGGTGACCTGCTCCTCTGCGAGAAGGCCTTCGCCTACTGCTTCGCTGACGTAGACGACCCCGTTGGTCAAAAGAACATCAAGGTGTTGATGAACATGAGCACGAATCGAATGAGCATGGGCGGCCAGGCCAACCTCGTATCCTCCATCGTGCAGAAGCTGCACCACAACCCGGGTATGATGCCGCGTTTCACGGACCTTCATCGTGGAGGCTACCGCGCCGTCAAGACGGCTGAGGGAGAGGACCCCCCGGTTGATACGTGAGTGCACCTTTCTCTGCGGCGCTCATGATCCTTTCACTAACTCTGTTCCAGGTTCCTCGTAGAGAGAACCATCAGCCTGAACTGCTTCGGGGCCCCGCGCACGACCCTTACCAACCTCCCAAAGCCCGGCCAGGAAGTAGAAACCGGACACACTACCTGTGGCATCTGGACCATCGCCTCCCACATCAACCACTCCTGCTTCGAGAACTGCTGCCGCTCCTTCATCGGCGATATGATGATCGTCCGCGCGTCGCGGGACATGCCCGCAGGCACAGAGCTGGTATTTTGCTACCAGTCGCCCAAGACCGGAGACGACTACAAGGCGACCCAGAAGCGACTCTCGAGCTGGGGCTTCACTTGCGAGTGCGAGCTGTGCCTCGACAAGAAGGCGACGCCGAAGGCGGTCTTCGTGAAGCGCGAAGCTCTTCGGCAGGATCTGCTCCAGACCATGCCCGGAAGCAAGTCTGCTCCAGCCCAACAGCGGAAAGCCCTGAGGATTCTGGCAGAGCTGGACAAATGCTACCCGAGCCGCGAGGGGGCACCGCGTTTGGAGCACTGGGACGCGTACGTGGCACTCAGCAAGCAGTACCTTGAGCGCGGCAAGATGAGGGAGACTCTGGAGCTGTCGATCAAAGCGTTGGAGGCCAAGGGCTTTATCCTCGACAACGTTTCGATGGAGAAGGTCCGCAAGGGATCGAAGCCGGAGATTAGGAGATGGGGAGAGGTCTGCACCTACACACCTGTTGCTTTCATTGCAATGTCGCGCGCGTACGAGATCCTTGCGCCGCAGTTCCACCAGTGGGCGAAGGAACATGCTCGAACGGCACATGCAATTCACGTAGGTGAAAGCGAGTCGGCAGGCACCTTGCATGAGGATCTTAAGTAGAGGAGGCTCTGTTATGCAGACCTGAAGTAGACCGCCTATTTTCGCTGTGCCACTGGAGAGCAATCGGGGTTTCTGTGTGTTCGCTATTGTCGTCGTCGCCGTCGCCATCCGTCGTCATTATCCTTCGTTGGTGTCGTTGTTGTTGGTCGGTTATCGTCGCCGTTCTTGATTGTTGTCGCCGTCCTGGGTCGTCGCCGGTCGTCGTCGCCGGTCGTCGTCACTGGTCGCCGTCACTGGTCGCCGTCACTGGTTGTAGTTGTTATCGTCGTCGTAGTCAGTTGTCGTTATCTTCATTAATTGTTGTCGTTGCCATCATCGGTCGTTGTCCTCGTCGTTGCTATCGTCCACCATCGTCCACCATCGTCCACCATCGTCCTACCACATAGCAGCATCTGTCTCGTCAAGGAGCCTTTCTGTAAGGAAACCCCGAGAAGCGAATGCAGCTGCCGGTGGACCAAACCAACGACGACATCATTATCCTCGGGGACAATCAGCGTATTCCAAAAATGAGGGTCTCAAGTAGGCTGATTGAGGCATGAAGAAGACGCACGAAGACGACCCTCAGAGAGAGGTCATCTGCGAATGGTCGAGTGGCATACACATTCAACGTCACTTCAGTAACGATTCAATACTCCCGATATCAAATGGCCGTTTCCATCCCGAAGGCCCATCTATTGCAAAATCGCATACGCCCCGACGCCGTAGTCCTAACTTATCCCAACCAGACTTCTATTCTCGCAGCATGTCCTGAGCCATGGCGTAAACCATGCCAAGCGGTGATTTTTGCGTCTATATGACATTGAACACTCCGCCCGTTCTTCTCCTTCGACTTTCTTCTCTAAACCTTTGGATAATTCGTCTCGTACGTAACCCCATAGTTCTTGAAGTACCGAAACTCCTTGTTCGAGACGACCGATGTCTGGAAGGCGAGAACGCTGCAGCATCACACGTATCAGCAAACATCATGGGAAGATTACAAAGCAAGGAAGAAAAGCTGCCGTCGAAAACTTACATCAACACCGCGCAAAGCAGCGTCACGATCCAACTCAGCGCACAACTCGCCCCCGTGCAGAACATCGTGTTCGCCTGGAACAAAAGCCCGAACGCGACGAACCAGAAGACAATCTCCATCGTGTTGAGGATCGCGTTGGCCTTGAGCGAGCCCCACTTCTTGAAGCGCTCCTTGTGCTCGGTGAGGAGCTGGTAGCCGATGATGATGAAGGATTTGATGCCCTGTTTGGAGGTCCAAGGTCAGCAGCCGTTCATAGAAGTCTTGAGGCGGTGGGATGAGGGGGGACGAACCATGGTGAGGGCCATCATGTTGGCCCGCGTGGTGATGACGGGCATGGCCATGCGCGCGATGGTGAGGATGATGGCGGTGGTCATGATGACGAGCTGGAGGATGTGGACCTTGGTCTTGTGGCGCGGGTCGAAGAAGGGCTTGTCGAAGAATGCTTTGAGTTTTTCCATGATGGCCATAGTCGTTTCTGCTGGGGTCGTGTCTGCACGGTGATGTTGATGCTGTGATGACGAGAGGTGCTGTGTACGGCGGACGGTTGTGGTGGTGGTGAAGCGAAAAGGTCTGAATAACTTGGATCTTGAAATATCCAAATCTCACAACACAGCCAGGCGGGATGATTGGTATTTTATCAAACCCCCGCCAAGCCCTCCCATTTTCGTTGTTTACACGCATACGCATTCATCTCCAGTGACAGACCGTCGCGGTGGGCATATACACGTATAGCGCCGGCCATCTGTACGCGTATAGAAAATCGTGGCTGGACCCTGCGCCGTCCCTCCACACTGGAAAAAGACCCTCCTCCCCTCCCCACCACCTTACCCACCGTGCCGCCACGCCTATCTGCTCGGAGAATTTCCCACAGGCTGTGTGCTTTCGTTAGGCTATTTCACAGTTGAGCGCATGGTGGTGCCTGGCATCCCCCCTTTGAGGCGGGAGAGGCTTAGATCTCGTCCGCGTGGCATGCATGAACCCGACAGCTTGGCTCTGGGCGCATTGGATGAGCCGTCTCCATACGTTAATTTTTAGATGGCACTTTTTGTGCTGCATCCGAAACGGCTTGGAGATAAGGAGGTAAGCAAGTAAACGTATCCCTTTAGGGGCGGAAAATGGCTCAACTGTACTCTTTTTCGTGACTTTTGACCACTTGCAGGGGGTTAGAGTGATTATGGAATTTTTTGAAACTCTCGCAATAATCAGCCACAAATCAGCCAATAAAAAAAAAGCAATATTCTCATACAGATTAACATAGCGATCATTTTTCTAGTCTTTTTCTTCATTTACTAATTATAGTCAAATTTTCAATCAACTGCAGAGGCAAAAAGGAAGCATTTCGCAGCTTAGGCCACAATCTCCTCGATCGACAACACTAGTCATTATCGCCCCACTTAATAACTTTCTAGCCAATTAGATGCATTAGATTCTAGCTAGCGCGTTAATCAGTCGCAATAAGCTCTTCTTTGCAACCTAACCTCAGCCACTTTAGCCCTCTTCCTCTACCTACCCTAAATAATACCCTCTTCAACCTATCTCCTCTACTAATCTATAACGATAATAATAAGGCTTCTAATAATAAACTAGACCTTATAGAGGAGGCTGAAGATAATGAAGATAATAGTGAGCGCTTTTTTTTAGTATTTCTATTATTTCTATAGCTAATTTTTGCCTAGAACAGGATTTTTTGCAGTCAACCCCTGCATCACAGCCTCCATCACAGCCAGCCTTGCAGCTAGCCTTGCAACCCCCCCTAAGGTTAGTACTGTCGCACAAGAATAACTTTAGCCTTAAGCTGACGCTGCAGTAGCTACTAAAGGCGTAGCTTAACAGCAGCATACTAAAGGCATATTATTACCCCTCTTTTTGCAAACTTCGCCCTACTAACTATGCTGCAACCTTTATACGCCTCAACAGCAAGTCAGCCCTCAATATTTTCCTACGCTTCATACCTACTAACCTTATTGCTAACTAAGCTAAGTAGACTAATCAGCAGTTTCTTCTATATTAAGTTAGCACTAGCAGCCCTCGCTAAAGCCCTAAAAAGAAGGCGTTACACTTTAATAAGGCATTTATTATTAGCCCTACTAAGGTCTATATCTTTCTTACCTATCTTATCTACTTATCAATACACCTTGCTGCTCAATAAGATTACTACTAGTCTACTGCGCTGCAGAAGCCTCACTATAATCTCACTAACTATATCTCAAAAGACTATTTTATTAGTTTTTACTGCAATTTTCGCCTATAAAACCTTAATATGCCTAAGCCCCCTATAAAGATCTAGAACAAAATTTAGCTATAGTCAGACTAGATCTAAAAGGTATCTCTCTCACTCTGAAACCCTAGCTCTATTATTGCTGTCAATAAGTGTATAGTATGCTTTCAGAGATGCTCTCATAATGTCGTTAAGATGCTAAAAAAGCCTATTAAAGTTAGATTTAAGCTATAAATAGCTGCCCAGCAGGGCTACTTCCTAGCTTAAATCCCCTACACATATACTAACCCCTTATCAACCTCTAAAATCATTACTGCCAAAAAAAGACCCTTCAGCATCAACATCCTACCTCTACAGCCCCTGCCAGTTCAAGCTGCAGTAGAGGCAATATAAGGTTTCACACGCCTTACTAATAAGTTAATACCTAAAAAGCCCCACATGCCTAAGCAGTTAACGCCTACTCAAGCTGTTATTATCACTCTTATATAGCATCTATCTGCCCCTATCTATCCCTAACTAGAGAGAGCTACTACTTATTACTACATTTTCACTAACAACTTATTTACTACTGTCAACCTTATTTAACACCTATATCAACTGCAGCCACCTATAGCTGCTACTAATACTGCCTAGCTAAACTCTAGCATCATCAAGCCACTTAAGCAGTTACAGGCCAGCAATAAAAAGAGCAACTTTATACTATAAGGCTAGCTTTTTGCCTACCTAACGCCAGATAGCCTTGCCTGCCAGTTTGCATTCAAAGACAACACAGTTATACTTCTAATCAGCAGTATATTTAACAGCAAAGAGATCGCCACTCTATAGGCATATAAACAACCTAATACTACATTAACTTCAGCAAAAACAGCATATATCCCCTTTAAGATCCCTCTTATACCTATCAACACAGAAAACTCTTAAAGTTCACAGTCCTCTAAAAAGAGTTACAAGCTAGCTATAATACCTTATTAGCGCCTACTTATACCTAATATTATTAATAACTATAACCACAATATAAACAGCATTAATATCAGCAACTAATATAAAGCTAACTATAGTAGCATTAATAAATAACACTGCTATTATAGCAGCTAGCAGCCTGTAGCTTTTAATTACTTATTAGGTATATCAGGGGTTTACAGGGCACTTTTAGCGCTATATTTGCTAACTTTTTCATACCACAGAGGTCATACTTATCAATACATACCTACTCTACAAAGCCTCAAACCCTATATATAACAAGCCCTCCACAGCTTTCCAACAAAAGCTCTACAAACAGTTAACAGCAAAATTCAAGCCTATAGCCGTCAGAAAGCATTACTCTATACTTATCTAGAATACAGAGGCCCCCCCTCACAAACTTAGATAACATCAGAAGGAACAGCACTACTA
Organism: Colletotrichum horii; assembly: GCA_027406005.1. Taxonomy (NCBI): domain Eukaryota; kingdom Fungi; phylum Ascomycota; class Sordariomycetes; order Glomerellales; family Glomerellaceae; genus Colletotrichum; species Colletotrichum horii. The sequence goes on along the minus strand of JANVYB010000001.1, from coordinate 9,249,692 downwards.
CGTCTATACAAAGCGTTTCAGAAGAACTATACTAAAGCAAGTAGATAGAAATAGTAGCTAGAAACAGCACCATATGCGCTAAAGCTGCATTAAGTGCAATATGCCCTTCTGCCATACTAGCAACTGCTGAGCAAAATAGCATAATGAAAACGCTTAGATAGCAACACTACAGGCTGGATTTTTTAGGTAGCAGAAAGGTATAGTAACCTCTGTCGGCAATATACTTCGCGCAGAGTCAATCATTAATCGAATTACGCAATTAGTCAACTACCCCTGGAGGTATAAATAATCCCTAGCTGAGCCATTTTCCGCCCCTAAAGGGATACGCGTTTTTCTCTCTTGCAACCAAACGTTGGAAGCCAATCCACCACGCACAACCTCACTCCCCTCCCGCCATCTCCTTCTCCCTCCTCTCCCGCTCAACCTTCTTCTTATACTCAACCCAATCATCGCTCCTCGGAAACGGCACACCCTCCGGCACGTCCACCCCCAGAAACGCACAAAGCGGTCCCCACCCGTCCCCCGGACAAAACTCCAAAAACCGCCTCCCGCCCTCCCTCAACGCCCTCACCTCCGCGTGGTGCCGCTCCCAATACCCCCGCCCGTTCCTCTCAAAGTCGTCCCCCCAGCACGCAGAGTGGTACGCCGCCGCCAACCCCTCCATCGGGCTCCTCTTCTCCCGGTCGCGGTTGACGAACCCATGAATCAAGGTATCGCGCATCGACGCCGCCCAGGACTCAAACGAGCGCGTGGACAGAATGATGGGGCAGTCGGGGTACGCCGCCGCCAGCGCCGTGGGGAAGATCGCGGGGGGGAAGTCGGAGACGGCTTCGTAGGGCGCGAGGAGGGCGTCCCACTGCTCGCGGGTCCAAGGTGTGCTTTCCTTCTGGTTCTTCTCAGGCGACGCGGAGAAGCGCGGGATGTTCTCCTCGATGGCGCGAATCCAAAACTCCTGGTGGTTGTTAACCCCGACTTCGCGCATGTGGTAGACGGGACTGATGCTGAGCTGGACCAGCGCATCGGCGAGAGCTGCGGCGAGATCTATCAATATGTGCCATCGCCAAAACAGGAGGGAATGGCCGTTGGCTAGCCTACATTGGGTTCCTGTCCTGGGAAGCCCGAGAATCAGCACTCTCATCTTAGGCAACGGTTTGGTTCACACGGCGGGATGCTATCTCCAAAGGAATTCGCTTAGTGGTGGTGGCACATTCAGTACTAAGAAAGATCATCGGCGCGACGTCGAATCCTATTTAAAGACTTCTGGAATTGGGTTCGTGACGCGTCGGATGAACCTTGACGTGCTCTGGCGGTGGTCATCGGCAACCCAGCGTTTGCCCCAACCCCCGGTTTGACCCGCGGTGAAGGTCAGGTGAGTTGCCGGGATAGGAAGCTGGGACGGGGAGGGACCGGGTCGGAAGCCTTGAAGGATGTTGAAGGATTCGGCCACTCTCCGTGGGATCGGCCGGGCATCAAAAGCATGATCCGTCACCAAAAAGGTTATTCTCATCTAACACGGTGAGGTTCACGCTCTATATTACAACTTCTAGAATATTTCTGGCTGGAATCACTCTGAAATTGTCACGCGTCTGGAGATGACCAAGGGTGGTGAGAGCTGACTTTGGTCAGCTCGCTTTATTGTCGCTCATGGCTGGAGTATTCACTCTACAGCCGACTAATGCGAGATATTTCTGTGTGAATGAGTGTGATAAGAAGCTAAAAAAGAAAGAACCCCCTCCCCAAGCCGTGAAGCCTGTCAGGCTGATGTTGAATAGCCCCAAACTCTGATTTCCGTGTACCGGCGTTATGTCCGGCTCGAACTGTCGAACTGCATAAGTCGTGTTGATACCAAGGCGCCATTTTGGTGAACCACTTCATGTTCCCACCTGTTCGCTTTACAGCGGATTTGTTGTCATTCTAGGATGGCAGACTAGACCTGGTCGACAGGAACGCGGGCGTTCATGCCGAGACCGAGATGGCGCTTCACGGCCTTCCAGCACTCAATAAGAGCGATGTACACGACCAGACAAGCGGCAACAATACCCCACTCCCAAGTGATCATGTCGTGCTTGAAAACAGCACGGTTGACCACAGGCAAGTAGATGACGGGGAACGTCAATACGAAACCACCAGCCACAGCCCAGAAGAGGAAGCGGTTCTTGTAGACAGTCTTGAAAACAGCAAACGGGCCGGTCCACAACTCGGGGTTCATGTTGAACAAGCTGCGCTGGAAGTGCTTTACTTCCCAAGAGGTAACCAGAAGCAAGAAGCTCAGAGTGGCATAAACGGTGGAGCGAGCTCTGAAGACGACACCGCAGGTGTCGTTGTATCCGTCGTTGCAGTCTTCTCCGAGGTCTCCACCGCCAGGGCCGTAAGCAACGGAGGTGAAAGCGGCGAGACATAAGGAGCCCATGTAGAAACCGTAAATCATCTTGTCGCGGATCAAATCCCAGGTGAAAACACCAACGCCAAGGTCGTGGGGTGCGCGCAAAAGGATGTCCGGTTGCGCCTCCTCCAAGCCCAGACCAATGGCCAGGAACGAGGAAGTGATGAGGTTGACCCACAGAATCTCCAAGGGGGAGAGGGGAAAGATGGAAATGCCGCTGCGGTCCTTGAAAGAAAGACCAATCAGGAGAAGGATGACCTGAGCGATGTTGGAAATCAGGAGATGGAGCAAGAACTGGTCGTCATGTTAGTCGGAATCCAAAGAACGGGATGAGAATAAACTACCTTCTGGATGTTGTCAAACAAGCGGCGACCCTCCTTGATGGCAGTGACGATAGATGAGAAGTTGTCGTCAGTGAGGACCATGTCTGCTGCCTCCTTGGAGACGTCACTACCTCTCTTGCCCATCGCAATACCAACATCCGCCTTTTTGAGAGCGGGTGAGTCGTTTACACCATCACCAGTCATGATGCAGTAAGCCTTGCGACGATGCATCGCCTCGAGCATTCTGACCTTGGTCAGAGGGCTGCAGCGGGCGACGACAAGGGGAAGAGCGGGAAGGGCATCAACCTCCTCATTGCTGAGGGCATCGAATTGACCAGCCGCCATAACAGCAGTCGGCTGCTCTCCTCCGGTGAGGATGCCGACCTCGTGGGCAATGGCAGTTGCAGTCTTAATGTGATCTCCGGTGACCATGTGCACAGAGATGCCAGCAGTTTTGCAAAGCTTCACAGCGCCAAGAGTCTCGATACGGGGAGGATCGTACAAGCCGGCAAGACCAAGGAAGCGAAGCTTGCACTCAGCCTCGTTTCTTTCGCTCGCATTGTCGTCGCTATCGAGAAACCTGTGAGCGACGCAAAGGACTCTGAGACCCTCGGAGGCAAGCTCATCGGCCTTGGCGGCGATCTTGGCCTTCAAATCTTCCGGCTCAGCCAGGCGCTGCAGCATAACCTCAACAGCACCCTTGGTGAAGACTTGGCGAGGGGCAGAAGGGAATTCGTAGACAACACTCATGAGCTTGCACGAGGAGTCAAAGGGGAACTCGTAGAGCATCCTGGTCTTTTCAGACGAGATGAGGTCGTTCTTTCCCTTTCCGTAACGCATAGCGAACACCTGGAGAGCGATCTCCGTGGGCTCGCCAATAGCAGACCATGAGACAGGCACCTCGGTGGCTGTGGTCATGGACTCAGTGTCGGTGGCGGTCTTGCCGTCGGTAACAGAAGCGTTGTTGCAGAGAGCGATAGCCTTGAGAAATGAGCCCATGGAAGAGGTCTGGATGGTGTCGTCAGTCTTCTCAACGGTCGGGGTCGACGCTCCACTAGAGGCCGAGCTCGAGGCGGCGGAGCCGGGCCATCTAACAGTGCCGCTGGTCGGATCATAGGGGTCGGTGGTGCCCTCGATGATGGCAGTCGTATCTTCGGCCAGCCAGATCTTCCTGGTAACCATGCGTCCCTGCGTAAGCGTGCCGGTCTTGTCAGAGCAGATGTTGGTTACACCTCCAACGGCTTCGAGAGAAGACAGCTTGCGGACAATAACGTTGCCAGACGCCATTGCCTTGGTACCAACAGCCATGGTGATGGTCAAAACTGCGATGAGGGACTCGGGAATAACGGCTACTCCGACGCAGATACCATAGATGAGGACCTGGTCGTTAATGTCAAACTTGCTGACGGAGAAGACGATAATGGCAAGCAGGATAGCCAGGCCGAAAAGTAGAAGGGCAAACTTGCTCAGCTTGACCTGAAGGGGTGTGCCCTCTAGACCCAGGATGCTCTTCATGGCAGCCTTGAAGCGCATAACAGCGCGCTTGGGCAGAGAGGCGTTCTCGTCTCGCTTGCGGGTTGTGCGCAGCATCATGGCAATCTTTCCCACCTCGGTTTCCATGCCGGTGGTGGTGACGATGCCGCGAGCGCGACCGCGAGTGACGGTAGTAGCAGAATAGACCATGTTGATGCGGTCGCCGAGAGGGATGTCCTCCTCCTCGAGGATGGCTTCAGGGTGCTTGCTGATGGGTAGCGACTCGCCAGTCAAGAGGGCCTCATCAATAGAGAGGTTGATACCCTCGAGAAGACGTAGGTCAGCTGGGACGACATCGCCAACAGCGATCATGACAAGATCGCCCTTGACGAGGGAATCTGCCTTGACGGTCTCCGCGATACCGTCGCGGACGACCTTACATGTCGGGGCGGACAGCGCGTACAGAGATTGAATTGTCTGCTCGGCATTGTAGTCCTGAATAAAGCTACGAGATTGTCAGCAGCGAGATTCAAAGAGTTAAAGAGTATGAGACGTGAAGCTGGTGGGGATGTGAATGACACGGGCAGGGGCAGGGGATGCGCCACACCGCTGACACCCTTGTACACCTTTCTGGGCGAGTGGAGGGTGTCACCCAACCCACGGGCGGCGCAAGTGGCATTTCGTTCAACCAACCACACTATGCAGCCATTCCACCAAACAGGCAAGTCAAAGAAGTACCCGTGTGCAGTAGAATCATCGGGAGAAGAGGGCAGAAGAGAAGGCAGGCTATGCTAAGGCAGAAAGCAAAACGAGGGAGGCAAACACTCACCCCACGACGATGTTTAGAAGAATGACGGCGGTGATAACGCCGGCTTCAATGTAATCTTGAATGGCATAAGATAGGATCATGACGATCACGAGAACGAGGGTCAGGCTGTTGGAAATCTGTCTCATGACAATCTCCCAAATGGAGAGGCCCTTGGCACCCTCGATGCGATTGGGCCCATTACGATCGAGGCGGGCTTGCGCCTCAGCCTTGGAGAGGCCATTTTCAAGGTCGGTCTGCCAGAGAAGTCCTATGTCCGAGGCAGGAGCGGCGTGGGCAGGCCGTTGAGGGACGGGGTTGAGTATGGGCGGGGGCCGCGGTATAGACGGTGGCTCGTCCTGCTCGGGGTTGACTTCCGCAGCAGCTGTGTGTTGTTCACCATGCCTGACGGCTTCGGGTTCTCCCATCGGATATCGGTAGGTTCAGCTAAAGAAGGCGCTCGGGGTTCAGGGGTCTTGGTGCTTTTGTGAAAGCCCAGCAGACGAAAGTCTTGTTGAAGTGTTGACGAGAGAATGGCAAGCGTAGAGCTTGGGTGATCGGGGTGGTGATAAAGAAGAGAAGAGGAAGGAAGGGTGGAATAAGAGCGGAGGGTGGTGTCAAGTTATACTTGGGGCCCGGGCGAGGGACTTGTGCCAAGGGAGGGGAAGACGGGCCAGGTTCAAAGTAACAAGTGCTGAATAGCGTACTGATGGTGGTAGCTGGGAATCAAGATGGATGTATCCGCCAGGTCTCTCCCGTCGGGGTCTTGGTTCTTGGGTGTTTGGGGGGTGTGCGAGTACTGGAAACAGACAACGGCGGCCGGTCGGGGGAGGTAAATGGAGCCGAACGAACGGGACTGGCTTGGGTGCCAGGATAGGCAGTGAATGCAGGGCCGAAGAAGTGAAGACCGAAAGGCAGTGGACGGTATCCGTCGGTCGATTGAGTCTGGTGCGTATGCGGGCGTGGGTGTGCGCGTGGGTGTCTGTCTCTCTGTACAGCTACCGCTCCGGGCCGGTCTGGCAGCGCAGCTGTTAGTGAAAGAGGCAAGGGAAGGGGTTGGAGGGATGAGCGGCGTGAGATGATGGCATGTAAGGTACCTGTTCCATGAAAGACAGGGAAGACACGTCCAACGTAGCGACGACGACGAATAAAGAACGAACGAACCTGTGGTGGGTAGCTTGGCGATTGGCAGGGGTTGTGGTTGGATGCTGCTTGATGTGCTTGGGAAGAGGCACGGATTGCGTTGGATGAATCCGATGTAGAGTGTCCGTAGCAGGGCAGGCCTCGTCGACGGCAAGACGAGGCGAGGAAAGTCAAACTGCGGGAGGAGAAAAGGGCAGATGCTGGGCTGGGTGAGGAATCGTGTCTTGCTCTGCTTGTGGCAGGTGATAACAAGAAGTTGAACTTGGGAAGGTACACTACCTTACACTACCTTAAGAAATGGCAAGAACGAACAAACGGGGCAGGTGCCTTCCCAGTGGTCGCTTCCTTCTTTCCAATTGCTGAAAGTAAGGTACGGATAGGAAACCGCAACAGCGAGTACGGGATACTAAGGCAACTGCCAAATCCAACAGAGCGTGGGAAGCGGCAATGGAAGGCACCAGCACCTCAGCAACACTACCTTACACGTAACTTGCTTCCTCTCGGGTTGGTGGCGGGTATTTCGCTTGGTGCCACAGGGCATCATCAGCTGGGGGAAACAGACACTAACACCAAGCGGGAGCGCAAAGTGGAAAGGGTGAGATGTTGCCAAGAAAATGCGCCCTCCAGTCATCGTCGCCTGCGCCCTGTTTCCCTGCCTTCCCCAGCGGTCTCGTGGACAGCGGGACGGTGGAAACAGCGCAGTCCAGCCCCTGCAATGCAGTCGAATGGCGAGAATCGCAGTGACGCATCGCCATCACAGCCCCTACAAGCACCACACCAGTGGCCAAATGCCTTCGGGCTGGTCTCGGTCTCGTCGTCTTGTCTTTCCCTGGCTTGCCCGCTGTGCTGTCCGTTCCTGTCGTGTCCCGGGGAACATCGATCGGTAGTGTCGCTGTCCACTCGAGAGGAGGCCGGGTGTGGAGCTCACAGCGGCGCCGCCAAGGAGCACCGATGTCCGCCGAGAGCGGGCTGGTCGTCGTCATCAGGGAAGGAGGGAACCGGCCGCCCAATCACGAGGGGCGGAACCGCTAGGGAGACGGACGACGCTGGCCTGCTGATAGGGGCGACAAGAGTGGCAGTGCACGCACTTCGTCCAAACGCAGCTATCAACGACAGGCACAAGCAGCAAAAGGTAGGGGCCTCTTAAAACACACCCCCCCTAGAGTAGTGCCTACCCTCTCGCGCCACAAGAGGAGGCGCAGACAGGCTGTAGGGGCTGGCATCAGCAGCCTACCTGCTGAGTAATGAACTTTTAGCTGCCAGCCTACCTAAACGATCATTTTGCTGCTGGGAAGGCCTCTAGAGCCCAGTCACTTGGATTCAGCTAATCAGAAGCTAGAGATTAACTTTATATAACTTTTGCAATTTAGATTTTTATTATAGCAATTAATATAATTTAATAAAGCTAACTTTTTTGCAATTTTAATTAAAAAAGTTAATAGAAATAGAAATAACTATTAATCTAAGCTTTTTAGAGCTTCTAAAAAGCTTAATTTAATAACTTAATAATATTAATATTACTAGCAGCTACTTTTGCTATTACTACAGCTTATTGCTACTTAACTTTATATAACTTCACTTTATATTATAGTGCTATAAGATGCTAGCTATCTTAATAGTTCTAATTAGTATTACTGCTTTATATCTTAATAGCTTTAACTTCAACTGTAAGCTTCTTATTGCTATTAAGCTAAATATCTGCTTTTTTATAAATCTTATTTTTATCTTTAGATATAACGCTATTATATTGCTAATAAGCTTATAAAGCTTTTATATTAGGTTTATAAGGATTAGTATTTAATATTTCAAAGTGTTATAAGCTGAGGTTTATAGTTAAAGTAACTAGTAATAAAAGGTCTGCTGCTAATACTGCTAATGCAGTTAATGCTAATAGTAAGGCTGCTAATAAAGCTAGCAGTAGTAATAGCAATACTTTAATTATTAGAGTAACTATAAGCTTAAGCTTAATATTAGTAGTAGCTTAAGTAGTAGCTTAAGTAATAGCTAAGCTGATAATATCTCTATAATTAATATACTTACTAACTTCTACTACTATAGGAATTTAATAAGTGCTATTAACTTTATAGCCCTTCTTATAATTAGGCATACTATAAAGACAGCTCTTACTTTTAATAACTTCTAGCTTAAAGAGAGATAGGTTATTAACTAAAGCCTCAGCCTTAAGGTCTATATAGCGTTAAAGCTACTAGTAGCAATAAACTTAAGTAATCTTAAAGGTGTTTGATATATAGCGTAGTAAAGACGTTGCGCGCCTTCAGCGCCTTCAGCGCCTTTAGCGCCCTGGCTATATTTAATATAGCAAACGCAACTAGCGCAATTAACGCATTAGAGGCCCTGAAAGCCTTGAACGTAGTGAACATATCTAAGGCGTAAAAGGCAGTCAACCTAATCAATATATATATTGCTATAACTACATTCACCTAATATAACGTATATTAATTAGTAGTATAACCTTAACAGTTACTTACTACCTTTAATTTAAGAAAGATAGCTAACTTTATAAAAGCAGTTAACTTTATTAAGTTTAAGTTATAAGTTCTATTTAATAGCTAACCTTATAAAATTATAAATAAAAACATTATTATATTAAACTCTTCTTTTAATTAAGAATATTCTAAAGAGATATAAAACCTTACTATTATGCTTTAATTAATATTAACTAACTTTAAGGTTAAATAAAGCTTTAAATTTAAACTTTTTAAGCTTATTAGCTGTATAACTATTGCTAATTTTTAAGCTGCCTTTAAGAATTACTTAGAGAAATTTTATATATTACTTATTAATATAGAGCATTTTATTCTCAAACTTAAAGTTTAAGCTATAATTGCTATAATAGCTTAAAAAGGATATAAATACTAAATAAGCTACTATTATAAGTAAATTTAATTAAGTAAGTTGAAAAGAGAAGTATATATAAATGCTTAAAAGTTATATAAGAGAGTTTTAAAAATATAGAGAGATAATCCTATAATATTTATTAATTTAGTTAGATAATAATATTATCTAGATGCTTTTTATTGCTAATAATATATTAAAATTAAATGCGCCTTAAGTAAAGAATTAAACCTTATTTTACTCTTTAGCAATAATAAAAAGATAAGAAGTTATAAAACCTTTAATATTAGCTATATAGAAAAGCTAAAAGGCTTAAAACCTCATTTTTAAATTAATATTCTATCTTAAGATTAAGATTTATTAGTAGTTCCTCTTACTTTAAAAGAATAAATAAACTTTAGATAAAGATTTTTAAATATCTCACTACTTTTATTATTAAAACTTCTTCTAACAGAAGAATATTTAACTATATTAGATTTAGATCTTAACACTTTAATTGCTATCTTTAAATAACTATCTCTCTAAATAGCAGATATAACCTTTTATATAATTAAGTTTCCTTTAGAGTAAGGTTAAATAGATATACTAAAGTTAAGTAATAGCTAAAATTAATTACAGTCTGCTAAATAAAAACTTAAAGCATTATTATCTATAATATAAAAGAAAAAGCAGCCTGCTTAAGATGATATTTTGAAAGGTATTTTTAAAGAAGTAAAATATATTATAGCACTATAAGGCAACCTAAGTGATAATAGCAATAATAGCAATCTTAATAATAAAAAAGACTGAAAAAGCAATAACTATAATAACTAAAGGAGTAACAGCAAAAATTATAAAAGCAAAATGTTTAAAAGATAAAGATAACTTATTAAGCTTAATAAGTTTAATAACTAGTTATCTATTAATTATAATCTGCTTATACTTCTTATTGCTTCTAATAAGAATAATATTATAAAAACGCTTGCTAGCTTTTCTGCTGCTGAATATTATTATTTGCTACTATATTTTAAAAGTGATATAATTAAATTATTTAATTTTTTTTTATATAACTAAAAAGTAGAAGATATTTATATTAATAAAAGCTTAAAAACTGTTTATTAAAGTATATATTATTTTATTAATGCTATTAACAGTTATATTAAGTCTAATAATAATAACTCTTCTATAGCAGCTTTAAATTTATATTAATGCCTGCTTTAATATACTTCTAACTAGTACTATACAGACTTAACCTATAAAGAGAAATCAGCCTTAAGAGATCCTTTAGTAGGTATAATATATTAGAAGGAATTACTATTTAAATAATTTTAATTTCTTTATGAAGTTATTAAAGCTCATTTATCTAAAGAATAATATATCTTAAGGGATATTTGCAACTAATATAATATCTGCTATTAAATAACTAAAGTAGTATATCTATATTATAATACTGAAGAATCTGAAACTAAGATCTTAATAATAATATATAATAAGATAGATGCTAAACTTATAATAAGCATTTTTCAGTTAGACAAAAGGATAAACTGCAATAAATTTATCTCTAATTTATAATATATAATATTAGACTAATATTATATAGTAATAAAAGGATTATAGTATACTTTAGCTTAGCTAACCTTTTAGACAGCATAAATAAATACTTTTTCTACTTACTCTTTACTAATAAATATATCTAAATTATTAACACTACTAGCTTATTACTCTTATTATGCTAAACCTAAAGATATAAAGTTATTAAGCTTAATAGCATTATAGACTGGCAAGCAAACTGCTAATATTTTAGTTAAACTATTATCAGCCTATAATAAGCTAGTACTAATTAGAAAACCCTTAGTGCGTTTTAAATATTGATATGCATCAGATTATTGCAATTAATATAATTAATAATTAAGACTACTAAAATAACTGTTAGCTTATATAATAACTAAGCTTGATATAATACTTAAAGAATTAGATATTAATAATATATCTAATAAAGATGATTTTAACTATATTTAATATAATAAAGTTATAGATAGTTTAAACCTTAAAAATAATAACTTTATTATTAGTATTAATAATAAATATAAAGAAGAGTTAGATAAAGACTAAATTAACTTAGTTATAGAACCTTCTAAGAAGTATAACCTTTAAATATTAAGTTATTTTTACTAATATAATACTAAATACCTATTATTTAATGCTATATTTTTTCTTAATACACTTCTTAATAATTTTGAAATATATTTTTATAAAACCTGCTTGCATAATTCCAAATTATATTTAGATTTTGATAATATTTTTACTTATTAAACTCTCGCTATGCTATAGCCTTATACAACTGTGATCAGTCTTATTAAACTGCAATATTATAACAGCACTTAAGCTTGCAGATATATTTATATAAGAATTATTATCTGAAGAACTTAAGATGAAATTCTAATTATTATTTGCATTAATATAAGAGCTAATTAATTAGTAATTAGTAAAAAATGCTTTTAGAACTTCTATATTATCTCTTAATAACTAAAGGTTTTTAAGCTTTAAGAAGTTAGTAGTATAAAGATAATTATTTAAGTTATATTTGCTATATTAGTTTGCAGATAACTGCTAAACAGCTGAATAGTGATAGTAGAGCTTTAAATAGAAGCTTAATTAGTGCTTTACTTTAATATTAAACTACTTATAAGATAGGATTTTAATATGCCTAATAGTGTTAATATTATTAACTCTAAATCTTATATATATATCGCATTATATAGTAACTTCTAAATACCTTCTTAGATCTATTTAAAAGTTTTAATAAAGATATTTATTATATATACTGCTACTAATACAGTTATCCTACTTTATAACTAAGCATCTCTTTAAATCACTATATCTGTTAGGTTAAAATAGAATCTCTTTTATTTAGCTTAAAGCAGAAAAGGTGTATATTTATATATATAGGCATTTTACTGTTTATTTTAATTGTTAATAATGCTTTTTATCTATTGAAATTTAAGTGTAGAATGAAACTTAGAATGCTATTTCTATTTAAATCAAATAGATTTCTTAAACTATAAACCTAAGAATAACTATAAACAGTAATAATAACATCTTTATATAAATGCTTAATATATTATTTTATATTTCACTTTACTAACTATAAACTTATAATGTTTATATAGTTTCTATAAGAATTTCTAATAGAATAAGCTGACCTATTAGTTTCTATAAATAAAGAATCTCTATTTTTATAAAGTGTAACTAAAGATAACTTATTAACGCCTTTATAAAGTGATATCTATTGAAGAATAATTAATAATAATAGTAAAATAGAAATTATTAAACTGAAGAGCTTGCTAGCTATTATTACTGAGGAAGGCGTTTATATCTATAACTATAATAAAGATATAATATAACGCTTTAAAGAAGTGATATTATATTACCTAAAGGTTTAAGTTAACTAAAGCTTAATTAACCTTTTAGAAGATTAACACTTTAGTGTTAATCTTATTAATAGCTAGCAAAAGATAAATATAAGGCAATATTTATACTCTATAGGAAAAGAAGATAAAAAGCTAATTAATAAAATTCTAGATAAACTGCACTTATAAAACTATATAAAATAGAGAAAAGCTAGACTTATGCTATTTAGAGCTTTAATCTTTGCTATATAGCAAATTATTAATAGCAAATATAAAGGCTAAATAGTTATAAACCTTTACGCTTTAAATAAGGCAGTAGTATTAGATATATATTTTATATCCCTTTAATAAAATATAATTAAGTGTTTATAAAGTAAACTTTAGATAATAGTTATTAACACTTATTCTTTCTTCTATTAGTTTCTTATTAAAAAGAAATATTGCAATTATTTCACTATTATCAGTTATTATAGATAAGAACAATTTAAGGTTATGCTTATAGGTTTTTGCAACTCACTAGTATATACTTAACGCATAGCAGACTAACTCTTATAACTTTATAAGGAGTTTGCTTATATATTTATTAATAATATTATTATCACCTTATATAACCTTAAAAGTTATCTTAAGTATTTTAATACTATCTTTAAGCTGTTTGTTAATATTAAACTATTGATATCTGCATAGAAATCCTTTATTAGGTATCTATTAGTTAAGCTACTTAGATTTATAGTTAACGCTTTTAGACTGTTAAATACTTAAAACTAAGTTAATACTATTGCTAAAATTAAATACCTTTATAACTTATATTAACTTAAATATTAGATTAATATTATTAGTTTCTTTTAATATATTATCTCTAGATATAGCAGTTATATCTATCTGTTATAACTTTATAAAATATTATTACTTGCTTAAGCTTATACTTAAAGAAAAAATAAGAGAGCTGCTAAAAAAATATTCTGTAGATAAACCTATTTTAATCTAACTTTAGAAAAAATTATAAGCTTTAATAATATTAAGAATATATTAATAGATAATACCGCTTTATTTTACTATAATCTTAATAAGAAGCTTTTTATTCAGCTAGACTTATTAAAAAAGTATAAGCACTTCGCTTTAATCTTTTAATTAAAAGATAGGGTTGATTAGAAACCTTATAACTCTATTAAACAAACTGATGTTTTACCTATTGCATATATTAGCAAAGCCTTTAACACTGCAGAATAAAAATATTAGCTAATAGAACTTAAAATAGCATGCCTTATATAAGCAGTTAAAAAATGCTAACTTTTAATATAATTGTTATGAAACAATCTAACTATTATCCTCACAGATTATTCAGCAATATGCAATATTATTAAGCAAACATCACTATAGTTAGAAGACAAAATAAGATCTAACTTATGCCTTATATTATTATCTAAATACCTCAGTTAATTTTCACTCACTTATTACTATATCTTTAGCATATTAAACATTATAGCTAATATACTTTCTCAGTTACTAACAACTAAAATACCTATTAAAAATATTAGAGAACTTAATAAAATATAAAATAATATGCTGATAAGAGTAAATTTTATAATAAAAGCTTCTCTTAATAATAAATTTAAAACCTAACTGATTTAAGTATATAAAGAATCAAAATCTTAAAAGAAAATATATAAGCTGCTTAAAACTTAAAAAGATAATATTAACTTTAACTTTATTATTAATAATAACCTCTTTTATTATATTAACTATTATACTAATAAGAAAAGGCTATATATACTAAAATTAATAGCTAACCTTCTTATTAAAGAAGCTTATAATAACTATTACTACTTCAAAAAGCAATATATATAGAGAGCGCTAAATAATAACTTCTATATCTAAAGATTACTGTAATAAGTTAAAATATATATATAAAACTATTTATATTATAAAACGCTTAAAATAGATTAATAACTTCTATTAAATACTATATAACTAATATCTATCTTACTAATTCCATTCTATATAATTGCAATAGACTTTATTATAGGTCTTCTTAAAATATATTCTAAATACTCTAGCTATAAATAGAAAAACTTTCCCTTATTAAATATTATACTTACTATTAATAATAAGTTCTCAAAAGCAACACTTTTTATCTTAAGGTATTTAATATATATAGTTGAAATCTAAAGATAACTGCTTCTAAATAAGCTTTAATATAGAAATTAAGAAATCTCTAAAGCTATTATCTTAGATTGCAATTGCAAGTTTCTATTTAAATTTTAGATATTGCTATAGTTTAAACTGCAAACCAAACTAAAGTTCTTTATAGCATATTATCTATAAACTGATAGCATATCAAAAAGAAAAAACTAAACTGTTAAATTAGCTTTATAATACTTCTTAAATATTATAAGCAGCAACTAAAGCAAATTGCTTTCTAACCTCTAGCATAATTTAAATAATGCCTACTTATAAGTTATTAGATGTTTGCTAAACTAAATGCTATATAGAATAAACACTAATAATATACTAAATATCTTTAGAGATATAATCTTAGAAATTAATTATGAGATCTTCTAAGAGAAAGCAAAAATTTTAATTACTATAGCTTAGCTATATATAAAGGAATATTATAACAAAAAACACTGCTTTATTATATTTAAACCTAAAGATTAAGTTTACTTTAAAATAAGATTTAAATATATCTTATTAAGATATCTACTTACTAAATATAGCTATTAAAGAATTCCCTTTAAAGTTATTAAATAAGTTAGCAAACTAGCCTACTGCCTCAATATTCCCCTAAATATGAACATATATCTAGTTATATTAGTAGTCTAACTAACTCTAGCTTTAGCACTAAGTATTAATCCCTTTAACTGCTAAAATAACTACTATAAACCTATTAACATTTAAAAAGATAAAGATATTTATTAGTTTAAACTTTATAAATATTTTAAAATTAAAAGCATTTTTAAAAAACAAATAACTGCTTAAAGAAAGGTTTAATATTTAATTAAATAGAAAAGATATCTACCTACTTATACTATTTAGATAGATAAAAAAGCAATAAATATAGATAAACTCATCTTAGCTTTTAAGGAATAAAAGCTTAAAATAGCATAACTATGCTAATAAGCTTAAGTTTAAAAGCTAATAGCAATTACTAATAATTAAGCTTTTAAATTAAAAGAAAGACCTAAACAATCAGTATGCAAAAGAGGAAAACTAAAAAAGAATCTAAGCTAAAGATAAGATTAATAAAGCAGTAGTTCAAAATAAAGCGCTCAACATTTAAAGCATATTATTCAGTCTTTTCAGCTGTAAGATATAATATAGTCTGCTTATTATTAAGATATAATAAAGTTATTTATACTTACTTTAAAGCTATATACTGCCTTATATATTCACTTTTATTATAACTACCTTAAGTGAGAACCTTTATAACTTTAACTGCTAGCCTCACTTAAAAGTTATTTCTTATTTCAAACTATTAACTAATAGCAAAAATTAGAGCAATAGGTTACCTATATAAAAAAAACAAAATATATTACTAAGTAATAACTATACTTATTACTATCACTTTATTTAGCATAATATTACTGAAATTTTCTATATATATACTATATTTTTATAATCTATATTTATATTATATAAAACATTTTTACTACTTTCACTATATTACTTTATATTTATCTTTATTAATATTATTTACCTTTATTAATATATTTAATATAATTATTATATTTAAAAAATAGTAAAGCATAAAGGCTGTTTAGCACCTTTATACTTAAAGTTTAATATAACCTTAGCAGTTAATATTTATATAATAATAAGCTTTATTTATTATATACTTTTAACTTTATTAGATATTACTCTTTTAATATTTCTAATAAGAAATATATTAAGCTTGCTTATATAATTATTAACCTTCCTATTTTTAAACACACTATTAAATATAAGTAAGACTGTTAAACTAAAGCTAATAATATCTTATTAAAGCTATTTATTATTTACTTTAGTAGTAATATTAATATTATTAACTAACTTAAACCTATCTAACTGCACTAATTCTATAACACCTTTCCTTTAGCTGTTCACCCTCATGCTTAACGCAATATTAATCTTAACTCTTAAGATTCTCAATATTACTTATTAAATGCTAGCGCCTTTATTGCAGCTAATACTATAAATATTTATAATATCTCTAGCAGTATTAAAAATAATAAAACTAACTTTAATTTTAATATTAAAAGCATTATAAGCTTTAACTTTATTAATATTCTAACTACTAATATTATAGCTAGAGGCAGCAGTACTTTAAAAGTTAGTAGCAATATAAAGCTTGCTATCAGCATAAAAGCTACACCTAAGGTTAACAAGCCTATTACTGCATCCCCTACACTTAAGGCTGTTAACACCTAAAAGGCTTATATAACCTATATTAAAACTATTGCTAACTTAGTTAAAGGTCTTTATAATGCCTACTAAAAGCTTTATAGCTTAATAGATATTAGTAATATTACTGCTATTAATAAGGTTAGCGCTAATATTACTATATTTATTAATGCAATTGCTAATAAGAATAAAGCTATAAATAAAGCTATACTAAAGCCTATAATAAGCTTCACTTCTAGTTGCCTTAAACCTAAAAACTACTTTAAATATAAGCAAACTGCATCTGCTGTAAACCTTAACAATTTATTTATTACTCCTTCTAAGAAAGCTGCTACTGCTATAAATACTAATATTACTTACTTGCTAGCTACACTTAAAATAAACTATATATTAAATATATTTATAAATATAATGACTATAGATAAAAACGCTAAGATTAAGGCGTTTAGTTTCTATTAGGTAGCTAAAGCTTTAAATATAACTATTAAAAATCAGTAAATCTTTAAGAATTATTAATACTACTTAATTATTATTAATATAAATAACTTTATTCTTAATGCTGTAAATAAAATATTTGCATTACTATATAATATTTATGCTATATTTAGCCTATTCACCTATATAAGTATATTTAAAACGTTTATTAAGAACTATATTAAGAATAACTTTATATTCAGCTTAGTTATACCTTAGTTTATCCTTAAGGTTATAATAAAGGTTAAATATACAGCTGTCTGCACTAATAGCTATATAACTACTACTATAGCTAATATATTAAAGACTAACTTAAAGGCTGCTCACTTTATTATTAATATTAACAGCAATAACACTAAAGCTGCTCTTCTTATTTAGCATAGAGAAGAAATAGATACTAATATATTTCAAGCTAAGGTTATTCAGCTTACTGCTGCTATCAGCATTATTAAGAATAATGCAATTAAATGCTTCTTTAAGGTTTGCAATAAAACTAAAAGCAATTATATTAACTATCTCTTTAATAATTATATTTTAATAACTGCTTATAGCATTAGAATTATAAACCTTCTGTATAATATTATTATAATTCCTAATAAAGAGAACAAAAAAGAAGATATTATTAATATTATTAAGCTTAATACTTATAGTACTAACTAAATGCTGTTTAACACTAAGAACACTTTTTTCAGCATACTTATATTCAAATATATTGAGAAAGTTAACTATAAGCTATATTAGCAACAGCAGAATTATAGATTAAAATATAAAAGAAGATAGATTTAAGTTATATATAGCTATATTAGCTGCAACAAAGCATAAATAACAATTATGCCTATCATTATAGATGATATCCTTTTCTTTTGTTTGCAGCAATTAATATATAGCATAGTAAAGGCGTTGCGCACCTTCAGCACTTTTAGCACCTTTAGCGCCCTAGCCACATTCAATATAGCAAATGCAACTAGCGCGATTAACGCATTAGAAGCCCTGAAAGCCTTAAACGCAGTAAATATATCTAAGGCGTAGAAGGCAGTCAACCTAATCAATATATATATTGCTATAACTACGTTCACCTAATGTGATATATATCAGTGTTGCTACTCTGTATTAAGCAGTAGAAGATATACTAATAAGGCAGGCTATAGGTCTTTTAGATAGCATAAAGTAGATAAAGTATAGTATTAATTAGTAGTAAGAGCAGCTAGCTAACCTATCTATTATAATAGTTAAATATAAGTCTTTAGAGGTTATTAGCTATATATTTAAAAGCAGTTAGCAAAATAAAGCTTTTAATATAGCTAAAAAGTATTGCTTTTTTGCTAGTAAAATTAAGTTATCTATTCTTTTTTGCTGCTTACTCTTATAATATCTAAATTATAATATTAGCCTATATATCTTTTAGATTGAAGAAGATCTTATTAAGAAGCAGGTTACCTTTATATAGATACAGCTTAAAGATGCTGTTCTAGCTTTCTATAGTAGAAGTAATAATATAGCTAAAGTGAAAGTATTAATCAACCTAAAAAGTAATAATTTTTTATTTCTAAGGTGTAATCTAAATATTAACAGTATATATAGTAAGGTAGATAGGCTAATAACTATCTTAGAAGATAGCAAGCCTCTTATTAAAGGTTTACTAAGTTAATAAGGCGTAAAGCTCTTGCTAAGCAGCTATAAAAGCCTTCAGTTAGTTATTAATCTTATATTTATTGCTATCTTTAGTTAGGTGAGAGAAGTGCATCTTAGCCTTAAGTTAAATATTCTTAGTGATATACTATATGCAAAATATATATAGCATTTCACTAAATTAGCTTATATTAAAAGCTTAAAGTAGGGTAAGCTTCTAATTAATAGTAATATAGCTAGACAACAGAATATTTTATTTAGTAAAAGCTTCTGCAAAACAGTTAAAAGTCTACTAATAATCAGCTTCTTTTTTACTGCTTAAAAAGGTAAAGCTAGTGTTAAATATAAAGTTATAAAAGGTAATACTAATAAAGTTAAAAAGCAGTATATTAAAGCAGTTAGTTTTATATATATAGTTTATAACTAAAAGGTTTAAGTAAGCATAGAGAAGTTTAGTATAAAATTAAAGTTAAATAAAAAGATAAGTAATATACCTCTATAGCTTCTATTTATAGCAGAAGAAGTAGTTAAGCTTCTGCAGTTTAAAGAAGAGCTACTTAAAAGAGGTTTTTTTACTAAAGAGGGCAGTATAATAGCAGGTTAAAGTGTTATTAATATTATAGCAAGAGACTGCAAAGTTCTTATTGCTATCAGTATGCTAAAAGTATAATATAATCTAAAAGAGTTAAATATCTATAGCATATAGCAAAATAATCTTTTCTTTTATATCTTTAAGTATAATATGCTTAGCAAAAGTAAACTTAATAATATTAACTTATAAATAGTTATAAATAGCAGCTATAAGGTTATTAATTAGTATAGTAATATAAAAGCTATTAGGATTTTTAGCAGCACTAAAGCAGAAAGAGCACCTAGTTAGCTGCAAAAAAGTCTCTCAGCAGCAGTCTTCTTAAGTAGTAATATAACTTATATATATATATATACCTTGCTACACTTAAAAACCACTTTAGAGTAATAGGCAAAAGTCTTATTAAGCCTATAATATTTAGCAACCTTTATAGTATAACTATTAGTATAAGCATAAATATATAAAGCTTTAGAGAAAGCTTTAAAGTTATTATATCTAATATTAAAAGTAAAAAGAGAGCTGTAAATATAGTTAGCAGTAGCAATAAGATTAATATAATCTATTATAAATAAGTAAATAAGTAGGTAAATAAAAAGCATATTTTTTTGCAAAGCTTAAATAGGTTATTAATAAAGCAGCTAAGTAAGCACTACTGCTACTGCAGCATATATACCTAACGCATCACCTAGTCAGCAGTATTATATATATCATGAGATGCCTCAAAAATTCTCATAATAACCAGTGGTATATATTACTATAGGAATATTAGCTGAGGTAATCACCAATATCAGGTTTCTAGGCTCCTCACAGAGTTTGCGCCACATCTGGGGTGGGCAGTAATCGAGGGGGGGTGTGTTTTAAGAGGCCCCAAAAGGTACGGATGATGGAAGAGGCGAGCGTAGTTACAGACCAGACGGGATACTCAAGATATCTACCGCGGAAGAGATACATGGCCACTGATTGCTGCTACCGCAGTTTACCTTACCAAGTACATCAAATGCATCAAACACTACCTACCTACCTCAGGTAAGGTGAAGCATCGGGAAACTTATAATTCACTGCGTTTTCCAGCAGCGGCTCTTGGCGAGAAACACTAGCGCCTTTAGCCCCACCACCTTTTCCTTCCTTTCCAGAAGCAAGAAGGAACCACTGAAGTAAGGCAGGCACTCAGCACCGCGGCACCGTCCTCCCCTGCACCGACCGACTGCTCCTGCCTCCACTGCCTTTTGCTCCTGCTGCAAATGAAGTGCAACAGCACTCACTCACTCACTGTGAAAGAAGTGCACCTGCTCCTGCCCCGCTCGCTCGCTCGCTCCCGCTTATCTGCGGATGTTCCTTCCTCTATCCGATGCAAGTATCCTTTCATATTGAAATCCTACCAAGGCTACATCACATCAGATGACACTCTTTTCCACACTGCAACTGTTCAGATAAGTCAGGCTTTCCATGCGGCCCCTGCGAAGCCAATTCACACCCACCTCAGTCAGGCACGCCAAACCGAACTGCTGCGCCAAGCTCCTCGTCCCCTCACCTTCGCTCGCTGTCTCCTCTGTTAGACAACGCCTGGACTGAACGACATCATACCAAGGAATTCGATGCCTTGATTTCTATTTCTGCCATTTGGGCTCTTTCTCGTGCCCCTGAAATTGCTCTACTCCGCGTCGAAATCCGCGAGAACCCGGCCACGCCATCGTTGCACGACTCCAAGATCCAAGCATCGGTGGACATGGGCGTCTCTCTTCCCAGCCATCAACAAACGCGGAACGCTACGCTTGTCTGGACGCTCTCGCGAATCAAGATGGAAATCCTGTGGCGCCTGGTGGAGGGAGAAGCCCTGTCCATCAGTCCATCGCCGTGATGTGGAAGGATTCTGACTTCCCTCCGTCGGTGTCGGCAGCCAATCGCGCAATCCTGCATCCACATGCTCGCCAGCCAGGAATGGTAGGTGAGCACGGCGCGACCCCTAGCATCCCAGCCGCCCTCCGGCGGTCACAGGTGTGATGGATTGCTGACTTTCATCGCCCTTCCAGCTCATCCGCTTGGCTTTGCTTAAGCCTTCGTCTTCTCGTACATGCCGCCCTCTTGAAGTACGCACCTGGCAACCTGCATCTCTCTGGCCCTCACAGTCCATGGCAACTTGCATTCCCCCGCAACCCAGGGCTTTCTGTTCCACCATTCGGCTCTCTGCGCATATCTAATCCTGTAGGCGAAATATCAAACGGAATGGGTTGCGTATCATCGTATCAGTCCTGCAGCATTTGGCACATGACCGCTACTCCGGCGATATAACCTGTTATCATCGAATCGTCATGCATACTTTGAGCCAAGAAGCTCATATGTGGGCACCGACAAGCATCTTGCCCATTCTTGCTTTTCCGTTTGCTACTTTACCGCCCACTTTGGTCACGAACGAGATGCTGAAACTATCGGGAAGTCTTAGTGGCCTGAGGAAGCAATCCCAAGACACCGATTTGTGGCCACGCACCAGTTGATACCACAGAACGCAACTTTGCAGGCTCGGCGAGATATCCCAAACGACACCAACCAGGTCCTTCCTGCATTTGCTGCACCGGATCCATGTTCTCGCGTCGACTTGCCTTGTTCCACCTCAACAAGCTAATGCCCACATCAAAATCGTCGGGAAAATCACAGAAAATCCAATGTTCATTCAACAGACATTGAATACCGTCCGGCGATTTGAAGACTGCATGACAGGCTCATGCGGCCAGCTGGACAACGAGAAGAAGAGAAACACGAAAGCACGTTTGGGAGATGGCCGGCAAACCGCCACGTATCTAGGCGCCCAATCCGCACGTGCTGCAACCCCATTTGGCATTTGCTAAGCTTAATCCCCCCATAGTTTTGCGCCAATCCGGTCCCATCCCGGAGCTTAGATCTGTCTGCCGCGAGATGACAGGTGTGGGGGTCCTCCATGTTGCCAACCTTTTGCCAATCCTCGCTAAAGCCTCGCCCAGCTGCTGGGAATGGGAACATGAAAAGACGTCGAAAGAAAATTATCAATAAAATGCAGAACATGAACCGTGGGCCCATTCATTGCCGGGGCCGGATGAGGAGAATGGATCTTGGTCACGAAACGCGGGGAGAACAATCCACTCGACACCAACCACTCGGCCTCCCTTGCCGGAACGTGACGGGCGCATCGGGTGTTCTCCACGCACATCACGGTCTCGGAGGCCAGAAGACGAATTCTGGACGCCGAACGCTCCCATCCCTTCAATGATAATCGCTGCCGTCTAGCACTGCCCTGCGGGGTCGTTGCTCGGCGCTCACCAAATTTCTGGGCATCACCATTTCCCTGCGCCCAACATTTACTATCGGGAGCTGTCGTAACGAGGATTACTGGTCAGCATCAAGAACGACTGTCGTTGAGATTGACGACATTGGGCGGGAGCCTCAACGTCTGATTGAGGAGCGGGATTTGCAGCCAGCGGCGGCATGGGGTGGGTTCCGCGGCTTCGGAGCGAGCAGAGAAACATGGAGCGCCAGACCAGGCATGGCAAGTCTTGCTTAAGCATAACCATGAGCACTGCTGGCGGCATGTTGTGCCGTGGGGGAGGGGAAGACGGGAGCTTAAGGCCCCGGGGGTTGGTCCACCCTAGACACACAGGCCCAGGCCTCCCTTCGCTGGCTGCGCTGGTTTCAGGGCTTCCGGGCACACATGTTGTTGCCCAAGGTGGTTCAGCATTTCAAGCCCCTGTGCGTGCGCCATCTAGCGAATGCGGGGGAGGGGATCCAACGGGTGGGTAAGGCAAATGAGTTCTACCTCCGGATACCTCAAGGTGCCTGAGGTGGTTTGGGTTGAAGACGGAAAAGCATTCTGCTTCCGCGACATTTTCAGCTGATTTGGGACCTTGTCTCGAGGAAGCTCCACGAACGACATGGTTGGAACACCATTGTCGACATTTTGAGGGTCGGGACGGCGTCTCGTCCCAACTCTTCGGCAAGGTGGCTATGGCGCTTGCCAGGCTATCAGGGATAAGTTCGCCTTCTAATCGCCATTCGCGTCTCAATGGATGTTCAGCTAACAACATTCAGACGGGCAAAAGACGTTTCCCAACCACAATGAAAGGATGTAATACAGATTGCATATCAGTTGTCGACACTCCCCTCCGTCGCTAATATAACGCAGCCAAGATCAGTCTCTGGCACGGCCAAGGCTGAGGTGGCTCGTCGTGTTCATGGTTACAACTCGAATCCTCTACTTTTCGGAATACAGCCCACACGCTGCTTAAATCTACACTCCGATACCCATGCGTATGTCACATTTGCCCCGTCAAGATGATGCCATTGGGTGGCTAGGGTCCTCGCCCGTTAAGTCCGCCGCGCAGACGATGCCAGAGAAGTGAGAGCACATCTCGGAGTGCCGAACCTACTCGCATCGGACGCCGGCGCTTACGCGATATAATCCCATTGGCAGTTGGATGTCCAAGCATGTATCTCCGTTCCTCATTGGAACCCGTGGCCTCAAGTTCCTGCTACAGAGGCCTCAGGAACACTTCGAGACCATTCCGAAAGTATGCTACGTGGAGCGGCCAAGCTCGACGTTCCCTGTTTTGAGAAAGAAACGGATCATCCGCGTTCATTAATACTTTTATCGCCAAATATGAAGGGACCAGGCTAGATGCTTGTGGTCACAAATACTATGGTATCAAAGAGTCTAACGCCAGGAGGCCCATGAGCTCATCATCGCTGTCATCCCCATCTTCCAGGAACGCTTCCATCTTCTGTTCGTTATTTTGAACGGTCCGCACCCTTTCGAAAGGTATCTGGCACCTGATTTCATCCTCACTAAACCAGGTACCATGCAATCCGTATGGCACACGCTGCGGTAGCTTTATTCTTGCAACCACACTCTTCATTTCCTTCGCGTCGATTATCCAAAGCTCGCTCGCGGCGTTAGGGCGACAGACCCCGTTGCTATCAAGTTGTGATTCGTCAAAGACGTAAGTCAACAACCATCCGTCGTCTTCTGCCTGGGGCTGCGATCGAGCCACAAAGCGTGGCTCCTGGGCATACCAACCCTCGGGCATCTTGAACAGCTTGATTGGATCTTTCGGGTCCTTACTTTCCAGAACCTGAGTCACATTGCGTGTGTCAACGCAGCCTTTGACTGGTTGTGGGGGGTTCGCAATTCCTCGGTTGATCAGCGTACGGACGTCGACCTTGGCCAAATGGTCAATCTTGGCCGCTTTGCCAAGCGCGACGGTGTAGGAGGCCTCTCCAGTGGAACAACCGTAAACGTAGCGAGCCTCTTGCATCGAGTACTCTGGTGATACAGTGGGAAACTCGAGTGAGATAGCCGATAAAGCCCATTGATGTCGGATGTTGAACTGGACGCCGGGAATGCCTGACAGGGGGAAGTTGTAATAGTACAGCCGACACTGCTCCTCCTCGGCATACTCAGGCGGGACCGGCTTCACCTCTGGTGTAGGGAGGTTGCCTGCGCTGAACACTAACGATGCCGATGTGAGCCGGCAAGCAATCAAGTTGACTGACATCGTTGGCCCATTGAGGTCAGTCGGTGCCGAGACCGAGTCCCAGCAATTCGCAGTGTGGAAGATGGTGCATGGATTGGTCTCAAACCACTGGACCGCGTCAGGTTGATGCCGGGGAAAGATTCCAAAGCGCGACTTGCCAGCGGAATCGTATGACAAGCTGGCCACACCACGCATCAGGTTCATCGGGTCGAGCGAAAGCGGGAGGTCCATGATGACGGTGTGCCGCCGGGACACACCAAAGTCGTGCATCATCTTTGGCGACTCGACTCCGGGAACTGCCACATCGAACATGGCCTGGCTTGCTGCTAGTTTTGACGATGTTGGCGGAACGACAGAGTACCGCACAAAGGGCTTGATGAAGGTCGAGTGGAAGGTAATGAGCTCTTTGGTGACTGGATCGACGCGCGGGTGGGCGGTAGTCCATTCCTTCATGAAGGACGTGACACCGGTTCCTCCAAAGCCGCTTTCGCTGGCACTTCTCGGCTCATTTTCAGCAACTCGTCCATTGAACCAACCGATAGTCTCGAGGCTCGGCAGAGCAAACCTCAAAGGTGGTCCACTTTCGCATGTCGCCAGCGCGCGACCGTTATGGAATAACACGCTGGTATTCGCGACGCTGATCTTCTTGATAGATCGCCCAGTCCCAGGGAGTCGTGACAGGAGGACCAAGAATATGGTGCGGAAAACCTCAAAAATGATGCTAAACATGCTGAGGGCTGGGTTTACGAGCGTCGCAATGCTGGGCAGGACGGGTCGACGCAGGGACTTGCTCTCTTTGGCGTAACAATAGACGTCCGTCAACAGGTACTGGTTCACGAACTCGGGCTGAATTCGGGTCTGCTTCTCGCCCACGCGCCGAAAGAGGACCCCGCTGAGCATGCCGTCGCCGTCAAACCAATGCGCAGCTCGAGTTGGGTCATCATTAGTGAGGGGGTTACCGCCATTGCGAACATACTGGCCCCCGGCGAGGTCAACTGGTATCGTGCCCTCATACGAGCATGCTGTCAACGGAAGACATGACTGGATTGGGGCAAAGTTGCCTGAGAGATAGCTGTGGCATGTGTCAGTATCGCCTTTTCTTCAGCAAAAGGGAATCCATTGTACTCACGGATGATGCTTATCATCTTCACGAAGGGCATCGTTCGCCATCTTCAGCGCCGTTCGATGTCTTGGGGGAAGACTGATGTCTCAGTCTCACAACGACTCAGAAGCTTGGGCGATCAGGCACGCAAGTAAGCCACGGCGGGAGAGAAAAGACAGGACCAACGTCCGGTATGTCTAGTTAATCCTTTCAACGGATGACAGATCAAAACCAAGACGATCCGTCGAAGTCCACGCTCACGGAGGGTAGTATCGCACTGTTCTGAAGACGGTCAGAATGATTTCATCAAGGCGTTCTTGGTCCGGGCCACGATTCGCGACTACCTTAGTTGATTATGTGCCGAAGTTGCGGTGTCAAAACACCTGACTACTACCATCAACCGACCAGAGCTCTGAGCTGGGTGACGACATGGGACGAAGGAGCTCGGGGGTTCGGGGGTGCTCAGATCTTTGTGCCCAAAGCTCCTGTCAGGTAGCTCGCTCGCGCCCTGCCTTGCCAACTCAGATTATCAGTCCAAACAAAAGCGGGGGAAGAACAACTCAAAGAAACCGGTCCCCGCTTCTGAGATTCCTGATGCGGTGCCATCAAGAAGTCGATGGCTAATGAGAATGGCCAATCTTTGAGTTGCCAAGAGAGCCTGGTCAGGGGTGCAAGGCAAGCTTTCACAGAGCGTCAAACGCCTGGGGAAGATTTGTGTCTAGCCCGAACTGCATGGTCATCAGACCCATTTCTGATACATGGGTGTCGGGAGAGAAGGAGAATCAGAATCAGAATCGTGGGTGTGAGACCAGATCGGGAGGCTGGCTTGGCGATCGGCGCAGGCTGCAGGTCAAAAAAGCAGCCAAAGAGGAGCTAAAAGCTTCTTCATCGCTTCCCATGAGGGACGAATCGCCGTTGGAGGCGTTGTTTCGAGCGCCAGAGTCTAGGTTCTACCTCGAGGGGGGACCGGCGTTCGTTCTCGCGTGCAGAAATGCAAGAAAATATGCGGCCAGTGACATGACAACTTGGCGAAAAGTGCGTTTGCCGGCGCTAGCTCCGGGCATTGTGGGACCCGGGAATACCGCTCGGCAGCATCCGGTGCAGAGCCCGGACAAAGTGGTGACTTCATCGACACGAATTCTTTATCCGCGGGACAGACGCTATGTGCTGTTACCCAATTCTGGCGACCGAGTGGACGAATTACCTAGCGGTGACTGGTCGCAAAGTGCAGCTCCTTCATCGCCGGTTAGCTGTTCTTGTTCTTTCTTGTGTCAGTGGGAACGGGCCTAGAATGCTGAACCTCGTCATAGACTGATCACGTCGGAATTACGGCTCGCAACTCGGCTAGCTCCTTTCTCGATAGCGGAACACGCAACAACATCCATTTTGGCGCGTCGCAATATCATTCGCAACGCAGGGAAACTTCGTGCCCAAAAAGCAAACATGGCTGGGCAAGCTTTTACTCGATTGCCGTAGCGCCCGTCGTGGTGGCAGCCCCGCGTCTTGTCTCTGTCGTAGGTGCGTTTCCACGGGCGGAGACTACCATACTGTCTGCCAGCTGATGGTGCCCTCCTTTGGGAAAACGAAAATGCCCGTCTGTTCGCGCCCAAACGTCCGAGCAAGCTGCCCAGCGCGCCATCGCGAGTCTAATCGTCATCCGGAGCTCATGGTGCGCCGCGGCCGCAACCACGATGTTACCTGTATCCTGTATGTCATTTATCCAATGGGACGTGCTCACTACAGCCCGACTTAGCGAAAGCATTCAAGGCTAGATGCGGGATTGTCGGCAGGGGGGTTGGGCATCTGTGTCCTAGTCTCGAGTGTAAATCAGATGTTGTGTTGCGACTGGGCAGCACTGTTACGAGTACGGATGAGGATATATTGAGTAGGTTGAACCCCTCTTTCTTTCCCCTCAGCTCCTCAGAGTCGCTGTGCCTCAAGAAGCAAAACGACCCCCCGAAGTTCTGTGTCAAATCTCCATTTTATCATCCCCATTTACTCGAGAACAAACCATCCCTATGCAGCAAGTTTTGGTTGGCCACATAACACGAGCAACCACCATGGCAAACGACGCCCTCAACACCAACCGACGCGTCGGCGCTCAGGCCGACCTGGCCGTCACCACCCGCGGCTCGGATTGGTACTTTGCCGTCTGCGCCATTATGGCCGTTTCGACTCTCGCCTTCCTCGGCATGGGCATGGCTAAGCGCGAGACGCACCGCCTCTTCCACTACATCACGGCATCTATCACTTTTGTTGCTTGCATATCCTATTTCTCAATGGGCGCCGGCCTCGGCCAGACTCCTGTTCTGGTCGAGTTCCCCCGTCCCAACGACAGCCAGGTCTCCGGCGCCGGCACCCGAGAGATCTACTACGTCCGCTACATCGACTGGTTAGTCACTACGCCGCTTCTGCTTCTGGATCTTCTCCTCACTGCTGGCCTTCCCTGGCCTTCCATCATGATTGCTCTGCTCGCTGATGAGGTTATGATTGTCACCGGACTCGTTGGTGCTCTCACCAGCACGAGTTACAAGTGGGGATACTGGGTATTTGGCATGTTTGCCTTCTTCTACGTCGTCTACTCCCTGGTTTTCGAGGGTCGCAAGCACGCTGCTGCACTCGGCGGTTCTATCCAGCGCACCTACACGAACTGCGGTGTCCTCACCATCTTCCTGTGGTTCTTGTACCCCATTGCGTGGGGCGTTGCTGAGGGTGGCAACATTATTCACCCCGATTCTGAGGCTCTCTTCTACGGAATCTTGGACGTGCTGGCCAAGCCTGGGTTCGGCTTCCTACTCCTCTGGGGACACCGCAACATCGACCCCGCCGCGTTGGGTCTTCACATCCGTGCGCCCGGCGCCCAGAAGATCCACCCGGGCCAGCACGGGGGTGACCACGGACACCTCGGCGCCAGCGGCGGCGCGGGTCCCTCGAATGGTGTTTGATGACACTTTTGACTGGAGCTTTTAGGCTTCACACCTAGCATCCCACCAACAACGCATGACATGGAGAAACTTTTGGGGACGGTCAGGTTCTAGTAACTAAAAGAGGTTACTAGACCTCTTTGCATAGGCATTGCCTTTGTAGTTTTAAATTGAAGCTTTTGAAAAAAAGTTCCTGTGGACTGGCTTTGCTGCTAGGAAGGGAGGGAAATGCGGGGGACGGGGAGGTCGGTATCTGGTTTCTGCTGATGTTGGGCACTGTACGCTGGGCGCATAAGCCCCCTTTTCCTAATGTTTACTATTATGTACCTAAGGGGAAGGCAAGGGCTAGCTTATTGCAGGAGTTGAATGTTTAGAAGCTTTAATGTTTATACCCACAACAAACTATCGTTAATAGTGCTTTTTTGCATGCTTGGTCACTTGCATTGCTACTCTGCTCATGTCCTCGTCTTGCTCAGACTATCGATGCTCTAAGACTCGTACCAAACAGTATAGTCTTATGAGAGAATTGGTTTAACTAGCTTCTATCTTCCTTGTATATGCTAGGCAGTCAGCACGGTGATTGACAAGGGTCACCGGAAATTCCACCAAGGTTCAGATCGGAGCTTGGGTCTTCATGGCATGACGACTACATACCCCGTGTCTGCAGGTGAGGCTGCTTGTCATTCAATTTGACGTTTTGCGGGGTTGCAATGCAAATCTTGGCATATTTACATTGAGCTTTAGGGTTATCTGCCCACTGGATTCATGCCTTGGGCTGTTGGTGTTTGTGCTCATGCGCGAAGCCTCGAATTTCTCTCGGAGGTTTATTTTCAAGTCAGCTGGACACTGGCGAATCCTTCCAGATGGGGACGGGCGTCGTACACCACTTGGTTTCTCGTGTTGGCTTTCAAGGTAATTGGGCATTTTAATTCTCATTGGATGAATCGAGACGGGCTTCACTCATAAGTTTCATCTCGTGTGAGTGGGACGGCCACATCTCTTCTGAAAGCCTCTGCCCAAGTCGCTTGGAGGCTTGCAAATCTAAAGAGAAGCACGATACGTGAAAGCCTACGCACGAAACACTTAGTTTCTCGCGTCGGCTCTTCGTATTTCTTTGGTTGGTTCAGCGAAGCCATCGTCATTCACACCACGGCTGAGCAGGCTGGCCAGCGACATCTGGTATGCGGCATCGTTGGTGTTTCATGCTCATCTCTCCTGTATGTATTTGATGCGTCGCTTCGTTGTCTACTTCATCTTGTCTCAATTCTTTGCTCTAGTTTCTTCATTTTCTGGGTTCTAGAGGTTCGATACATTGTTGGTGAACACCCTTTGCCCTGTAGGAATGAGACGCATCCACGAACGACAGTAACACACACGTGCCATAGCTGAGGACCTCACTAGCACGTCCAGACTCAACATATCCGATCAGAGTAATATTTAGCGTACTATGCTAGCGATGCAAATAAGTCAGGCTTTTGTGTCATATTCTTCTACAATGGAGGGCACTTGTGACAGCGCCCTGCATAGTATTTATCAACACTCCCTAGTCACTAATTTGGGGAACCTCGACTACTCCTTCTGGATGGAGCCTGCCACAAGATTATCGAACATTTTTAATGCCGAATTAAGCGTCTCTCTATAGCGAAACCATCGGAGTGAAAAGCTCTCAACGCCGCTGCCGCCGCTGCTACCCTGGCCGTACTGCTCACACAACTCATACCCCGGAGAAAACGGATACCCATTCGGATTACAAGAGCAGAATCACAGCAATACATCTCTTTCTCTTTTACACATCCAGCATGATGAACAGCGACGTACACTTGAAACATACGTGTGGAGCGACGTTGGTGCATTGTTCTCGTGCCATCTCTCTACTATGTAGGTGAAATGCAACTCTGCCCGCTGAATCCGGTAGCGGACTAAAGCCTGTGGACGAATGGCACCATCTATCTGTTTCTTTGCGATGCCAGACGTTGGGGAATCTCATTCTGCTTGTTCAATCGCAGAACGTAAATGCCTGGCCACATCGCGGCTTGATGCGTACTGCTAGCGTAGAGCTCGTTCTTCAACCTCGAGCGCTTGTCTTGATTCAATAACCTGTCCCGTGACCTCATCAACTCCAAATTCCTGCTCTGCAAGGCGATTCTCTATAAAACAGCCCCACCTGTCGGAATCTGCTCATTCCCGCTTCAACCGATGCAGGTCGAATTCATCCTCATCTACCATGAGAACACACTGGCCGACGTCGACGTAGACCGGAAGCTTCCATTCATGCACCTCGGGGCCGTCCCGGTCACCGTCATCTTTCTCTGCCTTTTCTCGCAGTATCATAAAATCCTTGCCGTCTTCCCGGATGTGTTTCAATGAGATCGTGTAAGATCCCTTGCCCCGGAGGCCGAGGTTAAGAAAGTCGTAGGCATTGTAAACTTCAATGCGCCGTTTGAGGGGGTCATTCAGGTCGTCCATGGTCCCTTGATGAAAAGGTTCACATCTGATTCGCATGCGAGACTTGGTACGGAGGTTGAATTGAAATTCCCAATTCTGCCCTTTGTAAGACAGAATGTTTGGCTGCGCCTGGCCATCTGAGCCCTTCAGGTTTGGTGAGTGAAGGGCAAAAGCAGCACCCTGGTTCATGAAATCGGCAACAGACGTTGCTTTCGAGAGAGCCAAGGCCGCACCTTGGGCGACTACCAATCGCCTAGAAGTATTGTCAGCCACGGTTGCCGTTTCGTATCAGGAATGGCCGACTTACATGTCCGAGACGGCGCGTATTTCGGAAAGCGCAATGTACTTCCATGCGGGTTGGCTGTCGATTGTGGCGATTGTGGCCGTACGCGCAGCTGCATTCAAGTAGCTGCCGCCAGTAAGAACCACAGTTGTCGGTACCGCTCTGCCCATTATAGCAGTGATCTTTGTGTGAACTTCCTTGAGAGGTCTATCGAATGCTCTCTTGTGTAGTCGTGCGGCGTCTATAGGCCCGGTAGGCCGCCAGACATATGGTTCCTTGTTGCAGACGAGGGTGAAGGCCGTGCCATCGTGGTTGCCCTGCTTCAGTTTCAAGCACTCCAAAAACTCCTTGACGCATACTTCAACTTCCTCTTGGCTTTGTTTAGTACACTCCAGGTCTTTGCGGAGTACCTTCTCGACTTCTCGCGCGTAGAGCTCCGATCCTCCGGGCGCGCCTAGATCATATGTAAGACAATGTTGGACACACAGCTCCCCCAACTCAACTTACCCCAGGGTGTCTGGGTGGCGAAGAAAACAGGCTTGTAGTTTTCCTTTTCATGTTCATTCCATCTCAGATGAAACGTAACGCCATTCTATAATCCAGTCAACGCACGTAGTTTTATAAGACGCTAAGATTAGAAAGACTTACCACAGTATGGCCACCAAAGTCCACAATCATGACTCTGTGCGGGTATTTCTCGTCGCCCTCTGTCCTTCGAAGGGAACCCCTGATACGATTGTGCAGGAGATAATGACCCACGGCCTCTGCTTCGTAGATACACACGAAGTTTTCGGGTTTGATGTTCGTAAACGCCTCCTCCAGAATGCCTGCGTACATTTTCTGGAACGGCTTCGTGTTCCATGTAACGGGGAGTGTGACAGCAATGCTGTCATAGAATAGGCCCTCTCGATCACACGTGTCTTGGGTAGCTTTGGCGACTTTCCGGAAACACTCCACAATGTGCTCGCGAAGTTGGTCTGTGGCAAGCTTGTCTCGCTCCTTCTGCTTCAGGATAAGGTCGCCTTTGAATGTTTTTCTCAGAAGCGACTGGACATCCTTGTCAACCTTGGCATCGTTGGTAGCTCGTCGAACAAGCTCGTAGATGAGAAACTTAACACTCAGCCATTCACCCGCGCGAAGCGCGTCGTGACCCGTCTGGCCTGTGGATGGGTTGAGCGCCGAGGGGAAGTCGAAATCTTGTCCGTTATTAGCTCCTTGAGGAGGACAATCTGGGTCTCTCACATCGTAAAAGATGCTGCGATCTCCGACTTCGACGCAAAGACAAGCCCTGATAGCAGTGCTACCATTATCCAAACCGAGATACCTAGAAGTTTACCGGTCAGCAGGTTCCTCTTTGTTAAAGTGGTGACGGTTTGATATACGCTTTGTTGAGACCAATCTTTCTCCGCTTGGGGTTTGCACATCTGCCGGGCTCCGTAGATCCTTCCGTCGACCTCTCACACTTACTTCTCAACCCTACCTGTGGTACGGGCTGTTCGTCCACGCCGGTCCGTTCCTTCCTTTTCTTGGTTGGTCTACGTTGAATCTCTGAGGAGGCATCCGTCGCATTGAACCGAGAGCTGTCAGACGACTTGTGAACGGGGGGCCGTTTGTCCTTGGGTTTGTCGCGAGGCATTCTTAAGGACTGTCACCAGTGAGGTTGAATTTGGCAACAATTTTCAAGGATAATTGAGTGAGTGAAAGAGGAGGGGGCAGGGAAGAAGGAGTTGAAAGTTGAATGAAATAGGATAGTAGACCTGGTAAGAAGCTAGTCGAGGTTTCAACTGTGGACGAGGCGAGAAGCTGGTAGGAGGCGAAGGTTGTATGAGGTACGAACCTGGACCAAGTGCAAAGCCGGTATAGGTGAAAGGCTGGTTGAGGTAGAAGGTTGTTCTAGGTGAGAAGTCAGCTGGGGTAGTCCGCTTTATATTCTGTGCAACTTTTATAGGTGGCGGTTGAGGTGAAAA
The DNA here is from genome assembly GCA_027406005.1 of Colletotrichum horii. NCBI lineage: Eukaryota > Fungi > Ascomycota > Sordariomycetes > Glomerellales > Glomerellaceae > Colletotrichum > Colletotrichum horii. The sequence continues at coordinate 9,216,029 of JANVYB010000001.1, read as the reverse complement.
GAAAAGTCCAAAAAGGGAATGAACGACAGGTTGAAAGGTAGGAGGGATCCAAGATGATCGTCTAACCAGACGTCCACTTGCGCCCACAGAATAAGAAGTTTACAGATTCACAGGTTTAAAAACTATTTGTTACCGCGGGGCCAGACTTCAATACACTATGAAGAGACTGATGTTTGATAACTTCGCAACCAGAACCAACCAGACTGCTTAATACTCCACTTCTACCTACAATAGATATCTTTCAGGTTCTGAACAAAGTCGCAACAACTTTACCACCATACATATATGATTTGACCTGGTTAGAATTAGTTACGCGTAACTGTTCTGAGCATATTCTCCGATCATCGTCAAATTCATCATAGAAATTAATAGATTATACGCTTTATCCCCTTAAGTAGAAGTATATGCCTATCTATAGAATTTAGATACCTGATACAATTGTCAGGGAGCTAGTGCTTTAGTTTCACCACATATTCAATCTTCATAGCGAAAGGTCGATTGAATCTAGGGGATCAAACTGATTAACAGGCTTACTTAATTTTCTGAAAGAACTAGAGAGGACTGAAATGGCGGCATGTAGTCTTCATGATATCTTTTCTGAAATGCCGCGACAAGATCAAGCCTCTCATGTTCAATTTACATAATTACGCTGGTCTTGAAAAGACATCATAGCGTCTTCTAGCACTGGACACGAATCTCAGCCTGTGCCTTTTTCGCCCTGACCTGGAAGACACGAGGTTCTCATTATTTGCATTCAAGATGATGATGACTGTATAAGAAGCAACAACTCAGCCTCACATCAACATATCTCGGAGCCGGTGATCAAACCTTCGGAGCCGGCTACAGGTTTGCAAAATGACAATACATCATCATTAAAGTGAAAAATCACCAAGGAGGAGTTGATTGCACAAGCCACTCAACTCCTCAAGCACGCTCGAACTCTCACATTGTCTCTCATCTTAAATACCGCAAAGCAGCCAATGGCAATAGCCCAAGCCGGTCAACCCTTCAAAACTCAGGAGTAAACTCCGTCCAGAATTGAGTTTCGACGACATCGAAACCTTAACCCCGTGTAAGAGATCCATCCCCTTCCCATCGGAAAGCCAAAAATTGTAAGCATCCCACGCTGCTCCCCCCAATCAAGCACGCCCTCGAACTCACCTCATTCACGAATCAGGCAGGTATCGTCGTCATAGAAAAACTCAAAAAGAACCCTTAAGCCTCTCCCCGTCCCTCTTCTCTCACTCATCACCAAAGAAGCCGTCATCATCCCTTCATGTGCCAGCCTTCCACGTCGCCGTCTCATCCCGTCTCAAGATCCAACGTGAGCAACCCAGCACGTCTCGCGCCCGCAGTGAAACCCCGCGTCTAAACCACCCCCATCTCAAACTCACCCACGCACAAGCTTCGCTGAGAGCCGGCCTTGGTTCTGCACGGCGTGGGCGCCAAACATCCAGTAAGCATGGCCACCTTGAAGAACCCCCAAGGTGTGAACAACATGTGCCGCTCACCAGCCGCAGCCGGAAACTTTCCTCCTACCCACGATCTACAAGGGAAACCCCGAGGGGAGAACATTCACCTGCAGAGGGACAATCTATCACGGAAAAGGGAACTCCCTCGTTCAGAATCCGAGTCAAGCTTTCTGGTTAGGGTCAATCAGAACGTACACACCCGGAGCATGCCCCGATTTTCAAACTTCATCGCCTGCAGCATCATCACACCTCTTGGCTCCCCAGAAAGGCGTGGGCGTGTTGGAATATCCCCAAGTCTGGCGCCAAAACGCAACAACGACCGGGATTCATCTTGACTCACCTTCTTTTCCCTCGTTTTTCGCGCGAGCTCCCGATAACCGATACCCACGTGGGTCCTCTCCATCTGCGAACTAATCGGTCTTTTTGTTCGGAATTGGAATTTCAATGTGCGCGTTTTCTTCAATATTCTCCAGTTTTTGATCTTCACCGCGAACGGAACACGCGTCGAACGAACGCGCGGGTTTGGCGGTAACACGCTAACTAACTACACGAGAAAAAAATTGGGAGAGCCAAGCCCTTTCCCAGCCGATCATGGGAACACGAACACCCCCTCATACGTGGATTTTGTCAGTCGGCCGGCGGAAGGCCGAGCGTGAATGAATTCTGGAGAATGAGTGGGTAGACATCTCTCGTGTGTGGAAGAAAATCCCCGGTGGTTTTAGGCTGGTGCTGTAGGTACTGCGTAGGTCAGTTGGGCTTGAACGTTGAACCGCAAGACCCCCGCCGAGAGAGTGTCCGAGATTGGGAGCTGCCCTCCAGAGCCGTGCACGGCACCGGCGTTGGTGGCGGCGGCGACGGCGGATTTCCCACTCCCCTCCCATCTTGGCGGGCATCACGCAACGCCGAGAAAGCCTTGTGGCCACGGTGCCACGCAAGGTAATTCAATATAATCTGATCTGACGTTGCCTTTACTACATTCTGGTGGCAACCGAAATATCGTAAAACCCGGGAAGAAGGAATTACTATTACACAAAAACAGGGCCGGCACAGATACGTCACATACGAGATGAGACGGGATGCGAGGGGAGGGGGACGGATGGACGGACAGCCACGGCATCGGATGGGACTCCGTGACACGCAAATGGAAAAACAAAAAAAGAACTTGGCGGGTCGTCGCGCAACCAACCAACCCCCAGCCGCATATCGTCAGCGCAGCAAGCAAGGGCCGCTTGCTGGGCCTCAACAGGGACAAAACAAAAAAAGGCTTCTTACAACCCAGCAGTTGAGTTGTGGAGATACAGAGAGGCACAGAGGAAGAGAAGTGATTGCGCGTCTGTTGTGTAGAGAAGTCGCCGTCCGGTCTCATCTGACCTCTTCCCGCCGCCGTCTGTCATGCCCCCCGAACGCAGCGCAGCGCAGCGCGGCTTTGCATGGTAAATCAGACGCCCCTCTCTCCTTCCATCATCCCGGCGCAAAAGCCAATATTCACAGACGGCGGTGGGGAGGGGTTTTGGTTGGCTGATGATGGACGGGGACGGGGGAAGGAACAGAACATGAGGCCAAACAAGCGGCTAACAACATCAGCAAACCAACATCGGCCGTCTATTTAGGGTGCTGGGGCCCAAAAAGGGCGGGGATTGAGGGATGTGATGGCGAAGGGGTTGGGCGCGCCTGCGACGGAGAGTGTGCAGGGAGAGTGCCAGCACTTAGGAAGAAGTCACGATACGGAACGGGAACAGGGTGTGAGGGTTTGGAGAGAGGGAAGGGGATGCCAAGTTTGGAGCGGTCGTGAAAATTGGCCGCTGCCACCTTTTGCCCTTGCGTCCCACCGGCCTCCCGACACACGACGATGTTCATTCGTAGGTGTTTCCAGAAAGCTCCGGTCTTTTTGTGAACAACAGCCTCCGGGGCGGGGCAGCGAAGGGCGGATGTAAGAGTCACGATGCCATGTGAGCGGACGGTTAGACGAGCAGGTTGCCTGAAGGGTGATTACGAGTATTGCGTTTTTCTTCTGGGGAGGGGCGAAAGCACCGTGGCGGCACGAACATGATTTGGAAACAAGCAAGAAGCAAATGGAAAAAAGAAGGGGGCGTTGTATTATTCCTTTGGTGTTCCAGTGGAAGAGGAGACGTCGGGGACACGCTGTGCCGGATGAGCCTGTCGATGAAATGTGAGGATGCTCCGTGATAGGATCGTTGGTTGACCGTCCGTTGCCGGAGGGCCGGAGGTCCAGCAAGGCAGTGGACGGTGCGGGAACAGGATGCACGACAGGACGAAGGAGTTGCAGTAGCACCGGCCCCCGAACCCGTCCATACAACGAGCACACAGCCGCAAAGTCACTTGTAGGATGGAAATGCGCGGTACAAAAGGTACAGTGCAGCAGCGCGGATTACACAACGAACACCTTAGGACGGCTGGTCTCTGCCAATCCCTTGGATATATCCCGTTTTATGACGATCCCCGTGCAAGAAAATGCCATTGGCCGCCGGATGATCGGCTGAGTCGGGCTTATTGTGGGATCGTCACCCTGCTGCTGCTGCTGCCGCCTCTCTTGCTCACTGTGCTTCTCGAGTGCCGGGCGCGGTGGCTGGCTGGGGGTTGAGTTTTCGTCGTGCGTGCTGGGCACCGCCGATCGTTTGCTGTTGTTACCTCGTTGGGAATCTTGGTCTTGGTAGAGAGAGGGGGAGAGGGGAAGGGGGGCGTGGGCGTGGGAACAAAAAACGCGAACGATGAGGGCAAGGAGAGAAGAGCAGAGTGCGGAATAAACAAAGAAGGGGTTCCTCGTTTGGATGGGAGGATGGGATTGGGACAGAGAGAAAAAGGCAAAAGATCACACAAGACGGCGAAATCTCGAGAAAGCCGGGCCTTACAACATGGGAGAAAGTTTGGGGAGATTTTGGAAATGCCATTACAGCATTCCAGTCTTCTTTTCGGGTTAGCAGCGCCGTGTGGCTTGCGGGACGCATGTGCCATTTGGGTTTTTGGTATGAGCAAAAGCAGGCTCCTTGCAAATTGCTAGCTTGCGCCCAAATTTCTGGGATTTAATTTCGGGTGTTTTGTTGGCTCATACCCTACCGCGGAACAATTTGCAACTCTTGCTGAAATAGTCCTGAGCGCTGCTCGATGGAGAAAAGAACAGCAAAGCTTATGGAATGCCTTGCCGGCCAGGGAATGCTTGGTGTGTGAGGTTGCAACTCGGAGCAGGACTGCGGCTGTGCGACCAAGGGGGTGCAAGAAAGGAAGGAAAAAAAAACGGGATAGTGTTCCGTGTTTTTTTGATCATGTTGGAAGAAAAGTCCCCAAAGTTGTCAAGGAGTCAAAAGTATGGATGAGAATGGAGCCCACTTCAAAGGGTTGTGAAGGGAACCATGGTCGATGGTAAGTTATTGCGTACGGTGGAGCAGGCTCGTTCGTCCAACCATTTGTTCAAGACGGTCCTCCCCCATCGCCAACATGACGAGGGGGGCATCCATGCTACGACGTTGTACACGACTTGTATCAGAGAGTCATCCAAGTATCCGTCAGACCGTCTTTTCTGCCTTACCTGCCCACTGTTCGTGGGTTTCGTGGACCGTATGCACATGTAATGATGATGATCACATCCGCTCACCATCTCCGGCACGTACTTGTGACTTGGCCATGTCTCCGGATATTTCAGCGGCGTATCGGGGAGGACGGAGAGTGGGCTCGGAGGGGGAGGAGGTTGGTCGTTGCATGGCAGGTATTGTTCTTTCTCTAATGACGGCGATCTGCCTGTCACGATTCAATGGGTTCAATGCCGTCTGGGCGAGCGGCAACGGGAAGATCTGCTGGAAAGCACACGATGACTTGACGAACGATGGTAGAGGGGTAACGGCAGTCCTGAGGGGTGGTTTGTTTCTGGTGAGACGGTGAGGCGAATCTTATCTGAACCGAGTCGGTGCCGTTCCAAGGCATCTTGGTTTCTGCGTTTTCAGCCAGCCTGCCTCGGATGGTAGCAAGGCGAACCATGGGACAGTACAAAGAGCCTTTGGTGATGCTTGAAGTTGGGCATGGAGATCGTCTCTTTTGATAATGCAAAAGCTGAGGCGACGGTGGTGGTGTCCGTGTTGGTTAGTGTGTGTTCCCTGGCAAAGCTGACGGAACTCTGTCAGCGATGTAGCCCCCAACATTCTTCCCCAGACGTTGGCTATTTTGACGAATTGGTGAAACAATACCGGTGGCAGAATGACAGATACTTGGACCGCACGGTTGGACGGAACGGTGAACGAAAGTGAACTGCGCGGTAAGGCGGGGGAGACGCCGCTTGAAGGGTGACGAAGATGGATGTGGGGATGGCGGCAAAGAAGAGGGCTGAGGTTGACTCGTGACTGGACGGAGCTGTGTTATGAGGCAGGGAAGTGCCTGCTAAGAAGGCAGTGGTTGAACGGAACAGAGATCTGAGAGGCTGAAGGCGAACGAGGGACAGGTTTGACCCGTCGATCCGATGACATCACTCGGCCGGTGTCAGGGGCTCCGGGGTACCTTGCCCGGGGACCCCCTCGGTGTGTCAGGTTTGCTGTTGAGTTTGCAGCCAGGGTTGGAAATTAGTCTAGTCTAGTCTAGTATGGGCCATACTAATACTAGGCTAGTCTAGTAGGGGGGTGTACTAGTACTAGACTAGTATAGTATGGCCCATACTAGTACTATACTAGTCTAGTACTAGTATACTAATTAGTAATTAAATAACAAAATTCCTTTTTAATTATATAAGCTATATATATTAAAAGTAAGTTAATTATATATATTTATTTTATTTTATAGTATATATTAGTAGTATAATATTAATATATATTTATATATTACTAATTAAAGTATTAAAAAGTATTACTTTATTAAAAGTAATATTAAAAGAATTAAAAAGAAGATTAATTATTATTTTCTATTAATTAATAACTATATAAATTAAATAACAATTTAGGGGTACTTATTTTTCCTTGCTTCTGATTGGTTAGATTATTCAGAAGTACTTAAAAGTTAGTTTTAACTTAGACGTTTACTTATAAACGCTTATGCGTTAATGTTTAATAATACGTATTAAAGGTAGCAAAATAAGCTAATTAATAGTAAAGTAATTAATCCTAGCTTCTAATTAGCTGGATTGTTCAGGGGTACTTAAAAAAACTTAGAGATATTAATAATATTAAAGATAATATTATTTTTTAATAATATTTTTTAAAAAATCTTAAAAAAAGTATAATAAAATATTATATATAAAATATATTAAAAATAATTCTAAAAAAATCCTATTAAATATAATCTAACTAAAAGCTATATATATACTATTTTTACTCCTCTTCTTCTTCTTCTTCTCTTATATTTTCTGCTTCTATAATATTATATACTTCTTCTAATTCTTTTAAAGAATCTATTTTCTAATACTTTAAAAGAATTAATCTTTTTACAGTAGAAGGGTGTAATTTATTTCTATTTCTAGTAATAATATTACTAGAAATAGAAAATATTCTTTCTATTAGAGCTGAAGTAGAAGGAATTCCTAAATATCTTCTAGCTATAATAGCTAATATAGGAAAAATAGTAGAATTATTTTTCTAATATACTAAAGGATCTATCTATAGTAATAATTAGTATAATATTAATAAATATTAAATATAATAAAATAACTTACGTTTGGATGAGCATTAGGCTTTCGAAAATAAGCAATATATTCTAGTTCTATATTTTCTGTTCTAATATAGAACTTATTTTCTAAATCTGAATCATTAATAATATTATTATCTAATATTTCTTTATTAGATTTAACTTCTTCTTTTTCTTTTTTAACCCTAAGTATAATTAGTATATATTTAATAAATAATAGTAATAATAAGTATATATATTTACAATTTAAATTCTTCTTTTAATATATTAATAATATCAGCCTCTATATTATAGTAATGATATAATAAACTATTATATTTAAAATGTAATAGTTTAATTCTAAGGTCTAAAATCATCTCTAGTATATAAGGCTTATACTTATTAATATTAGAAGCAGTTAGCTTCTTATTAAAATAAGTAGATAGTTTAACTACGCCTGTAGTTAAACTATCTAATAAGATAGTATAATAAGCAGCCTAAAAGAATATTAGTATATAAATATATAGAAATAAATATTAAATACTTACTAACTTAGGTAGTCTATTTTTCATTTCTCTAAACTTTAATATTAACTTATCAAGCTTTTTATATATTTTATAAATATATAAAAAGCTTTTATTTAAGTTAATATAAAGCTGAGATTATAAGCAAATAGAAGGCTTTAAAAAGATTTCAAAAATAGATTTTAAATCTTCTAAAGCCTTAAATTCACTTTTAGTAAAAAAGAGCTTTTTAAACTCTTTATTACTAGTATAAGTAAAAATATACTCTAAAGGCTCTCTTAGCTTTAGAGTAATATTAATCATATTATAAGTAGAATTCCACCTAGTAGAATTATCTATAATATTATTAGTATATATAAATAATTATATATATATATATATTACTTACCTATAGGTATAACTGTTTTTTTATAATTAGAAGGTAAAAAGCTTGATCTTTTAGCTCTATCTATACCTTCTAATAATAATCTTTTAATTTCGCTAGTATATTTAACTATAATGCAGATTTTGCATATATAATTAATAAGACCTATAAAAGTATTAGTAAATATATATATATATAATATAATACTTACTACTTAAAAGATTATCTATTTCAGAGAAAATATTATCCTCTACTGCTAAATTATTATTAATTATACTAATATTTCTATTAGTATAATTTAATAACTTTTCTTCTATAATAGTATTAAATATAAAATCTCTTAATATATCTTATACTACTATATTAATAATATAAGCAATATATCTAATATCATTTTTAAACTCTTTATTAAAAGATAATTTATAGTTATTTTTAAAAAAATCTAAAAACTGTGAGAGAATAAAGCTATAAGCCAAACTAAAGAAGGTAATAAAAGCAGTAATATAGAAGTTAATTAGTGATAACTAGCTAAGTTAGCCCTTCTAGCCACTTTAGTGCTGCACACCTCTTTTGAAGGTGCAGCTGACTAATCAGTTAAACCTTAGTAGAGGCTTAGCAAGGCTTAGCAAGAGCTTAGTGCTAGCGCCTAGCATTATAATTCTAATTGCTTATAATTACCCTCCCTCTAGAGGGCTTAGTCTCTAAATCTATTAATTTAAATAAAAAACTCCTGCTTGCGTGGGGATTTAAACCCTCTGCAGCACTTCTGATTAGTCTTTTTGCTTCTGAGGCTTTAGGTCTTTTACTTATATATATTTAGCTTTACTAGAAACCTCTTAGGCATTTAGCAGTCTGTTATCTTTTGCGCAGCTTTAGGTCTTTCACTTATATGTTGGCAGGCTGGCTTCTAAGGCTTTAGGTCTTACACTTATATACTTTTAGCTCTAGGCCTTTAGGTTTTTCACTTAGTTATTTCAGCTTCTGCCTAGCTTTAAGTTTTTCCCTATAGCTGGCAGGCTTTACCTATTAATCTTTAAAGGCTTAGCAGCAGTTTTACTTATCCTCTAATAAATCTATATTATAGCGTTCTTATCTGTTTGAGATAGAACTAGTAAAGCTGTTCTTATTAACACTTAAGCATTTCTATACCTATATAGCGTTAACATAAGCTATACCTAGTGAGGCCTCAGCTTTATACTGATATACCTCTATAGGGTGGCCTTTTTTATAGCACACTTTGCACTACTTATCAGCCTAGCAATTAGCCTTATAGTGGTTAGTTTTGCTGCACTTTAGGTATGCGCTGCTTAGCGCGCTAGAAGCGCTGCAATCAAAACATACCCTCTTTAGGGCTGGCTTAGCAGCCTCTTACGCCTATAGCACTAGAGGCTTGCTAGCTATATTGCAGTAGCTATACTGCTTTAGGTGTATATCTTATAGCTGCTCTGCAGCAGTAGCTATAGCTTGTGGCTGCTATGTATTAAACTTCTAGTGCTTAAAGCTTTGCTGAAGCTAGAGTAGAAGCTAGAAATAAAAAGTAAAAGCTTAGGCTTAAGACTTTTTAAAGTTTGAGGTTTTAATAGCTTAGTAGGCTGCTGATTATTTAGTAAAGAACTAGAGAGGCTGCTAGCTAGGTTCTTACTGAAGGCTGTTAAAGAGGCTGTATAACTAATGCTTTTAAAGCTTAATATTAATATAGTTTTAGTAAATAAATATAGAGAAATTAGCTTATATAAGGCTTTTAGTAGTTATAAAGCTAGCTTAGTAGTATTGCTATTATATTTATATAGTAGTAAGCATTTTAGTAAGTGTTTAGTATATCTTTTAAGCTTTAGAAGTATTAAAATAGAAGGTATTACTATCTTCTATAGCAGTTAGCTAATTATAGATTTAAGCTAGCATACTGTTTTTAGTGAAGGTTCTATAAATATATATTAGCAGATAATTATAATTATAAGCTTAAGCTGTTTTAAAAGCTTTAGAGGCTAGTGTAAAGGTTAGTACAGCTGAACGCTTTAAGAGGATCTTAATAAGTATATTATTCTAATCAGCTTAATACTAAACAGTTGCAATAAGTTTAGCAATTAAAGCTATATTAGTAGCTATAAAGGTTTCAAACCTAAAGGCTGCTTTTAAAGCAAAATTTTCAGTATTTAATGCTATTAAATTATTAGCAACAGCTTAGCAAGTTGATCTTATACTGCTACTTATTCTAAAGCTAGCTTCTTATTAATTAAGTAGAACTTAGCTAATTATAAGAAGATAAAGCTATAAGCTAAGCTAAAGAAGGTAATAAAGGCAGTAATATAGGGGTTAATTAGTGATAACTAGCTAAGTTAGCCCTTCTAGCCACTTTGGCGCTGCACACCCCTTTTGAAGGTGCAGCTAACTAATTAATTAAACCTCAGTAGAGGCTTAACAAGGCCTAGTGAGGGCTTGGCGCTAGCGCCTAGCGCTATAATTTTAATTGCTTATAAAAATATATTATTATTAGATATATTATCTCTAGTAATACTATATTATAATTAGTATATATTTTTTTTAAAAAGTATAAGATATATTTACCTAAAAATAGAATTTAACTTTAGATTACTATACTTATTAAGAGAATCTAAAACCTCTTTATATAAATAAAGACTAGTATAAGCTTTTTTAAGGTCTTTAAATACTATATATATATATTAGTATTATATATATATTTATATATATAAAAAGTATCTACTTACTTATAAGCTTATATATAAGCTTAAAATCGCTATTAATATAGCTAAGTATTATATCTAAATAAGCATCTTAAGGCTTAGAAGTCTATATATCTAAAGTTAAGGAAAATTTTCTTAAACTTTTAATATTTTCTAAGATTTCTTTATCTATAATAGATAAAAATCTACTATAAGTAATATTAAGTAAATCCTTAATTTTATGCCTATTTAAAATAGGATTAGACCTAAATATATATTAGTATATATATAAATATATTAAATATAAAAAGTTAACTTACTTATTATAATAGTTTAATAAGTCTTTAAAAGATTTAGAATCTAATATAGAAAAAGATAAATTATTTTCTATTATTAGATTTAAAATCTTTAAAGAAGCCTTTTCTTCTGTAAATTCTATAATAGTACTAGTTTGAGGTCTTTTTCTACTTTCTATAATAGAAAAAGGATTCTCTCTTAATACTATATCTGATTCTATAGTATAAAGTTAGGATATATATAATAATAATATTAATTAATAAATACTTACTTTTTTTAAGACTTTTTTCTGATTTTTCATTATAAGCAATAGTAGGGTGAGAGGTTCTATAATGTTTAGTAAAGTTAGAAGTTTGAAAACCTTCTATCTTTACATTCCAGCTTTTATTACACCTATAATTATATTAGTATTAATATAAATAATATATAAATATATTTACTTATATAGTAATAACTTATATAAGAATAAGTTATTACTATATAAGTATATATATAATAAAATATTTACTTACATAGTATAAGTTATCTTCATTTCTCTTTCCTTATTATAATTAATAGGTAAAAGAGACCTAATAAATAACTTGTTTTTAAAGATATAAGCCTTACTAGCTTCTAATTTATAGTCCTCTTTATTATATAAAGAGTCCTTAAATTTATTACTAGTAAGGTTAGTACTACTACTAATATTAGTAGTAGACTGAGTAAGAGGGAGACTAGAAGCCTTACTAAGTGAATTCATAATAAAAGAATCCATTATAAAAGAATATTTCTTTTATAAGAATATAAATAGTACTTTAAAGAGGTTGTAATAAAAGGTGTTAATAGTATAGTTATACTTATTAGTATAAAGAGAGAAAGAAAAATAAAGCTTTAAGGTGAAAGAGAAGCTTAGTTTTATAGTTAGCTAAGAATTCTATTACTTTCTATTAGTTTCTATAGTATTACTAATACTTAATTAGTATTAATAATATATAATTAAGTATTAATAATAACTAATTAAGTATTATTAATATTAATAATATAGTATTACTAAGCAGAAGCTTCTAGAAAGATAAAGAAGTATATAGAAACTACTAGAATTCTATTAATAATATAGTATTACTAATAGATTATTAATATATAAGTATATATTTACTTATATAATAGCTTTATTATAGCTATAGTTATAGTTACTATTAGTAGTATATTATAGAAACTTCTAGAAACTTCTAAGAACTAATAGAAAGTAATAGTAACTAAAAGAATATTAAAGAAACTAAAAGAAATAATATTATAAATATTAATTAATAATATATATACTACTATAAATAATTTAATAATATTTTTTAGAATTTTTTTAGAATTTTTAGAATAATATAAGTATATATTCTATTTATAGTAAAAAAGTTACTATAAATAGTATATTTTATACTAATTAGTGTTAGCACAGGTATAAGAGTATTTAGAGGCGTAGTATATACGCCTATATAGTATAGGGTTATAGATAGAGATATGTTATGATAAAATGTGATAATCCTCAGCATTTATAGGCATTTATTTGTATAGATAATTGATAGAGAAGGAATATATTATGATGATTCTAGTTGATATAGTTGGCAGGTTGCATCTTAAGGTAGGGAAAAAGGAGGGGAAAGATAACCTGAAACATAACCTGTAAAGCTCTTAATTACATAAGTAGGATTACATAATATAAGGGATTACGTAAGCATTTATAAAGTTATAGGTTATAATAAACTAAACACTTTTATATAAGGTTGTATATATAAAAGTCTATTTGTTTATTTTATATAGAATATTTAAGTAAGTAAAATATTATTATATTATTATTATTATTATAATAAGACGTTATATGTTAACATCTCCCCTTAAGGTATATACGGTTGATTTAAGGGTATATAGCTTACTCATTTAATATATATATATGTTATAGGTATAAAAACTTAAAAACCTAGTAGGAAAAATAAGAAAAATATTTCTATATTATATAATATGTTTATAACTAGTTAAAAAACTCTTATAAAATAACCTTATAGGTAAAAGTTTTAAGAGAAAAACTAGTATGTTATTTCAGTAATAATAATAATATTATTATTATTATTATTATTATTATTATTATTATTATTATTATTATTATTATTATTATTATTATTATTATTATTATTATTATTATTATTATTATTATTATTATTATTATTATTATTATTATTATTATTATTATTATTATTATTATTATTATTATTATTATTATTATTATTATTATTATTATTATTATTATTATTATTATTACTACTATAAATAATACATAATAATGTGAAAAATATAACTTTGCCTAAAGGCTTAGTTAAAATATCAGCAATATTAGATTTAGTATTAATGTGAAATAACATTATATCTTTATTTAATAAAGAGTCTCTAGCAAAATGATATCTTATATCAATATGCTTAGATTTTTTATGAAATTCAGGATTTTCAGCTAGTTTTTTAGCTGCAATGTTATCTATAAATATTTTAGGCTTATTTATTAATTTAAATCCTAGATTTTTAAGATTAAAATTATAGGTATTATATAGATAAATAGCTTCTTTAACAGATTCAGTTAAAGCCATATATTTAGCTTCATAAGTAGATAAAGCTACTGTTTTTTGCTTTATAGAGCTATAAGATATAATATTATATAAGCCCTAGCAAAATATATAAGCTGATGTAGATTTTCTATTATCTAGGTCTCCAGTCTAATTAGAGTTTGAATAACCTATTAAATCCCAAATTATATTATTATTGCAGTTATAATAAATCCCTTTATTAGGATATTTATTTAAATAACCTTATAGATAGTCTAAAGCAGAGAAATGCTCTTTAGAAGGGTTTGTAGTATATCTTAACAAGATATTAACTGCAAGAGCTATATCAAATCTAGTTTTTAAAGCTAGATATAGCAAAGCTTTAATTTGCCGTTGAAATTGTAATATTTCTTCTTTAGTTGCATAACTTTTATTTATATGCATTTTTATATTATCTTTTATAGGTGTTATTAATAGGTTTATATTAGTTTTATTATATTTATTCAATATCTTTTGTGTATATTTCGTTTGATGCATAAAAATAGACTTATTTTGCCTATTTATATCAAACTTACAACCTAAAAATATATTAGGCTCCTCTAATAGTTGAATTTTTATATATTGCCTTAAATTATTATATATATAATCACTAGTAGCAGTATTATTAGCTGCTAGTAATATATCATCCACATAGCAACATATTATAGCTTTATATTTATTTTTATTTAATATATATACTGCTTCATCATAAAGTAAAACAATAAATCCCAATTTTAATAGTATTCCTTTTAAATGGTTATACCATAGTCTAAGACTTTGTTTTAAACCATATAAAGCTTTAATAAGCTTACAGCAATATTTATTATTTTTTGATTTATAGTTATAATTAGGATTAAATTCTAATTTACCAGTAGTTTTATTATAAATAAAACCAGCAGGTATAGCAGTATAAATATCCATATCTATATCTGCATGAATAAAAGCTGTAGTTACATCATATTATAATAAAATCCAGCTTTCTTTTATAGCAAAAATTACTATAAATCTATAGCTCTCAGGTCTACAAGTAGTAGAAAAAGATTCTAAATAATTAATACTAATATATTAATTAAAACCTTAAGCTACCCATCTTGCTTTATATTTATAGGTATTATTTATTTTATCTTTTAATTTCATAGTATATACCTATCTACCGCCTAATAGATAAATATTATCAGGTATTTATATAATTTTCCAAGTATTAATATCTTCTATTTGACTTATCTCTAATTGCATAGCCTGAATCTAATTATCTTTATAAGGAGAATTTAAGGCTTGCTTAATATTAGAGGGCTTGTCTAATATAATAACTGATAGTATATATAAAGCTTTATTATTATCAGTTATAATATTATTATTATTTATTTTATAATTTCTTAAGACTAGGCAGTCTTCTAAGACAAATAATAGTGCACTTTCGTTAAAAATATCATTTTTAACTGTATTATTAACCTATAGGTAGTCTTTTTTAGCTTCGTCTGTTATAGAGGGGATTTCTATAAAAAACTTAGATTTATTGGTATTTATTTCTCTATTATTAATACTAATAGTTTTCTTACTATTATTGTTTGTCGTACTTATATTAGTATTAGTACTATAACTATTATTATAGGATATAGTACTATAATTGTTATTGCTAGTATTAATATTATTTTTATTAATATTATTATTATTTTTATTAATATTAATACTAGTCTTATCACTTGGATTTTTAAGAGCAGAATCTTTAGTAATATTATTGCTATTTATAGCAATACTTTTATTACTATAAGAGATAGATTAACTAGATATATCTCTTTGTGGATTATATTAGGCAGTACTCTGTCTATCGTTATTAGGCATAGTACTACTATTAGTATCCTTAAAGCAGGTATTTATGCTTATAGGAAGCTCTTTATGATGAGAAATAAAGGTATTCTCTAAGATTTCAATATCACAAGACTATAAAGCTCTCTTTAGTTGCATATCTTAGATTTTATACCTATTAGATCTATAATTAATTATAAAACTTTAACATGCTCTTACGTCTAATTTTTTAATTTTAGGATCTTTATTCTTATAGTAGCATAAGCTACCCTACACCTTAATATTATTTATATTAGGTTTTGTTTTATTTTTTTAATTCATAAAGCGTTATATAATTAATAGAGGAATGTGGAGTCCTATTATGCATATAAAGAGTAGCATAAAAGGCTTCACCTTATAAGTAGTATAGTAAACCTAAGTTATATAGTATTATTCTTATTTTATTAACTATAGTGCATATAATACGCTTTATAAGTCTGTTAGGTTTATATATATAAAGAGGTCTTATATTGTGGATAATCCTACTATTAAGATATATAGTCTTAATATGTTTATTAGAAAATTCTTTACCTCTATCAGTAGAGATTTCTTTTATTCTTTTATTATTATTATTATTATTTACTTCTGCTTAAAATTTAAGAAAAGTATTACTTATAGTTTCTTCAGTTTTATCTTTAAGTAATTTTCCCCAGACGAATTAGGTAAATTTATCTATAAAGATAATAAATAAATTATATTTATCATAAGTAGTAGGCGTTATAGGCCTATATAAATCTGAAGCTATATAATCTAGATAATCTAAATTTTTATTATGAACCTGTGATTTACTAACCTTAGTTATAAATTTGCCTTCAAAACAGGCTTTGCAAGGTAGTAATTTATTATTATTATTTATATTTATATTATTTATATTTATATCTGAAATTGTATTATCTTTTATTTTTAAAAGACTTTATATATGAATATGACTAAGATGTTAGTGCTAGAGTTAGAGGCTATTATTATTATTATTATTTATATTTTTATTAGTTATAATATTATATATATAGTTATTGTTATTATTAGTAGGAAATTAGAAGAAATATAAATTATTTCATTTTGCCTCTATAGTAATAATATAATCTTTCTTTATATTATATAAAATAGGTTGTTTCTATATAATAGAAGCAATACCTAATAAATCTAACTTAGATTGACTAAGTAAATTAATATCTAGTTCTAGTATATAATAAATATCTTTTAATATTATTTTATTATTATTAGGATATATAATTAAATCACCTTTTAGTAAAGAAGTAAGACTTTTTGCTTCTCCCTATTTAATAGGTTTATTTATTTTTATTTTATTTGCTAAAAGAGTGTGATTTTTAACTATATATATAGTAGCAGCAGTATTAATATAAAAATCAACCGTTTTTTCAATTTAGTTAAAACTCCTTGCTTTTCTTTGTTCCTTAATAACAGATTGGTTAATTAAATAACCTAAAGAAGGATTATTAGTATTTTTATTTATATAATAAGGAGGAGTAGTAGTATAACCTACATTTTCAAAAATAATATCTTCTTCTTCTTTTTCAGAAGATAAATCTATTAATTCTATAGAATTAGGATTATTTAAAGATATATAAGGGGTAATATTGCTAGCAATAGTTATATTAACTACTTCTTTCTCTTTTTCCTTATTAGCAGTAGTATTAGTAGGTTTTTTCCACCAACTAGATGCTTTTTTAAGATATAAGAAAGCGCAATTTTCTTCAGAATAGTTTGTTTTCTTGCAATTTTTGCAGTATAAACCTTTCTGTTTTTTCTAAGGTTTTTTAGATATCTTATTATTATCCTTCTTTTTATTATTTTTATTTTTATTTTCCTAGTTTTTATTTTGTTTTTTATTATACTTATTATTACCCTTAGTAGTATTATTAACTACTTCTTTACCTCCTTTTCTCTTATACTTATCTAAAAGACTAGCATATAAAGAGTTAAGGTTATAAGCAGTAAAGTTAGTCCTAAGAGACTGAGTTATAGAAGTTATAAAAGCCTTATAAGTCTCATTTAGACTATTAAGTATATAAGCTATAACTACTTAATTAAATAGTTTTAGCTGGTTATAAGATAAATTATCTATAAGTTCTTTTATTTTATTAATATAATCTTCCATAAAATTAAAGTTATCTAAAGAAGTATTAAAAAACTCTTTACAAGTTAAAAACTTATTTATAAAACCTATAAGCTTATATAGCTGTTTAAAGTGATCCTATGCTTTAAAAGCATTATTATTGTCTTTAATTACTCTTAAAGGACTATCTTTACAGAGTAATTATATATAGCTTAAAGCCTTATTACCTTTATCTATATTAATATCAGATATAGATTTAGTTAAATCTATAGTTATATCTTTACTTATAAGGAAGGCTTTAAAATATATAGCCTATACCTTATAATTCTCAAAGCCTATAAGCTTAAGCATATCAACTTTAAAGTTAGCTATTATTGCTTTATAGGATGCAGTATGTAGTTACAAGCCTTATAAAAGTTAAATAACAGTAAGGTTATATAACTATAAAAGCTATTAATATATAGTACAGTAGTTTGTACAGCAACATTATATAACAGATATAAACCTAGAGGTCTAAAGTTCAACTGTAAAAAAAGAGGAGTTTTTTCCTTATAACCTTCTCTTTAATCAATATCTTCTTCAATTAGACTAAAATCTAACTGAAGAGATAAATATCCTATATAATAAATCAGTTAAGAAAAAGTCTGTCAAGCTATAAATATAAGTTTAAACCAAATTAGTAGTAAACTAGAGGATAGTTTGAATAGATAATCTGAAGGATATAGATTAAATAAAGTAGTAGCAAGAGACTGTCTGCTTAGAGAAAGATTAATAGAAATATAGTTGATTTATATAGGATTAGTTATATAGATTCAAAAAAGGTATATCTTATGGAACTAAACTACTAGTCCAGCTAGTATATCTAATTCTGCAAAAATAATATAGATAGAAAATCATTTAAAGGAGTGTTTTTCAGTATATATAGCCTTTATATATAGATAAGACTTAATAAAGAGGTAAGATAAAAGTAAAGAGGTAGTAAGAACTGAAGTAATCTTTAAGCTAAGCTTATAACCTATTAATATAAGTATAAAAGTATTCAGAGGTGTAGTATATACGCCTATATAGTATAGAGTTATAAATAGAGATATATTATAATAAAATGTGATAATCTTCAGTATTTATAGGCATTTATTTGTATAGATAATTGATAGAGAAGGAATGTATTATGATGATTCTGGTTGATGTAGTTAGCAGGTTGCATCTTAAGGTAGGGAAAAAGGAGGGGAAAGATAACCTGAAACACAAGCTGTAAAGCTCTTAATTACATAAGTAGGATTACATAATATAAGGGATTATGTAAGCATTTATAAAGTTATAGGTTATAATAAACTAAACACTTTTATATAAGGTTGTATATATAAAAGTCTATTTATTTATTTTATATAGAATATTTAAGTAAGTAAAATATTATTATATTGTTATTATTATTATAATAAGACGTTATATGTTAACAATTAGTATACTAGTAGTATACTAATATTAGTCTAGTATTTAACTAGTAATACTAATACTAGACTAGTCTAATTTTTGCCCTACTAATACTAGACTTACTAGTACTAGACTAGACTAGTACAGTCCTCTAGGATATTTTGTTGCCTGTCAGTACTTACTACTTCAAGCGATACATCACCGCCACCTCTGTACATCGTTATATTGACGCCACCTATGCCTCAAAAAGAGCCAGATTTTCAATATTCCAGGCCAGCTAGGGTTTTTATTAAGATAAAATGCTACTTTATGCAAAAACAGCCTCTCCTAGTAAGTTAATTTATAGCTGAACATTATTAATTAATACTCAGTCTATCTGCCCTCCTTCTTAATCACCTTCTGAAGTTTTCTTTTTATTAAATGCACTAAGTAGAAAATATACTTTTTTAGCATTACTTCTTATGCTATAAGTACTACCTTATATAGCTTCTTGCTAGTTAAGCGCAGCTAGTAGTTCTCCTCAATCTATCTTTTTATAAATACCTATATATACTTAATAAGATTTAAGTTAAGGCTTCTTAAAGGCTATAAGATAAAAAAATTGTTATTAAAATGCTTTTATATCTAATCTTTAGTATACTTTGCTGTATAGCTTAGTATGTTATTATATATATAGATTACTTTAGGTCTTTAGAGGTTATTAGTATGCTAGTATTAAAACTTAAAGAATAGCAGTATTATCTTTTTGCAGTAGTTTTAAGTGTTAATCTAGCTTCAGCCCTTCTCTTATATTAGATAGCAGCTTTTCTTACTGCTAGAGATTATAGCCTAAAATATAAACCTATAAGCTTTAATTTAAGCTAATATATAGTTAGCAGCATCTTTATTGCTTCTAATAGTGAGAAACTGTTTGCTATATATAATACTATTATATTAAACCTTATCTAATTATATCTATATATCTTAATAGCTTTTAAGAAATCTAGTAAACTTTAAAGCAAATTTAAGCCTCTTTTCTTAGATATTATAAAGCAGAGCGATGTAGTAAGAATAGAAGACTCTATTATATCTAAAAGATCTTATTATTATATTTATAGCTTGCTCTGAAAAGCAAAAAACCTCTAAAATAAAGTTAGAGATATCTATCTATAATATAAGGCAATTAAAAAGGTTTTTCAGTAGCTAGTTCTTAATATATTAATATTGCAGCATATAGATAGCTAGCTTCAGTTTATACTAATAAGCCTCTTAATAGCTGTTAATATGCTTAAAGAAGCAGATATATTATACTTAATTAATAATTACTCTAAGTTGCTTAGCAATAATAAAGTAGGCAAAACCTCTATATTTATATAAAATATAAATTTTAATCTGCTGTTTATATATTATTTAGTAGTAAAGCTGCTTATCAACTTTAAATATAAGCAACTCCTCCTCTAAGTTATTATTAAGAAGAGGCTTAAGCATAAAAGGTTAAAGAAATAGAGATATAATAAACCTTAAAGAGAAAGCTGAATTAGCTAGCAAAATATTATTTTCAGCTCTATCTCTAGTTAGATTGATAATAATAAAGCTTTAGAAGTAGTTGCTAAGATAAGTGTTAATACTAATAAAAGTAACCTCCTCTATTAGTATAGAAGTCTCTAGCAGAAGCCCTTTAAGCAGGCGTAAAGAAGAGATCAAAAGGATTATATATTGAGCAATAGAGCTATTAGTGCCTGCTATAGAATGCATAATAGGGCGCCAGCTAGCAGCAGTAGTAATAGAAATAACCTAAGGTAGGCGTTAAGCTATTGCAGTAGAGAAGTAAGCAATAATATAGTATTAATATTGTGAGAGGTAAAGGTTGAAAGTAGGTGTAGGAGTAAAGCGTAGGCTTATGCAGATTATAGTTATAATAGCCTTAAAGTCTTATAGAATAGACTTAATATATTTATCATCAGTTCTGCAGCTAAAATTAGCATTATTTATATCGTCCAGAAGAGGCAATACACCTCTATAAACAGAGTATCAAACCGTAGAAGCGTGAGGTAGCGCGTCGCGACGTATGAGGCCGTGGCAGATGTATCAAGATCCTTGCCAAGGGGTAGTTACAGGGAAAAAAATATCCTGGAGGACTGTACTAAATACTAGTAGTATTTTTTCCAACCCTGTTTGCAGCAACAGGAAAGATCCGACGGTTGTGGCGCTGAAGTCACTCGGAGGGGCGCATGCAGAGAATTGCGTGTTGAGGGCGCCGCTCAGTCAGCTGCAGCCGCAGCACTGCTTCGGAAATGGAGGAACCGAAAAGAAGAAAATGGATGGTTCAAGTAATAAGAAGGGGGGGGTTCAGGCCTCCGATTCAAAGTTCAAGGGGCCAACAGGAGGTTTGTTGCTGACACTTGAGGGGATTGGACAAGCGCCAGATATGAAGGCCCGAGGGGAAGGGACAAGGGGAGGGGGGCTCTGCGCGAAGCGAAGCGAAGAGAAGAAAAGGGCTCTTGAGATCGAAGTCATTGTTTCCAGGGTCCCTGCATCGGAGACACACAGCGTTATGCTTCTTTCGCGATTTCGACGGTTGATTTCCTTCTCTTGCAGCAGCGACTATCCGTAAGCGTAACCGGTGAATGTGCAGCAGGCAGATTAGGAAAGGCAACGCAGGCTGCCCTCATGTCACTTCGGCGCCTTCGGTTTTCTGCCCGGCATGCCTCTCCCTGACTTGTGCTTGTGCTGCCTTGCATGTCCCTGTCCCGTCCCCGTCTCTCGTCCCAGTCGGACCCGTGGCGTTGGCCAAGCTAATGTAGTGTGTGCGAGGGACATTCGTGTATCCGTAAGGTCGCGTTGAATATGACTTGGGTCGGGCGGCTGTTCTAATGTAGGAACGGGGCCGAGAGGGTCTTGGGGTGGGTGTGGGCAGTCAAGTGACGGCTGAGGGTTTTGGGGGCCTACCGCTACCTCAGCGCGCAGCTAGTGAGATAGGGATCCTGTCATATTTGCGGACGGCGGTATCCCGAGATGTGACAGGAAGGGACCGTGGCGCCTGTGGACGTTGCTGCCGCAGTGTTTCGACGAAGCCATCGTGGCTGCCCAATCCCCCGCCACGAGTAAGTCAGCCATGGATGCCCTGCTCCGCCGGTCTCCGGCGGCAGGAACGAATTCGACATGACAACTGATGATGGCTGGTTAAGCTGGTTGACGAGAGACGACGAGCCATCGTCTTATGATCACGATATGATGATGGCTAGCCAAGGTGAATCCGTCGTATCTGACCTGACGGCTTGTTGACGATAACACGAGAACGAGCGGAAGAAACGGTTGGACGGGACGGTTGATCGATCATGAAGGGGTCAAAGGGCAAAGAGACACCCCACAGCAACCCTGTGCGGTCCCCCGTGCCCCCATGACAAGTGCGTGAGGTAGCTCAAGGCCCCTGATATGGTTGGCGAAACAAGCGGCGGGAGGTGTTGGAAAGTGAGGGGCGGTGATTCAAGATGGAAGGCAACATGGCAATCGGAATCCGCTGTAGGCTGGGCATAATATCACGACGGGCCTTTGGTTGGCGTATGGTTTTTGATGTGCTTGATGTGCCCCTCTTGCGGCAAGGCCGCCAAACCGGCTGGTGTCTGCCGGAGAGTGGGCGGCGGAGAAGGGCGCGCGCCAGTTAAAAGGCTCGCGCTAGACTTGGCGGCAGGTCGCGATTCCTCCAAGTTCCCGAGTTCACCTCAAGTTTCCCAAGTTCCCGCTCTGCTTGGTGGCGGCGGGTGGAGAAGGGGGGATCCCAGCCTTGACCGTGGAGGGTATGGCGTCACAGGCGTTGATCAGCCAATTTTTCGGCGGCAGGGGTGGTCTAAAGGGTTGTCGTTGCTGCAGCTGGTTGGCCACGGCCGAGGTGTGGAGGGTGATAGACAATTGTACTATGTACAGTACAGTGGGAGTACTGCGTCTCTCGTGCCGCTGCGGCAAGGTACTGGCTGCCTTGCACTGCGTGTGCGTCTTCGCTCTGCGGTGCGGTGCGGTGCGTGTGTAGATTCAGGGGTCCCTCGATGACGAGAGGGGAGCTTGCGGTATCTGTACACGTGGAAAGCAGGTCAGCAGCCGGCGCAGGTGAGGTCAGCGCAAGAAGAACAAAATTATTGCTTCTGTCCCGCCATGGGCTTTGCTTTTGCCATCATGGCAGAGATCATTGATGCCGGTGCGGTTTGCAAGGAGTTGACACAGCAGGAGTACGGGGGCCGTCAACGGTCGCACAACGCCGAAAGTGACGATCGAGAGGGGAAACGATTAGAAATTAGAATGCGGTGAGGAAGGATACGTCCGTGGAGGTAAGGCAGAAGCAAAGATGGTAGAGGGCAGGGAGGAGAATCGCAAAATAAAATAAAACTCTTCTTCTCGAAGTGAAAGATGGCTGGTTGATGGAGACGATGTGTCGGCAAGACTCCGTGTCACACACGTTAGTGCCGTCGACTAGTGTAAGTAGAAGAATTCGGAAAGGGTCGAAGTATCGTGAGTTTCAAGGTGAAGGACGGCGGATGCGGAGGACATGAGCGGATAGGCGGCGGGTGAGGCAGAAAGGCCCCGGAGGGGAGGGGGGGAAAAACCAGAAAAAAAAAAAAAAAAGAAAAAGAAAAAAAAAAAGGCACGTACCGAGTCAAGATGCGAGCACCTTAGCTTCACACCGTTCAGCGTCACAATGTGTGGGGAAAGAGCAGAGTGACATGTGGGCAGAAACACATGCCTGAGGTTGAGGTGCCAAATTAGGCCCGGGACACCGAATTAAAGGACCCACCATTGTTGTACGTACCGCTACGTACTGCGTGGCTTCCAGGAATCCAGGACAAAGACACCAGTCAGAGTGCGAGAAAGAAAGGCAGGCGCGACGTTCTCTCGGTGGGAAGCAGCAGTCCCCTGTTTTTAGCAGCTTCCATTGAGAACAGTGAGGGAAGGAAGTCCTGAGGTACACAGTAAGGTACCTCCTGGAAGCACCTTCCCTGATTGCTCCGTCATCGTGCCTGCCTTCCATCCTTCCTGCTGCCAACCACGCCGAGGAAGGAACTGCCCGAGTCTTAGGAAGTAAGTAGGTACGTACCGACTCATGCCTTCCACAACGACAAGTGCAAGTGCCATGCTCAATCGGGGCTGGGAGAGGAAGGAAAGCAAAGGAAAGGAAAGACCGCTGCAGTGGCTGCACAGACATGCAGGTGGGGGGGGGGGGGGGGGGGGGGGAAGACCTACCGTCTCAGGCGCGAACATCACAAACACGCCGTCTACGCATGGTTTGAATGGCATCGAGGAGCTGAAGCCCTCGTCAATCTCAATTCCAGTGTCGGTGTGTGTCTCTCCCCTGCACCCGCGAGCAGAACAACACCGGCAGAGGCCAGCTGGGGCCAGCACACCGCGGCCACAGACACTACCGCCATCGTGTGTGGATGCTGCATTCTCGGTTTCTCAATTCAGCAGATCAACAACACCACGAGACCCCAAGACCCGGCATCTCTCCTGCTTGCATAAGGCAGACCTTCTTTCCGTACCGCCTGCATCATCGCAACCGTGTGTGTCACCGTCGATGAATACCTGACTGCGATAGCACCCCGAGTTGCTCAAACGCAGAGGAAACAGGCGCGCATCCCATCGTCGTCTTGACCTCCATTTCACGTCACACAAGAAAAGCCAGACAACCGGAACCCAGCACCCAGAAGTTACTTTGAGTCGTTGCGACACTTCCACAGGTTCAGGTTCAGAATCAGAAGCCGGCCCCATCATTCCCACCCACCCGTTCGCCATCCACACCGGTCAGCGAAGCACCACTCAACATCGCACACCGCACAGCCGTTGGAGCATATCTTCTGCCCGTCGTCAATATCAACATCGGGCTTCAGCTTCAGCTCCTCTCTCGCGCTCGAGTGCTAGGTAGGCAGACAACCTCAGCACTACACTACCACACGATCCGCAGTCCGCCCACCACCGCTTTGAGGCGCACCGACCAACCAAAGCTGCAAATAGCCTCTCTCCAAATACATACGCAATTGTCCTCGGGAAACGCCTGGCTGCCCAGAGAGACGCAACACAACAGAGTTGCAGAGACGATACGAATACAACAAAACGGTTGCGATAACATCATCCTGCTCCACACCGCTTAAGCCAGTCGCCAACCCGTTACGGATTCCCTGCGCGCCGGTCCTGTCTCTTCCCTGTCTAGGGTACTTACTTGGCCACCCCTGTCGTGCCCATCCCTCACCCTCCCTCCTCCACCCTGACTGAACCCAAGCAATCCAAGGCTCCCAAGCCTTCGACAACCCTTGGGGATCACCCCCGTCCTACCCTCTTCTCAGCAACGACCATCATACCGCTCGTCCTACCTACGACATTGGGCGAAGGGCACGAAGGCACCAGCACTCCGATCGACACCCACCACAGGCCCAGCAGCGGGCAGTCATCACTCAGAGCAGCGCTTGTCCCCCCCAAGTACCGCAGATCGCGGCCACCTGCTCGCCTGTAGACGTCAACTGTCGAGCAAAACCCACACCCAGCCAAGCCAGCCATTGTCGTCCATTTTCTCCTTCTCTCTGCCATTCGCCATTGGCAATTCCTATTCCCATTCTTTTCCATTGTTTGTACTCTGCTGTACCTTGAACGACCAAAAGGCACACAACGCACGTACACTACCGACACACACGACGTCGACGCAACCGCCTTGACTCTCGGTCGCAATCCCGTATTACTCCCACGACATTCCCACTCCCGAATCACCTATTCTCTGGGGCTCTCTTCTCTTTTCTCTCGCTCCTCAAATTCCGATAGCCATTTCAGACCCCCACTCATCAAGGGCCAGCATTTGCCAACAAGCAAAAGCCAGCAAACCAAACCAGTCTTCGTACTGCCTAGTACCTAGGCACACCTCTACCTGGTAGGAAAGGGTACTGGTGTACCCGGCGCGAGGCGAACCTGCGAGCACTCCACGAGCATCAAGAGAGACCCATATTCCACCACCTGGCCGACAAGGAAGACAAGGGGAAGGGGAAAAATTCAAAGCGACTCCTCGACAACTCTGCCCAACCCAAAAACCCACCCACACCCACGAGACCTCGTCCCCCATTCATACCCTTCTGCGGCCCACCGCGCGTTTTTTTCTCTCACTCTTGCCCGTCCTCTTGGGTTGTCTTCTTCTTTTTCATCTGCTCTTCTTCCCTACCTCTTCCGCCCTCCGGCTCCTGTCCCTGTTTGAGAGACCGGTAGGACCCTGCTTGCTTCCGGAATACAACCACCAATACCCCTACATTCCATAATACCTCACGCCCCATATACACCACCACCACCATCACCGCTACCACCTTTGCAACCACCTGACTCTTTCTTCCTTCATCCTCGACTACCCCCTCTCCGCCACTGTTCGCTCACTACATACACTAAGCCCTGACCCTGCTTGCATGGTGGCAAGACCCCGTTTCCCAACTTGGACCTGGTGACGGAGTACCATTCAATTCAACCACATTTGCCTTTTGAGCCGCCCTCCCGCACTCCTACTCCTGCAGACAACCAATTTCTGCATACCTCGTCCACCGAATCCCACCTCCACTGATTTCACGATATTCTTCACCGACAACAGGCACCCGGAAACAAGAAGCCAGAGTATCGCGACGACGATAATCCAGCATCATGGACAACGAACACCAAGAGCAGCACGGCGAGTCGCACCTGCCTCCTCACATCGAGCGCTCCCACTCGAGCTCTTCCTCATCCTCGGTCGACCACGAGCACGACGAGCCCCAGATCCACCAGCCTACCCCAATTCGCCCTCGCCTACCAAGCCGGAAGAGCAGTGGACCGCTAGTCGTGCCGAGGGATAGCTCAGCTGTTGGGCCAATCGACACCGAGTTTGGACCGGACGATGTGAGGGCAATGAGCCCGAGGAGGACGAGCGAAGACATCGAGGCTCTGGGAAGAGAAGCCAGGGAAGAGTTGAAGAGGTAAGGATTTGTATCACCATGCGCCGTCTTTTTGGACCTCAAAGCTGACGGCATTCTCTAGACACGCGAAGGCACTCCAAGAGTCGCTGCTCACCATCTTCAACCGCATTGAAGCCGTCCGGGAAGAGCACGACAAGCTCGACAGCAACAACAAGTTCCTCCAAAAGTACATTGGCGATCTCATGACCACGAGCAAGATCACCGCGCCACCAAGCAAGGGCAAGAAATAGGCTGTGGCGGGGACAGCGGCGGAAGAGGAGGCAGAATACACCCAGCATAGTCTGGCCCGCGTTGAAACATCCACGAACGATCGGGACGCGAGATACTCTTATTCGACCATCAGATTGAGGTCATTATCAGCCTGGCCAACCGAGCACGGCACGGCTTTTCAGCCATCCATGGACACCCCACTACCCGGGTAAATTACCCCGGGGCGCTCGCTACACAGCATAATCGGACACAGCTCTCAGGATTCGAGGGCATGATACCCCTTGTGGCCGAGTTGGCCTACAGCGTTATATTTATCATTTCGTCTACGGCTTCGGCACGGTTACGGTATTGGAGTGGATAACAAAAACTTGCATCGGTTCGCGACTTGTACACTAACGATCATCATCATTGGGGTTCTCAACACCATCAAATGACACACTGGGCATTGGGTAGCATTAGGCGTCACGGTTACTGGCAAAAGGCTTCGGGCCTAGGGACTTATTACATTACGTTCGCATTTTTGTGTATATACCTGCTTGTAGGCGGAGAAGGCATCGACCTTCAATTCAACCAAAGTTTTATGGCAGACACCGTGAGTGGTGTGGGTGTGGTATGTGCAACTGAGACATGCGACAACAGCAATATACAGAGCAACGTAGAACACGAGGTCATCCAGCGGGTTTGAATGCCACATCTCACACATCCAGTCTGCTGGCGCTCACAAGTACTTTGCGGCTGTCAGAAATTTTACCGCCGCCACGCGACGATCCACCGCTTACGATCCTCAAGGCTGCAACGACGTCATTCGCCACACTAGGTACCAGTTACGTCGCGACCAGACCACCAGCCACCCGACGGAACACGGATGATGGAGCACGAAATGGAGGAACACAAGACAAGAGGCTCGGTCGGGTTTTGCCGAGACGGTATCAGTACGGGGGAGGAGGAAAACTATCTGCAGCTACAGCTTTCGACATCGACTACGGATACCGCTAACGACCGTTCTACGCGACTTACGGGGTAACACCAGGGAGCGTCGCACGACGTCCTTGGGATGGCCGACAGCGCGACACGACTGACATCAGACGTGATTGGAGATTGGGCGCCGTATACATGATGATGGGCAGAGAAGTGTGGGAAGTCTGCCGGATTATATGCGTCCCGTCTACGCGCTGCCGACAGGGAATTGGTTTTGGAGGGGAAGTCAATTCACGTATTTGGGCGACAGCCGACGAACCACCGACCGAACTGCTGTTGTGCGATGCTTATTTGCTCGGGGCGAAGAGGGCTGATGACGACATGTTGAGGGGAGGGGACGATCTGTCAGAAAGCGGTTGTGATCGGGGCCTTGAGGGGCGGGATGGTTGGGCTGGGGCTTGCGGCTTGCGGGTTTGCGTTGGCCCGGTCAGGTTCGCGGTAGGGGGACCACAACTGATCGTCGGCGGGGGATGCTCGGCGAGGTTTGAAGAGTGTTTGGCTGTTGAGGGGCTTGAGGACCCTGATGCCGTCGAATGCATATGGCGTCCATTCGTGGTTTGTACGGGGAGCGCATGCGAATTGTCATCATCATGTGATGGTGGCTTCATGTTGTTTGAGTCTGGTGCGGGGAGGTAGGAGGAGGAGAAGTATGTCGGCATGGCTTTTTGAAGATCGTCCTGTCGCTTCTGCTTGAGTGGTGGTGTGTGATGAATTACCCTTGGCGGCGCATGCAACAAGATGTCCTGCCGGTGATTGGGAAGGCTTGCAGGTTTTGTGTAGCAGTGCCGCTGAATCTAAGACGCCATCTTACACGCCGAGTGTGCGCGCTGCGGTCGGCCTTGATGGCCTTCGTGCGCCGGTCGGCAAAGTCCTCCGATAGTGTGAAGTGGCCGACGGCCATGACATCTTCGGTCCAGAAGCCCGGAGGGTCCCCCCATCGGCGCCAGGTCCGGACGGGGTTCATCGCGATGCCTTGGCTTTTTCCGGCCGGGGCCGAATTTTGAAAGGGTCCTACCGGAGTCGACCTAGTGCCGTTTTTAGGCCGCAACCAGCCCGGGGTCTGGAAGCGTTAGCGGGCGAGAAGAAACGGTCATTCTCATTTCTTGTCCTCCATGTCTGGAATACCTTACTCCCTTCTGTTGGTTTCTTTCACTCCCTGTCATCGATGAGGACGGGCAAATGAGGTCTGCCAGTGATCGAGCAACACATTCTTCTCTGACTCTCCTGTTGGTTGCTTTTTTTGCACGTGGATTTTAAGCTATGGCGTAACTTTCGCTGGGCATGAGTCGCCAAAAGCAATCGAGGGAGAGAGGAGGGAAATCGTACCATCGTGGCACGGGTCTGACATGGCAAGGCATTCAAGATGTCAAATCGCGAGGATATTTTTCTTGTCTTGTGCTGTGAGACCGTCATGAATCTGACAACAGATGCGAAAGAGACACACTGACTTGCGCGCTTTCTCTCTTCTTCCACGGTCTTCAGCGCGGTGATTTCAAAACTACATGAGCCCAAGCCCCGCACATGGAATATATGTTCCGGCGACATGACGCACTTCCGACCCTGAAAAGGGTCCCGGATGTGTGTATAAAGGGGGGCCCTTCCAAGTCATGTCTATCCATTTCTTCATTCCAGAGTCGATAATTAGACTATTTTGTCTCCAAAGATCAGCCCATCGCACCACCACGCCACGGCAGATACCGCTCTGACACAAGAAAAAGAAGAAGCCGAACCGACCACGGACGAACCGCCCGCCCATCCATCACGATGTCTCACCTAAAGTACTACGCCTACGAGGGCGTCGGCGAAAAGAACCTGAAGAACTTTAGCTACAACCAGGCCGTTCGCGTGGGCGACAAGATCGAGTGCGCAGGCCAGGGTACGACGTCATCTATCCTCTTCTTCCCTCCCTTCCATGTTACCTTTCTCCCGAGTAACGTTAACTGACCACGCAACGACGCAACAGGCGGCTGGGACCCCAAGACGGGCGACTTCTTCAAGGAGATCAACGCGCAGATCGACCGGGCGTTTGAGAACGTCGAGCTGAATTTGAGGGATGCGGGCGGCAAGGGGTGGGAGCAGGTGTACCGCGTCAACTCGTACCACGTGCCCATCAACGACGAGGCGCTGGCGGCGATGGTGAGGAACTTTCAGAAGTGGATGCCGAACCACAACCCCATCTGGACGTGTGTGGGTGTCACGAGGCTCGGGGAGGATGATATGAGGGTTGAGATTGAGGTTGTGGCGCATGATCCGGAGGGGGCTGCGAAGCCTGGTTCGGTATAGTGATGAGAACGAATGAAAATCATCAGAGTTATTGTGAAGGCGGCAAGTGACATGCTAAGAACATGGTCGATTTCGCGTGAGACGAGGCGTTCTGGTTTAAGCACATCATACATGAGCTTACTTACAAAGTCCAAGTTGACCTCACGCGCGACCAGCCGTTAAACCAGTCGATGTTGGAAAAGCAACAGCGAACACACATAGACCTCCTCATCATCATCAGTCACTGTGAGTCTCCAATTCAGATTTCCATTAAATGTCTAATCTCATCTATGCGACAAGATCCCCCCAATTGTACCCCGATATTAAAACGCCGAATTCTCAACCATTTACGCTTCAATGGAATAGGCGGAAGTTCTCTCAACTATACAAAGTTTGAAGGGTATATCCGCATGCAACTACCTGCCCTGTTACACAGGCAGGCCTCTTATGCCTTGCCGGCCTGGACGAGGAGGGCGGCGTGCTGCTCGGGGTGGGTCTTCTCGACGTTGCCCTTGGCCATCTTCTTCATGAGCATGTTGGCCTCGATGTCGACCTCCTCGCGGAGGATGAGGTTGGCGCCCTCGTTGACGACGCGCCACTTGCCCTGGATGACGAGGGTGCCGACGGGGGGCTTGGCGTTGACGAGGGTGTCGACGCCGTCCTCGAGGTTGCTGATGGTCAGCTGGTAGGTGGTCTGGCCGATGGGCTTCTTGTCGGTGACGGAGTAGGTGGCGGACTGGCCGAGGCCGACGGAGCCGGACTCGAGCTTGTAGGAGACGAGGGCCGGGCAGAGCGTCTTGACCATCAGGTCGTGGTTGTGCATGGCGGCGAGGACCTGGTTGCGGTCGACGCCGGCGGGGACGGGGGTGGAGACGACGGTGGCGGGCATTTTTGCGGTTTGGGGGGGTTTTGTTGGTTCGGAGGAGGAAGATGAAGAGAGTGAGGGAGAGTTGAGTGAGTGTGTGTGTGTGTATATGTGTGTTGTTGGAAAGTGGTGGAGAGTGAAGCTGGAGATGCACGATGACCCAAGATCGCCCCGGGAAGGTTCTTATAGATGTCTCTCCATGCCTTCGCTCAGGCCGGGCGTCGTGTCTCGTGGTATCTTCAGACGACTTAGAGGCTACGGTGCCTTTTGCTCCTCCGGCACGTCTGTCTCCCCCCTGACCATCACCCTTCACATCCACGCCGGACCATCCCCCTAATGCAGACAAGACAAGAACGACGCGCACCGTTACGCCGCTGACGGTTTGAGGCCGCGGGAGGAGGGTTCACGGTGGTGGGTGGGGGGTAGGAGAGGAGGGGGGCCAGTGCCCGCGAGTTGCAGGAGACGCAGGCAAGGAGGCTAAACTGGCACCGGGCCGGCCGTGCCCCGGCCGTGCTCCCGCCGAGCCGGACGTTGGGGCATGGAGCTAAGCAGACGTGAGGCTTGCGGCGTTAGCGCGGCGCGGCGGGCTTTTCTTTTGGGGGCTGTTGGGTTTGTGAAAATAGGTCGGCGGGCATCCGTGGAGAAGTCCGCCCGTGAGTGCGGGATGTCTCTCTCACCAGCCGCAGGATTCAGGGGCAAAGGGGAGATAGCGATGGAAAAACACCATATTGGCATGTCAGACTCGTGCCTTGGTGATGAAGAAAACATCGGAGACATGATTCTGTTGGTTTGCCACGGTAGATTGAGTGTGTTTGACGTGGTCTTTGATCAGAGTGTTTCAACCCCAGAAACATGGTTTCTTCGTGACCCGGTGGTGGTGTGCGTGTCCAAGGACCGTCGGCTGCAGTCCCAAGACGGCGACATTGACCAAACACGTTTGCAGGACGATATCAACTGTGCCAATCAAGGCAGAGTTCGTCCGAGAAATGCAGCCAAGGAACCACCTCACACGCGTGTCGCTCCTCTCCGCAGAGACTTGACGCGGCCCTGGCTATTTCGAGAGGGCCCAAACGAGCCTTGGCATCTGTGGGAAGCTTTGAACTGTGTGCAGCTCTTTGAACCCCTAATTTCATCTCAAGTGCGATTGAGTCTTGACGGAGGGAGTCAGGGAGGAGTAGGGCGATGGCGCAGATCTGTGCTGGGCCAGCTAGTCCGGTCCCCCGATTTTGGCGGCCAGTTGAGGCTCAACCAAGGCCGTTTGATCAAGGTGCCCGGCATAATCATCCCTCTTCGTGTGACCCCCGCATAATGTCTTAGATCCGGCGAAGATGGATTAGTCCGTTTATCAAGATCATCGCGGGCCGAGATTTGTTGTTGGCTGACTTCCTCCACGTAAGCGTCGCGTCGCATCCGGCAGATGGAAACACGTCCAATATACCGCTCCCCACTCCCAAACAGCATCATTCCCAATCTCCTCAAACACACAGGTCTGAGTGTGTCCTTGCATAGGGCCAGACGGGAGGCAGCGATCGGCATGGCACCGGACTTGGTTTTGGGGGTGGTCGTCGGTGCGTTTGCTTTTTTAGATGCGTGGCGCTAAAACGAGGCACGCCAGAGGCAGCACGCAGCACGCAGCACGCAGGAACCGCTGTCTGTCCGTGTCCCTCTCGGTCCATGGCGTCGCGCCCGCCTTTGTTTACGATGGAGCGGGATGTCAATCTCGGGGCTTCGCGGTTGAGAGGTTGAGCGCGGGGAGGATCTGCGGTGCCTTGAAAAAGATGCGATTCTGAGATAGGGGTCCAGGGGAAGGATTGGGGAGGATGAAGATGCTCTGGGGCGACATGAATGAAATCGACCCAGCTCTGTGATTGAGAGCGCCGGCTGCATTGGCGGGCGTGGGAGAATGAGTCGTAGCACTTGGTCTCGAGCAGTGAATCAACGTGAAAGGTGCTGCTATGGTACCATGCTGATTTGTTGAGGTTGGCTGTGGTTATTGCGAGGAGCTGAGTGGTTCTTGGCGACAGGATAGGATGAACTGTCTCGGCGCTAGGCCGCGGAGTGACGTCCTGTTAGAGTTCTATTTTGGGTTTTGCTTCCGATGTGAGCCCCGAGCTGATGAGACCTTAGCCTAGAGCTTCCCGCAATAGGAGGCCCTCACATAGCCCACCACTCTTCGCAGATTGGTAGATAAATGGCACGACGATCCCTTCGTGATAAACATGAATGACATCTTTGTTAAGCCGGCGCAGCTAGCTTTATTTGATCACAGCTAGCTCGTATTGACCCGAGGCCGCCGTCAAGATGCACTCAACAGGCATAGCAACACACCTCTTTTTGACGCATAGATCTTGACAGAAGTCACATTTGCATCCTGTCGAGATCATAACGCCCTTCTTTCTGGCGGCAAAGATGAAGGTGCTTACGAGGGCTACCTTAGAAGACGGTCGAGTATCTCCTCCAAAAAAGAAGGCAAATATCCCTCTAAATATTTAAGCAATATTGTAGGTCGATGTGCGCTGATGAGTGTGTGTGCTATGGGCAATTGCTCAAGATCTCGTCAAGCGATTTTTTTTAACAACTCTTCAATGTTCTTCTACAGCCGTATCCTCCAACGTGCTTTATTCCCGGCAATGACAGTCTTACATCCCAACCAATCACAAACCTTCACCCGTGACGTAGAGGGAAAGCGGCGGGGGATCCGCGGGATACATATTCCGCCCAAGCTTAGTAACCTTTGTCCAAACTCCATGTGATTGGCCCCGCACGTTTGCTTCTCAGTGAAAGAGCGGGTTCGTCAGACGACAGACACAAGCCACGGCGAAGGGCAGAAGGGGGACATCTCGTTGCTGGACTCTTCCCTCGTCGCAACCAGAGGAATCCGTATTCCGCTCTCTCCGTGTGCTCCAGATCATCCGGGCTGCCACTCGACCGGAGCTTTGTGATTAGATCCTTGCAAACCCGCATCAGTCAGCTTTGAATTTGCGTCTCCACGGAACAGCCAATCTTGGCCGCTATGCCCCAACCGTCAACGGAGCGGGCCGCGAGCCAACCGAAGCGCAGGTACACCTCGAAAGCCTGCGAAGAGTGCAGACGTCGGAGGGCGAAGGTGGGTGGATTCTGTCCCTCTTTCTATATTGCCCCATGTCTGCTCGTTGAGTTTCCTCTTCTGGTGACATAAGGAAGGATGTTGACATCATACCTACCCCCGGTTTGTTAGTGCGATGGACAACGCCCCGTGTGTACCCGCTGCTCCGAGCGCAACATCAACTGCATGTACAGGAGCGAGGAAGACGGCCGCAAGCCCGCCTCAAAGTCGTATGTGCAGCTCTTGAGGAACAGGATCGACCTGCTGGAGGCCGTCCTGCAGTCTCACTCCATCGACATCGAGGCCTCCGTCGCGCAACTCACCGCGGCGGGGACCACCCCACAGCTGAATCCCGTCTCGAGCGCGTCGGCGGCGGGGAGCAGCGACCCGGCGCTGGCTGGTCTGAGCCCTTCGGCGTTTGATGACCTCTGCACAACGTTCGAAGGCGCGCTGTCGCTGGATGAGTCGGTGAATTACGACCAAGATGGAGAGATGCGGTACTTTGGACCCTCGAGTGGGCGGTTGGAGTTTCAGACTGGTAAGTGCTATTGTCAACCTATGGTACCTGCTTGAGATTGAAGTGTTCACATGTGCGAAGAAACCACCCCCGAAGCCGATGATCAAGGAGGCAGCCCTGCGACAACGAAATCTGTGGAGTCGAACTGCTACATTCTCCCAATCGAGAGACTTGAGAGTGAAAACTATCCAGAAGACCTTAAAAATGAGCTGATTGACTTGTTCTTTGAGTACCAAAACCCATGGTGCCAGATCGTCGACGAGAAGCTCTTCAGACAGAGCATGAAAACCAAAGGGCGGTATTACAGTCCTTGCCTCCTCAACTGCATTCTCGCTCTAGGATCACGATACACAGACAGGATCGACGTACGCTTGCGACCCGAAGACCAGAATTCGGCCGGCAAGCCGTTCTTGCAAAAGGCGGAGGTGCTCCTCCACAAAGACATGAAGCGCCCGTCCATTACAACCATCCAGTCAATGTCCATTCTGGTTGGGGTTTACGTCGTAAGTTATCTCACTCACCGTCCCTCTCATTGAATGCTGATGACAGACAGTCGTATGGTTGCGATGCTGCCGGTTGGCTACACCAAGGGATGGCAAATCGGTTAGCTCTCGACATGGGCCTCAACGTTGACGCTACATCTCTAGCCGGCTCAAATCTCATTCCTACCGAAGAGATTGAACTAAGACGGCAGATGTACTGGGCACTGTACTGTGATGACAAGCTCGCAGCCATCTATACGGGTCGTGTTTGCAACTTCTTGGTGCGTGCAACACTCATTTCAGATGAAGCATCCGGCTCACACTTCACAGGACGTCCAAGGAGCAGTCAATCTCCCTTCAATACCAGAACGGATGAGTGATGGTACAACAGACGCCAACGAAATGACTCGATGCACCAAGCAGATCCTTGTTCACCGAGCACTCATCGGTCTCTGCCGCATTCTCGAAAACATCCTGCTCGCCCTGTGAGTTCCGTATTCCCGCCTCACCATAGCAATGAACTGACTTTCTTAGCTACGCCCCAAAACCACTATACAAAGGCCCTCAAAGGATATCCTTCCTCCACTCGTGCACCCTCGAGCTCAAGACATGGTTCTACGAACTCCCAGCCGACCTGCGCATCGACCGCCCCAACGACATCCCCCAGGTCTACACCCTCAACATGGTCTACCACACCTGCTGCATCCTCCTCTTCAAACCCTTCCTCCTGCGCCCCAAGCAGACCACTACCGCGCCCAAGACGGACGCCATCAAGCGCGCAGAGACCCTCTGCATCGAGTCCGCGAAGCGCATCTGCCTCGCCAGCAAGAAATACCGCCAGGTCTTTGGCGGGTTCCGCAGGAGCCCCATCTCCGCGACGCACTGCATCCTCACGGCGTCGCTGGTGCTCATCCAGTACGCGAGCCCGGACCCGGACATGAGCAACAGCGGGCGGCCGTGCTGCACGCCCTACATCGAGATGTGCCTCGAGGTCCTCGGCGAGCTGTCGACGTCGTGGAACCCGGCGGGGCGGATGCGGTCGGACCTGATCAAGCTGCTGTACCAGAAGTACCCGGAGCGCATCCCGCACTCGCTGCTGCAGCAGTGCGCCCCGGACAAGAGGTGTGTGGCGGCGGCGAATGGCGGGGCGACGAGGGAGAAGGCGGAGGCGGCGACGGCGCAGACGCACCCGCTGCAGACGCATCCTACGCTGGAGCAGAACTTGTGTCCGCTGATGAATATGTTGGATGCGGATTTCAGCTGGGAGGCGGTGAACCAGGCGCCGCAGACGGCTCCGTTCAGCGATGCGTCCGAGTCTGTTTACAACACCCAGTTTGCGTTGGCGGATTCGATCATGGATGTGGAGGAGGGAGGACAGAATCTGATGGATGATGCGTTCTGGGCAGGGGTGAATTTTGACTTTAGCTATGAGGCGCAGTCATAGGACTTGGGGACAGAGATTCTGGGGAATAGATAAAAGAGTCCTTGTAAGCTGAGGGGTGTTCACCTGCTGCCCTGTGTTTATGTGTGGACAAGTCAACGTCAGTGTGGTTAACATTCTTCAACTCAGGAGGAAAAGGAGTTGCAAAGGGGTTCACGCTGTCAAAAGTGACATCGACGTGGGACCAGGTCTGAGTGCTTATGATGAAGTGAAAGTTCAGGAAGATTAATGGTATGTCCATTGAAAAGAATATGTACCTCGTCGCAGACCGACGATGGTCAGTATACACAAAGAAGAAATAAGTGAGCGTGCTATGTACAGCCAAGGGGGTTTCACCATCACAGTCCCTTCACCACCAACGATGTATCAAACATCATCACCCCCAGCTCAGTAAACAGCCGGGGCGAGAGAGTTGACGTAGATCTCGAGGTTGGTGTACCCGCCCGCCCCAATCTTCATGCCGTCGGACTTGTCGTTGGCGTCCAACCCGTTGGCCGTCTCGTACTCGTCGGGGATGCCGTCGCCGTCCGTGTCCTTCTTGGCCGTGCCGGCCTCGATGGTGCCGACGCCGCCCATGGTGGCCTCGTCGGAGATGAGGGCGCCGGACTTGCCGTAGGAGGCGATCTGCTTGACGAGGGCGGCGTCGACGGCGTCGCGGGCGATGGAGGCGCCGACCTTGGCGGAGACGTGGGTGACGGCGTCGGCGGGGGAGAGGAGCTTGGCGGGCGCGGGGTAGGCGAAGGCGGTGGTCTGGATGGCCATGTTGGAGTAGCAGGTGGTGGACTCGCAGAGGGCGGCGCCGTTGAGGACGCCGTCCTTGTTAGAGTCGTAGAAGTTGTTCTTGACGTAGCCGCGGAAGTTGGCGTTGCCGCGGGTGAAGGCGGTGACGGAGGTGGAGGGGCCGGAGATGAAGTAGTTGTTGATGATGTTGGCGTAGCTGGGGGCTTGTGTTAGTCTTGATGATTCGGCGATTGGTCTTGGTGACGAGGAGACTCACCTTGCACCCTCGCTGTCTCCAGCAATGTAGCCACCACCGCCGCCCCAGTTGTAAACAACGTCTATTCATCGAATTAGTATCAGAGCCTCCAGGAGCTGTGATAGAGACACCAGACTTACTGTTCTGGAAATCGTTGACGCCCTTGACCTTCGGGTTGCGAGTCTTGTTATCGATATAAGCGTTACGGAACAGCGAAACACCGCCGGTGTTGGTCTGCATCAAGCCGCCGCACGAGTGCGTCTCCAGGCCCTGCGCGATGATGGAGTCGGAGATGGTGACGTTGGAGACGTCGCCGTTGATGGAGAAGGTCTCGTCGCGGCCCCACGAGACGGAGACGTGGTCGAAGATCATGTTGTTGCCGTCGGCGATGGTGATGGCGTCCTTGCCCGAGTCGCCGCCCTTGCCCATGCGGATGCGGATGTAGCGCACGATGGCGTTGTTGGCGTTGCTCCAGCTGAAGCCGTTGCCGTAGACGGTGATGCCGCCGCCGGGCGCCGTCTGGCCGGCGATGTAGATGTTCTTGGAGACGACGATGCGCGAGGAGATCTTGATGACGCCGCCGACGTCGAAGACGACGATGCGGTTGGCTTGGGAGACGGCATCGCGGAGGGAGCCGGTGCCGGAGTCGCTGTTGTGGGTGCCGTGTTAGTCGGGAGACGTTCGATGCACGAGTATGGTGGAGCCAACGCACTTTAGGTTCGTGACCTTGTAGACGGAGCCGGTGCGGCCGCCGACGGAGTAGCGGCCGAAGCCCTCGGCTCCGGGGAACGCGAGGACGTCGGCGCGGGCGGCGATTCTGGAGCCGGTCCAGCCGGTGACACCGCACCCGGCGCTGTGGGTTTGATCAGCACTCGGCGCGACGGAAACATTTTCGCAACATCAGACGACGTCGCATTTAGGGGTCTCTTGTTGCTGCTTACGATGGGTCCTGGCACGGGAGAGCGGCGGCGAGGGTAGCCGCGGCGGCCAGGAGAGAGATGGAAGAAGCCTTCATGGTTGGGGAGGGAAGAATCGAAACAAAGAGTGTACCAGACAGCTTAAAACAGGAGGGATATACGAAGGATAGCGAATGAAACCAACGGGACTGCTGGGAAGGGGGTGTTTTCGGCAAGCAGGACGAAGCAAAGCGAGGAAAAGGGAGATCAAGACCTGAAGAACCGTGGGTCCTCGGTTTGGTTTTGTAGGTCGTTGCCGTGTTGCAACGGTGATGGGCTATTACTGTCCACCAAGGGAGGCACGTTGGATGGAGGCGCTCAGGGGCGCGGCAGGACGGGAAGGGTCATCTGGCCGTGACGAGACGGGACATTGGAGGGTGGCAGGCGACGGCTGGATCTGGCATGGCGGTCGTGGTTGCTTGTTCGGGGAAGCGAACGACCGGGATCTCAACTCAATACACAAGTCGTTCATGGGCTAACATACAAGTAGACCAGGCATTGCTTCTCCTGTCAGACTCAGACGTTTCCCGGGCCTCGTGGGACTGGAGCCAAAGTGCCCACAGGTTTCCAGATTCCGTGCAGTAGCGCCCAGCTCAGACAGAAAATACGCATGTCGGAACGATCCTAGGGCGATTGGTGGGAATGCGAATGGTTCGGAGGCATTTCAGCGGTCCTTCGGGGGCAGAGACGGGCAGGATGTGTGCCCGTTTTGGCAGCGCG
The DNA here is from genome assembly GCA_027406005.1 of Colletotrichum horii. Taxonomy (NCBI): domain Eukaryota; kingdom Fungi; phylum Ascomycota; class Sordariomycetes; order Glomerellales; family Glomerellaceae; genus Colletotrichum; species Colletotrichum horii. Next base: position 9,176,705 of record JANVYB010000001.1, on the reverse strand, counting down.
GGTGTGGGGAATCCCTGCGGTTTTGTGCTGTTTGGGTGATATTGAAGGGGCAGCGACGGGGCCTGTCGGGGCCGGGGGCACGGGGCCACGGAGGTTTTCAGGTTGATGAGGGCGCCGGAGGGTGGTGTTTGGGTGACATGGAGCTGGAAATACGAGGGCAAAGGGGGGAGGGGAGGGGGAGAAAATCTCTTGAGATGCGGTTAAGGTTGAGGGGCGAAGCATGGCGGATGAGTTTCTTCCCACCTGTCGGACGTCATTGTCGATATTGTGTGTTGAAAGTCTATTGTGAGGTGACGCATGGCTATTCTCAGAGCGGACGAAAATATGCATGTTCATGGGAGCCTATTCCGCGATGAAAGTGGCAGACAATTCGCGTGCTGAGTGAGAGAGCGATGCTCTCCAGTGTTATTGTTGTGGAATTGCTGGATCAATCATTTCGTTTGATGATGTCGTTGGCATCGTCCTCGTTCTCACCAACCTGACCTACGGATACATCTTTCCATTGTGACTGGCAGCGGCGTCATTCGGCCTTCCATGTAACTCAAGCAACATGGCCCCTGGGTGACCCGGCGGTCGTTCCCCTTGCAACTTCTTGAAAATTGTCTATTGGTAGGAGTGGTCAAAGTAAAGTCTCAACCGGCAGCTCAACCGATGAGCCTCAGATCGGTCGTCAATCGCGGTTCACCTGCCATCCGATCTCATTTGAGACGCTGTGGCCAGTAGCAACGAACAGCCTCCGGTGTGGCTGAGACGGAAGATGTTGAGAGCATCTTTGTCATCACTCTTTGGATGAGGAGGGAAGCCCCGGCAGTTGGAGCAACACAAGACGGACGACGGTGCCGAAGAGAGCTTGGAGCGCACGCGTCTTTGATGGGTCACGGCAGCGGCCGGTCCAGTCTGGATGGCACGGCGAAAAGAGGAGAGCGCCGACGAGCGCTAACGAATTCCCAAACGAGGGGCGATGTCGGAGCAGGGGGGCCGCTGGGAGCTGCAAAGCTTTTTTTTCTTCGTCTCTGGCAGGTCACGAGGCGATTGAGTTTGGGAGACTCAGTCACGTGGCTGTGAGGCTAATGAGGCCTCTCCCAGTGTTTTCTTTTTGCCCGTTCTTGTTGCTGAGACAGAGTTCAGAGCCAAAAAAGAATGTGACCGGCAGCGAATGAGGTGTCTGCGGCAAGTCATTCCCAGGGTCAAGCCGGGGATTGCTACCCCTCTTCTTCAGACAGCGAGCAGTAGCAGAAACGTCTGGAAAAGTCGGAGAATGGATGAAGAGAGTAAGAGATGGCTTGAGTGGTACAGAGCCATCCTCAGTGAATTGCATGGAGTTGCAAACAATCGGGACGAATCTGCTTGAGTTACCCGCAACTCATCAAACACTCCGGGCTAATGAATGACCGCGGTACGTTGAAGGCTATGTACAATTGAACAAATGACGGATCGGGCCAAAGCCGGCGGTTCGGCTTTCGACTTCCGCGTGGTCCGCGGGCCACGATGCCCTCAGCATACCTTAGGCAGGCCACACATGGAATGAAGTCCCGATGGCAGAGACTCAACAACTGGTGGCAGGAAAGGTACGGGCGAGTTCCGGCTTGTTCTGACCGCTGAATCCAGCCAGGACATGTGCAGGGTGAAACAAATTAGCAAACGCGCCGTTTAATGCACATGGCTTAAACATGCCAAAGGCGGCGATCAGAGAGGCGTCCCGACAGCGACCAGACCGCGCACCTTGTCGACCCCCTTCGACCCCCTCCAATCACAGCCCGTCCCGCGGTGGGGGCTCCGCTTAGTCAGTCTGGGTACAGACACCACTGTGACTGGAAGGAGCAGGGAGCCCCACCGACCCCTCTTGCCCTCGATGCGAATACTCCGCGACTGGCAGGACTGCCCGCCGCGCCCACTGGGAAGGCAACCGCCGCCGCACCGGAGTTTAGCACCTTGCACCTTCTGTCTCAGTGTCATCTAGAACCTTAGTCACGCAATTCCCGCCCGTATTAACTTGCCGACACACACACCAAAACAGCCCTCTCGGCTCTTCCTCTCACCCAACCCAACCGCCCCAACTCCATCCCTCGGCGAAACCAACTCAACTCTCTAGACAACATATTTTGCCGTCCGACAATCATCAATCGCTGCATCGGCCATCCATCCTTAGCAAGGTACTTCCACACCTCAATGCGTCTCTTCCTCAAGTACTCCCGACTCATCTGCACTCTTCATTCCCGCATGACGTCGATAGCGCAAGGCTGACCAAGCACCTGAACTCACCAGCAGATCCCGTCATCCTCCGTCCTGTCCCGCGCCGCACCTCGCTAGGCACCGACCGATAGCCGCATCCCCGAGACTCCAGACACTACTGCCACCACCACCCCTCCTTCGCTCGCGCCTGCTACACACGACGCAAACCAGACCTTCGAGTCCGCGTCGCCCATCTCAACAACACCACAAGCCGGGCGTCCCCGTACGCCTCTCGCAAAATTTTGCCTCGACCCCGGAAACCGCAGCAACTATGGTCGCCAGCCCCGAGACCATCGAGGCCATGACGCCTCCCGGCTACTCCTTCCCCGACCACCGCCTCCGCCTCACCCAGTCCGAACCCGACCGCGAGCCCCTCGTCCTCGTCGCTCCCGGCTCCTACTCGCCCATCACCTTCCTCCACCTGCGCATGGCCGTCATGGCAGCCGACTACGTTCGCTACAACACAAACTACGAGCTCGTCGGCTCCTACCTCTCCCCCGTCTCCGACGCCTATAAGAAGCGCGGCCTCGCCCCCGCCTGCCACCGCCGTCGCATGTGCGAAATCGCGGCCGAACAGACGTCTAAGTTCCTTATGGTCGACCCCTGGGAGGCCGAGCAGACGGCTTACGTACCCACTGCCGTCGTCCTCGACCACTTTGAGCACGAGATCAACGTCAAGCGCGGCGGCTGCAACGGCAAGCGCGTGCGCATCGCCGTCCTCGCCGGAGCCGACCTGATCAACACCATGAGCCAGCCCGGCGTGTGGTCGCCCTCCGACCTGCGTCACATTCTGGGCGATTTCGGCGCATTCGTCCTCGAGCGCGCGGGCGTCAACATTGACGAGGCACTGACGAACCTGAAGGAGTGGGAGGACCAAATTTACTACATTCCCCAAGTCGTCCCCAACGACGTGTCGAGTACTAAGATCCGTCTATTGTTGAGGAGGAATATGAGCATTGACTACGTACGTTTCTTTCGTTTTCCCCACAGAGAAAGACGCATTAACTGACTCATGGCAGCTCATCCCCGCCCAAGTTATCGAGTACATTGAGGAGCACGGTCTCTACACAGAAGACGACGCGACAACAAATGAGAACGGCAAGGGCAAGGAGGTAGCCCAATGATGTCACCGAAGAAAAAGCACTGGGCGCAATTTGATTCTGTAGAGAAAGAGTCACAGCGAGATATGATCCAAGAGAGAGAAAGACAGACAGAAAGACAGCAGCCGAGGACAGAGAAAGGGGTCTTGTAAATGGCGTGGATATCAGCGTTTGGATTTATCATGAATATGTCTCCTCTCGCCGAGGAGACCGAAGAGCGGAGAACGATTGTTTTCTTGTTGTTTTTTTGTATGGGTTTACGGTGCATCGGGCAGGCTGGTTTCATTTCCTTATATCGACTACAGGGACATCTCCCAATCCACAATCAGAAGTCTTTTTCGAGAGCCTCGTTTGGTTCCGTCACTACATTATTTGTCCCAAGTTCGCCTTCGCGTGACGCCTGGTTCCTGGTTGGAACATCCACATTTATCATTTTCTTCAACGTTTATGAAATACTCAGGTTTTTGCTTCCCCAGAGAAAGAGGAAATTCCCTCAACAAAATTCAAGGCCAAAGATATCCTGCTATTCAACCTCATCTTCCAAGGCCACAGAGAAGTTTGAAGGAAACGGAACCCCACCATCGTCGCCGACCACTAACTTTGTTGTCCGCCGTCTAATGCCCACCAAATGCGCACCAGAGCCGTCGACCCGTAAGTCGAGACCTCATGTACCCAGTCCGCATATTAAATCTTCATTGCCTTTGGCGGCTTGGGGTAGTGGTACAACACATCATCAGGGGCTGGACGAGGTGAAGGTTCGAGTATTGAATCCGCCGCGTGAGTCACGCCGGCGCGCGCAACTTTTGCCTTTTGCCTTCTTTTGCCTTTTCCGTTTTTCTTTTTACTTCCCTCCCGTACATTTTCTAAACGGCTTAGAATACCTGCTCTGAACAAAAGGAAAGCCTCTTCTTTTCCCGTAGAGAACATTTAACGGAAGTGCCATCCATCTAACCTGTGGTAAACAACCGTTCAGCAGCGGAAAGAAGTTTCAGTATTGATCGTGCAGAGCCTTCTGCAAAATTCAGCTGCTCCTAATTTCTATTTTTATCTTGAGGAGACGCCAGGATAGAAGCCATGTAGAAGGGTAAGAAAATCTTTCTTATATGAAGTGTAAATATTTCAACATTTCAAACTTATAACTGAGCACTTTAGCAAAAATAGAGAATTTAATGTACGTTTTACTCTCAACTACTTCTATGAATGAATGTTCTTTTGGCTGTTTAGAACCTATAACTTGATAAAGAAATAATCCCAAAGAAGGAAATTGCTAAATCCGCATCTGATGTCTTTCTGAGGCCTTCTATTGGAATTTGGTTAGGATTTCTAACACCCTGTAGTAGATTCACTTAATTCACTTAATCCGTCTGTTGGTTTTCATAGGCAAGGAAGAAACACAGTATTGATATTCTAGTGGACGAGGCAGCTTTTGTTAACTTGGTATTGTCGAGACTAACCTGAGTTAAGCCCTGACTCTTTGGGAATGTCCACACAATTCGATCATGTTTTTGTTCCGTATACACCAGTTTGCCGACTTATTCTTTTGCCAAAGGAAGTGAGTGCACACTCGAATAAGCACAAAGATGACACATTTGGGCATCTGATATTATGTACGACGGATTGTTGACATCGCCAATTCATGAGCAAATACATGGACCCCGCGAATCGATCGCCGCCGGCCCGGATAATATGCAACCTCCAAAATCCCCCAATATGATGGCTGTTGGTATCTCCTCCAACGCTGTTTTGGACTTGACCCCAACCCCCAAAAAAGACTAGGAATGTACACATCCTGACTCCTCAACAATGACCGAGTCCCTGAAAGGACTCATAGGCCTTCAATATACACCAAGAGCCGAGTCACACACTGAACGATCCCCGCATGGCACGAACGGTCCCAACAGCCGGTGGTGCTGTCAACTCCAGCTCGCTAGTCTGGTCGCTCCCATGGGCTTTGGAATGACCATATCGATTGCATATGAATCGGTCATGATGTTCGGTCCTCAGGACCTCGATTCTCCTCCCGCCAAGACGACTGTCGCAGTTGCTATGGAGTCGCCGTGCCTGCTGCCGGTGTCTCATGTCCGCCCACTCCTCTTTGAAAGTAGACTTGGTGGTCATGAAGAAGATGATAGCATTCCACACGCCTTGAAGCGGTAGAACCGTAGCGCTCGCGACACTTAGGCCGAAGCTGATGTCGTTGGGCTTGATGAGGTTGTAAACCCGGTTTATAGAGCTTGGCGTCCAGGTAACGAAAACCGAAATGGCGAAGATGAAACTCGTTCGTAAGTATGCGAGCTTGACAGGGTCAAGGCTTCGGAGACGAGCCGAAAACTGCTCATTAACGGAATTAACGCGATGGAAGATGGAGCGTCTAGGGTCCGGTGGAGGTGGATTTGAAGTACATGTCGTTTCGAACTGTGGACTGCTCGGCGGGGCATCATGCTCGTCACTTGTGCGCCATGAGCGCTCGTGTCGAGTTTGCTGATTGGAGGCCAAGTCTTGTGTCATTGCCGATTGAGGTATCGCTGGTGGTGTCCAAGGTCTTGGGGTGACGGTAGTAATTTGTATCTCTGTCATAGCGGTACCGTAGAACTCGGTGCGACTTGTGAGGTTCTTGAGATGTGTCAACGAGAGGCCAATCATTGGGAATAAGTCGCAGCCGAGCTACCTTTTCTGCAGAGTCTCTTTCATCCGAGCACGAGAGGTCTTTGTTGTCCCTAGCGGGGTTGCTAAAGGTAAGATTTCGAAGTTGGTTGCGCTGATGGAACACATGATAGCCGACGGCAAAGTAAATGACACAGGAGCCGAAAATGCAGCACCAGATAGGTATGTAGTAAGTGTAAATGCGAAGGACACTCCATTTGGAGTTGATCCAGCACCAAAGCTGGAGCCACATTAGACATGCCCCTCCGACCTCGAGGGACTTGAACTTACTGTGGAGTCGCCGTAGATCAAGTCATCTGGCCCGTCGGGCCTGAGAAGAAGAAGAGAGAGAGCAGGAATCAAAGGAATGCCAAAACAGACAAGACAGTAAACCCAGAGGTGTTTGCGGAATGAAGAAGGGTTTGCGCCGGCGAAGAAAACAAGGAAGACGTTAATGGCCATAGCAAAAGACCACCACGGATCAGATTGCATGAACCTGTGGAAGTGGGTGTTAGTGCTGACAAGGCGAGGGAAGGTCGTTAGGACAAACCAACATCTCAAGCAGGAAACCCTGGAGCTGGCACAAGGCGGAGGTTTCGCCGGCACGAAGACCGTCGTACCCCATTGCACAGGCAACACTCGCACCAACGTTGGCGATTGAAGCCATGAGGATGAAGAGATTGGGAACCGTCCGAAGCCGCTTGAAGGCGTAGTAGGTGATGAATATGAAGGTGACGCCGACCAATGACAACGAAGCCCCGACTCTTTCGAGGGCGATGACGATGTCGATTTGCTCTTGGGATAGGGAATCCGAAGCCGCCCTTGCGACGGGAGCGCCGTGGCTGTCTCCCATAATCGTTGGTCGGCTTCAATATGAAGGTTGGGCTTGGACCTTTGATGAGTGTGAGATGGTCGGAACGAGTTGACGAGCAGAAGAGTCGCCTGTGTGAAGTGGTCAGCATGGCAGTCTTTTCTGTCCTCGACGCCGGGACGCATGATGAGCAGAGCGGCAGGCGTACTTGGAATCGGATGCTGGAAGCTGAAATGCAAGCCGGATGGTCGCGACTCGAGGGTCCCTGATGTATGCCGGATAGGGCCGAAACACGAGGGAAAGAAGAAAGTAATGACAGTTGTGGTACAAGAAACACGGACGGAACAAAGAAGTTGGACACTCCGGGTGGACAGGCCACGGAGAGGTGTGTTGAAACGAAGTGGCAGGCCTCGATGGCTCGGAGCCCGAGCGAGATGCCGTGTTGCTGGGCGGCAGCTTTGTGCGACGATCTACTGGCCACTGCAACGCGAAGTAGGAAGAAGCGTGAGTCGGAGCGCGCTGTAAATCTTTGGCTTCGAGCTGGTCAAAGAACGAGCGGTCGAAATAAGATCGACAAGTGGTAGGCGAGGTCGTGTATTAATCTCAGGCAGCCCAGGCTGGTAGCCACATGGGATCGAGCAGCTGCATGACAGACCGTGGTGTTGGGGAGAGGCCAAGTGCGGCGCGGTTACACGGCCGAGAAGGTGTGAAGCGGACGTTGCATGGGTGGTGATGGTGGAGGAGGACGTGGAGGAGAAGTAGAAGGACGGTTGCGAGAAAGTACAGGAGGATGGAAGCAGACGAAGTCGACAAGGGAGAAGAGGGAGGCGCCGGGGCGTGGGATCGATTCGAGAGCAGTACACTTTCTGAATTGGGGACTGGCGTTGGCAATAACCCGGGGTTGAAGATGGTGAGGTCTAGATTTCAACACGAGAAGGCAACGGCCGAATGATGCTTGCCATGTAAATGGGAGGAAGCAGCTGGCCAGGGGCAGGCACCACCAGGAGGCAATGGCCAAGAGATGAAGTCGAAATAGGACACTGTGGACCAGGAGGGAAGGACGTGGAGCGGGCAGGTGGACTCGTGGAGACGGGAAGAGGGGACGAGGGGACGAGGGGACGAGGGGACGAGGGGACTCAAGCCATGGGATGGGGAAGGAGAAACTGGAGGAGCGGAGAGGGGCAACTGCCACCTCAAGATGGTAAGGCTGGGTGCGAATAAGGCGGGGAGGGGAGGGAAGGAAGGAAGGATGGTGGTTGCTGCTCGAGTCTCGGACTCGAGGGAAAGAGCTGGTGGACCGCGACTGTCTGTCACAGGCCGGGAAGGAAGGACAACACTGGAAGAGGGGGAAAGGGCCTTGGAAAAGGCGGCACAGCAGTCACGCAGGAGAACCCAATGCTGGACAAGGCAAAGAAAGGCAAGGTCTCTCGAGCATCGCAGCCGCACTGTAAGGCGAGTCTGGTCAGATATTTGCGTCGTTGCATCTGCAGATCCCATGCATGGCTAGTCTGGGGGCGCTCGGCAGGGCTGGGCGACGGTTTTTGGCTGGCCCTTGGCCCTTGACCCTTGGTCCTTGGATGAACAGAATGAACGAACAAACACTGTGGCTGACTGAAGGGAAATGGCTGTGGAACTGCACTTGATAAAAATAAAGGGTGGGCAAGGTATTTCCCATTCACAATGTGTAGGTCATAGAAGATAGCCAAATTCCTCCATGTCAATCCAGACGAGATGAATGTACTCATCAGACGAGCAACAGAGCATCAGACGAAAACTTCGCGCTTCATCTGATTGCTGACGGGGCCATTCCCGTATTCTCGGATGACGATGACGGCACCGCGGGGGTCGTGAAGGCGGGAGGCAGGAACCGGGCAACATCTTCCGCACTTTGGGGAAGGACCGGAGGTGAGGAGGAGAAGGAGGAGGTGCTAGGCACTTCCATATGAAGAACATTCATTGGCTTGAAATTGGAAAGAGCACTGGGGGTGGGGGTCAAAGAACGGTCGTGGAAGGGAAAGAGCAATTAGATGCAACCGACACTTGGCCGGGAGAGACGCGACTGCAGGAGGTGGAAGCCAAAGGGCAGGGCAGCCCGGGCAGGGGCGTCACACAACAAGTAGAAGCTGCTCCGTTTGGTATGCCTCTTGCCTCCACCGTTCGGTATGTCTTCCATCACCTTTCTCTGGACTGCCTCACTTGAAGCGCCACAATGCTGGAGGTGGTGAGGTGAGGTGTGCCTCCACGACCATCATCCAATGAACAGCCTGCGCTGACCGCCAGTTCCAAGACTTCTCTCTCTCTCCGGTCATCATCATGGCTGAAATGCTGCCGCATGCCTGATGCTCCTTTCCATCTTGCATCCCAACGACGCAACCCGCCGCTTTGTCGGTCAGATCCAAGGTGTAAGGCCGACACGAGGACCTCCAAGACGGACGGAGCAACAAAAACATGGGAAGAGGATTCCGCCCGTCGTCAACGATCGACCCGCTCCGATAATCGAGATGCAGGCGACGTGGACCCGGGGCCAGAAGAAACATGCACCGATCGACCCCCTACCTAGCGGTGTCGACATCCCCAGAATTCCCGTTTCCTTGTCTCGTCAGCTGTCGCGGCTGCCAAGTCTGCTGCGAAATGAGAACTGAGAGCCTGGCAGATGCGATGCACCCCACCACCGTTGCAAGCCTCCAACGTGGTGGCTAAGGCTGCATTGTCTCGCCTTGCTTGTACTGTGCACCGAATGGGACGACGTGGAGATGAAGGACGCGATGGACCGGGGCGGGAAACGACCATCCACTGCCCAACAAAAGACAACACCAGCAAACTGCCTGCCGCCACCAAGCCGCGGCGACAGCTTCTGATCCGCGGAGAATCTGGAGAAAGCGAGAAAGCGGTACAGCGGCACAAGCAAACACATAGCGAGCCCTCCACCAGACCCAGCGCCAAAATCCGTAATGCTGCTTGTCACGCTGCATCTGCGAATCACATTCGCCCTTTGCTTTGTTTGCCCCCTCCAATTACTCCAATGCCATTTTTGCCTGCTCAAAATTCAAACGCCAAAAAGACGGAACCGCTAACGTACCAACTGAGCTCTCGGGAAGTCTCCAAACGATTCCCAGAACCGCAGGAAACATCCCCTTGGCCGTCGGGTACCATCGAATCAGTTCGTCGTCAACATATTGACGCTTCCGTGTCTCGTTCTTGCCCTCGGGCCAATTTCAAAGTCATCGCTAGGAAACAACATGTTGTGGCACGCATACGAGGAGCGAACCAATCGACGCAGCGCACGGTGAGCTTTGCGAATGCAGGCAGCCTATGTGCAGCTCGTCAACTCGGCCAATGAGGCGTACCATTGAATTCGGCCGTAGAAATGTGTGAAGCAAGCAGGGCTGTCACATCGAGACGAGCAAGCCCTGACGCCTCGAAAAAATAAGAGAAACAGCTGCTTTGATCGAGGCATTCGCACCATGCAGAGCTGCAATCGGTCTGAAGAAGAAATCGGACTCGATATCAAGTTCATTGTCGGATGTCGTGCCGAAGCAAACACCGGGATCATTCCTGACAAGACCTTGTCCTGTTTTGGATTCGAGATCTCAAATGTCCACGAATACCCATTCAAAGATCACTATGCAGGCAAGCAAACACCATCGTCCACATCTTCGCAACCAACAATCCACCAATCACTGTGATCGGAGTTGTCAGTCCCTTGGACGTTGAACAAGGCCTCCCCAGATCCAGAATCAAACTCGCGCCATGTCCCCGACTCCATCGAACGGGCCACCGTGCGGCGTTTGCTATCAGGGGTTTACGGCCGCAAGTCACCAACGGATCCCTCAGCAGTTGCCTATTTCGTCTCAACCAATGTGTGCTCATCTCGGTCTGTCACATTACTTGATCACATCTTTCCTCTTTCCACAACATTGTTTGTACCGGGCTGAAGCCGACCAACTCAAGAACAACACCCTAGTAAAAGCCACTGCCAAAGATGCGCATTCAAGGAGCCGAGTGCTTCTCAGTGTCAATCAACACCTGGCACAGTTTACCAGGTCCTAGTCAGGAAGCAATTCAAGCAATCGCGAGATAACGAGTGATTCCAGATTGCTGTAGAAAGATCTGCAATTCAAGTCAGTCATTGAGCTCTGATGAGAAACAGCTTGTCTATTCGACTATGGCCGAGTGAAAGATTTGCTGGAACCATTCATCAAAATCCTCAGAGGGATTCGTAGTCATGGCAAAGTGCTCCTCCGCAACATCAAACCGCCCAAGACTAGCCGCAGTAGAATCAAGTATAAACCAATCCGTCTTGAATCTAGCCGCAATTTCCTCAAAGTTGATCGCATCAGGCCTCGCAGCAAGCGTCCGGTCCGAGAACGACTCCATGCCTCCCACCTCGGAAAAAATAGCATCAATCAGCACCACACCACGGTGCGCCAGAACATCGTTCGTCGTCCGGCCCAGGAGATGCTCTCGCGCATCACGGATGGCGTCGAGGTAACCCTCCTGCCGGGTGTCTCGTTCCTTGCTCTGGTCGCAAATGACCTCGAAGGAGAGGATGATGGCTGCGGTGATGCTGAATGCGACGTGTGTCCAGAGGGAGACTTCACCCGACTCCACGATGCTTTTGTGTTCGCGGAGGATGGTTACCGCCGCTGCGACGCAGGTGCGGCGCGTGTGGACGTAGGAGTCTGATTGGAAGGAGAGGAAGAGGAATGGTCTGTGTATCATGACAATCTTATGGCATTATTTGGTTAGCTTCCGACGTCAATATCGCTCGGTGTGATTCTTTATTGGGAAGTGTTGATGGTTCGAACCTTTTCGGCTGCGGTGATGGCGAGACTCTGCCGCGCGACGCCGAGCCACGCGCACTCGCTCTCGAGCACCTCGTCTTTCTGGAGGAGGAAACGCGGTATCGATTGTACCTGCTCTCTCATCTTCTGGTCCATCCGGAGGACGTGGGCATACTGCTCTCTCGCCGGCTTCTGCGCCCTCAACGGTCCCATGCCGTCCGCGAGCTCCGGCATCAGCTGCGCGATACCGCCCAGAACACGAGTGTACGTGCTTACCGTCAGAGTTGTCTCCGGCGCATCCACCAGGTCTGCGTCATTGGCGTTTCTGGGCAGGGAGGTCGAGTATTGAGCGGGGTTGATGCCGTATGAGTCGGTAAAGGGGATCGCAAAGTGGTCTTGGATGACCATCTGAAGCCACACCCTGCGCCCGATTTCCCTCTGCAGGGTGTCATCCCATATTTCGTCTGGTGTCCGCAAGTCGAGACTGCTGCCGTCGGTGATCTTGTGTATTCCCAAGCACTCGGCCATCCGGATCGCGGCGCTGAACAGGGTTGCGTTGAGTTGGCTGAGGCCAAGGTTGTGAGCCACTTCAGTGGAGATGACGATGGCTTGGATGGAGTAGAGCGATACGTTTTGGAGGAAGTGAGCCTGGTAGAGCGTGTCGACCATGAAGTTGAACAACTCCTGCGGCGAGCATCCCGCCGGCAGGGTGAGCGGGAACGCGTCGCGGTGCTTCCAGCTGTTCTGCCAGCTCAGCAGCGACGAGGAGAGCACCGCGCTGTAGAGCGCGAGCCACTGCGGCTGGTCGTACGCGCCGGTGTCCCAGAACGTGGTGCACTGCTGCAGGAAGGTCGGGCAGTGCAGGGAGTTGTGGTGCCATGCGATGTGCTCCAGGTGGAATGAGATGAGAGTCTCGGCTGTGCTTCTCTCGGGGAGGAGAGCGAGGGACGGGACGGGGTAGGCGGGTAATCTGAGAGACGGTGACAGACCTGTCGTTGAGGATGCGATGTTGAGATTTCTCCTCTGGTGACAGTTGCAGTGTAAGTGAGGGTAGCAATTGCCATAGCTTCTGCCCCAGGCCATGTGCTCCAACGCCGTCACCGTGAGCGAGCTGCGGACTCTAGAATGCGAGGCTGCCGCGTCGTCCTGCCCTGGATCTTCCTCTCGAGCAGCACCCCCAGACTCGACGAGATTTGCTGTTGTCTGGGAAGTACCCTCGGCGAGTTGTCCCGGACTAGATCGTAGAGCGTCCAGTCTAGCCGCCACCAGATCGGCCACCCTCCTCACCGTAGCGGCAGGGTCGTTGGTGGTGCTCTGAAGCGTGCTGCGCAGAGTCTCGAGAAACCCAATCTCGGCACCATGACGAACGGCGTCGCGCCTCAAGTGGATGACTTCGCGCTCGCAGTGGAGGCCTAGGCGGTTACATCGCGCGCAGGGGATCTCTTTGTTGCACTTTCTCTTCTTTCTTGTACACTCTGCGAGGGGTCGGACTATGTCAGTTGAGGGTCTGCAAGGGTTCGAGAGTAACTCTGGCTGGGGGTAGGTAAGAAACCTACCGCGACACGCAAGAGATTGGCGCTGCGACAAGCGAGCTGACATAGCTTGAGTTCCAAATCAGCCCGTCAAATACCAGTTGATAAGCATAAAGTCCTTGGGCTGTCTTGTTATTCGTGCACGAGCTGCTGATTACCAGATTTGTTTCGGCATGGAGGGTGATGTCTGAGAAGATTGGGGAACTCAGATATGCGTAGCTGAAAAGAACTTATCTCGATTACATAATCGACCTAGTCCTTTACGCTAAACGGACAAGAAAGGATTAGAAACAGTTCGCTGGATTCATTGAAGGGTACTCTTTTCATGCGAAATAGTGTACATGAATTGTTCGCATTAACTAATTAATATGGTGATGCGGCGGGCGCGTATCACCGTCTTGACGTGTTTGATCTCAAGGTTAACCGTAGACGTCGCGGACCTACTACTTGCGCTTATTGGGGATGCCCCCTTCCTTAAATAGGAACTGGGGATTCTGAAGAAGTCTAGTTTCAACAAAAAGATATCATGTTGTGGTTCAGCGTTAAACTAGTATCGCAATCCCGTCGCTCACGCCGCCTTGGCGAACCCAGTCTCAACAGCCCCAGGCACTTTCCTAAACGGCTGCGGCGCCGTGCCGCTCGTCATCGTACACTGCCACATCAGCCTCTTCTTCTCCTCGTCCTCCTTATACTGAGCCAGCTGTCCCGTGATGCTGTGCATCACGCCGCGGTTGTGGAAGATCACGACGTCGCCCTCCTCCCACCGGTGCGCGTAGATGTTCTCCGCCGCCCAGATCCGCTTCTGGAAGCCGTAGACGATCTCGCGGACCTTGGCGACGTCGTCTACGACTGACACTACCTCGCCGGTCGCCGGGTCCCGGGTCGTCAGCTTGAAGACGCAGCAGCCGTGGACCTGGAGGAAGGGGCGGTCGGGGTTGAGGGGGTTGCGCCAGACCATCTGAGGTAGTGTTAGGACCAACGCGGGCAGAATAATCGGGACGGGGGATGGGACTGACAGGATGCTCGGCAACGTTTTTCCAAGACCAGTCGGAGAGCTGCTCGATGGGCACTTCTTTGCCCATTGTTGGGATTGACAGGCCGTCTTCTGTCGCCTTGCATTGTCTGATGTATTCATAGGCCTGAGGAGCATATGTTACGGTCGTGTTCAGAGCGAATTCTTGCTCGGCCGGGGTAAGCAATTGGAATGCCCGCGCGCCGGAGAAAACTTGCGAAAAAAACTCAGTCAAAACGTTTTTCATGGTGCCAAGATTGAGACAGCCGTGACTTACAGGCTGTCGCCCCAGCAGCGATGCTCTTCTCTTTGCCGTCTGGAAACTTGAGTTTCTGATCAGGCAGGTTCGGCACCTTCACTGCGTGGAGAATTGTGACTTCGCCGGGCAAACGCTGATAGAAGGGAGTGTCCATATGCCACCGGTACGGACGGGTGTATCCATCGCTGAGCTCCTGCTTTGACAGAGGCTTCTCATGGAACAACGTGTGATCCTGGTCGAATTTGTTAGACCACATGATCAATAGTAATTGCTGGGCTGGGGGCATACCAGATGAATAACTTCCAACTCTTCAACTCCTTCGTAGTTCTGGAACTTGCCGCTCCCGATAATGCCGACTTGCGGCGCCCTGGGAATTCTCCCCGCCTTGTATGCCGAGAGAATATTCCTGGGGTCGCTGACGGCCTTCTCGCCAGCGGAGTGGATATCAGTTGCGGTTGGGTCGAAAATTTTGGTCAGCTTGGGCAGAGTCTCGGGCGCGATGCCCTTCTGGTTCCTGATGACGACGACTTGGTTCTCGAACAGCGCTCTTCTGAAGGTGGCAATGTCCTCTTCCGACAGGGCGTCTGTGTCCAGGACGTTCATCGATGATGGCAGGTGGACTTCGGCGCCAATCAGAGAAGACTCGCGAAGAGAGGCCGGGAGCTCTGTGAAGGAGAGTCCCTGAGATGAAGAGTTGAGACTGCCCATTGTGAGTGTATGGTAGGCAAGATGGAAAGTAACAAGGCTAATTAGTTAAAATTGGCTGAAGGTTTGAGTTGATGAGACTTGTATTACCCCGGGTAGCTGCATGAACTTATAGCCAACCGCTCTCGCCCTGACATCGACGACTTTGACTGTTCTCCCAATTCGGAGCGGGTGAGTTGGACTCACTCGTCCGCACCACGAGGTTCGTGCTTCTCCTGTCGTGTAACACGCAGTGACGCGTAGTAATCGGATTGTCGCCTCCCCTGATTGGGCAAGCGACGAGGGGCATGCGGGCGAGTTCTTCATCTCACCCGCACTCCATAGAAACAGCCGAAACACTGTTCCCGTGAGTTATCTCCGGGCGTACAGAGGCGCGGGCCAGTTTGTGCAACTCACCCGCACTACCCAGATGCACCTTAACGCATAACGTTTGCGCCTGGATATATATACAGCAATAAGACCCCAATGATTTACTAAATAGCCATTCTCACTCTTTCAATTACAAATTGTTTACTTCTAATTTCTCTTCAAAATGGCAGCCGTCGAGTACAAGATCTCAGCGCTTCCGAAACCGTTTGAGCAATCGGCAGTCGATTTCGGCGCCGAGCTTTCTGGGATTGACCTTGAGCACATTGACGGTACCACGCTCCTGTCCCCCACAATCAGAAGTTCAACATCCAAGCTAATCACAGCAAATTGTCAGACGAAAGCTTCAAAGTCATCAGAAAAGCCCTCTACAAGAACAACGTCGTCCTGATCAAAGGCCAGCACAGCCTCTCGCCAAAAGCCCAATACGAACTCACCCGCCGTTTCGACCCGGACGCTAGCACCTACAGCCACGGCGCCCGGATCGACAAGCGCAGCGTCCTCCACAAAGACCTCACGACGCTGCCGTCCCAGCCGCAGGTGCAGGTCATCGGCCACGGCGCCGTTGCTGCGTTCGAGGGTTTGACGGACCTCAGGCTCACGCACCCGCACCACAAGACCTTCCACAAGCACCCCGTGCCAGAGGCGGAGGACCATGACTACACGCACTTTTACAGATGGCACATCGACTCTGCTATGTACGACCTGGACCCGCCGCTCGTGACGTCGCTTTTCGCGTGTAAGGTGCCCAAGGGCCGGCGGCAGATCTGTCGGTACGACGACGGGACCGGGGACGAGCTCGAGGTGCCTTTGGGAACGACGGCTTTCATCAGCGGATATCGCATGTTTGAGTTGCTGTCGGAGGAGGACAAGGAATTCGTCAAGACCAGCTTCGTCGAGTATGGTCCGCATCCTTACATCTGGATGAGCAAGGCCAAGGCGAGGTCAAACGGGCTTGGGCTCTTTTCGGAAGGCCTGGAGCTGCCCGAAGACCAGCTGCCCGAGATCGACGAGGAGAAGATTCGGAAGTACCCGATGGCGTGGAAGAATCCAGTGACGGGGAAGTATGCGATGATGGTGTATCCGACGCCTGCCCGAAAGATCCATCGCAAAGACGGGACAGTGATGGAGGATTTGAAAGAGGTGCGAGAGCTGATTTACAGGCTGCAGAGACCAGCCATCAGCCCACAGTATGTGTATCCCCATGATTGGGAGGAGGGCGATCTTGTTCTCTTTAACAACCACGGCGTCATGCATTCCATTGTGGGAGCGTTTGCGGAGAACGAGGTTCGTCTCTTTAGACAGTGTAATATGGCAGCTAGTAGACCACCTCAGGGGCCAAACTGCTGAGGAGGGAATCAATGTATACGGTTTAATTAAGATCTCTTTGCACAATGAGGCCGTTTTTGGAGACCTGGTTTGCGTTTAAAGGTTGTAATTTCAGTATTGTCCTATGAACGTGGTATCTTTGAATTCTTCCCTGGCCCTTTCAAAGGCTGTCATCGTGGTCCCGTAATCAGCTAGTACGCCCTTGTCCAGAAATAGGCGTTACCGATTTCCAATTTCCCTATGCCATCCAGAGATTATTTACGCACCGGCCAACGGCACATTTATCCTCTCCGTGTGCGGCAGTGCCTTAGAGGTTGGCCGCCTCGACTCCCAGGCCAAACCCTGCTTCAGACGTCAGCTCCAGCATCCTCTCCGCAACCCAGCGCCCGTTGTGAGGACCCGCAAAGCATGACGTGCGGACCAGCACCATGGGCCAGAACATCGTCATCGTGCGGTACGGAAGTCCGTCCGCCGGCGCTTCCTTTCCGTCCAGTCCGAACACTGCGCGGATGTCGTCGAGGACCTCTTCGACAACCGCGACTCCGTCAGACCAGCTGGGCATTTTCCCCACCTCCGCGTCGACCTTGACCGGGGCCTCCTTCAAAATGCCTTTCAAATCAAGGATTCTTTCCAACATGAAGATTTTCAGGCATCGATAATGGCTGCGTGCAAGTGCGACTGAGACTTCGCTTGATAGGGTGAACAGGCCATTGAAAACCCTTTGGGGCTGCCCTGAAAACGACGAGGCACCCGAAAAGCCGAGTAGAGTCACAGCAGCCTCGAGGTCGTTACTTAGGCTGATGCCGCTTTTCACCAACTCCGTCAAGTCCTCAGCTGGCTCAGCATTGAGCTTCGACACATCCCTTTGCACCTGCGTTTTGAAGTCGAATGCTTTCTTGAAGTCAACTACCTGGCGAACAAGAGGCTCCAGAATAGGGCCCTTGCCCCACGGCGTGTCGACTTCTTCCAGCACCGACCAAATCCCCGTCAGGTGCTCTCGTTGAATAAACATTTCCATTAACTATCTCCATGTTAGTGGGGGTGGTTCCGGTGGGTGGGGCCGTCTTACAGCAGCGTGACAGAAGAACATAAAGCAGCCTCTGTCAACTTCGTTCGTTAGGCCCTGCTCGGCACGAAACTTGAATAGTTGCAAGCCTCCCGTGCCATGAGGGAAGACATTGTTCTCGAGATCAATAGCTTTCGGGCTTCGTTTGCCGACAATGACCTTTGTTTTCTTAGCAATTGTGAAGATTACAAAGATAGCATCGGAGACTTTTTCTCAATGGGCTTGCAAATGCCTCCGCCCTCGAAGTGAATTTCCCAACTTACCTCAAACATTCCGAAAAGAAACATTGTGACCAGGTTCCCGTCATCCCTAGCTCGTACAGGATCCCTTAATGCCTGGTTCAACGTTCCAATCGCTTTTCCATAATGTTGCCGCGCTTCCAGCATCAGACCAGGCTGATGCAGCTGGCGTGCGGCGCTGGCTAGTGCCACCGCATGTGTGGCATGTCGAGTGTGGCTGGCCTCGGAGATGTCGCTTTTGTAGTGGTCGGGGAGTTGGTTGAAGAAGACGATGCTGGCGGTCGTCGCGTAGTTCGCGTAGAACCGGCTCAGCGTGTACACCTCGGGACCGATCTGGATCGTCCGGGGAAGGATGATCTCCGGCTCTGATTCATCGGCTGGCGTAATCAACCCCTGCCGCTGCTGGACAAGCGCCACCGGTGTATTAGACGGCGTTCCGGATCTTGGGCTTCCGCCGATTCGCGGTATCGTGGGGCTCTGCTGGCGATGCTTCCACCTCGAAGCCCATGATGTCGGGTATCCAGGCGACTTTCGGTGTTGAGAGACGGAGAAAAACGCGCGTCGCGACTTTTGCGTGTCGCGCTGTTGAGCTTGATCAGTCCCACGTACCGAAAAAGGGGGGGGACAAAGGAAGACGACATACCTTTCCACGCTTCTCATCAGCACGCGCCTGGCCTTGAACTGGCCCGGCCAGACTGGCCATGACGGCTAGGTCGTGTCAATACTGCAAATGTACGAGGCCGACATTCGAGCGACGCTACACTCATCACCCTCCTCTGCAGACGTCAAGGTCATTGATAGGAGGCAGCTCCGTGAGCTATGTATTGTAGGAGCATACCCCTTCCCCCACGGCGGAGACTTGGAGAATGGCTAGCGTGCATGGGCTAATCCTAGTTCAGGATCCTCGAAGCTCCCCCAAGACGGCATGTTCCATGTTTGCTGGGCGGTCGCGCGACGAGCTAAGCTAGGGATAATAGGCGCATGCGGCAACCCCACGCACGGCAAGGCGAAGGAAACCTCGGTGCTCGAAAGCTAGGACAAAGCTTAAAAGACCGAACGTCCTTCCGGTGGCGGCAGAGAGTGAGACGTCACTTGGACCTTTTCGACAGCGACCGCTTGAACTCTAAAACGCGAACGCTGTCGGCGGCGCAGTGGTCGTCTATGTGGTGCGGCATATGTCTGTTGAGCGCGCGCGTATTCGGTCCCAACTCCAGCGAGATGGGTGAAATTATTTCCATATAATCTCGTGTGCTCAGTATTCTTCGGGATACAGTTCTAGTAAAGACATACGTCACATGCGGAACATCCCCCGAGGCTGAGACCTACACAAATCGTTTAAGCTACCAGCTAACATGAAGACTATTCGTACTGGTTCATCGACAAACCAAACGCAACAACTGGAAGCGCCCAAACTAGTCCGAAGACGAGCGACGTTCGCGCTGAGTTTGCGATTGAAACTCGCGGCCCAGACTCGGACATGAGGCTTAACCCGCACAGACGACACCATAAATTCTGCCCGCCTTTCAGGGTTCGAGCATGTCAACAGCCACGTCCATCACTCTGTCTCCCCCTCTTGGCCCGTGTTCTCCGGCACTGCATGGCGCTGGACCCTGAAGATCTACCGCCAACCCACGCAGCTGCATGGCCCCCAGCAATGCCTTCGGCCGTTGGATGTCTGCGTGGCCACTGGCAGTGCGGACATAACCCCAACCCCCGGGTCCAGTGTCGTCGGTTGCCACGGAGGAGGGGGAGGGGAAGGGGGCGTGCGACCCGCCGCAGCACGGAACGGTTTATGTCTTGTCTTCAGTTGACTGAGATAGCAGGTCTTGGCAGACACACAACCCGTCCTGTCGTTAGACGGGTAGGGCTATCTATGCTTTGTGCGTGAAGTGGCTTGATTAATCTAGCTACGAGCGCCGGGCGCGCCTGGCTACAAAGTGGTGTGGCCGATCCCTTACGTAAAGGCGGGATTCGGGCCGGGATTCGGGCCTCGGGCCCGGGCCCGGCCGACTACCGTCTCGCAGAGGCAGCCTCACGCCCAGAGGAAGGTGCGAGGTGACCCACTTCCGACCCACTTATCCAGGCCGACAATATTCTAGTGCGTCAGTCTCTGTTCCTTAAAAGACCCTTCACATTAGATACTGATTTAAAAAGAATTAAGCTGTTTTATTCATATAGATGCTATATATATATTATAGTTAGTTTATAACAGTTATAAGTCTAACTTATACTACACTTCTAAACTACTGTCTATAAAGCAAACTATAATTTTATTTAATCTATTTTATATCTATTATATTCTATTTTAACTTTTAAGCTTTATTTCTATATTTATTTTTAATTTATAATATATTTTTAATATAATAGCAACTACTAATTTCAGCACTTCTTATAAGCTTACTTTTTATTATAACTTCTCAGCTTAATATATTACCTTTTAGACAGAAGCAAAAGCTAAAGATATCTAGAAATATATTAATTTAAATAATACTTCTAATATTTTATCTGATTTAAGTGAAGTTGAAAATATATTTTTGCTTAATAACTAAATTCAAAAAGAAAACAAAAAGCAATATAAGCGCTATAAAGCAGAGCAAAAAGCTTATAATAAAATTATTACTTTATGCATTTTTACTGTTTTAAATATATAGAAAGCGCTTACTAAAAGCAATATAACTAAAGATAGAAACCTTAAAGAAGAAGAATTTAAAAAAGCTACTAATAACTTGCTACTATTAGCATTAGTTATATTTATTTTTCTCACTAAAAGATCTATAAGCATTTTTAAGCTTTACACTTTACACCTCACTATATATACTGCCTGCAAAGCAAAGCATATATATAAAGAATAAGTATATAAAGCCTTAGATAAATAGGTTAAAGATATTATTTCAAAAGAGATCTTCACTTCTGCTTAAGTAAAGCTTTTAGAGAAAAAAGACTGCACTTTTCGCACTTTAATTTATATTTTAAAGCAATATTACACTTTAAGCAACTTAAGCAACCTCACTATAATCTGCAAAAAATATACTGCAGTTTTAAATTAAACAGCTTCTGCTGTTAATTTTAACACTTAAATTAGAGACTTCTGAAGTATACTTCTTAAAGCCTTTCAGTATAAGCTGCTAAAAGTTTAAAAAACCTTTATATTGAAAACTTTTCTCTAAATAATCTAATACTGCTTCACTCTATCTTAAGCTAATCTAAAGCTTATTAATATTATTAAGTAAGAATGCTTTAGCATTAAGATTTAAAGTATAAGTTAGTATATTAATATATTTAAAGACTTCTTTTATAAAAATATAATAAGAATCTAATTAAAAGGTTGCTCTAATAGAGTTTTTATAATATTAGCAAAATATTCTAATAATATAATCTCTAGCAACCTCACTTTAGAAAAGCCTTTATAAAATAAGTTAGCAGCATATTATATATATAGAAAAAGCTATAAATAAACTCTATTTATATATAATTACTTTAAGTTTGCTCTTATAAGCAAAAGATTTTATATAAGCTCTAAAGAAGCTATATAGGTTTATATTAAAATTAATAAGCTAAAGTATTTTAAGCTTTACACTAAAATAGCCTGCTAAAAATAGCTTACTATAAGAAACCTTAGCTTCTTTAAGCTTAGTAATAATAAAAATTAAAATAAAAAGAGACTACTTAAAAATAACTTAAGTAGAATAAAAAGGTTGCTTAGCACTTCTACTTTTAAAATAAACCTCTTAACTAATATAGTAGCCTATATTATTACTAAAGACATTATTACTGCAATTATAATAGAAGAAGCAGAAGCCTTTATATTAGAACTTAAACCTAATAAGGTTTATATAACTTATACTTAAAACTTAGAAGTTCTTTTTAGCAGTATAATATTAGATAACTGTAGCATTCTCTATTTAGTGAATAATATCTCTCTCTTTAAGAAAAGCTTAGTTATTTATAAAGTAAAGAAGTAAGTTAAAGCAGATGCAACTTTATATCTTATTATAGTAAGAGGCATAAAGATCTTTTATAATATACTAAATAGAGCAAACAGGCTTTCAAACTTAATGCTTTGCAATATTACACTTATAAATAACTTCTATATTAATATTATTTTAGAATACTTACTGTAAAAAATAAGCATTTAGTATTTAAGTTATAATACTACTTTTTATATAAAAGATTATAAAAATAGCATAGAAATAAAAAAGCTTTTAAAAAAAGGTAATATCACCTTTATAAAATATTAACCTCATCTCTTATATTTATATTTTAAATATATTCTTTTTAGTAATGCTTTAATTATAAATCTACTTGCTCTTATAATAACTTATATAAAGCAACGCTCTTAAGAGCTTATATAAACTTATGTTAATATTATAGAAATATAGCACCTTTGCTTTAGATATTTAAAACTTAAAGCGTTTGAGAAACTAGTTTTTAATGCTTAAGAGGTGAAGATTTAAGGAATATTACGCTTTAAATGCTAATATTATGCAACTATATATGCAAAATAAGTAATATTATAATATATTTTAGAATAAAAAGCAATATAACCTTTTTATAGAATCTTATAAGATCTATTTAACTACTTAATAAGTTTTAATATAAATAAATAGCTACTTATTATTAAAGATAAGTATATAAGTTAACTTTTTATATTCTTATATATAAATAAGACCTAACAGTTAGTTTTTATTGCTATTTAAACATTTAAATGCTAAATATAGAGATAATATAGCCTTATGTTATATAAGATTAAATAAAACAGTAAGTGCGCTATAATTGCAATAAATAGAATGTTAGAATTTTAGATCTAAGCGTTAGATATAAGAATTAAAATCAAATAAGCATCTTTATATACTAAGGAGCTAAATAGAGGTATAAAGCGAGCAGATTAGAAACTGATTATAAAAGCTATTATGATAATTAAAGCAGCAGGTTTTCTACTTATACTATAAGTTGAGGCAATATAAGCTGCAGCATTTCTCTATAATATAAGCCTTCACTAATGCTATAGCTAGCTTTTGCTAATTTAAGTTGAAAAAGACTAGTTAAGAGACTATATTAAGTGCTGTAAACCTGCTTATAAAGTAAACTTCTTAGTTGATTTTCACTTATAATAAAGAGAGGTTTATATATATAGCTGCAAAGCATA
The DNA here is from genome assembly GCA_027406005.1 of Colletotrichum horii. NCBI lineage: Eukaryota > Fungi > Ascomycota > Sordariomycetes > Glomerellales > Glomerellaceae > Colletotrichum > Colletotrichum horii. The sequence continues at coordinate 9,153,481 of JANVYB010000001.1, read as the reverse complement.
CCTCTTTAAAAAAGAATATAAAGCAAATAAAAATAAATATAACTTTAAAGTTATAATATGAAGGTATATTAGATATCTAATAAGATATATAGCAAACTTATATAACCTCTATAAAGTCTGAATACCTTCACTTTAAGAAGTTATTATTATATAAAATGTAATGTTTAATAAGAAGATATTCTACTTAAAAGATAATGCAAAGTTAGCAATTTAAAGTAAAGAAGCTTATATAATTGCTGATAAGATATAAGAACTAATATCTTTAGTGCCTTTTAAGCTATAGCTTTTAGAAATATAAGATAAAACTAAGATTATATTAATAATAGACAACAAAACGCTATTACTACACCTTTTCTTATTAAGAGAACTTTAATTAGTTAATAATAAGTAAAGGGGATAGCTGCTAACCTCTAAATTGAATATAAACTCTGCTGATATATATAAGATAATAAATTCTATACTATTATTAACTTTTATCTATAAAGATGAAGTAATAAAAAAGACTTAAGATGCTAATAGAGATATAACTGTAAGGGACTGGGCATATGGAGCGGTAATGCTGGGGACGACCTGGCTAATAAAGGCTGAAGGTATAGAGACGCCTATAGGCCTAGGGCATAGAACCCTCTATAGTGAGAACTTAGCAAGGACTTGCTGAAGGTTGGGAAAAGGGGATCTTAGAAGAAGTAAGCAAAAGTAGCGCAGCAATACTATACCTACTTTTTAGATGCTTTTTTTATCAGTTTAACCTAACTGTAGTTTATAGCCTCTAAATACCTTTATAATTCTTTTGCTTCTATCTTAATTTAAAAAGGTTAGTAATAATAATAGCATTATATATCTGAGCAATACTTATTAATTAAGCTGAAGAACTTATGCTTAGTGTTTACTAAGTGTAGAGTGAAACAGCTTATATAAACCTATATAAGGAAAATAACTTTAGTAAATAATTAGAAGATAATATAAATTAATAAAGAGAAGCAAGAAGCTATGCTTTAAGTGAGGCTAGAGGCTCTAAAGAGGATAGGCTATTTGCACTAAATGCTTGCCACTTAGGTGATAAGTATATATAGGAAAATGGAGATTATGAGACCTCCCCTTATAGATTGGACAGGCTATAGGGCTAGATATCTACAGCTGCAGCCAACAGGCCAGCCTAAGCTAGAAGGCTAGAAGAAGCAACTAGCCAAATGCTGATATAGCAGATAATTGCTATAATGGCTAGCTAGCAAAAGCTAATTGCTGTTGCGCTGAGTAACTAAGCACCTACTAAATAATCGCCTAAGGTTTTTGAGAAACCTCTAAACTATAACATAGCTTATCTTATTAGTAAGTTTATAAGTGTGATAAGGGAAGATTAGCTTGTTGCAGTAGAGGAAACCTATAAACATCATTCTAGCTGCTTTAATAGCTAGTATATCTAGTAGGCTGTAAGTGTAATAAAGCATACCTTGTAAATAAAATAGCAAATATATCAGCAAATATTTATAGACATCTCAGAGAGAGAGGTTAACTTAAGATAGGAAAGCTTTAGAATCTTTATAAGAGGGCAGTATATCACACTTAAACTCTAAGAATAGAACTACTGTGATGCTTTGAGGTAGTGCTATTAAAAAGATAATAAAAAGCTAATTATATATTAGGCTTGATAGGAGTCTATTAACTGAGCTTTCAGCAAGCTGAATATAGGCAATATAAAGGCGTACGCCTTCTTTTAAGGCCTTATAAAGACCTTAAAAGACAAACTGTTTAAGCAAAATGTTAATTATATTGATATATATATTATTGCTTTATATATCTAGAGGTTATAAGAGATTATAGAAGGGAGATGTGTAGGAAGAACTGCTAGACGTTCTAAGTTGTATAAACAACTACACTTAAGCTCTTTAGACTGCTCTTATAAAAGCAGTTTGCAGCCTTTCAGATTATCAGACTAAAGGGATTACTATCTAGAGACTTTATTCTAAAACAACTGCTCAGCAAACATCTGCATAACACCTAGCTCTAGTAGTAGACCCCTTAATTCTTAGAAACCTTAATATTATAACTGCAAAAAGTATAAGCATATTTCTCCTAACTACACTAAGAACTAAGTGCAGCTAGCAGACAGCAATTAGAACTTTAACTTAAGATAGAGTGGGATTAATATGATTTTAGTATCTTATATAACTAATGCTAAAGACTTAAGAAATAAGTAGGTGTAAAAGCAACCTTAAGGGGCATTATACTAGAAATCACCTTAGTTCCAGTAAGATAAACTATTAAAAAATAAGTGTTAGCACTTTAAGCAGCTAGCAAAGTTAAACTAGAAGTTAATATAAATATCTATGCAGTAGTAGATATTATATAAGAAGATTTTATTAAGAAACTTTAATTAAAGGAGGCTATAAGCATTATAGCTTTTAAACTAGTGGACTTCTAAGGAAGGCTTATACCTACTAGAAAGGTTTACTAGTTTATATTCTTTTTTATAGATAGTTAAAGATATCTGCAGAAGATTTACTAAGCTTTTATTGCAAGCTTCTGCCCTAAAAGAGCAAGAGATATTTTCTTATTTAATAATTTAATAAGGTGGGAAGGTATTTATATTAATATTTGCATATATACTTAGTTATATAAATACTTCTTGCTTGCTAAATTAGAGGCAATTATCTAGGAAATTGTGGAGAATAGCTAACAGGCTTATATTATATATTTAATAGGCGCTTTAGCTTTTGACGAAAAGAATATTAAGACTTTAAGCAAATGCTTGCTAAGTAAAGGCTGGGAAAAAAAAGTCTTTAAGGAACTTTAAGACTTTGCTGATATTTTTAATAAGGAAAATGCAAAGAAAGTTCCTAAGCTGAAGGGAGCAGTGTATTATATTGAACTGAAATCTGGCAAGAAACCCCTATATAGGCCTATATACTTTATGTTAGCAGAATAACTTCAAATGCTTACTGAATATATTTGAGAAATAGAGGCAGCAGGCTATATATATTATTTAATTAGCTTTATAGAAGTATTTATGCTATTTATACCTAAGAAGGATAGAAGTTTATAATTATATATAGACTATAGAGGACTAAATGAAATTATAGTGAAAAACTGTTATCTTCTGCTATTGATTGGCAAGCTTCTAAACAGGCTTGCTAGCATAAAGTTTATTTTAAAGATTGATTTAAGTAAAGCATACTACTATATTGTAATTAATAAAGCAGATAGATAGAAAACTGCATTTAGAATAAGATATAAGCATTTTAAATATATAGTAATGCTATTTAGGCTTACTAACACCTTTATAACTTTTTAAGCATATATCTACTGAGTGCTTACTAACTTTTTAGATATCTGCTGTATTGCATACCTAGATAATATTTTTATTTATTTAGATATAAGAGAGCAGTATATTAAAGACTTCTATGCTATTTTATGCTGCTTAAGGGCTGTTAAGCTGTTTATAAAACTGAAGAAGTATGACTTTTATTAGATAGAAATAGATTTCTTAAGGTTTTATATTACTTAAGATAGCATAGAGATAAACCTAAAGTAAATCTAAGCAGTTACTAAATAGCTAATGCTAAAGTTTTTTAGAGATATATAAGTATTTTTAGGATTTTGCAACTTCTATTATAAGTTTATTATAAGATATTTCTATATTGCTACCTCTATAAATAGTGCGCTTAAAGGAAGCTAAAATAGCATAAAATTGGAAGCTTTCGTCTGGATAGAGGAGATGCAGATTATATTTGAGATGCTTTAGAGAGCATTTATTGAAGCCTTAATACTGAGATATTATAACTTAATACTAAAAATAAGAGTTAAAACTGATATATCTATTCAGGTAGTATCTAATATGTTTTTATAGAAGTATAGCATAGTTTAGCACTTAGTAGCCTTTTAGTTAAAGAAGTTTTCAGATATAGAGAGATGCTAGGCTATAGGGCAGCAAGAGCTTCTAGTAATTATAGAAAGTTTGGATTATTAGGCCTAGTATTTATAAAAACTTCCTGAGAAGTTCTTAGTCTTCACAAACTATATAGTGCTGAAAGAAGTGCTTGCTATACCTATATAGGATATTTATAGAAGGCTTACTTAATAGGTTTATTACCTATTTATATTTAATTTTAAAATTTAATATAGGTTAGAGGTTATAAATCTAGCAGATAGACTGTTATAACGCTCTAATTATATAGTAGAAGATATAAAAGTAGATAATATGCTTCCCACTTTTAGAAAAAAGCTTAGGCTTATCAGCCAGCTTTTAGCAACAAATTGCTAATATATTGCTAAATTTAAAGAGACTATAGCTACTGTGAAAACTTATATCTAAGCTGTTTAGCAAAGCATATAAAAACTTTGCTAAAAGGTTAGCTCTAAGGTTGAGAGATCTTCACCTTTAGGTTAGTACTATTTTATAGAGAGAACTGATAATCTACTATATTAAAGTATATATATTAGCGCTATTACCTGCTTAAAATTGTATGCAGATATTATGCTAACTGCTCTACAGGAGATTAGCGATATATTAGAGGACTTAAAAGGAGCTAGAGTTATTATGCTGGAATAATATATCTTATATACTGTAATGAGGAAGCTTATTTAAAATGAAACAGCTTATATATTGCAACTAAGCGTAGATCTTAAATAGACAGTTAGAGGATTACAGGCTAAAAACCACTTCTGCAGAGATCTTATAGCTAAGGTTTGCTGAAATGCTAGAGAATACTAAAGGTATTAACTTAATAAGAATAATATCTTTTAGTTTAAAAGAAGACTTATTATTCTAGAAGAAAGATCCTTCTGCTATAAAATCCTAAGAAACCATTATGATGTACTTAGATCAGGGCATATGGGGGCGAATAAGACAGCTAAACTGATCTTATGAAAGTTTTATTAGCTACATCTGATAGAGGATGTACAGCAATATATCGCTAAGTGTCTGCACTGCTAGGAAGTGTGCATACTACAGCATAAACTATATAGACTGCTATAAATATTAGAACTGCTAGTATACTTATTCTAATAGATTTCTTTAGACTTTTTAACTAGCTTACTAGAAAGTTGCTAAGATGATAGGATTATTTATAATATAATCCTAGTAGTTATATGCAGAATAACTAAAGTAGTCTGATTTTTAGCGATAACTAAGCAACTAGATGCTGCAGGCTTAGTAAGGATCTTATACTAAGAGATTAAGTGCTAATATAATATACCTAAAGCTATTATTAGCAATAGAAATAAACTGATTACTAGTTAGTTCTAGTGAGACTGGACTAAGGCTTGAGATATAGAAGAGTGTATCTCTATAGCATAGCATCTATAAACAGACAGTTAGACAGAAAAGATGTATTAAATTTTAACTGTATATCTCTTAAAGTTTAGTAAAGGTTTATATAACTAATAAGCAATACAGCTAGTTAAAGCTGAGTTTTTATATAATAATAGTAAACATACTACTATCAGCATATTGCTATTCAAAGCCTTTATAGGATACTACTTAAGAATAATTAACTACTGCTTGCTATATATTAACCTTAAGACTTAAGAGGTTGAGGAAAGACTTAAGAAGCTGATAGAGGTTTGCTAAAGAATAACTAAGAATTAGCAGCATATAACTAAAGTATAAGCTAAAAATGTAAATACTAGAAGAAAAGCATAATTATATAATATTAGAGATATTATAAGACTTTTAATTAAGAACTTTTGTTTTATAAAAAGTTAGTGAAAGCTTACCTTGCAATTTATTCCTATGCTAGTTACAGAAGTTATAAGCTTTAACACCTATAGAGTATAGCTTCTAGAGAAGTATAATCAGGTATATAATATCTTCTCTATTGTACTACTAGAGCTATAGCATAGCTGAAAGTTTGCTAAAAGACTGCTTTCAGACTTAAAAGAGGACCTTAAAGAATAAGAGGTTAAAGATATTATATTGCAAAAGGAAGTATTAAAGGGCCCCTTATATCTAGTTAAGTAGAAAAGCTAGCTAGTAGAATATAATATCTAAAAGCCTAAAGAATACTTAGCAAATACTTTATAAATTCTTATAGAATTTAAAAAACAGCAGCATAAGTTATATTATAAATAGAATAATAAGTAGTATAGAGAAAATAAGAAAAGTTAATTAACTGCAAAATAGCTAAAATGCTAGTGAAGACTTTTTAAACCTCTTATAAAAGCAATATAAAACTATAGGTATCTAACTAAAAATGTTTTGCAGAAATCTACTATGCTCTTGCTGAAGTTTTGCTAATAATATTACTCTTTATCCTCCTCACTATCTTTATTATTATTATTTTTATCTTTATCTTCTTTTTCTTCTTCTTCTTTATCTTCAGTTTTATTCTTATTATCTTTATTTTTATTATTATTACTGTTGCTAGTTATACTGCTATTCCTATTCTGCAGATTATTACTAAGCTTATTAAAGTTGCTATTATTATTATTCTCTCTACTAAAAGAATTATCCTTATTATTAGTATTAACTAAGTTTTAGCAAACTGCTGCTAAATGCTTATTAACATCTTTATAAGAATTAAAGTGAGATATAAGACTACTACTGACAGTTTTAAAAATTATAATTAAAGCATAATAATAAGCATTATAAAGGATATAGACATTTTAAATCTTTAAAAGATCTTATAAAAGAAGTATAGCTATATAAAGATTGCTCTTTGAGAGATATATCGCTAGGATGTTAGCAAGCCTATTAAGAAAGTCAGCCTATTTAAAGATATAGATCTTATTATGCAGATAGGAAGAAAGAGTACCTTTAATCTGCCTCATAATTTTATCTATCTTATCTTAGTCTTTAGCTTAGCAAGCTAGCTGCAAACACTTATTAATATAAAGGTGAAGATAAAGCAGACTATAGAATAAAACTTATATCTAAAGATATTTAGAATTATACCTATATATAGGCAGCAGTACTTTCCTTAATATTTATAGCTACTAATTAGTTATTATAATTCTTAATGTCTTACTGAAGGCTAGCAGGGTTTACTAACTACTTATAGAGACTCTAGAGAAGCATCTAACTTTTCTTAATTGCAGTGAAAATGTAGTAAATCTTATGCTAGTAGTAATAACCAGCTTTAATCTGATAGATATAACGCTTAACTTAGTTCTAATAATAGCAAACAGTTAGGATAAGGCAAAAAGGAATCTAGAAGTGAAATAGTTAGCTTATATCTTCCCTAAATAATTGCTAAACTTACTTTGCAGCATTTAATGCTGTATAACTAGTATAACTTATATATATAATCTCTATTATAAGCATAAGTGCAAATAATTTTGCTGCTCTTATAAAGCTATAATATATAGCTAATATAAGGCTTGCTGCTATTAGATTAGTTATACTAGCGCATACTATTACTAAGCTTAGAATTGTTAAGACTATACTCAGTAAGAATTTAGGTAATAAGGCTCTCTATATTTATAATATTAGTTATAGAAGTATTATAAAGTAGTAAAGTATTTATAAAAGGTTTATAGAGGCTTAGTAAAGCTTGCATAATATGAAGATACAGAAAGATATATTGTTGTGAAGAAAAGAAGAACTAAACTGAAGTAGAGAAAAGCTGTCACTTTATAAATAATTATAAAGCTTTATTAAACAGTTATAGAGGTAGATATAATATTAGATGAAGTGAACAATAGTTATTCACTATAGTAAGTACTACTAAAGGTGAGAAGGTAGGTATAGTAAATTAATAACAGCAGTTGCTATCTAACTTAATTGATAGCCTTATAATGCACTTATTTAGAAGGGGGATAATAGGACGAAAAATAAAGCTATTATAAAGAACACTATAAGGATATTATATTAGGAAACCTTACTAAACAAAGGGTGAGTTTGCAGGGAATAAGAGCAACAAAACACTTAAATAACTATATTTGCTAAAAGGAAGAATAAATATCACTTTCTTCAAAAACAACTAATAAAAAGGTTTAAAACAAAAAAACCTATATATAGCCTAAAGGACTCTAATTAATAATAACTATAATAATAACAGCTTAAACAGATAATAGAGCTTTTGCTAAATATATAACAGCTATTTGCTATACTAGACGATAGAAAAGGATAATAGAGGCTGCTTTAGACGACAGAAGAAGACTGCTGCAGCCACCCCAAACCAGAAGCTAACTATATAGTAAGGATTACTATAACTAGAAGGAGAATAATTATAAGGGACTAGGCATATAGAGCAGTAATGCTGGGGATGACTTAGCTAATGAAGGCTGAAGGTATGGAGACGTCTGTAGGCTTAGGGTATAGAACCTTCTACAGCGAGAACTTAGCGAGGACTTGCTAAAGGTTGAGAAAAGGGGATCTTAGAAGAAGCAAGCAAAAGTAGCATAGTAATACTATACCTACTTTTTAGGTGTTTCTCCTATCAGTTTGACCTAACTGTGGCCTGTAGCCTCTAAATACCTTTATAATAACTTCTGCTAAAGATATAATCTTAGATAAGATCTATATTCAAACTGATATCTCTCTTTTATGTAATCTAAATGCAGAAGATAATAATATATAACTACTTTTGCAAAACAACTCTCTTACTTAGCTAGTATAGCTATACTTAAGAACTAAAAAAGAGAGCGCTATAAAAGAGAAGTTAAAATAGATATATAACTACACTAACTTAAACTAACCTAAAATTATAAAGCTAAAGTGATCACTTCGCTTTAGAATATATTTTGCATTTCTATATATAGAATAAAATTAATATATCTTCTTTAAAATATATATATTAGAACAGCAGAAAGCAATTAAAAAAGCAGACTAAAGTTACTACTTATTCTATTGCTTTATCTTTACTTCTATTCACTAAGCAAAACTTAAGTGTATTTCTGCAATACTAAGCAGAAAAATCTATATTAACTAGCTTATTAAGTTATTTAAAACCTAAAGAGATGTTTAATAAATATTAAAACTGCTCTACTTATGCTTTATTAAAATATATAATATTGAAATTAATAAACTTAAAGAAATAGAAGTTTAAGAAGTTATAGATAATATAAAGGCTAAAAATAAGCTGATATCTCTTAAGTAGGTATTTATATACAAACTGAATTAATATAGATATTTCAACTGCTGTAAAGCTAAAATCTATATTTAAAGTAACTTCTAAAAAAAGCATCTTTTAGAATAGATATATGCTGTAACCCTCGCTTTAAAAACTTTTAAAGTTATAATAGCTCTTATAGCATAATTTAACCTTAAAATTCACTAATTTAATGTTATTAATGCATTCTTAAACACTATATACAGGCTAAATAACCTTCTTATTACTTATTACTTACTAAACAGCTTTAAGGAAAATAGAAAGGTTATTAAACTTTAATACGCTCTATATAGACTTTATAACACACCTTTACTCTAATATAAAGAGTTCTTAAGCTTTCTTCTTTATTTCAGATTGCATCTAATAAGCAAAGATCTATATCTCTTTTAAACTTATAATAAGAAAGTTTTTATACTCTTCTATATTAATAATATCTTCATTTTATATTATAAAGATTATGCAAAAGAAGCTGAAAGAGTTATAAAAGAAATTAAAAAGAAATATAAGCTAAAAAACTAAAGACTAACTAAATAGTACTTAAGAATTAAAATTACTTATAATTAAATAATATAAAGCATTTACTTTTTATATAATTAATATATTAAATAAATTGCAAAGAAGTTTAATCTTACTAACTTTAAAGTACTAACTACACCTCTTTTGCTCACTTCACTTAAAAAGTTTAATAGAGAAGCAAACCTATAGTAAGTCTTTTTATATTAAGACAAAATTAAATTAATCTTCTATATTGCAATTATAATATAACTAGATATTGCATTTACTTATGCCTTATTATTATAATTTCTAATAAACCTATTTCTAAAGTACTATTAAGCTGCAAACTAAATAATCTGATATTTATACTATATTTAATATTTTATAATTTGCTTTAGCATCTTAAGAAGTGATATAGCCTAAGTATTACTAATTGCAAGCAATATATTCTTTGCTGATAATAAAGAGATATAAAGGTTATCTTAAGGTTTTATAATATCTCTCTTTAGAGGCTTAATCTAATAGAAAGCTATATATTAAAGTATAGTAACTATATTAACAACAGAAGTAGAGCTTTTAAGCTTAGAACATATTGCAAAAGAGATTATAGCTTTTAAGCAGCTTTTTAAAGATCTTAAACTCAGCTTAAGAGATATATAGAAGATCTATTATAATAATTAGCAAATAATATAACTTATAATAAACAAAAAGAAATATATTTTAATTTACCTTTACTATATAGATATCTAGAATATATAGCTTTGCTAAAAATATATTAAGCAATTATTTTAAGTTATATATCTTCTAATTAATAAGATGCTAGCTGACAGTCTTATAAAAACTTTTTTTATATAAAGTTTAAATAGTTTAAAGCATTTCTAAACCTCTAATATATATTATAAGCAATAATATAAAGCAAAAAAGAAAAATTAAGCAGTAAATAAAGCCTGCAGGCTAAGTATTTTTAATTGAAAATAGCTTAATAGCTAGGAAATATATAGCCCTCTTAAGAGCTTGAAATACTTATGCTCTGCAAGATATATAGTGAAGTAATACTATGCTTTATTTCTGTCTAAAGAGAGTAGTTGCATACTTATCTATTAAGATTTAATATATAAACAGCAATTCCTTAAAGAGATGCTTACTAATAAAGCTGTTAATAGTGTAGCAAACGCTAGCTGCTTAAAGGCTAGTAATAATTGCTTCAAAAAGCAGACTAATATGCAAATCACTAGAGACTAATATATCTTCTATAGCAATCTTAACTTCTAAAGTAATAGCTAGCATAAAAAGAAAAGCTGTAAGATCAGCAGCCACTTTGCTACCACTCTCACCCTCAACTTTAGCCTTTTTTTAAGCCTTATTATAGGCATTAAAGGCTTTACAGAGCATAGTTTTCTAATAAGTGAAAACTTATAATATATTAGTTAGCAAACAGTTAGCAAAGCAAAAGGTTATATAGTGAAATATATATTATCTATAAGATTATCTTATATACTGCTAAAGAATTAAAGCTTTAGTCTAAAAATAGAGGCTAGTGTGAGGATATATACCTTTTTCTTCTCTTTATAAGAAGCATATTTACCTCTCTGCTCTAAACTAAATATATATATACTAAGCAATATACCTAAGATAGCGCTATATAAATATAGCAGGTATATAGTGTTACCTAATAGCAGCAGCTGCTTTTCTTTCTAACTTTTAGCTTTTAAAGCCTCTACTTCTACTTTAAAGTTAATAAATAAAGCAATAGGTTAATAAGAAATAAAGATCTTAAATATATATTACTTACAGCTTTACTGCAGTTTATAAGAAGATAAAAAAATAAAAATAGCAAGCTTTAAATTATACCTCTCTTTAGCTTTTTTGCCTTTTATAAGCTAATTGCTTTTAATAAGCTTATTAGTCTTTAGCTTTATAAAATAACTTAAATTAATAACTAAGTTATAGAAGTAATAAAGTAAAGTGAAAACTTTATAACGCTTTATAATAAAAAGAAGACTTAAAAGTGATAAAAATAGATAATAAAGTGATTTACTTTTAGGCTTAAAGCTTTTAAGCTTTAAGGTAGACGCTAGAAAAATGCTGCTGCTTTCCTCTTTCTACTTCTCTCTCTTTTTATACTTCTTACTAATAAAGACAGCTTTTGCTTTAGCTATATTAGCTGTATGCTTAGCTTTAGTCTTCTTAAAAAGCATCTAAATAACGCAATTAGTATTAAAAATAGAATTATAAGTAAATAAAAGGTATTATAATTGCAGTATAAATATATATATATATATAAAAATAAAGTAAGTAATATATATAGTTATAGTAATAGTAATAAGAAAAGAAAATTAAAAAGTAGAAATAGTATGCAAAATATTATTATTACTGCTATATTACTATTTTAACAGCTGCTTTAGCTATTTATTTTAAGCTAATAAGAAGCTTTTATTTCTACTAAATAAAAAAGCAGTATTAATTACTACTTTAGCATTTATAATATTAACTATAATAAAAGATATATAAGAGAAAAAATTTACTTCTTTTATATAATTTAATAATAAAGCTATAAAATTATCTCTTTTATTAGTTTTTTTTATTAATTACTTCTTTTTATATCTATTTATAAATCTAAAGTGTATATATAAAAATATAAGATAGTAGTTATATAAGATTAAGGTTTATAAGCTCTTTTAAGCCTAAGGAGGTATGTTATAATAACCTTAAATATCTAAAGCAGCCTCACGCCTAGAGGAAGGTGCAAGGTGACCCACTTCCAACCTACTTATCCAGGCTGATAATATTCCAGCGCGTCAGTCTCTATTCCTTAAAAGACCTTTCACGTCAGATACTGATTTAGAAAGAATCAAGCCGTTTTATTCACACAGATGCCATACATACGTTATAGTTAGTTTACAACAGCCTGAAGTTTCAAGCCTCAGCATAGAAAAGTAATGCCTGCCAGGGCGGGGCTTGATGCCGCCTGTAGGCACCTATCATCGACCAACGTCAACCGTCGTACGAGCTTCCCTTTCCACGCTTTATTTCCATGCTTTTCGTCGCTCGGGTCCCGGCGTCGTACATATGCGTGGTCCACAAATAGCGGGAGGTAGAAAGGACACCGGTGACCCGGACGGGGGGAAGTGAATGTCTGACGTAAGACCTAAACTGCGCCAAGAATCCCTCCAACAACAGAGCTCGGTTCGATATGGAACTGTACGCAGCGCAGGCGAGATCCGTTTTACGAGCACCCTTTCTCGGACTCTGATTCTTGACTTTCTAGACATATGGAAACGTGACGGTCCGTTCAGTGCCGGAGTCACACACGATTGTTGACAGCGCTTTAGTGAGGAGTGCCGCAGCAGAGATAGGTTAATCTAGTGTCCTGTTCAGTGTGGCATTCAGGAAGGGACCGCTTGCTTTTCCTACGCTAGAGCGACTAATTTTCCTCTAGTAACATACTCTACTCTGATATCGTCGTCGCTACTATTTCTATTGTAATCGTCGATGTTGTCATCATCGTTGCTGCCATCGTCGTCAATGCTGTTATCGTTATGACTGTCATCGTCGTCGTCATTGTTGTCGTTGTTAGTTGTCGTTGTTAGTTGTTGTTCTTATTAGTCGTCGTTATTGTTCGTCGTCGTTCGTCGCCGTTCGTCGTCGTTCGTCGCCGTTCGTCGTCGTTCATCGTCGTTCGTCGTCGTCGTTACTGCTATGATTGTTGTCGCTATTGTTGAAGATTGGACGCCGGTGATGGGTCCACCTTCGGCACGGACTTTGAAGTCGGTATGTATGGGGCCGGTTGTGTTAGCTTGAGTCGACTACCAGTGCCTACGCTTGAAAACAAAAGCAGCTAGCTTAATGTTGGAGAGGAAGGGCGAGGCATGGTTGGTAGAATGCGAGTGCGCTGGATGGGTGTGCTCTGGACCAGGCAAGCCGACTGGGTTTGTTCGGTTGTAGACCCTGGACGATCGACTGGCCTGACGGACACTAAGACCTTTCTCTCCTCAGTGGACAGCAAAGCAACAGTATGTAGGCATTCAAGGGGTACACCAGACAATGCTACTTGGATTGGGCTCTCTGCAATGCCAATTGATGGATTCCTGGCTACGCTGTTTGTACCTCTAAAGTATCTAATGGGGGGAATCGTCGCTACTGGCCAATGCCATATGCCACTTCTTCATAATGATGTAGATAGTTGGTCGCTTATAAGAGCGTTCCAGAGGCATCCTCGCCGCTAGACGTCTTAACCTTGTTGTCGTCCTCATTACCCGCCGCGAGGACGTCGCGTTTCTGCGCGTTCAAGATCTCATCGGATGTCTTCTCCCACATGGATTCAATCCCCTCTCTGTAATTGTCAAGGACACTTCGGGGCATTGGGAAATGGAAGGTCTTCGCGTCCCTGACATACACATTGGCCGCCGTCAGTCCCTTGCTCAGCCAAGTCCTTAAGTCTGGCATGTCATAGCTTCGAAAATCGAAAATCCTGAACGTGCCTAGGAATTCGTAGTTCTCCTCATAAAAGACAGCGGCGTGACGAGCGAAGATGATCAGCGATTCAACCCAGTCAGCCGAACTCTGGCACCAGGGTTGCCACGGCTTGGCCTTGACGGGTTGTTCCACTTCGTTGACCATGGTAAATGCAATCAGCAACAGTGTTCTGACATGAGAATGCCAATCGTTGATGCTTTTTTGCCGAGTTACGGCGATGGTGGCCACCAGGAAGGGGAAGAGATCGTGAAGTGTAAGTCGCTGATTTCTGCGGTGTTCGCACAGAGCCTCCGAGATTTGGATAATGACGCTTTCAAGAAACTGGAGATGACCTTCATCTCGGAAGATGGGCCATGCAGCCTGGAAAAAAACGACGTCAGCAGAGACTTCCGAAGAAGGGGTTTCCGGACGACGAGGTTTCCGGACGAAGGCGTTTCCGGACGAAAGAGCTTCCGGACGAAAGAGCTTCCGGACGAAGGGGTTCCCGGACAGTGACAGCACGTACCTCGATGCCTCGAAGTACTGCCGGGGCTTCCATAACAGTGATTGGGGTCTTGGACACGAGGAATCTGGCTAGGGCCGGGTGCCTGTTGAACAAGGGTTCGTGAAGCTCACGCTTCAGAATCTCGTCGTTCCGCATCTCCGAATAGAAATCTGAGAGACAGCCGAGTAGCTCGAACGTTTCCACCACCGCGAACGGCATCTTGCGATCGAGAGTGGCGGGCGCCATTGCAACGTTTGCAGGATGGAGGTAATCGATTCGATTTGGGTAATGCAAATTTGTATGATGTCGATGCTGGTGATGCAGAGATTGCGTGATCAATGATGTGTAGTTGAAGCGTGATGGAGAGGGAGAAGTCAGAATCTGGGGAATGGAAAGGTTGCGGATGGAATGTAGTCACTCGGGTGGAAAGCCGCCCAATGGCAGGAGTCAACCAGTGGCAGCTGCTTTTTTGGCAATATTTAGAGTGCTGCCGGCAGCCACCTGGCCTTGTCCCTTCTTCTTGCGTCCATAAAGGACGTTGACGGCAGGAATGGTCCCTTCTCGAGGCAGTTGGCTGTCATATCACGCTCTAGGAGGGAAGGAAGCCAGCTGCCGCTCAAAACTTGGCAGACTGCAGTTCCGACCGAGGCTGGCTGTCCGGGCAGTGACTGTGTACCCTATGCCTTTAATCGTAGCGCAGCTGATACTTCGATAAGGACAATAGAAGTAGAGACAACGATAGGGGTAGCAATAACGACAACGATAATAGACGGCAATAACAGACGACGATGATGGATGCCGATGATGTACGACGACGATGTACGACGACTATGTACGACGATAATACAGGCCATGAGAGGTGATAACGACGAAGACGACAACAAACACGAAGACGACGACGAAGACGAAAGTAGTCGCTTTAAGGTAGTATAGGAAAATTAGGGTATCTCGGCAGGATATACGGATTACACATGTGTGTGGTGGACACTGCTTGGCTAGCAAGACTCTCTCAATACAATCCGTTCAGGATGTCCGTCGATACTACGGCCTTTTTACAACAAAGAGCTTCGCTTTTTCCAGGTCTGAACGTTGCCTGCCCATCAGTCAACGTTACTACCAACGAGTTGCATTCGCTTGATGCACTGGGGCCACCGCGTACTTGGGTAGCAACGCTATCTTCCACGAAGTATCGAGGTTCATTTGAGAGCACGCTTAATTCAACCAAGAAGAAGTGATTCCCAACTCAGAGTGACGCAAGTGTTATTTGTCGCACTATACAACTGTCAACTTCCATTTGTTGCAGACATCGCAGCTGTAGTCACCGATTTCGGCCCACTCAATGCATCGAACCATCCCCCGCCGAGATTAGCCAACGAGCTCCATTCTCGGCGCAGGGCTGAGCCACCGGAAGGAATGATTGAAGACCAGCCAAAATAGGCGGCAACAAGAAGAACCATGGGACCTGGAGGTGGATGATGAATATGTGTGGTCGAAATGTGATAGCTAGGGGCCCTCCCAGGCAGCAGCTCATGGGTGGTACCGGGGTAGCAGGTCCGCCATTACGCTAATTCATTGGCTGAAGAGACGACCTGGGTCTAATCCTACCACTGAAATCCATCTAGCGCCTGTCTCCATCACGTGCGGGTCATCATGTCGACACACAGGTCAAATCGCCGGATGAGGACATAGCCGCGAACAGCCGCAGCCGCAGGCTGCCAACGACCAAAGTCCCTTTTCACTCTTTGCGAGACAGTAGTCGGCCGGGCCCAGGCCCAAGGCCCAAATCCCAGCCTGAATCCCACCTTTACGTAAGGGATCAGCTACACCACTTTGTAGCTAGGCGCACCTAGCGCTCATAGCTAGATTAATTAAGCTACTTCATATAGGTTATAAGCCCTCTAAATATCTAAATCTATCTGCCAGATAGTGAGGTTATTTCTAAGTAGCTATTAGAACTTTAACCTTACTATTTAGTAATTACTATAAAGTAATTAATAAATTACTAAGCTGTTAGAAGTTTATTTTTAAATAGAGATTATAGTTATTATAATATATATTCTTTATTTATAAAATCTCTTTAGCTTTTAAGCTGTTTAAATTAATAATTATTTAATAATTATTATAGTTATATAGTGATAACTACTTAATAACTATTTAATAATATCTTATAATTGCTATTTAAACTTTATTTAAACTGCTAAATTAATTAACTGAATTAATATATCTTTATTTAGAAATCTAATTTTATCTTCTTTTAGCTTTACTAAAAGAGAATTATTTTAGTTAGATCTTTTTAGTTTTTCTCTTTTTTCTGCTAATTTTATAGCTAAAGCAGCTATATAAAAAGCAGCTAGCAAAAAATTAAATTAGAGAATTCTAGCTTATAATATTATCTTTAAGCTGATTAAAGCTATAAGCTTTTAGCTTTAAAAAATCAATCTTAAAAACACTTTTAAAATAATAAAATTGCTCTTCTATTTAATAGATAATAGCATTTTAAATAAATATAATAAAAATATAGTTTTTAAAATAAATAAAGAAATAGCAATTAAAAATCTAAACTTATTTAGTAATCTTATACTTATAAGATTTATACTTATTAAATAATTACTTATAGAGAAGATCTAATATAAACTTTTAAAAGAAATAATTAATAATAAATTATCTGTTATAATATCAGCTTTTTAGATCTTTATTAAGGCTAAAAAATATATTTAGAAGTTTAATAAGCTAGCTATAAATAAGGTTTATAATAACTAAAACAAAATAATTAGAGTTAACTATAGTAATATTAAAAACTTTATATAAGATCTTTATTTAACCTTCTATAAGTTAAATAGGTCTAATATAAGCTTATTAACTATAGCTTTTACTTATAAACTTATCTAAAGATTTAAAAGATTTAATTAAATTAAAGCTAATATTATAAAAAATAACTTTATTATAGAAATCTAAAGCTATAATAATCTTTTATATAAATTTAGAAGTTTAAATAAAAAAGAACAATATAAATAAGCTTCTTAAAATATTAGAACACTTTTAAATAAAAAGAAGTATACTGCTAAAAAGTAAGCCTAACTATTTAAGCTTATAAATAATAAAAAGTTATAGCAATAAGATTTTTATATCTTATATAACTTTAAATATCTAAAACATCTTTATAAATATAAGATATACTTTTATTACTATAAAAAAGCTTCTCTATATTTTATTCTCTATAATAAATGCTCTTTAAAGCATTATAAATACTATATTATGAAGTTTAATAAACTTAAATATTTAAATATATTATAAACAACTATATAAGCAATAATATAAAGATCTACTTCAGTTTTTATCTCAGAAGGTTATATTTAGAATAATAATTTTAGAAGTTTTAGTATTAAAATAGATATTAACTATTAATCTGAAGTATATATAGATATTTTAACAGCTTAAGCTTAAAAGAAAACCTTTTTACTATTCTTAATAGATAACTTTAAAATATTTAGTTTATACTTTAATATTTAACTTCTTATTAAAGATCTATATAAAGCTAACTATATATAGAGAGTTAAAAAGTAAATAATAAAGATATTTAAACCTTCTATCTGTTACTCTATTAGTTAGACTATAGAAATAGAAACTAATAGTTTCTTTATATATAGTGCTATTAAAGAAGTTAATAAAAAAGAAAATAATAGCTAAAAAATGTAATTAAGCTAATATATTATATTTATAACCTCTATTAAGAGAATAAACTTCTTTATACTAAATATTAATACTAGCAGATATATTTTTAATAATCTCTCTATTTTTAAAAAACTTTAAGATCTCCTTTAAAGATTAACTATAAACTATATAAATAAAAAAACTAAATTAGCTAAACTGTTAATATAGCTAAAATAATTACTATTAAGCTAAACAGTAAAAAGATTACTTTCTAACTATATAATACTCTTTATAAACCTTATAATATAGTATAAATTATTAATATTAATCTTTTTTAGAAAATAGATATCTATTTTAATAGTCTAAATAATACCTTAGTTTATAAAAATATATTTAAAGCTGTTACTAACTTTAAATAAAATATATAAGTCTCTTAGCTTTAGATCTATCCCTTTAATTAAAATAATAAATTTAGCTCTTTTAGGCTAAATTACTAAACTTTTTACACTTATCTAAAATATCTATCTAAAGAGGCAACTATTACTACTGCAAGAGATATTAATATAAAGCTCTTTAAAATACCTCTTATAGAATATAAATATTATATCTGCTTTATAGTAAAGTTAATATAACAACCTAGTAATAAATAATAAAAACCTCTAACTTAAGCTTTTTAAAAGCTTTAAATTAACTTTTTAAAACTAATACTATAAAGCTTTAGAAATATTACTTATAGCCTCTATATTACTAAAGCTTTCTCAACTTATAGATAGTTTTAAGCATTTAAATCCAAAAAAATGCAGCTATCTAGCTATAAAGCTGGTTTCTAAAAAAGATTGCAGCAACTAATAATATTATTTACTTCTCTAAAGTTATTATAGATAATAATATAGTTCTTCTCAAAGTAATAAAACCTTTTGCTTAAAAATAAAGCTTCTATTTAGAAATAGCAGCTTTAAACTATTATTAGCAGAATAAAAAGGCAGAAAGATCTAGTAGAGCTATATAGCAAAAAGCATAAGCAATATATATTAAAGCTAGCTTTTTTAAATCTTTTTAGCTTTAATTAATAAAACCTTCTATAGAAGTTAGTAATCTGCTATTTAATAGTAAGAGTAATATTAACCTTTATAAAAAGCTAGTAAATACTTTTAATATATCTCTCTTTATAAAAAAACTATATATATATTATTTTTATTGCTAAAGCTGCTAAACTTATATTTATATTCACTTAAATAGCTATTTATATATAAAAAAACAAAAGATAAAATCTAAAGCTAAACTTAAAAGATTTATAGAATATAACAGCTTCTATAGTAATATCTTCTATATATTTATAAAAAGAACTAATAATATTTAGCAGATAAAAGGTATAATATTTAAAGAAAATAAGAGAAAGCTTCTCCTAATTAAATTTAATAATTTATAGCTAAAAAAAGAGGTTAAACTAAAGATATATAAATATAGTAATAAACTTCTAATTACTACTTATAAAGCTGAAATTTAGCCTTATAGATATTATTAGCTATATATTAGTCTTATTAAATAAAAATAATAAGAGGAGAAAATAAGCAATTTATATCTAAAAGAAGCTTAAAAAACAGAAGGTAATAATAAATAAAAATAAGGAGATAAGCCTTTTTAAAAAGAAGTTAGCAGCAAAAAAGGTAGGTTACTAATTCTAAAACTAAAACCTTATACACTAATATATAATATTAGCATTATAAATATATAAGTATAATTAATACTAAAAAAAGATTTTTCTCTATAGTAATATAATTAATATGCTCTTTTAGAGCAAAATCCTCTAGCTTCTATCTAAAAGCAAAAATCCCTTACTACTTCTTAGCAGCATCTTCAACTAATATAAAGATAATAGAGAGAAAAACTAAAAAGCAGTAGCAGAAGTTTTATTCTTATAAGATCACTAAAAGCAGCCTCTACTTCATCTAGCTAAATCACTTAATTCTTTAAAACCTAAATACTATATAATACTAAAAAGTTTAATAGAAAATTTAATAAGATAAAAGCTATAAAAATTAACCTAATTAATAATAAAATAGACTAAAAACTAGTTATATTTGCTTTCTTAATATTTAACCTATTATAAGCTTTTAGCTTAAAGATTTACTTACTTATAACTTTTAGAAAATAAGAAGTAATAGAAGAAAAACCTCTAAAGTTAGCTATTTTTAAAGCTATAAAAACCTAAATTAACAGCTTAAAAGAAATAAAGTGCTAGCAGCTTAAAAAGCTTTTAAATAGCTTTAAATATCTCTTAAAATAAATAGATATATAATAAAAAGGTTATAGCAAATAAATAACTTAATAAAGTTAAAATAAAATAGATTATTTATAGTAACTTTTAGAATAAAAATAATAAAACAGTTTATACTATAGTTACTAATCTTATTACTCTATAAATCTTTTTATTAATTATAACACTTAAAGATTTAAAACTTTACTAAATTAATATAATTACAGCTTTCTTAAATATCTTTATAAGAGATCAAAATATCTTTATTATATAACTTTATAGATTTAATAATAAATCTAATTAGTTTTATAAGTTAAAAAGAGCTCTCTATAAACTATAAAAATCACTTCTTCTCTAGTATAAGCAAATTATTACTATCTTTAAATAATTAAAGTTCTATTTACTCTTAAAGAAACTTTATATTCTTATTAATAAAAATAGCATTATAATATTACTTTATATTAATAATATGCTTATTATTACACCTAATATTAAGTAAGTTAATAACTTTAAAAATAACTTATATAACTTCTTCTAAATTAAAGATTTAAATAAAGTATAGCAGTTTTTTAAGTTTAAAATTATTTACTACTAAAAGATAAAATAACTTTAGATCTTATAAGCTAAGTATATTAATAATATACTAATAGAAAAAAATATTATTAAATATAACTAAATGCCTTACTTTCTTAATAATACTTAGCTGCTAAAAATTACAAAATAATATAAAATGCTTATTAAAATATATAAATATTAAAGCAATCTAAATAAGTTATAATAAATTATAAATAATATATAACTAAATATCTCTATATCTATAAATAAAGCTACTAAAAATTAACAATATACTTCTGAAAAGCATAATAAACTGCTAAGATTAATATAAAGATATCTCTATAGCTTATAATTTCTAGCATTTTACTTTAGCAGCTTAAAACACTTTATTAATAACTTCAAATTATTAATTTACTGCAATACTAATTAGTTAGATTATAAGAAATTTAGCAAATTAACAGCTAGTTATATAGTTATAAATAGAGAAATACTAATTACTTAAAAGTTAGTATTATAATTATTTATAGCTATATTAATTTATAAAGCTGAGTAGATAAATCTTATACCTAGAAGGAAGGCTTTACTATATATTATAAATCTTTTTAAAAAGTTAAATATCTCTATTTAATTACTCTTCTAAATATATATAGATTTTATAAATACTCTTAATAATTACTTATTAAGCAGATAGTTATTTAAACTATACTATATTAAGATTAAATATTACTAAATTATTAATAATATCAGCAATAAAAACTTTAAAATTAATTATATTTTAACCTATAAAATAGTTACTAATAGCTTCACTAAACTGCTAATAGCAAAAAAATATTATAACTTAATTAAAATATTAGATTTATTTAAACTATTTATAACTAATAATAAATCTTAATCTAAAGATAATATCTTAAAACTTAAACTTAATTAAATCCTTTTTATTTATTTATTCTTTTATATATAATAACTTTAATCTTTTATATCTTACTAACTAATTAACTTTTACAGTTAGACTTTATATTATTTTAATTACTTTAATTTGCTCTTCTTAATAGTTAAATTGCTAACTATAAAACTCTTCTATATAAAAAGTTACTTAGAAATAAAAGCTTAACAAGTAATTAAAAACTTTAATTTTATAAAATTATAAGTTTATTATTAAGTTAAATATTTTAATTAGTATTTATTTTAATTAATAATATATTAATATTAATACTAATTACTAAAAGATATATTAATTTAAATTTAATTTTATTAAATTTAATTAAATATTAAAAATATAAATTAAAATAAAAGCAAAAAGAAAACTAAATATTATAATATCTTTTAATAATTATTTTAATTAATTAAATTTATATTAATATAAAATAAATATCTTAAAACTAATTTTTATAAAAATCTATAAACTCTGCTTATTTTAAGATATTAAACTTAACTATAGAAATATAATCTTAATATTAATTTATTAATATTAAGAAGTAATTAAACTTAATTGCTATAAATTTAATTTAAACTTAAAACTTTAAAATTAAGTTATTAGCTTTTTCAATCTAAATCTATATAATCTAAAAATAGCTAAACTACTATACTATATAACTTAAGTTTATATTAAAATTGCTTTAAGTTTAATAAAAGTTCTATATAATAATTAGATATATAAGAGAAATAAAAGAATTAAAAGTGTTTTAAAAAGCAATATAGAATAATAAAAATAATATAGCATAAAAGAAATAAAATAAAAAGATAGAAATAAACTATATAGTTATATAACAATTTAGATTACTGCTTTAAGATAAGAATAGCTTTACAGAGGTGCTAAGGAAGTGTTAGCCAAAAGAGAGGTGCAAGACAGTAGTCAGCTAGGCTTAGGCCTAAGGCCTAAATCCCAGCCCGAATCCTACCTTTACGTAAGGGATCAGCCACACCACTTTGTAGCCAGGCGCGCCTGGCGCTTGTAGCTAGATTAATCAAGCCACTTCACGCACTCTTTATCATCACCCAACAGAACCGCGGCCACTCTGCATCTAATCGAGAACCCTGGGCCAATTTACAACACAAAGAGCGTGGTGTGCGACCGGTTTAAAACCGTACTTACGATAGCCCGACATGAGCAAAACCAACGCGCTCGTGATGAGCTTCGCTCTGGAGCACAGACCGCGACTCACAAGAGCCAGCAAGCCAAAATCGCGGACTGGGTGTTCGACTTGCAGGTATCTCACCTTCCCCCTGTTGCACCAGTGCGTCAACTTTGACAGCTTGTACTAAGTCTCTCAATTCCTAGACGCCGCCATTTCAAGTGCGATGAAACCAAGCCGGCTTGCCTAGCGTGCCTGAAATACCAGGGCTTTTGCACAGGATACGCGCCAACCACGCCAACCACGACAAAACCACTCGCGAAACGTTCACCGCAATGTTCCGTCTACCCCAAGCTTGCGGTCAGCCAGGCCAAAGCCAAGCTGTTTCTGGAGCCAAGTTACGCGTCCCTCACTTTCTCTAATCAGCTTGAGAAGGACCACTTCGACTACTGGCTTGCATTCTCCCAAGCCTCCTGTTTATTCCGTTCAGATTTCGTTGCACAGATCATCCCACAACTGTCTTGGGATGACCCCGTCATTAGGAATCTGGCCATAGCCATCGGCGCTGCTGCCCTCGGCGGCAATACTCGAGAACAGCGGATTTGCGGCAAGGGAAAATTCCACAAAGACGCCCTCGTCCATTACGGCAAAGCCCTAAACATGCTCTGCTCATCACCAATGTCTTCCGAGAGGACGTTGCTCGCATGCCTCATGTTCATCACTTTCGAGAGCCTTCAAGGGAACAGGGCTGCCGGGTTGAACCACATCAACCAAGGCTTCCGGATCTTGGACCAGTGCCACCAATCTTTGGAAGATGAACGCAGTGCCCTATTAGACGGTATATCATCCAGCTTTCAAAGGTTTAGCCACCAGGCTTGGGCTCTGAACGGTCTACATCCTGAAGAAACGGAAGAGAGGGTGCCATGGTGCTGTCGGGGACGAAAAGCCCGGTACGCTATCGACGAGATGCCCCCTGTTTTCGAGACTTTGGAAGTCGCACGCCGTTGGTGGGCTATTGTCGGACATCATATCGAGCACCACGCACCCTTACGAACCAAATTCCAAGTTAAGGGTTCCTCGGTGACGGATCATCCAATGCTTTCACCACGGGATGGCGCACCAGGTACCCTAGAATACATCCACAGCTTCACTCGATATCTCGACAAATGGGACGCCGCTTTCCGCCCACTCGCTATAAAAGCCCACAATAGCGATGAGAATTATTACCTGAGAGCGCTGAGTCTTAGGATCCAGTACTTGTATTTGTGGGCTGGAGTGCGCACTGGGAGCTGGACGGACGAAAACGAAGCAGAAAAAGTGACAGCGACGTTCCGCGATATCGTAGCCCTCAGTAGGCAGCTCCTTGCCGCCGAGGCCAGTCGACCGCCACCAAAGGCAGGAGACGGTGACGTTGAAGTATTCACAATGGACAACAGTCCAACATGGCCTCTGGCTTGCGCATATCGGGTCTGCAAAGACCCTGATGTGCAAAACGAGGTTGTTCAACTATTTAAACAGTACCCGCGACGCGACGGTCTTCTGGATACACAGGCTTTCTTGGTAGTCATGGAGTGGGTTGAGAGAAATGCGTCGGCTGGAATAATTATGAACATGCCTAGTCCGGTGGTGGACTGCGTGGTCTGGGAGGACAATACTGTCACACTTCAAAGGCAACTTTGGGATCCCGCCACATCAGAGTGGAGTGACAAGAGTATGAAGTTCAGCATTGTTTAGACGGCGAGAATGCGAGGGATGGCACACTGGACCAATAACATGTTGTCACGAGGGAGCTTTACCTAAAAGGGGATAGAATAGTTTGTAGATAATGGGCTCGTTTGTAATGTTTCAAGTTCATGTAAGACATTGGCTGTTGGAAGGCTATGCACATCATCATGTATGCTCCGCAACCTGATCCACGTGAATTCTCTTATGATTGTCCTTGAGACTTTTTACTGGTTGATAGCTGGGTCACCATGGAAAATCGGAGCTCTTGCTGCCCCATTCCGGTTGTCCTTCGGATCTCTCTCCTCCAAGGCGTCGTCTAGGGAGCGAGCTTCATTCTCCTCCTCCTCGACGACTCTCCTGGTCTTAAATGGACCGTATGGATCACCATCAGTTGCAGGTGTGTTGCTCTCGACGTGGCTCACGGTTTCGACTTCAATAGCCCGGCCTTCCAATCGCGAGCTGTGTGATAAGTCAGAACACAGAGACGGAGTCAAAACAATGGAATTGACTTACAAGGGGGCAGCAGAAGCAATGCCAAATGTCAAGGCCAGAGCAATAATAGAGAACTTCATTTTCAAAATAGTATTAGTCTTCTAGGTATTCAGACCGGCTGCCATTGGATGCCAAAAATCACCTGTGTCGAAGGGGCGCTTTCGATGGCGTCTTAAATAATATTTGTTCCGGGCAGGTTAGGGGGACCATCCCTGTCTGATCGCCTTAGTCTCCGCTTAAAGTTCATGAGGGTGTTTCTGACGTTTTGGATCGCGACTCGCGGTGCGCATTCTGCGGACTCCGCAGTTTTCTCCGAACACTGAAAGTTGTTTACCCAATGTCATCGCGAAATCAATAAGAAGGGTTCCATTCACGCGATGTTACATTGCCTTCGTATGTTAACTCGAAGGAAACAAATCTCACTTGATGCTTTCCAGCACAAGTAACGAGTCTGTGACGTTCTGACGACGGGATCTATGTGCCGATGGAATGAGCTAGTTTAGTTGATCAAACATCTTGCTCATCTTCGTCCGAAGCTATGATCGACGGCCGTTCGGACACCGGTCATGTGAAGATGCCAGTCATCCCGTCGGTAGCACCGCACCATGGCCCGATCTTCTCCCGAAAGTCGCCTACTTCGGACGACATTTTGAAGACTCATATTCCTCAAGCGCACGATCTCACAGGTTAAGCACACCTCAGTGTAGAATATAAGATGATTCACGATGGAATGAAAGTGTTGCAATCTCAGATGCAATTTCTCAGCCTAATGGAAATAAACTGATGATCAATCTCATATCTCCACCTTCGTCAACACAACCCCAACGAACGCTTAGAACAAGCGAGCAGCGACAGCAGCAGAGCCACTAGAAGCGTTGGCTTTCTTGCCCCCATTGTCCTTGTTTCCGTCGTTCTTCTTGCCATTGTCGACGGCGGTGCCATTGTTGTTGTTTCCAGCACCTGCGCCCTTGCCCTTGCCATTGTCCTTGCCGTTGTTCTTCCCGTTATCTTTGCCCTTGTTGTTATCCTTGCCGTCGTTGGCGTTGGCGTTACCATTGGCCTTTCCGTTGTTCTTGCCATTGTCCTTGCCATTGTTGTTGTTTTTGCCATCGTTCTTCTTTCCGTTGTTGTTCTTCTTGCCGTTGTCCGTCGCGGTGCCGTTATTGTTGTTGTTATTGTTGTTCTTGCCGTTGTTCTTCTTGCCATCGTTCTTGGCGGCATTCTTCTTCTTTCCGTTGCGGCACCTGCAAGACTTGCCCTTGGCGTCCTTGCCTCTCTTCTTTCCCTTTGCGCACTGGCAGTCGGCGTTGTTCTTCTTCTTGGCGTCCTTGTTGTCTTTGCCGTTGTTCTTCTTGCCAGCTGAAGAACATGTTAGTCAGTTGTCACAAGCTTATCAAAGACTGGAAATATCCTTACCAGCAGTACCATTCGCCTGTCGGGCGACAAGGTCTCCAAAGTGGTTACCCTCCTCGGTGTCCCGGGTAGTCAGGCCATCCTCCTCATCCTCGGCCCGTGCGGCAAGAGAGAACGGAAGCGCGTCCTCCTCATCTCTCTCAAAGATTGCGGCGCCCTCGGTGATCGCATCCAGATCGCGGGCGACTTCATCGCGGGCGGCGTTGAGCCCGGAGTCTGTGACGGCAGCAGCGGCAAGGCTGGCCCAGAAAAGAACGGAAACTGCCTTCATGGTGATGGAAAGGATGCTGGGTGTGTCGAGTAATTTGAAGGAGAGGAAGGAAACGGGCGTATCGGATCTCGGATCAACGAAAGAAGGTGATGACAGTCAATGTCAGGTAGTTTACCTAGAGTCAAAGGAATAAGGAGTGAACAGAAGTGAAGGCGCCCGGCGCATGAAAGCTTGTGGTGAAGGTGGTGAAGGTGGTGGACAAGTTTCATGGCCGGAAGAAGGGGATATGTGATGATTTATACAGAGGCCTTGTATAATGACGGCCTCTAGATGTTGGCAGTACGGCGTCCCTACAAGACGGTGCTGGCCTTACGGCAAATTACGGCATCCCCCTTACATTACCATCATATTGGTGAAACCGAGGATCTGCTAGAACAGCCAAGTTCCCATCTGAGACCCCGTGGGAGCATAGGCAGTGCAAGTTCCAGGACTGCAGATTGACAGCATGGGTGCGTTCGTCTGGTGTCAGATTGAATCCTGCCATCCATTCAGCTGCAAAGTCTGCCACCAAGTTTGCAAGTTCTGCCATCTCGGCTCGGAGTCAGTACCGGACTGACAATTTCAGACGAGGAAGTCGCTTGAGCGTGCAGGATACACCCCCGGCCGACTCGTCTATACTAGCCATCTTCATATAGCCTTATGATCAATATGATCCTCAGCCCAAGCATTTGGACCAACGTGGAGACCACCGGCAGGCCTGTGCCGTCCGGTCAGGCACAGCCTCATTAGCTTCAAATAATTCCATGGAAAACTTGGCGTGGTGCCAAGCTCCTGTCGGAGATCCAATATGTGCCCGCGGGGTAGGCTAGTCTTTCCACGGGGGCCGAGGCCAGCGGGTTGGGGTAATCATACAACGGTGCCGTGTTAGCCTCGACTGTTTTGTCTTGGCCCGTGCTGAAAAGTTCAGACATCTTCTGACGGAAGCTAAGGGATGAGGCGGACTCTGATCGTGTGAAATACCTGTTTCGGCGATTTGAGACGGGACAAGCCAGACCGTCTCAAGGACCACCCTCGACATCGGATTTGAGATGGTTTTTAGAGTTAAAGTTTAAGCGCTGCAGGTGGCCTCAAGTCGTGCACATCGCAAGAAGACCGCATCCATCTCTCAATGTTCTGGCTCTTGCTCCTGCTCCTGCATTAGCTGCCCGACTGTTGTCTCATTACACTAGGTGCAGTAATCTAATGCATGGATCGAATGGTGCAACATTGCAGGTTTTCAGCGGCAACAGCCTCCGATGATTTACACGTTGACATGGTCTAAATGCTCCCGTGTTAACCGCATTTGTGGACCAAAGGCCGATTAGCCGCGGGAACTAAACTGCCGTCCGCCGACTTGGAACTAGGGTCAGCACCCGTCTCAGGTAAATTTAGTGGGAAAGACCTCTGGAAGGAATGAAGCCTATCAATGACAAGCTTATTACTTGTTGCCGAAGGGGCATCATGCCTGCTAGCGCCACTACGTCTGGAACTGGAACGACGCCTTCCCGTGATCTGAGCAGGCCCGGTATCTCGAGAACGAACATGACCTGTGACAGCCTATCAACTTGATGTAAGTTCTGTCATCTGAATGGCATGATTTTGTCAAACTTGTCACTCGGACGCGAAGCCGATCGTCGCTGCTCGAGTCAACCACAACGTGAGCCCATTAACATCGAGAAAGTTGGGCATCATGATGTGGCCGGTCTGATGTCAGACGTCCACGATTGGGTGGCATCATCTCAAGTTTCTGCTCTCTATATGATGTACCTGTAAGTTCGTCTGGCGAGCCCTGTTTCGCATCTGTCGATCCCCCAACGTGGCTGAGCACGTTGTTTTTCTACAAATCTGTCGAGGATCTGGCGTCCCGATGTGTCGGTTTTGTTACGTGATGAGCACCTGCGCGACTCCATTATCAAATGAAAAGTTCTGCGTCTCTGAATTGTTGATCGCGTGTTTCGATCACCAATTTCTGCAATCGCGGTGCTGTGGCTGTCGGATTTGAGTGATGTCAGGTGATTATGCTTTATGAGACAGGAGCCTCATTGACTCAACTCAAAATACCAAGACGTGATTTGACCATTCGAGTAACAGAAGCCTTGGCATGACTCTCGCGAATGCGATATCCGGGTTCCAAGTGAGTCAATTGACCTCAATAGGAAGGGTCATTGCTTGTAGGCTCCAAACCCCGGTTTTCTTCTGTTTGTTTGAAGGCGTAAGAGGGCTCTCACGAAAATAAGCAAGTTTTGCCATCAAAGATACCAGTCAACACTTTTTTCTTCCTCTTTCTATTTTCTTTCTTATTCTTTAGAAATTCTCATCATTAGGAATTTGGGGCGCAGATATACTTTAAGCCAGGAATTACAGCACGTTCAGCAGGACTAACCAGACCACCTTTGCGACGATGGTCTTGGAAGATAACCACACATTACACCAGTGCCCATGAACCTGCCACGTCTACACATCTCTGAGGGGGTTGACTTTCAGACATAAAGCTCGCTAAGGCTCCCCTGTGAAACTTGACAATCAAGTCGGTCACCTTCCATCAGCTTCTTAGTGCTCACTGGTGAGAGAACTCAAATCTCTAGACTGCGCCATTTCATGGCTCCAGTCGGGATATTTCCTTCTCTGCGAAACAGTCGGATATAATAGTCGGATAC
This sequence comes from Colletotrichum horii, assembly GCA_027406005.1. NCBI lineage: Eukaryota > Fungi > Ascomycota > Sordariomycetes > Glomerellales > Glomerellaceae > Colletotrichum > Colletotrichum horii. The sequence goes on along the minus strand of JANVYB010000001.1, from coordinate 9,123,904 downwards.
ATCAAGGCCCGAAGGACTTCAAGAACGGGCAGTCTAAAACCCCGTTCCCGCCGGCCTGACCTTGGAACAAAACTACCCCTCACCACACCACAATGGGGATATCACGCGGCATGCAGGGTCCCCTCACTACGGCCTTGGCTTTCTTTTGGGGGTGGTACTATGATTATGCATAATGCAACCCTGATTTCCAACAGGCTAAACTGCAACCTGCAACGTGAATGGGGGCATGGCATCTTCAAGTTTTGTGTTGAATCCAAGACTGTCGCCGTCCACAAGGAACAAAACAGAGCCAGCTCTTAGTAACTAGCAAGCATCAAGAGTGCTGGAGTTGTTCCATGCGTTCTTTTCTTCCGAAAGGCTTTACGTTGTGCAGAGAAGCTACAGGGCCCCTTGAAGCACTTTAGCATTTACCAACCGCAAAAAAACGCATATATGCGCCGCTACTCTCCACACAGACAGATTGACCATCCTGACGTCCAAGACTTTTGTCGGAGACGGCTCGGAGCCGGTGGGTCATCCTCCGAGCCGGGTGGAAAATGGCGGCCGGTACCGGAAATAGTGGCGCGATTAGACACAGTTGGAAACTTCGCGCATCCAGATATCGTCCGCTATGGTTGAGGTGATTAGACTGCCCGGAGAAGATTAGTGATACCAAGTTCTAGCGCAGAGGAAATGAGCAGCGTTCATAAAGTTGATTAAGCGAGTCCAATCCCGAATTAAGATCATAGCAGTAAGAAGCATGGAGCGCCTCTCGGTTCTCTTCCGAGCTCCATTCGGAAATGTCTGGGGAGTCAACAAACAGGTTCGGACCTGCATGATGCATCGGAGCACAGCCCGGCTTCGAACGCTGAGATGCAAGGTCTCCCGAAAGTCAGTTCACTTCACATCTCATATTCCGCGCTTTGTGAGCCATCTTTGGCCATATGGGGCATAATCAGCGCTCCCCGTAAGGCAAGTAAACTTGTCAAGTTCAATCAATCAATCAATCAATTATGAGGCTATCGCCAGTCAATCAAGTCAAGTTTGAGGCTCAAACTTGATTGATTGCCTTGACTCTTTGAGCAGGGGTGCCTTAGGGCCTAGGGGGGCCTAGGGGGGGGCCCTCGAGGGGCCTTGAAGGGGGCTTTAGGGGGGCTGAGGACCCAGAAAATCCGGAAAATCGTTAATCCGCCCCGGCCACTAAGTCGGCCCTGAAGGCCCCGAAAACCCGGCTTCAGCCCCGCTTCTAGGCCCCCCTTCCGGACCCCCTTCCGGCCCCCCCCCCCCCCCCCCCCCCCCCTCCCTCTGGGAGCCTCCCTCACGGGCCCTGCCCTCTAGAGCCCTGCCTTCTAGAGCCCTCCCCTCTAGAGCCCTCCCCTCTAGAGCCCCCCCCTCAGAGCCCCCCCCTCTAGAGCGCTGCCCTCGAGGCCCCCCCCCCCCCCTAAGGGTCCTCCTCCAGGCTCCTAAGGCCCCCCTATATATAGGGATACTTGCCAATTACTTGCAATTAATTGCAAGCAATCAAGTATGGTACCGCGATGTGGCAATCAAGTCAAGTTTGACCCTCATAATTGACTTGATTGCCTTACGGGGAGCGCTGGGCATAATGACCGTGTGTCTTCCTGCTTTGAATCCTTACATTGCGCATCTCGCCTCGGGGCCTGTCTCTGCTGTTGGTACGATTGGCGCGGGTTGTTGCCAAGAGCCACCCATGGATACCACCTCGGTAGAAACAACCACCACCGACTAACACCGAGCAGGAAGCTGCCATCTAATCTAATCAGTGACATTCAATCTAGCCCGCTCCGATGTAACTGAGCCACTCAATACGATAGGTCCCCTGCATTAAGCCATGTCAACGCCGAAGGAAACATCTGCTACTGGAACAAACATTCTTGGCTGCAGACATTTCTGCACATGTAATTACCGCGTTTTCTGGCACGATGGACGTACTTAATGACCAAGTTTGGACCCAATGGGTGTCACGTATCTCACTGGTAGAATTCCAGAGAACCTACTTTCTTCGGTCTTTAGGTTTCATCACGGTCTTTCAAGGCGCCTCGTTTGTCTTGGCTGTGCAACATGGGATTCAGATCGCTGCTCGGTTTGAGCTCACTGTTCCTCTCCGGAGCTGTCCTTGGGCAGACCGCTTCCGTTGACCCCGAGACTATCCTTGGACCTGTTTCCCCAGTATCAGGAGACAGCGGAAGATACATTGTCAAGTTCTCCGGGGCCGGTTCGGCGAAATTCAGGAAGCGTGATGGTACTCCGGTCAGTCCTCTTGTTAAACCGACAATAGATGCAAATATCCTCTAACCCTACCTCAAGGACTCCGAAGGTTTCTTCGCCACCTTGGCGGAATCTGGCAAGGACGCATCGCCTGCTGTGAGCTTCAACTCCCAGCTTTTCCATGGCGCTTCCTTCGACCTCAAGAACAGCTCCGCCGATTCAGTTGCGGACATCCAAGCTTTGCCCGAGGTTGAGAACGTCTGGCCAGCTGCTCTTTTCAGCATTCCTGTTACCGGTGAAGCTGTTGTCGAGTCCCAGTTTCCCACCTGGAATCCCCACAATGACACCAACGTAGGGCTGGCACATGCTAATGGCTATCTCGGCCAAGATGTCGTTGTGGCTGTTGTTGACACTGGAATTGATTATAACCATCCCGCTCTCGGTGGTGGCTTGGGCTCTGGATTCAAGGTTGAGAGCGGGTTCGACTTTGTAGGGGACGACTACGTACCAGGCGATATCTACATCCCTGACGAGGACCCCATGGATTGCAACGGCCACGGCACTCATGTTGCTGGTATTATTGCTAGTGGCAACGAGTTCGTCCCTGGCGTTGCACCATCTGCGAAACTACGCGCCTACAAAGTCTTTGGGTGTGGTGGCAGCACTTACGAGGATGTCATCATCGCTGGCTTTCTGCGGGCCCATGAAGAAGGTGCTGACATTGTCAGCGCATCTCTTGGATCCAATCGCGGCTTCGCAGACACTCCTCTTGCTGAGGTGGCAACGGCTATCCAAGCTGCTGGCACCTTTGTGTCGATTGCAGCAGGGAATGCAGGTGAAACTAGTAAGTATACATACTCTCTAGAAATGTCGTGAACATCGTGCTGACAGATTCCGAGATGGACCTTGGTACACCAGCAGTGGTGGCAATGGAATCGGCAGCACTACTGTTGGCAGCGTCGAACATGACGAGTTAGTGGCCTGGACTCTGGTTGCACGCTCTAGCAATGGCGAATCCAGAGAGATCGTAAGTCAAGGCTTTTAGGGCGGACATGTATTGTTCTCACCATCAACTGCAGATCTATCTCGCGGACAACGGAGTGCAATGGAACGTCAATGGTTCATTCCCAGCTTCGTGGCCTTCGGATCCTCGAGACCATACCGCATGCGGATACCCTTCTGCCATCCCAGACACGAACGTTCTGGTCATTCCGTAAAGAGCCTTGATACACCGCCTTTGAATAATAGTTTCTGACAGATTTAGGCGCGCCGACTGTGGATGGCAAAGAACGGACAGCGGCTTAATGGGCAAGGTGGATTGGGTCTTGATCTACAACTACGAGGGTTCTGAGTGGGAGATTCCTGCGCGAGTACGCTACAACGCTGAAGAACAGCCCAAAGGATGTAAGTCATTGGTGTAATATTTCGAAGGTTTTGTCTAACTTCTTGTAACAGACAGCTTGATCACCTATACGGATGGAGATTGGCTCGTGAAACAACATGAGAACAACCACACTGTGACTTTCGACTTCGTCAACGATAACAGACCCGCTGCGATTGACCGACCATCTTTCGCCGGAGGCAGAATCGATCAATTCACGTCTTGGGGTCCGACATTAGATGCTCGGATGGCTCCTCAAATTTCCGCTCCGGGTATGCCTTCGTTCAACACCTGCTTGAAGAAACCCCAACTAATATTCCTAGGCGGCTCTATCTTCTCAACCTTTCCGCTTGGCTCAGGCGGTTGGGCCACATTTTCCGGCACAAGCATGGCCACCCCCTACGTAAAAGTTCATCATCTGTTTAAATGTTGTTCAATTCTAACATACTTCAGATTGCTGGCGTTGCAGCTTTATTCTTTGCCGCCAATGGTGGAAAAGCTGCCCTGGGTGACGAAGGAGCCAAGCTGGCCCACGAGAAAATTGTCGCCAGTGGCAAACCTATCCGACACTACGACGGCACAGATGCTTTGGCGTAAGACCGTGTGCTCTATGGACCCGACGACTCCAACTAACTTGGTAATTAGCTCGGTTGTACACCAGGGTGCTGGCTTGGTCGACGCCTTCAAAGTCGTTGGCTACTCGACTGCGGTCAGCCCAGCTACTCTCAACCTCAACGACACTGATCACTTTCAAGGTACTCATGAGGTCAAGGTTACCAATTCTGGGGATGGTTCGGTGACTTATCAGTTCTATCATGAGGCTGGGACTACAATTTTCTCCAAGGGCGCAGGAGATGCATGGGTCTCAATATCACCGCCATACGCAACTGATGATGCCAATGTTGCATCAGTCGACTTCTCTGCTACTGAGCTGACCTTGGGGGCAGGAGAAAGTGGCACTTTCTCCGTTGCCTTTTCTGAGCCATCCGGTTCTGAGGCTATCAAGCTTCCTGTCTACGGTGGCTCTATCCTGATTGTAGGGTCTCAAGGAGAAGCTGTTCGCGTCACTTACATGGGTACTGCTTCTGCTCCGTGCTACCCTGTGGTCCTGATCACTGACTTAGTTCGCAGGCGTCAAGGGATCCATCTATGCTAGTGACATTTGGGAGATGGGACGTGGCGTTCCTTTGCTTCTCAGCGGATATGGAGGTCTCGTGGAAGAGGGTCACAACTACACGTTCGAAGAGGGAGGGGACGTCATGCAGCCCTACTTCAACGTTCTCTGGTCTACCCGAGAGATCAGTTTCGACGTAAGTGAAAGGCCCCTCTTTTTGATCTGCCTCAAACTAATTGTGTGCGTTCAGTATGTTGCCCGCGACTGGAATGAGTCAGACTGGGTTTACCCCCCGGTTCCAGGCCAGAACAAGTACCTCGGGTCATTCATCACTGAGCCCTCCGGCCTCTCCGAAACCATCACGAGCTTCCCCATCAAGAACTATCCTCGCAACAGTGGAGGTGTCTACGCCAAGCCACAGAACAAGTTTGCACACGGGGGAGATATCCCTGCTGGTGAATACAAGCTCCTGTGCCGCACTCTTCGCACCTTCGGAGACCCCAACAACCTCAATGACTGGCAGTACAAGGTATCTCCCTGGTTCCGGGTAACAAGGGAGAAGCCTCCGGTCACCGAGACCCCCGTTCCCACAACGGCTGAAGCCACTCCGGCGCCGACTTCCACAGTCAGCGTACCCGAGCCCTGCGCCGCTACAGCAACTCCTGTCAGCATTCAAGCATCTCTTGCCTCTGGAGAGGGCCCATACAACCTTTACCTCTACTCTGACTTCGCTGCAATCGACCTAGCTGGAACAAAAGCCTCCTTGAACTTCACTCTCACGAGCGATTCGCATGTTCAGACCTGGCTCGACTCTTCTTACAAGTTCTTCTCGGTGCATACCAACACCAACAGTCTGATCTACACATACGCAGCGGGCAGAGTGTCCGGAGCTTACTCGTTCCTTGAATGTGCCGTCGTAGATGGCGCGTTGCAGTGTGAGTCCAACGGAAAGAAGGCACTGTATGTCTGCGACAGTGGAAGCGGTCTCCTCCGTCATGGAACGGAGCCATTGGATGGCTGCCAAACAGTGACATTGAGTGTCGGCTCTCGAGAAAACCCGAATTGTGCCACGGCCACCACTTCAGCCGGCGCGACGGAGATAACAGCAGTGCCCACCACATTCTCAACCGCCGTGGCGACTGCATCCTTGTCTTGAGCATCTGATACCTTTGGTGTGGATGTATCAAGTCCCTTGTTGTCTACAAACAGTTCAAGATTACCAGGTGAGCGCTCCGCTCGGGGTTAGATCTCGTTTGGATCTCTGCTGTTGGGCGCTTCGGGTTTATTTCACGATGGATCTTCTTCATGTATATATTTGTCAGAAAAGGCCTGCCAGGCTGAAATAATCTTTCGCGAACCATGATTTGCTCCTCTAGTCATTACGAATAAGCTCAGAATCACCTCATTACACCGTGAAGTTGCGATTCCCTTTAACCAGGGCATCATTGAGCTACAGATATCCACCTTCAATATCATGAGAAAAGCCGCTGAGTGGTCCGATGGCTCAACCCGAAGATCACACAATCTAGCAGCTCAAACTATTCATGACGGTGTCGACCACCACGGATAGAGACCTGGTATTCCTTTTTGTGTTCGGGTTTTCCGCAAACACGACCAAGGATGACCTGGAGTGCTCGGGACCCCACGAAAGTGGTCCAGAAGAACGAAGTGGGCCGCCCTAGGATATTCTGACCGTCACTCCGACGGATTGGCCGGATAGTAGATAAACCTCAAACGGGTCGGACTTAGACGTTCTAGAAGGATTCGTTTAGGGCTGTACTAGAGGACGATCGGTCCCAGGGAACATCCCTTGCTCATCTCTGTCAAGACCTTGACAAGCTACGCTAGAGGGAGCCCGCTGTTTTATCTTGTAGTAAACAAACGTGGCTAAGCTTGCTTGTACACATGTGGCGATCGCAAAAGCACTCATTCATCGCGAAAACGAAAGAGGTGTGGAGTTGCCATACGACGTCAAGACCGGTTCCTCCTTTCCGTGATGGGGGTCCACTACTTGGGGTTGCCATGGGCTTAGCGGTGTCGCAGATGAATCTCGACCCGTTTTGTAGGGTTACTTCAACAATTGGAAGTTTGGAGGTATCTTGAATTGCAGACAGATGTTTCAACTATGGTACAGAGAAATTTTGGAATGGCACAAACGAACTTCCGAGCGCTTCTTGGGGCTGATAGGCTGGACCGGCCGCTGCAACAGATCCGCCAAGAACCTGGTATGGAATCTGTTCGCCCCCTGGAAAGCTCTTCATGTTTCCCCAGTGGTCTGAGCCACCTCCTACCACACCTTCTGGTTGGCAAATTGGAGATGTTAATTGTTCTGAGGGTCCCAAGATTGTTGGGCTGCGTGGGTCTCCTCGTCTCGGGGTGGCGTCTTGAAAGCCCGACCACATTGGTAATTGCTTATGAGACAATGAGCCGTTTGAATCAAACGAGTATGACTGGCTCATGGACAAGCTATCAGAGAAGGACCTATGATGCCCAGGGTTGTGAGTGTTTGGGATCCCAATGTTGTTGGTACGCGGTACTGTAAATGACGGCCTGCTGGTATGAATGGATTGTGGTGCATTCCAAGCCACCGATGGATTGGTTTCCCTCGGAAATCTTTCTTCATGGGTGGCAGATGACGGTGACTGAGACAGGCTCATCTTCGAGTGAATCGTAGTAGAATCTCCCGTCTGAAACCCCTGAACTCTTCGTAAAAATGCCGGCGAATATCTCTGGAAGAATCGATTGGAGAAAGTAGGGACGTAGCCGGCTACTTTCCCATTCAACAGGGCAACATGCTCCGACTTGAGCTCGTCCAGCCTCAGCAAGTAAAGCCGTGCTGATGTGAATGTGTCGCTCAGGATAGAAAGCTCATCTAATGAGCGATTGTATAGATCTCGTGATGAAGCGAAGAAGCTTGCTGGAATTGGCGAGCCAGCGAAAGGGGCCACGTTGACGGCTAAAGGTTCTGGGATCTGTTCCGCCGCATAATGAACCCCATAACTTAGCACCGTTGCGGCAGTGAAGATGCAGAAACCAACGAATGGTGGTAATGGCATGTTACTTGTCTCTCTGGCCTGCCCAACAAGCTCGATAATTGCAGTTGCATGACGAAAGGCAGTCTCAGTAGCTTCAACCACCCAGTGCTGTATCATCTTCACACCTGAGGGCTCATTCAAGCGTAGTGGTAGAATGGGCCTGTGAATAAGGCAATGGATGAGGTGAACAACAAGGCGGCAGATAAACGGAAGATTCATTCCAGGTCCTCCCTGAGATTCGGTCGGCAAATCCGTACTCGATCCGATGTTGGAGGCCCAGACGTCCAGGTCGTGAAGGATCTTGTGCCTTTGGCAGTATGCAGCTTGCGATACAGTGTCGCTCAGAAGTAGATACCTGTTCGCTTCTGACAAAATCTGAGCCATCCAGACGAGCTTTTGAATTTCGTCAATTGGCTCCTTCGGACTAGCAGAAAACCTCCGAAAATCGTTATTGGGGATTGTGACGAAGTCGTTGCTTGTTCCCCAACCGCTATGGCTAGGTTGCCTGGACGACTGGATGTCGGCCTTGATCAGGGAACCATCCATTAGAGATGGGCGTTCGAGCCACGTTGACACAAATGTGTTCATGATGTAACACGTCCAAAAGACCCTTTTTGTTGTGTCATCCTGGACTCCGTCGCTAGGCTGAGAGTATAGCTCGAGTGTCATGGCCATGCCGACTGCTTGTGCTTCAGCTTTGGGTTAGCGACTGAGCGGTACACAGTTAATATCGAGCCGCAGCTTACATAGAACAACGTAGGCCCTCTTGCCATCCCCCATCGCTGCAAATGCCGCTACGAGAAGCAACAAGGCCTGGCAGGAGTCAAGTGATACTTCACAAGGGTCAATCTCCCTTTGTGCCCAGGCCGCGTACGTCTCCCCAGAGACGTGACTGCTCGGCCCTTTCCCAGGTCGTTCAGAGAACCTTTGATCCTGTCAGTTCGGAATCCTTCCCAGCTGACATGCATGGCATCATGACCTACCCTGTGGCTACGGCGCAAATTGCATACAGGACTGATCTAGGTAGTTGATTGGCTTTTAACCTTTGCCTCGTGGTGAATTCATCCAGGATGTCGTAAGGATTGCGATGGAATTTTGTGAAGTAGACATCCACGAGACCATCAGCATTGATAGTTGCCGAAACATCTCTGAAGGTCAGTCAGTATGTGAAGTGCTTATCGTAGGACTGAGGAGGGGAAATACTCACGAGCTGGCCTCAAAATTATTGCCTCTGAAATTACTGAACGGGCTGATGTCTGATGACGCGGATCCGCAGGGCTCAGAGATGCCGCCTCCGAAGACCTGTGGTTCAGCAAAATCTGAGGTGATGATGTCGGTTCCCGGTGGTGTCGGTGTCTTGTCTGACTTGAGAAGCTCCTCGAGGCCATCGATCCTCTTGATGAGTGCACTCAACGACTCTTTCTTTGGCCCTCTCTTTTTAGGTACTCCCTCTACGTTTCGATTAGAATTGAGAACAATCGGTCTGCTAGCTTAGTGAACAGTTGAAGGTGCATTTCATACCGTAGAAGCAAGACCGTTGGTAGAGGTGGCAGACTCCGCACGCAGGTAGTGCTCTGTCACACTTGATCTACCCGCACGTCGATCAGAAAACAAGCTTAACAGCCAAACTATGATCACCAACCTTGCGGATCTGACACGGCCTGCAGTTCATGACTCCTCTCGCTGTCTTGGGCGCCGGGCTGTTCTGCGGGCTCTCGGAGTCTCTGTTGGCGGTCGACATTGTGCAAAAATATCGTGCGCTGAATTTGGAATCTGACGTCTTTCACCAAGACCCAATCGCTTTTGAGATGTGCCAACATGTCGATATTAAGTGCGGCTCATGTTTTGAAAAAGCCAAACGCGCAAGCGAAGTTGAGTAATAATCGGCCCCTGCGTCGCGTCCCGGCACCGCCTTTTCCATGAGGGACTCACGTTTGGATTGATTTCCCCAGCTCCGGCTGCGGGATAATTGGCGTTGATACTCGACCCCTCGCTGTGATACTAGTTACACGTGAAGAAACATCAGATGAGCTTTCCTGGTCTCTGGGAATTTCTCGTTGAAACCGGTCTCACACCACGGCCGGGCGGGGGTGGGCTTGATGAACAAACATGTTCATGAAGGCCGGGAATACCCAGGGATGCATGCGCAGAAATATGGCATGGAAGTCGCTATCTTTGTAAGGTACGGTAGTTTGAAGTCGGGGACGTTGTCCGAAAAGAGCGGGCGGCACAGCAGGTGGAGCTTGCCCAGAAATGTCATCTGTGACAACTGACGTCTTGTGACAAGGTGGTAAGGTGTCAACCCATCGAGTTGAGATGAATCAGACTGAGACAAAAGAATGGTGAAGAAATGACGCAAGTCATTGCTGTGCCTAGGCTCTCCTTATAACGCTATGGGTGCCTGACGAACTCGCCTGGGGTTCCTTGTATCACAATCAGGAGCATCTCACTCAGATTCGCAAGCTCTTGGGGCTCAAGTTGTTCTTCTCCGCATGTTCCGTAGATCATGATTGTTATCGATCAGGAACCCAAAGTCGACCTCTAAACAGGTGGACGATAGGTAAGCGATCGTTTCATGGTAGCCGCTAATGCAACGTGCCGTCGCATCAGCGTCCAGATCGAGTTGGTTAGCCATCTATCTGCAGCTGTCGCAGCCTTCGAAAGGGGCTTATAGAAACCTGGGAATTCTGGAAACCCAGAAAGATACGCGATATAGACACCGCACTACTCATTCTTGGCAAATGTCTCACACTGGACTGATTCTCTGCGCATACCAGTGAAATTGTCCTCGGACTTAGATCACACGAGAGCGTGCACAGATAGCGAAGGTAAGGACAGTGTAAAGACTGATCAAGCCTCGAACTTTTGACCCAAGCAGCCGGTTTGAGGCTCGTTGATCTGCACATAGTTAGGGCTGAATGTTATCAAACCGAGCATCGACCGCGCCATGGTTCAAGCGAGGTTTCAGATTTTGGTAGTCCAGGAGATTCTGACCGCGTGCCGCTGAAAGCATCTATGGGCAGGCTTGGAACCCAAAGAATCATCTTGCTCGTTTCCAGTCGTATGGTTGACAGAAGGTAAAGGACATCATGTCACCTGTCATCCTAAGCCGCTGGCAGGCCGGGGCACGATTTTCCGAGACACCTTGGCGAATGGAGACACGGCCCCGAAGGACCAAATAAGCTTCTTACAAAAGTTGTCAGGGGTCCCCCATGGCAGCTTTCAATGCAAACCAGGAACAAACCGATCACCATTGGCTGGAGGGACTGCCAGAAGACAGGGGTAGCCAGCGCTCAATCGATGTCTGTGAGAGAAAGCCGATCTTTCCCGGTTTGCGGTAGATGAACTCCACCCTCAACGCTCTTATCCATACGTATGGAGGCCTCGAGGGCACCTCAAACATGCTCACTCGGGAGATAGGACGATGTTGGAGCTAAGCTGTTTACACGCGATTCTGTGACAGCCTCCAAGGGTAGAGAGCCGCTTAGCTCCGCAGCCGCCGCGAATTCCGAGTACGGTAATCGGTGGGCCGAAGATGGGGCTGGCCGTCAAAATGCTTCCTCTCTGCTTCAACTACTCCTTGGGGCATGTCGCATTCAGTTTATCGTTATTACGACCCTAGATACGCGGGATTGTGCTCCATTAAGAATGCATGTAGACATGTAAGGTCGATAAACCCAGCTATCCATCCTGAAGTCAACCCGCCTTGGCACTGAGCCGAGGTTGCACTGCTTTTCTGGAGCTGGCCGCGACGCTTCAGTCGATCCATCTCGATTCGGGATATCGGGAATTGGTTAACATATTGGCAAGCATCACGACACAGCCACATTCTCATACCCACAACACGTTTCGCGGTTGCTAGGTGGGGGCTGAGAGGTTTGCCGTCATACCCTACCGTGCGACACACTGTGACCCTACTAGACGATTGTGCAACAGTGATGGCTTCCTGAGATTATCATGTCTGTCGTAACATTCAAATTCAGTATTCTACGAGTTGATTTCGAGTTCACGTCGACTAATCGATGATGAAAGGAGACGACTGAACTCTTCGTTTTATCTTAGACGGCGTCACCTTCTAATTTGACTACCGTCATCTTCCTATAGCTAGCACTCGCCCCGGAGAACTTCCGCCGCTCCATCCTCGACTGATCAATGGGGCTAGAGACTCCACGTAAGAATTGGATCGGCAAAACAATACTATTAGCTTCACGGGGCGATCTGTTTGTTCATGAATCTTTATTGATCACGCCGCCGCTGTGTTAGCAAAGCCTTCCTTTGGTGTGATCTTTGGTTTGGGTGACATGGAAATGAAACCGTTTCATGTTTTGTTCGTGAATGTACCTGCAGATCTAAGGACACCAAAAACTTGCCCGGTTGGTATATTTCAAGAACCGTGGGGAGGGCACCTCTGTTGATGGAGCTATTCTGACGTTGAAGCTCTCGCGGCATATTCCGGGTTCCATTTCGACAAGGCACGTTCTTACTTCATGTTCCAGGCAATTATTTATTGGAAAGTCCGGAGATATTTTTAGAATACCCGGTAAACCTCGTGACACGCCATCTGAATTCAAAATCGGTTGACTGCTAGACAGATGTATGCTTTTAGATGCTTCAAAGGAAGACGGCGAATCTTTCCACTTGCGTCCCAATTTCCGATCGGCTTGCTGTCGAAAATCATCGTCGGAGACCGGCATGTGGAAGAGTGCATTGGTTTTGTTGGCACGATCCCTTCCGTGGTCCGAACACAGGACATCAGCATGACGTGGTCACTGATCTTCCCGTCTTCGGCATAGTTGAAAATCCCGTTTCTTAACAATACGCAATCCCGTCGATCAATCGCATTCTCTCACAGCCGTCGTCAGCCCCCAATTGGGCTGGTTTGGTACCCTGGAATGGCTTACGTCGAGATTGAACGACAGCTTGACAGCTAATCAGATCAATTCGAGATGATCATTGTTGTTGTTACAGCATTCGACGGAGGTTCGAATCACTTTAGTGTTGCCGAGCAGATGTTTGTGAAATTTGGTGCTTGGCCAGGAATTTGGTGAGATTTGTCTACTGAGATCAGATGCAATACCGATTTGACTGGAGACCTAGTTGGCCTTCATTGAAGCTACTCCCCATACACCTCCTGGGTATCTCAAGGTGTATAATTGGCTCTTATAAGACATAATGTCAGGGTGCAGCTTCAACTGGTTTTATTAGAGCCCTGAGTTCGGAGAAGGAGATCCGTCATCCCGTTGTTTGTGAGTTTGACAAGCAAGTGAACAACTCGTTTAGACAGAAAATAGCGATTTCTTTCCCCTGAGAGAACCCTTCAGGCTCGGAACTTCCGATAAGAGATATTTTCTGTAGTTTTCGGGTTTCTTCCTCGACCTTCTGGGTCAAACGTTTGCGTGCTGGTGAAGCGGTGGCTGCTCAGCTTGCCAATGCCCGCACGAGATATCAAGGCGCCAATACATAGATAGACATTGAACACAATAATTAAGAACTCCCTGGAAAAGAATTCTAGGCTTGCGCACCGTTGCAATAATGTCTCATCTGCCGCGGCGATTGGTGTACCATAACATTCATCAGAGTGATATCGCTGCCAAATGCACCGGCGGTGGCTTCATAGGAGTTGATTCGGTACATACATGAGTTGAGTGGATCGACAGCTAGAACTTAATGAGAAACACAGATCAAGGTTGAAGTCGAGATAAGTACGCCACCCCGTACTCTGTCTTTCGAGTATCACTGGTGAAGAGTCACAGCATACATCTTGTGAGTTGAGACCGAGAAGCTGATAATTCAAGTAAATTTTTATCGAGCACAAACTGACGAGATACACTCCGAGAGAACACTCGCTGAGCCTCCCTAACACGAGACTGAGACTGTCTGGGACACGCGTAAATCTACTAGGGCACCTCTCAGAAAGTCGTCTCACGATGGCTCTCATTTCTCGATGGCTTATGTGTGAATATTGAAATTAGGGCCGGGAAAGTACGGGGAAGTAGTGGGATTACGTCTTCATCTTCAGTCATCTGACATTGTTGTGCTGCTAGTGCTTGAGGCTGATCCTCAGAATGGTGATAATGCAAACCCTGGACAGATTACCAAGACACATCGCAAAATACGCACCTGTAAAAATTGGACTTTCTTTCGAAGTTTATTCCGTCGTCGCCAAATTCAAGCTACCAGCGTTTCCGCCACAAGGATCAGTCCTACCAGTCAGATGACCACTATCAATAGTTATGAGTAATGCTTATCCTTCATCGTCCTGATGATGACTCAGTTTTAGGACCTCCAGGTGTATCATTCTGACATTACTGAGGCGCAGCAAATCGTTGGCTTGGCGCCAGCCGTTTGAACAACTGTTTCTCCAATTTCGTCTACATGTATATTTACAACGCCGAAACGAATCTTACACGACAGGCAATTTCCGCATTTCTTTTCACTTGCATCTTCTTCCCCTCACTCCCCGAATCGTGAGGGGAGGAACAAGAGGATAAAGCTAGGCGTGGGAAATGAATATTAACGTTAAGTTGCTTCGATTATCATAGCGTTCCTATGTACATTCTTTTGAGTATGTTCAGTGCCTTCGCCCCATGTTTGTACATATTGAATCTCCTTCCAGCTTCATCCGAGTCATATGAAGTTCTTGAAGCGCCCCAGGCCGACCTTCAAGGGCGTTTGGCCAGTAGGGCCAATCCTCTTAGCGGCAGGTGGAGGTGCACCCAACGTGAGGGTAGTCATCGGGGCAAGTGCATCTGAGCCAAAACAACCTGTCCTTGCATCGGCCCATGATACAAGCGCCAGAATCGTCTGTGCAGGCAGTTCCCTTGGAGTGCAGGGTGAAAGGTTGGCAGGTCTTAGTGATGGCTGTGACGAAGCCAGCAGCATATAGACCAGAGAGAATGAGAGACAGCTTCCAGCGCTCCCCGCAAGGCAAGTAAACTTGTCAAGTTCAATCAATCAATCAATCAATTATGAAGCCATCGCCAGTCAATCAAGTTAATTATAACCCTCAAACTTAATTAATTGCTTTGACTCTTTTGACAGGGATTATGATATGGATTATATAAATATTCTACTGCTAAATATCCCTACCCTTCTTTATTTGCTTTCTACTTCTGATAGAACCCCTCCTAATAGGGTATAAAATGCCCTTTTTATCTATTTTGCTTTTGTTTTTTTCTTTTTAAGCTAATAATTATTTGCAATATTCTCTAAGCTTTATAGTAATAAAAAGTTCTCTTAAGGAATTTAAAAGCTATCTATCTTAAGATCTATTAGAGATTTATATTAAAATTATTATTTTATTGCTGTTATCCTCTATTTTTATTATCTGTTAGTATCTTTTAAATATAAGGATATTACTAGCCTTACTTTATCTTCTCTTTTGCTTATTATATACTAGATATCTATTATACTAATAGTTCTCTATTTAACTCCTATCCTCCTTCTAAATACCTTTAGTTAACTCTTAAGATATAGATTTATTATATTATAGCTTAAGTAAGGCTAAAACTATTTTCTATCTAACTGCTTTTTATTTAAAGACTTCTTTAAGGTTATAATAAATAATAAGCTATATATATAAAAGTTAGATCTTTAGAGAAAAAGTGTAAGAGAAAGGATAAGCTAGATAGAAAGCTATAGATAGTATTTTGTTCTCTGCTAGTTAGATAGCTAACTAGAGGTAAGTTATTAAGCTTGCTGTTACTATAATTTTAAAGGTAAGCATATTATTCTTAATATTAAAGCTACTTCTTCTACTTCTAAGCATCTTAAAAAAAACTATCCTAGAGAGATATAAGTAAGATCTATTAGCTTAAAAGGTTTTAAGCAATCTAATAATATTCTATATAAGAAATATTACCTTAATTTCACTAGTTTAATAAAAAGCTATATAAAGAGCATCTAAAAAGCTGCCCTTTGCTTAATTATAGATACTAACCTTCTTTTTACTATCTATAAGAACCCTGCCTTTCAGTATATAATCTTTAGAGCTAATATTAAGCTGCAAATATTGCTATAGTTTAGCATTTTAATAGATATTGCTTTTAAAAGTATATAGAAGCAATAGAAGATAGTTATCTAATAGGAACTTCTATATGCTGACTTTAAGATATATTTAGGCTTTAATTTTTAAACTTCTCTAAGTTGTTAAGCTATTATAAATATTACTATATATTTTATTATTAAGGGGAAAAGCCCTTAAGTATATCTAATTGCTATAAAGAAGCAAATTAATGCTTATAATAGTATTAACCTTATAAACACTCTTAAGCAGATTATTAGAAACTAAAGTATTATAAATTAAGTGAAAACTTTAATTTCTAATAACATAAGCTTAAATAACACTTATATTATAAGTTTAATCCTTTAATTTAACCTTTCTATTAAGAAGAAGCAAGATATTTAAGCTAAAAGAATTTATTGCTTTAGATATATCTTTAACTTTATATTAAAAGCTTTTTTATTTAGCAAAAACTCTAAAAGCTTTAAGAGATAGTTAGATATATATATTTTTCTATAGCAAAATAAAGCTAACCTTAAGTATTAGCATAAAGCTAGCTTTATTAGTAAGCTTTATAATATTATGAAGTTTATTAGAGCTTTACTGCAATATATATAGAGGTTTAAGATCTTATCTTATAAGATATTAGAAGCTTCTAATCAGTCTAACAGCTTTCTTCTTTCTCAGCAGATATCTAAAGAAGTTAAATTAATTTAAAATAATACTATAAAGTAGAACTCTATATATCTTATAATTAAGTATACTATTCAGCTTAAAGATAAAGTAGAAAGCTTTTATTCTTTTTAGAATGCTAAAGATCTTATGCTAGCTTAAAATATCTTAACTTCTGATAACTAGCTATAGTTAATAGAGATTATAATAATCTTAAAGCCTATCTAAAAGATAATACTTTAAATATAAGGCTTTAGAGAAGATAGCTTCTATAGTAGACTTTAGAAAGTAATTATTATAATAAAGTATCTTTTAAGTTATTTTAAGAAGTAGAAGACTTTCTATAATAGTATTAGCAATAGGAATACTAATAGTTTTAAACTAAATAAATTTTCAGCCTTCTTATAAAAAGTATCTTAAAGATCTACTTGCTCAGCAAACTAATAAGTCTTATTATATACTTAAAGATTATAAATATCTTAAAAATAGTTTAATAAAAGCTTTTTGCTTATTTATACTTATTAAAAGTATATTAACAGCATTTTAAACTTAGAAGAGATAAATAGCAGCAGCTAGTAGTACTTAAGAACTTTAATTAATAATAGATAGAAGAAGTTAAATAAGTATTACATTTTGATAGAAGAGTTGCCTCTATATGCTGCTATATTACTCCTCTATTTTAGTTTTAACTTAAAATACTTAAAAAGAAATTAGCAATCTTCTTACTAGCAGAAATAGATATTTAGTACTAAGCTAGCTCTAAAGAGATATTTCAACTTATAGTATCTTCTTAAAGAAGAAAAAAGTATGAGGAATAGAAATTATCACTTAGAACCTCTTAATTTAAATAACTTTAAGCAATAGGTTTAAGCTGAAGCTATAATACTTAAAGAAGAAGAAAATAATAAAGAAATAAATAAATTAAAGAAATATTTTGCCTTTATAAAGCAGACTAACTGCAATCTTATTAATTAGTAATTTACTTATAAAGAGAAATATCCTCAGCTTAATAGACTAGCATTAAAGATCTTAGTAATATCCTCATAATTATCTAACTATAAGAAGGCATTTAGTGCTGCATCTCTTGCCTAAACCTTATAGAGGCTAGCGATAAAGGTAGAAACGTTAGAAATGCTTCAATATATGAGGTAATAGCAGAAGAAAGGTGCAATTTCACTGCTAGAGGTATCTAAATAGCCTCACTTGGCAATTACTTGCAATTAATTGCAATCAATCAAGTATAGTATCGCAATGAAGCAATCAAGTCAAGTTTAACCCTCATAATTGACTTAATTGCCTTGCAGGAAGCACTGACAGCTTCATGGTCTGTCTTTGGGTTAGTTCAATGTAGATCATAAGTCCAGATGAGCGACTTACGACTGAAAAGGCTTTGGATGATGTATTGATCGAGGCGGGTTGTAGGACTGAGTTGGAAGACAAGATGCTCGTACAGATGAGCGATGAAATAGGGGCGGAAAAGAGTTGGCTTAAATTCACAACCAGGCAGGCAATGCCAAGGACAGTCAACACCAGTAATCTAGGACCATTTTCCATATGTATTGGAACCCGTAGAGGTCCCCGTGAACAAACCGGCATGACAAGACCTGTGTGATCTTGACAGCCATTGATAAGATCATCATCGTGACCAGTTGCCGGTTTGCCGGATGCCACGAACTGTGGGCTCTTGGGGAGCTTTGATCTTCTTAATAAAGTGCAAGCTATCATCTGAAGTATATGGGTTGCGGATCGCTAATATAACTTAATTCTATGTAAGCGCAATTGAGCAAAAACCACACATCGACATTTCTGTTCAACAGGCTCAGCATGGCAAACTCAATCGGTTACCATCTCGTGAGCGATAAAACACTCTTGTTCTACGATGATAATATTCTTACAAGATCAAGTATGAACGATACATAATCAGGCAGTCCTCCGTATTCTTGCGTTCGCGAAAATGGCCACTGTCCGTGATGTGGTCTAGCTTCCTAAAAAGTGGGTAGGTCGACTGATCGCCATATTTCTTGCTTTGTGGTGCGGCTGATTGTCCTGACTCGTTCGTAATATGTATACGAACGATTGCCGCAATCTTTGAAGGTCCGGTCCGTTTCACATAGCAGATTTGTGATGCAAATCTGCTGACATCTGGGTCTGGAAATAAGCAAACCTATAGCTTAAAACCTTACTTTGGGCGTCATCGGACACGCGGGCAGCTCCGCCAGCCCTGGAACCGGGCGGAAATGACAGAGTCTGTTCCCGAGTGCGCGGACTTCGTTCACAAGCCTATTGTCCGATGCTCTCGAGTCGTCGGGAGACCCATCTGCTGTTGGGATACCCTGACGCGGGTAGATCTTTGAGGCCGTTGCAGGCGCATGGGTTCTGGCTCTTGATTCAGAGCCAGGGCGAGTTGTGTGTAGGTCAGCCTTCTTGAACTCAATAAACCGCCGTCAGAAAAAGCTTGTTTTATTAGACCCCGTACCACTGACAAAAGGGGCCCTGCACTGCAACTATTAATATCGTGACATAGGGAGCCTAAGTTTGAAAACGATTTTTGTCGTGTTGCAACCGCCAGCGCCTCGTTGACGACCAAGACCATCCAGAATTGAGAATACTTAACCTTCGATGTTCCCATGCGCATCAGGTTTTGGCAAAGTGCAGTTCTCCAACACTAGGTACAGTACATTGACCGTTAAGTGCATGGTCAAACTACCTACTGAGATTCGTCACAATCTATGTCCAAGCTAGACTATGACAAACACCTGGAACAAGATTGCGATTGTGTGCACACAAGCATGATAGCTGGCTGAGAGCCAGTCATTCTGGGATAGAGGACTTCAATTACGGTATAACAGAATCTTCCTGAGCGCATTGGCGCCAGCCACACACGAGAGTTTCCACAGCTTGGCCAATGCGTATCCGTGGGATTGTCTCTTTCGAAATGGAGTTTGGTGCCTTCATCAATTGCCCATTTGTCACGGCGTTGTTGTGTAATGCATGCCTAGGAGCAACTTCAGACCTTGCCGCATGACTTTGATCTTATTGAGCTCCCGGGGTCTTCGGAAGACACAACGTCTCGTTACAAAGGGTGCATTGTGTTGGAACTGTCCTTTCGGGGCAGTCTCTTAGCGGGCTATTATCCCAGCGCTGGAAGTCAACGACAGCTGACCCAGGGTGATTCTGGCTGAGGGTGATGACCATCCCAACCAAGCTAGAGTATGCTAGCTTTAGATGTTGAATCCTGGGTTTGATCTACGAAGTGTAAGCTCCACATCAACCGGCCCGTCATGGGGTCCACGACGGCAAACCACGAGGCGGGCGACCAACCAATGCTCCGTTCCGTCGCCCCACTGCCCCGAATTCTCGGCACCGAACAGCTAGTAGTGAGAACTGTTACCAGCGGCGCCATAGCCTTGCGAACGAAAGATGTGCGATTTGCCAAGTACGTTCAACACATTCGGTAGAGCTATTACACACGCGCATCTGAGAGAAATGTAGCCGTGGTAAAACTAGGACTTTTTGCATTGTGCACATGACCATGGCCGAGGAGAGATAATCCTTCTGTTAGATTGAGTAGATCCGTGGCTTTTAGATATCCATAATCAATCTTGACGTAGGTAGGGGTGACTGCAAGAAGGCCCGCTTTCGGATCTTCAACTGAGTTGGCTGGCCATCACCTTGCTAGAGACCCGGTGCTAAGGTGCTGGATCAATGCAATAACCGGCCGCCGCCGGCCGCAGAGTGTTCCGCTCATCATCAGCGCTCTTGCAGAACACCGCACAGACAAGATCGGCGCAAACGGAGCGGATCTCGGCCGGAAGATGCATCGAAGGACCTTTTTGGGCCAACCGAAAGAAACGGCGCCGAGCTAGGGTGTCCATCATCTCACCAAGATACCCATTGCAGTGACCGTTCTATGCCCGTATTCTGCTCCCCGTCACGGCTTCCCCATGGGGTTTGAGACAACTCGCGTCGTCGATCTGGCTTCGAGTCATTTCGCCCCTCCTCGGCCCGACCGCCGGAGGCGGCTTCAGATGCCTCAACCGAACAAAAATGTAGCAAACGTCCATGGCAAAAAAGGAAATACCAAGGCCGACGTTTGGAAACGTTTGCCGTTCGCCCGGTTTGTAAGCTGACTGAGCGCCAGCCGGAGGGCTTGCACCTTCCTCTGCCGGATTGCCGTAAAGGGAAACCCGAGGCTGAAGGGGCAAACAAGATGTGCCTGGTGTCACATGGACTGACATGAGATGGGTGTGCCGTTGGTTGGCACGGAGAGACACATTGAGTTCAGGGGAGCAGGGGCAAATGGCCTGGGGTATGCGGGGTAGTGTCCATGGGGGTGGTCCTCCGGGGAAATGTGCGGCTCGGTGGTTCGGACTGCACTCCGCGTTCGGGGGCGAGGTATGCAGGGCGTGTTGGGCTAGAAGGGCCCAATGTGTTGGTTCATCGAGGAGCTTGTTAGCGAGAGGCAGCCCAAAGTCTCTGAAGGCGCATTGGGAATCGAGACATCGTCTTCGGACGTGGACCATTCGCGCCTCAGAGACAGATGCGGCTGCAGTTGCATTGTCCTCGACTCATGGATGATCCGATGGCATACGGCCGATGTCACGCTCTGTCTAACCTATTTGTGCATATTTCGCTAAATGCAGGGACCAGACGTTTAGAGGTCTAGACTTCCGCAAAAGCAAAGTCCGTTGCGTGTGCATATCAGATCAGGTTTCACATTTTCTTTTCGGGAGCAGTGGCCAAGTTTATCAACGAACCGCGGTGTTATCATTAACATCTGCGTGTGGTATCTAATGCGTAGTGAACTCTAGTTCAATCTAGTGGTATCTCAACAATGCGTAGAGCCCAACAGCCCTATCAAAGAGAAAAGAAAATGACACTTGGTATTATATCGTGCCCAACATGAGAAAGTCTACCAAATTGGTTCGGCGAGGGCATAAACTCGTAGCGATGCGCGCATCGCTTGCATTCGTCGCGCGGCCCCTGGCCGAGCAGCTGTGAATACTCCCTACCAGGGGGATGGACGGTCCAAAGAAGCATTTAAATCTTCTCAGACTTCTCGACGTTCTGCGTTTCCTCGTCCTGGCGGGTCCAGATGCCGCCCTGGGCGCTGTTGACGGAGTCGCCGCTGCTGCCCTCGCCACGGTTCTCGCGGGTGGTGGCGCGGCCCTCGGACTCCTTGACATCGTCGTAGTGGATGAGGAGCTCGCCGTTCTTGCCGTAGCGGTGGGGCTCGGTGCGAGCGACGTCGACGACGGTGAAGGCGCCCTTCCAGCCGCTGCCGACCTTGGCGAAGATGGAGTCCATCTCCTCGAGGGAGCGGTAGGCGGTCTCGGGGAAGAAGAAGTAGACGCAGGGGACGATGAAGGCGTTGATGACGGCGAAGATGGTGTAGGTGTGGTGCTTGATGCTGTCGAAAGCAACGGGGGTAATCATGACGACCTGGTTCAGTTAGTGTTACGGCTCGAGAGACACATGTGGCGATTAGACTTACCATGAAGTTGAAGATCCAGTTGGCGGAGGTGGAGAGAGCGTTGGCGGGGGCGCGAATGCGGAGGGGAACAATCTCGGCAGGGTACAGCCAGGTCATGCCGAGCCAGCCAACAGCGAAGAAGGTGTTGAAAACGAAGAGGAACACAATGCCCGCGATCTTGAAACCAAAGGCCTCCTGGGAGTTGACACCGGCAAGAATAGCCATGGTGATGGCCTGGCCAACGGCACCGAAGAGCATGAGCTTGCGACGGCCGACACGCTCAACGAGGAACACAGCAGGCCACGAAGCGATGAAGTACTCGGTACCGTTGAGAGCGGCGAGAAGGTGGGACATGAAGCGAGACATGCCAAGTCCAGAGTAGATGACAGCAGCGTAGTAGGTGATGAGGTTGATACCGCAAATCTGCTGGAACATCTGGTTGACGTAGGCGATGACGGTGCGGTGGAAGTTGCGGTTCTTATCCATGGTGAAGAGGTCGGCGAAGCTGCCCTTGGACATCTCCTCGACGGTCTCCTTCATGACCTTGTACTCGTTCTCGACGTAGTCATCATCCAGAGGCAAGTTGGCGATGGCAGCAATGACTTCCTTAGATTCCTGGTGGCGGTCCTTGAGAATGAGCCACCGGGGAGACTCGGGAAGGTTCCAGACAAAAGCGAGAATGAAGACGCAGAAAGCGATCTGGAGCGCGAGAGGGAAACGCCATGCGACAGAGCCCGGAGCAAAAGACATGCCCAGATCGATCCAGTAGGAAATCATGATACCGCCGCTGATGAGGGCACCCTCAATCATGACCAGTTTACCACGCTTGTGAGCACTGCACGTTTCCGATTGCCATGTTGGCACTGTTGATGTGTTGCCGCCGTTTCCAAGTCCAGTGATGATACGTCCGATGATGAAGTGGGGGAGAGTCATGGCGGAAGCCTGGAGAGCGGCGCCGATGATCATGATAGAGGTACCGAGGATAATCATGCGCTTGCGACCGAGAGGGTTACCGATGAAGATGGTGATGATGGCGCCGATGAAGCAGCCAAGGTTGTAAGAAGCGACGGCGATACCCTGGGCAGTGGCGCGCTCGCTCTTCAGAGCTTTGGTAAGACCATCGGCTTCGGGGTCGATATCGGGGAACTGAGACTGGAAGGCGGGCAGAGTGAGAATACCACCAGTGACACCCTGGTCTAGAATAGAATTGTTAGCATGTTGCCTTTCTTGTCTCTGGGAGTGTAAGACCAACCGTATCCGAAAAGCAGGAAATCACATCCGGCGATGATACTGATCGCCCAGTTGAGGCTCTTGCCTCGAAGGCCGAAGTAGTTACCCATCTTGAAGACTCTTTTCACAGCTAGCAGTGTCTGAATGTGGTTTACCAGACGGTGTCGCAAGCTGTTGGATGGTCGGTCGAGGAATGAATCCAGGTGCTCGGGCTGAGATGTTACAATGACAGGAAACTCCTCGAACGAAGCGGCGCGACACGTCCTTTTAGATGAAAATCGAGTTCTGCCGCTCCAGGGTAAAGATCGGCAACGTCAGCGTGCCAGAGGGAGTGAACTCTCTCCCACCTTGCTGTCGTACAATAACACATCCGACCTACTCGTGCCAGCCTCGGACCCTGGCGCCGTCTGTTTACACCCAACCCAAGAACCCCAGCCAACCAATCCCCAGCCGTCCCCCAAAGACATGCCCCGATTTCCCCCAATCCCCGTACGATCCAAGATCCCAATGGAGGGTCCCTCCTGGAGGTGGTGGAGTTGTCTCCGACCCGGAGGGGGGTGAAAGAACTCCCCACCCTTGGGATCCACGGGGATGGGCAAGGTTGGAGGTACGCTGGTACGCGAGGGGGGAGGAGAAAGTTGGGAACGGGGGCATGTCGTCAGGCAGGCCAAGACGCCGGCACGAAAGACATGGGCCTGCGCTGGGCCAATACGGCACGAGGACGGGCGCAAGACGTTGCAATACGGTGGTCTCACCGCCGCGACGCGCCCGTGGAGAACTCCTCATGCCTCTCTTCTGCACGGCAGAATTCGGAGAGACACCGATGCGGTAAGAGAGCCAGGCAGAGTGCGCAAACACGCATGATTCGCTACCCGACCGATGAAGCGGAGCTGGAGGACTCAATTGAGGACCCAGAAGAGCCGCAGCCATGTCCATTATCGTACATTATCGGTGGATCTGAGATGGAGATGCGCTGGAGAAAACGACGTCATACCTGAAATCTCTGATAGAGACTGATAAGTAGTGCAGGCTGACGGGTACCTTTGGGGGCACCTTTGTGCATGTTTGTATTAGTTAGGTTGCTTGTGTGCCATACAGTTACATTCAGTTGGTCCATCGGCTCATTGCAGTGGCCAGTCTGGGCGTTGAAAACGCCGCCGCCACCCACATATGCGAGTCAGGGGGCCCTGTGCGAACCCTGCGGCCACCCTGCCTGAAGTGGCTGTTAAAAGAAAGAAGCGCCGAGCCGACGAGGCTCTCGACACTACGAGGGGACGCGGCAGGGTGGTAGCGTAGCCGCTGTGAGCGCTTGCAGCTGCGGATTCTGACTCTATGCCTTTTTCGCGTGGGCATTTTTGCTGCCTCTCTTTGGCCCTGCTCGAGATTTAAGTTGGACCCAGCCGTGGGGAACGGCGACAGAACCAGGTTTCAAGTTGAAATACTCGCACGCGATTTGTCAACGTCGGCAGTTGTTGGTGACGACCTTTGACGAGGTGGACAGCGGTGGGTGGAGAGTATGACGTATTGGTTCGGACGAAATTAGTGTCGAGAAAGACGCTCTTTGATTGTTCACGATTGCTATTTTCTCCGACTCAAGAAACGTGGGCACAGCTCAGCCCAGCTATTTTTGCAGAAATTGTTAACATGAAGTTGAATGCCAGCTCGATGCCATGGCTTGTCAAAATGCTTGACTCATAGCTAAGACCATAAGCCCCAAATCGCCCAGAACGACAAGACAAATTGATGGAAACGGCTCACTTGGCCAAATTGCTTGTGTTTGGATCCGTCGTGGATTTTCATCCTTCATTGTCTCTTGGAAACTCCAAAATACTCTGCGGCTAACTGTGGGGGTTTTAGTGGGATCAACATTCCGATCTAACCAGTGGTCGGAATGACGTCGTCGGAGAAGGGGAATTTTCACCGGGCTCGGCATCTCCTAAAGCGGTAATCCGGGCAGGCGCGCGAGGCGACGTCCGGCGGCCAAGCCAATGATGAGCCGACTGAAACCCGCTGCGAGGCTATTGAAACCCCAGAGCATTCCCCGATGGCTGGGGGATTACGGGCGGAAAAACCAACCGGGTCAGATTTGATGACCGTTGGTTGGCCGTTGACGGCTGACCGTTCTATCCACAGCGTTGCCCGCATGAACCGGAGAACGACCAGTCAATTTCCTCCAAATCCAACATGAGCTGACTCGGGCCCGCATCTGTTATGTTGGTTCAGTGACCTCTTCCTGCGCAAAGAGGCAATGAAGCCGACGTTTGGCCCTCTTGGCGCACAAAAATCTGCATCTTTGAACCAGCATCATATGTAGGCTGACGTATTCGGACACTGGGCGGTTGATCCCCAAAGTCCGTCATCCTTGGTCTCTCAAGTCTCTAGCCATTGCGAGCTCTTTGGTGGTTTGCCATCATCACCAAATTGGTCAAATGCGCGAGAGAGAAACAAAACATTGCCGATCTCTTTACCAATGGCCTGGTTCAACCAGGACTGTCAAAGTGTCAAATTCCTGGCAGAACGTGGTTTCCATGTTTTCGCTTACGCACTAATTTGCGTCTGTTGATAAACAAAAAGTCTCGTGTTGTGAAGAGATCTTCATCACTTCGTATCCTATCAAGCATCGACCATCGACCAAACGAGGCAAGACCCTGACCCCCTGACTCTTGGACGGTTGTCTGAGCCGGTGGGACTCCACATCTCAGGCGAGTGATGCCTGACGCGAGGATAAACCGGGCCCACGTCCAATGTCTCTCAGAGGCACAGGAATAATGAGAGGGATAAATGATCGAGCAGAAGGATGAGGCGTCCATTGGAGGAAGGCAACACCGAATTTGCTGGTCTTCAACTGGTCAGAGACCAACCGCATTATGCATGTTTGTGTGCGTTTGATGGGATTTGAACCCATGAGTCTTTCTCCACAGGGAAATCCGAGCAAATTGTTAGGACTGACTACCAGAC
Organism: Colletotrichum horii; assembly: GCA_027406005.1. Lineage (NCBI taxonomy): Eukaryota > Fungi > Ascomycota > Sordariomycetes > Glomerellales > Glomerellaceae > Colletotrichum > Colletotrichum horii. Next base: position 9,097,831 of record JANVYB010000001.1, on the reverse strand, counting down.
CATCGGCTGGACCCTCAACGCCGTTGGTGCGTACCGGTGCCGGCTGTGGGAGGAGGCGGAAAGGAACGGCCAACGGGATGGCATCGCCAAGCGGCAGGGCCATCGCCGGTCCGGAAAATTCTGCATCCTCGGCCCCACACCGAGCCACCAAGTTTTATGAAGTTTGAGTGGAGTCCGAATCCCTGTCGAGAGCCCTAAAGTTGCTCCAAGCTTCTGAGGCAACCGACGTTGGAGTTTGACTGGAGTCTGGAGATGATGAGGACGCGGCAGACGCGAACGCGGGAGGAGTTGAAGCCTCAGGCGCGAAATAAAAGGGGGACAACTCCAGTCTCCGACAGACGACAACGAACCTGTGGTCCTTCGTCATCCCCGAGACAATGGAGCCGACGGCAGACGGTCTGCCCACGAACCACTTAAGATGAGCACGCTGGGGAACCATCATGTGACGAAGTGGCAAGCTGCCTAAACTGACCTCCCAACTGCATCTGTATGGACGGGCTTTCATCGGCCCTACAGGCGTTATCTGGATGTGCCAAAAGCCTCACTTCTGCGGTCACCTTGCGGTCTGCATGTAGGGTCGCGGGGCTTGCGGGCGGCAATGGCGTGCGCCTGGCTGGGGGTTGTTTTTCTCGCCCAAAACGATGACGTCTGTGGTCGCCCCGTCCCACTTTGTCGGTTTTGAGCCGGGCGGACGATTTGATCGCATTCTTGGTCTCGGGAGGCGATGCGATTGTGGCGTCGGAAGCAGGCCGAGGTGAGCGTAGGTGAGCGCTGGCAGTCGTCGTTTCCTTGAAAACGGCTCGTCTTTGACTGGGCGTCTTTCGAAGAGCCTCTTGTTTCACCCAGGGTTAATTACCACGGTGTCGTGATAACCTCAAGTATCTGAGGCAGCCTCGCGCCTAGAGGAAGGTGCGAGGTGACCTACTTCCAACCTACTTATCCAGGCTAACAATATTCCAGCGCGTCAGTCTCTGTTCCTTAAAAGACCCTTTGCATTAGATCTTAACTTAGAAAGAATTAAGCTGTTTTATTTATATAGATGCTATATATATATTATAGTTAGTTTATAATAGTTATAAGTTTAGCTTATACTGCACTTTTAAATTACTATCTATAAAGCAAATTATAACTTTATTTAATTTATTTTATATCTATTATATTTTATTTTAACTTTTAAGCTTTATTCTTATATTTATTTTTAACTTATAGTATACTTCTGACATAATAGCAACTACTAATCTTAGTATTTCCTATAAGCTTACTTTTTATTGCAACTTCTCAGCCTGATATATCACCTTTTAGGTAGAAGTAAAGGCTAAGGATGTTTAGAAATATGTTAACTTAAATAATACTTCTAGTGCTTTATTTAATCTAAGTGAAGTTGAAGATATACTTTTGCTTAACAACTAGATTTAAAAGGAAAATAAGAAGCAATATAAACGCTATAAAGCAGAGCAAAAAGCTTATAATAAGGTTATTACTTTATATGCTCCTACTGTTTTAAATATATAGAAAGCACTTACTGAAGGTAATATAACTGAAGATAGAGATCTTAAAAAAGAGGAATTTAAGGAAGCTACTAATAACCTATTACTATTAATATTAGTTATATCTACCTTTCTCACTAAGAGATCTATAAGCATCTTTAAGCTTTATACTTCACACCTCACTATATATACTGCCTATAAAACAAAGTATATATATAAGAAATAAGCATATAAAGCTCTAGATAAATAGGTTAAAGATACTATTTCAGAAGAGATCTTTACCTCTACCTAAGCAAAGCTTTTAGAGAAAAGAGACTGCACTTTTTATGCCTTAATCTGCATTCTAAAGCAATACTATACTTTAAACAACTTAAGCAACCTTACTATAATCTGCAAAGAATATGCTACAGTTTTAGATTAAGCAGTTTCTACTATTAATCTTAATATTTAGATTAGAGACTTCTGAAGTGTACTTCTTAAGGCCTTCTAGTATAAGCTGCTAGAAGTATAAAGAATTTTTATATTAAAAACCTTTCTCTAAGCAATTTAATGCTGTTTTACTCTATTTTAGGCTAATCTAAAGCTTATTAATATTATTAAGTGAGAACATTTTAGCGCTAAGATCTAAAGTATAAATTAGTATATTAATATATTTAAAGACTTTTTCTATAAAGATATAATAGAAACCTAATTAAAGGGTTGCTCTAATAGAGTCTTTATGATACTAGCAGGATGTTTTAATAATATAATCTCTAGCAACCTTACTTTAGAAAAGCTTTTATAAAATAAGTTAGCAGCATATTATATATATAGAAAGAGCTATAAATAGACTCTATCTATATATAATTGCCTTAAGTTTGCTCTTATAAGTGAAAGGTCTTATATAAGCTTTAAAGAAGCTATATAGGTTTATACTAGAATTAATAGGCTAGAGTACTTTAAGCTTTATGCTGAAATGGCCTACTAAGAGTAGCTTATTATAAGAAACTCTAGCTCTTCTAAGTTTAGAAACAATAAGAATTAGAATAAGAAGGAACTGCTTAAAAATGACTTAAGCAGAATGAAGAGGTTGTCTAATGCCTCTACTTTTAAGATAAACCTCTCAGCTAATATAATAGCTTATATTATTACTGAGGATATTATTGCTGCAATTGCAACTGAAGAAGCAGGGGCCTTCATATTAAAACCTAAACCTAATAAGGTCTATATAACTTACACTTAAGGCCTAAGAGTTTTTTCTAGCAGTATAGTATTAGATAACTGCAGCGCCTTCTACTTAGTGAATAATGTTTTTCTTTTTGAGGAAGGCTTAGTTGTTTATGAAGTGAAGAGGTGAGTTGAAGCAAATGCAACCTCATACCTTATTATAGCAAGAGGCATAAAGATCCTTTGCAACATACTAAACGAAGCAAATAGGCTTTAAGATTTAATACTTTATAATGTTATACTTATAGATAACTTCTATATCAATATCATCTTAGAACACTTACTGCAAAAGATAGGCGTCTAGTACTTAGGTTATAATACTACCTTTTGTATAAGAGACTATAAGAATAGCATAAAAGTAAAGAAGCTTTTGAAAAAGAGTAATATTATTTTTATAAAATACTAACTTTATCTTTTATACTTATGTCTTAAATGCATTCTTTTTAGTAACACTTTGATTATAAATCTACTTGCTTTTATAATAATTTATGCAAAGCAATGCTCTTAAGAGCCTATATAAACTTATATGTAAGGGACTAGGCATACAGAGCAGCAATGCTAGGGACAACCCAGCTAATGAAGGCCGAAAGTATAGAGACGCCTGTAGGCTTAAGGTATAGAACCTTCTACAGTAAGAACTCAGCAAGAACTCACTAAAGGTTAGGAAAAGGAAATCTTAAAAGAAATAAGCAAAAGTAGCATAATAATACTATATCTACCTTTTAGATACTTCTCTTATTAGTTTAACCTAACTATAGCTTATAGCCTCTAAATACTTTTATAATTCTTTTGCTTCTACTTTAATTTAAAAAAGTTAGTAATAATAATAGCACTATATACTTAAGTAATGCTTACTAATCAGACTGAAGAACTTATGCCTAGTGTTCGCTAAGTATAGAGCAAAACAGCCTGCATAAACCTACATAAAGAAAATAACTCTAGTAAATAATTAGAGAATAATATAAATTAATAAAGGGAAACAAGAAGCTATACTTTAAGCAAGGCCAGGAGTCTTAAAGAGGATAAGCTACCTATGCTAAACGCTTGCTACTTGGGCGATAAGTATATACAGGAAGATAGGGACTATAAGACCCCCCCTTATAGACTAGATAAACTATAAAGTTAGATATCTATAGCTGCAGCTAACAGGCCAGCTTAAGCTAGAAGGCTAAAAGAAACAACTAGCTAAATGCTGATATAGCAGATAATTGCTATAATAGCTAGCTAATAAGAGCTAATTGCTGCTATATTAAGTAACTAAATACCTATTAAATAATTGCTTAAAGTTTTTAAGAAACTTTTAAACTATAATATAGCCTACCTCACTAGCAAATCTATAAATATAATAAGAGAAGATTAGCTTATTATAGTAGAAAAAGCCTATAAATATTATTCTAGCTGTTTTAATAGCTAGTATATCTAATAGGCTGTAAATATAATAGAATATACTTTGCAAATAGAATAGCAAATGCATTAGCAAATACTTATAAACACCTTAAAGAGAGAAGTCAACCTAAAATAAGAAGACTTTAGAATCTTTATAAGAAGGCAGCATATCACACCTAAACTCTAAGAATAAAACCACTATAATACCTTAAGGCAGTACTATCAGAAAGATAATAAAAAGCTAATTATATATTAGGCTTAATAGAAATCTATTAACTAAGCCTTTAGCAAGCTAAATATAGGTAATATAAAGGTATATACCTTCTTTTAAAGCCTTATAAGAACCTTAAAAGATAAACTATTCAAATAAAACATTAACTATACTAATGCATATATTATTACCCTATATACTTAGAAGTTATAAGAGATTATAGAAGAGAAGTATATAAGAAGAACTACTAAACGTTCTAAGTTGCATAAACAACTGCACTTAAGCTCTCTAGACTGCCCTTACAAAAGCAGTTTGCAGCCCTCTAGGTTATCAGACTAAAAGGATCACTATCTAGAGACTTCATCTCAGAATAACTGCTCAGCAAACACCTATATAACACCTAGCTCTAGTAGTAAACCCCCTAATTCTTAGAAACCTTAATATTATAACTGCAAAAAGTATAAATATATTTCCCCTAACTGCACTAAAAACTAGGTGCAGCTAGCAGACAGTAATTAGAACTTTAACTTAAGACAGAGCAAGATTAATGCGATTTCAGTACCTTATATAACTAACGCTAAAGACTTAGGAAATAAGTAGGCATAGAAGCAACCCCAAAAAGCACTATGCTAGAAATCACTTTAGTTCTAATAGGATAAACTGTTAAAAGATAGGTGCTAGCATTCTAAGCAGCTAGTAAAGTTAAACTAAAAGTTAATATAAATATCTATATAGCAGTAGATATTATATAAAAAGACCTTATTAAGAAACTTTAATTAAAAGAGGCTATAAGCATTACAGCCCCCAAACTGGTAGACTTCCAAAAAAGGCTTATACCTACTAGAAAAATTTATTAGCTTATATTCTTCTTTATAGATAGTTAAAGATATCTATAGAAGATTTACTAAGCCTTTATTATAAACCCTTACTCTAAAAAAGCAAGAGACATTCTCCTATCTAACAATTCAATAAAGTAAGAAGATATTTATATTAATACTTATGCATATACTTAGTTATATAAACACTTCTCACTCGCCAAACTAGAGGCAATTATCTAGGAAATCATAGAGAATAGCCAACAAGCTTATATTATATACCTAATAGACGCTTTAACCCCTAATAAAAAGGATATTAAAACCTTAAGCAAATGCTTACTAGGCAAAGGCTAGAAAAAAGAAGTCTCTAAGGAACTTTAAAACTTTGCTGACATTTTTAATAAAGAAAATGCAAAAAAAGTTCCTAAGCTGAAAGAAGTAGTGTATTATATTAAACTGAAACTTAGCAAGGAACCCCTATATAGGCCTATATACTTTATATCAGCAGAATAACTTCAAATGCTTACTAAATATATTTGAGAAATAGAGGCAGCAGGCTGTATATACTGTTTAACTAACTCTATAAGAGCACTTATGCTATTTATACTTAAGAAGAACAGAAGTTTATAATTATATATAAACTATAGAGGACTAAATGAAATTATAGTGAAAAACTATTATCTTTTGCTACTAATTAGCAAGCTTTTGGATAGGCTTGCTGGCGTAAAGTTTATTTTAAAGATTGATTTAAGTGAAACATACTACTGCATTATAATTAATAAGGCAGATAAGTGGAAAACTGCATTCAGAACAAGATATAAATATTTTAAATATATAGTAATACTATTTAAGCTTACTAACGCCTCTATAACTTTTCAGATATATATCTACTAAACACTTACTAACCTCTTAGACACCTGCTATATTATATATCTAAATAATATTCTTATCTACTTAGATATAAGAGAGCAGCACACTAAAAACCTCTATACTATCTTATACCACCTAAAGGCTGCTAAGTTATTTGCAAAACTGAAGAAATATAACTTTTATTAGATAGAAATAGACTTCTTAAGGTTTCATATTACTTAAGATAGCATAGAGATAGACTTAAAGTAAGTTTAAGTAGTTACTAAATAGCTAATACTAAAGTCTTTTAGAGATATATAAATATTCTTAGGATTCTACAACTTTTATTATAAGTTTATTATAAGATATTTCTATATCACTACCTCTATAAATAGTATGCTTAAAGGAAGCTAAAACAGCATAAAGTTAGAAGCTTTTATTTAAACAGAAGAGATATAGACTGCATTTAAGATGCTTTAGAGAGCATTTGCTAAAGCTTTAATGCTGAGATATTATAACTTAATATTAGAAATAAGAGTTAAAACTAATATATCTACTTAAGCAGTATTTAGCATACTTTTGCAGAAGCATAGCATAATCTAGCATTTAGTAGCCTTCTAATTAAAGAAGCTTTCAGATATAAAGAGATATTAAGCTATAAAGCAGCAAGAGCTTCTAGTAATTATAGAAAGTTTAAATTATTAAGCTTAATACTTATAAAGACTTCCTGAGAAGTTTTTAGTCCTCACAGACTATATAGTGCTAAAAGAAGTGCTTACTACACCTATATAAGATATTTACAAAAGGCTTGCTCAATAGGTTTATCACCTATCTATATTTAATTTTAAAATTCAATATAGATTAGGGGTTATAAATCTAGCAGATAGACTGTTGTAACGCTTTAATTATATAATAAAAGATGCAAAAGTAGATAATATACTTCCCACTTTTAGAAAAAAGCTTAAGCTTATTAGCTAGCTTTTAGCAATAAATTGCTAATATATTATTAAGCTTAAAAAGACTATAACTACTATAAAAACTTATATCTAGGCTGTTTAGCAAAGTATATAAAAACCTTGCTAGAAGGCTAGCTCTAAAGTTGAGGGATTCTCACCTTTAAGTTAGCATTACCTTATAGAGGGAACTAACAATCTACTATATCAAAATATATATATCAGCACTATTACCTGCTTAAAATCATATATAAATGCTATACTAACTGCTCTACAAAAGATTAGCAATATATTAGAAAACTTAAGAAGAGCTGGGGTTACTATGCTAGAACAGTATATCTTATATGCTATAATGAGGAAGCTTATTTAAAACAAAACAGCTTATATATTGCAACCAGGCGCAGATCTTAAACAGATAGTTAGAAAACTGCAGACTAAAGACTACTTCTATAGAGATTTTATAGCTAAAGTTTACTAAAATACTAAAGAACACTAAAGATACTAACTTAACAAAAATAATATCTTTTAGTTTAAAAGAAAACTTATTATCCTAAAAGAAAGATCCCTCTGCTATAAAATCCTAAGAAACCACTATAATACACCTAGATTAAAGCATATAGAGGTAAATAAGACAGCTAAACTGATCTTATAAAAGTTTTATTAGCTATATCTAATAAAAGATATACAGCAATATATCACTAAATGCTTATACTGCTAGGGAGTGCATATACTACAGCACAAACTATATAAACTGCTGTAAACATTAGAACTGCTAACACACCTATTCTAACAGATTTCTTTAGACTTTTTAACTAGCTTACTAGAAAGTCGCTAGGATAATAAGATTATTTATAACACAATCTTAGTAGTTATATATAGAATAACTAAAATAGCCTAATTCTTAGCAACAACTAAACAACTAAACACTACAAGCTTAGCAAAGATCTTATACCAAGAGATTAAATACTAATATAGCATACCTAAAGCTATTATCAGCAATAAAAACAAACTGATCACCAGTCAGTTCTAGCAAGACTAGACCAAGGCCTAAGATATAAAAAGGCATATCTCTATAGCATAACACCTATAAATAGATAGTTAAACAGAAAGAATATATCAAACTTTAACTGCATATCTCTCAAAGTTTAGCAAAGGTCTATATAACTAATAAGTAATGCAGCTAGTTAAAACTAAGTTTTTATATAATAATAGTAAATATACTACTATTAATATATTGCTATTTAAAACCTTTATAAGATACTACCTAAGAATAATTAACTACTGCTTGCTATATATTAACCTTAAGACCTAAGAGGTTGAAGAAAGACTTAAGAAGCTGACAGAAGTTTACTAAAAGATAGCTAAGAATTAGCAGCATATAACTAAAATATAAACTAAAAATGCAAATACTAAAAGAAAAGCATAATTATATAATATTAGAGATATTATAAAACTCTTAACTAAGAACTTTTATTTCACAAAAAGTTAATAAAAGCTTACTTTATAATTTATTCCTATATTAGTTATAGAAGTTATAAGTTTTAACACCTATAGAGTATAGCTTCTAGAGAAGTATAATTAAATATATAATATCTTCTCTATTATACTACTAGAGCTATAGTATAGCTAAAAGTTCACTAAAGGATTGCTCTCAGACTTAGAAGAAGACCTTAAAGAATAAGAGGTTAAAAACATTATATTGCAAAAGAAAGCGCTAGAAGGCCCCCTATATCTAGTTAAATAGAAAGGCTAGTTAGTAGAATATAACACTTAGAAGCCTAAAGAACACTTAGCAAATGCTCTATAAATTCTTATAAAATTCAAAAAGCAGCAGCATAAGTTGCATTATAAGTAAAATAATAAGTAATATAGAGAAAATAAGAAAAGTTAATTAACTGCAAAACAGCTAAAATGCTAGCAAAAACTCCTTAAACCTCCTATAAAAGCAATATAAAACTATAAATATCTAACTAAAAACATCTTATAGAAATCTATTATACTCTTGCTAAAGTTTTACTAATAACACTACTCCTTATCCTCCTCACTATCTTTATTATTATTATCTTCATCTTCATCTTCCTCTTTTTCTTCTTCTTCATCCTCAACCTCATTCTTATTATCTTTATTCTCACTATTATCACTATCACTAGTTATACTGCTATTCCTATCCTATAGATTATTGCTAAGCCTATTAAAATCACTATTATCACTATTCCTCTTACTAAAAAAATCATCCTTATTATTAGTATTAACTAAATTCTAGCAAACTACTGCTAAATGCTTACTAATATCTTTATAAGAATTAAAGCAAAGTGTAAAACTACTACTAATAGTCTTAAAAATTATAATTAAAGCATAATAACAGATATTATAAAGTATGCAAATATTTTAAATCTTTAAAAGATCTTATAAAAGAAGTATAGCTATATAAAGATCGCTCTTTAAGAAATATATTACTAAGATGTTAGCAAGCTTATTAAAGAAGTCAGCTTATTTTAAGATATAAGTTTTATTATATAGGTAAGAAGAAAAAATACCTTCAATCTGCTTTATAATCTTATTTATCTTATCTTAGTTTTTAGCTTAGCAAGCTAGCTGCAAACACTTATTAATATAAAAGCAAAAATAAAGCAGACTATAAAATAAAACTTATATCTAAAAACATTTAGAGTTATATCTGCATATAGGCAGCAGCACTCTCTTTAATATCTATAGCTACTAATTAGTTATTATAATTTTTAGTATCTTACTAAAAGCTAGTAAGATTTACTAACTACTTATAGAGACTTTAGAGAAGCATCTAACCTTTCTTAATTGCAGTAAAGATGCAGTAAATCTCATACTAGCAGTAATAACCAGCCTCAATCTAACAAACGCAACACTTAACCTAGTTCTAATAGTAGCAAACAATTAGAATAAGATAGGAAGAAATCTAGAAGTAAAACAGTTAGCCTATACCTTCCCTAAATAATCGCTAAACTTACTTTATAACACTTAACGCTATATAACTAATATAACTTATATATATAATCTCTATTATAGATGTAAGTATAAACAACCTTACTGCTCTTATAAAGCTATAACATACAGCTAATATAAGGCTTGCTGCTATTAAATTAGTTACACCAGCATATACCATCACTAAGCTTAGAATTATCAAAACCATACTCAACAAGGATTTAAGTAATAAGGCTTTCTGCACTCATAATATTAGTTATAGAAATATTATAAAGTAGTAAAATATCTATAAAAGGTCTATAGAGGCTTAGTAAAGCTTGCATAATATAAAGATGCAGAAAGATATATTATTATGAGAAAAAGAAAAACTAAACTAGAGTAGAGAAAAGCTGTCACTTTATAGACAATTATAAGGCCTTATCAAACAGTTGCAAAGGCAGGCGCAATATCAGATAAAGTAAACAACAGTTATTTACTATAGCAGATGCTACTAAAAGTGAAAAAGCAGATGCAATAAATTAATAACAGCAGTTGCTATCTAACTTAATTAACAGCCTTATAATATGCCTGTTTAAAAGGGGGATAATAGGATAAAAAATAAAGCTATTATAAAAAACACTATAAAAATATTATATTAAGAAACCTCACTAAATAAAAAGTAAGTTTACAGAAAATAAAAGTAATAAACCACTTAAATAACTATATTTGCTAAAAAGAAGAATAAATATTACTTTCTTTAAAAATAACTAATAAAAAAGTTTAAAACAAAAAGACCTATATATAGCCTAAAAGACCTTAATTAATAATAACTATAATAATAACAGCCTAAACAGACAATAAAACCTTTACTAAACATATAACAGCTACCTACTATGCTAGACGACAGAGAAGAACAATAGAGGCTGCTCTAAACAACAGAAGAGGACTGCTGCAGCTACCTCAAACCAGAAGCCAACTATACAGTAAAAACCACTATAACTAGAAGGGAGATAATTATAAGAGACTAAGCATATAAAGCAGCAATACTGAAGATAACCTAGCTAATAAAAGCTGAAGGTATAGAGATGCCTATAAGCCTAGAGCATAGAACCCTCTACAGCAAGAACTCAGCAAGGACTTACTAAAGGTTGGGAAAAAAGGATCTTAGAAAAAGCAAGCAAAAATAGCACAGTAATATTATATTTACTTTTTAGGTGCTTCTCCTATCAGTTTAACCTAACTATAGCCTGTAGCCTCTAAATACCTTTATATTATGTTAATACTATAGAAATATAGCATTTTTGCTCTAGCTATCTAAGACCTAGAGCGCTTAAGAAACTGGTTTTTAACACTTAAAGGGTGAAGATCTAAGGAATATTACACCTCAAATACTAATATTATGCAACTATGCATGCGAAGCAAGTAATATTGCAATATACCTTAAAACGAAGAGCTATACAACCTTTCTATAGAATCTCATAAGACTTATTTAACTACCTAACAAATTTCAATGCAAATAAATAGCTTTTTATTATTAAAAATAAGTATATAAGTTAACTTTTTATATTCTTATATATAGATAAAACCTAATAGTCAGTCTTTATTGCTATTTAAATATTTAAACGCTAAGTATAGAGATAATATAGCCTCATGTTATGCAAGATCAAACAAAATAGCAAGTATGCTATAATTACAATAAATAAGATATTAGAATTCTAGATCTAAGCGTTAGATATAGAGATTGAAATCAAATAAGCACCTTTATATACTAAAGAGCTAAACAGAGGCATAAAGCGAGTAGGTTAGGAACTAATTACAAAAGCTATTGCAATAATCAAAGCAATAGGTCTTCTATTCACACTATAAGTTGAGGCAGTATAAGCTGCAGTATTCCTCTATAATATAAGCCTTTATTAATGCTGCAGCTAGCTTTTGCTAATCTAAGTTAAAAAAGACTAGTTGAAAGACTATATTAAATGCTGCAAACCTGCTTATAAAGCAAACCTCTTAGTTAATTCTCACCTATAATAAAGAGAAGTTTATATATATAGCTGCAGAGTATACCCCCTTAAGAAAAAATATAAAGCAAATAAGAAGAGATGCAACTTTAAGGTTATAATATGAAGGTATATTAGATATCTAGTAGGGTATATAGCAAACTTATATAACCTCTATAGAGTTTAAATACCTTCACTTTGAGAAGTTATTATTATATAAAATATGATGTTTGATAAGAAAACATTTTACTTAAAAGATAATATAAAGTTAGCAATCTAAAGCGAAAAAGCTTATATAATTGCTGATAAGATATAAAAACCAGCATCTCTAACGCCTTTTAAGCTACAGCTTTTAAGAGTATAAAATAAAGCTAAGATTATATTAATAATAGATAATAAAGCACTATTATTATATTTTTCCTTATTAAGAGAACTTTAACTAGTTAATAATAAGCAAAAGAGATAGTTATTAACCTCTAAGTTAAATATAAACTTTACTGATATATATAAGATAATAAATTTTATATTATTATTAACCTTTATCTATAAAGATAAAGCAATAAAAGAGACTTAGAATGCTAATAGGAATATAACCCCTATTAAAGATATAATTTTAGATAAGATCTATATTCAAACTGATACCCTTCTTCTGTGAAATCTAGATATAGAGAATAATAATATATAACTACTCTTGCAAAACAACTTTTTTACTTAGCTAGTATAGCTATACTTAGAAACTAGAGAAGAGAGTGCTACAGAAGAAAAGTTAGAGTAGGTATATAACTATACTAACTTAGGCTAACTTGAAATTGCAAAGCTGAAGCAATCACCTTGCTTTAGAACACACTTTATGTTCCTATATATAGAATGAAATTAAGATACCTTCTTTGAAATATATATACTAGAACAGCAGAAAGCAATTAAAGAGGCAGACTAAGGTTACTATCTGCTCTATTGCTTTATTTTTACTTCTGTTCACTAAGTGAAGCTTAAATATATTTCTATAATACTAAACAGAAAAATCTATATTAACTAGCTTATTAAGTTACTTAAGACTTAAAAAGATATTTAATAAATGCTAAAACTGCTCTATTTATGCTTTATTAAAATATATAATATTGAAATTAATAAACTTAAGGAAATAGAAGTCTAGGAAGTTATAGATAATATAAAGGCTAAGAATAAGCTGATATCTTTTAAATAAGTGTTTATATATAAACTAAATTAATATAGATATCTTAACTGCTGTAAAGCTAGAATTTATATTTAAGGCAACCTCTAAGAAAAGCATTCCTTAGAACAGATATATACTGCAACTCTCACTTTAAAAACTTTTAAGGTTATAATAGCTCTTGCAGCATAATTCAACCTTAAAATTCACTAATTTAACATTATTAATACGTTCTTAAATGCTATATATAGACTAAATAACCCCCTTATCACTTATTATTTACTAGATAGCTTTAAAGAAGATAAAAAGGTTGTTAAACTTCAATATGCTCTATATAGACTTCGCAATACACTTCTACTTTAGTATAAAGAGTTCTTAAGCTCCCTTCTTCATCTTAGATTGCACCTAATAAGCAAAGATCTATATCTCTTTCAGACTTATAATAAGAGAGTCTTTATACTCTTCTATATTAATAATATCCTTATCTTATATTATAAAAACTATGCAAAAGAAGCTGAAAAGGTTATAGAAGGGATTAAAGAGAAGTATAAGCTGAAAGACTAAAGACTAGCTGAATAGTATTTAGGAATTAAGATTATTTGCAATTAAATAATATAAAGCATCTACTTTTTATATAATTAGTATATTAAATAAATTGCAAAGAAGTTTGATCTTGCTAACTCTAAAGTATTAATTACACTTCTTCTGCTCACCTCACTTAAGAAGTTTAATAGAGAAGCAAACCTACAATAAGTTCTCTTATATTAAGAGAAGATTAAATTGATCCTTTATACTATAATTATAATATAACTAGATATTATATTTGCTTACGCCTTATTGTTATAATTCCTAATAAATCTATCTCTAAAGCATTATTAAACTGCAAACTAAGTAATCTGATATCTATATTATATTTAATACCTTATAATTTGCTTTAGCATCTTAAGAGGTGATATAGCTTAAGTATTACTGATTATAAGCAATATATCTTTTGCTGACGATAAAGAGATGTAAAGGTTGTTTTAAGGTTTTATAATATCTCTCTTTAGAGGCTTAATCTAATAGAAAGCTATGCGTTAAAATATAATAACTATGTTAATAATAGAAGTAGAGCTTTTAAGCTTAGAGCATATTGCAAAGGAGACTATAGCTTTTAAGCAGCTTTTTAGAGATCTTAAACTTAGCTTAAGAGATATATAGAAGATCTATTATAATAATTAGCAAATAATATAACTTATGATAGGCGAAAAGAAGTATATCTTAACTTGCTTTTGCTATATAGATATTTAGAATATATAGCTTTACTAGAAATATGCTAAATAATTGTTTTAAGTTGTATATCTTCTAACTGATGAGATGCTAGCTGACAGCCTTATAAAAACCTTTTTCTATGCAAAGTTTAAACAGTTTAAAGCATTTTTAAACCTCTAAGATATATTATAAGCAATAGCATAAAGCAAAAGGGAAAAATTAAGCAGTAAGTAAAGCCTATAGGCTAGGTATTTTTGATTGAAAATAGCCTAATAGCTAGGAAGTATATAGCCTTCTTAAGAGCTTGAAACATTTACGCTTTATAGGGCATTAAGCGATATAAAGCTGCGCTTTCTACTTATATCTCTAGAGAGCAGCTATATAGTTATCTATTAAGATATAATATGCAGGTAATATCGCTTTAGGAATAATGCTACTAAAGAGGCTGTTAATAGCAGCATAAATATTAGCTGCCTTATTAATAGAGGGAGTTGCCTTAGAGAACAGACTAGCATACAAACTACTAGAGACTAATATTTCTTCTGCTGCAACCTTAACCTATAAGGCTAAAGCTAGCATAGGAAGAGAAGCTGCAAGCTTTATAGCTACCTCTCTGCTACTTTCACCTTCAACTTTAGCCTTCTTTTAGGCCTTATTATAAGCGTTAAAAGCCTTGCAGAGTGTAGTTCTCTGATGAGCGAAAACCTATAATATATAAAGTTAGCAAATAGTTGCTAAAGCAAAAGGTTGCATAATGAAATATATATTGTCTGTAAGATCTTCTCATATGCTGCTAAGGAATTAAAGCCTCAGTCTAGAAATAGAGGCTGGCGTGAGGATATATAGTTTTCTCTTCTCTTTGCAAGGAGCGCATTTGCCCCCTTACCTCAAACTAAGCATATATATGCTAAGCGATATGCTTAAGATAGCGCTGTATAAGCATAGCAGATATATAGTGTCACTTAGTAGCAGTAGCTGCTCTTTCTCTTAACCTTCAGCCTTTAGAGCTTCTATTTCTACTTAAATATCAGTAAATAATATAATGACTTAACTGGAAACATAGATTGAAGATATACTCTGCTTATGCTTTTAGTGCAGTTTGTAAATAGATAGAGGAGCAGAAGTTACAGACTGTAAATTATATATCTCTTTAGCTCTTCTGCCTTCTGCAGGCTTTTCGCCTTTCTTAGGCTTATTAGTTTTAGCCTCTGCAAAACAACTTAAGTTAGTAATTATATTATAAAAGCAATAGAGTGAAGTGAAAATTTTATAATACTTTATAATGAGAAAAAGACTTAGAAGTGATGAAAACAGAAGATAAAATAATTTACTCTTAGGCTTAAGGCCTTCAGGCTTAAGGGCAGGCGCTAGAGAAGTGCTGCTACCTTCTTCTTCTTTTCCCTCTCTCTCCTTATGCTTCTTATTAGTGAGAGCAGCTTTCGCTTTAGCTATAGCAGCTATATGCTTAGCTTTAGTTTTCTTAAGAGGTATCTAAATAATACAGTTAATATTAAAAATAAGATTATAAGCAAATAAAAAGTGTTATAATTGCAGCATAAGTATATATATATATATAGAAATAAAGTAGGTAATATATATAGTTATAGTGATAGTAATAAAGAAGGAAAATTAAGAGGTAGAGGTAGTATATAAGATATTATTATTACTGCTATACTGCTGCTTTAACAGCTGCTTCAGCTGCTTAGCTTAAGCTAATAAGAAGCCTCTTTTTCTGCTAAGCAAAGAGGCAGTATTAGTTATTACTTCAGCATCTATAATATTAACTATAATAGAAGGTATATAAAGAAAAAGACCTACCTTTTTTATATAATTTAATAATAAAGCTATAAAGTTATTCTTTTTATTAGTTTCTTTTATTAATTATTTCTCTTTATATCTATTTATAGATCTAAAATATATATATAAAAATATAAAATAGTAGTTATATAAGATTAAGGTTTATAGGCTCTTTTAAGCCTAAAGAGATATATTATAATAACCTTAAGTATCTAAAGCAGCCTTACGCCTAGAGGAAGGTGCAAGGTAACCTACTTCCAACCTACTTATCCAGGCTGACAATATTCCAGCGCGTCAGTCTCTATTCCTTAAAAAACCCCTCGCGTTAGATCCTGACTTAGAAAGAATCAAGCCGTTTTATTCACACAGATGCCATACGTACGTTATAGTTAGTTTACAACACACGGAATTTACTCCGAGTGGCAAAGTTGACCGCTCCCTTGGTGACAAGGTCTTGTAAGCTGATAGGCTTCACCGCAATAATGTCCAACGAGCCTCAAGGGATTGCGCGCGTAGCATAAAATCATTTCACCAGTCGTTCTTTTGTAGCAGGCGTCATTTTAGCCCGGGATGCGCCATTTCGCCGTTAGATAAGGGCGATCATCACCGGATAGACATGCCAAACTCACACCTGGCTACTGATACTCCCTTCAGTTCGATTGTCGTCAGGCCTACATACTACAGAGCACCCTGATCGACACTTCTTCTCGTGGTTCCCCTTTGAAAAAGCTTGAAGTCGAGACCATCCACAGCTCCAACGAAGACGGCCCGTCGTTCGGAGTCCCCCGCCTATGGCACGCACCGGCCAAGGTCCCGTTGAATAAAGCTCTTGCGGGTCCTCCACACCGACGTCACCGAGCCCTTTTCGGTATCGTGGGTCCACGGCTTGGCTCATCGAGTGGAGTGTTTAACTCCGAAATCATGGCCTCTTTGATTGTCAAGGGATAAATCTAAGGCTGCTTAAACGTGCCCAAGGAGAGGTCGGCAATTAACAAGTTGCCCAGCTTTGGCATTCAATGGGTGGTAGAGGTGGTGCTTTTCCCAACGAACTCAACATCATGCAGAACTTATCTTTGCAGGAGTGGATCTGGATATCAATATGTCGCCCCTCGCAGAAAGGCTACTGCTGGATTGCCCGCAACGCCCCATTCGTCTTCGAAAGCTGAAAACATGTTTGGAGAACGATCAGTTCAAGACCCAACTTGGGCGAATGCGCTGCTAGTTGAACAGGGTACCCTCGGTCAGGGCGTCAAACTCAACTAGCGTGCGCCAAATAACTGAAGTATCTGAAATATATTCAGTGCATTTCAATGCTGTGGTAATTGTGAAGGTCGCTACCAGAAGCATGCCCCAGCGTGTCGGCGTATGATGTGGTTGCCTCTGTGTGACCCCACCCACATACGCGGTGCCACGCGCAGCCCAGTGGCAGTCTGTGGATACATCTTTTTGTACTGTTAGCGGTGTGGTCTAATTCAGAAACGTTTATTGAGAGGCCGTGGGTTCGAATAGCGCTCTAAAAGAAATGTTTCGTATCAAAACAGATCAACAATCTCAGGACGCACATAACAGCAGATAATGATCTAAGCTATGTGACAAAATCACCAGAATCGTGATTTGCATCGACGTGAAAGCCAAAAAGGAAAGAGCGACGTGGCAGGAGTCTTGTTGTTACCGCGGTAGCGTGAGCCAGACAGCTCAGCTAACGACTGTGGCCAACGTCACTTGAGATATGACGTGCATGTTTGACTACATATACTACTGAAATTGGCACTAATGCATTCACAAGTCTGCATAATAATCATATCATCATCTTCAACACTGCATTAATTTGCTAGGAATATCTTGGGAAAACACAGACGTAATCGACTGTTTGGTTGGTTCACACAGATGGGGCGGTAGCGATATTTCATCCCAATTTTAGATCGGGAGTGGAAGCAGATTATTCAAAGGGTATGGAATTCACTTAATACATCAATACAAAATACGAGGTAGCGACTGTTTGCGGATACCAACAGGTCTCAACTTGCACGAATGAATCAATCAAAGTACTATGTACAAACGCTTGATAAAGCTTTCAGTGTTTTGGACCATCTGGCTCATCTCATGGCTTGATGCTTTCGCTCTAACGCTGTCAAGTCATCAATCAAACTTTCAACGTGAAGACTGTCACGCCGGTGAACCCACTCCATATCGGTCAAAGCTTTCAGAGGGGTCTGACCGGCAAGATTTCTCAACATTGGATCTGCTTTCTTGGCAAGCAAGAGTCTCGCTGCCTTTGCACTGCCATTAATGCACGCCATGTGTAATGGAGTGTTGCCTTCTTCCCCTCTTCCATTAACATCTGCGCCGTGGTCAATCAAAAGGCGTATTGCAAAGTACGTCCCAGACTTAGCTGCAGAGTGAAGAGGGGTATTTCCACGCTTGTCGACGGCGTTCACATCTGCGCCCGCCCGTAAGAGGAAAAGTGCGTTGCAGACAAGATTCTGTCTGCAGACGCTATAATGCAAAGCCGTCATACCGTAGCGGTGCTGTGTTCCAAGATCGCCACCAAGCTTATGGAACGTGTATACTGACGACGCTTTATATTCTCTGTCAACGACAGGGGCCGTTTTGTAGCCCTTTGCGGTGTACACAATTTTCCATTTTGCTGTGGCATACGGCCCTTTGGAACGGGCATTGGAGGAATGGCATATTGCAGCAAAGAATGCTATGGATCGTTTGCCTCGGCCATAGCGTTCATCAAGTATGATGTTCTTGGCGGGGTCGGCCCGCATGTAGGGGTCAAAAGCTTCAAGAAGCGACTGCAAGTTCGATCGGCCCTCGTGAGAGGCCATTGCTGCGATAAGCGGTGTTCGTTGCCTGCCGTCCCGATTATTGATCGAGGCGCCAATGCCCAGCAACGTATTGACTGTGGAGACCAGCCCTCTTGTGGCTGCCATGTGAAGAGGAGTTTGGCCTTTGGAGCAGGGGGAATCGGTCTCAACACCGATCTGGTGTAAGTACCGAAGGCATGAGTCCGAGCCTCCATAGGCTGCAAAGTGAGCGAGAGAAAATTTTGTGTCAATGATATGTCGGGGGACGTCAAAATCCGTGAGATGTGGTCCTTGTCCGACATCCGCCTTCAACTTCTCGAGAGCCATTTTCAGAAGCCTTAGATGCCCAAAAAGACAGGCAGTCCGTGCAATATTGTACGCATTTGGGAAACGCTTCCGGACGCTGTTCGATTTTGGATATTGAACCGGGAGTACACCTTCGACCTGTGTGTCCATCATGAAGCAATACCAGGGCTGTGGCTTTTGGCCTCGAACCTTTTTGTGTCTGGGATTCTTGCAAAAGAACAGGGACTCATATGCATCATAGTAATCTTTGCCGATATCCGTGACGGCATCGTTTCCATCGGGATGGGCCTGGGTTTGACAGTGATTGAAATGATGAAGCCACCACGTCGCAGAGTAGTCAAAGAAATCGTGGAGCGGCGCCGAGCTTTCAAGATTTCTGGACGGATTCTGCCGCCAAAGTTGAACGGACTTCCTGAAGCTCGAGGTCTGGAAATCCGGTTCAGAGAGCAGAACAATGCAGCTCTCTGCCATGAGACGGTGGGCTTCAGGTAGGGACAAGCAACCTTGCCACTGAGATGTAGGCTTCTGGTTGGCAGCGACAAGAAAGTCCTTAGCTGCTCGATTCTTGAGTTCTACCTTCCCACCGTATAAAGTGATGAAGGGCCCACACTGATCTCTCAACACAGATTCGAAATGCTGGATATCGGGATCCCAATTTCTGTCTCGGCAATGAAGGGCGAGCATAAGTTCAGTTGTTGACAAGGGTCGCTTTGCCGCAATTATCAGTGCGAGTAAACTTCGCACTAACTGACGATTGGAATCTTGAATCCTGTCCAGAAGCTTGTCGTAAGCATTGTAAATCTTGTCCTGGGATCCTTCGAAGACTTTCTCCCAGCCAATCGCTTGCATGGGTCGTGTTTGATGAATGATCTCGAAAATGAGATCCATCCACAGATAATTTCTTTGTTCGACGCCTTCTTGGAACAAGTGGCTTTTGATAATGTTCTTTGCAAGCTCAGAAGTTCTGATGTCTTTTCTTCGTTGAATCAAATCATCGAAGCGTCGCGACACGACTTGATTGATTTCGGTCTGGAAAAGCTCCCTTGACCTCATTTCACTCTCTCCATCTCCTTCCAAGTCAATCTTCTCCAAAGAAGGATCCCTCAAGAGCTCCATAACATGCGACTGATTTCGTGTGAAGAGAATGAACTTTGGTTGACGAGCTTCGGAATCATCCGAACGGCTTCTGAAGAGGCTCCCCACAAATGTCTCCAACTGACCCAAGTCACTTTCATCCAGACCGTCAACTACACAAATGACTGAGCCAGATCTTGAATCCGCTGATGCTGCTGCAAATGTAGACCACATGTTGTGAAAGCCAGATATATCATCGGGGTCGCTGCCATTCGCTCTAAAAGCTTCGGCAACGTCTTCATTGACATGAAATAACCGGTGAACAAGAGCCTTGCAACAATTAGTATAGCTCTTAGCTCTCTCATCACTGTCTTTGAAGAAGAAGTAACAGATAGTTGAGCCTGGGAAGCGTTCAGGCAGCACGTCCTCGATCAAATACTTCGCCAAGACAGATTTACCACAGCCAGAATCAGCTGTGACTAGAAGATGACCTTTCTGATTGCGCAACCAGTCTTCGAATTTTGGATGAGTGCAAAGCCATTCGCAAGTACCGTCCGCCGCCCGTTGGGTTTCGTGGAGGTGTCGATCGTACGGGAAGTCCTTGAACTTGGCTATGAAACTCTTCCGATCCTTCGTCTGGTTTCTCTCTCCGTCTTTCTCAGCGAGATCCGAAATCCGGCTTAGATATTTATTTGTGAGCTTGTGTTCAGTGACAAGTTGGAATCCAGTAAAGGTGTTGATGCGTTTCATCAAGTCCCCCTCTCCGTCTGCGATGACTTTGATAAGACCAGTCCAATCGTCAAGGCCAGCCATTGGCCTCAGAGCACGCGCGATTCTCGATCGTTTCAATGCACACGTACTCAGCACCACGTACTCAATGATCGCTTGATACACGTCCTGAATCATGTTCCTTATTCGGGCCTGATTGTCGCGCTCTTGCTGCAAAAGCAGTTTGGGTAGGTCAAATAGATATGGTGCCCGATTGCAGATATACCTGAGGCCTGAGACCATTTCTTGTGCTGAGGTAAGCGGCATCTTGACGATCTGGCAAGGCGAAACCTGTCAGTAAGTAATTTCCAGGCAAGTCAAATGAGAATCGGCGTACGTGAATAGCAGCGCAAACTCCTGCCCATGCTAAAGCTGCCGGGGGGCACTGTGATAGCATTGCGGTAACGAATGAACCGAGACCTCCCACGACATTCAGAACAGCCAGAGCGTTGCCTTTGAGTCTTTCATGCTTCCCCGCACTTGACAGAGTCTGGTCGGTCCGGTGAACAAATAGTTCCAAGTTGGATTGGTTCAGTAATCGCTCATTTTGAGTTGCTCCTTCGCTTGCGTGTGCTTGTGTATCTTAAGGTTCCATGAGTAAGACGTACATGCATACTTCATAACGTTCAGTACACTTTTCATACCTTGACTTTGAGCTGCATCAAATTGACTCTGGTATTCTATGACAAACTCTGCCATCCCCTCTTTTCTCCTGACCGCGTCGAACGCGGCTTTCCAGATCTCTTTCGCGTCATCTCCGAGAAACAGATCATTAGAAAACTCGTGTTCGACATCCTGGCTGGCCTCTGAAGCTTCCTCGTTCTCTGACAAGGATGATGATGTATACGATGATTCGCGGCTTTGGGAAGAAGATGTCCATGACTCATCGCTATTTTGGTATGGACCGTCTGGAGCTGTTGAAGTGAAAAGTCGCTTGAAACGAACCTTGAGCCTGGTAATTCTTTTCTTCGCCCTGCTCCATCTGGAGACTCGCTTATGCTCTCGATTGATCATCTTGGAAAGCCAGAGCAGCACCCAAATGTTCCCCACTAGGCGCGAAGAGTTTACAGGTAAGTGGGAAGAAACAGCAGATCACAACGTACTGATAATGCTTTCTTCTAGGTAGGCTGGGCAAAACTTCTTCGCACAGCGATCACGCGGGGAGCCTAAGCCTGCATGCACGCACGAAGCGTGTATGATTGGGCTGCAACATTTGCAGAATACACGCTAAAGACTAGCTAAGATTGCCTCTTGTTTAGGCCTGCCACATGCTGTTGCAGGAGGCTTTGTCGTTCAACTGCAGAAAGATCGAGACTTTCCCTGCGTATGCGGATGGTACTAGGTAGCTTATGCCTCTGTGAATGCCACGTATCATCTGCAAAGGCACTCCACTATGGTCCAAAAAGAAGTCACGCAAAGGTTATCAATACTAAAATAGGGAAAGCAAAATGAACAGGATTGGGTGAGAGAGTCACCCCTAATGAATTGATTCTATCTCTTGTGTGGTCTATACGTGCTTTTTTGACACGCGCAAGATGGCATCATGGCTGTTACAGTAAGATATAATGAAATGGGAAGAAATCTGAGTCTTTTGGGTGAAGATGAAGATGACAAGGGCCAGTTGGCACCGTCATCCAACAACAGGATGCAGTTGTGGTGGGACATATTGTCCCGCTGGCACTTCTCAGCTATGCAGATCCCAGCCTCTGGCGGTGAACCGGGCACACCTGAGCCAGGTTCTCTTTCATCTACGAAAACCTATTAGGCCGCCACTCCACCCCCCAAAGCTTTGATCCGCAGTAAAGGCTGTGACAGCCTAGCCTGGGATAAATTGGTCTTGGTTTTGACTTTCCCGTGCACGCCAGTGTGAATCTGAAGGCACGTCTCTTCATGCATTCATAGCCTGTTGGAGCGCAAAATTGACTTGTGGAGTATCGGATACGTTCCGGCCGGCCCATGTTGGGCTGATTATGAAGTTGCAGGATTTGAACCCGAAGGCTCACCTCTTCTGTCACATTTCCCAGCTCAGGGGCCCACTAGCAAACTGAGAGGATGACAGGTCGTTTTTAATACATCATTCGTCGTTATGACTGACCACGTTCTATTGGCTTCTTGCCCCATGTGTCTTTTCCGTCCCCTTCTTTTCTTTCCGTCTGCTCTTCCTCTTCTATCTTGGGAAGCCAGAATAGGATAGCACTTATTCACTCGCATGCTACATAATCCCAAGTGTGAAGAATGCATGCTACCATAATCGAGGACAACCTTATTGTGTTTGCACCACAGATTGTGCAGCTTTCCGCGCAGTCCCAGTAGCTGGGACTAGTCTTCATCTCCCTGAGGTTGTTATCGTAGGCCACGGCGGCATCCGCCATCTTTGGGGAAATATCGAATGTGATTATTGTTCTCAAAGATTTAGGAGGTCGGAACACAGTGTTAAAATACACTGACTGTCTTCTCTTCCTTGGGCGGCAGTCGGACAAATGACCATAGGCATGTGGTGGTTAGATAAACCTGACCTGGGGCTTGACTCGTGCGATTTGAACGCAATGCAGGAATCCCTTCGGCCACTAGTCCACCTGAAAATCCCATCTCTCCCATTACGATTGCATGCAAACCACTGGCGGAAAGCCGTGTTCTAGAAAAATGCTCATTTAGTCGGGGCTTGGCGCAAACGGTCTTGGCAGATGCCATCGCATACTTTTGTATGCGCAGCGCCCTGGGAAAAGTCCGAATGCGACATCCTCGGCCCAAGCTAAATGTGTCCAAAGCCATGGATTGAGAATAGATTACCTGAGAGATGCCTGCCTCTGCGTCCATTCATTCGGGACGTTAACACGGCCCGTCGCGGAAGTCAGCTCGCCACATGTTTTCCATTCTGAACTCGGTACGATTTTCTGTGCCATCGGAGGACAGTAGTCTGGTCTAGGCTCTGTTCCGCGCTTAGTTGGCATGGGTCTCACTTCAGCTCCAGAAGAGGGGCTTCGGAGTCTGGCTGAAGTGGTGGCGTGGCTAGGTCCTTCCCTCTTCGAAGGTTATTGTCCAATGACAACAGAAACAACAGTCAGCGCACCTATAAACCTGTTTTTGGATGTCTCGGATATTAGGATGTTTCCGTCGTGCTCTTCACAAGTTCAGTTCACTAACGGGTATACAGAATTTGAATTGAAGCCATGGCTGAGAACCCCACTTTCGGGATTTCCTGGACCGAGTTGGTTCAAGTACCGCGAAAATGGATGTTTGTTAGATTACTGTGAAATCAAGTTAGCCCTTTTTCGGAACAGCCTCGAGCCTTAGATCATACTATTGTATTTTATGGTTTATCACGTTCGGCTTCTTATCTTGCTCTCGCCAGTCTTCAAGCTCGACGAAAACGTGGGAAAACCCAGTGGCCTGGCTATCACGGCGAATTGGCTTGCGATTGTGGCTTTATTCCAAAGTTAATCTGGAGAAGGAGTTAGTACACTTCCATTGAAATCCAAAGAGGCTGATTGTAAGAATGAGGCCGTCCGGATTCTCTCTGCCAAAGCATCGAGACTTTGGCTCATCAACGATTCAACTGCATTGGGACTTGTGTATCATTAGTTGTCCTCAAATGGTCTTCCTAGACGTGTAGGGGATGGTTGGAAGTGTGAGTATATAAACTGCCCACCTCACCATCTGTCAAGCATGATCGATTAAACCAAACCAATACTGACAAAAACAAAAGATCGTTTGCCAAGCTTTTGAGTGAAGAATCTTTAAACAAAATGTCCACTCAAACTGTAACTTCAAACACAGCTGAGACTGGGGCTTCACTGTCAAACGACCAGCTTCCCCAGCACTTGGTCGAAGCGATGCAGAGGATTTTCCAGAAGCATCCTGGGTACCGTACAAGTACGTATGATGTTCTGACTTCACTATTGCACGGCTAAATGTCTCATCCAATCAGCCCACGCGAAGGGTCTTCTTGTAGAAGGTGTTTTCACACCAAGCGAACAAGCCAAGACGCTTTCAAAGGCTGCTCATTTCAACAACGACTCGACTCCAGTTATCGCGCGCTTCTCCGTCGGCGGAGGTATCCCCAGGGTGGCCGATGTCCACCCTTTTGCGACCCCCAAGGGCATTGCGATTCGATTCCAAGTTGACGAAGACACCCACACCGATCTGGTTGCTCACTCCTTCGACGGCTTTGCTGTTCGAACAGGGGAAGAATTCCTCACCTTTCTCAAGTTCTTTGGAGGAGTGGCAGCGGCCAAAGCTGCGCTTGCTGCTGCGCAGGAGAAGGGTGGCGACACTTCCAATGAGGAAGCCGCCGTCCAGAGTGCTCAGGCAACCTTTTTTCCGTTTCTTCAAGCCCACCCATCTGCAGAGAAGTTTGCGAATGGATTTGGACCCAACCCCCACAACTACGGGACCCTGCAGTATTACGAGCCCAATACCCATATTCTGACCAATGCGGACGGCAACGTCGTCAATGTCCGCTACATAATCGAGCCCGCAGACGGAGAGCATCTTTATGGCAAGGACGAGATAAGCAACCTATCTCTCAGCTACTTAGAGGAGGATCTCAAGCAGAGGTTCCCAGAGAGGCCCATCGTTTTCACCATCAAGGCACACGTCGCGGACCCCAGCGACGTTTTGGACGACGCCACGGTGCCATACAAGAGTACCACCTTTGTCCCTGTCGGAACTCTGGAGATTAACAAGGTCTCCGATGACAACGCTGAGAGACAGCAACAGATTGCGTTCAGTCCGACTCCGGAGAAGGGCGGCATACAAGGCATCATGTCGTCTGACGATCCTCTCATTCAAACTCGTAAGGGAGTTTACTGGATCAGCGCTGACCAGCGGCGGCATGAAAAGCAGACCGAAAGTGTGGATTTCTTGTAGAGGAAGAACAGTATTCTAATCTCGAAGCTAGTAATGTTTAATTAAGCAGACTTTGGTCTTACACCGCATTTCTTGCCACTGTGTCGCAGCTAAGATTGCATCTATCCCCTCATGATTCCCTCAGCCGCATCGACAATCTCCTCAATTATATCCTCAACCTTCCCTTCGATGCCAACTCGTAGTACTGTTTCTTCGCCTAGATAGCCACGTGCAGTCTTGGGGTAAGGAAATGAGCCAAGAGAACCAAAGCTTGTCATCACCGTTGGATCCAAGGGCCTCAACACAGGGACTTCCTCCTCCTCCTCATATAGAGGAACAAAGAGAACTCCGATCCCGTATTCTTCTACGGTCTTTCTGATTGAATCCTTGTGCCACTGCTCCAGCTCGGGGTGTGTGACGACCATCAAGGCAGGGTTCGACTTCCGCCCGATCTCATCCCCAAGCGGAGCGGACGTGACCGGCTTGTTGACATGTCTTGTTGTCGGAGGGCCCGAGGACATGAAGCTTCTCGCGATGCTGGATGACGAGGCAGCATCCGAAGTAGCCGATGCAATAGAACTGAAGGAGCCTCGCCTACTCGTCGATGTTGAGGATGTCCCGCCAAAGCCAGAGAAGCCCTCAGTGGCAGGCCGGGACTCTTCGGGGAACAGAAGACCCGTTCTGGTCATCTTGGAAAGCCACATGCGCTCATATCGCGCCTCGTTCGGTCGTACAGCGTCATCATCACCATCAGCTCCCGAGAGGCCTCTCGACATGCCTACGGTGGCGGCTTTGGCTGACGTCTCATGCAAGCTGTCGCCTTGAAAGAGAGGACAGGACAGGGCGGTAGCAACTGATTTCGCGATCTGAACTTTTCCTGCCACCGATGTCGAGGCTGTGATTAGAATGATGTACTTCGACGGCTTGGTATTCTCTTGAAGCTCTGTCTCCGGCTTGTCGGGGAGACGATGGAGCATCGCCTGTGGCGTTGGTGGACGGAGCGGATAGTCAGACATCCTGGACACGCCTATGTTTGGTCGCTGTTTCTGTGGTATGAAGATGAAAAAATAGGGTTGTTCAGTTGAATGACGCTCAGCGTTTGACGACCGATACCCCGCTTTGGGTGGCTTCAGGCTACCGGATCCTTCGTGGATATTCGGCCAAATCACATGACACCAAAGCCAATCCATTGCTTCTCTCAGAAAGACTTTTTGCATAATCCTCAGCCATACAAAGATTTCATTTAATTACATCTCCAGCTATCCGCCTACGTCTTTGAGTATGTGTAGCGCGGCCCTAACGAACTCATCACCCTTAATTCCCGTGGTTTGACATAGAATGGTTCTGTCGCGTCGAAATACTCGTTGTAGTAGTCTTTTGTCATTTGGTGCTTTTCGACTCAATCAACAGCTGGAAGCTTGAGGAAATATCATGCTATCTCACCTTCATAATCCAGTCTACGGGCTCAGACCTTGCGACATTTCAGCCTCAACTCAGACGAACATCACCATCTGCACCATGAGTAACTCACCATTTTTCGATCCACGTGATTGTCCCAGGGGAATCATGCACCTGATACATCTCAAAGTGCATCAGTTCGGGCTCCCTCTTCAGCCTTTCTATCGTCGGCTCTGCGGCTTCTAGGAACCTCGCCACGTCCCGCGGCCGGACGTGAACAGTTACGTGGAAAACCGTCGACATCGTTGACTTGAATACGGGTTGCGATCCGACGAAGTCGATGTTTTGTCAGACGAAAGACGTCGTCAAAGCTTCGGAGCTATGATCCCGGGGACCGCAAGCTTTATGTGGCACGCAATAACAGTCGCCCCGCACGTCCGAGGTCAAGCCCAACGGTAGCTCAGAGGGTGAAACGTCTGATGTCCGACCAGCTCCGAGAGATGTCTCGCCGGAATTCCGGACGCGCACTGGCGCAGACTTGCGTGATGTCATCCCACCAATGTCCACGGAGTTAAGGCACAGGCATGTTGTTTAACCTTTGATAAGCTATGGAGAAGTACGTGATAGCCAGGCTCATGTGCAGCTTATCAATGCGTTGAGCCTGATGGAGCAGCCTCTGAATGCGAGACGCGATGCTTCTCAGCGCCATCCTCGCTCCACATCCTTCGGCCCTCTCGCTTTGAAGCGAGCCATGCAAAGAAGAGTATGATCGTAACGACCAACAAAACACCGCACGCAAGTGCTAGGGTTACAACGCAGGGTCCATAGTACGTTCTTAATTGGTAGTCGTACCCCGACTGAGTTGTAGGACTACCCACCCGCACGGTGGAATAGCTCGGTGTGCCTCTTCGTACCTTTTCGCAAAATGCAAACACGCAGCCCACGGCGGCGATGGTGAAAATGAGAGACAGGATGGAGAAAGCGATGGAGGCTAGGTTACAGATTCGGTTGCGCCTGAAAAACGCTGCTGCCAGTAGAATAATTGCCACACCAGTCATAGCTGTCGCAACGGCTGGAAGAACGAACCCCAAGGTCATGTCGCGCATGCCACCAGGCTCAAAGGTGGACGGAAAATCGCTGTTAAGTGGGCGCATAATCACGGCTGGGTCATAGCCGGATGAGCCATTGACTCTGACACAGCCTTGAGGGTGCGATTCTCTATATGGTGATCAGTTATAAAGTCCATCATGAGGAACAAAAAACCACCCATTCCATGGCAACTTACCTTTCTACGGAGGTAAGCTGACACCAGCCCCAGAGCCCAAACTGCACCCTGATCTGTGGTTGAAGAGTCGATCTAAACCTTGGACTGGCGTCGACGGTGAAGATGGGCAAGCTGGTGTTTGGGATGGAAGCGGAGGTAACAATGAGGAGTGCGAATGCCACGACCAATGACAATGCACCTACCGCAGTCAACAGTCGAGCGCCCATGATGATCGAATGAAACAAGATGAGCTGGTAGGCAACGTGATGTGTGACGTCTTCCAATATTTTTGATGCTATTCTTCCACGCACAAGACTGGGTGCTCAATACGGCTGATTGTGTAGGATTGAATCGGAGCTTTATAGACACAACATGGATCGACAGCGACAACTGTTTCGGGCAACTCTAAGTTCCCAATGTCACACAAGCAGGGCGAGATCTCTACTACGATGGCTTACGGCTATTATGTCGCTCCTTGTGGAAAACGGAGGTGTGTTATGCCTTATGTCTAAGAATCTGACGTCAAATAAAGCTGGGCGCACATCAGGGTCCAATCAGTTCTGAGTCACAGGATTTGAGAGGATTGATCGTCCGCTGTCAGCACCTCATCTTGGCACTGCGGTCACAAAGACATTCGATTTTGCGCTTGTGCACATCGCCATTTTGCCTCCCAGGCTGAATGTTACTTTTCAGCCCTTGGAGTTATTCCCTTGACTGCTGGTCGAGAGCCCAGGACGCGATTTCAGCACCTGCCAAGAGAAGGGCACGTCGTGGTAAGATAAAGGAACATGTTCGAATCTATGTGGCGGTTTCTTCTCTTCGCGGTCAAGGAATTGTCTTAAAACTTTAAATTTCTATATGTCCTTTACGAAGATCATATCATAGCAACCATGGGGTATCTGCATTTCTCACTCTCTCTCCCTATCCTACGCCGACATAGCAGGGCGCGTCTGCTCATCAACAACCTCTCTGAAGATCTGGTTCTTCTTGGCCACATCGGCCGTACCACTGCGGTCGCCGAACACCTCGTCCATCTGCTCCAGGGTTCGGCCAGCAGTCTCGGGAACCAACCACCAGACCCAGACGAAGGACAGCAGGCAAAAGACGGCGAAGAAGATGTAAGCTCCGAAGCCAGTGTTCTGGACGAGAGGAGGGGTGATGAGACCGATGATGAAGTTGTTGATCCAGTCTGGATAACCATTAGTCTCTGAAGAACGGTGAAACTTCTTGTCGCGAATGACTTACTGGAGCAAGTGGAAAGGGCAACGCCCTTGGCACGGAGAGACGACGGGAAGACCTCGGAAGGCATGGCCCAGGGGACTGGTCCCCAGGAAGCGCCGAAGCTGAGCATGTAGATCATCAGGAAGGTGACGCTGACCCATCCCTGGGTCTGGTAGCTCGGCCAGTCGTGCGAGTAGACACCGACAAGCGCGGCGATGATCGTGTGAGACATGAACATGATGGCACTGCCGATAAGCAGGATGGAGCGACGTCCGAAGCGGTCCATGGTCCACAAGCTGGGAATGACGCCAACCAGCTGGACACAGTTGAGAACACCGGACATGATGAGCTGCATGTTGCTGTCGAGGCCCATGGTCGCGAAGAGGGTCGGGGAGTAGTAGATCAATGCGTTGATGCCGACGAATTGTTGGAAGAACTATTTCCAGCGTTGTTAGTACCCATGATCCTACGTTTTCTGATGTTTTCGGGCCAGTGGTGGGGCACGTACCATCAACAGAACTCCGACTTGAGTGCGCTTCCAGCAGCCAGCCTTGAAGCAATCGGTCCACGAAGCAACCTCCAGCTTCAAGCTGCTTCCAAGGTCGTTGTTTCCGACAAGGGTAGGGTGGCGCTCGGCGGAGACGGAGGTCTGGAAGCGGGCCTCGGCGATGATCTCCATCCACTCGCGGCGGACTCGGGGGTCGGTGTCGGGAAGCGTGCGGAGCTTGGAGAGGTTGCGGAGAGCTTCCTCTTCGCGGCCCTTGGACGCCAGCCATCGGGGAGAGTATGGGAGGAACACGGCGCCGAAGCCGAGGAGGAGGCCGGGAAGGATCTGGATGAGGAAGGGGAGTTGCCAAGACCAGTGGTTCGGGATACTCTTGGTTCCGTCTGTCGCATCAGTTAGATTGGCTCATAAAGTTAGGCATCTTGTGGTGCTTACAGGTAATCCAGAATGAGATGACGATGCCGACGACAATAGAGAGCTGCTCGAAGACCAGGAGGGAGCCGCGAATCTCGGGAGGCGAAATTTCAGAGATGTACAGGGGGACAACCATCGACAACCTAAACCAGTCAGTTTACGAAGATCCATGAATAGAAGCTGTAACACTTACATGCCGATGCCTAATCCTCCGATGAAACGACCTCCAACCAGCATGTCGTAGTTGAGCGCAGAAGTCTGGATAGAGGAACCAATTGTGAAGACGACAACAGCAACCATGATGGAGCGCTTGCGAGAGATCCAGTCGGCGATCCAGCCCTGGTTGAGCGCACCGATGAAGGCACCAAGGGTGATCATGGCCGTCATCAGACCCTTCTTGAAGCCAGAGCCGGCGGCGTGATCGGAGACTTCGGGGAAAC
Organism: Colletotrichum horii; assembly: GCA_027406005.1. Taxonomy (NCBI): domain Eukaryota; kingdom Fungi; phylum Ascomycota; class Sordariomycetes; order Glomerellales; family Glomerellaceae; genus Colletotrichum; species Colletotrichum horii. Next base: position 9,066,720 of record JANVYB010000001.1, on the reverse strand, counting down.
GCTCGAGAAACTGGTCCATGACCAATGTGACGCTGATGACACCCTGGTCGTATCCGAAGAGTAGACCTCCAATCGCCGAGAAGGCCGCGCAGAGGGCTACATAGTGGGAGGAGAAGATTCCGCGAAATCCTACATCGACAGTGAGCGCGAGTTGAAGAGCCTAGTAGATGTTGTTTGCGTACCTGAGGGTCCGTAGGGATCGAGAGCATCGTCAGAGAGAACTGTCTCTTGCTGCTCGGTCGAGGCGCCGAACTTGGTCGACGACTTTTCCAAGTCGGAGGCTGAAGCCGGTCGATGAGCCATGATGAACCGCGAGTGTATCGTATGAGTCTGAAAAGAGATTTGTTAGCTCATGACATTCTGACATGGTGTTGATGTGAAACGGAAGCCTGACTAAGCTGGGCAACGTTTAGGAGAGAGGCCGGATTGGGATGAACTCACTTTGGGTAGTGTTGATATGCAACCCTGCGAGCTGGGACCAAGTAATGGGAAGAATGAAAAAGCTCAATCCAGTCTGTGAACCGGAATCAAGTACGGGGGGTATCAAAATATGTTGGTGAGAAGGGAGCTTGGGTCGCACTCGACTGAAGTCACAAGAACGCAACATGAGTTACAAAACATGGCACGACGACGTCTTTATAGACTTTTCCGCTGGGCCTCGCGTTCCCCCTTCTTCTTCCCCAAATCCTTGGCCAGGGCCAGCCCAGCTGGTCCCGAAGACGCCCGCTCCCAATTCACGGCATCGAAAAAACAAGACAAGGGCGGCCCCACTGCGCTTGGAAAGCCGTAGATACTCGACGGGACCTACGTATGGAATAGCCGGTGCGAGCCAATGGCCACGCACCTGTCTCTCCCAAAAACAGGCACGCACTCCTCACACATACACGAGCCGCTAAATCGTGGGGGAATTAAAAGAGGGTTTCTGGGGAATTGGAGAAATGGGGAATCCGTGTCAGCGTTCGCTCCGCTTCCAATACGCGGGCTGTCAGTGGCTGCAGGGGGGCGCGGTCACAGGGAGCTAGGATGTGTGTCGCTGGGCCTATGGATTCCTCTTATTTTCGGCTATCAGTCCGGGTACTGCGAATTATGACCGGGGTTATGCCCGCGGCAGTTTTGGAGAAAACTTGGCCAAGGCTGGATATTGAGACGCAGTTGTCGTTGCCGGTGGGTTCGAATTACCTATGACACTCTGTCTGCAGACAACACGTTGATGGCCGATGACAGCGCCTGACGGACGATCCCTGCTCCGCCCCTGCCCTCGGCAGTGGTCCGTTAATCGAGCACCTGGAGTGGGACTATGGAAGAAGTTCGAAGACGGACAGCAGTTCTCTCATTTTCTGTCTCCTGACTGATAACAGACCGTCTTTCCACACACCGCCAGGGGGTGGTTGTTGGAAGATTCTCGCAAGTGAGTTCGGCCGTGGGGAATGGAAGCTTTGGTGGGGAAGAGAGTGTCTTCGAGGAGAGGCTTGAAAAGCGGTTAACACCTCAGCTTACCCCCTGCAAAAGCTCATCTTACCCCTCCCCACCTTTCTCAAATTAGGTGGTTTATACTTATAGAAGTTACTTATAAGTTTGTGAAAGTAATATTAGTCTGTTCTCATCTATAAAGGGTAAATATGCAAATTATAATTTAAATATAGTCTAACTACATTCTAATTGCATCTAAAAGTTTCTTTAAGCTTATTTCTATCTAGCCCTAAAAAAGTCCTAAATCCTGCTTAGACTTCAGTCTCCTCACTCTATCCTTCCTGCTAGCCTTTAGGGCTAAGGCTAAGCTTAGGCTTAGCAGCAGCAGAGTGGTGCTAGAATATATTAATAGAGCTGATTTTGCTATTAGCTTTAGTTTTAGCAAAAAGGTGATTATAAGCTGAACTAATTCACTTTATAATCTTATATTAATTGCTCTAAAAGTTACACTTTTTAGTATTTAGATTTAATTATATTAAGATTATATTCCTATTAGAGATAATTTATAAAAGAAAAACTTATTGAAGTTAGCAGCATACTACTTATATAACTTGCCTTTCTTAAGGCTAAAAGGCTTAAAAGCAGCTTATTTTTACAACTTAGAGATATATAGCAACTAGCTGTTTATACTATTACTAGCAGTAGAAATAGTTTTAAAAAGCTATAAAGGCTTAGAAATAAGCTAAATTATATTAGTATTATATTTAAAATATATTTCTATAAAAGTATATATCTTAGGCTTTAGGTTTTAGAAACCTAACTAATCTGCAGTTACTTTATTATAAGCAGCTAACTTCTGCTAAAAAGCAGCATTTATAGCAGCTTTTTTTGCTTTAAGGTCTGCTTTAGCTTTAGCAATATACTGCTAAAGTGTAAGCTTAAGAGAGAGCAGCTATAAATAGTCTTTTGCTTATTTAATTATATTAGAAATATATTCTGATTATATTTCTATTAAGTTACTATATCTTTTGCTTCTTAAAGTTAGTTAAAGTAGTAGTCTAGTTAGCTTCAGCAGAAGTAAAGAGCAATTTAAAAGATTACTAGTATGAGAGTATAGTGTAATTCTTATTAAACTTCTAGGTATTAACCTAAGAGTCTGTATACCACTTTTAGAGTATAGCTAAATTATGTTTTATTAGTAACTTAATTATAATTAAGCAGGGTTTCTATTAGTTTTTAATTTATAGAGAAATGCTGCTTTCTTCACACTAGAGGGATAGCTACTAGTATTCTTTTAGTTATTAGTAAGGTTAATAGAAAGTTTTTAACTGCTTTTTTTTTATTATAAATTAAAAAGTAGTAGTAGTATAAAGCTATAGGGTTTTTAAACTTTTGCTATAAGAATTATATTAGAATTATATTTGAAATAAAATAAAGGATGATATAAACTATATTAAGGTAAAAGATAGGCTGCTTATCACTCTTACTATAGTTCTAATAATAAAACATTTCGCTAGAGTAGAAAGTAATCTACTTCTAGCCTTAATAAACTTAAAATATAAGTATATTCTAATTATATTTAAATTATAATTTAGTTAGGTTCTACTTATATTGCTAAGAAGGTTAGTATCTGTTAACATATAACGTCTTATTATAATAATAATAACAATATAATAATATTTTACTTACTTAAATATTCTATATAAAATAAATAAATAGACTCTTATATATACAACCTTATATAAAAGTGTTTAGTTTATTATAACCTATAACTTTATAAATGCTTACGTAATCCCTTATATTATGTAATCCTACTTATGTAATTAAGAGCTTTACAGCTTATATTTCAGGTTATCTTTCCCCTCCTTTTTCCCTACCTTAAGATGCAACCTGCTAATAATATCAACTAGAATCATCATAATATATTCCTTCTCTATCAATTATCTATATAAATAAATGCTTATAAATGCTGAGGATTATTATATTTTATCATAATATATCTCTATCTATAACCCTATACTATATAGGCGCATATACTATACCTCTAAATACTCTTATACCTATGCTAACAGGTTATAAGCCTAGCTTAGAGATTACTTCAGTTCCTACTACCTCTTTACCTTTACCTTACCTCCTTATTAAGCTTTATCTATATATAAAGGCTATATATACTAAAAAACACTCTTTTAAACGATTTTCTATTTATATTACTTTTATAGAATCAGATATACTAGCTGAACTAGTAGTTTAGTTCTATGAGATACATCTTCTTCAAATCTATATAACTAATCCTATATAAATCAACTATACCTCTATTAATCTTTCCCTAAGCAGATAGTCTCTTGCTACTGCTTTATTCAATCTATATCCCTCAGATTATCTATTCAAACTATTCTCTAGTCTACTACTAATTTGGTTTAAACCTATACTTACAGCCTAACAGACTTCTTCTCAACTGATTTATTATATAGGATATTTATCTCCTCAGTCAAACTCTAGTCTAACTGAAGAAGATATTGATTAAAGAGAAGGTTATAAAGAAAAAACTCCTCTTTTTTACAGTTAAACCCTAGACCTCTAGGTTTATAGCTGTTATATAATATTGCTATATAAACCACTATACTATACATCAATAGCTTTTATAGTTATATAACCTCACTATCATTTAACCCTCATAAGGCTTGCAACTATGCACTGCATCTTATAAAGCAATAATAGCTAACTTTAAGGTTGATATACCTAAGCTTATAGGCTTTGAGAATTATAAGGTATAAGCTATATATTTTAAAGCCTTCCTTATAAGCAAAGATATAACTATAGATTTAACTAAACCTAAATCTGATATTAATATAGATAAAAGTAATAAAGCTTTAAGCTATATATAATTACTCTGTAAAGATAGTCCTTTAAGAGTAATTAAAGACAATAATAGTGCTTTTAAAGCATAAGATCGCCTTAAACAGCTATATAAGCCTATAGGTTTTATAAATAAGTTTTTAACTTATAAAGAGTTCTTTAATACTTCTTTAGATAACTTTAATTCTATAGAAGATTATATTAATAAAATAAAAGAATTTATAGATAATTTATCTTATAACCAGCTAAAACTATCTGATTAAGTAGTTATAGCTTATATACTTAATAGTCTAAATGAGACTTATAAGGCTTTTATAACCTCTATAACTCAGTCTCTTAGGACTAACCTTACTGCCTATAACCTTAACTCTTTATATGTTAGTCTTTTAAATAAGTATAAGAGAAAAGGAGGTAAAGAAGTAGTTAATAATACTACTAAGGGTAATAATAAGTATAATAAAAAACAAAATAAAAACCAGGAAAATAAAAATAAAAATAATAAAAAGAAGGATAATAATAAAATATCTAAAAAACCCTGGAAAAAACAGAAAGGTTTATACTGCAAAAATTGCAAGAAAACAAACCATTCTGAAGAAAATTGCGCTTTCTTATATCCTGAAAAAGCACCTAATTAGTGGAAAAAACCTACTAATACTACTGCTAATAAGGAAAAAGAGAAAGAAGTAGTTAATATAACTACTGCTAGCAATATTACCCCTTATATATCTTTAAATAATTCTAATTCTATGGAATTAATAGATTTATCTTCTGAAAAAGAAGAAGAAGATATTATTTTTGAAAATATAGGTTATACTACTACTCCTCCTTATTATATAAATAAAAATACTAATAATCCTTCCTTAGGTTATTTAATTAACTAATTTGTTATTAAGGAACAAGGAAAAGCAAGGAGTTTTAACTAAATTGAAAAAATAGTTAATTTTTATATTGATACTGCTGCTACTATATATGTAGTTAAAAATCACACTCTTTTAGCAAATAAAATAAAAATAAATAAACCTATTAAATGGGGAGAAGCAAAAAGTCTTACTTTTTTACTAAAAGGTGATTTAATTATATATCCTAATAATAATAAAATAATATTAAAAGATATTTATTATATACTAGAACTAAGTATTAATTTACTTAGTCAATCTAAGTTAGATTTATTAAGTATTACTTCTATTATATAGAAACAACCTATTTTATATAATATAAAGAAAGATTATATTATTGCTATAGGGGCAAAACGAAATAATTTATATTTCTTCTAATTTCCTACTAATAATAATAATAACTATATATATAATACTATAACTAATAAAAATATAAATAATAATAATAATAATAGCGTCCAACTCTAGCACCAACGTCTTAGTCATATTCATATATAAAGTCTTTTAAAAATAAAAAATAATATAATTTCAAATATAAATATAAATAATATAAATATAAATAATAATAATAAATTACTACCTTGCAAAGCCTGTTTTAAAGGCAAATTTATAACTAAGGTTAGTAAATCATAGGTTCATAATAAAAATCTAGATTATTTAGATTATATAGCTTCAGATTTATATAGGCCTATAACGCCTACTACTTATAATAAATATAATTTATTTATTATCTTTATAGATAAATTTACCTGATTCATCTGGGGAAAATTACTTAAAGATAAAACTGAAGAAACTATAAGTAATACTTTTCTTGAATTTCAAGCAGAAGTAAATAATAATAATAATAATAAAAGAATAAAAGAAATCTCTACTGATAGAGGTAAAGAATTTTCTAATAAACGTATTAAGACTATATATCTTAATAGTAAGGTTATCCACAATATAAGACCTCCTTATACACATAAACCTAATAGACTTATAGAGCATACTATACACACTATAGTTAATAAAATAAGAATAATACTATATAACTTAAGTTTACTACACTACTTATAAAGTAAAGCCTTTTATGCTACTCTTTATATGCATAATAGGACTCTACATTCCTCTATTAATTATATAACGCTTTATAAATTAAAAAATAAAACAAAACCTAATATAAATAATATTAAGGTGTGGGGTAGCTTATGCTACTATAAGAATAAAGATCCTAAAATTAAAAAATTAGATATAAGAGCATATTAAGGTTTTATAATTAATTATAGATCTAATAGGTATAAAATCTGAGATATATAACTAAAGAGAGCTTTATAGTCTTATGACGTTAAAATCTTAGAGAATACCTTTATTTCTCATCATAAAGAGCTTCCTATAAGCATAAATACCCGCTTTAAGGATACTAATAGTAGTACTATGCCTAACAACGATAGACAGAGTACTGCCTAATATAATCTACAAAGAGATATATCTAGTCAATCTATCTCTTATAGTAATAAAAGTATTGCTATAAATAGCAATAATATTACTAAAGATTCTGCTCTTAAGAATCTAAGTGATGAGACTAGTATTAATATTAATAAAAATAATAATAATATTAATAAAAATAATATTAATACTAGCAATAACAATTATAGTACTATATCCTATAATAATAGTTATAGTACTAATACTAATATAAGTACAACGAACAATAATAGTAAGAAAACTATTAGTATTAATAATAGAGAAATAAATACCAATAAATCCAAGTTTTTTATAGAAATCCCCTCTATAACAGACGAAGCTAAAAAAGACTACCTATAGGTTAATAATACAGTCAAAAATGATATTTTTGACGAAAATGCACTATTATTTGTCTTAGAAGACTGCCCAGTCCTAAGAAATTATAAAATAAATAATAATAATATTATAACTGATAATAATAAAGCTTCATATATACTATCAGTTATTATATTAGACAAGCCCTCTAATATTAAGCAAGCCTTAAATTCTCCTTATAAAGATAATTGGATTCAAGCTATGCAATTAGAGATAAGTCAAATAGAAAATATTAATACTTAGAAAATTATATAAATACCTGATAATATTCATCTATTAGGCAGTAGATAGGTATATACTATGAAATTAAAAGATAAAATAAATAATACCTATAAATATAAAGCAAGATGGGTAGCTCAAGGTTTTAATCAATATATTAGTATTGATTATTTAGAAACTTTTTCTACTACTTATAGACCTAAGAGCTATAGATTTATAGTAATTTTTGCTATAAAAGAAAGCTAGATTTTATTATAATATGATGTAACTACAGCTTTTATTCACGCAGATATAGATATAGATATTTATACTGCTATACCTGCTGGTTTTATTTATAATAAAACTACTGGTAAATTAGAATTTAATCCTAATTATAACTATAAATCAAAAAATAATAAATATTGCTATAAGCTTATTAAAGCTTTATATGGTTTAAAACAAAGTCTTAGACTATGGTATAACTATTTAAAAGGAATACTATTAAAATTAGGATTTATTGTTTCACCTTATGATGAAGCAGTATATATATTAAATAAAAATAAATATAAAGCTATAATATGTTGCTATGTGGATGATATATTACTAGCAGCTAATAATACTGCTACTAGTGATTATATATATAATAATTTAAGGCAATATATAAAAATTCAACTATTAAGGGAGCCTAATATATTTTTAGGTTATAAGTTTGATATAAATAGGCAAAATAAGTCTATTTTTATGCATCAAACAAAATATACACAAAAGATATTGAATAAATATAATAAAACTAATATAAACCTATTAATAACACCTATAAAAGATAATATAAAAATGCATATAAACAAAAGTTATGCAACTAAGGAAGAAATATTACAATTTCAACAGCAAATTAAAGCTTTGCTATATCTAGCTTTAAAAACTAGATTTGATATAGCTCTTGCAGTTAATATCTTGTCAAGATATACTACAAACCCTTCTAAAGAGCATTTCTCTGCTTTAGACTATCTATAGGGTTATTTAAATAAATATCCTAATAAAGGGATTTATTATAACTGCAATAATAGTATAATTTGGGATTTAATAGGTTATTCAGACTCTAATTAGGCTGGAGACCTAGATGATAGAAAATCTACATCAGCTTATATATTTTGCTGGGGCTTATATAATATTATATCTTATAGCTCTATAAAGCAAAAAACAGTAGCTTTATCTACTTGTGAAGCTGAATATATAGCTTTAACTGAATCCGTTAAAGAAGCTATTTATCTATATAATACCTATAATTTTAATCTTAAAAATCTAGGATTTAAATTAATAAATAAGCCTAAAATATTTATAGATAACATTGCAGCTAAAAAACTAGCTGAAAATCCTGAATTTCATAAAAAATCTAAGCATATTGATATAAGATATCATTTTGCTAGAGACTCTTTATTAAATAAAGATATAATGTTATTTCACATTAATACTAAATCTAATATTGCTGATATTTTAACTAAGCCTTTGGGCAAAGTTATATTTTTCACATTATTATGTACTATTTATAGTAATAATAATAAATATAATAATAATAACAATAATAACAATAATAATAATAATAATAATAATAATAATAATAATAATAATAATAATAATAATATTATTACTGAAATAACATACTAGTTTTTCTCTTAAAACTTTTACCTATAAGGTTATTTTATAAGAGTTTTTTAACTAGTTATAAACATATTATACAATATAGGAATATTTTTCTTATTTTTCCTACTGGGTTTTTAAGTTTTTATACCTATAACGTATATATATGTTAAGTGAGTAAGCTATATACCCTTAAATCAACTGTATATACCTTAAGGGGGGATGTTAACATATAACGTCTTATTATAATAATAATAATAATAATAATATAATAATATTTTACTTACTTAAATATTCTATATAAAATAAACAAATAGACTTTTATATATACAACCTTATATAAAAGTGTTTAGTTTATTATAACCTATAACTTTATAAATGCTTACGTAATCCCTTATATTATGTAATCCTACTTATGTAATTAAGAGCTTTACAGCTTATGTTTCAGGTTATCTTTCCCCTCCTTTTTCCCTACCTTAGGATGCAACCTGCTAACTATATCAACCAGAATCATCATAATATATTCCTTCTCTATCAATTATCTATACAAATAAATGCCTATAAATGCTGAGGATTATCACATTTTATCATAACATATCTCCATCTATAACCCTATACTATATAGGCGCATATACTACGCCCCTGAATACTCTTATACCTGTGCTAACAATAATAACTAGTAATAATAACTAATAATAATAACTAATAATAATAAGTTATTATTATTATTATATATTACTCTTAAATAACTTTTAATAAGTATATATAGCTAATATATATCTACTTTTATATTATAATATTCTATTTATATCACTATATATTAAATACTATAAGCTAACTACTAATATACTATATATTATAAACATCTTTAAATTACTATCTGCTTTAAACCTATAAAAAATCCCTATAAAAAACCTCTTTATATCTATATATTATAAACTCTTTTAACCTATTATACACTTTAAATCTATAAAAAATCTCTTTATATTTATAAAAATGCCTTCTGATCCTAACAATAATTATTCTCCTATTAAAACTTCTTCTATAAGCTCTAGCTCTAATATTAGTAATACTAATAATATTAGCTCTCAAATTAACGTTAGTTCTTCTCAGATTAGTATTACTAATACTAGAGAATTTAAATATAAAGACGATAAAGAAAATCAATTTGATTATATTTAGAGACCTTCTACAGCTTATATATTACAAAATAATTTATTTATATATAAATTAAGGCCTATAAACCTATTAGAACCTCGAAAAATCGACTTAATTTATAGCTATCCTAGCTGTAACTAGTCTTTTAATACTAAAGCTGCAAGATTTCAAGCTAGTAATAGAGTTACCCACTATAAAACCTATTATAAACTTATAGCTACTTCTACTAAAGAAGAAGAACAACCTGGAAAAATAAAGCGTAAGTTATATATTATATTATATTATATTATATTATATTATATTATATTATATTATATTATATTATATTATATTATATTATATTATATTATATTATATTATATTATATTATATTATATTATATTATATTATATTATATTATATTATATTATATTATATTATATTATATTATATTATATTATATTATATTATATTATATTATATTATATTATATTATATTATATTATATTATATTATATTATATTATATTATATTATATTATATTATATTATATTATATTATATTATATTATATTATATTATTTAATTTATATAATTAATAAAACTAAATACTAACTTATTTAACTTTATAGTTTTAGATTATATTGCTACTAATAATAATCGTAATATTACTCAAGCAGATATTAATAGCTTTATATCTAGCCCCTCTACTAGATCTAGTTTTAAGAGACCTAGAACTAATACTATATTAGGAAGTAATATAGAAATTATAGAAGAAGAAGCCTATAATTATATTATAAACCTACTTATTAGGTATAATTTACCTTTTAGTACTATTACTTTAAAGGATTTTAATAATATGCTATATTATTTTAATAAGTAAGTAATTAAATATATTATTTTAATAATAAAAGAATAATATTAATATATATTAGTAATATACCTAAAATTCAACCTAAACCTTTAAATAGTTATATTAGCTAAAAATATAACTCTTTTAGGGTTAATATTATTAGCGAATTACATTAATATATTAATAATAATGGCTTTTTATCTTTTTAACTAGATATTTAGACCTCTATAGACTATAAACCTTATTTAGAGGTTATAGCTTCTTTTATTAATAGTAAATACAATATTAAGTATAAACAACTAGGTATATATATATATATTAAATTATTTAAAAGTATTATATATTAATATTAATTTATTCTAAGGTTTGAATATTTAACTGAAGCGCATACTGGAGTCTATATTAAAGATATATTTACTCGAAATATATTAAATGCTTATAATATACTTAAATCTGCAGTAATAAAGTAAGTATTACTTAATACTTATTAGAGTTAATATTTATTATAATATAAAGAAGTTATAACTAATCTAATATTAATATAATATTACTAGAGATAATAGCTCTAATAATAATACCTTTTTTAAGAACTTTATTAATAGCTATAATAAAGAGAATATAACTTTTCCTATTTATAATATTAAATGCTTAGCATATATACTTAATTTAGCTGCTAAAGATATTATAAATAAGTTTAGTAGTACTACTATTAAAGATTTAGATATAGTAGACTTTAAAGATATAGCTATTTATAATGATTATAGTGGGGCTATAGAAAAGCTATCTGAAAAGGAAAAAGAAAGGTTTTTAAAGAAAAACTTTAGTAAGTATATTCTTTCTATATATAGTTGTTTTTTAATATATATTATAATATTAATTTATAATATTTAGGTATTATAAGATTACTTAAATAAGTAGTAATTCTTCTTTATAATAATACTACTATATAAAAAGAGTTTAGATATGCTATTAATATAGCAAAAGAAGATTGCTCTTTTAAAGCTAATATATATAAAACTAAAATTCCACTCTGTAAGTAATATATATATATATATATATATATAATATTTTAATACTAATTAAATATATTATTTAGGTAATGAAACTAAATGGAATTCAGTTTATATAATGATAGATATAGCTCTAAAACTACAACCTGCTTTAGATAAGTTAAATCAACTAACTAAATCAGATATATTTAAAGCAGTATATCCTAGTTTTAATCAGTAGGTACAACTTAAATATTTAAGGGATATATTAAAGCATTTTTATAACCCTACTATAACTTTACAATCTCAAAGTTATCAAACTATTAGTACTAGTATACTTTTACTAGCTAATATTTATAATGGTTTAAAAGATAAATTAGAAATTCATACTGATTTTTTTAATTCTACTAATAAAGTAAGTTTTTAAATATATATATATATATATTATACTTTAATATCTTATTATATAATATATACTAATTTATATTAAATAGTCTGGAAAATCTCTATACCTTTATTCTCAATACTTTGCTTCAGCAATTAAAGTAGGGTTAAATAAACTAGAGAGCTATTTTCCTAGCCCTATAGTTACTGAAAAGGACTATAATATATATAAACCTTACCTATTTGGGTTTATTTTAGATCTTAGATTAAATATTAATAGTTTAATTAATATACCTAATATAGAAAAGCTGATTAGGCAAGCTTATATTAAACAAGCTAAAAAGGATTTAACTGAAGAATATAAATCATAAGTATTTTAATTTAATTAAATATATATCTATATATTTACTAGTTATAAACTAATACTAATATATGAATATTTAGGTTAAAATCTAATATTATAGCAGAGTTAAATGCTTTAGGCAAATCTCAGTTATATTTAGAAGCTTCTAATAGCTTTATTAATATAGATAATAGTAGTAGTGAAGAAGAAAACTATATTAGTTCTACTAATAAAGGAAAATCTAAAGCAGATATTTTAAGAATAAATTTTGCTATAGATTTAAATAAAGAAAAACCTAAGCCTAAAGAGTATAAAAATCCTCGACCTAAGCCTAAAGAGGAAATAATTAGTTAGCTTTTCTCAGTTAAAAGTAATAAACAAAATAAAAAGTTTTAAAGAGCAGAATTAGAAAGCTATTTTAAGCTAGGTATTCAGAGAGATAAAGTAAGTATTTAAGTTTTTATTTATTAATTAATAACTATATAAAGTTATTAAATTAAATATATTTAATATATTTACTAATTAGATTAATAGGTTAATCTACTTATATAGTGGAAAGAGAATAAAGAAAGATTCCCTATACTTAGCATATTAGCTAGAAAATATTTAGCTATTAATTTTACTTCTGCTGCTATAGAAGGAACTTTTAATCAGAGTAGTAATATTATTACTAAAAGAAGAACTAGATTAACCCATTTTAAAAGAAAGCAATTAATGCTACTAAAAAGTTGGGATAAAGATTTAAATAAAGAAAAATCCTATAACTTTAGCCCTAAAGTTTATAGTGATTTATTTGATAGTTCTTTACTTTCTTTATCTGAATCAGAATTAGATTTTATAGTAGAAGCAGATACTAATAATAGTAATTCTAAGATAGATATAGATTATAGTAGTAGGGATGAAGAGGATATTGAATAAGAAGATATTAAGTTTGATAAGTAAATTTTATAGATAATTATATATTTTTTTTTATATTTCTTATAATTTATATAGAATTAAATATCTATTATATAAGAAATTAATAAAGCTAGATTTATCTAACTTAAAAGGTCTTCTTAAGTACCTCTGAAGGTAGTAGTTATATTATTACTTATAATTAATAGATTAAGTTATTAGAGGTAGTAGTTACTTTAAAAAGCTTTTAATTAAATATATATATATAAATACATAAATACAATACAAAATACATAAATACAATATATATATTATATTTGTATTGTAATAAAATCTCTTTAAATACATAATATAATATATGTATTGTATTTACCCCTCTAAATATATGTATTTATAAATACATATATTGTATTTGATCTGTATTGTATTTTTTCCAATCTCTGGTATCTATAAGATAAATCTCTACTAAAAGAGGAGTAGCAATAGAGTAAGTAGTTTGCAATAAGTACTACTAGAAGAGGTTTAACTGTTAGATTATATTAGAATTAAATTTAGAATTTAAATCTAAAAAAGAACAAAAAAGAAATAAAAATATATATATTAAGAGGGTGAATATATAGCTTGCAGCTAGCTTTAAGTGAATATTGCTAGCTATAGTGAAGATGTTATCTGAGGGAAAAAAAAAGAAGATAGAGGGGTTAATAGGTAGATAAAAATAGAAATTTTAAATAGCTTATATATTAAAGTGGTTAGCCTATATATTAAAGGTGGTACTTCTACTTATCGCCTGCTTCTAATTAGCTTAGAATAATAAATAACCTAGCCTAATGCTGCTAAAGAAGTTTGCACTTACTACTACTAAAGGCACCCCTTTCTAATTTAATTAAATATATAAAGTTAGGAAAAATAGAGAAATACCCTATATTCTATATTTCTTATTACATTTTAAATCACTTTAAATTTTTTCCTATCTACTAGTTAATTATGTTACTGCTCTAGCTGCATTCTGTTTAAATTATAATTAACCTTTAAAATATCTTCTTTTTCTGAGAAACTATACTTACTATAAAGGCTTTACTTTATAGTGATATGCTTATAGTGAAATATTAAAGTTTTTAATATAGTAATTAAAGAGATTGCAAACTAAGTTTATATTTCTCTATTTCTATATATATTATAAACCTAATGCTAATATAATTAACCTAGTTCTAATACTATAAATAATACCTCAAACTTAAGTAACATCTAAACTAATAGCTAGTATTTGCAATAAATAAGGACAGCTATATATATATCTAATTAGAGAAAGTCTTTTGTTAGTTTCTAAAATACTATAATAATAGGGTTTTTACTCTCTATATGCAGTAAGTAGGTGTATCTTTATACTAGCTGTCTAACTATAGTTCTAATATATTCCTATTATAATTAAGCTCTCTTTGCAGATCAGTTAACCTTAGTTTAGCATATAAAAGACTTCTATTAGGTTATTTATGCTATTAATTATTAAGGAATGCTAAGTTAGAAGCAAATTATAGAGATAAAAAGTGTATATCAGTATTCTATTCTAGTTAGATTATAATTAACTAATAGCTAGATTTCTATTAAATACTGTTAGATAATCTATTTAAATTAGGACTACTTACTGATAATATTCTAATTATAGACCTAAGTGATATTAAAGACTTATTATTATTATTATTATTATTAAGTATTTTAGATACTATAGCTATAAAAGTAAGAATATATAAACGAATAATCTTAGCGATATCTAATAAGATGCTAAATATATTTAGAATATAATTTAAATATATTCACTAAGAGACTACTATTTTACTTTAACACCCTTAAGTGATTAATAATTTAAATAATAATAAACCTCTACCTTTAGAAGAGCTTTTAGGTTAATTAAATATTTATATTTATATAAACTAAGCTGAAGTAGTAAACTGTTTTAATTAATTATAAGATAAATATAGCAATAACTATAGAGAATTACTATATAAAATAAATAGGCAGATGTATCTTCTGAAATGTTTATAACCTGTTTATAATATGATTTAATATTAGTTTAAATTGATTGGTATGCTGTGAAATTAGTAATTAGCTTAAGTGTGTGTGCAAAGTGTAATAAATACAAAAGGAATAAAGTTAAGTGTCTAAGTGCTAAAGAGTTAGATTATATAATTTAAGTTATTTTCAAACTAAATTATTTAAAACTATAGACTATTTATAAATATATTTTTAATCTGTTTTAATTATAATTTACTTTCTTTACTCTTATTTCTTATTTTTAATAGAAGTTTAATCTTTTAAATTCTAGCATCTTTAAGTTATATTTTAAGCTCTATATTACTTAATTAACTTAAGTTATTATTAAGAATATTAAGATAAGCTTGCTTCTCTTATTATATTTCAAACTACTTCTGTTAGTATTTAAATATATTAGTAATATATTCTAAACAGAGTGATATAACTTACTTTCTTACTACTAAAGGAGACTTAAATACTTTTATTAGTTATAATACTTCTAAAGATAAAGCTGTTAAGATTATATCTTTAATAATAATAACTTTAGAACCTTTAGAAGTAATAACTAGCTTTTTATATCTTATAGAAATCAGTATAAAATATAATAGAAATATGCTTAGTATCTATATAAATAAGTGGATAAAGATCTCTTAAAATAAGTATAGAGATTTTAATCTTAGTAACTTAAAAGTACTCCTGTTGTTTATGCAATTTTATCTATATTTATATAATCTTAATTAATAATATAAAAGCTGTTATGTTAGTATTATAATAGAAATATAATCTAATAAGGTTTCTTATATATATACTGCTTTAAATAAAAGCTTTTATTACTTATAAGTATATTTATACTAATAGCTTCTTTTAATAATATTTATATTTAGCTATATTAAGTTTTAAACGCTTTAAGAGATTAATAAAATTAATTAATTTAAGTAAGTTATAAGAACTAAATTTAACTTATATATTGCCTATTGCATAATAAGCTAATTACTATTTAAATAGTCTAATATTTTATTAGTATATTATAAATATAGTCTAATTATAATTCATATATTAATAATTTTACTTATAAATATAATATATTTCTCTTTAGAATATATATTTAATAGACTTATTGCAGCAGCAAAAAGATAATAGTAATATATAATCTTTAAGTTACTTTTTAGCTTTAGAAGTTATTTAACTCCTTTCTAGAAGTATATTTTATAGAGTATAACATTCTAATAAATTTGCTACTATTAATTTCTTTTTTAGAAGTTAATTAAATAGAAGTAGTAACTAAACCTTATATAAGTTAGCTTTAAAATATAATTGAAATATAATATATCTATATCTGAAAGCTGCTTTAAGTTTTAGTCTATAATAAAAATATTTATTATGCCTAAGTTATTAGAATAGTAATGCTTCTATTATAATGCTCTAAAGAGATATTTTTCTTAAAATATATAAAGCATTATAAATACTTAAAAATAAAGCTGTATAGATTTACTATTTATAAAAAACTAGATATATATCTTAACTATTTAAATATAAATAACTAAAGGGTAATATATTTTAAATATATTTCTACTTTATTATATAGCTACTGAGAATCTAATAAAAACTAGTTTATAGTTTTCTGCTCTTTTAATACACTTAAAGGATATATCTACTTCAGCAAACTGTTTCTTTTATATTATCTGAAGTTATTTAGAGTAAAAGCAATAAATAATATAGTTAGTTTTATTATAGAATATATCTTAAATATACTACCTATTTTAGTTAGAATTATATTTCAAATAAGTATAAATAGAATATATCTAAGACTGTTTATCTTTTTTAATATAATATAGTTGCTATATTATACTAATTAGGTTAGTCTAAAAGTAGACTAAAGCATTTAACTTTATAATAATTCTTATAATCTTCTCTTTTTATAAAAAAGATATATAAATATCACTAAAAGTGATTACTTAATATTATTATAACAGCTTTTATATTACTAGATTAACTATAAGTAAAGCTATTTAAAATATATTAAGAATATAATTAGATATAAGACTAAATACTTATTATATATAAAATTAAGGTTTTAAATTCTTATAATAGCTTCAGTTAGTTTATCTAAATATCCTTAAGGAATTTTATTTAAAATTAACAGTAGATAGCAGAGGTTGGAAAAAATACAATACAGAAAATACATTGTATTTTTGTATTTTTTATAAAAATATCTATTTTTAATTAAATTTAATAGTTTTTAATATTATTTTTAGATATATAGCTATAATAAAGCAAAAAATACAGGGTTTATATAGGTTATTACGTAATATTATTAAATAAATTATTTTATATATATTTAAAAGTGGGTCTGTATTTTTAGTGTATTGTATTTAACTTGAGAAGGAAAATGTTAGTGCTTTTATTATATAAGCAGTAATAACTATAGTAAACTAAGGGCTATAAAAGTGGGTCCTACTGCTAAGAATAGCGCTTTTTTTATAGATAATTATAGTATATTTACTTTTTATAATAGCTATACTAATTGCTTAAAAATACTTACTTTAGTAGATTTAACCTTATGAGGGGATGTATTTGTATTGTATTTTTTGGACAACCTCTAGTAGATAGTTATAAACTCTAGTTGAAATCTATACTGCAAATAGCAACTTATCTAGGTTTAGCAGTAAGATAAACTTAAATTTATATTTATAATTAATTAAAATAAGCATATTATTGCTATCTAGATATAGTTTACTTAAGACTATATTAGAACTATATTCTTATTATAATTTAAAGCTAGTGAACTTATAGCATTTTAGCCTCTACACTTATTTACTAATAACTATATAATAGCATTAGTTTTAAATTAGCTATAGTACTAATAAGCTTTAGTTTATAAAGTAGTACTATTTAATCTAAGTTTTTAAAAATCTCTAAATATCTAGAGCATTAAATAGCTCTTTAACTAGCCTTTAAAAATGCTTTATTTTAGGTTTATATAAAGGTGTATAGTTCTTATAATAAATAATTAGTATATAACTTAAGATTATCTATATTTATATTAAAATATAGTATAAATATAATCTAAATAGAGCTTTAAATATATTTAAATTACTGCCTATTTTAAATAGTAAGTAGCTGAACATCCTCTCTTATATGCTTAATTTTAGTGAAAATACTACTAAATATCTTAAAAGTATTAAATTGCTGTTTGCTAAGCTGCTAAAATATCTATTTTTTTAAAAACAGTAATATTTTTCTGCTGCTAACTTTATAAAAACTCTAAAATCTAACTAAAATTTATAACCTTTATTTCTTATAGTTAAAGATTTAATTTAGAGCAGACTTTAATACTAGAGCAACTTAATATATAACGATTATAATATACTCCTAAAAAGGTTAAAAATATCTCTTTACTGTAGCTTAATATATTTATATAATAGTATTAAACTTATTTAAGCCTAGTTAGAAATATAGTTAAAATATATTTTTATAAATATATATTAAGTTTAAGATATTCTTTTATTAAGTTATATCTTTATTATTTAGATTTATAATATATATAATGCTATTTAGATCTATAATTAGAAAATTAGAGAAGTATTAATAAAAAAATACTGTTTTAGCAGTAATTAGATATATTAAATTCCTTAGTAAAGAGAATAGTAACAGTTCTTCTGCCTCTTTTTATATATTCTTTAGAAATAAATTAAAATACAGTCTAAATATATTTATATTATAGTTTAAGTTTATTTTAAATTATATTTAAAGTGTTAACTATATATTATTAGAAAAGTTCTATATAATAAGTATATATATAGTTAATTTGTTATAATTTTACTTATAATAATAGGTTTTTATTTTTTTTTCTCTTTAAGTATAAACTTAAAAGCTTTTTCTTCTTTAAATAAAATGTTTTCATTCTAATGCTTTAGTCTTAAAAATAGCCTTAATATATCTATATTATTAGTAGTTCTAATTATAATATAAATATAATTTATATTTAATATAAAAAGTTTAATAAGTAATATAACAGCTATTTAGCTATTAAAAGATAATACTATTATAATTATATATATATATATATAAAAGAGGTTATTTATAGACTACTAATAAATTAGTTTTAAAACTATATAGAAATATAATCTAATTATAATTTATACTCTGCCTTAAATTATAATATTTATCTATTAAATTATACAGCTTCTACAAAATAAAAAGATACTTCAAAATGCATTATTTGATATACTTATAGAACCTCTGCTAACCTTAGTGATATATCTGAAATAGGCTTAAACCTATGGGGAGTCTGTGGGGGGGGGTAAGTTGAGCTTTTGCGGAGGGGTAAGATGAGGTACACGCCGCTCGAAAAGCTCCGGAATCTCGCCGTGGAACACTCCACATCAGATGGAGAAACCCCGTCTGGGGTGGTGGTCATTGGTCGCTATGGGTTCCTGTTACCGCGAGTCAGGGGCGGGCCGCCTCTCTCTACGGCTGTAACGTGCATTAACAGCTTCGTCATAGGCTAGGGGTTGCTCGTCGGGCCAGCCAGCTGTGTGTGAGGTGCGTTGCCGGGGCGGGATGATTTGGTAATTTGGGCCGGCGTAAAGCTCGCTGCCAAATGTGAGCTAGTCTAGGGACTTTCTTCCTCTTCCACGCGGGGGAGCAAGTCGCCCCGATGCGGCCATTTCCCGTTATCACCAACCAGGAAATGCTTTTATCCCCTCGACCTTCCCTTGGGCACCACAATCGTCTCATTTTCACGAAAGAACAGCCGATTGAAGGTCGCAGAAGACGGGGTGAAGGGTCCAAAATCATGTCGACGACATGTCTGGTACGTGTTTATTCCCACGCGACTTTTCTTTTAATCTTCATCGTTACCCCAGATTGTCCACTCGCACGTTTATTTTACCCCGGATTTCGTCTAAGCAGCCACCAAGATCTGAAGTCTGGAGTACATATGTCGTCTGGACTACATGTGGCGTCTGGAGTTCTTCACTTTTCGGGAGCAAAGTTCAATTGCTGACATGATTTTGTGGTTTCGGGGTTTCTGCTCTGTTTTGCGTCTGAGCTTGGGGAGAAAAATGCCTGAATAGAGAATTCCCCAAAAACAAGTCGGAAATTCAGACCTCATTCAGCATCGAAACCCCAAAACCCACTCAGGCGCAACAACAGCCGCAGAGCCCCAAGGACCGCATTGCCAAAACCAGACCTGCAAAAAGCAACACCTCAAATGCGCGTGGAGCACCGATGACGCCGCTCCCGCTGGTCCGCCGTCCTCTCGGGCCGACACCACCACCACCAACACCACCACAGCAGCAGCAGTCTCGTGTATTCGATGCAGAGCGACTGGCAAGGACTGCGTCCCGGCCCCCGCAATTCGGTTCAAGCACTCTACCGAGTAAGGCGGAGCTCTCTCTCTCTCTCTTGTCTTTTCTTGCGCCGTGACCGACATGCGAAGTTTCCTGTTGCAGCCGGCCCTTGCCAATGACAAGGACCACGAGAATGACACGCCCCCCGGGGGCCCGGTTCCGCGATGGACCCGGTTTCTGTCGTTATCGTCGGCCTCTCGTCACGAGGACCCAAGCAAAGCAGCCAGCTGAAGTGCGTTATTTTCCATTGCGGAACAAACCGCTGATCACTTTCGTGTTATCGTCAGGACGCCGAGTGCATCGGAGACTTGGGTGCGCTACCCGCGGCGTTGTAAGTGTTTGCCCGCAACATTTCGTGCTTTCGTGTTTCTCGTTTTGCTGTGCTTTCTTGGCGTGTATGCTTGAGAATGGAGACAACGATAAGCCACATCTTGTTTTGTTCTTCTCGATCATCGATGTTGAGTGTGTGACCTGTGAAGATTGACACAGCTGTGCCTGGCAGTGCATTTCGTCGATGAGACGCAGGAACTCGAGGCCCTCTATTGGTCCGAGGATGGAAGCCCGCCCTTCATGAGGCAGGTCGATGCGCCGGCTCAGGAGCAGGCAGTCGTGCAAGCAACCTCGGAGAGGTCGAGGAATTCTTCAGTCCAGCAAACTCTCCACGAGCATCTCCCAACTACCGCCATTAGTCCGTTCAACCAGCCTGCTTCAACTCCAGCCACGAGTTGGAAGGAGGTGCAGACTCCCACGCCGTTGCCTACCGTCTACAGCTCGATACCGCCAGGCTCAACCCTTGGACTGGCTAACTATGAACATCATGGAGATGTGGTATTCCCCTTTACGCAGCCCCACGAGGTGAGGTTGATGAAGTACTACCTCGAATACATGTGCACCTGGGTTAGTCTCCATCCCTTCGTGATCAATATTCGTGAGTTCCGCTCTAAGAAACATCCAGTTCGACCTCTGTGACGCCCGCCGCCACTTCGCCATCGTCGTCCCCCAGAGAGCAATAACCTGCCCGACCCTCCTCAACGCAATCTTCGCCCTCTCCTCCCGCCACCTCAGCCTGCACGACCAATACGACCCCTACGCCTCGGACCGCTACCACCAGGAATGCCTCAAGCACCTCACCGAGATCTCCAACGACTCCTCGGCCCTCACAAACGACGACCTCCTCGCCGCCACCATCCTCCTCCGCACCCTCGAGGAGCTCGACGTGCCCCTCATCGGGACGGACCACGAGGGCCACCTGCTCGGCATCCAGCTCTTCATGAACACGCAGAACGCGTCCTCAAACGGCGGGCTGCCCCAGAGCCAGCTGCGCCAGGCCTGCTTCTGGGTCGGCCTGCGCCAGGAGATCACCATGGCCTTCGCCACGCAGCGGCCCATCAAGGTGAAGCTCGACCACCTCTTCATCGACCGCTCGTTCTCGCCGGCCGACGACGACTGCTGGGCGAACCGCATCGTGGTGCACTGCGCCGAGGTCGTGCAGTTCTGCTTCGGGGAGGTGGACAACCGCAAGAGCGAGTACCAGCGGCTGGTGGAGTACGACCACAACTGGCTGAGGGCGAGGCCGTTGTCGTGGTTGCCGATTGCGTATAGCGAGCCGGACCCGGCGGCGGACCAGGCGTTTCCACGGATCTTTTACATCAACCATGCTGTTGGTATGTTGGCCGTGTGTTCCAGTATTACTACAAATATTGACTTGAGAAGCTATCGGCAACGTTCATGGCACTCTTGCACGGGCACTCCTCATGTGTCACGACGAGAGCATCCCACGCATAGGACCAGCCCGCAGACTGGCGAGGCAGGAATTAGATGTAACTCGTCGACCCTTGCACCTGTCTGTTGCAAGTGACTTGCTAACTAGCCGTCACAGAACGACATCAGAACGCAAATACGAGAACTCTGCGGCACAGCTCTCTCCAACAAGGACACAATCCCAGCCATGTTCACGGCCTGCATGGGCGTCACCGCGTGCGGAGACCGGTTCACCGACCACGTGGAGCAAAAGGCTCTTCTGGACATCTTGGTCAAGACGGATGTGCACCACATGTGGCCGACGGCGTCGGCGCAGTCGCACCTGAAGCGGGCGTGGGGTTGGGAGGACGATTCATGAGACTCTAGCTGTTTTCGAAATGTTGAAGACATGCCGTCAATTGTAGAATATCTACTTTGATGAGTGTGGGTTGTCAATAGCCTACTGCGAATAATCAGCTCTTATTAACAAAGTGAAAAACGCATCAAGAATTACAAGTCTGCCTGGTTCCATTTCCGTTGCATCTTAGCAGGTGACTGGCCAATTCCATCAAAGTTCAGGCAATACTCGTCTATCAAAAACCCTTGACGAATGATCACGCAGGCAATGTCATACACAGCATATTTCCCGACAACCAACCCGAGTGCGAAAAGGGCTTCTGCTCGGCCAAGCTAACATCAACTTCTCCAAACCGCAATTACCCCAGAAACTTCGTAGCTCCGCGCCCCGGACCCCAGATTGTGAGGGGAAAAGGGAGGGGGATAAGATGGGGGATGGATGGGGGGTGCCCGGGTGTGGACAAGGCCCAGCTTGGCGGATCCAAACACGCGCTTGACGTTGAATGCGGAGAAACCGAGATCACAGATATTGGCATCTTTGGCACCATGCATGCTGAACCCCATAAAGTTTCATCGCATTTGGACCGAATCTCTGATTAGTCTTCGGCCCAGCCGTTGGGGTAGAGGTGCCAAAGAATTGCGTCGGCAACCACCAAACCCCGCGGCCCTCATTCGGACAAAATTTCCCTCGCGTCTAAATCCAGCATCGGGGCAACTTTCTCCGACTTTCACGGCATCCAATCCGCTTCTTCTCTTTACACATCCCCAGAACCCCCACCTGCTCCATCCAGAAAACACGGCAAGTATCCCCTACAGAAATCAGGGTCCGCCGTCTTACACCAAGTTTCGCCTCAATGCCAATGCCATTTTAAGCCTCTCTCCAACTCCACGTCTCCAACATCCCCAACCTGCCAGCGCGTCGTTCCCGTTGAAACCGCGTCTTTCCAAGTGGGCTTTTCCCATGTTCTCTGACCAAGAAAGATGGCGCTTCTACTTTCCATAGGCCAATTCCTGGATTCCCTATCCACGAGGATGGCTTAATTGGATGGGCGGTCGGGGCTCACCTGCTGGCGTCAGTGGCGTCTGCCCCACGGTAAGACATCATGTCGGGATCCGAATCCCGACATGGATGCGATGAAGAAAAATAAAACAGAAAAAAACTGTCGTGGCGCGTGAAAAGAATCGGTGAGGCCTGCATGAAAAGTGACGGTATATAATCCGCCCAGCCGCCTTCCTCTGCATCCTTCCGAGATGTCTTAGCAGCTCCTCCCGTTCATTCCCATTCCAGTGATACCCCCGCGGCAGTCCAACACCTCCGGCCTCACCTTGACGACCGCCTCCATTCCACGCCGCCCTCACCTTTCCCTCCAGCTGCCGCCCCCCCTCGGACGGTCAATTCAGAACCACAAGCGAACACACAATGTCAACACAAAAGCTCCACGTAGGCGTCGCAGGCCTCGGCCGCATGGGCAAGCGCCACGCCCTCAACTTCCACCAAAACGTTCCCCGCGCATCCCTCGTCGCCGTCTCCTCTCCCGACGCCGCAGAGCGCCAATGGGCCTCCGAAACCCTTGCCCCGCACGGCGTCACCGTCTACGAGTCCTACGACGACATGCTCGCCCACGCTGGCCTCCAGGCCGTCTGCGTCGCCTCCGCCACCGCCGTCCACGCCGAGCAGGCCATCAAGGCCATCGACGCCGGCAAGCACGTCCTGTGCGAGAAGCCCCTCGGCACGACTGTTGAGGTGGTGAGTAACACTCGCCGAGAATCGACGAGACACCAAGAAGCTCATACTAACATCACCCCAAAGTCCCAAACAGTAGTCGACGCATCCGTCCGCCGTCCCGAGCTCAAGGTTATGTGCGGCTTCTCGCGCCGCTTCGACGCTTCCTACCGCGACGCCCACGCAAAGATGTCCGCCGGCCTCATCGGCCGCCCCGCCGTCCTGCGCTCCCAGACCTGCGACGTCCTCGACCCCACGGGTTTCTTCGTCGCCTACGCCCAGTTCTCCGGCGGCATCTTCGTCGACTGCTCCATTCACGACATCGACCTCGCCCTCTGGTTCTTCGACGAGGACAAGAGCAAGGTCAAGTCCGTCCACGCTATCGGCATCACCGCCGTCGAGCCAGACCTGCGCAAGCACAACGACCGCGACAACGCCGTCGGCACCGTCGAGTTCTACGACGGCCGCATCGCCTATCTGTATGCCTCGCGCATGATGGCCGCCGGCCAGGAGGACTCGACTGAGATTATTGGCACCAAGGGCAAGCTGACGGTGAACCTGCTGCCCGCGGAGAACCACGTCAAGATTTACCAGCCCGGCGGCATCAGGCAAGAGCTGCCTCAGACCTACTGGGACCGCTTCAGGGCGGCTTTTACGACGGAGGCGATTGAGTTCACAGAGAGCGTGTTGGAGGACAAGCCTGTGCCGGTGAAGCTGACGTCTGCTGTTGCGGCGGTCAAGATTGGCGCGGCGTTACAAGAGTCCATGATCACAGGGCAGAAGATCTGGTTCGACGAGGGTGGAAACCGGACAGAGAAGGCTCAGTTGTAATCTACTCATATCGAAGCCTTAGACGACGGCTTGTGCAATAAAACCCTGGAAATGGGTGCTTTGTCCTTGCCGCCAACACTTGATCTTCCAAATCCTTACGTCGTGCATAATCATAGCCCTGCGTGGCCTTAAACTTCCGTAACAAAACATCGAGTCGAGCTTGACAGCCTCTCTACACATTGTACATCTCTCAAGATTGAGCGCAGTCGATGTTGGGTGCATCCGCGTCATACATCTTCTTGGAGGTCTTCGCGCGCTCTGAACTTGTATTAGCAATCTGGACACAGAACATGCGCAAGAGGAACATAAGCTGAATGTGGTGAAAAGGTCTACGCACCACCAGAAAACAACTGGTTTCACAGACTTACTTGCAGTCTTGACATTGAGCCTTCCTCTTTCCACCTCTCGGGCTGTCTTGCGATCCAACTTGGGACCGGTCTCAGCCGAGGCTGGGGCCGGAGTAGGAGCAGGGGCCGAAGCAGGAGCAAAGGCGGAAGCGGGAGCAAAAGCTGGAGTGGGAGCAAAGGCCGGAGCAGAGGCTGGAGAAGGGACTCGGACAGGCACCTCGCGAGGAGCTGGACCCTGGGGGGGCTCCTTGTCGGAGGAGGGCATGGTTTGGGACCCGGTAGCGGGGCTGGTATAGGCGGTTTGCTTCAACTCCGGTTGCTCGCTGTGGACTTCGTCGGGCTCAAGAGAATCCTGCTGGATGGAAGTGCTGCCAAAGGCATAGCTACCACTGCGTCTGGTAGGCAACTCCAGGGTGTCATCTTGTTGGATGGATGAGCTGCTAAGGTGATACGCTCCACTTCGTCGATCAGTTGGCAGAGATGTGGCTGGCTTTGAATGAACATCGCTGGTGCCAACACCTCGAGTGTGGACTGCCGGGGAAGTCTCGAAGCTGCCAGGCACATGGAAGCCCGTCTTGGTCTTGTGGTCTTTTTGGTCAGGAGGCGTCATCTTGCTCTGAATAGAAGGTCGCGAGGGGATGACACGACGCTTCTCCCGGATCTCGCCTTCCTCGGACCCCTCTTCGCAGGATTCGAATGCTTGCGAACCATCATCGGACGGCGAAGCCTTTCCACTGGGTGTGGGGAAAGGCGTGGGAGCCCAAGATGACTTCACTGCGGGCGACGGCTTGGTGGCAGGTCCTCGCTTGATGGGGAGGGCGGGAAACTTGGGAAGGAATGCTCGCTCGTCTTTGAAGGCGAAGTTGAAAGCGCCGGCATCTTCCGATGATGAAACAAGTTAGCTGTGTTCTGGACTCTTCCGTTCGTTTTTGCGATAGGGCAAGGTGTGGGAGAAAAGAAAACATGTCCATACATACCCATGCCGCGGTTGAATCGGGGGCCAGCAAAGGGAGTAGATCCGGCATCAGCGGTCCGCATCGAGTCGGGACCAAGAGCTTCGGCCGCACTAGCAGGACTCTCCAACTTGATTTTCTTGGACGTATCCGGAGTCTTCAGACCTTCGCTTGCGCTCACCCGGGCAGGTTTCTTCGATACCGGGGTATCAAAGGTTGGGAAGTCGATGGCGGAGTCGTTGACTCTATGCTGCTTCTCGGCGTCGGCCAAATTCTGCTCGGACTCCTCAGTCACTCGCGTGATCTCATTAACGGCAGTCGACAGGGTGTCGAAGCAGAACTTGGGGTCGTCTTCAAGGAGATTGCGGAAGTCTTGCTGCTGGAGGAGCATGCACAGGTGGGGTCCAATGGCCTTCTGGAACTCCTGCTTCAGGTCATCGTGGGCCTCGCTGGCCTCGTCGACGATAATGTCAGCCACCATCATGAAGTCTTCCAACATGTCGACGCGCTTAGCGAGGATGTCGCTCAGGTCACGGCCGACACGAGCAGCGAGTTCGGCCGTGAGGTCGGACACGCCAAGAGACGCAGCAACGTCGTGGATCGTGAGTAGGTCGAAAATCTCGGGCTTGTGGGGCAGCGCATCATCTGAGGGTTGTCAGCTGGAGTTAACAGAAGATGTGGCGCAGGACCATTGCATTTACCTCCGACGTAGAACCACTTGAGAACCGTTTCCAGTGCTGGGGCTTGGAAGAAGTAGTCCTTCAACGCGAACTTCTTGACGTGGCCGTCCTGGTAGAATGCGTGATTAGCACGACCTCAGTCAAATGCAACGGGCAGGAACAAATGGGAAGTGGAGGAGAAAAATGCGTTACCACTGCGGCCTTCTGATCGACGAGAAAGTCAACCATCTCGCTCTTGCCTCGGATGACCTTGTCATGCAGCTCCCACTTTTCTTCGCCCATTATGAGCCAGATGTCGGCATCCTTTTTGGTCTCCCAGAGGCTAAGAAACTGTCAGCAGATGCGATGGAAAGTGTCCGATCGATTTCTTACGAGGCGATGTCAGGATCGGCCATGGCGAAAGATTGGGGGTGGCTTGATTGCAAGTTGCTGGTGTGGCTGTTGTATTTTGGTGTGTGTTGGTGTTTGTTGGAGGAATGGGGAGAAGGCGAGAAAATTTCCAAGTAGGAAATCGGTATGGGGAAGAAAAGAAATTTCAACGCACAAGAAGAGGTGGGAGGTAGACGGTAGTAGAGCTAGCTCGAGATATCGTCGGGAGGAGGCAGGCGAGGAACCTAGAGGAAGGTAGGTGCCTGCCTCGAGTGCAGAAGGAGTGGGACAAGCCGTGCCTTCTCTCACACACAAAGAAGGTGAGGTCAAAGCTTGATGCGTTCACAAGTTCACCCAATCAGACGGGCATCTTTGTTGTTTGACCGGTCCCTGTCGAGGTAACGTGAGCAGTCCACGCTTCACCCACCCACCCCCCCAACCCCCAGCCCCCTAGCTATTTCTTTGACGTTGTGAGAGGATCTGTCAACCAGTTACAACTAAGAGATGGGCCAAATGGTCTAGTTGGTAAAGCATCTCTAACAACTTAAAACCAATACCACCCGATGAGTTTCTGGTTACTCTGTTGAGGGTAGGGGCGCTCAGTTCGAATCTTGCAAAAAACAATAAGCAAGGAGGGCCTAACGGATGACCGTCGCGTTATCTTTTGACTTTTTAACCATCTGAATATCTCGAATGTTTTTTGTTTTTCCTTTTGGAGTTTTACAAGGCCCCCTCATAACAATTGCCCCAGACTGCCATCCTGACCTGCATGGTCAACTGTTGCTGCTGGCGAAACCCGCCGCCGCAGGAACAGTCGGCATCCGTCAGTAGGGCACAGAACAAGACCTACGTTCTGCTTTTCTGCCCCAATCTTCTCACTCATCTCGCCGTGAGCTGGTTCGATGAGTTCGAAACTCTGTAAAATCGCCACGATAACAAAGGAAAGCTCCTTCAAAGCGATCTGCTCTCCCAGACACCTGCGAGGGCCTCCGTTGAACGAGAAGAATGCATTCGCCTCTGTCGTCGCAGGGTCATCCCAGCGCTCCGGACGGAAGTCACTCGCGTCTGGCCCGTATACTTCCTTCCTCCGAGACGTCACATAGGGCGATATAACCACTACTTCTCCTTTCCTGATGAGTAGCGGGCTCAGTCCATCCTCCCCGCCGCCAACCGGGAGTATGTTTGTCTTGGTAGCTTGGCGAGCATTCAGAGGAATCGCAGGGTAGAGACGAAGACCTACTATTATGTTAGATAACCACGACGAAGGCGAGGATTGCCTCGGACGAAAAGAGGTACTTGCACTCTTTTATGACTTGAGCAAGATACGGCATTTCCCGCAGCTCTGCCTTGGATGCTAGCGCTCTTTCGCCCATCACTTTGCCGATTTCGTTGCGTAACTTCTCGATTACTCGCGGTGTGCGAGCGAGCAGTCGGCTATGGCTAAGAGTCAGCATTTGTTCTCATATGATAGCCCACGAACTCACAATGTCCAAATAAGCGCCGACGCTGTTGAGTCCCTGCCAGCCAAAAGGACATTGATGACGTGGTCGCGGATGCTATCGTCGCTCATTCCATCTCCGGCCATCTGGTCGATGAGGCTATCGGCTGCTCGGTCTCCAACAATAGCTGGCTTCAAGGACCTAACCTCAGCAAGGAAATCCTCCACGTAATGCTGGACTTCGATACAGGCAGTCCGAAATCTTGCTGGGTTGTACAAGTTATGGAAGGGAACGCAACGGAACCGCCTCACCAGACCTTCCGAGGCGATGCAGAAGTTCTCTGCAAATTGCCGGTTTCGGGTGCTTTCCGGGGTGTTGTCGCCGAATTTCAAGGTGTAAGTCGACCTGCCCAGAAGTCGAGCCGAGGAGTTGTCCATGAAAAGATCGAATATGAGAGGTTGGAGGTCGACGACGCCGCCTTGCTCGGAAAGTGGAAGACGAGCCAGAAAGTTTTCGACGTGCTCGGCTAGCTGCTCAAGGCCGTACGTGGCCGACGAGGAGAAGAGATGCTTCCTCAACATAGCGCGAGACTTCTTCCAAGCAGCACCTTCTTGAACAAAAATGCCATCGCCAACAAGCTGGTGAAAGATTTCTGCCCTAGGGCCGAAGGAATAATCTGGTGTACTGTCAGCCATGATAGAAGCGCAGTCAGTTGCGTCGTGTCTATTCACCAGAAAAGTTGGAGGACAGAATCGCTTCGATGTTCTGGGGCGCAAGGATATTGTGGCTGCGGGGCCCGAAAAGAAAGAATTGTGAGATGACGCCCTGTGGAAACTCTTCTGCAACTTCGAAAATGGTTTTGAGTAACTGCTTGCGCTCATCAGCTTGCCACAGTTGCCACAAGCGATCAATACCCAGAGGCCAACGATTGTGTATCATGATTGGTGGTTTGCAACCATGTTTATAACCGTAAGCCGTATCTCTCTGGGAGTGGGCGGAATTTCCAATCAGCATTTTGAACGTTGGATTTCAATATTAGGCTTGGATAATGCTTACTGAGTATTCAAAATGCCACTGCAGAGTTTTGTAGAAAGTGTATAGAAACAGAAAGAGACATGGGAGAAACAAATGAACATATCCCGACAAGACTTGTTGCTTCAGGGGCAAGGAATTATACGCCATGGGCTGAGTGAGTTCCATGATGAAATCTGAGAATATGAGAGGAACAGGATAGAAAAGCAAGGAGTGAACAAAATAATCGTGATACAGATCGTAGTGGGAGAATGGTATCCCAACTGGAAGCGAGCGAGGTGACTTTCATGGTCCAACTTATACCCTATCACAAATAGCATATTCTGGGATTTCAGGCTTCCAATACGTAACTTGACGTCCTTCAAGAATTCACTACATCTATTCTTACCAGACACCAGAAGCTTTCTTCGCAGCGTCTGAGCCCACGCTTTAGATCGAAACACTGCATTCCGGTGAATACCACGTCAGATGCTAGTCAAAACATGAGTAGTGTACGATTCACCTATCTAGGCTGTTTCGTGGCTCAATTGATGGTAGAATGTTCCCTCCTCATTTCACGAAGATGACCGATACGACATCGTGAACGCGCCCACTTGATATTCTTGTCATGATCATCCTTGATTTTAGATATGGGATAGAGCGAGGCCGTTCGTAGTTCAGCCACCAATCCAGAAATAATTAGCCCAGCATGCCACAATCTGACAGACATGGTCCCAGCTGACACGCCCGGATCGCCATTGCCGAATCTGGCGCTGCGGCGCTTCTCCGCATTGCCGTCACTGAGATGGGAGGACTTGAGCGGCTTGAGGGAATCGACGAGAGGGCGGAGGCCGCACGTGGCTTTGCGATTAGGCAGCTTTCTACACATGTCAGCAAGCTAAGAGAACCGCGACCTGCAGGGTTTAGTGGGCACTCCGAGTTGAAGCAAAACGCATCAAGCGCTAAACTAGTCTGCCGTTGCAACCCGGAATACATACCTCGAGTAAGCGTGGCGCTTCACTGTGCGCCCGCGACTAAAATGAAGGATGGAAGCGCTTCCGCCAAGCTTGCGAGAGAGCTTACTGGCTGCTCAGACGCTTTAGGTAGGCAAGGTAAGAAACTCACCCTTTTCACAATAAGTGATTTTAATTTTAACGACGAAAACTTCACCCATGATACAGGCAGCCATGTGACTGCGCTATTTGCGAAAGACTTGAGACAAGCCTCGTCATAAATTTCTGGCGGGTCTTACGTAGAAAGATGCACTGACAAGAAGGCGTTCCTGAAATGTTGCTGGATGTCGGCCTCGACTGGAACTAACCATGGCTACCTTACCTACTTGAAGATACACTGGGTGAATGCTCTCCCCTCTCAATAAGTCTCCAAACTTGGCTGAACCATCTTGTCTCCTTCTTCTCTTAGCATATTGCCGTCGCAGCCGAAAGTTGATCTGACTGGATGCCGGGATCAGATTATACAACGTTTTAGACGTTTCTCCCCCAACTTCATCTTCATCACCTCCATGCCCAGATTGGCGTGTAATTGGTTTACACTGAGAGAATCATGGGCTCCTCATCAATCTCCGAATCTGCGACGCAGGTTCCTTCATCTCACTCAAATGAATCACTCGGATGGCAATCTGGACATGAAGAAATCACCCCACACGTCACAGATGATTCGACAATCCAGACACCATCATCCGATACACTCACAGTGAAAGGAGGCGGTGAAGGCTCTGCACGGCTTTTACCTCACGAGTCCGACATCCTAGACCGGCAGGTCAACCTTCGCAGTATCCCATACAGCGCCAGAGTCCTGTATCGCTATGCGTCCACCAGCGACAAGACCATCCTCGCCGCCTCAATTTTGATGGCCGTGATAGCGGGCGCGGCCCTTCCGCTCATGACACTCGTGTTCGGCGGGCTCCAGAAGGAGTTCATGGACTTTTTCGCCGGCCGCGTGGCGCGGGACGACTTCATGGACCGCATCGACCACTACATCCAATACTTTGTGTATCTGGGCATTGTCGAGTTCGCCACGCAGTACTTGACGACGGTTGGATTCATGTACACGGGCGAACACATCACCGGAAGCATCCGAGAGAAATATCTCGAGAGCTGCGTGCGTCAGAATATCGGCTTTTTTGACGTGGTCGGCACCGGCGAGCTGTCGACACAGATCGCTTCGCACACCAACTTGATCCAGGACGGCATCTCAGAGAAGGTCTCGATTACTCTGGTGGCTGTGTCGACCTTTGTCTCGGCCTTCGTCATCAGCTTCACAAAAAACTGGAAGCTCACTCTGATGCTGTTTTCTCTTGTTATGGGCATCATCGTCGACATCGCCCTAGGCTCTCGCGTAGCCAGTCGGTTCACCGGACAGAGCATGCAGGCATATGCTCAAGGTGGCAACGTCGCGGATGCTGTCTTCAGGTCGATTCGAAGCACGGTGGCATTCGGGGCCCAAGAGCGTATGAGTAAGCAATATTACGGCCACTTGCTGAAATCAGAAGCGCTCGCCTGTCGCGGTAGGAGCATCATCGCCATATCAGTTGCCGGAATGATGTTTCTTCTGTACCTCACGTACGGCCTGGCTTTCTGGCAAGGAAGCTCCTTTCTTGTCCATGGCAATGTAGCAATACAAGACATTCTCACCATCATAATGTCGGTTGTTTTGGGGGCCTTCAGTCTGGGTAGTGTTGCATCCAATCTCCAGGCCTTCACAGCCGCCGCCGCTGCCGCTTCAGACATCTTCAATATCATTGATCGTCAATCACCTATAGACCCGTACTCGGACGAGGGCAACACGCTGGACATGGTGAAGGGAGCGATTCGACTCACCGGCATCAAACACGTCTATCCTTCTCGCCCAGACGTCATCGTTCTCGACGGCTTCGACTTGACGATTCCTGCTGGTAAAACCACCGCTATTGTCGGGGCTTCCGGATCGGGCAAAAGTAGCATCATTGGTCTGATTGAGAAGTTCTATCAGCCAGTCTCTGGGACCATTTTACTTGATGATCATGATATGAATGGACTCAATTTGAAGTGGCTACGGAGACAGATGGCTCTGGTTGGGCAGGAACCCATGCTGTTCCGCGCCTCCATTTTTGAGAACATTTCCGCTGGTTTAAAAGGGACCCAACATGAAAACTCAAACGAGAACCGAAAGCGGCAACTCGTCATTGAGGCTGCGCAGAAGTCCAATGCCTACGGCTTCATTTCTACCCTGCCGGATGGTCTCGACACTCTGGTCGGCGAGGGGGGCTCCCAGTTGTCAGGTGGCCAGAAGCAGCGCATTGCCATTGCCAGAGCAATTATTTCTGACCCCAAAAGTTAGTCCAACGAAGAAGAATGCTCCTTGCCTCACTGGCTAGTATATGCTGACATCATGACAGTTCTCCTTCTGGACGAAGCTACCTCAGCCCTGGACTCGGAATCGGAAAGCGTGGTTCAGGCAGCTCTCCGGGCCGCATCTGAAGGTCGCACAACTATTACTATCGCGCACCGTCTCTCTACAGTCAAGCACGCAGACAACATAATTCTCATGGCGGACGGCAAAATCATCGAACAGGGAACTCACGACGCATTGATAGGCCGTAAAGGTGCTTATCACAGGCTGTCAACAGCACAGGATCCGTCTTTGGTGAGCAAAATGATTCTCCGGGAGCAATCCCATGCCAATGTGAAAGATCTGGCGGACACGAAGGCCGAGCCTTCAGAATCTGAACCATTGCCTCGCCGAGGATCCGTTCGCCACGCAGGTTCAGATTCGGATTCGCGACCAGAGTCTATCGCCCAACTAAGAACTCGGGAGCCACAAAGCTATGGCCTTTGGTCGCTGCTCAAGTTCATCGCCTCCTTTAACAAACCTGAACTGGGACTCATGTCTGTGGGCTTGGTTTTCGCAGCAATTTGCGGAGGAGGTAACCCCACACAAGCCGGTATGTTGTCGCGCTCGGTAATTGAGATTTCACGTCGTATGTGTCTGACTTTGAGCAGTATTCTTCGCCAAGCAACTGTCCGTCCTGTCTCAATATGGAGTATCCGCTGACGACGCTGAAACAAAACACAACTCGGACTACTGGAGCGAATTATACTTGATGCTCGCATTGGTGCAGTTCGTCGCGTTTGCCGCGCAGGGCCTCATCTTTGCAAACACCTCTGAACGTCTCATTCGTCGTGCGCGCGACACCGCCTTCCGAATGCTCCTAAAACAGGACATCTCGTTCTTTGACCAAGATCACAATAATCCCGGGGCACTGACGCACCTTCTCTCAACGGGTGCGGATCAGCTGGCTGGCCTGAGCGGCATCACCTTGGGGACTCTGGTTATGGTCATCACAACTTTGATCACGGCGATCACCGTATCAGCCGCTATTGGGTGGCGGTTGTCGCTCGTCTGTACTGCAACTGTGCCTATACTGTTGGCCTGTGGGTTCTTCCGCTTCTGGCTCCTGTCTCGTTTCCAACAGCGAGCAAAGGCCGCGTACGAATCATCGGCATCGTTGGCGTCTGAAGCGGTCGCTTCCATGCGGACAGTCGCATCACTTTCCATCGAATCCGACATTATCAGCCGCTACAGAGAGGCTCTGAAGACACAACAGAAACAAAGCTTGATCTCCGTGGCAAAATCAAGTGTCCTTTATGCCGCTGCCCAATCTCTCTTGTTCCTATGTTTTGCCCTCGGATACTGGTATGGAGCCTCTCTGATCGCTGGACACGACTACACCTTGTTTCAGTTCTTTCTTTGCTTCATGGCGGTTGCGTACGGAGCCCAGTCAGCGGGCGTTATCTTTTCTTTCGCCCCAGACATGGGGAAAGCCTACCAGGCTGCGTCTGAATTCAAAAAGCTGCATGATCGCCAACCCGTCGTCGATGCAAGTTCTTCCGACGGCAGGCATGTGGACACGATCGAGGGCAACATTGAATTTGTCAACGTTCACTTTCACTATCCTTCTCGGCCAGAGGTGCCAGTTCTTCGTGGATTGGACATATCTATCCAAGCGGGGCAATATGTTGCTTTCGTTGGCTCTTCCGGGTGTGGTAAAAGCACCACCATCTCTCTCCTCGAGAGGTTCTACGATGCTACAAGTGGGGCTATAAACGTGGACGGCCAGAACATCCACACCTTGAATGTGGCAAACTGGCGTTCCCACGTCGCTCTCGTTAGCCAAGAACCTACATTGTACCCAGGAACGATACGAGATAACATCCAGATGGGAAGTCTCAAAGACGCCGTTTCGGAAGACGCTATCGAGCTTGCCTGCCGCGAAGCCAACATTCACGACTTTATTCTGTCTTTACCTGAAGGGCTCAATACCCCAGTTGGCGATAACGGCGTATTGCTATCGGGTGGTCAGAAGCAAAGAATTGCGATTGCTCGGGCGTTGATCAGGCGCCCCAAAGTCTTACTGCTGGACGAGGCAACATCAGCTTTAGATCAAGACTCGGAACGCTCTGTGCAGCTGGCATTGGATAATGCGACGCGGACTCGCACAACGATTGTTGTGGCTCATCGTCTTAGTACTATCGCAAAAGCAGATGTAATTTACGTCTTCGATGCAGGAAGGGTGATAGAGAGTGGTTCACACGACGAATTAATGGCCGCAAATGGCCGATACGCCGAAATGGTGTCACTGCAGAGCGTTGAAAATTAGGTCTGGTGGCATGGAGGGATCAGAAGCGACAGGTATCATCCGTTTTGGGTGTCCCTTTCATTGACCTGGTCCTTTGAATCAGCCGCTGTAATGACGAAGGCTGAAGAAAATAAGTTTTGATCCATATCGTTAATAGGAGATGATGCTCTCTTGGTTTACATGCCCATGCAACTGCAAACATTATACGGAGACACGCTTTGGGCAAGTCTCCAGCAATTTTTGCTATGGTATGTTGAGCAATTTGACTCTAGCACTGCAATCTGGCCCCCTTCTCTTACTTACGCCCGTAATCGTCATCGTCACGAGTCCAACAAATACAATGCAACGTCATGTCGTTGTTGCTGAACTGCGTGTCGACAAAGACTCAACATCAACAGAGTCAAATACATCATCATCGTCGTACGTTTCATTTTCTTCATCCTCCAGTACCTCCTCTTCGAGATCCTCCTCATCCGGGCTTCCTGCGACGCGCAGGGCTTCGAAGCGCTCTACAAACTCCACTTGGAGGCGCTTCAAGTAGCTCGCGAGGGCAGCATCATCCATCTGGGACTTCCGCGCTTGCTTCAACTGCTCATGCAGACTGAGTACTAATTTGCGCTCGCTAACGAGTCGCCTTGCCTCCGAGGTTTGCTGTTTCTTCAATCTATCTTCGCGGATGGACTGAGAGACCTGCTCCGCCACGTCGAGAAATCGCTCAGGGAAGTCCATTGCCTTTGCGAGTAGAATACCGTAGGGTATCTCGGCCACCTTGCCAGATTCGACTTTGTAGGTCATGGTCAACCTGGGATCGCCGCTGGACGTGTTCGAAAGATGACTTGCGAGATGGAGGTTGAGAACTCCAGGACGGTCGTTCAAAACTTCAGCTATGGGATGTCAATAAGCATCTGCGCATCTCATACGTTTAGGACTATTTACCGAGTTGCGCAAAATGCGTTGTGAACCAGACCTTTGCTCGACTTTGGATGAGTGCCTCGGCCATAGCAATCGCAATTGCGAGTCCATCACGAGCACTCGTCGCTCGACCAAGCTCGTCAATGATGACCATGCTTTTGTCATCCACATTGCTGTAAATCATTAGCACCAGCACCGCCTCAGGAAGGAGCGCGACGTACTTGAGTATGAAGGCCATCTCCCGCATCTCCTTCGAAAAGGATGACAGATTGGCCTCGATGTTGTCGTCTGTAGACACTCTCGCGAAAATGCTGTGTACGATGGGGAACGTAGCACGCTCGGCCGGAACAAAGCATCCGATCTGCGCCATGATCTGGAGCAGGGCAATGCTTTTGATGTAGGTAGTCTTGCCGCTCATGTTACATCCGGTGATGATCTGGAATCGGTAGTTGTCATCCGCGTAGAGATCGTTGGGAATGCATTCTTCCTTCAGTTCCTATCACTCCTTGTCAGATTACATGGTGAAAGTAGCCGCGGTAAACATACCCTATCCAGGATCGGGTGTCTCGCAGACTTAAGTGCCAAAGTGTCCGACACCTCTGGTCGGACCCAGTCGTAAGTTGAGCTGACTTGAGCAAATGAGGCCAGCATATCAAGCAGAGCGATTGATTCACAGATACGATAGAGAACCGCTATTTGAGTTCTGATGTTGTCGATAAGATCCTCAATCACCTTGTCACATTGCATGGCGATCTCGGCCACAGAGTCGGAAATCCGCTGATTCAGCTGCTTTAGGCGGATCGTCATGCATTCGATATTGCCGCGTTTCACAACTCGGTTGATAAGAATGTCCGGGACTGGTCGATCTTCGAAATTCACTTCTCGTATGCGGAGAGAGTAGCCGCGCTTCGGATCGTACTGAATTTTGGCATCCAGACAAAGTTCACCTGAAAGTCGTCAGACTGTGGAGTTGAACACGCGCCGAAAAGGATGCCGTCGTACCATTGAGTTGGTCTACATGCTTGTGGACATCTTCTGTATTCTCCTTGTATGCCTGCCGGGCGACATCCAGAAGGCCGTTGACACCAGCCTAGAAGTAGTCAGCGGGATGAAGTCAGCGAAGAGGCCGCCGGAGCTACCTTGACGGCAAACGCTCTTTGGTTGCGCTGGTCGAGAGCTTTCTTGGTATGGGTGACGTCTTCGTGGATTGTTTCATAGATCAGGTTTCGCAGAGGGGCAATCATTTCAGGACGGAAAAGGTCCCGGATCTTCGTCAAGAGAGGCGAAACAGCAGGTCTCATGGCGTGATAAAGATCGGGCAACCCATCGACAAAGGCTTTGACTTTGAGGACATTGTCCACGGAGGATTCTGTTGCTGCAATGGACGGTTGCGGAGGTACAAGTACGAGCTTCCCCCGGTCAGCATGATCACCATCAGTTCGTGCGTTCACCACGTACCCGGGTCAACATCTTCTCGACGTCGGGGAAGTTCAGCGCTGTCAAAGTCAACGAAAACGAATGCCAGTCGCCGTCGCTGGGCTATCCCTACCTTTTCTGACTTCTACAAACATCTCGACAGATTTGTGCAGTTCCTCAACAGCTTCATATCTCGGATCCAGGTATGATTCCTTGAGTGTACTGGGTTGTAGCAAGTTGCTGCGCAGGACTCGCGAGCCCATTGGTGTTTTCGTCTGGTTCAACAGCCCGACCAGACTATCTTTTGACTGTGGTTTTCGAAGATTTTGAAGAATCTCCAGTGACAAGATGGTTGACACGTCGATCATCATGGTGTCTTCGCACGACTGAAACCGTACTCGCAAGGAATTGGGGAAGACGCGAATCGAATAATGATCCTCGATAAAGCTGACAGCCTGGTTTTCAATGAGTACATGTTACGCATTTGAGATACAAGACATACCGCGGCAAACGAACAAGTCGCGTAAAAGCTGCCCTCTAGAGCTACCTTGATTGACTCGGCATCCTCACGGAAGGCACATGTGTTGACTCGGTGCATGCCTTCTACCTCTGACCAGCACCTCCTGTCCACAGGGGCGATCTTGGTGCCGGGAATGTTCTCTTCGATATGGCTGTATAGTCTCGACTTTGGATTCGGCGGGCAATTTGTGCCGACGATCAAGACGACGTGGGGCTCCAGAATTTGAAGCTCGTGGATCGTTCTGGTGAAGAACCGACTGTCTGAGATCTGGCTGAGAATGACCTCGCCAGTGGCAACGTTGATTGATGCCATGCCGACGGACGGCGTGACCCCTCGGGCTTCGCTCAGCGCGCACACAATTTTGTGATTCTCGCTGTCAGGAAGAGGAGTTCGAGAAGTGCGACTGCTGTACGAAGTTCCCGGACGAGAGGCGTAGGACCGACCTGATTGAGAGGCGTATGACTGGCTGGAGGGTGGGATGGTTTGGCGAGACCCAGTGGTTCCGCTGGTATCGTCATAGTAGTCGTAGCTTGGGGTGTAGATCAGACCCGCCCTGCGGTTTGCAGAGGATGATGCTTCAGGGGTAGCCGTGAAGTAGGTCGAGTTGGAACTCTTGTTGTTGGGGCCTCGAGCCTGGGATGAAAAGTATGGCGATGATTCTCGGGAGACGGGCGTTTGAGTCTGCGCGGTTCGAAATGATGCGACTGACCTCGCGCCGGACAGACGTCGGTTCTCCATGGCGACGAGGCGTGGGAGGCAAGGTCAGATGTTCACGGACGGCTGAGATTGGAGGGCATCTACTGATCTTCCGACTGCTCGATCAGTGAAGTAGGACAGATTTAGCCCCAAGTTCGAGGTTGGAAGATCGTCAGAAGAAATTGCAAAGACATGGACGTCGAGGCAGTCACGACCACGAAGGGGACCTGCCCGACTTACACGGCCAAGAGCCGGGGTTGTCCCGGTCGAATGTGCCTCCAATTGGGATGCGGGGGTGGAGCCACACAATGCAGGAGCACAAGCCACGCCCAGCACAGGCCACGTGAAACGCGATTGCTCTCCAGCCACCCAACGACGAGCCGCCGATGACTACCGGTGGAGCAAACCTCATCCGCCCGGTGCACGTCTGGAAGAGTTTGCACAGGCTCCCCAACCCAATCCACACAGCTCTGCGCAGCACCCGAACCGCGTCGCGCCGCGACACCCCTTCGACACACCGAGAAAAAAGAGACCCCCCTCCCCCATCTCGACCGAGCAACCCGGTAGTGGATTTGAAGCTATCGCGACCTAGTCCCTTTGTCGCGCGCGCGTGTGTGTCGCGGTCTGTGTGCGACCGCCTGGGGGTCACCACCGAGATTTCGTTTGTCGACTTCCCCCGCCTGCTGCCGCCGCCGCCCAACATGTTCGGCATCCTGGGCGCTGTCAATGTTGACAGCAACACCAAGACGTACGCCTCCTTCGAGGAGCTGTTTGCCGCCCTCAAGGTGCGCATGCAGAAGGATGGCTACAAGGTCGTCAAGTCGCGCACGCATCGCAACAAGGTCGGCGGCACATATGAGAAGGGCAGCGAGGTGGTGCGATGCGATCTCGTCTGCGACCGCGGCGGCCAGCCGTACAAGTGCACCGCGACCCAGCTGAAGACGACCACCAAGAAGACCAATTGTCCATGGAAGGCGAAAGCGGTTAATCGCAAGACCATGGGCGCATGGCTCTTGACCGTCATCTGCGATGAACACAACCACGAGCCGAGGACGCCTGATCCGCCGACAGATGAGGAGGACGCCGATGCCGAGGGGGATGCCGATGTCCAGGACGCATCAGCCTGTGGGTTCTGCCCGTCGCCGCTTTATCGTTTCGTCGTCTAATACTGACCTGTAGTAGTGCCCGAGCAGGACGACTCGATTCCAACGCCAGATCCCGAAACGTCGCGAGCCCTTGCCGTAGCCGGCGTTTCTACATCCCAGATGCGACTCACTGGCGATACCTTCCACAACTTTAAGACGGAATACCGGAAGATGTCCAAACCTGAGCGCATGGGTATTCTGGCCCAGCTACAGTTGCGCGTAGCGGCTCTCTATGCCATTGAGAATGAGGACATCCAAAGGCAAGAGCGGCAGGCAAGGCAGGAGAGGAAACATCAAGAGATTGAAGACAACCGTCGCAAATCTCAAAGCGCGCAGCAGACACAGCAACAGCAGCAGCAGCAAACGCAAGCTCAAACGCAACATCACCAGCAACCACAACAACACCAACCGCAACACCAAACGCACCAATCACATCAACAACACCAACAGCCCCAGGCACAGAATCATAACCATAATCACAACCATGCTCATGCTCATGCGCATGCCCACAATCGCGCCGCTCAGCAGCAGCAGCAGCAACAACAGCAGCAGCAGCAAATGACGCAAATGTCGCGGGATAGCATGACGGGCATGCCGAAACACCCGTTCGAGCAGTCGACCCACGACGAGCACGCTCAGTATCGTGATCGGCAGGCGGAGGTAAGCAACCGCCACCAGCAGAACTTCATGAACATGGCGCGAGAGCACATGGGCAACCCCGTGCAACAAACGCCCGTCCAGCAGACCCCAATCCCGGTGCCGCAGTTCGGGATGCAACAGGCGCCAGGGCCGAACGCCAACAACGTCTTCCAGCACTACAGGAATACGCCGGCGAACAACCCGGGAGCGTCGGCGGGTGGAGGAGTCACGCCAGCCCAGCAGAAGCGCAGGGGCCGGCCTACCAAGAAAAACGCCATGGACCAGCAGAGTCT
The DNA here is from genome assembly GCA_027406005.1 of Colletotrichum horii. NCBI lineage: Eukaryota > Fungi > Ascomycota > Sordariomycetes > Glomerellales > Glomerellaceae > Colletotrichum > Colletotrichum horii. Next base: position 9,025,214 of record JANVYB010000001.1, on the reverse strand, counting down.
CGACCCGAGCATGCACATGGGGAGGTAGTTCGACCCAACTTGTGAGATTGATCTCGATCGTAAGCTTGAAAGATGGTCGTCGTGGATTAATAAGGTGTAAAAATGGTCGAGATCAGTGTACGTGGGCGGGCCGGACGGAGGACATGGGGGCGTTTATATGGACATCCAGCAGGCCAGCACCGGACAAGGATAAGGCCTCTCTCCTTGGAGTGTATGTTTTCTTATCCTCGCGGAAAAAGCACAGTTTCGGAAATGGAGCCGCAGGGATTTCGCTCCGGAGTCAGTTTATTTGTCGTTTTTTTACTACAGCCGGGGGAAATGCTCTTTTTCCTTTTTATGTCGGTCACAGGAGACAGACTATCGGCTTTCCGCCCGCCTTAACAGAGATTCGCTCTGCACCCCACCAGTTCCAGATAGCAGCAGTGCACCATGACCGCTGCTATTTTCCCCCTGGACAATTAAAGTGGAGACGGTCGCAACAACGGACAAGTTCTCGCCGACGTCCCTTTCAAAATTTCTGCCCCACCATCCCGCATCGCGGTCGTCGAAATAATTTCACCACCACTTTTTCGGGCGGTCAAACCAGCAACACCACCGTCACAACCACCACACCAGAACTACCACCACCGGGCACATTCACAGCCATGGCGACGGTCGTGCCCCCGCCGTCGAAGCGCCAGAAGCGCGAGACGCTGGCCAGGACACAGACGCAGCAAGATGTCGACGCCGTCACGCCGGGCCTCGAGGGCTCCTTCAAGGCCCGCTTCGTCGACGGCGACGGCCAGCAGCTCGCCGAGGTGATTGAGGTGCCTCTGGCCGACGCCTCGGAGAAGAATCTCACATTGCTTCTCAACACCCTGCTAGGAAAGGTATGGATTCCACCGCAAAACAATCGAAACCCAAAGTTGCAAAGGCTGACCACCCAACAGGAAAGAGAAGACTTCCTCCCCTACAAATTCCGCATCCACATCCCCGACTCCGACACCATAATCGAGACCTACCCCTCCAACCTCCTCGAGACCCTCCGCGCGAATGGCGTCGCCAACCCCTTCGAGACGACAATCACCCTCTCCGCCGAGCCGCAGGCCGTCTTCAAGGTCCAGGCCGTCACGCGCATGGCGCACAAGATCCCCGGCCACGGCGAGGCCATCCTCGCCGCCCAGTTCTCCCCCGAAACCAGCAAGCGCCTCGCCACCGGCTCCGGCGACAAGACCGCGCGCATATGGGACACCGAGACCGGCACCCCCAAGCACACCCTCGCCGGCCACGCCGGCTGGGTCCTCTGCGTCGCGTGGAGCCCTGACGGCCGGCGTCTCGCGACCGGCAGCATGGACAAGACGGTGCGCCTGTGGGACCCGGATAAGGGCGTCCCGGCGTCGCAGCAGGCGCTCGCGGGGCACGCCAAGTGGGTGACCAACATCGCCTGGGAGCCGTACCACCTCTGGCGCGACGGCACGCCGCGGCTGGCGTCCGCGAGCAAGGACGCCACGGTGCGCGTGTGGGTGGTCAACACGGGCCGGACGGAGCACGTCCTCTCGGGCCACAAGTCGAGCGTCAGCTGCGTGAAATGGGGCGGCACGGGGCTCATCTACACGGCCTCGCACGACAAGACGGTCAAGGTATGGGACGCCGTGAAGGGCACCCTCGTGCACACCCTCTCCGCGCACGCGCACTGGGTCAACCACCTCGCGCTCTCCACCGAGTTCGCCCTGCGGACCGGCTTCTTCGACCACACGCCCACCCCGGACACGGAGGACGCGCGGCGGGCGAAGGCCAAGGAGCGCTTCGAGAAGGCCGCGCGCGTGCAGGGCAAGGTCGCGGAGCGCCTCGTCTCCGCGTCGGACGACTTCACAATGTACCTCTGGGACCCGTCCGCCGGCACCAAGCCCGTCGCGCGCATGCTCGGCCACCAGAAGCAGGTCAACCACGTCACCTTCTCGCCCGACGGCACGCTCATCGCGAGCGCCGGCTGGGACAACGCCACCAAGCTGTGGAGCGCGCGCGACGGCAAGTTCATCAACACGCTGCGCGGCCACGTCGCGCCCGTCTACCAGTGCGCCTTCTCCGCCGACTCGCGGCTGCTCGTGACCGCGTCCAAGGACACCACGCTCAAAGTGTGGTCCATGGCGTCGCACAAGCTCGCCGTCGACCTGCCGGGGCACCAGGACGAGGTGTACGCCGTCGACTGGAGCCCGAGGGACGGCGGGCGCGTGGGGAGCGGCGGGAAGGACAAGGCGGTCCGGTTGTGGTGCAACTGAGCGGATAACGAACGGATCATGGGCTTCTTTTTCGGGATTTAGAACGGATACACAAAAGAAATGAAGAATATACCCCCTTTTTCCCAGTTATGCATCTTCGTCCCTTGCAGTGGCTTCACATGATTCTGCGGGAGAGCCCGGCGCGAGCTGTGATAACTACTACGTGTGTAAGGTATATGTCATCCTCAGATCATGGCGTGTTTGCCGCAAAGTCGATCTTAGTCGTTGCAGCCGCAGAATATCCATCAGTCATGAACACCGGGGCCGATTCATGTCCGTTTGCCGCGTGTGGTGCGGAGGCGCTACGGCTTTCTACATCGGCGATGAGCCCCCCCAGAAGGCAGCTTGGAAGGCTTGCATATGTTGGGGGTGATTGCAGCTGCATGATCACAATCTTGATGATAATAATCCGGTTTCTCAGTCACTGACACATTACAATACCGTAGTTACCAAGATGGCAGGATTAAGATCAGGAGTCGCCTGAAGTGCTACTGGAAGAATTCGTCACCAAGAATTGGCGTGTTTACGTTTGTAAGTATTAAGCCAAGGCGCACTCGCTTCTTCGCGAATCTTGGATGAATGAACCGGCTGCCTCCCGGCCCGGGATACCCCGCTCGGCGCACCTTTCTACCCCGGGCCCCACTCCCGGACCAGCGGAGTCGTATCGGAGTGCTCGCGGCATTCTCGGATGAACAACAAGACCCGTATCAGGTGCTCTTCGGGATAAGTCACATCATCATGTTATTCCCCACACCAAGCCTCCTCTCAACAATGGGCCCCGCGATGTCTTCCGTCATATCGGGGGCGATGAGTCTTCGGAAGACATGCCCTGATCGTCGGCGAATCGTGAGACCGGACTGGACCATCACTAATGATCACCACACGTACCTCGCGGAAAGAGCACGCGTACCTGGAAGTCAATGTTCATCTCCTGTACCCGATCTCCCAAACAAGTTGCCGATCCCCACCGGCGACGGTGTCTAGCTCCTCCTGCACGTCTCCCGCTGAGGTGCCATGGCATTGGAGCTACTTGGCCGTCTGGTGTGTCCTGGCAAATAAGGAAATGCAGAGGTATCTCTGAGAACGCTGGGGAGGCTGAAAAGGGAACTGCAATGCTTCCCCGTCGTGCAGAGATGCGGGTACGTGTTCGGCAACGGATCCTTGGCGGGATATGGCATCGCCGCCCACTCCCACGTTCTGACCTGGCCCTCTTCCCCGACAACATGAGCAGTCTACAATCTCTGCCGTCCCTAAGCGATCGTCTCCATCAGGCTAGTTTCCTGCGTCAGTGGTGCAAACTGCATTGGTGATTGCCTCTCTCATTTGTAATCGACAGTCATCGCGTCTCTTGTGGACTAGCCAGCGCGACAGCGGAACCACGGGACCGGGCCGCCCCTAGTAAACAATTCAGCTCATCAAGTTACGCCGTAATCATGGCCGTCTGGGCCAGGAGGCCGAGCGCTTAGCTGACGTCCTGATTCCTTCCATGGCAAGACGTTGATGACCGAATGGACTAGCGACGGCGAGCCGTCGTGTCTCGTTGCTTATTCTAGACCGCGGAATGCAGCGAGGAGAATGTAGACGTCCGTCGGCCATCCTGCAGGGCTGCTGCGGCGCGCGAGATCCGTTGCAACTGGGCCTGGAGCATGGGAAACCGGAGCCTGGGGCGGGGAAATTCTATCATTTATGACAATTTCCTTTTCCGTTGCCCAGGGAGGCGGACGGACTCCTGCAAATCGACTGGTTCGCCATCGGGTTGGGGGCGAGTGTGGTTGGAGCTACCTCACTATCACGCCTGCCGAGGGCTGTGCCTTGGCTGGCGTCTCTGCTAGTTTCTGACGCCTTGTATAAATCCTCCATCTGACATTTAGCCTATGGAAACCGCAAGGGCTGAAGGAATCCGATGCCTCATCGGGTGATGTCGGGCACGCGCTGGTGGGCGGTTGACGAGTTGGAATCGCCAAGGGTGACAAGGAGCACGTTCAGATGGGATTTGGACCGCCGCACAAAGAGCAAGGTGGGTTGGCGTGAAGTCGCAACACGGCCGCGACTGGGGTTGACGTCTGGAGAAGATGGTGGCTCGGACTGGGGTGCCGTTGGTTGGTGTGGGGAGGGATGGGATGGACCAGGAATGGATCTGGCTTCTGCTGTGGATTAACCCGTCTGGATGCGCCGTGTGAGATATGCCACGGGGTTGAAGTCAATGTTTTGACTGGAGGGAGGAACATTCCAGATTTCAGCCTAGATCCGTGGTCTGGGGTTGATTGGGCCGTTGTTGGATGTGCAGTATCAGAGTTGCAGGCGTCGTCTTGCGGCCGCGAGTGAGGCATTTCCAGTTTTTGATGTACAGCTGTCGCGAAACCCAAGCCCGGTCAAGACGGCTTGCGATTCTTGTCGTTGAAATGGCTCGGCGAATTGTTGCGCAATGCTCTTGTCGATCCACATGTCGTGTAAACAGCCAAGCGAGTGCGCCGATCGCCAATGTGTTACCCAACTGTCCCAACACTGTCGAATCCCAGTCGAGCGCATGACCATTCAGGTGCTTACCCTCATGATTGCCAGCCAACCCATCCAGGGCTGAACTGACCGGACACATCGTGAGAAATTGTGGGAAGGTGAGAGAGGTGACCAGACTCAAGGCCGGCCCCTCACCAGACCCGAGGCCTCCAAACCACTCACGAAAGCGCGATTTGTCCAGTGCCCCTCCCATCCCCATTGCCCAGCAGCCCAGAGTTTGAAAATACGCGTCCGGGCTTTAATTCGACCTTTTTCGGTCATCTCGTAAGTATCAGCCCCTCACCCTCTTTGCCGGTTTGATGGAAGGCAAGAAGATCGACTGCACACTGGCAACCTTCTGAATTGAGAGGCCTGCATTAAGCACATGTTCATGTCGCTGAGGGCGGCTTTGCAAGCAAGATCGGCCGGGGTGGTGCTGGAGCCAGCCAGGCAACGTCCAGCGCCAATGGAGTCTTGGGGAGTTTCTTCATCAGATATGCGTCCTCGCGGACATTGAGAAAGGAAACTTTCCCCGCCCCGTAGCCTCCGTCTCGCGCCATCCAGTCTGGTGAACTTGGTCGCTACTGAGCCATGCACTGCCTGTCAAAGTGGATGAAGCGAGAACGATTGAGTCGAGCTGACCGGGTGACTGATCAAAGTGCCTTGCGTGATGGAGCCGTGACGAAAAACATGTTCCCCCCCAGCGGCTCGGCTGCGGCGTCTCCAGCAAGACCCTCCCGTCACAAGGGCAGAGTTCCCCATATCGTGGGCCAGGGTCCTCGTCGTCTTCTCCAGCAACGCTGCTGCAGGGCCAGAGAAACAGAGCGCCGGGAGGCGAGTGAGAAAAAAAAAAAAAAAAAAAAAAAAAAAAAAAAAAAAAAAAAAAACGTGGAACACTGGCCCAAACCCGCAGGGGCCGTGGACCCGGCCAAAGCCGGTGTTTCTGCCAGGGGTGTCTGGGCAATGACATGGATGGGCGCGGATGGGTGTTTGCAAGGTTGCTTTGGGCGCTCGTTCAAACTCTGAAAGCTTCGTCAAAGACCCTGCCGCTTCCAGCAGCGAGTTGAGTTAAGCAACGGCCAGATGCTTCGCGACATACCACACGCAAAGTCAAGCTCAAGGTTGGGAGTGACTAGAGGTTAGTTCGAGAGACACGTTGGGGTAAGAGGATGTATGTCGCAACACGAGAGAGACATGCGATTGACTTTGAAGATCGGCGTCGCGCCACGCCCAATGCGAACCGCCCGGGCGGAGACAAGCTCTCGGGAGAGTGTGGCCGAGTGCAGAGCTCCGTACTGCAAAGTGTGTAGCTGGGTTTGGGGAGCTCCCGACCTTAGCTCCAGCTCGAGATGCGCGGGACGTGTCTTTCGACGACGGGAAGCTTGCTTCCTGACGAATGATCTCGAGGAGTGCTGCGAGGGTTTTGCAACGGCAGGTGTAGAAACGTAATCTTCCCTGAATATGGCCAGGATGCCTGTTCATCGCCCGCCCCCGTACGGTCGTTGATAAACAGATGGCTGTGGATTCGATGGCATGGCTGCGACTTCATCAGCGAACCGTAGTCGACGATGCGCAGACGATCAGGTAGCGGCCACGCAGCGAGCGACGAGTGGACGATGTTGACAGCTTCATGCCCATCGCCTCTTGTGAGTGCCCACGGAGCCAGAGACAGGTCCAGGTCGACGGAGACCGAGGTAAGCAGGCAAGGTGCAGTGTGCAGAGTGCCTATGGCCAGGCTTGGCAAGGCGAGGTAGCGAGCATGAGGTGCATATGCGGAGTCGATGCTGGATGCGCAGCAGCGGCGGACGACGTGCGTGCGTGGTGCGTGGCAGGCGGCAATCTGACAGTTGACGACGCGCTGTCATGGTGGTATCGCCGAATCATTGGAGTGCCTGTTGATTAAGGGCCGATGGACGTGCCGAATCTTGTCAGGCAGAAAAGGGTGATGTGGGAGTGGTGGTGGCTATGGTGTTTTGTTGTGGTGGTGACGATGGCGACAACGATATTGGTGGTGGTGTTTTTTAGTCTTTCCGCTTCCCCTGACCACCTGGCCAGAAAGAGGCAAGAAGAAGAGGGGTCAACGACGGGAGGAGACAATGACAGCTCAGGGTCGGGGGCACATGACGATGGCGACGATGTCTCTGGGCGTGCCTGCCCATGCCTTGCCATGAGATGCCATCCATCACCATCCAGCCGTCCCATGGCCGTTGGACTTTCCTTTGCGCCAAGGGGAGCTGTCAGTCATCAGTGGCTTGGAAGAGGGCAGCCACGACGCGGCACGAGGCGGGAAATAGCCAAGACCAGGTAAGGCAAGGCAAAGCAGCACAGGGTACGGGTAGAGGCAGAAAGGCTAAGCCGTTGCATCCACGCGGCCATCTCAATGTGTGTTGCTCAGACGAGGCGGACGGGATGAGGTAACGATGAGCAAACGGGCCCTCGAATGTTTGCGGACATGCGCCCCGGTCAAGAGACGGGAAACATGGATGGCGTCGCATGGCTAATTCTTTTTTTTTCTCTGGTGACACGGGAGTATCTGAACCCAAGCCCGAAGCCTGGACCGGCCTGTCTGTGTCTGATCTGGTCTGACAAGCCTGAGGAGCGAAGCTTGAAGGAAGTGAGTTTTTGGTCACAAATGAGAGAATTCGTCCATGTGCATCAAACACCAACGAAGCTCAAAGAAAGAAGCTGCGAATGCCCCGGTGGGTGGGAGAAGTCGCTCCGGACATTGACGGCTCATGTCGGCCGTAGAAGACGAGATGTCATTTGTCCATCATCAATCACATTTGACCAAGGCAAGGCCGCGGCCAAGGCCAGGTCAGGGCTGGCTAGCTAGCTGCAATTCTGTTTGCAACTCTATGTTTGTCGAGCGACATTGATAGACTTGGGGACTTTGAGAGGTCTGTCTGTCCATCACATGTATCTGGAGAAGACAGCCAGCTAGCCAGCCAGCTCGACAACCACCACCATTAGCTTCCAGCTCTCCGTACAGCTAGCTAGCTGCGTTGCGTCCGTTCCTTCGTCCAGTCGTTGCCGAAGGACCCCTGCTGGTCTTGGACGCACTCTCGGGCTCGTCTCGTCGTCTGGTGCACCGGCGGCCCATCCCTGTCGCCCCAAGGCTCCAAGGCCCCAAAAGTCTCACAGCGGCGGCGCGGATCCCTTTTCGCAAGGCCTGACAATGAGACTGTTCAGTGACGAGTACGTACTGTTTTGCAGCAGCAGCAGCAGCAGAGATCTCGTTCCAATTCTTCCCGCATGCCCAGCCAGGGGGTGCCGAAGGGGCCTGAAATGAGGCACAGCGAGGTGGGATTCTGTCGTGCTGTTGCTTCGCGTTGCTCGGGATGATACATTACCAGTCAGCTACTAATTAGTGCGAGAAGTACTCGACTTGCTTGAACTTGGTTTGTGGTGCCAGTTTCGTGGGATTGAATGTAGACAAGGTAGCCTTTTCCGCAAGACGAGACGACGGCCGGCCAGCCCAGACGAGCCGCCCTGGTCCAATGTCCGATGTATTATGTGTGTGTCTTTTTGGTGTTGCGGTAGGTAGGTTGTTCCCCAGGAACTGCTTCGTCGCATGGAAGACCCGACCAGAAGAAGAAGCTGAGGGGAGTCGGGATTGCTTACCGGTTCCCTCTTCTGATGAAGTACTTACTCCAGCAGAGTTGCTCGTAGAACATCAATATGCCGGAGGACAAGAGCGAGGCATGGATTCATCCGTCCAGTCCCGTCCAATTTCCATCCGGAAAGAAAATTCCAGGCGGCCCTCCCAGTTACAAGTCCCATCCCTTCCCCGATCTTCGATTGCCTCCTGCGTGAAGTGGCTTGATTAATCTAGCTACGAGCGCCGGGCGCGCCTGGCTACAAAGTGGTGTGGCCGATCCCTTACGTAAAGGCGGGATTCGGGCTGGGATTCAGGCCTCAGGCCCAGGCCCAGCTGACTACTGTCTCGCACCCCCCTTTCAGCTGACACTTCCCCAGCACCCTTATAAAGCTATTCCCATCCTAAAGCAGTAATCTAAATTGTTATATAACTATATAGTTTATTTCTACCTTTTTATTTTATTTCTTTTATACTATATTATCTTTATTATTCTATATTACTTCTTAAAATATTTCTAACCTTTTTACTTTTCTTATATATTTAATTACTATATAAAACTCTTATTAAACTTAAAGCAACTTTAATGCAAACTTAAGCTATATAGTATAATAATTTAACTACTTTTAGATTATATAGACTTAGATTAAAAGAGTTAGTAACTTAACCTTAAAGTCTTAAGTTTAAATTAAACTTATAGCAATTAAGTTTAATTGCTTCTTAATATTAATAAATTAATATTAAGATTATATCTCTATAGTTAAGCTTAATACTTTAAAATAAATAGAGTTTATAAGTTTTTATAAAAGTTAGTTCTAAAATGCTTATTCTATATTAATATAAACTTAATTAACTAAGATAATTATTAGAAGATGCTATAATATCTAGTTCTCTTTTTGCTTTTATTTTGATTTATATTTTTAATATTTAATTAAATTTAGCAAAATTAAACTTAAATTAATATATCTTTTAGCAATTAGCATTAATATTAATATATTATTAATTAAAGTAAATACTAACTGAGATATCTAACTTAGTAATAAACTTATAACTTTATAAAATTAAAGTCTTTAATTACCTTTTAAGCCTTTATCTTTAAGTAACTTCTTATATAAAAGAGTTTTATAGTTAGCAATTTAACTGTTAAAAAGAGCAAATTAAAGCAATTAAAATAATATAAAGTCTAACTGTAAAAGTCAATCAGTTAGCAAAATATAAAGAATTAAAGTTATTATATATAAAAGAAATAAATAAATAAAAGAGACTTAATTAAGTTTAAGTCTTAAGATATTATCTTTAAATTAAAACTTATTATTAGTTATAAGTAGTTTAAATAAACTTAGCATTCTAATAAAGTTATAATACTTCTCTGCTATTAGCAGTTTAGTGAAGCTATTAGCAACTATCTTATAAGTTAAAATATAATTAATCTTAAAGTTTCTATTACTGATATTATTAATAATCTAGCAATATTTAATCTTAATATAGTATAGTTTAAGCAACTATCTGCCTGATAAGCAATTATTAAAGGTATTTATAAAATCTATATATATCTAAAAAGACAATTAAATAGAGATATCTAACCTTTTGAAAAGATCTATAATATATAGCAAAGCCTTCTCTTTAGGCATAAGATTTATCTATTCAGCCTTATAAGTTAATATCAGAGGTTGTCCAAAAAATACAATACAAATACATCCCCTCATAAGGTTAAATCTACTAAAGTAAGTATTTTTAAGCAATTAGTATAGCTATTATAAAAAGTAAATATACTATAATTATCTATGAAAAAAGCGCTATTTTTAGCAGTAGAACCCACTTTTATAGCCCTTAGTTTACTATAGTTATTACTGCTTATATAATAAAAGCACTAACATTTTCCTTCTCAAGTTAAATACAATACACTAAAAATACAGACCCACTTTTAAATATATATAAAATAATTTATTTAATAATATTACGTAATAACCTATATAAACCCTGTATTTTTTGCTTTATTATAGCTATATATCTAAAAATAATATTAAAAACTATTAAATTTAATTAAAAATAGATATTTTTATAAAAAATACAAAAATACAATGTATTTTCTGTATTATATTTTTTCCAACCTCTGGTTAATATAGCTATAAATAATTATAATGCTAACTTCTAAGCAATTAATACTCCTCTACTTATAACTATATAACTAGCTGTTAACTTACTAGATCTCTTATAATCTAACTAACTAGCGTTGCAGTAAACTAACAATTTAAAGTTATTAATAGAATATCTTAAGCTGCTAAGGCAAAATGCTAAAGACTATAAGCTATAGAGATATTTCTATATTAATTTCAGCAGTTTATTATGCTTTTTAAAAGCATATTATTAATCTTTAGTAGTTCTACTTATAGGTATAGAGATATCTAGTTATATACTATTTGCAATTTACTATAACTTACTTAAATCGCTTTAATATTTATATATCTCAGCAGATATTTTATATTATTCTATAATCTTTAGTAGCTAAGCATTACTAGAAAGGTAAAGCATTTAGTTATATCTAATAATACCCTTTTCTATTAATATATTATTAATATACTTAGCTTATAAGATCTAAAGTTATTTTATCTTTTAGTAGCAAATAATTTTAAACTTAAGAAACTGCTATACCTCACTTAAATCTTTAATCTAAAAGAAGTTATATAAGTTATCTTTAAAGTTATTAACTTACTTAATATTAAGTGCAGCAATAAATATATTATTAATATAAAGCAATATTATAATGCTATTTTTATTAATAAAAATATAAAGTTCTTTTAGAAGTAAATAGAACTTTAATTATTTAAAGATAGCAACAATTTGCTTATACTAGAGAAGAAGTGATTTTTATAGTCTATAAAAAGCTCTCTTCAACCTATAAAATCAGTTAGATTTATTATTAAACCTATAAAGTTATATAATAAAGATATCTTAATCTCTTATAAGGGCATTTAAAAAAGCTGTAACTATATCAACCTAGTGAAGTTCTAAATCTTTAAATGCTATAATTAGCAGAAAGACTTATAAAGCAATAAAATTAGCAACTATAATATAAACTGTCTTATTATTCTTATCTTAAAAGTTGCTATAGATAACTTATCTTATTCTAACTCTATTAAGTTATCTATCTGCTATAACTTTTTTATTATATATCTATTTACTTAAGAGATATTTAAAGCTATTTAAGAGCTCTTTAAGCTGCTAGCATTTTATTCCTTTTAAGCTGTTAACTTAAGTCTTTATAGCTTTAAAAATAGCTAACTTCAGAGGTTCTTCTTCTATTACTTTTTATTTTCTAAAAGTTATAAATAAGTAAATCTCTAAGCTAAAAGCTTATAATAGGTTAAATACTAAGAAGGCAAATATAACTAGTTTTTAGTCTATTTCATTATTAACTAGATTAATCTCTATAGCTTCTATTTTACTAAATTCCCTATTAAACTTCTTAGCATTATATAATATTTAAGTTTTAAGAAACTAAGTGATTTAGCTAGATAAAGCAGAAGCTGCTTTTAGTAATCTTATAAAAATAAAACCTTTGCTACTGCTTTTTAATCTTTTCTTCTGTTATTCTTATATTAGTTGAAAATACTACTGAGAAGCAGTAGAGGATTTTTGCTCTTAAGCAGAAGCTAGAAGATTTTACTTTAGAAGAGTATATTAATTATATTGCTATAGAGAAAAATCTTCTTTTAGTGTTAATTATATCTATATATTTATAGTACTAATATTATATACTAATATATAAAGTTTTAGTTCTAAAGTTAGCAACCTACTTCTTTTACTGCTAACTTCTTCTTAAGGAAGCTTATCTTTTTATTTTTATTTATTATTACCCTCTATTTCTTAAGCTTTTTTTAGATATAAATTACCTATCTCCTCTTCTTATTATTTTTATTTAGTAAGGCTAATATATAGCTAGTAATATCTATAAAGCTAAATTTCAGCTTTATAAATAGTAGTTAGAAGTTTATTATTATACTTATATATCTTTAGTTTAACTTCTTCTTTTAGCTATAAGTTATTAAATTTAACTAGAGAAAGCTTTCCCTTATCTTCTTTAAATATTATATCTCTCACCTATTAAATACTATTAATTCTTTCTATAAATATATAGAAGATATTACTATAGAAGCTATTATATCTTATAAATCTTCTAAGTTTAGCTTTAAGCTTTATCTTCTATCTCTTTATATATAGATAGCTATCTAAGTAAATATAAATATAAGCTTAGCAGCTTTTGCAGCAGAAATAGCATATATATAGTTTTCTTATAGAGAGAGATATATTAAGAGCATTTACTAGCTTTTTATAAAGGCTAATATTACTTTTACTGTTAAATAGTAGATTACTAACTTCTATAGAAGTTTTTATTAATTAAGGCTAAAAGGATTTAAGAAGACTAGCTTTAATATATATTACTTATGCTTTTTACTGTATAGCTTTACTAGATCCTTCTGTCTTTCTATTCTATTAATAACAATTTAAAGCTGCTGTTTCTAAATAGAAGCTTTATTTTTAAGCAAAAAGTTCTATCACTTTAAGAAAAGCTATATTATTATCTATAATAACTTTAGAGAAGTGAATAATATTATTAGTTGCTGCAATCTTCTTTAGAAACCAGCTTTATAGCTAGATAGCTGCATTTTTCTTTAATTTAAATGCTTAAAACTATCTATAAGTTAAAAAAGCTTTAGTGATATAGAGGCTATAAGTGATGCCTCTAAAGCCTTATAGTATTAGTTTTAAAAAGTTAATCTAAAGCTTTTAAAAGGCTTAAGTTAGAGGTTTTTATTATCTGTTATTAAGTTATTATATTAACTTTACTATAAAGCAGATATAATATTTATATCTTATAAGAGGTACTCTAAAAAGCTTTATATTAATATCTCTTATAATAGCAATAGTTGCCTCTTTAAATAGATATTTTAAATAAGCATAAAAAGTTTAATAATTTAGCTTAAAAGAGCTGAATTTATTATTTTAATTAGAGAGATAGATCTAAAGCTAAAAGACTTATATATCTTATTTAAAGTTAGTAATAGCTTTAGATATATCTTTATAAACTAAGATATTATTTAAACTATTAAAATAGATGCTTATCTTCTGAAGAAGATTAATACTAATAATTTATATTATATTATGAGGTTTATAGAGAGCACTATATAGTTAGAAAGTAGTCTTTTTACTGCTTAACTTAGTAGTAATCACTTTAGTTATACTAACAGCTTAACTAATTTAGTTCTTTTTGCTTATATAGTTTATAGTTAATTCTTAAGAGAGATCTTAAAGTTCCTTAAAGATAGAAAGCTTATTAAAAATATATCTACTAGTGTTAGTATCTAGTATAAAGGAGTTTATCTTTCTGATAGAAGTTATAAATATAATATATTAGCTTAATTACACTTCTCAGCTGTTATTTTCTTCTTTATTAACTTTCTTAACAGTATTATATATAAAGAAACTATTAATCTCTATTTCTATAGTTGAACTAGCAGAGTAATAAATAAAGAGTTTAAATATCTTTATTATTTGCTTTTTAACTCTCTATATATAGTTAGCTTTATATAGATCTCTAGCAAGAGGTTAAATATTAAAGTATAAATTAAATACTTTAAAGTTATCTATTAAGAACAGTAAAAAGGTCCTCTTCTAAGCTTAAGCTGTTAAAGCATCTATATATACTTCAGATTGATAGTTAATACCTATTTTAATACTAAAGTTTCTAAAGATACTATTCTAAATATAACCTTTTGAAGTAAAAACTGAAGTAAATCTTTATATTATTGCTTATATAGTTATTTATAGTGCATTTAAATATTTAAACTTATTAAACTTTATAGTATAGTATTTATAATGCTTTAAAGAGCATTTATTATAGAGAATAAAGCATAGAGAAGCCTTCTTATAATAGCAAAAGCATATCTTATATCTATAAAGATTCTTTAGATGCTTAAAGTTATATAAAATATAGAAATCTTATTGCTATAACTCTTTATTATTATAAGCTTAAATAATTAAGCTTGCTTTTTAGTAGCATACTTCTTTTTATTTAAAAATGCCTTAATATTTTAAAAAGCTTGCTTATACTGTTCTTTTTTGCTTAAACCTCTAAGTTTATATAAAAGATCATTATAGCTTTAGATTTCTATAATAAAGTTATTCTCTATAATATCAGCTTTAGTTTAATTAAATCTTCTAAATCTCTAAATAAGTCTATAAGCAAAAGCTATAGTTAATAAGCCTATATTAAACCTATTTAACTTATAGAAAGTTAAGTAAAGGTTTTATATAAAGTCTTTAGTATTACTATAGTTAACTTTAGTTATTTTGTTCTAGTTATTATAAACCTTATTTATAGCTAGCTTATTAAACTTCTAAATATATTCTCTAGCTTTAATAAAGATTTAAAAAGCTGATACTATAACAGATAATCTATTATTAATTATTTCTTTTAAAAGTTTATATTAGATTTTCTCTATAAGCAATTATCTAGGAAATATAAATCTTATAAGCATAAGATCACTAAATAAGTTTAAATCCTTAACTGCTACTTCTTTATCTGCTTTAAAAATTATATTCTTATTATATCTATTTGAAATGCTATTATCAGAGCTATGATAAGTACTACGTAGTAGTACTATAACTACGTAGTATACTACATACTATATGTAGTGTAGTGTAGTTGTAGTATTTAAAAAAGAATTGTAGTATACTACAACCCTACTTATTAACTTTGTAGTATACTACAGCCCCACTTTTAAATCTGTAGTAATGTAGTATAATACTATATATTACACTTTAAAAACTAGATATTTAATTTTAATTAATTAACTAGTATTTATTTAAAGCTAGTTTTTAGTTATATAATTATTTAATTAATAATTAATTATTATAATAATATATATACTAATATTATATACTATATATAATTAATAATAATTAGTATATATATTTAATTATATATATAACTGATTAATAAAGATAACTTAATAGTTTTTTAATATTAAATTATATTTTAGTTATAATAACTATTTAATAAATAACTTATTAATATTTATATAGTATATTATTTTATATATAATATTATAGCTAAAATGTAATATAATTTATAGTATGTAATATACTATATACTACAACTACAGTAGTATGTAGTGTAGTTGTAGTACTAGATTTTTCTTTGTAGTATACTACATACTACAACTACATGTAGTCCTGTAGTACTGTAGTATGTAGTAGTTAATGTTAGCACAGGTATAAGAGTATTCAGGGGCGTAGTATATGCGCCTATATAGTATAAGGTTATAGATAGAGATATGTTATGATAAAATGTGATAATCCTCAGCATTTATAGGCATTTATTTGTATAGATAATTGATAGAGAAGGAATGTATTGATATGATTCTGGTTGATGTTGTTGGCAGGTTGTTCCCTAAGGTAGGGAAAAGTGAGGGGAAAGATATCCTGAAACGTAACCTGCTAAACTGCTAATTACATAAGGTGCTTACGTAACTATACGTATTACATAATCAATATTATAGTTATAGGTTATAATAAATAGAGTATTTTTATATAAGGTTTTATACCTTAAAGTCTATTAGTTTATTTTATATAGAATATTTAAGTAAGTAAGTATTATTATAAGTATTATTATTATTATATAAGATGTTATATGTTAACAGTTAATGCTCTGGCTATTATCTGTTAAATAGAAGAGTAATTTTATTACCTTAAAAGCATTCTTAAGATTAATCTCTTAAAGCTAAAAGCTTATAGCTTTAGTCAGCTTAAAAATAATATTATAAGCTAAAGTTTTCTAATTTAATTTCTTGCTAGCTGCTTTCTATATAGCTGCCTTAGCTATAAAGTTAGCAGAAGAAGAGAAAAAACTAAAAAAACCTAACTAAAATAATTTTCTTTTAATAAAGCTAAAAGAAGATAAAGTTAGATTTCTAAATAAAGATATATTAATTTAATTAATTAATTTAGCAGTTTAAATAAAGTTTAAGTAGCAGTTATAAGATATTATTAGATAGTTATTAAGCAGTTATCACTATATAACTATAGTAATTATTAAATAATTATTAACTTAAGCAGCCTAAAAGCTAAAGAGATTTTATAAGTAAAAAATATATATTATAATAACTGCAATCTCTATTTAGAAGTAAACTTCTAGCAGCTTAATAATCTATTAATTACCTTATAGCAATTGCTAGATAGTAAGGTTAAAGTCCTAATAGCTACTTAGGAATAACCTTACTATCTAGTAGATAGATTTAGGTATTTAGAGGGCTTATAACCTGCGTGAAGTGGCTTGATTAATCTAGCTATGAGCGCTGGGCGCGCCTGGCTATAAAGTGGTGTGGCTGATCCCTTACGTAAAGGTGGGATTTGGGCTGGGATTCGGGCCTCGGGCCTGGGCCTGGCCGACTACCGTCTCGCACCTCCCGTTCCTCGTCCTCTCGTTCCATGTCCCCACCCCAGCTCTCTGGTTCTTGGATCAGCTTTCCTTGATTTTGTTTACCTCCTCCGCGGAGAGAACGATCTTCATCATCGTGAGCCTACCCGGACCAAAACCTCCTGAGCTCTTTTTTTCTTCACGCTTCGGCGGGTTCTCTGCTTCCTGCCCCAGTCAGTCCGGTGGTCCCCCCCGTCGTGTCGTCGCGACCCAACCGCGCAGCAGCAGCAGCAGCAAGCAGCAGCAGCGCACAGGGCGGTCCCCTGCTTCTCGTCATCTCGGGTCTCCGGGGTCCTTTCTCGTCGCCCGTCGTCGACTCGTCGGGTGGCTCCCTTTCTGTGTGTCCACTGTCGCCAACCTCTTAAAACCCCGGACGTGCAGCTCCGTTTTGCCCCGTCGGTTCCGTCACGTTGCCTGTTCCTGGGTGCAGCTCCCGGCGGTCTCCAGCCCAGCTGTGCGACAACGTGGTGTACCCTGCTTTGGGCGCCAACTTAAAACGACATCAACACCAAAAAGGTCGCTGCCAGAAAAATCGTGTGCGCTGGTGACCCGACACGAAACAGCAGAGCCAGTCGATCATTTTTGTATCTGTCTCCGGGTGTTGATCGAGACTAGTGTCGCCTTGGAGTCTTTTTTCACAAGACTCAACTCAACTTTCAACTGGACAACTCTGTCTGGCCCCAACAAGCAAAAGCCTCCTCACCAACAAAACAAAACGGAAGCGAAGCCAGAGAAAAACGAAGAAACGATCGAATCACAGGCCCTACCATCGTTAGCCTCTCGTCCAAGTCCGGTTCCGTTTCGTGGGCGGCGTGCATTAGGCGAGCCAGCGGTGCATTAGCTCCCATTTGACGCCTCGGATACGTAACTGGGTTCCCCATTACGTCAGTGACGTTCCTCTGTCCATAGCTGCAGCTTGTTGCTCTGCACAGAGTACGTGAGTACTAGCTAAGGTAGCTAGTTGTTGCTCTCAAGGTACGTTCTTGTGTGGTGTTTTCTTTCTACCGGCATCTGTTTGGTACCTTGAGGTATGGATGGATGGATGGATGGATGAGTGTCCAGACCGGGCCTCTGTCCCACGGATGCCGTCACTGTTTATTCATGCCAACGCTGTGTTTCCCCAAAGCGTGTCTTGGGATGCATCTCGTTATCAACCTTCCATTCCATTTCCATTTCCATTTCCATGCACTTCTGGGCCAAGGTCGTCGCAATTCTTCCCGTCCAATCCCACCTCACCCACAACTCCCTGAAGTAAGTATCAATCACACATCCCAGGTCAGTCAACTCAGTCAGTCAACTCAGTCAGTCAGTCACTGCTGCAGGTCACCTCAGGTCCAGTCGCTGTAACTTCAGCGCTTCCGGCCTGTCACCACCCCCCTGTCCTGCACCTCACCCTCCACTCGTCCCCCCCAAAAATACCTGGCAACTCCACTCTTCGTTGGAAAGAGTGGAATATTCTCGAGAAAACATTTCGAAAAAAAGCCGAGGGGAAAAAAAGTATCGTGAGAAGCAAACACCCACCCTCACTCTTTTTTTTCTCCCTCTTTCCCCGCTGCCCCTCTCTCTCTTTTTCCGTCGTCTTCGCGCCGTGGTCCGAACCCCCCTCCCGATCGATCTCGCGCATCGCATCTGCATCGGCGGCCGTCCAACGCTTTCTACCTTACTTACCTTGCACTATTTCTCTGTTGCATCTTCCCTGCTTTGTCGCAAAGGGCATAGCATGCGCCCACGTCCTCTTTCTATTCACTTGTGCAATTACGCAACCCAACGCAACAACGGCGCTTCTTCTTATTCTTCGTTTGCCGGAGGAAAAGCTCACACAGCTGACATACAGGGCTGCTTGGAAGCAGTAAAAGGAAGAAAGCAAGCGACCAAGCAGAGCAAGCAACGGGCCTTGAGACAAGCACAGGCATAAATCCAATCACATCCCGCCGTCCTCCCACATTCATCATCCTCGCCTTTCTCAGCCACACTCCTTCGCCCTCCTCTTGGACGTAATTGCAGCTACCTTCGTCCAACCCAACTCACCTCGAGGTACCTCTCCTACCTCTTACTGCAACACCTTGTATTACCGCCGCCGCACTCCATAAAGCGCTGGGTCGCCTCGCCTCGCCTCCATCCGCCTTGACACCGGCGATCCCTTCCCCAACCTCGACGCAACCCGGGAACGGCTGCAGCAGCTCTCCTCAACCACCACCCACCTGCTCCTACACTACCTCAATTCACCTCGACCTCAACCTACCTCCTCCACTGCTCTCTCCACATGTTCTGCTCGACGAAAAGCTGCTCATAGCTCCCCGCCTCCTCCACATCGTCGACACTCCTCCACACCTGGTCCTTACCCGTCTCCGCCCGCCTGTGCTTCACCTTAATAGCACCCTCCCTCTCCCTCCCTTCGACAACCGACCACCGACCGAGGGTCAACATCGCCACCACCCACGACACACAATCGCCAGAGGCTTGGGGGCTACACTCGAGCCAGACTGCCCACCATGACGGTCTTCATCGCATCACTGTGAGTAGCTTCTTCGTCTGCCAACAACCGAATACCTCTTTTTGCCCCTCCAACCTGCTTGGCAACACTTCGAGGACCTTGCAGGGTGACCCCTCTGCGGATGCCCTTGCAGCCCGTCGACGTCCTCCACGGTCGCTACCGTGCCTCAATTCTCGATCGCCTTGCCATTCGAGGCCATGTTCTGACCTGGCGACTCTAGATTTCTTCCCAAAACCGTACACTTCGCCCTCCCGGGCACTCCCTCCCGCGGAGACCCCCTTCGCCGCACAAAGACCGAGAAGCGTCCCGAACCCGATCGCCAGCCGAGTCTGTTCAACCCCAACCCCCGCGACATCACACCCCCGATCACCCCGACCGAAGAAACCCCCGAAAAGGACCCCTTCGCAAACGAGGATGGCTTCCGCATACAGTTCCCCGAGGAAGAGAAGAAGCGCGGTGCGCCCGTAGACAAGGGCTCCCCCAAGTGGGGTGCCCGCGCAACCCAGCCCAAGTCGCGCGCGAGCTCTCCCCCGCCCGCCATCATCGCCGAACATAGCCGCACCCTCGAAAAGGCCAGGGAACTCGGTCGCCAGGGCGTCACCCAGCCCCGTCCTCTCGCCAGAAGCGACAGCCATGACCGCGTCTTCGCCCACGCCAACTGGCGCATTATGAGTGCCGACCAGGGCAACGGTGGCCTGCGCAACGCCGCCGAGGCCGCCGCCCGCGATGGGAAGCTCGGAGACTACACCTGGGTCGGCACACTAGGCATGCCCACCGACGCCCTCGAGGGCACTCAGCAGAAGCAGGACATCGAGGACAGGCTGGCCACCGAGCACGACATGCTGACTGTCTTCTGCTCCGACAAGGACTTTGACGGCCACTACTCGCACTTCTGCAAGCAGATTCTGTGGCCCGTCTTCCATTACCAGATCCCCGACAACCCAAAGAGCAAGGCTTTCGAGGACCATTCGTGGAAGTACTACGTCAACGTCAACCAGGCCTTTGCCGACAAGATTGTTAAGAACTGGAAGCGCGGCGACGTCATCTGGGTCCACGACTACCACCTGCTGCTTGTCCCCGGAATGGTCCGCAAGAAGCTGCCCGAGGCCAAGATCGGCTTCTTCCTGCACGTCGCCTTCCCCTCCTCCGAGGTCTTCAGATGCCTGGCCGTGCGCAAGCAGCTCCTCGAGGGCATGCTTGGCGCTAACCTCATCGGCTTCCAGATCCACGAGTACACCCGCCACTTCCTCCAGACCTGCAGCAGGCTGTTGAATGTCGAGGCCACCACCGATGGTCTGCAATTGGAGGACCGCTTCGTCGACGTTGTCAACCTGCCCATTGGCATCGACCCCGTCAACCTCAGCGAACACCGCGCGGACGCCGACGTGGAGAAGTGGATGGACATCATGAAGGAACGCTACAGGGGCAAGAAGCTCATTGTTGCTCGTGACAAGCTCGACCACGTCCGCGGCGTCCGCCAGAAGCTGCTTTCCTACGAGCTGTTCCTCAACAAGAACCCAGAGTGGCGCGACAAGATTGTCCTCATCCAGGTCGCCCTCTCCAGCAGCGAGAAGTCTGACCTGGACGCGACTGTTAGCGACATCGTCACCAGAGTCAACTCCTCGTGGGCCAACTTGGCCTACCAGCCCGTCGTGTACCTCAAGCAGGACATCGACTATGCCCAGTACTTGGCCCTGCTCACCATGGCCGACGCTCTGATGATAACGAGTCAGCGCGAAGGCATGAACCTGACGTCTCACGAGTATCTGTTTTGCCAAGACGGAAAGGTTTTCCCCGAGAAGAAGCACGGGTCTTTGATCCTCTCCGAATTCACCGGTACCGCTTCGCTCTTTGGCGGCAACGAGCTCTCCGTCAACCCCTGGGACTACCGACAATGCGCCGACGCCATCAAGAAGGCCCTCGAAATGGGCGGCGACGAGAAGGAACGCCGCTGGAACGCTCTGTACTCTGCCGTCATGCACCACACCGGCTCGCACTGGTTTAGTGAGTTCCTGTCCAGGCTGGATCGCGTGTACGACGAGCAGCACAAGCGTGACCAACTCTCCGTCCCACGCTTGAACATCAACACCCTTGCACAACGATACTCCCGCAGCGAGCGTCGCCTGTTCATTCTCGACTACGAGGGTACTCTGGTAAGCTGGGGACCGATGAACCAGATCATCCCCGTCAGCCCTCAGGTATGTGATCCGCATGCCTTGCCTTGCGTGTCGTACTAACAACAACAGCGTACTCTCGATGTCCTGAATGATCTCCTCTTGGACGAGCGCAACACGGTCTACATCATGTCCGGCCGTCGCCCTGAGGAGCTCGACCGCCTGTTCCGCCGCGTGCCTAATCTGGGCCTGATCGCCGAGAACGGCTGCTTCCTCAAGGACTGTGGCCGCAGCAACTGGACCGAGATGGCCGATAGAGAGCAGATCAACAGCTGGAAGGAGTCGGTCAAGTCGATCATGACGTACTACCTCGAGCGTACACCAGGAGCCGAAATCGAGGAGCGCCGCTGTAGTATCATCTTCCACTACAAGAGCGCCGAGGACTACGAATCGGCCGCCCGCCAGGCCTCAGACTGCGCCAGCCACGTCAACGACGCCTGCGAGGAGCAGCGCGTGCACGCTATTGCTCTCGACGGTTCCATCGTGGTCGAGCCTATCGACTGGACCAAGAGCACCGCCGCCGAGAAGATCTTTGACGACCTGCGCATCCACATGGCCCCTGATGCCGAGCACAAGAGTCCCGTCGACTTCCTCATGGTTGTTGGTGACGGCCGTGAAGACGAGAAGGTGTTCCGATGGGCCAACGCCCTCGGTGATGACAAGGTGGTCAACGATGTTGTGACTGTCAGCTTGCACAGCCGCAACACCGAGGCCGGCGCTACCCTGACTCAGGGTGTGAGTGGTAAGTTGGCCCGACATCTCCATCCTATCCCGGTTGCTAACAACATCGCAGGCGTTCTTCTCGCCCTCCAGAAACTTGCCTCGCTCTAGAGGCCAGACGCATTCACAAATGCATTCGGCGGCGCTGTTCCGCATCTTCACTCGCCGTTCCAGGCGCACAGCAGATTTGATTGTTCTCGACCCGGCCTTAACACCGGGCAAATGATACCATAGTGGGTTAGCAGCATCAGGGTGGAAACACAGACTAGGGACTTGCGAAGGCGTACAAAACATTGGGCATGGATTTCATTATTTCTTACACTTCTTGGGAAACGATGACGAACACTCTGCACTGCATTGGGAGCATGCATCAACATGCATTTATGGAGGGCGACCTCCACCATGAGAAATATTTCCTTAATGTCTTTTTTCATCCGTTTCCTGTTTTCTTTTCCTGTTTCTCGTTTCGCGTCTCTCTGCCCATCATGCAGTACCACACACGCACACGCACACACATCTCACGAGTAACGCTTGCTTTGGTTTTCGTGCCTGAAGTGAAGCTTGTGATATTGATGAGACTGATTATGTAAACGCTGCGAGAAACGACATCCGCCCACCACCACCACACCCCCCTACTCTTATGTATTTTTAGGTTGCTTTTTCCTGCGTTGTGAGCTCGGAGAGCATGGTTGTGTAAGTATGCTTACGCATGCTAGGACGTCCCCGGGACGTGCCTGTGTACATGTACGAAAGAGAAGTGTCAAGATAGATGAGAGGGTTAGAAGGTAGCATTTTATACCAATGGCATCATGCACCGTCACGATGTGCCCTTAAACTCGAAACTGTTGTTTAATGTGTTCTGGCTACAGACACTTTCAACGTGAATCACCTCGAGGTTATATCGCAATCTTCATACCAAGGTATACCGGCTAGAATGCAACAGCGTAAACCGCCACATCCCCGGCACCATCCCCTTCACCCGGAACCTCGTCTCTTCGTCTCCGCCAACCCCGCTGTCCTCGCTCCAATCAACCTCCTCCACAACCCACGACACGCTGAGGCCTCGCGTCTTCGGCCGCGGGATCGACTCGAGCTGCGCTTGGAAGGGCGTCAGCACCAGCGTGCCCAGCGCGTCCTCCCCGCCAATGTCAAAAATGGCCCGCCGGTCGGTGAACTCTGACGCGTCGCCCTGTCCGGCCAGCAGCCCGGAGTACATCTGCAGGGGGACCAGGTTGCCCAGCAGACTGGCGGCTTTCGAGTCTGACGAGGTGCTGAGGAACCGGTCGTTCATGAGGTCGATGAATTTGGTCAGCAGGGAGATTTGCAGGAGGCGCTCGGCGTGGGTTTGCGATGCGAGGTGGGCGCTGGTGGAGCGGAAGAAGGAGATGATGGCGGACGGGTCGAGGTTGGAGAGGATGGAGGGCCACTGCTCCGCCCTCGGCACTGCGGCGGCGGCCTCGGGGGAGGGGGATGGCGGGGTGGGTGCGAAGGGGAGGTATCCCGCGTCCACGGGCTCCGCGACCCACAGCCCGCCGGAGGCCATGATCCGGTCGACGATCCAGGCCTGGTGCGGGAGCTGCTGGTTCATCACCCAGCTGAACCAGAACATGCCGTCGCGGTTCGCGATGTTTGCGTCGTCGGGGATCTGGAGGACGGACTCGCACGGGGTGTCGGGGGTTTCGGCGCGGTACTTTGCGTCCGAGGTGGAGTTGAAGATTGCGTCGGCGAGCTGGAGCATGTTGCGGGATTTGAGGAGGGCGAGGGTCTCGTGGAGGATGTGCGTGAGGGCTTGCCGGCGGGTTGAGGGGGGTGTGCCGGGGGCTTTGGCGCGGTGCCAGGCGGAGGCGTATTTGAGCTGGATGGGCTCGAGGGGGAGGAAGGAGGATACTTTCCAGAGGGTGCCGTGGAGGGAGAGGCCTTTGGAGGAGAGGGCGTAGAGGCGCGGGTCGTCGGGGATGGCGGTGTTGGAGGAGGGTGTGAGGGTTGCGGCGTCGGCGAGGCGGAGGTTGTGGGTTAGGGAGTGCAGGAAGGTGAAGTCTGCGTCTGGGCCGGATGGGAACGCTGCGGTTTGTGAGTTGGGGTGGGTTATGGTGATGGATGAGGTGGTGTTGACTTACACATTGGGTAGCCGTCGGGCGTCTTGTACATCTCCGGGACTAGGAGGGACAAATCCCCGTTCACGAGTGCGAGCGCGAGCAGACAATGCGACAGCCCGTATCCAGCCTTCTCGAGTTCCACGGTATCAAGCCGCTGCTCGTACCCGCACAGGTTCGCCAGGATGGCCACCCGGTCCGCCACGCGGAACAGATCGCGCTGGTTGAGGAACGCCAGCGCGGTGGCCGCGTCGCAGCGCTTGCGGTCCCAGAAGTCGGCGCCCAGCCCGATGCGGAAGTCGTTGTCGATGGCGCGGGGGTAGAAGAAGCGCACCCTCTCGAACAGCGCGACGGCCATGCCCATCGGGGACGCCGCCTGGTCTGACGAGGGAGGGGGCCGGGAGGAGAGCAGCGGGGTGAGGTACGGCAGGACGTGGTTCTCGAGCGCGTCCTGCAGCATGAGGATGCAGACCGCGATCTCGGAGAGGGACTTTTCGTGGCAGACGAGCCACCAGCCCGTCACGTCCGTTTCAGGGGGTCGTGGGAAGAGGAGGAGCATGCGGTCGGCGGAGACGAAGGATTCCTGGAGGACCCAGGCCCGGGTGGTCCAGCGGTCGAGGACGAGCGCGAAGACGGCGGCGATGAGGTCGTTGGCGAAGTGCTGCATCGGCGGGCGCGGTTTGCGGACGGGGGAGGCGCCGCGGCGGTGGATGGAGGGCTCTCCGGAGTCTTCGTGGCGGAGCTCGGCTTGGAGGAGGAGGGCTTCGAGGTGTTGCTGTGACCACTGCGTGCTCATGAGGCCGATGCAGGTGTGCGCGCGCTGGTAGACGAGGTCCATTGACTGGATGCCGAGTTCCTTTTCGGTTGGGTTGTCTTGTTCGATGCACTCCTGGGAAGGTGTTAGTCGCGACAACTGATGAGATACTTAGATAGGGGGCGGTACTTGGTCAATCCATATCATGCGAAACCCGTTCTCCCTCGCGAACCTCACCACGCGGTCAATCGTAGCGCGGGGAGCCCTCATCGCACGCTTTGTCCCGTCCTCTTCGATGACAGTATACGGAGGAAGAGACGCAGCCTCGCCGTCCTTATCCGACGGCTGACTCTCCCAGCAGTACGACACGGCGACGAAATGGCGACACTCCGAGAACAAGGCATCCTCCTCCGTCACCGCGGCCCTCCTGATCCGGAACGTCGACACCTCCCCCGTGTTCGGGAAGAGAGGGATATGCCGGCACCCGTCGCAGGTCAAATCCTCCACGTGCGCGCACGGGTCCGGGGTGTCCCGCAGCTTCTGCTCCCACGCCGCCAGCGACTCCGGCGTGGGCCGGATGTTGGCGTGCGCGGCGCACATATGCCCCGCCGGCGCCGGGACCCTCTCGGCGCACCGCCGGCATTGCCCCGACAACTCCGGCGGTGGCGTTGCGGCATCGTGCTGGTCGGTGCCGTCGTCAAAGGTTAGGAAGCGGAGGTTGCGCGCCCATCGCTTGGCGTTGTCGCGCGGGCCGGCGTGCTTTAGGATCCCGTCGATTTGGGAGGAGAATTTGAGGTTGGAGGTGCTGTTTGCGTTGCGGATGTCGTCTTCCATGATTGGGTTCGTGGTCTCAGTTGTGATGCCAAGAAACGGAGATGGTTGTCTGCGTAACGTGAGATTTATCATTTGCTCAATGGCTGCTGCCTAGACGGAGCGCCTTCTCTCATTTGCCGCCCTATCTGACGTGCATACGCCCATTGGGGGTTGCTGCGGACCAATGGCGCTGGTCGCTGAAGAGTGCCATCATCGAGTCCGAGAAATCAGCAAGGGCTCACTCACACCCTTGTCGATGTGTGGAAAGCATGGGAGAACACTGCGAACCGGGGTGTAATGCGAAGCCTGTTACCTGATCGGCAAGGATGCGTATCCCGTTCTCCAATGGCTCTGCTGCCACAGCATGCTCATTCATATGTCAACTTCAAGGACATGAGTTGGCCCCTGAATTGGTCACTACGTGAGAGAAGGTACAAAATGGTGCTTGTCCGAGTACGTCGAGACACTCTATGCAGCCACAGGAAACATCATTCAGTGCAATCAAGTTCAGTAATAGGTATGACATCAACTGTTGTGTTCTTTTCCCGGACTCTCGTCGTACGTAACGTGGCCCAATTACATTGGCAAGATGACGGATTGGCCTCAAGCGACAGCGCTAGCGGATGCAGTCATTATGGGGAAGTGATGCCCAGGATGATGGCAGCTCTCAGCCGCAGTGAGGGATCTAATAAACCGAATATTTCATCCTGATCTCATCAATCTCATTGTTCTTCTCGCACAACCTGACACCTTCCCTCACCAACATAAAGCAAACCTCCACAATGGACACCCCGGACTCCTACTCCAGCGCCGCCTACTCCTCAGACGACAGCCGCCCGCAACGCCCTCCCCGCCGGCGCTCCCGATCCTCCGACGACGAAGAAAAGACCAAGCTCTCCGACATCGGCCAGACGCCCGAGGTCAAGGAGTTCTACCGCAAAAGCCGGCGCGACCTCTGGGAGGACTGGGCGCCCGAGTACGTCGGCCTCGCGGGCTCCGCCGCCGCCTCGGCCAAGTTCGCCCTCATCGCGCGCCGCGAGGTCAACGTCGAGGCGACGGACGGCAACGTCCTCGCCCTGCACTCCGTCATCGTCAACAGCCCGCACATCAAGCGCGCGCTCGGGGATGTGTTCGGCGGGTACCCCGGTATCAGCACCACGCTGAAGAAGGTCGAGTTCAAGGCGCCGTTCCAGCCGTTCTTCCACCGCTGGCGGGCGCTGCAGAAGTGCGTGGAGGAGGGGGCGGACGAGCTGACGAGGCAGCATGTGAAGCTGCTGCATGATATGCTGGCGCCGGAGATCAAGCCGCAGATTGAGCGGGCGAGGGACCTGAGGAAGAATGAGGTGGTCTCGTTTGATTACCTCTGGACGCTTTTCGAGCCTGATACGGAGGCGTATGCGCGGGTTGACGACCAGGATCGGCTGTTCCTCGTCAAGAATGCGCGATATGAGCCGCGGTCTGATGGGAGCGTCGTGTTTACGCTGAAATGTCAGTTTGTCGACACAGATGGCGTCAGATTCGGGCTTGCTTCAAAGGTGTTTGAGGTTCATATGTTTGACGATTTGTTGCCGATCCGGGAGCTGTCCATCTATCCCAGTAATCTGCACCCGGGGATGAAGAAGATCCGGGAACAGCTTGAAGCCAGAGGAAAGTTGTTTGAGAGCTACCAGGGGTTCCACTACAAGGGCTATACCGGAATGTTTGAATTTGGGCACGGAGATTTCAAAGGTGTGGAAAGGCGTCAGGTAAGTAGTCCCCGGTTTAAGCGCTTCTGGTCATGACCATCGTCTAACCAGACTCAAGATTGAGCATGGCCGCATCATCATAGACGGCGAGTCGTACTGTCGGTACGAATACCAGGCCGCTCCTCGCCTGAAGAAATTGAGGGACCCTAAAGCTGAGAAGGAGAAGTTGGGTGCTCTCAAGGGACTAATGAAAGGGCGCCGGGGGAGTTATGGCTTGCCGTACAGCCCGCCGCGTCGAGGAAGAATGCGATATGTCGAATCCGCAACGGCGGGCCTGGCAAACGAGGCCGAAAAAGAGTTGACTGCGAACCAGCGCGAACTTACTTCGCCTATGGTGCGGGGTTTCGACTTGACGTCGAAGAAATGGGGTATTTTCCGCCTTGGATGTGAGAGGTCATGGCTGACGTTATTATAGGGCTCTTCTTCATCGACTCGGTGACGGAGGTGGAGTGGAACGAGGGGGCTTTCGACCAGCTTGTCTTGCCGCACGACTACAAGACCATCGTGCGCGCCTTCGTTGAGGCGCAGATGTCTTCAGCCAGTGGCTTTGACGATGTCATTCGTGGAAAAGGTGAGTGCCCGTGCTTTAAGAGCAACGACTTGCATGTCATTTCCGTGTAGCTCACTGGATCAGGCCATGGAATCATCATGCTTCTCAGCGGAGAGCCGGGAGTTGGCAAGACGCTCACGGCAGAGTCGAGTATGTGCGACGATTCTCCCATATCACAGGACAGTTCTAACATATCGCGTAGTGGCCGAGGCGATGAAGAAGCCTCTCTACGCCATGAGCGCTGGCGAACTCGGAATAACCGCCGACGACGTGGAAGATTCCCTTCGGCGCGTGCTTGAGATGTGCACCAAATGGCAAGCTGTGCTGCTCCTCGACGAATGCGACATCTTCCTCGAGAAAAGACGAGCTTCGGACCTGCAGCGCAACCAGATTGTCTCAGGTTAGTATCCTCCCGGATTGCTGCGCGATCACCGACAGTCCCTTCTGTCTAACCCCGGAGACTAGTATTCCTGAGACTGTTGGAGTACTACAAAGGCGTCATGCTTCTCACCACCAACCGCGTGGAAGCTTTCGACCCGGCCTTCGAGTCCCGCATACATCTGACCATCAACTATCCCGCGCTCGACTTTGACTCCCGGGTGCATGTCTGGAAGGTCTTTATTGACCGTCGCAAGGTCGACAGGTCCGGGGCGCTGGAACCCAGGCAATTCTCTCTTGAGGAAGAAGACTTCAAGTCGCTGGCAAAACTTGAGCTGAACGGTCGCGAGATCAAGAACGTGGTCAAGACGGCGTCGCTGCTCGCGGTGCGCGACGGAGCGCCGTTGGGAATGGAGCATGTGAGAGCCGTGATGAGGGTCAGGCGAGGGAAGCCTGCGGCTGTGGGAAGCGTTGACACTGGCTTAGTAGATGAGGTTTAAAAAGTGATATAGGGCGGGCTCAAAACGGGAGTAGATTGCTATCGCTGGAGGAGATCAATAAGGGCTTTCGGTTTTAGGTGGCAAGATGATCATGGGTTTTAAACATGTCTAATTCATAGCTTGGCAAGTATATCCTTATTCCAAAGTTGAGTCAGTGGACCATTCCTGCCATACACTGGATCCTGTTCTGGCATCTCGACACTCTTGATGACGGCCTTGAACTCTCCTGCTGGCCTTTTGCCCATCTCGTTTCGCCACTTTGGGCAATCCTGCAGACAGACGGTAAGCATACCTTCTGGCATGAGAGTACAGGATAGTCAATAGAATGACACTTACCGAAGGATAGACGCCAATGTATCGATAGTCGGAGGAGCTTGATAGCGACGAGTGTGCGGTTCCGGCTGGAAGAACGATGACGTCGCCGGTTTTCACGTCCACTTCAATCCCCTGACCAGTGGAGATCTTCCCCAGGAGCATCTTGGAATGTCCCTGAAATATTCCTACATACCACAGCGAGGTCAGAACAACATGCCGAAGAAATAAGGGGCTTCGCACTAACCATAGCATTCATGGCTATTCGGGTGAAAGTGGCGGATGCCAATGTGTCCCCATGTGCCCTATGATGTTTAAGACATTGAAGGCAGTTATTGTTACGGTGTCTCTTACCCTCTTTTCCCATCTGTTCCTCGTCAAAAAGTCCGTTACTGACGCCTCATCCCTGGGTTCTGGGAGAACATCGCGATAGTGAAGAACCGGAAGACGGCTATTAGGGGCATCCTCGTTGGGACTTAGGAAGTAGCACTGAACTGCCATTGTCTCAGACGGTATCACCAAGACTAGCAACGAGAAATCCTTGGGCTGCGAGCGCTTGCCTTTGGATATCGTCAACCGAAGAAGCTGGCTAGACAGCTCTGGTTGCGGGGACAAGATAAGGTTGTTTCTTATCAAGGTAAAGGTGGTCTGGCCGGGATGCTCAGGATAGAATTACCGCTTTAGGCAATCGACGCTATCATGAGAGGCGGGGTACGCATGCCGTGAGGCGGGGAGTCCGGACCGTCCCCGCAGGCTGTCAACTCCGGCCAGGCCGTCCCCACTTTACTCCGCGTCAGGCCTGTCTTACCAGAGGGGCATGGCTTCTGCTAGAAGACGGGTAGTGCTTGGCATATCTGGGGTACAGGCAGAGGAGGTATTGTTCCTTAACGCCGAAAGGCCGGACGAATATGAACACAAATGGTTAGAAGGAAGTTTAGGGGATGAGTATATCATCTCTCGGGTGACTGGCATTCGTGGTTAAGTCGATGATACCCTACCGGCTGTGAAGGCAAATCGCCAGGTCCAGTCACTCGATATTGCGCCGACTTTGCAGCAAGCATCATGGCCACACAACTTCAGCGCAGGAGCGTTGATGATGAGCCCGTGGAAAAGGGGGATGATCTCGGAAAGCCGGTAACGCCCATCCCGAGCAACGGCCGTGGCACAACACTTGAATACACATCCGACAATCCACATGCGCTAAGCGAGGTGGAATTGAACCTCAGGGTAATTGACAAAGCTGTCGAGGCCATTGGATTCGGAAAGTTCCAATGGCAGCTGGCGCTTTCTTGCGGATTTGGCTTCCTCGCGGACCAGGTCGGTACATTTATCCTGGCATTCACCAAATGCAAACACTAACACAGACATGGTTGCAGATGCTTCTCGTATCAATCTCTCTCGTCGGACCCCAGCTTATACCCGAGTTCGCGCCAAAGCACTCCACTTTACTCCCGGCGTCCAACTACGCAGGCTTGCTCATCGGCGCGGTTGTGATGGGCTTGCTTGCGGACAATATCGGGAGGAGGATAGTGTGGCAGCTGTCGATATTCGGCATCTCCGTTGCCACAATGCTCGCTGCTTCGTCACCTAACTGGGCGGCTATCAATGTGTGGGTTGCTGTTTGTGGCTTCTTCGGAGGCGGAAACCGTGAGTCTCTTTGCCGAGAAGCATGGCCTTAATGACTGATTCTAACAATATTGCTCGTCCCCACAGTTGCCATAGATCTTACCATTCTTGCTGAGAACATCCCTCAGCGGTGGTCATTTATGCTTGCTGGACTTGCATGTGTTTGGGGACTAGGGAATACCATCACCGGCATCTTTGGTAAGACTCGCTCATCCCGCAGACATGGGGTCAACGTGGGGCAAAGGCTGATTCAAATTCTAGGCTGGGCCCTCATCGTTCCGTTCAGCTGCCCACAAGATGCATTACCAGAAACCTGCCCCAAGTCCGCAAACATGGGATGGAGGTACCTGTACATCCTCCTAGGTGGCTTATGCCTTGTGATGTCAATAGTTCGCGCTCTAGTGCTGCGGACGCATGAGTCTCCTAGGTGGCTGGTGACTTGTGGACGCATCGATGAGGGCGTGGATGTCATCAACCGTATCAGCGCGATGAACAAGTCGAGCTACACGATTTCTGCTGATCACTTCATTAGAACTGGATCTATAGAAGAAGTGAACACGATGTCACTTGGCGAAAACATCCACCGCGCGGGCAGGTTGTTCAAGGGGAAAACGCAAATCAGGCTGATGATTTGTCTGACAATGCTCTGGATGTTGGTTGGTATTGCGTAAGTCTTTGAATTGATCTTAGGTAGCGTTGAAAGGGGTAAAAAGGCTAACTGCCCAATGTCGCCCAATTCAGGTACCCTCTTTTTACAATCTTTCTTCCATACTATCTGCGCGCACACGGCGCGGACCTCGGCGACTCAAGCAACTACACCACATACCGAGATTGGACAATCTCGTCGGTCGTTGGCATATTCGGACCTATTCTGAGCACTTGGATGGTATCCAATAAGTGGCTGCGGAGTCGCAAATCCCTCGTGCTTACGGGTGCTGCATGCGCTGCATTCGCAGGTGCCTTCACCTCGGTCAAGAACCCTGCCGAGAACCTCGCATTTTCTTCCATGGTCAACTTCTGGTTGAATGCCATGTATGCCATCATCTACGCGTAAGTATCACTAGTTTCCCATGAGGAACAGCAAGCTGAAATCTATCCAGGTACACCCCACAAGCTCTCAATGTGGAGAACCGTGGGCTGGGCAACGGATTGCTCATGGCGGTAGGGCGTCTTGCGTCTCTAAGTGCACCTTTTATTGCCACCTACTCAGATGTGACGACTTCGGCTCCGATTTGGGTTGCGTGTGCTTGTTTTGCTGCGATTGGGTCGATTGGGCTGGTTCTGCCGGTTGACACAGTTCCCTTCTGGCCTGTTGAGCATGCAGAACCTCTTGTGGCTTAGTTTTGCTACGGAAAAATCTGGGGCCAAGATATTCATATGAAGATGAGAAAGGCAATCCTAATGTTTGTGCACGGTCTTCAGCGTCGTCATGCACTGAAGATGGCCGGATCTTAGGATATCCGATGAAAGATTTAGTATCCCAAACTGATTCAAATTATCCACTATAACACATCAAGATCTACCCGAAGAGTCGAACAGCACCGGTTGGCAAAGGCTGAGTACACGACGATTCTTCAGCACCGTCACCACGCAGCCCACCATGCTTCGCCTCAAACAGGTTCGTGATATGCTTGTTGCCCAAAGCAGCCGCCACGTCCAATGGTGTTCTCTGTTGGATATCCTCTGCTGAAGTATCCAACCCCTTGCCCATGAGAAACTGAAATCTCCTTTCTTGGATCTGCGATTTGTTTCTCTCAGCAGCCACGATATGCAGCAGCGTTTCCTTTGCATAATTCACCACGCCGAAATCTGCCCCCATCTTCTCTAGAAGATCAAAAACAGGATTCTCGAGTGCTTCGAAATTTTGCTTTTGCTCAACCGGATTCCCAAAGAGACCAGGTTTCCTTTCCGGCACGGGTTGAGGCGAGAAGAAGGAGGGACCAGTCTGAGAGAACAGCCGATTCCCGACATCCTTCTTGGCTTCTTGAGTCTTGGCCCATGATGAGAAACGATCTATGTGACCAGACCGGAAGAATGAGAACACGGGCGTCTCCCCAAGACTATTGGGAAGATTTATGTCAACGCCCAAGGCCAAAAGCCGATCCAACAGTTGACGTCTGGGGCCGGTGACCACTCCATCTTCTGCGACGTCGAAGACTCCGCCTAAGAGGAGATGGAACGCCGTGTTCCCATCCTTTGCTGAAGAATGTGGATCGCTACCGGCATCAAGTAACGCATCCACGACATCTGTATTCTCTTTGAGACGCGATACAGCAAGGTACATTGCAATTTGACCACGGTTATCTCGGATAGATGGGTCTGCACCTGCATCAAGCAGTAGTCTGACTTCGCTCAATGATGTTGCTAGATGAAGAGGGGTGGTGCCATCTTCAGATACTTGATTGACAAGCTCTGGAGCCTGCGACACAAAATATCTCACCGCCTCCAGTGTCTTTCCCTCAGCAGGGAGGAGTTTGTGAAGGATATTGCAACCCTTGTTGTCACGAGCCCGGATATCAGCGCCGTTTTTGACCAGGATTTGGACAGGAGAAAGTTCAGCGATGTTCTCTGTGCTGTATTCGTCGAATTGACCAGTGATGGGGTCATCCCAGTGACATGCAGACAGAAGCAATGTCTCTCCGGAGTCATCGCGTATATCCACATGCTCGAGAGGGAGCTCGTGAGAGATCCATGAGAAGAAACCCAGGCTGAGAATGGCGTGAGCGACTGTTGTACCCTCATATCGTGTGCACAAATCTGCTCCATAATGAATCAGGATTCTAGCGATCCTATCGTATGCGGAGATACCCTCAGCGTCAATACGAGAACTGCATCGCTTCCATGCTGCGTGATGTAAGAGGTGCATAGCATAAGGTGGAAGTTCATGTAGGTCGGCCTGACGATTGCGACGAACACTCTGGAATGGATTCGGTTTCCCAAACGGCGTTGAGAAGATTGAATCAATCTCTGTCTTGGATTCGCCTGGGACTTTGATCTCCCGTACATTAACATCTGCGCCAGTTGATAGAAGAAGCTCGAGGCCACTGGCATCTCTGTTGTCAATGGCCCCTATGAGAGCGTTGTATGTAACGACGGCGCCATGTTTCAGAAGGAGCTTTGTGAGACTTGTATCAACTCTTGCTCGAGCTAGACAGGAGTTACCTCTGTCATCGACAGAGTTGACATCTGCGCCCAGCTCTAATAGTGTTTCGACAGCCTTTCTCTGGAAGATGATTGTCCCATCATGACTGAGGGCATAGTTTAGCGGCGTTCGACCTTCTCCATCACGAACTTCCACGTTGGCCCCTTTCTTGATAAGGTAAGGCAGAGCTTGACTGACTTGCCACCAGAAGTCACCTCTCACCAAAAGGTGAAGAGCAGATTGGCTCGTAAGATTCCATCCATATTTCGATCGACCCAGCGAGTCAAGGTTGACGCCGATGGACTCGACCAGTACGCGCAAAACTTCCATATTCGGCAGTTCGCGCGAGCAAGCCATGATAAGGAGCGGCGAAATCATATAACCGCTACCCTTCTCATGTTCCGCGCACCATTCGGGATCCTCCAACTTGAGAATAATATCCGGAGTCAGAAGGTCGGCAAGTTTCGAAGCGTCGCCGCGAGAAACAAGATCGTGTAGAATGGTTCTTTTGTCGTTGCTGAGCTCAAGACAGTCGATTTTCTCCAGCTCCTGGGCAGCGAGTTCCGGAAACCTGAGATCCCATAGCTTGTGTGAATGCACATCGTTGGGAGTCGGAAAACGGCCATAAATATGTGGCCTCTCTCGCGACGCGCCGTCACAGCGCTGCACTATTACCGCAACAAAGCTAGCTGTCTCAGCTTCCTCAGACGTGAATATTTGCTGAGGCTGAAGTGACTCTCGAGCATGCAGCAGGCATTCGACGGTAAATTCCTTCTTGATTCGCGCAGCAGCTGTGATTGCCTTGTCAATCATCTGGGCTTTGCAGCCTGCAGTGCGAATAAGGAGCTCCAGAATTTCAAAAAGATATTCCGATGAGGACTGAGAATAGGAGTGAGGTTGAGGCAGTCCCGGTTCAAATATGGCAACATGCCCGTGGTCCGGCTTGTCGAACTGATTTATGGACCCAGGGGTGCACGAGCGACCACATGGTGGCGCTACCTCAATGTTGGCACAGCCATCCCAAGCAGAACCTTCAAATGCGGTCGTCTCGATTTCTGCCCCTGCTTCTAACAGTAGCCTCACGGTCTCGATTGTACCGGAGGCACAGGCGTAGTACAACGGTGTCCTGCCTTGGGTATCTTTCCTGTTTACCATCGAGCTAAGGCAAACGCTATCGAGGGCTTCGATCAGCATTCCCACGATATTTGTCTTCCTGTTGAGGATCGCAAGGTGTAGGGCGGTGAGACCATCATTCGTAGTCTTCCATGTGTCCGCACCTGCTTGCAGCAACCTCATGGTGTGGTATTGAGAGAATGTGGACGCCAGATGAAGAGCAGTAACTCCATGTTGGTCTGAAACGTTGACATCATTCTGGTGCTCGAGGACTCTGTCAAAGGTGGTGAGCCTTACAACTGATGAGGTTTGCATGGTGTTAGAATCTGAGTTCTTGAAACATTCAGGCATCCAGCTACTGGCAACATGAAGGGGTGTTCGGCCGGCATGGTTTGGTTGATCCATGCTCACTGCAAGACTGAGAATCTCCTCGAAGATACTGATGTAGCTGTTGCCATTTTGATGCAGACTTTGACAATGACGTGGCAATATAATATGCCAAAGAGTGTTACCATCGAGGTCAGCTTGGTGCGGGCTAATGCCCTTTTCGATCAGATACCTGAAACATTCGATATCAAGTCCACCGTGAGACAAGTAACCCTGAAGCAGAGATTTTCCTTCTGCGTTAGTCGTGTCGAGAACTGCACCCGCGGAAATCATCTTTTCGCAGGTGTCTCTGCAACCTTCAACCCTGGAGAAGCCCGTCCTTGTAACCATGCTGTACAAAGGGGTTTGGCCTTCGTTGTCCCTCATATCTATCCGAGCACCGGCTCGGACCAGCTCAGTAAGTAACTCCTCGTTGAGCTCATCACGATTCAAGGAGAATGCTCTACCCCCGAATGCGTTGCGAGTGTATCCGAGATAATGCAAAGCCGTCTCTCCTTTCTTGTTACGCATGTTGATATCGGCGCCGGAGGCTATCAGGCGTCCAATCAACCCCACTATCTTTCCACTGTCGGCCTTCATTCCAACAAGATAGTGAAAGATGCCGTCTCCCTCTTTGTTGGTCTCCATTACGTCGACACCGAAGTCGACCAGTTGCATCGCCTTGTCAAGTTCGCCGTCTCTCAATGACACTAGGAGAGGAGTATAATCGTCATACGTCTTCAGTGTTGTATCTGCCTTGGCATCCTCGAGCAGCAACTGTATGATGTCTGGATCATTTGATAGATGTAGCAGTGTATCTCCATGCCTCGTCGTTGCGTTTGGATTCGCACCGGCCTTGAGAAGTAGACGTACAATCGAGGCATCGCGGGCACAATGCAGTGGCGTCTTGAGGTCGGAGTCTATCTGATTCACGTTGGCCCCTGCCCGAAGCAATGCATCAAAGCATGCAGCCGTCACTTCAGGGCCGGGATCATCATGGACACGGAATTCTTCCCTCGAGGCCAATGCATGCAGCGGAGATATACCCGCACCCGCTGACTCGGCTTCCCAGACTGGCGTGGATTGCAACACATTTGGGTCAGCGCCTGCCGCAAGAAGCCATTTGATGGACTCGAGATCGCGTTTACCGCAGGCGTTGAAAAGCAAGGTACCCATGGACGGGCCATCCATCTTTGCGTTTATATCCACCTGAGCACTCTGCATGATCTTGTCTGCAACCACAAACAATTTCGACTGGACTGCGCGCTGGAATGCATAAGTTGCCTTCCTAGGCGTATCAAAGTATGGCGCAAGGGTGATCGCAATATCCTCATGGCTGCTCATGCAAGCAAAGTCGAAAGCCAACGAGCCCTGGTGTCCAAAAGATCTAAATCCCGTATCGCTCACTTTGGTGTGTGCTATATCCCATACCAAAGGATCTGCCCCGGCATGAAGAAGCCTCGTAACGATTTTCAGGTGATTTTCTCGGGAAGCTTGATGAAGGGCAGTGTATCCGTCACCATCGAACGCGTTCACGTCCTGACCATGTTGTATGAGCAAATCAACAATCCGGTCATGGCCCAGCCGTGCGGCACGTGGCATCGCCCAGGAACGTATCTCAGCATTTTTGATGTCATTTACTTCCTCAAATCTTTCCAGAAGCATACGTGTAAAGTCCACAAGACCGAGATGAACCGCAGTGAGGAGAGGCGTTGCGTCGACATAATTCCTCCAAACCCGGGCCAGGGCGCCCCACTTCAACAGATTCTCTCTATCGAGAAGTCTGTTTAGAAGGCTCCTGATCTCTGTTTGATCGAACCCTGTAGACTCTGCCTTCTTGACATGTGCTGAGAGCCAGCAGTTAGAGGAGACCTAAAGAGTTTATGAAAAGGTGTGTATTGCTTAAGAGGAGTTTACCCTCATAAGCGTCCTTAAATCGTGAGCTTGCGAGGCTTATGCTAGTCATATGACCTACTCCTTCAGTGAGGCTTACTAAGGGGCTGCGCAAAGTAGGAAGCATATTATGAGGTAGATTGCTATATACCTCCTCAGCTGTGAGAACAGCTGAATATGCCTTATATATATATCAAAATGCTTATAAACTAAAATAAATTATATAAAGACTAAATATATATAGAAAATCTAAAAACTCTTTATAAAGAAAGAATAGCTTAAGAGCTTGCTTTCTGTGTTAAGGTTAAAAGCATTTTGATAAGCACCTTCAACTTGCAATCTATTTAGATAGCCTTATAAATATGCAAACTGCACTAGCTTATACGCCTTATACTTATAAGCAAGAGCAGTTAACTGACTAAATATAAATAAAGAGAAAGAATTTTTTTAAGCTGCATATAAGTCTATTTTTTCTTCTTATATAACCTTTTATATTTTATTATAATTATCTATTCTTTATATTTTCTATTATAACACTATCTCTTAAAGATTATATATCTTTATAATTCTTTTTATAAGTCTTTTCTTATTTTATTGCATAATCTCTAAGTTTTATTATAGCTTATAAGACTGCTTATATATGCCACTTTCAGCTGCAGGCTGAGCAGAACTAGGTTCTGAGAGATTAAGCTGCTTATACTGCTGCTTATAATATTTATAATTCAACTGATAAGCTTAGTAAGTGCTATTACAATCTTTTTATATATTTTCTGCTAATAAGATTAATCTAGCTATAGACTTTATTAATAAAGCTTATAAAGACTTACCTTCTGAGGTTTATTCCTATTAGCATTTCTATAAGTACCTTCTTAAAACTATCTTTAATAATCACACTTCTGCTTCTAAGTAGGTTTATAAAGAGATAATAAAAAAGCCTACTTCTGTTGCTTATAAGTTAGAAGGTAATAAGATTAATTTTTCTAACCTTTCTCTTAAGGATTTTAATTTAATTATGATTCTTAAGTCTTATAAGTATATAGATCTCAGTATTACTTTTTCTTTTAAGTAGGAACACCTATTAAAGCGTTTTCTAATAGGTTATAATAAAGAGATTGTTGCTCTTAAGGAGGACCTTATTAAGAAGCTTCTTAAGTCTGCAAAAAGTTTATCTTCTTTTTATTTCTTATAAGTCTATCTGCTTACCTTGCTCTAAAGCACATCCTATACACCTCTATTAAAGCTTAGTCTTACTAGAACAGTAGCAGCAATACTTTGCTCTTATCCTCTCAGAAGAAGCCTAATAGGTTTTATTTGCTTATTTTTATAAGCTTATAAGCTGACTATTTCTAGGTGTTCATCCTGCTAAAGAGGGAGATAAAAACTATAATTATAAAGCTAGTAAGCCTAATAAATGTAAGTGTTTATACTATACTATAAGCAATAGCTGCAGCAACTACTATATTTATTGCTATTACTTAACTAATCTTAGCTACTGCAATTTCTACCTTAAAAGCAGTTATAGTAAGTGTACTATAATCTCTTATAAGCTTGCTTATAAAGCTAAAAAGCTTAATACTGCTATTCTTAAGTATAAGCTTACTTATTCTATCTCTAAGGTTAGAAAAGCTTAGAAAATAAGTTATTCAGCTTATAAGTTGTTTTTACTGCTAATAAGTATGCAGTGTCTTTTAAAGGCTTATGAGGCCTAGAAGTCTGCATAGAATGCTTATAAGGAGGACCTTCCCACCTCTTAGCATTATAAGACCCTAAAGATTTATAAGTTTCTCACTGCTCCGCTCATATGCTGTATACACTCTTCAGAAAGTATAAAGTCTCTAAGTATAACCTTTTTGATATTAATAAAAGATTAGAGGATCTCTTGTAAGAGATTAGTTTAAGCTCTTAAGAGCGTTCTAATATTATTAAAGATATTAAAGGTTTTCTCAACTTAGCTTAGTTCTCTACTGAAGACCTTTAGAGAGCTATTTATAAGCTTAGCATCCTACACTAAGTTTATAAGCATGGTTTTCTTATAAGCATAGTGTTTTAGTATTCAGCAGGTAGCCTGTTTTAGTTTAGAGATCTATAGGGTTTTCATCTTATAAGAGATATTTTAGGTTTTTAAGTAGTTTTTAAGGTTTTATATAAATAAGAGAAACCTAGCTTTGCTTTACAATCTTATAAATATAATATAATTAAATATATTATATTTCTAAGGTTTAGAAGTAAGCAGAAGTATTTAAACTTTACTTATAAAAGGTTTTTCATAAGTCTATCTGCAAGCATCTTATTTATAGGTATATAGATAACTTAAAAGCTTCCTTTCTGATATTTCTATTTCAACTATATATTATAAATATTAATATATCTTAAGCAGATGCTTAATCTCTCTCCTTCACTTATAATAAGTTTGATTGTTTATTAGTTATTATAATAGATATTCTAAACATCACTAAGTTTAAATTTGATATCTTTAAATAGCCTCTAGAGAGCAACTATCTCTTTTGCTGTTTCTGCTAAGCTTAAGAGTTTTGCTTTAGTAGTTAAAGTTATAACTATTGCTTATTAGGTTGCTTTCTACTAAATTAGTCCTCTAAATAGCATCATAAGATATTCTTATGAGGATTAATATATAGCTTTATTATCTGCAAATAAAGCATCTATTATAATAAGAAGCATTTAGATATTTATAAGTCTACTTCTTAAGATGCTGAAGTATATAAAAAGGTATTTAGTTCTATATAGGTACTATATTATATGTTTTGCTATATTTAGATGCTCTTGAAATAGGTTTATGAGGAATCTTAAGAGCAGTGCTGCTGTAAAGGCAATATCTGCCTGTATAAGTATAGCAGTATAAAGTATTAATTTAACTATTTCTTAGTAGATTTTAACCTCTTAAATTGTTGCTTGCCTTAAGTTCTTCTTAAGATCTATCTATAGAAGTAGTGTTAATAGGTAAGTAGCGTCTTGCAAGTTAAACTTTTAAGCGATCTTCTTAATATATAAGTTATAAACTAGAAATAT
Source organism: Colletotrichum horii (assembly GCA_027406005.1). Classification (NCBI taxonomy): domain Eukaryota; kingdom Fungi; phylum Ascomycota; class Sordariomycetes; order Glomerellales; family Glomerellaceae; genus Colletotrichum; species Colletotrichum horii. Next base: position 8,984,686 of record JANVYB010000001.1, on the reverse strand, counting down.
CTTTTGAGCCTTTTAATCTTTCATAACCTGCACTCTAAGGTATTATTTAATATCTCTTTGCTCTTTAATCTTATATTCTTCTTTAATTCCTTTAATAATCTTATTAGCTTTCTTTTAGTAGTCTTTATAAAAAAGAACTAAGAAGTTATCTATATAAAAGACTACTATAACCTTTTGGTTAGAATCTTAGAAGAAGCATAAGTCCTCTTTTAAGCTCTGCAGACTAAGTTTTATAAGAGTTAAGCTGAATTCTTTATACTAGAGGAGTAAAGCATCTTAAAGTCTATATAGAGCTCTATCTAGCTTAATGATATATCCTACTAGAGATTTAAAGTGCCTTATAAGTTTCTTTATCCTTTAAGGTAGCTTATAAATAACTAGTTCTCCTCTTTTTAGCATTTTAGCATTTAGAAATATATTAACTATATCATATTAAAAGATCTTATAATCAAACTAAGCACTAATTGCTATCACAACCTAAAAGGTTTTCAATATAAAGGTTGCTATATAGATATTCTTAAGATCTTTTAGTTAGAGGTCTCCTCTTATAATAATTCAAGCTTTTATCTCTATAAGATATCTATCTATATCTAACTTATAAGTAAAGACCTATTTCAGAGGAAGGGGCTTTAAGCATGCTCTTAAGCAGTCTAAAACCCTCTATATCTTAAAGTTGATAATCTTCTGAAGTTCCTTATAGCATACAGCAATAAATAACTTCTAAAGCTATCTCAGAAGCTTCTTTATATCTTTCTAAGTCTTTAAGAGCAGTAGTAGTTCTAAGTAATAAATTTTCTTAGATTGTAAAAGAGGTTCTAGAGGTGGTTTTAATACTAAGCCTTCAAAAGTTTAGCTTCTGAGAGGTTTTTTAGATTTTAACTTTATTATCTTATGAAATATGCAATAAAATCTTTTGCTTTCCTCTATTGCCTTCTGTTTCTCTAATATAAAAGTAGTAAAAAAATATTTCTAATCTTATTTATTAGATATTATAACTTCTTCTACTATATTAATAGGGATATTAGAGAATATAGCAAACATACTCTTTAGATTGCTTTAAAGGCTACCTCCTTTATAAGAGCAAGTTTAAGTGTAAATCTTTTTTATATAGGTATGCTTTTTCTGTAGCTTAGAAGGTCCTTCTTATATATTACTAAGGTTAGGCTGTGCCTTAAGAAGAAGAAAGTCCTCATAAGTGTTGTTTGTTTCTATCAGTTTAGAGTCTACTATACCTCTTAGCAGGAGCCCTGTTCCACTAGTTCCTAACGCTTTATAAGATTTAGGTTTAGTAGTTATAGTGTCACTCTTTAGGCTTCTATTGCCTGCAGGCTTTAGGTTTTATTTAGGAGGTTTACCTTTAAGATCTTAGCCTATTAGTTTAAGAGATGCTTTAGAAGTAAGAAAGCTATACTAAGTGTTCTCAGGCATAATCTTTTGATTTTCTGCGCTTTGCAGCAACTATTATATTATAATTCCCTTATTAAAGATAAAGTTAATCTTATCTAAAATACTAAAGCTTATAAGTATAGCAGAAGCAGAAGATAATTCTTTAATTTCTTTTATAATAGATCTTATAACTATAAGCTCTATAGCTTTCTCAACATTCTGTTTCAAATAGAACTTACTCTTATTAAATATAATATTTTGTGAGATAATAACTCTTCTAAACTTTAGGATTTAAATTCTATAGAGATTATATATATTTAGTATATATCTTATAAAATATCTAATATAGCCTTATAAGACCACTTTAAACTTTCTTCTCTTTATTTCTCTTTCTCTTTCTCTCTTAAAGATATATACTTTATAACTATAGGCATATATCTCTCCCTAGTAAGGTTAAGTTTTTAAGCTCTATAAGATGCTATAGACTGGTGCTTAAATGTTAATATATTTCTTAAACTATTCTTTCTCTACTTTATTAAAAGACTTCTATTTTGTTAATATATAAGGACTTATATTGTACAGAAAAATCCCTGCAAGCACTAATTTATCTTACAGCTTAATTAAGAGCCTTACTATATAAAGCATCTATATACTTCATATAATTACCTCTTTTTCTGCCTTTTCCCCTCTTCCTACTAGTTCTTTTATATAAAGCAAGAGAAGTTCAATATTAATACTATTCTTATAAGCTTACTGCTAGTATTCAGTTATTCCTTAGATTATAATAACAGATCTATTGATATCTTGCTATATCTTATATATAAGGAGTTCTTTCTGTCAAAAAACCTAGTTCTCAAAAGTTTAAAGCACTTAAAAGACTTTATAATAAGTTTTATTTATAAAGTAGAACTTAAAAAGCTTTTCTATATATTTATCCCTTATAATAAAAAGCTAAAAGGCTTCTAAGTAAGCTTTTAGGTAGTTAAATAGATCTTAAGAGATATATCAGTATAAGCGTCTACTTCTAGAGTTAGATAGTCCTCATGAGATAACTTATTATATATAAGTTATAGAATAATATTTGCATTCTAGCTGGGTTAGTCTCTTAATTTTTACCTTTTAAGTGTTTTATACTAAATGCTTAAGAGCTTTTTAGCTAAAGTATCTAGCTTATAAGTGCTAGAGATATGCATTATCTTCTTAAGTAAGCTTTAAGTAGTATAAAGGTTGCCTCTAAGAGGTTATAGCTACTAACTAAATAGTATTTATAACTTCTAAGTAGCTTATATTGATATAGATTTATAATAAGGGTAGAACAGAGTAATTAGAAATAGGTTTATATTTAAAAAATAAGATATTATTAATATGCTTAAGCTTTCAGAATAAAGTGCTAGCCTCTCTATAGTATATCTTATTAGTCCTTCTGTTCAGCTAGATACTAGCACTCTTAAGAGAGGATTTTAAGATTATATTAGTTTTAAATCCTTTAATATAATAAATATTTATAAAAGTAAGATCCTCTATAAGCTCCTCTTATAGTCTATAAAGTGCATTTAAGAAAACCTTTATACTAACTTCTCAAACTATAAAAACCTAATTCTCTGCAGCAACTCTTTCTAGTCTCTTAAGATTCTTATAATCTTATAAATAGGCTAAGTTATTAATAATATAATTTAAGGATATAATATTATAAATAGTATAGAGCTATAAAAGGTTTTTTATCTCACTAGTTATATTAAAGACTGATCTAAACTTACCTCTTAGTTCTTTATAAGCAGATAGATCTAAGTTTAGCAGTCTTATAAGAATAGCAACTACTTTATTAAGAAAAGTTTCTCCTTCAGCAGTATATCCTTTTGCTCTTACAATATCTTCTAATTTAATCTATCCCTTGCTGATAAAGTCTTAGTGAATTAGTTTCTATTTCTTTAAGAGTGCTTTAGTCTTAATATTATTCTAGATTTCAACTGTCACTTATAGAGGATTCTAGTAAGAACACTTTCTAGTAAGTATAAGTTTAACTCTTATGCAATCTTTTAAAGACTATATATGCTTTACAGCTTGCTTCTCTCTAATAAATTCTTAGTATAAGCATTTTTTAGCCTCTTTAGGCGTTTCTAAGTCTTAAGACTTCTTATCTTTATTTGATTTGCTTTTAGATTTTATGCTTCTTAAGTTTAAGCCTAAAGCTTAAGAGTTATCTAATTAGCTTCTAATTATTATAAACAACCTATTAACTTTTATTTTCTTCTAATAAATATTTAAATAGATAATACTAAAGAGGATTTTTGCATAATATATAATATTTAGAATTAGTTTGAATATTTCCTTATAAGTAATAAGCTTTTAGATCTGTTACCTAGCTTACTTAGGAGCAATTCAAACTTCTACAGCTTAAAAGAAAGTTTTTATTATAAAAGCTCTATAGATATCAGAGATCTTATAAGTTAATACTTAGTAATAGCAATCTATCTATTAGTTATAAAAGTCTATTAGGTTTATAGTTATATAAGCAGCCTTATAAAGAATAGCTATATAATTCTCTTATATAATAGTCTTTATAGCTAACTTACTCCTTATAAGCTATTCCTTAAGAAGTCTGACTACTGTTTAGAGAGAAAATAAGTTCTTACTTAAAGTGTCTAAAATAGTAAAGCTTATAAGAGATTATAGAATTAAAGAAGCTTATGAGAAATCTATACTTTTATCTATCTCAAAAGTATTTAGTTCTTCTAAGTTAGTTTTAGTGAGAAGCTTGCATCTTAAGATGCTTATAGATGAAGTATTAGCTTTATCTATCTTATTTGAGATCTAAAGCTAAATTATGCTTATAAGTTTAATATTAATACTTATAAGTAGCTAGTTCTAAATATATCTTAGGAGTTATTTTTTAGTTTTCTAGTTATCTTAGGCTTCTGCAGCAGAAATACTTTATTATTTGATAAACATTTTATATCTAACTTAGAAGAAGGGGTTTTTAAGCTTTATAGCTTTCAGCTTAGTTAGCTTAAGAGGGGCTTAACTCTAGGTTAGCATAAGAGCATTAGAAACTTATGCAATATCATTCTTATTAGTAGGTTGCTGCTGAGGATTAGTATTATATCTTAGAGAGTCTGCTTATCTGCACTTAGTTGCCTATTTAGAGATCTATTTATTATAAACCTCTCTGCTCTGCTTATTGAGGAGTGCAAAATACTCTTTAAGAGAAAGTATATTGATTTTATTCCTGCTCTTAAAGTTGAGCGCCTTAGGTCTATTTAGGTTGATATATTCCTAAATATTATAAGTAATGCAGATAACCTTAAGGTAGTTAAACCAAACTGATTAGTCTTTATAAGTTTTTAACTTAATCTATATAGCTTTAAAGCATAAGTCTATCTTAGAAGTCTTTCTAGAGGAATAAAATATTTTATAAGTTATAAAAATTAGTTATAGAAGTATAGAAAGAGAAGAAGGAGACTTACTCACTCTATAAGATATTCTAGCAGCAATAAAAAGGTTAAATTAAAGTTCTAATAAGCTGAGCTTATAACTGCTGAGAACCAGCAGTTAGAAGAGACCTAAAGAGTTTATGAAAAGGTATATATTGCTTAAGAGGAGTTTACCCTTATGAGCATCCTTAAATTGTGAGCTTGCGAGGCCTGTGCTAGTCACGTGACCCGCTCCCTCAGTGAGGCTCACCGAGGGGCCGCGCGAGGCAGGGAGCGTATCGTGAGGTAGATCGCCACAACATGAGTATACCAGTTTAATGCAGCGTACTTTAGAAAAGGTGCAGACAACCAGCGTTTCTCGTGGTTCGCAACTGCAGGACATTGGTGAGCCGGATTAAACGGCATGTTCCTGGATTGAAGCTGTACCTCATCCAAACACCCCGAAAGGAGGTAGGAGAGGCATTGAGCGGCGAGACGATTGTGAGTGGCTCCATACTCCAGAATGGGAAAATTCCGCGTCCTGTGGTCCGTAGTTGACCCTGTCAAAAACTCCGTCAACGAGTGATGAACAACGCATATTGTCTCGTTCGGGAGAATCTCCAACAGCGGTCCGCATGCAGCACGAACAAGTTCCTTGGTGTCTTTGAGGTTCAGCGATGTTTTTGAACCTTGCGTAGTATTGATAATCTCTGCAATTTCGAGCAACCTGAGAGGTCTCACAGCATGAGTAATCCATTGCATGACTAGGATCTGAATATCCTGAGGCACACCGGACCTTTTGGCATGCTCTTGGAGAATATCACTGTACATGATATCGAGGTTGGAGGGCAGGCTATCTAGGACCTGTTGAATGTTGGCTTCAGGGCGAAGAAAGGCATCCATCGCTAGCTTAGCATAGAGGAAGAGGCCATTGGCATTTTCTGGAACTGCTCTTTGGATAGCAACATGGTATTCCTCTGGCATCGATGATGTAGATAGCCGGTTTTGGACATAGGCAGCGATATCTCTATCAACCTTGTCCTCTTCAAGTCTAATGCTGACAAACTTTGCGTTTCGTAGCGGCTTCTCAATGATGGCTAAAGGTCGGCTGGTCATGACGACTTTAAATTTGGAAGGGCTTGATTGACCAAGTTCAGTCAAGGTCTTCAAGAAGGACTGCGTGTGTTTCGTTTGGTCCATTTCATCCAGTGCATCCACCACACAATAGGCCTTTGGGAGCTGAGCCAACGCAATTCGTAGATAACTCCAGAAATCGTTAATTGAAACGCTGTCCAAGGAGCGGTTTTGGTCCAGAATTCGCTTCATTCGTAATTGAAGTGGTGGACTGAACTGGAGAACTTGTGCTAACCAATCTCGAATGGCAGCCACTGGCTCATGATTGGATTCGATAGTCTGCCGGAAGAAAAAGTACAGCACCGGAACGTCCTCTTGAAGTAGGTGATGAATCAGGGAAGCAGCAAAGACCGACTTTCCCGAGCCAGGTATGCCTGTAGGCCACAATAATTAGCTTCCTCAGTATTTTCACATAAATCGTGGCTTCCTCACTTACCTCGGATCCAGAGCAGACCGTCATCGCCGCTATCATGCCACGTGCGATAGCTGGGCGAGGACAACAGCCAGTCGCCGGTTCCATTGAGATGAAAAGAGAGATGTTTCTTGTATTCGCTGCTGTCGTCGTCATAGCCTGTTGGTTGTAGCCATTCTCGAATCTTTTCAAGAGCTTCCGGCGTTTGAGGGAGGATGTTCTCCTCGTTGTAATCTCGCACGTCATTCTGAGTAAGGATGACTGGCTCGTCTTTGGCGAACAAACTCCCGGACTTTCCCCCACGAGCAGGGGTCCCAAATAGACTGCTGAAGATACCTGACGACATGATTCAGGTCAAGTAGTCACGCATGGAAGAAGACAATTGAACGGCAGTTGATAATCTCCTATGTACAATCTTGACTTTGCAGAGTTCTCCGAGCTGAGTCAGATGGCATTTAGGCAGCAGAGCCTGCGGCGCAGGCGCTTGTCCCCCAGTCGATCCAAAGACCCATGTGCAGGGGCTCTCAGCTCGCTTACCTCTTGTGCCAAGCTTTATTCAAAGGGGGTTGGATCAAAGTAGCTAAAGGTCATAAATGGAACCCTTGACTACCTGCGATTCCGATAATCGAACGTTGGTCACGGAGCAGCCATTTCGGCTGGCTGATGAGCCCAGGCTTTCGCAATCTTCTGGGCTCTGAGCAGCTGCTGTATTTAGTGGTTTCCTTGAACGGATTGGCTCCGCTGTTGTTCCTGCCGAATTCGGAGCTGTCGTTGCTGGCGAATTCGGAGCTGTCGTTGCTGGCTAGTCTGCTGCACTGGGGCGGCCTGATGTGTGATAATCGCTTGAGCCTGGGGATCTGGAATGTGTTATGTCTCTGTATCAGTAACTGCATTCTTAAAACGCACACGTGTTACATTTACCATCCTGGCTCTGCTGCGCGACTGCCTGCTGAGCGAGGGCGAACTGCTCTGCCCACCTCGCCTGGGCCTGGGCCTGGATAGTATACCCCGGCTGTAAATCTTCGTAAATATTCTGGTCGTCTGCGTAGGCGCCCTGTACATACCGGTCCCATGGCCAGCCTCTTAGCTGCCATCTCGGTCTCGGCCGCTAATTGCGGGTCCATAGGCATGCCCATAAGCATGCCACTGGTGCCCATATTTGCGTTGAATGCTTGTTGTGCCGTACCAGTCTGTCTTGCCTGCAGCTGCTGCTGGAAAAGTCTCTGCTGAGCTATCTGCGTGGCATGCGCCATCGCGGCTGGGTTATTGACTACACCTGGGCATTAGCAGCGAATTTGATAGTCGATTACAGTCGACCTACAGTTCTGGGCAAATTGGTTGTTTTGGAACATCGGGTTTTGCGGGTTTAGGTGGTGCAGGGCATGAGCATTGGGCCCACCAGCTGATGCGGCGCCAACTGTAATGTGGGATTGGTCAGCATTCACCTGTGCAGTCGAGTTAGAAGCCGCCCTCGACATTTCCTCAAACTGGGCCTCGTCAATATTGGCTGACCGTGGATCCCTTGATGGCGCTAATAGCTCCATCAGGGATCGTAATCGAGCCTCTTTGCCACCAGTGTTATCTTTTGAGATGGTCCGATCAATTCCGCCATAGCTGGGGAAATACCGGTCTTCCAGGTATGATGTGGTACTCGGGGAGAGATTCGTATGACTGAGCTGCCGGGGCTTTCTGGGAGGGAAAGAATCGGATCGAGAAAACGCTTGAGATGGGCCGGATTGGTTGTCTGGATTATTGACGTGACCTGGGTATGTCAGCTTATAAGTCTTTGTCAGTGGTATGCTCTTTACAGTGACTTGCTTTTATTCTTGCTTCTCAGCTTTTGTTTGTGAACTCGCGTGACATGTGACTTGGTGGAATTCCTCATTCTCGCATGCCGCGCCATCTCAGAAACCATGGACGACGCATTCTGATGTCCTCGACGCCCTTTCTCGATATCTTCGGAGATGTCGTGATTCTCGCCATGTTTTAGAGCTAGGGTCGACTTCTTTACTTGATGGCCTTCATATTTGTATGGATAAACGCCATCGGTTACTGAGTCGTGCGGCGGACTAGGAATTGCTCCTTGAAGCTTGTTCGATGCTCTATCGCTGTCGGAAAACTTCTGGGTTTGCTGGCGACCAGCCATGTCTGCCCCTTTCCTCAATGTTTCGGTCCGTTCGAACTCTTATTCCTGGCCTTGGAATCAATGCTCGGGTTATTCCCGTATCAGCGGCTCGACGCGCCGAGACTGTGGTCGGAGATGGTCTAAAACGCGACTGTGTGATGACAGGTGATTGCCTCGACAATGTGCAGCAAGCCTTAGGAAAGTTTTTGATGTCTGTATTTGCAAGGAAGATGGTTTGATCTCTGAGCGGATCTCTAGGTTGCTACCCGGATAACGACTGATGTCATATCTACACTGTTTTTGGGGGCTCTTGGTCACATGATAGTTCGCAATTGACCTTTTTGCCTGTCGTAAGGCGTCAATTTCGCAGCTGGCCGGATCAATGTTGCTGCCTAGCCGTATGTGCGACGCGAGCGTTCTAGACAACGTGTTGCTCATTCATTGGTTCATGATACATAGCCAAGAAATGCTGTGTCCGCCATTCGATTGTCCCAACAAAATATTTTCGCAGGGCATGTGCTATTTATTCCTTTTCCTGCAATACTTGCTGTAGTAGGAAAATACACTGGTGTGTTGGCGAACGTCAATACCATGGACAGTAAACTACAATCATTCCTCCGGGAATTAGACCGTCAAGTCTCTCACGCAAATATCGATCCAACATACGAGACGTATGATGATGCCTCGTCAGCTGGCTTCGTCAGCATCCACAAAGAAAAGGGCCACTACTTCCACAATCTTCTGGCTTTGAGGACCCGAATCTATGGCAAGAGCTTTTATCCCCAAAACAGTCCGGCACACCCTAATAGAGTACCTATATACAGGTTCCCTTGAAGCTCAAATGCCTTGGGACGTTCTAGCATTACCTAGTCCTGTGCCAGCCTGGAAGGTGTTGGCATTCAGTAGACCTTCTGCTGCATTTCTTAAACCATCTTACATTCTCGAAAAGTTCAAGAACTTACAGGTCGTCCTTAACAGACAGGCTACGGCTTCGAGCAACGTCATTTACACGCAGGACATTTGGGAACACCCATTGTTAGAACGTTGGATAACCGCCTACCAATCATCCATAATCATCTTGGAATCAGCTCATACATCCAACCAACGGTCCGATCAATTTGTTTACGAATTGATTGAACATCTTTCCAAACATCACTCTGTTTCGCACGTTCTGGATATCCCACAAGCTGCGCCATCAGGCCCGCTTAGGATACCTACACCAGAAGTTGTACTTGAACAATTAACTACGCAGGTCCTTTATTTTGTGACGCCAAAAAAGCCGCTAAGACATGTGGTCGAGAATCTACATGCCTTTCAAAATTCCAGAAATGCTCAAGATCAGCGCTCCCCGCAAGGCAAGTAAACTTGTTAAGTTTAATTAATCAATCAATCAAGTATAAAGCTATCGCCAGTCAATTAAGTTAAGTTTGAGCTTCAAACTTAATTGATTGCCTTGACTCTTTTGATAGGAATTATGATATAGATTAAATAAATATTCTACTGCTGAATATCTCTGTTCTTCTCTGCCTTTCTTTATCTGCTTTCTACTTCTGATAGAACTCCCCCTAATAGGGTATAAATTGCCCTTTTTTGCCTATTTAGCTTCTTCTTTTTTTCTCTTAAGCTAATATTATTATAATAAACTTAGTGTGATATTTTCTAACCTCTTGCTTTAGCTTAGGTATTAAGTAATCCTTTTAGAAAGCTTAAAATCTGCTCTTTAAGATCTTTTAGAGATTTATATTAAATCTGTTATTTTATTGCTGTTATCTTCTATTCTTATTATCTATTAGCATCTTTTAAATATATTATAAAAGTGAAAGTATTATTAATACTACTTTCTCTTCTGCTTTATTTATTTTATACTAAATATCTATTATATTAGCAGTCCTCTATTTAACCTTTACTTCTTTTCTAAATGCTTTTAACTAACTTTTAAAGCTTAGATCTATTATATCACAGCTTAAGCAAAGCAAAAACTACTTCCTATTTAACTATCCTTTATTTAAAGATCTTTTTAAAGTTATAATAAATAATAAAGTATATATATAAGAGTTAGAACTTTAGAGAAAAGGTATAAAGAAGAGGATAAGCTAGATAGAAAGCTATAGCTAGTATTTTATTCTCTGCTAGCTAAATAGTTAACTAAAGGCTAGTTACTAAGTCTGCTGTTATTATAATCTTAAAGGTAAGCAGATTATTCTTAATATTAAAGCAACTTTATCTGCTTTAAAGTATTTCAAAAAGAATTATACTAAAGAAATTAAAATATCACTTATTAGCTTAGAAAGCTTTAAAAGACCTAATAATATTCTATATAAGAGATAGTATTTAGATTTCACTAGTTTAATAAAAGATTATATAAAGAATGTTTAGAAAGCTGCTATTTACCTTATTATAGATGCTAACCTTTTCTTTACTATCTATAAAAACCTTGCTTTTTAAAGTATAATCTCTAGTATTAATATAAAGCTGGAAATATTACTATAGTCTGCTATATTAATAGTTTCTAAACTTAATAGTATTTAGAAATATTAGAAAGAGGTTATATAATAAGAACTTCTATATACTAACTTTAAAATCTATTTAGCCTTTAATTTATAGACTTCTCTAAGCTAGCAAGCTATTATAAATATTACTATATATTTTATTACTAGAGAGAAAGGTCTTTAAATATATTTAATTGCTATAAAGAAGCAATTTAAAGCTTATAATAATATCAACTTTGCAAATACTTTTGAAGAGGTTATTTAAGACTAAAGTATTATAAACTAAATAAAAACTTCAATCTCTGATAATATAAGCTTAAATAACACTTATATAGTAAGTTTAATCTTTCAACTTAACTCCTCTGCAAAGAAGAAGTAAAATGCTTAAGCTAAAAGGATTTATTGCTTTAAATATATCTTTAACTTTATATTAAAAGCCTTCTTATTTAGTAAGAACTCTAAAAGCTTTAAGAGACAGTTAGATATATATATTCTTCTACAGCAAGATAAGGCTGACTTTAAGTATTAGCAAAAAACTAGCCTTATTAGCAAGCTTTATAATATTATAAAGTTTATAAGAGCTTTGCTGTAATATATATAGAGGTTTAAAAATCTATTTTATAAGATATCAGAAGGATCTAAGCAATCTAGTGATATTTTTTTCTTTCAGCAGATATTTAGAGAAGTTAAACTAATTTAAAATAATGCTATAAAATAGAACTCTATATACTTTATAATTAAGCATGCAATTTGCCTTAAGGATAAAATAGATAGCTTTTATTCTTCTTAAAATGTTAAAGATCTTATACCAGCTTAAGATATCTTAACTTCTGATAACTAGCTGTAGTTAATAGAGATTATAACAATTTTAAAGCCTATTTAGAAGATCACACTTTAAATGCAAGGTTTTAGATAAAATAGCTTATATAGTAGACTTTAAGAAGTAATTACTGCTATAAAGTATCTTCTAAGTTATTTTGAAGGTTAGAAAACCTTCTATAATAATACTAGCAATAGGAATTCTTAAGATCTTAAATCAGAAGAGTTATAAGCCTTTTTATAAGAAATATCTTAAAGATTTACTTAATTAGCATATCAATAAGTCTTATTATATGCTTAAATATTATAAGCATCTTAGAGACAGCTTAATAAGAGCTTTTTACTTATTTATACTTACTAAAAGTATATTAATAGCATCTCTAACTTAGAAGAGATAGGTAATAGTAGCTAGTAGTATTTAAAAACTTCTATTAATAATAGATAAAAGAAGCTAGATAAGTATTATGCTTTAATAGAGGAGTTATTTCTATATATTGCTATATTACTTCTCTATTTTAGTTTTAATATAAAATATATAGAAAAAAACTAGCAATCTCCTTGCTAGCAGAAATAAATATCTAATATTAAGTTAGCTCTAAAGAGATATTTTAACTAATAGTATCTTTTTGAAAAAAGAGAAGGTATGAGAAATATAAGCTAACGCTTAAAACCTTATAATTTAAATAACTTTAAGTAATAGGTTTAAGCAGAAGTTATTATACTTAAAGAAGAAGAAGATAATAAAGAGCTAAATAAGTTAGAGAAGTATTTAAGCCTATAGAGGTAGGCTAATATGAGAGGATAAAGCTATAAGCTAAGCCAGAGAAAGCAATAAAGGCAGTAACATAGAGGTTAATTAGTAATAACTAGCTAAGTTAGCCCTTCTAGCCACTTTAGCGCTGCACACCCCTTTTAAAGATGCAGCTGACTAATCAGTTAAACCTCAGCAGAGGCTTAGCAGGGCCTAGTGAAGGCTTAGCACTAGCGCCTAGCGCTATAATCCTAATTGCTCACAATTACCCCCCTTTTAGAAGGCTTAATCTCTAAGTCTATTAATCTAAATAAAAAACTCCTGCCTGCACAGGGATTTAAACCCTCTGCAGCGCCTCTGATTAGTCTTTTTGCTTCTAAGGCTTTAGGTCTTTCACCTATATATACTTAGCTTCACTAGAGGCTTCTTAGGCACTTAGCAGTCTGTTGTCTTTTATACAGCTTTAGGTCTTTCACTTATATGCTAGCAGGCTAGCTTCTAAAGCTTTAGGTTTTATATCTATATATTTTCAGCTTTAAGCCTTTAGGTCTTTCACCTAGTTACTTCAGCTTCTGCCTAGCTTTAGGCTTTTCCCTATAGCTAGCAAACTTTGCCTACTGATCCTTAAGGACTTAATAGCAGAGTTAATAATAGTACTCTTTATCTGTTATATTAAGGCTATTATTCTGTTTTAAGCTCTCTAGATATATTATTATAGCATTTATATAAGCTATACTTAGTAAAGCTTTAGCTTTATACTAATAAGCTTCTATAAAGTAGCCTTTTTTATAGCATACTTCACACTACTTATCAGCTTAGCAATCAGCTTTATAGTAGTTAGTTTTGCTGCACTTTAGGTATATACTGCTTAGTACGCTAGAAGCGCTGCAATCAAAATATACCCTCTTTAAGGCTAGCTTAGCAGCCTCTTACGCCTGTAGCGCTAGGGGCTTGCTAGCTATATTGCAGTAGCTATACTGCTCTAAATATATATCTTATAGATGCTCTGCAGCAGTAGCTACAGCTTATAGCTGCTATATATCAAACTTCTAGCGCTTAAGGCTCTGCTGAAGCTAGAGCAGAAGCTGGAAGTAAAAGGTAAAGGCTTAAGCTTAAGACTCTTTAAAGTCTGAGGTTTTAATAGCTTAATAAGCTGCTAACTATTTAGCAAAAAACTAAAGAAGCTGCTAGCTAGATTCTTATTGAAGGCTGTTAAGAAGGCTGTATAACTGGTGCTCTTAAAGCTTAGTGTTAATATAGTTTTAGCAAATAAATATAGAGAAGTTAGCTTATATAAAGCTTTTAGTAGCTATAAGGCTAGCTTAATAGTATTGCTACTGCATTTATATAGTAGCAGGCATTTTAGTAAGTGCTTAGTATATCTTCTAAGCTTTAGAAGTATTAAGATAGAAAGTGTTGCTATCTTCTATAGCAGTCAGCTAATTATAGATTTAGGCTAGCATACTGTTTTTAATAAGAGTTCTATAGGCATATACTAATAAATAATTATAATTGCAGGCTTAAGCTGTTTTAAAGGCTTTAGAGGTTAGCATAGGGGTTAGTATAGCTGAATGCTCTGAGAGGACCCTGATAAGTGTGTTGTTTTGGTCAGCCTAGCGCTAAATAGTTGCAATAAGTTTGGCAATCAGGGCTGCATTAGTAGCTATAGGGGTTCTAAACCTAGAGGCTGCTTCTAAAGCAAAATTTTTAGCGCTTAGTGCTGCTGAATTATTAGCAACAGCTTAGTGAGTCGATCTTATATTGCTGCTCATTCTAGAGCTGGCTTCCTGTTGATTAGGTAGAACTTAGCTAATTATGAGAGGATAAAGCTATAGGCTAAGCTAGGGAAGGTAATGAGGGCAGTAATATAGGGGTTAATTGGTGATAACTAGCTAAGTTAGCCTTTCTGGCCACTTTAGCGCTGCACGCCCCTTTTGAAGGTGCAGCTGACTAATCAGTTAAACCTCAGCAGAGGCCTAGCGGGGCCTGGCGAGGGCTCAGCGCTAGCGCCCAGCGCTATAATCCTAATTGCTCACAGCTAACTATAATCCTATTAATTAGTAGTTTATTTATAAAGAAGAATATCCTCACTTAAGTAAGCTAGCATTAAGTATACTAATAATACCTTTATAGTTATCTAACTGTAAGAAGGTATTTAGTGCTATATCTCTTGCTTAGATTTTATAGAGGCTGGCGATGAAAATAGAAAGGCTAGAAATGCTGCAATATATGAGGCAATAGCATAAGAGGGGTGTAATTTCACTGCTAAATAGGTTTGAATAGCTTTACTTAGCAATTACTTGCAATTAATTAGCAATCAATTAAGTATAGCATCGCAATATGGCAATCAAGTTAAGTTTAAGCCTCAAACTTGATTGATTGCCTTGGGGTGGGCGCTGCTCAAGATTGGATAGACCTGCTTTTTCGGTCTTGCACTAACGTCCAGGGCATAACGATAGTTCTGGATCTTAGAATCCTCAGAGCCTATGCTGAGGAAATTCATTCTTGGCCGTCAATGTTCGCAAGAAAGGTTGAAGAGATTACAACAACATCCGGAAATTGGGTTAAGATCTTGTTCATAATCGATGAATTCCAGTCTTTCTCCCATGTCGATCAAGCTTCAATAGTTTCCATTGGAAGTTCGAACGAAACTACATGCTGGCCTTCATGCTTTCCGACAGTTCACGTTCCTCAAGAATGCAGGCCGCGCCCAAGCTCCCCTCTAGTTTCAGAGCCATTCGAAGGACAAAATACCAGCTTTGATCATACACATCTCGACAGGTACCGTGTTTATTGACTCATACGTCGGGAAGTCGCTGCTGACTATCTTGTGCGCAGTGGACGGACAGGAGCCCTACTTGATTCAATGGCAGATGGAGTATCTTCCCGAGTCACAAGCAGCACTGCTCTCCCTCCACAAACCCCCAACGATATCAGAGTAGCAATAATATGCGCATTGACTTTGGAAGCTGATGCAGTAGAAGCAACATTCGACAATCATTGGGATGAGGTTAATAAAGCGAAATTCAAAGCACCTGGAGACAAGAATTCATATTCATTCGGCATTTTAAGCGGACACCAGGTCGTATTAGCTTATATGCCGAACATGGGTAAAGCTAATAGTGCGATGGTGGCATCCGACTGCAGGAATAGCTTCCCGAAGATTATGCTGGTATTGGTGGTGGGTATTTGCGGCGGTGTACCCTTCTATACAGACACGAATGGTCGCACTCAGGAGATCGTTCTGGGAGATGTTATCATCAGTGAAGGCATTGTGCCCTACGACTTTGGAAGACAATACCCCGAGGGACTGGTGAGGAAGACAGGGCCTCAGGATGTCCCAGGAAAACTAGCTCCCGAGCTTCAGTCATTTCTGAAACGTCAAAAAGGCGTCCGACATCGCAAGAAGCTCATAGACAGAACTTCCGGTTATCTTCTTTCATTGATGAAGGGCCACAACGGCCTAGTCTACCACCCCGGGGTCAAGAACGACCGATTATTCGAGGGAACCTACCGACATAAACATCACTCGCCTGGTTCCTGCGCCATTTGCTTGGATCAGAAGGTAACTGGCATTTGCCATCGGGCGTGCTCTCTTACATGCGAGGAACTCGCCTGCGATGAAGCCAGGACTGTACCGCGCAAGAGACTGGATCCTTCTGTTACAAGGATCGATTATTTGCTTTTTCCCCCTGTTGAGTTCTGGCCTACCATTCACTTCGGATCGATGGCTTCCGGAGATCAGGTAATGAAATCAGGAGAGCATCGCGACAGGATGGCAAAGTCTGAGGGTATAATTGCGTTCGAAATGGAAGCCGCTGGAGTCTGGGAACTATTTCGTTGCTGTGTTGTAATAAAAGGCGTTTGTGATTATGCCGACAGTCACAAAAACAAGGACTGGCAGACATACGCAGCTGCAACGGCGGCTAGTTGCACCAAGGCATTTCTACAGGAGTGGTGTGTTGGAGATTAGCTGAAGGATGTCGGCATTTCCATACTGTAAAATTATTCAAGAAGGTCCTCAAATTATACATTTGATTACATCGGAATGTAATAACGGTTCGATTTGAAGGGTTGCCCCTAAAAGCAAGGTCACCTTTCCTTACCTACCCTGTCTCACATTGGGAAACAAGGCATATCATTCAGCGTGTTCCGCCAATTACATGTCTCCAACTCAGCCATCCAATCATCAGGATTGATGTGTGCAACGCTCGGCAATCTAGCCTATGAGGTCACCACTACTGACGAACATGATCTTTCGGAGCAAGTATCGGAATATTCCACCCTCCGATGATGACACCAGGGTTGGTAGCCGTGCCCAACAGGCAACCGTTTCTTCAGGCCGCACCAAGCCTTCAGCTTTCCACCTCTATCTCTACCTTACCTCTAGCGAGACAATGGCGATGAACCACTCGCATCACAGTTCGAAACGACCATTGTCGTCGTCTGACGAGCAGATGCGCGAGCAAGAATCGAATGGAAAACGAACAAGAACTGCCCCATCCATGCAGCACCAGCAGTTGCGGAGCGATTTCATAGAGCAAGAATCAGTTGACGGGGTATATGGTACGAAATCCATCATCAAACCTACATTTTGAATGCTGGAAAGGCACTAATCCTGGGTGTTTCCTCAGATGCCTCTGCACACGACCCGTCTCCAGCATCTCATGTTCTCCGGTCGCAGGGCTGGAGGGGGGCACTATGTCACCTTTTGCACTTGCACGCCGACGAATCCGACGATAATATATTCTTGCATATGACGAAGGCTTTTGCGGAGCTAGAACAGCTGAGACGGCCACCGCAGCGAGCTCACCAAAGCTCCCCGAGAGGACAGGTTCTGTACAACGTCGTGTGCTGTGCGGAAGATTCTGAAACATCTTACGCCAGCCCGCCGCGCATCATGACTAGGGGCAGTCATGTAGGCCATTTGCAAGGCAAGGAACCTATTCACAACCTTCCCTTGTACCTTGAGCGTCATAAGGAAGTTTCTTTTCTTGTCTATAGAAACTTGGAGTGTTGTAACGGCCGATTACGGTCGCGGCGAGACGACATGGAGAGTTATAGAGGTGAGAGTGATTGCTCACAGGATCTCTTTAAGTATATGACAGGGGAGTGCGTAAGACTCGTCAGAGACGAGTTGATAGCTGCGTTGTTGAGCATTTCCCTGGACGCCCTACAGGATATACCACATCCTGAGTTCGCTAGGTTTGATGCCGAAGATGTGTCAGATTGTGGAACTTTCGAAGATGATATCAATGCGCCGTATCTGTGGTGGTTTCACCGTCAGGACGAAATTGAAGAAGCCAGTCGAAAGCTTCCTGAACCCCTAGACGAACATCTCACTGCATTCCGCAAATACATCTACGACAGTATGGCTGCAGAATGGAGTCAAGTTGAAGTTCTTCTTGGCGAAGGCAAAATCACCCGGGAGTACCTACATTATTTATTTGTAGGTTCAGACGTCTCAACACAATTCCTCAGTTACTGACTATACTAGGTCCCGAATAGCATCCTGGTGTCTAATCCGAAAGGAGGGGGGACACATGAACTCAGCGGAGTATTTGCGAAGGACTGGCTAATCACGAAATCTCAGGGGGAGACCCCTTCCATCAGCGTCACACGTTGGGACTTTGACGGCCGCTTCAGAAAGATTACCGAACGTCGACAACTGAAGAAGCTTCCAGGCAAGGCAGCCGAAGATCCAATCCAGATACGTGATCTTCCAATGTATCCTGTGAAGTACGCCGATTCGGAAGTAAAGAACGCTTTACGACAACGTGGTAATATGTTTTGGAAATGTCGCCGGAGGCGCTATGTATATTCCCGCCGATTTCCTGACGACGATATTGGACGTTTGGTACGTACTACAATACGTCTCAATCTATCAAAGAGCAAGCTAAGGTGTAATAGGCTGATTCGCGCTTCATGGTCGACTTCGGAATGTACAGCCAGATGCATCGCACCATGAGAGAACCCACGAACGAACACCACAGCGATGCATCAGACGACGAAGAACGCCTGCCAGAGAAAGGAGATGCTTTCTTCATGTGCCTTCCAAACAAGGTCTATGGCTTTAATATGCAGAAGAAAGAATGGCGTAAGCGAATGAGGCGAACTTATAGTCCTTCTTGCTAACATCAAGATCCAGTCAATTTGGACATTGAATATTTAGAGGATGTCAGATGGAACGAAGAAGCCTTTAAGCAGCTAGTCATCAATAAGAACACCAAGGAGTTAGTTGAGGCGGTTGTTACCCATCAATTGCAAGAGGAAGGGAATACAGACCTCATCCAAGGGAAAGGAAATGGTCTCTTTATCCTGCTCCATGGGTATGGGCTCCCTGCGCAAAACCTACATTATAACATGGCTAAGCTCTCTAAAGTGGCCCCGGCACCGGCAAGACATTAGGCCCTGATCTGCCACATTCTTGTGTTTCTGGCGCCTTCGCCACAGCTGCATAAAATAAGCAAAAACGCTGTTTTTTGCCGCACTATTCCACTTTGGGCCCGTTTTTTGCTGCATAACTTAAGAAGAAGCTAAAACGACGTATGCGGATGCGCAGATCCTTCTAGCTATTGTATTATACTAAAAATTAGCTGTTGGGCAGTGGGATTGATGTTTTTGCTGCTTAGAGAGGCTTGGTTGCCTAGCTTTCTGTTTATAAGGTTATAGAATAAAAAAAGCAGTATTAGCTTTGCAGAATAAGATCTTAAAGTTATAGTAGTGAAAAAGAGGCTAGTAAAGATGCTAGAGAGGGATATTTCTTATTATAAGACACTTAATAAGTCTGTTAATATAGGGACTTTAAATAGAGGCTGATTTTTTATTTGCTGTAGAATATAGTAAGCTTAAGATAGATATTTATAAGCTTCTTAAATTAGCAATAGATAACAGCTTTAATAAGGTATAAGCAGCTATTTTTATTACTATCACCTTTAATAATATTATTAATAATAATAATAATAATAATAAGGTTAACTTAATAATATTTAAGCAGATTGTAATCTACTCTAGAGAAGCTGTTGAAGCTACTTAAATTGCTGAAGCTTTGCTTATTAGGTTTGATATTAAGTTTGAGGATACCTTCTGACTGTTAAAGCAAATGTTTAACTTACTGGCATGCTAGCTGTACTAGTATAATATTAATAATACTTAATACTAGTTAGTTAAGTATAAGTTGTTAATTATACTATATATCTTAATATTTAGAGAGCTTTAGTATAATGCTGCCTATTAATTTAAAGTATTATAAAGTGTAGTATTAAGAAGCTTTTATACTATAATTAATGCCCTTATCAGCCTTTATAAAGAGGTAGTAACTTTACTGTTAGAATTATATATTTCGCTAGATATTAAGCTTAATGCTAAGAATACTGTCTTTAATAGGTGTATTAATGCTATTAATAGAATATTAATCTCTGCTTATATACTAGCTAGTTAGCAGAAGAGGTTTTTTAATTAGAAGAGTAATATCTTATAAAATATCTTTACTGCAGTGAAGTTTAATTACACCTTCTTATATATACTTGCTAGTATAGAGGGCAGTATAAATAATAAAACCCTGCTTAGTTATACCTTTATAAGATTATTTAGAGCAGAGGTAGGTTAATTTTATCTTATTAATGTTGGTTTTAGTGAAAGTAATATTAGTATTATTATACTATTTGTTAGGTAGAGATACTACCTCTATAACTACTTTAAGTTAAATATAAGGCTGCAGTTAAAGAAGGAGTTATATAACCTTGCCTATATAAGGCTGAAGAGCATTATTAAGAAGGTTTTCAGCTTAGTGAAGCAAAAATTTAAGATTGTGAGGAGTAAGAATGCAGCTAAGTATAACTTTATAACTTAAGTTAATATTATATATATTATAATAGCAGTATAGAACTTTTTAGTAAAATCTGACAGCTTATATATTATTAATATATAGCAAGTAGAGGCTCTTAAGAAGGCTAAAAATCAAGTGAGATTATAGGTAGGCAAGAGACCTAAGTATAAAGTCTATTTCAATCTTGCTATATATCTATAAGAGGTATGTTGATAATATTTTGAGAGGTGGAGGGATAAGTTATAGTAGTAAAAATCAAGGTAGATTACTATATAGTTGATCAATTTGGTGTTTTATAGTACTTAATAGTAGCTACTCTTAATAAGTGAATATTTAGCCTATTTAGCACCTTCTAATTCTCTCAATATTAATATTAACTTTAACCTTATTACTTCTTTTAACCTTACTTTAATATTAACCTTTATAACTCTCTTTCTCACTCTATAAGTGTGAAAACCCTGCTGCTAAGATTAACCTAACTAATACTATTACTTTATAAGAACAGCATTTTATTATCTTTTTCTTATAGGCTGTTAAATGCTACTGCTTTTATTATTATTGTTAAAAAGAAGTTTAAAGTGTTAATAACTCTTTCTAACCTAAAGTTAACTTTAAGTGAGGTTTAATATATATTAATTACCTTCTGAATATTATTAGAGCTAGCAAGGTGTTAGCAGCACTTATTAGTAAAAATCTGCTTTATATACTTATTTATACAGTTTGCTGCTGATATATAACTGTTCTTTCTCTTTTTTGCTAGCAGTATAGCTATAATATTTTCTGAAATCAGCTAGATATTAATATTACTATCTACTACTTCAATTTTATTTAAATCTTATTGTTGATTTATCTGCTTATAGCTGTAATTATTTAATGTTATAATAGGTATTTATATAGTGATAGGTAGCATTATGCCTAATACTGTAGTAGCTTATAAGAGGGGTAAGCATGCTGCTGCCCTAGTTATTAACGCTTCTACTGACTGCTCTGTAGGCCTGCTTACCTCCTTATATACAGCAGGTTAGCAAGAGAATATATCTCTTACTTCTGCAATATTCTCACTAGTTGCTAACTCTAACAGCTAGATTAACTCTAAAAGCATCTTTATATTAAGCAGACTATACTGCTCTACTTATTAGTAGCTTAAGTATATAATATGCTAGTTATGCTAGTGCTTTTAGGTTGTTAAGATTTTACTTAATTTATTATTATACTTAATACTAAAAAGTCTTATTAACATTTTAACCTTTTTAAATAGAATATAAATAGCTTTATACTTATTAATAAGAGTTTTAATAGAGAAGGGGTTTCTTAAGAACTTTACTGCTAAAATAGGTAGAATAATACTTATCAGCCTCTTTAGTGTTGCTATCTTTATAATAGTACTATTTTGTTAGTACTTAAGAGTGAAGCATAAGAACTTATTGCAGAAAGCTAGCGTTTAATATATCTTTTTGCCTATTTAACTTTATTAAGTTAACTAACTAAGGCTGGATTAGCTAAGTGTTAGCAGAAATAAAGGCTTATTAGCAAGAAGTCTTTTATCTTTTAAATTAAGAGGAGAAAACTTAGCTATTTAGATCTTATTAAATACTATCTTCTATATGCTAGAGGAGCTCTTATTATTATTAAAATATTTAAAATTACAGTTTATTTTGCAGATTGCTCTAATATATAAGAGTATGCCTAAAAGATATAAGATCTAAGTGTTTAATATTAAAATCAGCAAATTTAGGTAGCTAGAGCTGTATATTAGTGATTTTGTATTTGCTTGAGCATAAGGGGTTAGTAAGATATTTGTTGTTTGCAGTCACTTTGATACTTTTGGCTAACGTTGACTTAGCGGCAGTATATATGCTACATCTACGCCTCTGAAGTAGAGCCCTCGAGGGGTCAAAAAACATGAGAATGTGGCAGATCAGGGCCTTAACTGCAGAAAGGTAAATCGCTTGTTCTATACGTATGGATACCTGTAACTAACGAGAATTGGGATTAGTGTGGCCGAGGTTGCTCAAAAGCCGCTGTATAGAGTTACCTGTGGTGACATTAGGACAAAGGCTCAAGAAGTAGAACAGGTGCTCCCACTGGAGATCAATCAAATGAGAGCAAACAGCTAATATCTAGCTGCACGCAGTATCTAGAGAAGGTTATGCTGCTAGGAAAGACATGGGGTTGCGGTAAGTATGATATTCATTCCCAGGAAGGTAAATGAGTCATCTCAGTATCGAATATTTCTAGTTGTTCTTCTTGACGAAGCCGACGTGTTTCTCGAACAGCGGAGCTTGCAAAATCTAGAGAGAAATGCTCTTGTCTCAGGTATGAATCACCTTTGACTGCTATCGGTTTCCTATAACGGCCGATTCAAGAACAATCAATAGCAGAAGCGTTTTGCCACAATGCGCAAGAGCTAACTGACGATTCAAGTCTTCCTTCGCGTTCTAGAGTATTACGATGGTGCGTACTAACCAATAAGAGATATTCTAGTTGATTCGTTAACTCGGGAGTAACCAGGGATCATGATACTGACCAGCAATCGAGTTGGAATCTTTGACGAAGCATTCAAATCACGAATTCAACTCACTCTACACTACAAGGACCTTGAACAATGGCAACGGTTGCATATTTGGGACAACTTCCTTAAACGCATGGAGGAACTAGAGGAGAAGCGTCACAAGGGTGAAGAGAGTGGAGTTGATAAGTCCTACTCTAAGCAGTATGGACTTGACTCATCAGGGATACGGAAAAGCTTGGACAAACTAGCGGCAGCTGATCTCAACGGTCGAGAGATTCGGAACGCTTTATCTACCGCCCGACAACTGGCAGTACACAGGAAACAGCCTTTAGGATATGAACATATCAACCAGGGGATTGAGGAAACCACAAGGTTCGATGCCTATCTATTAGAACTTAACCGGGGGATTCCGACAAAAGAGATTATGCATAGGACAGGCCAGCGAAAATGACACAGAGGGCCGACAAGATTCTACTGCCAGCTGCAATCTGGAATTCAATTACAATCTAGATGTTATGTTTATGGAGTTGATATGTGGTAAAGTTCCAATGGAAATTGTATGCACAAACTGGGCTGGGTGGATATCAACGTGCTTCATGGTTCTATTAGCTTCACGAACACGAGTACAATTATCTCCTCGATGATTACGAGACAAAATGCATGTTACTACTCGGTTCCCTGGAACTTGCTTGATCTTCCCCTGTCACAGCCTTTCCCTTATCAATGTGCTCACGTGTAGTTGGGTCCTCTCTATGTGCAAGGTTGAGCCATCGTGGAGTCTTGGGTGTCGAAAGCATTTGGAAGAGGAAAGCCGCGTTTGGCATTGACGCATCGGAGGAATCAATAAATCGTGTAAGCCGTACCGCCATATGAGTACGGGTTACGGGCTAAAAACACCGAGTGCCGGAAGCGCGAAGTGCCGACAGTGTTCCGGTCGGGCCGCATGGCATCTTCCAAGCGTGAACTTAAATCCCTAGATCACTCCAAATCGCAATGACATGCTGAACCTCGCTTTCGGATTCCGATAGTCAATCCTCATGCAACCAGCCGGTTTGTTCAAATTCGAAAAACATATTGATCGTCCACTCATTTGATATGCCCACAATTGTTCTCGCTACATAGCCTTTCGGCGTTCCGTTGTTTGAAGCGACTCTCAAGTCACCGGGCCTTCCGTTGCCTTCGTCCGCGATGAATTCACATATTTAATTAGTAGAAGACGCTCGCCAGAATCGATATGAAGAAGATCAGACGAAGCATTCACGTACAATTATACCGGCAAAAAAAACTCTCAACGATCAACATTACTTTTGTTCCAATCATGACTTTTCATAACCAAGCTATTACCCTAGAGGAGCATGTCATCTTCCCTTCTTTCGGCGATGACTACCCATTTTACAAGAACATCTGGAACATTTATCCAGAGCAACAGGCAAGAGCATGGGACCTTGGCTCTTTACGTCTTTCCGATATGAAAGCCGGCGGGATTGCTTTCCAAATTCTGTCCCACCTCCCCGGCGTAGCCACGAACCGGCCAGATTTGTGCCGACGCGCAAATGATGAGATGGCCAAGGCCATTCGACAGACTCCTGAGCGCTTCGCCGGCTTTGCTGCCCTTTCTATGGGCGTTCCGGATGACGCCGTCGCGGAACTCCGACGTGCCGTCAACGAATTGGGGTTTGTGGGCGCGATGGTCGACAATCACCTAGAAGACATGACGCACTATGACGATAGTCGTTTCTGGCCCATTTTCGGAGCCGCTGAAGAGCTCGGCGTCCCGATCTATTTTCATCCTGCACCGCCAACCCCGGAAGTCTTCAAGTCGCGTTATCGCGGTAATTTCTCAACTATGGCGGAAATAGGTCTCGGGACGGCCTCGTGGGGCTGGCACGAAGACGTGGGCTTGCATGTTCTCAAGCTCTACCTTGCTGGGGTGTTTGAAAGATTTCCCAAGCTGAAGATCATCATCGGCCACATGGGAGAGCTTTTACCCATGATGCTTTCCCGAGTTGAGGGCATGCCAGCCTTTCAAGCCATGGCTGACAAGGGATCGAAGTCCATCAAGGATGTTTGGCATGACAACATATGGATCACGATAAGCGGCATTTTTTGTGTTGACACGTTCAAAATGCTGCGACAGGTGACAAAGATTGAACATATTCTGTTCAGCGTTGATTACCCGTTCGAATCCAGCAGCAGTGGCAGAAAGTTTCTGACCGAACTTCTCACAACGAACACTTTGACCGAGGAAGAGGTGGACATGATATCCAGGAAGAATGCCATTCACCTTTTGGGTCTACCGGAGTCAGCCGGTATTAACCCGCAGGACGAGTTGGATTAGTGTAAATCGCTACCTGATCCATACTATATTGGTTCACTGCGCATCGCAAGTTGAGCTTATAGCTAGCTTGGCATTCTCATTACGGACATATGTAAACTGCTATTTTCATAGAGAAATTGATTTATTGCAGCTTGCGTCAAACCCCTACAGAAATAGCTGGAACATACGACTCTAAATCAGAACGCATCTCCTGTCCAGTAATGAGTGTAGGTTCCTCTTCCTCGGATTTGATGAGATCGGCTCCATGGACCTCAGCCTGCCCCACAATATGCTGACACTGAGCTTCGTCGTCTACGACGTGAGACAAGACCCCTTTAGGCAAGGGATCAGCTTTCTCCAGATAGAAGCTGAGGTCCGATGACCTTTCTGCAATGGTAGTCATTGTCTTCGAGTACTCCCTTTCTTCAATGCCTAGGGGGTCCAACTCAGGCTTCTCGATCCAGGAGAACCCATTGCCCCAATACGCATAGCGGTTGCCGTCGAAGCGCCATTCGTAATCCTCCCAGCGGTCTTCCGCAAGTGACTGCATGTAATGAAGTGAGCTTCCGCACCACAGAGCGCTCACCTTCCCGTTGACATCTTTCTTAACTATGCGGGGCATTAGATTAGCTCAGAGTCTTTGTCGATTTTACCTTCGTGGGTTAAACTCACACCAACTTCGACACGTTCCTGTCCAGACTGCCTGGCGCATGAACTCCTGTGTATGGTTGTCAAAGTCTGTCTGGGCCTCGATGCGTACATCAAAGGATTTGATGCGTTGTCGAATCATCTTGGTGAGAATGCGAACGAAGTAGTCGCCGGTAGCTTCGATCGGGCCTGATCCAATAAGTCAACGCCAGGTCCGAACTCGTTGAACTTTTGGACTCACCCATGAGACTGCCGTTTGATATGGGCGTGTTGGGGCCCAAGAATATCATGTAGTTGGGGAATCCAGAAACACCCGTCCCGCAGTACGAGGTGGGGTTCTCGGCCCAAATATCCTGCAGATTGCTGCCATCTCTACCAATGATCGGGAAGCGCGGCCTGAAGGTTGTGTTGAAGCCGGTGGCTGCAATAAGAACGTCCACAGGATACTCAACTCCGCCTGCGACAATGCCAGTAGCAGTGATCTTCTCAATACCCTCGAAGACCGGCTCAACATTTGGCTCTTGGAGAGTCAAAAGGTACTGCTCTCCTGGATTGATCCTTCGACAGCCCGCCTCGAACTTTGGAATTAGTCGCTCTTGAAGAGCCACATCGCGAATCAGAGATCTCATGCGGCCTTCGAATCGTTCCCGGAGGTCCCTCTGCTGCGGACTGGCTTTGAAGAAGGCGTCGAACATGCCATTGAACTGCGCCTCCAAGCGCTTCCGGTCTTCGAGATACTCGCTGTCGTTCTCTCGGAATCTTGTCTTCTCCGCG
The DNA here is from genome assembly GCA_027406005.1 of Colletotrichum horii. Taxonomy (NCBI): domain Eukaryota; kingdom Fungi; phylum Ascomycota; class Sordariomycetes; order Glomerellales; family Glomerellaceae; genus Colletotrichum; species Colletotrichum horii. The sequence continues at coordinate 8,958,081 of JANVYB010000001.1, read as the reverse complement.
TCGTTGTAGGAGTAACTTGGTCGGTCGGCCTCCGGGAGAGCGACGGGAGGTGAAATCCAGGACGGTGTACGGATGAAGGCGGTGACTTTCGTCGCTGTCGGTTGTATCTGCGGCAAGAGCTGAACGGCACTGGCCCCGGCACCGATGACGCCAATCCTTTTACCCCTGAGATCCACTGATGAGTCCCAATCGGCGGTGTGAAGAATGGGGCCAGCGAAGGTTTCAATGCCCTTGATATTCGGCATCTGAAGATTGTTTAGAATACCACTAGCATTGAATAGGACCTCTGCCTCGTAGGTGGAACCATTATCAACTTCGACAGTCCATGTGCTGCTGACTTCGGACCACTGAGCGTTGGTGACCTTGGTGTTGAACGTGATGAACCTTTTCAGGTCAAAATGCTTAGCAACTCCGTCGAGGTAAGATTTGATCTCTTGAGAAGATGCGTAGCTAGACAAACGTTTCTCAGCATGAAGCCTTCGTTACACTGGTGGGGCATACGCTTACAATTTCGACCAGTCGGGGTTGGGGGCAAAGCTGTACTGATAGCAATGGCTAGGCACATCACACGCGCATCCTTATTGAGGAAGAGTAAGACAAAGAGACGTATTGCTGAAGATGAATGATAAGAGGTAGCTTACCTGGATACCTGTTTTCGAACCAAGTCCCCCCGAGTTCTGGGGACTTTTCGAGTATTTGGAAATCGACGTATTCTCCAAGGTACCTTCGCAACTTGTAGGCTAATTCCCTGTCATATTAGCCTACCGAAAGGACTTTCACGAAGAACGTATTACCCATCAGAATCCCTGATACTCTATTTAGACGGTGTTAGTTACAACGTGATGTGGCCCCGGCACCATTTGCGAAACTTACCCCGCGCCAATGATGACGGCGCGTATCCGCCGATACGGGACTTTCCTGCCTCCTTGCGGGAGATCATGGGACGTGCCTCCACGCTCGTTGATACCGTTCATGTTGTCTAGTTGTTTATCTTCTCAAAGATGCGTGTTTGGCCGCGGCTGAGAAGATAACGTTCTTTTCGAATGATACTTTGAAGTTGGTCTGCCACGACTATGGTCATCTAGTTTAGAACGACGTCTTGGCTCGGTGATCCAGTTACCGTCATTCACGTGCATGGCATTCTCAACTTTGTTCTCTTATCTTGTTCTCGATTGCAGCCCTCCGAGTGGGTAGGACTTATCTCCCGTAAGTGGGGACGGATCGGCTGAGGCCGGAGACGGGCCGGGTGGATCCCGGCCGTTCGATAAGCCCTGTCCAACAGGAGGACCTCCTCGCGCCATCGCCGACATCGATACTTTGAGATCAGCGGCGCAGAGAAGCGTCAACATATCTCAGTCTGCTCGCCTGATTAGCTAATTACTCTCGGAGCTGACTTTCAATGGAGCGCCTTTAACGCTAAGACGGTCACGTATGTTCTGGGTGCTTTTGTGAAGTAATGTTCGACTTGTCTAGAGCTAAGCTGTCGTCATGAACCGCTAAATCTATCTATATGCACCCAAAGTTACAACTTGGACTGCTCCACGGGTGTCAACTTCCGCAAAGGCGGGCCGCCTCGACTGCCATCTCCTAGCTTCAACTCATCCTGACCTTCAGACGCGCGCAACCTCCACTTGTGTCGAAGCTCTTGTGGTGCCTTCTCCTCAAAGCAGTCCGAAATGTACTTGCCCAAGACAGGCAAGAACTTGAAAGCACTGAGCGTGATAGCCGGTTAGCTATTGTCGCTGATGGTATTTTGTGGTATCACTTACTGTCCCGCTCCCCCAGTAGCGAAGAAGACTCCTTCAATAGACGGGTGATGGTCCATGATGAAATCTCCCTCGGGAGTGTCAGAGTACCAGCACAAGCGCCGGTTGACCCAAGGCCGCGTGGCAAACTCGGGCAACAGCTGCTTTACACCTTCCCTCAGACCTTCATCCGCGTCATCGGGGAGGTATCCCGTTGCTGCGTTACTTCCATCCCTCTTCGGCGTAGAGATGACCCTTTGAGAACCGTCATCGCCAACGGACACCTCAGTAGCATACCCGTAACCATGACGAGCGAGCTTCAGGATGGGGTTCTTCCCCTTCGTAGGCGGGAAGATGAAGACGCCCGACTCAAAGTTGATCATGACAGGCATATCCTTCAACCTCTCGGCTTCTTCTTCGGTAAGCTGGATGAACCCAACAGGCTGTCCAGAAGCGGAACTGGCGTGAGAAATGGGAATAATGCGGTTCGTCCACGCTCCTGTCGCCAGGATAACCTTCTCCCCGAGAACCGGAGGGCCCTCGAGAACATTGACCCCGACAACCCTCCCCTCCTCAAACTTGAGCGACTTCACAGTCCCCCGTGCTCCCGCGACAAACTGCACCCCGAGCTGGCTACACTCCCCCGCCAACTGCGCAATAGCCCCCTTCGCGTCAGCCCACCCGCCACGCCTGTTAATACACGCCTGCAGCCCCTCAAAGTCCGCCTTGGCGCTCGGATAGTCCTTCAGCACGTCGTTCGCGTCCGCGTAGTTGGTCAGCTCCACGCCGCTCTTCGCAGCGACCTCGCGCGACGCGTCCAGCCACCCGTTGCCCTTGCGGTCCGCGAGCATCACAAACCCGGACTCGTGGTAGTGGTCCGAGTACTGGGAGTTCCAGCCCGCGTACGCCTCGCGGGCCATCTGGGAGTAGACGGGGTCGGCGTAGTCGACGCGGATGATGCGCGAGATGTCGACGCTGCTGCCGTCGGGGACGGGCGGCAGGAAGCGGTCGAGGACGGTGATGTGGAGGTAGCCGCGCTTTCGGAGCTCGAGGGCCGTGGAGAGGCCGAAGACGCCTGCGCCGACGATGACGATGGGCGCGTCTTTGGGGGTTCGTTTTGACGGCATTTTGGGTGGGTGTTCGCACTCAACTGGCTGTTCAATGAGGTAGTGGAAAGTCAGGGACGACGTTGTAGTGTCGACTTGAGGGAGAGAAGCGCAGAGACAACCACGCGTCGCTGATATCGATCCGGTTGAGGTCCGTGAGTGGGCGGTGAACGTCACGCATCAGCTGTTTTTGCCCCGTCATGGAAATCACCCAAGATTGACAAGTCCACCGACTTCGGGGTCGTGTTACTGCATTGTCCAATCGGTTTCTCTTCGATATCGAGGGCGGACTGTCGCTGGCGTCAAAATGGGTACGGAACACGGTCCGTCCCCACTTACGGGGACATGCGGACTGGCCACCCCTCCCGGCAGGGATCCGGCATGCATGCCGAGACCACCTCGAGCTTCTTATCTCGAGGCCTGTTAGCTTGCACGCGGCACGAGTGGTATATAGCGAGATGCGGATGAAGATGTCGTTGGGAATAGTCTGCTAGTTTGACCCATAGAAACATCCCCTGATACCATCGCGTAATCGGCTCCATTCATTGCTCAATCCTTGCTTTCCTCGTGAACATTCGTTTTAGTCTTTGACCAAATCGAACAACATCAAAATGAACTGGCTCGGTCTAGGAAAGTCCACCGACACCCCCTCCTCAACTCCTTCAGAGCCCCAGTCCGTCCGAGCACTCCCCGCGTCATGGTACCGCTCGCCGGGCATGTACGAGCTGGAGCGCCGCGCCATCTTCTCGAAGCGCTGGCTGCTCGTCTCGCACAAGGCGCGCTTCGTCGAGGCCGGTGACTTTGTGCAAATCACAGAGGCGGGGTTCAACTTCTTCCTCGTCAGGGACCGCAAGGGTGAGATCCGGGGACATCACAACGTCTGTCGGCACCGTGCGTATCCGCTTGTGGAGACGGACAGCGGGCATATGAGTGTGCTCGCGTGCAAGTATCATGGTATGTACAGCCTGTTGGAAACGGTGTCTGATTTGTGTGCTAACACGGGATGCTTCGAAGCTTGGTCGTACGGGTTCGACGGCAAGCTGGCCAAGGCGCCCAAGTATCAGGAGCTTCCGTCCTTCGATAAGACGCAGAACAGTCTGTTCAGGGTCCATGTCCATGTGGACCAGCTTGGCTTTGTCTGGGTTAACCTGGATGCCTCAGAGAAGCCTGGTGTCTCGTGGGAGGAGTTCTTTACGCAGGTTGACGAACAGCCGCGGCTGCAGAATTTCAAGATGGATGACTACGTGTTTGACCACGCGTGGGAGATGCTTGGTGATTACAATTGGAAGACTTTGGCCGACAACTACAACGAGGTATGTGTTTCTCCGCATCACGACGCCATCGATAGGTCTGACAAGAATTTTGCAGTGTTACCACTGCCCAACAGGGCACCCCGCCGTTGCCAGCACCACAGACCTGACCAAGTACTGGGTCGAGACGAGGGGCAACTGGATCCAGCACTGGAACGTCGACAAGCCGGATGTCCAAGGCCTGGGCATCTACAGCACTTTCTACTACCCCAACGCATCCATGACAGTCACGTAAGCTCGTCCACTCCCACTCACTAACAATCGAACATTAACACCGTCCTCTTCGCATACCAGACCAGACTTCATGTACATCATGCGCTGCGTCCCCGTCTCCGCCACCCAGACTAAAATAGAGTATGAGGTTGTCGTAAACTAACTATAACGTACGTATAGCATCTGTGTGAATAAATGGCTTGATTCTTTCTAAGTCAGGATCTAACGCAAGGGGTCTTTTAAGGAACAGAGACTGATGCGCTGGAATATTATTAGCCTGGATAAGTGGGTTGGAAGTAGGTCACCTTGCACCTTCCTCTAGGCGTGAGGCTGCCTTAGATACTTAAGGTTATTATGATATATTTCTCTAGGCTTAAAAAAGCTTATAAACCTTAATCCTATATAACTACTATTTTATATTTTTATATATATATTTTAGATCTATAAATAGATATAAAGGGAGGTAATTAATAAAAGAAACTAATAAAAAGAATAACTTTATAGCTTTATTATTAAATTGCATAAAAAAGATAGGTTTTTCTCTTTATATACCTTCTATTATAGTTAATATTATAGATGCTAAGGTAGTAACTAATACTATCTCTTCGCTTAGTAGAAAAGGAGGCTTCTTATTAGCTTAAGCTAAGCAGCTGAGGCAGCTGTTAAAGCAGCAGTATAACAGTAATAATAATATCTTATATACTACTTCTATTTCTCAATTTTCTTTCTCTATTACTATTATTATAACTATATATATTACCTATCTTACTTCTATATATATATATACATTTATGCTGCAATTATAACACCTTTTATTTGCTTATAATTCTGTTTTTAATACTAACTGTGTTGTTTAAATGCCTCTTAAGAAGACTAAAGCTGAGCGTGCAGCTGCTACAGCTAAAGCGAAAGCTATTCTCGCTAATAAGAAGCATAAAGAGAGAGAGGGGGAGGAAGAAGAAGGCAGCAGCACTCTTCTAGCGCCTGCCTCTAAGCTTAAAAGCCTTAAGCTTAAGAGTAAGTTGTTTTATCTTCTGTTTTCATCACTTCTAAGTCTCTTTTTTATTATAAAGCGTTATAAAGTCTTTATTTTACTCTATTGCTTTTATAATATAGTTACTAATTTAGGTTATTTTATAAAAGCTAAGACTAATAAGCCTAAAAAGAGCGAAAAGCCTATAGGGAGCAGAAGAGCTGAAGAAGTGTGTAATTTATAGTTTGTAACTTTTGCTCCTCTATCTATCTGCAAACCATGCTAAGAGTATAAGTAGAGTATATCTCTAATCTATATTTCTAATTAAGTTATCATATTATTTACTGATATTTAAGTAGAAGCAGAAGCCTTAAAGGCTGAAGGTTAGGAGGAAGAGCAGCTACTGCTGCTAGGTGACACTATATGCCTGCTATGCTTACATAGCGCTATCTTAGGCATATTGCTTAATATATATGCATCTGGTTTAGGGCAGGGGGGTAAATATGCTCCTTATAAGGAGAAGAGAAAACTATGCATTCTTATGCTGGCTTCTGTTTCTAGACTAAGGCTTTAATTCTTTAGCAGCATGCAAGAAGATCTTATAGATAATATATATTTCACTATATAACTTTTTGCTTCAGCAACTGTTTGCTAACTTTATATATTATAGGTTCTCACTTATCAGAAAACTATGCTCTATAAGGCTTTTAACGCTTATAATAAGGCTTAAAAGAAGGCTAAAGTTAAAGGCAAAAGTAGTAAAGAGGTAGCTGCAGAGCTTGCAGCTCTTCTTTCTATACTAGCTTTAGCTCTATAAGTTGAGGTTATAGCAGGGGAAACGCCAGTCTTTAGTGGTTTATATACTAGTTTATCCTCTAAGGCAACTCCTTCTGTTGATAAGGCGGCTGGTATTTGTGCTGCTATTAACAGCCTCTTTAGTAGCATTATTTCTAAAGTGATGTTATCTATATATTGCATTCTGATAGATAACTATGCAGCTGCTCTCTAGAGATGTAAGTAGAAAGTGCAGCTTTACGTCGCTTAGTGCCTTATAGGGCGTAAGTGTTTTAAGCTCTTAAGAGGGCTATATGCTTCCTAGCTATTAGGCTATTTTCAATCAAAAATACCCAGTTTGCAGGCCTTACTTGCTGCTTAATTTTTCCCCTTCGCTTCATGCTATTATTTATAATATATCTTAGAGGTTTAGAAATGCTCTAAACTGTTTGAACTTCGCATAGAAAAGGGTTTTTATAAGGCTGTTAGCTAGCATCTTATCAGTTAGAAGATATATAACTTAGAATAATTGTTTAGTATATTCTTAGTGAAGCTATATATTCTAGATATCTATATAGTGAAGGTAAGTTGAGATATACTTCTTTTTGCCTATTATAAGTTGTATTATTTGCTGATTATTGCAATAGATCTTCTATATATCTCTTAAGCTGAGTTTAAGATCTCTAAAGAGCTGCTTAAGAGCTATAGTCTCTTTTGCAGTATGCTCTAAGCTTAAAAGCTCTGCCTCTATTATTAATATAGTTACTATACTTTAATATATAGCTTTCTATTAAATTAAGCCTCTAAAGAGAGATATTATAAAACCTTAAAATAACCTTTATATCTCTTTATTATTAGCAAAGAATATATTGCTTATAATTAGTAATATCTAAGCTATATCACCTCTTAAGATGCTAAAGCAAATTGCAAGGTATTAAGTATAGTATAGATATCAGATTACTTAGTTTACAGCTTAATAATGCTTTAGAGATAGATTTATTAGGAATTATAATAATAAGGTATAAGCAAATATAACATCTAGTTATATTATAATTGCAGTATAGAGGATTGATTTAATCTTCTCTTAATATAAGAGGACTTACTATAGGTTTGCTTCTCTATTAAACTTCTTAAGTAAGGTGAGCAAGAGAGGTGTAGTTAGTACTTTAAAGTTAATAAGATTAAACTTCTTTGCAATTTATTTAATATATTAATTATATAAAAGATAGATGCTTTATATCATTTAATTATAAGTAATTCTAATTCTTAGGTATTATTCAGCTAGTCTTTAGTCTTTCAGCTTATACTTCTCTTTAATTCTTTCTATAACCTTTTTAGCTTTCTTTATATAGTTTTTATAATATAAAATAAAGATATTATTAATATAAAAGAGTATAAAGACTTTCTTATTATAAGTTTAAAAGAGATATAGATCTTTGCTTATTAAATGCAATTTAAGATGAAGAAGAGAGCTTAAGAACTCTTTATACTAAAGTAAGAGCGTATTGCAAAGTCTATATAAAATATATTAAAGTTTAATAACCTTCTTATCTTCTTTAAAGCTATCTAATAAGTAATAAGTGATAAAGAGGTTGTTTAGCCTGCATATAGCATTTAAGAACATATTAATAATATTAAATTAGTGAATTTTAAAGTTAAATTATGCTATAAGAGCTATTATAACCTTAAAAGTTTTTAAAATAAAGGTTGCAATATATATCTATTCTAAAGGATGCTTTTCTTAGAGGTTATCTTAGATATAGATTTTAGTTTTACAGCAGTTGAAATATCTATATTGATCTAATTTATATATAAATACCTATTTAAGAGGTATTAGCTTATTTTTAGCCTTTATATTATCTATAACTTCTTAAACTTCTATTTCTTTAAGTTTATTAATTTCAATATTACACACTTCAATAAAGCATAAGCAGAGCAGTTCTAGTATTTATTAAATATCTCTCTAAGTCTTAAGTAACTTAATAAGCTAGTTAATATAGATTTTTCTGCTTAGTACTATAGAAATATACTTAAGCTTCACTTAGTGAACAGAAGTAAAAATGAAGTAATAGAGCAGATAGTAACCTTAGTCTGCCTTTTAATTGCTTTCTGCTGTTCTAATATATATATTTTAAAAAAGATATCTTAATTTTATTTTATATATAGGAATATAAAGTATATTCTAAAGCAAGGTGATTACTTTAGCTTTATAATTTTAAGTTAGCTTAAGTTAGTGCAGTTATATATTTGCTCTAACTTCTCTTCTGTAGCGCTTTCTTCTCTAGTTCTTAAGTATAGCTATACTAGCTGAATAGGAAAATTGCTTTGCAAGAGTGGTTATATATTATTATCCTCTGCATTTAGATTTTGCAGAAGAGAGGTATTAGTTTAAATATAGATTTTATCTAAAATTATATCTTTAGTAGGGGTTGCATTTCTGCTAGCATCTTAAGTCTCTTCTGTTGCTTTATCTTTATAAATAAAGGTTGATAATAGTATAGAATTTATTATCTTATGCATATCAGTAAGGTTTATATTTAACTTAGAGGTTAGCAACTGTTTCCTTTGCTTGTTATTAACTAGTTAAGGTTCTTTTGATAAAGAAGGGTGTAGTAACAGCATTTTATTATCTATTATTAATATAATCTCAGCTTTATCTTATACTTCTAGAAGCTGTAGCTTAAAGGGCGCTAGAGATGCTAGTTCTTATATCTTATCAGTAATCATACAGGCTTTTTCACTTTAGATTGCTAACTTTATATTATCTTTTAAGTAGAATATCTTCTTATTAAATATTATATTTCATATAATAATAACTTCTTAAAGCAAAGATATCTAGACTTTATAGAGGTTATATAAGTTTGCTATATATCTTACTAAATATCTAATATACCTTTATATTATAACTTTAAAGTTGCATTTATTCTTATTTGCTTTATATTCTTTCTTAAGGAGGTATGCTCTGCAGCTATATATATAAACCTCTCTCTATTATAGGCGAAAATCAACTGAGAGATTTGCTTTATAAGTAGGTTTGCAGTACTTAATATAGTCTCTCAACTAGTCTTTTTTAACTTAGATTAATAAGAGCTAGCTGCAGTGTTAATAAGGGCTTATATTATAGAGGAATGCTGCAGTTTGCACTGCTTCAACTTATAGTGTAAGTAAAAGACCTGCTGCCTTAATTATTGCAATAGCCTTTATAATCAGTTTCTAATCTGCTTACTTTATACCTCTATTTAGCTCTTTAGTATATAAAGGTGTTTATTTGATTTTAATCTCTATATCTAACGCTTAGATCTAGAATTCTAACATCCTATTTATTGCAATTATAATATGCTTACTGTTTTATCTAATCTTATATAATATAAAGCTATATTATCTCTATATCTAGCGTTTAAATGTTTAAATAGCAATAAAGACTGACTGTTAGGTTTTATTTATATATAGGAATATAAAAAGTCAACTTATATACTTATTTTTAATAATAAGTAGCTATTTGTTTATATTAAAACTTATTAAGTAGTTAAATAGATTTTATGAGATTCTATAGAAGGGTTATATAGCTTTTCATTCTGAGGTATATTGCGATATTACTTGCTTTATATGCGTAGTTGCGTAATATTAGCATTTAAGGTGTAATATTCCTTAGATCTTCACCTTTTAAGCATTAAAAACCAGTTTCTCAAGCGCTTTAAGTTCTAGATAGCTAGAGCAAAAATGCTATATTTCTATAGTATCAACATAAGTTTGTATAGGCTTTTAAGAGCATTACTTTGCATAAGTTGTTATAAGAGCAAGTAGATTTATAATTAAAGTGTTACTAAAAAGAATATATTTAGGATATAAATATAAAAGATAAGGTTAATATTCTATAAAGGTGATATTACTTTTTTTTAAAAGCTTTTTCACTTTTATACTATTTTTATAGTCTCTTATGCAAAAGGTAATATTATAACCTAAGTACTAAACGCCTATCTTTCGCAATAAGTGTTTTAAGATAATATTAATATAGAAGTTATTTATAAGCATAATATTGCAAAGCGTTAAGTCTTAAAGTCTGTTTGCTCTATTCAGTATGTTATAAAGGATCTTTATATCTCTTGCTATAATAAAGTATAAGGTTGCATCTACTTTAACTCACCTCTTCACTTTATAAATAATTAAGCTTTCCTTAAGGAGAGAGATATTATTTACTAAATAGAAGATGCTGCAGTTATTTAATACTATACTGCTAGAAAAAACTCTTAAGCCTTAAGTGTGAGTTATATAGACCTTATTAGGTTTAGGTTCTAATATGAGGGCTTCTACTTCTTTAGTTATAATTACAGCAATAATATTCTCAGTAATAATATAGGCTATTATATTAGCTAAGAAGTTTATCTTAAAAGTAGAAATATTAGGCAACCTCTTTATTCTGCTTAAGTTATTCTTAAGCAGTCTCTTCTTATTTTAATTCTTACTGTTACTAAGCTTAAGAAAGCTAAGGTTTTTTGCAGTAAGCTACTTTTAGTAAGCTATCTCAGCATAAAGCTTAAAATACTTTAGCCTATTAATTTTAGTGCAAACCTATATAGCTTCTTTAGAGCTTATATAAGACTTTTTACCTATAAGAGCAAACTTAAGGCAATTATATGCAGATAAGGTTTACTTATAGCTCTTTTTATATATATAATATACTGCTAACTTGCTTTATAAAGGCTTTTCTGAAGCAGGGTTGCTAGAGATTATATTATTAGAATATCCTGCTAATATTGCAAAAACTTTATTAGAGCAACCTCTTAATTAGGTTTCTATTATATCTTTATAGAGAAGGTCTTTAAATATATTAATATATTAACTTATGTTTTAGATCTTAGTGTTAGAGCGTTCTTACTTAATAATATTAATAAGCTTTAGATTAGCTTAAAACAGAGTGAAGCAGCATTAGATTGCTTAGAGAAAGGTTTTTAATATAAAGGTTCTTTATACTTCTAGCAGCTTATGCTGAAAAGCCTTAAGAAATATGCTTTAAAAGTCTTTAATCTAAATGTTAAGATTAATAATAGAAACTGCTTAATCTAAGACTGCAGTATATTTTTTGCAGATTATAGTAAGGTTGCTTAAATTGCTTAAAGTGTAGTATTACTTTAGAATGCAGATCAAAGCATAAAGAGTGTAGTTTTTTTTCTCTAAAAGCTTTGCTTAAGCAGAGGTGAAGATCTCTTTTAAAATAATATCTTTAACTTATTTATTTAGAGCTTTATATACTTATTTCTTATATATATGCTTTGCTTTGCAGGCAGTATATATAGTGAAGTGTAAAGTATAGAGCTTAAGGATATCTATAGATCTCTTAGTAAGAAAAGTAGATATAACTAGTGTTAGTAGTAGTAAGTTGTTAGTAGCTTCTTTAAATTCCTCTTCTTTAAGGTTTCTATCTTCAGTTATATTGCTTTTAGTAGATGCTTTCTATATATTTAAAATAGTAGAAGTATATAAAGTAATAACTTTATTATAAGCTTCTTGCTCTGCTTTATAGCGCCTATATTGCTTCTCGTTTTTCTTCTGAATCTAGTTATTAAGTGAGAATATACCTTTAACTTTGCTTAAATTAAATAAAGCTTTAGAGGTATTATCTAAGTTAATATATTTCTAGACGTCTTTAGCTTTTGCTTCTACTTAAAAGGTGATATATCAGGCTGAGAAGTTATAATAAGAAGTAAGCTTATAAGAAGTGCTGAGATTAGTAGTTGCTATTATATTAGAAGTATATTATAAGTTAAAGATAAATATAGAAATAAAGCTTAAAAGTTAAAATAAAATATAATAGATATAAAATAAATTAAATAAAGTTATAGTTTGCTTTATAGATAGTAGTTTAAAAGTGTAGTATAAGCTAAGCTTATAACTGTTATAAACTAACTATAATATATATATAGCATCTGTGTGAATAAATAGCTTGATTCTTTCTAAGTTAGGATCTGATGCGAGGGGTCTTTTAAGGAACAGAGACTGACGCGCCGGAATATTGTCAGCCTGGATAAGTGGGTTGGAAGTAGGTCACCTCGCACCTTCCTCTGGGCGCGAGGCTGCCTCGGATACTTGAGGTTATCACGACAGAGGTGTACCGGAACAGGAACTCGACGGCGGAAGAGTTCACCAGCATCTCCGAGTTCTTCAAGCAGGTTCTCCGCGAGGACAAGGACCTCTGCAACGGCGCGCAGAGGAACCTGAACGCGGGCATCTTCGTGAACGGGGAGCTTCACCCAAGGGTGGAGAAGGGGCCGCTGTTCTTCCAGCAGGTGACCCGGGATCTTGTCGTTGGTCATAGGCAGAAGGAGGTGAATGAGGGTGGTGAGATCTGGCCCGCCACACCCCGGCACGAGGTCTCGACGAAGACGGATGAGGATGTGTCTTTTTGCAAGGGGCTTGATTGTATCGCCAATCCGGAACGCATGGAAGGGCTTGCCTGGTAATTTGAGAGTTGTAGCACATTTGTATTTGCACGTCAAGATTGTCAACAGCCTACGTTTATACCAAGAATGAATTTGCATAGCTATGTCCCTAAATTCAACCAATCGTCAATCGCCCGGCCGTAATCATTCCCATCAAAGAATCTATTTGCCTGGTCTCCAAACGGCCCCACCCCTTCAAAGAAGATGTCCTCAAACGACGGCCCGCCCGCTAAATCACCCACCTGCGCATCGAGGCCCGCGTTCTGTGGCAGGTCCACGGGCGGCGGATCTTCGTTGGGCGGCCAGACTGCCGCTTCGTTCGGCATGGCCTTGTGTCCTGATATGCCCGCCGACCCCACGAGGTCGAACTCGCCAGCCCGGTCTTCGGCGGATAGCTCTGCCACGTCGGCCTTGAGCGTCGGGCCGAACATGGACTGGTCCCAGCCGGCATCGGGTCGGACTGCCTTGTCGTAGATGAGAAGATCCCATAGAAGCTGGCTGTTTATTGAGAAGGACCGGCTTTGGGAGGATCCGTCTTGCTGAGCAGGTGATGGTCTTAAAACGATGCTGTCTTGGAGCCTCCTCAGATTGTTGGCCTACTCCACATCAGCTTGCACACACCACAACACCAGCTCACTCACCATGTTGGCAACACATGGCCACACAGCCCCCATCCTCCTCAGAAACCTCATACACTTCTCAAACCCCGTCTGCGCCTTCCCCCTCAACAGATCATCCTGCACGAAGCTATGCTGCAGATGGATCGTCGCCACAATCACCACGCAGTGCGCCAACACAGGGTCCGACACCTGCACGCCCTTCTTCTCCAGCACGTCCACGAAGTAAATCACCCACCCGGCGTTGCGGTTGATCGCCTCGAAGGACTGCTGCATGAAGTACACGGGGATCGTCTGCCGGAAGCTGCGCAGGCGCATGGACAGCAGGAAGGGGTGGTTGAGCAGGCAGGGGATGGTCTCGTGCACGAACTGGATGAAGAGGAAGGGCATCCACCAGTGGCGCTGCGCCTGGATGGCCTCGGGGGGGTAGTCGCCGATGCGGTTGCAGGCGAAGCGGTACTTGGCGGACGCGCGGCAGTCGATGTCGTGGTGGGACTGCATGACCGTGGAGTAGTCGGAGCGCGAGTCCCACGGGGGCGGGGCGTCGGGGGCCACGCGGGAGGCGGCGTAGGCGCGGGCGAGGCGCCAGGTGACGCTGAAGTGGGAGGCGAGGGTGGAGATGTTGTTGTCTGGGGCGGCGTCGTCGAGGTGGGAGAGGGAGGGGGAGGTGCAGGGGGCGAGGCTGAGGGTGTAGCTGGTGTTGTGGAGGGAGGTGGTGGCGGGGACGATGCAGCCTTGCAGGTTCTGGAGGGCGGCGATGCCGCGGAGGCAGAGGTTGAGTTCGTGGGCGGTGCGCTGGTTGCGGGAGGGCGGGATGGAGTGGGAGAGGTGGGTTGCGATGCTCAGATTGAGGCCTGATTGTGTGACGTTGCCGGCTGTGATGGTGTTAGTACGGAGATGTGGATGAGAGGATCATGGGGTTTAGTACTCGCAAAGTCGAACATGCTGAGGAGACATAGAGATTGTAAGGTTGAGAGCTCGACCCGTCCTTCCGTGACGCGTTCCATCACCATGCGCCTTGCGGATCTCGCCTTGGTGTTTAGCTGCTGTTCGGTGTCTGCAGTCAGTGACCCCGGAGGAAATCTGAGTACCAATGCTTGTAATGAGAGGATCAGCTCGGGATCTCGAGTCGCGAGTGACGTCAAGAAGCTCTCTTCGTGAAAGAGCGTGATGGGTTGGCTGTGACACCATGTAAGGTACAGGCGGCCAATCTCATTGAGATGGGTTTCTGTCACAACAGATATGCTGCTGTTCGGGGCAAGTCAGCGAGGCATTCTTGTCGCTGCGAATCTTGAGTTGAAAATACCTGGGACTCTCATTTTGAGCAGGACGATTTTCATGCCTGGAAACAGCGACTTCCGTCACCGTACTAGGCTTTGGTGATGGTATGGGATTTGAGGATGACGGACGCCGAGGTTGAGGGTCAGGACTGTGAAAGAGTCAGTGGTGGAGGTGGAACAAGAGCAAAGAATCTTACCTGAGATGCTGAATCAATCGATCCATCTTGTCTTCGAGGCTATTCATTCGATGTTCCTGTAATGTGAAAAATCAACTTCCCTTCTTCAATTCTGCCAAGCCAACCACGATGGGTCCGTACCATTTCTCTGTTGTGCTTCGTCTGATGCGTGTCGACAACCTCGCTTGATGTGTTGTACACGCATTGCTGACCGAGCCGCTCACAATATGAGCATATTGGTCTTTCTCCCGGGCATTTCGACTTCTTTTTGCTAGTGTTCAATCGTCAGATCCGCGGCTACGAGGTGCGGGGAGAGTGGCGGGTTGTCCGCACCGGCACGGCTCGCAGGCCTGACGCGCCCGCTTAGCATAGCGAGCTTCGTCCATGGCAGCCGTTATATGAGATGATTGGTGATTTGTCTGTATACAGTTAGATTTAACATCAAAATACACATGCAGCTGACTCACACAGGCTACAGGCTATGGCTTTTGGCTGATGCTAAGTGCGACTGTCATTGTGCCTCACGGCTCAAGCGGGCCAACGAGCATATGATGGCTCTTAGTGCAAGGCACCGGATTAAGTATGAGTTCTCTTAATCAGATAAGTCGTTTTGTGTCTTATCAGCGCCGCGAGTTTGGCGGCCCTCCTGTTGGAGATTGGGAAGGATGTCAGTGTCTGGGGTTGGGTTGGGTCGGTGTCCCCGCAGTTTGCAGAAAAGATAAACGGCGGCCCGGGTGACGCATCCGCGCCGTGGGGAAGCCCCACCGCTGGAGATAAGGCCTGGGCGTTGGACACTCCCTTTCGTTCTCACTATGTTACAACTACTCGCCAACAGCTACAAAAGATAACAGGATTAACAACTTTGATGTGTAGTAAGTTGAGCCTGAGAACTTCCAAAGAGAATGGGCATTAAAATCATGGCAAGTCTAGGTGTCCTCCCAGGGGCCAGCAGCCACTGAGTGGCACCCCCAGAGTTGCCTCGAGTGACTTCGAACCTTCCACTGTATTTGGTCTCAAAACGACGTTTCTCAACCCTAGATGAATATCTTGACGCCATCGCAGCAGGCAGCAAGCCTCCTTTTATAACCTATTTCTCTGCCATAAAGCATCAGCAAGAACCCATGGGGCCGTGGCTCAACGGTAAAGCGCTCCCCCTCCATAGTCTCGAGTCCCCGGACAAAGCAAAGGCAAGTATCCAGAGCTGCCGGGGGAGAGATGGCGTGTTCGATTCACCCTGGCTACATCACTTGTCCCCGTCAGGCAGTCGATGATGTGCTTCCGGCGCCGGGCCGAGGCCCACTCGGCACCCGCTCGGACGGGCCGCTCCGACTCGATCGGAGACTGATACCACCTGGTGTCTCCATTCGCAGGATCGAGGATAACAGGGCCTGTCAACGAATAACGCGAGGATCAATTCGATGCTGACCAAGATGCGGACTTCCGCTGGGCTGAGTGAGCATTTGGGTAGAGTCGTCGAGTGCCAAGATGAGGTGCCTCCAAAACTCACCTGACACTCGAACATGGAGCTTTTATGAATGATCACCTCAACACGGTTCATCTGATCATTCCTCCACCCGAAACACTGCAACAATAGCAGAGCATCCTCGCACGACAATGATCAAATGACATCATGCCCATTGGACCCCTTTCACCTCGCATTTGGAGAAATGCAGCAAACGACGAACATGGTGCTCCGGCAGACGGAGGCGGACAGGGGTGCCCCGCCGTCTCAGTCAGCTCTCAGCGGCCAGCAGCCAATCAGCAGCCACTGAAAGGGCGCAGCGCACGCGAGAAACAGGCACCCCGCAGTCCCGAGATCGGCGCCCCTCCAAAATAATTCGGGCGGTGCGGGACACTCTGCTGCACACGAATGACTCCCTACTAAAATTTCGGTGTGTCACGCAACGAGGAGCTCCATCCATCTCTCCACGATTCAAGCATCTTTACCGTCGAGACGCCGCCTCAGAGTTGCTCAATTGACTTTCCACACCTCCGCTGACGCCCGCGATACCCTTCTGACCCCCTCCAAACCCCTCGAACAGACGCAATCATCACCATGGCCGCCTTCCCGCCCCCTCCGGTCAACACCATTGACTGGTCCAACGTCGGCTTCAAGGTCCGCGAAGGCGAGCACCCCTCCTTTTCGGTCAATCTCCTGTCTTGACAACCTCAGCTAACTTCCTCTCTCCCAGTCAACGGCCACATCGAGTCCACCTACTCCGTCTCGACCGGCCAATGGACCCCCCTCAAGTTCGTCGCGGACCCCTTCATGCGCATCCACGGCATGGCCCCGGCCCTCAACTACGGGCAGCAGGCCTACGAGGGCCTCAAGGCCTTCCGCGCCCCCGGCGACGCCACGATCAACATCTTCCGCCCGGACAAGAACGCCCTGCGCCTCCAGCACTCCGCCGACGTCGTCTCCATGCCCCGCGTCCCCGAGGCCCTCTTCCTCGACGCCGTCAAGGCCGCCGTCTCCCTCAACGCCGGCTACGTCCCGCCCCACGACACCGGCGCCGCCATGTACATCCGCCCCCAGCTCTACGGCTCCTCCGCCCAGCTCGGCCTCAACCCGCCCGAGGAGTACATCTTCGCCGTCTTCGTCATCCCCACCGGCGTCTACCACGGCACCCACCCCGTCAACGCCCTCATCCTCGACGACTTTGACCGCGCCGCGCCCAACGGCACCGGACACGCCAAGGTCGGCGGCAACTACGCGCCCGTGCTGCGCTTCAGCGACCGCGCGCGCAACGAGGGCTACGGGATCACGCTGCACCTGGACAGCGTCAAGCACGAGGAGATTGACGAGTTCAGCACGAGCGGCTTCATCGGAGTCAAGAAGGACGGCGAGGAGGTTACGCTCGTCGTGCCGGATTCCAAGTGCGTCATTGACAGTGTGACGAGCGACAGCATCCAGCACATTGCCCGCAGCTTCGGCTGGAAGGTCGAGAAGCGCGTCGTAAGTCTTTTCTTTTGCGACCTTATACATGCACATTACATGATCACTGGACTAATCACCTTACGTGCAACATAGATCAAGTACAGCGAGCTCCCCAGCTTCTCCGAAGTCATGGCCGCCGGCACCGCCGCCGCCCTGGTGCCGATCCGCTCCATCACCCGCCGCGTGGACCCCTCCTCGGCGCAGGCCCTCGCTTCCAAGCAGCACGAGCGCGTCAGCAGCGCCAAGGCGGGCGAGGAGACGGTGACGTACATCCCCGCGAGCCAGGAGGACGCGGGCGACATCTGCCTCAAGCTGCTGTCGACGCTCAAGGGCATCCAGCTGGGCAAGCTCAAGGACGAGTTCGGCTGGAACGTTGCCGTCAGCCAGGCGGACGGCACGGCGGTCGTGGGGGAGCAGAAGACCAACGGCTCGGCGACGACCGTTGACCAGATGGACTAAAGAGGTGCGTCTCTGGTTAAGTGAGAGGAGGAGGGGTTTGAGTCCGCTGCCTGGGGCGTCGGCTGGACTGGCCTGGAACGGCATGGTCTGGGCACGTCGGCGCCGGGGTGGCTTGATTTAAGAGTAAAACAGTAAAAATGGGAAGACGCGCAGGAGACGGAGGGGAGGGGAAAAAAGCAACGGTCTGGCAGAAAATCTTGTGCATTACCCCCTGGGTTGTGGGGGAGGCATGTCTGGCGTCTCGCCGGTTGTTTATATGGGGGGACAAATCTACCTAGCGCGAGCACTCCAAAAAGCGATGAGTCTATCCACTTGGCGGTCTGACAATTTGCAGTGAAGCTTGATCAAGGGAGCGAAGACATGACTGGAGACGGAAAAGTGGTGATGGTGTTAGGGTCCAGCGCAACAACAATAACAGCCCCTGGGCGGCGATGGTAAGGTGCGGCCAGAGCTCGAGATCTACTGCGAGATTTTCTCCTTGCGCCTCGCGAGATTAAGTCAGAAAAGGCTTTGTGGTCGAGATGGATCCCAGGAATCTGGGTCGACACGCGCCCTAATCAAACCTACCACGAGCATGACAGATGACGGACGGCGCTTGTCGATGGCACATGGCCTTGGTTGAGGGAAAGATGCACGAAATTACATGGCCTTGGGTTGTTTACCTAGGACAGAAGGCAGTGTGGCTATGCGCGTCCCGCGAAAAGCATGCCCGAAAAAGTCTTGGCAATCCAGAGTGAGCAATGTCTTGGCAGACCAATGGGAGCATCTTTGCCCAAAAATCTCTCATACTGGGCGAGGAAGAAAAAAAAGGAGGGCTGGGATGAAGCTCAAAGTTGCGTTTTCTCAGGGCAGATAGTCGAGATGAGCGGGTTTGGTAGTGCATTGGATGCGGCGACCTTGGCTGCCGCTAGCAGAAGCTTAGCAGCGCTAAACAAACCAAACACCCAGGGCACCCGCAGCACCTTCGGCAGTGGCCCACCGGGTCCACTGAGCCCACTGCAGCCCACTGCAGCCCTCTGTGTGAAGCTTCAGCGTCCGGGGATGGCAGGGGTGCCAGTCCCTTTGCAGCCACTGGCCTGGCAAAAGCTACGGGCGTCTGTGCATGACATTTTCTTGGCTTTTTTTTTTTTTTCTTCTGTCTTCGTCTGTGTCTCTCTGTCTGTTGCGATGGAATGTTTGGGCTGCCTCCCCCTTCTCTCTGTGTCCGTCCTTCTGCCCACCGGCCATGACCGTTCCCTTTTCGTCTCTTCTTTCTGACCATCCACTCTTTTCTCGACCGGGTTCTTCTTCTCTGCAGATCCCAGCCAGAGAAGGAAAACAGGGCCCTGCCGTCGACGGACGGGACACGGCAGAAAATCTGCAATGAGGCATTATGTTGCTGTGTGTTTCTGCTCTTACCAACGATACGAATATTACTCGGTCTTCACTTGAAGAGCCGATCAACAAGGGGCTCTACTTCTCGAGACCGCCCCTCTCCTGTCCCCTCATCTAAACGTCTGTCTGTACTATGTACGGCCCTGAAAGCTCCGCACAATTGCATCTATCTCCCCGACGCCCGCAACTTGGCTCCTTTTTGACCCGCTGGTTGCTGCTGCAGTGCTGCTGCATGGGAGACGAACATGCCCGGGTTGTCTCGTACGCGCTGCAGTCTGCTGGCACGTGTAAGCGGCCTCCCACCAAACAGTCATCAGACCGCCAGCACTCGCCTTCGCGCGGGAAAAAAGACTAAAACCTCGAGACTAACAAAGCAGAGGTGAAAAGACAATAGAGACAACAACGACAAGAAGGACGGCCTTCCCGCCCATTGTCTTGCGTAACATCTGTCATCATCGCAAAGGCCGTTCCGAGCCACTCGTTCATACATGCTTCATGTCTCCCTTGCAAACACGTCCCATCCCTCCGACTCGTACCCACCATCTTCTCTTTTCTTTCCTTTTTGCCCATGAAGAAGAAGCCTCATCCCCCCCCCCCCCCCCATCCCCGCTTCCATCCGTTACCCCCTGGTCCGAGCTACCCCTGCAGGTTCCCAACTTCAGTCCACGACCAGCTACCATCGGCACCGCAGCGGGCGCCCGTTTCCTCACATTTCCTACGGCTCTCTTGCATCGTCCGGCCTCTGGCCTACCCGGCATACCTTATTAGACCACTCCGTGAGAGGAGAGCAAATAACATGCCACACGCCATGGATGCGCGCTAAGCCGTTCCCTCCTCCCGAACAGCCTACCTCACCTCGCCTGCCTTACCCCAAGAGCCAAGCCCCCCCGTCCCAGGTCTGTGTCTTCCTGCAGCTTGTGACAATCATGCTGCTGTCAACGAGAGCCTCTGATAAACCTTCCTTGCCAGCCATGCGCGGCGCCCCCGTCATCGTCCAAGATTGGCCCACGCGTGTTGCATGTGCAAGCCGCGCTAGACTCGAGGGCTCACCCGAACGACACGGGCCACCGTCGATGGGCGTCCCAGGGGAGAGGAAGAGAGGTGGGAGTGAACGAGACCACGAAAGGGCTGGATCCTGGTCTCTAACCCTCCATCTATGTGCAGAATGGGCAACTTTCGGCACCAAGGCAAACTAAGAAAGAAGACCGTCCGCACGCCACGCGCCATGGATGCATCTGGTATCGAGCCTTTCCCGCCGCACTAGCCAGACCGCCTTTGGTCGCGGCCCTGTCCCATCCCCAGTCCCTGTCATCCATGAGAGAGACAGTGAGACCCCGAAGATGGGCAAAGATGAACCAAGATCCGTCATGGATGTACCCCCACTGTCCGATACGGCAATCTGCCTGCCTTAACCCTTTGTCTTTTGTCTTTGGCTTTTGTCTCGAGACAGGCACAAATCATCGTGAGATTAGGGCCAGGGCATCGGCGCGCCGGCGCGAACGCCCCCAACGTCTGCCCGACTTAAAGAGCCCATCCCATCCCCCCGTCCCATTTCTTACGTAGACTGTTCTTGAAGATTTCCGACTCCTGTCATCATCTCTCTGTTCTGCTGATCTACTGCAAACTCCCTCCGGGAACCGGCTCTGCTATTTTGCCACGCTCACCACCTCCCACGCTGTGCTTTGCGCCGGCGCCTTTCCCTCATTTACTCTCCGTCTTGCTCCCTCTCTTCTCCCCCTTCCCACACGAATAGATGTTTGCAGCGCCTGGCATGGCCGATCCAAACGCGCCCACCCCGCAGAGAATCAACTTCGACGACAACCTCGAGAAGCCCGACCGCATCACGTCGGGCTCGACGATTGACGAGTGGCAGAAATGGCAGCGTCCTGACGTCGGATCGAGCACCGGCGTCGCCGGCGGCATCTACTTTGGCCGCGACCTCGACCGCGTCGGGTCCAAGGGCCGCGCCCGCAGCCTCTCGCGCGCCCGTACCAGGGACTCGACGGTCGAGGTCGAGGAGAGCGGCGACGATTGGAGGCGCGATGATGGGAGGAAGAAGCAGATCTTTACGGGGACGACTCTGATTTGGTTCGTGACGAGTTCGTGGCTGGGAATGCGATGTGGCACTAACATGTTGACGACAGGCTTGCGTATCAGTCGATTGGTGTTATTTACGGCGATGTTGGAACAAGGTAAGTTGCAATTGCAGATAATCCCACCATCACGCCTACTTACACTCCATCAGTCCCCTCTACGTGTACTCCTCCACCTTCACCGACGTCCCCACCCAGAACGACCTCACCCAGGTCCTCTCCCTCATCATCTGGTCCCTCACGCTCATGGTCACCGTCAAATATGTCTTCATCGTCCTCCACGCCGACAACGAGGGTGAGGGCGGCACCTTCTCCTGCTACTCCCTCCTCACCCGCTTCGCAAACATCACCACCGTCGACCCCCGCGAGGAGGCCACCCTCCACTTCGAGCGCTTCAACACCCAGGACGTCCGCCCCGTCACCCGCGGCATCCGCTCCGCCATCGAGAAGTCCAGGTTCACCCGCGGCTTCCTCAAGACCATCGGCGTCCTCGCCGTCTCCATGGTCATCGCCGACGGCATCCTCACCCCCGCCCAGTCCGTCCTCGGCGCCATCCAGGGCCTCTCCGTCGTCAAGCCCGACATCAGCACCTCCACCATCGTCGGCACCACCTGCGGCATCCTCGTCCTCCTCTTCCTCATCCAGCCCCTCGGCACCACAAAGCTCGCCGGCGCCTTCGCCCCCATCGTCATCGTCTGGCTCGGCTTCAACGGCGCCTTCGGCATCTACAACCTCGTCAAGTACGACTACACCGTCCTCAAGGCCTTCTCCCCCTACTACGCCATCCACTTCTTCATGGAGAAGAAGACCGAGGGCTGGCGCATGCTCGGCGGTGTGCTCCTCTGCTTCACCGGCGTCGAGGCCCTCTTCGCCGACCTCGGCGCCTTCAGCATGCGCGCCGTGCAGATGAGCTGGCTCCTCTGGACCTACCCCTGCCTCATCCTCGCCTACTCCGGCCAGGCCGCCCACCTCGCCCTCTTCCCCGACAAGTACACCAACCCCTTCTTCAACACCGTGCCCCCCGGCATGCTCTACCCCTCCCTCATCCTGGCCGTCCTCGCCGCCATCGTCGCCTCCCAGGCCATCATCACCGCCACCTTCCAGCTCTCCTCCCAGATCATGAAGCTCTCCTACTGCCCGCAGATGAAGGTCGTCCACACCTCCGCCACCTTCCACGGCCAGGTTTACGTGCCCCTGCTCAACTGGCTCCTCATGCTCGGCACCATCCTCGTCACCGCCGTCTACAACAACACCACCTCTCTCGGCCACGCCTACGGCGTCTGCGTCATCTTCGTCACCTTCTTCGACACCCTCATGGTCACCCTCGTCGCCATCCTCGTCTGGCGCCTGCCCGTCTGGCTCATCGCCCTCCCCTTCCTCGCCTTCGCCACCCTCGACGGCCTCTACCTCTCCTCCGCCCTCAACAAGGTCCCCGACGGCGCCTGGTTCACCCTCATGATCTCCGCCCTCATGGCCGGCATGTTCCTCCTCTGGCGCTTCGGCAAGGAGAACCAGTGGCGCGCCGAGAAGGAGGACCGCTTCCAGCCCTCCTCGCTGCTCGCCAAGGCCGCCGACGGCGGGCTGAAGCTCACCCCGCGCTGGGGCGGCGACCTGCTCTCCCCCGTCAGCGGGTTCGGCATCTTCTTCGACAAGACGGGCATCCAGACGCCCAGCGTCTTCACGCACTTCGCCTCCAAACTCGGCGCCCTCCCCGACGTCGCCGTCTTCTTCCACCTCCACCCCGTCGAGGTGCCCTCCGTCCCCGACGCCGAGCGCTACCACATCTCGCGCTTCGCCAACATCCCGGGCTGCTACCGCCTCGTCGTGCGCCACGGCTTCATGGACGAGGTCGTCTCCCCGGACCTCGGCGCCCTCATCTACGAGCAGATCCGCACCTTCGTCGTGCGCCAGGCGGCCGCCAAGGCCGCCACCGCCAGCGAGCAGGAGACCAACACGTCAGGCACGGCCACGGAGTGGGAGGAGACGGAGGGCCCGACGGAGCTGAAGGACGAGCGGGTCGCGGCCGAGCTGGCGAAGCTGGACCGCGCGTACGCGCACAAGGTGTTGTATATCGTGGGCAAGGGGCAGATGCACATTCGTACGGGTACGAATATCTTCAGGAGGATCGTGTTGGGCACGTTCTTGTGGATGAGGGATAACACCCGGGCCAAGATTGCCAATCTAAGGTTGGCGATGGAGAGGGTTGTCGAGGTTGGGTTCGTAAAGGAGATTTAGAGTGATTTTGAGCGTTAGTTGGGTTTGGGGCTTGAGAGTGGGATGAGATAGAGTCTCGATAATTCCAAGTTCGTTTCCCACACTTGAAAGACTACAGGAACATGTGCACTTATCCGACGTCTCGATATCCCGCTCTCTCCCGGAACGGCTATCCGGATCAGCCTTCGTAGGAAGATATAAAACCTGCTAATAGTCTGATGCTGAACCATTATGCTGTCCCCTAGCTGTTGGGTCGATAGCCTGCTAATTGATAGATACGCCAGAGAGTGTGACTTGGTTGGGCGTCCCAGAGCATGAACCCGCAAACACTCGTGTCTGCGTGAAAGACGATTGGCCGCAAAGACCTTCGCCTGAAATACCAAAAAGGCTTCTTCATTGCCTAAGAAATGATGCGCCTAGCTGTCGCTCAACGCTGAGTACTACAGGCAAGCTATTCAAATAAGCAAAAGGGCCAAAGCAAGCAAAGCGAGACCTTTGCGACTTCTTGATGATTTACATTAGACACTCTGCAACTCATGAAAACTTGGTGCCTTGCTTAATTCACATCAATCAAGTCCAACCAACTGCACTAGGGTATCCCTATTCATAATGGAATACGCGAGAATGCATGTGAGAAAGCTCTGCGTGACAGAGCATGCCTGACTTCACACCTTAACACAGAGAGAAAGGATTTGGATAGACTCAGCATTGCCAGGTCTTGGTTAGTTACGCGTGCCTATTTATGAATCAGCTAATGTCACACAGTACGCAGATAGCAATCGGTTGGTCATTTAACTTGGGTCAAGGTTGGTCTCTATGGAGGCGCTGATCTTCAAATGATTATAACTTTAAAATGACCTAAGTCGCCCGCAGAGAATAGCCAAACAAAACAAAACATGAAAACCGTTGTAGTAATCATCTGTCCCCCTTGCTATGTATATCCCCCGATTACATTTCCATTCACTCATAATTATACCCCTCTACAGGTTTCTCCACGTCCTTGCTCGTAAAGGAGCAATGTCCGGGGGTGACGTCCTTTGCAGAAACAACACCCCAAGTAAGGGGCAACATTGCCAATGAAGCTCGGTCTGACGGGTCTGGATGACAAGCCGCAGCTATCGCCGCACTGCAGCTACCAGCGACAGGAATCCCACCATGGCGGAGACGGAAGGAGCCCGAAATGACGAGAAATCCAATCAGAACAAGCCCTGCAACGATGACGAGAATAATTCCAATGGGTGACCACCCGCAAGATGTGGTTTGGTCCTGGATCTTACCTTCGTCGTCATACGCCTCTACCCTGATGAGGAATATGCTCTGCGAGATAAGCCAGTGGAGGCCTCCTGAAAATGCAGCGAGTGTCAAAGAGTATCGGTAAGGGAGTTGAAGGAAATAAGTCTGTCGCTGATCGCCCCGAGGCAAGGTGGACACTCGCAGGCCTTTGCGCTTCCCGCTGTAGAACCTGTCCCATTCTGCAGCAAGGGATATGCAGGTGAAGAGGGCGTTGTAATTGAAATAGATGAGTGACATCAGGACCTGTGGGATGTTGGCCAGTATTACGCTGAGAATAAGAATGTTGCTCTCGGGATTGAAGACGTCCATGATGGTGTCAGTGTGGACAACGCCAGGGCCGTACTTTTCCAGTGCCAAAGGCGCCGGATCAAGTGCTTCACGCAGGCTCGTAAGCCCGAACCACAGTAGGTAGCCACAAACGCACAGGGCTAGCAGACATCTTGTGCTCATGTTAGTACAGCCCGGTGGGATGGGAGCAGGGTCTTACTCACAGAGAAATGCATACGACCCACCGACTCACGCTCGCACCACTAAACTTTCTGTGTCGCATAGATTGAAAGGGCTTTGAGCCCGGCTCCCAATCCTTCTTGGTGAAGCATGTCTTCGACTTGAGGCACATCCTCTGCGTGTGATCGTCTGGCTCCTGAAGATACGAGGCAACGGCATCACCGACCGTCAAGATCGGTTGCTCGGCGTTGCCAATACCATCATATGCAACGAGCACCATGAGAATGGCCTTGACCAAGTTGAGTGTAGTCACAACCCAGCAGATTGACCTGCTGAAAAACAACTTTGAGTGCTCATCTGTCTTGTTGTTGTAACAGCATCGAACTTCGAGGCCATAAGGCTTCCATGGAATGGAGCCTTGCTTCATACTTGCAACCTTTTCGTCGCAAGGTGTATCGCTGATTGCCCCAAAGCTTTCTGTGCATAGCCAACTAATCCATCCGTAAACACCTCCTCGGGATGACCAGCCCAAATTGGACTGCATCTGTGTGTCATTAACGCCTGTGGAATTGGTAACGAGGACTAGGCTTCCCCGCTTGGATTGAAACGCTGTGCCGTAATCTTGAAGGCAGGTGGCCGCGCTGCGATAGTTGAACGTCGCATTTGGGAAATAACTTGGCCGTGTACCGTTGAGCAGACGCGTATCGAATGTATCTGGCAGCGAAGTTGAATCTCCCATTGGAAACGATTGCTCGCTTATCGGATACACGTAGTATTCGTTCGTCGAAATCGATGCGAAGATGACGGAGTTGAAACTACAGCCAAGTCAGCTCACGCAATTCTCGATTAGGACGGTGTGCATTGTACAGTAAGTGTAATGGAAACGACGATATGGACAACAGAACCCAGAGGACTTTCCTCCGTAAAGTGATGCTCTTGAAGTTTCGAATTGTCGGTATGCCAACATCAAGCCATCTTCTCTCCGAATGAGCCTTGTCAAGCTCGGTTCGCGTTGGCGCCATCAAACATTGCATACAATAGTTGCTTCCCGCAAGTAGAATCGTACTGATAATATTGATGACGATGTGCATGGCTGTATTCCAAGCTTTCACGATCTTCTGTTCGCCCTCCCAGATAAGGCCGACACCATCAGGAGCCTCCTTTGTCATCGTCCAGATAGTGAAGGAGAAGTTCACTATGAACGTGAAAAGTGCGGCAGCGGCAAAGGACAGAGCGCCTCGTCTCCATAGATCTCGAGGCATTAGACCCTCGGAGAAGGGGGATCGGGTGGGAAGCTGCATGATGAAAGTGCTGGCTGAGCAAGAGGCAATCCGTTGAACGAGAGAAAGCCCAACTAGAGTTTGAACCACAAAGCCTCGACCGCAGGATGTTGAAGAGACCCCATCTCTATTTGACATCCCCCAGCCTCTTCATCAATGCCTTGGGCCATGGAGAAGCGTCTTCTGTGCCGCAGGGATGCCTTGAGCAGTATCTAAGGCAGGCTCTGCCATGGGCGTCAGAAGAAAGCTCTCTAATGTAACCTCAAGCCACCAATCCCAAGGGGTTGATGATGGCATTACGAGCCTGCTTGTTCAAGAATGAGACCATGGCAGCAGGCTACAGGTTGGTCAAATGGTGCGCGATTCCGGGGTCTATGTCATTCTTATCGCTTCCTCCTTCCTTCGGAGCGCCACCTAATCTCAGCCGCACTGGGACGCCGCACAAATCTGACAGTACTTGCCACTCTATTTCATTGCATATACCCTCCCTGCTGCACATTTGGCGGCTATTCCAATACTGGCTTATGACTGGACGCCAATAGCAACAGAGAGAGATGCATGCAACACAACCATGGCAACAAATATAGTATCACAGGGTTTGCATCGGTGATTGATATCACGGAAGGCTGCATCTCGCAAATCAAACCAAGATTGGTCGTCGCTCGGCTGACGGACCTTGCTTATTACGGCACGTCAGCATTTCAGTTTTGTTGCAGGTTGACCATTTAAACGCCAGACGCCCAAACAAGCGCAAGCAGGCTACCTTGGCACGGATGACGTACCCGCGACCTGGAAGGCGTTCTTGGTGTATTTGGGAAATTTTGCAGTAAAGCCGGCAACTGTGCTGAGGAGGCGAGGTTACCTTAGTGTTATGGACCAATGTAGAGAGGCAGCCTCTAAGCCTACGAGGGGGCCGGAGCGCGACGCCCAGAGCTCACATAAACTATAATCCGCTCTCTCGGGCGCTTTCCTTCTCTCTTTCCTTCAGACTGAGTCAGTCGGCAACGATGTTTGCGCATTACTATCCCATCAGCTAGGGATAGAGTTTTGTGACATGGAGCGTGGGATATCCCCTAGTGTTCAAGAAGGACCATGCAAGCAAGCACATCGGTAGCAACATACGCCAACCTGGAAGGTGCCTGAATGCGGCAGAAATGGATGTTTAGAGTCTGTTACTCCTGTTTTAATTTCGTATTTTTCTCTTAATTTGCATGGTAAGAATCTTGAAATACATGGGGTTCATCATTGTGTTGCTATTTTTAACACTATTAAGCGCTACCCCTCTGGCAGAAGCGATCTTTTTGACGAAATGCTGCCTATCCTCCTTAGCCTTCCTGAGCCACGTCGAAGAAGGCATCCGTATCGTATGTGATTCCATCAATGCCGATCACCTTTCTCATATTATCCTTTGGCACACTAAAAAAGTGAAAGTCATGGTCAAAGACCGTTTTTGGATTTCCCGACAGCATCGAGCTTAGCCCTTCTGACGGTGTAACTAAATCTTGATCACCTACCGGTCCAGATGCTTTAGTTGGCAAGCGAAAGCTAATATCTGCCGTCAATTTGAAATCCTCCATTCCAAAATACCCTGGGAAATTGCCGGTATCAGCTGGCGAAGGGTGATACAAGTAGTCCTCACTTGCTGGAAGATTGTATTCTGGGGTTTCCGTGGTGGATTCTGGGTTTTCCATGGTGGGTTCTTGCAGCGTTGGCCATTCTTTAGATGCACCGGGGTCACTTTTGTCAAAGTCCGTCGTCATATTAGAATTCTCTCCTTGTTGGGGGCTGTAAGATAGCAGAGTAGGATCAGGAATCTTCGGAAGCGGCGACGTCAGGGGGGAAAGCAGACGACTAACGGGGGAAAATGTATTCCCCGGGATGAATTGGGACACATCTCCAACTTCATTATGTTCGGTTGAGTAGAGATGAGAATGGCTCCGTTGTTTGGGTACCACAGGGCTGGACGGCTTGATGCCGTGTTCTCGACCATCGGAGCCTGAATTGCATGCTCCTGAGGTGGGCTCCATGAATTTGAACATTCCGGTCGTCTCATCAAACGGTAATGATATGGATCTCGCTGGTGATCCCGACAAGGGGGAGCTGGATAATCCAGTATCGTGGGTCTGCGCAGCACTACTCCAATCGACACTGCCAGATTGAAGGCTTTGTGAAACGAGGGCCAGTTTTTCCTGCATTTCTTGATTGGCCTCGCTCGATGGTATGGTGATAGCCTCGCGATTCCTCGGCCGAGATTGCGTTGATGCTAACCATTGATGGTCTGTCCCACTCTCTGGTTGGACAGTGTTGAACTGATCAACGATTCCGCTTGAGTTGAAACTGGGGAAAGATTCGTCGCTTTTACGGAGTGATGCCAACTGTGAAACCGAAGTGAAGGATTGTGAGACTCTGTGCGCTGGCGGTCTTCTCTGTGAAATTCTAGGTGCTTGTGGTAATCTGAGAAATGGTGTGCTTCTGGGTAGGAAAGAGTGACTTAGGTTTACCGGACCATTGTCTGAATCACCCAACACCCGCTTCAGGCCTTGGGCTCGATCAAATTCTATGGGAGGTCTTCCAAAATTCTCCCTTTTTGCACGCTGATGTCTGATCTTCGCTGGGGGAGTGGGATCATGGTATTTTCTGTTATGCCTTCGCAAGGCCTCCGGTGATCCAAACGGTGGGCATTGGCAGCCAGGGAAGACACAAGGGTATTTTCGGGCGTGAGAGAGCTCGTGTTCTTGCAGCAAATCTGGGGTTTCGAATCCACATGTTGCTCGGGGACAAGAATGTAGTCGGCATGTAAACAAGGCTGACGAAAATTGAGCCTTGAAGGACTTCAGCGTCTCCGCAGAAACTCCCGGGAAGTCGTCCTGGCTCAGAAGGAATCGAACCGTTTCTTGGTAAGCCACCAGTACTCTGTTGATGTGAGTAGTTGAAGTCGCGATGGACTGGTGTTCGGAGTAGCTGGACTCAAGTGCTTTCAGAGACCTCATACTGAGTGCTTTGTTGACATGTTTGAAAAGTAAAGGATATCTTTCCAAGGATCTAAGCCGGACATCGATATATTCTGTTCCAGGTTCGATGACAGATTCGGCAGTCCCTGACTTCGCATGTCCATCCACTGCTTCAAGCTCTTCCGCCAAGGTACAGGCGTGCCGAAGGAGGAGGGAGCCATCTTTCAGACCCCCGGGTAGCTGGCTTGCCGAGAGGAGGTAGTCAGTCCAAAACTCCGTCGAGTAGACATGGAGCCCATGTATTCCTTTGACAGTTCGAAGGCGGCGGCTGTGATCATCAATTTCACTGCCAAATACATTCAAGCCCGATAATAAACACGCAATCGTCGCCAAACTGTGTTCCTCGATGACCTCTTCCTCTTTGACGCTTAGCATATTGGAGGTGCTCCGAAGAAAGCTGATCAAATTTCATTAGCGAGATCATATCTTCTGGCTGAGGTACTATGCTTACGTCTTCACAGAAGAATGAACAAAGGTAATGGTTGTGTCAGGTCGCTGATCAAGAAGAGGTCCACAAATATCGAAAATATAGCTAGGCGCTAAATTCTTGATGTCTGGATTCCCTTGACTGAAGCTGACGGCGGAGAGAAACTCAAGCCTTTTTAACGGCCTTTTTTGGAAGGCTACCCAGCCCAAAACGCATCTGATGTGATTGACGGACCTCTCGTCTAGTCTACCTAACATCTGCGCTAGGAGCTTCTCGTAGCTAGCAAAACATTAGCACGTGACTAACATTAGATATGAGTTGGTTGGTAAAACAAACAAGTCTGTGAGCTTTGCCGGCAGTAGATCCAGGGAAAGTCTGATCTCTTCCTCATATATAAAGACATTTGTACTCAAGTAATCAAGGACTAGTCTGGCGTAAAGAAACATCGCTTATGAAGTATTAGTCGAAATTCCTTCGCATGTAGGTGGGGCGAGCTCACCATCAGCTTTCCTTACCACGGTTTCTGATATGGATTGGAACTGTCTCTCGCTGAGCTCCAGACTCTGAAACTTTTGATACAGTGGTTGCAGCCTCTGCTTCACATATTGCTGTATCGCCTTGTCGACAATAGAACCCTCATTCGAAAGAGACAGTGTGTGCTCCTTTCTAATGCGGCGAGATATTTCTGGCGAATACTGGCTAACGACAAGAAACTTGCAGACAGTATTTCCTAATGACGATAATGACGACAGTTTTGCGATGATTCTGTTTGTAAATCGTAACATCTGAGTCTGATGCTCTGGGGAGCACTCATCGAGGCCGTCAAGGATAATCCACTTGAACTCGGTTCTCCTGGGCTCAGAAGAGCTAGCCGCAAGGAGATTTCCTAGAAGCTCTTCCAACACGTGAAGATTGGGTAGTTTCTTACCGAAAACATAGTGGTTGCACACAAAGGCGACGAGATCTTTATCCCCCATGACCACCTGAGATATCAAGGATCGGAGAATCTGATCGTAGGTTAAAGATGTCGCGTATGAGTAAGAGCAAAAATGATAAAGAAAGGGCATTTTTGCAATTCTCAGGTATCTGATCAATTGTGCGGCGATGAAGGTTTTCCCACAACCAGGGATTCCTTGAATCCAGAGCAGCGACGCAGCAAAATAACGATGATGTCAGTTGGAGCGAGATTGCATAGCAATGTTTCAACATGGAGCGGCAGAGGGGAGCGATAGTATGCTTTTGTTGCTCTTCAGTCCTAGAGCTAACCGAGACACTTCTCGACGACGCTTACACAGCTACTCACCCTCCCCAGCTATTTCAGTGCTTGAAGTTCGCATGCGGAGAATGCTGGAAGAAGCACAAAGAGTCTCGTCAAAAATTAGCATGCGGACACAAGCCGACCTGTCCAATGGCGTCAGTGTCAATCGACAACAACACCTTAGAAGACCTTCCGGACTTGAATTTCGCGGCTCCACCTTCATTCGCATCACTCGGCCCTTCATCGAAGGTAAAGGCCTTGGTTGCAGACATCAAAAGCTTGCCTACCGGTCTCAAAAGGCATGTCATTCGCGGAACCTCCCAGCTGCCGATTATATGCTGATAGCGAGAAGCATCGTTTTCTCTTCCTGGAGGCTGACACTAGATGTTGCGGAAGATGCGTTGCGACGAGTGGGCATACAGACCTTGCGTTTTGACGGAAAGGTTTCTCAGAAAGACAGGCAATCTGTGGTCAAAAGATTCCGATCAGACCCTGCAGTTTCAGTCATGCTATTAACACTATCCTGTGGTGCAGTCGGGTGAGATACCTTCGTATCGGGAGTCATCTCCCAAACCCAAAGCTAATGTCGTCAGTCTAACTATAACCGAAGCGTCTCGAGCATATCTGATGGAACCGCACTGGTAAGCATGGTTGCGTAGAAATTCTTGCCATTCAACTTACCCCTCTTTAGGAATCCGAATATCGAGGAACAGGCACTTGCTCGAGTGCATCGGATTGGCCAGACTCGTGAGGTGACAACAGTCAGGCTATACATGCGAGACTCTTTCGAAAAGGTATGTTTGATCTTGTCACTTTGTCTGAATGATACTCGAGCTGACTTTCCAAAGCAAGTTATGGAGGTACAGGACACAAAGAAGCAGCTGGCCGGTGTATTGCTTTCACCACATGAAGGAGGACAGCTGGACGAAAAGCTTGGAAGCTTGCACGTAAGGCTCATTCGCAATGTTCAAATGTGAGATCGCATGAGTAACAGCAACTAACATTATGGTATTACAGAAACTCAGATCTCTCCTCTAGGGGCGATTAGTGGACGTGTTAGCTGGACCAGAGTATCGGACATGGCTACTCTGAATGTGGGCCTTCTTGCCGGTCTTAGAGTGGGCAATTTGGCGCACCTCTATTGACTGGCTTGTTATCTTTCCAAAAGGGGCAGATAGTTGCAAGCACGTCGAATCGGGAGCCCAAATAGAATCAATATGCTGACACTGCTACTCAACAACTTGGGAAAAGATTGCAAAATCGGTGGAAGATCCGCCAACATGGCCTGATAGTCCACAATGGGTTGAGAAGCAGCTGAAATGCAGCTAGCCCGCCGTCATTGATTGGCTTTCTTTCACCTCCATTCATGCCTGCCTCATTCTTAACCATGCGGGCAACCCCTGCATTGATGATGTCGTCAGCGATGTCGCCAGCATGTACGTTGTCAAGACTCTCCTGAGCGACTTGGTCATCAACTCACCTCCTCTGAAGGTGTATGGTAAGGCCATGTATCTCGTGCAAGCGATCGGGGCCGTTGCTGAGGACTCTAGCGAGAGACCGGCGCCTTTGCCGACATCTAAGACCATGGACATTTTCAACTCACCGAGTGTTGCCTTGGCCGTTGCGAACCATTTACAGGTTGAGACCCGGCTAGACAGATACAAACTCGACCCTACGCTTTTCATCAGACACCCCGAGTTTCTTGAAAACGCTGGATCACTCATGGCGCACGGAGCGCCGCTGCAACCGGACTTTTCATCGTATCTCTCTTTCCCAACCTCGACGGACAACAAAACGGCCTCATCGTACCGCGATTTTATAGCTTTCACTTGTTCTAACGTATATGGAAGTTGAGAATAGCATTCTATCAGAAGTTTTACGCCAACTGATATGGTGCCTATGTCTCACGTTTCACTGTAAACTACGGGACAAGCCTAAAAAATGTGCTCTCCGCTGAGGCGACTCCATTCTCACTCGAAGTCAAATACTTAACAATTAGAACTAGCAGCCATCCCTACACCACCTGGACCGCTTTCATCTTTAACCACCAAAGCAAAGGTGAACCATGTCCATAACCTTCCGCCTCACCGTTACTTCAGCAGCATTATTGCCATGAAGAGTTTTCAACTCTGATGTGACCTTTTTGAACAGGTCACTATCTGGCTTCGACATATCCGGGTACTTCTTAATCGTCGCGTCCCAGTCAATCTCGTTCCACCTGTTGTCAACGAAGGCTGACTCCTTTTCAACAATCTGCCAGATGACATCCTTGACATTGGAACTAAGCAAGCTGAGAGTCTTGGAGTTCAGCTGGGCCGCGCGGCTCTGGCTTACAGCACCCAGCACCATTTCAACGTTCTCCAGGTGTCTTCCGATTGGGATATCGCGCTGCGGGGCGACCGAAGTTGATTGGTCGATGACGAAGCCAAAGTCGTTCCAGATGCCAGTGTGCGACTTTCGTGACGGGAACAAGCCGTCCCACCAAGTCTGACCACTTTCGCTTTTGATGGCGCCTCGGAGGGCATCACCAATCGTGTAAATGGTGCTGGGGGTCAAATAGTAGGTTCCGTCCAAGGTATAATACGTTGGGGAAGAGGCCGCCTCGCCGAACTCGACGAAGTTGATGAACTCGTTGAAGGTGCAGCTTTGGTCGGAGCGAGAACCCATGCACTTGGGCGCAATGTAGCCCTTGCCGGGTCCCCAAACCGTAACGTCCATATCGTACACCATATACGCGTAGACACGGTCGTAGGCCTCAACAAACGTCAAGGCGAAGGAGGGTGCCGCGAAGGCCAGAGGCATAAATGCAGCGTTCCACTTCATCCTGGGCCAATTTGAAGCGCGGTAATCTATTCAATATCGAGTCAATACGTGCAGACAGAGGGCGAGCTTGTAACTTACACCAACAACGCATAAATGGCTTTAAGCAGGATGGTAGCACAGACAAGACAGAAAGTGGGAGAGTGAAGAGATGGGCTGGTTAAGTGATCAAAGTCCCTCTTCGTTCCCTTTGAGCCACAGAACGGCCTGACAGTTTGTTTCTTCGCGCATGCCGTCGAAAGTCTTTTGGCAACTTTGCCGAGCCGGGATTATGAACCGAGAAATTAGAATGCCAAGAGCTCAGGGGTAGTATATGCTTATCAAATGGTTGCCTGCTTGACCCATGAGACCTGCCTGAAATGTCGTCTGACAATTGAATGAGGTGTTGTCAGGCTGAATTCACTGAGTGTTCAGCACGGAGAAGAATGACAGGGATGCCTTTGGGAGTTGACTTAAGCTATTCGCTTGGCAGTGAGTTGTCACAAAACCTGAAGACGCTTTCGCGGGCTTGGACTATGTGGAATTCCTTATCCGGGGATGGATGAATTCTTTCGACCAAAGTTCCAAGAAGGATTCGGAACGGAGAGTGATCTAAGCTAGCTCAATCCATCAAGACAACACAGTTGTAGCTACCCGAGGAACTTCGGTGCAGCTAAACCAATTTCAAACCTGTCCATGGCCGACAGAAGGATCTAAGTGCGATCAATTATTTCGATATTAAATGCCGCTATCTAACATGTGTGTGTCCGTATGTGATGTGATGGGCCTAGACAGGAAGGTTGACTGGTTAGCTTCTTCAGATCATCGGGGGTATTATGCTGCTGCCTGGGTTGGATTAAACTTTGGCTGCTGAAGGATCATCAAGCGTACGAACAAGGGCTCTTGGCCCGAGACAATGAGACCATGCAAGGATGAAGTGCCGAACATCTGTGATAGTCAGATTTGAGTGTAAGTGTTTGAGTCTGGGAGAAGGAAAAATGACAGTAGACTTCCTTATGAACATGCTGGACTCGACGAGCTCAAGACAGGTTGCCAGACATATAACCTCGTTCGGGCTATTCTACCGGCCTGGCAACAGTTCAAACTCCGGCGTTTCTGGGACACAAAACAAGATCTGACCATCATGAATTGGTGGATTAAGCCATTCCTGGTGGCGGCTTGCGCCGTCACCTCTCTACCAGGGCAGACATCTGCGTTGCCAAGCAGTCACGCCCACAGTCATGGATACCTTTACAATAGGACGCATCCATTTGAGACCTTTGGGCCTATTTCAAGCAGGGCAGAAAAGGTTCCTCTGCGAATTCTGTCTCTGGGGGCTTCCATTATGAGCGGCACTGGAGGAGCATCTGGGGATGGGTATGCATTCCTCCCAAGACAATTTCACAGCAGCTTTCTTACCATCAATGCAGTGCAAGGAAACCACTGAGAGATGCCCTTCGATTTGACGGCTGGGAAGTCAATATGGTGGGAAGCCGGGGCACCGGAAGTATGCAAGACTGGGTTTGTAGATTTCCTGAAGGCCGAATTGTTTGAAACCCCTTTTTCGCTGACCTTGCCAGAATCATGAAGCAACTCCGGGGCACATCATTGACGAGGCTCGTGTGAGACTCAAACTCTCTATTGGCTACAAGGTAACTGAGCCCCGACCTCTCGATTACCGTTAACAATGCTAACCTTCACCTTTTGCGTTAGCCGAACATCGTCCTCATCAACGTCGGCACGAACGACGCCAACAGAGTCATTGACGCCAACCGAGCCGGCGCCCGTCTTAACGGGATACTCGACGATATTTGGGCCGCAGATGGCATGTCAAAGACGTGCGTAATACTCTCAACTGTTCTAGATAGCCAGGACCCAACTGGTTCGGTGGTGCGTCTCAACATCAATGCGCAGTATCGCCAGCTCGTCAAGAACCGCAACGCTGAGGGCAAATGCATCTACCTGGCGGACATGGACCCGCCAGCTCCACATCCAGCCAGCGGATGGATCAAGACGTGGGACGACTACAACCAGGACGAGGTCGTCAAGGTTCACCCGAACGTGAGTCTCTACATTTGAAACCGCATTTTTGAGTCTGAACTAACACATTAGGGCCGCATAGGACAATGGTTTCCTCAAGATGGGCTACATATTCTACAAGGCCATAAATAAGGCTGCGGATGCTGGGAAGCTCGTTGAACCTGGCGAAATGAACAGTGGCCCGACCATTTGCGACAAGTTTGAGGGCAATGGAATGGACGCTGGCGGGTTTACTCAGCGCGGAAGCGGCAACCATGACGGTATATACTACCACAATAGCGAAGAAAAAGGTGTAAGTACTTAATTTGGTTCTTTGGCAATGGCTGACGATTGACGTCACAGATTCGCTGGACTTGGGACAGTGAGTTTGATAGGAAACAGTGGCATTTTGCCCGCTTGTTCAATCGGAACTACGATGATATCCTTGGATGGTTTAACGAAGGCAGTGATGTCAATTATTTCGGTGCTTGGTAAGTTCAACTTCTTCAGCTGGCTCCAAAGCAAGGTCGGCGGGCTCCTCCACATCTACTTACACTAACTGCTTATCAAGGGCCAACTCCGCGGATGGTCAGGGCTCATTTACCAAGATCAACGACATCAACCCCAATTACTACTGCGATCCCCGCGGCATCCACTTTATCGACATGAATGCGGACGGCTTGGATGATTTCGTCTGCATTACAGCCAATGGAGATGCATACCTGTCCGTAAACAAAGGCAACGGCAATCATGCTGCCGGCAAGGCCCCAACGTTTCAGTTCGTCGGCAAGATCAAGAGCAACGAAGGCGTTGTTCGGGATCACATCGTCATCGCCGACATTGATGGGGACGGCCGAGGTAAGCGGACCTTGTCTGAATAATGCTTGAAGTTAGTTAACAAAACATAGGGGATTATGGCGCGATTGATGCCATGGGAAATGTGCGCTTCTGGCGGAACGGTTGGGTCAACGATATGCCCCAGTACTGGCAGGACTTGGGCCGACGATTTTCCAACACGGGACTGGGGAGCTACGCTGGTATTCGTTTTGAGGACATTAACGGAGATGTAAGTCATCCTTGTGACAAAGTGAGTCTTAAGACTGACTAGGACGGCGCCACAGGGTAGAGACGATGCCATGTGGGTGGATGATGGAGGCAAAACGTACACCTGGACCAACTCCAGGAGTTGCAGAAAAGGGTACGTTGGGGACGGTCTCAACGTCGCATGGCGCCAGGCATTTTACAAGGGCGCATCCTCCGGCCCCACGCATATGGGCATGGACGGTACTAACCTCCGTACCCGAATCCATTTTGCACGCATCTATGGTCAAAGTAGTGTCTTCGGAAACCTGCCGCTCCAGGACTACGTGTACTTGGAGCATACCAAATTGGCGGAGGATAAGCACCGCTTTGAAATGCGAGTGTGGAAGAATATTGGCGGGGGCGGCAGCAAGATTGTGGCTGACGGCAACAAGTACTGCAACATGGTAGGCCATCGTGATGGACGAGCCGACTACGTGTGGACGCAGTCAACAGGAGAAATGACCCTCTTCACCAACCGTGCGCGGCAAGGGCACTATTGGTGACACCGACGCGGAAGGATACTGGGATCCAAGCCCCGGCATCATATTTCGACCACCACGGAGCATGGACCGTCGGGATCTGCACCTGCAGGACTGGGACGGGGACGGCGACTGCGATATCATCTATGTCAACCCCGAGACCAATGCCGTGGAGGTTTTCCTCAACCAATTTCCACAGACTGGGAGTTGGGGATGGACTCATTTAACAAACCCAGCTCCAGGTCTGACTTGTGGGTACAAGAGAGGCTTGGGTGTTTTCGATCGTAAGTTGCCCCCGATTTACAAAGCAGGTCATAGGACTTTCAGCAATCATTAATGTTACTGGCTGAGCTGCGACTACTGGTGATGAACTGCACTAACTGGACATGACAGTGGCTGTTCGCTTTGCGGATTTGACTGGGAATAATCGCGCTGACTACTTGTGTATCGCACCCGATGGCACCGTTAGTGGCTTCCTTCAACAAGACAGCGGCGCCTTTGTCGATATAGGCCAGATCAAGTTTTCGATTGGAAAGGATCGTGCCAACCTCCGTTGGGCCGATGTTGACGGTGATGGAAAGGATGATATGCTTTGGATTGAGAAGTTTTCAGGGGACACATGGGTCTGGTGAGTTTCTTCGTTCGAAATCGTCTCTACACAATTCCGACTGACTCATCTAAAGGTACAACGGAGGCCGCGGCTCCCCGGACACCGGTGGTGGCTCTTTTTTCTACTGGAGAGTTCAAGAGATGAAGGCCTATTACGGTCTCGCCGCTGGCTCATGCATCTATTACGCCGACCTTGATGGGAATGACCACGCCGATGAGCACTACATCTTGGAGTCGTTCAATAACAAGGGGAGAACGTCGCTCAACCCCTCCTGTGGCTTGGCGGATCGGACAGGTGACGACGGTCCCATTACCAACCCGAATCTTCCAGTCCAGCCAGGATCTGATGAAGATGACGACACAGGCGGCGGTTCGGGTGGTGACCACACCCCTTACGTCCCAAATCCCAAGGACGATAATCCTCTTCCGACCTGCCCGGATGCGTCCAAGTACACGACCATTGAGCAGCTCGAAGCAAATGCAGGATTGATAGACCTCTGGTGTGGACCGCAATACACCATCACGATTCTGCTCCAGCTTCTCCAAGACTCGCTCGCTCGCTATGACGAGATCATGGCCAGCGGCTACGACAAGTATTTCAAGATTTACGCGGACTATCTTGTTAGCAATGCATGGTCCGCCCTCCGCAACTTCATGCTCGAACACGGTGATGAGTACTTCACTTGCAAGATCACCGAGGAGACAACCTGTTGCAACGTATGCAAAGCAGAGGGCGTATCGTGTCAGTGGTGCAGAGATCCTTGCGATGTCCAGGGACCTTATGACGACCTGCGACGCTACACAAACACCACTCAGCCATGTCCCCCGGACTATTCGCAGCGAGGTATGAACAGCAACGACGAGAATACGATATACTGGAACCTACGCAGCGACAAAGAGGGCGATTTCTGGGACGCCGCCGCCGCAGAAGTCGGCGCCCCCAGGGAAAAGATGGCGATTGCAAAATTGCAGTCGATTGGCACGTTAGACTCTTCATGCTCCAGGGATGCCGTCTACAACGGCATAGAGCACATGACTGCGTCGTGCTACTACCGTAACTTCTGTTTTGACGCACCTAAAGTCGAGGGTTTCAACCGGACGACGTCACCAACCCAAAGACGATTCTCAACAAGGCACTCGGCGATGCGAAGCCTCTGATTGACCAGCTTTCGGCTTCGCTGTTTGAGATACAGGCCATGTCGTGGGAGGTTGACCCCGAGGATATCGCCGACTCGGTCAGCATGTCAATCCTGGTCATACGCGACTCGGTCGACGTTATGGAGAATGTGGTGGAGATGGGCAAGGAGCTGGAGGAAGCCGACAAAAAGTCCTTCATTCTCAACCTTCTGTCAGCTATTTTCCTTGTTGTCTCTATGGGTGGTTCAACTCTCGCTTCTGTTGGTCTGACATCTCTGGGCCGC
Organism: Colletotrichum horii; assembly: GCA_027406005.1. NCBI lineage: Eukaryota > Fungi > Ascomycota > Sordariomycetes > Glomerellales > Glomerellaceae > Colletotrichum > Colletotrichum horii. The sequence goes on along the minus strand of JANVYB010000001.1, from coordinate 8,918,246 downwards.
ACGTTTGTGGTCATCGGCGAGGGCGCAGGTATCGGACTGGGAATCTACGATATGGTTCAGACGCCGTCTGCGATCCCTCTCGACCTTTTTGGAATTCTGTTCAGCGTCAAGGGTATCCGCGACGTCAGTAACGCCCGCAAAGCTGCCTTGGCCCGACGTGCAATGCCTCATGCAGACATCGCTCGAATTAGCACAAAGGTCGCTGCCGAATTGGAACAGATCTCCTGGGTGAGCAGCAGGAATGCTCGGGGGTGGATGTGCCTTCGTTACAAGTAGAGTTGAGTTTGCCTACCTATCGCAGGATATCAACCGGTCCCGAAGCTGATCCAAATGTGCTTCAAATATGATCAATGAAGATAGATCAGTGGGATGGATCACTTACGGAGCGCCGGTCGACAATACGTATAGACTGATTGGAAAAAGTCAGCAGACGAGGGATGTAAGCGTGGCGAAAGGGCTAGAATCATTGATTCCAAGGGAATAATTACCTTGGCATCACCATTTCTTTTGAATCCCTTTTGATCTGAAGTCTTGCAGACAAATCTGAACCAGACACCGGATGTTGAAGTCAGTGTCTCTAGCGGAACTCCCCGAGCAGGGAAGTCTCATCGCCGCCGTCCCTGCCATTCTGCCCATACTATCCCAACCCAAGCCCTCTCTCCTCCTTGTGTTTCCTCCCTGTTCTTCCTACCCTTCTCTTGTCATGTTGAAAAGTTGCTGAAGGACAATCGATAGCATCAACGCCAGCGAATCCGGGCATCAGAATTTCGATACGTATAGAGAAAACGGATCTCATCAGATGCAGATCAGACTCCTCAAATAGTGTAGAGGAAATTCGGCCTGTTGTCTCCCAGTTCAGCTTTCTCCTCCTCCGTCTTTCCATCCCACCAGTAGTTTCTCTTGCCATCCCGGCGTTTCCAATTCTCTCTATTGAGTAATGCCATCATCGTCAGACTCCCCACGCATAGACAGAGGGCCATGAACGCTATGACAATAGCATGGCCCTCGACGAAAAACGGGGGGTTGCGGTAAGTGAACGAGCTGAGAATGCCGCTGAGGTTTCCCCATCCGATGACAAACCCCAATACCACGCCACGTTTGTACACCCCCTGGATATTGTTCGCTGTCCAGGTGATGGTGTTGCTAACGCAAGGGTACAGACCCATCACCCCCAGACAAGTGCCGATGTACTTCATCCCAGGGCTATCTGTCGCAAGGATTATTGAAAACCCGACTATTCCGACCATACTCGCGAATACGTTGAAGATACCACGTCGGCGGGACTTGTCGGCTACGTATCCCATGAAGACTGTGAACACCGCGGCGAGGGCGTAGGGGGGCACCGTCATGAGTTGGGATCTCATCGCGCTGGTATTCCACCCAAGATCGTTGATGATTGTCGGCAGAAATAGAGTGACCGCGAACAGAGGCATGTCGCAACCCATGTAAATCGCCATCGTCATCCACATCTTCCAATCGCGCACGGCCTGCCAAAAGTACAAAGTCTTGAAGGCCTCGTGACGGGCGGAGGGCTGCTCGTCGTTTTCCAAACGGCGAAGGAGACGTTCTTTGTCCTCAGAGGATAGGAAACTGGCCTGATCAGGAAAGTCATGAACCATCCAAATAGATGCTATCCCGGTGACGAAGGTCAGAAGACCCTCGATGATGAAAATCCAGGACCATCCGGGGCGGTTTCCGATGCCGTCCATCTTCTGGATCCCTGCCGCGAGCGCACCTCCAAACGATCCGGAAAGAGCGGCTGCTGAGAAGAAAATGGCCTTTATATATTAGCAGAGAGGGGCAAAAATAAGCAACGAACCTTACAGCTCGGACACCGAATTCGTCCCGACGATACCAGCAGGAAAGATAGTAGTTCACGCCGGGGAACATGCCAGCCTCGGTGAGTCCTAGGAACCAACGCCCCGCCATCAGTCCACTCCAATTGTACACAAATCCCATGAGAGTCATACATGTTCCCCAAAGCATCCTATCTTGTCAGTATATACAACAAACGTATGACGCGTGACTGGTAGTCTCTGACTTACATGGTAACCGGAATGAAAACAGATGGCTTTTGTTTCTTGAGTAGGATATTCGTCAGCGGCTCAAATATAGAGTAAGAGATGAAGAAGATAGCTAGAGCGGCGTTGTATTGTGCGTCGCTGAGTCCCAAATCCTTGTTCATGCCCGCGATCTTTGCGTTTCCGATATTTGTGCGGTCGAGAAAAGCAAGGAGATAGAGAATACATAGCTCAAAAATGTGTCAGTCATTGTGTATACTCTGTGGGGACAGACTCTACCCATGGAATGAGCTTCCAGTCCAACAGTCGAAGCAATCTGCGCTCCTAAATTCCTGTCAATTGAATGGAAGAACACGAGCACGGCAAAACTCATTACCGCGGCCTGCTCTACGGCCTGCTCCTCCGCGCTGAGGCCCGCATCGGGTTCATGGTCGCGTTCGGAGGGAAAGCCGGCGTTCGACACATGTCTAGCGGTGGCTTTTTCGCCCGGATCGTTGTCGGCCGCAGCTTTATCGGCCGCAGCTTTATCGGCCGCAGCTTTATCGGCCGCAGCTTTATCGGCCGCAGCTTTATCGGCCGCAGCTTTGTCGGCAGCGGCTTTGTCGGCAGCGGCTTTGGCGTCGGCAGCGGCTTTGTCGGCAGCGGCTTTGGCGGCGGCAGCTTTGGCAGCTTTTTCTGCCGTAGCTTTGTCGCCCTCATACTCTTGAAAGTTAACGCCGCGAGCCGGGTCCCAGACCTGGTTGATGTCCATTTCGTTGGGATTACGCACTCAATCAACCGTGATTGAATTGTCAGTGAGTTGCTGTACCAGTATCTTCGTGGATACTAGGAGCGGTATTCGACATCGTCGGGATTGGTATGAGCAACTTTCAGGACGATGGAATGGCAGCATTCTTATAGGAGTCATCCCATACCAGGGCTATACACAACCAGAAAGGTTTCCGCCAACCAACAAAAGTCATGCAAACCAGAGTATCAATTCGCGATGGCTTGAAATTAATGCATCTTGAACTTAATAACTTACGCCCTACACGCTCGATCTGATAAGAAGATTATAAGGCGAGTTCCTGAGGAGCCCTCGCAGGCCATCATACATGAACTTACACTCGGCACTTCACTGCGGCGTTTCTCAGGTGAATTTTCAAGTGCAGTCGCCCTGTGTGAAGTAATTTCCCATGAAATACAATCAAGTCGACTCACATGACTTCTAACTTCATCCGTTGATGTTGACGGAGGTGATGGAGATTGAGAACATGGGCGTATCTATCAAGGTAGCCCAGGTCACATTACTGTCACTTTGAAATCGTGGGGTCATACACGCCGAAAAGGACAACGTCTTTTTAAACTTTTTCTGACATGTGACAGCTTATTAAAAGGTCCAGACTTCGGTACTCCGGCTTTTTCGCACTCTTATCATATCCAATCTGGCCATGTTTTGGGCCTTTAAAGCTGCTCACCGTTCGCCAGTCTCCACGGGGCCAACGCCTCCCCAATGTCCCACAAATTGGAAACTGTAAATCAGCATTTCCTTTCGATCAATAACTCATATATGTTCCCGAATGCACTCATCCGGCTGTTGTAATGTTGCAATCTGGCCCCGTCCAGGTTGACGCCATCTTCTAACTGACGTGGACGATCGGCTCAACCAACACAATAGAGTGAATCGCCACATTTCGAAGGCACCCCGCGGTAATGATGTGGCTATCCAGCCACGTCTGTTTTCATTGGCTAGGCAATCGATCACATGGAGGTTGTCCGAAGGCGGGAGCCTCGTGAGTTCATAGAAGCTACGATATGATTGCATTAGACTCGGATGATAAACAGCCATTATGTACTTTCTGTGTCTGGACGCCCTTCCAGCAGTACTAGTCTCGGAACGGGACTCCAGAACATCTCAATTTCCCGCCGCGAAGCCTTTCCATCGCCTTATCGATTCCAAATTTCGTCAAGGCGAAAGTCTCAATGTAAATAATAACTCTGTTTCCCTGTGACAACAGTACTTCATCGTAACTAAACATGTGTCCACAAGGCGGTCACTAAGTGATCGGATGATAGAAGCCACAATATGGCACAGCTGAGGCGTGATATGATGACAACAAGCCCAGTTGGCGGCCCGGTGGCGGATCCATCTCCAACGGCCATTCCAATATCGTCTTATCTCCGGAAACCATAATCCATTCTGGTCAGCCCCATCAGTCCCGAGACACAACTCCCCGGTACCGCATTTTTCCGCTGCGAAGCTTCTCCATAGCCTCATTAATACCGTCCTCCGTGAAAGGAAAAGACTCAATGACAGGAAGCACCTTGTGTGTCGCCGCAAAGTCCAACATTTCATGGTGTAAAGGAGGCGAGCATGGTAGACTGCCACGAATCGAGATTGCATTCATCACCAGGTCCATGTATGAGACTTTCAAATCCTCCGGGTCAACTGTCATTGCGAAAATGGCCCCACCTCGCCGAAGCATCGGGACGATGGACTTCCAGTTCGGTTGTTGGGATCCGGCAAGTAAGATGGTATCCAACAGCTTCAGGCCTTTGAGGTTACTGCCGCACTCTGCTCCGGCCAGATAGACGAACTCAGAGGCACCGAAGCTCCGAGAGTCGGCCTCCTTGACGGGAGAGTGTGACATGGCCACCACGTGGCAACCCATCTGGTTGGCGAACTGGATCGCGAGGTGACCGAGGCCGCCAACTCCTAGCACACCCACCCGGGAACCTCGGTGGACCTGGGCGGCTTTTAGCGCAGAATAAACAGCCGCGCCGGCACACATCAACGGAGCTGCGTGTGCAGACGAGATAGAGTCGGGGACCTTGAACAGAAAGGATTGGTCCCTTATAGCGTGAGATGCAAAAGAGCCTTGGTCTAGGTTGGAAATGCCATAAATCTGGCGCTGGTCGCAGTACACGTGCTCCCCATTCCAACAATAGTGGCACGATGCACAACTTCCATGGCAATAGCCCCATCCGACACGGTCGCCACTGCAATGACAGTCAGAAACTGAGCATAAATCCCGAAAGCTATTGATACCCACTTACATCTTCAGATCTTTGACTGCTTCGCCTACTCTTTCAACCACGCCGACCCCCTCGTGACCGAGGACCATGTCCTGGGTCTTGTAATGTTCATCCGTACCGCATAGCCCGGAATGGGTAATTTTGACAAGAACATGATCAGATTTCAAACTATCCTTGTTTGTTGAAATGTGGTGTTCAACAACCCTTCCGTTGGCGGAACCCTTGTACACGGTAGCGGTGGTAATGGTGGACATGATGAAAGATTTGTATTGATAAATATTTGTAAACAAGTGATTGATAGTCGGTTGACAACGCACACGGCTCCTAACCACGATTTATTCCAAAGTCTCAAGACATCTTTATACTCACAGTAGTTATTCGAACACGATGGCCTCGTAAAACACTTGTCATGTCACAGGGAATCGTTTCGTTGCCTAATGCCGTCACCTCTAGCACCGTGCCTGACATTGACACAGAGCCGTGGATCAGAGATCAACATAGCCCCCCCACATGCTGTCAAACTGGCGAATGATTGCCCAGACGTGGCCCGAGTTCTTGCAAAGCCTTTGTGACTCGCAACAGCCCGATGCTCTCGGACCCGGGTCGCACTCGCCTGATTGGTCACTTTGAAAGCAGGTTGCTTTCGAATTGTCCAACAGAAGGGTTCGCCAACATCGCCATCCAACATCAAGCCCGCGATGTGGGTTGGCAATACCATGGCCGTGGAGTTTCGGTATTGCGAAAGGAGAAATTGTCCCATATTTAAGAAGATCGAAGAGGGTATAAAAAGGTCCTTCTACAGTGGCTGATAACTGAATCCTGTCTTGACATTCACAGACACGATCTTCAAATAATCACAAAACTAAACGCCACACCATAAAATAAGCGCCCACCATGCCTACCGAAGAAGAGCAGACCAACATCAATGTTATCACCGAGTACTTTGCAGAGTACTGGGGCAAAGGCAATGCAGACATTGTGGACAAACTCTGCGCGGACAACTTTGTGATCAACTACCCCATGCATGGCCCCCGGTACGGGAAAGAAGCAGCGAAGAAGATGCTTCGAGAGTTCAAAGAGGTGACTATTACTTTCTAAAAAATTTCCGTTCAAAGTTTCCAATTCTGATACTCTAGACGACAGGCATTTCCCGACATCTCTTTCCATGCCTATCAACACCCTCTCATTGCCAGCGGCCCATACGTTGTCGGCAGATGGATCGGCGGAGGAACGCACTCTGGTGTGGCTTTTCATGACCTGGCGGTCGGTGCGCTGGACCAGCCTAACACGGGCAAGAGGATGTACTTCTCAGGTACCACGATCTTCACGCTGAAAGATGGCAAGATTGTGGACGAGACGGGAGAGGAAGGGGCTTTGACGGCTCTTCAGCAGCTGGGACTTGTTCAGGGACCGAATACGGGGAAAGAGATCAAGTATCTCCACGAGTAATTGGAGTACAGCTGATGTTGGTCAGTCGTAGGCCGGTTTTAGCGGCGCAATAGAGCCCAGGCATTATCTCCACAGCACTGAGTCAGCCCCCGTGAAACCATAAAGAGAGCACATGCTCCCCCAGCTGTCTATGGTTTGGTCAAACAAAACATACGCCCTGCACCGACCACTGACCACCACCATCTCTCATGTCTTTCGTAACAGACCAAACACGTTGGCAAGCCCTCTGCAACAGAACACCCGCCGCTCACGCATCATTTATCTACGGGGTTCTCACCACTCGCATTTTCTGCCGTCCAACATGCCCAGCACGCCTCGCGCGCCGAGCCAACGTCGTCTTCTTCGACGCCGCTGAAGACGCCGTCCGTGCAGGCTTCAGGCCCTGCAAGCGCTGTAAACCAGACTCGGCAACCCCCGAACGGCGGAACCAGGAGGTGGTTCAGCGAGCGTGCGGCATCATACGGGACCGCAATGGAGAGGTCACCCCGGCAGAAGCCGCTAAGCTGGTTGGGCTGTCTCATCGATACTTTCATGGTATTTTCAAAGAGGTCACCGGTGTGACGCCAGCGCATTTCGCCAAGCAGTGCAGAGAAGAGCAACTCGGAGATGCAGTAGGGTCTTCCAGTTTAACCACGCCGCCGGCCGCGACTTCAATGGACACAACAGCGATGCCAAAAACGAGCGATGAAATGTGTACGAACAACAGCCTAAAGCCGGCAGAAAACGACTACAACGAAAGCTCATCGGAAAACCCCGAATTAGAAAAGGAGTTGGACTTGATCTGGCGAGAAATGTGCCAGGATGACGGCCACGCCCTTTGGGATCAGGTAGACGAGACTCTCAATGGCGAAGTGCCATGGAACGAGTGGCTGTTAGGTACTTGTCAGGTGAACGACGTAGGCATCCAGGATTCCGAATGGATAATATAGAGTACTAGTCTGCGCAACTGGGATTCTCTCGTCATCTCTGTTAGCTGTGGGGTCTCGCAACACCATGTGCCTGGGTCGCTGTGAGGGCCTGGAGCTGGGAGCGGAGCTCAAAGACAGTAGGCAACCTGGCAATTAGGAAACAAAATAGACGAGATAGGTGTTGTAGCATGCACCAGAATTTCCTTCATCGTCACATACGTCATGGTTGCAGATGAAATCCATGATTAATATCAGCTGTTCCTATCACTAGCGTTATTTTCACCCTTAGTATCGGTATTATTTTGTATCATCGTTGCTGTCATCGTCGCCTTTGTCCTAGATTGCCATGTGTCCGAATCGCAATTTCCTTCTCTCTTAATCGTGGAGATGGCCCGGGTATGATTACTATCCTCTACCACACAGGTTTGGATATGATACTTCCACACTCTAGGACGAGGAGCATCAGTCTCTCCTAGATTATCGAGATAGGCAGGGCTCTTAACGAAACTGAGGGTTCGAGCGTGGAAAATTCAGCAAGAGTAACCGATAAACAAGACATCTTCGTCGATCTGCGATCACACGGCCAAATCTGCAATACAACAGTGTTGGATAAATTGGATGTTTCTGCCCTATCATATAAAAAGACTTGATTGTAAAGCACGCGCTTGTAAATATGCAAATACAGGCATAATTCAACTTTTCCAGGATCACAACATTAGCCTCTCACTGCTTGTCCCATTTTAATGCCGGTAACATACTGCTGCTATGTACCGAGTCCGTTACGCGCAGTAAATGTTTCCATTACGCGCAGTAAATGTTTCCAATTACAACGGTACCAGCCCTCCTGCAGATGTTGGCGCCCCAAGGGTCTTTGGATTTGATGCTGACGTCTCTGGGCACCGTGAATTCGGGGGGCGCGTATGTATCGTGGCACTATCAACGTCAGCAGCAGAACTTGATGTGGAAATGTCAGCGCTACTAACCAACCAAGTCGAATCAAACAAATTAATCAATCAGCCAATCAAACCGAGGCTATTCAGCGAAGCAAATAATCAAGTTATCATCGCCCTAGATTTGGACGATTTGATCAAATCGGCGCCGGCCCGGATTATATATAGTCCGGCCTCCGGACCAATCGGAGGCCACGGATTAACTAGGGGCCCCGCCCTAGCCTGGGTCACCCGGCCCCGCCTAGCCCCGAGCGCGGCCCTATCCGGCCCCATTAGCCGGGCTAAAAAGCCCGGCCCCCGCCGTTCTCGAACCCACGGCCTAGAAAAGTGGGTCGACGCGGGAAAAAAAGCGCGCCTGCGGCGCACTTTTACCACTACGCCACGAGACCCCTTATCGATCAATTCTATCAAATCAATTTCAAATAAACCAAACAGCCAAATCGATCGTGATTTTTAGACCAAACAGTCAAATCAGACCCCTCGATTTGATTTGATTGATCGGTTAGTAGCGCTGGGAAATGTTGTAGACTTACGCAAAATGTGTGCAATCCTTGGCGTTCACAGTCTCCGTTGCCTTCATAGCCGTGATCGCATTGCATCACGACAGCGTTTGCCAGGACAGGCAACATGAAGAGTGTGGCGAGCTTCATCGCGAATGACTGACTGACTTCCACCGGTCGTGGTTGCAAAGTGGTAAAGATAGTATCGATGCTGCAACGTGTGATGACAAGCAAATCTGACCACGGCCGAGAGACATCAGGCTGTCATATATATGCGTCTAAAGCCTATTTGTTGAGTTACAACCGGTAAGTGTAACTGGTAAGGGGTATCTAGTAAGGTAAAGCGAGACCGAAGAGGTTAATTTGTGGTTCCGTTGATCGTTATTACCCGCTATCAAGTACGATATACGACTATCGGCCAATCCGAACTCATCGCAGCCGTCTTGGCATAATTTAGCTGGAATCGCTGGCGCTCGCGCAAGTCGGCTACGGGGAGCTCTTTTTTAAGGTCAAGACAGACCTCCTACCCGTGGGAAATCTTTATCTTCGCTATCCTGACATACCTTAGTTCTGAGGGATTCACGCGGGAAAGTCTTGTCATCGACGAATGTATTCTCTACTTGGAAACGTCCCAGCCTTGGTATTCGGGAAGCTCAACTGACTGCGAACTTACAGCATTTACTCCTGCAGCACAGCATTCTTTGTCGCTGGTGTAGGACGATTGCTTACAGTTTCAAGTTCACTAATAATGGACTTGCGCATGACTAGTAACAAGTAGATGGTGTGGGGTCTTGCAAGTGCGCGCAGCGCGCATACGGCCAGATTCTCCTCTGAATGGTGCAGGGGCGAAGATTAAGGGTTGTTGTAGGCATTAGTCCATATGCGACTGATATCGTTCTGCGGTCGATTCAACCAATACAGGCGTATTAAACCTTGCCGCCATCACGGACTCGCTACCACTTGGTTGAGATTACTCAACGACAAGACTCTGTCTGCTGATTTCGAAGGAGCTTTATAGTCCGAGTTCTTGATACTTAGGAGGCCATCATAGCTTTGCCACATTGAAAAAGGCTCATGGTATATCTCTATAAGTTTAATCGGATTTTCATGATGTGCTCTGAAGAGCCAAGACCACTCCTTTCTTTGCATTGAGGATATGATTACTAGCAATAAATCATTGTCCTCGGACACAGATGTCTCTGATTGGTCAGCTCCGAGAGTGCGGCATCCTCGGGCCGTGAAGTCCTTGGCGGCTCGGGAGTATAGTGGAGACCCGGGGAATATCGGCGTGGGCCCACGGAACGGAATATCTAGCCGGCACGTTCCCATAAGTGGGATCCGCCACGATCTTGTCCCGCCTGCACTGTAGATCGCTGACTCATCCCAACGCCGGTTCCAATCGGCGACAAGCCCCTCCAACCAACTAATCCCCGAAAGACATGAGGCGCTTTCGGCGGACTCATCTGACGTGAGAACTTCTTCCCTGGCTCAAAGCCGATGAGCACCTAACTCACTATCACTTCACGTGATGATGGTTTTCAAGAAGCAATATTAACGCTCAACCAACCCGTCTCACTCTCACTTGCATCTGCCGACAGGGATATATCTCAAAGTGAGGGGCACTCATTCCTCATCCCACCTTTCATCCCACCACCTCAATAACCCCTGCCATCTCAAGCAATGGCCAAGCGCGTGTGCATCGTCGGTACATTCCCCCCGAGATCCCCGTCCCCTTCCGTACCCCGGTCCGGTCCGACCTTCTAACCTCCGTCCTCCGTCAGGCGCCGGCCCCTCCGGCCTCGTCGCCGCAAAGACGCTCCTCCACAACACCCCCGCCGGCGCCTTCACCGTCACAATCTATGACGCCCAGTCCCGCATTGGCGGCCTCTGGCCCACCCGCCGCGACGACGCCTCCGGCCTCGTCCACCCGCTCATGGTCGCCAACCAGAGCCGTCACACTGTCCAGTTCAGCGACCTCGCCTGGAACCCCCACGAGCCCGAGTTTCCCCGCGCCTGGCAGATCGGCCGCTACCTCGAGCGCTACCTGGACCGCTACAAGGGCGCCGACGTGAAGCTCGGCCACCGCGTCGTCAAGACGGACCTCGCGGGTGATGGTACCTGGACCGTCACCGTCAAGTCCGACGCCGGCGGCGAGGAGACCAGCGTGTTCGACTACCTGCTCGTCAGCTCCGGCTTCTTTGGCAAACCTATCGTCCCGGACGTCGCGGGCGAGACGGATGTGCCGGTTATTCACAGCAGCAAGTACCGCGACCTAAAGTCTCTCTTCCCTGATGGAGTCAAGGACGGCGGCAAGATCTTGGTCGTCGGGGGCCAGATGTCCGGCGTGGAGATCTCCGGCACCATCGCGACGCACCTCTCTGCCGCCGTGAACGCACCCGATCCGGTCCCGGTCCAGAACGCCGACAAGCTCTCGGTCCATCACCTTGTCCAGCGTCCCACCTGGGTCTTCCCGCTGTACACAACTCCCAAGGTATTCCGCCTCTCCTCATGCTCATATTTCTCTCAACTGACACATTCCAGCCCGGTTCCCCAGCAGCCCCTTTCCTGCCCCTGGATTTCCCCTCTTACAACCTCAACAACCGCCCTCATCCGCTGCAAAACAGCCAAGGCCACATCATCCCCGAGGCCGCAAAGACAACGCACACAATCTACACCACCTCCCTCGGCCAGGACCAGTCCTCCTTCTCCCCCTCCGTCGCCGTCACCCCCTCCCACCACTCCGAGCCCGCCTACCTCGCCGTCTCGGAGAACTACATGGAATTCGTCCGCTCCAGCCTCATCACAGTCTCCAACGGCAAGCTCACCTCCGTCACCTCCACAACCGCCTACACCACAACCTCCCCCGTCGAGAATGTCGCCGCCGTCATCCTCGCAACCGGCTTCGACCCCTCCCCCTGCCTCTCCTTCCTCCCCGCCCCCGTCCTCGAGACCCTCAAACACTCTCCAGACCACCCCTCCCTCCCCCTCGCCCTCTCCTTCCACGGCACCCACCTCAAAGACCTGCCCACCCTCGGCTTCGTCGGCTTCTACCGCTCCCCCTACTGGGGCGTCATGGAAATGCAAGCCCGCCTCCTCGCCGCCCTCTGGACCTCCTCCCCCGCCCCTCCCGCGCTCTCAAACGCCCTCCTCGACGACGCCTCCGACTGGCGCACCGTCTCCCTCCGCGACGACCCCCGCTGCTCCCAGTTCCCCATGGGCGACTACGCCTACCTCATGCAGGAATTCGCCGCCGCCCTCTCCATCCGCATCTCCCCCGCCCCCACCCCGGCAACCCCCGAGCTGCCGCACAACAACAAGCCAATGGACATACTCACCCCCGCGCGCTACCTCTCCCCGCTCGCGTCCCCCGAAGCCGAGGCCGAGGCCGCCGCCTCGCTGTCGCAGACCCACGCCACTGCCGTCGCCGGGCTGACCACCCCGCGCTTCGTCGCCAAGGCCGTCTTCCGCAGTTTGCTCGGCACATGGTCCCTCGAGCGCTCCCTCACAAGCCGCCTGCCGACGCACCCCAGCGGCCACTTCAGCGGCACCGCGCAGTTCCTCCTGCGCGACAAGACCGCCGACGGGCTTAAGTGCGTCGCGGGCTCTGCGCCGGGAGAGGACCCCGAGGATGAGGGCCTGGCGACGGAATACCTCTATATCGAAGACGGGGAGTTCCGCGCCGACAACGGGCTGGTGTTTCGGGCTACGCGGCGGTACGTGTGGCGGTATGACGAGAAGAAGGATTGTATCAGTGTGTGGTTCGCCAAGACGGACGATGCGAAGAGGGCGGACTACCTCTTCCACGAGATTGAGTTCTTGCCGCCCAAGGGAGATGATGCCAAGGGATGGAAGGCGCAGGCTGGGCATCTTTGCATCGATGATTTCTACAACGTGAACTATGACTTCACGTTCCAGAGTGTGAATTTGAAAGAGTGGAACATTGGATATACGGTGAATGGGCCGAAGAAGGATTACACGATAGCTGGGGTGTATAGACGACAGGCATAGACAGATGTTATAGCCGGCAGCGTTTAGAATTGAACTTGTTGGATGCTTCATTTTGAATCATGTTTCTCAGGTATTGACAGGTAGAGTGCTACGGCTCGACCCTGATTATGAATGCTATTGATGATGTTTATGTGGATGCTTAGACACAGTTATCAGGTGTTCCCTCCATTACCCAAGCCAAGCCTCAACGTGGCTCAATGTCAATTCTCGTGACCCCCACAGCGTCTTCTGCAAGTTGAACATCGATTTCCGTGCACGCAAGTTCCTGCTCCTGCTCTCCCAGAAATCGGTAGAATCTTTTTCCCAACGGTCGGTCCGTAGAAGGTCGGGCGGAGCAGGCGGTGACAACTCTGTTGAAGGTCTCTGCCACGGATGCAGATGCAGTTTCGTCAACCCGCTAAGCATAGTCTCCGATGTCCGGCATCAAAGTGTCTCCGTCGCAGTCAATCTCACGCAAACTACCATCTGCTTGTGTTGAAGCTCGTATCATCCGTGTTGGCCTTCCGGTGTTGAGAGCCCAGCACCGGCCCCAGCCCTCAGCGGTGCAGGCCCAGATAAGCATGTCGGGACCGGAATCCACGGCTAAGGCTATGACATCTGAGCAGAAATCGACAAGTTGACAACAAACATCGATTGGGAGGGAAAGGCTGTCGAGAGAGCGCGCTGTCAGGTGTACGGCATCGTGCGCCACGACGAAGGACCGACTGGACGACTTTGGCCACCACCATCTCCATTGTGCTACTGCTCCGTCGACATCTTCCAAGGTGCCATAGAAGCTAATATCACCAAACACGTCTGGTGGTATGGTGTAGCAGACGAGAACTTGTTTTCCGACTTCCTGCAAGCCTTCTTCAGTCGTATGTGTTGTCGGAAACACGGCAACAATACGCACGCCATGCCTGAGGTCGATACTTGCGGCGTACACAGTTGGAGCATTTGAGGTGGCCCCAACAGGTGGTCTGAATAGAGCCTTCCGCTGGAAACGCGCGGTGGAACCTCTTGGTGCGTCTGCGCCCAAACATAGTGTTTCGGTTCCACGGTCCGTGAAAAGAACGTGTGAACCATCACTCAGAGGAACAGCATGCGTGTTGACCCATGACTCAGCCGAAGCGGACCATGATTGAAGGTTTTGATCTCCGGGTCCGGGGCTTTGACGTATAGTAGTAGAAGTGAATGGATCGGGAAGCTGCTCGGCGACTGTGTGAATACTGGTAATGGACGTCCTTGGCCCGGCAGCGGTTGTTTTGAGGCTATAGACAGCGGCTGTCTCATCAAAGTGTTTGAACCTTGCGAATGCGTCGTAAATGGGATGTGTCGTAGCACCTAGACCGGCGGCTGAGCTGATGAGCCGAAGCCACATCGACGTGTCGACTCCAGATACTCCAGAACTGGGCGGAAGGAAGTACAGAAAGTCACTTTCTGTGGACAGAGGGAAGCGCCGAGCGAGGTCTTGGCCAGTTGGCTCGTCAACCTAGTGAAGCTCAACCGCAGACGCGCAGCCGAATGCTACACACTCGCGATGTGGACACATGGCAACGGAACGGGGCTGATCATCAGCGCCACCGACGCTGAAATAGACTCTTCGTAAAATTGGCGGCTCACGCCACGCGTGCCATTGTTGGCAGACGCAACCCTCGTCTGTGTATGAAGATTCCGCGTCGTTGTCCGAGTGGCCTAACGAAATTGCCTGAGATGATGTAGTCTTACAGTCAGATCGTTCGTAGGAAGGCAGGTCGCAGACCAGGCCAACCTGTTCCTCGATGAGAATACCAACGGTGTGTCTTCCTAGGCTGGCATCCATTGCGCAAGCGATGACCTTTGCAGGACATAAGATTCTCGCCACCGGCCTTGGCAGGCCTCTGGGGCGGGAGCTGTCTTCTAAGGCCGATTGTAACCAACGGGAGCGACAAGGCTCGCACCGGTGATCCAACTCGTAGATGTCGAGTGTTGCACTGTGGCTGGCCATCAAGTACCGGCCGCACGCACTGGTGCTGAGTTTGTATGCACCTGTACCATCTCTGCAATCCGAAAACAGCGTTTGGCCGACCTCGATAAAAGCAGGCTGCTCGCTGGAGTACTGGTAGCAGAGAGTGCATTCCCTCGATAGCCATTTCGACATTGTCCATATTTCATCGAGATGTTGTTTCCGTTGGGAGAAGAAGCCGAGACCGAGCATGTCTTCCACGCTTGACCACCAGCCGCCCCTTTTGAGCATTCGAACAAGGATGGATCGATTGAGGCTTGCCGTGAACCAGGAGCGACAGGTGTGTCTTGCAGAGTTGAAGTCGCAGGGATGTAGGTGAAGGTAGACTTGATGCATTATCTCGACCGGAAGTCGCATGGGCGGTGTTTCCGACGTGGCAGTGGTGCGGGTGTCGTCGCATTCGAGGGGCAGCACATCAGGTAGCTTGCCATCCGCAGTGCCGAGATAATGAATGATGGGAGAAGTCATGATGAATTTGATATGTCAGAACGAATGTTGTTGGACGTGAAGTGGGATTTGGGACCTCCGCGTCGAAGTCTTCAAGGATGATGGAGGTGTTGGTGGGAGGATGATTCCGAACGAGGTGGAGACGGAAGCGGCATGACAGATAGTGTTGTCGTAAACTAACTATAACGTACGTATGGCATCTGTGTGAATAAAACAGCTTGATTCTTTCTAAATCAGTATCTGACGCGAGAGGTCTTTTAAGGAACAGAGACCGACGCGCCGGAATATTGTCAGCCTAGATAAGTAGGTTGGAAGTAGGTCACCTTGCACCTTCTTCTAGGCGTAAAGCTGCCTCAAATACTTAAGGTTATTATAATACACCCTCTTAAGCTTAAAAGAGCTTATAAATCTTGATCTTATGTAACTACTATTCTATATTTTTATATATATATTTTAGATCTATAAATAGATATAAAGAGAGGTAATTAATAAAAGAAACTAATAAAAGAGATAACTTTACAGCTTTATTATTAAATTATATAAGAGAGGTATGTTCTTCTCTTTATATATCTTCTATTATAGTTAATATTATAAATGCTGAAGTAGTAACTAATATTACTTCTTCGCTTAGCAGAAATAAAGGCTTTTTATTAGCTTAAAATAAACAGCTAAAGTAGCTATTAAAGCAGTAGTGCAGCAGTAATAATAATATCTTATATACTATTTCTACTTCTTAATTTTTTTTCTCTATAACTATCACTATAACTATATATATTGCCTACTTCACTTCTATATATATATATACACTTATGCTGTAATTATAACACTTTTTATTTACTTATAATTCTATTTTTAATATTAACTATATTATTTAGATACCTCTTAAGAAGACTAAAGCTGAGCATATAGCTAGTATAACTAAAGTGAGAGCTGCTTTTACTAGTAAGAAATATAAAAAGAGAGAAAAGTAAGAAGAGGAAGGCAGCAGCACTCCTCTAGCGCCTACTCTAAAGCTTAAAAGCCTTAAGCCTAAGAGTAAGTCGCCTTATTATCTATTTTTATCACTTTTAAGTCTTCTTTTTATTATAAAGCATTATAAAGTTTTCACTTCACTTTATTATTTCTATAATTTAGTTACTAACTTAAGTTATTTTGCAAAGCTGAAGACTAATAAGTCTATTAAAAGTAACTAATCTATAGAAAGCAAAAGAGCTAAAGAAAGGCATAATTTAAAGCTTACTACTTCTATTCTTTTATCTTCTTATAAGCTGCAGTAAAACTGCAAATAATATATATTTGAAATCTTTATTCCTTATCAACTTATTGCTTTATTTACTAACTTTAAAATAGAAATAAAAGCTTTAAAAGCTAAAAATTAAAAAGAAAAGCAGCTGCTGCTGCTAAATAACACTATATACCTGCTATACTTATATAGCACTATTTTAAATATATTGCTTAGCATATATATACTTAATTTAAAGCAGAAGAGCAAATATACTTCCTATAAAGAGAAGAGAAAGATATATATCTTTATATTAACCTCTATTTTCAGACTAAAGCTCTAATTTTTTAGTAATATATAAAATAATCTTATAAATAATATATATTCTACTATATAACTTTTTACTTTGCTAACTATTTGCTAACTTATATATTATAGGTCTTTGCTTATTAGAAAACCACACTCTGCAAAGCTTTTAATATTTATAATAAAGCTTAAAAAAAGGCTAAAGTTAAAGGTAAGAGTGGTAGCAAAGTAGCTGCTAATCTTATAGCTCTTCTTTTTATGCTAGCTATTACTTTAGAGGTTGAAGTTGCTGTAGAAGATATATCAGTCTTTAGTGATTTGCATATTAGTCTACCTTCTGAAGTAATTACTACTAGCTTTTAAGCAGCTAGTATTTACTGCGCTATTAACAGCTTTATTAGCAAACACCTCTCTGAGAAATTGCTGCCTATATATTAGATCTTAATAGATAAATATATAACTGCTCTCTTTAAATAGAAATAAAGCGTAGTATTGCTTTGCTATATATTCTGTAAAGCATAAGTATTTTAAGCTCTTAAGAAGGCTATATGCTTTCTAGCTATTAAGCTATTTTCAATTAAAAATACCCAGCCTATAAGCCTTATTTGCTGCTTAATTTTTTCTTTTCACTTTATGCTATTGCTTATAATATATTTTAGAGGTTTAGAAGTACTTTAAACTGTTTAAACTTTATATAGGAAAAGGTTTTTATAAGACTGTTAGCTAGCATCTTATTAGTTAGAAGATATATAACTTAAAATAATTGCTTAATATATTTCTAGTGAAGCTATATATTCTAGATATCTATATAGTGAAGGTAAGTTAAGATATATTTCTTTTTGCTTATTATAAGTTATATTGTTTGCTAATTATTGCAATAGATCTTCTATATGTTTTTTAAGCTAAGTTTAAGATCTCTAAAAAGCTGCTTAAAAGCTATAGTTTCTTTTATAGTATGCTTTAAGCTTAAAAGCTCTATTTCTATTATTAATATAGTTATTATATTTTAATATATAGCTTTCTATTAGATTAAGCTTCTAAAGAGAGATATTATAAAACCTTAAAATAACCTTTATATCTCTTTGTTGTCAGTAAAGGATATATTACTTGCAATTAGTAATACTTAAGCTATATCACCTCTTAAAATGCTGAAGCAAATCGTAAGGTATTAAGTATAATATAGATATCAGATTACTTAGTTTGCAGCTTAATAGTGCTTTAAAAATAGATTTATTAGGAATTATAATAATAAAGCATAAGTGAATGCAACATCTAGTTATATTATAATTGCAATATAGAAGATCAATTTGATCTTCTCTTAATATAAGAGAACTTACTGCAGGTTTGCTTCTCTATTAAATTTCTTAAGTAAAGTGAGCAGAAGAGGTGTAGTTAGGACTTTAAAATCAATAAGATTAAACTTCTTTATAATTTATTTAATATATTAATTATATAAAAGGTAGATGCTTTGCGTTATTTAATTGCAAGTGATTCTAATTCCTAAATACTATTCAGCTAGTCTTTAGTTTTTCAGCTTATACTTCTCTTTAATTCTTTCTATAACTTTTTCAGCTTCTTTTATATAGTCTTTATAATATAAAATAAAGATATTATTAATATAGAAAAGTATAAAAACTCTTTTATTATAAGTCTAAAAGAGATATAGATCTTCACTTATTAAATGCAATTTAAGATAAAAAAAGAAACTTAAGAACTCTTTATATTAAAGTAAGAGCGTATTATAAAGTCTATATAGAGCGTATTAAAGTTTAATAACCTTTCTATCTTCTTTAAAGCTGTCTAGTAAATAATAAGTGATAAAGAGGTTATTTAGTCTGTATATAGTATTTAAGAATGCATTAATAATATTAAATTAGTGAATTTTAAGATTAAATTATGCTATAAAAGCTATTATAACTTTAAAAGTTTTTAAAGCAAAGGTTGCAGTATATATCTATTCTAAAAGATGCTTTTCTTAGAAGTCGCTTCAGATATAAATTCTAGCCTTATAGCAGTTAAGATATCTATATTAATTTAGTTTATATATAAACATCTATTTAAGAAATATCAGCTTATTCTTAGCTTTTATATTATCTATAACTTCTTAAACTTCTATTTCTTTAAGTTTATTAATTTCAATATTATATATTTTAATAAAGTGTAAGCAGAGCAGTTCTAGCATTTATTAAATATCTCTCTAAGTTTTAAATAACTTAATAAGCTGGTTAATATAGATTTTTCTACTTAATACTATAGAAATATACTTAAGCTTCACTTAATAAACAGAAGTAAAAATAAAGCAATAGAGCAAGTAGTAACTTTAGTTTACCTCTTTAATTGCTTTCTGCTATTTTAATATATATATTTCAAAGAAGGTATGCTAGTTTTATTCTATATATAGGAATATAAAGTGTGTTCTAAAGTGAAGTGATCACTTTAGCTTTATAATTTTAAGTTAGCTTAAGTCAGCATAGTTATATACCTGCTCTAACTCTTCTTCTGTAGTGCTCTCTTCTCTAGTTCCTAAATATAGCTATACTAGCTAAATAGGAAAGTTGTTTTATAAAAGTAGTTATATATTATTATCTTTTATATTCAAATTGCATAGAGAAGAAGTATTAGTTTGAATATAGATCTGATCTAAAATTATATCTTCAGTAGAGGTTGCATTTCTGCTAGTATCTTAAGTCTCTTTTATTGCTTTATCTTTATAGATAAAGGTTGATAATAGCATAGAATTTGTTATTCTATATATATTAGCAGGGTTTATATTTAACTTAAAGGTTAGCAGCTATCTTTTTTGCTTATTATTAACTAGTTAAAGTTTTTTTAATAAGAAAAGGTATAGTAATAGCGCTTTATTATCTATTATTAATATAATTTCAGCTTTATTTTATACTTTTAAGAGCTATAGCTTAAAGGATGCTAAAGATGCTAGTTTTTATATCTTATTAGTAATTATATAAGCTTTTTTGCCTTAAACTGCTAACTTTATATTATCTTTTAAATAGAATATCTTCTTATTAAATATTATATTTTATATAATAATAACTTCTCAAAGCAAAGGTATTTAGACTCTATAGAGGTTATATAAGTTCACTATATATCTTATTAGATATCTAATATACTTTTATGTTATGATTTTGAAGTTATATCTATTTTTATTTGCTTTATATTCTTTCTTAAGGAGGTATGCTCTATAGCTATATATATAGACCTCTCCTTATTATAAGCGAAAATTAACTGAGAGGTTTGCTTTATAAGTAAGTTTGCAGTATTTAATATAGTTTCTTAACTAATCTTCTTCAACTTAGATTAATAAAAGCTAGCTGCAGTATTAGTAAAAGCTTATATTATAGAGGAATGCTGTAGTTTATACTGCTTTAACTTATAGTGTGAGTAGAAGACCTACTGCCTTAATTATTATAATAGCCTTTATAATCAGTTTCTAACCTGCTCACTCTGCACCTCTATTTAGCTCTTTAGTATATAAAAATGTTTATTTAATTTTAATCTCTATATCTGACGCTTAGATTTAAAATTCTAACATCTTATTTATTGCAATTATAGTATACTTGCTATTTTGTCTGATCTTATATAACGTGAGGCTATATTATCTCTATACTTAGCATTTAAATATTTAAATAGCAATAAAAACTAACTGTTAAGTTTTATTTATATATAGGAATATAAAGAGTTAACCTATATATTTATCTTTAATAATAAATAGCTATTTATTTATATTAAAATTTATTAAATAGTTAAATAGATCTTATAAGATTTTATAGAAAGATTATATTGCTCTTTATTTTAAGGTATATTGTAATATTACTTGCTTTATATATATAGTTATATAATATTAGTATTTAAAGTATAATATTCTTTAGATCTTTACTCTTTAAACGTTAAAAACTAGTTTTTTAAGCGCTTTAGGTTTTAGATATCTAGAGCGAAGGTGCTATATTTCTGCAGTATTAACGTAAGTTTATATAAGCTCTTAAGAGCATCACTTTATATAAGTTATTATAAAAGCAAATAGATTTATAATTAAAGCATCACTAGAAAGAATATATCTAAAATATAAATATAAAAGATGAGGTTAATATTTTATAAAGGTGATATTACTCTTTTTTAAAAGCTTTTTTACTTCTATGCTATCTTTATAATCTTTTATATAAAAGGTAGTATTATAACTTAAATATTAGATATCTATCTTTTATAATAAATATTTTGAGATGATATTAATATAGAAGTTATCTATAAGCGTAATATTATAAAGCATTAAGTTTTAAAGTTTGTTTACTTTATTCAGTATATTATAAAGGATCTTTATATTTCTTGCTATAATAAAATATAAAGTTGCATTTATTTTAACTTACCTCTTTACTTTATAGATAACTAAGCCTTCCTCAAAGAGAGAGATATTATTCACTAAGTAGAAAGTACTATAGTTATCTAATATTATACTATTAGAAAGAACTTTTAAGCTTTAAGTGTGAGTTATATAGACCTTATTAGATTTAAGTTTTAATATAAAAGCTTTTGCTTCTTCTGTTGCAATTGCAGCAATAATATCTTCAGTAATAGTGTAGGCTACTATATTAGCTGGAAGGTTTATCTTAGAAGTAGAAATGCTAAGCAACTTTTTTATTCTATTTAAGTTATTTTTAAGCAATTTCTTTTTATTTTAATTCTTATTATTATTAAGCTTAAGGAAGCTAAAGTTCTTTGCAGTAAGCTATTTTTAGCAGGCTATTTTAGCATAAAGCTTAAAGTACTTTAGTTTATTAATTCTAGTATAAATCTGTATAGCTTCTTTAGAGCTTATATAAAACCCTTTACCTATAAGAGCAAACTTAAGGTAATTATATATAGATAAAGTTTATTTATAGCTCTTTTTATATATATAATATGCTGCTAACTTGCTTTATAAAGGCTTTTCTAAAGTAAAGTTGCTAGAGATTGCATTATTAGAACGTTCTACTAGTGTTATAAAGACTCTATTAGAATAACCTTTTAATTAGATTTCTATTATATCTTTATAAAAGAGGTCTTTAAATATATTGATATATTAACTTATGCTTTAGATCTTAATGCTAAAGCATTTTTACTTAATAATATTGATAAGCTTTAAATTAGCTTAAAATAAAGTAAAGCAGTATTAAATCACTTAGAGAAAGGTTTTTAATATAAAGGTTTTTTTATACTTCTAGCAGCTTATATTAAGAGGCTTTGAGAAGTGTGCTTTAGAAGTCTTTAATCTAAGTGTTAAGATTAACAGCAGAAGCTGTTTAATTTAAGACTGTAGTATATTTTTTATAGATTATAGTAAGGTTGCTTAAGTTGCTTAGAGTATAGTGTTGCTTTAGAATGCAGATTAAGGTGTAAAAGGTATAGTCTCCTTTCTCTAAAAGCTCTGCTTAAGTAGAAGTAAAGATCTCTTCTAAAATAATATTCTTAACTTATTTATCTAAAGCTTTATATGCTTATTCTTTATATATATATTTCGCTTTGCAGGCAGCATATATAGTAAAGTGTAAAGTGTAAAGCTTAAAGATGTCTATAGATCTCTTAGTGAGAAAGGTAGGTGTAATTAGCGCTAGTAATAGCAGGTTATTAGTAGCTTCTTTAAATTTCTCCTCTTTAAGGTCTCTATTTTCAGTTATATTACTTTTAATAAGCACTTTTTATATATTTAAAACAATAAAAATATATAAGGTAATAATTTTATTATAAGCTTTTTGTTCTACTTTATAACACTTATATTACTTTTTATTTTCTTTTTAAATCTAGTTGTTAAGCAAAAGTATACCTTTAATTTTGCTTAGATTAAATAAAGTGCTAAAGATATTATTTAAGTTAATATATTTTTAGATATTTTTAGCTTTTACTTCTATCTAAAAGGTAATATATTAAGCTGAGAAGTTGCAATAAGAAGTAAGCTTATAGAAAGCATTAAGATTAATAGTTACTATTATATTAGAAATATATTATAAATTAAAAATAAATATAAGAATAAAGCTTAAGAGTTAAAGTAAAATATAATAAATATAAAATAGATTAAATAAAGTTATAGTTTGCTTTATAGATAGTAGTTTAAAAGTGTAATATAAGCTAGGCTTATAACTATTATAAACTAACTATAATATATATATAGCATCTATATAAATAAAACAGCTTAATTCTTTCTAAATCAGTATCTAACGCGAGGGGTCTTTTAAGGAACAGAGACTGATATGCTAGAATATTGTTAGCTCAGATAAGTAGGTTGGAAGTAGGTTACCTTGCACCTTCCTCTAGGCGTGAGGCTGCCTCAGATACTTAAGGTTATCACGATAAGTGTCAAACTCAAACTGTTCAAAGCTTCCGCAGAGAGAAGGAGACACAACCTGGAAGGAAGACTTAAGGCAAAACTCCAGCGCGAACGAGGTAGGTGGACGTAGAAAGGAGGAACATACCTACCTACCAAGATGCCCACTGACGACTAGGGGAAAGAGCAAGTACTGCGCCGGGCCGCATGACCCACTTTTCGCTCTTGAACACGGGGCCGGGCCATTGCCATCAAGGCTGTGAAGGCCGAGAGTGCAGAGCCATTACACACAAAGGATGCAGAACATGAAAATAACCGAACCGGTCTGGGAGAGTTGTCCAAACGGACAAAAATGATCAGTGGGAGGCTTGAACTCCCGGCCTTGGCATTACTTATAACGATGGGTATCGTATTAGTACCACGCTCTAACCAACTGAGCTAACCGACCTTGATGCAAATTGTGCAGCAAACATGCATGATGCAGGTAGTGCGGGCAGGCCGCAGAGTCATGGATTGCAATGCCAACGACCCCTGTTAGACACACTTGAATCGTAGGATGATCTTGTAAAAATTCATCGTCATAGAGATTAATTAGTTTGCTAGGTCTTGCTATAGAAAAAGCAATCTGCCTATGTAGGTGTAGGAAAGGTATAGCGTTCAAAAATCGCGAAGCCTCTAATTTCCCAACTTCTTAAAATGAACTTCCTAATTACGGCCTATACTGCATGAAATCATGCGAGCGCCCGCCTCTCTGAGCAACTTCTCGGACTGACATCGGACTGGACCTCCGCCGCGGCGTTCCGGAGCCTCTGCTGGGATCCAGCCGGGCCCGGTCCGCATCTGCCCCTGTTCGCTCCTCGGCCCGGAATTCCTCAGCATCTTTCTCTCTGATCCTCAGCTCCCTGAGTTCCCTAGGGTCGTATGTGTCGTAGCTGTCCGCGAGACGCTTCAGCGCACGCAACTCGTCCGCATCCCTCGTTGAGTGCGAAAATGCCAAGTAGCGGTACACCTTCAGCGCATCAGCATCCATCGTATTCAAGGCGCGAGACAGTTCAGCGAGCTCTACCAGCCAGCCGGGCTTGGAGTCCTTGAGCTTTTCTGACATCTGCATAAACTGGCTGATCTCATTTGCGTCCTTAGTGCCTAAAGCGCTCGTGACCTTGTTCAGGTCGCGCAATTTTTCCACATCGTCCCCGATGTTAAGCGTCAGTGCTAGATCTCGCAGTGCGCGAATCTCGGCGGGGTCGGCTTTGACGCCGAGCGCGTTGCACAGGCTGTCCGTGAAGAACACGCGTGAGGATTTAATGTCTCTGAACACCAGCTCCTCGTTATGCGAGAAATGTTGCTTGGTAATGATCCATCTCTTGCCAGATTCACGCCGTACTGGCTTCCAGGTTCTGTCCTCTTTGTGAGGGATGAAATATTGATTCCTGCCGAGATACACATCGTCGCCAAGTAGGCTCAGGATGATTTGGAATGAGACCTTGTGGTCCCTAGTTAGCCATTTGAGTATTGCTGGTACAAATACTGGCGGCGGGCTGTCCAGATCCTTCTCTTCGTCCTTCGAGAGCGATGGACGAATCACATAGCCAGCTGCTGCGAGCTTTACAGCGGTTAAAGCGCGCGGGTCGTCGTCGACTGTAGGTAATGTCAGAGTCACCCCAGTGGCCAATACGTGAAGGGAAAGGAAAGGAGGGGGGGGGGGGGATTGGGCAAGCACGAGAGGGTTCAGTGTCTCACAGTTTGTGGCCAGAGAATGCTTGCAAAACTCAATCATCGTAATGTCGCGGTTGCTTCGGCGCTGAGGGTAATCCGGGTGCAAGATCTCGATAAATTCTGCAAACGTCGGACGCTCCGTATACAGCGATTTGTTCTTGGAGGCGTGGCTGTCCATAAGGCGGAGCACATCGCGATCCGCATAGGAGATTAGGTTGAGCGTATTAACGAGACAAGTCGCCCAGTAGCGAGCGCTCCATGTCGTGGCATATTTCGGAGGCTTGAATGACGGATCATCAAACCCTTCCGTGCCCAAGCTACTCAGGAGCTGAAGGAGACTACATGCCTTAGCCTGCGGCTGCGGGTAGACTTCATTCAACAGGGCTTCGACGCGGCCGTAGTTGTGTTCGTTGGTGGCCTTGAGAATCTCAAAGAGGTAACGCGCTATCCGCTCCGTGTCTGTCGGCACGTCGACCTGTTTTCCCTTGAAGTACATGTAGACCCATGCCGCCACATCATGCCAGCTATCAGCTGGCCTTGCGCGGTTTGCGGCTAGGCGCGCGGCCTCGGCAGCGGCCACCCTGGAGAGCTGCTGTAACGCGACCTCGCCCGTCATGACGATGCCGTTGATCAAGTCCAGCATCTGCACTACGTCAGCTGACGCTTGATTTTCCTCGGACGGCTTGTATAGGATGTCGTGTTCTATATCGGACCATGCGTGCATGACGATGCTTCCGATCTGAACTTCGATATCGGTGATCGGGTCGCTGGGACCAAGCTTGCCAACGTGCTTTCTGAGCCTTATCACCATATGCGTGGCTCTATAACCAGAGAATGTCAATTCAGGAACCGAGGCGTCCGTTTCCATGAGTCCTATGTTGACTTGTTTATTTTCAGGCGCGTCGTGTTCCCCACGCTGCCGCTCAACCAGCCGGCGGATCTTTTGGAAATCGCGCTTGAGGCCGCCTCTCCGGCTAGGTTGTTCAGCAATTGTGAAGTGACCACTCCGTAAGAATTCCACCACCTTTGGCACGTCAGCTGGGAAATAAACTGAGATGCGAATTCCAGCTAGGTCGTGCATCGCCTTGAACATCTCCTCGATGTTGTTGAAGGGTTCGGCTTCGTTGATCTTGTCTTCCATGCTCCACTCCTTGCAGTATTCCTCCCATTTCTGTCCGCGGCTTTCGACCAAGCCCTTTAGCTCACGCAGCTGCTTACGATCTTCCTGGCGACGCTTTAGTGTTTGCAGCGCCTTGTCGGCGTCCTTGAGTCTAGCTGAGATAGGCGCGTGCTTCACGTTCGTGGTCTGATGAAGGCCGTCGGTTTCTGACTCGAGTATCTTCTTTGCTTGGTCCATATGGGCCTTGAGACTCCGCATCCGCTGCCTATGCGCGGTTCTGAAGGCCTCCAGCAGCTCCTCGAACTGCTTGTCCTCGGTGGACATGTTAAAATGCAACGTTGTTTTTGTGGCAATTGAACTCGTAGAGCGCATAAGTGGTTTCCACAAAGAGTTACGGGGGATGCCCAAAGCCCTAAAGTACCGAGCTCAGGAGTGGTTTACAATTTGGTGTCAGCCTGATTGATGTCGACATGAGGGTAATATGGACACAATCCCCGTCGTACCCTTCTTGAGCATTCTTGGCTGCCTTAGCGGATTATAATGTTCTCGGCTTTTACTGGCTAGGTAAATGCGATGTAATATTGCTGCATGTCTTCGATCAGACGGGTTGTGGGCTTGTTTCGTATCTTTCTCCAACCATGATGATGCGGCAGATTGGTCAACTACTAGTAGGTGCCCACGTGGCTTCTCATTCCCATTGACGACGGCAAGGCGCAGTTGGACCAGAGCGTATGCTGTGGAACATGCGGCGGGCAACCAGAATGCAACCTTGCATTCGTTGTGATATCGGTGAGCCCGGAGAGCTGCCCCCTCACAGCTGATGTGATGACAGATAGCCTTACGGTTAGCCTATCATATTAAATCCGACAGTGCGGCCGCGTCACATTATCCATCCCACCACCCCATGCGGCCACACCGTGCATGCCATGCATGCGTACTTTGCAAGATTATGCTTCCCCCGCCCACCATCAACGCCCTGTAGAACGGGTGGGGGGAGCGAACAACGTACAATGGGCGCGAATTTTCCAAATTGGTAACCGAAAGCAGGAACAGAGAATCAGGAGGGCTTCCTCGTCAGCCTACGCTCGTACGTCTTCGAACATGAATAACTCATAGGAGAAACAATACGATTCTTGAAGGTTTGTAACGTCCTATACCTAAATCGCCCCGTCATTTCAAAGACAAAAGCATATTTTCTACCGATTTCAGTAGGCACTAACGGAGTACCACGCTTACAAACATTCAGGGGTCATATTGTATATAGCGTAAAAGTCCAGAAGAGATGGCGAAGTATGTCCATACACCCATAACAACCGACCGCTCCATCCGAATTCTCACCCTGCATCCGGGCGAACCTAACGATCGGCTCCAGGTTGAGTTGGAGACCGTGGATATTGAGAGCTCTGCGGGAGAGTATGAGGCTCTCTCATACGTATGGGGTAACTTGTCAAAGACGCATGATATGGTCTGCAATGGCGCCGAGATAATTATCACGGAGAGTCTCCACGGTGCGCTGACGTGTATGCGCCTCCCCCATGTATCTAGGAAGCTCTGGGTGGACCAGATCTGTATTGACCAGGATAATGCCGAGGAGAAGAGCAGCCAAGTGCCTCTGATGGACGTTATCTATCGCAACGCGGGGCATGTGTTAGTCTGGCTGGGCCACGACCATGATGAGGTGGCAGGGGCGGCGTTCAGCCTGATAACCAACCTAGCGGCTACATTCGCCGATGAAAAGAAGCGGTTGAAGTTCAATCAAACCCATTCCGACAGCTTACTTTGGGGTTCGTCTCCGGAGACCGAAGATGAGTGGTCCCCGTTGCGGACACTAGCGGGGCTTCCATGGGTAAGTTGCACTCAAGGTTTCATTAGTCAAGGTCCCCTTTCATGAAAACAAGTTCTTTTCTCACCAAACACCGCTCATCTAGTTTACCCGTGTTTGGGTGATCCAGGAGATAGGCACCAAGGCCCCCGCGACGCTCTTCTGGGGCAACGCTCGTATGGAATGGGAACTCCTATCTTCAGTCTGCCAAGCCCTCACCGACTATCACCATCTTCGAAAACACGTTAATCTACAGACGCCCAAGATCAAGTATATGTATCGCCGGTTTATCGAGCCTGACCGGACATCGCGTCATGCCAACCGGTTTAGCTTTATCTACGAGCTGCACCGGGCGCGGCACCTACAAGCCTCCGATCCAAGAGACAGGGTTTATGCTCTGCTGGGTCATTATGCCATCAGTATTAGTCCGAATGAAGAACTTAGGGCTTTGAAGCCGGACTACAATAAGACACCAGAAGAGGTTTACATCGACGTGGCAACAAGGGATCTAGTAGGCAATAGTACCCTGATAACGCTTGCCTCAGTTGAGCATGATTTCCTCCCATCTAAGCAGGTCGCGACCAAGTTTTCCAGCGCCGACTACTCTTCAATATCACCAAACGAGCTACCCTCTTGGGTTCCAGATTGGCGTGTTTACCAAACATACATGCTATCAGAACCCACAAGCCCTCATCGCGCCGGCGGTGCCCTTCCGGCCAGCCTCCGAGTGGACAGGCCCTCCAAGACAGTCTGCGTCAAGGGCGTTCTTGTGGACGCCGTGGTCGCGTGCTCCCAACCCTTGGGGCCACGTGAGTTCCACATTGACAGATCTGAGGGTTTTACACCCATTGAGAAACTCTGGCGTGAAGTATGTGGTCAATCTGACTTTGACGTTGCGGCAAGATATCTTCCTTCTTGGGGTCATGCTTCACTAGGGGACGGAGAAAGCGAGCATGGCCGAGGTGCAAAGGAATCTTCAGAAGGTAGCGCAGTCTTCGCCTACCTACAGACTCTCAGCAACGCTTGTGTCGCTGTGGCGTGGCAGGATGGCCAGCCCTACTACTCTATCCCCGAAAGGAAATGGTTTTCTCACGGAGCAAAGTACCTGACATACGCGGTGCAGCCCGGCGGTGTTTCAAAGAAACTGCAAAACCTGGCAGAAGGGGGAGATATGGCCAAGTGGGCGCGGGCCGCCAACAACGCAACACGGAATCGGGCTTTTGCTAGGACCCATGATGGGTATTATGTTCTGGGCCCGAAGATGATGGAGCCTGGGGACGTGGTGTGTGTGTTGTACGGAGGCAATTTGCCCTTTTGTCTACGACCATGGGGAAGCAAGTACTTACTTGTTGGTGAGTGCTATGTGCACGGCATCATGAATGGAGAGATGGTCGAGGCGGCGGAGGGGAAGACCAAAGAGCAACTGTTCCATATCGTCTGATGCTGCTTCGAGGAATGGCTTTCTACGAGCAAGCACCTCTTTGAATAAAGGCCACGCATTATCAGAGGAAACTTGTTTCCTTTAAAATTGGCTGGAAGTGTTAAGGTCCATCAGTGAAACCTGTCTAAAGTTGCCTCGTGTTGACTGCATTATTTGATTAGAATCTCTCTCATTAAAACTAATAGCCCTCCTTTGCCATTTGAAGATCTCACTTATATTGCTGAATAATAAAGGGCACTCACGAATTGTACATTGTCGTATAGACGAGGGTTTGTTCCTCGTCAAACGCTAACCGTTCTCACACGCCTATGTTTGGCTGACTCTGTCAGGGAACCCCTAAATTCCATCATGTCATGCATCTTACATTGCAGCTGTAGGCTCTGTCGAGAAATCATTTTAGTTCCTGTCATCACTGTCCTTGTTTTTAATTACCTTGCCTTAGCACAACTATGAGTTGACAAGTGGGGCGACGAAGCTGGCCTTAAGTACTCCATGCGAGGCTGATCGCAACATCACAATGTCAAAAGTTATTGAGCTTCAGATGTGACATGTTTCCGAAAGTATTATCACGCCGTGGAATTTGCGCAGTCAATACCAATGCAGTAACGTGATTGGAAGGTGCCCGCAAGGACCCGGGTAGAGGTGTCCGAGTTTGGAATCCTCAGGCCGAAGAAGTGGGTCTTTCGGACGAAGTCGACGGCATTGGAGGTTTGCGGTGACATGCGGCTCTCCATGTCCAATGAGATTCTAGCAGACATTTATTCATTCTAAATTCAAGGTGATTGGTCGCGGGTTGTTTGCGGTGGTCGTGAGCCTTGCGTTTCGCTGCGGAAGACGATGAGGGAAGGCATGTCGGGGCTCCTGCCAATGACCAGCGGAACTTTGCGAACATTCCTAGACAGGAAAGTGGCATCGAACTTTCCCATCAGCAAACCAAAATACAACCATCGACGTTGACGCGTTTCAATCCACTTCCACCACTTGAGCTTCACAGCAAGAATGGTCAAAAGTCGCAGGCAGAGAACGCCCTTCCATCAGCTGTGGGTCCGGTCCGGCTGACTCGACTGCTCCTACAGATCAACTCGCAGACTACTCCAAATCGGAACCTTCCCACGACGAGCACCAAAGCACAAGTGCGGTATCGCGTCGCGGTACTTCGATGTCGGTAAAGACCTCATGGCGAGCCGCGCCGTCTCATTCCTCCATGCGAGGCCCTGTCCTCGCCATCGGTGGTGTGCCAGCGGTCCGGCCGGTCCGGGGCGATCAAGGTGAACGATTCAGGCGATTGTCGGCTCGTCGAAGCCACCCCGGTTGGCCTGGTATGCGGTAAGCCGCCTCCCTTTCCTCGATACTGCTTGGCGTTGGTGCAATGGTCGAACGTGACTGGCTGACCGTCTCAAAAGGTGATAGAGCCAAGAGCAATCCCTCGTCATCCCGCCTGGGCGTGGCTAGCAAGATAAACTCTTTTAGATTCCAGCGTGCTAGCGGCACTGCGACGGCACCACCACCGCCGACCACGAGGCGCGGAGACGCGGGTACCGCAAGTCGCGAGCTCCGACTTTTAGACACGGCCCTCGCTCCACCAACACCCGCTGCCTGCAGCCGGTGCAGCGATAGTCAACAGCCTTCCGAATCGAAAGCACCCATGACCACCAAACCCTTGGATCATCGATATCCGCGACAACGGTGTGGTTCTTGGGCATCAACCACGAGAACCCAAGCCCGCGTAACCCTCCAAGTTTGGAGGCACCAACGCTCGCCATCCCACGCTATCCACACGCAAGCCCTCACCTTCTTCGTCTCTCCCGCTGGATGCACCCCCCTCCGCTTATTACCATCCCGACAAGCTCCCGCCATCTTGGCTCATCTCTCAGAGTGCGTTTTTGACCCCTGTTATCGTAAGATGCTCTGTCATCGAGCCCCTTGAAGGACGCGATAGTCCCTTTATCCACACGCGTTCTTATCCAGGCCACTGACAGTCTGCAGGCTGCCTCAAGCGACATCGGTCCTGTCCCCAAACCAATCCCCCGATTAGTTCAATACACTCTCATTAGCCTCTTGGTTTCCTCGTTAGAGAAGGGATATGCAGTGGGCGTGTACCAATGTTTCGTGCTGCAGGGTCCTCAGTACGAATAGCACACACGCCCATCACGCCCAGCAGCCAAACACCGAGCTCCAGGCTCGCTGATAACGGTAGCCGGACTCAGTCAGATCCCCACTTGGCTCCGCCGGGAATAATCACACACCGCGATGCAATCAAAAAACCTTTTTGCTCCATCTCCACTTACCGAATCTTCGTGCACCGTCCGCTCACAATCCTCGACACTTTTGTCCACATTGCCCGCTAGCGTTTGGCGTCAATCGTCCTTGGCATGGGAATAATCAAAGATGGCCAACGCCCGCGGAATGGCGTCGCCCCAGGAGACGGAAGAAGCCACGAGACGATGAAAACTTTGTGTGCAAAGAAGCAGGGAAACGAAATCTCTGTGGCCGCCGGGGTGGACACCTCCGTACCCGGGTCTCCGCTCTCGGGTGGATCCCATCTTTACCGGCTCCTGCGATCTGTGCGTCCCGGACGAAAGGGGGCTGCTCTTTGCTCTGCCAAACAGCCAACCGAGGATGACAGCGACATCCCAGCCAGCTTCTTCATCCCCAAACGTGAACCAGAATAGACTTCTCAAGTTCAGACGGAAGATCAGCCAGCGGCTTCGAGAAGGGGAAAACAGGAGAGCCACTCCATGTTGATCACTTGGCACGAGCAAATGTTGGAGAGAAATGGGGAATCG
Organism: Colletotrichum horii; assembly: GCA_027406005.1. Lineage (NCBI taxonomy): Eukaryota > Fungi > Ascomycota > Sordariomycetes > Glomerellales > Glomerellaceae > Colletotrichum > Colletotrichum horii. The sequence goes on along the minus strand of JANVYB010000001.1, from coordinate 8,886,241 downwards.
TCGCAAGAAAAAACTCAGCAAACAGTTTAAAAATCATGACGACAACCCGAACTCATCCCGAGATTTCTCCCCCTGCTCAGCCCTGAGAGGGAACATGCCCCCAATCGCCCGGGACCCCCGTCCAACCAAGCACAGCGCCACGGCGCTAGGCCCGTCCAAAGTCATTCCCTCTTATTCCCAGATCCGTCCCACGACCTGGATTGCCTAGACTCTCCCACAAATACCGGACAGAGCCGCAAGACTCACGAAAAAGAACGCGCCAAGCCGGTCGCGTAAAACGGGACAAGTCGGGCGGCCTGCCAATGGCCACACAAAGATCAAAGTTGTCTAGATCCATGCGAGCGCATTGCATCGGCCGTGGGAAACGACGCGATTGGACTGAGCTCTAGCGACTCGAACAAAAAAACGAAGCTTTTCAGAATCGGGCCAAAGAGGAAACTCGTCCTTTTCCGACCTTGGAATAGCCTCGTCTGCGTCGCATCAGAAGCAAAAGAAAAGCAAGGACGGAGGTTCGTGTCAAACGTGCCCGACACGTTTTCCGGTACGTAGTCGTCCTTGCAGGCGTCCTCTACAATTCCGTCCCCTTTCCTCCCTTTCCGCACCCATCTCCCCTGCCCGCGGCTGACACAAGATTCCTGCATCTGCAGCTGCAGAGATGACAATCGCTCCCACGACCGTCTATCTCGACCTCTCACACTCTGCCAAATGCCAGTGACGAGATGCTGCTGCATCCACCTCTCCCGTTGGACGATCCCAGGCTGTACCGCTCAACCTCCGTTCTCGCAGCGATCCAAGCAGACGGAGCAGCAGCAACATGACAAGGTTGACATCAGTGGGGAATCACAACCGTTAAAACCTGACGTGTGTACGTATCCAAATCCCACATGAACGGTTCACGGGCCATCACACAGCTGCTTCCAGGCCCATACAGGGATTTACTCATTTTTCTCATCAGGAGGCGTCAGGCAAAGGGTAAACACACGCCTCCAAGAAACCTGGGACCAGGCACACCAACAAGTGCGTCTGCCAAAGAGATTGCACCATCGGACGGGAAAAGCGGGTCCCGCCCAGCTGGTGGGTACCCCGAATGCCGCGCCGATGCCCACCCATAGACCGAATTGCGACCGGATCCCAGGCCCTGTCGCCAGGAGCAATACCAGGAGATAAGTATTCCTTCGTGACTCGAATTCTCGTCCTAGTGGGCGAGAATATAAATACATGGTGTGCCCCCCGTGGAAGTGGAAGAGAAGAAGTCTTTGATCCTTGAGCTTAAGTAACAGTCTGGGCCATCACCCTGAAGTCGTCTTTCACTACTGTTCCCCTTTTCGTGACTCTTCCCACACGGGACTTCTTTTTATTTACTAGATCTCAACACATCGTTTACCCCTTAAGCCCTCCAAGATGGAGAACCCATCACGAACATCGTCAAACACCCTGCCGCCGGGCTCTTCCTCCTCGGAAGGCCCCCAGTACGCCTCCATCACCCACAACAACACCAACACCCACAAGCGCACGCCTTCAAACGCGAGCAACGCCAACCGCCGCTCCTCCATCGCCTCCAACATCCTCCACCCGGTGCAGACGAAAGAGACCATTGACCCGGCCCTGGACGTCAACCTGCCCTACCGCACCTTGTCGCCAAATGCCAACCTGGACGAGTACCGCGTCGAGACGAATGACGGCCAAATCCCAGGTCCCCCAGCCGCCGGCGACGGCTCCGGGCCCGCGAGCAACTACAAGCTCGTCACCTTCACGCCGGGCGACAAGGAGAACCCCAAGAACTGGTCCAAGGCGTACAAGTGGTACTGCACCATGGTCGTTGCGCTGACCTGCTTCGTCGTCGCCTTCTGCTCCTCCGTCATCACGGCCGACATCGCCGGCGTCGCGGAGGAGTTCCATGTCTCCGAGGAGGCCGCCCTCGTCAGCATCACCGTGTTCGTCATCGGCTTCGGCATAGGCCCCATGGCCTTCGCGCCCCTCTCGGAAATCTACGGCCGCCAGGTCATCTACGGCTCGACGCTGCTCATCGCCGTCATCTTCATCATCCCCTGCGCCGTCGCCAAGAACCTCGGCACGCTCCTCGTCTGCCGCGCCATCGACGGCATTGCCTTCTCCGCGCCCATGACGCTCGTCGGCGGAACCCTCGCAGACCTCTGGAGGAACGAGGAGCGCGGCGTCCCCATGGCTGCCTTCTCCGCCGCCCCCTTCATCGGCCCAGCCAGTAAGCCCCCCTTTCTCCCCTTCTCCCCTCCATCCTCCCACTAACAAAAACCCCTAGTCGGCCCCCTCGTCGGCGGCTTCCTCTCTGACGCAGCAGGCTGGCGCTGGCTCTACTGGATCCAGCTCATCCTCGCCTTCGTTGTCTGGGTCCTCATCACCTTCACCGTCCCCGAGACCTACGCGCCCACCATCCTCGCCCGCCGCGCCGCCAAGCTCCGCAAGTCGACCTCCGACCCCTCCCACGTCACCGAGCAGGACATCGACCTGCGCCCCCTCTCCGAGCGCCTCGGCATCTTCCTCATCCGCCCCTTCCAGCTCCTCTTCCGCGAGCTCATCGTCTTCCTCATCTCAATCTACATGTCCGTCCTCTACGGCCTGCTCTACATGTTCTTCGTCGCCTTCCCCATCATCTACCAGAAGCGCAAGGGCTACTCCGCCTCCTCCACCGGACTCATGTTCATCCCCCTCGCCGTCGGCGTCCTCCTCTCCGCCGCCTGCTCCCCCTGGGTCAACAAGCACTACCTCACCCTCGTCGCGAAGCACAACGGCCACCCCCCCGCCGAGGCCCGCCTCGTCCCCATGATGCTCTCTTGCTGGTTCATTCCCATGGGCCTCTTCATCTTCGCCTGGACCTCCTACGCAGACCTCCACTGGGCCGGCCCCGCCTTCGGCGGCTTCGGCTTCATCTTCCTCTACAACTCGGCCAACAACTACCTCGTCGACTCGTACCAGCACCAGGCCGCCTCCGCCCTCGCCGCAAAGACCTGCATCCGCTCCTTCTGGGGCGCCGGCGTCGTCCTCTTCACCGAGCAGATGTACGACCGCCTCGGCGACCAGTGGGCCTCCACTCTGCTCGCCTTCATCGGCCTCGCGTGCTGCGCCATCCCCTTCCTCTTCTGGGTGTACGGCGCGCGCATCAGGCAGCGCAGCAAGTACGCCTACTCTGGCGACGACGAGGACGGGGCGGCTGCTAGTGGGAGCAGCAGCGATGTGGAGAAGGCCAAGGCGCCTACGCACGCGCTCGAGCCCACGAGGACTTTTGAGCCTGCGTAAAGATCTGTTGTGACAAAAGGATGAGTAGTGGTAATATCGTGCGTCGGAATAGTGGTGTTGGCTGCTCCGAAGCTGGTAGGGGGAGTGATGTGTAGCTCTGTGGAGGATTGTATTTGTTTTTGGGTTGGTTCACTCGGCGTAATTGGGGAGTGAAAAGGAAAGGAGTACCAGGAGCTGGCCGGCGTATTGAATCATAGACGCATTAGACATGGACGGCGATGCCGTCGAGATAGTCTTGAATAAACCAAAATCAAACATTCACCATGGCCGAGACAAAGAGCAACCGAGCGTAGGGAATCGTATATTCATAAGTCGTGATCTGTATCTACCCATGACCAGCCGACAAGTAGGGTATCCATCATCCTAGGTTTTCCGACGACGTCCAGCAGCAGCCTAGATAATCCGCACCGGCAGAGACTCCCTGCGCGACAAGACGAACTCCTCCTTGACCAGCGAATTGTCGCATTTGCGGCCCCGCAAAAAGTCCTCGAGGTTGCGGAACGTGCACTCGGAAATCTCCTGCAGTGCCTCCTCGGTGAAGAAGCCCTGGTGGCCGCAGATCAAGACATTGGGGAACGTCATCAGGCGCGTCAGCACGTCGTCGTCGATGATGTGTCCCGAGTGGTCGTTGTAGAAGAGGTCGCCCTCGCCCTCGTACACGTCGAGCGCGAGGCCCCCCAGATGCTTACTCTTGAGGGCGTGGGTGACGGCCTTAGTGTCAATCAGGCCCCCGCGGGAGGTGTTGACGAGCATGGAGCCGGGCTTCATCATCTTGAGCGTCTTCTCGTTGATGATGTGCTTCGTCTTCTCCATGAGGGGGCAGTGCAGGCTAATGAAGTCGCACTTGGGCAGCAGCTCCTCGAGGGGCAGGTACTCGCCGAGCTCCTTGAAGGCGTCGGACTCATAGGGGTCGAAGGCGTAGAGGGTGCAGCCGAAGCCCTTCATGATGCGGGCCATGGAGACGCCGATGCGGCCGGTGCCGATGATGCCGACCGTCTTGCCGTGGACCGTCTTGCCGAGCAGGCCGTCGAGGTTGAAGTTGCCCTCGCGGGTGCGGTTGTAGGCGCGGTGGGTGCGGCGGTTGAGCGTCTGCAGGAGGGAGACTGCGAACTCGGCGACGGCCTCGGGGGAGTAGGAGGGGACGTTTGCGACGAAGATTCCGAGCTTCTCGGCAGCCTTGAGGTCGACGTTGTTGAAGCCTGCGCAGCGGAGCAGGACGGCCTTCACTCCCGTCTGGTGGAGGGCCTCGAGGACGTCGGCGGAGAGGACGTCATTGACGAAGACGCAGACGGCGTCAATATTCTTAACGAGGGAGACCGTCTCGGCGGAGAGGGAGAAGTCGTGGTAGACAACCTCAAAGTCGGAGGGAGAGTGCTCGGCGAGGGTCTTCTTCTTGGCCTCGTGCTCGGCGGACAAGTATTTCTTGTCGTAGGCCTTGGCGCTGAAGACGGCGAGCTTCATGGCGGCGTTTGAGGAAGTCGGTAGGTGGGAGATTGAGCTAAGCGATGCTTCTTGGCGAGATGATTGAATAAGGCTTGCCGTGTTTGCTCGAGGACGACGTTGTCGGAAGACGAGAGGATGGAGGTCGGAAGTGAAGATGGCAAACGACGTCGTCGGGGAGAAGAGGAGGTCGAGGGAATTTTGAGGCAGCACCAGGCCCAGCCAAGACCTCAGCTCCCCCGCGCCTGCGCACTCTTTTCGGGTGCCAGTCTTGGCTGGAAGCTGGCCGCCTTCCGCATTCTGCAGACTGTTCCTCCCTGTGATGCCTCAACCAGCTTGGCGCGATTCACGTCCAATTGCTCTTTCCGGCGTCCAGGGACCAAAAACTGCGCTGAATGACGTGGACGCAGGCGGCCCTGCGGGGGGACCTGCCGCGCTTTTTAAGCTTGTCCCACAGCGCAGTGGCCTGATCCCAATGAGGGAGGCGCAACCCGCCTTACCAATTTTGGCAGGTCCGCCAGGGTATAATAGTACTTCCGCAACCTAGCCAGCTACCTGAAAAAACCTAGCCTAATATATATCTTAGACACACACCCATTTTGCCCTAACTGCATGGCGTTTTGTTCTAGCCCCTAACTATAAGGTTGATTGTATAACAAAAACTTCATCAAAAATCTATTAATCCTAGTTATATAACTATTAAATCTGCACTTTATACTTACTTAAAAAGCTTAATCTGATTAATAAGAGGTTATTAGGTCTAGTTATTATAGCAAATAGTATAGCAGGTTGTTAGATATATATCTGCTTTATATAACTTCTAACTATATTTTATTTTTAATCTATTAAATACTATCTCTTATCTATTAAAAACCTATTCTAATTATTAAAAATTTAATTATAAAACTATTAGCTATCTAATTAAATACTTTATAATTATATTTAAAACAGTTAATATTAAATTTAGTAACTTTAATAAAATAATACTAAAGAGTAAGATGCTAAGGCATTATATCTAAAGAAGTAAATATTATAATTAAACTTTTATAACTAATAACACTTAGAATTAAACTACTTTTAGTATTATTATTAGCACTAACTATTAGAGAATAAATATATATCTTTTTAGAATAGCAACTATTATTCTTTTCTAATCAGTTTGACTAATACTAACTGCCTATTAATACTCCTACTTTAGAACTATATTAAGTTTATATCTTATTAGTATTTTTATCTCTAGAGTTAGATATAGAAAATAAACCTTATGCCTTACTTATAACTATAACTAAGAACAGTAAAGTTAACTTAATAGCTAATGCTATTAAGAACTACTTTATTAAGGAAGATAAGATATTATTTAGAGATGCACTTAGCATAACTTAAGAGGGATCTTAAGCTACTTAAAACCCCCCCTTTTAGAACCTGCTAACTCTTAATTATAGAACCTTTAATAGGTTTGTTGCTATATCTAAATAGCTTATTAGGCTTAAATAGAACTTTAAGAAGTGTAGTTATATACTTAATAACATGCTATACTTTTAAGTTTTAAGAATGTTAAATATATAAGCAGAAGGTGATATAGCAATATATTTAAACAGCATCCCCTATTTAAGCGTAATTATTAAATATATAGAGTTAGAAATAGCAATATAGAATAACTTTAAAACTATAGAGGCTGCACTTAAAGAATAGTTCTTATTATAAATTATAAACTAAGATTTATCTAATAATAATATTAACACTATCTATTAGAATAAAAAAGAGGCCTTATTAGTATATTATAATTAAGTATTATTAATACTCTATAAAGTTAGTTGCTAAGATGTAAGCGCTTTTATAACTCTAAGCATATTAGAATAAACAGTTCTATAAGGCCTTATTAGATAATTTATTAAGGGATTAGCAGACTTAGACTTAAGAAGCTAAGCAGTTGTAATATCAGCTATAGCATTTATAAGTTTTAGATCTATATTTAATAAGATTAAGGATGCTAGGCAGATATTTAATAAAAAGGAGGCTGAAGAGAAGTGCAATTAAAAATAAATAAAAACCAAATTACTTAAAAAAATAGTTATATAATAGAACCTAAGTTAAGCAGTTAATTAGATCTTTATAAGACAGCTAGCATAAATGCAACTAATGCAGCTGTTATAAGCTAACTATAATAGATTTCAAACTTAAACCTTAAAGCTTTACATAATAATATTAATTTAAAACTATAATAATTAGCTTTTATTTTTATTATAACTGCAGCAAGTAGATCCTTAATAAATGCCTTTTCAGCTGCAGCAGCAATAGAACTAGTATAGCAATTAGCAGCTATATAGCAACTAGTAATAGCAGTAGAACTATTAATAATAAAGCTAACTTTATACTAATAAATAGAACTAGTAACTACTATTTTAGCATTAATAATAAAGATAAAGTTGTTAATATAACAGAAGAGCTTATTATAACAGCAGAAATATAAGAATTAACTTTGCTAGAAAGGATCCTAACCTCTTAAACCTATTAAACTGCAAAATATCTAAAAACCTATATATCAATAACTTTAAACCCCTTAAGGACAGCAATATCCTCTGCATTAAATATAGAACCTTAGGCTACTATAAGCTAGATTGCTTAAACACACCCCTATAACCTTAAAAATAAGTATATATAAAGGTAATAATGTTCTTATTAAACTGAAGCTATATAAACAGAATATAACTACTTAGAGGCGTTATAGATATCTATTCTATATAGATCTACTTTATATAAGAATATAGCAATATTGCATCTATTTAGGTAGCACTTAATATTTTAAACAACCTATAGAACTTAACAGACTTAGTTATAAATGCTAGACAGTAGGAATTCATCTCTATTGAAGATACTAATAATATCCTCTCTATTATTATAGAATAAGAGGAGCAGCAGATTTTTATAGGTATATAATTAGGTAGAATCTCTAATTAGACTGACTTAGCTGTAATTATAGCTGTTATTAACATATTATATAATATATCTCTAAAGCTAAATAAATACATCTTAAAGCTTAACTTACTAGTTATATAAGCTGAAATATTTAATAATTAGTCTAAGTGGATAGAGATAATCTTATAACATCTTACTAACTATATATAGAAGGTTATAAAGATTAAGAAGGCTAAGATTGTTAGGATCTTAAGTATTAATATTTATAAGCAAATTCTAATTGAAGACCTAATTAATAATAAAGAGAATGTAGTACTAGATGCTAAGCAGAAGGTTATATATAAAGCTAGATTGATAAATATTATTGCTAGAGATAGAATGCTATCTATAGATATTAAGAACTTTATATAAAATATTAGTATTAATATATCTTTTATTAACTTAATGCAGTTAAGCCTTAAGTTCTCAAAAACCCTCAAAGCACTCTCATAATAAGTAGTTATAAAGAGACTTAAGAGAACTAAAACTAAAGAGAAGGTTATAGCTGATGCTAACGCCACCTTTATCAAAATAGATAGTTCAAACTATATCATAACTATATAAAACCTATAATTAAATATTCAGCTGTTTTTAAAGCATTATTTAGCAATTAGACTATTTTAGTTAGTATATACTCTAGCTACACTTATAATATAGCACTAATTGCTTAAGCAATCAGCATAAGTAGACTAAAGTTCTAAAATAAACCTTATCTCACTTTAACTTATCTAAGAATGCAATCTAATTAAACACTTATTATTAGAAATTAGATTTAAAGGATTAAATATAGGTGTAGCAAATAGATTGATATACTTACTTATATACTTTATAGCTTTAGATATTATAATGCATAAGATTAAGAGGAAGATTTAAGCCTGCATTTAACTAAGTGATTCTAACTAATTAGTGTTTCTACTTCTAAATATATTGTAGTTATATAATATTTATATAATTATTAACTTTTATAGAGCTAAGATGAGAATTAGCAACCTTAGTAAGAGCAAGCAAGTTATAGTTATTAGTAGCTTAATAATAGATATATTAGAAGGATAACATTTAATTTTAAGTTTTGCAACTGATAATATAGATATAATAGGTTATAACTAGCTCTTTAACATTATAGCAGATATAGATTCTAATATAAATAATTTATTTTCTAAGAGTGATAAAGAAGGTGAAGGTAGTAGCAACTTAGATGATAATAACAACTAGGAAAACTAGATCCCTAACTCTAACCTAAATAAGTCTTTAAACTGCAACTATCTATAGATATAGTTTTACTATAATAGCAGGTTGATTATAGAGATAGTTTCTCTTATATTTTAGATGCTAATGTAATATAGCTAGCATTTTATATATCTTAAGTAATAAGACTAGAGATTATAAAATAAGAATTTGCAATATACTATTCTTTAAGTGCAACTATTAGCAAGATAGATATTAATATAAAATTGCTAGAAGCCCTATTAAAGTAATTATTATAAGATGTAGAGAGTAGGTTTATATTTCTTATAATCTAAAGGTTAAAATGATTGCTAATAGACTATACTACCTTAATAAATAAGGTAAATATATAGTGAAATATAAAACTAATAGTTTTAGAACTAAATATATTAAGTAGCGCTATAGAAGAAATCAAATGTATAATATATATTTATAAAGAGCTGTTCTTAAGTTTTTTTGATAACTTTCCTATAACTAACTTATATATCTATATTTTATAGATAAAACTTAAAGTAAAGCTTTAGAGTTTTAGCTGCTAAAAGTATTAAAATGCAACTAAGAAATATTAGCTTAATAGATTAGTTTAAAAAAGACAGAATGTTAAACTCTATAAACCTATTATTATTATAAATAGAGTAGTATCTAATTAGAATGCTTAACTTATTATTATATAAAAGAATAATAACTTTTAAGTAGAATATAGGTTTATAATTAATTATTAGAATATAAATAAAGAGATCTCTTTATCCTTAATACTATTACTCTATAAGATCTATAATAACCTTTTAGACCTTAAAATTGTATTATATTTAAGTTTTAACTTAAAATATATATACTAGTTAATTTCTATTTACTCTAACTATAGATATATTTATGCTTTTAATATCTTAAAACACTTATAACTATAACTAATTAGAATGCAGCAGGAAGTGAAGAGCTTAGCTTATTAAATAACTAAGTTTAACTGAATTTTCTTAAAGCTTATTTTAGAACTAAATGCAGAACCTTTACTGCTAGTGCTATTATTACCTAACAGTATAGCATCTATTAATATATATTTTGATAATATATTTATAAAATTTAAGTTTTAAGATAAGGAGTAGAACTTTATTAAGAACTATTTATTATTTAGGTTTATTTAGATAAAGGTGAGGCTATTGCAAAAGAAGATTAGACTTAGATTAATATCTATAGTTATAATAGATTAGACTTATTAGGTTAGAAGAGTTATAGCTATTAAGCTAGACTAAGTTATAAAGATCTAAAAATAGCTAATACTAAAGAACTAGACTAATATCTAAGCGTTTATAGTTATAACTAGTTTATATTGCTAATAGATGAGAAATATTACTGAAGTTGTATAACTGCTTTACTAACTTATAAGCTTAGTGCTATAATATTAGGGACTATTTAAGGCGTTATCTTTTATATTAATAAAGACTCTAATAGCATCAGCTATTAATATTTATAAATTAGAAGTTAGAAAACCTATCTAACTATATTTTGATATGTTTAAGTATATAGGCAGTTGCGTTATAATATAAGCATATATAACTAAAATAGTGCTAATCTTATATAACTTCTTTCTATTTATAAAGACCTAGAGGAATTATAAAACTTATAAGCGAGAACTGCTAGCAATTATAGAGTTTTATAGATAGCATTTATATTTCTTATAAACTAAAGAATAATTAATAATTTTTACTAACTATAAGCTTCTAACTTAGTTCTTTAGATCTACCTATTATAATAAAATCTACTCTAAATAGATTATAGAATTGCAGATATTAAATATTATAATTAAATATATCTCTAGATGTAAAAATACTGCTGCAAACACACTCTTAAAAACAATATTTCTATTATATAACTGTAATAAAGACAATTTAGAAATAATAGAATCTATTTCCTTAGATAGAAACTAGATCTAAAAAGACAGAAAGAACAGCTATAAAGACCTGCTGAGAAGATTAAAAAACTAAGCATACAACTGAAATACTATTAATAACATTATTAAATCTCTGTTTCACTAAAACCTAAAACTACCTTCTCTTCCTCTATTAGCTGCTATTAAGAAGTTAGCAACTATTAAAACTAAAGCAATATAATATATCTATATAAATAACTAGTTAACCTAGTTAGAATCTAAAACATTAATACTAGCAACAGTAGATAGATTGAACTTATGTGAGGATTACTAGATAGAAGTACTAGAGAAATAGCTGGACAACTTCTAGAGAGTAAACTATTATATTAATAATAATAAGGATTTACTTAAAATTATATGCTAACTAGTAGAGATGTTAGATCTATTAATACTGAGAACTAAAATAGAAAAGTAGTTATAAGACCTATAATATATAGATATTTATAGTTTTTTAATTAATAGTAGAGATAATTTTAATAATTATAGCTGCAGAAGCATAATAATAAAATGCTAATTATATATAATTAAATCTAAGGTTTTATACTATACTGCTTATAAGGTTTATAGAAGATGTCTAATATAATCTGAAGTTGCTAAAGTATATAAAGATGCTTATAACTATATTAGTTATTATAGTTTTAATATCACTTAGAGAAAATTAGCAAGAGAAGTGTTCTAGCTAGAAATAGCAACTAATATTATTAAATATATTAATAGTTGCTAGCTTTATGCTAGCATTAAGCTAAATAAAACACTGTATTTAAACTAACTTATAATAATATTATAACTACTTTAAGTTATAGAAATTAACTATTTAAGACTATTATTAAGAACAAAAAAAGGGAACATATTGCTGTTAATTTAGATAGATTATTTGAGCAGGTTTTGCTAAGTATAACTAGTGAAAACTGCATTTATAACTGAAGTAATTCTTAAGCTGGAACAATAAATCAACTAAATTAATATTACACCTTAAATGCTATACCTAGATATAAGCAGAGCATTTATCTTAAGGGAATTTAAGTTAGTAATAAACATTAGGTCTATAGAAGTTCTACTTACACCTATAAAATTATATAAATCAGTTAGTATAGTTAAGACCTATATTTAGCTAGTTATTAATATAATAACTAAAATAATACTTAATGGAAAGTTTTATGCTAATAAATAGAATAACTACTATTTAGATATACTTAAGACTTTAAATAATAGATAGATCTTACTGCTTAGATTTACTCTAACTAAAATCTTATAAGGAGGCAATATAACTATATTAATATTAAATATCTTACTTAAGAGCTAGATATTACTAAAACCTAAAGAACTTATAGATGCTGTAGTAGTTTATATTATAATTTTAAGAGAGAAGAGAAGAGCTATATAAGATATATAATCAGCTTAGAATATAATATAGTTAGCAAAATATAATCAGAAGATTATAAAACTATTCTACTATAGAGATCTAGTGATATTAGTTTAAAACAGCAAGCTTCTAAAATTTAAATTATATTAGAGAAAATTATTTATAATATAATACTAAGTAGGTAAAGTATTATATAGGTTAAAATAATTTAATAAGCAATTAATACTTTATAATTGCTATTAGGATTAACTAAAGGCTTTTAGACTTAAAACTAAATATTTATAAACTGATAATAATTTAGTTTTACTATTTATATAGTTGCTATAATATTAGCAACTATATTAGAATTTATATATATATTATCAAACTTAATAGAGATAACTAATAAATGTTTCTGCTTTAAAAGAAAAAAACTGATTAGTTTCTGCTTTTTTTAAGTATAATATTTGCTTAAAATTTATTAGATCATTAAGAAAAAAAAAAAAAAATCACTACTACTTACTTTTATTTCTTCTCTATTTTCTTCACCTCTTATATCTTTATTTCACTATAACTTAATATTATAACTAATCTATAGAGCTAGTTGTAAATATATAACTAAAGAGTTTTTAGCTGCAATCATATTAAGTTGCAAACCTAATAGTTAAAATACTTTTAGAATATAAGATTAATAAGAGATTATAAGCTTTTGCAGATATATTTATAAAGAAAGATATAGAGCGATCAGTAGGTAATATTTTTATTACTTTTTACTTCTAAAGAAGTTTTAAATACATTCTAACTGTAAGTAGTATTTTTTAAAACAAAAGAAAACAAAAAGCAGTTATAGAAATTATAACTAAAACCTTATTATATAAGGAATTATTTCTTACTAACTCTTATTAAGAAATTAGAATCTAAGTATAAGTAATTATTATAGAAGATTTTAAATAAAAATAAGTTTATATTTATATAAAAGTATATAGCTTAAAAACATATTTTGCAACTAGATAACAAAATGCCTATTAAGCCTCTTCTAATATAAGCTGAGATTAATAAAGCTGCTACTAAGGTTTAAAATAAAATTAATATTATTAAAAACATACCTATAATTATAAACAAGCTCTCACTAAAAATCCTAAAAAGCTTAAATAATACTGCTAATAATTTTATAATAATAGAAATAACTATAAAACTTATTAGTTATATAACTTATAAGAAAATTAATAAAGCTATTATATATAGCAAAAGTAAAACTGATAAAGAGGACTTTTAGTTATTATCTACTTAAGTTAGCATATTGCTAGAATATTTAAACCTTAATAAAATATAAGAGAAAGCTTTAGATATATAGTATATAATAAAATCTATAGTAGTTATAATTTATAACAGCAAGAATAGCATCTTAACAGCTGATTATAAGTTCACTTTATACTAGAATGAGGTTGAAAATATCAAATATTAAAGCAAATATATAGAGCTACACTATATCAAAAAGAGCTTAGAACTTATAAATAAAAAGATTAAGAAGTTTAAAACTAAAGAGGAAAAAGCTAAGAGAAAGTTTGAGAAGAGAAAACTTAAAATTAAGACTGTTATAACTATACTTATAGTTTCTGCTGTAATAGGAGTTTAAAATAATACTACTCAGCTAACTTAGTAAATATTACTACCTACTGCAACTATTACTATATAAGCTTCTCCTGCTGCAACTCCTATAATATAACCTCCTATACTTATTATAACTTCTATTATGCAGATTATACTTATTGCAACCTCTACTATATAACTTCTTATACTTGCTAACTTAAATATAGCCTAGCTTTAAATTGCATAACTAGCTGCTTAAATCCCTAACGCTAAGCTTATTAAGCAGAAGTCTATAGATAATTAAACCCTATACTTAATATTATTTAATAATCTTATATATAACTTAAGAACTAAATATAATGTTTATAACTAAATCACTTAAGCTAAACCTATAAGAAGTGTTAACTTCTTAGAGCAAGCTTATATTGCAGATGCTAAAGTAGATATATAAGAGGACTAAAACTAAAACCTATCTATTTAAAACCTTTCCTCTTTCACCTCTTAAGAGATTAATAACTGCTTTAATTAATTTAATTACATAATAAACTAGCTACTTTTAGATATTTAAACTATAATAGTGATTATAAATATAGTAAGAGTATTACTAGAGAGCAATATAGATATTATATAGAGCATATATAATTATTTTGCTAATATAGTAGAGACTAATATATATTGCTAATCTATATTTAACTCTATATAGCTATTCTTAATAAGTCTTATTAGAAGCTAGAACTAGCTTAAACCTTATCAGTTAGCAATTAAAACACCTCTATATTGCTACTACTAATATATAGATAATCCTCTATATATCTTATAAGCTCTATATATATAATAATTACAAACTTATCTATAAAGATTTAATTATATGCCTAGTCCTAAATATATAACTTAAAACCTAAGCTATAATATATATAACTGCAACTATAATAAGTATAATTATAACTATAATAATAGTTCTCATTTTAAGAGATATTAACTTTAAGGTAAGTTATAGATAACTTTTACTTATATAGTCTACTTTATAAGACTAAGATTTCTTTCTTTCTTTATATTTTGCATTTTTTATTTAACAGCAATACTATAAATTAAATAATTTATCTAAAAGCACTTCACCTTTATGCATGCTTACTTTATTAATATATTTAACTATATTGCACACTTCATTTTTATTATATTACTTATAAATATAAAAACTTCTAACTAGTAAAAAACTATTATGCATATTTAGAATTTAACTACTAAAACTATAACTGCAACTATAACTACTGAGAACTATTTAGCTTAAATAAAAATAGAGGATTAATTAGATAGTATAGAAATAGATAGAACTTAGAGGAAGTAAAAAGAGGTTTTTTATAATGCAGTTAGGAGAATATATAGTTCTATATTTGCTTTGCTTACTATAGCGTTCTGCGATTATATGGTTTTATGCGTGGGGGTATGCTGCTTATGGTTAGACGTGAGGGAGGTGCAACCTGCCTTACCAATTTTGGCAGGTCTGCTAGGGTATAATAATACTTCTGCAACCTAGCCAGCTACCTGAAAAAACCTAGCCTAATACATATCCTAGACACACACCCATTTTGCCCCAACTGCGTGGCGTTTTGTTCTCCTAAGAGCTACCCCGCCATGCATCTCCTTCTGGAGCTCTGGGCACCTCGCTAACCGAAACGGGCGCTGGTCTGCGCCTGTCATGGGGAGCTGGCAGCAGCCACGCCCTGGATTTTCAGGGGAAGCCCCAGTAAATGACATCGTCACATCTGACTCGAGTGGGAACGCTGCAGAAAGCCACAGATGGTACGAAATGACAAGATCAAGTCTTGGTGACGGTTCAAATTCATGGTCTCTTACTAATTCCTCATAAGTCATTCAAACGCAAGGCACTCCAAACTCCCAAGTGGTATAGTCCTGTTGTCCCCGCTATCCACCCCCATTCGTTATTCCAGTCATGAACCCATATCGACTGAGACTATTATCTACAGCTGGTGAGCATCTCATCCAGACAGTCATTATCGGTTGCTGCTGTCAGCTTGTTGGCGCCAGATGTGCGTATCACCTAGGCTCATCGAACTATCCGACGCAGCCGAGGCCGTGTTCGCGGGGGCGTTGGGCCTCTCCGTGTCCACTGCGCTCTCGCTCTCGTCTCCCGAATCGTCGGCTGGAGGCGGATCCTGATAGATCCATGGTCGATCAAGACTATGACACGTTAGGGCGAGTCAGAAACGGGGTTTGCGGGTACATACCGTGAGGTCAAGCTTGGGTTAATGAACTTCATGCCCTTCTCCTTGTCCTCGTCAATCGTGCTTCCTCGTCGTAGCAGGCCCTGCGAAGGTCTTGGTCCTTCAAAGTCTTCATCGAGAATGGCAGAGTCCTCGGCGTCAATCTCTGCCCGAATGCTTCGGAGCGAGATGAAGCGGGTTAGGGGCTCGAATCGGCGTCGGAAGTAGAAGCTGTACCATATCGTAAAGATAACCAGGGGCAAGACCAAGACCGACTGGGCAAAACCTGTCTGCAGCGCCATTACACTGGACAGAATGATCTCCGCCACGACTAGGCCGAGCACGATGCGATACGAGATCGTCCTCCACGCTGCACCCGTCGCATGCTGCGGCTGGTCCATGGCGTACAGCAGTTGGTACTTGTACGTGAAGTACCCAAACGTAAAATAAATCATTCCCATCGGCAAGATGAGAGCGCCAAACGGCAACGTGCTGTAGATTTGACACAGCATAAAAACGAGCAGCGCCGTCGGGAGATAGAAGCCGTAGCTGAACACTGGTGGCTGCATGATCTCGGCAAAGTCTCTGGGAGTCTTTGCTCCCATGCGGTAGATTGGATAGAGGAAGACACTGCCCACCTCCAGGAGTCGGAAGGGAAACAGGCCAAGGCCTTGAAGCATGATGAAGTTGGCGTAGAACAGACCCAAAGCCTCGATTCGGGAACCAATCAACCGTGCCAGCTTCGTCGTGTTGCCCCAAGAATCCTGAAAGTCCTGGAAAATCTTAAAGACACTGAGCGCAGTTCCTGAGACGGCAAAGACGAGGAAGACGTTGACGAACGTGAAGAAGAAGTTCTTCGAAATGATCGACAGCTCGACATCGCCTTTGGAGATCATGCCTTGCTGGTACGACAGATAATCGTACAGGTAGGGCACGGCCACGTTGAGCAATGAAACGAGCACTGTCGTCAAGGATGTCTCGATCAACTCTTTGATGGTCGGTAATTTCTTCAAAAAGTCGACAACAGAAGGGAACCATTGCTGAAAGTTGCAGACGCTCAAAAGACCCGCAATAGCAGCCAGCACGGCGATCCACAGGATAGACAGCGCGGCCACAAAAATTGTCACGGTCCACGATCGCAGCCTCCTTACACCTCGAGGTGCGTATGTGTTGGCCCACATGATGTCTGAAGGCGCTGGCGCGGGTTTTGTGAGGAACTGTCCGGGGCGGGGATCGATGCGGGCTTGGATCGCCATCTGGCAGGCCGCGATACTGTCCATCGTGACGAATGCTTGATCGCTCGGCGCGTATTCTTTTTGCCTGGCCTCGTAGATCTTCTCGTCAAGCCGTCTGAGCTTCTCCTCGTAGTAGTCGATAGCATCCGTCTGGCGGCTCTGGAGCTTGAGAAAGCCGTACCACAGGCGAATCTTTGGGCGTTCCCGGTCCACGTACTCTGGGTGGATCTCGCCATGTCCCAAAAGCCGTCCATTTTCACCGGCCTCCTCATCAATCTCATCCTGCCGTGGCTCCAGGACAGAGGGTTCTGCCTCTGGGTCACGCAGCCGTTGGACAGACTTGGGCAGAGCAGCCTGCTTTCCAAGAAAGACGCTCCAGGATTCCTCCAGTTTCGCCAGAATTTGTGCTCGTTGTTCGGTCAGAGAGTCAATCTCCCTCCAGTCGCGAACCAGGTTAACGCTCTCAACACGGCCGATTTGGAGCTTCTCAATCAGGTGCTTGATCTTGTCCTCGGATCGCATGTTCTGGGGGATTCCTGATAGACGGAATGTCCTGTCTGTAACAGTTGACTGGGTTCCGAGGTACTCTTGGCGGATATGGATAACACGGAAAGTCTCCTTGTTCAGAATGTACAACGTGAGCCCTGAAAAGACATAGACGAATACCAGCCATGCCCAAAGATAGCTTCTGTCTGAATCTTCCTTGGGGTCCTTGCCGCCTTCGTCGTAAATGTTCGCGTCGCCGTAGGGGATCCGATAAGAGCCCGCAGCCATCCAGTCGAGCATGGCGGCACTGGTGCTGTTAAGCTTGTAGTCCCCTGGTCTGTAGTGGAGGTTGATCGGCAGTAGGACGACGAGGGCGAGGAACGTCATGATGGCCAGGATTCGAATTGCCATCCTGAAAAAAGAGAGGAACTGTCATTGTCAGCCAAGTGAAATGTGTCGCCTCTCAAGTAGCTCATCCACCTACAACGAATGCATCAAGGCCCGCGGAAGCGAGAACCTGCTCCTCCGTCACACGATATAGGCCAGGGATCCATCCGAGCAAAGTATTCGGAAGGGCGGGCAGGCCAATCTTGGGGTCGAGTCGGCGCTTGCGCGCGGCGTAGAGAGTCGGCCATCGCGGACGAAGAACGCAAAATGCGACAAAAGCCGAGACGCCGAGGATGAGAGAGAGGGCCAACTGGACAAAGATGGCCCGGGTGCTCGGCTGGAGAGCCTCTGTGGCATCCTTCCCGCCGCACTTGTCTGTCGAGTTGATTATCAGCGCGTCCATCTCGCGTACATAGTGAGGGTTCGGTCAAGGTGGTTGATGTTCTGTCAGTGTTGGCGGTGTAGATGCAGCTGTCGAATCGCCAAGCAGTCGTGGGTGGAATCTGGTGATGCAGGTGGTTGGTTGAAACCGAAGCTGGAGCTCCAGGCACGCGAAGGAAGGTCTCCACTTCATCTGAACCTGTGACGTGATGATGCAGCCCGAGATGAAGTAGCTGATTACGTAACATTCGTCAACGGCCACATCGCCGCCACAGCAAGCACGTGAAGACCGCTGCACTCGCCTCCATTGGTGCAAGCTCCGGCACTTGGGCCACACACTGCGAAGCTCTCGACCGAGATGCTGTGGTTGAGGTCAGCAACATTGCGCTCACGGCGCGCTGCCTCCGACGCCCTAAACTCTCGAAGGCCAGCTGTCTACCTTACTTAGAAGAGCTTCCAAGGTACTATTGGTTCCCTTAAACTTTGGTACAGTCAGAGTTGTACCTAGAAAATCCGATGGTTGCTTGTCCGGGATGTCCGAAGCCACGGCGACCTCTGGTTGAAGCCATCGGCAGGACAAGCACATGCCGTCAGATGCAGAGCTGCATTCGACCCCAGACACCATGCCTTGTCTGGCATGGCTTTTCTCCCACACGGTCGACTGATGAACACGCGAGAAAGCCAAGCCCAGCCCTCTAGCAGGCTGCAGCAGAATGACTAGCTCTAGTCGACGGTCGGGCCTCCTGCTGTGGTCGGCACTAGTCGCCTACACCGAAGATCTCACCGTGAAGCAGCACTGCCTCTGCAAAGGCTTATGCCAAGGACGGTTGTCGGAAACGAACCTGCATCTTGGGAATTTGGTAATTTGGAAGCACAGGATGAACAAGACGGGATGGCCAACTGCTTCGGCCCAAGAGTTGGGAGGTTTCAAGGCGCTGATGCCACAGAGCCGTTCAGAAGCCGACGCACTGACACGGAATGTTTTCGTGGTCCCCTGCGGCGCATGGCTTCCCCCGAGCATTGTCGTCGTCCTCATCCTGTCCGTTTGGCTTGGGAGAGGCTGGTTCGATTCAGAGCTGGCTTGACGTTGGAAGGATGGGCTGCAGCAGACAAAGACGGGGCATCCCACCGTCCCCAGCCACTTGGCGTACTCAGACCTTCTCCTTGTAATAGCCGTTTGCGGGCCAAGAGCTTAGATCGACGTCACGCCCGGCGACGAGAACGATTGAGGGTGTCGTCAATCAATTGATTGTCAACAGCAGAATGCAGGATGCAGATGCACACTTTAATCATCGCCGATGCCCGGAAATAAGCCCATGATAACCACTACAGGGCGAACAACAGCGAAGTGCAGGCAGCAGGCCGAATAAAACATGGCGATAGCGATGAGACCGAGACGAAACAGCGTTGCAGGCCGCTCGAGTGCCAAGCTACGGCCCGGGACGGGTATTGACTTGGAGGTAGGAAGAGAAGGTTGGCGGTCATTTCGTGGGCCAACCTCCTGCTTTCATGAGTGCCCTGGGCTTCCACATCGGCCGACGAGATCAATGTCGGGCGGTGCGAGAGAGGCAGAGAGGTCTGGTCTGCAGCTTCCCAGACTCGAAAAAGTTGAGCAGAGTTCATCTCTCCATTACCATTACCTTGGCCGGGGAAAGAAGTCTTTGTTATCGAGGGGTCTGGATTGGTTGCAGGGCGTCGTCGTACCTGCCGTTGGCTGGCTGCGGAAACTTCCACTCGCAAGCCGCAAACTGCAAATCTGCCCTGTAGAAAGGGAGGTGCTCCGGCCTATTTTTTCACTGGCCCCTCCCCCGCCGTTCCCCGGGTCGTCCCTGCCCCTCCACTGCCTTCCCAGCGCTCTCCTTCCCGCCCGTCCCTTCCCTGCCGCTGCACCACCACCACGCTGCACCACCACCCTCTTCCTGCCTTTTCAATTCCATTAATTACCTTACCTTACCGGCGGTCTGGATTCAGGATCTGCCAATCGTACCTGCCTATCTGCGTGCATGCCTGCGCAGTTTTTTTTTCACTGTTGCTGCCCCCTGCACCTACCCTGCGCTACGGCTTTTGTCGGCCCACAACTCGACGACGTCGACCCCTCCAAAAACTCCCCGGTTCATCTCTCCAATCGACCACGAAAATTTCAGCTTTTTCTAATCAGCTCCATCGCGGCCCCTCAATGCCCCTCATCGCCCTTCGCATTCACATTGCTACAACTGTTGCTTAATCACGATACTTTTGAGTGCTATTCAATCGCATCGATACGCCGCATACGAGTAACATGGCCGAAGCTCAATTGACCTACGGCCGGGCCGACGACTTCGTCCTTGTCTCCAAGCCTAAGAAGGGGACCGCTTTTGTTGAGGCCCGACTTAACGATGGCGTGAGTTCATCTGCCACTGAATGCGCAACTTAGGCATCTACCTGTGAATAGTGCCACTCACACTCTCTCATTGACAGTACACCTACACCGACAAGGGCTGGCAGCAGATTCTCGCATGCCTGGAACGCGAATTGAGCCCCGAGAAGCTCAACGACGATGCCGTCATCTCCCTTGAAACAGACTTGACGGACACCCCTCGTAAGTAGAACCCGCCAATGCCTCCTACCTCATACTGACCCATCATCAGTCTACAAGCACGTGCCTCAGGGCATATTCCAGTCCTTGCGAGTTGTCGACATCCAAGGCCTCGACCCGGCAACCCGCAAAGTCTCGGCTCGGGATGTTGCCATCAAATTCAAGATCAACCCCTACAAACTCAGCTCCGAGGCATTCGACCGCAACAAGGCCACCGTCCTTCCAACCGCCGCGTTTGACGGTCTCTGGGAACTGTACGGCACTCCTATCTACCCCTCAGAATATCATTATTAACTTCATTCCTTTCGTAGCTGCTGATTGTGACCATTGCATAGCTCGGCCACTGATGACACGCGACCGCTGCTGACTCGATGGGTAAGGGATACCGGTGCATCTCGTCTGGACCACCATCCCTCAATGTCGTTCCCCTCAAAGCCTGAAAACTCCATCATCTTTGTCCTTGGCGATGAACCTAGCAACGCGGATGTGGCCATGGCTTTAGCACAGAAGATCTCCATCCACCTCTAGAGCCGGTATGTGCAGATCCTTCTGCATGTCGCCATGCCAGGCATCGATTTCAAGGACATCATAACGGAGGCTATCAAATCGCCATCAACCATGCACATGGTCCTGGTAGACAACATTGAGAGCCACGGTTGGACTTGGTCATCAAAAGAACCCGACCCCGAAATTCAAACAACCACCTGCCCAGTTGGTTTCGACACCCTTGAAGCATTGCCAAACGTCTTGGCTATCTGCACATCGAGCAGAAGCAAGTTGCCCATCCAGGGCCCCTCTAGCCGCATTACCAGGGCATTCAGACTCGCATATCTGTTGTCGCCTCCCATGTGGGAACCAATATGTTATGAGATCTTGCGCAGCCTATTCCAAGCATACGTGGACGCCGGTATCATCACCTGCAATGACAGGCTTGGCGACTACCGCGATGTTACCGACGGCAGCAAGACTGAGAAGGCTACTCCAGGCTTCCAAATTCTCGAACTTGCAAAGCACGTGAAGAACGACATGTCTGCTCGACTTGTGAGACAGATAGTCATCCGGGCTTTGACGACCGACCGCAAGAATAAGCGATGCGACATGGCCACTGCTGTGGGTACCGTCCGGAAGTGTCACGGACTTGTTGTTGCACAAAGAACAACGATTTTCAATCAAGGTGAGTTGGTTTCCGGGTGTGCATTGTGCGTAGGTCGGGTTGACTAATATACCAGCAGGCTCGATCGAGGACAAAGCTCAGGCGGGCGCAGCAACCTCTGCCGGAGTCGAGCGAGCAGGAACGGCGACCAAGGAAGGGCCAAAGACTGCTTCAAATAAACGGAGAGCCTCCGGCGATTGGATTCTGGATGACTTCGCCGACATGGGCGAGGCCAGCGATTCGAGTCTGGATGATTTTGCCGATATGGGCAAGACCCGCGATTCGATTATGAGTGACTTTGTCGACTTGGTCGAGGAGTAATCAGTCGCTGCGAGTCGCCAGTGACAATCAATTTGAGCAGACGTTATTTCCGTTTCTCGGCGAGCGGTCTATCCAACCCCCACGGTTGCAAAGTCAGCGTTGGAATGCAATGAGCTGAGAAACATTGCATAGTTCTGGCAGGTTCTGACAGGGGTTCTGTTCGTGTGTGCCCAAGGTTGGGACGCCATGATAACAGATGGCTAAAGAGCATCAGATTGCTTCACGGCAAGGGCATGTAATTATGGTAGAACCTTTGATGAAA
Organism: Colletotrichum horii; assembly: GCA_027406005.1. Classification (NCBI taxonomy): domain Eukaryota; kingdom Fungi; phylum Ascomycota; class Sordariomycetes; order Glomerellales; family Glomerellaceae; genus Colletotrichum; species Colletotrichum horii. The sequence continues at coordinate 8,863,468 of JANVYB010000001.1, read as the reverse complement.
TCAGAATGATACCACAACAAGTACCCTCTTAGATTAAGGTCCTGCTATAGCAAATTATTCTAATACGGGTGTAAAACGAACAACAAATATCATTATTAGTTCTTGTTTCTAACTGAAAGCCGGCCTTTGATTCTCAGCGCGGAAAGCTGAATTCTCGGCGCCAGCTTTCACGACAACACTGTTGATGAAAGGAGGGGATCAGACTCTTCTGCAGGGACGACTTCACCCTTGCGCATCATGAGAAGCGCAGCCAGACGCGATGGGCCTGTAGCATGCGCTACATGGTATCCGAGTTTGCGAATCAACGCCAACAACGAGACTTCCAATCATGTCCTTCGCCCTGATGGTCTAGCGGTATGATTCTCCCTTAGGGCTTGATAACCCACATCTGGGAGAGGTCCCAGGTTCGATCCCTGGTTAGGGCCCATTCCTTCTACTTTTGGCTTCTGAACCTAAGCTCGACGGTTTTTTTTTCTTTTTTCCCCTGTTTTTGTTCGACACGTTCCCCGTTGGGTGCACGCGCTCTTGGCTCATCCCCTCGAACAAGACCGTCTCAGTTGTTGAACAGGTCTTTGAGGTCAACATCTCCAGCCTTGCATTGCTTGCTGGGGGGCATTTTGAAGACCTCCGTTAACCCGGGGTAGTTACTGTACCAGCAGGTGCAGGTCCCTCTTAACGGACTATCGTCCACGGCGAGAGTATCCTCACACACCAGTTTCCCTAGGTCGCCATACCACTTCTGCATGGAGAAAGGGTCGTCCTTACTGGCAATGACACCATACGTCCTGCACACCTCATTGAGGATACCGCCCTTCTTCGCTGTGATCGTATCCGTCTGGCACCCATTTAGGATTGTCCGGAAACGTGCCCGACAGTGGTCTCTCTTCTCCTCATCGGTCTGACCGAGGGTGAACCGAAAGGTGCCGGTGCAAGATCCGCGCGAGTACATGAGGCCCAGCCATAACCTATCGCCCGACCCTGTGATCTTGTATGGATATGACGTGCCACTAGACTTTGGGTTGCCGTCCGATGTTTTTGCCGTGCCGTTGGCCAGGGGAGAAACAATGACAGTTTCCCAGTACGCGCGGTTGCTGCAGAAGTTGGTGATGTGCTCTTCTACCTCCGGCTGCGAAAAGGTTGGGCCCTCGGACGAACATTCCGGGTCGGGAATCGGCTTGACCGGGGGTGTTGTCGTCGCCGGCAGCGGATTCTTCATCCCCTCGAAGGTAGTGGCCGCGCGCTTCTCGATCTCCGCCTTAGTCCACGAGCTCACGTTGAAATCCATGCGCCCGAGGTCGACGGGAAACCCGTTCTGCATGCGCTGGTGCTCGCCTGAACTGAGCGTATCATTCTCGCTGCCCAACTTCCCATACGACGGAGGTCTGGGGAAGTAGTTGGTGCTGTCATAGAAGTACAAGCTGTTGGCGAGCCAGGCGTAATTGTCGGCATTCACACTCGTCCGCTGACCGCCGCCTTTCTGGTCGAGCTTTCGCTGCGCCAGCCTGTAAACGTAATACGGGCCGTAGGCTCGCGGGCCCTTATTCCCTTCATCGAGCCATTGATCGTCGACTTTACGCGGCGCGTTAGCATGAATCTCCGATTTCTGCTGACAAGCACTTACTTTTGGGATTACCAACTGCCTCCAGATGCATAATCTCATGCAAGAGGTACTGTCCCTTGTTCGCCTGCCACTGCGCCTCTTGGGCATACTTGAGCTCTCCTCTCTCCAGTCCATCCTCCAGACGTTTAAAAGTGTCGTCCAGGCTTCTGAGCTCGAAGAACGCCGGGCAAAGCGTCACGTGTTGATATTTCCAGCCAAGCCAACTCGTCGACCATGCGTATGCTCCCACGGCTTTCCCGTCAACCTTGATTCCGCATTGATCTTTGGTATCTTTGCAGCTCAGGATGATGTCAAAGGATTTCTTCTCCTTGACCTCTTCGGCTCTTAGAAAATTCTCTGTTCATCAAAGCGGGTTACTACCGTGTGATGAGCACCGACGCTTTCGTGGGTCTCGAACTTACTGCTGATGCGAACTTGATACTCCGCAAAGTCGGGGCCAATGTAGGTCCTCCATGTGGCAATCTGTCTGTCAGTGGTCGGCACCGCTTCGGCAAATCTTGCGAGAGTGACGGCGTCCCAGACTGCGGTCTCGATGATGTTCTTGTATGAGTTACAAGAGCCGTCTGCGTACTTGATCGTGCCGCCTCCGAAAGCGACTACGCCAGACTGTGCAATGGCAGCGTCGGCACACTCCTTGGATGGCTTCTCCCACGGATTGCTGCAGGCAGAGGCAAGAAGAGGGATGTTTCCCGAGAACGGGTTCTTCCCATCAGGACGCCACGGAGCGTTGAAACAGGAAGGGGGCTTTGCAGGGTCCGATGCCACTGGGTCTGGCAGGTCCCTCGGCAGATTTGGGGCCGCAGTTGCCAGGGACGCCGCGTGGGCTGCGAGGAATAAGAGAAAGGGCAGCATTCTGAAGTAATGGGACTCGAAGGAACGATTCGAAAAGGGGATTGGTGCTGGAGTATGAGGCATGACTTTACAACACGTAATGACCCCTCGCGACTGTTAACCAGCTTTTGTATTCTGCCTTCATGATCTTGCCAAGACATTTGAACAACATCCTACATCGTCTTTGATAGCTATGCTGCTGTGATGTCGGCCTCTAAACGGCGCAGCAAAGATCCCAACCCCGGTCTTACTGATGAAAATCTATTCATAGGGGCCATTCCGATGCATTTAATACCCAATATTAGAGATCCTTTATCGGTGACTTCTTTTCACAGGACTGTTCAAATTCCAGGGGTTACATTTGCATGCAGGCGGTCCAACATACTGTAAAATAACCTTAAAGCCCCCAGGCCTTCACTAGACCGACATTACCCGATCGCCGCTCTGTTGGATCCAACAACTGAACACTCCAGCGCTCAGGGATTGGAAAATAGCTTGGCTTTTATCCAGTCGGGGGTCTTTTGGACCCCAAGCCCGGTGGTGTTCGGCCCTCAGCCCTCGCCAAGACCAAGTTTCACCATCCTTTCCCACTGGTGCTCTACCCCCAACGAGGACAAACAAAGATTACCAACAGTAGGATCCAACCTGGCTGGCTCACAGACATGACCTGTCATTTTTGGTCTTCCAGCTCACCGACGCAGCATCGGAGTCTTACCAAATTACCACAAACGATTTTATTCCCAAGGCCTGCATCGTGTCTAGAAGGGCAAAGGTACTGAACAAGCGATAACAACTGCAAATGAGAAGCAATCTAACAAAGCTGAGTGATTGTAGGCGTGTGAATATAGCAGCAGCTACGTTCTCCGCTGTTTTGGCAGTGAGTACTGGGTAGTCTTCTATTTTGTATGAGAGCGCTTGGTATAGCAGACTCGTGGAATCCCCATGTGCCTTGCGACTTTTACAAAAGCTTTCTCGTGGGCTTCTACAAGACGAGAATGATGTTGAAACAACCCTTCAGATTTGTTAGACTGGTAGTTGATGAGGTCCGAAGTTTAAATGGTACGGTACGATGAACGGCGGGCCAATCATTCAGGCAGATTCCGAAGTTGAGATGACTACTGTCAATCCATTTCGACAACCCCCGTGAACGAATGTCCACGCCACGGATTGGTTCAGTCTTGTATTCTTGGGTTCGTAGTTGGTCGATGCTTAGCTGTTGCAGCGGTAAATGGCAAAGAACCAATTATTTAGGCGAATGAGGCAAGTTCTCAACCCTTTCTAGTTCGAAGCAAACACGCTGTTGTGCCTCATGCCCATCTGTCGTAGAGGGTATAGGCGCTTACTGCACTGCACTAGGTGTGGTACCCACTTGTTGCGACAGTTATGAGCCCAGTAGTTCTATGAGTTAGTGTGTACGTTTTTAAGCGCGTCCCCACACCCTAGAGGTTAGGCGTTCGAGCCCGGGAGGAGTCGATCCTATAAGCTGTCTTTAGATACAGGGAATAGCGTGGAACAGGTCCCGGCTGTCTCTCAGACAGGACCTGGGGGGGTGTGTCGTAGAGGGTATAGGCGCTTACTGCACTGCACTAGGTGTGGTACCCACTTGTTGCGACACCATCGCTGCCTTCCTTGCCTTCCTGAGTGGGCAGCTTGACGCATGGGTACCATTGGTCAATGTGCGCAACTACATTGAAGAGTCATGAACCACAAACGGTATTTCTGGTATCTTTGCTTGCTGATGTGCATAAAAGCTGGCCAGTCACCAGTCAGTCTCATGTTCGCCAAGAAGTGATATTGCTGACGGTGGTCTGACTCCTGCACACCCGCAGCTCAAAGGCTAATCCTTGCAACCACATCGTGGTCAAAACTGAGCCTTATCCCCGGAATCGTTTGATCACCGTTCCATCTTCAGCAAACGTTTTTCTGCGACTATGTTCAGCACACGATAAAGGCGTTCAGCTTTCCATTCATTGGCATGCGACTATCCTTTTAGGAAATTTCCTTCGTTGAGGCACCCGAGACATCACGGCCAAGAATTCCTTGCCTGAGCATTCAATGTTGCGAACGTCTTCTTAACCAGACATGCAAACCAGCGACCATGAGCTTACTGTCGATTCTTTCGTCAGCAGCATAGAAAATGTGAGCTCGTCATCCTTTAGCAATGAAAGCGATCGGATGAAAGCTCTATTAGCAGCACAGGCTCTGTTGGTCCGACTTGAGTCGCCGTGGGATACGGTTGTGAGACTCAACATGACTCAAGTAGGTGCTTCGGTTCTAGGCTTGATATTGTGACATACGTGCCTAACGATGATTGTTATTACAGCCGGCCCTTGGTGCTGCTATCAGGACGGTGAAAGACCTGGAACTATTCGAAAGGTGGAACGAGCACGGCAACGGACCACTTATGTCGTAGCCACTCAGCCACTTGTGGCTTCATGGCTTCGTGTGGCACAGGCGTATTTAATACGCCTTCGCCTTGCATCCCTGTTTCCAAGAGATTAACCCATTTTCACCTATTTCTACAACCCCTATTATGCAACAGTTATAAGCCTAGCTTTTAATATGACGCTTCACGCCTCCTGATATGCTGCAAAGTAGGCTGTAGCCTAATGCAGTTTATCTTTTATCTTATAATATCTTTTTTAATAGCTTAACAGCAGCTAACTAGTATACTTCTTATAAAGCAATATAACTAGCCTGTATAGTTTATATAACTATGCTTTTATGCATTTTAGAACAGTATATAAGAATATATTAACTTTTACAGCAAAGAGGTATTTAATTTAATATAGCAAATGCTATATCTTCTTATACTTAATAAACTGCATATAAAATAACAAAAAGAAGCTTAATATAAATATATCTAACTTTATATTAACTAGGCTGCTTATTGCTACACTTGCCAGCTAAACCTTATTAACATTAAGCTGCTGCTATTACTTATATTTATAGTTAAAGATGTTTAAGAAGAATATATAGAATAGATTGCAAACTATAAGATATAAGTTGCAGAGCAAAAGAAGCTTATAATAAGCTACTACTTTATTTAAAACTAAGTTTATACTATAGTTAACTATAAGATATTATTAATAATATAAAGCAACTTTATTTTTATTAGAAACACTTTAATTTAAGTATTTATTTATATACTTAAGAACTACTTCACACTAACAGTCCTCTCTATAGTTACTACTATATAAGATAATTACCTTGCTTTACTATAGAAAGCTATAGTAATAATAAATCTAGAGGCATAATACTAGAAGTAATACTATATATATCAATATATATAAGTATATAAGATCTTTAAGATCTAAGAAGTCTTCGCTTTATATACCTTTTTAGAAGCAGTTAGCAAACACCTCACACTATCTTAAGCTGAATAAAGCTTTATTAAACTTATTATAGCAAAAGAGACTAGCAAGCCTATATATAGCATTATTAAATATAGAGCGATCTTTGCTGCCCTTATTAACTAGCATATAAGTTAAGAAGGCTAGTATAGTATTTATGCTATGCTTAGAGGCTGCCTAAAGCCTCCCCTCTCTATAACTTTAGAAAACTCTATATAAAGTATCTCTACTTTAAATAGAAGCTATAGAGACAGTAATTTCTAAAAGTGCCTATATAGCAGAGAGTACTAATAGTTAGCTATAAAGTATAGCTGCTTAGAGATAATATTATAAAGCAAATAAGCTAAATATAAAGCTTATTTTGCAGCTAGTAAAAAAGAGACTATTTTAGAAGCACTCTTAAAGCTAGAGTAAAGCTATCTCTAAGACCACCTCTAAAGTGAAGAATAAATTATAGAAACACTAGAGATATTATATCTGATATAAGTATTATAACAGTTACCTTTAGATATAGTTATATAAAGCAATATTAATCTGCAGAGACTGCTCTCAGCAGAGACTGCAGTAGAGCAGCACCTCAGATAATATAGCTTAAATAATATCAATCTATAGAAACTGCCTTCAGCAGAGACTGTAGTAGAGTAACACTAGCCTAACAGAGGACAGATATAGCAATAAAGCTAATCTATAGAAACTACCCTCAGCAGAGACTGCAGTAAAGCAATATTTATATGCTATCTATATAAGAGCAAAGCAAATAAGCCTCTTTTCATTTATATATAGCTTCATTTTGCAGCTTCACATCTTAGACGTAAAGCTAGGGAGGTATATCATAGCTATTTAGCCACTTATAGCTTTATAGCTTCATATAGCATAAGCATATTTAATACGCCTTCACCTTACATCCCTATTTCCAAGAGATTAACCTATTTTCACCTATTTCTACAACCCCTACTACGCAACAACTTACAAATGCGCAAGCAGCGGAGATCATCAGAGGAAAATGCGATCCTGCGTTGCTTTGTGAGTTTGAACTTGCCTGAGTTCTTTTGCCGCGCTTATGGACATAATTAGACCGGCTTCTTCGTCTTCTGGCAGCAAACCATCTTCTAGAAGAAATATCACCTGGCACATTCAAGCCTACGCAATTCGGCGTTGCTACCACAGCACCTGTGTTCAATGGGCTCTTCAGTAGCTAGTATGTTCGAAGAACATCATACGCGCGGAAGGCTCTGGACTAAACTTACCCCCAGCTACAATCTTATCCTGCCAATCTACGCAAAATTGCCAAAGTTCTTTGAAGCAACCGGGTACAAGAATCCTGAAGACTCTAGACACTCAGGGTTTCAATACGCCCATGGATGGGATGGAGACCTTTGGTCATACTATCAAGCTCATCCCAAGGAGGAGGAAGAGTTCAGCATCATACAACAAAGCATTGCGGCACAACAGCCTGCGTGGACAGACAACTACCCCGCAGATTCACTTCTCAATGCAAATCCTGGTACACCGTTGCTAGTCGACATCGGGGGCAGCACCGGCCACGACATTCTGAAGTTTCACGAACTTTTCCCCGAGAAATCTTCTCTACTGTATCTGGAGGACTTTGGATCCGTGGTCGAAAGGGCGGAACTTCCATCTGGCGTGAACAGGGTGGCTTACGATTTCTTCACGCCGCAGCCCGTCAAAGGTTTGTCTCGCTATTGCTTCGGTCAGTATACCCGGACTGACAAGGTGTTAGGTGCACGGGCATACCTAATGCACTCCATACTTCATGATTGGTCTGATGAACCGGCTCGAAAGATACTTGAGATGCAAAAGGATGCGATGACACCAGGATACAGCAGGTTACTCATACACGACCACATAGACGTGGAGGGCCCCGCAAACCCTCAGGCTACCGCGTTTGACATTCAAATGATGGCTATGATATCAGGCAGAGAGAGATCTGAGAAGGACTGGCGACAGCTTCTCACATCCGTTGGATTCAGTGTGGTGAGAATTTGGAAATTGCCTTCAGCGGCTCACAGCATCATTGAGGTTGAGATACCGGCCTAGGCAAGTGCGTCAAAGACGAGCAGATAAAGGTTGCAGGGGGCGTCAAGAAGGCCTCGAAGCTCGATAGGGACAGTTTTTTTAAACGAAACCTAATATTACAAAACGCATCGTTCAAGTACGTTGTCAAGCATTCCATACCCCATCTGCAGAACTCAGATGTCGCTCAAGCCGCGAGTCTGGCTACGAGCACTCTCTACAATTTCATCGGCTGTTCGGAGCTTCTCAATGACCTCGTCGAGGTCATTTCGCTGTTGGACGATGTGTTCGTCCTCTCGAGCCAGCTTCTCAACCTCTTCTTCCGTCAATGTGAACATCCACTTTGTTGAGAGACCCCTAAGAGGTCCTGTCTCGTGAGAGATAAAACTCTCGGTGATGTTACTAGTAACATGCTCAATGAAATTACCCAGAGATATCTATCAAGTAACAAAAGTCAGTTGACACCTATGTGATCGCGGATGGAAGCATACCTCATAGTACACCTTAACAACATCATGAACGTCATTGACCATGTTTTCTTCCGCGGAATGGTGGAAAAGATGGAATATTGCAGCCCAATGGTCCTCGGCAGAATGATACCCTTGTGTGGGCGGATACGAAACAATAGCTTTCATCAGCCGAAGGCTGCGGAAAGCCTGGAGTTTCTGCTGGAATCTTACATCCGTGGTCTGCAGATGGGATTCTCTCTCGCGACGGCAGTGTTCTCTCAACTCTGCAAGAGCCCTTTCTTTCGTTTGTCGGTGAAATTGAGCAATGACCGCTGAGAGCTCTTTCTGAATGATATCACAGCCACTGCTGGAGCAAACCTCCCGAAGGATCTTGTCGGCTGCGTGCTCGACACACCTGCCGACCTCATTGATATGCTCTTCTGCGATGCGCTCCCACAACTCTGATTGTTTCATGAACAAGACCCTGATAACTTCGGTGTTGATGAGACCAGGAAGCTCAGTTGTCTGCCAAATCTTAAGCTGGGCCTGTATTTCCTTCGCAAAGGACGCCGCTGATTCATCTTTCACGCTTTTCGCTTGCCCCACGCGCCCTTTCCTGGGAGGTGTAGTGGGAGGGGTGACCGTGGGGTCTGATTGCTGAGGTGGAACCGGTGGATAGTTGGTTAACATTCTGTTGGCAAGCTCCTTTATAGGGTCGATATCAGGGTCCTCGAAGTCGAAGGTGTGGCCCCCCTCTTTCATTGCATGGGCAAAGCTCTCGTTGGCGTTGCGAGTCAAGGCTCTCACTCTCATGGTCTCATCGTCGAGGAACCCGGGAAAGTAGAGTGCCCTGTTGGTGATCTTGCAATATTTTTGAAGAAAGTCTCTCAGGTATTGTTGGCGAAGATTGTGTGTTGGTCTGGGGTTGCCAAGGCTCTGCCTGGAGACCTCGGCTGTCGAAAGGAGCCTTGATATCGTATCTCGAATGGTAGGGAAGTTATCTCGAATGCGAGCGCAAAGAAGATTTCCGAGGTGTCTCTTCAGCATTTGAGAGCCGCGACGACTCGGGTTTATCTTATTCCACGGAGGCTGGTCAAACAGTTGACTCTCAGCTTCTTGGAGATTGAAGTCGTCGCCATCCTTCGCAGATCGATTTCTCACAACAAACCAGCCGTCCTGCATAGACTTGTCGGCGTAATCGCCAGTACCATTAGCGATATCGACAATCTAGGCAAGGCGTTAATAACAGGGCTCAAGGCTCTATGGGTTTTGGAAGATCTTTACCTCGCTTGCATCGTGCAGCATGTCGCACTTTGTGAAAACCCCGACGAGTCTTTTCTTCTCTACCACGACAGTCTTCATGAAGATCTCTTGGCGGGCTAGATCGGTTACTGCATCGGCCACACAGCTTCAAAAGGTTACTTGAGTCCCATGTAACGGGGGAATTGAAACGTACATAACAATGTTGGCAGGCTGCTTCATGTAGTCGTCAATCATCTTGTTCACTGCCTTCATCTCGTACTCGTTCACGGCAACGGCATTGGATATAAGTCCGGGCACATCGAGAATACTGAAATGAGATCGGGAAGGCCCTGAAAGCTCGATGCGAAGAACCTGAGTGGCGAAGTTCTTTTTTCCTTTGCCTTTTCCGCGCCGAATTCCCATGTACTGGGTTGAGATCTGTAACAAAATAAGCTTCGTCGAATGTCTTGTGCTCAAGTGCAGCGTCACTTACCTCATCCATGACCCTTTTGAAGTCATCCACTCCGAGGCGGTCGGTCGTGTAGACATAGTCCCTGTAGGAATGGTCTTCGGGATATCCGAAGCGATCAGGAACCTCGGGCTCTGCGATGGTAATCCTGACCATGCTGACAGTGTCGGGAGCCGTCCTGCGGGAAACGATCCTCGTTGCAAAGCGAGTACAGCACCCCGTGCCTACTGGGAAGGGTATGTCTGTCAGACTCTGAAGTAGTGACGACTTCCCAGCTGACTGGCCCCCAGCAATGATAAGCTGTGACAGCCGTGATCAGCGATACTTGAACCTAGATGATTGGACGATGAGCGATGGAATACCTGAGGAATAGCAAGCTCCTGGCTGACTCCGCATGACTGCAGTCTGTCTATAGCATCAAACAGGATTTTGCTGTCCTTGCTGTCAAAAGGGTTCTCAGATATGGCTTTATCCTGGATTTCTTGACTCTGAGGGTCGTCGAAAACAGGAGCGGGTGACACGGAGTCAAAGTTTCCATCACCGGCAGAATCGGCATCGGACTTGTCGTCAGGGGCATCCCAGAAGTCTTTTGATGCAGGCGACTGCAGTCCGTGGTCTGACTGAAAGAGTCCAGGAGACGGAAATGCCACTTCGGCCATGTTGCAAATGTAGAGTAGGGTTCAAACGAAATTGCAAAGGTGATATGACTAGGTGACAAAGATTGGAAATCAATTCCAAAAAGAAAAAAGAAAAGTTCAATGAATGGGAGACTTGATACGAATGAGACACAATGTTGGACTTTGCGTGGTATAATTTCGTGTGTAACAGGAAATGCCATTTATAAGGGCAGATGCCGAGTCCCTCTTAAGCAGCAATACAGGAGGGCGACAGAGTCAACCCAAAACCATAAGCGCCTTTGGTCGCTCGTCAAGAACACCACCGACAAGCCTGCAGTTTGAAGACATTCACATCGAAGTCAAATCTGCCTTGCCAACAAACGCAGATGCAGATGTCGTCCGAGTTCTCCTTTCTGGCTGAATCGCGTCATGAAGTTCGGGATCTGAGATGCGTGGGTTTGAAACCAGCCAGAAGAGCGCTATTGGTTGCTGCAACACACCAAACAAGGCACCCAAGCCAAATGAGGTTCAGTTGGTTGTATGCAGGAGTTCCCCAATATGGTCCAGTTGCGGCTGTTGGTAGCAGATTAGGCCAGGGACCTGGTCCAAATCCATGTGCGGATGCGATTTGCCCGCACGCTTATCAGTTCAATCGGACCCGAGGGAATGGTCGCGAAACGGGCTGAGCCTTCTTGGCCTCGGCCACGCCGACTCGCATACACTCAATAAGCAGCGACCTTTGACGCCAGCAACGGGCCCGGCCGCAGATGGCAGGTCGCTGTACGGAGGCCATGTCCACTCATGGCACGTCGACCGATGATTGACAGGGGCGAACCGAAACCTGGACAGTCGTAGGCAACCAACATCCTCCTGATGGTCTTCCCTGATGCGTCCTCTCCAACGGACAAACTTTAGTCCAATGAGGTGGCATCAATTGCACAACGACATCTCAAAAAGCAATACTCGGCATACCATGAGTCCGATACACCCGTAATCACTGGAAATATCGACCCTGAATCCATGCACAAACAGGGGCTGCATCAAGGCGCAAGGAGTAGCTGCAGTAGTTGTAAGTGACCTACGCTTCTAAACATGAATACGAGCAAACCTCCTTGAACCAGCCCCGAGATCAAAATGGTTGCATTTACAAGCGCCCGCGGCTCAGGTGTTTCACGCCTTCTCTTCGTGCCGCGCCGTGACGATCACGCCGGCTTTCTCTCCATCTTCCGCAGACGCCTGGTACATATCCTCCGGTTTGTACTTTCCAAATTTGCGCAGCGGGACGCCCTCGTTGAACATCCGGTCAATCTGCTCCAGTGACTTGCCCTTGCACTCCGGGATACAGAACCATGTAAAGACAAGCGCAAGGACAAGGATGCCTGCAAAGATGAAGCCGACCTTGGAGCCTAGCCCTGCGCCAGGAGTGTACAATAGGTGGGGAATGCTGAAATTGACGAGGAAGTTGGCCAAGACATTGACCATCGAGGCTGTTCGCTGGGAGGCGTCGCGGAGGCGCAGAGCAGGGATCTCGGTTGACACGACGTAGTTGAGGGGTGCCCATGCCAAGACATAGGACGCCGCGAAGACGGTCAGCATTGCCACAATGCCTGTCTTGACGGCAAATGATGGGTCCGAAACTGTGCCGAGGGAGCCCATGGTCACGATGGCTGCAAACTGCAAGACGGCACCGATCAAGAGGAGGGGCCTGATTTCAAGCTTGTCGTCAACGTCTATCCAGCATGATGTCAAAGAGGAAAAACATAATACATACCGTCTTCCTACGCGATCAGTCAGGTAAAGTCCAATAAATACCATGGCCAGATTGACAATGGCGTTGACGATGGTCATGGTGAAAGGATTGACAGTTCCGATATCCTTGATGAAGATTGCTCCATACGTCGATGCAAACGCCTGACCAGTAGCTTGTTGGAAGAAGTTCATAACCATGACCACGGCAGTCCTCTTCAAGTTGACGCCCTTGAACAGCTCCCAGTATTTCCCTTGTTCAACCTCCTGTTTCAGCGCGTACTGTAAAGCAGCAAATTGTTCATCGATTTCGGCGTCCGTGATCGTACCGACTCGGAGTTTCTTGAGTGATGCATGAGCTTCTTCAACTCTGTCTTGAGTCAAGAGCCATCGCGGCGACTTTTCCAAAAGGTCAGTCATTGTACAGCATAGGATTGGAGATTCCGAAATTACCTCGGGGATGAAGAAGATGAGGCACATCACTATGACTGGGATGACGTAGAAGAGTCCCATCGGGATCCTCCAAGACGCGTTTCCTTCCAGTGTACTGGTGCCTCTGCAGACAGAGTTGACGATCAGAGTTCCGAACTAGTAATACTAGTCAGTCTGAGTAAGTGTTCGCTACAGCGACTGTCTCTCACCATCAGACTAAACTGGTAGGATCCAACAGCGAATCCTCGAATCTCGGATGGCACAATTTCTGATTGGTAGACTGGCACTACTGCCAACTCCATCCCAACGTAGATGTCTTGAAGAGATCAGAATCGCCGCCAGTCAAAGTTCAAGCGCTGCCTTACAGTTGAGAATGCGCGCAGCCATTATCTGCTCTCTGGTGGATGAAGTTAAAGCGATCGTTGCCGGAATAACTGCCCAGGCGCTCATGCCGAACATGCACCAGCGACGCCCCCAACGGGCACTGACGAGACTGCCAATGATGACGCCAGCGGCGAACCCAATGTAGTTGAGACTGTTGAACAACGACAACCAAGTAGGAGGGATCTTCCACTTCCCGGTTGTGGGGTCCTGGTCGCCAAATTGCCTCTGGAAGGCGTCCATCGCCTGTGTCGTGGAGTAGCCCGCATTGTCGAAGCCATAGTTGAATGTAGATATGGCGACCACAGTGAACGCGACCGCGAGAGTCCGATTGAAGTGCTTGAGAATCCTATTTGGCGCCATGGTGAAGGAACTCTTTGACCGGTGTAAGGGGATCCACGCCGCGGCTGACAGGGTACACTGGGGGAAGGAGATAATGCATCGCGGATCTTTAAGTATTTGAACGCGTTCGCGGCGTTGAACCGTGTGCCTTGTTGGTTGGTATTAAGCTAGGCCTCTCTTCCTTGTAAGGTGGGGTTGAACCCAAGGATCCATAGGATTGGCCTCCACTAGCAAACAATAAAACTCGTTCGACCTGCGGACTGATGGCAAACCAACACATGGCATGGCGGAGACGGGAGGTTTCCCCAACTTGGGGAAACCCACTGGGGAAGAAGCCGTTCAAGGCGCTAGGCAATTGGGAGACATTTCCTGGAGGAAAATTGTGGAGGAGCTGAGCCCAGAACGAAAATCCTCTGGCGGGTGACCGTCCGGCTGGGTTTCTGGCGTTGGACTAGGGTAGCTCCGGGGGCCGGAACTCGGGGGGGGGGCAAAGCAGCAAACAACATCACGGAACTCGGGCGGAACGCAGCGCGAACTCATTCCCCCCCGACTTCCCAACCCCATCACCCGATCTCATGCATCTTTCACATACATCTTTGGCAGAAGCTGCGGGTAAGAAAAGCATGGAGGCGGCTGCTCCATATCGAGTGTCCGGGCGACCCCGAAAGGGCCTGCAGATTTGTTTCCAGTGCCGGAACCGAAAGGTAAGTTTTTTTTCCGGCCTCGGATCGGAGGTGCTCCGCTTCGGAAGAGAGTCACCGTTTCTAACCCGCACCCGATCAGGTCCGATGTGACGGCTCACCTGGGGGATGCGAAAATTGTCGCCGACTCAAATTTCACTGCTCTTTCTCAGTCCCTGATGCATCTGGTGAAGATGACGGTTCCGCCGTCCAGGCGGACCCGAGCCACTTGAGGCTGGAGAAGAGGCGCGTCCGCAGAGCATGCATCCAATGTCGGGATAAGAAAACCAAATGCTGTGGGACACAGCCATCCTGTAGGAGGTGTTCCCAAAGAGGCACTCCTTGTCAATACCCAGATCTGGTTGGCAAGTCTAAATCGCCGAAATCCCACCGGCAGCCAGTCACAATATCGGCTGACGACTCTGTCAATGATGGCAATTCACATAGAGAGTCTTCATCAGCACGGGGTACCTCTATCGCGCCGTCGCCAGCACCGTCCCCCACATTGTACGTAGAAACCCTCCTCCGAAGCCCGGCGTACACTGACATTTCCCCTCAGTGAGTTGAATGTAAACAAGTCGATCATCAAGCAGCACATTGACGCCTTCTTCGACTTCGTTTATCCTATCCCCTGCTATGGCTTCATTCACAAGGCCACATTCTGTCAAAGTTGGGCACAAGACACTCACAACCCTCGACTTTTGAAGGCCATATGTGGTCTTACAGCACGATATCTTGCCTCTGGAGATCAAGGGCGTCTGCAACAAGCGACTAGATGGATACAGGAAGCGGAGATGCAACTCTTCATGCGACTGAGCGAGCCCTCGCTGTCAGACATTGAAGCGCTCATGCTGACAACTCTGGACCACATTATGGCCCGTCGTTTCAGTAAAATGCTGATATCCGCATGTCTTGCAGCCCGGCTAGCCTACATGATGAGATTGAACTATGAGGACAGCCGCCATGGATTTCTTATGCAAGAGCGCCGCAGGCGTCTCATGTGGGCGATTTTCACTCTCGACACACTTTACTCTAGTGGCCGGGCCGAGTTCACTGGATGCTCAAAGGAGACAATTCACCTGCAACTACCATGCAACGAGCGGTCATTCACTCTGGATATCCCTGTGATGACAGAACGTTTGTCGCCTCCTGATGTACCTACTACTTCTGATCTGGGGCTTATGGCATACAACATCCGGATCCTTGACATCCGAGATCGCATCCAAAGGTGAAATTCTCCCCTTTTGCTGGAGGTGTGTCTTAGCTAATGTCAGTGGAAAGACTCTCTCACACGATAACACACCGTCGAAAACCACTTCCGGAGTGCGTCGAGCAGCTGAAAGGCCTTGCTGACGAGCTGGAGAACTTACGCCGGTCATTACCACAGCATTATCACTTCGACAAGAAGAACCTGTTCCTTCGCGCATACACCCCTCAAAGAACATCATTCGTCATGTTTCATGCGTGGTGGCATCAATGTCAGTGCGATATGTACAGATTTACCATTCCCGGCTTCCGTGAAGGCCTGTCATTCGAAGAGCTGCAAGGTCTATCACCAGAATTTGTCGCTTATTGCAGAGAACGCTGCCTTGAGCACGCGCTAGCTGTTTCGGACATCATGACCACGGTAACTGAAATGGGGAAGGACATCTTCATTACTGACCCGTCCCTCGCGATGTGCGCCTTCCATTCCGCACGCGTCATCTCCCGCCTCGGGTCACCAGAATTCTCACGCTTACCGAGAGCGGTATTGTTAGCCAAGCTTCAAGCTTGCTCGGATATTCTGGAAACTCCCTCCGAAGTTTACCCAACGACTAAGTTGCTTCGAGGTGGTATATCGGACCTGATCCACGATGCCGAACGAGATTCTGGTGACTCCAGCCCGCTGCGGTCTGACTGGGACTTAGAGAGGCCTCATGGAAATATGGGCGAGGTTGCTTCTGCGCCTTCAACTCTTCATGATGGCACTGACACGGGCTCACGTGAAGTGTACTCCAAATACAGCGTGACGGATGAAATACGGAAGCTCAAGTTCCAGCAAGATGGCGAAGATAACGTTCAGCCATACCTCGACGACGGTCAGGAGACGATAGATCAGCATGAGATGACCCATCCACATGCCTTTGGGATGCCCGGCATCTCTAAGGCCGATGGCGTTCATTCCTGCATGGCAATGCAGCAAGACATGGCAGGAAATGCATTTGGGTTTCCGCCTGCTGGGCTTGGGGGTAACACTGCGGCGTATGACGTTTCCATGACACTAGGATTTGAACCAAGCTATGGCGAATGCCAGCCGGACCTGTTCTTGGACTCATTTATGCCGCTTCAAACTGACTGGAACATGGCCGATCCTGGATGCTTCTGATGATCAGTGCTGTTCATAGTCAAATCCAATGCCAAAGGCCTCGTCGTTAAGAAGGCTTCCTATAGCACAAAGTCTACGCTTTACGTCTCAATATGGTACTGTCTGAATTCGTTTTTGATGTTATATCCGTGAACGTTAGAGACCGTTCCAGAAAATGCTCTTCTCAATTTTGAAGTGACCCATCAGCTTTTCAGTCGCTGACATCACCGAAACAAGGTAGTTCCCTTTCTCACAACACCAACTGTTCCTTTTCTCATCCCAAACAGCCGTACTGTATTCGTCGATGGGAATCGTTGTAAGCTTCCGCTCACCTGGCTCAAGGTAGACTTTCTTGAAACCCTTCAGCTCCTGACGCGGCCTGGTGAATCTTGACTCTTGGGAGACGTCAAAGTAGCCGATGTACATTTGAATAACCTCAGCGCCCGCCCTCTTGCCGGTGTTCCGTATGCTTAACTGAACATGGGATGAGCTAACTTGAATACCTGAAATCTCGAAAGTCGTGTAGCTAAGTCCGTGGCTTTGTTGTATATATGTCAGCTGAATTCCTAAGTAGATACGAGGTCCATGGATACCAACTCACCCGAAAGAGAAAGCAGGCATGATACGACGCGTCTCATACCACCGGTATCCAACGAAAACGTCTTCGGAGTAATGCACTTTTCCGTTGTCACTACCAAAGCTAAGGAAGGCAGGATTGTCTTCCAAACGGTCAGGGAAAGTCATAGGTAGCTTCCCGCTGGGGTTGATGCGCCCGAAGAGGACATCTGCGACAGCATTCCCGGCTTCGTTGCCACCGTACCAGCTGTGAACCATTGACTTCGCTGAGTGCCTCCAAGGCATTCGAATGGGATTCCCTGCTTGTGTGACGATGATGGCGTCTGGCTGTGCTTCCAGGACAGCAGAAATGAGATCGTCGACATGAGGGGGTAAGTCCATGGTACGTCTGTCCTTGCCTTCCTTTTCCAGATCGGCCTGCGAGTGTGTCAGTTTAGTAGGTCAAACTTCAGATCAGACCTACGTTAAGACCAGCTACAACCACAGTGTACTTGCATCTCTTGGCGAGATCGACTGCTCTCTGGATCCCTTCTTCATGACCGATCTTTCGACACCCTCCAAGTCTGCAAGCCCCACCTGGAATAGCTAGCAACGAGCCACCAGTCACCTTTGATGTCGAGGCGCTTCCCGCCTCCACCCGTAGAACATAGCGCTCCCCCGCTGTCATCTCGTAGATCGCTCGCTTTTCTGTAGACCCTTTACCAAAGAACATCCCTCCCGGTGTTTGTTCAGTTGAATTGTCGATGACAAGCTCGTCGTTGATGTACAAATTGCTTTCTCCGTATGATGCTAAGCCGAATTCGTATGGCCCAGTGTGTTCGGGGGTGAAACGCGCTCGCATAGACATGAAGAACGTCTCCGCCTTGTCAGGATGCCTGTAGTCCATGAGTTGATACGTGGTGTCGGGTATTGTGACGTGATCAAATGGCATCCGGCCAGCTGTAGTATGTGGTTCATTGAACATCTCAATGGTAACCCCTGGGAGACCTGCGTCGTTGAAGACATGTTCTGCAGTGAAGGGAGGCAGCAATATGTGTCCATAGACGCCAGGCTCGTGGTGGACCTTCGCCCCTGGTAGTATTGACCCTCGAATACCCTGCAGGACAGAGCTGGTGTAGTAGGGCCGTAGACTAGCACTTCCACCACCACAGGCCGCTGGAATATCTGCATTAGGTCCTATCACAGCCACTTCATCGCACTTCTCTGCTTTTAGCGGCAAGATATTCTCTTCATTTTTCAACAACACAATGCTTTCACCAGCTAGGCGTCGGTTGAGATTCCTATCCTCTGGCACATCCCGAGTGGTCTCTTCCTCTCCAACTCTTACCAACGCCGCATCGTTGACGAACTCCAATACCTTCCTGGCGCGTTCATCAATAGTATGTTGCTCAACCTTGCCCGAGAAAACCGCAGCGAGGGCCTCTTTTTCGCGATACCTGCTAGGTCCAGGCATCTCAATGTCGACACCGGCATTCAAGGCGGCTTCGCATGAGTAGGTCCCGTACCTGAAGAGATTAGCCAGTGCATATGAATGGACAGAGGCGGCTGGTACCAATCGCTCATGATGAGCCCGTCAAATCCCCACTCTTTCCTCAGAATATCTTGTAGGATCTTGGGACTTTCTGAGACGTGCAATCCCTGAACCTTGTTGTAGGACGACATGACAACTCTTGGATTGCTATCTCGCAGGGCGATTTGAAAGGGCATGAGATAGATCTCACGCAGAGCTCTGTCTGATATGCAAACATCTACCGACATCTTTTCCGTCTCTTGATCATTCGCCACAAAGTGCTTCAGGGCAGCTAGCGTTCCTCGTGATTGAACACCTTTGATGATAGAGCCCGCGAGAATTCCGCTGAGATGCGGGTCCTCTGAGAAGGATTCAAAGCCACGGCCATTCAGTGGTGACCGGATGATGTTTACTGTTGGGCCAAGCCAGACATGAGCTCCTTTGGCTTCGCATTCTTTGGACAGCAGTTTGCCGGCCTGTTCAATCAGCTCAGGATTCCAGGTTGCTCCTAAGCCGCTTCCACAGGGGATGCACAGGGCCGGCACGGGGTTGAAGAACCTGGAGCCCCGGACACCGTTGGGCCCGTCGGTGCACTTGATGGCTGGGACGTCGTAATGTGGAAGAGGTGTGGAGTGCCAGAAGTCGGAACCTTCGAGTCTGTCAGTTGATATCCCTTAATTGCAAGGGAAGACCTACCTGCTAGCAGCGAGATCTTTTCGGCGAGAGTCGCGTTTTCCAGGACATGTTCGATGTTGATAAGCTTGCGCGAAGGTGCCTCTATGGCAGAATCATTCCGTTCAGCACCCATTGTGCGCCAGACTTAAGTCCTTTATAAACCGATTGAAGGACAGGTAGGCCTTGAGTACAAGAGAGGCATACATCATTCTACGTAGCGATGCTGGCAGGGAGATTCCGGACATGAGATGACATATCCTGCGCCTCGGATGTCGGCCGGAGAGGATCCCGGATGTCACCATAGTGCAGATGGCCCAGTGGAGTAAACTAAATTAGGCCCATAGAGGGTAGGATTCCGGCGGCATGGCCCCTGAGATATGTTCATCAGCGCTTCTGAGATTTCAGATTGGCGGAGTTCTTTCGATGGCGGATGACTCTGGCTGGCTCATTGTCGCACACGACGGAACGAGAAACCACTTGAAATGCAGAACGTTTTCTAGCCTCCGGCCACAAGGATGTGTGATCCCGTGCCAAACGATCGAGAAGAAATTTTGATATTTGTATTCATCGTCTCTCGTCGCACAGGTTTTCTCGTTTCTTCTCTAGCCGAAAGCTGCCAACACACTCTTGTGACCACCATTCGCACTCACAGCAGCACCATTGACCCAGCGACCCTCCTCACTCGCCAGGAAGCCAACAACGTATGCGATGTCCTCCGGCTCGCCAATCCGAGCTGCAGCTGTGATATCTCTGACCTGTTGATCGAGAAAATCTGCTGGGAAGGTATTCTTAGCATTTTCGAAGGCGTCAGTCGCCGTCGGGCCGACGCTGACGCTATTGAAGGTCATGCCCTTTTGCGCGGAATACTGCTCTGCAAAGGACCTCGTAAAGCTCTCAAGGGCAGCCTTACTTGCGCCATAGGTCATGATTGGGTCCCTGTTGCCTTGCTTGCCAGCGATGCTGGAGATGTTGATGACTCGTCCGCCATACGCTGGGGCGTGGGGCATGAACGCGACGGTCAAGCTGACAGGGGAAAATACGTTGGCGTGCATCATCTCAGCGAAGTCTGCCGGTGTCGTCTCGGTCACCGCTTTAGGTCTGTCGACGTTTCCCAAGATTGCGTTGTTGACCAGGATATCGATGGTCTTGGTCTCCAGTCCAGAAAGGGCTTCATTGATCACTCGCTGACCGACATCATGGTCGACCATGTTGGCCTGGATTATACACGTCCGTTGAGCACCGAGCTCGCGGCAGGCTTTCAGTGTTTCCTCCGCGGCTGCCTTGTTCGAGACATACGTGATGGCAATATTGGCAATACCCTTTCGCGCAAAGTGAATCGCGATCCCACGTCCTATTCCTCGCGATCCTCCTGTGATAACCGCTGTTTTCCCGGCCAGAGACCACGGCTGGGATGTGGTGGTCGATTCCGACATGATGAGATTGAGATCCATGATTTCGTGATTTAGTGATGACGGAGAAAGATGGGATGCTTCCTCCTCCAGCTCCGCCCAGATTGGCAACGGCCTTGATTATGTACTGGTCCCGAGGAGAGCGTTTATTGGGGATTACAAATAGCAACAAACTTCAGATGATGATTGCGCTTCGATCACTTCTGAGTTCCCGCTAGGTGATGTTTGAGTTTCGGCTCGGGCATCAGGTACGTCCGAGGCTCGCAAGACTCACAGACTACCGTGAAACGGGATTTTGGAGAGTGGCATTGTTGGGAACTCTGACTTTCCCATTGGTCGGCATCTTTCCGATGCGTGACTTCCATCGGCTTGAAGGTCAGTCATGTGACGCCCCCGATGGCATGATAGGCTCGTGGGTTAGCAATTTGAACTCAAAGAAAATGCTTCAGTCGAGGCTCTTCCTTCACGAATACTAGTCATCGATAACGAGTTATCTATAGCCTGGCTCCAGTAGTCTTGATATGTCTTTTTGTAATCGATCTTGCGGTATCTTCTACTTTTTCGTTTGGTTTAGACCGAAGGTGGTCAGGTGTGGCCAGTCTAAAAAGTAATCATTAGCACAACTTCAATCTTAGTCCATAACTTTAATGTACCAAATGTGGTTCTCGCAGCGTTGACATGAGTCACCTTGACACTTTCGCCGACTTTCATACTCTTGCCAACTGAAGAACCGAAACAATAACCATATCTTCCGAATACAGGACTATACTTGGCGCCCTTATCAACTCGCCGGTCCTTATTCAACTTCTTCCAAGCCATACCGCGATCATCGGTTGCCGTCTTTCCAGTAGCAAAGTCTACCGTAATACTTTGGCACCGGTAGCAATTGGCTGTCAGCGGCATTTGAACCCCTCCACCGAACGTCAACTCGCCCCAGAAGTCTTCCACAAAAGGGCCCGATGCACCTTTCACGACGATGTTTGGTCGAAACTTGGTGATGTCCATACGATAGTCCCCTTCCAGCCGAGATGTAACTTGGTCGTTGGACTCTTCGGTGACCACAAGATAATGAGCCAGATCATTGAAGACCAGTCGCTCTTCCGGGAGGGAAAGGAATGGTACAAGGGACTGGATACGTTGCAGGAGCCTAGCTCTTTTCAGTCCGCCTTTGCTATGGGGTGCCATCGATCCGAGAACTGGTCGTGATCCGTTGCCGATATAAGCCAACCGGGTCTCAAAGCCAAGGCGCTCCGAGAACCAGGACGATAACTCATCGCCCATATCGTATGCTTTCGCGTCGCTGGCATGTAGGCTGATGCTGTACTCATCACAGCCTTGGGTAGAGGGCGTAAGAGGAAACCGAATCTCGTCCTTAGTGTTAACCCCGGCTTCTCTTGCAGCTGCGCCAAAGTCGGTATCGCCGCCATGCCACCTTACTACAACTTCGCCTCTGCTGGAATTTTCGCTTCTCCCGTCAAATTCTACTGTCGCTTGGAACAGTGCAAGTTGCAGGTAATACCCGGCCAACATTGTCTCGTATTTCTTGTTCTCGTCATTATCGCCACCACGACGGACTCTCTGGAGGGAAAATGTTCGGTCCCCAATAAACCCATATTTTCCTAGGTGAGCTTTTTGCAGAGCGCAACCTCTGAGACCTTTGACGGGGTAACAGTACAGCT
This sequence comes from Colletotrichum horii, assembly GCA_027406005.1. Taxonomy (NCBI): domain Eukaryota; kingdom Fungi; phylum Ascomycota; class Sordariomycetes; order Glomerellales; family Glomerellaceae; genus Colletotrichum; species Colletotrichum horii. The sequence goes on along the minus strand of JANVYB010000001.1, from coordinate 8,841,078 downwards.
ACTCCGTTTTCGTCAGCATACATAGACTCAACAAAACCCAAGTTTCAGGTCAGCTTGATACCTGTGTGATCTCTAATGAGTCCCCTGACGTTGAGTTTGACTGTAGTAGTTGGCTGCTGATAAACAGAGTCGCAACCAGCGCTGCGACGACAACAACAACGGCATTCGTCGTGATCGCGGGCAGGAAGGCTATCGGTATGTCCGTGATATTGGTGACGGTGTCCATGACTTGTCTCTCTGCCCTGATGATCAGAGCTTTTGTTTCACTGGACTTTGGCAAAGTCAATGAGCGCCAGTCGCTTTCGCTAGACGGACTTCACGACAGTTTTATTCAGTAGTTGTGCCTAGCTGTCGCAACTCCATGCAGGGGTAGACCCTAAACTAAGCCTCGACTTGTCATTCAAACTCCGTAGAACGTGCGGAGTCGCGACTAGAAAATGTCAATTCACCCCAACTAAACCCATTATGGAAAGAAGATGGACCAAATCCTGCGGGCAGACGAATTCACAGCCAGACACCCCGGCCCGGATCCAACGCATTCTCACACCTTTCCCCGCACATCTCCCCCAGGTGCCGAACCTTTTATCGCCTATCGGTGAGAGGGGCGGGTTTGCGGAGCGGGTTTCTCAACACTGATAACGACCGACGTCAGATCTCTGCGTTCCTTATCGGACCCTCTTTCTGCATGATTCTTCAATTCAGCTCTCCATCTGTCATCTGAACATAAGGAGATCCGGCTCCCAATTCGATCAAGCCATCGCATCATGGTCACCAACCGCGTCAGAGTCGTTGAGGGGTCTTGCTGGCCCTGCAAGAAAAGACGCATCAAATGCGATCTCACCAAGCCGACTTGCGTTCGATGCGCCAAGATTGGTGCTGATTGCGATTTCAGCGCCCGGAGACTCAAGTGGTGCACCCGTCCGACTATCAAGGCCCCGGCCATCTACCAGATCACAACCCGAGATGTGCAACTAGCTTCATCGCTAGCCGCCGACGAGAGACGCGCACTCGACTACTTCCATCACCGCCTATGGCCGATGTTCACAACTGTCGTGATAACCTCAAGTATCCGAGGCAGCCTTGCGCCCAGAGGAAGGTGCGAGGTGACCCACTTCCAACCTACTTATCTGGGCTGACAATATTCTGGTGTGTTGGTCTCTGTTCCTTAAAAGACCTCTTGCGTTAGATACTGATTTAGAAAGAATTAAGCTGTTTTATTTATATAGATGCTATATATATATTATAGTTAGTTTATAATAGTTATAAGCTTAGCTTATATTGCACTTTTGAATTATTATTTATAAAGCAAATTATAACTTTATTTAATTTATTTTATATCTATTATATTTTATTTTAACTTTTAAGCTTTATTTCTATATTTATCTTTAATTTATAATATACTTCTAATATAATAGCAACTATTAATCTTAGTACTTCTTATAAGCTTACTTCTTGCTGCAACTTTTCAGCTTAATATATCACTTTTTAAGTAGAAGTAAAGGCTAAAGATGTTTAGAAATATATTAACTTAGATAATACTTTTAGCACTTTATTTAATCTAAACAAAATTAAAAATATACTTTTGCTTAATAATTAGATTTAAAAAGAAAATAAGAAGTAATATAAGCACTATAAAGCAAAATAAAAAGCTTATAATAAGGTTATTATTTTGCATACTCTTACTGTTTTAAATATATAGAAAGCACTTACTAAAGGTAATATAACTGAAGATAGAGATTTTAAAGAAGAGGAATTTAAAGAAGCTACTAATAACTTATTACTATTAGCATTAGTTATATCTATCTTTCTCACTAAGAGATCTATAGATATCTTTAAGCTTTATATTTTACACCTCATTATATATACTGCCTATAAAGTAAAGCATATATATAAAGAATAAATATATAAAGCTTTAGATAAATAGGTTAAGGATACTATTTTAGAAGAGATCTTTACTTCTGCTTAAGTAGAGCTTTTAGAGAAAGAAGACTACACTTTTTATATTTTGATTTGCATTCTAAAGCAATATTATATTTTAAGTAACTTAAGTAACCTCACTATAATCTGCAAAGAATATACTATAGTCTTAGATTAAGCAGTTTCTGCTGTTAATCTTAACATTTAGATTAAGGACTTCTGAAGTATACTTCTCAGAGCCTCTCAGCATAAGCTGCTAGAAATATAAAAAACCCTTATATTAAAAACCTTTCTCTAAGCAATCTAATACTGCTTCACTCTATTTTAAGCTAATTTAAAGCTTATTAATATTATTAAGTGAGAACACTTTAATGCTAAGATTTAAAGTGTAAATTAATATATTAATATATTTAAAGACCTTCTCTATAAAGATATAATAGGAACCTAATTAAAAGGTTGCTCTAATAGAGTCTTTATAATGCTAATAAGATGTTCTGATAATATAATCTCTAGCAACTTTACTTCAGAAAAGCCTTTATAAAGCAAGTTAGCAGCATATTATATATATAGAAAAAGCTATAAATAGACTTTATCTATATATAATTGCTTTAAGTTTGCTTTTATAAATAAAAGGTTTTATATAAGCTCTAAAGAAGCTATATAGGTTTATATTAGAATTAATAAGCTAAAATACTTTAAGCTTTATGCTAAGATAGCCTGCTAAAAGTAGCTTACTGCAAGAAACTCTAGCTCTTTTAGGCTTAGTAACAGCAAGAATTAGAATAAGAAAAGACTGCTTAAGAATAACTTAAGTGAAATGAAGAGGTTGTCTAGTGCTTCTACTTCTAAGATAAACCTTCTAGCTAATATAGTAGCTTATATTATTACTAAAGATATTATTGCTATAATTATAACTGAGGAAGCAGAAGCCTTTATATTAGAACTTAAACCTAATAAGGTTTATATAACTTATACTTAAGGCTTAAAAGTCCTTTCTAGTAGTATAATATTAGATAACTGCAGCGCTTTCTACTTAGTAAACAATATCTCTCTCTTTAAAGAAGGTTTAGTTATCTATAAAGTGAAGGGGCAAGTTAAAGCAGGTGCAACCTTATATCTTATTATAGCAAGAGGCATAAAGATCCTTTGCAACACACTAAACAGAGCAAACAGGCTTTAAGACTTAATGCTTTGCAATATTATATTTATAGATAACTTCTATATTAATATTATCTTAGAATATTTGCTGCAAAAGATAAGCGTTTAGTATTTAAGTTATAATATTACTTTTTGCATAAGAGACTATAAGGATAGTATAAAAGTAAAAAAGCTTTTGAAAAAGGGTAATATTATTTTTATAGAATATTAACTTTATCTCTTATATTTATATCCTAAATATATTCTTTTTAGTAATACTTTAATTATAAATCTACTTGCTTTTATAATAACTTATATAAAGTGATGCTCTTAAGAGCCTATATAAACTTATGTTGATACTATAGAAATATAGCATTTTTGCTCTAGCTATCTAGAACTTAGAGCGCTTAAGAAACTAGTTCTCAACACTTAAGAGGTGAAGATCTAAGGAATATTATGCCTTAAATGCTAATATTATGCAATTATATATACAAAGTAAGTAATATTGCAATATACTTTAGAATAAAAAGCTATACAACCTTTCTATAAAATCTTATAAAACCTATTTAACTACTTAATAAGTTTTAATACAAATAAATAGCTTCTTATTATTAAAGATAAATATATAGGTTGACTTTTTATATTCCTATATATAGATAAAACCTAATAGTTAGTCTTTATTGCTATTTAAATATTTAAATGCTAAGTATAGAGATAATATAGCTTTATATTATATAAGATCAAATAAGATAGTAAGTATGCTATAATTGCAATAAATAAGATATTAGAATTCTAGATCTAGGCGTTAGATATAGAGATTAAAATCAAATAAGCACCTTTATATACTAAAAAGCTAAATAGAGGTGTAGAGCGAGCAGGTTAGAAACTGATTATAAAGGCTATTGCAATAATTAAAGCAGTAGGTCTTCTACCCACACTATAAGTTGAAGCAGTGCAGGCTGCAGCATTCCTCTATAATATAAGCCTTTATTAATGCTGCAGCTAGCTTTTGCTAATCTAAGTTGAAGAAGACTAGTTAAAAGACTATATTAAGTGCTATAAACCTACTTATAAAGCAAACCTCTTAGTTAATTCTTGCTTATAATAAAGAGAAATTTATATATATAGCTGCAAAGCATACCTTTTTAAGAAAAAATATAAAGCAAATAAGAAGAGATACAACTTTAAGGTTATAATATAAAGATATATTAGATATCTAATAGGATATATAGCAAACTTATATAACCTCTATAAAGTCTAGATATCTTTGCTTTAAGAAGTTATTATTATATGAAATATAATATTTAATAAGAAGATATTCTACTTAAAAGATAATATAAAGTTAGCAATCTAAAGTGAAAAAGCCTGTATGATTACTGATAAGATATAAGAACTAGCATCTCTAGCGCCTTTTAAGCTATAGCTCCTAGAAGTATTAAATAAAGCTGAGATTATATTAATAATAAATAATAAAGTATTATTACTATACCTTTCCTCATCAAGAGAACTTCAACTAGTTAATAACAAATAAAAGAGATAGTTACTAACTTCTAAATTAAATATAAACCTTATTAATATATATAAGATAATAAATTCTATGCTATTATCAACTTTTATCTATAAAGATAAAGCAACAGAAGAGACTTAAGATGCTAGTAGAAATATAACCTCTGCTGAAGATATAATCTTAGATAAGATCTATATTCAAACTGATACCCCTCCTCTATAAAATCTAAATATAGAGGATAATAATATATAATTACTCTTATAAAGCAACTTTTCTATTCAGCTAGTATAGTTATATTTAAGAACTAGAGAAGAGAGTGCTGCAGAAGAGAAGTTAGAGCAGATATATAACTATGCTAACTTAAGCTAACTTAAAATTGCAAAGCTGAGGTAATCACTTTACTTTAAAATATACTTTATATTCTTATATATAGAATAAAACTAAAATACTTTCTTTAAAATATATATATTAAAATAGCAGAAAGCAATTAAAGAGGCAGACTAAGGTTACTACTTGCTTTATTGCTTCATTTTTACTTTTATTTATTAGATAAAGCTTAAGTATATTTCTATAGTATTAAATAGAAAAATCTATATTAACTAGCTTATTAAGTTACTTAAGACCTAAAGAGATATTTAATAAATATTAAAACTGCTTTGCTTATACTTTATTAAAGTGTGTAATATTAAAATTAATAAACTTAAGGAAATAGAAGTCTGAGAAGTTATAGATAATATAAAGGCTAAAAATAAGCTGATACCTTTTAAATAGATATTTATATATAAACTGAATTAATATAGATATTTTAACTGCTATAAGGCTAAAATCTATATCTAAAGCAACCTTTAAAAAAAGCATTCTTTAGAATAGATATATACTGCAACCTTCACTTTAAAAACTTTCAAAGTTGCAATAGCTTTTGCAGCATAATTTAACCTTGAAATTCACTAATTTAATATTATTAATATATTTTTAAACACTATATACAGACTAAATAACCCCTCTATCACTTATTACTTATTAGACAGCTTTAAGGAATCTAAGAAGGTTATTAAACTTTGATACGCCCTATATAGACTTTATAATATGCTCTTACTTTAGTATAAAGAGTTCTTAAGCTTCCTTCTTTATCTTAGATTGCACTTAATAAGCAAAAATTTATATCTCTTTCAGTTTTATAATAAAAAAGTCCTCATACTCTTCTATATTAATAATATCCTCATCTTATATTATAAAGACTATATAAAAGAAGCTAATAAGGTTATAGAAAGAATTAAAGCAAAGTATAAATTAAAAGACTAGAGACCAGCTAAATAATATCTAGAAATTAGAATCACTTATAATCAAACGATATAAAGCATCCACCTTTTATATAATCAATATATCAAACAAATTGCAAAGAAGTTTAATCTTATTAACTCTAGAATACTAACTACACCTCTCCTGCTCACCTTGCTTAAGAAGTTTGATAGAGAAGCAAACCTGCAGTAAGTCTTCTTATATTAAGAGAAGATTAGATTAATCCTTTATACTGCAATTATAATATAACTAGATGTTGCATTTGCTTATGCCTTACTGTTATAATTCCTAATAAACCTATTTTTAAAGCACTATTAAGCTGCAAACTAAATAATCTAATATTTATATTATATTTAATACCTTATGATTTGCTTTAGCATCTTAAGAGGTGATATAGCTTAAGTATTACTAATTGCAAGCAATATATCTTTTGCTGATAATAAAGAGATATAAAGGTTATCTTAAGGTTTTATAATATCTCTCTTTAAAAGCCTAATCTAATAGAAAGCTATGCGTTAAAATATAATAACTATATTAATAACAGAGGCAGAGCTTTTAAGCTTAAAGCATATTATAAAGGAGATTATAGCTCTTAAGCAGCTCTTTAGAGATCTTAAACTCAGCTTGAGAGATATATAGAAGATCTATTGCAATAATTAGCAAATAATATAACTTATAATAGGCAGAAAGAAGTATATTTTAACTCACTTTTGCTATATAGATATCTAAAATATATAGCTTTGCTAGGAATATGCTAAGTAATTATTTTAAGTTATATATCTTCTAACTAATAAGATATTAGCTAATAGTTTTATAAAAACCTTTTTTTGCATAAAGTTTAAATAATTTAAAGTACTTCTAAACCTTTAAAACATATTATAAGTAATAGCATAAAGCAAAAAAAAAAAATTAAGCAGTAAGTAAAACCTATAGGCTAGGTATTTTTAATTGAAAATAGCTTAATAGCTAGAAAGCATATAGCCCTCTTAAAAGCCTGAAACACCTATACCTTGCAAAGCATATAGCAAAGTAATACTACGCTTTATTTCTATCTAAAGAGAGCAGTTATATACTTATCTATTAAGATCTAATATATAGGCAGTAATTCCTCAGAGAGGTGCTTACTAATAAAGCTGTTAATAGTGCAGCAAATACTAGCTGCTTAAGGGCTAATAGTGATTATTTTAAAAGGCAGACCAGTATGCAAATCACTAGAGACTGATACATCCCTTGCAGCAACCTCAACTTCTAAAGTAATAGCTAGCATAAAAAAAAGAGCTGCAAGATTAGCAGCTACTTTGCTACTATTTTCACCTTCAATTTTAGCCTTCTTTTAAGCCTTATTATAAGCATTAAAAGCCTTGCAGAGTGTGGTTTTCTAATAAGTGAGGACTTATAATATATAAGTTAGCAAACAGTTAGTAAAGCAAAAAGTTATATAGTAGAATATATATTATCTGTAAGATCTTCTTATATACTGCTAAGGAATTAAAGCCTTAGTTTGAAAATAAAAGCTAATATAAAGATATATAGTTTTCTCTTCTCTTTATAAGGAGTGTATTTGCCCTCCTGCCTTAAACTAAGCGCACACACACTAAGCAATATGCCTGAGATAGCGTTATATAAGCATAGCAGGCATATAATATCACTTAGTAGCAGCAGCTGCTCTTCCTCTCAACCTTCAGCCTTTAAAGCTTCTGCTTCTATTTAAATATTAGTAAATAATATAATAATTTAACTGGAAATATAAATTAGAGATATACTCTGCTTATACTTTTAGCATAATTTGCAGATAGATAGAGGAGCAAGAGTTGCAGACTGTAAATTATACACCTCTTCAGCTCTTCTATTCTCTATAAGCTTTTCACTTTTCTTAAGCTTATTAATCTTAGCCTCTGTAAAATAACTTAAGTTAGTAATTATACTATAAAAGCAATAAAGTAAAGCAAAGACTTTATAACGTTTTATAATAAGAAAGAGACTTAGAAGTGATAAAAACAGAAGATAAAACAACTTACTCTTAGGCTTAAGGCCTTTAGGCTTTAAGGCAGGTGCTAGAGGAGTGCTGCTGCCTTTCTCTTTCTGCCTCTCTCTCTCCTTATGCTTCTTAGCAGCAAAGGCAGCTTTCGCTTTAGCTATACTAGCTGCATAGTTAGCTTTATTCTTTTTAAGAGCTATTTAAATAATATAGTTAGTATTAAAAATAAAATTATAAGCAAATAGAAGATATTATAATTATAGCATAAATATATATATATATATATAGAAGTGAGGTAGGCAATATATATAGTTATAGTGATAGTAATAGAAAAGGAAAATTAAGAGGCAGAGATAGTATATAAGATATTATTATTACTGCTATATTGCTGCCTTAACAGCTGCTTTAGCTGTTTATCTTAAGCTAATAAGAAGCTTCTATTTCTATTAAGTGAGGAAGTAATATTAATTACTGCTTCAACATCTATAATATTAATTATAATAGAAAGTATGCAAAAAGAAAGACCTACTTCTTTTATATAATTTAATAATAAAGCTGTAAAATTATCTCTTTTATTAGTTTCTTTTATTAATTACCTCTTTTTATATCTATTTATAGATCTAAAGTATATATATAAAAATATAAAATAGTAGTTATATAGAATTAAGGTTTATAAGCTCTTTTAAGCCTAAAGAGGTATGTTATCATAACCTCAAGTATCTAAGGCAGCCTCACACCTAGAGGAAGGTGCAAGGTGACCTACTTCCAACCTACTTATCTAGGCCGACAATATTCCAGCGCGTCAGTCTCTGTTCCTTAAAAGACCTCTTGCGTCAGATACTGATTTAGAAAGAATCAAGCCGTTTTATTCACACAGATGCTATACGTACGTTATAGTTAGTTTACGATAACAACCGCACCAGAACCCTGCGCTGCGCCGATTCTGCAGGCCCTCGAGCATCGAGTCGTGCTTCTGGCGACATGTGTCATTGCCGACGCCCACCGGGTGCTTCAAGACGGGCGTAACAGCCGCAACCTACTGCGCATGAAGCGGCTAGAATGCCTGGCGGCTTTGCGAGGCGAGCTCGGCGACACGCAGATAGCAAAGATCGACAAAGAGTCACTGATGACACTGCTTCTAGCAGTGCTACTACTCTACTTCCACGATGGGTACCTAGAATGCGCACAAGCTTCCGCGTCGACTACAAGCCACCACGGCGGCGTGCGAGCAATCGTTGACAGTTTGGGAGGCATCAAAACTGTCCTAGAAACCAGCCACGAGTCGATTCATATGCTTCTTTCGGAGTTTGCATCCACGGACCTCACATCAGTCATGCTTAAGGGCGGCCAGCCAGCCTTCAAGGCAGAGATTTGGGAAACGATAGATACCCGAGCTGTTTGGTGGGGGAGAGATATTCTCGGCAGGTCTTCGTTGGCATCAGTCTTCCAGCAGATATCTCGCCTGGCATGGTATCTAGATGCTTTGATCAAAGGGTCAGAACAACTGTCCATGTCGACCGTGCGGGACTTCGAGACTGCACTATCGCCGGTGTATGCCAGAATCACCGACGCAGCAGAGAGCGATACCGAAACTGAGACGGTGGCCAACGACGCCTTCACACTCATTCGGGTATTCCAACACACGGCACTCATCTATATGTACCGCGCCATATGTGGCCTGCCGGTCTCTCATTCCCTTGTGCAGCAGCACGTTCTTCCGTGTTTGGAGTGCATTCTAGACATCAAGCAACCATCCAAGGTGCTCAATTGTGTCATTTTCCCTCTTCTGGTGGCTGGTGCTCATGTGTCCTCACCAAGGCATCGAAAGGCGGTGTTGGGTTTGGTTCAGGTTATCCGTGACGAGATACGATTTGCTTCGTTTCATTCTGTGTCTGATGTTCTTACTGGAATCTGGAAGGCCGATCGGGAGGAGGTTTCATGGTTTGAAATGTTTTCGGAACTTGGAGTTGATGCAATTGTACTATGCAATGGTATTCTGTCCGTCCATACACACTTAAATATACCCAAACTTCACTACTCTACAAGACTGTTCCCATATTCAGGTGTACAGCCTTTGTTTGTGTATATGCTGCAAGCCCAGCCTCTCCCAATTCGCGACCGACACCACTTTGCTTGACACCACCAAAAGGAACGCGGATGTCAGAGTCATTAGAGCTGTTGATCCACACCATGCCGGACTCCAGACGAGCTGCAACTCGGTGGCCGCGCTCGATGTCGCGGGTAAACAACGCCGCACCAAGACCGTAGGACGTATTGTTAGCCAGCAGAATAGCCTCTTCTTCCGTTTTGAAGGGCGTAATGGCAACGAATGGCCCGAAGACTTCCTCCTGGAAGATTCTCATATCCTTCTTCACATCAATGAAGACAGTGGGCTCAATGAAAAAGCCCTTACCGTCACCAACGTTCTTATGGGGAACACCGCCCGTAACGAGCTTGGCACCCTCGTCCTTGCCAGACTGGATATACCCCAGGACCTTGTCGTACTGCGCTTTGGTAATCTGAGGGCCCTGGAAAGTATCGTCCTTGAAGGGGTCGCCGACCTTGTTTTCGAGACAGATCTGCTTGAAGCGTGCGACGTAGTCTTCGTAAACGTCTTGTTGAACGAGGATTCTGGATGTTGAAGTGCAAATTTGGCCCTGATTGCTCATAATGCCGACATGTCCCCACTTAGCGGCTTGGTCGAGGTCCGCGTCCTTGAAAACCACGAGTGGTGACTTGCCACCGGTCTCCAATGTGATATTCTTGAGGTTGACACTGGCTCCCTTCATGATCTGACGACCAGTTGCAGTGGAGCCTGTGAAGGCAATCTTATCGACGTCCTCGTGAGAGACGAGCGCGTTACCGGCCTCCCTTCCGAATCCGTTAACAATGTTGATAACGCCAGGAGGGAACCCGGCTTTTTCGATCAGGGTAGCGAAGTAAAGAATGGAAAGAGGGGTCTGCTCGGCAGGCTTGAGAACTACAGTATTACCACAAGCCAACGCAGGACCCAACTTCCAACTGCAACATCCTAGTTAGCGATGTGACTTCGGAGCGATTCAATGTTTTTGACTTACGCCGCCATCATGACTGGGTAGTTCCACGGAATGATTTGACCGCAAACGCCAATTGGCTGCTTGAGTGTGTAGGCGAACTTCTGCGGCGTCGTCGGGATCGTCTCGCCGTGAATCTTGTCGGCCCACCCAGCATAGTATCTCAAGGTAGCGATTGTCTCAGCAAGATCCTCGCCAACAGCGACGCTGAATGGTTTTCCGCCATTCCAAGTTTCCAGAGTCGCAATGGTTTCTTGGTGTTCTTCGACAAGATCTGCCAACTTGAAGATCAGTTGGCCTCGCTCGGTATTGGAGATGTCGCCCCAGCCGGGACCGTAAAGGGCGGCACGTGCAGCCTTTACGGCCTTGTCGACGTCTTCCGGAGATGCGGCTTCGACGGAGACAATTTCGGACTCATCACTACATGATTGGATTAGCTGACGGCTTCATCGATACCAAAGCCTGGGTCGCCAAAATGGACTTACCTGGGGTTGATCGCGGTGATTTTAGAGCCAGATGTCGCCTTCACAAACTCGTTGTTGATGAAGAGACCAGTAGGCAGTTTGATCTTGGTGCCGTTTGGTGCAGTGAGATCTATCGTAGGTGCCGACATGTTGACGACTTTCAAAATGCGAATGTTGTAGATGAGATGATTCGGTATCAATCACGATAGTGCCCAAAAGAAGACGTGGGAGGAGGACGCGTGGAGAGCGATTGAGGCCGGCTGAGCAGCATGTGCATCTTAAGATAACCCCAAGACCCCGCCATCTGGAGCGATTTCAAACACATGGTCAATCAATTGATCACAAATTGAACACTGATTTGTCATTGAACCCAGTTGGGCAACATACTTGACCATCGAGCCAGTCGTTATCATAGACCCGCATGCCCTACGCTACATGGCAAACTATTCTCCTGATGTAGAAAAAAGATGGGCAATTTGAGACAAGCTACCAGACGGCCTCCCCAAAACAGCCTACAGAGCTCCCCCGCATTCCGCAAGACGTGCCCAGGGTAGCTCTGACATCCTGGAGACCTGGTTCTTGAGCTCTCGCGGAGGGGTTGGCTGGTGCGGGGTTGATGCAGGGTGTGCGGCTTGAGCTCCAACCTCAGCTTTCCGAATCGGGTAACAATTTGGACCAATTTTGTGGGGCGTCGAACATGGCACAGTCATGGCGCACATGGGTGGGCGGACATGGGAAGGTTGATTGACCTCTAGCTTGGGCACCTTCTATGTCAAAGAATCATTGGCTGGTGCCGTTTTGAATCGGAAGAAGGCTACCGAGATTGACAACAGGAGGAAGACAACAGCCAAGTCCATCTTACGCCGTGGCAGTTGCCAAAACGAGGCAACTCCAACAGACTTGATCTTGGAGTCTTGCAGCTGTGGAGGAATTGAGCAAGACATCAAGCTTTCGGTGGAATTATGCTTACATGAGGCTCATCTTCCAGCTTCCCAACCAGAAGTGACTCGAGCTTATCCCTAGCAGCTTCGCTGTGCCCGACTTCGTGAAAGGCCTCGGTGGCATCCTGGCCAAGGACCTCAACTAAAATGTCATCGCCACCACTGCTGAAAGTTAGAAACTGGAAGTTGATGTTGAAAGCCGCTGGAACACATACGGATGCTCGGTCAAATACTCTGTCACGTCATAAACCTTCCTACCGACAACAATAAGCCCAGAACGATCGGTTGACCGCTGGGCAACATCCTGGAGAGTGAAGGTTTTGGACATATTGGTAAGATTTGAGAAGGATGAAATTTGCTCGTCAAGATCAGCCGAAAAAGGGCTCCAGGAGTTGGCGACCTAGATCCAAGGGGGGGACTGCAAGTTATAGATAGTGGTCGCAAATACGGAAACGGTTTCTGTCAGCGCCAGAAAGAAGTAGATACGATTGCCATTGCTATTGAAGAAATAGATAGGCCCGCTTGAGTGGTTCTTATCCTCTCGGTACTTTTGTATGTACAGACCGGATGCTTTTGGTTCGTTGCGGAGCAGTAATTGACACAAGTCACCTCTCACCGCCGTCTAGGAAACAGAATCATGGTTTATCGGACGCTTTGCGCATGTGCCAGGTTGTTAAGCTGGTGATGCCAAAGCCTGCGTCAAAGCTTGCGTCACAGCTGCAATGCCTCGTAAGGAAGTAAAATGAATACACAGTGAGTCATGGATGTAACTCAGTGATATTTCATATTGAGTGCCGCTTCACACCATTATCCTTGCTAATTAACCAGCATGTCCCCCAAAGCTTCAAGAAGGAATAATAGCCTCAACCTCGATCTCTACCTGCATGCCCTCTAGCCCAAGCTTGCCAATCTGGATACAAGTCCAAATAGGACGGTGGTTGGGGAAAAGCTTCTTGAAAAGCGCGGTCATAACATCGAAACTCGAATCCATGTCGAGATGATACGAGCGGATTGCATGAATGTCGTTGAAGGTCAGCCGAGAGTCAACAGCCTTGAGAGCCTTGAGAACATTGTCGAAAGCAATGGCGATCTGCTTCTCAAGGTCTGGTGTAATGGCGCCGTTTTCGTCCCACCCGCCTTGACCGGATGTGCGTGCAATATTGCCCACCTTCACAGCTTGAGAATAATGGTACTGCTCCGCATTTGATTCGGTGCCTGGATAGTTGAAGAATTGTGCCGATGCCATGTTTCAGGGCTGAGTAATTCGTTGCAGAGCTGAAAAAACTTGATTCGTGATGGGCTTTCGTAAGTGACTTGGTTCGCGGATCGTGGCAAGTGATGGAGTCCACCTGAAGTCATATCTACTGACCCTACTTATCTACCTAGTACGCGTCTGGTGCCAAGCTCTCGGTAACCGCGTTGACCGATGTCAGCCTACCACGTGTCGAAGCACAGTCAACTTACGTGGGGTTGACATGGCCCATCACATCGTGGGCAGCTGTGTGGCCGATCTTATTACTGATCTAGTGGCGTCATTTAAATGCTCTCCACCCGGGCCGCTTCCTTGGCTCACATCTCAACGCGGGGGAAAGGGAAACTGGGTGTCGATCTCGACCGTTTTCAGTTCGTCATGATGTTCAGGCCCAGGAAGTGGTCCATGTTGTTACTGAACCGGGAATAGCGTCATAATGCGGGGTGTTTGAGGATGATCATTGAACCGATATGCCCGGCTCCGGGGAAGCATGCACACAAGTGGATTGCCAAGATCGGAGCCGCATGTAGCTCCAACCTGAAAATAGATAGATTAAGACGATCGGCGTGACAGTTTTTATGTGTAGCTTCGGATGGATATCTTATAACCGGAATGGGAGAATCTTCCCGTTGATAACAACCTACTTTCGTTGAAAACTACGACCAAGTGGTCATGATAGTGGAAGTTGTCACTTCCCAAGCCCTGCCCTTATACAGAACAGGGTTATCATCGCTTGATATATGATGGTTCCTTTCGGTACCGGTGGCTGGGGTTTCAAGTTTTCGTCTCCAACATTGATAGCCCTTCCTCCTTGGCCGTGACCGCCGTCTTGAGGGAAGGCTGCCCGGATCTGTGACCGTGCCGTCTCCAGAGGTTTGAGGAGTACATCGAGCCTTTTTCCTTCGAAAAGATCTACGATTAATGCAACCGAGAAAATAATTTGGAAGATTAAACCTTGTATCCACAGCAGTAACGTTGACACCCCAAGATCCAACACCACATATCACAGGTCTGGCGACTATCACAGAGATCAAGAATGAAGAATTAATCTCGGCTATTGAAGCGACTAACTCACGGTACTTTGAAACCAAAGTGAAACAAATGCTAGTGTGGCACAAGCCTACCTGACTAGGAAAGAGCCTACGCATATTCTACGGATACTGAGAGCATACTACTACCTCCTGAGACAGTGAGTTCTTTGAGGAAGGTTCTATATGTTGTTAAACAAGAATTTACTCTAGACTGCAATATTCAATGAGCGTTAGCTCCGTGCTTCTCAACTAGCTTCCAGTATGGTGATGCAGCATTTCTCCTCAGAAGTTTGCCAATGAAGATCATGACTACACACAAGGCCCACAGAGCCACACCAAGTGCGGCTGTCAGGATGAATGCATGTCTGAGGCCAATGTTTTCAATCATCGGTACGACAGCGTAGCTGAAAGCGAAGCCTGCTATCCAGAACGTATGTGAAGGCCAGACTAGTGCCTAAAGGTAGCGTGACTGAGATTATTCCCAGTCCAAATGCGATTCCAACCCAGTGAATGCCCAACGATGCCCCGACTCCGTAATGAATGCATCCTATGGGATGGGCAATGAGTGCCACGATGCCCAGCCAGAGTCGATGCTCCGGCTCCATCACGCCGCCATGTCTGCGCGCCATGATCACTGACAACGCGTCGCTTGCCCAGCCAGAGATGGCACAGCCAATGGAAACTCCAATGACAGCAGCCAGGTAGAAAAGACCGATGACGTTCGAACCAAAGTTGTAAGGAGCATTGCCCAGTATGAGGGCGAGGGACCCGCCGACAACATTGTACCATGATAGAATGCCGCCTACTAGGAGGCCCGCGAAAAGGACAGTCGGAAACCGCAGCAGATGAAAAGGCAGAAGAGTTCGTTTGAAGTTGCTTGGCTTGCGAGAGTCTCGGTATCCCCATAGCTTCAACTTCGACCAGAACGGCCTATTGGCAACAGAGTTGTATGTCTGAGGCTCATTGATATCGATGCTAGAGTTCATTGTCGCGACTCCAGTGTCATCAAGCTGGGGCTTTTTAGTCTCGTTCATATCCCGGCCACTCAAAACTCCAGTTTCTGTATCCAAAGCATCAGCTTTGACTCCTGCTGTGCCAATGATCTCCGGGTGGACACTTGGTCGGTAGAACATTGTCTCCTCAAAGAAGAGAAACGTTACGACACTGAGGGCACCGCCCAAGATGGACAGGATGTATTGAATCCATCGCCACCCCAGGGCGGCGGCCACAAATCCTGAAGCCACGGGGCAAAGAAAAGCACCACACCAGAGCGTCCAGCTGTAGATTCCCATATAGAACCCTCTTTGGTGAACAAAGAAGAGGTCATCAATGATCACCTCAATAAGGGTCTCCATCGGGGAGGAGACAACGCCGAGAATAATTCTGTTGATGTAGAACTCGGCGCTTGACTTGGTGTATGCGGACCAAAGGGTGACGAAGGTCGTCAAGACAATGGATAAAACGAGACTGGGTCGTCGGCCGTAGACCAAAGCGAAGTTCTGGGTGATCAGTGTTCCCCATCCAAGGAAGAGGTACATCAGGCCATTGCCAGTACTCAGGTTGGCGACTGATATACCCGTGTCGGCTTGTATTTGCAGATAGGCGGGCGAAAGACCAGAAACGATGGCGGCAATGAAGAAACACCAAATCATCACCCAGATGATGTTGAATGTCTTGCGCTTCTGAGTCCATGCGAGCGGATCGTTGGGGTCATTGCTCGGCTGAGGAACAAGTACGATATTGGGTTGACCAGCTCCATGCTTCACGTCAAGAACACCCTGGGTGTCAACGAGCTGAACCGTTCCAGGAACCTCGACGGAAGGCATTGGCTGTGGCATGACGGCGGTTGAGATGTAAAATGAGAGAGGGAAAGTTTGTGGCTTCTCGACCTGATTCAGCGCAACTGTGTGCAGTGAGCAGACGATATATCACGAGAATCTCCGAGGATCATGGCTTATTCAATACTGCCAAATGAGTGGCCGTTGAATGCAGGATTCCTGCATGCCATGCTCGGGATTGCGTACTGGGTTCTGTGCCTTTATCAAGAGGTCTCATCCATGCGTACGCTAGGCCGATCGGGGGAAAAAGATGGGCCAGCACCACCCGGTCAGTCGCCCCAGCATGAGTCGGACGAGACGCCTGCAAAAGTCACTGCCCAGGAACCGTAATCTCTAGGGGTCACTATCCTGGAGCCAAGGATGGCCACGTATAGAAGCTAGAGATAGAATGCTTCTAGGGTAGAACGCGCAGGAACGGCGCTCTTCCCCGCATGAGACCCGTTGTGACCACATCAACCACTGTTCTGATAAGTTCTCGTTCGACAATGCCCACTACGTCTAGCTAGCTTGTGACTACCGGCCTTCTGGCCGAGATCATCAACTTCATCGCCCGAGATGTGCATGGGATGCGCAGGATGAAGCTAGCGTTATCAAGCTACCAAAGTAAGCTGCAGTAGCCTTCATCGCGGTGCCCGATAACCAAGTTGGCAATGAGAAAATTGCAACCACACGCGAACCTAATTTGCTTCTAGACGGAAAGTTTCTCGGCTGAATTTTGACAATTATAATCTAAGCGGAATCGCCCTAAACCTTGTTTCGTCTAACGAAGCTTCAATCCTGAGGCCCAGAACCCGCGGACCGCCTCCGGGTCTGAATTATTGGGTCCACATCGGCTCGGACTCGGCGGCCCGTTATGACCCCACGACGTCCGTAGTAATGGGTCTATCCCGTGGACGCCCCCGGTAGTCCCCCGGAATACGGAGCACATTATCTCCACCACAAGATAACACTGAGATCTGCCCACTTGATTGCCCTTTCAGTTTTAGATCATTGGACTTTACTCAAAAGATGTCCCAAATCGTATAATACCATTTCGATCAGTACTACACATGAACATTATACCTGCTGTGTACCGTACAAGTAACGGGCGATAAATCGCCTACTCTTCTTCAACCTGTGTGCGCCTGACCGTAGGCAATGGCTCGGCGTAAACACCCCTCTTGTTCCGCTTGTCTCTACGACTTGACACACAACACCACACACAACATCCACACAGCATGATTCCTATAACTGATGGAATGACTGTAACCAGAACCAAAAACTCAGTAAGGCCATGATACCCCTCAGGTCGGTATGCTGTGGTTGTCGTGACAATCGCTTCGCCGGGCACCCAAGTCTCTAACATCGTTATCAGACTCGGTGGCGGCGGAGACAGCGTCGAGGTGTCTGACTCTTGCCATGTGATGTGCCATGCAGGGTGAAGATCATATCCTTCGGTATATACCGTGGTTGATCCATTTGGATATGCAGCTGTGCGATTTCCGTATTTGTCATGGTAGGCGTGGAAGTACCCTAGGCATACCGGATACATGGTCTTGATTGGCAGTGCCTCTGACGTAGCAGTAATCAGTCGGTAATTGCTGAGCATAATCAGTAACTTCAGGCGACCCATGGGGATGCCAACACGATGGTAGGGCTGACCTCAAACAGCAGTATGCTGTGGATAGCATGATAGAAGATGTGGTTGTTGTATCCAGGAGATGAGCTACCCAACCACTTGGACAGACTGCAGGACTGAAATTCAACTGCCTGCGTCCATCATTTGGTTTCCACTGAAGTGGCTGGCATGCTGAGATGCGCGGATTAGCCAAATTTGATACTGCTATCTCAGTGGTCCCTGTTGTCGTCCCGTCCACGTGAATCCATGACTCAGCCTCTCGAATAGTAGCGCAGTCCCAAGGATATCTGAACGGAGTAGTCAGGGCATCCGTTCTAACTTCTGTGGTTGATGGTAAGGCGACAGTTGACGTGGATGCGAGTGCCATGGTTGTGGAAAGTCGAGTGCTGGCAGGTTTTGAAACGCTCTTCCTCATTTAGATAAAGCAGTAAAATTCGATACCGCAATAGTGCCTTTAAATACTGCCCCTGGAGCATTTTTACAATAGCATCGTATTCCGGGCACAGCCATACAAAACGAGTTTTAGCGCCAACCGAAGTCCCCGTAACAAGACAATTGCCCATCGCGAGTGGCTGAAAGTGCTCGCTTACGAGAAACGACACCTTTAAATATGCTGAGACCTTCCTAAAAGAGTGTTAGTGAAAGCGATGGGTGTCTAAACTTGGAATCGCTTTTAATGTGCCGCACCTGCCACAGTCGAGATTGGCCTCAACCGATTCACGATGGTTCGTTGAATGTGGCTCCTGAACCCATCTTATTGATTACAACTGTCAGCTCATGCTCGAGGGCGTGTGAGAGTTCTAAGTGGCTCTGGGTATAAGCTTGAGTCAACCACACATATCCATCAAAGCCTTCGCTTGTCAGTTGGCTAAAGATGCGAACAGACAGAGCGACTTGTGTTGTGCAATGACCATTCAAAAAGCCCCATTCAAGCTCGAAAATCCCTCGGCTGTGCATCTTTCTTAAGGGAATGGTGCTTGGTTGGTTGTTGCGCGCCCCTGAGCTGTGCCCCATCCCCGCAGATATTTGTTGGCGTCTGGCTGCTACGCCTGACCAATTTCCCAACATCCATGGAGGGATTCCGGACGGCAGCTGCATTATTTGGAATCCGCTCTTTAGATCTCCTCAGGCGCCAGATTGGTTTCATAGTTGATCGTTCCTGGCCAGACGCGTTGGAAACTGCGTCCCCGGCAAGACTCCGACAACGATGCATGGAACCGGATGGACGAGGACTGAGACAAGGCGGTGAGAGACGCTAGCACGCAGTATCGATATCGTCAGATCACAGATTTCGTCGAACGCGTGTCTGAGGAACGTGTAATTATAGCCTTCCCAATGTACGTCGGCGGCTCACATGTCTCCTACCTCATTCGATTCGCGGGTTCTCCTCTTAGGGTTCTGGTCCGCTTACCTCTCACGAACCAAACGAGATTTCGAGCAGAGAAGCTCTTCTTTGAAGCTGCTTCGACCGAGTGTCTCTCGCGGTATTCACAATTACCTGTCCCAACGGTCTATAATTATGGATTGGACCCTGACAGAGGGGCGTTCGCCATTATTCAGGATTATGGCGCCAGAAGGAGTATGTGTGACTTAGTAGAGGCTCCACGACCAGATGAAAGCGATCCGCTGCTATTATCTTCTGACATCTCAGAAGAAAGACTTGAAATGTTATATCTGGGTATGGCGCGCTGTGTGGTTCAGATCGCACTACCCACATTTCCTCTCATCGGATCTCTTGTCGGCACGACGACTGGATCATGTGCTGTGTTAGGGCGGCCCATCACCCTCAATATGGATAGTCATTATCCAAGTAGCAGAACTTCCATGGTGAGCGCTCTCTTTACAGAGAGTTATTGGCTAATCATCTGACAAAAGAGTTTTCGACTCAAGTAGAGATCTGGATTTGGTGGTGATTCTCACTTTCCGTGCTTTTGGACTGCGCGCAGTTGAAGCAGCGCGAGTCAATGTTAGACACTTGATTATATTATGATTTGATACTTACATGGTGCAACAAGGTGATCCTCACTGTTAAGCATCTCCGCAGCGGAGCCATCCGCGTGTTGCAGTTCTGAAGCAGTCGCAGCCCCTGATCGCTGAAACGGCCAATCCATGGTAATAGACACAGAGCTAATTGAACCATGCGAGCTATTATTCAAGTTTAAATCAAACTAACCAATAATCACTCAATCACCGCAGCTTCCGTCGGATCATAGCATGGCATCTTAAAGCCTATACGACTGAGGCCTGATGTCGCGTGGAAAACCCCGGACTACGCCGTTCCCACTCACGCCTGAGGGTCTCAAATAAGCGTGGTGAGATTTTTGACAACGCAAAAGATGCAATGACAGTCCTGGATATCCCGGCAAACCTTAAACATGCCGTCGGATGAATGGCGCGCCAATGATCACTTTGGGCGTTATGTGTTTGAATATGATACTTTCTTGAGGACCAGTGGCCACAGGGTAAGTTGTCGTCTATTTTCAGTTTGCGATGTAATTTAAATAAGTCATCAGTGGCCTCTGGAAGACTCTCTGAAAGTCCCCTCGAGGTCGTCAGCAACCCACTTCTTTCATCGCCAAACGGAAGCTGGTCTTCAGTCGAATATAACCTTTCCTCTTGGACCATAATTGTCACACTTTCCAACTCGGCCTCTACAACAATTCTCTGTAGGCAATTGCCATCCATCAAGCCCCCTCCTGAACAGAATGAGGTTCGCCGCATTAACCGCCTTGTTGGCTCTGTTGGTGAGCCCTGCTTTAGCTCGTAAGATTCCATTGGAATGCAGGTGGCGCCAATCCACAGGCTAACTATGAAGCAGAAAGTTGTAATAATGGCCGTGGCTTTTGCAAGGGCGGACGATGCGAGCCAAATAACGACCCAAGCGGCGCTGGACCTTTCGTGGGGACTTTCAAGGAATGTTTGACCGGCGGTGGACGATCTCAAGTTGACGACTTTATCCTCGGCGGTGGTAACCAAAACGCGAAGGTCAACGCTGGCGCCGCGTGTAATAATGGAAGAGGCACTTGTAGCGCCCGAGGTGCTTGCGAGCCCAAGAACGATCCGAGCGGAGCAGGTCCTTTTGTTGGCACCTTCGACGAATGCTTCAGTTAAACAGTGGTTGAAGACGCTCTTCAACCCCTCTCAATAAGTAGAATATTCATCTGGTTATGTTGGAAGCATGAGAAATTCCATACTGGATTCTTGATACACATCTGAAATGTGTGTTATCAGACGGGGAATCGAGCGCTTGTGAATTGGCCGCTTTGAAACATTGAGAAAAGTCACTTCAACTACCGGTGAATCCGAGAGAGGTAAAGCCGGACTTAAGAGCCCCAATCTCCATAACGAACCCAGTCTCCTTGAAGCCATTACCAATCAATTATCAAGGTAATTCTCAACTCGCATCACAACAGTGGCAGCTACAGGTCAGTCGGCGCTAACTCCGATCAATAATGCGGTTTGGCGTCAGCGATACGCATCAACACCTAGCAAATTCCCACATTTGAGGGGCAGAGAGACACTGATCAGCGCGATGCGGGGTAGCTGTTCGCCATTTCGGTGCCGTTCACTACCCGCGCTGTGACCCCTCCTGATGGCGCGATCGGGCCCTAATGACGTTGAGTATGAGATGGACAAGATATATCTTCGACGCTCCCCACTCGGCAGATCTGCCCCTGTGATAAGATTAAGTGCTGACTGGTATCAGTAACCGAATCCTATATTACGCAGATCATTTGAGAGACAAGAGATACAACAATCATGGCCAACAAGCAGCTCCCCGCGCGTTTGAAGGAGTCGCTCGAGAGCACTAAAGTCGAGTACCGCCAACTCGGAAAGTCCGGACTTCGTGTTTCAGTTCCCATCTTTGGCTGCATGAGCTTTGGCGACCCGCGTACGATTCCGTGGGCTCTGGGCGAGGACGATGTGCGTGCGATGCAAACACAATTGCGTGGACAGGTTGTATTAACATGAGGATTCAGGCGCTCCCGCTGCTGAAGGCTGCCTACGATCGAGGCCTCAACACTTGGGATACAGCCAACGTGTACTCCAACGGTGCTTCCGAGATCACCATTGGCAAGGCGCTCAAGAAATACAACATCCCTCGTGAGAAGGTCGTTATTCTGACTAAATGTTTCTTCGCGGTTGGCGAAGAACCCGGTACGTCATCCGACATCGAGATTTGAGACGGATTCCTAACTGAATGATCAGAGGCTCGGCAATTTAACTTCCGCGATGAGTTCAACAAGGTGAAGGATTACCAGAACCAGTTTGGTCTCTCCCGAGGGGCCATCTTCAACCAAGTCGAGGCTTCGCTCAAGCGGCTTGACACCCCGTACATCGATCTCTTGCAAATTCATCGATTCGACCCCCGGACACCAGTCGAGGAAACAATGCAGGCTTTGCATGACTTGGTTCAGTCTGGGAAGGTTCGATACATCGGCGCAAGCAGCATGTGGGGAACGCAATTCGCCCAGATGCAGTTCGTCGCCGAGAAGAATAACTGGACAAAATTTGTTTCAATGCAGAACCACTACAATCTGCTGTACCGCGAGGAAGAGCGGGAGATGAACCGATTCTGTGACGATACCGGCGTAGGACTTATTCCGTGGGCTCCGCTATGTAAGTGCGGCTCGGGCAGTAAACGAAGCATACGAGACATGGCTAACCATACTTGATTCAAGGCCGCGGTCATCTGGCGAGACCTCCGGCAGACTTCGGCTCCACTTCGCGAAGCAAGGGCGAGAAGGAGGGCCAGCCCGGCTCCCACGGGACGGTCGAACCGGATCTCACAATCATCAAAAGAGTTATTGAGATCTCCGAGAAACGCAAGTGGCCCATGGCGCACGTGGCTCTGGCATGGATCAATAAGCGGGTTACCAGCCCCATCATTGGCTTCAGCAGTGTCGAGAGAATCGACCAGGCCATCACGGCTGATGGCAAGGTTCTTACAGAAGAGGAAGAGAAGTATCTAGAGGAACTGTACCAGCCCAAGGCCATTGCTGGTCACATGTAATGAAGCTTAAGCGAGGCAGGGTCTTGCTAGCAGTGAGAAACAAGTCTGTCCAATCGGATCTATTCAACACATTCTCACGAGCCGCACCGTTCGTGCAGCAAAAGAGCCGGCAAGAATCTTCTTGAATGTTGCGTAGTTCAACTTGAACCCGGACGTGGCTGAAGCTTTTGCATGCATCCAAGCTTCTGCATCCTTCTCGCCGGGATCCTACCATGTTCACCAAGCCGATTACGAAATAGGAGGGTTGAGAATTGGACCCTGGATTGGCTGAGGCGTTTTCCGTCTGATTTCCCGGTCTGCCTCGCAACATTTCCCGTCAGAGAACAAGCTTCATTTCCGGATGTAGTGGACAGCAACCTCACAGCCATCACGGCCTGACGTCGATGCTTGCTGGCCGATTCATGGGCTGAGACCCCGATTCCATCCCCTCTCTTGGACCCCGCGTCCTTCCCTGAGCCACATTCCGTATTCGACGAGAGCATTGACAAAGTTGCTCTTTTCGTAACCCTTTCCCGCCTTCCATCTGAATCCGCGGGCGCATGACACCTGCCGGCCCATCATATTGCGCACTAGTTGCCGAGGGACGGAAGGATTTCGGTCGGGCCAGCACCACGGCACGGGCGGATACATGGGATAGCTCTAGAACCCCTCCCCGTGGAACTTGTAGAAGCTCTCCTAAGCGCCCACGACCTTGACGGGTGTCAAAATTTAGGAACACTTCTCTTTTCGGCCATGCGATGCGAATATTTCCCCAGCAGTTTCCGAAGTCACCGCCATCTCCCGCAGCACGCTACCTGGTTCATCCGATATTAAGCTACCTGGGCAAACTCAGGCGTAGGCGATTGAGATCTCTTGCTCTCGATCATATGATATCATTGCATTCTTTCCATGATTGCCGAAGACGACATGGAGGTGCATGGCTCTAACGTTGTTATATGCAGGTGTCGTGGCCCGGACCTTTTCAACTCCTAGGTCTGACCACAACTCCTGAACGAGGTCGCTAGGACAGACTTCTCCGGTGTTCACCAAATTCTTTCTTCTTCACCATCGCTTCTAAATGATGTTTCCCAGGACGCTGGCCTTCGTCTCTCTAATCTCCTTGGCTTGGGCAGCGCCGCAAGGAGCGCCGCAGGCAAGAGGAGGGACTCCGCAAGTCACGATCAAGACGCCACAAGCCAACATCAAAGGCACATCGAAAGGATTTCTCGGCGCAAAGGCCGGCGAGGTCGAATCATTCAATGGAATTCCGGTCGCAAAGCCTCCCATTGGGGAGCTGCGATTCAAGCCCCCCGTCCGGATCACCGAAGCCTTGGGCAACGTCGACGCTACCACAGAACAGCCCGAATCTTGCCCGCAGTTCGCCCTGAACACCAACTTCGGCTCACCTCTTATCCCACCAGATGTGCTCGACAAAGTGCTGAACTTGCCCATAATCAAGAACCTTGCCGTTGGACAAGAGGACTGTCTCACAATCAATGTGCAACGGCCAGCTGGGACGACGGAGAAGGATAAGCTCCCGGTGATGTTCTGGATCTTTGGAGGAGGCTTCGAGTTGGGGAGCACATCAATGTACAACGGGGCCGGTCTTGTAGCAGAGTCCATGTCCACAGGGAAGCCAATCGTCTTTGTTGCTGTTAACTATCGAGTCGGAGCGTTCGGCTTCATGCCTGGAAAGGACCTCATGATGGAGGGAAGCTCTAACGCTGGGCTGCTTGATCAACGAATGGGTCTTGAATGGGTTCAAGACAACATTGCCAGCTTTGGGTAAGCAACCTAGAGGATCTCCCATCAGCTGTCTAGAAAATACTAACAATCAATTTCACAGAGGAGATCCAGATAAAGTCACCATCTGGGGAGAGTCCGCCGGCGCTATTTCGGTTTTCAGTCAGCTTACTCTGAACAACGGCAATATCACCCGCAACGGAAAGGCACTCTTCCGCGGTGCAATCATGAATTCCGGTTCCGCTGTACCTACGGATCCGATGGATTCGCCCAAGGCACAGAAGATTTACGACCAGGTTGTGTCTACCGCCGGCTGCGATAAGGCCGGGGATCGCCTCAAGTGCCTTCGAGACCTTCCTTATGATGTAGGTCGCCACATCTATCTTTACACGCATTGTCTGACAATGAATTTCACAGGATATGAGAAAGGCGGCAAACTCGGTTCCTGGCCTCTTGAGCTACAGCTCGATTGCCCTTTCATATCTCCCCAGACCCGACGGCAAAAGCATTGTTTCCAGTCCCGAGCTTTTTGCAACTTCAGGCAAACTCCCAAAAGTGCCATTCATCATCGGAGACCAAGAAGATGAAGGCACCCTTTTCGCCCTCTTCACACCGAATATTTCCACTACTTCGGAGGTGGAAGAATACTTCCATACTCTGTTCTTCAATAATGCATCACCTCAACAAGTAAAATCTCTCGTCGCGACTTACAAGAATCGTCCTTCTGCAGGATCTCCCTTCCGTACTGCCGGCTTCAATAATATCTACCCCCAGTTCAAGCGCATGGCGGCTATTCTTGGGGACTCTGTCTTCACCCTCACCCGCAGAGCGGTGCTCAACATTTCAACCACTGTACAACCCGACGTCCCAAATTGGAGCTACATCTCCAGTTATGATTACGGTACGCCAGTTCTGGGTACCTTCCACGGGTCGGATCTACTTCAGACGTTCTACGGCATCTATCCAAACTATGCCGCCTCAGCTACACGAGCATATTATTTTAACTTTGCCTACAATCAGGACCCGAACGACTCGAAAGGTGGCACTGGAGTGGCGAGGGTCAAACTCATTGACTGGCCAAAGTGGAAGGATGGCGGAAAGTTGCTGCATGTGATGGCTAACAACGCCGACTTGATTGATGATGACTTTCGTCAAGAAAGTTTCAATTTTCTATTGAACAATGTGCAAAGTCTGCGTTTCTAGAAGCGTGCGGTGGTGGATGAGAAAGAGAATGTCTGGGTGCGCGGTGAACATTAAGCTGGGCTGCTGGATCCGTTGCGGAGGTTTGATACCTACTAGCCTAAGGTGTCCATAATCTAATTGAACGCCGTCCTCTATACATCCTCTGCTGTGCAAAACTAAGCCTTAGTGAATGATACACTATGGTTGAGCAAGATGAGTCCCCTTCATCTGATGATCCGTCCCGTGACTGAGCATGACGTCCATGATGGGACCATGTCTGCTATCCATGCGTTTCCATCCTTCCGTGAAAGTTTCGACGAGTTCAAACACGTCCCATGTAATCCATCAAAAAGGCTAAACGGAACGGCCAAGCGGTACAGTTACCAGCGTCTTGGTTTCCATCAAATTCTAAGCGATGTCCTCCAATTAAGTTTCACTTACCTGGCGTCATTCCACTCCACGGTTGAAGAGGGGAAGGTTGAGAATTCTGCCTATCACATGTGCTATCTGCATACCGCTTCAGGAAAGGTGCCCAAAAATAGTGACTATCATAGACTACAAACAACCACTACGACCTAGAGTAAGATCTAAGGCTCTGCAAAGTATGGTCGCTCAGCCTGAGGTGTGATTCTCAGCATATGCCGCTTCGTCGTCCCCTCCTCCACCCGGAAGTCTCTAAGTGCAGAGTGCTGTGTGTTTCTGTTGTCGTAAACCACGACCGTTCCAGGCTTCCAGTGCACCCTCAAATGCCAATCCTGCCCTCTCTCAATGTGATCAAACAGGAAGCTTAGCAAGGAGGTGCTCTCTTCTTGCTTCATCCCAACAATTCTCTTGGTGTACAATCTATTGACATACAGAGAAAGCTGTTTCGTGACGGGGTGTGCTCGCACGACAGGGTGGACCGTCTCGATCGGCTCTCTGATGTAGCGGTCTCGATGATCATGCACGGACGCTTGCGAGAAACCGGAGTGAACGGCTTTCAAGCCATGAAGCAGTGTGCGATAGGTATCTGACAAGGCGTAGTATGCTGCCGTGGTCGAGAGGTACAGGGTGTCACCTCCAGATCGTGGCGTGCTCAGCGGAAGGAACGTCGTTGTGCCCATGCCGTTTCTTGCAACCGTTAGCGCCAGAATTGTGTCCCTGCATCGTCATCACTTACATCTCGTAGCTCATATCACTATGCCATTTAACACTCGTGACATTGTCCTTGATCTCGTTGTCGACTGCACCTGCACTGTGTTCGGTATTATTCAGCGGAGAGGCTGGCATCGGGGAATCGTGACTGACTCACGTAAAGTCCCGGTACACGGGGAGAAGCTCGGGGTAATCCTTGATTTGACCACCCATCTGATGGACATGAAGAGGCCCGAAGTGCTGTCCGTACTTCCTCTGCCTATCAGGTCCAATGTCTGCGAAGTCCTGGTCCCGGAAGAGAACAACGCCCCGCTCGGCGGCTAGGAGCGCGACTTCGTCTAGTTGGGCGGGGTTCAACTGACTGAGCTGGATGCCGTGAATCTCGGTCCCAATCGCCGGGGTGATTTCTTCATGTGTTACGCCGTGGGCCGAAAGAAGGTTCTTCTTCTCGGGGTCTGCTCTCAGCCCGACATCAACATGTTCGAACTCCACAAGAGGCGGCTGAGTGCCAGGTGTAAAATAAGGGAGGTAGCTTTCATATTTGTACTGGTGAGAATGTCAGCAAATGATTTATGGACTCTATCATCACTCTATCTATATACCGTCTCCTTTTCATAATCAATCGAAGTCTCTGCACGTAATTGCAGTTTCTGAAGCTGCTCAGTCGCAGTCTGCACTTGCGTTGCCATGATGATGGTTGATATCGTGAAAGTTTCTGGAGCGACCACTGTTCAGTATCTGCAAACCGTCTTAAGAAGGCGAGCGGGTGAAGTTCTCCGAGGAAGCGTTGCAAGCACGCCATCTCGTGTCGCCCGTCGCGACATCATCCTCGCAGATTCGTCATAGCCCCTTCGACTCTCACATTGGCTAGATAGCCTGCCTCCCACACTGATCTTATCATTCTCCGCAGGTCGGGCGCATGAAAAACTTCCGAAGAAGATAATCTATAAGACAGATTCAGTGTTATCTTGTTTTCATGATTATTCCCGAGAGTCCTTACAAATAGAGCCTCGCTCGGTCGGTTGCCGGCCTCCCTCCGGGCTGTCGTTCGTGGGCCCCGCCTGCAGCATGACCCCCACGGTAGCGTCGTGATTGTAAGGAACAATTGTGTACTCTTATCCCGTCGTCATTTAGCTCACCATAGGGATTGATGGTGGCGTGCTATCGAGATGCAGTCTTTCCTTTTTCTTTGTTGGCCATCGGCCTCGCATTGTAAACGCTTATATGAAATGCCGATTTGGTAATTAACGCCCGGTCAGTATGGAGCCTCCATCATACTAATATCAAACCTTCTCAAGCGAAGCAATGTCTAGCGACGGCAAGCAAGACCCAGTCGTGTCAGCAGATGCACAGGAGGACGCTCAGAGCCGCCAATCTTCCCACGGAATTTTCTCAAATGTCGCGCGAAAGATCTGGGGCGATGACCCTCGGGAGAGGAAGTACATCCAAAAGCTCGACAGCTTTCTATTGTGAGCCGTTCACATTGCCAACTAGGAGAAATACGACTGACTTTATCGAGTTCATATGTTTTGCTGGGATACTTTATCAAGTACCTAGACCAGACGAACTACAGCAATGCATTCGTCAGCGGAATGCAAGAAGAGTTGGGTCTCTATGGGAATGAGAGAAATCTGCTAAACACATACTTCAACATCGGCATCATCCTGGGTACCATACCCGCACAGATGATCCAGTTGAAATGGGTGCGCCCATCGATATGGATCCCCGCCTGTGAGCTGGCGTGGTCGGCCTTGACGATGGTCATGGCTAGTGCCAAAAACGTTGAAACGGTATGTAATTCGGTGCCCTTGTGCGGTCTGCATTCTGACCTCGCTTCTAGCTGTACGCGTTGCGTTTCTGCATTGGGCTTCTCGAATCGTGCAGCTTCCCTGGCTTTGCGAGTATCTTGGGGAGCTGGTACGGAAAGTCCCAGCTCGCGAAGCGCATGGCCCTGTTTGAGCAGACGGCTGCCATCGCCGGCATGTTCAGCGGATATTTGCAGGCTGGGTTGTATACTGGCATGAATGGGACCGCAGGCCTGTCGGGTTGGCGCTGGTTGTTCGTTATGGATGGTGAGAGAATTGCATGAATTGTGGGAACCTTTCATTAACAGGGAGAAGGGGTCATCTCAATACCGATTGCATTGTATGGATTCTTTGCCCTTCCGGACCTGCCACACAACACGCGCGCATTTTATCTCAAGAAAGAGGTGAGTTCTTCATCGCAAACCGGGATCGTCCGGCCTATTGACACTGGTGGCAGGACCGTGAGTATGGTCTGGAAAGGATCAAGAAGATGGGTCGCAAGCCGCCTTCGAAACTCACAATCAAGGCCATCAAAGACATTTACACATCTTGGCAGCTTTGGGCCTTCATCCTGCCCTATCTCATGGTTGCTGAAGCTGGGTCTGGCACTGGATACTTCAATCTCTATCTGAAGTCTGAGGGTTACTCGGTCGTCCAAACAAACATTCTCCCGACAATTGGTAAGTGGTATAGAAAAGTAGTTCGTTAAGACTCTCGGGAGTCGATCCTAGAGCTTTGACGAAAGAGCAGTCTGACCAGGTACTACAGGAAACGCAATTCAGATCGTGGCGGCCTTTTCGGTAGGATGGCTCTCGGATGCGACAGGCAACCGAGTTCTAACCGTCGTCTTCGTGCAAGTACTCGTCTTGGTGTCGAACATCATACTGTCGATATGGAATGTGCCCAAAGCAGCACTCCTCGCGGCTTTTTACCTAAGTTACACAGGCGGAGCAGCTCAGCCGGTGGTAATCAGTTACGGGCACGAGATCACGCAGTGGAACGCCAACCTCCGACAACTTCTTGTTGCCACGGGAAACATATTTACGTATACCTTCAGCGCCTGGATGCCCGGTAAGCTGTCCCTTTCGCATGCTTTCGTGGTAGAACACTTGCTAATTTGGAACTCAGTGGTCCTTTTCCCAACGTATGATGCGCCAAAGTATAAATACGGATACCAAATTCTTATCCTGTTCGGCGGTCTTGCGGTCATCGGAATGTACTTGCTGGACTATCTGTACAAACGAGACCTGTGAGTTGATTGATCTGGATGTCAAGCATCATGATCTTGGCTGACATTCGTCCAGAAAGCGGAACCCTCATCTCTATGAGCTCGACGACGAGCCTTCCGAAGACCATGAATCGCATAGTGAGAATGCCGTAGACGAATCGCGACCCTGAGTGAATGAATCTGCTGGCTCACTGTGCTGGCTATGGAAACCGGCTGGATCGGCCAAACCCGAAACATCTCCGGTCGGGGAGCCGTGCCGATCGTCTGCGACCATTTAGGCACGGTATTTAACAATAAAGTCGATACGAAGTTTAAACAAGACAGCCAAAATAAAACTCGCCAGCATCATGAGATGTTTAATAGTGTAACGCGACAAACTTTACGCATGCAGAAGACGGCGAACATCGATGGCATGAGAGACCAAGACAACTGTCGGAAGGCGGGTCCGACTAATCGGCAGCTTTCGGAGCAGCGATGCTCCATCAACACGTGGCAGAGCCGATTGACAAGACCCGCTCTAGCTGCCGCTACCGGTGTCGAACCGGGCCATTGGGAGGCGGGGCAGAGGCGGTGATGGACTAAAGTACCGGACCGGCTGTTGATTGTACTTCAGCTATGAATCCGCGAAATGGTCAGCAAGTGAGCCTGGTAAAGTGAGTCAAGCCGGTATGTTGTAGCGGACCACTGAACTTTCCGCGGACAACCGGGTGAGTGGGATAGCACGCTGGGGACAGCTGCTGGGCACCGTCGTTGTGTACTCGCGGCCCTACATAATTGGGATAACAGGCTTACTCGGCGCTATCAAACCCAGACACTACATCAATCATCTACACAGAATTTGCCAAATATTAGTAGTGAGATTGCTCACGGGGGTGGCCTATGCGGCAAAATTTTCCTTCGCCGCGAGTGGGAGTGTTTGTCTTCTGTCACATGCGTCATTGCTCCCCTGCATGTAGAGCACACGCTCTCTCCTCTGCCCCATTCTGTGGCCCCCTCAGGCGTGAACCCAATGTAACCTTGCCCAGAGACACGACGACGACCACAAGGCAGCGAGATGTAAGCCAAAGGTAATCCGACAATGGAGAGAGGAATCACGAGGCCGTCCTTCTTAACATGATCAAGTCGAGGAACGCAAGGCTAAACCGGCGTCGTCCGTTGCTTCACCCCATCCGGCCGTCCAGCTCCACCCCGGGACATTCTCTAGCTCTAATTACTTAGTCGTGTGCTCTCCTGGGCTCCCGCGATGCCGTTGGCGCCAGGGGTGGTGTCGAAGGGCCGCTCAAAGGGTTCCCCATAAAAGTCACGCCACTGTTCCCCATCGGCCTTGAATCATCCCTCCTTTCTCGGGGGGCTCTCCCTCCAACGCCCACTTCCTATTTGCTGCGCCAGCAACGCCCAAAGGGCCTACTGCACCCTCTTGACTCTCGCTCTGTTTACGGCAGCCCGCAGGAAAACAACGTGGGTTGCCGAGCCTCTGCTGCAGACAGGTGACAGCTCGCTCTGGCACTGGGGTTTCTGCGTCACGACACACCCCCGCGCGCTGCCCGAGGTAGAGTACAAGACGAAAATTGGCAGGAATTCGGGCACCTCTGCACCCCACGTGAGACGTCGTATCCGAGCAGTTGTATGGCTGGGCCCTCCGTTGCCTCTGTACAAGTTACAACAGCAGACAGAACACTTGTATCCCAAGTCCGAGCGGCCTCGAAAGCCTTCGGGGTCCCACTTTGCCGCCGGGCCGCTGTCGGTGAGGTAATCGGCTGGGGGACTTCCTAAATAGGTCTTTCAGGTATCATCCCCGGGTTCCCTCTTCGTGAATAATTTCTACGCCTTTCCTTGTCGTAATCCTCCTTCCCTCTCTCCAACCCGTAATATTTCCTTTCTTCCTCTTTCCCTCCTACACACCTCACCTTTCCCTCTCTATCGTTTTCCTTTCCTACGTTTCCTTCTGCGACAGACCGACTGCATATAGACCGGGTTTCAGTGCACCAAACACATTCCACGTCAAAAGGTGAGTTTCCGGCACGGCGCATTCTCGCATTCGGCTCTCCGTTCGAGCCAAGATGCCCCGCGATCTTTTCCGGCGCTGACTCCTGTTTCTTCCTAGAACCCGACGATCTCGAAGAACTACACAATAAACAAAACACATACACATATACACATACAAAAGAACACGCAAGAAATCCGTCAAAATGGTCCTCATCACCCGCGCCATCTCCCTCACCAACTTCCTCGTCGCCTCCTCCGCGCTCGGCTTCCAGGTCTTCGTCCTGTACCCCTGGCACGAGCAGCTCTCCCACGACTTCGAGGAGCTCAAGAAGGAGCACCTGCGTGTGCTCGACTACGTCAAGGGTGTCGACGCCGGCCTGAGAAGAGGACAGGGCGGCGCGCCCGCGGGACAGTCTCTCCTGGAGCGTCTGGGCTACAAGTCGTAAGCGCAGCGCGACTGTAGCCCACGTTTTGGATCTTTTTCCCTCTTTTCTCCCACCTTTCCTTTCCCCTTTCGTGGGGTATTTTTTGGGTCGGTCGGTCTGTCTTGTTACAACTTGGTCTTCGTTTGTACGATTGCATGCGATACTCCCGAAATGCGAATTTAGAAAGAGTTTATACCCCCAAACGCAGCCCGTCGCCGTGCTTGTACCATACTGTGCGTTATTTGTTGTCGCATGTTGTTTTTATGATTAGAGGATTGCGATTCTCGGCATGATGGTTTCGGAGCCTGTCGATGTGTCCACTAGTAGCTTTCAATCTCGTGTTACTCCAGCCATTAATTCCGCGGCTGCCGGCACCGACTTCGCCCGTTACCTTGCCGTCTCCAGTTCCACAACGGCGTTGATCAAACATCGCATTATCGCCTTGAAAATAACTTTCATTTCCAGAACTGAGCAATTGATCGGGGTGGTAATGGTCGCGCTGAATGCGGTTGGCCCTATTTTCGACTCCCAGAATGTCAATCTTCTGTTACTTGGCCGTGCCTGGTTGACGGTTTCCCGAGAGACGGCCCCTCGGCTCCTATCAGAGAATCGCGTCTAAAGCAGTTCCCCTAGCTAAAGAAAGAAAGTGTTATCTTAATCGCTCAAACACGATATTGGGTCCCTTCTCGGCAGCACCGGCTTGTGGGAAGCCTGCTCCACCTCCTCCAGGTGTTCGCCGGAGCTCGCTCCGACTCGGACCCGCCCGGGTGCTGGCGAAATCGGGTCGATGCGGGATTTCCCCGAACGAGCTAGTAAACTGCCGGCACCAGCCTCCCGTCCCCGGACCCAGGACTTTGGATGAGGTTCGTATGAGTGGTGTATAAAAGTCGTCCAACAGTGAAGGCGGGAAATTTGGACAGCCTCTGACACAACGCATCCTGTCATCTGAGAACGGTATTCGAAGACCAATATATGCCGTGAGATCCTTATCAATGCTTCACGTGCACTCACTGCATGGCAAGTAAAAGGGGACGACGCAAGCGTAGCAGACAGTTTCATATTCAGCAGACTGCATTCCACAGACAGCATCTATCTCTGAAAAGTCCATGCACATCCACATCGAAAGGGGTATCTCAAACTTCAAATCCCAAGTCCATCGCTGGCGCAACATCACACATGAAGTATATGGTCGCTGCAACCCCGCAAAATTCCCATCGCCCTCTTCTTCGGCATCGCATGCCATCCCGTCGATTTTCGAATGCAGCCCACAGTCCATTCCCAAACGACCGACCAACTTCGCGCAAACGGCTCTTTCCATACGCTCAGGCGTAGCTCTCAGGCTCCGCAGGCCAGGTGCAGATCCAGGCAACGCCGAAAATCAGCAGCCACATAATCAGCCAAGTCGCATACCCGCCCGCGCTGCCGAGCCCGAAGAAGCTGCCGATCAGAAGCGCGGCGTGGATGAATGCGGTGACGAGCAGGAAAATATCGAAATGCCAGCGCCCCTGTACGACAAACCACCAGTCAGCACGCGTGCACAAAAATTCCCAAACATGGGCCAAGCCGGCACCACCTTGCCGGACCAAGCAAAGCCAACGAAGAAAAAAAAGTCGCCCAGAGGCATAACCCATAGGCGGGAGAGGGAGAACTCACCAGCATGATCCCAAACACCTTCCGCCGCCCCTCCGCCTGCCCGATGACGGCCAGACACCACGCGATGAAGAAGAAGCCCAGCACGGCGAGGATGATGCCGATGATCCAGCTGACGACGCGGCCGGCGATGATGTCGCGCACGACGCTCAGGATGGACAGCGCGGTGCGGATGCAGAGGATGATGTACATGCAGATGCGGCGGAGCAGGGCCTGCTTGTCGGAGGTCTTGAGCGAGTAGGCCTCCCAGGAGAAGGACCAGCAGCCGCGCATGTTGGGGCAGTTGCGGTCTTTGAAGGAGCCGCCTGCGGCCGGGGCGGCGGCGCCTGGTTGGCCGGCGTATTGTGTCATGTTTGGGCGGTTGTTTTCGGGGACGGGGGGTTTTTGCTGCGAGAGAGGGGAGGGAGATCGCGAAGCAGAGCGAGCTGGCGGTGGTGGGATGGGGTTGGTAATTGGCTTTATATAGGAATGCGGCCAAGCGAGATGGGATTCTTGGTGGGAGAGGGGTGTTTGGTGTCGGACGTGGTGGGCTGGGGTGGAGGAAGGGGATCGCTGTCTCACGACAGGGGAGGCTTGCTAGCCTTCAGGTAGGCACGCAAACGTCTTTGGGGGGGATGCGATCTTGGGGTATTTTTGGCGAGTGCCCTTCTTGTTTGTTTCTGCCTGGATGGACGGGTGTAAGGGGCGGAAAATGTTTGCTACGACTATGTGCGAGGTTGGGTATGCATGTTGTCGTTGGTTGGTGAGACGATGAGCAATGCAGCAAGTATTGCAGCTGTTGGTTCCGTATTGTAGGTGGAACCCTGCCTGCTGGACAAAGAGGTTGTTCTGTTGGTAATGAAGATGCGACTCTTGCCGCTAGTTCATACCCATGATCTTCAGAAACCAGGACTTTCTTTGGCAGACAAAAATAGAAGAGTCCTACGGTTGGTTGGTTGGTTCGAGTTGAGTGAGTGACAGGCAACCCCAATCGTCTGAGGCCCCCGAACAAGCGCCCACACCACCACCAGCAGTGGATGACACCCTCAACCTGTTTAAGCTTAATCTAGCTGAAGCTCCATAGGGCGCCGTTGAACGTTAGCTCACGCTATTCACAGGCAACATGAGTGATCTTGGTTCTTGGTTAGTGCATTTGAGTCGCAGGTAACGGGCTTCAAAAATTTGCTGTGAAGACAGCAGCCGTTCTTAGTGTATTGTCGGCAAATGTCATTTCATTTTCAGGAGAGCCTCCGACCCGCTCCCGTCGAGCAATTTCAGCCCTGCATCACTGCGGAGACGCCCATCAGGCAGCGGCTATCGGCCCCCTCTGTGCACCCTTGGCAGATGATCCTTCGCTTGGGGGCTAAGAAGGCAGACGTCGGATTCAGCCACATCCTACATTCCTTCGCAACAACTTGCAGAGCATAGTGTCACAGCTTGGCCAGGGATCTCTTCCAATTGATAGGATGTATGTTACAATGCTATAGATACAGATAAGACACGGCGTGGCATCAGGACCGGCACGCCTTTGCTTCAGCGTCTGGGGCCGGCCCCGGGGACCGGACCGAAGGCGGCTCCCCAGCCGTCGTCCGCGGGCGCCGCTGGTTTCGGCTTCGGTGCCTGCGGCTTGAACGCCCGGGCTGCGGGCGTGGCCTTTGCCATCTTGGCCGCATCAGCCTGTCGAGTCTTCTTCTCAGCCAAGGCAACGTTGCGCTGCCCCCAATCCGCTTTGATCGGGACGTTTGGCTTCTTAGCCTTTCCGGAAGTCATCGTCGCCGCATTCTTCTTTCCGCCAGCCGGTCCGTTGTCTGGCGTTGCTTTCGTCGGCTTTAGGGCCGGCTTTCCGTTCTGTTGAGACAGCGGCTCTTTCTCGGCCTCGACAATCCTGGACTTCTTGTCTGTATCGGTCTTTATTGTGTCGGCGGTGGGTTCAGACTTGCGAGTTTGGGCAACAGCTGGTTTTCTGTGGTCTGCGGGAGCAGCCGATACTCCTCCAGGGCCCTGTATGAGGCCATACTTCCGAAAGGTTCGAGGGGCAAGTTCGACCCGAATGATGTTCAGCTTCGTCTGCAAAGCCGACGTTCGCTTGTCTTCATTGAATCCGGTAGCTATCAGTCGGCGGCGAGCCAACTTCTTCTCTTTCAGGATCTCTGGCGTGGCTTGGGGCGGTTTCTTCCCAGTCCAGAACTCCGAAATCAGCTCATCTGGCGCGGTCGGCTCCTGGTCCTTCGATTCGTAAAATTGTATGCTGTTTTGCATATGACCTCTACCCCTCAGGAGGACGATACAATTTCGACCCCCCATTGACATGACCCGCTTTCGCATCTCTTTCAGCAACGTCACCATTTTTTGTAGAGCCATTTGATTGTCATACTCCCAATCTCGCCAATAATCCTCGGTTGGCAGCACCTTTGCTTCGTCGAATACACCATAGCTTTGGTCGGCGTGGATCAGGTATGTCACGCGACCAAACCAGGTCTGCCGGATGTTGTCCGCCAGCCTCTGCTCTCGTTCTTCGTTCGTTTCGCGACTCGTTGTAAAAGATGATTTGGTTTTGATCTCGGCTATGCCGTCTCGCGGTGGTGCTTCGTATCCCGCACGAGCCGTTTCAATAATCATGTCGCCATTATCATAAGTCTTCTCGTAGGTCGTCTTGCGCAGATAACCCGCACCGTAGCCGCAATAAGCATCAACCTGGGCCTGGACCATGCAGGTGACATCGCCAATTTTGTACTTGAGGTTACGCATGTGGCGAGGGGAGTCGTGGAGCTCGGGCGGGAGTTTCGTCACAGCTTTTTCGTAATTCCTGCCAAACCCCGCCACGGGTATGGCTGTGGTGATGCCTGCGTCCTCGACTTGAGGGCGCATCACGTGCAGTGAGCTGCCTACCATGTACAGATTGAGGCGGTCGAGTCTCGCGTCGACGTTGGAACAGAAAAAAAGAAGGGCTTCCATGACGCTTCTGGTCGCTATTATATCCACATCGTCCAACGAAATGCGCTCTCCCTTGTAGCGGGCCATGTAACGGGCAGCCAGAAGTATCTGCGTCAAGGGGCCGTTGTTTGCCAATTTTGGTGACTTAACCTGTAGGTCATCAGGAGGTACTATAGGCGGCTTGCGCGGCGGACGGAACCAAGGCGCACGACCTGTGCTTGGTCAGCTACTGATATCATGGCCGGAAGTCAACAGCACTACCTGGTATACGTAACAATAAAGGCTCTTCGGCAGTTCCTTGGCGAACATTGAAGCTGCCGATGACTTCATAGTCGGTGCTTTTGACAAACCCATCGAAAGGCCGAATGTTTCTGACCTCGATGCGGCGGAATGGCTGCGAGGTCCCTCTCGGGTTCTCGGCTTCGAGGTCCGTACCAACGATGTCTTTCCAGGTCCTAAGGCGATTCCTTCGACGAATGTCTTCGGGGATCGTTCCCCTCAACGCACCGGCTTCGAACCGCTGGCCAATTGGTGTCCTCCGCTCTGTGGCTGCAATGAGCTTCTTGCGTTCCCTGAGTTCCCTGCGTGCCTTGCGGGCCCTGCGTTCCTTGCGGTCCTGGCGTGCCTTTCGTGCCGCGTTGCTGGAGGCTTTCCGCGCCGCTTCCCTAGCGGACCTCCGCGCCTCTTGCTTGGAGATCTTCTGCCTTGCTTCCGCGGCTTCCTTCCACACAGCCCGCGCGGCTATCGCCAGGGCCGCTTCTCTCTTCATCGTTTGAGAACGAACAAGGTTGGCTCCCCATTGCCTGATCTCGAGGCGCCTCGTGGCCCAGGCAGGAGCGTTCCGTCGGCCGGCCGTAGTAGTCACCTGGCCTACCTTGGCTCTACGAGCCTTCTGCCTTCGCTTGGCTTCTTGGGCTGCCACGTACTGCAGAATTTGCTCCTTCGTGAGCTCCTTCTTCTCGGGCGCCTCGGTCACCACCTTCTTCCCGACCTTTGGCAACGTTGTTGCGACGCGGGCCGTCTCCGGTTCTGGTTCCGCCCATGCCTTAGGGCGCTGAACAAACGCGGGATGGAGGATCCTCTTTCGGCCCGGCGTGAAGGCGAAGCCTCTGGCCAGACGCCATCGGACGACGTTGTGGCCTACATTGACCCGTCGCATCTGGTGTTGTGAGGGGAGACAGGCCGTCGGCTGAGGAGAGAGCCGCAATGGCGGCGCGTGTGGGTGGGTGAGTGAGAGTGAGAGTGAGAGTGAGAGTGAGAGGCAGTGGGTGAACATCGGCAAACCGACCTGGAAACTTTTCCGGTCCTCGGGGTCCAGATGTTCCGGGATACAGGGGTCTCTTTCCCCGGCCAATCACAGGTGTCAATTCAAAGGGTCCACGTTAATGTGCCTTACTAAGCACGGGGCGATGTCCCTGAGAATGCATCACGGCAAGAACAAAAACATCGTCAATGATTTGTCCCAACACTTTTTATGCAAGGTGAATACTCCAATTGTTCCAATAGATCTAACAGAAACGCCAGTATCATCTCCAACCTGAAGATAAAAGCAATCCGTGTGGTATATCTAGGCAAAACTCCAGCAAAAATCAACCCAAATCCGCCTCACTCATGAAGAGGGCCTCTTCTCAAGCTCCGTCACGCCCGCCTCCTTCTCGGAAATCCCATCGCTTTCGTGCCCTCGCAGCGTGCTGACCTGCGTCTTGCTGAACTTCCTCGCCGACACGCGCTGCTCAAACAGGATGTCGAGCTCGGCGTACGTCCTGCCGCGCGGCTCCGGCAGGCGGAAGTACGACCACACGAAGCACAGGAAGCAGCTGGCGGCCCAGAAGAAGCCGCTCTTGGCGCCCCAGTTCCACGCCGAGGGGTTCAGCATGTTGGGCGTGAGGATGTTCGTGATGATGCCAGTAATGTTGTAGAGGTTGCGCGCGAGGACGACCGTCTTGGTCTTGAGGCGCGTGGAGCTCAGCTCCGCGACAAGGGAGTAGCAGACGGGCCCGACGGTGCAGTCGTAGAAGAAGGTGTACACGAGCAGGAGGCTGCCGATGGCCCACTGCGCGCCGATGTTGGAGCGCCCTGCGAGGGAGGCGAAGCCGATGGTCGCGAGGATGACGGTCATGGCGAGCTGGCCACCGAGGTAGAGCGTGCGACGGCCGAAGTGCTTCATCAGGACCCACGAGAGGATGGTGCCGACGGCGCCGATGGCGTACTGGCCCAGGGACATGCTGAAGGAGTTCTCGACGGCCATGCCGGCTTGCTGGAAGAAGTAGGTGGAGAAGCTCATGAAGGTAGCGCCGCAGAGCGTCTGGACGGTCCAGGTGCCGCAGACGATTTCGGTACGGCGGAGGTCGACGCCCTTGAAGCAGTCGACATAGCTGGTGCCGGCCTGGACTGCCTTTTCCATCTCGTTGGTATGCACCATCATGGAGATGGTCTCGTCGGGGTTGAAGTCTTGCTGCGAGTTGCGGGAGGTGAGACGTAGCAGGGCTGCTTTGGCATCCTCGAGGCGTTCCTTGCGGACGAGCCACCAGGGCGACTCGGGAGCAAAGAAGATGCCGGTGATGAGGGGAATGGGCCACATCCATTGCAGTGCAAAGGGGATGCGGTAGCCCCATTCGTCTGTTCGTTCGACCATGGCACGGAGTACACCGCTGGCGATCAGTTGGCCCATGACCCAGCAGAGGTTCACGTAGGTGGTCTGGGAAGAGAGATATTAGCTTGAGATAGTCTTCGTCGCAGACTGAAGAGTAGGCATACCAAGTACGCTCGCAGATGAGTGGGGCAAACTTCAGAAGCATAAGTGACGGTGATGGTCTGGAAAATACCCCAGGGCACACCAATGAGGATCTCTCCAACCAGAAGCTGAGGCAGCGACTGCGCAAAGAAGATGATGAAGACAAACGCCGTGACGCCAAGCAGACCACCGATCATGGTCTTGCGGTAGCCGAACCGCTCAGCAATGATACCGTTGATGAACAGGCCCGAGATCTCGCCGACCAGCGCGCCATTGCTGAGGCCGGACTGCCAGGCCGACGTGAGCTGGTACGTGCCGTCGGGTTGGAGATCGCCAAATTTCTTCTGGAAGACCGGGTAGGCGTAGAGGTTGTTGAGCAGGGTCTTGTCGAACCCCTCCATGACGACGCAGGTGCTGAAGAAGATGGACCACGCGACGGCCTTGGGGTACAGCTTGATCGACTGCAGGAGACCCATGTTATGCTCGGCCTCGGTCGCGGCGGCGGCTTCGGAGGCGACTCCGGCCATGTTGGCGCCGCCGCCCATCGAGGCCGGGGGCTTGAGCTCGGCATCGACGGCCTTGGGCGCGGAGGAGGTGAAGCCAACCATTGTGACGAGTTTGGTGAAAAGATGTTCGCGCTGGGCGAGGTAGAAGTGAAGGAAGTTCCGGGCTCGATCTACTGGAGGGTCGAGCTGGTTGGTATGAATGCGATGGCAAGCTGAATTGTGTTCAAGCTTGCTCTGCTTCGATCGCGATGAAGCTGTTGGGAGCTGGCTATATCAAGTCGTCGTTCGAGTTGGGACACCCGGTCGTCTTATATCCTCCTGGAATGTAAACCAACCTGCTGCCCGCTGCCAAGGGATGATGGTGATGCTCCCTTCAGGAGGCGACCGGGTTGCTGTTGGAGGTTTTGCGGCCTCTCACTGGCTCGCTCAAATTCATTCGAAGGTGGCGTGGAAGCTGAAGAGGATGTTGACCTCATGGGCCACTTGTGTCTTAAGTTGTTCAATGCAAAAGAAGAAGAAACCCGTCCGGCAGCCCTGTCTGGCACCCTAACCCACGCAAGAGTCCCCGGGCACTAGGACGACGCAACTCCACTTTCTCCACGACCCATTGGCTCGCGCGGGGAAGAAGACGGATGGGCTGGTCTGGGGTTCCGTGTTGCTGTAGTATGGGTTGAACAGGACGGAAAAGACTCGCCGCCTCAGAAGGATGGAGAAAGGGATGTCGTCTGCCGATCCATTGGTGTTAGAAGGAAGAAAAATCCCAAGAAGATGGTTGCTCGTTCAATGGGGCGCACCAGCAACCACTGGAGAAAGGCGAGACATGCATCACTGTTCTGGACTCCACGACCGTGTGGCCGGCGACACCGCGGACATCCCTGCGCCATGTGGCGTGCCTGGCGCCGCTTCTGGCCTGGGAGCGTTTCCTCGCCGGGTAAGGCCTCTGAGGCTAGAAAACGCGATCCATGTCTCTCCCAATCACGACGGAGAGAATGTTCGGTGCTTCCACCCACCGGCTATTGGCGCGAGAGTTTTTGCGAGATTTCGGTTCCCGGATTGGCCAATTGGGGGTTTTCGCCTGACGTCGCTGAAACTAGGGCCCCCTGCATCGTTTGCTGGGCTTAGATGGGACGATGCTTGTGGGTTCTCTGGGGTCGAACTGTTGCAGCTGTTGGTTGGTGCCGCCGGTTTTTTTTCCTGGCAGCCCACCCTCCCTTTTCCTGTAACCTGTTTACTCGTCCAAGGCGTTGAGATCTGACAGATCGACCGGCCTACTTTGTTTTTGGGGGCCGGCTTCTTTTCTTAGTTCGTGTGTTGATGCAGGTGCCTGTCATCACGATTTACCCAAGACATCTGTGCCCCCGTGAGGTATCGAGTATCTCCGCAGCTACATCGAGGAATATGCAGAAACAAACAGAGTTGGCCCGAACAATTCAAGCGATTGGTCCGTACGGATAGGCAGGCGCGACGTTCAGAGTTCAATAGCGGTTGGGGCTGGCGAGCTTGAGTGCCGTCCTCCGACGCAAGCCCCAGACTGTTGAAGTTCCATGTCGTTGAAAGTTTAAAGAAGCCTCCGGCAAGTCACGAGGGGTAGATCATTGTTTAGACACGACTCGGTCGCACCGATAAGATGATATGGCGCTGGGCATCATCGTGGGATTACCTTGGGCATCACTGCTTTCTTTCCCCACGGGGCTTTTCCCCTTAATCTAGGTCTGATCAAGGAGACTTGCTCAAGAATGAAGCGAGGCAGAAGTTTGTGATACCAGACAGAACTCCCCTTTCCCACCGGTTATGTGCATCCGTCTCGTCGTCATCCATGTTTGCTGCACCATCTGTCTTCCCCGCACTCGGCCTTGGTCCTCCGAGTCCAGGCTAAACGACCCCGCGCCGGTGCCAAGCTTCGGTTCCGTTCATCGTCTCCTTGCTAGCTCCGGCCCTGTTTTTGGTGTTTGCCGCCGCCAAGTTGGCAGTCGTTCGTGTTGGCGTTCGTGGTGGCGCTTAAACTGTTGTTGGCTTCAAGTCATATGACACGATGTTTGTCGACGAATCGCGCCATGAGCGGTTTGTGTCGTTGTTTGTATGAAGTTCAGAACCAGGCATGCGTCAAGGGGCACGATGACTGCCGGGCCTTCTCGAAGTGTTACACCTAACTGGCTGAAGAATCTCTCTGAAAACTTCCGAGACCCACGTGCCGTCCGGCGTGGATTCTGCGCCTCCGCTTCGGAGGAGACCACCAGGTGGAGGCGGTCTCGGGAACCGGCTTTAGACCGGCTGATCGACGAGCATGCGAGACCAGCCACACCTTCGGATCTGGTCTGCATCGAAATGAGATGCTTAGTCATTGACAGCATTGAGGCTTCCAAGGAGGCCAATTGTTGCCGCAACATGTTTCTTCCGACGGGGAGATGACGACCTGACTGCCCTGAGCTCACCGACCATACCACCAAGCCGAAGACCGGTTGTCAACCACATGTCAGATCTTGTGAGCTCCAATGCGATACGTGGAGCAGTGATCTTCGTGAATCCCCAAATGGATCGGTCACATCGATCAGATCGTTGCTTCGTACGACGTAAGCACCCAAAATACTCAACAAATCACCCTATCAACTTATCAGCTGCATAATGTACGAGATATTGACCCATTGGCTAATTCTTTCTTGTGCTGCTAACAATCCTACTTGTTCGTCCAACGTTTCCCCTGCTTAAATCGTCAGATTTCTTGGATGAACAGGGGGCATATCTTTGGCACACTTGGTTGAGTCAGGTGCAGCGCTGCATACTAATCAAACAAGTTAAGCCTGACCCTTAAGCTTAACTGTTTGACTGGATTATCACTAAAAGCTTGCTTAATTTGATAGATTTAATTTAATTTAACTAATATTACTTATTTAGAAAGTTAGTGAGGCTTTTATAATATCTTAATATGCTAGAAATATATCTATTTAGTGTTTTAATATTATTCTGCCTTTTGTTAACTCTTCTGCTTAAAGTAATACTTACTAATAGCAATATTACTACTTTAAACTTAGTTTTAGAAGTATTATATCTCTTTAAGCAGCAATAGTTTTATTAATAGCTTTTATAATATTAGTATTAGTTTAGTAAAGCTGAATGCTCTCTTATAGTTAGTTGCTATTACTAAAATAATAGAGATATTAAAAATAAATTTATTAAGTATTAAAAAGATCTGCTGATATGAAATCTATTACTAAATAAGATTATTAATAGGCTAAGTAACTATAAAGTTAAA
Source organism: Colletotrichum horii (assembly GCA_027406005.1). Taxonomy (NCBI): domain Eukaryota; kingdom Fungi; phylum Ascomycota; class Sordariomycetes; order Glomerellales; family Glomerellaceae; genus Colletotrichum; species Colletotrichum horii. The sequence goes on along the minus strand of JANVYB010000001.1, from coordinate 8,797,494 downwards.
ATATTTCTCTAATTTATTAATCTTATTAATAGTAGTATTATAAAAGCTGCTGTTTAATTATTAACTATAATTAGAATCTTTAGGCTTTAGAAGTACTATAATTAATATAAATAATATTTATAGAAGCTTTAAATAGGCTGGTTTGTTAGTATAAGTAGCTATTTTAATATATTATTACTTTTAATACTTTTAAAAATCTTCTTCAGCAGTATAAAGCTACTTATAAATCTCTTAAATATTCTAATGCTTTTTAAGCTATTATAGACTTCTGCTAGAATATAATATTATAGCAGCAGTATAGAGAAAAAACTTTCTAAGCTTTTTATAGTAGTTATTATTGCGTAGTAAGGGTTGTAGAAATAGGTGAAAAATAGGTTAATCTCTTAGAAACAGAGATATAAGGCGAAGGCATATTAAATACGCTTATGCTATATGAAGCTATAAAGCTATAAATAGCTAAGTAGCTATAACATACCTCCTTAGCTTTATATCTAAGATGTAAAGCTGCAAAATAAAGCTATATATAAATGAAAAGAGGCTTATTTGCTTTGCTCTTATATAGATAGTATGTAAATATCGCTTTACTGCAGTTTCTGCTGAGGGTAGTCTCTATAGATCAGCCTTATTGCTGCATCTATCTTCTGCTAGGCTAATGCTGCTCTACTGCAGTCTCTGCTGAAGGCAGTCTCTGCAGATTAATATCGCTTAAGCTATATTATTTAAAGTGCTGCTCTACTGCAGTCTCTGCTAAAAGCAGTCTCTATAGATTAATATTACTTTATGCAACTATATTTAAAGGTAACTATAGTAATACCTATATTAGATGCAGCATTTCTAGCATCTCTATAATTTATTTTTCACTTTAGAGGCAGTTTTAAAGATAGCTTTACTTTAGCCTTAAGAGTGCCTCTAAAATAGTCTCTTTTTCACTAGCTATAAGATAAGCCTTATATTTAGCCTATTTGCTTTATAATGCTATCTCTAAGCAGCTACACTTTATAGCTAACTATTAGTACTTTCTGCTATATAGGCACTTTTAGAAATTACTATCTCTACAGCTTCTACTTAAAGTAAGGTTGCTTTGCATAAAGTTTTCTAAAGTTATAAAGAAGAGAAGCTTTAAGCAGCCTCTAAGCATAATATAGATATTATACCAGCCTTCTTAACTTATATGCTAGTTAATAAGGGCAGTAAAAATTGCTCTATACTTAATAATGCTATGCATAGGTTTGCTAGTCTTTTCTGCTGTAATAAGTTTAATAAGGCTTTATTTAGCTTAAGATAGTGTGAAGTGTTTGCTAACTGCTTCTAAAAAGGTGTGCAAAGCGAGAACCTTTTAGATCTTAGAGATCTTATATGCTTATATATATTAATATATATAGTACTACTCTTAGTACTATGCTTTTAGATTTATTATTGCTATAGCTTTCTATAGCGAAGTGAAGTAATTATTTTATATAATAGTAACTATAGAGAGAACTATTAGTATAAAGTAGTTTTTAAGTATATAAATAAATATTTAAATTAAAGTGTTCTTAATAAAGATAAAGTTGCTCTATATTATTAATAATATCTTATAGTTAACTATAGTATAAACTTAGTTCTAAATAAAGCAGTAGCCTATTATAAGCTCTTTTTGCTTTACAACCTATATTTTATAATTTGCAATCTATCTTATATGCTTTTTTTTTTTAAATATTTTTAACTATAAATATAGATAGTAATAGCAGCTTAATATTAGCAGGGTTTAGCTAGTAAGTATAGCAGTAAGCAGCTTAATTAGTATAAAGTTAGATATATTTATATTAAACTTCTTTTTATTACCTTATATATAGTTTATTAAGCATAAAAAGGTGTAGCATTTATTATATTAAATTAGATATCTTTTTGCTGTGAGGGTTAATATATTTCTATATGCTGTTCTGAAGTGTATAGAAGTACAGTTATATAAACTATGCAGGCTAGTTATATTGCTTCGCAAGGAGTATACTAGTTAGCTGCTGTTAAGCTATTAAAAAAGATATTATAAAATAAAAGATAAACTATATTAAGCTATAGCTTACTTTGCAGTATATCAGGAGGTGTGAAGCGTTATATTAAGAGCTAGGCTTATAACTGTTATGTAGTAGGGGTTATAGAAATAGGTGAAAAACAGGTTAATCTCTTAGAAATAGGGATGTAAGGTGAAGGCATATTAAATACGCTTATGCTATATAAAGCTATAAAGCTATAAGTGGCTGAGTAGCTATAATAGTTATTAAATACTTATTAGCTGTTAATAATTAATAGGTATATAAATATATAAAAGTTAAAGTTAGTAGCTTAAAAAAGATATAGCAATATAGCAATATATTTAAATTGTAAATAAATAGAAATACTATTAATTAATAAGGTTTATAAGATTAATATTTAGCTAAATTAATATAATATCTTTATTAATTAAAATTGCTATAATAAGAAACTTTAAGATATTTATATAACTATAAGGTTAATCTCTTTTGCAATAGAGGTGTTATAAAGCTTATGCTAATCTTTAAGTTAATCTAAAAGATATTTAAAGCCTGCTAAAATCTCTTAGAGTTAACTATACCTATTACTTTTACTCCAGCCTTTATATCACTTAGTCTATAAGTAGAGAGGCTTGAATATCTTATTTAACTTAGTAAAAACTTATTAATTCTTATTAGTTAAGATATCTTTATTAGGGATATAATTATCTTTATTCTTAAGGCTTATAAAGTGATATATATAACTAGTGATCTAACTGCATTTAAGTAAGGTGCAGCAGATTATATTATATATTAAATTCTATTAAGTAATATTGCTTAATATTAAATTCAGCTCTTATAATAACTCCTCGTATAGAGTAAAAACTTATTTATTATTATTAGCTTTATTACTAATAAATAAAAAGGCCTCTAAGCATTATAGCAATAATTTAGTATATTTAATAATATTCTAAAGCTTGCTAATAAGTCCCTTAGTCCTCTAATAAGCTAGATCCTCTTATATCCTACTAGTATTAATAAAACAGTTAAACTTTTATTTAAATACTTCTTTATTAACTTTATAAATAATAGTATAACTAATAAAATTAAAGATATAGCTATAGTATTAAATTTAATAATACTAAATATTTATTTCTATATATAAATATAAAATAAATAGATATAAAGCCTTAATATAAATACTATTAGCACTAGCATTATTAGAAACTATAATGCTAATCTTATTAAGTAGATATTAATCTCTCATAACTATATATATTATAGCAGCAATATTCTTATTAAAATAGGCATTAAGCTAGCAATAAAAACCTAAAAAGTACTATATTTATTTACCTAACTTATTAATAAAGTAGCTGAAGATAGTAATAATAGCATATTAATTAGAAGAGGTCTATAAATTAAATAATATATAAACCTTTATAAAAGCCTTCTATATCTCCTCTTTAATCTGCAGAGCATTAATAAGTACTATATAGTAGTACTATAACTATATAGTATACTATATACTATATATAGTGTAGTGTAGTTATAGTATTAAAATTATTTTTGTAGTATACTACAGCCCCACTTTTTGTAGTATGTAGTACACTATAGCCCCACTTTTAAATATGTAGTAATGTAGTATAATACTATATACTACACTTAAAAAACTAGTTATTTAATTCTAGTTAATTAATTAATAATAATTAAATAATACTTTTTAGTTATATAGTTATTTAATTATTAATTAATAATTATAATATTAGTTATAATAGTATTAGTTATACTATATTATTAATAATAATTTATATATATATATTATTATATTATAAATTAATTAATAAAGATATCTTAATAGTTTTTTAATATTAAATTATATATAAGCTATAATAACTAGTTAATAAAAGCCTATTAATATTAGTATTAATATATAATATTATATATAATATTATAGCTAAAATGTAGTATAATTTATAGTAAGTAGTATACTACATACTACTACTACAGTAGTATATAGTGTAGTAGTAGTACTGAATTTTTTAATATAGTATACTATATACTATAACTATATGTAGTATGTAGTACTGTAGTACTGTAGTAATTAATGCTCTGTTAATCTGTTGCTTCTTAAAGATATAAAGTTATTAAAGTTAATCCTTTAAATTAGTTCTCAACTAATATATCTAAGCATTAATATTATAATTAAAAATAGTAAGTATATACTATATATACTGATTGCTAAACATTATGAGAAAGTTACTAATATTAATAAAGAAGTTTATAGCTAACTCTTTAATTTATATAATTTTCTTTTTAGGTATAGTAATAAGAACAGATTAGTAATACTTAAATAGAGGTTTAAAGTTATCAGCCTTATTAATAGATATATTACTACCTTCTAAATAACTTTAGAAAACCTTATACTTAATCTTAAGATATTAAATAGCAGTAGTTATAGCATTAGTATCTACAGCTTATTAAAAATCTCTGCTTTATTGCAGCATTAATAAACCTAATAAGTATTACTTTTCTTGTTATTAGCAAAGATCTTATAAATAAAAATACCCTTATTTATAATCTAAGAGGTATAGCCTTAAAAACTCTTCTTTGCAATAGCATTAATATTAACAAACTGCTAGCTTTTTTATATAGTATAAAGCAAAGCTTTAAAAGTATTATATATAGCTAAATTAACAGTTAATATATTACTAGCAGTAGTAGATAATATATAAATCTAAGCAGTAATTTTATAAGAAGTTAATATCTTACAGTTAATAAAGTAATTAATATATTAATTATAAGCTGGCAGAAATATTATAGCAATTAGTAAAAAGTTAAAAAAGATGTTAAGAGGTGTATATAAATAGGTTTTTAAAGTAGAGAAGTATAATAGCAGTAGTAGCAGCAGTAGCAGCAGCAGCAGCATTATTAGTAATATTAAAAAGAGGTTATTTTTAAAAGCTAACAAAGAGATTAAAAAATAAGCTTTTTTTAAGCTTTAGCAAAATAGCTAAAAATGCATTAATTAAGCCTATTAGCTAAAAGCATATTTTAGCTTTATAGTAGTATATATTAAAAAAAAATATTATAAGATATTTATTAAATAAAAATTATTTTATTAGTATTTATTAATATTTATATAGTTAAATAATATAATTTCTAACTTTATTTAATAAAATATAAAGTTATAAGTTTAAATCTTATTATAAGTTTTTATATTACTAATAGTAAATTTTTTTAAATACTATTAGTAATATATATTTTTATTTTTTAAAAAATCTTTTAAAAATTCTGATTAGTCTAAAAGTTAGATTTACCTTATTCTAAGGAACATCAGCTTAATTAAGTCTATTAAGCTTTTAGCGCTGTAGGCTTAACTGTTTGAATAGAAAAAAGCCTCTAATTTGATTGGTTGATTGATTGATTGTTTGATTAGGCTTGGTTGGGGTGCTGCGCTGGTTAGGTGACAGACGTACTTGCAAGAACATGAGATGACTACACGAATGCTTGCTCCCTCTACAAAGGCTGTACAGAAAAGGTGATAATGTCGTCTCCAATTTTCTAACTGTGCTTATTGCGTCGAAATGAACAAATTGAATGAGGTATTCTCGAATGTTGTTCGTTTCGTATTCGGATTCACTCACCCGGTCAAGGGCGCACTCCTACTTCCGAGGCCGTTCCCACTTCAAGTCGAGAAAACCGGGTCCAGAGTCACTCATCGAAAGCTCGACGAGCACGATTGAGCAATGGAACGGCCTAGTAACTGAGAGTAACCCTGTGTGAGATTGCCTCGCGTTCAGAATATCAGGCCTAAGGAGTAAGGACAGTCGCGACGAAGGATTTCATGATTCCCGATCCCCACCTGCCTTCCTCTTTTGACAAATAAGCCAATCAGATTGCGTTAGGACAGGGTCAGAATGCTGCGCCGCGGTAGTGTGAGAGCGCATTCGTATTCGGATACAGCGCTCATGGCTAGTTTCGTATCGTTATCACGTATTCGTTCCGCCTGCTTGGCTATCAGCCATCGATGTTATATCGTCTATTGAAAGAGGGATAGAATGTTCTCAAAGCAGGTATAAAAGAAAAGGAACATATCCAAGATATTTTGACATAATTTGATGTGCCGATTGCTTGCATCACGTCTATCACTCCGCGGACAAGTCCCTCAGATCTCCTGCATTTGTTTCAACTCCAACTTCATTACCCTTCAACATGGTGGAACGTTCAGAACTGGGCCAAGTGCTTCTTGCCAGAGATGCTACTTTCGAGCAGATTCTCCACAAGGGAACATCAAAAGGCAACGTTGGCATGTCGGCAATGTTGAAAAAGGACCACGAAGCTCAGAAAGCAGCGACGGAAGACTACTTCAGGCATTGGGACAATAAGCTCAACGCTCAGAAAGAGACGAAAGAGGACAGAGAGGCAAGTTGAACAAGCGAACCGCCGTGCGGAATTCTCCCTCTGACCTGCTTCTCTCTAGGCCCGAGCCGCAGAGTATGATTCGCTCACAAGGCAGTAAGTCAATGTCGTAACTCTTCTCGATACTCGAACGTGTTCTGAACATCAAACCATCAGATATTACAACCTCGTGACTGACTTCTACGAATATGGCTTTGGCCAAAGCTTTCACTTCTGCAGACCTGCTATTGCCGAAAGCTTCAAGCAGGGCATCGCCAGGCATGAGCACTATCTCGCGCATATGATCAATATCAAGAAGGGGATGAAGGTACTGGACGTTGGCTGCGGTGTGGGTGGCCCAGCCCGCGAGATTTCCAAGTTCACGGGGGCGTACATCACTGGACTCAACATCAATGAGTACCAGGTAGAGAGGGCTATGAGATATACAAAGAAAGAGCGCATGGACAAGAATGTGCAATTCGTCCAGGCCGACTTCATGGTAAAGCCCCCCCTTTTCAAGTAATTCTTCCATACGATTTCCCCTAACGCCAATGATCTAGAACATCCCCTTCGAAGACAACACTTTCGACGCCGTCTATGCCATCGAAGCCACGGTCCACGCCCCATCCCTCCAAGCTGTCTACTTAGAGATCCACCGCGTCCTCAAGCCCGGGGGTGTTTTCGGCGTCTACGAGTGGGTCATGACCGAGGCCTATGATAACGATAACCTCTCCCACCGCAAGACGCGCATCGAGATCGAGCAGGGCAACGGTATCGCCAACATGGTAAAGGCGTCTGAGGCTCTGCGCGCCTTTGAGGCCGCCGGCTTCGAGATTCTTGAGAACGAGGACATGGCGGAGAGGCCGGGTCCAAGCCCGTGGTACTGGCCTCTGGACGCCGGAAGCTGGCGGCACGCGCAAACGATCGGGGATCTGTTGTACACCTTCCGCATGACGGGACTGGGACGGATGGCGACGCACGGATTTTTGAGTGTCATGGAGACGTTGAGAGTTGCGCCGCCTGGGATGACGAAGACGTCGAACAGTTTGATCCGCGCGGCAGATGCGTTGGTTTATGGTGGAAGAGAGAAGATCTTTTCGCCAATGTATCTGATGGTTGGGCGGAAGTCGGACAAGACGGAGTGACAATGTTCACCCACGCAACTTCAGAAACACCCAGGAAAGAGCAAGAATAGATAATGCAAGCAGTACTAATAATACGTGGATAATTCAGACCAAACGTGCCTCTCCGCCACTTGGGTGTCGGCCAAAAGCCCATGAGGTCCACAGCTATCACCGCAACTTCGGCAACCCGCCAAAAAGACTTCAAACGGGCTATAGAAGCAAAAGATTGGACGCACAGGGAATCGAACCCTGAACCACTCACATGCTAAGCGAGTATTATACCACTAAACCATTCGCCCAACTATTGATTTCGCCCGGACTTGAACCGGAGACCTTCAGTGGAACACCGGGAATCATCGAGGTGACGATTCGGAATGTTAGACTGACGTGATAACCAACTACACCACGAAACCATCCGGAATTGTTGAGGGGTTAACTCGCCGGCGGGTTCATCCCTTTGACCCCCAAATGTGTATTTTAGCGCCGTTTTTTGCTCCAGTTTTCCTCAGTTTCCTGCGTAGGTAAGCAGACGGAGCCTATGCGGTATCTGATTTGCTCAAACTTGCCTCCGTTAGATAATGTGATTGGGCGTCAAAAACGGCGCTAAAATACACATTTGGGGGTCAAAGGGATGATGCCAGCCCTTGGTGTGGTCTGTGGATCTTGTGAATTAGAGGCTCCGGTTGGGCGCCCTCGTTAGGGCTAACGGAACCACGCCCCGTTTGGAGATCCACAATATGTACCTGCATAGGCAAGGGTTCAAGGGTCCAGATCCACTGAAGCAGCATCTAAAGCTTCAGCATGTGGAATGATGGATATGAGGAAGATGAAAAAGGGTGGGAAACCCCAGTTGCGTTGTTGCCGAATAATATCATTTTGGCGTGCAGGTAACACAACGAGATGAAGATTGCATGTTTATTCACTGGGTTGGCTACGAAAACTTCCTCAAAATGCTTATCCAAGTACTAATGCTATTTCCCTTGTATTCTTTGAGGGTGACAAGACCTTTGCCTGGGCATTCATATGTGCCTTCATTGATGTGTAATCCTTCCTTCTTCAACCAGAGTATGCCTGCCCCATCTAATCAAACCCAATCACTCACTCACAATCATAAAGGGTATTCCAAACATCTGTGGCCGGGGCTGATCTTGGGTTCAAATGCTGAAAGCACGCCAAAGAACCCCAAACTCAAGACCGCAACAACTGGTGTGACCCAAAAAGTTGGCCGTAGAGTTGCCTTACTTAATTTGTTCTCTGCTGATTCGATGTCTTTCTGCTGAGCTGCTGTAACCTACGTTACTGGGAACTTCTTCGTGATGGTCATGGTTAGAGGGTCGTTGATAGACGTGTAATACGATACTCCAGTACCACTGGCCCATCATACTAGTAAGCCAAGCTTCGTTTGACATAGAATATCTCAAGATAACGCGCTGGTTAGACAAGTGATAGGAACTCATGATGTTGATTCATCTACCTAATACAGACAGTACCAGGGACTGGCTGAAAGTTTTTCACTCAGCTATTGGGTATGGTTTTCCATTTCAGAGTCCCTTGAAGAAGCAGATGTCTGTTCCCGGGAACAGTATATCGAATTATCCGAACAATCATTATTGCCTTCAACATTCAGACAACCTGCTCTGTTGCTTCAATGTTCGAATGTGGTATGCGTACCATCAAATCCTTGAAAGGTGTGTACGAGTGGGCGAGATGTGCCATTAACGGGAATAATGCCGATAATAATCGACGACTGCGAACGGCCATTTACATGCTGATGAATTGATTCTACTCCAAAGATTTGAGAGACATGTGCTTTACAAATACCGCTTGCAAAATTGCACAAGACCGGAAGATCCCCTAAAACAGCTTTTCATATGACGCCCCCTTTCAAGAGTCCTCTTTCAAATACATGGTACACGCGTATAATATGTTACACCAACTCAACGAATGAGTCCTCGGCCGTCTGCGTGACTGTATCATCCGATTTCCTGTTGAAGGCGGCGTCAGTCCAGTGTTCAAACCCACCAAGCTCAAGACCTTTGACATACCTTTTCATTTCTTTTCGTCGGCCCTCGGTGCCGCGGATTTGTCCACAATTGTGACATTCAAGTGCAGTTGATCCTTCAACGCTACAGTTGTTACCGTGATGTGGTAATTCAGAGTACTGGGATATGTGTAGCCAACAGCGGGATCATCCGATGGGAACGTCCAAGCCGAATTCGTGGTGCCGTCGTTGTACTTCGTCTTGTAATGTGACTGGATGGGTTTGAAGAACCCCCTTTCAGGCGACTCGATGCCGACGCAAAATGACTGTAATGCCTCCATATCTTGCCAACAGAGTGCGATATCATCTTGCCCACTCTTGCCGAAATAGCACCCCTTGTTCCATGACATGAGTTGTTCGCCGTCTTTCATCTGAAGGGTATTGCCGGTGATATCTTGAATCATTTTTGTATCTGGGGCGGTCGGGTACGTGTGTTCGAGTAGCGTGAAGTTTACCGACGCGAGATTCGCGAACGCGATTGAATGATCCGGTCTGATCATCTTGACGCCTGGCGGATGGTAATGCATGATGTGTAGGAGGGAGGTTTTCCTGACTACGAAAGGGTTTTATGGGGGCGTCGTCACGGACAAGCGTCTTCGCTCGGCTCGCTCGGCGAAAGAACGAATTCGAACAATTGTCTGGGTAAATTCCTCGTGAACAAGGCAGAGACATGCGGCCGACTTTGTTGGCTTTCGAGGCGCCTTCACGGAGCTGGTCCTCCGCCAATAATTGGAATTGCTTGGTGTAGAAGACCGCTTCCGGCGGAACAAGATCCCTAGTGGTGGCCAGTGACGTTCGTGTGGCTTGTCCTTGCGTTGTTCCCGTTGGCCCGATTCATATTGGACTCAAGGACCCGGATGCCCGATGCGGCAATAATGTCTTGGTTGTCCGGATGCAGTTCGGCAATTCTTCATGCTGAATGAGTGTACGGGGCAGGCACGGTCTAGGGAGTGGCTGGTTCACCGTGGCTCATTGGAATGTTGATCTCATAGATGTTGTAGATATCTCTGGAACCATGAGTTCACGTCGAAGAAGGTCTATGGAGCAAATATCGCGGCAGATAGGTTCTCAAGAGTTCTTGTCTCTAAAAATGAACTTTCGCGTGTGTATAGTTCGCCGCCTATGAAACCTGTCAGCTGTCCAGTGCCATGAAGTCATGAATTCGACCAGCAATATGCTTGCTTTCAGAGATTGAGACATCTTTATGAGCTTTCCCGCCTTTGGCAATGTCTTAGAAGAATAACACCGCCACGAGAAGTCTCGAATCCGAGCGAACGGTGACTTGTCTTGGTCACGGGTGCACATTTAAGCTCATTGATGTAACACTAGACGTTATTTCCATTGAATTGGGTCATCTTTTGCCTGGTGTGCTCCGGATCTTCTGCGTCGATCTCGAGGCAGGAGAAGAGATGTGCATGCGACTTTGAAAACTACAGAGAAGATAGTCATCCGCTGCGATTACAAGCACGGGTGAATCCAAGGGAAATTAAGATGTTCATTATGACCAATAGTACTGATCTGTATACGCTGAATTTGGTATCAATACTCCGCCCAATACACTTGCTATGGGAATGTCAGGTCTCCAGGCATGTCCCAAGCTCCGATAGTAATTCCTCGGCGGTAATGTCAATGCCACCTGCCATCCTATCTTCGATACCGAAGGCCAGGAAAAGAGTGTCGTCCATGTATCCATGATACCTTTGGCCCTTCATCTTCCAGCTCATAGACGTGACATAAAACATGTCAGACGCTCCAGTGTCCTTCTTCTCGCGACCGTGAATCCATATGGGCTTTTTCGAGACAGCAAAGACTTCGAAGGGCGCTTTTTGCCGGAACACCATAACGTACGGTTCATACTCGCTGTGGAAGTGATAGAAAGTCTTGTGCTGGAAGATCGTGAAGATGAATGTGTTGTCGCTGGTAGGTTTGCAGTTCACGTCCATCCGTTTGCAAAACGTAATGCCCAAGGAGTTGGTCGCCTGGTGGATGGACTCCAAATCCGGCGGCAGCTTCGGCATGTATCTCTCCAAACATGCCTCGTCTCCGGGGGCTAGAGGCGCAAGGTCCGGCCCCACAGAACCGTCGAGGTTGAGCTTCGAGAACACTCTCTTTGGCGCCACATCGTGGTGTACATACACGTCACCATCCTCGTCCCAGAATGGGAACCAGTTCTTTTCCATGGTCCCCCAAGGCGGTGGGCGCTGTAGCTCGATGCCGGTGCTGAAGCCCTGATCCAATGACATCTGGAAGCCCCAGTTGCCCAGCGTCCGGAAATCTTGCATGAATTGTCCGAAGCAGCAGTAGAGCGAGTTGGAGCCAAAGGTAATGAATGGTGCCTTCGGACCGTGGAAGACACGGGCATCATGAGGCCCAATGTTCATGGCGATATAGGCCAGTTTGGGGGGACATTTGTCATCACCACTCTTGGTGGCGGCGATTGGAAGCGTCGTTGGTGCCTCCACGCAGGTGAGGCCTTCCATGGTGAAGACAGCATTGCAGACAAGCTCGAAATGTTCTGCTGTCTTATCATCGTGCGTCTTACGTCTCTGAGCGACAATGATGTATGTGTTATCGAGAGTAGGATGGGGCAAGATGTTGGGATTCATGGCATCTTCGTCGCCGAAGTGTATGGGGAAGAACCTCTTGTCGAAGGTAGATATTGAGAAGACTTCATGATGTGTCAGCTCCGTGGCAATCGGGATAGAATCCGAAGGCGGCGTCGGTTGCAGGACCGTAGGAGGGCCGGTGATGGGAGGCTCTGTGTCCTCTGGAGCGGGTGGATGCGCGGCAGCCGATGGGGCCGGCCGAGAATGAGGTTTGAGCTCATCTGCTTGCCTCCAGTTTGGCGCAAAGATGTGATCGAACCAGGTGTTGAACCCTGATGAAGAATCCCTAAAGTCGAGACATCGAATGCCAATGTAGACAAGGAAAAGAAAAGGCCCAACGATGAGGACGACGCGCTTGAAGTCGCGAGCTAGCATCGCGAGGGGCTGTCCGCTCACGCCGAGGGTCGGATGCTCATTTGGCTGTGACTTGCAGCATTCGGGTTGCTCGGGTTGCAGCGCGTCAATTGCAATCGAGTAGCTTCCTGTTGCTGATTCTAGTTCTTCGACTCAAGCTTGACTGCGTGGTACGTACGGAGAAGAAGGTTCCCGGGTCTACGGCACAAGTGATGCTGTGTCTCTCCACAATGTTTGTTGGGTCCCAGTTTCTTCCCCGCGGTTCATGATTGCATCACAGAACAAGAGCTCCAAGGAATGTGGGGAACGGGGATACAAGCACTTTGTGATTAAGCTAGTGGGAAAAAGACGGGGAAGTTCTCGGGGAGAGGTGTGCCGCGTGATGTAGATCGGCGGACAGGCAAAAAATGAATACGACCTTGGACGTTGGGGTTTCCCCTCACTTGAGAGCTTGTATCCCCGGCTGGTCCACCCCCAACCACCCACTTTGATAGCACGGGAGGGTCAGGTAACATGGCGAACTGGACGAGCGGAAACTTTGTGTGTTGATGGAGGTGTTCCTGAGATAAGCGTCCCGAATTGAAGAAATGATTCGCTCCAGGCCAGCAAACAGCTCGCTGCTTCAAGCATGTGAGCATGTGAGAGCCTCGGTGAACAGCACGATACCCCTGGTCAAGTCGCAATCAGTCCCCCCTCACGAACATCCCACACCATTACCCAAAATAGGAATCCATCCGTCCTTGCAGCGTCATTGGGTGTGATACGGCTGCACGTCGATGGAAAGCTGCACATGCGGGAAATTAAGGTGTGCAGCTCGAGCAGAACAGCTGTCTGCCTGTCAAAGAACTTTGGGTTGGCGGAACGTTCAACCCATCACCAGAAAGGATTATCGAGGCTGGTGAGACTTTTGACTGCGTAGCGGTCTCGGAGGCATCAGCACTTGTTCAGCCCATCGGCCCGCGTGGCGAGCACGCTGTGCCTGCGCATTGGACGTCTTAGAGTTCGACTAGAAGGCGGGCTTTACTCGATGATTTGGAGCGCGACCAATCCAATCATCCAATGACGTTATGGTCTACCAAGCTACGAGCGGCTGCGCCCTTGCGACGTTTAGTTTTGAGACGATGAAGTCCAAGAATAGCGGGAAAATGAATTAATTGGTGTACATTGATCATTAACTATTTCCTAGCTGCCGGTGTCCGTTGCTGTCTCGGCCTCTCCGACCAACTAGCTAGTAAAACATGTGCCATAACGCCGGAATCCGAACCGTTCGATCAAGCCTTAGTTGATGGCGTTGGTGCTGGAAGAGTTTTCTTGTACAGCCACTGCGCGAACTTGACGCTTGGCTCATCGATCAACCTCGTCACCATCTCTGCTAACCACAGGGTGAGCGGGAGAAGGATCAGATGTGGTAGTACGAAGGCCGGCTCCAACCCGAGCGGTCCAACCATGGGCAGCGGGAATTTGTCGACCAGGTGCGCAAGGTGTTGCCTCTCGGAGTCCTTGTGCCAACCCACGGCAGTGTAGATTCGGTCGCCCAGTGTTCCAAGGACAGGTCCGTGAACGAGGTAGAGAGCGAAAGAGATGCGGCCCAAGTACTGGCAAAATCGTGTCTCGAAGAAGCGCCGCAGCCACCAGATGCGAGGTACGCAGGCGACTAGCAAGGTAGCCGCCCAGAATAGGTAAAACCACTTGTAGTCGAAGACAGCCTGTGGCTTCAACAGGGACAGGTAGTACCATCCGCGATTTTCGCGCATTCTGTTGACATCGCCGGTGTACGACGGAACTCCTCCGAGGTACATCGAAATGACGAACAGGTGATAGTAGATGAAAGTCTTTGCCCCCTTCAGCTTGTCGAAGATTGCGGGTAGCTCATCCTTCTTTGCCAGTAAGTCGAGGTCGCAAAGCATCATGCCCGCGACAAACATGGCTCCGTACCAGCCATCGGCGATGTACATGAAGTAGAAAGCTAGGCCAGCTTCGCACCATAGTCTTGCGTTTCTGGTGCAGCGTGAAAACGCGAGAAGTGCGGTGTAGATGATGACGGACCCCTTCATCTCCACTGGAATAGACCACAAGTGAGGGTTCCAACTGAAGAAAGGGCCACCGCCAGCCGTGAACACGAAACTGAAGTTCTTTGCCTCGCAGTACCATGCCCAGACGTCCTCTCTCCAGGTTGACATGCGGTCAATGTTGTCAACCCAGATGTCGAACATGTGGAGAACGCTCATGAAGATGAACGTCGTGGCCAAAAGAGGAAGATAGAGCCGAAGCCATCTTCTGAAGAGGGCCGAGCCAACATTTTCAGCAAGCTTTGCGTGGTCTCCAGCTTGGATGAGACTGAGAGGCTTTGCGGACAGGACATATCCCGAAATGACGAAGAAAACGGACACCGCGAAGTGGCCGCCGGTGAAGAAGTGCCTGATTCCGGGGAAGGCGATGAAGTGGAACTTGTTCTCATAGCCAAAGGCATTCTCGAAGATGCGATTTTGAACGTGTGGCTCATGAGCCCACAGTTGGTTGTGATGGATGTAAACCAGGAAGGCAGCGAAGCCTCGAAGACCGTCAAGATACGCGGTCGGCCGTAACGTTTCTGACTGTTTGGTATCTTTGATGGGCCAGAAAAAGGTGCCAAGACTTGAGAGGTTAAGCCGTGATGGTCGCCTCGTCCGAATCAGTGTCGCCGGCTTCCAATCCGACTCTTCCGAGAGCCATTTGGACTTTTCGCACCACGATGGTTTGACTTCGTCCCAGTCCTTGCTGTCAAGAATGCCCTCGTTTCTGGGAGACATCTTCACGAAAGACTGATGTGGTAGATGCTGACAATAAGGTGATGCGAGGACGAAGGTTTCAGCCTCAAGTTGTCAACGATGCGTGCTTACGGTCGTGTGCTGCCGCCCGAGGGGTGATGGTGCAGGAAGAGTGCTTCAACCCTTGCCTTTCCGGCGGAAGACTTGATTTGGGAAAAGAAGGCACAGCTCTTTTCAGTATCAACGAGTCCTGCACGGGCACATCGGCAGTTGTGGAAGCAGAATTGCACTTACACGGCGATCGTCCGGCTTGGCGTAGATCCTTGTGGTCAATTGGCCTGATAAGATCCACATGAAAAAGTTCGTTGTCAACGGGTTGTTCGTCCAGAATTTCACGAGCCAAAACAAAACTCAAAGACCAGCTGAACAATGAACAAGATTCCGAGGTCAATAACGTGAAGGATGCGGGGTGGCGGGTTGAGTCTTAGACGGTTGGGCAATCAGACGTCTGGGGGGCCCTGGTCCAATATGCGGGGGATAGACCGGGGTAAAAGTGCGGAGAGCCAAACTTTGGCCAACAACGAATTTGATTATTTTAGCTGGCGTGAGATGAAAATCACCAGATTTCCCTCACTCTGACGTAGATGCCATTCGTCGGTTGCGACTAGACCAGGCGTCCCTGGCAGGGCCATCGTGGGCAACGTAGCATTACTCGGCTCAGCTGGGTAGTGTGATCCGGACATGTGAATGACCTCGCCCGACTCTAGGACTCGGCCGGTTTGAATCCTCTGAGTTATGAGAAATTTGCTGCCCTCCCTCCTGATTGGGAAGCTTCACCGCGCCTTGCTCCCCTGACTATCGTAGCCGTTGGTGCCGGTATGCGGCGGTGGTTAAGGATCGACCCAATAGACGCTCGAACAAGCTCAACGTCCCGGCGCTATTATGGCGCCAAATGCGGGTGGCCACAAACGAGTGGTCCTCATTTCCTCCCCGCAATCTAGATGGCTTCGATCCACCGTTCTTTTTACTCTCCGCTGCTAGAGGTGGTGGCTTTTCGGGGTTCTTTTGCCAAGACGAATGAGAGTGAGCACCGTTGAGCGCAGTCTTTAGTGTTTCTCGTATTGTGAAGACAGACAAAAGAAAGCAATAGTGAACTTAATTAGACAACTGCAGCGGCGGCGGTGGCGTCACACAGGATGGCGAATCGTTACTCGTTGGATAGTAGGGATGAACACGATGCGACTTCAGCCAGGCGACCTCGGCCCTTCCTCCCACTTCTTGGCCCTTGTATCCCGGCCTGTGATAATGATGCGCCATTGATAGGCGAGTGGGGGATTGGGGGTGGTCGGAAGCGAGTAGGGCAGTCCCCGCCTCGGCCAGTAGGAATACCTATGGTCGTGTGCCTGCATGTTGGGAGCTCCTCAAATTTCGACATGCATCCCACTGGTCCTTGTTCTTCTCTTATGCTCGTCGCATCTTCGCCAAAAGCTTGGTCTTAAAGCTTCTTTGGTTGAACACCTCCACCAACTTCGAGCTTTGGACGACTTCAGTCAACATGTCGTCGCCCATCATGAGTCCATTGAGTCCATTGAGCCCAACAGGCTCCAAGGCAAATATCTTCAGGAATAGGGTTCCAACTCAGTTGCGGCGATGCATTCCCTTGTACATCGCTTGCGTTTGCCTCATCCTCCTGATTCTCAACGTCGACATGATCGGTTCAGTGCCCAAGCCGGTTCACCTGTCGAAGCGCAGTGGCACAAGGTCAACACGAGGCTTCCCCAAGAAGATTTGGCAAAGCTGGAAAGTCGCGCCGTTCTCTTTTGAGGGCGAGCAGATTCTTACGGCCAGAACATGGACGGACAAGAACCCCGGCTTTCGTTACGAAGTCCTCACCGACACTAACGATATGGAGTATGTTGAGGAGCACTACGGCCCTGAAGGCTTCGATCGCCCAGACATTGTCGACATGTACCGCCATGTCAACGCGACTATCATCAAGGCGGATCTACTGCGGTATATGATCATGTACGCGGAGGGCGGCGTCTACGCCGATATTGACGTCGAGGATCTCCGTCCTGTTAGCAGATGGATCCCGGAGAGATACAAGGAGGAAGATCTTGATCTGGTCATCGGTGTTGAGATTGATCAGCCTCATTTCAAGGACCACCCAATTCTCGGCAAGAAGTCCATGTCGTTCTGCCAATGGACTTTCATGTCACGCCCTCGTCATCCAGTCATGCTGAAGTTGGTTGAGAACATCATGGCATGGCTCACCGACGTCGCCAAGACCCAGGCGGTCTCTATCTCCGAGATCAAACTCGACTTTGACGAGGTCATCAGTGGTACTGGCCCTTCTGCTTTCACCAAGGCAGTTCTGGAAGTCATGTCGTCAAGGTCTCGCCAAGGACCCATCACATGGGACACCTTCCACGACATTGACGAGTCCAAGGTCGTCAGCGGCATCCTGGTCCGTGATGTCGAGTCCTTTGCTGCCGGCCAGGGCCATTCCGACTCCGGCAACCACAACTCCAGAGGCGCGCTTGTTAAGCATCATTACCACGCATCGAACTGGCCCAGCCGCCACCCACGCTTCAGGCATCCCATCTTCGGCGAGGTCGAGCGTTGCAACTGGAACATCGAGTGCGTCATGAAGTGGGATCAAGACATCGCCGCCTTCAACGCTCTCTCTCCTGAGGAACAGAAACAGAAGGTAGAGGAGCACGAGAACCTACAGAAATTCCAGCAGAAGCAGAGCGAGCAAAAGCCGATTGAGCAGCCGCTACAGTTCCCTCCGCAACAAGCTCTCCAGCCACCCGCGAAGCAGGAGGAACTGAAGTTAAAGTGAAATAGCGGTCGCGATTTTCTCGACTCAAAAGTTTCGATTGATACGTCCGACATAGACGACGCCACAAAACATTTGCCGCGCCGAGATGCGTAACTCAGCATCACAAATTGGTTGCGGCAGACACGAAGCACGATGATTGCGAAGCAGTTTTTCTTTTACGCGATTGACGGCGCTCGCCCCACGCGGATGCCTTGAATGACGCTGGCATAGTCCGATTGTAGTTGCTTTGCAGCCCTGGGGGCTCTTCGGAGTGAGCAAATGGTCTCCTTCTGCTTGATGGTAAACATGAATACTAGCATGGATAGACAGATATACAGCTGAGGATGATACACATGGAAGAACGCGCGAAGATACCCTTCGAACACCTGTACATACCTTTGGCAGAGACTCTTGGCACTCGTCGCGATGCCGCGAAGCATCGCTGGAATAATTACGATATCATAAGATCAAATTCCAATGAATGCTGCACTGGGTTATCACGAAGGCTTGCTGTGAATACTCTGGAGATCATTTGACCACAAGTGGTGAGCGCCTGTGCGGCTTACAACTGAAATGGGATGTCGATTGGCCAGCCCGTGAGACGTTAGCAAGGCATACTGTGTAAAGTGATTGAATAGTAAGTTGATAAAAATATGTACATGTAAGCTATCCACGAAGTTTATACGCAGCGTTCCCATAGCCATGAACATTTCATGGCATTTCCCCTATGTACATTCTCCCTCTTGCCACCTCCAATACACACTTAGGTCTTGAGTTACGATCCCCCTTTAGAAAGTCAACTTCTGGCCGGCCTGTCCCGGGACAGTCGCAACAACGTTGGAAGAGCCAAGAAGGCTGTAAGAGTAGCCAGGCGAGTTAGCATTCATCGTACCAACGGGAGCAGTGTTGGCAGCACCGCCGAGATCGTTGTCAATGGCCACAGCATAGCCGACAATGTCGGAGTCTTGGGTGGTGATGGGAACCGAGACGTTCTTAAAGACGTTGCTCTGAATGAGGACCTGCGCGCCCTGACGGGTGTTGATGCCGGAGTTTCCGCTGCTTGTTGTCAGTACATATTCTAATATGCGTGAGGGAGGAGTGGAGGCATACTTGAGATAGTAGGAGTTGTAGACGTGACCAGTACCGAAGCGCAGAGACGGGCCACGGGAGCCGAAGTTGGCCCAGTAGTTGTGAGCGTAGGTGATGCGGAGATGGCCCTTGTCCTCGTCTCCGTTGTTCTCGCTGTGACCAACCAGAGAAGTCTTCCAGTGGTCATGGAAGTAGGTGCTTGAGATGGTTGGTCTTCTTCCTTTCTCTGGATGAATGTCAACTTACTAGGAGATGGTTATGTAGTCGGCGGCGTGGGAAACATCCACGAGACCGTCGTAGTAGTCCTTGTCAGAGACCAGAGCACTGGAGAACTCGCAATGGTCAACCCAGACGTTTATGCTTTGCTATGTGTTGACCAAGTATTAGTTCCCTCGTTGCCATTGACGCAGATTTTCATGACTCACCTCAATCTTGAGACCGTCGCCAGTCGAGGCAAGGACGTTGGTCGACTTGATGTTGCGCACAATGATGTTGCTCTGACGACGAGCGTGCAGCCCGATGCCATCAAAACCTGAACCTGTCAGCAGCTGTGTTTACCAGTAGCTCTTGATATGACTTACCAGCTCCAGGGAGGCCAATGACAGATTTGTTGCTACCAATGCGCACGTTGGCGGTACCCTTGATGACGCCCTTGACAACGACAATCTTGGCAGCCGTGTCTTTCTCGTTCACAGCGGCGGTGAACTCGGCGAGAGATGATACAGTGGTGACGGTTCCTCCAGCACCACCGGAGGTTCTTCCTAGCTGTTAGCTGTGTCCAAATGGTTTCCATTCCTGTTAAAACTCACCCTCCATTAAGGGTAGCATAGCCTAAAGTCGCCTTGTCGGAGATTGATGCTCGCTTGACAAGGTGGGGCTTGTCGGCGACATTGTCAACGGTGGGAGTAGGTGTCGCGACTGCGACGCTGGCGAATAGCGTCGCCAAGGCAGAAGTGAACTTCATTGTTGCTTTAGTATCGGGAGTGGATTGAAGACGAGGTCAAGGATGCCAAGGGGGTCTAGAACCAACTTGAAGAGCTTGATATTCTGAAGACGTGAAGTATGTTTCATGCTACCAGCCGTCTGTTTATATACACGATCTTCACAATCCACGATCCGGCCCTTTTCCGTTTACATGACAGGGGCCTTCTGATCACGGCATCGCGTTGCACACTCTGGTGATTGCGATATGGCTTCGTTGACTGGCTAGAAGCATTTCCGCCCTCTGAGAAATGGTGAGGCTTATGGGATTTGAGGGTAGCATTACAAGACGGAAGCTATGAACCTAATCATTCCGCGAATGGTAGCACGCGGGCTCATCAAATCTCGAAAACCCCCTCAAAATGTTTCCTCCACTTGCCTGCCAGCTTCGGTCAAAGGAACCCCTGCTGCTTTAACGGGAGGGTTTTCCCAGCCTAACGCCATCATGCCGAGTGGGTCGACCGAATACCTAAAAAGAAGCTTATTAACAAGCTTTTGGTTTGTTACCACCTTGGCTATTCGGTGGGGAGATGAGTGTGTCATGTTAAGAGACCTCAATGAAGAGATGGGGTGGTCCGGGGCTGACGTTGGAGAAATTTCCTCAAATCAGCATTTCGCCTCGACTGGGGGGTGCAGGTACCGGCACTATCCGGGGTAAAAGGTGTCTATGCCAGAATGGGCGACTCATAACTCAACAAATATCTCTCATTGGATAGAACTGGGCATCCACTGTCGAGCTGACGACGGGAAATCATCTATTCTCTTGGGCTACGGTGTCTGTGGACGGGATGCAGACGGACAAGTTTTTCCCGTCACAGACAAACGTCAAAAGATGACCAAGGCAAGAAACTCGGGGCACATTCTTGGGTCCATGTGGCAAATGAATTTGAGATTATATCGAAGCATCTGCCATGAATGCTAGTCTCAACAATTATCAATGCCGCACCGTCGTGGGCTCGGATAACTCGGGTCATGGAACTTACCTAGCTAGCAATAACTGCAAGATAAGCGGGCGATCTTCATGTCGTTCCTAAGGAGCATAGCCGATTGGGCCATGCGTTTCAGGGACGAACTTTGCAATTACTCATTCCCAAAAGAAAGTAGGACTGAGGACACGAACGCCTGTGAGAAGTGGGTTTGTTGTAGAAGTCCACGACTGTTGATTCATCCCACCGTTCCGATGAGATGCGGCACGTTTTCCCATACAGTCATTGGCAGTCATTCTCTTTGTTTTATCTCAAACCCGATATCGATATCGTGACGTTGAGAATAAGCTTGTGTCGGCTTAGGTATCTCGGCTTTCACTGCCGATGAGCCTGCGGTACAACCTTGGCGATTCCTTGGCAGGGCAAAAAATGCTTGTAGACTATGCAACTGGGGGCCTGATCGTACTCGGACAAGATTTAAGAAAGAAGGAAAATACCAGAAACAGCAGGTCTGGTCAGGGGGAATTCTGAACGAGTGGCATCATTTGAGTGTAGCTGACTAGACTTCTCTAATTCGTGGATTCGCCTTTGCCGATTGTCCCAGGATCCCACAAGAGCTCTATAAGACGACCTTGAAAACATGCATAACTCATGCAACCTCCAACTTCGCATGAGCACCGTCCTTTCTTTGGGCCTACTTCAAGTTGGGGGCATTGTACCGGAAAGTAGTCCGACTCCACAGCTCGTTACCACACATCTGCAACTCGATTCCCTCCAAGTATTCCTTCAAAGAATCAGAACATCCTTCTTCCAGCCTCTTGGCAACAAGATACGCATGGGTTCGTTCCCATTCCCGACACATGGTCCACAACACTCGTTTCGACCCATCGTAGTCCAAGCCGGTTTCGTTGGCTAAAACCTGCACGATGTTGGACACGATAGAGCCTTCGGCGTTGATGTCTTTGGACGCACGGTACTCCTTTTCCCAACTCAAAATGTCGTTGATGACGGAGATGTGGTGCGTGTAGTTTAGCTCAATGTCAGACACAGAGGCTAGTTCATCCTTCGTGATGGTGATGCCTTGTGAGAAGCGTTGCAGAGCCAGAAGGAGCCTTGAGTGATGATTAGCCGTGCATCAGACACCCCAAGGTAAAATGTAATTAGACTCACTGCGAAGCCACGTCAAGCTCTCGGTACTCCAGGTACTCTGCGATGCTTTTCTTCGCTAGCCGAGCTTCAGCATTCTGGGAGCGCCAAAACTCAAAAGTAGGCGCTTCAACATCATCTGAGAGGGTCTTGTCAATGGCCCTCATCTGCTGCCAAATTTCAACAACCATCTTCTCGATGGGAGAGTCCTCTCCAGGCAAGGACTCCCCTTTGACGATGGAAATGAGTCGCTCATTGTATGACGAGCCGTCTTGCAGCGACATATGCTCCAGCAGGTCTAGGCGGTATGATCAGGATGGTGATCCAAAGTTTGAACTAGTCTCTACTCGAGCGGTACACAGACTTACCGTCAACCAGAAACAGCATCACCGTAAATCGAGACGCGACAACCACTCGGTCATTCAAAGAGGTGGGGTACTGGCAGCAGTGCCATGTCGGCAAGCCTTCAGCCACAAACTTGAGTCGGGAACGCTCGTCGGGAAAAGGCCAATTTTGAAGGAAATAGTTGTTGACAAGCATTGTCACGCTGAGTTCATGAGGGTGAGGACGCCCGACCATATGCGACCGAGGCGGCCGGTTAGTCTGGTCATCTGTAGATGCCTCAAGAATGAGCATTTTGTAAACAGATATGTCTTTTGCAAGACCTATTGTTAAAGAAAAGAAATAAGCTTGTTAAGTTCAGCCGTGAGGATAGAGCAATCTCGAAATTTTAGAGCGTATGTGCAGCTTTTATATCTCGGGTTTGCTGTGTTCGTCAAGGGTGACATGCAGGAACATAAAATCAGCAAAGCTCCTTGAGTCTTCTCAAAAGTCTCGGTGTCCACAAGCAGCCGAACAGTGCGTTATCTTCAAGCTCGGGCGCCATTATTCGCCCGATTACCCGGAATTCTATGGCAACGTTGCTGGCAAATGCCACGAGTTGGAATCTTTCATGTCGACATCCGCTCACGGAGCTAACTACTAGGCCCGAAAACCAATGAGTAGACTCAATCAGTTCCACAGCAGGCCTTTTCATATGAGCGGCGTCGCCATTGGTGCTCAGTTCCAATCTTTGACAGGCTTTAAGAACAATGAAGAAACTAGTGCGCATGATGTTTGCTGCTCAACTGCTGGGTATGACAGGGTTTGGTGGCTTGCGCAAACAAGTTGGCTACTACCGGCAATGTTGGCTGTTGAATCGGTAGCGGTATGTACCAAGACTCCTGGCGTAGTGCGCATGATTTGATAGTCGATCGCGCCAACATGGCCGTCTTCAATGTGCAACACCCTGATGAACTGGTAAAAGACCAGCTCGCATCGCATGAATGCGTAGCGTTGGAAATCATAGCAAACACGACCCACTCCAGCTTTCATCAGTTTGCGGTGTAGCCATCAGCCCTGCAATGAACTGGGATCATCATGCATTCATTACTGAGCGTCATCGAAAAGTCCGCTCCAATCAGCGAAACAAGTTGTTTCATGTCACTACCTTTGCTGCCTGGACCTCCCTATCACCCCAACCGTCCCTATCGTCGCCGCCGTCCCTGCCCGGGATGGTGGCATAATTGCCAAGTCCGTCTACCGGTCCATGTCAACAGACAACCCGAATCTTGGGTGCGTAAATGCCCCATCCCAATTTCTCCTCCATTTGCGCCGATGCGACGGAGCCTGGCCATAGCTTGCGTCCCGCATCGCTTGCTCGCTGAAGATACCATAGACTTTGACCGATGTTGCCAAGCCTCAGCTCAATATCGGCCAAATCCTCCATTGCCTGGACAGCGCGCTCATCATCCATGGCTGATCCCGCCGGAGACTGCAAAGAGTCCACTATTGACTTGCAGACTTCTCTGGCCTCGTCGTATTGATACGAGCTAATGAGAACATGTGAGAGGCTTCGTGCGCATGATCGCGACAGATATGAATCCATCCGCGATGTACATGCATGATTATAGAGTGCCCTAGCCCGGCGCTCTGCCTCCGTCAGGTTACCAAGTCGTCTAGCTGTGCTTACTAGCATCCGTTGGAGACGACATGCGGTCTGGTGTTCGTATCCCAAGCGTGAACCGAATATGTTCCACGCCTCGAGCAGGGCGATCTCTGATAGTTCGATATCATGACCGTTGTGTAACAGTAAGCCACATATCTTTGTGACTGGGTGGGTAGGATGCAATTTCGTGGCTGTGAGAGCCCTCAGATACCTCAACGATGCTTGGCGAAGTTCCGGGCACGCCGTCGTGTTGGCAGGAGACAGCACCGCGAACAGTTCCCAGACAAAGTCGAATGAGTCGTATGAGATCCCGTGAAGCACCATCTCATCTGCGCTCTCCCATAAAGTGATACCGCAAACACTTGTAGATTGCGACTTGAGGATGTAGATAGCGTGCTTGATATTTTCCCAATAGCATCTGGGATGCCCGGGTATATTGGCTGTCCAAGGCTCAAATACGTCAAATGCTGAACTGTTCTTCAACTGCTCACTACAGCACTGCCGAACGCTCTGAACAATTGCGCTTGAAGCTTGACTTTGAAGGTTGATGGCCTTTGGGATATGAAGCTGCAAGCTGGACCCCAGCGGATTGTTCTCCGAAAACACAGTTATGGCTTCAGTGGTTTCTTGGGGATGTTCCGTTGAACTAAATGATGCCATGTTCTCTCGGAATATGGCTTCGCACTCTTTCATTTCAATTTTGTGACATCTCACAACTTTCGACCAATCCCCCGCACTGATTTCGCCAACGCCTGCCGAGTTCGTCTGAATCGATTTGATGACTTTCATTTTGTCGACCTTTTTCATATTCTTCACGATGCCCCACTTCCACAAACGAGTTTCGTACATCCGTTTCCTGTAAAGTGTCGTTACTGTCAGCTAGGGCCGTTGCATAGGTGGCTTCCTTCTTATGTGCAAGACGCAGACACCTACGTTGCTTTGAAGTTATGCCTGGCTTTCATCTCTGTAATCAGAAATTTCATCTGGCTACTCTTGTAAAGATTGATTATAGTCTGTTTGTAACGTTCCCAGTCATTCGACGTTGGCCAGGAGTTGTGCTCAATAACGCCATCTTGTTTGTTGTTGGCAACAGGTCGCATGGCGATCAAGGTAGGAAGTGGTTTCGCGACGCCCCTAGCTGGATGTTGCGTATCAAATGACGGTAGCTTTCGACCAGCCAATAAGCATCATACTTCTATGGTGAGATGTACAGCAGATGAAAGAGAAGGATATGTAGATTAGCTGGGAAGCAGATATCTTTACTTTACAAGGTAGGGTGGGTTAGGTCAACCACTCAGGCGCCACACGTCTCTGTGGGCAAATTTGCCTGGAGGTTTGGTGCCAAGATACGTCACCACTCGACTACAATAGCAACCGCTTAGCTTCTGATTTGAATCCCTTACCTGCTTCGCTGCGAATGCCTTGCCGCCAGGATGTTCCTGTCTGCGGCATCGCAAACGCCACAGCGACTCAGACTGTCGACAGGGTAGAAGGTGGCGCAGGAGCAGATCCTTTTACTTGGAGTGCTCCAAGACAACTTTTGATTCACGGATGTGAATCTCTCTTGTGGGCTAGAACCACGTCCATTCCAGAGCCGCGATGTTCTCGGTCCCGAGTCGAGGCGAAGGATCCCGAGCGTTGGGGGCGATGCGAGCAAATCATATGCCTCATCTTTACAGTGCGATCCTCCCTGCATACATTGGCCCCCACACATCCCTTGGCGCAGTAGGGCTACCAATCGTTTTTGAATATAAGACATTGTATGCATTGTGCTTTTGTTCATGGTGTGTGGGGTTTAGAAATCATTGGTGAGGAGAAGCGAAATGTTGGTGCTGACCTGGGGATTTCTAGGCAGGAATTGTGTGCTGCAACCATCCGCCCTACATCTCTCCGTCATATTGCATTCTTTTGTAAATCAGAAACAACCTGGGGAGAGAATATCGCTTCGAGCCACCTTATCCTTGAAATAGTGACATGGACGAAGTATAGTGATGTGCCGGATATCTCTGAACGTGCAAATGTCTATTTCCACTTCCAATACCACAGCCTCCTCTACCCACGAGAGTGATTCGTCGATTTTATCTGAGAGGCAAGAAGTAACTTTGAAGATATAAGAGGTCTACGTCACGTACACATTCTGCAAGATGCATCTAGCTCAACTGCCAACTTATCCATGTCACTACATGATTAAACACCGGAATTTGCTCATTTCCACTCGCACAACCACATTCACCCCACGACCCTATTGTTTTACGAATCTGAATGGCGAGCAACGAGACGCTGGTTCAAGAGCCAGACCAGAACCAGCACAACGCTCATCCTCAGCCCACCGATAACGGGGAGAAGCCCGCGAGTCCTCAGCCATCCCGTGCCGCCATCGATAGCAGTCTTAGTATTACCACCATCGCCAATGACGAGAATTCTAGCTCCCGAAGGGCTGTCCAAAATGACCCGGCCGGGAGAAGCACACCTCTCGTCACCCGATCACGCGCGAGAATTTCAGTTCAGGTGACGGATCGATACGTAGAGAATGCCGCGGCAGCCCCTGACTGGATGAGGAAGACGCTGGCGCGCCATGATATGATGATGCGCTCCGTGGTACAATGGGCCATGGCGCCACTGGACAATCCCCGACGGGCCATCTTGGCTCCAATCGATGCTGCCCTGAGGAGTCTATTGACTGCGATCCCTCTGCTATTTTTCAACTTCATCCCTAACTCGCTATGTTGGGCACAATGGGACCCAAAAGGCATTTACGACCCCTACCTCGAGTTCAATGGGAAGTACAACGTCAACGACCCCGACGCTGGGAGAGGCAATTCCGCATCTTTGGGGGACGATGGCTTGTCACATCTCGATGTCCTAGCACGTCGAACCTATCCATCGAAGCTCCTGCTCAAAGGAGAAGACGGACAATGGACACCAACGGACATGAACGTTGTTGGCAAAAGACCAAAGTACTTGTTCGTCAGCCATGTCGGGTCGAAAACAAAAGCAGACGAGCTTCAGTACCTCGACACCGCTCAACAACTCGCAGAGAAAGAAGGACTTGCAGCAATCTACCTGGACGACTGGTGTTTCACCCGGGACATTAAACAAAGAGTGAAAAACGGTGCCCTCTCTGAGAATGAGGGAATCGCAATTACCGATCACGAAATATGGACTCTGTGTGACGTTGTCCGTGGCTCAGCCCAGGTGGCCGTCATCTACCCAGGCGATTCTTCCTCCTCGGAGTCCAAGACAGAGTGGGGCAAGCGGATGTGGACGTTCGTTGAAGGACTCTTGGCTCCTGGCAACTCGATCCTGTTCTGTCCACGCGACTACGACAGGGAGGCCTTTCCGGATGGTCCACCCGTGGAATCTCTGTACAAAGTAGAGATGACAGCAAGCTACTGGAGCGAAAGCGATAAACGAGCATCTCACGAGGGCGGCAGCTCGGCACGGTTGTTGGCCGAATACTTTTCTGGCCAGGTCGTGCTCAGCACGCTTGAGGTCCTTCCACTCATCTTCGACGCCCTCAACTCCCGCAACACCGGAAACCAGAACTCGCTATCGGACATGGGATACGCCGCAATGGGTCTTCTCCGTTTTCGCGTCGGGAGGAAACCGGGCAGCACGGACAGTCCCACGCTATTCCAGACTCTGTCCCACCTCTCTCTCAAGAACGACAGCGACAAGATCATCGACCGCATGATAAGCCTGCTTCCACTACCGAGCCCAAAAGGGTCTGTTCCATCAGATGCGTCCAACCACATCATCTGGGCCAGTCTTTGCGGAAAGGATGTCTTCGGCGCACGCGTCCACCAAATCACGCCCCTGTGCGAGGTCGTGGGTGTAGCGGACGAGGACCACACGGTCTTCATTGACAACTGCCGGGCCATCAAGATACAATGGGACTCTCTTCCCGCGTTGCGCGTAGAGAACCACCCAGCGGCCGAGACCGGGTTCGTGAGATTTCTGCGGGCAGCTGCCATGAGCTCCATGTCGACCGTCATTGGCATGAGCATTATCATGGCCGCTGTTGCCGGCGTAAACTCCGGCAACTCCGGCAACTCCGGCAGCACTGGCAGAACAAGCGCTTCATCTGTAGACGACCGTCCTGCAGATTTTGCAAACCGTATGTTGAGCAAAATAGTGGCAATTGCTGCTTGCATTGGATGCGCTTGCGCAGTGTTGATACCCGCGGCCGCACGAAGCATGTTCGGCACTTTCAAGGTCCAAAAGTGCAGCCCTGGTCTGGTTGGAATTGAGGGCGTCATGCCTATCAAAGAGTTGGAAGAGAAGATACTTGGGTACAATTCGTCTGCTGACATATTCAAGTACACCCCGCTTGCCTCGCATGTACTTGCAGATGAGGACGGCGTGGACAACGAGACCAGAACCTTGGAAATAGGCAGACCTGAATGGATCGAGAAAGCACAAGATTTGGAGGGAGTGAAAGCCCGGCTTAAGAGAGGGCAGAGACTCTTCACACTCGTCGATTTGGGTCATCTATCCGTCATGGTGGTGGCTGCAGAGCGACCGCCTTCTGTTGCTCTTCTATCTGGCCGAGGTGGCGGGATGCTCAGAGCAGTTCTCTGCAGTTCCAGCCCTGCCAAAGACTGTCTCTACAAGGAGACGGTGGTCCAGATGCCTTCCGCTGCGTGGGATTCTGCGAAGCCGACGAAATGGCTCAAAGTTTGCCTGCAGACCCGGAACGAAGCCATGCGGGCCCGGTACCTGGCGTCTGAAGCCACGATAGCAGCGGATACCGCCCAAGAAGCGGCGGATCGCGCGAGCGCATGCGCTTGCAGGGCAGCAGCGGATGCCAAACGGGCTTCTCATGGTGCCAATGGCTCCCCAAAGACGAAGCCAGTGAGCGGTGCACAAGCAGCGGCTGACTTGGCAAAGAGCGCCGCAGAAGATGCAGCATCGGCTGCCAAGAAGGCTCGGAAAGCTGCCGACGACGCCGGTCCTGAAAAAGAGGTGGGACTGGCTAAGCAAGCGCTTGATGCCGCAAGACAGGCGCTCGGCGATGCCAACGACGCATGGCTACGGGCCAGCTATCAGGCGGATAAAGCTAGAGATGCTGCTGACAGAATGGCATTCACGTGAAGAGTGGGCAGAATTATCTCCTTTTCTCAAACGCCCCCGCACTTTGGTAGGATTGGACAGGCAAGTTAAGCACACGTGTAGGTCCTCAGGGACCACGAATGCCTGATGGACATGGGCACAATGCGTACATCAGTGGTCATTCAACATGATCTTCATAGCAATACATCAGCTCAGTCTCATTCCACTATCTCTACGCCTTCAGGCTATCGCAAGGAATATCCGACGGCACTCCCGTCGGGTTGACAAAGTAATCATGGTACCAGTACACCTGATGCTCAGGCTTCGTCGACAGATTCGGCGCCGCGTCGACAGACTGGACCGTCTTGAGGACAGTGTACTGCGTCTTGTAGCTGCACCAAAATCGTTAGCAACCTCTTCTCTCTGTCTTTCTCTCTCACAGCCCAAAATTCCTCCTCTTGAGTGTACGTACTAGATCTGCGAGCAGTTCCCCGCCTTGAAGTTATTCTCGATGCGCCCGTGCGCCTCGTACACCGTCGCGGTGGCGTTGTTGTCCGCGATGAAGGTCGTGTTGGGAAAGTGCGTCAGCGACATGCTGCCGTCGGTGGGCAGGAAGCGCTGCTTGCACTTGGTGATGGCGTCGGCGCCGACGCAGTGGATGCTCAGCGTGGTCTGCATGCCGTCCGCCGTGAAGAAGTCCGTGTAGGCTGTGGTGGCGGTGGGGTCCTCTGCCGGGGTGACGAGACTATCGCATTTTGTTAGAGATCACTGGACATGTTTGGGGGATTGAGTTGTGCTCACGCGTTGAGGAAGTCCTTGAACTCGGGCTGGACGCCGGGCTGCGGGTCGTAGTCGGAGAAGTCGATCGCCGCGACGAAGCGCGCGGCGAGGAGGGCGGGGAGAGCAATGTTCAGATACATCTTTGGAGATTCTATGGTAGGAAACGAATGTAGTTTAGATTGCGATATTCAACGAATGTGTTGAGGCTGAACGACTGCGTGAGCTCAAGAACTGAAGCCGGTGGGATTTTTATATCCGAAAGAAACCTCAAAAGCAACAACTAATCAACCCGCAATCGCCGCGCCTGCAAAATTTCAGACTAACTAACCACCGAGCCTCACATACCCAGCACCTATAGAAGGGCACGCAGAACTCACCCTCGCCGACTACCGAGAGCGAAAGTCCCCCACAAACACACTCATCGCCGACCGCCCCTATTTTCGGCTGAAAGCGACACCACAACCCCATAACCTAAAAAAGTAAAATATACAACAGCCCAGACCATGTTCTTAACCTCCTCTCCGGTCGCCGGGCCGCACACGAACGCGCCCCAGATATATCCTCGCAAAAGCCGGAGGGGCCATATTCAGCACCCCCCAGTCGCTTCTTCGGCACCCAGTTAAACCCCTTTTGGCAAGTCATTGCGTTGGTGCTACACCATATGTGGCGGAGTGAATCTCTAGCCCTGTCAGCCACCAAAAGATTTATTATGCACAGTAATATGCAGTTTTATAAGATATAGAGCAAAAATTCATATATTAACGTGTCAATCTAATGCTAAAGCTGCCTATACTGCCTATACTGCTTATATTACTTATATCTATACTGCTGCCCTAGCTGACTTAAAAACTGCTTAAATTGCTGTTAATTTAAAAATAGTAAAGCTTTAAAGTATACTTATAGAAGCAGCAAAAAAGTTTATAAATACTGCTAAAGCTGACTTTAGCTAAAAAGAGTTAGTATTAGAGGTTAGAAAAAATACAATACAGAAAATATATTATATTTTTGTATTTTTTATAAAAATATCTATTTTTAATTAAATTTAATAGTTTTTAATATTATTTTTAGATATATAGCTATAATAAAGCAAAAAATACAGGGTTTATATAGGTTATTACGTAATATTATTAAATAAATTATTTTATATATATTTAAAAGTAGGTCTGTATTTTTAGTGTATTATATTTAACTTGAGAAGGAAAATGTTAGTGCTTTTATTATATAAGCAGTAATAACTATAGTAAACTAAGGGCTATAAAAGTGGGTCCTACTGCTAAAAATAGCGCTTTTTTCATAGATAATTATAGTATATTTACTTTTTATAATAGCTATACTAATTGCTTAAAAATACTTACTTTAGTAGATTTAACCTTATGAGGGGATGTATTTATATTGTATTTTTTAGACAACCTCTGGTTAATATTAAAGCTAATAGCAGTAGTAGAAGTAGTAATAGCTAGCTTAAAGCAAAATTCTATAAAGTTTAAGCTAATTGCTAGCTTATTTAATAGAACTGCTAGCTAACTAATGCTTATATCCTCTCTTTTTATTTTTC
Organism: Colletotrichum horii; assembly: GCA_027406005.1. Lineage (NCBI taxonomy): Eukaryota > Fungi > Ascomycota > Sordariomycetes > Glomerellales > Glomerellaceae > Colletotrichum > Colletotrichum horii. Next base: position 8,765,896 of record JANVYB010000001.1, on the reverse strand, counting down.
AGCCTGCTTTTTAACAGCTAACTTCTTCTTTTTTTTTAGCAGCTATATTAGCAGCAGCAGCAGCATAATAAATATATCAGCTTAAGCTACTTTAAATACAAAAAGATCTCTTTTAGTAGATATATTACAGTTAGCATAAAGAAAAGGCATTAGTGCAGTTAATTAATACTGCAGTATATTATCTATAAAAGTATTATTATTATTAATTAATATAATATTTTGCTAGTAATTTCTTTTTTAGAAGATAATATTAAAGTTAAGCTTTTTTATTACTGCTCTAAATGCTATAATCTCTAGTTATAAAATATTAATTAGAGATATATTTAGTAAAACAGAAGAAAAAAATATATATTAAAGTTTAGTTAAGCTACTAATAGCAATCTATAGCTTCTTATATAAGGTAGTATTTATTATCTACTAACTTAAAGCAGTTAAAAATATCATAACAGCAAGATAAGCCTTACTAATACAAAAAGAAGCTTATATAGAAATCTAGCTTTTTTAATTGCAATTTATCAACTTAAACATTATAAGCTGCTTTATATTATTAATATATTATATTAAACGCTTTAAATAAAACAGCTTAAATCAACTAGTATAGCATAAGCATCTTATTATAAATATTCTTAAATAGAAACTTCTCTTTACTAATATAATTATATAGCATCTACTTCTTAGTTTTAATTATCTTAGCAATTGCAAAGTAGAGGCTATAAAGATTAATAAGGCAGTTGCATAAATATAACTTTAATTTAGCATAAGCAGACTCTATATATAATATTGCTTTAAAGCTATAATTATAGTACTCTCTAATAGCAAAGTTAGCAAACTGAAAGTAAAACAGAAAGTAGATAGTAGCAAAGTAGTTAATAATTTAAAGCTAGATTACTTTAAAAGCTTTTTTAAGGTTTTTCTAGCGCTTCTAAAACAGTGCCTCAGTTAGTGCATAGACGCATAACTTCTACGCTTATAAAACCTTATTTAGCAATTACTTAATCTTATTAGAATCAGCAGTTAATAAAATAACTAGGTTTAGCGCTATAATTATAAAGTTAATATTACTAGTATTATTACTATTAAATAGTGAGAAGTTAGTAGTTAGTATTAAATTTTATACCTTATAGCTAGCCTCTAAGTTGATAAGATCTTCTATAATATCAGCCTTAAAATCCTAGCTAATAAGATTAACTGAAGTTTTCCTAGCCCTACTTATAGTTAAATTAAGCAAATCAAAAGTGTTCTTAGTATAGAGCGCACTAGAATTATTAATATTTCCAGCCTTAATAGAAAACTAGTTTTCAGCTTAGTTATTATTATCCTTCTCTAACACCCTATCCCACTTATTTTTTATATTCAACACTATATTTTTTAGTATATACTAAATATAGATCTGCTGCTGCATATTTATAAATATAACTCTAGCAGCCTTTTTAAATGCTTTATTAAAATCAGTTATTATTACTTTTAGAACTATAATTTTTTCAGCTATAATTACATCTTTAAGCTGCTTAAAAACCTACTTATATACAGCAGCATTTTCGCTTAAGATGAAGCAGAAGGCAGTATTAAAAGTTAAGTATACTACAGTAAAACTATTAATCTCAAAAAGCAGCATATTAAAGCAATTTACTTACTACTAATTAGTTTTACTTATCTTTTTTTTAACTTTATAACTAACCTTATATATAGCATCTATTAATAGCAATTCTAGATTCTACTGCTACTGCTTAAAACACTAAAAATATATCTAAAAAACTATATTAATCCTACTTAAGTTAGTATTATAATAGAAGCTTAAATATCTAATATCTACGCCTTATTTTAATTTATATATAAATATCTAAGTAGTTAAAAGAAGGCTATACTTTTCGCAATATAATTAACACTAAATGTTATATATATAAATTATATAAATATAATTAATGCCTGCCTCTTTATTTATTTATATAGCAATATTATATGCTATTAATTTGCTTAACTTCAAGAGGTCTTTAATATGCACCTGCATTGCCTTCTTACTGCCTACCACCTTATATACTATCACTTAAAACGCTTAACTATATAACTTCAACTTATCAGCAATAAGTAAGTAGTTATATTAATTATTAACTATAAAAGTAGCTTATTCTTCTGAAGTCTATAATAATTATATAAACTACTAACAACCTGTTTTACTAGTTGTTAAGTCTCTAAAAGTTGCTATAGATTTCTTAAAGCAGCTTCTATACTTACAGTTTAAATCCTACTAGTATTTAATGCTACATACTATTAATTATAACTTACCTCTAATTACATTATACCTAAAAGGCTTCTAATGCTAGCAAACCTTCTTAATAAGCTTATTAAAAGTAAGATTAATTAATTTTATACTAAAAACACAGCAGTAATAAAAAAATAAATAAATTTAGTAAAGATATTAATACTTTAGCATTAAAAGGATATACAGCAAGTTAAGTTATTAATAAATAATATATTTATGCATTCTAAGTAGCCTACTTCAATCTATACAGCTATTGCACAAAACATCTAGCATAAGGATAGTTTAGGTGGCCACAAGGTGGTAGGCACCCTCTGTAGCTGTGACGCCCACAAACTGCCAAAAAAGGTTTAACTGGGTGCCGAAGAAGCGACTGGGGGGTGCCGAATATGGCCCCTCCAAAAGCCGCTGTCACGCGCGCAGGGGTGGCCCTTGTCGGACATGGGACGAAGGTTTACAGGGCCCATCTTCGGAGTCAACCGCCGACCCCTATTTCCTCTCTGCTGCTCCGGGCCGTCCGGATAGACGGGGGCGCCGATGGAGGTTTTGAGCATGATTGATCGATCGGTTCGGGTGTGCCCTGCGAAAGGGGTGTGCTTGGCCTCGTAAGGCGGACGATGGCATTTCCATAAAATCGCTTTTTAGCCCCAGCTGAATATGTCATCATGCTCGTTCGAAAGCCGTCTCGAACCACCGTTCTTTCAGAAACCCGGAACCTGATCTCCAGTCTCTACCGCCGCAATGAAGCCCTCAACCCTCCTGCCCCTCCTCTCCGCCGCCCTCGTCGCTGCCGTCGACATGGCCCCCTACAAGCCCGCCGCCAACGTCGACGCCGCCTTCGCGGCCTTCGTCGAGGAGTACTACCTCACCTCCGAAGACAAAGCCGCCACCACGAGCTTCACGAACTTCTGGCCGGCCACGGGCCAGCTGATCCTCGCGGGGCGCACGTTTTCCGGGTACGCCGCGATGCTGGGCGTGAAGCAGAGCCTGCTGCCGCCGGCCGGGGACAAGTCGTGGTGGCACCTGATCCGCGGAGCGAGCGTCGCGGGCGAGACGGACGCGAGCAAGACGTTCGTGGCGGATATTGTGATCCAGACGACGTATGTCGGGGGGAACTGTTCGCAGGCGTAGTAAGTATTCCATGCTGTGATGAGGGAGAGGGAGAGCTGACGATGGGGAACAGTGGCAGCGCGAGCTTTACGATCTTGAAGGATGCGGAGGGGACGCCGCGGTTGGAGCCGCATTCTGAGAGTCTGAGTGTGTATAACCTCACGGTGTCGACTACGGACTCGCCCACCGATATCCCGTGCAGCTCGTCATGAGCTGTGACGTATGATCACGATTCATAAAAGAAAGTCTCATAGAAATAGATTCATAAGTATTCTTATTTCGCTCATGATGAATTCGTATCGAACATGACACACATGTCTTGTCCTATCTATCGAAAAGCCGTATCCTGTAAATGCAAGCAGATATATGTTGTCGCTCTCTAATGCCGTAATGACAGTTTTTCGTCCAGGTGCCGTAACCCAAAAAATCCACTCTGGAGTCGTATCCGATCCGCACTTGTAAGTTGTGAACGCCGTTGCCAAAAACAAAAATAGTGGTTTTTGGTTTAGAAACCGCCCGCCGCCCATATGTATAAAAGTGCCGGTCGTTCAATCGTCGCACCAAGGAAAAAGTATACACACGTAAAAATGGTATCGTAACTAAAGAGATGTAACATGAAGGGGGAATCGTGCCGAAAGCAAAAACGAATGCATGTAAGAGGAGCAGTGAAGAGGAAGGAAGAGCGAGGCGGGTTTAGCGGCCCTTCTCGACGTCGCGGTTGTTGGGGATGTCTTCGGGTTGTGTGGAGATGATGATCTCGGGTGCCGCGATGGCCTTGGACTCGTCCTTGTCGGAGCCGGAGACGCGGTTGTCCTCGGTGGACGACGACTCGGCATCGACAGTCTTCTTGCGACGGAAGATAGACCCCATGCGGGTGAAGACTCTGGCCAGGGCGCGGTAGACAATGACCACGGGACGTCCGACGGTCTTGGCAATCTTCTCGAACCAGGGATCCGGGAATAGACGGATTAGAACGGCCATGGGGAGCGAGAGGAACGCGATGACAATGGACACGCCCCAGTGCTCTGCGCTGATGCCGCCGGGCGTGATGCGGAAGGCCTTGCCGCCGACGTAGATGATAGCGACCTGGGCGCCGACCATGATGCAGTTGATGACGATGAAGAAGTAGTTGCGGTGCACGCCCTCGAAGATGTTAAACTTGTTGTCGAGGCGTCTGTTGTTGAACTCGTTGAAGATCTGCATCCACACGAAAGTGTTGAAGATCATGGAGTCGAGCTCGAGCTGCTGGTCCTCGTTGGCGGCGTCGTAGCCGAAGATGGCGTTGCCGGCGAAGTGCAGGATCAGGGTGGCGGTAAGCTGGAAGATGGCCTGGCCGATGATCATCTTCCACATGTTGATGGTGATGAGGGGCGCCTTCTTGCCCTGCGGAAGGCGGTTGAGGATCTTTTCGGTGGGAGGGTCCGTGGCGAGGGCGAGGGCGGCGAAGGTGTCCATGATGAGGTTGACCCAGAGGAGTTGGACTGCGGTGAGGACGGATTCCATGTTGGGGGAGGAGACGGCTGTGATGAAGGCGAGGAGGACGGCGGTGATGTTGACAGTGATTTGGAACTGGAAAGAACTTGTTAGTAAGTCAAGGTGATGAGGGGGAAAGGCGGCATACCTGAAGGAACTTCTGGACGGCGTCATTCACCGCGCGACCCCACTTGAGGGCCGTCACGATGGAAGTGAAGTTATCGTCCATTAGCACAATAGCCGAGGCCTCCTTAGCAACCTCAGTACCCGAGATGCCCATTGAGAAGCCCACGTCCGCAGCCTTCAGAGCCGGCGCGTCGTTAGTACCGTCACCAGTCACGGCGACGGTTTCGCCCAGAGCCTTAAGGCGAGTAACCAGGATACGCTTGTCTTCAGGCGAGGAGCGAGCCAGGACCTGCAGACGGGGCAGAGCCTCATCCATAGCCTCGGGAGACAGAGTCCGGAAGACCGGGCCTTCCATAATGAGACCACCTTCTGTGAAGATGCCACACTCGGTAGCAATGGCCCTAGCAGTGACAGCATTGTCGCCGGTAACCATACGGACGACGACACCGGCGTGCTTCGCCTTAGTCACGGCCTCGGGAACACCAGGGCGAACAGGGTCCTGAATACCAACAACACCGACGAAGACAAGGTCATGAAGGACGTCGCCGAGATCAACGTGGCCCTCGGAAGTGGCGTTGACACCGTGAGGGGGCCATTGGGGGAAATCCTGGTAGATGAGAGCGATGGTGCGGAGAGACTGCTTGGCATAAGACTCGATCGTCGCCTCGAGGGACTGGCGGTCAGACTGCTCCAAAGCTGAGGTGGAAAGGTCGGAAACATTCAGCTTCTGGCTGCAGTAGCCCAAGAGAATCTCAGAAGCACCCTTGACAACCAGTCTGTAGCCCTCGTTGCCGGGCAGCTTGATAACGGCGCCCATGCACTTCTTGCTAGAGTCGAACGGCATCATCTGAGCGACCTCCTCGTTGGCGCGTGTCTCGGCAAGAGCCTGCATACCAAGGTGGTCTTTCGCAAACTGAAGCAGAGCAGTCTCCGTCTTTGAGCCGATGAAGGTGGCTTGGCCGTCCTCCTCGCCCTCGAAGGCGGTAGAGTTGATCGCGACAGACTGGACGATGAGCTTCTTGGTGGCAGTAGGGAGGGACTGCGCAAAGGCGACTGCCGAACTAGCCTTCTCTCCATCGGAGGACTTTGAAAAGCTGGCAGAACCAAAAGTGCCAGCCACGACCGTCATCTTGTTTGTCGTCAAGGTACCGGTCTTGTCAGAGCAGATCGTGGTCGCATTGCCCATCGTCTCGCATGCCCGCAGCACACGCACCAGGTTGTTCTCCTTCAGAAGCCGAGTAGTCGCAAACGCCAAGGCAAGGGTGACAGCCAGGGGAAGGCCCTCCGGAACAGCCACGACGATAATCGTGATTGCAACAATCAAGATATCCATGAACGACGATGCCTTCTCGGCCCCGGGACGGCTGTCGTTGGGCAGGCCGGCCAGGAAGCGAATCAGAAGGACAACAAAGAGGAAGAGAGCAGCGGTGCTTCCAAGCTTGGCGATAGCCAGGGCAAGGCCCTCGAGCTTCTTCTGCAAAGGCGTAGACTCGGTTTCGGTGCGAACCGACATCATGATCTTTCCGAAGCTTGAGTTGGTGCCGACAGAGGTGCAGACGAAGGTGCCGACACCCTCGAGAACCTTGGCGCCGGAGATGATGAAGGGGTCCAGGTCCTTGGGTCCGTTGCCAGACTGCATTGCGTTGAACACCGCATCGCCGCCAGTCTTCTTGAGCGCATCAGACTCACCAGTGGCCGAGGATTCGTCGCACTTCAGGTCGTGGCCGCTGATGAAGATGCCGTCCACTGGGACGAGATCGCCGGGTTCGAGGTGGATGACATCGCCGACGAGGACCTCTGCAACATTAATCATATAGGACTTGCCGGATCGAATGACTTTGATCTCGCGATCCTCCTTTTTAGCATTAAGCTTGACAAAGGCGCGCTCCTTTTGCCAATCATTAAGAGACCCGACTAGGGTAACGATCAAAATCGCAACGATGATGGCCACGCCCTCAATCCAGTCGACCGGTTGGCCTTCGTCGGGGTCGTGTTCCGCGCCAAACGTTTCGTAAAGACCCAGCGCCAATGAGATCGCGGCGGCGACGGTCAGCAAAATAATTACTTTGTCATTATAAGCATTCCACATCAGCTTCCACAGAGGCGTAGCCTTCTTTGGGGGAAGGACGTTCCTGCCGTAAACGCGGATGCGGTCGGTGAAACCATTGCCGTCAGCTTGGTGCGTGGTGGTGGGCTGAGCACTGGCAGTGGCGAAGGATGGCTCCTTGTGGCCGGTTGCCTCCTGGAAGCTGACCCTACTACGGGCGGCAGCCTCGTCCTGCGATAAACCGGCTTTAACGTCTGTTTGAAGGCCCTTTTCGATGCCACGAAGTCCGCCGAGGGCCAAAAATGCAGGTAGAGATTTTGGATTCAAAAGTTTGTTAAGGTGCCCAGGGCTAAATGCAAACGGGTTGTTGTCGACAACAAAGTCGCCTTCGGTGCCGGGGTCGGGCCGGAGTGCGGCATCCGGGTCCTCCGGGACGACTGTTGTTGTGCTTGAGTGCATACTTGTCGCGGAGCTGACTGCCGGCGTGAGGAACGGATTTGAGTGTGTCGAGATGGGGGATGGTGTTATCGCGTCGTCGTGTTCATTGTCCCCGCGAGGATGGCGGGTATCGACGCGCAACTGGGGAGGTGCGAGGGAAGCCATTAGCACCGTTGCAGAGTATTTCGAAGCTGATGCGAGATGTTGTCATGAGTGATCGAGTGTGAAAGGTCTCCAAGAGGTTTGAGATAGTTGTGAGAAGGTGTAGTTGAGAGATCAGATTACGCAAGGCGAATACTGTCAGGCTCCCTCAGAGGCCTCTTGGTGACACAAAGATTGGTATTTAGATGTGTTGTGCAAGGCTGTGTAGGAGGCGACGGTGTTGCGTGCACTCGAGGTAACGAAAAGTGGCAGAGTCTGAGGCGTACCAGGTGCACCGCGAATTTGCAAAGACAGACTGCCCATAGGCCTTGGCGAGCCAAGCTGCGCCCTCGCCCCGTTCAAGAAAGTTTGGATTTCTCAAGATGACACCGAGGTGTAGACACCACGAAGTAAGCCTACTCCGAGTCCGACGGCGTAGATGAGCAGGCTGTGCTAGGCAGCGGGAGGGGTTGGGCGGCGGCAAAAAATCCACTTCCAAACTAACAAAGTCTGGAGTTGCAGACGACAGTATTCGGCTCTGTCAAGTCTGTGCGGCCATCATGGTTTTGTTCGAATCGTCACAGAGTTGATGATGATTGACGAAGGGGTAAGAGATTTCAGAAGTGTCTGAGATATGCTGGCGATGGCGCCTAGATTCCCAAGACCAACAATCGAGCGTGGCAGTGCTCTCAGCGACTGCCTTTCTTGGCAAGATCAAGAGGAGATGAAGTCAACCGAGACTCCACAGGGAAGCAATGGATTGGTCAAAGTGAGGGGCTGATAGGTTGCAGGAGGGAAAAAGTCGCGCTTCACGGTTATCACAGCAGCATCTGGCGGTCTTGGCGGAGCAGCAGTGGGTTGGGAAAAAGTCTTCCCACGGGATCGAGAGGGGAAGGAGGGAAAGCATTCGAGGAGTTCCGGAGAGATAGAATGACGTGCCGGTCAATTGTTCTCACATCCTGGGCTTGGCCGAAATCATTGGCAAGAGATTGGCTGGGCATGGCGAGAAGGGAGGTAACCGCCAGCGGTCTGGGCATTGAGGCTGTGCAAAGGAAAGGTGCAAAAGGTCCCGATGAGGGAATTTAATATGGAGCAGCGAGAAGCGAGCTCTGTTCAGTGGAAAAGAAGAGCTCGAGTCGGGGCCATCCTAGGACGGCCATGAGCAATGGCGAGTCGGAAACAAACAAGGGGTAAATTTCGATGGGGAATGGAGATTTGACAGCGCATTGGCAACTTTGGCCGAGACTGCAAATGTCAAGTGTTTGGCCCCCTTGGCGGTTGTGTTGCTGCAAATGCCGGGCTCTTATCACGTTCTCTCCGGAGAAGATAGGTGAGATGAGAGATAGTCAGGCCAGACACTTGTAGACGAGACCGAAGACCGTAGCCGGAGATGGCGTCCGACACTTGCTGGTGGCGGCCCCATTCTTTCGCATTTCCCAAGACTTTGGCGGCGTACCATTCGGCGGGTGTGAACGAAGCCGTTGGATAAGGTCTGTTCTCCATCCCGATCGGTGGCCCGGCGTTGATTCAGAGATGGTGCGTCAACGCCAGTCGTCCGGCGCTTGCCAAGATGACCAAGGAGTCGAGGGCGGTCTTCGATGAAGTAGGCTCGTTCCTTTGGTATTTTGCGCTTTTCCCGTGGCTTCCGTGCTGACGAGAGCGGCCAGGCCGGGAGAGGAGACCACCACATCGGCTTCGATGAGGCAAGCGGCCGACCGGTGCCACATCCGACAGCAAGGTACGGAGATGCACGGAGACGAGTCGGTCGGCAACGGCGACGACAAAGTTGGAGGGTAGTATGGGCGGGAAGTGGTGGCATAAGAAGAGACAGGAGGTGTGACAGATACAAAAGCTCCTGGAGATGACGCCCGTCTACCGTCTAGACGTTGGGGGTGTCATGTATTCGAGAACGTGGAGGAGGTTGGCTTGTTTGTTTGCATGGCAGAGAGGTTCGTGCCATGGATTGATGGATGGCCTGTGTGTTTCCGAGGTGCTCGTTTGTGTCGAAACAATGCGTTCTGAATGAGCCGATCGTTCGGTTCGAGTAGCACGACCGGGCGCACTTCGCGTGCTTTGGTGATGATGGCGGTAAGTGAAAGGGAAAGAATTGGCGATGGTGGAGCAGAGGAAAAGAAGGTGAAAAAGAGCAAGTCAACGCGCCAAGAAAAATTCGAATAGGGAGCAGTCGCGATCCAAAATGTCACAGTCGAATCAAGCTCGGGGAGGTGCGCTAGTGAGCGCCAAGAGTGGCTGAGTCCTGCACCCGCACAGCTTCCCATTGGCTCGCTTGATGCAGCCAAGGGAGGCCGCCTCCACAAATGACCGGTTTAGGTAAGCAGCACCTGCAAGGGTGGCACGTCCGTCCATCCTTCCGTTGCGGGAACCCGCCGGTCGGGTCGGCCAATCACGCTTTAACAGTCTGACGAGAGAGCTTCCTTCCCTTCATGAGCAAGTCCGAGGATGCAACGTTCACCTCCTCTTGCCGCTGCTTCCCTGTCGGCCATGATTGAAACGAAACGGTACAATCTGCCTGCCGGGAAACTGAAACGGGCACTCGCTCTTGAAGCTTAGGAATATTTGAGCCAACATTGATTGTTTCTGTGAAGGTGGAGAGATCTCTGTCATGGATGGATCATGGCTCATATGCCAGTGATCTTTTCCGGTTTACAAGCCTGCCATCTGTGTTTTCAAGGTTGTCGTAAACTAACTATAACGTACATATGGCATCTGTGTGAATAAAACGGCTTGATTCTTTCTAAGTCAGGATCCAACGCAAGGGGTCTTTTAAGGAACAGAGACCAACGCGCCAGAATATTGTCAGCCCAGATAAATAGATCAGAAGTAAGTCACCTCGCACCTTCCTCTAGGCGCAAGGCTGCCTCAGATACTTAAAGTTATCACAACACACCCCCCTAAGCTCAAAAGAGCCTATAAACCCTAATCCTACACAACCACTATCCTATATTTTTATATATATACTTTAGATCTATAAATAGATGCAAAAAGAAGTAATTAACAAAAGAAACTAATAAAAGGAATAACTTTGCAGCTTTATTATTAAATTGCATAAAAAAGGCAGATTCTTCCCCTTGCATACCTTCTATTATGGTTGATATTATAGGTGTTAAGGCGGTAATTAATACTACCTCTTTGCTTAGCAGAAAAGGAGGCTTCTTATTAGCCTAGGCTAAGCAGCTGAGGCAGCTGTTAAGGCAGCAATATAACAGCAATAATAATATCTTATATACTGCCTCTGCCTCTTAATTTTCCTTCCCTATTACTATTACTATAACTATATATATTGCCTACTTCACTTCTATATGCATATGCATATTTATACTGCAATTGCAACACTTTTTATTTATTTATAATTTTATTTTTAATATTAACTATGTCGTTTAGATGCCTCCTAAGAAGACTAAGGCTGAGCATACAGCTGCTACAGCTAAAGTGAAAGCTACTCTTACTAATAAGAAGCATAAAGAGAGAGAAAGAGAGGAGGAGGAAGGTGGCAGCACTCCTCTAGCGCCTGCTCCTAAGCCTGAAGGCTTTAAGCCTAAGAGTAAGTTATTTTATCTTCTATTTTCATCACTTTTAAGTTTCTTTCTTATTATAAAGCGTTATAAAGTCTTTACTTCACTCTATTGCTTTCATAGCATAATTACTAACTTAGGTTGTTTCGCAGAAGCTAAGACTAATAAGCCTGAGAAGAGCGAAAAGCCTATAGGGGGCAGAGGAGCTGAGAAGGTATGCAATTTACAGTCTGCAACTCCTGCTTCTCTATCTGTCTGCAAACCATACTAAGGATGTAAGCAGAATATATCTCTGATCTATATTTCTAGTTAAGTTATTATATTATTTACTAATATTTAAATAGAAGTAAAGGCCTTAAAGGCTGAAGGTTGGAAAGAAAAGCAGCTGCTGCTGCTAAGTGATATTATATACCTATTATACTTATGCAGCACTATCTTAGGTATGTTGCTTAGTATATATACACTTAGTTTAGGGCAGGGGGGTAAATATGCTCTTTGCAAGGAGAAGAGAAAACTATATATCCTCACACTAGCCTCTGTTTCCAGACTAAGGCTTTAATTCCTTAGTAATATATAAGAGAATCTTATAAATAATATATATTCTACTATATAACCTTTCGCTTTGCTAACTATTTGCTAACTTATATATCATAGGTCTTCACTTATTAGAGAACCACACTCTATAAAGCCCTTAACATCTATAATAAAGCCTAGAAGAAGGCTAAAGTTAAGGGTGAAAATGGTGGTAAAGTAGCTGCTAATCTTATAGCTCCTCTTCTTATACTGGCTATTACTTTAGAGGTTAAGGTTGCTGCAGAAGACACACCAGTCTCTAGTGATTTGCATACTGGTCCACCTTCTGAGGTAATCACTACTAGCCCTCAAATAGCTAGCGTTCACTATGCTATTAACAGCTTTATTAGCAAGCACCTCTCTGAGGAATTACTGCCTGCATATTAGATCCTAATAGATAAATATATAACTGCTCTCCTTAGATAGAAATAAAGTGCAGCATCGCTTTGCTATATACCCTACAGAGCGTAAGTGTTTTAAGCTCTTAAGAAGGCTATATACTTCCTAGCTATTAGGCTATTTTCAATTAAAAATACTTAGCCTATAAGCTTTACTTACTATTTAATTTTTCTTTTTTGCTTTATGCTATTGCTTATAATATATCTTAGAGGTTTAAAAGTATTTTAAACTATTTAAACTTTGCATAGGAAAAGGTTTTTATAAGACTATTAGCTAGCATCTTATCAGTTAGAAGATATATAACTTAGAATAATTGCTTAGCATATTCCTAATGAAGCCATATATTCTAGATATTTATATAGCAAAGGTAAGTTAAGATGCATTTCTTTCTGCCTATTATAAGTTATATTATTTGCTGATTATTGCAATAGATCTTCTATATATCTCTTAGGCTGAGTTTGATATCTCTAAAGAGCTGCTTAAAAGCTATAGTCTCCTTTGCAGTATGCTTTAGGCTTAAAAGCTCTACCTCTGTTATCAATATAGTTATTATACTTTAATGCGCAGCTTTCTATTAGATTAAGCTTCTAAAGAGAAATATCATAAAACCTTAAGACAACCTTTATATCTCTTTATTATCAGCAAAAGATGTATTGCTTGCAATCAGTAATACCTAGGCTATATCACCCCTTGAGATGCTAAAGCAAATTGCAAGGTATTAAGTATAGTATAGATATCAGATTACTTAGTTTGCAGCTTGATAGTGTTTTAGAGATAGGTTTGTTAGAAATTATAACAGCAAGGTATAAGCGAATGCAACATCTAGTTATATTATAATTGCAGTATAGAGGATTAATCTGATCTTCTCTTAATATAAGAGGACTTACTATAGATTTGCTTCTCTATTAAACTTCTTAAGTAAGGTGAGTAGGAGAGATATAGTTAGTATTCTAAAGTTAATAAGATTAAACTTCTTTGCAATTTATTTAATATACTGATTATATAAAAAGTAAATATTTTACATCATTTAATCATAAGTAATCCTAATTCCTAAGTACTATTCAGCTAGTCTTTAGTCTTTCAGCTCATACTTCTCTTTAATCCTTTCTATAACTCTTTCAGCTTCTTTTGCATAATCTTTATAATATAAGATAAAGATATTATTAATATAGAAAAGTATAAAAACTCTCTTATTATAAGTCTAAAAGAGATATAGATCTTTACTTATTAGATATAATCTGAGATAAAGAAGAGAGCTTAAGAACTCTTTATACTAAAGTAAAAATATATTATAAAGTCTATACAGAGCGCATCAAAGTTTAATAACCTTCTCAGATTTCTTAAAGCTGTCTAGCAAATAATAAGTGATAAGGAGGTTATTTAGTCTGCATATAGCGTTTAAGAATATATTAATAATATTAAATTAGTGAATTTTAAGGTTGAATTATGCTATAAAAGCTATTGCAACCCTAAAAGTTTTTAAAGTGAGGGTTATAGCATATGTCTGTTCTAAAGAATGCTTTTCTTAAAGGTTGCCTCAGATATAGATTCTAGCCTTACAGCAGTTAAGATATCTATATTAATCCAGTTTATATATAAATACCTACTTAAGAGGTATTAGCTTATTCTTAGCCTTTATGTCGTCTATAACTTCCCAGACTCCTATTTCCTTAAGTTTATTGATTTTGATGTTATACGCTTTAATAAAACGTAAACAGAGCAGTTTTAGCATTTATTAAACATCTCTCTAGGTCCTAAGTAACTTAACAAGCTGGTTAATATAGATTTTTTTGCTTAGTATTATAGAAACATATTTAAGCTTTGCCTAGTAAACAGAAGTAAAAATGAAGTAATAGAGCAGATAGTAACCTTAGTCTGCCTCTTTAATTGCTTTCTGCTATTCTAGCATATATATTTCAAAGAAGGTATCCTAGTTTTATTCTATATATAGGAATATAAAGTGTGTTCTAAAGCAAAGTGATCGCCTTAGCTTTGCAATTTTAAGTTAGCTTAAGTTAGCATAGTTATATATCTGCTCTAACTCTTCTTCTATAGCGCTCTCTTCTTTAGTTCTTAAGTATAGCTATACCAGCTAAATAGGAGAGTTGCTTTATAAGAGTGATTATATATTATTATCTTCTACGTCTGGATTTTATAGAAGAGAGGTATCAGTTTGAATATAGATCTTATCTAAGATCATATCTTCAGTAGGAGTTGCATTCTTACTAGCATCTTAAGTCTCTTCTATTGCTTTATCTTTATAGATAAAGGTTGATAATAGCATAGAATTTATTATCCTATATATATCAGCAAGGTCTATATTCAACTTAGAGGTTAGTAACTGTCTCTTTTGCTTATTGTTAACTAATTAAGGTTTTTTTGATAAGGAAGGGTGTAGTAATAGCGCTTTATTATTTATTATTAATGTGATCTCAGCTTTATCTTATACTCCTAAAAGCTATAACTTAAGGGGCGCTAGAGATGTTAGTTCTTATATCTCATCAGCAATTATATAGGCTTCTTCGCCTTAAATTGCTAACTTTATATTATCTTTTAAGTAGAATATCTTCTTATTAAACATCATATTTCACATAATAATAACTTCTCAAAGCGAGGGTATCTAAACTTTATAGAGGTTATATAAGTTTGCCATATACCTTACTAAATATCTAATATGCTTTTATATTATAATTTTAAAGTTATATTTATTCTTATTTGCTTTATATTCTTTCTTAAAGAGGTATACTCTACAGCTATATATATAAACCCCTCTTTATTACAAGTGAGAATCAACTAAAAGGTTTGCTTTATAAGTAGGTTTGCAGCATTTAATATAGTCTCTCAACTAATCTTCTTCAATTTAAATTAACAAAAGCTAGCTGCAGTATTAGTGAAAGCTTATATTATAGAAGAACACTGCAGCCTGCACTGCCTCAACCTATAGTATAAGTAGAAGACCTACTACCTTAATTATTATAATAGCCTTTATAATCAGTTCCTAACCTACTTGCTCTACGCCCCTATTTAGCTCCTTAGTATATAAAGGTGTTTATTCAATTTCAATCCCTATATCTGACGCCTAGATCTAAAATTCTAACATCCTATTTATTGCAATTACAGCACGCTCACTATTTTATCTGATCTTATATAATATAAGGCTATATTATCTCTATACCTAGCGTTTAAATATTTAAATAGCAATAGAGACTGACTGTTAGGTCTTATTTATATATAGAAATATAAAAAGTCAACCTATATACTTATCTTTAATAATAAGTAGCTATTTATTTATATTGAAATTTATTAGGTAGTCAAATAGATCTTATAAGATTCTATAGAAAGGTTATATTGCTCTTTGTTCTAAGGTATATTATGATATTACTTGCTTTATATATATAGTTGCATAATATTAGCATTTAAAGCGTAATATTCCTTAGATCTTCACCTCTTAAGCGTTAAGAACTAATTTCTTAAGCGCTCTAGGTCCTAAATAGCTAGAGCAAAGATGCTATATTTCTATAATATTAATATAAGTTTATATAGGCTCTTAAGAGCGTTGCTTTGCATAAGTTATTATAAGAGTAAGTGGATTTATAATTAAAGTGTTACTAGAAAGAATATATCTAGAATATAGATATAAGAGATGAGGTTAGTATTCTATAAAAGTGATATTACCTTTTTTCAAAAGCTTTTTTATTTCTATACTATCTTTATAGTTTCCTACACAAAAAGTAGTATTATAACTTAAGTATTAGATGCCTATCTTTCGCAATAAGTATTCTAAAATAATATTAATATAGAAGTTATCTATAAGCGCAATATTATAAAGCATTAAATCTTAAAGCCTGTTTGCTCCATTCAGTGCGTTACAAAAGATCTTCATACCTCTTGCTATAATAAAATATAAGGTTGCACCTGCTTTAACTTACCTTTTCACTTTATAGACAACTAAGCCTTCCTTAAGGAGAGAGACATCATTCACTAAGTAGAGAGTGCTGCAGTTATCTAATACTATACTGCTAGAAAGAACTCCTAAGCCTTAAGTGCAAGTTATATAAACCCTATTAGGTTTAAGTTCTAACATAAGGGCCCCTGCTTCCTCAGTTGCAATTGCAGCAACAATATCCTTAGTAATAATATAAGCTACTATATTAGCTGAGAGGTTTATCTTAAAAGTAGAAGCATTAGGCAACCCTTTTATTCTGCTTAAGTTATTCTTAAGTAGTCCCTTCTTATTCTAATTCTTGCTGTTACTAAGCTTAGAGAAGCTAGAGTTCCTTACAGTAAGCCACCCTTAGCAGGCTATCTCAGTGCAAAGCTTAGAGTACTCTAGCCTATTAATTCTAGTATAAACCTATATAGCTTCTTTAGAGCTTATATAAGACCTTTCACCTATAAGAGCAAACTTAAAGTAATTATATATAGATAAAGTCTACTTATAGCTCTTTCTATATATATAATATATTGCTAACTTGCTTTATAAGGGATTTTTTGAAGTAGGGTTGCTAAAGATTATATCGTTAGAATATTCTGCTAGCATTATAAAAACTCTATTAGAGCAACCTCTCAATTAGATTCTTATTGCATCTTTATAGAGAAGATCTTTAAATATATTAATATACTAACTTATGCTTTAGATCTTAGCGCTAAAGCGTTTTTGCTTAATAATATTAATAAGCTCTAAATTAGCTTAAAATAGAGTGAAGTAGTGTTAAATCGCTTAGAGAAAGGTTTTTAATATAAAAGTTCTCTATACTTCCAGCAGCTTATGCTAAGAGGCTCTGAGAAGTGCACTTCAGAAGTCTCTAATCTAAGTGTTAAAATTAACAGCAGAAACTGCTTAATCTAAGACTGCAGCATATTCTTTATAGATTATAGTGAGGTTGTTTAAGTTGCTTAAAGTGTAGCATTACTTCAGAATGCAGATTAAGATGTAAAAGGTGCAGTCTCTTTTCTCTAAGAGCTCTACTTAAGCAGAAGTGAGGATCTCTTCTAAAATAGTATCCTTAACCTACTTATCTAAAGCTTTATATACTTATTTCTTATATATATGCTTTGCTTTATAGGCAGCATGCATAGTAAGGTATAAAGTATAAAGCTTAAAGATATCTGCAGATCTCTTAGTGAGAAGGATAGGTATAACTAGCGCTAGTAGTAGCAGGTTATTAATAGCTTCCTCAAATTCCTCCTCTTCAGAATTTTTATCTTCAGTTATATCACCTTCAGTAGATACTTCTTATATATTTAAAACAGTAAGAGTGCATAAGGTAATAACCTTATTATAGGCTTCTTACTCTGCTTCATAACGCTTATATTACTTCTCATTTTCCTTCTAAATCTAGTTATTAAGCAAAGGTGTACTTTCAATTTCACTTAGATCAAATAAAGCTTTAGAGATATTATCTAGGTTAATATATTTCTAGACGTCTTTAGCCTTTACTTCTACCTAAAAGGTAATATATTAAGTTAGGAAGTTATAGCGAGAAGTAAGCTTATAGAAAATGCTGAGATTAGTAGTTATTATTATATTAGAAGTATATTATAAGTTAAAGATAAACATAAAAATAGAGCTTAGAAGTTAAAATAGAATATAATAGATATAAAATAGATTAAACAAAATTATAGTTTGCTTTATAGATAGTAGTTTAGAAGTGCAGTATAAGCTAAGCTCATAACTGTTATAAACTAACTATAACATATATATAGCATTTATGTGAATAAAACGGCTTAATTCTTTCTAAGTCAGGATCTGACGCGAGGGGTCTTTTAAGGAACAGAGACCAACACGCCAGAATATTATCAGCCCGGATAAGTGGGTCGGAAGTGGGTCACCTCGCACCTTCCTCTGGGCGCGAGGCTGCCTCAGATACTTGAGGTTATCACGACAGAGGTTATTTGCATCGCTTGAGAGGAGCTGTTGCTGTCTATGGTTCTTACTGACCGTCCAAGAAATCCCAATGCAGTCATCGCCTACTTGGCATGCATCGCGTTGATCCAATTTGAGATCATTTGCAGTACTGTGCTGAGACATTTCGGACCGTTTAATGTGCCCTACCAACTGCCTCGCCATATTCGCAACAATTATTACAGGGCTACTGTTGCCTTGAACTTTCTTTTGTTGTTTGGTCTATGCATCATGTACCTACGACCGCATTATCGGCATTGCCGTAGTCCTCTTCACTGAATCAAGTTGATTCTCAATGCCGTCCTTGATTATTCAAAAGGGCTGTCACGAAGTAGAGAGGCTCAGCTCGAAGTTAATTCACACCAATCAGTGAAAACCCGAAGCACGTGCTTACTCCGCCCTGGTGTGAGAACCGTTGCGAACACACGTGAAAACTACTTTGCGCGTGGCTTGCGGTTCTTGGTCTCGTTATCGACAGGTCGTGAATCTTCAGGTCGTTTCTCGTATTGAACCACCCGAGGCCATGGAAGACTTGGTTGCGCTTACCCCGGACAATATGATTGTTCCAGGAGCAGGAGGAGTATCAGGTTTGAGTTCGGGTTCAATATGTCTTGGTCAAATCTCTACTTGGCATGCCCCGAGAGACAAACAGCCGATTTACACCCCGATCGTCAACCGTTGTCGTTTTCGTTGCGAAAACGAGACGATCTGTTTCACATGCGTCCCCGCGCAACTAAGGTAATCACCGACTCACCGAAGCTCGACAACACTGCCTCAGCAACGAAATGTCGACGTAACCAGACTGCATCATCATTTTACCTCTCTTGAAGACTTGCGGTATAGTTTAGGCTTGCATACGACGCTCCGCGTTCGAATCTGCCTCGCAAGTCGTGCTCTTGCGCAACGACAAGGTGGCTCAACGGGGAATGTCCTCCCCAGCCACACCTTGTGATCGTCAAATTGAGGCTGGAGTTCTCAATTGAAGCTTTAGCCCGTTCTACTAGCTGGCTTCCACGTCTCAACGTGTTGAAGAAGTCGCAAGACCTTTAAACGACCCACGATGTCTTGGCACACAAGTCTTGCGTTGGCAGCACAGCAATATCTCGCCAAAGGGGGCTGACTGTCGCCCCAAGCAAGCGCCAGATCAACGAAATTGATGAGCGGCCTGGCGGCCTCTCTGGCAATTGCGAATACTCGGGCTGTGGTGTTGCAAAGTCCATCCCTCTCACCACTCACGGCGGTACACGTGAGATGTACCGGGAATGCCAAGACCCACTGATCGCAGCACTGCCCGCCTCCCAAATGTGCACTGCCTCTTAATTCACTGCATAATGACGTTAAGTGTCTGAAATGAGTTACTTGCGTCTTTTTTGCGCGGTGCTTTTGCTTCGTGCTTGGCGCGTTTGTGCGAAATATCAGTTGCCGGAGAGAGGGCCTTGCATCTTGGGTGCGCCAAGATCGAGGCGCAGTTATGCAACTGCAGAACACTGATCGAGAAGTTCGCACTTTTTTCCTTCTCAAAATCTAGAGGTCTTTTATGGCCAACTGGTGCATTATGCTCATTTCTAATATTTCTCGTTACACTTATCGCATTTGCGCTGTCGCTTGGTGAAGACAGTAGATCATTCCAAAGCGCGTTCTACCCCTGCTCTACTACAATTGGTTTGTTTAAGGACTCAACACAGCACTGCATGTGTATCTTTTGCTCAGTTGATCTCCCGATCAATGCGCAGAAGTTTGTTGAGGTTGCTGCCGAGTCCATTTCCCGCGAAAGTTTGCCTTGATAGAGAACAAGCCTGTCTCCCGCACCCCGAATATCTATAATCTAAAGAGCAATGGAAAAAATGACGAACCCAAACCTTTCAGGCTCTTGGCAACCGGCGTGCAGTTATATCCACCTCAACATATAGCAAATTCCCTCGTTTTGCCAAGAAGCCGAAGATTTGTTTCATCTCCGTCCATACACCCATCTACGTAGATGTCGCCAATAAACTCATACTTTCCTTCCTGGTTTGTAGGTCGAATGATAATCGGAGTTGAGCATCCATGGGCGATGATAACCAAATCATCAACGCCCATGTACCCTGACCCCATTCCCATGTATCTCCTATTGTCCTCACTTTCGAGAATGCAGAAGCACCGGCCCATCATACGGTCACCAAAGTGTTCCTGGAGGAACTGACGTCCTCTTTGGAGTGTACGCCCATTCCTTTTGTGCGCCTGTAGCTCTTTGTTCAGAGGCAGTCTCCCCAAGCGTTTCCCCAAGAACTCGGCAAAAACATCGAAAGTGATCTGTTGCCACTGATCCACCTGCCGTAATCCGGTACCTGGAGACTCTCCCTCGATCGGAACTTTTGCAGACCCTATCAAGCCGTAGTTACGATCCAGTGTTGAGTAGACATCTTCCGGCACATCGCCCAAGCACAGCGTCCTGCAAAACTCTGCCTTGTAGCTTTCCTTGTAGTAATCATCGTCAAGTAGAAGATGCCTCCACTCCAAGAATGCCATCAGGTAATTAGAAAGCCTGCCGAGCGTGCCAACAGCCATGCCTCTTGCTGTCACAGCGCCGGAATATGAATCCATGTTCAGAAGCCTTTAGCTTCATTCCCGTCGAACAAGCCTGAAATTGACGGCGATGTGCAAGATGAGACGCAGCAAGTGACAACGTGTCGGGGGAATGCGACCAGTCCGGCACCCAACTTGGCAATCCAAAAGCATTTTGATGGAACGGGTAACGGATGGATTCGCAAATGACGTCTAAAATCCCCGACGTTTCAACTATGCAGATGACAATATCCCTAAAGACCTCCCGTGCTGTAAGATGGAAGTTGGGTTGAAATTTCGACCTGATACTTCGTGGTAAAAGGCTCAAGACGCCGAAAATCTTATCTTGAGGTCTGGCGGTTAATTTGCTCCTGCTGATGCGAAGTATCTCCAGAGGTTTGTGCGGTAGGCCTGTTGAGGAGTGAAGCAAAGTGTTTGGGCCCTGTGTCGTCAGTGTTTGCGCATAGGAGTAGTGGTTCTCCGAAGTCTGGGTCATCTTCCCGCCAGGAAAACAGTTCTCGATGTCGTCAGAGAATTTCTTGAAGACTTCGCATGCAGAGAAAATGGTATCTAGATCCATGCAGTCTGTACCACAATAAACCTTGGCTCGTTTAGCATGAAAGACCTCCTGCATTACCCAAAGTCGTTTCCAATAGTTTCTCTCAAATAAGCGAACAACGGATAATATTCGTCTTCGCTCTCTTGACACCATCGAGCGGAAGATATCTGCCGTGTCCTGCTTCGTTATGCTCTTCATAAATTCGAAAGCTAGCCCGCTGTCGGGGCTTTCTGATTGGGTGCCCAAGCAAATTGCCACAGTATCAGCTTGACTGTAAATTGTATCCATGATATGAACCTGTGAACTGAGCGCGTCGATATCGCTTTGATTGATTGATAATGCATCCGCCCAGATCCAGACCGGTTCGTCGTGTTCCCTCAAGGCCTTGAGTGCATGAAATAAGCTTTTTGTCACGGGAGTGGCTTCTCCGTTGATACGTATGGACGACCTGCTCATGCGATCGCCCCACGGATAAGATATCGCAGTATACTCCGGCGCAGCCGATAGCTTAAACACTGCAAGAGACCCATGAATTGATTTTCGGTCGGGTTCGGAGGGGGAAAGGTGTAGTAATCTGATCTCCCCTGGGCGAAGGCGCTCATAACTGTGGCGCGTTGAATAGACAGTGTCGGCAGATATTTCACCCCTTGAGATCGCAACTGAGGTATCCGGAACATCGGTTGTTGACTTTGAGCGGGGCTGAATATGCTGAGGGAAAGTGTCAGGCGGTGAGGTTACTAGCTTGCTAGAAGTTTGTACCATCTGCCTAAGCGGTGAAGGTCGTTGGTATGTTCTGGAATGCAGTGGAAGACCAGAAGACAGGGAACCAGATGACGGGCTACCGCAGAAAACATTTTGACTGTCGTCTTCCCCTGTCATTGTGCCCGACTTCCAAGGGGATATTGTCCAAGGGAAATGCAAAGTTGTCAGTATGCTTGACAGGAAGAGTATGAGAACTCCACAGAAGTCGGTAATAAATTGAGGGACGGGCCAAGCTGCGGGGTATTGGACGAGAAAGCCCTGCTGCAACTAGCCATGTTGGAATCGACTTTTTTCAATTCGCGGGCATCAGCGCAGTTGTTAGATGACCATTGGTTAAGGTATCAATCTGTTCGGTCTGTTTCATTGGATACCCGATCTTCGACTGCATGTGACAGGATGTCGAGTGGCGCAACAGGTCGGTAACAGCTGGCAATAATACATTTTCATGTCAAAGACACACTTTGCGGAACAATGCATTCTCCATCTCGGCGCACTTGATTGGTGATTCGGCTTGTCATCAGCACCAAATGAAATCCTCTCCTCAGATGTAATTACATACTTATCTTACGTTCAATTGCTGTGACGCACATGTAGCAGCTGCTTATGTCAAAATTGTTGAGCTCGAAGAGCATTGGGTTACTGTTTGTCAAATTAGGGGAAACCAATTCAACAGCTTCCTTCTACGTCTTCCTTCAAAACCCTTCACAAGGAAGCACCCAACAACGTTGTCCTAGCCACTTGCATCTGCCACCCTCAAATGTTCCCTACACAGCGCAAAGCCAATCATCATATCGAATACTTGCTTTGAACCGTCATGCACACTTCAAGCGGAAACTTGGTTCGAAGGAGCGGGCTGAATGAACAGCAACCATCCTCATTATCGATTTCCAGTCCAGCCTTTTTTATGAAGATACTACGTCTTGGGAACTGACTTGAGTTTCGTAGGCCTTTCATAAAAATCTATTCCTCGACTTTTGACCTGACCTGATCTTCGTGAGGTTTCTACTTTGACATGAATTGCCCGGGCACCCAGCAAGGACGATTGATTCCGTCCGTAGTCTAGCCACAGTCAGCCAATGAATTTAAATAGACGCAAGACTGACGATTTTACAGAAAATCTGCAGAGAAACGCAAATGCTTCAGGTACTCAGTGGCGTGAGGCCCCCTCTGCGAATTATGTGTAGCCGTCGCACATGGCCAGAATCCCGCCTACTCAGCGTGAACGCAATTCAAAGGCCGCAGAACCATCGATAAGCCCACGTTCTGCTATCTTCCGAGGCGTATTACGTACCATCGAACGTTCCTAAGAACACCCAGCATACATTTAGATCTGGCTCTCGAGTGTCAAGATCCAGACAAACTGACTGATTCTGCGCAGAGATGCAGGGAAAGACGTTGGATGTAACTTCCTCACCAAATCAGGCCCAGACCAAATACCATTGCCCTTGCTTCAAGACTTCCTCTAAAGCCGACGAGCCTTTATACAAGAGACACTACGCCGATTAGGAGCGCTTCGAAAAGCGCATGCCGCTCTGGTACTGGACGGTGTTGGCTTCGATTATAAAGATACCATCAGCGTGTATTTCTGAAACTCCTAGAGCCAATCGACCCTTCCTCCTTCATAATTGACGCAGGACATCTGCAAGCTGAGCCATCAAATACAGGCGCTAGACTATGATCAGACGTATGTCATTCTCAAGCAAACCAGACGCAGCTGGAAACATCAACGACCTCCCTTCAGCTTACCCTGTTCGTCATTGGCGTCGGCCTTGATTTATTTGGCATGTATCATGTCTCATAAAACGAGGCTCGAGGCAAGCTTCATATATTGACGTCGGCGCACGTTACAAAGCGACTGGACTCGCTTCGATGCCATTAGCTAATGAAACCCCCTGCGCTAGATGTATGACTTCGTGTGGAGAATCTTGACAAGTATAGATTCTCCCATCTATTTTATACCATTCGCGACATTCGATTTCGGCATCCGTGCATGCTGGACGTATACATTCGTATGCATCTCTTCCAGTGGTTTGTGTCAACGGCAAATCCGAATCCTCGTGCACCATCGTCATTGGGAAGTTCTCAAGTCTGACCGTGAGCGAACCCCGGCGTCCTCGCAAGCGCAGGTCGTCATCACAATATCACTAATGGACACTTCTGCAACGGCTGTCATCCTGTATCGTCATTTCCCGTCTATACAGCATTGAGTAGGCTACGTCCACAGGGTCTCAAGTCACACGTTCTATCTCATCATGATTAACATTTCTTTTCCGAACAGCGGCAACGTCGGAGCATGTCTACTCAATCTCGTTAGGAAACCAACATTCACTGATCACCATTTGTGTCCATTAGAGCCATGCAAAAATCGATCCGTTCCAATATATAGACCCGTGTGATCCAGGGAACAGTACTGAAATCCATTCGCCGCCACGTACTGCTACTTTCGCTCTGCGCACTCGGCACGCCTCATGCCCGGTAGGGCCTCGGAGTATGAATTTCGATCGACGCCGTCTTATAGGCATCTTTCGCTCAATTGTCCTTGTCATCATCCTACTCAACACCTGGAATGGGGTTGCACGCATCATTACCTTGTGTTGCCCGATTGGGATTACGTGTTGCGGCTGCTATCCCGTCTAGCATCATCCTTATTCATCTTCATTCATTTATTTCAAGGGAATACGTCATATAAGCTGACAACATGCCCTAAACACCCCAGTCGGCAACAGGGTCACCTCTATGCCGCAAATGGTTGGGAAACCCAAGCGAGAGAGTACTACATCTTGCATTAGAACGGACTTTTCAACCATGACAGTTTTGTTTGACAAGTCCATGTCAATGGGAACGCACCTGGAACTATTTATACCACAACCCTCTTACAATCCATGCCTGTCTGCGAGAAAAATCTACAACAGTGATACTCCTCCCTCTCCCACCCGTCCTCGTCTCCACCACGGCACCGGTTCGGCGCCGGCACGCACCCCACCGGCGGGCCGGCTCCTGCCCAATTCGGACATCTGGGCTGCGGAACAGTCACACTTCTTCATGTCAAGACTTCAAGTTAGGGTAAGTATGCATCTCGCGAAGCATTCAAACATTATGCATTACTATGTCCAAGTCCCTCCTTATCCCTCATCCCCTTTCCCCCATCTAAACCCTCCCTCCCTTATACAAATCACCATCCTAAGCCGCACAAAGCGTCAACGTCACATCCCCATCGCTCCCACAAACCTTCACCTGGCTCCCGCCCGGGTTCGTCCCGGCAGCCCACACAATCTCGCCACACCCGGCCTTCCCCTTGACCGTCAACTTCTTCCCCGCAAACGCGTCCCCGAACACCGTGCTCAGGTCGTACCACACCTGGCTCCCGTCCAGGTTGTACGCGAAGTTGAGCTGCGCGGCGCCGGTGAACAGCCCGTCCCGCGCGTTCGTGATCTTGAGCGACTTGCCGCCGGTGGTCGGGTCCCGGACGAAGGTCTCGCCGTAGGAGCCGCCGTTGGGGGAGAGGGTGTTGGCGGCGGAGACGGAGCCGCCGACGGACCAGAGGGTGACCTCGGTCGGGCAGCGGTTGACGACGACGGCGCGGCCGAGGGCGTTGGCGCCGAGGGCGAGGGTGAGGGGGAGGAGGAGGGATGGGAGCTGCATTTTGGTGTTTTGTGTTGGTTGGGGTTTTGAGAGGTTGAGATTGTGATGATTGAGGTTGTGAAGATGGTGATGAGAATGAGTGATGAGTTGCTGAAAGCTTCGTAGACTTATATACCTAGAGAATAGTAGCAATGGCGACGGAAGAGACTTCAGGACATCGCCGGCTTCCTCGGGCGATATGCCATACAACCCCAGACCCAAGACAAAATACGAGCGGTCGATCCGTACTGTCATGATATTTCCCAAATAGGTTGACAGGCCACCAAACCCTCACTCGAACGCATACCGACAACACCACTCGCCTCCAGCGATTCAGAAGATCATCCTCACAAAATCGCCGAACCAAGACAATCCCACCCCTCAACAAACCACCCACGATGTCACGACACTCAGGACGAACACGAGGCTTAGTAGATGAAAAATGACGGTGTGAGATCGCCATAATCAAAATCATCATAACCGCGTGACGAGCGGAATACGAGATCCTGCCTGCATGCAACGTCGGCTGCGGAGCCGTTCAGCATTGGCATTGCCGTTTGTGGGCGCGCTTGATTTTCCCCTCCTCTCTCCCGGATGGGCTGACATGGTGGATGGGTCAGATCTGCCGCGCCTTTCCCCGCATCTCCGGCGCGGCTCTCGGAGGTATCTGCAAGCTGTGCCTATCATGCTTATTCGTACCCGACGACTGCGAGAGGGGAGGGGCGGACGAAGCTAGCGCCGGGCGGGATGGGCAACTGTTCCTTTGTCGTGTTCAAAATAGCATCCTCTCAGCTTTCAGCTGAACACGGCATTTGACAACATCAGAGACATTTGACGTTGAAAGTCAGACATGCATGGGACGGTTTAGCCCTTGCTTCAGCTGAGCTTTCTAGCTGTTGGGCAAGGGACGAAATATGGCCCCCAACACATCTCGACGAGAACTGGTGAGCTGGGCGGGGTTCGTCCAGGAGCTTAGCGTGGACGCCAAGATCGTACCACTTCAGGTAACGTTGCGGTGTTGGATTGGGGTACAAACAGAATTGGTATTAGAAGGTAGAAAGATCAAGTTCTTGTCGGGTATATTCACGTTCCGTCGTCCCAGTTGCGCCGATTGCGCCAGCATTCCCAAATCCCTTTGCAAATCTTTTTCCAACACAAACGAACACGAACGGTCCTCTCGGGGTCCCTCATCGCGGGGGGTATCTTACATGTAAATCTCATAATCCACAAGGCCTCCCGCAGCCATCACAATATATAAAAAAGAAATCGTATCGCGCACGTCCCACACCCACTTGGGCGATGGGGATTCAAGAAAAATTGGGAGAGCCAAATGTCGGCATGGTGGAACCTTCCTTCTTGCGCTCTCTCTTTGCGTAAATCAGGCCGCAGACGTTGCAAAGGGTGCTGGGGCCGTCCGGGCCGGGCCGCCACTCGGGGGTGTCGACGCGGTGGCACTTGTGACAGGAGAACTCGATCTTACGGCGGTTCTTGGTGCGGCCGGTGGTGCTCGCGTAGTCGGGCAAGGCCATGCCGGCCTGGCTGGTGGAAGGGCCCACTGCGCCGAACTGTTCCTCGACGCTCTTTCGCTTGTGGTGGCTCGGGTCGTCCTTCCGAAGGGCCATGATCTCGCTGATGTCGCGAGCGATGCCGTGGGACAGCCTGGTCATGGCGCGTATGTCGCTGTCGCTGGGCAGGGCCTGGTCGTTGGTGGTCTCATAACCACCATCGAGACCGGGACCATTGTAGCCGGCGAAGTTTTCCGTCAGGCGAAGCAGCTGCTTTGCGCCATGGCGAATCTGTATGATGATTGAACTGTCAGCACGGAGTTGATGGATTGATGGTAGAAGGGGACGTTGTAGGATAATGGCGGAGGTGGGAGGATAGATAAGGGTGATAAGCAGATAAGGCAGCAGGCAGGAGCACGCAGCAGCAAAGAAAGTAGATGGACGGGACTCACGCGTTGGTGGCTCTCACCCTGCTTCAGGTGATTGAAGGAGAGCCGGGGAGGGGTGGCAGAGTCTGCTTTTCCATCGCTACTGAGGTCGCCGCGGGAGCCGGATGCCACCGATGATGATTTGGGTTTGGGGAGGGCGGCGGCATCGCGGCGTCTGCGCGACGACTCAGATCTCGAGGGTGAAGCGGATCGTGGACTCTTTGGGCCGGAAGGCATCAATCGAGCCGGGGGCCCACGGGCGGGTCGAAAGCAGAGGCTTCGCACGTGGGGCCGCACGGTAATGGCGTGGGACGGAATTTTGAAGAATTGGATGGGGGAAATGATGGGAAAGTCGAAATGTCTGTATCCGATGCAGGAGCGGCCAGGCCCGGCTTCGTCGCTCACGCGGGTGGTGGGCTACCTGACGCTGCGCAGCGCTGCGACACCGCGCGCGGTGCGGTGCGGTGCGGTGCGGTGGCTGGAGCGAAACGATCGATCGAACGGCGGCAGCAGATCAGAGGTCGGACGGCGATAGCGCCGGAGGATAAATGAATTAAACGAATGGAGTGATGCAGCGGCCCTCGGCGGTTCTCTTGGGGTGCTGCACAGGCGCACACGGTGACCAGGGATTGAATGCGGCCGGTGGAGGGTGAGGGTGAGGGTGGGCGATTGCGGTGGGAGTGGTGCTCGATCTTCGGACGTGAAGCAGGAGATCGGGATCGAGCTTTCTTCGAGCGAGGGCTCTTTTCTTTAAACGGGCTGGGAAAGGCAAAGTACCTGAACTCTGTGTGCGGGCAGGAGGGGAGGGGGGAGGGGGGAGGGGGAGGGGGCGACTTCCTGTCTGTTCTTTCCTATGCCCAAAATGACGGGCATGGCGGCAGGTGCCAGGGAAGGACCTTTCCACTTACCTTACTAAGACCGGTAACTGCCTCTGTTAGAGCCAGCCGTGAAGAATTGCAAGAGCTGCAGCCAAAATGCAGGCAAAAAGGGAAGCAACGGCACACGCAGGTCCAACGGCCACTATCAGGAGGAAGGAGGAGGAGGAGCTACGGGCATCCATGAATCCCACTTGCCCACCACCTCTGGCAGGGCAGGCAGGCAGGCAGGCAGGCAGGCACGGGAAATGCGAACATCAGCACAGAAGCGGGGGGCGGCATGCTCTGGACCCTGAAAACCGTGAACTGTGGGAAGGCACCACAGAAAGCCACAAGTGGCGACATCCCCAATCGTCCAATCATATCTCTGAATGAAGCCAACGGGGCCCGTCGGCTTCCCGCCAGTGGAGCAAATCCTCCTTCAGAGTCACGTTTTTCTGCAGGTTCGGGCAGTTGCAGGTGGCCCGAAGCTTATGTAACCACAGACTAGCGCCCCTCGCTTGAGACCCTGATCCTCCGCTTCGGGTTAAGCCAAGCCCCGCCCAAGGACCCAAGGCAAGATAACGGCTAACCGGCGGGGGCGCTCCTTCCCTCGACGAGTCCCATTGGCGGATTGGATTCCGGAGGAGAGGCTCCACCAGCTGCTTCCCGACTTTTTCATTCCCCGATGTTGTTTCCCGTTTGTCAACTTCACCTGATTGTGGCTCTGCTGCAGCAATTGCATGTTTTGCTGTTGCTGTTTGTCACTGGCAAATGCCATGCGGGACTTTCCTGTAGACACTGCAATTGCGTGTTGACCATCAGAAGCCTCAGAAAAGCCGTGGCCCTTCAGCCCAAGCCACGGCACTATCACATTGCACTACGGCAATTCCGCTGGCGCTATCAGAAGTTTAATCCCCCTAGGTATTCTGTGCAGCATTTCCTCGGGGAACATCTTTCGGTATTACTCTCTTCCAGATAATGAACACATAGTACCTTATGTTCGTAACCCAGCTTGGCTCTTCATCTAAACCAATATGTATTATGCGTTGTAACTACTTTTGACAATGAATTATATCCACTTCTTCTAACGTCACCCCGTGTCCCTCTACAACTCATCCCGTCCCCAGGTGCTGTACCACCCGCCCTTCCTCTCACAACCCCACGACTCCCTCTCCGCCGGATCGCCACCCTTGAACTTCGCCGCCGCCGGGTACGCACACAAAGGCCTCGTCGGCGCCTCGCTCTCGTTGCCCCCGCTCAGCCTAAACCCATCCAGCACCTCGGGAAACGCCCCCTCCTCCACCCACGCCCGCAGCGTCTCCAGCCCCTTGAGCGGGTAAAACGTCCCGTTCAGCCCGTAGCAGTGATACACCCCCGGCGCCTCAAAGTGCCGGTAGTACCGCCCCGCCCGGCCGTCCCTCTTCAGCACCTTGTCGTAGTAGTCCCGCGACGTCCGCATCGTCACGCACTCGTCCGCAAGCCCGTGCCAGCTGATCATCTTGCCCCCGCGCCGCTTGAACCCCGACAGGTCCGGGTCGTTCGCCCCGATGAGCCCCTCGTACTCCCGCCGGCTCTGCGCGTACGCCGCCTCCAGCTCCGCGTAGTCCATCCCCGCCACGTCGTACCCCGGGTCCTTGTGCACCAGGTTCCGGATCCACTCCACCGACATCCGGAACGGGTGCCCCGTACACGGCTCCCCCGGCACGCTGCAGTTCACGTTCCCGAGCCCGAACCGCCCCGTAAACGGCGCTCCGACCGGGTACCCCTTCGCCAGCCACAGCGGCTTCCCGTCCTCGTCGTGCGGCCCTCTCCAAATCTCCCGCGCAATCTCCGCCGCCGCCGCAGACATCTCCATCACCCTCCCACCGCCACAGTCCAGCTCCCGCCCGACCACGCTGCGCGGGTCAAAGTCGCACTTATCCGGGTCCGCAATCACATTATCCTTCACCCCGTCAATCTCATCGCACGCCTCCACCGCGAACTGCGTCATCAGCACCATCTCGCACACGTGCGGGTACACGCCCATCCGGTTCATCACGAACTGCGGCCAGTACGTGCTCACGATCAGGCTCGGCTGGTTCACCGCCGGCGCGCCCGAGAGGATCCCGTCGTAGTCCTCCGGGTACCGCTGCGCCTCGATCATGCCCTGCCGCCCGCCCGTCGAGCAGCCCGCCCAGTACGCGTACGCGGGCGCCCGGCCGTAGTACTGGCCGACGACCGCTTTGGCGATCACCGTCATGTCGTGCACCGAGACGTGCGCGTAGTTCGCCAGCAGCCGCTCGTTGACCGTCCCGTCGCCGTTCAGCGCCCACGGCGCCTCTTCCCAGCTCGTGGTATCGTGCCCCGCATCCGTCGCGGCGGCTAAGGTACACATTCCAGTCAGCCCTCAGCATTCCTCTCGAACCAACCCACGTGCAAAACCATCAGAGACACTGCCAAAACCACAGGAATCCGAAGGACACCCGAAAAGGAGACTGGAGACTCACCCGCATACCCCTGCGCGACCCTCACCCCAAACGCCTCGCTGCCAAACTGCCCCGCAGAGTACCCTCCCCCGCCAACACCGACAAACCTCCCGTTCCAACTGCCTGTCCCGTCTTCACCAGCCAGCGGCAGCCACGCCTGCACCCGCGTCAGGTCCTCGAACCCCGCGTGGACGTACTCGACCGTGACGTTGCAGAAGCTGACGCCCGAACTCGGGATGGCTGCGCGGCCCTCGGGCGACGTGGGCGTGAATCGCAGCCCACGGACGGGCGTTGCGAGGACCCTCACCAGGACAGCGCCCGGGAGGGGATGCTGCGGGAGGGTGAATGTTTCTGGGGCGCATCGTTCCGCAGCTGCCGTGGATAACGCCGAAAGGGCTGCGAGGAGGGCTGATATCCTCCAGGGCTTCTTCATTTTCGCGGCGATGGGGAATGGAGATTCACTTCCTTGGGATTTCCTGGATTCTGTATCTGGCTCTCCTCTCTTTTCATTCAATTAGGCCGGGTTTCCCGGGGGAGGCGACAGTCTCCCTCACACTGGTGTGTAGAAAGGCGGTGGTGCTCAGACGCTTCTTGGCCTGTGACAAAACGCGACTTCTCTCGGCTTTGATGCGTCGCGGAAAAACATCAGGCTCAGACGAATAACACGGGTTCGGGGATATCGAGGATCCCGTTTTCCCGCATGAAGTGTGTCCCCCGACGTTCGTCGTAAAGGGGGCCGCCTGCCTGTGATAAATATTCAGCGGGAAAAGGCAACACAATTGAAAAATGAGATGGACTCGTGGGTTGTTTAAAGGCACCGGAAGAGAACCGGCATAGAGACGTGTTGGCAATGCAGCTATGCGGGTGTTAGACTCCCTTTTAGCACACATCTTGATGTCGGGTGTGTGTCTCTGGAAAAGCTAACCCCACATGGGTCACATGCGGAGGAGGCATGCACCCACGCCGGCGCGAAAATGCTAGCAGAGGCTTGATGCGAGGACACGTCAACAAGGCTGGACTAGAATATGCGCCTGCTGCCAAAATGCGTCGTTGCTTTCTTTTTCCTGGATATGCAACCGGGGCGATACGGGATCCCGAGATCTCGAGATGCGGGTGAGAGTGTGTGGGGCGGCGGCCCGCGGTCCAGCCATCCCCGCCCACTCGCTTTCCGCCAAGAGAGGCGGCAATGCAAGTATCGGCTGGCTTCTGCACTATGCCGTGGTCTCGTGTAACTGCGTTGTCATGCTTGAAAACCGCTTGACGCTTGCGTGAGAAGTGAGGGTATCGACGAAAAGGTCCAGGGGCATGGCTTGGGAGGTGGCGGAGGACGGAGAGAAGGAGTTGACAATGGTCCGAGGCGGGAGGACCAAGTGAGGCCGTCGTTGGGATAGAGTAGGTCTTAGTCACTCGGGCCATGACTTTGGAGGATTTTTGGTGGATTGTTCTCGGATTGTTCTCGGATTATCACTGTCAACTCAGATCCTTCCGGGTAGATTATCCGATTTGGGTTATGGTTGTTTTGGCGAACATGGAGCGATTCGGTAACATACCGGAGCACGGAGACAACGGAAGATTCGACGACGGCAGATTAAATCCTCGAATTCCAGTCATCAACAGCTGGATAGTGTGTAATCACACTCACGTCGCCTGCGAAGTCCTCGGTTGACGAACACCGCAGACTCCGAAGTAGGGAATACGAAATCTGAGATGCATGTAACCAGGCGGCGACGCATCGTAACCGTGCACCCCAAGCCGTGCAGTTCATCAGGAAGGTCCTCCATGGCCTGCAACACCCAGCATCGGCCCTGCAGCAGCGAGAACCGAGACCATTAAGTAGTCCGGGCAAAGCCAAGTCCTCTCATAATTAATTCCAGTCATCTTCACCGAATTCCATACCGGAAGCCGGAGTGAGCGGTGGAACCCGGGCAAGGAACACACACCAGTGCCACTTTTGAAACCCAACAGCCAGATCTAGAATTCTCTTGGCCCTCTCACACGGTGGAACCTCCAATTTACCGCCCGAATCTGCCGAACGGGTTGCAACTTGCGCCGTTCTCTCTCTCCTGTTCAGCCTCCAAGCCTCGAAAATTGCTGACACGAGGTTTGATCATCTAAACTCTGCGTGGCAGCGTTCAAGACTTCCGCGAAGAAAGAGCTTGGCCAAGGCCAAGCCACGCAGCCAAGCTGTCGCGAAGCCTGTCACGGGGAAAGGGATGGTGGGCAGCTGCCAAGATTCATTTTGCCTTTCGGGCTTGTTCATCTTGGCTTTTTTTTTCGTTCGAGATGGGTGACGACGTTATCCAGTCGTTTGGCACAAGGCATGCATATTCTCCGACAACCAAGTCACACACACACACACCACCACCAAAGTAAGAGAAAAAAAAGAAGGCCCCCTTCCACCCCCACGTGTTTCCAACCACAAGCCCGGTTTTTAAACAATAAGGCATGTGGATTGCGGAATCAGTTTGAAAGCGCCGCACACACACACACGCATGCGTCCCGACGAGACAGCAAGCGGCGTCTGCGGTGATGGGCAGTCATCGTCGTCTAATAAATGTCCCCGTGTCGCCGGGTTGTGGGATTATGGGCAGATGCGCCAGGGCCCCGGGGGGCAGAACTTCCACTAAGCGTGCTGTAAAGTAGGGGTTCATGCGACCTTTTTACCCGCAGATCCTCCTTGTTTCAGGAGGCTGAAACGGGTCGTTGAGTGTCCTGGTGGTGAGATACCCCCACCGAGCTGATGTGCTTCCGCCGCAGGACTCGCGGCAGGACCACGCGGTTTTGTGACATTCTGAAGTGATGCCCATGGGAGCACGAAGCCAGGTATGTCTGGTGTTTTTCAGGCTTGTGAAGAGGGTACAATAGGCATGAGGTGGGATGTTGGACAGGATGAAAGCAGCAGCAACAACAACTTTCATCTCGTACAGCGTATTGCAGACTAACACTGCTTATGCAAATGACGAACCATACAGCCGGGCCCTCGCAAAGTTCACACTTCGCAAAACCAAAAAGAATCCAGATTATCTTTTATGATTTCCATCATCAGCCGAGTCGTTCGCAGATCCGTAAATCGGCCGCGTCGACTTGCTTCAAAACCCGTCGTCGTATGTGGCGGTGTAGTTAGTGTACGGTAACAGAAACCGTCCGCCCAAACCCGTCAAATTGCGCACCCCGGTCGGGTCCAGCCCGTTTTAAGGAACGCGGCCCCGAAACCATACCTTTTTCTTTTACCTTACTCAATGGGTACCGGGACCCAGGAACCCAGACCACATCCAAAAATTGCGGAACGGGGGCGGCTCTAATTGGTGATTTGCCCAGGGACGCACACCTACCTCAGACCTATTTCCCCGTTCGTGGTATTTGGGCAAAAGCCAAGATAACGTGGGACCTTGCATGAGCTGCCCCCTACTGAAACCCGAAATGAGATGACATGAGCCCATTCCCAAGCCCACGCGTGTCGAAGATGGCCACCCCAACGGCAGTTTTGTGCGAACCCAGACGCGCGCTTCATGCTAAGGGAGGGGGAGGGGAGGGGGGATGGTTCCCTTGGCCTTGCTTTGCCTCGACAGCCTAGCCCCCGGGACGCTGAGGCGGACGGCGCGGTGGTCCCCACGATAAGGTGATTGCGCAGTTCATTTGTTGCGACGGGGCGGAGACCTCGGGGGGAGACAGACAGACACAGGTTTGTGACCGGGGTGATGGCGGAACGGGGGGGAGGCCCATTTCGATGGTTCCCCAAGACTTGCTTTTGTGTTTTTTATATGTATGGATGCCGCGCTGCTGCTCTCCCGTGTAAGTCGAGGCGGCTGTTGATCTGTTTTTAGTGTCGTCTACGGAGGAACATAAACGCCAACCCATCATTTCTTGATCCCGGTGATCGACATTACATACCCGACCTGTTCTTTTCTTGTCCATCGTTGAACAATATTATTACGTTTTCTTCTTGATCTCCGAGACCATCATGCCCGTCATCGATGCGAGGCTCCTCCAAGAGGGGGCTGTTGAGGTTGGGACGATGTTGATGAAGAGGAGTGTTGATCACACGGTGCTGGAGACGTTAGCAGTTGGTAAGTCGGCGTCACGCTATCTCAGGTCTTCCATGATGCAGGCTAACACGATGACAGCTGCGACATGCATCTTTGGGGTTGGGGGCTTCATCTACTGGATCAACAGGAAATGAAGAACTACAGCGAGAATCGATGTAAGTCCGATACAAACAGCCCACATTCTACCATGCGCGATATCTAACAACGCGCCATCAGGGTACAGACAATGAACATCGACACAAATTCACTTCACTCAACACCCGACCTCACGAAACTGCACCGCAGGTTCGACGACTCTACGACGCCAGGTGCAGGACACCACACCACCGTAATACCATGGTCTTTCATGGCCGACGCCTTCCGCAGGCACACAGCCTTTGCACCCATAATATCCTGCTCGGCTTCACATATCAGCGAAAAGCGTCAGCTTCATAGACTGCATGAAGGAGCAAGGAAGGAGACATCGGCGTATGAGCGTTTGCATGTAATAGACACAAGACAGCCGCCAGCCAGCATAATTTGATACCCTCCCAAACACCACTACCCGTGGTGAGAACTACTTTCCATACATACACTCAAGCAACTAGAAAATAACAGCTCAACAACTGCCCGCATTGTGAATCATCAACTATGTTTATAGTCCAAGCTAGGTGAACTCTCACATTGGCCAGGATTGCTTGCGCGAATCAGGAACCAGTCTAACTCGTCAAGGCAACTTGCTACCGAGCACATGGGAAAGATGCGGTTTAGTCATGATGAGGGGACTGCCTGACTAAGGTCTATGTCATGGGTGGCATGCCGACGACGGCCGCGATCCCAAAAATATCGCCGAAACGAAACCGGATCTGCGTTCCATCGGCTGCAAAAGTCAGACACGGCGGCATAGCGTTGCGGCCTGCTCGGAAACAAATCGTGACAGCTGCGGGCGCGGCGATCGTCGCTGATGCCGGGGAGAAGGGATCTGCGGAGAGAGTTTGAGGCTCGTTCTGACGGCGACGACGCAGGGCGTTGCTACATGTGTGACATGCCGAACCTCAACGGGCGGTTTGCTGAGCTTTTGGCCGAAGATTTTGAGTAATGAGCCAGTGGACGATCGTGTTGCAACTTCTGAAGCACGAACATTTCCCTCAGGACGGGCAATTCCTCAAGTCGCACAGTAGCTCGCGAATACATACAGCGAAGCACATGACTAGTTTCGCTACGTAATTTCTCGTACAGTCCGTTGCGTTAACAGCGTCCGCCCCCCCTTTTTGCCGAAATTACACACGCATAATCCCTATATATACATGAAAATTTGCCCAACGCCATATAGATATTCGTAGTACAGCAATTAACCTATTTTGATAGCTTTAATTAATCTATTCCTATTAAATCTCATTATCTGAGGGCATTATGATGCCTCCTAAGCGCTGCTATATGCTTCAACAAGCAGATAATAACCTATCTGGGCATTATCTATCACCTATTGCTAATAGTATATAGAAATAATAATATATATAACAACTAGCATAAGATGCTGCTAGAGATCCTCCTTAACGCTCTGCCTTGCTATTAATTAGGATTATTACGCCTACTAAGAGGGCTTATTAGGCTGCTGCTGCTGAAGAGGCTGCTAAAGCTGCTAAAGAGGTTATTATTACTAACTTTAAGCCTAAAGCTAACAAATTAGTAGCTCTTAAGTCTATACTGCAAAGAAGGTATATATATATAGCCCTTCTGTTATTATAAAAAGCTCTAAAAGCATCTTTTCGCTAAAAAGCAATAATAATATAGAGAAAGCAAAAGAAGGATTTATTGCAAATAATCTAGCTCTAAAGTACTCTACTTTTATTAATACTACTATTTTAATTAAACTTAACTTTAGTTAACTTAACCTCTTATTAAACTATTTAATTTATAGATAATATACTTATAGCTTCTTATTATAATGCTGATAATATATTTATATTATTTCTTAATATAGTTAAAGAAGAAGAAGATATAGATAATAATAAACCTACCTTACTTTAAATCTAAGTTATCTATAGCTTAGCGCTTAAAAGTTATAGTTTACTTATTCTCAATCTAACTATTAAGAGCATTATATATAATAGATTTAATATTGCTGATATATTAGATGCAAATAGTAGAAATTAAAAGGCAGATAGTAATATCTAACTTAAAGCAGAAGTAGCTTATTTATATAATTTAAAGAGAGCTAATATTGCTGTTATTATTACTTAGAAGAGGCCTACTAATATATCTAAACTAATATTAATCTTCATTTAGATATATCTATCTATTAGAAGAGTTATTTAGCTAAATATTTTATAAGTTAATATTATTACTTCTCTTAAATAAGCTAAAGAGAGGGGTGAAGTCTACCTTACTGTTAAGTAGCAATATAGCGCTATACTAATCTCTAGTAGTATAGTAACTAGTATATAAACGCTTCAAAAAGGTAGTTAAATAGGTGTTTCAGCTAGTATATAAGAAGCAATTAATTATAAGCTTAATAATCTTATAAATATTAAGCATCAAAAGAAAAGTATATATAGATAACTTCTCTATATATATATCTGCTTAAAGTACTAGAAATATAAAAATAGTTTAAGCGATAAGAAGTTTAATTAGTATTATATATTAAGCTAAAAGCATTATAAGATTAAATCTCACTATATAGAGAAGTAAGTAAAGGCTTTTATAGCTAGATAAGCTAGTATTAACAATATAGAACTACCTAAAGAACTGCTTAGTAAGATTCTTTATAACTAGTTTATAGAGAATTAGAGATGCTAAAGTAAGAAGAATAAGAATATTATTAAGGTTGATAATAATCAGAAGATAATAGTGATAACAGAAGAGAAAGCTGAAAATACTGCACTTCTACTATTAAGGTTAAGATCTAGCCTAACTAATGCTAATAATAACGCTATTATTAATATTTATAGCAATATAGAAGCGCCAGATTATTATCTTCAATATCCTAATCTATATATATAGCTACTGCTGCTAGCACTGCTGCTGCTGCTAGCATATTAGCTATATATAAATATCTCACAGTATTTATTACTAACTCTTCTGCTATTAAACTTTCTAAGTATTTATCAACTAAGTATTATACTTCTAATTTATTTATTCTCACTAGTAGTATTAAATTCACTCTGAAAAGCTTTAAATTAAGTAGCTAGCTTTATTAAATAGTTTATATCTATCTGCAGTAAGCAATATAATATTAACAAAAAGTTTAAAAAGAAGCTATAGAAACTGTACTTAATAGATAGTAGCTTATAAGCAATTTATAAGTTACTAGATATTTAGTTTACTAAATAGAGTTTTACTTAATATCTTACTGAAGATATTAAGAACTTAATTAAATCCTTTATAAATAACAGCACTTACTATAGAAAGCAGTTTGACACCCTCTTTGAAGCAGTATTTCATTCTGAACTTTATTTAAACTATTAAAAGTTAGAAAGAGATATTTATATAAAAATATATATTAAATTACTAAGAAGGATAATAGCAGCATTAGTTAAAAACTCTATAGTATTAGTTTCAGGTAAGTTAAAGTTATCTTAATATATTAACGCTTTAATGCTATATTAATCTATTAAATAAGAGATCTATAGTATATCAGTTGAAATTAGTTAATATAGTGAGTATATATAGAGCTGTTTACTGTTAAATATAGCTAACTTTATAAGCATTTTAGAACTTTTTAGTTTTATTTCATTACTACTGCTATTAGTATTATAGATGTTATTTATATAGTTACAGATTAAATAAGATAAAGTTAAGCAAAGTAATAAAAATAATTAAATAGAAATCTTAAGTGATATATTATTAATAGAAATATATTATTCAAAAGAGGATAATAAAGAAGAGTGATATAATAAGAGTAGTGTGAAATTTAACTATATATATGATTTTTTTGTATAATGTGTTCAACTATAGAAAAGTCTACTTATAGCTATAGATTTAATATTACTACTCTATATATATAAAAGCAATAGAATTAATGTTATTTTAGGTTTATAAACAACATAATTCAGCCTATCTTAATACTTCTTAGAAGCAGTTAAAGTCTCTAATGATAGTTAAAGTCTCTAATTATAGTTAAAGTCTCTAATTATAATAATATATTATTATTATAAATCATCATTATAAGCATTAATAATATATTTCAGCTGTTATATAAGCAAAATTGATATATATATATAGCTACTAATAAAAATAATAGATAATAATATATTTTTTATATTCTAGTGCGGTTATAGCTAACCTTCTAGCAATCTTATTAGCTATAATTATAGATTTAATAATTAACTATTATATAATAATATAATTAAGATCTATTGCATATAAACATATAATAAAGATTTAGATTGCTTGCTGATATTCAATATTAACAGCAAATCCACCCTTTTATAGTTTGATATTATTAAATATATACTTTATCCTATTAAAGTTAACAAACAAATAGTAAAAATAGCCCTCAATCTGAAGTAGATAATACCTAATCTCTATTGCACAGTTATATAGATATTTTATAAAATCCTAAATATTATTCTTATTATTATTCTACTTTGAATATATCTTCTTAATATATTGCTTTAAATCGCTAAAGTACTCTTTAATAAAGTTAAAATCTAGTAAATATAGAGGTAGAAACTTAATATTCACACCTAATACTATGCATAATAAGATAATTTTAGGTATATAATAACAAGAGAGGTTATCTATAATAATAATAAAGTTTAGCTCTAAATAACGCCTATACTTTAAGATGAAGCACTCTTATAACTAATAAAAAAACCTATTGCTATCAGTTATATTATAATATATAGTTAAGTATAAGATACTGCTTAATATAAAGGCTAGCAGTATTTATATATAAAAGTTCTAAAAATAATTAATTTCTACAGTTTGAAACGCAGCAAGCCCTTTTAGCACCTATTTAGTCTTCTATATCTTAATATCCTTATTAACATTAGATTTATTAATAAATACCAGCTGGTTAGAGCGATATTATTATACGCAGTATAGGT
This sequence comes from Colletotrichum horii, assembly GCA_027406005.1. Taxonomy (NCBI): domain Eukaryota; kingdom Fungi; phylum Ascomycota; class Sordariomycetes; order Glomerellales; family Glomerellaceae; genus Colletotrichum; species Colletotrichum horii. Next base: position 8,726,077 of record JANVYB010000001.1, on the reverse strand, counting down.
ATTTATATTATAGGTTATCACTTTGCTAAGCAGTAATAACTATAGACTTCTTATTTATCTAGCCAGCTTAATAAAGCTGTTAATTAATTGTAGAATAACTAATCTAAATATTAAAAGCTTTAAGTAGGAAATCTTATATCTCTTTAAAAGATAGATTGCTATAGTAATACAGCAGTTTAAGAAGCTTTATATAATACTATATTTCTATCTTTTATTAACTCTAACAGCACTTCTTATATCTCTATACCTCACTAGTGATATTATATTATAATCTATATTATTAAATTATTTATTTAATATAGCTAATAATACTTACCAGCTTATAGGTTTTTTAGTTTTTAAATAGCAATATTATTGCAATTGCTAATAGCTATAGATTTAATATTCTAAGCGCTATTATATTATTATTATCGCTTAATATCTTTCTCAATATATTTAATATAATAAACTATAGATATATACTGACTAGTAGTAAACTATAAGTAACTAAGCATAATCTATATAGCAGTAAACTCTTTCTCAATATTATAAATAAGCTAAACTTTTAAGAGAGTTATTAATCTTATTATCTGCTAAAGCTATTTGCTCTAAAGAACTATATTAAACCTCTTAGTATGCTTTTATATTGCTTAAAGCTATATAAACTATATGCTAAATAGATATATAATATTATACAGCAGGTCTTTTCTTCTGTTCCTTAGTAATATATTACTAAAAACTCTAATAATAGCAATATAAACCTTTTGCTAGTTGATTAATATAAGAATGAAGTAACTAGCTAGGTTAGTAATACCTCTATAGGCAAATTAACTATTACAGAAGCATTAGATATACACCTTACATCTCTATCGCATAGTTATACATTTGAATACTGCTGGGACTATAACGATTGGCGGCAATTGAAGCATTAGTGATGAATTTGATGCGTTTTGCGTGCGATGCGGAGAAATGCATATCACAGCGTAAAATTAGGCTTTTTGTTATGTTTTTGTATAAGCAGGGAAAAAAAAGGGGGGGCGGACGCTGTCAATGCAACAGACTGTATGAAGTTGCAGATTGCATATATCTCCCACATCATTTTCAACGCTCGTAATGTCTTGCCTTTTCATCGGCCACCAAGATGCTTCAATGTTCTGCCGTCGAGACGTCTTTCGTAACGTCCGGATGTAGCTGTCAACAATTAACCTATTCGAAAGATCGCGAATCGCCCGCGTCAGGATGCAGTCGTCGTTATTTCACCGCGATGTGTTATTCTAACGTCAGAAGCTCTCTCTACAAATAAGCTTATTAGCGCCGTTTACCTAAACTCATGGCGTCGTTGCTGGCGATCATCTCGTTTCAGGTGAATCCGAATTAATCTAGACGTTTGTAACTAGGGAAATCCGATTTTCATTAAACAGAACATCGGATCAGCCACAAACGCCTAATATGCGAGCGGTTCATTGCGCTAAGACAGTTGCCCCTTTTCTTCATCGGTCTGCTAGTCCGAGACCCTCCTAGGCGCATGTCTATTTTCATGCTTAGTCTGGTTACACATACAGATGTCTGTCAACAGCCGAACAGTCACTCAGACGGTTCCCCAATCTGGGGATGACAGGTGCGCAGGCGTGGTGTGAGCATCATTGGCAGCTGCCACACATCATGCACGCCATGCTGAGCAGCTCAACATCTCATCATGGCCAGGAGATCCTTTCATAATTGCCAATCCTACGGCCAGTCATTGAACAAGCTACAACATGGTCTAAATAAAACAGAGACGCCGCATACACAATAACGATAATGTTCAGTTCTCCAGCTCCATAGGTTGGTGCAAGCCACCCACGGTTCTCGACGACGCCCCTCAGACTACGAGATCATAGTAGCTGGCAGCCACGAGCCCGATCGAGTTTCACATACTGACCAAAAGGCGAGGCTGAGCAAGATCGCATCCGATACCCGGAATTCCAGGATGGCGCCCGGCCCAGCGTAGCCGTAGTGCAGAAAACGCAGGTAACTAGTTGACCACCACACCGGCGCCATGCTTATGGCCGGCGTCAATGTGCATTGGGACCTTTTGAAGAAATCCGATGTTAGCACCGGTTCACGGCTCCCCAGCTCAAGTTTGAGGAGACGGAGTGGTTTCGCATCGTGCGATCGGTTCCGGAAGGTGAAGTCCCTCGAACTACAACTCAACATATAAGGTGCCAGCAACTCCCGCAATCATGAGTCTTGGTTCTCTTCAGAACACATCGGCTTCAGGCTTGCGTCTCTCTACATTCGTTGATACCTAATACAACCTCTCTCTTTTACACATTCGCTTTTAATCACACGTTCGTTTCTTAATAATCCGCCAGCTGGCCTCGCCGCCTTACCATGCGCGTTTCCATCCTCACCGCAGCCTTCGTGGCAACTCCTGTCCTAGGCTACCCCGGCATGAAGAACACCTTCGCCGAGATCGCGGCCCGTCAGGACAGCTCCAACGGCGGCAAGTCGACCGAGATCATTGGCGATCTCGCGACGCTCGACGACTCGAAGCTCACGCCTGTTGGCAAGAACATTAAGCAGCTCCTGTCTGGTTCTGGCAATGCCGAGAGCGATGAGGCTTACCCCTCCGGCAAGAAGAGATCCGCTCCTATCCATCCCAGAGACTACGGTTACGGCGGTGGTGCCCCTTCTGGAGGTGGTGGCGGAGGCGGCGCTCCTCCAGCTCCTGGCGGTGGCAAGCCTCCTGCTCCCGGTGGCGCCCCACCTTCGGCCCCGGGAGGTGGGTCATATGGCGGCGCTCCTCCGGCCCCTGCAGGAGGCAAGCCTTCTACTCCAGGCGGTAGTCCTTCTGCTCCCGGTGGCGCTCCTCCTCCGGCCCCAGCGGGAGGCAAGTCGCCAGCTCCAGGAGCCGGTAGTCCTCCTGCTCCCAACAATGGCGCACTCCCAGCCAAAGACACACCAGCTTGCGCTGCCGACACCTGCTGCATCTGGAAGTACATCGCTGACGACCTCGCAACCACTTTCAGAGGTGAATCCGGCCGTTGCACCGACTTCGCTCGCGCAGCGATTCGCCTCGGTTTCCACGATGCTGCTGGTTGGTCCAAGGGAACCGGCAACCTCGGTGGAGCCGACGGCTCGATTGTCCTGTCCTCTTCCGAAGCCTCCCGCGTCGAGAACAAGGGTTTGGAAGAAATTATCGAGCAAACCAAGACATGGTATAACAAATACAAGCAATATGGAATCGGCATGGCGGACCTCATCCAGTTCTCCGCAAACGCTGCTACCGTTGTGTGTCCCCTGGGTCCTCGCGTCAGGACCTTTATTGGACGAAAGGATTCATCAGTTGCTGCTCCTCCCAACCTCCTTCCCGACGTTAACAGCCCTGCTGATACCCTAATCAATCTTTTCAACAACAAAACTATCAGCTCATACGGCCTCATTTCGCTCATTGGGGCGCACACGACCAGTCAACAACGCTTTGTCGACCCTTCGCGTTCCGGCGATCCTCAAGACAGTACCCCTGGTGTGTGGGATGTCAAGTTCTACTCCGAAACCATCGGCAACGCTCCTCCGCGCGTGTTCAAGTTCAACAGTGACGTTGCGCTATCCAAGTACCCTAGCACCAGCGCCCAGTTCGCTGCATTCGCTGGTCCTGGTGGCCAAGCTGCGTGGAACGCGGTAAGCTCATCCGCTGATACTTCTCTAATGAACAATCCTAACTCTGCATCAGGCATATGCTCACGAATACGTTCGTCTTTCTCTTCTGGGTGTTTACAACATCAACGACTTGACGGAATGCACAAAGTCACTTCCCGCACGCTGGGCTCCGTTCAGTTTCACTGCTTCCGACCAGGCCAATGTCGATACTTGGGTCGCAAGTAAGGGTCCCGTTCCCAACATTCCCGATGAGATCAGAGGAGGCAAGCCCATCGGACCTCCTCCGCCCCCATCTGGCCCTGGAGCGCCAGGCAATAGCCCCGCTTCTCCTCCTCCGGCAAAGGGCGGTGCTGCTGGCGGGCAATATGGAAACGGTCCGGTTTCTCCGCCTAAGGGCAATGGTCCTGCTGCGCCGAACGGCAACGGTCCAACCGCTCCGCCCAAGGGCAATGCACCCGGTGGACAGTACGGCGGGGGCGGTGCTCCTCCCGAGGGCAACTCTTCTCCGGCAGGCAATGGTCCATCTGCTCCTCCCAAGGGTAACACACCTGGTGGCGGCGGTGGCTACGGTTATTAGATACCACGCGCCTTCGAACACATCTTTGGGAGCCATGAGTAAGAAGGAGAGACGTAGGAAAAGCGCATATGCAGCGCATTTGTAGCTACAGTCAAACCCCAAGAGCAAAGTCCAGTCAGAAGGACAAGAAATAATGTCGCGAAGTTGTCAGGATTAGTGGTGTTACACGTAGAAAAAGCAAGTTGAGCGCGAAGGGCGCGAATGAATATAATACCTAATAGAGGATGACGCAACTGGCCTCTCCATTCCCACTATGATCTTGGTATGACTACATTCCAAAGAACTATGTCAAATATTGATGGCATAGTACGGTGAAGCATAAGCCTCAGATTGTGTAGACAATTCTCCGGTGCTTACAGTTTCAAGCATGGTGCCTTTGAAAAAAAAGCGATATTGTGAATGACCCTTAGACAGCCGTGGTCAAGTTGGCTGGAAATCGCGGTCGTTGCGGACGTTGATGTAGAGGAAAGCAACTTCGAGATTCAAGGCGAACAGTTCACCAGAAAAGCCAGAATGTTGGCAACATGGAACGAGAGTTGCAGGTCGGGCCACCAATGGGTAAGTCTCCTTGCTTGATGTGAGAAGCGCTTACTACCGAATTGGCTGACAACTCCGCCAAGAATAGTCTCATGAGATGATCATCAACCCCCTCACTTCCAATGAGCAGAGATTTGAACCCTCGAGCCTTGCAAAGGTGCAGCCTAGTTCAGGTTCAGATGAGGCGCTGCTCCTAGCAAAGAAGTGGCTAGACAACTGCCGCGAACGGCATACCTCTTGCAACTTACCAGGACCAGCTTCCTTACCAACACGAGTGATCGATCTTCGAAATCGTGTTCAAGATCGAGTTTACCTCCGAGAAACCCAAGGTGAGAGCGGTGATTACGCGGCTCTCAGTTACTGCTGGGGCTCTGGGGCGCCCGGTCTCATCACCACGGCAAAGAATTATCACTCTCATGTCGATGGTACCGAAATCCAAAGCCTGCCCAAGACAATTAACGATGCAGTACATGCGGCTAGGAAACTCGATCTGCAGTATCTTTGAGTAGACCGTTTATGCACCATACAGGACTCTGCAGGAGACTGGGCCCATGAGGCGGCGCTCATGTGTGCGGTCTACTCTGGTGCTGCTCTCACTCTCAGTGCCGACGGAAGCAACTCTGGGACTCAGGGGCTCTTCCAAACCGATCAAGCCCTTTCGAAGCTTGATTATCATACCTATAGCGACCCCAACGGAGATGCCACTCCTATGGTGCTCATAAAGCCGCAACCTCACCCTATGGTGTCGAGTCGTTCGCTGGAGTTGAGCCAGCCCGTTGACTCAAGAGGGTGGACAATGTAGGAAAGGCTGATGAGCCGACGCGTACTGCATTTTACAAGTGACGAAATGGCATGGGAGTGCGATATCCTCACGGAGTGTGAGTGCCGGCGGGAGTCTGGCCCATCCAACCGAGAACTGTCTCTGGGGCGCAAACTCGACATGCAAGGCGTTTACGATACTTGGCGTCTTCTTGTTCGGGCATACGCAAAGCGATCGTTGGCGCACGAGTCGTATAAAATGCCGGCTCTTCGGGGTCTCGTGAATAGATTCCAAAGTTTGATGGCTCAAGCCTCTGAGACTGGTTCGGACGAGTACCTCGCCGGACTCTGAAGAGGAGGTTTGGTGGCTCAACTGGCGTGGAAGCCACCATGGAAATCAGATATAGATGCTTTCATGAAAGCCACCAACCGTAGAAATCGCTGAAAACTTAAGAAATACGAATGCGGAAGACATGGCAGCCTGGATGATCGTCCTAAAAGAGCGCGACAAGCTAGGGGACTGGCACGAGACCGGAGGATATGTCGCTCCGACGTGGAGTTGGGCACACTTGAGAGGACCAATCTCCTATCTCACCTGTCTTCCGAACACACCATGCGTACCCTACGCCGAAGTCATCGAAGCTCCGACGGTGCCTGTTATCCTAGACGAACCGACTGGTCAACTTCGCTACGGATCTATCACCTTACATGGTCCCATGTTGCGCGGACTCGACTTTGACTCTGCGCAAGGTATATACGAAGATGGAACGGTCCAGGATATCTGCTTTTTATCCCTAGAAAAGCACGGTTATCGCTGGTCTATCAACTTTGAGCCTGACGACGTTGCCGGATTGACTAGGAGGCGCGGCTGCAACTTAACCGACGTCGTGGTGTTTCTTCTAGGAACATAAGACTTCAAGTTGGATGATGGAAAAGAGGGTGTTTTCATTGGCGTAAGCAACCCCAAGGAAATATCCAGACACAAGCAAGAAGCAGAGGCAAACATGCTGGAAGCTGGGATTCGAAATTTGCATATCGCAAAGTCGATTCCTGGTGAGCTCTCTGATGTTCTTTGTCAGGATCTCGATGTTTGCACGGTGGTCTTCGTATCTCGTCTTGGTTGAGTCTCTGGAGGAACAAAGCAAATATGAGCGGATCGGATGCTTTGACGTATTGGGCCGACAAGACAAAGAGGTTATTGAATCACTCTTCGCCGAGTCAAAGGCAGGTCTAATAACGATCATCTGAAATTGATAGAACTCAAAATCGCTTCTCGCAGCCATAAAATTTACCACATTCGCGTTCGTGTCAGTATAATTTGTGAGACTTAAAATGCAACACTGTCGACCTAGTGTACATGTGTGAACTAGCATACATGGTCATATCTCGAGGGATTACACGGCATATGGAAATTTATTTTTCCCCACTGTCAAACTCCCTACCGGGTGGACTCGAACGTTCCTCAACATACTCCTGCAGACTTGTAATACAAAGCATGCTTCAATTTCTATGCTATAGCCTCGAACGAAGACGATGAATGCTATTATGGCAAAGCCCTGTATCCCGCATTTGAGGGACACGTGCAATACGTTCTAAGAGGGATCTATCATCATTCAAATCTTAGAGATCATTTCAAATAACCAACCACGAGAAACTCGGGATTTTCCTCCGAACACGAACCACACCCGAGCATGTTTCGGTGGTTCCGAGCCAAGCCATGCTCATCGCAACTCATTGGCGCGAACACAGGCTCTTGGCATATGAGGCTGGAAACCATCTGTGCGAATCCCGCCGGCTGCGCCTTGATCGCGGGTTCCAAGACGCCGGGTAAAATACTTCTTCGTGCATCTCCATGACGGTGCCATCAACTTGAAATCATCGAGAATGTCAACATTCGCTCCTGGGGTGCTCCTCGCTATCGCGTTCGCTACAGGTCGTAGCCGACGTTCGGACCAGATCACGTCACAACTTCAAGCCAGGTCTGCCATACGTGGAAGACATGCATCACATCGCGTATGGGTTGAATTAGCATTAGCTCGCTTAGCATCCCTGGCAAACCATGCGATTTCCTAAGAGCCGAGTTTAAGAGCCTCTCCCCTTGCAACTAGGCCCGATCTCGTCATCTTCGAATAGCTGAATACCGGAGACGAGACCACGGACAAATTTTCCGATTCCCCAAGCGAAATAGATCTTGCTGCCGCACGGAGTTTGTGGGATGAATAGACCCGCCGACGGGCTCGAACGGCGATGTGCCGCCCTTCCAACGGCCCGTGCTGGTCGAGTGGTCTGACGATGAGGTGTGCTTTGGTTCGTCTGGATTAGAAGTGCAGAAACAACTGCAGAAGCAGCTCACTTAAGCATTCCATCGGCGTCCACTGGAAGCATCTTTAAACGATAATGCAGCTCCAGCTCTCCAAAGCTACTGCTTCGCGAAAGCGAGACCGGTGGCTCGTATCCGTTTGACTCTTCGCGCATTGTAAAATTTGGACTTTCTGACGATACATGGGCATCCAGATTGGTGTTCCGAACCGATCTCACATCATCATTTGCCTTCCATAAAGAATGAACACATAAATCACACCCGGAAACACAAGAATACCCTCTTCCCGCCGTCTTAATGCTGTCAATGGCTCGTTGCACAGCCACAACTCACGAACTGCCGACCCTTTTCAGCCAGAATCTGTCCACAGTTTGGACAGCCTCCGAGCCCTGTAGCTAACGACCGGCCGAAACGCAAGCTGGTTCGGTGGGTGATGGGATGAAACTATCGCCCAAGTCAGCTAGCCCAGGGGGGTGCTAGGTATTGCAGGACGTCCTATCGCCGACGGCGAAAACCTGTACACTGCAGCATGCAGACTTCGTCCTTCTTGGTGAAGATGCTAAATTTATTTCTCGATGCAGCTGTCAGAAACTGCATGGTGTATGAAAAGCCTAGCCAATGCGAGTGCGAATGTCGGACCATGCAGACGCCACATTTGGAATCCTCTGCGTGGTGATTGCGCTGAAACTAACTTCGATTTGGCGATGTCTTCATGGATGAGTAGGCACGTGTGGTGGTATGAGTTCGTCAATCGTATCAGTTATCCTACCCGCACAGAGGTCCATTAAATCATGTAACAATCGTGACCGTCGAACTCGAGATCGTAAGCTCACATTAGCCGTCACCCCAGCGCCGTTTGCTGAGTGGTATCTCGTCTAGCGCCCTTGAAATCAAACCCAAATGCAATCCCAAATGCTACACCCCGGCCAAAAGAGAACTGATTAAACTTCGTTGACAAAGAACCGCGCCTGGTTGATGCCGGATACGTCTGCGATGTACCGGAGCCTTCCTCTGAGGTATCGCCTCTGTCGTGCTGTTGCCCATTCGCTCTTCATGGCCATGGCAACCGGCCACATAACGATGAGCCCAGCCTCTCCCTTTAGAGGATCATCGGGCTTGGTGGTACCGCAGGGAAACTGTGACACGATGACTCCATACCCATTCCAACTGCAGAAGTACGGAACTGCCCCGACGATATCCTCCACACGTGTGGTGGCTACCCGGTTCAGCTCATCATACTCGTCATCGCTGTCAAACGTCTCCTTCTCAGCCGAGGCAAGCCATGAAGAAGCTCGCATCATGGTCGTGATCAAATTGAGATGAGTGCACCATGTGACCAAGTGTAGTACTGCCATTGGGAGGTTGAAGAATTTGTACACCTGTCCCTCGAAGGTCGGCTCCGTATCGAGCTCCTCGTCGGTTCGATCGAACACGTATTCCGCCGTCTCGACCTTCCATGTAGGACTCGGGTTGTTGTCGTTGATTTTGCGAAACTCTGCCTCCAGTCTTCGTGCCTTTCCAACCAGCTCCATCATTTTCTCAATCGCCTCGGGACTCGGTGAGCTGGCTTTGGCAATGATGCCGTCGACAGCCTGCTGAATTTGACTGGCCATGAGACTAATGTCAACTGTGGGCTTGTTGCTCTGCTGTATGGCTTCGTTGTAAAGAAGCCACGAGTAACTGGACATCTCGGCTTCTTTGAATATGTTCGACACGGAGAGGCATTGGTTCCTCGTCATCGCAAAGAGTTCCTTCCCTTCAACTGTTTCCAGGCACTGCTGCCCACGCATCTGCACAATACGTGCGGCGCCCTTGAGATGACTGATGTATTCTTTCATTGAGTCTTGGGACATCAATGTCTGTAGAGGTTGAGAGGTCAGTGATGTTCATCCAAGAAATAAGAACAATCAATTACCTCATAGAATGCCAGCATAATTACGGCGCCCAACGTCTGGTCACTTTTCACCTCCTTGGGGTCCGCGATGGCCTGCCCGACCGCCCTCAATGCCTTGATGTGATGCTCCTGGGCGCGCAGTAGTGCTGCACCTCTCATACCCTTCGACTGCCTCATAGCTAATGCCGCCATGGATGTAGCCTTGAAAGCCTGTGACAGGCATATCGATACTGTCCCGCTGCCTAGGAATCGTGGTAAGAAGGCATAATACCCGCGTGCCGTCGGTGTTAAGGGCACATTGACGAACTCAGACAAGAAAAGACACGAAGCTTGTTCGTCCAACGAGTCCATCAATCCGCCTGGTACCTTCTCAAACACACTCATCAGGTCGCCTTGCTTATCACCCAGCCTGAAGTTTGGTGTAGAACCTCTCCTAGTGGTAATGGCCGTCGTATCCAAGCACCAGTCATCTACTTCGACACTCTTGATCGGTATTGATGGGTCGATGGCATTGTTGCTGTCGGAGCTCCCGGACCTCATCTTCTTCAGTTTCTCGGCCGACTTGCCCTGGTCGCGAACAACAGCACCATAGCCGGGGCAGTGGCGCTTCGACTTGGTGCATCTTTGGCAAAACGGCTTCGCCTCATCGCATTTGACCTTCCTTATCCTACAAAGCTTGCACCCTCCGGAGGGCTTTCCTGTGTAGACCATTATCGTCAAGATGCCGTCGTAGTATTGTGAGGTATGATCTGTCAAAAAGCAGAAGAAGTGTTGTTGTGTTTGGCAGAAACGAAACGAAAACGACGGGTTCCAGCAGGATGGTTAGTACTGGAATATGGGCTGAACGCTCAAGATATTTGAAGGGTAGTCCCTGCCATTCAGTAGCTGACTCGAGCAAGCTTTCGAGCTTGTCGACTTCAAGGGGAGGGGTTATTAAGAGCCGGTGAAGGTCGAGAGTGCCTTGGCGAAAATCTAACATGACATGTAGTGACACGGACCAAATCTGGGATCTAGTGCCCGTCATGCCATGCATGCCATACGTACTGGGGCTAAATTAGCAAGTAGGCAGTTTGTCTCCCTAATTGCTGTGCTCTTCTGTCGCAGGTAGGCCATGACGTGACGGGTAGCGTCCGTCCCGCCGGCTCGAGCACATGCGTCCGAGTACGAATAGTAGACGCGCATGAGAATGCCGGTGCGGTCGATCATCCTCCGCAATTGGACAGAGTAGTTATGGTGTGATTCATGATGTTCTGTTTGTCTTTGCAATCTCTTTCTATATTTGGTCAAAACAGGCAAGCAAATAATCGCGCAAAACTCTCCTGTACGGCTGATGGCTGGCCTGCAGCGGAGATGCTGGGGTTCGGATCCGGGCGGACAGGTGAGCCAGGCACGACGACATCCAAGACATCAGTTCTTCAGGCTGGAAATATCATGACACACGCTGCAGATTGCGACCCATCCGTGCACCCTGTCATCGTGTGACAGGACTAAGGATATCTTGGGGCGCATGTGCTCTTGGACCTTTCCATTTTGTCGGTTTTCTTGCTAGAAAAATGTTTCAAGGATGGAAAGATGCGGCTGGACCTCAGGCGGTCCTGGTGTCAACCTCCTCACCCCCGCTCGGCCGAGCGCCCACCGGGAAGTGGTCTGGTTGGTGTTTCGTTTCACCAAGGCAAGATGCGGATCCGAAAAATGCCCAAAGCTCAAGCGAACTGTCATCCGTTTGAGGCAAACCTCATTTTCCTTCTGCCTTTCTCGCTTGTTGGAAAAGATGAACGTTGCTTGGCCACAGAAGGGGAAACTGGTGCTCCCAAGCGAAAGGTTGATGAGCCTTCTTGATGCATTTGCTGACGCATGTGAAAGAGATGGGAAGCCCGTGCAGTCTACCCGTGGCGCTGTGGCGTCTTGGTTGGAAACGGTTCCATGTCGTCTGATCTGGCCCGGAGACGGGGGATTTGATTCGACCTGAGCGGATAAACCAGTCGGAATTCCCCTGACGGAGTCTTTGATGCGACTACAACTTCCGAACGCCCCTTCCGGTAACGCCCTTGAGTTGCGAACGATGGAGACCGAAGTGACCGCCGGAAATTGCATTACACTAACTACCATCGAAATATATTCTTGTGGTATAGCGCTATTCTCTTCTTGGTCTTGCGCTTCTGAATCTGTACGGCCCCATTGATTGCCGAGGGAAGTTTTACACTCCTGGCCTGAGGCGTGTAACATAGTGCGAGTTGATGCGGTTTCTTTGGATCCCGAACCTGATATGCAATCACCGTAGCTAAGAAGCATGGAGATAGTTCCCATGTGCTTTTGCGTGCATTTTTATCGTTTGACTGTGTCGAGCAGAAGGGCTCCCTTGCAAGAGAGTTGAGCAATCAACATTGAAACCAAAAGAATGGCGAGAGGCCCAAGCTCATTTATGTGAGAATGACTGTGATGAAATGAAGTCTCACCAGCAATGTCCTTCTCCTTAGGAGAAAGAAGCTTGCGCCGACGAGACAGACACTGCCGCAACTCTTCTCAAGCCCCACCCCCCATCGATACAAGTCCGAGGACCTCTCTTCATTGTCCCGCCTTATATCTTGGCCGACGAGTAACTAGGCCGACGCATGGAAGTTTGGTAGTGCCTGAGGTTTGGGGTTCGATAAACACGGTGACGAATTTGATTGGCAATTTCCTGTCGATGAATAGCGATTCCAGTGCTCGAACGAATGTTGAGTAACATCGGAGAGTCCTTAGTCGTAAGTCTCCCGCTACGTCGAATGAAGGAACTGGAACCTGCGTTTAAAAGGCTTCAGTAACTGGCAAGGGCTGAGGGCTGAATTGTGAAGATACTAATGTACCTCAGTTGTGCTTCTGACTAGGGCCGGATGGCGGGATTCTCTGTCCCTTAGGTCGAGCAACCCATTCAGGGGCCAAGCCACCCGTGCCACCCGTGCCAGCGGCAATTTCGTTTTTAATCTAGATTTAACGACGAGAATTGGTACGGTCTCTTAGATACATGTAGTTAAGAAGGATTCATGATCTTACCTCAAGGTCCCGTAAATAGGCGTTGCCCTCGCTAACCACCATCGCCCGAGGGACCGCTTGGGCGATGGTACTTAAGAGCAAGACGACGGCAACTTCAAATTTCATTTTGATGTCTTGTCAATAGTTGGTACAATATACAATGAGATCGATACCGGAGGAGAGGGGATGTAGTTCCTGAGGAATCACCCGGGAGATCACGGCGACTTAAATGACATTAGCTGAATATTCTTATCGTGAGTTGTACTTCGGACCGATCCAGCCTCGCATATGAACGCCTCCGGCGCCATCAGATCCATCAGGCAAGATTACGGCGATATTTGAGTATGCAGGCAAGGATAAGCTTAAAAGCTGTGCGTAAAGGTACCTATAGGCGTTCTAGGCCGCACACCAAAAGAACTACCATACACGAGTATCGCATCCTACACTCCACTCGGTAGCCGGCAACTGGTCATAGTTCAGAGCCTACCTGTCAGACGAAGCCAAGTCGGACTGCCCCGAGATCCAAGCTTCACGGAGGAGCTCGAAAGTTGATAAAACGCGCAATCACTAGACCCAGATCATTTTCAATTCGTCCAGGCGGAGGGATGCTTGAATCTTGAGTCATCCTTTGCTGGAAATACCTAGACCTAGCTTCTCAGCTCAGCCGAAATGAACTGTCATGAAAACTGGCAAGGCCTGCCGATGATGTTTCACATCGGTATTCACCGCTTGGAAGACCTGGACAACATGCAATCGGTTATCACGATGTCCTCATTTAGATCTAGACTATTCTGCCAAGAATATTGTCGTCGACAGAGAATTATACTGGTTATCTAGTCTGGTAGTCCATGCGTAGTATAAACATCGGATATGATGCAGAAAAACTCCCACCTCGTGCGACATCCCGCGGAGTTGCCAAGGATTCACCCAGGGGTCAAGACACCAAGATCTGGCTGCCGGCAATAATTTCCATCACAGGTCCTATGGGAAGTTGTTTCCAAGGCTATCCTTTCGTGAGAGGAGCTCGGCCCGCCACCCAACAGAGTTCAGAGATGAATCGCCAGGGGTATCTCCAGACAGCCGTCGCCAACTTTAACCTGATAATGGCATGGATCCAACCTAGGCAATCAGTAATCTCGAAGCAAACTTCTTGTTGACTTTCAGGGTCCCCACGAAGATCCCCCGCCCGAGTGTGTTTATGGGATACACTCCCGTTCAAGCTTTCCGACAAGTTTGGGACGGTCCGGGTCGTGTTGGGGCGATCCTCATAGCCGTGGCCACCTCCACATTCATCTAGCCTCAAACTCATCGCAGTATGATGCCGACACATCGAATCTGGCAACTTAAGCGCCAGTGTCCACGGATTCCGCGCATGTTGCACCAAGACTCGTCTTTGGCAAGATCTTGATATCCTACCGGAAGGAAATGCAGGTCTGAAGTTGTCCTGTACGAACCCCAGACGCACAGACGCCAGGCCGGAAGTTTGCACACTCTATTCGGCGCATAGAGTTTCCCGGGACCTTGGCTGGCCAAAGTGGAGTGGCGTGATGAGGCCAAACGAAATGGATATCCGCACTGACATAGCACGTATCGTAAAGATCAGCCGTGCAACGCTGTTCGCCTGAGACGAGTGCTGCCAAGCCACCTGGAGATGATCGTCATGCTTGGTTTGTTGACCAGCCGTGATATTGCAGAAGAACTGCTTTGTAGTTGCCTTGGGTGTGACTTCTAATAGGCAGGGCAATGGACGCGACGCACTGTGACGGCGAGCATGGGTATTTATCAAGATTCGTCTGACCCTGGAGGCCAAGATGGTAGCGCTAACGTAATTGAACGAAGAAAGCCGGCTGTTAATCAGCAGATCCCGCCGGCCAATACTTTTGACTTTCGGTGTTTACGCATCCAAACGATCGGTCTCCGCTGTTAAAATGGGGCTACCGGACCGAAAGTTAGCACCATCAGCCTGTGATATCCTTGAAGAACCCCCGCAAAGTGCCTGCATTGTCAGCGCTTCTCGGGATCTCACCCCTTTGTCAGTACGCGACGTCGATGGTTAAGCCTTTTGGGCCTACACTGAGTACAAAATGGTGAATCTCTTTGCTTGGAACCGCCTGCTGCTCTTTGGGACACTCATCCCGGCGATCGTCTTCTTATGGCCGCGGGTGTCCCCTCACATGTCTTCGGTACTGGCTGTCCAGCCGCTACCAAAGACATACTCCATACGAATTCTGAGTTATGACCCTCTGATGATATACGTCGTGGGCTTCCTGTCGTGGGCCGAGAGGAACCATCTGCTGCAACTGGGGTAGGTGGCGTCCGTGTTAGTCCCCGGGCCACATGTCTGATCACGTCTACAGGCAGCCTCTGTTTGAACGGTCGGCAGTTTACGTGGACGCGGAAAACCAGAACCTATACGACTCGGACCGAACCAGTAGCACCGCATTCCTCCCGGACGAGGACCCCATCGTCCGGCGGATAATCAAGCGCGCGTCAGAAATCCAGGGATACACGCCAGAGAACAAGCACGAGTCCCTCCAGCTGACTCGATACCGCGCCGGTCAACTCTTCAACCCTCACCTGGATCCCCTTGATGACTACCATAACGGGTCAACGACACATCGGCTGACGACCATCTTCGCCATTATAGAGGCAACCTGCGAGAAGTGCGGCACGCAGTTTCCGAACCTCAACATCAATTGGACTCTGGAGGATAGAAGCTGGTGTAATTATGTCGAGTGCGATAACCATGAGGCTCTCACTGTGAAAGCTGTGCCGGGGAACGCTCTGTTCTGGAAGAGCTGGGACAACTCTGGGAAGCTAGATGATAGGACTACTCATGCGGGACTTCCTCCAGAAGGAGGTATCAAGACGGGCTTGAATATCTGGACGAATGGCTAAGATTAAGGGTCGGGTCATTCGAGCCGAGAAGCGTCGCGGAGAAGCCTAATGGTGAGGGAACCGAATTTATATGCCAGTTGTTGACGTCAGGAATTGAGGATCTCACCTGACGAAGTTCTCGACGCAGGAGGTTCTCATTGGAAGAGGACCTAGCAAGTGGTAGAATGCTCTTCATTGTGGCTTGCCGCAGATAATCCAAGGGGATTTCGACCTGGCCATACCTGAAGGTCCTGCTTTTGAAAAGTCGAACATAAAACCGAACGTGTAGCTCTCTGTTCACCCTGTCCCCAAGACAATAATGTCGCCAAATCGATCAACGAGCATCAATTGTGGAAGCAACTATACACGAAGACTCAACAGGTTAACTCTCAACGGTCCGAGAGGTTTTGAAATGCTTACCAGTAATTTAAAATTTCATTTCACCCAGCAACACGCTGACAAATGAGAAGGAGAAAACAGCAAACACCGAGGGACTGAGTCGAAGTCACGTTGTTGCCGCGATACTCGCTGCTAAGCTGCCAGTCACGATTCTGACGGGGAATCTACCCACACCATTTCCATGAAATGCCAGACATGCAGATAAGACTGATTGGTTGGGGCTTTGTCATGTCGTCTTTCCAATGGTGTCAATTCTATACGTGCACTGTAGCTTAGTACGCTCTGTAACACTGAATGGGAACCTCTCAAGTTGCGAGCACCTCAACCAGATAGGTCATAGAAAGGTCTCAGTAAGGGCTGAATCATATAATCGTTGATATAAATTGACAGTTTGTAGATGAACTATGATGAGGGGCAATCATGTTTCCGGGTGAATCAAGAGACAATGAGCGCTCTCCTCCGTTCTACTCGACTGGCAAGTGATGCGTGGGGAAAAACCTTTGAAAATGAGCAAGGTAGAATATCAAGAACAGTCAAAAGTGTTTTCTATCCTCGTTGCCGTAGTATTCTATGGTTCTATCTATCGGACGAAGATTATCAGCGTCATAGATTACAGCCCTATCTGAAGTCTAGTTAAGCTGGACGACTAGACCCTAGGTGAAAGGCAGCTAATTTAGGGTTTGAACATCTTACACAGCTCTGTAGAATAGGCGCTGGACACCCAGCATTCTTCATTGCGAGGGTCTACAAGCGGAAACAAACACACCAATATATCAGAATCCGACTCAGCTCCATCTTTAACAATAGATAGTGGAAACGGCACAGCACCCTGAGACACTTTAGCCTACCCGATGTATAGTATGCCAGCTTTTTACTATGTCTTTTGCCTTCCACGAGAATGGAAACGTCGTTGTGAGGGAAGAACATTATTTTTCGGGTGACTGCATCTACGTTGCGATCCCAGCCAAGTGCTGGTAAGCCTGAACACAGGCTTGACGGGGTACGTTCACTAGATTTCAATGCCTCGTGAGTCGTCCTCCGTTGTCCAGGGATGATCCTCTGCTTGTACATGGATGTAATGCATTAGCAGAGAAAGAGGAACACGGTCACTGATGACGCAACAAGCTCATGTTTCTTTTTGTCAATTAGCACTTCAGAGTCCGAGATCACATTGAGCGCGAAGTACTCGTGTCGTTTCCAATGGACATTCTCTATCGCAATTGTACAGGCTTCCGTCATTGCATCCATTCCGCATCATTTTATTTGCCGAGTCGACACTGCCAAAGAGCTATGTGTGGTTCCTGGGGAAGATAAAAGCCGTGTCGGAGAAGCAAACCTTTGCGCAAGCAATCGTACTCCGTGATGACATTTGTTTGGTTCCTTGCAGCAACCAGGGGAATAGATCAAGCCGATAACGAACCAGACGATTCTGTGTGAGCTTTAGACAAGGCATACACACTGTCGGCCCTGCGAAACAATTTCGCCGTTTGGGGCGTATTCGCCTAGGATCATCCGGGAATCCTAATGACAGACAACGGCCAAAACAGGGGCTCTGAGTCGAATATAATTAGGTTCACGCGAATCCATTATCTAAAATCGTGCTAAGTTCTAAAACTAACTGTTTACAATCTTCGCTTTTAATTGCAGATGGCAGATAAGTACATTTGCGGTGGCTTCTTGTCTATGAATGAATCTCCGTCTTCTTGAATAGAGTTTCTTGCTGCATGGCTGAGATACCGTCAAAAGAAACCTAAGAGTCCAATAAAAGCAATAAAGATAGCGCAGACTACGATCCTTTAGATTGCAGTACAGGCAAAATCGCTAGTATAAAGTAGTATTATGCTACAGTAGTCTCAATGCGAACAATTATTCTGCAGTCTAGACTGCGATCAACATAAACACGGTTCTATTAAGCTTATGCATAGAAGAGAAGGGCCTAACAACGGCAGGTGATACGTCTTAAACGCATGATGACGAAATGAAACTGTTATCATCGCCTGTGGGTATTATATGCGTACACGCTAGGGACGGGGACAGACGGAAGCGACGTGAAGGCTCTGTGTCATTGTGCCTGTAGCGTATCTCCTTCATTATACGAACGCAATATCTGGTTCCAATATGAAAGTGATCGCCGACTATCATCCAGTTGTCATACTCGTCAGCATTTGTTGTCTCATAGCAAAGCGAAGGCAGCGCAGCCGTTTAAATATTATCTACCTGAGGAGCACTGATCACATCCTAGTTCCTAAACCACTGAATCCTACCAAATATCCTGAAGCCGCGGCTCTCTCCCTGTAAAGGCACTGGGGAAATGTTCAAGCCGACTGGAACGTATATAAACTCCTTTAAGCACTAAATACCATCAACCACAGCAAATCATTTCCCCTTTAGTGGTGACATTGCTCTATAAAGACCTAAGATCGGCCTGAGCGACGAGGATAGATAAAGATAATATGCTTCAGACGTCTTTGAAAGTTGTTTGGGTGCGGCTTACGGCTGCAAACCTAATGGGATGAATATACCCAAGGTGCTGAGAACGACGGACACCACACGTCAACTCACAGAGAGATCTCCAGTATGGGCTATGCTGCTGTAAATCACCCCATCAACCCCCCTGTCAAGACTTTGGGTATTTGGTCCAACGAAATTTCTGGACAGTAAGGTCACATTGGGGTCTGAAGCTCCAGAACAAGCACAACATGCCACATTTTATAGAATCTCTCAACAGACAAAGGCCGCTGCAGATAGATATCGGAACAGGGAAAAGCAAGCCAGATCGCGCAAGAAGTCTGTTATTTAAGGATAAGATCATAGATGGCGCATGCTTTTGAGTTTAGGGTGGGCGCAGACATTGTGCGATTGTCTTTCCATAGTTCCATTTCGTAAGCCTTCAAACCATGAGCTGCTTGTTTGCCAGAATGTCCAGATACTGGGCCTTCAGCTAATGATATAGTGGCATCTGACAGTTCTGAGGTATTCGGAAGGAACAAGCTTGGGAAGATGAGGGATGTAACTGGCTGCGTGGGAGTGCAGTGGTGACTTCATTTGATAACATCTGCATCCCGCAGCATGTTGCTTGCGTGGCTGGACATATGTGTCAGTCGTGATTAGCATGGGCTAACACTTGGTGCCGCGTTTGGGTTCAGAGCATGATTCGATGAATCACGGCATTGGCGATGAAGAACTACAGACTAACAGATCCGAGGCCTCGCAGTTCACTAGCACGATCCAAGAATTAATTCTAGAGGCCGAGAGTGGGAGTATCATATCGCACGACGTCTAGACAACGAAGAAAATTTGACTAGCTCAACACGAACCAGATAAGAAAATCGCCGATGAGGGGGAACAAAGAAAGGCCGTTTACTAGCCATGTGGAGCCCAAACAGCTGGGTCGTGCTAAGAAACGCACCGTCTGTTTGTTTATCTCCCCTTAGCAGCGTGCCTTGGAAAAGATTCTGCTATGGAAAGGTTCGGCGATCCTTGGCCGGCGTGGCTCAGGGACAACAGGTCCCGGAATCCAAGTCGACCTAGCGAAAAGACCGCAGTGAAGCGGGGACGGGGAAGCGGAAGAGTGGTTTTGACGTCATGTGCTAATCCCAAGCGCGTGGTCTGATCTGGACGGCGCTGTTCTGGCTACCAACAGAAAGTCAATTGCGAAAAAGAAGATCCTCGGCGCGAATTAGCCGTGATGGCCGGTTCGTCGACCAATGGCTGTCGTGAAGGAGTCGCTTCCCAGCTGTGCCTCGTATTTGCCGGCGGGCCCGGGTTGGTGGTGTAGAGGACGGAAGCCAAGGCCCCCAGAAGAGACGGCGGGATGAACTGGATGGGGGACTAAGAAGATCAAAGTTTGAATATGCTTGACGTGGTAGTGGAAGCTTGCGGGAAACCAGCGTCTGGCAGAAGTTTCTTGCGATGGGATGGGGGTTGACAGCGATGGTTGTTGTCTTGGACTAAGGAAGCCTCCATCGCATCACTGTGGTCGGGCGTGAGAAGCAACGTTGCGAGGGGTGGCGGCGCCTGGGAGTGGCTTGTTCGCCCAGCTGCCACTGAAGCTGACCACTCGGGTAATCAGGTCAGACTCTGCAGGCGATGACTGGCCAGGGTTGTGTTGACGGATAAAATGAGGGTTTCTCACGTGCATCCTTTGATTGATGCTGCGCCGGAGCTCGTAAAGCATTTGATGAAAGTCCTCTTGCGCTCAGATCAAAGCCTTCCATTAACAATTAAAACTCCAGGCGCGAGCCGTTTATCTCCAAACTGGATGCATACCCGTGGCATGGGTAAAATCAGATAACAATCTGACGTAAAAGGTCGAAATCAACTAGTCCTGTGTAGAATTATGTAGCCAGAGTGCGGGTGACGATTGTCTCGGTTGATCTGCGTGGAACAGTGTGTCTAAGGTCAAGAAGCTTGTTTTCGCGCCCACAATAATAAGGTCAGTGCCAATGCGACGTGAGGCCCTGCGATGGGGCGGAAACCCCGCGGCCGCGGGCCCCGGCGGGCGGGGGGCGTAGCGGTGCTCGTATCCATCGTGAGATTTAGATCAAGCGACGATGTGACGATGCGGCCAGGTTGCGTTCTGCGTTGGCCTCATGAGTCAGCGTGGCAGACCAGCAACAAAAGTGGCCGACGATGTGAGTGCGATAGAATCCGGGTGTAGTCAATCAGCGAGAGCCAGCTGCGTGGTGAAGTGTGGCGGTGGTTGGTGAGGGATCATGAGGGTGTGCGGAAATCCGCAGGCATTACCTCATTGGTGTAGGTCATCATTTCCCTGTACGAAGGGACCTTTCCCTCGCGCAGACTTGCTGGCTTACTGCGATGAAGCGGGCAGCGACAGCATCATGCATCGTGAGGGGAAGAGAAGCTAAGCGGCGGCGAGCTGCAGGTTGGAGTAGAACAGGAAAAGCAGGCGCAGGAGGAAGGGTTGACAGGGGTGCCGAAAAGCCTCAAGCTTTGTTTCTTTTCTTAGGCAAGCGAGTGTCTTTGTCGTGTCCAGTTTGGTGTTAGCGGCGGAGGTGAAGGCCGTCTGCCACCTGATGTTGCCGAGGGATGATGGGAGACATTCGCTGACCGGGCGAACCGTTGGCGCTGGCGGTGGTCATTGCCTGTTCGCCAGCACAGTTTCTGCAAAACGGGAAGGATGACTTGGCATCAAAGCAGGCGTTCGTTGGAGACGGGACGTTTGAATCTTGTCAGTCTTGATGGTCGTGCAAAGTCAGATGGGAGGAAAGTCGTCAGCAGAGAAAAGTCGGACGCGCAGATGGAAGCTCGAGAGAAGACGGCCGAAGGCTGGGCAGGAACCTTCAAAGGAGCACCTGCCTCTCATGCTCCTCCTTCCGTTGGAGGAAGAGAAAATTTTGACGATACGTATCTGCAACTGCATGTACGTACCCTTTCAATCGCGGCAAGAGACAGCCAGCTGGCAGTAGAAGGAGAGGCAGGAACTTCCTTCCTCAAGTGCAGACATACAGGATGGCGATGGCTGTCAGGAAGGACCGTCACCCCGTCACCTCGTTCGTCCCTTCCGCCTTAGCCGAATGTTCCAACTCTCCACAGAGGAAGAAGGTGCAGGGCAGTTGCAGTTGCAGTTGCAGTTGCCCAGCGAGGCAGCGACTGCCCGCCTACATCCACCTGCCTAAATCTAGTTATGGCAGCCGCTGATTGGCTCTGCTGCACCGTCACTGTCGTTCGACGGCTGGGCAACCCCTGGCTAAATCACGCTAAGGGACGCCCGAAAGGCAGGGGGAAGGAGGTATCTGGTCTTCTAGGCTCTTTCCGATTTTTTCTTCCAATGCGCAAACCTCTTCATGCAGAGGGAAGAAGCCCGGCGAAAAGAAAGAAACGGCCGGACACATTGAAAGAAACTTAGACTCATCCTTACGGGCCCGCATCGGTGGGACTTCCATGGATCCAGTAACCCCGGCGCCACCATCCGTCAAGAAACGTCGAAACATCAGTCCAATCATGGTAGCAACACGAGAAAAACCACCAGGGCCACTCTCAATAGACTCGGGAAATGAGGACCTCAACTCCTCACTTGAAGATCCTCCGCACTTCTAGCGGCAACCCGTCGTTACAGCCCATGGCAAGGTACGGCCTCTCCCCCTTCACGTCTGGCTCCACCGGTGAGATCACTGACAGCAACCAGCCCATCCCAACCCGTCTTCCGCCGTCTGTCCCGTCTCCATGGAGGCCATGACAGCCCATCACGCTAGCCATCGGTACGAGCTGACGGAGGGCGCCATCGCCGACTCACCATGTACCCCAAGGGCCGACTGCTGCCCGTCGACTGGCCGATGAGGTGCCGCCGTTGTGGTGTGAGTGGTCCGAAGCTAAGCAACATCACCACACCCACCATCGCCTACCTCCACCACCAATGCCATGATGCAGCGGCCCAGCCTGCAACCCAAGGTGCCCTACCCTAATTCTGCATGCATGTACATCAATGGATGGCTGGGTTAGGCTGCACAGCTGGCTGGGTCCATGGGCAACAGGACATCAACCACGAGGCGACTGCGGCTCCAGCACCAAGCTCGTATTCTTAGCCTCTCCGTCACCGTGGATGGAGCGGATGAATGGCCCATGGGTGCATCAACCATGGCATCGCTTCCGCCCGCCGCAACCCCGACTTGGCCCATCCCATCCACCTCACCCCGGAGTCATGGCTTCTCATAAAGGCCGCATCGCTGCTCCGGCACTCTGGTTACTGTCCCCTTTCCTCCTCACCCACGGTCGCTTCAAGCCTTTTGGCAATACTACTTTCGCTTTCACCTGGTAGACTTTCAAAGTCACCGTCATTCGCTTTCAACAACACCCGAAACCAACTCAAAATGCGCGGCCTCTACATGGGACTGGGCGCCATGGCCCTGGCGTCCGTCAACGCTTGGGAGTACCCCTTCTGCGTATGTCTTCCCCGTCACGTGAGAACTTCCATATCCAGTGACACTCGCTAACATAACTCAGGAGCATGATGGCTGCTACCGCAACCTGATCGACCAGCGCTTCGAGGAGGAGGCCAAGACCTTCTGCGTCGACTTTCTCCACGGCACCACCACTGCCCCGTCAGCCATCCCGACTGACTTCAACAACTGTGGCGGTGACATCAAGGCTGTCTCCTCAGCGTGCTCCTGCATTACCTACAGCATCACCAACACCGTCCCGGCCACTACCTCTTCCGCCCCCGCGACCTCCAGCACCCCCGTCATCACCACCTCAACCAGCGTCTATGTCACCCCCACGCCTACTCCTACTCCGAGCAGCACCAAGGAGCACTCCACCAGCACTTCCTCTGAGGACTGCACCACCTCCACGACGCCGGTCAGCAGCACCTACGTCCACAGCTCGTCCTCCACCTCGGACTGTGATACCACCTCTTCCACCGCTGTTAGCAGCACCAAGCCCGTTCACACTCCTACAACTTCTTCAGAGGTGAGCAGCTCGAAGCCTGTCCACACCCCGACCACTTCCAGCGAGGACTGCACGACCTCGACGACTGCCGTCAGCAGCACCAAGCCTGTTCACACACCTACTACCACTTCGACTGAGGACTGCACTACCTCCACCGAGGTCAGCACCACGAAGCCAGTCCACACTCCCACGACTTCTTCCGAGGACTGTGACACTACTTCCACCTTCGTCAGCAGCACCAAGCCGGTCCACACCCCGACAACAACCTCAACCGAGGACTGCACCACCTCCACGGCGGTGAGCAGCACAAAGGGTCACAGCACCTGGACTACCAAGACCTGGAGCACCAGCAAGTATTACAACTCCACGACCGTCTCCACTGAGGATTGCACCACGACCACCACCTCAACCGAGGATTGCACCACCACGACTCTCATCACCAGCACGAAGCCCGTCCATACCCCAACCACCACCTCCACTGAGGACTGCGACACTACTTCGACTGCCGTGAGCAGCTCCAAGCCCGTCTACACGCCCTCTACTTCCACCGACTGCGAGTCCTCCACCGAGGTCAGCAGCAACAAGGGACACAGCACCAAGAGCCACCACTCCCACACTGTCCCTACCTACACTCCTCCCACGACCACCCCTTGGGCCAACACCACCAGCAAGCCCCATCACACCAAGACTACCGACAAGTTGACCACCTCGACCATCTACACCACCCACGTCGAGACTATCACCAAGTGCCCACCTCACGTTCCCCACTGCCCTGGCACCGTCACGACGGTCACCGTCCCCGTCTCGACCACCATCTGCCCCGTGACTGAGACTTCCACGCCTGCTCCCCCTCCCCCGACGACCTGGACCACATCAACAGTCTACACGACTCAGGTCCACACCATCACCAAGTGCCCGCCTGGAACTCCCAACTGCCCTGGCGAGACTCATGTCACCACTGAGACAATCCCTGTGTCGACCACCATCTGCCCGGTCACCGAGAGCGTTCCTCCTCACACCTTCAGCACCGTCAAGCCGGCTCCGAGCAGCCAGCCTCCCGCTCCTCCTGCTCCCCCGGCCAGCTCTCCTGCGCCCCCTCCTGCGGGTACTCCTCCTGCCGGCACTCCTCCTCCTCCTCCCGCGGGTACTCCTCCCCCGCCCGCCGGTACCCCTCCTCCTCCTGCGGGTACTCCCCCTCCTCCCGCTGGCACGCCTGCTCCCCCCGCCAGCAGCCCTGCCCCTCCTGCTAGCAACCCCGCTCCTCCTGCCAGCAACCCTCCCGCTCCTCCTCCGGCCGTCACCACTCCCCCGGCTCAGACCACACCTGCCCCTAGCCCTAGCAAGACCACCACTCCTCCGGTCCAGGTCACCAACGCCGCCGGCCGTCTTGGCTCCGGTGTGGTCGCCGCCGCTGCCGGTGTCGTCATTGCTGCCCTTCTTTGATGCGAGTAATGTTTATGGATGTTTGGATGGAAAAAGGACACCCGGGCCAGCTCGCCCATATCATGACCGATATTCAGCGTTGTATTTAATGTATAATTCTATGAAAATAATGTTCCGACGACAAGGTGTGGATATGGGATATGGAGCAACTGTTCATATCACGTCGCATCATATTATTCAATAAAATGAAGTAGCTTAGACAACACCCATTGCTTCTGACCCAAGGTTCATGTGATGTACTCCCCTGATGATAATCTCTCCAACCTCTGATGATGTGATATAATGCCGAGGACAGGTACAGTCGAAAGCCACCGAACCCAGTAGATGGGATGATTTTACTGGAGATACAACTCGCGTATGGGGAGGCGGCGAGAGGCCATTTGGGACCTTTTGTATTGAAGAAGCTTCATGGCTCACCCAGTAAGAGGGCACTCAGTAGGAGAAACGCAGTAAGAGCGTCTGGGATGCTTCAGGGTACATGATGTTTGATTCGAACGTCATCGAAACACTACTATACTATATTATCTTGGTCTGCAAGTTTCAATGGAAGGCTTCCTTGTAGCTGGGTGCCTTCCCTTTTCAAATTGGCACGAGAGTCCGAGTGGTGTCCCTGCCCGGACGGCTATAGATAGGTACCGAGGAAGTTCGGCGCCGGAGTGGGGCCAAGGCCGACTCCACGGCGCTGGGACTTGCCTGTTCCAGCACTACCAGCTCCGGCTGAGAGTGTCAAAGATTCTGGTGACTGCTGGATCGCCATAACAACTTTTCAGTGATGGTGGTACTCGACGACAAAAACTGCTTTGTTTACATTTGGCCAGCTCCTTCTAGCAGATGCTACTGCTTCCTTCTGTGGCGTTCTTTAACTGCTGCCTCGATAATATCAATTTGTCAAGAAGGGAATGAAACAGCCAGAACTACAAGCCCTGCCTCATAACTATCAAAAGTTCGGCGGAGGCACTCAACTCACTCGGCAGCAAGCCACCCAATCTTCTCAAAACTCCCCTCCACGTGGACTCCCCTCGTCAATGTCCCTTCTCGACCTCTTCCTCCCCAAACCCCAGCCCTCTCCCCCGTCTCGAACATCTCACCTCTCTCTCGCCAAAGCAGGTTTGTTCAAGCACCTCCCCACAGACACCACGCGCCCGGAAACCGGTCTCGCTCTGCTCGACCGCCTCTTCCCTCCCACCCGTCCGCAGCAGCCCGCAGAAGCTCAGACCGCGCCGTTCTCCCCAGAGAGCGCGTCGTTTTACTTGCCGGTTGCCATTCTTTTTCAATACCTCGGTGTGGCTTACGACTTCCCTGTCGAACGGCAGACGATTGCTTTGGCTTTGGCTTCTCGACCACACGAATTGCTTCGCTGTCTCGACTCTCGTCCGTCCTGCCCGTTTTGAGGTTATTCTCGTTCAGGTACGTTTGGCTTCATTTTCTTCTGCCTCGCTATCCAGGCTCATTGCGCCGATCGCCCCGGTCGTGCGGTCTGTTTGCCTTGCGAGACTGCTCGTCCCTGAGTAGGCACGCAGATCAGTCCGCCAACGAGTCCGATTGCTGAAGGAGGATTTTGATTTCACTTGCTCCGTCGATAATATACCCAAGCTTGTGGCAAAGCCGCTAACCATTTCCTTCTTCACAGACCGCCTACCCTCTCCAAGTCACCACACCAAGCTCCAACATGGCCGATCTCTTCCCCTTCATAGACGAGACCCTCGACTGGTGCTCCCACTACGTCAACCGCATCGAAACCCTCCGGCTGATGGAGGCTGCCGCCAACCCCGACGACCAGCAGCGTGAGTACCGTCCTTTACCAAGCCCCCCTGTCCGCGATTCCCTCGGGTCAAATGGTACATGATGAGAAACGCAAGAGACAGTAGTGGTCTGATGAGTAGTACCCCGGCACGACTCATATGATCTTGAAATGCTACTTTGATACCTTAACCCCCCACTTCCACATTGCACCCCGAGAACAGGAAATCTCAAGTTGGAAGAGCGGCTAACACTCCCGGGAACTACAGTCCTTCAGCAGATAGCTAGCATCAAGAAGGAGTATATGGATCACCTGGCCAGTCTCGTCGCTGGTACGTCGCCGTCCTCCCAAACTCACACGTTATTCGGGAGATAGTGCTGACGAGTTTGTCGATATAGCGACCCAGATGGTTCTCAAGACGTACACGTCCCAGCGCGCCGCGCCCGCCCCAAGCAGCGCTTCGGCTGATACGGTCTTCTACACCGACACCGCCACCGACGCCGACCAGAGCAGCACGCGTTCCTCGAGTGAGTCGGAGTACTTCTCGGCCACCGAGTCGATTTGAGAGAGGTCTCCCGATGGCACGTTCCTCCTATTCTTGGCTGAACGGCAATAGCCGCTGTCCCTCTCCGTTGTTGGGAAGTGATGAGGCATAGGGTATACATGAATACAACCCGGCATCAAAAGCCACCGTGCCTACCTGGATATTTATTGTTTAGTGACCCATGATGGCCTGTGATGCGTGACGGTGTTCCATCCAGCTCCTGCACAGCAATCAAACGACATTGCATGTCCCAGTCTAGGCGTTTCTCCAGGCCATTATATACTCATCGAGACCTCAGTTGCTGGGGCTGGTATGCTGACTAGCGTAGAAGGCGAAAGATAGTTCAACAGCTGGATCCCATGTTGTTGTGCCACGCAACGTAGGATAATTCGCACGACTTATCCTCTGCCATCTTCCTTACATTCCTACGCAGAATACGATGGAAATGAAGAGACATGGAAGACTCTGCTGGCAGTTGTAACCTGTAAGATTTTCACCAGAATATTGAACCACCTGCTCTTATCATGTGTAATTGAGAATTCTCCGTGTAAGCATCGGACCCTACACAGCCAGCAAATGGTATGCCTCTGGATCCCACGTTGAGCTCCATTCAACGCACCTGACATCTGACGGAGACAAATTCGAGATCTAGTATAGCACCCCTCGCTCAATTACACCCACCCGATCCTCAGTATTGAACTCCAATTTACACCGTGCTTGCAACCTTCCATCCTTGACTGCCTGTGCCACTTCGTGACTGACTAGACTAGAACGTTCCTCGCCTAAGACCCCAGCCTCGTCGTCGTGCCCTTCTGTCTGTAGAAGCTCATCCAGCGGGAATTCTTCGGCAGACGAACCCGGCTCCTCAGGCCGTACCTCGTAGCCAGCTCGCCCGTAACGCACTCGCTTTTGTCCCACTCTCCACATGAGGTTGCTGATGGTGTCGTTGGAGCTTCCTTTCTGAAGAAGCGGTGCCCCGAAAGCCCTCGCAATTTCGAGTGCGTCCGTCGAAAAGCTGCGGCCGAGGCGATGCCATCCGACCAGTAGTAATGCTATGACAATGACTTCGATAGACAGGCAGCCAATGGCCAGACCCAGGTAGTTGTAGTGCGATCTACAGATCGATATAAACTTTGTTTCTGTGGCGGTGAGGCCTTGTGCTGACACCGCTGATGGGTTAGCAGTCGACTGGGCGATGGCGCTTCTAAACATGAGCTCGCGGAGAGTGTTGATGATGTCAATCGTGGGGTCCTCCCAGGTCATACTGCACGTTCCGTAGGTAGATATGTTCGAAGTGATGTAATTACTGATGGCGCCCGGTGACCCCGAGGTCGAAAGAGACGCAGATAACTGCTCCCCGTCCCCAGGCGCTCCTGCTCCATTCACATAACTCAGGGCCTTCGCTTGGGCGTCTGCTTCGTAGAGTGATTTCGCGGCGTTGACGATGCCATCCAACATCTCTAGGAATATGCTACCATGGCCGTTTGAATTCTCCGGGCCGGTGCCTTCCGCTGTATCAGGCGGATCGCCATATGTCACACTGACCGTTTCGTTATCGCCAAGTCGCCATGCTTTTAGTGTTGCCGTGCCGTTTGACAAGGTAACGGGATATGCAACAGTGGCCAAGCGTAATACACATTGTTGTGAGGTCGTGGCTCCGTAGCAATTCGAATAATCCGCGGCCATCTTTGGCAGGCTGGTTTGTGTGGTTGTGAAAAGGTCTATCTTCCATTCAGAGTCATTCAAAGACCGTTTATTGATTGACACATTGAACAGAGTCATCGCGGGGCTTTCAAGTCCCCACCCATATGGTGTCGTGGTCTGGTTGCATAAGATATCAAAGCCAGGAGCGGGGATCTGGACAGCGCAGGTGCTATTGGCACCACAGCTTGTGTTTCCATCCAAGGGTATTCGGATGGCTGCGCGGTTGGAGTAGTCGCGATTGACGCTGCCGAAAATGGGTGTTAGGAGGGAGCTGCTGCCGACATCTGTTCCCGAATTATATTGGCTGAAATTCGCGGGCAAGGTGTCATTTGAGATAGCTACGGTAATATTGGTTGGTGTTGGAGCAGAGCTTGTCAAAACAACGCTGGATGCTCGTTGAACGAGAGGACCGTCGATGATCCCGATCGCCACCGATAAAAATGCTGCTACTGCGAACAGATCAAACGCAGGTGAGGTGAAAACAGTGGCGAGGCTAGTCTGGATGGACAGGTCGAACTGCAACCTTTGTATGGTGGTTCCGTCCAACGCTTTTTGCCACCAAGCCACGGCATAGGCTTTGGTAAGAGCAATACTGTCGTAGCCACTCAGCCACTTGTGGCTTCATGGCTTCGTGTGGCACAGGCGTATTTAATACGCCTTCGCCTTGCATCCCTGTTTCCAAGAGATTAACCTGTTTTCACCTATTTCTACGACCCCTACTATGCAACAGTTATAAGCCCAGCTCTTAACGTGACGCTTTATACCTCCTGATGTGCTGTAAAGTAGGCTGTAGCTTAACGCAATTTATCTTTTATCTCATAATGTCTTTTTCGATAGTGCTATAGCAGCTGACTAGTGTACTCCTTGTGAAGTAATATAACTAGCTTGCATAGTTTATATAACTATGCTTCTATATACTTCAGAATAGTATATAAGAATATATTAACCTTCATAATAAGAAAGGATTTAATTTAATATAGTAAATAATATATCTTTTTATGCTTAATAAACTGCATATAAAGCAATAAGAAGAAGCTTAATATAAATATATCTAACTTTATACTGAATAAGCTGCTTGCTGCTATATTCACTAGCTGAACCTTACTGATATTAAGCTACTGCTGCTACTTATATTTACAGTTAAAAATATTTAAGAAGAATATACAAAATAGATTGCAGACTATAAAATATAAGTTGCAGAGCAAAAAAAGCTTATAATAAGCTACTACTTTATTTAAAACTAAATTTATGCTATAATTAACTATAAGATATTATTAATAATATAGAGCAACTTTATCTTTATTAGGAACATCTCAATTTAAGCATTTATTTATATGCTTAAGAACTACTTTATGCTAATAGTTCTCTCTATAGTTACTATTATATAAGATAACTACTTTGTTTTATTATAGAAAGCTATAGCAATAATAAATCTAAAGGTATAATATTAAAAGTAGTATTATATATATTAATATATATAAGTATATAAGATTTTTAAGATCTAAAAGGTCTTTACTTTATACACCTTTCTAGAAGCAGTTAGCAAACACTTTACGCTATCTTAAGCTGAATAAAGCCTTATTAAACTTATTATAGCAGAAGAGACTGGCAAACTTATGCATAATGTTATTAAATATAAAGTGATTTTTGCTGCTTTTATTAACTAGCATATAAGTTGAGAAGGCTGGTATAATATCTACACTACACTTAAAGGCTGCTTAAAGCCTCCTTTCTCTATAACTTCAGAAAATTCTACATAAAGCAACCTTGCTTTAAGTAGAAGCTATAGAGATAGTAATTTCTAAAAATGCCTATATAGCAGAAAGCATTAATAATTAGCTATAAAGTGTAGCTACTTAGAGATAGTATTGCAAAGCAAACAGGCTGAGTATAAAGCTTACTTTGCAGCTAGTAAAAAAGAGACTATTTTAGAAGCGCTCTTAAGGCTAGAGTAAAGCTGTCTCTAGAACTGCTTCTAAAGTGAAAAATAAATTATAAAGATACTAAAGATGCTATATCTAATGCAGATATTACTACAGTTGCCTTTAGATATAGTTATATAAAGTGATGTTAATCTGCAGAGACTGCCCTCAGCAGAAACTGCAGTAGAGTAGCACCTCAGATAATATAGCCTAGGCGACATTAATCTATAGAGACTGCCTTCAGCAGAGACTGCAGTAGAGCAGCGCTTCAGATAATATAGCCTAAGCGATATCAATCTGCAGAGACTGCTTTCAGCAGAGACTGCAGTAGAGCAGCACTTCAGATAATATAGCCTAAGCAACATTAATCTGCAGAGACTGCTCTCAGCAGAGACTGCAGTAGAGCAGCGCCAGCCTAGCAGAAGATAGATGCAATAATAAAGCTGATCTATAGAGACTACCTTCAGTAGAAATTGCAGTAAAGTAATGTTTACATGCTGTCTATATAAGAGCAAAGCAAATAAACCTCTTTTTATTTATATATAGCTTCATTTTGCAGCTTTACGTTTTGGACGTGAAGCTGGAGGGGTATGTTGTAGCTACTCAGCCACTTATGGCTTCATAGCTTCATGTGGCACAGGCATATTTAATACGCCTTCGCCTTGCATCCCTGTTTCCAAGAGATTAACCCGTTTTCACCTATTTCTACGACCCCTACTACGCGACAAATACTCAGGCACAAGCTGGCGAGATTGGCGACGAGAGCAAGTAGTACCGAGACGGAAATTTTCTTATCCGGGCGCGGCCAAGTGTTTACCTCGTGCCCGTCTGATGATGCTAGAATTCCTGCCAGGGCCCCGCAACAGGTTCCAAAGCCCGCGAGGCTGAGCATCGCCAGCCATGGCATGCGCTTCCAGAATCCAGGCTGCCACGGGATTCCGCGGTCTGAATCGTCTTTTTCAACGGCCATTGTAAGTGTTAATTATTGAAGACCTGAGCGTCTTGATAAGGCAAAAAAGCGAGGCAATCTGTCTTGGAAGTCAAAACCGGCCAGAAACGGGTTCGGATACATCAAAGGTGAGTGTCTATTCTTATACTAGCAGGCCTTGAGTTCATGAGCCTCAATCCGCCGCCACTTCAGGGAGGAAGTGTGGTACTCAAAGAGGGTGTATTGTATTCGTATTTCATTCGGTTGTTGGTTGCAGAAGGAAGGTAGCAGTCAGCCTGAGCTGACTGCAGCCTTCGAGTGAGGCTCGAAGGGGTGGTCTTTGCATGGTTAGCTGACGCTGCACACCATGCTTCTGCAACCAGAACTAAGCTATCTAGGGCCTAGTGGCTGCATCCTACGGTTGCTGTCACAAGGGCAGGGTGTTTGTCAAGTGTGTGTCAGGTATTTGTCAAGTGCTATTGAGACTGTATCAATCCTGCTGGGGAATATTCCACTTTGATCTTCTGGCGCAGCAGACAGTTCTCAGCAGGACTTTTCAATAGGCCAGCTTTCTGGGGGCTATGCTGCTGACCACCTCCTAATCAGCAAAACACACAGCTAGCATTTTCAAATTCCAAACGGCTTGCGTAGATTTATATTTTATCTCTAAAGACGGGTAAAAAAGCGGTAAGAAAAAGATTGTTCAATATTGTTTAAGCAGAGAGGAGGAGAAGAAATAGTGACGCGCTAATAATCTAATAGGGCATCCTTATTTCTATATCTATTATTTTATAGAAATAAGAAGTAATGGGTTAGTCTATTAATGAGATCGTTCGTACTCAATCTAAATTGCATTAATCTTCTGATGCGTAAATACTTATGACTCGCATGATTGGCATATTCTCCGACAGTTGACAGTATGGTATTCATGAACAAGTGGTACTCTCGAGAGTGTATGAACAGTAAGTCCAGAACAAAATAATGGTCTAGATACCAAGTCTCTCAGAGGCAGCCTTCGCCCCCTTGACCCGGTTTGCAATCTTCTCGAAAGCAATGTCCCTCGCAAAGTCCGGGCCCTTGACGTACTTTGGCTTCAGGTCGATACTGAACGGGCTGAAGCCACAATCATCCGTAGCACCAAGCTGGTCAACCGGGATGTACTTCGCTGCTTCGCACAGCTCATCCGCAATTTCCTCCGCAGTCTCAACTCGAGGGTCTAGCGGGTTCGTGACGCCGATGAAGGCAACCTGTTTGACGCCGTTGGCATCCCTGCGAATGTTCTGCCCAATTTCTTTCCAAACTGTCGGCTTGTCCTTCTCAGTGGATAGTTGTATCAGGAAGTATCCTAATTCACAAGTCAGTATGACATTTCTGGAAGATTTCAGAAACGGGTTCACAGACCTGCATTGATTTTGAAAAGTGATGGGAGAAGTGAATGATACGGCACATCCGCAGAGTGGACAGAGTCGCAGTCTCCACCGGGGCAGGTGTGAAGGCCAATGTTTGCCCGCTCACGCCAATTCACAACATGGGCTCAAACTGCTCGATGGATTGGGCTTGGTGCGAGAAATCATGGTGAATGGCGCCCCACTTGACGATAACGGTCTGTTAGTGCTCAACAATCATACATGTACTGTTAATACCCGCACTTCACATACCTCGAAACCCGTCTGGAATCATCAAGTAGATTTCAAATTGCAGCAAGTCGTCACCAACACATGCGATGATTGACTGACTTTTGACTTGTTGATATTTCGCTAAATCACTCTTTCTTCATTTTTACTAGTCGTTTTCACTTGCTGTTCTCCTTGATGTATCCTTTCACGAACTCCCTCAGATCGCTCTGGGGCAGCTCCAGCACCTTATTCGCCTTGCCCTCTTCCGGGATAGAGTGGCCGGGCACGTCGGCGAAGTGGTACTTGATAAGGAACTCCTCGAACGGGAACCGTCCGCCGGCCGCCAGCTTCCTCTTGCCCTCCTCGTTGACCTCGTCGGCGGTCTTGTGGTTCACCGTCCACTTGGCGCCGGTCTCCTCCTCGAACAGCTTGAGCAGCTGGTTCTGCGTGACGTCGAACTCGATGATGTTGATGTACTGGTTGGCCGTCTCGTCGGGGTGCTTCAGCACGGCCGCGATGCCCTCGGCCAGGAAGACCAGCGACGTCGTCGACACCTTCTGGTCGCCCGAGTCGAAGATGTCGATGCTCTTGTTCGCGAGGTCGATGCCGTAGATGCCGCGGGTGATGCTCTGCCCATCCGTCGTCAGTACATCCATCCAGCTCATCCATTAGAAACAGCGAAAGAGGAAACTCACCCAGTCAAAGAACAAACTCGTACCAATCCCAGTCCACGTGAACCCCTCATTTGCCTTCGCCTTCTCAATCAGATAGTCCACCGCCTCAGTCTTGGCAATCAGCCAGTCGCCGAGGATCTCCCCCTTGAGGTTGCGCGTGTTGAGGCCGTACTCGGACGGGATGAAGCGCTTCACGCCGGCTGCGACGGCGGCGTCGACGAGCGGGTCCTGCGCGCCCTTGACGACGGCCGCGACGGTCGAGATGGCCGAGACGACGGCGTCCTGGCCCGCGAGCGCGGCGGTCAGCGACTCGACCGAGGCGAGGTCGGCCTTGCGGACGGCGACGCCTTCGGGGAACGTCGCTGTTGAGGAGGTGCGCGAGATTGCTGTGACGGCGAAGCCGTGGTCCTGGAGGGACTTTACGACGCGGAGGCCGACGAGGCCTGAGGCCTGTGGGAGACGTGTGTGAGCGCCTTGGAGCGGAGGGGAAGAGGGGGAGTGGGAAGGGTCTAGCTTACACCGACGACGGCGACTGTCTTGATGGACATCTTTCAGAGAGAATGATAGTACTGATTGGAGTGTCCCCTTTAATCTTCCTAGTTCAAGACAGTAAAAAGGCTTCTTCAGTAGATATCCAGAGCGTGTAAGTCGCAACAAGCTTCCCGAGAACGCGACCTCCTCGCACTTGAAGTCCCTCGACTGGTCGCCTTATATACTCCCTCCCCGGCAGTCGTCAACGACAAGGGGAAAGGGAGGGGCAGCAACACACACTACATCCCTCCCACTATCCCCCGCCATATTCTAGAAACTTTGCGCCATCAGACCAGATCAAGCTTGACGGGTAGCCCTGCCAGTGCAACCTTACACGGCCGTTACAAGCTTCATTCTGCCAGGGCAATGCAGCGCGGGTACGGATACCTACCTCCCCCGGCAAAAGATCAGCCAAAGCCCCAAAGGTAAAGGTGTGATGGGGGGGATATCGAAGCTGCTGAAGAAACAACAACCGGGTTGCACCTTGCGGAGCCCTGGGACGAGTCAGGGCAGCGGCGGCTCCCACCGACGGCGCACACAAACGGCGTACGGATACCCGCGCCCCCTTCAATGCCCTCTGATAAGATGCCATGCATGCCCCCCCCCCCCCCCCCCCGCGCCCCCACAGGCGCCATCAGAGGCAGGTCTGTCGTCACATCACATCGAACGGTGTTGTTCCGAGTCTGTTCCGGGCTGTGGTGCTAGCAGCGTGCCTTGCTTGGTAAAAACTGCCGGGCTGCGGCAGGGGCCCTGGCCACGGCCCGAAAGCAGATCGATCTCCGGGTAGTCACGGATATGACCAGGTAGCCTCCGGCAGGTAGCTTCGGTGTTTGGTACAGCCTCCTTCCTGCATTGTGGCCTCATGCGTCTCTATCTCTGGGCGCGGGCGAGGCTGATGATGGATGGATCTCGGGCAACTCAGCTTTTGGAAGGTGTGCTCGGTTTCGTTTCCGGCAGTTTGTTCATCCACGAAGGCAGAGATAGACATGGCTGGAGGATTTGGGCTGTTCATCATTTAAGGTGTAATTGAGCTTATTCTCGAATCCTGCCATCGCTCACAAGTTACGCATAGAGTTAAATCCAACAAACGTTGGGAATTGATATTACACTACAAGGCACATATAGAAACTATCTCACACCACCTTATTCACCTTCCATCCGCCAGAAACCCCCCTCGCAACAAATATCGTGACCCCGCTCGCCGCCAGACAGCACCCGCTCCAGATCCACCCGCTCAAATACCCATGCGACCGCGACAGCGCGCCCGCAATGGGCGACCCGAATAAGATGGCCACCGACATGACCGTGAAGGCCATGCCGAACCGCGTGCCCATGTAGCTCTTGTCCGCGGTGAGCCTTACAAACGTAGTCGGCTGCAGCGCGAAGAACGTGCCCGCGAAGAAGCCGTACACGACCGTGACCGCGATCAAGCTGCCCTGGCTATTCGTCGCAGCGAAGCAAAAGGCAGCTATAGACATGACGAAGACTGCGGCGCAGATCATGTTGAGGATGCCGGTGTAGGGCACGATGAAGTTGGGCACGATGCGGCCGACGATGGAGGCGCCGTTGAGGATGGAGAGGAGGTAGAGGGCAACGTCCGGGGAGGAGAGGGCGTTGTCGAGGGCGTAGGACTGGACGTAGACGTAGGGGGTGTACATGCCGAGGAAGAGGAGACAGCAGGCGCCGAGGAAGAGGAGGAAGGGCGCGTCGCGGAAGACGGAGCGGTCGATCCAGGGGCGGCGGGCGGGCGGCGTCTTGAGGGAGGAGGTCTTGATGACGAGGAGGGAGACGCCGAGGGTCACGAGGGAGATGAGGGCGAAGACGAGGACGGTCCAGCGGAAGCCGATCTTGGGCTGCATCGCGCGGAAGAGGGCGGGCAGGACGAGGCTGGGAGGTTTGTTAGCTGAGGTGAGTGGTATAGAGGGAGGGATGATGATGCTTACCCTCCTACGCCGCTACCGTTGGCTGCGATGCCGTTGGCCAGGGGCAGTCTTGTCGAGAACCATTGCGAGGGGAGGGCGACGCCGAGGGTGGAGAGGCAGCCTGTCCCGATCCCGATGATGAGGCCCTGGCAGAGGAGGAACTGCCAAAGATTTTGGCAGAAGGCTTGCAGAATGAGTCCGACGAGGACGAGCAGCGAGCCGATGATGAGCAAGTAGCGCGAGTAGCCGAGGTCGAAGATGGGTCCGATGATGAAGCCCAGAAAGACCATGAGGAAGTTCTGTAGAGAACCAATGGTCGAGATCTGGAATGCGGAGTTGTCGCTCAGGATATCAGACGCGTAGTACGCCTGGAAGGCGCCGAAGCTGGATATCAGACCTAGGAAGTTATGTTAGACCGGGTCCATTCATTGTAAAGGCGCACACACGCCCGCCGGCTCACGATGGTGTTGCATCGCGGCCGTCCATCCCAGACTTACCCCATGTGTTGAAGTACAACAGAAACGATCCGAGAATGTGGAGCCATGCCTGCAGACCACCGTTTGGCGGCCCAGCAGGGGCGGCGGGCTTCTCTGCTGGTGGTGATGTTTGTGAAGACGACGTCGGAGGGCTGTCGTTGGTGCTGCCGTTGTCGGCGACGACAACGGAGGCATCTTGTGCCGTGGCGGCGGCAGCAGCGTCTTTCTCGTCCTGCCCCTTGGGCTTCTCATTCGGCGCCGAAGACATTGCCGGTCAGTCAGACCACCCGAGCCGGGGCTCACTAGAGTAAACAAGCGCCGAAACTCTACCGTATGTGCGGCGTCGCCTGGAATGGATCGGAATCGTAGTCGCAATAGCCGCCGATCAAAGCGCCAAACAAATGCAGACACAGGCGACGGAAAGGAATACAGTGAAGGGGAAGAAAGTTTAAGTGATTGAAAGGGGAGTCAGTGTCGAGAATTAGGTAGGATTAGGATTGGCATGCAGGGACCAGAGAGACAGAGATCCGGGACGTAGAGAGAGATCGGAAAACGCATTCGGCTTTGGCAAAATGCTTCCGAGCGATCACCGTCCCCAGTTGTGTTTTTCCCTCTCCTGCGCTCACTTAAGCAGAAATGGCGTTGTCGAAAGATTTCCCAGTGGGTGGTCCCTGGTCTGGCCCCCTTTCACACCAACAAAACATCGACGGGTTGTGGGGAAACGGAATTGGGCCCCAGCCAAGTTTTGGTTTTGCTGTGAATTTTTTTTTTTCAGTCGATGGGCAATGGGCTGATGAGATGGGGATTGGGTGAGCCGATTCTCTTATGGGCGATTCCCTGTCGACGGGAGGGTCGTCGAGTGCAACCTTCCATGTTGATTGCTAAGATCGGGACCCCCGATGGAATCCGCAAGCCGCGGCAGATCTGATCTGGGTTGGCTCGATGACGGAAGCGTTGAAAGTGCCCAAAGGGATCATTCGACTTCGTTCAGAGAGGTCGAACTCATCCTGGAATTTTAGAACCCAAAACTCATCGCTTCAACGTTCTCACCACAGCCGCAAGATGTTCAGACACTCATCTTAATCGCCCAATCTCATCAGCAAATCCGTTCCGGCATCATTCCGCACTGCATCTCCATCTCAGGACAGCCGCGGGAAGGATCATCAAAAGCAATGGATCCCCCGTCGCCGGGGACCGCGCCTGTTTAGGCAGTCCACATCCATGCTGATCTGCCGCGCGCGCGCCGGGTCGCCACTGAGATGGAGCCCCAGGATGCCATGGCCACAGCTGCTTGACAACCTGCCAAAAATGGGCTGACACGACATCATGGCCCCAGCTGGATATTTTATCCCAAACTGGGTTAGAAGGATTGAGGTGATGGGACGGAATTCAATCGACGATGCGTGCAGGTCTGTACTATGTAAGTCCAGCTCATCCATCAGAAGTAATGTTGTTGAGTTTGCATCTTGCTTCCAGCAAGGCGATCGCTTTCCGCACAGCAGCCATGAATAGCCTTGGATTGAGACGTGCAGATCACCTCGCTGATGCGCAAGTAGGTAAATTGAGTGGTGATGGTTGAAGTAACGCGGAATGCAGACGCCTGATCAATGTTTATTGGCTGGGTAATAAATATGTACTGAATGTCATCCGGAGCTATTCTGCTCACATGTTGCGCCCCTTCCCATGCATTGTCCCAAGATATTAGGAAACTGACGTCACGTCAACCGCGTGTCTAAACAACAATCCTCGTGTGACGCCTCATATGATTAACATTATCTCGTCTCTCCGTCGCTCGAGCTCGAGCTACTGCTGAGGTTGCTTGGCCTGTTGGGTCTAACAACAACAAAACCCTGCTCGGGTCGAGGCGGTCTTACGACCTGAAATCCGTGCTCCACGCTCGGCTGGCCAGTGAA
Source organism: Colletotrichum horii (assembly GCA_027406005.1). Taxonomy (NCBI): domain Eukaryota; kingdom Fungi; phylum Ascomycota; class Sordariomycetes; order Glomerellales; family Glomerellaceae; genus Colletotrichum; species Colletotrichum horii. Next base: position 8,687,260 of record JANVYB010000001.1, on the reverse strand, counting down.
CTTGGCCCAAATGCCAGAAGTAGATCGAAGTGATGGCTTTGGAGCAGGAGGGCGGGGAATCTCTTCAGATGCTCTTGTGGCGGGCGCCGGTCTAGGCGCGCCGTAGTATAGGTCGGCTTCGCGGAATGAGTAGTCATTCCATCGTGGACCGAGTGGCCTTCCGTTGGCCTTGGTCGATGATGGTTGAGGCTCAAGGACTGAGTCTTCTTCTATCGATTCCTCGGATAGCCTCCCCGGCGACATGATGGACTCAGAACGCTGGATGGATCGCTTCTCTGCCAGGGTGGTGGATGTGGACGTGCTTCTCGATGGTGGGTAAGCAGACGAAGCCGGCGACGCAATGCTTTCGGATCTTCGATAGTAATCGGAAGAAGAGATGGACGTCCCGCGCGATGGCGAGCGAGGGGGGCGATAGTATCGGCTTGATGTAGTTGATGAATTCAGACGCAACGTGCTGGGACTATCGGGGCGGTACGTTGGGTGAAGGTAGCCAGCAGCTGGCTCCCCGAAGGCGTCGTGCTCAGAGGGCAACCCGTAGGAGCTGTCGGCGTCGTACATTGTAGAAAGGTTTGTTCTTGATACCTGACGACGTCTGAGTTGTCGGAGTCCGTATACCTATATACTGTCAGACAATAGATTGCAAAAACATACAAGCCACCTACATCAGGCCTTGGGGCTTTCCACCACGTCTTACAGAGCGCAACAAGGTCGCAGACCGCCGGAACAAAGAAGCCCAATAAAAGCATGCCGGTATGGAGTGCCAGAAGCACGTAGCCGATGGCGCTTTTCGTCTCGTGTCCCGCAAGGTCCGGCAGGAACGACACCATGAATATCAAGCTGCAGAGACGCATGGTTGCCGCAATCGCGCCAATGGAAAAGGTCGAATAGGCCTGAAACCCAGCAATACTCGCCAAGAGAAGAAGCTCGCATGAGCCAAGGACGGCCAGCTGCGCCGGGCCCGAGATCTGCAACCCGCCGATGGCCGCGCCACGGACGAAAACCAGAACGAATAGGATGAGAATGAAGGTCTCGTCATGTCGTCGGAAGTCATCCGTGGGTGTGATCCGTCTATACCGCTTCGTGCTGTCGAATATCAAGACGCCAAGGCTGTGCGTGGGAATTTGACGGAGAAGCCAAATAAAGGCGCCCATCATGGCAACAATGAGCGCTACTGCGAGTGACGTATGATATGCTGGCAACAACGAGGCATGGTCGAGCTGATAAAACGAGAGGGCCGCCAAAGGCAACATGAAGTATGACAGTATGATTCGAAGGACACGGCTGAAAGTGTGTCGCAAGCCGACAGCTGGTTCAGAAACCTCGCCATCGGAATCTCGGCCACGGTTCACGAGCCATGCGACCTCGATCACCACGGCGCATCCAAGAGCAACAATCACCATGAGAACCACCATGTTGATCCAAGTATCCATCGTCATGGGAGCACCTGCAATTTGGGTCATCAACTCTAGACCAAATGTACCGCCATAGGTGCCATTCATGACGTAGATTCCATCCTGGACTTTGTCATAAGTCACCCCGTGTGTGACAGGCCCAACCACGAAAAGTGAGAACCAATTCAAGTTGCTGACCACAGGCTGGTAAAAGCCGGGATACCGGAGGCTGAGCCCACCAGTCAGGAAGACGAATTGGATGTACTGCAAGCAATCGCCGACGTTCGGAAGGACCGTCCGTATGGAACGGGCCTGTTCTTCATCGAGCGTGACTGGGGCACTGTAGACGGAGCGCAATATGCCGACAAGAAACACGAAAAGGAAGATGCCCCATGTCGTGTAACCAATTGCAGATATTGTGGTCGGATCGAGCGCAGGAGTTATGTCTGCTTGTCGGCAGCTGATCTCCTCGGAGTCGTTGCTCTGCAGATGCAGCGTCGCATGGAATGTCGACAACGGAGGCAGGCGGCCAATATCGGTTTCGAGGTTGACGTACAGACTCGCCGGGTTTCGCATGGTCGACTTCCAGCCGTTGGCGAAGTTGAGCTTCGCGCATGTCGCATTAGTCTTTGCGCTGAAGGCCGATGATCGTCCCAACATCTGTATTTCTAGAGCCGCTGCGGGCATCATTCGGGCGATTTCCTCGCATTCTTCTTCTTCGATCCATCGCCCTACCCGAAATGACAGTCGCTCATCTCCGTCATCTAGTCGTCGTAACTTCGCATCGAGGCTCGTAGGGGCAAAAGGATCGTTTCTGGATGAGACTTCGTCGCAAGGTTGCCATTGAACATAGGCACCAGAGGCGCAGCTGGCCAGCAGCCCTACGAGGCCAAGGCGTGCCAACATCACCGCACCTTCCTGACCTCGTTTGCGATATCCAAGACTGGCGACAATGGTGGGCGATAGCGGTTGTTCCTCAGCGCATCAGTAACAGTCGATGCGAGCCCCTCAATGATGTGGTCGTTGAAGATGATGGGGGCAAGACTGATCGTAACCAACGCAGCAGATGACTTCCATCTTTTTTCTGAACATGACCAGTGGATCCAAGGCATTGACTGCATTGCCGAGGACGCTAAACCTCAGCCAGCCTGCTCGTATTCTACTGCAAAAAGGGGTCTTTTCTATGCGGATCCCCCTGACTCGCGGGTCCGCCGAACGTCTTTTTGCGGGGATATGCTGGCGGTGCAGATGCTGAAGAGGCTCTGCTGGATGGCACTGAAAGAGCACGCAGGTGGCTCGGTCCACTGAGAGGTCTCCTGGAGAAATCTGCAACGCTGAAGACGGAGACGGACCAGGGTCCTGATAATTCCCGATGGCCCCCGCGTCTCACACGGAGCCGAGTCTCGGTGATGGACGTGTCGGCGGTTCAACATGTGGATGTGGTGGCGGGACAATCTGATGCTGTGTTAGCCATTGAAGAAATCAAATCTGAACTGGCAAATATACAGTCAGAGGAGACAAGGGCCAACGTTGTATGTCATTGAACAAGCCCCCGACCAAACAATGTCGAAAAGGGCAGAGACGCCGCTGGATCGATGGCAACCGGCGCATTGCGCTAGACTGGTAGGCCTGAAGGCCGACGGGCAGAGTTTTTTTAGGGTACCGGCAGATGGAACGTTTCCCGTCATTTCCTATTTTTAGGCGCTTAGCTTGCGTTTCCGGGTAGGAAGTTTCCCCCCTTCTTCCGCAAACCAATAGCGATCTTACCTGACGGATATTTGTCGATGCGAAAAGCCTCCAATGGACAAGAACGTTGGCCAGATCGATCCCCACCAAAACGGACATCGAGGCCGATAAGCGCGAAGCTGTGATCTTGAGGGCTGAAGCAAAGCATTCCACTCAACGTCTTCCTCGTTGAGTGCACGTGGGATACAAACAAGGAAACAAAGAATTCGGCCAGGTTTAACCATGACGCTGTCCATCTCCCGATTGCGAGGGAAACTCTGTTTTTGTTCATGGTCCTCAGACTCCAGAGAGCGATGGTCTAGAATCGGCATCGCGAGCGCCGTCAAGTGTGTTAGTGGCGGCTACCCAGGCGTGCCGTGTTCAACAAGCCGCATCATCGGTCCGTGGCCTGAAATTGATTGCCGGTCTCATGGCTTATCGGCGAGGTTTGTCAGTGGGGCCCTCCCAACGCTTGTCCTCATTCTTTCGCAGTTCTCGTGGCTTCGAGAGGCGAATTCGGGCAATGAAAGACGAAGTTTGGGGAGAACGTGGCCAGTGATGGTGGTGGACGATTGCTGTGGGAAGGGATGGGATGACAGGAGACCCGGCGAGCTGGTTTGGACGAAGTGATGGGATGACCGGCGTCTGGTGCAGGTTGTCCTTGCACTGCAGCAGCTCAGGCACCAGGCGCAGGGAGAGAATCGGCCGTGCCGTGCCTTGGGCTCAACTCGACTTTGGGCCCAGGGAGGTGTGGTGCGTTGAGGCAACGGACGCGAGAGCCAAGTGCGGATAAGGTAGGCAGGCAGTCGTACGAGAGCAGGTTATCGCAATTCGGCCATGCGGCGTGGTGAGTCCAATGTTTAGGATCTATCGCGATCCTTGTGTCGTGGTGGAACATGTTCAAAAGCAAGCGTCCCTCAGCTTGGCGTCCAGCAGAGGGAGCATCGGTAATATCGGCATCGAATATAAGTAGGGGTGGTAAGGTTGATCATCATCTCGAGACGGAAGGATGTGGTTTGTTCTCGTCGACTGCGGCGAGATGCATGTTGGAGGAGGAGCGAGATCGAAAAAAAAAAATGTCGAAGGAGGAGACGGAGGGAGGCTGTCATCACCCAATTCAGCAGGAAGGAGGGGAAAGAGGAAACCGACCAGCACTTGCCTCTGCAGTCACGACGCAGGTACGGCCGCCACCCCGCCCTTCTGCATATGGAAGGGCTACCTACAGAACGACGGCAGGGGCGCCCCAGAGTTCCAGTAAGGATGGCAAGAGCACACCTCGAATACGGCAGTGGCGAGCTGAAGGTGCCCTGCCCGCCTGCCTGCCTGCCTGCCTGCCTTCTTCCTTTGCCAGATCACGATGGCATCTGACCTCAATCACAGAATCCAATAGTCGGGTTTGCAAACATCGATGGCATCGACAGACCACAGCTTACACCCCTGCCTTTCTAAACGTCATCGTTTTCTGATTTGGATTAATGCCAGGAGGCCCGGTGCAGCGAACGACCACTAACACAACCATATTTTCAACCGTATTTTTTGCGTGCTTTAGCGGCGAGCTGCCTCCGGTCGAGCCCACCTTCCGTGTGCCTTCCGCCCTTGCATCGTGCAGCAGGTGCAGGTGCAGGTGCACCCGAGTGCTGGAGCGCTCCTTCCGTGCAGAGTGCAGACGGGCCTGCCTGCAGGTGATGCTGCTCGCTTAAGTAAACACCTGACCCCAGCGGGACTAGCGCCCGACGCCCCCAATCTCTTCCCCAAGCTGCATTCCCTGCGCATCGGAGCTTGTTCCACCCTCCCGTCCGTACCTTAGTCTTAGTGTTGGCTTCGTTTTTCGGAGCCCCTTCAATCGACTTTGTTTCTTCTGCATGTCTTCGACGTGCCCACCCCACGGCAGATCTCGTCCTGCCCAGATCCAACATGCCTTCCAAACAATGTCAACCCAATCTACTCGTGGCGACTAGTTGCCGCGCGTCGGAAAGATACCTGGCCAGCCAAGACAACAAAGCAATTGAATCACATCCATCATGGCCTCCGGCCCCTGCTCCGTGCAGCCACGCATTCCAGGCATTCCATCCACGAGATGCGCCTTGTGATGGACCACTGGGCTAATCATTGGGCAGCCTGCCAGCTTCGCCTTGCTTGTTAAAGCACACCACCATCGCATCATCCCTGGCTCGTCGCATGGCTTCCATCCGCCAGCCTGGATGCCCCATGTCTCGCCAACTCCCAAGGGCACAGTCCCTCCCTTGCTACGGATGCACAACACTCGGCTCCCGGTTGCTGACTTCGCTCCGCTGGGCTCTGGGATTGCGCCTGTGCTCGTTTCTGTTTTGGACGCTTCTCTCCGACCCTGACCTGTCGTCTACATACTGTGCCAGAGCTCAGAGAAGAAGCTCCCCTGCTTCCACGCTCGGCATGCCTTTCCCGCCTTCCCTGGATTGTCTCGGGCGTCTTCAATATCTCGCCCTAATCAAACAAGCCTAGGCGTACGCACCATCCCTTCACAACCTTCCTTCACACGCACGACTGCCAGCTCGCCCAAACCACGCGTGCAAACACTTTGGCCATGCATGAAGCGCATGTTCTGCGCCTACGCCTAGCTTCGATGGAGAAGCTCTAGTTCGACCCATGGCTAGGTCGATGTCGGCCTCGACGGAAGGGCCGCGGCTGTGCCCCATCTGGCGTGTTGAGGGGCGCCATGCTCTTGGCTCACAATCTTGGCCATCATGGTTTTTGTTTATTATCTCGCGCGACCCCAGATCCTCATCATCCTCTTCTCCAGTGCCACGCTCTCTTTACTTCCTCAAGGCACCTCTTGGGTTTTCTTCTGTGTCCAGGCAGACATTTCGTCCCTCTTTCTTACCCTTCTCAGTCTGCCAGGATGAGGTTGTCCATCGGAGTGCTGGCTTCGTTGCCAGCACTGGTTGCTTCGCTGGCCTCCACCGATTCATACCGTGATGCTGTAAGTCCCGGTTCCTCCTTCGAAGTCACAAGTTCCGTGTTTGGGTTGTAACTACTACGATGGGGTGTGGGCTGACGATATGTTATTGTAGGATTTGCCTCAATCGGGCTATCTCCCCAATCACAACCTTGACCCAAACATTGCCGGTTCTTCAAGCTTCAGAAACTTATGGACTTTCACTTCTCCCGACAGCAAGGAGTTTTGGTTGGCCAAGCCCTTGGTATACACACCCGAGGGGGGCACCGAGCTCGTCATTACCGCCTCTGAGATGAACATCATTCGTATCTTCGACAGTAAGACCGGAAATATCTTGAAGCAGAGAACTCTCCAGGCACCCTTCTCCGCCGCCGACAGCAACTGCGGCGACATCCCCAACTGGGTTGGCGTCACCGGTACTCCCATCATCGATCCCGCGACAAGCATCATGTACGTCTTCTCCAAGGGCTATCGAGACGGGACCACTTCCGGCACAGCCAACGGTGTCTACAAGATGTACGCGATTCGTATCCCCTCGCTCGAAGATGTCGACAAGTTCCCCGTCCTGATTGACGGTATCAATGCCGATAACGACCCAGCCAAGTACTTCGTCGGTGGCGTGGCCCTGCAGCGACCCTCTCTAGCCGAGCTCAATGGCCACATCGTCGCCGCATTTGGCTCTCACTGCGGTCGCTGGAACTACACTGGTTATCTTGTCTCTGTCAGCAAGACACCCGGCGTGGGCCCGGTGAGCATGTGGGCCACGGAAGCCGCTCCCGGAGCTCCGAAGCCGCAACCAACTGATCTCGCAAACGAAACGGGAGGCAAGGCAGGCATTTGGCAGAGTGGTATGGGTTTGCCCGTCATCGGCAACAACGTCTATTTCGTGGCAGGCAACGGTCAGGGACACGCCAACGGAAATGTTCCCGCCAGTGGCAGAATCTACATGTCCACCCTCGACGAGTGCACGGTAAAGATGGAGGTGGCATCGACTGGAAAGTTAAGTCTGATCGACTACTTTCAGCCGTATGACTACATTGGACTGGATGCTGGTGACCGCGACGTCGGTTCTTCGGGACTTGCCGTCCTGGACCCAACCGTTTTCAAGGGCACCGGCGTCAACCGAATGTGCGTTACGGCTGGAAAGAAGGGAAGAGCCTACATCATGAACGCCGACAACCTCGGCGGTTTTCGACAAGCGTCTGACGGTGGCGATGGCATCATCCAGACCATTGAGCTTGGGTTCTCATTGTACGGCGGATTCGGCAGCTACCCCGGCGAGGGCGGTTACATCTATGCTACCACTGTCGGTGGCCCGCTTGTTGCGTACAAGCTTGGTTTCGACGCGAAGGGTGCGCCTCAATTCACCCTTGCCGGCAAATCAGCCTCCTTCGTTGGAGCTGGTCGCGTTGGTGTTGGGCAAATGACTGTTACATCGGACAATGGCAAGCCTGGTACTGGCATTGTAAGAACCCCCTCATTCGTTGATACACATTGACTAACACCCGACAGGTCTGGGTTGCGGATGTCAACGTCGGTCTCCAAGCCTTCCGCGCCGTTCCTCAAGACGGCGTCATGGTTCCCATCACCCTGCCCTCCACCCAAGGTAGCAACAAGTTCCAGCGCCCGGTCTTCGGGGATGGTCGTGTCTTCATGAACGTCAACAATAACAGGCTTATGGCGCTGGGATCTCCCGTCAACCCTGCTGTCAACTGCACCAGCCCAGTGGACTTTGGCTCTCTTGAAGCTGGCTCCACCGCTAGCGTGACTGTCAACTGCAAAGCCAACGTCGCTCTTACCAAGGTCAATGGCTGCACCACTGCGGACCCGACTTTCACTTGCTCCAACTCCACTCTGCCCCAGGGCGCCGTCGCTGCAGGAGCTTCTTTCTCTTTGAACGTCACTTGGGACCTCTCCAACCCGGCTGTCTCGATTGTGCCTGGAGTGCTTTCTAGCGCTGTCACGCTCTCCATCAGCCCTCCTGCTGAGTACGCTACTAGTGTGCTAGTGTCCGTCCAAGGCACTGTCGTCAAGCAGGGCGCCTTTTTGAGTGCTACACCATCGGATATTGCTTTCGGTAGATTAGTCCTCCGTGACGCCCCAGACGGCCTCACGGGATCTGCTCTTATTCAAAATGTTGGTAACGGCACCTTGACGTTCACTGGCTTCGCCTGGCAGACGAACACGAGCGACTACGCCAACTTTACCAGTGATGGCGGGCTTGGCTCTGGTTTCTCGTCTACAAATTTCCCGACCGTCGGTTCCACGATTGAGTCCGGAAAGAGTCTCACCGTCGCCTTGCGCTTCTTGAAGGAGACACCTGGATCATACTTGTCAAAGATTACCATCTGGTCTAACGGAGGAACTGCTGTGCTCACTCTAAGTGCTTCCGTCAACAACCCGCCTGTTGTTTCGTTCGAAGTTTCCAATGGGTCCGGTGGCTGGACTGTGCTGTCAAACTACACTCTCTCATACGGCAACGTAGTCGCAGGAGGCCTTGTCGACAAGCAAATCAGGGTCTGCAACAAGGGCGATGCCCCTCTGACGATCACCATCTCCAAGCCCCCTGCCACCTCGCAGCTCTTTGCCCTGAACCCTAACAATGAGCTCACAGAAGGAACGCAAGTTGTGGGCGGTAGCTGCTCCATTGGAAGCGTTGGTATTCACGCTGCACCGGTTCAACCGAACCATCCTGCCCAGGCTTTACGTGCCACGTGGACTCTCAGCACCGACGGTCTTAACTCAACCACCAGTGAAGTTTCGGGCCGCCACGACATTGTCTTCGAAGGCACCGTTGTCAGCAAGCAAGTCGGGCCTCTCCTTTCCAACGGTACTGCCAAATACCAGTACGTCGGATGCTTCAAGGATACCACCAATTTGGGCCGCAATCTTCAGAACTCTGTCAATACTGCTGCCCAACAACAGACGAACACGCTGCAGCAATGTCAGGGGATCTGCAACGACAGGGGCTTTGCTCTATCTGGTGTTCAGTACCACCAAGAGTGTTGGTGCGGTTCAAGCATCAAGAATCCGTCTACGTACGAGGACGAGTCCCTCAACCTATGCACTTTCGATTGCACTGGAGATGATACTCAGGCATGTGGTGGCGACAACGGGCACATGAGCCTGTACGCCGATATTACATCATTTGACATTGCTGGGTTCTACCAGTCTCTCAAGAACCCCAGCTCTAGCTCATCGCTGCCAGCATCAACAAGATCATCCACCAGAGCATCGTCCGCTAGCAGCGTTCCTCCAGTCTCCTCTGTGGCATCCTCCTCGATTGTTACCAGCTCTGCAACATCCCTGAGCAGCGGTGTCTCCAGCACATCTGCGACTCCGTCCTCATTGGTGTCCACTGCTTCATCTGGTGCCTCCAGCTCAAGCCTCAGCACCGCTTTCGTCTCGACAATTACCCCCATTTCAACGACCTCGAGCAGTGCGACTCCGTCTGCAACATTTGTCGCGTCGCCCCTCAACCCTCAGATGCCTGCTATTATCGGTGGGCAGTGGCAGTATGCTGGGTGCTTCAAGGATCTTGTGGACGGTGAGAGGCTATTCCAAGGGGCGTCATCCGCCTCAGACGACATGAGCTTGGCCAAGTGCGCCGCATTCTGCAGTACTGGCGCGCCAGGTGGTGGAGCCTTCAACTACTTTGGCGTAGAGTACGGCCGCGAATGCTACTGCGGCTGGGATGCGCAAGCCGCCAAGATGTCCACCTCAGAAGCCGAATGTTCTTCGCCCTGTGCCGGTTCCTCCGTCGGTCTGTGTGGTGCCGGTTTCCGCCTTTCGGTTTACAACAACACTATCCCCAATCAAGCACCGTCCCAACCCCAACACGCTGCTCGAGCAGGCGACTACGAGTTCCTGGGATGCCAGACCGAAGGCATCAACGGACGCGCTTTGTCAGGAGCTTCCTTCGGCTCGGCAGATATGACAACCAAGGCTTGCGCCGCCTTCTGCGCCAAGGGTAACTTCCAGTACATGGGTGTTGAGTACGCCCAAGAGTGTAGGTTCCGTGCCCTGTGCTCGCTAGACGTTTTCTGACAATGATATCAGGCTGGTGTGGTAGTGCAACCAACGCGGGATCGGTCCCGGCTCCGCTGAAGGAGTGCGACATGCTCTGTCGCGGCAACCAGGTTAGTCAACTGTCCCCCGTTGCAAGGTGTTTTCTAACGGTATATAGTCTGAGTACTGCGGAGGAAACAGCCGCCTCGATCTATTCAAGCTTTCTGCTACTGGCGGACAGTCATCGTCATCGCCCAGCACCTCGACCATTCAATCATCTTCGGTCGGTTCCAGCTCTGCCACTGTTCGCGCCAGCTCAAGCGTCGCCTCTTCAAGCTCGACGGTGTTAAGCTCCAGATCGTCCACTGCGAGCCCCATAAGCAGCTCGGCTATCTCGACGTCATCTGTGGCGCCATCCAGCTCTCTCGTGCCATCTGTGGCGGCATCGACAACCTCGAGCACTTCCCCTTCGGCAAGTGGTAGCACGTCGTCAGCGGCCTCAGCCACGGCAACCGACGGGTACTACTATGTTGGCTGCTACAGGGACCGACCGACCGGGCACGCACTTCCTCTGCTGTTTGCCAACCAGAGCGTCACGCCTGAGCTTTGCATTGCCCATGCCAATTCGGTGTACAGCAAGGCCCCAGCTCCGACAACCAAGTTGCCGTACCTGTTCTTGGAGTACCACCACGAGTGCTACGGCGGCTCGAGTCTCGACTTCCAGGGCGGCGCTGTTACCTCACTTGTTGGGACCAAGGCCTGCACGAACTACTGCTATGGCAGTGTTAGCACCTTCACAACCGACGGCACCGTCACGACCACAACAAACACGGCCAACTACTGTGGTGGGGCCAAAATGTTTGACCTGTACGCTCTCTCAACGCCGGTTGCATTCCCGACAACCGGCGGACCCGTGGTCACCCAGACCGCCTAATCGTTGGCATAATCTCATGCGATCTTAATGGAGTAATAGTGGCTTGAAACGGCCTTGGATAACCTCAGAAAATCTCACTTAGCACATACCCAGGACATACCGATAAGCGGATGCCATGTAGTCATTGCATATTTACATCTTCATTTCTCATTCATTCTGCCTTTCCGACTGTTGTGTGAAACGTACTCCGGGCGTGTCGTGGCTTGGGCTCCAATGCCCGCCGCACGTTCCGCCTCCGATACACGGAACGGCCCCGGGTTCAGTTAACTTTGTCCAGACCTCTGAGCGAGTCAACGGACAAGAACCAAACACCGTTGCCATCTTCTCATGTGTTAGTTAGCACAGCAGCCCACTGACTGACCCGCGTGCAGCATTCGATCCTGCTGCATTCATGACGGCAGAATTGCCGATAGATTCATGAAACCCCACCTCAAATACCCGACACCCAATGGCAGCCTCCGCTCTCTGATTAGGCAGGTCGCAAGTTGCCCGCGGCGTTGACTCGCCCACATGTCCGTATCGGCACCGGTCGGGTGGACTCCGACTCCGAAACATGGATATCGGCAAATACTGGGGTTCTATGCCGTTATCTGTTGAAACCCCACAATGATTGCACGTTGGTGGAAGAGCTCCTATCTCGGCGAGCGGGGGATGGGGAAGCTCTTGAGACATCGACTGGTCAATCGTGAAGGATGCATGGAGGTGGCTATCACGCAACGCAGGGATCTGTGTGTGTGACTGCTTACAAAATGACGTCTCTACGCTTCCTCCTGCGAGGGCTTGTGTTCTCTTCCTTGAAATCTGAGATTTGGACCGAAGAAAGGTGACATTTTAAGGCCGGAGTTGAGTGCATTGAGTTGGAGCACCTCGGTCGACCACAACAGCTTCACGATGCGTTCCCACACCCTCGTCAACATCTTATCCGCGGCCGCAGCCGTGGTCGCCTCCAACGACCAACATCCTCTCACCAAACCCTCAGCTTCCTCCTTCACTTGCGATCTCCCGCCTCCAATCTCCCCATCCGACGGCCTTCCTTCCGCAAAGGAGCTCTTCACCTCCGAAGCCGCTATCCTCAAGCAAGTCTCCCGCCATGCAGCCCTCGTCCGCGTCCCCTCAATCTGCTACGACGATCTCGGCGACTTTGACACCGACCCGCGCTGGAAAGTGTTCTACGAACTCCACGATGTCATGCGCAAGACCTATCCGGCGGTCCACGCGCGCTCCGAACTCGTCAAAGTGAACACCTTCGGTCTCGTCTACACCATCCCGGGCTCATCCCCAGACCTCAAGCCTCTCCTCCTCGCCGCTCACCAGGACGTCGTCCCTGTCGCCGACGCCTCGACTTGGACCTACCCTCCGTTCGCCGCCCATTTTGACGGTGAGTGGATGTGGGGTCGTGGTGTCTCTGACGACAAGAACTCCTTCACGGCCCTCCTCTCGGCGCTCGAAACCCTCCTTGCGAACCCGGACTGGATCCCCAAGCGCACCATCATCCTCGCCTCTGGTTTCGATGAGGAGTGCTCCGGCCAGCGCGGTGCGGGCCACATCGCCAAGCACCTCGAGCAGAAATGGGGCAACAACAGCATGGCGCTGATCCTCGACGAGGGCGGTATGGGCCTGCAGCAGCTCGACTCCAAGACGCTCTACGCCCTTCCCGCCGTCATGGAAAAGGGCCACGTCGACATCTGGCTCGAGCTTCACGTCACCGGCGGCCATTCCTCGGTTCCCTTCCCGCACACGGGCATCGGCATCGTCTCGGAGATGGTCGTCGCGCTCGAGGCGCACCCGTACTCCCCCGAGCTGACGGCGAAGTCGCCGCTGTACGAGCACATGGTCTGCCAGGCGCGGTACTCCCCAGACGCGCAGCCCGAGATCACGAAGCTTCTTCAAGACGGCGACTTGCAGGCGCTTGCAGAGACGTTGGTCGATATTGACCGCCCAACGCACTACCGCCTGCAGACCTCGCAAAGCGTGGACTACTTCCAGGCCGGGCAGAAGATCAACGCCATGCCGGAGGTTGTCAAGGTCGGCGTGAACTACCGCGTGGCGCCGCAGAACAGCATCCCCGAGATCCAGCACAACATCGTCTCGTACATTTCCGGCATTGCGGAGAAGTACGGCGTCAAGATTGTAGCGTTCGAGGGCGACGAGGGGTATGAGAAGTACGCTGCTGCAAAAAAGAGAGATCTTGCAGGCTCCGCCGGTCTGGAGAGTGGTGGTGTGGAGGTCAAGTACGAGGTCGACTACAACGGCACTTTGGTCCTGAGCTCCTCGCAGAAGACGCTCGTGGCGCCGGTGTCGCCGACCAAGGGCCCAATCTGGGACTTGTTCTCGGGCACACTGCAGAGCTCGTTTGCATTTGACGGAGGCAAGGTTGTTCCTGTCGGGGAGTTGATGACGGGAAACACTGATACGAGACATTACTTGAGTAAGTTATTTTATCCCCGCCTCTTATCTTGCTTCCTTATGATCCGAGTACCGAGCTGGGAGAAGAAGGCCTTACTGACATGTTCACTTTTACTTAGACCTCACGCCTAACGTGTACCGCTTCGTGCCCATCCGCAACGGGGCCACGGTGAACGCGCATACGATTGATGAGCGGATCCAGATTTCTGCACACATGGAAATCTTGAGGTTTTATTATGATTTAATCCGCAACTTTGATGCTGCGGAAGTTTGAGATCGTGAGGTTGATCATTCTCGGGAGCCTAGTTCAGACGACTAAAGTAGAAGCATTCATGAGCTCTTTCGACGAGGAGGAGGAGGATACGGTGTCACGCTGGTTTGATGAACAGGTTTCTGTAAGGAGTGTTAAGCGACTGAGCAATCATGATGGCTTAAAGTTGATGATTCTTAAGCGACTCACTTTTCAGCCGTTCATGAAAGGCTAGCCAAAAACTACCGGCCGGATAGCAAATCTCTTATGAAACCTTCTTTAGTCGCTGTGAGAGCTATTGAGGCGAATGACCGATATCCAAATGCGAAGCAGCGCATCGTGCCGCTGACACTTAGGGTCTATGAACGGGTACTGAACCCATGGGACGTCATTCACTGCAATTTTAACCTCCTCAGAGGCGATCAACTAAGAACCGACGCTATTGCGTTGCACGTCAGATATTTATTCACTGCAATTTTAACCCCCCCCCCCCCCCCCAGAGGCGATCAATAGATGTGTTCACATGGCACCAAACAGTAGAGCGAGAAGGTATGTACTGCAGCTTCAATAATTACCTCTGATTGGCTGAAGTCTAGTAGCAGGAAGACCCTCTGGGTGGGCTATCGGCCTTCCTTGAGTCTTCATTCATTATGCTCCTCACGAGATTGTGTCCAAACTTTTCAAATCAAGATCACTACTTACCTTAATCCCATCAAAACGTGAACCATGCTATAGAATGCGGCTACCCATGCTGACACCCGTCCGGAACATTTGACGAACGTCAAGACGTCATCACCACACCAGGGACGCAAGTCTTGTCTTGGTGGTGATGGTAACGTGGAACATAGGTATCGATCCCCTTGGGGTGGGTTAAGATTGCTGTGAAGAATCCACCACTCCGCTCTCTCCAAGCCTGACGTACAACCAGGCTCCAGTCACACCAACTTTGGTTTAAACCAGTAGGATGCCGTTGCTGTGTTGGCAGTGCATATCTTGGCGTCCAATGGTGTGGTATTACGTGAATGTACGTAGGTTTGTGTTTGCTCCCTCTGGGGAGGTTAAAATCGCAGTGAAATAATTGCAGTGTATGCATATGCAAGATGAGATCGATCTCTGGGTGCATCTTCCGGGTCAAAGTCCGACTGGTCCGGCCCCCTACACGTACGTAGCCGGCCTGGCTTGGCCAGCCCATCTCAACAGATCTTCACCTCATGGGCACTTTTGTGATTCGTCTTTCTGAACTATGAGCGGCTTGCTGTGCATGGCTTGACATTCTAGGGGTCCTTATATGACGACACTACGGTTCCGTTCTTGTCCCCACAGGTGCATGGCTGGGAATGGGCGCCGCTCCACGTGCTGCCGGGCTTCCTGAGAATGCGCGTGTGTAAGCTCCAATCGTCATGAGTTAAGACTGCCTCAATGAGAAATAAACACATCGGGCATCTGTATCAAGCAATAGTTGTTGCATTTTGACACAATCTTACTCTTCTATTACCATGGCTGCATGCGGAGGACACCTCAATCAACCACACTTTTGAACATAATCGTTTCAATAATGGTGCTACACCATTCTAAATGTGGAGTACTCGGTGATTGTTACGGAAGCCTTCTTCTTCGGGGTCACATATACCCTATAAACATGTAAATATCCCATCACGCTCCACGCCATCGAGTTTAGCCCAAGCAAATGACACATTATAAGAACCCGCACCGCACATATCTGGGCGCTCTAGAAGGTGCCAAATCAAAACATGTATTGATAGTTTCTGAGGGGTTAAAATTCCAGTGGATGACCTTAGGTCGAGGGAAGCTTGGACATTCATCACGATCCGGCCATGGATGCGAGGCACCTACAACAGGATGTTATCGTTACTCCTACAATGCATATCTTGGCGTTCTAGGGTATTATGGTGCACGGAAACATATCGATTCCCTCTGGGGGGGTTAAAACTGCAGTGAACCACACCACCCTCAGAAGACACCCCCTGTTTGAATTAGCCATTCATGGATCAGCTCGAGCGCTCGAAAAAGGATAAGGCAGGTGATGATCCCACACCTCTACACTCACTTCGAGACTTCTGTCAACGCCCATCTAGTCAAACGCGAATGCTCAATTATAACTTGTCATGATTTAGCGTGCTTCCTCTCGAAGCAAACATTAACTGGAAGTTTCTCAGGAAGCTTGATGTTGGTATCAACCTACCAGTGTTTGCCGTGAAGCTGTGAGTTGCCACACACGATTATGCAATTTGGAGGAACCCGACCTGTCTGCCTGCGATAAGTGGAGTCCTCAGGCAACAGGCACCACCAATCCAATCGTTTAAACATGAACCACGACCATGCAACAGTACATTTGCAGTCTATTGGTTTGCTCCTTATGTTGTATTCACGATAATCGTTTTATGCAGGAAACCGGAAAGGAGACCATTTTAAACCTAGAGGTGATTCATTGTCGCTAATCTCGACCCATTGCATCCCGTTCATCAAACCAACCCATCATTCGCTTGAACCCGCTGCGTCAACATCAGTCAATTCTCGTGATTTTATTCCTTGATTCTTTGGAAACTTTCGTGCCTCATTGTCAATGTAGACTGCTTTCAACTATGTCGCCGCGAAAATGTACTCAACGCGCGAGCAGATCAAGGCTGCTGTTGATGCGTATCGTGCACGCATAGCCGGACGCAATCGCCGTGCACTTGAAGTCTACGGTGCGTTGGCATCGAGAACACTCTTCGGGAAGTCAGACTGATCCAAGTATCTAGTGCAAGTTGCCACGGAGGCTGAGCTGGACCCGGAAGATTGGGGAGATGTAGCCGAAGACATGAGGATAGACTGTTTTGGGAGCGTCTTGGGTCGGAATGACACCCGGATCTTGATATCGAGTCCAGAGGATATACTCACGAAGTTCGATGAACTCGCACCGCTTTGCGATCTTGACGGTTGCGGGTGGTCTCTTCCGACCAGCGATGAGCGAGAGCTGTATTTCTCCCGTCTAGAAAGCGCTCTGAAGGCAAAGTCTCTCGAAGAAGTCCGTGATAGCATCACCGCTCCTCCTGAGCTTCGCATTCTTGCGGAGTACGTGGGTGCATTGACTGGACCCGGAATGGGAGAGACCAAGTGGACGTATCAGGCCATGTTCTGGACTGGGGCGGGCGCTGGGACAGATCTTACGATCGATGCTACGGTCAAGACACCTCAAGAGCTGACAGTCGACGGGTGTTGGGAAGTTGCTGGTGGATGGGAATCTGGGCACGGCGTTGAGAGTTTCTTTTACATTGTCTACTGCCGAAGGCACCGGCCCGACGGGGAAGTTGGGCCATGGGCCTGGCGGTACATGGCTTATGGCCCGGACGATTGCAAAACCTTTGATACTATCCCGGAGTTGCTCGAGTGGTATGGTCGATATCGGGAAAGAGAGGTGCCTAATATTGAGGACTTGGACGCGGATGAGGTACTGGAAGGGAATATGTACTAGCTGGAAAGGGAAGATATACATAGAAACACACCGCTAGTTATTCAAGGTAGAGGATGTTTTCGTCCTCGAGAATAGACACAAGTTTCAGCGAGGCTCAGGGGCTAGACAGAGTCAGGTCGCATTGGGGTCGCATGTGACTCGGATGTCAGAACCCTGACATCCATCGTCACTAAATAGTTTTGACTTGAATAGTTGTGTTTTAGCAGATGTGGAAGCAGCTTTTCAAGCTTTAGAAATCTGTATAGCTTGTATGTATCAGAGCCGCTCCCGCTCTCTGAGAGCTATCCGATCCATCCCTCGCGTTGCTAGTCATTGTCTAACGTCCGTTCTTCACTAGCAAGTTAAGTACAAAGACCAGATTGTTCAGCCAATTGCATATAGACTGAATGTGAACAAAGAACAAGAGAAAGAATGGGATCATTTAGGAATCTCTTGACTTTGATTGGGAGTTGACTGTTGGGCATTTTCAGGGGGCCCTGATATCGGCTGTGCGTGTTAGTCATATGATGCATGAAGGTACTCATCCCACGCTCTGTAAGCGCTTGATATTCATTCACTCGCCTCATCTGGTAGTACCTATAATCATGACAGCGCAACAACAGAATGAGCGGAAAACTGCATCAATGACGTGGTCGGTGGCACTCAAGAGCGAACGGTGCCATAAAACACGTCAGGCCGAAGTGCAACAGTAATCTGCATTCTTTTGTGTTGCGCTGATGTACTGAGAGGCTCTCACCATCTGAGCTTGCGCCAGGGTATAGACATCAAAAGATCGAGTAAATTCTGAAAGGCAAGTAAAGGTCGCTGATTGTAAGATGTCTTACGTTTGGACAGTGGGATGCGGCTTGTTGTCAGAGACACAATGACAATGGTAAACCTCACCTGGCGTAAACCTACTCAATTAAGACGTGAGCCATCAGTCGCATCCCTTGACCAGACCGACTTTGTTTGTGGAACTTGATACGGTGGAACGCTTTGTGATGCCTAATCTGACAGATCCACGACTTTGCGGTCGAATGCAATCTGTGTCATAGCCTAAAGAGGTATGACGGCTGTTAGGCCAGTGCAACATACATAGCGTTGTCACAACAGTGCTAAGTTACATGGAGTATCAGTAGTACACAGCATCTTCCAATCCAGGCGCTTCAATATCCTCTGTCTACCATTTAGGAAAGGCTGGTGTTCTCTGTTTAATATCCGATAGTCACGTTGTTAGACAGGGAAATATTTCCGAGGTTGAATTGCACACAAAGCCAAGACCAGGCTTGAAGTCTGCGCATATGTTCATTGCTCACAGGATATCACATTAGCGACGAGTTGCCTAAGGTTTTGATTGCCTTTGAGACGGGCTGTTCTCCCACTCCGCCATCTCTGTTCCTCCTTGAGATTCCATTCAATCCACACAGGATATACTCGCATAATGGAAGCTTCGCCGCTGTGCGATGGCCTGCGCCTGCGGAGGGGGTCATCGCCTCGACTCACGGTACCCTCAGGCGACACAGGAGGCCACGTTCTTCAACCATCTTTCGAAAATGGAGTGGACTACATCCTAGACGAAACGACCGAATGTCTCCATTCATCATTCGTAGCAGAACATGCACCCAGTCAGCATCTTGAAACAGTTGCAGACGACGACAGTCACATCGCACGTGTCTCGAACAAGCATCCTTGCGACGACGTTGGATCTTCGCCGATTGATGGCGCAATGAAACGAGGAGATCAAGAGCAGTATCAAGCACTTCCCTCTCAAGACGACCTTCTTTTCGAATACCAGTCGTGGAAGACAACGATCGTAGCATGGTGGCAGGAACTCCTGTGGTGTGGTATAAGTGCTGTCTCTGTGTCCATGCTTGCAGCGCTGCTATACCATTTCGACGAAGAGCAATTGCCCGAATGGCCCCTCGGATTCACTTTGAACACCGCCGTCGCGTTTCTTGCTACCATAGCCCGAAGCGCATTTGTTGTTGTAGTCTCCGAAAGCCTTTCTCAAATGAAGTGGATTTGGTTTCGACAAGCACGACGACTGGAGGACTTTCAGCACTTCGACAAGGCTAGTCGAGGCCCGCTTGCCTGTGTTCGTCTTCTGACGATAACCCGATGCTGGTAAGTCTCTGCGTTTTGCTTTATACATGGAACGTTCTACTTACGTAGTTATCGTTAGGCCCCCGAGTCTGATCTCAGCTCTACTACTCGTCACAGCAGCTCTCACGTCGACACTCACGCAGTCAACTGTAGTCTATCCCACGCGTTTGGTTCCAGAATTACCAGGACCAGTCCTGCGTCGAGCTGTCAATAACTCGAGGGATACTGGTAAGTCTATTTTCAATGTATCCCGCAGCATCTCTATCAGTCAAGTGCAAAGTATACTTACTTATTCTTTCTCCAACCTCCAGTCAACGTTTTGTTCGATTATGGGCCTATATACGCAGGTCTTAACTACAATCATCTGGCACAGTTTCCATACGACCAAATAGTGTGCAGCTTCACTAAGTGCCAGTGGGTTTATAGCACATTCGGGGTGTGTGTTAGGCTATGGAACATTTCGGAATCTATAAGTGTCAACACCTATCGCCGTACCAACCACTCCTCGTTCAACGTCTGGTATTCGCTGCCGAACGGGCTCTTTGCTGATCAATTTGATGTTGGACTGAGTATATCGACTCTAAACAGCAGTCAACCCACGTTGTCAAATTCATCTAGGCCATCAACAGTAATAATTGACTTCGACATCATCTACAACGCTGGAGATACAGGACCTCGCGCACTAGAGGGAATGTTTTACTACTGTGTGCAAACATACAACATATCGGTTCACGACAATATCGTGACAGACGACTGGATTGGAGACACTGCCCTGGTGATCGACAGGAGATTCGAAAATTCCACGAGGTCGTCAGAAGAATATTGGACAATCTTGAATGCCCCGTGCGAGTCCAATACGCCTTTTAGGTACAAAGTCGGGTCGCAACAATCTCCAGTATACGACCTTCCCAGGGCGCTATCCATCGCGTTCAACGGTTCCATCGGGACGCAATATCCGGTCGGTTGGGAGAATGAGATGAATTGAGCATACTCTCGATACTTTTCTGCTATAACAGACAGCCCATTCATCGAGCACTCAGAAGCGTTGGACAGCTGGCGTCAGGATGCAATTTTCAACGTCACAAACAATGTTGCTCGGAGTCTGACGCACGGGTACGTCTCTGCCCCTGTGGCCTTTCTGCATTTCTAGGTTGAAAACTAATTAAGACCTTTGCAACGTAGTTTATTTAGGGATTCAGAAACAGTTGCCGGCAACGCGTTTTCTACGAAAACCTATGTGTCTGTGAGATGGCCCTGGCTCGTCTTCGTTGTATCCCAAATCACCCTTTCCATTGTGCTGCTGGCTATTGTCACCACTGTAACTCAGGCAGCGGGACTGAGTGCGATAAAAAGCTCTGTTCTTCCCACGTTATTAGCTATCAATTCGATCGACCGGGAGAAGATAGAAAATCGAGCGGCTCTCAGTCATTTCCAACGGGAGTCTGACGACATCGTCCAGAAGGGTCTCGGGGCAGGCTGGGATTTTCGACTAATAGAGCTTGGTTGGACCCTCCGCCGACGGCGCGAGACCAAGAAATCAGATGGCGCTCATTTGCTGGCGGAGCAAGCTGATCGAGGTTTACGAGAACCTGAGGCTGAGTCAAGGAACTTGAGAGAATGTAGTGAAAGTGTTTGACAATATCCTAACTTTCGCAAGCCCATTATGCAATCGTCTGCATTGGATTGCGAGAATTGGTATTAGATCGTGGCAAACCATATCCATAGCAAACCTTCGGCCATATTGTAAGTATCTATTGGCATCCGATTGCATAATCGTTACCAAGTTCAAATCAACCAATCGCCCAAAGTTCAGCCACATCCAGTCCAGAACATTGGCCTTGCTGCGTTGAGTTTGCGGAAGCACGAATGAGTATATTCGTGCCCAATTTGTACACCTTTGTTTACGCACCACTCGGACAGAAGGCGACGGAAAAAAAACTCTGCGACGACCACCTTGGGTCAAATCCGTCAACCGACCTATACCGATCCGACGCGGACGCCGGAGACCGCCCCAGCTCCCGCGCCGATGCTGCCGGTCCACGGTCCAGTTCGCACGCATCCTGGGCGTCCTAAGTATTGTGTGCTCCCATAGATGTATCTTCGTCAGTCGATGTTTCTTTAGTACTTTCTGGTAATGCGGGCCGGAACCGTGGTCCGAGATGTTCGGCCTACGATTCCACCTCCGGCGCCCACGTGGGCTACGGACGGCCGCTCATTGGCCCCGACACCCCCGGCCCGGTGATGCAAACTCACGGAACGAACATCCATTCTACTCAATACGGCACATTTCAATTCATTCCCACGTGCTCTCATGCAGGATTTTGAGCCGCAACAGCTGATGACACCCGCCCGGGTGCGCCTCCGCGACGATCTAGCTCTTTCGGCTGCTCCACAGGTTGACGTGGGTGAACCAGGTCATCGGACGACGTCAACATGGGATTGTCTGGCATTGTGAAGCTTTCAAAAACTTTCATTGGTTCTATAATTTCACAAAAGCTGCGACCTGAAAAAACTCTGAATGCCGTCCCTGCCGATCCTGCAGGGTAGGTTACACTCGAGACGCTGCCTTGCGTCTGTCACGGTCGCTGGGTTAGGCAAGGGAATGCGTGACTTGCGCATAATGGTTCATCCAGCAGTACCTTGCCTGTGCTTGTTATTGTTTGTGGTTTCCGGTTTCCTGTAGAAACAATTACCGAGATTCAAAACATTGTTTCTCTCTCTCCCAAGACTGCGAATTGATAGGACTCTACAGATTTCTTCTGTCCAAATCACCGAGGTTAGATAAGAACAGAGCAATCACCAACACCACTTGATGTGACGGGAATCTTCCATGAGCTTCAGGCCCCCGCACTCGAGTTATCCTCGGTTGAGTGGCGTTTGTACCTTGTACACCAGCCCTGCACGACTCGAAGTCCGCGCCGAGCAAAGGCTCCCGGCGCGGCACGCCCTGCCCAGAAATGCACTAAAAAGCTTAGCCTGGTTCTCAGGGATGCTTCGAACGTCATTTGTTTTCAGAAGAGCTGTCTCTATTGGAGAAACATTTTCCATTGGACATCACTCACAGCAAGTATTCAGAGTCAGTTCCAAATGAGAGAGACCAACTGAACTACTGCACAAACAGGTCGCCTGACAGAGACGAGATGTTCTACACGTGTACCCGCACCAAACTTGATCTTATCGCATCCTGCCCCCCGCCCTCTCTCTTTGCTGCCCAAGAGTCGACCAAGACCGGAACACCACCCCCCTCATGCCGCATTTCCGGGCTTATCACCAACTGGCGCAGAAGCACCAACACGACTCGAACAGAACCCAGCTGTGGAGTCCCCATTTCGCAAAGCGAACCACTCGTAAGGCCCCGTGGTATCGGTGTAAGCCACCCGTTCGGTGACCCCATCGATAATGTTGCAGCGGGGGAACAAGGGCCACGCGCGGCTTTCCCGCTTCTCATAGGGCCGCCGTCCGCGAGCGGCCCCGTCTCGTCGGGGGAAACACCCTTCGCCTTTCGGGATGGAGCTCTTTTGGATGGTGAAGGATACCTCGTTGGTGGGGGGGAGGCATGCAGGATGCACGTTGGCTCTAGCGTTGCACCCGATACCTGCGTAGATCGAACTTTTTGGCTGTGTTTCTTCCAATGAGCTTGTGATCGTCCGATATATAAGGTATTTGGGAGTCCCGCTTCGCGTTTTACGCCTCTCCCTCTTCTTCTGACTCGCCCCCGGTTCAGGCGAACTCGTACTCCTGTCTCTGCCCCAAACTGCTGCTTGTCTTGCCTTGATCGCCGGTGATCTTGCCAGCGACATATAGAGACCTGCTTCGCCGCCGACCTTCCTCGAAACGCCAATCGCGACGAGAATCGTCCAGTCGACACAATGCTGGGCTTCCTGAAGAAGGAGCCCTCTGAGTCCGAGCTGAGGGCGCAGGAGGTCGTCGACCAGGACACCACCCCGCGCAAGCCATTTCGCGAGGCGATCGTCCCCGTAATCGCATGCGGCGCCGGTCTGTTTTCCGATGGCTACATTAACAACGTGAGCACTTCACCCCGTCGCATCTGTGTCGCCCACAGTTCGTGAGTGATTGTGACAATGTAATTGACGCCGCTTGAATGCGACAGGTCATTGGCTCCGTAACGACAATCCTCGCGCTCCAGTATGGCGACGTGTACAAGAACTCGAACGCGAAGAAGTACGTCGGCGACATTGCTTTCGCCGGTACAGTCGTCGGACAGCTCGCCTTCGGATGGCTGGCTGACCACTGGTCGCGCACGAACTCGCTGCTCGTCTCCACGATCATCCTCGTCGTCTTCACTGCGCTCGCTGCCGGGTCGTACTACAAGGGCGATGACATAGGCATGTTCAACATCCTGGCAGCGTGGCGATTCTTCGTAAGTTATTGCGCATTGCGATTGCGACCCTCGGCGGCTTTCGCAAACCCTGTCTAACATGCGCTCGGTAGGTCGGAATTGGTATTGGAGGCGAGTACCCGGCTGGCAGTGTCGGTGCCGCTGAGTCGACCGGAGAGCTCAAGTCCGGCAAGCGCAACATGTTCTTCATTCTGTTCACGAACTCAATGATTGACTGGGGCTTCGTCATCGGCGCATTCGTCCCGTACGTCGTCGCGGCCGCATGCCACAACGGACACTACGGCACCATCTGGCGCACCAGCTTGGGCATCGGCGTGGTTTTCCCCATCTTCCTGTTCGTCCTCCGCATCTTCGTCAAGGAGAACGAGGAATTCCAGAAGAACTCGATGCGCCACGCCAAGACGCCGTACCTCCTCTCCCTCCGCTTCTACGGATGGCGCCTGTTTGTTGTCAGCTTGATCTGGTTCATCTACGATGTGAGTACACAGATTTGGGCATGAGATAGCCTTGAGCTGACATGGCGCAATTTAGTTCTCCGCCTACTCTTTCGGCATCTACTCCTCCACTATCCTGAGCAACATCTACGGCGACACGGCCCCGCTCACAACCGTCTTTGGCTGGAACACTGTGATCAACCTGTTCTACATCCCCGGCACCATGCTCGGTGCCCCTGCTTCAGACTGGCTCGGCCCTCGATACGCCCTCGCGTTGGGTGTCTTCCTCCAGGCCATCGTCGGCTTCATCATGGCCGGTGACTACTTCAACCTGTCCCAGCCCGGGATGGTCGGTGGATTCGTCGTTGTCTACGGCGTGTTCCTCGCTCTTGGAGAGTTCGGCCCCGGTAACAACATTGGTCTCCTGGCGGCCAAGACCTGCGCAACTGGCATTCGCGGTAAGAGATCCCCGAGCAAAGCCGGTGCAAATATTTGATCAAGACATGCTGACAGCCAAACAGGCAAGTACTACGGCATTGCCGCTGCTATTGGCAAGATCGGCGCCTTCGTGGGCACTTGGGGTGAGTCCCTTCAATAACAAACTCATTCACGTTTGTACTGACATTAGCGACAGTCTTCCCCTACATCCAAGCCGCCGCCGGTGACAATGCAGTTGCTACTGCGCAGTACCCATTCTGGGTCTCCTCGTCTCTCTGCGTCCTGTCTGCTGCCCTCGCCCTCTTCTGCTTGCCTCACATTGGCCAAGACACCATCGCCCTCGAGGACGCTCGCTTCCGCGCCTACTTGGAGGCGAACGGCTACGACACGCGCCAGCTGGGTCTCAAGAAGGGCGAGAGTGTTGAGAACGCCCACGACAGCGATATCCCGTCTGAGGGTGTTGCTGTGAAGGGCGAGAAGACGGTTGCCTAGGCATGAACCTTCACAAAAGTTCAAGTCGAGATTGGGGACTGGAGGACAGTTGCAAGTTAGAGAGCGGTGGCATCAACACGATCATTGGGTTGAGAGAGACGTTCATGATATGGATACCCGCACGCCTCGATCTCAGTCTCGGTTGGTCATTTTGGTTAAGGGGAGCGTGCATTCAGAAGCGCACATGATACCACTTGATGCGATAATTCTTGATGCAATTGGTTGAAAAGTTATATAATACCACAATGTTTACACGCATGGTTCCTTCAGTATTCCCCTATCGCTTCGTGATCTGCATCACCCACGAAGCAGCCTTTTCCAATGTGCTCGGATACTTGGCTCCATCATCCTCAAGTCTGTTGCTGTGCAGGTCCATTGTGTCGAGATCGACCTTTTCGGTTTTCGCATACAGCTTGTAGCTAAAGATGTTCACAATGTAGATGGCGATTCCGATGTAAGAGGTTATGAAGGTGGAGACGGTAAACTTCGGAATGAAGGCGTTGTATCCTAGCAGGTTCACATCAGCCAAAAGCCCACAAGACAGGTTATCAAGCGAGCACACTTACCATTGAAAAGGACAACGAGGACCGTTATGAGGAGAGCAGCATAAGAACCGTAGGGCTGGAGTGGTCCTCGGTACGGCATGATGCTCCTGGGAATGCCCTGGGCCTGCATGCCCCTCGTGAACTGGATGTAGCTGACAAGGACGCTAACCCAGTTCAAAGTGCCAAAGACAGTCACCAAGCTGACAAGGTATCCAAAGACCTGGGACGAGCTCTTTGCAGCGTTCATGTACGCGAGCGCGGCAAAGATGCTCGTCGCCGCGACACCGAGGATGGGAACTCCCGCTCCCGTCGTCTTTGTGAAGATTCTAGGTCCCTGACCATCGCGAGCAAGTCCGTATAGGGTGCGAGACCCGATGTAGATATCCGAGTTGGCCGCACTGATGACGAAGATGAGCAGACACCCATTAACGACGTGAGGGAAGACGGGGATGTTGGCAAGCTGCACCGCGATTACAAAAGGGCTCGCAGCCGCACCGGTGCTCTTCTTCGTGCCGTCGATAAGCAGGTCGTTGGTATACGGGACCGACATGCCCAACACGAGGGCGCCGATGATGTAGAAGAAGACGATGCGCCAGAGTGTTTGGCGGACGGCCTTGCGGATGGTCTTTCGCGGGTTTGGGGCCTCGCCGAACGCGACGCCGACTACTTCTGTGCCGGTGTATGCGAAGCAGGCTTGGACCATGGCTGCCCAGAAGCCGAGGAAGCGGCCTGTGGGACCGTCGACGAGGTAGGATCCGAAGGCGCCCGAGTTGTGCCAGTATTTGAAACCGATTACTTCGCCAGAAGGTTGGCCGCCCATTGAGATGATGAAGCAGGTGAGGACGAGCATGATGATGACGAGGAGCTTGACTGTTGACATCCAGAATTCTGCCTCGCCAAAGAAAGAGACATGGAGGACCTGATACGCAAGTTAGAATGGGTGTAAAAAGGAAAGATGAACTGTGATAACCCACATTGACCGCAATGATTGCGACAGTGAACGTCGTCACGAAGATTGCAACGTTGAGATCAGGTCGCCAGTATTGTATGATGATGCCAGCCGCAGTAAGGTTGTTCGGCAGAACGATGGCGTATTTCAAAAAGTAGTTCCATCCCGTTGCGTACCTAACCACACATCACAGTCAGTTCATAACGCATATAAACACTACAAGCAACAGGTGACCTACCCCAGAGCCGGATCAACAAACCGCGTAGCGTATCCAGCAAATCCCTTGTCAGATGGCAACATCGTTGCCATCTCACCAACAGCCGTCATGATGAAGAAGACCACGGCCCCGATGATGGAATACGCAATCAGCAGACTTGCGGGCCCGCCCCTGACGAGACCGGTGCCAGAGCCAATGATGAGACCGGTTCCGATGGCGCCAGCGACCGCGATCATGGAGACATGTCGCTCTTTGAACTCCCTCCTCAGTTGGCCCGTCTCCGCAGAGGAGCCTTCCGCATTGGACATTGACGTCTCCAGGTTCGATGGGTCTCGCTCAGCATCATTGACGCTCTTGCCGAATTTGGCGACGTTGTCTGAGCTCATGACGAAGATGCCAAAAAGAAAATGAACAACGGGAAGCGTGACACAGAAAAGACAATGTCTGAAAACTTGGGCGCTGTCATGCTCTGGCCGTGGTTCTTATACACAACCCATGCAAAGTCGAGTCGACATCAACTTTCATACTATCTGGCTTATCTCGTTCTGAGGTCCAAAGGTATCGATAACTAGGACATGATCAATGGCCCGACGCGTTGGAGACAGAATCCGGGGAAGTCTCGGTCTCCACCGTGAAGATAGGCCACGAGACTAAGACTCAGCCATGATGGGACGGGTTGCGCGCCAACATGCGGGGCAGCGAGTTCTTATCAACCCCGGACCCGCAAATGGAGGTCGAAGTCCGTCTCCAGTATCGCAGTTGATCTGGCCATCCTTGTCACAACATCAGATGAATTGAGTTGAATGCAGTGGCAACCGGGAAATATCTAAAGCTAGTCTGATCATCCTGCGCGTATCAAGTCATTTCTCTTAGATAAAAGTGCCTAAATCAGCGTCTATCGGCCCAGACCCTTTTCCTGTCCGACCCACATCTGACTTCCGCGCGTCCAGGATGATACGACATCACTAACAACGGACTTGAGCCTCCATTGCCTGCGTGATCCAGAACGGCGAAACATCACGCGCGGGGTATCTGCATGATAATGCTTCACTGTTCCCGGAGTAGTGCGAGTAGTTTCGCCGATATAGGAGGAGATGAAATCGATAAAGGAGAGATGAAGCCGACTTTGGGTCCCGGGGGCAAGAGGCAAGACACCAAATTTTCAAGATCTCACAGAGCATTACTCCCATCTTCCCTATATTTCCTCCAAAATGTCTCCAAGCGCAGTTAATAGCCACACGGATGATCGCCCGGTCTTGGCCAAGTCCGTCCAAACCCCCTCAGTCGAAGCCGACTTCTCTACCTTTCGGTCCCTCGTGCCCTTGGTAGCAGACGACAAAATCACATACCTCAACGCCTCCTACCAGCCCCCATCAAACCTCATCATCCATGGCGCCATCACCAAGTTTTCTTCTGAAGGCGTCTACTCCGCCCATCCCAAACCCCAGTGGCAATCAGCCGTCGAGGAGACCCGCGAACTAGTCGGCCGCTACATCAACGCCGATCCCTCCTCCATCGCCTTCACCCGCGATACCACCGAGGGCCTTAACTCCTTCGCCCGCAGTCTCAAGTTCACCCCCGGGGATAACGTCGTCGTGCTCGACTCGGAGCACCCGAACCACGTCTACGGCTGGATGGCTTTGCGCACAGCCGGCCTCGAAGTCAGACAGGTGCCCACGATACCCGAGGCAGAGAAGAGCGGCAAGGTCACTGCAGCCAACGCGGCGACATTCGCACCGTACGTGGATGAGCGCACCCGCGCCATTGGCATCAGCTCCATCATGTTCCACAGCGGCCAGTGGAACGACGTCGCCGACATCTGCAAAGCCTACAGGCCCCGCGGAATCCACGTCCTCGCCGATCTGACGCAGCAGGTTGGCTTCGCCGAGGTCGATGTCAAGGCTCTGGGTGTTTCGGCGGCGGCGTTCAGTCTGCATAAGGGCCTCAACAACCCCACTGGCTTCGCCGCGTTCTACGTTGATCCATCGGTGATCGCAGAGATGGACCCGACGCCGCCCATTGTCGGATACGGGGCCGTCAGCAACGTCCGCGCTGACCTGTTGGTTCCCAGCGAGTCTCTGGTGTACCACCCCACCGCCCGTCGTTACGAGCACTTGAACTTGAGCTTGATTGCTGCAGCGACTGCGAAGGCGTTTCTGACATTTTACCTGGACTCCATGGGCCCAAGACGCGTCCAAGAACATCTTTATAGCCTCGGGGACGTTCTACGTGAAGGATGCAAGAACATTGGGGTCAAGATTGTCGGACCTACCAGCCGGAAGGAGCACGCGCCTCATCTCTACATTCTTGATCTGCATGACCCGCGATGGATGGAGCTTCTGAAGGATCATGGAGTACTTGTTACACCGTACCGTTTGGGTATCAGGGTTTCCTTCGGATTTTACAATAACTCATCAGACGTCAAGAAGCTGATTAGTGTACTAAAGACCGGCGTCGAGTCGGGTCTTCCCGTGTGAGAGTTGTCTAGATAGATTCAGACTGATATAGGTAGTAAATGATCCTTCTCTCACAACTCAATCAAGTTTCCTGTGTTGGTGAATTAATGGCTGACGACTGCTTTCATATTTGCGCCAACCTGTTTCTCGCCTGCTCGGCCAAATCCCATGCAGCACAACACTCATCCAAGGAATGAACCAGGTACTGTGCTTCCTCTGGCGTCCCAAACAACGTTAAAGTTCTAGCCGCCTGCATGACCGCATAAATCATAATCAGCGGGCTGTGTAGAAGTCCATATTGGCTCCGATATTTGCGCGAAATATGCGTGATATCCTGCGCCGAAGAGACGCAGTCTTTGCGTGCGTTGGCGATCATGGCCCCGGTAAGACCCGACGCCGCCTGATCAAAGTTGAGGGCAATCCGTACACTGTGAAACAGCAAACTGAAGCGATTTACGTGAGTCATCGCTACAATTAAGTGGCTATCGGAAAGCAGGGGGAACTCACTGGAGTGCAGCTACACTGGGGATCAAAGGAGTGCTTGGAGGTTCCCACTTGTTCCATTTCGCGCACTCTGGCAAGGCTTCATACCAGCTGCATAGCTCAAAGTTCAGACTGTCAAGACATGCCTGCCTCCCAAGGCCCTCCAGATTCGACTTCGTCGAGAAAAGCTTCGACAACATTTTCTCAATGATTTTTGAGAGGCGGATTTGTTCTTTGAAACAGGGCACAAGCGGGAGTGGGTTGATATCCGCGAACCGTCCGTCGTAGGTGGCAACGCCGGCAGGAAGCCACGGCGCCATTTCTGGAAAGTCTCTGAACGATGTTAGTCTTTCAGCATTCATATCCCAATTAATATGTCTTACGGAAGCCTCTCGGTCGTCTCGACCTCGGCATCGTCGTAGAAGAGGTACACCGGCCTCCCGAGAATCAAGCTGATGAGTTTGTCGGACGTATAGCACCCCCAGAATATGCGTCTGCGGATTTCCATGTCTTCCTCCGTAACTAGTGAGGAATCATGAGAAATCCAGTGCTTCGGATCTCTCTGGAAGCCAAGATCTTGCGCCATCCGAAAAGCAATTCCTACATGACGTCAACTCACCAGTAGTCGGACTAATGTGGCATATCTTGGCTCACCTGAGAAACCCCACCCCTTGGATAGATTCCCTCTCCCTATCTCGTAGAACGCCAGGCACAGAAAGCCTTGTACCGTGACGATTGATGGTTTAGTGAAGCCGGACACGATGAGAATGCTCTCGGCCGCAGAAAAGAACTGCTCGCTTGCTTGACGGTGTCGTTTGTGTGGTGACATCAGTGTTCCCAGGGCGCATACAGACAGAAGCATTGCCGAGGACCAGTATTTGCAGTTGGATCTCTCGCCAAAATGGTCCCTGAGAAATGCCTCGCGGTAGATGAACATGAAATGTGGATACTGCCACTTGAAGAACTGTAGTAATGCATCCGAAACCAGTTCATCTTGAAGACTGATACCGAAGTGCTCCGCGACATGTTCGAATGTCGACTCAGAGACAAGGTTTGCTGACGATTGTAATGACAAAGCGCCGAGCGTATTGCTGGTCGTTGGACGATAAGCGTTGGCTCGATAGATGCTTGTCGCCCCGTGATAGATCAGCGAGCCCTCGAGGTCGACCTGGAGGTGTGCGGTGCTGCGCCGGCCTTCATCTTCTGATGTGCGTTGAGATGTCTGTCTGTTTTTGACTGTACGAGAGCCGCCAGCCTGCAGGTGATCCCCGAACGAGACTGTCCGCAACATCTCGTCTCGCTCCTTGTCCGGCGCTGTCTGGAGGCTGCGGATGAATGATTCGAGTGAAGCGACTCGGTTCTCCAAACTAACTACATACTCATGAGTTGCGGGCCGTCTCTTTCGGTCGACCTCGCGATATTCGCATGTCTGCTTTGCGGTGGCGCAATTCTGGCATGGCTCGGTGCGGGAGCATTTCAACTGTCCGAAGTCAGCGAGATCGGCCGCTGGAAGCAATCCCAGGATCTTCGGGTACCTTGCGATACTGGCATCTCTTGCAACTGAAATTGTGTCAGATATCCGTTCGAAGTGACTTTAGCGGGAGCCAACCTACGATATTCTTTTTGCGATCTCGGATGGCATCTTAACACAGCTGATATCGTGTGCATGGAAACTAATCAGTAGGTGAGGAGTTGGCCGGCATGAATTTGCTGGGGATTCATTGACAGCGCTTAGTCACCCTTGTTACGCGCTGGAAGTTTCATAGCGGAAACCGCAAAAGAGCGCTACTAATTAACAGCCGAAAGCTCGTGTATGCTCTACCCTTCAACATCTGCTTTGCCCGGGCAAGATAACAGCAAATTGGGCTTAGATTTTTTTTGGGGTGGAACTAGTTCCGTTAAATGAATTCGACTATGTAATGTTCTAATGTCTGACTTTCGTGTACCATGGCTTTGAGTCTGAAACGAAATTATCTGAACAGTAGACAGAGCTTGGTAAACACCTCACAATGCTGTTTGCCAGACTGGATATATCATTCAGCCACACTTAAAACTTCAATTTCTCCCGATTGGCCGCTGGCGAGAACATGAATCCAATAGTCATTTTGATGACTTTACATGCAGGACTTTCACATGCTGTCGCTTTCGACGAAGAACTACATTGATCTAGAGCCCTGTTGGAAAACGGCAAAATCCTCCGGGCAGTGAATGCGGGGTGCATTTGGGGCATCACAATCCCCCACGGCTGTTGATCTTTACGTCTTGATCCCCAAACTGCAGAGCTCATAGGTGCGCCTACACGCTGTACCGCAAAGCCCATACCACGTCAACAGATCAGCTTGTATTGGTGTGACCTCCATCACGTAAAGCAAAGCCTGAGATTGGTACTCTCTTAATTACCCTTTCCTCACTGCATGAGCCCTGCATTCGATGTGCCATATTTCAGGCTTCCGGCCGCCGGGGTTTGACTTGAGTGATCGTCATCTGGGGTCCGGGGTTTGACAGTGTGCCACGACGCCCATTGCTGATCTTCTGTGGATGAACGTGCCCTGCTGAGCCTATCTGTGGCTGTCATCTTCTAGAAAGATCCCACTGATGATCGTCCCTCCTCAGACCCTGACGCAGTATTTCATCTACACCAAGTGGCGATTCATTCCTAATGCATGTAGAGATGTATTCACTGTGACCAGATCTGTTCAACTTTTCTCTTTTGGCCATCCTCCGAGCTGCTGATCAGCGCAGGCAGCTAACACCCAACGACTCTGCGCGGGATGTACTTTGACCTCGGACCTAGCACTGCAACTGGCGATTCTGGTATTGCAGACTGATACGTGTAAGCACACGGCAACACTGATGCCGTAGCGGTTCGTCGGCGAGACCGGCGACGGGGGGGCCTCGTGCCTGTTTGCTCATGATGAGATGAACTTCCTTTCACATTCAAAAGCTTCAACAAGGCTACCGAGCTATCCACGAGCGCTCGGGTAGACATCGCCGGCGGATGGCGGTCATTCCATTTACAGGTTTGGGAGGTATGCTTGACATTGGTTCAATGTAATGAGAAGACAGATGCATTTTTCACACCACATGCGCAACCTTCAGCCAGCCTGAATCTGGAGCTGATGATCGGATCCAGCCCTCTGCCCTCCTTCAGAGCAACCATCATGAACGCTGATACATAAGCTAAATGAAGAAATCGCAAACCAGCCCAGCTGATCTGGGTGTTTTTCCGTAACACACAATGCATAGAATCCGTCCACTCGATCAACCCTCCATTCTGCCTTGCCGTCACGTCCGGTATGACGCCCTTGACCACACAGTTGCCCGATGCCCAAGCCCCCCTCCTTCATGTCGCAATCAAGCAAGTCTCCCTTCAATCCGGATTTATCCTCCTCCCCCATGGCCCATCACATCCATCAACCCATCTCCACACCATGCAACCATTCCCATGAAAGACACCTTCTCGCCCACCACATCTCAGCTGTCACTTTTTGCCTCCCTTTCCTCCCAGTCCTCACCCATCCCATACCATCCCGCGCGCGGTAATCTCCAAATCCGACGTTACGAAGATACGTCAGCCGTAGAAACCCAACCCATCAATCACCGTGCAGCATCCGCCCTCGCCGCCTCTTCCTCGAGTTCCGCCTCAGCCCTTCGCAGCTCGCTCAGTCCCTCCGCAATCCCCTTCACCTCATCAGCCGAGGGCCTGACGCAGGGCTTCCGCGGCGCGCCCCCGTACTGCTCAAAGTGCCCGATCGCCGCCTTGACACCCACAAACCCGGTCTGGATGGCCACCCAGTCCCCCTTCGCCACGACCGCCTGCAGCCGCCGCGCCTCGGCGAGCCGGCCGCCCGCCGCGAGCTCCATGACGCGCGCGCACGCTCGCGGCGCGATGTTGGCCAGCCCCGCGATCGTCCCGTTGGCGCCCACGACCTGGCCCTGCAGGATGAAGTCCGCGCTGCCGCCCGCGACGAAGAACCCCTCCGGCGCGTCGTCCACCACGCGCGCGAGCTTGCCCGTGTTGCCGCAGGTGAGCTTGACGCCGACCACGTTGGGGTGCTGCGCGATGCGGACGATGGCGTCCGAGGACAGGTCGCGGCCGGAGGCGGCGGCGGGGAAGTTGTAGATGAGCAGCGGGATCGGCGACGCGTCTGCGACCTCGTGGAAATGCCGGACGATCTTGTCGTCGTCGAGGAGGGTGCCGTAGTAGCTGGGCGGCAGCGCGAGCGCGTGGGTGGCGCCGCTTTTGTGGGCGTCTCTGCAGAGCTGGAGGGTCTCGCGGGTCGACTGGGCGCCGCAGCCGGCGATGAGCGGGATCTTGACGTCGTGGCCTTCTTGGTGGATGGTGTCGGCGGCGCAGCGGATCATGGAGCTGCGCTCCTCGCGTGTGAGGTGGACGGCTTCGCCGTTAGAGCCGTGGACCACGATGCCTGCCACGCCGGCGTTGATGAGCCGGACGAGGTGACGCTCGAGGGTGTTGGTGTCGACTTCCTCGGTGTCAGTAAAGAACGCCAGGGTTGGCACGTAGACGCCGTCGGGAAGCCTGGCGTTCAGCGCCTTGGGCGCTCCGTAGGATGATGTTGTAGTTGGGGGCGTGGCCATTGTTTTTGTTGATATTCTCGTGATAAGTATGATGTGAGCTTGAAGATGAGACAGTGTCTCTCTGCATAGACGAGCTTTGTGGGTGGACTAGACTTTGAGGATACTGAGCACAAGTCTGGGGGATTCGGCCTTTATGGTCTAGAAATCCGTATGAGGTGAGTCTTCAGGGGGCCAGCAAGCGGACATGAGGTGATATACGGCAAGTGAAGTGTGTCGTTAGTCGAGGTACGTCTTCAACCAGCACCAAGGGACTGCCAGCGACGAATCAACACTCAGAGCCGGGGTCACAAGAATCCTGTTTAAGGAATAAACGAATGGTGCAAGCCATGGCCAGGGATCCCATGATGTTCAACATGCGGCTTTGCCAAACTTGGCGCAACGCACGGCTGGGCGGCAGCGCCGCGGCGTGGGGGTGGCTACTCATCCACGCCTTGTCCTGCCGCATTCGACCAAGTGGTTGGATGCGTGGATCATGGATGCACAACCGGGATGGTGTGGAAGGGTACCAGGTGTGCGGTGAGCTGATTGCATGGCGTTTTCGCATGGTGCGCCTTCACGAGGGGGAGGGATCATCTCTGGCTTGTGGCACTTTCGGGGATATTTGTCCCGGGCATCAAGCAAACTTGACTGATGTAAGTGGTGATTGTCCAGCAGCCATCTTGCCCAAATGTCTCATGCAAGAAACACAGCCCACCAGAACTGGAGTGGCCATGTAAGCAAATGTCCTCACCGAATCTCGTCAGAGTCTGGCAGCTGAGAACACAAACGGGTGACCGACCGGGTTGACCGCCGGCCGGGGAAGACACTTCGGAGCCGCGGGGATCAGCTCCAACGCTCAGGCCCGTCAGCAAGACAAGACAAGCCACCAAACGGAGCCTGCTTAGACCAAATGATTGGCACAAACAATGCCGCTCCGATGTTTTTGGGTCGATTTTAGTTTCAGTAGTCTAGAGCCTAGCACGACTGTGCTTTGTTCAATGCGATGAGCGGCCAACAGTAGCCTAACTTCCCCGGACTGCGACCCCCACGCTTTTCCCAGCGCGCCCGGGCTCTAAGGGAGATTTTGATTTACCACTCCACAAGATCCGCCGACGAATCATTGAATTGGAGTTGTCATCTGTCCTCTTGTACTCCTATCCTCTCTCCAAATCCGTGAATGCTTAGAAAGCGAGTTCTCGCGACCTGACGCAGTACAGGCACCGAACAGGGGTACACATGGGCTGTTGAAGGTGCCGAAACCCGCAAATCACGGCCCAGAAGGCCGGGCTCGGCGTTCCACCCCCGGCCACTGCATCCCGCGCCATCCTGTGCGTGTCCGTTGCCACCGGCCGACGCAAACACCCCTCCTCCCACCACATGATCTTCGCCCCGTCTGCTGATTGACGAATAACATACGTAGACGGCCCTCCTAGTAAGACTACTTTCCTTGCTGCTGTCTGGGAAGTCAGGAACGAGGAACGGCGCAGCGGTTCTCGGGGTCCATCGGTGGCCGAGACGGTCCTCGGCCGCAGGAGGCTTTCCTCACGTGAGCCTGCGTGGGGGTTTTCCCTTCATAGACATAGTCGTCGAGATCATACCCAATCTTTGGCATACACGAGGCGGTGTAGTACCAAAAGCCTACAATTTCTCTTGACTTGTGCTTCATTTCATCCGCGGTGATCTATGGTCATGGCCATGGTCGCATCTCTACAGACTTAAGTGCGCAGTCGACGAATAAGTGTCAATCTCTATTTGCCAATGATAGATCAAATAACGAGCACAGTCCTGGCCACTCCATCTCTACCTCATCCGCCTCCTTTTATGATGCTCATTCATCCATGTAAATGTTGAAAGTCATCAATGAGGCATCTCACATCTGCGTCATGCCCTTAGGGCAGCCACCAGTCCAGTGCTGGCAACTGGCAATCCAATCTCTTTTGGGCGAGTAATGGGCGTCGCAGTCCGCCTGGGTGATGGGCTTGTTCAAGATACACTATCCCAAGCGTCAGAGTCTCATCATGTCAAGGTGCCTCTATGGTTGTCACTTACCGCCTGGCTATTGGTAGCCTTATCCCAGCAGCGAGTCGTGCTAGAACCCGGCTCGCAGAACTGCAGAGCGACCTGGATGTTGGGCCTTTCTCTATTGACGCAGTTGCACATGTAGGCCGAGACAGCGTTGGAGGCCCTTTGAGAAAGGAAATGGTCAGCGAGTGTGTAAATATTACTGCGGTGATGTGGTCTTACAAGATGACGAGAGTGATTGAAGGAATGAGCTTCATGGTTGAGATGGCAAGATGATGAACGATATTCAGTGGCGAGGAGAAGAATCTGAAGTGTTCTGTATGCAGATGTTCATGATAAGAAGGCTCGATGGCCTTATTGGCTTCATAGAAAACCCAGGTCTGGTCGTCATGTTTGATGAAAACCGATGACTTTCTTATTTCATCAATTATACCGCTACCTTAGGCTTCATCTCGAACCAACATCATCGGACAAAGCATTCTTTCCAATCCGTCTGGATATTGCTACAGAGCAGCATATTTGCGATGCTTTCCCGCTAGCAACGGGGCCGAGATTGGACATTTGTGATGATTGAGGCTGATTCTACGTCGTCAAAATAGGGAGTTTCCTATACTGGACGAACTTCGCACAAATGTCCCAGAAAGATTGGCGGAACACTGGAATGCTTAAATTCTGGTTGCCTGAACTATATGGCAGAAAGCTTGAGTTTACGACCAGCGACTCAGGTCGTTTGCCGGCCGATGGAGATGGTGGTCAAGGTGCCCCATGTGTTGTTGTCATCGGGCTAATTGCCTCCGCCAGTTGCGGAACTCATATTCCGCCCAATCGACTCATTTATCTTGCTCTTTGAGTCTCGAAAATATGGGCTTTTCCTTTCAGATGGGCAGAACTGGTGAAATCGATTGAGTTTGGTATCAGATTGTGAGCGCCGCTTTGCGGCATAATATTAGGACCAACTAAGTGGATTCGGGGGTATTCACGGTCCCTTTGCTGAATGATATTTCTTTACCGATATGGCAAAAATCTCATCAGTCCTGAACATCTCTGAGTTCGAATCTCAAGCCATTTCGAAGCTTGAAGTATTGTCATATTCTTCAATCAGTTAGCCGCAAACTCACCGGCCACCTGCCGGCATCGCACAAGACTATGTCCGTCACTTCCGCAGAGTCTCGAACGATAAAGTCTCATCACGTGGAGAATGCTCGTTCTGCATAGCGTCGGCCCAAGTTGGAAATTGTCACCTGGAGAAATGAGGCAGAATGCCAACACGAGGTTTTCGAGACATTGCCACCATCTTGATGAAGTCTACAGGCAATGTTTAAATGTTGACGGAGGTGTGGGAAGAATTTCACTGACTATCTTGCAAAACATACTTGAAATGGTTGCTGATCTAGGTCTATAAAGACGCGATTAAGCCCGCGACCTAGAGCGTTCATTCTTCATTCACAACGACACAACAGCTAATCAACTCAAGTCAATCTTTTAATACACAGAGTCGCTCTTTTCAATCACCATGAAGCCTACCTCAGCCCTTGTCACTGTCGTGGCTCTACTTGGAGGCCACGCCGCTGCCCTTCCAGCATAGCCCAGCACCCAGAACAACGCCAGAGAGATCACTGATGTCCAGTCTCGTAAGTTGAACCTGTAATATCCTACAAAAAAGGAACGGGACTGAGAATCGAGTAGTTCCCGCCCGCGAGTACGCCGTCGAGGAATCCCGCTGACACACTCGACAGCCGTTGAACAGCGCGACTCCGAGCTCGAAACCCGCGGGCTCGCCCCCAACGCGCGCTTCAGCGCCAACTTCTACCCCAAGTTCCACACCACCGCGCGCCCTTTGCCTAGGCCATCACCATCGCCGGACACGCCTACACCATGCAGGCGTGGGTTGACCTCCAGAACCGCATCAATATCATGGTCGATGCCGCTTTCCCAGGTATAACCCCCGCCCTGATGGCTCGATTATGAGCAACCAACTGACAGTATGCTAGGTGTTCCTGCGCCCACTGCTGGAGTTTCCAACAAGCACGCGGCCTTTGCCGTGCTTCCCCACTTGTGGCAGCTTGGATCAACCTACTTTGCCCAGGACACCGGCGGCGAGTTCGAGCCCGGTAATGCATGGGCTTTCTTCTGGTACCCTTAAGCTGGTCGTGCCTGCTGGATGCGTGGGCACCTAGAGACAGTAGCTCACCATCTTTCTGCATCCAGAGGAACTTACTCGATGGATCCGATGTACCTCAGCACAAGAAATCTTGCTTTCTAGTCACTTCTTTGGGCTAGTACATGGAAACGAGGGCTCTTGGTAGTTTAGATTAATCCAAGAAAGTCGTTTGGGCTAATCATAGCTATTGTATTCACTTATGGCAGTAGTACAGGTGACCTCCACAAGTGCACGAGTCAAATGTCGTGGTAGACTCCTAGTTTTGGTTTTTTTTCTGTGTCATAGCCAATGTATCTTCCATCATGAAAACTTCTAAAGGTCCGCTTATCGAGGGGAAGTTATCACAGCCACATTCGCCAAGCTGGAAAGTATGTCAAACAGCGGTCACCTCGCTAAGAATAGTTCACTCAGAATCTGAACCAACGATCTAGATCATAGACGGCAGGTCACAATGGGCGTACAACAAAAAAGCATCTAACGAGGCGATGACTAGCATCTTGGCGCGTTGCGTGGACTGGCGGGGAAGATCAGCAGGCCTGCAGCAACAAGATCGACGAATCTCACGACGCTCTTTGCAACTTGGAGAAGCTTCTCTCGATCCACTGGATGATCAAAGAACATAAGAACAGAAGGAAAAAAACAGAAACAGATCCATCTCTTCATTGCCTGCCGAAAGTCAATTCGTTGAGTGTTATTTGCAGCGGAATCCACATGTTGGTGCAAATTTCAGCGTGCCAAGACAAGAGGTGCATGTTGGAGGTCCTAAATTTAGCATCCGCACCTCCTTCAAGCTTCACATACCCGGTCCAGCTGAGGAGAGAGGCACAACAGAAGGCCCGCCTGCCCCGTTGCGACGCTGTTTCTATAGCCTCCCAGGCTGTGGGTGAATTCGCGGAGGGGCAACAGGAAAATCCAGTCAATTGCAACGCCCAGAAAGAACATTCTCTTCCCGCTGCAACAAGCCGCCGCAGTGATTTGCCAAAAGCCCTCGGGGCCAGGACGCGGTGTCGATCATCCGTAGTCCGGCGTCATCCGGTGGCACACGGTACAACCCCCTCCGGCAAGGAAGCACCCTACCCAAGCTTTCCGCAGCACAGCGAACGAGAATCGAGAGAATGCTGGGGCTCGACTCCATCTCCGCGGCCATGCGCCAAGCGGACAGTGTGAAACATGGACAGCTCATAATCAGATCTATTTTCCCGGGCGGTGCGTGGCGGACACTGAGGCCGCTGTCGCTGGGCAAAGATTGGGCCACGGCGAGATGGAGATGCGTGTTCGCCGTGGCTCTGCTGGTCTTGGCGGGGATATGCCGGCGGCGAGGGGTTGTCGTCCCAAGTGATGGGCCGAACCTAAGTTTTTTGGGTTGGATGACAGGCTCAAAACATGTTTCTTCATGAAGGGTTACTGGAGCTGCCCTGCTGTCTTCCGTTCGTTGACGGTGATGCGATTGTCGCGGACGCGTATTCCTGCATCTAGGCAATTGCCGTCTACCAAGCAACAGCGAGATTTTCGTTCTATTTTTCGACCATCTTGTATCGTTGTCATTGAGAGTATGTAAAATGTCTTGGCGCCTCCTGTTAGCCCTCCGGGGTCCTGTCCGGCACTCAGCCGGCATTACCCAGCTATGAGCGCTCAGGTTCCGGTCATCTCCGCGAGAATAATGCTGCCGATTGAGGCACGCGACACATTCCCTCTTTGGGCCTCCGCAGAGTGCTGCACTGTAAAGACGGGGGCTACACTGTAAAGACAGTATCCGTACTCTCTACCGATCTCTCTGTGCCAGTACTGTCTATCGCTGCCCCAAGGGGACAACAGGGGGTCCAGTGTATCGCAACAAGCTTTCCGGGGGATTCGGGCCTCTCGGGTGGGCAGCAACAAGCTTGAAAAGAAACGCGGAATTCGGGGCATCCGCAACATGGCCCAACAAGGTTGACTGAAAACATACTGCTGTGTTTATCTTAGGTAATTGTACTCTCTACAGAACAATAATACTCTCTACAGTGGGTTTCACTTTCACGCTCGAGAACTGCCGGTACAACAAAATCATTACTGTAGTATACCACAGCCAGGATGCTGAGTCGTCGATTGAGGCTGGGGCATCTGTGAGCGTTTCTTGGCTTTGCTCGTCGAGACTCCACTTTTGAATAGCTGCAATTTTGAGTGGAAGGGCGCTGGATGGGCCAAGATGGGGACCGTCGACGCCAAGAAGCCAACCAAGACCCAAGCCTCCAAGTGACGATGAGCGGCGGTCGCTGCCCGAGACATGCTGTGCTGTGTTGTTTGCTTTTCGTCTATCCCCCCTGTGTTTGTGTTTCGAGAAGGCTTCCTAGGAGAATTTGGATAAGGTTATATATCAAGCATCATCCCGCCCCTTGCTGGATGTTTTGTCTCATCATCATCAGTCTCATAGCCTCAAGCAAGCCTCACTTACACACATCCGCACACCAAAGGTCTCCCTCAGCACCACCAACACCACCGCCAACATGCACTTCTCCCACGTCGCTCTCTCCCTCGCCGCCGCCGCCTTCGTCCAGGCCGACCTCCAGCTCGACAGCGACGACATCCCCAGCCAGTGCCGCGCCGTCTGCAACCCCATCTACGAGCTCGGCCGCACCTGCGAGGTCGACGACGACCAGGTCACGGACGACCTCACCGAGGACCGCCTCGAGGCGCAGTGCGTGTGCACCAACTCCAGCATCAACGTCTCGTCCTACGCCGCCCTCTGCGCGAGCTGCATGGACCAGAACGTCACCGACCGCGATGACCTCGATGGTAAGTTGCTTTTGAAGGTTCCGAGTGTGCTTTGTTTGTGCCTTGCCGCTTACATGTACGATACGTAGACATCAGCGACATCCTGAGGACCTGCGGCTTCGCCAGCACGACATACACCTCAACTGCGTCCTACGCCTCAACCACCCCCTCCGTCACGGCCACCCGGCCCACTGCTTCTTCGCAGCTGACGACCACCATCACGCCCGGCGCGGCCGGCGGCAGTGGATCCTCGCCGACGTCGTCCGGCAGCGGCAGCGGCAGCGGCAACAGCAGCCCCACCACCACCGGCGGCTCCAGCAGCGTCACGCAGACCCCGAACGCCGCGGGCGTGGTCTCGCCCAAGGGCCTGGGTCTGCTTGGTGCCGCTGCCGTTGGTGCCCTCCTTCTGTAATTGAGGATTTTTATGATTTCACGATGATATCTACTTGAGAGATTTTCTTTTCTTGGGGGGTTTAGGGTTGTGGCGCTATGATGATACCTTAGCACTTACTGTCGCTTCTGATGATTTCACACGGTTTCGGTGATTCACTGGGGTTTGTTCTCACCGGTTCACTGAGGAATAATAACAAACTTTTGAATCAGTTTTCGAGCGTGTCTCGGGTGAATCGATGTTTCTCCCCATCTGTAACATGCGGTTCAACGTCCGAAGGTCTCGGTGCTGTCTTTCGGGCTGAGTCAATGCCGACATTTGATCCAGCATTCACTCGCCGAGCGGCAACCTCATGATCGATGTCTCGGTCCGCAGGCAGTGAATCGCAAACCGATGTGTGAAAGGTGTATATAAAACAAGTTGCCATTCAGCAGTCAACCGCATGCTACTCGATTAAACCAAGTCACACACCATCACCTACAAAGCGCGTCAACTGTTTTTTTTTTAATGCGCCCTAACCCCAGCGCCAACTTATTACGCTCGCGAACGCTCTCAGGCCGCGAAATCAACGACATGAAATCCCAAGTAGGCACCGCACCGAAACTTTGCGACTGCTTCTGCGGTTGCACGGCGAAGGTCTTCTTTGGGGAGGACAAATGCAATGGGTGCGCCAGGGGGTTCCACGACGATGGAAAGACGCCGCCTGGTGTACCAAAGGTTGAAAAATAGGGATCGCGACGGCGTCGAAGGTAGTCAGTAGTTGTCGAAAACACACCTCTGCAGCGTACAGGCATCGATCATAACCCGCATTCCTCACATTCTTGACCTGTGACATCGCCAGACACGAGAAGCCAAGTGTGAAAGTGAAGTTTTGTTCTATTTCAAAGTGTAATGTCCGAAAAGTGGTATCTCTGCAAACACAACTACAAAAGAAAGACAGTAACAGTCCTACAAAACGCCTTATTCAACCTCCCTCCATCTCTTCTCCAGTTTTTCAATAACAAGCGCCTGCGACCCAGAAACCAACCCAGCCGCAAGCGACGCAGGCTGCTGTCCCGCACCCGAAAACGCCCCCTTGATCGAGATTTCATGTACACTCCCCGTCGGCGAGCCCGCAACATTCGACAGCCGCCTTCTCCCCAGCGCCATCTGCGCCTCGTCGATCGCCTCCCGAATCACCGGCACCGTCTCGACATACACCTCCCTCCGCGCCCTCGACGCCCTCAACAACTCCGCGGGATCCCCCTTCGCGCAGGCGTCCACGTACAGCGCGCGCATGCGCGGCGAGTACATCTCGCACATCAGACTCACGGGCGCCGTCTCGCCCTTCAGCTGCATGCGCGGCGCGAGCGGCGTCCCGCGCGCGAACTCGTGGTAGCACGCCGGGCAGATGGCGCAGTCCTTCCAGCCGTACCAGCGGCGGTTCTGGGCGTCCTCGTCGCGCGGGCAGAGCGGCAGGCTGGCGAACTCGAGGGCGTAGGTCTCGAGCGGGCGGGTGTCGGCGATGAAGAAGCCCTCGAGGAGCTTGGCGAGGTAGGCGGCGAAGCGCGGGGAGGCGGCCGGGTTGAGGGCGCAGAGGTGCGTGGTGCCGGGGGCGACGCCGCACGTGGGCACGAGGGAGGCGGCGAGGCCGAGGGGCTCCGCGACGGCGGCCACGCAGGCGGCGCAGATGGAGAAGGAGGGCGGGTGCGAGGGGAAGGTGTACCAGGTGCCGTCGCGGATGCCGGCCGGGGAGCAGAAGTCGGCGTGGACGGCGGTGTCGAGGGCTTTCCAGAAGATGGCGAAGTCGCGGGTTTCCTGGGCGCGGGACATGGCGACGCCGATGTTGAAGTGGCCGAGGGTGCAGTGGACCATGCTGCCGTAGCGGGAGGCGAGGTTGTCGCCGGCGGGCCGC
Source organism: Colletotrichum horii (assembly GCA_027406005.1). NCBI lineage: Eukaryota > Fungi > Ascomycota > Sordariomycetes > Glomerellales > Glomerellaceae > Colletotrichum > Colletotrichum horii. Next base: position 8,643,883 of record JANVYB010000001.1, on the reverse strand, counting down.
CAGCGGTGCTCCTCGCCGGAGAGGACGTGGTCGTGGTAGCAGGCGGCGCAGATGAGGACGCCCTTCATGCTGCCGGTGGAGGGGGTGAACCACTCGCGGGAGCCGACGGCGACCTTCTGGCGCTTGGCGCAGGGGGTGATTGCCATGCGGGCGGCGGCGGCGGCGGTGAAGCCCTTCCAGTCGTGGGCGTCTGCGGCCTTGGTCTTGTACGTGTTGCGGATGTAGGGGATGGCGAGGTCGCAGGCCCAGACGTCGGAGGCGGGCTGCGGGGAGGCGGGTTCGAAGTTTGCGGCGCAGCGGAAGGGCTGGATGTGGTCCTCGTAGCAGGCGCGGCAGACGACCATGTTGGGGACGGCGTTGTTCTTGGGGCGGAACCACTTGGTGCCCTCGGAGCCGGGGGCGCCGGCGGTGCCGCGGCAGTCGGGGACGGCGCTGCGGAGGCGGAGGTGGGCGGTGAGGTCGTCGATGCGGCCGGTGATGAGGGCCTGCTGGAGGAGGTGGTCCCTGACGCGGGGCTTGCTGAAGCGGCACGCGCGGGGCCTCTTGTCGTCGCAGAGCTTGCCGCGGAAGTCGTTCTCGAAGCGGGTGCCGAGGAGGTGGTCTTCGTAGCAGCGGGAGCAGATGGGGAAGTCGGGGGCGGCCGGGTGGGTGTACCAGGTGGAGGGGAAGGTGACGGGGGTGTCGATGCAGGCGACGACGCCGCGGCCGCGCTTCCGGCTGGGGGGCGTGGCTCTGCGGGAGTTTGCGCGGGGGCGGGTTGGCGAGGTGAGCGGTTCCTGGGGAGGCTGCGGTGGGAGTGCGCGGGGAGTGAGGACGACTGGTTCCGGGGTTGGGTTGGTTGAGGGAGGGGTGAAGCAGGACGTCGTGCTGGCGGTGAAGTCGGGGGTGGAGAGCTCCTCTCGCGGGGTGGACGGGACGGAGTAGATGGTGGAGAGCATGGGCGAGGGTGCGAAGCGGAGGTTTTGGAGGGTTTCTTCGAGGTTGTCGATGTCGAAGTGGCCTGGACGCAGCTCGGTCTGGGATACGGTGGTCTGGCTCTTGGTCTTTGATGTAGCCGAGGTGGCAGAGTCGGAAGTCGACTTCTTCAGCTGACTGGAGGGGGCTGACGCAACGGCGCCCTTAGGGAAGTAGCTCGGTTCATCGGTCTGCGGCGGTGTTGGTGGCGGCGGAGGGAAGCTCGTCAACGCGTTCGGCCCCGGACTGCGGAGGTTCGAGCGGCTGCCGCTATTTCCTGCGGAAGCCGTGGTAGCCGATCCCCGCGGCGCTGGCGAGCCTCCCTTGGCCGAGGCCGGTGCCGGGCTCGGTGGCGGCGGAAAGCTGGTGTAGCCGGGCGGACTGGGCCGGTCAGTCCACTGTGGTGCCGGCGCCTGCAGCAGGCTCTTCGCAGGGCGGACGGGCTTCGGCGCGGCGAAGGTCGGCTCCGAGGGCGGGGCCTTTGTGTCGGCGCTCTTCGGCGGGTGGGGCCGTGAGCTCCGGGTGGAGGACATGTTGCACTGCAGCGCGGCTCAGAGTCGCAGCAGTCGCAGATTCAGGTCGAGTAGCACTTTGATTCCCTTCGCAACCCCACAACGGACTTCTTCTTTGGGAGCTGCAAAGTGACGATGGCTTCAAACACTCTCTTTTTCTGTTGGCTGGGTGGGTGTGTGGTGGTGCAGTGTGGGACGTGGTGAGTGAAGACGGTAAGGACAGGCCGTTTAATCAATCAATCAAGACAACATGAAAAGAAAACCGCCGGAAAAATGCAATCCAATGCCAAACCACAACAACAAAGCAAGGAAAGGTCTTGCGGGAGTGCATGCAACCCTCATCCGCATCCGGGACGTCGGTGGTGTTTAAAGGCAAGACGTCAATCCCCAAGGGATGCGCAGACAGGCGGGCAGGCTGGCCTCGAGCTGGCTTAATTGGTGCCCGATGGGCGGAATGCCGGGTCACCCGTGGAGACGATCCACACCACTTTACGCCCGACTTGCAGCGATCAGCCTGGAACCGGTGGCGGGCCGCGGGAAGGGAAGAGGGCGGCATGGGCAGCACGAACTTGATGGCATTTTGCAGAGATGTTCCCTGGATGCGGCGACACGAGTAGACGATGCCCCCCAGTCCGGCCAGCTTCTCTCATTTCCCGTGGGAAAAAAGACCTGCGTGTTTCTCTTGTTTATGCCCGGCAGATGATGTTTTCCTTCTGGAAGGCTGCACCTGTACCGTGTTTTGCGCGCCGCCCGCGTTGGCATGTTTCTTCCTTTCCTGCAGCCTGCCGTGGTCTGCGTCGGGGAATTCTTTTCTGCCCTCCAGTGGCCTGGGCTTTTTCTTTTCCTCCCAACTGACAAGGGCTCTGGCCTTGGAATGCAATGCCAAATGAGCAGAGAACGGCTGCTTTGGGCGTTGACAGTTTGATTATCGGGCGCCAATACGGAAGGTGATGTTGTTGTTTTTCCTTGTTTTTTCCTTCCCGTGTTCTAGCCTCGAGCAGGGCCAAAATTTGTCAAATTTCTCTCTGTTTCTTAGCTCGAACAAATACAGACAGCAGCCCGAGGACGCGGGACTCCCATCAGGACTCAGGACAGCTCCGGGAACGTGTGGCAGGTTGGGCACCTCATCTCTTTCGCGCACTTCTCTCGCAGGGACACCGTTGGGACGAAAAGTTGAGATGAACGTTCCCACTCACTGAGTCGTAAAGTCGAGGCACTGGCTTGGTTGCTTGGTTTGACCATCTTTTCTTAGCCACAAACATAAACACCCTCGCGCAGCGTAATTCCCTACCTCCCTCACTTAAAAAGCACTCGCCCCCCAAAACCTGCTCCTCCCATAGATACTGGTCTGTCTGGTTCCTTGGTCGCTGCTCCTTTCTCACCTTACCCTGCCGCAGCCTGGATCAAGTGACTCGGCCACCCAATATCTGTGAGGCTCTTGCTTGCAACGCCACCCTTTCCAGCGCCCAGTGTGCGTTGCGTTGCGTTGCGTTGCGCGGCGGGCGCGGGATCTGTGTGCGACGTGTAGCGCTGCAGCCGTTGAGCCGTTGGTGGGAAGGCGGAAGCGATCGAAGCGCATCACTCCCACTCGCCCATTCACTCACACACACAGACACAGCAATCGCACAGTCACAAGCCAAGGGGAACAGATGTTCGAGCTACTGGGGTCTGGACCAGATGCGCAGCAAGGCCCATCCCGTGCGACGACGGGGAAGGGAAACGGCCTCGCCAATTCTTCGGGGGAGTGCATCCGTAAGAGAAGAGGCACCCAGGATTGAAGGGGGAGCAGATGGCAAAACCTCCGGCGCCAACAAACCCCCCAAACCTCGCCTGCGCGAAAAGGGCGATTCCTTCGCGTCGCGCTCCAGCGTCGCCTTTCTCGTGCAATCTCGGGGGCGTCCCCCCCAAATCCAATGGCTGGGTGGCTTGCCGCACATGCGCCGTCGTTGTGTTGACTGCAACGGGCTTGCTGCTGCTAGTGTAGCCTGCAGACTGGACTCTTCAAACCACCCTTTTTTTCGTCAGCGGGAGATGGGACCTTTCTTATCGTGGAAAACATCCCGCCGAGCGTGTCGTTCCAGGGGGAGTTCTGCCTCTTCGGTAACGAATTGGTTGGTTGGGTGGTTCTTTTGTTTGGTCGAGTGACATCGCATTTCTTCAGGTGAGCCGCGCTTGTTCAAGCCCAGATCTGTCTTGTCAGAATCGACGAAAGAAATGGCAGACAGACAGTCGGATCTTCCATGTCTTGGGTTCATCACTGTCGATCCCCGTTGAACATCAATTGGAGAAAGAAACATCCAACCAACTGTCTTTCTCCCTCCAACCGCTCCATCCCGAGCAACAGCACAGCAAAACCAACCGATGGATGCTTCACCCAGAGTTTCCCCTTCAGGCTTGAGAGAGTCGCATTGCTGATATGATCCCTGCGGAACCCCCCAACGCCGTTCCATGGTGCCGATTGCTTGGACGTGCCAAAGCGGCTTAGTCCGTCACATCATCCCCCAGGCGCGGGAAATTATCACAACAGGGGCACCACCACTTTCAGCACTCTACGAGTCTTAAAACCGCTCTGTTATGACACAAGAAGGGCCCCAGGGGACCAGGGGGCGACGGCCACGCCAGGAAGAGGGTTCCGAACGGAGAAGGGATCATGGGTTGCGATTGAAACTCCCCCTCAGTGCTCCCTCTCTGTCCGAGTCGTTGTCCACTCTTTTCGTTTGCTTTACTGCCTCCCACACCCCGCAATTCCATCCCATCCGTTCATTCATTCCACCTTCCATTCGTTCACTCATTCATCCGTTCGTTTCCCATCACCGGCGTCACTCGTTTCGCTCCGGGGACTGGTCTTCTGAACGTTGAACGGGACAGCAACCTGTTGGTTTGTTAAGGTATCGCGGCAGAGTTCCAGCGACAGAGCGCGCAATCGCATTGCTGCGCCTGGCCCCTAACACCATTCATCCATCCTGTCTCCCGCCCCCAAATTACGATTTCGCAAATACGATCGGCACTCGCTTGGTAGCAACGCGAACAACCACGTCGCACTCACACACAACACACGCTCGCTTATTTTCACAAAATCAACTGTTTCACACGCTCTGGTTAGGCATCGACGAAGAGACAGAGGCTTAACGAAGAAAGGAAGGAGGGATTGCTTATTGCTCCGTGTATCCCGGGAGGACCGAGATGATGGTGGCGCTGGAACAGTTGGCATAGCGAAAGAAGAAACCCAAGATTGCCCAGCCAGCTGGGACGCCAGCAAACACACGCCCCAAAAAAAGAGTTTTGAAGGATTGCTTGATTGCTGCCCAAGTGCTGGAACAGAATCAATCGGGGAGGCAAACACACACAAAAGAAAAAGATGAACGGGTTCAATTTCCCTCCGCCGCCCGACGAGCCCGTCCCCATCGTCCCGCGCGACATCAAGGCCAAGCGCATCGTCCCGGCGCCCCGCAAAGCGCCCACCGTCCGGAGCGGCAAGGGCTCCATCTTCGGCAAGGCCTCGATCCCCTCCGTGTACTGGGCCGGCGACGACCCGACGCCGCTCGGCGACAACGACGAGTACACCTTCTACCGCGAGGGCACCCCGCCGCCGAGCGAGAAGGGCGGCGGCCGCCAGCGCGGGCTGAGCCTGTACGACCAGGAGAGGCGCGCGGCGCGCGGCCAGGGTGGGAGGAACCGCAAGTGCTGCGGGCTGAGGATGTGGGTGTTCTGGCTGCTTGTGTGCCTGATCATCCTCGTGGTGCTTGGGGTAGGGGTTGGCGTCGGTGTTGGCGTGGGGTTGGGGGCGTCGAAGGCGAATCAGTCGGATGAGAGCGCGGCGCGGACGAGGTATGGCCTTTTGATGGATGATGAAGATGAATGTACTGACTGTGTGTTAGTTCCGCGACACCTACGCCAACCACAGGCGTCGCCGCCGCTTCGCCGACGACACCTCTGTCCAGCCCAACGGCATCATCACCCTCCGCCGCGTCAAGCGTATCAACGACGCCCGCTACTTCAACCAAGACATCCTCCACGACATCGTCATCACCAACCGCGACGTCTGGCCCGAACGCCCTCTGCCCCGACGCCGCCAACACGCTGTACAGCCCCGTCGGCTCTGACAAGCGGTTCCTGCGCGTCTGCGGGGTCGACTACTCGGGCGATAACGAGGCCATCGACATGTCCAACATGCTGGCCAGCAGCATGGGCGAGTGCATGGACATCTGCTCCAAGACGGCGCAGTGCACGGGGGCCGGATGGGGGAATGTCACGACAGCGGAGGGCACGATGGAGCTGTGGTGTTGGCTGAAGCGGAACTTGCAGAGTTCGCATAGCGCGAAGGAGGGGTGGAATTTTGCCATCTTGCAGTGAGGGAGGGGGTTCCTTGTAGACATTTGGGAATAATGATAATGTGTTGGCCTTGTCAGCTGACTTTGATACCATCTCCAGACACAATGGATGAACAATAACACGTCAATTTCATTGGAGGAATGTTAACGAGACAATGTGTATTCAGAAACAAGTAGCTGTATTAAGACCGTCGAATTCATAGCGCCTGTGCTGGTATAATGTCTTCCATGCCATATCCATCATGTATCCATACCTGACCCTCGACCTCTACCTTAGTTGATGGCAGCAACAACAAAGCCAGCCACCGCAGCAGCAGCCATGACAGCACCCGTCTCCCTCGGCCCAGCCGCATTGCCAGACCGACCACCTCCATTTCCGTTTCCATTACCAAGTCCACCTCCGCTGCCGCCGCCAGGGTTCACCGGCCCGGCGCTGGTAATCTCCGCAACCAGCGAGCTGCACTGGCCGGTGCCCAGCGGCAACACGGTCGCGACGCCCTGGACGTCGCTGCAGGCCTGCCAGACGGCGCGGAAGTCGCTCATGTGCGCGTCCTTCCACGAGGTGAAGGACTTGGCGTAGGTCGAGTAGGCGGAGCCGATGGAACCCGTGATGGTCGGGTCGACGCAGGGGTCCGTCACGGAGGCCGAGAAGGCGAGGTAGTTGGCGACGTCGGCGGGGAGGGTGGGGGCCGCGTCGGTGATGCGCGGGAGGGCGGCCGTGGCGACGGAGTTGCAGGAGGCGAGGTCGCGGCGGACGGGCGAGCCGATGTGCTCGGCGTTGGGGGCGGTCATGATCTCCAACGAGGCGGCGGAGGCACCCGCGGCGGCGAAGAGGATTGAGTAGCGCATTTTGGGTGTTTGGAGAGGGTATTGGTGTGATTTGGCTTGTGTGGTATGAGGATCTCTTGTGTTGATGGAGAAGCGGAGATGATGACCGGGGCCGTTGGACAGGTCGAGGCTGGCTTATTATGTGCCGGGCGGGCGTCCTGCGCAAGCACGGGTGAAGGCGTTGATGACGAGGTTTGTTCGATGATGGAGGAATGCGTCCTCAGTGCGGCGAGGTCTGAGAGTGCAGAATGCAGCTGCGCCCGTGATGCTGGGACCTCGGGAGTTTTCTCATCATCCTATGTCGAGGCGAGAAACATGGGTGCCGAACAAGCTCATGGGCTTACATCGTGGGGCAAGCTCCATGTTTCTCGTTTGTCTTCCCCCCGGCTTGCCGCCCCCTGGCTTCGCTTAATGTGGCTGCCTAGCAAGCCCGCATGATGTTGTTCCAGATGGCGAAGAGAATAATTTTGCCATTCCTCTTGAATTGTTCATGGCGGTGGCTCACCACCGGTTGGCATCGTTTCAAAATCACATCACTCAAATCACCCACGGAGCTAGTTGAGATCTTACGGGAGAGCGTCCCCTTCGCTCAGCCACCGCTATGCCGAGAGCGTGATGACGTGGGTACTAGCGGCAAAGGCTAAGAGAGCAAACTGACTGACTGAGCCTGTTCATTGGGCTCCCGCAAATGTCTTGCGTTAGGGGGGAAGGGGTTCAGACACTCCCGCACATCAAGGGCTCAAATGTCTGCTGTTCTAAGCAATCCGAGCCCTGCAGGCACGGTTTGACAGGCCCTCTCTTGGCGTTGGGCTACCGATCATTGGCAGATCCAGGTCATCGTTGGGGTATGTCTGTGGTCGCGGGACTTTCCTTTTGACGATGCATGCATGATGGTCTTTGATGGCGGTCGATGTGTCAGATGTTTCGACAGGCCCGCCAGCTCGGGAAGAGGCAACCCATTTCTTCTTTCTGCGTCTTTCATCATCATCCCTGCAAGAGAAGGGGACTCGCGATGAACCAACCCCGCCTTGCGCCGCACTCGCATTGTTGAGCGAAGCACATGCTTCCATGTCGCCCAACTCAAAACTGTCTTCCTCATCCGATGTTCGGCTTAAATGTGTAATGCCCTTTACTTTTCTTTCTTGGTATCTTGAGAGTTTCTGCACCCGAAATCGCTGTTCATCATACGTCATTTCCATCCAACCAACCCGTGCCCCCATGTCAAAGTCCGTCCGACGCACCAAGCTCGTCCAGCTCTTTCGACCGCCGTTCCCTGTCCGCCACCGAGTGTCGCGCGTACGACTCGAACAGCCCCATGAAGGGGATGATCAGCAGGAAGATGGGCACCAGCTGGCTGAACACCAGGCTGTTCTCCTCGTCCTTCTCGTCCTGCTCCATCTGCTCGTGCCCGATGCGCCGGTCGTCCACCACGGCCTGGATCCCGAAGCTGAAGTACGCCATCAGCCCGACGATGGTCTCGACCTCGGACGCGAAGAAGTACCACACGCAGCGGAACGCCGCCTTGCACCACCGCCACGCCGTGTTCTCCGTCCACCGCGCGACGAAGACCGCCTCCGGCTGCAGCACGTTGAACTGCTGCGTCTGGTTGTCGATGAGGCGGCTCCGCACGCGGTCCATCCAGAATATCCGCCCCGTGCGCGAGCTCATGAAGATCCTGACGCCGTAGAAGTACCCCATCATCACCATGTTGACGATCATGAGGTTCGCCGGGTCGCCGCCCTTGGGTAGCCCCAGCGAGCACTTCATGGGACACCGGAACTGGCCCTCCTCGTATATCTCAGCGTAGCCCCCAACATACAGTGCGTAGAGCAGCAGCACGACCGTGGTCGCCATGAAGAAGATCCGCAACGCCCTTGCCATCCGCCGCGGCAGGACCATGTTCTGCTTGTTGTAGCGCTCCGGGTGCGTGCGCTTGACGCTGTCGCGCATGCTCGTGATGACGAGCAGCGAGAAGAGGTGCGTGTTGGAGCAGAACCACGCGAGGTCGGTGACGATCATGAAGTGGTACGTGGATATGGTGCCCTCGAAGAGCTGCTTCATCCCCGCGACGAGGATGGCCATGCCGGTGACGAGCTGCAGGTCGCTCAGCGTGTTGACGAGGTCGTACGCGACGAGGGCCTCCAGGTCCGGGTTCATGTGCAGCCGGTGCATGAGGTTGCGCGCGGGGGCGGAGACGTGTTTTCGGAAGAAGCGGTCGAGCGGGTTCATGGTCTGGCGCTCCTCGTTCGTGCGGCCGATTACGAGGCAGAATATTGTTGTTAAGAGGGTCACGAAGGCTGTGAAGACGAAGGCGAAGATGACCTGGTGCGCGCGATGGGTGTCAGTGCAGAAGAGATGCGTGCGAGGGGGCTGAGGACTTACACCCCGGCCGGCGATGTCCGGCTCAGCAGTCATCCGCGGACAACTGCAGAAGCCAAAGTAGCTGCAATCGAAGTCATTGGCGTCGATGTTGTAGGTCACGTTGTCTTCGTGGTTGATGCAGTCGATCAGGGCCTCAGGGTAGGCGTAGCTCTTGGCCCGTGAGAATGCATGTTCTCCGGCGATGGGCATGGTGATTTTCGATTGGACTCCTCGACGCCGAATGATTCGTCTCTTGCAAACACTCGACGGGAAGCTGAAGGTCAACATGGCCACGCTAGATGAGACAAGGTGCTCTGTATTTATCTGGTCATCATCGCTCAAATAGCTGGTCTAGAACCAGAGACATATCTCAAAGAACTCGATGGGGGGGCCGAATCTGGCATGGAGCCGGCTTCGGAATGTTTTGCCCAAGCCACCGCCAACCTCATTACGAGCTTGACGACACAAAGAAACAGCTTCCCAACTCTCGGGCCCCATGATTCGCCCATTTCAAATGTCAGCTGGCTTAGGTCCTTGGCAGACGATGACAATCCCGCCGTTTTCACGAGAGATACCATCCAAGTCAAGGACTCCTAGGCCCATCAAGCTCCGGCTGACTTCCGGGCCCATCAAGCTCCGGTCGACTTCCGGACCCCACCGTGCCGCTTTAGACCGCGCCGACCGGGCGCCCACGCTCCGGAACCCCCACCTTAGCTCCGGACACTTCCCGCGTCGCGAAACTCAATCAGAATCAGAGTTCCCAGCCCGCCAGACCATCGGATCTGTCGGGTTCACGAGGGATATCAACTGGGTTTGAGCTGAACTCTCCTCAATCTGTATCCCGTCTTGGCGGACGGCTCCCGCCAATAGTGTGATTCTGGAGGGAATGCCGAAAGGCAAAGCAGCTGATGAAGCTCGGGGGTGATAAGTGATCCTGGGTGAGATTGGGCGAGACTTCACCAGCTTCCAACTCAATCCGGCCGATATGTGACAGCTTCGGGGCGAGGCCGGCAGAGTGAGCGATTATAAGTTCAGTCTAGAGGCAAGCCTGCTCGACAGGCGAACGTGTGCAGACACAATTCTAGCAACTACGTAGAAACAAAACCAAAGTCATCATGGCCGCCGTTTCCCGCCCACACTTCGACTCCGGCCTTAAGCGCTGGAACCCCGACGACGACAGCATCTACGTTCTCAACCGCGGCGACGTCGCCAAAGAGCGCGCGCGCCTCGAGTACAACCACCACAAGATCTGGCTGCCCCTCTGCGGCGGCCTCTGCCCGCCCCAGATCCTCGCGCACCTGCGCCAGCTGCCGGCGCCGCGGGTCGCCGAGCTCGCGACCGGCACGGGCATCTGGCTGCGCGACATGGCGGCGCAGCTGCCGTCGACGGCGGAGCTGCGCGGCATCGACATGGACACGACCAAGTTCCCGCCCGCGTCGGAGCTGCCGAGGAACATGACGATGATGCAGCACAACGCGCTGAAGCCGTTTCCGACGGAGATGCACGGGACGTTTGATATGGTGCACGTGAGGCTGATATCGCTGGGGATGAAGAAGGATGACTGGGCGGTTGTGGCGCGGCACTTGTACGCGCTGCTGAGGCCGGGTGGGTATTTGCACTGGGAGGAGGTGGGGGATTCTGTGTGGAGGGTTATTCCGCCCAGCAAGGCCTTTGATGAGTGGATGAGGATCTCGACGCTGTGGTCCATGAAGGTTGGACGCGATCCTTTGTAAGTTGTCCTCTGGACATCTCCCCTGGTTTTGGGGTGCCAGAGAAGCGTCGGGTTCGCTGACTATCATGCAGTATGCCCGCTCGTCTGCCGCTCATCGTCCAAGACGCAGGGTTCGTGGACGTGGACGAGAAGATCTTCAACTCCTTCGGCACCAGGGACATGCTGCGCGAGCCGATGCTCAAGATCTCCAAAGAGCTGGTCCGGCCGGTGATTCTAGTCACGAAAGCGCAGGGCTCATGCCAGAAGCCACAGCTGGAGACATACCATGGATCTTAGAGCAACTTCTGCATGGATATCTCGACACAATTTCGTCCTCGTCATCTGGAACTTGGTTGACTCCTGTTGAGAGCGGTGATGACTCCCGCAGCATTGCAGTAAAGTGGTGAGCACCTCGAGATACGCCGGCTTGCACTGATTGATGGCACAATTCAAACCTGTGCAACAAGGGCAGAGATAAAATTGGCACGATTGATGACCGTCTCTCGCGAACAACACTTAATTCGCATCACGATGAAGCACAGGCGAGGAAATCGGGTTGATGAATAAAGTCAATTGATCTGTTCTGCTTCCAAGTAACCTCCCAGACAGGCTGCGCGTTGACTCAATGAGCCCATGAAAACGGTCCTGTAAATGGTCATGTCAGTTTGGATTCGACATGAGTACGACAATTCATTCAAATGAGAGTGATGCCAGGTGTCAGGCTCTAGGTTTTGATCTCAAAGATCCAGATGTAGGCTGGATCTCGACGTCTAATTAAATTGAGAAAACATCACGCGAGGCAGGAAAGTGAAGTGAGAAATGGGGAGAGGAATTGGCTTACCTGGTCCGCGATGCTATCGCGTCAAATGGTCGTCCGTCGCGCGTATGCCGAGGCGAATTCCGGACGCGTTCTCTGTTCCTTCCATTTGGTAGTGCCAGAAATGCTGCGGTTAGTGACGACAACTCATGTCAAAGAAGCAGATGCATCGCTCCCGTGTGAACACCAAGCTTGCCGGCCGCTCCTCACGTCTTTCGCTGAGAGAGCCTCATGACAGCTCTCGACCACATTTTGGTGGTGATGCAGAAGGGAGGTTGCCGAAGATTTTCGAGGCTCAATGCGGCTAGGCGCGTATTATATACCGCGGTACGCACGTGCTGAGGGCACGATTGGCCAAACCCGCAAGCCACCCATGATATCCTTCTATCCATGGCCCCACACCTCCGCCTCCTAAGTGTCTAAACAGTAGAGTGTTGTAAAAGGTATTCTCCAACCCGAAAGGATGATGTTGCAAACGAGAGGATGAAGTTGAGACCTGCAAAGACGGATGTTAGTCTAGTATTCTTGGAAGATTGATTTTACACGGTGGAGAGGAGATGGGAACTTTCAGAACAATTTAAATAGAAATCATGGCCGCTTTGCACCAGCGATCAGCATCGCGAGAAGTTTGTCATCACAAGACAGGCCCGGCAGGAATGGGAACGATCAGAGATGCGAACTTACCTCACGCAAACGCGGTAATCTGTAATTTGATCAATTCGACATCTCGCTTCTGGGTTCCTTCTCACCATGGCAGCTGGGTTACGGCGCGGCGCGTTATGGGACGCACCCCTCGAATCCGTCGGAGACGTCGCGGAATCAAGGGCTCATCGGCGAAACGGGCGCCTTCGAGTACGAGGATAACCCCCGATGGCGTCCAAAAGACTTGCTCTGTGAAGATGGTCAGACGGTACAGACGGTACAGAGCTCCAGGTGGTAGGACTATTGGTCGGCGCAAGCGTGACGCTTCAGACAACGGAAAATACAATCATCCTGCCCACCGAGCAGGTTTCAGGCCAGCACCACCGGATTGTCATCATAACAGAATCATCATGACAGAATCTCAAGAAAAATAGGGATGCGTACGGTGCAAATAGCTGTCGGGATGCAGCCTTTCTCGCATCTGAGCCGGGGTGGTACTGCTGGGCAGGAGCGACCAGAGAACCTGCCACAGGCGGTAGGCGATGGTGAGAATCTGTGGCGCGGCAGATCTTGGTCAGCCAGGACTTGGAAGGAATGCCTGTAAGAGAAGAAAAAAAAAAGAGGCAGGCGCTGCTCAGACAAGAGAGGGATCAAGCATCCTGCCCTCCCAAGCAGAGATCAGACCACCACGACTCGAAGATATCATCACCACAGCAATCGGCGACTAAGGTGTTGAACGCGAGAAAGTACAAACCATCGAGCCGACAGTTCAAGCCGAGTCGTCTTGCGAAGTTGCGAACGGGCCGCGGGCGGCAGTGAGCAGGTCGGGAGTCTGGGGCGCGGTTGTCGGAAGGTTTGTCGAAGAGGCAAGGACGCTCGGTCGACGCGAGCGAGGACGAAATCAATCCTAAAATCCCAAGGCTGTCAGTGGAAAGAACTCTTCCGGGATGGAAATTAGATCGTGGGAGAGAAAAATCGCAAGGTCAGAAATATGATCGAAGGTCCGCACCGACCGCTGACGCAGCCTCGGATTTGGAATGAGAAAAACATCATCATCGCGCGGGGGAAGATTGGACTGGAGGAAATAGCAATGTTCGGACTACTTACGCAGTAGATGGCAACGCGGTTCCGTTTGTGACGCTGCATATGAGGTATGCTCAGCTGAAGGCTGGTGATGCAAAGTTGAGTGGAAGATGGAGTATGGAGGTGAGGGGGAGGGGGATATTTGTAGTAGCAAAAAGGTGGAAGTGGAAGGAAAGGATGCAGTTGTCTGGGTCTCGAGGAAAATCCTCAGGGACACAAAAGATGAATTCCCAAGCGTGGGATAAAGACTTAGGGCGAGGGCAAGAGGGCAAGAGGGCAAGAGAGACTCCCAGAGCGCTGATCTGACCGCTTGACGCTCTCGTGAAGACAATCATGGGATCTAGTGTTCAACTGAGTGTATGGGGTGAGAACACAAAGTTGACTGTGTCCTCGACGACATCTGGGCCTTGCGAGTGCATAGAGATGGTTGAGCTTACCTACATACCTCATGCAAATCTGAAAGAACGATACATCAAGTGGATTCAGTAAGAACAACAAGGCATAGTCACAAATCAAGCTTGAAAAGTCGTGAAGACATAGTCAAAAAGCTTTAGAGGGAATCTTCTACCTAAAAGCTGCATTCTCGTTTTCTATTTTCAATCACAGACAGGAAAGAAGGAGCCAAAGATCTTCACAAAGTATACTTGCAAAGCCCTAAGCATGCTAGTTCTTTTGAAGATGCCAGTTGGGAGCAAGTACCTGCTTGTAGGTATTCTTTCAACCCTTTGCTTCAGAATTTTGTCCAATGTGGGACTTTCTGGGGCTATTGATCCACATAGCTCTGTGTATCTTGCACTTGTATGCAGTGACACAGTACCATATGATGTATGCAGAATCCAATTAGCAGAGAATGATGGTAAATAAATACTACTACGACCTTGTTGCAGATATCTGGCTGCACTGGCTTTGGATGATAGGTACGCAAAGGCCCAATGTATCTCTCTAGGAATCACCCTACATTTATATAACAGTGTCCCTCACCAGCCAGATTTTACAGCCGATAAACACTTAGATGACCAGGCAATTGGCCATGGGCGGCCCGATCCTTCTGTGGCCACCGTTGCATCCCGAAAGCCTCGCCTGCTCGGAAGTTAAATACAATCAACGCCAGAATATGGCGCTAGTGTAAACTCCATTTCCGAGGCGGCGAAAACCCGGCTAGCGATGGCCATTCGAATTGTCCCATTAGCATCCGTTACGATATAAAAGAACCTGGTGTATGTGACGGCATTTTGCCCATTATTGCCGGTTGCTGAGCAGGCAAGCGTCGCACCAGAAACAAGGCCGGAAGAACTTGTTTGGCAAATCAACGGGGCCAACGTAAGTGCAGCGGCCTGAGCTGGCGAATACCCATTCAGAGGCCTCGTGTCAAAGGTGAAAGGTGCAGATAGAGCAACTGTTTGGCCGGTGCTCTCAAAGACCTGGCCGGAGGTGAGGTCTATGTTGAACAATGCAGCTGGTGTGGCGTCATTCCCGGCTTTGAGAGAGAAGCGATTCGTGCCAAGAGTTACTTTGTAACCCTGTAGAGATGCTGGGCTCGTCACTTTGAGGCAGACGTTTTGGGCGGGTATCACAGTGGAAGTAGGAGCTGCACGTGTTAGCTTTTCTTCAAGCTGAATGGCGTGCTATGGAGAAGGGCATACCTGTGGTCGAACTAGAGGTCGCAGTACTTGACTGCGTCGATGTGCTACTGGTTCCAGAGCTGCTCGCTATGCCGCTGGTGCTTGTTGTTGTGCTGCTGGTGCTGAGGGATGACGTACTTTGAGTGCTTGTTGAGGACGAGACGATGCTGGTAGTCGTGGTGGATGAGACGACGCTGGTTGAAGAAGCAGTACTGGTACTGGTTGTGGACGAAATAGTACTGGTGCTTGTTGTTGTGCCGTCAGAGCTCAGGGACGGGGTACTCTGCGTACTTGGTGTGGATGTAGAGACGTTGGAGCTGATGGAAGTTGTAGTTAAAATGCTAGTACTACTACTCGTGCCCGTACTCGCTTCACTTGTCGACCCAATAGCTGACGAAGTGCTCTGGGAAGACCCTGTAGGGGAAGATATTGATGGATTCACGGTGAAAAGTGATGTCGGACTCGTCATGGATGTTTCGCTCGACGATGTCTGTGTTGACGATGTTCTCGTAGAGATATCAAAACTGGTGGACCCTGTAGCAATGCTCATACTACTTCCCGTTCCACTGCCTGTACTCGTGCTTTGCGTGATTCTTGTAGTAAATGAAGTACCGGAAGATTCAGAAAGAAGTATCGTCGAACTGGTGGTTTGTGTTTGAGCAGACGGTGGCGCAGTAGAACTGGTAATTGTGAATGTGTTCACCGAGGTCTGCGTACTCAGTGGTGTAGTCAAGCTCAGGGACCCGACGCCCAACGTCGAGGTTCTCGTGAAGCTTTGAGACTGAGCACTTGTTTGTGAGTACACAAGTGTTGTAGAAGCAACCGTCGAAGTGTTTGAAAATAAGGGACCTGATAATCTAGAGCTTGTTGTGGCCGCGAATGGTGTGCTTGGATCAGATGAGGCCTGCGCCGAAGATATCGATGCCACAAGAGTCTGTGAGTTGACATTTGATGTCTGCAATGATGACTGCCCTGAGTTACTTGTTGTTGAACGGGCCGCTTCAGAAGACACAACTGCTGATGACGACGACGTTGGAGAGTCGTCGCCTGACGTGGCAACCGAAGGAGAGGCAGTGGCTACGCCGGTTTCCGAACTCAGCTGAGACGGGCCACTAGTAGCTAGTGAAGATGTTGATGTTGAGAACGAGTCTGATGAAGGGGCGGCATTGCTGCTCGGAACCATCGGTGAAGCTATCCCTAATCCCGTGGATGGAGAAGCCACTGATGAGAAAGAGCTTGGTGAAGAGATAATCGTGTTGCGCGAAGAAACCAATGAAAATGTTTCCGAAACAGTGGCCGCAGAAGGAGAGCTAGTGAAGTCCATGATGGTCAAGACAAATTGCAAGACGGGCACAGGAGATTCGACACCGGCCGTAGCTTGACGCTTGACCATCGGCACTTGGTTTGAGTGGAAGCCATTGTGGGTTTGCTGCTTGAGCCCATTGACTTTGTGGAAAGAGAATCATTAATTCACGTTTACTGGTAAAGAATCTCCAAACACCTGGACTGAACGTACCTTCGTATACACCGTCGTTGGTGGCATGCGCGAACTGAAGACTTAGGATACATGCTGCAAAAGCCACGGCTGATACCATCGCGTGCAATGCAACGAGCTGAAGCACGCACTAAGGAAACTCTCATCTTGAACCCAGATTCGCGAATCAAGCTAGTGGGGATACTGCGGGCTTAAATCTTCATTTGTCCCTATTTGGGAGACATTGTGTTGGCAGGTTGCTATGATGTGGTAGCCTCAGGAATTCACAATCACCCTTCTGACTTGAAGCCAAGCCATGTCTCAGTGGATTGTACTAGCAGCCAGTAAATGTAGTCACCAGTACTACGCCTCGATAAGACATGTTTCACCGAAGGAATGAGTATTCAGTAAGTTGACTGGGAAATTCTACCAAGCTTACGACGAAATGCAGGATTCCAGTGAACGTGCGGGCTCCGTCGCCGATAGACACACCAGTTTTCATACCCAGATATGAGAGCCACTCATATCCGGTTATTCTCTGTCTGTAATCTCGAAACTATGGGGGCGATTGCGGTTAAGAAATCATTGCAAAAAGTATCCTTTCCACAAGTTCGGGTGCTCGTCGAAGCTGCAAAAATAAAATCGACGTTGGCCTGATTCGAACAGACGCTCCCGAAGGAACAAGATTTCTAGTCTTGCGCATTAGACCACTCTGCCACAACGCCGGAAGATCCCTGTTGCTTGATGCGTCCAGGGGTGGAGTTGCTAGTTCCATGGCCAGATTGCGGTCAAGATCCACGGGGCGGGGACCCTGCGACTCGGCACCAGCCCGCGTCATTCTGCCCGGCGGCAATCGTCAAACGATAGAGGCAAACCGGCGAGACAAACGGCACGAATCCGTTTTCCTATGGAGGATATGGTACCCCGGGCCGGTCAAAGGGTCTTGAGATGTTCAGAGAAAAGCAAGGGAAAACGAACGTGTTCCTTATCCTGGCTTCACCACGTCATCCCCTCGTCGCGGAGGCGGACTTGCAAGTAAGATGTACCAAGTCGATTTTGGATAACGCGTCAACATGCCTCATTAATGCTCTAGTATGCTGCAACGACTGCAGCAGCAGATGAAGGATAAGCGCAATTTGAAGCTTCGAGGGCTCACGTATCCGCACGTATTCTTTTCATGCCTTATGAACGAGTGGCCTGGACACGTCTGCAGGTTTCCAAAATCGTGTTCGACGGAATCGGATCAATATGTCGTCGGTAACATGAGAGTACAAGCAGCAAAGCCGCTTGATCCATGTCCTGATTGATCCTCGTCTGGGTTTCTTGTCCAGACTCTCGGGTTTTTGGTCCGATTCATGGTTCGGACTCGCGGCACACGGTTTCCAGGTACCGTGAACGTAACTTGTTCAAGATCTCGAAACTGAAAAAGCAGGATGACTTTGCCCACAACCGCGTATTCGTTCTTCCATGCTGGGAAATTTGCCTCTTAGTTAGAGTCTTGATGTCGGTGATTAGGAGGGCGAGTTGCTCAACGTTGAGTTCAGAAGGGGCAACGTATGGCGTTCAGAGCGTCGAACTGGTGTTTCTTGTGGCAAACCTTGTCATCTTCGCTCGGTAACATTGACTCATGCTCTATCCCGCCGGCGATATGACCAAGGGCGTCTCAAGGAAATGTTTCTGTTTCGGTTTTTGGAAAAAGCGCCGACTTCTGGTTCCAATGGAGTTGCTAGGTCTGAATAGATGGCGAATAATTGCGATCTTAATCCGTCGTCCGCAGCTTCCGATCCACCGTCCGATGTTATCGCGGCGTTGCCTCCAGACGAAGTAAGCTCGCCCGTGTGCGCCGCCCAGGCGGGTGTCGGCTGATCCGGTTGCAAAAAACGTCCGTCAGCTCAAAGTCTATGTTGTAGGGCTGGGCCAGCTGACTCGGCGCGACGGGCAGGTGAAGGGACGACGGCCGGACGCCGATGTGTGAGTCCATTCAGATCCCGCGGCGTTTGCTGCAGACGTCTCTGCTGGCATTTGTGATTATCCTGCGGCATCGGCGGCCGCTGGCGGGCCTGGATGTGGAGCGAAGGGATGCCTGCCGTCCGGTCTTTGTAAGGTTGGGTCGCCGCAGTCTCCGATGTTGTTTCGTTTCGGACGACGCAGTGACGGGCTCAAGGTGCGCGCACCGGGGACAACAATTGCTTCCGTTCCCGCCGTGTCCGCCGCCACCGCTATGAACCGCCATCAATCGCTATGAACTTTTGGTGGGCTCGGATTGACGAATGCGACGCAGTTAGTGAGCGTAGCACCGGGCGCTGGCGGATCGCTACAGGGGTGGAGGGGTATGTTGGGCTCTGAGGTTACAACTGGCGAAGACATTTGCAGCCTTTGTGGATAAATGATCGTTCGCTTCACGGGTGGATGAGCCGATCCTAGGATCTTAGCTGAACATCATAAGAGACGGACTCTTCTGGCCTAGCTGCCGTCAACGAGTCGTTCAGAAAAGAGACGACGACTAGAGCAGTTCGGACTTGGTGTCGTGCATTGGACAATCTGATGAGTTGCTAAGGTTCAGTTCCTTACACGTGTAGTGAACGGTGGTGGTGGGATGGAAGATGGGATGTTATTCTCGTCAAGGCACATTGCGTGATGATTATGTTCAGCTGACAAATTGCGCAATAAGGCCGGCTGCTAAGGCATGCCTTCAGACGAAGGATACGAGCCTTTACGATGCCGTTGGACTGCTCGGGGAGTGCCTTTCGTCCAAAATTCCCCGCATAAGCCAAGATCTTCATGTACCAGAACATCACGTTTCACGTCACGACGCATATTGTCACGGTGTGTAGACAACAAGTGGCAACCAAGCGTTGGGCGAAGAATAAGTATTGAACATTGAATGGTATGAACTTTGTACAAGAACATTGCAAATCCCAGATTGCGGGGGTCAAGCCCTTTTTGAAACTTTCAGGTCTGGTTTCCAAGTCATCTCGTCTCAAGGCTGACCGGGTATCAGATGCGACTCCGACGTCTCTCTAAACTCTATTTTCCTGTTTAGAAGCGCTTGCGAAGAGCCCGCTTCGAGCTGCGGCGCTTGTTGCAGGAGGACTGTTTGTCAAGGTTTCGTGGTCAGCTAACGAACTCTTTTGAACTTTTCGCAACGGTTTCAATCCGAACTCTAAGAGCAGAGCCTCGGACATATGGGACGTTAAAGAGCGGAATGACTTACGGCAGGGGCGGAAGGAGTGGCGCTGGGGGTGGCAGCGGACTGGTCAGAGGCACCAGAGTTGCCAGTGGCCGGAGTGGAGGGGGTGGCGCTGGGAGTAGCAACGGTGGCGAGGGTGGTGGGCGCCGCGGAGGCAGCGGGGGCGGTAGAGCCAGAAGAGCCGGAGCCGGTGGAGAAGTCGACGCAAGACATGTAGGTCTGGCCGGCCTCGGCAGAGTCCCACCACCACTGGAGAACGCAGTTGCCGGCGGTGCCGCAGTTGGAGGGGAGGGAGTCGGGGAGAGTGACGGAGAAGGCGGTGTTGTTGGCAGCGACGCCGGTCTTGGTGGAGGCGTAGTTGGTGAAGGAGATCAGGGGCGAGCCAATCATGGAGTTGGAGGTGGTGTCGACGACCGAGACGTTGGCAACACCGGTGTGGGGAGCGCGGATCTCGACCTTGAAGTCGATGGTCTGACCAGGGGTGAAGCTCTGGATGTTGGTGTTGTCGGCGAACTTGTAACCCTTGCAGAGGGCGAGCTCGCACTTGGAGGCGTCGAGGCTGCTGCCGGCCTGCTGGGCGAGGCCCTGGATGTTGCCGTACGGGTCGGACTGCTCAGTGTTCCACATGGTGGTGCCGCAAGCCTCCTTGAAGGCATCACCAGCGACACGGGGAGTGGGCGAGGTGACCTTGCCGTGGGCCGAGACGGCGGCGACGAAAGAGAGAACGGTGACGATCTTGGACTGCATCTTGAAAGATTTCGGTGTTGATAACTCGACGAAAACGAAGGTTGCTGTTGTTTCAAAAAGGGGAGTGAGAGACTAGGATTTGTCTTGCGATGTTGCAAAAAGCTCAAAAAGAGTGGCTTGTGGCTAGCACAGCTGTAAAGAGAGTGTGAAAGAATGAACGTGAATGGAATTTGACCGGATGGAATGAGACGCAGAGTTCAGATAGAAAGACGAGCAGAAAACCAGTGTGGCATGAGTAGGATCTTATACGGATGGATGGTGAGCAAACCCATCGCACCCCTATGCGAGCGGTCGTCGTCACTGCGCTGGTGTCATGGACGGCCCAGTCCGGACCCAGCCAGGGATCGGGATCCAATCTATTCGTGACGGCTTGTAGCGATAAAAGCTTTCAGGGGATAGGAACTCACAGAGAGGAGCGGACGAGGGACAGAAAGCCCAGGCCAGCGCTTGACCAGGCACGAAAGAAGAAAGACAGGCACACACCCTCGAGGGGCTGCTCATCGCGTGGTCCAACAACCTTCCAAGAAGTTCTGGAGACGCCCCAATTGCTCCAAGACTTCGCGCAGATGCGATCCATCCGCGGTCCTGGAACATTGGACATGGCAGACCAACAACCCCGGACACCATCCGACCGAGGGAACACCAGCGATTGGCCCAGGCGCGGACAGGGTTCCCGTCTTTGGCTGTAGTCGCCCAGTTGTTTAATTTGAGTGAGGCTACCCGGGGGCGTTAGTCAGCCACGTCAAGCGCAAAACACCCCCTACTCACATAGGGGGCGAAAAAACAGGGTTTCTATGCAAAAAAGGGGGTTTTTACCTAGTTGCATAAAAGTTGCATTTTTAACCTTTTGCCACCAAAATACAACTTTTTTAAGACTACACTATAACCTAAAACTACCTTTTTTTTTAATTACTGCTTTTAAGCTTTACTGTTAGGATGCTTTGCTAGAGTGATGCTAACTTAATGCTTATTAAATAGGCTATATAGGTGTTATATATTTTATATTAATAGGCTTTTTAGCTAGAGCGCTTAAGGAAGCTTCTAGCTGTTATGCTGTTAATATAAGCTATTACTACTAATTATAAAGTATTTTATATAGCAGTAAGAAAGCATCTAAAGGCTTTTAAAGTTAGCTATAACCTCTTTATACTACTTTAAAAAAGTAGCTAGCTAAAAGTATTAACAGAAGCTAAAGACTTAACTTTAGTAATATTTATAATATAGCTTAATGCTGCTAGCTTTTTAGTAACTTCTCTTATTATTAAAGAGATAGCTAATACTTTTTAAACTAGCTAAAGTATAAGTTTAGTTTTAAAGCATTTCATAAGGTTTTAGAAGGCTGATCACTTAGAGTTTTAAAAGAAATTAAAGATTAAACCTATTAAAATTCACTAGAAAGATGCTAAGTTTAATTTAGCGCTAATTTAGCACTTTTTTAATTAATATAAAGCTATAGTTTAAAACTATAAATTTAAGCCTTTTAAGATATAGAATATTAATAAGTTTAGCTGCTATATTAGCTGCCTTAGCAGCTATATATATATTATTTTACTTTAAAGATAATAGAAGTAGAGCAAACTATAAGAAGTTATTAATTTAGCTAATAGAGAGTTATATACTCTTATTAGTATTAGTAATGCTGTTAGAGATATTATCTTAATATATCTTATCTTTAAGATATAGCTAGTTACTGCTTAAGCTAATTATAATATTAAGAAAAATATCTATTTTATATAGTTTCTTACTGCCTTTTCTAACTAAGAGATTATAATAAATTATATTAAATATTTTAATATATATTTATTTAAATAGTTAGTAAAGTTTTAGTAATTTAAGTATATAATAGAGTTATAATTTAGTATTAATATATATAAAGGCTGTTCTAATAAGCTTAAGATATATAGAATAATACTAAATATTTAAGCTAAGTTATATTAGACTTTTTAAGCTGAATCTAATATAATATTATATTATTTACTCTTTCTTAATAGCTTCTCTAGTTATATTAATATAAACCTTATAAAATATTATATTAACTTTAATATTATTATTAGATTTTTTCCCTCTTATGCTATATATTTACTTTAACCTATAGATATAGAAATCTTCTAGCTATTTAAGAAGGCTTATTAAATAGTGCTATAAAAGTCTATATAAAGTAGTAATTTCACTTTTACCTATAGAGATTTTATTAGTAAGCTTTAGCAGATAATAGATATTATATTTACTTATTTAAATATTATAGCAAGGTTTAAAAAGTTAAATATCTAGCTAATTAGAGATAATATAATATTCTTTTAATTAGTTAAATATATATAGTTAGCTTAAATTGATATATCTAGCTACCTCTTAAGTTACTTACTAAATAACAATAGGTTTAAAAGAGCTATACTATAAGTAGATGCTATTAAGCAATAGTATACTGCTAAATAAAGCTTTCTTATTTAAAAGAGTTATAAAGTAATTAAAGCTGTAATTAATAAAAGTAATTTATATTATAAGAGAGGCTAAAAATATATTATTAACTAGAATAAGCATATAGAGATATAGCAGTATAAGAGATAAACCTAATAAGGTGTTAAATTAGCTTATTTATTTATAATAAGTATAATTTTTATAGAGATTAAAAAGTATTATAAGAGGCAAATAATAAAAGCCTTATAGAAGAAGCTTAAGCAGCAATATATTGCTATAAAAAAAGAAGCTTAGCAGCAAGAGAAATAAGTATATATAGAATACAATGCTATAAAATATTAATAGATTAATAAGCATATAAAGAAATTAAATTTTAAATAGTAGCTTATTTATACTAATAAGATTTATAACTATATAGTATTTAACTTAAAAGACTTATAATAGTTTAAGCTATTTAAGCTGAAATAGTAGATTAATCTCAACCTTATGCTATTATTAAAAGAAGCTTAAGATTATATTAAATATATAATAAGGCCTTTTAGTTATCTTAATATTAAAAAGTTATTTAGTAATATAAATAATAATAATAACTTTAATTTAAAAGTTAATAATAATATTAATAACTTTATTAATAAAGATAGCAATAATACTATAATAAGCATTAAATCAATTAGCTAGTTTAAAGATATTAATAATAGTATTAATGCTAATAAGCTTAAATTACTGCTATTACTAGCGCCAGCTGCTATACCTAATGCTATATTAACACTAATATTGCAGCTAAAGCATTAAGTAATCTATTATACTATAAAAAAAGGTTTTAATAATTTTTATACTTAGAATACTATAGAAAGTAATCTTCTACTAATACCTCTATTAATATAAATATTAAAGAAATATAAATATATTATTAATAATATAAAAAGTAATAATATAATAATCTTTTGCAGTTTATCTATACTTATATAATATATATAGATATTATATATATAACTAGATAGCTCTACTTAAAAGCAATATAACAATATAATTTTTATTATTATATAATATAGTTAAAGCTGAAAATTGCATTGCAAAAAGTTATTAATTTAGTGGGTTAACATAGAAAAATGCCACTTTTAGTGATATGGGTGGAAACCCCCTTTTTAGCGTGGAAACCCTGTTTTTTCGCCCCCTACGTGAGTAGGGGGTCTAGCGTTAGCCTGCCACACGCTTTGACCCCCGGGTAACCTTGAATTCACTCCCAGGTCCTACGTTCAAGTAGAAATGCTCTTAGATTTAACTTTCGGAATCGTCCGTGGTTTCTGCGGATGACTCCATCGTTGCGGAACTGCCCACTCAACCCGTCTTGGCAAATGTCTCCATCATCACGGCCCGCGTGGGATGTTTTACACCCTACCCAAACTCTATGATATGGACTAGCCCTAAGACCGGATCGGAGAATATGTCGATCTGTTTGCATACTTTATTTTACTTTTCGTCTGGGCGGCGTCACCCCGATGTCAAACAAGTTGACGCTGCCCAGCCGCAGGCTTGTGGGTTCTCAGCTCAACAACAGCATTGGTCAACAAAGCCACATTTTTCAAGTATAAGTGCACTCTGTCTGAAAACATTCGCGAGCAGTTAAAACGGTAGTCGTGGGGTTCTTCATGTTTTAGCTCTTTTGCCGCCAAGACTTTGCGTTAGTTCTGTAGGCAGTATTCAAGCAGACACAACAAGACTCTGGTTATCTGGATAAAATGAACACGACAACAAACTTCGAAGCTCAATCACATTAGGAAGTGTAAAAAATATTCTTACTCAGCATCTTGTCATCTCTAAATGAATGCAGGTCTTTGATCTAGCTAAACTGATTTTCCGGATTCCTCCGATCTAGGAGCAAGGTGGTCGATAGGCCCAAACGGATCAGCCAGGACCTGATCAGAAAGTGCGCGGAAAATTCTGTTATACACCTCAACCTTCCCATCCAGTCCCCCAAACAAAGCGTCCAAGCCACCCTGCATGCCACCTCCAACATGGATACCGATCTTCTTTCGCCAGGCAGCAGTCTTTGGTATAAACTGCTCCATCGCAGCCCTGAAAAACGCCTTCTCCCGGCCACCATGAACCTTGCAAGACGGGTGAATGTCCAGGGCTGTTTGAACCACGTCTGGATGCCAGTACACATGAGAGAGTTTCTTTCCCCACGTTCCAGCGACAAAGTCCTGGAACTCGCCGCTGTGACGCGCAAGGTCAACCTCGGTGATGATATCTCGAATCAAAGTGTCGGTGTCGGCGGAGTCGGGCGGCAAACCAATCAGCATGAGATCGTTGCCGTAGCCGGTGAGGATGTGCTTCTCCTCGATGAGACCGCTGCGCATCAAGGCCGTCAGAGTGATCTGGATGTCCACTCGCTCTCTCTCTGCGGTACCCAAGGCTCGCATGGTCTCGGGAACCGCGTCAAGGAGATCCTTCGCTGATAGCTCAAGGCGGACGAGTGGAATACCCAGAAAATCCGCCAACTCCTGAGCCTCTTCATGCTCATTTCCCCAAGGTGATCCGGCACTGTAGGCCGTCACCTTGAGGCCGGCACGAACAGCAAATGTAGTGACCGCGCCCGAGTCGATACCTCCAGAGAGGAGAGAGGCAACCTCTTTGTCGGACTCGGTGATCTCAGAGACTGCCTTTTGCACAGCGGAGACAAAAGCGGACCCTGCTTCGCCGTAGTCTGTGATCTTGGGGCTCAAGGCAGAGAAAAGAGGGTCTCTGCGCTCTTGAGTGCTCAAAAGCCAGCCACTTTCATCTTTCTTGAGTTCGAAATAGGTATGCGGAGGTAACTGAGATACTCCTTGAAAGCTCGTAGTGCTGTCGCGGTTGATCACAGTGGGATCGACGAAGCCAATGGGCATTCCCCACTGCGAGCGCGCAACGTTCAAAATGAATGGGTTGCTGCCGATAGCCCATGCTCGGGTGGTCGTGTTTTGTACGGCATATAGGGGCGGGTTGTTCATGGCTGCAGTTTGAAAACGCACAAGATCGCCTTTGACTTCTATAGAAGTGGCCCACTCGTGAAAGTGTCTGGAGGCAGCATCGCCATCAAGCCAGGTGTATGTGCCGGAAGTCAGAGCTGTGCCCTGCCCGTAGACACTTATTCCTGAAAGAGTGGTATGCTGGTGTGACTTTTCGAGAGACGCGACCGCCAGATTGCTCAGCAAGATCCATGATGGAACGGGCTGTGCAGCTGAGTTCGAGGCACCATTGGAAGATGCGACAGCCATCTTCAATCTGGGGAGTTGACAAGAAGGATTGACAAGTGGAACAAGATAGCTTTCAAGGAGAAATGCGTGTGACAACTACGTTGTAGTTTGGGGAGCGTACATTCAGCTAGTGATGAAGCCAAATACATATACTCAATCTCGAGTAATACCTCATGGAGAAGCAGACTTCATGCACTCAACGGATTCTCAAAGCAGCGGTTGCATCATTGAGAAGAAAGGACGGAGTGAATTGTTCCAAGCAGCTGAATCGTTTTCGGCGCTTGCTATGACAGCAAAGATCCGGTAGGGTTACAGCGCAGCCAAGGCGTAGTCTTGTGCAATAATCACAACTCGCAACATGGTCGCCCCTCCTAAGAATGTGATAACCTTTGCATCAATGTACTCCAGAATTGGCATGCCGGGAACTCTCTACTACATTCCCAACTCAGAACTTAGGTTGAATTGAATGACAGGCTCTAATTGAATCATGTGCATCCATGGATGGTACTAGGTTCGATGTCCATTCATGGGTTGGTAGATGGTGGTGGTTGTGATCAACAAAAGGAGAGTTTCATTGCATTGTGTATTGACATGACTCGCTCCAATTGTCGCGGACTCGAATTGCTTCTGCCGGCCGATCTGTCTAGGATTCAACTATGGCGCAATCGCATTTTGTTTTGTCGCAATCGAAGCGAGACCAGCTTACAAATGATGCTTTGTTTGTTGGCAGTGCGTTGTGTGTCTTGAGTTGCATCCGGTGGGGAATTGGGTATACGCGGTCTTGGAGGTGTCCGTGGCAACATGTCAATATCGCGCCCTTTGAGTTCCCAATGCAGTTTCCTCGATCGGAGCCGCCCGTCAGGGGAACCTCTGTATTTCACGACTTTGACTCTCTGGATGTTTGGCTTCAGACAATGCGTCTAGCAATCGTTATCGATCTTTTCTGTGGTAACTGAATCTTTGGACAACCGCAACGATGACTGCCGCTAGCACAAACGGAAAGCCTCTCCAACAACTGGACAACAACCTGTCAAGTTCGATTCCCGACAGCAACAGCACAGAAAGCCACGATGATATGACACAACACGACGCGTCCGACCCGGGGCCTCCTCCAGACGGAGGGTTCCAGGCGTGGTCTCAAACTGTTGTCGCTCATCTGGTCATGTTCAACTCCTGGGGATACATCAATTCCTTCGGATTCTTCCAGTCTTACTACGTTTCGGCGCTAGGCGTTTCTCCGTCTGCAATCTCTTGGGTCGGCTCCATTCAAATCTTCCTCATCTTTTTCGTAGGCACCTTCTCAGGACGCGCGACCGACGCTGGGCACTACAGAAAGGTTCTAGTGGCCGGGCTCTTCCTTCAACTGCTTGGAGTTTTCATGACATCGTTGTCGACAAAGTACTGGCAGCTGTTTCTCGCCCAAGGAATCTGCACAGGGCTCGGCGATGGACTGACGTTTTGCCCAACCATTGCGCTTCTAGCGACGTACTTCGTCAAGAGACGATCGATGGCTATTGCTATAAACGCTTCAGGTGCTGGCAGTGGCGGAATATTCTTCCCTCTGATTGCCCAACAGTTACTGCCAAAGATTGGGTTTGGCTGGACGGTCAGGGTTATGGGATTCGTGATGCTGTTCAACACAGTCATCATTCTCGCTCTGGCTAGAACGAGACTGCCCCCAAGAAAATTGGGACCCATTGTTGAATGGTCTAGTTTCAAAGAGCTTCCTTACGCATTATTCTGCGTTGGCATGTTTCTCAGCTTCTGGGCAATCTTCTTCGCGTTCTACTACGTAAGTGTACTCCTCTCCCCGCATTTGATCAGGAATCTAACATTTTGCAGGTTCCCACGTACGGCCGAACGGTGATTGGCGTTTCCCCCACGACCTCGTTGACACTTCTGCTTGTTATGAACGCAGTCGGTATACCAGCACGCATACTTCTAGCCGTGCTATCGGATAGGTTTATTGGGCCAATGAGAACGTTGATTTTGACCACGTTTTTCTCGGGGCTCCTCCTCTATTGCTGGGTTTCAGTCAACTCAGAAGGCCGACTGTTTGCGTTCTGCATCATCTATGGATCTTTCGCTGGAGGGGTTCAGAGTGTTTTCCCAGCGGCCTGCTCCGGGTTGACAACGGACTTAAAGAAAATGGGTATGAGAACAGGAATGGTGTTCACTGTTGTTTCAGTTGCTTGTCTGACAGGCCCTCCTCTGGCTGGTGCACTCATTGAGAGGGGCAATGGCGACTTCCTGTACGCGCAAGTCTTTGGGGGATCTGCTCTCATGGGAGGAACGTTAGTTCTGCTCGCAGTTGCACTTTCCAATGGCGCCATCTCATTGCCTCCCTCGCGCAAATAGAAACACACACGTATCCAGCCCAGTTGAATCTACACAATCTGGTCATTGAATTGCGAAAGGTTGTTCTTACTCGTGATCGGTGTTTTCATGTCGTTTTTCTCTCCCTGCGGCCGGCTAATGCGCATAAGACAAACTCCTCCGCCGAGCTCAGTCCAAATATGGGTACCTCACTGCAGATCAGCGTATAAGCGGTTATGAGGATGAGGCCATTGACACAACCAGCAGTACCTGCCACTCATTGGCAAGGGTCATACATCCTTAACGCAAGGTTTTGTCCGCAGGAGATGGAGAACGAAGATTGAGCCATATGTTGCTCGGATCACAAAGAGATTGGCGCCGAGCCTCCGAACAGATCCCCATTGGAACCTTCGATTTTCATTGCCCTTGGCAAATTCCAAGTGCTGAAAAACAGGGTTGCGGAGGTGGTGGGCGGACAAATCCCCCGAAGTTATGGTTGCATTCGGCGGCCCGGCCCATATGCACCTGTGGCGGTATGAGCAGGGGCTATTACGACGTTTGAATTTCATGACAATTACGCGTACAGGTTTCGACCCCTGGAGATTCTCTTCTCGCCTCCAAACGATGCCGGTGGGCAGTGTCGCCAAAAGTGATGTTGTATTGCATGCTATATCGAGTCATTCAAAGGTCGTTCCCAGTGCCAATGCAACTAGGATCGGTCGAGTTGCCTCGGTAGACCTTGTGCGCTCTCAAAACACGGCAACTCAAGTTCAGAAGTGCTAGAGTCCTGAATGAAAGGGTTTTTGATTCATTGCCGGAGTTGACAGGAGTCATTAATGTCTCTAGATAGATGCTTCCAAGAAATCTTCCCCACGTCAGGCGCCTCATACATTTGCATATATATGGAGAGATTCCTCCGGAGTAAGAGACATCCACCGCAGAAAACAAACTCCATTCAAAATCTTCTTCAAAATAATTGCCCAATTTGCGTTAAAATGAGCTCTTCCTCAGTCTCGGAGTTGTACAGGGATGTCCCTAAGGCCGACTTGCGCACTATCAAGTTCGAAAGCCTCTTCGACAAGGACCATGACTCCCTGGAAGCTTTGATCAAGGCTTGCGAAACAGACGGTTTCTTTTACCTAGATCTTCAAGCGACTGGATCTGAGAAATTCTGGAAAGACTTGAAGGAGATAGACGAAGTCACCAAGAACTGGTTCTCGCAGTCCACCGAGGTCAAGCTCAAGACTCCCACTGTGTCTCTTGCCCATGGGTGAGTTGTTCCTACTCCCGAGCAAGCCTCTATCAGACCAGAAGAAAACAGGACAGCATCAACTGATTGAAATTAGATTCAAGGCCTTGGGTAACCAGTCAGGTTCCGTTGAGGGGCATCATGATGGGTTTGAGGCCCTTAAGGTACGTATCCGCAGAAGAAAAGGGGAACGTATGATTAACTTTTTAGATCGGACGACACGAGCTAACTGGCCGCTGGGCCCTTGCTTCGGTTGTACAAGACAACCTCAGACTTTTCGATCAATTCACTGCTTCTTGCCATTTCATCCTCAAGCTCCTGCTTGACTGTCTCTCTGATGGCTTGGGGCTGAAGGGTGAGGCTCGTTTGGACACCAGTCATCGTGATGACAGTCGATCCAAGAGCACTCTTTACTTCCTTCACTACCCCCCCGGAAGTCAAGACATCAAGAACGTTGGACAGAACATGCACACAGATATTGGCACTCTCACTCTCTTGTTTGCGCCGCAGTGGGGCCTGCAGGTATTTTCTCCGTCAGATGAGGCATGGACGTATGTCGAACCGCGACCTGGACACGCTATTGTCAATGTCGGTGACACACTTCGCTTTCTTTCTAGAAAGCGGTTCCGTTCAGCCCTACACCGCGTGCTGCCCTTGGGAGGTGTCCAAAATGAGGATCGCTACTCTATTTCCTACTTCTTGAGGGCCACGGACTCGACTGAGTTCAAAGACAGCAATGAAGAAGAGTCAGATGCAAAGCAGTGGTACCTAGAGAAGTATGAGATGTATGAGTTGCCTCACGCCATTCAGAAAGAGCAAACTGTTCTGTCCGGCGGAATGGCACAGGAGCTTAGGGCATCGTTCTAAACTACATCACTGCTGGGTTATCTGGGGTTTGGTATTGCAACACAAACTTGATTTGATAGTCTGTCGTTACCTATCAGCGCTTAAATAAACACACTCCTTCTTCCATCTTGAAATTCACCGGTAGCAATGACAATTGTAAGCAACTGGCATAATTCTAATCACCAAGTCTTGATTAACCCGGATTTACGAGTTTCAATTTGAATAAGTGAGTCTGAAAATGTGTTAGTCTCTTCTCCTGCATAAGCTTTCTTTGCTCAGGCCAGATTCAATGTCTCACGAGATGACTTGGGATTGCCAATACGTGCGGCAATGGCGGCATCATGGAAATATGGAATTCAGCGGAGAAGAAAATCTCGTAGTCAAGGATATGAGATCGCCACACTGATACTACCTTACGATGAGTTGTCAAGATATTTGCCTAACCTCGATCGAGTTGAGGCGGGTTGAGTCCGGGGATCGATACAACCTCCGAAGGGACAAGCCAAGCATTAATTACGCAATGATCGAACGACGTTGCGCATAGTTACACTGCACCTTGAAATACTTAGCTGCATAGCCGCTGATACAACCTTCTACTTTGTGGCTGAAGATCTTATTTTGCTGCGGGATCATAGTTGCGCGCTTTGTTGGGCTTGATGAACTTTAGGGTGGGGGCGACCTCATGTTGCCAAGTACATACTTAGACGTACGTAACCACAGATCACAAAAGAAACGAAGATATTCTTAGAAGGTCATGGATTTGTCATCGTACGCCGAGAACCCGAAATGTTACACTGCTTGAGCAACTCATGGTTAGAATCACTTTGAGTTGGATTGAAGTTGGGGGTCGCATCTCACCTCGACATGAAGAATGATCATGACTCGGAAAACTCTTGACATCTTGACACCTATACACGCTAACCACATAGTGCAACTTTGGCAACAAGTCTTAGTTATCTAAGTTGGCGTTCATTCAGAGTCTGTATTTAAACCTTTGTCGGGTAAATCGATCCACGCGTACTCAACGACGTCTTCGCACAACCCTCTACTCACACGTTCAACCACTTCAATTCCAAACTCCCGCACCTTATAAACAAACATGCCTGCTGTAGCTCTCAACAACAACTCTGGCCTGGAACAAGCCAATCTCCACACGCTGAACTTTCGTTCTCTTGTGAACAAGGATGAAAAGTCGCTTTCGACCTTACTTTCGGCGTGCGAGAATCATGGCTTCTTCTACCTTGATCTTCGAGACTGGGACTCTGGCTGCATGCTCAAGGACTATGAGTCTGCCGGCCAGATTATGAAACAATGGTTCAACCAGCCGTTGGAGGAGAAATTGAGAACCGAGACCATCTCTGACGCTCATGGGTATGGCCGCTGCCTTTATAAGTTGTCTGATCCATGTTGACGATTCAAGTTACAAACCACCTGGGGTACAGTCTGGTGTCAACGAGAATACACGCGATGGTTTTGAAGCCTTGAGGGTAAGTTCCGATTGAAAGCTTTTGTCCCAATAGATGACACTAATTTTGAATCAGATCAGTCGTGTTCATCTGCTTAACCACAGCCATCTCCCCGGCGTGGTGGCAGAGAACTTTGACTTGTTCAAAACGTTCCAACTCTCGGCGCACTTCGTATTGAAGACGCTGCTTACGCGCCTCTCCGATGCGGTGGGCCTAGAGGGAAAAGAACGTTTCGAGGAGTATCACCCGGACGATATACCTTCCAAGAGCACGCTCTTCTTCTTGCATCATCCCGTCAGTGATGCGCTCCAGGACAAGACTGCCCGGGGCCACAATGCCCACACTGACGTCGGGTCTTTCACCCTTCTCTTCAATGAACAGCCTGGCCTACAGGTTGTTTCGCCTACGACGAACGACTGGGAGTATGTGGCCCCAAAGCCAGGACATGCTATCATCAACGTGGCCGACACGCTTCGTTTCATGTCCAAGCGACGATTCCGGTCGGCGATGCATCGTGTCCTGCCCCACGGTAACAAGATGTCTCAGGATAGGTACTCTACAGCCTACTTCTTACGGGCTGGTGACAGTGTCGTCTTCCAAGGCATTAACGGGCAGTCGGTCACGGCAGAGGAATGGTTTCTCAGCAAGTATCAGAGCTTCAACAAGACGCTGCAGGAGCAGCGCTTGGACTCTGTTGCTACCGGAGGAATGGAAAGGGATCTTGGAGTGGCTATTTGATGGCTGCTTGCAGAAGGCGAATTTTCCCTTGTCACTACCTTAGTGGGAAGTCTCATCATTGACTATACCTGCCCTTTGCCTATCTTCACGAATTTGAGCGAGAGTAATCAAATCAAATCATTCGGGAAATTCTTCGGCCTCACTTCCAAATAATGGGCAAAACATTGATCCTGTTCAAGAAAAGGTGGGGCTGTGTGTAGAGTCCCATTAGAGTTTTCAATCGTTCCGGCATAGTCGTTGCGTCTTGGCTGATCTGAACTGCATGGAAGTTTCCCACTCTGACTCCATTTGAATCGCTAAGAGCAGGAGGGGGTTGTGCAGGAAGTCCTCAAGTTCTAGTTGAACGACCCGAACCGTCACGCAGTTCGGCTAGCAAAGGCATCATGTGGAAATAAGCTCTCACTATGGTTACCACGTCAGTCCCGGGGTCCACGGGTAGGACAGATGAGGAGCCTCAGCGTCCCTCGATCAAATGTGATATCTGCACGTCGGTGCATGGGGCGGCCTAGAGTCTGAAGAAAGATTAAGGTTTGCGCTCGCATAGAGCTAGTGTCTTGAGCTCCTTGCTAATTACGCCAGATTCGTGTGATCCCCATCGAAACTATTACTCTTTCAGGGCAGAACCCGTGGGTGACAGACAACGCAGTGTCATGAATCGCAGACAAGCGACTCCGGGGGTGGTGAGCCGGATCTCCGGCACCACACCTTGCCCTACTTATGATGCAAGCTGGATTTGACACGAACCTTTGACGACTTCAGCCCGTCGGAGCCGGGAAGAAAGCCGAAGCTCTCCTTGATCGACCGTGGACACGCCTAATGCAAGTCATGTGCCATAAGAGTCAATGACCGAGACCGAGCACTACCAAGACGGCGAGAGAAGTCGGCAGATGCTTCACAAGGCCGAATGTAACCGGCCTGAGCCTAGGTCAGAAATGATCGCTCACAAACTTGAACTTTATCATCCGCAGCGCCATACGTTGAGACAATCTCGTCATCTGCATGCTACGATGCAGTTGACATGGAGCATATGACAAAAGAAGGGCGTCGAAGGAACGTCGACGAAGGAGGACGTCGTGCACTGCAATTGGTAACCCGAGAGTGATTTGATGGGACAACGAAGGAATATCTTGGACTTCCAGCTCTCGTTTCTTGGATCCAGTTTCTTCCGCGTATGTCTCTCGACTATCAGCCAACCCCTCAGTACTCATTACAAGTTTTCCCCATAGCAACTTTCAACATGGTCCACTTGCCTAAGCCATTGGCGTCTTTCGAGCGCGTTCCTCTCCTCTTTGATCACCCATCTCCTCTTCATCTCTTGCCGCGCCTGTCTAAGCATGTTGAAAACAGCAGCTCTGCTCCAGCAGCGCAGCACCCCGACCAAGCCTAATCAAACAATCTGTAAAGGTATTTAGGGGCTACAGGCCACAGTTAGGTCAAACTGATAGGAGAAGCACCTAAAAGGTAGGTATGGTATTGCTGCGCTACTTTTGCTTGCTTCTTCTAAGATCCCCTTTTCCTAACCTTCAGCGAGTCCTTGCTAAGTTCTTGCTATAGAGGGTTCTATGCTCTAGGCCTATAGGCGTCTCTATACCTTCAGCCTTTATTAGCTAGGTTATCCCTAGTATTGCTGCTCTATATGCCTAGTCCCTTATAATTATCCCTCTTCTAGTTACAGTAGTTCTTACTGTATAGTTAGCCTCTAGTTTAAGGTAGCTGCAGCAGTCTTCTTCTGTTGTCTAAAGCAGCCTTTATTATTCTTTTCTGTTGTTTAGTATAGCAGGTAGCTATTATATATTTAGCAAAAGCTCTATCGTCTATCTAAGCTGTTATTATTATAGTTATTATTAATTAAGGTCTTTTAGGCTATATATAAGTCTTTTTATTTCAAACCTTTTTATTAGTTATTTTTAAAGAAAGTGATATTTATTCTTCTCTTTAGCAAATATAGTTATTTAGGTGTTTTGTTGCTCTTATTCCCTGTAAACTCACCCTTTATTTAGTAAGGTTTTTTAATATAATATCCTTATAATGTTCTTTATAATAGCTTTATTTTTTGTTCTATTATCCTCCTTCTAAATAAGCATATTATAAGGCTGTTAATTAAGTTAAATAGCAACTGCTGTTATTAATTTATTATACCTGCCTTCTCACCTTTAGTAGTACTTGCTATAGTGAATAACTGTTATTCACTTTATCTGATATTACGCCTGTCTCTATAACTGTTTAATAAGGCTTTATAATTATTTATAAAGTAATAGCTTTTCTTTGCCTCAGTCTAATTTTTCTTTTCTTTATAACAATATATCTTTTTGCATCTTTATATTATATAAGCTTTACTAAACCTCTATAAACTTTTTATAGATATTTCACTACTTTATAATACTTCTATAACTAATATTATAAGTGTAGAGAGCTTTATTACTTAAATCTTTGCTAAATATAGTCCTAATAATTCTAAGCTTAGTGATAGTATATATTAGTGCAATCAATCTAATAGCAGCAAGCCTTGCATTAGCTGTATATTATAGCTTTATAAGAGCAGCAAGGTTGTTTGCGCTTATACTTATGATAGAGATTATATATGCAAGTTATGCTAGTTGCACAGCATTAAGTGCTATAGAGTAAGTTTAGCAATTATTTAGGAAAGGCATAAGCTAACTGTTTCACTTTCAGATTCCTTTTTGCCTTATTCTAACTATTTGCTACTATTAGAACTAGGTTAAGCGTTACATCTGTCAGATTGAAGCTAGTTATTACTGCTAGCATGAGATTTACTG
Organism: Colletotrichum horii; assembly: GCA_027406005.1. Classification (NCBI taxonomy): domain Eukaryota; kingdom Fungi; phylum Ascomycota; class Sordariomycetes; order Glomerellales; family Glomerellaceae; genus Colletotrichum; species Colletotrichum horii. Next base: position 8,608,568 of record JANVYB010000001.1, on the reverse strand, counting down.
CATCTTCACTGCAATTAAGAAGGGTTAGATACTTCTCTAGAGTTTCTATAAGTAGTTAGTAAACTCTGTTAGCCTTTAGTAAGGCATTAAGAATTATAATAACTAATTAGTAGCTATAGGTGTTAAGGAGAGCGCTACTGCTTATATATAGGTGTAACTCTAAATGTTTTTAGATATAAGTTTTATTTTATAGTCTGCTTTATCTTCACCTTTATACTAATAGGTGTTTGCAGCTAGTTTGCTAAGCTAAAGACTAAAATAAAATAGATAAAATTATAAAGCAGATTGAAAGTACTTTTTCTTTCTATCTGCATAATAAAACCTATATCTTTAAATAGACTGACTTCCTTAATAAGCTTACTAACATCCTAGCAATATATCTCTTAAAAAGCGATCTTTATATAGCTACACTTCCTTTATAGGATCCTTTAAAGATTTAAAGTGTCTATATGCTTTGTAATACTTATTGCTATACTTTAATTGCAATCTTTAAGACTGTTAGTAGTAGTCCTACGCTTTGCTTTAATTCTTATAAGGATATTAGTAAGCATTTAGCAGCAGTTTGCTAAAACTTAGTTAATACTAATAATGAGGATGATTCTTTTAGTAGAAAAGATAGTAATAACAGCAACTTTAATAGACTTAGCAACAATCTGTAAAATAGAAATAGCAGTATAACTAGTAATAGTAATAATAGTAAAGATAAAAATAATAAGAATAAGGCTGAAGATAAGAAAAAAGAAAAAGAAGAAGATAAAGATAAAGATAATAATAATAAAAATAGTGAAAAGGATAAGAAGTAGTGTTATTAGTAAAACTTTAGTGAAAGCATAATAGATTTCTATAAGACATTTTTAGTTAGATATCTATAGTTTTATATTGCTTTTGCAGGAGGTTTAAAGAGTTTTTGCTAGCGTTTTAGCTGTTTTACAGTTAATTAACTTTTCTTATTTTCTCTATACTACTTATCATCCTACTTATAATGCAACTTATGCTGCTGCTTCTTAAATTCTATAAAAATTTGCAAAGTATTCGCTAAGTGTTCTTTAAGCTTCTAGATGTTATATTCTACTAGCTAGCCCTTCTACTTAACTAGATATAAAGAGCTCTCTAGTGCTTTCCTTTGCAATATAATATCTTCAACCTCTTATTCTTTAAGATCTTCTTTTAAGTTTAAAAGCAGTCTTTTAGCAAACTTTCAGCTGTACTATAGCTCTAATAGTGCAACAGAGAAGATATTATATATCTAATTATACTTCTCTAGAAGTTATACTCTATAAGTGTTAAGGCTTATAACTTCTATGACTAATATAAAAATAAATCATAGGGCAAGCTTTTACTAACCTTTTGCAAAACAAAAGTTCTTAATTAAAAGTTCTATAATATCTCTAATATTATATAATTGCACCTTTCTTCTAGCATTTGCATTTTTAGCTTATACTTCAGTTGCATACTGCTAATTCTTAGCTATTCTTTAGCAAACCTTTATTAGCTTCTTAAGTCTTTCCTCAACTTCTTAAGTTCTAAAGTTAATATATAGCAAGCAGTAGTTAATTATTCTTAAGTAGTATTCTATAAAGGCTTTAAATAGCGATATGCTAATAGTAGCATATTTGCTATTATTATATAAAAACTCAGCTTTAACTAGCTGCATTACCTATTAGTTATATAAACCTTTGCTGAACTTTAAGAGATATGCAGTTAAAGTCTGATGCATTCTTTCTGTCTGACTGTTTATTTATAAGTGCTATGCTATAGAAATACACCTTTCTATATCTTAAGCCTTAGTTTAGTTTTGCTAAAACTAACTAGTAATCAGTTTATCTCTATTGCTGATAATAGCTTTAGGCATGCTATATTAGCACTTAATCTCTTAGTATAAGATCTTTACTAAGTCTACAGCATTTAGTTGCTTAGTTATCGCTAAGAATCAGACTACCTTAGTCATTCTGCATATAACTACTAAAATTGCATTATAAATAATCTTATTATTCTAGTAACTTTTTAGTAAGCTAGTTAAAAAGTCTAAAGAAATCTATTAGAATAGGTATGCTGGCAGTTCTAATATTTACAGCAGTTTATATAGTTTATGCTATAGTATGCACACCTTCTAGCAGTATAAGCACTTAGCAACATATTGCTATATATCTTCTATTAGATATAGCTAATAAAACTTTTATAAGATTAGTTCAGCTGTCTTATTTACCTCTATATGCCTTAATCTAAGTGCATTATAGTGGTTTCTTAGGATTTCATAGCAGAAGGATCTTTCTTCTAAAATAATAAGTCTTCTTCTGAACTAAAAGATATTATTCTTATTAAGTTAGTACCTTTAGTGTTTTCTAGCATTTTAGCAAACTTTAGCTATAAGATCTCTGCAGAAGTGGTTTTTAGCTTATAGTCTTTTAACTATCTGTTTAAGATCTATATCTAGTTGCAATATATAAGCTGTTTTGTTTTAAATAAGCTTTCTCATTATAATATATAAGATATACTGTTCTAGCATAGTAACTCTAGCTCTTCCTAAGTCCTCTAGCATGTTGCTAATCTCCTATAGAGCAGTTAGTATAACATCTATATATAATTTTAAGCAGGTGATAATGCTGATATATATATTTTGATATAGTAGATTGTTAGTTCCCTCTATAGAGTGGTACTAACCTAAAGGTGAGGATCTCTCAACCTTAAAGCTAGCCTTTTAGCAAGGTTTTTATATGCTTTGCTAGACAGCTTAGATATAAGTTTTTGCAGTAGCTATAGTCTTTTTAAGCTTAATAATATATTAGCAATTTATTGCTAAAAGCTAGCTGATAAGCTTAAGCTTTTTTCTAAAAGTAGAAAGCATATTATTTACTTTTATGTTTTCTACTATATAATTAAAGCGTTACAACAGTTTATCTGCTAGATTTATAACCTCTAACCTATATTGAATTTTAAAATTAAATATAGATAAGTAATAAACCTATTAGGCAAGCCTTCTGTAAATATCTTGCGCAGGTGTAGCAAGCACTCCTTTTAGCGCTGCATAGTCTGTGAGAACTAAAAACTTCTTAGAGAGTCTTTATAAATACTAGGCCTAATAATCTAAACTTTCTATAATTGCTAAAAGCTTTTGCTGCTCTATAGCTTAGCATCTCTTTATATCTGAAAGCTTCTTTAACTAAAAGGCTATTAAGTGCCAAACTGTGCTATACTTCTATAAAAGCATACTAAATGCTGCTTAAGTAGATGCATCAGTTTTAACTTTTATTTCTAGTATTAGGTTGTAATATCTCAGTATTAAGGCTTTAGTAAATGCTTTCTGAAGCATTTTAAATACAGTTTATATCTCTTCTGTCTAAATAAAGGCTTCTAACTTCATATTATTTTAGCTTCCTTTAAGTGCGCTATTTATAAGAGTAGCAATATAGGAATATCTTATAATAAACTTATAATAAAAGTTGCAGAATCTTAAGAATATTTATATATCTCTAAAAGACTTTAGTACTAGCTATTTAGCAACTGCTTAAACTTACTCTAGGTCTATCTCTATGCTATTTTAAGTAATATAAAACCTTAAGAAGTTTACTTCTATCTAATAAAAGTTACACTTCTTTAGTTTTGCAAACAGCTTAGCAGCCTTTAGGCAGTATAAAATAATATAGAGGTCTTTAGTATGCTGCTCTCTTATATTTAAGTAGATAAGAATATTATTTAGGTATGTAATACAGCAGATATCTAAGAGGTTAGCAAGCATTTAGTAGATATATACTTAAAAAGTTATAGAGGTGTTAGTAAGCTTAAATAGCATTACTATATATTTAAAATGCCTATATCTTATTCTAAACGCAGTTTTCTATCTATCTGCCTTATTAATTATAATACAGTAGTATGCTTTACTTAAATCAATCTTTAAAATAAACTTTATATTAGTAAGCCTGTTCAGAAGCTTGCTGATTAGTAGCAGAAGATAACAGTTTTTCACTATGATTTTATTCAGTTCTCTATAGTTTATATATAATTATAAACTTTTATCTTTTTTAAATATAAATAGTATAAATACTCTTATAAAGCTAATTAAACAGCATATACAGCCTGCTGCCTTTATTTCTCAAATATATTTAGCAAGCATTTAAAGTTATTCTGCTAATATAAGGTATATAAGCTTATATAGAGGTTCTTTGCTAAGTTTTAATTCAATATAATATATTGCTTCCTTCAGCTTAGAAACTTTCTTTATGTTTTCCTTATTAAAAATATCAGCAAAGTCTTAAAGTTTCTTAAAGACTTCTTTTTCCCAGCCTTTACCTAGTAAGTATTTACTTAAAGTCTTAATATCCTTCTTATTAGAGGCTAAAACGCCTGTTAAGTATATAACATAAGCCTATTAGCTATTCTCTATAATTTCCTAAATAATTGCCTCTAGTTTAGCAAGCAAAAAGCATTTATATAACTAGGTATATATATAAGTATTAATATAAATACCTTTCTACCTTATTAAATTGTTAGATAGAAGAATATCTCCTGCTCCTTTAGAGTGGAGGCTTGCAATAAAGGCTTAGCAAATCTTCTGCAGATATCTTTAACTATCTATAAAGAAGAATATAAGCTAATAAACCTTTCTAGCAGGTATAAGCCTTCCTTAGAAGTTTATTAGTTTAAAGGCTGCAACACTTATAGCCTCCTTTAATTGAAGTTTTTTAATAAAATCTTCTTATATAATATCTACTGCTGCGCAGGTGTTTATATTAACTTCTAATTTAACTTTGCTAGCTGCTTAAAATGCTAGCACCTATCCTTTAACAGTTTATCCTATTAGAACTAAAGTGATTTCTAGCATAATGCTCCTTAAGGTTGCTTTTATACCTACTTATTTCTTAAGTCTTCAGCATTAGTTATATAAAGTACTAAAATTGTATTAATCTTACTCTATCTTAAGTTAGAGTTCTAATTGCTGCCTGCTAGCTATACTTAGTTTTTAATGCAGTTAGAGGAAATATGCTTATACTTCTTACAGTTATAATATTAAGGTTTCTAAGAATTAAGGGGTTTACTACTAAAGCTAGATATTATATAGGTGTTTGCTGAGCAGTTATTCTAAGATAAAGTCTCTAGATAGTAATTCTTTTAGTTTGACAACTTAAGAGGCTGCAAACTGCTCTTATAAGAGCAGTCTAAAAAGCTTAAGTGCAGTTATTTATATAACTTAGAACGTCTAGTAGTTCTTTTTACACACCTCCTTTCTATAATTTCTTATAACTTCTAAGTGTGCAGAGCAATAGTATATATATTAGTATAGTTAACATTTTGCTTAAATAGTTTGTTCTTTAAGGTCTTCATAAGGCTTTAAAAGAAGGTGTACGCCTTTATATTACCTATATTTAGCTTATTAAGAGCTTAATTAATAGACTTCTATTAAGCTTAATATGTAATTAGCTTCTTATTATCTTTCTAACAGCATTGCTTTAAAGTATTATAGTAGTTTTATTCTTAAAGTTTAAGTGTAATATGCTACTTTCTTATAAAGATTTTAAAGTCTTTCTATTTTAAGTTAACCTCTCTCTCTGAGGTGTTTATAAGCATTTACTAATATATTTGCTATTTTATTTGCAAAGTATACTTTATTATATTTACAGCTTATTAGATATACTAGCTATTAGAGCAGCTAAAATGATGTTTATAGGCTTTTTCTACTGCAATAAGCTAATCTTCCCTTATCACACTTATAAACTTACTAGTAAGGTAGGCTATATTATAGTTTAAAGGTTTCTTAAAAACCTTAAGCAATCGTTTAGCAGGCGCTTAGTTACTCAGTATAGCAGCAATTAGCTCTTGCTAGCTAGCTATTATAGCAATTATCTGCTGTATTAGCATTTAACTGGTTGCTTCTTTTAGCTTTCTAGCTTAGGCTAGCCTGTTAGCTGCAGCTGTAGATATCTAGCCCTATAGCCTGTTTAGTCTATAGAGGGGGGTTTTATAGTCCTTATCTTCCTATATACACTTATCGCCTAAGTGGCAAGCGTTTAGCGCAGGTGGCCTATTCTCTTTAAAGCCTCCAGCCTCACTTAAAGTATAGCTTTTTGCTTCCCTTTATTGATTTATATCATCCTCTAATTATTTACTAAGGTTATCTTCTCTATATAGGTTTGTATAGGCTGTTTTGCTCTACACTTAGCAAACACTAAGCATAAGTTCTTCAGCCTGATTAGTAGGCGTTACTTAGATGTATAGTGCTATTATTATTACTAACCTTTTTGAATTAAAGTAGAAGCAAAAGAATTATAAAAGTATTTAAGGGCTATAAGCTACAGTTAAGTCAAACTGATAAGAGAAGCATCTAAAAGGTAGGTATAATATTGCTATACTACTTTTGCTTACTTCTTCTAAGATCCTCTTTTCTCAACCTTTAGCAAGTCTTCACTAAGTTCTTACTGTAGAGGGTTTTATGCCTTAGGCCTATAGGCGTCTCTATACCTTCAGCCTTTATTAGCTGGGTCATCTCTAGTATTGCTACTCTGTATGCCCAGTCCCTTACATAATTAATTAATCAACTAATTAAATTAGAGGCTTTTTTCTATTTAAACAGTTAAGCCTACAGCGCTAAAAGCTTGATAGACTTAATTAAGCTGACGTTTTCTAGAATAAAGTAAATCCAGCCTCTAGACTAATTAGAATTTTTAAAAGATTTTTCAAAAAATAAAAATATACTGGGGAGCGGCGTTTCCCGCCTGCTGCTACTACCTTTCAGAAGAAAGGCTGACGTAGGAGGTTTGCCTAGGTAAGGGCATTAAGACCCCCCTCATAAATCCAGTCCTAGATATGCTATGCATAACCTTTACTCAGCATCCTTACATAAATATTACTCAGCATATAGTCTGGTTTTAAAAGTAAGCGCAGTATTACATAATTAGATAAGGCTACTAAAACATAGCACCCTAATTATATATAAGGCAGCAGGGTTTAAGTATTTTCCTGCTAGGTTAATTATATAAGTTATCAAACTATCTACTATTAACAATCTGAACTATTTGAAGCAATCCTCTTATCATAAGTATATATATAAGCAACTATTTAATCTATAGCTTTATTATTTTATATATAGTATTGCTGATTCTACTTCTTTACTTCTTTTATTTATAGTCCTTAAGGTGTATAGATAATAGAAGGATTAATATAAAAGCTAGTAGCTATTCAGCTGTTAGAGATAACATCTTAAAAACAAATGCCTCCTATATATAAGAGTAAGTTATAAAGTTAGAAACCTCTTCTCCTCAAACGTTATAAGCTAATAAAGTGCTTATAGCTGGATATAACCTCTTTCACCGCTTTAGTGTTAGATTACTATTGCAGGCTAATAGAAAAGTAATCACTTTATCATACTCTCCCCTAAAGCGAAAGCTATCTCAGAGAAAAAAGGGGAAACTACTAGATTTAAAGCGCTCTAGCTATATCTTATCTATACTTATTCAAGCAACTAGTATTAAGGTTAGGCTGAAATGCACAAAATGCTTATATGCAAACAGCTTATAGTTAAAATGCATTATTATTTAAACTGGAGAAGGCTAGTAAGCAACAAAAAGTGTATATATAAATTGCTTATAGAATAACTAAGGTCTAAAGTATTCATTCTATATATTATATAGCCCCTTGCCCACCCCCTTAATTAGTTACCTCTTACCTCTATTTTATATTTTCCTAACTATATTTTATTTTTTATAAAAATATCAACTAAATATACTTCTAAACAGCTTAAGAAATATCTAAACGCACCTAACATATAAGGAGCAATAAGAAGCTGCTTCATCTAGCCTTAAAAACAACTTCTCTAGTTTTTACTGCTTTAAGTTATAGTTCCAGCTTATATCTAAAATTAAGATTAGCATCTGCATTAGTTCCCTAGCAAGATCGCCTAACTCTACACTCCAAAAGAAGTATAATAATACTTAGTTTTAAATTATATCAATATAAAACGTTATTACCAACCTTACCTAAGAGGCATACTAGCTATTATAAAAGCTATCTGAAATTGCAGTAATTTCAGCATTAAATTAAATGTTTAATAGGCAGTAAGTCCTAATTATTACTTTACCTATAGATACTAAAGATTTAAGCAACAGCTATAACAGCAGCAGTAACAGCATAAACATAAACATAGGTGAGGCGTATACTGATGCTGATAATATATAAACCTTACAAAGTAATCTTACGCAGTAAACCGCAAATAAACCAGAATGATAAATACCTTAATTATATTATAATTTATATTGCCTTACTCTAAATATAAATAAAAAGCCACACCTCTTCTATAATTAATCCTTATATGCCTTTACTGTTAACTCTGCTAAATGCTGTAGCCAACTGATACCCCTTTATAGCTCTAAAGGCATCTATAACAATAAGAAATATTCAATATCTAGCAGCTGCATCAAGTGCATATCCATCTACATAATTCCATAAGATATTTGCATATATAAGCTAATCATCTTACAGTTTTCTAAGCAGCTAGTTTTACAGTCAACCTTTATACTATAGAGGCTAAAAAGTGTCTTCTCTAGTGTCCTCTCTTAAGCCTTATAGTCTGTTATAGCTAGCTTAAGTATGCATAGTAGACCTACTTAAGTAAGGCTAAGCTTATAACCCTTTAGTAGACCTAAACATAAAACTGCAGCACACTTCTCCTCTAAAGTAACTTAAGTTACAGACACTATAATTATATTTAGCAGCAATATAGAGAAAGAGAAGCTGTCTATATCTTTAGACTGAAGTAGAATACCTTTAGGTAGCCTTAAAAAGATAGATAACTTATTATTTATTACTACCTCTTTAAGTCTTAAGCTATACACTATACTAACTATTATAAACTCTGCCCTATTAACCACTTTAAAGCTGATATACTTATTTCTATTCACTATCACAAGCATCCTACAGACAAATAGAAACATACTAGAGATAATCAGCTTACTGTTATCACTAAGTAGCATAGCTGCAGCCTGCTCTAAGCTACTTAGCATTTAGGTTTTCTAGATATACTGTAAGAAGTAGACTGAAAGCTTCTCCTCTATTTCAGCACTATATACTAAAGCTGCATAAAGAGTGATATTCTATCTATATTAATTTAGCAGAATAATAGTATATATACTGCTAGAGAAGTTAAGTTTAAGCTTCAGCTTATATTAAGATATAAAATTCTCAGCATCCTCCCTTATCTGCATCTTATTATAAAGGCGCTCTAAAAACCCTGCTAGGTAGTCGTTTTTCTATACCTGCTTCTGCTCATCTAAAATCACAACATACTTAAATATGCTCTATAGCTTCTAGCTATTTTCTTCCCCTAATTAGTACTCTAGTGAACAACTCTTCTTCATAATATCTAGTGTTCTTTTGTTGCTTATAAGACCTCTCTGCTAGACTAAAAAAAACTGCATAAAGTCCTCTAAGAATATAACTATAGGCATACCCCTAAATGCTATTTTAATTCCCTTTAGTTTCTAAAGTCTCTTATTGATCTTATTAAGTATATTAAGGCTGAGCATACTAACCTTATCAATTATAAGAACATCTCTCCTCATCTAACAGTCTATATCCTTTAGATTAATATTTATATTAGAAAGGTCTAATAACCTATCTTCACTAAACTGAAGGCCTACTGCTAAATAGATTATATTGCTGCTAATTCCTGCTGCAGCTATGCCTGTTAATACTGTGATAACAAGCTAACTTCACGCTCTCTTTGCAATAAACACCTCTTTTAAGGTATTAATCAGCTATAACTTCTCTATACCTCTACTACTACTAATATACTGAAGGTGCTATTCAGCTTTAGAACTCTTATATTAGTTAACTACTTTATAGATAAGTTATAGAGTGAGATTCTATTTCTAGTTTAATATATAGGCCTGCCTGATCACTTCTGCAGCAGCTAAAAAAGAGGTAGATAGCTCTATATCAAGCTAGGTTTATACAGCACCTCACCTAACTGTCAGCATTAAGCTTAATACCTTATTATTACTTTTATAACTATCACTAAAGCTAACGTCTGCTGTTATTAGATAAGGGTTACTTATATTATCAGGCTTATCCCCTTCTATAGTGTTTATCTTCTGCTTCTAAAGCTGCTTAATTAATACTTTAACAGTATTAAACTGCACTTTTAGAAGCATAAGCTTATAATCCTCAGAATAATTAGTAACTAAAGCAGTAGTTATACTTTCCTCTTCAGAAGCTAAGAAGTCCTCTATAGTCAGAGAAGTAAGAAGGCTTTTAAAACCTAAAGATCTACATACTATATCTGCCTGTAATTGCAGATTCTCAACTGTATTATAGAAGGCCTCTTATTAGTCTTTTAGTGCTAATATCTATTGCTAACCTATTAAGAGACAGTTTTTAAGCTCTTCAAACTTAACACTTTTATTGCCTTCGCTCTAACTTGCTTATAACTATACGTCTTTCTTAGCATCTTCTGCGCTCTTCTGAAGAAGGCAGATGTTTTTAATCACTAATTTAACCTATACTAGTAGATTAAGGTGTAACTCTACCTATAAGGATGCTAGTTTCTGAAAGCTATAAGTAAAAAGGTTCTAAAGAGCAAACAGAATAAGAAGTAGTACTACTAATTTAAAGGGATAACTCTATTAGTAAGACTAAACTATAAATTGATATATAACAGCAGGATATCTATTACCTCTAGTAGTACTCCTCTTATATACTATTAGCATTATAGTTTAAGTAGCTAGTAATAACTAGCATATAATGCTTTTTCTCTAGTAATACCTCTTATATCTATTCTAAGCAGCTGTTATTAAGGGTTAAGTTAAAATTAATAAATTAAGCCTTATCTAACTTTATATACCCCTTTAGGCAGTAGATCTTCACTATGCAGAGGTATTTATAGAAGTATAAGTCCTAGAGAAGCTAGCTGCAGTATCTATAGCCTTATAAGGCTGTCAGAATAAGCCTACTAGCCTATAGGCCTATCATCTCTGCTATTTGCTGATGTTAAACGTCTAGCTCTGCACTTTATATAAAGCCTAGCTAGATTCTAAACACTACCTAATATAATATATTTATAGTAATATAAGACTATAACTGCTTGCTGTAGTAGCTAGACTTAAAGTTTAAGAGCTTACTATATATTTCAACTGCAGATAGCTTGCAGCTTATGAAGATCTAGTTTGCTGTTTTAATAAGAAACTAATAAGCTTTGTTGTTTATATTTATTCTGCTAAGCTGCAGCTAGTAGACATCTTTATCTATATACTTTAATATCTCCTTAAGAACTGTTTTTACTAATACTGCTCTCTTCTATAAAAGTGAGTTTAGCTTAGTTGAGTAGTTTGTTATATAATAAACTATAGATAAGCTAGCTGAACTTGTTGGGAGGAAGGCTGTGTCTATATTATGACGCATGCTTACAGCTAAAGCTAGGCAGTACCAGTTGATCTGTGCGTAGTCTCTCTGAATATAAAGGATATTATCTTCTATAAACTTAGTTTGCTCTCAAAGTATCTATAGAGCATAAAAGCAGCAAGAGGGATGCCTTTTTGACGTTTAGCTTGCGTTAGTTTCTATGCTACTGCTTTTATAACTATACTTTGCATAGGTTGCACTGCAGCTATATATCTGATAACAGTATACTACTTAGTTTACCTTATTATTAAATATCTTATCTTATTTATCTATATTGCTAGTGAGATGTGATATAGAAGAGAAGATGCTCTAATAAGAATAATACTGCTAAGCGTACTTAGCATTATAGCATTAGTAAACGTTAGCATTAGTATATATTATTTATAACTTCTTAAGAGCAATATACTTACTTCATAAAAAACTAAATTAATATATTTATAGATCTCCTCAGCATATTATTTCCCTCTTAGGGCAGCAATTTTACTAAATAGGTTTAGCAGCTTAATATTAGCATCTAGCTATAAGAAACTATAAAAGTGAAGAGCATTATAGTTATTTATCTTAATATATTTAAAGTAGTATAAGATATTACTAAAGATAAAGTTTATTCTTTAGAGCGTATAATGCTTAAAGAAGAGCTTTATTTCATAATAGAAGAAGGTAGCTAAACTGATAGAATCTCTAACTATATATTATATCCTCTCTATTTAGTCTTAGAACTTCTATATTAGAAGGTTTAAGCCTAGCCTCTATACTACTTAAGAAGCAGTAAGCTTTATATTAACTTTATTAGTAAGGTTATTTAGGTTGATAGTAAACTAAATATATAGCATCTTATACTTAAGATATAACAATTTAATTTTCCTTCTAAATAGCAGGCGTTCTTTATTTAACATATGCTTCTAATAGCTGAAGGCATTTAACTCCCTTATAAAGAAAGAAATCTTACTATCTATTATTCTTCTAGTTTCTTAGTATTCCTCTTCAGTGTGAGCTACTCAGTCTAGCGTAAAAGTTTGCATAATCTCTTTAACCCTTTTAAATAATACTTTCTTTATATAAAAGTAGCTTATTCTTTAGTTCTTAGAATAGATCAACATATTGAAGATTATAAAGGGGAAAGTGAGATATATAGCAAAGTTCGCCCCTATTTTAGCATAAATTAGCTATCTTATTCTAAAAGCAACAGTAGCAAAGTATGAAGTGTTAAACATCTCTTACTATATCGTCTCAAGAGATATAAAGCTTAAGTTTAGAGATAGAAGCTAAGAAGCTGCTAGGTAGCGTCAGGCGCTAACCTATAAGATATCTCTAGAAGGCTCTAGTTATTTAATGCTAACATAAGAAGGCCTCTTCAGCCTTAGAGAAATAAGCATAGAAACATCTTAAGAAAGAAGTTTAAGTTGCTATAGTTAGCAAAATCCTCCCTCTAGCAGCTAATAATAAACAGCTGCTCACCTATCCTCAGAGATATGTTTATGCTGCTATCTTAGGGTTTTAGTCTCTACTAGCGCCTCTAGTTGAGGCCTAAAGTTGCATTCTGAAGTATTTAAACCTGCTTTTAAAGTGAGTAGTTGTTGCTAAAGTTAATATTCAATAGGCTGGTTAACCTTAACTCTTTAAGTTTAACTTCAATCTTATGCTCCTGCATCTCCTCTAATCTTTAGTTCTATCTTTAGTTTGCCTTAAGTCTTATGTTATTTCCCTTAATTTTAAGTGTCTCTATATTAATATGCCTCTATTCAAGCCTAATAAGAATATTAGCTATATTCTGCATAAGCTTATCTAGCCTACCTCTCTCTGTTGCAGCAATATAATAGCTTATATAGATCTTATCTTCAGCTAGAAGGTTATATCAAACCATTTAGATGAAGAGAGCAGCTAGAACCTGCATCCTAGCATAGGAATCGCTCCAGCTAGTAAGGTTTTCCTTGCTAATTGTAACATTATAGTATAAATAGTTATTGCTTTTAAGCTAAATAAGCGCAGTCTTTAGCTTCCCTAAATTAACAGAAAGCATAAATAATAAGTTAGAAGCTACTAGCTTCTAAAGACTAACAAAGCAGATATAGATCTAGCAGCATTCCTTAACAAGTAGGTAAAGCAGTACACTTATAGCTAAGCCTTCAACATCATTTAAGAAGACTGTGATATAGCCCTGCTTATGCTTTTAATACTTTGCGCTCATCCACTTCTCTATATTAATATCAAACTTAGTAATCTATCTGCAGGGAATATTCTAGCTTAGAAGCCGCTCTTCTAATAGGAATAGGTTCTTCAACTCAGCTAGGTACTAGTGTGTACAGCTAAAGGTGAAGTTATTTACTCTGCAAGCAGGGGGGATACTAGCTTTCTAGAGATAAAAAGCGCACTTCTTATATACTGCAATAAAAGGAGCGCCTTTATATCTTAAGAAGCACTTTTTGCAAGAGAAATAGCCTCTATCTAAAGGTAAGATCTAACCTTCTACTGCTTTATAAAGCAGCTTAACCTCCACCTAAGTTTAGTCTAATAGTTCAGCAAGACACTGTTGCTAGAAACAGACCTTACAGTATCTAATACTTAGAGAGTTATTATTATTTATCTCTTTATAGAAAGCTTTCATCTTTATAATAACTATCTCTCGTTTAACTAGCTTACACTATATATGCTCTGTAGAGTTGCAGACCTATTAGGCATAACGACAGTTAAGGCTATCAATTGTTTGTTAAATATGATCCCACTTATTCCAAAGCTGGTCTATACTATCTAGTAGTAGTTAAAGTGTTAATAGGGCGGTTTGTAGTAGTAATTAAAGCTCTTCATCTGAAATGATTGTGAATTGAGAGTCTATAGTCTATAAAGATATATAGAATGTTATTATTAGTGTTAGCAGTAGGCTGATACTAGCTATTAGGGTTAAATTTAGTAATTAGGATAATAGCTGCGCAAGTAACTAGTAAGCTGTTATTATCTCCTCTAGCTGACTACTGCTTCTGCTTAAGCTACGCTATCCCCTCTTAGAGCTCAAAAGCACTAAGTTTAGAAGAGGTGTTATTATTAGAAGTTGCATTAGTATATCTTAGGCTTAACCTAGCTGTAGAATGCCATAACTAAGTGGTTATTAAGATGCTATCACCCTATTTAACTGAATACTACTTCAGCCTAACCTGCACTATCCTCTCTTAAGACTTAAGAGTATTAAGCTAGGGGAAGATATTATTATTTATAGTTATATTTATATGTCTTAGGCTATAAATGCAATATCTAGCTGTAAGCTGCTACGTCCTAAACTATAATAGCCTTTTTTTAGTATGAGGACTGTTAACCTTAGAGGGCTGTTAGTATACTACACTAGCGATCTTTTTAGCAATAGCGTCTAAATATCTCTAATAGGAAAAATAATCTCAAAAGAGCTGGGAGATATATGCAAAGAGGGCGCCATATTAAATTCTTATCTAGAGCTAGTGCTTTAGGCGTAATATAATAGAAAGTTTAGATAATTAAGCAAACCAGAATAGAAGAAGAATATATAGCCTTATAATAAAGCAGCATATATTGCAGCTTTAAGGCTCAGTTTAGCAACATACTAGATCTAACTCACTCCTCTATAACTCAATAGACCTTATATATTATATATCAACTAAACCCTTAAGCTTTCTTTATATACTTCTACCCTTCGCTTTATAAAAACCATATATATTTATTACACTTACTAGGTAATATAGCTGGTTTTAAAAGAATAGATAGAGAAAAGAGAACGCTATTATAGGCTATAGCTGTTTCTAAGGAGCAATACGCAAAATCTAATTAAATCGCAAGCTGGTTATACTTTTCAGTATCCACTTTTCGATTTATTTTGCAATTACATTCTACTCTTATCTAATTGCACTATAGTATTCCTACTGAGGTATACCTCCTCTTAATATATAATTGCTTTTTTAGATCTAATATAACTGCAGTTAAACAGATAAACAGAGAAGCCTAATAACTAGCTTTATAGCTGTTCCAGCCTTATACAGCTATTAGAAACAGCTATTCCTATGCTTAATACGCTATTATTGCAATATAACTAGCTAGAAGAAAATAAGCTAAAGAGCCTAAGACTATATATATATAACGATCTTTTGATCTTAACATTATACCCCCTCACTGTTGATAGAACTCTATATGCATACAGCCTATATATTATCTTAGATCTAGCTGCTCCCCCTTTTATAGAGAGGCTTAAGATTTAATAACCTAGCTGGCTAACCAGCTGTTAATTAGATATTTCACCTCTATGCCTAAAATTAACAACATTTAGTTTTAAAATACTTTACTAGTCCCCCTCCTGATTTACTACTAAGCTGTCTGTTCTCTTCCTATCTATCATATATATCTATCTAGAACACTATCTGCATTAGCTAGAGTTATAAATACCTAGAGCATCCTAGGCTTACAGTTACATCTAATCTCTAAAAACATCATCTTTAAGCTTTCTACTAATATAAACTCTATTAATTAACACTTTAGAACCTTAACTATACTTTTATTCTTTCTAACCAGGCTTTTTATCTGACCCTACATCTTAATTAACATATCTTAAGACTTATCTCCTGCTTCTACTAACTACTTAGAATTCTAGCCTTAGATCTAGCTAATAATACCCTTAAGATAGTGCCCTCCAGCCACCCTCTATGCAATTAGTTTGATGCTGAAGCAGGAATCCTTAAACCAGTCTAATAAGGTCTTTAAGTTCTAGAATTAAATAGGCTATATTAAGATTCCTATAAACCCTTCTAAGTAGGTTAACTTAAACTACCTAAAGCTTCTCAACCTCCTTTATTATAACAAACTTACACTCAATCTCTTCTAATACTCTAAAGGCTATATATTGCTAATTAAATATACTGATAATAAATAGGTTTTAATTATCTGCAAGCCTCACTTTAGCTACATCCTTTATGCAGTTAACAATAGGTTGACAGTTATATATAAGCGCGCAGCGTTCATCTTAAATAACAGCTTCATACTGTAAGTGCTCTCTCTCTCTTTTTCTCTAGGTGTAGCACTTATAAGTGAACTTTACTAACAAGCAATTAAATATAGGATCGCTCTAAGATAGATACTAAATGCACTTTCTCTGTTCCTAAACATACCACCCTTTATCTGCTTCTTTAGTTCTATTAATACCTTATGATTTCCTCTTGCTGATAACTTAAATGCTAGCCTAAATAATATAATATAAAACTTATCTGCTGTCTTCTAAGTATATACTAAGTTTAACAGCATAAAGGCTGCAGCAGCTTTAAACCTTAGCTAGTATAGTAACTATATATATTATTTTTATGCTAAACATAAAAAGCAATAGAAGGAGAAGTGCTTATAGTACTTCTCAGCATCCACTCTGTTCTAGCAGTATAAATAGAGGGCCTATATTACTAGCAATCTCTATAGTTTCTGCAATAAGAAAGTTGCTTTCTAACTTAATATACTATATAACCTTTTTAAGTTTATTCCCCTTATTGAGATTACTAACTTAAGCTGAGCAGCAAGCAACATAAGGTAGGCAGCCTCTGCTAGCTAGGCCCCTTCTATATCTCTAACTAAGAAGGTGACTATATTCAACCTTAAGGCCTAGATATCTGCTGATAGGTTTGTTCTATCTACACCAACTAAACTAAGTAAGCCTCTCTCCTTTATACCTACCTTCAATATGTATTATTAAGACTAACGTTTATATATATAGGCTCCTCTTAGAGCCTTCGCTTAACTGAACTAAACCTAGTTGCAAGCTCCTTCTAAAACCCCCCTCTTACTGAAATAAATGCAGACAATCCTTTTATAACAGATAAGATACAGAACACTATGCTAATCAGGGCTATTAAGGTGGACGACTAGGATGAGCATAATAGAAACAATAGGCTAAGCCTCTCTAAGAAGCTAAGGCATAGCAGCCTGCGCAGCTCAAAAAAGAAGAGGGCTTGAATCTATATGCAGATAGATATATCTTTTATAAGACTAAGAAAGTTAGAAGTTATTATTCTATTTTAGATTTCAAAAATATTAATTAATTATTTATAGCCTAAAGTATTAGTTCACTATAATATCTACTTAAACCTTAAAAATCTAAGTATCTCTCACTTATAAACACTTGCTTTTCAGCAGTTAAAAAATGAATTTCTGAAACCTACCCTTCTTTCTACTGCATATAACCTGCTGCTCTCTATATATCACCTAGCTAGCTCTTTATTACTTCCCCCCTTTATAGCTAACTTATTCTAAAAGGTTCTAACATAAAGGCATAAACACACCTCATGCTGTTGCAAATAAGATCTTATTATAGAACTAAATACTTCACTATAAAGCTTAAAAACTGAAGTAAAAACATTAATAGCATTTAGAAACAGCCTTTTTATGCTAAACGCAAGAATAATCTATCTCAAACCAAGCTAGAGGCGCTAATATTCACTACATTCTGCTTGCCTACCTATTTGCTAAAAAGACTAGTATTTCTGCTTCCATTCTATCTGAACTTAAGCTGCAAGACTTAATCCTTACTGCATCTCACCTGCCCACCTACTTAACATAGTACCATTCCTTCTAATATTCACCTATAAGGTGAATATTCATCTCACATCACCTTATAAACTTCACTAATACAATTAGCACTTAGCTAACTATTTAAACAGCTACTTATTCCTCTTAGATTACTTTCTATCTCTTTTATCTACATACTAGAGAGAATATATATAGAGCTTAATTCAAGGTATTATCACTCAAACTACTCTAAGCTCTTAGAAACTGAAAACGCATAAAAACCCTCATAAGTATAGATATCTTCACCTCTTTTATATTTCAAGTACTTACTAATAATACGTTTTATTAAGGCCTCTAGTCGACATATCTTCTTAGGATAGTAATAACAACTTAGAGATTATAACTGATATGCCCCAAAAGGAGCTAGATCTAAAGCTCCTCACTGAGGACAAGTACTAAGATAGGCGGATAATCAAAAACTTCCCTGCGCATAAGGGAACTTTTAGATCTAATATAGCTGAAACTATCTAAGGTTTTTATAACACTAACTTTAAGAGGCTAAGCAAGTCTAATATTAAGCTTTATAATCTAAAGCTAATAATCTAAGTTAT
Source organism: Colletotrichum horii (assembly GCA_027406005.1). Lineage (NCBI taxonomy): Eukaryota > Fungi > Ascomycota > Sordariomycetes > Glomerellales > Glomerellaceae > Colletotrichum > Colletotrichum horii. Next base: position 8,590,071 of record JANVYB010000001.1, on the reverse strand, counting down.
ATTTAAATTAGTTTATAAATGCATCTCTATAATTAAAGCTTGCAAAACTTACTATAAAGCTAACCTTAAAGCTAACTCTAATATTGCTGATTTTAAGGATATATAGCATCTTACTATCTTTATAGTTAGCAGATAGGTAGCAATTAGCTTAAGAGTGCTTTTCTAATAAGGTAAAGAACTTATCTTAGCAGAGTGAGCTAAAGGCGTCTAATTCTCATTTTTTATTACTAATAAGTTTAAAGCTACTTATTGCAAGCTCTTTAAGCCTGCTGATAGGCTAGACGCTCTAGAAGGAGGTAGTAGTAATCTGTATATTATTTAGAAGTTTAAATGTAGCAAGATAGTTAATTATAAGAATGTAAAGCATAAGGGATTAGACTAGTAGATTTGGTTTATTAGCTACTATAATAAACAGGTAAGTCTAAGAAACTAAGAACCCTTAGTTGAAAAATTTATCACACTGATATAGATTGCAGAAAGCAAAGCAGATCTTCATTATTACAACAGAAGATATAGGCTGAGACAGCAAACCTGAAACTGAGCGAATGCTAGACAATTCTAACCTTGCAGACTTTTATACTAAGCTTAATAATGTCTTTTTCTGAGGCGTGAGAATATATTAGAGTAGGAACTGTATTCCTTATAGGCAAGGGTATTAGTTTAGCTAGCTATATCACACAGAATAAATTATCTTTCTTTATCACTAATTAAGCAGGCAGGTGTGAACATTTCAGGAGATATTTTTGCTAGCGCAGTCTAACTTTGCAGACTAGCATAGTAATATTTACTTACACTAGCAAAGCATTATAAGAATAATAAGAGAAGGATAGCATTAGTTCAGCTAGCTACACTATACAGAATAGATATCAGAAGATAATAATAGGCTGCATTGCTTTTCCTTTTATGCAATTAGTTTCTTTAGTTCTTATACCTCTCTGCTTTGTTACGCTAGTAGTTAGTAGGCTTCAGCTCTAGCTGAGCTGCTTAAATATAGAGATCTATCTCTAACTCTAGCAGCTTATATAGATAGAACGCTATAAGTAATATAATATTCTTCACCACTTAAACTATATAGTAAAGCCTTCAATTTAAATAGTCTTACTTATTTCAGTCTAACTCTATTAGATTAAGTTTTATTCCCTGCTCTACTTCAGTTCTCTGCTTTAGTCTAAATGCTGCTAGAATTGCTTTAGTTTGCTGCTCTATCTCAGTTCTCTAGCCTGCATTAGATGCTTTTAAAATCGCTTAGGTTTGCTGCTTTGCCCCTATTCTCTCTTCTACTCAGCATAAGAAAACAAAAATATAATTAGAACCTATATACAGCTTGCAACCTAAATAACACTAAGAAGAGTTCTACTATGCGTTTTTAATAGTAGTAAAGATAACTTTTCTGCATCCTTATGCCCTTTTTGTTAGCTATATCAGGCTAAAAGATAGGTTATAGATAGCTAAAACTTACTTCACTTTTAAAAGCTTTTTCTTTAAGTAAACTGTTTTTTTGCGCCTACTTATAGACATCTTTATATAGAGAGATAAACTTAAGGCAATATATAAATATATATAAGAGCCTCTTATTAGATAATTGCATTTTAGGTCTTATATCTTCAACGTTATAAATATAGAATTCAACCTTTTTAAACTCTAGTTTCCACTATTATAGTCTATTTATATCTAATATAAGGTTAAAGAACTAATTTCTAGAAACAGCTAGAACTAATAGCTAGAGGTGTAGTCTTCTAGTTGCAAGCTATAAAATGTCTTTAAAGCTGCCTAAAATTATAGATATCTCTCTAGTATCTATATCAATTAATAGACTGAGTTTAGCAAGTGAGGTGTATACTATATAAATAGAGATAAGATATTTCCTGTTAGAGCTTCTTATAGCATACTGCTCTGTAAATAGATCTATTAAGGCGATAGGGAGGGCTAGGTAATAGTTATCTATAACTCTACAGATGTTTCTAAGTGATATAGAAGATATTTTAGGAAGTTGCAATGCAGGTTGTTATTATAGTGAAGGAGCTTTAGATGTAGTGTAGAGTAGTAAAGTAAAGGGAAATAAATAGATATAAGATAGAGAAGTGGTTTTTATTTGCAAATATAAGAGTTCTACCTAAAAACACTTCTATAGTAAATTAGTTTTAACTCTAAACAGCAGGAATAGTAGTTATTTCCCTGAACAGTAGTTATTTCCTTTAATAGTATTTATTTCCTTTTTCAAGCATAGCTAGCCTTATAGCACTATACATCCCTATATAAAAAAGTAAATATAGTAAATTATTAATAGTTATCACTAGCTACACTATGCAATCATCTCCCTTATTATAAGCTATTTACTGATAACGCTATATTCAGCCTAGCTTAATGCTTCTGCCTGCTAGTATATAACTGCCCTACTAGCTTCTATTAAGATCTCTGCTATTAAAAGCCTCACTTACTGTCCACACTTAAGCTAGAAACCTACCTCAAATACTACTACTACTACTACTATTACTGCTATCACTACTGCTATAATAACAACTATACTTATATCTTTATTTGCAACTGCAAGCTATTAAAGCCTTTATAGCAAGCTTAGCTAGCACTTTCCTTCTACTTACCACTTTAGCTAGCACCTTCCTTCTACCTGCCACCTTAGCTAGCACCTTCTTTCTACCTGCCACTAATTCTCTCTTATAAAGTCAAAACAGCATAATAAAGAAACTATCTTCACCTTCTAACCTAGCTAATAAACTTTCCTTTCTATACTACTACTATTAACAGCTTCACAGCTTAATACCTTTACATCCTCATATCTTTGCTAACAAACTTTCTAAAATAGCATTAGCAACTCTTATCACCTTCTAACCTACCTTATTAAAGTTCCTTTCTATACTACTACTAGTAATAATCTTTAATCTTCAGGCATTACTAACAGCCTCTGCAAGCTAGCAGCAGCATCCCTTCTCCTAAATCCTCAACAGTAAGTACAGCTCCCTATAGATCTCTAGCACTCCTTCCTATTCACATAATACTAATAAGTAGCTAAGGCCTCCTCAGAAAGCAACTGCTATAATAGCTTCCCTTCAGCATATAGTTAATGATATCTTAGCGTTCATTCAGAAGAACTTTACCTCCCGCTATGCTACTAAATCTATAGCTTAGAACACCTTTAAGAATAAGCTAATAGATGCTAAGATCTGCTGCCTTTATAAGGAAACTATCCTAAAGACTAAAGAGTTTACATTATGCCACTATATTATCTTTTGCACTATTCCTAGTGCTGTTTAAGCTTTCACACTCACCTTTAAGAAACTTCACAGAAGCAACATTATAAAGCTATTAATTATTATAGATAAGGAGATCAAGCTTAGTTAGAACTGGGAAAAGGAGGCATTCTATAGCGATAGTTAGATATAGTTCTTTAAGAATAAACATAAGGAGGTCTTTAGAACTATCCTATAGGAAGTTAAAGTTGTCACTATCCTTAATAGCTTTAGCAGCTGCTATAAAGAGCTGAAGCATGATCAGATTAACGTTTAAGTCCCCTTTAAGCCTAGTTATCACAAAGAAGATGCTCACTTAGGTAACTTCTATGCTGTATTATTAGAAGACCGCCTGAACCTTGCGAATAAGGTGGTTAGCAAGCCTTTAGCTAAGTACTTTAAGCGCACTAAATCTGCTAACAAGCTGACTGTCTATAATACTGCTAGCAGCTATATCAACAGCATTACTATAGCAATAATGCATCTCTTAGCTGTCTGCATCGCTAAGATTAACTACTTAAATAATAAGAAAATAAGCGTTCTAAAGATAGTGCAAAATAAGATTCTAGTGAGCTACTAGATTGCAGAGAGTAAGGCTGAAGATAAGCACACCTAAAGATCTATATTCTTCTTAATACAGCTGCTTATCTAAGCAATTAACAACCCTATAAAGCTAGAGAACAAGATCAAAGCATAAGTAGAATGCTAAGGTATCTAGCTATAAAGATAACAAGAGATAAGTAGTTTTACAAGATATAAGAATCAACCTTCAGGCTGCTACAAGAGGGAGGGGATAATATCATATATAAAATGTAATAGAGTTGCAGCTAGGCCTATTAGTAATTAGACCTAGCAAATAAGCATTTCAGTTAATTACTCACTTTTCTACTGTTTATACTAAGTGACAGCAACTTCAATCTAAGGTAAACTTCAAACCTAATTATTCTTTATATCCTTTCTAATACTTTAATATAGATTATCTACTTAGGACAGTAAGTAAACCTTTATAAATAACACCTTCACAAACTAAACCTAAGGCAGTTCATCACCCTAAAGCGTAGAAGTAGCAGCTTATAAGCTAGAATTAGCACTTACCTAGCTTAAGCTGGAAAAATGTTGCATGCAGGCCAGCAGAGAGGCCTAGCAAAGGTAGTAAGAGCATTATCTGCATCTTACTCTTAGCCTTAGCTCCTAATAGATATTATTATAAACTGTTCAGAAGCACTACTATATTAACTATATGCTGTTCATCCTAGCTGCTAAAGCATATCTTCCTTGCTAGGTTAGTTTCAGCACTTCTACTTTACTTAGCCTTACTTTAAACTTAAACCAAACTAGAAACTTACCCTATATATTACTACTGCAGCTGCTGCTGAAGACTGCTTATGCTATATATTACGATAAGTTGTTCGCTAGTATAGCAATATCTATAGGATCCTACTGCTCCTGCCTCCTAGTGCATACCTTCCCCTACTGCATTAGTTTAAAACCTCTGCTACAAAAGGCGTCTACTTCTTCTTAAACCTACAGTTGAAATACTGCTATAGATACTACTACCCCTCCTATAACAGTAATATCACAGCATTAAAGGCATCATAATATTCGTCAGTAGCACCTTTTACACTACAGCCTCTAAGATCTAAGGCATAAAAGGACACCCTCCTCACCTTCCAACCTAGCTCATAAAACTTCCTTTCTATACTACTATAATTAATAGCTTTATAGCTTTATATTTTTGCATTTTGATATCTTTACTAATAAACTTTCTAAGGCAGTATTAGCAACTTTTATTACCTTCTAACCTAACTGATTAAAGTTCCTTCTTATACATTATCACTAGCAACAAGAATCTCTTATCTTTAGGTATTACTAACAGTCCTCTTAAGCTAGCATTAGCATCCTTCTAGCTAAATCCTCAATAGTAAGTATAGCTCTCTATAGATCTCTAGCGCTTCTTTTTATTTATATAATACTAATAGATGCTTAGAAACTTCAGACCTACCTCTTAGAACTATAGCTTCTCACTTAATGTTTAATAATAATATCTAGCTTGCTATTATAGCTACTTAGCAGAAGCTTAATAATATAATTAAATTTATCTGCATAAACCTCACCTCTTGCTATAATGCTAAGTTGATTAGCAAGGAGGCTTTTAAGAGCAAGCTAAGTGATAATAATATCTGCTATTTTATTATTAATAGAATCCTCATAATAAAGCTATTCACCTCAAGCTACTAAGTAGTTTTCTATATTATCCTAAATGCTGTTCAAGCTATCACACTAGCATTTAATAAGATCTATAAGGGCGCCTATACTAAAAGGCTGTCTGTTATTATAACTAGAGGTATAGAGATTATAAAGGAGTTTGAGAAGGATGCATTTGAAGATTATAGCTGCAAAAGGTTCTTTAAGAATAGCTATGAAGAGGTGCTAGGGGCCCTACTCTAAGAGGCTATAGTCGTCACAATCCTTAATAGCTTTAGCAGCTGCTATAAAGAGCTTAAGTATAGCACTACTAACATCTAAGTCCTCTATAAGCCTTATACTTATAGCTATAGGTGTGAGGCTTATCTAGCTTACCACTATGCTGACTAACTTAACTGAAGCCTTAAAGAAGGTAATAAAGTGCCTAGCCAGCCCTTTATGAAATACTTTAAAGATATCTTACTTATCACTAAGATCACCACTTAGAATACTAGTAGAAGCTATATCAACAGCATCAGCATAGCTACTATATATCTCTTAGCTTTCTGCATCGCTTAAGTTGATGTTTTTAATAATATAATAACTGCTGTTTTGAAGATTATGCAGGATGATGTTATAGTAAGCAATTAGGTTGTAGAGTTAGCTGCTGCAGATGCAGACATAAGCAAAGCTCTCTTCTTCTCTATAAAGCTACTGCTTTAGGCTATTAACAACCCTACAAAGCTAGAGGACAAAATTATAGCTTAAGCATAGCACTAAAGCTATAAAGGCTAGATAGAAAAGGAAGTAGATATAGTTTTGCTGGATATAAAGATAGACTGCTCAGCTGCTTTCTTTTAGGAGGGGAGAGGAAGGCTATAATAAAACAAAGAAACTTAAGCTAAGCTGCTGAGCAGATTTTGCAATTTCTTATAGGTGGTTTTCATATGTTTTCTTTTCATTTATTCCTTTCACTCTTATACCTTAGCCAGCAAGCAGCAGATACCAAGCTACCTGCTGCTACATTAAGCTAGTAAATTTAAACAGAGAGCTATAACCTCAAGATAAAGGTTAGAGATAGAGATATAATAACAACCTTTGCTAAGCTTTCTTCTCTTTATAATATTATGTGATAACCCCCTAAGGTGTAAAGGTTAGAACGAAAAAGGAAAGAAAAGTGTTTTTATTTAACTTAAATGCTAAGCCTTCTGTCTTTCTATCTTATTAGTAGTCTTAAAGCTGGAGCCTCTTCAACATAGCAAAGAAGGCTAATCAGACTGATGGTGTCTACTAGCTACAGCATAAGGAATCATAAACCTAAATTATAATCTAAAAAATAAAATCAAATAGTTAGCTTTCTATATAGAGTAAGTTAATTAATCTACCTTAGATATAAGCGCTAGGCACACCTCTAGCTACAGAGTGGTGTAGCTGACCTATTACATAAAGGCAACCTAAATCAAGCTAGACCTCAAGCAGCCTCAAGCCTAAGCCTAGGCCCAGCCTAACTAACTTCTATCTTCCATCTTACACCTCCTTTTAGCAGTAGTAGTAGTAGTAATAGTAGTAGTATAATATGATTAGAAGGCTTTGCTGACAACCTACTATGCATATAGGTCTTTTAGGCCAGAAGGGACTAATAGATTTAAAGGTTCTTTCCCCCACTTTACAGGGGTTTAAGCTAATACATTTAAAGGTTCTTTCCCCCACTTTGCAGAGGTTATAGCTAATATATTTAGAGGTTCTTTTATAGCTAATTATTTTCGCTTAATTGGGATGAGGTCTAAGGGTGGCAGATCGAGGGTTGTGCAGGTGGTTAAATATAACCTTTCTTCTGAAAGGCATAACCTTTCTTCTGAAAGGCATATTACTAATAATATCTAAAGAAATTTATTATTAGTAATATAAAGACTTATAATAAGATTTAAACTTATAACTTTATATTTTATTAAATAAAATTAGAAATTATACTATTTAACTATATAAGTATTAATAGATATTAATAAGATAATTTTTATTTAATAAATATTTTATAATACTTAATTTTTTTTTAATATATACTATTATAAAGCTAAAATGCATTTTTAGCTAATAGGCTTAATTAATGCATTTTTAGCTATTTTACTAAAGCTTAAAAAAAGCTTATTTTTAACTTCTTCACTAGCTTTTAAAAATAACCTCTTTTTAATATTACTAGTAATATTGCTACTACTGCTACTGCTGCTACTATTGCTACTATACCTTTATACCTTAAAAACCTACCTATATATACCTCTTAATATCTTTTTTAACCTCTCACTAGTTGCTATAATACTTCTGCCAGCTTATAATTAATATATTAATCACTTTATCAGCTATAAAATATTAATTTCTTATAAAATTACTGCTTAGATTTATATATTATCTACTGCTGCTAGTAATATATTAACTATTAACTTAGCTATATATAATACTCTTAAAGCCTTACCTTATGCTATATAGAAAAGCTAGCAGTTTGTTAATATTAATATTATTATAAAGAAGGGTTCTTAAGGTTATACCTTTTAGATTATAAATAAAAATATCTTTATTTATAAAATCCTTACTAACAGCAAGAAAGGTAGTACTTATTAGGTTTGCTAATACTATAATAAGATAGAGACTTTTAATAAGCTATATAACGCTAATACTATAACTACTGCTACTTAATATCTTAAAATTAAGCATAAGATCTTTTAAGGTTGCTCAAAAAGCAGCAATATATCTGCTAATAAAGCTGATAACTTTAAGCTTCTATTTAAGTGCTACTAATCTATTTCTATTGCTATATCTAAAAAGAAGATTATATAAGTTGAAGAGTTAGCTATAAGCTTTTTTATTAATACTAGCAACTCTTTCCCAACGTTTAGCAATCAGTATATACAGCATATATTTACTATCTTTAATTATAATATTAACATCTAGATATATTAATTAAAAACCAGTTTGAAGGATTAATTTTAATAACTTTATATCTTTAAGAAGTAATAAATTAAAGAGGAGATATAAAAGGCTTTTATAAAAGTTTATATATTATTTAACCTATAGACCTTCTCTAATTAATATACTATTATTACTATCTTTAGCTACTTTATTAATAAGTTAAATAAATAAATATAATACTTCTTAGGTTTCTATCACTAGTTTAATACCTACTTTAGCAAGAATATTACTGCTATAATATATATAGTTATAAGAGATTAACACCTACTTAATAAGATTAATATTATAATTTCTAATAATACTAATGCTAATAGCACTTATATTAAAGCTCTATATCTATCTATTTTATATTTATATATAGAAATAGACACCTAGCATTATTAAATTTAATATTATAGCTATATCTTTAACTTTATTAATTATACTATTATTTATAAAGTTAATAAAGAGGTATTTAAGCAAAAGTCTAATTATCTTATTAATACTAGCAGAATATAAGAGGATTTAGCTTATTAGAGGACTAAAAGACCTATCAGTAAGCTTTAGAATATTATTAAGTATATTAGATTATTGCTATAACACTTAGAAGCCTTTTTATTTATCAGCAATAAGGCTAATAATAATAAGCAAGCCTTTACTTTATAGGAAAAGTTATTATAAAAGCTAAATCTAATATTAAGTAATACTACTTAATAGAACTTAATATATAATATAATCTACTATACCTTACTTAAATGCAGCTAGATTACTAGTTATATATATCACTCTATAAGCCTTAAAAATAAAGATAATTATATCTCTAATAAAGATATTTTAACTAATAAAGATTAATAAGTTCTCACTAAGTTAAATAAAATACTTAAGCCTCTCTACTTACAAACTAAGCAATATAAAAGCTAAAGCAAAAGTAATAAGCATAATTAACTCTAAGAGATCTTAGCAAGCTTTGAATATCTCTTAAATTAACTTAAAGATTAATATAAGCTTTATAACACCTTTACTACAGAAGAAATTAACCTTACAGCTATATAAGTATCTTAAAGTCTTTTATTATAGCAATCTTAATTAATAAAGGCATTATATTAATTTAGCTAAATATTAATCTTATAGACCTTATTAATTAATAATATCTCTGCTTATTTACAGTTTAAATATATTGCTATATTACTATACCTCTCTTAAGCTACTAACTTTAACTTTTATATATTTATATACTTATTAATTATTAACAGCTAGTAAATACTTAATAACTACTATAAAAAGCTTAAAAAGTCTCTTCTTTATGCTGCTGCTATAATATTACACTCTAATAGAGGTTTATAATAGCTTAAAAAGCATTAAAATACTTAAAAGACTTATAAATAGCTTTATATTGCTAAAAAAGGTCTTTAAGAGTACTAAAAGTAATAATATACTGAGATAGCTACTTATATTAACAAACCAGCTTATCTAAAGCTTCTATAAGCATTATTTATATTAATTATAATACCTCTAAAGCTTAAAAACTTTAATTATAGTTAATAATTAAATAGCAGCTTTTATAATACTACTGTTAATAAAATTAATAAGTTAAAGAAGTATTTTAATTTTATAATTACTTAGCTTATTAATAATTTTATTTAATAGTAGATTTCATATTAATAAACCTTTTTAACACTTAGTAAGTTTGCTTTTAATATTTTTGCTATTTTAGTAATAGCAACTAACTGCAAAAAAGCATTTAGTCTTACTAAACTAATATTAATATTATAGAAGCTATTAATAAAGCTATTACTGCTTAAAGAGATATAATACTTCTAAAACTAAGTTTAAAATAGCAGTATTGCTATTAATAAATATTACTTTAAGTAGAAAGGTTAACAAAAAGCAGAATAATATCAAAATATTAAATAGATATATTTCTAGCATATCAAAACATCATAAGAACCTTACTAACTTCTTAAATAGGTAATATTAGTTAAATCAAATCAAATCTATTAAATCAAGCAAGCTTTTGGTGATAATCCAGTCAAACAGTTAAGCCTAGGGGTCAGGCTTGACTTGTTTGATTGGTATGCAGCGCTGTGCTCCGGTTCAAGTCTGGATTAAGCGGGAAGACTGCTCATCCGGGATTGGACTGGGAGGCAACAAGGTCCGAAAGCTGGAGTACGTGTTTCCTTCCGCTGTAAATGACGGATGCGACACCGTCGTCACCACTGGCGGGGTGCAGAGCAATCACATGCGACAAGTGGTTGCCGTTGCGAACCGCCTGGGTCTCAAAACGGTCTTGGTGCCCCAGAACTCCCCGAAGCCCAACCCTGACGCATACGATCTGAGCGGCAACGTGCAGGTGAACAAGATCCTTGGAGCGGAGTTCACTGCGCCAGGCGTCACTCTCGAGGAGGCCGCCGCTAGCCTTCGTTCCAAAGGTCAAAAGCCGTACATCATCTCTTCCGGTGCCTCGTCTCATTTGTACGGTGGCCTGGGCTTTGCACGTTGGGCATTCGAAGTATTGGAGCAGGAGCGAAATCTCGGCGTCTTCTTTGACTTTGTGGTCGTCCCCGTCGCTTCGGGCGGGACGCTCGGTGGAATGCTGGCCGGTTTCAAGCTCGCGGATCGCCTGCAGTCTTCCTCGTTCAACGATCCAGTCAAGAAAACTCGCGAGCGCAAGGTCATTGGTATCGACACGTACAACAAGCCGGCTGGTGTTCTTGAAGCTTCGATCCTCGAAATTGCCCAGAGAACTGCCCGGCTCATTGGACTTGCGGATGGAGTTGTGAAACCTGAAGATGTTTTGCTGGACACCAGGTACAATGCTGGCACCCACTCGGGTTGGAGTGAGTTGACAGCTGATGCTGTTAGACTGTTGGGTCGGACAGAGGGAATTGTCGCGGATCCAATATATTCTGGACGCGCTTTGGGTGCGATCCTTGACAAGGCCAGATTGGGGGAGTTTGCTGAAGGAGAGAATGTGCTGTTTGTACACACGGGTGGGCAAGCGGCTTTGGGAGCCTTTCCCAGCATGATTTAGTGGAACAATGTAGTGACGTTCATGGCATAGGGAAAATCGAACGAGAGTTCTGGTCCACTCGCAAGGCCCAGATCACGGCTTTGAAGTTCGTTCTACAGTACGAGGCCCTTAGTGTGATATAACAACTCTTAAATATCGAGCCCGCCTTTTACTGCTTTGTCCCCTACTGTGAGACCACCCAGGTATGGTCGAACTTCCTCAGCAAACATCGCGCCCGCAATATGCTTATTGTCAATATAGGCACATGCGTCAACAGATGATGAAGGAAGTGCAAGTGAAGACTGCACAGTTGATCTCCGTAGTTCGCCGACGTCGCCGAAGCCTTAACCCTTGGCCGGTACGCTATTCGGAACCGGCGGACCTCCGTCCAATCCTTTCTTCATTGGGCAAGTCCACAATTGAACCATGCTTCCGTACTTCCACGAGATGTAAGGCGTCATTACATGGTTCGAATGACGGTTACATTGGTGAGATGTCGCTGTTTCCCTGTCGAAAATGAGAGCCTGCCGCAGGATGTTGAACCTTACACCTTTGAATATAGACCTCGGCACCTACACCACTTTCGAACAAGAGAGACATTTACGCCTCAATCGGCGTCGGCCACGTTGTTGATGGGGCGGATCCGACCCTTGGGCTCCGTGATGTTCAACTCGCTTGCGCCCGCATACTTGAGCGAAGGACTTTTGCATCATCCTTTGAGAAACTATGCAGATCTCTTCACTGAAGTACCGATCCACATCACGAGCCATTGTAAAGGACATTGATCCAGTTATGTTGATTCTCAGGAAGTAAGAACCAATTCGAGCCTGGTATGCACGGGCCACAACGGTTGAAAGAGCCATTGTGGCCCGTGCTCGAGTTGCCGATTCAGTTCAGAGCCGATTAAGTTGAGATGGATGCATAAGGCAACTCCAAGCCCTCTGATGATTTTTTCTTTCTTTGGCTTCCCAAAGGAATAGCTATTGAAGCTTTCGAGTTTCTTCTAACCAGTCCCCCAACTGCATCCAGTCCGAGTTGTGCTGCTTGGGTTACTGCTGTAGAATCGCAATAAGCCCAGGGCCAGAAGTTCTTATGTTGGCAACTGAGCTCTAAACAGCGAGGTGAGAAAAGGCCAAAGAGAAACAAGGCTGTGAGACTGAAAACTCTAGTAAACAGAAAATGCTTTTCAGCCCCTTTGACGCTCTCGGACTTGACCCAGACCGGTGTCCGTATGAGGGCCGGGACATCCAACAAGCTTATAGAAGATCCGCATTGGCAAGTCACCCAGACAAAAGGCAGCAGAATGGAGTCGCACATGATCGTTGGCCACAAATCTACCACTTGGAGCAGGCCAGGGAATGTTTGAGTGATCGCGAGTCTCAGCTCGTAGCGCGGAGTTGCTTCGACAGGTTTCCGCGCACATTCTTCCCCAGCAAACCTCCTTTCTTTGCGGTTGTTCGTCCCCTTCCGGCGGACTTTGAGCAATGCGATATCTGCAACATGGTTGTGCTTTGCGGAGATTTAAACCATCATCTCAAAGAGCATGGACAGACAATATGCGACGAATGTGGCTGCAGACTTGGATTGGATAGTCTTGAGAACCATTGCATCCAAGTTCACGGCTTCTGACCTTGTCAGCTTTGCCCGGAGATTCTCAACCCACAAAAAGATGTGGAGCACATGAGCAAGTACCATAACTGCCCATTCTGTCATGGTTTACAGCTGGATGCCATCACAGGTCATATGGAGGCCAAGCATCATCTTCACTGGTGTGATAGCTGCCACAACGAGAATCCCGTCTCTCACATTATCAGGACTCATCCACACTCGGTGTGTCATGCCTGTGATGAGATCATCTTTCACTCTGGGCTGCTAGATCACCTTCGGTCTTCACATGGTCTGTCGTGGTGCGTTGAATGCGACACATGGAGTTCGGAAACACCCGTCAAAGCATTATGGTTGCATATTACCTCTTCTTCTTACCACGTCTGGGATCAATGCGTCTTCTGTGAAACAATATACATGGAGAAAGGGTTGCTTCACAACCATCTGACTGGTACACACGAAATACGTACGTGCTCATTTTGCCCGTCCGAAACATCATTCGACATGAGACACGTGTTCGACAAACACAAGATGAGTCGCTGTCCAGAGTGTGGAACCCACCTCCCAGAGGAAAGAATGCAGCCACATTTGCGGTTCACGCACAACTGGGTCGTTTGCACTATTTGCGGCGTCTCAGAACCCGACGAAGACGCTCTTGAAGACCACGAAGAAAACCATCCTACGTGCGACATTTGCCGCCAGCAACAGACGAAATTGGAGGACTTGCGCAAACACTTGGAGAACGAGCACGGTGTGGTATTCTGTCCATTCTGCTCGTCCAGGACGACGGCCCTTCTGGAACATGTGCAAGGAGAACATTTCCTTCCGACTGAGTCGACCGATCCCAACGTCTCTGAGATGCTTGCGCAAGATGTTCTATCGACACTCGAAACGGAGCTCGAGCGTTTGGGAAATGCTCATCCAAGGTCCAGAGAGCTTCTAGACAGGGCCATGGTCTGCATCACACAAGCAGTCGAACTCGGAAGTCAAGGGTCACCAGGACCGTCATCTATAGATGGGGAACACAGGGATCACTTTACGTTCCATGGGGCATCTGATAAATCGACAAGAGTTTCCAACTCACGCCGACATGATCCCAGCTCGCCAAACATGGTGCTTCAGTCCAGAGAAAGCGGGAAGGCTGTCGAGACTGATCAGTTGGATTCAGCATCAGGCAACAAACGTCAGTCAAAGCCAATGACCACTTGTGATCCTCATAGCAGCGGACAGATCCCCTTCAAAAGTGCCGCAGAGTGTTTGCTAAAGCAAATAACGAGCAAGGAGACGTTGCGCAAACTGGCGGAAGTTGCTTCTTCAAGAGGTCCATTGGCCAGAATACAGGCAGGCCTATATGATCTTAGCCCCGAGGACGACAATGTCTATCAGACTGTCTCTACAATTAGCACCTTCATTGACAAATGCGAGTATGGTGTCGGATGCATCAGAATATGCAAACTCTATGGACTCCTCAAGATAGCAGAAATACTCGAGCGTAGGAGAACGGAAACAGCAAGACAGAGAGTCGACAGCGCCGACTACGACCGGGTACTGCAGTACAAAGGCCGCGAAATCAACCAACGCAACCGTGCTGAGTTGAGACAGCAAGTTAAACTAGGACGACAGCTGCAAAGGATTTGCGGGCCTAATGTTGGAATCATTTGTTTATTGGCCGTCGGTGTCAGTAACATACGATCTATCGCAAACTTCGAGGCAGCCGACATGCAGTGGTTCCACCAAGCACTGGAAAGGCATCGCGTCATTTGCGAGCTCAGTAGGAAGTGTCTTCACAGCCTACTAGCAGGGATAGATTTAGACCCTGTGGACATTCATGAACTTGATATGCTGGGTCAATAACAGTAACAACTTGCCGTGCTTCATCTACTATCGGGATCCTTTTCCAATTGAATGTCAAGCGTAGCGTAATGAGACCTACGGTGAAAAGACGCTAAATGCCTAAGGTTATATTTCAAAGAGGCTAACTCCAGCCTATAGTGCTGTTGCTGTATTTAATACTTGTGGCCCCAACGATGGTGCTCAGCTGTCCGCGTCAACCTCGGGGAATCCGGTGGGAGCCGATGTTCATATTAAAATAGTGGTCGTTGTCTGATTCATGTTCCCGTGCGAACCGGCGCTATCTTAGAGACGTGGGAACGGCATTCTTTCAAGTCCAGCCCGCTTCGAATCGGCCCCGCAATGATGGGTCCATTTCCTTTGAGATATTTATCTGGTGAACATAAGTACCCGGGGGTCAAAGCGTGTGGCAGGCTAACGCTAGACCCCCTACTCACGTAGGGGGCGAAAAAACAGGGTTTCCACGCTAAAAAGGGGGTTTCCACCTACATCACCAAAAGTGGCATTTTTCTATATTAACCTACTAAATTAATAACTTTTTGCGATGCAATTTTCAGCTTTAACTATATTATATGATAATAAAAATTATATTATTATATTGCTCTTAAGTAGGGCTATCTAGCTATATATATAATATCTATATATATTATATAAGTGTAGATAAGCTGCAGAAGATTATTATATTATCACTTTCTATATTATTAATAATATATTTATACTTCTTTAATATCTATATTAATAGAGGTGTTAGTAGAAAGTTACTTTCTATAGTATCTTAAGTATGAAAGTTATTAAAACCTTCTTTTATAGTGTGATAGATTGCTTAATGCCTCAGCTGCAGCGCTAGCGTTAATATAGCGTTAGACATAGCAGCTAGCGCTAGCAATAGCAGCAACTTAAGCTTATTAGCGTTAACACTATTATTAACATCTTTAAACTAGCTGACTGATTTAATGCTTATTATAGTATTATTGCTGTCTTTATTAATAGAGTTATTAATATTATTATTAACTTTTAGGTTGAAGTTGTTATTATTATTTATATTGCTAAATAACTCTCTGATATTAAGGTGACTGAGAAGCTTTATTATATATTTAATATAATCTTAAGCTTCTTTTGATAGTAGTATAAAGTTAAAATTAATCTGCTATTTTAGCTTAAGTAGCTTAAACTATTATAAGTCTTTTAGGTTGAATGCTATATAGTTATAAATCTTATTAGTATAAGTAAGCTATTGCTTAAAATTTAGTCTCTTTATATATCTATTAATCTATTAATACTTTATAGCATTATACTTTATATATATTTACTTCTTCTGCTGCTAAGCTTCTTTTTTTATAGCAATATATTACTGCTTAAGCTTTTTTTATAAGGCTTCTATTATTTATCTCTTATAATGCTCTTTAATCTCTGCAAAAGTTATACTTATTATAAATAAATAAGCTAGTTTAATACCTTATTAGGTCTATTTTTTATGCTACTATATCTTTATATATTTATTCTAGTTAATAATATGCTTTTAGCCTCTTTTATAGTATAAATTACTTTTGCTAATTGTAGCTTTAATTACTTTATAACTCCTCTAAATAAGAAAGCTCTATTTAGCAGCATACTGTTGCTTAATAGCGTCTGCTTATAGCATAGCTTTTTCAAACCTATTATTATCTAATAAGTAACTTAAGAAGTAGCTAGATATATCAACTTAGGCTGACTGTATATATTTAACTAATTAAGAGAGTATTATGTTATCTCTAATTAGCTAGATGTCTAACTTTTCAAACCTTGCTATAATATTTAGATAGGTAAATATAGTATCTATTATCTGCTGAAGCCTGCTAATAAAGTTTCTGCAGGTAAAAGTGAGATTGCTGCTTTATATAGACTTTTATAGCACTATCTAATAGGCCTTTTTAAATAGCTAGAAGACTTCTATATCTATAAGTTAAAGTAGATATATAGTGTGAAAGGGGAAAAATCTAATAATAATATTAAAATTGATATAGTATTCTATAAGGTTTATATTGATATAACTAGAGAAGCTATTGAAAAGGAGTAAATAATGCAGCGCTATGTTGGATTCAGCTTAGAGAGTTTAATATAACTCAGCTTAAGTACTTAGCATTATCTTATATATCTTAGGCTTGTTAGAGCAGCCTCTATATATATTAATGCTAAACTATAACTCTATTATATGCTTAAGTTGCTAGAACTTTGCTAACTGCTTAAATAAGTATATATTAAAGTGCTTAATATAATTTATTATAATCTTTTAGTTAGAGAAGGCAGTAGGAAACTATATAAAATAGATATCCTTTTTAATATTATAATCAGCTTAAGTAATAACTAGCTATATTTTGAAGATAAGATATACTAGAATAGTATCTCTAACAGCATTATTAATACTAATAAGAGTATATAACTCTTTATTAGCTAGATTGATAACTTCTTATAGTTTGCTCTATTTTTATTATCTTTAGAGTAAAATAATATATATATAGCTGCTAAAGTAGCTAATATAGCAGCTAGACTTATTAGCATTTTATATTTTAAAAAGCTTAAATTTATAGTTTTAAACTATAGTTTTATACTAATTAAAGAAATGCTAGATTAACACTAAGTTAAACTTAGCATCTTTCTAGTAAATCTTAATAGGTTTAATCTTTAATTCCTTTTAGAACTTTAAGTGATCAGCTTTTTAAGACCTTATAAAATGCTCTAAGACTAAGCTTATACCTCAGCTAGCTTAAAAAGCATTAGCTATCTCTTTAATAATAAGAGGGGTTGCTAAGAAGCTAGCAGCATTAAGCTATATTATAAATACTACTAAGGCTAAGTTTTCAGCCTCTATTAACACCTTCAGCTAGCCACTCTTTTAAAGCAGCACAGAGAGGTTATAGCTAGCTTTAAAAGCCTTCAGATATTTCTTTACTGCTATATAGAATACCTTATAGTCAGCAGTAATAGCCTATATTAATAGTATAGCAGCTAGAGGCTTCTCTAGGCGCTCTAGCTGAAGGGCCTGTTGACGTAAGGCATATAACGCCTATGCAGCCTGTTTAGCAGGCGTTAAGTTAGCATCACTCTAGTGAGGTATTCCAGCAGTAAGGCTTAAAAGCAGTAATCAAAAAAAGGGTAGTTTTAGGTTATAGCGTGGTCTCAAAAAAGTTGTATTTTAGTGGCAAAAGGTTAAAAACGCGACTTTTATGCGACTGGGTGGAAACCCCCTTTTTTGCGTGGAAACCTTGTTTTTTCGCCCCCTACGTGAGTAGGGGGTGTTTTGCGCTTGACGTGGCTGACTAACGCCCCCGGGTAGCAAAAACGATTCACGTTGGCGTCTGGAGGTCCTGAAGGATGGCCTGGACTGCTACCCGGACTGCTAACTTGAAACGTTGAAGGCGTCCTATGATGTATTTGCGTCCCTGCTTTCCCACCCATGCAACCGTTTGAGAATACAGGCCACCCATTTGACCAGCACGGCAGACTCCCAGAACCTCGAACTAATCTCGAAGCTTTTGGTTATGTTCCTTTGAATTCTGCCGAATGGCTCTCTCTAAAGGCAACATCAAAGTCGAACGGCGGGGTCCTGTGTTGCCTCCTCGTATTCTAATGGCATCCTCCTGTCTGCCACCTCCTGACGTTATTATTAAGCGGACCATGTTTTTTCTGCTTTCGATATCGGGATGCGGGAGAGCTAAGCTGATTTTACACCGTGCTCGACGGGGGCAATTAGCCCCATGCGCTATGCAGTTCCACTCAGCATATTATTTACGACTCGTATGATCCCTGTCTCATCCCTATCAGGACGAGGCTTCGCGACATAACGCCAGCATCTTTGGCAGTTGATCCCAGTTTACTTTATTTAAGTTTGACCGACGGGTCGAGGCGCGCTGATCACGGTCCGTGGTCTGTCACCAGCGGTGAACTCCCACAGTACTGCATAGGTACCAGCCAGCTCGATCTCAGACGTCGTTGAATGCTATATAAAGTCGATTGGTATTCCGCAGCTTCTTCGTAGATGGAAACACTCGCCTATCATCGCACTGCCACTCCAGCCACAATCGCCATGAAGTTCACCACAATCATTTTCGCCGCTGGCATCACTGCCGTCCAAGGCTTGGAGTTGATCAGCGAGAACCCGCTTTGCAAGTACGAGAAGCTCAGTGTCACCGCGTGGCACAACTGCAACGATTACAACGGCGGCAAGGACCCGTACAAGGACTCCGACTGCGATATGCCTTGCGCCAGAGCCGGATACAACGAGGCCGGCAAGTTCGTCCACGTCGCCAACTACTGGGGTAGCGACAGATGCGCCCTGCAGTGCTATCTTAAGTAGACCAATGGTATGAACCTAGAACCACAAGCATTTACCTCTGGTGACTTTAACTGACCAGACACAGTGGCGCAGGGCCCATTACACAGCGAGAACAGTGAGGAAATGAGGATTACATGATACCAACTAAACAGTAACCATAATAAACCCAACACAACCTAGATCACATGCATGGCGTGAGAGCCTTGATTTATTGACGAGTGACTGTCTTGACCTGTACCTGGCTATCGACAGATTTCTTTTCTGCAGGATCCAGTATTTGTGGATACATCGTCGAGATTCAAACCAAAATGACCATCATTGAGATATGAGAGAAGCAAAACTTACGCCACTCTATACATGGTAATACTGGACTGCCGCAGGGTTTTGATACACTTTCGAAGTTCCAAAGCAAGATAGCTTCAAGACTTATTCTTGCAAAAGTTTGGATTGATGCCTTTTGCAATGTTACCAACTAAAAGACTCCACAATGAGTCTTGCTTTAACTCCGTTCTCCTTGCGCACAATCTCCGAAAAGACAGTCCTGACTTCGTCGCTCAATCCCTCCGGCCCGCAAACCATCACACAAACTTCACTCGTGGCACTATTTAGCTCGCTCTCGAGCACGTCTCTCACATTCATCCTCTTCCCGATGAAGATCTCCTTCTCAACCCTCCACAGCGAGCCTGAGACTTCGATATCATCCACCAACGCTTGGGATCGACATCCCCAAAAGAGCTTGGACCGGCCAGGGTGACTGGCCAAACTTGGCAGAAGAGCAGTTACTCCAACCCCACCGGCGATTGCAACCAGCGTTGGGGCTTTGTGTGGTGATTCAAAGAGAGGTGCATGAGACGGGTATCCAGACTCGACAAGTACAGGGATTGTGCTGCGAGTGCTCAAACGTGAGGATAAACCCGTTTGGGTCCGAATGTAGAATGTGATCCCCATCTCGGGTGCCTTATGCGATGTCTGCGACGAGCTGACGGGACGGTGGCTGACTGCAGACCTCTTATCAGCGGCCTGCATGCTGCTGCCGGAGATCTTTTCGACGTCGCCGTCAATTTGCTGGGCGACTTCAATTCGAGAGCGAGTTGAAGACAAGATGCCGGAGGCAATTGAGAAAGGGTGGTTCTCCCATACGCGCCAAGTCAGAGTTGGGAAGTATAGGTATGCTACGCCAGATGCGGAGACGCCTGGGACGGTAACGCGAACATACTCGGAGTCGATCGCCGTGATATCGGCGGTCTTGACACCATGACGCAGAAGTCTCAGGACTCGAAAAACGCGGTCAAAAGCCCAGATCGCCATGCACACGATAATCCATACCTCGTAACCCCATTGGTGTTTGAACTCGAACACAATGTGCCAGTAACAGCCCGCGATGACCAGAATAGCCACGGCAATATGCCATGCCAGGAACGCCTCGTAGATCTTCCTGCGGATGGGTATAACTGAAGACGGAAACATGATGACCAGGCCCAGCGTCGCGATGATGCCCCAGTACCAGTATGGTTCTCGGGACTCGGTGGCGTGCGTGCCGTTCTTGATATAAACATCCAGGTAGATGATGCTATGTAGGATAGCCTGTAGAGTTGCTATCGCTGCTATCCATCGGTGCACCAAGAGAAATGTTGAGTGGGACCAATCTGTAACCCAAAGTAGGAGGTTGTTTCGACCGGCGTATAGGAATACCAGCGGTAGGTTGGCGAAACTTAGCAGTCCAAGGCGGTTGGATATTAACATACATATCCAGCGCCAGCCGTCACCAGGATACCAAGTGTTAGGGTCGGCGTACTGATAGTTGACTGCTGATAGTATGGTGTTGATGACTATGAAGTAGAATATGAAGAGAGCCTGTCCACGCTTCGGCATGAGGGCAAGCCCAAAGAAGACGGGTGTATCATGACGGTGGCCAATTAGAGGGGGGTCGATGATCAACGCGTTGAACTTGGTGCGCCAAGCTGCCGGGAAGGGGACGAAGCGTAGGAGCGAGACGGCGATTGGGATGACGACGCCTGAGAGAAGTATGATCAAACTGCTTGTTGTTAGACTTAGTTGATTTTGGAGGTGGTGCTGTATTGCTCACCCAAATCCTTCCTGCTGGCCTTCTTGATTTTCAAAGATCGTATCGGTATTATAAGCCGCAAACCAAAGGTCTTCGGACACCAGGCTGGTTTGGTTCAGAGACCCAGTGACGTTATAGAGAGCAGTCGGGGTACCATCGACCTTCTCCAGCGCCTGTTGGTATGTCTCCTTCGGGTCCGGCTGAACGGCCTCTGTGCCGGCCACGTTCTCTTGCCAGAACTTCTCGAGTCTCCAGCTAGGCATGTTCTTGCAACGAGAAGAGACACACCAAGCAAGTGTCTGCAGAAACGCGTCGTCGGTAGCGTAGCAGCTCGGGTCCGTCATTACCATGCCGCTCATTCCAGACATGCCGCCCATATCGTCTGAACCGATGGTCGAGCAATTCAAAGTTGCGCAAGAGATTGCATCGCGACATGCAAAGGCGCAAGGAGGTTTGTACATGGTAATACCGTAACCAACCAAGCCCTGCCCGGCGCCCATCGCATGGCCGGCCGTCGCGGCAAGAACGGCGAACGAATGGAGCTTCATCGGTGGCGTTGAAGATAATAGATGATGATAAAGCTAGATCGCCAAGGCTGCGGGTGTCCTATTTTATACAGCATCGACAGATATCCGCTTCCTAGTTATACAAATGTGAACCACATGAGGAGGTTGCATTTGATGCGGAGCTGGCTATTAGGATCTGGGTGATTGAGGTCTAGTGGGTTTTAGATCGGGAAAACTGCTCAAACTCTCTCACACTGCGTTCGTTATCGCCGCCACCTGAGCAGTAATATGTGCAACCTGATTGGTTCATACTTCGAAACAAAGGTCTCGATCAATTTCGCTTTTGACTATCATTCCACAAGCAGCGGCTAGAACCCGGGGCCACGGTGACGGCTCGCAGGGTTCAGGGACTTTCGTACCATATTCCGCGATCCGCCCCGCAGACCACACGTCGTTCTGGGCGGTGTCTTGTCATCATTTCAAGATAAACAGCTCATTCGTGGCGTTTGGAAATGTAGAATGACCGCGTTTAGATCGAAACCGGCCGGAGACGAAATGAGCGCACTCATGTGACAAGGGCCAACGCCATGCTTTGTCCACACGCAGTCAGAGCAGCGGCCAGTCGTATCGCCCTGCGACCTCCTTTCCTGACGGCGTTTGAAGAAGCCTTGGGGTTTTGTTTTGCTCCAAATCTGCTGAAGCCTTCTGTTGGCTCTTGGTGAGACTCTCGGCTTGTTCAGGTGATGGGAGGTGACTTAGGCAGACGCAAATGTGCCCTCAACACACCCGTCAGCCGCACGTCCACAGCCAGGCAACCAACATCCACCATCGCATCAATGTCTAGCTCATGAGCCTCCCCAGCCGTCAAAAATGAGCAATCGCCTTTCTTCGCCTGCCGTTTCTGGGTCGGAAAAGCGCGATGCACCGTGTGTCTCAGTCCACATATCTACCTCGTCTAGCAAACTTGTTATGACAGCCGGGATACCGCTCACGATCGGTGTTGAACTCACTTTGCACCATCCTACGCCCATAACTTTTGAGCCGTATCCGGGCATTGGAATATTTTCTCCCTCGTGGATTTTGCGTCATAAGGGACTTACTTCCACCTACACGTCCACTGGCAAAACAGTGCCTCGCACTTACATCACGCCTGTGGCGTTCAACACGAAGATCTGAACAAGGTAAACTAGGGTCGTTGGATAACTTTGGATCTTGAGAAGCCACACCTGGTACAAGCCCCGTTTGAGGGCCGCATGCCAAAGCCAAGGCTACCACACACATTCCCAAGATCTAGAAAGGCTATCAACGAAGAGACAGAACAGTCAGAGAGCATAAAGTGGGCTTTTGTGAGAGTATTTGAAGAGGAATAAGTCAGAAAGGGTGGATCAACTCTTGGTATGAAGGAGGCAAAGAAGACTATTTGATAATGTGGTGGCCTAGGAAAATGGAGGAGAGCCGAGGGACTGGTCCAATCGAGTAAGGTATCGAGTGGGGGAGACCACATCGTTCACTGTCGATCGGCCGGATCAAGATGGGAGCCTTAATTACCGACTTTTTTGGATGATATTTTGGACCCCAACAAGAATGGCCTTCTGTCAAGGGCTGAACAGCGCCATCACATCTCTCTTATTCCTGGTTTGATGTTAGTTATGGTGATGCTCACGCTGCTCTCACTGGTCAAGTTGGCGGATAACTTGTGAAATAATGAATCATCGATGCAAGAGCTCAAGACCTCTGCATCTAAATATGGCTGACGACGTCCAATGAAACTATTCGAATGGCAACACAAACATGATTGTTTATCAATCATTTAAGGTAGAGTTCAGACCAGTGATCGACGTAACAGCCTCAAATAGCGTTGAGGCTTTTAAATATCATATCTGAAGTAAGGCTAAATCGACTTTTGAAACACGCTCGCAATATTCTACAGCTCATCAGTTCATGTTGAATGTCACAGCACCCCCAGCTCCACGACCCCCAAACACTTGCGTATAGTCGTCAGGCCTTACCAAATCAAGGCTCACCCCAAATCTCATCAGCGATCTGCCTCACCAGAGACAGCTTCTTCTTCTCGTCCTCCAGGCTTAGAGGGTATCCGCTCTCATGGGTGCTGAAACCGCACTGAGGGGAAACGCAGATGCGCTTGAGCGCCTCCTCCTTGGTCTCGCCGCTTCCCTTGGCGACGAACTCAGCCGCCTTGTACACGCGAGCCTTCATCTCCTCCTTGTCTTCCAGGGCAGGCACCTTGGTGCTGATGATACCAACAACCACGTTCTTGTTCTTGGGGAGGAACTGTAGGGGCTCGAAGCCGCCCGCGCGCTCGGTATCGTACTCAAGGTAGAAGGTGTTGACGTTGAGGTTCTCGAAAAGCTTCTTCGCAATGATGTCGTAGGCACCCTCGGCAAAATGGCGTCCGCCAATGAAGTTTCCGCGGCACAAACTTCACCTTGTTAGCACTGAGTTTTTCTTCTCACTTCTGCAGATGTACTCACTGGATGCCGGTGTGCATGTCTTCGGGGAGCTTGCTGATGCTGTCGTTGTAGAGCTTGATGTAGGCGTCAAGCAGGTCTTCGACGGTACCATCGTTGTCCTTGTCCTCCTCCCACCCTTGGCGGAACTTTTGCGAGCAGAAGTCTAGACAAAGTCAGTGCAAATCACCTTTTCTGAAATCACGGTCACTTACAAGCCATGCCCGGGTCATCAAACTGAACGTTGCGCAGACCAGCCTTGTAAAGCACCGCAAGCTCGTCCTGGTAAACCTTGGCCACGTCGTTGAAGTACTCGGTATCATTGGCATACGCCTCCTTCGTGTACGCTCGGCCCTGCTTGTAGCGCATATGGAACCACGCAGGCGTGATCATGGTCAGCTTGATGTTGCCCCATTCCTCCTTGGGCAGCGCGGCCTGGACGAGTTGCAACTCGTGAAGGTTGGACTTGGACTTCGCGGCGGAGTGCGCCAGCTTGGCGCCGGCAATGACGGAGTCGCCAGGCATAACCTTGCGGTCCTTCTCGATGAGGCTCACGACGTCGGGGTGGTAGAGGCGGAACATGCTGGCCTCAGCGTCTTGGAGCCGGGTTGTGCCCTCGAATTCGTCCCACATCAGACCCCAGAAACGCGTGCGGTTGTACTCGCCCGAGGTGACACCCTTGATGCCCAGGTCGCGCTGCAGCTTGACAACCTCTGCGACAGACTCCTTCTCGACGGCGGGAAGGCCAGCCTCTTCTTCGGACATGCCCTGGTCGCGGATCTTGCCCTCGCGGATGTCGAGGAGCTTCTGGGGACGCAGGAGGGAGCCCATGTGCTCAGCCCTGAAGGGCGGTGCTTGGTGAAGCTTGGAAGACATGTCGGCGAAGCTTCGAAATGAGACTGATGTTTACTGAAAGCTGTTGTCTCTTCTCTCTTCTCTCCTCGCGAATTGGCTCAAGGTGAAGAATTTGAAAGTCGTGATGTCTCGGTAGGTGACCGACCTAACGCTCGAGGCGGGGCAGGGGCTTTTAACGGCGGGGCAAATGAGGGGTCAACTCCTGACCGATAGCTGACGAAGGGTGCGAAGATCCGATTGAGGAGGGCTCAGCTATGAGCTAGCCGGCCTTAGTCGAAAACATAGCCCATGCCAGCCGGGAATGAACCCAATTCGAGAGGGCCGAGGGGACATGGAGCTTCGCCGCAAAGACGGTGGTCCCAGCTCCTGTCGGCAGGGCGCCACGCGCGTGGCTGGAAGAGCCGACAGACTTCTGGGGTGCATTTGCCCCTCCTTGTTTTGTCCGAAGAATGCTCTTTTGCCCCTCATCCCCCACTCGCCCGGCACCAGCGCCGTTGCGTTGACGTCAACGGGATTGGCCGAGTCGGCAGTGGGATAGGGGACGCGGTCTGGGAAGAAACGCGACAAGCCGGTGTTGTTGATGTTTCACATGGAACGTCCACCGGCAAACCCGGCCGCGGGCTACGGTCTCCGGCCAGGCCCGGTATTGGTTTGCAATTGCCATTTCCAACCGGTGGGAGACTCGGGATGCTTTGAGGAATTGCGAATTTAAGTTGGCCAGAGAACTGACAACAAAGACATCTGTCGGGAATTTTCTGTGGCCTCTGCCGATCTCTGCCTGTCACAATAATCAGAATTGGTAATTATCTTGGGCAATTGGGTTTGCCTAAGACCAAAATTTGGAGCCCGTGGCTCACCTTGGAGAAAGCTTCCAGAAGCGTTGTGGGTTCGCCGGGCGTGGCAAACACTTGTCGGAGACAAAATTCATGCTGTCAGGTCTTTTTCTCCATCGCTTATTCGTCGTGCATATCTGTCCCGGATTTCCGGATTTGCGGAGCGGACTTACAAATTTGGATCCACGCCGGGGCATGAAGCACGTTGTAAAGTTCTTGACTT
Source organism: Colletotrichum horii (assembly GCA_027406005.1). Classification (NCBI taxonomy): domain Eukaryota; kingdom Fungi; phylum Ascomycota; class Sordariomycetes; order Glomerellales; family Glomerellaceae; genus Colletotrichum; species Colletotrichum horii. Next base: position 8,563,974 of record JANVYB010000001.1, on the reverse strand, counting down.
CGATGCTTGATAAAGCAGCAGAGTATCCCATTTTTTATGATTTAGGGCGTGTTGTTCGTACACCTGGAATGGCGCCAACTGCGTGGGGTCGACTGAGGACCGAATATATTAATATGAGTCGGGTGGCGGATAACTCTGCTTGAAACTTGTAGGAAGTATTGATCCTAGTTTCCAGAAGAGGTTGCCAAATCAGACAATGACATTTTACGTCGAAAAGGCGAGGAATACAAAGAATAGGACTAAGTAATACAAGACACGGTCTCCCACAACAGGAACAATCTGGCCTGCAATCCTGCGCACATCACCCTCATAACTGCGTGTCTTACCAGGAACCACTTCGAACTTCAAGCCAAACTCGCATCAAGCATCCAAGAGCGATCTAGCATCTGTCTTCTTGATTGCATCATATCCCGAAGCCTTCATTCCCCACTCAAAGCAATCCGCCCAAAATCGCCCTCCAGTTGAGGTGCCAGGTGGCGCTCCGCCTGTCTCAAATATCAGTGTTTTTTGATCTCCAGCCATAATGAAGTTTCTTGAGGTGGCCACTCACAAGCTTGGTTTTCCGCCCAATCCATGTTGGAGACACACTGATCAACCGTCATATTTGCGACCTCGTCGTCCACCTTCCTGTTCTCCGGGCATGTGGATCCTTGATCGATGTTGCTCTTAATCCAGAAATGCACAAAGCCAACATCATAAACCTTGGCTTTGCTATCAGGGGCCCAGATTTGGCGGTTATAATCAGTCCAGTAGTAGCCAACTTTCGTCTGGTCTTTGCCAAATTTGTTGTCTTTATCCAGAACATATCTGACTGCCTCCTCACAGAAGCGTCGGGTAACATCCTTGTTGGGCTTGTAAGATGGGGGGATTGGCTCGTTCCAGCAAAGTGATTTACCGTGTTGGAGAGCTGGAGCATCGTTGTCGAATTCGAGATTGTAAGTTGCTTCGCCGCAGCCGTCAATAATAAGCCGGCCCTTCTCGTTCATCCAGAAGCCCTCCCCGTGGCCTGTAATCGTGTCAGTTCGACGTTACTCGTGTTCTGATGGTTTGCGGGTGATGATCTGATGCACTCACATGAAGGTTCCGTGACGAATCTGTTAAAAGCTGAAGTACACGTCTGTTGGCAGCCTTTGCCATCGCCTTTCGGTTGCCATTCCATGGTCACGTTTCTGGACTCCCCAACGATGGCCTCACCGCTCTGCCACTGTCCCAAAAAGCCGCCTTTGTCGAGAGTATCGTTCGTGAACGCGCACATCTCATTGACGGTACTTCGTGAGCGTCAGCATGGACGTTCCCAATACAGGCAAGGCATTTTCGGTGGAAGACTCACGGCCACCAGTTGTAGTAGTATGACCAGTACGGAGCGGTACACTTGACTTTGAAATTGGAGGCGGCCTTCGCAGTTGACGGTGAGATGGAGTCTAGGTTCTCGTTCTGATTCTCATTCCTGGGGGAGATGTCATTGAGGAAACGGAAGTGACGGATTACTTCGTCCTTTACTGGGGGGATTTGGACGGTCTTGAAGGAACTTGTAGGGTCGGTCTCAGTTGGCAAGGCGAGCCCGAGAGTGAAGAAGACCGTGTTGACGAGGAAGATGAGGTCCGTTGAGAGACGCATGGTTGTCCAGTCTGATGGTGGAAGCTGCGTTCGTCAAGATGAAGAGAAATCTGGAGCTTCCCGATGTTGTAGTTTGATTGATGTGCGGCTTGTCGTTGGTATAAAGCATTAATGAAATCTTGGATCTTTGTCTCTTGAAGTATTTATACACGCTCGTAGGATATCATTTTCGTGGATTGCCTCACGATGTGGCATGATGTTCAGAATACTTTCGCGAGAACGATATCAGTGTCACCCCAGAGGCGCGTTGCAGTCGCCAGAACATCACTTCAGCAGCAACATAGAGCCTCATCGAGCCCTTGATCATCGTGAGTTCTGGCGGTGAACATCCAATCGGAACGCTTCTGAAGTTGCCGGAATGTGGTGAAACCCACTGTCCAACGTCACGACTTTCGGCTATTTTGCGAGACAATTTCACTTCTGCGTTCCATCGTTGCTCGTACACAATCTCCTGATGCTATTCTTAAAGAACTTTCGTTACCTTTTCGAAGGCAAACAGAAACCAGGTGATGTGAAATTGCCAACGCAGCCCAATGACGCCATTCTAAACTATCCCCATTCCAAGGCTCGTTGGCATTGGTGTTTCAATAGAGGAGTGAGTTGAATCAGGTCGCCCGAATTTGTTTGCCCATTGGTAAAACATACGGACCCAAGTTCTCACGGGCCGTGGCTGCGAACATAGCCGGAGCCGGGGGTGGATATCTGCACCATCGGTATCCCGATTGTAAGGGTCCGCTTCCGAGCTCTTGACTAGATGGTTGGAATGAGTAAGCAGTGTCTTTTGACCCAAAAGACTTTATTTCCATGGACAAACTCTCCTCCCTTCACTGTGGCACTGTAGTCTGACTGCTGTTTCAATAGCTTTGTCATCGCTAGCAAGAATTGCATGTTGGCTTTATCCCGACGTCGTGTCCGTATGTCGTTCAACCCGCCCTGGACTGCACCAGGTCGTGCGCCTCGCCACGTTCCTGATATCTCCGATTCAAATCATCACAACGATGGTGATCATGATACACTATCTTAGACTGGACAAGAAGTTGCCCGAACGTGCAAAGTGACCGTGGGTACTTATTTCTGCCTGATATGGTCGGTTTCTCAAGCATCTCGGGCTTTGATCTGTACCTTATCCATCACATCTCTCCGTGCGGGCTTTGTGATCTAGATGGAGATTGTGATTACAATTTGCGCAAGTGAGAACCCTTGCAGCGGTGCGATGAACAACACCAAGAGCAGCCCTAGCGACTCGGCTTCTATTCCGCCTCGCTCGAGAGCCACCGTGCCCCTTTATGTGATACCAACCATCGACAAACACCGTCAAGAATGTTCAAAGCATAGCCTTTGTTGTCGCACGATCTCGGTCCGACTTTGACTACTGATAGGAAATATCTGTAAGGCTTCATGTTCTGAACGATGTCTTGGCTGTCAGGGACTAAACTCGAGTCCTGGTACAAACCCCGTTGAAGATGCGGGTGGTAGCATCTAGCTGTCGGCTGACCAAACATATTTCACCGGCTGTTTCTCCGCTTTTCATCGATAGGGTTTCGGGCAGCAGAATGTCGTGTCATACAACAGATGGGGTTTAGAAGAGATGTGCGTTCAGGTGAAGTGGCTACTGCCGGGTTCCCGCGGGCCCAATTGAGGCAACGCATGCGGCGTGTCTGGTTTTCAGCTGAGAATAAGAGGTGAGATTGAGCAAGTTAGGCATCATGATTGTGTTCGTCGTCTCAGCGCACTTTTGCTGGTTTCTTGGCGGCGCAGTTTGTCAGCATGGATATGAGAAAGGGATGTTGGAATGCTCATCCATCTGGCAAGACAATCCCGCTACGGGTGGCGTACAGCCTGTCTCGTTTTCCAAGACAAGCAACAGCAACTGATGATGCGACATGCCAGATCATCGCTGAAACCACCAAACGAGAGGAATATCGGGGACAATGTTGGACGTGATCAGAAGTAAGGTAAGTCATCCCTTTTGCCACGGGTGGCGTGACCACGATGATAAGATGTGAACCAACCCAATGGCAAACTCCCGAGATGCAGCCTATCGCTTCCCACCGGCTGGAACCGACCAACAGTCCACTCAACACCAAGAACGGGCGCCTGCGGATGGTTCGTCTCATGCTTTTGAGCCAGCTCAACGTCCAAATCAGCCTTTCCCGGGCGAAGATGGTGGCAACCACTTCACAAAGTTGCCTGCCCTGGCAGTAGACTCTCACACCGTTCACTTGGACCAACCAATTCGGATGCGAATCACCGAGGCAGTCATGCATATTTCACTGATCAAGCAGGCAGCCAGTCGAGTACCCGCAAATCGCCAAGACGCTGGAACTTTTGCAGATCTTGGATAACCACAAAGGGCAAGGCTATCATCGCGACCAATCACCCCAGAGCAGACGGCGAATCCCAGATGCCGCTTGCTGACTCCCATCATGCCCAAAGGGACCTGCCTGCACAAACGCGAGCGGCTGAAGCGCAGGGCCAGGGCGGCGCGCACGCATCACCTACCCTTGCCGGTATGGAAGTCCGCATGTCACGAGCTCACCTGCACAGATGGCGGGCGCGTGTGGTGGTGTGGGTTTGTGTGCACTTTTTGACATGATCCCACCTGCCGAGGGAATTCGGAAAAAGCAAAGACATCCCCTCGTTCAGAGCAGATTCCCCCCGGCCTTCCAGCGCGGGCTATATGGGCCGTCTTGGCGGGAATGTCGTCCAACCCGCGCTGTGACCCAACCAACACCCCTTGATCGGGGCAAACCGCGGGCCAACAACAAGCTTGTGGGCCACCTCCAGATAACGACGGAATGGCGCATTGGCTGCCTTTTTCTCGTCTGCCTGCCGTCAGACGGGGCGAGAGTCTGGAGGAAGCCAGGCCTGGCTGTTCAGGATGCGCGTGTTTCCAGCGAAACGGAAATAAGTGGGAATTGCCAGTCACTGATCACTGCGTAGGACCCAGGTTTGAGATAGAAACGCCCGTCGACCGTCGCGTGGAATCGAGATTTGCAGGGAGCCATCAGGCAGAACACAATGCGGTAATAGCGCCGTTTGTGGAAATGTTTGTCGGTTTCTGCATTCAACACGTCCAACAGATGGGTTCCATCCAATACAGCTGCTGAGATCAGCCGGTGCTCGCAAAAGTGCCGCCGGGGGGTGCGACCTGTACCTTGAGTAACGTTCGTTACTCATCTTACCCGCAATCGGCGCAGGTAGTATTGCTGTGGGGAAACTCGGAACTCTCCCACTTGTCGGCCGTTCTCCGATTCCCGCGAAGGAAGAAACAATGGCCAGCAGCAGCACTGAGCAGCAGCAGCAGCAGCCGCAAACCGCGACAAGCCTTTGCCAACCGCTTCAAGAGATCCGGCCGAGGGGTTGCCCAGACGGGCGCGCTGCAAAAGAACCTCTGGTCGAACTTTTGATTCTCTTGGTAGGCAAGGGGGCGTGCCAACACGGCGTCGCAACGGGCGCCCTTCCAAGAGTGCTTGACATGTCTTGCCTCTCTGCGCCGAGCCGTGGCACAGTCAAATGGCGAACAGGCACATCGCCGACAAGCTGCAACCAGCGCGCGAGTTGGAGGGGGAGAACCACGATATATAGGCGGCTTGGCGGAGCACTTGGCGGCATGGCCAAGACGTCCGAGTCGGGGGTTGTCGCCGGGATATTGCAGCAGAAGCGGAGCCCTCCTCCGGGGCCACAGGTCCATCGACCTCTCCTGATGAGGAAGCTGGTCGACGCTGGTCGACGGCACCGACCAACCGCGACGGCGGACGGGAGTCGACCTCGCGCCGCCCAGCCTTCCATTCTCGAGCCGATTCTGTGATCCGGAAGGGTGGCCCCAGGACCTTTTGATCTGCGACGTTCGCGCCGCAGGGATGGACGGGGATGGGCTGCTAGACAGAGACATGTCCCATCCGAATTCCGTGCTTGCGTGCCTCCTGAGTGGTCGCGGGCAGAGAGTCATGACACATCAGGTTATTGTTCTGCCAATCGATGAGGCGGTTCTTGGGAATTGAATCGACTCACAGATTACCCAGCAAATAAACTATTCGACAACTGGGGAAAGCATTGGCCCCCCCTCTGCTGATCGATAACGGCCTTGGCGCGCCAGGGCCCTTTTGCTCCTGGGATTTCGGCCGGCCGTCCAGACTCGGTGATTCCCCAAACCACCTGCGGAATCTGGTAATCGCCATTACGATCGTTGGTTGTCGTCGAACGCCCGCCATGGGTATCAGCCGCCACCCCATGAGAGGCAAAAGTTCCATGGCCCTGGTACCCTAGATGGGTTGGATGGTCAGTTGCTGCATGGCGGCGGTCCCCGGTATGCGTTCGGAGCTCCAGCCGTGAATCATTAAAAGAGACCTGCAGACCACCGCCTCCGTCGAGGGTTTTCGCTTCTCTTTTGACATCAAGCCAGGTCTCTCTCTCTGCCTAGAGCCAGCCAGCACAGCCAGCCGGTGTGCCGACTTGAATCCGACAAGCATCAACCTCGACGACGCTCGTCAACATGGTGGTCACGAATCCCATCCCCGGGCCCATCCAGGCCGAGACGCAGATTCCCTCTGTGGATCCTGCTCACGACCCCAACATCGTGACCGAGAAGATTCGTCACTCTGAGCAGATTGACGATCTCAAGAGCGAGCTCAGCGAAGGCGACCACATCACGGATCTCTTCAGCCCGTTTCCCGAGGTCAAGGGCATCGAGCCCGAGGAGAACCCGTTCACCATCCGTGCCGTCCTGACGGGTATCATCCTCGGCTCTCTCGTCAATGCCTCGAACGTGTACCTCGGTCTGAAGACCGGTTTCTCGTTCACCGCCACCATGTTCGGTGCCATCTTCGGTATGTCTTGCCGCGCAGGTGATGCAAAGAGACTTGACTGACACACGAGCTCTAGGATATGCCATCGTTCAAGTCCTAGCCAAGTCGGTCCCCCACATGCCCATCCTCGGAGGACGTTTCGGTCCCCAGGAGAACTCCATCATTCAGGCCTCCGCAACCGGTGCCGGTGGCATGTCCGGTCTCTTCGTCGCGGCTCTTCCGGCCATGTACCAGCTCAACCTCATGTCCGACAACCCCCGCGAGGACTTTGGCCGTATCCTGACCATCACGGTCGTCTGCGCCTTCTTTGGCCTTTTCGCTGCGGTGCCTCTTCGCAAGTTCTTCGTCATCAACGTCGCGCGCGAGTTGAACCTTGTTTTCCCCACACGTAAGTTGGAATCACCGGCGCTGAACTCCCACGCACCCGCTAACAAGAGCAACAGCAACTGCGACCGCCCTGACTATTCGATCCATGCACGCCGTCGGCAGCGGTGCTGCGGACGCTGTCAAGAAGATCAAGACCCTCGGATACACCTTCGTGGGAGCTCTTGTCCACATTGTCGTGTCCCAGTACGCGGATGGCATCCTCCACAACTGGCACATCTTCACCTGGTTCTACATCTGGAGCGGCTACAAGAACTGGGCCATGAACATTGAGAACTGGGGCTGGTACATCCAGATCACCCCCGCCTTCTTCGGCTCCGGCATGCTCGTCGGTCTGAACGCCGCCTTTTCCTGGTGGGGAGGAACCTTCTTCGCCTGGGGATTCGTCGGCCCTCTCCTGGTCAAGTACGGCGAGGCCGTTGGCGTTGCCCGATCTCCGGACGACCCCAAGTGGCACGACAGAGTCAGCTTCAGCGGCATGACGATCAGCGACGAGCCGGGCTGGGTTCCCTCTCCCCGCTACTGGTTCTTGTGGCCCGGCGTCATGGTCCTGGTCTGCTACTCCATGGCCGAGTTCGTCCTCCACATTGGCGTCATCCTCGACGGTGCCAAGTTCGCCTTCCGATCCGGCGCGAGAAGCATCAACAACCGCCTCCAAGCCAAGGGCAAGTCGAACGAATTCCTTGCGAAGCATGCTGCCAAGGCCGATGCTGCCGATGGCCTCGTCGAGGACTTTGCTCCCCCCAGCCAGCAAGTCCCAGCCTGGGTCTGGGCTACTGGTACTCTGGCCTTCGTCGTTGTGGCCTGCATTGTGTGCCACATCCAGTTCCACATGAACGCCGGCCTCGCCATCCTTGCCTGCATCCTGGGTCTTCTCTTTGCTTTCCTCAGCATTCACGGAGGTGCCGTCACCGACTGCACTCCTTTGACTGCTTCTGCCAAGGCCTCCCAGCTGGTGTTTGGTGGTGTCACAAAGGGACAAGGCCTTGAGATGCACAACGCGCAGCGCATCAACCTCATTGCCGGTGGTATTGCATCCGGCACTGCGGACGTGGCCACTGCCCTTGTCAGCGACTTCCGTGTTGGTTTCCTTCTCCGCACGCCCCCGCATCTGCAGTTTTACGCACAGGCCATCGGGGCGCTCGTTAGCGTGTTTTTAGCGCCGGGAGTCTTCGTTCTGTTCATGGCCGCGTACCCGTGCATCTGGCATCAACTTGACGAGACACAAGAATGCGCGTTTCTTGGTAGGTTTTCACCCTCATTTTTTCCTGAATTTCAAAGCTGACCCCGGTAAAACACTACTCAAATAAAACTTTAGATGAGGAGATAATATCTACTAACAGAAGAGTATATTAACTAAAATATAAAGCCCTGCTTTAATTAGATTTTAAAAGACTTATTTATATTATAGCTATATTAACTTAATAGCTTTACACTTTTAAAAATACTAAAATAATATAATTTTATAATATAAGTTTAATTTAAATTAAGTTATGAGTAGTAAAAATATATATAGTTGCTAAACTATTGCTAATACTATTAATTTAATTATAATAAAACTAATATATTACTATCTTTTAAAAGGTCTTAGCGCTAGATATTATAGCTTTTAAAAAACTATATTATAATATAAATTATAAAGAGTTTAAGCTTATTTAATAAGAAGGGGTAAAATAGTACTTTTTAGCTGCTAAAGCAGCTTAGAAAAATAGATAATATGCTTAGTGAGAATAATAAGCCTTTATATAACTATGCGCAGAGTTTTATCTATTCTTAGAGATAGGCATATAATATATATATATATATATAAGGTAATTTATTAAAAAGCGAAAAGCATAAAGTAAAGGATAAGTAAATAATTTAACAGCAGCCTAAAAGTTATATTTAGCACCTACTTCTTAATACTATAGCTTTTATTAAGTGTTAAATAACGCTAGAAACCCCCTATATAGGTAGGGCTAATTAATATATATTAAGCAACGCTAAATATTATTTTTGATTAGTGAAAAAACTTATATATACTGGGGTAAAACTGGAGCATTTTGTGGGTAGGGCTTTCTGGCGTCATTCAGCACTCAATAGGATAACAGCGTGGTTAGAATTAGAGTTATGCTTAGAATACCGGTTATCTCGTGGGTTAGAGACAGCACCTGCCGTCAGCAAGTAAATAAAATTCTATTGCTTGCCCCTCTCCTCAATGTCTTCCCATTACCCCTTCGCCTTTCGCAGTCGTAAGAAGCTGCATGCCCCTCCCCCCTCCGCGTCCGCGCTGCATTCTTCCAAGCCGTTCAAACCGATCAGCACAGCAATCACAATGCCGCCCGGCAGGGCCATCCCCACCGCCGAGATACCCACCCGCCGTCGAGCTCGTCGTATCGCCCGCCTCGACGAGGACAACGACACACTTTCCAGCAACATACTCACAACGCCGCCAGGCAAGGCTATCCCCACCACCGAGATACCCACCCGCCGTCGAGCCCGTCGTATCGCCCGCCTCGACGAGGACAACGACACACTTTCCAGCGATAGTTCCGAGCGTACGTTCTCTTTTCCACCGCGCTTTCTACCCTACTAACAGTCACATCGTTTCAGAGCCTGTCGCTAAGAAGCGTAGCAGCGGTCGCTCCCATAACAACCCTGCTGCCCAGTCGACAGTCAACTATGTCAAGCAGAACACCGTCTCCCCTCTCCCCGCCTCAACCGCTCCAGTGGCGGCTGGGGCCGGGCAGCAGCAGGACACCACGGCACTCTCCCAGGCATGTTCCATATAGACATACTCGAGAAGCTTGCTAATACTTTTCCTTAGACTCGGAAAGACGGACAAACCCCCATCCCCGCTGTCCCCGCCTTAGCCGCTCCCGTGGCGGCTGGGGCACTGAAGCAGCAATACCCCAAGGCACCCTCCCAGGCAAGTTCCCACATACGAGCACGGAAGAAGCTTGCTCATACTTTCCCTAGATTTATCAGGATGAACGAACCTCTACCCCCACCCCAACCGCTCCCGTGGCGGCTGGAGCAGGAAAGCAGCAATACCCCAAGGCACCCTCCCAGGCAAGTTCCCACATACGAGCACAGAAGAAGCTTGCTAATACTTTGTTGTTCAGCGTAACCGCATGGCGCGCCGTGGCGGAAGCGGTTACCCTTCCTGAACTTCCTATCACTCGTTCTTGTGGCATCTTCACGATCGTGATGGGTGTGGTGTGTGTCCTGCAAGCCGCCCTCAAGAACTTCTACCTTGTGGGCAACCGCACCAAATACAGGGACTACCTTCCCAACTGGATGTCCATCGGTGTTGCCTGGGTTCTGGGACCTGATTCTGGCTATGCCAATGCCATTCTCTTCGGAGCCATCACTGCCTGGTGGTGGCGCAAGTACTTCCCCAAGAACTTTGAAACCCACTGCTTCGCGGCTGCCGCAGGTAAGATAAACCCAACCACAACTTTATTAAATGGATAAAGAATAATTCTGACTTTCAAATCAGGTCTGATCGCTGGAGAAGGCTTCGGTGGTGTGATCAACGCCGCGTTGGAGCTTGGTGGCGCCTCAGGCTCGTTTTACGGCACTGAGATCGCAATCCCCGGTGGAACGTGGTAAACTTTGGCTCTGTAGACCTCTCCATAATACCCTCCGTACGCTACCTCAATAATATGTACACTCTCTAATTCATCATCCATTCAAAACATGAACACCGTGAAAGTCGCCGGCGCTGGCATCAGTGCCTAGGGGCCACACCTTGTTAGCACAGGGGGCAAACTGTGGTGGTGTATGCTCCATCAAATCGAAAGTTGGAAAATAATGACAAGCTGCGCCCCGATCCTATTTTATTATAAACTAATACAACACGAAGCAGAGGCTTCCACAACGTTGTTGTTGTCCCCGGTTCTGAACTTTGCAACTACTCTGGCCGGCACTGCAACTAGTGGGCCCGCAATATAGCTCTCCGCGGAGACCGAATGTGGGACTTTCCCGGTGCCGTCTAGCGCCGAAGTCGATTTAAGCGGCGCTTCAGCTTCCCTACTCGTCCTATATCGATGAAATACATAATGCGGTTCATAGGAGAATTGAACTTAATTTGAAGTCCGATGACATAATCCTCATCACGTGGACAACTCATGATTGGTCCGGATGATTATCCAACGTTTCGCTTCTTTACAAGTCCCATAGCATTGGAATAGAGACTGCAGTCCGATCGAACCGGATTGAGGCAGGATATCAGAAACAATTGACACTGCAAACACTCGCGTCTGGGAGATGTTCAAAACTCAATTATATTGACGGACTTCTTCTACGAAACTCCGCGACCCGCATCGTTGAGTATTTGTGGATATCGTCGACCCGAGAGGCTCGCATTCAGCTCGCGAAACGAGCTGCGTGGTTTTGACGGCCTTTGAAGCACAAATGAATACAAATTCATGAATCAGATTCCTCCGACGAAGCCGAAGTTGCAGACATAAAAGACAACGAGTTGAGCATCTGTATTCATTTGCATCAAGCTCAGCTCTTCACTTGCACTTCTCAATCCATCAAACACAGAACTGTCTCATAAACTCATAAACACTTTGTGTCACATTAAACATGCACGCCAAGATCGTCCTTACCGCCCTCTTCGCCGCCATGGCGTTGGCCAACCCCGCTGTTCTGCAGTCCGACGCCTCAGAGCACCCTAAGCTCGTGGGCCGCCCCAAGGGTAACCACCCCGGCTCTGGAGCCAGCTGCTGCTCTTCTACCCCTGGCGTCTGCTCGCCTTCATGCGTAAGTCATGACTTCGCTAGCCGGAGATCTTTGGACCCAAATATTAATGTCCTCTTCTTAGTGCCCCGTCGGATGCCCCTAGAGGATAAATTGATAATGCATCCTTGTCTGGCGATGTCCAGTTACGCCGATGGGAGGGCTGTTTCAGGGTTGGTCGCGACCGCCGCCGTTCAGTTACCAGAACACGTTGCAGCTCTTAGGTCAAAGCTTTCTGTCGACGTAGTTGCACATCAGGCACAAGTCAGGGTAGCTGAAACCAATATATGGAGCTCTCCTAGAGTGACAGGCCGTGCCCAATATCGCAACTAACGTGAATATGACTTCAATTACCTAGCTACGGACTTCCATCACTTTTAAGTAGTATTTAAGATATGTTTTTGCAGCATGATAATGATCAACGGAATATCTAACACACACCTCTAAGTGTAAGAGGAAGAGTGTTAACAGGCGAGAAGGTTGATCATTAAGTTGAAAACACTTTCAGCACAAGTAATGACTGAGAAGTCTTATGGAAACAAACATGTCGATTGCTCTCATCTCACTCGTCGTTGGTTGTAGAAGTAAAAGTCTGGCCTTGATCAATGGTTGCCCATTTTCCGGGGTCCGGGTTCGTATTTTTCGTATTTCTCTTCGGATTCCGCGGCGGGTCCACGTTGATATCAGTGGTCGCCGGGGTCATCAATGCGTCTCTCATATTTCCATAGTATTGGATTAATTGATCAATCTTACAAATTGTGTTAAAGGTTTGGCTTCTCATGTGTTGACCGCCTTATCAAAATCGAAGATCGCATTGCGACTACTGCACTATGTCACCATCGTATTTAAGAGAGCCTTAAAGCACGTCCACACACCTCTTCTACATGATCGACCTGTACCTACGCTCGCCCACATAGCCTGTACCTCAACTACTCTTCAGAATGAAGGCTTGGACGGTTTTCTCTCTTCTCGGTCTTAGCTCCATGTAAGTTTACTTCCAAAGACCAACGCGAATCGCGAGCATCCTGACCAATGATTTCGTAGGGCCTTCGCCGCTGAAGGCTATGCCTGTTGCGGGGATGGTAACACCTACGATGGACTCACCACGCGCTGCTGCGGCAGTAACACCTACCATCCGCCAGTTGTCACAGGGGGCTGGTCCACCTTGGGAGTTCGTATTGCTGTTACCTGTGTTCATCTCAGGGCGTTTGCTGACGTTGAATAGTTGTGTGAGCTTTCGAACAACCCCAACCCGGCTGGATTCAAAAATTGCTGTGCAGGAAGTGGGCGGGAAATGTGTGGTCCTGAACTCATCTGAGTCAAGGCCATTGGAGTTGTCAAACGTTCGACCGACAGATTTCTAATGAATACATTTCTAATACAAGATCCTGTTGTGCCAACGCACGGAATATGCCAGGATATGTATCCAATAATGAGCAGCTCACGTTCCATTCGTCCCCTATGCAATCTCCAATGCTTCCGGAGAAGACTTTGGACTTTCCGGGGCTCTGCGCCGAAAGGTGGGGCCCCGGAGACCGTTGCGGGTCTCGGCAGGTGTCGGATGTCGGCGGATGTCGGACAGCTTATCTAATCGCCAGCCGACCATGATTAAGGAAGGAAGCCCGCTCAGGTTGCAACACACCCAATGCAGTCATTTGAAGCACACTAGTTGACCGAGAACCCTAGATCTGTTTCCATCGATCTTTCCCTGGCGTCTCTTTCGACCAGAAGACGTCCGAAGAACGCAATCTCAACTTTGAAACCAAGCACTCAGTGTGGCGAAATTGAGTTCAAAATTCGCGGCAGGCAGCAGCGTCAGTTCACAGGCCACGTGACCTTGTCATCCCATGTATGTTTGTTGTCTCTTTGATCCTTCACCGAATCTTGCCAGACTATCATATACTTAACATTCCAAGTTGGTTTTAACACATTTGTCAAGCTTCGGACTCTAGTGTCCCAAGTATCTGGAAATCGACTTGGGAACACGTCTCCAGAATCCACACATGCCCCCGCCTTCGCTTCTCAAGATCAGGTCATCCTCAACACGGACCTTGTCAACCACTACGTCAAGATGACTGCACTCCTCGACCTACCGGCCGAGATTCTGATCCAGATCGTCAGTCTGCTCTGCCCCCACTGTATTGTCATAAGCCGCAACTTGGGACAATGCACATGCCAGGAAGAGCGGGCCAAAGATGGCAAGCGGTTCACGGCATCGGACCTCCTCCGTCTGGACTTGGCCAGACTCTCGCGAACCTGTCGAGCTTTACGGGATATCGCGCAGCCGGTGCTATATCACAGCCCGAAGCCTGTTGTCGGCTATGAGCTCCTACTCGCGCGCACCCTCGCCAAACGACGTGATCTCGCCCACCACGTCAAGGAGCTCCACCTCGGAAGATGGAGCGTTTACGAAAAAGACGTGACGCCAGACTTCCAGGACCTTTTCAACGGTATTATCGACCAAGCTGGCGTCCCTCCAAGTCTTTTGGGAGAAACAAGCAAGGAGTGGCCAAAAGATTGGTTCCTGAATGGTGCCGAGAACAAGAACCCCTACGTGGGCTTCATCCCTGACATCACCAAAGGCAGCGATGCCAGCGAATTCTTCAACAATCGTGTGCGCGTCGTCGATGCGCTGATGGTCACCCTCGTATCTAACGTCGAGCACATTCACCTGCTACCCCTTTCCGTTCCCAGCTTCCCCTTCTGCGCCCCGGGATCTTTGCCACGCCTGACAGACCTCACGCTTCAGGTGGCAAACCAGGGAGAGGGCAGCAGCATTGACTGCGTGAAGGGCATTCTTGATGCCGCGCCGGCGCTGGAGCGGATCCGGGGTCTGGGTATCAACGGCATGTCCACGGCGGTGACGCACCCGAACCTGAAAAGCCTCGATCTCAACAACAGCGCACTTGGCGCAACGCACCTCCAAGCCATCATGAACGGGTTCCCTAAGCTGGAGGTGTTCGGTTACGAGGTCGACACGCACATCGACGTCGGAAGCCCCGACGAGCGCGACGCCATCCCGAGAGAGATCGGCGAAGCACTGCTGATCCGCAAAGACACCCTCAAGGACGTGGATCTCGACCTGGCTCGCTCGTCGATGTACAGGCACAACTCGCGACTATCACCCGAAGATGCGATGCCCAGCCTGAATGAGATGGAGGTACTTGAGGAGCTCGCGATTGACCGGGAGGCCATCTTTGTGACGAGAGACATGATGCCCGAGGCGTTATGGGTTCAGGTTGACGATGACGGTATCGGAAATATGGTTGAGGGCGGGGAAGTAGACAATGAGATTGACGAGATGCTGCAGGCTTTGATGGATCCCGAGGATAGGAGGAGGAAAAAGGACTTGGTCGTCGACTTTTTGCCGCCGTCGATTCGGTCCTTCAAGCTGTACGATCGGTACGGGAAGCTTTTCCCGGATTTGATCAAGCTTGCAACGGAGACGCCCGAGAAATTTCCCAACTTGAAGAAGGTCAGATTCTGGGGCTTTAACGAGGACCAACGTATGGCTTTGAGGGGGTCATTTAGAAGGGCTGGAGTGAAGTGCTTCCATGGAGGATACCTGTGATATCACCGAGTTGCAAAGAAAATACATGAAGGCGTGTTCTCCATGAAGCTGAATGAGAAACAATTGGGCTGCAGGGCAAACCTGCGTCTCAAAAGCCTGGAATGTAATGGAAGCTGAACTGCTTGAGGGCTTGTCTTTGTAGTATTAAGCAGAAGTGTTGCTGTGGCAATTATTATTGTTTCTTCATGCCTGTGCCTCGTTCCTGCAATATGATATACCGTCCTCTTATGAGGCTTAATTGAAACATATGACAACGTGGACGTTGATCAAGTTTATAGAAAAGGTTCGACATACCTAGTAGACAACGAGAAGAGAATATGGGAGTGAGGTTTTGATCTTGAGAATGGTTTCTTTACGTTCTTGTCCCGATTCTAATTCATCGACGAGTGCAAATACAGGTTGATCATAACTTCAATAATCAGTTGATAACTAACATTCGAGACTTGTCCATAATAGACACTGCTTGTTATTGTAAACACCTCGTCTGACGTCCAAGGGGCTGCAAATCAAAAAAATTCCCTTTTCAGTGACTGTAATGAAGCTGGCAATCGTCGAGGAAACTTGTGCTCCATGTATAACCCACTGAGATGTTTCCATAACGGATGTCTGGTTATTTGGAGTAGAGCTCAAAAGGCTTGTACCGTTGAATGACGTCAACGGAGCAAACCGCGACGTTGAACGTACAACCTCTCAAATGGCTTGTGGTGTGATCCGGGTTACGCGCCCTCAACTGTAATACCTGGCAGGTTGAATAGCTAGATTGTTCTAACCGACACATCAAGCCGTGGCACAGGCAGCCAACATGCCACACCGTCATGAGAATCTCATTTGAGATTTCTTTTTCGCAGACAATTGAATCACAAGCTTGAGTTAGTGATTGCTTACTTCATCAATCCGTACTAGCATCACCTTGTAGTGTTGAGCTAGCGATGCACAACACCGAGACATCCGGCAAGGGACCCTCAACAAACACGTTCATCTCATCGGAACGCACTCCGCCACTGGCACAACCACCAGTTGCACAATAGCCGGTAGAACTACGGCAAAAGCAAAGCGGAATGAATCATCGCTGAGATTGCCATGTCTCCAAATCCCAACACAAGCTGAGACACACGAGGGACCGACCGGTAGTCACACGCGGACCGGCCCAGGCCCGCTCCGAGAGGGTTGGCATCTATGGAGCCAAGCAATCAAATCGATCGAGCCCACCACCACCACACCACCCAAAAGAATTTAAGAAATGAGGCGAAGTGCGGATCATTCAAGATGGAAATAAAAGCTTATTTCACAAAACCCCCATCGAGCCATTCATCGTGCCCGTATTCGCAACACCCGCCCATCTGTGAAGCCAGCCAGCCAGCAAGCCCCAAACGACGTAACCACACCTCGTCCCGCTGAGCCACCCATCGCGAAACACAAGCGGCCGCCTTGACCACACCCAGCCGGTGGTTTGTTACTGATTTGCCCACCCTCCATTTCAGCCCTACCTGCCCGGTTTGTTCAACATTACATGAGTGCTTGCATCTGACATGTCAAAAATTGCCAATAAAACTGGGGGGAGGACGAGGACCAGGACCATCCGGGATGCTCAGAAGGTGGGCAAAGGGCCAGGCCCGGCAGTAAGACGGGGATCAAAACACCACCGCCAGAGCGCCACAATGACGCAAAGTCCACGGAACACACGCGCTGCGGAAGGAGGGCAACACCGTCGAAACAGCGAAGGGCGGCACCAAGGCCCCCGACCGGCGAAAATGCAAACGCGACCGATGAAATGTAACCCTCACCGCCGGCCATCGGTTCGCCTCCCTTTTGGCTGGCCGCAAACTGACAGACATGAGCGAAAGCTGGGCTGCTGCAGCCCCAAAGTGACTCACACGCCACATAGCCAGCCCCCCTCCCCTCTTCTCCTCCCGGAGTCCGTCCTGGCCGCTTCCTAACGAAGAGGTCGGGAGAAATTGCAGTGAGTCCATGTGCCAAAGAGATTGCCCAACTCCTTAGCTGATGATGGGCTGGCATTAGCTCCAGCGCCGGACGGTCCTTCCCAATGGTCTGGTGATTTGCTTGTAAGGCCCGCTCGGAACTACCGGACGTCACTCCGTAGGTACCGAACGTCACGAGAGATTAGAAAGCAATCCGGTTTGCGGCTCCGTCAGATCTTGCTTTTCTTGCGCTGATCATTGTAAACACACATGCTGGTTTAAAAGAATCAAAGATCCCCATCATCCTGCTCTTCTGTTCCCCAGGATGCACACCGTGATACCCAGTTCGGCCTTCATTGATACTCGCGCTTCTACCCATCCCACGCCTCCCGACTGACACCGCTCTCTCTCTCATCACCTCCCCCCCTCCCCTTGAATTCCTTACAAATCAAATAATCACACCACTAGACCGCCCGCAATGTCAGCAGCAGCAGAAACAATCGCGCCAGCGCCAGCGCAGCCGCCCACCGCTGATGTCACCGACACGCCCCGGAGCAGCTCAACATCGACCGATGACGTCTCGACCCTGAAGCCCGCCGCGCAGGCATCGTGGAAAAAGAAGCACAGCGGCCTGCAGCACGCGGCAATCAACCGCACCGCGTCGCCGAAGCGCTCAAAAACGTTCTGGAAGTCGTTCAAGTACCTGCTCGACCTCACGCCGAAGCAGGTGGACGACTTCATGGCGTCCTACGTCATCTACAGCCTCGACTGGGCCGACGAGCGCCAGATGATTGAGACCCTGGGCCCGGACTATCGCCAGAAGGTCGGCGACTGCTTACAGTCTTACTACGGCGTGCTGAACCACCTGTGCGCGCTGGGCGACGTGGAGAAGATGTACATCCCGCCGCTAATGGACAAGAAGGCCTCCGTGCTGGACAACCAGATGCTGTACGAGGAGTCAATCGCCCGGGACATTGGCCTCAAGCCCGGCGACAAGGTGCTCGACCTCGGCTGCGGTAGGGGCCGCGTCGCGGCGCACATGGCCGTCGTCAGCGGCGCCAAGGTGACCGGCCTCAACATCGACCCGAACCAGGTCGCGCAGGCGAAGGAGTTCAACGAGCAGGTGGGCCTGGAGAACAGCTTCACGATCCAGGACATGAACGAGCTGCCGCTGCCCTTCGAGGACAACACCTTCGACGCGTTCTACCAGATCCAGGCGCTGAGCCTGTGCAAAGACCTGCCGCGGCTGTTCGCCGAGCTGCGCCGCGTGCTGAAGCCCGGCGCCAAGATCTCGCTGCTGGACTGGGTTAGCCTGCCGGCGTACGACCCCACCAACGCCGAGCACGCGGAGCTGATGCGGCGGACGAAGCCCCTCATCGGCGCGGTGGGGACGCCGACCCCGCAGACTTTCGAGACGGCGCTGGCGGACGCCGGGTTCACGGTGCTCCGCTCGGACAACGCGAGCATCGACGGCGTGCAGGCGCCGCTGATCGACAAGGCGGACGTGTACTTCCGGAGTCTGCGGCAGGTCATCCTGGGCCTGGTCAAGGTGCGGCTGCTGCCGCCGCACTTCAAGACGCTCATCAACCGGCTGTGTCTGGATGGGCAGGCGTTTGTGAAGATGGATACCATGAGGCTTGTGTCGACGAGCTATCGCATTATTGCGCAGAAGAATTAGACGGTGTTTTCATGATGGAGCATGGTAGCTGTGATCATGAGGGTTTTGGGTTTCGTTGGAGATATGCATCCGCTGTTGCACGGCGAGAGCATCTTTGGGCGTCTTTGGGTAGGATACCTCGGGTTTACTTCGACATTCGACTTTTAGAGCGCACGATGTAAATAGGCATCACCAGAAATATCATAATGAATAATTTCAGACGCTTATAGGACATTTGCCAATGGTTATGCGGTGGACTTAATGCCATTGTAGTTGCCGCCTCACTGCTGCGGACGTATTTTTCTCTTCATCTCAGCTGAAAAGTCAATTCACGTTTGATGAGTTGACACGTGCGGTAAGCTATCCTCAAGCAGCAACTTGAGACAGACAGCTTGACGATGTTCCCTTTCCGAAGAATCTTTAGGATGCCTTAGGTCACTGCATGCCGTGATGCAATTGGCTCCGACCACTTTCAAGAGTAAGACTATAAGCTCACTTGTTCACAACATGATGTTGGGAACTTCCCTAAATTACGCCTCCTACTTTGAGAAATTCCTGTGAATGCCAAGACCGTATCGTTGTACCACCAACCATGCTCGAAGCTATCTTCCTCAGAATACATCCAGCCGGCACTAAGCAATTCTTATCCATTCTGTCTAATCTCATTAAGAGGGACTGCTCTGGCTGTTCACTACGAAACTGTTGGGGAGGCATAACTAAAGAATTAAGTAATTTGGTCCGGAACACTTTTTTTTCATGTGGTTTCAAGGGCCAGTACCAGATAAAACCGTGGATGCCATCGGCGCTCAGGATGTTTTTAAAGCTCGCCTTCAAGTGTCAAATGGCATTGAGCTCGTCTCTGCTTGTTTTCAAATGTTGGCAACAGGAAACAGAGGAAATGCCATCGTGAGGGTGTTGAGATTCTCAATGGTCACCGGCGCCATGGATCGGTACTCGGCCACGGATCTGTATTCGTACAAATTTCAAGAGCTCAACAAATGCCTTGAGATTTTCAAAGTCTGTTACCGTGCCAAGTTGTTGGCACATCAGCTGTGCTAGCACAAACCTGGTATTCACCAATCACAGCCTCAAGTGATCCAGGCTCTGAGTCAATACTCCTATAGATCAGCCATTGGGCACATTCTGATCACATATGCGGACGTCGTTCTGGGGGCTGCAAGTTCGACGGCAGAAACTGTGCATAGACGCCGGGGTCAAGGTAATGCCACAACTTCAGCTTCACGTAATTTTGTGCACGTTCATCTCCCAAGACCATCCTATTTCGCCCTTAGAAGAATGTTTTGACGCCACGAGATGTGTGGCTTACTCGCGACAACCTATCATCAGCACCTACCCATAGCGAGTCACCAGGTAGCCTACAGCCCGTGTCTCTTATCGAACCATAGTGGGTTCGCAGTCACTGCAGCCAAGACCAGACGGCATGTGGCCGCAACGATGGAAGCGATCACTCTAAATCAGCCCGCCTGACAGGGTCCAGCTCCCCAGGAGCCAGGAGCATGTTGCATCGATCTTGAACCACGGTGTCGGGGCGAACGCGTCAGGGCCGTGTCGCCGCCGCCCCCTCGAGGAAGGTACATGATAAGATTGATAAGATTAATAGCCTTGGAATCTGAACTCAGCCTCACGAGCCCCTTCTCTCCTTTTGCTATGGCACAAAAAGGAGTTCGGAGAAAGGTTCAATTCATTTCGGCTGTACCGTTTGACAGGTCACGCTCCGCCTGGATTGACGCCATATTTAGTAAGATGCGGTCCCACCGCGAACTCGGACTGCGAACGTGGCCTTCAGCCCTCTCGTTCGGCGATCGAGCCGGTCGGTCATCAAGAGCCGAAGCTGTGTGGGCTTTTTTGAGAAAGGCTGCAGAAGGAAGTGCGAAATTGCTTCGAGAATGATGCGAAGCTTGGAAGAGCTAAGCTGCTGGCCCCCGGCTCCGGAGACCGGACGGGATGCAATGCCAGCTGGGAAAAGCACGATCCCTGTCATTTCCCGCTCCCTGCTTGCTGTGAGTCGCGGCTTGGCTTTTTTTCTCTCAAAAGCGCGGATCAATCCGCCGCCGCCGTTGAATTTTGTGCGGGAATCGCTGTTCGGTTTGTGGTTCCCGGGCGCTAATACCCCCCCATCGGATGCAACAGTGTGGCGACCCGAGGAATTGAAATTCAAATCATGAACAATTGGGGCCGGCATCCAATCCCTCGCCACTCTCCCGTTCACTGTGAGAAGAATTGTGCATCTTTGCGGCATCTGAGTGAGACTGGAGAACAAGCCGGCAATGCAACATAAGCTCCAGTCCAGACGGGCCTTAGCTCTTGTGCAACCCATCTCATCCCCTCCCCTACCGAGCCCGGTTTAGGAAGTTGGAATTAGCGAGGGGGCAACAGGGGGAGGGACCAGTTGTGGAGGGGGGCAGATCGATTCTTGTAGTCATGACAGAAGAGGGCTTGCGTTGTCCGTACGTAAACAATGGGGTAGGCCAGCCACAAGCCGATCCCTGTGAGTGTGTCTTGCTAGCTCCGCGCGACCGTCATTTTTTGGTTTGCTATCTTTGCTATCAGATCCAGCCGAGGAAGAACATCACCGGGGACTGGGAGAAGAGGAGGGGGGGCCGCTCCGATCCGAGCCTCCTCCTGACCAAAGACAAGTCGACAAGCAAGCCAACAGTTCTTCTCGTCTCGGCATCCCACAGTCCACACATCCTCGCGTTCATGGAGCATGCGGGCCAGGGTTGACTTGCGCATTGTCAAGGGAACATGGCTGCGCAACGCCGAGGCATGGGCTGCCGCATAGAAAGCCCACCAACGCCAAATTAAACGGGCTAGCGACATTTGCTAGCGTCATATCTAATCAATCAGATCATCTTATCTGATCACACCCTTCACCACATGCTCGCTCATGACTGGCCAAAGCCCCCCTTGTCCGGCCCATTCCCAAGTGCTCCATTGCAAAATTCTTCCACCTCTGCAGCGGAGAACGGTTAGGAAGAGAGAAAAAAAGGGACACCAAAAAGACACCCTGATCGTCGCGCTGCTGGTAGTGGTGCCCCAATGCCACCTCCCAAAAGAAAAGAACAACACGCAGTAGAAGAGAGGGGAGAGGCGCACAGCAAAAGAACCGGCGTGCCCATGTGTACGCTTCTCTTTTTGGCACCCATATCCGCGGCAGGCCAAGCACCGGAATCGGCCACCACATCGCTTCTTCCCTGGAGCAGTCAGTCCCTCGTTCGCATTTGCCCTTGTCAACAAGCCGGTTGATTTTTTTTCTCCACGCGAGGAAAAAAGGGTAACGAAGGCGCAAGAAAAAAACGCCAAGAGGGAAAAAGAGAGAAGCCGGCTCATCTTGCCATTCCGAACCTTTTCAAGGTTGCCTTCTTCACTCACTCCAACCTCTTTTCACTCTTTTCCTCTCTTCTTCCCCTCCCCTCCCCCCTCCCTCTTTGCTGCTGCCCTGGTGCTGGAATCGTCCGACGGACCCCCTAGCAAGAGAGGATAAGATCTGATCTGATAAGGAATCCTACAGACTCAGACCGACATGGCGGTAGCTGAGAAGCAGGAGCCGCCCCCCGAGCAGGCCGCTCCCTCGGTCGAGGAGCCCAAGAAGTTGACGGAGGCAGAGATGCCGGTTAGTCTTTCCCAACTGCTGATGCTGTTGTTCCTGTTGCTGCTGCTGTTGTCGCTGTATTGAGCTGAGCTGCATGCAATTGAGCTTTTGGCTGCGTGCTGTGGTCGGCCCGTCCCGCAATCTCTCAACACCAAAAAAGAGATCTTATCGGGCGGCATCATCACCGCAGCATCATGTCTCATGACGCAGCTCTCAGCTCCAAAACTCAAACACAACAACATTCATCTCATCGACCCATACGTGACTAACAATCCAATGCACAGTGGCACAAGCAAATATTCGTCTACTTCCGCCTGCTCTTCGCCGCCGACCCGACATGGCTCGACGTCTTCCTCATCATCTTCGCCTCCCTCACCGCCATCGCGGCGGGCGTGCCGTTCCCCCTCATGGGCATCCTCTTCGGCCAGCTCGTCGATAACATGAACGCGGCCACCTGCGCCGCCGAGGACGGCATCGACGCCTTCGCCTACGAGTCCGCCATCAACGACAAGGTCGTCAAGACCGTCGCCGTCGGCTGCGCCGCCCTCATCCTCATCTACAGCTACATCCTCGCCTGGAGCATCATCAGCCAGCGCCTCGCCCAGCGCATGCGCACAAAGTACGTGTCGTCGCTGCTCAAGCAGCCGCCGTCCTTCTTCGACAAGCGCGCCGCCGCCGGTGAGGTCTCGAGCAGGCTGCACGGCGACATCACCGCCATCCAGTCCGGCACCTCCGAGAAAGTCGGCATCATCCTGGCGTCGCTGAGCTTCTTCGTCACGGTCTTTGTCATCGCCTTCACGAAGCAGCCCAAGCTCGCCGGCATGCTGGTGTCCATGTTCCCGGCCTTCTTGCTGTCGTCCTTCCTCGGAGGCAGCTACATCACAAAGTACTCCGGCATCATGACCCAGGCCGCGGCCTTCGCCTCCTCGATCGCGTCCGAGGCCCTCTCGCACGTGTCCGTCGTCCAGGCTTTCGGCGCCGGCCCCCGTCTCGAGGCCAAGTTCGCCGACCACATGATCGACGCCCGCAAGGCCGGTATCAAGAAGGCCTCCGTCGCCGCCGTGCAGGCCGGCCTTCTCTACTTCATCGCCTACGCCGGCAACGCCCTTGCTTTCTGGCAGGGTTCTATCAGAATCGCGGACTCCATGGCTGGCCGCGGCAACGGTGCCACCGTTGGAGAGATCTACGCCGTTGTCTATCTTCTCGTTGACGGTAAGCTATTTCCCCCAAGCATGCCGTGTGAACTGCGGCACCGTTGCTCTCTGTGTGTGTGGGCATCGTGCTAGTTGCTCATCTCGTTTCTAGCCTGCATCATGCTTGGCTCCATCGCCCCTATCCTCCCCGTCCTCGGCGGAGCCGCAGCCGCGTACAAGCGCCTGATGGAGGACATTGAGGCTCCCTCGGAGATCGACGGCACCTCGGACGAAGGCAAGATCCTGCCCCTGAACGACCCCAAGGGCATCACCCTCCAGAACGTCACCTTCGAGTACCCCTCGCGCCCCGGCCAGCCCGTCCTCCGCAACGTCAACGTCGACTTCCCCGCCGGCAAGTACACGGCCGTCGTCGGCCTCTCCGGCAGCGGAAAGTCCACCATCGCGGCGCTCATCGCCCGTCTCCAGGACCCCAACCAAGGCGCGATCCTCCTCAACGGCACCGACATCCGCGAGCTCAACGTCCGCAGCCTCCGCAGCTTCATCAGCTTCGTCCAGCAGGAGCCTTCGCTGCTTGACCGCTCCATCTTGGAGAACATCGCCCTCGGTCTCATCAACTCGCCCCAGGAGGCTCACCAGCACCTCAAGCCCTTCCTGAATGGACACCAGCTCGCCGAGATCGCCTCTAAGGGCAAGGATGCGCTCACCTCCGTCGACAGCTACGGACCCGAGGTCCGCGAGATTGTGCAACTGGTCCGCCACGCCGCCGAGCAGGCCGATGCCGCCACCTTCATCAACCGCCTCGACGACGGCTACGGCACCATGGCCGGCCCCAGCGGTTCTCTCGTCAGCGGTGGCCAGCGCCAGCGCATCGCCCTCGCCCGTGCCTTGATCCGCGACCCCAAGATTCTCGTCCTCGACGAGGCCACCTCCGCCCTTGACTCTGCCAGTGAGAAGCGCATCCAGCGCGCCGTCGAGCAGGCCGCCACCGAGAACCGCACCATCGTCTCCATCGCACACCGTCTCTCCACTATCCGCAACGCCGACAACATCGTCGTCATGGAAGCCGGCGAGGTCGTCGAGCAGGGCAGCTACACCGAGCTCATGGCCCGCGAGGACGGCGCCTTCGCGCGCATGGCTAGACTTCAGACTCTCGGCACCACCAACCGCGCCCCCAGCGCCGGTTCTGTTTCTGGTGACTCCCTGGACGCCTCCACCCTCAAGACCGACCACGTCATCAACGAGAAGGCCGAGGTCGATGATGCTGATGAGCCCACCGAGAAGGCCGCCCTCAAGAAGGAGAAGAGCAGCAGCGAGGGCGAAGAGGAGAAGAAGGATGACGACCCCGCCGTCGGCGAGCCCAAGCCCTACAGCGCCGTCATCAAGGGCCTCGCCCACCTCGTCAAGCCCTCGTACGCCTGGTTGATCGTCGCCATGATTGCCGCCACCATCGTCGGATGCACCTTCACCGGATCTGGTCTCATCTTCGGTTTCACCGTTGGTGCTCTCAACCCCTGTGCCAGCACCTACGACCGCATCCTGTCCATGGGCCGCTTCTTCTCCGGTCTCCTCTTCGGCCTTGCCTGCATCGAGTTCTTTGCCAACTTCTTCGCCTGGTCCTGCTTCGGTGTCGTTGCCGAGAAGCTCCTCTACTCCGTCCGCGTCCTGTCCTTCCGCTCTCTCATGGACCAGGACGTCCAGTGGCACCAGTCTGAAGGCCGCAGCCCCTCTGGTCTCCTCACCATCATCACCAAGGACAGCGCCGCCATCGGTGGCTTCTCCGGCTCGACCATCGGAACCGTCTTCGCTATCTGCGTCAACGTTCTCGTAGCCGTCATCCTCTCCCACATCATCGCCTGGAAGATCGCCATCGTCTGCCTGGTCACGATCCCCATCCTCCTCGGCTCCGGCTTCATGCAGCTGCGCATGCTGGCCCGCTACGAGGAGCGCCACTCCGCCGCCTTCTCGACCGCTACCTCGGTCGCCACCGAGGCCGTCCAGTCCATCAAGACCGTCGCCGCCCTCTCCCTCGAGAAGGAGGTCATGAACTCCTACAACCGCCTCCTCCTCCCGCCCCAGAAGCAGATGGTCCGCGCCTCCGCCACGACCAATATCTTCCTGGCCATCTCCAACGTCACCGGCACTTTCGTCAACGCGCTCGCCAACTGGTGGGGATCCCAGCTCATCATGAAGGGCGAATACACCCAGACGCAGTTCCTCATCATCCTCGTCGCCATGCTCATCAGCGCCCAGCTCTGGGGCACCATGTTCGCGCTCGCCCCCGAGTTCTCCCGCGCCCGCAGCGCCATCTCCCGCATCATGAACGTCATCAACCTCGGCAAGAACGACGACCTCTCCAAGACCGGATCCCAGCCCAAGCAGATCGCCGGCGACCCCAACACCCAGGCCGACCCCGAGGCCACCGGCGAGTCCAAGGCCAAGCTCCCGCGCCCCAACGCCGGCGGCGTCCGGGTCACCTTCAAGAATGTCTCCTTCTCCTACCCCTCGCGCCCGGACGTCAACATCCTCGACAACGTCTCCCTCACCCTCCAGCCCGGCACCTTCTGCGGCCTCGTCGGCCCCTCCGGCGCCGGCAAGTCCACCATCATGAACCTCGTGCAGCGCCTCTACTTCCCGACGGCCGGCAGCGTCCTCATCGACGGCCACGACATCGCCAACCTCCCGCCCTCCTTCCGCGACACCGTCGCCATCGTCCCGCAGGACCCGACCCTCTTCGACGGCAGCGTCCGCTTCAACGTCAACCTCGGGTCCGCGCCCGACACCGACGCCACCCAGGAAGAGATCGAGGAGGCCTGCAAGCTCGCCAACATCCACGACGTCATCATGGCCCTGCCCGACGGCTACGACACCGAGTGCGGACCCTCCGCCTCGCGCCTATCTGGCGGCCAGCGCCAGCGCCTCGCCATCGCGCGCGCTCTCGTCCGCAAGCCGCGTCTTCTCCTGCTCGACGAGTCCACCAGCGCGCTCGACGCCGCATCCGAGGCAGCCCTCCAGGAGGGTCTCGAGCGCGCGTCGCGGGGCACGACGGTGCTGGCTATCACGCACCGTCTGCACACCGTGCAGAAGGCCGATGTGATCTTCCTCGTTGAGGGTGGTCAGATTGTGGACAGTGGAAAGCACCAGGAGCTGATGGACAGGAGGGAGAGCTACAGGATCAACGCGATGCAGCAGATGCTGCAGTAGAGCAAGTTCGCGTTGAGAGAGAAATGCCTGTTGAGAGCTTCGATTCGTTAATTTGGAGAGCGGGAGAGAAAAGAAAAAGCAACATCACACATTGCATGGGACATCTGCATGGGACACCCGGAAGAAAAGCGGGTGGTTCCGATCAAAATTGCATTTTTTGTATAACTCATAATACCTCAACAGCATTGTTCTTGTTTCGATAGTTTCAGCGGCATATAGAAATCTGATTTGAAATGAATTTTGAAGGGCTTGTCTTGCGTGATCAGAGTGCTACTCGCATCTACTAGCAACGACCCTCTAGAGTCACAACCATATAACCTATAACCTTAAGCGTTCAGAGTACTTCTTGATGGCAAGGTTTACACTTGACCTTCTTCCCCCCTTTGTACTTTTCATCCATAAAGGCCATCCAGTCAGAGCGGCCTCGAAATCCTCCGCATTCATCGCCCCTCACAAATGTGATTAACAGATCGCTTCTAACTTTGCTCATCGCCAGCAAGGCACCAATGTCGATCCTCTCGTCCTCCCCCTTGGTGATCGTCACCCTCTTGAGCTTTGGCGCCCACGAAGGGTTCTCGCGCAGCTCGTCGAACCAGGCGCCCGTCGCCCAGAGACAGTTGGTGTTGAAGATCTCGAGACGCGCCAGGCTCGGGCAGTGCTGGCAAAAGGCGGCAAACGCGGCGTCCCCCGTTTTATCGGCGTAGGGGAGCTTGAAGGCGCGCAGCGCCGGGCAGGCCTTTGCGAGCCTGATGAGGTCGGCGTCGTCGACGTCCACGTAGCCGTCATACGGGGTCCTGTACTGGTCCATGAAGACGAGCTCGATGCTCCAGAGGTTCTTGCAGAGGTTGGGGAACATGGTGACGAGGGTGTCGATGTGTCCTCTGGATTCGAGTTAGCGAGGGGGTTTGTTTGGGTATATATTTGGGGTTTAGAGCAAAGGCACAGGTCATGATGTGCGAGGTTGGTGTCAGAGGGGGGAGAAACCTACGCTGTGAATTCATATCCGTACTCAAAGAGTAACTCCCGCGTAGCTGTACCCATCTGGGCTTCAAGGTCGCGTTGAAAGATGTACGGGTTTACTCCTCTATCGCCGTGGAACACGATAACCTTTTCGCCTTTGCGAGTGTTCAGGCTATTTTGCGGTCGCTGGAATGACCCGCCCCGCGGCTTCGTCCGCAGTGCTGGATCATCTACATCTTCGTCTTCTGATGATGGTGACGACGAACTCGCCGGTGGGTCTGGATTCTTCGGTACAACCCTCGCCGCGCGGGCCAGGGCTTCTTCCTTGTCGATCTTGACGAAGCCGAAGGCCGCCAGGGGCCCCCCGAGCTTTGACGGTGTGGATTTCTTTGTGCGTACGGGTGGCATGTTTTGCAAATTGTGTTTACGAATTATTTCAAGAATCAAGCAGACTGACGGGGGAGATCGAAGAATTAAAACCTTTCTGAGCTAGGTGCGCAATGATGGGATCACTAGAATAGGAGAGTTCGTGCTCAACTCAGGGGGTAGGGGTAACGCGCGACGACGCGTCAACTAAATCGATTAGATCGCGTGCGGGTTTTAGGCTTTCTGCGTTCAGCAGCTTTTGATTGTCTTTCGATATTGTTTGCTTAATCTTAGCCATGTTTGGGCAGGCGTTGTCTCATTGGGGGGTTTGGTTTGCTTTTCTGGCTTTGTATGGTAGCGCTTCCAGGGCTAGCTGGGGACGCCGTTGGAAACGCTCCTTTCCATTTCTAATCTCCTAAAGAAGAACACGAGCTGATAAGCCTCCACGAACAGGCTAGCTCCCCGTCCAGCCAACAGTCCTTCATTGCAAATATCCTTCATGTACAAAAGGAGGAAAAATGCGTGCTTTCTTCTTCAGCTTACCCCTCTCTCGGAAGCTCCTATTCGGGCAAACTTGTGACTGACGATTAGCCTCCCGGCACCTGCATGTAACCTGCCGTGCCGAGAGCTTGGCGGCAGCCGGGGGAATGGTCGGATATCGTTGACATATTGCAGTAAAGCTGTGCAACTCATAATGTTCATTTCAACTCTTTCATAATTGCCTCGTCAATCCAGCGCAGCTGTAGTTCAAACAAAAACCCGAATATTCTACGATCTCTACATCTCGCACGGCAGTAATCTCGCCCTGTTCCCTCGATGAGTTAGCCTATCTCCATTCCGCTTAAGCTTATCCGAGATGCTTGTTCCACTCCGCCGCATGGCCGCGCTGTTGGCCATAGCCCACATCGTGACTCCGATGCCTCCCGCCGCCTGGATCGGCTGGGGTGGAAGCATCCACAATCGGAGGATGGCGGGGCCGGACGCCGCTATTGCTCAGAAGAACGTCAGCGCCCTGGTCAAGACTTGCGAGCAGAGATACGAGCCCGCCGGCGTCAGCGCCTCACCGCTCGTTGTTGATGGCATCGCTTACTATCCGACATGGACCGGTCTTCTCATCGCCTTGGACTACAAATCATGTACTGTGCAGTGGACGGCCAACATCACCCAGATGATTCTCGACTTCGCGCCCCTCACCAACATCCAACGAGCATCGGGCGTTAATCCCGTCTCCCGCAGCTCGCCTGTAACTGATGGCGATCACCTCTTTATCGGAACCCTCGCGCATGCTCTTGTGCTTGCCATTGATAAGGAGACGGGTTCTCTGGTGAGCCACCTGCAGATTGATGACCATCCAGTCGCCATGATCACACAGTCTCCGACTTGGTACGCAGGCCAATTACTTGTCGGAGCATCATCGTTCGAAGTGATCAGTGCTTCGCTGGCTTCCTACAGTTGTTGCGACCACGTAGGCAGCATGAACTCAGTTGTTCTCGAGGATGGAGTTCTAAGACTACAATGGAAGACCATGATGATGACGCAACCCGAGAACCTCACAGGTGACCTGTTCTCCGGCGCCTCTGTATGGGGATCCAGCCCCGTCGTCGACACGGCTCGTGACTCCGTCTACATCGCCACCGGCAACACGCACTCCGTCCCTGACGAAGTCGCTGCATGCCAGCTCGCCTACAACCAAAACGGCATTGTTTTCCCCGACCCATGTTTACCCCCTGACATCTACCAAGAGTCCGTCCTCGCTCTTGACCTGACGACCGGCAGCATCAAATGGGCACGGCAGCTCGGCGTCCTGGATGCGTGGAACTTGGCATGTGTGCTCAATCCCCGCGGCGCCGAGTGTCCGCCGGTGGTAGGCCTCGACTCGGACTTTGGCATGGGGCCGGCCCTGGTCCCAGGAGGCGGTGCCAAGACGCCTGACGGCAAAGATTTGATCGTCATCGGACAAAAGAATGGCAACCTTTATGGCATAGATGCGGAATCAGGAGAGGTCCTCTGGCTTACCAAAGCAAGCCCCGCGGGTCTCGAGGGCGGTCTCAGCTGGGGCGTTGCTGCGGACGACGTTGCGGTCTATTTCACCGCCATCAACAATGCTCGCACGCCCTACGCCCTCGCCAATGGCCAGATTATTCAGAACGCCGCCTTTGGCGCAGCAGCTCTCGTTGACGGCAAGATTCTGTGGCAGACGCCGTCGCCTAATGACACGGCCAGCATGATCGCCCCGACTGTGGTCAATGATTTGGTGGTGACTGGCTCAACAGGCACGACAGGCGCGAATGGGTTTCCCCAAGGATCCGGCTCACTAGTACTTTTGGACAAATCGACAGGGGAAGTTCTGAGGGAGGAGAAGTTGGTTGACTTCTTCAAGGGCGGCATCGCTGTCGTGCAGAACTATCTCATTTTCGGTACGGGGTACTGGAGTGGACTGCAGCCACCCTTTGCCGGCGGTTTTGAAGTGTGGAGGGTTGAGGAGAACGTAGACTGATGAAATTTCTACTGTTTTCTGGGACGGTTCTGCTTCCTAGCTGTCCCAATGTTCCATTAAAACCACGGAGTGTGGCTGCCACGAAGTCTCGAAACGACGGCTGACGTCAATTATTCCCCTCATCTTCAGCGATCACATTGTCTCCTAAGCCACAGACAATGGAGTGATGGACATGGCAATATTGGTTGGCTGGCAAGGCTTCCTGTACACTGAGAAGTTCACGAAAACCCTTTTATGCAGAACTAGTACTTCCCGGCATTGTATCTTATCGGCAACTGTCTGTGTATATGAAGAACCACAAAAGAACCTGGCATCCCCGTTATGTAATCTATTGACCCTGTTCTTCCCACCCGCGATTACCCCGTGGGGAGGAGGTACAAAAAGTGGGAATGTTTCTCGCCGCCGGGTTGCGTTCCGTCGTTCATTGGAACCCGCTTAGGGGCCGCAGTTCGGGTCCTACACCAGATGTTAGGGCTGAAAAGGCATGAAGAGCTTGTGACCTGGCTGGCACTTACTCCAGGGCAGCTTCCTCCAGGGGAAGGACCAGAAGCAGCCTCTCTAGCTTCAACTCCGTCCACGGCCTGATTCTTGGTTAGTATGACGTATACTTGGCTAATGATGTTCACTCACGGCCTTGTTAGGCACCGCAGCGGCGAGCGTAGCGAAGAAAAAGATGGCAATAGTCTTAATTTGCATGGTTTCTGTGTTGACTGGCTTGGTTGTGTCGATAGAGAAAAGTGTTTGATACCTTTGGGATAACACCTTTCAGTTTAAATACCTTTTTTCCCCTGGCTGTGTCTCGATTCCAACCGAACCTGGTGTCACTCTGAGCTCAGCCTAAAACCAGCAAACTTTCTGTCACAACTGCCGATCACTTCGTTGAGTTTGGAGAGAGCATGGGGTTGTCGGACTACCGGTCCAAATCGAAGACCTTTACTCCGCCATGGTGCGAAACTCCGGGCATGCCGATACGGAGATTCAGATACAACAAAGCGCTTCATATGATTGCGCCTCCTATGTCTCTCGTGTTCGCGAAGCGGTAAATACAGATCTTACATGACATGGGTGGTCCCTGAGGTTTGTGACATACCGTCCAGCTACATGTTAGTTCAATGCGGCCCTGCGTGTAGACATAGTAATACCCACAACGTCTTGACGTCATGTCTGCTGATATGTGACACCCGATTTAGCCGTAGCCGCTGATCAGTTTCCACCTAAGGTTTTGGGATACTGCAGCTAGAGCGAAAGACATATTGCAAGCTTTATCGGGCGGAATTTGAAGAGTATGCCATCGGCTGCCACGAGACACCGAAAACTAATATGTAGAGTAGAGTGAATGTATCTGGGAAGACTAGGCACTTGAGATAATGACATTGATCGTACAGATTCTTCAACCCTGAAGTTTGGAGAAAACTGGACTATTGTGGGTGAGCCTCTGCAGCGTTGCGCAGCGGCCGCTGGGACAGTTTCCCGAATAGTAATTGCAGCAGCTGGGGTAGATTCCCGAACAGTAATTAATTTCCTCATACGTTGCCGACATCCCAAACTCAAATGTAGCCGTTTATGCTTTATCATTTTCAGGTTTTAAACGAGCCCATGGCTCAATTCGTGGCCTGGTGGATACGTGGCTTTCGCACTCAATTTAAGTCCGAGACCGAGAGACGGGTCAACTGACTGAATCGTGCGCGACGCCCATCTGTATTGACCTCAACCAGACTAAAATAAGTCGGACAAGCAGGAAGTCAGATATAATAAGTATGTAGCCAACATACCTTGAGTGTATCCCCTTCGTTGCAGTCCTGAGGCTTGCGAAGAACTTCAACCAGCAATGCCGCTAGCCTGTCGGCAGACCGAAAAGTAATGATGACTTCTGCAGCAAGCAGACCGAGGTCGGCGAAAACAGTTGAAGGGGGTTCGTTGAAAGGCAGCTTGTTGACAGTCACATCATCTATCATTATAATTGCGTCTATCGCTATCTCAATTTTAGTTCAACAAACAAAGCCCAGCTTACAATCAACGCCTCTGTTAAACACCATCGTGTCTTACGACCCCCTGATTATTCACATTGAGAACTTCTTAACACCAAGTGAGGTGCAACACCTTCTCGGTCTTGCGTGAGTATTCTACCCACTGCATAATTTTCACCACCGAGGACCCCATCCCGCTCTCTACTACCACACACACCCTCTCAGGCTAGCCGTTGCTGACACGAACTCTCGATGCAGGCAAGAGCGCTATCAACCTTCCACTGTAATTGACGCCGAGACCGGACGGCATGATAGACTAGCATCCGGTCGTCGGAGCTCGACGGCCATGTTGCCACGAGGCGACGCCGTCGTGCAGTCCGTGATAACGCGCTCGGCACGTTTCCAAGGATTCGTTTCGGAAGACCAGTTTGAGCAGATACAAGCTACCCGGTATCTTGAAGGTGGCGAATACGTTCCGCACTACGATGTTCTTTCCACTCTCCGTTATTCAGAACAAGAAGGAGCAGATGTAGCCGCGAAGAATACCACAGGTGGTTTCGAGAGACTGACAACTATATTCGCCTTCTTAGATGACAGTTGTGGGTCTCACTGTGGCACGCAATTTCCGCGCATCGCCATCGACTGGGACACGGAAGACAAGAGGTGGTGCGAGATCGTCGATTGTCAGGAGAGAACACTTCCATTCCGACCACGGGCAGGAAGTGCCGTGTTCTGGAAGAATCTGCGTGATGACGGCTCGCTTCACGAGGACACTCTGCACGCTGGCTTGCCTGTTCAGCAAGGCAGTAAAACTGGGCTTAATATTTGGATGAGAGAAAAGCTAACATGAAACGGTTTGGTGTGCCTATAGCCTATCAATTGCGGGTGGACTACAGTACATATGCATAGGATCAACAAATGACCCAGTTTTCTCTGATTTTTGCTCAACTACAAAATCCGCTGTTTGCTGAAATAGAAAAGATGTCGATCTTCTTGAGCAACATGCAGTAGGCTTGGGCCCTATACCCGCATGTACTATGGTCTACTGGAAGTCTATGAAATAGGCAGACGATATAACAATCTACTACGGTGAGCTGTCTAGTTTAATCACTCATATGATAGCGACCAAGTGTTACGACTAGCCTATCTGATGGAAAGGGTCTTCCGAAACTGAGCCTTGACACCGCAAACCTTGCAATCTATCCATGAATACTAACAAAGTTGAACAGAATCCAGTCCTACGTTGATCTGTCGTGAAACCACTAGGATATAACCGCGATTTATGGAAGACTTACGAGATTCCATCCCCTAATCTTAACCTATCCTTCACGAAAGTCCCAACTACAAAATTTGAAGGAATCGCCGTCCGTGATTATTATCTTTATGCAAAGTTTTAAGACCTATTTCTTTCTCCGCCTGTAGTGCTCAGAGTGCGTATCATCCAAGAACTTACCACAATACAAACCAACTAACCAGTAGTATAAATAGCTAAAGCACGTGATATCGAATCAACGTCACACCAGAATTGATTTCAAAACTCAATACTGGTAATTCCCATGCGTAAACATGGCTGTTTACTGAAGTTCGAGTCATATGTGGTAAAAAATGATTATCTGTACTGCGTGATATGTACGGAATGCTATTTGAACAGCTGCTGAACTCCTTGGGACCTCAGAAAATGGCGATGGCATTTGGCGGAGAGCCAACTAGACATGGAGCGTTCAGAGGTGCAGATGTGAGCATGAAGGAGTATCGTCCAGTCTTCTTGCAGTGCGCCGCGAGACGGCTCAGATCCCACAACTCGCCGATGGGCATACCGAAGAAACTCAGGAAGTAGTAGTGCAGAACTTGTCAACAGAATCAGTACCTTGCGGTCAAACAGCATAGAAAGGCAGAACTTACCCAGATCCGAAACGCCTCCAATACTGCCGTCAGGATGCACAGGCGGGAACGCCTCGAAGGAATTCGAGTCCGCAACGGCGGCAGAGAAATGCTTATTCCAGAACCACTTGGCCGTCTCCTCGCAACCGTGGACACCGGACATGCCTGTGATCTTCGACGCGCCGCCCATGTCCTCCGGCTTGATGCTGTCAATGACTTCCGTGGAGCCGAGTCTGATGAGGAAGATGTCCCCGTGCTTGAACTCGACGCCGTAGTGCGCGGCGACCGCCTCGATGTCCTGGACGGTGATGCGGTTGCCGCCAAAGGGGTGATACTGGATTCCCTTCTCCTCTGCGTAGGAAACGTAGTCGATCAGGACGCCGCGGCCAACCACGCCACCGCGGGTATGCCAGTGATCAATGGTGGGCATCTTGTTCTCCGCCGTGGACTTGGCGGACATGTCCTCTTGAGTTGGATTGAAACCATTGTAGGCGAGACCACTCGGCTGGTGGTGCCAGTGAACGAGGCTGTCCCACTGGCTACTGTTTTGCGTGTTGAACTCCAGCTCGTCGTCCCAGCCGACAGCGTCGCAAAGCTTGGCAGACCGGAGGGTATGGACTTTGTGAACGAGCTTCTTGCGCCCTGGGATCTCGGATTTTGACAAGCCATCCAAGGACCAGCTAGAAAGTCATTAGAAATGAACGCGGATCGTTGATTGAGGAGGCGGGTCCTTACTTCAGAGAGATGGACACTCCGTCTCGGACCTCCGCCCCGGCTGCTTTGATGACCTCTGGTGTGAGCAGGTTCAGCGTGCCATAGACATCCTTCTCTCCATTTTTGTCGAAGATTCCCCACGCGCAGCCCTTTGGCATGCCCTCGATTGGCGGTAGATCGTCATAGTCAGGAAGGTTAAGGGTGGAGCCCATGATGGCTAGATTGATCGATGTCTAGTTGGAGCTGAGGTACGAGGCAGTCAAAGGAGGCAGCAGTAGGCTGACAGGGGAGATTGCCATTGACTTGCTCGGCCAGCACCTTTTGTACTACTTCGCCAAGTGACGAGTCAAACCTAGAATGTCCAGCGAATTCTTTGGTTGATGCAAGTCCATGATATGGGTCCTTCTCAATGGCCTGTTGGTCCTTGAGGGGTAGCGTCGCTGCGGTCTGCAGGGATCCAAGCGCTGGACCGGGGGTTTAGGTGTTGATTGATACCTGCAGAAACACGGTGATTTTGACGTAGCTATTTGTCCGAGGGCGCATTTATTCTTCCGTGCCGCATCAAGAATCTCCCGGTCGTCATTTGTAGTGGCTTGATAAGGAGCTTTCCCGTCAGAATGGCCTTGAAGCGACTGTTTTCACCTGTGGTACAGTGAAGAGTGGGCACTGATTCAGCTGGCTTGGGGAAGCATCTGGGATTGACTTCAGCTTGCTCAGGGGCTGTTCGTGGCTGTGTTATCGATAAGGTGTCAAGTTCTCTAAGCTCCTATTCCATTACAGCTCCTCTACTCATCTGTTATCAAAACATATCATCCAGTGCTTTCATTTCATGTAGAATCTTGCTGCGGAATGACAATGACATGACACACTATCAGCCAGCAGAGTGCGGTGTTGACGCGCCCGCTGCCCACCTCCGCGCGGTAACGGCTTCAGGAACTGAATCAAGCTTAATCTCGGCTCAGCCCATCTCCCCGAAACCTTTCCAATTAACCTTTGCCTAGCTCGACGGCACGTAGAGATGACAGCTCGTATGTGTGTGAACACGTAGGATGCTCCCATCGGCATTGACTTCATGTCATCCGGACACATTGTATTAGCGGAGTTTGAGTCCGGCGGAGCTGCTGTGCAGCGGTCTGTCGGTCGATCCCGCCTTCAACGCATGGAGCCGGGCGCCTCAGAGTCTCTAGGCATTGGCTCCTTGTTCTCTCGGTTTCGCTTTCGTAGAATCGAATGAACCACTCGCATTGTCGCTTCCAATGCGAGCGTCAACACGCGTAACGAAAGCTGCGACCAGCCGTCGCCCAGGGCAAACGGCAAGGATCCGCGGTGCAGGAGCATTGTAGGCGTATTCTTTTGGCCATTCTAGACGAACCGGTTGAAAATCACGGAGGGGCAAAAGCAACGTCCCCCTCACTACTCCAAGACGGCTCCCCACGCTAATTCGCCGCGCGGAGTCGTTAGTTGCAGGGTTCATCTGCATAGGCTCAACCACGCGGAGGTTAACCCACAGGCTGGGCAAAACTTAGGACGACACGACAATTTCTCCAAAACACCTCCAATGCGATCCAGTGCAGCGACGATACACACAAGGTCAGAATCACACACCCCATGTCAGTCTAAAGGCCTATGCACTAGGGTGGTGCAGTTGCTGAGTCTAAACCTAGTAGACCTCACCTTATACTATCTATCTAATTATAGCAGTCTGCACTATATAGCTTATATAACATCTGATACCTAAGGTATATATTAAAGTATTCTAAGTGAGAGGTAACTTTAAAAGTTACTAATATTATAAGAAATGTTTTTAGACTGAATTAAATATATTTATCTTTTTATGCTAATAAATCTTATTTTTACTTAAATTATTCTTAAAGATAATAGATTTATTAATATATAATAACTATTATAAAGTTTAAGAGTAAGCTATTATATTTAGTTTTAATAAACTTATAAATAAACTTAAGAATTTAAATAATATAAATAAAGTTTATAATAATTTAAGTAATATCTTACTCTATTTAAGCTTTAAAACAGACTTAATACTAATTTGAAAATAATTATAAGATATAGTATAACTATTAGTTTATCTCTCTTTTTATACTTTTTACTAATAAATAGTAGTAGCTACTTTTAGATATATTTATTACACCTATTAAACTAATAATTATTAGCTATTTTCTAGCTATATAAAGCAATAACCTCTTTATATAAAATATAGTAGTTATAAAGAATATTAGCTACTTATTTAGTATCTTAGAATACTTAATAATATCTCTAAAAGAAATAGTTTTTATTATTTTAATAAAAGCTCTCTCTGCAGAAGAGATTATTAAATCTTAGTATATAATCTAATATTAAATATGCAAAAGGATAAACAAATTTAATATAACTTATTATGCTCTTAGAAATGCCTCTATATAGTATATAAGCTGAGATTATATAAGTAGAAAAGCATGCTAATATATATAGTATTAAGATTTTGCCTATAATATAATAACATTATCCCTTAATATATAACTTATAGCGCTTAAAGAGAGGGTTATAATAATAATAGTAGAGAAGTATATTATAGTGTAAATAGGATCAGTATAGAAATATTTCTGAAATGTTTTATATTCAGTCTAATATATATAAAGGATACTATAGATAATATATAAATGTTTTCACAAAAAGCAATTATATATTGATTTAAGTGAAATATATAGCCTTATCTTATAAGCAACAGAATAAGGCATAAGATAAATCTATTCTAAAAGCTATATATAATATATCTACTAACTATAATCTAGTTTATTACTAACATTTAGCAGTAGGTAATTATATACTTAAATAGTGTTACAGCTTAAAACTAAAGAAAACACTACTTTATATTAGTTCCTTTTAAATAGCAACCATACTAAGATATTATGATGTTAATATTCTATAAGACAGCACTTCTAGAGGAAGTAATTACAAGCTAGAAATGCTTTATATTTACAGGCAATCTATAAAGACAACCAACATACAACTAAACCTATCAAGGTCTAATTGCTCAAATACAGCAAGTTAAATACTCTGTCTATTATAGGTTTTTTATCCCATAAGACCTAAAAACCACGCTATATATTGTGATTATATTATATAGTACTTATATACACCCTCTCCTACCTACAGCAAAAACGCCTCTTTTAATTATAAAG
The DNA here is from genome assembly GCA_027406005.1 of Colletotrichum horii. Lineage (NCBI taxonomy): Eukaryota > Fungi > Ascomycota > Sordariomycetes > Glomerellales > Glomerellaceae > Colletotrichum > Colletotrichum horii. The sequence goes on along the minus strand of JANVYB010000001.1, from coordinate 8,525,758 downwards.
GGTTTAATATATATTATCCTATGCATTAATAAGCCTAACATAACATTAAGTATATATTTTACTTCTTTACTTTATTTAAATATATTAATATTTATAGACTTATTTTTAAACTTAAATAAGTTAAAAGAGTATATTACAGAGTTCTATAAGCAATCTGTAATAGATATTTATAAAAGCCTTATAAATCCTAACTACTTTTAACATATTATTTGAAAACAGCAAATCTTAATGTTTCTATAAGGTGCCTATATAATTACACTTGCTTTATAGCAAACAAAAGAATAAAACGAGCAATTCTGCATATAGAATAAATTCCTTCTTTATATTATTATAACTTTAATAGCTTACTATTATTAGTATATCTAATATTCATTTGAAATATATTTTAACTATATCGTTATTTATTTCTTCTATAAATAAGCTATACAGTAGATATTTAATAATATAAAGTTATTTATAGTTAATGCAAACTATAAACATATTTATAGTTTAAGGCATTATAAGGTTATTTAAACTTAATACAGCTATATATTAGAGAAAGGTGAGCATTTATACCTGAAATATTTCTAAATTATTTCTAACTTAGTAAAGCATTCCCCTTAGTGTGATGCTATATAAATACTAAGACAGCAGAAATATATTAATATATATTTTAAGCTGTCTTTAATATTCTATATTATAAGTATGCAATTAATATTAAATAGAAGTTTATTTATAGATCTAATATACTTAAGGTTACTCTTAACTAAAGATAGAGCGTTATTAAAGGCTTTAGGTAATACCTTAAGAAAAAGTATTAATGCTTAAAGTCTTAGGAATTTTAAGCTGAAAGCTGCATTTACCTCTATTATATATATTTTCAATATAGTGTTGAGAAGCTTTTAAGTGATATCTATCTTTATAAACTAAAGACTTTATATAATATTATAACTAGTCTTTTAAGCTGTTAATCTTAAAAGGACTATAATAAACTTTATAATGCAATTAGAAATATGTTATTATTATACTTCATCTGGAAACGTTTTAAAAACATTTCTAAAATGTTTCCTGTTACTTATATAAAACATAGTGAAATTCCCAGCCTTTAAAGCTTAGGCAGACTATAAGCAATTACTACCTATTGCTATAAGGTTTTATTAAGTGATATTAAAAATCTTAGCCTCAGATTAAGAATAAATCTTATGCAACATAAATACTGTTAAGATCTATTATTAAGCGTTCTATTAATAGACTGAGCAGTTTCTCTCTATCTTTTATATTATTAATAGGTATATATATTATTTCACTTAGAAAGTATTCTTACTTATTTATATAAATTAAAGGAAATAGATTAGAATATAATCTCCTGAGATTATATAACTTATAAGCAATATATCTTAGGCTTATATTGTAACACTAGAATTTCTAGTTAAGTAGACTTAGTGATATAATAGAATAATAAGTTTGATACTATATTAAAAGACTGATATCTAATTATTATTCTAGAATGAAAGCAGTAGAGATTATTAGATAATGTTAACATATAACATCTTAATATAATAATAATAATAATATAAGAATAATTTACTTACTTCAATATTCTATATAAAATAAACAAATAGACTTTTATATATATAACTTTATATAAAAGTGCTTAGTTTATTATAACCTATAACTATAATATTGATTATGTAATACGTATAATTACATAAGCACCTTATGTAATTAGCAGTTTAGCAGACTACGTTTCAGGTTATCTTTCCCCTCCTTTTTCCCTACCTTAGGATGCAACCTGCCAACAACATCAACCAGAATCATATCAATACATTCCTTCTCTATCAATTATCTATACAAATAAATGCCTATAAATGCTGAGGATTATCACATTTTATCATAACATATCTCCATCTATAACCTTATACTATATAGGCGCATATACTACGCCCCTGAATACTCTTATACCTATGCTAACAGGTTATAAGCCTAGCTTAGAGATAACCTCAGTTCCTTCTACTTCTTTACCTATACCTTACCTTCCTATAAAGCCCTACCTCTACTTAAGGGTTATATATAACGAAAATTGATCCTTTGAACGCTTTTCTATCTATACGACCTTTGCAGAATCAGATATACTAGCTGGACTAGTAGTTTGGTTCCATGAGATACACCTCTTATGAATCTATATAATGAATCCTATACAAATCAACTATACCTCTATCGATCCTTCCCTAAGCAGACAGTCTCTTGCTACTGCTTTATTCAATCTATATCCCTCAGATTATCTATTCAAACTATCCTTTAGTCTACTATTAATCTGATTTAAACCTATACTTACAGCCTAATAGACTTCTTCTCAACTGATTTACTATATGGGATACTTATCTCCTCAGTCAGACTACAGTCTAACTGAAGAAGATCTTAATTAAAGAGAAGGTTATAAGGAAAAACTCTTCTTTTTTCACAGTTAAACCTTAGACCTCTAGGTTTATAGCTGTATTATAATATAACTGTACAAACCACTATACTATATATCTAATAGCTTCTGTAGTTATATAACCTCACTGTCGTTTAACCCTCATAAGGCTTGCAACTACGCACTGCATCCTATAAGGCAATAATGGCTAACTTAAAGGTTGATATGCCTAAGCTTATAGGCTCTAAGAATTATAAGGTATAGGCTATATATATTAAAGCCTTCCTTATAAGTAAAGATATAACTATAGATTTAACTAAACCTAAATCTGATATTAATGCAGATAAAGGTAATAAGGCTTTAAGCTATATATAATTACTCTGTAAAGATAGCTCTTTAAGAGTAATTAAGGATGATAATAGTGCTTTTAAAGCCTGGGATCACCTTAAAAAGCTATATAAGCCTATAGGTTTTACAAACAAGTTTTTAACCTATAAAAAGTTCTTTAATACTTCCTTAGATGACTTTAATTCTATAGAAGATTATATTAATAAAATAAAAGAACTTACAGATAATTTATCCTATAACCAGCTAAGACTACCTGATTAAGTAGTTATAGCTTATATACTTAATAGTCTAAATGAGACTTTTGAGGCTTTTATAACCTCTATAACTCAGTCTCTTAGGACTAACCCTTCTGCCTATACCCTTGACTCTTTATATGCTAGTCTTTTAGATGAGTATAAAAGAAAAGGAGGCAAAGAAGTAGTTAATAATACTACTACTAAGGGTAATAAGTATAATAAAAATCAAAATAAAAACCAGGAAAATAATAAAAATAATAAAAATAATAAAAAGAAGGATAATAATAAAATATCCAAAAAACCCTGGAAAAAACAGAAAGGTTTATACTGCAAAAATTGCAAGAAAACTAACTATTCTGAAGAAAATTGCGCTTTCTTACATCCTGAAAAAGCACCTAGTTGGTGGAAAAAACCCACTAATAGTGCAATAAAGGAAAAAGAGAAAGAAGTAGTTAATATAACTACTGCTAGCAATATTACCCCTTATATATCTTTAAATAATCCTAATTCTATGGAATTAATGGATTTATCTTCTGAAAAAGAAGAAGAAGATATTATTTTTGAAAATGTAGGTTATACTACTACTCCTCCTTATAATATAAATAAATATACTAATAATCCTTCCTTAGGTTATTTAATTAACCAGTCTATTATTAAGGAAAAAGGAAAAGCAAGGAGTTATAACCAAATTGAAAAAACGGTTGATTTTTATATTGATACTGCGGCTACTATACATATAGTTAAAAACCACACTCTTTTAATAAATAAAATAAAAATAAATAAACCTATTAAATGGGGAGAAGCAAAAGAAATTACTTCTTTAATAAAGGGTGAATTAATTATATATCCTAATAATAATAAAATAATATTAAAAGATGTTTATTATATACCTGAACTAGGTATTAATCTACTTAGTCAATCTAAGTTAGATTTATTAGGTATTGCTTCTATTATATGGAAACAACCTATTTTATATAATATAAAGAAAGATTGTATTATTGCTATGGGGGCAAAACGAAATAATTTATATTTCTTCCAATTTCCTACCAATAATAACAATAACTATATATATAATACTATAACTAATAAAAATAATAATAATAATAATAATAATAATAATAGCCTCCAACTATGGCACTAACGTCTTGGTCATATTCATATACAAAGTCTTTTAAAAATAAAAGATAATACAATTTCAGATATAAATATAAATAATATAAATATAAATAATAATAATAAATTACTACCTTGCAAAGCCTGTTTTGAAGGCAAATTTGTAACTAAGGTTAGTAAATTACAGGTTCATAATAAAAATCTAGATTATCTAGATTATATAGCTTCAGATTTATGTGGGCCTATAACGCCTACTACTTATGATAAATATAATTTATTTATTATCTTTATAGATAAATATACCCGATTCATCTGGGGAAAATTACTTAAAGATAAAACTGAAGAAACTATAAGTAATACTTTTCTTGAATTTCAAGCAGAAGTAAATAATAATAATAATAATAAAAGAATAAAAGAAATCTCTACTGATAGGGGTAAAGAATTTTCTAATAAACGTATTAAGACTATATATCTTAATAGTGGGATTATCCACAATATAAGACCTCCTTATACGCATGAACCTAACGGACTTATAGAGCGTACTATACGCACTATAGTTAATAAAATAAGAACAATACTATATAACTCAGGTTTACCACACTACTTATAGGGTGAAGCCTTTTATGCTACTCTTTATATGCATAATAGGACTCCTCATAGCTCTATTGAGTATAAAACGCCTTATGAAATAAAGAATAATATAAAACCTAATATTAATAATATAAAGGTGTGAGGTAGCATATACTACTATAAGAATAAAGATCCTAAAATTAAGAAACTAGACGTAAGAGCATGTTAAGGTTTTATAATTAATTATGGATCTAATAGGTATAAAGTCTGGGATATGCAACTAAAGAGAGCTTTATGGTCTTGTGATGTTGAAGTCCTAGAGAATACCTTTATTTCTCATCATAAAGAGCTTCCTATAAGCATAAATACCTGCTTTAAGGATACTAATAGTAGTATTATGCCTAACAACGATAGACAGAGTACTGCCCAATATAATCCACAAAGAGATATATCTAGTCAATCTATCTCTTATAGTAATAATAATATTGCTATAGAAAGCAATAATATTACTAAAAACACTGCTCTTAAGAATCTAAGTGATGAGACTATTATTAATAGTAATAAAAATAATAATAATAATATAAATAATAATACTATTAATAATAGCTATAACTATAGTACTATATCCCACAATGATAGTTATAGTACCAATACTAATATGAGTAAGACGAACAATGATAGTAAGAAAACTGTTAGTATTAATAATGGAGAAATAAATAAAGAAAAATCCAAGTTTTTAATAGAGATCTCCTCTCTATCAGAAGAAGCTAAAAAAGACTACTAATGGGTAAATAATACAGTTAATAATAATATTATTAACGAAAGTGCACTATTATTTACTATACAGGACTGCCCTGTATTAAGTAATTATAAAATAAATAATAATAACGTTTTAACTGATAATAATAGTCCTGCTGGAACCAGTACTATCTATAAAAAAGCTTCTTATATACTATCAGTTATTACATTAGACGAGCCCTCTAATATTAAGCAAGCCTTAAATTCTCCTTATAAAGATAATTGGATTCAGGCTATGCAATTAGAGATAAGTCAAATAGAAGATATAAATACTTGGAAAATCATACAAATACCAGATAATATTCATCTATTAGGCGGTAGATAGGTATATACTATGAAATTAAAAGATAAAATAAATAATACCTATAAATATAAAGCAAGATGGGTTGCTCAAGGTTTTAATCAATATATTGGTATTGATTATTTAGAAACTTTTTCTACTACTTGTAGACCTGAGAGCTATAGATTTATAGTAATTTTTGCTATAAAAGAAAGCTGGATTTTGTTACAATATGATGTAACAACTGCTTTTATTCACGCAGATATAGATATGGATATTTATACTGCTATACCTGCTGGTTTTATTTATAATAAAACTACAAATAAATTAGAATTTAATCCTAATTATAATTATAAATCAAGAAATAATAAATATTGCTGTAAGCTTATTAAAGCTTTATATGGTTTAAAACAAAGTCCTAGACTATAATATAACTATTTAAAAGGAATATTATTAAAATTAGGATTTATTGTTTCACCTTATGATGAAGCAGTATATATATTAAATAAAAATAAATATAAAGCTATAATATGTTGCCATGTGGATGATATATTACTAGCAGCTAATAATACTGCTACTAGTGATTATATATATAATAATTTAAGGCAATATATAAAAATTCAACTATTAGGGGAGCCTAATATATTTTTAGGTTGTGAGTTTGATATAGATAGACAAAATAAGTCTATTTTTATGCATCAAACGAAATATACACAAAAAATATTAAATAAATATAATAAAACTAATATAAACCCATCAATAACACCTATAAAAGATAATATAAAATTGCATATAAATAAATATTATGCAACTAAGGAAGAAATATTACAATTTCAACAGCAAATAGGAGCTTTGCTATATCTAGCTTTAAAAACTAGATTTGATATAGCTCTTGCAGTTAATATCTTATCAAGATATACTACAAACCCTTCTAAAGAGCATTTCTCTGCTTTAGATTATCTATAGGGTTATTTAAATAAATATCCTAATAAGGGAATTTATTATAACTGCAATAATAATATAATTTAGGATTTAATAGGTTATTCAGACTCTAATTGGGCTGGAGACCTAGATAATAGAAAATCTACATCAGCTTATATATTTTGCTAGGGCTTATATAATATTATATCTTATAGCTCTATAAAGCAAAAAACAGTAGCTTTATCTACTTGTGAAGCTGAATATATGGCTTTAACTGAATCTGTTAAAGAAGCTATTTATCTATATAATACCTATAATTTTAATCTTAAAAATCTAGGATTTAAATTAATAAATAAACCTAAAATATTTATAGATAATATTGCAGCTAAAAAACTAGCTGAAAATCCTGAATTTCATAAAAAATCTAAGCATATTGATATAAGATATCATTTTGCTAGAGACTCTTTATTAAATAAAGATATAATGTTATTTCACATTAATACTAAATCTAATATTGCTGATATTTTAACTAAGCCTTTAGGCAAAGTTATATTTTTCACATTATTATGTATTATTTATAGTAATAATAATAAATATAATAATAATAACAATAATAACAATAATAATAATAATGATAATAATAATAATAATAATAATAATAATAATAATAATAATATTATTACTGAAATAACATACTAGTTTTTCTCTTAAAACTTTTACCTATAAGGTTATTTTATAAGAGTTTTTTAACTAGTTATAAACATATTATATAATATAGGAATATTTTTCTTATTTTTCCCACTGGGTTTTTAAGTTTTTTATACCTATAGCATATATATATGTTAAGTGAGTAAGCTATATACTATAAATCAGCTGTATATACCTTAAGGGGGGATGTTAACATATAACATCTTAATATAATAATAATAATAATATAAGAATAATTTACTTACTTCAATATTCTATATAAAATAAACAAATAGACTTTTATATATATAACTTTATATAAAAGTGCTTAGTTTATTATAACCTATAACTATAATATTGATTATGTAATACGTATAGTTACGTAAGCACCTTATGTAATTAGCAGTTTAGCAGACTACGTTTCAGGTTATCTTTCCCCTCCTTTTTCCCTACCTTAGGATGCAACCTGCCAACAACATCAACCAGAATCATATCAATACATTCCTTCTCTATCAATTATCTATACAAATAAATGCCCATAAATGCTGAGGATTATCACATTTTATCATAACATATCTCCATCTATAACCCTATACTATATAGGCGCATATACTACGCCCCTGAATACTCTTATACCTGTGCTAACAGATAATAAGGATAAAGACTAACCTTACTGTTCTTTAAGCTGTTTAAAAACTTAAAAACTATCAGTAAGCAATTAGAAAAGCTTGCTATTTAATAATAATAGCAACTTTAGTTTCTCTAATAGTAAAGATAATAAGAGATTTTTATAAGCTAGTAGTGTTTTATTATCTAGAGTACTAATAACTGCTCTTTAAAGCTGTTTAAATTAAGGCTTATTATACCTTCAAAATAGTTAACTTTTTTGCTAAGCTGTTTAAATATAAACTTAAATTAGCGCTTTATTTCTTGCTAATAAAGAGCAAAAGCTTTATATAAAGCAGTTAAAAAGGGAAATAGAGAGTAGAGAAAGGGATGAACAGCATAAAAAGTGTAAATCTTAAGCTGAAATTGAACAACAGAATTAGAAGATAGAAAAGGAACTGAAAATGAAAATGTAAAGGTATTTAGAGGCTATAGGCTACAGTTAGGTCAAACTGATGGGAGAAGCACCTAAAGGGTAGGTATAGTATTGCTGTGCTACTTTTGCTTGCTTCTTCTAAGATCTCCTTTTCCTAACCTTTAGTGAGTTCTTATTAAGTTCTTGCTGTGGAGGGTTCTATGCCTTAAGCTTATAGGCGTCTTTATATCTTTAGCCTTTATTAGCTGGGTTGTCTTCAGTATTGCTGCTCTATATGCTTAGTCTTTTATAATTATTCCCCTTTTAGTTATAGTGGTTCTTATTATATAGTTAGCCTTTAGTTTGAGGTGGCTGCAGCAGTTTTCTTTTGTTATTTAGAGCAGCTTTTATTGTTTTTCTCTGTTATTTAGCATAGCAGGTAGCTGTTATATGTTCAGCAAAGGCTTTATTATCTGTTCAGGCTGTTGTTATTATAGTTGTTATTAATTAGGGTTCTTTAAGCTATATATAGGTTTTTTCGTTTTAAACCTTTTTATTAGTTATTTTTGAAAAAAGTGATGTTTATTCTTTCTTTTAGTAAATATAGTTATCTAGGTGTTTTGTTATTCTTATTCTCTGCAAACTTACCTTTTGTTTAGTAAGGTTTCTCAATATAATATCCTTATAGTGTTCTTTATGATAGTTTTATTTTTCATCTTATTATCTCTCTTCTAAATAGGTATATTATAAGGCTGTTAATTAAGTTAGATAGCAACTGCTGTTGTTAATTCACTATATTTGCTTTCTCACCTTTAGTAGCGCCTGCTATAGTGAATAACTGTTATTCACTTTATCTAATGTTATGCCTGCTTCTGCAACTATTTAATAAGGCTTTATAATTATCTATAAAGTGACAGCTTTTCTCTGCTTCAGTCTAGTTTTTCTTTTCTTTATAATAATATATCCTTTTATATCTTTATATTATATAAGCTTTACTAAGCCTCTATAAACCTTTTATAAATATTTCACTACTTTATAATACTTCTATAACTAATATTATAAATGCAGAAAGCTTTATTACTTAAATTTTCACTAAGTATAGTTCTAATAATTCTAAGCTTAGTGATAGTATATATTAGTGCAACTAATCTAATAGCAGCAAGCCTTATATTAGCTATATATTATAGTTTTATAAGAGCAGCAAAGTTGTTTGCGCTTACGCTTGTGATAGAGATTATATATATAAGTTATGCTGGTTGTATAGCATTAAGTACTGCAGAGTAAGTTTGGCGATTATTTAGAGAAGGTATAAGCTAACTGTTTTACTTTTAGATTCTTTTCTGCTTTATTTTAACTGTTTGCTACTATTAGAACTAGGTTAAATATTGCATCTATTAGATTAAAGCTGGTTATTACTATTAGTATAAGATTTACTATATCTTCACTGCAATTAAAAAAGGTTAGATACTTCTCTAGAGTCTCTATAAGTAGTTAGTAAACCCTATTAGCCTTCAGTAGGGCATTAAGAATTATAATAACTAATTAGTAGCTATAGATGTTAAAGAGAGTACTACTACTTATATATAAATATAACTTTAAATATTTTTAGATATAAGTTTTATTCTATAGTTTGCTTTATCTTCACCTTTCTACTAATAAGTGTTTGCAGCTAGCTTGCTAAGCTAAAGACTAAAATAAAATAAATAAGATTATAAAGCAGATTGAAGGTATTCTTTCTTTCTATCTATATAATAAGACCTATATCTTTAAATAGGCTAACTTCCTTAATAGACTTGCTAATATTTTAGTAATATATCTCTCAAAAAGTGATCTTTATATAGCTATACTTCTTTTATAAGATCCTTTAAAGATTCAAAATGCCTGCATACTTTGCAATGCTTATTGCTATGCTTTAATTACAATCTTTAAGACTGTTAGTAGTAATTTTATGGTCTATTTTAATTCTCATAAAGATATTAATAAGTGTTCAGCAGCAGTTTGCTAAAACTTAGTTAATACTGATAATAAAGATAATTCTTCTAATAAGGGGGATAGCAATAACAGCAACTTCAATAGGCTTAGCAACAATCTGTAAGATAGAAATAGCAGTATAATTAGTAATAGCAATAATAATAAGAATAAAGATAATAAGAATAAAGCTGAGGATAAAAAAGAAGAAGAAGAGGAAGATAAAGATAAAGATAATAATAATAAAGATAGTGAGGAGGATAAGGAGTAATATTATTAGCAAAACTTCAATAGGAGTATAGTAGATTTCTATAAGACGTTTTTAGTTAGATATCTATAGTTTTATATTGCTTTTATAAAGGGTTTAAGGAGTTTTTACTAGCGTTTTAGCTGTTTTATAGTTAATTAACTTTTCTTATTTTCTCTATACTACTTATTATCTCACTTATAATGCAATTTATACTACTATTTCTTAAATTCTATAAGAATTTATAGAGCATTTGCTAAGTATTCTTTAGGCTTCTAGATATTATATTCTACTAGCCAGCCTTTCTATTTAACTAGATATAAAGAGCCTTCTAATGCTTCTCTTTGCAATATAATATCTTTAACCTCCTATTCTTTAAGGTTCTCTTTTAAATCTAAGAGCAGTTCTTCAGCAAACTTTCAGCTATGCTATAGCTCTAGTAGTATAACAGAAAAGACATTATATGCCTAATTATACTTCTCTAGAAGCTATACTTTATAGATGTTAAGGCTTATAACTTCTATAACTAGCATAGAAATAAATTGCAAAATAAGCTTTTGCTAACCTTTTATAAAACAAAAGTTCTTAGTTAAAAGTCTTATAATATCTCTAACATTATATAATTACACCTTTCTTCTAGCATTTGCATTTTTAGCTTATGCTTTAGTTATATACTGCTAATTTTCAGCTATCCTTTAGCAAACCTCTATTAGCTTCTTAAGTCTTTTCTTAACCCTCTAGGTCTTAAGGTTGATATATAGCAAGCAGTAGTTAATTATTCTTAAGTAGTATCTTATGAAGGCCTTAAATAGCAATATGCTGATAGTAGTATGTTTGCTATTATTATATAAGAACTTAGCTTTAACTAGCTGTATTGCTTATTAGTTATGCAGACTTTTGCTAAACTTTAAGAGATATACAGTTAAAGTCTGATGCATTCTTTCTATCTAACTGTCTGTTTATAGGTGTTATGCTGTAGAGATACACCCTTCTATATCTTAAGCTTTAGTTTAGTTTCACTAGAACTAACTAGTGATCAGTTTGTTTTTATTACTAATAATAGCTTTAGATATGCTATACTAGCATTTAATCTCTTAGTATAAGATCTTTGCTAAGCCTGTAGCGTCTAGTTGCTTAGTTGTTGCTAAGAATTAAGCTACTTTAGTTATTCTATATATAACTATTAAGATTGCATTATAAATAATCTTATTATTTTAGTAACTTTTTAGTAAGCTAGTTAAGAAGTTTAGGGAAATCTGTTGGAATAGGTATGCTAGCAGTTCTAATATTTGCAGCAGTCTATATAGTTTATGCTGTGGTATATACGCCCTTTAGCAGTATAAACACTTAGCAATATATTGCTATATATCTTCTATTAGATATAGCTAATAAAACTTTTATAAGATTAGTTTAGCTGTTTTATTTGCCTTTATATGCTTTAATCTAAGTGCATTATAGTAGTTTCTTAGGATTTTATAGCAGAAAGATCCTTCTTCTAAGATAATAAGTCTTCTTTTAAACTAAAGAATATTGTTTTTATTAAGTTAGTACTTTTAGTGTTCTTTAGCATTTCAGTAAACCTTAGCTGTGAGATCTCTGCAGAAGTGGTCTTTAGCCTGCAGTCCTCTAATTATCTATTTAAGATCTATATCTAGTTGCAATATATAAGCTGTTTTATTCTAAATAAGCTTTCTTATTATAGCATATAGGATATACTGTTCTAGCATAATAACTTTAGCTTCTCTTAAGTCCTCTAGTATGTTGCTAATCTTTTGTAGAGCAGTTAGTATAACACCTATATATAATTTTAAGCAGATAACAGCGCTAATATATATACTTTAATACAGTAGATTGTTAGTTTCCTCTATAAGGTAGTGCTAACTTAAGAGTAAAGATCTTTTAACCTTAAAGCTAGCCTTCTAGCAAGGTTCTTATATGCTTTGCTGAACAGCTTAGATATAAGTTTTTGTAATAGCTATAGTCTCTTTAAGCTTAGCAATATATTAGCGATTTATTGCTAAAAGCTAGCTGATAAGCCTAAGCTTTTTTCTAAGAGTGGGAAGCATATTATCTATTTTTATATCTTCTACTATATAATTAAAGTGTTGCAACAGTCTATTTGCTAGATTTATAACCTCTAACCTATATTAAATTTTGAAATTAAATGCAAACAGGTAATAAACCTATTAAGCAAACTTTCTGTAAATATCCTATATAGGTATAGCAAGCACTCCTTTTAGCGCTGCATAGTTTATAAAGACTAGGAACTTCTTAAAGAGTCTTTATAGGTATTAAGCTTAATGATTTAGACTTTCTATAATTGCTAGAAGCTTTTGCTGCTCTATAGCCTAGCATCTCTCTATATCTAAAAGCTTCTTTAACTAGAAGGCTACTAAGTGCTAAACTATATTATGCTTCTGCAAAAATATGCTAAATGCTGCCTAAGTAGATATATCAGTCTTAACTCTTATTTCTAGCATTAAGTTGTAATATCTCAGCATTAAGGCTTCAGCAAATGCTCTTTAAAGCGTCTTAAATGCAGTCTGCATTTCCTCTATTTAAACAAAAGCTTTTAACTTTATACCATTTTAGCTTCCTTTAAGTGTGCTATTTATAAAAGTAGCAATATAGGAATATCTTATAATAAACTTATAATAGAAATTGCAAAATCCTAAGAATACTTATATATCTCTAAAAGACTTTAGTATTAGCTATTTAGCAACTGCTTAAACTCACTTTAGGTCTATTTTTATGCTATCTTAAGTAATATAAAACCTTAAGAAGTCTATTTCTATTTAATAAAAGTTATACTTCTTTAGTTTTATAAATAGCTTAGTAGCCTTTAGGCAGTATAAAATAGCATAGAGGTTCTTAATATGCTGCTCTCTTATATCTAAGTAGATAAAAATATTATCTAAATATATAATATAGTAAATATCTAAAAGGTTAGCAAATGCTTAGTAGATATATACCTAAAAAGTTATAAAGGCGTTAATAAGCTTAAATAGCATCACTATATATTTAAAATACCTATATTTTATTCTGAATGCAGTTTTCCACTTATCTGCCTTATTAATTATAATGCAGTAATATACTTCACTTAAATTAATCTTTAAAATAAACTTTACGCTAGTAAGCCTATCTAGAAGCTTGCTAATTAGTAGCAAAAGATAACAGTTTTTCACTATAATTTTATTTAGTCCTCTATAGTTTATATATAATTATAAACTTCTATCCTTTTTAGGTATAAATAGCATAAGTGCTTTTACAGAGCTAGTTAAATAGTATATATAGCTTACTGCCTCTATTTCTTAAATATATTCAGCAAGCATTTAAAGTTATTCTGCTGATATAAAGTATATAGGCTTATATAGAGGTTTCTTGCTAGATTTCAGTTTAATATAATATATTGCTCTCTTCAGTTTAGGAACTTTTTTTATGTTTTTCTTATTAAAAATGTCAATAAAGTTTTAAAGTTCTTTAGAGACTTCTTTTTCCTAGCTTTCACTTAGTAAGCATTTGCTTAAGGTCTTAATATCTTTCTCATCAAAAGCTAAAGCGCTTATTAGGTATATAATATAAGCTTATTAGCTATTCTCTATAATTTCTTAGATAATTGCCTCTAGTTTGATAAGCAAGAAGCATTTATATAACTAGATATATATATAAATATTAATATAAATACCTTTCTACTCTATTAAATTGTTAGATAGAAGAATATCTCCTGCTCCTTTAGAGTGAAGGCTTGTAATAAAGGCTTAGCAAATCTTCTATAGATATCTTTAATTATCTATAAAGAAGAATATAAGCTAGTAAACCTTTTTAGCAAGTGTAAGCTTTTTTTAGAAGTCTACTAGTTTAGAGGCTGTAACACTTATAGCTTCCTTTAATTAAAGTTTCTCAATAAGGTCTTTTTATATAATATCTACTGCTGTGCAGGTGTCTATATTAACTTCTAGTTTAACTTCACTAGCTGCTTAAAGTGCTAGCGCCTGTCTTTTAACAGTTTATCCTACTAAAACTAAGGTGATTTCTAATATAGTGCCTCTTAAAGTTATTTCTATGCCTACTTATTTCTTAAGTCTTTAGCATTAGTTATATAAAGTATTAAAATTGTATTAATTCTATTCTATTTTAAGTTAAAGTTCTAATTGCTGCCTGCTAGCTGCACTTAGTTTTTAGTGCAGTTAGGGGAAATATGCTTATACTTCTTATAGTTATAATATTAAGGTTTCTAAGAATTAGAAGGTTTACTACTAGAGCTAGATATTATATAGGTATTTGCTAAGCAGTTATTCTAAGATAGAGTTTTTAAATAGCAATCCTTTTAGTCTAACAATCTAAAAGGCTGTAAACTGCTCTTATAAGAGCAGTCTAAAGAGCTTAAATGCAGTTGTTTATACAACTTATAACGTCTAGCAGTTCTTCTTATACACCTTCCTTCTATAATCTCTTATAACTTCTAAGTATGCAGAGTAATAATATATATATTAGTATAGTTAACATCTTATTTAAACAGTTTATCTTTTAAGGTCTTCATAAGGCTTTAAAAGAAGATATACACCTTTATATTGCCTATATTTAGCTTGCTGAAGGCTTAGTTAATAGACTCTTATTAAGCTTAATATATAATTAGCTTTTTATTATCTTTCTAATAGCACTACTTTAAAGCATTACAGTAGTTCTATTCTTAAAGTTTAAGCATAATATACTGCCTTCTTATAAAGATTTTAAAGTCTTTCTATTTTAAGTTAACCTCTCTCTCTAAGGTGTCTATAAACATTTACTAATATATTTGCTATTCTATTTGCAGGGTATATTCTATTGCACTTATAGCCTACTAAATATACTAGCTATTAGAGCAGCTAGAATAATATTTATAGGCTTTTTCTACTATAATAAGCTAATCTTCTCTTATTACACTTATAAACTTATTAGTGAGGCAGACTATATTATAGTTTGAAGGTTTCTTAAAAACCTTAAGTAATTGTTTAATAGGCGCTTAGTTACTTAGCGTAACAGCAATTAGCTCTTACTAGCTAGCTATTATAGCAATTATCTGCTATATCAGCATTTAGCTAGTTACTTCTTCTAGCCTTCTAGCTTAAGCTGGCCTGTTAGCTGCAGCTATAGACATTTAGTTTTATAGCCTATTTAGTTTATAGAGGGGGGTCTTATAGTCTCTATCTTCCTATATATACTTATTACCTAAGTGGTAAGCATTCAGCATAAGTAGCTTATCCTCTTTAGAGCCTCCAGCCTCACTTAAAGCATAGCTTCTTGCTTCTCTTTATTAATTTATATTATCTTCTAATTGTTTGCTGAAGTTATCTTCTCTATATAGGTTTATGCAGGCTGTTTTGCTTTATGCTTAGCAAACACTAAGCATAAGTTCTTCAGCCTGATTAATAGGTGTTACTTAGATATATAGTGCTATTATTATTATTAATCTTTTTAAATTAAAATAGAAGCAAAAGAATTATAAAGGTATTTAAAGGCTATAAGCTATAGTTAGGTTAAACTGATAAGAGAAGCACCTAAAAGATAGGTATAATATTGCTATGCTACTTTTGCTTGCTTCTTCTAAGATCCCCTTTTTCTAACCTTTAGCAAGTTCTTGCTAAGTTCTTACTGTAGAGGGTTCTATGCCTTAAGCCTATAGGCATCTCTATACCTTCAGCCTTTATTAGCTAAGTTATCTCTAGC
The DNA here is from genome assembly GCA_027406005.1 of Colletotrichum horii. NCBI lineage: Eukaryota > Fungi > Ascomycota > Sordariomycetes > Glomerellales > Glomerellaceae > Colletotrichum > Colletotrichum horii. Next base: position 8,509,471 of record JANVYB010000001.1, on the reverse strand, counting down.
ATTGCCGCTTTATATGCCCAGTCCCTTACAGAAAAGAGAACTTATAGAATTTAGAATGAGATTAAAGTTAGAACAGTTAAATAAGTAATAAAAGTATATTATTTATTATTAGTATAAGTATTAAAGTATTTAGAGGTGTAGTATATATGCTTATATAGTATAAGGTTATAAATAGAGATATATTATAATAAAATGTGATCATTTTTAGCATTTATAAGCATTTATTAGTATAGATTATTAATAGAGAAGGACTATATTAATATAATATTAGTTAATGTTGTTTTTTAGTTTTATTTTGAGGTAAGGAAAAAAGAGGAGAAAAATAACTTAAAATATAAGTTATAAAGCTTTTAATTATATACGTAGGATTATATAATATAAAGAATTATATAAGTATTTATAAAGTTATAAGTTATAATAAATTAAATACTTTTATATAAAGTTATATATATAAAAGTCTATTTATTTATTTTATATAGAATATTTAAGTAAATAAAATATTTAAGTAAATAAAATATTATAATATTATTATTATTATTATATTAAGATAATATATATTAATATCTCTTCTTAAAGTATATATAATTAATTTAAAAATATATAGCTTATTTATTTAATATATATATATATTATAAATATAAAAACTTAAAAATCTGATATGTAATATAGTAAAGGTGTTATATGCCTTTAGTGCCTTTAGTGCTTTTAGCATCTTAAGCGCTTTAGCTATATTTAATACAGCAAATATAATTAGTATAATTAATATATTAAAAGCTTTAAAAGCTTTAAATATAGTAAATATATCTAAAGTATAAAAGGTAGTTAACTTAATTAATATATATATTACTATAACTATATTTATTTAATATAATATATATTAAAATCTAATAGAAAAAATAAGAAAAATATTTCTATATTATATAATATATTTATAATTAATTAAAAAACTTTTATAAAATAACTTTATAAATAAAAAGTTTTTAAAAAAAATTAATATATTATTTTATTAATATTATTATTATTATTATTATTATTATTATTATTAATATTATTATTATTATTATTATTATTATTATTATTATTATTATTATTATTATTATTATTATTATTATTATTATTATTATTATTATTATTATTATTATTATTATTATTATTATTATTATTATTATTATTATTATTATTATTATTATTATTATATTAATATTTAAATATTTTTATATTTATATAGTATTAATATAAACTTAAGCTATATTTAATAATAGCTTAACTTTATATTAATATATTTCTATAAAGTAGTTTTTTTTATAATATATTTTATACTACTTATTAGCTTAATAATTAGCTTTATAGTAATTAATTTTATTATATTTTAAATATATATTATTAAATATATTAAAAGTATTATATTTTAAATATATATTATTAAATATATTAAAAGTATTATAATTAAAATATATTTTCTTTAAAGCTAGCTTAATAGTAGCTTTTTATATTAATAGCACTAAAGGTTTATTAGCTATTTTATAATATTTATATTACTTTAAATATATATTTTATAGTTATTTTATAATAATAGCTATAGCTTATAGCTGTTATATATTAAACTTTTAATATTTAAAATATTATTATAAATATAATAAAAGCTGAAAAAAAAATATAAATTTAAAACTTTTTAAAGTTTATATTAAAAGCTTAATATATTACTAACTATTTAATAAAAAACTAAAGAAGCTATTAGTTAGATTTTTATTAAAAACTATTAAAAAAGCTATATAACTAATACTTTTAAAGCTTAATATTAATATATTTTTAATAAATAAATATTAAAAAGTTAGTTTATATAAAGTTTTAAAAGCTATTATAACTATTAAATTTAATTACTATAAAGTTAACTTAATAGTTATATTATTATATTTATATAATAGTAAGTATTTTTATTAATATTTAATAAATCTTTTAAACTTTAAAAATATTAAAATAAAAAGTATTATTATTTTTTATTATAGTTATATAAGTATTACTTAGCAGAGCTGCTAAGAAATATTTAGTAAATCTTCAAATAATTAAAATGCTAGCTTATTAGCAAAATCTCTGCTTCCTAAAAACTTAAAAGAAGCAAGCTATAGTTAATATACTAAATTAACCTCTATCTATTATTTAAACCTTTTCTAGTTAAAGCTTTTAGCTTAATATTTTTATAATTCTATAGCTTCTACTTCATTTTAAGTAATTAGTATAAATTAAAATGTTTTATAATAAAGGTAATAACTTATTAAGCAGTTAGCAAATAAAGTTTAATATAAATAAACTATAGAAGTTTATATTTAATATAAAGCTACCTCTTTTAAAGTTTCACTAAAGCATCTGCAGCTTTATACTAAGATTAAGTTAGCTAAAAGTAATGCTAATCAAATAGAAAGAGATAATTAACAACCTTATTAATAAAGCGATTAGGTGCGTAAGCCTATAAGGCTAAACTTATAACTGTTTCAGCTTAAACAACTAAGAATACACTTTAGCAACAGAACAGCTACTGTATAAGTGCAGTATAAGCACTCCTTAAAGAGAATAATATATAAGCAGCAGAGAAGAAATAGATATATTCTAACTGCTATTATAGTAATAATAAAAAGCTTATACTTAAATAATAAAGTAATAGCAAAAAGCTTATTAAGAGTTAATAAAGCATTTTCTTTAGAGGCTTGCTAAGTGTTCTATAAGCTAAATAGTACTAAAAGTTTAAGAGAAGCCTCTAGTATATAACTGCAAAATCTTAAGAGAAGATATTATAGTTAAGCAGATTAATAATTAGATTTAAGCTATAAAAGATAGTAACTAAATATATATTAAAAGTATATTAAAAGAATAGATCTAATAATCTTTTATAAAACTTTTATATATTCTATAGATATAGTAATACTACTATAAGAAAAGCTTAAAAAAAGAGGTTTTATAAGCTAACTTTACTATATTTATTTACTAGCAGCATATTAACTTAAAGATATAAAAGTTTTAATATTAAGAGAAGCTTAATATAATTAAGTAAAAAGAAAGCTAATTGCTATTTTAATTTTTTGCTAAGTAGTTAGTAATATATTACAGCTTAAATATAGAAAACTAAAAGAATAATAAAGCAGAAGTTTATATATACTTCTTTAGACTTTTATCTACTATATATAGAGAATTGCAGTAGCAAAAAGTAGAAGTGAAAAGACTTAAAGATATAGCTACTGAAGCTAAAAGACTTTAAAACCTATATTAGTAATACTTTAGCAAAAAGCTGTAAGAGGATAAATAGAAAAAACTTTTTAGAAGTAACTACTTAAGCTAGCTTAAACTAAAGTATTAATTAGAAGCAAGAGACTTTACTAAAAATAACTATATAGCTATAAAAAGCATAAATACTCTCTAACCTTCTAGCAAGAAACCTTAATAAAAGGATAGTTAAAGGCAATCTATTTAGCTGCAATTAACTAATATATTCTAAAAAAACTAATTTATTACTTATTATAATTATAGAAATAAAAAGCATAAAGCTGCTAACTACTTTAAGCTAAAGAGATTAAAAGATATAAATACTACTTTAATAGCAAATTAGTGGTTTGCTAGAAAAGCTAATATAAATGCAATTTAAGTTATAAAAGAAGAAGAATATAATAATAAGCTTAACTTATTAGAAAATAAGTAGGCTAGAAGTTAGATTTAAGCATTTCTATACTGCTTATAAAACTAGAAAAGATACTTATTAACGCTATAGTAAAGAGTAAAGCAATTATTCTCTAAAGGTATATTAAAAAAGAAGTTACTATAAATATAGATAGTTATTTATAAATTAATCTTATTAGCTTTAGCTTTATTAAGTTTTTAAGCTTAAAGCCTTTTAATATTATAACCTCTCTATTAGAAGGATTTAATAGCTATATAACTAACTTAAGATAAATATTTAAACTTATATTTTTTCTTATAGATTTTAAAAGCTACTTTTATAAGATCTATAAGCTTTTTGCTAAAGTTTTCTAACTGCAAAGCATAAAAGATCTACTGCTTTTATAAAGCTTTATAAGACTTAAAAGGATTATTATTAATATATAAATAAATAAATAGAAATATAATAAAATTGCATTTATAGAACTTTTAGCATTTATAAGAGAGATTATTAAAAACAGCTATAAAATATATATTCTATATATCTTAAGTAGTATCAGCTCTAAAGAGATTAAAATTAAAAGACTTTAGAAAGAGAAAGATAAAAGAGATAAAAAAGCTAAGCTACTCTTAAAACTTAAATCTAAAAGGAGAACGTTTAATAAATAAGCAGTAAAAGAAATAAACCTCTTTAATAAAGCAGACTACTTAATTAATTTAGAAAAAGGCAAGAAACTGCTATATAAACTAATCTACTCTTTTAATAAGCAGCAACTAAAAGAACTTTATTAGTATATTGCTGAGAATAAAGCAAATAGAAAGATTTAATTCTCTATAAGCAAAGCAGAAGCATTAATTCTTTTTATCTTAAAGAAGAATAAATCTTTAAGGCTCTATATAGATTATTATAGCTTTAATAAGGTTATAATTAAAAATAAATATCTACTGCTACTTATTAGCAAGCTTTTAAATAGGCTCTATAAAGCAAAATAGATTTTAAAAATTGATTTATAAAATGCTTATTATTAGATCTAAATTAAGCTAGAAGACTGATAGAAAACTGCTTTTTATATATAATATAGGCATTTTAAGTATATAGTTATACTATTTAAACTAACTAATATATTAGCAATATTCTAAGCATATATATACTAAGCATTTATTAAGCTTTTAAATACTTACTATATAGTATATATAGATAATATTATAATATACTTAGAGATAAAAGAAAATTATATAGCAGACTTTTACTAAATATTCTGCTGCTTAAAGAAGTTTTAGCTATATATAAAGCTTAATAAATATAAATTCTATTAATAAGAAGTTAAGTTTTTAAAATATATTATATTATTAGATAGCATTTCTATAGACTTAGAATAAGTATAAGCTGTTGCTAAATAAAAGCTGCTGAAATCCTACTGAGAGATCTAAATATTCCTTAGATTTTATAACTTTTATTATAAATTTATTATAAGATATTTAAGCATTATAGCTTTAATAATATTTCTGCTTAAAAGCAGTAAAAATAGCAGAAAACTAGTAAAATTTAAATAGCTAAAAGAAGCTTAAAAGGTTTTTAATAAGCTAAAAATTACTTTCTGCTCTATAATTATTTTTTAGTATTAAGACTTAATATATAAAATAAAAGTTAAAATAGATACCTTTATAAAAGCTATCTTTAGTATTTTCTTTTAGAAAATTAATAGCTAATAGCAACTAGTTGCTTACTATTTATAGAAGCTTTTAGATATAGAATAATAATAAGTAACAAACTAATAAGAACTTCTTACTATTATTAAAAGTCTTAATTAGTAAGTATACTATTTATAAAAAATATCAGCTAGATTTACAGTTTTAATAGATCACTAAGTCTTTAAAGAGGTAATTAATGCTTTAGTATAAAACTTTTAGAGAAGGCTTATTTATTAGATATATAAGTTATTAATATTTAACTTTAATTTAAAGTATTACTTAAAAGCTACTAATCTTACTAATAAGCTATCTAAAAAGCTAGATTATATAGAGAGAAGAATAAAGTATAATAATATATTACTAACCTTTATAAAGAAGTTAAATCTTATTAGCAAACTCTTAGAGAACTTATAGGCAAAGATTGCTAGTTTTAAAGCAGAATTATAAATTAAAAAAGCTTATATTAATACTATTAAAACCTATTAATAACGCTTTAGCTTTAAGAGCAGAAATACTTCAGTTTTATACTAGCTATATATAGGCAGATATATTAATAACTTAATAAAAACTTAAGCTGTTATAACTTATAGCTAAAAGATATAAAAGATATAAAAAAATGCTTAGCAAAAGGATATAACTTAAGAGAACTTATAGCAAGCTGAAGTTACTATTCTAAAGCAATATATTTTATATTTAATTATGAAAAGGCTTATAAATAATAAAATAGCATATATTTAGCACTCTTCTATAGTAATAAAAGCTTTTATTAGAAGACTATAAGCTAAAGATAAATATTGCTAAAGTAAGCTAAAAAAAGCTTATAAACTAGCTAGCAATATAAAAGGATTTTATATTAACTTAAATAATACTTTATTTTATAAGAAGAGACTTAAAGTTCTAGCTGAGCAATTGCTTAAACTTAAAATATTTTGCTTATACTATAATAACTATAAAGTAAGCTATATAAAGTTTAATAAGATAATCAAACTAATCAAAAGAAAGTTCTATTAGCTTAATTTAACTATAGATATTAAAAACTATATCTCTAGTTATAAAGTATACTAAAAAGTATAAGTTCTAAAGTATAAGCTATATAGCAAGCTGCAGTTATTACTACTACTATTATACCTATTTTAAAAGATTAATATAAACTTTATTATAAATCTCTTAGTAAATACTTAAAATAATAGTATTAAATATAATATAATTTTAGTTATTATATGCTATATAACTAAGTTTAAGTTATTTATATTTATAACTAAGCAGCTAAATGCTGCTTAGCTTTTATAGATCTTTTATAAGAAGATTAAGTATAACTTTAATATATTAGAAAGCATTATTAGTAATAGAGATAAACTACTTATAAGTTAGTTTTAAAAAGAGTTCACTTAAGAAAGAGGAATTAAATATTATCTCTCTATAGCATACTACTTATAAACAGATAGTAAGATAGAATAGATATATTAAACTTTTAAGAAGTATTTCTAAGTATATACTAAAGATATTTTAGAATAATAAGCATTTTAACTATTAAAAGCTAAGTTTGTATATAATAACTTATAGTATAAAACTATTAGTTATTTGCTAATAGAAGTTCTATATAGTTATTACTTCTAGAGTGTTAAATATATATAGATAGAAGGCTGTATATCTATATAAAGTATTAAAGAATAAATTAATTATATTGCTTTATTATAGCAAAAGGTTATAAAGTATTAATAAAAAGCTATAGAGTTATAAGCTAAATATTATAATTCTAAATATAAAGAGATATTATTTAAACCTAAATAAGTAATAAAGCTATTAATAAAGTTCTTTAAGTTTAAGAATAGAAAACTAATGCTATATTATATTAAAATTGTTATAACTAAATATATAAGAAGCTAGATATATTAGATACACCTCTTAAAGAAATATTATAAGCTTTATAATATATTTTCTATTTTATTACTTAAACTATAGATATTAAAGTGAGCAGCTATAGAAGTAAAAGTAAGCTTACTTAAGTTAAAAGAAAAACTTAATAAATAGAAAGTAGAAGAAATTATAGATTGCTAAAAATAAAGCAATAATATAAAATAGCTTATAAAGTAGGCTAGATAGCCTGTTAAGTATAATACTTAGAAGCTGAAGAGCTATTTAAATAATACTTAAGCAGCTATATATAAGTTTAAGAAGTAAACCTAAAAGGCTTATAAGAAATAGAATAAAGAAAAGTAGTAATTATTTACTAAATACTCAGCAAAATATCACTAAGAGATTTCTAGTTTTATAAATAAGTTTAATTAAAATTAAAGTAATCCTAATAGAAACTTTATTTAGCTTAAGCAGAGCATAAGAAAAAAGAACTAATTTAGCTTTAAAGCTAGCTAATATCTAAAAATAAAAGTTTATAAAGAAATAATAGAAACCTCAGTAAGAGCTTAGTAATAAGCTGCTAAAAATAACTATAGCAACCTAAAAACATAAATATTTACTTAGCAGAAAGAACTATAAAGTTCTCTCTTCTACTTTTATTATTTTAATCTATAGAGAAACTATTCTTTTTACTACCTAACTTATTACTTTTTTCTCTTTAAGTGTTAATACTAAAGCTAGTCTTTTTACTGCTATTATTACTAAAAAGAAAGTTAGTAGAAGTATTATTTTAGCTATTATAACTATTATAACTGCTATAACTATTATAACTATTTTAGCTAGCTTTTGCTATAAGCTTAGCAGAAGATTTAGTCTTTTTAGTAAGCTTAAAGTTAATAGAAGCAGCAGTATTATACTTCTTACTAGCTTTAGCTTTAGCAGTAAGCTGCTAACTGAACTAAATAGCAGCTTAACCTTTAGAAGTTTTTATATTATTTTAAAGAATAGAGTAACTATTAGTAATAGCAATTTAGCAGTTAGAAACTTTATTGCTTATATAATAAGAGAGAAGCTTAAAAATAGAATTAAAGAATATTAAAAACTTCTTAAGATCTTTTTCTATTAAGTTGCTAAAAGGTTTCTAAAAGTAAAAATTATTATAAGCTAGTTAAAGCTAGTTATAAAGATATTTAGTAGAAATATTATTATAAATATAAGCTAGTTAAGTAGTATTAAAGCAAATAATAATATTAAAACTTTTAGAAATTAAGCTAGCTTACTAAAAGATTAAAAGGTATATATATAGAGAGCTTTTAATAAAAACTTATATAGTATATAGTACTAATTATAAGAAGTTTATAAACTAAAGCAAGCTTTTAAAGCTATAATTGCTTTATATTAATAGTGCTAATGCCTTAAATAAGGTTTTTAATTAAGACTGCTACCTACTCTTAAGTCTTATTAAGCTTATTTAAAATATATTAAACTTATTAGCATTTATAAAAATTAAAGCTGCTTGCAATTTTATATAACTAGATATTATTAATAGCGTTTTAAGTAGCTTAAGCAGCATTATAGAGCTCTTTAGGCATTTAAAAGACCTAGTTAATCTTTAGCAAAGCATTAGAGAGAATATAGTAAGAATTTATAGCAGCATACTTAATTTTATACTGCTTATAGATAATATAAATTATATAATAGTTACTATAAATGCAAATAATATTAATAATATTAAAGCTAATAAAAGAAAAGCAGTCTAAATATAAGCAATTAGTATTAATAAAACTAATATTTTTATTAAAGTTATAATTAGAATTAAACTAAAACTTAAAGAAAACTTTTACTATATAAATAATATATAATATCTTAAATAAATACTTAAGAAACAGAAAATATAAGAAGATATAAAAATTAAAAAGATTATAAGTTTAAAAGGTTTAAAAATAGTAATATAAAATGCAAAAAATAAAAATAAAATAAAAATTAATAGCAAAAAATCTTATAGAAAAAACAGTAGAATTAATAGCAAAGATATATAAAGCTCTTAATAAGAGATCTAATAAGAAATAAAAATAACAAAAAGAAAAGAAGAAAAAAATAAAGCTAAAAGGTTATAAGATTATTAAGATAAAAAATATACTAAAGAAAGAAAATTTTAAAGCTGTAAGAGGCAAATAAAAATCTTAGTTATTAACTGCTTTAGATATATACTAGCAAATAAGTAGAGAACTACTATTAAAAGAAAGAAGCATAATAACAAAATAATAATAAGCTAATTAATATAAAGAATTATTTAAATTTAATAATAAAACAAAAAATCTATTTTTAATTAATAACCTTATAGAATAATATAATAATGCAAATTAATTAATTAATATAAAAAATTAATAGATATATAAGTATAAAAGCGCTAAGCTGCTAGTAAAGCAATTTAAGTATAAAAGGTGTAATTAAGCTGCTGCTTCTAATTAAATAAGAGAGACTATAGAAGAGCTCTACTTAAAAAGATAATTATATACTTATATACCTTAAGGATTAAGGCTTCAGAGAGAGAGGTAATTATAAGTATTACTTAGCAGAGCTACTAGGGAATACTTAGCAAATCCTCAAGTAATCAGAATATTAGCTTACTAGCAAAATCTCTGCTTTTTAAGAACTTAAAAGAAGCAAGCTATAGTTAATATATTAGATTAACCTTTATCTATTATCTAAACCTTTTTTAGTTAAAGCCTTTAGCTTAATACTTTTATAAGTTAGCTAATTATAAGTTTAAACTAATATATTATTTTTAATAAAAGTTTTATAAATATATATTAATAAATAATTATAATTATAAGTTGAAAACTTTAAAATAAAAGCTTTAGAAATTAATATAAAACGCTTAAAAAGAGTTTTAATAAATATATTATTTTAATTAACTTAATATTAAATAGTTATAATAAACTTAATAATTAAAGCTATATTAGTAATTAGTATAGTAATTTATATTATTATTAATACTTTTAATTTAAAAGCTATTTTTAAAATAAAACTTTTAATACTTAATATTATAAAGTTATTAATAATAGCTTAATAAGATTTTATATTACTATTTATTTTAAAGCTAATTTTTTATTTTAAATAAAACTTAACTAATTATAAAAAATAAAGCTATAAGTTAAATTAAAAAAAGTGATAAAAATAATAATATAAAGGTTAATTAGTAATAACTAATTAAATTAGCTTTTTTAGCTATTTAGATATATATAATATTTCTTTTTAAAACTTAACTTATTAATTTAATTAAATCTTAATAAAAGCTTAATAATAGCTTAATTAGTATTTAATATTATAATTCTAATTACTTATAATTTTTATAAATATTAAATATTATTATAAAAAAGATAGTTTATATAAATAAATAAAAACTTAATTAGTTTATAATAAAAAAACTTAAAATAAATAAATAAATAATATATTTATTTTTATATTTTTTTTATTTTTTATAATAATTTTAATAATTAGTTTTTTTAAAATAATTTATAAAATTTATTAATTTAATATATAATATAAGTTTACTAAAGTTTATTTTTTAATAATTAAATAAATATAAATATTTTTAAGCTTTTTTAGTTTTAATTAAATTTATTTTTTATTTTTTTATATTAATTTTTAATATATTTTTTAAATTATTTAAAATTAAAATATAATAATATTTAAAGAATAATATTATTAAATTTCTTTTTAATAGCTTATTTTCTTTTAAAAAATTATATAATTAATAAAATACAAAAAATAAAAATTATAAATAAAATATAATTTAATTAGATTTATATTTATATATTTATTTATATAATTTTTATAATTATAAAGAAATTAATATATAAATATTTAAAGATTTTTAAAAAATATTTTATTTAAAATAAAATACTTAATATAATTAATAAGATTTTATTTTATTTTATTATAATATTTATATTAATAGTTTTTTATTATATATATAATAATAATAAAAGCTAATAGCTTTATATTATAAAATTTAATTAATATTAATTATAAAAATTAAATTAATCTTTTTACTTTTTATTAATAATTTTTAGATTATATAACTTTTAAATTTAAATATTGTTTTTATTTTTATATTTTTTTAATTTTATATATTATAATAAATTAAATTAATTATATTTTTTTAATTATTTTTATTTTTATTATTTTAAATTATAATTAGTTTTATATTATATTTAATTTATATTTATTTTTTTCTTTTTATTATTTAAATATTTATATTATAATAAATAATATTTTTTGCTTTATTATATAATTTTAATATAAAGCTTTATTATTATTAATTATATTTTTAATTTATATTAAATGGTTTTTTTTAATTTATTAAATTTTTAAATTATTTAAATTATTTTATTTATTATTATTAAATATAATATTGTTATAAATATTTTTAAAATAGATATTTATATTTTAAAAAAGCTTTTTTTAATAAAAAAATATTTATTAAAATTTTAATATTTTAAACCTATAAAGCTTTTTTTTAAATATATATTTTAAATTTTATATTTATTAAATTTATAATTAATTATATAACTTTAATATATTTTTATATTTAGTTTTTTAATTTTAAGATTTTTATTTTTATAATAATATAAACTACTCTATATTTTAATATTATTTATATTAAGTTTTATTTTATTTTTTAATTTATAAAGTATTTTATAATTAATAAAAAAATATAAAGTTTTATTATATATATATAAAATAATATAAAAAGCTTTATTTTATAAATAGTATAATAAATTTAAATTATATAATATTATTTTTATTTTATTAATAATAATAAATATAATATATATTATAAATTTAATAAATTTATATTTATAAAAAGAATTTATATTATGAATAATTTTATTATTAAATTTATAATTATAATATAGCTTTTTTATAAAGAAACTATAATAAATATATTTTATTTATAAATATAATTTTAAAAATACTATATAAATATTTTAATTTATATTTTTTATTAATTAAAAAAATAATATAAAAACTTTATATATTTTTATTAATAAATAAATTTTTATATAAAGTTAAATATATATTTTAATTTAAATAAAATAATAAAATAATAATAATAATAATAATTATATAATATAAAGCTAAATAATATAATAGTATATATAGTAAAACTAATTATATTAAAGCTAAATAAATTATTAAAGCTTTTATAATAATATTATTATTTAAAAAATAACTTTTTAATTAAAAAATATTTATAACTTAAAATATAAAAATTTTTATTATTATATATAAAACTTTATATTTATATTTCTTTTTTTTTAATTCATAATAAATTCTTTATAATTTATATAATATAGTAATATATATTTAATAAGCTTATATATTAGCTAAATATATAAATATTAATATAATTTTAATTATAAAAACTTTTTTTTTCTTTTATAATTAATTAAAAATTTATTATATATATCTTTATATTATAAAGATTTATATATATAATAAAGTATTAATAACTACTAACTAATTATAATATATAATATTATATAATTTAATTTGCTTATTTATTATATATTATATATATAATTTAAGGTTTTTTTTATAAAAGGTTTTTTAATAATATATAACTTAATATTAATTAATAATATAAAATATTAAAGTTTTATACTTTTTAATATAAAATAAATAAAAAATATATATTTTTATTATAATTATATAATAAACTTTTTATAATATTTATATTATATAAAAAATATAAAAATATTAATTTTATATTATATATATTATTTTTAAAAATATAACTAAAAATATTACTATAAAATATAATATTTATATATTAAATAAACTTTTTAAATTTAATAAATACTTTTTTATTAATTAATAATATTATATTAAAATAATATTAATTAAAGCTTTTAAAAATATTTTTAGAAAAAAGCTTTATTTATTTTATAATTATAATAATAAATATTTTTAATAACTTTAATATAAAAACTATATAAATTTATAATTATTTTAAAAAATAAGTTTCTTTTATATAAACTTTTTATAATATTAAAATAAATATAACTTAAGCTTAAGTTTAATAAAAAATATTAATAAATATAGTTTATATTAAATAAAAAAAAGTGTTTTTAATAATAATATAAAAACTATATTATTATTAAAATAAAATTAAAAATTATAAAATTATTAATTAATAAATATATATAAATATAAATATAATTAAAAAAATTATAATTATATAATTAAAAAAATTATAATTATATAATTAAAAGCTATATATATTATTAAAAAGTATAAAATTAAATAAGTTATTTTAAATAAATAAAAATTATTATAAATAACTAAAAGCTATAATTGTATTATTAAAATATATAATTTTAATATATTTATTAATATTTTTTTATTTTTTTATTATTATTATTAATATTAATTAATTTAATATAAAATATTTAAATAAATAAAATATTATATATATTAATATATATATATAATAATAATAATAAATATTTTATTTATAATATTTATTTATATAAATTAAATATTTTATAAAATATGTAATTAATATAATATAAATAAATATATTTAATTTAATTATTTAACCTATTTAATATATTTAAGTTATATAATATATTTAATTTATTAAGTTTATATTTAAATAAATTATATTTAGATATAAGTAATATATAAATTTAATAATTTGATTTAATATATATATAGAAATATATTTATAATAAATTAAAAACATTTTTTTAATATATTAGAAATATTTTATTTTATAATATATATATATTTATATCTATTATATTATATTTATTTAGTTAGAATATATTCTATTATTTATATTTTATTTAAAGGTAATAAAGTGAAGTTTATAATATTATTAATCTTATTCTAGTTACTCTAAGACTAAAGAGTATTTATTTATAATTTTAAAAATAGATATTCTATATTCCTACCTTTATAATTAGTATCCTCTTTCTTAATACTTCCTTTTTTAGTTGTTTTCTTTTCTATTTTTATTACTATTTTAACTACTAGCAAGAGCACTACTGATATCAGTAAGGTTAGCAACAGAAGTAGCAGAGATGCTATTAAAGTTCTAACTGAGAGCTGGATGCTTCTAGCAAAATATTAGAAATAAATTAAATCAGTATATAAAAAGAGAATAAAATATATAGAGATTATACTAGAGATCTATTTATTTTTATTTAGGCTGTTATAATAAAACTTCTACTAAATAAGATAAGTAGTATTATAGCTAGTAAGAAGAGGACAGCCTATAAAATCTAATTAGTTAATAAAATAAAAAGCAGATAGCTTATACTTACTGCAGCTTTTAGCTTCTTAAGTTAAGCAGATAGTATAGCGTTCACTTACCTCTATGCCAGCCTTATTAAGTATTATATCTAAGTTAAACTATCTAAGTATAGTTAGTATAATAAGAAATAAATTAGAAATATTTCTACTTATATTATTATTAGTCTTTTTAAGAATAACTTAAAGCTTCTAATTAAAGCAAATTGTTTTCACCTTGCGAAGCATAATAAGAAGGTTTGTAGTTAGAGTAGCTTAGCTAGTGATATATTTATAATATTTTAAATAAACTGATATTAGATTAGAAATATTTTCTATAGATTTAAGGTAGAACTTATATATAATATGCTAGTTATTAACAGAAGATAAGAAGCTTTAGAAAGACTAAGTGTAAAGCATCTTATAGGTGCTAAAAATATATTTCTTAAGTGCTCTACTAAAAGAAAACTAATAATTTTGAGAAAAATTAATGCTATATACTAAATAATATCAGACTATTTAAGACTTATATTATAATAGTTAGGGAAATAGTAATAGCTTTCTCTAGCTATAAAAATTATATAGCTTTATTAGATTAAATATTAGTAATATCTTTAGATTAAGAAAAATATTAGAATATATACTGTTAATAAACTAATTAATTAGAAAATTAAAATAACTATTGCAATTATTATAGTAAGCTTAGTAAGCAGTTAAAATATAGTAAGTAGAAGGTATATTAATAAAAAAGTAAAAATTATTTATAAAATGTTTTTTATTAAATAAAAAGTATAATAGCAATTAAAATCAATTTATAAAAGTAATTATTATATTGCTATTAATATATTATTATAGAGAGAGATAAATTTAATAGAGAGTTATAATATTAATTACTAAAAAAAAAGTTCTATCTATTAAAATAGATTATAGAGCAAATTAATAGTTATTCTAGAAATGTTTCCTATAGATATCTATAAGCGAGGAATACTATACTCTGATTAGTTCTAAAACATTTCCTGCACAGTAGGGACTATACCACCCCAGTGCATAGGCCTTTAGACTCACATAGGGTGTGTGATTCTGACCTTATATGTAGACTTAGTGCAGCGGGAAGCAAGCCAGCCGAGGTGGCTAGCGCCTAAAGCCCACCGGCACATCGAAGACCTTGCGACTCTCTCTCATCCTTTACCGCTAGACTGGTAGAACATCGTAGCCTCCACATCGCTTGTGATGCTGCAGCTCGAATGCGACGAACGAATACGAATACGTTTCCTCTGTCGATCCCAAGGGGTTCTTCGTTGTTTTTTCTGTCCTGTCCACCACGCCAGCGCTCTGCCGGGCTCATGATTCATTCCGAGTTGCTCCACAGTCATGTCCACTGTTGAGTGACAATGAGCGGCCGGCCGAGTCTCTGTCAGGGCGATGGCCGTGGCTCCTCTGAGCTCGAGACCCTGAGAGACACCAGACGAGACCCGCCCATGCATGAACCGCCATGAAGACCGTTTGAGGTGGGATGCCGCTTGGACTCTCTTTCATCATGATCGCATATATGTAGATCTCAAACCCGATCGCTCACAGCTGTGGTTCCCTCTCATCTCATCCGAAGACCACAACCGTCAAATCTCTCCAAACCGCGCAACTCTCTCGGGCCGTAGGAATACTCACCGAGCAGCCCCATCGCCATGTCCGCACCTCCAGTCCCCGCCGGCGCGACCCCCGCCGGGGCCGCCGCCGTTGACTTCATGGCCCTCAACAAGAAGTACACCGAAGAGAAGGAGAAGCGCCTCCGCGCCGACGGCAACGGCCAGTACGTCGAGCTCGAGAAGGACGAGCGCTTCCGCAAGCTCGCGGAGGACCCGTGGGTCGACCACGCCAAGCTCAACGCGCAACCGCCCAACCTCAAGGACGGCGACGAGGTCAAGGTCGTCATCCTCGGCGCAGGCTTCGGCGGCCTGCTGTATGCCATCCGCTTCATCCAGGCCGGCCTGCGGGCGGAAGACATCCGCCTCGTCGACGTGGCCGGCGGGTTCGGTGGCACGTGGTACTGGAACCGCTACCCGGGCCTCATGTGCGACATTGAGAGCTACACGTACATGCCTTTGCTCGAGGAGATGGGGTACGTCCCGAAGCACAGGTACGCGTACGGTCCGGAGCTGATGGCGCACGCCGAGCGGATGGCCGAGATGTGGAACCTCACGGACAAGGGTGTGTTCCGGTCGCAGATTAGGAGCTATGAGTGGGACGACGAGGCGAAGAGGTGGGATGTGGTGGTTGAGCAGGGCCGCGGGCCTGGCGAGGAGCCCGTCACGATGAAGGTCCGCTCGCAGTTTGTGGTGCTGGCCAATGGCGTGCTGAACCACCCCAAATTGGCGAAGAATCTGGAGGCGTTCGAGGGTGACATGTTCCACACGGCGAGATGGAACTACGATGTCACCGGCGGGCTGGGCACAGCGCCCGAGAGCCCACAGCTCACCGGTCTGGAAGGCAAGCGAGTTGGAATCATTGGCACGGGTGCGACGGCTGTTCAGGTTGTGCCGCAGCTCGCCAAGTGGGCGAAGGAGCTTTACGTTTTCCAGAGGACGCCTTCGGCTGTTGATGAGAGAGGGCAGAGACCTACCGATCTGGAGGAGTTCAGGACGAAGATCGCGACTGGGAGGGGCTGGCAACGCAGTCGCACCGAGAACTTCAATGAGTGGATTACTGGTGGCGAGCCGGGAGAGAACCTTGTGAACGACGGCTGGACGACGCTGAAGGCGTACAAGGCCGTCATTGGTGGACCTCACGACGCTCCATTGAAGATGGAGGACATTCCTGGGCACCTCGGCAACCTGATGGCTCTCGACACGCCCAGATCCGAGAGACTGAGACAGCGGGTGGACTCGATCGTCAAGGACAAGAAGACCGCCGAGGGCCTGAAGGCGTGGTACCCGGGCTGGTGCAAGCGCCCGACATTCCACGATGACTATCTCCCTGCTTTCAACCTTCCTCACGTTCACCTGGTTGACACAGAGGGCAAGGGTGTGGACCACGCGACCAAAGACGGTCTCGTAGTCGGAGGAACGAAGTACCCCTTGGACGTCATCGTCCTCAGCACAGGATACAGACCGCCCGGCGAGAACATGGCCGAGCCGTCGTCACAGTCCAACATGACCATCAAGGGCCGCGGCGGACAGCTCATCTCGGAGAAGTGGCTCACCAAGGGCCCGAGCACGCTGCACGGCGTCCTCACCAACGGGTTCCCGAACCTCTTCCTCACGGGCCCGATGCAGATGGGTGCCTCGTCCAACTTTGCCTACGTGACGGACATTGCGGCGCAGCACTCTGCTTACATCCTGGGCGAGGCGATGAAGCGGGCTGGCAAGAGCACAGATAAGGTGGTTATTGAGAGCACGGTGGAAGGCGAGGAGGGCTACGCTGCGAAGATCATGATGCACGCGGCGTGGTTCGCTGGAATCGCGACCTGCACACCGTCGTACATCACCAACGAGGGTGAGGAGACCAAGCCGGAGGACCAGATGAAGAAGATGAGGGGCGCGCCGTTCCCCACGGGCATGAACAACTACACCAAGTTCCTGGAGGAGTGGCGTGCTGAAGGGTCGCTGAAGGGAATTGATATCACTGCATAGCGTTGGAGCATTTCGAGACATTAGTTGAGTGAGTTTGTAGCAAGGAACAAGCGATATTTTGAGCACTCTTCTTCGTGTGAGACCCTCGACTGACGACTTCAGCAGATGAGTCCCAGCCAGCTGTGATCTTGCCCTTATTCCATTCTCGGAAAAAGCTTGGAGGAGCTGGAAACCTCACATGCCCACATTCTCATTTACTTAGAGCTTCATAATAGTGAAGACGAATCAACTTCCTTCCATCAAAAGATCTTGTCCAGGATCTTCTCGCCTCCATCCAAACGGTCTGCCTCTTTCCTAAGAGCGTCTGCCCTGAACCTTCGGAATGCAGTCTCGATCCTCGCTCGAGCCTCAGGGTCCTTGCTAATACTTCGAGCAGCGGAGGCAGTACCCGAGAAGAAGCCAAGCTCGCCGCCCAGGAACAGACTTCCGAGGCCCAGCAGTGAATAAGCCGCGATATCGCCCGCTTTCGTCGGGGCCATCTTGTCTGTGACATCCGGGATAGACTCTGCCCTTCGTTAGCATGACATGCCCAACTTTCACACGCGCATGCTTCAACAAACCTGTTCTTCCACTTGCAAACTGCACATGGGTAGGCTTCTCAGTCGCCCGGAACGCCGCAAACATGTCCGCCCGCGCCCGTCTCAGCCGGAATGCGAGGAAGAATCCCAGCCCCAAACCGACGACGGACCCGATCGTTGCGTGGGTGCTGACTCTGGCAGCTGCGCTCTTGAGGAGATCGCGGTCCGAGTCTTTGAGGTCGTGTTCGAGATGCTTCTCGGCCAGGGCGGCGAGGTCGTCTGAGGAGGGCGACTTGCGGAATGCAGCGAGGGAATCGCGAGACATGGTTACGAATTGCGGTATTGCAATATTCAAATGGTCGGGTTAGAGTGAGATGATCTTGAAATCAACAACCAGATAGGTAAGTAGAATTATGAAGATGTTCGCAAAGTCAAATATCGACAGTTCAGATGGCGTCTGGAATGTCATCGACAGGGGCAGCCAAGCTTTGGGTTCGTCTTAGCGTGTGATGACGTCCTGCATACGTGATTGAACGTACGCCGGAATGTGCGGAGAAAGTTCTGGACACCGGAATAGCTTCTTCGAACATCCACCGCAGGATTCTTCCTTCATCCTTTCAAGTGAGCTCCAAGTCAATGGCGCCCAGGTTGCTGCATTTTGGCATCTATGCCCTCCGCCTACAAATACTTGCCCTGTAGCGCCCCTGTGTGCAACCAAGCGCCAGCGCCATAGGACGGACTTCTCACAACTCTCATGCTTATGCGAGCTCATCTGCGGCTACACGCTAACGCAAGGAACGACTTTGCAATATATAACACCGGAGATGACAACCTGCCCTTCAAATTCAAAATCGGAACCTTGCGCGCGACCCAGGGGCAGACGGCAGCGCTGCATGGTGATCCCGTAGGTGTGCGGGACAGCTCAGGCCCTTCGTGCGGTCCATAGTCCCCGCTTTTGCAACTGCAACCATCAGTCATTGGAAGGGTGGCCGAGTTGGTTATGGCGCCAGGTTAAGGTCAGCTTAACATCTGTTTCCTGGTGGGGCAACCCGCGCGAGTTCGAGTCTCGTCCCTTTCATCTTTTGCAATTTGCCGTGCAGTTCCACGGTCTTCTCTCGACTTTCTTTTTCAATAGAACACGAACAAAGTTCTGGCCCTTTTGCAGTCCTTGTTTGATTGAATCTCACTACAGTGAAGTATCCTAGAAAGTTCACAGTTTGTCGTACTTATTACTCAACTTTCAGCATTTTCGATAATCTGCCCTGTATCATTAAGCATGCCGCCCCGCTGTGTTCTTAACCCTGTGATTCTCTGGATCGTACCCGAATGTGATGAGCCGCCGCAGTCATTTTGTTGGCCGTACCTATGAGATGAGTTTTTTTTTTTTTTTTTTTTTTTTTTTAATGTTGTCATTAGCCCTATTAGGTTTTACAGATTCAATACCATACTTCTTTTAGTACCTTCATACACAGCTTGTCTTCGCCACGGCAATGTTTTAAGAGAAAGCCGGTGATCGATGTTGTGACTTGATGGGTTTCTTTCGCGCCGGCCAACGTAATCAGGTCCTGATCCTAGGATTGAAGTCCGTGTCATCATCTCTCCTGGTCATCAATAAAAATGAATGGCGTTGATTTCATCCTCTGTTAGAAGGCAGCCGTCGAATGATTGCGCTGGTATTGCTGCAGTTGGCTGTCGATATCCAGCGCATCGCCAATCACTAGGTCGGAACCACTCCTGGCTAACAAGGAGAGTAGGCAGTAGTTAATCGAATGCTCAGGTCTACGGAACGAAGAACTACCCTCAACGGCAATTTCACAGCTAATCCTCAGCCGGGTATTGTCATTGCCGCCGAAAAGGCTTCGGAGGACATTCTCAATCTTCCAGAAGTAAGACGGAGGAATTTTAGCGGATACCCGCTCTTCATAGTCGCTTTTGGGCACTGTATTAGTGAGGCACTGCTCCACTGCTTCGACAAAACAAGCTTCTGGTTCCGCCGCGACATGAGGGTCTCAATCTAACTCTAAACGAGAATAGGCGGGAACATTATCTACTCAGCGTTAGCCTCCCGTTTACTGCGTCAAAAGTCCCCCAAAAGACCGCAAAGAACAGGGATGCTTCTGGCATCTTCAGGCGGTTGGTCCCTGCTGGTTCTTCCTCGTCTGACACGCAGCCAACACGTAACCATGCGTGTCCCAAGTGTTTGGTTTGCAGCAGGATGAACCTCTATTCCCCATGTTCGGGTCTCGGCACGAACCACTGCTGGCCTGCTTTCCAATAGGCAGTTTGACCGGATGGCCTCAGGTCGCACAGCGGATGCTCGTCGTCTCAGCGCCAACGTAAGCCGTCATTGACCTTCCTATCTGAGCTTACTGGGTATGTATTCCTCCATATCCTCTCGATTACTATGTATCGTGTCCTGGGATTCGTTGTCGATGGTGAGCGGCCTCTTTCCCCGATGGGACCCAAACGTTGAGAGCCGCCTCAGACATAGTCCATAGTTATGAGTTATCCATACGGGACAATCACAGCACAAACTGAGTCATTTGGTCTCGTAACTATCTTCGCGTTCTGCGTCGCCGTACCGGCATTACAGCCCATCTCCGCGCGTAAGATTACGCCAGTCTCTTGAAAGCTGGAACACGCGCCGCTAACCTGCACCAAGGTGTCCCCTGCTGCCATTTCATGTGAATCGTTAAATGTTCGACCAAGTTCGTCTGGTCTGACAGCGTCCTGCTTCAGCCTGACGTTTCCCATCTTCAATCCCACCGGCAGCAGCTATGGACAACTTCACCGCCATCGCCGACTGTGAAGGCTCCTTCGGCCCCGCTGCATCGGTGTGCAGCGACCGGTTCGACTTCACGCTGCTCTTTGAACAATCCCTCCTCAACATTGGCCTGTCCGCCGCCCTGCTCTTGGCGCTCCCGCTCCGGCTGCAACAGCTGCTCCGCCAGCGCCGAAAGGTGCTCCGCCATCCCCTCAACGCCGCCAAGATCGTGACATGCGTCACTTTTGGCGTGATTCAAATTGCGCTGGTGTCGCTGTGGGCTCAGGCGCCGTTCGCCAACCGCGTTTCCGTCGCTGCGGCAGTCCTCGGGGTGCTAGATGCACTCGCGCTCGGCGTGCTTAGCCATACCGAACACGTTCGATCGATCCGCCCTTCGACAATCATCTGTGTTTACCTCGTCTTCTCTCTGGCATTTGACGCAGTGCAATGCCGTACGCTATGGCTTCTTCCCGGATTGCAGAAACTGGCGGCAGTCTTCACGGCCTCGCTGACGGTGAAGCTGGCGATGTTCATGCTAGAGGTCCAAGGGAAGCGCAGGTTTCTCATTGCAGCGCTGCGCAACCTTGGCCCCGAGACGACGAGCGGCATCATCGGTCGTGGGTTCTTTTGGTGGCTCAACGGGTTGATGGCGCGGGGGTTCAAGGCGACTCTTTCACCTGCTGCGCTCTACGATATCGATGACGGTCTGAGATCCGAGGAGCTGCTCCAGCGACTGCTCCAGCAGTGGGATCAGCGCAAGGGAAAAGGCAAATATGCACTTATCAAGACGCTCTTCAGCTCGACCAAGAAAGCTTGCATCGCCACGGCGTTCCCCAGACTGGTTCTCATTGGTTTCAAATTTGCGCAGCCGTTTCTGATCAACAGAATCATCACCTACGTCGATGGTGATAAGGGATCCGACCCCAAGTCTGTGGCTTATGGACTCATCACAGCCACGGCAATGATCTATCTCGGCTCAGCTGTACGTCCATTGCCCCTCTCCAAAAGCAAAGTATTATATGCTAACGAGTTTTGACTAGATCGTGAATGGATTTTATCAACACAAATTATACCGTTTCATCACCATGGTTCGAGGATCTCTCGCATCCTTCGTTCTGTCGAAGAATCTCGATGCCGACACGGCTGCAGCGGGGGACTCATCGGCTGCTCTGACGTTGGTCAGCTCCGACGTGAGGAACATCTGCAGGTCTTTTGAGACACTTCATGAGGTCTGGGCAAACCCCATAGAGATTGGCATTGCTATTTGGCTGTTGCAAAGACAGCTTGGACTTGGAAGCGTAGGCCCGGCCATCACTATCATAGGTAAGGAGCTATGGCGAGTACAAAGTTCAAGTAC
This sequence comes from Colletotrichum horii, assembly GCA_027406005.1. Lineage (NCBI taxonomy): Eukaryota > Fungi > Ascomycota > Sordariomycetes > Glomerellales > Glomerellaceae > Colletotrichum > Colletotrichum horii. Next base: position 8,486,707 of record JANVYB010000001.1, on the reverse strand, counting down.
TAATCGTGGACAGTGTGCACCGTTGGCATGAGTAAACTTGGACAACTAATGCCCCCGGCGATGAAGCTATGGAGCGAGAACATCCAAACCCGCATCACTATGACTTCAGAGGTCCTTGGCTCTATCAAGGAGACCAAAATGTTGGGAATGACGGAATTCCTTCAGAAGGTCATCCAAGATCTCAGAATCACTGAGCTGGTCAGGGCCAAGAAGTACCGTGCCATGATAACCTACATGAATGTCCTAGGTAATATACCTCAGCCACCCCTTCTGAAAGAGTATAGAGCTAAGTAGGATAGGAAATACTCCGAGCATGGTCGGTCCCGTTGTGACCTTCGGAATCGCACTTCTCGCACAGAAGATCAACGCCGGAGGATCGCTTTCTATTGCAAGCGTCTTCACATCACTCTCCATTATCGACATGATTGCTGGTCCTCTGGCCCTGCTAATCTCTTCTGTACCAAGTTTGCTTGCCTCTCTGGGAAGTTTCGAGAGAATTGAAGATTTCGTCGACAACGATCGCCCCTCAGAAGCCTCCACTCTTATGGACCAGTCAAGATCTACTCCTTCCGAGAGCGATGTAGGAGTTGAGATGCAGACCTTTTCGACCAAGGCGTCTTCGGATCGAGGCCATGTTGCAGTGGTCGAAGATGGTTCCATCTCAATCAAGGCTGAAGATTCGCCCATTTTACAGAATATCAATATTCGCATCCCGTCCTCAACCCTGACAATCCTCATTGGTCGCGTTGGTTCCGGCAAAACGGTCTTGTTGCGAGGTCTTTTGGGTGAACTTCCCATGACCGGCTCCGTCAAGACCTTGGATGGAGGCGTGGCATACTGTGCGCAGACGACATGGCTCACCACCTCAACTGTCAAGGAAAACATTCTCGGTCAATCGCCACTGAACCAGGACTGGTATGATAAGGTGGTTCATGCCTGTGCCCTGTTACCAGACTTCGCGAACCTGTCAAATGGCGACGAAACTGTTGTTGGAAGCAAAGGCCAGTCCCTCAGCGGTGGTCAGAAACAACGTGTTGTGAGTTTCTTCATGCGCATATGGAAGGCTTCAGGTAGTCTAACGCACTTTTAGGCTTTGGCACGCGCGGTCTATGCGAGGAAACCTATCCTGGTCGTTGACGATGCGCTGAGCGGATTAGATGCCTCTACCCAAAACCACATCTGGGACAATGTGTTTGGCCAGAATGGTTTGGTTCGTCGTTTTGGAACTACCATCATTCTTGCTACACATTCACGTAAGTAACATCGTGATGCGATGTGTGTCATTGCTTGAGCTGACAAAACCCGTAGTGAGCTACCTGAAGTATGGTGATCATATCGTCATTCTCGGCGACGATGGTAAGATCGCCACGCAGGGCACTTTTCCAGCTGTTCGACGCAGCGCCTACCTCGAAACCTTGTCCATCGAGGACAACAAGCACAACAGGAACGATGAAAGCGGCACATCCACCCCCGAAACTTCAGAGAGAAGCAAGAAATCAAAGGCAACGGAGGGGAACGACAAGGAACAGGATCTCCTGAGAAAGGCTGGAGATACGACTCTTTACTGGTACTACCTGAAGTCAATCGGTTGGCTGTACGGTTCTCTTGGAGTACTGGGTATGTTCGGCGACTGTTTTGTCCGAGTATTTCCCCGTAAGTAGCCCCTTATCCTTCATTGGACCCGTTACTGACAGAATTACAGAGGTTTGGTTGAAGTCATGGACCGAAAATGATGCGAAGACCGGAGGAGCAGACACCGGCATGTACTTTGGTGTCTACGCCGGGATGTCTGTCGGTGGCTTATTCATCATTGGACTCAATATCTGGTAAGACACACTGAAGGAGAAGAAGCAGTGCAAGAACTGACGAGTGTGCAGGATGATGTTTGTCATGATTGTACCTAAGTCGTCTCAGAATCTGCACTGGAAGCTGCTCCAGACCGTGATGAGGTGAGCAAAGCAAATCCAATGAGAAGTATTAACGCTAACAGCCTGCAGAGCACCCCTATCATTCTTTCTTGTCAAAGACACCGGCGATCTGCTGAATCGGTATGGCCTTTTTTGTATCCTTGATGCTCTCCAATACTGATATCCAGAAGATTCAGTCAAGACCTGTCTCACATTGACCGAGACCTCCCGACCGCATTGTTCATGACTTCCATCGGTAAGTGCCAATTTCCCCCAGGAAGCACACCCTTTTAACAAGGCGAAGGGGCTCTGGACTGTTTGGCTGGATTGGTCCTCATCATGATCGGTGCCAAGTATCTTGCGGCCGTGATCCCAGTTCTATTGGTCGCTCTTTACTGCTTGCAGGCCTTCTACCTGAGAACCTCTCGTCAAATGAGATTCCTCGACCTTCAAGCTCAGGCCCCGCTGCTGACCAAATTGGTCGAGACAATCGACGGAATCTCAACTATCCGGGCATTCGGTTGGCAGGGTGCATTCCGCGACTCGTCACTCCACCTCCTGGATCAGTCTCAACGGCCCTACTACCTTCTATTCTGCATCCAGCGATGGCTTACTTTGGTTCTCGACATCCTTGTTGGCGCCATTGCGGTTCTTCTTGTTTCGCTGGCAATGACTATTCCGGAGTCGACCAGCACTGGCGCAATCGCCATTGCGCTTTACAATGTGCTCAATTTCAACTCGTCACTTGCTACCCTCATCACTTCATGGACGGAGCTTGAGACGTCACTGGGCGCTATCTCACGACTGAGAACCTTCGAATCCAAAACACCTGTCGAGCCATTCCCTTCACCAGAGGAGCAAGCACCTCTCCCGCCTAATTGGCCTTCAAAAGGTCGAATTGAGATCAACCACATCACAGCATCTTATTCCCCAGACACGAAGCCCGTTCTACAGGACGTATCACTCACTCTGCAGCCAGGTGACAAGGCTGCAATTTGTGGCCGCACTGGCAGCGGCAAGTCAACACTGACCCTCACCATCTTCAAACTCTTGGGCTTGGACTCAGGCTCAATCGTCATCGACGGCATCGATATATCTCAAGTGCCAAACAACGTGCTCCGCCGCCGTCTGATCGCCATTCCCCAGGAACCTCTGCTCTTCCCTGGAACACTACGCACCAATCTCTTCCCGCACACCGAGGGTCTCGGTGCTCATGAGATCCCCTCAGACGAAGTCCTAATCTCAGCACTCACCAAGGTGTCTTTGTGGTCGGCAATCTCCCTCAGCGGCGGCTTGGACACCGATGTCTCCAACTTGGCCCTGTCAAAGGGTCAGAAGCAGCTTCTCTGTCTCGCACGCGCCATCGTTCGCAAGCACTCGAGCAAGATTCTCGTTCTCGATGAGGCGACGAGCGCCGTCGACCAGGAGACGGAGGGAATGATGGCCAAGATTATTGAGACGGAGTTTGCAGCTCATACTGTGGTATCTATAGTTCATAGACCACAGGCGCTGCGGGGATTGCATATGGTGGTGACTCTCCAAGATGGCAAAATTCTGAAGATCGGTCCTCCTGAGCTGTGACAAGGCACTTTAATTTTGGATTTATCCGTAACGTTTCGTAGACTTTCGGACACACTACACTCAAATATATTAATGGATGGTTTGTTTGTTTACGGGGGCAGTTCCGAAACTTCCGTGTGCACGATTAATGAATTTGACATGCTGATCTTCAGCCAAAACCAGACAATCAGGTGGAACCTGGCGTCTTTGAGTTGCATCTGCATTTCCATAGTTCGTGTCTCCGTCTTTCACAAGATGTTGTTCCCGCAGTGATGTGACACGAACAAAATAACTCAGTCTCTATCCTCACGGGACTTCCGGATGTGGGTGCCAGTCTCAATAATTGTGGAGAGCGCAGGAGGCATTGTACTCCAAATGAGCTGCTGTCTTCAGTGGAATGGTCACAAACCTGAGTCGAGGCCTTCTAAGTTCTGTTCGTAATAAGTCTACCCAGGTTTGTAAACACAAGCTCTTTCCGGTGCCATCGGAATTAGCAGTTGTGCGTCACATTGTCTACTTCACAGAACAGCAAGTTCAAAAGGTACTAGTCTGTTTGCGCATCATATTGGCATCCGCAGCACTTATTCCGCGGAAACCAGACGCTCTGATCCGGAGCGGTCCCGGATGATCTGGAGTGATCCGGGGTTGGCAGGGGTGTGTGACACACCGGGAATACCGATACAACTAACTTAAAGCTTATTGTCGGTGACGGCTTGCGACTTGTCTCAAGTTTTACAGACGAACCGGATTCGAGGTGCGAGCTGAAAAGGTCCAGCAAACTGGAACTTGACATCCTAGACACAATGCAGATCCGACACCGAAACAGGTATATACCATTGCAAGAGGCTGGTGGGGACTGCACAGAACGTGACGCGTCTAAGTTGGCCTTTGAACTCTAAACGAGGCCTTTCCATTCGTGTAGTTCACGAGCACCCGTACGTAGTATGGAGAATATTGTCGGCGTTCAATGTGTAGCCGTGCCGTGTCATATGGGGGGATGGACTGAAACTGCACCTTTTGGCAGCAGTGAATAGGTCATCACAAAACGACGTGAGATAGATACAAGCACTCATCCCATGATCAAACATTCTAGAAGTTATACAGAAATAGTTCAGCTGTAAGCACCAGTACCTTGGTAGAAAGTCGTTTGATCGCCCTTCAAACACAATTGCTATGCATAAGGCTGGTGTGGTGCTTGGCATATTGGGCACTGTCGGTGAGCTCCTTGGCGCAGCTTTTGACCCGGCGGACGGATTTCAAGGAGGCGAGTCAGCAAATATTCCACACCGAACACTTCTCCTGTGTGCCGTAGCGACATCTTCGTAAAGCGGAACTTACGAAATATGCCGTATACAACGGTGATATTTTGAAACGAGCGTCACACACTACCCCAGTTCTATTGACACTGTCGGACTCAATACCCGTCAACATCAACAGTACCTCGGTGTGAAAATGTGAGTATAAATGACATGACAAGAACTGCGTTCGTCGCAACTCTTTTCTGTCCTGTCATCACAACATCTCATCCCATCATTGCAACATCCCACCGGACCAATCACACAACCTTATTTCATAATCTACATTACAACACAAACGTTGAACGTTTACCACATACATCAAAATGCGTTTCCAGATTGTCTTCGCTGTTCTTGCCACCTACGCCGCCTCTGTCATGGCTGGAGCCTGCGAGGACTGCCAGAGGACTTGCCCCAAGCCCAGTGAGGCCGAGTGCAGTAAGTCAACTTCCGCAACTGTTAGAAGAACAAACACTGATCACTATGATTTCATAGACACCCTCTGCGCTCCCATCTGCAACGGAAAGCGATTCGTCGCATAAGTTGGCGATGTGCAAATAGTTATGGGGACGTTGGACGGAAGATAGTAGATTAGCAAATACATCTGACTTCCGAGTTCAACTTCTGGTGACACGCCGTGTCGTGAAGACCATTGCGGTTTCTGTCGGGGCGGTTCGCAGACGTAAAACGACTGTTTGAGCAATGAACTACCCAAACGAGGGAGCGACTGGTCCAGAGAATTGATACGTTCGTGCTAAGCCAGCCTTCTTTGCCATATCACGGCTTGGGCTTCAATGATCACGGTTCAGGAAGTCCTCCGATTTGACAATCAATTACCGGGTAGTCAAAACAATAATCTTAGCTTCGGCGCCAAGATGGCGTGGCAATTGATGATAGCTGAAGATGGAACTAATCTGGAGGCCTTCAACCTGAAAAGGAGCGTGGAGATGATCTTGAGAAATGGTTCACTCCAATTCAATCTCTAGCTTGATCAGCTGAATAAAGTGTGGCTTCAGAACCTAATCTCTGCTGTCCCAATTCTAGCCAGAATTATGCTAAAAACCCCTTTGCAACGAAAGAGAGGCGTCGCGCTTGCCTTTTGGGAGCCATCCGGCGGGATGCTAGCGTGGAGAGCTACCAGACCTTTGGGTCAGAACGGCAAAAGCCGTCATCGCGACTATTGGGACTAGTCTCGAAACAAGGTTATTCTCATAAATTACTTTAGTACCCTAACTCTCTCAGTTCCATCTCGAAGTCATTCACATAAATCAAAATGCAATCCATCTACCGGCCTATGAGCTCTTTCAAGGGCTGTCGCTTCCCCTACTTGTCACAGATCATTCTATTGCAAACTTGCCCAGTCTAGTTTGAGATTCCATTGATCTCTCCCTACTTCACAGCTCTTCAACTTTATTTGTGCTGTCCCAGGTTCATTGGCACTTAGAGAATCGATCATGGGCCAAGGCTACAGCTATCAATCATGCTATACGGACTTGATCCATGGACAGCGCACGCTGGGAGCCGCTACCTTAGTCGCCAATGACATGACTATCGAAAAGTGTAGCAGCTTCTGCTCCAACTACAAATACTTCGGGGTCGAGTACGCAAAGGAATGCTGGTGCGGCAACACTCTTCAGGAAAATCAAGTTGTCGCGGTTGAAACAGAATGCAGTTGGCCTTGCAGCGGCTCATCCTCGCAGAACTGCGGTGCTGCCAGCCGCATCAACGTCTACGAGCGTTGGCTTTACTTCCCCGCCACTCACGCGACCCTTGCCGACACACCCTATGTTGGCTGTTTCGTCGATGGCAACACCCGTGTCCTTCCCAGCAAGCAATTCACCTCCGACTCCATGACAGCAGCAGCATGCGCTGCCAACTGCGCCGGGTACACCTACTTCGGCACACAATGGTCGCGGGAATGCTGGTGCGGCAACACCCTCCCGACTGTCAGCGCTCCGGATGCGGACTGCTCGATGACATGCACTGGATCCAGCTCCGAGACCTGCGGAGGCAGCTTGAGGCTGAGCGTCTACGGGCCTAATGCCAACGCTGCATACAATCCCGGAAGCACTTCCAACACGGGCACCACCACATCTCCCGCTACCGTGTCCAACTTCGCCTACCAGGGTTGCTACATCGACAATGTTCCCCAGCGTGTGCTATCAGGGGCAGTTAAGTTTGACGGGGCCATGACCCTCGAGATGTGCGCCTCTTTCTGCAGCTCCTCAAACTACGGAGTTTTCGGCGTCGAGTACTCTGGCGAATGCTACTGCGGAAACTCCTTGGACACCGCCAGCAAGAAGGTAGCTGAGACTGAGTGCACGATGAAATGCAAGGGCAATAACGCCGAGCTGTGCGGCGACGGAAATCGTCTCAATGTCTTCGCCCTTCCCTCCGGATCCATCACAGCTACTTCCAACCCGACGGGCAGCACGAACGGCTTCTGGTATCTTTCGTGCTGGAACGACAACATGAACGGCCGTTCCTTGAAGGAGAACATCCTTTTTGCCGACGACATGACGGTCGAGAAATGCGCAAATTTCTGCAAGAGCTATACATACTTCGGCCTCGAGTACGGCGGCGAGTGCTACTGCGGCAACTCCCTCAGAGGCACGAAGGCTCCAGAGGCAGACTGCAGCCAACATTGCAAGGGTGACGGTACACAGTTCTGCGGCAACGGCAACAGGCTCAGTTTGTACAGCATCCAACCGCCTGCTGGAACTTGTAATGCGAACTTCCACGGTGACTTGACTTCGTTCTCTGTGTCAATCGGCACCGACAACGACTTGAAGCCCTGGGTCCACGAGACAGGCGGTGCTGCCATCTCCTACGTCACCGGGGACCAGAACGCTCTCTCGTATCAGGCCGCATTTGGGGCTTCGGTGAGCAGCTCGGACAACCTTTGGCAAGCCTTCAACGTCATACAAGGGGCTATCTACGAGGTTTCGGTCAGATTCAAGATTGGAGGCTCCCTCGGCAGTCTTTCGGCTTCTCTGCAGGTTGGAAATCCAGGTGTCGGCCTCAGCGACGTGGCAAGCGATACACAGGTTGTCCTCGCCAATACTGCCAGCTCGAATGACGGTATTTGGCAGACCATGAAGGTGACTTTCACGCCGCGCTTCAATGTTGCGAAAGTGTATCTCAAGGCTTCCCTGGCTTCCGGTGCAGGCAGTTCGTCATATGTGGTGTGGGATAGCCTCACATTCAAGCAAACATCCGCCTCGACATACAGCGTGGCCTCGACCAACGGACAGATGTTCGTCGACTACCGATCGGGAGCCGTACAGTATGCTTCCTGGGTCAGTCAGGGAACTGACGACATAGTTGCACCCGCGGCAACGAAGCCCACAATCAAGGAGATGGCTACCTCCGGGTACAACAACGCCGCTGGATCGCGCCACGTCTACATGGGAAGCTCCAATAATGCACCTGCGACCGGGCCAGCCTGGCGTTTGGCAGGTCTCTTGAGCGGCAACCCGACAGCGAAGTCCGTGATGCGAACCCATTTCCGGTCAACTAACAGCAACAACTGTTTTATGCAGATGTTGAGTCTCGGTCAACTCATTGGAATCATGATGCTTGATGGCTGCCCCGGTCAGTGGCAGACATTCGAGTCGGTTCCATTCTATCCTGCTGAAAATAGTTGGTGGCAAATGTCTATCGAATGCTACAATCAGGGCCATGATGCGTCGGCTTGGGTGGATAGTGTCGAACTTCGCCCAGCTTCATGATTGAGTCTCTTGTGCGGGTGGTAGCAGTGTTACTAGCATTAGGAAAATATTATTTTGTAATACGACGATTTCTCTTCTGGCCGATACGTTCTCAAATCCACTCTTTTCTAGTAGTCGAATGCCAACCCATTTTGTGCTCACATGGGCGAAAAGTCTTGGTATTTGCTGCTAGTATATGCTAAGATTTCTATGCGGGAAATATGATCGATCGAAAACCGCCGGAGCTTCGTTGTACGTCTTCAAGCGGTCAATAAAGGTGCTCATGGCGCTCTCTTCTTTTTGAAGGTGACCTCCACTGTGACAGTCTTGGTTTGGATAATCGCGTTGCTCAGGTTGTTGACCTGTTCTGCGGGAACATCATCATGATAAGATGGAGTATCTTTGTAAGTAGGGGTAGTTCGCGAGGCAGAATGATCACCTCCCCTTTCCATGTCGATCGCTTCGCCGTTGTCTTCGTCGGGCTGCCGGTGACCGTTGCGATTCCGTGTGCCATTAGAGCCCCCAATAGTCATACGGCTCATGGTTGTGCTGCCTGTGACACTCTTCTTGCTTCCCTTTCCGTATGTGCTTTCGCCGATTATCTTTGGGGCGACGTGCCGGAAGAACTTCCGAAGAGTCGGGAGGGCGGCGCAGATAATGAGAAGATTTGCCTCCACAATGCTGCGAGGCATAGCACGTTAGCGGGATGAAACAATAGGGGTCTAAATTGGGACGTCATCATCTACTTACATCCAGAGACTAGCGTAGGAGATGGCCCATGTTTGATCCAGACTGGTCAGCATGGCGGGAAGCAGCGAAACCCGGATGAGAGAAGTAACAACGGTTCTTCAGAAGTCAAAGATGTCAGTCGTCGTTCCGTGTCCCGTCAAAGCGAGAGATTCTTGTTGCACTTACAGAGATCCGACCGTGAATATGAAGAACAACCCGATCTTCTGCCGGCGGGGTATTTGTAACTTCACCACGATTGGGATCGGCAACGAGAAAATCATGACGTCGGACACGATAATGGCGACGGCTGTCGCGATGTAAATTGCCGGGCGGTCGATGCATGTTCCTTCGGTGATGGTCACGTCCCAACTCATCGCGATTGGGTCACACGCAAAGATGAGAGCAAAGAAGAGGGCAGCGCTGTAGCTTATGATGACACCCAACGTGATCCAGACCGCCCACTTGAACCATCTTTGAGGCGATAGGCGCATATAGAAGATGAGGAGAGAGACTTTGGCGAAACTTCCGCAGATTATGTAGATAGGGGCGGCGAGGAAGACGTCCTAAGTTTGATCGCATGTCAGTAGTTTTCGTCTCCTTCTGATCCACAGCCATTTACCATCATGAAGATATGGAACTTCTCTATCGGAATCTCCCAGGCATGAACTCCGCCAGCGCCCACTGCGAACATATCTGTTGAGATCACCGTCAGTATGGGGAAGAGCTCATCAATATTGAGCAGACCTACGTGTGCATAATGCGATGGTCGTTATTGACGTGAGCTGAAGTCATGTCAGCATGATGCAACCATCACAAGATGCTGGTACTTCTTGAGGCACAGCTCGCTTATACCCGCAGTGCCATGTGATCTGAAATTCCAGATTGTTGGGACTCACCCAAGCCAAAAGGAGAAATACTATCGAAGGGCAAGTCAGCATGGATAGCGCGCTGTTGTCCTGTATGCATGCTTGAGAGAAGGGGCGTCAGAGTGAGATGTTTTTCAGCTTACAATCGTCAAGTTGCAGGCGGCCAACAAGGAATAATTTCGTGTACAGACGCTGCGCCATGAGCAACGCACTCAGAAAAGATCCCACCCCGCATACCCAAAAAGCTGCTGGAACAGCCTGCCGCTGCGGATTGTCAAAGTTGACCACGTAGCCTTCTGGCGCTGGAAGAAGCGTGGTTACGCCATTGACCATGGGCATCATTGACACGGAGCGGTGATGCGTCCCACGATTTCGATGAGTTTTGGGCAGGTTGTCATGAAGTTGAAGAGATCACACCAACGCGAGTCGACGCAAGAAGTAGTGGACCGTCGCCTTCCAGAAGAATGGTCCCCGAGCGAGAAACTCAAGAGAGGGTGGCTTAGAAGAGTGCCGGTTATGTATGGAAGAACTTAAACCGTAGCCGGACTAAAGAAAACCTCCGTCCTTGCTTCTGACAGTTTGAGTTCCATTTCGACGATGCATGTCCTGTGCTGATAGCCTGATTCATACGACGTGTTTCCCGACTGGCCTCAATGGGAGTCCTTGCATTCTAGGTTCCTGGCTAAACCCTAAAAACGCGACTTATCGTGGTTTCTCTATTCACCTTTGCCTGTAGAGAGAATCTTCCTACATGCGAGATTGCCCGACTGAAGCAATTGGAACAACGAACCTGCTCTATCAAATTCTAGGCATGGCGACCTTTTGCGAAGCCAACCCATCCGAGTGTGGAGAGGTCCTTTATAAATGCGAGAAAGTCGGTCTTATGTCTTAACTGTTTACTTATCTGCCCGTACTACTATGTCCGTACAGCGCAACTTTGCGCAACATCCATGTTTACTCATTGGATCTAGTATCTCGGGATGTTCAGCTGACTTTGCGGCTTTCCCAAAAGACCGAATAGGCGAAAGCAAAACATGACAGGCTCTGTATGGTGATGTGGCCTTCTTGTAGGGCGCAGAGAGCCAACGTCCCCGGGCCATCAGTTGCCAGCTGTGCAGCTGCATTACACGTGCATCTTCAGACGAGATGCAAAACAAAACTTTAGGGTGCCAGGGCTGACTCCCAGAATCACCAGCAATGGGAGAGGAACACAGAAAATAGGCCCCAAGATAAGTATGCAGCTTATCCTTTGGGCCTGCTGAAGATTTCCGTCCATCACCTTCCCCCTCAAGCAGGTCGCTTGCGTAGGGCTTCGGCAGCCCCTTGTCGTTGAACCTTGACGACGCAAGCATGCGTCCAGTTTAGCTTCGGCGGAACTCTCTTTTGCGGCCCCAAGCTGGGGAATGTTGGCGTGCGTCGGCCGTTTGCAGGGGCGCACCCCGGCCACCTAGAGCACCAAGATGATGCAGCGTGCGGCACAGTCAATAGGGCTCCATTTGGGCAACAAAAACCCGAATTCACCATTCGTTGCTTCGGACTTCTTACCCCATGTTCTCTAACTCCCCATTCGATCGATGTGGCGATGCAGGGCACAGACTGGGGTTTCCAATGATGAGGCCAGACGTACATAAACGACATTGATCACCACCGATTCAACGTCTAGGGCTTCTTGTCAAGGGCCTTAATAGGGCTTGTTAGCCGGACCCGGGACCAGGTCAGCCACTTCCGCGTGCCCGGACCCGTGGTGTACTTCGATGCAAGTGAGTCTGCCAACTCAGTTCGGCCACTCCCACGTCGAGCTTTCAGCGATGTCGTATCAATAAAGCTGCACAACCCGAAAAGATTGCTCAATTGACGCTCCCAATGCCACCCTGTTGCGCAGGTCTTTTGGGCCCCTCCTGCAATGCATCTCGACGGGCTAGTCCTCCGATGCTAGGTCTCACAAGGGTCCGCAGCACACCCGCTCCATAGGATAATGTCTTCCGCGGGTCGGTGAGACGAGGCGAATATAAAGACATGGCCGCGGTAGTCGCGTGAAATCGGCTGCTCTGGCATTCCTTTGGTGTGTACCCATATTCTCTCATTCTGCGCGCCTCTTCTGGCTTGGTTTTGCGAGGTGCAATTAGTGATCGCACACCTATCCCGCCCGGGCAGTCAATTCCAGCAAAACCATCCCTCCGGACCAAAGCCGAAACCATGAAGTCGAACGTCGCGAATCTCGCGGTGGGCGCCGTGGTTACGTGTGCCTCGACTGTCTTGGCGCAGCAGACCTACCTTGATTCGACAGCATGCGTGAGTCGTTCTTCCTTTTTTCCAGGTCTTGGCGGTTTCCGATTTCCTCTTTTTGTCATGTAGGATGCTTCAAGAGTAGATAGGGATGCTAATCATGCTGTGGACAGTGCTTGAAACTGAGCAAGACGACCGGTCTGGCTGACAAGGTGTTCTTCCCTGACTCGACCGACTATACGGATCGCATGAGTACATACTGGTCCGTCAGTGCAGCTCTCAACCCGTGGTGTATCGCCCAGCCATCAACTGCCGAGGATGTGTCCGCCATCATCAAGTCTTTGGTCGCGAACGAGTGCACATTTGGCGTTCGCGGTGGGGGCCACGGAGCCTTTGCTGGGTCAAACAGTGTTGAGGATGGTGTGACTATAGACTTTGGTCCGTCGCCTTTTCATCGCTTTATGAAACTTCACATTAACAGTTCCCAGGGTACATGAACGGCACCACCTACAACCCCGACACGAAGCTCGCCTCCATTCAGCCGGGCGGTCATTGGCAAACAGTCTACGATACCCTCGCGCCCCACGGCGTCGTCGTCACCGGCGGCCGAGCCGGAACTGTAGGCACCGGTGGCTTTATCACCGGAGGCGGCAACTCTTTCCACTCGGCATCCCACGGCATGGCCGCCGACAACGTCGCGAACTTCGAAGTCGTCCTCGCAGACGGCTCCATCGTCAACGCCAACGCGACCTCCAACCCCGACCTCTGGCAGGGTCTGAAGGGCAGCGGCGCCAACCTCGGCCTCGTCACCCGCTTCGACATGTACGCCATCGAGTTTCCCGACCCCACGAACCCCGTCATCTGGGGCGGCAACATCTTCTACGACCTCAGCTCCGGTCCGAAGGTCGTCGATGCGCTGGTCGACTTCACGGAGAATGTGTACAAGGACGAGAACAGCTCGTCCATCATGTACTGGGTGTATCTGCCCTCGGCCGGCGGTATGTTCCTCAATGCTGCGATCGAGAACGCTTTGGGCAAGGTCAGACCTCCGGCGTTTGATGGATACTTTGCCGCCGGCAATATCACGCAGGATACCACCAAGCTCGACCTAATGTCTAATGTCGCCAACGAACTTGGCCAAGGTCAGCCCCCCGGCTTCCGGAACGCCTGGTTCACGTTGGCTTTTGACAACGACGCCCGCATTATCAATTACGCAGCGGACAGGCACTACACCCTCGTTGCAGATCTGGAGGCGGCTGTTGGTGTCGAGTCTGGCTTCAACACCCTCTGCATGTTCCAGCCTATCACCAAGTCCATCGCTGAGAAGGGCGTCCAGAACGGAGGTAACATTATGGGCCTTGATCACTACATTCAGAGGGGCAACGGCATCATGTTCCTGCTCACGTTTGCCATCAACGGCGCTGACAAGGAGGCCATTGCATTCCCTCTGGTCAAGGCTTACATTGACGATGTAGAGGCTCACGCGGTCTCTCTGGGTGTCGCATGGGAGTGGAAGTACCTCAACTATGCCCACAAGGTGCAAGATGTCATCTCGACCTTTGGGGAGGCTGCTGTCGCGAAGCTCAAAGCCGCTTCTGCCAAGTACGACCCGACTGGTGTTTTCCAGAACCTCCGTCGCTCGGGGTTCAAGATTCCTGCATGAAGAGTTCGGGCTGTCGAGAACTGGGCTACCAAACAATGTTCACGGCCATTCGCATGATAATGAGGTAATTTTGTAGTCATATAGAGTAATGAAACACGACAATTCATTCATAACATTTTAGTCGTGCAATTTGAAAGAAACATCGAACCTGTTTCATCACGTAGACAGTGCGACTGAACTGCCCATGGAAATCTTTCATGGCTTCAAGAGCCTTGAAGTTCCTTGCCAGGCGATGGGGGAGCAAATAGAACAGGTTGAGCAGTGTCATCATTCCCTCCTTTCGCTGCTTTATTTTGTGAGTATTCTGAGATGAGGGCTTAGAAACACTGGGTTTGAGTAAAGTCTGAAATCAGCAAAGACATTGACGACTTAGGTACTGAAACTTCACTATGGTACGACTGAGAAACTCTTATACCACGCAGCACTTACTTTCCAGGCTTGGCGTGCAGGTTGCAAACCTATTGTTATTCTAACCTGAAATTCTTAAGTTGTTGTTTAGTAGTTTTCTATTCCCCCTCTTGATGTTATAACCTGTACGCAAGGATAACGGTTGACTGACCTACTTAGATGTCAGGCAGTAGGAACAGAATATTTATACTATAGGATTATAGGAATAACAGGGACTTGCTTAAAAACAGAAGAACTATAGTATAAGTTATATAATAATAAGAAATAAGCATAAATAAAGAATTTATAATAAGCGCTTAGTAAATATTAAAATAAATGCTTATTTTACTTTAGAATAAGTGCTTATAATAATAAAGAGAATAGCGCTTATAAACAGTAAAACTGTTTAAATAGGAGGACTTATATATAGTATAACTTAAGTTTTACTTAAGGTTAAACTTCTATAGCTTTTTAGTAATTAATTTTATATTAATTCTTATAGATATTTTCAGTTTATTTTTACTATAAATTATTTATTAAGTTTAAAACTAATCACTTTAGCTTTTAAAACTTAATTTATTATAGCTTATAACTTATAACTTAGTTATAACTATAATTATTATTCTTAATATTAATTTTTAACTTCTATTAGTAGATCTTACTATTAGATAGCTAACTATAATATTTTAATTACTTCTATTTAATAAGTTAACTATTAATATCTACTAATAGTATAGATATAATATCTTTTTATAACTCTATTAAATCTTTTATTTTAAAATCCTTTAGTTCTTTATGTTAGCAGCTTTAAAATCTAGCTTAAAAACTTATTAATATTAAAAACTTTAATATATTAAACTTTTATTATAACTCTAATAGAAAAAGATCTTTTACTAAAGAAGAATATAATAAACTTAAGAGGATTATTTAGAAATAAAAAACTAAAACTAAAAGTATATAAGAAATTATTAATAAAAACTAATAAGTTATATAAAAACTTAATAAGGAACTTTAGAATACTGCTACAGCTTATTAAAAACTTAAAAAAGATATTAAAAGAGATACTAACCTTAAGAAGATCTAAAAACTCTAAAATAAGCTTAACACACTTTAAGCAGCTGCAAATATTATTATAACTTTTATTAGAAAATAATAAAAACTTAAGCTTAATGCTTTAGTTACTATAATAATACCTTTAGAAGTTTTAAAAGATTTCTAATCTAAATTAAAAACTATTAGAACTTTTATTATAGAGATTTTACTAATAAGACTGAAAAAGTAATATATATAGCTACTTATTTTAAAAGATAAGCTTTTAAATAATTTAAATCTATTTAAAAAAAGTACTTTAGTAAGAAAACTCTTAATAAGTGCTCTATTAAAACCTATAATATTTATGCTAACTTTAATAGCTTTAAAAAAGCCTTTAAATCCTTCTTTTAAAACCTTAATAAGAAATAATAAACTGAGCAAAACCTCACTTACTTCTATTAAATTAAGTCTACTAAGAAATATATAGCTATATTTAAATAACTTAATATCTAATTAAACCTTACTAAAGAAACTAAGATCTTTATATTCTACTAAAGACTTAAAAATAAAATTAAAAATAAAATTATTAAAGTTAACTAATCTACTAACTTTCTCTAATATGTTAAACTTATAATTAAGATTAATAATTAACTATTTAAATAAAGAAAGAAATAAAGTAATAAGTAATAAACCTTTAACTTAAGATATAAATACTAATAGCAACTTTAGTATAAATTTAATAACTAGCAGAATAATAATAAGCTTTATAATAACTAGAACAGCATTTAATAAAGTATTACTTATAAATAATATAGTATATCTATAAATCTCAGCATAACTACTAAAAATTAAAATAAAAAAGCTTAAAACTTAAAGTGCTATAACTGCAACTAATATAGATATATTACTAAGAACTGCAAACTAAAGAAGCTAAGCTGAAAGCTAGCACTAAAAAGCATAAAATAAGTTAATATAACTATAAAAACACCTTATATATCTATATTATAAATTAGATGCTATAATAATAAATATTAAGTTTACTTTAAAAATAAAGAAATATTAAGATATTATTTTAGAGATAATAATTTTAAATAATTAAGTTATAATATAACTCTATTTATAGTGAAAACTAAAATAATTACTATAGCTTACTAAAGCAATAGCAAGCTTATTAGGAAAACTATTAAACAGTTAGATAAGATACTTTAAATCTAATAACTTAAATCTGCTAGTATATCTGCTCTATAAGCTGTTAATATATAAAAATAACTATCCTATAAAGCTTTAAACTATATAATAGAAAAATAAAAACTTAAAGACACTATTAAGGAAGAGTTAGAAGAAGAACTTAACTACTAATATAACTTTTTAATAGAATAATAACTATTTAACCTTACTAATAACTAAACTTTTAGAGAAAAAGAAAGCTTGTTTTATAATTTAAATAAACTTTATAATATTACTTATTAATATGCTTAAGTAGAGATTACTTATAGACTTACTTTTAGTGTGAATAACACTAGCTTTAAAGAGAAATTTAAATTAAATAAAAGAGAATATAACCTCTAGTATTAGAAAATTAACCTCTAGTTTAATAACTAGTTAATTATTTTATATATAATTCTAACCAACTAATATAAGAAGTTCCTTAAATTCTAATAGATTATAAGAGATAACACTTAACTCTATCTGTTAGATCTAAAACACTTATAAATCTTTTAAGCTTAGTGTTTCTAAAATAAGTATAAAGACTACCTAAGAGATAAATATGAATATCAATTATATTTACAAAGATATAATAATAAGCTAGTTCTATAAGCTTACTTCAGCAGAGAACTATTAGGCTAGTAATTAATTCAGCTTATTAATAATAAATATGCAGAATTTATACTAAGCTTAAACCTCTTAATATAATATTAAATAGATAACTTTATAAAATAGAAAGAATGCTAGTAAGATTAATATTAGATATATTTAGCTTAAAAAGCTAAAGCTTTTAGACTTTTATAAGAAGAATTAAGCCCTTTATAGGTTAGAATCTATAAAAACAGCTTTACTAAGGCATAAAGAGAAGGAAAATATATTATATACCTCAGATAACTTAAGCAGTTAAAAATGAAACTATACCTCTCAAAATAAGTTACTTAAATCAGAAAGAATATTTCTAATTTAACTTTATAGAAATAGAATTATATAAAATTATATTAGGAATACTATAGTTAAAATAAAATAACTTATAGATAGATTAGAGAATAAGCTAACTCTATTAGAACTATAATAATTTAGTCTCTAAGTAGTACTATTAAAACTAAGCTTTAAATAAATTTTTATAAAACAGAGCAGCAAAATAATATATTTGCTACCTAAAAGCAAAAAAAGCTATATTATAACTACTAATAAATATAAATCTTAAAAAGAAGAATAATTTATTTCTATCTATTCTAGAAGAATATAAAGTCTATAAGAAACTCTTTACAGCTAAACTAAAGATTAAACTGCTTAAATATATAAATTTCAATTATAAAATCCCTATTAAAGAGGGAAAGAAGCTTAAATTTAATAAGATTTATAGACTTAACTTAATAGAAATAAAAGCCTTTAATAAATACTTTAATAAAAATCTCAAAAAAGGCTATATTAGAGAATTAATATTACTAGTAGAAAGCTTAATACTATTTATACTAAAAAAGAACAGCAAACTATAGTTATATATTAACTACTAAATACTTAACAAAATAATAATTAAAAATTAATACCTACTACTTTTAATTAACAAACTATAATAACCTCTCTATAAAGCTAAGTAGTTTATAGTATTAGATCTTAAAAATGCTTATAATCTTATTAGAATAAAAGAAAGTAAAGAATAAAAGACTGCTTTTTAAATATATAGAGGATATTTTAAATACTTTATTATGCTTTTCAGTCTTACTAACACTCTAACTACTTTTTAAAATATAATTAACTAAGTTCTTTAGAAGTTTATAGATATTTTTATAGTTATTTACCTTAATAATATTCTCATTTTCTCTATAATAATAGAACAATATAAGGAATATATACACCTTATATTATAAGCTCTCTAAAACGCTAAATTACTTATAGAACTAGAGAAAAGCATATTTCACACCTAAAAAGTTAAGTACTTTAGATTTATTATTACTTCTAGATATATTAATATATCAGAAAAAAAGGTTAGAGCGATTAAAAAATAACTAATACTAATTAACCTTAAAGAAATATAAAGCTTTTTTAGATTTATTAACTTCTATTAGAAGTTTATTAAATATTACAGTAAGATTAATATATCTTTTATAAACTTCAGTTATAAAAACTAACTATTTAAATAGAAAAAAGCTTAAGATATAGCTTTCTAAAAAATTAAAAACTAAATATTTAGCAAATTAGTCTTAATAATTCTAAACCTATAAAACTAATTCAAACTTAAAATAAATGCTTCAGACTTTACTTTTAGAGTATAACTATTCTAAAGAGACTTAAAAGGATATCTATACCTTTATACCTTCTTCTCTTATAAACTCTATAGATTAAAGCTTAACTATTAGATCTATAATAAAGAACTTATAGTAATTATTAAAGTCTTTAAAGAATAAAGACTTAAACTCTTAAGAACTATTTATAAAATACTTATATATATAAACTATAAGAACTTAATATACTTCACTATATTAAAAGTGCTTAATAAATAATAAATCAAATAGTTAGAATTCCTCTTAGAATTTAACTTTTAAATTATCTATTAAAAAGAATTAGAAAACAGTAAAGCTAATGCTTTTAGCTGATAACTAAACTATAACGTCTTAATACTTAAAGAAACTTGAGTGATTTTTAAATAAAATAATAATAGAAACTTAGTATTAGCAATTAAACTCTTAATAATAACTAAATAATCTACAGCTAGCCTAACTAGCAAACTAAATACTAAAGCAATTATAGAGTTTTATACTTAACTAGCATATAGTTACTAAAAAATTATAAAAACTTAAAAATAACTATAATAACAGTATAAAGAAACAGTTATAAGAAAATATATTATAAATATAATTAAAAACTATAAGGTATATATAAAAAGCAAACCTATAAGATATTAGCCTTATAGAATATTATAACCTTTGCTTATGCTTAAAACTATTTAGTACTTTATATTACTTAACTTTATTATTAAACTACTAAAGTTTAGAGAACTCTTTATAGAAGTTTATTTTAACAGTATTCTTATTATTATAAACAGACTTATAAAGTATACCTACTTTATTCTATATAAGAAAGCAAGCAACACTAAAGAATTTGCTTATATATTTCTTAAGTATATTATCACTAATTACAAAATGCTAAAAGAAATTATATTAAATAGAGATAAAATTTTCACTTTTAAGTTCTAAAAGTTAATTATATTATAACTTAATATTAAATAAGTAATATCTACTACTTTTTACTTATAAATTAATAGATAAATAGAATAAATTAATTAAATCCTTAAAACTTACTTCTGCATATATATTAATTATAACTAAGATAATTAAGTAGTATTACTATTAATAGCTTAATTCGCTTATAACAGCATAATTAGAGAAAGCACTAAAGAATCTCCTTTCTATTTCAACTATAGATTTAAATTAACAGCTTATAGAGAACCTTATAATAGCTTAGTAATACTAAAAGCTGTTACTATAATTAGATAAATCAGAAATATTTAAGATAATATATATAAAAAACTTAAATTTATATAATAATAAATAATAAAATTTACTAATAAATAAAGGATTGAAGAACTAACTTTAAAAGAGAGAGATAACGCCTACTTTATATAGCAAAATATTAAGACTAAATAATTAAATAACAAACTTAACTTTAAAAAACTTAAACTATTTAAAATCCTCTAATAAGTCTCACTAATTAATTATAAACTTAACCTCTTAGAAACTATAAAGTGTTATTTAATATTCTATATTTCACTATTTAAATCAGCACTATAAAGGTTATATATAAATAACCTTATTATTATAGAAGATAACAAACTAAAATATAAAATTAAATAAATTATTAACTATACTAAAAACCTTAAAAGATATTAGTACTTTATTAAGTAGAAAGGATATAAATATAAGGATAATATATAGAAACCTATATGAAATATTATAAATATAAAAAATAAACTTATAAAATACTAGCAATAGTATTAGAAATAAGAAACACTATTCTCACTAATATATATAGTTAGTATTAGATACTAATAAATTAAGCAACTATATAGATATATCTAAAAGCCTGCTGATAAACTATAATAAAGAAAACTATTTATTTACTTAAAAACACTAGAAAATAACTAAGACTTCTCTAATAAGAAATTTAAAGTTATAGAATTCTAGTTGAATAGAGCATTTATATTTAAAACGCCTTAAGTACTTATTAACTGCACCTCTAATACTAAAGCTAATATATCTTTTAGAGATTTAATAATAGCTATTTTACTTTTCTTAAATACTATTTGTTTCTGCTTTTATAATTGCTCTAATTTTGCTAGTAATTTATTTAATTCTAACTAAGTTTTTTAATAAACTTCAGCTTTTTGCTATAAAATAGCAGCTTTTTTATAAAAATTTACCTCTTCTGCTACTTCTGCTTAATTTAAATAATCTAACTTTACTACTAAATAGTTTACTACTTACTAAAGTTAATAAAAGACTATATAATATAGCTAAAGAAACCTATAAGTATAAATTATATCTTCAGAAGTATTGCAAAAGATACTTAGATAATAGCAGATACTATAGATATTAGAATCTAAAAGAAGTAAATAGTGCATACTGTACAAATAATAATTTAAATAAAACATTTTGTTTTTAATATTTTTATTGAGAAATTAAAGAATTTAAAATAAATAGTAATAACTTAAAGCATTAGAAGATTTTAACTTTTAAATGCAACTTAATATAGTGTTAGCATTATAAGTAAATTAAAAAGTATAATTAATAGATCTCTAACTTAAAACTAATAACTTATTTATATTAGGTCTTAAAGATAAAACCTTTAGAGAAGAGACTTAATATTATAACTTATATATAAGAATAACAGTTAACTAACTTACTTAGATGTTAAGCAGTAGAAATAAAATATTTATACTATAAGATTATAAGAATAACAGAAACTTACTTAAAAACAGAAGAACTATAGTATAAGTTATATAATAATAAGAAATAAGTATAGATAAAAAACCTATAATAAGCGCTTAATAGATATTAAAATAAATACTTATTTCACTCTAAAATAAACACTTATAATAATAAAGAGAATAGCACTTATAAACAGTAAGACTGTTTAAATAGAAAGACTTATATATAGTATAATCTAAGCCTTACTTAAAGTTAAACTTTTATAGCTTTTTAGCAATTAACTTTATATTAATTTTTATAGATACTTTCAGCTTACCTTTACTGCAAATTACTTATTAAGTTTAAGACTGATCACTTTAGCTTCTAAGACTTAATCTACTACAGCTTATAATCTATAATTCAGCTATAACTATAATTACTATTTTTAGCGTTAATCTCTAACTTCTGTTAGCAGACCTTACTGTTAGATAGCTGATTATAATACTTAAATTCTCTATAGATTATACTAAAGAGCGTCAAATTAAAAAAAAGCATACTTAGAGATAAAAAAGATAATAAAAGAATTATCTATAGAGTTATAAGCTTAGTCTTTAAACTCTACATTAAGTTCCTAAGTAGTAATTTTACATCTATAGAGTAGTACTACCTCATTATAATTATATATAAGCTAGTTAAAATTAAACTTTCTTTAGGAGTTTTATTATAATTACTACTTAAACTTAGCTTATCTGTCACTTCTATCTAAGAGGTATTATAGTCTTTATATATACTTAGACATTTAAGTAGAAGCAATATAAAATAAAAGATATATTATATAAGAAGATAGCTCTTCACTTAAAGCGTAAATATTAACAAAGAGATTCCAACATTTAAATTTGCTTATAGCTACAAGCTGTTTATAACTATTATTATAAAGCCTTTTATTTCATTTCTCAAAGCAGGTTTAAATACCTATCTTTTGCATTATATAATCTTAACACTCAACTTGCAGTAAAAATATCACCAGTCAGCATAACATCTTCAGTAGCATAACTACTCAACTTCATTAAGATATAATTATCATAAGATAGGCATTCTTATCGTTATAGAAATTCTAAAAGATTAGAAATCGCTTTCTCTAAAATCTAAAACCTTCTATTTAACATCTATAAATAATTAAAATAATTGCTAGCGCCCACCTCAAAGCAATCAATTAAGTTTAAAGCCCATAATTAACTTAATTGCCATATCGTAATGCTATACTTAATTAATTGCTAATTAATTGCAATTAATTAGTAAATATCTCTATATATAGGTGAGAGCTTTAGAGGGGGGGCCCTAGAGGAGGCTAGAGAGGAGAGCCCTAGAGGGGAGAGCCTTAAAAAGGAGGGCTCTAGAGGGAAAGGCTCTAGAGGAGAGGGCTCTAGAGGTGAAAGCTCTAAAGGATAAGTCCCAGAGGGCAAGCCCTGAGAAAGAGTTCCTTAGAGGGGAAGCCTCTAGAAAGTGGGGCCTAGAGCGGGGGGCCTAGGGCTCAGTTTTCAGAGCTTTTAGAGCTGGGTTTTTAAGGCTTCAGGTTAGGCTGGATTAATAATTTTCTGGATTTTTCAAGCTCTATTAGCCCCCCTTAAGCCCCCCTAGAGCCCTCTAGAGTACCTTTATAAAGCCCTTTAGGCTCTGAGGCCTTTTTGTCAAAAGAGTTAAGGCAATTAATTAAGTTTAAAGGTTATAATTGACTTAATTGACTGGTGATAGCTTCATAATTAATTAATTAATTAATTGAACTTAATAAGTTTACTTGCCTTATGGTAGGCGCTGGTGATTGCCTCTTTCCCTGGTATTAAATAGTATTGATTACTCCCTATTATGCTGTGTGTGACCTGCGATCAAGAATTAGAGACAAATCGCAATAGTACTGCCCAGATACAAGGTAAGGGATTAGCCCCGTCGAGTTACGCGTTCAACACATCTGATACAGCACTAGCTAGTGCCAGTGAAACTGATCATCTCATCAGATAGGGCTGGGATCTCTTTAGGCTTAGCCTGTCTATCATCTTTACCTGTTGAGTATTTCAGTATTTATATTTAGGTATTTCAAGCGAGGAAATATCGATTCCGTTAGAACACAAATAATCCTTTCATAGCAGAGATATATTCTCTTCTTTCTCGTAGCCTGACAGCCTCACTTCACCCTAAAGACAAGTTAGGAAAGGGACAGTTGCCGTCTTATGCGCCTTTCAATTGCCGTTCCATGCCCTTTTATAATAGTCAGCCGACCCTTAAACACTAAAAACAACTATAAAAACATAAAGCTGTACCAGATTATGCAGGATTCATCAAATGTGTCTCTAGATAGCTATTTATAACCCTGTATAACTATCTGGGGCCGTAGTGAGGCTCTTTCCAGCTTCAGGCTTCACCTCAATTGTACGTCTAAATAATTCTGTGACTGATGCGTCTCACAAAGCTGTCATTCTCTGTTGCAGCTGTCCTGCAAGTATATGTCATATTCTCTTTCTGATAGAAACAAATGTGAGTTCGATTTTTGCAAGCATCGGTAGCGAAGAGACCAGCTTGGGCTAATTAATGTTATCTGGCTCCCCAGTAGATATAACAGTCACTATGCCCTGAAGACATTTTCCGGCCTAGCTCTTGGGTCTCGTAAAAGTATTAAATTCAAATATTTACTCCATTAAGGACCTCAACACTGCCTAGGCTTGACTGGCGAGGATAGGTACGAACGTTTAATAGTGAATAACTCTGGGGAGGCCTCACCATACTGCAAACATCGCATTGCCGTCGTAATTTCATCAACCCTCAGCATCTCAATCCTTAGAATATTCGATCGCTTAATTCGCAATATCCATCTCTCCATATCAAGCGAAACCTGCGCAACATTTGCAAGAACCCCGATCTGCCAGCCGCAGAACGAAGTCATATCATCAGAAATCAGTCTAAAACCAAACGATCCCTATGGATAAGTTCAATTCATCATTCCATTTCATTTAGAGACAGAATCAGGCTCTCATCTGCTGTACTTTACACTTGCCAGCTTGGATAGTGCATGCCTGGATTTGCAACTCTCCACTCACGGTGGTCTACTACGTCATACTTTAGGAGAAGACGCCAGTGGATTATAAAAGACTTACAAGTCGCCTAGACATAGTAAGCGACACAGGAATTGGAATGGTACCTTGCTCTTCTTATAACAGTAAGTATCAGCCGATAAGAATGTGCCGTAACCGTCGCTCCAGCATTAGAGATCACCTCCCGGCAAGGACCCATTTCGACACCAGGCCCGACAGCCACCCACAGGTCTCTATGCCTCATTAACCCTGTCTCCTGAGTATTCTTACGTAATAATTGCTTGAAAACGAGGTATATGTGGGCTGGAGTGGAATCCTCACACATAGTAGCGAGAAGACCTACGCCAACAACCAGACTCTCAATCCTACATGGACTTTAGTCGCAAAAAAGCAAAACAGACACCTCATTAGCCCGGAAATGCCTCAGCAGCTTCTGTAAACACTAAGTTTATAGTCCGAAAGCAGCCTTAGCAGTGTTTCACAAATGATTACACGCATGGCGACTGGAGACAAGGCTTCCCAGGTGTGAATAACTCTGCCATATCTCCCCGTTCTGCAAACGCTTAGTGCTTCTATTAGAGATTACTCATCCTTCAGCGTCCTCCATCCTAGACTTATTCAGCTAGGTTGATTGGAAGCATCCATACTCTACTCATGAGTGATGCGTTCGCAGCAAATGCAAAGAACACACATGCATCATCTTGCTGTTGCGGGGATGTCGAAAGCGGACGAAATATTGAAGACAGGGACCCCCGCTTTGATTGCTGCCAGACCACGTTCTACGTCTTGCGAGGCTCTTAATTTATCTTGTTTGGAAAGAAAGAAGCAATAAAACCATAGTGACTATTCATTTTCCCAGTTCCACGCCGGAATGGTTTCTCTCTCTAACCTTGCACTTGTCTTTAACCGCGGCATTGAAGCTTCATTTGACGTCCACGTCATGATATCAACGTGCCGCATCTCGGCCGTCCTGCGGGTATTGTGAACCATACCTTACCTCATAATACTTTGTCATAATTTGCGTCATGACCTAGGTAAAGCCATGTAAGCACCGCTACCACAAGACCAGCTAAATGGATTCCCTGGTCCCATGGAAATGACAATACCAGCCAGGCCCCTGCAAATTGACTGGTTGAGCACGAGACATGCAGCAATACCCTCGCCAAATATGTGATGTATACTCAGGCGCAAACTGGCAATACACCAACATACATGCATCAACTCGACTTGCTCTTCACGTACTAGCACACCGCAGAATATATAACATAGCGTAATATCAGACTGCGTCGTGACGAAAGCACGCCAATGGCGGGCGGTGAGGTTATTCTACTATCTCTGGTAGTTGCGCAAATACCGAGCGAACGCTTAGTCACAACTGGATGCGAGGTATATCCTTCAATTTAAAATCCAAATCAAGCAGTCATCCTCCGACGTCTTTATTTCGAGGTTATTATATGTTCTGGAACGCCAGTTGGCCGTCGAGAGTAAACCAGACGGAAAGTTTTCTTTTTCATGTTCAATTATTTCCAAATTCAACTCTTCAGCAACCGCAACTCTTCAACCAACCAACCGCCCCACAATTCCCTCCTTCTCCGATTCTTCAACCCGCGCAGCTCCGACTTACCCCGAGACAAAAACTCGGCCAGCCGAGCCGCCCTCGGATTGCCGATGTTACCCGAGCACACAACCTACGCGAACCACCCCTCCGAGCCGAAACAACCTCCAACAAGCATGTCCAATCCGAGGACGGTGGTTCGCTGGAACAGACAAGGCTGAAGGTGGTTCGGGGGCATTTTTGCATTTTTAGAACGGCCTTCTCGGCACGAGGCTATCGTTTACCCCACGGGCCATGGCTGGCGAAACGCGACGGGGGAATTCGTCATGGGGCGGAAACGCTATGCCATGACCAGGAACGCTTGCCACAGCACACTCACAATGCACATATAAAAGGAATCTTGGATGCCCAGAGTTGAAGATGGAAAAAGGGAATTCATATGCTTTACGTGACTCCTATGCTACGTACAACTTGGTACAACTACAATCTTCCCGCCGAGACCTCCCCCCTTCCCACCGGGCTCCCCAGTGTCCAAAAAAACAGAGAAAATTCTAACAGTTGTTTACCATCCTCCGCTTTTATGCAATTCGACCGCGTGGGTTGGTATCTATCTCCCGCCCCCCAAGTCGCGCCTCTTGTTTACGGAAACGGACCAACGTCTAATGTCGCAGGGAAAGGTTTTTGAGTTCGAGGAAAAAAAGGTCGGCGCCGAGGTGTAGGTTGTTGTGTGTATTATTGTGTCTATAGCTACACATTATGGTGGGGCAATTTACAAGGTGTCCATCTTGTCGAGGATGGCCTTGGTGAACTGGTGGGTGGTGGCATCACCGCCCATGTCGCGGGTGCGGACCTTGCTGCGGGGTTGTTAGCGGGGGTTTGAGGCAGACGAGGAAGATTGAGACTTACCCGTCGGCAATGACGCCGTAGATGGCCTGGGAGATGCGGTTGGCGTGGTCATCGAGACCAAGGTGGCGGAGGAGCATGGAGCCGGACAGGATCAGGGCGGTGGGGTTGGCCTGGTCCTTGCCCTTGATGTCGAGACCGACGTGACGGCAGCCGGGCTCGAAGACGGCAACGTCGCGGCCCATGTTGCAGCCGGGGACGATACCAGCACCACCGACGAGGGCGGCGCCAATGTTGGACAGAATGCCACCGTACAGGTTGGGCATGACCATGACGTCGAACTGCTGGGGGCGGGAGACGGCCTGCATGGAGGCGTTGTCGACAATCATGTCGTTGACCTCGAGGGTGGGGTAGTCGTTGGCGACGCGGTGGAAGGTGGAGCGGAAGAGACCGTCGGCCAGCTTCATGATGTTGGCCTTGTGGATGCAGGTAACCTTCTTGCGGTTGTTGGCAAGGGCGAAGTTGAAGGCGAACTTGGCGATGCGCTCAGACTTGGCGCGGGTGATGATCTTGAGGGACTCGACGACGCCGGGGACGGACTGGTGCTCGAGGCCAGAGTACTCGCCCTCGGTGTTCTCACGGATGATGGCGAGGTCGACGTTCTCGTGGCGGGTCTGGTAGCCGGGGATGTTCTTGATGAGGGAGATGGAGGCGTAGATGTCGAGCTCCTGGCGCATGGCGACGTTGAAGGACTGGTGGCCGGAGCGCTCGATGGGGGTGTGGAGGATACCCTTGAGGCCGAGCTTGTTGCGGCGGAGGGAGGCGACGGACTCGCGGAAGAGGTCCTCAGTCTTCTCGGGGGAGGTGGTGTTGAGGCCGGAAACCTCGACCTGCTCCCACTCGATGGGGACGTTGTCGGCCTTGAAGATGGTCTTGACGCTCTCGGCGACCTCGGCACCGATACCGTCACCGGGGATCAGGGTAACCGTGTACTTTCCGCCGAACTTGGTGGGCTTGAAGATGTCAGAGCCGACCGTGGCGTAGGCGCGCGCGGGCTGCGCGGTGCGCAGAATCTGGAGGGCAGCGGGTTAGCCATGTCTGTCTGTGTGTTGATATGGAGGTGGTTTTGTGGCAGTGGAAAGCCGAGCTGCTGGAGCCTGTCATGTGTGTGCGTGTGCATGTTGGCGTCTCGATGTGGCTGTCTTCTCCTGTGCGTATTCCCAGCCGATTTTCGCGCAGATGTCGTTATCGTGACATGGTGATGGTGTTGTGTTGTTGTCCTTTCTTCCCCTCCAACATCGGCCCGCGCTACACATATGCGGCCGAAAAAACACTACCGCACACACAGACACACCAGGCCTCGGCTCAATGGGGCGCCAATTGGGACTGTTCACGTACCTGCGCAGTGCGGGCGGATCCTCGGGAAAGCATCTTGGGCGGTCTTGTGGTGCCTGGTGAGGGTATTCGGAGGGGAGAGGGTCGAACGTCAAAAAAATGGTTCGGAGGTCGGAGGAAAGAGGTGGTGTTTAGGTCTGGTCTGGTCTGGTCCTTTCGCAGAAAGGGAAGGAGTAGGAAAAAAAGAGTGGGATTTCTCGAGGTTGGCTCCTGCTTGTTCAGAGTTTGGTCTGCACCAGCCTGGGCTGGGTCAAATGCCGCACTGCAATGCCACTGCCTGCTGAAAAACTGCGCTGCAGGTGCCACCCGACCTGGACGGGCTTTCCTTCAGTGCCTCCCAGGTTTAGGACCTGCACCTGCCTGGCTGCGACGGCCTTCCGTCAGTGGCGGCCGCTTGCGGCGCTGTGAGTGGCCGAAACCGTGAAAAAGCCCCGCTTCTTTTTTCCGGGCGGTCGGAACAATGGAGGATGACATCCGCGGGAAAGAGCGACTGCGCTGCGCCAGAGGAAAGAGCCTTCCCTGAATTCTCGGGAAGGGAAGGAACCAGACGTGGGGCGCCTTCCCGCTTTGGGACTAGCCCGCGTCGACACTTCCTTCTCGGCTGAGCTCCGGATGTGGAGGGGAAGAGCGATTGTCGCTATCACGTGTCTTGTTGTCGTCTGTTCTTTCTTTCTTTGTCGCGGCTTCTGAACTCAATTGGCTCGTTTGAAACACGTGGAAAACAACTTGCGCTGCTGTGCTCATTGGGTCTTGACATCTAATCTGATTGCGTTGGTTGCATCGCGATGGCCTCCTTTGCGTCGACATCTCAATCTCCATCTGCAGTAACCGCCACTCTTGCCGGACACTGACTTCCCCGCCATCCCGCTTCTCCACTTTCTTCTGAGACAGCCAAGTCGGTCTTAGTAACCCCAGCACGTAATTGCGATAATTGCGACGCCATTTCGGCCGAGCTTGCTTCGAGCTCATCAACATCAATAAGCCAGTTTTTGTTTCACGTCGACTAAACACCTATAGAACGCAACTCAAAGGAGATAGAAACAGACAATTCAAAGTACCGTGGCGATCGACACAGGACCTTTGCGTCGCCTTGTTGCTGTATTCATGTCCTCGCAGCTCAAGGAGAGATAAATGATACCAGCGAATGGAGCAATCGTCAGGGCCGTCCTGCCGGATAACCTCAGTGACTTACTTAAGGTAGGTAGGTAACGTATTTAAAGCAAGCAGGCGAGTCTTTAACGTCCCTGCAAATCTAATGGCGGTATCATTCTCGACTGCTCAAGGGACGCTTGCCTTTACTGTAAACCGACGGTGATTGTGGTTTTGCTGGAGCATAGCCGACCTAGTGCGTTGCAATTTGTGAGGAATTCCCATTTTTTATGTTGCGACCGGAATGATAGTGCAATACATCTAGGAGGACGGAAACCCGGGAGAGAGAAACAACCTTTTTGGGCTCGTTTCTAAGCGATCCCTTAGGGTGATCCTAACGCCTCCTCACGATGCTGTATAATGAAGTTGAAGGCACCTCTATGATCGAACGATAGTCATATTTTTGGTGAAATGAAGCCGATATCGTGATTGCCGTCGATTTCATGGTCGAGCCGCTATGGGTTTCTTTCGCACTGAACAAGTTCCCTCGTTGCCTCGGAGAACCAGGTTATAGGAGTTGATGCTTCAGGACTTGGGATATTAATGATATAACACATGTCGGTCAACATAGGAGCAGGAACCATAACAGATTTGGCAGAAACCAACATACCTAGTGCCTTCACGAAAAGGAGATGCCCGAGGCGTTGTAACCAGCTGATGTCGACACCTACCTATTTTTACATCTACCACTTGAGCATTTAAGCTCCTCGAGAGAAGGGTCATAGATATTTACATACAGGATCCAGAGAAGTTGATGAGGGACTCCACATGTCGCCGTGAGGTGTTACTTTTGTTGCTACGTCTCTATTAAGAAGGGCCTCAAGCAACTAGGCATTAGAAGACTTGAATAGTTAAGCTGGATTGAGGCATAAAGCTCGTATAACGATTATGCGAATTGGATTAACTTCTCATTGTTAAACAGTCTATGACGCCACAGCCTCTTTAAGCTCCGTCTTGATCAACAGAATGCCGTTCGTCGGCATACCGCTCTTGTCCAACACCCTAATGAAGCGGTAACCAAGCCTCAGCCTATCCAGTCGGACACATGCCCACGCAGTCATGACATCTGGCCCAATGATATCATTCATGACCACGAACGACAAGAACGCCAACTCGGGCACGACACCTTCCACATTGAGGAACTCAATCACCTCACCACCAAAGTCTGGGCTGGTGCCCCTGCTCTTGCTTGTCTGGCCGCTGTACCCGACCTGCTTCACCTGCTCTCCGCCTGTTCCCTCGCTCACCATTGCCGCCAATGCATCCGGCTCGGTGTGCAGGCCGACCTTGACGTACGGGATGAACTTGGCAGGATCGTCATCTCTGTTCAACAGAGGAAGATTCTGCGCCGCGAGCACCGTAACCGCGATCCGATCGAGGGTCTTGCCGACAATCTTTGATCCAAACTCCTCCTCTCCACCCTCGTCGCCATTCACACCATCATGTTGGCGGTAGCCCTCCGGCTTGAGTACGTAGCCGTCAGACCCCGCAAACATGCCCTCGTTCAGAATCATACCCACATCCCACGACTGCCAATTGAGCGCGACAACCTGCACGCCCGCCCTCCAAAACGCGACGGGGTCGAAGTTGGACGAGTCCACACGCATACCATGCGGGTACGTGCGCATCAGAAACGCGCGGTTGTGCATGAACAACGCCCGCGGCATCCGCCTCTGGATCGCAAACGCCGCCTTCTCGGACAGCGAGAAGATGTGGTTCGGCATCGAGGCCTCGAGCTGCTCGAACGACTTGAACGTGATGCCGCGCGTGTGGATGCCCAGACGGCTCAGCCGCGACGTGACCTTGGGCGGCTTGACCTTCTTCGTCTTGCGCTCGTTGCCCTCCGTGACGACCTCGAACATGCTGCTGTCGTCGTCCAGGCTTTCGGCGGCTGTGGTGCTTTCGGCGTCGTCCTTCTCGTCTTCGGGGACGTACTTGACCTTGACCAAGATCTTTTTCCGCAGCTGGTCCGGCGACGGCAGGGCTTCCGGCGCGGCTGTGGGCGCGGGAAGGAGGTACTCCCCCCACAGCTCTTCCATGATGTCGACCATGGCGTGCTGTTGTAGCGGCGTGCAGTGAACCTCCAAACTGACGATGAGCGGCAGGTCCGAGGTGGCGAAGGCGTAATCCCTGACGACCCGACAGACGTCGCGGAAGAGGACCTCCTTTGTCATTGTGAAGCCGTGGAGAACGCGGGGCTCTGCTTGGATGATATCCGACAACCTGTCGTCGACGGTTCTCCCCTCCGGATCGACAGGCTCGAACTTGTTCATCATCCACCGGCCAACCTTCATAGCCATTCGATCTCTGAATCCAATGTTCTGAGGTGGGGCGTCCGTGGCAGCAGCTTCTGGCTTCTCAGACCCTTCGGTCCCTTCCGCGTCGAAGCCGGGCTTATACTGTTCCTTCCCATCCCAAACGTCAATCTCGATGCAACGACACCCGCGAAGGAGAACGTCCTTGTAGGCATCGGTGCTGGAGTCGCTCGAGAGCTGGTTCCCGGTGAGGTAGGTGTTGTGGCTCGAGCTGATGAAGTAGCTGCTCAGCGGCCACGAGAGGTCCTGAGACGGCGCCGCCTCCAACATGTTGCCGCATGGTGAGGAAATGTACTTAATCAGATCGAAGATGTCCAGCTCGTCCTTGTCGACGAGGTAGCCCGCAGCGCCGTTAGGGTCCTCCGCCTGCACGTGCTGCATGAAGACGCTGAGCTGGTCTCGGGTCCATTTGTCGCCTGAGCCGGCATATTTGTTGAATAGCTGGGAGATGTGGCCGAGGATGGACTCGTCCAGGGTCTCTTGTACGCCACTGGATTGGTCACTGGAATGGCCGCCGCCGGCTCTGCGTTGCTGCAGTGAGGAGTGGTCAGACATGGCTGACGGCGTGCTGATAAATACCTACAGAGAAAGTAATTTAAATATTATCATCGCAGGTCCATCCGGAGAAACAAGACAGGTGTGATTTATATAGAGTTGGCGATGATTCATTGTACTGTATCTTGATATAGTCCAGGGGTGTTAAACCACAGTATGGGCTCCATCGTGCCGGTGGGAGGGCGTTACCATCCTTGGCACACCGGTAAAGATGCCGACTTGGACGCTCCACAGTCCAATCGGCCTCGCCGTTAGCAAGGCTTAGCATCCGAGTAACGTTGTCGGGACATTCTCCCAATTTGTAGTTTAGGTATAGGGCTGACCTTTAGGACCTCCAGTCTTCGCGACCCGCGGGAATCAGGAACCTGGCCCGCACAGGTAAAGTTCGGAGCGACAACTAATCAAGAAATGCTGTTACTAGGGCTGGCTCTATTCAGCCGCACCAAGTGGAACGAGATGAAGCGGATACTCTAGGACAATTGCTAACGAAACCCACAAAATCGGTACGCATCTAGACTTATTTTGCAATTTATAGGGACGATGCTAAGCCGCTAAGCTCTGACCGCTAGAGACGGCATACTTTCGCAGAATCTTGGCTTTCACGTGGTGAAAGGGTTGTACATAGCCCCAGTATCATCCGCCACAGTCCTCAACTTCTTGTTCTGCCTCCTCAAGTACGTCTTAGACGTAAACGCCATACAGAAAGTCAGACCCGCAAACACGATTTGAAGAATCATCGCCATGGTGTATCTCGGCGAGTCGCTGTCCGGGAAGAAGTAGGGCGAGATGACATTGCCCAGATGACCCATGATATTGACAATGGCACCGCCGGCAGCGCGCTTCTCGGGAGTCTGGCTGAGCGTTGAAACTGCCCACGTGTAGACCAGTGCGTTTGCTGAGAAGCTCCCCGTCGTGTAGAGAAATGCCGCGGTGTATCGAGCGGGTGTGTTGAGAGTTGCGACGGAGATGACGAAGCCGGTGATGGAGAGGCAGTTGTTGATCATGATGTGATATCCTCTTTCCTTCTTCCTGTCCGAAGACCATGCTACGCAGAACGAGACGATGGTACCGACGATGTAAGGGGGAGCAGTGAGGACGAGAGCCATGGTGCTGCTGCCGAGACCAAAACCGCGGACCATCGTGGGGAAGAAGTTGTTGAATCCGTAGGAGGATGTCATGAAAATGTTCATGAAGATCTGAACCAAGAAAGAATTAGTGATGATGGAGGTCAAGATTCAGTGGCAGGCTTACGAAGATGTACGTCTTGACGTCCGTTAACGCGAGACGTAGCCCATGCCATACGGTCGAGTCAGTGGGTTCTTCCACCCGGTCATCCTCGATGCGAGCCACTGCAATTCTTCGCATTTCCTCGGTCATTGACCACATCGCGCCTCCAGTCTTCGAGTGAGGGTAGTTGGGCAAAATGAAGAAGGCAGTCAGCGCAAAGAAGGCGCTAAGTGCTGCCTCCAATATGAAGAGCCACTTCCAACCGGCAATGCCTGCGGCACCTGACATGCCTGAAAAAACGCCAGCGGCGATCAAGCCCGAGAAAGCTTGCGCGAGAACAAGGCCAGAGTAAAGGAGCGCGGTACGAAGGGCAAGTTCTCTGCGCGTGTACCAACATGACATCAAATAGACGGCCTGCGCAATAGTCAGTGTTCGAAGCCCAGATACGTGATGCATCGCCGTGACGTACACCAGGAAACAGCGGCGCCTCTATGATTCCGAGAACGAACTGAACGGCGAACAGCTCGCCGGGACTCGACACGCCTGCAGTGGCGGCCGAGACTCCGGACCAGAGAATTGCGCAGACTGGAAGGTAGACTGCCGGGCGAACTCTGGTGATTAGCATGTTTGAAGGCAGCTGCGCGAGCATGTATCTGGGAATAATTAGCCAAGTTGGCAGGCCGCAATCATCGTGTTCACTTACCCGACGGTGAGGAGGGCGACCGCAGTGCTGTAATCGGTGTTTCCCAACTTGAGGGTAGCCTCGAAGTCGTCATCGAGACGAGCCTGTCTGTTTCTCTGAGTTAGTTTCCCGAAAAGCTCTACTGGGACATAGGCCATACGCGATATTCGTCCGGTTCAGGTAATTGAACATGTAAAGGATCCACAATTGAGGGAGCAACGTCATGTCCAGCGTCCGGACAATCTTGCTTTGTTTTTCTTCCCAGTCAGGGATACCCAGCGCTTCAACGGCGTTTCGCACTCGAGATACTTTTTCTTTCTCAGATTGCTGGGTTGGCACGCTCTCGAGATTGACAGCTTCATCAGTAGCCTTCTCTGATGCTCCCATGACGCCTCGGGGCTCTTGGCCCGCAGGCGGAGGTGGTAAGTTGTCGCTAGCCATCGGATGAATATCCGAAGAACACAAAATACGAGAATAAGACGGAGAGGGAGAGTGGGAAAATGGACGACCGAAAGCTATAAAGATTGAACAATTTTTCTTTCTTACCTTTTTAACCTCTCAAATCTTCCCCACACAACCCCAGATCGCCTCCGCACTCGTCTCCGCGTGGTCTATCTGAGCTGGAAATTTTCCATTCGAGATGTGACAATCCCATTCGCTGTCAAGAGATTGGCGTCTTCGCAGGATTGCTTGGTTTGGCTTGGGACTTTGCGGGGTTTCCTTGGATGTTCTTGGGACCAACCCGAAATTTTCGTGAGAATGGAGATTGGGATGACATCACAGCATTGTGAGAATCTCCGTTGCATTCTCGCCCAGGAGTGGACAAGAGTTGGCAAAAGGGTTTGTGGACACGAGCGAGTCTGGGGTGCGGGGTGTTTACATGGTGTTGTTTGGTCAGCCAAGAGACCAAGACTCTGAAGTCCCAACCAGGGATGATGCCAAGTGAGCAAGGAGCCTCATGTCAGCCGCTGACATGTAAGGTGCGGTGAAACGCATCTCCGCAAGAATCGCTTTCACGATGAATGAGGTATATGCGTGGTCAAAAGCGGTAAGTAGAGTAGGAGCGTTATCTGGGGAAATCGGCAAGCACCAAGCACATTCCAAGAATACGCGTAAAACGAACAGACCTGATCAGGAGATGCGTAAATTCGCGCCGGACATGCTGCTAGAGCAATAATGTGCCTAGCCGCGGCCTCTTGATAGGTAATTTGAAGTGTTTCTGGGATCAATTTCCGTCGGAACCTGGCGCGAAGCTTCGTGACAGAAGTACTTCCTTCCGGTGCTCTTCAGGACAGCATCGATGGAAACAAGACACTCCATGAGCCGCTTATGCATCGTCTTTTGTTCCTCGACATGCGTATGAAGAGCCTAACGAACATCGTTGTCATGTAGTCGCTTTGGACTTTCAGATCTGACCACAGACGCCCCAGGTACCGCGCCGGCCCGTCCATCAACCGCCTCAACAACGGCACAGTTAGCCACCAATGGCTATTTAAGTAGGTGAGCTTCGGCTTCGGCAAGACCAACTTGGCGATCCTAAGGCAGATTGTAAACTTCGTCAGGTGAGAGACAATGTAGTGACAAACCTGGGGCTTGCCGAACTTCTTCATTCAGTTATCATTATCAAAAACATCGATGGCATGAAATGGCCCTTTTTTCTAAAATGTGCAAGCACGAAGGTCGACTAGTTGCATTGAATCCTCTACCGTATATGATCGTTCCGTCGACAGGTAAAGCGGGACTTGAAACCAGCAACGTCTCATCTTCTGT
The DNA here is from genome assembly GCA_027406005.1 of Colletotrichum horii. NCBI lineage: Eukaryota > Fungi > Ascomycota > Sordariomycetes > Glomerellales > Glomerellaceae > Colletotrichum > Colletotrichum horii. The sequence continues at coordinate 8,450,645 of JANVYB010000001.1, read as the reverse complement.
GTTGTTTGTCGCTGATGAACTGCGAAGCGGAAAGTTTTGAGTCAGGTCCTCAGCTGACGAGAACCGCCAGGTTCATTCCACTTCTAGTCGTGACATATTTGGCAGTGTAGGCGGTGGCCGAAACACCATTTCGGAAATGTCGAGTTTGTTGCGAATAAACGAAAAAGACTCGGTCGTCTCGTGTCCGGCACGTAAACAGGAGACTTCGGCAAGGAAATAGATATCACCTCAGTATTTCGCCAATAAGATCATGAATCCTTACCATAACCAGTCTAAGCTCCAGGTATGGCACAATAGGGCATCTCTGGCTCTAGTGATGTGGCCCTACTTCAGAGACGAGGACGCAAGCTTGGCAGACAACAGATATGACAAAGTTGGAGTTCCAGAGGCTCGTGGGGTGGAGATTTCTCCGATTGGCATATCGTTAAGTGAGAACACCATGTAAGAATTTGAGGTGGAGTTGTTGTTACACTGCGGGCAATTTCACCTTCCATCATGGCTTGTTATAGGTGTGCCGTGTGTTGTGGGTCAAGCCTCCGACGAACTCCGATGTCTCCTGCAAGTTCAAATCACTCCGAAAAGTGGCACTCAATGCGCTTAGCTCTGTCCGCTCTCCGATTACGCCATATGAATTACGAGGAGGATCAGCGACTGAACGCTGAGCGAGACATGTCTCTGGATACGACATCATCATCTAATACAATGAAGTTTGTTTTTAACGAGACAAATAACATAGTCAGGTAAATCGCGATGAATGGTTCCGTGTGTGTCTAGCAGTCTGTGAGCCGACTTGATGTGATGAGAATGGAAATTCACTCTGTGACCCAGAGGCAATCTCTGAAGAGCATCAGGGCTATTCACACTATCGACTGGATTTCCAACAAGCCAGACGCCCGGGACGAACGCGGTTTTAAGACATGGCGGAAGAGAACATAGCCACCGGGGCGACGTGTGCGGAACTACGGCGGAAGATTCACCCATAAATAGCCGCTGCTTTTTACATCAAATCCCGCCTTCGAACAATGCAAACTGCTCAAGGAACACTCCTGAACACGTCATAAGTGAGCAACCGGGACCGAACGGATCAAACATAGGACCACCAAAAAAGACACAGCTGTTGCACCCCCATAGGGATAAGCCGTACACAGAGACTGGTCGCGACCAATCATTGACGACTGTGGCATCGCAGAAATTTCTTGACGAGATGTTTTTTGCCGGCAACCTCGGATGGAACATCGAAAATCTGACTCCAAGTCCTGAGAGAGGATATGTAGCATTCTACTGCCCAAAACTTGACGGAAGTGGCTCACTCGATGATCAACTACAAAAAGCGCTCAATGTTTCGTTTTGGGAGCAACCCAGTCAGAGACCTCTGTTGCTTGGTCCGCAACACAAGGTAGACGGATATGTTGAATTCGAATGGTGGATTTGGCAGACATTTGACGAGCTTTTCAGTAGTTCTACTCCCTTCTAGAGGTTATTCAACGTAACGAGAGCCAAGTCTGATGCTATTCATTAGGCTTTCGCTGGTTTATTACTGCATGCTGTATTTGAATCAACACAAGTAGTTATGAGGTTTAGTAGAAGTAACATTACTGGATTATTTATCGATTGTTCTTCATCAAACATGATGATTCATAAACAGTACTGAGAAAAAGATAACTGAAAATTGATGGGACGGCAGCATGTGGGCAAAGTGCCAAGCGCGCCAGTCATGGTCCAAACACACATGATAACTGCAACCAATTCCCATTGAAAAGTGTTTCATTTCAGACTACTACAAGACTTAATTAGGGCAAAGCTCTGATCGTACAGCAATAGCAAATCGCTGGACAGCTTCATCCAACTCTTCCGAAGGCGCCGCCGCGAATGTCAGTCGAAAATTGACATCTCTCAACGTCTGAACATCAGCAATGAACCATCTTCCTTTGCTCACAAGGACTCCGTTGTCTTGAGCCTTTTTGTAGATTCTGTCTTCAATGGCGAGAAGGTGTGTTGCGTCGCCGTCCCCGCGGTTGCCTGTGCGGAATTGCTGACGTTCGGAAACGTTCACCTTGATCCACAAGAACATCCCTTCTTCTGGGATCTTCCACTCGCAAATTTCCGAGGGGAGAAATCGCCTGCATGAGTCCAGCAGGCTATTGCGCCGGCGACCATACTGCGCTGACAATGACCTAAGCCAGTTGAAGAAGCCGTCATGGCCCCAGGTCTCGTCCAGAAGTTTGTACACCATGACTTGTGACGGACCGCTAGGACATAGCACGCCGATTTCCGAGTACGATACGAACTTTTCAATGACCTGAGAGCTTCCTGTGACCCAACCACACCGCAGACCCGGTGCAAGAATCTTGGATGCTGTGTCCATGCGCAGCACACGGCCAGACACGTCGAGAGACAGATACGAGGCAGGGAGATTCTTGACAAATTCTTCGTTAGCCTGGAGCGGATTCGACTCTGCAGACTCAAATGCCGATCTTGAACCATCCAATTGAAGGAAGCAATACGGGTCATCCTCGAGTATGTAAAGGTCTTGTCGCTCTGCAATGGCATAAATCTCTCTTCGGCGCTCTAAGCTCTGCGTAGTTGCCGTAGGGTTCTGTCCAGTTGGAATCATGTACAAGACGAATGGCTTTCGACCCTTTCCGTAGTCCCAATGTTGAAGCTTCTGATCAAGGTCGTTCGGAATCAAGCCAAATTCGTCCATCTCGATGCCGAGGATGTGAAGACCCTGAGATTTGGCACAAGTCATCGTCCCGGAGTAGGTGTGTTGTTCGGTCAGGATGGTATCCCCAGGGTTGCAGAATATCCGGAAGGCAATGTCAATTGCCGAAGTCGTACCACACGTCAAGGAACAGTCCCAGTCATCGTAAGGAGGCTGGTGAATCAACTCGACGTGTTCCGTCACGAACCGCAGTGCCTGGGGCGATCCTGCAGAGTATCCGTAGTTCATTGCCACCGCCAGATCGTATGCCGTCTCATGTTTGGTCGATGTCATCGAAACTGTTGAGACGCGTTGTTCCTGTCCAACTGATGCATCTTGAAGGCATCGGAGGATCATCGACTCCCATGGGAAATATTCTGGCGCAGGACGGGCCGTGCCCAAGCTGATGAGCTTCTTCTGCCCCTGCCCTCGCGAAGCAGCTTTGAGCGGCGAAGCCTGTAGATTGTAACTTTCTTTGCTGAGTCTGTGATCCCAGCGTTGGGCCTTTTGCTTCACCTCTGGAACATGACTCTTGAAGAACGCAGAGCAAGTGTAAGGGGCAGAGCCAGCAGTGAGAGGTTCTTGGGACGATCGGTTCTCTCGGAGCCTCGCCAGGTCGTGGTTGAGCGTCATGTCGAAGATTGATTTGAGATGAAGAATGAGGACTCAGATGTGATGTACAAAGCTCTAGCCTCTGGTGGACGATCGTGGGTCGAGACCATGCATCTCTTATGTGCATAAAACAAAGGGAGAACACAAAGTATTACAATACAGCTGGACAAGTCGAAGTTGCGTAAACTGAGGCATATGTCCCCGAATCTCGGGCAAGCAATGTGTAATCGGCATACAGGTCCTGTTCAATCGGAGAAACCCACACAGCCTAGAACCGCATGGACAGGCAATCAGCGAGTTCGCCGAAATTCTGCTCTACGTCGATTCTATGATCTCATATCCTTTTGATCATCAAGTATGAGTCTCGTTTGTCAAGCTCTCGTAGGTGGTCCCGATCACCGTATCCTCGCTGATAAGCTGCCGGGTCCTCGGAGTTGCAGAATCGCATCATCGTTGTGTCACGGCATCGTTCATGGGATATGGCGCATTGACAATAGTCATACTTACTCAGAGTAAGTTACTCAATTGGTCTTTTACCGGCCAAGAATCGGATAAGGCAGCCTGCACAGCATCTGGATGTATCGGACGGCCAGAAAGATAACGAACGCCATTGTTATCTTGTCCGTCCCGAAAGTTGGCGTTCTCCGTCGTTTCGGAGTGGAGTCGGGCCCGACGCGGCGCGCAATCAGGTCGGGCGTGCATAGATACGCGCTATCGGACTGGGCTCGGGGAAGACACCAAATGGTGTGACCATCGGAGAGAGGCCTGAACTTGTCCGGAGAAAAGTGCTCGTCGGCTAGTAGTTAAGAGCGGAGGATCTAGCAGTCATTGACCATACTTGCATTTGGTCACTTGCCAACGAAATCACCGCCAATGTCTACCAACTTCAAATTCGAGGGCTGGGTTGGCGAAGATCCGTCTGCCGTGGAGGGCAATCTTGTCTGGAAGGAGTTCAAGCCGAAGGAATGGGAGGAATCTGACGTTGATATTAGGATCACGCATTCAGCCATTTGTGGTTCCGACATACACACCCTGAGGAACGATTGGGTGAGTTACCATCTTAGTGATTCAGTGCAATTTAGTGGCAATCGCTGACCCAAATTGGCGGAAGGGCGCAACATCCTTTCCAGCAGTCGTGGGCCACGAGATTGTGGGTGTTGTTGTCCGCGTCGGTCGTGATGCTGGTGAATTCATTGTCGGTGACGTCGTGGGAGTAGGCTGCCAGGCTGATTCTTGTCGATCTCGCGATGGACCGTGTCAAGAGTGTGCCAACGACGAGGAGAACTACTGCCCGAAGCGAGTCAACACCTACGATAGTACCCACCGTAATGGAAGTCCGTCTTATGGAGGTTACAGCTTGTACCACCGATGTCCGGGGCATTTTGTCATCAAAATCCCAGAGGGCCTTGCGCCGGAACACGCTGCTCCTATGCTCTGCGGCGGCGTCACAGTATATGCACCGCTCCGGCGATTTGGGGCCGGCCCAGGACGGAAAATCGGCATCATCGGCGTTGGAGGACTTGGCCACTTCGCAATCATGTTTGCCAAAGCAATGGGGGCGAGCAAAGTAGCAGCTATTTCGAGACGGTCTGACAAGAAGGAAGATGCACTTCGTCTTGGCGCGGATGAGTACATCGCGGTCGCTGAGGATGACAATTGGTCTCAAACGAATGCCAGAAGCCTAGACTTGATTATTTCCACGGTCTCATCTTCCAAGGTATGTTGGCGTTTTGTGCTGCTTCTTGCTCATTTTCGTTGTCTTGACACCCTGCTCTGAGCACGAGGCTGATCCTTCCCAGATCCCTCTGAAGGAGTACTTCGGACTCCTGGTAGTTGGTGGTCAGTACATTCAGGTGGGAGCACCAGAGGAGCCTTTGCCTGTCATGGCGCTGGCACTGATTCGACCCCGAATCAGCCTGACTGGGTCCATTATTGGAAGCCCCAAGGACATCCGAGATATGTTCAAGCTGGCCGCTGAAAAGGGGGTAAAGCCATGGATCGAGACACGGCCAATGAAGGAAGCAAATGAAGCACTGCGCGATCAGGTGAAAGGATTGCCTCGATTCCGTTACGTGTTGACCAATTGAGCTGTATATAAACGTCACGGGCCCCCGCGGTGACCGGTTTGCCTTGACCTTCTATTGTCTCAACTAAAATTCAAGTTCACAATAGTCAGTTAGGCGCCGGCATCAGGTACTGATTAAATACAGAAGGATGATCCGCAAGACCTTGCCAGAAAGTTAGCTCAGAGTCCCAAACTTCTGGTTCCAATGCCTCTGCCCATGAGATTTCATCCGCGGTTTGCACCGTATTATTTGGCAAGTTGGCACCCAAAGCATTATGGTGCCTTCGATCGTCGTTGAAGACCGAGTCCAAGAAACAGTTTATGGTCTGGGCTGCTTTTGCCAACAACGCATAATTCGGATCTTCCAGCTTAACAATTCTCCCTCTTTCAATTTCTGCGGCCAGCACAGTCAGATCTCGCAGTAACTTGGCGCGTGTCGTAATCAGGACTGGGATTTCAAGCTGTGCGGCCATTGCGAGGAGTATCATACCAGCTGCTGGCAGCCCATAGTGAGCGACCTCAATAATGGTTAGCAGAGGGCACAATAGCTTACGACAAGGGTGACCAACTTTCCAACTGAGATTCGTGCCTGAATTTGCAAGTTCATCTCGAGAAAGAACTACATCAACCACCATACTAAGCATCTTTTGGGCAATTTCAACGACAGCACCATCAGGTTCTGACTGGCGATTCAACATCAGACGCCGCAACAACAGTTTCACATGTAAATGGTTGAGGCATATGCTGAAAAGGAAGTCACGTTCGAAAGGCCCGGCATGATTTGGAGGTCGTCGTCCAATGCGAAATCTATCAGGAAGCGCACGCCATTGCTCGTCGGCTACTTTCTCCAGTTCACTTCAAGTCTTAGCTCTCGCAACCAAATATTTTCAGGTGTAAAACCGGACTCACACAATCTTCGTCGTGCGATCTACCCGACTGCGGTCAAAAAGCAGCTCCATTATATCTTCTTTGACAGACGCGCACAGTGCTGACCAGCGTGTTTCTGATCTATAATCAATGGATGAGTCCGTCAGCCAGTCAGCTGGGCCAAGTTGACCGATGGATGGCGATTTGTCCGAAGCTGGAAGTGCAAGTGGTTGTGTATCGGGTAGGTGAAAGTGGCAAAATCGTTTGCTCATGCGCAACGGCCTGCCAAGGAAGAGAGAAACGTTTTTGTCCGCCGAATAGATTCGGGCGAATGCCATCTTGCGCATCTGCATGAGAAAGTACGGCGTGTCCGGTTTGTTGTCCATCCTCTCATGATATCCCAGCGCAAAAGTAGACGAGATAACGTCGCCCATGCTCCGCCACAAGTTGTAGCCTGTGTTAGCATTTAGCAGACGTGTCTCAGCCTTGGATCGGATCACTCACTCTGGTCACCGTCTACGTAAGAGTGGATTATGCAACGTTCATATTGTATGAAAAGCTGCAAATCATTGAGGCAATCCATAGATAGACAGACCTCGAGCACACAGCCGATTTGGCGCATGATCATGGCGCGGAACTCATGTTTCTGGATTTCCGAGGTAAAAAGGGAAGGGAAGAAGGAGATGTCCATCGAGGCTCTGAGGACGGCACAGAGAAAAATGCCAAGAGTTTCCCAGCGAGTATGTGACTGTAGGAATTGATTGGTGTAGCTGGATAACGTAGTTGTGGCATCGTATGCGAGAGGGCGTGCAGTGTTTTCCACCAGCCTCTAGGCGAGTGCGACATGCCAATTCTCTCCTTCAAAGTTAGACAGCGAAGAGCAGTCTGCACTTTCAGCACAAAGCTCCACGAAAGGACCCGCGAGGGCCAGGTTCGCGCCTTTTGCATGCCAGAATGAGAGAAGGCTTCTCATGTCGCGCAAGCTACATCCACCCAGAAGCTGCTTCAAACACTCAGCACCCTGCATCCCTTGGTGGGACTCGCCCACCATGAGACGTCGGCCAGAGTTTGTCAACGTGTTGAAACCTGACGCAGTGCTCCCCCCCTCGTCATCACGCTGTGAGAGAATCTGATCGAAAATGGCGGCATGGCTTGATTGGCCAAGATAGCCTGGGTTGGGGTAGGGGTGCTCGCGACCCGTCGGAGTAAAAGACTCGGAAGCCTCTCGGAAATGGCGGCTGCTAGACAGATCACAAATTTGTTAGCTGGAACCTCGCAGACTGACTATCGTGGGCATGGAGTGAGCAGCAGTTCATACGGTGAGACTATTTCCTTGCCAGGCAAGTCAGGGTCCAGAGGTTGTTTTCTTTTGAATGGAGACGCTCTGTACACACAGAAGCTGGCTTTGTCCTGTTGTCTGCATCGGAGACAAGTGGGCCGTTCGTGGCCGCATGCAAGCTTAGACTTTCTGCAGGGTTCGCAGGCTGCCTTCCTCGAAGTCATGGCGGAGTAAGTGTTCAATTGGAATCTGCCCTTTGACCGCAAGGCATGTCGCTGAGTGGTGATTAAGGGATGAGAGGACGTCGGTGTTGCGGTTGAAGGGTCGGAGAGAGGTCAAATTTACAAAAAGAAGCTTCGGAGAGATCCATTGTTTTCGGAGAGAGAGTGCGCCAGACTTCGGAGTAACCGGGGTGCAGGGGTAAGAGAACTCGGCCTCCATTGTCGGAGAAATGTCAACAGCGTCTTACCAATTGTAAGGACTACGCACTTCGTGCTGATATCCGACCTTGTGAGTTGTACGTATCAACTCTTAGCAAGGGCAAATGTAGATCAAGTATATCTTCGGGCCGAAATATGATATGACTCGGATGTATCTACCATTCGTGTCGAATTACATGCCATCCCCTGCCGACGCAGCACACCTTCAAATCACCATGTCTTCTTCAACTACTATCGCCACATATCTGTTTACTCGCCTGAGGCAACTTGGCGTCGGTGCCATTCACGGAGTTCCCGGCGATTACAACTTGGATTTACTAGACTACGTGAAGCCATCGGGGCTCACCTGGGTTGGCAATGCGAATGAACTCAATGCTGCTTATGCGGCTGACGGATATGCGAGAATCAAAGGCATTGGTGCAATTATCACGACATTCGGTGTTGGGGAGCTTTCTGCGGTAAATGCTATCGCCGGTGCCTACGCAGAACTCTCTCCCGTTGTTCATATCGTTGGAACACCAGCGAGGGCATCTCAGGATGCACGTCTGCTCATCCATCACACCTTTGCCGATGGCGAGTATGGCCAATTCGCGAAGATGCACGCGCACGTCACTGTGGCCCAAACATCACTATGGGATCCCCGTACATCAGCTCAGCAGATCGACGCAGTCTTACAACAGTGCCTTATACACCATCGCCCAGTTTACATCCAGATCCCCGTCGATCTAGTGGCTGTCAATATTTGTTCCGCTCGACTGCAAACGCCCTTGAGTAGCTCGACCGTCGATTTCAACTCTAGCCCTGAAACGGAGACCGTCTTGAACAAGATTCTCGAGAGAATCTATAATGCCAAGAAACCAGTCATCATCGCCGACGGCGAATGTAGGCCATTCGGCATTGTCAATGACGTTCAGGCCCTCATTGATAAGACCGGGTGGCCCACCTGGACAACGAACTTTGGGAAAGGTCTTTTTAATGAGACACGCTCAAACTTCCATGGCATCTACAGAGGAGACTTTTCCGACCAATCTGTCAAGGAGACTATCGACAGGGCAGATCTTGTACTCTTCTTCGGGCCGCACCTGAGTTCAAGCAACACGTACGGTTTCACGGCTTTTCCTACCTCCGAGGTCGCTATCTTTATCAAAGCAACCAAGGTTGAACTAGGATCCGACTCCATTCGAGATGTCCCAGCTTCGTACGTTACATCTGGACTGCTTCACCACATCGACGTCAGTAAGATCGCAAAATATGACTCGTATCCTCTTCTCCCTCGGGATTCCCTACTGCCCTTATCCGCTCTGACGGACGACTCGGGTCCAATCTACCAAGACAAGTTATGGCGCTCCATTGCCAACATTCTTCGACCTGGTGATGTCATCCTCGGAGAGACAGGCACTGCAGGCTATGGTGTGAGGGACATGCCCTTGCCGCCGCACGCAAGACTATTCACTCCTGTTACCTGGCTCTCCATTGGGTTCATGCTCCCAGCTGCCCAAGGAGCAGCGCTTGCCCAGCGAGAAATGATCGCAGAGTCAAACTACTATGGTCTGAAACAGGGCCAGGCTCGTACCATACTGCTGATCGGCGATGGGAGTTTCCAAATGACGGCACAGGAGTTGGCCACCATCATCCGTCACAACCTTGATGTTGTGATTTTCTTGATCAACAACGATGGTTACACCATTGAAAGATGTATCCATGGGCGCAAGCAGGACTACAACGACATATCTACGTGGCGGTATCTCCACGCCCCTCACCTCTTTGGTGCTAGCGAAGACACCTACACTGCTGCATGTAGAACATGGTCGGAGTTGTATGATGTTTTGGTCAATGCACAGCTGGGTGCTGCCAGTGGACTCCAAATGGTTGAGATTTTCATGGACCGTGAGGATGCACCAACAGGGCCACTTCTACAATATTTAGAAACACAGAAGGCAAAGGAGACACCGGCATAGTACGCGCATGCAATAGAGATGAGTTTGATCTAGCAGAAGACTGACGTAACCTTGAGTGTCATGTCTATGAGCAGTCCTATCAGCGGGAGATCTAGCCCAGCCCAGGGGAACCGCTTACAAGAGGTGGGACGAGTAGGCAGGGAGAGGATCAATCATGAATTCGTATGGACCTTCTCCCGGCAAGGGAAGAAATCATGGTTGCGAGGAGCGTCGTCTTACAATGCCAAGAAGGCTTCAGTCAAATTCCGATGTCTTGTCAAGGTGTTCTGAGCAGTAGGCTGGCTGCCATGTCAAGATAATCCCTGAATAGTATGGTTTATATAGTTGTATGTAGAATTTATTGATCACACGGTGACAATATTTCCCGTTGTGCCAAGTGTACTTATTATGGACAAACTTAGGTATTAATCCAACAAACTTCATGGTTCTTCAGAAAAACCAATCAATCGAAGCCTTCAACTTTTCACGCCACCCTCGCTTCTCTGGGTCAGTCTCTGGCGTGTATCTATCCGTCTCCAAGTCCATCTCGATGAGGCTTACGAGCTTCGTCTTTTTGTATAGCTTCCATCCAATGATCATGACCAACATGACTGGAAGTTCGACGTAGAAGCTAACGAAGCTTGCGGCGTCGAATCGAGGTGTAAAACAAGACCAACCTTGAACAAGGATGATGAAAGTATTGAGAATAACACAGGCCCATGGCCCGACGGGGTATGTGGGGTTGGAGAAAGGTAGGAGGTGCGTTTTGCCTTGAACCGCCAGTGCTCTTCGAAACCGAATCGAGGTGATTCCAATTGACAACCAGCTCAGTTGATTCGACACACCGACAAGACTATGACGCGGCTTAGCAGAAAGAGGAGGTAAATTAGAGTCGAACTCACTTCTGCAGCCAATTCCACAGCTGTCCCGCCCCAATAAAGCTAGAAGCAAAACAAAGACCGCTAGCCAGCGATGTAACGACAACAGCAACCCAAGGTACCTTTTGTCGATTGAGTTTCCCAAAGGCACTTGGTGCGTGTCCGGCGGATGCCAGTGCATGGATTAGGCGAGCGCCGGCGAAGAGTGCGTGGTTCCCGGCGGACACTACACTTGTCATGACCACGGCGTTCATCACGCTTGCTGCGACACTCGCTCCAGTCATCTCAAAACGATTGTGAATGGTGATACGTCGACAGTCTTGGCGGAGAGACCAGGGTAGTTGTAAGGCACATTGAGGCCGATCAGAAGTATAGACAAGATACTGGGTACATATTTGTCAGCGAGGGCGGCCGAAAACATCTTGAATATACCCACTAAAAGATAAGAATCCTCCAAAACACGTTTTTCACAACTTTTGGCAAGTTCTTGGCTGGGTTCTTTGTTTCACCCGCTGTTATGGCGATGGACTCCGTCCCGCCATCTACATCTCATCAGAATCATCCATGCGTCCTCAGTCAGTCAACAAAAGCCGGGATACCTACACGAAAAGGATGCCGTGACAAATACAGTAGCAAAGCCCCCAACGCCTCCGACGAATGGTGCGCTGGGCAAGTGCCAATTTTCACCGCCAACGTAATGACCGGTGGAGTTGCCGCCACAGTTGACGACAATCCCAACAACGATGAACACCTGAGAAGCGTGGATTAGCAACAATGAATTGTGTTGATGTTGGTTTCGGTCGACCCACCACCACAGTGATGACCTTCAGCAAACTTAACCAGTATTCAATCTGTCGAATGTCAGCATATGGTGTTGTCTGCCAGAGTTTGGAAAGTTCGCCTACTTCTCCATAAACCTGAACAGCAATCAAGTTCGCACCTACTAACAAAACCCAAAATACCAGGCTGAGGGCCCAGCCGGGGAAATTGGCCGTCCAATATTTGATGACGAGTTGCAGAGCAACTAGATCTGCTGCCGTTGTAACAGCGTCGTTGAACCAGTAGTTCCAGGTAAGTGCAAACCCAAAGGAATCGTCAACAAAACGGCTAAGGTTTAAGCAATCATCAGCAATACGATTTAATGACAGAACATTTGGGTCATGTATCACCCTGCCATAGTGCAAAAGCTTCCAGCAACCGGGATAAAGGCAGCCATCTCGCCAAGACTCAACAACGTCACGAAGACAATAGCACCCACGATGGCGTAGGCAAGTAGCATAGAAGCTGGTCCGCCGGTCGCGAGAGCCTTGCCAGAGCCTAGGAATAGGCCCGTTCCAATGGTACCTCCAATTGCTATCATCTGCACCTGCCGTGCAGATAGAGAGCGGCGCAAGTTGTCGGCCGCAGACGGCTGGGAGCAAATAACACCTTCATCGTTTGATATACGGTGGGTGATTGTGTTGGACTTCTTCTCGGCATTGGATGACATTATGCTGGCGTTGTGATAGTTTTCGTACTTATATCGACTTGTGACGGGGGGGCGAGCTTGGAAGGACAGTCATAGCGAGGAAAATGGTGTCAATACCTAGCTTGCTTAAAATACTTCATTCAACTAGACCAGGCAAGAAGATCAATATTTGGGGGATTGCGGGCAGAAATCTCATTGGATAGAGATACGGAAACATTTTACAAATGAACCAGGCAGGTTTCTCGAGGCCGGGAAAGCTGCCGGACACACATCTTATCATATTTTGCCTATCTACCTAGCTCTGTCCGGGCGGTGGCGGACCCAGGTCAGTAGTTCAGACTGGTCAGGCCTCTTTTGTCATAACACTTGCATCTGATAAGACCGCTCACAGATTACGCTTATTTACTTGTCTAGAATACAGGGTATAGATAGTGGCTAAGTAAGGAGTTTGACATCGGCGACCAAGAACATGGTGCAACCTAAAGATCAAGAATCTTGCGGACCTCGGACGGCAACATAGTCAACCCGGGCACCGGACGTAAACTTGTGCTTCACACCACTCTGTATAGAATTTTGTCCCTCTTCAGGATCTTCCTTATTGACTGTCGGTTTCCGAGAGTCAACAGAGATATATCGAAACGGCCTAGTAGCGTTGTGCAATCCTGGATTACTCAGGCAGATGAAGCCAACATGACGATCCTTGTGGGGTGAAGTTTGAGAAGCCGATATTGTGTCCAGGAATAACTTTGGCCGATAAAGGTTGTCAATCGGCGTGGGCTCGGAGAAGAGTTGATTTCGCCGTACGCAGAAACATGAGCGTTCTCCGACGGCAGTGGGGCCGAATTCCTGCGGCTGGCACTAATCCTTGATGAATTGGATCTTGAACCCAGGTTAAGGCCAGTCGGAGAAGGACGAAGATTATCAGGTGCGTCACCGACACTCTCCGCATGGCTAATGACGTGTATGAATGACATTATTAGTTGGTATTGATAGCAAGCAATGTCGGGTCTGCTTGCAGGATTCGGTCGGAACCGATCGCAGAGACTTAGCTGGGGATATCTTTGACTATCCGAGGCCATAGATTGGGCGTAGGATGGCGTTTGAAACTAAGAGACATACTTTCACTTCTTAGACGAATATAATGTCTGCTATAACTCGTCTCCAGACGCCCTACATACATACGATAAGCTCTCGTACAGAAGTAAATCTTTGCTCTCAGGGTCTGAGATCTGAACTAGCTCCAACTTCCCCGTTGAGACTATTTTAAAGCCTCCATTTCTGAAACATACTCACAGCATGGGCGACTCCAAATCAATGCAAGCCGTTGTGTTTCACGGCCCTCGGAATGTCTCGCTCCAAGAGCGACCAATCCCACAGAGTATGCATACCTCGATACCTTGCACGGATGATTCTAGCTCTAATCCGATGGTTTCCAGTACATAATGAAGCCGATATTATTGTAAAAGTGGACGTCACTGCCCTGTGCGGATCGTAAGCAAGCCATCACGGTCTATCCTGTGTATCAAGAAACCACGGATCTGACATGAGGCAAAGAGAGTTGCATGTATATCGCGGGCATCAAGTGTCGCGGACCGGCTTCATCATGGGTCACGAGTTCGTTGGAACAGTCGTCAAGGCAGGTTCAGAAGTTGAAACTCTTCATGTTGGCGACAAGGTTGTTGTGCCGTTCACCGTCTCTTGGTAATGACTCCAATCATCCCGAAAACTTTCATCAGAGCAGAACACCACAGCTAACAGGAAGACCACAGTGGAAAATGCTTTTACTGTTGCAATGGTGGGAGCGCACGCTGTTCAGAATGTCTCCTCTTCGGCACAGCGTTTCTAGATGGCGGGCAGGCAAAGTACGTTCGAGTTCCACTGGCTGATACCACAGCTATCGTGGCGCTAGCGACGATCGATAACGAGGCCCTTGTCCTCATGGCCGACATATTTCCCACAGGATATTATGCGGTCAAAAGTGGTATGGAGATGTTGACCGGTATGGTCGCTCATGATAGCACGGTTGTAGTGGTGGGATGCGGTCCTGTGGGTCTTTGTGCTATTGTTGCGGCCGCTCACTTTCGTCCCCGACGTCTCTTAGCTATCGATAGTGTGAGAGACCGCCTGGAGCGGGCGGAGGAGCTTGAAGCAAAGCCTCTGAATCTTCTTGATGGCATGGCGAGCCTGCAGGCTGAGGTCGAGGCTGTGACCGAGGGTCGCGGTGCCGACCTTGTCATCGAAGCCGTGGGCCTCTCTCCGGCGTTCAGAACGTCCTTTGAAATTGTCCGGCCATTCGGGGTTGTTGTCAGTATCGGCGTGCATTCTCAAGATGTGAGTGCTACTGGGCCCGGGTAAGAGATCATTTGACTTATGACTTCTAGATACCGTGGTCAGCCAAAGAGGCTTACGAGTACGTACTCGCAGCGAGCACATCTTCCCTCTCAGTCCAGGTTGTCGATACTAATCAGATTGCAGCAAGAACATCCGGCTTCAAATGGGCCGCTGTCCCGTTAGAAGCATTTTCAGCGAAGCTTTAGAATTACTAGAAGAGAAGCAAAAGTCTTTGGGCTAGGTCTTGCGTGGCGCAATTGTCTGTCATTATCATTGGAGCGAAAGTTGACTACGAGGAGACTGGATTCTTGACTAGCACCTGCATGCCACTGTCAGAGGCAGAGACTGGGCATGAGTTATTTGATGAAGCTCGAGTGTCCAAGATCATTTTCAAGCCAGGCCTGTCACCGTGACCGTGAATTGAGGTGGTGAAGATATAATTGAGGTATGGAATGAATTTAAAGAATGATTCGCGAGGAACTTGTGACTGCATAAGGCAGTCAAGATGTCACCAAGATCATATATGAATTGTTCGACCTGATGATTTTCAGCTATCCAATGGCCCAGAACAAAGCAGAAAAGCACCACCAAATTCCACAACGGAAAGATATTTGCCATTTGGGCGGATGTTTCTGCATATCTGGGCGGAGAGTGATGTACAACGGCGGTAGTGAGAGGCGACGACGGCGGTAGAGATGGCAGAAGTAGCGTCAGAAATAGCAGTGATAGTAAGAAGTCTTCTTAAATTTTAATTTAGCTTGAAATATTGGGTACGGTTACTGGCTAACATGGGTCGTTCTCTACCCAACCAGCTGAAATTGTTTGCTAGGATAGCAAGACTCAACACGAAGGCGTCGAAGCCTAAGTGGTCGGAGTTCAACTGCGGCTGGTCGAGCTTCACATCAATAAGGCGCAAATACAGACAATTTTGATTGTGAAATATTAGACACTCATGCCATCAACAACAAATGGCCTTGGTACGTGATACGTTATCCCGGCTCTGAATCGGTCTGACAGTACCAAGCACTCGATTGGGTAAATAAGGTGGCTGATCCAATAGAAACCAGTCACCGCTAAGCAATATGCAGGCAGACTGATAGAGCATCAGCTGCAAGTGTTTGCATAAGCGCCCTCATCCCTCTTCCAATGGCGGTGCCGTGTTCACCTATTGTGTTATTCTGCCGCTCTACACAGCCTGACGTGGCAGTGCAAAGCTGAGACATTTTAATATCAGATACCTCCCGCACGATGTTCCCCTCTTTTATCTCTCCTACCTAGCAGTCTCCCAGCCCTTGTAGCCATTCGTTATGGAGTTCACGCTGGCCTTCGGTGCCGTCGGCGATTTTATCGCTGTGATAACACTGATCAAAGACATCATCACGGCACTTGACGACTCTACTGGCTCCGCGAAGGATTACCGTGACGTTGTGCACAGCCTCGAGATTCTTCAAATGACAGTAGAGCAGGTGAGCAAGATCTATGACGACCATGGGATTGCCAAAGATCTGAGCGATCTGAGGATACTTGCAATGAACAGCGCCAGTCAAATTCAAAAGGGCCTCGAGGCATTTCGTGATCGCAATCGCAAGTTTGATGGTAGCCTTGGCACTGGAGCGAAGAAGAACGTTTTTCTAGATGTCGTTCGAAAGATCCAATGGATCTTTGAGGAGAAGGATGTTATGAAGTTTCGGGATGAAATGAAAGGCTACACAGTAACGCTCAGTATGCTGCTGGACGTAACAACTATGTGGGTACTAGCCTTTGAGCCGATGTGCAATGGTAGTACTTGGTGCTGACTTCGAACGATTGATAGTCGCCTGATGCAACGAAACCACGAGGCTCGTGTTAACCTGGTGGCCGAGAACGAGGACCGCACAGCCATTACTATTCGAAGATCCAGCCAAATGCTGAAACAGTACGTTGGAGCTATTGGACAAAGAATCCTTTCCAAGCTGGGGTTCATAGCTGGGCTCGGTATGGACCTTCGAAAATCTACTTCAGACCTCATGACAATGATGGCGTCACTGTCAGGTGAGCTGAGTGGAATCAAAGCCATCTTGATGCGGCTTGAGCGACCCCTTAACGACTAACACTTCATCCTTGAAGACATTACAGGTCGAGCTTTTCCTATCCATCTCAAGACAATCACCTCTTGGAATGCTTTCGAGTTTATCCTTACAGACCGATTCAGAGGCAAGAGGGGCGCCCATCGAGTCAAAGGCAAAAGATATACTTTGCAGGAAAGAGCGTCCCATCGACAAGTAGACCGCTCGATTGACTGGGAAAACGCGTTCCTGCCGTATAAGAGGATTGATATGAGCCTCGTCTGCAGAGAAACTCAAGCAGGGTCTGCTATAAGCTCAAGCATGAGTTGTCCATGGTGTCAGACTGTGTCACCGGGGATTTCCGATAGGGAGACTCAGTGGTAAGTGGTAATGGTTGGACATATACAGAACTTTGTGCTGATAGTTCCCAGTCGAAACTGCAACATGTTCTTCAGAAGAGTAGTCGAGACAGATGATTCAGAAGTGCAGACAAGCGGCAGGCCTGCCGTTGTTGCTATGCCGTACGCGGACCCGTACATATCTGGCAAATTCGTCGTCCGCTTCGGTGAACCATCGTTTCGACCACAAAAGCGAAAACGTGGGGACGAAACATGCGGGACAGGTGCTGCTGTCGCGCTACGAGCAACGAAGCTAAAAAGACGCTCGAACGACATAGGCAACGATGCAATGGCCGACAAGGAACATTCAGACTCCGATGATGAAGAGTTTCAAGGTTTCATACGGATCACTCTCGTCTCAAAGCGGCGACGGACTAAATGGTTCGTATCAGATCGGACGGAAACATTTAGCTCTGCAGCCCAAAGATTCGTTGGGAATGACGCATGGATAAAATACACGAACAAAGTCACCAAACTAACACCTTCTCATGTCGAGAATAAGATGCTTGCCGAAGCAGCACTTTTCGAAACAAGATTGTCTCGAATCGAGCCTCAGCTGTCTGGACTTCGACATATCATTTCAGAAGACATGGAAGTGAAGAGCGACGATGAGTCAACAGATGGAGATAGGACTTTCGAGCTTGACAGGGACCTTGAGTACCTCATTCATAGACACAAGGAACCACCACTCCCTATTTATAGTGAAGGTATTCGTATATATAGTTATGACTGATACGCGAGGAGGCGCTAACAGTAAAACGTAGATCTCCAGGCTGGCTCCTTGGAACGTGAAAAATACAACATCCCTCAGCACCTTTCAACGGTAACTTGGAACAGAAAGCAGAAGCCAATCATCTTTCTCGATCACGTATTCGACTGTGCATCTCTATTGAGTTGGATCGTCGAATGTATCATCAGGGATGGGGTCCCTGTCCCTGAAGTGCGCCATACGCTGGTTGACTTGGCAAGAGACATCGAGTTTTTAGAAGAGTGCAGTACTTCAACTGATAAAAGCGGAGAGAGCGAGCCCAATACCTTACTCTCCGAGATTTTATGCGAATTCGCTTATCTTCAACGAGCCATCCGAATATCAGAGGCCTGTGTTGGACGTCACACAGTCATCGGACAAGTGCCACCAAAATGTACTTGGGGCGGGTGTTATACAGGCACAGCTCTGGCGTTAAGCTTGGTAAACATCGAAGACGCGCCTGAGAATACCAATATGAGGTGGTCGTGGCTCTACGAGGACCACTGCCTCTTGGCGGGGAGAATCGACGATTTTCGGAGAGTGCGAGATCAACGTACGTCTGGGTCGTCGCTGGGGCCACTCGTCAACGATCTAGTCACCTTCGACGATTAGAAACAACGATATTCTATGGTGTATGGTGTATTTTTGGTATTTCAAGTCAATGGCGTTCTACTATCAAGGCTCGCTGCTGCATAACAAGCTTGACCACATAATCACATTCATATTCATTGGTACATGATATTTATTCATATCAGTCATGAATTGTCATTATACTATACACATGTTTCTATTTTGATACAGATGTTTCCAATTACTCCTGCGCAATCTTCAAGACGGCCTTGCCGAAGTTCTCACCCGTAAGCATACCAACGAAACCCTCCGCAGCCTGGTCGATGCTCTCCGTGACGTGGATCTTGACCTTCAGGTCACCCTTGGCAATAAGAGGCTGGACCTTCTCCTGGAAGGGCCTGTACCTGCCGGGAGACAAGTCGACAAGGAAGCCCTGGAAGGACAGCTTCTTGGCGACGAGGTGGAAGAGTCCACGGACACCCTTCTGCTGCTCGAGAGGAGTGTTGTAGTCGGAGATCATACCGCAGCCGATGATGCGGCCCTTGGGATTGAAAGACTCCAGCGCGGCCTCGAGGTGGTCGCCGCCGACGTTCTCGAAGTACATATCAATACCCTGGGGGGCGAGACGCTTCAGAGCATCGCGGGGAGACTCCTTCTTGTAGTTGAAGCCGCCATCGAAGCCGAGCTCGTTGATAATGAAGTCGAGCTTCTCATCGGAGCCGACGGATCCGATGACCTTGACGCCCTCGGCCTTAGCCAGCTGTCCAACGATCTGGCCGACGGCACCAGCGGCGGAGGACACGAAGATGGTCTCGCCCTTCTGGGGCTTGCCGATGTCGTAGAGACCCTCGTAGGCGGTCATACCGGGCATGCCGAGGGCGCCGACGAAGAGCGGGAGGTCGACGTTGTGGGTGTTGGGGACCTTGAAGAAGCCCTGGGTGAACTTGGCGGGGATGACGGCGTACTCGGCGTTGGGGCCCATGAAGGAGGTGACGAGGTCGCCAGCGGCGAACTGAGGGGTGTCGGAGCGCTCGACCTTTGCGACGATGGAGGAGACGATGGTGGCGCCCTGCTCAAAAGGGGGGATGTAGGACTTGCCGGCCTCGGCGGGGCGCATGCGGCCGCGCATGTAGGGGTCGAAGGAGGAGTAGAGGACCTTGATCAGGATGCCGCCGTCGAGGGGCTGGTCGAGGTCGATGGGGCGGTCCTCGACGGTGAGGTCCTGGCCCGGGACGGGCAGGCCCTTGGGGACCTGCTTGAAGACGAAGCACTTGTTGGAGACGGGAGCCATTGTTGTGAGTTGTTGACGATTTGAGGAAAGGGGTATCAAAGGGTTGGGTATCGTGATATTGTATATAAGATGAATAACAAAAATGTGAAAATGGGATGGGACTGTACTGCTGTTTCAAAAGTCACCTCAATCTTGGGACGGGATAGCTGGTTTCTTAAATGGGATTTGAGCACTTGCTCCAGATCATGACGAAGCTCCATCGGGCCCGCACCGGGTCCGACGAGGTGGTCCCTTGATGCTGGCCCTCATGGCAAACACGGGGTTGCCAGCGGCCGGACCATGCTTCTTCAGAAGGCGATAGAAGCCATAACGTCATGATGGAAGAATGGCATAGCACACGTCGAACAATCCACTCGGGTGGTTATCCTTTTGGTGGGGTATCGGTTTCGCCTTCTGATCTAGGCTTGGCTGTCAGTTCGTGAAGTGGTTCCCCGATCTAGGATAGCCTGGGAATCCTGCCAGCCTGTTTTGGAACGAGTGCTTCTCTCAAGGATTGCTTGGCTGATCGCTTGACCGCTTGCCGTGTGGATAAGTCAGCACTCTATGCGAACATTTTTTTCTTCCAGTTTTTTTGCCCCTCATTTCTGTCACTGACATCAAGATGCCGCGGCTCGTGGCGGGGCTACCCGCTGCACGAAACGGTAAGCGGTCTGTCGCTAGGCCAATGAAGCTAATCGATCCCTCCATGGACCGGGGACTTGGTTCCTGTTCTTTCTTAGGGTTCTTTTGTTGATAACGTTATGGTCGGCATTAAGGTCCTGTTGCTACGTTCTGTAGTAATACCGCCACGTTGTTCTTCTCGGGTTTGCAAAGCTGACGGAGTCGGGATTGCCGCTTTGTCCAGGAACCCCCGAGTCAGAGTCCGTCCCATCACTGACTAGCTCTTGACAGCATTTTGTCGTGTCGCCTCAGAAAACTGAAAGAGCCACAGAAATCTCTGCCACGAAGAAATGATGACAAAGCGAACAACAGGCACTGCCGGAGCTGGCTGCCCATTTCAGTGGTCTGGCTCCGAACGAAGCTCCTAGAGCCGCCGGCCTTGCTCCCGGTTACCAGGTCCGCGGCCGAGGCATGGAGAGTCTGGCCAGGCGGTCGGGACGGAGCCGAGGTCGACTTTGGATCCCTTTGATGAGCCTTCGAAGCGTCGCAGACGGGGTCCGGGGCAATTGATGGTGTCGGGCAAATGATTGCTCCAGAAGTCGAGCACTGAGAGAGGGGCCAGATCCAGCTGTGAACTTGTGTGATGGCATTCTTGATTTCAAAGCCACAATTTCCGCCCTCCACATCGTCCCAATTCCGCTATCCACTTGGGGCGATCATCCACTGATTCTTCTCGAATTCTCGAAATCTCCGATCGCCCGCAGCCCATGTCGTTCTTCAACAAAGTGCCGAGTGACATGCTGGCAAGGGTCCTAAGCAGCATCTGCCGGAAACAAGTGTTTCGTTGTCGCCATCATCCTCGCGTGTCCCTTGATGGTTGCTTTCTCTGGGGTCTTTGTTTCGGACGCGGTTTCCGCGGACACAGTCACGAGTTGAACACCGGACGATGACCCGGATTCAACCCAGTACTCCTCATAGCCTGTTGGCACGAATCCGATCTTTTCAAAGAACCGCTCTCCATCCGGTGTGGCTGTGAGTGCTGCCAACCAACATCAGTCACTGCTTTCTGTCCATCTCGTGATCACGACAGGAACTTACCCGACTGCCCGACCAGCTTCCACCCTTTCTCCGCCGCAGCCTCGACGACAGAGTTCACCGCGAACCTTCCGAACCCAGGCAGCTTCATCTCGGTCTGAGGCTCATCGGCCCTCTCGATATGGAATACATGCAGCCCAACCTCCGCGTCTCGGTCGCTCTCGCGGGGAAACATGGTCGCAGGATCAATGTCCGTCTCCTTCAGCTTGCCGACCAGCAAATCGCGCCAGAATGAGGACAGGATAGGGAGTGCAATAATTGAGCCGGCCAAGGGCCACGACATCCAGTCGCTTCTGACGGCCGTGAACCAGAAACACAACGCAAGCTCCGGTGCCGCCTCTACCCAGCTCCGCAGGCGGTCCAAGGTGAGCGGCGCGGGGTACATGTCCTGGTCCGACGCGTAGATGTCTTGTAGCATTTCGTCGTCGAGGCCCTCCGCCATCAACGGCGTTTGCGGGGCTTTCTGCGGCTGTTTCTTCGGAGGCATCGTTAATGTTCGAGTCTGTCCACAGTTGGATAATTGATGATGTTGAAAGAAGGTGAGGATGCAGCAAGATGACGCGCCTTATCTCGCGCCCTAATCGCTCTTGTTAAGGACGCGCAGCGGAATCTAGGCCTGACGCGTGCTGTGTGAGCTCTGCCGCGGGGGTTAACCCCACCAGATCTTAGCCTGATACGACCCAACCGCCCGTAAGAATATGTGAGGTAAGACAACCTGGATTATATGACAGATTAGATGTCTGAACTCGGTGCGTTAAACTTTATTCGACATCAATTGGTTCTGAAAGATTTCTCATTGAACTATGTTTTTATAGAAACTGTCTTTCGAAGGTTGCATTCACAAATGCTTCAAGAGGCTGGTTCTATTTGAAGCTTGGCTCTGAGGATTCCGCATTGCTAATCCCCCACACTCCTTGAAAGTACAGGATTTGACGAAAATGCTTTCGTCTACCAACAAATCCGCAGGTTTCTACGAGAAAGAAATTCACCAGAAAGATCCCCATCTCAGCTTGGTGACATTGGAAAAATATCCCGATGTTCACTTAGGTCTGAGAGATGGTGGCTGCGGCTTGCTCGGCAAGGGCATACGTCGCAACCTGCAGGTGGGCTGCTATCGGGACAGGAAACACGGAAGTGTCCACCACAAACAGGTTGTCGATTCCTTTCACCTTCAGGTCATTGTCCACAACCTTGCTCATAGACGCGGTGCCAGAGGGGTGGAAGGCAGATCTGTCAAAACATAGATTATCAGCATCAAGATACAAGGAACACTCTTCAACGTTGTGCAACTCACCGGACTGACGCGCAAAGACGATTATTCAGAGCATCGTCCGTGATGCCTGATGTGAGAGCATCCTGGCCTTCCGAAACAACCTCACCCCCGAGAATCTTCCTTCCCAGAACAGTAGTGTTGCTACTTGAGAACCGGTACTGCAGGCGCTGAGCCTCTCGATGCACGTATCGGTCAACGTTGGTACCGAAGTAGTTGGGATCGACGACCGGGAAGTCACTCGCGTTGGTAGAAGCAAGGGTGACGGAGCCACGAGAGGTCGGGAGGAAGAGAATAGACATGAAGCTGACGGTGCTGCCACTAGCACCGCCTCCGTAGCTGAAGTACTGAAACACATGTTCCAAGAGAGTACGGTCCTGCTGAAGCAGACGATGCGTACTCGGATCCGGCGCCACGCCCTCGTCGGCTTCGATCGCTGTAGCCAAGCCCGATGCATCGACGGATGTGGACACCATGAAATCCTGCGGGTTGCCCCATCCATACTGCTCCTGGTCGAAGAGTGGGTTTCCGGAACCTGGGATCCAGCCTTCCTCGGGGTTTCTGATTGCCCAAGATGTCGTTGAAGAGGAGTGCTCCATGAAGTTCTTGCCAACTTCAGGTGATTCGACCTTGACCTCAATACCATGTCGCTCTAGCTCATCACGGGGGCCAATACCAGAGAGCATGAGGATCTGAGGAGTTCGAAGAGCACCGGCCGACAGGATGACTCGTCGGCTGAGAATCTGTGTGCCATACGCGAGCTGAACTCCGGAGGCGTGTATCGTTCGTTCTGTCGAGACGAGCACTTTCTCGACCAGAGTATCAGCGAGCACAGTAATTCCATCAAGCGGATGGATCACTGAAGCAATCTCTCTCCGACCATTGTGCTTGTTCTCGGAGAAGTCACCAACGCCAAGAGGATTGCCCGCGTTGCCGTCGAGGCCAGGCGAGGTAGGCACTCCGATCTCGTTCCACGACTGCAGCACATATTCGCGAAGGGGGAACGGTCTGTTTGTCGAGGTCACCGTTTGGGCGAAGACATTTCCAGTGTATCCGTGTTGATCAGGATTTCGATCGGGATGTTGGAAGGCTTCGGACTGCCTCATGAATGGAAGTTGGCCGGCATATGACCAGCGATCATCGCCAACCGTAGCGCCCCATTCATCGTAGTCGGCTTTATCGCCTCGCACCCAGTTTTCTAGACAACGACGATTATTTCAGTACAGATGAACATTCTTCCCTAATGTCAGACAGATCAGAAGACTTACCTGCATTGACAAAGTGCCGCCTCCCAATCCGGTGCCCAGAAAGATGTCGAGGGTCCAGTTGTTGAGGTTGGCTTGCGGCGCCGTAAGCCACCCCCCTAAGTAACCGATACCCCCCACCAACTAATAGCAGAAAATTAGAGATTTTTCAGCCACTTTGAATAACCTTAAATTGATTAATTTGCTGTATATCTCTATAAAAGTTGAAATTAGATATATATAAAGCTAAATATTATATCTGCTAACTATTTAGTATTTTAATACTTCTTTTTAAGTGCCTCTAAAGCTTTCTAAGCCTCCTTCTTTATATTTATAATATTATATATAATTATAAAGCATTTATTTTTATTAACCTTCACTATAGCATATTTTATATGCTTAAATTACTTAATTTAAAGCTTTAAAGTAATAATCTTTTTATTATCTTTTATTTTAGTTATTATTATAGTTAGCTATCTAATAGTAAGGTCTACTAATAGAAATTAAAGATTAATATTAATAATAGTAGTTATAGTTATAGCTAAGTTATAAGTTATAAGCTATAGTAGATTAAGTTTTTAGAGGCTAAAGTGATTAGTTTTAAACTTAATAAGTAATTTGCAGTAAAGGTAAGCTAAAAGTATCTATAAGGATTAATATAAAGGTTAATTATTAAAGAGCTATAAAAGTCTAACCTTAAGTAAAGCTTAAGTTATACTATATAAGTCTTATTATTTAAATAGTTTAACTATTTATAAGTGCTATTCTCTTTATTATTATAAGTATTTATTTTAAAAGTAAAATAAATATTTATTCTAATATCTACTAAATGCTTATTATAAATCTTTTATTTATATTTATTTTTTATTATTATATAATTTATGTTATAGTTTTTCTATTTTAAGTAAGTCTTTATTATTCTTATAATTCTATAGTATAAATATCTTATTCTTATTACTTAACGCCTAAATAAATTAGTTAACTATTATCTTTATATATAGGTTATAATATTAAATCTTATCTCTAAAGGTTTTATTCTTAAGACTTAATATAAATAGGTTATTAATTTTAAGTTAAAAATCTATTAATTATACTTTTTATTCTATTTATAATGCTAATATTATATTAAGTTATATTAAAAAACTAAAATCTTTTAGTACTTTAACTTATTATTATTTATTTTAAATTCTTTAATTTATTAATAAAGGTATTAAAAATAAAATGCTTTATTTAAATTATTATTTATATAGTATATATTATTTACTTCTTTTTAATTCTAATATCTATAAGACTTATTATTATTTAAGTATTTCTTATAATACTTCTAAAGATATAATTTATATTTATAGGTTTTTTTAGTTATTATTATATAATCTTTTGCTAACTTAGTAGTTAGTAAGTTATTTAGTAATAAAATTAGATTATTTAAATTAAATAGAAGTAGTAGAAAAAGTAAAGTTTTAGAAAAAAGCTATAGCTTTATAGTAAAAAGCTAAAGCTTATTAAAAAGCTTAATTAAAACTAAATAAATTACTAATAAAGTTAGAGTAATTATAAAAGTAGAAATAAATAATATTTAAGAAAAATAAAATAGCTATTATTAAATCTTTAAGAGATTTATGAGCTTCTATACTAGAGGTATAATTAATTAGTGCTTTTAGCGTTTTAAACCTTAATATAATTCTAAATAGTTAGAATTTATATACTTTAAATTTTTTATTTAAAGAGTTTTAGTTATTTTTTAATATTTCTAAATAAATAAATAGTTTTTCTTATTATAGCTTATTAGCTAGCTTTTTGATATATTTATATAGTTACTTAATTTAGTAGTAACTTATATTAATAATATATATTAATAGAAGTAATACTTTTTATTCTTAATATTATTACTAATATTTTATAAATTTCTCTTTTATATTTATAATATTTTATATAAGTTTCTATATATTATCTTTATATTTATATGCTTTCTACTGAATAAAATCTTAACATCTTTTAAAGTTTTTAGTATAATTAATAATTTATTTAATTTTATATTTTAGTTTATTATTTTCTATAATAATAAGATTATTTATATATAATCTTTATAATATTAATTTAAATAGTAAAATATAAAATATTAGATAACACTTTATAGTTTTTAAGAAGTTAAGTTTATAATTAACTAATAATATTTATTAAAAGATTTCAAAAGGTTTAAGTTTTTTAAAGTTAAGTTTATTATTTAGTTATTTAGTTTTAATATTTTGCTATATAAAGTAAGTATTATTTCTCTCTTTTAAAGTTAGTGTTTTAATTTTTTATTTATTAATAAATTTTATTATTTAGTATTATATAAATTTAAATTTTTTATATATATTATTTTAGATATTTTTGATTTAATTAGTAGTAATAATAGCTTTAATTACTTTTAATTCTAACTATAATTCTCTATAGATATATAGTTTTTATCTATAGTTAAAGTAAAATAGAGATTTCTTAATGCTTCTTTTTATTATGCTGTTTTAAATAAACTAAGCTATTAATAAAAGTATTATTTAATTATTTTAGTTATAATTAATATAAACATAGAGATAGGTTTTAAAGATTTAATTAATTAATTTTATTTATTTATTAGTTTATAAATAAAATATAATAGATATCTTTTATTTAATATTAAGTTATATAATAAATAACTTCTAAAACCTAAAAATAAAGATTTTATTTCTATTTAATATAATTTCTTTAAATATTTTATATTATAAAAAGATATTTTTAAAGGAAATATAAATAATTATTTTAATATTACTTATTTTTTTATATAAAATAAAATAGATATATTTTATAAGTTTATTTATAATAATAAAAATACTATTAAAATAAACTTTAATAAAAAGTTCTTTAAACTTTAGTAGTTTAATAATAAAGTTAAATAATATAAAGTATTAAATAGTTTTAAATATAAATAAAAGTTATAATATTTTATAAAGCTAATATTTTATAAGTTTACTTTTTATATATATTTTATAGTTTTTAATTATATTTATAATATATTTTGTTATAACTTTTACTTTATATTATTATTATAATTATTTTTAAGTTTTTATAATTTCTTAATAACTATATATAAGATATATATAAAATTTCTTAATAGTATTATTATTTATTTAGCTAAATAAATTAAATTAAAATTAAATAGCTATTATTAAAAGCTTTATTATAAATAATAAGTTATTATTTTTATTGTTTTTAAAAACTACTTAAACTTCTTTTAATATTAAGATATTATAATTTAGTTATTAGCTATAAATATTAGTTTTATTATTTTTTAATTTTTTTTAATAAATAATTTAAAAGTTAAATTCTAAAAAGAATTTTAACTATTTAATTTATCTTTTATTAAAGTTCTTTAATATAGTAAAGTATAAAAAGCTTTTATAATTTAAATATATTAATATTTTATAAATAGTTTTTAAAAGTTTTAATCTTTATATTTTAAAAGCTTTAATTTAACTTTTAACTATTATATTACATTTAAAATTATTAAAATTAGTTTACTAATAATTAAGTTTTTAATTATTTAAAAAGTTATTTATTATTCTTCTTTTTATTTTAAAAGTTTATTTTTATAATTAAGCTTAGTTAAAGTTATATTAATCTAACTATAATTCTTAATAAGTCTTTAATAAAAATTAATAAAACTTAAAAATCTTTAAACTTCTTAAAAGTTTATTAATATTAATTATTCTTATATAACTTTAATTTTATTTTTAAATATATATATTTCTCTTAAAGTAATAATAAATTTAAAATATTTTATGTTCTATATATAAAAAGTATTTCTTTTAGATTTTATAAAGAGGTTTACTTTTTATAATATTTATAATATAAAGTAAATATATTTTTTATATTCTTTAAATATTATAGAAAAAAAAATATTATTAAAATAAATAGTAATAAATATATTTAAATAATTATAGAAGATATAATTAATTATGCTTTAGAAAGTTATAAATATATTAGTAAAACTAAAAAGTATTATAAAGTATTTAAAAAGCTTTTCTTTTATTTAAAATATAACTTTTTATTTTTTTCTTTTTTTTTATTTAAATTAACTTATAAGCTTCTCTAAAGTTAAAAGTTATAAATTAATTAGCTTTAAATAAAAAGTATTTAGTTTTATTAATAAAAAATAATACATAATAATTTTTAATTATTATTTTATTAAGTGTTTAATAGTTAATATATAATTATAAACTATTACTTTTTTTAATATAAGTAGAATTAAGCTTCTTATTAATAATTTAAACTTTTTAATATATTCTTTTTATAAATTCTTTTTAAAATATTTATTAAAAGCTTTTATTTTTATTAAATTAAGTTTATAGATCTTATTAAACTTAAGTTTTTTTTTTCTCTTTAATAGAGATTTTATAATTAAAATAGATATCTTATAGTAGTTTAGCTTTCAGTTTTTTAATAAAAAGTTTCTTATAAATTTTATACTTTTTTAAAATAAATAGAATTAAATCTTCTTTTTTTAACTTAAAGGTTGTTATTATTATAAGTTATAATATTATATCTTTTATATAAAAGTAATAGAAATACTTTTTTTTTTACTGTTTTATAAAATTTATTTAAAGCTTAGGTTTTATAATACTACTTAAAAACTAAATTATTATAGTTTTAATAGAGTTAACGTATTCTCTAATCTATTTATAAGTTATTTTTTTATAACTAAAGTATTTTTAGTATAATATTATATATTCTAAAGTTAGTAATATTAAATTAAAATATTTCTTTTTAATCTAAATAACTTATTTTAAGAGGTATAATTTTATTATTAATAGTTTTCTTTTATATTTAAATCTTTCTCTTTTAGCTATTTATAATAGATATAGTTATTCTTTTTCTTTTTATTATATTTTTAATTAGTTAATAACTTTAAAAGTAATAAAATTAACTTTAGTTTTATCATTAATTAATATAAATACTATTTATTAATTAATAGTTACTTTAAGTTATAAGTAGTTTTTATAGTTTTATAATATTTTATAGATAAACTTTATTTATTCTACTTATTATAGTTCTTTCTTAATAAATAAGTTTAGTTTTATAACTATTTAAGTTATTTAAAATAAGTAATTATTTTTTCTTTCCTTTATACCTTTATAAAATAATATTCTTAAAATTATAGCTTTAGAGGGTTTAAATTTCTTTTTTTAATAAGCAGTATATCTTTATTTTTTAAACTATATAAATTAAATATTAGTCTTATTAGCAATCTATTTAATTTATAAATTTATTTATTTAGTATTTTATAAGTAAATTAAAGCTTAATATAAATTCTATATACTTATTATTTAAATACTAAATAAATTACTATTTTAGTAGTTAATATATATTATATTAAGTAAATATAGTTATAATAATATATATATTAAATAAGTTAACTACTTTTTATACTTTAGATATATTTACTGCATTTAAAGCTTTTAAGGCTTCTAATATATTAAACGCACTAGTTATATTTACTATATTAAATATAGCTAAAGCGCTAAATATACTAAAAGTGCTAAAAGTGCTAAAAGTACTAAAGATATATAACACTTTTACTATACTATATATTAATTACTGCAAATAAAAGAAAAAGATATTATTTATAATAATAAGTATAATTATTACTAGGGAGCGGCGTTTTCTACCTGCTGCTATTACTTTTCAGAAGAAAAGCTAATATAAGAGGTTTGCCTAAATAAAAGTATTAAAACCCTCTTTATAAATCTAATCCTTAAATATACTATATATAACTTTTACTTAGTATCCTTATATAAATATTACTTAATATATAATTTAGTTTTAAGAATAAGCATAATATTATATAATTAGATAAAGCTACTAAAATATAACACTTTAATTATATATAAAGCAGTAGGATTTAAGTATTTTCCTGCTAAGTTAATTATATATATAAGTTATTAAACTATTTATTATTAATAATTTAAACTATTTAAAGTAATCTTTTTATTATAAATATATACATAAGTAACTATTTAATTTATAGCTTTATTATCTTATATATAGTATTACTAATTCTCTTTTTTTATTTTCTTTATTTATAGTTTTTAAGGTATATAAATAATAAAGGGATTAATATGAAGGCTAGTAGCTATTCAGCTGTTAGAGATAATACTTTAAAAATAAATACCTTTTATATATAAAAGTAAGTTATAAAATTAAAAACCTCTTCTCTTTAAGGGTTATAAGCCAATAAAATGCTTATAGCTAAATATAACCTCTTTTACTGCTTTAATATTAGATTATTATTATAAGTTAGTAGATAAATAATTATCTTATTATATTCTCCTCTAAGGTGAGAGCTATCTTAAAGAAAAAAAAATAACTATTAGATTTAAAGTATTCTAGCTATATTTTATTTATATTTATTTAAGTAACTAATATTAAAGTTAAGCTGAAATATATAAAATGCTTATATATAAACAGCTTATAGTTAGAATATATTATTATTTAAATTAAAGAAGGCTAGTAAGTAATAAAAGGTATATATATAAATTATTTATAGAATAACTAAGATCTAAAGTGTTTATTTTATATATTATATAGCTTTTTACTTATCTTTTTAATTAGTTACCTCTTATTTTTATCTTATATTCTCTTAATTATATTTTATTTTTTATAAAAATATTAACTAAATATACTTCTAAACAGCTTAAAAAATATCTAAATATATTTAATATATAAAGAGTAATAAAAAGCTGCTTTATCTAGCTTTAAAAATAACTTCTTGAGTTTTTACTACTTTAAGTTATAATTTCAGCTTATATTTAGAATTAAGATTAATATCTATATTAGTTCCTTAGTAAGATTATTTAATTTTATACTCTAAAAGAAGTATAATAATATTTAGGTTTAAATTATATTAATATAAAATATTATTACTAACTTTACTTAAGAGGTATACTAGCTATTATAAAAGCTATTTAAGATTATAGTAATTTTAGTATTAAATTAAATATTTAATAGGTAGTAAGTTCTAATTATTACTTTATCTATAAATATTAAAGATTTAAGTAATAGCTATAATAGTAGTAGTAATAGTATAAATATAAATATAAGTGAGATATATATTAATATTAATAATATATTAACTTTATAAAGTAATTTTATATAATAAACTATAAATAAACTAAAATAATAAATACTTTAATTATATTATAATTTATATTACTTTACTTTAAGTATAAATAAAAAGTTATACTTCTTCTATAATTAAGTTTTATATATTTTTATTATTAATTCTACTAAATATTATAGCTAATTAATACCTCTTTATAGCTTTAAAAATATCTATAATAATAAGAAATATTTAATATCTAGTAGCTATATTAAATATATATCTATTTATATAGTTCTATAAGATATTTATATATATAAGCTAATTATTTTATAGTTTTTTAAGCAGCTAATTTTACAGTTAACTTTTATATTATAGAGGCTAAAAAGTATTTCTTTTAATATCTTTTTTTAAGCTTTATAGTTTATTATAACTAGCTTAAGTATATATAATAAACTTATTTAAGTAAAACTAAACTTATAACCTTTTAGTAAACTTAGATATAAAACTGCAGTATACTTTTCTTCTAAAATAACTTAAGTTATAGATATTATAATTATATTTAGCAATAATATAGAGAAAGAGAAACTATTTATATCTTTAGACTAAAATAAAATACCTTTAAGTAGCTTTAAAAAGATAAATAGCTTATTATTTATTACTACTTCTTTAAGTTTTAAGCTATATATTATGCTGACTATTATAAACTTTACTTTATTAACTACTTTAAAGCTAATATATTTATTTTTATTTATTATTATAAATATTTTATAGATAAATAGAAATATATTAAGAATAATTAGCTTATTATTATTATTAAGTAGTATAGATGCAGTTTACTTTAAGCTATTTAGTATTTAAGTTTTTTAGATATATTATAAGAGATAAACTAAAAGCTTTTCTCTTATTTTAGCACTATATACTAAAGCTATATAAAGAGTGATATTTTATTTATATCAGTTTAATAGAATAATAGCATATATACTGCTAGAGAAGTTAAGTTTAAGCTTTAGCTTATATTAAAATATAAGATTTTTAGTATATTTTTTTATTTATATCTTATTATAGAAATGCTTTAAAAATCCTATTAAGTAGTTATTTTTTATACTTATTTCTGCTTATTTAAGATTGTAATATATTTAAATATGCTTTATAGCTTTTAGCTATTTTTTTCTTCTAATTAATACTCTAATAAATAACTCTTCTTTATAATATTTAGTGTTCTTTTATTACTTATAAAACCTCTCTATTAAACTAAAAGAAACTATATAAAGTTCTTTAAGAATATAACTATAAGTATATCTTTAAATGCTATTTTAATTCTCTTTAGTTTCTAAAGTTTCTTATTAATCTTATTAAATATATTAAAGCTAAGCATATTAACCTTATTAATTATAAAGATATCTCTCCTCACTTAATAGTTTATATCTTTTAGATTAATATTTATATTAGAAAGATCTAATAACCTATTTTTCTTAAACTGAAGGCTTATTATTAAATAAATTATATTACTATTAATTTCTATTATAACTATATTTATTAATATTATAATAATAAGCTAACTTTATACCCTCTTTAGAATAAATATTTCTTCTAAAATATTAATTAGCTATAACTTCTCTATACTTTTATTACTACTAATATACTAAAAGTGCTATTTAGCTTTAGAACTTTTATATTAATTAATTACTTTATAAATAAGTTATAAAATAAATTTCTGTTTTTAGTTTAATATATAAGCTTACTTAATTACTTTTATAGCAGCTAAAAAGGAAGTAAACAGCTTTATATTAAGCTAAACTTATATAATATTTTACTTAATTATTAATATTAAGCTTAATGCTTTATTATTACTTTTATAATTATTATTAAAGCTAATATTTACTGTTATTAGATAAAAGTTATTTATATTATTAAGCTTATTTCCTTTTATAGTGTTTATCTTCTATTTCTAAAGCTATTTAATTAATATTTTAATAGTATTAAATTATACTTTTAGAAGTATAAGCTTATAATTTTCAAAATAATTAGTAACTAAAATAGTAGTTATATCTTTTTCTTTAAAAGCTAAAAAATCCTTTATAGTTAGAGAAATAAGAAGGCTTTTAAAACCTAAAGACCTATATACTATATCTACTTATAATTATAGATTTTTAACTATATTATAAAAAGCTTTTTATTAGTCTTTTAATATTAATATCTATTACTAACCTACTAAAAGATAGTTTTTAAGCTTTTTAAACTTAATATTTTTATCATTTTCACTCTAACTTATCTATAACTATATATTTTTTTTAGCATCTTTTATATTCTTCTAAAGAAAATAAATATTTTTAATTATTAATTTAACTTATATTAATAAATTAAAGTATAACTCTACTTATAAAGATATTAATTCTTAAAAGCTATAAATAAAAAGGTTTTAAAAAGCAAATAGAGCAAAACGTAATACTACTAATCTAAAAGAATAACTCTATTAATAAAATTAAACTATAAATTAAAATATAACAGTAAGATATTTATTACTTCTAATAGTACTTCTCTTATATACTATTAGTATTATAGTTTAAGTAGTTAGTAATAACTAATATATAATATTTCTTTTCTGATAATATTTCTTATATCTATTTTAAGCAGCTATTATTAAGAGTTAAATTAAAGTTAATAAATTAAGCTTTATCTAACTTTATATATCTCTTTAAGTAGTAGATCTTCACTATATAGAGGTACTTATAGAAATATAAGTTTTAAAGAAGCTAGCTGTAATATTTATAGCTTTATAAAGCTATTAGAGTAAGCTTATTAGCTTATAAGCTTATTATTTTTACTATTTGCTAATATTAAATATTTAGCTTTATATTCTATATAAGGCCTAGTTAGACTTTAAATACTACTTAATATAATATATTTATAATAATATAAGCTTATAACTGCTTATTATAGTAGTTAAACTTAAAGTTTAAAAGCTTA
Organism: Colletotrichum horii; assembly: GCA_027406005.1. NCBI lineage: Eukaryota > Fungi > Ascomycota > Sordariomycetes > Glomerellales > Glomerellaceae > Colletotrichum > Colletotrichum horii. The sequence goes on along the minus strand of JANVYB010000001.1, from coordinate 8,416,722 downwards.
TTATATACTTTAACTATAGATAGCTTACAGCTTATAAAGATTTAGTTTATTATTCTAATAAGAAACTAATAAGCTTTATTATTTATATCTATTTTACTAAGCTATAGCTAATAAATATTTTTATTTATATATTTTAATATCTCTTTAAGAACTTTTTTTATTAGTATTGCTTTCTTTTATAAAGGTAAGTTTAGCTTAGTTAAGTAGTTTATTATATAATAAACTATAAATAAGCTGGTTAAACTTATTAAGAGGAAAGCTATATTTATATTATAATATATACTTATAGCTAAAGCTAAATAGTATTAGTTAATCTATATATAGTCTCTTTAAATATAAGGAATATTATTCTCTATAAAGTTAGTTTATTTTTAAAGTATCTATAGAGTATAAAAGCAGTATAAGAGATATTTTTCTAATATTTAGCTTATATTATTTTCTATATTACTGCTTTTATAATTATATTTTATATAAGTTGCACTATAGCTATATATCTAATAATAGTATGCTATTTAGTTTACTTTATTATTAAACACTTTATTCTACTTATTTATATTACTAATAAGATATAATATAAAAGAGAAAACGCTTTAATAAAAATAATACTACTAAGTATACTTAATATTATAGTATTAGTAAATATTAATATTAATATATATTATTTATAACTTCTTAAAAATAATATATTTACCTTATAAAAAACTAAATTAATATACTTATAGATCTCTTTAATATATTATTCTCTGCTTAGAGTAGTAATTTTACTAAATAAGTTTAGCAGCTTAATATTAGTATCTAACTATAAAAAACTATAAAAATAAAAAGCATTATAGTTATTTATCTTAATATACTTAAAATAGCATAAGATATTACTAAAAATAAAATTTATTCCTTAAGATATATAATACTTAAAAAAGAGCTTTATTTTATAATAGAAAAAAGTAGCTAAACTAATAAAATGTCTAACTATATATTATATTCTTTCTATTTAGTTTTAAAACTTTTATATTAAAAGGTTTAAGTTTAGCCTTTATGCTATTTAAAAAGCAGTAAGCTTTATATTTATTTTATTAGTAAAGTTATTTAAATTAATAGTAAACTAAATATATAGTATTTTATACTTAAGATATAATAATTTAATTCTCTTTTTAAATAGTAAGCATTCTTTATTTAATATATACTTCTAATAGCTAAAAGTATTTAACTTCTTTATAAAGGAAAAAAATCTTATTATCTATTATTTTTTTAGTTTCTTAATATTTCTCTTTAGTATAAACTATTTAGTTTAATATAAAAGTCTATATAATCTCTTTAACTTTTTTAAATAATACTTTCTCTATATAAAGGTAGCTTATTCTTTAGTTTTTAAAATGAATTAATATATTAAAAATTATAAAAAGAAAAGTAAGATATATAGTAAAGTTTATTTCTATTTTAGTATAAATTAGCTATTTTATTTTAAAAATAATAGTAATAAGATATAAAGTGTTAAATATTTTTTATTATATTATTTTAAGAGATATAAACCTTAAGTTTAAAAATAGAAGCTAAAAAGCTGCTAAATAGTATTAAATACTAACTTATAAAATATCTCTAGAAGGCTTTAATTATTTAATATTAATATAAGAGAGCTTCTTTAGCTTTAAGGAAATAAGTATAAAAACATCTTAAAAAAGAAGTTTAAGTTATTATAGTTAGTAAAATCCTCCTCTTAGCAGCTAATAATAAATAGCTGCTTATCTATTTTTAGAGATATATTTATGCTGTTATTATAATAGAGTAAGAGAGAAAACTTATTAGTTATATTAAGCATTCTACTTTAAGCAAAAACCTCTTAAAAATTCCTAAGCACTTATATATTAATTTCTTTATAACTAAAAGAGATATATAAATAAATATATAAATATAAATTTAATTAAGTTATACTTTATCTATAACTTCTATTTTTTTTATCTCTTTAGTTATATAATCCTTTAGGAGAAAATAAGCTGCTAAAAAAAAGTTTAGTAGTGTTATCTTTATAGTATTCTGCTTTATTTTAGTTTTAAATAATTTAAGAGGTATAATAGAAATTAATAAGAATAATAAAAAAGATAAAAAGTAAGCTTAACTAAAGCTAAAAAAGCTTAAAAACACTTATTTTTATTTAATTACTAAAGGATATAATTTAGTAAACTTTTACTATAAGTTAAATTGAAAAATCCTATAAGCTGTTTTAAAGAATTAATTACTAAAGTTATTAAAAAGAATAAAAAAAGTATAAAAATAAATATATTTCTTATTTATTTATTTAGTTTTTTTTATTATAAGCTAACTAAACCTCTATCTATTTATATAAGCTATTTCTTTTTATAATAACACTTAATATTTATAAAAACACTTATTTAATTTTTTGCTTTTAAGTTAAAAGTGTTAAAAATTCTAAAAAGTCTAAAAGTTCTATTTCTTTTTATATATCTTTTAAGTTTTTTATATATTAAAAAGAGAAAAACTTAATTAGCTTTATTTTATACATTTAATATTATATTTAGCTTTTAAAGCTTTTAAGTTAATATTTTTATTTTGCTTCAAATTTGCAGTTATCTCTCACTTTATATAAATAGTATTATTATCTTTTTTTTATAGCTTTTTAATATACTATATATTAAATAGAAGATATTTGTTTAGTATAATTAAAAATAAATAAAGATCTTAAAGCTTTATATATTAAGTAATATTTTTAATTAAGTTATTTTATATAAAATAAAATTAGTTTAAAATATAATTGCTTAGTTTATTAACTTTCTTAAGTAAATTAAGCTTTTCTTTTTATTTCTCAGCTTTAGCTTAATATATTACTTTATAGAGGTTTTTTATTTTAACCTACTAATTAAGCTTTTTTCTTATCTTTTTAAAAAAATAATTTGCTTTTTTAATATTATCTATATAAGTTAAAAAATTAAAATCTCTATATCTTATAAAGTTATTTAAGTTATAAGTTTTAAAAGAAGCAACTAAGTCTTCTTTAGTAATTATTATTAACTCTTAAGAAACTAAAAACTAATTAAAATAAGCTAGATATAGTTTTTTAACTTTTTCTTCTGCTAAATTAATATTAATAGATCTTTAGCTTCTGCTGTTTTTAGCTATAGTTTTTATAATATTAACTTATTTATTAAAAGTTTAATTAAACTTAGCTTAAAGTTTTTTAATATTATTACCTCTCTTAAAACTAAACTTATTAATAATAAACTAAACTTAATAGTTAAAAAAAAGCTTATAATAGTTATTTATTATAATTTTATTATTTAATATATATTTTAACTAAGTTATTTTTAAGCTGTAGTTTTCTTTATAAAGTATATAATAAATAAAGTTAGTATAATAAAAGCTATACTTTTAGATATTATTTAATAATTTCAGTTAAAAGTTTAAAATTGTTAACATATAACATTCTTTTATAATAATAATAATAATAATAATAATATAAGAATAATAATAATGCTTCACTTACTTTAATAATCTATATAAAATAAACTAATAAAGTTTAAGATATAAAACCTTATATAAAAATACTCTATTTATTATAACCTATAACTATAATATTAATTATATAATATATATAGTTACATAAGCACCTTATGTAATTAGCAGTTTAGTAAGATATATTTCAAGTTATCTTTCTTTTCACTTTTCCCTACCTTAGGGAATAACCTGCTAACTACATCAACTAGAATTATCATAATACATTCCTTCTCTATCAATTATCTATATAAATAAATGCTTATAAATGCTAAAGATTATCACTTTTTATCATAACATATCTCTATCTATAACCTTATACTATATAGGCATATATACTATGCCTCTAAATACTCTTATACCTATGCTAACAGGTTATAAGCCTAGCTTAGAGATAACCTCAGTTCCTTCTACTTCTTTACTTATACTTCTCCTCTCTATTAAGCCTTATCTATATATAAAAGCTATTTATACTGAAAACCACTCCTTTAAATGATTTTCTATTTATACTACTTTTGCAAAATCAAATATACTAGCTAAACTAGTAGTTTAGTTCTACAAAATACACCTTCTTTCAATCTATATAACCAATCTTATATAAATCAACTATACCTCTATTAATTCTTCTCTAAGCAAACAGTCTCTTGCTACTGCTTTATTCAATCTATATCTTATAGATTATTTATTTAAATTATCCTCTAAGCTACTACCAATCTGATTTAAACCTATACATACAGCTTAACAGACTTCTTCTCAACTGACTTATTATATAGGATACTTATCTCCTCAGTTAGACTACAGTCTAACTGAAGAAGATATTAATTAAAGAGAAGGTTATAAAGAAAAAAAAACTCTTCTTTTTTAACAATTAAACCTTAAACCTCTAGGTTTATAGCTGTTATATAACGTTGCTATACAAACCACTATACTATATATTAATAGCTTTTATAGTTATATAACCTTACTGTTATTTAACCCTTATAAGGCTTGCAACTACACACTATATCCTATAAAGTAATAATAGCTAACTTTAAAGTTAATATACTTAAGCTTATAAGCTCTGAAAATTATAAAATATAAACTATATATTTTAAAGCCTTCCTTATAAGTAAAGATATAACTATAGATTTAATTAAACTTAAATCTACTAATAATATAGATAAAAGTAATAAAGCTTTAAGCTATATATAATTACTCTATAAAAATAGTCCTTTAAGAATAATTAAAAACGATAATAATGCTTTTAAAGCATAAGATTGCTTTAAACAGCTATATAAGCCTACAGGTTTTACAAATAAGTTTTTAACCTATAAAGAGTTCTTTAATACTTCCTTAGATAACTTTAATTCTATAGAAGACTATATTAATAAAATTAAAAAACTTATAGATAATTTATCTTATAACTAGCTAAAACTACCTAATTAAGTAGTTATAGCTTATATACTTAATAGTCTAAATAAAACTTATGAGGCTTTTATAACCTCTATAACTCAGTCTCTTAAGACTAATCTTACTACTTATAACCTTAACTCTTTATATGCTAATCTTTTAGATAAATATAAGAGAAAAAGAGGCAAAGAAGTAGTTAATAATACTACTAAAGGTAATAAGTATAATAAAAAGCAAAATAAAAACTAGGAAAATAATAAAAATAATAAAAATAATAAAAAGAAGGATAATAATAAAATATCTAAAAAACTTTAGAAAAAACAGAAAGGTTTATACTGCAAAAATTACAAGAAAGCTAACTATTCTGAAGAAAATTGCGCTTTCTTACATCCTGAAAAAGCACCTAGTTAGTGGAAAAAACCTACTAATAGTGCTATAAAGGAAAAAGAGAAAGAAGTAGTTAATATAACTACTACTAGCAATATTACCTTTTATATATCTTTAAATAATCCTAATTCTATAGAATTAATGGATTTATCTTCTGAAAAAGAAAAAGAAAATATTATTTTTGAAAATATAAGTTATACTACTACTCCTCCTGATAATATAAATAAATATTCTAATAATCCTTCCTTAAGTTATTTAATGAGCCAGTCTATTATTAAGGAAAAAGGAAAAGCAAAGAGTTATAACTAAATTGAAAAAACAGTTGATTTTTATATTAATACTACTGCTACTATATATATAGTTAAAAACCACACTCTTTTAGTAAATAAAATAAAAATAAATAAACCTATTAAATAGAGAGAAGCAAAAAGTCTTACTTCTTTACTAAAAGGTGATTTAATTATATATCCTAATAATAATAAAATTATATTAAAAGATATTTATTATATACCTAAACTAAGTATTAATCTACTTAGTCAATTTAAGTTAGATTTATTAGGTATTACTTCTATTATATAGAAACAGCTTATTTTATATAATATTCATAAAGATTATATTATTGCTATAGGAGCGAAGAAGAACAACTTATATTTCTTCTAATTTCCTATTAATAATAATAATAACTATATATATAATACTATAACTAATAATAATAATAATATAAACAATAATAATAATAATAGCCTCCAAATATAGCATCAACATCTTAGATATATATATATATAAAGTCTTTTAAAATTAAAAGATAATACTATAATAAATATAAATAATAATAATAATAATATAACTTTACAGCCTTATAAAGCTTGTTATAAAGGCAAATTCATTACTAAAGCTAGTAAAACAAAGGTTCATAATAAAAATCTAAATTATCTAAATTATATAGCTTCAGACCTATATAGGCCTATAACACCTACTACATACGATAAATACATATATTTTATTATCTTTATAGATAAATATTCCCGTTTTATATAGGGAAAATTACTTAAAGATAAAGAAAAGCATACGATTAGTAAAGCTTTTCTTAAATTTCAAGCTGAAGTTAATAATAATAATAATAATAAAAGAATAAAAGAAATATCTACAGATAGAGGTAGAGAATTTAATAACAATCGCTTTAAAGCTATATACACTAAAAGCAGTATAATATATAATAGAAAACCTCTTTATACGTATAAACCAAACAGACTTATAGAGCGTACTATACGCACTATAGTTAATAAAATAAGAACTATACTATATAATTTAGGTTTACCACACTACTTATAGAGTGAAGCCTTTTATGCTACTCTTTATATATATAATAAGACTCCTCATAGCTCTATTAAGCATAAAACGCCTTATAAAATAAAAAATAATATAAAACCTAATATTAATAATATAAATGTGTAGAGTAGCATATGCTACTATAAGAATAAAAATCCTAAAATTAAGAAACTAAACGTTAGAGCACATCAAAGTTATATAATTAATTATAGATCTAATAAGTATAAAGTCTAAGATATGCAACTAAGAAGAACCTTATAGTCTTAAGACGTTAAAATCCTAGAGAATACCTTTATTTCTTATCATAAAAAGCTTCCTATAAGCATAAATACCCGCTTTAAGGATACAAATAGTAGTATTATGCCTAATAATAATAGATATAATGCTGCTTATAATAGTTCACTAAGAGATATTTCTAGTTAATCTATCTCTTATAGTAATAATCCTACTATAAGTAGAGATATTACTATAACTAATAATGCTCTTAAGAATCTAAATAATAAAACTAGTATTAACAATAATAATAATAATATAAATAATAATAATAATAATATTATAAATAATAATATTAATACTAGCAATAATAATAACAATACTAGTATGAGTAGTTCCTATAACGATAGTCTGAAGACTACTAGTATTAATAATAGAGAAATAAATAATAAAGAAAAATCTAAGTTAATAATAGAGATCTCTTCTCTATTAAAAGAAGCTAAAAAAGACTACTAATAGGTTAATAATACAGTTAATTTAACTGAAAGTGCACTTTTATATACTATTTAGAACTGCCCTGCTCTTAGTATTTATAAAATAAATAATAACTATAACGTTTTAACTAATAATAATAGTGCTGCTAGAACTAGTACTATAAATAAAGCTTCTTATATACTATTAGTTACTATATTAGAAGAACCTTCTACTATAAGGCAAGCTTTAAATTCTCTTTATAAAGATAATTAGATTTAAGCTATGCAATTAGAAATATCTTAAATATAAGATATAAAAACTTAGGAAATTATATAAAAACTAAATAATATTTATCTATTAAGCAGTAGATAGGTATATATTATGAAATATAATAATATAAATAATACTTATAAATATAAAGCAAGATAGGTTGCTTAAGGTTTTAATTAATATTTAGGTATTAATTACTTAGAAACCTTTTCTACTACCTATAGACCTAAAAGCTATAGATTTATAGTTATATTTGCTATAAAAGAAGGCTAAACCTTTCTATAATATAACGTTACTACAGCGTTTATATATATAAATATAGATATAGATATATATATAATATTACTAATAGGTTTTTTATATAATAAAACTATAAATAAGTTAAAATTTAATCCTAATTATAACTATAAATTAAATAATAATAAATATTACTATAAGCTTATTAAAGCTTTATATAAGTTAAAACAAAGCCTTAAACTATAGTATAACTATTTAAAAGCAATATTATTAAAATTAGAATTTATTATTTCACTTTATAATAAAGCAGTATTTATACTTAATAAAAATAGCTATAAAGCTATAATATATTGCTATATAGACGATATGCTATTAGCAGCTAATAATACTGCTACTAGTGACTATATATATAATAAATTAAGGCAATATATAAAAATATAAATACTAAAGAAGCCTAATACCTTTTTAAGCTGTAAGTTTAATATAAATAGACCTAATAAGTCTTTCTTTTTATATCAAACTAAATATATAACAAAAATACTAAACAAATATAATAAAACATAAATAAGCCTATTAATAACTCCTATAAGAGATAATATAAAACTATATATAAATAAATATACTACTACTAAAGAAGAAATTCTATAATTTCAACAGCAGATAGAAGCACTTTTATATCTAGCTTTAAAAACTAGATATAATATAGCTCTAGCAGTTATAATACTATTAAGATATATAACAAACCCTTCTAAAGAGCATTTTATAGCTCTAGATTACCTATAAGGTTATATAAACAAATATCCTAATAAAGGAATATATTATAATTGCAGTAATAATACAATATAGGATTTAATAAGTTATTCAGACTCTAATTAGGCTGGAGACCTAAATGACAGAAAATCCACATCAGCTTATATATTTTGCTAAAGATTATATAATATTATATCTTATAGCTCTACAAAGCAGAAAACTATAGCTTTATCTACTTATAAAGCTAAGTATATAGCTTTAGTAGAAGCTGTAAAAAAGGCTTTATGTCTATATAATAACTATAATTATAACTTATATAACTTAGGTTTTAATTCTATTAATAAGCCTAAAATATTTATTAATAATTTAGCAGCTAAAAGGCTAGCTGAAAATCCCAAATTTCATAAGAAATCTAAGCATATTGATATAAGATATCACTTTACTAGAGAGTCTTTATTAAATAAAGACTATATATTATTTCATATAGATACAAAGTCTAATATTGCAGATATATTAACTAAGCCTTTAGGTAAAGTTATATTTAATAATATAATAAATATAATAAATAATAACAACAATAATAATAATAATAATAATAATAATAATAATAATAATAATAATAATAATAATAATAATAATAATAATAATAATAATAATAATAATAATAATAATAATAATAATAATAATAATAATAATAATAATAATAATAATAATAATAATAATAATAATAATAATAATAATAATAATAATAATAATAATAATAATAATAATAATAATAATAATAATATAAATATAAATAATAACTGCATTAAAGAAATAACATACTAGTTTTTCTCTTACTTTTTACCTATAAGGTTCTTTAATAAGAGTTTTTTAACTAGTTATAAACATATTATATATATTATAGGGTTATTTTTCTTATTTTTCCTACAGGGTTTTTAAGTTTTTTATACCTATAACGTATATATATGTTAAGTGAGTAAGCTATATACTATAAATCAGCTGTATATACCTTAAGGGGGGATGTTAACATATAACATTCTTTTATAATAATAATAATAATAATAATATAAGAATAATAATAATGCTTCACTTACTTTAATAATCTATATAAAATAAACTAATAAAGTTTAAGATATAAAACCTTATATAAAAATACTCTATTTATTATAACCTATAACTATAATATTAATTATGTAATATGTATAGTTATATAAGCACCTTATGTAATTAGCAGTTTAGCAGGATACGTTTCAGGTTATCTTTCTCCTCACTTTTCCCTACCTTAGGGAATAACCTGCTAACTATATTAACTAGAATCATCACAATACATTCCTTCTCTATTAATTATCTATATAAATAAATGCCTATAAATGCTGAGGATTATCACTTTTTATTATAATATATCTCCATCTATAACCTTATACTATATAGGCATATATACTACGCCTCTAAATACTCCTATACCTATGCTAACAATCTTAATATATATAATCTAACAGTATATTCAAATTAACTATACAGCTACTTATAACTTCATAATTATTATATCTTTACTTATCAGCTTATTTTAAGTATAATAACTATAAAATTAACTTTATATTACTAGAGGCATTATTTCTGCTCGTTTTAATACCTCTCATACCCTCTAAGCGTTAAAACCCTCCATAATAGTGCAATATATTAACTTACACTCTGTTACCAGCATAAGCATAACTAGCATCTTCAGCATAAGTAGAATAGGCAGTTTAAGCTTATTAATAACATTATTATTAATATTAAAGTTAATATTAAAGTTAACAGTTAATTTTAACGCTATATTATTAACAGCATCTTTAATAAGATTATCAACCTTAATAAATATATTTAGATTAAATATAAAGTCAGCAGATATTTCTACTACCTCTAATAGTAGTTAGTTAATATCTAACTAACTGAAAGGTCTTATTATATATTTCATGCAGTTAAAGATATCTTTCAGCAGTAGCTTAAAGTTAAAGTTAATTATATTAACTGTAAACTTTAGCTGAAGCTTATTAAACCAGCAAAAGTCTTTTAGGTTAAATATAATAAAGTTAGTATCTTTCTTAATATAGTAAAGCTACTATTTAAAGGTTAATATCTTCACCTTACTGTTAACCTACTACTTCTTAAACCTTAAATACTCTATATATACCTCTAAATATTACCTCTTAGCCTCTTTTTTTATATAGGCACTTTAACACTTAATCTCTGCTTATATAGCCTCAGCTACCTACCTCTCACAATATTTAATAATCTCTAAGAAGATTACACTTATAATAAATAAGTAGCTTAGCTTTACTACTTACCTCACTTAAGTCTTCTTATATAGTGTCAAAAGGCATATATTCCTATCCTATATAAACTTCTTACTCTAGTTAACTATAACCTAACTTTCTTTAAGATATTTAATTATATAGTGAAATTGCTAGCAAATAGGTAAACTAAAGAGAGGTATATACTTAGTAATAATATAATTAAGCAGAAGGTCTACTTTAGTAAAGCAATCTATATATAGTAAGTAAGTAAGAAGGTATACTAGCATAATAATATTAGCTTTCTATATCTTCCTTATAAGTTATTTTAATATAACTTTAAGTTATATAGGCTAAGTACTTAACTTTTTAAAGCCTTTTATAATATTTATTAGTATAAATGCAGCATCTATTATGCTGCTAAGAGCTCTAATAAAGTTACCTTTTATAAACATAAGGGCATCTTTATAGAGTTAATATTATATAGCTTCTTATTAATAACTCTTAAACAGCTAGAAGACTTTAATATTTATCAGCTATAATAGATATATAGCATAAGGTAGAAAAAACCTAATAATAATAATATTATAATCTTAATAATATTCTATAAGAATAATACTAATATAGCTAGAGAAGCTATTTAGAAGCAGTAATTAATATAGTTTCTCAGCTGAAGTATACTAAGCTGTCTCTATATACTCAGCTTAATGCTTCAGCCTTATACTAAAGATATATAAGTTATTAGAACAGCAGCTATAAGTGTTAACTTTAAAGTACTTCTCTATATTAAAACCTAGCCTCTAATATTTAACTAAACTTTTATATAACTAAGTATTAAAGTGCTTAATATAATTTAGTATAATCTCTTAATTAGAGAAAGCAGTAAGCAATTATATAAAGCGTACCTCCTCTTTAACATTATATTTAACTTATATAATAATCAGCTATATTTTAAAGATTATATAAGTAGATATAGCCTTACTAACAGCATTACTATACCTTATAAAAGTATATAACTCTCAATTAGCTAGATTAACAACCTCTAAAGCTATATTTTGCTTCAGCTTACCTTATAGTATAATAATATACCTTCAGCTAGCAAAGCAGCTAATATAGCAGCTAGATTTATCAGCATTTTAGATCTCTAAAAGCCTAAGTTTATACTAGCTGATAGTAAACTTATACTAGTTAAACCACTCCTCAATCAGCATTAGATTATACTTAGCACCTTTTTAGTAGATTTCTATTAGCTTAATTAATCTAAAGACTTAAAGCTTTAAATAATCAGCCTTCCAGCTAGTAAACCACTAATTAAATACTAGAGGCTAGCTTCTAAAAACCTAAAAAGCATTTGCTATCTCTTAAATTATAGCTAGAAAAGCTGAAAACTCTGCCTTATATAGCTATATAGCAAAGGCAGCAAAAGTAGCATTCTTACTAGAAGTGACAGCCTTCAGCTAGCCACTTTGTTAAACTAGCTTAAAGAAGCTTCTAATAGTTTTAAAATGCTTTAGAATGTTACTAATAGCAGTATAGCTGACTTTATAAGCCTTAGCTACCTTTCTAATAGAAGTAGAAAGTAAGATAGGCTAGCAGCTGCATTAGAAGCTTTAGTTAGTGTATATGCATTATATATAGATAACTTAAGCTGCTTTTTAAGTTAGGCTAAAGCAAAGTTTATATTAGTGAAGCATTTTAGTTACTTATATAAAGGTATAAGGTGAAAAAAGCAGTATAATTAGTCTGTATTTAGTTAAAAAAACAGGTAATTTAAGTGGGAAAATAATGCTTTTAGTAACAGAAGGTTAACTTAAGTAGTAAGAGGTTTTTTCTATAGTAAGGGGTTTTTTCTCTCTCTATATGAAGAGGAGGTATTTTATATATATATAGCGCTAACTAATATCTTTAGGTATATATAGAGATTCTAATTATAAGTATATAATATATTTATTATTATAATTTAGTGTTTATCTTAATAAAGCTGATTATTAAGCTAATAAGCTTAAAAAACTTTTAAGCTATAGTTAATAGGTAGGTATAGCTAACTTTAATTTGTTACACTTCTACTTCTCTATATAGTAGTGCTTTAGAAGCTGCAGTAAATGCTTAAATTAAGTTTTTGCAGCGTTATAGTATATGCTTTCAGTTTATTATAGGGGCGTTATATAGCTTCACTTTAGAAAAGTAGATAATTTCTATATCTATTTACTTCTTATATTAATATTCTCTTTTACAGCAATTTATTTCTATTCCTTTAAACTATTTAACTTATTACTAAAGTCACTATAACTACCTATCAGCTCTCACTAGAGGCTATTAATATATAGGCAAAAATTAAAGATTAATAAGCTTAGCTTTATACCTTATAAGATAAGAATTAATAATTATAACACTAGCAATAAGTATAATTTCATTTTATAAGTCTTTTACTCAAACTATAAAAACTTATTTAGCAATATATACTATTTAATTTGTATATACTACGCATCAGTCTAATACCTACTAAATAGAATAGTAATAGCTAATATAACCTAGCTATTTTTATTTTTTGCTCTATCTATCTACTAATATTTCTCTATATATATAGAGAATTCTATAAGATAGCTTTTATGCAATTTAAGCCTTTTTTTAAAAGCAACAGATTAAAACCTATATATTTCTACCTTAAGTTTAATATACTATATCTTAATATAACTGCTATTCTGTTTTTTATTACACTTTACTTTAAAGTTAATAAAATTAAGTTGATTACAGTCTTAAGCAATATATTTAATGCTTTATTAGGCGATAAAGCTTTAAATGTATATTATCTATAAGGTATAAAAAAGCTTCTTTTAGTTATACTTTTAGAATTGCTAAAGCTAATCAGCTAGTATTATACTTCTATTAAGTTCTCACTAAACAGTATAAATAAGCAATAAGCATTAAAATAAGAGATATTTATAAATAATAGGCGCCTCAGTCTTTATAATATATTATATATTAAAGCTATTATTAAGAAGCTTATCTGCTAAAACTTCTATTCTATTTAAACTAAGCTAAATATATTAAGCAAAAGTGAAGCTGCAGACTTATCTTTAGTTAGTTAGTTACTAGAGGAGAGCAGAAGCTAATTAAGCTTAACACTTTAAGGGAAAAGTGTAAATATAGTTAGATATACTAGCCTTTCCTACTATTATCCTCAGCATCTTCACAGCTATTATTTAGTATGCTATAAGTCCTTAAGTGTTTAGAAAAAAATATTATATTTAGTTATTTTTACACCTTTATAATTTAAATTGTAAAACTGCTGTTATTACTCTAACTTTACTTATAAGTTGAGGAAGATAAATAACTTAAAATTATATTTAGTTAACATAACAGCATAGTTGCTCTTACTAAACAGTAAGTAGTGCAATTCTATCTTAATATGCTTAAGCATAAGTAATAGCTTTATAACTCTAAAGAAAGCTAGTTTGCTTAAAGTATATATATTATAAGTCCCCTCTTAAAGATATCTAAAGTAATAGAAAAATATCAGTTTTACTTATAGAGAAGTTAATTAACTCTAATAATATTAGTAACTAAAGATAAAAGCAGAAAGCTTAATTCTTTTATTTACTACTCTTTATATTGCTGCTAAGGTGAGAATTGCTCGCCTTACTATATGCCTACTATTAAGCTATGCAATCGCTAAGTAACTAACAAATTACTTATAGTTGCTTAGTATGCTAAAGCTACTCTCTAGTTCTTTTATAATCAGTTAGTATAAAACTTAAAGTATAGTATATATAAGTTAGAATTATACTTTTCTATAGGATCTTAATACTATAAACTACATACTATATATAATTCTACTAGCAGTAGCTTAGTAATAGCTAATCTTAAGATATAATGCTATTAACTTTAGAAGTATAGTTCTAAAGGTATATCTTATAGTTAAACGTTATTTTATAAAACTTATATTCTATTTTGTTATAGTTTATAAAGTTAGATAAGCAATTATATTTAAAGTGTTTAGTTAAGTTATTAGATATATAAAACTCACTTTAAGTTGTCTACTGTTACTTATTATTTAGAGATAAACCTAAAGCTTATTTAATATAAATAAAGCATCTCTTTAGCTGCTCTTTTTTTATTACTAACAAAAATGCAATAAATTATACATTAAGCTTTACTTCAGCTTCAAATAGAAATATATTAAATACTAAAAATAACTTAAAAGAAGCTTTTTAAACCTAGCTCTTCTTGAGATTTAGAATAAAAGTAATAAATATACTTAATAAGGATTAGATTTAAATTGCAGCTGCTAATATAAAATATATCAGATGCTAACTATTTTATATATATAATATTTATATATAAAGAGGTTAATCTTATTATAATTATAGTAAATATTACTAAGCTGTTTAATAATAACTTAAATAAGTTAGCTTAAAATTATTACTTTAAATTAAAAGAAGTTTATAAAAATGAAATATATATAGAGGATAGTAAAGCAGAAGATAGCTATTATAATAAGCTAAATCTTAATAAAGCTTAGAAAATAATATTTTAAGACCTAATATAAGCTTTAACTTCAACAGCATTATTATAGCAGTATAAAACAATATCTCAATAAGATTATTATTATTATATATTAATATATACTTAACAACTTAAAAGCATTTTATATAAATATTTAAGTACTATAAGAAATAGCATATACCTTATTAAAAGATCTATTTTTCTAATATAAGCTTAACTATAAGTATAATATAAAAGGAATAAGCAATAAGAGCAATACTACATATCTTAAGGAAGCTATTATTAATATTCTT
Source organism: Colletotrichum horii (assembly GCA_027406005.1). Classification (NCBI taxonomy): domain Eukaryota; kingdom Fungi; phylum Ascomycota; class Sordariomycetes; order Glomerellales; family Glomerellaceae; genus Colletotrichum; species Colletotrichum horii. The sequence continues at coordinate 8,401,097 of JANVYB010000001.1, read as the reverse complement.
AAAGCTTATTATAAAGCTATATAAAAGCGATTTATTAGTAATATATTCACTCTAGCTATTAAATTTATTTATCTCTCTAGCTTATCTAGCCTTCTCTCTCAGTTTCTAAGCAATAAGTCCTTTATATAAAAGTTTAATAAATAAGAATTAATTAGATATTACTATATATATAAAAGAGCTAAATGTTTATAAAGCAGTTTTCTAAAAGCAGCTTTTTAAGTAGCTTTTTATTTAAGTTCTATATATATATAGTAAGCTATATAGGTTTCATTCTTCTAACTAAATCTTATGCTTTAGCATTTATATTACAGTCAGCTATCTAACAGTAAGATCTACTAATAGAAGCTGAAGATTAATATATAGTAACAGTATATTAAAGTTATAATTTAAGTTATAAGTTATAAGCTATATTATAGATTAATAGTTAGAAGCTAAAGTAATTAGTTTTAAACTTAATAAGTATTTATAGTAAAAATAAGCTGAAAGTATTAAAGATATTTATAAGTTGATTGCTAAAGAGCTATAGAAGTTTAACCTTAAGTAAAGCTTAAGTTATACTATATATAAGTCTTAAATAATACTTTTTGTTTTATTACTATTTTTAATTCTAATAGAGTTTGTTCTTTAATTATATAAAACCTATATATATTAAGAACAGCTTTTATATTTTTAATATATAGATCTAATCTCTTATTTCATTATTATATAATTTATATTATAGTTCTTCTGTTTCTAAGTAAGTTTCTATTATTTCTGTAATTCTGCAGTATATATGCTTTATTATAGCTGTTTAACGCTTAAGTAGGTTGTTCAGCTGTTATTTTTATTTATAAGTTATAACAACTATAACTAAAATAATAATAAAAGGTTAAATATAATAGAAATTTAGTTATTAAGTGTAACTAATAGTCTATTATATATTTATAGCTTTAGCGTTATTTATACTTTTAGACTTTCCTTTTATTTAAGCTAGACTAATTATATCTAGAAATATTAGCTCTATAGATAGTATAAAAGTAATTGCTAACTTTAACAATATAGAAATAGCTTTCTCAAATTTATTAAAATTAAGCAAAATAAAAACCTAATATAATATTCCTATTTTATATTGAAGTGCTAATAGGCTGCATTAAATAAAAGGTCTATTTCGCTATATTATTAATTATCTTAAGACATACCCTTTAGTTAACTACTACACTACTGAAATAGCTAAAGAAAAAGCTTTTAAAGCTGCAAAATAAGTTATATAAAAGTATTAAGCTAAAAGCTTTAACTAAAAAAGATCTAAACAATAGATAGAGGTTAATCTAATATCTTAACTATAGCTTACTTCCTCTAAGTTCCTTAAGAAGTAAAGATTTCACTAATAAGCTAGCATTCTAATTACCTAAAGATTTACTAGATGTTCTTTAGCAGCTTCTCTAAGTAATACTTATAATTACCCCCCTTTTTAAGGCTTTAGTCCTTAAAGTGCATAAATATATAATTATCTTTTTAGGTAGAGCCTCTCTATAATCTCTCCTATTTAATTAAAAGCAGCAGCTTAATTACACCTTTTACACTTAAATTGCTTTACTAGCAGCTTAGCATTTCTACACCTATATATCTATCGATTTTTTATATTAATTAATTAATTTATATTATTATATTATTCTATAAGGTTATCAGTTAAAAATAGATTTTTTATTTTATTATTAAGTTTAAATAATCTTTTATATTAATTAGCTTATTATTATTTTATTATTATACCTCTTTCTTTTAGCAGCAATCCTCTACTTATTTGCTAATATATACTTAAAGCAATTAATAACTAGAATTTTTGCTTACTTTTTATAACCTTAAAACTTTCCTTTCTCAGTATATTTTTTATTTTAATAACTTTGCAGCCTTTTAGCTTTATTTTTTCTTTTTTTCCTTTTATGATTTTTGTTTCTTATTAGATCTCTTACTGAAAGCTTTATATATCTTCACTATTAATTTTACTGTTTTCTCTATAAGATTTTTTGCTATTAATTTTCATTTTATTTTTATCTTTTACATTCTATATTGCTGTTTTTAAACCTTTTAAACTTATAATCTTTTTAATTTTTATATCTTTTTATACTTTCTATTCTCTAAATGTTTACTTAAAATATTATATATCATTTATATAGTAAAGGTTCTCTTTAAGGTTTAATTTAATTCTAATTATAGCTTTAGTGAGAATATTAGTTCTATTAATACTAGTTGCTTATATTTAAGCTGCTTCTCTTCTATTAGCTTTAATATTATTAATATTATTTATATTTATAGCAACTATTATGCAATTTATATTATCTATAAGTAGTATAAAATTAAGTATGCTGCTATAAGTTCTTATTATATCCTCTCTAATACTTTACTAAAGATTAACTAAATCCTTTAGATATTTAAAAAGCTTTATAGTGCTACTTAAGCTATTTAAAATGCTGTTAATAATATCTAGTTATATAAGATTATAGGTAGCTTTAATCTTTATGAATGCTAATAAGTTTAATATATTTTAAATAAGCTTAATAAAGCTTAAGAGCAAGTAGCAGTTTTAATTAAAAATCTTACTTAAGGTATTAATATTATTAATATAGAGTAATTACAGCTTTAGAAGTTTACCTCAGTTTATAAACTTCTTATAATTAATATTATATATTATATAAGTTTTTACTAAAAGCTCTCTATATATATACCTCTTAATCTCTTAATAAATTAACTTAATTTCTAAAAGTTCTAATATTACTATTTGCTTTAATATTACTTAGCTAGCTTATATTTATAATAATATTTCTGCTGAGCATTTTTATAATTAATTTTAACTAGCTTATAATAATTCTTATCTTTAGAAACCTCTTAGCAACTTAATAGAGAAGAATCTTAAAAAGTTTCTAATATTCTCTAATCCTATTTTTAAGCTTCTCTTTTATTATATAGATAATAAAGTTTCTAACTACTAAATTACTATTACTAGTAGTCACTTTATTCTCTAGAATAATATAAAGACCTCTAAAAGTTAAATTATTATTTAGTTTAATCAGCAGCTTACTGCTAAAGCTAAAGCTGACAAGAAATATAATACTACTGCTTCTACTAACTTTAAGCTTACTAAAAAGACTAAATCTTCTGCTAAACTTACAGCAAAAGCTAGCTAAAATAGTTGCAGTAATTATAGCAGTTATAGTAGTTATAGTAGCTAAAGTAATACTTCTATTAACCTTCCTCTTAATAATAATAGCAATAAGAAAACTAGCTTTAATACTAACACTTAGAGAGAAGAAGGTAATAAGTTAAATAGTGAGAAAGATAGTTTCTCTATAAATTAAAATAGTGAAGATAGAAGAGAAAACTTTATAATTCCTTCTGCTAAGTAAATATTTATATTTTTAGGTTGCTATAGTTATTTTCAGCAGCTTATTACTAAGCTTTTACCAAAGTTTCTATTATTTCTTTATAAACTTTTACTTTTAGATATTAGCTAGCTTTAAAGCTAAATTAGTTCTTTCTTTTTACGCTTTGCTTAAGCTAAATAAAGTTTCTATTAGCATTACTTCAATCTTAATTAAACTTATTTATAAAACTAAAAATTTCTTAGTAATATCTTACTAAATATTTAGCAAATAATTACTATTTTCCCTTATTTTATTTGTTATAAGCCTTTTAGGTTTACTTTTCAAACTTATATATAGCTGCTTAAGTGTTATCTAAATAGCTTCTCAGCTTTTAAATATTATACTTAATAAGCTATTCAGCTTACTTTATAAGCTATTTTATATTATTACTTTATCTTTAATAATCTATAATCTCTTCTACTTCTTATTTATTAAGTTCTTCTTCTAACTTAAGTAAGCCTACTTCTATTTCTATAGCTGCTCACCTTAATATCTATAGTTTAAGCAATAAAACAGAAAATATATTATAAAGCTTATAATATTTCTCTAAGAGGTATATTTAATATATTTAGCTCTCTATACACTTAGTTATAATAGCTTTAATATAATATAACGCTAGTTTTCTATTTTTAAACTTAAAAACTTTATTAATAGCTTTACTACTTATTTAAATTTAAATAATATCTCTTTATATTTAGAATTATAATACTTAGCTTATAACTCTATAGCCTTCTGCTAATACTCTACAACCTTTTGCTGCAATAAAACAATATAATTAATTTATTCTTTAACGCCTTATATAGATATACAGCCTTCTATCTATATATACTTAATACTCTAGAAGTAGTAACTATATAAAGCTTCTATTAGTAAATAACTAATAGTTTTATACTATAAGTTATTATATATAAACTTAGCTTCTAGCAGTTAAAATACTTATTATTCTAAAGCATCCTCAATATATATTTAGAGATACTTCTTAAAGGTTTAATATATCTATTCTATTTAACTATCTATTTATAAATAGTATGCTATAGAGAGATAATATTTAATTCCTCTCTCTTAGATAAACTTTTCTTAAAATTAGCTTATAAGTAGTTTATCTCTATTGCTAATAATGCTTTCTAGCATACTAAAGTTGCACTTAATCTTCTTATAAAAGATCTATAAGAGCTAAACAGCATTTAACTGCTTAGTTATAAGTATAAACAATTTAAACTTAATTATATAGTATATAATAACTAAAATTATATTATATTTAGCACTATTATCTTAAGTACTTACTGAGAGACTTATAATAAAGTCTATACTGATCTCTTAAAACAGATATAACAGCAGTAATAGTAACTACAGCTTGCTATATAGCTTATGCTTTAGAACTTATACTTTCTAATATATCTTATAACTAGAGATATAATTCTTAATATCTACAGCTAGATTAAGCTAATAAAACTTTCTTTTAATTAGTTTAATTATTTTATTAAACTCTATATAGCTTATTTTGCAGTTATTATAGTGTTAGCAAAATATCTTACGTCTGAGCAATTATTCAGCTAGAATTTTAAGTTTTCTCTTATAAAATAGAGTACTATTTAAATTAACATAAAATCCTCTTATATTGCTAGCTAGTCTATAAGCTTTCCTCAGCTTACTTTAATAATACTTATCTTTAGCTTATAATCTTCTAATAAAAGCCTCTATTACTTTAAAAAAGTGCTAAATATATACTGTTTCACTTTTTATAAGCCTTTTTATAATTAAATATAAGATATACTGCTTTAAAACAGTAACTCCAGCTTACTATAAGTCCTCTTAAGGTATATCTTCTTACTAAGCATTTTCCTCTATTTCTTATACCCTTCAGCTATAAATTATAACAGCTTAAGTTCTTACTGAATTATTAGTATACTTATCTATATATAGCTAGCATAAAACTAAAGCGTTTCTACCTTTAAAGCTAAAGTTTTATTAATAGGTTCTAATAGCATTAATATAAGCTTTTTCAATCTGTAATTCTACTTTAAAACTAGCAATCTTTACTTATAAGTTCTCTAAAAGTTTGCTAATAAGATTTAACTTCTTTATAAAGGTTAGTAATATATTATTATATTTTATTCTTCTCTCTATATAATCTAACCTCTTAAACAGCTTATTAGTAAGGTTAATAGCCTTTAAATAGTGCTTTAAATTAAAGTTAAATGCTAATAACTTATATATTTAATAAGTAAGCTTTCTCTAAAAGTTTTATACTAAAGTATTAATTACCTCTTTAAAGGCTTAGTAATCTATTAAAACTGCAAATTTAGCTAATATCTTTTATAAGTAGTATACCTACTAATTAAAACTTTTAAGAATAATAAAAAGTTTTTATTAGCTTATTATCTATTATTATTCTATATCTAAAAGCTTCTATAAGTAGTAAGCAACTAATTACTATTAGCTATTAATCTTCTAAGAGAGAATACTAAAGATAGCTTTTATAAAAGCGTCTATTTTAACTCTTATCTTATATATTAGGTTTTAATGCTAAAGAATAGTTATAAAGTAAAAAGCAACTTTTAGCTTATTAAAAGCTTTTTAAGCTTCTTCTAACTACTTAAACTCTACTAGTTTCCTACTATTTTTACTACTTTTAAGCAAAAATATTATTAAAGCTATAATACTTAAATATTCTATAATAAATTTATAATAAAAGTTATAAAATCTAAAGAATACTTAAATCTCTTAATAAGATTTTAGCAGCTTCTACTTAATAACAGCCTACACTTATTTTAAATCTATAGAAATGCTATTTAGTAATATAATATATCTTAAAAACTTAACTTCTTACTAATAAAACTTATACTTATTAAGCTTTATATATAGCTAAAACTTCTTTAAGCAGCAGAATATTTAGAAAATATCTACTATATAGTTCTCTTTTATCTCTAAGTATACTATAATATTATCTATATATACTATATAGTATATATCTAAAAGCTTAATAAGTGCTTAGTATATATATATTTAAAATATCGCTAGCATATTAGTTAGTTTAAATAATATAACTATATACTTAAAATGCCTATATTATATATAAAAAGCAGTCTTCTATTAGTCTTTTAGCTTAATTTAAATCTAATAATAAACATCTTATAAATTAATCTTTAAAATCTATTTTACTCTATAAAGCTTATTTAAAAGCTTATTAATAAGTAGTAATAAATATCTATTCTTAATTATAACCTTATTAAGGCTATAATAATCTATATAAAGCTTTAAAGATCTATTCTTCTTTAGAATAAAAAGAATTAGCACTTCTATTTTACTTATAGAAAGTTAAATCCTCTTATTTGCTCTATTTTCAGTAATATACTAGTAAAGTTCCTCTAGTTACTACTTATTAAGAAGGTAGATTAGTCTATATAACAGTTTCTTACCTTTTTTTAAATTAATTAAGTAGTTTGCTCTATTAAAGAGGTTTATTTCTTTTGCTGCTTATTTATTAAACGCTCCCCTTTTAGATTTAAGCTCTAAAAGCAGCTTAGCTTTTTTATCTCTCTTATTTTCTTTTTCCTAAAGTCCTTTAACTTTAATTTCTTTTAAGCTAATATTACTTAAAATATATAAAATATATACTTTATAGCTGTTTTTAATAATTTCTTTTATAAATACTAAAGGTTTTATAAATATAATTTTATTATATTTCTACTTATTTATTTATATATTAATAATAATCTTTTTAAGTTTTATAGAGCTTTATAAGAGTAATAGATCTCTTATACCTTACAGTTAAAAAACTTTAGCAAAAAGCTTATAAATCTTATAAAAGCAGCCTTTAAAGTTTATAAAGAAAAATATAAGTTTACATATTTATTTTAAATTAGCTATATAGCTATTAAATCTCTCTAATAGAAAGGCTATAATATTAAAAAGCTTTAAACTTAAGAACTTAATAAAACTGAAGCTAATAAAATTAATTTATAAATAACTATTTATATTTATAATAACTTCTTTCTTAATATGCCTCTAGAGAATAATTGCTCTACTTTTTGCTATAGCGTTAATAAGTATCTTCTCTAGTTTTATAAGCAGTATAGAGATGTTTAGATCTAACCTCTAGCCTATTTATTTTCTAATAAGTTGAGTTTATTATTATATTCTTTTTCTGTTATAACTTAAATTGCATTTATATTAGCTTTTTTAGTAAACTATTAGTTTACTATTAAAGTAGTATTTATATCTTTTAGTCTCTTTAGCTTAAAGCAGTTAGCAGCTTTATGCTTTTTATTTCTATAGTTATAATAAGTAATAAGTTAGTTTTTTTAGAATATATTAGTTAACTGCAGCTAAATAAGTTGCTTTTAACTATCCTTTTATTAGAGTTTCTTATTAGAAAGTTAAAAAGTGCTTACACTTCTTATAGCTATATAGTTATTTTTAGTAGAGTTTTTTACTTCTAATTAATACTTCAGTTTAAGCTAGTTTAAATAGTTACCTCTAAAAGGTTTTTTCTATTTATTTTTCTGCAGCTTTTCACTAAGTGTTGCTAATATAGGTTTTAAAGTCTCTCAGCTTTAGTAGCTATATCTTTACGTTTTTTCACTTCTGCTCTCTACTGCTATAGTTCTCTATACATAGCAAGTAAAAATCTAAAGAAGTATATATAAGCTTCTGCTTTACTATTCTCTCAGTTTTCTATACTTAAGCTATAATATATTACTAACTATTTAATAAAGAACTAAAATAGTAATTAGCTCTTTTTCTGCTTAATTATATTAAGCTTCTCTTAATATTAAAACGTTTATATCTTTAGGTTAATATATTACTAATAAATAAATATAGCAAAGTTAGCTTATAAAACCTCTTCTTTTAAGCTTTTTTTATAATAATACTACTATATTTATAAAATATATAAAAGTCTTATAAGAAACTATTAGATTTATTCTTTTAGTATATTTTTAGTATATATTTAGTTATTATCTTTTATAGTTTAAATCTAATTATTAATTTATTTAACTATAGTATTTTCTTTTAGAATTTTATAGTTATATACTAAAAGCTTCTCTTAGACTTTTAGTATTATTCAGCTTATAGAGCGCTTAATAAGCCTCTAGAGAAAATACTCTATTAACTCTTAATAAGCTTCTTATTATTACTTTATTATCTAAATATAAGCTTCTTATTGCTATTATAACAGCAGTTAGAATATATTTATCTCTTCTCTATTACTTATATATTATTCTCTTCAGAAAGTGCTTATATTATACTTATATAATAGCTATTCTATTACTAAAGTATATTCTCAGTCGTTTAAGCTGAAATAGTTATAAAGCTAGCTTTACAAACCTATACGCCTAGTTGCTTTATTAATAAGGTTATTAATTATCTCTTTCCATTTAATTAATGTTGCTTTTAGCTGATTTAGTTTTAGTATAAAGTTATAAATACTTCAGTAAAACTTTAGAAAAAGTAGCTCTATATTAAATATAAACTTCTGCAGTTTATTTATATTAAACTTTATTTGCTAACTGCTTAGCAAATTATCGCCTTTATTATAAGATATTCTAACTTATACTGGTTACTTAAAATAAAGTAAAAGCTGTAGAATTATAAAAGTATTAAGCTAAAAGCTTTAACTAGAAAAGGTTTAAATAATACATAGAAGTTAATTTAATATTTTAACTACAGCTTACTTCCTCTAAGTTCCTTAAGAAGCAGAGATTTCACTAGTAAGCTAGCGTTCTAATTACCTAAGGATTTGCTAAGCATTCCTCAGCAGCTCTCCTAGGTAATGCTCACAAGTTATAAGGGAAACTAAAACATTATTTACATTCCTATCGCTCTATAAGAAGGTTTCAATAGCAGTTTGTAATAATATTAACTATATATAAGTTAAGAGAGCTACTTACTAGCGCAGCACCCTATTCAATCTAAATCAATTAATTTAACTAATTAAGCAATTAAAATAGAGCTTTTTTTGCAGTTAATTAGTTAAAACAATAATGCCCTCATTTTAGTTATTTTGATCAATCTGAAGGTGTTTAGAACTATAGTTATTCTAGCCTCTAAGCTAATAGAAGAGTAAGAAATCTTAAATATAAGCCTTAAGGCTAGCTAAAGCTAAACTAAAAGAGGGCTAAAAGAAGGCCTGAAAGGAGGCTTAAAAGGGGGGCTTAGAAGGGAAGCTTAGAAGGAAAGCCTAAAAGGAAGGCTTTAAAGAGGCTTTAGAAGGCCCCTAAGGCAGAAGCTTTAAAGCTTAGAGAGCCTTTCTAGAGGCTTAAATATTAAAGTATAAGCTTTTAAAAGCAATAAAAAAAGAGCCATAACCTATATTTAAACATAAAGACTATATAAAAAAAGCATCACACTTAACACCTCTATATTATAAAGATTATCACTATATAAACTCTATAATATTTAAATTAAATCAAATTAGATAAAATAATCAAAAGTATTATAAAAAGTTATTTAATTAGCTAATCTTAAGCCTCAGTTTTAACTTAATTAATTAGTATACTGTACTGCTACCTATAAATTATACTAAGAGAATAAGTATTCTACCTTTATTATAAGTAGATTCTAATATAATTATAGCTGTTATAATAGTGTGTAAACTAATAAAAAGATAGTAATTATAATAAGAGGATATGCTAGAAATAGATATAACACTTCAGTATTTAACTAATGCTATAGAATCTGCAAAAATCTTAGTACCTTTACGCTCAACAAGAAATCCTATATTAATTAGATTGCATATTAACTTAAAAAGTAGGCTGGCGTTAAGATTAAGCTGGAAATCTATAATAGTAAAGAGAGACTGCTACACCTATTAGATCTCTATGAAGGTTGTAAATAAGGGTTTTACTAAGGTTAGTTAGGATGTCCTCAAAATGAGTACCTAGCTGCAAACTGACTGGTAGTATATTAGCTGCTAACAGTTTACTGAATTACAGTAAAATATATTGAATAGAAAAGCTTTAAGTGTAAGAAGTTCAATATATACTAAAAATTAAGAATAAGATATAATTATCAGCCTATTATATTGCTATTTAACTTACTCTTAAAAGTAAATAAGCCTTTATATACTTATATGCTATACTGCTTAATATTCTTTATGCTGATAACTGATTAGATTTCTAGCTAATAAGATTCTATTTAAAAGCCTCAAATAAATTAATATTTACAACTAAAGTGATGCAACCTAAGACCTTTTAGAATTTAACTTCAACCTCTAACTTATAGGTAACTACTTCTATGCTAGCTGTTTATTAAGTTGCATTATAAGCTATAAAAGAGAGATTAATAGGTTAAACTAAGAAATTGTCTTTTTTATTATAAGCTTAACAGTTAATTTTATTTAGATATAAATAGGTTTTCTTATTTTATTAGTAACTATCTTCACTATAACCTTAAGTATAGATAACTTACTTACTGCAGTTAAATATACTAATAAAATAGTTAAATAGTTCTATAAGTGTAACTTCGCTCTGTTATAAAATAAAAATCTTACTTAAGTAATAGTAAGTAATACTTCCTATAGCACTTATTTAAAGTTCTATTTATATATACTATTAGCTACTTTCTCAGCTCAAATAGAAATAATTAGAGTCTATTTCTATAACTTCTATATAATAGAAATACTATAGCTTTACTTATATTTAAACCTCTTAAAATATAAAGCATTATATTAAAAGAAGCTATAAGATAAGCTAAAGTCTGCAGCTTTTTTATAATATTATATAGCTGCTCTACTTTTTATATATAGCTAGGCTAGCTAAAGTCTACTTATTAATAATAAATCTTCTCTTTATAGGCATTCTATTATACAGAAGCTAAGCTATTATAACACTTTCTATTACTTTCTAACTCTACAGCTATATCAGCTGCTTATAAATATAAGCTAGCTATAAATCTATTTTTATAAAATATTATATTTATTATCTTAGAATTTGCTATAGTATAAACCTTTTCTTTTTATTACTCTTATATAGTATAAAAAATCCTATTATTATAGGGAATATATAATTTATAGGCTGCTATTCTATAATTATATAGGCAATAAGAGATTTTTGCAGTACTAAAACTTATTAATGCAGTAGCAAGTAATAGCAGTTTGATTCTAAGTAGTTATCTTAATAAGCATAATACTAATTTTAGCTATATAATTTTAAGTAGTTAGTATAATTATTATTAAAACAACAGATATAATCTATAATAATTAAAATCCTTTTTATTATGCATTATTCCTTATTGTAAATCTTATTAGCTATAATAGAAGATAAAATTATTAGTTTATAATAACAGCTGCAGAAAGAGCAGTATTATTATAGGAAAGAGCAGTGCTGTTGCAGAGAAGAGCAGTGCTGTTATAAAGAAGAGCAGTATTATTGCAGAGAAGAGCAATACTGCTATAAAAAAAAATATTAATAAGAAGAGGCTAAAGAACTTATAAAGGTATTACAACTATAAATACTTTAGAAGTATTTTAAATCTTATTACTCACTCAGCCTTACTATTTAAATAGTAACTAATTATATTTTAACTATATAAAGTAAAATAACTAACCTAACTAGTTAAATTTTCCCTTAATAAATTATCTTATAGAATAATTTTGTAATAAGATAGGAGAAGATATAAAATTAACTTTAGAACTTTTATTTATTTTCTTTAGAAGCTGTGTTTCTATTTCTATATCAACTAGAATATATTATATTTCTTATTAGACTAATTAGCAGCAAACTTAGTCTTTATAACTTTTAGTATAATATAGTTAAGAATGCAGTTTAAAAGCTAGTTAATAAAGTATATAGTAATAAGCAACTCTAATAAAAGATAGGCTTATAAGAAATTATAATATTTAAAAGCTATATAAACCTTAAATAGATAAATAAAGCTTTTTTTAAAGCTATAAAGTAAATATTTATTAAGTAGAATAATAGTAATACTATAGCAACAGCTTCTAAACTATTAAACTATAAGCCTTAATATAGAATAAGAGGAAAGAGCAATCAGGCTGATTAGTTCTATATATACTATACTTCTAACAGCTAAAATATTTCAGCTTTAGCAATTAAGTATAAAGCATTATATAAGTTATAATATAATAAGGTTATTATTAGTTTAAAGTCTGAGATTAAGCTAGAATATAATATTATAAATAAAAACAGCAAGAGGTTTATATTTATATTAAAGTTGCTTATTACTGCTGTTATAATCTAGTTCTTGTTATATATAATCAATAAAGATATTTAATATAGATATATATATATAAAAGAGGTATTTATCTTTTTACATATTTTAGAAAATTCTATAATTATATACTATTCTATATGTATGCTTAATCTAAATATACTTAATAGTAAGTATAGTTTTTATAATATAGCTGTTATACAGATCTTTACCTTTATTCTATAAGCCTTTTGTATTAAACTGCTTCTATTATTATAGCATAATGCAACTATAGCTTTTAACATTTAAGCTGTATAGTATAACGATATATTAAGAAATATATCTGAAATAATGTGTAAAAGTAAAGTAGTTAATAGTATTATAATAATAGATTTTAAACAAATAGAACTTAGCTGTTACCTTCTGCTCAGCTTGCTTAATTTAAATATTTAAAACAAAAAGAGAAAGTATATAGCGCTTAAAAAGCTAAAATTATTAGTATATTAAGAAAAAGATAGTTTTACTATAAAACTAAAATCTATTATAGGTTATATTTTAAGATATATTATAGCAGTATAGTAAAGAACTGCTATTAATATAAATAGTAAGGTTAAGATATATAATAACTTAGTTTAATTTATTTAGTATAATATATTTACTATAAAGATATCTTAATACTAAAGATATAAGTACTATTGCTTTATGCATAAGAATTATAAGCTTTAGTGATTTATATAATATATATTAGTATTATTAAGTTATCTCTTTAAAGAGGACTAAGTAGGTTTTAGTTTAATCTATTACTATTATTTTTAGATATCTTAAGCATTTCTTAAAACTATTACTTTAGTTTTAAAACGTCCTAAAAGTATTTATAAACCTCTTAGGTAAGTTTTAAGATTACTACTTTTATCTTAAGATATTCTTAGCATATCTATAGATATGCTAAATATATCTTAAGATCTTAAAGTATTCTAGAAGTAACTGTAGATATTTCAGTTTTATCTCTAGTTATTTTAAAACTATTAATATTATTTTAAGATATTTTAAGCCTATAAAAAGACTAACTATTGCTACAGTTTTAAGCTTATCTCAAGACGTCTAAAGTATATACTAAGCGTTTCTAAAGTTATTAAAGATAACTATAGCTGATTTAATTTCCTATAAAGCGCAGTCTTATATCTCTTTAGACTCTAAATAGCGCTTAATAAGAAGAGACTTATATACATTATAAAAGCATATCTCCTATCTATAGCTTAAATACTTAGCACTTAGCATAAGCTGGTTTAAGCGCTTAACTTAAGAGCAATTATTACAGCTAATTAATAATACTTATTTCTAGCAGATTGAGTGGAAGCTATAGTTTGTAAAGCTAGCTGTAGCTAACGCTAAAGCTGCTATTAAATTATAATTAGTCTATAAATTATTTCTAAAAACTAAATATAGCAGAATAAATAGAAAACTAATAGAACTAAAGATGCCTTCACTTATATTAAACTTACTGCTTATAGTTATTACTCAGTTAACTATATATTTAAGTTAGAATTACCTTAAAAAATATATATATTAATTATTTATATAGATCTATTGCAGAACTAACAGATTATACTAAGCAATATAATTAACTTTATTTTATATTTATTATACTACTAGTAGCTATACTGATAATCTATTAGAAATCTATTAAAGAAGGTATATATAATATACTTACTATTACTATATCATAAGGTCTCCTGCTGATTTCTATAATAGCTACCTACTTCTTCTGCATTTTAAGTTAATATAAGCTTTTCGCCTATAAGTAAGTAATATTTCAATCTGCTAATTTATTCTTAATTTTCTTTTGCTAATATCTAGTTATACTATATTAAGCACTTTATACTACTTATTATTTATTAACCTATTTATAATAAGTTACTTAACTTCTAATATATTAAAAGACTTTTAGAATAAAAAAACAGCAAAATTTTATCTATTTCTTTAAGATCTACTATTAGAGTTATAAGCAGCTCTCTATATAGCCTTCTGCAAATTCTCTTTATTCTCAACACCTTAAACTTTAGCATGCATAAGTATATACTTAAAGTAGACTAAGTTTAATACACTTACTTTATTATCTATAGTAGTAAGAAAAGCTAGCTATATAATTTTAATAATTTCACTTATTAATAATATTATTAACTTTAAATCTTTCTATTATATTTAATATTTTTTGTTTCTTTTATTTAGCGTTATTACTCTAGTATAGTTAACTAATGCAACTATATCTAGCTACTTCAGTAGAGGTTGCTAGTTATATAGCATCTTTAAGATAAAATATAGCTTAATTTTCTTATTTAGCTTTTAGATATACTGCTAGCTTCTATATAACAAACTTATAAGCTAATTAAATTAGAACCTAAATATTATATATTAGTTAATAAGTATTTAATTAGTAACTACTGCAAATACCTTATTAACTATAAGTTTAAAATATCTATCTCTATATATTCTCTATTGCTCTAGAAATACTTTATAAAGCATAATGCAAATAAATATCTCCTAAGAGAGCTTTATTATAGTTAGTACGCTTAGTAACTCTTTAATATTAAAGCTTATAGAGAGATATATTAGTTAGAAGATATATATAGCTAGTGCTTTGCTATAGATTATTAGGCTTATAACTACTTTTATCTTTTTTTTATTAACTAAGTTTGAGGCTAGAATTAGAATTATATGCTATATAGCTGTATAATCTCTAATATAATTTTAAGATTTTATATCTTATAGCTAGGCTTTACTAATTTTATAGCTTAAAAACTCTTTAAATAAAGCTGCAGTATCTTAAAATGCTGATATAAGTATATTAGATCTAACGCTAAGTGTTAGCTTCTATTATATAATAATTAGCAGACTTATTTAATATATATATATTTGCTCTTTTATTATTAAAAGCTGTTAATATTGCAGTATATAATTAAATTTCTATAAGCTTATTTTCAGCTATTATTAACTTTTTAGCTTAGCTGTTTAACTTGTTTTTAGCTGCCTTTAATTTATTATTTAACTTAGCAATCTTCTTTTTAGCCTTCTCTAATTCCTCACTTAGCATTCTATTAGTATTCTTAAACCTTATAGTAAAGTTACTTTGCTTTTTGCTATTAATTATAGTTTTTTAAACTAAAGCTTTAAATAACTTAATCTTTTTTATTAATGTTTTTATAGTTTCTTACTCAGCTTTTAGCTTCTAATAAGCTGCTTTTCTATCTATTTAAATTTTGCTATACTTTTAGTTTTATTCCTCAGTCTTCTTTTTAAATACCTCCTGCTTAGCATTTCAGTCTGCAATCAGCTGTATAAATTCTTTAAGGTTCTTCTTATAGGTAGCTTCTATATTAACAACCTTCTTTTTTAGTATATTATAGTCTAAAATCACAGCTTAAAGATCTTAAAAACTTCCCTTAGTATAAAATCTTCTAATATAAGAAACAAATTTATTAAGAACATCTTTAGATTGCTAGCTATTAGCAGGCAGATCTATCTTTAATGTGTTATAGTTTGCTTTTAAAGCTATAATAATAGCAGTATATAGCTTTTTAATATGCTAAGAATATAAGAGAGAAATAAAAAATAAAAGAAGTTTATTGCTTATAATTACTTATAAATCTAGCTGTAATTTAACTTACTTATTATTTATTAAGTTATAGCAGCTTTATAGCTTATATATTAAAAGACAGTTTTACTAGTATGCTTATACCTTTAATATAATATAAATATATTAGTTTATAAATCTAATATACATATATAACTGTTTGCAATAGTATATATTAGCTATAAAGTAAGTAGATTGCTTTATTAGATAATATAATTAATTTAAAGATTATTAAGTTATTATAATTACAATTTCATAATAAGAATAATTAACTAACTATAGGCTGTTAGCTTTCTTAGTTAGTGCTATTAAGTATTTAGCATTTTCAATTTAATAACTTTTTATATAACTATACTTTATTATGCTAAAGCGTTAAAAAGTATTCTATTTATAATATATAGATAAAAGAAATAGCTCTACTTATTATACTGCTAACTTATAACTAGTAAAGACTAAATAAACTATACAGCTTTATTAGCCTTATTCTAATTAGAGGCTGCCTACTAGCTGACGTTAAATTATAAAATAATATAAATAATATTTTATCTAGTTAATACTGCTTATTTTATAGGCGTTTAAGTTAAGTAATAAATATATAAGTAATATATACTCTCTACTTTCACTTTTATTACTCCTATAAAGCATATAGTACTAAATAAAATAAAGTTAGTTACTATTTAAAAGGCAACTTCTTATTAGCTTATACTGCTCTTCACTATATATTTATATTTATAGCTTATATTATCTGTTTTGTTTTTATCTATTAACAGTTGCTGCTCTATATTATAGGCATCTTATATATCTTAATATATAATAATAGTGCCTAGCTTTAAAAAAACTGTATAAATATTCTTTCTGCTAACAACTATTTATATCACTTAGTAAAGCTATTAGTTAAGCAGAAAGAAGCTTAGCTCTAGAGTTTTATATATAGTAAGCTTTACACTATACTAAGTAAATTTAGCTTTTAGGTTGCTTAATATATTTAAGTTATAATAGGATTAGCACTATATTAGAAGCTAACTATAATAGACTAATAAGAAAGAGCAGCAGAGCTATAGATGAAAATAGAATAATACTAGCAGTTAATTATTTATATTTTAACTTTAAAATTATATTATTACTAGTTTCTATTTCACTTTCTTAATATATCTGAAGTGTTGCTATTACTTTCTATATTCTAAAGCAATTTATTAAACCTTAGCAAACTATTCAACTTTAAGCTTTTTAATTTACACTTAAATTAATTATTAAAAGATATTTTAAAGTATCTTTTTTATATTTTAAATTCTTCTTTGCTTAGCATAATGAAGCAGACTGAAGTATACTCTAAAGCTGCTTAAATCTTATTAAAACCACTTTGCAACCTCTATTAAATGCTCTTACTGCAGGCTGCTCAGCTGCTTAATAATTATTTATAAAAAAAATGCTCTCACTTTAAGCTAAGCCTATATAATTGTATTTTATAAACTTATTCTCTTTTTATAGTCTTCTAATATAAATTCTATTATTATAAGCATAAGTAGAAGTCTTAAAAACTATTTTAAATTAAGATTTTAATAATTAATACTTAATAATTCTATTCTAATGTTTTTACTTGCAATCTGCAGGCTATCTCTACTTTTAAAAACGTATTTAAAGAAGGAACCTAGCTTAATATATAATAGAATTCTAAGAGCTAGTAACAGCAGCTAGAAGGCTGCTTCTAACGTAAGTACTAGCTTAAGCATTATAATACAAACTTAAAAAGAATAATTAATAAAAAAAGCTATATATTGAGGATTAGCTATATATTACTAGATATATTCCTTTATATCTTTTAATATAATAGATTATTAATTTAGGTTTAGGAATTTTTAGAAACCTAAAATAGAGATAATAATATAAGGTTTTTTTTGTTTCTTTTCTTTTTCTCTTTTAATAAATAACTATATAACTATAATCTGAAACTAAGTAATTAGTAAAAGGTTTATTTCTATATAAGTGTAATATTAGTTTATATTAATATAATTTTCTTTAACTCTTAATTTCTCTAACTTTTTATATTATGCATTTTAATATAAAGTTTATAACTAAAGGCGTATTATTTCTCCTAAATAGTAGCTAGATTATTTTCTACTTTAAGTTAAATAGATTATTAATAAGTTTACTGTTTACTATTTAAGTTATTATATCTAATAATTCTACTAAATACTAAATAGAATTATATTATTAATATAACTATAGAACAGCTTTATATTATATATTAGTTAAAGAAGTCTTAATATAACTACTATAACTCTATCTACTAAAAGAAAACCTTAAAGTAATATTATTAAAGAACACTAATAAGTTATTTTATATTCTTAAAAATTAAAATAAAAATGCAGCTATAATACACTTTTATTATTTCTTCTTTAGCAACAGCTATTAATACAGCCTCAACTTATATTAAAAGCACCTTTCTATCTTAAGATAGAAAGCGCTTTTAGTTTATTTAGCAGTTTAATAAGATCTATATAGCTTTATTTAGGAACAGCTATACAAACTTTGCTGCTCCTTCTCTAAACTTAAAGCAAAGCATACTTTAGATCGCTAATAGTAGAACTTAAAAGCTAAATATTTATTTAATTAAAACCTTATTTAGAGTTACTTACTATTAGATAAATACTAGAAATACTTATAAGATAAATATATATATTAATTCTAACTAGTTACTAAGCATTTATTTTTCTCTCTTACCTCTTATAAAATGCTAGTTAATATAGATTAAATTAGCTTAGTTTAATAACTTAAATAGTATTTATATACTATAGAACTAGTATAAAGTAATTAAGACTGAATATTTTTTGATCTTCTTATATTTCAAGCAGACAGACTAAATATTATTACTATAAAGAGTTTTATTAGAAGGCAAAAGCAATTAAATAAGCTTTATATTTATTAGCTAACTTTATTAGATCTATTCTATTAGTATATATTTATATTCTAGCTGAAGTTCTATATATATAATAAAAGAATAAAAAGAATTTAATAGATATCTATTATAAAAGTAGTAGATTATTCTAAAAAATATATTAGTACTTATCTTTTAAACTTCTTAACTTTTTAACTTAACACTTTTAATAGCTTAAATAATAAGAGAAAGTCTATTATTACTTAAACTAGCATTTTAAAGAGAAGTTTAGCAAGCTTACTACTGTTATTAAGCTTTTATATATATCTCTTTAAAGCTATACAGAAAACAGCAAAATATATATTTAACTCTAGCTGAATAATTATATTCTAATAATAGAAATAGAATATATACTATATATTTAAATATATTTTAAATATTTTAGAGCATAATAACTTAAACTGTAAGAGGATATAAAGCGTTTCTATAAGGCTATTTTATAAAAAGACAGCCTCTAGCTACTCTTATTGCTTATATATAGAAATTAACACTAGAATATAGCAGCAACATTAAATGCTTTATTATATATAAAGGTTAAAATATAGTTAAGCTTTTAAACCTCTCATCTAGTATAATAGACTTATAAACCAGCTAAAACTTATAAAATAGATCTTAAGTATAATACAGCTTTTATATCTTTAAAGTATACTTTTAGTAAGTTTTGCCTTATAAACTAAAAGATAAAAGCTAAAGAAGTCCTCAACTTAGTGAGAAGCTTAAGATAAAATATTAAGTAAGTTGAAATAAATAGACTTACTATAATTAACAATAGGGTTTATAGAAGAACTAGCTAGTTAATGCTATATATATACTTAAATAATGCTTAAGCATACTTAACTACTACTTCTAAAGAATTTAAGTGTTATAATATAAGGTAGTGCTAAGCAGTATATAATAATATTAAGTGAGATAAAATAGTATATACGTTATATTATCTTTATCTAACCTTAATCTCTCCTCTCAGTTAGCAAGCTATATTAATTCTATTATCTTATTTACCTCCTTATTATACTAGTTTATTAATACTAAAATTAATAATTAAATGATGCTAGAAATAGATCTAATAGAGCAGTAGTAATGCCTAAATGCTATATTTAAGCTAGTAGACAGACTGGTTATTATTATAAATAGCATATAGGTAGAAAGCCTAGCTATAATTAACTCTAAGAGAGTTTAAAAACAGTTGCTAGAGAAAAAAGCTAACTAAGCAAACCTTATTACAAAGAGAGCATAGAACCTAATTACTAAAAAGAGCTTATATTTATAAAGTTGCTATAGAAATAAATCTAGCTTTATTAGCTGCTAGTATATTAAACTTAATTATTAAAACAAACTAATAGCTATTATTACTTCTATACTATATTATACTACTTATATAGATTTACTTTAGATTTAAGCTGTATTAGTAATTCTGCTTAAATAAGATTTTATTTATATAGTCTCTCCTAAGCAGACTTCTGCTTATATAGATTCTTCTATATAGGTCTCTATATAAGCAGCTAGTCTATCTATATAAGCCTCTTTACGCATAAGGTTTTCTATATAGACTTCAGTATTTGCAGCTATACCTAAATATATTCCTATATATACAGCTGCACTTATATATACTTCTAAGTGTATAGATATACTTAAGCAGTCTTCTATATATATAGTTAGTCTATAAGCAATTATTTAACAACCTGCTAATATAACTCTTTATATCAGTAGTTATAGCAGCTATAAACAAACCTTACTAGTATTTTATCTTAATTTTAAAGCTATACTATGATGCACTATTTATATTAATTAGTATTTTAGTATTATAGCTGCAATTATATAGAAGAAAGTATTAATCTATATTTTTAATATCTTTATATACACCTTAATAGTAACAGCATATAATAATAGTCCTAAGTATATCTAGAGGTGTTAGTCAGCTATATTACATGCTAAACTCCTCTTACTTATATAAAAAGTGAAAAAACATGGTTTCTATATAAAAAAGAAGGTTTCTACTTAGTTATATAAAAGTCGCGTTTTTATCATTTTACTACTAAAAAACAACTTTTTATAAACTATGCTATAACTTAAAACTACATTTTTTTTTTAATTATTTCTTTTAATCTTTACTATTAAGATATCTTATTAGAGTAATACTAACTTAATACTTACTAAATAGGCTATATAAGCGTTATATACTATATAATATTAAGCTTTTTATTCTAGTTATTTTAGTAAGCTTCTATCTATAGTACTATTAATTTAAGCTATTACTAAGGATTATAGAGTATTTTATATAGTAATAAGAAAATATCTAAAAGCTCTAAAAGCTAGTTATAACCTCTCTATACTACCTTAAGAAGGTAGCTAGCTAAAAGTAGTAATAGAAGCTAAAAACTTAGCTCTAATAGCATTTATTATATAGCTTAATATTATTAGGTTCTTAATAACCTTAATAATTCTTAAAGAGATAGCTAACTCCTTCTAAGCTATTTAAAGTATAAGCTCTATTTTAAAGTATTTTATAAAGTACTAAATTACTAACTACTTAGAGTTTTAGAAAGGATTAAAGATTAAACCTATTAAGGTTTACTAGAAAAATACTAAGTTTAACTTAGTATTAATCTAAAAGTTCTTTAATTAGTATAACGCTATAGCTTAAGAATATAATTTTAAGCTCTCTAAAATATAAAACGCTAATAAGTTTAGCTACTATATTAACTACTTTAGTAGCTATATATATATTATTTTACTCTAAGAATAATAGAAATAAAGTAAACTATAAGAAGTTATTAATCTAGCTAATAGAAAGTTATATACTCTTATTAGTATTAGTAATACTATTAAAAATACTATCTTAGTTTACTTTATTTTTAAGATATAGCTAATTACTACTTAGGCTAATTATAATATTAATAAGGATATCTACTTTATATAGTCTCCTACTACTTTCTCTAACTAAAAAATTATAATAGATTATATTAAGTACTTTAATATATACTTATTTAAGTACTTAGTAAAATTTTAATACCTTAGGTATATAATAGAGTTATAGTTTAGTATTAATATATATAGAGGCTACTCTAATTAGCTTAAGATATATAGTATTATATTAAAAGTTTATACTAAGTTATATAGAGAAGCTTTTTAAGAAGAATCTAATATAAAGCTATATTATTTACTCCTTTTAAATAGCTTCTCTAGGTATATTAGTATAGATCTTATAGAATACTATATTAACTTTAATATTATTATTAGGTTTTTTCCCCCTTATACTATATATCTACTTTAACCTTTAGATATAAAGGTCTTCTAGCTATTTAAAAAAGCTTACTAAATAATGCTATAAAAGTCTATATAAAGTAGTAACCTTACTTTTACTTATAATAACTTTATTAATAAGCTTTAGTAAATAATAGATATAGTATTTACCTAGGCTAATATTATAATAAAGTTTAAAAAGTTAAATATCTAGCTAATTAGAGATAATATAATTCTCTCTTAATTAGTTAAATATATATAATTAGCTTAAATT
Source organism: Colletotrichum horii (assembly GCA_027406005.1). Lineage (NCBI taxonomy): Eukaryota > Fungi > Ascomycota > Sordariomycetes > Glomerellales > Glomerellaceae > Colletotrichum > Colletotrichum horii. The sequence goes on along the minus strand of JANVYB010000001.1, from coordinate 8,378,469 downwards.
AATATTTCTAGCTACCTCTTCTACTACTTACTAGATAATAATAGGTTTAAAAAGGCTATATTATAAGTAGATATAATTAAGTAATATTATACTACTAAATAGAGTTCTCCTACTTAGAGGAGCTATAAAGTAATTAAAGCTATAATTAGTAAAAGTAATCTATATTATAAGAGAGGCTAAAAGTATATTATTAACTAGAATAAACGTATACAGATATAATAATATAAGTAATAGACTTAGTAAAGTATTAAACTAGTTTATTTATTTATTATAAGCTTAATATTTATAAAGATTAAAAAGTAATATAAGAAGTAAGTAGAAGAGGCTATATAAAAGAAGCTTAAGTAGTAATATACTATTATAAAAAAAGAGGCTTAATAATAAGAAAAGAAGTTAAAAGCAGAGTATAATACTAATAAGTATTAACTTATTAATAAGTATATAAAGAGGTTAAACTTTATACTATAGTTATACTATACTAATAAATTTAATAACTTTATTCTATTTAATAAAAAATGTTAGCATAAGTATAAGAGTATTTAGAGGCGTAGTATATGCGCTTATATAGTATAAGGTTATAGATAGAGATATATTATAATAAAAAGTGATAATCCTCAGCATTTATAAGCATTTATTTATATAGATAATTAATAGAGAAGGAATGTATTGTGATAATTCTAGTTGATATAGTTGGCAGGTTATTCCTTAAGGTAAGGAAAAGTGAGGAAAAAGATAACCTGAAATGTATTCTGCTAAACTGCTAATTACATAAGGTGCTTACATAACTATACGTATTACATAATCAATATTATAGTTATAGGTTATAATAAATAGAGTATTTTTATATAAGGTTTTATATTTTAAACTTTATTAGTTTATTTTATATAGATTATTAAAGTAAGTGAAGCATTATTATTATTCTTATATTATTATTATTATTATTATTATAAAAGAATGTTATATGTTAACAAAAAAGACTTATAATAGGTTAAGCTACTTAAGCCCTCTAAATAGTAGATTAATCTTAACTTTATACTACTACTAAAAGAGGCTCTTAATACTATTAAATACTCTAGAAAGCCTCTTAGCTACCTTAATATTAGAGAGTTACTAGCTTTAAGAGGGTATTACTTTAATAATAATAACCTAGAGGTCTTTAATAATATTAATAACCTTATTAAAAAAAACAGTAATAGTACTATATTAAGCGTTAATTCAGTCTATAACCTTAGTAATAATAATAATATTATTAATACTAATAAGCTTAAATTACTACTATTACTAATACTAGCTTTACTAGCTATATTAGTACTAGTAGTAGAGTAGTAAACACCTTACTTTATTATATAAGAAGGTTTAATATACTTCTATATTAATAGTACTATAAAAAGTAACCTTCTAATAACACTTCTATTAATATAAATAGTAAAAAACCAGAAATATATTATTAATAATATTAAAAATAATAATATAGTTATTTTCTATAGCTTATTAATACTTATATAAGATATATAGATATTATATATATAGCTAGATAGTTTTACTTAAAAGTAATATAATAATACTACTTTTATTACTATATAATATAGTTAAAGCTAAAAATTATATTACAAAAAGTTATTAATTTAATAGGTTAATACTAAAAAATACTACTTTTAGTGATCTAAGTGGAAACTCTCTTTTTTGTATAGAAACTCTATTTTTTTGCCCCCTATATGAGTAGGGGGTTTAGCATTAGCCTGCGCTGCTTAGACCTCTAGATAATGCAATTCTACACAGAAGTCTTCTTTATTTCTCCTTAAAATCGATCTATTTTGCAATATAAAATGTCTAATAAAAATTAATACATTTTGCATAGAGTATATAAGGCGATAAGCTACTATTTTATTACTGTTATTATAGCTATTAATATTACTAACTATTAACTTCTATAGATTATATATATATTTAGAATAGTATCTGCTGCTTTGCTAATATATATTTAGGTGAGTATACTAGCTGTTTAAAAGCTTATTAAATGCTAAAAGGTTAGTTAGCACGAGATAAATATTATTTATATTATATATGCTTTTATGCTATTTAATTGCTAAATAGCAAATAGACTGCAGTAATAAGATGTAGTTTAAGTTAGCTATTAAACTAATATATTAAGATAATAAGCTTTTAAGAAATATAGATTTTAAAGCTAGGTTGCAAAGTTATAATGCAAATATATATGCTTTAAGACTAATCTTTACTTTAAATAAAACGCCCTATATAGCTAAACTAATAAGCAGTTCTATAAAAGCTTAATTAATATTTTTTAATTAGAGTTATATATTTAATTAGTTTAATATTATAAAGAAATTATTCTTATATAGTTGTTATATACTAATAAAGTTAATATCTCACTAAGCAGCCTATATTACATACTAACTCTTTATTTTTTAAATTATTTAGTAGAAGTAGAAAAACTCTATATTTATACTTAGTAATAAATGTAATTAGCTTACTTTTAAAAGTTAGCTATCTATTAAAAACGCTCTTTAATAGCTGCCTCTTTAGTTTTACTTTTCTTCAACTAATCTGCTTTACTGCAGTTAAGTTACTAGAGAAAAACCTCTCAGCAAATTAATTAACTAACAACTAAGAGATGTTATTTTGTTCTACCTCCCTACTTATTATTTTATTTAAGCTTCTCACTTAGTTATATAAGTATACTATTTAAATATAATAGAAGTACTTAATAGAAATAGAAAAGTAAATATATAAACTTACTTCAGCTGCTTGCTTCTTAAGGGAATTAAGTTGCTTTAATATAAATAAGCTATTTATATTACATTCTAGTTTAATAAAAAGCATCTATTATATACTACTAATAATGCTTTAAACTTAAGCTTTAAATGCTTTATAGCTAGCCTATAGACGCTTAAAAGTGTCTAAGCTATTAATTTTCTCTATTTTAGCAATAATTATTAGGATTTATTTACTTCTACTGTTTTTTATATGCTTAGTTAGAGCGCTACTACTATTAGCATCTATAAATTTATGCTTTAGCAATATACTTATAAAAGCTTATAGGCTAGCCTCTATAGAAGCAGCTAGTAAGCAGCTAAATATATTTCTATCTAATTTAAAGCCTGCCTTATTATTACACTTAAAAGGAGATATAGCTGTTATAGCTTATATCTATTTAAAGTTAGACTTAATAGCAGATACTATTTAAAGCTGATCTATATATCTTAAAATTATAGCTATAAACTTATCTCAAAATAAAATATCTTTATTAAGTAAAGAGCTAATAGTATTAAAATTGCAGTCTAAATAATTATAGATGCTATATAACTTCTTTGCTGTTAATATATATATTAAGCAGCTGCTATAAGATAGAAAATTACCTCTAGCTTTAAATCTATAAAAGCAGATATCTTAAAGTAAATAAAGTGATTAGAGCAGTAATAAACATAGCAGTATAAGGCGTTTTTAAGTAATTAATATATAAAATTTAAATTTATCTATTTATTATAAGGGCACGCCTTTATAGCAGCAGAATATAGTAGCTTTACTAGTATTATCTTTTACTATATATAAAAATAGCTATAGATTAAAGCAAGCTGAGTAGATATTTAAGAGCTTTTCAGCTAGATTAATATAAATAATCTAATTATAGCTTATAAGTAGAATGTATTTAAAGAACATAATTAAAGCAAGTAGAAGTTATATTAGTTTATATGTTTTTAAGCTGATGCTTGCTATATAGTTAGTAAAGGGCAGCTAACTTAGCATGCATATAGTTACATATAGAGGCTAATTATATAAATTATATACTATTTAATGCTAGCTATATAGATACCTTGAGGGCACTAATAATAATAAATATAATAATAAAGTAATAGTTTACTATATTTAAAAACTGTTTCTTAAGAGCTTTAAGTAATGAATTCCTCTATATTTACTGCTATTATTTCTTATATAAAAGCTTATATACTATATAGCTATTTCTTTTTATCTATATTATAGACTGTAAAAGCTTTTGCTAGAATATTTATAAGTCTAATATAATAGCTAAAGACAGTATATCTACTTCTTACAGCAGCTTATATAGTACTTACTAAAAGCTAGCAGTTTGTTAATATATAAGTTGTTTAGAAGTGCTAAACTATAATAATAAGCCTACTCTATATATATCCTATTATAGTTCTGCTTGCTAGCACTCTTACTAGAAATAGTATAGAATATAATGCAAAGTTATATAAATATAGAAGTTGCTTTTATATATTATATCTTTTCTTAAAGTAATTATAGTTTATATATATATTATTGCTTATCTATTTACTATTATAGCTATTAAGCGAGAAGTAAGTATAATTATGCTAGTTAAGTTGAATAATAACTAACTCTATCTATTAAACTTTATAACTTTCTAACTAGATCTAACAAGCTTATAAAGTTATTTAGAGCTTATGAAAGCTATTTGCTTGTATATAAGTAGTATAGAAGCTATAATATACTTTTGTAATATTATTAAGAATATACTTTTTAGTAAGCTGCTAACTATAATAAGCTAATAGATCGTTCTAGTAGATATAAGTAGATATACTAATATTGCAGAAGTTAATATTATCTTAGTAAAGATAAGTATTTATATCTCTAGTGATCTAAGTATAGCTTGCAGCTAAAAAGTTGCATATTAGATCTATAAAGTTTCACTTAAGAATAGAAAGCTATAAGTAATAGATATTATTAAGGTGCAGTATAGATATTTTGATTTGCTTATGCTATAGTTAATTTATATAGAAGGATGCAGCATAGCGATTAACTAGGAGTGTAGTTTGAGCTTCTTCTGCAGTTAATTTATATAGGAATTGCTCTACTAAATGTTATTTATATTATTAATATAAGTAATAGCTTTAGCTGGCATATTTAATAAGATAATATTATAGCTTATAGCAGTATATAATAGAAGTATATAAACCTTATTTACTAGCTTTAGCACTATTTATTAATTTATAGCTTAATAATTCTTAAGTGATCTTAAGATACAGCTATAGAATATTATTATAAAGCTTTTTATAATAGAAGTATTTATATTAATATTTTAGAACCTATATTATATTATAGTTGTTAATAGAAAAAGTAAAGGTATGTTTGCTATGCGCTGTATCGCTAGAAGCATCTATCTGCTTATAGAGTTTCTTATCTTCTAAGTTCTTAGAGATATATCTAACTTATAAAAGCTAAAAGCTGTTATAATATAGAAAATATAATCCTTAAGCTAGATATAATAACTAAGCTTTTTAGCTTTATATAACTGCTATAGAACACATTATAGCTAGGCGCTAAGCATTACTAAAATAAATATGCTATTATTAGGCTTTAGTATATATAAAAGCAGTATTTTTCTTAAAGCATTTCAGATTAACTACTTCTGTAGATATAATATGCAGAATATTTAGAATGCTAATTAAAGCTAACTTATAGTTTATATATTTAAGGATATTAATAATAATAAAGAGATTATAATATTCTATTTTAGTATATTAGAAAATTATTCTTTAAAGCAGTTCTAATTAAAAGAATTATTTAGGTTTATTTATGCTTATAAACTATATATGCTTTTAGACTTTTAATAGAAGCAAAGCAACTAGCATTTCAATAAGATTATATATCTTAATAAATAAATTAGAAATAGCATAGCTATTATATTAACTTCTTATATATGCTTGCAAATAGTGTATAAGATAAAACATCTTATAGAGGAAGAGAGGATCACTAATATAAGAATTTTATAGCTGTATTATAATGCATTATAGATTGTAATTACTAATAGTAATAAAGCAAAAGCTAGGGTTTTTGCTGAGTGGGCGTCTGTTGAGAGACTTTATATAGAGAGAAGTAACAGCCTATAAGTGTTAAAGTTATAGAGATATATTTAGAACTTTACTAGCTATATACTATATAGTATGTTAAAGAGATAGGCATAAAAGGCTAATAATATACTGTAAGGTTTGAACGATTAAGATTTTAACAGGTAGCTATAGAGACTACTTCTTTAATTACTAAAGTATTAAAAATATTAAAGGCTAGTAGATTTTTATTTCACTTTAAGTTAGAAGATAAATATAAATATTATTTAATCTAAAGAGAGTATAGTTATATATTACTTTATTATGTTTATATATCTTAAATATAAGTTATGTTTATATTATAATATTATATAAAGGCTTTAAATAATATTAAATAATATTTATTACGTAATTAATTTAGTTTTTAACTTATATATATAAGAAAATAGAAGTAAATGCTGAATTATATATATATTAATTATAGGTCTAAGTAAGTAGATCTTATAGCTTAGTTAAAATACTTAGTAGTAGAAATACTATAGATTGCTATTGCTATATAGCAAAATATAGGCTGTGCATTTATGCTTAAGTGAATAACTTTAGCAGTAAGTTCTTATTATTGTTTATATTTACTTATAATAATATATATCTATTAATATCGCTAGTGAACACTAGCTTAATTAATATCTCTTTATATTTAAAAGAAGTGAAGATAAATGTTAGCTAAAAGCTTTTAGCAGCTTTATTTAAATAAATAAATATATTTATCAGTAAAAGCAAACCTTTTAATAAATTATAAATATATTCTAACTTTAACTTGCTTTTACTATATATAGCAGCTATAAGTATGTTAGCTATCACTTATATATAATGTTCTTTAGGCGCTAGTAGTAATATTTTCTGTGTTATAAACTTCTTTAGTCTATAGGTAAGAGAAGTCTAACTAAAACTTTAAATATAGTTATAAAGAAGCTATAAGGTTTTAACTATATCTTAATGCTTTAATAGCTAGTATGAAACTATAATTAACTGCTTATTAAGCTGCTAGAGATACCTACTTATATATATACTGCTAGCTTTAAGGTATATATTAATTAGATAGCAGCTCTTATTAAATATTAACTTATACTTTAAACTAAGTAGACTGAAATTTATAAAGGTGTATCTTTTAATAAAGTTAATAACTATTATAGCAGAAGTTAGCATTATATCTTTTAGCTTCTTCAGCTTATACTGAAAAATCTCACTATTTAAAAGAAATAATATTAATACTGCTAAGTTAGCGCTATACTCTTTATTCTTAAGCACTTTGCTATTAAGCTAGATATTATATATATAGTAATTAGCAACTATAGCAAAATAATTAAAACGTTTAGTTATATATCTTTTGTGAATATTAGCAATAATAGTAGAAGATATAGAGGTTTAGTTTTCTAATAACAGTAAATATCTTTTTACTACAGATAGAACTTAATTTGCAACCTACCTCTAAAAGTTATATACAGATAATAATATTATAACTGCAGAATAAAGCTTTATTATTTTTTTTAGAAAACTTAATAGATTTAATAACTAGTTTCTCTTTTAAATTTCTAAATATAGTTTTATATTTAGCTTTAAAGGGTTTTAGTATACTATTATGAGGTATAAGCAGGTTCATCCTTTCCCTCCTATAGTAGTTTTCTTAGTATATTTAAGCTTTAGTCTACTAGATATTTAAAGTAATTATCTCTAAAAGCTTAATAGCTTTTTAAATATATATTATTTTAATACTTTCTATAAAGTAGAGCTTACTATTACGTCTAAACTTATATACTAACTGCCTACTAAGTATTTTAGCTAAAAGATATAAGTAAAGTTTAGTTTTAATAGGCCTTACTAGCAGCCTAAACAGATAGCTTCTGAAATAATACAGTAAGTCTGTAGCATATATACCTTCCTCTACTTCCTCTTTATTATTTTATATAATACATTTAGCATTAATCTACTTATATTTAACGCCTATATACTATATATATATAGCAACCTATTTTATAATAGAGTTTTAAATATATAAGGATTTAATGCTGCTGTTAAAATCTTCAATATAGCAGCTGCTAGTTTTACTGCTTTTATAAATAGAGTATTGCTATAGCTAAAAAAGAATAGTAACTTTATTAATAAAGCTGTTTTTCTATATATCTTTAAATATAATAGTGCTGCTATTATTAGTAAAGAAGAGATATTTTAAATAATAAATAAAGCTTAATACTTTATCTTACAGCATAGTAGTTATTTAGATCTTTTCTATTATCCTAATAATAGGTATACTACTTTTCTTTCTGATTTACTTTAAAGAAAGTATACTAAGGTTTATAGTGCAAGCTTACTAGAAGAAGAAGTTAGTTTGTAATAAAAGATTATAGAAGTAGGTGCTTAAGTGAGAATAAACTATAATAGCTAGAAAGCAAAAGCTATTACTTTATTTTACTTCTTTTAGCTGAGAGAGTAAGCTATTTCTTATTATCTTAGTAATAACAGCTCTATTTAGTAGGTTAAAAGCTTCTTTTTTATAATATTTTCTACTAAATAAAGGTTTTAAAATAGTTTGTAGCATTAATACAAATAAAATAAGAGTAAATAAAGTAATTAAGAAACTAAGAAACTAAAAGATAGAAATATCAAAAGTTAGAAGTAATAGATAGCTAATATATTAAGATATATTAAAAACGTTTATTATATAAGCATAAGTTAAACTAATAGAAGAAAATTAAAGCAGAAGTATATAGATTAGCTGTAGCAATAAGTTATAAGGCTGCAATTAAACTAAGTACTATAGGTGCTAGCAGTATATATAATCTGTTCAGAAGCACTTTAAGTTGTTAGAGTTAGCATTTATTACTCTTCTTATAGTATAGCTTATTATAAATATTATATATCTTTAAAATATAATCTATATAATTTATATATTTTAGTTAGCTAAGTTCCTCTAAAAGCTAACTAGTTAGAAAATTGCTATAAGCTTTACTACCTCTTAATAATTATTATAACCTCTATAATAGCAATATTACTTTTTTACTCTCTTCTAATTAATAAGCTTTAGCAATATTATCTATTTAGCAATAAATATATTAGTTTGTAAAATTCTTAGAGTAAATAACTTAATGCTAGTTTATATCTATCTATCCTCTATTAACTATTAGAATTATAATTATAAACGCCTTAAAGACTAAATTAAACGCTTTAAAGTAGAAAACTTACTAAGCTTAACTTTATATATTTAGTAACTTATTATATATCACTTTAAATAGACTTAGTATATATTATATAAACTATAGATAAGTATTCTGCTCTAAAGAATTATAAAAGCAATAGTTATTTTTGCTATTATATAGTGTTATATATAATCTAAGATAGAAATTAGTTTATCTCTTAACTTATATATAGTATCTACATCTCACTTTCTATAGCTAGTTAGAATAATAAGCATAGTATATACTATAAATAATAGTTAATTATTACTCACTTTATATATTTATAACTGAGATATTATTTCTTAAATTACTAAGCTTTTATCTTCTTAGAGAAGATAGTTTCACTCTATAAGTTAAGTAAGATTTCTAATACATTCTGTCTAACTTATTAAAATATATTAAATTGCTTCTAATAACTAATTACTGCTGAAGAAGTAGTTAAAATACTTACTATAATAAAGTTAGTATTAGTTTAGCTTAATTTTTCTAGTACTAGGCTGAATAGTAATTAAACAGTATATATCTCTATTTAAAAGTGTTATAATGCTTATATATCTAGAGGTAGCCTATATAACTAAGTAGCTAATAAAGCTTATTTATAAGTAACAACCTACTTATTTAGATTATTTTTAGCAATTAGCACTATAGAAAAAAAACTAACTGTAGAATAGAAGTATAAGGTTATATTTTTAAAAGCAACTATATAATATATAGCTAAGCTATAATACTATATAAATATTAATTTTAATTTATTTAAGAGTAATACAGAAATATCTATATGCTTATAGAAATTCTAACGCTTTTTTTTTATAACTTTTTTATTTTTTTTACTAAAATTAAGCTTATAAAAGAGGTGTTTAAGGTTATTTGCTATCTACTTAAAGCGTTAAGCTAGCTATTTTGCTTATTAATTACTAAGTTAAAGTTAATATCTAACTATAAGACTTAATAGCATTTAAGCTCTTAAGAGAGTCTGATTTCTAGAAGCAATAGAATATTAAAATCTAAGTGTAATAGTAACTAGTTAATAGTTAAATAAATTCTTATTAAGTGCGTTAGTATTTAAATAGTATAGATGTTTTTTATGAATTAATATACTATTTACTTCTCTTTATTATTAAGCTTAATAAAGTTAAATATATAAATTAAATAGTAGTAGTACTTTATGTTTTTACTATTAATTATAGAATAGTAACTATAAATTCTGATAATTTAATAATTATGTGAAATAGAGAATATAAGTATTTAGTAATTAATTTTCTTTTTGCACTTTACTAATTAGAACAGCTTAATAGTAGCTTATGCAGTAAGCGTTCTATTATAGGCGTTCTAATAATTTATAACGTTAAGAGCTGCTGCACTATACTTAACTTTATATATTAAGAAGAGAAAGTGTATTAGATATATTGCTATAAAGAAAGACTGGTCTTTAGTAATAAAGTTGCTAATAAATAGTTTTAACTTTTTAAGCTGATTATTAGTGAACACCTCTTATTTAAACCTTATAAAGTAGTTAAGCTATAGGTAGGTATTAATAAGCAGAATAAAGTTATTCTATTCCTTATTAATGCTTTTAATTAAGTAGTTAAGTTTGCTTATATTATATATAGTAAGGTTTTCTGCAGAAGGGATAATTAAAGATATAATATTCTATATAACTTTTGTTTTATTTCTATCTTTAACTTTATAATAAGTTATCTTAAAGATATTATCCTAAAAAAGGGAATTATATAGGTATAGCTGTGCTGTTTTAAGTAGTTTTCTAATTATAAACTTGCTTTTCTCTATAATCTTTAAGTTAGATTTATCTATAAAACTACCTTTAGTTATAAGTATTATCTTATATTATAAGTTATAGTATAGGGCAGTTTTCTCCTCTTTTAGCCTTTAATTGCTTAAAGTTATAAATATAGCTAAGTTAGATTCTAATTATTTCTAATTAAGTAAAGATAATAATTTCTTTTTATAAAGAGATATTTTATATTAAGTTGTTAATTAAAGTATACTTATAGCTAGCATTTTTTTCTTATCTAATACTTAATAGGACTAACTTTAATATTTATTATTTTATGTTTTTTTAAGTTTTTACTATCTTTTAGATTGTTCTAATTGTTGCAGAATTATTTTTAATTTATTATCTGAGGGGTTAGATTTAGCTTAAGCGTTAGTTATATTGAGGTTAGAGAGGTTAAATAAACCTTACTTTATTTTATCTTTATAAGGGGTGCTGTTAAGGCTTATTAAATCAGTTTATTTAGGTTTTACTCTCTCTAATAAGTGTTTTTATATATTCTGCTCTGCTGTTTTTCTTTTGCTAGCAATTAGCTGTTAATTAATAGCTGTAGTATATAAATACTACTTTAGAAGTAAAGAGTTATATTCTCTTTAGCGCTCTAATTAGTATATACTTAAACTTAAGTTTATACTATTACAATTAAAATAAGTGTGAGGATATTTACTTTATAAATAATAGAGAAAGGAAATAATAAGAAGTAAGTTAGCAGCAATTAAGAAGTTAGCATAAAGTATTACCTCTATGCTATATTAGAATTATTATTTATATAGAACTTAATTAATTTGAGAGGGATTTACTGTCTTAAATAAGAATTAGCTTAGCAGTAAGGCTGCATCTATTAAGAAGCTATATTTATATATGCTTAGCTTTAATCTAGCTGCAGCAGCAGCGCTTACTAACAGTTAATATTAATATTTTACTTATATAATAAGTTCAAAATAATTATAATAACTAAGTTTCTAATACTTTCTATAAGATTATATAATATATTAAGGTATTTACAATTAATAAATAAATAAGTACAGCTTCACTAAGTGTAGTAGGAGTAGTATAGATATAATAATAAGAAGTAAGCTATATTTAGAATGCAGTCTTATAAATTTCACTTTTGCGCTAGAAGTGAGAGAGAGATAATAAAGAATAATATAGGCGGACAGTAGTTTAATAAAGCTAGTAACTATATTTAAAACTTCTTTAAACTTTTTAGAGAAGCAAAAAACTGAGAGAAGCTGCCTATAGAGCTTTATAAAGTGCAGCTATTCTAATTTAACTATCTTAATGCAAAGTATATCACACTTATAGTAAGGCTAGCTAATATAAATAAAAGTTTATGCTATTTAATAAGTCTTAAGCTATCTATAGTTTTTAATTACTCTAGTTGAAGCTATCCTTATATAATTAAACTGATAAAGAAGTCTGCTTAACTAGCTAACTTAAGGGTAAGATTAGCTGTTTAGCTTAAAATTAGCATTATAAAAGCTGAATTTAAATCCTAATAAGTATAATAAAGCAGAAATAGAAAAGTTGCAGTGTTATTAAATCTTTAAGTAATACTTAAAGCTGCTAATAAGAAACTATTACCTAGCTAACTTATTATTAATTATTTCTATAAAACTATAGTCTAATAAGTGCTAAGATTAGTTAATTAATATAATTAGACCTAGCTTAAGTTATAAAGCAGCTAATATACCTTATTAAAGACCTTAATATATTAGCTGTATAGCGTTCACTAGAAATAAATAGGTGCAGCTAAAGGCTTTATAGCATCTATAAAGTAGCACTAAGCTGAAGCTTAGAACTAGTATATATCAGAGGGATTAAAGAGATAGCTACTTAATATTATATTATAGTTAGTTAAAAGAAAGTAATATAAAGCTGTTAAAAGCTAAGTTTTTATATATAATAAGCATTTTAGCAAACCTAATAGACACTAATAATAAGTAGTAGTATTAAGATAAAAAGCCTCACTTTATCAGCATTTCTTAAGTGTTCTGCCTAAAGTTATATTTAATGAGGAGGTATTTAAATAAGTAAATAGCTGATATATAAAGCTATATAGCTAGCTAGAAGTTATAGCTAGTCTTATATAGATTTAATTTTATTATAGGTATAAACTAACTTCTGCTTAGTATAGTAATAGAAAGAGCAGTTAGATATTAGTATTACTAATATAAAGAGGTAGACGCTTAATCTAATACAGCTATTTCCTTATTATGCTTTATAGTATTAGTTTGAAGTATTAATTAATATAAATTTATATCTATAGAAAATAAGTTATATATTTATTTACTATTAAGTTATATTAAATTAAATGAGGTAAATAATTTTTACTAAAAGGTGTAGTTTAAAGGTTAGCTTTAGTAGATAAGGATAATATAAGTTAATAAAGCAGATATAATAAGGTAGATATATATAAAAAAATAGAGAGGAAGTTAAAATTAGTGCAGTTAGAGTTTTAGATTTTAATATTATAAAGTTAACTAGCAAAAAAAGAGGCAAATGCTTTATTTTAGAGAAAAGCTCTTAAAGATTAAGCTAAATGCTATAAACTGTCAAAAAAAGAGGTAGCATTTTTAAAATCAGCTACCTTATATTACTTATTCTCTTTGCAGTTACTAATAATACTATTATCTTTCTCTCAGTCTACTTAAAAGAGCGCATTAGCATTAAAAATAAGCTTAAATACTAGGTTTAATACTTATAGATAGACCAGCTAGAAGAGAGTTTTAATTGCAATTTTTAGCACTGCTATATTAATTTAAAAAGATAAAGTCTATTGCTAACTCTTAGGAGATAGGCTTATAAGATCGCCCTCTAGCTGTTCTTTTTGCTAATAAGAATTAGAGTTCTCTCTTATAATATTCCTCTAAAACAGCAATAAAGTTATTAGACTTAAGAATAAAATACTATAAATATATACTTCTATTTATAACAACTTATATAAAGATAGCTTATTATTTTGTAGTAATAATAAGGAAAGTTATATACCTAGCCTCTTATATTAAGTTATAGTATCTCTTAATAGATATTAAAAACATTTTAAAGGTTTATAAAGTATAATAGCATTAGATTATATCTAGTGATTTTAGTAGTTATTATTCACACTAAATAGCACCTTTAGATATTAAATTAAGTATAAGTGTTAAGCATACTTTATAATTCTTATTGCTATAAACTATTAGATATTACAGCTAGCTGAAGTAGGTAGAGCTATAACACTACTTCTAATTGCAATATAGCAGTATATAAAATAAGCAGCATAAAAAAGGTGAAGGTAGCTTACTACTAAGAACAGAGATGCATACTATAGTAATAGCAGAATATAACTATCTATTTAGTTTTAATATAATAGTTAGAAGTGCCTTTTAGAAGTTAAAATAGGAATAAATAACTTAAGAAAGTGATTTCTAAAGAGGCTATAGATATATTATATTTAATATATTATAAAGAAACCTCTCCTTCTGTTATTTATCTACTTAAATATAAAGAGCTAAATATAATTTAATATTAGCAAACTTTTTTAAATAGTTCTATATCTAGCGTTTTAAAATAAATATTTATAGATTACACTTTATTAATACTGTTCTTCTACACACTTTACTATTCTCTTTCTCTAATAATAATAAAAGCCTATTTATACTACTATATTAAATCTATATTACTGCTAAAGCCTAATAATAATATACCTTTTATCTTTAATATACTCTTAATATAAGAAGCCTTATAGATAATTAATGCTTAAATATAGTTTTAATATTATAGAAATAATATTTAGATTATATTTTTGAGAATTATATTATATATATAATCTAAGTAGATATAAATAACACTACTTAATTACTTCAGCTAAAGGCTTAGCATTATTAAGATTATAGTTATTAGCTTTAGTATATACTTTATAAGTATTGCTATAAGTTATAGTTAAATATAGTGTGGTTTTTTAACTACAGTTTTTATTTAGTTTCCTATAGAGGTTTTTATTTAATAATATAAAAAATAGATAATCAGTCTTATTAGTAGAATATATATCTAGCTATAGAGTTAGTATATCTAAAGAAGTTATTAAGATTAGCAGTATTTAAAATAGTATTAGCGCTAATTTTCAGTTTTATAGCTTAAATATAATAATTTAATTATACGTTTTTATATTAATATTAATTAAGTATAGGATAGGGGAGTCTCTATAGCTAAACTAAGTTTGAGTTGCTTTACTTATTATTTAGCTAGAAGGAAATATTTAAATAACTACTTCTCTAAGTGTTTAAGAGAAGCTAGCAGTTGCTATATATTAAAGCTTCTTATAGGATATATAGCTATATAACTAGGTAAACTTTTGCTATTATAATATGAATATTACTTAACTTATATAAGTTAAGCTATTAAAAAATTACAAATAGAATACTTATAAGCTGTTAGACTTAGTTTAAAAGTTCTATATATAGTTATAAATTAGTTAAATAGAGTGATAGATAATTTCAGCCTGCTTATTTATTATATCTTATTGCATTAAATAAGACGCTATAGGGCTTATTCTGCTAATAAAGCTGTTTAGTATAATATATAAAAGCTTTTTTCCCTCTATACTTAGAATACTGTTATCAAAATGCTATATCTTCAGCATAGCAGTTCTATAAAGCAGCATACTAGAAAATACTATATTGTTAATAGATTCATATTAAAAAGTATCCTAAAAGTAATAAGAAAGTTACTAAGAATAAAGCTATAAATACTATATTATCTAATAAAGCTTCTATAACTATTTAAAATTAACTTAAAAAAATAGAGAGAAAGTTAGCACTTAAGTAGGCTTATATATATACTGTTAAAGTAAAGATATATCACTCTCTATTATGCAACATAATATTCTCACTTTTAATTTAAGCAGCTTCAGAAAACTAAAATTTTTGCTTAATTATATCTTATAAATAGAATTACTTAGTACTATTATATAGAATATAATAAGTTTAGCTAAAACTACTATTAATAGTAATAAAGATATAGAAATAATAGAAATGCAGCTATTCTATAAACTTAAGATGCTTAAATCTATATACTTCTCTCCTAAAGTGGTGTGTAAATTTATGCACTAGCTAATGCTGCTTAGAGATTTTGCTGCTTAGAAACTTCTCAGAATAGTTAGTTATTTTCAGGCTGCAGAGATATTATTAACTCTTTATAGCAGACAGAAGAAAACAGATATATTATATTTCTATCTTCAATTAATTAAGGGGGGGGGGGGGGCTTCTATTTAGAAATATAATTAGTCTATAGCAGATTATCTATATAACATTCTATTTATTATAACTAAGCTTGTTTTAAAATAAGGAAATTCTCTTTTTTTATTTTAATTACTTAATTTTTTTTTATTACTCTGCTTTATTTATTATAATAATACAGCTAGTTAATATTTAATATTATATATATTTAGTATAATTTCTAATATATAATTTATTATAACAGTATATTTAGCACTATTAGGTAAAATTGCAAATTAGTAGATAAAAGGTTTTAATATTCTATTTAAATTGAAATTGCAGTATTACTTATAAGGTTGTATAACCTTTTTACTTATTATAATCTATAGCTAAATACTACTAATTTAATATATATCTATAATTTCTTATTGCTAAAATCTAATTTAAATACCTTTAAACTTATAAGTAATATCTAGCTATTAGTATTTATAGTAGATATAGTTAAATTTATATCTAATAAGTAAAAACTAATTAATAAGATTAACTTAGCAAACTAATAGAAGATATTCATCTATTTATAATATCTAACTGTATTAATAAAAAAGCAAAACCTTAAATAATATTATATAATCTATAAAACTACTATTATTAAATTTCTTTTTATTACTAGCTTATAGTAATTAAATTATAAATATAAAGAATTTTATTAGTTTTATTCTAATATATTTACTAGAGCATATAAGTATATTACTTATAGGTATATAAAAAGCAGCTCTTAATATTAATAATCTTATATTAAATAGAAGTGTTTTAAGCTATATGCTAAAGCTAAATAGGATTTAAATACTAAAAAGAACTAAATTAAATGCTTATATAAAACTGTAGCTTATACTACTAAGTATATAGAAAGAACTTAAATTATAAGCAAAAATGCTTTATAAAGCTTACTTTACTCTTTTCAAAATATAGAAATAGCTTATAATATAAAAGATAATAGCTTATCTCTGCAGCTTAATAAGATAGTGTTTATTTTTGCAGATTTAGAACTAAATACTGCTTATAATATAAAGTCTTCAGATATTATATAATTCTACCTACTTCTTTTTATACCTCTAACTATTAACTAGCAAAGCTAAATATTAGAATTTCTTACTTTATTATAGTTTTAACTTTCTACTAATATAGTATTAAACTTACTATTATTATAT
The DNA here is from genome assembly GCA_027406005.1 of Colletotrichum horii. Taxonomy (NCBI): domain Eukaryota; kingdom Fungi; phylum Ascomycota; class Sordariomycetes; order Glomerellales; family Glomerellaceae; genus Colletotrichum; species Colletotrichum horii. Next base: position 8,361,213 of record JANVYB010000001.1, on the reverse strand, counting down.
CTAAGCAGAGCTTTTAATAGCTTATTATTAGCAGCTACTTAGTTAAATTTTAAAGTATTAATAGCACTATTAAGATTGCAAGATAAGTTAATACTTCTATAATAATATATAATTCTCTAAATATATACTTATCAGCTGTTCTACTCTGCTTTAAATAAATATTTATATTAAATACTTAAGCTTTCTATTCTGTATATAATTATAAAACTAGCTTTTCTCTCAAAAAGAAGTTAGATATCTAAGATTATGCTGTTTAAGTTGATATCAAAATAGCAGAAACTATTAAAAGATATTATGCTTATATACTACCTTTTAGTATATCTAAAAGCATAAGTTTAAAGCTATAAGCTTTTAAAGATATACTAAATACCTCAAATAAACTATTTAAAGCTAGAACAGCCTTCAGTAATTCTTTATATACCTTCTAATATAATATAAGCTTTATTTCTAAACTTTATAATAATAATACTAAACAATATAACTGATTTAGCTATAGCTAAAAGCAGAAAACTTAAAGAGGTTTAAAACTAAAGGTATAGCAGTTATATAAGTTTAGTAGCTTAAGAAATTTTTAAAATATTTAGCATATAGTTTATATAATAATTAGTTATAAATAAGCTATAATACTAAATTACTTATAAGGTTTATAAAGATTATATCTATAAAGTAATTCTAACTTTTGCAGTTAGCAGAAAGCTTAAGCTTATTTACCTCTTTAACTAGTTTGCTAATATATTTATCTTCTAAATAAAAAACTTTAATACTACTAAATATATTTATAAGCTTATTACTAAAAGCTATTATTACTATCTTTATAGATATAAGTTATTTATATTAACAGCAAAAGATTTATATTAAATAAAATAGTAAGCATAATATATATTAAGTTGAAAATCTTATAACACCTTAAGGCTTAACAGTCCTATAAAAAAGTTATTCTATAAATTTAAGATTATTATATTTAAATAATCTCTTACTAAGTTATATATATCTATAAGTTTGCTATGCTTAAGCTCTATATATAGATATAATTCAATCTATCTGTTTCTATTTGTAAAATAACAGTTAAGCTTTATTTCTATTAAACTTACTAATAATAAAAAGTAAGTTGCTATCTTAAGAATGTTACATAAAGTAGTGCTAATATTGCAAATTAAAATTAAATAGCAACTATGCTTAGTTGCTAATACTGTACAGATAGAGTGATATCTGAAGGTTAGATTTACATAAGATATAAAAATTAATCAGCTGCAGCTAAAGCTACTGCAACTTATCTAACTATACTACCTATTTCATTTTTACTTAGGAAATAAGTTAGAAATTCTATAAATATTTATAGTTAATATTAATAGAGATTTATGCTAAATATTAGCTATTATAACTATTAAAAAAATACTATCTACTGCCTACTAAAGCTATTATATCTAGTTATATATATAATTAAATATTTTTTATATTTGCTTAGAACCTAATAAAATATAAGGTTTTCTTAAAGGAAACTAAAATATAATATTTTTTAAGTTTAAGTAAGCATATATCTAATAATATATAGATATATATAGTGTATACTTTAAAGTACTAAAGTGTAGAGTGTAATAAAGTGTATATCTCTATGCACTCTAACTAAAGTGCCTCTAAAGAGACACTTATAAGCGAAGTTAGTATATAGTGTATAGTGCACTATTTTAAGCACTTAAGTGTATAGTACTTATATTTAAGTTCTATAATTAGATTAATATCACTTTATTCTATTTTTAAGTAAAGCTTTACTTTTATTATTTTTTCTTTTTCTTTTCTCTATCTATTTGTTATTTATATACTATTTTGAGGATTATTATATTATAGCTGTTTATGCTCCTCATCTTTAAAAAAAGCTCTTAGATTTTTATTAGAAAGAGAGTTTTAAATAATATTTCTTTTTTTTTTTTTTTTGTTTTTTTTTTTTAAAGGGGGGGAAGAAATTAAACTAAGAAAATATCTTTATTAAATTAAATATAAATTAAAAAGAAATAAAGAGGATATATTAAGTAATAATAAATAGGAAAATTTAAATATAAACAATATATAGTTGCTAAACTTTTTAATCTTCTAGCTTTTTTAGAGATAGTTAATATAGTTAGGTTGCTAACTGCACATATTAAGGTTTTATAGAACCTATTTTAATATAAATAATATTATAGATATAAATAATAAAAGATTTAATTATATAATATGCTACGTTTTAAGTTAAAAGAAAAGACTAGTTATTTATATATATAAAATCCTAATATCTATACTTTACTCTCTATTAGTATTAATATAATATCTTTCTAGCTAGCAAAATAAATCCTCTAAATAGTGCTATCAGCTTAAATATAACTCTCTAATAATAGCAGTAGTTAAGCTTAAGGTGCTTAATACTTACTTTAGAGCACTTTAGTATATAATATATATCTTTAAGCATTTTATAAGTAGTAGAAAGCTATAAGCTTATAGAAATAGATATTTAGAGATAAGCAATAAGCAGCTACTAACTGCTATATAAGAAACTTATATATATAAGTCCTTATAAGATCTTTTGCATTAGTACTATAATATCTTTAATTAGCCTTAATAAGCATTTATAATAAAAGATAATTATAAAGTAGCTAATAAAATATTTTTTATACTTAATCCTTATAGAGCTAATAGCAAAGTGAAAGCTATAAAGGTTTTATTATACTTTATCTCCTCTCAGTAGTATATTTATTATAAATATACTTAGTTTTTATTTCTGCTATATATTTTTAAAACTAACTAATAAATCACTTAACTTTAACTGTTTATATTTTAATTATAGTTAGTTATAAATTATAAAGCTTCTTTTTACTACTATTATATCTACCTCAAATTTACTTATTATCTCTATATTAAATATCTTTTTTTCTAGCTTTACTAATGTTATAGTAGCTTTAAATCAGCTTTTTAATAGCAACTTTAACAGCTATACTGTCTTATTATATATCTACAGAATGTTAATATTTAGTAGTAAATTTATTTATAATATTATAGGAAGCTTTATAAATACTTATTTAAGTTAGTAGTTTTCACTTTTTGAAGCTTTAATGCTATCTTAATATTAGTCAGCTTTAAAAACTAATATCTAGAATCTTAATAAGGCTTATAATATACTTAAATATTAAGTTACCTCTAAAGATTTCACTAAGAATGCTTATTTATCTTTCGCTTATATTAATAATAAGTGAAAATAAGTTTTATTATAATTAACTAATAATACTATAGCTAAAAGATCTTTATAATTTACCCCTTAGAGAGATAGAATGTTATTTTGATATAAAGAGCATCTCTTCTTTTTGCAATATATATAAAACAATATAGCTTTTTTCTTATATAAAATAATAATAATTTCTTATATTAGCTGTTCTTCTTAAATCCTATAAGATCTTATAGATAAATGCTAAGCTGAATATCTTAAAATCTTAGAGAATAAAACCTTAATTTTTAAATATTATAATAATAGATAAAAAAGAACTATTATATAAGATATTAAGCTGATTAACACTATTATAATAAAAGAAAAGTTAAAGTAAATGCTTTTAAATAACGTTTAATTCTTTTTTAACCTTAGCACTCAGTTTTAGTATACTAGTTAGAGATTGCTATACTAAAGAGGCTATTTACTATATAGTCGCCTAGAGACTAAAAAGTTAAGCTTTAGTATATCTGTTGCTAGTTATTTTAGTCTTAATATTTATATTATCAGTTTTACTAGTATTAATAATTTACAGCTTAGCGCTTTATTTGCTAAGCTTCTCTAGTGCTATATCGTTCTATTTAAAGATATTAATATAGCTAGTATAATATAAATTTAAAATGCTAATAATAATTATTCTAACTTAAGCTTAGATGTGATATAAAGCTTATTAAAACCCTTTAAAACTCTTTTATTATTTAAGCTATTTAACATCTTTAATAGTGTAGCCTTATAAAATAGATATATCTTTATTATAATAACAAACTATATTAAGCATTTAGATAATGCTCTAATACAGTCTAGCTGTATTAATAAGAAAATTAAATTTAAACTTATTGATACTAAGGTTATTTATAAGCTATTCTATACTGTTTTTAAATATTTTAAAGAAGAGATACTTAATATAGAGACTTAAAATAAGAAAAATATAGATATACAGCAGCTAGCAGTTAGATTTATAAGCATTATGCTAAAGCTAGAATACAATTCTATTAATATTCTATTATTCCTCTTTATAAATAAAAGTTATCTATTTAAAGCTCTAGCTGATATAAAAGAATAGTTAATTAACACTAAAAAGGTTAAAGCATTAAGATAGTGTAATTCTTAAGGTTAGAGCAACTAACTAAAGAATAACTTCTATTTAATTTCTATAATATGTTGTAGCTTTTTATTATAATTTAGCGTTTGCTTAAATTTTTTTTAGTTTTAAATTATATTAATATATAAAAGCATATCTATTTAAGTTTATAACTTTTTTATTTCTGTTAACTTTTTGCTAATAAGAGCTGCTAGTAATTATAATTTAAAGTTTTTATACTATAAAAACTATTAGAAAAGAGCTGAAAAGTCTATAGTAATAGCTATCTATATATAATATAAGCATTAAATTAGAGAAAATATAAATATAATTTTTTTATTTTTTTTAAAAAAAAAAACCCCCTCTATAAGAAAAAGACTACTGCTCTTCTTTACTTCAATTTTTTAAATATATAATAAAAGTAATGCTATTAATAAGTGTTTTATATAACAACTAGTTTTAGTCTATATTAATATTGCTTTAAGCTAGTTATTATGCCTGTTTATAATATTATAATATATTATGCTTTAATACCTCTTAGAACTTTTATACTTACTTCTTTCTGCTATCTGCTAGCAGCTAGCCTTAAGTAGGGAACTTTAAAAGGCTTACTATAAACGCTTTAAGTTATATTATTATTCTTATATAAGGATTGAATCTATAGCTAGTTGCTAGAAAACTTAATGCTAGCTGTAATAAGATATTTAATAGCAATTTAAGCAGCTACTTATCGCTCTAGTATAGTAATATGAAATTATACTAATTTATAATTGCTTATTATAAGCTAAGATTTCTAGTTTGAGGCATAATATGCCTGCTTTGCCTTTTATATATAGCTAGACTGGCTTTAGCTAGCCTATCTTAATAGATCTTATTTTTATAAGTGTTCTATTATACATTTATAATAGTAGTTATATAGAGGTTATATATAAATAGGTTGAAAGTCAGCTAGTTAAGAAGTACTATATTAGTTAAAATAGAGATATTTTACTTAATACTAATAAACTGAAGCTATTTAAACGCTAAGCTTAAATAGTATAAGGTCTTTATAGCAGAAAGAATATATATAGATAGCTTAGCCTCTTTTAGTTTAAAGAGTAGATCTCTAAAGTATTTACTTTTCAGTAATAGTTTATATATATAATAAGCTTTAATAAGAAGACTTCACTTTAATTATACCTACAGAAGCTAAAAGTAATTTTGCTTCAGTAAGAATAATCAACTAATATTTTATAAGCTTAGCTTCTGTAATAAGTATTAACTACTGCTTTTCAGCTTTTTATTATTTATAAGCTTTATAAGGTTTATAAAAAGAAAGCATTAAACTTAAGAGTTATAGCTTTATACACTAAAGCTTAGCAACTTATTTTAAGCAGCTACTTTTAAGTGTTGCATAAAGCAGATAAGATTAGAGAACTTAAGAAGTTATATTTATATTATACCTTATAATAAGTATCCTTAGCAGCTAGCTCTAAGGTTTGCCTACTAAAGTATGCTAATTAATATAACATATATATATATATTTTCTTTGCTATTAAACAGTCTGACTAAGCAATTAAACTGCAACAGCTATTAAAGCAATTCTATTACTATATACTTACTAAACTCTACCTAAAAGGCAAATTAATTAATTTAATTATAGAAAGAATTAAAGATATAATACTTAAAGATAATAGGATTAAGCAGAAAGTATATAATATTCTTTAGACTGAGAGAAAGTAGGCAATAATTATTAAGCTTTTTAACTTAGTTATTACAGCTATTAATATCTCCTTTAGTATCCTATTGCTGCTAAATATATTTTATATCTTCAGGCTGCTATTAATATAAGTTTAAATTGATCAGTTATTTTATTTACTACTTATTAGTTTCTAGTTAGAAGAAAGCTAATAAAAAAAGCTTTAGAGCAATACTTATTAATCTAGCTTTAATAATAGATTTCTATAAATAGATAGATAAATATACTAAGTTTATTAGCATTATAATAGCTTAAATTTTAAGTAAGCTTCTTTAACACTTCTATTATGCTATGCTAACTGTTAAATAGATAAATAAGCCTTTGCTGTTTTTAGACTGTTTTTAAACTTTATCTCTAACCTTTTGCTTTCTTACGCAGAGGCTTTACAGCTTAACAGCTAAACATCTCTTATAGCTTACTTAAGATATTAAGCACTTTATCTTACTGCAGCTACTAATAAAGATTCTATAAGAAGGCTAACAGCTAAAAATCTAAAAATACTATCTTTATAACTGCAAAATAAAAACTTATTAATACTGCTATATTTCTTAATAGATTTTAAGGTCTCTATAGATATATTTTATTGCAGAAGTATATTGAAAAAGCATTAGACTAAAAATAGCAAGGTTAGAAATATAAGTATGCTGCATAATATTACTCTTCAGCTGCTGCTATTAGATTTATTAGCTTTAAATAAAGTAATAAATAAACTTCAGTAGCAATCAGTAGTTTCTATTAATATAAAGGGAATATATACCTTCTATCTTAATATTAAAGCAACTATTTTAAAAAAGCTGCTTTCAGTAAATTTTCTATTTTAGCAATAGTAAGCACTTATTATTATATATTAAGCTATACTATAGAAATATCTTAAGACTATATAAATATATTTCTATTAAGTGTTATAAGAAATACTTATAAAGTTTAAAAAGCTGCACTTAAGAGAAATTCTCATACTATATATAATGCATATCTTAACAGCTGTTTAAGCATATAATAGTTATAAGAGTCTGTTTAGGCATAATAGAATTAATATTATATTAACTTTAATTAAAGTATCTTACTTCTTAGGTATATAGTAGAAGCGCTTAACAGTTTTATAAGTAAAAGCAACTATATTTAACCTATAAGATTAATATATAGATTTATATATTATATAAAGAGAATTATTACTGCAGCAGCTTAATAAAAATATTAAGCTAGCTACTTTAGTATTTAAATATTATTAAGATCTTATATATAGCGCTGCTAATAAGAAGATATATACTGCAATTAGTTTTACTATCTACTAAAGAGCGTTAGATCTTTTTTAAAATAAAGAATTATCTTTAGTAATAGCTACACTTAAAGAATAGCAGCTAACTAAGCTTACCTCTCTAGCAGAAGAGGTTATACTGTTCTATATAAATTTCTTATATAGAAAAATTTTATGCTTTTAAAGTAAGTTCTAAGATTTTTTTAAATATTTAAATAAGTTACAATATATAATAGAGCTCCTCTAAGACTTCTACTTTAATAAAGAAGCTAAATATCTAGTTATTAAAATTACTAATATAATAAAAAAGCTAGATAACTTAAGTAGCATAGAAGCATTATTAACAGTATAACTTAAGTAGTAATACTATACTCTAGCTACTTATATGCTGCTAAACATCTTCCTTACTAAGTCTTTTTTTATTTAACAAAAGTTTCTAGAAGCTAATTAACTTTATTATAATATTAAGTTTTAGCAGTTATTTAAAATAGTAAGATTATATTTTTATATTACTGCAGCTAAGTTGCAATATATAAGCTTAAACTGAGAAGGTATATTTATATAATAGATAAAAACCTTTATTGCTATTAATAAGTTTCTTTTAATAAATAAATATATTATTTATATAATATATATCTCACTTTATAATATATTTAAGTAATAAGGCTGAAAGAAATTAAAGCAAGCTTTATATATAGAAGTAGTCAAATTAAAGATGCTATCTAAATATATAGAGGCAATATACTAAATAGCTAGCTTGCAGCATTAGCATATATATTTATAATCTTTAGGTTTATAATATAGCAGCAGCAATATATAAATATCTCTATCTTCTTAATAATCTATCTAAAAGCTTCTAATTTTAAAGCTTTTACTATCTCAGCTGAAAGCATAATAAGTATGCAATTAATAAAAGCTTTACTATTTAGCTATCTGTTTAAACTAATTATAGCGTCTTAGTTCTTCTACTTAATATATACATCAGCTTATTACAGTAGGTTTCTATTTATTACTAGCTGTCTTTTTGCTATAGATCTATACTTATAATATAACTTTATATCTCTTTAACTATAAAGAAACTTTTATATACAGCAAAGCAAGTAGTTACCTATAGATATATATCTTTAAACTTATTTTATTATTTCAAAGCTTATATATTCTTATTAATATAATTAATACTACTTATTAAAATATTACTACTTAAGATTATTATACCACTCTATTACAAACTAATTCTTATAATCTAATAGTATTAATAAGTCTTCTGATAATTAGATTTTAGATATAGAAGGCTTATTATATACTAAAAAAAATTTAAGCTACAGCTTGCAAATAGAATTAATACTGAGAGAGGCCTCTAAATAGTTAAGTCTAATCTGTCTAATATATACGTAATATCTATTAGCATAATAAAATAAAAGCCTACTAATAACCTTTATTTCTTATTGCTAGCATTAATATAAGATAACCTATATAATATTATTAAGCTTTGCTCTGCTCTAAATAAAGTTTTTATAATAATAAGACCTTAAATATAATAAGACTAGCTACTTAACTTTAAGTATTCAATTTTAACAGCTAGGTTTAAGTAACTTAAAGCCTAATAGGTGCATACTAAATATTATTATCTCTAGATATATATAACTAGCAGTCTTCTTAAGTAAATTAAGGAGAATCTATTTAGATCAGCTCTAATTTCTCTATAGCTACACTTCTAAGAAGCTTAAGCAGCTTTAGCTTATAACTAACTGCACAGTATTATTAAATTGTTATATTATTATAATATTATAAAATATACTAATAATATAATTATACTACTAAATAAACTGTTATACTTCTAAATCTTTATTAATACTTTACCTATATAAAGCAATATATAGAACTATAGAGCAGATTTATCTATAGTTCTTAGTTTTTTATAGAACTCCAGCTTTTCACTTATAGTATATATATATAGTAATAAAATATTTTAATTCCAGCAAAATAAATAAGCTGTTATCTTTAGATTATTACACAGCAATACTAATATATACAAAGTTAGTTCTATATTGCTTATTACTTTAACCTAAATAAACTTAAATAAAGGTTGCAGAAAATCCTAAGCTACTTTTAGTAATAGTATGCTTTTGCCTAAAAGTATACATAACTTCAAACCCTAGCCTCTCAAGTTAGCACTTATAGATAATTACTGCATCCTGGACGTATACTGACATCACCTTAGGCTTAGATGAAACTGCCAACCATTTTCAGCAACACTGTCTTCCACCATACGCCCTGTTTCTTTTCAATTGCGAATTCGCCTGAAGAATCGGTCAATAGCAATGCACGAATTCCAAGATGATCGTTCGCGACGTGCAGATAGTCAGCTGGCGTCTGTAAGTCCGGATCAAACACCAGACTGTCCCGGCTGTTTTCAGCTCAATTCGTCAATCGTGAAATGTATCGAACGCCTTCAAAGTAGGCGTGTCGAACATATATCTTCTTGGATATTGAAACCCGCAGTGTTTCTTTCTTCATTTCAGCACACCTTCTGCCGGCATACCAAACCGCCAAACGACGGCCATATTGGTTGTCGACGACCCGAGCACTGACGTCGCTGCAAATTTCAAGAGGTAGACGGTAGCGAGTAGCTGCTCTGAGGATCAAGGCTAACCAACCTCGCAGCCAGCGAAGACGCTGTATATTTGCGATTGCCGATGGTTCGAAGTCAGTTGAAGTGGCTTCAAGAATCTTTGCAAAGGTTTCAGGAGATGCGATGTTGTCGCAATCAACGTGACATCCAATTCTTTTCTCAGCATGGTGGCATGTCCCACGACACTGAACATATGTAATGCCCCGGGAGCTATCGGTAAAGCCCATGATACTGTACAAGTAACGTTGAGATCGCTGAGTGCCATCTCTCTGCACTAAATTCATCAGAATAGTGGTCCAGAAAATTGAGTGGAACTCACCGGCAACGATGTAATCGCCAATGTCAAGCTCGAACCGGCAAAGAGCACAACGTCCCGATACGCAGACGAACTTCATCCTGTTCTTGATATGTGTGTGATGTGCCTGATCCTGGTTTGAATGGGATTCTGAATCGGGCGGAATCTCAACAGACCATCGCCGTGGCAAATGTCTCGGGTTTTCATTCGGCCCGACCAAAAAGAGATGTGGATTCCCTTTCCCTTTCCCTTTCCCTTTGTATGACGTATATGGTGTGACGCCTAGCTGCCTAACGTTTTAGGTCATGAGCGCTGGTCGCACCTCTTGTTGGGTACATGACATTAGACTTTTGAGCCTGACCCAAGAATCAAATTTTTTCACGATATGAACCCCAGTCTGCAGTCTTTGACATTTCAATATCGCCCATTATATTCATCCACCACGTTTCATCTTTGCAACCTTTAGCTAAGGTGTAGTCTTGACTATCCAGTCGCAAATTTTTAATGATTCACGAAATAAAAAGCACCTCGGTTGAAAATGTTGCCGACATATGCGAGGCACAGGTATTCTGCCAATTTAGCGATTTCTCATTGCCTACTAATAACCTTCAGATTGGCTACCCTTGCAAACCTCCTGCGTGGGATATTTACACAAACCAGAACATCGACACGGCTGGAGAGGATGTCGTCGCGATAGTGGTGGACGTGCCTTCCTCCAACGGACAATTACGCAGTTTCAATGCAGATGGGAAAGAAGTACACATGATCGCGGCGAAAAGCGCGGCGAAAAATACAGCACCCGTGATCATTCTTCTTCCAGATAGAGGACTTCAACACACCTGCTTTGGGGAATGCAAGATCGGGATTGTTCGAAGATATTAGTCAAATACTAATCAGAGATGGTGTACATGATGTTCGGCCGCTTGGTGATGAGATCTCTAGCCACGTTGGCAGAGATCGTAATAGTCACAAAAGGAGCTGCGTCACTGAACGGCATGGTCATGTGAAGGTCGACGCCACCGTTCGCAATGATTTGTATGCCATCCATGGGTTCCAGCTTGTACACTAGCCCGCCCATAGGTCCTCCACAAGGTCAGAAAGTAAGGACTTCGACTTTTTTAATGGGACACACCTTCTGCCGGTGGATATAAGAAATTGTTGTCTGTCCCTGGTTGATTGTCAACCAAAGTCGTGTTCTGGAAAGCTTCGTCATGGCTTCGCTTGCAACGGCTGGTCGCCGTGTCATCGATAGGAAAAGCGAGGGCACTCAGGCTGTGATCATGCTTAGTCGTCGTAATATTATTTTGTGATTGCTGAAACCCAACAACTTCCTTGTGGGACTGTCGTTCGGGGGACTGTCGTTCGGGGGACTGTCGTTCGGGGGACTGCCGTTCGGGGGACTGTCGTTCGGGGGACTGCCGTTCGGGGGACTGTCGTTCGGGGGACTGCCGTTCGGGGGACTGTCGTTCGGGTGACTGTCGTTCGGGGGACTGCCGTTCGGGAGACTGCCGTTCGTCTAGGCGAGTTAATATGACATACGTAGTTTAATTCAATTATCAAATGATTTAAAAGAGTAAGCAGGGGCCATTTACCTCGCGGTGGGAGCTTATTAATTTTGTCGTGATGTTTTGCCTGTAATTTTTCGGCAAGACTAGTAAACCCCGCAGGAATAATGATCTGACTCCACCATTTGCCAAAGGAGTCGACGATTGTTGTGGCATTGGACTTCGTGAGAATGGATGGGGCCAACCCGAAGGCGCACAAGAAAAGCGCCTCGACACCATGTTTGCTGTAAACATCTAGCAGGATTGCTCGCCTTTTCTTGTATCTCGTTTTGTGGACAGCATCTGGGAAACAAATTTGTTCTTCCAGCCCATCAAGGTTCTTCTGTAGATATCCTTCTTGTCTGTGGCTCAGCGTAGAGTTCGAAACGGCCTCATCGAGTTGTTGCTTTAGTGAACTGAGAATCGTCTTGTGAATAGAATTGGATTTCATGGCGTGCGCGATGGCCCAGGGACATCTGGAATGAAGTTTGCAAATGTGAGGGAAAGGGAAAGGGAAAGGGAAAGGGAAAGGGAAAGGGAAAGTAAGAAACGAAGGCTGTATATAAGTTAACCGGCGATAACCAACATATTGTTTTCATCAACTCATTCGTTTACATTGATCTTCACTTTGCGGCAACTTTTCTATTTCAAAATGGCGTACGCTCGACCAGACTACGAATCGATGTGGAGGCAGGAGCTCTACCTTAAGGTCTATACACATGATGTCGAAACCAACACAAACGCATATTGGGCGTTCGAGAGTCAACGAATGTATCCAATGGAACAGGGTTTCTTAGTCAACCGGGAACAAAACCCAGATCATGGAAATCTGAAGTTCGACAGGGTCGTTTCGGAAATGTTACCCACTGGTCAGGTGAGGAAAGTGATCACAGGGGAGGACAAGAGGCTGGGGGTAAGCAAGGGAAACATCGTGAAAGCGGAAAACGACGTCGAGGCAAAATCGTTGCTAGCTATGGATCAGGATGGTACAAGCGCAGTGTACTGTCAAACGACCAGAGCCACGATGTTCCGGACTTGGGTTATCCGGAATCCAGCACGCCGTCTTGAACCACTCTTCGGCCCCAACACACGGGGGGATCTAGGCGAATATGTCGACATTCGCACTTCATTTGGACAGTATCAATGGCATCGACTTGGAAGTCTCGTAAAAAACGAGCCAGAAGTCGGACTCGACAATTTTCAATTCCAGTTTCAGCTGACGGCGGGGCCCGTATGGGACCAGAGACACCAAGAAATGCAGACACGTCTGGAGACGAAGCATGCGCAGGCAGAGGCCGACCAACTCTACGAACAGGAGCAGCTCGATGCGACATTTGCGTCGCAAGTAACGGAGGAAGTTTACGAACAAGACAACTCGGCTGCTCCTCATCAATCGGAAGACCCCGGTACAGCAATGCATGTCGATAACGATGTTGTCGAACATGAGCCTGCCGACAGGATCTTCGAAGCGCAACCTCCCGAAGGACAGTCCGACTACCACGACCCCGGTCAAAGCTATGAGGAGCAGGAACAACCGGCCGTGCAAACCTCCAGTGCATCCGCATCTACCAGTCTGGTAACACTTTCGTACCATCAAAAGAAGGGCAAGGATTACTTCACCTTCCAATTTGGAAATAGGAACGTCACAACAATTCCAAGCCAGTGGAGTTCGGCACACGATGAAGATGGCCAAGTCTGCTATCAGTGGCAGAGCAACACCTATAAGAAGACTTTCAGAACTTACGATTGGCCGCAGTGACCTGTAGCGGATAGTGTTACTGACACGGGAAAGGGGCCTGTGAACTGGGTGATCAATGATAGCGGGATGGAGAGAGTTGAGGCTTTTCGTGATTCAACTTACTGAGAGTCTAGCTCGTTTGTATTCTCTTTATTCTCTCGATTTTTATTACAGTCAACAGGGCGTTCTCCGCTAGGGAGAAGTGAGGTTCAACCCTCGCCAAGCTTGTTTTCAGGGTGATCATATACTCAGCAAGTAGATATGAAGTTCCTCATACGCAGTAGCATTTCGTTCGTCATACTTATCAACATCAATACAATGACGCCTGCCTGTCGACCTTTTACTCGATAACACGAAACGACTTCCGAACACTCAACAGTGCGTGAAGTGACGAGCCGGCAGCCGAAGCGGTACTTGAGCAATCTTCGACCCTCACTTGACCCACTTGGTTCTCTCGATTGACCCTGGCAAAATTAGCATATCTCATTGAGTGCTGCATGACGCCAGTACATCTGCGTGCGGAGACGGAGCCAGTTAGACGTTACTAGGTCCCTTTTTTTGCCCAATCATATTATTTGATAAGCGGTACATCAATTTACTAGAATCCTTGGTGTGGAAATTGTACCGGCAATCTCTACTACTACATAAGAGACGTCGCAGTTCAGGCAGCCCATCCTAGAGTACTTCCGCCGTACGCGCCGCCTGATGCTATTCAGAGATACTACGCCTAACGGCACTCTTTCCCACATAGTGGAGAGGCTACTGTACGCCACGCAGGGCGAATGAAACCTATGCCGACCTCGGGGATGGTACTGCCACGCAAGGGAGTCATTCCTTTTATCTGTAGCCCTCTCAGGGCGAACCCTCTGCTGAACTTGTGCCAGTGATCCATAGCGCTGAGTTAGCTGGGCATAAAGCTGTTTGCGCCATAGCAGTTGGCTCCTCACTCGTCCCCATTAGGGCTTGGCCCACGTCTGAAGAAGGAAGGTATTCACAAGTATGACTTTGAGGAGGAGGTCACAAGCGAGTGCTTGCCAGCCGCCTCTTCTGATCGGTCTACGGTATTGATAATATGACCTCATCTAATCGCTCGCATCGACGCCGTTCATATTATGGTCGAGCTCGTCGATGGCAGTAGGGATCGGGAGGTCTTTTTGGACTCCGGCGCCGAAGACTTGCTGGGCGGCTCTTTTTGCGGAGGAGTCGCCGGCAGGCCGCCGGCGGCGCCGGATGATAGCAAGCTGCTCAAGTTCGCATCAGCGCAAGAATTCACCGTCCGAGAAGACGCTTTCGAAGCTTGGGATGGTTGAAGACTGCTGAAGTAGCGATTCGGCAGCTGGCTTGTCGACAGTAATCAGAGGCTAAAAGCAGCTAAGGGTGAAATCGATATATTTATTGCTACGAGCTACGGAACGAAGTAGCATAAGCAGGTCCTTACCGTGGGTCTGCTTTCAGGATTACTGTGCTCTTTCACAAAAGAACATAAATAGTGCATTGTTTTAAATAATCTGTAGGGCTATGACCGTAGCTATTTCTGGATCTTGTAGCTAAATATCGCAGGTCCACGTATCTGGTACCGCTGCTAATATGTTTCTTGCTTCATCAGCAACATAATCCATTAACAGCTCTTATTTTACAAAATTGCAAAGCCGAAACCCGGAAACCAATTGTACTTGATAGCGCCAAACCTTTCCTGCTCCAGTTGTTCGAGGCCGCTGCGATGAAGGTTATATACCAGCATGCGTTCACTTTTCCCCCTGTGTCTACAATGTACTGTTGCGAGACGAGCTGGGGTCCCCAGCTCTCTCGGGGCATCGCATGGCCGCTCCGCCCCGAGAGGGCCGGGGACCCCAGCACACCTCTCAATCGTGTAGCATGTCCGTGCGACTTACCCATTTTGCCAGCTCACGTCAGCGGGGGACATTCTCTAGCATCGCCACAGCTCGCATCCAATCGAAGCAACGCACCGCCTCATCCGCATGGCGGCCTATAGACGCCCAAATCACGCGGGGTTGTTTTAATAAAGACGTATCCCATGCTCAGACACCAATCCCATCAGCAGGCAATTCTGTCAGGAAATAAGTCTGTTAGCAAACGCTATAGCTATGGAACCTATTGGACTTGCCGTTGGCATCGTAGGGCTTGCAGGTCTCTTTAGCACCTGTGTAGATGCTGTTGAGAGAGTGGCTTCCTACCGGGACTTCAAGCACGACTCGCATTATCTGTACGTCGAGTTTGAGGCCGCAAAACGCCGTTTTCTTATATAAATCGACTACTCACAGCTGCCTATATCCAGAATGCCAGTCACCCTTGTTTGGCCGAACGATCGTGTCCACCTGCAAAGCATCGGTTCGTGTTCTGCCGAGGGTGGCATACCAAGACCAGACTTGAGGGCCTTGGTCTAGTGGCCTCACCCCCGTTTTTTTGACTTACGTCCTCCCTCGATGTACCAAAAGCCGCATCCGCGCCGCATCCGCCGCCGAACGGATCCGAGGCCTCCGGCCGTACTGCCACCCGACCGTCCCCCGACACCGACGACGAGAGGGCCAGCCAGAGGGCCAGCGAGGGGCCCACGACGGTGACAGTAGAGGAGAGGGCTGGCCTAGAAGCTTGAGGTGAGGCTGACCTAAGTATTTGGCTTGTGCAGGCTGGGGCAGGTGCGCAGTCGCCAAGAAGAGGAAGATGATCGGGGTGATTACGGCTCTGCGGGAGGGCCGCCCTTATTTACGCTGGCCTACTACTGCCGCCATTGCCCAGCAAGCGTCCACTCAGGAGGTCCCTTGCGAGGTTCACGGGGTCTACCAGCCGAATAGAGTGGGGGGCAGTTCGGTGTACTTCCCCGGTAGCCACCGGTTTGATGCGCGCTAAGAAGCGGAGGTCCAGTTTCAGCTTCAGTTTCAGCTTCAGCTGTCCGGCGCCAGGGGTCTTATGCCCTGCTATAGGGCCGGCCTTAGTAATGAACCATAATAGGGTCCCTTGGCTATCACAAGGGCTCCCGGGCTGCAGCTCGGAGCCTGGCCCGCGCGGCGTTAGTAAGTTTGTCTAGTCCCTCAGCTAAGAGGTCCAGGGCCTCGTCCTGTAGGGACCGGGCGTTCTGGAGCCGCAGCCGCCGCAGGCTTGCTGCCCAAGGGGGGGGCTACTTCCCTGCCGGCGGTTGGACCGGAAGGAAGGCCTCGCGCGGGCGGGCAGGCAGGGTGCTGAAAGGGCGGGGAGACTCAGAATTAGGCCTTCCTCCAAAGGGTGGGCGGCGGCCGGCTCGGGAGCCATTGCAGGCTTGGCGATAATTGTGTTCTCTGTTGCTTTCAGCCTGGTCAGGGATCACATGAGGGGTCTGCAGGGCACTAACAGTGGCCTCTCGTGGGATAGGTGTGTACAGTGGTATGATATGATAGGTAAGTTGACGGCCTAACGCTACCAGCCCTGGAGTTTAAACTTGCCTATATAACTAAGTATAGCTCTGTTATAATGTGGAGGTATGCTTAGCAGAGAGAGGTGTAAAGATAAGTGACTGTATTAATCTACTTCTTGCAGTCTTTCTGCTCTATAGTGCATTTAAGATATTTATTTAGAAGGTTTTAGAATTGCATAAACCTGTTTTCTCTTCTTAATAGTATTCTGTTAGGTCTAGCTTAGTAATAATAACTATAAGTGCTGTATAGTAGTGATAAAAATAGAGTATGTTGTTTGCAGGCTAAATTTGGATTCTATTTAACTATAACTAGGTTGATTGCACCTCTGTATGTGTTGTTTATATAAGTGGTAAATCTATTCTATTTTTATATATTTTGAATTAATAATTGCTGCTTTATAGCTAAAATAGATCTTTTTTAGTGTGCATCTAAAAAGTAAGATAGGATTAATAAGAATTTTACTAAGGCTATAAAGAACTTTATGTGGTGATGTGAGAAGATCAGGTAGTGCTATAGCGCTGATATTTATATTTAAGTTTATAGAAAGTATAAATATTTTAAGTATTTTATATTGGATAAACTATTATAGCTTAAGTTTAAGTTTGAGTTGGTGAGTTTAGCATTAGGTTGGCCTTTTGAAGCTTATATATTTCTAAAAGTAAGAACTTATTTTATTTCTGTGATAAAGCAACTATGCAATTTTGTTTTTAGTAAAGCGCTTAGTATTTTTATTCTTTTAGATAATAATTGCGATAAGAAGAACTCTGAAGGCTGCTGTTTAGCAGAAATTATAGAATATAATGCTTAAATTTAGTTAATAACTATATGAAGGTAGTAAATAATATATTTTATAATAAATAGGATAGTTTTATAAGCTTCTTTAGGCTTAATTGATATGCTGATGTTCTAATAGTCTTTATATAGCGGAATATAGTAAAACCTTAGTTAGGGGGTTGGTATAGAGAAGATTTAGTTTAGCTTTTGAAATGAGGACTATATTTTTTTGCCTTTAGGGTTAGGAAAATGATGAAATGCTGAGGTTTCACTATTAGTGAGTAAGTTTATAAAATATATTATATTATAATGCAACTTATAGAAATAATTATAGTGTAAGACTATTTATAGCGAATTGATATAATATAAGTAATAAAAGTATATTAAATATAGCTATTATATATAGGAATGAGGCATAATAGTGTGAAGTGTATGTATAGGATAAATTCTTAGAAGGCTAGACTGGGGTGGTGTGTAGGCTTAGGTTTTATAATTTAATTAACAGATAGATGTAGTGTTTATAGGTATAGGTTTAGATATAAGATATAGTATATAGAATAGAAAAAAAAGAATGCATTATGTAGGTATTATGTTGCTGCTAGAAAAGGAGTTTATTATTACTTATAATAGCTTTAACATTATTTTAGTGTAAGCTTTTATATATAGTCTTATAATATTTATATTAGTCTAGCTTATACTGGTCTAGCTTATATTAATATAGCTTATATTAATCTAGCTTCTATTAGTCTAGCTTATATTAGTACTAATATAAACCCCTATTATACTATCTATATATCAATATAAGCTATACTAGTATAAGCTATATTAGTGTATGCTATATTGGTATTATGCGGCAAGAAGGGATTAACATGTTATCTTATTATAAACTATATTAGTATAAGTTGTATTAGTATGAGTTCTATTAGTATAAGCTATAATAGTATAAGCTATAGCAGTATAAGTATATATACTAGTATAGGCTATATATATTATAATATATATTCTCTTAATAACTAGGAAGTAGGTATCTTAACTTATTGCTAAGGTATATTATGAGAAGCCTTCAGCTAGGTTTAAGTAAACGCTCTATTATATGTTAAGTGAAGCCAGCTTAGAGGTCTATTATATAGTGGTTATAAGCAAAAGGTGTGAAATGTTATGCTATTAGGCTTAAGTTATAGGATATCTTTAGTAGCTTTATATACTGAATACCTTTCAGGAGGCTAGCTATAGCGTTAAACCTCATTCTAGGCACTTATTTAAGAAGCTTATTTAGGACAGCTATACCTTTATAACAGCTATTTTAGCTGTTTAGTTAGCATTAATTCTATAGCAAGCTTACTATTAGAGATATATTAGTTTCAGATTGGGCTGGGTTCTTAATATAATCTGTAGGTGATATAATAGATGTAAATGAATAACTGAGATTGTGAAATGGTGCTTAATGTAAGATTATGTTGTTAAATTATTATATAAGGTGTGCGACTTAAATTACTTAGGGTTGCATTAAAGACTTAAATTGTTGCAGCTACTTATAATAGTACTGATTTTTTGGTATGCTTAGTATTAAGCTAATAGGTATGTTGCTTTACTATTTGAAGAAATAGGTCTAAATTTAGAGTATTGCAATAGGGATTTTATTTTAAGTAGTTTATAGTGAGATAAATATATCTCTAATTTATAATTATTTTAGGTGTAATACTAAAAATAGTAATCTATAGCAGCAGCTGCTATGCTTTAGTTACTAAGCTGTTATGATATTAGAGATAGATAGTGCTTTTATGTGTGGTTTTAGTAGTATTGGCTTTAGGGTAATAATTATTAGAGCTTGGCTATTTTGGTGGGCTAATAGATAATACTGAAATACTTTTAAATGTATATGCTATAGTTCTCTTATATTTAGATCTCTTCTGGAATATTATTATAGGTCTTTAGCTATAATCTTAGAGTTTAAGATGCATTTTCTTATGGGTGTGATACTGCTAGTATCACTTTTTAATGTTGTATAGGGCTTCTAGACATCTTATAAGCTGGTAGACCTGGTTTTATAGTGAAAATTGCCTGTTGTTACCTGCTTTATATTAGTATAGCTGCACCTCTCTATAAGGCTAATAGTAGTAGCGCTTGCTAGTGTAGAGTAGCTGGCTCCACTTTTGTAGTTATTGCTTTATAACTAACTAGTTAATTTGTAGGTTTATAAAGTGTTTAGTAAGTTTAGCTTCTATTTATTTATTAGGAGCTGATATTATAATAGTTATGGCATTTGTTTTATAGGTCTTTCTCTTTGAATTTATAATCTTAGCGATCTTAGTTGAGAGTATTCTCTTCTAGAAATCGCTTAGGGCTATAGTAAGGTTTTATTTAGTTTATTTTATAGCCTTTCTATCGTTTAGAATTAATTTTTATAGCTTTATGTAGAGCATTAATTGAGAAGGTTGTTTGTTGTATAAATAGTTTAAAGCTTACTTTTAGTAGATTAGGAATAGTAATACCTTTAGAATTAGGTAAAGCTAGCTGTATGGTAAACTAATGCTATGATTCAGCTTATTGCTGTAACTAGAGATATTTAAGTTTTAACTATCTTCTTTGTTATTACTAGTGATACTATATGCCTAGTTATCTGCAGCTATTATTGCAGCTACTAATTAGTATGAATAACTATAAGATTAAATGAGGTATAGTTATTATTTAGTAGCAGCAAAAAAGCATTTAAACTAGCAAGATGATATAGTTATATGAATCTATATATATCTAGCTAGTGAGATAGGTTTAAGCTGCTATAGAAGATTTTAGAACATCTTAACTTAATTTATATAGATTTATAACTTTAAGCTACTCTTCTTAGCAGTAAGGAATGATGTTAATAATGCAGCTCTTACTATAACATACTACTCTGCTTAACTCTATTTTGTTGTTAAGGTTTAAATATAATTGTAGAGGGATTTTCTCTGTTGTTTATAAGTAATTTCTCTACTTTTATCTATTATTATAGAGGTGGAAGAAAATGCATATTGTGATTGCTTTGCTGATATCTGAGCAAGTCTGTTTGGAGGGGTTGATAGAAGATTTAGGCTGATAGAGGTATGTTGATATTAAGATCCTATCTATAAGGGTTAACTAAGGGTGTTAATACTAAGACTTATTGGATAAGCTTAAACAAATAGAAAGTTTGCTGAAATAGATAAGGTTTAACTTAGAGAATAAGTGTAATGCAAGAAGATGTCTGCAGAAAGAGGTATAATAGTATAGAGATTAGAGAGAGTATTAGTTATAATTACCTTATATTATCGCTTTAATAGATAGGGATGCAGATAAATATGTTATAAGTAATAATATACTATAGATCTAATTAAACTAGACTAAATTTTATAACTGTTTTAGTTTTATGATAATTTTATTAAGAAAAGTGAGGATAGCAGCAAAATTGCTGCTGATATGCTGCTAGTATTGCTATAAAATTATTTTAATTAACTATATAGCAGCTGCATCTATATAGATATTATAGTAAGAGCGTTTGTAAATATGAGTAGGCTTAAGATAGCTTTTAAATATGATAGCAGACTATAAAACTGCAGTCAGTTAAGAGATTTTATTACTAGATTTAATAATAGGGGGAGTTTTTTTAATTTTGTAGATATTAGGCTGGGAAAAGAATAGGTAGATATTAAGATTTATAGTAAGATCTATTTATTTTCTTTTTCAGATTAGCTTATTAATGTTTGCTATAGTATTAATATATTTAGTTATTAAAGAATTTATAGTCTAATAATAGTGTTTTAAAACAGAGAATATGAAATTTTTTTTAAGTAGTTTTTAATATCAGCATATTATTATTGCTTGCAGCTATAATACTAGCTATACCTTCTTTTTAGGGCAGCTTGTTAGAGATAAAAAGATTGCAAACTATATAATATTATTAGAGGGATTACTGTTTCTACTAGCGATTAGGAAGTTAAGTTTAAAGACAGTATAGTTTAGTTCTATATTTTAAGAGGTATTCTATTTAGCTTATAGATAGGGTAGTATTATTAGCGATATAAATACTATTAGCGCTGTTAGGCTACTATTTAGTATTAAAAAGGGGTTAGTAGCTTTAGTGAAAATATTGTTTTTAAGCTAGCATAATAGGAAAGTATAACTATAGAGACTAGCGTTAGTTATAAAGAATGAAGCTGGGCGTTAGGTTGATAAGATGCTTACAGTTAATAATTTAACTGTTGAGAGAATCTAAAGAAAGAACTTATATTTCTTTTTATTTCTCTAAGAAGAGTGCAAAATAAAGAATAGATATTATTAGAACTATAAATATTAAAAGCTTATAGATAATAAGTTTGATGCTTTATAGTATATAGTATGAAAAAGGTGGTGTAAGAAAAGCTAGAAGGTAGATATAGGTAGTATTAATTATTTAAATAAAAGGTGTGTTTATAGCTATAAGAATGCAGCTATTCTTAATAGATATAAGTGAGAGGTTAAGAGAGAGATATAGATTAATTTTTATATAGAGGTGTGATAAGTTAATAGGGCAGATAGAAGTAAAACAGTATGCATAAGTTTGTTATTAGGGATCTTAAGAACTAAGGTATATTAGGGGAAGTAAGATATATAGTTATTCTAATAAGTGTATTATAATTATTTATAAGATAAAAATTATATATCTGCTTAGCTATTACTTAATTAAACTTTAAAGCACCTTTTCTGCTTAAATAATAGCTTATAATATAGTATATAGGTTAGCTATTTCTAGCTTATGCTAGTTTTTTAAGTCTCTCTAAGTATTACTGGCTTGTACACTTAGACTTCGCTTTTGCATTTTGCTGTAATGGACTTGCGAAGTAGTTACTAATTTTGTAATATATATTATGTAACTAACTGAGAAGACTTATGTAGCATTAATACTTATAGTAGTGCTGAAGCTTCTAAGGGGTTTTGCTAGGATTTCTTTATTATAACTTTAAGATCTCAAAGTAGAGGTAGGCGACTTATAATATATTTTAGCTTATGATTTATAAGTATTTATAGCTTTTCTAGCTGAGGTTATATTACTTCTTACTGTTTTTAATATATAATATTTTAGGAGATAAAGATATAAGCAAAGGTGAAGATTATATAGATAATTATATAAGCTTTAAGTAGCTTAGTAGGGGCGTAATAAACTATATATATATATATGTATGATATAGTATATAGTTGAATTAGTAGTGGTAGAAGCAGGTATTAAAGAATGTAGATATAAATATAGAATTGATGTATAAGAGGTGGGAGAATATATGTAGATGTTAGTAGCTTTTTTAGGTGTAGTTATGCTATAGTATTTCAGCAGTAATATCTAGTTTTAAGGGATTTACTCTAGTGATATTGGTTTAATTAGCCTCTAAGAGAATAGAATGCTTTATTTGTAGCTTGATATTAGGGTAGCACCTTACACTTGTTAGATTTAGCTAGAGTTACTTTATGTTAATAGGATGATAATAATAGTTCTCAGACTGAACTGTTACTATGCAGATATGTAATTGCAGAATTCTACTTTTGTAGATATGTATTTGTAGAATTCTGCTTATGCAGATGTATATTTATAGAAATCTGCTTATGCAGATGTGTACTTGCAGAATTATGCTTATGCAGAATTCTGCTTATATAGAATTCTGCTTATGTAGATATGCACTTATAGAATGCTGTTTATGCAGATGTGTATTTGCAGAAATTTGCTTTTGCAGATGTGCACTTGCAGAATTATGCTTATGTAGAATTCTGCTTATGCAGAATCTTGTTTATATAGATATGTATTTATAGAATGCTGCTTATGCAGATATGTATTTATAGAAACCTGCTTATATAGATATACATTTATAGAATTCTATTAAAGCAGCAGATAAACTTAAAGTAGGGTTTATGCATAGTATTATTATACTTTAGCTAAGAATAAGGCTATATATAATATAAGCAACTTAGAATGTCTAATTGAAGTGCTGGCTACTTTCTCTTAAAGCAATTATTATACTTTAATAATCTTATTTAAGTGATCTATGGCATTATAGACTGCAGCGCATATTTAGAGTTTGTAGTTCTTAGAAGATAGATGTTTAAATGTTAGTCTAGCCTCTAGATATTTGCTGCTACTAAAGAATGACTTTATAAGTTTTTAATTATAAACTTAATGTTTAAAACGGCTGAATCAGGTGATGCTGTAAACTTAAACCTATCTGTATTTCTAAATAAGCTTATTAACTGCAGCTAATACCTCTATATAACTGCCTTTATGATCTCTTTCACTTTTAATATATCTTTATGCTGTATTAGCATTTATGCTGTCTTTATGCTGTGTGTGCTTTCCAGAATAGTATCTCTTTGCTGTATAGCTATTTTAATTATTATGCAGTTTTTTCACTTTAAGATATACTTATACTCTGCCTCTTTAAGTGTATCTATAATAATTCTAAACGTTAAGCTATATATAATATGTATTCTAAAGACTACTTTGAGGTCTTTAGGATTAAGATTTTTGTATTAGCACCTTTTAAGCTATTTGAAGAAGGTGAAATCAGATAATATATTTATATTAGGTATAGTTCTAAGGCTGTATTTTTTAACTATATATTTAGGGCTTATATTTTTATTAAAAATGAAGGCGCTAGTAGAAGGGTTAATAATACTTCTGTAGATAGCTTTTATTAGCTGTTTAAATAGATATATTAGTATAGATCTAGTGTAGGTATTTTATCTCTAGGCTGGTGAATAAGGTTTCTATTAAAGCTTATTCACTTCCCTCTTTTTACTATTTGCCTGTATAAACTTCTTATTATAATAATAATAATATATGTTAGACTACTTCTTATTAACTGAAAACGCTATATCTTTAAATGCTTCTTTAAGATATTTTATATATAGTAGCTTTAGATTATCTTTAAATAGGTATTATAATATTTAGAGAGTCTATTTTTATTATACTGCAGCGTTTAGGTTTTGGAATAAGCTTACTACAGAAGTGCTGCTGTTTGCCTGCGCAGCTTGTGTATTATCTAGCAGCATGAGATACTAAAGGTACTCGCCCTTCTTGATGCGGCTTTCATAGTCGCTCGGAAAATTGGGGAATTGGCCTGCGCGCTTAGAGAGTTCGACCTCATCTGGGGAAGGCAGCGCTGGCGGTGTAGGAAACGCAGTAAGAAGGCTGACTTGGAGGAGTGTTACGACCTGTAAATAAGGATAACAGCTGAACGACCCACTTAGGCGTCGGGCGGCTGGGACAGGACATTTATACTGCAGGATCATAGGAACAACAGGGACTTACTTAGAAACAGAAGAACTATAATACAGGTTATGTAACGATAAGATAAGAGATTAGATCTGTATGCTAAGAATATAGAGGCTGTCCTCTGAACATATAGCTTCTATATAAATGAGGAACAAATCCTATTAGGATTAAGAATAGTAATAGAACAATAGAACTGTTCAGAACTTATATATAGTATAACCTAAGCCTCGCTCTAGGTCAGACTTCTATAGCTCCTCAGCAATCAACTTTATACTAATCCTCACAGATACTCTCAGCTTACCTTCACTGCAAATTACTTATTAAGTCTAAGACTGATCACCTTAGCCTCCGAAGACCTGATCTCTTACAGCCTAGGACCTACGACTCAGTTGCAACCACAAATACTATTTACGAGTGTCAATCCCTAACTTCTGTTAGCAGACCCTGCTGTTAGATAGCTGACTGTAACAAGGAGGACCAGCAATAACAGGCTACTTAGCCTAGAGAATAACGCTATGTTAACTATTACTGAAGGGCCACTAGTTCTCAAAGCATGTAATGAATAGAAGCGTTGAGAAGTGAGACTGATCATTCTTAAACCAGCAATAGCTCATCATCTTGATTTAACAAGTCGCTAGAAGTTTGTACAGCGTTAGAATCTTATTGATATTCGTTAAAAATAATACACCAATAGCACATAAAGTGCACACCCAGTCAATATTAAAGCTGCACGATAATTATAAGTTGGGATGGAGCCTCTTTTTCCGGTCGCTTTATAAGTGAGGAATGACCGATTGACATTCGGCTATTCCGACATCATTTTAGCATTCCTTTCTCTACTGTAAAAAAGTAGCAACTAAGAAACAAACTCCCCTTGTAGTGCATCAATCTCCGTTGATAAATGCAAATAGAGTGACGCACGGAGTGGCCGTCTGTGGGGCTTACGGCGGACGTGACTACGCTGGAAAAGACGTCCACTAGCCAACAAATTCCTAGTCGGCCCTTATATGCTTCTCATTCGATCTGTTTACACCATTTCTCGCTCGTATTAACGTTGTGCGAAGTAGCCGATCCGAATCATCCGACAGAATCGTATGGGTAGGCTTAGCAACCACAGACCTCTGTCGGAAATTGCTGGCTAAGACTCCAGAGAACTTCTGAGGCTGAGAAGCAGATAGTCTAATACCAGGGTCAGCAAGCACCAGCCCTGAGAAATAGAGTTGCCTAGCGCCATTTCTTCATATGAGTTATTAGCCCCTATTCATGCCCTATCATATGCATTGATTATTAAAGACTTACAAAAACAGATTTACTAAGGAAGTTTGCTATGAAATTGAAGAAGCGATGGGTGGGCTGGAGGCTTAGCGGGGACGTCGTGTTTTCAGCTGCGGACCAGCTAGCCACTGTTGATCAGCCTACGTTTTGAACATCCATAAAACCAGAAACCTATGATTCTCCGTTCATATGCCTGCCCGAATGCTTCTCTCGGCCCTCTTCAATTGAAATTATAAAATGCTCCGGATTTCGAAACTAATCCTCCTGGTTTCTCTGCTACGGATCGCAGCCGGGCACGAACATACTTCGAATCCCGCACCTGGCCACGTCTCCCTGCGCCGAGCTTCACCAGACGTAAGCCAGTATTGCAGCCTCGAAACATGTGGTGAAACAGAACTGAAGATCGGCGTATGTCGCCGCAGCCTCGTCCCCCGAGTCCTCGAAGCCCCCGACCCGTCCTCGCACCCATCCAGCGGGCACTGGTACGACCCCAAGCACTACGATAACAACGTTGACAGCTTCTTTCGCGGCGAGATCGCCAAGCGTGCAGACACCCAAACAGATATCGTCTCTCTCTACGGCGGCCAGGTCACCTCCGAGTACGTCCGCTTCAAAGATGAACCGCGCTCGCTCGCGATGCTCGGGTTCTGCGGATGCATAGGCCTCATCGTCATGTCGCAATCGGCGGTGTGGATGGCGCATGTATACGAGAGCCCCGTCCTCCTCAACGCAGACACGTTCGACGAGAATGGTCTTGACGTCCTGAAAAATGGGAAGGGAAGCTCGGATATGTACTACGGGCTTCGCGATTTGAGCGGCAACGTCTTCGCGTCGGACGAAGACCCTGTCGCCGTCGTGTTTGCCCCCAAGGAGGCTGGGCACTTCCAATATCAGCCTCTAATGCGAAAGATAGATCAAATGGCTGAGGACTGTAAGTGGTTACTCCGGCACTTTGATCATCGTCCGCTGGGATTGACAAACACGCTCGCTACAGTAATCGGTATCGAGCCCAAATGGGTTAGTTACACGCCCCGGCGGACTGGTGGAGCTATTACCAGATTTGACTTCGATTGCACTAGATCTGACGGGAAGGTGCTAGTGCAATACCAGCCGTCTAACCCAGGAAGGCTCTTCCGTTCCCAGGCCAAAGCTAGAATATGGATTGAAGGAGACAGTTGGACGTACAAGACAGCATGGTCACCGCAGAGTGATCAAAAGCGCTATTAGCTATATTAGCTACAACTATCTAGGCTAGCTTGAGCGGCACTCGCGGACATAAACACATTTAAAATAACAGACATAATATAAAGATGAACTGGGGGCTTCGGGATGGGCTGAACGCTAGGGAGGTGACAGATCCCCAGACTACTGGAAGCTCTTCAACAGTGTTGCCGGTGGACTTCCTTGCATGAAATGGACAGGAGCCTCTGAGAAGTATGAAGTACTGGCAGGAGGTTTCAAGGGCTGTGTTACGATCCGTATACAAAGATAACAGTTGACCGATTCACTCAGGCGTCAGGCGGCCAGGACAGGACCTTTGTACTGCAGGATCACGGGAACAGCAGGGACTCACTCCGAGACGGAAGAACTATGGTACAAGTCACGTGACGATCAGAACGACCGACGGAAGATAAGCGGTCCTAACGGAAGGACCGACGGCGCGTGGGAGGTTTCGCTTGACTGGACTGGAAAGCATCGGCCGAACTTAGGGTGCGAGACAGGCCCAGCTTGGGCCCACAGGTTTTGCAGAGTTTTGAAGTTAGGATACTATCCCATCAAGCAGAATTGAGTGACTTACGAACTGAGGATGTTCCACTCTCTTTTTCTTTTTTTTTTAATTTTTTTTTTTTTTTTAGCGTGATGCAACAGTCTACCGCTTTTCAACTTCTTGTTAATAGGTGTTTAAGCAGCAGTGTGGGTTTCTAATACCCTCTTAGATAGTGACTTATCACAGACTGTAGAGATATGGTGGTTAGGTGGAGGCTGGCGCTTGAAAGGAAACCTAGAATTGCCCCGCCTGTAAGCTCTACCTATTATTATTATATTGAATGTCTATTTTGAGCCCTGTTGAGGAGACTGCCTGTAGGTCTGGTTGCAGAAAGCTAGGTATAATCCTGTGCTATCTAACAGTATAGAGGCATAGGCAAACGAGTGGTAATAAGAGTGATATGTGTGAATCTAGCTAAGTGGGCTGCCTGCTGGGGGGCTCTGGGCCGCATAGGCCACTTGTAGCACCTGCAGGCAGGTGCTGCTATAAACAGCCTCTGTTGCATAATTAGTATAGCGTGTTAGGTGTGTTAGATAGGAATAACCTTTAGTATATCTATAACTTAACTAATAAAACAGTTTCCCTTTAGGCGCAGTAGCTTATAGATTTTAAGTATTAAGCAATAGCATAAAAAATTATAAAAGCTTGAGAATTTACTCAGTATGGTTTTAAAGCTAAAATGTAGAATAAAAATAAAAGCATTATTTTCTATCTATTAAGATCTCTTATAATATTAACGCTAAACTGCTTGCTGTCTAGCTGGAGTGAACCTTAGCGTTTTTTAGATTTTAGTGTATTTAGAGTTATACTGCAGTTAGTTTTACTATCTAATTTAAGCTAGCAAGTCAGTTCTATACCTTTTCTAGTATATATTGCTAATATAAGCAGCAGTTTAACTGCGCTCTAACTGATGCTCTGCTATATAAGATAGAGCAGGAGATAATTTAATCTCTTTTATTTACTAATAATGAGCAGTTTGAGGTTTTATTGCTTAAGATCTAGCAGAAAGTTTTAGATATATTTACTTTTTTATCTCTTTTTTAGCAAATATGGAACAGCTTAGAAGGATAGCAATATGCAAAATAAGCTGAAGCTACTATAAAGTAAGCTGAAGCTAATATAAGTAAGGTTGAAGCTGACTAGTTAGCTGAAGCTATATATATATGTAAAGAGGCTGAACAGTAAGCTGAAGAGGAAGGTATTAAATTCTTTTATAGTGTATTGTTGATTAATAATAATGTTTTCCTCTCTATGTAGAGAGATAGTTATTAAAGAGTAGAGATTAGTAAAGGGAAGCTTAATTAGTGACTGAGGCATTTAGTGTATAGGTAAGGCAGCTGAATGTAGTGGCATAATTTTGTAAGATTGTGATTATAGATATTAGTTTTAAGAGAATGTATATATAAGCATTAATATAATAGTATAAGCTGTTAATTAGACTTTAGTATGCAGGTAATGAGATGGAGTAGTGAAGCGTAATAATTAGTATATGCTTAAGAGAAATAATAATAGTTCTAGAAAGACCTTTCATATAGATTAAGATTTGGCGCTTAGGTGCTATGGAACTGTGGCTATCTAATTACTATGCTTGCTTTAGCTTAACCTATAAGAAGGGGCTTGCAGTGTAATAAGTGTAGGCTTACTGCTCTAGCTTTATAATTACTTAAGTAGAGGCGACTAGCATTATAGAGCGTTGAAGTAGCTAAACTATTAGTTGCTAGTTATATAGCTTTTAATTAGAGTGTGATATTATATAGATAAGTAATAATTATAATAATAGCGCCTATTAAAGCTAAACAGTCTTGCTTATAGTAAGTGTAACTTAAGGTAGAGTTTTATGAAATTTAATAAAATAATAAGGAAGAAATAAGAGGCTTATAGCAGGGCATACTAACTAAAAATGATAATAAAACTAGTTTTAATATCTTAAGAGGCTTATATATAATGCTTACTAGTATAGCAGCAGAACTAATGCGCTTTAGATGAGAACTTAGCTATATTGTTTAGTTAATTAATAAGGTATCTCTATTTTTAGTATGTTTATTAATAATAGTTTTATACTTTTTAAACTTGCGAAGGTTATACTTTGCATTTCTATCTGTCTTACTTATAATAAAACTTTTATTTTTACTGTTAATTTTAATGCTAAGGCCTTGCACTTAGCTGCTGCTGCCTTATTATGTTAGGTAATTAGAGTCTGTCTGTAAGCGATTTAAGGCTATTATATTAGTGTGTGAAAAGGGCTTGCAAGTTGATTAACTTAAGCATTACGCTTAGGGGGATAAATATATGTATGCAACTGAAGGGTAATAGTAAGGTGGAATAGGCTTTATTAGATGTTAGTATGGAGTTGCTAAAGGTGATGTGGGGTTGCTATAGGAACTAATTATGCTATATAGTAAGTATAAGCTATTAGTAGAGCTATATTTAATAGAGCTAGATTTGAAATCTAAAAGTAACTGCTTTAATAGGCTGAAGAAATTGATAGAAATATTAGGTAATTTATAAGCTATCTATAGTGTTGCTAGGTTAATCTTAGTAGTGGCTTTTGCAGCACTTTATATTATTTTATTAAAAGTATAGCTTATAGCGATTTTTGTTAGAGGTATAGGTGAAATTAGGATTTATTCTGCAAATTAAGTGCTATTATAGTACTTTATTCTTTGAAGATGAAGAATTATTTCTTATGTTTGATTTTATATACTGCTGAGTTACTTAATAGAGATTAGGCTTGCTTCTTTTTAAGCTTTGTAGTATTATATAGTATCTGTTTTAGCTTTTATTCTAATGCTGTTTTTTAGTTTTAGCTCTTTTTATTTTAATAGCAATTTTAGCATATCTTATTTTAGCCTTTATAGTTCTCATTTCAGTATGTCTGTTTTAGTATATCTGTTCTAATAATAATCTTATTGCAACTTTAAACTTAATACTAATTTCTAGCTAGTTTTAGCACTTAATTTAATATTAGTCTTTAATTCTTATTGTAATAGCTGTTTCTATATATAGTATTGTATTATGCTAGTGTTGTTATGTGACTAGAGATAGTATAGGGGTATTAGGCTAATAGTGTGACTATTTAGATAATAATTAAGCGATAATGCTTAATGCTTTCCAGCTTCTTTGCTTAAGTTGCTATGCTCTAAAAAGTTTTGCTATAAATATTTTTAGGGAGTTTTATATGTAACTACTCAGCTGATATAATTTGAAGCCTTTATGCTGCAATATTTTAAACTTAGTAGATTTTACTTTTATAGTAAAAATATAAGAAGAGATTAAAGGTAAATGAATTTAATTCTTCTATAAATATCTTAATATTATTCCAGCTTAGGAGGGTGTTATGCTTAGCAAACGCTTTAATTATAGTATTACGTATATTCTGATTGCTGTTAACAGTAGAAGTATAGGCTTCTGTTATAGTATTGAGGAAGTTAGTAGTGTTTTAAGTTTATGCTGCTGCAGTTTTAAATTTGCTAAGTGTGAGGTTTTTAAGATTACTAATTGCATACTTCTTAGTAAGTGTATATACCTTAGCATAAAGTAATAAGCTGTAGGCTTTATAAATAAATTTTTGCTTTTAGTTTGTAATAGATAGGTTATCTTTAGGTTTTAAAGGCTGTTAATAGTTAAGATAGTAGAAGTATTATACTATTATATTAATAATAGCTAGCTTATTATTAAGAAAAGCTATATAACTGTTAGCATTTTCTTATATATCTATA
Organism: Colletotrichum horii; assembly: GCA_027406005.1. NCBI lineage: Eukaryota > Fungi > Ascomycota > Sordariomycetes > Glomerellales > Glomerellaceae > Colletotrichum > Colletotrichum horii. The sequence continues at coordinate 8,329,500 of JANVYB010000001.1, read as the reverse complement.
TGAGGTTTAGCGATTTAGCAGGGAAAAGGGAAGAGATATATATAGAAAGTGTTATAATATATAGAAGTGAAGAACTTAAATTGTAGACAGATGATTATGCAATAGACTGCATATATATTTAACTTAGAGCAGATTACTAGATCTATATATAGTTTACTTGCAAATAGGCTAGTATTATGTTAGACTGTAGCTATATTAGCAGAATATTAGGAGGCTTACGCTTTAAGAGATTTATGAAGATCTTTCTGTAGTTAGCTGAAGGAAGCTATATTAGGATGCACTGCAGCTAAAGTAAGAGCAGGTATTTAAAACAGCTCTAGAAAGGCGTTTTAAGTGATGTTAGAGTTATAAAATATTTTATTCTTTAATAAGGACTGTATAATAATAATAAGGCGTTTGAATAAGATAGTAAAGAAAAATAAATTATGCTTTTTGATAAGGGATGTGATTGCTTTTTGCTGGCGTATATAGTATAAACTAAGGTTAGAAAAAACCTTCTGATAGGAGTGATTATAAAAGACTGTAATTCTCTCTGCTCTTAATAGTTTTATGCTAATCTTTTAGTTTGGTTTGGTTTTATGTAGTATTTCAGCCTTTCTATAGTAAGCGCTTTGTTATAGAGAAATCTCTAGAGTTAGGTATTTAGGTTTCTGAATATATATAGGTATATATGTTAGGAGGGTTGTGTTTCTTAGGGCCTTATGTTGCAGAGCTTATAAGTATATCTTATTACAGTATATATGTGTTGCTAGTAGTATTCTATTACAGCTGTATAAGCTTATCTTAATATAGATAAATATACTTTAAAGAAAAGAGATATGCTTATTAATTTTTCAGTTGCTATATAAGGAGCTTTATAGACTATATTAATAAGGAACGCTTATAATAATAGTTACTTCTAATATAATATACTTCTATTTACTTTTCTATAGATGCTCTATATATAACACTTAGTCTTTAAGATATTTAGGCTCTAGTGTGAAAGTTTGAAGGCATTTTATGTATTGCATTTGATAGATGCTGTTAGCGTTACTGATAAACCTATTGAGAGGTATGTTAGCTTTATAGTAAGGATAGTGTAGCTTGAGGTTAAATATATTTAGGTGCTGCTTAGCAAGCTGGCTTATTTTTATGTCTTTTTGTTTACTCTTATTGCTAAACTTTAATGCTAATAGGTGCTATTAAAATGTAATAAGCTTATTCTATTAGTTTTTAGAATTAGTAGGTTATTTTGTAAATTAGGCTATAATTAAGAATTATGTTAATAGGTGCTAATACTATTATGGTGTGTTATATTAAAAAGGGTGACTTATTCTGTAGAATCTTATAGGGTGTAAGTAAGTAGGTGTAACTAAAGAAGCGCTTTAGTATAGAAGATATAACTTCCTTTTAGAGCTTGCTAGCATCTATATAGTATGTCAGCTTTAAACTGTTAGAACTTTAGCTACTAATGCTTCTAAAAATAGATAAGAGGCAGAGTGGGAAAAGGGAGAGAAACTTTACAGCTAATCACTATAGAAGACGTATTGCTCTAGGTAAATCTTAGACTTAGTAGGGCTAAGTGTATACGACTTAACACTACTAATCAGATTATTTGTGATATAATGCGTGAAGTGGCTTAATTAATCTAGCTATGAGCGCTGGGCGCGCCTAGCTATAAAAGTGGTGTAGCTAATCCCTTATGTAAAGGCGGGATTTAGGCTGGGATTCAGGCCTTGGGCCTAGGCCTAGCTAACTACTGTCTCACACCCCCCTTTCAGCTAACACCCTAGCGCCCTTGTGAAGCTATTCCTATCCTAAAGCGGTAATCTAAGTTGTTATATAACTATATAGTTTATTTCTGCTTTTTATATTATTCTTTTTATACTATATTATCTTTATTATTCTATATTACCTCTTGAAACACTTCTAACCCTCTTATTTCTCTTATATATCTAATTACTTTGCAGAACTCTTACTAAACTTAAAGCAACCTTAATATAAGCTTAAGCTATATAGTTTAGTAGTTTAGCTACCTTTAGATTATATAGACTTAAATTGAAAGAGCTAGCAACTTAACCTTAAGGTTTTAAGTTCAAATTAAGCTTATAGCAATTAAGTCTAATTGCCTCTTAATACTAATAAATCAATATTAGAATTATATCTCTATAGTTAAGCTTAATATTTTAAAATATAGTAGAATTTATAGATTCTCATAAAAGTTAGTTCTAAGATGTTTATTTTATATTAATATAAACTTAATCAACTAGAATAATTATCAGAAGATGCTATAATATTTAGTTATCTTTTTGCTTTTATTCTAACTTATACTTTTAATATTTAATTAAACTTAGTGAAGTTAAACTTAAGTTAATATGTCTTTTAGTAGTTAGCATTAATATATTACTAATTAATAGAAATACTAACTGAGATATCTAACTTAGTAATAAACTTATAACTTCATAAAGTTAAAGTCTTTAATTGCCTTTTAAATCTTTATCCTTAAATAACTTCTTATGCAGAAGAGTTTTACAGTTAGTGATTTAACTGTTAAAAAGAGCGAATTAAAGCGATTAAAATAATATAAAGCCTAACTATAAAAGTTAATTAGTTAGTAAGATATAAAGGATTGAAGTTATTATATATAAAGAAACAAATAAATAGAAAGGACTTAATTAAGTTTAAATCCTAAGATATCGTCTCTAGATTAGAACTTAACGTCAGTTATAAGTAGTTTAAATAAACCTAGCATTCTGACAAAATCGCAATACTTCTCTGCTACTAGTAGTTTAGTAAGGCTATTAGCAACTATCTTATAAGTTAAAACGTAGTTAATATTAAAGTCTCTATTACTGACGTTATTAATAATCTAGTAATATTTAATCTTAACATAGTATAGTTTAAGCAACTATCTGCTTAATAAGCAATTATTAAAAGCATTTATAAAATCTATATATATCTAAAAGGGTAATTAAACAGAGATATCTATGCTTTTAAAGAGATCTATAATATATAGCAAAGCCTTCTCTCTAAATATAAAATTTATCTACTCAGCCTTATAGGTTGATATAGCTATAAATAATTATAATGCTAACTTCTAAGCAATTAGTGCTTCTCTACTTATAACTATATAACTAGCTATTAACTTACTAAATCTCTTGCAATTTAACTAACTAATATTATAGTAAACTAATAATTTAAAGTTATTAATAGAGTGACTTAGGCTGCTAAAGCAGAGTGCTAGAGACTGTAAGCTATAGAAATATCTTTATATTAATCTTAATAGTTTATTATGCTTTTTAGAAGTATATTATTAATCTCTAGTAGCTCTATCTGTAGGTATAGAGATATCTAGTTGTATACTATTTATAATCTATTATAACTTACTTAGATTGCTTTAATATTTATATATCTCAGTAGGCATTTTATATTATTCTGCAATTTCTAACAGCTAAACATCACTAAGAGAGTAAAAGACTTAGTTATATCTAGTAATACCCTTTTCTATTAGCATATTATTAGTATATTTAGCTTATAAGATCTAAAGTTATCTTATCTTTTAGTAGCAAATAATCTCAAACTTAAGAAACTGTTATATTTCACTTAAATCTTTAATTTAGAAGAAGTTATATAAATTATCTTTAAAGTTATTAACTTATTTAATATTAAGTGCAGCAATAAGTATATTATTAATATAAAGCAATATTATAATGCTATTCTTATTAATAAAAATACAAAGTTTTTTTAAAAGTGAATAAAAACTTAATTATTTAAAGACAGTAATAATTTACTTATATTAGAAAAAAAGTGATTTTTATAGTTTATAGAGAGCTTTCTTTAATCTATAAAACCAGCTAGATTTATTATTAAACCTATAAAATTATATAATAAAGATATCTTAATTTCCTATAAAGGCATTTAAGAAGGCTGTAACTATATTAACTTAGTGAAGTTTTAAATCTTTAAGTGCTATAATCAGTAGAAAAACTTACAGAGTGTAAAAGTATCAGGCTAAAGGCTTTAACCAGAAAAGGTTTAGACAATAGATAGAGGTCAATTCAGTATATTAACTACAGTTTGCTTCCTTTAAGTTCCTTAGAAAGCAGAGATTTCACTAGTAAGCTAGCATTCTAATTACCTGAGGATTTGCTGGGCGTTTCTTAGCAGCTCCCCTAAGTGATGCTTATAATTGCTTCTCTTTCTGGGGCCTTAATCTCTAAAGTGTGTAAATATATAATCGTCTTTTTAGGTAGAGCCCTTCTATAGTCTCCTCTACTTAATTAGAAGCAGCAGCTTAATTACACTTTCTGCGCCTAAATTGCTTTACTAGCAGCTTAACACCTCTATATCTATATATTTATTAATTTTTTGCGTTAATTAATTAATTTATATTATTATATTATTGTATAAAGTTATTAGTTAAAAATAGATTTTTTATTTTATTATTAAATTTAAATAATCTTTTATGTTAATTAGCTTATTATTATTTTGTTATTATACTTCTCTCTTTTAGCAGCAGTTTTCTATTTATTTGCTAATATATATTTGAAGCAGTTAATAACTAGGATTTTTGCTTGCTTCTTATAGCTTCAAAATTTTTCTTTCTCAGCATACTTTTTATTTTAACAATCTTACAGCCCTTTAGCTTCATTTTTTCTTTTTTTTCTTTTATTATTTTTATTTCTCATTAGATCTCTTACTGAAAGCTTTATATGTTTTTGCTATTAATTCTGCTGTTTTCTCTATAAGATTTTTTGCTGTTAATTTTTATTTTGTTTTTATCTTTTGCATTCTATGTTACTATTTCTAAACCTTTTAAACTTATAATCTCCTCAATTTTTATATCTTCTTATGCTTTCTATTTTCTAAGCATTTACTTAAGATATTATATATTATTTATATAGCAAAGGTTTTCTTTAAGTTTTAATTTAATTCTAACTATAACTTTAGTGAGAATGTTAGTTTTATTAATACTAGTTGCTTATATTTAAGCTGTCTCTTTTTTATTAGCTTTAATATTATTAATATTATTTATATTTATAGTGATTATTATATAATTTATGTTATTTATAAGCAGTATAAAATTAAATATGCTGTTATAAATTCTTATTATATCTTCTCTAATATTTTACTGAAGATTAATTAGGTTTTTTAAATGCTTAAAAAGCTTTATAATGCTACTTAAGCTATTTAGAATGCTGTTAATAATATCTAGTTATATAAGATTGCAAGCAGCCTTAATCTCTATAAATGCTAGTAAGCTTAGTATGTTTTAAATAAGCTTAGTAAAGCTTAAAAGTAGGTAGTAGTCTTAATTAAAGATCTTACTTAAGGTACTAATACTACTAATATAAAGTAATTACAGCTTTAGAAGCTTACTTTAGTTTATAAACTTCTTATAATTAATATTATATACTATATAAGTTTTTGCTGAAAGCTTTTTATATATATACCTCTTAATCTTTTAATAAGTTAGTTTGATTTCTAAAAGTTCTAATATTATTATTTACCTTAATGCTGTTTAGCTAGCTTATATTTATAATAATATTTCTGCTGAGCATTTTTGCAACTAGCTTTAACTAGTCTGTAATAATTCTTATCTTTAGAAACCTCTTAGTAACTTAATAGAAAAAGATCTTAAGAAGTTCTTAGTGTTTTCTGATTTTATTTTTAAGCTTTTTTCTTATTATATAAGTAATAAAGTTTCTAACTGCTAAATTGCTATTACTAGTAGTTGCTCTATTTCTTAGAATAATATAAAGACTTCTAAAGGTTAAGCTGTTACTTAGTTTAATTAGCAGCTTACTGCTAAAGCTAAGGCTGGTAAGAAGTGTGGTGCTACTGTTTCTATTAACCTTAAGTTTGCTAAAAAGATTAGATCTTCTGCTAAACTTATAATAAAAGCTAGTTAAGGTAGTTATAGTAGTTATAGCAGTTATAGTAGTTATAGTAGCTAGGGTGATGCTTCTATTAACCTTCTTCTTAGTGATAATAGTAGTAAGGAGACTAGCTTTAGTGTTAATACTTAAGGAGAAGAGGGTGATAAATTAGGTAGTGAGGAGGATAGTTTTCCTATAGATTAGGATAGTGAGGGTAGAAGAGAGAACCTTATAGTTCCCTCTGCTAAGTAAATATTTATATTTTTAGGTTGTTATAGTTATTCTTAGCAGCTTATTGCTAAGCTCTTACTGAGGTTTTTATTATTTCTTTATAAACTTTTACTTTTAGATATTAGCTAGCCTTAAAGCTAAATTAGTTCTTCCTTCTTATACTTTGCTTAAGCTAAATAAAGTTTCTATTGTTATCACTTCAATCTTAATTAAATTTATTTATAAAACTAGAAATCTCTTACTGATATTCTACTGAGTATTTAGTAAACAATTACTACTTTCCCTTATTCTATTTCTTATAAGCCTTTTAGGTTTGCTTTTCAAACTTATATATAGCTGCTTAAGTGTTATTTAAATAGCTTCTTAGCTTTTAAGTATTATATTTAATAAGCTATTCAGCCTACTTTATAAGCTATTTTGTATTGTTATTTTATTTTTAGCAATCTATAATCTCTTTTATTTCTTATTTATTAGGTTTTTTTTCTAACTTAAGTAAGCCTGCTTCTGCTTTTATAGCTGCTTGCTTTAACGTTTATAGTTTAAGTAATAAAATAGAGAATATATTATGAAGCTTATAATATTTCTCTAGAAAGTGTATTTAATATATTTAGCTTTTTATATATTTAGTTATAACAACTTTAATATAATATAGCATTAGTTTTCTATTTTTAAACTTAAAGAACTTTATTAATAGTCTTATTATTTGCTTAGGTTTAAACAATATTTTTTTATGTTTAGAATTATAATATTTAGCTTATAACTTTACAGCTTTCTGCTAATGCTCTGCAGCCTTTTACTGCAATAAAGCAATATAATTAATTTGTTCTTTAATATTTTATATAAATATGCAGCTTTCTGTTTATATATATTTAACGCTCTAGAAGTAATAACTATATAAGACTTCTATTAGTAAATAACTAATAGTTTTATACTGTAAGTTGTTATATATAAACTTAGCTTTTAGTAGTTGAAATGCTTATTATTCTGAGGTATTTTTAGTATATACTTAGAGATATTTCTTAAGGGTTTAATATATCTATTCTGTCTAACTATCTATTTATAAGTAGTATGCTATAGAGAGATAACGTTTAATTTCTCTCTTTTAGGTGAACTCTTTTTAAAACTAGCTTATAAGCAGTTTATCTCTATTACTAATAATGCCTTTTAGCATGCTAAAGTTATATTTAATCTTTTTATAAAAGATCTATAAGAGCTAGATAGCATTTAACTGCTTAGTTATAAGTATAAACAACTTAAACTTAGTTATATAGCATATAATAACTAAAATTATATTATATTTAGTGCTATTATTCTAAGTACTTACTAAGAGACTTGTGATAAAGTTTATATTAATCTCTTAAAATAGGTGTGATAGTAGTAATAGTAACTACAGCTTGCTATATAGCTTATGCTTTAGAACTTATACTCTTTAGTATGCTTTATAACTAGAGATATAGTTTTTAATATCTATAGCTAGGTTAAGCTAATAAAACTTTCTTTTAATTAGTTTAATTATTTTATTAGACCTTATATAGCCTGCTCTGCAGTTGTTATAGTGTTAGTAAAGTATCTTAAGTCTGAGCGATTGCTTAGCTGGGATCTTAAGTCTCTTTTTGTGAAATAAAGTACTATTTAAATTAATGTGAAATCCTTCTGTGTTGCTAGCTAGTTTGTAAGCTTTTTCTAGCTTACTTTAGTAATATTTATCTTTAGCTTGTAGTCTTCTGATAAAAGCTTCTGTTGCTATAGAGAAGCGCTAGATATATGCTGTTTTATTATTTATAAGCCTTTTTATAATTAAATATAAGATATATTGCTTTAGAATAGTAACTTCAGCTTGCTATAAGTTCTCTTAGGTTGCATCCTCTTATTAAGTGTTTTTTTGTGTTTCTTATATCCTCTAGCTATAAGTTATAACAGTTTAGGTTCTTACTGAGTTGTTAGTATATTTATCTATATATAGCTAGTGTAAGATTAAAGTGTCTCTATTTTTAAAGCTAGGGTGTTATTAGTAGGTTCTAATAGTGTTAATATAAGCTTTTTTAATTTGTAATTTTGCTTTAAAACTGGCAATCTTTACTTATAGGTTCTCTAAAAGTTTGCTAATAAGATTTAACTTCTTTATAAAAGTTAGTAATATATTGTTATATTTTATTCTCTCCTCTATATAATTTAGCCTTTTAGACAGCCTATTAGCAGAGTTAGTAGCCTCTAGGTGGTGCTTTAGATTGAAATTAAATGCTAATAACTTATATATCTAATAGGTAAGCTTTTTTTAAAGGTTTTATGCTAAAGTATTAATTACCCTTTTGAGAGCTTAATGATCTATTAAAACTGTAAATTTAGCTGATATTCTTTATAGGTAGTATGCTTACTGATTGAGACTTTTGATAATAGCGAGAAGTTTTTGTTAGCTTATTGCTTATTGTTGTTTTGTATTTGAAAGCTTCTATAAGTGGTAAGCAACTAGTTGCTATTAGCTATTAATCTTCTAGGAGAGGATGCTAGAGATAGCTTTTGTGGAGGCGTCTGTTTTAACTTTTGTTTTGCATATTAGGTCTTAGTGCTAGAGAATAGTTATAGAGCAGAAAGCGACTTTTAGCTTATTAAAAGCTTTTTAGGCTTCTTTTAGCTATTTAAACTTTGCTAGTTTTCTGCTATTTTTGCTGCTTTTAAATAGGGATATTATTAAAGCTATAATGCTTAAATATTTTATAATAAATTTATAGTAGAAGTTATAAAATCTAAGAAATACTTAGATCTCTTAGTAAGATTTTAGTAGCTTCTATTTAGCGACAGCTTATATTTATTTTAAGTCTATAGAGATGCTGTTTAGTAATATAATATATTTTAAGAACTTAACTTCTTGTTGGTAGAACTTACACTTATTAAGCTTTATATATAGCTAGAACTTTCTTAGGTAGTGGAGTACTTAGAGAATATCTGCTATATAGTCCTTTTTTATCTTTAAGTATATTATGATGTTGTTTATATATGCTATATAGTATGTATTTAGAAGCTTAGTGAGTGCTTAGTATATATATATTTAGAATGTTGCTAGTGTGTTGGTTAGTCTAAATGGCATAACTGTATACTTAAAGTGCTTATATTATGTGTGAAAAGCGGTCTTTTATTAGTCTTCTAGCTTAATTTAGATTTAGTAGTAAGCGTCTTGCAAATTGATTTTTAAAATCTATTTTGCTCTATAGAGTTTATTTAGGAGCTTACTGATAAGTAGTAGTAAATATCTGTTTTTAATTGTAACTTTGTTAAGGTTATAATAATCTATATAGAGCTTTAAGGATCTATCTTTTTTTAGGATAAAAAGAATTAGTGCTTTTGTTTTACTTATAGAGGGTTAAATCCTCTTATTTGCTCTGTTTTTAGCAATATACTAGTGAAGTTCCTCTAGTTGCTGCTTATTAAGGGGGTAGATTAGTTTATATAGCAGTTTCTTACCTTCTTCTAAATTAATTAAGTGGTCTGCTCTATTGAGGAGGTTTATTTCTTTTGCTGCTTATTTGTTGAATGCTCCCCTTTTGGATTTAAGTTCTAGGGGCAGCTTAGCCTTCTTATCTCTTTTATCTTCTTCTTTTTAAAGTCTCTTAATTCTAATCTCTTTAGAGCTAATACTGCTTAAGATATATAAAATATATACTTTATAGCTGTTTTTAATAATCTCTCTTGTAAATACTGAAGGTTCTATAAGTGCAATCTTATTATATTTCTACTTGTTTGTTTATATATTAATAATAATCCCTTTAAGTTTTATAGAGCTTTGTGAGAGCAGTAGATCTTTTGCGCTTTGTAGTTAGGGAACTTTAGTGAAAAGTTTATAGATTTTATGAGGGCAGCCTTTAGAGTCTATAAGGAAGAATGTGAGTTTGAATGTTTGTTTTAGGTTAGCTGTATAGCTGTTAAATCCCTCTAGTAGAGAAGCTATAATATTAGAAAGCTTTAGGCTCAGAAACTTAATGAAGTTAAAGCTAATAAGATTAATTTGTGAATAACTGTCTATATTTATAGTAATTTTTTTTTTAGTATGCTTTTAGAGAATAATTGCTTTGCTCTTTGCTGTAGTGTTAATAAGTATTTTTTTTAGTTTTATAGGTAGTATAGAGGTATTTAGATCTAACTTCTAGCTTATTTATTTTCTGATAAGTTAAACTTATTATTACATTCTTCTTCTTTTATAATCTAAATTATGTTTATATTAGCCTTTCTAGCAAACTGCTGGTTTACTATTAGAGTAGTATTTATATTTCTTAGTCTCTTTAGCTTAAAGCAGTTAGCAGCTTTATGCCTCTTATTTCTATAGTTATAGCAGGTAATAAGTTAGTTCTTTTGAAACGTATTAATTAACTGCAGCTAGGTAGGTTGCCTTTAACTATCCTTTTGCTAAAGTTTTCTGCTAGAGGGTTAGGGAGTGCTTACACTCCTTATAGCTATATAGTTATTCTTAGTAGAGTCTCTTACCTCTAACTAGTCCTTCAGTTTAAACTGGCTTAAGTAGTTACTTCTAAAGGGTTTTTTCTATCTATCTTTTTGCAGCTTTTTGCTAAAGTGTTGCTAATATAGGTTTTAGAGTCTTTTAGCTTTAATAGCTATATCTTTAGGTTTTTTTACTTCTACTTTCTGCTGCTATAGTTCTCTATATACAGCAGATAAAAGTCTAAAGAAGTGTATATAGGCCTCTACTTTACTATTCTCTTAGTCCTCTATATTTAAGCTATAGTATATTGCTAACTACTTAGTGAAGAACTAAAGTAATAACTAGCTTTTTTTCTGCTTAATTATATTAAGCTTCTCTTAATATTAAAACTTTTATATCTTTAGGTTAATATGCTGCTAGCAAATAAATACAGTAAAGTTAGCTTATAAGATCTCTTCTTTTAAGCTTTTCTTATAGTAGTGTTATTATATTTATAAAGTGTATAAAAGTTTTATAAGAAACTATTAGATTTATTTCTCTAGTATACTCTTAGCATATATCTAGTTACTATCTTCTATAGCTTAGATCTAGTTGTTAATTTGCTTAATTATAGTATTCTCTCTTAAGATTTTGTAGTTATATGCTAAGGGCTTCTTTTAAACCTTTAGTGCTATTCAGTCTGTAGAGCGCTTAGTAAGCCTCTAGAGAAGATGCTCTATTGACTTTTAATAGGCTTTTTGCTGTTACCTTATTATCTAAGTGTAGGCCTCCTATTACTACTATAACAGCAGTTAGAATGCATCTATTTCTTTTCTGCTGCTTATATATTATTCTTTTTGAAGAGTGTTTATATTATGCTTATACAGTAGCTATTCTGTTACTAGAGTATATTTTTAGTTATTTAAGCTGAAATAGTTATAGGGCTAGCTTTATAAGCTTACGCACCTAATTGCTTTATTAATAAAGTTGTTAATTATTTCTTTTTGTTTAATTAGTGTTATTTTTAGCTGATTTAGTTTTAGTATAGAGTTATAAGTATCTTAGTGAAACCTTAGAAGGGATAGCTTTATATTAAATATAAACTTCTGCAGTTTATTTATACTAAACTCTATTTGCTAACTACTTAGTGAGTTATTACTCTTATTATAAGATATTCTAACTTATATTAGTTACTTAAAATAAAATAGAAGCTATAAAATTATGAGAGTATTAAGCTAAAAGCTTTAACTAAGAAAGATTTAGATAATAGATAGAGGTTAATCTAATATATTAACTACAGCTTGCTTCCTCTAAGTTCCTTAGAAAGCAGAGATTTCACTAGTAAGCTAGCGTTCTGATTACCTAAGGATTTGCTAAGTGTTCCCTAGCAGCTCCCCTAAGTGATACTCACACAGAGCAATAAGATTAGCAACTGCAATATAAACTGCCTTATTATTTTTATTCTAAAAGTTGCTATAAATAACTTATTTTGCTCTAACTCTATTAAGTTATCTATCTGTTATAACTTTTTTATTATATATCTATTTACCTAAGAGATATTTAAAGCTATCTAAAAGCTCTTTAAGCTGCTAGCACTTTATTTCTTTTAAGCTGTTAACTTAAGTCTTTATAGCTTTAAAAATAGCTAACTTTAGAGGTCCTTCTTTTATTACTTTCTATTTTTTAAAAATTATAAGTAAGTAAATCTCTAAGCTAAAAGCTTATAACAGATTAAATGCTAAGAAAGTAAATATAACTAATTCTCAGTTTATTTTGTTATTAATTAAGTTAATCTCTATAGTCTCTATCTTACTAAATTTTCTATCAAACTTCTTAGCATTATATAATACCTAAGTTCTAAAGGATTAAATAGTTTAGCTAGATAAAATAGAGTCTGCTCTCAGTAATCTTATGAAAATAGAACCTCTGCTACTACTCTTTAGTCTTCTTTTCTGTTATCCTTATATTAGTTGAAGATGCTACTGAGAAGCAGCTAAAAAGCTTTACTCTAAAAGAGCTTATTATTACTAAGAAACAGCAAGAGATTTTTAGTTTTAAGCAGAAGCTAAAAGACTTTACTCCAGAAGAGTATATTAATTATATTGCTATAGAAAAAAACCTTCTTTTAGTGTTAATTATACCTATATATTTATAGTGCTAGTATTATACACTAGTGTGTAAAGTTTTAGTTCTAAAGTTAGTAACTTACTCTTCTTACTGCTAACTTCTTCTTAAAGAGGCTTATCTTTTTATTCTTATTTATTATTACCTTCTATTTCCTAAGCTTCTTCTAAGTATAAATTACTTATTTCCTCCTCTTATTATTCTTATTCAGCAAGGCTAATATATAGCTAGTAGTGTCTATAAAGCTAAATCTCAGCTTTATAAGTAGTAGTTAGAAGTTTATTACTATACTTATATATCTTTAGTTTAACTTCTTTTTTTAGCTATAGGTTATTAAATTTAATTAAAAGAAGCTTTCTCTTATCTTCTTTAAATATTATATCTCTTACTTACTAAATATTATTAGTTCTTTCTGTTAACATATAACATTCTTTTATAATAATAATAATATCAATATAAGAATAATAATAATGCTTCACTTACTTTAATAATCTATATAAAATAAACTAATAAAGTTTAAGATATAAAACCTTATTCAAAAATACTCTATTTATTATAACCTATAACTATAATATTGATTATATAATACATATAGTTACGTAAGCACCTTATGTAATTAGCAGTTTAGCAGAATACATTTCAGGTTATCTTTCCCCTCACTTTTCCCTACCTTAGGGAATAACCTGCCAACTACAACAACAGAAATCATCACAATACATTCCTTCCCTTATTATTATCTATACTATTAAATGCCTATAAATGCTTAGGATTACTACCTTTTATCATAATATTAGCCTATCTATAACCTTATACTATATAGGCGTATATACCACGCCTCTGAATACGCTTATATTTATGCTAACACTTTCTATAAGTATATAGAAGATATTACTATAGAGGCTGTTATATTTTATAAATCTTCTAAGTTTAGCTTTAAGCTTTATCTTCTATCCCTTTATATAAAGATAGCTATTTAGGTAAATATAGATATAAGCTTAGCAGCTTCAGCAGTAGAAATAGTATATATATAGTTTTCTTATAGAAAGAAATATGTTAAGAGTATTTGCTAGCTTTTTATAGAAGCTGATATTGCTCTTACTGTCAAACAGCAGATTACTAACTTCTATAGAAGTCTTTATTAACTAAGGCTAGAAAGATTTAAGAAAGCTAACTTTAATATATATCGCTTATACCTTTTGCTATATAGCCTTATTAGATCCTTCTGCCCCTCTATTCTGCTAGTAACAATTTAGAGCTGCTATCTCTAGATAGAAGCTTTATTTTTAAGCAAAAAGTTTTATTACTTTAAGGAGAGTTATATTATTATCTATAATAACCTTAGAGAAGTAAATAATACTGTTAGTTGCTGCAATTTTCTTTAGAAACCAGCTTTATAGCTAAATAGCTGCATTTTTCTTTAATTTAAAAGCTTAAAACTATTTATAGTTTGAGAAGGCTTCTATGATATAGAGGCTATAAGTAATACCTCTAAAGCCTTATAGTGTTAGTTTTAGAAAGTTAATCTAAAGCTTTTAAAAAGCTTAAGTTAGTAGTTTTTATTATCTATTATTAAGTTGTTATATTAATTTTGCTATAAAGCAGATATAATATTTATATCTTATAAGAGGTACTCTAAAGAGCTTTATATTAATATCTCTTATAGTAATAATAATTGCTTCTCTGAATAGATATTTCAGATAAGTATAAAAAGTTTAGTAATCTAATTTAAAAAAGCTAAATTTATTATTCTAATTAGAAGGATAGATCTAAAGCTAAAGGACTTATATATTCTATTTGAAGTTAGTAACAGCTTTAGATATATCTTTATAAACTAAGATATTATTTAGACTATTAAAATAGATATCTATCTTCTAAAGAAGACTAGTATTAATAATTTATACTATATTGTGAGGTTTATAGAGAGCACTATATAGTTAGAAAGTAGTCTTTTTACTGCTTAGTTTAGTAGTAATTACTTTAGTTATTCTAACAGCCTAGTTAATTTAGTCTTTTCTGCCTATATAGTTTATAATTAATCCTTAAAAGAGATCTCAAAGTTCCTTAAAGATAGAGAGATTATTAAAGATATATCTACTAGTGCTAATATTTAGCATAAAGGAGTTTATCCTCTTAATAGAAGCTGTAGATATAACATATTAGCTTAATTACACTTTTTAGCTGTTATTTTCTTCTTTATTAACTTCTTTAACAGCACTATATATAAAGAAACTATTAGTTTTTATTTCTATAGTTTAGCTAGCAAAGTAATAAATAGAAGGTTTAGATTTATTTATTAGTTGCTTTTCAACTCTCTATATATAGTTAACTTTATATAGATCTCTAGCAAGAGATTAAGTATTAAAATATAGACTAAATACTTTAAAATTATCTACTATAAATAGTAAAAAGGTCTTCTTTTAAGCTTAAGCTGTTAAAGCATTTATATATACCTCAGATTGATAGTTAATACTTATTTTGATATTAGAGTTTCTAAAGACATTATTTTAAATATAACTTTCTGAAGTAAATACTAAAGCAAATCTCTATATTATTATTTATATAGTTATTTATAGTGTATTTAAATATTCAAACTTATTAAACTTTATAGTATAATACTTATAGTACTTAAAGAAGTATTTATTATAAGGAACAAAGTATAGAAAAGCCTTTCTATAGTAGCAAAAGTATATTTTGCATCTATAAAGATTCTTTAGATGCTTAGTATTATATAAGATATAGAAATCTTATTACTATAACTTTTTGTTATTTATAAACTTAAATAGTTAAGCTTACTTCTTTATAATATATTTCTTCTTATTTAAAAATGCTTTAATGCTTTAAAAGGCTTATTTATGCTGTTTCTTCTCACTTAAACCTTTAAGTTTATATAAAAGATTATTATAGCTTTAGATTTCTATAATAAAGTTATTCTCTATAGCATCAGCTTTAGCTTAATTAAATCTTTTAAATCCTTAAATAAATCTATAAGCAAAAGCTATAGTTAATAAGCTTATACTAAAGCTATTTAACTTATAAAAAGTTAAGTGAAGATTTTATATAAAGTCTTTAATATTACTATAGTTAACTCTAGTTATTCTATTTCAGTTATTATAAACCTTACTTATAGCTAGTTTATTAAACTTCTAAATATATTTTCTAGCCTTAATAAAAATTTAGAAAGCTGATACTATAATAAATAATCTATTATTAATTATTTCTTTTAAGAGTTTATATTAGATCTTCTTTATAAGCAGTTATCTAATAAGCATAAATCCTATAAGCATAAGATCACTAAATAAGTTTGAATCCTTAACTGCTGCTTTTTTATCTGCTTTAAAAACTATATTTTTATTATATCTATCTAAAATGCTATTATCTATTAAATAGAAGAGCAATTTTATTACTTTAAAAGTGTTCTTAAGATTGATCTTCTAAAGCTGAAAGCTTATAGCTTTAGTCAGCTTAAAAATAGCATTATAAGCTAAAGTTTTCTGATTTAATCTCTTACTAGCTGCCTTCTATGCAGCTGCCTTAGCTATAAAGTTAGCAGAAGAAGAAAGAGAACTATAAAAACCTAACTAGAATTTTCCTCTTCTAGTAGAGCTAAAAGAAGATAAAGTTAGATTACTAAATGAGGATATATTAATTTATTTAATTAATTCAGTAGTTTAAGTGAGATTTAAATAGCAATTATAAAAGATTATTAAATAGTTATTAAGCAGTTATTATTATATTACTATAGCAATTATTAAATAATTATTAACTTAAGCAGCTTAAGAGCTAAAGAGATTTTATAAGTAAGAAATATATATTATAATAGCTGCAATCTCTACTTAAAAGTAAACTTCTAATAACTTAATAATTTATTAATTGCTCTATTATAATTGCTAGATAGTAAAGTTAAAGTTTTAATAGCTACTTAGAAATAACTTTATTATCTAGCAGATAGATTTAGGTATTTAGAGGGCTTATAACCTGTATGAAGTGGCTTGATTAATCTAGCTATGAGCGCTAGGTGCGCCTAGCTATAAAAGTGGTGTGGCTAATCCCTTACGTAAAGGTGGGATTCAGGCCGGGATTCGGGCCTTGGGCCTGGGCCTGGCTGACTACTGTTTTGTATATAATGATGTTGATAACTTCTAGACCTACTAATATAGTGTTATATTGAAATGTGTGGAAATAAGTTATTCTCTTATTATACCTATATATAACCTAATAGGCGTTTCTCTCTATAAATAATTGCTCTTAAGTGAGAATAGAGAGCTATTAATTCTCTATATTTACAGCTGTGCTATTTCTGCTTTAATAAGGATAGCATTAAGAGATAACTGCTTATCTCTGACTGCCCTCTATTTCAATCTTCTGTCCTACCTCCTCATCTCTCTCCTTTCTCTCTGCCTTTTTGGTTTCTCCTCCCCTCTTGCTTTTCCCCCTTCCTGCTTTTCTCTCCCCTCTTGCTTCTCCCTCATCTTTCCCTCTATGCTTAATAAGGATGGCATTTAGGGATAACTACTTGTTCTTGCATGCCTGCTATTTCAACCCCCGCTTTATCTTTCTATTTCTCTTTATTTTTCCCTCTCTCTAGCTATATTGCCTTAATTATGTTGTTACGCAAGTATAACCTTCTTTTAGATAACAGTTTATTGAAATAAAAAAGCATTATATAGTATTAATGAATTGAATATAGGTATTTAATATGTTATGTAGGCTTCTGTAGTAAACTACAGATGCTTAGAACTGCCTAAAGGAACATATCTCTATATATATTTAGACTTAGCTTTATTAAAGGAATAATTAAATAAAACAGCAGGTGATATTCTGTCTTTTTATATTAAGCTACTGCTAATTATATATTAGTATACTATTAGGGAATCAGCAGTAATAAGAGCATTTTTAAATGTTAGGAATATTAACAGCAATATAAAGTGTATTACTGGCTTTTAATATAGTGCTTAATAATAATAATAGCATATCATAGGTCTATATAAGCCTTTATAGTTTTATTGTGTAAGTGAGAAAATATAGTTATAGGATATAGTAGCTATAAATGCTAACTTTATATTATAAGATCTTCTATATTTATATTTTTAGGTTATACTAAATTAGTGGATTTTATAACTAAATACTTTTTGATTTTATTCTTTATATTAATTATTATTATTAAAACGTAAAAGAATACTATTTTATTAAAACCAGCTAGAAGTATATTAAGATTAGAAGAAAGTGAGATAGATTAACTTCTTGCTTTATTCTGCTTCTATAAGTTTTCTAACTAAGTCTAACTTGCTATTAAAGAGTATATAATTATGATAGAGATAAGTATTTTAGAGTTTAATTAAATTGACTACTACGCTATAACTATTTTTTATGCTATCTCTATGCTTCTAATAGTACTGTTATCTATAGTAACTATACTTTAACTTCAGATAATATATAGTGAGTTGCTAGCATCTTAATAAGGGTTACTTAAGCAAGTTGATATTCACTATATACTAATATATTAAAGCAGCTACTCTTTTTTGTTATGCAAAAAATATTTATAGCAAAAGAGATTTTATATTTCTTACAGCATAATCTAGCTTAGTTATTACATATGATATTAGCTGGTGCTAATAGCAACTTTATATTTAGATATAAAATAGTATATAGATTAAGCTATCTTTTAATCTATAGAGTTGTTATTTAGTAATAACTTTATGCGATTTAAGAGAAAACTGGTTTGTAGGTAAGCGCTTTCGTTTTGCAGCTGTTCCTTTTCTATTTTATCTCTACTGCCTATTTAAGCAACTTTGCTTTTAATCTCTCTAAGTATTCTTTTTTTTTCTCTTCTACTAACAGTAGGGGTGGGGGTCTATTTGGAAGCGCCTTTTCTATTTTCTTTTTAATATCTCTTTTCTAACTTTTTTTTTCTTTTAAGAACAGCATTTAGAAGCAACTATTTGCTTTAGAGTGCTAGCTGTTTTAACTCCTTCTCTTCTCTTCTCTTTTCTTAAGTTTTTCCTTTTGTCTAGGCTTTCTTTTATTCCTCTTTCTTCTTCTATTTTTAATAGGAGTGGCACTTTAAGAGAACTTCTTCTCTTTAAGTGCTACCTTTATAGACTTTTTCTTTCTAACTTAAGGCTTGTCTTAAATATCTTCTATCTGTTATCTTTCTTTTTTACTTCTTTATCTTTCTTACTTTTCTCTCTATAAGGCAGGTATTTAGAAGTAATTATCTGCTTTTGAATATTTGCTGCTTAGTTTAGTGCTCTTGGTCTCTAGTTTATTTTTTTCTTCTGTTGAACACTTTCTTTTTTTTTATGCTGTTAAGAGGAGTGGCGCTTTGGGAGAAGGGGTTCTTTAGGAGAGCTATTTTTGTTAACTTTATTCTAACTTTTTTCTTTACCTTTATCTCTTTTTCTTAATTTTTAACTTTCTATTTGCAATTAGTATGAAGGGTATTTTAAGAGGGGGGTTTTTAGAAGTACTTACTTTTTAACTTTCTCTATTCTTTAATATTTTTCTCTCTGTTTTATCTTTACTGTTTTCTTATTCTAAAGACTGTAGTTTGCTTTAAATTTACTTTTTTATTAGCTGAGTATAGCTTTAAGCATATGAGAGGATAATGCTATAATGCTGAGGGTTAATATTAGAAGAGAAAGGGGCTGTAAAGTGCTATTTTTATTATATAAGAAGAAGATAGTAATACTATTTAGAATAGACTTATATTTTAAGAGGCTGCTTTATATTGTTTTTATGTTTAATAGCAGCTCTTCTATACTGCTTATAGTTACTGCTATTTGTTTTTTTTATGTTAACTGTTTAATAGGTGGAATTGTATTATATACTTATAGCATACTTTAGTTTTTTCTTTTCTTTATGCTTAATCTCTTATATAGCATTTTAGATCTAGCCTTTTGTGTTGAGGTAATGCTTATTAGTTGTATTAATTAGTGTGTTTATGTTTATAGTATGTATATATTATTAGGTAGTTCTATGTTGCTTCGTTCTGTTTTCTGATATGTAAATACAGCCTTATGATGAAGCTTTAGATTTGTAATTATATACTAACTTGCGTTTATACTTTAGATTTGCGAGTGACAGTTAACCTGTTATATAGAGGGGATTTCTGCTGAATATGAAATTTCATTTTGAATGTGTTTTCTGATTCTTTATAGCGTAGCTGTTTATATTAATGAAGTTGATGCTTCAGCTGTGTGGAGCAAGTGAATAAATAGAATGTAATGTATAGAATCTCTTTAGCTGGTATAGATATGCTATAGCTTAGTATATAGGAAGTTGATGTGTTTGCTATTAATCTACTGATTAGTTTGCTCTATTTGCTTACTATTAATAATATAGAAGTTATGAAAAGTTTCTTTATTTTATAGCTTTATTAGCTTCTGTAGTATTTATATTAAAGGTTGGTTGGCTTGCTTCTGTTTGCTTTTCCTGTTCTCTATGCTTTCTACTATACTTCTTTTTGTTTCCTTTTTTTTAAGTGTACTAGTAATAAACACTTTCAGTTTGTTTAAGCGCACTTTATTGCTGTTCTGCTTCTTATCTTTTACTTCTTCTCTGCTGTTTGCTTTTATTGTCTTTTCTTTTAATATCAGATATTTAAGTGCACTTTATTACTAGTCTGTCTAGTGCATCTTTTTATAGTTTCCTACTTACGTCTCTTTTATACTTTATTTTCTCTTTTTGTTTCTTATCTCCGGTTTTTTCTCTTATGTTCTAGCTGTCTGCTTTACTTATTTATAGCCTTTCGTCTCTCTTTTTACTTTTCTTACTACTTATAGCTTACTCTATTTGTTTGTATATGCTTTGCTTGTTAGTTTTATTATCTTAAGATGACTTTATGTAGATATGCAACTTATGATAAAGAGAGACTGCTGCTGCAGTTTAGCTTAGTATTATTGCTCTTAGTTAACTGCTTTTACTTTTATTTTATGTTGTTTTATTATGTCTTTAGTTAGATAACGCCTCAACCTTTTTGATTATGTTTAGAATATAGTATTTGTGGCAAAAGGAAAGTGCTTGGGGTGACTACTGTTAGAAGACTAAATATTAAGCTTTTGTATGACTAATATATGATAGGATGAGCTTATAGCCTTGCTTTAATGAGGTTGATAAGCTTCTATAGATTGAAATTATATTTAGAGTGATATTTACTGTTAATTTAGATAATAGAGAAACTAGAATTAGTAATAAAATTGCATGCAAAAGTTTGAGAGAGGTTTTTATTATATAATAGTAACTGTAGTAGTATCTGACTGGAGGCATTTTATATGCTTAGTGCTGCTTAAGCCTTTCTTTTAGTTTCTAGCCTAGCAGGCTACTTTACTTAGCTTTATATATATTACATACTTCACTCTTATTTGTAGCGATTGTTTCTACTATATTAACTAATTAATAACTTTAAGTGTAATAGATATGGATTTGCATTAGTTATATTTTGTTTGTATGCTTGCTCTTTAGATAAATGTGAGCTAGAACACTACTGCTTTTCTTACTTATTAGAGAGAAGAACTTGATGGGAAGGTGGCGGCTTTAGCTTAGGAAACTTTAATATTGCTTAAAGTTAAGAGGCTACTGCAAGAAAGACTAAGCATATCACTATATCTATTTTTAAGGTTTATGTGAATATTTCTATAATTATAAAATTTGTGAATATTAGGAGGCTAACTATATATAACTATGTCAATCTGAATATAGCTACTTAATTTGTTTTAGTATTCTGTCTTTTGTGCTACTTTCTACTTTCCTCCTCTTTTTAGATATATATTTATGGATATGTTCCTTAAGTATAGTAGGGAGACTGAATTTAAAAGAGAAGGGCATGTGTTTTTAGATTTTATGTTTCTACTATTTATTTCTATTTTAGAATAGCAACAGCTTTTAATTTTCTCTATAATGCAGTTGTTTTAGAATGGCTTTATATATTAATAAATCTCTATTTTTCTATATTAGCTATTCTAGAATAAAAGTACTTCTCTTAAGTTACTTTATTATAAGTTTAAGAATAGTAATATATTTCTACTTTCTTAAAAATAACGTCGTTCTAGAATGATAGTATATATGTAGGATATTTTTATTCTAGAATTATAATATGAATTTGCTTTGCTGAAGTTGTAGGTATTTTAGAACTATGAAATTTTAGAATAATAGTATAAGCGTTATATACTTCTTTTCTAGAATTATAGTATAATTCTTTTTTGTTGAAGTTATAGGTATTTTGGAATTATGTTATTTTAGGATTGAAGTGTATGCTGTAATGCTTGCAATTTTGGAATTCTATGCTATGTATATACTATGATTTTAGATTGCCTGTAAATATAGAAAACAAAAGTCTATTTTAATTTTAGAATTGAGGGTTGTTATGGAAGTATTTAAGTTCTGGAATAAAGATTGCTGCTGATGTATTACTATTTTGGAATGCAGTTATCTAGAATACTTGCATCTTTAAGAAAACAGAAAACGTCTTGATTTTAGAATAAAGGTATATTACAGAAGTATTATGGTTCTAAAATATATGCTGCTTTGAAAATAAAATATATATTACTGGTTCTATTTTAGGAATAGGGGGGCTTAGAAGAAGGACTTTAGTCTAAGGCAATTGTAGAACTAGGCTGTGAAGCACGTCTAATAAAAGTTAAATATGCATAAAGTACTGGAATTATTATTACTATGTTGCTATAGTTTAGTTATAAAGTATTTAAATCTTATAAATATACCTTGCTATTAATAGTTAAGCCTGTTTTAAAACTGCAGTTTTATTTAAAGATATATTTAAAACTAAAAATAGATTTTAGTCTCTAGAAACCTATAGGCTATTTTTAAATATCTAGAATATACAGCTGTTTTTTATATTAGAGAATTATAAAGGGGGCGGCGGCTAATGAAACACTTTATAGGATGTTGACGCCTTTAGTATGTTTATGTATGTTCTATTGCAGGCTTATTACGCTTTACTAAGTTTACTTAGAGTATAGTTGCTTATCTTAGGTTTAGAAGGTTATTTTATATTGCTAATATTATGTTAACTTACTTTAACTAGCGCTTGTTATTACTTCAGCTTATTAATAGAGATGCAGTTATTAATACCTTAATATGCTATTAAAACCTGAATATTATAGTTCTTAGTAGGATAGCTAGATAGCTGCTCTTATTAGGCAAAAAGTTTATATAAGTAATATTCTCTCAGTAAGAGACTTATAAGCTATTGTTTATAATATTAAGGTGTCTAACTTAAGTACTGCTTAAGAGTGTAAGCATAGAAGAAAGTGCAGTATATATTATCTGAATATAGTTTTAGCTGATAGATATGAGTGAAAATATAATACTTTAAAGAATAATATAAATGATTTCTACTTTATAAGACCTTTTGTTGAGTTATATTATTACGCTATAAAGGTTTAAGATATATTTATTAACCTTTTAGCTTTATTAAGAAAAAGCAGTTAGCTGTATTCTAAATATATTAAATATCTCTATTTTTCAGTTAATAATTGCAAGAATCTAATGGTTTTTATTATAGTTTAATATATAATCTTATATGTTGATGTTAATTAGCAGTATAATACTGTTAAATTCTTTAGTAAATGCAAGCTTACTTAAGGTTAAGAACAGCTCTATAAGCCTTATAAGCAATAGGTTTATAATCTGCAGTATAGAAGTACTATATATAACCTAGAGAATAGTAATTAAAAGGATATTATTAATATACTATTTTAGATAAAATTAACTAAGCCTTTGTTTGAACTAAGCTTAGTTTCAGTATAATAGCTAATTAATATAGATATGCTTAACTGCTTTATTAATTAATCTTATAATGGACTTTGAGAGAGGCTTATAATTAGGACTTTGCTTAGTAGTAGATTTACATTTAGCATTAGAACTGACGTTAATAATAAATGTAATATTAAGCTTGTAGCTAAAACTAAAAGTTTGCTTTATTATAAAATTAATAAAAAACTTATTATGAGATGCTGAAGTGAAAGTGAAAAGGCGCTTAGGCCCTTCTAAGATATTACTAGTGTTAAAATCTAGAAGAAACCTATATTTTAGTTAGGATTAGTAGATCAAACTGATATTTAGCTATTATTTAAGCTTATTAGAATAACTGAGGTATTAGTTAATAGTTTTATTAAGAAACCTAACTTCAGCTTCTACTCTAAATAGAAAGTAAAATATTATATCCTCTACTAGAGATTCTAATATAAGCAAGTTAGTGATTAATAAGTACTGTAAGCAACTTAGCAACCTCTTAATGTGCTTAAGAAAGATAGGAAAGATATCTATTCTGTCTATCAGTCTAGCATATTCCTTTTTTAATAGTATAGTTATAGCAGCTTTACAGTCTATAGGTATTTCTTATTAAGAAGAAGTATAGATTTATTATATATAGATAAGGGAGAGTTTGATGCTGCACTATAAAGTATAGAAATAATATATAGAAAGGCTGAACTTATATAAAACCTTATGCTAATAATAGCTTTCTATATTAATCTCTTATCTTACTTATTACTTATAGCGCTTATGTTTGTCTAATAATAAAGGCTTCTGCATATTTACTAAATGCTGCTATTTAATAAGATAGGGCTGATGCTGCCTTATAGATATCTTTTTTCTTAAGACTAGCTACTTTATATTGCTATTTCTCTCTATTAACTGTGTGTAAGCTATTAGCATTATGATAAGCTAGAATTCTAGGATTAAAAAGCAAACAACTTTATTAGAAAATGGATTATTAGAGCAGTCTTCTCTGCCTCTAAGCTTTTAAGGAAATGCATCTATACTACTATTAAATTGATAGTGGTCACTAAATATAGTATCTACTAAATAGCAGCATCTGCTATACTTCAGCTTATAAACTGCATTAATGTTTAGAGAGATAGGTAGAGCTTTTGCATGCATTCTAGTAGTTCTAGTGTTATGCGAAGTGAAGACTATAGCTTATAAAGATAATTGCCCTACTTTAAAACTAAATATATACTGATAATAGTTTTAACGCTATGTTTAGGTTAGTGCTAAAACTAGTACCTCTATGCTGAATATCAGCTTAAGTTTAATTTAGTTTAAGCTTATTATAATTTATACTAATTCTAAAGTAATATGAAAATAGCGTAATGCAGTAGGTGTTTAAAATAAATGCTGTGCTGAAATAAATATATTTAAAGATAAATTAAAGAAGATTATAAATCTAAGATTTTAAGGCTAACTAATATATAAAAAACTGCTGTTATAGTGCTATAACTGATGAACTGATATACTAGAACTGATATATTAGAACTGATATGCTAGAACTAGTATGCTAGAACAGGCGTGTTAGAACAGGCATATTAGAACTAATATGCTAGAACTAATGTGCTAAAACTAATATGCTAAAACCAATATGCTAGAACTGATATGCTAGAACTAGCGTATTAAAATAGGCATGCTAGGACTAATATGCTAGAACAGGCATGCTAAAACCAGCATACTAGAACAGGTGTGCTAGAACTAATATGCTAAAACAGGCGTGCTAGGACTGACGTGCTAGAATAGGCGTGCTAGAACTGACATGCTAGAACAGGCGTAGTAGAACTAGCGTGCTAGAACAGGTGTGCTAGAACTAATATACTAGAACTAATATACTAAAACTAATGCGCTAGAACTGCTGTAGCTTTTATATATGCTTTTCTGTATAGTAGAGAGCTATATATCTATTACACTCTATAGTTAATATAGGTATTATAGATAGAGAGCTTTCTTTTGTTTAGTCTGTAGTATAACTTAGTATATATATTTATAGATAGTATTAGTTAGATATAGCGTTTTCTTAGGACACTCCAATTAGATTAAGCAGAGAAAGACTGAAAAAGGCTGTAAGAGGCAGATTTTTAAAGTAAAATAGACTTGCTCTGCTCAACAGACCTAGTTATATATAGCTTTTATATTTATTCTCTTTAAATTAGCAGTAATATTTAGACAACGTCTAAATACTTAATTTATTAAAAATCTAAATATAAATATAGATAGCTAATTGTATTAAATACTAAAAACTTAAAGATATCTGCAGTTATTATTATACTAATATAGCGCTGCTGCTGCTTCACTAAGATATATTTCTGATAGCTATAATATTATATAATTATAACAGTTTGCAAATTGCTATACTGCTTGACAGCTGAGACTAGTAATAATTATTTTAGGTAGCATAATTTTATAGGTGAGGTATTATGCTTAGGTAGTTACAGTTAAGTGATATTAGTTTTATATTAGCTTCACTCTAACTAGTATTATCTTTCTAAGGATTTCTGCTTTATGATATGGCTACTATTTAAGTTATAGTGCTATATATTTTTATAGTATAATGCTGAAAATGCATCTTATTATTAAGAGCTATATTATATATTTTGTAGATTAAGTGATTATAATTTATAACTTTAGAAAGGTGTTTATGTTTGAAGTGTTTAGTTAAGTTACTAGAGGTATAAAACTTATAACTAAGTTTGTTCAGCTGTTATTTATTATTTGCTAGTAGATATAAGGCTTAACTAATATATATAAAGCACTGTTTTAGCTGTTCCTTCTGATTAGCAATAAAAATAGATAAAGTAGCTTTATATAAAGAGCTGCCTTCTCTTAGGGTGACTAGTGAAGGAGGGATTCTGTTCTCTTTTAGCTTATATTAAGGCTGGTATACTATATATCTTTTCTAAATGGTATAATATGCAGATACTGCTTTAATAGCATTATCTCTCTGATAGTACTGCCTCTCTAATATTATAATAAGTGGAGCTATAAGCTTTATGAGCAATTGCTTTTATGCTGGCTGCTGAGGATAACTAATATCTTTAGTTGAAGGTTTAGAAAACCTAATACTATGGATTTAGCGCTTAATATTGTCTGTAGCCTGCTTATTAGTCTACTTATCTCTAATATTCTGCTTTAGCTCTCTTTTAAGCTTTTGTTTTTTGTTTTATATAGCTTGTTTAGTATCTTTATACTGTTAGGAACTGAGATATAGTTTTATAGCAGCTTTTATTAGACTTCTAATAGTTAGATGTATTAATATAGAGGCAGACTGCTCTGCTGTAAGATTAATAGGATAGTGTTAGGATATAAAGTAACTAATGCTGTAAGACTGTTTGAGAAGCGTCTGCTGTAGCTTTTATTTATAAAGTATGCTCTAAAGATCAGTAGAGATATTCTGCTTAAGATAGTGCTTTTAGAAAAAATTAGAGTTACTATGTTTTATAGCTAAGTTTCTCAGCGCTTTGCTAATATTAACTGTAAATAGAGTTAGTATAGGTTGTATAAAGAGCTGTATATAATGGACTGCTTTGGTTAAATGCGTTAGCTGTATTATATTGTAGATTGTAAGCTATTATGGGATATTTAAAGCTTAAAATCTTACTGATTCTTTTAATTTAAGCTGCTATTATGCTAGAGGATATGCGTTTATTAGAAGAGATTTAATAGCTTGTTAATATTTTAATAGCTTAACAGAAGATATAGGTTTTGTTAAGGTTTTCTTTTAGAGGTAGTAGAAGCTTTTGCTTATTAGGATGAATATTGAGGTTGTAAAAGTGATATGGTGATATAAGGCTTAGAGTATAGAAAGCTTAGTGTTAAAATAAGATATTTAAGAGAAAAATATAAAGGCTTAAGAGTAAGAATAGATTAAATATTATCTTAAGGATTATATATGTTTTCTTGAGATATTAGCTAGCTATATTTATTATATTATATAAGGAGTATATATATTGTTTTTTCTTGCTGAGGTAGGTTTTAGTAAACTTTAGAGTGAACTAAATAAGTAGCTTATATAGCTTACTTTTTAGATCTTTTATTAAAATAACTTTAATATCTTTAAAGTGTAGGTTTAATATTGCTTTTAGCTAAGAGCTGGCTAGAGCAAAGAAGAGGAGATAAAGCATAGTAAAAATATATAGTTCTCTAAACTTAAATGATTTCTTTATTATACTAAGCATAATTTCAATCTGTTGCTTAAGGTTATTAATTATTATATATTAATTAGCTTGCTACTATTCGTTTAGACTGTGCTTTTTTGCTAAAGATTATAGAACCTAAGTTAGTTAGTTTTAGGACTGATTATAGGTAGAAAAGGATACTTTTTCTATGCATACTGCAATTCAGTTTTAAGTTAACTTTATTATATATAGCTTTCTTATAGATTAGCTTGAAGACTTTTTAATATATGTTTAATAAGCTCTTCTTTCTTATTCTGCATTTCTTCTTGCTATCCTTGCTGACCTTCTAATTTAAGAACTAGTTGAAAAAGGTTTTAAGTTTAATAAGTAAAGTTAAATATTATTTTCTTTAGTTTATTAAAATTTAAAAAACTCTTTATATTAGTTTATTAGAATTATATATAAAGTAATTAACTAACTATTAGCTTAAAAGTAAATTTCTTAATATTAGAAGTTATATTTTTCTTTATTTAACTTAGGTTTTTCTTTAAAGCTAATATTATTTATACTATAAATACTTCTATAAGTAAATTCTATTTAAGTATATTATTAAGTAGTATTATAAGATTTATTAAAGTTATAAAGTAAGTTTTCTCTTTTTTTAAAGGTTTAAGTATTAATAAGATTAAATAGTTATTAATCTATTAAAAAGTTATACTAATAGTTAGTTTTTTCTTTTAACTTTTCTTTAGACTTTTTATTAAATTCTTTTTAGATTTCTTTTTTAGTAAATTAGTTTAGAAAAGTATAAACTATTGATTTTTACTTATTAGTAATTTATAAAATAGATATATTATAGGTTTAAGTAAATCTATTTAAAATGCTTTATTAAGTTATTTTATAGGTTTTCTATAAATCTTTTAGTTATTTATTATAACTAATATTTTAAGCTTAAGTAGATAATATTTTAAGTTTTCTTTATTATTATAATAGATATTATAGTTATTATTATAGTATTTAGTAAATAAAAGAAATATATAAAAGGTTTTAGTTACTATATTAAGTTACTTTAGTTATTTTATAATTAGTTTCTATAGAAGCTTTCTTTGCTTTTTATAATTTTTAGTAATATATCTTTATTTATTATAATTATAATACTTAAAGTTTTATAATATTTTATTATTATTTTTAGTTATTATATTAAGATCTATAGGTTTATTATATTATCTATAAGAAATACTCTATTAAGTATTATTCTAGTTATTATAAAGTTTATTTTTATTTTATTAGTTATTAAATTTATATTAAGGTTATAATTAGTATTTATATTTTAAATTAAAGGTTTATTATTTATTATTCTATTTTATTTTTTATTTAAAGAGTTAATTATTAATTTTAATTATAAGTTTAATATATTAGAAGAAGTTAATAAGTTAATTAACTTCAATAATCTTATTTTTAACTTTATTTTTAAGTCTTTAGTAAAATATAAAGATCTTAAATTCTTTAGTAAGGTTTAATTAGATATTAAGTTATCTAAAAGTAGTAATATATTTTTTAGTAAACTTAGTCTGTTAGAGATAAATAAAGTTTTATTTAGTTTATTATTTCTTATTAAGGTTTTAAAAGAGGGATTTAAAAGCTTTTTTAAAACTATTAAAATTAATATAAATATTATAAATCTTAGTAAAATATTTATTAAAGGTTTTTTTATTAAGATATTCTTTCTAAATAAATTTAAACTATTTAAAAGCTTATTTTCTAAGATAAATAGCTATATATACTACTTTTTTAGTTTTATTAGTAAAATCTCTATAATAAAAGTTTATATAGTTTTTAACTTAAATTAGAAATCTCTCAAAGCTTCTAGAGGTATTATTATAAATAACTAAAGTGTTAAATTTAAGCTTTTATTATTTTCTAATAAAAGTTATAATAATATTAATAGTAACTTAATATATATTAAGTTTGCTTTAAAGTTTTTAGATTTTCTAGAGGTTAATATCTCTCTTAATATTTTTTTTAAACTTTTAGTAAGCTATAGTAATATTTTAGAGTTTTTTATTAAGTTTCTATATAACCTATTAGTTTTTATTAATAAACTTATATATACTTTTAGTTTTAGTTTCTTATTTTTAGATAATCTTCTTAAGCTTATTATAACTTTTTTTAGTAAAAGATCTATCTCTATTACAATTATAATAAAGGTTTAATATATTAAGGTTTTTAATATTAATAAGTTTTTAAGCTAGATTTTAAAGCTATTAATATAAAGAGCTAAAAGATTTTAAAGTAAAAGATTTAATAGAATTATAAAAGGATATTATATTTATACTATTAGTAGGTATTAATAGTTAACTTACTAAATAGAAGTAATTAAAGTATTATAATTAGCTATTTAATAATAAGATTTATTAATAGAAGTTAAAGATTAATATTAATAATAATAGTTATAATTATAGCTAAGTTATAAGTTATAAGCTATAATAAACTAAGTCTTTAGAGGTTAAAGTAATTAGTTTTAGATTTAATAAGTAATTTATATTAAAAGTAAGCTGAAAGTATCTATAAGGATTAATATAAAGTTAATTACTAAAAAGTTATAGAAGTTTAACTTTAAATAAAGCTTAAGTTATACTATATATATATTTTATTATTTAAATAGTTCTACTATTTATAAGTATTATTCTCTTTATTATTATAAGTATTTATTTTAGAAGTAAAATAAGCACTTATTTTAGTATTTATTAAGCATTTATTATAGATTCTTTATCTATACTTATTCCTTATTATTATATAATTTATATTATAGTTCTTCTATTTTAAGTAAGTTTCTTATTATTTTTATAGTTTTATAGTATAAATATTTTATTCTTACTATCTACTACCTAAATAGGTTATTTAGCTGTTATTCTTATTTATAAGTTATAATATAGGTATAAAGTTAAGTAATATATTAATATCTCTAAGCCTCTCTCTATAAGCTAACTTAAGAAGTAAAAATATAATAATATCTAATAGTTAAGTGATATAGCTAAAATATAGTAATAAGCAAACTAAATAAATACCTCTAAAGTAGTATTTATATATAAATTTATCTATAATATAGCTCTTATAGCTATTTATAATTAAAAGTTATCTAGAATATAATCTCTTAGCTTTTACTTTAATATTAAGTATAAATACTTACTCTAGCTATATTATACTAATTAAATTAGATATAAATATAGTATGAGTTAATATAAACTACTATAATTTAAACTCTTTAATATTCTTAGAGAACTATTATTATTAAATAGTTTTTCTTTTAAAAATAATAAGCAGTAATAGATATCTACTATTAGCTAAGATATACTTTATAATAAATATCTAAATATAAAATTCTAAGCTTTAAATAAAAATAGAAGGCTTACTAAATACTTTTAGTATTAATTTATTATATTAAACTCCTTATATAATTCCTATTTTATCTATATTCTAATAGTAACTTATAGAGATATATTTTATAGCTAGAAGAACTATAATATTAAATATATTATTAATAATATTAATAGTAATACTTTTTATATATTTATAGTTAATCTTCTATATTTTTATTATCTTTATAAATAAGTTATAATATAAGAAGCCTTTAATTTACTTCTTACTAAGTAGTTAAATATTACTAGTAATATAAATAATCCTCTAAGCTATCTTTTTAAGCTATATATAGGTAAATATAAAGCTTAGCTAGCTTTATATAGTTACCTAATTAGCTAGATAAGCTTCCTAAATAAGAGAAAGCTTCTACTACTTAATATAAGCCTCTTACTAGCTTATAAAGCTTTTAAAGCAGTTATATAAAGTTATATAAAGTATACTATATTAATTAGCAGCTGCACTAATAGTCTAACTACTACTAATATTAGTAATTATATTTTAAAGGTCTTAGGAGGTATAAGAAAGTATTCTAAATTAATTAGTTATTTCTTTTAGAATATTACTAATTTTTTTAGTTGTTATATTAATAATAGTATTAATTAGGTAGTGGTGTTAATAGGGGAAAAAATGACATTACCTCAGGTATTAGTTGGTGCGGGGTATCAGTTACTTAGGGGGGTGGCTTAGCAACGCTCCATCAAAGGTCTGCACCACCAGTTCCATTTGGCCAGACGATGTCCTGCTGATCGTTGGCATTTAGGCCTGCTTCAATGACTAGAATAGTGAGGCTGTTGTTCTAGCTTAGCAGGCGGTTCGAGACAACTGAACCGGCCAAGCCACCACCAACAACGACGTAGTCCCAGAGCATGATCAAAAAACCTTTGGCCGGTCTTAGTGAAAGTAAGGTAGAGATTGACAAACGCTCGGTACTGTAATTCTCAATCTCGATGTCGCTTACAAGAGAAAAGCAGCGATTAAATACGTTACTACGATGGCCTGGATACCCCTATCTCTGCCAAGCCTCGCGTCTTGGCCCGAACATGAGGCCGAGCGGCCACATCAGTTCTCTGAGACTTGAAATGATGATCCGGGTCAAATCGGTCCTTTCAGCGTCGTCATCACCGGGACGGATCGTAACCTTCCTATGACGGTGACTTTTGCGTGCTTTCATCGAGGCTTGTCTGAGCTATCAATCCTTAGAAGTGCTGCAATTGGTACGTTTCCTTGCGCAATATGTCTAGGGGACTGGCTTGGGTGTCCACTAGGGAGCTCCCGGGATAGCTTAAGCACCTCTCTGGCTGTCGCGATGGGTCTAGATATCAGCCGGTGGGATGTCAGCAAGTTGCATGTCAGCAGGTAGCATGAAGCGTCATTTCGGATCACATCAGGTGAATCTCCTTATTCCTGCATCGGGTGATGTCAATTTGACAATTCAAGGTCACCGAAGACTGAGAGTATTTCAACCAGTTCGACTGCGATGATTGCTTCGTTGAACACCCAGAGAGGGGCTTAAAAGGCCATGAACCTACATGAGGATCCCTCAAAGTCTCAGATCAATACGACCTAGTATCGACAGATCTTGATGTAGGAAATGTTTGTAAAGCTGCCGGTTGCCAAGCACCCGACGGGATGCCGAATGGATGCTACCTGCTGACGTTGTCCATCTTCATGGCGCATCCCGTTGTCTTTGTCTGTAGAGCTTAGCACAGCAGCCCCGCAAGATAGCGATAATGTTTCCTCCTAAACAGTACATACAGTGAAGCTGAAATTTGCGCTTTCATATCAGGCATTGCTGAAGGTCTTCTGTATATATTTCCAAGTTTTTGAGCGGGGAAACATTTGCCCCTGGTCGTCCCAAAATAGGAGCTATGACAAACGAAATTTCTTCGGGACGCTCGAAATGAATGATTATTAAATCTGTTTGTATCCTCGCCAGGTGACCTTCATATCCATTGATACCACATTCCAGTTTACTGCTTTCAGTCAGGCAATTGAAAATAGATCAACTCCCCTCTAGCGGCCTCGTGTTGTTCGTGGTTGTTAATAGTAGAAAGCAACAGGCGATCAAGTCCCGGGGTTCCTTGTATGTAATTGTAAACAATACCAATCACCGATACAGCAAGCATAACATCGCTATCGCTGGCAAAAATCATCGATGGAGCCAGACGCATGATCCTCAGCGCTTCAACCATCGGCTGCCAATGGTGCTTGATCTCTTCTGGCATATACAGCGTGCCGCTCACCGTCTTCTCAAAATCCCTCTCTGGCGGGAAGGGCTGAGGTTGCCGATTGCCAGTGCGCAGAACATGTAGGACCTGCATGACATAAACCAGGGTCGAGTTGTATATCAGCAGATCCGTCGCCTGGTTCGCTGATTTAACATCTATAGCCCTCGTCAAGAGGTCTTTAACCCAAGGGATCGTGATGCCATCCGCGTCTTGTGGAAGATGCACCCATACTTGCGTGGCTGCGTTGGGATTGACGACTTCCCAGTCTTTTCTCCACTTGTACAGACGTGACAGATGATTCCATGCCCTCAGCTCGACGTCAAGCTTTTGACGTTTTGTCAAAGAGGTTGATGAGGGGCCAAGCATAGCGCCGAGGCCAGGCAGGTCGACGTACATGTCTATGAGCCGGTCGTGCAGGGTCTTTGGTCTGTGCTTCCAGGGTATGGTCTTCCAGGCTACCTGTTCGAAGAAAGAGGCTTCTTTATGGAAGAAAGAGCTGCATGACTTAGTTTCAGATGTTCGTATTAGCCTCGAGCCTGGACCAATGTGTAGCTCTGGTGGGGATACTTACGTGTTGCGCTCGTATTTGTCGAAATATCGTCAACATGGGCTCGTGCTGGAAGTGCTCTGGGCCGCAAAATTCAATGACTTGGATCACCCCAACGTAGTGGGGAAGGTTTGGGTTGGCCTCAATGGTGTACTGTTGAGTTGTCAGTTCAGTACGGTCAAGTGTGCCTCAAGCCACATCTTCAAGCCTTTAGAGCGCCGTGGAAACTGGTCGAGTGGCGATGAACGCACCTGGTACATGCATAACACCATAATAGTGAGAGCCCATCGCGCCATGTCGTCTTTCGACTTTTCTTGAAGCGCCCAATGAAGTGTTCTGATCACACCACCGTTCATCTCGTATCCATCCGATACCAATTTGGGCTTTCTCGTCAAGGTCCCCATGTACGCCAGAGCAGTTGCCAGACCCGCTGTGTAGTGCGCCTTTTCTGCCTTTGTGGAGTTCGCCGATATCGACATCCTCAGCAACGGTTTCCAAAACGGTGCCCACCGGTAGTTAGCCAGAAGATGCGAGAACGCCATGGTGTTACGGAAAGCGGTCAACGGCAACTCTGGTGCAATTTTGGCCCGCAGGACTGGCACGGAAGTCACGGGAACCAAAGCTGGGCCGCCGCTGCTCTCCCCACTGACCGTGTAGTTCTGCATGCGGAGCGGCAGGTCATAACCTAGGCATTTATGACCTGATTTGACACATCGGCCGCATTGTGGGCGTTCCCTGCCTGATTATTGGACGATCTGTCAGCTCGAAAGTGCCCACGATGAGATGCGAGATCCTTCCGGCCGGGGTTACTGACCGCATTTCACCCGCCTTCGCCGGCAGGTGTGACAGTAGCCGCTAGTAGGCGCGCGTCCCATCTCGGCGGCCTGACTCGTGATGGCCAAAGAAGAAGCAATGCCGTGTCTCGGTCTGCAGCTTGACAACTCGAGTCCCGAGAAGAGTGCGTGTTAGGAGGGGAGAGGTGGGTGGTTGTCTCCGAAGAGAATGACAAGACAGTGATTGTGTTCTTAATCAGGAAACTTTCGTCGGCCTCAATTGACAGCAAATACAAACACAATCTCTGTGATATTTAAACTGTGCGCTTCAAAGCAGGCGCGGGGTGTAAAAGTGGACTTGGCCGACATGAAACGGTCTGCCAGTGACAAATTCGGAGCGTCATCCGGATGTGCGGGTCTACTGACGACGTTCGTCAGCAAAGATGCTGCACAATGTTTCGAGGGCCCTGTCAGCGCTAAACCCTTCATGGGAGAGATGCTCCATAAGCGATGTGTGCCATGGGTATTCGTAAGTGCTGGCCTATCACAAGTCTTTTTGCAAAAGAATTCATAACAACTATTAGATGATCTACCGCGCCGGGGACGTCTCGATATGGTAAGTTTGCTCGAGATGCAGAGAACCGCGCATAAGGCTAATCATGTTAGAAGGCATCATCGTTCAAGCCTAACTGATTGAGGTGTCAGAATCCACACGATTCTGAGGGAAAGTAAAGAGTGGGTTGGGGAAGCAAAAACGAAGGAAAAACAGTTGCGCAAAGACTAATTGACCTCAGAAGTTCTAACGTCAGATAGTATAACTTAGGGATAAGAAGCCTCACAACGCCACTATAGCGCCCAGATTAAATATAGCAAGCTGCAAACAGGTTAAGAGGCATATGCACTCATCAAGGTGACAAGCCGCACTATATTACTATAAGAAGGATCATTGCCCCTGATGTATGCAAGTTCAAATTGAATAATTAAGTGGATTTTCAACCTCTGCAGTGCAAGCGATCAACAGCCCTCGTTATTACAGCGCGAGGGCTCTAGGGCGCGCAGAGGGCTATTAGCTGCGCGTGTAGAGGGCAGGTGCTGAGGTAGACAGCAGCTCATCATTTCAGAGTTTCTTTATTACTAATCAGATTGCTAAAGCTTATTCCAAAGGGGAAACTTCAGAGGAGTTTCCATAGCAGGAAATCCTACGCTTTTGCTCAGCATGCCTCTCTGAGTAGCTACGTATCATTTCTTAGCAGAAAGGCATCTTGTGATAATGCCGTTATATAGGCATAGATTTATTTATGTCAGGCTCTGTCGCTTGTGATATGCACCCTAAGCAGAGGCATAGAAATAACAAAGGCATGGATAACCACTCAGAGGCAGACACAGCCTAACAACCTACGCTAGGCTGCTAAGGTCAGCAGCAACCCCACAACTTTCTGAATTATTATCATACTGCAGCTATGCTGCAAAAGTACCTAACAGGATATACGTCTAGATAGGCAGCTGTGACAGCATCCTATAGATCTAAGAGTGAATATAGCACAGCCTGATTAGAGACAGACTAATACTATTACAGTCAGCTATCTAACAATAAGATCTGCTAACAGAAGTTAAAAATTAATATTAAGAACAGTAGTTATAGTTATAAGTAGGTTATAAGTTATAAGCTATAGTAGATTAAATTATTAGAAGCTAAAGTAATTAGTTTTAAACTTAATAAGTATTTTATAGTAAAAATAAACTAAAAATATCTATAAGAATTAATATAAAGTTAATTACTAAAGAGCTATAAAAGTTTAACTTTAAATAAAACTTAAGTTATACTATATATAAATCCTAAATAGCTTTACTATTCTATTACTATTTCTAATCTTAATAGAATCTATTCCTTATTTATATAGATACTATATATTTAAATAACAGCCTCTATATTCTTAGTATATAGATTTAATCTCTTATTTTATTATTATATAACTTATACTATAGTTTTTTTATTTTAAGTAAGTTTCTATTATCTCTATAATTCTTTAATATAAATACCTTATCTAGCTACTTAACGCTTAAATAAGTTATTTAGTAGTTATTTTTATTTATAAGTTATAATATTAAATCCTCTCTCTAAAGGTTTTATTTTTAAAACCTAATATAAATAAGTTATTAGTCTTAAGTTAGAGATCTATTAATTATACTTCTTAATTTACTTATAATGCTAACACTATATTAAGTTATATTTAAAAGTCTATTTAATTTAAATTAGTATTATATTCTGCTTATAAAGATATTTTCTATTATTTTAGTTCTAATAATATTATATTTTATATTTATTATTTCTATATAAAGCATACTTATCAGATAGCAGAAAGTATAAAAACTTATTAAAGTTATAAAAACTTAAAGCATTTTTATAATAGGTTAGTAGTAATATTAAGTTATAAATCTAGTATAATTCTTAAAAGTACTTTTTTTACTAACTTAGTTTATAGTATAAAAGCTAAGTAATTAATATTAAAAATAAAAAGAAAAAGAAGAGAAGGCTAGGAATACTTTACTTAATCTTTATAAAAAGTTAGCTTATATTTAAGCTGAAGTAGCTAAAGCAACTAGTCGTTTATTATATATTTATGCAATTTATAAAAAAGTAAAAAAGTATTATATAGAAACCTTTACTTATAAAATATAAAAGTTAGAGAAAGATAATATTCTTTCTATATTAGATACTTATAAGAGTAGTATTATAAGAGATCTTTAGTTTCTTAGTGTTAAAAATAATTCAAATTAGAAAAGTTTTAATATTAATAAGAAGTTTACTAATTTAAAGCTTCTTACTAAAAATATATCTTTAATGTTTTTAAGAGGTTTTTAGTTATTTTCTAATATTTCTAAGCAAATAAATAGTTTTCTTTATTATAGCCTATTAGCTAGCTTTTAGATATATCTATGCAGTTACTTAATTTATTAGTATTCTATATTAACTATATATATTAATAGTAATAATATTTCTCATTCTTAATATTATTATTAGTATTTTATGAGTTCTTTTTTTATATTTATAATATTTCTTATTAATTCTTATATATGATTTTTATATTTATATCCTTTCTACTTAATAAAATATTAATATCTTCTAGAATCTTTAATATAGTTAATAATTTATTTAATTTTATATTTTAGTTTGTTATCTTTTATAATAATAAAGTTATTTATATATAATCCTTATAGTGTTAGTTTAAATAGTAAGATATAAAATACTAAATAACACTTTATAGTTTCTAAGAGGTTAAGTTTATAGTTAACTAATAAAACTTATTAGAGAATTTTAAATAGTTTAAATTTCTTAAAGTTAAATTTATTATTTAGTTATTTAGTTTTAATATTTTACTATATAAAATAGATGCTATCTCTCTCTCTTAAGGTTAATTCTTTAATCTTTTATTTATTAGCAAATTTTATTATTTATTATTATATAAATTTAAGTTTTTTATATATATTATCTTAAATATCTTTAATTTATCTAATTATAGCAATAGTTTTAAACACTACTAAGCTATTATAAAGTTCTCTATAAGTAGTTAGCTTAAATCTATAGTTAAATAAAATAAAAATTTCTTAATACTTTCTTTAATTATATTATTATAAGCAAACTAAGCTATTAATAGCAATATTACTTAATTATCTTAATTATAATTAATATAAGTATAGAGATAGGTTTTAAAGATTTAATTAATTTATTTTATCTATCTATCAGTCTATAAGTAAAAAGCAGTAAATATTACTTACTTAATATTAAGTTATAATATAATTAACTTCTAAAACTTAAAAGTAAAAATCTTATTTCTATTTAATATAATTTCCTTAAGCATCTTATAGTTAGTAATAATATACTTAAGAAATATATAAGTAAATTCTTTAGTATTACTTACTTCTTTATATAGAATAAAGTAGGTATACTTTATAAATCTATTAATAATAATAAAAATGCTATTAAAATAAACTTCTATAAAGAGTTCTCTAGACTTTAATAGTTTAATAATAAAATTAAATAATATAAAGTGCTAAGTAGTTTTAAGTATAAGTAAAAGTTATAACATTTTATAAAACTGATATCTTATAGATTTGCTTTTTATATATACTTTATAATTTTTAATTGCATTTATAATATATTCTCTTATAACTTTTTCTCTATATTACTATTATAATTATTTTTAAGTCTTTATAATTCCTTAGTAGCTATATATAAAATATATATAGAATTCTATAATAGCTTTATTATCTAATTTGCTAGTTAAACTAGTTTTAAATTATTCTGCTATTATTAAAAGCTTTACTGCTAGTATTAAGTTTTTATTTTTATCTTTTTATAAAATCACTTAGGTTTCTTTTAGTATTAAGATGTTATAGTTTAGTTATTAGCTAAAAGCATTAGCTCTATTATTTTCTAATTCTTTTTAATAGATAATTTAGAAATTAAATTCTAAAAGAAATTCTAACTATTTAATTTATTTTTTATTAAGTTCTTTTAATATAATAAAATATAAAAGGTTTTTATAATCTAAATATATTAATACTTTATAAATAGTTTCTAAGAGTTTTAGTTTTTATACTTTAAAAGCTTTAATAATTACTATAAGTTTTTTATTATAAATCTAATAGTTAAGTTTTAATTTTGAAAGTTTATAAGAGAAAAAAATATATAAATAGAGTTATCTTTTTAAATCTTATTAAGAGAGTTATACTTTTAAAGTATAGTTTAAAGCATTTAGTTTAACTTTAAACTATTTAGTTATATTTATAATTATTAAAACTAGTTTACTAATAATTAGATCTTTAATTATTTAGAAAGCTATTTATTACTCTTTTTTCTATCTAAAAGGTTTACTTTTATAGCTAAGCTTAATTAAAGCTATATTAATTTAGCTATAGTTTTTAATAAATTTTCAGTAGAAGTTAATAAAACCTAAAAAAATTTAAACTTCCTTAAGGTCTATTAGTACTAGCTATTCTTAAATAGCTTTAATTTTATTTTTAGATATATATACTTCTTTTGAAGTAATAGTAAATCTAAAATATTCTACTTTCTATATATAAAAAGTACTCTTCTTAAATTTTATAAAGAAGTTCACTTCTTATAGCACTTATAATATAAAATAGATATATTTCTTATATTTTTTAAATATTATAGAGAAAATAAAGATATTATTAAAGTAAATAGTAATAAAAATATCTAAGTAGTTATAAAGTATATAATTAATTATATTTTAAAGGATTGCTAATATATTAATAAAGCTAAAAAGCATTATAAAGTATTTATAAAGTTCTTTTTTTATTTAGAATATAGTTTTCTATTTTTTTCTTTATTTGATTCTAATTAAGTTATAAGCCTCTTTAAAGTTAAAAGCTATAAACTAATTAGCTCTAAATAAAAAGCATTTAGTTTTATTAATAAGTAATAAAAAGTAGTAATTCTTAATTATTATTTTATTAAGTATTTAGTAGTTAATATATAGTTATAGTTTGCTATTCTTTTTTAATATAAATAGAATAAAGCTTTTTACTAATAATTTAGATTTTTTAATATATCTTTTTTATAAGTTTTTTTTAAAGTAATTATTAAAAGCTTTTATTTCTATTAAGTTAAGTCTATAAATTCTATTAAACTTAAGTTCTTCTCCCTCTTTAATAGAGATTTTATAATTAAAGTAGGTGTATTATAATAGTTTAGTTTCTAATTCTTTAGCAAAAGGTTTTTTATAAACTTAGTATTCTTCTAAAATAAATAAAATTAAATCCTCTTTTTCTATCTTAAGGTTTTATATTATTATAAGTTATAATATTACTTTTCTTATATAGAAGTAATAGAAGTATTTTTCTCTTATTTCTTTATTAGATTTATTTAAAGCTTAAATTTTATAGTACTTCTTAAGGACTAAATTGTTATAATTCTAATAGAATTAGCTTATTCTCTAATCTATCTATAAGTTATTTTATTCTAACTATAATATTTCTAATATAATTTTATATAATCTTATTTCTATAAAGTTAAGTTAGAAGTGTTCTTTCTAATTTAAATAACTTATTTTAAAAAGTATAGTTTTATTTTTAATAGTTTCTCCTTTATAATCAACAAATTTTTCTTTAGTATTATTAAGTTTATATATATATTCTTTTGCTTTCTATAGTATTTATAGTTAATTTACTATTTAAAGTGTAATAATATTAACTTTTAATCTACTATCTATAAGTATAATTACTTTT
Organism: Colletotrichum horii; assembly: GCA_027406005.1. Taxonomy (NCBI): domain Eukaryota; kingdom Fungi; phylum Ascomycota; class Sordariomycetes; order Glomerellales; family Glomerellaceae; genus Colletotrichum; species Colletotrichum horii. Next base: position 8,288,756 of record JANVYB010000001.1, on the reverse strand, counting down.
TTATTATTAATTATAATTTTAAGTTATAAATATATTTATAAGGTTTATGCTATAGTATAAATAAACCTTATTATAGTTACCTATTATAATCCTTTTTTAGTAAATAAGTTTAGTTTTTTAACTATAAAAAGTTAGATTTTTCTTATAGAAGTTTAAAAGCTTTAGCTTTTTAAGCTGAATATATTAGATATTAATTCTATTAGTATTTTTCTTATTTTATAGAGTTATCTATCTGATATTATATTAAGAGATCTAAGCTTAATATAAATTCTATATACTTATTATCTATAAGCTTAATTAGTTGCTAACTTAATAGTTCTCTACTAAAGTAAACTTATAAGATTAGCTTATTGCTATATCTTTATAAGTATAGCTAATATTTATATTTATCTCCTAAGTAGTCTTTATATCTATCTTAGAGATATTATACCTAAAAGATTTATAAGTATTTAAAATCTAATAAATAAAGTTAAATATTATCTCCTTTAGTTTATTATAATTCAAAAAACTCTTTATATTAGTTTGCTAGAATTATATATAAGATAATTAACTAGCTGTTAACTTAGAAATAAATTTCTTAATACTAAAAGTTATATTCCTCATCTAATTTAAATTCCTCTTTAAAGCTAATATTATCTATACTAAGTATATATCTATAAGTAATCTCTATTTAAGCATATCAGCAGGTAATATTATAAAGTTTATCTAAGTTATAAGATAAGCTTTCTCTTTTTCTAAAAGTTTAGTTATTAGTAAAGTTAAACAGTTATTATTCTGTTAAAAAGTTATATTCTTCTTTTAATTCTTTTTTAATTAAGTCTTTAGATCTTTATTTCTATATAATATAGTTTAAAGCTTTATAAGATAGTTATCCTTATATATTAATAGTTTATAAAGCAAATATACTAGTAGGTTTAAGTTATTAAACTTAGAGCATTTTATTTAGCTGCTTAATAGTCTTTTTAGTAAGCTTACTGTTGCTTTAGTAAGCTATAGTAATTATTTTAGTTTTTACTATAAATAGCATTATATTATAACTTAATTATCTAAAGTTACTATCTCTAAAATAGTATTTTAATATTTCTTTATCTTTAAAGTAGATTTAATATTTATTATTATAGTACTTAGTCTATAATATAAATATATAAAGTGTTTTTATAGTTATATTAACTTATTTTATACTTTTTAGTGCTAATTTCTATTTTAACTTCTTTAGTTTATTATAGTTTCTAAAAATATATCTATATTAGTTGCAGTTATAGCATTTTAAGTTCTAAAGCTTTTTATTTTAGTTTTTAGTAGTTATATTAAGGTCTATAAGTTTACTATATTATTTATAAGAAGTGCTTTATTAAATATTATTCTAATTACTATAAGATTAGTTCTTATTCTACTAGCTGTTAAACTTATGCTAAGATTGCTATTAGTATTTATATCTTAAGTTAGAAGTTTATTACTTATCACCTTATTCCTTTCTTTATTTAAATAGTTAATTATTAATCTTAATTATAAGTTTAGTATATTAAAAGAAATCAATAAGTTAATTAACTTTAATAATTTTATCTTTAACTTTATTTTTAAGTTTTTAATAGAATATAAAGATCTTAAATTCTTCAGTAAGGTTTAATTAGATACTAAATTACCTAAAAGTAGCAGCATATTCTTTAGTAGACTTAATCTATTAGAGATAGATAAAGTTTTATTTAGCTTATTATTTCTTATTAAAATCCTAAAAGAAGGATTTAAAAGCTTTTTTAAAACTATTAAAGTTAGTATAAATATTATAAGTCTTAATAAAGTATTTATTAAAAGTTTTCTTATTGAAGTACTCTTCTTAGATAGATTTAAACTACTTAAAAACTTATCCTCTAAGGTAGATAGCTATATATACTACTTTCTCAGTTTTACTAATAAAGTCTCTATAATAAAAGTTCTAATAGTTTTTAATTTAAATTAAAAATCTTTTAAAACTTCTAGAAGTGCTATTATAAGTAATTAAAGCGCTAAGCTTAAGCTTTTGCTGCCTCCTATAGATAGAAGTTATAATAATATTAATAGCACCTCAAAAGGTTTAAATTTCTTTTTAGAGCTATTAAATATTTATATTAATAAGCTGCTCTTTAAAGCAGAAAACTTCAATTTTAAAGTCTATAATATACTAAAAGCTGTTATTAAGTTATTATATTATAAGTTTAAAGTTTTATAATTTAATAGCTATATTATTATATATAAATTATATTTTAGTAATATTATTATCTTCTTTTTTAACTTTATTTTAGAGCTTATTATAGGTTTCCTTTTTAAGAGTAACTTTATTATTTAAGTCTATAGTTATTAGAACTCTTTTAAATTCCTCAGCTAAACTTTAAATAGGCTGCTTATTAAAAGAAAATAAAGATTTTAGAATAAGTAATTTAATAGAGTAATAAGAAAATATTATATCTATACTATTAATAAGTATTAATAGTTAACTTACTAAATAAAAGCAATTAAAGTGTTATAGTTAGCTATTTAATAATAAGATCTATTAATAGAAGTTAGAAATTAATACTAAAAATAGTAGTTATAGTTATAAATAGGTTATAAGTTATAAGCTATAGTAAATTAAGTTATTAGAAGCTAAAGTGATCAGTTTTAAACTTAATAAATATTTTATAGTAAAAATAAGCTAAAAATATCTATAAAGATTAATATAAAGTTAATTACTAAAGAGCTATAAAAGTTTAACCTTAAATAAAGCTTAAGTTATACTATATATAAATTCTAATTAGCTTCACTATTCTATTATTATTTTTAATCTTAATAAAGTCTATTCCTTATTTATATAAATGCTATATATTTAAATAATAGCCTCTATATCTTTAGTATATAGATCTAATCTCTTATCTTATTATTATATAACTTATACTATAATTTTTTTATTCTAAGTAAATCCTTATTATCTCTATAATCCTTTAGTATAAATACCTTATCCAGCCGCCTAACGCCTAAGTAGGTTATTTAGCAGTTATCCTTATTTATAGGTTATAATAAGTATATAAAAACTAGTTAATCTGCTTATATTTATCTTATTGCAACACATCTAACTAACACTAAATAAGAATCCTAATATTATCTTTAAATATATTATCTTAAATGCGCTATTATAGATGCTAACAACACTAATGCTCTAAGCCTATTGCAATCTATACTTACACTATTCGCTGGAAAACAACTACAAAAGTCAGCAAAGCTAGCGTTACTATAATCACAGAAGCAGCAAGCCTAGCTTCACACAAATTCATTAAGAGGATATTACGTAGTAGTTTAAACTAGCATAGAAATAATAAGCTAAATATTAAGTTTAAAACATTACAGTATTTTAGGATAATTCTTTAAAGAAATATTATATTAGATTAAGCATAATAACCTTAAGAGATATTTACTATAACAATAACCTTAAGAGATATTAAAAAGAGTTTATCTAGCCTAAAAAACTGATAAGCTAGAGTAAATAAGCCTTATCTTAAAGCATAAACAGAAGAAGACCTATAAAACCCTCAGTTAGAGAAGAGAGGACTTAGTGCACAATTAAACATATTGAAGAACAACAGATCAATATACAAAATTAACACAAAATTCAATATATCAATATATCGCAGATCTCAGCAGCATAAGCAGCTGTTGTTATTAAGAACTTCACAGGTTGAAAAGCTTAAATCAGCGCCGCAACAAGCAGGCGAGCGTAAAGGTGGAGGGCCTAGGTTGTAGGCATTTTAGAGGAAACTCTTGCTTTAAAGACTGAGTATAGTCTTTCACGGGTCCTTCATGGTCGACCTTTGCAGCTTGCAACCTGTCAAGATAGGGGTTTGAGCTGTCGCGTCCTAGAGCTTAACTATGTGGAGGAAGAAGCGACAGAATGACGACAATTCTATCCGGTGCCCCACTCGACGGCTCACCGACGCGCTCACCGAGCTGAGTCATCCCGAAGATCCCGGGCAACCCCACCTCGGGTCTCGGATGAACTGGGGCCCTGCCGACGTTAGCCGTATGTACCGGCCGGCACCGACTGGCGCCAGCCGCAGCCTGTGTCTAGCTATGATCGCGCAGGAAGCTCTAGTACAGCGACGCTTAAAGGAATATGGGTAGACGATTTCGGTGATAATCTGCTATCTCTCCCAACAAACCCAATCGGATGCTTCTAACTAGTATAGAATCAACAGCCTTCTTCTTCTCTTTCACATTACCGTACAAGCTGAAAATACAGCCGTAATAGCAGCCGTTGCAACCCCTCCAGCAGTTGACTCAGCCACCCCCCTCAAGAACGCTTTCCTGCTATTAGCCGTCTTAGGTATTCCCACGTCGTTCCTACTCACACCTCTTCCATACTTGACCATCGTGCTTGTCTTCACCCGGATTTCAGGGAACCGCTCCAACACCCTCACTACGTCTCTCTCGCAGATCGCTGATGCTCGGATGTGAACCTCATGATTTTCCAGGACAACAAAGTATTCGTTCCGGTGATAAGGGTTCAGCGCGACGAACTTGCATAAATGTAAGCAACAATTTCTTTGCTGTTGGCGTTCTGTTTTCATGTTCAGTCCAGCTACTTACCTCGACGTCGCCTTGAACACGGTTCTCAAGTAGCCTGCGGAGGTCTGGATACAAGTCCAAATTCTTATAGCGAAACTTTCCATTGGTGAAGATCAAAACAAAGGCGTTCCTTAGACCAAGTGCTGCGACCTTGATGTTGACTCTGCTGGAGTTCGGTATCTCATAAAGCCAGTTGAAGAGATCTGCCTTGCCGTAAGAGTGCCAGGCGGATTTGTAAAACGCAAAGTAATCGTTCGGGCTGGAGCCGAAAACTACGCAAACTTGGCCGGGGTGCTCTTGGTCATTCCTGAAGTTCATGAAGTTGTTGAAACCGGAGGATGAAAGGCCGCTCCAGGCTTTTGGTATTCGAAATTATGTTAGTGGGCCTTTACCTTCCCGCGTTGCAACATGAATAAAAAGAAACCTACTCTGATGGATCATTGTGGCTCCAGTCTCCGTCTCATATGTCCATGAGCAGTAAAACCCTTCATTGGCATCCAGTGCCAGTGTCCTTATCTGTTGAACAGGGTAGTCTCCAAACTGGTCCCTCAGCTTTTTCGGGATGTTCCGCCTGAAATAAAAATTGTAAGTTGCGGTCCATCCCGGGATTGTTTTGCGCCGTACCAGATTGGTCGCCTTCCATCATCGAGGACGTAAGTCCCAGATTGCCCGAAGGCAAAGAAGATTTGGATCGGAGGCATATCTCAAAGACGATGTTGGACGGAAGAGTGGGAAACACGCAATGTTAAAGGAAGGGAGGAGAGCTTGGGATGATTTCTTAAGTATTCACCAGTGTCCAAGAAGGTAGGATGTGTACTCGCTGAACGTGATGGTCCAGAAACGGCAACATCACCGGCATGGATTTGTGCGTACATGACAATCACGGGCTAATAGTACTGGACAGTTGTTCTCGGCAATGAATGGATTCTGCTTATAATGGAAGTTTAGAGGCCAATCCTTCCCGAGAGAGATTAGCTCAATATAGAACCACCCACCTCACGTTCAATCTGGCCAATCATTTGTTAAGTCATTGGACTGATGAACCAGCCCTCACGAAACGCTGCACGTCCGCCTTACTCAAAATGTGACAAGGCTCCGTGTTAGCTATAAACACACCTCTGGCTTCTGTACCTTCATGAGGAGTGACACGTTCGCCTATTGTTAGTAGCAGAATGAGTCTATGTTCTTTCTGTCTTGGGACACTTGCAGACTCAGGGTGCAGGCAAGCTGACCTGCTTCGAACGACGGCCAACCAGGTAAAGCATGTCCACGCCTCAGCCAGTGACTGCATATACGAATGTACGTACAGAACGTTAGCTGTCTGCTGATTTGCTCTGAGGGGCTCTCGTCTTGTTTATTGTCATCCTTGGCTGCGCTTCCCTCCTGTTCAACTTCCTTTTTTGAGACATACACGCCGCATGCTTGCGACCGGTGAGGGTAGGTGGGGCGACCATGTGGCTATGGTTGGTCTACGGCTGTGATTCGTTTGTGAACAGACGTCGTGGTGGCCGGATTCCGGTATTAGCGCTAACGGCATGCAGAGGGCTGTCACGAAAGGCAAAGCCCTACTAGGATAGGAGGCAGCCTATGCTGAGCTCTGGTGATTTGTGCGTGCCTATAAGGAGAGGGTCCTCATGGGATAACAGTTTGAAGGTACTACGCACTTTCTAGCTAGGATTCTTAATTCAGTAATTGTTACTGCTGATGCTGTTCTAGGGAATACTATAAGGATACAGAAGAGATAGGGTCTCAAAACACTATCTCGCAAGCCTATAGGCATTCAGATTAGTAAACACTTATAAATAGGTGCACTACATATTACTCAAGGTTCCTATGAAATTATAGCAATAAGGCATAGATACTACAACGACTCCCTCGTAATGTAGTCGTGAAAGGAGGGCGAACGGGGCAAAACTCAGCGGAAGATAGATTCCCACATGCACCGAGTAGCTGCCTTCTCACCATACATACGAATGGCGACATAGTAGCGGCAAAACAAGTGTGTGATCGAATCTGTCACCTCGTGGGCCCGGTGGCCATATTGAACATAATGTGTGCTCCATTGCAATTAACGTCTATGTACAACACACTACATCTGCACGTCAACTTTATATGCTCTCGGGGCTAGCGGTTGCCCTCCTGTAACCCCACCATCTATATATTCTCTCCGACAGGCAGCCCATATACCGACGAGCAACAAACTGAACTCTTATACAGTCACAGTCTCGTCCCTTTTAATTACGACTCTCAACGTATCTTTAGGGCGCAGCGTGAAATTCGGGTTCGCCAACTCGATTGTACCGTCGTATCCAGGCCGTGGCGAGAACGTAAAGTTGCGGACGAGGGCAATGATGACGGACTTGATGTTGAGTAGCGCCATATTCTTCGCGATGCATCCAGAAGGGCCCTGGAGGAATGCCTCCATGGCGTAGGAGTCCTTGGCGGCACGACCGTCAGACCAGCGGTCAGGGTCATAGATGTGCGCATCTGGGCCCCAGAAGGTGATGTTGAAGTGTGCGACGGCTGGGCAAAGGGTGACTTGAGTGCCCTTCGGGACAAAGACGCCACAGACTGTGACGTCTTCTGCGGCCTCACGGGGGAGGAAGATGCCTGGAAGATCATGAATGTCAGCGAACCCGGTGAAGAAACTGACGAAGGGACCAGGACGCACCTGGTGAGTAGTATCGCAGAGTCTCGCGGAGGAAGTTGTTGAGGTATGAAAGATGCTCGACCTCCTCGTAGGTAGGATCCCAGTCCCGCGGCTTGCCATCACAGAGCTCATTGACTTCCGATTTGAGGCGCGCCTGGACACCGTGATTCGTAGCGAGGACGTGTGCAACCCACATGAGGGTTGAGCCAGTTGTCTCGTGACCTATTGAGAATGTCAGAGGTTTTCCTAGATAAAAACGACGACGCTCAGTGCATCATAGCTTACCTCCAGCGATGAAGTTAAGCATGTACTCCAAGAGCTCTTCATCAGTCCACAGCCTCTCCGCCTCTTCAAATTGACAATCTTCCATAATGAAAGTCAGGATATCCCTTCGTTCCGATTTCTTCTCACCATCCAGTCCGCTCTTCTCCCGCATCATCTCCATAGTGCGGTTGCCGACGCAGTTCAGCAGCATGGTCCTGATGAGAGTCACGTCGTTGAGCCACATCTTGTTGCTCTTCAGTGGCAACCACGAGCGGACTGGAATGTGGCCGTCGATGAAGGTGATGATGTGTCCAAAGGCGGGCTGGCGGATGATGCGCTCGTACACGTCGTAGAAGTGCGCCTCTGGGAGTGAGATGCTCTCGAGGTCGCAGCCGATCGACCCGATGACGAAGACGTCAAGAGTGGCCTTTCGGAGGAAGCGCTCCACTTTGGCACGGTCAGCTTGGTTAATGGGGAAGGTAATGGGGCTAGCTACCGTCGACCAGCTTGCGGTCTTCGCCTCCCAACTCGTGGCCGATGGCTTCGCAGAGCAGACGAGCCTTGTTCTGGAATACGGGGAGCATTCTCCGGGTATTTTGGTTCGAGAATGCTTCTGTGATGAGGCTGTTAGCAAACATGTACATCCTACGCTAGGCTTGAAGACTCACTGGAAAGCTGTGTCCGCTGCCTCTTCCTGTCATCGCCCTCCGAGAACATGAGTCCGTGGCCGGTGATGGGCGAGAACATCCTGCCTGCGAGCTGGGACTTTCGAAAAGAGTAGGCCTTCGTCTGTTGCACCTCCTTGAAAGCCGCAAGGCTGTTGACCATGAGCGTTTCCGTGTTGCCAATGGAGAAGTACCGCACGAAGGGGGCATCGGGCCACCTGCGCATCCAGGAAATAAAGATATCGGCGGGACCAGGAGTTTTGATCTGGTTCAGCATTTGTCCGATGAAGAAATGTCCCCCCTGGTGGCCTCAAGTCAGCCGTATTTCCCATGTAGTTTCAACTTCAGAAGATTGAAGCTCTGTAGCAAAGCCTTCATCAGGACGTACCTCAGGAGTTGGAAGATGGCGCATGGGCGATACCCAGTAAGGATAGATGAAGACCCGGTAGCCTACGAGCGCAAACCACTGCACCGCGAGAGACGCAAGGAATAGTACTCCGGCTGTGAACAGATCGACATGATGAAATCTCCAGGTAAGAGCGGTGATGAGGAGCGACGCTCCCACACAGAGCCTTGTAGCCATGTGGATGCTACCACAGCGATTTTGTCTACAATGATAAACAAATGTCCAAAGCGTCCGTGCAAGACGAAGAGAGAAATCAAATATTAGGATACAAGAACTTTTACAGGGGGTATGAAATCGCAGGACAGAGTGTTAGAGTGGAAGAAAGGTGAAGAGTGAGTGTAAGTGAGTGGAGGAGAGTTGTTGGCCAGATCGGATGAAAACTTCGAAGGTTTCCTCTTTCGCCGCAACGCAAGTCAACGGGCACCGTCAGGCTTTTGTAAAAGTCCTCCCAAAGCCCTTCAACAACATTTTGTCGAATTGCCTTGTGTTCTTTTTGGCCATCAAGCCCATCTATGTGCCATTCTCCCGCACCCCAAAAGGAGGGGACACGGCGGCAGAGCGGAGATTTCATAAACGTCGCATATGCAAAGCCTCCTCCAAACTGCGTTATCACCCATCCCACCAAGGATCTCGAACCATGCGCCGACCAACGAATTCATCCAGACAAGCAAACATTTCGTCACACACAGAGCGCCACCAACACAAAAACCTCAAGATGGGGCAGGAATACATTCCGGCATGGGCTCACCGCAAGATCAACTTGCAATCTATTCTCGTCGTCGCACAAGGATCTCCTCATCACGTCCATTGGCAAAAGTCTCTCGCATGGCCACTGGATCTGGCTTCATGGGAACACAAATTGCTGAATTACCCCTGACGGCGGCGTGATACCCACGAGGGGGGTGGAGTTGCGATCGGAGGCAATGACAAACGTGAGGCTGATCCCTGTTCAATCCCCGTCACCAGCGATTGACAACTGTCTGCAGAACGGGGCAGGCGTCCACGCGCGAAAAGGCGAATACGCGCGGAGACGATGGCGGCCTCGTTGCCCTCGGTGCTCCGGGTCTTCGAAAGCGTCCGGCTGAAAATTATCTCCCTTACCGTTGGGCGGCTGCAGGATCGAAGGCAGCATAATCAAGAAAAGAACGCCGCCGGTAACCCTTCCGAGTATTAACCAGCAAAGCGGATGCCGCCGCGACGTTACACGGGCCCAGTCCTCTGGAACAACCCTCCCACCGACTCCAACTCGCCTCCCCGTACGCCTCCTTCGAATGAGACACGAGAAATTGCCGTCTGATGCATCCTGCAGGCCAGACAAGAGGCAGGGCTGATAGGTCCGGAGTCCCAGATTGCATGAAAAGAGACAACAGAAGACTATTGACGCTGGCGTAACAAGTCAGGAAGACCTTGCGAAGGGCTCGCTGTGCTTCGCCGTCGCTGCGGCCGCCAATGCGACCAGAGACGGGTACACGCTGCATCGACGACAATTCCTATGCAATTCGCTGCACATGCGCACGCGCGAGATCATCGTGGCCATCAATCACTCCGCATCAGCATGTCGCAAAGCATCCGGAATTACCCTCATACAAGCTTATTGGTGGATGTATTTCCCCTTGTACGACCTCAAAGTTGCAGGTTGATCTAGCTGACTGGCCACTTCGGCGGGTGCGTCTGCCTTTCACTCCTCGTACAGTACCTGAGAATTTTCTGCGAGATCTGAGCGAGGATTCCCGATGTATCGTGATCCCCGGGGGCCGCGGCCAATGTCTCTGATCCAGTCGGCGGGCGGGGATAGGGGGAAGGGGTGTGAGGTTGCGATCGATCGTACAAAGATCTTTCCCCAGGAGCTAGGAGCGACGTCGATTCCCGAGAATCGCCTACGGATATTAAGTGGCTGAAACGTCTGCTATGATTGGGTCGGATTTCTGCAGTTCTTGCAGCCGCCAAGTGTTGATGAGGAGATGCTAAGCGGAGTTTAGAGTAGCGGAAGGCCTCTCAAAGACGAGGCGCTTTTCTTTTCTGTTGTCACGAAGCAAAGCTGCGGTGGCTTAGGTGAGTAATGACGCAGTTTCAAGGGTTTGATGAGAAGAGTTCCGGAATCAGGACGAGCAATTCAGGCCCGACACACGTTTTCTTCTATCTGCAGGTTGTCGGGGATCACGGCTCATCGTGACCTGCGAAAGTGTTACACGAGAAAAGATGCCATGGCCTTGTCGATTTGAAATCTTGTATGCTTATATCCAAACGCCCGGCGATGTCTCACACACCCCCTACGCTATGGGTAAATAGCCTTAGGGAGCCTGCAGATGGCGCTGACTGTGATTACTGATATGAGCCATCATCTGAAGTCGCGCGTGACACGAGACATGACCAGCATGATCGTGGGAAACCCAAGTACCTGGCTTTGGAGTTGCGGTGACAGCCACGATATCGAGGGTTGCCTCGTACTCAGACTTCATGACTATTTTGGGAGCAAACTTCAGGATCGTTCAACATGAAAATTGAAGTATTGTGCCGGGGCCTGCTTTTGCGTTACGCCACACTTTGTCAGATCTGGGCCAGCGGAATGAAACAGACTGCCAACAAGTACATGTGTATACATGTGGCGACGTATCTCACGCAAGACAGTAAATACGTATCCAACTGTTGATTGTCTTGAAATTCGAGGAGGTAACGTATTCTTGATACAACCTTGTTTTTTCTGGGGTGTTGAAGTCAAAGTTGTGCCAGACGTCTGGCTATATGTCGATTGATTTGTTGAGGGTTAAACCAAAAGATGACCAGGGTCTGTCGCTTTTTAGAAGACATTCAATATCCGAGTGCTCGTTCTCGGAGAGCAATCAAGTGACGCAGACTGGTGCATCTCACCCTCTGTGTTTCATCGCCTGGCTCTCTCTCTAGAGTCTTGATACAGTACGATCGACCACTGCGAAGTCGGCCGCTGACCCGTCAGTGAACTGATCCCACCGGCAGTCGTAGTTCCATGGTGACCAATCATGTCATATTCCGGAAAGTGTTCTTCTGAAGGAGCAGAGCACTCCCGGTCGCAGAGTCTTCTGGATTGGTGTGTTTGCGTTGCTGCATCCCACCGGTAAGTGAGGAAATAATCAGGGGATCAATGTAAGCCTGGAGACTCAAAGCGCCATTAAGCAGTAGTCACAATGGAGCTCTGCGTGTGGATTCATCTTCGGCGTTCTTTTATGCGCCGAAGCCGAAGACTTGGACTCAAAGACTCAAGAACAAGTCGCAGATATAAACTGCGAAAGACTCAAAGTCTTTGATGAACATGACACAATAAGCTCTCTTTCTTGCTCAACTGTCCCGAAACTGTCTATATCGTCCTCATAACCCTCCGAAACATCGCTCTCTGCTTCGTCACGTCTCAATTGACATGGCGGAAACAAAATTAAACATCATCATTGTCGGCTCCGGCCTAGCAGGCTTAGCGGCCGCCAGTACTCTTCGAGAACACCACAATGTCACCGTCTACGAGCGCGGCAGCCAAGATGTCGCGACTGGTGGACAAGGCCTATCAATCTATCCCAATGCCGAGAAAATCCTCAATACCGTAGGATTCAGCGCTGATCGCGCTGGTGCCGTCGGTTGCCAAGGGTACCGCTCATTTGACAAGAGCGGCAACATGTTTGATGATTTCCCAATCGACTTTCACGCTCGGTATGGAGGCGATATGTTGCTCATGAAGCGGTCCGATTTCAGAGCCGAACTATTACATCTCGCAACAGCCCCGGCCCAGAAGATAGATGATATCCGTGGCGAGCCCGCGAAGATCTTTTTCAACACTCCTGTGGTTGATTTGGACCCAGAGACCGCGACCATCACCTTGAAAGACGGCTCCACTGTCCAGGGAGACGTGGTGGTTGGTGAGTTATCCAATCTCCAGATATTTCAAAATGCTCAACCGTGCAATCGTAGTTGCCGACGGCGTCCATTCGGGGTTACGCCATCGGATCACGGGCGACAAGTCCTACGCACCAAAGAAGACTGGGCTCTCCCTTTTTCGTCTCGCTGCTTCGATTGAGGATATGAAGCGCGTTCTGGGTAACTCCTCAGATTGGTTGCCTTCGCCAGATGACGACAATCGCCTGAACTTTGTGTTGGCCGGGGACAACACCAACCGTGTCGTCGTTCATTATCCAATGCAACATCACAACTACCGGAACTTCTCTTGCCTTTTCCTCATGCCTGATAGTAGAGCAAATGTCGCGGAGTCATGGTATGCAGACGGAGAGAAGAAAGAGATGTTGGAGATCTATAAGGACTTCCCCGAAGAGATCCTTAAGATCATGAGGTATGTCACCGAACATCGACAGCTACTAGGCTTTTGCTAATGCGGTGTTACCAGTGTGGCAACGGAACTCAAAATCTGGGATCTCCAGGATATGGACCCGCTCCCGAATTGGAACCGAGGGCGGTCCATCCTCATTGGCGATGCTGCTCACGCCATGACCCCTCTTCAAGGTCAAGGTGCGAACTTGGCCGTGGAAGATGCAGAGGGTCTTCAACTTCTGCGCCCAGGAATGTCCCACGAGGCAATTGCATCAGTGCTGCAGACGATCGACAAAGTTCGGCGGCCACGCGCGACACGAATTCTCCTTGATACTCGCAAACAAGCTAGAAACGCTACGATGGAGGAGAGGCTGTCAAAGCTGGACTACAATTGTAGTTACAAATCCATCCATGAGGTTCTCAAGTCCGACACTTCGGGAGGAAACTGACGCTTTGAATGATTCTCTGAGCTGTTTTTCGTACACAAACAGAAGCTACATTAGATTTAGAAAGTTCTTATGGAAAGAGTTACACAATGGCCCAGAAGACGTGTGGTACAAACGCAGAGATCTGCCAATTTTGGACTTTCTGGAATGGTGCGAAGCATACTGGGGATTGCTTTGGAGCTTTGATATCTGCAGCGAATGCTGTCAAGAGTCCACGGGGAAGTTCACAGTACTATTCGGGTGGAATACCAATTTGATCTACTTGCTTAGGAGATCCTTCGCCACTGGGAACTTTTTTAACCAGAATTTCATCGTATCTGAATATGTTCAAAGTAAGAGAGACCTCAGCTGCCGATACGCATGATGTCTGTTCCAAGCAGATGATTTCCAAAGAGGACTTATGTCCGGGCGGATTCCAACCGAGGACAATCTTCATAATTCCCACAAGGCTTTGAACCGGCCGTCCTCCTTCTCAAGTAACACCCGAGGCACACCGTCCTCGACCACCTCCCCTGCATCCAAAATGATCACCCGATCACAGGACGTAGCCATCTCCTTACGATGTGTGACCATAATGACAGTATATCCCCCAAATTCAGACTCCAGTATCCTACGAACTCTCTTCTCTGTCACGGTATCCGCTCCCGATGTGATCTCGTCAAGGAGCAGAAGACCGCCGTCAACGCCGGTTTCTCGACGTCTCACCCTTCGGCGTAGTACCGCGCGAGCAACACTGAACAATTGCTTCTGGCCCGCGCTAAGCTCGGCTCCGCTGATCACGGCATTAAGTCCGCCCTTTTCTTCGATGGTGGTGTGGAGACCGACATCGCAAAGAACGGCAGCACACTCTTCGTCAGTTGCAACGGAGGCTGGGTCGAGATTCGCGCGGAAGGTTGTGCCTTCAGGGAGGAACACAGGGTCTTGTGAAGCTGAAATGATGCGCTCGCGGAGAGTGAGACGGTTGACCGCGTTGAGAGAAACGCCATCAATTAGGATTGCCGGTTGCGGAGTTGCAGTAGTGCTCGCTTGTAAGGGGTCGATGAGGCGTAGTAGGAGGGCGAGGATGGAGGATTTACCGCTGTTCGAGGTGAGTAAATATGACTCGGCGACGAGATTTTGAACGCAGCTTACCTTCCCGTCCTTCCGCATATGGCAATTTTCTGTCTGGGTTCAACGCCCATGTTCAACCCTTTCAAGACCTTATCATTGTCGTTGTAGCTTGCGTCCACGTTACATATATCCACACGCCCGTTCATTGGCCATGCTTCGTCAGGTATGATATCGTCTCCTACGGAATCTTCCCTCTCAGTCTCCTCTCCGAATGCTTTAAGACGACCAATCGCGCCAAGAGAGGTCTCGAGACCGGTGTACGCGACCACAATTGTTGTCAGTGTGCCGCCAAGTGTGATGAGAGTGACCAGACCTGCACCGACATTGCCCGTGTCAGATCTCAATTGCGTCGCGAGAGCTACCAGGAGGACAGCGACAACGGCCACTATGATGTTCATTGTGAGCATCAGCCACTGTTGTGCCATTGCTAACAGATATGAAGGACGCTGAGAATCATCGAGCAAGGCGTTATTGCGAGCTAGCTGATGAGGAAACCAATCGAAAGCCCGGATAGTGGGCAGGCCATTCAGCGTGTCCAGAAAGTTGGTACTGGAGAAATACTGGTTAGAATGCGGACCGTTTGAGTTGAGTCCAGGGCTTGGAAGTCTTACTAGAGAGGAGTCTTTGCCTCGAGATCAAGAATACGAAGGCGCTTCGAGGTGGGAAGATAAATCCTCTGAACCACCCACAGTAGCAACATGAAGAAGGGATAGCTAATTGCCAGCCAAGCTGAAGACACTGCAATCACGGCAGCCTGCCCAATGGCGGTCGCGAGACAGAAGCAGAGGTTGTTAATCATGCGGGGCAGTTGCGTATCCATAATGTTCATATCTTGGCTGAAGAGGTTCAGAATCTTGCCAACGTCTGTGGTGGTAAGAAATCGGAGACTGCTGTTCATGACTGTGTCCACTGTGGCATGATGCAGGTCCGTCCCAGCAAGACGTACGGCAGTCCGAAGCATGATAAGACCAGCAGGGAAAACGCAGATAACGCCACCTACTCCAATGAGGGCATAAAGTCCCATCCAGAAGGCGAAGCTATGCTGAGGCGAGGAAGATGTTGAGTCTGCCGACCAGAATTTGAGCCAAATTGTTGGGAAGTTAGCACAGAAGCCAACACCAATCACTAAAACAGCGAACATGGTCAGCGGAAGAGGCTTCATGGTGGAGAGCCAGTGGCGATAGACACCCATGTCGACGGTCGGAATGGTTGCTGATGTAGGCTGGGCCTTTGGTACAATGACCGTCTTCAGAGGCTGCAACGCTGGTCTCGCATCCTGTGGGGGAGATGCTTCAACTAGCATCTCATCCGTTGCCGTATCTTTCTTGCTGTGTCTTACGATAGCTTCTGAGATACTCGGGAGACCGAAGCGTTGAGCTCTCTCCTCATCTTCTATGATATCTTCCAATTTGCCGTGATCTAGAATCGAACCCTCTTCTGAAAGCGCAATGATGTGATCGGCAACCGGCAACAACTGTGTTGAGTGTGTACAGACAATGGCAGTCGCTCCCCGCTTCCGCAGAAGTCCATTGCTCCCGAAGATGGCCTGACAAACTTGGTGCTGCGTCGATGAATCCAGTCCGCGAAAGACGTCGTCGAGGACGAGTATATCAGCTTCATGATAGAGTGCCCTTGCTAGAGATATACGCTGCAGCTGGCCGCCGCTCAGCGAGACACCCTTCGTGCCCACAACAGTCCTATCTCCCGCTGGCATGGTCGCTAGGTCGTCCAACAGTATTGCTGCCCGTATAACGTCGGCGTAGCGAGCCGTGTCGAGTGGGGAGAACCCGATGATGTTCTCCATGATTGAGGCGTTGAAGAGAAACGGTGTTTGGTCGCAGTATGCCAGGCTTTTAGATCCCAAGGTGACGGTACCCTTCGCGTGGGGCACCTCACCAAGCAAAGCTCGACAGAGTGTGGATTTCCCAGAGGCTACAGGACCGACCACGAATGTGATGGATGACTGGGGAACGCAGATGCTGATGTCTTTGAGGACAGGCTTGTCGTCTGTCCAGCCGAAATTTCCATCGTGGACACTAATGAAAGCCTGTTTATTCTTCACCTCAATTGTCGGCTTCCCAGCCTTCTCGTCAGTGTTGGTTGAGTCAACGATGCGTCGCCCATCGACTCTTGTCTCCTGAGCTAGGAACAGCTTGATCCTCCGAAGACATGCGAAAGAAGCAGCTATGATCGGCAAGCTTTGCAGTACGACTAGTAACGGTGAAGTAAGCAGCGCCAAGAAAGAGAGCGCTGTAAATGCTCGCGTTTCGTCCAAAACCTTTGGGCCAAAAGCAAAGGCCAAAGCTGGCGCAATAGCTTGTGGAAGTTGGCTCGAACTAGCACTGATAGCGATGAGCATGCGCGAGCGCTCTCCCACGCGAATCTCATCTTCCCTCTCCCGTTGTACGAGGGCCGCCGCAGGACGGATCATTCCGGACACACGTAGATCCTTGATGTTAGAGAGAACGGCTGAGGTGGCTGCGATACGTTTCTGCACGCGGGCCATCCACGCGCTTTGGTAAGGTACAGCACGTTTTGATATCGCAAAGGAGATGAAGAAACAAACGAGAACGATGACCAAGGGGGCCAGGAAGGCGAGGCCGAGCTGCCGTTGTAGCAGCCAAGAAGCGAGGCCGATCTGGAGGGCATTGGCCCATACCTCGTGCATGAGGCGGAGGCCAGTGTAGATTCTCTCGACATCGGCACCCATCAGCGTGACAGCAGCCGAGTCGCCATCGCCTACGTGTTGAATTTCTGCTGTTTTCCGATAGATTGCAGATATCAGATACGCGCGCAGGAGGGATTGGAAACGTTCTTGGTAGTACCAGTACAGGGCGGTTGAGATGGCGATGCCCGAGTAGGTCAAGACTGCGACTGCGACGAGTCCGGAGGCGGTTGAGGAGTTGTCTTCATTGGATGACAAGAAGCGCAGTAAGCGTTGGAGGAAGAATGGCTGGCAGAACGTGAAACCCAGAAGACACAGTCTTGGAAGAATGGGCAACAGAACTGAACAGCCCAGCGGCCTCGCGAGCCACAGAACGAGGTCCGAGATAGAGGTTCCCTTTGACTCCGGGCTTCTTTGGGTGTCTAATTTTGCGACCGAGATGGAGGCATCAAGTGGGAACAGGTCATCCATTACCAATGGCTTATGGTACCCCTTCCACAACAGGGGATTAAGCCATGAATAGAGGCCAAGACTCAAGATGCTGCTTGTCTCTTCCGGGCTATGCTCGTCCGAGTCCCACTCAAGCCACCGCCTCCGCGTGAGGCTTTCCAGTGCCAAGAACAAGACCTCGACGACGATCGCAGCTGTAAATAGGACCTTGAAAGAGAGTGAGAGGTGTTCGTCATTTTGTTGGTCTGATGCAGACCAGAGGGAAGGGCATCGATAGATGTCGTAGACAAGAGCGAGGAAGAGGAAAGCGCAAGCCAAGATGGAGGGCCGAGATCGTTTGAAATGCTCAAGAGGCGAGAGCGCAAGTAGTAGACAAGATGCGGTGAAATTGAGGGCTGTTGATGCTACGAGCTCCGCGTTGGGACGGCCATTCTGCGGGCGAAGCACCACGATGAGAAGACCGAGTCTTAGCCCGGTGAATACGGTGCCGGCAACGAGCTTGGCGATCCACATCAGCCTGGCGCCACGCACAACGGACGGGTCCCGGGATCGGGAAAGGCGGAGTACGCGGAGGGCCGCGATCGCTATGAAGGCGGCCGCAGTTGCGACCGAGAGCCAGAAGATCCATCGGTACTCGACGGCAGAGAAGTCGGGTGCGTCGCAGTCCGCGCGCAGGCCGAACGCCACATCTTTGATGCAATTTTTGTCTTGGTCGTTGTTCATGGTCAACATGAAATGGGCCAAGACCAAAGCAATCATACAACAGAGTTGTCTGCTGAAGGGACACACGACATTTTATGTCGCGATCAAAGCCTTCAAAAGTTCCTTATTGAAACGAAGGATCGCTGACCAATGCCGGAGAGGAATAGCACATTGGTTGCCGATGTACCCTCTATCATTTTAATGCTCACTACGGTATGTTGAGGCTGCGTCATTGGTCGAGGCATCGGGCAGGGGGAGAGGTACAAGAAAGCACTCAAAAGCAAGGCATGGGCAACGCCCACAGACGCCTGCAGACAGTTGTTCGGAAATAAAGCCGGGGTTGGGGGGGGGGGGGGGGGGGGGGGTTGATTTGTTACATGCAATCTTATTCCTGCACCGCCTCAAAGAACTTTCGTCTAGAGCCGAATTACCGTCCATGTCTACTTATGGATAGATAAGAGGTTGTGACTCACAGACGGATTGAGGCGGACCAAGGCAAGTGGAAGAGGAAGGAGGAAGGGTGTGATTGACCCGAACATGAGAACGCATGAGCCAAAGCAGGTTGGCAGAAAAAGTCAATCATTCTCATAACGAAAGTGGCCGGGTTTGTGGGGACAGGATGAGCTAGATTGAAGAGATTAAACCTAGAAAGTTCACCTTTATCCAATCGCCGTCACGGCAGTGCTCTACTGAGAGAGACATAAGTCGCATCTGATACGAAGGACTCGTTATCTTCAGAGCCCTATTCGTCGGGTTTATGGTCTCGAGCGTTGTCTTGGCCGACTCTAAGCAATCGAGCAAGATTCTGGGGCTAAGCGAAGCTCTCGGGAGCCGGGACGGCGCATTTGAGAACCAAGTCGGCAGCTCCGCCTATTAAGCTCGCGCAGACAAGAAGCAAAAACAGAGCAGTCGAACGAGGCGAGAGGTTTCAGCCCGAGTCGTGCCATATGAAGACGGCAACCAAACATGGCATTTCATAACCCCATGATTAATGATTGGCTTCTTCGCGAACTATTCGACTTTACGATGCTCTCGGACACCCACCTGGCGTGAATCGGAATGTGGGGAGCGTTCGGTCCCCGGTTCCTCCAATCAAAGCCGTCCCGTATTTCTCGTACAAAATACGAAATCTTCCGAGGTCCACGGGCGGGGGGCAGAAGTCCGGTCAAGTCAAAGAGACCTTGTGTTCCCGTATTCTTCCTCTTCAAAGCGCCCCAAGATGCATCAGCGAAGGCAATTGCCAGTGTCTGGCCCTCATTGGAAGAATCTAGACGACGTCATATGTTCGGTACAGGCGGGATGGAAACTTCGGTCCCACTCAACCAATTCTATTCGACGTCTGTAGCCTGATCAATACGTGCGCTCGAGAACTCCGGCCGGCGTCGACGCGATCGCGAACGATGGACAAGGACGAGAGAGACGACCAAGACCAAGCTTCGGCTCCAGACTCTACGACATGCAGGGCGCAAAACCACAAGGCTGCGGCTGGCGCTGGCTGCTGCTGTGGTACATGTCGCAAAAACAAGAGAAGATCCCATAAGAAATCTCGAAATGGGTGCATGAACTGCAAGAGGAGAAAAGTCAAGGCAAGCATAACACCCGCCGAGAGCCCGCCGGCCTTACGCTCAACCCACGTCCGGACTAACTCTGTTTCCCTGGCGTTTAGTGCGACGAAATCAAGCCAGAGTGCGGTAACTGCGTCCGGTTCTCGATGCATTGCGACTTTGCCCCTCCGTTGACGAACCCGCCCGCCCACTCTCCGACCGCATCATCGCCCCCGACACCGACGCCGAAGAAACGGGGCCGTCCGCGCAAGAACTGGGACGATATCCAGAAACTCCCGACGCCGACAGCCTCCGAACCTGAGTCCGCCCGAACTCCAATAATTCCGGCCGCCGTGCCCGCGGCCGTCGAGCCCTCCTTTCCCCAGGTCTTGAACCCGGACGATCTCGAACTCCTGCACCACTACATGTGCCACACGGCCATCACACTGGGCGACGCGCGCGTCTGGAGAGAACACGTTCCACGGCTGGGTTTTCAGCACCATTATGTCCTGCACATGGTCCTGGCCATCTCGGCGCAGCACCTCGCGAGGTTGCGCCCAAGCCACGCCGGCCACTACGAGGCGTTGGCGGAACGCCATTCGACGAGCGCCCTGCCCGATGTGACCAACATCATCCCGAAGTTGAACAAGGACAACTGCCAGGCACTCTACCACACAACAGTCCTGGTCTGTCTGTCGACGTTCGCAAAGCGGCCGAGCCCGGGACATCTCCTGATTGTGGCGGAAGAGGGCGAGGTCCCCTGGTGGGCGCTACTCCGTGGCGTCAAGTTCGTCGTCAAGACGATGGGCATCCACACCATAATAGCAGGGTGGGAAGACGATGGCGTGACGTTCGAAAAGACTTGGACGCACTGCCCGCCGATGCCTACCCCTGTGCACAAGATGGTCCGCTGGGAGAAGCGGTTCGAAGAGCTCGCCGATCTCGTCGCCACCGCCCCGGAACAGGACCGGCAGATGTACACGACGCTGCTGGGATCCCTGGAAGAGTGCTTCAAGATGACGTTCGGCACGCTGGCCGAGCCTGTAGACCACGTCCAGGGGAGGTTCGAGTGCATCATGCGCTGGCTGTACAGCATGGAGGACGACTTCGTTGTCCGCCTCCAGCAGAAGCACATCCTGCCCATCATATTGCTGGCCCATTTCAACGTCCTCGTGCAGACGTTGGAGCACTTTTGGTTCATGCAAGGTTGGTCGGAGCATCTTATGAGCGGTCTGTTTCAGGTCCTGGAACCTCAGTACGGCCACTGGCTCCAATGGCCCGCGGACCAGATCAAGCGTCCTGCCCCCTCAGATAGCGGTGTGTTGTCGGTACGCAACATCATCGACTGAGTGGTACGAGGCTACAGCGCACTATGTTTCCATTCTTCGGTTCAACCCAACCCCTGTTGGTGGCAGAAATTGCCGTTGCAAGTGGCTTGACATCAAGGATGAGACTGGAGTCAGCTCGACCATCTAGGCAGTCGCGGCGCTGTTGTACACATATTCCATGGATGCAGTATAGGGATGCCGCGATCCAGCCAATAGTCGCTGAGATGTTTTAAATGGCCAAGAGAGATGTCTTATTGCATGGCCAGGCCTTCATGCACGACGGCTAGCGCATTATGCATCGCAAGAGACGATGATATCGACACTCTGGTAGAACAAGAGCAAAGGTGAAGCTTTCTTGAAGCAGTCTAGGAAGGTGAGTCAGGATGCCAGTGCCACATTGGCCAAGTTCATCCGACAACTAACTTCTCGTTCAGAGCTGGGATAAGCCAACATACCATGCCGGTTCCCGACGATGACTCGGCATGCAGAATTTGAAGCCCAATGAGAGAACTCCGGCCAACGTGCCGGAACATGCCGCGTTCTAGACTTCGCACAGGTTGGGGGGCAGAGCGAATTACGGCGCAGACGAGGGTTGGGAGCTCACGTGCCGCTTGACGCATGCGGGTGGTCGCAGGCCTCCACACCACACATGCCGGAAGGAAGGGAAACGTTTATCCTATACCGACGACCTGAAAGGGACGACTGATGGGTTACATTGCGGCCCAGGATCTCAAGGTTGAGAAGGAGTCGGGACTAGCCAAGGGTGTGGCCTGGAGGCGGGGGATGCCGGATCTTCCGATATTCTCATGTTAGGATCTGGGAATTCCATAGAACACCCAACGAACTCTCTGCGCCTGTCGGGCAGCAAGAAGGGGGGTTATCTGAGGCCCATGGCCGACTCCGATACTCTCTCTTCTCCTTCTCCAGAATGAATACGACTTTTTGCTGTAACTTTGCACTGCCCTCTATCCGTAGACCGCCATTCGTGATGAAGCCTCGGCCGTGCCAGTCCCTTGTCCCCAAACGGAAGAAGACCCTGAAAAGACGAGCCTAGACTCCACGCCGCCGTTGCATGTAGAGAGCGACGATCTATTGCAGGACCTTCCCCCATCCGAACCCAAAATCACGCGTTTGGAAAACTTCCATCGTCGTTCTTGGGATTTCGCTGAAACAGTATGTTTCCTCCACGTGGGGATGAACCAGACCCGATTTCCAGGCACCTGGTCCCTGGAATGTCCTTAGCGATATTAAGCTAATTCTCCGAGAACACATCCATAGTATTTCCCACTCAACGACCCTGCAGCCGTTCCAAGAGGCCATGCGTCAATGGTTAGTCGTGGCATCAGTTTCATTTTCTTCTCTCGCTCCCGCGAAGCACGATCCGGTCTGTTGGTAACGGCTTGGGAGGGGGCTGTGCGAGGTCCCGATTAGCCGGCGTCGAGACCTCGCTTCCAAGTCAAGCATTGTGCGACTTGCCGGAGCGAATCAATCCTCAACCTTGTAAGACCAATCATTGAAAGACAACTCTGGGAAGCATTTTAGTATGTAGTTTGTCGTCTTGGAATGTTGAGAATGGCCCATAAACTGCCCATAAGCGAACGTCTTTGTCCACTCCGGACTCGTGAACCGTAAGACACTGCGCCAAGCGATTGTCCAAAACCGCTTCCTACAGCCATATCGTACAACCACACACTGAAGAAAATGCGTCAAATCGTGTCCTGCCTCCCCGGGCATCTCAGGATCCCATTGACCCCATTTTTGGCCCTTTTGTACGTTCTCAATTGCGACTAACGCGACTTGTTGGGAGTGGCGGACGGCTCCGCTGGCCCCGATCGCAATTGCGATCGAGGGATTGCTTCTTAGTCGTAAGCCGCCCCGTTGAGCAATCCACCGCGATCTCTCTCTCTTTCCCACCCCAATTCACCTCTCTGAATGCCTTGAACCGGTTTCGACTCTCATCTGCTCTCTTTGACCGACTTTTTTCGTGGTTGTGTTGCGTGTGTGTGTGTCCTGTGTCGTGTTCAGGGTTGATGGCCGCTCTCCATGTCTATCTGACTTGAACCGAATGGTGCTCAACAACACGCCAAAGAGGTGAGTTAGCCCCAATCGGGTGTAAGCCTGGCCAGAACCCTTGGCCAGCGGAATACTCGTCCGATTACATGAATTGGACATAGGGCTAACTTTTTGCTGGTTTGGAAAAAAATCCAGATCTACGAGATCGTCAGGTCTATTTACGCGGCAGCAACCGCCTTCATTTTCACTTGACTCCGTCATCCGCAAGGACTCCAAATTCGTGGGACCTAGCAACCGTTTTACCGAAGCCTGGGTTCGAGAGCAACAAGACGCCGTTCCCGCTACCATTGTGAAGCTTGCTGAAGCAACTGAGTGGTCCGAGTCCAAGACCAGACAACACCACGCTCAACGCATCGATCAGCTAAAGAATCTCACCAAGAACGTCGACTCCTTCGGCGATTCAGCTACTCCGCAACAAAAGCGACATTTCTGGACCACTAACAACCATGGGCGAGAGCACCAAGCGAGCTCGGCAGCGAAGCCGTGAGTCGGCCGGCGGCCACGGCCACAGCAAGTCCAGCCAGACGCTGGAGGTCAAGAGACCAAAGCTTGCTACCAACGTCCCCGTCGAGGTCATCCAGCAACAGATGACCCCTGAGTCGCCTGTCGGCTGGTCTGGCATGAAGAGCTTCCTCATGACTGAGCTCAGGAGGGAGATGGGTCTGCCATTCCACCGTCACGACAACTCCAACGTTGACGAGAAGAGCGTCAACTTGGCTTGCCCTCTTTTCATCAGGAATCCGGCGGCTTTTACTCACGTCCGCAACTCTTGCACCGATGGAAACATCAAGGGCGGCATCGGAAAGCTCATGTAAGTGCACAATATCTCAATCGGGTAATGCGGAGACCCCGGCTAACCAACTGCAGCGAGCACATCAAGAGAGTGCATCTGAGAAGTGACAAGCAGTGCCACAACTGTGGCGCAAGATATGGCTCCAAGCCGGCGGAGTCAAAGTCGTCGCATGCACGCAACTGCAGCAAGATCTGGTCCCCCTATGAGCCTCCCCTGCTCACCGAGGACCAACATCGCGTCCTGGAGAATCTGTCCGTCAGAGCCACCGGCCAATCGCTAGACTACAAGTACCGACACAAGCTCCTTATGAAGCTCTTCCCCGGTCAGGAAGAGTGGGCCAAGAGAGTTGAGATTTGTGGGTGTTCCCCCAACTGTGGCTTGCGTGCGCCCTTGCTAATGAACTACACAGACCACGACTCTTACATGCCTTGTCTTCTTCCTGCGCAACTCATGTTCGAGGCTATGGAAAAGGCAGTCGACCGATGGGAGAGGGGCTACGCCACATCTACCGTCATGTACGACTCGGATGGAAGCGACGCCGATTCGGACAGGTCTCGGGAATACCGCCGAATTTCGGACTCAAGCGCCGGCGCATCCCCCGACACAGACGCATCAAGCGCGTATCCTTCAGCCAGCTCGGGCGGCTACAGTCGCACACTAGGCAACAGCGCCGGCTACGGCGCCTCGCAATCATACCAACTCGCGGACTACCAGGACGCCAGCTGGGAAGGCATGGACGAGATGCCCCTGGCGACGCCCTCCGCGCACCAAGTACAAACCTCGAGCACATCGCGCAGCTCCAAGTCGCGGCAGAAGACGGCCGAGACGGACTACGTGATGCAGATGCAACAGGACTACCAGACATATTCACACTCCGGCACGGTTGACGACTTTGACGAGCTAGGCAGCGCCTCCTACGTGGACTTTGAGCCTGTCTTTGACGTTGTTTCGACCGTGCCTTCGGATTACCACTCTTACACGATGGACGTTGAGCAAGTTTTGCCGAGCGACTATCTGGGGCAGGGTCACTACCAGAAGGACACCATCAACCCCAAGGATATGCATAACACTTTGATCGGACTGGGATCGGCGACTGTGCCGCGATATCTCATCGAGAACGAGGAGGATTCGGGTATCGTGCTGCAGGATACGCAGGAATATC
Organism: Colletotrichum horii; assembly: GCA_027406005.1. Lineage (NCBI taxonomy): Eukaryota > Fungi > Ascomycota > Sordariomycetes > Glomerellales > Glomerellaceae > Colletotrichum > Colletotrichum horii. The sequence continues at coordinate 8,263,639 of JANVYB010000001.1, read as the reverse complement.
TGGGTGGCCGGATCACACATAGGTGAACGCTAATGGCCGCGGGGAATTAGCATTTATACTACGTTCGTGGCGGGATCACGCATGTAATGACGGTTACGAAGATATGTGCAGATGATAGCATTCGGCGAAGATTAGGACCAGGCAAACCTGAGTCAGTCAGATTATTTTATTGAATCATTCAAAGCATCACTCGGGTTTGCATGACAATCTCATTGAAACCGGTGCGAATGACTAGGTACTCTTGATCCATGAATCAGAGAACCCAAGCGAAGACTGCCAGGGAACCAATCATCCAGAATGTCTTGGTATCAACACCAAAGCGATCGGCAGCAGAAGGTGACTGTGTTGGCGATGCCGAGCCTGTTGTACCGGTAGCAGAGCCCCCTGAACCTGATCCTGAACCCGAACCACCACTGCTGCCTCCAGTCTTGTCAGTAACAGGGGCCTTGGCTGAATTGATAAGCAAGCCAGAGATAGCACTCAAGGCGCTTGTCCCTTCACCAACTCCAGTCGTGTTGTCGGCGGTCATGGGATCGACGAACTCGGCCTCGCTCCAGTAAAAGCCACAGGTGACTGTTCCGTTGGAGTTGTCGATGCAGTGCTTGGCGGCGGCCTCGGCGGAAGACTGCAGCATTGGGAGAACCGATTCCGCGAGGAACGGGGCGACCTGAGTGGCGACGGCAAGCCAACGGTGGACATAGCCCTTCATGAAGAGGGCGTCAGTAGGACAGGTGCCCTTCTCCAGACCTTCGCATGCAGGTTCGTATGCGATTTTCTTGGGGAAGAAGGTTTTGAGTGCCGATTCCACAAGTTTCGCAGTTCGATCTTTCCAAACCTCGGATCCGTCCGTCTAATGACACAAGTCAGTGCCAGGAAAGTGGAAATCTCTCGAAGAACTTACGAAGTTGTACATGAATGCCGCGCCTTCAATGAGAATCGCAGCGGACTGAGACCACTGGCCCTTGTTGATATCGGTACAGTTGGAGGATGTATGGGCTCCATCGTACACGGCTGACGTCTTGTTGTCAATGAAGCACACGGTGCTCAACCAGTCCCACGTCTTCTCAGCTTGTTCCGCGTACGTGGCGTTCCCGGTGTATCTCGCAAGTCGGGCGCTCATACTCAGGAAGCATCCGTTGGACATTGCTGTGGATCATCTCAGCATTGACACCTCCTCAACGAAGCCCAGCCAATTACTTACAGTTCTTGTAGTTATATCCGTTGTTCGTGGGCAGAACCTGCCAACGCAAACCTCCGCCGCAAGTTTCATCTTGTCGATCTGGGCTGGCTTGGGTTGTCCACACATTCTTCGCCAAATCGATCCATGACGGTTTGCCATCGGCATTTGGCAGTTGATACTCCGCGGCCTGCAACGCAGCCGAGCCCCAGAAGCATTGATCATCATTCCCGAGGCTCGCAGTCCAGTTCGGGGGCATGTAGTCATTGTTAGGGCCAAGCTGGAACGCCATGCCCTTGAGAACGCTGGCCTGGAACGACTCATCTCCAGTCAAGTGCTGATAGTCAAGGTAAGTCTGCCAGAAGGCGGCGCCTTGATACCAATAATAGTTCCCAGTCCTGTCAAAATAACCCGGAGGCCCGGGGAGAATGCCGGGAATCTTGCCAGGCTTGTCTCCTTCGTAGAAGGTGAACAGGCTTTTGGCAAGCTTGCTGGAGGATTCGACAATCTCATCGCGAGAGCTGATCTTGAGTTCCGCGGCGGAGCCCGGGAGAGAGCCCAGGACGAGTAAGGCGCCCGACAAGGCAGAAGGGAGAAGCGCGATCATATCGAAGCTGGGTCGCAGATTTTCACGATTCTCCTGTTTTGAAAATTGTTGTGGTGGATGAAATTTGGCGCCAAGAGTGAGATTTTAGTTCGTCAGAGAGTGAATGGCTTGGGGCTTTCAGAAACGAGTGTGATGAAGTCGTACAAATAGACTCAAAGAGTGAGATCCGGCTGGACCGAATCGCCTCACGACGATGCGATTACGCCTGAATACTGGATGGAAGATGAATACGGACGGTGTCAAGGAGAGAAAACACCGCCATCCCGTAGAAACGCGTTGGTGCTTATTGAGATCAGACAAACGCGACCCCTGCTGTGCCGCACCTGTTGGCCCATTCAAACGGCTGCCTGCTCGGCAAGATGGCACTAACCAATTAAGCTAGTATTTTAGGTCCTCAGATCCTATTGATCGTCAGACTTAAGCCCGAAAAATTCGGGTGTTCGGGTACGGATTCCTTCCAGGAAATCTCGGCTATGCTGCTAAATGCTGTGCTTGAAAGGGGTAAAATGCGCCAAGAGAACCTGTGCAACCTATGCACACCTTCTTAAACACTAGCGCTGCCAGAAAGACTGCAGCTTCATCGCAGTAGACAATCCAGAGAGTCGCTGTTTTCTCAAAAGGACACCCAAACTTTGTTGGCAAACATTCCCGTTACACCAACAACAATGATCCCTGCCAGTATTTCTATGATGCTCCCGATTCCTAAACGCCGTTAACCACCTTCGTGCCCGCAATCTCTCCCGAACTCTTTACATCGGAATCTGTCTCCCTCTCGCCATTTATAGCTGTTGGCTCCGAAGTTGGGTTGGGTTTTGGCTCATCCTCATTGGATACTTGCGCCGTCTCCGTGGTCTCTGGAGTCTTCTCGGCGACATCAGCTTCCTGGCTGGCAGCGAGAGCCTTCAGAGCCTTCTTCTTCAATGCCTTTTTCTTCTTGGCCTTCTTTGTAGACTCCACCTTCTTACGGCGTTGGTCCTCGTCCATGACGGCCTTCTCTTCCATAACCCACTCCTCAATCCGTTCAACTGCTGTTTTCGGGTCGCTTCGGTACTTGAGCAGAAAGCCCTGGAGTTGTGCCGGCGTGAACATGTTTTCTGGGATGTGACTGCTGAAACTCGCCACTAAATCGTCAAAATCCTGCGCCTGCTGTTGTGAAGCCTCGGAATCCTTCTCAAGCACAGTTGGCTTATTCGTCAGATGGGGTCGGTACATTCGCTCAAACATGCCCTTGGCGCTCTCCTGTGAGATGTTGCCGAGATAAATCATCCGATCGATACGTCCGGGTCGAACGAGAGCCTTGTCGAGTTTGTGAGCCACGTTCGATGTCATGAGAACGATTCGGCCCTCCTGGGATGCAACTCCATCCAGCACATTAAGCAGGCCGGATAATGTGCACCGACAGCGGGCATACTCTTTCTCGCTGCTGGCATCGCTGGCCGCATCATCTTCATCCGATTCGACGTCTACATCGAGCTTCTTCCGCCGTTCGATTCCGACTGCGTCAATGTCTTCGAGCAGCACGATGCATTTTGGCGGCAATGCCGTAAACAGATTCTCCAAGTCACTGTCTCCGCGAATGCTTGGGATGTGAACGAGGTATAATTCGAGGTTGAAGCGGCTTGCAAGAGCCAAAGACAGAGACGTCTTGCCGGTTCCTGGTGGCCCGTAGAAAAGATAGCCCCTCCGATATGGGATGCCTCGTTCGGTGTAGAACCTTCGAGTTGAAGGGTTCAAATACATCTCGATATCATCGACTAATTCCGACTTGGTCTTCTCGTCAAAGTGCACCGTCTCCAATAATCGAATTGGCCGAAGGATAGTCGTATCCCACGACTCCTGTCCGTACTGGTTCTTCGTAGCCTGGACAGTGATGAACGACTCGCGCTGCTTGTCCGCAAAGTCTCTGCAGCTGTCGAGAAATTTCTTGATTGGCTTTATCGACCGGCCGAGTCGCATCACTACAAGTGGCTCCTCTCCCTGCGGAGCAGCGGAGTACTCATCCGGGATGCCGAACGTCGCGCCGGGGCTCCGCTGCGGCACCCGGCGGACCATGAAGAAGCCACCTTCGAACATGAACCACGTCGTGCCAAAGGTTGGCAGATACTGAACCGGGACTCTCTTCTCATGGTGCAAATCGTCGCGCTCAACGGGCTTGCGGTCGTACCACGCGTCATTCTGTATGACCTCCGTCCGGGCCGTCAGGATCCGGGTGCCTTGGCGAGTGAGCACATGGGCGCCGAGCCAGTTCAGCACTTCCCGGTTGAGCTTATCGTTGCTTGCGATTGATATTGACGCCGTGAAGAACCGTGTAACCCACCAGTAGACCTGCGTCCATAGCTTCTGCAGACCTGTCAACGCGTTCGGGATCTCGGCTCCGAATGTGACGAGCAGGAAGATCGTCGTCAACTCAACCCTGAGCCATCTTGAGAAGAACTTTTGTAAAGCGCCAAAGCCAGGTGCACTACGCTCCAGGAAGTCGCTGATTCCTTGGTCGCCTGCCCCAGTCAGCAAGGATGCCTTCGTGAGAAAGTTGCTCATCGTCGGTTCGTGAACATGAGAAATACAGAACAGCCGCTCGCTGGATGCATGTGGACAAAATGAAGTCGTTAAATATCGTGTGATCAGGGAAAGAAAATTCTGGGGCTTGCTGTCAGTCTTATGAAAGTTTTCAAGACACGCATGAGGCCGCCCGCTGGCCGCAGCTGCAGGCAGAAGAAGGCTGCGGCGTTGCGTGGTGCTGCCTAAGCCCTATCACGCGCGCCTTTGCTCCAGGCGGTAGCGTTTAAGCCTCAAATGGATCTTAGAACCGGGACGCTAGCCCGCATCAGTTGCAGCTACATGACGCCTGCTGCATGTGATTGGAATGTGGCGGCTGTCCATTTGCTGCTTATGGACAGAAAGCTGACGTTGGTTCTGGGCCAATCGTGGGGTAAGAAAGAACCCTGCCGTACGACTGAGACATTCGCGACCGCCTTGTTTTTAGGAATGCGGGACTCTCCATTTAATGGTACTTGTTTGTGCTACATTGCTTTTCATTCTGGTTCACCTGAAACAACCGATGTGCGCGAACATGCTATGTGACTTCGATTTCAGATAGGCATCGTGGCATCATGTAGGTTGGCATCGAATGAGTAAGGCGCTTGCTGACAATCGAAACATCTGTGTTGGGTCTTTCCATGATCAAGGTTGCCTAATTAGGGACTTCGATTGAGGATCAGAGAGTACGATGACCAGCCAAGCACGTCGCACAATGACGTAATTCGAAAGTCGTTCTACGTTCAGCCTCAAAGTCGGGGATGGAAAGCAAGCAAACGTAAGTCATTCCCAGGCACGTCCCAGAAGTATCTCGAATGTTCGGGACTTATTCCTGTTGATGCTTAAACAATGGGGGTCTCACGTTGGGTTAAGGGTGGCTGCAGCTTATGGTTTTACGTTTCGTTTTCTGTTTAACGAAATAACTCTTCATGAACGTAATTGACAAGGTGCTTTCTGTATGAACCCATAGCCGTTCTGTAGTGATGATTCTGGCCTGGCAATCATTGAACTTCAACATCGCACTTCCTTACAACTCAGAAGTTTCCGGTACGATAACGCCGATCATAAATTGCCTCTTGCCATGAGACTCACGAATTCCCATCACGTTGGTGTGAAAGGAGGTTCATCTTCAGAAGTCACCATTTTCCTTGGGTTGTTGAACGGCAAGTTAATAGGTTCGATGGAAAGCCGCCCTTTTATTCATTTTCCTGACTCATGGGGCTGGCTGTACAGTCTACGGAGAAACCTGCCACGACCTTGAGTTCTGGACTGCTCGATTTCAAAATATCAGGCAAAAGTTCCGTACTTTCCAATAAGTTATTTAGTGTATAGCCGTTACCATAAAAGTACTGTGCAGCATGACTCGAGAAAGTCATTCCTGTTTGGGAACACATTGCAGCTCGCTCAGCCCTATGCCAGTCCCCTCTTGCTAAACGGGGAGTCAGTGCATAAGGTAAGGGTCTTCCTGCGGCCCCCACGCCATCTCAGCACCGTTCACGGCTGGTGCCTATGCTTGAGGGATGCTGATATAACGGGCCACCTTGTCGACTTGCCAAGTCTTCGCAACTTACTAACTTCGAAAGTCGGATTGATAGCAACCGACGGTTCGAAGACGGTACGGAAGCCTAAGTTCGACGCCATCTAAAGTGGGTTACGGCGTCTTCCAAAGACCCTGGTCGGCGTTCGGTTTCATTTGTAGATAGGATCTACATCAAATGCCGACCCTTCACCCTTGAGCCTCTACCTGGTATCCGAAGATTCCCAAACCAAGACGACATGGGAAATCTGGCGATCCAATGCGTCTGCCGTGGTCTGGATCCAGAGCGGTGAGTATCCCGTTGCTGTGTTGTTGCAGTGCCCACCTGCCAGACTAGGGCCGAATGGGCCACCTATCCGAGAACTTGCTGCTTACGGCATGCTTACCGCCAAAATTCGTGGAGATTGATGCTTCCAACATGCGATACGGGAGACCTTTGAATAAATTGACAAACGCATGGCCGAATACGTGTCTTGAACATTCGGCTTTATGCGGATTCCGAGGCGCAGCCGAAAGGCCACCAATCCGGGGCGCTATCATTACCAACGGTGAATCGATGATAAGACGCCCGAGAGTTGATGAATAATATCGCGGCAATTATATAATTGCTTTCGAAGACGCCGGGAAGATCGTAAATCGTCGACAATTCGTCATCCGCCTTATCAATCAAGTCGCCCGACGATTCCTGTGCAGGAACTAATCGCCTCGAGTTCTCCAGTCCAGGTCGGCCGGCCGTGTTGCTTCGCTTCGGGTGGAGAATGGCCTCATCGTCGTCGTCGCCATCACTGTGAACTCGCTCAGGACCCTCCAGAGTCGGGCTTCGTCGACAGCTTCCATGGAAAGTCGAAACAAGACCTTGGCGATAACTAAATATGAGGATGAAATAGCCATGGTCCCTCTTCCGATATCGTCTCATGTTCCAGTTTAAACTCCCCTCTTTGATCGACATGCAACCCCTCCCCATGAACCCTGCATCCGAAGAAGATGCATCTGACACGTGGACTTAGCCGCAAACAACACAAGCGACAGCCTCGCAAGAGCTCAAAGAGGGCGAAAGTGCCACTTCGATGCGACCTTGGCTGAGAAATATCGGCAAGGGCAAGTAAGCGGTGCCGACCGTTTCTGCTTGAGATTGATGAGCATCCGAACCAGCGTCGCAGCAGAGTCCGATGGCCCTCCAGACCCCTGAATCGTTCTGACGTTTGCGCACGGTTCGCTCGATATGGACCCCTATCGTCTCTATTCGGCCCATTACTGGACGATGTCACCCCGTTGGGGAGGTGCCGCGCTGAAGAATCTCCGCTATGGATGCGTCCTCATGAGTCGCCGGACCCGCAAACAACGGTCAAACTGGCGAGAAACCGCTGCAGTTGCCGTATGTTGGTGGGTAGCCCAAGGGTTTTCCGACTTCCGACTTGAGCCTTCCGCGGGCGTTCTAGCAGGGATCGCTCAACGGGGGCCACAGGGTTACGAATACAGAGAGAGGGGGGTTGAGAGGAGGGGAACAAAACGGAACAATTCAACAAATTGCGATGAACCTGGTGCTGCAGCTGTCACATTTGGCTATTGGTATTTAAAGATCTTGACCGCTTCGTCGCTTTCTTTGGTTCATATGGACAAGCCTTTCTGAAATTCTCCTACCGAACCTGCAGACTCCTTTCGCTAATCTTTCTTCACCACATCACACCCATCACCATCACCACATACATCATGTCTGCTGCCAAGCCTACCTTCGTTCTCGCGCCTGGTGCGTGGCACAAGGAGATCTGCTACTCCCCCGTCGAGCAGCTCCTCAACTCCAAGGGCTACGAGACCGTCGCCGTCGAGTACCCCTCCGTCGGCGCTGAGCCCCCCACCAAGGGCCTGAACGACGACGCCGCCGCCGTCAGATCCGTCCTCCAGAGACTCGCCGACGAGGAGAAGGAGATCGTCCTGGTCGTCCACTCCTACGGTGGTCTCGTCGGTGCCAACGCCGTCGAGGGCCTCGGCTACAAGCAGCGCGCCAAGGAGGGCAAGAAGGGTGGTGTCATCACCTTCGTCTACCTCAGCGCCTTCGTCGTCCCCGTCGGCAAGTCTATCAAGGTCATGCTCGGCGGCCAGTTCCTCCCCTGGATGAAGTTCGATGTAAGTTGAGAACGAAATGAGACAAACCAAGATTCATGACTAATGCTCTTGCAGGGCAACTACGTCCACGCCCTCACTCCCGAGGAGATCTTCTACCACGACGTCGAGCCCGAGCTCCAGGCGAAGGCCATCTCCCAGCTGAAGCACCAGTCTGCCCCCGTCTTCGACGACGTCGTCACCTACGAGCCTTGGCACGAGATTGACTCCATGTTCTTCTTCTGCACGGAGGACAAGGCTATTCCCCTCGCCATCCAGGAGGGCATGGCCCAGCAGCTCGGCCCCAATGGCTTCACCTACTCCGTCAAGGCCTCCCACTCTCCCTTCCTCTCGGTCCCCAAGGAGGTTGTCGAGGGTCTGGAGCACGCCGCTAAGGTCGGCCAGGAGAGAGTCAGAGCATAGATGTGGAGGTTTAAGCAAAAGCGTTTCAATAGTTTAAAATGAATGAAGTCATGATTGATGACCAAACCCGTTGTCTTTGCACTTGGTGATCTGGTGAAGGAGGGTAGCTGTGAGACCAAGTTCTGACGGTGACACGTGAGAGTGGGTTTTGTACTGTATTTGAGAACTAGACCAGCCCAAAAACGAATCAGGTCGTTCAATCTAGCTCCTGTGATATGAATGCTAAATGCCAAAAGCTTCTCCTGAAGGACACTACTTTAGTGTCGCTTCGGGCCGTTACGAAAATGTCTCCACCACATCTTCACATCTTCACGTGAGCAGCGTCTTGGTATGCGATCCCACGTTGCTAATGTCCGAGCGTGCCGATGCAGGTCATCGTAATGGGACGCTGCCGCGTGGGATATATCGGGATCGTGGAGACTGGCCGGGAGTCTGAGTCGCAAATCTCATCCCCTGCAACTCGGCAGCGCCCTTGGCAGGCGGGCTGGTTGCCATGTGTGAGCGTAGGATGTCCTACTTTGGGTTCTGCCGTTGTTACGCGTCATGTTTGATGTTTTTCGATGAACATGTTCTAGAAAATATCGGTTAGACGAGCAGCGGCGGTGAGTGTGCTTCTTGCAAGGAGAAGGCAGTGTAATGTCCTGGGCCTGTCTCATGAAGCGAGCTGCAATACCCTAGTCCGGTTTCCACAGTGCGCTCGTTCTCGTGAACTTGAATTCAGAAGCAAGAAAGATACGTTGCAGGTTATGACAGACTCTTAGATGGTGAGATAATGCTATCTGCGCATCGTTCGAATGCAATCCTGTCGTGATAACCTCAAGTATCCGAGGCAGCCTCACGCCCAGAGGAAGGTGCGAGGTGACCCACTTTCAACCCACTTATCCAGGCCAACAATATTCCAGCGCATCAGTCTCTATTCCTTAAAAGACCCTTCGCGTTAGATCCTGACTTAGAAAGAATTAAGCTGTTTTATTCACACAGATGCTATATATATATTATAGTTAGTTTATAACAGTTATAAGCCTAACTTATACTACACTTCTAAACTACTATCTATAAAGCAAACTATAACTTTATTTAATTTATTTTATATCTATTATATTCTACTTTAACTCTTAAGCTTTATTTCTATATTTATCTTTAACTTATAATATACTTCTAACATAATAGCAACTATTAATTTCAGCACTTCCTATAAACTTACTTCTTATTGCAACTTCTCAGCCTAATATATTACCTTTTAGGTAGAAGTAAAGGCTAAAGATATCTAGAAATATATTAACCTAAATAATACTTCTAACGCTTTATCTAATTTAAGCAAAGTTAAAGATATATCTTCACTTAATAACTAGATTTAAAAGGAAAATAAGAAGCAATATAAGCGCTATAAAGCAGAGCAAGAAGCCTATAATAAAGTTATCGCTTTATATGCTCCTACTATTTTAAATATATAAAAAGCGCCTGCTGAAGGTAATATAACTAAAGATAGAGATTCTAAAGAAGAGGAATTTAAGAAAGCTACTAATAACTTACTACTATTAGCATTAGTTACACCTACCTTTCTCACTAAAAGATCTATAAGCATCTTTAAGCTCTACACCTCACACTTTACTATATATACTGCCTATAAAGCAAAGCATATATATAAGGAATAAGCATATAAAGCCTTAAATAAGTAGGTTAAAGATACTATTTCAGAAGAGATTTTCACCTCTATTTAAATAAAGCTCTTAGAGAAAAAAAACTACATCTTTTGCACTTTAATCTATATTTTAAAGTAATGCTATACTCTAAGCAACTTAAGTAATCTTACTATAATCTGCAAAGAATATACTGCAGTTTTAGATTAAGCAGTTTCTGCTGTTAATCTTAACACTTAGATTAGGGACTTCTAAAGCACACTTCTCAGAACCTCTCAATATAAGCTGCTAGAAGTATAGAAAACCTTTATATTAAAAACCTTTCTCTAAGCGATCTAATACTACTTCACTCTATTTTAAGCTAATCTAAAGCTTATTAATATTATTAAATGAGAACACTTCAGCACTAAGATTTAAAGCATAAGTTAGTATATTAATATATTTAAAAACCTTCTCTATAAAGATGTAATAAGAACCTAATTGAGGGGTCACTCTAATAAAGTCTTTATAACACTAGCAGAATATTCTAATAATATAATCTCTAGCAACCTTGCTTCAGAAAATCCCTCATAAAGCAAGTTAGCAGCATATTATGCATATAGAAAAAGCTATAAGTAAACTCTATTTATATATAATTGCCTTAAGTTTGCTTTTATAAGCAAAAGGTTTTATATAAGCTCTAAAGAAGCTATATAGGTTCATACTAAAATTAATAGGCTAAAGTACTCTAAGCTTTATGCTAAGATAGCCTGCTAAGAGTAGCTTACTATAAGAAACTCTAGCTTTCTTAGGCTTAATAACAGTAAGAATTAGAATAAGAAGGAACTGCCTAAAAATAACTTAAGCAGAATAAAGAGGTTGCTTAGCGTCTTTACTTTTAAGATAAACCTCCTAGCTAATATAGTAGCTTATATTATTACTGAGGATATTGTTACTACAATTGCAACTGAAGAAGTAGGGGCTTTTATATTAAAATCTAAACCTAATAAGGTTTATATAACTCACACTTAAAGCTTAGAAGTTCTTTCTAGCAGTATGGTATTAAATAACTACAGCACTCTCTACTTAGTGAATAACATCTCTCTCTTTAAGGAAGGCTTAGTTATCTATAAAGTAAAAAGGCAAGTTAAAGCAAGTGTAACCTTATACCTTATTGTAGTAAGAGGTATGAGGATCCTTTGCAACATACTGAACAGAGCAAATAAGCGTTAAGATTTAACGCTTCATAATATTATGCTTATAGATAACTTCTATATAAATATTATTTTAGAACACTTACTGCAAAAGATAGGCGTCTAATATTTAGGTTATAATATTACTTTTTGCGTGAGAGATTATAAAGATAGTATAGAAGTGAAGAAGCTTTTAAAAAAAAGTAATATCACTTTTATAGAATATTAACCTTATCTCTTATACTTATGTCTTAGATGCATTCTTTTTAGTAACACTTCAATTATAAATCTACTTACTCTTATAATAACTTATATAAAGCAACGCTCTTAAAAGCCTATATAAACTTATATTAATACTATAGAAATATAGCACCTTTGCTCTAGCTATCTAAGACCTAAAGCGCTTAAGAAACTGGTTTTTAATGCTTAGAGGGTGAAGATCTAAGGAATATCACACCTTAAATACTAATATTATGCAACTATATATGCAAAGCAAGTAATATTGCAATATACCTCAGAATGAAGAGCTATATAACCTTTCTATAGAATTTTATAAGATCTATTTAACTATTTAATAAGTTTTAATATAAATAAATAGCTATTTATTATTAAAGATGAATATATAGGTTAACTCTTTATATTCTTATATATAGATAAAACCTAACAGTTAGTCTTTATCGCTATTTAAACATTTAAATGCTAGATATAGAGATAATATAGCCTTATATTATGCAAGATTAGATAAGATAGCAAGCGCGCTATAATTGCAATAAATAAGATGTTAGAATTTTAGATCTAAGTATTAGATATAAAGATTAAAATCGAATAGGCATCTTTATATACTAAGGAGCTAAATAGAGGTATAGAGTAAGTAAGTTAAAAACTGATTATAAAGGCTATTGTAATAATTAAAGCAGCAGGTCTTCTATTTATACTATAAGTTAAAGTAGTATAAGCTGCAGCATTTCTCTATAATATAAGCCTTTATTAATACTATAGCTAGCTTTTGCTAATTTAAGTTAAAAAAAACTAGTTGAGAGACTATATTAAGCGCTATAAACCTGCTTATAAAGCAAACCTCTCAGTTAATTTTTACTTATAATAGAGAGAAGTTTATATATATAGCTGCAGAGCATACCCTTTTAAAAAAAAATATAAAGCAAATAAGAATAAATATAACTTTAAAATTATAATATAAAAGCATATTAAATATTTAGTAAGGTATATAGCAAACTTATATAACCTCTATAGAGTCTAAATACCCTCACTTTAAGAAGTTATTATTATGCAAAATGTGACGTTTAATAAGAAGACATTTTACTTAAAAGATAATATAAAGTTAGCAATCTAAGGCGAAAAAGCCTGCATAATTGCTGATGAGATATAAGAACTAGCATCTCTAGCGCCTTTTAAGCTATAGCTCTTAAGAGTATAAAATAAAGCTGAAATCATATTAATAATAGATAATAAAGCGCTATTACTACACCTTTCCTTATTAAGAGAACTTTAATTAGTTAATAATAAGCAAAAGAGATAGTTACTAACCTTTAAGTTAAATATAAACCCTACTAATATATATAAGATAATAAATTCCACGCTATTATCAACCTTTATCTATAAAGATAAAGCAATAGAAGAGACTTAAAATGCTAGCAGAGATATAACCTTTGCTAAAGATATAATCTTAGATAAAATCTATATTCAAACTGATACCTCTCCTCTACGCAATCTAAACATAAAAGATAACAATATATAACCACTCTCACAAAGCAACTTTCTTACTCAGCTAGTATAGCTATATTTAAGAACTGGGGAAAAGAGTGCTGCAGAAGAGGAGTTAGAGCAGATATATAACTGTGCTAACTTAGGCTAACTTAAAATTGCAAAGCTGAAGCGATCACCTCGCTTTAAAACACACTTTGCATTTCTATATATAGAATAAAACTGGAATACTTTTTTTGAAATATATATATTAGAATAGCAGAAAGCAATTAAAGAGGTAGACTAAAGTTACTACTTGCTCTATTACTTCATCTTTACTTCTATTTACTAAGCAAAGCTTAAGTGCATTTCTATAGTACTAAGTAGAAAAATCTATATTAATCAGCTTATTAAGTTACTTAAAACCTAAAGAGATATTTAATAAATATTAAAACCACTCTGCTTACACTTTATTAAAATATATAATATTAAAATTAATAAACTTAAGGAAATAAAAGTCTAAAAAGTTATAGATAACATAAAGGCTAAAAACAAGCTGATACCCCTTAAGTAAGTGTTTATATATAAACTAGATCAATATAAATATCTCAACTGCTATAAGGCTAGAATCTATATTTAAAGCAACTTTTAAGAAAAGCATTCCTTAGAACAGATATATATTGCAACTTTTGCTTTAAAAACTTTTAAAGTTATAATAGCTCTTACAGCATAATTCAACCTCAAAATTCACTAATTTAATATTATTAATATATTTTTAAACGCTATATGCAGACTAAACAACCCCCTTATCACTTATTACTTACTAAATAGCTTTAAAGAAGATAAAAAGGTTATTAAACTTCAACATGCTCTATATAGACTTTGCAATATATCTCTACTTTAGTATAAAGAGTTCTCAAGCTTTCTTTTTCATCTCAGATTGCACCTAATAAGCAAAGATCTATATCTCTTTTAGACTTATAATAAGAGAGTTTTTATACTCTTCTATATTAATAATATCTTCATTTTATATTATAAAGACTATATAAAAGAAGCTAAAAGGGTTATAAAAGGGATTAAAGAGAAGTATAAGCTGAAAAACTAAAGACTAGCTAAATAGTATCTAGGAATTAAGATTACTTGCAATTAAATAATGCAAAGCATCTACTTTTTATATAATCAGTATATTAAACAAATTGCAAAGAAGTTTAATCTTATTAACTCTAGAGTACTAATTATACCTCTTCTGCTCACTTTGCTTAAGAAGTTTAATAGAGAAGCAAACCTATAATAAGTCCTCTTATATTAAGAGAAAATCAAATCAATCCTCTATACTGCAATTATAATATAACTAAATATTATATTTGCTTACACTTTATTATTATAATTCCTAACAAACCTATCTCTAAAGCACTATTAAGCTGCAAATTAAATAATCTAATACTTATATTATACTTAATACCTTGCAATTTACTTCAGCATCTCAGAAGGTGATATAGCTTAAGTATTACTAATTACAAGCAATGCATCCTTTGCTGATAATAAAGAGATATAAAAGTTATTTTAAGGTTTTATAATATCTCTCTTTAGAAGCTTAATCTAATAGAAAGCTATATATTAAAATATAGTAACTATATTAACAACAGAGGTAGAGCTTCTAAGCTTAAAGCATACTATAAAAGAGACTATAGCTTTTAAACAACTCTTTAGAAACCTTAAACTCAACCTAAAAGATATATAGAAGATCTATTATAATAATCAGCAAATAATATAACTTATAATAAGCAAAAAAGAGTGCATTTCAACTTACCTTCGCTATATAGATATCTAAAATATATAGCTTCACTAAGAATATACTAAATAATCGTTTTAAGTTATATATCTTCTAACTGATAAAATGCTAGCTAACAGCCTTATGAAAACTTTTTCCTATATAAAGTTTAAATAGTTTAAAGCACTTCTAAACCTCTAAGATATATCATAAGCAATAGCATAAAGCAAAAAGAAAAAATTAAGCAGTAAGTAAGGCCTACAGACTAGGTATTTTTGATTAAAAATAGCTTAATAGCTAGGAAGCATATAGCTCTCTCAAAAGCCTAAAACACCTACACTCTGCAGAATATATAGCAAAGCAAAACTATGCTTTATTTCTATTTAAAGAGAGCAGTTGCATACTTATCTATTAAGATCTAATATATAAGCAGCAATTCCTCAGAGAGGTGCTTGCTAATAAAGCTATTAATAGTGCAGCAAATGCTAGCTGCTTAAAGGCTAGCAGTAATCACTTCAAAAAGCAAACTAGCATATAAATCACTAGAGATTAATATATCCTCTGCAGCAATCTTAACCTCTAGAGTAATAGCTAGCATAAGAAGAAGAGCTATAAGATCAGCAGCCACTTTGCCACCACTCTCACCCTTAACTTTAGCCTTCTTCTAAGCCTTATTATAAGCATTAAAGGCCTTATAGAGTGTAGTTCTCTAATAAGCAAAGACCTATAATATATAAGTTAGCAAACAGTTAGCAAAGCAAAAGGTTGCATAGTAGAATATATATTATCTATAAGATCTTCTTATATGCTGCTAAGGAATTAGAGCCTCAGTCTAAAAACAGAAGCTAGTATAAGAATATATAGTTTTCTCTTCTCCTTATAAAGAGCGCATTTGCCCTCCTGCTCTAAACTAGGCGCATATATGCTAAGCAACATACTTAAGATAGCGCTATATAAGTATAGTAAGCATATAGTATTACTTAATAGCAGCAGCTGCTCTTTTTTCTAACCTTTAGCCTTTAAAGCCTCTGCTTCTATTTAAATATTAATAAATAATATAATAACTTAATTAGAAATATAGATTAGAGATATATTCTGCTTATGCTTTTAATGCAGTTTGCAAATAGATAGAAGAGCAGAAGTTATAAACTGTAAATTATATATTCCTTTAGCTCTTCTACCTTCTATAAGCTTTTCACTCTTCTTAAGCTTATTAGTTTTAGCCTCTATAAAACAACCTAAATTAGTAACTATACTATAAAAGCAATAGAGTGAAGCAAAAACTTTATAATACTTTACAATAAAAAGAAGACTTAGAAGTGATAAAAACAGAAGATAAGATAACTTACTCTTAAGCTTAAGGCTTTTAGGCTTAAGGGCAGACGCTAGAAGAATGCTGCTGCTCTCTTCTTCTTCTCTTTCTCTCTTCTTATGCTTCTTATTAGCAAGAGCAGCTTTTGCTTTAGCTATAGCAGCTGCATACTCAGCTTTAGTCTTCTTAGAAAGCATCTAAATAATATAGTTAGCATTAAAAACAGAATTGCAAGCAAATAGAGGTGTTATAATAGCAGCATTAGTATATATATATATATAGAAGTAAGATAGGTAATATATATAGTTATAATAATAGTAATAGAGAAGGAAAATTGAGAAGTAGAGATAATATATAAGATATTATTATTACTGCTGCACTGCTGCTTTAACAGCTGCTTTAGCTGTTTATCTTAAGCTAATAAGAAGTCTTTATTTCTGCTAAGTAAAGAGATAATATTAGTTACTACCTCAGCATTTATAATATTAACTATAATAGAAGGTATATAAAGAGAAAAACTTACTTCTTTTATGCAATTTAATAATAAAGCTGTAAAGTTATCCTTTTTATTAATTTCTTTTATTAATTACCTCTCTTTATATTTATTTATAGATTTAAAATATATATATAAAAATACAGAATAGTAGTTGCATAAGATTAAGGTTTACAGGCTCTTTTAAGCCTGGAGAGGTGTGTTGTGATAACCTTAAGTATCTAAAGCAGCCTTACGCCTAGAGGAAGGTGCAAAGTGACCTACTTCCAACCTATTTATCCAGGCTGACAATATTCCAGCGTATCAGTCTCTGTTCCTTAAAAGACCCCTCACGTTAGATCCTAACTTAGAAAGAATCAAGCCGTTTTATTCACACAGATGCCATACGTACGTTATAGTTAGTTTACAACAAATCCCCAATTCTTTCACCGTGAAACCTTTTCACAAACATCATAATCCTACATGCACCAACGCTCACAATACAGATTTCGGCGCGTCCCAATATTTGGGCACCGCGAAAGTAACATCCGAGTTCTCCATCTTGATGCCAACCTGCCACCTTCCAAGACCAGGCCAGAAGTTTTCATGCTCACCCACAATATTACCCCTCTCATCCGCCTGTCTGATGTCGAACCATCCAAGACTTGCCTTCTTCGAATATTGCCCTGGCGCAACACTGCACCAGCGATCCGTGCCTGGCAATTCGCCTTGGCTGCCGCTTCCCTCAGGTAGCGGAGGCTGAACAAGCGTGGCGTCCAGACCGACGTAAGAGAGAAGGTTCAGGGACAGCGGGAATGAGGGGACGTAAGGGACCGGCTTGAATGTGGCTTGGAAAAGTGGCGTAGTGCTGGCTGATGCCTCTTTGAGATCGCCTGTGGTGTCGTGCGGGAAAACCTTGACATGGGTGCTACCATCCACATCGTATTTCCAATCGAAGGCGGCAAGGTGCTTTGTAATGTTCCAGTCTGAAGTCTGGTGTTAGCAACTGCTCACATGAGATTTCAACTGAGATGAGAGATGAGACGCAGACTCACTTTTGCGGCCGTTCCAGCAGGTGTGCTTTTGCGATACATATATCCTTGTAATTCGAGCGTTCTTCTTCTTCACACGCTTGCCGTTCTCTTCCACAGTGTACTCGTGGAAGCCGGGGCTGAGAATCAGCTCGTCATAGGGCCCCACTGGGCTCTCTGTGTATCGTATGATCTGCACCATGCTGATGCCGCCCAATGGTCGACTTCCTTCCGGATTGATGTACGATGAGTTCGCCTCAAGAGGAGAGTATGTGATTGTCGGCGGGTGCTCAGCCTGTTTTCTCGGTGTCCAAAAGCTGAAGAGGTAGATGTCGCCCTTGAGCTTCCATGGGGGAGGGACGTGGGTGAAGTCGTCAGACGTCATGGTGAATCTGACTGTGTGAGGAATGGAATGAGTCTCTCCGTGGAAAAACAAAGGGGGATCAATATTAATGTGTTGTAGTTGGAAATTCCAGGCAGAAGCAGTGCGCGGGGTCTATGAAAACAATAATCTTCGTCGGATGTCAAGCCGATGATTGCACGAATCTGGGGTATGCTGGAGGATCAACAACATCGGGGATGCGAAGCGGGGAAGGGACCAGCTGTCAGCACCTCACCTTATATTTCCTCCTCGGGCGTAGGGCGGGCCTGTGCAGCGCCGGCGTGACGCTGCTGTTTGCGGGGATAGGCGCCCGGCTGCTTCACCGGGCCTCGGTTTCAGGGGTCTTCCTACGAGCTAATTGCCACATTGGGAATTGGTAGTACGTGAGGAGTGCTACCAATGAAGAGGTGTATGCGTACCCTGCATCAAGTACTGTTGGAATATCGCTTGGATAGAGTAGATGACATGGAGTAGGAAACACAACAAAAGCTTCGCACGGAGAAATCAAGTCGGAGAAAAGATGTGATGGTACACTGTGACGTGACCACTCATAACTCCATTGGCATAGCGAAACTCGTGTACTCTGTTTGGGTTTTATTTCATGCTGATATGCTCGAAGTCACTCATACTATTGTAATCTCCTTCAAAGGCAAATCATTCCAAGGCTCGATGGGATCCTCAAGAAGGTCATAGTCTTCTCCCTCTCGCCCGTAACGTTTGTAATCTAAATCAACGAAGCCAATGCGCTCGTAGGTATTGTGACCGGTCCTTAGTTTCACATGGATTGCCTGGGCATACCCAAGTGAAGGCCAAGCCCGCCCCATGCTAACCACAATGATGAGACCTCCCATCACCATCCCATGTTCTTGGTTGGTGCGATCTGGCTTGTAGCTTCTGATCATAATGCCGTTGACCTTTGTAGGGGAGCTGTATGGGATCGTAGGTGGATACAAATCGCTGCTGTCAAAGACGGGCGCTTCGATCGTGATTGAGCCTGAAGATTTTAAAACGCCACCCATGTAGACCGGCCCATCGGCGTCGTAATCGATCTTTCTCACTCTTGCTAATGGCTCTAGAGACGAAGTTCCCCACCTTTCCCATTGAATCGGACCACTCACTGAAGCCCAAGACCAGGTTGGATATTTGGGTATATCCCCCTGGTCATTTGTCGAGCTTTCCTGAGGGCCACCGGAGGCCGGCCGCGTAGTGCGCCAACCGAGGTCAACACTGAAAGACGTTTCCCAAAGGCCAGAAAGATATCTCCCCATATCGTGATAGTTCTGCATGCGCTTGGCAAGACCGGCAAGGGCGGCCATTCGGTCTTTGTCGGGGAAGGTAAGCTGGAGCCTCGAATACTCATGCACCCAGCGATACCAAAGCAGCCTAGGGTTCTTCGAAGGAAGGCCATATGGCATATGCGTATACGATGTATTCTCGTGAGTTTTGACAGGAGGAGTGGCCCAGTCGTCGCACTTTCCCTCGCTGAATCTACTTGTCTGGCACGTCCAAACCACTTGCTCGTCACAGAAGTGAAGCACTCGACGCGATAGTCTCATCTCCTGGTACACCCAGCCTCGGTCAAGCAAGGGAAGCCTGGACTTTAGTTCAGAGTTTTTGAACTCCCCAGGCAAGCCTGGGGGCTCCACTGATACAAAGACTCCTTCGTAGCCAGGGACGGGCTCCCCAAGAAACTTTGGGTGCCTTTTCGAGAAGCAACCACCCGATGCATCAGCAGATCTCGTCGCCGCAATGGTGACATAAGCGTTTTCGTAAATATCAGACATCTGCGCCGCCTGTTTATTCCAATCTTCTTTGCTGTCTTGGTCTTGGATGATGCATAGAGAGTCAATCCACAGGTAGTCTATTTCCAAGTAGCGACATACCTTGATGGCATCTAGGAAGTTGGCTGGCAGATCATTTTTTGGAATCTCCCTCATGAATGTTTTTAGAGTATCGTCAGTCGTCTTTGTGACGCTGCTGTCTGTTCCCCAGCAGTGGCTGAGACAGGCATATTGCACGTTCCCAACGTTTTCACGAAGGACAATTGATTCACCCCTCAGTTCAATGAGTCGGTGTGGACCGCTGAACAGACTTCCGCGTGTGTCTTGGTTCTGGCACAGCTTGTGAGATTCATTGCATGTGCGAAGCCATCCGCGCACTGTTTCCTGGGTCTCCGCCGAGTCGGTCCATTCTGGCAAGCGACTGCGTACTTTCTTGATTTCGAATGGAGTGTGCAGATTTCCTAATGAGTAATCTATCAGCACTGCCATTGACACTTGTGCTTTTCGGTAATCGAGGCTCAATTTAGAGTTTCTACTCCTAAGATTTGTTGCGAAACGGAGTTTGAGGGTCTGTCAGTGTTGAAAGGACTCACCGATCTCCCGATCTTTCGTGAAGATGTCGAGGTAGAAGTTGCCTCTCTCGTATTCTAAAAAATACTGATTCGACTGTGGATCAGCCCACACGTGTCTGACTTCGTAGCCATCGAGGTGTTCTTTTATTTTCGCGATACAGGCCACGACGAACCTGCAGCGTGGACAGCCATTTGTAGCTCCTTCGACCTCCTTCGACTAATGCGTCGTACGGGCAGCTTCTCGGGTCTTCTTCCTGGCACGAAATGCAATATGGCTTTGTCTCAACTGGACCAGCGGGCCCGAAGTCTGAAGCCATGGTGGATGTTCAATGTAGGGT
Source organism: Colletotrichum horii (assembly GCA_027406005.1). Classification (NCBI taxonomy): domain Eukaryota; kingdom Fungi; phylum Ascomycota; class Sordariomycetes; order Glomerellales; family Glomerellaceae; genus Colletotrichum; species Colletotrichum horii. The sequence continues at coordinate 8,243,088 of JANVYB010000001.1, read as the reverse complement.
GTTGTTTTTCAGCTTTAGGCTACAACAACCCCGCAGAACCTCTTGGGCTATGCATCCAGACCCATAAAACAAAAATGATCACATGATCCCTTGCTGACCAAAGTATGCCTATGGCCAAGACCAATCCAGGCTGGGGGGCTTCTTGTTTCTACGGCATCCGTTCTCAGAAATGGCTTCTGTGTCATGCATGACCGTCTTACAATTATATATGAATCGAACAACAAGGGTCATCCGTATGAATAGCTACCGTTCGAGCTCCATCACTACATGTAATAAATATGCCTGAAAATTTTCAAAAAGCTTTTTGACTAGCGTTTTCTATGCTTCAATGTTTTCACAGCTTATCGACTCACATACGGCTGACGGAGAGAAATCATATAAATGCATGCCGCTGCGCGCTCATTTGACACCAGTCTGCACCGCCTCGGCGAGCTGATGATATAACAGTGTACGCGGTCTTTATCTTGAATACCAGGCACCACATAGCTGGACCGGCTCTGGATCTTAAAGGTTCTGGGGCTGAACGTGCGAAAGGTGGAGAACGGTTGGATCCTCGCGCAGAAATTTGATGGAAAAAGGCCCGCAAAGCCTCATTAGCGCCTAAACACCCAGTTGATACGGGCAATCGCAATATTTCTGCCTCCTCAAAAGTTTTCCGAAGGCACTAATTGCAACTATGCGTAATATCATATGATCATTTGGGTTCTCTGTGGGTAACTTAGCTGGTTAGGCTCCTTTTATTCTCATGGCAGTTGAGCGAAACACATATTCCGATCTTGGTAGACATATCATTGTTCCCCCGTCGAACGACTTTTATGCATCAAGAATGGGCGGGGGCATGTTCACATTCCTCGATAGTATCCCGTCGAAAATAGTTGACCTTGTTTGGAAACCGTGCTATTCAGTCGTTTCATAGTCAACCTTTGTTTAATCCTCATCTTACATCAACTTTTGTACCTAAGAAGCACATTTTCCACACGTAAAGACTACAGAATTGATAGGCTGAAATCTGAATTGAACTGATATTGATAGCCAGAGCTGCCAAGTTTGGCTGGTATCGTGCTTGGGGCGTGGCGCTGGTAGTCGCTCACGTTCTCTTAGTTCTGATACAATTCCACAGCTCGGGTGTCCTCCTAACCCGTCGTCTCTACCGACTTTGAACATTTTATATAACATTTCCCAGCCTTATTGTCGCATTCTCTCGAACTCGGGTAAATTGAGCCGTCGACAAAGCTCCAAAGAGCACCCGATGTACGGTAACAGTTGACTTCGGCCAGTTTGCAGCCGGCTTGGCAACCTGTGTCCTGATTAGATGACTTGGGTTTCCGGCCAAGGATACAGTAGTTGCGGCGCACATGCAGGAATGGCAGCTACAGAATGAAGAAAGTTCAGTCTGGAAAAGGGGAAGAGAATGAGCTCACCTCTTGGGAAGAAAATAGAAAGATGGTCGGATAGCGCTAGAGCTCCTGTTGCCGTTGTACACAGCATGAACGCAAAAACCATCATTTTTGACCGAGGAACGTTTTTCATGGGTCTGTTCGAGTGTTTGTGCGAGAATGAAGGCTGTGAAGGTAAAATGATGTGGAGGGAAACCGATATCCTTCGCAGCTGCCACGACCGGCCTTTAGCATTTATAGTCAACAACTGGCGGTTCTTCACAGCTAAACACCCTTCGCAAGTGACGAAAGACTGTCTAAATTCTGCCTTTGGTCGGCCTCCTGCCGCAAAAGGCTCAATGGCGTCGATGGCGTCTTCACTGACCCAGATCCCCCTTGATCACCCCTTGCAAGACCGCTTGTGTCGTCAGACCACATAGAAAGACGTCTACTCAGGTATGAAGCGGAACACAGCCATCGAGACCATTTCATCCGTCTCCGAGCTCCATATAATCACTACATACAGTTGAAACACTTGGCGTACGTCTTCGACCGTTGAAAGCAATCTTGTTTCCCTACTGACAAGCCTTCCTGCCTTAGGAACCGGCTGATAACGAAGAAACGGGATCCACGATCATTAATTTGAGAGACACCTCAGCTTAGCCAAAGATAGTACTTTGCAGTCCAACCAATAGAGTGTTTAATCTGCGTGCTCACTTTTAACGAACCTCCCATTCAGCTCTTCCAAGTTTTCGAATGACGTAAATGGTTTGAACTAGCCAAATCTATTTTCAATCCTCATCAATTGCCGTAACCCATGCTTTGCTTTTAAGAGCTGCCAGTAAAGATCCACTGACCAAACAACCAACTCCGACCATGACTGTTATTTGCAGATGGTCTGCGAAGTTTGTGTGTTAATAAACCTCCGCCAACGTAGAGCAGATGCTGAATGTCGACGAGAACCCACCTCCAAAGTGAAAGAAGCTAGGGGGTTGGAGCCAGTGCCACCACAGCACAGGCAGCTTGACACTTCCCGAACGCTAGGTTGCATGCAATAACAGCGGGAGCAGCTGCGGCACCCGCCGTTGCCCCCCAAACCGCTCCAGCAGCGGCATAGCAGGCCGTGACGACGCCTGCGCATCCAGCTTGGCATATGCCGTAGCCTAAGGGGCCAGCTTCAACGGCAGGTGGCGCTGCCAAGAAGATAGAAAGTGCAAGAATGATTGAGAGATTCATGTTGTTAAAGTGTAAGCGGTTTGTTTGACAGAGGGGCACGTATAATAATCTGCGCGAATTCCGTTCGAGGTAGTGTTGTAGGGGGAAGCGTGATGTTGGTGACCTGACGGCGAGTGCATGGGTCGGTTTGATCGCATTAAATAGCCTAGTCTATGTGCATTAACTTTCAAAATTGGGCAGAAGGCTGTCAGACGTCAATTAGCTTGGGATGGCTGGATCATGTCTGCTGGAATGTTCCGTGGTCGGCCTCCAGCATATACAATCTCATCTGGCGTCATAGGCAACCCCACGAACTCAGATAACCATGTCTGATACTGACTTTCAGATAAAATGATTGTAGGTAGGGAGTATCAATTGAAGCTACGTCAGAATGCATCCCTTCACTTGCAGCTTCCATGCAACGGCGGTAGCAAGCCTCGGGTGATAACAATCGCCGGCAGATCACTAGTTCTTTGAGCACAAGAAATGAGCTCATGTGTCTGACCATGTGTATGATGTCTATTAAGCCCCATCTTTACTTAGTTCAATTCAAGACTCGGGCTGGGAATACAGACTGCGCATGTCATATGACGTCAATCCTTCAGGCTTGAGGTGGGTTACCTAGGTTTAGTTTCATACAAATATTATAAACGAATCTAGCCAAGGGGGCCACAGAAGGAAATGGTCAATTTCTAGACAGCTATTCTTCTGGATGGCAGGGCTGAATCTAATCTATTCACACGGACAATACGTGATGAAGTTTGCAACAATGTCACTCGACGAGACTTTGGAGTAATTAGTCTTTAAAGTGCTCTAGTCATTGAACATCGTGTGTTGCCAATCTTCTATATCCCCGTGTAGTCACCTTGGTAGTCCGGCCTCTGGCCTCCCGATGACAAAATAGCCATTCCTTCATGGTGGAACGATGGCTCTGATTCAATTGGTGTTGTTGGAGGCCGCGGCAAATGATTTAAGGCAGTCAGTGTCACAGCCCACGTATGTTTTGATGCCTTTGAGCATGATGTGGCCTGCAGCAATTGGACTTATGACCGTAAGCTGGTTAGCGGCGGAGGAGCATGCGCCCAGTGTAGCCATACATCCTTTCCAACAATCTTCGTATGCAGCTTGAGCAGTAGCGCGAGAAGAACCAGCCAAGACGACAGCCGGTACCAGAATGAGGAATGCCGGAATGGTGACTGCGGAGAATTTCATACTGATGGCTGAGTCTAGGTTGCAGAAGAGAGTTTGATAAAAATAGTACTGATGGTGTCGCAAAAGTGGAACCACGATTGCGGGAGCGCAAGCGTAGCTTTTGTTACCACACACCCCCCCAGGCTGTAGAGTATGTCTACAGGGCTACCTACAGGCTGAATAACGCTACGCGCCCACTTAAGGGGCACTGCCCTTAAGAAAGGAAAAAACAGCTGACTTAAGCGGGAATTGAACCTGCGACTAATGTGCGAACGTCCTATGAAGCGCCCACTTTTGCTATTGTGGCATAGAGGTAGCTGGGTAAAACAGGCTTATAACTGTTGTAAACTAACTATAATGTATATATGGCATCTATGTGAATAAAACGGCTTGATTCTTTCTAAGTTAGGATCTAATATGAGGGGTCTTTTAAGGAATAGAGACTGACGCGCCAGAATATTGTTAGCCTAGATAAGTAGGTTAGAAGTAGGTCACTTCACACCTTCCTCTAAGCATAAGGCTGCCTCAGATACTTAAGGTTATTATAACACACCTCTTTAGGCTTAAAAGAGCCTGTAAACCCTGATCCTATATAACTACTATTTTATATTTTTATATATACATTTTAGATCTATAAATAGATATAAAGAGAAGTAATTAATAAAAGAAACTAATAAAAGAAATAATTTTGCAGCTTTATTATTAAATTGCATAAAAAAAGTAGGTTTTTCTTTTTATATACCTTCTATTATAGTTGATATTATAAATGCTAAGGTGGTAACTAATACTACCTCTTTATTTAGCAGAAAAGGAGGCTTCTTATTAGCTTAAGCTAAGCAGCTGAAGTAGCTATTAAAACAGCAGTATAACAGTAATAATAATATCTTATATACTACCTCTACCTTTCAATTTTCCTTCTCTATTACTATTACTATAACTATATATATTGCCCACCTCACTTCTATATATATATACACATTTATGCTGCAATTATAACACCTTTTATTTACTTATAATTCTATTTTTAATACTAACTATATTATTTAGATGCCTCTTAAGAAGACTAAAGCTAAGCATACAGCTACTACAGCTAAAGCGAAAGCTGCCTTTACTAATAAGAAGCATAAAGAGAGAGAGAAAGAAAAAGAGAAGAGTAGCAGCACTTTTCTAACGCCTGCCCTTAAGCCTAAAGGCCTTAAGCTTAAGAGTAAATCATCTTATCTTCTGTTTTTATTACTTTTAAATCTTCTTTTTATTATAAAGCATTATAAAGTCTTTACTTTATTTTATTGCTTTTATAGCATAATTATTAACTTAAGTTATTTTGCAGAAGCTAAAACTAATAAGCTTAAGAAAAGTGAAAAGCTTGCAAAGAGCAGAAGAGCTGAAGAGGTGTGCAATTTATAGTTTGCAACTTCTATTCCTCTATCTATCTGCAAACTGCACTAAAGGTATAAGCAGAGTATATCTCTAATCTATATTTCTAGTTAAGTTATTATATTATTTACTAATATTTAAATAGAAACAGAGGCCTTAAAAGCTGAAGGTTAGAAAGAAGAGCAGCTGCTGTTACTAAGTGATATTATATGCTTACTATACTTATATAGCGCTATCTTAAGCATATTGCTTAGCATATATATATTTAGTTTAAGGCAGAGGGGCAAATGCGCTCTTTATAAGAAGAAGAGAAAACTATATATCTTTATGCTAGCCTCTGTTTTTAGATTGAGGCTTTAATTCCTTAGCAGTATATAAGAGAATCTTATAGATAATATATATTCTACTATATAACCTTTTGCTTTGCTAACTGTTTGCTAACTTATATATTATAAGTCTTTGCTTATCAGAAAACTATACTTTATAAAGCTTTTAATATTTATAATAAAGCCTAGAAGAAGGCTAAAGTTGAAGGTGAAAGTAGTAGCAAAGTAGCTGCTGATCTTATAGCTCTTCTTCTTATGCTAGCTATTGCTTTAGAGGTTGAAGTTGCTATAGAGGATATATTAATCTCTAGTGATTTGCATGCTAGTCTGCCTTCTAAAGCGATTACTACTAGCCCTTAAGCAGCTAGCATTTACTACACTATTAACAGCTTTATTAGTAAACACCTCTCTAAAGAATTGCTGCCTATATATTAGATCTTAATAGATAAATATATAATTACTCTCTTTAGATAGAAATAAAGCATAGCATCACTTTGCTATATGCTCTGTAGAGCATAAGTGTTTTAAGCTCTTAAGAGGGCTATATACTTCCTAGCTATTAGGCTATTTTTAATTAAAAATACCTAGCCTATAAGCTTTACTTACTGCTTAATTTTTTCTTTTTACTTTATGCTATTACTTATAATATATCTTAGAAGTTTAGAAGTGCTCTAAACTATTTAAACTTTATATAAGAAAAAGTTTTTATAAAACTATCAGCTAGCATCTTATCAGTTAGAAGATATATAACTTAAAATAATTGCTTAGTATATTCCTAGTGAAGCTATATATTCTAAATATCTATATAGTGAAAGTGAGTTAAAATGCACTCTTTTCTACTTATTATAAGTTATATTATTTGCTGATTATTGCAATAAATCTTCTATATATTTCTCAAGCTAAGTTTAATATTTCTAAAAAGCTGCTTAAAAGCTATAGTCTTTTTTGCAATATGCTTTAAGCTTAAAAGCTCTACCTCTATTATTAATATAGTTACTATACTTTAATGCGCAGCTTTCTATTAGATTAGGCCTCTAAAGAGAGATATTATAAAACCTTAAGACAACCTTTATATCTCTTTATTATCAGCAAAGGATATATTACTTGCAATTAGTAATATTTAGGCTATATCACTTTTTAAGATGCTAAAGCAAATCGCAAGGTATTAAATATAGTATAGATATTAAATTACTTAGTTTGCAGCTTAATAATGCTTTAGAGATAGGTTTATTAGAAATTATAACAGCAAGGCGCAAGCAAATGCAACATCTAGTTATATTATAATTGCAATATAGAGGATCAATTTGATCTTTTCTTAATATAAGAGAACTTACTATAGATTTGCTTTTCTATTAAACTTTTTAAGCAAAGTGAGTAAGAGAAGTGTAGTTAGTATTCTAAAGTTAATAAGATTAAACTTCTTTATAATTTATTTAATATATTAATTATATAAAAAGTAGATGCTTTGCATTATTTAATTATAAGTAATCTTAATTTCTAAATACTATTCAGCTAGTTTTTAGTCTTTCAGCTTATATTTCTCTTTAATCCTTTTTATAACTTTTTCAGCTTTTTTTATATAGTTTTTATAATATAAGATGAGGATATTATTAATATAAAAGAGTATAAAGACTTTCTTATTATAAGTCTAAAAGAGATATAGATCTTTGCTTATTAAGTATAATCTGAGATAAAGAAGAAAGCTTAAGAACTTTTTATATTAGAGTAGAAGTATATTGCAAAGTCTATATAAAGTATATTAAAGTTTAATAACCTTCTTAAATTCTTTAAAGCTATTTAGTAAGTAATAAGTAATAAAGAGGTTATTTAGTCTATATATAGCATTTAAGAATATATTAACAACATTAAATTAATAAATTTTAAGGTTAAATTATGCTATAAAAGCTATTGCAACCTTAAAAGTTTTTAAAGCAAAGGTTGCAGTATATATCTATTCTAAAGGATGCTTTTCTTAAAGGTTGCCTTAGATATAGATTTTAGCCTTATAGCAGTTAAGATATCTATATTGATCTAGTTTATATATAAACACCTACTTAAGAGGTATTAGCTTATTTTTAGCCTTTATATTATCTATAACTTCTTAGACTTCTATTTCCTTAAGTTTATTAATTTCAATATTACACACTTTAATAAAGTGTGAGCAGAGCAGTTCTAGCATTTATTAAATATCTCTCTAGGTCTTAAATAACTTAATAAGCTAGTTAATATAGATTTTTCTGCTTAATACTATAGAAACATATTTAAGCTTCACTTAGTAAACAGAAGTAAAAATAAAGCAATAGAGCAAATAGTAACCTTAGTCTACCTCTTTAATTGCTTTTTACTATTCTAATATATATATTTCAAAAAAGATATCTTAATTTTATTCTATATATAGGAATATAAAGTATATTCTAAAGCGAAGTGATCGCTTTAGCTTTATAATTTCAAGTTAGCCTAAGTTAGTATAGTTATACACCTGCTCTAACTTCTCTTCTGCAGCACTCTCTTCTTCAGTTTCTAAATATAGCTATACTAGCTGAATAAGAGAGTTGCTTTGCAAAAGTAGTTGCATATTATTATCCTCTGCATTTAGATTTTACAGAAGAAAGGTATTAATTTAAATATAAATCTTATCTAAAATTATATCTTCAGTAGAGGTTATATCTCTGCTAGCATTTTAAGTCTCTTCTATTGCTTTATCTTTATAAATAAAAGTTAATAATAGCATAGAATTTATTATTCTATATATATCAGCAGGGTTTATATTTAACTTAGAGGTTAGCAACTATCTCTTTTGCTTATTATTAACTAATTAAGGTTCTTTTAATGAGGAAAAGTGTAGTAATAGCGCTTTATTATCTATTATTAATATAATCTCAGCTTTATTTTATACTTTTAGAAGCTATAGCTTAAAGGGCGCTAGAGATGCTGGTTTTTATATCTTATTAGCAATTACACAGGCTTTTTCGCCTTAAATTGCTAACTTTATATTGTCTTTTAAGTAGAATATCTTCTTATTAAACATCATATTTTGCATAATAATAACTTCTCAAAGCAAGGGTATTTAGACTTTATAGAGGTTATATAAGTTTGCTATATACCTTATTAGATATCTAATATGCTTTTGCATTATAACTTTAAAGTTATATCTATTCTTATTTACTTTATATTCTTTCTTAAAGAGGTATACTCTGCAGCTATATATATAGACCCCTTCCTATTGCAAGCGAAAATCAACTAAGAGGTTTGCTTTATAAGTAGGTTTATAGCACTTAATATAGTCTCTTAATTAGTCTTCTTCAACTTAGATTAGCAAAAGCCAGCTGTAGTGTTAGTAAAGGCTTATATTATAGAAGAACACTACAGTTTGCACTGCTTCAACTTATAGTATAAATAGAAGACCTGCTGCCTTAATTATTATAATAGCCTTTATAATTAGTTTCTAACCTACTTGCTCTACACCTCTATTTAGCTTCTTAGTATATAAAGGTGCTTATTCAATTTTAATCTCTATATCTAACGCTTAGATCTAAAATTCTAACATCCTATTTATTGTAATTATAGCGCGCTTGCTATCTTATCTAATCTTATATAATATAAAGCTATATTATCTCTATACCTAGCATTTAAATATTTAAATAGCAATAGAAACTAACTGTTAGGTCTTATCTATATATAAAAATATAAAAAGTCAACCTATATACTTATCTTTAATAATAAATAGCTATTTATTTATATTGAAACTTATTAAGTAGTTAAATAGATCTTATAAGATTCTATAGAAAGGTTGTATTGCTTTTCGTTCTAAAGTATATCGCAATATTACTTGCTTTGTATATATAGTTGCATAATATTAGCATTTAAGGTGTAATATTCCTCAGATCTTCACCTTCTAAGCATTAAGAACTAGTTTCTCAAGCGCTTTAAGTTTTAGATAGCTAAAGCAAAGATGCTATATTTCTACAGTATTAATATAAGTTTATATAAGCTTTTAAGAGCATTACTTCATATAAGTTATTATAAAAGCAAATAGATTTATAATTAAAGCATTACTAAAAAGAATACATCTAAAATATAAGTATAAGAGATAAAGTTAATATTCTATAAAGGTGATATTACCCTTTTTCAAAAGCTTCTTTACTTCTATGCTATTTTTATAATCTCTTACGCAAAAAGTAGTATTATAACCTAAGTACTAGACATCTATCTTTCACAGCAAATATTCTAAGATGATGTTAATATAGAAGTTATCTATAAGCGCAATATTGCAAAACGTTAAATCTTAAAGCTTATTCGCTCTATTCAGTATGTTATAAAGGATCCTCATACCTTTTGCTATAATAAAATATAAAGTTACACTTACTTTAACTTACCTTTTCACTTTATAGATAACTAAGCCTTCTTTAAAGAGAGAGATATTATTCACTAAGTGGAAGGTGCTGCAGTTATCTAATACTATACTACTAGAAAAGACTTCTAAGCCTTAAGTATAAGTTATATAAACCCTATTAGGTTTAAATTCTAATATAAAGGCTTCTACTTCCTTAGTTGCAATTATAGCAATAATATCCTCAGTAATAGTATAAGCTACTATATTAGCTAAGAGATTTATCTTAGAAGTAGAAGCATTAAATAACCTTTTTATTCTACTTAAGTTATTTTTAAATAGTTCCTTCTTATTCTAATTTTTATTATTACTAAGCTTAGAGGAGCTAAAGTTCCTTATAGTAAGCCACCTTTAGCAGACTATTTCAGTATAAAGCTTAAAGTACTTTAGCTTATTAATTCTAGTGTAAACCTATATAGCTTCTTTAGAGCTTATATAAAACCTTTTACTTATAAAAGTGAACTTAAAGCAATTGCATATAGATAGAATCTACTTATAGCTCTTTCTATATATATAATATGCTGCTGATTTGCTTTATAAGGGATTTTCTGAAGTAAGGTTGCTAGAGATTATATTATTAGAATGTCTTACTAGTATTATAAAGACTCTATTAAAGCAACCCCTTAATTAGGTTTCTATTACATCTTTATAGAGAAAATCTTCAAATATATTAATATACTAACTTATATTTTAAATTTTAGCGCTAGAGCGTTTTTACTTAATAATATTAATAAGCTTTAGATTAGCTTAAGATAGAGCAAAGCAGTATTAAATTACTTAGAGAAAGGTTTTTAATATAAGGGTTCTCTATACTTTCAGCAGCTTATACTGAAAGGCCTTAAGAAGTGCGCTTCAGAAGTCCTTAATCTAAGTGTTAAGATTAACAGCAGAAACTGCTTAATCTAAGACTGCAGTATATTCTTTGCAAATTATAATAAGGTTGCTTAAGTTGCTTAGAGCGTAGTATCGCTTCAGAATATAGATTAAAGTGTGAAAAGTGCAGTCTTCTTTCTCTAAGAGCTTTACTTAAGCAGAAGTGAGAATCTCTTCTGAAATAGTATCTTTAACCTACTTATCTAAGGCTTTATATGCTTATTCCTTATGCATATACTTCGCTTTGCAGGCAGTATATATAGTGAGGTATAAGATATAGAGCTTAAAAACACCTATAGATCTCTTAGTGAGAAGAGTAAGTATAACTAATACTAGTAGTAATAAGTTATCAGTAGCTTCTTTAAATTCCTCCTCTTTAAGGTCTCTATCTTCAGTTATATTGCCTTCAGCAGATGCTTTCTGTATATTTAAAATAGTAGAAGCATATAAAGCAATAACCTCATTATAGGCTTCTTGCTCTGCTTTATAGCGCTTATATTGCTTCTTATTTTCTTTCTAAATCTAGTTATTAAGCGAAAATATACCTTTAACTTCATTTAGATTAAATAAAGCTTTAGAAGTATTATCTAAGTTAATATATTTCTAAACATCTTTAGCTTTTGCTTCTACCTAAAAGGTGATATATTAAGCTAAGAAGTTGCAGCAAGAAGTAAGCTTATAGGAAGTACTGAGATTAATAGTTGCTATTATATTAGAAGTATATTATAAGTTGAAGATAAACGTGGGAACAGAGCTTAAGAGTTGAAGTAGAATATAATAGATGTAAAATGGATTGAATGAAGTTATAGTTTGCTTTGTAGACAGTAGTTCAGAGGTGCAGTACGAGCTGGGCTTATAACTGTCGCAAAAGTGGAACCACGATTGCGGGAGCGCAAGCGTAGCTTTTGTTACCACAGATGGGTGGTTGTTGTGAATTTGCTTGCGACAGCGGACAGTGTCCAGTGCATGAGTTGTGGTGTGTGATGAGTGGTGTTTGGTGTGTAAACTGTAATGACTTGTGAGCGGTTTACAGTGAATGCTATGAGAGATTGGATTCGAACTACCACAACGGCAAACTTTCAAGTATAGGCATCCTCAACGTTTTTGAACGGGTTTTCTTGATCGCTTCTGGAGACTTCTCTCCTCCACACCACGAAACGTGCGGTAGCTGGAAAGAAAGACTGGCATGCAAGTGACAAAGAACCAGAGGTTACAAAATCACGACGAAACGTCAGTGGACCGCATTGAAGCTCTTATCCGCCAATCAGTATGAAGGTGATAATCTCCCTCATTTCTCTCATGTCTCTCATTTCTGCAAAATGACCTGTGATTGACTTCCAGATCTTTCGATGCGCCTTGGATAAAGAAGTATGGCGACAACGCAGTCTCATAGCTCATCAGTAAGCCCACCCTCACACCAATTATGTAGGCGGCTACAGATCAGAATTGCTAGGCTCGGGCGTTTCCGAAGTTGACTATACCATACCTTCCCTTGTCCAATATTTGGATTCAAAACGAATAGGAGCAGTACACAAAGACTGACACTCCTTGAACGATTGGTCGCATGCCCTGATCTTTGGTGGTGCCGCCATAGCATTTCGTAACCCATCACTTTTCTGCGGCAGCGTAGCAACCAAAGACGGCCGTCGCGCAGTTGATCTGACAGTTGGCGTATTTGGTAATTATGGGCTTTTTGTCGTAGAGTGCCGCATTCTGTGAAAACGTATCAGCTAAGGCTGGGGTCGCTGCCGCCAGAGTTGTGACAAGTATCTTCAACTTCATTGTAGGATCAAGAGTCGACGCAGCGGGGGAACGTGATCTTTGGGTGGAGATCGCCGGGGATAATGGGCATGACGTCTGGTATCATATGACCACGGCAAAAACGAGTCAGGCTCTTTCTGCTGAGTGTTGAGACCTAAATACTTCCTCCCTTCGCTAGATCATGTTGAGATGGGCAGGGTTGGGATGCATATCTTGTCGGCCTCCGGCAGATGAAGTTTGGAGCGAGACTAGGTTTGGCGGGGGCTGTACTCAAAAACATACGTTGATGCATCTGGACTCTTTCGTGGTCGTCCCATCCACAGGAGACAATGGGAGAAGCATCTTGACGAGTCCATGGGCTTGAACGAGGGTATCTGATTCGCATTCGATCTCTAAAAAAGCAACTTTTCCTGTAACCCAAAACGCCATGCCATGCGTCATCCGCAGTAAACCATCCGCCCCTGAGCTCCCCTCAGAACCGGATATTGCGCTTGCGTCCAGTGTACTTCGACGTAGCCTTGACGATCTTTCCCTTCCTCTCCATCTGTTCCTTCTTCTTGACGATCCATGCCTTGCTGCCCTTCTTGATCCCCCCCTTGCCGCTCTGGTCGCTCGCCTTCCGCCTTGCGTCCTCGACGTCAACGCCCTCCATGCCGTTAACGACGTTGGTGATGTCGCCTCCCTTGCCGCCCTCAGCCGTACCGCCGACCGTCAGGACCAGATAAAGCTTGACGTTCTTCGTCTCCGGGTCGTCCTCGAGCAGACCGGCGCCGAAACCAGCCTTCACCGCCGCCTGAGTGATCATGTTGCGCTGGGTGTCGTTCTTGGGGTAGAACTGGCACACGGCTCTTCCTCCACGTCGTAATGATGCATACAAGCCGTTGAAGAAGCGGGTCAGACGGCCCTCGGGGGATGTGTCGCTGCTCTCGGCGTTGCAGAGCCACTGGATCGCAGAAATGCTGATGGCGGCGTCGAAAGAACCAGCACGGAAGGGCACGCCTTGTCCGATATCGGCCAGAAGGAGGTCGCCCTCGACATCTCTCTGCAGTGCAATGTCGAGCATCGAGGGGGAGATGTCCATGCCGATCCAGGTGTGCGGGCCGCCGTCCTCCTCGCTCTCAGCGGAGAGGATCTCGCCGGAGAGACCGCTGCCGCAGCCGACGTCGAGGATCAGGGAGGGGCCCTTGAGGTCGAGAAGTTCGAGTGCGCGACGGGTCATCGAGGCTTGAATGTTTTGGATACGGGAGCTCGTGGTGTATTTGCGCGCTTCGGTGTCATCGTAGTGGATGTCGGCCGCGCTGGAAAAGGTTAGTTGGATGGCGGGGTTCGGGTGGGAGATTGACTAACAGAGTGTCCTCAGGGCGCGACATGATGGGCTAAATAGTTCGGTCGAGTGACGCTCTAGAGTGTCGGCAGGATATAGACAGCGGTCCAGCGGTCAGGATAGCGGTTCGTGACGTCGGCGCATCGAGGTTTGGCGGTGAATTTTTGTGTCGTGGGAAACTTCAAAATTCGCAGGCTTCGGGGTGCGGATAGCTATCGATAAGATAACAGAAGCTGGTGGGGTTGATAAGAATCGATAAGACCAAGTCCGGACTGCTTACCTCATCCCAAGGTTCCGTCATCCCGCCCCCCGGATCATGAGCTGCTCCGAGACTCCGGCGCAAAGGCCACGCTTGCGAAATGGAACCCACCAAAAAAGTGTCCCTGTCTCCCCGTCCCGACGCGCCTCCCGTGGCCGTGCATGCGACTGGGCCTTAATTACACAATGTGAAGCTTCCCAGCTACAATTGCCCACCACCAAACACCACCTTCGCCTTCTCCACGTTCTTTTTTCTTCCTGTACCATATTTCCCTTTGAACACACCACCAACACCTAGCCGTCAAGATGTGGATTCTACCTCTTGTTGGCTACCTCGGCTCCATCGTGGGCTTCTGCTTCTTGACCCTGGCAATCGGTTCGTGAACCACCCCCCGGCCTCTGTTCTCTGGGTCTCCCTCGGCAACAATGTACTGACGTAGCTATGTCACAGCTTCGGGTCTCTACTACCTCTCCGAGCTCGTCGAGGAGCACACGGTTACCGCGAAGAAGCTCCTTACGAAGCTCATCTATTCGATCATTGCCCTGCAGCTCCTGCTATGCGTCGTCGACCGGTTCCCGTTCAAGCTGACCCTCATGGGCATTGTCTCCCACGTCGTATACCTCGGCAACATGCGCCGCTTCCCCTTCGTCAGGCTGACTGACCCTTTGTTCCTGGCGTCTTGTGGTATGTTATTACGCCAAAGCTTCTATTGTAGAAAGCCCATGCTGACAGCAAGCTATAGTCCTCGTCCTCGTCAACCACTACCTCTGGTTCCGCCACTTCTCCGCCGCTCAACAGCAATCCTACTCCAACATGCATTCCTACTACGACCAACCCGACGTCCCGAGCTTCACCGAGATAGCCTCTTACTTTGGCCTCTGCGTCTGGATGGTCCCCTTTGCCCTCTTCGTGAGCTTGTCCGCGAGCGACAACGTGCTGCCTACGATGGGAAGTGAGGACCCCCTGCGGGACTCGTCTGGGAAGAACAAGCGCCAGGGCTTCGTCAAGTCCATCGTCGATACGGTGCTTGGTGCTATTGGACAGGTATTCAGCGGCGTGGGCTGGGAGAGGAGCTGATTTTGTCTTGCATGTGAAGAGGGGGCGGGGCGAGGCTAGGGATGACTATCTGGAACAAGTGGTTTGGCACGTCGTACCTGCCCGCACGCCAACTTCTTACGAAGCTGTTCGGTTTATATAAAATAGATACCCGGAGACTTTCTCCATCTGAGCTTCTGTTTGCTCTCCGTCTATGATGCATGGCTTGTTGCACCTCGGGGTGGTTCAAGATTACGGGATGAATAGGCATGGTAAGAATGCTTCATGAATGGAAGCCCTGCCGCCAAGCCTGTGCGGACATTATCAGCCATATGGCTCACTCAAGTCCAAGTTTGCTCTGTCAGACGATTGTCCGGATTCGAGACACGAGTCCTTTGGCTCGGATGACGTACTTGGCGAATGCCAGGGGTAGCAATCCAGCCCCCCCCCCCCCCCACAATCAGTGAGTCCCACAAATAGAGCAACAATCCGGGTCCGAGTCCGAATGTTCGGTCCCAGCCCACGGCACTTTTGGCATGCCAGGGCTGCCCTGGAACGGCGGACTACCGTCGATAATCACAGTGAGGAGAGCGCCATTTAAGACAACATAGAATGGATCTCCATTTGCTGCTTGAGCATACCTTGCCGCTGTAGTATCTTGGTCACACGGAACATGGCACGGATGAGCAGCTCGTGACGTCCATGGATATTGATTTGGGCTCAAAGGCGGCGGTATGGCCGGGTAAAGGTAACTTTCTGTCGAGATGCCCAACGCCTGGGTTTTCCCACATAATAGGAGAGGTCTGGTTTCTCGTTCATCCCTGGCAGACACAGCTATATGAAAGCAATCAAATGTACTGGACTGCGCTGAGGATCGAAGTTGACCCCCAACCCCGAAAATGGTTCCTGACCTCAGGTTGGCATCGGGGCAGGTTATATCCCAGAGATTAATTCGTTACTTGGGCCTAGCGCGTGTAAGCACCCCCGAAGAACTAGGCCTGTCGTTCGATAACGTCTGCGCATCCTGAACCAGTGAGCAGTGAGCACATGCGTTGGAGTGATGGTGGTACTACATGCGCTTAGGTGAGACTTTAGGAAATCGAGTATGGGGAAGCTAAGGAAGTGTACAAACACTTGCAGTAAATATCGCTTGGCAGCATAATATCCTACCTCGAAATCTGAGCGAGGCTGCAACTGCAGTCTCCTCAAAGCAGGCTGCGAATTACCATAGTATGACTAGATGTAACAAGCATTAAACATGGCCAAATGAGACGGCCTACATACATAAAATGAACGCTGAACATGGAATGTACCGAATGCCCCATAATCAGGCTGCGGACATATCTTGATGTTATTTGAAAAGAAGTAGCCTCCCCAATCCTTTGACAGAACTTATGGCTCACCTCAGTTTCCCCTCCCCTAAGATCTAATCACAATAGTCATTGTCAGTACAGTATTGAAGAAGTCCCAACAGGGCCCTCTGTCCGGGTTCGCTATGACGACTCAACGAGACGGGGTTTCAAGCAAATTAAAGGAGGCCGCCGAGGCGGGCAAAAAGCGCGAAAGCTTCTTCTCTTTCGGCGACGAGGGCCTTACTGCTACTGTAGGGGCGTCCGGCCGCTTACTCCGCATCAGCCAACTCTTTCCCAACGGCGATGTAGGCCTTTGTGTGGATGAACCAGACATGCCTGAGCCCTACTATGTCGTGGAACGTCTCGAAAACCTGCTTTTGGCGGCTGAGGATACTCCTACTGGTAAGGGGATCGGTGCGCGCATCGCCGTATCAAGCTATCCGGACGGTTCTCAACACGTGGACATGATCAAGCATCGGTGGCCGACATTCCATCGAATATCAGAAGACGCGACTAGATTGACCTTACAGTACGCGGCGGCTGGTAATACTGTTTACCAGAGATTCACTTTCTTCAACGATGGAACAGTACCCACCGGAAACATGTCAGGGTTTGAATCTCTGCCTCTTCTGACGGTTGGAAATTAACCTTTGATAAGGGATCTTGCTTTGTTGATTCTGGTAACGGACTCAAAAAAGATGAAGCAGCCGGCTTGTCTTTTAAGACTACAGCAGAAGGCAACACCATCATTCGGCAACACATATACGAGTGACACTGTGCTTACCTACGTGTCCTTGCATTGAATGAGACATGCTCGCTTGATTTCAGAGCACAAGACTGAGCATCTCGTGCAGACCATCAGAGCTTTGCTTAAAGACGGAGTTGCGGATTCAAACAAAATTCTCCTAGAGAAGAAATTTTGACACCAACGTAGAGTTCAGGAGCTAATCCTGTTCGGCAGAGCAGTTGGAAAGATGCATCGGGGCGCGAGCAGTGTTCTTGACACAGCGACAAGTAGTATTCGCGACATACAACCTGACGAGAACCAGAGTTTGGAGGAAGAGAAGAACTATGACGTTTTTGTTCGCATGACCAAATGCATCCAGCGCGTGGTGAAGGTTCTTCGCATCGTGAAAAGTGGCCTCAACGAAAATCTGGGCGAAATCGACTTGTGGCTGCAACGAGAAGACTTCCAACAAAACCTGGGCGAGAGCCATGAGAATTCCAAGGCTAATGCACAAGAAGCCATATAGAACCTGGAGCGGTTGAATGAGCATGAAATACACCAGGTCCGCCGTGCTCGATCTAGGATTGATTATTTCGAGCAGTCAACCTCGAGAATGCTGGCACTCATGCTCAATGACATGGAGCGAGGACGTGCGGACAATATTCAACAATTCACATACGTAATCGTTGTCTTTCTCCCTCTGGACTTTGCCACTGGAGTGTTTAGCATGAGCAGCGCACCGGCAAGCAGAACTCTCAAGAACATGATCTCTACTGCAATCGCTGCCTTGGCTGTGACAGCACTAATGCTGGTCAATGCGAAGACATTCAGGAAGCTGTATTACTGGGGAAAGGACCGGTTCAATGACTTGTTATCCCCAATATTCTCTCGAGTAAAGCCAAGAGTACAAGATAGAGCAGCATACATGGTTCGGCATGTGAGAATATACACTAGATCTCATTTCGGGCTTAAGTGGATTTTTGAATGGATTGATCGTTTCATGCTGCTTATTAGAAGAGAAAGGGGCCGAGAGGATTGCTCTCGCGCGGTTTGGAGGGCTTTAATTAGTGGTCGGCTTCTGAGCATTTCGTACCTGGAGTTCCTCACGATATGGTCGTTAGCGTATGAATTACCCACTGGCTTCAATGGCTGTCGCGTTACAACTTGATCTATGGGGAAGGAAAATGTATTGAATCCTCTAGCAGAGTTGTGTCAACGGATTGGTGTTTATTGGAATCTACCTTGACCACGATACAGCGAATGACGATGTTCCAAGTACCAATGTTCCCGCATGTTTGGCTTCCCTTCAAAAGAATGTCGTTGATGCTACTAGCGAATGAGGTTTGTGTTTACAAACCAGAATAAGGTGCTAAGAGAAGAAAAGACGAAAGACCCTCCGCGCATCTGCAATTGGGTGGTGATGATATCGACTCAATACTAACGGCGCTTAGCAACACCGTGCCGCTTGAGGAAATCAACACGTTCCTGGCGGTCGGTGAGGGCCTCATATGCAGGGGCGTGCTCCGAGTCGCGGGATAGCTTCCAGACATGGGTGGCATCACGGACAGCATAAGCCGTATGCTGAGTCTGACGCCAGCCCTCCGACCGCTTAGCTTTCTTGTTCTTCTGGATCCAAGTCTCTTTTTGGGGGGACACGTCGCGAGCATGGCGGCGGCCATGGTCGCCACCACCATCATCCTCGCCGTCTTCGTCGCCGTCAGTCGGCTCCTCGCCGGTGCTGGGATCCTCTTCGCCGCCCTCTTCGCCGAGAGCGCCGGCGGCGGATCCCTGCGGGATATCGGTTGTAGCGCAGGTATCATCCTTGGCCAGCTGAAGACCGCAGCGGTTCTCCGAGTCCGGGGCCTGGCCCTGGTCTAGTCCATACAGGACGACGCCACCCTGGTCGTCGCTGGCCTGAGCGGAACTGTACAGTGTGTTGACAGCGCCGTTGCAGCAGTCGCCGACGACTTGTTCCTCACAGACGATGCTGATCTCCTCATCTGGACAGTCAGAGTCTTCGTTCAGGTAAATGTCGAAGGCGAAGGCGCGGTGGCCAAGCAGGAGAAGAGAGGCAAAGACGGAAAGAGTGCTGGTACGCATTATTGCGGCTCAGGTTCAAGTGAGATGCTAGGTTATGTAGAGAGATAGGAAGGTTTATGTGCTAATGTAGAGGTGTTCGTGTCTGATAAGGAACGGAAAGATAGACTCACTGCCTTGATTCCGGGTTTCCTTTATACTTTCCGATGCCATACTGAAAGCGCTTGAGTATTGTGACTGTTGAGCTCCGGACGTACTGGGTAACAGGGAACAGAACAGGGGCTGGTCCTGGGAAGTTGCTGACGACCAAGTGACGATAGGTGACGGGATAGTAAGCTGCGAGTTCAGAGATCGTCACGAACAGCTGATTTCTTGCTGACAGCAGCCCGGTACACAGGAATACAGACCTCGGTTTCTTGGTGAAAATGTGATCGCGACTGTCAAGAACTTTCGATGATGTTGCATCAGAAGGCCTTTCAGAGGTTGTTGCTGCTGCTGTAACTGCGGCTCTGAGGTGGTGTACAAACATAGGCTTTAGATCCTTGCACTATCACAATCCTGTGGACCGTCAACGCGCAGACAGAGTCGGGCGTCGGGCGTCGGGTGGGGATGGGTCTCTGGAGGCTGTGGCAATTGTGTTGTAGTAGGAGGATCCGTGAAAATGCAACTGCACAGTCTCAAATTATCAGATTGCGAAGAGCCGTGATTGGGGTCAAGGCAGTGTTTCGAAGGCAGCCGCCAAGACTCAAGGGTAGATCTCGATGAGAAGATGTGCCGGGTTCTTGCAGGAGCCGCTTCATAGTTTCCAATATTCTCCGAAAAATGTGTAAGTCGTAAGTCTATGATTCGTCTGGAAGGTGTAATCAAGCAGCTTATTGGTTACGACCCCACAGGGCATTCGGGCACCGCCGCACGGCACTTCAGGGACTTTAGTTATATCAGCCCGAAGTAGACTAATCGAACGGCTTGCGCCCGGTGGTCCTCCTATCAGACCGGCATAAACATGATGTGACGATCTGCCAAAGTCCGGAGTTGGGCTGAAAAGTCTTGGCCTGCGTCTTGTCGATCAATATTGATTAAGGATCACTGATGATACGGAAGTAGGTGACAAAACGTTGATCTACTCCCGTTTAGAACTGAGCAACAAGTCCCGGAATTGACTTTGATCCCTTTTGGGATATATCTATACATAGAATGAGTAAGATTCATTTACACTTCAACTTCTCATTGTGACAAATTCATTACGTCTGAGACATTCGACAAACCCTTCAAAGATACAACTTAGCGGTACTGGTTGCCACGATACAGAGCCTAGAATGTCTTCTCACCATCTGCGTCTCCAAAATACTTTGCCATCGCGACGTGAGCTGCGCCAAAGCTCTGCTGCCTGTGCCACCGTGGGCTCATCTCGATCTTCTCTAGGTGTTAGGAATCATCACGGAGACATCGGATGGCTAAAGTCAGCTTAGGGTTGAATTCCGGTTCACCGAGGGTAATGATTTGCGCGTCTAATCAAATAGAGACTCAACTTTCTAATGGTATTTTGTGAATTGTACTTTAGTAAACCTATTGCGTAGTCTTACACCGACCTTGGAGTCGGCGCGCTGCAATGCGGGAATCCAGACTGCTTGGAATGGCCCATTCCATCTGTTTGTGACGTTGTCATGGCTTCGTTCCAATCCCCGCCGCCAGCCAGCCCGAAAGAATCGGCGAAGTATAAAATGCCTTGATGTTCTCGTATGGCGTTCACTTTACTTCTTGAGTAAGCCATATTACCAGATTCCTGAACAACGATTCATTAAACATCCGCGCCAAACGGCCAGTCTTAGTTTCAAGTCCTCAAACTACTTCACCAATTCAAAATGATGTTCTCCAACACCAATCTTGCCATGGCTCTGGCTACTACCCTCAGCCTCTTCCGTCCTGCCGCTGCCGGAAACCTCTGCCTGTCTTACACCTACCAAGTTCAGGGCGGCAACGGCGCGCATGATTGGCGCACCTTCGCGGCCGGCACGCCGTGCGACACCACCAACGTGTTCGACGAGGACATCTGCTCCTCGCTGCCGGCGAGTGACAACATCTGCGATGTCGACTACACTCTTGTCTCTGCCGAGGACGACACCATTGACGACGCTGACTGCAGCATCGCCATCGAGATTGACGGCACCGTCTACCACGGACGTTTGTCGGACGGCGGTCTGGACGGCAGCGAGTGCGGTGCCGACTGCGGATTCCCGCCGCGCGAGTTTAAGAGCAACTACATCTTTGAGAATGTCCCCATGTGCGATTAAGGAGCAGGTCCCTAATCAGAAGGTCCAGTCCTGAGACGGGCTGGAACGACCTCAGGCGATGATTGATATTTGTACCTAGCCACAGGAGAGGAGGAAGTTGGTAGATGAGACGAATAACTTTGGGCTCATCTAGACAAAGACCAGTCATTACCGTGTACTGCCAGTTTATATACTCTCATTGATTATCCATGGATTAGATCGCAATGACGAATGTAGAGCTCCAACTTGGCGTCAAAAGCGACCTAGCATATTGACCCTTCTGTTCCTATTTCCACTACGTAACAGAATGTCATTAAAAGATGATATGGGAAATTCGCAAGCCTTGACACCGGTAGGTGCGGGTGGGATGCCGGTGCTATGTTTACATACATCCGAGATCGGACAGTGTTCCCGGCGCTTTCGTGCTGTCGGATACCATATCTCAAAAGTAGCCGAAGCCCGCCAAATCTCTTGTATTAACTGGCTTACCGGTTGGAATTCCCTGAAACTTCAAGATATTGGCTCACCTATGACGGCGGAGAATTGCGATCGGACTTCATGGGCAAAACTCGATTTCTACGTGCCTGGCATCCTCATCTCTAACATTATAACCTCTAACATTATAACCTCTAACATTCATAAGTGCACGACTTTAACTCCATCCTGGCAAGTTCCAGTATCCGGGAACGAAACGCCCCAAGAGTCCGTTGACAGTCCTCCGGACTTGCTCGGCAGTCATCGCAATACGGCCAATCGACCTATGACTCCCTACGCTCACGACATGTACTTCCGCTTACGCAGGCGAAAACGCCATTTCTGCCATCGCCACGCCCAAGTCTCCATAGGACGCCGACACGGGCGGCTTTTCGGTGACGATTGTGTAGCCCGAATACCCTCCCTCGAAGAGGAAAGGGGCGTGGACCAAGGTAACCGAGATCAGCGACGAAGACACGAGCTGCTTCTCAGCCAACGCCAGGTCAAAGTAGACGTGATTGAAAGAATTCATAATCAGCCAATGAAGCCAGGCAGGGCGGAGCGATGTAAACTTCTCGTTCATGGATGCGGATGAAAGGAATGTCATATGCGGCCGCCGCCACGTTTCTCCCGCTGCCGCCTTCCCATGCAACTCGCTCAATGCCGCTAGAATTGCTTCAACTGCGTCGCGATGCATGCACAACCCGGGTTGGTTATCGTTGCTGCCAATGGTGCACATAATGTGTGTTGCGCCGAACAGGCAGTGCACCATAAGGGCGTGGTCGCTGAGTTGACCCTCGGTGATCTCCACGTGGGAGTAGCTTTCAATGCCGGGGAAGAGCTGCTTCAGTTTTTGTGCCGAGCGGACGAAAAGATGGATCTTGCGCGATTTGTCCGCGTGGGACAGGAGCGTTTTCAAGACTGCGCTGCCCGTGCTGCCGGTACAACCAAAGAAGGCGAGTTTCTGAACCTCTGCTGGGGCCATCTTGATGATATAGTGTTATTGAATATTTGAGAAATTCGAAGGACGAGATTGGCTATGTTAGATGTGACTCCGTGTAATGAAAGTTCACACTACACTAAGCATATATACATCATGAAGAGACGACCTCATCGCCGAGCGGGCCTATGAAGGAAGCCGAAGAACCGGAAGTTGAATCCTGTTGACAGCAGCTTCGGAGTGCCGATAGACGCGAGGCACAAGCGATTGTATGCCAGCTAACTAACAAATGCAAAGCCGTGACATGCCAGTCCTTTTCTCCGGCATTTGACCCATACAAGATTCCTTGGCGTCAGGTTCGCGACTATGGTCCATGCCCAGTGGGAGCCGGCCGCATCGGATGAACATGGAGATTCATTCGGCTGAGGCTCCGATCAGCTTGATGACTTCGGCCTCGGTCGTGAATTCTCAAAACCTCCGTAATTGGCTCACGAGACTGTGTTTGGATCCGCTATGAGGGTGAATTCCTCAAGATGTACCTGTCATCCCCATCATAAAAGCACATGCGACTTGTATTATATGAGGCCAATAGCGACTATACAAATGCCTTTTCTTGATCCCAGTGTCGTCAAATAGGCGGTTCTTCAACCATCCATCTTCAACGTCGCATCTCCAAAAATGAAAAAGACGCCGAACCTGAGAGACGCAGGCGTTGGCTTGCTTCTCTTGCTGCAGAAATCTCTAGCCGTCTCCGCTGGATGCAAGGCTCTCGCTCAAGTGTCCCCGGACATCACCTTCCAACCAGGGTCTGCAGTTTACGACTATGAAAAGAGCAACTTCTGGTCCAACACCCGTGCGTCATTCATGTTCACGTGAAGTGAGATGAAGTCTCATAAACTAACGCCTCTCGCGGTAGAAATTCTCAACCCTGGCTGTATCTACGTCCCTACCTCAGCTCATCAAGTCAGCACAGCTTTGAGCGCAATCAAGTCCGTCAACGGCTCCTTCGCCGTCAGAGGTGGTGGTCACACGGCCATCCCCGGGGCCAACAGCATCGACGGAGATGTCCTCATCGCCTTCTCCAACATGACACGACTGGAACTCTCCGACCGACGCAGCCACGTCCAACTGGGACCTGGGCTGCGGTGGGGAGAGGTGTACAATGCCCTGGAACCATACGATCTCACCGTTGCCGGTGGCCGCGTGGCACCCGTTGGCGTTCCCGGGTTGTTGCTAGCTGGGGGAATAGGCTTCTACAGCAACAGGTACGGCTTCTCTGCCAACACGGTGAGCAGCTACGAGGTTGTCCTCGCCGATGGGAGAATCGTGAACGCGACCGCTTCCAATGAGTATAGTGATCTATTTTGGGCAGTGAGTATCCGCCAAGAAACCCCCGGTGCGAAGCAATACTGATGCCATTCCCAGCTAAGAGGAGGCGGCCCCAATTTTGGCCTCGTCACATTGTTCGAGCTTCAGACCATCCCAAGCCGAGGAGTCTTTGCCGGTGTTTTGCAATTCGAATCTTCGCAGTTTGATGCCTTCTTCGAGGCTGTCGCTGCATATGCCGCAGACATCTTTGACGCAAAGTCACATATTATCCCCACGGTAGGATTTGCCAGGGACGACGCCACGGGCGAGCTCTCCGCCTACGCGTATATCGTTCTATTCTACGACGACCCAGATGAGACGGACCCCGAGATCTTCCGCCGGTTCCTCGAGATACCCAATGTCGGCAACACGCTGGACCTCCAGACAGTTGCCAGCCTTGCTTTCGAAACCGGAAAGTCTGTCATGGATGACCAGAATGACATCCTTACCGGCGGAACGATCGCGTCGACGGACGTTGAAGGACTCCTTGCCGGTATTCGACTCATAAAGGAGACCTTCGAAGAGGCGGTAAAATCGATCCAGTCGCAAGTTCCCACGGGTACCTTATCATCCACGGAGGTTTACTTCCAGCCGCTCGGCCGAGATTTCATCGTAGCCTCGCGGAACGATGGTGCAGGCGGAGGGCCCCTGACGCTAGACGAGTCTCAGGGAACCTACATTGTCTATGCTATTGCTTTGACCTGGACCGACTCTCACTTCGATGAAGCTATCTCCGCTTGGATCGAAAATACAGTGCAAGCAATCGACAGTGCCACGGCCGAGGCAGGGCTTCACCACCCTTTCAGATACATGGGCGACTCCGCCGCCTTCCAAGTTGCTGACTTCTTCAGCGGCTACCCGCGCGATGCTGTTGAGCGGCTTAACAGCATCGCACGGAAATATGACCCTGAGGGATTCTTCCAGAAGAACATGCCGGGTGGTTTCAAGTTGTCCGCCTCGAAGATGTCCAGCAACTACGATGCTACGAGAAGGGTCGACGAAAGTGAGTCGTACGACGCTGGTATCTTCAAGCAGGGGGATGGTAGTCTCTCGGGACTTCGTGGCTTTGATGCTGCCCTGTAAAGATTAAAACGGGAATGACAGTGTGACGGCCAATTTGGTCATGCATGGGGCAAGATCCTCGAGGATCCGTCTTCGAGATATCAAAGCATGATAAAGCTATGCAGTCATCTCAAAAAGACCGCCCGGCGGGCCCCAGGCGGATGAAATAGAGAGATGTAAGATGCCAAGCCAACATCGACGAAAATCCCCTATCATCGCCAGCAAAAAGACCCAGCATAAGCGAGACCTCTTCCAGACAGCCACCCAGTGAAAGTTTCCAGAAAATGATTGCCCCTAAAAATGCAGTGCTGCTGGCTAGCCACACCCGCTCGCTGACGCGCCTCAAGCGTGGTCCTTTTAACGATGAGACCCTTGTCGACCATGTGCCCCCCTTCCCAGAGACTTTCGTGCCTGCAGTAGCTGACGGCTGGTAGGGGACTTTTTACACATGTTGGGCTCTTTCGGCAAATCGAACTACTGCCCAGCAAAAAGACCGCTTGAGGACCGTCACTGTAGAGTATACATGATCGGATCGGTATTTTTGATGACGACGCATAATGTTGGAATGTTTTGGGACTTATTCCACCCGCTTGGAGAGACGCGTTTCTATACTTCTGCCCGCCCGAGGAAAGAACCGCAAGAAGACCCGCATGGGGATGGTGGTGGCGGAGGAGTTCGACTCCTCGTCGCTGAGGATTGACACTCCTCAGCGCATGAGGATCGCGACCAGCGCAGCGGTCTTTTTACGGGCATACAAGGGCTTTTTGAGGATTTTAAACAGGCTTATAAGAGATCAATGAAGGCCGATGGCACCACTTCTCGTCTTTCACCTCCTTGTCCATCAATCTCATTGTTCATCACTCCCATAAGAACCCAACTGCGAAAGCCCATCTCCACATTTGCCTGTCACTTCTGGCCCGTCTTACCACCTGCATTCGTCGCAAAGATGTCTTCTCAACGGCGCAACCAATACACCGCCCAATACGTCGCGATCCCGCGCCAGCACCAAGGCCAGAAGCCGACACAGTTCACATATCAACAACAAGGTGGCTCGGCTACGCTCAACACCTGGCTCTCCCAGGGCGAGTCCGCAAGTCCGTACCACAACATCGGCGCATACCGGCCGGTCACCGGCTCCAGAAGTGGGGCTAACACTTGGGGTGCGGGACCGAGTAGCAACGGAGCTACGCAGGCCAGCGGACAGGGCTGGAAGAACTGATCGTGGCTAAGGAGCTTTACGAAATTGACGAATAACGCATTTGGGGAAGACCCTATGATCGCTTAGACCATCACATCGGATTATGGGTTGCAAGGAGCAGGGCGCGGGATGCGGGACATGCGGCAAATGCGGCCGCCGTGGGGCCGCACGCTTGGGCAGCGGTACCTGGATTGGCGCAATGGAAACCAACAACTTTTGGCGTTATCGGGATTTGGCCAGATAATACAAGGATTATTTTCAAACTTGCCCAAGTCCTTCGTGCTCGCAGGCAGGCTTCCTGAGATTTGTGAAGTGGTAACGCCGAAAGACCAGCAAATTAGGTCTTGCGGCCGCTTACGGCCGCTAAATCCGCATGCTTCGACTAAGAGCCATCGAGACCAACCACTCAAGACTCAGCAGGACCGAGAGATCTATCCACTCGGGGCAGCGCCACAAGACATTGTGATGTGGATAGCGATGCTATCTGACCGTCTTCCGAGATGTTAACAAGGGCCATGGTGTGACATAGCATGTGTAAGACCATCGCAGACGATGAACAGCGATGGGTATAAAGAGACCGGCAAGATCAACTGATTATGAGCACAGAGGCATCACATCACCAGGTTGTTCATCACCTTCTCAAGTCACTGCGCCAACTTACACTCCATAGACTTACCTTGGCCTCATCACCACTTACACCATGGCACCGACGTACGACAGTACCACACGCGCCAGCGAGCTGGTGCCCATTTACGCTCCTCACATCGCAGGCAAGACCATCTTCATCACTGGCGTGTCCCCAGGAAGCCTGGGTGAAGCATTCGTGAAGCAGGTGGCAGTCGCCAAGCCGTCGACTTTCATCCTCGCAGGCCGCAACCTGTCCAAGGCCCAACCCCTCATCGACTTCCTCGCTTCATCGCACCCAGACATTACCATAAAGCCACTCGCATTAGACCTTACCTCCCTCGCCCAGGTCCGCGAGGCCGCGTCCCTCGTCAGCTCCTGGCCAGACGTCCCTCACATCGACCTCCTGGTCAACAACGCCGGCATCATGGCCGGCCCGTACGCCCTCACCAAAGACGGCTTCGAGTCGCAGTTCCAAACAAACCACCTCTCGCACTTCCTCCTCACGAACCTCCTCATGCCCAAGATCCTCGCCTCCCCGGACCCGCGCGTCGTCAACATCAGCAGCGGCGCGCACCGCCTCGGGCACATCCGCTGGACGGACCACGCCTTCGACAACGGCGTCAACTACGACTGCTGGGCGGCGTACGGGCAGTCCAAGACGGCCAACAGCCTGTTCGCGGTCGCGCTGGCCGGCAAGCTCGGGGCGTCGCGGGGCCTGCATGCGTTCAGTCTGTGCCCGGGCTTCGTGAACACGAACCTCCTCACCGCGGCGCACGGGGCGGACGACATCCCCGCGCTGCTGGAGAGTTTGAGGCGGGTGGACGCGGTGATGGGCACCAAGTACCTCTGGGGCATGGGCGGCATCGCGCCCAAGGATATGGACCAGGGGGTCGCGACGCATGTTTATGCGGCGTTTGACCAGGAGCTGCTGAAGCTGGAGAGGAACGGGGAGTACCTCAACCACTGCCGCGTCGCGGATCCGTATGAGGAGGAGGTGTACTGCTGGGCGACGAGCAAGGTTGACGCGGACATGCTATGGAGGTTGAGTGAGAAGCTTGTTGGGCAGGAGTTTGCGTACTGAAGCGGGAGGTCGGCACACGGGCCCTTTGTGGAAACGGTCAAGTTGGCGTGCAGGTGGATGTAGTTTCACGGCAGCTGCATCGTTAGTGAAGCACTCCTGAGATGAGAAATGAAGTCATTGTTGGCACCGACGGACGTGCGCAGTTGAAGATGAGTGAACGAGTGATTGTTGTTGAGAGAGAGAGACACGCACACAGACGTAGCGGGGAGCGTGAAAGTCGGAGACTCAAGCCCTCGCCACACCTGTTCTCCCACCAGCCACAAGCAATCAACAGCCACAGTCCAGACCTGCATTAGTCATTCGTGGCTTGCCCCGGTGTGCACCACCACAGCCATCCCTCCATTTCCACTTAATTGTTCTAAAAAATACTCCGCCCATCTTCCAACTTGCACAAGTGGCGAAAATCAAGCCCAGTCCAAAATACCGGCACGGCACTGTTATCCCTTGGCGCTGGGTTTCTCGCTCCTCAACAGCTTCTTCATTCGCTTAAAATGCCAACCATCGGACGGACTTACCCGAGGGATGATTGGGCGACGAGTGGCCTCCGACGCGTACGCCTCGTCATGCGAACCGTTTCCTGCGCCGACTGCCTGGTACACGCAGAGAGAAGACAGATAGAGAGAGACGACTCGAGTGCTAGTCGAGCCAAGCGGGTGCGGCGGAGAACAGGAAAAATGAGGCTGTGCAACGCCGGACAGCCGACGTCATTCGTCCGACATGCCCAACATCAGCTCGTTTGGGTCTCACGTCCCCCCTCCACCCCCGAAAGTCTGTGGCTTTGCCCTCGCGCAGGACATGGATGAGCTTCGGTTTCCCCACGTCTCTTCATTGATGTTTCCCGGGATTGTTCAGTGTCAATCTCGGATGTTTGCTGGGCACCCGGGTCTCTGCCGAGTGGCAGGATTGCTGTGGCGGTAGACGCAAGTGACGGCACCTTATTGTACGCACAAAGGGCCTGAACATACGCCTACAGGCTGCCTCAAGCCAAGCAACATCCATGGAGGAGAGGAATGCTAATCGCTGCGTATTCCTGCCACCACACCCGCGGTGGCAACCTGGCAGTGGCAGGCGAAGCTTTTGCTTTTCTCCACGTCGCCGGTTGGCCACTGGTATGTCATGGGAGCTTACGACGCCAGCCTTGCGACGACTTAGAGGCCAGATCCAGGCACCCGTTCATAGCCATTGGAGAGGTGCGCCCCCAACCTGGCACATGTGATGTTCGGTCCAGACGCAAGTGTCTCTGGGCTGCGTAATTATACATAAGCTTAAGCTAGGCATACTCCATCAAAAACCGGTTGTTCTCTTTAAAACGCTTGCTGCCGCTTTCTCACTCTCAGACCTGCGGCGCTTTTGCTCTACGAAACTGCTTCTTCCACACATACACACACTCTCCACATACACATTGCTTCTAACATACATCGTTGCATGACACTTATGGGATCATTGTACGAAGAATCTCCAGCAGGCCGTGACTATCGCTCAGCAGCTAACGCCTCGTTCAGGCCCGAACGCGAAATGGCTCCGACCATCGACTCGGCGCTGGGGACGGCGGACATGGCCAACGAGCAGCGCGGCCTGCTCGAGCTCATCGACAAGCTGCAGTTCGCCCAGCTCGACAATGTCAAGCTGCCGCAAATCGTCGTCGTCGGCGACCAGTCCGCCGGCAAGAGTTCCGTACTCGAAGCCATCACGGGAACGCCGTTCCCCCGCGACGCTGGCGCATGCACGCGCTTCGCGACCGAGATCCGACTGAGGCGGTCCGCCGAGGCGACGCTCAACGTCTCCATCATCCCCGACAAGAACCGCAACTTCAGGGAACAGGAGAGGTTAAAACAGTTTGGCGGCGCGGTGGACACCGACATGTCGTTTGAGTCGCTCATGAGGTCCGCCGTGGAGTTAATTGCGCCCAAGAACATCCCCGGCCGCTTTGCCGCCCGCGATATCTTGGTCGTGGAGAAGCGCGGACCCGACATGCCTCTCCTCACGCTGGTCGATCTTCCCGGTCTCGTCAAGAACGCCAACAACGACCAGTCGATGGACGACATCAAGACCATCGAGACGCTTTGCGATCGCTACATGAAGTCCTCACGCACCATCATCCTCGCCGTCGTCGGCGGAAACACCGACTACGTCCAGGCGCCCATCCTCACCAAGGCGCGCCACTTCGACCCCTCCGGCAGCCGCACAATCGGCGTCCTCACCAAGCCCGACCTCTGCGAGTCCATCGGCCTCGAAGACAAGTTCATCGAGCTCGTCCAGAACAAGGACAAGCAGAACTACTTCAAGCTGGGCTGGTACGTCCTGCTCAACCCGGGTCCTCGCGACGCAGGTCAGCCGTGGCCCTCCGCCCGCGAGCGCAGGCAGCGCGAGGAGGAATTCTTCGGCCGCGGTAAATGGCGCGCGCTCCCTGGCTCAATGTGCGGCGCTGGCGCGCTGAAGCAGAAGCTCTCCGTTCAGCTGCAGCGTCACATCGGCCGCCACGTCAAGACGCTGCGCAAGCAGATCCAGAACGCCCTCGACGACTGCGACGCGGAGCTTAAGAGCATGGGCACCGGCAAGGACACGGTCGAGGAGATGCGCATCGAGCTCGTCGAGCTCTTCTCCGCGTCCAAGGAGCTCGTCATCCCCGCCGTGTACGGCTTCTACAAGAACCCGCCCGGCAAGAACTTCTTCCGCGCGACCGCCGACCCGCGCGGCACGCCCGCCCAGAACCTGCGCGCCCGCGCCATCGAGGAGAATGAAAAGTTCTCGCACCGCATCCGCCAGAACGGGCGCAAGTTCGGCTTCGCCTCGTCCACGGACCCACGGTCGCCGGCTGGCGACGGCAGCGTGACCATCTCCGACAGCGGCAAGCGCGACTTCGTGACTAAGGAGGTCGAGATGCTGCTGCGGCAGATCCGCGGCTCTGAGTTCCCGATGGACCCGAAGCCGCGCGCCGTGTACATGCTGTTCCAGAGCTACTCGGAGAACTGGCCGCGGCTCGCGCAGGAGCACAAGGACAACCTCGGCGTCGTGTGCAACGAGTTCCTGAGCGAGGTCATCGACTTTGCGTGGCCCGGGCGCATGCACGACCCGCTGCGCTACAACTTCCTCGACCCGCAGGTGAAGAAGCTGATGGCGAGCGCGCAGGAGGAGCTCGAGCGCCTGACGCAGGATATGAACCTTGAGATCCAGCCGTACGACCCAGAGTACGAGGAGCGCCTGCGCAAGTGGCAGCTGGAGGCGACCAAGGACGGCGGGCGGTACACGGAGGCGCAGGAGGTTTGCGAGAAGATGTTGATCTTTTACGAGCTTGCGGCCAAGACCTTCATCCGCAACACGATCACGCAGGTTGTGGAGCGGCACTTGCTGCAGGGCATGTACGGCATCTTCAATTCTGTGGAGATTCTGAGCATGCAGAATGAGACGGTCGAGGGTATCGCTGCGGAGAATAAGGAGACAAGAGACCGCAGGATGACGCTCAAGGCGCAGAAGGTCGCCATTGAGGAGGCCAAGGACATTTGCGCCAACCTGGCCATGAGGAAGGAGCTGAGGATGGTAAGTCGATCTCTACCCTACAGCTCACACGCGATGATGCTAACTGAGCCACAGTACGCCGATGAAGACCGCGATTTAGATGAAACTTCAGACGAAGAGGACGAGAAGCCCCGCGAGCGAGAGGCAGCACGCGAGACAAGCCGCAAGCCAGTCTCGACCCCCGCGCCCGCGCCCGCGCAAGCACCGCCCGCCGCACCAGCCCACCGCCCAACCCGCTCCCGCGATGACCGCGAACGTGAGCGCCCGGCCGCGACACCCCAACCAGAGCAGCCCGCGGCCCCCAACGGCAACTACACGTACGCGGGCCACCCGACGCCGGTGCAGACAGCGCGCCAAGAGGCCCCGCGCACCAACACATCCACCTCGGAATGGGATGAAGAGTACTACCGTGCGCCCGCCCAAGCTCCTCCCGCGGTGGCGCCGCCCCCGCCTCCCAGACCGCAGAAGCTGAGGACAGAGGAGGGCCTCGCGCCTGAGGCGGCGTCGTCGTATGTGCAGCGTTCGCCGAGCTCGATCAGCGAGCAGCAGAACGGGTACTACGGGCACGAGCAGGAGTATGCGCCGAGCTCGGGCAGGAGGGTGACGGCGAAGAAGCTCTTTGGTAGAGGTTGAGTGAATTTGACGAGCGACGGGATTGGCTTGGGCGGCACTGGCGTTTGAGTTTTCTTTTGATCGGTTGGGTTTCTCTTGTTCGAGCCATAGAGAGATCTTCTGAAGAGAGATGTTGGGATATGCTCATGTTGGACTAGAGGAGCATTTGTCAAGATTAGATAGTTTGATACCATTATATGAAAGACTTCAACTTTTACTAGGAATCGTCGTATGTCGTGAAACTAGCTCGCATGCGCCCATGGCTTACTCCTCTCGTTGACGTCAGGCTCGGGAAAGGAAATGTGCCACCCAGGCAATGCCCAATCCACATGCCATCTCAACCCCATCACATCGCACGTCGCGCTACACTTTTATTGGGATGTTTACAGTTTCTATATATATCAAAATATGGGATGGGCAAATACTAAGGATACTGGTACAGGGCAACAGCTACGGATGAGGATGGTTGCACGTAGGTATGAAGCTGACTTCAGGAAAAAGGTAGCAGGATTTGTCTATAATATGACTTGTTCCAGAAGTAGAATATCCTGCCTACGGAGCTGACTGACACTTCCCGGCTAGCCAAACTCCGGGAAAGACGTCGATATTGGGCACGTCGACGACGACCTTAACTTAACATTTGTCAACGAGAGCGCGTACGAAGTGTAGAGGTAAATGTGTATATGCATGTGTAGAGTCTAGAAGAGCGGGTGCGGCGCCCAAGGACGCTCAAGATATCCATACATCAGATCGCACACATTCATGAGAGAGGCGTAGGTAAGCTTGACTTCGACTTCTAGGGGGGTCTTCGTCGCGGTTAGAATAGTATTGGGCTTTTTTTCTAGGCTCGTGACTTACTCGCCGTTTTTACATAGATGGAACAAGTGCAGCGCGAATATGAAAGCAATCAAGGCTAATAACAGCTTTTTTCCACCCCTATCCTGGGTGTTTGAACAGTAGTCGTCCTAAAAGGGGTATTGAAGTTCCACCTATTATGTTGCAAAGCACTGCACGTGTGTTGGCTGCAATGGCATGTCCGTCAGCGGGGTTTTGCTGGGGCGCAGTCGAAAGTCTTCCTATCAAATACATGCACGTTTTCAGGCTGACAAGCAGGCTGTGGCCAAGACTTGAGTTTCAATCAATGGTCCAAAGCACTGCCTACCATCCCCATCCATCTTACGGTCATGGCCTTCACCTGGGACCTGACGTCTTTCTCTCTGCCAACGGTGTCACGTTCGCATCTCAATCTCCTGCAACACAAGCGTAAATCAACAACGGCCTCTCTGACCTTTTCCCTGCCCTATGGCAGATCCGCTGAGCATCGCCGCCAGCATATTCGGTGTGGCGACCGCCGCGTTCGCTGTCACAAAAGGCCTGTACCGCATCGCCGATGGCATTGGATCTGCGGGAGCAGAGGTCCGAACCTATGGCGACGAGATAGGTGCCTTCTCCAAGGTACTTTGTCAGCTTCGTACTGAGGTTCTCGGACAGACCTCGGCATCCCCAGAGCTTCAAAGCCTTCTGGACGACGTGGTGCAGTTATGTGACAGGACCTTATCGCCTGTTAAGGCGATGCTGCAAGTACTTAGCCCACTCCTGGAGCGAATACGTGGCAACAAAAGCACCTTAAGTCAGTTCGGTCTGAGGGTTCAGTGGATATTTAGTTACAAGCAGAAACTGCTATTTTACCGAAATGCCTTGAGCGCACAACACCGCTTATTGCAAACGTTGTTGGAGTTGATCATCCTGCAAACGACTAAGGATAGGTCCCCGGAAAATCTCTGGTAAGAACAAGAAGAAGAGCCTTGTGAATTGCTTTGGTAATATGCTAAGAGTTTCATCCTGCCTATAGTTTACTGCAATTATCGCTTCACCAATCCATAGATGTTACCACAACTACTGTATATGGAACTCAGGACACACGGCGTTTCCTTAGTGCCGACTATCCTCAACGCCAAGCCGGACTTACGAGAGAGTCCAGAGCCATCGAGGAAAGGCCTCAGCACTTGATAGAGTACCTTCCAGACATGCCGAGTCAATCTAGGCCTGTTGGCGCAAATCAAGAACTCAAGGACAGACTGGGTGAATCCGATCCAGCTGTTGGCTTAGTCAGATCTTTCAACAGCCTAGGAACAGATGACATCGAGATTTTAAAGCTAGAAGGCCAAATCGATAAATGCCTGGATCCAGATAAACAGTCTTCGTTAATGCGGACAGCTCGCGACATTGGCATTACAGTTCCTCGGGCATTGCGACTTGCTTCAGGGGAGATGAGGCAGGTTGGTTTAGAGTCAGCCTTTGATCATCAAGGGGAAGAAAAAATGGTAAGTAATTCTTTGGCCCGTGATAGTGATATCCATAAATACTCATTGATATAAACTAGCTATCATCCAAACCTTTGGAATATTGCAGGCCGTCAAGATATACAAAGACCGTTGCACTTCTTTTGCATTGGGCTTCAGATGATTTATTCGTTCTCCCTGAGCTTGAGGATCTCGAGCGTTGCTTCAGAGAAGATTATGGGATGAAGGCTGAAGTCTTTGGCATTCCTTCTGAGAATTCGCACATAGAGGTGATGATGAAAGTAGGGTTGCTCATCAAGGAGCATAGCTCGAGAGACACCTTGGTAGTTTTGTACTATGGTGGACATGGGTCGATGAATGAGGCTAGACAGAGTCTCTGGAAAGCGTGGGTATCACCATCGCGTCCCATAAATTTCATGCTAAGCGCGAAGATAGTACTCGAAACCCCGACTCTCCCTGGTTGAAGTACGTCTCAATCGCCAGCTACCTACCGCACAGCATCCAACTAACGCGAATTCAAGCTTTTCAGCCATACAGACACTCTTGAGTCGTACTCAAAGCGATGTACTCGTCCTCCTGGACTGCGGAGCGGGGGCGGCAAGCGCGGACTTTCACTGTGGCAACAATCTCATCGAAACCCTCTGTGCTACATCGTGGGAAAATGTAACACCTGATCCAGGTCGTTACTCTTTCACTAATGCTCTTATTGAAGTCTTGCAAGAATGGCGTCTGAAGGTCTTCTCTGCAGCAATGTTGCATGCTGAGATGCTCAACCGCCTGAAGCACCCTCGACCAATCACGATCAATGGCAAGCTCTTCGAGGCGAGATCAACCCCGCACCATTTCATTCAGACTTGGAACCCTGACGCATCAAGCATTGAAATATCTCGCAATGGAAGCAGCAAAGCGTAGGATTTGAATACTACCAGCATTCGTATTCAAGCAGGGGATCAGGTCGATGGCTGTCTTAATTGCTTTCGTGACTAGCTGGGAACATTGGTAATGATTATTATCAAGACACATCCATGCTCTAGTCGTATACATCCATTATCTGCTATTGCGTTGACCCACTGCTGTTATTGAACTGAAACATGCAATGCAATCTCATAATCGCAAGAGGGATATCTCTTATGATTATTAAGTAGATAATTAGGTACAATCAGCGCCCGTCATCATCTGGCCAACACTCACCAAACATGAATGATTTGAGTTAGTGTGCTCCGTTTCTGGTCACATAGAAGAGCACTAGAAAGGGTTGGTAATGTTCCTCGTCAAAACGGTCCCGTTCCCAAACACCGTTCCACTTCTCAAGACATCCACCCGCCAAGGGTCAAAGTTCGGAGGCGGGTTATCAATCCGAGTCCCGTTCGCAAATATGACCCCGTTCCACGGCGCCGCCAACTTCTTGCTCGACTTCTTGACCAACGGATTCCGCCGCTTGCTGACGTAGCAATTCTCGCTCGCCATGTACAGATTCAACCCCAGCGCCAACGTGCGCAACTCGGCCGCTCGATTATTCTCGCTGTGGTCTCCCGACACGCGCATTCCGATGTAGTCCATCAGCATCACGGTCGGAAACGACGTCGGGCTCATCTCCGCCACGCCGCCGTAGTACAGCATCGGCGTGGTGAGGTAGTTTGCCAGGTTCTCGAGCCCATAGAACACCGCGTCCTCGTGGTTTGCATTCAGAACCCACTGCGAGACGAAGAAGTCACCTCCTTTCGTCGTCTCGACGCGCTTGCGCTCTGAGGCGCCGAAGCCTGTGACCTGGTAGGCGAGCAGTTCGGCGGGCCTGCTGCCCACACCATCTTCCCACCGGTCGGTGCGGTCCATGTGCTTGCCCGCGCGGAAGATGCCCGACGCCGGGTCATCCTGCGGGACTTGCTCGTCGACGCCGAATTGATCGAGGATGATGGCCACGCAGCCCCCGCCACCGTTTTGCTCCATGAGCTCGCCCATGACCCGGTCCTGGAGCCTGGTCGCGTCGGTCAGGCCGCGGCAGCGTTTGTTGATTTCGCGCAGCTTGTCAAAGAATCCGGCCATTTCCTTCGCGTTGAAGGCATGGCCACCAGCGGTCAGACCAGGCCAGAAGGAGACCATATCTCGCATCCACAGGAAAACGACTTCACCAGGAGTCCTGGCGTAGAACCTCGGAAAATGTCAGTTTAAACAGCCATGGCGAGGGTGTCGGCCGCAGAAACAAACTCACTCATTAATGCCGTCAATAATATCCTGCAGCGTAACCCCCGAGGCTCCAAAGACCACGTCTGCTCTCGGGTTGGGCGTGTGAAATATGTGAAATTCTCCATCCACGAGAGCAGGTCGAAGATCAAAATAGCGGGCACCAAGCGCCAGTTGCGCCCTGATGCCGTAGGCCTGGGTCTGGGTGTCCATGGGGGTGCCTGTAGGAAAGAATATTAGAACAGCGTCTCTAGAAAAACATGTCAAGGTGTACTGACCGCCCCATTTGTACTTTCCAATGGTACTCATTCCAGCATCATGGGCCCCCGGCATCATGACGTGCTTGACAAGCCTCCCCTTGATATGTTCCTTGATGGAACTCATCCAACCCTCGGGTGAGCTATCCAGTGTGAGAGAATGATGGTATCCATAGTTCTCGCTTCCTGTAATCACGAACGTGATTGACACTTCAGTTTCTGGAACCTCGTATTCTTTCACGCCTAGTCCCCAACCGTCCAGGTCAACAACGAACCGTATGGGCCTGTCAGCGGGATAATGCGTCGTGCACCTGATGCGAAACTCGTGGTTCGTACCCTCGACCTCAAAGTATGCCTCGCCGTTGTCGTCGGCTCTGCTCGTGCCTGAGGTTGCCCACCGGGCCTGGTTCTGACGAGACTGTCCCGGTGGAATATCATCAAAGTCAGCGGCTACTTGGTAGTAGTTGGAGCGATCTTTCATGTAGCGGAAGTTGTACGGCGTGAGGTTGACGATTGTGATGTAGTGAATGTGCGTGAGTGGCATCGGGTACGCAGCATGCCGAACGGTAGGCATCTCCCAATCACGGAACGTGTTGTCTCTGGTATCGCACTTGTCGTTTTCGTCTATGGGATAGTCCAGACGGCATGCGTCTGAGGGACAGTACCCGCGCGAGCAAGCAAACTGGCACAGCCCAAAGTCCTTGACCCCATTCACGGGGTCGCCTGTCGTATCCTTGATGAGCGGTGGTTCGTTCAGCCCGCCCTTGTCAGAACACGTGCAGACGCCCCGGGGACAGAACCCAAAGTTACAAGCGTATTGACACAATCCCTTGAGGCCGTTGTCCGACCCTCCCCCGGTACATGCGGGAGGGAGGAACTCGGAGACGATGGGATTTCTGATAGGCTGCTTGCTTGTGCTGCAAGATTCCGAAGGGCAAAAGCCGCGAGGGCATGACCACCCGCAGAGACCCGTGTAGCTCTCACTCTTGCCCGCAGCTGGGAAACCTGCCGGGCCTGTGGTAGGAGGTTCAGAGATGGGCGCGCCGATGGCGAGACACTGACATGCTGAGACGGGGCAGTAGCCATACTTGCAGGTAAACTCGCAGAGCTTGGTGAAACCAGTCGCGCCGGTGCCCTTGATGCATTTCTGCTCGTCCCGTGATAACGCCGGCGTGGCGGAGATGGAGCCTGCAGCCATCGCACTCCCAACCCACGCATTCCAGTTGGTGAGATCCCCTTCTGCGCAGGTGTCCGTAATGGAACCCCCGTTGATGCTCGCGATATTCGCGCCGCCCCTCTGAAGTGAGATGGAGACCGAACCCCTACCCTGGAATGGTACGCTTCCGTGGTAGACGCCAATGCCCCCGTCCGGGACGGACGTCCAAGTTCCGGCCTGGGAGGTTCCGCCCACGTTGACAGTGACGTCTGCATGCGAGCCAAGCACAGCGGAAAAGAAGATCCTGTCTTGCATGACTTCGGCCGGCGAGAATTCCAGCTGTAACTGGCTGGCGGTATTACCGGATGTCTCGCCATCGCCGCACGTGGCTGCGGGGGTCGTTCTGAACCATCCCATGATGCCCTCCTGGGTCACAGTCGCTTTTCCGTTCTTGTAGTAATCGATCCAAAAGGGAAGCGTCATTCTCCAGCCATCATGAGGCATGTTCTTTGCGAAGTTAAAAGGTGCTTTGCCAGTGACAAAGGCGCCCATGGCGTTATCACGAAGGGGCCCGATGTGATGGGATTCTCCGTAGTCGTTCCAGGAAATGATTTCCACGTAGCTGAGATTTTAAGTATGTCAGCCACCACCCGGAGAAAAAACAGTCGAGACGTTGACGAGAGAGAAACATACTCTGGCTGGTTGTAGACAATTTGGATCCAGCGGTCGTGCCATAGGTCATCCCCACGCCACAGCCAATTTTTGTTATAGC
Organism: Colletotrichum horii; assembly: GCA_027406005.1. Taxonomy (NCBI): domain Eukaryota; kingdom Fungi; phylum Ascomycota; class Sordariomycetes; order Glomerellales; family Glomerellaceae; genus Colletotrichum; species Colletotrichum horii. The sequence goes on along the minus strand of JANVYB010000001.1, from coordinate 8,204,028 downwards.
CGGGGAGATTCGTGTAGAACCAGGGCGACGCAGGCATCATGTAGGGCTTACTGGTATCCTCATCCACCCTCAAATACTGGTAATATGAAGCGTCCACATATGTATCCATGTTAGTGTTTCCCCAAGGCCAGGCAGCCCAGTTAAAGAGACCATCCGCAACTCCACCTGCCAGTTCCGCTGCCTTCTTGGCTCCCTTTGAGGACCAATCGGGCATGAAGAAGCAGGGAAAGGAGCTCTTGATATCAACCCAATCTGAAGCCTGTTCGGGGCCCTCGAAGGTGGATACGAGCGGTGTCCCATCGCTGTGTTTGAAGTATTCCGCGCGGGTGGCGTACCTCTTTAAGAGGTTGAGAACGATATCCTTAGGCCACGGGCCCCCACCGGCGTAGTCGAAGGAAAAGATGAGCTTGAAGCCCATGTCGCTGGCTACGTCGAAGACGTTTCTCAGCGACGCGTCGTTCATGGGCTCGCCGTAGGCAATATTGAGAGCGAATCCGTCAATGTGGGCCTCTTGAGCGAGACGGATGTCGTCGCGCCAGGTGGCAAGAGTATATCCTCCAGTGTTTCCAACCTATCTGCTGTCAGTGGCGCTCCAAGGAAGTAACAGTTTTCCGGTCGCATCGTACCATGAAATGCGCAAACACCGCTTTGGCTTGCACGTGGCAAGTGCTTGCGAGAATCGCCAAAGATGTGAAGAGTGGAAACCTCATGACTGCTGATTGCAAGTGAGTCGCGACAAAGAGCTACGAAGGGAGTTGCCATATGCGATTCTTCATGTCGCAGAAAGTTGTTCCTCTGTTTATAACTACTTCGCTCAACACCTTATCACGCCAAGATTCCGGGAAAGGTCCATATCAGTCTAGTCGTGTATGAGAGTCTTTCGGGCGAATGTCTCTGCCTATTGTTCTGCAAACGAGATACCAACATTGGATGTGGTTACTATGCCAAGATACTGAAGATCTTTTTCAATACTCCGCGACACCCTCACCACCATGGATTTTACCAACAGGCCAAACTGCTAATGGGGTCATGACAGTGGGATTGGGGCCTTAGTGCCAGAAAGATCCTGATATTTGATGCCATCCTACGGCACAGGCTCTGAATGACTTATCATGTGAATGGACGAGGCTACGTCTTTCCGATGAAGTTGAAATACGAGTTTCCTCTTTCCGCAGGAGGTCGAAAATACCTCGCTCCGCAGGGCTAGCTCTTGCATCCCTCGGGGCGGCTGGACCGTCACATCTGACAGCATGACCAGGGAGTTTTAGGCATCCAAATTAGAGGCTGACCATGATCTGTGACAGCTTCTGACTTTTGCCAGCTAGACCTGATGGGCTTTCTCTCATGAAATTACTTAGGTACGGCCACTCATTGGTCGTTTATACCTTCTGCGATCGAGGGAAAGAAATCGAAGACTGTAGGTAGATACTTGGAACGGCTCATGGAATCCATTGCCTCTGTCCGCAGGCATTTAAGCCATCATGAATTAAATGATTGTCATGAAGACGACTCAGTTTCTATTGCATATCCACCGAATAATAGTAGCCCTCTTTTTGACCATCGCTATCACCGTCAGGGCTTGGAAACCGGTACAGCTTACACCAAAGTCACCCGCGGCGACATCAGAGCTGCGTGCGATCGAACGGAAGAACGGTGGGAATTTTGGTTTTTTCACCTACCGAGCTTTCAGCCTAGGCAAACCTTCGTCCCATTTTGCCAGGGGTGACCAGCAGGCACCCGTGGATCTTGCCGAGCCGAGGAAAATGCTTATTGTGAAGCTTGTCTGGTGCAGATCTTGGCAGCGGCTACAGGGGTTGTTTAAGGCAACCTCCGGATAGTCGAGTTCCACACCGCATGCATACGCAGAAAGGGTTCAACTACGGAGCTAGTTCATAACTTTACAGACATTAATTTGAAGCTTGATGCTCTTTCTCTACTTATCTTACCTAGTCTAGTAACGCGTATAACTGCTAAATTCGATTCCCTATCCTCCTCGCAAATTTAATCCCGCTCTTGCATTCCTTCGCTGTCAGCTTACCAAACCAAATTGGACCAACCGCCGAGCGGCACAGCAAGTCGCTGGTGGCATACCATTTACCAAAGTTCCTACCAAGCCATGCACTGCTTCCCCAAGATTGGAAGGTCACTAATATGTCCGATAGCTCCAGTACATGGAGGAAAGTTGATGATATAATTTGATACCATTTCTGGGGCCTGTCTGGACAGCAGCTTGTCGTGTGACCACGCCTGAACTAGCATTCCGTATGACAGGTTCATTGTGTCTCGCTCCAACATTGCCAAATCCATCTCAGAAAGACCGGAGATGCCAAATTAATACTCATCCGTCGCAAAATACAATGTCTTTGGCTTTCTCATCTCCGCCATCTGCCCCGTCATCATTCTCACGTGCGACGGTAGTAACGATTCCATTCGTTCAACCTGATGGCTGCGACGTTGTGAGACATTACACTCACACCACCACATCCAAGCTAGATACCAGTGGGATCCAAACCCGCGACGTTCTCATGTCAAATCTAGATCTCTCGGGTTTTACACCATGTCAATTACCTTTCCATAGTAACATCGCAATTGCAAGCTTTAGCCGGGTAGTATTCCCAGCTAGTGGATCCACATACGGCTTGACTGCTCTCACGGAGACTATGTCAGGCGTTACGCGAACGGTTTCAAGCGCCGTTTGTTGCGGTTCATGAGCTCCCTTTCTTCACTAGCTTAGTTTGTATGTACTCACCACGGATGTGATAACAAAGAGGCTTTGTTTATCATCGAGGTACATGATCTCAAGACCGAATACTTCTCTTCGAATCCCGCGTGCGTTTGTGCCATCATGACAAAGAATGGCATAACAATCACAGATATAAATAAGGCGTCTATAACGGATTTAGTAATCACACCAGATCTCATAGGTGGGCGGCGTGGGATTCGTCCATGCTTTCACTTCAGCCACCTGACTAGGGTTCAGGTGTTTCCGCAATGACTTGGATTCCTGGGGGCCCTGTTATGTCCAAATAGGAGAACCTGTAACGTCGGGCAGACCTACAATGGGCTAGTTACCAAGACGTTTTCACTCATTGGTGCCGCCGTATTAGGATGGCTCACATTCTGTGCCGTGAGCCGTAAGAGGAAGAACGGCCAAGGCATCAGGCCAATAATTTGAATTGTGAAGATGAAGGGAATGACTGTCAACATGCATTGTTGTTCACTCTGAGAAACCCAGGCTCTGATTTCAGTTGTTTGGTTTTCATACGATACTTGTCAGTCCGTACACCAAACCCATTTTTCAACGACCTTTCAACCGCAGCCTCTTCCAACATGAAATATTTACGGTAGCGGCATACTTCAACAATTTTTGATCTTACTGATCTAGCCCTGGGATCTCCGGAAGATCTTCCCTCCCGTATTCGATCATTTTTACCGTTGGTCGCATGTTCATGATCTCCTCAGCAATTAGAAAGCGGACGTATGTAAATGATTGCTCCGCATGCATACGTCGTCAACCTATCTCACCCACCACCGGTAGTGTGCAATTATGACGTATCACGCAGAAGTTGGACTTGAGGAACTAACGGTTTCCAGCCCCGACATGACTGTATTACTGAATGTTGAGGTTATTGGATACAGCATCATCTCACTACCTATGACTAATGCTCGTACGCTGGTTAGAAAAGGTTCCGTGGTCTTGCTGAAGCCAATGTTGGTTAGGCGAATTTTCCCGGAATATCCCCGCGCGTTGGCCGGGGTTGAATGATCAGCCCCAAGCACGCAACCGCGGCTCCAATCCTAGTTCCCGTTATGGAGTCTCTTGTAGATCGCGTCATTTGCTCGAGCCTACCTTTACGTACTAAAATTGCCGAAATCCCACTCTCCTCGACCGACCGAGTCCACTTCCCGCTGGTCGTCGATGACCTCGATTGCCAATTTGGCTTGGAGAGGGGAACAGGTTCTCGCCTCTATCTACGACACTTAACTGCTGGAAAAGTGAAGCATTTCATGCGTCAGAGATTCTTTGGCCTTCCCTGTTCTCTATAGCCGCTTTACTTGCATGTAGCCTAACTGAAGGGCGTCTGGAAATAGGAGACATGCCGTTCGTCCTCAGCAATAAAACAGGGTCCGACGTCTTCTCAAGACTATTCGGGAGTGCCAGTCAACGCCTTCGGAAGCTGATGCAGAATCGCGGAAGGCGGAAGCGGATATTCGCCATGTCGGCGATGTCTGTTGTCATCGACAAACCCTGTCTAGTAGCCCAGTCGTCCCCCTACCTCGGTGCCGATTGTATCATCCACCCCTCCAATGTTGAAATCAACATCGGGCCGTGAACCAGCACCGACCACTGACACCTGCAGAATTGCAACTCCACAAACCAACATTTACTTGGAAATCAAAGCTCTATAGGGACTTGACACTCAGTTCGGGCTTACGAAGCGACCATCGCTAGGGTTCTCAATGGCCTCTGACAATGGGAAGTGGAATCTTAAACTGGAGGAGACTGTCCGTCTTGATTTCCAATTTTGTTGCATCCCCTAAGCCTATTCCGATGAGGCATTCCGAGAACGAAAAAAGCGAGTAAAAAACTCTGCATGGTATATATGTTTCCCGGCGATCGCGTTTCTTCTCCTTCCTTCTCGATCGCTGGCGCTGTGCAGTGACCTTGTCCCTCCTCCAGACACTACTGCCATCCACTGGCGAACCTCTTTTCTCCTGAAACACTGCTTTCAGCCCTACCCGCGAGTCTTCCGCCTCTCCCGTCTCTTGGTACTTGGCGTCTCAATGGCTTGGCGAAGACCCTTTGGAGACCGTGCCGCGGCATCAGGCACCGTTGTCGAAGGCCAGGTTGAACAGATCTCCAATGGCAGCGTCCAGTACATTGGTGAGAAGGGCGGCAACGATGCGCCTCCAACATACCAAGACGCCTCAGGCGCGCCCGTTGAGAATAACTCGCCTTTGGGATACTCCGTCGGACCTGTTACGATTACGCTGCTGAACATCACGATGATGATCGGTGCTGGCATCTACTCTACCCGTGCGTTTTCTCTCCGGGCAGTTCGCGGTCTGCAGGGCATGCTGACATTTTCAAGCTGCTTCAATTCTCGCGGGTACTGGTTCCGTTGGTGTCAGTTTTGTGTATTGGACTCTTGGTTACTTGGTAAGTCGCCCGGCCTTCCCATGCATGCAACCCGACGACGGCAGCTAGAATGACAACAATGGCTGACACAATCACGCGATCAGCTATGCATGGTATCTGGAGCCGTCTACCTCGAGTTCACCGCATACTTCCCCAGTCGATCCGGTTCCGAAGTCGTCTTCCTCGAACAAGCCTATCCCCGTCCCATGTGGCTCTTTCCAACCACATTCGCAGTTCAGAGTGTTATTTTATCTTTTGGAAGTGCGAATGCTACGGGTAGGTGCATACACTAGATAATCTACTGCTTAATCGCTGATCAGATGCAAAGTCATGGCAAACTACCTGATTGCCATCTCCGGTCACTCTGGCACAGATTGGCAAATCAAGGGAACCGCCTTAGCCTGCTATACCCTAGCCACACTGAGTATGTTGCATTTGAATTTTACGTTGGTTGTAGTAGGCTAACCATCTTCAGCGCTTGTGTTCAACACCAAATACGCGTATTGGTTTTCCAACGGCGTAGGAATTGTGAAGATTTGCACTTTGCTTTTCGTCATCATCACGGGTTTCGTCGATTTAGGCGGCAAGACTAAGGTCCAGGACCCCACAGCGAATTTCAAAGATGCCTGGTCTGGTAGCTCTTCAGCCACCGCATACGGCATGACTACTGCACTTTACCGCATCATCTTCTCATACGGAGGTAATTCCCAGTCTTTCGGCTACTCTCAAAACAGAAGTCGAGTCAACTAACGCATGAAAAGGCTATAACAACGCATTCAACGTTGCCAATGAAGTGAAGGTATGTGGATGAAGGGCCGAAGATCCCCCGCAAGTGTCTATGCTTACTTGAGCGCCCCTGCAGAATCCCGTCAGATCCCTCAAGATCTACGCTACCACAGCTTTGACCACGGTTTACGTCCTTTATATGTTCGCCAATGTTGCTTTCTTCGCTGCCGGTAAGCTAAGACCCTGGTTGAACAACAGCCAAGCGCCCCCAGAAAGGCTAACTGATTGTTTCTTATTAGTACCAAGAGAGGATCTTGAGAATTCTGGCCTGACAGTTGCAAGCCTGTTCTTCACGGCAGTCTTCGGAAACTCTGGGGCTGTACGTGGTCTGAACTTTCTCATTGCACTGGCCTCTTTCGGAAATATGATCGCGGTTATTATTGGGCTTTCTCGCCGCATCAGAGAATGTGGTCGCCAAGGCGTCTTGCCTTGGACCAGATTCTGGGTGTCCACGAAGCCTTTTGGAACGCCGTTGGGACCGTATGCCGTGATCTGGTTTCTGACCGCGCTAATGATTCTTGCGGTTCCTGCTGGAGACGCTTTCACTTTTGGTACGAGCCCCATACATGGCCCCGAGCTCGGCGTGGGACCCGCCTCGCTAACGACACCGCAGTCAACGATCTCGGAGTCTTTCCCCAGGCTGCCTTTAACTTGGCAATGGCTGTGGGTATCTATGTCGTCCGCTGGCGGCGGAGTAAGCTGAACCTCCCCGAGCCCGAGTTCAAAGCGTGGCACGTGGTGATCATCTTCAACATCTGCATCCAGCTTTACCTTCTGATCATGCCATGGTATCCGCCAGCAGGAGGACAATACGCTGGTGACGTCAGCTTCTGGTATGCGACGTATGCGGTGACCGGTGTGGGAATGTGAGCAGCCTTTCTCCCCAATAATTCTGACTCGCAATTGCTAACGAGATTGCAGTCTCCTCGCCTGTGCGGCTTACTACTGGTTTTGGGCTTTCCTCATCCCAAAATGGAAGGGCTACAAGTTGCGCCAGGAACTCATTAGCTTTGAGGATGGTGCTCAGAGTAACCAGCTTCGGAAGGTCCCTTACGCCGACGTTGCCGAGTGGGATGCTACTCACGATGCGGCTGGGCGCATCATCAACAACACCACCGGTACCGAAGCTCCGGTCCAAGAGAAGGCTGTGCGCACCTCATCTGAGGGCAGCAACTCTGATGCCGGCAATCCGGTTTCTGTGAGTAATCAGAAAAACGGCGGTGTCTAGATTATGAGATTATGAATGAGCCATGTCTGATCGTCACCCCGTACGGGCGCTGGTGATTAAGTAGCCGGATTAGAGTTCTTGCCTTTTCCCCGAGAAAACCAGCATTCCCACGGCACGCGGGGTATTGCGCAACACAAATCAATATATTATTGAGCTTGCGCTGATTGCGCCGAGTCGATTGTGCACGTGAACGGCTGCATGAACATGAGTCGCCCGCCAAGGCAGTCACTCAGCCTAACTAACCTCAACCTGGGATAACTGCACTGAGGCACTCATCACGATTAATGAGCCACAATTGTGGCAGATTACGGCTACCGTCCAAACTGCTGATAAGCAATCTATCAGACAACATTGCCTTGGCTTGGAGGGTGCGCTAATGTTGGTTCCGTCACACAACCGCGAGACACATGGGAAGGGTGATCCCGTACCCTACCGGAGCACCCGGCAAGAAGGTTATTTAGACAGCTTCGGCATGCCTGGCAGCGCGAGCCCGCCGGAGGGATGGGCCATGAAGGGCCAGACTGGGGACTTGGCGCGGCACAGGGCCGGCTCGGTTCTGCGCTTGAGTCAGGGAATGCCCTCGTCACACAGCGCGGCTGTGGCGTTAGCGCCTCGCAAATTGTCGTTCTCGTTGTTTGCGAGCATCTCGTGCTTCGGACTTTGGCATCGTTATCTTTTCCATCTTTGACTCGTCACATTTCACGCAGCATCAGATGATTGAGCAAGGCACATCGATTACGTCAATGTCAATCCTCAATATCGAAATGCCCTTGCTCCCCCAACCCCTCGGACCCGCGCAAATCCATCCGTCTCCTCCTCATCGGCCCTCAACAGCCAGCATCCGCAGTCGTCTCACGGTCCAGTAAGACGTCCGGGCGTGCACAACCGCGCGGGCGGGCGGGCGGCCTTGAATCGCACGCGCATCACACGTGGTTCGTGGGCTCGCGATAACGGGCGGGGTACTTGTCAATTCTGCATGAAAGGGTAAGAAAGTGCATGTACCAAGTGGAGAGCTGATAGCTCACCGATGGCGAAATCGCCACAGAATTGAGTTCCCCGATATTAAGTCAAGCAACGTGATCCCTCTTTCAACGCCCATCAACTCCATCGTGGACCCAGCAAAACGGCCGGAGAGGTTGCACGGGCTCACCAACCGACATGTCAATGTGAAACCCCGACCCAGCGGACATCGGACGAACCAATGGATCATTCAGCCGGCTCCAGGGGTCATGATTCAGTCCTCGCCTCACCCTTCCCACCGGCGCAATCGCTCATGCCGAATCGAGGTGAGTGGCTCACTGCGTTAAACCATCTTTAGGATATATTGTAACCCAACTTCAAGAAACTCTCTCTGCGTGGGGCGAATCAATATCAGACAGCCCGCATGCATATTGTAGTATTTCGAGCTTTCATGCCAAGAGACAGATGACAGATTCTCAGGGCTCACGCACATGAGGAACCAAACCAGAAATAGACATAGTTCAACGGCTGGAGATACCCACGAGGCGTTCCTCGAATCTTGGGTCGGCCAATACGGACCTGTCCGCGGCAATGCGACGGTGCCTTTGAAGATACTTATGTGCAGCCCACGATCCAGCTGCTTGGGTTCCTCTGTCCTGGTTCTTCTAGGGTCGCAGCAGATGGCCGCATCTGGTATCATGCTCCGTGCTCGCTGAAACGTATAGCTGGACTAGATATTCATTCTTCAAGCAGACGATTCCTTGTCTCTGGTCTTCTTGCATCTTCGTTTCAACTTGACATGAAAAGCCTCCTTCAGTGGGCGCTTGTCCTGCTGCCATGGGCAGCTGACACCGTCCGAGGTCAGGCTAGTAACACGACCACTTCGCCGCTTGATCTCATCAGTCAGATTCCTCAATGCGCGGTAAGTTGTCTGTCGCGACGCCGCGAATTCACGTACGATCTAATCCTTGGACAGGTATCATGCGTTACCGATTCTGTTCTTGGGTCAGGATGCCCACTCGACAACATCGCTCAGTGCGTTTGCACCAACACGACCCTGTTGGAGGGCCTCTCTGGATGCGTGCAGACCTCCTGCGAATGGGAAGATCAACTGAGTATGTGTTTGAGTTTCGACATTGCGAACATAGCTAACAGACAATTACAGAGTTGTCCTACATGACCGATGACCTTTGCCGACCGTACCCCCACGCATCCCGCGATCTCGAAATCAAGATGGTCGTAGCCGTGCTGGCTGTGCTTACGTTCCCCGTTGTGATTCTGAGACTTGTCTCCAGACGGTCTATTGCTGGAAAGCTGGAGCTGGACGATTGGACGACGTTGGTGACGGCTGTAGGTGCCAATGGCTTCCGTCTTGCCCTTGTAGAAAGAAATACTGACCTTGGCGGAAGATTATCTTAGCCACCACCATGGGATGTGTCATCGCAAGTAAGTTGATCGTAGCTTCTGCTTCCACTCATCCCACTAACATTTTCAAGGCGCCAAACTCGGATTCGGCCTCCACTACTGGAACGTCAACCCCGAAAACGCCCAGCGCATTATCCAAGTAAGTCTTCAGTCACGACGATTGCGTTGATCGCGCACTAACTGTCTTGACAGCTTTACTATGCTGTTCAGATGCTCTACATTATCGTTCTCATATTGGCCAAAGTGTCGATTGTCGCGCTCTTTGCGCGAGTTTTCCCAAGCCGCAAGTTTCAGCTTGTGAACAAACTTTTCTTTGCCTTTCTCGTTGGCCATGGACTGGTCTTTACCTTCGTCATCATGTTCGAATGCACACCGATTGCCGGCATCTGGGACCGGACTCTGATTCGCAAGTGTGTGGACCTCAATGCCGTGGCACTGGCCAGCGCTGTGCTCAGTATTGTTGAAGATATTATTATTCTCGCAATGCCCATTCAGCAGCTCAGCCAGTTGCAGCTCGGGTCGAAGAAGAAGCTGGCGGTCATCTTCATGTTCAGCTTGGGATCATTGTGAGTTGTTCCTCATCGGGCTTTTGCAATTTAAAGCGCCCAGTGCTAACAAATATTAGCGCATGCATCACTTCGATCGTTCGTCTTCGATGGCTGGTCCTGTTTGCTGATTCATACGACACCACATGTACGTTGCGTAGTCACTTGGCCCTTGAAGCTGCTTGTAATTCTGACATCGTTGAATAGGGGATAATGTGGACTTTGTCACATGGAGCATCACCGAGATATCGGTCGCACTGATGTGTGGAAGCCTTCCCGCATTGCGACCCCTCTTCAAGAAGATCCCTGGTCTTCTTACAACAATCCGCGGACCGACCGTGGAAATCAAAGAAACACACGACAGAGGCAGCAGTCACATGTCGTTGCGCGACAAGGGTGTCATCCCTATGTCGCCCAAATCAAGCACAATGGAGCCCGAAGTTGAAGAAGACATGATTATAATTCATATTTCAAACGAACACGACCCGCGGATGAAGCCTCTGCCTCCGCCACCGCTGCAGCCACTCGTTTACCAGCCCCCTTGGCGAGGAAGTGGCAGCGTGAGTGGCGGGCAGAGGACCCCAAGCCTAATGAGCCCGAGTCTGTTGAGATCGCCGAGAACACCTAGGACACCAATGATTCCGATGACCCCAGGCAGCATGAGGAGTGTCAGAAGAGAGGCAGATGCAGAATACGAGATGGACCTTCGAAGCGTCGTGAATACGAAGACGTGGATGTAAACGGATTTACTTGATACCCCCTTTCCTACCTTTTCTTCTAAACCTTCAATCTTAGTATATATTCAATATTACCCGCATATATGGAATCAACTCGAGGACTATATTACCAAAATGACGCCGGCAAATAAATTCTCCGCCTCATGAGTGTTGGAAGACTCCCTGATTCTTCCTACATCTAAACAGATTTGCCACCCAGGGAGGTACTTCCGGCTAACCGGGCAGACTATCACTGATAGATCTTCTTAGTAAGCTATTAAATCATCATTATTGTTGTTGTTGTTGTCGTCGTCGTCCTCGTCCTCGTCGTCGTCCTCGTCCTCGTCGTCGTCCTCGTCCTCGTCGCCGTCGTCCTTGTCGCCGTCGTCCTCGTCGTCTTCGTCGTCTTCGTACTAACTTGGGGCTCGGCGGACGTTGGGAGCGATAACAAGGAGATGATACATCCAGTGTGAGCCTGTTGCAAACTGATGTGGAGAATCACCTCCCGTTGGGGAAGCTGCTAAGTGGGGCAGTTGTTGCAATCAGTTTGCGAATCGAAATCCATGGAGTTTTGAGGTGTAAGGGGTACGGAAAGACGGCTGACGTGCAGGCCAAGATGACCGGCCAAGACGTGCCGAGTGAGGCTCGGGCGAGCGCCAAGTCCAACAGTTCAACACCAAGATTGACTCATGCGACGCTTATCATAACGAGGCGCAGTTGAGCGGTTGACGAAGCTTTTCTCTATCATATTCCATGTCAAAGTTGGGGAAATCCGGACTATCATCGGCATCCATCGATTTCTGTTTTGGAACCTGCTTTCCGAAGTCGTCAATCGGATCAAATGGATGAACGTTTTGGCACGTAGAGGAAAAAACATGTGCCGTCTGACTGCATGCCCAGAATTAGGCGTACGTTCTATGTCGTCCGAAGGATTGGGTCACTAAATAAGGCTGGCGCCATTCTACGTTGGCTGACGTTCCAGACTGGAGACTGGGGTTGGATTTAAAGTGGTGTTGTCTTTCACCTGTCGTTCGTCTTCTAACCTCGTATCATTTCTATTACTCCCGACATTGACTTGCGAGCAGACAACAATTGCGCATTGCATCAAGATTCAGGGGCCAGGATGGGATCGCTCAATCACCATGATAACTTGATCGCTCTTGCTAAGTCGCTCTTGCAAGATGCTAGAAATCTTTCCTCGACGGACGATAAGGCATCCAAGTCCAAGGTGCCCATGAAGGCAAAAAGGATCCATCAACTTACGACAGGGCCAGAAGAAATGATTGGTGGGTTTGCCATAGCGGTAAGAAAATCAACATAGCCTGACTGATTTCGACGTCGTGATAATTTACTTACACAACTGACTCAAGTGATGATGGGCGAGATCGGCGCCCTAAACCAGTTCATGGAATGGAAGCTGTTCGATGCCATCCCAGACAAAGGCAGCATTTCGTACGGGGATCTCGCGACATCTATTGATGCAGATGAGAGTCTCGTGGGTACGTAGAACTTCTGAACAGAAAGACCTGGTCTGCTGACTTGCTTGATTCGAAGCCCGCCTTGGCGGTATACTTGTTTCCATCGGGAGACTTGTCCAGACGTCATCGGGCCACGTCGCTCACTCGGCGTCTTCACAAATGTTCAAACACAAGAACCCGATCGGCAATCTCTTTCGAGGCATGTTCAGCCATGGCCTTCGCGGATACACACATTGGCAGAACTACTTCGCCACGTACGGAAACCATGAACCAGCCGGCGTGTCACACAACCCGTACACATTTGCCTGGGGTCATCCAGAGCTCACAGTGTGGGAACACTGATCTTGACCCGGTGAGAGCCGAGATATTTGCATCCGCAATGAGGTCCCAGGGTTCCATCGCCGAGCGGTACGGCGAACCGGCCTTTATCTATGACTTTTCCTGGATCGGAGAGGAGGCCATGTCTGCCGCATCGGAAGCTAGGCCGCTGATAGTCGATGTTGGGGAAACCACGGCGATACGCTCAAGCATATTCTCGAAGCTGTGCCAAGTATCCCGCAGAATCGATGCGTCCTCCAAGACCGCCCAGATGTGATCAGCAAGGTGACGAGAGAAAACGACCAGGGGCTGAGCAAGGTCGTCAAAGTCGGGAACGACTTCATGCAGGAGAACCCCACTAAGGGTAAGTACGCCCTGTCAGAGAGGAACAACAAGGTATGATGTCTGCGGGCCGCGCATCAGTGCTAATGGTGCGGTTGCTTGACAGGCGCCATGATCTACCTGCTCCGCCGCGTACTACATGACTGGTCAGACCAAGCCTGTATCGAGATTCTGACGCATCTCTGCGCCTCTTTGCCCGGAGATGAGCCGCGCGCTGGAGTCCTCATAATGGGGCAAGTTGTTTCGGACCCGCCATCTGTTAGAAGCGCAGCGGCTGACATGATTATGCTCAACATTGGGGGCAAGGAGCGCACCAAAGAAGGATTTGAGAGAATCGCCAAGGCATCTGGTCTGGCGATTGTCGAAATCCACCGCAAGGAGGGGACAGAGATTGGAGTGGTTGGGTGCGCGAAAGCTTGAGGAACGGGCTCTTCCGAGTGACTGCTTATGGCTGGGTGTCATGAGGCAGGTCATGATGTAGGCTAATGTCATGGCACGAGCCGGGCACTGGCGTGCAGGGTGCCAGATGTATTCGCGGTCCCGAGCGACCGTCAGAATAACCGCTACGTTCGTTTTTGTCTTCGCATTTTGAATGACCCGGCTGTTTGGCCCTTTCACCATTGATGTTGAGATGACATGTAGCAAAACCCGGCGCTCTGTTCTGTTTGGGATCCCGACCAGAAAACCATGATACGGCACTGATTCTCATCCAATGCCACGAGGTTAATCTCAGATCTGTGAAACATCAACCCAGATTGTTTGGGTCTTTCTAACGTCGGAAACGTTCAAACCTTGAAAGCTGAACGTCTCCCATCCACAGCACCACTCGGGCTGAAGCTGCATCTGCTCAGACCAGTTGTAACACCGATTCTCCGGAGGCCGCAGACGCACGTCCGCTTTCAACCGTGCCGCGTCCGCAGCCAAGCGGTTCGGCCGGTGATGGGCCGACGGGCTCGGACTGGCACGTTCCCACAAAGAACCTGTGCAGCTACAGGACTCGGAATCTGCACGAGTATTGGAAACGAAATCCCGAAAACGACATGAGAGATGACGAGGAGAAAAGGGCGGTCGGGTTGCAGACGGGGTCGCCATTGAATAGCCCAATATCGCGCAACACCCTGAGCAGTGTCCCGAGGTGTTCCCCCCAGTCCCTTCTTTCGCCCATACAACTTCAAACCTGAGCAGAAAATCTCCAAGAGCGACCTGAAGAATGGAGGAAACGAAGTATGTGAATGTCGCGCAGGAGGAGAGGGAGGGAACCGAGGGCTTGGGAGGAACAACGACAGATGAGGCCGTTACCACAGACGAGGATGGCCAGTCGACTGAGGATTCGCCCCTCATGACGGATTCGACACCGTCGACCCCAGAGCTTGAAGCATTCGCAACGCCACCGGAGTCTAGGATGCCGTCAAGACCGGCGACGGCTTGCTCCAATCCAAAGGAACAACCCGGCGAGGCTCGACGGATAGCACGCCGGCAATCGCGGGCAGAGTCCAACAAGAGTGGTAGAAGCGGCTCGACTCCGCGTCAGGAAAGACAATTAAGCAACGAAAAGCAGGAGAGAGTATCGCAGTCAGACGAGGATGCCTTCCCCGAAGGAGGAACTCGGGCGTGGCTTGTCGCCGCCGGCACAGCGGCGATCTTATTCTGCTCTTTGGGATACACCAACTCTTTCGGTGTGTTCCAGGCGTATTACATGCGGAACCAACTCTCGGATCACACGCCCGACGACATTTCATGGATCGGATCAATCCAGGCTTTTCTGGTCTTTGCTTCTGGCGCAATCGGCGGACCTGTTTTTGATCGTTATGGTGCCTGGGTAAGCTCGCTTCGCCCTTTGAACGCTCGTCGCGAATTGTGTCATCGACTGACGAATCCCAGGTTATTCGCCCAGCAGCGGGAGTGTACATCTTTTCCATCATGATGACCAGCTTGTGCCACGAATACTGGCAGTTCATGCTGGCTCAGGGCGTGCTGAGTGGTATCGCGAACGGACTGATCATGTTCCCTGCAATGGCCGCAACGCCTCAGTATTTCTGCAAGAGAAGAGGCGCAGCCATGGGCCTCGCGATCGCAGGCTCCTCGGTCGGCGCGGTGATATTCCCCATTGTTCTCTCGGAGTTGCTGGATCGGCTGGGCTTCGGCTGGGCGGTTCGAATCTGCGCCTTCATCATGATCCCGCTGCTCATCTTCGCGGCCTTCGCGGTTAAAGCGCGCCTCCCTCCCCGAAAAACTCGATTCTTCCTGTGGACCGCCTTCAGAGACCCCCTTTACGTCTTTCTTATCCTCGGTGTCTGCTTCATGTTCATCGGCATGTTCATCCCAATGTTCTACCTCCCGACGTTCGGCATCGCGCACGGAATGGACCAAAATCTCGCAGGGTATCTTGTCGCGATCATCAACGGAGCTTCGGTTCCGGGTCGAATCATACCTGGCATCTTGGGCGACAAGCTGGGACGCGTCAACATTCTCTTCTTCGCGGGCTTACTCACCGGCATCATGATCTTCTGCTGGACCAAGGCGACGACAAACGCGGGCATTATTGTGTTTGCTGCATGTTATGGCCTCACGTCAGGGGCCATCATCTCTGGAGGGTCTGTGGTCTTCACCTTATGTCCGAAATCGCCGAAGGAGATTGGAACGTACATGGGAATGGGCATATCGATTGCCTCGGTGGCTGTGCTAATCGGACCGCCGGTCAGTGGTGCCCTGCTGAATGAGTACAACGGCTTCACTCAGATTTCCGTCTTCGGCGGTTCAGTCTGTATGGCGGGCGTAGTCTTTACGATGATTGCCAAATACTTCTCGAAAGAGGGGCTTCTAGGCTTGGTGTAGTGGCTATGGACAGGTTGGTTACCCGACATGACCCGCAATAGCAGTGGACACGGAGGAGAGCAATCACGGTTACGTGGTATTCAGCCATGAGCTTGGCAGCCGGGCGATATGCTGTACAGAGCCTTTCTTAGGCACTAAAGAGCAAGGGGTAAACGAGAGGTCTAGCTGCTGGGTGGGACATTACTGGCAGAACTTGCCCTATTATTCGCCTAGCCGGCAGCATTACATGTCTCTCAGTCGAACTAGCCCCCAGTCTGGTGTAGAGATAAGTGGCCTACAGTATGAATTACGTGGTCTTCAGCATACATAAAGAATGAATCGCATGTATAGTGGTTGACGAGCATGTTCGTTTGCAAGACTTATATATGGTGATACCCTACCCCTAGGAGGTTGATCGAAGACATCTCCTTGGGCCAAGGTGGCAGTTCTACTACTCTCTCACTCTCTTGCCGTCGCGCAGAATGTACTCATATCGTACGATGAGGCGGTTCCACGAAAACCTTCCATCAAGCCCATGACCCTTTCTATCTACTTATATTATACAAATTGAGAAGCAAGGCCAGAAAGCTCGTTTCATCAATCGCTACATCATGTAGCAATTTATGTAGCAATTCATTAGGGCAGGACAACCCCTGAGCGAGATCATCGGCTCCGCAGTGCTTTCGCCTCAAAGCGGGCGTTTGGTACCCACTAAGCCGGTATGTAAAGCGACTTCCACCACGTATTCGTCGCAGAGGCTAGCCTTCCGGCCATTTGATACCTTTTTCGGCCACGCTTCCCGCGGAACGCAGGAGCCGAAACGCAACAGTAAAAGTACAGTTTGCTCACAGTGACAACCCGAGAGCGACCTGGTTGTCTTAGCTATAACATCACTCTCTAGGTTCAGCTATAGGGTATTCTCTAGGTAGAAAAATGTGTGAAAAAGGTCTGAAGCTCAGTAGTAACTTGTCATACCTTTTAGAGGGTTTACCCGTGTTCTGACAGTTCATAGAAGATAACAATCCTTCACTATCTGACTCATGAGATAGCTTCACAAAAGATTCATCACGATCCCCATGCTATTATCGTATTCAATCTTGTCTAGGCGGTACTCACAATCTCCACTCGCTCTTGGCTTCTGTAGAGGAACCAACTAGAATCCTGACCGGTAGACTACGACTCAGTACAGACGCATGGCTGTACCCTTGCCCATCCCCAAAGGACCGATTTGCAGCGCCTCAGAGTTACGCGGCGAGGGGATTCACATCCCACGAAGCGTGCATAACAGAGACCCCTGGCAACGGTCTTCGTCCACGATTGGCAGAGTCTAAACCGCACAAGGCCCTGACGTAACGAGCCCAGACTGGGGGGTCGGGGAGGTTCTGGCACAGACCGAGCTCGAACCAGCCAGCAGGGATGCTCATCTGTCGGAATGCCCTCTCATTGGATGTGCTGGGATGGCTAAGTGCCAGCGGCGGACGCTAATGCAGCCTGCTGACGCCGCTAAAATTTGGTGCAGGGGTGTTAAATCCGTCCCGCTCGTTTGTGTCGATATGCTTCGCCTTTGTCGATTACAAACCCTCTCTGTCCTTGGAGTCGTGCTTCCAGATGGATATCTACCTCGACTATGCAACTCATGACTAGCGGTCGAGGAGGAGAATTGTTGAGAACAGGACAGCACCAGTCTCTGCAACACCTTTGTTAACAAAAGGAGGTGTAGTCCACGAAAATTTCGTTTCTTTAGGGAACGGTAGAGCTTTCAACCAGGCCCGAGTCATTGGGAAATGACCCCACCAAAGGGCAACGAAACCGATTCGACGATAGAGTTGCGGGCTCGCGGAAGCATCCTGGCCACCCTCAATGGTGGAAGACCGTCAGCAGGCTGCATATATGGAACGTCAGCCTTGATCTCCGAGCATTATTGTCCAACCCATTGTCTTCGCTCCCTCACGGACGACCTCCGCCGCCGCCGCCACCCGCGACGCTGCTGACGCTGACGTGCCAGATCTGGTACCTTTTCGACGGAAAGAATAATCTCGGTAGAGCGGCAAGCCCACAGGCTCGATTACTGAACAGCAATCTGGGCCCTCAAGGTCGACAATGGAGATGTGTTTCACCCCTGGACCAGCCGTTCCCGCAGGGACGACGATCCCGGTGCTGGCGAATCCGCGTCTGGCGGAGCTGCGTGATCCCTCCGAGGACTGGACCGGCGTGACCAGCACGGCGGAGAGGCGGAAACTGCAGAACCGCTTGAACCAGCGAGCAAGGCGTTAGTCAATCCTTACTAAGACTGTTTCTCTTACGTTCTTACCTCGGTCTCGGCGTTGGATTCGTTGACTAACACGAGTACCCCTTTCGGAAATAGGGAGACGAAATCAGAAAGCAAAGCAGACAACACCTCCAGATACGGATACAGAATTCGACCTGACAGCGGCAAAGATAAAATTAGAAACACCGTCAAGCGCCAGCCCCGAGTCCAAGTCTCTCGTAGCCACCACCCCCAAGAACGTGTTCAAGAATAACGTGTCCAAACTCTGCGAGCTCGGCAACGAGGAGACGCGGCAGATGCTCTCCATGTTCGCCGAGGAGGCTTACGTCGACTACATCAACGGGAAACCCTGCCCGGGGTATCTCACGACCCTCGTACGCGTCAACGTCTTCCACGCCATGGTCCGCAACGCCCAGGCTCTCGACTTCAACGTCGAGTGGCTCACCTACGAGGCCATCTCCCCCTTCAACAAACTGGGCCCAGGCCTCGGCCCGTCAACGACAGGGCCGTCGTGCCCGGAGAACATGCGCCCCACGCCGCTGCAGCTCGCTGTCGAACACCATCCCTGGATCGACTTCTTCCCGCACCCGCAGATGCGGGACAATTTCCTGCGGCTCGTGGCGGACAAGGGCGAGGACTACATCGACGAGGATGACATGTGCCGGGACATTGTGGACGTGGGGGCCGGGGCCGGGGTCGAGGAGGCCGCGCTTATTGTATGGGGCGAGCCCTGGGACCCGAGGGGGTGGGAGGCTACGGAGTCCTTTTTGAGGAAATGGGGCTGGCTGCTGGTTGGCTGCACGGAGATGCTCGAGGGGACGAATTATTGGCGGGAGAAGCGAGGGCTGAAGAGGCTCAAGTTTAACTGACAGACCTTGCAGAGTTCACGTCTCCAGTCTCGACATCAAAGGCTGCGATCAAATCACAATTCGATCATGCTCAGCTGTAGTCTGTTCTATCCGAACGCAAAACCTACGACCGCTCCCTGCGTCGCTTCTCCAGAGTCTCCAACATCTTGTGGAAGTGCGGCAAGAATTCTTCACACTCGACTTGGAAGCCCTCATGTGCGCCGGGGACATCGAAACGGGGGCACTCCAGGATCTTGGCCTGCTCATCCACCGACCTCGCGTACCACGCATCACGGCTCCTGATGCCCCTCATCAGCCCAACACTGGTCCCGTTCTCCCTGATACGATTGAAGTTTGGCGTGTACCCCATCAACGGCCCAAACTCATTCGCCCAGAAATTCTGCGCGTTCCACGGCTCCGGCTCCATCGGCCTGGGCACACCCTCGTCGTCGTACCCCAGCAACTGCACCTCAAACTCCGCCGCCGCCGCCTCCATGCCTTGCGCCTCGTACACCTCCCTTAGGTGGTAAAAGTTGTCGTAGATGGCCGTGGCGTCGGGAAGCAGGTTGGTCGCGGGCGACTCGTGCGCGACGACGTGGTCGACCATCTCGGGGAAGTCGTGCGCGAACTGCAGCGAGAAGAGGCCGCCGGAGCTGCTGCCGAAGACGATGGCCTTGTCGAAGCCGAGGGCGCGGATGACGGCGCGGAGGTCGCGGGCCTGCTGGGGCGGGCTGAGCTTCTTGGGGACCGCGGCCCGGCTGGCGGACATTTGGCGCCGGTCGAAGGTGGCGCAGGTGTACTCGCCCGAGAGGGCGGTGATGAGGGGGTTGTACTGCCGACCGTGGCCGTTGCCGCCGGGGACGAAGACTATGAGGGGCCCTTGGCCTTGGTACCAGTAGTGGAGGTCACAGTCTTCATTGTTGACGATTGCCTTTGTTGGGTTGAATGCCATGTTGGAGGAATGGTGTTATGGCTGATGATCTATGTAGGTGGAATTAGTTATTGGAATAGAGATCAAAAGTTATTCTTCGACCCGGGGTCCAGAACTTGGCAACCCATATTCCCGGAGACACGTGGTATTTAAATACGGATTGATTTATGCTACCAGAGCCCCTGCAAAGAGTGTTGTTGGAAATCCTTCACAGCACTGCCGGGCGAAATAGTACCTTAACGTACGACACAGCCACCCAACAGGAAATTATCCGCGAAGTCAAGATTAGCCGGTCATCCCCACTTGGGAACTTATCCCAGCAGGCATGAGCAGTCGTCGCTATTGAGGACGCACAAATGACGCGGCTGTAAGCCCAGGTAGAGGTAACAATCAGAATAAGCTTACTTATGTGACTCGACCGGCGAACAACGGCGCCTAGTTTCTCATCGGCTGACGACCGAGATTACAAATGCGTTGCTGAGGAAGCCGAGTGGGGGGCTACCGGGCCTCGGGGCCGGTATCGGACCCGCAATTCCGGCCCGAGGCACCGGTACCCAACAAGGCAATAGTCAGCGCCGAACGATACGTCACTCAAACCATACATATGAGCCGGTGATGTTTATTGATTTGAAAGAATAATTTCGTATTTATAAGCATATACAATAGAGCTCACGGCAAAGAGCAACCATCCACAACCGTCCGACAACTGTCTTCCTAACCTCACACTTGAAGGACACTCATTCCCGGGCTCTCCATGCAAGAAACTAGTCGTAAAGCGAACCATTCAGAACAAAACGTTCATCTTAGTTGGGAGCGATCCAGGGTCTGCACTTGTTCGCAGCGCAGAAGCCGTTGCAGCACAGCGCGACGAACTGGCCGTTCTTGTAGCAATCCCCGTAGATGCCCAGGCAGAAGCCCTGGCAGCTGACAGAGATGATCGGCTGGGGCGGGCCGACGATGATGGCCTGGTCGCCGTTCTGGTTGTTTATGGACTGGACGAGGGTCTTTTCGCCGGCGGTGTTGAACTGGCAGTTGGAGTAGGCGAAGTAGTCGTTCGCATCGATCTTGTCGATGGCGATGTTGCTGTCTGCGCGATCATTGATCAGCCTCGGTGTCTACCTACCTTAGTGTGATGTGGTGTGACTTACTTGTAGGGTATGTGTTGCCGTCGGCCGGGATGGCGAGGTCGTAGGAGGCTGGGCCGCCGTGGAAGGTGAGGTGGACGGTTTGCACGTCGTCGCGCTCCTCGAGGGGGTGGGCGAGGGCGGGGAGGACGAGGGCGAGAGCCGTGAGGAGGGCTGCGGCGAACTTCATGTTGAAAATTGGTATGATGCCTAGACTGAAGTCTGAAAATGGGCTGTGTGTGGTGGATGCTCTGGTCTGAGATGATGCGATGAGATGTCCAGATGGTGTTATTCTCTAGAGATCATACCGACCTTATATAGCCATTCAGCCTCGTAAGATTCAGCTCGTCAACACAGCGTAAGGCGTAGAGATCACAAACTCGGTGAAGCGTATGACCCGACCCGTCCATCACCCTCACGATCCTCGTCGTGCCCCAACGGCAGCACCCAGCCCGCGATCAACACGTCGTCCTCCCTCAACCGTCGACGCCGCATCCATCATGAGAATAGCCAATACGAAATGCATCTGTACACCTCAACGATAATCTATTTTCGTCGCTCGTCATGCCCACTCACGACAAAAACCAACTTCGTTCACCCAGTCTGCCTCATACCAACTCCGGTTAAAGGCCGACCGGAACCTCGTGTAGATAGCCAACACCCCGCCAAACGAGCCCAAACGTCCCGCCTGTGGCGTCACTTCAGCCAATGCCGACGTCGCGCGTAAGCCACTACGGCGGAAGCGATCCTGGGGCTGACTGGGACCCTAGCGTGATGGTCTACCCTTGGCTCCCGAGGAGCTGAAAAAAAGACGATCTTCCATTGAGGGGACAGCTAGGGATGACATGACAATTGCATGTTCCTAGGAAGCTGTTCCCCACGATTCCGCCTGCTGTAGCCTGCTTAGTCGGATGCGCGCATCGTCGATCGTCCCGCCAAGTCTGGGGCATAGACAGCACCGGCACACTCGGCGGCGGAAATGTCAGAATCAGATCGTCCCAGGGCTGACGCGGGGCAACGGCTCCTCGTATTTGACTGCCGCGCCCACGCTATCGCGGGCGAGAGAGCAGGAAAGGATGCATGTCTTTCTAGAGGTATGTCTCAGCTTGGGGATTCTAGCACGTGTAACGTTGGACTTGAGGTGGACGGGAAGACTGGTTGTGAGTAAGACATCATGGCCGGCGGTGAGCTGGGTGTACTTGCAACGGCGCGGCGATGAAGATGAAAGGGAAGTGGTCGTGATTACGGATGGGTATCCAGGAAAAGGCTACTACAGCTGCCAACCCAATAGTTACGCACCCAATAACATTTTCGGGAGACGTCGATGTGGAAGACTGTGCTCATCTCGGGTATTCACAGCTTGGTGATCGCCCTCAGCTTGCGCCTACATGGGTCTGACATCTGCACCCTGCAGTCAGCTGCGAATCCCCAGATCTCAGTCCCATCCAATGACGACGGAAGAGTCTCAGATGGCGTTCAGCGGGAAAGAAGATTACCCGTTGGAGGCTGACTGTTGAGCTTGAACAGGATACATATTATCGCAGTCTGACCATCGTTGTCTTGGACCACCAAGACATCGTGTAATTCTTGTGCTTCCCCCTCTCCAAGCGCAACGGTCGCCCACATGACGACGCCTCATTGCGCGCTCTACATTTCGCCCATCCATCGGAACCGTGAAGTACGACCGCACTCATGCAAGGAACATCTCGTGAGGCGGCCCCAAGCCCGCCACCCTCATCCCCTTCGTCGACGGCAAGCAATCATCCCCATCCCACGGATCGCAGTCCGGCTCGCACACCTTGCCGTCCTCCGGCACAACCCCGTGCTCGAAATACTCCTGGATGACCTTCTTCATGCACTTGCTCCCCGACGCGAACGCGCAGTGTCCAATCGACTCCTGCACCACCACCGTCGACCCGGGATGCCGCGCACTCATCCTGTACGCATTCCTCAGCGGCGTCACGGGGTCCAGCCTCGAAGAGAGAAACAGCAGCGGCGCCGCCGGCTTGCCCTCCACCACCGCCGGATCGTGCGCCGGCGTGCTGAACGGGCCCGTGTACCGCCACTTCGGCCGCACATCCCACGCCGCGCAGGCGACCCGGATCTGCGACCAGTACCCCGCAAACGTCGGCGACTGGTCGACCAGCTCCGCGACGTACGCGGAGTACGCCGCCAGCGTCAAGTTCGTGTGGTCCTCGGCGTCGCCGCACAGGATGCTCTGGCCGCCGTCGCCGAAGGTGGAGGGCAGCGCGGTGCCGTTGGGCGCGGCGCAGGCCTGGTCGAGCTCGGGGATGGACTCGACGGCGCCGGTCAGGAGGAGGGTGTAGTTGCCGTCGACGGCGGCGCTGAGCTTGTCCGCGAGGGGGACGAACTTGCGGTAGGGGTCGTAGAGGGGTCGCTTGAAGGCGTCGACGACGTCGTAGCCCGTGAGGATGTGGGTTAGTTTGCCGTCGAGCACGGAGATGGGCTCGTCGTCGAGACGCTTGACGAGGTCTGACACTCGTGATCGGATGTCCTCCCATTTTGTGTCTGAGTGGCGGTAGAGGGCGCATTTTGATCCCGCGGTGAAGCAGGTCTTGTAGAATTGTTCGAGGAGTTCCTCCGTGTCTTGAAGGTTTGTCCTCCAGCCCTGTCAAATGAGGTCAGCAAGCTTGCTCCCACTCATCACTGTGAGACGCGATGGACTCACCCCTTCAACGTAGTCGTCGGCATCGACGATGCCGTCGACGATGACTCTGCCGACGCGACCGGGATACATCGACGCAAAAGTGTTTCCAAGAAGACTGCCGTACGAGAACCCAAAGTACTGCAGCCGCAACGGCCCCTTCTCCCCACGAGCCTGCAACGGCTTCTGCGCATCGCCATCCCCACCAACCCCGGCGGCGGCAGCCTCTTCCTCACGCAGCTCCTGAATCTTATCTAGAATGTGGACCATGTCACGCACAGTCGACGCCGTCGTCGCAAACGGGATGATGGACCCATTCACCGCGCTCTGCGAGCAAAGCTTCCCATACCCCTGAACCCGCGCCCACTGCCTCCTCAACGCATCCGCACCGGCACTCATCGGCCCCAAGGCCAGCCTCTGGATCATGTCGGTGCCGCGCGCCAGGCTGTCCTCGCCGTAGCAGTCGGGCCGCGGGGTGGTGAACTGCACGCCGCGCGGGTCCCAGCTGAGGATCTCGTACTTCCTGCGGTCGGTGTCAGCGGTCTCCTGGAGGGCGTAGCTCTCGGAGAGCATGAGCTCGACGCCGGAGCCGCCGGGCCCGCCCGGGTTCGTGAAGATGGTGCCGCCGAACGCCGGGTCCGCGTCGGGCACCTTGGCGGGGCGCTTGATGATGGCGAGGGTGACGTTGTAAGGATTGGAGGCGTCGAGCCAGTCGAGGGGCACGATGAGGCGCGTGCAGTTGTACTCGGAGTAGCAGGGGTGGTAGGAGAGCTTGTGCGTGGGCGTGATGGTGTCCCAGTCGAAGTCGTGCAGTTTGTGTTTGCTGGCTGCGCTGGCGGCGCCGAGGAGGCCGGCGACGGTGAGGTGGGTGAGCCAACCCATGTTGAAGGTTGTTGGCTTGATGAGTGAAATGAGCGCGTTGAATCGTGGATGTCTCTGGATGAAATTTTGGTGTGAGTTGATGAAGAAGGGATGAGATGCTGAAGAGGAAGAAGTGCCGATTGATGCGGGCGCCTCGCTTGGCTTCGGGTGGCTGCCGCGGTTGCGTGAGAGTGACCGATCGATTTCCCCAACCACGTTGCTCATGCACGCCTCAGTTTTATCTTATCGCCCTGCCGTCACACTGCCAGTCAGCCGAATTGAGTTTGGAATGAGTGGTGGTGTTGAGATGAAGAAGGGGGAACACATGGCCTTCAAGTAGGTGTTCAATGTAAGCAAGGAGCAAAAAGACCCCGACATAATCATTCAGGCACGTAATGACCTTACGCCGCATGGTCGCGTCCACATGAGCCAAGCGAAATCAGGAAGGTGGTTAAGCATGTAAGAATTGTCAACTATCGTCATGGCCTATGAATACTCCATCTACTTCAACTAAGAAATGGCTTATCTACTTTCATCAATCAAGAGCAAAACTCGCCACGCTGAGAGCAAAAACACTCGAGTCAGCATCGTCATCATCACTGCTGCTTGGCGTCGCCAACACGAATGATCAATGACCCGACGCCTGTTCCGTTCGCCCACTGGCGATGCGCGTCCTGCACATCTTCCAGATCCCACATCTTCTTAATAGGCACCTTGATCTTGCCCTTGCCCAGCAGCCCAAACATGGCCTTCAGGTTCGGCTCGAACGTCGCGTCGTCCCGGGTGATGTAGTAGAACCACGTGCGCTTGGGACAGAAGGGCACCATGCCGCGCGCGAGCAGCTTCATCGTGGGCCCCACCGACGACCGCGGCGCCTTGTTATCCCCGCCGAGCGAGTTCAAGTTACCCCCAAACCCGATCAGCATGCCGCTCTTGGACAGAATCGTCCAGCTCTCGTCCCAGCTCTCGAAGCCGAGCGGGTCAAACACGGCATCCGCGCCGCCCATCTCCTTCATGGCCGCCATCCAGTTCTTGTCCGTGTACACGAACGGGTGGCCCCCCTCGGCGCGGACGGCGGCGTGGTTGCGCTCCGACGCGGTGCCGTACACCTCGGCGCCCTGCAGCTGGCACA
The DNA here is from genome assembly GCA_027406005.1 of Colletotrichum horii. Classification (NCBI taxonomy): domain Eukaryota; kingdom Fungi; phylum Ascomycota; class Sordariomycetes; order Glomerellales; family Glomerellaceae; genus Colletotrichum; species Colletotrichum horii. Next base: position 8,178,446 of record JANVYB010000001.1, on the reverse strand, counting down.
GCTTCATCAGCGCGAACCCGACGGCGCCGCTGACGCCGTGCACGAAGACGCGCTGGCCCTTGGTCACCTTGGCGTGCTCGTGCACCATGGCGTACGCGGTGCCCCAGTCGAGCACGAGCGCGGTCGCCTGCTGCAGGTCGAGCCCGTTGGGGACGCGGACGAGGTACTTCTCGGGGATGTTGGCGAGCTCCGCCTCGGCGTCGTACACGGTCATGGCGGCGACGGTGTCGCCCGGGTAGAACTTGCAGGCGCCGGGCCCGTTGGTCTTGACGGTGCCGACGAGGCAGTAGCCCGGGGTCAGCGGGGCCGATTTCTGGAGCGGGTAGACGCCCTTGCGCATGTTGATGTCGGCGCCGGAGAAGCCCGAGTAGATGGTGGCGACCTGGACGTGGTCGGCGGCCGGGGGGTCGATAGTGCCTTGGATGACCTGGACCTTGGACTCGTCGCCGAACTCGGTGATGACGGCCTTGCGGATGGTGGTGGATGCCATTGTGAGTGTGTTGGTTGGTGGGTGGGCTAGGTTGGTCTTGAGATGATGTTTTATTGCGTGTTGTGTGATGGATGATGTTGCTTCAAGTCTGATGCTGTTGCCTGCTTGTGATGCTGATTCTGATGAACTGCTATCTCGACGACATGGCTGCGAAGTCTTCCTCTTTATACTTCAATCCCCAACACGCCGTTCACGCACAGCCAGGTAGCTGTCGGATGGTGATTCCAACGTCCGCTCCCATCACGCCGTTTGACACGACCAACCAACGTCTCAAACAACGCCTCGCAAGGCGTCTTTAGCCCGACCCAGCGCCATCTCGGCGCAGGAGCGCAGGGATTGACGCCACGATGAGCTTGATTGCGCCGCACGCCGGAGCGACGTTTTGGTGGTGATCCGCGTGTTGGAACTGTGTTGGCGGGCAATGTTCCAAGGTTGGCCATGTCCGCTGTGCCGTGTGGCTGCAGACAACAAACGGGGCCCGACTGGCACCCACGCACTGCAAATCCAACAATTGCGCCGACTGGGAGGATTCGCGCCTTTGGGGGCGTTTGCTGCTGGACGACTGGCGTCTGGGGATAAGCTTCGTGGTAGCGTACCACCGTACTCAAACGGCGTCAATGTTTGACCGCTGAAGCCATCAGACGGCCATAAGATGTCGGTGAACTGTAGCGGATAAACGCTTGAAAATGAGCCAAAAGTCCCAACCAATGCGCTAAGAAATCCGGTCAATCAGATGCGCGCTTTTGATATTTACAATCATCAATTTTACGCCGGCAGCCCAATTTGTCCCACTGATTCCTGCCACCTTTTCTGGCCACCAACCTGAGTTGTCACCGGTCTAAGACTGAGGCGAGACTGGGCGTCGCAGTCAGGACCTGAGTTACCGCCTTCGAACCTGAGTCGCGGATATGCTGCTTACTAATCTTACTAATGAAGATATCATGCGCGTATAAATAACTATGAAATTCTGAATGCATGTGAACTCGCGTCATAAACACATAATTTGCACAGCTCGTGCCTCGATAGAGTGATTATGAATGTATGAGCTACTTCAGCACACTTTGCGGAAGAATGCCGTGGGCTCGCATCTCAGACACGTAGCTGCCGGAGGAGCAGTCTCGGTAGGCTCGCGTTCGATGCCGAGTAGGTAAAGTCCAGCTGACGGCGGGACAACGGAGGGCTTTCGGGGCTAGGCCACTCATGGAGGGGCGGGCTAGGGGCGATACAAGATTGACGTGGGCCGCGATCCGCGATGCACGTTGGCCAAAAGTAAGGGCCAGCTATCTGGCCTTAGTTGAGACACATGGGTGGATGGCTTGGGAGAGCTGAAGGCGCATCAAGATGCAATCGTTCATGGGTGGCAGGGGATGGGGTGATGTCGGGGTGCACGGACGACGACGGAGCTCTTGTCCGGTGCCCGGATGACCGGCTCTTGTTCCGGAAAAAAGGATCCGGCGACGGGCTTACCCGGTTGAATATCCATTCTTCATGTCCCGCATCCACAGACTACAAGGCCTTGGCTATCATCTTCATTTCTAGCGCAATGGGTCGGAACACAATACCAATGCCAGAGATACCACCGACTGCCCGCCTCTAGTTGGGCAAATGTTTGCTGGAGCGCCCCAGTACTCTGCCTGTTGGACTGCATCGAAATGTCTGTTTTGGCCGCGGGACATCAGAAGTTATGACCCGGGGCTAAATCTGAAATACGTACTTAGCGTTAGTACCATTTATCTATATTACTTGTCACTAGAGAGCTGGAAAAAAACACGATAGAACCCGCGACAAAAACGTAACCGAAAGCAAGCAGCCCTTAGGATTCCTTACATGTTTTGCTAACCCCCAAATTCTTATTCCATTCCTTGACCGCTCCGTATATTTTGTATCATTCTAGTCGCCCAATCATATATCCTCCTCCCACTCATTTTCTCTGCGGATCTGCTCTTCCTCCTCCACAGTGAAGTCATTAGTGATATTGAAAGCTTTGCGAATCACCTCCGGGCTGGCGCCTTTCAACATATTTGCAACGGTCTTGCAGCCAATGTCCAATAGCGGCTTGATTTCAAGAAAGTTGGCAGCCTGCGAAATTACATCAGCACGAGGAAGTATGCAAGTTAGGATACCAAACCTACCATAATTATATCGAATAACATTTCATTATCAATTCCCTGGAAGAACTTTTGATCCCAATCCGCGATACCAGTAGTCTTGAATCGTCTCCGGTGCCATGTGTCGTTGTTGTCGTCGTCGTCGTTGTCGTTGGTGACAGGATCTTCTCGGTGGTACTCACACCACTCCATTACCTTACGCAAGACTGTCTCAGTGACCTACAAGTCATTGGGGTCAGCTTAAAGAAAGGACAGACGAGATACTCTTGGTAACAAACTTGAGCAATAGGTATTGCGTCATCAATTGTGTGCTCATTGCTCGTGGCATTCAGTACTCGCTTGATCACATTGGACCGTTCGGCAACCTGACGTTCTAGGCAGAGTAAGTACTTTGGCTAGCAGCTTAATACCTCAGAAGACGCATGTACACCTACCGACTTCAAGAATCGCGCCATCGATGGTAAGTAGCCTGAGTGTTGTTGCCGGGTTGTAATCGGTCTTGCTATCAGAGCATAAGAACGGGTCGATGCAGAACTCGTCATTGGGATAGGAGGTATTCCGCCTGCGCAAAATAGCCGCGTTCTCAGATACAAGCCGTTCAGCCTCAAGCTCGTACCTTGCGTGGGGTTTCGCAAGGTTCCTGTCAAACATTGCTAGCGAATCCAAAGACTCTTCGTTGAGCCGTGTGCGATCCAAAGCCTTAGCTTCGTCCTGGTTTTCGAACCTTGAGACAGCCGCTATTACTTGTTGAGAGAATTCCTGGAGCTCACGGCGCCATCGGTTGAGACCGAGGTCGTAAGTATTCTGAACATCGCTCCTGCCTCCGTCAATCTCACGCTTGACCCAGTGTCTATCAAGATATCGAAAAATACAGTGAATGTACTTTATAGCCTTGATATAATGGGCTAAATCTCCGATGTAGAACTGAATAAGGGAGTCGCCGGAGTGTAACTTGAACTGTTGCTTTAATTCGGTGAGGTATTCCACCAGCCAGTTGACAAGCCTAGAATAGAGTTCTTCTCCCAATAAATTCGCTGTGGGTTACTGTATTAATAACTCACTCGGCAAGAACTGCGTCAGGGAAACACACCGCCTCTGTGATAAGGTCGATCAAGAGTTGCTAAAGGAGCGTCTGCGTGGGATGTATGGTCATTGTCTTGATTAACAGTGCTGAAGGCCTTTCTTGATGTGCAAAAGTTGTACACGGCGCTAAAGATTCAGTGAGAGGTGAAAAACAAATAAAACATATCCTGAGGAGCAGTTAACCTACGTATATAAGCCAATGAGTGACGCTGTGTCAATACCGCATGAGGGTTCAAGCATGATACGGTTGATGCCGGCTTCTAAGTAATTCCATCTTGAAAGTGACTCAGAATCCTGGACATCTACACGAGGGAACTGCAGGCTTACGTTGCTTCCACGTCATTTCCATCAGGTAGGAATGGCATCAGTACAAGGTTCTGACCTTGTCGCAAGCCTTGTGGCCAAGACGCGCTCATGACTTCGAACGTTTGGGAGGAATGGTGAATGGAAAAAACCAAGAAGTTTTGGAACGATGAATGATTTAATTATCTGTTGTGCTTCATCGCCTTGAGATCGTTTTTTGCCTTGGGAGTAGCCTTGGTGACCACAGCCCCAATTTGTGTACACAGCCCCAATTTGTGTACACAGCCTCCACTGAACCCCAAACTGCCCCTCCACAGCCTGCCTCAATGCACCACCACTTAAGGTAGCAGTGCATGTAGAATTCTGCCTAACGTCTGCCAAATGAATTTCGTGCCCTTATTGGAGAGGTACTCGAGCCTAATGTAACCTAGTGCTTTGCCTGAGACGATATGCTTGCAGGTTAAAAAACACCCTCACCTGCTGCAATCTGACACAATCGATGGAAAGGGCCTGTCCTGCACAATAGACATCTGACATCGTCATGGATCCGCTATCGGCCATCGGCCTTGCAGCTGCCGTCTTGCAATTTATCGGCTACGCAGGCAAGACCTGTGATAGAATTCATCGTTTTCATAGTAAAAAGTGGACGGGCAGCGACTTTCACGAAGGCATGTTCGATGAGATGACTAGAGAGTTCGCCAATTTCTCCAAGCTCTTCAGGACTCGACGGCAAACTGGGTTAGATCCAGCCGTATCTCAGAATCAGGAGGTAAGGATACTTGTACAGAGTCAACACGCTATATTGATAACTTACACGATCTTCAGGCCCTTGATAGGTTGATCGACAAATGTCACATCACCGCGAAGGAGCTCATGGACATATTTCACAAAATCTCCCAAGACCCAAGCGTCAAGGACCTCAACGTGCGCCTCGCTACGAGGATCGAGAAAGTTCGGATCTTCTTCAATATGCCCAAGATTGACAGTCTAGGGGCCCAGCTCAAGGAATATCAGCAACAACTGGTGCCGTACATGTTGGCTTGTCTCCCAGGCCAACTTGATACCATCGGCCAGGCACAAAACGATCGATTCAACAATATCGACCACAGCCATTCTCAGATCGTGGAAGTTGTTGCTGTGGTGAAAGAGAACTTGGAGATACTCGGCAGCCAAAACCGACAGCTTCGGCGCAAGATAGATCAACTACATGACACCATGGGCACCACCTCTGGCCTTCATGAGAAAGCCATGGCTGCTTTCCTGACATTTCAGGATGGAAAAACAAAGCTCCTTACGAGGGAAGACAAGTTCAACCATCTGTCGCACAAGCAACATCAGGGCCTCATGACAATGCGAGAGGTTGGCTCTACGTGTACAAGCTCAGTCGAAGACTTCACGCCGATGCAGAACATGGTGCTCGACAGCCTGAACTTCCGTCAAATATCTGAGCGCATCAACAATGTGCGAACGGCCCATAGAGAGACATACGAGTGGGTATTTTGTCCTCCTGAGGCTGATAAGCCGTGGACACCGTTTCTTGAGTGGTTGGAGACCGGAAGCGGTTGCTATTGGATTCACGGCAAGCCTGGTTCCGGCAAATCGACTCTGATGAAGTTCATATCGGAGCACAAGCGGACTCGCGCAGCTCTCGAGAAGTGGGCGGGCAACGATCTTGTTTACGCCTCCTTCTTCTTTTGGAATCTCGGTTCACCTCTGCAAAAGTCCCAAATCGGGTTGCTGCGTTCGCTACTCCATCAAATCCTCATGAGACAACCAGGGTTGATCTCGGTCGTAATGCCACATCTCTGGCGGATCGCTACGAAGTTTCCGAGAGTAACAGGGCTTGACCACCCTTCGCTTGCAGAATTGAACCAATGGATCCGTATTGCTCTGAAACCGGCGACAACTTCTCTGAAGTTCTTTTTCCTTATCGACGGCGTTGACGAATTTGAAGGCGACCACAATGAAATTGTAGAACTTATAAATGACGTTGTCGGGAATGACAACGTCAAAGTTCTTCTGTCCAGTCGACCGATCCCCGTGTGTGAACACTCTTTTTCACACTGGCCCAGCCTGCGGCTACAAGATCTGACCAGAGATGATATCCAGAAGTACGCGACGGATCACCTTTTGAAACTGCTTGAGCAAAAGCCTGGTGAGAAATGGACGACACTAGTCAACGAGATTACTGATCGATCCAATGGCGTCTTTCTGTGGGTTATACTGGTTGTGCGGTCTTTGGTTGACGGAATCCGAAAGGGAGACAATATCCGCGAAATGAAAGGACGTCTAGAGGAACTTCCCTCTGACCTAAAAGCTCTCTACGACCACATGATTCGAAACATGGAGCCGAGATACCAACGACAGGGGTCGGAGCTATTTCAGCTCCTGCTGAAGTCGCATCAAGTGCAGTCCTCAGCAGGATTTCCACTCTTACTTCAAGTGTCCTTCTGTGGCGAAGAATTCGAGGGGGACCTGTCTTTTCCAACAGATTGGAACTACAAAGCCAATTGTGATGAGACTAGAAACCGCATATACAGCAGGTCCTGTGGTCTAATCGAAAGCCGACGGTTCATGACAAGCCGCGTTAACATCGACACAAAATCACCTGTAACCTATGACTCCGTGGACTTCATTCACCGATCCGTTGTCGAATTCTTGCATCTACCGGAAGTTTGGAAGCTCTTGATGGATCTTACCTCAACTCCAAGGTATGATCCTTCCCCACAGCTGTTTCGGTCTTGCGTTATGATGTGCAAGATATTACCGCAGACTCGAGGCATCGACCCTGAGTACAACACGGTCTGGCACATGATGGACCGTTCATTGGTTTACGCTTCCATGGCGGAAGACTCAGGATGTCCCATCCCGAGAGCTCATCTGAAAGAGCTTGACATGACAGTGAAGTCACACTGGGCGTCCATCATGAAATGTTTCTCCAGACTGGGCACCGCCGACAAGGATGGTCACTGGGCAAAAGGATATTCCATTGATCCGCTGAGACGAAACGTCTTTGAGCCGAAAGACTTCGCCTCAGTCGCACTGTACCATGGCTTAGGTGATTACTTGAGACAAGAGATCACTGATGACGAGGTTGCCAAGTTATTGGACAGGACGAAACTTCTCTTTACGGCAATGAGATACATCGGCCCCCCACCATGGGACACTGAGCCGGCCGAGTTCAACGGCAGCCTTACTAGTGAGGCGGCCCTCTTCTTGGACCGACAGATGATTCTGAGGTCTCGGTGGGCCAATACGGCAATGCTTCTCCTTCAGGCAAACGCTGATCCCAATGAGCGGGTTGCTGGGGGAGATAGTGCGTGGAGTCTCATGGTCTCGTACGTGGCAGCGGCTAGCGAGCCGCGCACCAAGCCAAGCGTCCATCGAGACATAGAAGCAAAAGGGTTCTCGAATGTCTTTGCAAGACTTCTGGCCGAGTTCATCAAGAACGGATCGTATCTTTCGTATCGCGCGAATGGGGAAGCGGAACCTGCTCGAAAGCTTATTGAACGATTGTTTTCGCACGAACAAGATACTATGCAGGAGTTTGATCCGTGGACAGAGCAGCCCGAGGTTGTTGTCAGTGCTGATATCATGAAGCTCAACATATACTTTCAGAATTTGATGGCTAGTCAAGACATCACACACAGGTAATATTTTATTACTCCTGCATAATTTCAATAGAGACACCTACTTCAATATAACTGTAATTGAGAGCTTTGAAGGCTCCCTGATAGATGTTAGTGTGCTAGATCAGAGCCAGTAGGTGAAGCTCACTTTGAATTTCCTTGAAGTCCGAGGTTTGTCTTGATTCGTAAAGAAACGTCGAATCATGTTTGTCCGGTCGTCAATCTTCAGCAGACTTATCAGATCTTTGCCGTGATATATCGGAAACAAGCAGAACAGGCCATGATTTTGGCTTAGTTTGTTCTGCCAAGTAGATAACTTCTCTCCGGCCTGCCCGAAAGACTCTTGGTCGTTGTTGCGAATGTTCCGCCCTATCCGCACATTCGTTGGCTTACGGGCTAAATGCATAGCCACTTGGACCAAGGAAGGAGGTATGTGGTTTCCAGAGCGAAGAGTTTCCAGGTCTTCTGAAGTGATTGCCAATTCGGAATGCGCATAGGAACGTTGCGGCTCCAATGAGAACTCCACATACTCGCCACTTAGGCTGACCATCTTGACCAGGTCTGTCAAGTCATGTTGCACTTCGTCCTTGTCTACTGGGGACCAGCTAATCCATCGCTCCAAGCGCGGTCCCTTTCGAATGCTAGTCATAAACGAAGCGACATTCGCTCTGCCAGTGTTGACAAACTCATTGAATCGGGCAGAAAGATGGTTCAAGATGAGGAGTCTGTCTTCGCTCCCATTCAAGGATTCAGCAAAAACAGCCAGTTCTTGAGATTTAGCATTAACCGCGTTCCTGTCAAAGCAATCAGTACAGCGAGCCTTTGGAGATGGTCAACTCCTTACTTATGTTTCTCATAAGAATGATACTACATGTCACGCTCAGAAGAGGAAGGCCCCATAGGGGCCAGTTATTCAGCTAAGCAGGGATCGTGAGGGATAAAATGACTCATTTTTCGTGCTTTACGGAGGGCTAGAGTCGAATGCTATTTCTGTGTGACCCCTACTTTTGCCCTCGTAGACTCTTTCACTCCTAGCCGCTCCCTTACCGGACACTATACTCGAATTTCTCATCAGAGCAAGCAATCTTTTGTCCCTTGTTCGGTGCACACTGATCTTGTTCCTGACGGTAGTCAAACTATCTGGAAGCACGTCTGTGCCCCGGCTCTGGATCAAAAGCCTGTTAATAATTTTGATGCATGCTTTTCTCGCGGTGAATTGAGCGCAGTGCTGCTGATTGGATTTCAGACCATCTTGTTTAACGCTGCATAATCAATTATACTAACAATATCGAGTCTTTCGCGCCTGTTGTTGCTGCTTTCAAGATTCTGTACCAATTTGCGCCGTTGGACCACCTCATGCTGTTCACCTCTGACCAAAACTCGACATAGAGTCACTGACCGTCTTGAGCTCTTCCGTACCCGCCGCTTCGCTTAAGTCATTCAACGGGGTTGCACACTCATATGCAGAAGATGCCGGCGTCGCTTCGGCAGAAGCAGACAGACCTTGTGATATAGTTCAGCATCCTTACCCTACTGCGGCAGCATTCTGACTAGAATCAAGACTGCAGTCACCAATCACCGTTAAAGGTGCCCTAATCTGAGGTTTGCAGGACGTGTGACGAGATCCGGTGGCAACAAGATCCATTGTGGTCATCTGCGGTAGTATGTCACTGCCAAAGGAAGCAAATATGGGTGATTGGCATCTGCTCCCTTCGGTAGGCGTCCCATCTACGTCTGCTGGTTTTTCGAGAACTTCATTGTTTCGTTCGATGGCCTCAGGGGCACAACCTGCGATCACAGGCCAAAACGTGCGGTGGTACTATTTCCAAGCCATGACGTAGGGGCCAGTGAGTTTTGACGAGAAGATTGGCTCATGTAGAGGGGGATGCGAAGATCAAAATGGTCCAACTCATTAATATGAGTGTTCATGCCACACATGACTCATCATGCAAGAGATCCTGGGAGAGGTCTAGCTTGTAGAAACTGTCTAGACGTGCCTTTTCTTATTAAGAGGGCCTTTCGTCAACTAGAAGAGTCATTGCAACTAGAGCCCTCGTAGCCTATATATGTAATCAATATAGCCTTTGTAGCTAAAGAAGCCCTTACTCTATTACTAAGGTAGAGAGTACTTAAGAGAGCCATTATAGCTAGAAGACAACTTACCCTCACTAAGATACAGTCAGTGGTGCCGCAAGTCAGGGGGGCCACAAGCCAGGGGTGACGTATGATGGGAGAGGAATCGTTGTCGAGGAGACCCTAGAAACTAAGGTGAAAAACTGATCAACTATAGCATTCCATCATCTCGATCTCCTAGGACTAAGAAGAAAGTTTGCGACGAAACGTTATGCATTTCCCATCACAAGCTACCCCCTGAAGCCATCCGAGATTTCTCAAGATCATGAATATTCCTGCCGTGGAGAGTAAGGATCAGACGACACCAACATTCATAATTCTTGTAGAAGACATTCTATGGGAATTTATGACAAATCACAACAACCGACATGATTACTAGAGCCTTTTGCCGAAATAAATCCGCCATAGTCTTTCAGTAAACTGAGCTCCCTCGAGAGACGTCATCCACGAGATAATTGCTGTGATTCATGTTGAATGTCGACTGCTGGGACTGAGCGTCGCGCCGGGGTCATGAGACTAAGGGAGAGATTCGGGTTTATTTTGTATATGCACATTTTCGCGATGTCTGCTGGAACTTGATATTCTGCACCTTCAAGTGTTCGTTGGCCGCAAGCCGCCAGCTCTACTTCACAATGGCTCCGCAGCCCTACTATCCAAGCGGTTACCGCGACACCATCCATCACAGCCTCATGTGAGAACAGCGGCGACTCATGGAAAGTATCCTTCATCCTCAGAATTCTTCGGACGCGATGGCTCCGGCCCCGGTGTCAAGCGACGTTCTTTGTCTTCATCCGAAAAGTAAAGATACCAGCGGTTCCTTGGACCCTTCGCTGCCTTTGCAGCCTCCCGTCTCGCGCTTTCTGTGGCGCTGATGAAACACATCCACTCGCACATCTGCTCGTTCATGTCGAGGCTGAGAGGATCACCGAAGGGCGAACCCCACTCTTCCCAATCATGGCTGTGGTGGTCCGGCTCATTGAAGAGCTCCTTCGGCATCAGTGGAATGTGCTCGTCGCGCCACATTTCCTTGTTCGGGCGTAGATAACTTCTCGACCACGAAGTCGGGTAGGGCCAGGGCTCGTAGTGGAACGCGTGATTGGCGGGGTCGATTAGGTCAACTCCGTGCTCTTTTGCGCGCCGACAGACGTCTTCGCGGTAGTGAGGGTCCATTACCTGGACAGCCATCTCCAGCTGCTGCTGGGTCGGCTCTGTGCCGGCTGTGAGCTCGTTGTAGAACTCCTGGTAGCTGGATGCGATACACGCCAGAGTTACTTGGTGTCTGAGGTCGGGTCGCCGCCATACGAGCTCGCGAAGTGTAGTTTCGTGGGGGTGGTGCGGCCACCAGAATAATGAGGGAAGAGTCTCGCCATCAGTGTCGCTGTCGATACGCGAGAGATCTCCATTCATGATGGAACGCGCGTGAATGGCCTGCCAAGCGAGGTCGCTGTGGGTGGTCCCAGGACGGACAATATCATCGACGCACGTGGAGAGCCACCGTGCGAAGGGAGTATGGTGGTACACCCCGCGAAGGACGGCTGTCAGTTCGTTAGGGATCAACACAGGCCGCCTCAATCGCGAATAGCGTTCAACATTGCCATCCCATGCGGCAAGAAGAATAAGGATGTCCTTGTTGAGAGCTGGAAGGTCACGGGGCAGCGGCATGTAGGCCAGCTCAGTAAAACGTGCCTCAAGGGTTGAACAATCGGGTGTCGGCCAGGAGAATGGCCTCGCGTACCCATCCTCTTGGATGTCAAAGTAGTGGTTCTCTGTTGCGGTCAACTTAGCATTCTTTCCCGGTCTGGCGTGTTCAAGTGAAGATCGGACAGCAGTGTCGCCGTTGAGGCAAGCCCCAGGTACCGGGTTTTCGAGGTTGACGGTTCGCGTATAGTCATTCATGATGGCGTACCGAACAGGCTGGCTCACTATGCTTTCGAATATATCCATATGCCCATTATCTCGAGCCTCCTCGGCTATGGAAACATCTGGGAGGAGATCGAGTTCGTCGTAAAGCGCCTTGTATCCCGCCACAGCACAAGCCCGCCCGACATGGTAACGCATATCTGGGTAGCGTTGAGCCAGAGATCTGTACGTGTCTTCTGTCGCAAGGTCGGGATACCATATGCAGTACGGCTTCTCTGTCTCGGAGGAAATTTCCGGGACCGTGTTGCTCATGATGAGGCGTGCATGGCGGGCCCTCGCATATTCTGGCGCCCAGCGTTCCTCAGAGCAGAGTTTAGTCACCGCCGGCGATCTGGCAAAGGTCTCGTGGTGTCGAATGCCTCGTATGATAAAGTACTTCTGATGAAACAGAACATCCGGCGGTAACTCTTCCCCGTTGTATGCAGCTAGATCTTGCGCCTCCTTTGTGTTTTCCACATTTTTCTCAGATGGCGTAGCAGCTGCTTTCATTGATGACATGAATAATTGCCGACGAGAAGCATAGGGGTGCCAATTAGAAAGATCCAGGGGAATCGTGTTACGAATTCGAAAGCAGCGGCCAAGTAAATCAGATGAGTGTCGCGCGTAGATGCCGTGTGCCACTCGCAGTGAGGCGAGAGGACGGCAGGCGGGGAGATGCATATTGCTTTCAGTAGAAGAGGTCTCGTTTCTTCATCAGAAAATGTGTATCTCGGTGTGAAGAGGAGAGAGTCGTGACAACGTCTGAATGGCGATAGCTGGTATGGAAGGGCGAAGAGACGGTCCCGTTGGGAACCTTTACACTTTTAAAAAGATACATCAATCGAACATGGTCCACAAGCTTCACATATCCTTGTCACCTGCACTGCACTAGTGGAATTAAGTATATCCACTTGCAAGGGCTTTCCACGCCCGGACGGGCAGCCCAACTGAACCCCGGTCGGGAAGGACCAACACAATCGGAAGTAGGGTGCCGTGTGGTTGTGAACAAATAATGCATTTCTACATCATCAATCAGCAGAAAGGAACGTCTCTCGTTTGGGATTTCCATGAAGCGTCAAAAGTTTCAATCCAAAATCATCCGTCTCCTTTACTAGATACAAGTGTTGACAATCTTTTGTATCTTTGCATCCTGGGCGACAAAATCCTTGCCGAACAGAGCAATCTTTTCCACAGACAAGGCTCTCCTCGCCGCCGCCGCTTCCGAAATAGCCTGCGATGATGTCCGTTCTGAGGCCCCCCCATAGGGCCCAACAAGGAGTGCCAGCACTGCGAAAGGCGCAGATACAGGGTCACTGATGATACTCTCAATAGTAAGTGCAGCGTTTCCGACCTCCCCAATAAGAGTGGCGATGCGGGCAACCATTGCAGCTCCCCCAAACGCTGCGCCGACAATCTCACCGGCGAATGGTAGGACAAAGAGAACGATGGAAAGGATCTCTAGGATAAGAGCCTTCTTCTCTCTTTCACGCTGCTCAGCGCCAATGCTCTTGATCTGCTCCATACTGGCGATGACACCCTCGAGCATCAGGACGGGCATAGCGACGGCCATCACCATCTCACCCGCGTCATCGGCGTACCCCAGCCCTGCCATGACGTAGAAGCCGAGAACGCGCATAGATAATTCCTGGATAGACGGCAACGCCGCTTCAATCACGTCCTTGGGGTCTGAGACGTGGACATTGTTGCTACTGACGGGAATGCCCTTCTTGTAAAGAAGCACCCCGCGACAACTGACCTTAGGCGTTTTGGTGCGCCAATCTTGCGCATCGGCGCACTCGCTGTCTGTGGTCTGCTGCCAGTTGCCAAAGGAAATCCAGTCCTTCTCAATGCCAAGATCCCTTTCTACGGCGGTGTAGAAGCCATCCGGGTCAGATAAAGTGTACGTCACTGACCAAGACACTGTCTGTTGCCAGAATTTATCCGCTGGCGGGCAAGGTCCTTCTCTTGTCCTGGATTGAACGGTCCAAGAGCATGTGAAGAACTTATTGCCGGGCCCGGTGTCAAAGTCCATGTATGCCGTGAGCTGCGGGTTGATTGATTGCTTGACGTAGTCGGCGTAGTAGCCGAAAACGGAGTCGTAGCCCTCGAGCGCAGACGCGTAGTCGGCCTGGAAGCTATCAAGAGAGTCGGACAAGATGCGGAGGGCCCAGCGGTTCCAGCACACAGCGTTATAGCTGTTATCCTCGATGCTTTTGACGAGATCGTCCAGCGTCTTGGGGCGAACAGCTGGATCGCATTGTGCGAACGAGGCCAGAGAGACAGGATAGACGTCATCATCCTCAATGCTGTATTCCGGAACGAAATATCCAGCCGCCCAGAGATCAGCCGGGTCATCGTCATCTCCCTCGGCGCAAATTGACGGGCAGAAGTCGCGCGCACAGCTGAAAGCGCAAAGGCCATGGTCGTCAGCAGCACCATCAACGGTCGTAGCGTTGCTTGTGCTCGTAGCCTCCAGGAGGTTGAGAGCACCTTGAGCGGAGCAATAGCAGACGGCGATCGGGCAGAAGCCGTGAGAGCAGGCGAAAGAACATAGATCATCGAAGTAGGGCGACGAACTCATGGCCTGCCCACGTGTGCATGTTCCTGGGAGGAAAGGCGACACGGAGAGAATGACGACGGGGTGCTCAACTATGTCACAGTAGGAGCTCGGGCAGAAACCCCAGTTGCACGAGTTCTGGCAGAGTCCCTGGTAGTCCGTCGTCTTTCCGGCCGCTGGGTAGGCCGTTATCCCTTTCCACTTGGGCACCTCGACCTGAGCCCCCAGCTTCGTGCAATGACAGGCGCCCTTGGGGCAGTAGCCGTAGCCACAAGTGAACTCGCAGAGAGTCGCAAAGCCGGGTAGGGGTCCTGTGCCCTCAATGCAGACCTGATCTGTACGAGAGTTCGGCTTGGCCGAGACGGAGCCAGAAGCAACGGCGCTACCAACCCAGGCGTTCCAATTGGTGTAGCCGTTGGTCTTGCTACAGTCCGTGGTGATTGAAATCCCAGTGACCTCAGCGATGGTCGAGCCACCACGGACCAAACGAACATGAACATCGCCAGTTTGGCCATAATACCATGCATTGCCATGATAAAGACCGACGCCACCCTGGGGAGTCATTGTCCACGATGCTTTCTGTTGAACTCCCCCGACGGTAACTTCAATGGAAGCAGAAGATGTAAGGAGTGCGGTGAAATATATTGCATCTTTGGCGACATTCCACGGATGAAATTCGAGCTGTAGCTGAGAAGCCGTATTTCCAGAGGTTCCACCGTCGTTACAACTTGTCGATGGGTTAGGTCGATACCAGGTAACGAGACGTTCTGAGTCGACCGTCGTGGTGTTGTGTTTATACATGTCGATGGTAAATGGAAGTGTGTCCCGCCAGCCATCATGTGGCAGAACAAAGTTGAAAGGGGCTTTTCCGATCGCAAAGGCCTCGAGAGACTTATCCCGTACGGGTCCAATATGGTGGGATTCGCCATAATCGTTCCAAGATATGATTTGGACAAATTCGGGGCGCCACCAGAGGATCTGCTGCCATCGATCGAACCAGAGGTCGTCCCCTCGCCACATCCAGTTCTTGTTGTACCCCGGAAGGTTGGTATAAAACCAGGGAGATGCCGCCATCATATATGGCTTACCGCCGAGATACTGGGAATAAGATGCATCTACATAGGTGTCCATATTTTGGTCACCCCACGGCCAGGCCGCCCAGCTGAAAAGGCCATCAGCGACACCATTAGCCTTAGCCATAGCTGGCTGTGCACCTAGGGACGACCAATCAGGAATGAAGAAGCACCCGGTCGCTGACTTTATGTCGATCCAGTCCTCGGCATTATCAGGCCCCTCGAACGTTGAGACGAAGGGCTTGCCCTGGTAGTGGAAATATTGACCGGAACTGGCATACTGGCTAATGAGGCTTTGCACAACGCCTTTTGGCCAGGGGCCATTCCCAGCGTAGTCAAAGGAGAAGAACAATTGAAAGCCTACTGAAGAGGCATGTTGAAAAGCCGCGGCGAGAGATTTTTCGTTGGTGGGATCTCCATATGCCATGTTGAGTGCGAAAGCGTCAATATGAGCCGCCTTCGCCTTAGACATGTCATCTACCCAGTCGTCGGCTGTGTAGTCGGCAGAGTTGGTAATCATGAAATGCGCAAAGACAGCTTGCGATTGGGCCATTCTTGTCCAAGCCAGGAGGCTGGCTAATAGGTGAGGGAGCCGCATTTCAGGGCGTGCTGTGGTTGGAAAAGTAGAAATAGAAAGGAGTGTGAGTGTGGAGGTGCGCGATGAAGGAAAGACTTTTACCGCATAAGCGTCCTCATAAGATGGCGGTGCGCCATTTAAGACATCAAGAAATGACTTCAGCAATGGGTCATGATGATATATCGCAGTCTTAGACTCCAAAGCGATGTGCTTGCCAAGGAATGCGATGTCTTCAACATGCCTCATACCGGCTGCCGTCGCCTCCTTGTGTCCACTCAGCTGCCTAGATCTCGGTCTCATGGCTATCTTTCGATTGGTTAACCTGAACAGTGGGGGGACGACACCAACTTCATCACTCATCACACCAGCAGCTAGTCCGGTTATCTCCAAGTGAGTGTGATCACACACCTAGGATATCTAGGTCACCCACCAACAACCAACACGTACGATTGCAAGGTGCCGAGTTAGCCGGAAGATCCATGTCGTGCGGGCCCTAAATATGTACCCACCCTCGAATCCTTGTCGAAGAAGTTGTTCACTTGAACCTGTCAGGGACCAACCAACAATTGAGTATACCCGCGGCTTACCTGCCAGATGCAGCAACCAACCGGAGACCATCATCTACTGTGCAGCCCGCAATCTGAGTCAGTTCTCGTGTTGGTTCAAGACTTGATTGCCACATGGTACAGGGTGCCTCGCCATCTGCGCAGAAAGCTTCATTCGGGGAACAAGGACGGTCCAGAACAAGCGTCGAAATGCCTCGACGATGAACACATCCCTGCTCTAGATTTCGGTGAAATGACTTCCGAGAGCCGCCTGAAAAGTGCATGAGAGCATTGAGGCGTTGATGGAGTTCACGAGCAAGGTTACAAGTGCATAGAGCTAGGTCAGTTCATGTCTTATTGGGACGCAAATTACCGCAGTCCAACTTATTGTGCCAGATGCAATTTCCCCAGGTGATACCGCAGCCCATGCGTATCTTTCGACCTTTTTGGCGAGCCAAATCTAGGCAAACGTTCCGAGCCGCTCGTGAATTTCTGCAAAAGGGTATCGCGGAAGGCGCGCCAGACGTTGAAATTGTGTCTTCAGGTCATGTGAGTTGAATCAGAGCTTGGTCCCAAGTCATTCGAAAACCGAGAACACTCCCTTTGTATATCCCGTTTCAACTACTCCTTCGTTGTTTTTGGGATTTTGTCGTTTCGAGTCGTGCCTAAGCCCTCGACTGATTCCTGCCTTGTGCGCTGCCACTCTTTGAAGAACCGCTTTGCCATTTCTCCTGCCTCAGTCACTCTCTTTCACTTAGTTGAAACACAAACAGCCCAGCACCATTCTCGCTTTCGATACACAAGTTGTTACTTTTCATCCTCTCAACAACTCCAATAACATCATCTTTCTACCACCAACATCATGAGATCCCTGCCTCTTCTACTCTTATTTTTCCTCGGTCGCCTTGCTCTTGCTGCCGGCAAGGCTCACGCGTTTGAACTCGTTGTGACTTACAACGCCTACAAGATGCTATGGCAGATGAATGGCGACGCTCAGAAGCTCATTTATCCTCTGATTGGGCTGGATGGAAAGCCCATCAAAAAGAACGAGGGGACTGACATCGGCGGTCAGCTGAGCTTCCAGGAGTTTGTCTGTCGATACACCAATGAAAAGAAATGCAAGGTCAGCCTGAACCCGGACAATCCTGTGAGGACAGGCGAGCTTCTGGGAACGAAGTTCAGCAAGAGCGCCAGGGTTCCCGACGTGAGAGGTGTTCCTCGTGACCAACTCGTCGCCGCTATCGAGACAGACGACACTAAGGTCAAACCCGACACGAAGTTGTACAATTTATTCACAGAAGATCTCACCAAGACCTACGCTGCTGCCGCTGAGAAGTATGGAATCGGGTCTCAAAGTCCGGTCCAGAAGGAGCTCGCCGCCGTGGGGCCACTTATCAAGAGAATTCGACAAGAGCGTTTTCAGGCGATGCGGAATCCCAAAAATCTCGCTGAGGACTTTGGGGAGGCATTCTTGGGTAGAAAATTAAGTGCCGGGTCTTTAGGTGACGGAGCGGACATGTTCAAGAAACTGTCCAAAAGTCCGGCGGACTGGGCGCAGATCAAGGCGCAACTGAACTTGGCAGGCCGTGGGGACGACGATCCCGAAATTTTGCAAAGGCTTAAGGACTGGGTCGACGTAGTTGGCCGTGAACCTACACCGCAGGTTGGCCCTGATTTTGTCCCAAAATCACAGGGCCACTTTTATGTTCTCAAGGGCTGGGAAGGTATGGACACTCATTTGCAGTGTCAAATGAAGGGCAAGAAGTAGACTTTGCCAGAAAACACACTTGTAAATGTGAACTGAGACAATCCCGACTCAGTTCACTCACATAGAGTCTCGTCGTTTAGAACACAGGCGTTAGCCTTCTCAATCGTTTCTTCTTCACTTTCCAGCTATGCCAGTGCTCTTCTCTAAGTTGTTCCTCATCCTCTGCCGCTGGCTGTTGATTTTCTTTCCTATGCAGCTACTCGCTGACTGGCAAGCTTCATCCTCAACCCGCCCTGCCCCATTCGGGGATGCCGCTTGTAAGTTGTAGCCTTGCGAGAACACATCAATTTCGTTGTGTTGT
Organism: Colletotrichum horii; assembly: GCA_027406005.1. Classification (NCBI taxonomy): domain Eukaryota; kingdom Fungi; phylum Ascomycota; class Sordariomycetes; order Glomerellales; family Glomerellaceae; genus Colletotrichum; species Colletotrichum horii. The sequence goes on along the minus strand of JANVYB010000001.1, from coordinate 8,159,980 downwards.
CGTGAGCACCCACTTAACGTGGGTTATCAAAAGCCCTCATCGCTCACCTGTTAATCTTATTCCAGTCTTTTCCCCGAATCTTCCGCTGTCACAGTCAGAACAAGCGACAAAGGAACCCTATTACCCGTCTACCTCGGCACCCCTGGCATCGAAAGGAACAAACAAAAAGCAGACACTACTTGGCTGGCGAGATAAGCTTTGGTGGCCAGGGATCTGATGAAGCAGCTTCTCAAATAGGAAAATGCCCTTCCTGAACAGTGCAGTCGACGTACGTTACCAAATTGCCATCCACAATCATTAGTGGCAACCGATATGTCGCACTCGGCGCGGGGCGCTGCGTCGTGCCGCACTTTCACACATGCAGCGACGGGGCGTTAGAACCAACAGCAACATGAAGCACATCAACTTGAGTAGTACTAAATGATCGTATGGTTTTCAAAAGCCCAGGCCTCTCTTAGCGGGGCGCTTAAAGCTCGATAGCTCCGGCCCGTGGACCCGTTGGCGATGTTAAATTGCGCTTTTTAGCCTTGCCATTCAGGAGCCCCATCTTCCACCCCGGCAGCCAGGGTTCTTTTGCAATTTAGCAAGGCATCATCACGTTCTGTGAAAACAGCCATGCCCGGACTTCTTGGCAGTAAACATCGGCAACATTGTTGCCGACGTAGGCGGGGCGCTTGAACAAGCTCGGTTGATGGGTTCAATCATTGATCTGTATATGGCTTGGAGCCTGGTGTTTGAATTCTGCTGTTCTTCCACCCTCGGCCTGAGCCTTGACATTACAGACCACACTTTTGTTTCTCGGTGGCCAAGTCTGGAGAGAAGGAATAAGCAGAAGCATTCGTCATGGCTTATTACTCTTTTTTGGCTTTATTGGCGGCGACCCTCGGGGTCGCCGACGACTTTATGCCATATGTTTACTTCGAGAACCAAGAGTTTCTCGCCAATGGCTCTAATCTTGCTCGCGTGTCCTGGAGCGAGATAGAAGCGGCCTTTCAGCACCCTGCTCAAACCGATGTCGCGATATTCGGCGGCCTCGACTGGACGAAGCCTTACCCAGGCTCTTCCGTCGATGGGTTCGAAGCTCACCTCCGCATTGCCAACGATATCCCATGGCCAGACTCCTTTGCCAAAAATCAGTCGACCGAGGTCACGGCCCTCACCTTTGGTCTACCTGCCCCCTTGATGGACGCAGGCAAGAGTTTGCCTCTGCCAATGGACCCGTCGTGGTTCATTTGCCGTCACTACTTTGTCAGTGCTCGACCGGACCCTACGGAACAAATCGATCATACTTGTGGATTCCTGTCTGCGGAGTGTCGCGCCGATATGGAGACAAGCCTTACGGGAAGCTGGTTCCAGGAGGACCCAGACATCCCTTGCTCGGCATTGATTCTTGACCCGGTGCCTGCAAGCTGCCAGGACACACTTGGTCTTGTCCGAGGTGATGTTATCGGTGAGCCTACCGTCGACTTTGCCCTTATACAATTACGATTCTAACCTCTTGATTTCAAAGCTTTGAACTCAGAATCCCTACAAGATGCTTCCACCGCCACGGCCTACGTCACGGACCAAATCACAGCCTGGTCGTGGATGATTGGCACCGGTGCTGTTGATGAAGGTAACACGACCGCCTACTATGACGCGTCGAATCGGACCTTCATTATTGGTACTGTATTCGGGTATAGTTCCAGCGTTGATGAGACTAAGAGGCAGACTCCAAAGCTGTCTCTTGCCTGCCTCCGTCCTGAATGGGTTCCTCCTTCAACCCCCAACGTCACATCTGCTGTCCCGCCCTACTCCTACCCGCCTCAGACCAGCGCTGCATACCAATCAAACAAGTCAAGCCTGACCCCTAGGCTTGACTGTTTGACTGGATTATCACCAAAAGCTTGCTTGATTTGATAGATTTGATTTGATTTGACTAATATTACTTATTCAGGAAGTTAGTAAGGCTTTTATAATGTCTTAATATGCTAGAAACATACCTATTTAGTGTTCTGATATCATCCTGCCTTCTGTTAACCTTTCTGTTTAAAGTAATACTTACTAATAGCAACACTACTACTTTAAACCTAGTTCTAGAGGCATTATATCTCTTTAAGTAGTAATAGCTTTATTAATAGCTTCTATAATATTAGTATTAGTTTAGTAAGACTGAATATTTTCTTATAGTTAGTTATTATTACTAAGATAGCAAAGATATTAAAAATAAACTTATTAAGTATTAAAAAGGTTTGCTAATATAAAATCTACTACTAAATAGAATTATTAATAAGCTAAGCAACTATAAAGTTAAAATATTTTTCTAATTTATTAATTTTATTAATAATAGCATTATAAAGGCTGCTGTCTAACTATTAACTATAATTAGAGTTTTTAAGCTTCAGAAGTATTATAATTAATATAAATAATACTTATAGAGGCTTTAGATAGATTAGTTTGTTAGTATAAGCAGCTATTTTAGTATACTATTGCTCTTAATACTTTTAAAGACCTTCTTTAGTAATATAAAGCTATCTATAAGTCTTTTAGATATTTTAATGCTTTTTAAGCTATTATAAACCTCTACTAAAATGTAATATTATAGCAGCAGTATAAAGAGAAAACTCTCTAAGCTTTTTATAGTAGTTATTAAATATTTACTAGCTATTAATAATTAATAGGTATATAAATATATAAAAGTTAAAGTTAATAGCCTAAAGTAAGTATAGTAATATAGTAATATATTTAGACTGTAAATAAGTAGAGATACTATTAATTAATAAGATTTATAAGATTAATGCTTAGCTAAATTAATATAATACTTTTATTAATTAAGATTGCTGTGATAAGAGACTTTAAAATACTTGTATAGCTATAAAGTTAATCTCTTTTGCAGTAGAGATATTATAAAGCTTATACTAATCTTTAAGTTGATCTAAAAGATATTTAAAGCCTGCTAAGATCTCTTAGAGTTAATTATACCTATCACCTTTACTTCAGCTTTTATATCGCTTAGTTTATAAGTAGAGAAGCTTAAATATCTTATTTAACTTAGCAAAAACTTACTAATCCTCATTAGTTAAGATATCCTTATTAGAGATATAATTATCCTCATTCTTAAGGCTTATAAAGTGATATATATAACTAGTGATTTAGCTGTATTTAAGTAGAGTATAGCAGATTATATTATATATTAAGTTCTATTAAGTAGTGTTACTTAATATTAGATTTAGCTTTTATAATAACTCTTTTTATAGAGTAAAAGCTTACTTATTATTATCAGCTTTATTACTAATAGATAAGAAGGCCTCTAAGTATTATAGCAATAATCTAATATACTTAATAATATTCTAAAGCTTGCTGATAGGTCTTTTAGTCCTCTAATAGGCTAAATCCTCTTATATTCTGCTAGTGTTAATAAGACAGTTAGACTTTTGCTTAAATGCCTTCTTATTAACCTTATAAATAATAGCATAACTAATAAGATTGAAGATATAGCTATAGCATTAAATTTAATAATATTAAGCATCTGTTTCTATATATAAATATGAAATAGATAGATATAAAGCTTTAATATAAGTGCTGTTAGCATTAGTATTATTAAAAACTATAATATTAATCTTATTAAATAGGTATTAGTCTCTTATAACTATATATATTATAGCAGCAATATTTTTGCTAGAATAAGCATTAAGCTAGCAATAAAAACCTAAGAGGTACTGCATTTATTTGCTTAACTTATTAATAAAGTAGCTAAAGATAGCAATAATAGTATATTAATTAAAAGAGGTTTATAAGTTGAATAATATATAAACCTTTATAAAAGCTTTCTATATTTCCTCTTTAATCTGTTACTTCTTAGAGATATAAAGTTATTAAAGTTAATCCCTTAAACTGATCTTCAACTAATATATTTAGGCGTTAATATTATAATTAAAGATAGCAAGTATATATTATATATACTAATTGCTAAATATTATAAGAGAGTTGCTAGTATTAATAAAGAAGCTTATAGCTAACTCTTTAACTTATATAATCTTCTTCTTAGGTATAGCAATAAGAACAGATTAATAGCGCTTAAATAGAGGCCTAAAGTTATCAGCTTTATCAGCAGATATATTGCTACCTTCTAAGCAACCTTAAAAGACCTTATACTTATTCTTAAGATATTAAGTAGCAGCAGTTATAGCATTAGTATTATATAGCTTATTAAAAATCTTTACTTTATTATAATATTAATAAACTTAATAGATATTATTTTTCTCACTATTAGCAAAGATCTTATAAATAAAGATATCTTTATTTATAATCTAAAAAGTATAGCTTTAAGAACTCTTCTTTATAATAGCATTAATATTAACAAACTGCTAGCCTTTCTATATAGCATAAAGCAGAGCTTTAAGAGTATTATATATAGCTAAGTTAATAGTTAATATATTGCTAGCAGTAGTAGATAATATATAAATCTAAGCATCAATCTTATAAGGAGTTAACGCTTTGCAGCTAATAAAGTGATTAATATATTAATTACAGGCTGGCAGAGGTATTATAGCAACTAGTGAGAGGTTAAAAAAGATATTAAAAGGTATATATAGGTAGGTCTTTAAGGTATAAAAGTGTAGCAGCAGCAGTAGTAATAGCAGCAGCAGCAGCAGCAGCAGCAGCAGTAGCAGCAGTATTACTAGTGATGTTAAAAAAGGGTTATTTTTGAAGGCTAGTGAAGAGGTTGAAAAACAGGCTTTTTTTAAGCCTTAATAAGGTAGCTAAAAACGCATTAATTAAGCCTATTAGCTAAAAGTGTGTTTTAGCCCTGCAGTAGTATATATTAATAAAAAAATAAGTATTATAAAGTATTTAATAGATAAAAATTATCTTATTAATATCTATTAGTACTTATATAGTTAAATAGTATAATTTTTAACTTTATTTAATAAAATATAAAGTTATAAGTTTAAATCCTACTATAGGTCTTTATATTACTAATAATAAATTTCTTAAAATACTATTAATAATATATATTTTTATTTTTTAAAAAATCTTTTAAAAATTGTAATTGGTCTGAAGGTTGGATGCACCTTATTCTGGGGAACGTCGGCTTGATTAAGTCTATCAAGCTTTTGGCGCTGTGGGCTTGACTGTTTGAATAGAAAAAAGCCTCTAATTTGATTGGTTGATTGATTGATTGTTTGATTAGGCTTGGTCGGGGTGCTGCGCTGCCTCAGACAACAACGTCCGCCACGACGACTACCGCCCAATCATCCCAGCCGGCGACCACCGCGCCATCTGGTCCTGCCTGTGTTTCGGGAACAGTATCACCCTACCGCACTAACGGCGACTTCAAAGAGCTGTGCGAATTTAGCTGCACCTACGACTATTGTCCTCCAACGGCGTGCCAGTGTCTTGAGTACGCTGACACAGCCAAGGCCAGCCCTCCTGTTGGAGACTCTGACGGATGCCCTCTTGACGGCGTCACCGACGATGACTATGTACATCTGTGCAGTTTTGCGTGCAGCCACGGGAACTGCCCTGAGGCGACATGCAAGCTCTGTTAATTGTGGATGGCTCGATGCTACGAAATGACAGACTGGAAGATGAATTTCACTTCAACTTGTACATGAGGAATAGCAAAAATGGAACAAGAACTGGAACACTTATGTGCACCAACGCGAATGTGAGATATACAGATGCTATGAGAGCAAAATTTGTATCAAGTATGATAAGCAAATCTCCTGATGAGACGGAGGCAAAGTGATTATGTAATTTGGTGCAAAAGTCCCAGAATCGCGGGTTTTCAACAGTCCATTCATACTTCGTCCAGATCACTCGTAATAAAAGTTGCGGCTGTAACATGAACACCAAAAGCCCAGAACTAGGTGCCTCTAGTTCGGCAATGGTCTCGAGAAAGGAAGCTTCAAGCCAGTCATCGTCCCAGGCATATCACTTCGCCAGGTATCAGCTGATGAAGGCTCATTGCCCAGCTGCTGTTGAAGAAGACGCGTGGTATTACAATTCTGAAGTAGAAAATAGCATAGCTGGTCACAGCACTTGTACGCAAGCGATGTGTTCCTTTTGGTCACGATTTGGGGGCGCATGTATGTAACTGAACCGCCCTTCATGACAAAAGATTGAATGCATGTTACACGCGATTTGATCATGAAAGATCACTTGAGATCAATACATGGGCATCAACTACTTATCTAACTCATCCTCATCCGACACCTTGCCGTACTGTCGCAAAAGTAAACCCACGGTCACGGGAGTACAATCGCGGATTGCTGTAGCCTGTAACAAGTATACACTGTCAGAGTCCTGCATTCCCCTGTTTAAAAATATGAGAGACCGCTTGAGCCGAAATCCCTTCTCTCTTATTTATCAGATTCAACCACACGCAAGGTAGATGCAGCGGTCAAACTCGATTCCACGAAAATAAGAACGTGACGGGCTGGGCTGCAGATCACTCAAACGGGAACTTTTCGCGATGGGCGCTATGAAGATACAAATCTTGACGAAGAAAATGGGCCAAACCGAATCGGAATTATTATTCAGCAAGCAATGGTGGAGTACCAGGTACTACCTTTCTCTCCGATAGGCTCTCCGCTGTTGGCGGAAGAATGCTACTGAGAAACTATGCAGAAGGGCCACGACTGCCTTTACCTGACAGATGACAAGCGGAGGAAGATTCTGGTTCAGAAATCTTGATGCATATAATGACACAGTTGACTTTATGCCAACTGTGTCCAACAATATTCTGGCGTCCGACTTTCTCCACCGTTGTCCGTTAAAGTCTGAAGAGTTTTCTCAGGCCATCTATGCCTGTCACCGTTGCCCACGGAAGTCCCAGGCGCGTCCGATATCTAGGCTAAGACTATGCGGGAAGGACGGAAATGGCTGACTATCAAGAGCAAGGCTAAGGGCCATCGCGACCAAGCCCTCTCCGGCATTTCCACCTTGTTACTGATAGTAGTCTAGACCTACGATGGCATGCTGCAGTACCAGTAATATACTATCATGCACCTGTCACTTCCTCTTTCCACACATTCTCAATGTTTGGAAGGCTAAAATCTGCTCCGATGGGCCTCTTTACACATCTGATAATGGCAGGCTCCAGCAGTCTGAATACATTATGAAAAGATCAGGAGCGACATACATACAGTTGAGCGAACCGATTCAAGTACATCGTGCAGTTGAGGTCGAAATGGACACCGAATGTTTGTCCGCGTAGTTCGTGCAACTTCCACAGATCCATTTTCTGCTGGGCATAGCAAAAAGTGACCTCACCAAACTGATGATCACAAATACTGACTTTGATGCTTTTACAGTAGAACGCGTACAGTAAGATTGACTCTATATACAGCCTGTGTTGGCGAAGTCCAACAAGTTGAAGTGTGTTGCAAAGAGGAAGCGACATATGTATGATGGTCATGGCTCTTGGAGCAGATTCGACATAGTAGATGGATTATAATAATCGATAGGGTCAGATCCAAATGTTAGATAACGCGAAGAAGAGAATTGCGCTGTAGCCTGTGTGAGCAGGCCGTCGCCACAAGAAAAGGGGGTCATGGCTTCAACATGACTCGCGATACCCTTAACACCACACTAGCACGCAATCCCGTGATATTTATGCTTTAGCAGGATCATTCCCAGGCGACTATACTTTATTTAACATTGTACTAAGTTTGGTGCTAGTACAAACGCTCATCTTTTCGGCGAACATTACTTCAAGGACCACTTATGCTGACTCGCTGTCATGGAGGTCTCGCAGATAAAAAACAACATTTTGCTGGGGAAGCATAACATAACAGCACGATTAGACGATCTCCAAATACACGACCGCAAAGGGTCGGCCATCCAATGCGTTGCTGCGCTGCCGCAACCCGCTTGAACAAAGAATGCTTTGGTCACTACTGTCAAAATTACAGATAGCTTGGTGTTACCAGCTCTGTATTAGGTGCCAACTGGGAAAACGATGCGGTCTCCGTCGCAGCGAACTCAACAGTTATCATAAGTCCGAAGCAACGCTAAAAACCAAGGTTTCTTCCAGGTAGAGCAAGTTGATAGGCCCTAATTGCTTGAAGATGCACTGGCATAGCAAGGATACTGGGGGCCCTGGTTTCCGAGAACTAAGCGGAGGAGGCCGCAAGACCAATTACATTTAAATGACCTCGATTCTCAAATTCAGTGTGTGGGGATAGGGAGATAAACCTTTTTTGCTCAGCGTCTTCTCGTTCTCCGCGTACATTCGGGGAAACCGTTCAAGAGGGCAAGCCAACCCCGAGATTATCATATTATAGACTGTCAAATGAGCGGGACGCTGTGGGAATGGCTGCCAACGGTGTCCGTATTAATCACCGTCGGCACTTACTCTCACATAGGTGTGGTGTACATATTCATGCATTCCTGCTCTTCCTACATCCGACAGTCTCTCAAATCTCGTCATTTGTAGACTCCAAATTACCCCCCTCTCAGGAAAGATATATGCGAAAAAGCAACAGCACTCTTCCAGGCTAATACACACACATCATTAAAATGCGTCTTACAGCAACCATCGCCGCCGCTCTCCTGTGCGCAAGCGCACCAATCGCCCAAGCCTGCTCCCCAGGCTTCTCCTCAAACCGCAATCTCTCCCCTGGCGACTTCGCCTGGCTCTTTGCAGACTACAGCGTTGACGACGTATCCGGCTGCAGCAGCCGCTGCGCGCGCCAGTGCACCGCCCCGGGTAAACAGTACGGCGCCTGCATGGGCTGCGCGAGGTGGAAGGGTAACGCCCAAGGCAAGATGGACCTCCCGCCCTGCAGCAAGCCCATCACAACTGCAAATGACGACGGCGAGTACGCGTGTCACGGGTACGGTGACGACTTCTGGAACTGCATCACGCCGTGCCCTCCCGGTTATGAGGTACGTTTGATCCCAGTGACCTTAGGAGTGAATAAATGAATGCTGATAGCGACGCGCCGGCTAGTCCAAGGATATAGGCCGTGTGCAATGATGTGGTACCCATGCATGTGACATGCTTAGGTGCCGAGCCTCGTGGTCCTTGTAGGCTTTAATTAGCGCTGCTAGTATTCTATAGAGACTCTGATAAACACACAGACCTCATGGTGTCGATGGATAAGTGAATGCTGATGCTGTTGATGTTGCTTTTGTCAGCGCACAAGTGAGTTGGATGGCCTTGGTGACTGCGTAGAGCCCGACGTAGTCCAGCCCTTACTCCTCCCACTTCAGCATCAAAAACCTCTGCTAACCTAAGCCGTCCACAGCCCTGCGCTATGCTTTTGGAGACTCGGTAGATGACAAAGCCATATCCCATAGCTCCGTTTGTCCCTCAAGTGTTTTCCGGGAAGATAATTATGTGTCTCTGTAGTACTATTTTGACCGCTTTTGCTGCTTTTTGTTTTTGCTGTGTTAATACATAATCCTGTGATGCCGGAACATACTGCTGTGGTAGCGACAGAGACCTTGTTCGCAGCTCTCTGTAGTCTCGTCTGCTGCGTTCCCTGTTGACAGAGCCGTGGGACTACGGGATATCGGTGATCAACCTTCTGCAGGCGGACTGAAGTGTGTAGGCGGACGCTCTCAAGAGCCACCTTAGCAGCCGCAGGAAGCCCCTTTTCGTGTTCGTCAGGTACTTAAGATGTTGAGCTGCCCTCTTGACCGCGGCTACCCTAGTGCCGACGTGGTACCAGAATAACAGTCTCTTATCGAACCAAACACCCAGCTAGCGTACCAGCTTCATCAACGCTTTAACTATCCAAGCCCCCACCCTGACGTGTAGCAGCCCGGCCGCCTAGTTATATCCCCTGGTGAAGTGGATAGCTTCGCATCTGTTAGGGTCGAGAGCGATCTTATTCTCCAAGCCCCGTCTGAGAACGCCGACTGCACTCCCGCTGAGTAACGCCACGTTGATCTCGAGGGACGGCCTGACGGCCAGAACGGCAATGCTGTCCGCATACCTACGGTGTTCTCGTGCGTGCACGCTTGGAGCCGGGTTGCTGGACCTGTACAGAAGAATGCATGTTATAACTGGCTTGATTACGACAGATTACTTCAGATTAATACATGGGTATCAACTATCTAACTGTGCTGGGTTTGGCACATTGCGGTACAGGGTTCTCTATCCCCTTTTTACACAATACTCGGCAGCATCCGCTTGACTAAGAGGCACCCCGAGCCGAAAGCTCTTCTCTTCATTCATCACATTCAGGCAGATTTCGTGGTAGGTCTCTCGAGATAGGTACAGCTCTTCCAGTCGCAAGTGTTCTGCAATAGTTAGCATGCCGCATGTTGACCGTCCAAAGAACTCGGGATCAAACCTTGTAGACGTCCGTTCCCCACCAGCTAAACTTCTTCGAGGCACCGGTGTAGAATAGCGCAAAGAAGATGACAATACCAGCGATGGCAACAGAGCAGTCCAGCGCAGAGCTGAGCACGAAGTTGTACCGCCTCCACCAATCTCTCTGTCTTCTCTTGATGACCAGTCCGAACAGAAGTCCCACGATTGCCCAGCTGCCATAGTTTGTGCCAGACGCCGGAGGGATGTAGTTGAGCGCGCCGAGAAACAACGGCACATGCACTTTCTTGAGCCATGTGGCGTTCGGGAAGACCTTCTTCCTGAGAACATAGACAATCACCGGCAAGACCGCGCCAACGAGGAAGAACCAGAGGAGGTTGCGGTACATGGCTCCCTCTGCAAAGAACCGGCGAGGGCCGACTGCTCCCCACACCATGCTGGTGTTAAAATGGGTTCGAGAAAACGGGCAGGTGAAGCCGTTGGGTGCGTTGGTCGAGCAGATGTCGGGGATGTGGTTGAGGGCCCAGTTGAGAACGGAGACTTGACCGAGACTGCCGATGACAAGGCCAACTGCCTGAACAAGGAACAGTTGCCTCGGTGGAATCTGCGCAAATGTTAGCTGTGCTACATGAGATGCAGAATCATCCGAGGTCTTACGTTGCAGTAGATGCCAAGCTTGAGGTCTTGAGCGAACGCCAACCCTTTGATACCCGAGATGTATCCCAAGTTAAAGAACCAGATGTTAGCGAGCACCTTGCCCTCCCAGATATAGCCGGCGACGATTCGGCAAAAGATGTCGATTTGGATCTTCATGTTAGTGGTGGCGTAGACCCAGGCAAGCTGCAAGCTTCTGTCAATACTGGCATCATGCTGTAGTTGCGTGTACTGGAACTTACAGGGATGAAGAAGACCGCAGAGACGACGAATGATAGAATCACTCCGTACCATCTCAGCTGAACGGGATAGAACTCGCAGGCGAAAATGCCAAAGCCCAGAGCGAGAGCGGCCACGGTCCAGTACCAGAAGATTGGCACTGCCGCATACAAAGGTTGGGGGTTGTCTCGAGGCACGACCTTGCGACCGAAGAGGGCGGGTAGTGGAGAAGCTCTGAATGCTGCGGCGATACTTCTGCGTTTCTCGAGGAATAGCCAGACAAAGAGAGATGCGATGGTGGCGAAGCAGAGACCAAAGGTGTTGAGTGCATACGTGACCGGGAGGTAAATCTGGGTGGTTTACAAGATTAGCGGCACAGTAAAAGAATAGACGTCAAGATTGCGCTTACATCAGAGTATGCTTCGTACTTGGTGTCGTTGAAAGTGAAGCCATGTTTCTTCTCGATGACCCTAGAGACATTGTATGTCTTTCCGTTCTTGTCGTAAATCGAGTTGCTCTGGATGGGATAGTAAGCTGACTCCCAGGTGTTCGAGTAGTAGAGAGCTGGTGAGATGATGTAGATCCAGAAGACCAAAGACGCAAGAACGTTCAGGATAGCCCAGGTGGGCACTACCAGTGGAGATCCAATGTAGGCAATTTGACTCCCTGTATTAAGTCAGCAGCGTGACCATACTTGTCGCCGTTTGCGAACTTACAGTCGAACGTGAAAGGCAGCAGGCCGATTCCGCTCTTCATTCCAAAGACTTGGTTTACCACAGCATTGTTGGGGGCAATCCAGCAAACCCAGGTGAAGTATCCCAGTGCAGGGAAGATGAAGTCGGGGAACCAATACCAGCAGAAAGATGCGGCAAAGGCAAACATGAAGAATTTGTATCTCGAGGCAGTCCACTTGGTCCTGTTGAAGATGACAAGTTAGCTCAGATATCTCAGGGTTGTAGAAACAGAACATACTCTGTCTCGTCTTCCTTTCTGCTGGAGTGCAGAGCAGCGTTCAGAGCAGTGTTGCCAAGAACACCAGGCCACAGCAAGCCAGCTGGCTCAACTACCAGGGAGCGGCACAATCCAGCCAAAGCAAATCCAAACAAGATCGTGGCCAGAGTTACTGTAAGCTCAAAGCCCCATCCTGCTTCGTAACCGTAGAAAACTCGCTGTTCGGTCAAGACGTCCGCGCTGAGTCGAGTGAGGAAACTAAGGTTGGCCATAATGTAAACAAGGATGTTCTCCTGTTGTTTCTATTAGTATCCGTATCATATGTGAAACATCAGGTGATGAGAACACCAACCTTGTAGTTGAATGGTCCCGGGTTGAGACTATGGCGGGTGCCTCTGACATTGAAACCCCAATCCGGAACCACAAACTCCCACGCCTTTCCAACCGGGTATGCCAAGAACTGAATTGCGGACTGTGATAGGGTAATCGACGGGAACCGAAATGTGTAGAGAGTGTTAACGCCGCTGCCCAAAAGACAGAAGCCGATACCGATAATCCACATGCGGAGGGTGAGGCATGGCAAGGAAGGGTCGTCGGGTCTCAGGCCAACGCCGGCCGCATAGAGAACATCCTGGCTCGGAGCACTAGATTCATCTGATAAGATCTTTTAGATAATAATCCTTGGCGTTTGGGAGAAGCATTGACCATACCGGAAGAGCGCTTGACCTCTTCAATGGTGTTCGTCGGGCTCACGGGCTCGGGCTCGTCAACGACGGTTTCGTTGACCGTCTTGCGGTTCCCCTCGAGGCTTGCCATGGTCGGTCGTCTGGGAATGCTGGATGCCAAGCACGGTGTCGAGACAGATTTCAGATTAGATGAGATTAGATGGGCGATTATCAGTCTTTTATTCCACCCCGAGCTCCAACCCACGATGATCCTGGCGCGCTCCCGTGTAAGTCGGCGTTGCCGCCAATCCTCGTTAGACCCACAACGTCCGGGTTCACGGCACCGGGTACTGGCGTCAGCTTATGGAACCGGCCGTATTTAGCGTGAGGGTTCTGAGTCGACATTTCGGTCGAGGCGACACGGAAAATAGCACCGATCAGGAGAGGACGACTGCCAGTCGCCAACCACATTCCTTAAACGTAGTCAGTGCTCCGGAATTCCGCCTGTCATAGCAAAAAGTGTGCAACGTCGCGTCCCGCGGGCGGAACAAAACCAGGGCCTGGTAAGGCTAAATTGGGGAGCCAAGACGGCACGCGGGATGATTCTTGATGCAACCCGGGCCGAGGAGACGTGGAGGAAATAACCTCATGATGTGACGGCGGAGCTAGTCCGAAGACCCAAGAGATCTTTTCGACCAGTCAACGTCGAGCGCGACTGGAAGTGGCTTGCCGATTATCAAGATACCGGCTATTTATTCCGATTGAGGCTCAGAGTGCAATCTCCTTTGAGCTTAATCATCCTGGAGAACTTTGGCACGCGACCTTGATTCGCGTGGTCTGAGCATATCCTGCATATTCTCTTCACTGCCACAGGTTTCTGCGGCACAGGCTTTGCCCGGGGCGTTGACAGTTGCCCGACGACTGAGATGTCACAAGAAAGCGAAGCGCTATTGTGGATAGTTTGCGTAACGCGAATAGGGAGACCTTTGGGTTCTCGGATGATATAAATTCAGACAGATTCTCCGTGAATCAGAGGATCTTTTGAAGCTCAATTCGTGCAGCATCTCCACCATCGGCGAGCATATATCGCGAGTGCTGATTGGGTAAGTTTCCACAATTTCATGCCAAGGAGCCGGCACCGTCTGGAAAAGCCTCTGAAAATTTTGCTAAATAGGGATAGCAAATGATGACCACTTGCTGACCATCGGCTTATGGATATCCCGAGCCTCAGAGCGGAGAGACGCGATGACTAAAATTTGGTTGCATTGGAGCAAGACACGAAGAACAGAAAGAGAGTGGAAAAGAAGGGCGAAGGATGCGAGCGAGCGGGAGCAGGCTTTACCCTGATCGGCAAAGGTCTTCTCGTCTTCTTCCCGAATGAACCCCGAAGAACCCCACCACGAATCCGGTTTAACCCGGGCCAAGTTCTCGGCCATCTTGGGAGACTCTGGCCTCTCTCCCTCGCCTATGCCCGGATCCGCTGCGACGCAGTCTCCTCGCAGAGTGACAGCCGCGCTCCTCGTCCCCTCATTCCGCATGCCTGGTAATAACCGGGACCTGCAGACGGTGCTTCGGTGGGTGATGCCCGTGGGTATGACAATCACCGCATTCATCCCATCTTTTTCTTCTTTGTCTCGCGGCCTTCCTTATTTTTGGGGACTTATTTGCAGCCCTACAGGACCCCCCCTCTGCAGGTCCAGTTCTCTACTGATTATCGTGATTAGATCTTTCTCCGTTGCCAAGACTACGTGACTGACTAGCCACACTTTAAAGAATTTAGACGTCTTGGACTACCTTTTTCGGGGGCAAGTGCTCACGCATGTGGCTTGGCCAAGGATGTCTTGTGCCTTGGTCATGCACTCTAGGTGTAATTGCAAGTGTTTTTGCGCTCCTCCAGGAAGTGTCAGCAGCTTGGCAATTTACGTGTCATATTGACCTGTCCACAAGGGTCCTCCAACACTCAAAGTCGGCACTCTAGATTGGCGTACCGCTGGATGGATTTACATCTATATTTTCATCTGATGAGCGAAGCTTAACTAAACGTTCTTCACGTTGTACAAGGCATTTGAATGCAGAGAGTTCTCTGGTCCCGATATCGGATGTGGCCTGTCACGGCCAAGATGCCCCTTTCATCCAACGTCGTTCAGCATGAAGCAGAATGACTGCAAGTTTGATGAGAGGTCAATGCGAAGGGTCTCTCAGGGGAGAGTTTCCAGTTCCAGCATTGCATTTGACGTTTCGATCGCGAAGGATGAATGTGATCGGGACTTAGTTTCAACTTTAGATGCAGTCAGTCTCAAGTGGAATACCAATCGTCTTGTAGGATATGAAATTCCTCCAGAGACCAGCAATGTTGCAGAAACTCAGCTTCTATTATTTCGTTAAAGTTGATCTTCACGAGGCATTTGTCATAGTTTTTTTTTGTTTAGATTGCAAATGTGCACAGTTCAGCTCGGTCAACTGCTCGATGACCGACGTAACTACATAAAACCGATCGGCACTCAAAGTCGTGTGTTTTAGTCGAGGAGAAAAAAAGAAAACCATCGCGATGCCGCATTATAGCAGCATTAAATGGGCTTGCGCGTCACTGCATCTCGGAGGCGGGAAGTCCTTGCTTCGTGGTCCAAGTGATGATACCGTATCATCGAACAACTTGCTTGAGCCTCGGTCCTGCCCAATTAATCACCACGACTTCAAGACTGGCAGGTTTCCGCTCTGCACTGAAGCATGCAGCTTCGTCAAAGTTCTGCTTTAGGCAGTTGGTCCCCGATTTGCCCGCCAGACGCGCTTTAGAGGCGTAAATTCAAAATGCACCTACGGACAGACAGCTGAAAACTCCAGTTTTCAAGTGACATCTGAGGCGTGATCGTGGCAAACATAAGATGGAGAATGCCGACAAAGACTACATGCCTTCCTCAGTTGTGGCAAGGCCCGGTTCTTCATGCAACGCACATGGGAAGTGTCCGGCCTGACGAGTCGAGTGCTTGTGTCTCAGGACATTGGAACGCTTTGTTAGCCTCGCTGCCCAAGTTGCTGGGCCTCACGAGTCACACAGTCTCAAAAGAAGACCCAGCGTCAGCAATTAGATCGGGCGAATGGACAAGTCACGAGAAAAGGAATATCGTGCCAGCCTGATGGTACGGATCTCGCATTCTCGGAGGCCCCAAAAGCCAGACACCACGTCGCGCCGCGAATTTCGCTTCGAATATTCGCCTCTTTCCAAAAAGAGCAATAATTCACTGCAAGTGTCGGTATCGCGATGCACAACTCAGTCGTTGCTGCTGAAAGAGCGAGTGTGCTCCGTTGCAAATCGAGATGCCGCGATTTCCCTGCGTCAAAAGCGCCGTTGCCGAGTACCCGTCTGTTGAGCGCCCAAACCGATCGGCGTGCCGTTGGTAAAATCGCGCGTTCGTAGAGGGGAGCTTTAGCCGGAGCAATGGCCGGAGTTTTCCGTCGGTCTCAGTCTGGCTACCTGAAGACAGGTCAGCGGAGGCTCTGCGAAGGGGGTTGAATTCTGCGGTCGTCGTGAGTTCAGAGTTGAACAGGGTCAATGAGGCATTGGATATCTTGGTGTCGTCGTCGAACATGTGCTTTCGTGCGTAAGCAATCCTTCAGCTGTTTAGTCTACCTCGCCGAGTGGGAATCCGTGGGCTTTTGGCGGTCTTTGTTGGTCTTGACTCAGTGGTCTCGTGAGGACTTGCCCTCGGACTATGTCTCAGTAAAACCGATATTTCGACGGCCCTTCTCGTTACCTCCGATCCAGTCACAGTGAAGCTCGAGATGACCGTCGCGTTGAGCGGTTGTGGCGAAGAGATTTTCCCCTCCAAGGGTGTCGAAAGTGTCTCGACGCGCAGCTCTTTTCGTCCGGCCTATTGATTTACGGAGACTGTCCCCGTCGGGGTTGTTTTCCACTTCAAGTAACCAACGAGTTGGTTGGTTTCGCTGACCAGGGCAGAGTTGGTCCAGAACCCACCTCGCTCACCTAGAAGCCACAGCCTGAGCTGACAGACCTGTCGCCGGCCAGTGAGCGTCTTGATATTTCTCTTGGTTGGCGTCGTCCCCCCCTGCTTTATGTTTTTGCATTGACGGCCGACCGACTCAATGTCGCTTGTTGTCCGTCGTCCGTGAAATAATAGGAGTCCATCGTGGGGGGCCTCCTACTTGGACTTCGTCAACGACGACGTTGACACATAAAAAAAGCATCGTTAGATTGAAGGAAGGCTTCAAAATAACTCACGCGGAGGTAGCCACACCAGAGCACAATCAACGAGCCACGTCAGCCGTCGTCTCTGCCCACCATCAGCCATCTATGACTCGGGAAGCGGGTGGCACAGCAGCTTGTTGGAGAAGGTAACCTCGATCGGAGGGTGCCTCTGGACTAGCACCCCAGCGCGGGCTTTCGAGCTCGCCAGCAACGGCCATCGGATGGCTCAAGCGGCCTGATAAAGCCTCGGGAACCCCAATGTTCGTCTCGATCCAAATGGTAGCCAAGCACCCGGATCAAGACACCAGCAGATCAGCGCATGGTCCATCATGGCCTGGTTTCGCCTCTACCTCAGTCCAGATGCCAATCCTTTACCCAGACCAGAGGCAGGCCGGGAGGCAAAAATGCGAGACCTCCCACCAATTCTTAGCTTCCTTGGGTTACCACTTGCCGCCATGTGCGTCCCGGTCTGCATGGGTAACGTTGACTTCTGCTTGCGGGTATCGGCCATGATTGGTTGCCAGAGGCGTGACAGGCTAATTTCTGCAAGGATCCTTGTCGGTGTCACCAGCACTGGCCGGTGGGTTTACAGAACACGATTGTTCATGGATAATAACCCGCTCGAGTGGGGGGTTTTTGCTTAGCTTACGGGTATGTGGGAGACATTTCCCTGCCAGTTACCCATGGCACCGGCGATACTCCCTGCAGCCAAGTGTTGAGGGGAAAAAAAACCCTTCTGCCCGCTAGCTTCTCTGGGGTTCATCGACGGACAGACATGACAAGACTAGACTGATGCTGATGATGTTCTCGTTGGCAGTCTTAGCTCACAAACATGTGAACCTCACCTGGGTATCTGTCGACCAGCTTCAGCCATGTCTCTCTAGCTGCGTCTCGGGGGTTGCAATGCAGCGACCTGCAGAAGTCAGACCCAGCAATGAACAGACTTTGATGAGATTTGACCAGGGGCCGGCAGACACCATCCTCGCTCCAACCCCACCGCGTCGACCTGTCGACGGCCCGACCAGAGGGCAACATGGAGACCTGGTGCCCCCTCAGAGCTCCTTCATCCCTTCACGCCACTTTCTTCTGAAGTTTTTTGTCCAGGGATAAGCCGATGCATTGGCTGATCTTTGCACATTTCGGGTATGAACGGTTGGTTTATTAGCTAGGCATTCCATGCGCGAGGAGGGTCCAGCCAAGTACGCGGCCCTCCGACCTGAGCTGTCGCCGGCCTGGAAGATCCCACTACGCTAGCACGAACCCAAACATACCTCCGATGGTGTTCGAACTTTGATTCGTCTCTTGGCATCTAATCTGATCATCTGATAAAGTAAAGATTGGGCGACATCGGCTTGGGTTGGATTTTCACCTGGCTCTTGGCAGGGCCCATTTCTAATATAGAAGAGCGGATAGAACCCTCGCTTTTTCGAGATCTGGATTTTCCCTCCCTTCTTCTTGGTTCTTCAAGCAAGGTCAACAGGCACGCTCAGCCTTCAACTCCCCATTCCTTCTTGCCCAGAACCCCTTAATACCCAACTCAACGCCAACCCGTTGAGTCCTGTGGTTCATAGTCGCACCGCGACCGACAATCCCCTCAAGAACCATGTCGACCACCATCGAGGCAGGCGCCCAGCGCCAGGACACCGGCTCCGACATCGAGAAGTCCGCCAACTTCAACAATGGCGTCCAAGAGGTCAACGCCAACCCCAACAGCAAGGAGGGCGACTCCGACGCTGAGAGCGAAAACTTCCAGGGTGGTGTTCAGCGCGTCCGTGCCATCACCTCCGTCTGGACCAAGAAGACCCTGATCAGCATGTTTGTCCTGTGAGTCCTCGCCCGCATTCTGCCACCCCCGCCAGCTTGGCGACGGTGACAGCCGACTAACCTCATCTCAAAGGATCTACGTCGTCTCTTTCGCCGATTTGCTCCTCCAGTCCATCCAGAGCAACCTCAACGCCTTCGTCACCTCGTCATTCCACAAGCACGGTCTTCTCTCCATCGTCGGTGTGTTCGCCACTATCCTGTCGGGATGTTGCCAGGTCACCATCGCCAAGATCATGGACATCTGGGGTCGCACGGAGGCTTTCCTGATCATGATTCTCTGCTCTTGCATCGGTGTCATGATGAAGGCCGTCTGCCAGAACATGGAAACCTACGTCGCCGCCCACACCATCTACTACGTCGGTCACTTTGGTATGCTGTTCGTCCTCGACGTCATGGTCGCCGATATGACCTCCCTCAAGAACCGTATGATCATGTTCGGCATCAACGGCACTCCCAACGTCATCGTTGTCTTTGCCGGTCCTAAGATCGCCGACCTGTTCTACACCAACCTTAACTTCCGCTGGGCCTTCGGTGCTTTCGCCATCATCATGCTCGGTGTCTGCGCCCCTGCCGCCGCCGTCATGTTCCTCATGCAGCGCAAGGCCGAGAAGGCCGGTATGCTCCAGAAGATCAAGTCCGACCGCACCTACCTCCAGGGCTTCCTTTACTACCTCGTCCAGTTCGATGGTAAGTTTGTCCCTAACAAATCCCCAGAATGCCCCAGAGATCTCTAACAGGCTATTCGCAGTTGTCGGTATCATTCTGCTTACCGCTGCCTTCTCCCTCTTCATGCTGCCCTTCAACATCGTCTCGTACGCCGCTCACGGCTGGAAGTCTGCCCACATCATTGCCATGCTGGTTATCGGAATCCTCTGCGTCCCCGCCTTCTACGTCTGGGAGAAGTACTTGACCCCCAAGAGCTTCATCGCCTGGGAGTACCTGAAGAACAGGAACATCATGGGCGCTGGTCTCCTCTACGGCCTCATGTTCCTTTCCATCTTCTGCTGGGATACCTACTACCAGTCTTACCTCTTGGTTGTCCACAGACAGAGCATCACCACCGCCGGTTACATTCTTAACTGCTTCTCCCTGGCTTCCTCCTTCTTCGGTCCTCTGTTCGGATACATCATTCGCTTGACCGGAGACTTCAAGTACACTGCCCTCGCTGGTGTTCCCTTCATGCTCCTGGGTACCGCTCTCCTGATCCCCTACCGAACTCCCAGCACCAGCGTCGGAACGCTCGTCGTTCTCCAGCTCCTCAACGGTATCGGAACCGGTATCTTCGCCGCCTGCGCCCAGATCTCCGTCATGTCCGCTGTCACCCACCAGGAGATTGCCTCCGCCATGGCCATCTTCTCCCTGTTCGGCTCCGTCGGTTCCACCACCGGCTTCACCGTCGCCGGTGCCATGTGGAACAACATCATGCCCACCGAGCTGTACAACAGACTCCCCGAGGACGCCAAGAACATGACCGCCACCATCTTCGGCGACGTCACCGTCCAGCTCTCCTACGAGGACGGCACCCCCATCCGCAACGCCATCGTCGGCGCCTACGGCAGCATCCAGCACAAGATGGTCATCGCCGGTGCCTGCTTCGTCCCCCTGTGCGTTGCTAGCATCCTCATCTGGAAGCGCATCAACCTCAAGCAGCTCGAGAAGGAGAAGGGCCCCCAGACCAAGGGCAACGTCTGGTAGATGTTTTCTATCGTGTTACTTACCAACCCCGCCCTTGCCCGGAATTGTCTGGACATTGTCCGGGTCGCTTTTTATACCCGCCAGTGAGGCAGCCAGAGTAGCGGTGTCAAAACCGTCTCTGCCTGTGGATTTGATAACCTCGAGATGTTTTGCCGTTTCGATCGGACTCGATATGTGTACTTAATCGGATGGGCCGATCCCTAGGAGGGAGGACCTGACAAGTAATATTCTTCACATACAATCCTTAAAAGATTTGATCATAACCAATTATGCGTCTTCATCGTGACACCTGACCTGTGCTTGTAAAAGTGACGGATGTTGTTGCTGACTATTCCTCGCATCTGATTGGGCATTTGCGGGAGGAAGCTTTGCCTGGATCGTTTAGGGATGGGTGTCCCTTTCAGTTGCAGGGATTCTAGAAGGATTCGACGGCCAGCTGCAGTGTGCGGACTTAACAGTCACTGAAACGGGGAATTCTGGGGTAAAGTCCGCTCCGATGCTGTGTTAGGCAAACGATTCTGTATGCCGGAGGCCGAGCTGAATAATCACGGCGGCCTAACCCGGCCCCTGGTGCTGTGCCGCACCGAATCCTACGGCCTATTGAATCGTCCTCGCCGAACGTCGTGGAGCAGCTCTCATAGTCCCAGCGAGTAGAAGAAGCATGAGAATCTCTGTGTGACAAAGCTCGGCCGAGACATGCAGCAAATGCTCCCGAAATGTCAACTGGTGCGAAAGTGCGCTCGTGCGGCGCTGTCCTGCATCTTGCGATTGATTGCCCGAACGGGCCACGAAGTCCGAGCCGCTCGTTTATATGCCGATTTGGTACGATGATGTGTAAGCGGCGTCCGAACTATCTCAAACTTCCGGTAGATCGGAGACCTCTGAGAGTTCAGACGGACTATCGTCATACAATTGTTTCAATGATAAAAGGCTACCTGGTTAACCTTTCTTTAATTGCTCGTCACTGCCAATATCAATGAAACCATCTTCTCAGTCACTTCAACTTCATAAGCTCATCCCGAAAGTTGCAACTCATACCGACTTGAACGCACTTGACAATGGCAACCATCGAGAACCCGGCGATTCCGAGGGGCTCCACCGTCCTCGTCACTGGCGTCAACGGCCTCGTTGGATCGCATATGGCTGACCAGTTCGTTAGGCAAGGATTCAAAGTCCGTGGAACAGTTCGCGACACCGAGAAAAACGCATGGATCAGTGCCTATTTCGACAAGACTCACGGCGAGGGCAAGTTCGAGCTCCTGTCCGTCCCCGACATGTCCGTCGAGAATGCCTATGATGAGGCTGTAAAGGGTAATTTCCAGCGCTGTATACCAATCAATCAAGCCAAGCCTGAAGGTCTGGCTTAATTGATTGACTGATTTTTCACGCAAAGCTTAATTAAATTAACTAGCTTGGCTTGAGATTAACTAAATTACCTATTCGGGAAGTTAGTGAGGCTCTTATAATGTCTTAATGCGTTAGAAATATATCTATCTAGTGTTCTAAAGTCATCCTGCCTTTTGTTAACCTTTCTGCTTAAAGTAATAGCCCTTAATAGCAATACTGCTGCCTTAAGCTTAGTTTTAGAGGCATTATATCTCCTTAAGCAGTAATAGCTTTATTAATAACCTTTATAATATTAGCATCAGTTTAATAAGGCTGAATACCTTCTTATAGTTAGTTGCTATTACTAAGATAGTAAAGACGTTAAAGGCAAACTTATTAAGCGTTAGAAAGATCTATTAATGCAAAATCTACTATTAGATAGAATTATTAATAAGCTAAGTAACTATAAAGTTAAAATATTTCTTTAATTTATTAATCTTATTAATAGTAGTATTATAAAAGCTGCTGTTTAATTATTAATTATAATTGGAGTTCTTAGGCTTTAGAAGTACTACAATTAATATAAATAACTTTTATAGAGGCTTTAAATAGACTGGTTTATCAGTATAAACAGCTATTTTAATATACTATTGCTTTTAGTACTTTTAAAAACCTTTTTCAGCAGTATAAAGCTATTTATAAGTCTTTTAGATATTCTAATGCTTTTTAAGCTATTACAGACCTCTACTAAAGTGCAATATTATAATAGCAGTATAGAGGAGAGAGTTTTGAAGCTTTTTATAGTAGTTATTAAGTACTTACTAGCTGTTAATAATTAATAGGTATATAAATATATAAGAGGTGAAGTTAGTAGCTTAAAGGAGGTATAGCAATATAATAATATATTTAAACTGTAAATAAGTAGAAATATTGTTAATAGATAGGGTTTATAAGATTAATATTTAGCTAGATTATTATAATGCTTTTATTAGTTAAGATTGCTATAATAAAAAACTTTAAGATATTTATATAGCTATAAGGTTAATCTCTTCTGTAGTAGAGGTGTTATAAAGCTTGCGCTAATCTTTAAGTTAATCTAAGAGATATTTAAGGCTTGCTAAGATCTCTTAAAGTTAACTATATCTATTATCTTTACTCTAGCTTTTATATTGCTTAGTCTGTAAGTAGAGAAGCTTTAAGATCTTATTTAATTTAGCAAGGACTTATTAATCTTTATTAGTTAGGATATCTTTATTAGGGATATAATCACTTTTATTATTAAAGCTTAAGGAGTAGCATATATAGCTAGTGATTTAGCTGTATTTAAGTAGGGTGTAGTAGATTATATTATATATTAAGTTCTATTAAGTAATATTGCTTAATATTAGATTTAGCTTTTATAATAATTTTTCTTATAGAGTAAAAGTATACTTATTATTATCAGCCTTATTGCTGATAGATAAGAAAGCTTCTAAGTGTTATAGTAATGATCTGATATACTTAATAATGTTTTGAAGCTTGCTGATAGGTCTCTTAAACCTCTAATAAGCTAGGTTTTTTTAGATCTTGCTAGTATTAATAAGATAGTTAGACTTTTATTTAAATACTTCTTTATTAACTTTATAAATAATAGTATAACTAATAAGGTTAAAGATATAGCTATAGTATTAAATTTAATAATGCTAAATGTTAGTTTCTATATATAAATATGAAATAAATAGATATAAAGCTTTAATATAAGTGCTGTTAGTATTAATATTATTAGAAACTATAATATTAATTTTATTAAGTAGGTGCTACTCTTTTATAACTATATATATTATAGTAGCAATATTCTTACTAAAGTAGGTATTAGGCTAGCAATAGAAATCTAAGAAGTATTATATCTACTTGCCTAACTTATTAATAAAGTAGCTAAAGATAGCAATAATTATATATTAGTTAGGTAGAATTTATAGGTTAAAAGATATATAAACCTTTATAAGTGCTATTTATATTTCTACTTTAATCTATACCTTCTTAGATATATAAAGTTATTAAAATTAATCTCTCTAGCTGGTTTTTAACTAATATATCTAAATATTAATATTAGAGTTAAAAAGGCTAAGTATATACTATATATACTAATTGCTGAATATTATAAGAGGGTTATTTATATTAATAAAAAAGCTAACAGTAAGTTCTTCAATCTAAATAGTTTTCTGCTTAGATATAGCAATAGAGATAGGTTAGAGGTGCTTAGATAGAGGCTTAGAGTTATTAGAGTTATTAAGAGATAAGTAGCTAGCTTTAGAGCAATCTCAGAAGACAGCATAATTATTCTTAAAGTATCTAGCAGCAGCAGAAGTAGAAATAGCATTAAATAGTTAATTAAAAGTTTCTGCTTTATTGCAGTGTTAGTAAACTTAATAGGTATTTCCCTTTATACTGTTAAATAAAATCTTATAAATAAATAACCTTTTATTAATAATTTAAGAGGTATAGCTTTAATTACCCTTCTTTAAGATAGCATTAATATTAATAAATTGCTAACTTTTTTATATAGCATAAAGTAAGGCTTTAAAAGTGTTATATATAGCTAAGTTAATAGTTAATATATTATTAGCAGCAATAGATAATATATAAATCTAAGTAGCAATTTTATAAAGAGATAATACTTTATACTTAATAAAGTAATTAATATATTAAGTATAAGTTAGTAGAAATATTATAGCAACTAATAAGAAGTTAAAAAAGATATTAAAAGGTATATATAGATAGGTTTTTAAAGCATAGAAGTATAGCAGCAGCAGTAGTAGCAGCAGCAGTAGTAATAGCATTAGTAGTAATATTAAAAAAGGGTTATTTTTAAAGGCTAGTATAAAGGTTAAAAATAGGCTTTTTTTAACTTTTAGTAAGAGGTCTAAAAATATATTAATTTAGTAGTATAGCAAAAAGCATATTTCTAATACTTTTAGCACTTTCTAATAGTATTAACCTTATTACTAAAAAGTGTTATACTCTATTTTAATACTTATCAGCTTAAAAATATTACTAAACTGATATCTATAATTATTTGCTCTTTTTTTTAAAAAAAATATATTATAATAAGATCTAATAGGCTAATAATAAGTTTGCTATATAGGTAATTATAGAGATATTAATTTAAAACTAACTTAAGTTATCCACTTTAAGTATAAAAGTTCAAAAGGTTGCAACCTTAAGCGATTAGAATAAGGCTAAGTGCTAAAATGCCTAAGTAAGCTTTTTTTTATTTTTTTTGAAAAATCTTTCAAAAATTCTGATTAGTCTAGAGGCTAGATTTACTTTATTCTAAGTAACATCAGCTTGATCAAGCTAACTAAGCTTTTAGCATCTTAGGCTTAATTAATTAACTGCCTGAATAGCTTCTGTTTAATTAGTTAATTAATTAATTAATTAATTCAGCTTGAATGGGATGCTGCGCTGGTAATTTCAGTAATTAGAAGTTTCCGGGACAATGCTGACTTCAACCAGGCGTTTCAGCATTTGTGCATGTTGCTTCAGTTCTCACTTTTGACCCCGATCCAACCAAAGTTATTCCCCTGGCTGTCAAAGGCACAGAAGTCGCCATCAAAGCAGCCTACAAAGAACCCAGCGTGAAGCGCTTCGTGTCGACCTCGTCTTCCTCTGCGGCTGTTCCCAGCGGGTCGCTCCAGGAGAACCTGCCTGAAGATAAGATCGGCTCAGTCATCACAGAGGAGTCCTGGAACACTGAGGCAGTGGAGATTGCGTGGAAGCCTGCCCCGTGGGGTCCGGACCATGGCGCGATCGTTTACTCGGCCAGCAAGGTCGAGCAGGAACGCTTCGTGTGGAAGTATTACAAGGAGAACCAGTCGGTGCGACCTGATATCGTTGTCAACACTGGTAAGTTGATGTCGCGCTTGAGACCTATTTGTGGGCTATTGCTAATATGGGCAGTACTTCCAAACATGAACTTTGGCAAGAGTTTGGACCCAGTCAATCAAGGCCATCCATCGACGTCTGGCATTGCCGCCGCTTTGATGAACGGGAACCGCTCACCTCCTACTCTTTCAATGCCTCGTGAGTTTGGAGACCCCGAAACTTTCTGTAGTTCAGGGGCTGACTTGAGTCTCAGAATACTTTATCGACGTTGAAGACGACGGGCTTCTGCACGTTGCGGGAGCTGTCCTTCCTGGCGTGAAGGGGGAGCGCATTTTTGGCTTTGCGGAGCCGTTCAACTATGATCAGATCCTTGGCATTCTTCGCAAACTGTACCCAGGCAGGAAGTTCCACGAGAACTATGCTGCGGGAGAGTACCACATTGGTGATTAAGCCCATCGACCGTGCCGAAGAGCTTCTGCGTAGGCTAAAAGGATCTGGATGGACCTCACTAGAGGACAGCTTGAGGCTCAACACTGAGGATATTGCAGCAGCGGGCGCGGCATGAGAGATTTCCAGGATGCCAGTAACCTACGAAAAGCTTTGCAACCTGTACGATAGTGTTACAGAAGCCAACATCTCACCTCAGTCTCACGATTTGGAAAGGGTCAATCTCATAACAGGGCTCGAGAGTACTTTTCTTGAGACCCGGAATCGCTTTCAAATGTGTGGAAGGTACGCTTATATGACGTAAAGACCAAAAGCAAAAATATCATTGATCTACAAAAGAGTGAGGAAGAAAAGAAGATATATACAGAAAGCAAGCGAGGGCGTACCCCTTGGAATGTTGTGCCGTGTACAATGTTGAAAGTGACAATGCCCAACACAACGGTCTAAGTTTCCATCTATCCATTCTATATCCCTTAGACATCGTAGGTGCTGCCAATGGGACCGAACTTGATGTTAGACCAGACGACCTGGGAGTTGGGGTACTGGGCGATGACCTCGTCGGGAACACCAGAGGTGGTGGGGCATGGGCCACGGTCGACGCCGGGCTCGCCGGCGCGCTCGACAGGGTAGCTGGAGTCGAGCCAGAGCATGTTGGCGAAGTTCTGAAAAAAAAGATGTTAGTCGCCAGTGTGCCTTGCGGAAACACTAAAGTTTCGAGACTTACGTCGCTCCAGATGGACATGACAAGGACCATGGGGATCTCGAGAGCGCTGTTGAGCTTCGACCAGCCGCCAACTTCGTTGAAGCGGTCGCGCTCGCCAAAGACGGAAAACTGGGCCTCACAGAACTCGGGGGTGATGTCGGCGTTCTCGTTGGGAATGCCCGCATAGGTGGTGCCGGGGATCTCGATCTTGTTGCCGTCCTGGATGAAGAACTGGGACATGCGGTTGTTCTCGAAGCGAGTGACGACGCTGTCGAGTGGTGTCAGTCTAACAAGTTCTGTGCGGGTGATGATGCCAGAAGATCGACTTACGTGAACTTCTTGGAGGTGTCAACAGTCTTGCCGGGTCCGTAGAAGTCTTGGTTGCCCATGCGGTACGGGTTGTAGTCGCAGCCGTTCGCATCACAGCCACCGCCGTAGCGGTCCTCAGAGTAGGTGCCGCCGCAGGAGGTAGTCTCGCAGACGTGGTAGTTGTTATTCTCACAGGGGTGGGGAGTGAGGGCAAAGGCCTGCTTGTTGGACTCCCAGACGTCAATCTCAGCGCAGCATGCACCGAGGTTGCCGAAGCCGGAGTTCTTGTCCGTGGCTGAAGGCTTCCAGCCCTCAATGTTACCCTATCACGCCGTTCGGTTAGTTGGCGAGGCTCTCTGAGAGTGATGATCTGAGCTTACCTTGCCACCGATGAACTTCAAGTCGCGAGCGCACTGAGCGTCGCAGTAGCCCGTACCGTACTTAGCACCAGCAGCGTTATTGGCCTCCGTAGCGAGGCCACCATCCTGGTTCATGGCAACGAAGTAGAGGGCGCTGTTCATGCCGCACTCGACGGTAGACAGATCGACATCGAAGGCGAATTCGTTGTTCATGAGGGTGAACATCTGGTACTTGGAGTCGCTGTTCATGAGGTACATGCGAGATCCGACGTTCTTGCCGTACTGGTGCTCTGTAACGAACTTCAGTGTCATAGCATTGCCGCTGGTTGAGACACCGTAAGTGCCGGAGTAGTTGGCTCCCTCGACAGCACAGTTCTTAGCACAGTCATCAGGGCCGGAGCACTTGTCGGTCCATTGGTTGCCGTCATAGCAGTTCTCGTAGCCACTGAGAGTTTGGGTCAGTCCCACCTGCGACATAGCAAGTCGTTATCAGAAAGCCAACGTACCCGACATTGTGAGCCCAGCGCCAGTTGGCGTCAATGACAACGTCAGAGCTCTTGGTGCTGCAGGATCCAGAGGTGCAGTCGGACCAGCTCAGCTTTGGGTGAACCTCAGGGTCCTCGGTGCCGACCTGCTGGGCCACGGCCATGGCCAGCATGGAGAGAGCGGTGATTGTGTACTTCATTGTGAACAGAATCGAAGGGAGTGAAAGATTTCCGGTGAAGACTGGAGACTGCTGGATTGCGTGATGAGGATGGATTCTAAATCACATTCTTCGAGTGGAAACCATCGTCCTACTTATGCTTTCGAACTTCGTCTCTCAAAATTTGAGTTCGCCCCCTTTCGGAATGAGGCTCGCCGTATAGATTTGCTTTGGCGTCCCGAAATCCGGTAGCATCGCGTCGTCGTTCCGTGACAGAATCATTAGATGAACTACCATCAACCGACCAAACGGGCCTAACCTTCCCATGACCAAGTGTCACCCGAGCGGCTCTTCTCAAGGGGCCACATGCTCCATGTGACCTCAACTTTGAAGTCAACTTCACATCTGGAGAAGAACTCAAGTGGCAGCCGGCACGAAGATCCCGTAAGCTACTAGAGACCCACGAGAGTCCCAGCAGAAGAAGCAGTTGCCCAAAGCAGCGATTTCCTCGCCAAACCCGTGGAATTCGTGGCCGTTTGCGCCGGAAATCTCCCTATATCAAACAGTTGCCAAGGTCTTGTCAACAAGGCCGCAGGTTGATCCATTGGCTGGAAGTTGAGATATCAACGTGTTGTGGCGGACGGATTGTGATGAGCCAAGTCATGTTATCCAGGGAGAATGTCTCGGCGTCGGCAGGAGGCAGCAAAGAGGTCCGGGATGGGCGGCTAGATGTTGCGTGAGCCCTCAGGAACGGCCGCTGATCGCAGCCGTCTTCGGTTCTCGCTAGTTCGACGTCCGAACTGACCCGGCAGGGCTCCCTTGTCCGTCTCGGCGATTGCTGACAGGGACGCGTATTTGTAGGTAGAAGAGAGCGCTCTATCTCGCAGCGGACTTCTGGAAAGATGCTCTCCTGCATGGGTCCACGCCCACATGTTTGCTCTTGGCAAGTGAGCTTGAAGTTTTTCCAGCCATACAGGCATGAAAAGAAGAAAGGAAGTGGATGTTCTGGGTCTTGGTGAGTTTCCCCTTCAGCTCTGCGCCGACTCGGGCCCCTGCCGAAAGCTCCGATATCTGATCATCGCCACTCCGTTAGCAAGCCGGCATGAATCAACAAATAACAACTCCTAACGTAATCTCACTTACCGCGCGCCGTGTAAACTTGGGTCGCAAGATATCGAGTGGCACACTACTCGCATTAGGGAGGTCGGGCGGCAGAAGACGGCATGCGAGTTCGGTTCCGATGGGAGCAAAGCGGCAGCCGGTAGTGCAGGCCGCGAGGCCTGTCAGGCTTCGCTTGAGTTGGACTCAGGGGCCAAGAAATAGAGTGTGGCCCGATGGCTCTTGGCTCTGGCTTTTTGCCGAAGAGGCGTCAGGGGGATCTGCGGGGGGGAGTCTTGGCCAGCAGGCATTCGAGCGACAAAAGCGCGAGGCGGGGATAAATATGTCGTCCTCATTGGTTTTATAGCGGGGTAAGCGGGAAAACATCACGGCAGACGGAGGTTGACGCTCCGTGGACTTCATATAATTCATATTAACATCCGGCGTCGATTGGTGTCGTGCCTTGCTGACGTAGTCCTTAATATTCGCTTCCGCACATCCAGCGTCGCATTCTGCAATGCCACGATGAGACCTGGAAGTTGTCGTCGGATGGAAAACCGCGGCAAACAGCAGATTTAGATGGGGATGTCTTGGAAACCCGATCAGGAGATCTCAATCTCGCGGGTCAGGCGCTGTCATGCACACAGTATTATGATTGCTGTTCATCGGAACACGGCCCGGAAACTAGTCGCACAACATCGATAGATTCAAATGGACTCCCTGTGACTGTTGAGAAAATTACACTACGAATGAGAGTCTTTTTGTTCCTGCCAGGGGCTGAGAAATCGAACTCAAACACGGGGCTTCCCGAAATACCGGGTGTTATCCGGACTGTAGCTGCGGGCATGTCACGATGGCCGGCTAGAGATGTGCTTGGCCTTGGATACAATTGCCAAGATTCTATGGATATGAGGGTTTATCGCCATGATTTATCCACGAGGAACATTTCATTCGCAACTCCGCCTTGGTCTCTTGGCCTGATGCCTTGGCGTTAACTAGACTATCGTCCAACATGCTCATTCAGGGATGCTCTGAAAACTGACATCCGGTCATGTTCTTAGAATCCGTTGCGCTGGGCTTCTTCATTTTCCTGGATAGTAGTATTTGCTGATGCATCTATCTTTTCATTAGGTTGACAGTTGTCGATTATCAGTCCCTCACTCTACCGAGTTCTCGACATGGGAACCCGCTGATCTTAGCAGTCAGGATTTCTTGAACCTGTGAAACCCAGGCGTGAAACCGTCTAATTTGGCAATGGGTTCGAGGTCTTTCTGATTCGGGTCTGGGAGCAAGGCTTCCCGTTGAGGACATTCATCTTCACCGGATAGACAAGTTTTGGCATTGCAAAGTCTTTGTTCCCCTCAACAACATTTCATTTCCGTGTGGATAATACCAGAGTAACGTTTGACGTAGTTTGAAAATGGTTGCAATTTACAGCGTGTCTCTGCCTGATAATATATCTGCAGGAACAGAAGCTCGGGAATCGGCAAGGCAAAGCAGGCCGTAGATTGGCCAATAATTATTGAACACCCTGACCAACCGAAGCGCAGTACTCCTAGATAGCTATGGCGCTCATGTACAGTCTAATTAACAGAAAATTAATTAAAGCATGTGACTCTCGCCCTTGTAAGACCCGGTGATGCCAGGCACAATAACCGCGGTGACGTTCAGCATTTCGCAAAACCATCCCGCACCAGTTTGCTCTCCATCAAGACATCCCAGTGGTGGCACGCATACATCTGGGTGTTTGAAAGCCTGATCTCTGACTTTCCGCGCTCATAGACATCCTTATCGTATGAAGCTACCACGTCGACAATATCTTGCCCTTCATTGATGACGCTGATCAGTGTGCGGACGCAGGATCCGGCATCCTCGAGGGCGTTGTTCAGACCCTGTGCGCGGTCTACTCAAATGTTAGTTAACCCAAAATCGTAGAACGTGGCAACGCCTGACTCACAAGGCACCATGGGATGCGCCGCATCACCAGCGAGTAGGACTCGGCCTCCAAAGTTGTTCCAGGGTCGGATTTTCGTCCATGAACCAAACTGACTCTTGTTAGCATTTCCATCGAACCCCCATTTCTTCGGCCTTTCTCAAAGTGCACTTACATGGTCAATGGGAAGGTGTGTGTCTGGCTTCACCCATTCGGACACTGACTTGAAGGGCTCGCAGTAGTTTGATCCCAACTTCTTGAACAACGTCATGCGTTCCTCCTGGGTCTTGGGATGTTCTTCTCCGTCATCAGGCCAGTAAGAAAGTGAGACCTGGAACACCCATGTCGCTGGGTCATTGGGGTTTTTGACATCGCCCACTGGTCCATATTAGGCATATGTGTAAAGGGTTAGATGATAAACCACCTACTAGTCAAGAAATAATAAGTCTTCTGTTCGGGATGAGGACCCAACTGTGTCGCATTAACTCTGTACGCTGCGTCGGTAAATATGACTTCATACGTACCGTCGCAACGGGATGAATCTGACTGCGCAGATGTGAAGCCTGGTCTGCAGGAAAGGTTGCCCCGAAATTCTACCTTGGTCAGCCTCGCCAAGAGGAAACGGGCGAGATCAATGGATACTTACGAACACGACCAACGGAGCAGGTGTCAGGTCGGTTGCGTTTTCGGGAAGGGCTCTGCCCCGCACTTTGCTACGGGCTGAGAGAGAATGTCAGCCGGAGAATATAAAGCTGGGCTTCGCACCCGCAATCACTCACATCCGTCGGCCCCAATCAAAAAGGCCCCTTTCCAGACCTCCTCTCCGTTGTTGAAACTGGCAGTCACAACGCCGTTCTTTACCGAAAAGGATTGCATCTCTCTGCCAAATCGGACATCTAGCCCCGTACGGAGAAAATCTCTGAGCCGACCGCGGTGAACCCGCCTCGGCCCCTCGGCTCCAACGTGAGTTACGAGATCCCCCGTCTTACCATTGTACATCGGAATTGTGTTGGAGGCCTCGTGGGGGATGTCGGCGTACGGGTCGGTCTGCGCGCTCTTGAGGTTGGCGGCAAGGTCCGCAGGCAGACATTCATCAATGTTGTGAGTAGCCCAATGCAACGCCATTCCCCAAAGACCTGCTCTGTCTTGATACTTTTCGTAAGGCTGCCTCTCGAAGACTTCGACTGGTATACCAGCCTTGTGACACGTTAACATAATGTCTTTTACAATTGAAGCATCACCTTGCAGAAGTTCTGCAAGGTGATGCTTAGAATACACTCACCTTTTTCAATCCTTGGGCAATCAACAAGCCAGTGGCTCCTTGGTGAAATGGTTAGTACTGGAACTACCATGGTGCAGCCGAGAACCCACCCGCGCCAATGACTAGAACTCGACGGCTCTCTTCCGAAGACATGTTGCGAGTGGTTCTGATACTGCTGTTGTTTTTCCTGTGGCGATGTCGAATGGTCTGGGTGATGGATAGATTTCCTTGTGCTCAAAGTTGAGATTGGCTGGTTGTACTTAACAAGCACTCATTCATGAACTCCTTTTGAATCTGTCCCTTCATGTGCATCCGGAAATCCGCATTACTCTGTGGTTTTGGAAAGGCCGACGGAGAGCGAGATTCTCCTAGAGCAGATGGGTCCGCGCCATCGGCCTTTCTCGCGTGTCCGAGATTGAGCGAGGTGATGTGAATAAGATCTTGGTGCTTTGACGGGTCTAAATGGACAGCTTGCCGTTGACGTGCCGACTATCCAGTTTTTCATTGTGCACCACGACTCCGTTCATATCAAGCAAGGCAAGATGCAATCCACCGACGTTAACGTGGGCCAAGCAAGGCCCGAGCCAGTCCCAGGCGTTTTCAACATTGGGGGACACCTCGATCAGCCACCTCTTGCTAACACTGATCCGGCCGCCGGCATGAAATTGCACCATGTTATGATGCGAATTCGAGATCCCGAACGAAGCCTTCGCTTTTACAGAGATCTCTTGGGCATGCGGCTGGTATGGACGTTGAATACCGGGCCATTCACTGTCTATTACTTGGGGTTCCCCTCCACCGATGACGACAGAGCTAATCTGAAGGATTGGGCAGAGCGCACTGCCGACTTTGCCGCTTTCACCCGCTCCACCGGCTTCTTGGAACTGAAGCACATGCACGGGGCTGAAAAGCCGCTGGAAGAAGGCGGAATTCAATTCTCGAACGGCAACACCCCTCCCCACATGGGCTTTGGTCATTTGGGGTTCACCGTTCCTGATGTGCCGAGCATTCTGGCCAGACTGAAAGCCGCCGGGGCCCCTGTTGTCAAGGACTTGGGCTTCAATGGTCGCGCTAGTATCCCGTTGACGGAGTGGGAAAAGGAACGCGGCGTCGGTGCCGAAGAGATGGTGGAAAGCTACAAAGAGACCATTAAGCAAGTTGCAATGGTTGAAGATCCTGTAAGTTCATCCGCTGCACCTGTCTGTATACATTTCTGCATGAAGAGTGCTAAGAAAACACGGAAAGGATGGATACTATGTTGAGTTGGTGCCACAGAATATACAGACAGATTGAGGCAAAGGGTTGTGTTTTCAAACAGGTGGCAGCTTAGACCAGCTAGCATTTCAACGGAGGAGCCGACATGATGGCACATTGAAGGGCATCAATATACATGCATCGTGTTTTGCTAGGGGCATTGGCCAGGCTGTAGCAAGTGAGGCAAATCCGGAAGCAAGTGGTGTGTAATGTCACGGGATTGGTCTGATTTAGGACGCTTTCAAAATCACAAGTACCATGCCATCTATGTCTTTTCCCCTCTCACTAATGATGAAGGACCACTAAAGTGGTAGTCAGAATTTTCTCCGCATTTAGCCACCCCAGCAGAGACACTGCCGATGACAAGCTGCGGAGGGAGTGGGGGACAGGCAAAGCAGGTCCCCGGACTCGCCATTGTCGGCTTCGAATGGTTTGTCCAAGCACTTCAGCGGTCACTGGCAGATTGCGGGTGTGACGGCAAAATGCTGGCCAGATGTTGTGTCAGGCGTTATTACCCGTTACGTCATCCTAACCCGGGCAGAGTGTCTTGTCGCGAGGCCGAGCCGTTACTCACTGTGCTCGGACATTCCGGTGGGAGGTTAACCGCGACTTCGGCATTGATCGGGGACCGGTTCGGTGGGAAGGCCGGCCAGTCGCGGGTGGTTTACGCCAAGTTGAACTAAGATCAACAAATGAAGATGCAGAAAAGGAGATGGGACAAGAAAAACAGTCGCAGTTGGTGAGGAAGGGGAGGTATTACGTGTCCAGCAGGCAAAGCTTCTACTCTTCTCCCGAGTTGGTACATACGTATTAGATCTTTGTCAAAATTATTCACAACTATGGTAGCACTAGCCAAAATCAAAACCACCCTGTCAGATATTTGTGCATTAATCAAGCAGACCAGCTGCGATATGTCGGTGACAGGGAAGACTCCAGAAGTCTCAACGGTATTAACCAGGAGGCATTACTTTCCCCGAAGGAATAGTCAATCTCTTCCTGAGTGGGGCATCGCGAGCATGCTCAACCGAGAATGCCGGATCAAACTACGTCTTTCAATCAGGAGCTTCCTATAAGACAATAGCACCGGCTCGCTACATCCTATGGCCGTCCTTGTCGGTATTTGTTAGCCGGATGCCACAGCACCGCGGCACATCATGGCGAGTACAATGCACGAAGAAAGCTCTGAAGAACAAATCGCAAACCTCGAGGTAGAGAGTATACCGATATCCGATTTACACGCTGGGATAGTTGGCTGGGAGTCCCAGGATGATCCGGCTATGCCACGCAATTTTTCATCGGCCAGGAAATGGTTCATCGTGGGCATATTATCCTCCATCAGCATGGTCACTCCATTCGCATCGGCCATCAACTCGCCTGCAATATCATCAATCAACAAAGAATTCGGCAACACCAATTCTCTTCTCGCCACCTTGAGCGTGACGATCTACTTGTTGGGCTATGCCATCGGGCCACTCATTCTTGCACCGTTGTGCGAGCTGTACGGCAGAAAAAGCGTCATCAGCACTGCAAACATATGCTTTTGTCTTTTCGGCATTGGCTGCGCATTAGCGCCCAACATGGCTGGCCTTACCGTATTGCGGTTGCTTGCCGGGATGGGAGGTTCAGGTTGTCTGGTAAGGAATGGTTACCAGGAGTATTACGACACGCGAAGAGCGCAAAGAACCTCATGTATTGACTTGTCGTAATAAGACATTAGGTGCAGCAGTTGTCAGCGATATGTTCCCTGCCAACGCAAGAGGACGAGCCATGGGTATCCTCACCTGCGGCCCTCTTTTGGGTGAGTCCAACGATTTGCTGCACCCACGGATTTTGTACGTCATGTTATTTCATCACGCTGACGACTTAATCAGGCCCTACGTTGGGTCCGTTAGTTGGAGGCTTCATTGTCTCTGACATGAACTGGCGATGGGTCTTCTGGGTGGTAGTCATCATTGGCTCTGTCTTCACGATACTATTCCAGTTTGGCGCTACAGAAACCAACCCTCGTATCCTCATCCAACGGAAGACTATCTCATTACGAAGACAACTCAGAAGGAACGACTTGAGGAGTTGCTACGACTCAAACTCAGCCTCGCAAAAGGAGGGCCAGATTCAACGTGTCTGCGACGGACTTGTACAGCCCGCGAAGCTCTTGTTTCTCTCCCCTCTTGTCCTTTCGCTCTCGATTTACATCGCTTTCGTTTACGGAACCATGTACCTCCTCTTTACCACAGTCACCCTTGTCTTCAGCCACACTTACGGGTTCAACGAAAGACAGACCGGACTGGTATTCTTGTCTTTGGGGGCAGGAACTACTATCGGATGGCTCATTACTACAATCTGGTCTGATCGCGACGTTGCCCGGCTGGTAAGAGCCAACAATGGGACATACGTGCCAGAAATGAGGCTGCATATAACGCTCGGATTTGCTTTCCTCGTGCCTCTCACATTCTTCTGGTATGGCTGGTCGACATACTACAAGGCCCATTTCATGTCAACAATACTCAGTCTCATCCCCTTCCAGACAGGCATTGTTGGTGTCGTGATTCCCATGACAACCTACTTGATAGATTCCTATCCTGTTGAGGCAGCCAATGCCATGGCGGCTATGACAGTGTTGAGGAGCATCGGGGGCATGCTGCTACCCCTCGCGGGGCCAAGCATGTACCGGGCACTTGGATACGGCTGGGGGAATTCCTTGTTGGGGTTTATTTGCGTTGGGTTGACACCTTTGCCTTGGTTATTCTACATGTACGGAGGGAGGCTGAGAGCAAAGAAGAACACCAAGTTCTGAGTCGAAGTAGAGGAGAAGAAGGTGGCCTGTGATATGCAGCACCTAATGTGGCTACCTAGGGGCGTTAGTCAGCCATGTTAAGCGCAAAACACCCCCTACTTACGTAGGGGGCGAAAAAACAGGGTTTCTACGCAAAAAAGGGGGTTTCTACCCAGTCGCATAAAAGTTGCATTTTTAACCTTTTGCTACTAAAATACAACTTTTTTGAAACTATACTATAACTTAAAACTACTCTTTTTTTAATTACTGCTTTTAAGCTTTACTGCTAAGATGTTTTGCTAAAGTGATGCTAACTTAATGCTTACTAAATAGGCTGTATAGGCGTTATATGCTTTATATTAATAAGCCTTCTAGCTGAAGCGCTTAAGGAAGCTTCTAGCTGCTATGCTGTTAATATAAGCTATTACTGCTAACTATAAGATATTTTATATAGCAGTAGGAAAGTATCTAAAAGCTTTTAAGGCTAGCTATAACCTTTTTATGCTGCTTTAAGAAGGTAGCTAGCTGAAGGTATTAATAGAGGCTGAAGATTTAGCTTTAGCAGCATTTATAATATAGTTTAATACTGCTAGTTTTTTAGTAATCTTTTTTATTATTAAGAAGATAGCTAATGCTTTTTAAGCTAGTTAAGGTATAAGCTTAGTTTTAAAGCACTTTATAAGGTTTTAAAAGGCTAATTATCTAAAGTTCTAAAAGGAATTAAAAATTAAATTTATTAAGATTTATTAAAAAAGTGCTAAGTTTAATTTAGTATTAATTTAATACTTCTTTAATTAATATAAAGCTGTAGTTTAAAACTATAAACTTAAGCTTTTTGAGATATAGAATGCTGATAAGTTTAGCTGCTATATTAGCTGTTTTAGCAGCTATATATATATTATTTTACTTTAGAGATAATAGAAGTAGAGCAAACTATAAGAAGTTATTAATTTAGCTAATAGAAAGTTATATACTCTTATTAGTATTAATAATACTATTAGAGATATTATCTTAATATATCTTATCTTTAAAATATAGCTAGTTACTATTTAAATTAATTATAATATTAAGAAAAATATCTGCTTTATATAATCTCTTACTGCTTTCTCTAACTAAAAGATTATAATAGATTATATTAAACACTTTAATATATATTTATTTAAGCAGTTAGCAGAGGTTGTCCAAAAAATACAATACAAATACATCCCCTCATAAGGTTAAATCTACTAAAGTAAGTATTTTTAAGCAATTAGTATAGCTATTATAAAAAGTAAATATACTATAATTATCTATGAAAAAAGCGCTATTTTTAGCAGTAGGACCCACTTTTATAGCCCTTAGTTTACTATAGTTATTACTGCTTATATAATAAAAGCACTAATATTTTCCTTCTCAAGTTAAATACAATACACTAAAAATACAGACCCACTTTTAAATATATATAAAATAATTTATTTAATAATATTACGTAATAACCTATATAAACCCTGTATTTTTTGCTTTATTATAGCTATATATCTAAAAATAATATTAAAAACTATTAAATTTAATTAAAAATAGATATTTTTATAAAAAATACAAAAATACAATGTATTTTCTGTATTGTATTTTTTCCAACCTCTGATAAGAAGTAAATAATAGAAGCTTTATAAAAAAAGCTTAAATAGTAATATATTACTATAAAAAAAGAGGTTTAATAGCAAAAGAAGCAAATATATATAGAGTATAATATTATAAAGTATTAATAAATTAATAAGTATATAAAGAGACTAAATTTTAAGTAATAGCTTACTTATATTAGCAAAATTTATAACTATATAGCATTTAACTTAAAAGACTTATAATAGTTTAAGCTACTTAAGCTGAAATAGCAAATTGATCTTAACTTTATACTACTATCAAAAGAAGTTTAAGATTATATTAAATATATAATAAAACCTCTTAGTTACCTTAATATCAAAAAGTTACTTAGTAATATAGATAATAATAATAACTTTAACTTAGAAGTTAATAATAATATTAATAACTTTATTAATAAAAATAGCAATAATACTATAATAAGTATTAAATTAGTTAGCTAGTTTAAAGATATTAATAATAATATTAATACTAATAAGCTTAAGTTGCTGCTATTATTAACACTAGCTGCTATGCTTAATGCTATATTAATACTAATGCTGCAGCTAAGATATTAAGCAATCTATCACACTATAAAAAAAGGTTTTAATAACTTCTATACTTAAGATCAGAGCATTGACTACTACATACTACAGTACTACAGGACTACATGTAGTTGTAGTATGTAGTATACTACAAAGAAAAATCTAGTACTACAACTACACTACATACTACTGTAGTTGTAGTATGTAGTATATTACATACTACAAATTATATTACATTTTAGCTATAATATTATATATAAAATAATATACTATATAAATATTAATAAGTTATTTATTAAATAGTTATTATAACTAAAATATAATTTAATATTAAAAAACTATTAAGTTATCTTTATTAATCAGTTATATATATAATTAAATATATATACTAATTATTATTAATTATATATAGTATATAATATTAGTATATATATTATTATAATAATTAATTATTAATTAAATAATTATATAACTAAAAACTAGCTTTAAATAAATACTAGTTAATTAATTAAAATTAAATATCTAGTTTTTAAAGTGTAGTATATAGTATTATACTATATTACTACAGATTTAAAAGTGGGGCTGTAGTATACTACAAAGTTAATAAGTGGGGTTGTAGTATACTACAATTCTTTTTTAAATACTACAACTACACTACACTACATATAGTATATAGTATACTACATAGTTGTAGTACTACTACATAGTACTTATCATAGCTCTGCTTAAGATACTATAGAGAGTAACCTTCTACTAATACTTCTATTAATATAAATATCAAAAAAGCATAAATATATTATTAATAATATAGAAAGTAATAATATAGTAATCTTCTACAGCCTATCTACACTTATATAATATATATAGATATTATATATATAGCTAGATAGCTTTATTTAAGAGCAATATAATAATATAATTGTTATTATTATATAATATAGTTAAAGCTAAAAATTATATCATAAAAAGTTATTAATTTAGTAGGTTAATATAGAAAAATGCCACTTTTAGTGATGTAGGTGGAAACCCCCTTTTTAGCGTGGAAACCCTGTTTTTTCGCCCCCTACGTGAGTAGGGGGTCTAGCGTTAGCCTGCCACACGCTTTGACCCCCGGGTACCTCATGGCAAATTAGATCAACTGCGCGTCCAGTGACTAAACCACAATGCAGACCCTGCTCGAAGGGGCCAGCGAGCCCGAAGTTCTGTATCAACCCAATTTCTGTACCCGAAAAGCTCAGCTTTGCTATAAATAGGTAACGTCTGAATTGAAAATGCTTTTCAATCATTCGAGCCCCCGTTTGCCACAGATAGCGTCCCAGGCCACTTGCAACACGTGGCTACTGAAGGCCACGCTGTCCCTTGCGAGAAACTTACCGCTTTTTGCTTTTCGTACTTGTCAGCCGAATCAAAGACCTCAAATTGCATGTCAACGGCCGAGAGCCTTACCTATTACAGTTGCCTATCAGCCCGACACGTTTCTTATTCATGACCATGCATTCCAGGCGTGCCTACGCCCATCCCTCAATTGGACACTGTTCCGAGGGACTGACATGCCTATCTCTCTGCGCCGTAAGACGTGCTTCTGAAGAGGCGCTTCTCCTGCAACAGAAGGACCATGTACCAACCGCAACTAGTAACGGCGAGGGCGACTTTCCCACGATGTTACCCCAATCCCACCCCCGCTTCGGGAAGGTTGCAACGATCTCTCGAGTCTATTGGACCCCGTACATCGGCCCGCAGCGCTTTCTCCTCTTTACCTTGATCACCGGTAAAGTTTGTGGGATGCATGCTGTGTTCTAGATCAATTGGCCAGAAAGCGACACCTGTACGACCTCATGTCTGACCTGCATGTTCCGTCAGTGATCCTTCAGGTCTAGTCTCTCATGTCTCAGTAAGATCTATTGGGCGCGCGGGTGGCAATATGCTAGGGCTTTGATAAGACGCCTCTTTTTTGATGCTGACAGGGAGGGGATCACTCAACATTGGCATCGGGGTAGAGTATGGGGTTTAAAAGCTTGGCCTCGGCAGTCGTTTTCCTCCGCGGAAATGTTGAATACTTGTATCCAGGCCGTCTGCCCATCACTCGTCGTTGTTCTGGTTTTGGTTTGCTACGATATCCACTGACATTCCGCCATGGACACCGACAGCGCTTTGAAGTCGGAAAAGACGGCAGCTCGGGCAGAGTCGGTCGAGCTCGCAGAGTCGCAAACATGG
Organism: Colletotrichum horii; assembly: GCA_027406005.1. Classification (NCBI taxonomy): domain Eukaryota; kingdom Fungi; phylum Ascomycota; class Sordariomycetes; order Glomerellales; family Glomerellaceae; genus Colletotrichum; species Colletotrichum horii. Next base: position 8,119,155 of record JANVYB010000001.1, on the reverse strand, counting down.
GACATGCACTCCACCAAGAAGCTTTTGAGGAAGCTTGATTGGCACATCATCCCGTTCATGTCGCTGATCTACCTGTAAGTTTGTTACATCGATCGATGTTCCCACAATTTACCACAGTCTCGGGAATATGCAATGTTAATTTCCAGTACAGATTATGCTTTTTAGATCGGACGAACATCGGGAACGCCCGACTCGACCACCTCGAGCAGGACCTGAAGTTACATGGAATTCAATACAATGATTGCCTGGCGGTTCTGTTCCCGTTCTATATCGCAGCCGAAATCCCAAGCAACATGATGATGAAGCGCCTCCGGCCTTCCATCTGGCTCACCTTCATCATGGTTTGCTGGTCGGCGGCAATGATTGGACAAGGGTTCGTCAAGGACTACTCAGGGCTCATGGCCACTCGAGTGGTTCTAGGGGTATTCGAGGGAGGCCTGTTTCCCGGAGTCAACTACTACATCACGCAGTGGTATTGCCGACACGAGTGCGGCTTCCGAATGGCACTGTTCTTCTCGGCCGCTACATTGGCTGGTGCCTTTGGTGGGATTCTTGCGCGAGGCATTGCAGAGATGCATGGCGTAGGGGGCCTTTCCGCGTGGGCATGGATCTTTATCTTGGAAGGAATTCTGAGCATTCTGGTCTCGTTTACTGCCTATTGGGCAATTTACGACTACCCAGCCACGTGAGTTGGGCTACAGCCTCTGTTCTGAACCATGTTCTGACCGCTTTTTAGCGCCCGATTTCTCAGTGAAAAGGAACGCACCGAGGTCCAAAGACGGCTCCAAGAAGACTCGGGACATTTGTCGAACGAGTTCAACGTCAAGTATGTGTGGCAGGCCATCAAAGATTGGAAGATCTACATCCACATGCTTATTTGCATGGCCGGCTTCTGTCCCATCTACTCAATTGCCCTCTTTCTACCGACCATCATCAAGAATATGGGTTACACATCAAACAATGCGCAGTTGATGAGCGTCCCACCATACGTTTGCGCCTGCTTCTTTACCATCATCGCGAGTTGGTACGCCGATAGAATCAGACAGCGTGGGGTGTTCCTGCTGGGCTTTCAGCTGGTTGGAATCTTGGGATTCTCCCTCTTAGTGGCCACCAGAAACTCCTCTGCACAGTACGCCGGGACCGTTTTCGCGGCCATTGGTAAGATAACAGAAGCTCCATCAACCCTTCGCGTACATCTAGCTAACCGTTCCCGTAGGAATTTACCCCCAAATTCCCCTTGGCATGGCGTGGAATAGCAGCAACATTGGCGGCAGTCTCAAAAGAGGAACAGGCATTGCAATGCAGGTGATGGGTGGTAACTGTGGCGGCATCATCGCTTCCTATGTCTACCTCTCTCGCGATGGGCCGCGATACACTACCGGACACAGTATTCTCATTGGCTTTGTCAGGTAAGGGCGCACAGTACAAAAATGACTTACAGCTACTAACGCCTCAATTCCAGCATGGCATTCTTCTTGACTTTGTTCATGACGACTTGGTGCCGTCGCGAGAACGCTCGCCGCGACCTTCTTGCCAGGGAAACCGGCGTACAGGAGTTGACAGAAGAGCAGAAAGCGATGGAAGCAGAGCTGGCCGACAACGTACCTTGGTTCCGATACACGATCTGATTCTCCTAGATTTTTCGTTCAGATGCTCTTCGCACTTTGGGCAAGTACCTTTTCTTCTGAGCTTCCTATAGGTAGAGTGGGCATGAAGCCGCTGCCCAGTGTCGTTGAGTCACAAAGACCCAATGAGGGAAGCAACGAAGTAGATAGATTGGATGCCGTTAGAAGAAACACGCAGTCTGTGCCAAAATCAAGATCAGTCCAAGGCAGATCCGGGCTTGGCAGATGCCAAGCTATATGTTGACAAAGCGTGTGATGCGTCTTCGAGGCGCCCGCAGATCCAAAACACGTAGCCACAATTCTCCAGCCTCGTGATCTTGAGAGCGTATATCGGAGGAGGTAGAAAGAACCTTAAATTGTAGTTCTATCCTGGATCCGGTTCGGAAATGTCATCCGACTTCACGCGGTATGTCGCAACTGCCCGATGACCCGTGTCAGATTGAAGGAACGGTGTAGACAACTTGCGGTGACGGTGAACTTTGAGTCGGAAGAGCGAGGATAGCTCTGATCAAGGTGTCCCGGTCGGCGGCTCAACAACGTTTAAAGACTGGATGTCAGGTGCTCGGTAGATCCTTCGCAACGCCGCACTTTCCTTTTGCCCTTGGCGTTAGACGGGCCAACAAATGCAGATACATGCACGCATCTCAAGGATACCATGCAGTGGCTCTGTTGCCACAGATAGACGGGCGCTAAGCATTACGCGTAAAGAAGCTTTCTTTGCCTGACAGCCGTTCCTTGTTGTCTTGGCGGAGGATAGCGGAGTTGCATGTATGGGTTGCCGAGCTGGAGTTGGGATAACCTCATATCATGCCGATCGATGATGGCCTCTGCTTCTCAGATCGTTATCGTGGCTTCTGGTTAACCTGTTCGGGACCTGTCGATCAGAGTGTTTCAGGCGAGGCCCGGCCCGGAGCATCAACGTGCTTGATCTTGCTTCTATCGTCCGACTGCTTGACGGAAACGAGAATAGCATCGTGGACATGGAAGGTGAAGAAGGAGTGTATGCTGAGATACAAGGCCGCGTCTTGATTAGACGCGACACCACGCGCATGTTGATATCACTGACGGCGCGCCCGCGCAAATACGCGGAGAAGAACATGCGATGAGTTCCAAAATTGAGCGGCTCAGCCACGCTCTGTGTTGTTGTAGTTGAGATGCCATCAAAGTATGTCGGGGGAAAGGAATACGACGAACCCATCATCCAATGATTCTGACTTTGTTGTCATCTCTGGTGTTGGCTGTGATCCCGTCGGCTCCGCAGGGCTGTGATGTTCGGGGCGGACGAGATGTCCGGCAGAGCTTCTAGAACAACTCTCAGGGTCCTTCGGTTTCGGTTTCTTCACAGCTCTCCGACAATGTGGCTGGTGATTTGGCGCCTTTGACGAATTAGCGCGGTGGTTATTTCTTCTGACATGATTTCTTCGGGCCGGCAGTAAGCAGGCGGGAAATTAGCGCATGAAGGCGTCCATTGAACATGGTCTTGGCTACGGCCCGGATGGATACTCTTTAAACTTACGTTGTAAACAGGAAATCACTCGGTGACACTAGCCAGCCTTACAGATAGTAGAATTGGCCCCCTAAAGGTCAGAGTTACAGAGCAGAAAGTGTGCCTTGCTGCCGGGCTGACAGGCGTCAAGATGGATTTGAATTGATAGGCACAGGGGGGGCCAGGAACAGGTCGGGGGATGCTGGAGTCAAGCTCACACCCACACCCCGTTAACCCCGAAAGCCAAAGGGCGATTTGAATAATTCATTATAGGTCACCCCTGGAAATACGACGTATGCACAGACCAGGCGGGAGCTCTGGCAGGAACCTTCATGACAGATGCCATCCATCACACACACCTCCGGGATTGGACCGGGGATGTTCATCATCTTGCATTGTATAGCATCAGAACCCACGCAATCCATGCCGTGTTGATGGAGGCTTTGTGGACAGCCTGACCCCTCGACGCAGTAGACTCCCGTGGCTGGGCATGTCTGCAATCCCCGAGCCACAGAGCCGTGCCATGCGATATGACGGGACGGATGGATGGATCAGCATGGACATAGAGATGAGCTCAACGTTGAGTCTTTACCGGATGTACCTGTCTGTAGCTCCTCCTCGTGGCACCCTGGAAGCTCAAGCCATCGAAAAGCAGTGCTGCGGCCCTCGAATGCTTAGACGAAACGAAGCCGTACGACACGCACATACACTTTTGCCGCTCTATTTCACCCACTCTCCTGCCCATCCGTACCCCTATTCCTTGTCTCCCCTTCCCCTAGCCTCCAATAGGAACAGCCCAGATACTCTCTGTACCCGTTTCACTTTCTCCACGCCCACACCATTCCTTATCCGTACGGACTGGCTCTTCAGTAGGTGTTTCTGACGCACGCGCCCGTGCTTCGTGTTGACTCGTCAGCAAGGCGCAGTTTAAACTGCTCGAGTTTTTCCTCAATACCCGCCCCGGCCAGCCCAGCCCAACGGGGCGTACTCGCTCACTCTCCCCGAGAATCCCAATACCCAGCTTCCCCGTTCCGCCTGTTTCCATCCTCATGATATAACAAAGTGGTCTTGCTCTGCACGTTGTGGTGTCAACCGGATCGTCCAGACTTCAGCAATCCTGTACGAAAGCTACCGAGCCGCTTACTTCAACTACCGAAGCCAGAAAGGAGCACCCGACCGTAACCGGCCCCGGCGCCCAACTCCCGATCAAATCGCCATCCATTACCTTCACCTCACATCCCCACAAATTCGCTTTCGGTCTTCTCAACTCATCGAGCTTCCAACCACACACGACGCTCGCCGCGCACCTGGTGCCTACCTTCTAACGGACCGCGCCGCTGGAGAAATCCATAAGCAGCTGCATCCTGCTGACATCTCTTGTGTTTCTGGACGCCAACCGATTCGTCGGCTTACCATCCCCTGCTACGGGTTCGTTGCCTTTCCCCAAGCAGGGGGCCGAAGTGCCACGAAAGGGGGAAGCGGCCTTCTGGCTCTCATTCGGACTCCCGGGCGTTCCAGCCAGTTACGGACTGCCCACTCAACTCTGTACGACGTGTGTAGAATTACGCGCTTCGCCCGTCTTGGAAGAGAGAAAGTCGGGGTCAGGGTGACAAAAGGCTGTTTAGACCGCCACTTGAAAGTCCTGTGTCGCCGGAGAAGATGCCGCGTCTTGGATACAAGAAGTCTCGCGGTGGCTGTGCCAGATGTAAACAGCGGCGTGTCAAAGTACATACTACCTCCCTCACCAACCAGACCTGCATACTCGTATTACCACACTCATATGTCATCGCGGTTGGCTGACGTCTTTTCACTCAGTGCGATGAGAACAAGCCATGTGGCGCCTGCATCAGACACAACACCCAATGCAGTCTTGTCGAGGGTGCGACATCAGGCCAGCCGACCTCAAGTGACCCCAACAGTATGAGTTGGGAGTCATCAGGGCCTCAGGCTGGGCCAGTGACTAGAGCTTCAAGTCTACAGCGAAAGACATCAACACGCAAAGGATCCAGTGGCAGCCGTAAGACGGCTGCCTCTTCGACCAGTCCGACGGATCACTCACTCACACCGCCGAGCTTGTTGGACTCCACGCTGAACTTACCCATCGACTTCATCAGTGACCAGGCCTCTTCATCTGGAGGGGGCAGGAGACAATCTTCAATAGCGGCTTCAAGCCCCGATCCGTTCCCGTACTTTGTCAAGTTCTCTACCGGCCCAGTAGAATCGGTTCACCTGAGCAAATGGATCACAGATCTGGAGCTCATGCACCACTACTCGACAACAACGTCCCTCACGATGCCGAGGTCATCGGATGCGAGCAACATCTGGCAGTTTGAGGTCCCGAAGCTGGGCCTCACCTACATGTTCCTGATGCACCAAGTGCTGGCCATCAGCGCCCTACACCTCGGCCACTTACATCCAGAGCAACGCGAATCTTATGCACTGCACGCCTCACAGCATCAGAACGATGCCATTGCCGGCATGCGTGACACCCTCACCCAAATCACGCCCGATAACTGCCACCCTCTCTTCGCAGGCTCTTCACTGCTGCTCATCAGCGCATATTCTACGTTCCCTTATCAGAGAAGCGGACCACAAGGACACCAAGCGCCGACGGTCGACGATATTATCGACGTCTTCTTGCTCGTGAGAGGCATGAGTAACATTCTGTCCTCATCCCAGCCCATTATCCAAGCGGGGCCTTTCAAAAACTTCTTCCATGAAGTGGTCACGCCGGCATCTACTCCATTACTGGACGCCGTCACACAACACCTAAATACATTCGCAGCCAAACTACCGGACACCGACGCCGACCAGTACAGTAAAGACATTGTCGCTCGGGAGATATCAAACTTGTTGGAATGGATCGACCACGCCACCCACACGACGGCGTACCCTGAGTTGCGGGTCGGTCTAACATGGCCCACCAGTCTATCGGAGGAGTACATGCAGCTCATGCGGAACCGAGACCCAGCCGCCTTGACGTTGCTGGCCTACTACTCCGTCGCCGTCCACGCGACGGAGAACAAGACGTGGTTCATGCGGGGATGGGGCGTGAATGCGGCTCGGGCGATAGTGTGCGATCTAGATGCGAGCTGGAAAGACATGATACAGTGGCCACTGGCGTTTATCAGTGACCGAACGATACAGCTTTAGTTATGATATCAAAACTTTACGAATACAATTCCCCATATCAACATAACATTCTACGGTATCCCACCGCACAGACTTGACATACTATCGATTCTTTAGTCTATACGAGTACGATAAGTGACTGTAGAACAGAGTTTGCACGTGCTCCTAGCAAATCAGTTTCTTAATCACTTCACTCTAGCTTGCGTAAATAACACCAAAGTCGCGTGTCTTTAAGTTGACTTGACTCAAGCCATATCCAATTCTTGCCTGTACGGCCTGTCCGTCGTCGGCCGAAACCAACATCCCCGCGTCAATCTGGCGGCTAATGGGCCAAGACTCGGGACCCTTCAAACGCATACTACGGTAGAAGACAACATTAGATAGGCAAGGCACACTCCTCTGGCGTTAAAGATCAAAGCAGGGCCGTGTCTTCTTCATCCGGTGGTTCTGAAACGGCCGGGTCCAACTCTCAACGCCCCCGAAAGCGAAACCGAGCAAAGTGGGGGGTGAAAGCTTAAGTGACCTGAGCTCCGACCATTGCTTGACTGGTAAGGCTGATTTGACACTGGATATGTCACCATCCCTTCGTCGCGGGCCACGGAATCTAAAACGTACAGTGCTCCAGGATAATTCGTTGCCTGTCGGTTCTGACGCAGCCCTGGCGTATCCCTGAAAGTGACTTCGAAGAGCGTTTTTCCCGCGTAGAAAAACGAAATTTAGTACTACGAATACGTGTTAAATCTCGTTCTATAGAGAATTAGTACGTGAGTATTTTCTTAGTTTTTTCCGTTTCAAAGAACGTTAACTTCTTAGGGAAATACAGGGTTTAGTAAGATCACATATTGGTATACAAAACTTCTAAGGCGGTACTTACAAGGAAAAAAATATCCTGGAAGACTGTACTGGCCTACCCCTGCGGAAACGGCATGCAATCGTGAAGTGATCCGCGCTAGGGGGGAATATGCCCCTACTTGTGTCCGGAGCTGCAAGATCGGACGAAGGGTTCGAGGCGGGCTTGGAGAACTTCAGTGGAACCTTTCCCAACAACTCCGCCGACTCTTGCCGCTGCTACATCCTTCTTTCCACATCGGCACATTCAGCAGTATGATCTCCTCATCGCTCAAAGTATCTAGCCCAAGGAAACCTCCTCCATCAAAGATCCATCTTCCTCGGCTTCACAATACATCGATAAGATCAGCAACAGCCGAAGTACAAGGAAAGCATCTCATCATCATCATCTGTCTGCTGTCTGCTGTCCGTTTCGGGTATGCAGCCGCCGATTGAATACTGGATGAAGATAAGACTTCAGAACACAGTTCAGAAGCTCAACGCTATCTCAACGGTTGCGTACGTGCATGATTCTTCTCAGAACACCCGGCCCTACTCATTGCTTGGAAACTAAGTCATCGGCTGATTTGACAAGCACAGTCGCTGTAACACACAAAACAGGAATCCAGCACGCCATAATACACGCACCCCAGCCGATGGACAGACGAGTTGATACACGAATTTGTATTCTGGACAAACACTTCAAGCTATGTACAGAACCGGATTTAAGCCCAAGTGTCAAAGAAGCGAACTGCCTGGAAGAAAGCTTCCTCCTTGCCGTACTTCTGCTGAGGGTCTGAGATGTTGGCCCGAACACCGAAGCCATGCGAGGTGCCGCCGTACAGCGCAAGGGAGAAGGGCTGGCCGGTCGCACCGAGGAGGGCCTCGATCTCGGCCCGGCGCGCGGCAGGCATGAGGTTGTCGTTCTCTGAACACAAATCAAGGTCAGTGATGCTTTCCTCATATCAAACGTTGACGCATCCAGGAAACACAATGACGTACGGGCAGCAGCGACACTGGCGGGACCAGTGATGGCCTTGATCTCATCGTCAGTCAACAAGCTGGGATGCGCGGCGAAAGCGACGTTGGCGCCCTTGCCCGCCGCAAGCTCGCGGAAAGCATAGCGGCCTCCGAAGCAGTATCCCGTCACAGCGACCTTGCTAACGCCAAGCTCCTCCTTGAGGTACTTGACGGCGTTGGCGATGATGGGGTCCGTCACGTTGGGGCCATGGGCGGCGAGGAACTGGGTGGTGTTGAAGCCCGGGACATTGATGTCGTTGGGCGCGGGCTTGCCGTCGAACAGATCCGGGGCAACGGAGATGTATCCGGCGCGGGCGAAGCTGTCAGTCAACCTATGCATTGCGTCAACACTCAAGGATTCACGACGCGGGTCGAATGCCGCGCGAGTCAGCCCGGGTAAGACGGCGATTGAGTGCTTACAGCGTGTTCTGCGCCAACTGGACGCCGTAGACGTCGGTGAGGTAGAGAACGCCGACGGAGGTCTTGTTTCCACGGGCGCTGTGTCCCTTGGGCTTGGAAACGTAGATGTTGACTGCGTTGAAATGAGCCCGGTGCACCGTTATCGGGCGCGTCGCGGAGAGAGAAACACTTACGTCCGTTGTAGGGAACCGTCTCGCCGACCGGGGTGCCGGTGTGGGCGATGGCGGAAACGTCGGCAACGGGGCAGTTCTTCGCGGCGGAAGCCAGGGAGGCGAGGCCGAGGACGGCCGTGGCAATCGTCTTGCTGAGCATCTTGAGTTGTGTTTTGCTTGAAGATCCGGAGCTTGGTCGATTGAGAGCTGCACCAACGGGGATGAGACCGGATGGACGATTCCAGGCCAGGCACGGGAGGGGGAACGGACAACCCTTAGATCTTTTTGAGATTTAAGCTTCCTCCGGGGTCAACGCCTTTTGCCTGATTACAAATGACCACAGTTCGGAATCATAATTGATGACCAGCCCGGCGTTTAGCGGAGGTTGGGAGCATCGGAGGATGGCAGGGGAGCAACGGTTGCGCCGTTATTCATCGCCAAGCGTGAATTCTGCACTGAGTGACTGAGCACCACCCTGGCTGAGAACCCTTGGAGGACGTCATTCAATTCAATTGCTGGTCTCTGAAAACAGCTCTGATCGGTGAGATGTCCGGCGGGGATAAGGTTCCAGTCTGGACCCAAGAGGGAAGCCAAGGCTTGCTCCGCCAAAATCGCACCAATTAGTGCCACCGGTGCCCTGGTTTGATGTTGCTTTGTTTACTGGTTTAAATGCTACGCCAGTAGAGTGTACCCGAGGTGATCCCTGGATTTTCCAGGGCAGCTTTGCAGCACGGGAAATGAGGATCGTTTGGGACGAATTGCCGTGCACGGTGAGGGGGCAACGTGGGGCAATTGCGAATGATGGATGGCGTCCTCGCTGCCGATTCGGCAATTCTGTCCGACTTTTAGCTTCCTTATTCAGGTTTCGGTGAAGATGTCTCACCGAAATTGATTGCGCTGTGTCCCATCTGAATTATCACAACGCTTATCAAATACAGAAGGCGAGGTATCGTCATTGGCTTGAACTTCATGTAAATGTCATGAGTAAATGTAGCCAAAGAGCAGGTCAATCTTTTGGGTCAATGCTGTTGAGCATTTGGCTAGGTAAGGTTCTATGGTTGTTCACGACCGAGATGCTGCGACGCGTTCATGAAGTGGGATTTGGCGATACCTTCACCACCCATGTACTTGGCTTCAACGCAATGATGCTGAATATCTCATATGTACTTAGAAGGGCAAGATGACATATGCACTGGGGAGTGTTATAATAGGTCATCCTAAGTGTGGATTGCGCTTGGTGTTAAAGGCTAAATGTGTGATTCTGTCCTCCTCAAATGAATATAGAGTACAGAGGTAGAACTGGGCAGATAGACAACTACCGGAGTCCTTCGGGCCGCCAATCTAAGTATGACTGAGTGTAATAACACCCTAAATCATCTTGAGAGACCGATCAGACTTATCTACGGGCATGTTTCATCAAATACTTTCGAGGTAATCATAAATGTTCCATATCGCATACCAAGTACATAGTATTCCACTCGTCTCCATGTCCCTCATGATTTCGGCTCTCTGCCATTTAATCATTTGCTCAATTCACTAACATCGCTTTGCTCCGGCAAGGTAAATTTATTACGTGAAGCCCAGAATGGGCCTAAGAGCACCAAGCTTGGCACTGGGACTGGACCTCCGCAGGGCACCTGGCGATGCACTGATAGTTTCTGCGCTGACCGCCGCAACCCAAGCTACAAGCCTGCCCCATCGAACTGATACAGTTCCAGATGTTTCCGCCCGGGCACGCACGGCGCTGGAGAGCGTTGTCTCTAGCCTCAGCAGCGGTGCTGGAACCGAAGGGCAGGGTTTCGTCCAGAAAGTCGGAGTACGAGGATGCAGCAGGCTGTGTACCGTCGGGCGTAGGTGCAGCAGTAACGAAGCCGGCGACGGCGGCGATTATGAACTTGAATTTGGTTTAGCTCAAGTTTTGCGGTTGAAGTAACTGGAGTCTTACAAAGGACTTGATTTGCATTTTTGGAGATTTGGTTGATTCGGGAAGGGGTGAATGCTTGTGTTTGTGCCTTTCGAGAGTGATGCTGTGGAGTTAAGATTGATGATGCTCTGAGAATAAATAAGACTGGCAACTTGCCTCTTTTTATACTTGGGGGTGGTCCGAATTGGTCTGGATTATCACCTTGATATCGAATGTGCGGCCGCCACTTCAACAAAAGCTCAATGTCTCGTCTGCCCAAGCTCTGATTTAGTCGCTTGTTGCCAACGCTGCTGACGAGACGCCCATTACCCATCACATCTCATAACCCAATCATGGCATATGTCAAGATGGTCATGGCCTAGTTCGAGAGGTCATTTCTGTCTTGCCAAGACACCGAAATTCGAATCATCTCCTAGGTATTCGGCTTCTGTTCCTTCCAAGGAGGGGCTCACCGCTGCTTGAGGTTAGACAACTTGTTAGGTAACAAGGATTTAACATGACTTATTTCGATCGATGAGAGAGACACAGAAAGAACATATGGTGCGTGGTTTTCATAGAAGCCGGGCTGATTGACATGTGCGGCTTTAAGGTCTCATCCTACGGCATGATATCCGGCCTTGGCTCGACTGGGCGCAGTTGGGTACAACAGGCAAGACACAGCTCACAGCATTTGAACTGCCTAGCCATAAAATATCAAAACTTCATGAGAAAGCAGCGGGAATCGAAAGACTTGCCGAGCCTTCAATACTTTTTCGAAGCAAAAGGAGGGGACTGAACTATGCCCACGATTCGCCCTGCCGAAATAGGTACCTAGCCATCCATATTGTAGAGACGGACTGCCCCTAAACTCATGATTTACAGTCTCGAACCATACGTCTTAAAAACAGCCAATTGCTCATCCTGTGCGGCTGTGATGTCCCGTCTTTGCCTGCATTCGTAGATTTGGGGCTGCGATCGCCAATCTTATCAGATCAAACCCCTGCGCCGCTAGATCCTTCCGACACACCTTACAGCAGCAAGTTCGTAGAAATACTTCCTGTGTCTACATTGGGCATTCCGTGCCGCGGGGTACCCACCAAATGAACGCCCGGGGAAGCGGAAGGGTTCAATCCTTTGGACCTCATTCGCCGCCGCCTGGGGCTGAGGAGTTTAGAGCGGGAGCGGACCGCCCCTTCGCTCAACTAACGCAAGAGGCGCGGGCGTCAGGTGGCCAAACTGAATGGCCTGAGTAACATCTCAGGCATTTTCTTTTGTGCCAAGTTGGGAGAGATATTCGATATCATAATTCTGCATCCCCAACTGAAAGCCTGCAGGAGGGTAGCATGGGAATGCTAGACGTGCAGGTAGCACTGAGCAGACATGAAGCACTGCATCCTGCAGCGGTCGATTCTGCACCCTGAACAGGAAGGTAACTGGCTACCCGGGGGTCAAAGCGTGTGGCAGGCTAACGCTAGACCCCCTACTCACGTAGGGGGCGAAAAAACAGGGTTTCCACACTAAAAAGGGGGTTTCCACCCACATCACTAAAAGTGGCATTTTTCTATATTAACCTACTAAATTAATAACTTTTTGCAATGCAATTTTCAACTTCAACTATATTATATAATAATAAAAATTATATTGTTATATTGCTCTTAAATAAAGCTATCTAGCTATATATATAATATTTATATATATTATATAAGTATAAATAGACTATAGAAGATTATTATATTATTACTTTCTATATTATTATTAATATATTTATGCTTTTTTAATACTTATATTAATAGAAGTATTAATAGAAAGTTACTTTTTATAGTATTTTAAATATAGAAGTTATTAAGACCTTTTTTTATAGTATAATAGATTGCTTAATGCTTTAGCTGTAGTATTAGCATTAATATAGTGTTAGATATAGCAGCTAGTGCTAGTAATAGCAGCAACTTAAGCTTATTAGTATTAATATTATTATTAATATCTTTAAACTAGCTGACTAATTTAATATTTATTATAATATTATTGCTGTTTTTATTAATAAGGTTATTAATATTATTATTAACTTTTAAGTTGAAGTTATTATTATTATTTATATTGCTAATATTAAGATAACTAAGAGGCTTTACTATATATTTAATATAATCTTAAGCTTTTTTTAATAGTAGTATAAAGTTAAAATTAATTTGCTACTTCAGCTTAAATAGCTTAAACTATTATAAGTTTTTTAAGTTAAATGCTATATAGTTATAAATCTTATTAGTATAATAAGCTACTGCTAGAGGTTGGAAAAAATACAATACAGAAAATACATTGTATTTTTGTATTTTTTATAAAAATATCTATTTTTAATTAAATTTAATAGTTTTTAATATTATTTTTAGATATATAGCTATAATAAAGCAAAAATACAGGGTTTATATAGGTTATTACGTAATATTATCAAATAAATTATTTTATATATATTTAAAAGTGGGTCTGTATTTTTAGTGTATTGTATTTAACTTGAGAAGGAAAATATTAATGCTTTTATTATATAAGCAGTAATAACTATAGTAAACTAAGGGCTATAAAAGTGGGTCCTACTGCTAAAAATAGCGCTTTTTCATAGATAATTATAGTATATTTACTTTTTATAATAGCTATACTAATTGCTTAAAAATACTTACTTTAGTAGATTTAACCTTATGAGGGGATGTATTTGTATTGTATTTTTTGGACAACCTCTGGCTACTGCTTAAAATTCAGTCTCTTTATATATCTATTAATCTATTAATATTTTATAATATTATATTTTATATATATTTATTTCTCTTACTATTAAGCTTCTTTTTTTATAGTAATATATTACTATTTAAGCTTTTTCTATAAAGCTTCTATTATTTACCTCTTATAATGCTTTTTAATCTCTATAAAAGTTATATTTATTATAAATAAATAAGCTAATTTAACACCTTACTAAGTTTATCTTTTATACTGCTATATCTCTATATGCTTATTCTAATTAATAATATGCTTTTAGCTTCTCTTATAGTATAAATTACTTTTACTAATTGCAGCTTTAATTACTTTATAACCTTTCTAAGTAAGAGAGCTTTATTTAGTAGCATGCTATTGCTTAATAGCATCTGCTTATAGTATAGCCTTTTTAAACTTATTATTATTTAGTAAATAACTTAAGAGGTAGCTAGATATATTAACTTAAGCTAACTATATATATTTAACTAATTAAGAGAGTATTATATTATCTCTAATTAGCTAGATACTTAACTTTTTAAACTTTACTATAATATTTAAATAAGTAAATATAGTATTTATTATCTGCTAAAGCTTACTAATAAAGTCTCTATAAGTAAAAATAAGATTGCTATTTTATATAAACTTTTATAGTATTATTTAATAAGCCTTTTTAAATAGCTAAAAGACTTTTATATCTATAAATTAAAGTAGATATATAGCATAAAAAGGGAAAAATCTAATAATAATATTAAAGTTAATATAGTATTTTATAAAGTTTATACTAATATAACTAGAGAAGCTATTAAGAAGAAGTAAATAATATAGCATTATATTAAATTTAGCTTAAAACGTCTAATATAACTTAGCCTAAGTATTTAGCATTATTCTATATATCTTAAGCTTATTAGAGTGGCCTCTATATATATTAACACTAAACTATAACTCTATTATATACCTAAGTTATTAAAACTTTGCTAACTGTTTAAATAAATATATATTAAAATATTTAATATAATTTATTATAATCTCTTAGTTAGAGAAAGTAGTAAGAAATTATATAAAGCAAATATTCTCTTTAATATTATAATCAGTTTAAGTAGTAACTAGCTATATCTTAAAAATAAGATATACTAAAATAATATCTCTAATAGTATTATTAGCGCTAATAAGAATATATAACTTTCTATTAGCTAAATTAATAACTTTTTGCAGTTTGCTCTACTTCTATTATCTTTAAAGTAAAATAATATATATATAGCTGCTAAAGCAGCTAATATAGCAGCTAAATTTATTAGTATTCTATATCTTAAAAAACTTAAGTTTATAGTTTTAAACTACAGCTTTATATTAATTAAAGAAGTATTAAATTAGTATTAAATTAAACTTAGCACTTTTCTAATAAATCTTAATAGGTTTAATCTTTAATTCTTTTTAAAACTCTAAGTAATCAGCTTTTTAAAACCTTATAAAATGCTTTAAAACTAAGCTTATATTTTAGCTAGTTTAAAAAGTATTAGCTATCTCTTTAATAATAAGAGAGGTTACTAAAAAGCTAGTAATATTAAGCTATATTATAAATACTACTAAAGCTAAATCTTTAGCTTCTATTAATATCTTCAGCTAGCTACTTTCTTAAAGCAATATAAAGAAGTTATAACTAGCCTTAAAAGCCTTTAGATATTTCCTTACTATTATATAAAATACTTTATAGTTAGCAGTAATAGCTTATATTAACAGTATAGCAGCTAAAAGCTTCTCTAAGCGCTCTAGCTAAAAAGCTTATTAATATAAAGTATATAATATTTATATAGTTTATTTAATAAGCATTAAGTTAATATCATTCTAGCAAAACATCTTAACAGTAAAGCTTAAAAGCAGTAATTAAAAAAAAAGTAGTTTTAAGTTACAGTATAGTCTCAAAAAAGTTATATTTTAGTAGCAAAAAGTCAAAAATACAACTTTTATGCAACTGGGTGGAAACCCCCTTTTTTGCATAGAAACCCTGTTTTTTCGCCCCCTATGTGAGTAGGGGGTGTTTTGCGCTTGACGTGGCTGACTAACGCCCCTGGGTAAGGAAATACACGCTGATTTCAATGTGTGCTGCCCTTCAGCCACCAAGAGCGCTTTTGTTATCTGTCAGTCCACAAATCGTGACTTTACATTCGTCTTCTTTCAAAGTTCGCGCTGATGGTTATCCCACTCATGCAATCGCAAGCTTCAAATCTTCAAACAAATAGGTTGAAGAAGTCGATGCGACATGCGACAGTGGAGTGGACTGATGACGTCGCTTTCAGAATTGCGAAGAGCCAAGACAAGAGCTGTCTTCAGGGGCATTTCACATCAGAAGTCCGCATAACCTCGGCAACATTTATCACTGCTTCTCCATTTACGAACCTCTCGTATCTAGAGTGACAAGGTTGATATCAGAATGGCCAATAATGTGATGTTGTTGGAACTGTTGTTGGAACGAAATCTGCGCAGTCGGCAGGGGGGAAGAGCGGTAGCGAAGGCCCCAGCAAAGAGGGGTAAAGGAACTTCTCAGCCCACTCAGATTTCCTCTTTTCTCATCCCTCACTTTTCCTCCTTTCTTACCCGATTCATCAAAGATTTTGCCGTCACTCGCATCATACATTATAGGCTACTAGGTGCCACGTCTTGAACCCAAGGCCGAACGACATCGCCTCGTAACAGCAGCGATGCCCAACAAGGCGCCATCAACTTCCCCTCCGGCCAGTCCCCCTCTGGCCACACAGGTTGGCAGTCAACCTGGACCCCAAGCTGAACCGCCCCTCGAAGCAGAAGAGCAGAGTGAACAGTTGGCCAATGCCTCCGTAGGAGACGCGAGCGACACATCATCCATCGCCGGGGCTTCTACAGACAATTCGTATGCCTCTCTTCGTTCTAGCATTCTCGACTATCGTCGCGAGAATGGGCGTACGTATCACAGTCTAAGCGATGGAAAGTACATGGTGCCAAACGACTCCCTGGAACAAGAGCGACTGGATATTGTCAACCACATGTGGACACTGATATGGGATGGGAAGTTCTGCTTGTGCCCCAAAGATGAGGGCGCTAAAAGGGTCCTTGATATCGGTACTGGAACTGGTGTTTGGGCTATGGATTATGCCGACGCTCACCCCGAAGCACATGTCATCGGTGCCGATTTGAGCCCAATCCAACCTTCATTCGCCCCAGTCAATTGTGTCTTTGAGGTTGATGATCTCGAGAAGGAATGGACCTGGAGTGAGCCGTTCGAATTCATCTTCGCCCGTAGTATGATGGGATCGTTCGCCGACTGGCCGGCTGTTATCGAACAGGCTTATAATAATCTTGAGCCGGGTGGCTACTTTGAAATCCACGACATCATCTACCCTCTTCTGTGCGACGATGATACTGTTAACGAGGATACACCAATCTCACGATGGGCACGCCTCATGCTTGAAGCCTGCGATAAGATCGGCCGGTCCGTTACCATTGGCCGCCAGTTTCCTCAGCTCCTTAGAGAGGCAGGTTTCGAGGAGATCACGGAGACCAAATGCAAGGCGCCGCTGTCTGATTGGCCGAAAGATCCGAAGTGGAAGGAAGTTGGTTCAATGGTCCAGGCCTCCTTGCTCTCTGGTCTCGAGGGTCTTTCCCTCGCGCTGTTTACACGAGTGTTGGACTGGACCCGTGCTGAAACTTTGGTTTTCTGTGCTCAGGTTAGGAATGATGTGAAGAACACGAAGCTGCACGGATACTATGATGGAATGTCTGTGTACGGACGCAAGCCATTCCCCAAGAAAGATTAGTAAAAGGCGATGCATGGTTCGAACTTGTTGCGTAGTAGGGGTTGTAGAAATAGGTGAAAACAGGTTAATCTCTTGGAAACAGGGATGCAAGGCGAAGGCGTATTAAATATGCCTATACTATATGAAGCTATAAAGCCATAAGTGGCTGAGTAGCTACAACACACCCCCCCAGCTTCATATATATAATGTGAAGCTGTAAAATAAAGCTATATATAAATAAAAAGAGGCTTATTTGCTTCGTTCTATAATAGATGGTATGTTTAACGTTGCTCTACTGCAGTTTCTGCTAAGAGCAGTCTCTACAAATCAGCCCTACTTCTGCCTCTATCTTATGCTGTCAAGCTAGCGCTGCTCTACTATAGTTTCTGCTGAAGGCAGTTTCTGCAGATTAATATCATTTAGGCTCTGTTCTCTAAAGCGTTGCTCTACTGCAGTCTCTACTGAAGGTAGTCTCTACAGATTAACATCACTTTATATAACTATATCTAAAAGCAACTGTAGTAATGCTTGCAATAGATATAATGCTTTTATAATCTATCTTTCGCTTCAGAAGCAGTCCTAGAGATAGCTCCACTCCAGCCCTAAGAGCGCCTCTAGAATAGTCTCTTTTTCACTAGCTGCAAAGCAAGCCTTATATTCAGCCTATTCGCCTTATAATGCTATCTCTAAGCAGCTACACTTTATAGCTAACTATTAGTGCTCTCTGCTATATAGGCACTTTTAGAAATTACTATCTCTACAGCTTCTACTTAAAGCAAGGTTGCTTCACATAGAGTTTTCTGAAGTTATAAAGAGGGGAGGCTTTAAGCAGCCTCTAAGCGTAGTATAGATACTATATCAGCCTTTTTAACTTATATACTGGTTAATAAGAGCAGCAAAGATTGCTCTATACTTAATAATACTATATATAGGCTTATTAGTCTCTTCTACTGTAATAAGTTTAATAAGGCTTTATTTAGTCTAAAATAGCGTAAGGCGTTTGCTAATTGCTTCTAAAAAGGTGTATAAAGCGAGGACCTCTTAGATCTTAAGGATCTTATATGCTTATATATATTAATATATATAGTATTACTTCTGATATTATGCTTTTAGATTTATTGTTATTATAACCTTCTGTAATAAAGTGAGGTAGTTATTTTGCATAATAGTAACTATAGAGAGAACTATCAGCATAAAGTAATTCTTAAGTATATAAATAAAGGTTTAAATTAAGGTGTTCTTAATAAGAATAAAGTTGCTTTATATTATTAATAATATCTTATAGTTAACTATAGTATAAACTTAGTTCTAAATGAAGCAGTAGCTTATTATAAGCTTCTTTTGCTCTATAACTTATATCTTATAGTTTGTAATATATTTTATATACTCTTTTTAAATATCTTTAATTATAAATATAGATAGCAGCAGCAGCTTAATATTAGTAAGGTTTAGCTAGTAAGTATAGCAGCAAGCAGTCTAGTTAGTATAAAGTTAAATATATTTATATTAAGCCTTTTTCTATTGCTTTATATACAGTTTATTAAGCATAAAAAAGCATAATACTTATTATATTAAATCAGATACTTCTTTGCTATAAAGGTTAATATATTCCTATATGCTATTCTGAAGCATATAGAAGTATAGTTATATAAACTATACAGGCTAGTTATATCGCTTTGCAAAGAGTACACCAGTCAGCTGCTGTTAAACTATTAAAAAAGATATTATAAGATAAAAGATAAACTATATCAAGCTACAGCCTACTTCACAGCATATCAGAAGGCGTAAAGCGTCACGTTAAGAGCTGGGCTTATAACTGTCGCATAGTAGGGGTTGTAGAAATAGGTGAAAACGGGTTAATCTCTTGGAAACAGGGATGCAAGGCGAAGGCGTATTAAATACGCCTGTGCCACACGAAGCCATGAAGCCATAAGTGGCTGAGTGGCTACGACAGAACTTCAATATTTCTATGTATTCCTCACAGAAGAAGATGTCTGATTTCGTAAATGCAGAAGACTCCGCGCCAACCTAGTGCTGTGATGCTAGGATACGAATGACTAGAGTTTGTCGTATGGCTGTTCATTGCGGAAGTCCTTGTGGCCTTACATTGAAGAGCCACAAAGCGGAAGTTTCTCAACCACTTGAATTCCCACCAATGCACCGTACTAGAAGGCGGAAGCAGATGGAAAGTAAAGTTCGACAACAATCTCAGGCCCCAATACTAAGCTATCTCAAGCGATGCTTGTGAGATGAGCAGCAGGTTCATCTAAGAGCTCGGCCACTGTTCTGAACTTCATGGGTTTGAAATAATTCTCTCGATGCTCAACGATCTTGGCAGGAGAAAATGCAAGTGCTTCGCTATGACCCATGATCTCATAGACGGCCACCGCAACGCTTGCGTCGCTTTCCTTCGCCACCAACTGCTTGATGCTCTGGGCGAGCGACTTCTTGACGACCTTGTATTCAGGAAACCTGATTTTCACCAGCTCTTAAAGCCCAAGCTAGGTCTTTTGCTGACCAGAAACACAGGTTAAGGTCTCCCAGGTAGATGGATCATGACTGAGAAGAAAAACTACAACGTAAGTTGCATCTTTAGCCGAAGTAAAATCAACCTTATGAGATCCGTTGTCCGCATAGTGTAAATCTCCTTTTCTCGTAGTTCTAGACCCATCGATTGCCGTAATCGGCAAAGTAGCGCTACAAAGCGGGGAGGAGATAGTCAGACATCCATCCTTGACAGAAGAATATCCACTTCACCTCATCTTGGGCCTGGATCTTGTTGAGAATGACGCCAAGGTCGTCGCCGGCATAGAGGCGCTGATCAGGAACCTCTTCGTAGTTGCCAGCCCACACTGAGGGGAGAAATCTTTTGCACCGAGAAAGGTGCGGCAGGCCTCAAGCATGTCGACGTGAATACGCACGAAGTTGGGGGCGTAGCCCATGATGTGCGAGATGAGAGCATCGCAATCGGCAATTTGCTGTTGGATTCTCTGGAGAGAATAGTCTGTCATGTGCTGTTCAAATTTGTCGAAGAAAGGCTTTGGACTGCATCGTA
This sequence comes from Colletotrichum horii, assembly GCA_027406005.1. NCBI lineage: Eukaryota > Fungi > Ascomycota > Sordariomycetes > Glomerellales > Glomerellaceae > Colletotrichum > Colletotrichum horii. Next base: position 8,099,031 of record JANVYB010000001.1, on the reverse strand, counting down.
ATCCTGGTTGCGAAGCGCCTCAACGAGGTATTTGGCGATATGCGTACTCCAGCAACAGCAACCTTCATATTCAACGCTGGCATTGAGATAAATAGCTGTGGCTCCACAAGACTGGGGGACTTTCGGACCGAGAAAATGAGAAAGAAGTCTGTAGGGCCTGGCGAGATGGGGAGAGCGTCTTGTTGAGGAACATACTAATGAGCCTTCAAGTACAAGACACCGAGCTCCTGAAGCACTCCGTCCGACAGACAAGTTTTTTAATTTGTAAAAGTGACGGTTGAGAGTTACAATCAAGTCAAGGTTCTCCGCCTTCTTATCCGCACGTCGGTATTGACTCGGTGTCCGGCGGTCGACGAGATCGGGGCGCCTTATTTCTCGGGCTCCCCGCCACGACGGCCTCACTCCATCGTTCGGCCCTTGACTGCCGGTTTCAGGAGGCCTCTAAACGGTCCATTCCAGGACCATCAAAGAAGATTGAAGTTAAACGTGGTCGAATGCGAACTCGTCGTGGCGCTCTTGTCACTTTGTTAAGCTAGGTGCAGCGGCTCTTCTTTTCCACGTTAAGGGTTTTCGTAGCCCTTGATGGCGACTTCTATCATTAACTTCCCGCGGTTGAAGATGGGTTCAGCGGGATGATAGTCATTTTGAAAGGCTGTGCTGCTGATGAAGTTGAAATCGCGAGGGTTCCCAAAACAGAGCTGGCTGTATTTGTCGCTAATGCTTGTGCCGTGGTAGAAGTCGTGGTTTCTGGAAGAGTTGAGAGCGCCAACATTGACGAGGAGACAATTGAAAGTGAGGGATTTTGTGATGAGGCAACTGACGACGAGGTAATTGACGACGAGACAGTTGAAAACGAGACTACTGAAGGCGGCACAATGGAGGGGATTACAGTGAGAGAAATAGTGGTGGAAGAAGAAGCTGAAGCGATGGAAGTGGAAGACAGAAGTGAGGCCGTTTCTGGCGCTACGTCCGACCGGGTATTACTGAGAGTTGATGCTGAATAGCTCGTCAAGTCGAGTGGTTGGGAGCTTATTAGGCTCAAGCTATCCGTACTTGCCGGCAGATTTGTGGATGGTCCGGCGGAGACAGTTGAGTTTGGGAAGAAACGCGGCGTGCTGGTGACCAACATTGGTGAAGAAGTCCCAGGTAAGAGACTTATGAGCACACCCGTCGATTGACTTGTCGATAGCAAGCTGGTTGTGGATGAAGAAGGAACGCTGGTCGCAGTAGCAGTACGAACAGACGAACTAGAAACAGTTGAAAGAAGCGAAGATGCCGCCGTAGGAGCACCATTAGCTGATACTGATGTCAAAGACAAGGAGCTTAGAGGGAAGGTCGAGGTGATTGTGATTGACCCAGATGTGGTTTGACTGGTGCCGATTGACAGGGTCGCAGTGCTAGTGTCTGACGCAGAAAGGGTTGATGCTGAAGTGGGGCCAAGAGGCGTAGGTGGTGTTGAGGAATTATTACTAGTAATTGATGGTAGGGAGGATGAGGGACTCGAACTGATTGATTCTGCGTTTGAAGTGGCTGTAGACGCCCCTGTACTTGAAGTGGTTGAGGGCGAGGACGACACGGTAGGCGTATTGAGAGTGGAAGTACTTGTTGTGGAAGTAGCTTCAGAAGACGAGGTCGAAGAACTGGTCGCGCTAGATGAGGTCGCGTTAGATGAGGTCGCGTTAGACGAGGTCGTGCTAGACGATGTCGTACTGGACGATGTCGCGCTAGACGAGGTTGTACTGGACGAAGTTGTCGTCAAGGTAGCGGTAGCTGACGAGTTCAGAGATGGAGAACACGATGATACTGTTGCCATCGAAGCTGTCGAGATACCGTATACAGAGTACAGGGTAGTGTACATGCTGACGGGACAACCCAGTGTCGACGAAGCCGTGGTTGACGAAGCAGAAGCTGTTATCACACCACCACATACTGGATGGCCAAATTCCCCGTTGATTTCTCCGCATTGGTACTGGCTACATCGACTATTTTCCAGCGCTGGAGAGGCTGCAAATACGACAGTCGTATTTGGTTTGGAGCAGTAGCAGGAGGTGTTGAAGATGATGGAAAAGTCCCGGGGAATCGCGTTGCATCGACGTTGACAATCGACCGGCCCTGTGCCATTTCCTTGGTAGATGAGCTCCAGGCTGGATACGTCGGCGAGTGCGCCGCAACCCCTATAGTATGAGGGAGGTTGGGACCAGAAGCTCCCCATTCTGAACGTTAAATAGAGAAGAGTGTAGATGAAAATTGTCAATGGAAACCTCGAGTTTCAATCGACTGCGGGATTTAAATGGAAATCTTGTAGCACGATCGACCTGTTTCAGTTATTTTATAGTCGCTCTGGAGTCACAGGGGACACATGCCCCGGTAACTATGGGAATTGTTGAGTATTGCATTCCTGGCTGACACCGCTGTCTAGCCAACAGTCGTCATGTAAGACAGTCCCATTCTGCAGCGGCCCACCCTCATCGAATGGTGTTGCCGAGCAGATCTACTGGTGTGTTGCATGCCAGACATTGCCGATCTGTTGAACGTGCTGCTTGGAGTCGAGTTCGGATCTTCGGCACGTCTGTCATGAAATATCAAGACAGGCTCACAAGTCGCTGAAGCTTTGAAGAGGTTGTTTTCACATTTGCTACCAGAAGAAAGAAGCCATCTTTTGAGTTTCACATGCCATGTTTTACCTCACTTGGCATCGCTGGGTGGGCTACAAACGTTGTCGCATTGGAAGAATGGCTAGTAGCAGGTTTGCTTCGACACCATTTCTTCCGCGGAAGACAGCATTTCATCAAACAACGCTTTGACTGCTGGGCCAATTATATTTGCGGGCATATCCCTCTCCAAATGTATCTTTCCCGCCCGCAAATATTCAATGTCTGCTCTTGATGACATATTGGACGGGTATTTCATGATGCTTCTATACAATACAGCAATCGCTGCCATGTAATTGGTAGATTGAAACCTGGAAACCATTAAATCATCATTAGGCAGCTACAAGTCGTGAAATGAACTTACAGAAGGGTATGCGTCTTTACATTCGTATCGCCCATGCTACTCGATTAATGCGTCAGCAACAAACCATCTTTCATTCCAGGCTGTTCAGTCAGGAAGTTATACACACTTGTTTAGCCCCTTGATGAAAGATCTCGCTGCTTCAACACGTATGGCCTCGCTTGCCTGAAACCGCGAAGGCTCAGGCTCTTCCGAGCTACAAAAGGCTGATCTCATGACAACGATCGATAAGTGGATTGTGCGAAGAAAGTTGTAGTAGTCTAAGTGAAGCAGGAAGACGTGTGGGTGAGTATCCATCGGAGACAATACCACACCCTCTGGGCGACACGCGACGGGCAAACCTTCCTTCCACGTTGCTAGGCGTTGGTCCACCTGGGAAATTCTCTGAAGCCTAGTAACAGCCGAGCAATCCGATTGCATCACAAAACAGAATTGGTTCTGAATCTGGTGCAACAAATACCACCACTGAACGATGTCTAGAAATCCGGGACTAGCCTCAAGTTCGGTGAAGGGTTGATGGTCTGTGACCATGCACTTTTCGAATACGTCGCTTGATGTCCCAGGTGAACGCCCTTGGGACAGCGATAGGTTGCTATTGAGGCACGTCAGTAAGTCAACTTTGAAGAAGTGTTATGATAGGCTCAGCTCACGCATCGAGACCAAAGACCAAGAACCATAGGCGGGTGCGAATGGCGCGGCGGCGCTCGGAAAACCCAACATCTGGTGGATTTCTCTGGTGCAACCCTAGAGACTGTGCGACGCGGGCTGCGAGGCCGCAAAAAACCCATGCAATTCCGCACCTACCGAAGTAAAGCTGATATACGACCTACAAACCAACTACTTGTGAGTATATACTTGTTGAATTGAGACGTACTGTGGCGTGGCAAACTCACGTGAAGCAGTAGAATTTGTACCGAGGCTTCGCATGGAGCTGCGAGTGAGTCCAGCATTATGGACCAGGCTTGTTGGTAGCAGTCAGAAGAGAGCTCGTCGACATCTTTGCATGGTTTGGATGTCCCGTCTCTCTCACTAAGAGCTCCTATGGAGATTGCAAGGTAGAACATGCAGTAATCGAAAATGCCAAGCTGGATGCGCTCGTGGGTGTAAAACATCTCAGCCCGAACCATAAACAGATCCTCATCTAATATGGGCAGAGTGGCATTGATATTATGGAAGTATGCTGCACACACAGTGATAGTCTCAGCCATGCGTCATACGTTTTAGTAATTGTGTTCAACCAACCTTGCAAGCTGAGAAATGCCGTGCTTCGAGGTGGCAGTGACTGCGAAGAAGGATTCCATAACGATGAAAGACCAATTTCTTCAATTTGTGGACCTGCTTCGATGAGAAAGCGGAGTTTGTCAGGCTCTAGAGGAAGATGTTGGCTTTTGAGACCGTCTGCTAGGCAGATGGCAAGTGTAGCAGCGACCGAGCTTCCACCTGATAGTTATGCAACGTGTTAATCATTCAGTTGGAGAATTTGGTATGTTCTGACTTTGGCAATTCACTTACCAAGATGGTGGCCTTGAGTTTCATTCTGCCGAATGTAGATGGCGGGAGGCACTGCGTGAGATTGCGAATCTGGATTCTTGCCTTCGCCCCGTAGAGTTTCTATGTTGGATACTTTGCCTGTTGTCAGGTTTGAGGCTGAGGGCTTGGAAGCCGACACCCCAGGGGAAATTGATGGCGAATTATCGAGTTCGCCGTTTTGAGGTAGCTGAGCCCGCAAGTCCGGATCGAACTCAATCTTCGCAGCCAGAAGGTCTGTGCTAGTATCGAAGAATTCTTCTGAATTTGTGCTGTCAAAATTCCACAGATCGGGGGGTAGCCCGTCTCCGGAGTGGCGAAAGTCATGATCTGAATGCTGTGATCCTGTTTCGCCGTCGAGCCCGGCGTAATGAGACCAAGAAGTTGGCACCACCGGTTGGCTTTCAAACCCAGGGCTTGTGTTCACCGCAGTGTTTATCGAAAGATACATGCTGGAATCGTCGTGTTGATACGCCGCATCGTGACCGCGGACATGAATGGTACTTTCAGCAATTTCGTTGTCATGTTCAGAATGTCTCGAGCTATTCAGGGTTGAACGCCGCCTTCCTCGGTCCGAAGAAATGCACTGTGTGTTGTAGAGTTGGCAATTGAGGCAGGGCCGCTGGCCAGAAGTGCATTTCAACTGTCGGCGCGGGTAGGTAAGCACAACGATCTCGCGGAAGCGAGAGGAAAGGCATTGCGCACCCTTTTCTTACGGCAGTAGTCACAAGCTCGAGCGACTCGCTTCGGCCGGTGGTGATGATTGGTGGGTGAACCGGACGGATCAGGCATTTCATCTAAGTGATTGCAGTGTCCCCAAGAATCACCACAGGCAGAATTGGTATGAAGAGAGAAATACCCCAGGCTATGTTGATCAGGACGAAGCTCCTCTGATAAAGGAGTTCGCATGAACAATGCACGGGCTCACAGAGCTGCCGAACTACCTGTCGATCGTTCCTCTCTCAGTCCTGGGTGGATGGCCAAGCATCGATGCTAGTCGACGGCGGTACGCACGCGACGTAAGGGAAACAAAGTTAAATCTACGCATGTAGACACTAGCTCATGGAGTGATCTGTTTGCAATGTTCGGCTATATCAGACGAAAAATAGTTGACTCAATCCCTGTCGCACACCCATGGGTGTCCAGGCCAGACCTTGTACTCAGGTTCGTCTTCCTCCATCTCTTCCCTGAGAAGTTCTCGCAATGCTCGTCCATGGTCATTACCATTGGGAAGCCTCTGAATCGTGTGAATATGATATTTTGCAGGTTCGTGGTTCGTAAGGAAGACCCCGGAGTGATGGTCAAACTCAAACAGCGTAACCGGACTCTGGATTCGATAGTAGAAAGGGTCTGCCGAGCCAAAGCCACCTATCCAGCAGAAATAGGTTTCCGCAAGGTGTTTGCGAACATCTGCCATTCGGAACTGATGCGGCCCTGGTGGAAGAAGTGTAGAGGTAGAAATGATCGACACAAGCAATTCTTGCTGCTCGATCGTCATGTCGGTAGCTAGGACACCTTCGTAAGGAATAACTCGGTTATCTTGAAAGGCGCCAGCCAAATGTCTCTGCGCGTGTATATTAGCCTAGATTTGGGCCCAGTGCTCTATACGCGCACCTGATCGGCCGGGTTCCAACGACCCTCTGGCATGGCTGAGTCGTGCAATCCGGAGTATACTTGCGATTTGTTTTGCATTGCCGGCGAAAGCGACTGCATTAGCCGTAAACCCAGCTCGCTTTCCTCTGCACACAACGTTATCCCTTTATCTGGGCCATCATCGATAATCTGAGTGTATGTCAGCGAGTCCAGCAACCTCCACACTCGTATATTGGCTCTCACTCAACGTCCGGGGTCAACATACACTTGGCTCAGAAATACTGGATTGATGACCATCTGCTGTCGAGCGATGAAAACATTGAGAGCAAGATGGTGGCCGAAAAGCATGTATGACCAGGGTTCTGTCTCTGAAGGTTCCCCGAAGATCGCGAAGCTATGCCGCCAAGAGTCAGATTGGTCGTCAATATCTGATTTCACTTACAAATAACTGTATTCGTTCAAAATCGCCTTCTTATGGCAAAGTTCACCAAGAAACTTGTTAGTCTTCATCGCCCCTCTGACTTTGTCGAACCCCTTGTCGCTGAGGGAACTCTGCAAGAGGTTCATGATGGATTCGATCTTTGATTTCTCTAAGTCTTCGAGACGTAGGCCACACTTGAATAATACGAATTCGGGGTTCATCCATTTCCTCCTTTGCAGAGTTGCGTCTTCAGCTGGCACTTTCCAAATTACATTTGACATGGTGACTTACCAGTCCTCGCAGTCAATGCTGCGCGAGACGATCCTTTTCTCGCTATGGCTCAAACCTTGCAACAACTTCCGAGCTGCTTGCACCTGGAATCTATCAGCTACACACTTGTTTCTAATAGGAATTGAACCAGCTACCATCTTTTGCGTTGGAGCCGCTTCGTCCCGCAGAACATGGAGTCCTTCTCGTTTTCGGCCATCGCAGGTGATACCATGGAATGGGACTTCGAGGTTTGCCCTCCAAGCTTTCCAAAGCGGCTGGAGTTCCGGGTTGTTCACGATAGCTGTTGAGTATTTGTACGGGTCGCTGTCGTCAATGTCCCTGAAGCGTGGCCATCCTGTAAACTATCGTCAGGATGCATTTTAGATCGTCGGTCGCATCATACCACTTCCCTTTGTCGGGCACAAAGCCATGTAGTCATATGCACTTGAATCATTGGAGTGTTGGCCCATGATAATCTTTATCGTTCCGTGCAGTCGCGGTATGGCTGATGCTATCATCAGTTTGTAGACGATCATTGCAAAGACGAGGGGCCGTATATGTATCGACGGTGAAATATGTGAGATAAAGTCTACTGCTCGACTGTTTTTGGTTTGGTTTCCGTGGAAGATGTGGCAAATCCAAGTCTGGGAGATGAAGCCTCACCCACTATCTCACTCCCTAGGTATTGGATTCGATGAAATACCAATCATAAGCCGTTTTAATGGAGATTCAGATAGATATAATTGCGGAAGACTTCTGGGACTGTCGCACTCTCAGTCACCACACCTGTGGTATTCCGTCTCATCACAAGTTCGCAATGTCTGACGCCGCGAAAGAATTCAATGACAAATACACAAACGCCAATCTGGCAATTGATGCATCACCTTACGATGATAACATCTTTCGTTACCTAGTGCGACACTTGGAACTTGTCGACGGTGGAGTTATTGCGCCTGTTGCGCCTGGTATAATTGTGAGTTACGATGTTTCTCTACCAAATAAAGGGACGCAGTGCTGATGGCAAATCGCAGGCCTCAATGCTTTGCGCTCAACGCCGTGGTGATGCGGTACCTAAACTTTTTCATGATCTGGCCAAAGTGAGAGACTTCGAAGGAACGAAGATGTTGTTCGCGTCTTTCAAACTTGCCCTCGACCTGACTTGGCCTTTCACAGGCCTGCCCCACTGTGTTCCCGCCTGTCTAGGGTTGATCAGCGAGCTCCGAGAGCTCGGTATCAGCATCTCGAATGGGATTGACAGGTAAGTTCCACTTGTATCGCTACACAACATGCCACAATTGATCGAATTCCATCAAGACCCTTGATTACAGATGCCGACTGGTTCAAGAAAGGCGTTGAAACCAACGAAGCCATTTACCGGGCCGTGGGAAACGCGGAAGTCCATCGCATGATGGGCGAGGTCTTCCCCGAAATTAGTCAGTTGTTGCTGTCTCGTTTCGACTGGTCAAGCTCACTTTTACCAGCATACATCACGAACGTTGCGGTTTTTGGTTTCCTGGTTGGAGGTTCCGATAGAACTCAAAGTCTGCCTTTATGCGAAATCATCATTGCCGGCGCAATAGCCGCACTAGGGGCTACGAGGCAGGCGAAGAGTCACTTGAAAGGTTCCATGGGACTGGGGATATCCGTGGCAGCGATTGAAGCTGTTTTGCATGCCGCGGAACAGGTGGCAAAATGGAATGGTGATAAGCTTCCCGGGAAGATTGATGTGATGCTCTTGGCGGAGGAAGTTGAGATGAATCTTAGGGATCTGAACGAAGTGTAGTTAGGTATTCCATATTGAGTTCTTGGGTAAGGTTTGAACCACTGGGGGGCATGGAAACAAGATGAAACTTTTCGGACGATAGTTCCCTTTTTGAGCTATGACTTTCCGAAGTCGTCAAAATTGAGGTGCACTTCGTGTTCTCCGTCGATTCCTCAAAATTTCATTGGATTTTCGCGGAAGTTCTAGTAACCGATGTCGGTCTTCGGACCGTAGAGAGTACTGTCAGATTGCAGGGGTTAGAATGGCGCTTCTTGGCTGCCAGGGGCAGCCCAGATAAATAGATAATCCGCCTGGCGAGAACGGCGGGCCCCTGGATAACTGCGTGCAGAGTTTTCCCCATTCTCAGGGATAAATATATAATATATATATAAGTCAATTTATTAATTAACAGTTTGATTTGCATTATTAATGCGCTAATAAGCTATTTATAGAACTAAAAGAACTGCTTATAAGCATATAATAATATCTCTAAATAGCAAAAAGATTTCTTTAAAGAGTATAGAAGATTAGGTTTTTTAGATTAACTAAGTCTAAGCTTTCTACTGCTCTTATTAAATATAGCATATTATAGACCTTAAGAGGTTCTTAAAGAGTGTTATATATATCTATTTATCAGCCTATTAGAAGCTGACAGCTTTTCTAAAATTTCTATATATCTCTAACTACTTAGTATAGAGGTTTTTAAATGCTTTAATTCTTTTTAAAAATAATAAGGAAATTATATATATAGAGGGCTTTAAAGACCTCTTAGTAGCAAACTATACTTTTTATAATAAGTTTAAAGCAGATTATATCTTTTTTAAAAAGAAGTAAGATAATATAATAAAAAATATATAAGAGATTTAGTAGTTTATTAGAGATTTAGCTTTTGCTAAGCTTTTGAAGTACTGTTATACTGCTAATATAAGTCTTAATAAATAGCTTTATAAGCTTAAGAAATATATTAGCTATAGCAAAAAAGAAAGAAAAACCTGTATAATTGCTGAATATACTGTAATAATTACAGCTTCTAGCTAAAAGTATCTCTTAATGAAGAAGGATGTAGAGGTTTAGATCTCTTGCTGAGAAAATGCAATTTATAAAAGCTAAAGCTATAAGATCTTAAATAACTTAGATTTCTTAATATAATTTTTTAAATATATTAGTATGCTTATTTAGAGCTGCTTTAATATATAGATATCTACTTACTATATAACTAAACTGCTTTTAGTAGCTAAATATAACTTTATAATTAGAAAAGTTATTTCTAATGCAAAAATATATCTTATATATTTTAAAACTGCTCTATAAAAGTTTAAAGCAAGAAGAGGTGCTTTTAGCTTTATAGTTTATAATAAGAAACTTTAACTAATTAGAATTAAATAACTTAATAAGTTAACTAACTGTAGAATAAGCTGCAGTAAAGGTCCTCAGAGAGGATAAGACTTAAAGTAGACTTTAGCAGTTATAGAAACTTATTGAAAGCGAGAAGAATCTTTTTTAGATATATAAGAAACTGAAAAGCTGCGCTGCAAGCTGTGCTATAATATATATACACTCTCTAAGTGTTTCTATATTAATATAACAATCTGACTGAAGGCCTAAGTCCTTTAAATAGTTATTTAATATATTTTTAATAGAAGAATAAAGAGTGATAAAAGCTTTATAAAGCGTATTTGCAGAGCAATAGAGAATATTTTAGAGTTAGTATAACTTTATAGAAAAGCTAAAAGGTTTATAAGAGCAGTATTTGCAGTATTAAAAGAATACTCTCTTATAAGATCTATAATCTTAGACTTAGGCTTTATAATATATATATTTAACTATATAAAATAGTTTACTACTTTATAAAATGCTCTAATAAGAGACTTTTTTTAGGCAGAAATATATAGAGTCCTTATTAAGGTATATAGTATAGCAGAAATCTTATTAAAAGAAGCAAATAGCATAATAAAACTATACTTATTTAATATAGCCTTATGCTTTAGGCTTGCAAGCAATTTAATATCTCTCTAAAAGCTGTATTAGAGGGGTATATAGTGAGATATAAGCCTAAGTAATAATTATTTACAGAAGGCTGACTGAATGTTTTTATGCTTACTAAAGAGTATTAATAACTAGCATATACTTAACTATAGACCTCTAAGCAAGGCAGCTTTCACTATAATTGCTCTTTTATCTGCTTCTATATAAAATAAAGCTTTAGAGCTAAAAAGAAGATATAACTATATAACTTTAATATACTATAAGCTTATTAAGAGATCAGTAGAGCTTTAGTACTAAAGGCTTAAATATCTAAGGCTAGAAGCTCTTTAGCATTTATTAAACCTTATAAGAGGGGTTTAAATAACAAATAGGCATTTAAAAATCTTAACTATAGACTGCAATGCATATAGGTAAGGTAAACTATATTGCTAAGTGTGCTAAATACTAAAAGAAAGTATATTATAAGCCTTTTTTAGTAAGAGAATTGCTTTTAACTTCTATAACTATAAAAAAAGGTATAAAGGTTATATATTAAGTATAATTATTATTAATAGAGCTTTTAGGCTTATATAGGACTTTTATTTGCAAAATAAGAAGATAAACTTCTTTTTTAATATTTTAAATAAGTTTTTAAACTACTTATAAACTATATTTAATATCTAAGTGAAAGAGATTGAGGCAGATAATAAGATATTAAAGTATAACTGCATTAAGGTGGAACTATATATAAAAAGGATTAAAGTTGAAGTATTCTCTCTATATATATAAGCATAAAATAGAAGAGCAGAATGAATTACTGCAGCTATTAAAGAATGCATAAAAATAATAGCAATAGAGGTAAAACTGCTAAACATCTTTTAGCTTAAGATCAATAAAGCAGCAATATATATTTATAATTACACTTTAGCTATAAGCTGAGAATAGAAAACCTTATATAAGCTCTTTTATAGCTACTTTTAGTTATAAAAAATGCATATTTAGTGCAATTAGATCTCTTATATTTTTAAGTATATAGATGCTGTATATATATAATAACTAGAGATGCTTAACTTAGAAGAAACAAGTGTTAGAAGCTTATATTAAGAGCATTTATTAGATTTCTCTTAAGATATATATTAAGCAATTCTTTTTATATATAGAACTTACTAAAAAGCAAAGTCTTCACTATATAAGATATAATATTTAATAAAAAGAAGTTTTATAGCAGAAATCTAGTATATATAGCAGAAAAGTTCTGCTATATAGATCTTAAGGCAATCTAAAAATATATTACTTAACTTATTAAGGCGTTTTGCAGTTCTCTTATAAGATAAAAAGCTAATAAAGAAGTAGATAAGATCTTTAAGCATATTAAAACCTTTATAAGAGAAGAGAAAAACTAAGAACAGCTAGAAAAGGCTGTACTAAGTAAAAATGCTTATTTTAAGCTTTAGCTAACTCTACTTCTCTCTTTAGAATTAGCAAGCTTATTTATAGCACTTAGTGAAGCTTTTTAAAAAGGTTTTAATATAAGGAAGTGAGAAAGAAGTTTGTTAGTAATAAGAGTAACCTTTAGAACCTTATTTAAAGCAGCATTTTTAGCAGAAAGCAATCTTTATAAAGATTTTTACACTCTCTAGAAACTAAACAGCTTAAGCAGTTTATATATATAGCTTAGCTAGCCTTATATAGCTGTAAGAGTAAATTAATTTATAGATATAATAAAAAGACTATAAAGTGAGAAGGTGAGGACTAAAAGCTTAGATGCTTCTAAAAAAAGCCTAGAAAAGCATAAGATGCCTTTTAGAAGCTTCTTCCTATTAAAAGCAGCTTTATCTATATGCTTACACTTTATAAGTATCTATTAGCAATAGTTACCTCTCCTCTCTATATTATATTAGCAACTCTTAAGTTGAGAAGATCAGCTGAACTATAAAAAGAAGTAAAATCACTTTAGGCTAGACTGCTACCTTCTAGCAGAAGGTTTTCTATAAGCAGAGAAATCTTATCTATAAGAATATAAAAAGTTTAAGTTATAGAAAGAAATTGCAAAAAGTGCGTTAAATAAATAATAGGTTTTTAGATACTACTAAATATATATTTATAAGCTTAATAAGTATAATAGACTTATAAAGCTGAAAGCTTAACTTATAATTTGAGGAGATTAATAGGCAAAAAATGCTTAAGATATTTATACTGTAATATTTATAAATATATCTTTTAGAACTTTAATAGTAATAGCAAACTGCTTTAATCTAAAGCTCTTTTAGTATAATATAGTAAATATATTTATATATGTTGAGCTTAATAAGACAGTTTATATAAGGTTTTTGCTAAGCTATAAGAAGCTTAAAAGAGTGCTTAAGCTTAGAAAAGCCTTATATAGGCTTTATTATTCTCCTCTCTTATAGTAATATTATCTTAAGAAGAAACTAAAGAAGTTAAGCTTTTTATAAGTATTAAGAGAAGACTGCTGCTAAAAGAAAAGTTAAGTATATTTCTTCTTTTATATAGATAACTATATATTAGCCTATCTAAAAGCTTTTTAAAAGGAGGCTGAAGAAGCAGTTAAGAGACTTTAAAAGAGATACCACTTTAAAAGCAATAAAAGCTTGTAGTAGTTTCTTAGTATTAAGGTTCTCTGTAATTGCAAAATAAGGAAACTCTAGCTCTTATAAGCAGTTTATATAGAGAAAGCAAAAAGACTCCTTCTATTAAGATACTTCTTTAGAATATAAAATAGAATTTCTATAAAACGCACTAAGCTGCTTTTATATAATAGAGAAGCTTTAAATAGTAAAGTTAATTTTTATTAGAAAAAGATAGAAATTATTTTATATATAGCAGTAATAATAAAACTAAACCTTATGTTTATAACAAGCTATTTTACTTACTTTAATTAAAACTTAAAGTTAGTTCACTAGCAAGCTGCAGATTAAGCTTTATAATATTTCTATAAAATGTATTTCTTATATATTAAGTATAAAACTAAGCTTAAAAGCTTATATAACACTTTTAAAATAATATCTAATATAAGTTTTAGTAATAACACCTTAGATTGAAAAAGCTCTTAAAGGTTTATAATAAAGCTCTTTAGAAGCATTATTACTTAAAAGGCAAGCAAATAAATAACTATAATAACTTTAATAACAGAAGCTAAGCTTCTTTCTTTTTTATTTACAGCTTAAGAGGCTATATTTATAAGCTGCCTTATAATATCTCTCTAAATATAGCTTCTAAAAGAAATAAGCAAGGAGGTATCTCTTTAACTTATAAATAGCACCTTTATAACAATCTAAATCTAATATAATAACTAGTAGACAGTTAAGCTAGTAATAAAGAAGCTTATCTACTTCTAAATGAAGTTACACTATATTAATATCTATAACTACTAGCTGCATTAGGAAATCTGTGAGAAGTATATATCTATAGTGTACACCTCTTCTGTATAACTAATAGCAGATAGTCTAATAAAGTTCTTCTTATAGCAGGTGTTTAAGAACTTCTAAATATAGCTAGAAATAGCTAGTTAAAAAGAAATATTTAAAAAGAACTATATTTCTAAGTTTAAAAGAGATAAAGAGAAATAGAAGAAAGAAATAGAGAAAGAAGATATATAAAATAACTTTATATAAGCAATTATAGAAGGTTATAATAATAAGAAGTAGAAAGCATAAAAGAACTTCTATTTAAAGCAGAAAAACTACTAGAAAGACTAAGTATTAATAGGCTTAAAGCTTAAAAGTAAAGCTAATTAGAGCTAAAGCTTATTAGATATTAAAAACTGCAAAATGAAAATATTTAAATGCTTTTAAAAGTAGAAACAGATAGAACAGCCTTATAAGAAGCAGCTAGAGAAACAGCTAACTTAAAGGTGTTAAGCTGGTTATAAAACTCCTCAAAGTTAATACAGCTAAAGTTAGCAGTATAAAGAAAGGTGCAGTTAAGGTTGCAGCAAACAGCTGTAATAGCATTTTAAGTATAACTTAAAGCAGACTAAAAACTAGAAAAGATGCTTAAAAAAGTAAGAAAAGCATAAACTAAAGTCTCTAGGTAAGCAGAAAGAGTAATAAGAAGGGGCGTAGCAGCTAGAGCAGTATAATAAATATATAATATATGCTTTAGAAGTATAATACTTTTCTTTTTGCCTTCTTTATAAGATATATTAACTTTATAGGCAGTAGTTTAAAAGTCTTTTTAAGTAATACTAATTCTTTATAAGAAATTAGTAACTATATAGAAATACTTAAAAGGCAGATAATATATATTTTAGCTGAAATAGTCTTAAATAAGTTATTTTTAGTATACTTCTTAAGGTTATAAAGCTTATAATAGAGGGCAACAGTCTCCTTAATACTTATATAGCAGCTGCTACTCTTCTTACAGCATAAATAGCATATATTCTTATTAGTAAAGCAGCAGTTAAAGTGAGAGTAACTTCTATTAAAAGAGAGAGAGCAGCTGAAGCAGGGTTTATCTTCTAACTTAAGAGATAAGTCTAAAGAGTTAAAGGTGCTTTTAGCGCTTATAATAACCTTATCTTTATCTTTCTCTTTAGCAGCAGTAGCAGCAGCTGCAATCTGCTAAGCAGTAGTAGCTTATATAGCTTTAAAGCTAGCATTAAGCTTTGTTTGCTCTTCTTCCTTTTTTTTCTTCTTTTTAGTAAGGTTAGCAGCAGTATGCTTCTTCTCTTTCTAAGCAGCAAAGGCTTTAGCCTCTTTAACTTTCTTCTTCTTCTCTATAGCCTCTTTTGCAGCTTGCAGCTGCGCTTTAGAAAGGCAGCTGTAGTGCTTAAAGGTGGGGGTAGGCTTAATCTCACTATTATTAAGGTTTTCTTTATTAATAGAAGCTGCAGTAAGGTATTTATAGCAGGGGCAGCTAATAGAATAAATAGTAGCTGCAGTAATAATAGCTAAAAGAGAAAGATTAGTAATTAAAAGGCTTATAAAAAAGAGTAAACTAATAAGCAGTCTTAAGAGAGGCTAACTTATTCTCTTTATTTTTCTTACTATTCTTATTAGAGAAGTTAAGATTATAGAAGCAGAAGAGGAAGCAGTAGCTTTTAGAAGCTATAAGACTAACCTTATAAGCAGCAGCAAAATAAGCTTTAAGCTTGCTAAGAATAGAAGCATAAGAAGCTATTATAGTATATTTAATTTACTTAATTGAAGTGTTAGTAAGGCAGCAAAAAGGTAGCATAAAGATAATATATAATTTATAAATTCTTAAAAAGCAAAGAGAAAAAGAGAAGAAAAACAACTAAAGGCAAAAACAGCAAAATATTATTTACCTACCTTTTCACCTTTAAGAAAAGCTAAAGCAGTAAGCAAAACTATAACTAATCAGAAGCTTTAAATCTACTAAGCAAAACAGATAGCACTCTATTCTGCTGCTCTAGCTGCTTACAACAAGAAAAATACATTATTCTATAACTTATAAAACAATTAAAACTATAATAATAAGAAGTAATTAAAGCTATTCAAAAGCATTTAATTAAGCTGTAGAGATAACTGCATAATTATACTAATTATCCTTAAGGGAGCATATCAGATTGCAGGGGTTAGAATAGCACTTCTTAGCTACTAGAGGCAGCCTGAATAAATAGATAATCCGCCCAGCAAGAACAGCAGGCCCCTAGATAACCGCGTGCAGAGTTTTCCCCGTTCTCAGGGATAGGTACACAATACATATACAAGTCAATTTGTCAAGTACCGACAAGGCTTATATAGTTCATCTGATACCACGACCCATGGAAAAGTTGGAAGAGCGACGCACCGTCGCCCCGATCGTGACCATGAAGGCCCTCACATTTTACCTAGGCCAAATGGGACAATCAAAGTGCATGTGCTCTTTGTGCCATGGAATTATCAATCAAGCTGATTGTTCAAAGGAAATTGAAATCAGAGCTCCGCGGAAATCCCGTCCATGCAGATATCGATCTTGAGATTGAACGTCTAGGCACCAAGCATCTGCAGTAATTCCGGACGTGTCTCCTTCTGAGCCTTTTACAATACCTCATTCGTAGTTTCCTGTGATCGGCTGATACCAATTTCCGTCTTGCAACGATACCAAGGAACGTCTAATGGCGACAATGGACTCCAAACTGATAATCAACGGTTACAGCGTGCCACTGTGCGACACAGTCCGACCCGAGAATGAAGAGAATTGTTCCCCATATTCTTTCAAAGCAAAAAAGAAAGAACTTCTACCTGTGGGGTGGCGAAAGACCCCGCGAAGTCGACCTCTTCCTGGCGAAATCATTTACGAGGTCAATGAGGAGATGAAGCACTCCGATGGTGTCAAAGTAATACTACCACGCCGCAAGACCCACAATGAGTATAGATACTCAGGCGCTGCAGATATACTACGATGTTTGTCGGCCGAATACTTCGGAAAAAGTTCCTGCGCTTCTTGCCTTGAGCCCCTACGGAAAAGGGGGGCATGGGTTCCGCAACTACGATCTCATGCCGTATAGAGTTGGTGTGAAAGAGGAAATGCTCTCTGGACTGGAGAAGTTTGAGTCGTATGTTGATATGAAATCGCTCTCGTACTCGGATAGGTGCCTAAGAAGTTCACAGGGTTGACCCCGCCGAATGGGTTCCACGAGGTTACGCCATCATAAGCGTTGATATCCGGGGCTCTTGGGACTCGGAGGGAGATCTGTTCATTGAGGGAACAGGGGCAGGTACGTATGATACCCATCATTGACTGTTTTCGATAGTGAATGACACTACCTCAGGCAGAGACGGTGCAGAAATCGTGGAACACATCGCCTCCCTACCTTGGTGTTCAGGCGCCGTAGGAATGCAAGGCAACTCGTGGCTGGCCCAAGTACAATGGAGCACCGCGTCCCTTTGTCCTCCATCACTCAGGGCTATTGCGCCCTGGGAAGGCTTCACAGACAAATATCGCGACGTTTTGTGCCGAGGCGGCATACCTGATGCTACCTTCGACAACCTTCTTTATCGTGCAACTGTCCGCGGCCGACAGAAGCGAGAAGACGTCGCGAAAGCAATCGAGAAATGGCCCCTAATAAACCCCTACTGGGAAGACAAGATTGCCAAGATCGAAAACATCGGCATTCCTATGTACGTCGTTGCAGGCTGCAGCTCCAGCATCCACAGCTACGGAAGCATCCAAGGCTTCCGAAAAGCCAAGAGCAAGAAGAAGTGGCTTCGGGTTCACTGTACGCAAGAATGGTTCGATATCTATCGACCCGACATGACGGACGAGCTTCAAACCTTCTTTGACCGATATCTGAAGGGCATTGAAAATGGCTGGGAGAAGACCAACCCGGTGCGGGTGTCAATTCTGACGTTCGGAGACCGCTTCGGCCCTGTACGTGGCTCAGCATGCCTTGAGACTCATGACTGACCATTTGTTCCTCCTAGAAACCGATCGAACACTTCCCAATGGATAATTATCCGCACGCAAAGACTGAATACAAGAAGCTGTACCTGACCGAGGGCCAACTTTCTCGCTACTCCCCGGAGAATACTGGCGTCGCATCGTACCAGTCTGAGGCCGTAGCGAATACAGCAGACTTTTTCTTCACATTCACTGATACCACCACATTGATGGGATTCACAAAGGCCAAGCTTTGGGTATCTTGCAGTGATTCGGATGACATGGACATCTATGTGAGCTTGAGGAAAGTTAGCAAGTCTGGAAAAGTCCTCGAGCACGTTAACATACCATGGGCCGCGATGCCTGACACCCACAGCTACCAAGAGGATGTGGTAGGCTCAAACATTATCAAGGTCAGTCCTTCGGATCGTCTTCTGAATCAAAGTTGACTCATTCATGCGAAGTTCACTGGATCTCACGGAATGCTGCGCGTCTCCCATCGTGCTACTGACCGATCCAAGCAAAATTCTATCATGCCATATCATCCCCATAAGGAGGTCCAGAAGATCCCGCCGGGCGAGATCGTTCCTGTTGAAATAGGTCTTTGGCCTATTGGAATGCAGTTTTACGAAGGAGAAAGCATTCTGTTTCGAGTGGGTGGCAGCAAAGACGCCTACCTAGAGATACCGGACATGCAAACGCCCAGTATTTACGGGATAAATAAGGGCAAGCACCATATTCACTTTGGCGGAAAGTTCAATTCATATGTAGTCGTTCCTGTCATTCCGACTGTTTGAATAATACGGTTGTTGGAAGGCCAAGTTTACAATTAATATTCACTGTGCCACTCTAACTCTTTTGAAATCAAATTGCCATCTTTGCTGAATTATGTCTGCAGCCAGCAGGTAGGTTTCGGGCTTCATAACATATGCGGTGTGAGAATATTAGAAGGTATACAAGGATAATATACCATTGAATTGAAACGTCAATGACATATGAATAAACATGGCCAAGGCACCAAATCTGATTTAATGGGTAGCCATGACTAGAAGTCATCGGATCAACAGATGTCGTCGTAAAAGCGCTGGCCTGCCAATACGTGGAATAGTCAAACCTCAACCCATGGAATTGGTCCAGAGACACGAAAAATGTGAAGGTCATGTTGATCAGTTTCTTCGGCGTCTGGTTCTAAAGTGTCCGACATTGACTTTAAGATCCACGGAGGAAGGTGAGAGAACTTTAATACCAGACACAGATGCAACCGCGGCACGTGCGTCCTCGGAAGCAGTGTCATGAGAACCAGTACACCATATGTTCGATGTTTCTATAACTAAGTAAGGTAGTCTACTTTCATGGCTTAAGGTTGAGCCTTGGTCAAGTTCATCGCGAAACCTACCAACATACCCCATCTCATTCGTGCCAACTGTGGCACTTTCACAATGACAGATATCGCTCAAACACCCAACAACCCAAACAACGAGAACCCCAAGCCGCCGGCGACGACCACGGTCCTCATCGTCGGCGCGGGTCCCGCAGGGTTGATGACCGCGTATCTTCTAGCCAAACAACAAATCACCTCCATCATAATTACACGCTACCCCTCGCGACTAGGTCAACCCAAGGCTCACGCCGTCAACCCCCGAAGCCTCGAGATAATGAGGCAAGCCGGGCTTGACATCAACAAGCTGCGAAGCTTGGGCTCAACGACACAAGACTCCTTTTGGGTACGGTTCAACTTGGGCATGGCGGCTCAGGAATTGGGAAAACTTCCATACGAGCGACAAGACGACGCTGTCAAAGATGTCACCCCTGAGCCCCTTTTCAATGTCGCCCAGCCGGTTCTGGAAGCATTTCTACAAGAAGCGGTGCTCTTGAGTGAAATGGTTTCCGTCTACTCTTCGTGGGACTGGGAGGATGTAGAGTTCAAGGAAGGAAAGCTGATTTCATCGATCGCAAGCAGATCAGACCCTTGTACGACGATGAAGGTGACATCAGAATACGTTGTAGGTGCCGATGGAGCCGACTCAGTAGTCCGCTCAAGACTCTCCAATATTTTGTGGGCATCGCCCGACGGGATAGAAAGGCCAAAGAGATTCTACTGCTCAATTCACGCATCCGGCGACTTGACCAGGTCATTTGCGAATAGAGACAGGCGCGGTCAGCTGTCATTCTGTCTCAACCCGGACCACAGGGGAGGGGTAATTATTTACGACCCGCAACGCTCTTGGGTTCACGTACGGTCCGTTGAGCTCAAAAGTGAGCCTCTTGGAAGTTTCACGGATTCCAGATGTCAGGAGATTCTCCGCGCCTGCATCGGATCGAACGTGGACGCGAAGATTCTGTCCGTGAATATTTGGAACACGTGGCCCAGGGTAGCAAGTTCCTATAGCGATACTGCTCAGCGTATCCATCTCGTCGGAGACTCCGCACACTCTTTCCCTCCTCAAGGTGGCCTGGGCATCAACACCGGGATAGGAGACGCTCACAATCTGGCTTGGAAGCTCGGCATCGCCATCCGCTCAGGGACGCATCTCGAATCTCTCTTGGCTACGTATTCAGAAGAACGAAAACCTGTAGCAGTGGCAAACTCGGTTCAATCGGCACATAACGAAGCTATGTGGCTCGACCTCAACAAGACGGTCGAGAAATCGGTGCGAAAGGCTTCGACTGAAAGAGCATCATTCAGCTTTCATGCGATGAAGATGGAATTTGAACAGAGTCTGGCACTCAACAAGCCGCATTTCGATTCCCTGGCTCTTCAGATTGGATACGTATACGACAAGAGTAGAGACCCCAAACGACTTCTTGCAGACTGCTCGGATTACCAGCCATCGTCCGCCGTCGGCGCTCGACTACCGCATGCGTGGCTTGCAGATGGGAGATCGACATTGGATTTGATTCCCGAGGGAGAGTTCAGCCTTCTGCACTATGACGGAGGCTCGAAGTATCCCAATTCGAGCCGCAAGGTTGGCTCCAGCCATGTTCGAATACGCAGTGTGGACGTGTCCATGGCCGGCGCAACAGGACCTTGGATCAGCATCATGGGGCTGAGAGGGGAAACAGCTGTATTAGTACGGCCAGACCAACACATTCTTGGTCACACGGGATCTTTAGATGAGGCATGGGCTATTGTTGACCGGTGCCTTGGTAAAACAGCCGTCTAGGTTGCCTTCAGACCAACTAAATACAGAACGCGCTGACTACATTTGGTATTGAAACCATCTCCCGTTTAGTCATTGATGCATTATGACTAGCATGTACAGTACTTGACATGCGATCCCGGTCTGGGGGCGCGCTATTGCTCAATGGGCAGCCACACTGTCCACTCGCAACAACTATTGTGTCAATCTGGGAAACATCTAAACCTCATGTGACTGTAAATTAAACAGATCGTCCAGATTCAGATAAGTCTTGGTGGTACCCGTCATCATGTGGTCTTAGATGATGTGCGCAATGTGCTAGAAATTCTCATTGGCCTGTTCGCACTAATTCAAGGGCGTCGTTGAGCCGGTGAAGGATGGCGCACTGGGAATAAGTACAGGGTATCGTGCGATCACTTCTGTCACCCCAATCTTTAAATAAGTGCTCAGGTACAATGCGCTCCACGTCATCCTTGTGGTGAGGACTCCTCATGAGCTTTAAAGCAGCAAGCATGCCCTGCTTCGTTCTGATGATTTTTAGAACTCTGCTCATGTCGTGTTTGTGAGCTTGGACACAGTCCAGCAGCATCGCAGCAATGCCTGCGGCTATTGGGGTGGCATACGACGTTCCAGCCAAATACCTCATTGTCCGGTGCGGTTTGGGAGGCTTTTCTGACGAAGAATTGGATACTCTTTCGCCGCCTGCGACACCTTTTTCTGGCGGTCGTATCCAGGCTGCCTCCAGACCTTCTCCGATAACACAAAGACGATTCCCAGGGCGAAGGATCGGGCCGAAATCGCTCTTCTTGTCGTCGCCTGTAGTTGAACCAACTGAGATGACTTCATCCATACTTGCTGGAAAGTAGAGATGCCCATTTTCGCCTTCGTTGCCTGAGCAAGCAAATATGAGAACGTCCTTGGCATGCGCTTCCAGAAGCGCCCGGCGGATATCCTCCAGGCTGTGATCGAGTCTGGGGAATCCGAATGAGATCGATATGACGTGAACCTCATACTCTCGAACAGCCCAATCAATAGCCTGCAAGCACCATTCGTTAGTCAAGACATGTATATGGGCTCATTGTGTTCAACATGCCTTTCTAATGGGATCGACTTTGAACGCCGTTTTTCCATCTGTCACCCGAGCCACATATATATCCACGTCTGGAGCAACTGAGAGAAGAAGGGATGCAACATGTGTCCCATGTCCGTCCTCGTCATGAGGCACCTTACTGTCAGATTCCGCGGGGAAGAAGTTCTTGTATACGATCTGCCCACGACGAAAGGCGTCCCCAAGGTCAACATGCGTGACATCTGCGCCGGTGTCCAGAATGGCTACGCGTATGCGGTCTTTCGGGTCTGCTTGGTCACAACAGCGTATCCATTTGGAAAATTTGAGCACCCGTTTGTATCGTGTCCTCCATTGTGACGCTAATAATTTCCTGTGGCGTAGTAAGTACAGATTCTCTGCTCAAAGTAGCAGTCAGGTCAATGAAGTCAGATATTTCTCCACTTACTTGGCATCTGCGTCTCCTTTTAACTCACTGCCATCACAAAGTAGGCCTTCTAGTTTAAGTTGTCGAGAACTCAAGCCCAATGACATGGTCGAGTCGTCAGCTTGTATCGGTCCAAATACCCTACACTGGCGCCTCTCGAACTCTTGCTTCGAAATTTCGAGAGGACGGTACACACGACTGTAAATCTGACCGGCAAAGTCCTCATCGTCTAGTGTGGAGTGTGGGCGGTACTCAATACCCAGCTCCAAGCATCCTTCGATTGCATGCACGTACGAACTCCCAAAATGATGAAATGGGCTGTCTTGAGATAAGATATCCTTGCGTGAGGCCCATTCTAGGATCCTCATAATGACTTCCCTATCTCTGTTGCTGGACCAAGGGGCATGGGAATCGAATTCTTCTATGGTCAGAAAGCTCGGCGCAATCTGCTCCCAACGAGAACCAAGGGCGAGCTCTACCAGATGCCTGGCAAGGTTCATGAGTTCTGTCGATGTAGAAGGCATTTTGTTGTCTGCTGTCATATGATCCCTCTCTTTCTGGGTGTGCCCAGCGGAGGGATGGTTTGACGAAAGCAGGACCTCGCCAATATTCTGCCGATCGTATGATGTTACGAAACTAACGCTTCGTCCTTCTGGTGAAATATTCATCCATGGTGTTGAAGAGGCATAAAAGATCGCACTAGCCAACTTGAAAGCCAATTCAAGCTTCACTCGTGGAGTAACTGTTGGTTGAATGAAACCGTCCCATATTGTCGCCATCTCGACAACATCACACCATGTTGAAACGATCTTGTCATCGGCACGGCTTATTTCCAGTTGTAAGCGGTTGCCGTCATAGATTCTAGACAACACAGTCTTCCCATCGGCGTCTGATGTTTCCCAATTTTGGAGGAGAACGCATAGTTCTGCACCGTATGTAGAAATACGGGTCGGTCCATCCGTGCCCTTCACAAGCTTTCTTAATTTAGCTGAGATTCCAGAATGAAACGTTACTCTCTTTTTTTTGCGCTCTGCAAGCCCTCTCACTGACTTCGTGTCGTCTTCCGCAGATTGGTCCATGACTGGAGCGGCAGTATTGTTGTCGGCGTGGTCATCGTTTAAGAAATGAGTGACAACTTCTCTCCAATTCCAATGTGGTAGCTTATCATCTCCGATGTCTGAATGATCCAGATGTTTCTGTGAGTTATGGAAAACCAGAGAGCAAAGGTCATTCCGGTCGGCAGAGCTGGGCTCTTTGGCATGGTGTATTCCCCGCTGAATGCGAAGGTAAGCTCCATGCTGTCCAGTCTGGCCTTTACCGCAATCGCAGCCAAATCCATTCTCGGCGCCGAGGACATTGGCCATAGCTCTGTTATGTGATCTGATGGTAGACAGTTCACGCAACTGAGACTTCGTCGGAGGGTCGTCTTTTCCTTCCACAATATCGGACAACATCTTGTTCAGATAGGTGATCTCGGACAAATACGCCGCAAGCTCACCGCCGAGGCCAGTCATAGATATCACTGCTAGCTTCAGGCGTACTTGACGACTGTAGTCGTTTCCAACATTCTGGGCTTCCTGTCGAGCTTGGCAAGTTTCCATATCAACGACACTTGGATCGCTCAATGGGCTTAGTAGGTTGGCGATCTTGGCCAAATTGTCGAGAATATCTTTGAGAGAGTCGAGATATTTCCCCCACAATGCGCCGCATCGTCTTCTAATTTGGTCCTCGATTGAAACCCAAGAGTGAACATCCAAGTCTTGTAAAGCGACCGGAACATCACCAAGGTCCTGAATGTGTCGCTCGAACAGGGCCACACAGATTTCCAGGTCAGTTTTGGCAAGGATTATTGACGGTCTCGCATCCTTGACCCAAGATTTGTCGTCGTACAGGACATTTATGAAGGCTGAGAGTGCCTCAAATGAGTTGAACGTCCGGTGAGCTATAGTGGCCATTTTGCGATGTCATCTGCGATATCGAAGAAGGATTTGCTGGGATGATGAAGCTGGAGGAGAAGTATTGACATCGAAACCCTGAAGCTTTACATCATGTAGAATGTAGGTTGAGCGTGGCAGCCTAGCCTCTATATTATGGGGGCTGAGTCCGCCATAAGACAGCATCCAAGACCGCTGATGTTATGAGGGTACCTAAGATGAACGTTCCCGAAGGAGCGTTGGTTTGAAGGTAAGAGTATGAGAGGCGTTGCATCTACCGCGTCTGGTCCTTTCGGACATGCTCGCGTTGATTGTATTCACGACCCATCTTCACCTAGCCCATTGCTAGAGTGTTCAAACCTTAATTATTGGTACATCAGAAGAAAGCTGTACTTCTCTTCCGGGTTTAAGCCTACCATCATCATCGAAATGTCTCATGCAAAGATGTGCATTTCAGCTTGGAATGTCATTGGTGCCCGCTTCGAGGGATTTAAACCGATCCAATGTAATATCCCCTCTTAGATACCCACGAAGAGCACTTTGTTCTTGAACTTTTGCCCTCGCATCTGCACACGCCAAGGGGCAGTTTACTTTTGAGGCAAGTTGATCATTATGAAAATCGACAATGATCACATCGAAAAACGTCTGGATTCGCATAAGGTCCTGCACAACGGAACCGCTCAGTGCAAACAGCTCTTCAGCGATCTTTCCGTCCGCGATGATCTACCAGAAAAGCTAGAACTTCAGTTATCATGGAACAGTTTCCGGAAATGGAGTGAGGCAAGCGGCGCTGGGTTTGGAGATCACAGGTCTCTGGACGAACGTCTTCGGGATGCACCGAGATTTCGCAGAGTGGTGCAAGATTGCCTTGATGGCATTCTTGATGCCCTGAACGGCATCCAAAAGTCACGGTATAGCATCGTAAAGCCAGGTGAGTCATCATTTTCATCAAGGCTCAAAGGTGTCCACGAAAGTATCCAAGTATGCCGAGCTGTCACTCAAAACTGTAACACTTATCTAGAGTGTAAATTGGGCATGAACTCCAAAAAGCGGCTAATGGTATTAGTCCTACGGCATGGATCTATTTCTAGGTATGCGAGTGAAGTAAACACTTACTGACGGTATAAATAGATGAAGACGGTGGCTCGGGCGACATCTCGAGGACTTCTGCCGATGATAAAGATGAGGTGTTGCAGCTGATGATGACTGACTATCCAACTTCGAATCCAGCAAGGCACATCCATACCTTAGTGGATACCCTGCTGAAAGTCAATGCGGCCATTCGTCCCCATTTGTCTGTAGCGCAATACGCCAAATCCCAGCAACTCCAACTAGATGAGGATGAAGAGGAGAACTGTCGGTCGAAAGATTCTGAGTATCTTACCGAGAACTATCCTAATCTCAACACCACGTTGCAAAGTCGACTAGAAGAAGCTAATATGGAAAGACGCCGGATGTTGAAGTACACACACGACCAGTATGAAAAGTCCCGAATGGCTGACGCATTATCCACTTCGCATTTGGAGTCGACATTTCACAGACCTCAACAGAGTCCTGATAGCGCAGATAGCATAAACGTCACTAGCCCTGAGATCGCCGACTCCGCTTCGATTGCTAGTCATATGGACGATGCGAGTTTTCCTTTTGCTTTTCAACGAAGGGCCTCATACGCGGCAAGCGACAAAAGCACTGTGTGGTCCGTGGTAGTATCGTGGAAGGGAACGCAATTCCGGCTTCCCAAATTTCCCGAGCAAAGCTATGATGGATTTCGGACATGTCCTGCTTGCTATCTACTGCTACCGTTTGATAGTCCCGAACAATGGAGGTTCGTGCTATTGCCCTTCTAGATGTATAGGCTATACTTATTGATGTGCAGCTACCACATACTCGCAGACCTTCGCCCTTATGTCTGTACTTTCCCAGATTGCAAGCATAGTCCTGAAAAGCTGTACTCACAGAAGCGGGCATGGTTCGATCACGAGCTCACTTATCATCGGAGAATATGGACATGCCCCAAATCCTGTGGAGAGGCACCATTTTCATCATTACAGCAGGTTGAGCATCATCTCTTGCATGTTCACCAGACATCAATCGATGCATACTCTCCACAAGACCTTCGAGGAATCGAGGCGTCGGCCGATGTCACAGAAGATTGTCCGTTCTGCGGCCGAGTCATGAAATCTAAGAAGTTTATCGAGCGGCATCTTGAGCGTCATTAGAAACAGCTAGCGTTACTCGCTTTTGCATCGATGCGACCAGGAAATCATGTCGACTCCAGTGAAGACGAATCGTCTGACAACGATACTAGTGTACCACATCCGTCTCAATCCAGCCAGCCAGAAGAACAGAGCCTAGATTCCATACTCCGGAGTGTCTACCTACATCCGTCTCAATCCAGCCAGCCAGAGGAACAGGGCCTAGATTCCATACCTCGGAGTGTCTACCTCCAGGATTCGGGATCCAAAGCATCCTGGATGACCATGCCGAATTTCGATTACCAATGGTTGCCCTCAGGACCCTCAAGCTTCCGGGTCGGCCAAGTTCTTCCAAGCCCGACTCGGGTTGACTCTGGTATATTGCCGCGAGAAGCTTTACTCCTCCATGATCCCATTTTAATGATCAATACCACGAACAACATGGTAATCGCCCGGGGTGCGTCGTCTAGGTTCTTCATCACGAAAACTGAAAAGTCCGTGGAGATCTCGGCAGACCGCTTTACACGCTATGTACACATGCCTACCCCCGAAACGATCAGAGATACTATGAAGTTGATTAAAGATCAAGGGATACTTACAAGCAACTTTCGAAAGCTGTACTTGGTCACTGGGTTAATGATCGCAGATGGTCTCCTCGTCACGTCGTCTTCTACAACGCGTACAGGTGCCAATGTTTCTGTCGCTGGACACGAATCTTTCGGAGATGCTTTCGTGGGACCCTCCTATGGACAAGGGGCTGAGAATAAGACTTCTTTTGAACCTGAGAGAGTTGTTTCAGTCATCGTGGCTTACAGACTACACAAATTACAAAGGTCCTGGCAGGGAAACACCGTGGCAACCGTGTATACAGGGCCTCGGGAACAAATGTTTTTCTAGGCTTCGAATCGACTCAGTAGGCACTTCAGTACAGATTTATCACAACGCCTCAAGCAATCTTTCACTTCTTGAAAGTAAGATGATTGACACTACGAAGGAAGACATGTGGCTCCTGTGCACGCCCTAAACCATGCTCCCCAAAATGCACTGTTTGCCGCATCGGTTTCAATATACTTGACATTGATGGTTTTATGATGCACCGAAAACTACTCTAAAGCGTTTAATAGTTACGCTCGCTTTATGCACGGCCAAGCGCGATATAGCAACTGAAGAGTAACACCCATAAGATAGGTAACCAAAGAACATTGAATAAGGTACCATGTGATTGAGACACTGGCACCGAATTTCCAACACTAATTTATTAAACTAGACACCGCATCAATGCTCCATCCTTTCCACGTCGAAAGGTCCGTCAACACTAAGAACCAAATCTTCGTCATCAGAGCTATCTTCTTCTTCATCTAGGCCTGCCTTTCTACCCTCGGCGATGGCAGGGCCTTCGACCAAGCGCAGACCCGCAAGTGGGACTTTCTTGACAGTCCTCAAAGCAACGGCAAAGATCTTACTACCTCCAGCTTTTGCCCTGAAGACATTGACAGACTTGCTGGCCTTGGAGGCTGCGATTACCGGGTTCCCTGTTCCATCCGACGGTGCAGGAACACCTGATGTTGCGGCGGCGATCGTGCAAAGAGGAATCTCAGCCTGGCCTTCGATATGTTTTGATCTTTCTCCGCTGAAGTCGATTTCGACGTCTTCGCACAACAAAATACCAACGATGAGGCATACCGGCTTGTCTTTGCTAAATCTCCATTTACGGACTCGGCTCATCTCCGGGTGTTTCTTGAGCTTCTCCCAGAAAAGGTCGATATGTTGAAGACGCTTGCAGGTGATAAGCTTTCCATTCAGGTCGATGGCGCTTTCAGTATTTCCTTTGAAGGATAGATTTGCCAACGACTTCAACTTCACCTCAGCTCCGGCCTCTGTGGTGGCTCGAGAGCTAAGTATGAAGTCGTCAAACCTTTGGACATGGAGCTTATGCTTGTTGTCCTTCGCACGATTCTCAGCCTGCCTATCCTCATTATCCTCGGAATTTGTATCGACGGGAGCGGGGTTGCCGGTGCCCTCAATAGGAGCGTAGGCGTCTGTTGGGGATGCGTAATCTTCAACGACAGCCCCAAGAATGCATTCTTCAAACTCGTCGCTATTCATCCAAGCTAAAGGCTTCAGGACGAAGAATTCCGGGTCTCTGGCCATTGTTGGACTAAAAGTAGCTGCAAATCCGGTTCATCACAGCAGTTGAATCGGGCGGGGTATCATTTGGGGTCAGCCCGTATTTATATGCAGGAATGACCACGTGAGCCTCGTGCCCAGGGATGACATGCAATGAAGGGCTCCTGTCGTGCACCTTTCGCTGGGACCACTCTAGCCCTTTCTGTCAGAAAGATAATGCAGTCACTTATCGCGGAGCTGCTACTGGCTGTGTCTCTGATGCGGCCAAGCTGGGTTGGAGCACCCAGTGATTATGACGCCCAAGAACCCCCCTCCCCTTGGGTATTTCCTCTAATAGACAGCATATATCACTTTTCTTCTGTGATCCAAAATAATCCCTCATAGCTCGATGCCGTCTATGCTTTTTGCAAATTTTACGGGTCGTCTCACTTTCGCTGTCATTTCAGAAAGGCCTGGTATGTCTTGTTAAAGCGACCAGATTGTCACATCTACCATTAATAGGACCTTGGGGTGTCAGAATATTCAAGACGTGGCATCTTTCGAACGGCTGGTCAAGCCAGCCAAGACAGGCTGCTGATGTGTTGCTATTCTTTAGCACCTAATTATATGCAGAGCCAGCGCTTATGCTCATTGGGAATCCACAGCCTGGCCTTACGCCCAACACATCCACGGATACCTCTTCAAGCATTTAAATGCGGTCTTCTGGACTAGAGCATCCGCGGCAATCCTATTAAACGCAGCTGAGTCAAGCCTTTCGCGAAGACTGGAGATTTGTTTTGAAATCAATTGGTCGACTTAATTCGCATTGGAATGGAAGCAAGTTGTGACCTCCAGAATTTTGCTGGATCGTATCGAAGAAACACACCAGCGGCAACTCATACCCTGATCTTTCTAATAGATTACCACATCGATTTTAGACAATCTTATGTTATAAAAGTGGATGTACAAGGCTACTAAGTAGTTATAGTGAAGGAACTTTAGCCTCAGCAGAACATTTTCTTAGCCACAGAAGCTTACTCATTAGATTATAAATTACAGTGTGCAAAAAGCCTAGAATTACACCACTTCCAGCTTTGAACAATACATATCAAGTACAATCTATAGAAGGTGAGTGCAAACTCCGTACCTATAAGCAAGAACGTATATAGTGGACAGGTGCAACGAGAGGATAAAAAATGCACCAGCTGATCACTGATCTCCCTGTTTCAGCTGAACCTGATTCCTAAGTGCTTATTATCCCTTCACTTCTTGCTAGACTATTAGAAACTTCTGAAGATCACTGCTCTCACCCTTTTGGCAAAGAAAGCCGGCAAATCTCCATAAAGGCGAGTGCACCTGCCCATCGTTAATGGCACTCGCCTGAACAAAGGTGTTCTGACCTTATTATTCCTACATATTATTAAAGTTCTCTTAGAAGCATTTCAATTCAGAGGGTTGTTGCTCTCGCCTTTTAAGACTTCCATATGTTAGCTTTCGCCATAGGTTCTCAGTGTTTTGAATGGGGTTCATACTAGATAAAGCGGGCCCAACTCCATGAAGGCGAGTGCACCCGCCTTGTAAGTTTGGGAGCACCCGCCTCAAACAGAAACAAACACACACACTGGGTCAATTACTGTCCAGTACAAGACCTGGACTTTGATCTGGATTCCACCTCTTTTCCAGTTTTTTTTTCTAACCACAACATGCTCTCCTCAACTCCATTCCATCACCAAAAGTCGATCAATTATCCAACTCCGAGACGACTGAATCGCCGCAAACAGAACTCCGCAACTGGTCGCTAAACCGGTTTCGGAGGTTCAGCCACCCCGGGAACCGCGGGGCACCCCTGTAGCGGAATTTCTGGAACCCTTCGGACGCAGCTGAATAAGCTACAGGCAGCCGGAAGCAACGTCGACTTGGCCACAGCCACCAGCCACGTCAGGTACACGACCGCCTGGGTCAGCGACGTGGTACATGTACCTCACCCGTACCCCCACACCTCGACTGACTTCCCTTCATCATCATCGTTGACCTTCAACAACACACCAGAGATCGCCACGACAGTAGCTTCAAGATGTCGGGCGAATCTCCCGAGGCGAGAGAGAAGAGGCTCGTGGGAACCGTCCAGATCCGGATCCTTGAGGCCTCGAACAAGGAGGACAAGCTCAACGACATTCTCAAGAAGTACCTGTGCGCCCTGCTGCTGAAGGCGACCAGCGACCATGCATCAGTTCGCAATGAGGTGAGAGGAGAGACCCCCTGGCTTTGACGGATTCAATTGATTCTCATGCTCGCCGCAGGTCATCCAATTTGCTGGAAAGTTGAAGACACTCATCATGCACCCGAGGTATGCCGGCCGCCTTTTGACCCATTTGATTGAGATCTGGCCAGACTGACGGTGGCGACAGCATCATTTTGCCAGTAGAGGCTCTGATCGACCAGTACAAGAAAAGCTCGTCACCAATTCTGCGTGTCTTGAACATGTCATTCATCCAGCACAGCATTGGCCGTATGGAAGATTACGACCGCCGCGCCCTCGTCAGCAAAGTCGCTGAGGGCATCTCATCACCGTCGCCGACCCAAGCGTCAATGTTCAACGTCCTGCTCAAGATTCTCCCAGACATCCAGGTTCCATCACGCGGTAGCGAAGAGGACATGGCGTTCCGCGAGGCTAGCGGCCTGACCGACGATGCGGACGCTGCGTTCATTGCCAAATGGCTCGGCAAAGTGCTCCTCCTGAGAATCCCCGGAGGCTCAAGTCCCAGCCGCCAGGACTTTGAGAGGATGAACCCGGCACTCGCCCCGGAGGATCTGGACTTTCTCAAGCCTGAACAGCGCGATACGGCATCAGCCTTCCAGAAGATGCTGGATCTGCGCCGCAAGATTGCGCAGCTGCTGGCGAGCGGAGCGTTCAAGGATGAGGAGAGG
Source organism: Colletotrichum horii (assembly GCA_027406005.1). Classification (NCBI taxonomy): domain Eukaryota; kingdom Fungi; phylum Ascomycota; class Sordariomycetes; order Glomerellales; family Glomerellaceae; genus Colletotrichum; species Colletotrichum horii. The sequence continues at coordinate 8,067,338 of JANVYB010000001.1, read as the reverse complement.
CTTTTGCCCGCTCTGTCTGCTGCCGCGAGCCCGGATTACCAGGTTTCACAGGTTGGAGAGGACATTTTGAAGAGAATGACAATCGACTTTGAGAAGAAGGAGATTGTCGAGGAGCTTTACAACTCTCACGCTAGACTTCCCGCGCCGCACCGCATTAGAATCCTCGGTCTGCTGTCTAGGTCAACACTTGCGACGACAATGCACGACCGCATCCACGCCGTTGTCACCCTGGACTTCGGCACCGAGACCACCTCAAATACCCCTGCACATCTCCAAGCTGCCAGCGGCCTCGAGCGAAACAAGCTCCACAAGGCCCTCTTCCACTTTATCAACTGGACAGCAACTCGGGGCCCGACCCAAGGACCGTTCACGATTGGCTCCAAGCTCATCGACATGATGCGCGGATACGTCGAGGACCAGGGCTGGCCCTCCCCTCGCACCTTGTCTGCTGATGAAGAGATCCTCCGAGCGATGGCGTACGATCTGCTCGGGTCTCTGGGAATGGGTAGCCCTATTTCTGCACAGGATAAGCTGCACCTCGTCGGCTGGCTCTTCCGCTCGCTGTCGGAGGATCCCACGAACGAGACGGTTGTTAACATCGAGGGCTCGCTTTCGGGACTGACAAGGAGCTTCGACCCCAAGACCGTCAGCGGCGACGGACGCGGTAGCGGAAACGTGAGCCTCATCTCTCTGCTGCTCCACTACACGAACCTGTCTGAAGACGCTCCCGCGGTGCGTAGCGCGCGCTTTTCGGCCGTTAAGTGGGCGAACCAGACCATTGCATCGTGGGATGAGAGGGGACGATGGATCGACATTCTCGCCATCGCTGGACGCAGGGGCGAGAGGACGGAAGTTGTCGAGGAGGGCCGCAAAGGCTTGGACCCGTGGACATACCGGGACGGAGAGGACCACAAGATGCCGGACTGGATCAAGCTGATGGTTTACTTCTTTTGCGAAAAGATCTCGGACGACTTGACCAGTGACGACTTCACCAACGCGACGAAGAAGTACAACTTGGAGTTTGAGGACGAGGCGACGATTCAGAACTTTGAAGGCGAAAAGATTTCCGCGTACCCCGTGGCCGTGGAGTACGTCAAGAGGGCCTTGTTCATCGCCGCGCTGCCCGATTTCCCGCTCGTCCCCGGATGGGCGGAGCAGCTTGACACCCAAGTCCGCAATGATATCAAGACCCGCGACAAGATCCGCGCTTATCTGCGTTCCATCGACGAAGCGCACATTGCCCTGCTAATCAAGGTCTGCTTCGACGGCGTCCGTTTCAGAAACAAAGAGGGCGCCAACCCCGTCATTGAAAGCTGTCTTCGCTCTCTCGTCGACATCGCCTCGCTTTCCCCGTCGGGCGCCATCAGCCACATTGCAGGGAACGCACACCTGCTGCAAGCATGCACGAGAAACAACAACCGCCACATTCGCTTCCTCGCTGCTCAAGCGTGTGGCATCCTGGTTCCCCATCCTCTTAACAAGACGGATCTGGACATCCCTGATGCGACAGCCGCCAAGCAGGTCAGGAACCAGCACATCCAGGAGTTCCTGCATAACCTTAAGGCCACGACTTATGCATGGGAGAATTCGGTGGGCTCGTACGCCAACGCGGTGGAGGGTTCTATACAGGCTTTCGGGCACATTTTCTCCAGGGCCGTGTACTACGGCCTGCCCATCCCGGCCGATACGCATTTGCCGCCGAAGCTGCTCATGGACAAGAGCTCCCACCGTCCGTCGCTCGAGGACGCAATCCTCGACTGCTACGCTGAGCTTTGGACCGCCGGCCTCTCGCAATACATCCCAGACAATGTTAACAACCTCACAGCGGATTACGTGATTGAGAGACTCGGGGAGAAGGCAGCAGCCGGAAGCGACAAGGCCATCTTCGCCCTGGGCCGGCTGGCGCTTGCATTCAACGAGCCCAACGAGGAGGCAACACCCGAGGACGGCCTTCTGTACCCATCGAGCAAGACATCCGGCATCGACATTGTCCTCCGCGTGCTCTTTGGTCTTCACACCAGGCGCGAGACGGAGATCCAGTTTACCGTTGGAGAGGCTATTACCGCCGCTATCGCGTGCTGGGACTCGGACTTTGTCAAACTTACTCTCAACGTCGACGCCCCAGCCGGATCCTGGAAGAAGGAGAAGCGCAGCGTCAGGGTCACCGCCGTCCTCGACAAGCTGTTTAAAGACTGCAAGACAACGAAACCCTCTCTTCTCAAGGCTTCCGGCATATGGCTCTTCTGCGTGGTTCAGTACTGCGGCCACCTGACCGAGGTTCAGTCTCGTTTGAGAGAGGCCCAGGTCGCTTTCATGCGCCTCCTCAGCGCGAGAGACGAGCTGGTGCAAGAGACTGCCTCGCGCGGTCTCGCGCTGGTATACGAAAAGGGCGACGAGGATTTGAAGCAGGATCTGACGAGGGACTTGGTTTCTGCCTTCACTGGCAACAGCACGCAGATCAAGGTCGAGGAGGAGACTGAGCTTTTCGAGCCCGGTGCTCTACCCACAGGCGAGGGCAAATCCGTCACTTCGTACAAGGATATCGTCAGCCTTGCAAACGAGGTCGGCGACCAAAGCCTGGTGTACAAGTTCATGTCTCTCGCCACCAACGCCGCGACCTGGTCGACGCGCTCCGCCTTTGGCAGGTTCGGCCTTAGCAACATTCTCTCCGAATCAGAGGTCGACCCGAAGCTGTATCCTAAGCTCTTCCGCTACCGCTTCGACCCGAACTCCAATGTCCAGCGGTCCATGGACGACATCTGGAAAGCCCTCGTCAAGAACCCGAACGAGACGATCAGCATCCACTTTGACGCCATAATGCAGGACCTATTGAAGAACGTCCTCGGAAAGGAATGGCGCGTTCGTCAGGCAAGCTGCGGCGCCATTTCTGACCTCATCTCAGGACAGCCGTTCCACAAGTACGAGCAGTACTACGCCGAGATCTGGACCGCTGCACTCAAGGTCCTCGACGACGTCAAGGGCTCCGTGCGTGAGGCGGCCCTGAAGCTGTGCATGGGCCTGACCAACACCATCGTACGACAGCTCGAGGAAGGCGGATCTTCGTCGTCGGCACAGGCAATGTTGAAGCAAGCGCTGCGCTTCCTCCTCTCCCCCAGCGGCCTCGAGAGCGGTGTCGACGAGGTCAAGATGTTTTCGCTCAAGACCATCATTGACATCACAAAGAAGGGCGGTCCTAATCTGAAGCCATTCATCGTCGACTTCATCCCCCCTCTGCTTGGTCTCCACAGCACCATCGAGCCGGAGCAGATCAACTACGCCTACCAGAAGGTCAGCGAGGACTCCAGGGACCAGCTCGACAAGCTGCGCGCCAGATGGGTCAACCAGTCCCCCATCTCCGAGGCCATCGACAACTGCCTTCGACAGCTGGACGCGGAGGGCATGAAGCAGCTTGCGCCCAAGCTCGAGGACATCATCAAGACGGCCATCGGCATGCCGACCAAGATCGCCTGCGCCCGACTCATCGGCGACCTGGTCATGCGTCATGCCGTCGACTTCAAGCCCGTCTCGTCCAAGTTCATGCAGCTCATGGAGAAGCAAGCTCTGGACCGCAACGACGAGGTCAGCAAGGGCTACGCGCGCGCCGTGGGATATCTCATGCGCATCGTCCCCGACGCATCCAAGGAGCGGCTTGTTGACAAGTTCGTCGAGCTGTATTTTGGCAGCGAGGACGAGTCTCGCCGCGCCAAGGTCGCTGATGTGGTTCTTGGTGTCTCGAAGCTTGCTCCCGATCACTTTAACAGGCTCGCGGCCAAGTTTATCCCGTTCACGTACATGGGCCTTCATGACACAGATGACTACACGCGCAAGTGCTTCGACGAAGTCTGGAGTCAGCACGGATGCAGCTCCCGCACCGTCGCGCGCTACGTGCCTGAAATTGTCGGCTTCGTGAAGAGGGGCCTCGAGGCGCCTCGTTGGAATCTGCAACACACCGCGTCTTTCACGATTGCGGCGATGGTAAAGGCGGTGGTCAACTCGAGCGACGCCACTGGCCAGATTTCCGAGGCAAACCTGAAGGTCATCTGGCCCATCTTCGACAAGGCTCTGGCGGTGAAGACGTTCCCCGGCAAGGAGAAGCTGCTAGAGTCGTACCCGCAGTTCGTCGGCAAGGGGCAAAGCCTCTGGAAGAACGACCCCGCCGTGGCGGCACAGCAGTTGAAGGTCGCCGTGCGGGAGGCGAAGCGAAACAACGAGGACTACCGGCCGCACGCGTTCAAGGCTCTGTGGAAGTTTGCCGAGCAGCGGGAGGACCGGGACATGCTTGAGGAGATCTCGGGCATCGTCAGCGGCGTGCTGGACGACATGCTCGACGAGGACAGGATGGACGTCGACGGGTCCGGAGACAAGCTCCGCAAGGCTGCTGTCAATGGCGTCGAGGCCATCGCTAGGGGCTACAACCGTCCTCAGATGAGGGAGGACCCCGGCGTTGTGGCTAAGAAGGTGTTTGAGCTGCTGAAGCCGTATCTCTCGAGCGACAAGTTCGCCGCCATCAAGCGGGAAGTGTGGTACGAATGCGTCCGAGATCTGATGAAGGCGGCTCCGAAGCCGCAGGCTGCTACGGGCGACAAGGCGACTGCTCAAGCATATCTGAAGAGTCTCGACCTTGAACAGCCTGACAACGGCACCGAGTCGCAGCGGACGATGAGGGTTCTGGCTCTGGGACAAGTATTCGAGGCGATGCAGCGGGGCGTGTTCGGAGCGACGACGGCGGAAGACAGGCAGGAGTATAAGGAGGCGGTGAAGAAGATGCTAGAGGGTGAGAGGTCGTTGGAGGTGCAGAAGCACCTCAAGGAGATCCTCGCAGAGCTTGAGAAGTAGAGGCAGAGATAACTGACGGGGGATGACGAAAGATGACGGGCGAGATCATGGTGATCTTTATAGAACTGGAAACCAAGGGGCAAGATACCCTTTGCTTGAGCTTTAGGAATTGAAATGGCTTTTTGATATGCTCTCGCTCTGCCAGGTGAGGATGGTGATGGCTTCGAAGGTGGCTTGGCCCTTCCACAAGCACTAGCCACAGCATGAGGAGGACCGGGCTAAGGAGCAGGAGGGGATTATGTCACCGCGAAAATATTCCGCCATTCTCCCGGGCCGCTGCAGGCCGCACCGCACCGACGCCTAATTTCACCACAGCGGGCAGGCAGTTGCGTCACTGAGCTGGCGCCTTCAGGGTGGCACTGATTCGGCAACAGCAGCACCTGGCACCTGCGCCGCCAGGACAAGCCTTGAAGCCCGCATCCACCAGCAGCAGCAGCAGCAGCAGCAGCCAACACCAACCACGACAACACTTCTGCGGCGCGCAGACATTCTTTTTTCCCTTACCAAATTCACCGCGGCTGCCACGTCCAGGACTTATATCTCTTTGTGTCCGGAGCCGCACCATCAACTTTCTTGAAACGCGTCAAAGGACCACAGCCAAAGAGGTCGTCAACCCAAACGGGTCACTGAAGCACACGGACAGCCCAGGCCTGCAGCTGCCCCTCGCCCCTCGCCCCTCGCCTTGTGCCAGAACACCACCTACGGATTACGGATACTCCACGTCCACTGCCTTTCGGTTGAAGGTGGGGCAGAGGTGCCATCGTCTTCCTGCTCCGAAGCCCCCTCTGCGTTCACCTTTCTGACCGCCACCAAAATATTCGTGTCCGACGCAAGCTTTTCTGCTGTCAGAGGCTTCATTCGACACTGCTTAATCAACCACCCACCGGCAAACCGAGTGCCTACCCTCTGCCGAGCGCAAACCGCAATCATGGACGAGGACATCTCCAACTTCGTCGCTATCACGGCCGCCAGTCCGGAGGCTGCCCGCGGCTACCTCGAGATGGCCAACAACAACCTCGAGTCTGCCATCCAGCTCTTCTTCGAGAGCCCCGACCTTGCGAGCAGCTTCACCGCCGCTCCTGCCGCCAGCGCGTCCACAGCACCACCCGTCCCCGCAGCTACCCGACCGAACATTGGCCGCCAGGACGACCGCGGAGTTATTCACATAGACAGCGATGACGACGGCGACACCGCCATGACCGTCGACGACGATGACGATACGTTTGGACAAGACGACTCTGATATCGCGGCCCAGGCCCAGGTCGAGGCTATTGCACGGAACGCGCAGGAGGAGGAAGATGCTGCCATGGCCAAGAGATTACAAGAGGAGCTCTACGGCGGTGGCGCCGGCGGAGGAGGAGGAGGCGGAGCTGCCCCCGATGATGTCAGATCGCCTATCGCCAGAACTACGGAGACGCTGGTTGGAGGCTACGACGCCGACGATGGCATGGGTATGGACATGGACTCTATCATCCGAGCGCAGATGCGCCAAAGGGAGGCGGCGAGAGCAGCGCGAGGTAAGCGACATGCTGCTACTGCGTATCGAATTTCTAGAGGCTGACACGATTCTTTCGCAGGTGGTGGTCCCTTCAGTCACAACTTGTCAATCTGGGACGATGACAGCCCGTCGCCTCAGCCAGCCGCGACCGAAAGCGGCGCCCGCGCCCAGAGACTGGCGGAGCTCTTCCGCCCGCCCTACGACATCATGTCCAGATCGGACTGGGACGAGGCACGACAGGAGGGCAAGGACGACAAGAAGTGGATTTTGGTCAACCTCCAGGACATGAGCGACTTCAACTGCCAGGCCCTGAACCGCGACATCTGGAAGGACCCCGCCATCAGGCAATTGCTTGCGGAGAGCTTCATCTTTCTCCAGTACGACAAGTCGTCCGTCTCGGCACAGCAGTATGTGACGTTCTATTTCCACCACGGTGGCCACGAGAACCCCGACAACTATCCCCACGTCGCCATTATCGATCCGAGAACAGGAGAGCAGGTCAAGGTCTGGAGCGGACGGCCGTTCCCCACCGCTACCGACTTCCATGCGCAGCTGGCCGAGTTCCTCGACCGGTACAGCTTGGCGGCGAACAGCAAGAACCCCGTTGCGGACCAGACGACGCAGCGGCCCAAGACGGTCGACGTCGACCGGATGACGGAGGAGGAGATGCTGGAGATGGCGCTGCAGAACAGTCTCGAGACGTCCAACGGCGGCGGCGGCAGCAGCAGCTCCAAGCCCAAGACGAGCGTGTTCGACCCCGACGCGCTCACCAAGTCGGATTCATCCAGCGAGAAGGGCAAGGCCCCTGCGGCGGACGAGGCGACAACCCCCACGGCGGAGGCACCTGCGCAGAGCATCTGGGCCAAGATCGCAAGCGACAAGCCCCACACAGAGCCCGAGAACAACCCCGCCACGACGACACGGATACAGTTCCGTCACCCCACCGGACGTGTCATCCGGCGGTTCAGCCTGGAAGACACGGTCAGACGCATCTACGAGTGGCTCAAGGCAGAGCCGCTCGAGGGCAAGGAGGGCGTCGAGTTTGAGCTGAAGCGCATGCCGCAGGGCCAGGACCTGACGGAGGAGTTGGACAAGACCATTATGGAGGCCGGCCTCAAGCAGGGAACCGTCATGATTGAGTTCATCGAGGACTAGGGTTTGGTGAGGTTACGAGTGACGGATCGATAATGACAGCCGTTTTGGGGGCAACGCGCATGACTTCACACGGGCCGGGAGAGCATGACCGATAGATGGTACAGGGAGGACGACTGGTTTTCTTCCCTTTTTTTTTCCTTTTCTTGTCTTGTCGCTTCACTAGGGGACATTCACATACACATACCACGATGACACGGTGACAGCATTGGCTCGATGATGGTTGCAAAGGCGGGCTGGGCTGGGACGTAATCCGCCGAGTACAGACAGAGGAAGGGCCGAGATGGGGGATGTCTCCCCCTTCGGCGACTAGGGTAGACGAGTTTACAGAGGCGCATCAATAGACCTCAGAGACAGACAGTAGGAAGTTTCTGTGCGACGTGAAGGGTGAACTTGAACGTGTGAAGGCGCTTTTCCACGGATATCCTGAGGGTCCTTCCCTGGATGACGTCTCTATTAACTCGTGATAAGACCTTCACTTTCAATAAAAGCCAGTGGTCCAGCGGGGTCACTAGACATGTTGATCTGCATTGGTAAAAGTCAAGAGAGGTCGCGCCGTCAGACCCAAAGAAATAGAGGAAGTTGCATACACCTGAGATGCGGACGTTTCACCGCGGTTCACCACGGTGAGTAGGCGCGTCTGGTAGCCAATCAAGCGGGCGTCGCGAACGGGTTCCTGGGCAGTGGTCGAGTGTGGAAACAGCCAATCAGGAGGCCGCGGAGACTTGTCGGTTCAGCGCCTCATAAGCTTTCCCATGTCTTTTTTTTTTTGGTGATTTTCTCGAGGTGCCTGCCTTTGTGGCCCCTGCGTCTCATTGGTTCGCTTAATACCCTTACCTAAGGCTTCATTGTTTTTAGGTGATGGAGAGCGCTGACGTTTTTACTGGACAGGGGGGGCGGCCCAGTGAGGGGAAAAGGGTTGACATCAACAGCGGCTGGTTGCTGGTGAACCGACCCCTCTCGGCTGGGTGTAAACAAATGGGATGCAGATGCACCTCGTTCCCAGTGAGGGAAGGCCGCCCGAGTCGATTGGGCGGGACGGCATACGGAATACAATGAATGGCCTTGGGGGATATTGACTGGTGATGATAAGGACAGCAGAAATAGTAATTCGCAGTGTTTTTCTGCGGCAGGTGTGCATTCAAAGCTGCATTGGATTGAGTTGTTGTCAATCATCAAGTACCGTACCTTCTTAGCGTCAGGGGTCAATTGCGAATGAATGGAATGGGAAAAGACGAAGAAAACAACCACCACAACCACCACCACAAACATCAACAGACGACGCCGTCGCAGCCGCTTCTTTGTCCCCGAGCGGTGCAGGCTGTTTACCCCACACTCTTCCTCGTGTGTTCCTGCGTCCGTTCCCTCATCGCGTCGAGTCTAGCCAGCGCCAACACCCAAAAGCGTCACACAAGCACACCACCACACACCGTTCTGCCCCCAAGTTACTTTCTCATTCAACTCTCAACTCTTCCACCTTGGACGACTACTATTATCAACCATATCCAGTCCCATTCCACCAAGAAACACTGCAAGTTGCTACATTGTGTGTACTTGTGTTTGTTTGTGTACTGCTCCGGAGCAAGGCACACCTCAGAACAGCGACTCGGCGGCACTTTTATTTTTGAAAAAGCTCGTTCCTTCTTAGGCCCTTGCAGCAGCTGCGAACTGACCCTCTCCTCTCCTTGCCTTACCTCATCTCACCTGCGCAGGAGCTTGCTTTTCTTTTTTTTACCCTTCCTCACCGTCCGTTGTTTTGGCCATACTTCCAGCTGGGAAATTGGGCGCAGCGAGACACCGATTGACGTCTTCCCCCCACGAGTTTACGACAACCTCGACCTCGACCCCCGAGGAATGCGAATTGCTGCGGCCCGCTAGAGTGTCTCTCTTTCGCTGCCTGCCTCTGGGACATCCCTTTTTTTGGTATATTCTGTTTCTGGTCGATTTCCCTTTGGAGAACCTAGCTAGAGACACGCGGCGAAACGTACGACTTCCAGCTGCACCAAGCCGCCCCGTCTGGAGCTAGCCACCGTTAGGTGCTCCCGACTAGAAGGATCTTGAGGCTAACTCTGCGCGTTAATCCCAGATCGCTTCCTTTCCACCTCCGTCCCGTCGGCGCCTCTTCTCTCGTCCCAAGATCGTCTCTGCTCTGGCTGCCGGCACATTCAGCTCGCAACGGCTGCATCCGTCGCCAACGTCGTTAGTTGTCGCTGTCGTCGTCGTCGTCGTCGTCGTCCCCCACCGCCTCCCCCCTCCCCCGGCTGCCAAACCCCAGGATCCCCTCTTCAAACCTCTTGGTTCCTCCCATCCTCGTCCGAGCACCGAAGCAAGACTGAGTTTCTTGCCCTGCAATCTCCCGAGCGACCGTCAAACTTCAATTGGGCAGCGACGAACCGCCCCAGCGACCCAGACGAACCCTCCACGGCCGCCAACGTCGCCCACGGCTTCTCCTCGACCGCAACCCCGCGGCACCGACTTCGCGCGCTGGTCTACGCACCCGACGACGCACTGTGGCTCTGTTGCGCCGGCACACGGATTGCTGCACAGGGCATCACCGCGCAGTTCTGAACCGCAAACATGGGTGATCGCGAGAGGGACATGGAGGAGGGCAACGAGGCCCTCGACCCCGGGCTGCTCTACACCAAGGAGTACTGCATCGGTATGCGCCGTCCCTGCGCGTCTGAGGCGGCCCCTCGCTAACACACAGGTTTTCCCAGGCGGAGGAAGCTTCGGCAAGGTCTACAAGGGGTAAGCGCACATGTCCCTCTCCCCCAGCACGCACGAGACTACATGTCCAGACCTCAAGCTGACAATTGCCTCTGTGCAGCGTCGACAAGCGCACCGGCCATGCCGTCGCCATCAAGATCATCGACATCGAGAGCGCCGAGGACGAGGTCGAAGACATCATCCAGGAGATCGCCATCCTGTCGGAGCTGCAGTCGCCCTACGTCACAAAGTACTACGGGTCGTACGCCAAGGGCGCCGAGCTGTGGATCGTCATGGAGTTCTGCTCCGGCGGGAGCTGCGCCGACCTGATGAAGCCGGGCTTGATCGGCGAGGACTACATTGCCATCATCATCCGCGAGCTGCTGCTGGGCCTCGACTACCTGCACTCGGACAAGAAACTGCACCGCGACGTCAAAGGTCTGTACCTCCGCGCAAAGCTATGTGGCAGGCGGTGTTGCTAACGGTAACCAGCTGCCAACGTGCTCCTGAGCTCTAACGGCCAGGTCAAGCTCGCCGACTTTGGCGTTTCCGGACAGCTCTCGGCGACAATGACCAAGAAGAACACCTTCGTGGGCACCCCCTTCTGGATGGCGCCCGAGGTCATTAAGCAATCGGGCTACGACCACAAGGCTGACGTGTGGTCGCTCGGCATCACCGCTCTCGAGCTTGCCAACGGCGAGCCCCCCTACGCCGACATCCACCCCATGAAGGTGTTGTTCTTGATCCCTAAGAATCCGCCGCCGCGGCTGGAAGGAAACTTCACCAAGGCCTTCAAGGACTTCATCGAGGCATGTCTACAGAGGGACCCCAGGGACCGGCCCACCGCCAAGGACCTGCTGAAGCACCCCTTTATACGCCGTGCTAAGAAGACGAGCTATTTAACAGAGTTGATTGAGCGGCACTCCCGGTGGGCCACCACCCACAAGAACGACGACGAGGAGAGTGACCAGGAGAACGAGAAATACCACGAGCGACAGCAGGTAGACGAGGACATGTGGGACTTTGGCACGGTAAGGCTCGTAGGCGACAGAGGCGGGCTTGTTCCGCGGCCTGGACTCAATGCCTTGGACGAGTCGGCTGCGAACTCGAGGGCAGCAAGATCAATCGAGAATACGGATGACTATGGAGAACGGCCAAGGGACAACAGCCCGACCAAGGTCCGCGAGTTTGGTCGTGACCTTGCCCTCGCTTCAGATACCCTAAAGGCCGCCATTGCGAATACGGGAACCTCTCGACAGGCATCACCACAAAGGAAACCAGTGCCGACCACCGCGCCGCAGTCACCGGCCAAGGTGCCTCTTCCAGTCTCACCAGAGAAGTTCCAGAGAGCTCCAGAGACGCCAAGGCCCGTCTCTCGACTGATTCCTCCCGCTGTCCCCGTAAGCCAATCGCCGGACTACGACCGAGAACTGCAGGCTCAGTTGCAGAGAGACATGGGCTTGCTGAGTCTGGGCCCTGTGATCCAGCCGGCGGAGTTGCGAGAGCAGGAGACGACGCCCCGGCCACCGCCTCACGGGCCCAGACCGCCCAATTCCAATACCAAGCTGGCGCCCATGGCGCTCCCAGAGATCCCGCCCTACCGCGGTGGGCCGCCGCAGGCCTCACAGATGTCGCCCAGAATATCGAGCCAGTCACCAAACGGTCAATACTTCCGGCAGCCCTCGGGCCAGGCGCCGCCGCCTCCGCCGTCCAAGGCCCACGCGCTGCCTTCGAAGACACAGGCGCCCACGCCGGAGCCGGCCCCGTCCGCCTTCCCCTCACCCGCGCCGTCGAACCCCAACGGCGAGCTGGATGCGCTCAACGACGTCATCTTCCCAGCGCTTGAGGAGGCGCTGAAGAGACGGCAGATCAGGCTGCAGCAGGCTTTCCGGCCGCAGCGCGGCTCGTCGAGCCCCGTGGTGATGAACCAGGTAACCCCGAAGCAGCAGCGCGCGGAGGCGGCGCACGAGAAGCTGCGGAAGCTCGTATATAAGCTCGCCCACGTCTGCAAAGAGATTGACCACTATGATAAGGCGGAGCCGGTGGGTATGGGAAGAGACGTGGGCACCTTCCTGGAGGGACTGCTGGAGGAAATACTCGTCAGGGTTGAACCCCTCGACGAGGAGGAAGTTGCGGCGTGAGCCGTCTGATGGCCTTGGCGGATGTGTGTGAGCCTGCTGAGGCGGGACGAAAGGGGGACAGGGGGCATGCCTGGTGGAGACAGCCAGCAGCAGCCAGCAAGAAGCACATGCTTCTCGAGTCGCCGCTCGTCACGAGTGACTTTTAACGAGGTGGCATGGGATATGGAATATGGGAACAATGGATATTGCGAACATCCGGTTCGTTCGGGGTCGTCTTCGCGGTATTAAAAAACAGCCGTCGTCGGCGAGCGGCGAGCGAGCGAGCGAAGCGAAACGGGATACAAAAGACTATACGACACTCTAAAGTACGATTACTATACAATAACTCATGCGAGGCATTGATTGGACCGGCAAAAGACGACACGACACGCACGACACGACGGACTGATATTTTCTTGGCTTATCCTGTCTTTCTCAGACCGGGGAGAAACAACAAGAATATGAAATGGGGGTGGTGGTGGCGAGATACTATAGGTGTGGGTGGGCTTCCGCAAAGACGAATGAAATGGACTGACTGCACTGGACTGCGTGTTTTTTTCCTATGTGTTTTCTCTTTAATTCCCTCTGTATTATACCCGGCATCAACTTAACCCAAGAATAGAGTGCGTGCCCTTCGTGTTATTCGCTCTCGCGTTTCTTTCTTTCGATCTCTGTCTGTGAGACTGTCTGCCTCTGTGAGAGAGACATGGGGCCCCGGAGGACCCGATGCAGGGCTGAGGCTGCGGCTGCGGCTGGCGCCTGCTTGCCCAGACGCCGCCTTGCCTAGCCAGTCATGGTGAGGCACAGGCCTGGAGTGGGAATGTGTGTGTTAATATCGAGAGAGGCGAGGCCTTTGCTCTTTTATTGTCTATAATTCATGGTTTCTTACCGCAGCACTTTGGGTTTGTGGGACGGTGTTTTTTAATCTATTCCGTCTCCTCTCATTCGCGCTTAGCTTTTTGTTCTTGTTTGTCTGTGGAGTAAGTAGTATTCCCGCGCGGAATCTCGAATCCCTGAGAATGCCTGCGCCGGCGTGGCTGCGGTGTCCAACGGTTCTAGACGCGGGTACGTCCGCCTGGCCGCGTGGTGGTGGCCTCTTTTGTTCGCTGCTGCGACTTTGCAAGGGCAAGTGTGTAAGGTAGGTTGTGGGTTTTTTGGGATCTGAGCGGGACTGCCGGAGGAAACAAGTGCTGTACCAAGCAGAAATTCTCGCTGGATTTGTTCAGTTGTTCCTGGGGGCTGGGAGAGGGGGGGAGGGAGGGGTTTTTGTGCATGTGGTTGATGTCCGTTCAGCCTCGATGCGGATTTTCTTGGAAGCGAGGAGGGGGATGGGCGGATGCGGCTGGACTTGGGACGCTTCAAGTTCAGAGCGCCTGCGAGGGGATGGGAGAAGGGGGAGGGGAGGAGGGGGGATATGTGATGGGAATCATGGGATTAGGAGAGGTAGGATGGCGGGTGGGTTTTTCTTTCTGTGCCGTTATATGGCCGTTTGACATGACTCTATCCACGACAGACCCTTGGCGCGAAAGGCCTTGGAATCTTGGATGAAAGGGAGTTTTGTGATGAAGCATTGGCGGTGGCGGCGGGGAGAGTGGGCAGCAGGAACTGTGTGTGTGTGTGTGTGTGTGTTTGTATGGGAGGGATAGGTATCCGATCGAGAGCGAGGAGTGAGGGCACAGACGGCAAGTCGGAGACGAGTCCGACGGTATGGGAATGTCGCGACGACGAAGAGTACGATACGACATCCAAGAACGCCAGAGAGAAACGTGCAGCACAGGGCAGGAAGGCAGGCAAGGCAGAGTAAAGCAAATCAAAGTCGCAGCGGCGGCAGGTTTGGACGTCCTGCATCGTCAACCTGAAACCAGACGCGCGCGTGGGGCGGCTCGAGTCATGGCCCTTGTTGGACTCTGCTTGCTTTCGTGTGCCGCCGTGTGCTGCAGAAGGGTGCGCCGGGAGCTTGGCGGAAGTCAAAATGAGGGCTCCTGGAGGAAGAGCGGACGTTGTGAGTTGTCTTGGATACTTGCGGTTTGTGTTGTCTTATACGGAAGTCGGATGTCTGAGGACTACTTGGTTAACCTATCAGGACATGGATACGCGGATTCCTTTCTCCAACTGCATCTCGCTCTTCCTCTTACCTCGGGAAGAGAAACAAAAGACGGAACAGGAGGACAGAGGCATTTCTAATACATTCGCTATTGCATTGACGATGGATGGCCTTGCTGGGCAGCGATAATAGTAGATGGTGCCGGCTGAGCAGGGGTGGTTCAGGCCAGGACCCTTGATCCTTGGGGCCACAACCGGACCCCGGTCCCAAAGGCCACCAACCCCAGACTTGGGACGAGTCAATCGGCCTACCGAGCGGCTTTTGCCTGTGTGTGTGCGTGCCAAGTGCCACTGGTGGTGCAGAACCTGCAGCGTACCTGACGACGTCTTGGCCCTGGGGAGTATCCTCTTTTTTCCCTTTCCGGGAGGACGAACGTCTTGGGTTTGCGTGCTCTGGGTTACGGGCGCGGGCGACCCCGATTAACCTGTTGCAAAAAAGCCGTGCACTCTGCGCCCATCTCTCCATCTCACACCCCCTCCACTACACTGCTGCTAGCCTACTTTTTAATTATTTTATTGCTGCTAACATAATTTGATTATTTTTTATACAGCAAAACCTAACTTTTTCTAAATATTTAATATTTTCTAAAAATATATGCTTATATAAGCAATATTTTGATCTACTGTGATATATTTTTCAGGCTAAGTAACTACCTCTAGATTTTTCCCTACCTATCTGCCCTCCTCTCTAACCTACCCTCACTACTACTACCACCCTCTCTTTTACTTACCTTATTATTACTGCTGTTGCTAGTGAAGCTATTATAAGATAGATTTTGATAAACAAGCTGAATTTAACATTCTTTTTGCTAACCTTATGATAATATAAGATTGCACTAAGATTGATAAGCGTTAACCACCTCCTCTAAGCAACCTATATATCAAATATAATAAAAATGCTGAAAAGTTACTTAACAACTTTATTAACTTTAATAAGGATATACTAAATGCAGAGATTACCTATATATTTACCTTTAAGCTACTTTTACTTAGTTTTACTACTAATATCTGCTTATAATAGGACTTATAAGTAAAGTTAAGATGACTTAAACTAGCCTCCTCTACCTCCCTGTTGATATTAAAGCTATATATACCTCTTTTTTTTCCCTCAACCCTTCTCTATATATTAGCAGTAAGGCTTTTGCTATGCAGTAGCCTTATATCACTAATTTCTTTGCTATATAGAGCTGCTGCAATATCTCTGCAAAGAAGCATATTGCACATTAGTACTACTGCTGCCCTCTCTCTAAATTTAAGCAGCAAAAAACTAAAGGTGAAGGTGTATGCAGCTGAGGGATATATGAAGCTCTCGCCTGCCTATTTTAAGCTAAAATTACCTAGCAGTATGCTGATAATATATTAATATAATACCTCTCTGTTAAAGTTGTTGCTACTGCTAATCCTTATAACTATAATATTACTCGCTTCAATTAAGTATATATACTTACTGCATTAAAGCAGTTTGCTGCCTTATAGATTTCTTTAGGCTATAAGCCTTCTAAGGTCTACTACATACTTAGAGGCCTTAACAGCTGCTATAAAGTTATTAAGAAGGCTCTTTTTTCAACTAGAGGTTGCTAGCTAACTTAGCAGGCAGTATGCAATACTAAGGCTAAGTGGTTCTATAAAAACCCTGATCTGCATATAGTTAGCAGGAATTTCTATAAGGATATCTAAGTTAACAAAGTATAAGCTTTTTGCCACTATGCTAGCCACTTTTTATATTAATATATTAATATTTAATAACACTATAGTGATAGAGAAGACAGTAACAGTTTCATTTAGGCTTAATAAGAGTTTATTAATCTTTTAGTATAATATAGTTACTTTGCTATAATAGATGCTACCTATAAGACTAACTAGCTTAATTAGCAGTTATACACTATTATAGTATATAATATAACAAGCATTTAGCTACTTATCATCTATTTTATTACTACTAAGGCTGATAGAGATATTATTGCTGCCTGCCTACACTAAGTTAAACTATAGTGTTAATAATGCAGTCGCAAGTAGCATCTATATTACTTCCTCACTAATAACTCTGCTGTTAAGCAACACGCTGTCTGCAAGGCCTTTCCTAAGCTAGAGGCTAGTAAGACCTAAATTATCTATTTACTCTGCTATGTTCACTGCAAGAGGACCTTTAATTGAAACCTTAAGAGCTCTAAATGCTAAAAAGCTTAAAAGGCCCTACTTAACGCCCTGAAATTCTATTAAACTGAGCATAAATGCATAGAAGCTATTGAAAAAGCGATTGCTAGAGCGCTTAAGTTGAAGTAAGATTATATACAAAAAAACTAGCTACTAACCTATTGCTAATAGGCTAACTACGCTTGCAACCATTCTGCCCTATTGCTACAAACTATATTAACTAACACTCTTAAGTTATAGCACTCTTCTCTTAAGTATAACTATAAGGCTTTAATAAGCTGTTTTTTGCTATATAGTATTATTAAACATATTAACTATATATCATTACGTTATTTTAACTGCACTAAGCTATACTATGCCAGCTTCTGCAGAAAAATGCTACCTAAGGTTATATTAATGCTTAGCTTCTACTGCTTCTTAGAATTAATATAAAAAAGATTGCTATTAAGATTTATAAGGCCTGCAAATTAATTAATAAGAATACCAACCTAGTTGATAGCATCTTTAGCAGCAACTATAATAACCCTCATAATAAGAGGCTTATAGTTTCTTATAATTGCCTCTTCTGATGCTACTAATATTTACCCTGCTGCTATATCCTATAGTAGCAGCTACTTAATAATAACGCTATCAGCAACCTCCACTAGTAATGCTAGGCAGACAGCTAGCAAAAAAGTAGCTTTAAGATTTATAAAGGCTAAAAGCTATATACAACTTAGAGATAAGTTATAAAGATATTAACCCTACTATTATATCTTAAAGTTTGAGAACAAACTGAGGTTTTTATAGATGCATATTTTAAGTATAAATGCTTAGTCTGCAAAGGTCAGCAGGAGGAGGCATATATAGCCTAATAAGCAGAGCAAGTAACAGAAGCAGTTAATAATATACTTAAGTTAACTATTAATATTTAGCAGACGCTGCTATAGTTATCTTTAATACACTTATTTTTTGAGTACTTATGTTGTTATGATGTAGAAGAAAGTAAGTTAGAGGGTGGGAGGGCGAGGGATGCAATAGATTGGATGTATAGCTAACCCCTGAGTCAGGAATACTACCCAATTAGGTCTAATAGTAGGGCAAACTAGCCGCCAGCAAATCCCTCACCCAGACCCACTCGCTGAGACATTGCCGTGGATCCTATCGACTACACGCCCCCTCGAGTGCACGGCTTTTTTGCAACAGGTTAATCGGGGTCGCGCGGGCAGCAGGCAAGCCTTGTCACTTTGCACACGCGCAGAGATGCATCTCGGGAGACCCCTGGCACGCCGTTGAGAGGGACAAGACTTTGCAGACAGGGCTCCGGGTCGGCGTGCTGCCGGCGAGATGTTCGTGGGGAATCGCCATCTGGGAGGCGAACATGAGCACGGATTTTTCGTTCCGACCACCCACGAGGCGAGTCGTGGAGACTGGAAGAGTCCGGTGTAGGATGTGTGTGTGTCTGATGTTATGTGACGTCTCTTAAGGGTAGCTGCACCGCCGCCCCTTCTCCTCCCCTCCTGACCCCCCCTTCCCTCCGTCTTGGAAGTCTTCTTCGGACTTTCTTTGCAACATATTCTCACTCCTTCCTTTTTGCCTTGTTGTTGTCGTTGTTGTTGCTGCTGCTGTTGTTGGTCGTGTTTCCTTGCTCGGATCGTGTTGATTACGTTTCCTGCCTGGCGACTACTATTCAAGACGGCTGGCTACCTTCACGGACATCGACTGTTGACTTGTGTGGACACGAGAGAGGAGAGAGAAAAGGAAAGCAAACCCATCACACTCTTTTCAATATCGTTATTTGTTACTTGCTGTTTCGGTCGAGGTTAATCGTAATCCTACGGGGGAGGATCGAAAGCCTCTTTTCTTTTCTTGCTTTGCTCATTATCTGGAGGAATCATTTCACCATCAACATATATCATACCCCCTCATCACATCCATTCATTTTATCTTGTAATCATTCATTCCACAATACCCTACTCGGAAGGGCACCGAACGCCTCAAATCGTCACTCGAAACTCGAATTTCCGCACACCGAAAATCGATTTTACGTCCCACGATACAACAGAGGCTGGTTCTCGACAAAAACGCAACATACTATTACCCGCGAACACACGTTCCTTCAGCAAGCTTGGCCGACTGTCGTGAACGAAGACAAAAAACCCCTACCTGGCCTACTCCCTATTCTCCACACAATCTCCAGTACCACCGAAGCAAAGATGAGATCGACAACATTACTCCTCGTGGCGTTGACGACGCTCGCCAGCGGGGTCAACGGGGTGAGGGCGGCGGCGAACCTGTGCTTCTTCCCCGGCGGCGTGCAGAGCCTCGACGTGCCGTGCGACCCCAAGGCCGAGGTCAGCATGTGCTGCGGCAGCGTGAATGCGTGTCTGAGCAACGGGCTGTGCAAGCTCGATGATACGTCGAACAACACGGGCATCGCGTACGCGAGAGGGACGTGTTCGGATCCGACGTGGCAGAGCCCGATTTGCCCGCAAAATTGCGTGTTGAGTGAGTCTTTCTTCCCCCATGATGTTCACATTTTCTCAGGAGGAGAGGGGAGAGGAGCTTGGTTCATGAACGTTGGCTTGCCGGGATGAAACGGGAATATGCCGTACTAACAAGCACAAACCAGACCCCGACACGAGAAAGAACAACACGGCCTTCGACTTCCGCTTCAACGGCGTGCAGGTCTGGCAATGCGACTCCCAAGGGTTCGCCACGCCGGGCAAGTTCTGCTGCGAATCCGCCGCCGAGAAGACGCGGTGCTGCTCCACGCCGGCGGCCATCTTCGGCCCGCTCATCGCCGCGACGCCGGGCAACGCCGCCGCCGTGCAGACGCTCAACACCAACTCCAAGTCCACGCCGACGCAGTCCGCCTCGGGCTCGCACAAGACGGGCGGCGGCGGCAGCGCGGCGGAGGCGACGGGGCCGGGACACACGCCCGCGATCACGAGCGCGCCGACGATGACGTCCAAGATCCCGGCGTCGACGCCCGCAGCCGGTGGAAGCGGGACTGGCGCCACGACGGGTGAAACTACGAGCGGTACGACGGAGAAGCAGGGCCTGGGCACGGTGGCAATGGTCGGGATGGGCGTGGGCGCGAGCGTGGGCGGTGCGCTGCTTGTTGCGGTTGGGGTGATGTGGTGGATGAGGAAGGAGAGAAGAGAGAGGGGCCCCGTGGAGCTTGATGGGAGCAGCGTGTACGGGGCCGGCGGCAACGGCGGCGGGGACTTGTCGCGGGCGAACTCGGGGCGGATCGCGTACGGCGGGATGAATGTGGGCAACGGGACGGGGACGATCAGCTCGATGGGGACGGGGACGTATGTGAACGGGATGGGGATGGTGGGCGGGCGGAGGGCGAGCAGTGAGTGGGACGGCAGCCCGGGCGGACTGGGCGGGTCGTATCAGATGGCGGAGATTGATGGCAAGGAGGCGCTTGTGGTTGGGGAGCCGAAGGGGCGGAAGAAGAGTCTGTACGAGTTGCCGTAGCGTTGGCGTGCGAGCTTGAGAGGGGATGATGAGTTGTAGACGGTGGTGAATCTGTACAAAAAGAAAACCGGATGGCACGGGGAGAGAGGGAGAGATGAGTATGGCGGTGATGGTGGTGATACCTTCAATTCGGATAGCGGGATTTCTTTTGGATTTCATCTTTTTTTAGTTCATGGTTGATGAGAATCTACTCTTCTACGAATTTCATATCATGATGTCAAATATCACGAGCTTCAATCTTGGTGAATCACGCAATGAACACTGGGGATGAAATCTGACTTGGTGAGATCTGCGATTCTATTCATTCTTGAGAGATCAACGCCCACTGATCCACGTACGGCCGAGATCATCTCAACTAGACGGATCACGGACAGCAAACATGTTTACTCTGACAGGAGGAACGACCGATAAGCCTAATGGAAATCGTCCTGATTCGACCATCACGGAAGGGACCGGACGAGTCACGACAACGGGCGCCGGCATTTCGGCACGAACAACTCAACCCTTACGGATACATGCCACTCTAACCGATGGAGCGGCTGAACATCGTCAGACGGCCCATGAAGGGGGTGGTAAGGTAGGTAGACACGGCAGCGGTTTACCAGCAGAGTGGATTCGGCTAGGGAACCGACCGACCGGATCGGCGTCCATTCAGAAGCCCCTCACGACAACGCTGGCTCGTGGGACTCGGGACTCCTCATCGACGAGCACCACGTGCTGCGCCTTAGGGTGGTAGTCGCGGTTGGAAGGGGGCCCGGGATGGGACTCAGCCGCTGCTTCATGGAGAGGGCAATGATCGGCAGGGGCTCTGCGGCTCCCTTGGTGTGAGAGGGCAGGCTGGCTGTTGATTTTGGGTTGGGCTTCAACAGCTCGTTGCGATTGTGGTTATTACTAATGGGTGGCCACACGTAAGGTTTGGCTTTACGATGGAAAGAGTATGCTTCTCCGCGGCAAGGCAGATCACCCTTTCGACGGCTAAACGTCTGCGCATACTGGTGGCCTTTGGTGTGAGCCGGGCATGAAAAGAGTTTATGTCATGATTGTCATCCGGTGGCGCGCATTGATAGGGCGCAGAGCGCAGAGGTGCTGCCGTGCGGTGTGTGGACATATGTCAGTTGAAGCGATGTTATGTGTGAGTGGATGTTGGAATAAGTGTGAGTGGGCGTCGTCGTGAGTTGACGGAAAGGTCGTTGCTGTCGTCGAGTCCGTGACCACCCCTGCTGCGAGATGGGACCCCTGGCTGTAGGGCGAGGTTTTGGCAGGGATACAGGGGGTTTCTGAGAATAGAGTTCGCTGCGACGTCTCATGAGGTATGATTGTCGATACCTGTTATTATATGGGATGACGCGATATAACCCCATCCCCATCCATTTCCTTGCAGAGCAGGGCTGAAGGCTGCCAAGGTGGCACGTTTCCGACAGATTGAGTATGATCCGTGGGTTTTGGGGGTCGTGATTTGAAGGGAAAGTGCATGTCTTGGAAATGAGAGGAAATGTTGGACGTCAATTAGCTTTATCACATTCATCTTGACTCGCCGTGGAAATGACGGTGTCATCACGGCAGCTTTAGGAAAAGCCTCGTTTTGAGATGAAGGACATTTGGCAAAGTTAGACTTGGCAGGTTGGCCTTTCTTGACGGCCGCCATAGTTCGGGTGACGGGGCTGGGGTTGAGGGTGTGAGAGCCGGCCTGGCGGAGCCGATAAGAGATGGGGTGACGAGTGGCCACAAGTCAGATCTTGCAGTAGCCTCCTCATGTCACGAACCCGATGTCCTCGGTAAGCCACGATCCATTTCAATAGACGTGGGAAGAATCGAGGCGATCTTCAACCCGCATATAAGATATCGGATTCGCAACGAACAGCGAAGAGGGGGCCAGAGACGATCGTGGGCAGCAAGCTCCGCCGGGCCCCCAATTATGATATTCGCGGGTGATATAGCACGGCACATGGAGCATTGCGTGATGCAGATTCGACCGTCATTCTTGGAAAGTCGTTACGCTGGGAGCGTGAGCTTGAGCGCTTGGAGGGGGGAGCGAGCCGTGTCACGTTTAGCGATGACTGCGCCCCCTTGACTAAGGCGGTCCCTGGCCTTTAAGAGTTTGGGGTCTGCATGTGCGACTCTTGCGGAGCCTGGGATATGGCATGTCTGTCCCGGACTGGATTTCCTGTATTACGCAAAGGTGGTCTGAATGCCGGATCGTCGTGAGAGCGCCATGCAAGTGCCGAGTGCTCGGGGCAGGACTCGGCCGTGGATTGGTGCGGGGTTGGAGGCTGTTGTTGGGGGCCGATCTTATGTTTCCTGGGCTGGAGCTATTGGACGCTCGTGTTGGCCCGTATTTGATGTTGCTGACAGATCCGATGTGGGCTTGCCCTTTTTCTGACGTGTGTCGTTGCCGGGAACGTTTCCGGAGGTTGAGATGATACGTTCGAGAAGGGTACCCGAGAAGTCGGGGGCGAGATGATGTGCTGCGATTTGGGTGAACTGCGTGCTTATCTTGTCGATCGGGGGCTAGTTGGCGATCTTGTTGCCTTCTTTTCGGGACTCTTCCGATATGTGATTTGCGTCGACAACATCTCTCCCCATTTGTAATATCTCGCGGTCGATTCCAGCTGTTCCCAATACGTGAAGTACAGGAGCCTCTTAATCAGCGGGCTATCTGGTTCGACGTGTCAGGCCGAATGATACCCAAGGCCCTCACTAGTCCGTCATATTCATCAAAGTGAAATTCGACAGACGTAAGAAAAGCATCCCCGGTAATAATGTTGAGACGTATGGATTGCGTGTCAATTTTCCCGAAAAGCGGGCGGAGTGGTTTCTTGTTCCTGACTAAGATCTATATGTCGTGGCAATAACGGGCTCCAAATACAGTTGATATAGTTGCTCAAGTCTCTTAAGTAATTTGTCAAGTATAGCTCGCCTGCGTTGAAACGGAGGGTGGGCAATTCTGCCCATTGGATCCGGGGATATATTGGGGGTTGTTTCGCGGGAGCCGCAAGGAACACGAGAGGCACGGATGGAATAAAGGCAGAAAGAGCCCCCAACACCGTGTGCTCTGCATGAGCTCGACGAAAGCACGTCAGCCAGTTCCGGGAGTTTAAATAGTACCCCTGTACGGCAGAGTCAGTAAGTCGCCGGTGGGAGGTGTTGAGCAACACAAGGGTGCTTAGTCTTAATTGGGGGTTCTAGTTATAACTACTTGAAGGTTCCCGAAAGAACGAACGGCAATTTAGATGAGAGCCTCCGATATGAGTCCAAAATTGTAGATCCAAGTTCATGACAGGTCCAAAGTTCGTTCTTGAGCTCCAGAGAACGTTTTCTCAGACCCCCTGATCATTGCAATTCCTACACGATGAAAGCCGCATGGCGTCGTAGTCTCAAGCTGCCCGACTTCCGACGTCTCTGCGTTGGGCAAAAGTAGCAGAAATACCTCTTTATGTCTTGTCCCACCCTCCGTAGTCCGTGAGAGAAGAAGAAGGCAAGTGTATTCGGTCTTGACACCACCGGGATGGTTTTCGTGGTCAAACTGTCCCGCACAATGCCACGGTAGCGGCCCCTTAGAGAAATTGGACTCTTCCTCGCCGACAAGAAAATAGGGTGGATTGCAGGCCAGAGACTCTGGGGCGATTCTTAGTGTCATCTGCATGACAGGACCATGTATACGAAAGAGGGTGCTTTGGATGGCTGACGTCATTGCTGGGCCGGTCCAGTCAACGCGGCAATTTATCGCAACAGTGTAGGCTTGGGGACTGAAATCATGGTTCTGCATCCTCCAGTAATCTAAACGGACAGGTGCGTTGCAAGAGAGCCAGCTCCAAGAAGGCGCCCCTGTGCCCGCCGGGCCTTTTTCTGGGCCCAGCCTCACCCACGATAGATCCTTTGATAGACACTCGCGACGAACGCCTAGGAGTATCTCCTGCTTGAAAACATCTTGGTAGAGTTCGGTGATTCCAGAAAAGGCTGGCATTCTGTCCGAAGAGATTGTGAAGTCTCTCCCTGTATAGTTTTGTATCCAATAGCACCAATTTTCGACATCGAGAAGGTCGGACTTCCCATCAAATGAAGTGAACTTTTCAACAGCGCGACCCGACTGGGTATGATGGAGCCTTTCGCACTCCCAATGGATCTCTGAGTCCAAGCAATGAAGAATACGGCGTGATAGAATCTCTTCTTGGCAAGCCCAACCTCGAGTGCTGAGATGGGCCTCCTCCAATTGACACGCATTAGTTTTTGCTTGGAGACGTACCATCACACTTTGCTAACGGCCGATACAGTCATTGAGATAGTCGAATGAAAAGTGCCCCAGGTGCTCATTGTTGGTGATTGGCGGGGGATCCTTGACCAGGACGTCTTGTTCCAGCCCTGGCATCTGTTTGGTAGCTTCGGCTTCTCCATCATCTCCCGGAAGCAACGCAGAGCTGCTATCTCTCCCACTACTGGCTGAAATAGTGAGAACAGTCCCAGAGTAGATATGCTTCATCCGAGAAGCCTCTCTTTGCCATTCGTGAGGATCATCTTGGATGATACAAAGAGAATCTATCCACAGAAAAGGTATTCCGAGAGACCGCGTAATTCTGATGGCATCTCGAAACGTCCGTGGAATCATTCCTTCCGGTATTTCCTTTTCAAAGGCTTCCACAGTTTCTCTAGTGGTTTTGAGAGGACCCGTTGCTTCAGGCGGCCCCCAAGAATGGCTCAAAGTTGCGTACCGTACACTGTCGTCTTGTTTGTCCAACTCGTTGGTGTTCACAAGACGTAGAAATCGACTTGCTCTAAGATCGATGAGTCTTAATGGCAAGATTCCTTTCATAGGCTCGCAGTCACGATGGCCGTATTTATGGCAGGTCTCAAACCAGTCTTTCGCATAACGAATGCGGTCTTCTGCTACTGTGAGATGCGGGGCAGTTCGACCGAGGGTCCAGAAATGTGGGTGACGGTAATCTGTGACATTAAATCAGTAATGTAGCTCTCAGACAGATTGGCATCGGTTTTCAAGTTTGATGTACCGGGATACTCGACTTCATCTTCGACGGACACGCCAATTAAGCCATTCTTCGTGAAAGATCTCCCATGTTCTCGGGCTTCCACCGTGATGATAACTGTTGCCCAGAGACCTCGACTCCAATTTGTTCGCATCCCATTGTTTGATACATCGAAGGAAATTGGGAGACAGGAGTTGAATAGGCTGATATGAAATCGCTCTTCGTGGTGGACGAGAGCCGGCTTCACGAAAAGGTCCCAAAGCATTTCGCAACACCGGCAGGTCTTCCCTGACTCGACCAAATCCCAAGTATCCGTCTGCCACTTTTTGTCGTAAGACTTCATGTCATCGTTACTGATCACGTGGCTGACGATGTCCAGACACTGATCGCAAGGCACTCTGCGGCCTTCCAGCATGATATCTGACGGGATAGATTCCACTCGAAGGTCGCGCTAAGGTGTCGGCGATTGAAAGGAGCGAGCGAGACAACCCTTCGACTCACAGACAATCAGTCTTGGAGTTCCGGGTCAAGTGGTGAAGGACGCAAAAGTCTGCGTAATCTCGCGCAACGTGCGATTGGGATTCAGGCAGCAATTGCGAACGTGACCAATTACGGCCACCTTAAGTGTCTTGGTAGCATCTCCAAATGAGAGCGCCCGGGATGGATAGCACCCGAGTCTGATACGTACCTTTTTCAAATGCGACAGAAGTAGGGGCTTCTGCGTTTTGATCTCGTTCTCATTATACGCATCAATCATATATATGGACCAAGTGAAGATTTTGCTAAGACCTAGGGCCCTTAGTAACGACTCGACTAAGTGAATTGTGAAACTGTAAATGGGCCCAGGAAGATTCAAATTTGATTACGAGGCTTTAGGATGAGAATGCTGGGCAGGAAATAATGAGATTAAGTTTTAGTCGATCCGCTGCATATGAAATAACAGTTGAGGTTCCAGGTTTCTGCGTCAGCTATTAGAATTCACGGCTGTACAAGACCCATGAGAATATGAGCTAAAGCCTGACATATCATTAATGGCATGGATACTTACTAGAATATGAGTCTCTGATATTAATCGAGTAAGCAAGCAATTCGCAACGCACCGCATAGCGTGACGGTTATATAACGCTAAATAACAGTAAGAATATAAGAACTACCAAGGTATTTACTTAGTAGTGGATAATCATTCAAGTGAAGAGAGCCTGAGGTTACTAAAATAATACATCATAACTATTAATCAAATATTAATACTCAATACATTAGTATCTAGCGGTTTATTAAAGTTACCAGCACAGAATGCTTTTCCTTTGCTAAGACACTGATGATATCCCAACATAACATGCTCATGAAAAGTATTCAATAGCAGTTAGCTCTCCGAATCAAAATGAATCACGAGAACTAGCTCAGCAACCGATAATAATTAGTCCGCCTGTGCGTCGTGAGGACGAAGAAATGACGACCAGCAGGCCAATGGCAGGCAATTCAATCACTAGGAAATATAGGCAGATACATGTCCATTCCCCCAGTAACCCGAGCCTTGGACGAGAGATAGATGCAGCAAGTACTCCTGGACAAACCAGAAGCAGCTGATATTTTATGGGTCATTCTACTGCCTTAGTTTGCCTTCTCCGAGAGCGCCCGACGGTCCACTTTGCCATCCGCAGTGATGGGCAAAGTGCTCAGGATGACAATATCCTCCGGCACCGACTCCATAGGAAGCTGATCTTCCAAAGTTTCGAAGAGCTGCCGTTGGATCGTCTGTCTGGCCTGCTGCTGAAGTGGCTGATTGCTGAACGCGCTGGGCTCTCGATCCTGATGGTCCGTCGGGAACCGCCAGAGAGCCTTGCCGCCATGACGACCACTACCAGCTACGGTATCAGATGGCTGCTGTTCACGGTAGAAGACGGCGTCGAGGCCACCACGCTGTGAGAACTGCCTCGCCCAACTAGTTTCAACTTGGTAGCCTGCTTCTTGAGCGATGTTCGCCAGGTCCAAGGCCGAGAGCGAGGGGGAGTCTTCGCTGCTTTGGCGGACAGACGCAAGCCACGCGGTATCATCATCCGCGTTCTCTTCTTGTCCCTTTACGTCCGCGAGCGCGTCGAGACAATGCCTTTCAAAGGCGGTCTTGCTGTAGGGAATGTTGCTCACGGCCATGATGTCTGGGCTTTCGGTGATCAGTTGATGGGAGAGGGTTGCACGATCCAGTTTGTGAGCCACAAAGTCGATCCATTTATCATCCGCAACGTCCCGAATGTTGCTGGCAAGGTGCTGCTGCTTCTTTTCTCCACTCTGTTCGTTTTTATGCGCAGTGTACAGGACCGCAGCGTAGCGATAGCTGCTCAACTCGTTGGTGGCCTTCATCTTCTTCGGGACGATACAGACATGCTCAACGAGGCCTGGAAACCGGTCAGGCAGTCTGGTAAAGAATGCAGGGTCAACCATCAACTCAATCTCGGCTTGCTCCAGCTCCAAGATCTTTTCGCGAAGGGCGGCCTTGCTTGTCTTTCCGCCCGTGGCCCCGTGAAGTGCCTTGGTGACCAAGAACTCCTTCTGAAGAGCAAAGGATCGGATATCCCCAAACACAACTGTCTGGACGGAGCCGAATTTCAGGATGCCCTCAACCACCTCCAGCAGGTAGGTCTGGCTAGGGAAATACTGGGCAACCGAATTGATGACGACCAAGTCGGGTGAGGGTGAACCCAGAAGATGAAAGTCGGTTGCTGTACCTTCGTATACATGCACCTTGTTCGCGAGTTCAGGGATCGACTGAGCCGTCGCGGAGACGAAGTCGACCGCCCTGCGGGACGGCTCGATACCATGATAGGAACGAATATGGCGGGCGAGACTGAAGAGAATCATGCCGGAGCCGGTCCCGAGTTCGACCACGTTGACCGGACAGTCGCGAATGCTGTGTGCGACCACCATATTGATAGTATCGTCCAGCCACTCGTTCATATCCGCTTTATCCAGCGCGCTACCATCGTAGGCTGAGATCCAGCCGGTAAAGTCGCGCCCGACAGTTTCCCGCCGCGCTTCGTCGTCGATGGTGGCGTAGACGCGCCGGTCAAAGACCGACTCCCACAGCTGCACTTGCTCCGCCTCGAACTCGTCGCCAGACTGGCCGAGGGTTCGGATCTGGCTCTCGAGGGCTTGGTCGTGCAGCGTCACAAAGCCCACGAGCATGTCTTCCCCATATCTTTGCACAGATAACACGGCAGCGTCTTTGACAGACTCATGACTGCGCAAGAGCTGCTCGACGGCATGGATGTCGCCAGCTTCCAGGGTATCCATAATTTCCAACAAGGGGTACGGTAAGTAACAGGCAACGAAAAGTGTGCTAGTCTTTTGCCACAGAAAATGATGAAGTGAGGTGACCGCAGGCCAGCTTCTCTTTGAGGCTTTCTAACCTGATGTTGAGATTCTTGTAACCGTAACTATGCTAGACACCTCGACAATCCGTTTGTGACATGTTATGACTTTGCCCCCATGGATGTTTCTATGGGGCTGGCTGGTGTTCCACGTCATCTTTTGATGCATGTCAGCAAGACGATGGCCGGGTTACATTGAAACCCTGCGTTCACTGTTTGTATCCCTTTTCCTTCTAACTTTTTTCATACATTCGTATAGGTAGCAGGTTACCGTCTGCGGGTACACCTCGTTTGTAATATGTGGCTCTGTCACGGATACATGGTGTGGACTCACCTCTCGGACTTTGATGCCCACCCACGTTCTACATATCCATTTGTGTCTGCAGGTCCCGGAACCCATGTCGGCTGCGCCATCTTCGACCCCAACTGCAACGTTGTTTTGATCTTTTGTTCAGAAATCAGGCGGTTCCCATACTGGCCGACCTCTAAAAGTCGCTGGATTGAAGGCATTTCTTGCAAGGTTCAATGCCCCATATTGTCGGAATTCTAGCCAGAACATCAGGAACCATGGAAAAAAAAGGACTCGGCATGGCAAAGCAACGCGAGTTGACAGGGATTCCTCGCACGCCAGGTGCAGACGGATACGGGTTTCGTCATATTACAAGGATCCAATGCCCGTGACACTCTGGAATAATAGATACTTCACTCACAGAAATCGTTAGGGAAGCCTAAGGGGCCGAGCCGTGTCCAACACGCATGCGTACTCCTTGAATAGCACAAATTACTAACAACCCGTCTAACATTGCTGGAAAACCACACACAGAGCCTCCACGGTCCGGTATAATCGGTGTCGCAAAAGTGGAACCACGATTGCGGGAGCGCAAGCGTAGCTTTTGTTACCACACACCCCCCCAGGCTGTAGAGTACGTCTACAGGGCTACCTACAGGCTGAACAACGCCACGCGCCCACCTAAGGGGCACTGCCCTTAAGAAAGGAAAAAACAGCTGACTCGAGCGGGAATTGAACCCGCGACTAATGTGCGAACGTCCTACGAAGCGCCCACTTTTGCCATTGTGGCACAGAGGTAGCTGGGTAAAACGGGCTCATAACTGTCGCAAAAGTGGAACCACGATTGCGGGAGCGCAAGCGTAGCTTTTGTTACCACAATCGGCGTATTATCCGCTACGTGCCGATAAAAAAGTAGCGTAGTGGTCTGCAAGACTGTAGTCTTTAGAATGCAAACGATTTGCATTTTATTTCCTCCGTTTCTGTGTCTTCGTGTTTTACCTTTGATACTTTTGCGTCGGTAACTTGAGGGAAAGTGTCTAAGCCAAGTGGGAACTATGAAAACCTACTAAGTGAAAACAATTGATGATTCATATGCACCCAGTTCCGTTTTCAAAGCTAAATTGATATTCGGAATTATCTACGCCTTCTGACGAGCAACAATCACATCCGCCAACGTCTGCAAATCAGGGGCGCCAACGATCTGCGTGAGAGCCAGATCAGCTCCGAATTCTCTCTTGATCCAGTTCCGCAGCTCCACCGACACCAGCGAGTCCAAGCCGTACTCGATCAGACTGCGAGTCGGCGTCACATCCTCGCGGCTCATCATCGTAATAGACGAGACCTTCCCGGTCAGCGCGTCCAGAAGACTGAGCTCTCCTCCGGCGGCGACCTCGCCGTCGACATGGCCGTCCAACGCGTGCTTATTTTTCCTCCACTTCTTCTGGCGCAGGGCGGACAGGTACCGCGACCGTTCTTCCAGCCCGTGCGACTTGCCTTGAGGCGAGTCATAGAGCACAAATGCTATTGCTCGGGAGTCGATATTCAGGCCGGACGACGGGCCGATGATGGCTCCCCTGATGACGGTGTGGACCTGGGCGATGGAGATGTAGAAGCCCAGCTTCTCGAGGAGCTGCTCACGCATGCCTTGCTGAATGACGTAGCCGACATCGTCCACGACAGGCAGGCTGATGGAAATGGTGGGCTTGCCGGCGCGGCTTCTCCACTGGGCGAAGGCGTCGAGGAAGGATGATGTCTGACAGTAGATGGACTGGCCGACGTTGCCGACAACGTTGGCCCCGGATGCGAGGGCGACGAAGAAATCAAGATCGGGTAGGAGGTGGTGGAGATTCCAAGCGGCGTCGATCTTGGGGCCGTTGATTGCCTTCCAGTCGTCGAAGGAGGCGTTGAAGAAGATGGAGTCGCGAAGGTACATTGAGCCGTGGATCACGCCCTTGACGGGAGCGAGGTCCTTGACAGCCTCCAACGCGGCAAGGAGACTGTCTCGAGAGGAGACGTCACACGCCACAGCACGCACGTGAACACCCGTTGAAGGCGAGTGGTATTCGCTGATTAGCTTGGCCACTTCGGTGTTGTTGGTGGCTGACCGGCCGAGCACGACAACGTTGGAAGCACCATTCTCCAGCATCCAAGGCACGAGGGACCTGCCAATGCCACCGGTTCCACCAGTGATGAGATACGTCGCATCGCCGCGGAGCAAAGCACTACCGTCGTCCCGGCGGAGCGGCGATGCCACGTCTGCCACGACCCTGTCATCCTTGCCCATGATCGCGACAATCTTGCCGATGTTCTGACCACTCTGCAGAGCACGGAAGCCGGAGACGATATCGGAGACGGGCACCTCGTGGATAGGCTGAATGGGCTGGATAACCTTGGCCTCGAACAGGCTTACCATCTTCGCCAGACAGGCCTGGATGCTGTCCGACTTGTGCGAGAGGTACGGAACGAGGTCCACCGAGAAGAAGGAGACGTTGCGCTCGAACTGCCTCATGCCGAGGTGCGAGTTGGCGAGAATGTCCTTCTTCCCGATCTCGACGAAGCGGCCGAACTCGGCGACGAGCGACCAAGTGTCCTGGAGCAGCTCGCCGCTGAGGGAGTTGACAACGACGTCGACGCCGCGGCCGCCCGTCACGTTGAGGATCCCAGCGGCGAATCCACGCTTGCGGCTCGAGTAGATGTGGTCACGAGGCACACCGAGCGTCTCGTGCACAAAAGCCCGCTTCTCTTCGGACCCGGCCGTGGCGAAGACGGCGGCGCCAATGTTTTGGGCGATGCGCACGCACGCTTGGCCGACGGCGCCCGAAGCCGCGTGGATGAGGATGGACTCGCCCGGACGGAGCCTGGCGACGTCGTCGAGACACACGAGAGCGGTGACATAGGCCACGGCCATCGAGGCGGCCTCAGCGGTGGAGAGACCCGACGGCAGCTTGCAGGCGTGTGCCGCGGGAATGCGGACATGCGTTGCGAGGCCTCCCTGGGCGATCATGTAGAACACGCTGTCTCCGGGTCGGACATGGGCGACGTTTGCGCCGGCGGCGACGACGGTGCCCGCTCCTTCACGGCCCGGCAGACTCCAGGGTATGGTGTTGAGGAGTGCGAGCACGTCTCGGAAGTTGATGCCGCAAGCGTCCACCTTGACGATGATCTCGTTGTCACCCAACGGCTTCTCAGCGGGGGGCATCAAGTCGTGGCGCTTGAAGTACACCGAGTCCATGACGCCCGGCGTGTCCATGGTCATGAACAGGGCGCTGTTGGGGCTTGAGCCTTTCCAGAGATTCTGCTCCCGTCTGACCGGGAGCCCCTTGTCGATGGCGAACGTCCTCGTCGTCTCGGGGAGTCTGCGAAGGCGAGGCACTTGGAACATACCGTCCTGCCACACAAAGTCCTGCTCGAGGAGCTCTGCGGGCGACGAAGAAGAATCATTGACCAATCTCTCTGTGAGCTTGTCGACCAACCCAGCCGTCTGCGTCGGGTCGCTTGTTGGTGCCTTGCTGAGCCAGAGGAGCTTCTTCGTCGGATCCTCCAGCCGCAGGGTGCGCAGGAGGCCTTGGACGCGAGCAAACTCGGGGTTGTCGGTGTCGGGGGTCACCCAGAGGAGACCGCGAGTATCGAGAACCATGGCCCTGAGTGCCGCGAAGGCCTCTTCGGTGGCCACATCCCCGAGGAAGCTGGTCTCGCCGCAGTCTAGGAAAATGCAGAACTTGTCACTGATCTGTCGGGGCTCTGGAATGGACTTGATCATCTGTGGCTTGAGATGCTCCAACTTGCTCTGGATGGCCCCGACAAGTTGCCGCTGCTCCTCTGTGATGCCACAGATAGTCAACTCTCCAGCCGCATCGGGCTCTTCCTCTTCGTCTTGAATGTCCTCAGACAACTTGGTGGACCACATGGTCTTGACGATGCACACATCCGCACCGGGCCAGTCTGCTACGGCACCTTCGACGCCGTTGAAGCCGAGGGTGACAAGAAGCCGGTCCCAAGTCTCCTGGGACATGAGCGGGCCGTCGTTCCCCTGTTTCCAGCTATCTTCCGTCAGCCACCAGCCCGGCAGGATGGTGTACGGGAGGAAAGCGGCGTCGCAGCTCTCCGGCAGCGACTCGACAATGGCAAGCTTGCCCGTGCCCGGCTTGAGAAGGCTGCCGATGTTGCGGACAGTCTCCTCAATATCCTGCGTCGCATGCAGGACGTTGGACGCGATGACGACGTCGTAGGTGCCCACCTCGATGCCCTGCTCGGCCGGGTCCTGGCTGATGTCGAGCTTGGTGTAGGTCACCTGCGGCCATCTCGCCAGCTTCTTCCGCGCAGCATCGAAGAAGCCGGGCGAGATGTCCGTGTATGTATACGCGGAGAAGTTGTCCTCCTCTTCTGGCTCCTCGGCGGACAAGGCCTGTAGGACCTTTGTGGTGGCCGCACCTGTGCCGGCGCCGACTTCGATGATCCTCAAGTCCGGGTTCAGCTCGCCGAGGTTGGCGATGTACCTGGCGAGAGCCTGGTTGCCCCTGGCCATGGTGCGGATGTCGTCGTAATGCTTCATGAGAAGCCCGTCCTTCATCATCACCTCCAGAGGCTCGACCTCGCCGCGCAGGATCCGGGGGATCGCGTCGCCCACGGCGCAGATGAGTTCGCCAAAGGCATCGTCTCTGGCAACCTCCTGCAGCAACTCGGCGCTGGCTTCCGGCTCGTCGTCGACGCCACGGACTTGGACGTCTGCCCATGCCAAAAAGGCCTTGAGGTGCTTTGGCAGTGTCTCTGTTTCGAGGCCGGCGGCGACTTGGATCGCACGCTTGAGGAAATGCCGGCCGACGGCGTTGTGCTTGTGTCGGGGGAGCAGCTCCTCCGGAGTCCAAGAACGGTCCATGATGGACTCCGAGAGAACCTTGTTGTCGGAGAGGTCGACATGCGGCACCACGACTTCTTGATAACCGCGAGGCAGACTGCGCTTGACGTGCTCCTCCTCGCCTTCTTGTCCGGCATCGTTGATGCGCTGGTACGTGAGTTCCATCTCTACACAAGGCACGCGCTCGTTGGAGCCCTGCGGGCCGTCGGCCCACACGACGATGCTGACGTCTGATCGGCCTGTCTTCTCCTGAAAGGTCTTGCGATGGGACACGGTGGTGAAGAGCTGGCCCGGCTCGCAGGGGATGGTGTTGGAGAGCTGCATGCGGCGAACGTACGTCGGCACGAAAGCCGGCCGCGGCTCTGGGAGGCCGTCACCGACGGCGAGAAGGGCGGAGCTCAGCACGGAGTCGAGCATGGGCGGGTCGACGGTCATGGCGGATCCTCGCTTCGGGATGGAGAGCGGCTCCTCGTCGTCGGTCTGTCGAAGGCGTGTTCGATGAACCGTCTTGCCGGGGGACCTCCACATCTCGAAGATGTTCCTAAAGCTCGAACCGTAACAGACACCGGCTCGGTCGAGGGTATCATAGCCTGTGAGGGCAGTAGTTTCGTCCAGCTCGGCAGCGTTGACTCCCTGCAGGATCTTCTCGGCGTCCTGCCACACCGGGCTTTCAGATGCACCGAGGTATTTCTCCCCCTCCGCGCCGGCTTCAATTCTGCCGTGGACGTGGGTGACCCAGCCTGTCTGCTCGCCCCAGGTCATGACCTCGAACGCCCACGTGGAAGAAGAGAGGTGACCCGTTCCCGTCTCTACGGGTCTGAGCTTGGTGCAGATATCAATACGCTGCTCCTCCTTGATGTGCAAACCGCGCTCGATGTGCATTTCGCAGATGGAAAAGGACGTGGCAGAACCGCTGGTGGTGGTGATGGACCGGAAAGCATCCACCGCCAGACTCAAGAAGCCCGTAAAGGGGAAGAGAACGTCACCCACAACCTTGTGGTCCCGAACCCATGGCAACTCGTCCAGCGTGAAAACCTGGCGGAAGACGTGATCCCGGCCCTGAGAAGCCATCTTCCAGCCGAGGAGGGGGGTGAAGGTGTGGCCGGAGTGGAACTTGCCGACCGAGACGGGCGATCTGTGGATGAATCTCGCTTTCTTATCCCACTCGTATGAAGGGAGATCAGCCAAGACGCGGTGCCGATTCTCCGGCCCCATTCCGTTCACAGCGAGAAAGTTGACGCTGAGCCCCATGGCATATAGGCGGCCAGCGAGTTGCAGCACCGCCTTGGCGTCATCCGTGCCACGAACAAGCGAGGGGATATACGTGATGCTGTCCTTCTTCTTCTCCTGCTCCAACGACTGCAAGATCTGGTTGATAGGGCCCTTGAGGGCGGCATGCGGGCCGACTTCGACGAGGACGTTTGCCGAGGATTCGTTGGCCACGAGGGTGATAGCCTCGGAGAATCTGACGGGACTGACGAGGTTCTTGGCCCAATACTGTGCGGAAGTGATCGTTTCCACGCCCTCGACTTGGCCGGTGACAGATGAGAAAAGGGGCAACACCTCTCTTCTCTTCTCGTTGTCGCCATCAAGCGCCAACCGATTCTCGCGATCCTCTGCACAGTACGGCTCGATGGCGTCAACATACGAGCTGGCAACACGCTCCATGTGGTGGGAGTGGTACGCAACGTTGACTCTCAGTCTACGGTTGAAGATACCCTGCGCGTTGGCGATGCGCTCGACGGCGTCGATCACAGCCACGTCTCCGGACAGAGTGACGCTGTTAGGACTATTGATGGCAGCAATGCCGGCACGACCGACGCTGGCCGTGTGCCGCAGAAGCTCGCTGGCCGTGTTAACATCCGCGCCGACGGCCAGCATCCCGCCGCGCTCGCCACCGTTCTCGGCCTGATGGGCCAGCAGCTCGACGGTAGACCGGCCGCGGAAGAAGGCGACGGCCAGGGCCGTCTTGAACGATAATAGTCCGGCAGCATAAGCTGCGGCGATCTCTCCCGAGCTGTGGCCTACCACAGCCATCGGCGAGACTCCCCAACTGCGGAAGAGCTCGACCAGGCCCAGTTGAACGGCGGTGCAGGCCGGCTGGCTGATCTCGGCCTCGTTGATGCGTGACCCTTCAGACTTGGCCAGCTCCTCAGCCAGTGACCACGGCGCGCCGAACTCTCGGAGGTGCTTCTCTGCGTCTTCCATCGCTTTCGCAAACACCGGGTATTGGGGAGCGAGATCCGCGGCCATGCGGGCGGCCTGGGCGCCCTGACCCGTGAAGACGAAGCATGGCGCAGGCTTCTGGCCCGCGGCCACTCTGCCTCCCGTGCTGGACAGCGACGGAGAGACAAGCTGCTCGCGGAGCTCCGATATGGATCCCGCGACGAGGGCCATACGGTGAGCGAAGTGCGTACGTCTCAGGCCGAGGGTGTAGCTCAGGTCACCCAAGTAGGAGGAGGAGGAAGATGAGTTCCCGACCGAATCATCAGCGGAAACTTTCTCCAGATGGGACGCTAGCTGGGCTTGATAGCTAGAAAGAGAGGCAAGGGACTGTGCGGAGATGGGAAACAGCATCTGAGAAGGCTGAGATGTTGTCGTCAGCGACGAGAATGACGCCGAGGGGTCCTCATTGGTCTTGTACTCCTCAACCGACACGGCCGCATTGCTCCCGCCAAAGCCGAAGTTGGTGACCACTGCTCGTCTAGGCCTTGATTCGGGAGACACCCATGGCACGTGACGGCGGACGACCTCGAGCCTGGAAGAGTCAATCTTGGGATTCATCGTCTCGAACTCAGCGTTGGGGAAGATTGTGCCCAGCCGAACCATCATCGTCGCCTTGATGACGGAGAGCAGGCCACTGGCGCTGTGCAGATGGCCAAAGTTGGACTTCAAGGAGCCGAGGTAGACTCTCTTCCCCTCTCGATCCCTCCCGATAACATTGGCCGCGGCAGAGGCATCGATGGGATCGCCGACGGGGGTTCCTGTGCCGTGGCCCTCGACTACGTCCGTCTCAGCCGGTTTGAGGCCGACCTCTTGATGCACGCGCCAAAGCAGCTCCTCCTGAGCTATCTGCGAAGGCAAGGTGATTCCTCTCGTGCGGCCGGAGTGGTTGGCCGCCGAGTTGCGGATGACGGCGTGTATGGGGTCGCCTGCCTCGACGGCCTGGTCCAGCCGCTTCAGGATCAGACAGGAGGCGCCCTCTCCTCTCCCGAAGCCGTTTGCTCGGCTGTCGTATGAGAAGCACTTGCCGTCGGACGACAGGGCGCCCAGGGTGTCGAGCTGCGACATGGTGTGGTGGTTGATCATCAGCGACGAGGCACCAACGAAGGCTGTCTCGCATTCGCCAGTACGGAGGCTTTGGCAGGCCATGTGCACTGCGTAGCCACTGCTGGAGCAGGCGGAGTCGAGAGAGATACTCGGACCCCTGAGGTTGAAGAAGTAGGAGATGCGGTTGGACACCATGCAGCCCGCATTGCCAGTGATGCAGTACTTTGTCGATGTTGGAAGATCCTCAATCATCTGCTGGCCATACTCTGCCTCTTCCTGGGCTGAGAAGACCCCGGTCTTGGATCCGGAAAGCCTGTCAAGGGGCAGTCCTGCATTCTCAGCAGCTTCAAATGCACATTCTAGTAGCACACCTGGACGGAAATAATTGTCGTGTCAGTCTGAGTCTACGGCTGATGCGATCTTGACGCCAGTTTTAAAGCAACATCTGAGGTTCGCAGGATACGGGACATTTGAAGAATGTAAGGAATCTCACTCACGGATTTGGGGGTCCATTGACACGGCCTCTTCGGCAGTGATGTTGAAAAAGGGAGCGTCAAAGGCATAGATATCGTCAGGTAGGAAGTAGGCTCCCTTGGCCGAGAGAGCACCCGGCTTGGCAGAGTCGCTGTAGTGGAACGACTCATGGTCGAAGCGATCCTTGGGGACGCGTGAGAAGGCCGACCTGGCCTCGGACAGAAAGTCAAAGAGCCCCTTTCTCCCCACGCCGGGCGCCCTGTAAGCGACGCCGATCACCGCTATCGGCACAGGTGGTGAGGTTGAAGTTGCCATGATGAGGCTGCTACCAGACCACACGAGAGAGGGAAAGAGAAATGATCCAGTCTGTTGACGAGATCACACAAGATGACGCGTTGTTTGGAAGAATGGGTTAATGAAAGAAGGGGTCTTTGGGCAAACAGATTCTTGAGAGAGAGATCGAGGTCCGGTATATCTGTCAGTCTGTCTGTGGTTCTGTTTCCTTTCCAATGGGATACCGGGTACTCTGGTTTATACGAGAGACTCGGATCCGATGAAGAGCAGGTTAATGGACTGATTTTCGCCGCATACGCATTCAAAACTCGCACGCGGGGCGGTCCCGTCCTTGACCAGACTCCATTTTGGACTGAAGGCGAAGACATACATGCATCACAAGCCGGGGGTGCACCCAACAACAAGTTGTCAAAGTCAATCATACATAGGTAACCTGCCATACGAAAGTATGAAAAGAGTAAGTAAGCAGCAAAAAGGATACATCATTGGTCATATTTGTCAAATGTGTCAACTGCAACATAAAGAAACCTTCTTGTCGCTTACAAACAAAAGACCCTTTGCTTGCAGACAAGTAACTATTTAAATGGAACAGTATATCGAGGAAGCCTGGCCCCAGTGGAGTTGACGTGACCGCAACCTAGGTTCCGCTGAAGATACGGATATCCTCTTACGGATGCGGCGATCCACCGCCACATGGGACTTTGGTTCTAGGTGGAGCGAGCGGGTCTACGGCCGGGCAAGAAGGCAAAGGTCCGTCAACATAGGCCTGTACGTATCCTGTGCCATCCCTGTTTAAGCAGTATCGAATCAGACTTATTCGATATAACAATAGCTTCACGTAGATATGTATGCAATTTATAGCTAGAACAACCAACCCCAGTCAGATCGACAAGCGATGGACCCGCCCTAGTTCCCGTCGTCTGTCCACCCGGCTCCCGAGCCATGCAGCCGCCCCTTGAAGCTTCCACTTCGAACCAGCCCGCTGGTCAAGCCGTATTGACAAGTCTTACATCGTACGACGGCCGGTGCAGCACCCCGCAAAGACTCATTGACCAACAAGAGAGCTCAAGTCCAAGCGACACCACATAGACGATTCCGGATCAGCCATTCCGAAACGTGGCAGGCCGAGATGAAGAAAGATCTTTTGTAAGAAACCCTGCCTGAAGAATGATGACATGCCGGCCGTCTTTGCCGCCAAACAACGGTCAGCAAACGTCAACGTTGCACCAAGTCCCGCTCGATGGCGATATTTTGCTTCAAAGTCGTCTAAATGATTCGTAACCTCGAGTGCGACCCTGGATTTAGCAGAGGCGCCCGGTCGAGAGCGCAGCCGAAAGTACATGGCAAGCAAGTACACGATACTTGGCCGAAACGGGGTATTCGTGTCGGTCGGCCCTTGCCTTAATACCCTTTGATTACGTGAGGTCTGTTTGGGTTGTCTCTCATAAGACGAGGAAGCATTAACCACAGTCCGACGAGATATGTGAACAAAAAGGAGAAGAAAAGCCGAAATCTGTCTGTTCGTGAGGAACCAACTCTACCAACCCACTCTTTGCTTCCTGGCTTTGCCGATATGAGCATGGCAAACTCAAGCCTCGTCGATGATTCGGCTATCCTAGCTCAGATTTGCGAGCAATGCCAGATTTCCACCAAAGACATCCAAGATGTCTACCCATGTACGCCGCTTCAGTCGGGCATGATGGTGGACTCTTCTCTATACGTCCATGTTATTGTTCACAAAATTGACCCTTCCGTTGACATGGACCGACTATGCGGCGCAATAGACCAGGTCGTGGCCTCGAACGAGGTCTTGAGGACAAGAATTGTCGACTGCGACGGCGCCGGCTTGCTGCAGGCCGTCGTAAAGAGGGGAGAGCCCGTCATCCGGTCAACCGAGACAGATCTCGAACGGTTCCTAGAATGGAACAACTCGATAAAGACCGACCTGGGCACGTCACTCATCAGATTTGCTCTTGTCTGCTGCAGCGCTGAAGATGGCGGAACCAGACTGGTCACGACCCTGCACCACGTCATGTTCGACTTCCACGTCATGGAGTTTCTCATGGACGACACGTGGAGCATCTATCAAGGCATCGCGCCCCCGTTACACGCACCGTTCAAGGGCTTTGTTGAACACTGCGCCACTATCGACTCCAAGGAGGCCGCTGCCTTCTGGAGGGGTCGCTTCAGGAGTGGTGCGTCCATCTTTCCGCCGCTCCCTGCCCACCGTCACCAGGTCCTCGCCAACGAGGTCGTGACCCGAGACATCTCCTTCGCCGGCGACAAATCATTGACGGCACTGCCGTCAACTGCTCTGATGCCGGCCTACATAGAAGCCGCCTGGGCCATGACGGCCTCCGACTACGCGAGCAATGACAGCGTCGTCTTCGGCTGCATCTTGTCGGGACGTGGCTCCGGCCAGCCGGGCGGTGCAGAGACGACCTTCGGGCCAACCATCGCCACCGTCCCCGTGCAAGTTGATCTGCGGCGGAACATGACCATTCAGCAGCTTGTCAAGGGACGGGTTGCGTCGAGGCGAGAGCTATCGACAAGTCCCTTCTTACAGTACGGCCTCAGGAGAATCCGCAACATTAGCGGCGACGCCCAGCAGGCGTCAAGCTTCCAGAGCG
This sequence comes from Colletotrichum horii, assembly GCA_027406005.1. Lineage (NCBI taxonomy): Eukaryota > Fungi > Ascomycota > Sordariomycetes > Glomerellales > Glomerellaceae > Colletotrichum > Colletotrichum horii. The sequence goes on along the minus strand of JANVYB010000001.1, from coordinate 8,027,145 downwards.
TGCTCAACATCGTGCACCGCGCGCACACGGCAGGGCTCGGCACATCGGGCCTGAGTCTTGATCCAGCGTACACCGAGGAGCCTCCCAAGCCGTACGGCCTTCTCCTTATTTGTGCCCCGGGCGACAAGCAGATTTCGGTGAAGACACTCTTTGACCCGGCCATCCTTGCTCGGCAGCAGGTACACAGGATACTGCGGCAGCTGGAGCACCGCCTGAGACAGCTTGTCACCTCTCCTCCGTCAACGCCGCTGAAGCGGCTGCCCTGCCTTAACTTTGGCGACACACTTGAACTTATGGACTGGAACAGTCGAGGTGTTGCAATAGGCGCGCCTGTAGATGTCTGTCTTCACAGCCGTGTCTTTGCCAGGGCGGCGGAGCAACCCGACGCGCTGGCTGTTAAATCCTGGGACGGCGAAGCAACATACGCTGAACTGGTCACCATGGTTGACAACCTCGCTCAGGAGATCTTGGCTGCCCGCCAGGGAGCGGTCGCTGCCGAGGAGCCAATATGCGTAATCCTCGGGAGATCCCTGTCCCTGATAGTAGCTCTGCTGGCCGTCATGAGAACAGGAGGGACGTGTGTGCCAATCGACCCGAGCCTCCCCGATGGCCGTAAGGAAGCCATCTTGCGCCAGTGCAGGGCTAAACTGATCCTGACCTCGTCCGATTCTCTTCGTCAAGATTTCCAACAAGGCTACGTCACACACGCCGTTGTCCTCAACCGAACGAAGGATGCGACACGGGTTCCCGCGTTCCCAGCCGACATGGATGTTAATACCCCTTCGTCGAGGGCCGCATACATCTTGTTCACCAGCGGCAGTACGGGTCAGCCCAAGGGAGTTGTCCTAGAGCACCGATCTCTCGCATCTTCCCTGACCGCCTGGGTGGACGTGTTGGGCTGGAGCACGAGTTCAACGGTTCTGCAGTTTTCAGCTCCGGCCTGGGACGCGTGCGCGCTCGAGATCTTCGGTTCGCTCCTCGCTGGCGCGTGTGTATGTATCCCGTCTGATCTGGACCGGGAGTCTGGCTTAGGAGTCTACATCAGGTCCGCCCAAGTCCAGTTTGCTGTCCTGACCCCGACAGCCCTGCGCAACCTCGCGCCGGAGGACGTGCTTCCCGTCCTCCAAACGCTTGTCTCTGCCGGCGAGCCGATCACTCGAAGAGTCTTTGAGACGTGGAGCGACAAGCTGCGGCTCTTCAACGCATGGGGGCCCTGCGAGGCTTCAGTCGTGGCGTCCATGGGACAACTCGCACCTGATGCTCCTTATCCTGATACGGTTGGAACGCCTGTCGGCTGCGCCGTGTGGATCGTAGACCCGGAAGACGCCAGTCGACTTCTACCTATCGGTGCCATGGGCGAGATGCTCATCGACGGACCAGGCGTGGCGCGAGAGTACCATCTCGCGCCCGAGCTGACCAAAATCAGCTTCATCAAACCCCCCTCCTTTGTGCCCAAACGGCAAAGTGGCCTTGACTCGCCCCATCATCTGTACCGGACCGGTGACCTGGCGCGGTACAATGCAGACGGCACCATCGCCTTCGGCGGCCGACGAGATAACCAGGTCAAGGTCCGCGGCCAGCGTTTTGAGCTGGGTGAAGTCGAATCCGTCCTAGCCAGTCACCAACGTGTCTCCAAAGTTGTGGTGACTACGCATCAGACGCGCAATGGGTCTGCAAGCAAAGAGCTCGTCGCTGTTCTCACGTTCGACGACCAGCATCTTGCGTGGGTTGACATCGGTGCCAGTGTGCCTCCAGAGTCTGGAGGGATGAACAGAATCCACCTCGACAATGAGAGCCGCAATCTGCTGCAGGCCATCCGAGAGTTTGCCGAGGGCTGTCTTCCAACATTCATGGTGCCCACCGCATGGCTGGTCGTCAGCGGTTTTCCACTCACTCCGTCCAGAAAGGTCGATCGTGTCAAGATTCAGGCCTTTCTGGACACCGTCGACATTTCAACCGCCCGCGCCGACGCTGTCCGATCAAACCCCCAGACAGCTTCGTCCCGAGCTGTGGAAGATGGCAACCAAGTCCTGACGCCCCCCGCAACTCCAGCCGAGGTGGCTCTGCAGCTGGCCTGGTCATCCGTGTTGGGGATCGAACCGTCAAAGATTGGCCGTGAAAGTTCGCTCATGCAGCTCGGAGGAGATTCCATCACAGCCATGCAAGTAGCGACGCGCTGTCGAAAGCAAGGCTTCCAGATCGCAGTGGCCGACCTGCTGCGCAAGCCCACCCTCGCGGAGGCCGCCAGGGAAGTCCAGCAGACTGCGCAAGAAACGCTCTCCACAGCCATACCAGTGATGGATGTGGTCGAGGAGTCCCAGCACCGCCCTTTGTCTGCCATCCAGAAGTTCTTGGTCGAGGATGGCGGCCCGGCCGCGCACAATCAGTTCAACCAGGCATTCTTGCTGGATCTTCACCCGAGTATGGCGGTAGCGGCGACGCCCGCTCGTATCCAGAAGGCTCTCGGCAAGCTTGTTGCGTACCACCCGATGCTGAGATGCCGCTTCTCCCATGTCGAGGACGACCGCGGTAACAGCACTCTAACCCAGTGGATCGCTCCCTGTCAAGAACAACAAGACGTTGAAGCTACTTGGGGCTTCCGCGTACACCGCGATGTTGGCTCACAAGCCGATCTCGGGGCCATCGTATCCAGCTCTCAGTCGAGTCTCAACATCGTCCAAGGGCCTGTCTTCGCTGCGGATGTCATTTTCAGTTCGCAAGGACAGGTTTCGATACTCCTGGTCGCGCACCACCTCGTTATCGATCTAATGTCATGGAGAATTCTATGGGAGGATCTGGAGCTGATCCTGCAGGATGATGCTTGTGTCCTGCCCCCGAGCCTTCCTTTCCCTCTCTGGTTACAAAGCCAACGCGATATGCTGAAAAGTGGCGCCTCGTCTTCCCTGTCATCTTCCAAGGCGTCTTCGGTGTTCTCATCTTCATCACCCTCGCCAGATTCGGCATCATCGCTGTCGCGGGTCTCCTCGCCACCGCCGTCTCCGTGGCCCAAGGCTGACCGTCTTTTCTGGAAGATGGACAACGTAACACCCAAGATGAGAAACACGCTCCGGATAAGCTACACTCTGGATCAGGAGCAAACGGCGCAAATCCTGGGGCCGGCTTGCAACTTGCCATTGAACACAACCCCGGTTGTTCTCCTGCTAACGGCCGTCGTCTTGTCCTTCCGACGCGTGTTTCCCGATCGAGGCACCCCTGCGGTCTACTGTGAAGGCCACGGCAGGGACAAAGGTTTCGCGAACAAGTCAGTTGATACCTCACGCACTATTGGCTGGTTCACCACCCTATTCCCCCTTTCTCTGCAGGCTATGGGGACGGACAGCCGCGTCGACGACGCAGTCATGGCCATCAAGGACGAATACCTAGATACCTTGCAGACAGCTACAGAGCAGTTCGCGTCGGAGGTGCTTGGTGACCAAACTTCGTTCAAGAGAAGCGATATCGAGTTGATTTTCAACTTTGCCGGCCGCCTGCAGCAATTCACACGCGACGACGCTCTCCTGAAAGTTCGGACTGATGGACCCCCAGTCCACCTTGAAAATGTCACGGGAGACTCTGAACCCGTTGGTCTTTTGAGTCTCCTTGCCTCTGTCGGGGAGAACGACGAGCTCACGTTCACTCTTGAATATGATCGCCACATGGCCCACCAAGACCGCGTTGCCCGTTGGATACAACACGAGCTGGGCAACTGCTTCCGCGAGATGACATCTACCCTTCCCGGAAGCCAGCGCCGCTTAACATCCAGCGACTTGCCGCTTTTAAAGTTGAGCGTTGGTGGTTCAGGAAGCCTTGAGCATCTTCATTCCCAGTTGGCAGGTCTACACATTGCCCAGGACAATGTCGAGTCGATTTATCCTTGCACTGCGACACAGGAGGGCATCCTACTTGCCCAGATCAGCGGACATGACTACCACAACCGCTTCTTGTCGAGACTCACCTCGTCTGACGGCGAGATCAACCCCGACAGGATAGTAAATGCCTGGAAAGCCGTCTGTAAGAAGCACTCTATACTGCGGACCGTCTTCACCAACGGTCTCTCTGACCACGGGGGCTTTCAGCAAGTCGTGCTCAAGGACCATGAGCCATCTGTTTCAATCGAGCAGATGCCGGCTGATGGTTCGACGATCGCACAGTTGATGGCATTGCAAGAGAAGCGGGCCTTAGACCCCGCGAAGCCACCCCATCACTTAGCCCTCTTTCGCGAATCGGCTTCTGTGGTGTACGCCGCCTTAGATATCAGCCATACAATAGTTGCTGCGAGAACATACCAGGACTTATGGAGGAATGTCGGAAGGGAGTACGCACGAGCAGACAGCAGTGGCTGTGCCGCTGTCACCCCGGGTAGGCCCTTCTCAGACTACGTCGTCTGGCTGCAAGGTCAGGAACAGGAGGCACGCCAACATTGGAAAGACTATCTGGAAGGCGTCAAGCCATGCGTCTTCCCCCTAGACCCGTCCTCTGCTCCGGACTACCGTGCCCGAGGGCCTATTGTCCCCTTCAACGATGCTCATCGGTTGAACAGCTTCTGCCAAGGCCAGGGCATTACGAGCGCCATGTTCATGCAGGCTGCGTGGGCCCTGGTGTTGTGGAAGCACACTGGCAACTCGACGGTTTGCTTTGGAGCCTCGCGATCTGACCAAGAGGTACTGCCAGGCGTCGATGACACAGCAGAGCTCCTCGGGCCCTGCATCTCCATGCTGCCTTGCAAGTTTTCCCTCGAGAATCCCGAGGTAATGACAGCGATGGATGTGCTCCAAGGAGCTAGGGACGCTGCCTACAGTGCAATGAGCTATTCGGGCTGCTACTTGGCAGAGCTGCACGATGATCTGGGCCTGAGAGACTCGCCGCTTTTTGACACGGCCATGACCGTCCAGCGTGCTTGGCCAGCAGACCTAGGCGGCGACGGCGGCCATCTGGCGGTTGAGACTATGGATGGCGAGGATCCGACCGAGTTCTCCATAGTTGTTGGAGTTTCTTACTCGGATAGTGGACTCATGATTCGATTAGCACACGAGCGTGCGCGTGTGTCCGATCAGCTGGTCGAGCGCATCGCTGAGACCTTTGCGAGGGTCATCGAGTACATGATCCAAACACCGCACGAACCTCTAGTCTTTCTTGACGAGCATTCCTCTTTGCCGGCTGGTTTCCTAGATCTCGTGAAGCATTGGAATGCAGAGCCCCCAGCCACGGCAGCGTATTCAAATGTCGTCAGCGCCTTCCGGGCCATGGCCCGCTCGCAAGGATCTGCCCCCGCCGTCTGCTCATACGACGGTGATCTGACTTACAGCGAACTGGATCGTCTATCCGATCGCCTGGCGTACAAGCTTCGAGTCGAGCATGGCGTCCGAAGCCAGACGGTCGTTGCCTTCTGCTGCATCAAGGCAACGAGCGCCGTCATCATCATGCTGGCCGTGTGGAAAGCTGGCGGCGCCTTCTTGGCGTTAGATATCAACCATCCACCAGAACGTCGAACGGCCATTTTGAGAGAGGCGGAGGCCACATTGATTCTCGTCAACACACCCGAAAGGGTCGGCACGATGGAAAGCTGTTTTCCCGGCGGCGCCGTTGACCTGGTGGATTTGACGGTTCTCGAAAGTTTCACACCAGACGATGCCGATGTCGTCGAGGAGTTGAGTTCGTTCACAATCGATCCGCACCACGCCGGCTACCTCGTGTACACGTCTGGAAGCACGGGGCGACCTAAAGGCATTGTGCTCGAACACAAAGGCATCGCTACAACAGCGCAGGAGATACCGCGCATCATGGGCGTCACATCGCAAAGCCGCATTCTGCAGCTGAACAACTTGGTCTTCGACTTCGGTCTCCTGGACATCATATTCGCCTTGTACAACGGAGCCTGTGTGTGTATGCCGTCCGACGCGGAAGCGTCCGGCGACATCGCCGGTGCGATTCGACGCACCGGCGCCAACTATGTGCAATGCACGCCGACATATGCCACTTTGTTCAACCCGCAAGACTCCCCGAGCGTGCGGGCGATCGTCCTCGGCGGCGAGGCTCTCAGGCAGGAGAACTTGGACACCTGGGCCTCTCACGCTCGCGTCATGGACGTTTATGGCCCGGCCGAGGTGGGCATCTCGAGCGGCAGACCAGTTGCCGTCAGCGAGAGCGGTGCCATCATCCAGGACATTGGTACTCCCGTCGGCTGCCGATACTGGGTTGTCGACCCGGAAGATCACGATGAGCTGGTGCCGGTGGGAACCACCGGCGAGCTCCTGATCGAAGGACCTATTGTCGCCCGCGGCTACGTGAACAGCCCCCAGGCAATGGCTGCTGCCTTCATCGACGCGCCTGCGTGGACGCGGCATCCCGAGCTTGCACACATGGGGCTCGGCCAGCATCGCTTCTACAAGACGGGAGATCTCGTCATGCAGAAGGCAGCAGACTCCTTTGTCTACGAGAGCCGAAAGGACACCCAGGTCAAGATCAGAGGGCAAAGAATCGAGATGGGTGAAATCGAATACCACCTCAACCGACAGACGACGGGAGACACGAAATGGGTCGTCGACGCCTTTCTTGAAGGCGAGGGCCAAGAGAAAACGTTGGCTGCATTTTGTCAAGTCTCCAGCAAGGACGCCGCTACCCTTCCAGCGTCAGGGCTCGGCGACAACGTCCTCTCAGCCATGCCGAAGGCGGCTGAGGCAGCCGTAGCAGCCCTTCGACAAGTGCTGCCGTCGTACATGGTGCCAGAGATCTTCATTCCTTTGCGGAAGTTCCCCGTAGTCGGGCCGATGAAGACGGATCGTAAAGCTCTGCGCACGATGGCGAGCGGCTTTTCTGCGTCCGACAAACTGTCTTACCGTCTTGACGGACGGCAGCAGGGCGTCAGTGGCCTTTCACAGCCGAACGCTGCTTCTGGTGGCGAGTTGACAGATCTCGAGTTGTTGCTGCAGCGCACGTGGGCTGCTTTGCTCGGCGTTCCGCCTCAGTCGATCCGGCCCCAAGATGACTTCTTCCTCCTTGGAGGCAACTCCATCCGGGCTATGCGGCTTGTGACGGCCCTTAGGAAGTCAAGGCACCGTCTCGGCGTCGTTGATGTCTTCAAGCACCCGACCCTAGCAGAGATGGCGCTGAAGATTAGCCAGCTTGCAGGTGACCGCAAGGGCGGTGTCTCTCAAAAGTCCGCCTCTGTGCAGCCGCTTGATTTCCCACACCTCGGTCTTCTGGCCAAGACGAAGACGTGGTTGGGCTCATCGAATATCGAGGGTGTCTCTTTTGCAACAGATCTCCAGGCGCTCATGCTCGCTATAGAGCATCTTCCTGACTGCGGCACTATGGTTGCAACTGTTACCCTTGAACCTCTCGCCGGGCCCAAACAGCAGAGCCTGGATCTTGCCAGGCTCCGAGAAGCCTGCGAGCAGGTTATCCGCCACCACAGTATCCTGAGAACAGTCTTTATCCAAAACAAGCAGTCCCTGTTGCAGGTGACGCTGCGGAACCCGCCGGTGAAGCAGATTCACGTGCTAAGTGCAGGCGAGACGAGCCAGCACCGAGTCTCAGTATCGTCGGATATGCTTGACATCCTGCCTCACTTTGACCTGCACAGCGATGACAGCGGGCTGCTCTGCATAAGCCTCAAGCTGACAATCCATCATGCTCACTATGACGCCGTCTCCCTCGGTCACCTCTTGGGTGATCTGAAAAGCGCCTACGTCGGGACAGCCGTCGTAACGAGGCATCCCAGCTTCCATGAGTGGTCATCGTACGTTGCCAAGGCTGATGGAGAAGCCGAGGGGCAAGCTTTCTGGAGAAAATTGCTGGATGGTTCCGTGTCTCGCCCCTTGGCACCTAGCGGCAGCACGAGGCAGCACCAACCTGTGTCAGATTCACAGCAGAAGCAACACCTTGCATCATTCAAGGTGCCGACCGCGAATCTTGCAAGCCCCAATGGAACCCCGGCGACGGTTTTGAAGGCCGCGTGGTCCTGTGTTCTCTCGCAGGTGCTCGACAACCGCGACATCGTCTTCAGCTTCGTGAGTGCTAATCGCTTCTCTGGCACATTTCCTCGCGGTAGCGCGGAGCAGGTGCCGGGCCCGTGTATCAATTTGGTGCCCATGCGAGCGTCCATTGGCGATGGCATCAAGACCATGGCGACTCTCGTCACAGAGCTACAAGACCAGTACAACCAATCCCTTCCGTATCAGCATGTTGGGTTCCGCTCTATCGTAAAGCACTGTACGCAGTGGCCGACGAGCCGCTTCAACTCGGCCATTCTGTTCCAAAACCACGAAGCTATCGGCGATAGCATCATCCTAGGAGATACCGAGTGCGCGGTTGTCGGGGTCGGGCAAGGCGCAGACTCTGCTGACGTGTGGATCTCGGCGGTTCCGGGGATGGATCAGACTGTCAGCATTGAACTGAGATTTTCGCCGGTGAAGGTGCCGATGGAGCTGTGCCGATGGATCTCTGGCTGCTTCGAGAGCCTGCTGAACACTCTGTCAGGGTCGTGGGAAAGGAGAATAATAGACGTCCATGAGGAGCTTTTGCGCGCGGCCGGGCCAAACCCGTTGTCTCCTACTCGGTATGAGAGAGACACAGCCAGGGCAGCGGGGGCCGATCCGGAGGATGTTGTTGATGGAGTGCTTGAGGCAAAGCATTTCGAGTACCTCTGATAGGTTTGCAGCGTACCGTACAGGGATTGATTTCGTGGCATCGGGATGCCGTAAGAATAACGGAGCTTCCTCGACACTTGGTCCTGGTCTTACAACGTGTCATATCAAAGTATGGAGTTTGGGTGCACTCACCTTCATCAAGATCTACCTAGACTAAGTCAAGACCTTATATAGATTTCATTTCATTCACTACCGCTTCATCGCTTAAGGGCTGATGAGCCGGTGTTGAGGTACATAAAGGCAAAGGAATTAGACAAACATCAATTAGTAAGCAGGTATGGGAATACATGAGAAGGCAATAGAACAAGTGAAAACAAATGTGACTTTGCGCATCCTCATTTTGTGAGGTTTTGCTATCCGGGCGGATACTTCTGGTTAAGCAGGCGGGCTATCACTTATAGCTTTTACCTACGTAGCAGCTTTAAGTATTGTTATTCTTATCACCGTTACTATTTATTGAGGTTCGTCTTTGTCGTCGTTATTGCTGTCATCGTCGTTATTGTCGTTGCATCTTAATCTTTAAAAATTCCCTACGCTACTACTATCCTATTATCATATCCGCCCGGATAGCAAAAGTCGTTTTGTAATGCAAGCATAGTCTTAATAATCTAGTAATCAAAAACCAAAAGAAAGGAATAAGGTATAATATGACGATTGATTGAAGTAGTCGACAAACATCAGTGTCTTTTGCATCTGCGGCTGGCTGATTGCTACTAATAGATGCCTAATTGGAGATCAAATATCTTGATATTAGGTGGGCCGATGGCCATTTTGATATGATTTGCCCGCGTAAGCGATTACGTGCACCTCGCATGGATTTGAAGAAACAAGCGAGCAACTGGGGGAGGACCGCATGGTGTAACAATCGCGTGGTGGTCAGCCGCGGTAAGAATACGAGCGTTGCCAAGATACTTAAATCCAATAATAGGCGAGAATATCAGCTGAGAAGCAGCGGGCTTGTTGCAATGACGCGTCGCAACTCTCAATCAAATATTGCTGCCTAAGAGCAACTGGTCACATAATATGGCCGCGAGTGTAAGATATTCTTCGCTGTTCTTTTCACATCTCCTATCCCACATACTAGAGACCACACATTCCTACGAAACGCAGGCAGTTGAATCTCTGCAGTGGCCTTCCGTTCACTTCTTCTTAAGATTTCTTCTCCGTCACGATGTTGTTTAAAAATAGCTCTGTCGAAGATCAACGCCAAGGAATGGCCCAAGCCGAGGCCGCCGGTCTCGAGCTCCTCGGCCCTTGTCCGCCTCATCTAGGCGAAGCTTGGATCGACATCCCATTGCCAGATGGACAGGTGAACCGCACGAAACTCATTTGGCCAAAGTCAATCGAAGGCCAATCTTCGCCTCTGGAAGCTTCTCTTGTCGTATACTTTCACGGGGGCGGTTTCGCCGTCGGCAGCCCGGACATTGTCCTTGCACCCGCCCGAGGCTTCGCATCGATGTTTCCAACTGTCGTCGCCTGCCCGTCCCTCAACCAACTCCCTGAGCAACCATTCCCAGCGCCCGTCCAAATTGCCTGGGAAGTCTGCGCTTGGCTTTCTGATGCGAACCACTTGAACGGCGAAATACTGGAAGCCGAGGATGTCAAAGTTGACCTGCATCGCGGCTTTGTCATCGGCGGTCTCAGCGCGGGCGGTGGTGCCGCTGCAAGTATCGGCGGGATATCCGCGGCAATATCGGCCAGGTTGGATGGCTTCGATGGTCTCAGCCCCTTGAGAAGTCCCATCACGGGGATCTTCTCGGGCATCCCGATGCTCGCCACCGAGACGATGCTGCCGCCGCGTTTTAGGGAGATGTTCAGGTCCCGGGAGGAGAACGGCGACGGTACCGGCCAGACCAGTGCGTTGGTCCGAGAACTTGAGGAGCTCCTCGGTACTGGCGTCAATACGCCGTGGTTCTCGCCCATTCACCTGGACTCATCAAACCCGGAAATTGCCAGAAACCATCCGCCCAAGGTCTTCACCTACTACACGACACTCGACCCGTTTCGCGACGATTGCTTGATCTACAACAAATGGCTTTCGGAATTGCTGGGTGTCGAGTCTCGAACTTTGGCGGTTGAGAATGAGAGCCACACTGCGTGGGTGTCGCTGCCAAGGCCAGAGTGTCATAGTCGGAAGATCAAAGAAGCAACACTCGACGGTATTTCCTGGCTGCTCGGTGTCGATTGGGACAGGGCGAGATCTGATTTGCCTTATTGAATGATTTGTCCGCTCACCGTAGCCAACTAGTTAGGGCTATAAGTTCATTTACTGTAAGGTAGAGGCAAACAATAGAAAAGGCTACCCTTGGCTTGGGAGCTTCTCTCAAGACGCCTAAAGTTTGTTCCATGTCAACACCGACGCAATTGGCGACTAATGATAGGGAATCAAGCTTAGCTGTACTGCCTTATGTATGACAAGAAGGTTCACTCGGTGCTGGGCGTTGTTGAGCTTAGCTGGGCTGACTCTATGCCTTCGAGAAAGAATCAAATCATTCATGTGTCGATATTGACCTAGAGCGCTACATACAAACTTGGCATACAGCCTCTTCACGTCCCTTAGCAGTCGGCGATTTGGTTAACTTTACCCTGGTTATCCGCGCAGCCCTTGTCGTATCTCGCCTTGTACTCTGGTTGGGAAATACAGCACTGTTCTCTCGTTAGGAACGAGTTGGCCCCGAGAAAGAAAGAGAATGTATTCGAAAACTTACAATTCCATTTTGACCAGGCAAGGGTGTTCCGAAGGCATCATCGCAGATTTGGTTTGAAGGGTTGATTTGGCCGTTGGACATGACGCAAGTGTACCCTTTGTATACGCCGGCAAGAACAATGCTGAAGACCAACCAGTAAATTAGCAACTTCTGCAGCTAATCGTTGTGAGGGATCCGAAAGTAGAACTTACGCAGTTTGCGCTAAGGCAACGGCAATCAGAGTTGACTTCATGGCGCGGACTGGTAATGATCGAGTACAAATTCAGAGGCGACTGGTTCACCTTTGAGCCAGCAAGAATGTTTGATCTTTCAGAGGTTCGTCCGAAGCACAAATAAATGACAGCGGACGGGATTTGCACTCCGTCGTCGGATTTTGTACTCCGTCCAGGGGATTCGTACGAGTCATATTGTTAAGCAGCATGTTGGTGGCTGAACACCCAATTTCTTTCCTAAAGTGATAAAAAGAGGATATTCTCAAATAAGGTTCTCTCGACAATCTATTAGAGGGGGCGGCCGCGCCGGTCTCAAGTCCTTTCTGATACGCCTTTTAAGCAGTGGAGGCTAATGAACGGGATCGGCGGGCATTTCGGCACCCCGATTGAGTCCGGGTTACTCCGCTGGAGCGGCCCTTCGCGATAGTCCAGGCTCTGCTGGGACGAAACAGGGTCTCAGTCGACACCGGAGGCTGTTTCCAAGATTTATTCCCTTCCCTCTGCCGGATATAAGGCGCAGACTCAACACGACGTATTGAAATCGCACCTTGACTGACATGATCGGGGCCAAAAATAGCCATCTGCCAAACGCAATGGCCCACACGTATGCTGCTGATTCCCAGATAACAGATGTCTGGTCTAAGGTACATAAGCAACACCGTGATCTGGGCAACCCCGTTGACGTGAAGTTGTAAAAACTCGGCGAATACCTGCGGAGTGCTGGCTCTTACCTGGCCTGGACAACTCAGGGGGCGACGTTGACAGAAGCAACGGCACCAGGCCACCGCAAAGCTGCCTATCCATGTCGCACTTGTGGGCGATATTGCCTCGAAGTTAACGTCTAATTAAATCACAAAAACCTTTTTAAAGCATAAAATTAATACAAACAGCTCTGGAAGGCACGGGCAATTCTTTAACCCCCAACCTCCACGATCGATCCACAGGATGGCGGTGAGTGGCGTATGACGTCGTTTCATTGTCGAACACGAACCTACATTTTCAGAACTAACAAAAATCATGATAGGTCACGCTCCGTTTGCCGAACTTCACTGCTGGTATTGCGAGGTTGGAGGCTTAGGATAAGCAGAGTCGTCAGAACACACAGCTTGGATGAATTACTTCCACGCTACCACTTGGCAGCGCCCACCCGAAGGCAATCAATCAATTTTGAGGCTCAGACTTGACTTGGTTGTCACATCGCGATGCCATATTTGATTGATTGCTACTTAATTGCAAGTCATTGACAAGTGAAGCTATTCAGACCCACCCAGCAATGAAATTGCCCCTCTCTTCTGCCATTGCCTCATACATTGCAGCATCGGCACTTGGAAGATATGTTTCGGACACGGAACGCTTCCATCATGTTTGCAATTAGCTCGAATACCCACGTCGAGTCTAGTCCTATGTATTGTACAGCAACTCGTCATCTTAAGGCCTGATAGGGGCCCAGGTCCAAGGATGAGACTTCTCTAGACGAATATGTTGACGAGGATACGTGGTAGGGAAGTCCAGTAAGAGCACTTCAGCCGGTAGTTATTCCAGTAAGACGGTTGCATTATACGTGCGCAGGGGACCGGAATGTCTGCCCACGCCGACTCCAGTGGCAGCCGCCGAGCGAAAGAGTCTGAGGTGGGCCAGACGAAAGTAGCATTGTTCTCTAGACGAACATACATATCTTTCTTTATTAGTGTTGAAGTATAGATTACCTAAAGTAGAGGTTCACTAGCCCAGTTTCACATGAATCTAGGTATCAAAGGCAAGTCTTTTACTTAAGGTTAGCGAACCTCATCATTCTAGTAAAAAATCGCTAAAAACCCGTGATCACAGCATACTATCACCACTGACTTGGCGGAATGATTCTACCAGCACAACACCGCTATTCACCACACGAAAGGAAACAGTCTCTGAAATCATTCACCGCCTAACGATCTACGCCGCATATCCAGACCTTCAACCCATCACGATCTCCCGCAAGGGCCCAAGGAGTTGGCCTTGCCGCCTTTGTCGGCGCATCCCTGCTCGAAGCTCGCCGCCCTCGTTGAGTCGTCAAAGCAGCACTATCTCTCATTAGCAATAGGGCCTCCATTTTTAAAAAGAATCAAAGTTCGAAAACGTACAGTTCCTTGTGAACCAGGCACAGGCGTTCCGGCGGCGGCGTTGCAGATGCTGTCTGAAGTATCGACCTTGCCGTTGATGACACACGTGTACCCTTGGATTACAGCGCCGAGCACAATGCTACAGCCCATTCAGTAAGCCACTGTCTCTTTGCCATTATGAGAAGTTTCGGAACCTAAAGACTCACACGGTTTGCGCCAGAGCAACTGCAATCAGAGTGGACTTCATGGTGTGGACTGATGATAGATTTCGAAGGAATAGGATAAATTTAAGAATGGTGGTAGGATAACCGCAGTTGAAAGGTTCGTCTGAAGCACTCATTAAATAGCTTCTGGAGCAGGTCCGGGTGCGTCAGTGATAAATGCCAAATGCCAGTCAACAATCTAGACCCGTTCCTAAAATAATCCGCCGGCCCCCTTTTATCAACTGATCAGGTTTGAGGGCTGAACTCAAAAAGGATTGCCGTGTTGCGGTACTACGCTTGATTGGTCGTAATTGGTCCTCTCAATTAACGGAATTCACGCAGATCTCGGCTCAGTCCGAGATACTCGCATGGGAAGTCGCCATTGCCCGTCATAACCAGGTCTCTATTGAAACAGACAAGGGTGTTTGTTGACTGCGGCTGCCCATTTTAAGACTCTGGGAGCCATGTTTCACGCAAGAATATGCAGAATCAATGCGGCAGGTTATGGCTGTACGTTGACTGAGACGAGGTTAGGAACAGCTGGGCTAGAAAGGCAATTGCCACTGAGCTGTAAACTGTTGAGTCTACTCCAGACTAGCGAATGAGACTCGGATCCATCCTGCACAGCATTACCTAAGTACCCAGCACTCAAGGTGCCTATGTGAGAGGACAATCAGTTAACGAAAGACTGCACAGAGAGCTTGACAGGACAAGACCCGGGGAAAGAAAGCACATAGTACCAAGGCTTCTTACCATCATAGATCCGTACCAGCATAGTATGAGTTGGACGAGAGTTGACGGTATGATAGGAGCTTGCTGAACTAGAAGACTTTGACAATTTCAAGTTGCAAAGCCGCAGTATCTCCTAGACAAATATCAGCACAAGAGGATAACGTTCAGCCCCAAAGGCAAGTGACAGCTGGCAAGCATGCTTCCGCATTGTCTTTGGGATTGGTGCCTTGAAACTAAAAACTAACTGAACGGACACTGCTTTCCAGCTCACTACACTGGGAGTCATATTTAGCACAGAATGAAAATAAGCAACGTAAAGGTAGGTAAATTATAGAAATTCTATACAGCCGTGAAATATTATAAACACTCTTCGTATAAAATATACACCGCCACACTCACTCCCCTCAAACTCTAAAAATCACCATTACCTCTCCCCCACCACACCACTCCCCAACGCTCAACCCCAAACACCATCTAAACCCCTAACTTAGGCGCGAGCATAACCCATCAAAGCCGGCTCGCCAATCAACTTGGGCAGGTACGCCAACAACCGCACACCAGCAGCCACGATCGAGCCGGCGGTAGCAACACCGTCCTCGAGGTTCAGCCCGGGGGCGATGAAGTCCTTGCACACATCGTTCAGGTTGATCCGGCCAATCTGCGCGGGTCCGCTACCGTTCATCAGCGCGTCCTTGACCAGCGCCGCCGTCAGCGGGTTGAGCAGCGTCGTCGCGTGGCCATAGACACCGCCGGCAGGGCGTCCCGCGCAGACCTTCTGCACCTCGACGTTGGTCACGCCCACGCGGCGCGCGTCGGTGATGTACGCGGAGGCGGCGGTGCCCTGCTGCGGCTCGACGACCTCGTCCAGCAGCGCGGAGTAGAACGTCGTCGTGGGCACGTACGCGTCCGCACCGCCCTTGGCGCGGAGCGTGGTGACGAAGTTGGAGGTGTACTCCTGCTGGATGACGGACGGGTCGCAGGGGGCGTTGAGCGCGCCGGCGCCGGGGGAGAGGCAGAGCACGTTGGCGAGGACGGTGCCGTGGAAGTCGGGCGAGACGGGGAGGAAGTTGGAGACGACGGCGCGGGTGGAGGGCCAGAAGGTGAAGGCCCACTGGGTGTCGAGGCCGCCCTGGGACCAGGAGACGATGCTGGCGTTCTTGCCGGTGATGCCGTTGATGTAGTTGGTCGCGTAGGCGACGTACTCGGAGTTGACCTGGGCGTCGCCGAGGAGGGCGCCGGGGACGTTGAGGAGGACGGGGTCGGCGTAGGGGACGTTGGTGAGGAGCTTGAGGAGGTTGCCGCCGAAGGCCTCGTTGGCGTAGGTGCCGGTGCCCGGGACGAAGAGGACGGGGGGCTTCTGGCCGTAGGTGAAGGACTTGGGGATGTAGATGGCCTGGCGGAGCTGCTGCTCGGTGAGGGAGTAGGGGGCGTCGGCGGCGTCCTTCTTGGGGTAGATGGGCTTGGCGGGGTTGAGGAGGTTGAGGTTGTTGGTGGAGTCGAGCGGGGTGAGGGGCCCGACGAGCTTGTTCACGATGGAGGTGAGGTCGGCGCTGCCGAGGCCGAGGAGGCCGCTGCCGCCGAGGAGACCGCCGCTGCTGAGGATGCCCTGGAAGCCGGAGAGGAGGCCGGCGGGGACGATGCCCTGGCCGATCTGCTTCTGGATGTTGCCGTAGAAGTCGGTGGAGCCGCCGGTCTTGGAGCCCCAGATGGCGCCGAGCTTTGTCTGGAGGTCGTTCGCGTTGAGGACGTTGAGGCCGGCCGTGGGGTTCGTGCCTAGGATGCCGGAGAGGGATTGGACGTAGTTGGTCGGGAGGGAGAGGAGCTGGGTGACGCCGGTGAGGGAGTCGAGGAGACCGGCGGGCGCGGCGTCGGTGGACTGGAGAAGGATCGCGAGAAGCGCGGCTTGCTGGACTGGAGAACGCATTTTTAGATGTTTGTTCTTGTTGTTTTCGTAAAGAGAGAAAGACTGCAGTGAATGTTGACTGGATTAGTAGTTAGAAAAGAGAGACAGAGATAGGGAAGACAAAGATTGAGTGCTAGGAAAGAGAGTAAGTCTTGAGATGAAGCCTGTGAGTTGGATGAAGAACCTTTCTCTCTCTCTTGACGCCGGATCAACTGGATGCTTATATCCTTCCTTCGCTCACGAGAGGATTCAGGATTCCGTGTTGATGTTGACGGACCAAAGACAAAAAAAAAGCCGTTGCCGTGCGCCACAAACGTCTTTCGAGGAGTTGAGGGGAGCATGCGAAGGTCAAGCCCCTCGAGCGCGCCCTCCCGCGGCCTTCCGCCAGTCTAACCCCAAGCCCCTCTCTCTGCGAATAAGTCTAGCTCGCCATCTTCAAGAGTGCGAGCAAAGCTCTTCTGCTAGTCGCGCCGATCACCAAGCTAAGCATTCCCCGTGGAAGAAAAAGATCTTTACGGCGCGGGGCAGCGAATGGCAACCACAGAGAGATCTTCGGTGTTATTGCACGTCGTATTGGGTCATAGAGTTCGGTAGTGTTGTGCTCGTGTTGCTGTATTGGGAGATGGCGGCTGGTCTAGCGTGGGACCAAGCCGAGGCGCCGCCTCCCGTCCAAGGGCCGCCCGTCGTTCGTTCGTTCTATTCTCGCATGGTTCTCCCCTTTGGGGTCCCCTTTGGGGGCCCCAGCCAGAGCGCTTCCGAGGTTCTGCTGGTGTTGCTTCTGTGGTTGTGGTTGTAGACTTTGAGATGGAAATGTCGGATTGCCCTTTTGTTCGCTCATCAGAGACGTCGTTGATGACTCGAACTTAAGCTTGGTCGAAGCGCCACAACCGACCGCCAAGCAGAGTTCCGTCTTGTTAGCGGCTAATCTTCAGGTCGAACAAAGGCACAATGAACTACCTCGGCATCTTCAACGGCCCCCTTCTACTTCTCCCCTGACATCGTCTTTCCCCATTTCCCGTTTCTACCTCGATCAACGAAACAAGGAAAAAAAGAAGCTTCCCCGCGACACATGCCCCTGATGCTACCTAACCCCTGAGCCATCCTTGTCTTCTTCCCCCAGAGCAAAAAACAAAAACCATCCGAAGCCGCCGTCCCAGCAACCACCAAAGCGCCCAAGCTCCCCAGATAAGCTCGCGGATATATAAACATCGCGTCGCCACACGGGCATTCTCCTCTCTTTTGGCGTCCAGCTCGGACGAAACAAAAAACCAGCAGCTTGCTTGCCCCCCCCCCCCTGCCTCCGTGAACATGGGGAGATTTTCTCCTCGCCCGGTTGGCCTCGTTTTTGACAACCAACGGCTCCGGCATTTCTTGTCTAGTCTACGGCGCGTATACAGTGTATGTCCTCAAAACTTGCCCAAACCAGGAATCTTTTCTTCTCGAGAGACTGGTTCCCGTTCGCCGGGTCCATGCGTCGGACCGATATCAGGTGGAACGCAGTGTCCGGGCCTCCGGAGCGTGTGGCCTGACAAACAGATGCCATTCTTTCCATGACCGGGTTTGGCGATAGGGCGAACAAAGCTATTGTGTTAGCTCAAGATCCAGCAACGGTCGACGATGATCTCAGTCCAGAAGAACCACGAAGGCCTCGGAAAGATCCGAGTCGCGCATCGCCTTGGTCTATCCAGCCTGCTGGGTCTCTCGCCTCCAACCGGGCCGATTCGACGAACAATCGCGTGCTCTTCCAACCCCTGCGAGTTTCTCAGGTGAAAAGATACAAAGTAATCCCCGGTCCAGAAATATCTCTTGTTGCCATGCCGACTGATGATCGCCGGTATCCCAATCCCATATCCAACGATGGCCAGAAAGACGTCAGGGTATCCAAACAACCCGACACAGCTCTTCGTCGTCCCGCTCAATTGGCACCTTCCACTCAGTGCAAAACACAATCAGATCAGTAAACCATGTCCGGGTGCTGCGTACCTCATCTGTCTCGGTGAGCATACCCAGAGGACACACCTTCAGAGAAAGAAGAAGCGAAAGCTCGGTCCAACAACTAAGAGCACCTCCAAAACACCGCCCGCGACAACACGCAAACAAGTCACACAGGAACCAAAAACGAACGCCTCGTGAACCTCAAATCATCAATCTTATTTCTCTATCGCCGGGGTCAGAGCCCTCATTCCCATCACGACCGCCCCAACGCCTTTCGCCGTCGTGGTACGCACCCGCCGCCATCCTTGAGACCGTCCCAATTTTTGTTGATCCCACCCGTGTAGCCCAGCCACGCCAACCTCATACTAGTATTTTTGAACAACCAGTCCACAGTCCGTCTTTTTGTTGCCAGCTGTAAAACGCCAGGCCGCCGTCCCTCTCAAAGTAAGTGAAGGGCAAAAGCAAAATGTTAAAACAAGAGGGCTTTAAAGCGCAACATGCCCTAACGAAAGAGGGGGTATTGTACTGCGACGACAGGAGCAAAGAACGAACGATGGCAGACAGGCTACAGTCACGCGCAGAAAGTGTCACAAGTACGCAAAACAGACAACGTGCAAGCAAACTGAAAAAAGCTAGGAAATCTCTGTTGGGGGCGAGTGCCGTGTGTGGTAGACAAACAGAAGGGGCAACCGGGCCCGGGGAGCCCATCGAGAAGAAGATTCTCGAGACAAGCCCAGATGTCCAGAGATAACTATGGCTGCAAAGCAAGCATGCGTTGGTCGTTCTCGTGACGTCTGACAGTCGTGTCCGCTAACCGTATGCCTAAGATCAAAAGTCCAAAGAAATGTGTCATTCGCCCAGGTATCCATCGTGCAGCGTAAAAGTTCCAAGGCGGTGGGGTGAACGAAAACGACGTAAGAAGTTCGAGTGTAAGCAGTAAGACAGTCATGAGAGGTGTTTCCCTTTCTTTCCCGCGGCCGCGAGGAGCTCGAGGGTAGGAATGAGGCCGCTCTAGAGGCCCATCAGACCGTCACTCTACTACAGTATTTGGTTAGGAATGCAGCGCACCAGATGACCTTTGGATTCATCATACCTGAGGAGGGGCACCAGGAGGGCCCTGGGGTCCCGGGGGTCCGTGAGGGCCAGGAGCACCGAAGTGGGCGGGGCCGTAGGCACCGGGGCCAGGGGCGGGAGCGAAGTAGTGGGGCGGGGGAGGGGCAGGGCGGTAGGGAGTGCCGACGCCAGAGTTGTTCTGGCTACGGCCCCAGCTCAGACGGACACGGGAGTTTCCGATAGGATATCCCTGCATTTGGTTGATGGCCATCTCAGCAGCGTGGCGGTGGACAAACTGGACGAAACCGCAGCCCTTTCCGGGAGGGATCTTGACGTAGGTGATCTCGCCAAAGCCCTGGAAGAAGCTTCGGAGCTCGTCCTCAGTAACGTAGCCAGACAGGCCACCGACAAAGACGGTGGTGTTGTTGGGGTCAGTGAACTGGTTCATCTGCTGGCCAGGGGGGTTGTAGGGGGCTCCGTAAGCGCCGCCGTACTGGGCAGGAGAAGGAACACCGTAGAAGCCCTGCTGGTGAGGAGGCAGGCCGGGAGCCATCATCTGGTTGCCGTGGTGCTGGTAGGGACCGTGGTTGCGGTTCTTGGGGGTAGCAGTCGAGATACGCATGGGGCGGTTGCCGCAGTAAACTCCCTGCATCTCCACAAGAGCACGCTGCTGGTCCTGCTCGTCCGTGAAGCGGACGAATCCGTATCCGCGCGACTGTCCCGACATGGCATCCGTCATGATCTTAGCAGACTTGCAAGAGGGGAAGCGCGCCTGGAAGAGGGACACAAGAACGTATTCATTGACCTCGGGGCCGAGGTCGCCGACGAAGATCGAGTACTCAGGACCGCGGTCGTCACGACGGTCGTTGATACCGCCGCCGGACGCCCAGTTGAGCTTGAAGGCGCGGTTGGAGTTGGGAACGGGAGTTCCGTTCAGAGCGAGGGCCTTGCTGGCCGCATCGCTGGACGTGAACTCGACGAAGCAATATCCAGCGTTGCCAGACGTCTTGTCACGGATGACCTTGACGTTAACAGGCTCTCCGGTAGCAGTGAGAAAGACGCCCTTAATGAAGTTCTCGTCCATCCAGGGCTCGAGCTCGCCCATCCAGAGAGTGTTCTTATTCGCGTCGCCCTGGATGGGAGCCTGACCACCGGGGATCTCTCCAGATCCATTGTTGCCGGGGAAGGGCATGCCGCCAGAGACCGGGGTGCCGAAACCGTCGCCGTTGGCGTTGGGGGGAGGGGCACCGTTACCCTGAGCGGGGTTGTACGCGAGACCGTCCATGGTGAAGTCGTTCGAAACTGGTAGCAAAAGTGGTCAGTCAATGCTGTCCGCACTGGCCAGCTGCGGGTCGGGCGAACCTACAATTCGTGGATTGGAATGATAAGTCGTTACGAGGAATTCAAGCAGTGTTGCCGTCTTCCTTCAATAGATTGGGTTGGTTCTGAGAATCGAACAGAATGAACTGTATTCAGACGCAAAACCGATACTCCGAAAAGCACTTTGTGAAAAGTCGATTCTCTCAGACGCCAGCACGCCCCGTAGAAAAACGAAAGATCGAGATGTCTCGGGGTATTCGTGCCAAAAATGCTACAGCCGCCGATTAAGAACAAGCCCGAGCGATGCTTCAAATTCGACTTTTGGATCTCCTAGACTTGCGCCGGGTAACCTTTCACCGAAGATCCAGAAATGGGCCAAAGGAAGGATCCGAAATGGGAACCTGCGATTACGGTCAGCATCACCTGGCAGTCGTGTGTAGTCAGCGCGTCGCGGGCAGTCGCAGTCGCATTCGACAGTCATGAGCCACGAAGTGGCAGGCTCGGGTCGGGTGTTCAGCCACAGGGCTGATCATGCAGCAAGTTCAAGCCGAGCCCTGCGTGCGGGTCGCCCACCAAGCAGCCACACCGTTCGCTGGCGGCGTTGACCCGCACGTAGGCAGCTGCCATGAAGATATTGCCAATCCCAATGCATTCTCGCGATTGCGATTGCCGCATGAACCGAAGGGCGCGTCTCGGTTGACTTGTCCTGGTCGTGCTGATGATAAACATTTTCTGCCGCAGTGAGACACGCCGAAGGCATTGATCTTCGCAGAGCCGGGACATCGTACGTCGGGAAGCGATCGATAGACGCGCCTGCAACTTTCGATCCGTTTGCAGCAGTTGCATACGGGCTCGAACTTTCGTTGTGACTCATGACGTTGCCTTGCTCTTTTCTCGATGTTTTGCGGCGCCATGGCAACGACTCCGAATTTCGCAGCTCCCACCACGCCGTATCGATCGTTGGGGTCGAGATGACAGCTGTCAGATGGTAGTGCTCCATCATGCATAGCTGAATAATGCTGCGCGGAGGCGGGTAGGCGAAGTACAACGGCGTGGTGAGCGGATCGTAAGCGGGGTACTGAGGCGACACTGCCATGGTCTGCGAGGGAGAGGCATCGAATTACGTCGCCGCAAGTATTGCGTCCGCCGCGCAATGCCGTTCAGGTCGCGATGTTCAGATCGAATCGGGTCGGCATTGGTTCGACGATCGACAGCCAACACCCAGGATGATCCACGACGCATGGAGGGGTCATTCGATGCGCCCAAGACTGCAGTCCAAAGTCCGGCCTGGCCACTGTCGGGCGTGGCTCTGCCAATTCGAAGCGTGCGGCGTCGAGCGCCTCGAGCATAGGATTGCCGAAGATGCCGAAGACGGGAAAATGGGACTCGAGGTCGCCCTTTGCGACTGCGATTGCGACTGCGACGACGCGAGGGGGGGAATTGTCGAATAGGAGGAGAGACAAAGGAAGACGGCGAGGTGGACTTACTTTTGGGCGCCAACAAAAAGACTCTTTTTCCGGATAACCAGGAGAAACGTCGTGCGACTCGTAAGGGGAGGGGAAAGAGAGAAAGGGTACGGGGGGGAGGATTACTGAAGAGTAATTTTTCTCTTGTGAAGATTTTTCGGGGGTTAAACGGCGAGGGGAGAAACCGACAAGGAACTTGCGCGCAGAGATTTTTTTTTTTTTTCCGTAGCTGTGAGGGCCGTGGACGTGGATCTCGCTCAGTCAGTGGTGACGTGAGGCCGGTCAGGGTAGTAAAAAAGCAGTGGCAGAGGCACGACTTTTGCAACCAAGACAATCGCTGGGAAAGGATGCTTCGTTTTTTGCAAAAACCGCAGCACAACGCAGAGCAGCAGACGAGAGATCAGGCAGACGACGCGCAGACAGGCAGAGAGACAGCAGCAAGAGGGCAGAGAGGTGCAACTCTAAAGGAAAAGGGGAAGAAGGAGAAGAATGATGGAAGTGGGATGGGGAGGAGGTAAGAGTAATGGAGAGAGAGAGGGAGGGAAAGCTAGAGAAGAAGACAGACCGGGTTCTGGCGATGGGATGGGCGCTGCGGCGCTCGCTGTGCAGGCAGGTACCTACCTTACCTTACCTACCTTACCTACTGGTACTGGACAGGACAGGACTGGGCTGCACCTGGCTGCACCTGCACCAGCACCGGGACTGGTCATGGAGTGCGGATGGGGAAAGGCAAAGGGCAGGGAAGGGGAAAGGGCCACACTTCCTGCCCGCAGCAGCACAGGGAAAGTCCCAGGGCAGGCGCGACCTGAACTTTTTTGGGGGGGCGTGTGATTCGTGACTTACTTTTTGGATCTGGCACTGGCGTCGGGTGAGAAGGAGCAGACCCGGGCAGGCAGGGCAGGCAGGCAGGTACTGGAGGATGAGTGTGGTGGGTATGGTGTGAGTCTGTTCGCTCCGGGACTGGAAGGGAGGGAGAGACCTCATACCTTAGACAAGGTAGGTAGGTACTTGCCCCGGCTGAAGAGGGCGAAAAGGTACCTGCCTTCCTTGCAGTGCGTCGAGGCTACTTCCTTCTTTTTAGAGCTGCGTTGGTTACCTTACCTTACCTTACCTTACCTTACTTCCATGGCTGATATCCATCTCCCGTCTCATTCCTTCCTCACCTCAACTTTACATTGCAGGCAGCATGCATCTCGTAAAAAGGCAACAGACTCCTTACGGAGATGCAGCCACGATAAAACCCTGCCTCCAAGGTTCTGCACTCTAAGCCCATTCCAAACCCATATGTCAACCAAGATCAGTAGTGAGGTACCTGAAAGGCAGAAGGTCCAGGTACCTACATCGGATCACACATCCACACAGGCACACTCCGCGGCGACGGAGCCTCCAAGTGGGGCGCATCGAGCGTGCCTTACGTACTTTTTGCCTGCTCGCCTTGCGCCGCGCCTTACCAGCTGCAGATAGCGCGCAGATGGCCATCCAAGAAAATGCGAAAGAAAAGCATTAGAACCAAGATACGGCCCATCGAATGAGTGGGGCCCTTGGGGTGGACTCTGGATGTTGATGCCGTGCGTTCAGCGCATCCGAGTCTGGGCGAACAGTGGCTGCGCCAGTCAAGAAACGAAACCAACCCGAACAAGGCACGGCATCTTCAAAGGCCACGCCGGCAGACGACGGCCTGCGACCAAGTCCAGCAGAGCGGCTGACTGAGTGTCTAGGTAGGTAGGTCAGTCAGGGACGTGCGCCGACTCGAAGGACTGCTCAGTCACTTTTTTTTTTTTTTTTTTCGTCCTTGTCACGGCCTCAGGCTTCCGAATCTTGGGGGAGCTCTGAGACAGATCTTCGGATAAGAAATGGATACGCAGGACACGGGAACCGCTGGTTCGACTTGCGAGGCACTGATCAGAGTCAAGCAAGTGCCAACGTCCGGTTAGCTCTGTGATGCGAGGCAGGCAATCCAGGTTAAAAAGAAGGTGCAGGCAGGTGCAGGCAGGTGCAGGCAAGTGCAGTCTTGGGGCTTGGGAGCGGGTGAAAACGCAAGCCCGTCTGGTGGTGGCACGTAAGGTAAGCGTGGTAAGGTACCTCACGAAGAGAAAGAGACGGTCTGCGGGTGTACCTCCCTCTCCCGGTGGTACCTGCCGCACATGTCCTTCCCGCAATTCTACGACTGCCGATTGGAAGATGACAGGCAGGTGCCAATGGAACCTGGGAGGAAGGAAGGGAGGGTGATGCATTTCGTGCATCTCGGGCCTGGCCTTGCTTTCCTTCCTTACTACCTACCTAGGCATTCTTGGAAATGGCCTCACTCACTCCCGTCCTCGGTCGACAGGGCTCCTCTAAAGACGGACATGGGACTTACCGACCAGACGGCATGCCGATACCCAAGGTAGACCACCCAGCCGGCAGCAAGACAATTCCCATCAAAAAGGTCAAAACAAAGCCGCTGTTGTCCGTCGGCGACTGTGCGCTCTTGGCATGGAATGGAGCTGCTGTCCTGACAAGCATCACACAGGTCACCCCCATGGATCCCGGCATCGTCTCCTCGCGTCCCCCGTCTGCCTGAAAACCTTGTTGCTGTCTCTTTTTATTGATTTTTCTTGTTGCTGCTGGCAGCTGTAGCTCAAGCTCTGGCTCTGGCTCCATACAGTGAGTATTCTTGCTCTGTTCCCCAACCCTCAGCTCTCCGCAGGCGTGGATGCGGCGGCGGCAAATGACTATCACGGTCCAGCCTCTGGGTACTCTGCTGGTCACCACCACGCCCCAGAAATGCAGAGGTTATTGTGCATCGAACCTCATTTCGCAGCAGCCCAAAGAGACGATAGGGCATTAGAGGGTAGGGCAATCCTCCGGGCAGATCATACGGGGGCGGGAGAGACACGCTAACCAGAAAGTGCTGCTGCCCTGCCCTACTTTACTTACCTTAGCTGCTCAGGTACCTACTTCCCTTGTGTACGAATACCAACTCACCTTTATTACGGATGCACTTTCGCTGGCATCCGTACGAATACATCGACTCCTTCCCAACTCTGCCTGAGCTCGAGGGGTGGCTCCAGCGGCATTTCCGGTACGTACCGATCTGAACGCGATATGGCGTCACAGCAGGAGAGAGGGGAGGGGGCGTGCCCAATCGGTAGGGGCTCCTTCCCTGTGGCGGGGAGTCAACCTATCGGCTCTTTCCTAAGGCGCTGCACGGGAGGAAAGGTACGCAGCTGCCATTCGCTTGGCTTCCTGTACTGAGAAGCTCCGAGCGTCCACCAAATCATTGCCTACTCCTCACCTGATTGCCAACTCACGATGCCATGCGCACGCAGCCTGCACTGGACTCGACATCGACGCTGTCGGCGCTGCCAAAGATGCATAGACTGCGTTATTAGCATCGACAACCCGCCATATCAGTCATTCTCGCAGCTACCTATTCCCGTCGCAGATGCGATGCTCTTTCCCGTCATGCCACCCTGCAACCCTGCGTCACATCCAATCCTCCAGGCCTCCCGTCAACCCATCCTCAACCTCAACATCTGTGCCTCTCGCCATCATTCCCTGCACTGCAAACCAGCTGCCCCATACGATACTTGCTTTTACTTCGGGCGGCACGATAACCACTTCGCTATCTTCGCCGTATCCAGCTGTCATGGGCCTCATCGGCCCGGCTATCCCAGCTGAGAACGCGATCTTGCTGGTCACCATTCCAGATGATGTTCATTGATCGGGTCCTTCCCGCTCACATGTCTCTCTCTAATCAACCACCGGCTGCCGAACAACCACCACCGCCAAAGATGGGATGGCGGGCGGGCACGCCAGGCGAAGACGGGCAACTTGCATTTGAGACATGGCCTCCTCTCATTTCTTTTTCCTGCCACTGGCCCCCTCCACGCGAACCCCTCGTGGACTCCGAGAAGCGTCGGCCAGCCTCCTGGTCCGTTCTGAGTTGAGCCTGTCCATCTCGAGGAATCGACGTCGAGTCGTCAAAGGCAAGTGAAGGGTCATCCGTGTGACATGTCGTGCTATTAACCTTTGCTGCAGCTGCTATCAAACTCGTGCCTCGCTAGCCGATTGTGCGCGCACCACGTTTCGAAACGCCGCAACAGTGTCAACTCAACTCAAACAAGTCATGAGCACCACTCCCACGGTCCAGGTGTTTTCTCGCTCCATCTGTGCCGCCAACCTCGATACGCCCGACTCACTTGCTGCAACTGCCGTGCGCTCCCTCTGCCATTCATCCATGGCCTCGTCTCCATCTTATCGGGGTCAGCGACACACCCGAGGACGACGTGGCATCGACCTGCCTCGATGTCGGACCTCTCTTCCGCGGCTCTTTCCCCTGCCCCGCTCATCACCGACGAACCCGGAGCCGGTGGACGATGTCTGCCCGACGAGACAACCCTGACTACGGAAAAGACACGTCAATTCTTTCTCCCCTTTCCTCCTTTCGAAAAGCCATGGCTTCCTTGCCCAGAGGAACGCGCTCGGATTGACAACTGGTCCATAGCAGACGTCGATATTGCCTCTCCCTGGTCCCTCTCCTGAGCAGGACACCCCTGGCTTTCAGATGACGTTGTCAGCGCCATCGGTCATCTGTATTTTTCAACTTCTCCCTCTGGGCACGCCGAAGCACCGGAGCGCTTCTGAAACCCCTGTCTACCAGGGCTGAATAGCGCCGGCCCCTCCATTACGAGTGCTGGTTAAAGTGTTTTCGCGTCTCCATGACAGGCTGTTCTTTCGGCATCTAGGGGACGCGTTTGTTGCACGGCGGCGGTCCGGACGGGCCAACACTCTGCCGCACACGCGGTGCCGACAGCGCTGCCTTTCCCCTGTCGGCTCAGCGCCCGAGCGGCGCGCCCAGGCGGTGATCCTCTAACTTGACTGAGTACATGGCGCACCGTCGACAACTAATCTGCCAGCCGGGCAAGCCGGCCCAGCCCGGAAGATCCTCAAGCCCATTGTGCCAAACAAATGCCAGGCAATTTTTCACTGCCAAAAGCGGCATTGTACTCGACTCGCTTAATGTCTGAGACGTCTTGCCCTCATGTGAGGCCTTGCCAGAGCGGCATAGGAAGGAAAACCATTATGTGTTCTCATTCGCGAGCTGCTGGCTTGTGGACGAATCATGGCCTCGACAGGTCTTTAATCGAGAAATGAAATCATTCGACCGGGGTGGAGGGGGGTGTCTACAAAAAGGAGAATTCCCACTGCTACCGTGGATCGAAGTGTGGAAAGAGTTAGATCTCTGGCTATTTTTCTCCCTCGCTTTTAACTGGTCACCAGTTTCGCTCGCTATGGCCTAGCCTCTCGGGCCTCAGAAGCGGCCCTCATCAGTGGCATTCGGCCTGCCACCGCAAGCTGCGACGGTTATCCTGTTGGGCTTCACTCATTTGCCTGTACGGATACGGGGTAAATGCTATCGTCAGTCGAAAAATCGTAGCAGCGAATCGTGCCCCTGGCGACTTGGGTTTTACCGTTTCTTCTCCGTCCCACGACTAAGGTCCGGCATAATCTAACCCGCGTTTTCATCTCCGGCCGTTTCTTCAGGGGCCCTTTCAGAGCTGAGAAGCCCTTGTCTGAGCATTTTTGTCCTGTGCACGGACACCAGTTCTCGCAAGCATCCGGTCTTGATACAAGAAATCTGCTGTCAGTCGAATCGTCGACAAATAAGCTACCGTCTGGCCTTCAAAAGCCACAAACCCATTGATCACCGCCTGCGTGCCTCCTCGAAACTACATGCTTCTGGAGCCCGGAGTGGCCCCAAAGGACATTCTGACCATGTACATGAAGTCCACTGGGTACATTAGCCTTGATGCTAGTCCCAAGGTCAGGCGGGCGCTGCCTGGCCATGCTCTCATCAGACACCGGACTGACTTGCGTTCTCAGCAGCATTTCGGAGCTACCCGGGGGCGTTAGTCAGCCACGTCAAGCGCAAAACACCCCCTACTCACGTAGGGGGCGAAAAAACAGGGTTTCCACGCAAAAAAGGGGGTTTCCACCCAGTCGCATAAAAGTCGCATTTTTAACCTTTTGCCACCAAAATACGACTTTTTTGAGACCACACTATGACCTAAAACTACCCTTTTTTTGATTACTGCTTTTAAGCTCTACCGCTAAGATGCCTCACCAGAGTGATGCTAACTTAATGCCTACTAAACAGGCTGTATAGGCGTTATATACCTTATATCGACAGGCCCTCTAGCTGGGGCGCCTAGAGAAGCCTCCAGCTGCTATGCTGTCGATACAAGCTATTGCTGCTGACTATAAGGTATCCTATATAGCAGTAGAGAAGCATCTGAAGGCTCTTAAGGCTGGCTATAACCTCTCTATGCCGCCTTGAGAGGGTGGCTAGCTGAAGGCGTTAATAGAGGCTGAAGACTTAGCCTTAGCAGCATTCATAATATAGCTTAATACTACTAGCTTCCTAGCAACCCCTCTTATTATTAAGGAGACAGCTAACGCCTTTCAAGTTAGCTGAAGTATAAGCTTAGTCTTAGAGCACTTTATGAAGTTTTAAAAAGCTGATCACTTAGAGTTTCAGAAAGAATTAAAGATTAAATTTATTAAGATTTACTAAAAGAATACTAAGTTTAACTTAGTATTAATCTAGCATTTCTTTAATTAGTATAAAACTATAGTTTAAAACTATAAACTTAAGCTTTTTAAGATATAAAATACTAATAAGTCTAGCTGCTATATTAGCTGCTTCAGCAGCTATATATATATTATTTTACTCTAAAAATAATAGAAGCAGAGCAGACTATAAGAAGTTATTAATCTAGCTAATAGAAAGTTATATACTTTTATTAGCGCTAGTAATACTGTTAGAGACACTATTTTAATATATCTTATCTTAATATATCTTATTTTTAAAATATAACTAGTTACTACTTAAGCTGATTATAATATTAAAGAGGGTGTTTACTTTATATAGTCTCTTACTGCCTTTTCTAACTAAGAGATTATAATAAATTATATTAAGTACTTCAATATATACTTATTTAAGCAGTTAGTAAAGTTTTAGCAACTTAGGTATATAATAAAGTTATAGTTTAACATTAATATATATAGAGGCTGCTCTAATAAGCTTAAGATATGCAAGATAATGCTAAGTACTTAAGCTGAGTTATATTAGACTTTTTAGGCTGAATCTAGCATAGCGCTATATTATTTACTCCTTCTCAATAGCTTCTCTAGTTATATCAGTATAAACCTTATAAAATACTATATTAACTTTAATATTATTATTAGATTTTTCCCCCTTTACGCTATATATTTACTTCAACCTATAAATATAAAAGTCTTCTAGCTATTTAAAAAGGCTTATCAGATAATGCTATAAGAGTCTATATAAAGTAGCAATCTTATTTTTACCTATAGAGACTTTATTAGCAGGCTTCAACAGATAATAGATATTATATTTACCTACCTAAATATTATAGTAAGGTTTAAAAAGTTAAGTATCTAGCTAATTAGAGATAATATAATACTCTCTTAATTAGTTAAATATATACAGTCAGCTTAAGTTAACATATTTAGCTACCTCTTAAGTTACTTGCTAAATAACAATAGGTTTAAAAAAGCTATACTATAAGCAGACGCTATTAAGCAACAGCATACTACTGAATAAAGCTTTCCTATTTAGAAGAGTTATAAAGTAATTAAAGCTGCAATCAGTAAGAGTAATTTATACTATAAGAGAGGCTAGAAGCATATTATTAACTGGAATAAGCATATAGAGATATAGCAGCATAAGAGATAAACCTAGTGAGGCGTCAAACCAGCCTACTTATTCATAATAAGTATAACTTTTGCAGAAATTAAAGAGCATTATAAGAAGTAAGTAATAAAAGCTTTATAAAAAAAGTTTAAGCAGTAATATATTGCTATAAAAAAAGAGGCTTAGCAGCAGGAGAAGTAAGTATATATAGAATATAATGCTATAAAGTATTAACAGATTAATAAGCATATAAAAAAACTAAATTTTAAGTAGTAGCTTATTTATACTAGTAAGATTTATAACTATATAGCATTTAACTTAAAAAACTTATAATAGTTTAAGCTACTTAAACTGAAGTAGTAGATCGATCTTAACTTTATGCTACTATTAAAAGAAGCTTAAGATTATATTAAATATATAATAAAGCCTCTTAGTCACTTTAATATTAGAAAGTTACTTAGCAATATAAATAATAATAATAACTTCAACTTAAAAGTTAATAATAATATTAATAACCCTATTAATAAAAACAGCAATAATATTATAATAAGCATTAAATTAGTCAGCTAGTTTAAAAATATTAATAATAGTGTTAATATTAATAAGCCTAAGTTGCTGCTATTGCTAGCATTAGCTGCTATACCTAACACTATATTAATATTAGTGCTGCAGCTGAAGCATTAAACAATCTATCACACTATAAAAAAAGGTCTTAACAACTTCTATATTTAGAGTACTATAGAGAGTAACCTTCTACTAACACCTCTATTAATATAAATATTAAAGAAGCATAAATATATTATTAATAATATAAAAAGTAATAATATAGTAATCTTCTGCAGCCTATCTATATTTATATAATATATATAGATATTATATATATAGCTAAATAGCTTTACTTAAGAGCAATATAATAATATAATTTTTATTATTATATGATATAATTAAAGCTGAAAATTGCATTGCGAAAAGTTATTAATTTGGTGGGTTAACATAGAAAAATGCTACTTTTAGTGATGTGGGTGGAAACCCCCTTTTTAGCGTGGAAACCCTGTTTTTTCGCCCCCTACGTGAGTAGGGGGTCTAGCGTTAGCCTGCCACACGCTTTGACCCCCAGGTAGCAAGGTTGGGCTTGTCTCATCCGCATACTGTCAAGACGAATCACCAGCTGTCTTTTTCAATTCCACAAAGCTCGCGAATGCACGTCTTCCCTGATCCAGAACCTGCAATGCAGCACTGAATTCCGACAGTGCGTTCACCTACTGCTACGAGGTGGGTTGGACGGCAGCTCGAGCCGTCTTTCTGAGCATTACACAGTACGTACCCGGCGAAAAGCTTCTCGAAGCCGTCGTCGCTAACACGCGCCTTTGCCCTCAGCTGTCGTCCGATCACGAGGGTTGCAACGCCTGGTGAGAAGCAATCTCCGTTCCCCTCAGCGCCCCGTCGCAGCATTCCCATATTTGTTTTGCAACTCTCCCGGTCCACCCAAAATCTTGGAAGCCAATCTGAGCGACAAGGCCGTATCTGAACTCAGGAGGTCGAGTCGCCATACTCCGGGGAAAGGGCCACGTTGATCGACGACACCCCTGCCCTGTTGACTTGAGCCGTCCGGAGTCCTCGTTCAACAGCTCCGTTCACCATTGCCGCATCGCAAACATCCCGTCCGTCCGCGGTAATGTGCCAGGTTCCTCGGCCTTCTGCTCCCCCGTGCCCGGTGCGATGTCCTACGGCCACTCGTCCGCCGCAACCTGACTCGGCTATGAAACCTTTTTGTTCGAATTCGCCAGGTCACCTTCTATTCTCTACCCGCGTGCACCCCGACGACGAACGGCAGAGTTTGAGGAGCGTGGGAGCCTCCCGTTCGTTTGCAAATTTGTCGTCTGGGCAGACTTTTGGCCTTTCCCTTTTGGCCTTTTTGGGTAGCGAGCTCAGCGCAGGTACTTTTCCGCACCAGCCAGGGCGTACATTTAGCGACAACCCACTCTTGACTCATGTATCCGTTTCTGAGGCGGAACACTGTCTGTTATTCCCTCATGGCCTCACAGGGCACATCATTGCACGCTATGAACAGTACCGGGAGCTGTCACCTCTGCGCAGCTTCAGTTTGCCAACAGCAATAGGATGTTGGTTGCCTCTCGCAATACACTCAATGCCGTGACATATTCCAGCAAGAGCGATTGCGCAGTGCATCACGATCCACTGTTCATCAGTACGTCACGCTCCAGCTTGTTAGTTCAGGACTCAAGCAGCTCGTCGTCGTCGATCCTGTCTCCAAGATGAGCTTGTGGTTAATCAGATATTGCGAGTTGACCAATCCCAAGCAGCGGTTCGATCCCAAAAATCGCCCCTCTCCTTTGGATGTCCTCCGGGGACAGCAAGGAAGAGGCCCGAACGCCAGACGTGCTCCCGGGGAAGCTTGTGAGATTCTTACCCGGACGGCACGACGTCCAAGACGGTTAGAAATGTTCCGTTTTTGGAAATTTCTCGGTGAGTCGGGTAGCCGAACCTTAAGTGTGAGTTTTGGGCAGCCGCCACTGAGATTCTGGCGTCTCTTATGTACATGGAGAGTTTGTCATGTGAAGCTGGGTGCGGGGATAGGCGTATTGAGATCAATGGTGAGGCTCGAGTTCCCTCAGGCTCTCGTTCACTGTATTCATTGGAGGGATCATCTCTGCGCCGATACGACCGCGCGAGTCGACCGCACTCGGCCGACGTCGGATGGCTTAGGAGCCACGGAAGCCTGAGGTCGCACTCAATCCTCCTGAAAGACTCGGGGAGGTGGTAACGTTCGCCGCGCTTACGGGCTTAGCGCACCGGTCTCCGGCCACCGTCAGCACCAAGCAAGTGGGTGACAAAAAAAGTGATACACAGAGGTAGTCTCCCTACTAAGAGGGTCGCATAATACCGAGAATTTTATTCAAAATAACTCGATTTCTAAATAGAAAAAACGAAAAGAAAAAGGAATTAAGTATTCTTTCTATAATATACTTTTTAAAATAAATAAAAGACATAAAGAAGTAGGAGAATAGGACGTTGTTCTGCCAGATACTTTCGTCTGTGTATCACTTTTTTCGACACCCACTTGCCAAGGCCTGCCGACATTACGACTTTCCTCTTCAGATGGCTAACGGTACTCACATACAATCGAGTGGGCACCTTTTTCTTACGCAAACGTCGGTCTTTGTTACTTTGGCGTCTGCAGTGGAACTCTCCAGCTGCATGTGAAGCCAATTTCCGAGGCGAATGTGTTGGCCTTTTTGATATGCCGCCTCAAAGTCAATCGAAACACATTGGCGCGTTGCATTCCAGGTGGGGTGCCCTTCAACCCAGGGGGCTGATATGTCAGGGTTTGATATAGTTCATCGTGAGGACTGTCGCGTGTGCGAGCTGAATATTTTTGCAAGAATACGGGATGGGCTACTCCATCTCGGCAAGTTTGTTGCCTTGTTTGGGGCGAAGTTGAAAGGGTTCGTGTGAGTGGGTTGTGGCTTAACCGGCGGGAGGACAGATACGAAGTCTGCGGGTGAAAAAGGTTGAGGTGAGGGAAGCTGTTGGGAGTGACAACCTTTTTAGACTTGCGGACCGAATGACTGGTGCGTGGGAAAGATGAGGGACGGAAGAGAAAAAAGATGGAGGGGAAGTGGTGATAGACAGCAAAAGACAAACGGGATGATCTCTGTCTCTTTTGTCCTCTCTTTTCCGTCTTATGTGTGTTGCAGTTGAAGGTTTTGTTGTGCTGTGGATGTGTGTGAGTGGGCTTCCTCTTGTGGTTTGTTTCGTCTGAAGAGGGTGTGTTGGCTGTTCGGGGAGATGTCGGCATCTATTGTGGTTTGTGGTTACTGCGAAGGAGGTTTGAACTTTGAGGTCGGATGAATCCGCTTTCTTGACGTCGGGCTATTAGTAAGTCAGTTGTTGTTGAATATGACTGGGTAGTGGACGAGACGAGGGTATGGGGAGGTGAGTTTGTGTGTTTGCGGGTTTGGACTGATTCGAATGCATACGAGGGTTTGCCTGGCTGAATGGTTATTTGGTTGGTCGGACTGGTTGGTCGGACTGGTTGGTCGGACTGGTTGGTCGGACGGAGTGAGTGAAAGCTCCGTTCTGATGTTTAGCTGGGATGTTTTTGCTTTCCGCCCTGCCTCAATAACCGAGATATCATGAATGCAGAGGGTGGCAAGGGATATAAGAAGGGAATTTGTCCCGCCATACTATCCTTTGTTGCAGCACAAAATGCGTCAGGTTGGACATGGCGAATTTTCGTTGCTTGCCAAGCAGAAGATTGGGCGTGAGCTTTGCTTTCTATTACTGCATTTGGGAAGAGCCGAGATGAAATTTGTTGGTGGCAGTCTTCAATCGTCGTCTGGCACCGTCCTCGGCCGTGTAAACAAGCCTATTCATGGTAACACGTAACGGATGAGAAGGTTTCTTCCAACTCCGAGTGCAAGACTCTCCGCTTCTGCTGCATAAGGCTGGTCACGGCTTGGCTGGGGGAGATCTGATTTTCGCCGGGCACACTGACGAACAGATTGGGTTCGTCTGGAGAGTTCCCATCCTTGGATCTAGTGATGTGCTTTTATATCCTGTTCGTGATTATTACTGTGTCGATGTAGGTACGGCAGTGCGGTCCGCCTCAATGCGAGGAGCGGGAGTTTATCCAGACGGTTTGGCGGAGAGGCTCCTATGGGAACCCGTGCATGGAGTTACATGGATGCTAGTGATGATATGGACTGGTTACTGGAGGGGACGTATATAAAGTGTGTGATCTTTCTGGTATGGGGATTATTGCAAGAACGCAGTAATGCGAAAGAGGAGGTGGAATCAGGCATTATACTCAGTCCCTCCTCGCTCCACAGAACCGCATGAATATGTGACCCATCCTGAGTTACCGTCTGCGTGATACCTCTGGAACAAACTCTTCCTCGGCCATGGAAGCTGTTCCCGACTCGCACTCACGTCCTGAGAGTATTGGTACACGTATTCAAAGATAGAGATCATGCCACCACAGGTCGAGGTCTCGATCTGAGGGTGGGATACGGCTGGCCACCTTCCGGCTAGACGTGGCCGAGGCTTTGGTTGTTGACCAAGTGACAGACTTCTCATCTTCATTAAATCGCCAACTACCCTAATGGATTGCTGTTGATGCCCACATATCGAAGAGAATTAGGGAGATTTTATACTGCCGATAGATGGGACTGTCCTTAGCATGGATTCGGCTCGGTCCGCTAAATGAACGACTCCGAAGGCGTAATCTACTTCAGCACAATAATGCACGGCGGTGAACGGTGGTAAACCGGGTTTTCGCAACTGTATTGGTTGCTGACTATGTCTCCAATACCTCCTTGGTCAAGTTGCCATGGAGGAAACAGGACGACTGGAAGCCGGTTGGTACTGTGATACGGAACTATACGCACGGTTCGTGGGGTATACTTGTTCTGATAATCTGGGAGAAAGATGGCTGGCGGACGGAGGCGACCTCATAGTATCGCGGGGTTGGTTCGACGGTCTCTCTCGTGAAGTTTGATTGATGATTGGTTTGAGGTCATTATCCTGCAAAAAAGCCAATGACGAGAGACATGTCCGATTTGTTGTGGCAGGAGGCATTGAAGCTGTAAAAGTTTCCTAGTTTATATAAGAACGCGTGCGAGGTCGTTTTCAAAAGGCGAGGCGCTGGTAATTTGTTATAAATATGCCAGACATCTGCTGTGAGTTCCATCTTCTCAACAAATGCTCGTTAAGGTCTGAACATGAATTTCTGCTAGAAGATAGAGCTTAAGCTCGTGGCGACAACTTTGTATTCGTAAATAACGCTCACGAATTAAAGTATCCCTGCACCAATTTGGTCTAATGCGATCTTATGGCGTTTGTATCGTCTGGGCTTTATGCCGATCCAAATAGCCCAAGGACAAGCGCATACGCCAAGGGTAATTTGATCTCAGTAATTCATTGATGCGTGGCATCCCCATGCCTCTGGTTTCTCTGATGATGAGATTAGGCTGCAAGCTTTATCAACGCCGCATGCTTTCCGTATTGTTGGGTGTGGTGTGAAACGTCGGATTAAGATTAGATCCTCAATATTAGTACGTTATCTGTAGAATATTGATCTCATGCACTGAAAGACATGAGTGTTGCATCACGAAGGCTGTGAGTGTTTGGTGTACACTATGAAAAGATAGAAGAATGAGGTTGCTTCTAATTACCTACTGCAATTATACTTAATCAGATTTTGTATATAATAGAGGTCTGTATATCTCATAGAAAGACATAGAATATGATGTAAGTCTAGAAACGAACCGCGTTATTTGGCGACGATTGCAAGGCTATATCTATGAGCCCTCCACTTTGAACGTGGCCCTCTACACCCCGTGGTTTCAGAGGTTCTCACTCTGTTTCTACTGTGGAATTGATACCTGGGGCTTCTGTTAACTGAGCTTTATTTGGAACCCCATACACTGTGGATGACGGGCTGGTAGGGAGGAAGTCGGCTTTGGTCACACAGTTCATGGTGTAATTATATCACACAACACACATACTGTGAGTGCTTCATCCCGATATCAGGCCACGAATTCACGTTTTCTAGTCGAGTGCCCATTTGTTTTGCCGTTTCAGTAAGGATAATTGAAATTGGCTTAATTAATATAGACCATCTTATGGGAGATTGTTAATCCCGATCACTGACGAACCCGCTTGTACCACCAAAGGCAGAATGTGCCGGACCTAGCTGGAGATTTTTTAAAAGAACCGCCAATGAAAGAAATGATTTTCGGCTTGCCTGTGACATTCGGTATGGTGTAAAGTTCATTTACTGATGAATTACTGTTCAAGTATTTGTGGTGGGAGGCAGAAGCACGAGCCTGACCTGCATCCTTCTTGCTCCGGAAATATTTCAAGCCCATGGTCGAGGGCTCTCCCCTTCACACACAACTACCTACACCCTTCCAACACCAGCGCCAAGCTTCACAATGGGCGCTACGAGTGGCAAAGATGTGAGTTTGAACTTATAAGGCGCCTTGTAGAAATCTCCTTCCTGCGTGATATTGACACCAGCCCTGCCCCAGTCGTTGACTATCACGGAAGATTTAGCACAACCTATGGCATACAACGGATGTGAAAACTTACGGGCTCCAAGATTAGCAAATCCATCCAGCTCCTCATCCCCACACGTACATGTATTCGGCGAATCATCGGGGATGACCAAGCCGTACGTGCTAAGCGCCTCGCGCGTGTCCCCGCGGAAGATATTGCCTTCGACGAGCACCTGGTTGTCGGAGCGCGAGTGGATCGCCTGGTACAGAAAGTCCTCGTACAGGTTATTGTAGATGTGCTGGCGACCGAACCGCCCCGCGGGGCCGCGCGTGCCCTCGTTACGCCAGTAGTTGTGGTGGTACGTGACGTGCAGGTGGCCCGAGTCGAGGTCGCGGAAGGTCGCGTCGTTGCCGACCAGCGAGGACTTCCAGTGGTCGTGGAAGTAGTTCCAGGAGACAGTGATCCAGTCCGAGGCGCGGATGATGTCGACTTGGCCGTCCTGTCATTTATGAGTTAGCATCTGCTGTGGATATGGAAGTTGGGCCAGGGCTTACGTAGAAATCAGGGCCCTTGGTGATGTCCGAGGTGAACTCGTTGTGGTCCACCCACACCCGCGTCGAGTTCCGGATCGTGATGCAGTCGTTGTCCAGGATGTGGCTGATCTTCAAGTTCTGCAGGATCACATTGGTCGAGTTGAAGACGTCGACGCCCTTGCCGGTGATGTGAGCCGTGGTCTTGTACCCGACGAGGCTCTTGTTGGAGCCGACCTTGAGCCGCGCGGGGAGCTCGAGAGATCCCTTCAAGACGACGGTTCTGGGGTCGGTGCCGGCGACGGCGGTCTGGAGCTCCGGAATGGTGGAGACCGTGACCGTCGGGCCGCCCTTGCCGCCGGTGGTTTTGCCGAGGGGGTTGTCTTTGGCGTAGCCCTCGACGTCCCAGGAGGCGATACCGAGCCAGTCGAGGGGGTTGGCGGTGGCTAGACCTGCGAAGGCGCAGAAGACAGCTCTTGTTGTTAGTCTCATTATCGTCTAGATGCTCTCGGCGACTTGAAGAGTCCACCAGAGAATTCAGAACATGCAGAGACAGAGGAAGACGGAGATGAGCTTCGGGACGCTATTAATACACAACCGCGGATGCAACTCTGCCATGCCGCAGTCATCACATCCGATCTCGGTCAACGGAATATTTTCAAATCGGGTTCCCCTCTCCTTGCTTTCTTTTTTAAAACATCATCATGTCTAATGGCCCCATGCGGAGAACCCTGTCCGATTCGCGTCGTGCATCGCCAATGATTGCTATCCGACCCGCTGCTTCGGGATCTTGGCAAAGATACCACCAGGCAGCGATTGCGCCAAGGACCGGCTAATGAAGACAGCCTTCTTGGGAATGGTGGAATTTTGGTGATCCGTATCGATGAGCAGACGGGCGAAGGCAGAGGATATTTGGGTGACGATAATACGCTTGGATGCAGCCAAGGGGGATGAGTGATTCGGGTGTGACACGCGAGCTGGCGAGGATGAAAGGTTTCTCGCGTGGTGTTCACGTTTTTCATGGTTCCCGGGTGTGTTCGCCTACATGTAAGGCGTGACAAATTCTGCAGCAGCAAGCAGCTTCTGGCAGAAAGGTGGTGCCCTGGTTTACGACGTAGAAAACGCATGCTGCAGCTAGTAAAGGAAGGTGAAAAGGTCACAAACTGGGGCAGATGGACTCTGGTGGGTGCCCTGCGGTGTTGCATCGTCGCATCGGAGGAAATAAGCTCATGTAGATAGGGTGATGTTCCCGGAAGTTAAAACGAACAAACAACATGTGTGCGCAACATGCTTAACTCTGATGGTGATTGGTTCGACATTACCAATGGAGGCTATTTGAGATCTTAGATAGGGACGATGAACCAACGTTTCTTTCTACTCGCGTGTAGACGCTGGAATGAGAAAGTCAAAGATGAACCGGTTAGGGAGCCCCCCCCCAGTCTGTTTCTGGCGAGGACGCACCCAAGTCGGGGTAGTGCAAGCTCCCGACCTGCAGTTGCGAACTGACGCGTACTGACCAAGCCTTGTGGCGCTGAGCCAACTCCCACATGGTCAGAAAGCCAACCGGAGAATTAATTGTATTATTCCATGAACCATCTCTTTCGCGTCTCTGGAAGCACGATACACTGGGGGAAAGGGTGCGAATCGACGACCTGAACTTTGTCTAATTGAGCGTGAATGAAGAGAGGATAATGCTAAGTGTAGCAGACACACGTGGCGATCCTGCAATACCCAAACCCTTCTCTCTCGATTGAGCACCCAGCCCGAACAGATATAGCCTCGTATTCCAGCAACAGATATTCGGGAACGCATCGCTCTCTGCTTATTCATGCAGAACCTCGCCAGTAAGGAAGATGGGCTCCTTATTCGAGAAGTTGGGAACGTCGCCCATAATCTCCCCAACCTCCGGGCCTCCAAAAGCTGTCTTGATCTGGTCCAGGCTATCCCAGTACACGACAGAGCCGAATGCGTACAGCGGCTTGGCTCCATCTGCGCCAGGCTGAAACTTCGTGACTGACCAAGACTTGACGCCGTACTTTCCCCATCTCTCCTGGATCAGGGGCATGTGCTTGGTGACATAGTAGTCGATGTCGTATACGGCATCGTCATCGTTGGGGAAGACGACGGTGATTGTGATGGTCATTGCGGTTGATGGCGGTTCTCAGCGAATGGAAGTTGTTTGCGAATGATGAATGGGATGCAGTTGAAGAGCGGACGAGGTGAAGGCGGTCGTTGGCAACTGTACGAAGTGCCAGTTGGAGAACCGATGGGTGCTCTTATATGGGCTCTCGACTCGACGGCAGTTTTCTCGCAGTTATTTAACTGCCAGTGATGCCATCGTCCTGCATTGACACTCGGACATAGTAAGCCATAATTTCCGCTAGAACCGAC
The DNA here is from genome assembly GCA_027406005.1 of Colletotrichum horii. NCBI lineage: Eukaryota > Fungi > Ascomycota > Sordariomycetes > Glomerellales > Glomerellaceae > Colletotrichum > Colletotrichum horii. The sequence goes on along the minus strand of JANVYB010000001.1, from coordinate 7,987,223 downwards.
GAGAAGCACATCTTAACGGACGACAGGAAGCTCGCAGGGCGTTAGAGATGACGCTGCCGAGCCTCGAGAGACACAGTCTCCACCCCTGTGATGTTTGCCAGGATGTCTGTCCCTAGCTCAACCCAATCCAGTGGGGAAACATGCCCCAAATTGGCTACTCTTACGGAGTCAAAACTCTAAATCCACTGTGTTAGGAGATACAAAAAGATGGCTTTGAGCACGCCAGATTGCATGTCGTGACATGCGAGCCGGTTGACCATTACAAATAATTGTTAAGTTGAAATAACCCCTTCACTCTTTTTCACAATGTCTGCAAAGCCCAAGGTTCTCGTCGTCTTGACATCCCAAGACAACCTCCCTACGCGGGATGGCATGAAGACCGGATGGTACCTTCCGGAATTCGTGCACCCGTACAACGCACTCGCTCCTCATGTGGACATTGTCGTTGCCTCACCCAAGGGCGGCGAAGCTCCGATTGATCCCTACTCCGTTCAAGAAGCCAAGGATGACGCAGAGTGCCAGACTTTCTTGAAAGAAAAGGAGAGCCTCTGGAAGAAGACGGAGAAGCTGGAGACTATGCTTCAGAGATCTTCCGAGTTTGCTGCAATCTTCTACGTCGGTGGCCACGGACGTAAGTAAAGCAATGCTGGATCCGAACCGGGGTTGAGAGAATGCTGACAGCTTTTTGTGTGCAGCCATGTTCGACTTGGCCGTTGACCCGGTTTCTCACGCACTGATTCGCGAATTCTACGAGAACGGCAAGATTGTCTCGGCCGTCTGCCACGGTCCTGGTGCCCTGGTCAACGTCAAGCTGTCGGATGGAGAGTACCTGGTCAAGGACCAAGAGGTGACTGGGTTCTCCAACGCCGAGGAGGATGCGTACCAGTTTACGGATGCGATGCCTTTCTTGCTGGAGACTGAGATGAAGAATCACGGAGCTCAATACGTGAAGGCAGATCAGCTTTTCGGAGTCAAGATTGTGGTCAGCGGCAAGGATGGTCGGCTGATTACCGGCCAGAACCCGCCCAGCGCTGGAGTCATTGGAAAGGCTCTTGTTGAGGCTATCAGAAAGCTTTAGAAGATAAATACATTTAGGATTTTTGAAAATAATTTCCGGACATCATTCGGACTTGAATTATGTGCAGTTTACCACAACTCAGCAGAGCACTGTAAGACAGAGTCGTTCCGTCGCAAAAGTTAAACCACGATTAAGGGAGCGTAAAATCGCGAACATTTTCAAATCCCAAAGCAGATATAAAGCGTTCTACATCATAATCTGTTGGAACACGGTGATGATGATTCGTTCAACCTCACTCAATATGACCCGACCCTTTGAAGTAACCTGAAGCCTCTTAGTCCCGGTTCCGGTCGCGCTCCGGCCGCCCCGCCGAACAGACCGGGCCAGACCCGGACTGGACCCACATGAGGGCTTTCTTCTCGCTTCAACTCAAATCTCCCACCACACCAAATCCACATGCTCCATATTCTCAATTTCAGCCTGCCGACCTCAACAAATCAAATGGTTTCGTGGTGTAGTTGGTTATCACGTCAGTCTAACACACTGAAGGTCTCCGGTTCAAGTCCGGGCGAAATCATGTCTTGGGCGAATGGTTTAGTGGTATAATACTCGCTTAGCATGTGAGTGGTCCAGGGTTCGATTCCCTGTTCGTCCAATCTTTTGCCCTTAAGCTTGATGATTATTCTTTTTGGACACATTTTCGTTGTGTCCGTTGAACTAGGTGAGTTCGCGGGCGCCACGGGCAAGATCTCGCATTCAGAGGGGGCGGGGCCGAGGCAGCCAATAAGATGAGTCCAGTTTAATGAAATAAGAACAAGGAACAAATCCAGATGCTGCAGGTTTGCATCCTGTTGAATAACAAGCGAAGTGTTTCTGCTACGCATTTCCCTTTTCGGAATGTGGCTGCTTACCGACGCTAAGAAGGCGAATGAGAGCTAGGCAATCGCTAAGGATGCGCCTTCTGTTAATTGGCCGAGAAATGACATGATGATAGCTTCAAGCTTGTCAACATGTTGTTGTACGGATCTTCAGTTGATTTTTTGTGAGAGCTTGTCAGTCTCCGCTACCGTTCAAAGACTATGTGGCCGGGTTATTGGCCCGCATTGTTAGTGACTTTGTCCAACTATGTACTGCCTTGCTGCATGTATTTGCTGTCAGTCACCTAGATGTTTTTGTGTTGCCCAGGGTCACAAAAAGCTAAAGCAATTTACCTCGAGATATCCGGAGCCGATGGCCTCCAGGCAGCCCTACAAAACGTCCAGGCTTCCGTCGCGCGCACTTCCCTTGACAAGTTGACATCCATGGGTAATGCGGGCGCGCTACGAGGGATCACCCTTGCTAGTCTCCACGTTGGGCCCAACTCTCTGGCTCGCGTCTCCCACCGGTGGCCCCATCAAGCCAAACATGGGACGGGGTATGTCAGCATTGAGATGAGTTAAAACCCCAGAGCTTCCCCTCAAGTTTGACACGGAGGTTTGGTCAATTCGAACATCAACCTTATCCCTCCGTCTTAACCGTGGTGAAGCTGTCACGACTCGGGACACCGCAGACTGCAGGAATTTGAACGCTAGTTTCAGATCGCGCGGTCCACCATGGCCCCCACGTCATTGGTCTTCCCCGAGCTCTCCAGCTGGTCGGGAATCGGCCTGCTGGCAGCGGGAAGCTTCGTGATCTTCTTCCTCATCAGCCGAACATTCTACAGAATCCCCTACCCGGAGGGCATCGCGCTCATCGGCGAGCCAGAGGGCGCGACGCGATTCAGTTTCCGCACTATCCTTCGGTACTACACAGACTGCCCAGGCCTGTTCCGGGAGGCCTTTGACAACGTCAGTCCAAAATCCTTTATCGCTGCCCATCAATTCAGTCGAGACGCTAATCCGCGTTGGTCGATACAGTATGCCAAGAAAGGTAAAGCCGTCGTGATCCCTGGCTTGGGCTTCCGCCACGAGGTGATCATGCCCACCAGCACGATGCGATGGGTCTTGACGCAGCCCGAAGACCAATTGAGCCCCAGCGAAGCATTCGCGGAGGTCGATCAGATCCATTACGCGCTTGGAGACGCTCGATATGTGACGGATGCTTGGCAGGGGCACCTCGTCAAGACAGACATGAACCTCATTTTGGAGAACGTCTGCGCTGCTATGAATAATGAGCTCGGTATCGCGGTCGACAGATGGTTTGGTACAGAGACCGAGTGGAAGGAGATCGAGCTATTCTCTTTGATCAGAATGATTGTTGCACAAGCGGCCGGTCGCTTCACCATCGGATTGCCTATTTGTAAGATGAATACCCCTTCAAACGCGGTCATCAAACTGACTTGTGCGACTTAGGCCGAGACACGGACTATTTCAAATTGAACTACGAAATCATTGACCATCTGGTCGTCAACGCTGGCGCTGTCGGAGGTGCTCCTAGGATTTTGAGACCTCTGGTCGGCTACCTCCTGAACCTGCCCCTGCACGGCAAAATCAACAGACTGAGAAAGATGTTTGAGCCATACTGGAACGAGCGCGTCGAGAGCTTGAAGTACGACCGCAACGACCCGGATCATCCGGAACCGCAAGACCACCTGCAGATGATGGCGAGGTACGCCGAAAAGAACCGCGTCGAGGAGTTCAACAACGTCGACATGATGACGAGGCGTCTCATTGCTGCGAACTTCGGCTCAATGCACCAGACAAGCATCCAAGCGACAAACATGCTGCTCAACATCATCGGCTCCGATTCCGAGTTCAACACGATATCCATTCTGCGCGACGAAGTCAACCGCATCCTGTATGAAGATGGCAACGACAGCTGGACCAAAGCGAAGGTCAGCAAGATGATGAAGTCCGACAGCGTTGCTCGAGAGACTCTTCGCCTCCAATCGTTTGGTGGACGCGCGGTCTTCCGAAAGGTCATGGTCGATGGATACAAGGGTCCAGACGGAAACCACTTGCCCAAGGGCACGCTCATCTCTTTCCTTGGCCAGCCCGCTGCCACGGACGGCGAGCTTTTCGAGGAGCCCCTCAAGTACGACCCGTTCCGGTTCTCCCGGATCCGCGAGAATGCCGCGGCCAAGGATGAGAAGGTGCCCCCTGTCTCGTTCGTCACCACCAGCACCGACTACTTGCCGTTTGGACACGGGAAGCACGCGTGCCCTGGCCGCTTTCTGATCGACTTTGAGTTGAAGATGATTATTGCTTACGTTTTGGGTCACTATGATGTCGAGTTCCCCGCAGAGTACAACGGACAACGACCGCCAAATTACTGGATGACTGAGGCATTATTCCCTCCTGAAGGAGCGAAGATTAGAATTAGGAGAAAGACTAAGGCATGAAAGGGGGGGTAGTAGACATGCGATAGCTGCCCACCGGCAGGGTGGGGCTCGTCGTATTCGTATTCACCCCGGTGGGATCCAAGCCAGTCCGTCTGGATTGATAATACATGAATTCAAATCATTAGAGCGCTTGTCACATCAATCTGCAGGTCATGTTCAAAGGGAAGACAGGGTATTCCAGGGGTATGAAGCGGATCCCATCATCACCACGGTATTGAACGCACAACATATGACCGAGATGGCGACTTCGGATTGACGAATACACTAACAGCTGTTGAACTATATACAAGAATGTTCCGATACTTCCAGTATCTGCTGAAATTAAAACCGTTCGAAAGTCCTGAGCCTTTTACCCTAAACACATTGGGAGTAGTACTCGTTGAGAACTTGGCAAGTCGAGCCAGAAGCACAAGTCGTCGAGCCGGTGTATCCAATACCACCACACTGTCCGTACTTGGGCACGGTGCTGCCGCCGGACCCTCCTCCTGCCGCCGTGGTAGTCGTCGCCCTGGCAGTGGTTGTGGTAGCCGGGGCCGCCGCCGTTGTCGTACGGGCCGTGGTGGGGCTGCTTCCGCCGCCACCTCCGGGTGCCGTGGCGCTGGATGTTGTAGTCGGCTTGGCGGTGCTCTGGGCAGCAGTCGAAGAGGAAATTCCCGACGCCAAAGTCGGCCCAGGGATCGGGTAGACCAGAGGCGAAGTGTACAGGTTGAAGAGAATTCCGGGGTCGTCGGACTTGTACAGAGCCGTGCCCTTGACACCAGCTGGAGCGAGCGAGCCGCCGCCAGTGACCTGCAGGTTGAAGCACTGCGGGTATGCTTGGGCCCCGTTGACGTTGCCGGCAGAGTGCAGCGCAATGATCTCGTGGCGGAGAACGTAGTTCCCTGGGGCCAGGTTCGATGGGATCTGGACGGTCCAGGTGAAGTTGTTGGCCATCAGGACATCGTCAGCCCACTTGCCGTTTGAGAGTGACATGTCGATGAGGCCGCCAGCGCTGATCTTGAAGAAGTTCAGCGAGGTCTTGTCGACGGACTCGCAGTCACCGGTGCACTTGGCAAGGTAGTCGATCACAGGGCCCTTGTGGGAATCGGGCCATGTGTTCCAGACGAGCTGGATCTTGGCTCCTGCAGGGACGGTGGCATGGCCGCCGGCGGGAGAGCCGTTCTTGTGGCAGATGATGTCTCCCGTGCCAAAGTTGACTGGCTCGACGAAACCATTGTCAGGGGCATCGATCTTCCACCCAACAACCGGGTAGGTGGGAGGCGAGTAGGTGAACGCGGGAGAGTCCCAGCCGCGGTAGGCGACGTTGTCAGCCACTAGCCAGTCAACATGGCCGTGTGAGGCGACCAACGTTGCCAAGGATAGCAGCAGAGAGGAGGGAGTAATGATGCCCATGGTCAGCTTGAACGTCTGGATAGACCGATTAAGCGTGTCTCGAGTTGAGAGAAGGGGACCGGCTTGTTGGATGATGAGCGGTATTGAGTTCAGGCAATATGCACTCCAGGAGACGAGAGGCACGGCATTTATAGTGCATCATCTGGTGCCGGAGAGACGCGTCGACTGATCCGGAAACTCGGCAGTCGATATTGAGTGAACACCCAAAAGGGCAGTTTTATTGATGACAGAAATCTGAGTCGGACATTGTGCCATCGTGAGAAGCTACGCTGAATCGCTGGCTCAGCAATCTAGGGCCGCCTTCCGACTCTCGGGCACCAATAAGCAGGGCCAACGTGCCATTTCCCCGCGGGCTGTCGCGTTGTCCCTTGCTTCCCTGTGGGCGACATCTGTCACGAGCGCATACCGCGCGGCGCCACGATGGGACACATTCATCCGGAGTGCCTGAATAGGATGCCGGGTCTTGGTGTTGTGCTGACGATTATTGATTGGGAGCCACCACATGAGAGTGCGTGGATGCGCTCAAGGGAGGGCACGTGTAGCCCTGAAACGTCGGTAACGAGGCGGCGCCATCAAAGAAGAAAACTGCAGAATCAGGAAATCTCGGGTGGCTTGCACCGAGAAATGTGACGGCGGGTTGGAGCCGGGGTTGCATCGGAGGACCGGGGATGTGGGGTTCCCCTGATTGGTGGGTGAGAGACATTGAACCACCCGGAGGATGTTTATATATTACCGGTGGCTCCCTCCTCGGGAGTCGCTTTCTCGTTGTAGTAAATCTTTGTCATGAGATTTGTCGGCTGGGTACATCCAAAGGAGCCTGTTAATAATCAGGTTGCCGACTTTGTTCGCCTCATGAAGGGAGAGCTTCTCAGGCTAGATTTTGGAGGCGAGACTTGAAAAGGCGGATTACAAGTTTAGTTTCTCAGTTTCAAATGACCTCCAAGATAACACAAGACAAGCGATGCCCAACTGTCGGTCATGACTTTCAAATCTCTGGCGTTTTTTGCCCAGCTTCGAAGGCGCCGAAGCTAACCCCTGCAGTGCCAAGCCTGTCATGCCGAGCCATTTCAGACGCACCAAGTGAGTTGGGATGCTTATATAACGAGGGCTTGCTCTGAAGATGGTGTGAAATTTAGAAGTCGTTGTAGCGCAAAGTATATGGCTGGTGGCTGATAGAAGAAGTCGTCCCAGTCGTCCCCGTGCCGTGCGTATCGTCCGTATCATCTCTGCTCCTATCTTTATTTCTGTCCCTGTCCCTATCGTCGTTGTCTTCGTCGTCGCGGCCGTCGTGACCTCCATCGCCGCTTCTACTATCGTCTAGGTAAGGTATGTCTACTACCCGCCCGGATAGCTAAGTAGGAATATGCGCCCGGACAGCAAAACTCTTGACTTCGAAGAGATACGTGGACGGCCGCGCTGATGGCCAAGCAGCCTTCTATTCCTCGAAGGGGTAAATTGAACGATAGGCTTTTGTCTCAAAAATATTGAAATAACCAGCAAAATTGTAGGAGGCTATTTGACATGAAGCTTCTTCAATGATTCACGATGTTCCATGTCGTCTCGTCGCCGGTTATTGTGAACCCCTGAATGTTGTCGTTTCCACGATTTGCAAACTCCACCCAGATATCTTTGAGTCTGTCACCCAAACCGTCCACGGCGTATCGAGATGCGTCTCCTCCCATCATAGGTGCTTCTTTCCAAGACTCCCAAGCACCAAGGAGGAATGGCAGCTCGATGCAGTGGGCCGCCCGCAATGAGCTCTGTGAAGGGTGCCACTGGAAGCGGTAGAGCGTTGCCTGGCCCCCGGCCTCCAAGTATTGCTTGTGGAGGCGATCAGTGAGCCACGTGAACACCTTTCCCGAGACGAACCAAGTTGCAATTCGCTCAATAAAATGTCCAATCAGAGGCAGATTAATATAGGGACGCAGGGTCTTGTTCATTCGGACGAATGGGACGCCCTCATCCTTCGTGTATCCAAGCATGATAGGTATTCGCTGCGCTACCAGGCGGATCTTCTCAGGTACATCCGTGTGGCTAGGTAAAGGTGCATGCCCCATAAGCGGACCGAACGGCAACTGTCCCGTAGCGGCGATCAGAAGCTCAGTCTGGAGGGATAGCATCTCCTGGGAATTTCTCGGCCTAGTATCGGTCGCGAGTCTTTCCTGGGCAAGGCGACCCAACGAGCGAACCATCTCTTCACGGTCTGGCGTCCATATCTCTAGAGGCGCACTTTGTAGTATAGCTTTGTGAAACAGACCATTGGTTCCCTCTGCGAGCATGAGGCAGTAGATCGAGCCTGCTCCCGCAGACTGTCCAAATAGCGTAACGTTGTCGGGATCTCCGCCGAACGCGGCTATGTTTTCCTTGATCCAGCGAAGAGCTTCCACCTGGTCCAGCAACCCAAGATTCGCGGGAGCGATATCCGGAATTGGCTGAAATCCGAACACTCCAAGTCGGTATGATATATTAACACCGACAACGCCTCTCTCCACCAGGCCAGTGGGTTGGTAACAATTCAAGTCCGCGCCACCCGAGACGTAAGCCCCTCCGTGTAAATATGCCATTACCGGGAGTTTGTGTCCTCCCGAAAGCGCATCGACAGTTGTGGTTACCGTCACATGAAGACAGTCTTCATCTTGGTCACGCCCTGCTGTGATGGGTCCGGTGACAGAATCTAGCCGGGAAGGCACAGTCTGAGGGCACATTGGAGAGGGAAGGGTACAGTCCTTTTGTCGTAAACTAACTATAACGTACGTATGGCATCTGTGTGAATAAAACGGCTTAATTCTTTCTAAGTCAGGATCTGACGCGAGGGGTCTTTTAAGGAACAGAGACCGACGCGCTAGAATATTGTCAGCTTAGATAAGTGGGTTGGAAGTAGGTCACCTTGCACCTTCCTCTGGGCGTGAGGCTGCCTTAGATACTTAAGGTTATCACAACATACCCCCCTAGGCTTAAAAGAGCTTATAAACCTTAATCTTATATAACTACTATTTTATATTTTTATATATATATTTTAGATTTATAAATAGATATAAAAGGAAGTAATTAATAAAAAAAACTAATAAAAGGAATAATTTTGCAGCTTTATTATTAAATTATATAAAAAAAGCAGATTTTTTTTTTATATACCTTTTATTATAGTTAATATTATAGATGCTAAAGTGGTAATTAATACTACCTCTTTATTTAGCAGAAAAAGAGGCTTTTTATTAGCTTAAGCTAAGCAGCTAAAGCAGCTGTTAAAGCAGCAATATAACAGCAATAATAATATTTTATATATTATTTCTACTTCTTAATTTTCTTTTTCTATTACTATTATTATAACTATATATATTGCTTACTTTACTTCTATATATATATATATACTTATACTGCAATTATAATACTTTTTATTCACTTATAATCTTATTTTTAATACTAACTATATTATTTAAATACCTTTTAAGAAAACTAAAGCTAAGTATATAGCTGCTATAGCTAAAGCAAAAGCTGCTCTTACTAATAAGAAGCATAAAGCGAGAGAGGGAGAAGAAGAGGAAGATAGCAGCACTCCTCTAGCACCTACTTTTAAGCTTAAAAGCTTTAAGCCTAAAAATAAGTTATTTTATCTTCTATTTTTATTACTTTTAAGTCTCTTTCTTATTGCAAAGCATTATAAAGTCTTTGCTTTACTCTATTATTTTTATAGTATAGTTATTAATTTAGGTTGTTTTATAGAAGTTAAAACTAATAAGCTTAAGAAAAGTGAAAAGCTTATAAAAGGCAGAAAAGCTGAAGAGGTATGCAATTTACAGTTTGCAACTCCTGCTCTTCTATCTATCTGCAAACTATATTAAAGGCATAAGCAGAGTATATCTCTAATTTATATTTCTAGTTAAATTATTGCATTATTTACTGATATTTAAATAGAAGCAGAAGCTCTAAAGGCTGAGGATTAGAAAGAAGAGCAGCTGCTGCTATTAAGTGACACTATATACCTGCTATACTTATATAGCACTATCTTAAGTATATTACTTAGTATATATATGCTTAGTTTAAGGTAGAGGGGCAAATGCACTCTTTGCAAAGAGAAGAAAAAACTATATATCTTCACACTAGCCTCTATTTCCAGACTAGAGCTTTAATTCCTTAGCAGCATATAAGAAGATCTTATAAATAATATATATTTCACTATATAACCTTTTGCTTTAGCAACTATTTGCTAACTTTATATATTATAAATCCTTGCTTATTAGAGAACTATACTTTGCAAAGCCTTTAACACCTATAATAAAGCCTAAAAGAAGGCTAAAGTTGAGGGTAAAAGTGGTGGAGAGATAGCTGCAAAGCTTACAGCTTCTCTTTTTATGCCAGCTTTAGCCCTACAGGTTGAAGTTGCAGTAAGGGAAGCACCAGTCTCTAGTAGTTTGCATACTAGTCTATCTTTTAAGGCAACTCCCTCTATTAACAAGGCAGCTAGTATTTATACTGCTATTAACAGCCTCCTTAGTAGCATTATTCCTAAGGCGATATTACCTATATATTGCATCCTAATAGATAACTATACAGCTGCTCTCTAGGGATGTAAGTAGAAAGCGCAGCTTCATGTCGCTTAGTGCCCTGCGCAGCGTTGATAAGGGCTTATATTGTAGAGAAACGCTGCAGCCTGCACTGCCTCAACCTATAGTGTGAGTGGAAGACCTGCTGCCTTAATCATTACGATAGCCTTTATAATTAGTTTCTAACCTGCTTGCTCTACACCTCTATTTAGCTTCTTAGTATATAAAGGTGCTTATTCAATTTCAATCTTTATATCTAACACTTAGATCTAGAATTCTAACATCCTATTTATTGCAATTACAGCATGCTTACTATCTTATCTAATCTTGCATAATATAAGGCTGTATTATCTCTATATTTAGCATTTAAATATTTAAATAGTAATAAAAACTAACTGTTAAGTTTTATTTATATATAAAAATATAAAAAGTTAATCTATATATTTATCTTTAATAATAAATAGCTATTTATTTGCATTAAAACTTATTAAGTAGTTAAATAGATCTTATAAGATTCTATAAAAAGGTTATATAGCTTTTTATTCTGAGGTATATTGCAATATTACTTGCTTTATATATATAGTTGCATAATATTAGCATTTGAAGCATAATATTCCTTAGATCTTCACCTCTTAAGCGTTAAAAACCAGTTTCTTAAGTGCTTTAGGTCTTAGATAGCTGGAGTGAAGATGCTATATTTCTATAGTATTAATATAAGTTTATATAAGCTCTTAAGAGTGTTGCTTTGTATAAGTTATTATAAGAGTAAGTAGATTTATAATTAAAGTGTTACTAAAAAGAATATATCTAAGATATAAGTATAAAAGATAAGGTTAGTATTCTATAAAAGTAATATTATTCTTTTTCAAAAGCTTCTTTACTTCTATGCTATCCTTATAGTCTTCTATATAAAAGGTAGTATTATAACCTAAGTACTAGATGTCTATCTTTTGCAATAAGTATTTTGAGATAATATTAATATAGAAGTTATTTATAAGTATAATATTATAAAGCATTAAGTCTTAAAGCCTGTTCGCTCTATTCAGTATATTATAAAGAATCCTTATGCCTCTTGCTATAATAAGGTATTGTAAAGGTATTTAGGGGCTATAGGCTATAGTTAGGTCAAACTGATGGAAGAAGCACCTAAAAGGTAGGTATGGTATTGCTGCGCTACTTTTGCTTGCTTCTTCTAAGATCTCCTTTTCCCAACCTTTAGTGAGTCCTCGCTAAGTTCTCGCTGTGGAGGGTTTTATGCTTTAAGCCTACAGGCGTCTCTATACCTTCAGCCTTTATTAGCTGGGTTGTCTCTAGCATTGCTGCTCTATATGTTTAGTCCCTTATAATTATCTCCCTTTTAGTTATAGTGGTTCTTACTGTATAGTTAGCCTCTAGTTTGAGGTGGCTGTAGTAGTTTTCTTCTGTTGTTTAGAGCAGCTCTTATTGTTCTTCTCTGTTGTTTAGCATAGCAAGTAGCTATTATATATTTAGCGAAGGCTTTGTTGTCTGTTCAGGCTGTTATTATTATAGTTATTATTAATTAAAGTCCTTTAGGCTATATATAGGTCTTTTCGTTTTAAACCTTTTTGTTAGTTATCTTTAAAGAAAGTGATATTTATTCTTCTCTTTAGCAAATATAGTTGTCTAGGTGTTTTGTTGCTCTTATTCCTTGCAAACTCACCTTTTATTTAGTGAGGTTTCCTAATATAATATCCTTATAGTGTTCTTTATAATAGCTTCATTTTTCATCCTATTATCTTCTTTCTAAATAGATGTATTATAAGGCTGTTAATTAAGTTAGATAGCAACTGCTGTTATTAATTCACTGCATCTGCTTTCTTACTTTTAGTAGCGCCTGCTATAGTGAATAACTGTTATTCACTTTATCTGATGTTATATCTATCTCTATAACTATTTAATAAGGCCTTATAATTATCTATAAAGTGACAGCTTTTCTCTACCTCAGTCTAGTTCTTCTTTTCTTTATAATAATACATCCTTCTGCATCTTTATGTTATGCAAGCTTTACTAAGCCTCTATAAACCTTTCATAAACATTTCTCCACTTTATAATACTTTTATAACTAATATTATAAGTATAAAGAGCCTTATTACTTAAATTCTTATTAAGTATAGTTCTAATAATTCTAAGCTTAATGATAGTATATACTAGTGCAACTAATCTAATAGCAGCAAGCTTTATATTAGCTGTGCGTTATAGCTTTATAAGAGCAGCAAGGTTGTTTGCACTTACGCTTATAATAGAGATTATATATGCAAGTTATGCTGGTTGCGCAGCGTTAAGTGCTGCAGAGTAAGTTTGGCAATTGTTTAGGGAAGGTATAGGCTAACTGTTTTACTTCTAGATTTCTTTCTGCCTTGTTCTAACTGTTTGCTACTATTAGAACTAGGTTAAGCGTTGCATCTGTTAGATTGAGGCTGGTTATCACTGCTAGTATGAGATTTACTGCATTTTTACTGCAATTAAGAAGGGTTAGATGCTTCTCTAAAGTCTCTATAAGTAGTTAGTAAACCTTACTAGCCTTTAGTAAGACACTAAGAATTATAATAACTAATTAGTAGCTATAGGTGTTAAGGAGAGCACTACTGCCTATATATAAGTGTAACTCTAAATATCCTTAGATATAAGTTTTATCCTATAGTCTGCTTTATCTTCACTTTCATACTAATAGGTGTTTACAGCTAGCTTGCTGAGCTAAAGACTAAGACAAAATAGACAAGATTGTGAGGCAGATTGAGGGTACTCTTCCTTCCTACCTATATAATAAGACCTATATCTTCAAATAGGCTGACTTTCTTAATAGGCTTGCTGACATCCTAGCAATACGTCTCTTAAAGAGCGATCCTCATATAGCTATACTTCTTTTATAAAATCCTTTAAAGATTTAAAATGTTTATATACTTTGCAACGCCTATTGCTATGCTCTAATTGCAATCTTTAAAACTATTAGTAATAGTTCTATATTCTGCCCTAATTCTCATAAAGATGTTAGTAAGCATTTAGCAGCAGTTTGCTAAAACTTAATTAATATTAATAATAAGGATGATTCTTTTAGTAGGGGGGATAGCAATAATAGCAACTTTAATAAGCTTAGCAATAATCTGCAGAATAGAAATAGCAGTATAACTAGCAATAGCAATAATAGTGAGGATAAAGATAATGAGAATGAGGCTGAAGATAAGGAAGATAAAGAAGAGGAAGATAAAGATGAAGATAATAATAATAAAAATAGTGAGAAAAATAAAGAGTAGTGTTATTAGTGAAACTTTAGTGAGGGTGTAGTGGATTTCTATAAGATGTTTTTAGTTAGATACTTATAGTTTTATATTGCTTTTGCAGGAGGTTTAAGGAGTTTTTGCTAGCGTTTTAGCTGTTTTGCAGTTAATTAACTTTTTTTATTTTCTCTGTACTACTTATTATCCTACTTACGATACAACTTATGCTGCTGCTTTTTGAATTCTGTAAGAATTTATAGAGTATTTGCTAAGTGTTCTTCAGGCTTCTAGGTGTTATATTCTACTGGCTAGCCCTTCCACTTAACTAGATATAGGGGGCCCTCTAGTGCTTCCCTTTGCAATATAATATCTTTAACCTCCTATTCTTTAGGGTTTTCTTCTAAGTTTAAAAGCAGTTTTTTAGCGAACTTTTAGCTATGCTATAGCTCTAGTAGTGCGATAGAGAAGATATTATATGTTTAATTATATTTCTCTAGAAGCTATACTCTATAGGTGTTGAGGCCTATAACTTCTATAACTAGCATAGGAATAAATTGCAGGGCAAGCTTTTGCTAACCTTTTGTGAAACAAAAGTTTTTAGTTGAAAGTCCTATAATATCTCTAATATTATATAATTACACTTTTCTTTTAGCATTTATATTTTTAGTTTATGCTTTAGTTACATGCTGCTAATTCTTAGCTATCCTTTAGCAAACCTCTATTAGCTTTTTGAGTTTTTCTTTAACCCTCTAGGTTTTAAAGTTAATATATAGCAAGCAGTAGTTAATTATTCTTAAGTAGTATCTTATGAGAGCTTTGAATGGCGATATGCTGATAGTAATATGTTTGCTATTATTATATAAGAACTTAGCTTTAACTAGCTATGTTGCCTATTAGTTGCGCAGACCTTTGCTGAACTTTAAGAGATATATAGTTAAAGTCTGATGCATCCTTTCTGTCTAACTGTCTGTTTGTAGGTGCTATGCTGTAGAGATGCATCCTTCTATATCTTAAGCCTTAGTCCAGTCTTACTAAAACTGACTGGTAATCAGTTTGTCTCTATTGCTAATAATAGCTTTAGGTGTGCTATATTAGCACTTAATCTCTTAGTATAAGATCTTTACTAAGCCTGTAGCATCCAGTTGCTTAGTTGTCGCTAAGAATTAGGCTACTTTAGTTATTCTATATATAACCACTAAGATTATATTATAAACAATCCTATTATCTTAGCAACTTTCTAGTAAGCTAGTTAAGAAGTCTAGGGAAATCTGTTAGAATAGGTATGCTAGCAGTTCTAATATTTATAGCAGTCTATATAGTTTATGCTGTAGTATATATGCCCTTTAGCAGTGTGGGCACTTAGCAATATATTGCTATATATCTTCTATTAGATATAGCTAATGAAACTTTTATAAGATTAGTTCAACTGTCTTATTCGCCTCTATATGCTCTGATCTAGGTGCATTATAGTAGTTTCTTAGGATTTTATAGCAGAGGGATTTTTCTTCTAAAATAATAAGTCTTCTTCTGAACTAAAAGATATTATTTTTATTAAGTTAGTACTTTTAATGTTCTCTAGCATTTCAGTAAACCTTAGCTGTAAGATTTCTATAGAAGTGGTCTTTAGCCTGCAGTCCTCTGACTGTCTGTTTAAGATCTACATCTAGTTGCAATATATAAGCTGTTTTATTCTAAATAAGCTCTCTTATTATAATATATAGAATATACTGTTCTAGCATAGTAACTCTAGCTCCTCTTAAGTCTTTTAGTATGTTGCTAATCTCTTGTGGAGTAGTTAGCATAGCACCTGCATACGATTTTAAGTAGGTGATAGCGCTGATATGTATACTTTAATGCAGTAGATTATTAGTTCTCTCTATAAGGTAGTGCTAACCTAAAGGTGAGGATCTCTCAACCTTAAAGCTAGCCCTCTAGCAAGGTTTTTATATATTTTGCTAGACAGCCTAAATATAAGTTTTTATAGTAGCTGTAGTCCTTTTAAGCTTAGCAATATATTAGCGATTTGTTGCTAAAAGCTAGCTGATAAGCTTAAGTTTTTTTCTAAAAGTAGGAAGTATATTATCTACTTTTATGTCTTCTACTATATAATCAAAGTGTTATAACAGTCTATCTGCTGGATTTATAACCCCTAACCTATATTAAATTTTAAAATCAAATATAAATAGGCAATAAACCTATTAGGCAAGCCTTCTGCAAATATCTTATATAGGTACAGTAAGTACTTCTTTCAGCACTATATAGTTTGTGAGGACTAAGAACTTCTTAGGAAGTCCTTATAAATATTAAGCCTAATAATCTAGACTTTCTATAATTGCTAGAAGCTCTTGCTGCCCTATAGTCTAGCATCTCTCTATGTCTAAAAGTTTCTTTAATTAGAAGGCTACTAGGTGCTAAACTGTGCTATGCTTCTGTGAAAGCATACTGGACGCTGCCTAAGTAGATATATTAGTCTTAACTTTTGTTTCTAGTATTAAGTTATAATATCTCAGTATTAAGGCTTTAGTAAATGCTCTCTAAAGCATCTTAAATATAGTTTATATCTCCTCTGTCCAAACGAAGGCTTCTAACTTCATGCTGTTTTAGCTTCTTTTAAGCACGCTATTTATAGGAGTGGCAATATAGGAATATCTTGCAATAAACTTATAATAGAAGTTATAAAATCCTAAGAATACTTATATATCTCTAAAAGACTTTAGTACTAGCTATTTAGCAACTGCTTAAACTTACTTTAGGTTTATCTCTATGCTATCTTAAGTAATATAAAACCTTAAGAAGTCTACTTCTGTTTAATAAAAGTCACACTTCTTTAGTTTTGCAAACAGCTTAGCAGCCTTTAGGCAGCATAAGATAGTATAGAGGTCCTTAGTATGCTGTTCTCTTATATCTAAGTAGATAAAAATATCATCTAGGTATATAATATAGTAGGTGTCTAAGAGGTTAGTGAGCGCTTAGTAGATATACACCTGAAAAGTTATAAAGGTGTTAGTAAGCTTAAATAGCATCACTATATATTTAAAATGCCTATATCTTATTCTGAACATAGTTTTCCACCTATCTGCTTTATTAATTGCAATATAGTAGTATGCTTCGCTTAAATCAATCTTTAAAATAAACTTTACGCTAGTGAGCCTATTTAGAAGCTTGCTGATCAATAGCAGAGGATAACAGTTTTTCACTATGATTTCATTTAGTCTTCTATAGTTTATATATAATTATAAACTTCTATTCTTCTTAGGTATAAATAGCATAAGTGCTCCTATAGAGCTAGTTAAATAGCATATACAGCCTGCTGCCTCTATTTCTCAAATATATTTAGCAAGCATTTAAAGTTATTCTGCTGATATAAGGTATATAGGCTTATGTGGGGGTTTCTTGCCAGGTTTCAGTTCAATACGATATACTGCTTTCTTCAGCTTAAGAACTTTCTTTACGTTTTCTTTATTAAAAATGTCAGCAAAGTCTTAAAGTTCCTTAGAGACTTCTTTTTCCCAGCCTTCACCTAGCAAGCATTCACCTAAAGTCTTAATATCCTTCTTATTAGAGGCTAAAGCGCCTGTTAAGTATATAATATAAGCTTGTTAGCTATTCTCTATAATTTCCTAGATAATTACCTCTAGTTTAGCAAGCAAGAAGCATTTATATAACCAGATATATATGCAAGTGTTAATATAAATATCTTCCCACTTTATTAAATCGTTAGATAAGAGAATATCTCCTGCTCTTTTAAGGTGGAGGCTTGCAACAAAAGCTTAGCAAATCTTCTGCAGATATCTTTAACTATTTATAAAGAAGAATATAAGCTAATAAACCTTTTTAGCAGATATAAGCCTTCTTTAAAAGTCTATTAGTTTAGAGGCTGCAATGCTTATAGCCTCCTTTAATTAAAGTTTCTTAATGAGGTCTTCTTATATAATATCTACTGCTATATAAATATTTATATTAACTTCTAGTTTAACTTTACTAGCTACTTAAAGTGCTAAAGCCTATCCTTTAATAGTTTATCTTATTAGAACTGAGGTGATTTCTAATATAATGCCCTTTAGAGTTGCTTCTATGCCTACTTATTTTCTAAGTCTTTAGTGTTAATTATATAAAGTACTAAAATTGCATTAATTCTGCTCTGTTTTAGGTTAAAGTTCTGATTGCTGCCTGCTAGCTGCACTTAATTCTTAGTACAGTTAGAGGAAATATATTTATACTTTTTGCAGTTATAATATTAAGATCTCTAAGAATTAAAAGGTTTATTACTAAAGCTAGGTGTTGCACAGGTGTTTGCTAAGCAGTTATTCTAAAATAAAGTCTCTAGATAGTGATTCCTTTAGTCTAACAACTTAGGGAGCTGCAAGCTGCTCTTATGAAGGTGGTCTAGAGAGCTTAAGTGTAGTTACTTATACAACTTAAAATATCTAGTAGTTCTTCCTACACACCTCCCTTCTATAATCTCTTATAACCTCTAAATATATAAGGCAATAATATATATATCAGTATAGTTAACATCTTATTTAAACAGTTTATTCTTTAAGGTCCTTATAAAGCCTTAAAAGAAAGCATACACCTTTATATTGCCTATATTTAGCTTACTGAAGGCTTAGTTAATAGACTCCTATTAAGCTTAATATGCAATTAGCTTCTTATTATCTTTCTAATAGCACTATTTTAAGATATTACAGTAGTTTTATTCTTAGAGTTTAGATGTGATATACTGCTCTCTTATAAAGATTCTAAAGTTTTTCTATTTTAAGTTAACCTCTCTCTCTGAGGTATCTATAAGTATTTGCTGATATATTTGCTATTTTATTTGCAGAATATACTTTATTACACTTACAGCCTACTAAATATACTAGCTATTAGAGCAGCTAAAATGATGTTTATAGGCTTTTTCTACTGTAATAAGCTAATCTTCCCTCATTATATTTATAGACTTGCTAGTGAGGTAGGCTATATTATAGTTTGGGGGTTTCTCAAAAACCTTAGGCGATTATTTAGTAGGCACTTAGTTACTTAGCGCAGTAGCAATTAGCTCTTACTGGCTAGCTATTATAGTAATTATCTGCTGCATTAGCACTTAGCTGGTTGCTTCTTCTAGCCCTCTAGCTTAAGCTGGCCTATTAGCTGCAGCTGTAGATATCTAGCCTTATAGCCTGTCTAGTCTATAGGGGGGGGTCTTATAATCCCTATCTTCTTGCATATGCTTATCGCCTAAGTAGCAAGCGTTTAGTGTAGGTAGCCTATCCTCTTTAAGGCTTCTAGCCTCACTTAAAGTATAGCTTCTTGCTTCTCTTTATTAATTTACATCGTCCTCTAATTATTTACTAAAGTTATCTTCTCTATATAGGTTTGTGCAGGCTGTTTCGCTTTGCGCTTAGCGAACACTAAGCATAGGTTCTTCAGCCTGATTAGTAGGTGTTGCTTAGGTGTGTAGTGTTATTATTATTGCTAACCTTTCTGAATTAAAGTAGAAGCAAAAGAATTATAAAAGTATTTAGGAGCTATAGGCTATAGTTAAGTCAAACTGATAGAAGAAGCATCTAAAAGGTAGGTATAATATTGCTATGCTATTTTTGCTTACTTCTTCTAAGATCTCTTTTTCCCAACCTTCAGTAAGTCCTCGCTAAGTTCTCGCTGTAGAGAGTTCTATGCTCTAAGCCTACAGGCGTCTCTATACCTTCAGCCTTTATTAGCTAGGTTGTCCCCAGCATTGCTGCTCTGTGTGCCCAGTCCCTTACAGGTATAAGGTTGCACCTGTTTTAACTTACTTTTTCACTTTATAAATAATTAAGCTTTCTTTAAAAAGAGAAATATTATTCACTAAGTAGAAAGTGCTGCAGTTATCTAATACTATACTATTAGAAAGAACTTTTAAGCCTTAAGTATAAGTTATATAAACCTTATTAGGTTTAGGTTCTAATATAAAGGCCTCTACTTCTTTAGTTATAATTATAGCAATAATATCTTCAGTAATAGTATAAGCTATTATATTAGCTGAGAGGTTTATCTTAGAAGTAGAAGTGCTAAGCAACCTCTTTATTTTGCTTAAGTTATTCTTAAGTAGTTTCTTCTTATTCTAATTCTTGCTGTTACTAAGCTTAAGAAAGCTAAGGTTCCTTATAGTAAGCTACTTTTAGTAGGCTATCTCAGCATAAAGCTTAGAATACTTTAGCTTATTAATTCTAGTGCAAACCTATATAGCTTCTTTAGAGCTTATATAAGACCTTTTGCTTATAAAAGCAAACTTAAGGTGATTATATGCAGATAAAGTCTATTTATAGCTTTTTCTATATATATAATATGCTGCTAACTTACTTTATAAAGGCTTTTCTGAAGTAGAGTTGCTAGAGATTATATTATTAGAACATCTTACTAGCATTATAAAAACTCTATTAAAGCAACCTTTTAATTAAGTTTTTATTATATCTTTATAGAGAAAGTCTTTAAATATATTAATATATTAACTTATGCTTTAGATCTTAATACTAAAGTGTTCTCACTTAATAATATTAATAAGCTTTAAATTAGCTTAAAATAGAGTGAAGTAGCGTTAGATCGCTTAGAAAAAGGTTTTTAATATAAAAGTTCTCTATACTTCTAGCAGCTTATGCTGGAAAGCCTTAAGAAGTATGCTTTAGAAGTCTTTAATTTAAGTGTTAAAATTAATAGTAGAAACTGCTTAATTTAAGACTGCAGTATATTCTTTATAGATTATAATAAGATTACTTAAGTTGCTTAAAATATAGTATTGCTTTAAAATGTAAATTAAAGTATAAAAAGTGTAGTCTCTTTTTTCTAAAAGCTTTACTTAAGTAGAAGTAAAGATTTCTTTTGAAATAGTATCTTTAACTTATTTATCTAAAGCTTTATATGCTTATTCCTTATATATATATTTTGCTTTGCAGGCAGCATATATAGTGAAGTATAAAATATAAAGCTTAAAGATATCTATAGATCTCTTAGTGAGAAGGGTAGGTATAACTAGCATTAGTAGTAGCAAGTTGTTAATAGCTTCCTTAAATTCTTTCTCTTTAGGATCTCTATCTTTAGTTATATTACCTTCAGTAAGTACTTCTTATATATTTAAAACAGTAGGAATGCATAAGGTAATAACCTTATTATAAGCTTCTTGCTCTGCTTTATAATGCTTATATTATTTCTTATTTTCCTTTTAAATCTAGTTATTAAGCAAAAATATATCTTTAACTTCACTTAGATTAAATAAAGCGCTAGAAGTATTATTTAGATTAATATATTTCTAGACGTCTTTAGCCTTTACTTCTATCTGAAAGGTGATATATTAAGCTGAGAAGTTGCAATAAGAAGTAAGCTTATAGAAAGTACTAAAATTAATAGTTACTATTATATTAAAAGTATATTATAAGTTAAAGATAAATATAAAAATAAAGCTTAAAAGTAAAAGTAAAATATAATAGATATAAAATAAATTAAATAAAGTTATAATTTACTTTATAAATAGTAGTTTAGAAGTATAATATAAGCTAAACTTATAACTATTATAAACTAACTATAATATATATATAGCATCTATATAAATAAAACAGCTTAATTCTTTCTAAGTTAGGATCTAATGCGAAGGGTCTTTTAAGGAATAGAGACTGACGCACTGGAATATTGTCAGCCTAGATAAGTAGGTTGGAAGTAGGTCACCTCGCACCTTCCTCTGGGCGCAAGGCTGCCTCAGATACTTGAGGTTATCACGACACCTTTATATCGTTCCATTCGCCGACCGGGGTAGGACGCCGAAAGCGATTTGCGCATGCGTACCGAATTCCACGAGCTCGAATGAGCTGACCATCACATGCGACGGATATTTTACCTCCTGGGAGGCCGATAATCATGGTCTTCATTGACGCCATGAGGGCTCCAAACTGTAGAAAAGATTGGTTGTAGGTATGATTTCCGGAGTGCCTAAGAGTGCGATCTTGTTATGAGTTGATGAAGGTGTGCGAGCAGGTGCACAATCCTAGAATGGTATGGGGAAGTCTCTGTAAAGGCAGCCGTGAAACTCATCTGATTATCAAAGAGCGAGTATTTCGTCCTATTATGGATTAGTTTCCATGTATCCGGGACCCGTGCTGATTGCTCAAGCCACACGTCCAGACCGAAACAGCCACAGGCTTATCTCTCCTCTCATCGATCGCCGAGTTCCCCGCTCCACCGAGACTGTCATCGCCATTTCGCCTGTTTCTGAAGACGAGCTCAGCTTTCAAAACTCTTATGGGGTTCAACCGTACCATATCAACCCCGTTTCCTCGTATAATAAATGTCACTAGAAAAAGCTTTCAGACAGAAGAAGAAATCGCACTTTGAGCGCTCATATGGTAGCTTTTTACTTGAAGTTGAGCGGGTGTCACACCATCACACCCTTCGGACGTAGAATTCGCGCAAAGAATCATGAGTGCTGCGCCTAGTGACCAGGTTTATCGGAGGCTCAATCAACCACTTAGGTACTGTTTTGATGCGATTATGCAGGAGACTTTTATTGGGTCAGCGCGATGCGTGAATAAAACGGTCAATCAGGCTGAGCCGTTGACAACGGCCACTGAGCTTGCCTGTGATTGGCAGCGACACGGGACTTCTCGATGGGCCCCCAAATCAGCTCGAACACAGTGAGATCCATAACTATTAGGTGGTATCCAACAGAGTGCCCTAAGACACGTGGCTACGCAAGAAGTCATTGCGGCCGAGGTCGGACAGGCCCAGGCAAACCCGGGCGTCAGCAGCGCGTCGCCTCATTTTGGCATGCTTCCTACTTCATCAATTGACTGGTGTCTAGAGGTAGTGCGATTCACAGTCGTTTGAAGCGGATCAGTGTTTCGCATACTCGCTGGCTTTACATGAACATCCAGTCATCGTCGCACGTCGCAAAATCATGGCGCCTATCAAGTCCAACCCCGGCAGTCTGTGGGAAGAGGCATTCACCCTGTTGGATCCCGATACGCAAAAAGGGTTGAGTCCGTCCAAGACTCACAGACGCGATGTTCTGGTGAGTTTCATGCCCAGCCGTCAAGCAGACTGCAGGTATCGCGAGCTCATTCCTACGTGACTACGCAGGGCGCCGTTCTTAAAGACGTTGAAGCGGCAAGGGATTCGGCCTTACGAAAACGATGGAAATTCACAAAGTCTAACGGTGAAGTTGTCATTGTTAGAGACGTGATGGAGAAAATCGTGGGATGGGTCCAGCGTTTCAAGGAGACAGGCGATGCCGTAGTGCAATATGATCCCGCTCATGCTGCCTTGCCTTGGGCGGCATTCAGGTTCCTGCTGCAAACCACAGTGTCCGAAGTTCAAGTGTTCTCCGCTATAGCCGCTGACCGTGGGTATCTGAAAAAGGTTCCGCTACGAACAACGATGCTAATTTGCTTGCAGTGGAGGAGATTGCTCGAAAACTAGCCAGGTATCGCCTTTTCGAAAAACTTCACTTACGTGGAACGCACCCGGAGATAGAGGCGGAGGTAGAGCGTGCTCTGGTCCGCCTGTACGCCGAAATCCTGACTCACTTGAGCTACGCCGTCAAGTTTTATAGCGAAAGAACAATAAGTAAGAAATCGTCACTGTGCTGCTGAATCGGCAGGTTCTTCCACTGGTCTGCCTTGAACCTGAAAGCCTTCCAAGATGTCCAAAGCAGACATCGTCAAAGGAACACACGCTGACGTCCTTTTCCACTAGCTCGGGCACTCAAGAGTTCATTCCGCATAGTAAAGGAAGAACGGAAAAAAGAGTTGCAAGACCGAGAGCAAGATGTCAATCAGCTTGCAACCCTGGCAGATGCCGAAATATTACGATCTATGGACGAAAAGTTCGAACGGATCTCCACGCAGTCTTCCAAACTACTATCAGAAGACAAATTCGATGATATTGTCTCCTGGCTTTCCGTCGCACCGTATTACTCGCATCATAAGTTCATTGCGGAGTCTCGCCTCGCGGGTGCCGGTCAATGGCTGCTTAACCACAAGGACTATCTCGAGTGGAAAGTCTCAAGCTCGCCCTCGCTTCTCTACCTCCAGGGAATTCCCGGATCAGGTAAATCGACTTTGTGCTCTGTGGTCGTGGATACCATGATATCAGCGGCCGGCAACAACCCATCTGCGCCTCCTTTGGGATACTTCTACTGCGCGAATCCTGAGTTCGAAAAAGCGCGTCGTTCTTGTGATGATGTCTTAAGAACCATACTTTTTCAACTTTCCGTCGATCCTTTGCGTCGGATGACCTTGAAGCAGTTTCTCTGCTCAGAGTATGAGCGACAACTGGCCCTATCCCCAGCCGGCAAGCTTGACATGATGAAGCTGCGGACAAAGGACTGTGTGCGACTCATACTGGAACTAGCCGAGGAAGATCCCATCACAATCATCATCGATGGTCTCGATAGTGTCGAAGATGATGATAGGTATACTCTCGTCAAGGCTCTCGATGGCATAGTCTCCCACGCCGACAACGTGGTGAAGGTTTTCGTCACGAGTAGAAGCTCCAACCGCGCCGCCATGATGCCAAAAGCCTCTTTCAAGATTCAAATCACCCCTGAGTCGACAAAACAAGATATGGAGACTTTTGTGAAGGATCAAATTGACTCCGCACTGACCACCAAATTGCTGCTCGGGGGAAATGTACGCCTCGACACACGCAAGGCGTTGGAGGAAGCACTACTTGGAGGTGCTGGTGAGATGTGAGTTCTTGCTTCAGCGATGCTCCGTTCCTTTTCTTACAGTCATGAAGAAGTCTGTGCATAAGACTTGGACTGACAGATCCCAGGTTTCTCTGGGTCAAACTCCACATGGAGCGAATTTGTCGCGAAACGGTTGAGGATGATGTTGTCTCTTCTCTACGCCAAAGGCTCCCAGAGAGCATAGACCAGCTTTATCAACGCTCTCTTGACCGCATATCACAAGCCGGGGACAAGGCCCGAGGTCTCGCAATGAAGGTTTTGTCGTGGGTGCTTTATATGAGAGAACCCCTGACCCCAACAGCCCTCCTGGCGACATTACAGTCCGGCCAGGAGTCTACCTTGGATGCAAGCCAGTTGATGAACATCTGTCATAATATGATTGTTCTGGATACTCAGTGCAACGTTGTGCGATTCTCGCATCAGTCAGTTCAAGACTTCCTCAGGGACCACGCCAGCTTTGCTGCTGGCACATCACATAGTCTCCTGGCTTCTCTCTGCATCGAAGCCTGCTCTCGTGGACCCGTATCTGAGCAGCCTCCATCGACACCAAGCGATGACTTTTATGTCTACGCGGCAATGTATTGGCCTCTTCATTCCAAGATCGCACAGGATCTTTGCACAGGCGAACCATTACACGGAGATTCCAGTCTCTCAAAAGCGATAGCGTCATTTATGTTCGATGAAGACTGGGACACGACACTGTCCTTTGAACTATGGATTGGAGCCTTAGAAACCATCGTTTCTTCTCTAAAAAAGAGCCATGAGATGCTACCCGCATTATCCGCCATCCCTGGCCCTGAGAACGAGTTTCTTTTCGTTTTAAGCACCTTCGGTCTCGAAGATGTTCTTCGCATGGCTCTCTCACAAGTTGACTCCGTAGATGTCAACCAACAGAACCAACTCGGGCATACACCCGTCTACCTTGCGTCTAGATTTGGCCATGCGAAGACAGTGGAGCTTCTGGTGAGCTTAGGGGCAAAGCTGAATGTCGAATGTGGGAAGTTCGGGAGCCCGTTACATGCGGCATGTTTCAATGGGTACCTGCAGGTAGTCGACAGGCTCCTGGAACTTGGAGCTGACACAGCATGCGGTTCTACTTTCAGTACAGCACTCCAAGCTGCCTTCAGAGGCGGCAAAGAAGATGTAGCTGTGCATCTTGTTGATACCGGCTTGGTCATCAAGAACGAAAGCGAGTATGACGACGCGATGCAGGGCGCTGCCTTGGTCGGCTTCATGAGAGTTGTCCAGTTACTTGAAAATGCCAGGTTCAAGGCACTTAGAAAAGACAACGACGACAAAGTCAGGAAGAGGTTGATGAAGGCAGTTCAAGGCGGTCAACTTGGAGTTATTCGGAAATTTCTCCAACAAAGCGACGGGAATCACACTTTAATCCCCCCTGATTCTGTCGCTGTCGCAACCTTGCACAATCACAAGGACCTCGTCAAACTCTTGCTAGACCAGGGCATGAGCATTGAAGCCGAAGGGGCCTTTGGATCACCTTTGAGAACGGCGGCGCTGCTTGACTATCGACCGTTAGTTGTTTTTCTTCTCGAGAGAGGCGCAAATATTGATGCTAGCGGTCCGTTTGGCGATGCGCTCCAAGCTGCGGCATTGAAAGGGCATGACAGTATCGTGAGGTTTCTCGTCCAGGAAGGCGCCGATGCCAATCAGCGGACAGGATTCTACGGATCAGCGCTTCAAGCTGCAGCATACCACGGCCAGCTTGGATCTGTCGAACTTCTTTTGAACGCCGAAGCAAACATACAGCGAAACCTAATTTTGGAGGATGCCTTCACTGCGGCTGCTGCCAGCGGTCACGAAGATGTCATCACACTGATGCTTCAAAAAGGCTACTCGTATCAGCATAATATTTCACACACCAGGGGCGCGGCTGCGTTTGTTGCACTATCTCGATATAAAAATCTGTGGACAGCTACATTGCCTCAAAGAGGGCCTTACCGGAACCCACTGGCATACGAACCATATATCCACGACAGCATGTACACTGCTCAAACAACTGAGAAACCGCTTAGTGATTTCAAGACGATTCTTGGAGTAACGAGCGGCGATTCCGAAGCTCCGCGCCCTGTTGCCCAGCGGCCGTTCCTCAATGAATCTAAAGAGCCCAAGACAACAAATCCAAAGCTGTATCCTCTTCAAGTGGCTGCGGCTGCAGGTCACGAGACAATGGTCAGATTGCTTCTTGAACAACGAGATAACCTACAAATGTCTCACCAGGAGATGTGGCACGCGGCCGAAGCAGCAGCAGAAAGTGGCCACCTTTCTATCATGCAATTCATCGTCGAACAGACCAAATCATTCCCAGAATTTGGTAGCAATGTTCTTGAACTGGCCTGGAAGGCGCCAGCTGATTACAGGCTCAACATAATTGCATTCCTTCTCACTTTGGCTCCGCAATACTTATCAACAGACAACTTCTCCTCCTAAATATTTTCCTTGGCACGCACTGTTAGTGCAAGCCACCCTGTTACTGCCATTTCGTTAACAAGGCTAATTTCTAATAACGTAATAACTGCTGCAGCTGAGGCTGCAGCTCTAGTGCGCTATGCAACGCTACTGCTATTGCTGCCCTCTTAAGCTATATTTAATGCTATCTATTTAATCCAAATGAACCTTAAATATATATAAACCTTTTTATAATTGCTTAAAAAGTTAATTTTAAAATCACTATAAAAGAAATATATTTATAGTAATTAAGGATATATAAATTTATTGCTAGTTATACTAGATATTAGAAATATACTGCAGATAGCTAATTAGCTGCTAAGACTATATAAACTAATAATAAATACTATATTAAATATATATTATATTATAGATATCTAAAGGCTAACTAAAGCTGTAGGCTTTATACTTAACAACTTAAATAAGATTAAATAAATTAGTAAAAGCTGTAATATAGTTATTATTACTTTAGTTAATGCTATATAGACCACTTTATAACAGCTAAAGCCTAAATATACTAAAGCTATAGAATACTATACTAAACTTCTATTATCTATAATTAGAGAGAAATACTACTATAGAGCAAACTGTAAAGATCACCTCTATCTTACTACTAATAATACTACTGCTGCAGAAGATGCTAAGACCTAAGCTAATAATAATAGAGGTTCTACTCTTAATAGAAGCCTTAGATAATTCAGCTATACTAAAGCTGTCTCTAAGACTACAGGCTGTTCAGCAGCTAATACTATAGAAATAACTAGAAATAATATAAAAACTGCAAGCAGTTAGAGCAAAATATAACTAGAAGCTAGAAATCTATAACTAGCTGACCTAAATAACCTTCACATCTTTATCTAGCTTTCTGCAGGCTATAGTTATAGAAAGCCTCTAATTAAACCTATATTTATCTATATAAGACTTATATAAATTAGTAAGGTTTAAGACTTAGATATTAGAGCAGCAGCTTAAGTACCCTCTAATATTGCAATTACTACAACATCTTAGAAAGCATATACAGCTATACTTATTTGCCACACTAAGCTATCTAAACATTTTAATACAGCAGGTGTTAAAAGACCTAAAATTTAAGCTATATATGCTCTATAAGAAGTTAAAGCTATAATTAGAAACTATAAAGGTATAATACCTTTAAAGCTCTATATTTAAGTAGAAATTAAATACACTGCAAAATATATACCTATTAAATTAAGAACTTTTATAGCGCTATCAACTAAAGATAAAGAGCAATATATATAAATAGTTACTTTTTGCTAGAAGGTTAACACCTTCTAGGTCTTTAGCTTCTATTATGCTAAGCATTTTAACTGCAAGCTTTTACCTAAGTAGTGCTAAATATACTATAAGTAGCATAAGTTTAAAGATTACACTTATATATTATGCTGCTAATACTGCAGCAGATAGAAATATAGAAATAACTATACTAATAAAGTATGCTATATAACTTATAATAGTCTGCATAAAGCTACTAATAAGAACTGCTTACTACACCTTAAACAGAAGAATAATGCTATAATCTAACTGTCTTAAAGCTAACACTAATATATCTATAAGGCAGGCTGTTAGTTTAATGCTATAGCATCTAAAAATGCAATATAGAACTAAGCAGACTTAAACCTTTTGCAGAGTATATAAGATAAAGGCTAAAATCTATCTATTATAACTTTTAACCTTAGCAGAAAAGAGTTTGCACTCTAAGCAATTGATTTAGCAAAAGTTCTACCTAAAGATATTCTAAGAGATATCTCAAAAAGAAGAGATAGTAATAAAGAAATAATCTTAGAAGAGTTAGATAAAAAGTTAAACTCTTATTAAAAATAAACTATTAAAATTGCTATTTTAGCATAAATAACTAAATCTAGAACATACTGCTATAAATAGAATGCACTCTATATTATAAGCAAATATAGCAAAAGCAGGGCTTATGCATAATATCATATTAATATTTGCTAATTATTATAAATTTAATATTATTTTCATCTAAAAACCCTAATATATAATAAAATAAGAACTTAATCTCACTAAAACTAACTCTATTTATACTTTATATTCGCCTATTTAAATCTAAAACTTAATTGCTATACAGCTTAAAGTCTTAATATATATCTATAAAGAGATCGCTATGCTAACCTCTTTCTTAATAAACTTAGATCTCTAAAAGCCCTACTGAAATATTCTTAGTGTTAAGCTTTAAGAGGTTTACTACCTTAATATATACTGAAATATTAATAAGTTTCACATCTTTTAGATATTATTAAAATAGCTGCTATTACTATATCTTTTTATAAAAAGAGATTTCAATATAAAATACTATATATAGCAGCTAAAAATAGAGATAAGTAGAGAGAGCATAGCTCTCACTAAACTTATTAAACGCTAGAATATAGCTCTCTTAAACACACTAGAAGTGTCAACTTACTAGCAAAGCAATATACTTAATTTCTATTTCTCTAATATACTATTAGCTAGAACTAAAGTTACTAGCTATCTTTATACTAATTCTAACTATTTAACCTTTATATCTACAGTCCTAGTTGCCTAAAGTAACCTAAATAGAGCCCCTCTAGCAGTAAAAAGTAGACTGAAGCTTAGCCTAAAGAACATACTAAAGTTTGCTACTGAGGTAGCAAATAATATATAGATGCTACTAAAAGCTTTTAACACCTTAAAAGACCTAAATAGAGCTGCAGAAGGACTTAATACCTTGCTATAATTAGCACTTTTTGCTATAAGGAAGAGATGCCACCCTAACAGAAAAGGTGTAATATAGTGAAATAAAGACTATAATAGAACTAACTAGAAGTATAAAGCTGAATACTAGCAGGACCTTAATTCAAAAGCTACTAGCAAAGCTAAAAAGCATTATAATTATACTATTTAAAAAGCAAAGTCTGCTATATAGGCTAAGCTAATTAAAAAAATTAATAATAATATAAACCTTTATAAGATTATAAGCTAGTATAAGTTTAAATCTTAATTTCAGTTTCCTCCTCTATATAACAGTAAAAATAATATTACTAAACCTATTAAAAAAGCATAATTCCTATAAATAAAACTACTAGAGATATATATAGCAGAAGATAATATTAACTTTCACACCTCTATAATGCTTCAGCAGAATATTTATATAGATCTAAAGATCTATATATAGAAAGTGTAGAATGCTATCTTAGAGGTAGATAACACTACTTTAAGCGCTAATAGCATCACTATAGTTATACTATAGACAGCTCAGCCTTATATATCAAATTACATCTTTATGCTATATTAAGCCTATTATACTATAGGTTACTACCTAAAGGTGTAGCATACTGCAAAAGTCTTAATAATCTTAAAGGTTAACTAAGATGCTTCTACACTAAAAGGCTAGCAGCTAATTTTGCTGCTTTCAACTATAGGCAAGAGATTTAAGAGGCTTTATACATAGCAGATAGCATACTGCATTATAAAAGAACAGATATTACACCTTATAGTAGCAAGAGCACTGCTATAACATTTAGCTATAGATATTATTAAGGCATTAATATATAATATAATAGTAAGGTTTAACTGTAGCTAGATCTATATTTTTATTACTAATAATATTAAAAGAACATTTAATACAGTCTTATAAAATCATCTTTACTAGAGGCTTAAGAAATAAAGCTAGCTATATAACTTTATCTAATAGGTATATTACCTCATACTAAATCAAATAGCAGCAGTATGCTATAAAAGCTATACTATGCTAATAGAGAGGCTGTTCTATAAGCTGCTATAAAGCTCACCAGCCTCTCTAGTCTTATATTTACTCTATATTAAGCTAATATATTAGATTGAAGATAAAGAGATAAGATTTAAGTATGCTAATAATAATAAAATCCTTTGCTTTAGAGATAATCTTACTAAGTTAGCAGCAAAAGCCTAAAAGATCTTTAATAATATTATTGCTTAAAGAAAAGAGAACTGCATAGCATTAGACCTAGAGAAAATAAAACTTATCTACTTTACAAACCAGATTAAACTGAGACTTAAAGATAAGCTG
Source organism: Colletotrichum horii (assembly GCA_027406005.1). NCBI lineage: Eukaryota > Fungi > Ascomycota > Sordariomycetes > Glomerellales > Glomerellaceae > Colletotrichum > Colletotrichum horii. The sequence goes on along the minus strand of JANVYB010000001.1, from coordinate 7,956,510 downwards.
CTACTTAACATCTATTATAGAGATAGAGAAGTGCAGCTGTCTAAAACTATAGTATAGCTTAAGATAACTCTCAACCTAAAGCTTATTTTCACTAAGTATATTTAGAGCAAAGTAGCAAAAGCGCAGAAAGTTATTAAGCATATATAAAGCCTTAATAAAGTCTACTCTAAAGCATTACTAGCTGCTATAAGAAAAGTAATATATACTGTTGTTTTGCTAAAAGTGCTGTTTAGCTTAAAGATTTAGTTTCTAAGCTATAAGAGGCTGGGCAAGAAGCAAGAAGGTATTAGCTATAACAGAAGCTTTAAGCTAATATCCTACAAACTATAGAAATATATTAAAGCCCTATAGGTTGCAGTCAATATTGCAATTTGCAGCTGCCTCTCAGTATAAAAGACTATACTAATTAACATTATGCAGCAAGAAGCAAGCATACCACTAGTTAAACATATCTTAATATCTATTAGAGATTGCTACACCTTACAGCTAAAACAGCTAGACAAAAGGCACCTTCTAATTATAAAGATTAAAAGGTATAAACTTCTATAAAACTAAAGCAACACTATTCACCTTACAAACCTCACTAGTGCAGCTAAAGACATCCCAGCATTCCCCTACCTACAGCTATATCTAAGGGACTATAAGTTTAAAAACCTGCCTTAATAACTAGAGACTAAGAATGAAAAAGCTAAAGTATACCTATTTTAGGCAGAATTACTACTCTTTACACATCTTACAATCTATATAAATAGATTACAACTTCAGCTAGACTAAACCAGCTTCAGTTATATAATTTACAGAAGCCTTAAGCTTATCTATACTAACTGCTAGAGACTTCTGCAAATAGAAGTCTTTAATGCTAAAATAAAAGAAGCTTAAGCCAGCCTTAAGGTTGCTATTAATTTACTTAATAAGAATACTACAGCTATTTATAAGGGACTGAGTACACAGAGCAGCAATGCTGGGGACAACCCAGCCAATAAAGGCTGAAGGTACAGAGACGCCTGTAGGCCTAAGGCATAAAACCCTCTACAGCAAGAACTTAGCGAAGACTTGCTGAAGGTTAGGAAAAGGAGATCTTAGAAGAAGCAAGCAAAAGTAGTACAGCAATACTATACTTACCTTTTAGGTGCTTTTTCTATTAGTTTAACCTAACTATAGCTTATAGCCTCTAAATATTTTTATAATTTTTTTGCTTCTACTTTAATTTAAGAAAGTTAGCAATAATAATAGCATTATATATTTAAGTAATGCTTATTAATCAGGCTGAAGAACTTACGCTTAGTGTTTATTAAGCGTAGAGCAAAACAGCTTATGCAAACCTATATAGAGAAGACAACTTTAGCAAATAATTAGAGGATAATATAAATCAATAAGAGAAAGCAAAAAGTTATACTTTAAGTGAGGCTGGGGGCTCTGAAGAGGATAGGCCACTTATACTGAACGCTCACTATTTAGGCAATAAGTGTATATAAGAAGATAGAGACTATAAGACCTCCCCTTATAGACTGGATAAACTATAGAGCTAGACGTTTATAGCTGCAGCTAACAGGCTAGCTTAAGCTAGAAGGCTAGAAGAAGTAACTAGCTAAATGTTGATATAGTAGATAATTACTATAATAGCTAGCTAGTAAAAGCTAATTACTGCTGTGCTAAGTAATTAAATGCTTATTAAATAATTGCTTAAGGTTTTTAAGAAACCTTTAAACTATAATATAGCTTGCTTTATTAGTAAGTCTATAAATATAATAAAAGAAGATTAGCTTATTGCAGTAGAGGAAGCCTATAAATATTATTCTAGCTGCTTTAATAGTTAGTATATCTAGTAGGCTATAAATATAATAGAGTATATCTTATAAATAGAATAGCAAATATATTAGTGAATATTTATAAACATTTTGGAGAGAGAGGTTAACTTAAAATAAGAAGACTTTAGAATCTTTATAAGAGGGCAGTATATTGCGCTTAAACTCTAAGAATAGAACTATTATAATGCTTTGAAGTGATGCTATTAGAAAGATAATAAGAAGCTAATTATATATTAGGCTTAATAGAAGTCTATTAACTAAGCTTTCAGCAAGCTGAACACAAGTAATGCAAAGGCATATACCTTTTTTTAAAGCCTTATAAAGACCTTAAAGGACAAACTGTTTAAGCAAGATGTTAACTGTATTGATATATATATTATTGCTCTATATACTTAGAAGTTATAGGAGATTATAGAAGGGAGATATATAGAAAGAACTGCTAGATATTTTAAGTTATATAAGCAACTATATTTAGGCTCTCTAGACTGCTCTTATAAGAGCAGTTTGCAGCTTTTTAGGTTGTCAGACTAAAAGGATTGCTATTTAGAGACTTTATCTTAGAATAACTGCTTAGTAAATATTTGCATAATATCTAGCTTTAGTAGTAAACCTTTTGATTTTTAGAAACCTTAATATTATAACTGCAAGAAGTATAGGTATATTTCCTCTAACTATACTAAGAACTAAGCGCAGCTAGTAAGTAGCAATTAGAACTTTAACTTAAAATAAAGTAAGATTAATATAATTTTAGTATTTTATATAACTAATACTGAAGACTTAGGAAATAAGTAGGTGTAGAAGTAACTTTGAGGGGCATTACACTAGAAATCACCTTAGTTCTAGTAGGATAAACTGTTAAAAGATAGGCGCTAGCATTCTAAGCAGCTGGTAAAATTAAATTAGAAGTTAATATAGATATCTATGCAGCAGTAGATATTATATAAGAAGACCTTATTAAGAAACTTTAATTAAAAGAGGCTATAAGTGTTATAGCTTTTAAACTAGTAGACTTTTAAGGAAGGCTTATACTTATTGGAAAGGTTTATTAGCTTATATTCTTCCTTATAGATAGTTAAAAATATTTATAGAAGATTTGCTGAGCCTTTATTATAAGCCTCTACTCTAAAGGAGTAGGAGATATTTTTTTATCTAATAATTTAATAGAGTAGGAAGGTATTTATATTGATACTTGCATATATACCTAGTTATATAAACGCTTTTTATTTGCTGAACTAGAGGTGATTATCTAGGAAATTGTAGAGAATAGCTAACAGGCTTATATTATATATCTAATAGGCGTTTTAGCTTCTAATAAAAAGGATATTAAGACCTTAGGCAAATGCTTGCTAAGTGAAAGCTAAGAAAAAGAAGTCTCTAAGAAACTTTAAGATTTTACTAACATTTTTAATAAAAAAAATATAAAGAAAGTTTCTAAGCTGAAAGAAGTAGTATATTGCATTAAACTGAAACCTAGCAAGGAACTTCTGTATAGGCTTATATACTCTATATTAGTAGAATAACTTTAAATGCTTACTGAATATATTTAAGAAATAGAGGCAGCAAGCTGTATATACTGTTTAACTAGCTTTACAGGAGCATTTATGCTATTTATACTTAAGAAGAATAGAAGTTTATAATTATATATAGACTATAGAGGACTAAATGAAATTATAGTGAAAAACTGTTATCTTCTGCTATTAATTAGTAAGCTTTTAGATAGGCTTACTAGCATAAAGTTTATTTTAAAGATTAATTTAAGTAAAGCATACTACTATATTATAATTAATAAGGTAGATAGGTAGAAAACTGCATTTAGAATAAGATATAGGCATTTTGAATATATAGTAATGCTATTTAAGCTTACTAACGCCTCTGCAACTTTTTAGATATATATCTACTAAGTATTTATTAACCTCTTAGATATCTATTATATTATATATTTAGATAATATTCTTATCTACTTAGATATAAGAAAGCAGTATACTAAAGACCTCTATACTATTCTATGCTGCCTAAAGGCTGCTGAGCTGTTTATAAAACTAAAGAAGTATAACTTTTATTAGACAGAAGTAGACTTCTTAAGGTTTTGCATTACTTAAGATAGTATAAAGATAGACTTAAAGCAAGTCTAAGCAGTTGCTAAATAGTGTAAGAGACTGGGCATATAGAGCAGCAATGCTAGGGACAACCTAGCTAATAAAGGCTGAAGGTATAGAGACGCCTGTAGGCCTAGGGCATAGAACCTTCTACAGCAAGAACTCAGCAAGGACTTACTGAAGGTTGGGAAAAAGGGATCTTAGAAGAAGTAAGCAAAAATAGCGCAGCAATATTATATCTATCTTTTAAGTGCTTCTTCTATCAGTTTAACCTAATTATAGCTTATAGCTTCTAAATACCTTTATAATTCTTTTATTTCTATTTTGATTTAAGAAGATTAGTAATAATAATAGCATTATGCATTTAAGCAATACTTATTAATCAGGCTGAAGAACTTACGCTTAGTGTTTGCTGAGCGTAAAGCAAAACAGCTTATGCAAACCTGCATAGGGAAGATAACTCTAGCAAACAATTAGAAGATAATATAAATTAATAAAAAGAAGCAAGAAGCTATATTTTAAGTGAGGCTAGAGGTTCTAAAGAAGATAGGCCACTTATGCTAAATGCTTGCTACTTAGGTGATAAGCATATATAGGAAGATAAGGACTATAAGACCCCTCTTTATAGACTGAATAAGCTATAAGGCTAGATATTTATAGCTGCAGCTAATAGGCTAGCCTAAGCTAGAAGGCTAGAAGAAGCAACTAGTTAAATGCTAATATAATAGATAATTATTATAATAGCTAGCTAGTAAGAGCTAATTGCTGCTGTACTAAATAACTAAATGTCTGCTGAATAATTGCTTAAGGTTTTTAAGAAACCTCTAAACTATAACATAGCTTACCTTACTAGTAAGTTTATAAGTATAATGAGGGAAGATTAGCTTGTTATAATAGAAGAAGCTTATAAATATTATTTTAGCTGCTTTGATAGCTAGTATATTTAGTAGGTTGTGAGTGTAATAGAGTATATCTTATAAATAGAATAATAAACGCATTAGCAAATACTTATAGATATTTTAGAGAGAGAGGTTGACTTAAGATGGGAAGACTTTAGAATTTTTATAAAAGGGCAGCATATTGCGCTTGAACTTTAAGAATAGAACTATTGCAATATTTTAAGGTAGTGCTATTAGAAAGATAATAAGAAGCTAATTGCATATTAGGCTTAATAGGAGTCTATTAACTGAGCTTTTGGCAAGCTAAATATAGGTAATGTAAAGGCGTATGCCTTTTTTTGGGGTCTTATGAGGACCTTAAAGGATGAATTATTTAAATAAAATATTAACTGTACTGATATATATATTATTGCTCTATATATTTAGAAGTTATAGGAGATTATAGAAGGGAGGCATATAGGAAGAACTGCTAGATGTTTTGAGTTGTATAAGCAACTGCATTTAGGCTTCTTAGACTGCCCTCATAAGAGCGGTTTGCAGCCCTCTAAGTTGTCAGACTAAAAGGATTGCTGTCTAGAAACTCTGTTCTAAAACAACTGCTTAGTGAATATCTATATAATACCTAGCTTTAGTAGTAGACCTTCTGATTCTTAGAGATCTTAATATTATAACTATAAGAAGTATAGGTATATTTCCTCTAACTGCACTGAGAACTAAGTATAGCTAGTAGGCAGTAATTAGAACTTTAATTTGAGATAGAGTAGGATTAATGCAATTTTAGTACTTTATGTAACTAATGCTGAAGACTTAGGAAATAAGTAGGTATAGAAGTAACTTTAAGAGGTATTATGCTAGAAATCACTTTAGTTTCAGTAGGACAAACTATTAAAGGATAGATGCTGGCATTCTGAATAGCTAGTGAAGTTAAACTAGAAGTTGATATAGATATTTATGCAGCAGTAGATATTATATAAGAAGACCTTATTGAGAAACTTTAATTAAAGGAGGCTATAAGTGTTATAGCTTCTAAACTAATAGACTTCTAAAGAAGGCTTACACCTACTAGAAAGGTTTACTAGCTTATATTCTTCTTTATGAATAGTTAAAGATATTTACAGAAGATTTGCTAAGCTTTTATTATAAGCTTCTGCTTTAAAAGAGTAAGAGATATTTTTCTGTTTAATGATTTAATAAGGTGGAAAGATATTTATATTAACACTTATATATATATCTAGTTGTATAAATGCTTCTTGCTTACTGAACTAGAGGTGATTATTTAAGAAATTATAGAGAATAGCTAATAAGCTTATATTATATATTTAACAAGCGCTTTAGCCTCTAATAAGAAAGATATTAAGATCTTAGGTGAATGCTTGCTAAGTGAAAGCTAAGAAAAAGAAGTCTTTAAGGAATTTTGAGATTTTGCTAACATTTTTAATAAGGAAAATATAAAAAAAGTTTTTAGGCTGAAAGAAGCAGTATATTATATTAAACTGAAACCTAGTAAGAAACCTCTATATAGGCTTATATACTTTATGTTAGTAGAATAACTTTAAATACTTGCTGAATATATTTAAGAAATAGAAGCAGCAAGCTGTATATATTATTTAATTAGCTTTATAGGAGCATCTATGCTATTTATACTTAAAAAGGATAGAAGTTTATAATTATATATAAATTATAGAGAACTAAATAAAATTATAGTAAAAAACTGTTATCTTTTGCTACTAATTAATAAGCTTTTAAATAGGCTTACTGGTATAAAGTTTATTTTAAAGATTGATTTAAGCGAAATATACTATTATATTGCAATTAATAAGGCAGATAAGTAGAAAACTGCATTTAAAATAAGATATAGGCATTTTGAATATATAGTAATGCTATTTAGGCTTATTAACGCTTTTGCAACTTTTTAAGTATATATTTATTAAGTGCTTATTAACCTCTTAGATATCTGCTATATTATATACTTAGATAATATTTTTATTTATTTAAATATAAGAGAGCAGCATATTAAGGACTTTTATGCTGTTTTATGCTGCTTAAAGGCTGTTAAGCTATTTATAAAACTAAAAAAGTGTGATTTTTATTAGATAAAAGTAGACTTCTTAAGGTTTTATATTATTTAAAATAGTATAGAGATAGACTTAAAGTGAGTTTAAGCAGTTGCTAAATAGCTAGTGCTAAAGTCTTTTAGAGATATATAAGTATTTTTAGGATTTTATAACTTCTATTATAAGTTTATTATAAGATATTTCTATATTGCTGCTTTTATAAATAGTATGCTTAAAGGAAGTTAAAATAGCATGAAGTTAGGAGCTTTTGTTTAGATAGAAGAGATGCAGACTGCATTTAAGATGCTTTAGAGAGTATTTACTGAAGCTTTAATACTGAGATATTATAACTTAATACTAGAAATAAAAGTTAAGACTGATATATCTATTTAGATAGTGTTTAGTATGCTTTTATAGAAGTATAGTATAGTTTGGCATTTAGTAGCCTTCTAGTTAAGGAAGCTTTTAGATATAGAGAGATGCTAGGCTATAGAGCAGTAAGAGCTTCTAGTAATTATAGAAAGTTTGGATTATTAGGCTTAATATCTATAAAGACTTCTTAAGAAGTTTCTAGTCTTCACAGACTATATAGTGCTAAAAGGAGTGCTTGCTGCACTTATATAGGATATTTGCAAAAAGCTTGCTTAATAGGTTTATTGCTTATTTATATTTAATTTTAAAATTTAATATAAGTTAGGGGTTATAAATCTAGCAGATAGACTATTGCAACGCTCTGATTATATAGTAGAAGATATAAAAGTGGATAATATGCTTTTTACTTTTAGAAAAAAGCTTAAGCTTATTAGCTAGCTTTTAATAATAAATTGCTAATATATTATTAAGCTTAAAAGGACTATAGCTATTATAAAAACTTATATTTAGGCTGTCTAGCGAAATATATAAGAACCTTACTAGAGGGCTAGCTCTAAGGTTAAGAGATTTTTACTCTTAGGTTAGCACTACTCTATAGAGGAAACTAACAATCTATTACATTAAAGTATATATATTAGCGCTGTTATCTACTTGAAATTATATATAGATGTTATGCTAACTGCTCTATAGGAGATTAGCAATATACTAGAGGACTTAAGAGGAGCTAGAGTTATTATACTAGAACAGTATATTTTATATGCTATAATAAAAAAGTTTATTTAAAATAAAACAGCTTATATATTGCAACTAGGCGTAGATCTTAAACAGATAGTTAGAGGACTGCAGGCTAAAAACTACTTCTATAGAGATCTTATAGCTAAGGTTTACTGAAATACTAAAGAATATTAAAGGTATTAACTTAATAAGAATAATATCTTTTAGTTTAAAAGAAGACTTATTATCTTAAAAGAAAGATCTTTCTGTTATGAAATCTTAAGAAACTACTATAATATATTTAGATTAAAGTATATAGAGGCAAATAAGACAGCTAAACTGATTTTATAAAAGTTTTATTAGCTATATCTAATAGAGGATATATAGCAATATATTGCTAAGTGTTTATACTGCTAAAAGGTGTGCATATTACAATATAAACTATATAGACTGCTGCAAATATTAGAACTGCTAATATATTTATTCTAATAGATTTCTTTAGACTTTTTAACTAGCTTACTGGAAAGTTGCTAAGATAATAGGATTATTTATAATATAATTCTAGTAGTTATATGCAAAATAATTAAAGTAGCCTAATTTTTAGTAATAACTAAGCAACTAAATGCTATAGGCTTAGCAAAAATCTTATATTAAGAGATTAAGTGCTAATATAGCATACTTAAAGCTATTATTAGCAACAGAGATAAACTGATCACTAATTAGTTTTAGTAAGATTAGACTAAGGCTTAAGATATAGAAAGGTGTGTCTTTATAGCGTGATATCTATAAACAGATAATTAAACAGAAAGGATATATCAGATTTTAATTATATATCTCTTAAAGTTTAGCAAAGGTCTGTGCAACTAATAAGCAATACAGCTAGTTGAAGCTAAGTTTTTATATAATAATAGCAAATATGCTATTATTAGCATATTGCTATTTGAGGCCTTTATAGGATACTACTTAAAAATAATTAACTACTGCTTGCTATATATTAACCTTAAGACTTAAGAAGTTGAGGAAAGATTTAAAAAGCTGATAGAGGTTTGCTAAAAGATAGCTGAGAATTAGCAGCATATAACTAAAATATAAGCTAAAAATGCAAATATTAAAAGAAAAGTGTAATTATATAATATTAGAGATGTTATAGGACTTTCAACTAAGAACTTTTATTTCGCAAAGAGTTAGCAAAAGCTTACTTTGCAATTCATTTTTATACTAGTCACAGAAGTTATAAGCTTTAATATCTATAAAGTATAGCTTCTAGAGAAGTATAATTAGATATATAATATCTTTTCTGTTACACTATTAGAGCTATAGCATAGCTGAAAGTTTATTAAAAGACTGCTTTTAGACTTAAAAGAGGACTTTAAAGAATGGGAGGTTGAAGATATTATGTTGCAAAGGGAAGCGCTAGAGGGCCTTCTGTATTTAGTTAAGTAGAAAGGCTAGCTAGTAGAATATAATATTTAAAAGTTTAAAGAATATTTAGCAAATATTCTATAAATTCTTATAGAATTTAAGAAGCAGTAGTATAAGTTATATTATAAGTAGGATAATAAGTAGTATAGAGAAAATAAGAAAAGTTAATTAACTATAAGATAGCTAAAATGCTAGTAAAGACTTTTTAAACCTCTTGCAAAAGCAATATAAAACTGTAAGTATCTAACTAAAAATGTTTTATAGAAATCTACTATACTTCTGCTAAAGTTTTACTAATAATACTACTTCTTATCTTCCTCACTATTTTTATTATTATTATCTTTATTTTTATCTTCTTTTTCTTTTTCTTCTTTATCCTCAGCCTTATTTTTATTATCTTTATCTTTGCTGTTATTGCTATTATTAGTTATATTGCTATTCTTATTCTATAGATTATTACTAAGCTTATTAAAGTTGCTATTATTGCTATCCCCCCTACTAGAAGAATTATCCTTATCGTCAGTATTAACTAAATTCTAGCAAACTGCTGCTAAACGCTTATTAATATTTTTATGAGAATTAAGGTGAAATATAGAACTATTATTAATAGTTTTAAAAATTGCAATTAAGGTATAGCGATAAGCATTGTGAAGCATGCAGGCATTTTAAATCTTTAAAAGATCTTATAAAGGAAGTGCAGCTATATAAGGATTACTTTTTGAGAGACATATTGCTAAAATGTCAGCAAGCCTATTAAAAAAGTCAGCCTATTTAAAAATATAGATCTTATTATGCAAGTAAAAAGAAAAAATACTTTTAATTTGCTTTATAATCTTATCTATCTTATCTTAGTTTTTAGCTTAATAAGCTAGCTGCAAATACTTATTAATATAAAGGTGAAGATAAAGTAGACTATAAGATAAAACTTATATCTAAAGATATTTAGAGTTGCGCTTATATATAAGCAGTAGTACTCTCTTTAACATTTATAGCTACTAATTAGTTATTATAATTCTTAGTGTCCTACTGAAGGCTAGCAAGGTTTACTGACCACTTATAGAGATTTTAGAGAAGCATTTAACCTTTTTTAATTATAGTGAAGATGCAGTAAATCTTATATTAGTAGTAATAACCAGCTTCAATCTGATAGATATAATGCTTAACTTAGTTCTAATAGTAGTAAACAGTTAGAATAAGGCAGAAAGAAATCTAAAAGTGAAACAGTTAGCTTATGCTTTTCTGAATAATTACTAAACTTACTCTGCAGCATTTAATACTATATAACTAGCATAACTTATATATATAATCTCTATTATAGGCGTAAGTATAAACAACCTTGCTGCTCTTATAAAGCTATAATATATAGCTAATATAAAGCTTACTACTATTAGATTAGTTGCACTAATATATGCTATTATTAAGCTTAGAATTATTAAGACTGTACTTAGTGAGGATTTAAGTAATAAGGCTTTCTATACTTATAATATTAGTTATAGAAGTATTATAAAGTAGTAAAGTGTTTATAAAGGGTTTATAGAAGCTTAGTAAAGCTTATATAATATAGAGATGCAAAAGGATATATTATTATGAAGAAAAGAAAAATTAGACTGAGGTAGAGAAAAGCTGTCACTTTATAGATAATTATAAGGCTTTATTAAATAGTTGCAGAAGCAAGCATAATATTAAATAAAGTAAATAACAGTTATTTACTATAATAGGTGCTATTAAAGGTGAGAAGGTAGATATAGTAAATTAATAATAGTAGTTGCTATCTAATTTAATTAATAGCTTTATAATGCATTTATTTAGAAGGAAGATAATAAGATGAAAAATGAAGCTATTATAAAGAACACTATAAGGATATTATGTTAAGAAACCTTACTGAATAAAGGGTGAGTTTATAGGGAATAAGAGTAATAAAATATCTAAATAACTATATTTGCTAAAGGGAAGAATAAATATTATTTTCTTTAAAGATAACTAATAAAAAGGTTTAAAACAAAAAAACCTATATATAGCTTAAAGGACTTTAATTAATAATAACTATAATAATAACAGCTTAAATAGATAATAAAGCTTTTGCTGAATATATAATAGCTACCTACTATACTAAATAATAGAGAAAGATAATAGAGGCTGTTCTAAATGACAGAAGAAGACTGCTGCAGCTACTTCAAACTGGAGGCTGACTATATAGTAAGAACTACTGTAATTAAAAGGGGGATAATTATAAAGGACTAGGCATATGGAGTGGTAATACTGAGGATAACCTAGCTAATAAAGGCTGAAGGTATAGAGACGCCTATAGGCCTAAGGCATAGAACCTTCTATAGCAAGAACTTAGCGAAGACTTACTAAAGGTTGGGAAAAGAGGATCTTAGAAGAAGTAAGCAAAAGTAGTATAGTAATATTATACCTATCTTTTAGGTGCTTCTTCTATCAGTTTGACCTAACTGTAGCCTATAGCCTTTAAATACCTTTATAAATAGCTAATATTAAAGTCTTTTAGAGATATATAAGTATTTTTAGGATTTTATAACTTCTATTATAAGTTTATTATGAGATATTCTTATATTGCTATTTTTATGAATAGTATGCTTAAAAGAAGCTAAAATGGCATGAAGTTAGGAGCTTTCGTCTAGATAGAGGAGATGCAGACTGCATTTGAGATGCTTTAGAGAGCATTTGCTGAAGTCTTAATATTAAGATATTATAACTTAATGCTAGAAATAAAAGTTAAGACTAATATATCTATTTAGGTAGCATTTAGTATGCTTTTGCAGAAGTATAGCATAGTTTAGCATTTAGTAGCTTTTTAGTTAAGAAAGCTTTTAGATATAGAGAGATATTAAGCTATAGGGCAATAAAAGCTTTTAGTAATTATAGAAAGTTTAGATTATTAGGCTTAGTATTTATAAAGACTTCCTGAGAAGTTTCTAGTCTTTACAGACTATATAGCGCTGAAAGAAGTGTTTACTACATCTGTGCAAGATATTTATAAAAGGCTTACTTAATAGGTTTATTATCTGTCTATATTTAATTTTGAAATTTAATATAGGTTAAGGGTTATAAATCTAGCAGATAGACTGTTATAATACTTTGATTATATAGTAGAAGATGCAAAAGTAGATAATATGCTTTCTACTCTTAGAAAAAAGTTTAGGCTTATTAGCTAGCTTTTAGCAATAAATTGCTAATATATTGCTAAGCTTAAAAAGACTATAGCTACTGTGAAAACTTATATTTAAGCTGTTTAGCAAAATATATAAGAACCTTGCTAGAAAGTTAGCTTTAAGGTTGAGAGATCTTCACCTTTAGGTTAATACTACTTTATAGAGAGAACTAACGATCTACTGCGTTAAATTATATATATTAGCGCTGTTACCTACTTAAAATTATATATAGGTGTTATGCTAACTGCTCTATAAGAGATTAGCAATATATTAGAGGACTTAAAAAGAGCTAGAGTTATTATGCTGGAACAGTATATCTTATATGCTGTAATAAGAGAGCTTATTTAGAATAAAACAGCTTATATATTGCAACTAAGTATAGATTTTAAACAAATAGTTAGAGGACTGTAAGCTAAAGACTACTTTTGCAGAGATCTTATAGCTAAAGTTTACTGAAATGCTAGAAAACACTAAAAGTACTAACTTAATAAGAATAATATCTTTTAGTTTAAAAGAAAACTTATTATTTTAAAAGAAAGATCTCTCTGTTATAAAATCTTAAGAAACTACTATAATATACTTAGATTAAAATATATAGAAGTAAATAAAACAGCTAAACTGATTTTATAAAAGTTTTATTAGCTATATCTAATAGAGGATATATAGCAATATATTGCTAAGTGTTTATACTGCTAAGAGGTATATATATTATAGCATAAACTATATAGACTGCTGCAAATATTAGAACTGCTAGCACACTTATTCTAATAGATTTCTTTAGACTTCTTAACTAGCTTACTGAAAAGTTGCTAGAATGATAGGATTATTTATAATATAATTCTAGTAGTTATATACAGAATGATTAAGGTAGTTTGATTTTTAGCAATAACTAAGCAACTAGATGCTATAGGCTTAGTGAGGATCTTATACTAAGAGATTAAGTGTTAGTATAGCATGCCTGAAGCTATTATTAGCAATAGAGACAAACTGATTATTAGTTAGTTTTAGTAAGACTGAACTAAGGCTTAAAATATAGAAGGGTGCATTTCTATAGTGTAATACTTATAAATAGACAGTTAGACAGAAAAGATGTATCAGACTTTAATTATATATCTTTTAAAGTTTAGTAAAGGTTTATATAACTAATAGATAATACAGCTAATTAAAGTTAAGTTTTTATATAATAATAGCAAATATATTACTATTAGCATATTGCTATTTGAGGCCTTTATAGGATACTATTTAAGAATAATTGATTACTGCTTACTATATATTAACTTTAGAACTTAAGGGGTTAAAGAAAGACTTAAGAAGCTGATAGAAGTTTGCTGAAAGATAGCTGAGAATTAGCAGTATGCAACTGAAGCATAAGCTAAAAATGCAAATACTAAAAGAAAAGTGCAATTATATAATATTAGAGATGTTATAAGACTTTTAACTAAGAACTTTTATTTTGCAAAAGGTTAGCAAAAGCTTACCTTGCAATTTATTTCTATACTAGTTATAGAAGTTATAAGCCTTAATGCTTATAGAGTATAACTTCTAGAGAAGTATAATTAAGTATATAATGTTTTTTCTATTGCACTATTAGAGCTGTAGTATAGCTAAAAGTTTGCTAAAAGATTGCTTTCAGACTTAGAAGAGGATTCTAAAGAATAAGAAGTTAAAGATATTATATTATAAAGGGAAGTGCTAGAAGGCTTTCTATATCTAGTTAAATAGAAGGGCTAGCTAGTAGAATATAATATCTAAGAGCTTGAAGAATACTTAGTAAATGCTTTGTAAATTTTTATAGAATTTAAGAAGCAGCAGCATAAGTTGTATTATAAGTAGGATAATAAGTAGTATAGAGAAAATAAGAAAAGTTAATTAACTGTAAGACAGCTAAAATGCTAGTAAAAACTCCTTAAACCTTTTGCAAAAGCAATATAAAACTATAAGTATCTAACTAAAAACGTCTTATAGAAATCTATTATGCTTTTGCTGAAGTTTTATTAATAATATTACTTCTTATTTTCCTCACTATTTTCATTATTATTATTTTTATTTTTATTTTCCTCTTTTTTTTTTTTTTTATCTTCAGCTTTATTCTTATTATTTTTATTCTTACTGTTATTACTATTGCTAGTTATATTATTATTTTTATTCTGCAGATTATTGCTAAGCTTATTGAAGTTGCTGTTATTGCTATCCTTTTTACTAGAAGAATTATCCTTATTATTAGTATTAACTAAGTTTTAGCAAACTGCTGCTAAATACTTACTAACATCCTTATAAGAATTAAGGTAGAGCATAGGACTACTACTAACAGTTTTAAAGATTGCAATTAAAGTATAACAATAAGTGTTGCAAAGCATATAGGCACTTTAAATCTTTAAAAGATCTTATAAAGGAAGTATAGCTATATAAGGATTGCTTTTTAAGAGATATATTGCTGAGATATTAGTAAGCCTATTAAAGAAGTTAGTTTATTTGAAGATATAGGTCTTATTATGCAGGTAGGAAGAAAGAGTATTTTTAATTTGCCTTATAATCTTATTTATTTTATTTTAGTTTTTAGCTTAATAAGCTAGCTGTAAATATCTATTAGTATAAAAGTGAAAATAAAATAGACTATAAAATAAAACTTATATCTAAAGATATTTAAAGTTGCACTTATATATAGGCAGCAGCGCTCTCTTTAACACCTATAGCTACTAATTAGTTATTATAATTCTTAATGCCTTACTAAAGGCTAGCAAGGTTTACTAACTATTTATAGAAACTCTAGAGAAGCATTTAACCTTTTTTAATTATAGTGAAGATATAGTAAATCTTATGCTAGCAGTAATAACCAGCTTTAATCTAATAAATATAATGCTTAACTTAGTTTTAATAATAGCAAACAGTTAGAATAAGGTAGAAAGAAATCTAAAAGTGAAACAGTTAGCTTATACTTTCCCTAAATAATTACCAAACTTACTCTGCAGCACTTAATACTATACAACCAGTATAACTTATATATATAATCTCTATTATAAGCATAAATATAAATAACTTTACTGCTCTTATAAAGCTATAACATACAGCTAATATAAAGCTTACTGCTATTAGATTAGTTGCGCTAATATATGCTATCATTAAGCTTAGAATTATTAAAACTATACTTAGTGAGGATTTAAGTAATAAAGCTTTCTGCATTTATAATGCTAGTTATAGAAGTATTATAAAGTAGTGAAGTGTTTATAAAGGGTTTATAGAGGCTTAGCAAAGCTTATATAATATAAAGATGCAGAAAGATATATTGTTATAAAGAAAAGAAGAATTAGACTGAAATAGAGAAAAGCTGTCACTTTATAGATAATTATAAAGCCTTATTAAACAGTTGCAGAGGTAGGTGCAATATTAGATAAAGTGAATAACAGTTATTTACTATAGCAAGCACTACTAAAAGTGAGAAAGTAGGTATAGTGAATTAATAATAGCAGTTACTATCTAACTTAATTAACAGCCTTATAATATGCCTATTTAGAAGGAGGATAATAAAATGAAAAATAAAGCTATTATAAAGAACACTATAAGGATATTATATTAAAAAACCTTACTAAATAAAAAGTGAGTTTATAAGGAATAAAAGTAATAAAATATCTAAATAACTATATTTGCTAAAGAGAAGAATAAATATTATTTTCTTTAAAAATAACTAATAAAAAGGTTTGAAATAAAAAGACCTATATATAGCCTAAAAGACTTTAATTAATAATAACTATAATAATAACAGCTTAAATAGATAATAAAGCTTTTGCTAAATATATAACAGCTACTTGCTATGCTAGACGACAGAGAAGAACGATAGGGGCTGCTCTGAACAACAGAAGAGAACTGCTGCAGCCACCTTAAACTAGAGGCTAACTATATAATAGGAACTACTATAACTAGAAGGGGGATAATTATAAGGGACTAAGCATATAGAGCAGCAATACTGGGGATAACCTAGCTAATAAAGGCTGAAGGTATAGAGACACCTATAGGCTTAAGGCATAAAACCTTCTATAGCGAAAACTTAGCGAAGACTCACTAAAGGTTGGGAAAAGGGGATCTTAGAAGAAGCAAGCAAAAGTAGCGCAGCAATATTATACCTACCTTTTAGGTGCTTCTTCTATCAGTTTGACCTAACTGTAGCCTGTAGCCTCTAAATACCTTTACACTATTACAGTCTGTTTAAATAACATTACAGCAGTATTCTGCTTAAAAAGCACCCTTCTAAAGTCTTTATAAAAGGCTATATTAGATTTTCAATAAATAGTCCTAAAGAACTAAATAACAATATTTATCTTAGTGCGCTAAACACCTAGCTATAAGGATATTCCTAGCAATAAGATAGTAGACTAGCTTACTAAATAAAGCTTAAAAATCAAATCCTCTAACCTAGCCACATACCCTCTAACTTATAGCTATATCAAGAGAGAGGTTTATTATAAAGAAAAGATACAGTTTAATTTCTAGTAGAGCTAAAAAGGCTTATATAGATATTACGCCTTAGAACTTTCAGCTTCTAATAAGCTTACAGTAAAGCTTAAAATGCTCTTATAAGTCAACCTATACTACCTAATAGCTATATAAAGTTACTATAGTAACTTTACTAACTATTATAAAAAGTATTTCTATAAAGATGCTAATATCTTCTATTCCTATAGACGCTAAAAAACACCTAAACACCTTTATTACTGCTACAAAATAGATAGATAAAGTGTTCCTTAGTTTAACTAAGAAAAATTTATATATAAGCAGTTAAAAGTAAAGTAGTTAAAATATATTAAGCATCTAACTAACTTATCCTTCTATATCAATATCTACCTTTAATAATATATCGCTAAATATATAAAGCATAGCACACTCTAAACTTTAAACTCTTTTAAGATATAGGTAGCTATTTTACTGCTTATATCTAGCTGCAATCTAATAGATAAGCCTTTATAGCTAGAGTATTATTATATATCTAAGCATATAGCAGTTTCTTATTAGTACTTTAACTATACTACTACTACTACTAAGCAGCATTTCTTCTCACAAGCCCCCTACCTATAAGCTTTCTTAGGTAAGCATATATTAGAACAGTCACTAAACAGACTGACTAGTATTACTATTCACTAAAACTTAGACTTTATTCTCTCAGCATTAAGTCTATATAAATAGACCTACTATTAAGAAACTTAAACACTTATAACTATAAAGTAATAATTCCACTCAGCAGTTTATATCTATATCTACAGTTATATTACGTTAGAGGAATTAGAGAGAGGGGGTTTTTATTTTTAATAGGGTTTAGATTACTTTCTATCTACTTGTTTACTATAGGACGAAGGCAGGATAGGGAATATATATAGCTCGACGCGGACGCCCTTTGCCCTATGCAGGGACGTGCCGGCGATTAAACAAGACCACCACCACCTACTTATCAACAGAGGGATCTTTCATGTTGCGAGAAATGATATCCCCTACAGAGCCAAGGTACCAAAGAATGGGCTGGAGCAAACAAGAGCTACTGTCAAACTTCAGAGCAAGCTGTAAGAATGCAGACCTTCAGCTGATGCGTATGATACTTGAAGGGGAGAATCACGAACCTTTGTCATCAAAAGAGGTGGAGAGTGGACTCCGTACATGCGCTAGGCGTGGCAATTTTGCCATTGCCCAAATGATTCTCGAGTCGCCATTCCTGCAAGATCGCAGACCAGTCTCAGCGGAAGAGACATTTGTGATAGCAGCAGCGAATGGCTTCAAGAAGATTATGGAACTTTTGGTTATTCACTGGCCAGAGCGGGGGATGCCATCAGCTTCAACGGGAGCATTGAGCTGCTCACTCACAGTATCCTGCGAGAATGGACATATAGATGTCGTCCGCTACCTAGTGCTCGAAGTTGGTGTTAATGTGAATGCGAATTCACATGACGAGATATTCAAGCTGCAGCGGAAGAGATTGGCCAAACGCCGAGTACGATCGCTGTTTGACCCTTCGTCATCCTCGGAAGACAGTCTTGATGAAAGCCATCCGTCGTCCAGAGAAAACCAACACGATAATAGTTCACGAACCATCTCGCCACTTCAGGCTGCCCTCCGAGGGCTCGTCAAATTTGATCCTGAAAACAAATATCGCCATCTCATGGAAGATGGGTATCCGGATGCATCGAAAGACGATGCCCAACACAGACATGAACAGGTTCTCGCCTTTCTTTTGGAGAGTGGTTCCGATGCGAACGACTTTGGTGGACAGAAGACATCCCCGATACAGGTTGCTGCGAAGCATTGCCCGGAACATGTCGTGGACTCTTTGATTGCGGCGAGAGCCGACGTAAACATGAGCGGAGACTGGGGATCTTACTACGACCCCCTCTTATCTGATGAGCATTGTTTGACTAGGACGAAAAGAGAGAAAGATCTTCATGGCAAGAACGCACTCTTTGCAGCTGCTGGCCGAGAGTTGTCAACACTCTCGTTGGTCCGCAAACTTGTAAACGCGGGAGCTACCCTGCCATGTCACATCGAAGAACAGCATGATCTCCTGGAGCAGGCTCTTTGCCACTTCCAAGGAGACATATCGAGAAGCCAGAATCATCTGTCAGATGAAAAGTCGGACGGCAAATTCACCGTGACACCGTCCTTAGAGTATCTTTTTGCAGAGGGGTGTGGAGCAGCTCTTCTGTTCTTGCTCGCTCAAATGCCGCACGTAAGGACAACAAACATCCCATGGAATCTATTCCTACAGATGGCAGCCTTTATTGGAGACATTTTCGCTGTTGACTTCCTTCTGCTACGAGGTACGGACGTGAACAGCACTGGGTACCTCTACGGGACCGCTCTACAAGCGGCATCGTGGTGCGGTCACGACGGGTTAGCGGAAAGACTTTTGGATGCTGGTGCCGATGTCAATACGGTAGCGGGCCAGTGGAAGACAGCTTTAAGAGCGTCTCTCGTTGCCGGTCACGAGCGGACTACAAGAGTCCTTCTCAACCACGGGGCCAGGGTATACGTGGAACTTCCAGCATCACAGAATGGCTGGAGAGTATACCCAAGTGAGGAGGAAGCACAGACCGACCTGCAGCTGGGAGTCGCGACTAAAGACGTGGAGATTGTCAAGTGTCTTTTGGCTAAAGGGGCAAATCCTGTGATCGATCCCCGAGAAGGACAACATCCTCTTATCACGGCTTCTGGGGATGGAAGTGTGGCAATCGTAGAGGAGCTTATCCGGGCCGGGGCGCCAGTCAACGTTCATGGGAAGAAAAGAGGTAATTATGCAAACCTCGAAGCCCATAATGCGAGTCCGATACATGCAGCCATTGCAAATGACTCTTTGGACGTGGTTGTAATACTTTTGGAGAACGGCGCAGACATTGAGCTCAGTTTTCAAGAACCAGGCACTCCCCTTACTTTCGCGGCTGCCAAAGGTCACGTCTCCATCGTGCGTCACTTACTGTTGGTCGGTGCAAGAGACAACAACGGCTGGGCTTCGAAGAAAGCCATTGAAAACAACCATATTGAAGTTGTGAGAGCGCTACTGGAAGAAGGAGCACAGGCCACGAGCATGCTGTCTGTGGCGTGCAAGCATGGTCACATCGAAATGATTGAGCTACTTATTGAAAGTGTGCCAGACAGAAGCTCTTTGGAGATAGCTCTTGATGAGGCATTTGCCGTCGCGTGCCTCGAAGATTCTGTGGTAAAAGCCCTTCTTTGCTACGCAACCCCGACACCACAACGTTTACTCGGAGTTTCTGCGACGGGATCGTCATCATCTGTCAGGTTGATGTTGGAACAGGGCGATATTGACGTCAACTTACCGGCAGAAGATGACGGCAACTTACCTCTGCAAGTTGCAGCACTGCATTTGAATTCTGAGGTAGTGAAGGTCCTGCTTGAATACGGAGCTCGCACCGAGTGCACAAGTACAGAACGTGGTCCACCATTGATAACTGCCCTGGAAGCATGCGCCGGTTGGCTGCTATGTGCGGAGGGAGATGAGAAGCTGCAGCCGATTGTCGACAGTCTCTTGCTCCCGGATGCCCTGAAGCCATTGATCTCCTTCGGTTTGTTCGGGAGGCGCTACGTTTCAGAGGACAGCCGTTTGCAGCAGTTGTCCAAGTGTGAAGCTGTCGTGCAACTTCTGATGGACCACGGGGCAAAGATTGCTGACGTCGGAAGTCCTCTGGGTTCTCCACTGCACGTTGCTTGTCTCCTAGGAAGTAGAACCCTGGTTGAGAGGCTCATGCAACGTGGGGCCGACCTTGATGCTACAGCAGGGTACTTCGGGAATCCTATTTTCGCTGCCATTCACGGTAGAAACGCAGACATTATTTCGATACTTCTGAAGCATACGCCAGCGATAAGCCAGCTTCACCCTGAATATGGCACCCCGCTTCATCACGCATGAGAATTGGGTGATGCTGCATCTGTTCGCAAGCTACTGGAATGCGGTGCAGACGCTACCATTCCCAACCAGTTTGGCCACACGCCGCTTACGTTTGCGCTCCAGAAGCCGAGCTCTGGAGTTCGGCCGAAATTTGACCAAAACCAAAGCTCTTTGGATGTGATTCTCTCGATGGTAGAATCACTTCGTGTCTCTGATCACGACATTGTTGCCGCGTCTCAGCTTGAAACCTCCTATGAGACGAAAATTATTCCTCTGCTGTTGAATCTTGACAAGAGCACAACATTTCAAGAAGATACTATGTGCCAAATCCTCAGTCTCCAGACTTTTGGTCTTGAGCATATAGTCAAGCTTCTCATGCCGCGTATGGGTGGGATTGGAGTGACCGACCGAATGCTCAAATCTGTCTTACGCGAAGGCGTCCTAGAAGCACTGCTCGAGTACAGCCCTGTGAGCAAAATCACAAAAGAGGTGCTTCTGGCGCAAGAAAACCTCGGATGCATGAAGGTTCTACTCAAATTCGACTGCCAGGCCCCGGCTACCGAAGAGATCTTGCTGCGAGCGTTGCAACTGGACGAGTACAGAGACAAACCTAAAGCGCAGGTGTTGAGGGAATTGTTCAAACGAAATCCGGAGCTCAATGTCACTCAACATATGCTGCAAGCAGTGAACTCCGCAAACGTTTTGGAAATACTTCTCAGTTATTTGAAACCTGAGGCTGGAATCTCTGAAGAGACTTTGGACAGAATATTGAGCTTGAAGACTGGTGAGGGACGTCAAATCCTGCATCTAATACTCAAGCACGACCCAAGAATGCAGCTCAGCTACAAGCATGTTCTTCTGGCCATGCAGAATGAGTATTCGGCAGCAGTTGAGATACTTGAAGTACTTTTGGACCATCAACCGTCAATGGCCGTAACTCCGGAAGTATTCCTGTTGGCTTGCCAACGGCGGCAAAGAGACATGTCACTGAAACTTCTGGAGGTGATGGAAAAGTATGGGAAGAGCGTTATGTTTACGGATGAGGTGACAGGCGCCATCGATGAGGCTTGTCAACTCAAAAGTGAAGAATGGAAAAAGACGCGTTTCCATGACCTAAGAGCAGTCAATGACAAGCAGATCGGCAGTCCAGAAGTGCATGGTACTTCAGCAGAGAACAGTTGACGGATACGAAGCTACAGCCACAACCTTTCACGGTGGACGTTTTGGTGGATACTTACCTAGAGGCTCGATGTAATGCCGAGGCGGTTTATGTCCGCGAAGCTTGCTATTCGGGCGAATAATTATTCTATTAGATCTAACAGTTTATTTTATGTTATAATTTATCGTCCCTGTCGTCCCTGTCGTCCCTGTCGTCCCTGTCGTCCCTGTCGTCCCTGTCCCTATCGTTGTTACTATCGTCGTCATTTTTATCCCTCCACGATTATCGTTAATGTCGTCTACTACCCGTCCGGAAAGCAAAACCCCTGTTAGGCAACTCATTGTCACTCGTATGGTACGATAGCCTCCTTCGGGAAACATAACTGCTTGCTTTTACTAGCTAGCTGATAGTTGCGAATGTTTTTGATGTTTCTAGTCATTAACAGGAATGAAAGTGGCTTGATACAGAAATCGAGATCTTCGTCAAATCAGGTTTCGATACAATGTGGCGAAAGTAGCCCTGAAGTAAACAATTGATTGTTCCCTCCTATTTCGATTCTTGGTCTCCTCATAAAAGCAGCGACACACCAATGTTATTTGAGAACCACAGACCACAAAAAGAACATCGCAGATGTGTTGATCAGACATTATTCACAATTGATATGCCTCCGCAAACGAGGGTATTGTCGTCTAACTATGCAGATCAAGGCAGGACACGCAAACTATGCTAGTCTACCAGTAGTAGGTTTCATCAATCAAAGTCACAGGGACCGCTGCTTTGAGTGCCAGTTCGCTAACGATGCACCGCACCTCGTCAGTCATAGCTGCGGGTCCACCGACGACGACCGCCGTATCTCCCTTGGCTTTTGCAATCTCTTCTTCCAGAACGTTGCACAACTTGAATCTCTCGCCTACCAGAATATCAGTGTCAATACGATCAAGATCGACGCTTTCGACCAGCCTAGGACTTCTGCATGACCAGTACACCTTAGCGTGCCCTGGGTAAGCACGCAAAGCTGGTGCTACAGCTGTGATTGCGACACCCCCGACGATGCATACAAGAGTTTGATACTTGGCCAAGTCGGGGTACGGCAAATAGTCCGCCTCGACGAGGACGGGAAGTTGAGTCTTATGGCGAAGCATCCCTGTGGCGCCGTCAAAGGTTCTGATCAAGAATGAGAGACCAACGTGAGGCGGTTCGTGGATGATGACCACATCAGCGGCTGTGGTGCTAGACAGCTTGGACGTCGACCCCAATGACTTCTCAGCCGAGTTTCCCGAGGATGATCGCGGAGGATCCGCAGATCTCACTCTAGTTCCCATGATGGAGAAGGGATCACTCTCCCAGACTCTCCATGTTAGCGTCGGGAAATAGAGGTAGGCGTGTCCGTGACCCTTTGCCCCTTTTATGTCAACTTGGACGTATTCGTCATCAATGACTGTGACAACGGCTTGCCGCCAGCCGTTTCTTGCCATCCTGGCAAGCCTGGCAACTCGGTCGAAACCCCAGACTGCTATGGCGATGTACATCCAAATCTCGTATCCCCATTGATGGTTGAAGCGGTAAATAATATGAAGGTAGCAACCTACCACCGAGAGGACTGCGAGTACTATGTGCCAAAAGAAGAACATCTCGTATATCTTAGCACGGAAGGGAATGGCCGAGGCTGGGAGTAGGAGGCTCATTGCAAGCGTTGCGACGATGCCCCACACCCAGTAAGCAAGCTTTGACTCGCTGTCATGCCATCCCAAGACGACATATATGCGAAGCCATATAATGGAGTGCATGATAGCTTGAAGTGTGCACAGGTATGCAGTCCAGCGATGCATCACCATGAATGTCGACTGAGTCCAGTCCGTCAGCCAGTACAGAAAGTTGTTTCTGCCGGCATACAGGATAAGCAGTGGTACGTTTGCGAAGCTGAGAACACCAGTGCGGTTGGCAACCGAGGTAAGGACTTCCTGTAACTGGTTGTCCCACCACCATGCATTGGGCTGAGCCGACTGGATGTCCACTCCACTTAGTACGAAATTGAGGACTACCAAGTAAGCGATGAGCATCGCCTGCCCACGGGTTGGCATGATGAACATGTTGAAGTAGGGTGCTTGGTGACGGCTGCCGAATAAGGGAGGGTCTATAAGAGCGGCACTGATTTTGGCTTTGAGTAACTTGGGCAACGGGAGGAAGCGAAGCCAAGAACTTGCAATGGGGACAATGGCGCCCAGAGCGATTAGCACCAATCTGTAACCATGTGAGCAAAGCTTTTCTCGTATCTAACAGAGACGACATACCCATATTTCTCATGGTGGGTTTCCATCCTCTCAAACATTTCCATCGTGTCATACTGCAGCTGATACTGGAAGTCGGCAACCAGAGATGTCCGATTAAGGGGTTCTCCATATGCCAAAGTCGAGGTGACATTTCCTTGAACCTGGGCGAGGGCCTGCTGGTAAGTCCACTTTGGAACCGGTGGCTTCGCAACAACATGAACTCCAGGTTCGTCGAGCCGTCTATGACTATTCCGGATACTCGCTTCAGTCTTGTGCCAGTATTTCTCAATCTTCCATGCGGGAAGATCGGTGCAACGCTACTACAAGTCAGTACAATTCTCGCTATCGGACTCGCGAAAGATGTGACCCACTGATTGCAGGCAAAGGGCCATGGATGTTAGGAAGGCATCATCAGTCGCGAAGCAGTCAGGGGAGGTTCGGGGCATTGGCAGGCCACCCTCGATACCCATCACGCTGCAATTCAGTGCGCTGCCGGAGAGCACAACGCGGCACGAGTAGGCGCAAAGAGGCTAAGCGCTGTCAATTCCGAGTCTTCTCTTGGGGTTGAATCATGCTTACCTGGTACATCGTGATACCATAGCCGATGAGACCGTGGCCTGCTTCCCCCACCTCATCGGCTATGCACACCTGGGTATGCATAGCCGCTAGGATAGGAATCAGGAGTTTCCTGAACGATGAAATCATAGCGAAAGCGAGAATATGCTAAGATGATTATGGGGCGACTCGCTGAAATTGGACTGTGCTGTACAGATTAAAGACCGAATGCCCTAAGATACTTCGACATGAACCCCAACTACACGAGGCTAACCATTGTTTTACGACAATTCTGGCATGGTGCAACTGCTCAAGCTCCGAGGTCATCATCTTCTGGACACAGCGGAGATTGACGGAGTTACTACGCTAAGCTCGGACATGATTGGCGTCTGAGAGGTTTCGCAGCTGTGGCCGACTTGGCAGATTGTCGCGGTAAATGAAAGCCGACGCCTTTCCCCGGTCTCAAACATTGACTCCAAATGAAAGTTTGACGGTTCCCGATTGACCGGAATCTTTGAAAATCAGTGCCCGGTATTACAAGGCCAATTAAACGACTGCCTCTGACGTCTTGACTGATCGTACTTGTGCAACTGAAGGAATGAGCTTCGGGAATGCCATCTCCAGGATGATACAGCTGGGTCGGCGTGTTATTGATCAACATCCATGGATGGATGCAAGTAGGGGGTGCCCTGTGGCTTAGAGATTCATAAATGAAACAGAAATTTTGGCTATAGCTCATTCGCCTAAGATATTAAATCGCTTGCGCTGCGGTAAAATACATTGCGGAATTAGTTTTGTTGGCTGTGACCGACCATGTGCACCATTTCAAACCTCACTAAGAGTTGCATGAGCCAGAAATATGAAACACAGAGGACATGAATGAAGGCAACTCAAAGTGAAATATCCGCTTGTCGGTAATGATGTTTTATGAATGAAGCTGTAAGCTTGAGTGACGCCTAACGGTATTTCACCGTCTTCCACGTTCATGGTTGGACGTTGTGGTCCGAGGCGACCCGTAGACAACTTCATTTGAAGATTGCCTAAATGAATAGAACAAAAACCCAACGCACAGTAAACTCATGCCTAGCGTAGCAAATTCAACGCCTACTGCGAAGTCTGAATCAGCACAATTGAAGCCAAAATGCTTCTTTTTAATATTTATTTCTCCACCTAGAAGCCCCCTGTGCAGACTGGATGCAGACAATTGCAGAAGCGACCTTATGGTCATGCATTCTCAAGCTCGATAAACGAGACTGCTTTGGTCTACTGTACAGATATTCAGGAGACTTTAGTTGACCTTTGGATTGCTTCCTCTTTCCTTCTGATCCTCCTCGGCTCTCTTCTCCTTTTTGACACTCTTCCATTCCACAAGAAGGCCGAATGGAAACGAAATAGCAGCCAGTATCATAGCCAACATAAATGTTCTCGTGATGGCGTAATTCACTCCATTCAGAGCGTTTTCGAACGCTGGAGTATTGGCCCCAAACATTGTTTGCAGCTTCAAGCCCAGATCTGGAGCTCCTCCGTCCCCGTAGACAACACCAGCGAGAGACGGGCCAAGCGCCTTGACAAGCTCTTGTTGGATGACGCTCTGAGCGACCGGTACAGACAACGCAACACCTAGTAATCTGGTGAAGAGCGTAAGACTTGTGCCCTTGGCGATCTTTTCGCTTGGCAACACAGTCTGGACGGCAACGTTTGCTTGCTCTGCACCGACTCCAACACCCGCGCCAACAAGAATCTGAGCGCCGATCCTATCCAGCTCATTAGCCTGCTATTCCGATATCGACCTGCAAATACCGCTAGGAAACACTTACACCATTCCGAGAGTAGCATCCGGCTTGATGACCATGTAGAGGGCTGATCCAGCTGTGACCAAGATTGAACCAACGATGATGAAGGGGTTGTAAAACCCGAGAGCCACGACCATTCCGCCGGCAACGATCGACGCAATGGCAGTGCTGATGCACAAAGCTATTTGCTTGAAGCCAGACGACTGAGCGCTGTCGCCATTGATAGACTGGAACCTGCATAGTGTCAGTACAACGAGTATGCTGGGTGGTCCAAGGCGACATACCAGACGGGGAGGAAGAAGATGAAGACACCGAAAGCTCCATTCAAAAAGAGCAGGTACAGGTTGGAGCCTGCGACTGATCGCTGGCTCAAAATGCTCAGTGGAACGGTCGCATCATCACCTTGGAAGTATTGTAGGGCCATCCAAGGCAGGATAGTTACCGCGAACACGACCAAGACGGCGATAACACGACCATCACTCCAAGCGTACTCACCTCCGCCCCACTGCAAAGCCAGCATAAGGCAGACCAGAGACGTCAGGAGCAAGCCAGTTCCCAGCGGATCGAATTTCATGATTATCTCTTTCCACGTCATGTCCTTCAGAGTTGCAGATGTCCGTCCCAAGGAGTCAGGCAGACAGAAAATGATCGTCGGAATCACCACCGCACCGATAGGAAGGTTGACTAAGATCGTCAGTACTGTGTTTTTGAGAATTAGCCGTCGAGCTTCTAAACTCACACCAGAAGCACCATCTCCAAGAGGCTCCAGTAGTCATCGCACCACCTGGCAGAAACCGAGTTAGCATTTGGGAATACTAAGACACCAAGAAGGAGGGTGCGTACCCATGATCGGACCAATGACACTTGCAATGGCATACGCCGCTCCAAAGAGCCCCGCAAACAAGCTCCGCTTCCTGAGCGGTGTCACGCGGGCGAGGACGATGAATGAACCTCCAAAGACACCGGCCATACCCACGCCTTGGATGACTCTTCCGATAATCAGAACGACCGACACAGGTGCAAATCCACAGATGGCGCTACCGACAAGATAGATGATGACAGATACCAGAAATGTCCACTTGTTGTTTGCCAACGTATATGCCCGGCCGAAAGGAAGTTGCATCGCGACGGCCGTGATCTGTTCGCCCGTGCTGTACCATGCGATGTCATCGAAACTATTGAACGCGCTCGTGATGGTCGGGATTGCCGTGGCAAGAACAGTTTGACTGACTGCAACTATAAAGACAGAAATAAATAGGGAGAATATGATGAGCGCAAACTGAAGTCCTGATGGATATTGTGACTCGTCGAGATCCTCTCCCCAGCCACCGGGACCGGATTGTGTTTTCGAGGCATCTTTATCGGCGTTGTCGATACTTCCAACCTGTTCCGAAGAGGATACGCCGGTTTCGTATGGTAATGCTACAGAAGAGGCTTCTTTCGAGCGATCGTGCAACTCATACGAGCCAGATGACTTTGTAGAACGTGGCATGGCTGTATACTGCTGAAAACGAGGATCAAGACTGGAAGAAAGAATGTGATTGGTCTGCGATAATCAACGAATCAAGGAGCAATACTTGTCTCAGGAACATGGAAGAATACCTTTAGAGAAGGCCTACAGATTTAACTGACTGCTGTCAAAATTGCATGACACGTACATTATCGATCTATGGGCGGAACGTCCGATCGATCTCGGAAGCATCTACGGGAGGAGCTGCGGCTACCATTTCGCGACAGTTGCCGGACAGTGTTTGCTTTGATGAGGGAACACTGTACACGGCCATTGCTTTTCGTCGAATGGTCTGCCTCAGAAAGTTGATGTCGGAGGGTTTGATGCCCAATTATGTTCAGATGCAAACGTTCAGACGGATCGAGTGGTGAAGTTTACTCTTACTGATCTGGTCAAATCCTGCGTACCTGCAGATAAATCAGTCCTACGTCAAAGGCTTGACAATTGCCATGTTTAACGCACATCAACTGTTGCTCAATTATGACGGCATAACAGGATAGACGAGACGTCTCTTAAGTTGTCGAATGATTTGGCAGTAATTAGATAAATTACGTTCAAGATGGAAAATGTGAATTTGGAGAAGAGTATTTCTATTGTTGATCTAAAAGCTGCAAATCCAACGTTGCAATCTACTGGTCGTCTTCCAGTCCAACCATTTTGAGAGAATCGATCCACAGTTTCTTCTCGCCTGCCTCGTCAAATGCCCAGGACTTGAAACCGTAACCTGCCCAATGCAGATCATCCGGGATAGGCTTGCTCACGCCGCAGTCCTCCATGTAGATTCCTCCGACGCCATCAAACTCTTTGCCGACAGCTGCAAGTGTGTTCGTGGCGGCGCCTTGCTCGACGCTCTTCCAAATCTTCTTGATGTGTGGCATTTGAATCATCTTGTTCAGCATCGCCTTGCTGTGCTCTTCAGAAGAGTCCATGAGTCCACTGGTAAAGCCGCCCGGCTGAATGCTGATTGCATGCAGACCCTTGGAACCATATCGTCGCTCCAGCTCGTTGCAAAACCAGATCTTGGCTGTGTTGGAGTGGGCATAAGACACGCCGGGCTCATAGCCTTTGCCGTTGGGGTTGGCGGTGTCATAGTTGTTCTCAGGGAGCACCGTCGACGCAGTGTGTGAGGTGCTAGATGTCGAAACGATGCGCACGTTCACGCCGTGGGTCGCCGCGGTGTTGAGAAGGAGCGGCTTGAGAAGTTGGAACAAGTAGAAATGCGCCACGTGATTGACACCGAATTGCTGTTCGAAGCCTTCTTTCGTAAATCCGTGAGGCGTCGCCGCGATACCTGATGCCATCGGCATATGTCAGTAACGATGTGATAAAGCTTCGAATTTCCAAGGCGCTGCAAAAATGCCTACCCGCATTGTTCATGAGGACGTCAAGCCTGTCGGTTTTGCTCAAGACAAACTCCGCACCAGCCTTGACACTTTCTAAGCTCTTGAGTTCCATCTCGACGACCTCAAGCTTGAAGAGAGCGTCCTCGCTCTGAAGCTTCTCCTTCACCTTCTGACCCTTGACAGGATCGCGGGCCGTGAAGAAGACTAGCATGCCAGTCTTTGCCAAGGTGCGCACAAGCTCAAGGCCAATGCCGTTGGTCCCTCCAGTGACCAATGCTACCTTGTGGCTCAGCTTGCCGACGAGGCCCTCGTCTTGGATGATTTGGAGGGCTGTGGGGCGCGCATCGCCAGCGCCTTGAGGGTTGGCATGAGCAGATGCATACCGGTTGGCAATCTGCGGAAGGTTGGGAGCGTAGTGCATGATGACGATTTTGTGATAAAGACTACAGTGCAGAGTATCGTCGACAGATCAGAGAAAGTTTGAAAGGCCAGGGAGTTTTCGAGAAGGCGGTTTGCCGTTTAGATATTGACGTCTCGGCCTGGACAATATCCTGTTCAGGTCCGAACTCAAGTATGATTTTAACGTTCACAAATATCCACAGGAGATTGTTATGGACACCGGGGAATGTGATGGGAATAGCATTCGCCTTCCTCCAGCGCAAATCGAGATCTGAAGGTTATGAAATCGTGATCTTTCATCCCAAATAACGATTGGTACAGTCAGTCAACAACCGATTGTGCTATGCAACGGATGAATCGGGACATTTGAGCATCTTAATTACAGTTTGCACCAGTTCCGATTTACAGCTAAAGCATTTTTGAGAGCACTGAGCGCCGGTAAACACGCCAAATGGCTCGGTGACTGGCAACAAGAACGCCTAAAGCTTACCCAGCTGATGCAAAGTTTCAGACGTCTGCTCGCTGTTCCAAACAACCACTACTGACTCGAACTGGGAAGGGCTCGCTCCTACTGAAAGCGAATTAACCAGGGGTCTCCAGCTCTGACTAGCAGTCATTTTTTGCTCAGCATAGCTTCTGCAGCCGTCCATCCGGCGCGGGATCCGGCGAAAGGTCCCCGTGATAGCCCCCCCAGAAGCCCTGTAGTCTGCCCAAACAGTGTCACCGGCCTCCTGCGGACTAGCCGATTGCAAGCACTTTTTGGTGCACCCCCAAGAGTTCGCTGCTAACAGCAATAGTATGAATGTTCATCAAGTAGAGAAGCACCAAGCTAGGTGCAAAATGGTTCGATACTGAATATTTCCCGCTTATGTCAGTGGGGAGCGTCATCTTACGGTATTCGTACAGTAGTGCAGCAGAGGCCGTATTCAATGCCGGTAGGCTGGGTGCCTCGCGGTAAAAGAGACCATAATCGCCGAGAAAAGTCTTCTGGTTAGGTTCCATATATTCACACTTCGGCATCGATCCCATCCTCGATGCTGGTGAGCTCGTATTCTGTTTAATTCCCTGTGTCATTCTAAGATCCATACTTCCAGCAACCAACGATGCCACACGTCACGAAAACCCCGGAGTCTGTGCAGGCCTACGTCAATTGTCACCTGCCACCAGCCAAGGGCGAAAAGTATCCAGTGCAATACATCGCTACAGTAGGCTTTCAGAGAGCGAAGTATGACAAGCAACTCGTCAACGTGACCGACAGTCGTACGTGTGAAGACGATTTCAAGCTTGACACCCACGGCTTCCAGTGGGTTGAGAGCACAATCCAAGAGAAGCAGTGGGACGGTGACTATCGATTTGGACTGCCCCCTCAACTGCAGAAAGACGTCCAAGATCTTCTGAAGCGACAGTAAGTCCACCGCCCCGACCTATCTCCACAAACGTCCTACTAAGGCCCAATGCAGCACGGGAGCGACATACGTCCATCCCTTTGCTCCTCATGTCATTCGCCGTGATAGTCATCAAAAGATTGTCAACATTGAAGATGACGTCCCCGACGATGCAATGTTGAACATGCAGCCGCCCGCTATGTTTGTGCACGTCGGTAAGCAAACCGTGTCCTAAGTTGAAAAGACCTTAACTAAAAAAGTCCAGATCAATCCTACGACGGGGCTCAAATCATCCTTGACAGACTTCCCGAAGCAGAGATGCTTCGCGCCAAGACACACAACCGTTGGGGCATCATCAATGTGTGGCAGCCTCTCAAGCCCGTGAACCGCGAGCCTCTCGCCGTCTGCGATGCCCGCAGTGTTGACGAGTCTGACCTTGTTCCCGTCACTACCCGCATCGTCATTGGAAAGCCCCCCAACACGATGAACAAGGACAATGAGCAGTGGCATATGAAGGCAAGCCCTAAGCACAAATGGTACTATGCTAGCAATATGACGACAGACGAAGCGCTGCTGATCAAGTGCTTCGACTCGAAGTTGGATGGGAGGGCGAGGCGCACGCCGCACACCGCGATTCAAACTCCGAATGATTTCGGCCCACCTCGTGAGAGCATTGAGATCAGATGTCTCGTTTTCTGGGAGGACCAGGAAAAGGAATAGCTTATTTAAGATGAACGCAATCTTAGAACTATGAAACAGAATGATATCGAGCCCTTCTTCATTTGATGAGAGTTTCTTGAAACATGAATGACTTCCATTGGTGGGTCGTGCTTACCTGTGGCCCTAAGCTCATAACGAAGATAAGCCTGTGTTGCTATCCCGTGAAAACGGCAACATAATGGATATAATCTGTAGAGCAACCAAATTACTCACATATGATAAAATTCATACAATAAGAAGCATACCAGTTTTCGACAGCCACGTGCATCGCAAACATAGTGAGTGTATAGACACCACAGAATACTTCGCCAGGCATCTTCACAGAAATCGCTACTAATCCAGGAACAATGTCGCATACCCCAATCACGTAGCCTCTGGATTCCGCCGACACTTTGGCTTGACTCATATCAACAACCATGGTTACGAAAGTGCAGTGATTGTATGGGATGCTTCTGATGCTGTTGATGAAGATGCATGTATTTTTGACCAATCTATACCAAACTATGTGATTTTGTTTCCTACCATGCCTGCACAGGTGTGCCGTATACCGCCATGTTGCAGACCTTGCCAACATCCGCGTCCCTCTTGCCCTCAACAACATCAACAAGCGCCTTGCCACCACCCGCGGGATCTCCAGCACCCATTTTCCTCATTGACTCCGGGTTGCCCTCCCCGATATCCGTGGCAAAGAAACCAGGGGCAACACACCAAACCTTTACCCCATCGTTCGTCAACATCCTCACCCACTCAAGCATGACCATGTTCAACCCAGCTTTCGCAGCTCTGTAGGAGATGGTTCCAACCGGCTTGGGCGCCCCGGCAGGGGGCACCTTGTACGTGAAATGGGACGAGTCCGCAGCGTTGGCCAGGGATGACACACCGCTGGTGTTGAAGATGAGCCTAGGGTCGGCAGACTTCAGCAACAGCGGCAGGAAAGTGGTCGTAATGACGTGAGGCCCAGTGACGTTGATGTCCCATGACTTGTTGTACGCCTCACGCGCAGTCATGTTGCCGCGCTCGATCTGCTGGTCAAGCATGACACCTAAGCGGCACAGGGAGTTGAGCCAAAGTTGAACGTGGGAGGAATATAGTGGGCATGACTTACCGGCATTATTGATGAGTACATCAACTTTGTCACACTTGCTCTCGACAGTTTCATATGCCTTCTGAATGGACTCATCGCTCTCGACATCGAGCTGCAGAGGCTCGACGGTGCTGTGGGAAGAAACCTCCTTGCGCGCCGTGTCTGCGGCCTCCTGTCCCTTGGCGAAGTCACGACTCCCTAAGAAGATGTGATACTTCTTGTCGGAGCTGAGAAGCGTCTTCACAGCTTGGTAGCCTAGGCCCTTGTTGGCGCCTGTGATGACGACGACTTTATGATCAGCGATGGCGGGCATTTTTGGAGACGTTTGGGGGTATCGTAAGATGTAGGTTCCTTGGGCGCGGAATCTCCAAGAGAGGCTAGGGAACTTGCGAAGAGGAGATAATGAAAGGAGCATCTTGAAAAACCCGGTATGACATTGGTCTTTTGCCTAAACTATATAGAAGTCTTTTCTTTGGTCTTCTGCCGCGTGTATCGGTAATGCCTGGCCGGCGAACCCTGAACTGTGATCCATACCGAGTCCGCGAAGCACGCTGAAGGCGGCCAGGGCTTGTTGGACAGAAAAGGTTCAATGGTGCCGAAACGCTGTGCACTGTCCAGTGTCCCCAAATGAGAGCCGACAGGCCGGTGAACAGCAAACTTTAGCGGAAACACATCCCCGATACCACTACCAAGAGCTTGGTGTGAAAACCACCCAGGGGCTCATCCCGTCGACCAGGGAATATCGTTCTCGATCGAAATACTTATCGAGGACATTGTCTGTCTTTCATACGCTAGCGCCGTGTATTAGTTCATGATTCTGCAAAGACATTCCGCCGTTGTTGACGATCTTCACTCAATAAACCCAAATCGCCAGAATGGGCTCCAATGAACAATCCAACCGCCTGCTGGCGTACAACATCTACGTTTACAGGAAGCCAGGCATGGATGAGCAAAGCCATCACCACCACCTAGAGCACGTCAACAGCCCGATCATCACTTCTCTTCTCAAGAAATACGGCGCAGTTTCTTACAGTGTGGTATGATGCTTACTTACGAATGTGATCCCGGGTTCCACGAACTGACCAGCTACGCCCAAGACACACAACGACTCTACTTCCAAAGCGGCTTTCAAGCGCCTGTTTCCTGATGCGCCAGAAGCGATGCTGCTAGACTACGACAGCGTAATCTCTATGATTGTCCCGAACATCGAGTGCATTGAAAAAATGCGCGAAGACCCCGATTTCATGCAAAAGTTCATTCCGGATCATTTCAAATTTGCTGACATGAGCCGAAGCAGGTAGGAGGCTACTAAGTCGATGGCAATGTCCTTCAGCTGACTTCGTTTGCGCCCAGGTGTATTGTTGGTTGGGTGGAGAACTACAACTTCCAGAAGGGGGTGTGATGTGCCTTCAGTCGTTCAGTAGACTATGTGAATATAATATACATCAACTTGTTCAAAGCCCAGCTGCATCCTCATCCCGTTCAACTGTTGTTCTATGAGTGTTGAATTTAGGGTGTAAAGACGATCTGGTGTTTTAGTCGTCAATGACTGCAAATACAGTGTCATATAGCGCCCTAGGTTCGTCCCGAGCGCTGGGGCTCCATTGCTGTTCGACTCAAAGCCTAGTCGCCTCGGCTTCACGAAGCCCGGTCAAGACCACGACGTCTTGCGTCTTTGGCCAATTGGTCGTCTTGTTTCGCTCCAAGTTGACAGGAAAATCGAACAACCTACCTACGTCCAGAATCCATGTTAGATGATGCAAGTCAATGATGTGATTGATGTCAGACACCAACACGCATCGGCTTCTTTGGGGGACTCAGCACTCCGCTCAAGTGCTCTCATCCCTGCTCTCAAGCTTATCTTACAATGGTTCGGCATCCAGTCACCGACCAAACCAGTTGAATCGCCATACAGCTGCTACACCGGAGAACACCAGTGGACAAGGTTCAACGCCAGCAACAAGCAAATCGAGGCATCCGTGGCCCAGGAATGATAATAAAGGAGCCTTTCTTCACCTACCGAATTCGAATTTTATTTTCAATCACAGACAACACTAAGATTTGGCGACGTAGGTTCACCATTTGAAATTTCTCAGTCATAGCTCTCTGCTTCCAGCGCCCCAGCGCCCCCAACCACACCACAATGCCTACCCTTGAGCTGAACTACGCCACGAAGGACGAGCTTGCCTTCCTGGACACCGATATCCAAAGAAAGCTCACAGTTTCCGGCGACACCGTCGAGTACAAAGCGACTGCAGAGGTTGATAAGGAAAAGGAAGCTGAAGAGCGCGCCAAGCTCGATGCCATTGATAACCACAATGTGTCTTCGTACACAGTGACGCTTAACTACCGCCTCGACCCCAGAAAGGGAGGCGACGAGATGATTTGGGGCGGCACCTTTGCGCAGATGCGACGCAAGTACGACCCCCGCGAGGTCATCATTCAAAACGCCAGAGGAAAGGAGAGCGAGTTCAGTCTCGATAAGACTGGATTCCAGTTCGAACACTTTCCTACTTCATACAAAGACTTTCCTTGGAGCCCCATTGACGAGCACCTCAATAAGGTGTACAACGCGGAGTGTGAGGAATTCATGAGGAAGATGTAAGTCGGCCCTGGAGATGTTATTCCCCCCCAGTGTGGCTTCGCTAATCTTTCTCCAGCACTGGAGCTTCCGACGTTCGCTTGATCTCCCACATCATCCGCCAACGACAATGGGAAAAGACCGACCCCGAAGAAGAGGCTAAGAAGCCCGACATGGCCATGACTGACGGCGGCCTGCTTTCCGCAAGATTCGTGCACATTGATCAGTCTGACCTCGGCGCGATTCGCCGTTTGTACGACGACATGCCCCCTGGTGAGGGGGCCAAGCATGACGGCAAGCACCGTTGGGCCATCATCAACCTCTGGAGGCCCTGGGAGCAAGTCCACCGCGAGCCCCTCGCGCTCTGCGACGCCAGGTCTGTGCGGGACGACGAGCTGCACGACACGATGCACTGCGTGCCCTTCCAGTGGCCGCGAAAGCCCACCGAGAACCACATGTGGCAGATTGCCCCGCCCGAGAGCTCAACTCAGCACAAGTGGTGGTTCAGGAGCGGCATGACCAGAGACGATGTCATCTTGATCAAGATCTTTGATTCGAAGAAGGACGGAAGAGCGCGCCGTACGCCGCACAGCGCATTCCCTACACCTGATGACATCGGGCCTGCTCGTCGTAGTATCGAGACCAGGTTTTTCGTGTTCTGGGAGGACGAGAGCTGCGAATAAGCGCACGAGGTCGGACTAGATTCTGTGAGGTTGTGAACATGTTGCATACAAAGCTTAGGTAGATCCAAATTGAGCCAGTGCTACAGATCATTGAGACCATTATGTGAAACTCCTTGCGTCGTTCCTCAGGTTCAATGTTTGGGATGATGGTGTTGTTTTCTATATGTGTCGCTGAGTCGAATTGGTGGGTTAGTTGAGTGTTCCAACAAGATCTGTCTTGGTGAGAGAGTCGTATTGTGACCAAGGGTCGCGCAGCAATTTGCTCCGTGCGTATGCTCAAGGGCTATCGGTACTCGAAATCTTTCATGAGATACAGCAAACGACTATCTACATCAAGTTTGGTACGCACGTATTCACGACAAGAGTGGTAGGTAAGTCGGCAGAGAGTGGCTGGTGGGTAAACGCCTAGAAGATCCAACGGTGTAATTACTAGTCTAATGTACAGCTAGCTACACTGGGAGATGACCAAAAGAAAAGTATCGGTACTCTACGACACCAAGTCTTAGGAGATAATTGTCTCCTATTTATCATTCGTTCATGGACTTGCAATATTCATTCTAGACTGTCCAAAATGCTCTTGTGTTTTCGGGCTTTCAGTCTATGGGTTTGACGTTCCTGGGCACCAAGTAAATGAAACGGTGGAGGCAGCTAAGCAGGTGCCCACTTGCTCCGAGAACGGATCTCCTCCCCATATTTGAAGAAAAGAAACGGAATAGGCGCCAGAACAACGCCGAAGAGGCCCAAAAATGACGTCGCGCGGGCGACGCCGATTGAACTGTAAAGAGAGGTCCTGCATTTTGTCAGTGCCAGTGCTCTCGAAATTCAGGTGAGAGAGTGACTTACGCGAAGACTGGAAACCCGGACGCGAAAAGCGACCGCATGAAAGTGTTCGCGGAGATTGCAGAGTTCGAGAACGGCCCGTAGCAGTCGACGATGTAGTTCATTCCTTGCATGTTGATCAGAATGATGCCCATGCCGATTGGTACACCCGCAATGATCTGCTGGGTTGCGCTCGTCTCTGGTGAGCTTGTCGCGGCGAACCAGAACATTCCGACGGGCAGGCAGACTGAGCCAAGCATCATGAGAAGGAGTCTGTTCTCCTGCGGCCTACCAGCCTTGGGGTCCGGGGACAAGTTTGTGTTGACTGTGAGGATGATGAGAGCACCACCGATGATGGTACCAAGCAGGATGGAAAGAAGGGGAAGGCCAGCCGCGGTGGAGTCCCAGTGGCGCTCGTTGGCGAACGACATGGGGTATGCAAGGAAGAAGATGTACATAAGGCCTAATAAAGGATTAGCCATCGTGACGGGCAAGGAAATGGGAGCCTGAAGATGACGACTTACCAAAGACAACGGAGATATAGGTAGACATCAGCAGAAGAATGGGCTCCAGGACAAGCATTTTCGCCGGTCGCGAAAGACAGTTCTCCACCACGTCCTTGAGATTTCTGTCCTGTTCCTCTGATCTTGCTCTGAGCGCCCAGTTGCGTGTCATATGACGCATGCGTCTTGCCCTCTTTTCCAGGAGGACTGGGGAATAGGTCTCCGTCAAAAGGGGGTATGTGATGGTTGCAATAGCAAGAGTAAAGATAGCGGTGAAGTTGAATATCCAACGCCAGCCCAAGGAGCTCTGGACGATGACCGAGCCAGTCATTGGCCCAATCACCGGTCCGATCATAAGAAAGGTTCCAGTACACGGCATTGCAAAACCTCTCTGCTTTGGTGTCCAGATATCGGCCAGGGTGCCGCTCAAGATTGCAGAAGGTGCTGCGCCAAAGACTCCCTGGAGGAAGCGCGACACGAAGATCGTCAGGAGGCTCTGGGCGTTGGCTGCGGGAAGCTGGAGTAGAGCAAAAGAGACGTAGCCAATGACTAGCGGACCCTTTCGTCCATAGCGCTCAGATAGTGGTCTGGCCTTTAGTCAATATCAAAGGGAAAGCCAGATCACGAGGGAGTCACTCACCCAAAGATGATGGGCCCGACAGCAAACCCGAGCATGAAAAGCGATGTGCCGCCAAAGACCATGGTCTGAACGGTGGTGTCGAACTCCTTGGCGGTTACTGCCGCCGCAGCGCTGAAGACGGACGACGAGAAGGTCGTCGATAAGACATAGAGGGCAAGTACCCAGGTGATGAGCCACTTTCGCGGCTTAGGGAGATTCTGGGCATTGCCTTTGTCGTCGGGACCATTCCAGTCCACAATGAAGTCATCTCCTTGGATCTTCTCGAAGACGCGGGTTTCAAACTCGGTTTCCTCTTCGAGGCTGGCCACATCAGGAGGAACATGATCTTGAGTCGATGTCATCTTGGCTGCAGAAGAATCAATTGTGTTTAAGGTACGATGAAGCGAATGAATCTAGAAGATTTCGCAGAGCCAGATAGGTGTGTCTTGCTTAGCGTGAAAGGCGGCTTAAGTCTAGCTTAAGGACGACCGACTGCATGTGATGCGTCAAATGCAGTATCAGTTAGAGGTAGTCGGAAACTGTCTGCTGTCTCCTTCACCGAGAGGTGTTACAGGGGGTGCAGTTCTACAATACAGAAAAGTCCCATTGATCATTCTTGGTGGGATTGTTACAGGCGACGTCACTCCGTCCAACGGCTCCCTGTGATTGACCTCTGGGCGAAGGGCAGCATGGTCTACAGCGACACCCCTACTGGGCTCAGCTTCCCGTGCTTGCCGCCCTCAAAGTCGTCAATTCTGCGATTTTGGTTGGCTAGTTCCGCTGCCCGCAGGTCGGGGAGTCCATTATTTGTCTTCGAAGGCCTTTCACATCACAGGTTTCGGCGAATGGTCACCGTCACTTCGGGAATCCTTTCAGTTCATCGCAGATGGCGAGAAAGTTGCCGAGCGATAGCGTAGCTAAGCAGTCGAGGAAAAAAGTCTCTCGGAGACTAGTTCCCGAGTGACAGGTGCTTTCGCCGTTGTCCGAATCTTAGCAAAACTACAGCAAGAAGCTTATTTCCCTCGTGTGGTCAAGCTAATGGATATTTTGGAGTTGGGAATAAGCTGAGGATCCTGTGATTGGCCACACCCCAACGTACGTGCCTGAAATGGGCACCATCTGATATTTTATCGAATGGGCTTGCACAGGTCTGCAAGTTGCGGATTCCCAATCTAGCTTAGACCGCACCAAAGTCTCCAACAGATGTTTCCACTGACTCCTGCTTCTTGTACCACTGCCAAGCATGTCTCCTTTCGTGGTACAATGGCTAGCAAACTTCTGTCTGCCTGAGGGACCCATTACATCATGGATAGGTCCCGAGACAAACTGAACTCTGCATCAAAACGTCCTTGGACGTCAATGACCGCCGACGGTCCCTGAAGAATTTATTGCTGACCTAGTCGATACAAAATCACACTAATTGAGTCTACACGACGATTCAAATATTCCGAAATCATTTTCAATCTCAGTGATGTCTATTCTGGTACATAGTAATACACAACTGAAGACCTAAACAGTGTTTCCTCAACTAGACCATCCTTGGTGACGCAACAGCCAAAGTCTCGTTGATACGTTGAAGTTTTCCACCGAACGACCTTTTGGATGACGAGAGCCCCGAGTATGAATAGCAAGGCCGCTCCGAAAATCACTTCTGTCGTATTCTTCCAAGGGTACTCGTACCATCGCAAGGACACCACATACCGCCACAAACCATCGCTTTCAACGTTCAAGTCAGAGCCTGTTGGAGACGTCAGTTGTAATTTCCAGGCTGTCTCTCCCTCCACACACATACCTCTCTGTGCAAGAAGCACATTATCCAACACGTGTGAAACGCCACCGTAGATAAGCACGTCCTGCTTCAAAACCCGTGCATGGTTGACGAAGAGGCGGCCCGCGGAGTCACGGCTGAGTTTTAACTTGAGCCCGCTCATGGCCGTGACCTCACCGCTGGCTCCAAAGTTCATGTGGTATAAAACTTGGTTTGGGATTACGTGGTTATTGATGGTAGTCCTGAGGTCCGCTGGGGCGAGAGATTCAAGTTGGAATCTGTATTTCTCCATCGCTTCGTTGCTTGGCAACATAATTGTCGTGTCTTGGAGAGATTCTAGCAGCTCGTTCATCTGAGCCTTTTGCACCAGGTTCCAGAATTTGTTAAGATTGCCCAAGTTTGTTGTTTCTGATAGGTTGTGGGGAAGCACGAGGTTTTCGCTGATTGTATGCAAGACGCCCGAGTCGTAGTAGATATCAGCTTCGATAATGGGCAACACCTTTTGAATCCCACATTCCACCCGAAATGGATTCTCATTATCGGCGGCTGTCAGTTTAACCACAGCACCGTCGGAGACGTTCGTCAGAACAGGGGGCCGGAGGGCGGAATGGATTAGCTGCGTCTCGATTCCCAACAGGGAATCCGTCGAAGTGTAAGAACCCTGTAGGAAATGGTACTTCATGATCCCTCTTGCAAGCTCTGGATCGATCGAGCTAAGGTTCATGCCCCAATTGGCGAGGTATTCGAAAGCATCGTCGTTCATCGCTAACAGCGTCGAGTTCGTGGCCGCTTCGAAAGTGCTCATCAGGTTCAGCTCCTGGAGGAGATCATGAAGCATGGTGAGCGACCCATGACTAGCGAGGACAAGCTTCAGCGACTTTCCCGCAGTCACGCCGGGGAGGATGGCGAGAGCTGAAAGAATTCGTGAATGCATTTATGACGTCGCCCTCAGCGAATATCGAACAATACGACGAAGAGTGTGACCTCTGAATATCGATAAAGGAAAAAAGTTGAAGACCTGTAATAGAAAGAACTTAACCAAGTTGATCAGCGCGGTCTGGTCAATGATAGGATTAAGCTCGGGGGGAAGAAAGGGTGTGGGCAGATTGCCGGAACGCACTGATCGGTATCTGATTGCCGCCTTTACTACTGCGACGACGCCCAAATTCTAGCTCAGCGTGCGCCTTAATCAAATCAATCCCTAAGATGAGCGTGCACCTGGGAGTTAATTCCAAATTCCATCCCTTCATCGCCTGAACCAGCAACTCTCCACGTGGCGAGCAAGTCTTGCTCGATGACTTCTGGAGCTTCGTTTCTGAGACCCGTCAACCATGCAGCTTATGACCCTTCTTTCGTGCGCTTTGCGCATATGGTCTCCTACTTGGTGCCAACGACCAGATCTCCCCCAGTTCGAGGGTGCGAAGCAGACATCACCAGCCCGGCTGCCTGTCCGCTTCGAATTACATATCACCTCTGGCAAGGTGGACGTCATCGGTGCCGGCACAAGAGATGCCATTCTTGTCAATGGAACGTTCGTGGGGCCCACATTACGGCTTGAACATGGCGATGAAGTCGAGTTCTTGGTTCGGAACTACCTACGGGAAGACACGACGATGCATTTCCATGGCATTGCCCAACGGAGGACACCTTGGAGCGATGGCGTCCCGGGACTTACACAACGCCAGATCCACCCTGGTGCCTCATATCTCTACCGATGGACGGCAGGAGAGGCTGGAACCTTTTTCTACCACGCCCACTCCAAAGGCCAGCTGATGGATGGTCTCTATGGCGCAATCACCATAAACGCATCGCCTGAAGCCAAGAGACCATTCCATCTCATCGGCCGTGATGCATCTGAGGAACAAGCTATGCGCGAGGCCGAATCGAGAAATCAGCCCCTGCTCCTAGCCGACTGGAGCCAGTACAAGTTTGACGACTTTTACCACATTGAAACGACGGCAAACTTCGACTTGGCTTGTACGGATGCAATAATTGTCAACGGAGTGGGATCTCAGTACTGCTTGGACCCAATCACGTTGGACAACATGACAAACCCCATCATTCTCAAGATGCTGAAAGACCTCGGCGAGGACCACATGACGGCAAAAGGCTGCGTGCCACCAATTCAAGCGCTGCAGGGAGATTACGACGTAGACGTTGGGAAGCTTCCGCCACACGCTGTGAGAGAGTGCGTCGGGGGAAGAAACCCCAAAGGCAACTTCACTTTCAGTGTTGATGAAAACCTGGGCTGGGCGGCGCTGACCTTTGTCAATGTCGGCGGCCTCTACCCATTGCAAGTCTCCATCGACAACCACGAGCTCCACGTCTATGCCGTGGACGGGCAGTACATTCATCCCGTGGTTACTGATCGCGTGTACGTCGGCAACGGAAACCGAGTGTCAGTACTAGTAAAACTTGACCAGGAGCCTGCGCGGTACACTATCCGAATGGCCAATGACCTTCTCAACCAAATCCTCGGAGGCTTTGCAGAGATGGCGTATGGCGACGCTGCTCACCCACCGCGTCACCAAAAGCCAAAGATGAACTACGCGGGCCAGCCTCTTATCGACCAAATCCGCTCATTCAAACCAGAAGAGGGCCGACCGTATCCTGAGCGGCGACCGGCCAGACAACCTGACCGCACAGTCAAGCTAGTATTGAGAAAGCCTGGTCGCCCTCATGGTGCGTATGAGTGGAGTCTCTCCGGGCATGAGCTGTACAACATGACTGCCGAGGAGCAGGACCCGCCAATGCTCTTTCATGCACCTAACAGGGCACCTGATAGCGAGCTGGTGGTTTTCTCAGACGTTGGAGATTGGGTAGACATGATCCTAGAGACCGAGGGTCCTTTTGCTCAAAGTCACCCGATTCATAAGCATGGGAACAAGGTGTACTTCCTTGGCTCTGGGATCGGGAGTTTTCCGTGGAGCAGTGTGGAAGAAGCCGAGCGAAGCCTTCCGGTAGGGTCATTCAACTTCGAGAACCCGGCTCATCTCGACACCTTCACCACACCAGACATTGCCGGCAATGCACCTGCTGTTTGGACAGTTGTCAGATACCAGGTTGAAAATCCGGGTGCTTGGCTTCTGCACTGCCATGTGCAGACTCACCAGGCCGGAGGAATGGGTATTGTCTTGATGGACGGGGTTGACCAGTTTCCGGAGGTACCGCTGGAGTACCGCGAATGGAACGGGTTCACTCTACCCTCTTAGTAGAGCACCATTATGTTAAATATTTCTTTCAAGACAATAGAAACTTCATTTTTACATTGAACGAGCGTTCAGTACCTTATCATTCTTCTATGCAGTCCAAGACACGCTTACCCTTAGGCCCGGTGATTAGGGCCTATTCTGCTGTTGTGCGTTGTGCAACAAACAGCGTCATCACCTTTCCGTTGGGTAGAACTTTTTGACGTAGATAGTATGGTATGGTTCAGACTTTCAAAAAGTCTTTCTATTTCCAAAGGTTCTATTTAGTGGTTTATCGTATCACACAGATTGTGAAAACTACTTTCTCGGCTTGGGTGCAGAGTTCCACGGCAGGCCCCCATCAATAGGCTCGTTACGAACCCTCTGTGCAATCAGATCTTCCCACTCCTCCC
Source organism: Colletotrichum horii (assembly GCA_027406005.1). NCBI lineage: Eukaryota > Fungi > Ascomycota > Sordariomycetes > Glomerellales > Glomerellaceae > Colletotrichum > Colletotrichum horii. Next base: position 7,912,800 of record JANVYB010000001.1, on the reverse strand, counting down.
TCGCCAAAGTTGGAATACCAAGAGCTTTGTTGCCCTCCCCATCCCAGTCGGTCTTGTATTTGCCACCAAAAATGGTGTAGTGGATGACGAGAAACGTTGCGAAGATGGGAGGCGGGTTCTCTCCGGCTGCCTTGAACATGCCCAGCCCCTCCTGGAGCTTGGCCTCTGCATCCACGTGGGAGACCGACCACTTTGTGCCGGACTTCTCTTCCGCAATCCTGAGAATCTCCTGTTGAGACGTCACAACATCGTGAATATGAATGGGCCCGCTCTTCATCTCCTTCGTTTTGCCAAAGATGGAGACGACCGCTTTTCCTATGGTGTAGCCCCGCGTCATGCTGACTTTGTGGCCGCTGTTGCTCTCGTCGCCGACTTGCAGCGCAGTCCGGTCCTGGAAGTTGTACGCGTACGCCCCGTTCAGCACGCAACCGATAATGGGGCCAGTCTGGATGACAGTCCACTTCATGTCTGCGTTCTCTGCCTTCTTTCGCAGGTAATCTTGGATGCCTACCGCGTCTCTGTAGTACGGCAGATCGGCAACCTGCGGGTTGGCGGAGAGTGCGGTGAAGTCGCTGGGGATGAAATGCTTGACGGTGCCTGCGGCGACGGCGGCGTCAATCAGCTTGTACTGGTGGGGCCAGCCTGCCATAGAGATGGTGGAGACGACGGCATCTTGCCCCTCCAACGCGTCCGTGAGGCTTTTCGTGGATTCGTAGTCTACGACCCGGATGTTGGCCTTGTTGTTTGGGTTCGAGCGAGAGAGGACTGTCACGTCGAAGCCGGCATCAACCAGCTTGTCGTAGACGTATCCTCCGACGTATCCTTTCTATCCATACAAGTCAGCATTCTTTCTCGACGCGCAAGGATTATTTCTTACCCCAACCAACGCGACTTTATGAATATCAGTGGTAGTAAGGCCAGGCATCTTGGCAAGCAGTGTTTGTGGACTTTCGTTGTTCAAACGCAGAAATTGAGCTCGGTTCAGATGCCTCTGCCTGCTGTATTATGAACACGCAGACATGCCAGCAGGCATTCCATCTTCCATGGCGCCGGTGAATGCCCATGATTGTCCGTTACAGGGTGCTGTTCGTTCGCCGTGGTGCTTTCCCGGGGTGCGGGAACCACCCAAAACTAAGGGAAACGTGCTAAACTTTCGGCGATTCGACGAAAACCATCTTGCCGACTCCCGCAGTCGCCCAATACTTTTGTTGACGTTGATCCAACTTTCTCTAGAACTCGATAATTACAAACTTATCAAAGCTCAATCCTACAATCTGCCACTTAGAATAGACTTTGCAGGTTTTCAATCATGTTCGGCGCAGGTCTCCAACAGTGGGTGCTCAACCTCTCGAAGCTGGCATCCAGCGATCAGATCCTCTTGGGGAGCCTGAACTCTGCGCCTGGCAGTGCAGCACTGGAAGACGCAGTTGCATCCTCGACATCATGCGTGAGTGCTCCAAATCAATCAGTTCTCTGAATTTAATGTGCTAAGAAGATCCAAGTGTGAAGCCCTTGTCAAGTTGATGGGCAGCCACAATGTGGTGATACCCCGCGACACAGCTTACACCTCGTCGGTCGGCTCATACTTCAGTCTCAAGAACGCTGAGACCCACCCAGCCTGCATCGTCATTCCCGAGTCATCTAATGATGTTTCGATTGCAGTGAGATCTCTCACTAGGGGTTTTGAGCTGCGCAAGAACCAGTGCCAGTTTGCCATCCGCGGTGGCGGGCATACTCCCTACAAGGGCGCCGCAAGCATTGACGGCGGAGTGTTGATCGACCTAGCTCGTCTTCCAGCCTCCGGTATCTCAGCGGATCATAAGACCATTGTTGTTAGTCCCAGCCAGACTTGGGATCAGGTCACTGAGCAACTTGACCCATACGATCTTAGCACCCTCGGCGCTCGTGTCGCCGGTGTTGGTGTGGGCGGTGCAGTCCTCGGCTGCGGCACCTCATTCTTCTCTCCTCGCTATGGCTTCATTTGCGACGTGGTTGAGGACTTTGAAGTGGTCCTCGCCAGCGGTGACATCGTCCACGCGAACGAGCGAGAGAACAAGGACCTGTGGAAAGCCCTTAGAGGCGGCGCGAACAACTTCGGCGTCGTCACTGCTATCACCATGCAAACGTTCCGTCAGGGCAAGTTCTGGGGCGGCCAAACCTTTCACGACATCTCAACCCGCAAGGAGCACTTCAAGGCACATGCGGATCTTGCGTCAATGCAATCGTATGATCCCTACGTGCACTACATCAACAACCTCGTTCTCAGCAACGCCACCAGGAGCTGGTTTATTGGCAGCAGCTTGCAGTATACCAAGAGCGACCCACCTGTAATCGAGCCGGCTGTCTTCAAGCCTTTTCTCAATATCGCTCAGAAGCCGCTATTCCCTGGTGGCCCGACCAACACTCTTCGGGTTGACAATGTCACGTCCGTCTCTCGCGAGTACGCTGCGTTGGCGACATACCCAAAGAGATGGCTTTTCGCCACCATCAGCTTCGCACCTTCCGAGCAAATGATGGAGGAGTTCTTCCAGATGGCCGACAAAGCCTTCCAACGTTACCTGGATCTTGATGGCTTCTCGGTTGCCATGGCCTACCAGCCAGTTCCGTCCGTCATGGCTGAGCGCCGTGGGGCATCCGACTCAATGGGCCCCATTCAGACAGAGGGCAACCTCATCTACATCCACCTAGCAGTTTCTGTTGATGGAAATGAGTGGTCTAGCGATGAAACCATCGAGAAGGCGGTTCAAGACCTGATTGAACGTGCCGAGCGCAAGGCAAAGGAGATGGGCGTCTACCGCAGCTACCTGCAGGCAACCTACGCTGAGAGCTGGCAGAACCCGCTACTTCGTCGCAGTCCGAGCACGTTGGAGCAGCTGATTGCCACGAGCAGAAAGTATGATCCAAAACAGGTTTTCCAGACCCAGGTTCCGGGTGGGTTCAAGCTGCCCCAAGGTGGTGCTTTGCAGGAGGAACTATGATGGCGCTGCCGTCCCGGAATTCACTGTCGATCGGCGGATGGTATCTGGACATCATTAACTGGAAATATTGCGTACCTGGATAGCACTGCATTGCTATACAACTAGCATTGAAATTGAAACACATTATAAACTATCATTATAAAAACGGGAACTGTAAACCAATCTCGATGATGATAAATACCCATTTGGCATGGCTAATTCATTCCTGGGATGATGCAAACATACTTTTCTGGGAAATAAGCCATGTTCGGGCCACTAATCTCTCTATGGCAAGAAAACACCGAGCGATGTCGCCTGGACGACATGGCCTTATTTTTGACATGGTGATCTTATCTTACCGCTAAAGTTTTCCTTACCATTATCCTCTTGGCGAGCAGTTGCCGCAGTGGGTGTGTGACGGAAAAGCACTCCGAGGAAATAGGTGCTGTGGGAAGCTTCCCACTCCACGTGGAACAAGCGAAGGGGCAATAGGCTCACAAGTCTTAATCAGTCGCGATTTGAAACCTGCAACATGCTAAATCTCCTGTAGACTCCGTTCTCCGGTAAACTGCATTCTTCAAGGATCGCCGATTGCCGGTCGAGGTCGGGGTTGAAGACCGGTGACCGGGTCCCCCAGACATTGTAGCAGGCACATCATCAGCCGCTTCCCGAGGACCTCGCTGGTTCCTTTCAATGCGAAGAAAAGTGAAACTCGCCGGCGGTTCAGTTATCTACTCGTACTCAAGGGAAAGATTTCCATTGTTGGAAAGATGAGAGCTGCCGGTGGCCCCCCACCTCGGGAACTTTATCTTCTTATTCTTGTTTACATCTGTTTGCTGTTCGATAAGTCTAGTGACATGACTGCTGGACGTCCTTTGCCCTAGGCAACAGGGACGCACCGGCGTATGGAAAACAATACACACACACACACACACACACACACACACACACACACACACATGCGCACTATGTCTCGTTCCTCGGAATGTCATTCATGGGTCGTGAGGAACGCACTCAAAAACCATCTTCACCGTCAGATGTTCAAGGATATTTGCACATGCCATTTTCTATCTGCTATAACTGATTCTCTATGATGATAGCTGCAATCTGGGTAGTATGAAAAGAAATGAAACTCCAAGCTGACCATGCCGATGCCCAACGCCAACGCCATGAAGTAAGCCAACGCCATGAGATAACCAAAACGCTAATGAATGAGAACATGAGGTTGAATCATGCAGAAGTTGCTTTCCTCAAACCATCCCTTACGAGTTCCACGAGTCTCTCAGCGCCCTCCCCACGCATCATGCTAAAGTGATGTTCACCTTCAACAACTCCACTGGTGATGTTCGCTCCGGGGAACAGCTCAGCCCACTCCCCAGGCCCGAAATCCTTCCTCCGTTCCGTGAGGAACTTCATGTCTTCCACGTCCACCTCCCCCTCCTTAGGCGGGGGCATCTTCGGGTAGCGAATACCGTCGAATGCACACTCGCCCGCCCAGATTATGTTGACTTGCAATCCCTTTGCCCCAGAAGGTGACAATGGTGGGGCATAGTAGTCATTGAGCAACTGCGTCGAGGCACGGAAGTGTGGCATCAGCCAGTCGGGCGGCGGCGCATCATCGGCACCCCGGCGCATTTCGTTGGCGAAGATGCCGACCTTTGTGCAATGTTCGTAAAACCTGTCTGGCAGGCAGTCTAAGCCGTTGTTGGGTGGAGGCGCGTCGATCAAGGTCAGCGAGGCGACCTTTTCGCCCGCGGCTATCAACTGTGATGCAATAGCAAATGCGAGAATTCCACCGGCTGACCATCCTCCGAGATGGTACGGGCCCTTTTCTTGGCGGTTCCGGAGACCGGCGATGTAAGAGTCGAGGACTTCTTGGAGGTTGTGGTCGTACATGCGAGATGGAGTCCTGCGAGGAAACACTTGTCAGCACGAGAAGAGATACTACAGTAGTGAAGTAGGGGCATACTTGATGAACGGTGAGTTGAAAGCCACAAGTCCCGTAGTCGGGGCGAGGGCCGGAAGAGTGAGGTACGACGTGGCAGCACCGCAGCCATCAGGGAACAAGAAGAGCGTCTGAGTGGACCTCTTCCGAGAGCCCTGAAGATACATGGACCAAGCAGGGGGGATCGGTGCGGCTTTCGGCTTGACAATCTCTTCCTGCAGGTCTTCGATCGACTCGTCGTCGAGAGACGATGCCGGAGTGGGACAGGCATCTTCAGTGTCCATGTCCAGAATTGGCGAGGGTCTCTCCACCAAATCTGGCGACTCCAAGTCCACGGAGTCAGAGTCACTGCAAGTAAGCGTTGTCGACGAGGACACAGGCGATTCCAACTCTGGCCCGCAAATGCGCAGCTTGACATCACCAACGGTGGTGCACTCAACGAAGAGGGCCCTCTCGGGTAGATCGATGTCTAACTCATCGCGAATACGGCCGCAGACCACCAGAGACAGGAGAGAGTCGATGCCCAAGTCTGCCAGGGCAATATCTTCAGCAAGGTCTCCCTTGTCGATGCCGCTCTCTTCTGACAAAATGGTAAGGGCAACTTCCCACATGTTCGCGGATTCGTTCTGGTTATCCCCAGCCGGTTGAGGGACTGCGTCAACTGCAGCTGTTGGGGCAAATTCGGCATGCCTCTCGAGCGTTGGTGACAGTGGACCTTGTTGCGTAGGTGCGCGTTGATCCGCCGATACGACGCCACCAGAGACCTTCTTGTTGGCTGAGTTGACGATGTACTGCATGAGTCGCTTGGGAACACCTTGGAGCTAGTTGGTGTTAGTGACTGATGGGTTCTGCAAACGACTGCAAGTAGACTTACCGTGACACCTCCGACAAACCCGACAAGATTGTAGCTTTCATCAAAGACAATGACATCTCCCATCCATAGCTTGCTCTCGCCCTCAGTCATCTTGACGTACGAGTAGTAAGTCATGTTCGGGTCAAGCTTGGGAGTGAGGAGCTTCATGGACTCCCACCCATGATTGACAAAGATCTCCTTCTCCAGATCGACGCCCTCGTTGGCGTTCATCACAAAACCACCAAGCTGGGAGATCGCGTCGAGATACGCTGGGTTGGAAAACCAAGTGTCATTGTCGGGAAGTCCCTTAAAAGAAACCATGCCAGCAGCTTCAAAAGTGTCGTTGTTGAGGGTCACCGCAGAGAGACCACGGTACTTGGGATCGAAGTCGGCAAGCTGTGTGATCATCTTGTAGATCATGGCCTTGCTGAATCGGAAAGTGTTTCCAGCCTCTCCAACCTGTGCATGCAGAGCCTTCGATCGAGCCAATGCATCTGAAGAAGCCGCCTCAAGGGTGGCGTCCGATCTGACTGCATCAGCAGAAGAGAAGCGGATCTTGCAATTGGCATGTTGCTCGATGACCTTGTCCTTGCTCTGGATACAAACGTCAATATTTTTGATTTCGGCCAGTCATTAGCTGTTCAGACTCACATCCACGCTGGAGAAGGTGCAAAACACGATGTTGCTCTCCTTTTCAAACCTGGCATCAGTGCGGAGGATCTGCTCTTTGCTGACATCGTTCGCAACCAAGGCGCTCTGAATATGCATCTCCGCGATCTCGGTGACCATTTCGTCGACCGCCATACCGGTGACTTGCGTAACGTAGTTGCCGATCATGAGAGAGATATCAGCGTAAACAGACTATGCGGGAGAGTTAGCCGAGTCATTTCAAAGATATACGGGTAACTTACCGGAGTGCACAGCGGAACACCATAGACCTTGTGTCCTTGAGCCATGGAATGGACGTCCTTCGAGTTGAGATCAATGTCGACTACGACTTGTCCATCGGCGCTTCCCCTCAGGGTATCCTTCACCACCCTGTAGATCGAGGAGTGAGGGAATCGGGCTGGTCCCATGATCGCGGCCGGCTCGCCCTTGCGAAGACTCCAATCGTGGACATACTGCATCCAGTACTCCTTGAGAGTCCACCCGTAGGCAGGCAGCTGCAAGACTTCGTGACACTCGGGAAAGTCTTCGTGGTACTTGTCCCATTCGATGTTGACCCCAGCCATATACATGCCGGACATGGCTTCCACAAGCAGTTGCCAAGTGTCGATTCCCTTGTGCAGAGACGCAAACACCTGCATCTGGGGTCCGACGACGTCCTTGACCATGCGGCAGACTACCGGAGCAGGACCGATCTCGACTGCGATGCTCTTGTCGTTGATGAGATCCTCGCTCTTTGCAATGTTCAAGGCCTCCTGGATGTTGACGGGATTCCTGCAGTGGCGGACAAAATAGCCATCGCCGAATTCCGACGACTTGCGAAGAACCTTGCTCAGAGTCGGGGAGATAAGAGGTACGACGGGGTCGCAAACCCTAACCTTGGATGAAAGCTTGAAGAACGGAACGAGAATCGGATCGACTTGCGAGGTGTGAAAAGCAAGTGGCGTGTCGAGGACGTGGCACCGCATGCCCTTCGACTCAAGGAGCACCCTGATCTCCAACATCTGGGCGGTCTTTCCACCGAGTACAACATTATGCTTTCCATTGCGGCAGCAGACTTCAAAGTCTTTCTTTGCGGATTCTGGCAATGCTGCGAGGACGGTGGCCTCTGGCGCCAGCACCACTAGCATGATGTGGGAACCAGCTGAGAGGTGCTCCTCCATCAGTTTGGCTCTGCTGCCGACAAGGTAGATGACATCGGCTTGAGACAGAACACCCGCTGCGTACATGGCAGCGTACTCTCCCAAGCTGTGACCAACAACCGCCTGAGGCTTGACGCCGAAGGATTGCCAAAGTCTGCAGAGAGCCATCTGGTAGCACACATGAGATAGTTGAAGCAAGGTTGGAGATCCACTACCGAAGCTGCTTGCTTGCTCAAAAACAGGAAGAATGGACGGCATTCCCATTTGAGTGCATAGATGATCATAGCGCTGCACGTCGGTCCTGAAAGACGTGAAGCGTGCGTACAAGTCAGCTCCCATACCGGCCTGAGGGGAACCCTGTCCGGTGAAGGTGAACACGACGCCTGCTCCCCGGGGCGGCACAGGAACGCTCTTCTTGTCTCCAGTTCTCCAGTCCAGGTACTTCTGAAGAGAAGACCTGAGCTGATCGAGACTGGCGGCAGGGATTGCAACTCTGTGACGGTGATGCATCCTGCGAGACGTAGTGGTGTATGAAAGCTTGGGAAGAAGATTCGTATCCCAGAGTGTCGCGGGACCATCAAGCCATTGAATCATGTTCCTGAGGTTGGAGACTAGAGAGTCTGGAGTCTTTGCTGAAATGGTAACAATGTGATGCTGTCTCGGGTCCCGGGTCTTGATCTTGCGGGGGACGGGTGCGTCTTCCAGAATCATGGCGGTGTTGCCTCCAGCAGCGGAGAAGTTGTTCAGCAAGACCCTGCGGGTGCCATTCTGAGGTCTGGGCCATTCAGTTGCTTCCATCGCAATATGGGTATTACGCGATGGCAGGTTAGGCAGTCTGTGGTTGACCTTGGTCTTAATTCCGGCATGGGGTGGAAGCGTGGAGTGCTTCATCATCAGGAGCACCTTGGCCAGACTTGTAACGCCTGCAGCAGCCTCTCCATGTCCCACGTTTGACTTCACAGCTCCAATGTGAAGAGGATGTGTCGCAGGTCGAACGGACGAGCCCCGCGCCGTGAGAGGGGACAGCGTTGTCACGACAGACGTGGTTTCGCCCGCATCTCCGGCTTGGGTGCCTGTACCATGCATCTCGACATAGCTGATGTCGCTGGGGCTGATGTTTGTCTCCGCGAGGAGATGCTCGAAGAGCTCCATCTGAGCCTCGGAGTGAGGTCTCGTGATAGATTCTGCCTCTGCGTTGTGGTTGGTCGCAATGCCGCGGATACAGGCCTGGATCGGGTCTCTGTCTGCCACGGCATCGTCGAGTCTCTTCAGAATGATTGTCACAACGGCCTCACCGCGGCAGTAACCGTCAGCGCTATCATCAAACGTTTTGCAGTTGCCCGTGCGGGAGAGAAAATGGCCTCGGTCTAGGCCCGCAGTCATGTCGGGGTTCGTCAGAACATTGGTGCCGCCAACAATGGCCGTGTCAACTTCTCCTCGCCACAGCGCATTGCATGCTAGGTGCAAAGCTGCGAGACTGGAACTGCAGGCGGTATCAATCGTGTAGCTGGGCCCGCGGAACTTGAAGTGATAGTTGATGCGGCCGGGAATGAAAGCACGATTGCCACCTGGAATGAAGTAGGTGTCAATGTTCTGTGCGCTGTTCGTCTCCATCCAGTCGTTGCTGGTAGATCCAAACCAAACACCCACGCGGTGCTTCTGAGTAGACGGCGTGCGATCAGGCACAATGCCTGCTTGCTCAAGAGCCTCGGCCGCTGTCAAAAGAGCCAGGCGCTGAGCGGGGTCAACTTGCGAAGCCTCTCGCGGTGACATGTTGAAGAAGGCAATGTCGAATTGAGATGCCTGGTGCAGCCAGCAGCCAAAGCCGGTTCCTGAAACGTTCTTGTTGCTGGTGTCTCCGACATGAGCTGAGGAGTTCCAACGAGAAGGAGGAACCATCTCATGGGTGTCGACGCCACGGATCAGAATGTCCCAGAAGGCGTCCATCGTGTCTGCGCGGCCTGGGAATCTGCCAGAAGCAGCAAGAATTGCAATAGGAGACTTTGCAACTCCCCCATTTGCTCCCAGTGATGAGTCTGAGGCAGGATCTTCGATGGAGTGATACGAAGCTTCCCTGACAGAGAACAAGTCTGTGGGCAACTGGCGGCGGAGGGGAGGCACCAGTCGCTCTGTGCCTTTGAAGGCAATTGGTTGGATAACCACTTCCGTGTTAATTTTGGAAACTGACTTTGAAATATGCTTGACATGCTGGGCAAGGCGCTCGGGGAGTTGGTCCAAGGCCATTTGCCGCTGAAGACAGTCCCGCACAGCCTCCTCAAGGACGTGGCGAAGTGTGGAGCCGCTGATAACTTCTTGACAATCGGCGCTGGTGGAGATTATGGGAATGTGATTGCGAGACAAGTTGCTCTTAGGTAGACCGGACAAGACTTGAGCAATGTCTCCTTCGCTGTAGAGCAGGGCTGAATGGTAGGGAGCCGCGATGGGTAGAACTGTACTGGTTGGCGCAACAGCCTTTCCCATCGCTGAAGCTAGGAAATCGGTAACAATACCCGGGGGTCCAGAGACAGTTGATTGGGTTGGACCCTATTGTAAAGTCAGCCACACTGCTAGCAAAATGTGCATTTGGAACTAGTGTCAGCCTACCACGATCGCAGAGATGTAGGGAACGGAAGTGATTGGAAGCATCGTCTCAGCAGCGTACTGCTTCAGAGCATCGGCAAGTGCTTTGGGACTTGAGCCTGCGACAACGTAGGACCAAGCAGCGAATTCGCTAGTGGAGCTTGAGTTCTCATCGTCGTTGTTGATTCTACCGGAAACGTCCCAAGCAAGAGCTCCGAGGCGAACGGCAATAGCCACGGCGTGTAGAGCAGGCTCCATCAGGCTGGACACGCTGTGAGCACAGCTCACTGCCGCCGCAGCAAGAGCGCCCGTACATACACCGGCAAGGCATGACTGCTCTGGAGTTGGGTATACTTGGCAGCCGCTGCTGTGCTGGCGGATGAAGAGACCCAACTGGGCTATACAGGTCAAAGCCTGGGACAGGCAGGGGTTGAGGGCGCCAGCGCGGTAGTGTGACAGTAGGTCTGCAGTTTTCGCAAAGCGAGGGCATCGCGATTGTTGTGCTGAAGGCAGTTGTGCGATTTCGCGCTTGAGCACGACGCAGCTGCGTTCAATGAAGTCCGTAACGAGGGGATCATTGTTTGTTTGCCCGAGACTGCGCAATGTTTCTGCGCTGTCATAGGTCTGGTCGCCGAAGACATAGGCGTGAACTTCCTTGTGGGCAGCCATCATGTACTGGTGTATGTCTTGGGTGGCAGTGCACAAGTATGGGCGGGCGCAAAGAGAATGAATATAGGAGACTAAAGATCACCAAAAGACGAGAGGCTGAGAATTATGGTTTAGATAAAAGATGACTTGCATCCGAACTCAAACGTAGCTGATATAAATCAAAGACTTCATTCGTTCGATGACGACTGATGACGAAGTAAATTCTCGTCGTCTGGAGATTTCATGCATCTTTAAGAGATAATTTGGACATCATGAGATGACTCGGCTTTTTCCATCGTGTAGTTGGTGTTACCGAGTCCCCGTAGTTGCGGTTTTCAGGTTCCCGAGGGGGCATTATATTGGATACCCCGAAACACAATGACTTTCGTCTGCCCACTTTTCGAACCCAGACTCAAGGGACCGTCAACAAAACTCATCCGTCTCAATCATTCCCTCTTTCAGCCTGGCAATCATTATCCTATCATTCAATCAGTCTCTGAAAACATCACTCTTGTTTGTTTTAACAATGGATCTGTACCAGAAACTGAAGAGCTCTCTGGATGAGATTGCGTTACACGGCCCGGAACTGCTCCGTCACTTGGATACAGAGTCGCACAACGGCGCATCAGGCCAAACTACATTAGCCAGTTTGCTAGAAGATACTTCGAGGTCTTCGATTCAGTATCCGCGGAAAAAGCTTATTGAGTCGGCCACCAAGCTGCTCCAACTTGCCACCACCGCGGATGGGTACCTCGAGCACTTAGCTAATAGCGTAAGTCTGAGATGACTTCACTCATCATCGCAATTACCATGTTAACAATGAGAATAGTATCAAGAGTTGACCTGTGTACGCTGGCTCGTGGATCTCAATGTTCTGCATCATCTTCCTGCCACTGGGTCTATCGCCTACTCCACGTTAGCAGCCAACGCTGGTGTCCCCGTGAAGCATCTCAAAGGTGTTGCACGCATGGCCGTGGTGAACGGTTTCCTAGAGGAGCCTCTCCCCGGCCACGTGGCTCACAGCCGCGCGTCATCTCTCCTTCTGCGGGATGACAACTTCATGAGTTGGGCCCGCTGGATGATGAACTACTCCATGCCAGTGGCTTACCGATTCGCCGACGCCACTCGCCGATGGGGTGATACCGACGCCAAAGACCAGACGGCTTTCAACCTGGCCCTTGACACCCCGGACCCGTTTTTCGACCACATCCGTAAGAACGCGGAGCTGACATCGGTTTTTTCCGACTACATGCGCAACGTTACCGCTTCCCGGTCATGGAGCTTGGCCCACGCCGTCGAAAGCTTTGACTGGGGCTCTCTCCCCGATGGCGCCAAGGTTGTTGACGTGGGGGGATCTCACGGCCAACTTGCCGCGCAGGTCGCGACTAAGTTCCCGCGCCTTAAGTTTGTCGTTCAGGACTTGCCGGAAACCGTTGCAGCTGCCCAAAAGGCCTTTGAGGCAGACGACAAGCTCGACGCCGCGGTCAAGTCGCGGATCCAGTTCATGTCACACGACTTCTTCAAGGCTCAGCCTGTGGTTGATGCAGACGTTTACTTCCTCCGAATGATCATCCATGATTGGCCTGACAGAGATGCCCGCATCATTCTCCAGCAACTTCGCGAGGTTCTGGAGAAGCGGCCCAATGCCCGAGTCGTGATCATGGATACTTTGCTTCCTCCGCCAGGCTCAACAACAGTCCTCCATGAGCAGCAGCTGAGAGTACGAGATCTCATGATGATGCAAGTCTTTAACGCCAGAGAGCGCGAGCTCGATGACTGGAAAGTTCTGCTCAATGAGGTCGGCATGCAGATCACACATCTGGAGCAGCCTGAAGATAGCGTGATGGGGTTGTTGACAGTTCAGCTGAAGCCTACCACAAACGGCATCCCTGTCAAAGAGTCAGCGTCCGATCTGCACAACGGTTGCACACCCAAAAGCCCGATCACACCCACAAGTACGGATCAGCCCGTCCTCATCATCGGGGCGGGAATAAGCGGTCTGTGCCTGGCCCAGGCATTGAGGAAAAGCCAAATCCCCTTTCGAGTTTATGAGCGCGATCCAGCTGTCGACTCGCGCCCGCAGGGATACCGCTTGAAGCTTCAGGGTGATGCCGCTGAAGCACTCTCCGACATTCTGCCCAAGGATGTGTACGAGATGTTCCAAACCTCGTGCGCTACTCTATCCATCGGGGAAACAGACTTAGACCCCTTCACGGGCATGGTCATCAAAAGCCGGTCTGGTGGAGGCTTGAGCGGCAAGATCGGCCTCAACCCGCACTACTGCGTGGACAGATCATCATTCCGAAAGATTCTGATGACCGATATTGAAGAGCACATCTTCTTCGGCAAAGAGCTTGATTCATACAAGACCGACGCTGAGCGTGGCGTAGTCACGGCTACCTTCAAGGACGGCCATACAGTCAAAGGCCGATTCGTCGTGGGCGCTGACGGCTTGCACTCGGTGATCCGCCGTAATCACATCCCGAAGTCTCTGCTCAAGGACACCGGGGCTGCATGCATCTATGGAAAGACACCTCTTACCCCTGAGGTACTTGCGAAGTTCCCGGAGAAGGGGGTCAGGTGGATGACAGTTGTCTCCGACCACGCACCCATGCTCCAGTCTTGCTTCATAGGAGACTCTCCGGTCACCCTTCTATTGGAACCTATTCGATTCAGCAAGGCCAGCCGCTCGCAACATTCCTTGCCAGAAGACTATCTCTACTGGGCACTCATCGGCCCTGAGCCCCGCTTTCGATTCCCCGATGGCACCTCGGCGTCCAAAGTAGGGGGTCTGACATCAGGACAAGTCCCAAACGACGCTGCCAACCTTAGTTTGGCCATTACGGAAGAGTGGCATCCTTCCATCCGCTGTGTGTTCGAACTCCAGGACACGCGGCAGGCAACACTCATCCGTGTTGTATCGTCGGTCCCAGACGTTCCCGCGTGGCAGCCGTCGTCCATGGTGACGGTACTTGGCGATGCAGTTCATCCCATGAGCCCTTGTGGTGGGATTGGGGCCCAGACCGCAATTTGCGATGCTGCTAGTCTTGCCAAGATTCTCACTGCCACCCAGGGATCACCTTCCTCGCAAGCTGTTGGGGTATTTGAGGAAGGCATGCGCAATCGAGCTCATCGTAGTATCAAGCATAGCGAAGTAGGTTCACAGAAGATGTTTGGTCTGCGGTCTTTGGCAGACTGCAAGCCCTGGACGGGGTGCTAGAGGGAGGATCACGATCATGCGTGCATGGGATTGTTGCTGGACTTCTCCTTGGACATTAGTTTACGATGTATTGTAAGATTGTTTCAAGAACCATAAGTCGCGTGTTGAGCTTGTAGCCTCATATTGACTCTCTAATCAACTTAGTTGACTGGTCCTGATTCGAACTGGGAGTAAAAGACGCCCATGGTGCTCTGTGCAATCGCGATCTCTCTAGTCCAGAGAATCTGAAACCGCGCAGATCTCGATGTATGTATGGGTTGACGGCTGTTACTACAAATGGCCAGAGCAATCAAATCGAGATCGTAATCAGGAGGGACGATTACCGGGATCTCGACGCCAATGGTTGGAAGATGTGGCTCAACTTCTCGGAGTGCATTCGCCGATTTCGTCGAGTTGGGATATGGCTACGCGACACCGCTGCCTAAGTTCACTAGAATGAGTTTTCTACTGTCCGTTATAGACTCGGCTACATGGACTACCGTCGCAGACTTGAATCAGTGCTTCTGTGTTCTGACAATGTTTCACCAGGCCAGCAAGGAGCAAGAGACACGTGGGATCTACCGAGCGTCGGGTGGCCTGTCATCTTAACGGGGATCAGTATTGCGGGAAACTGTTTAGCACGACGCCAAAGCTTGGAATCGCCGGCTGTAGTTGAGTAACAATCTGAATTCGGCATGCGGCATTGTTAATTTGCCGGGACGCTCCGTCACCATTCTGTGCTATACGCAGCGATGGAAAGCCCATGCATGGATCTCAACTCCTTCATTCTCAACAGCCATGAGGTCGATTCTCAAGAATTTGACCTTTGTAATTGGACGCCCGTAAGATAACTCTGATGCGGACAGCCTATCCCATATTGGGAAACACCAAGACGTTCACGGGCTTGGAGCTAGGCACAGGAACTTGGATTAAATGCATGCTGCTGACTGACGGGCCCTTTGTAAATACGTGCAACATCTTCCTATTCAGGATATCGTTGCTTGCATGCGAGAACGCTTCTGTTTAGTGATCTCCGTATGGAAGGGACAACAATTCTGGAACGAGAGTAGTCTATTTAGATTCCGAGGGGATGCCTGGGATCGGTGGGGGTCGCGTGGGATGGATTTTGCTGCAAAAATAAGCTTTTGGTGACGGGGCACAGGGCTCGCTAGCCAGTTGAAAAGTCATGAAATCATACCGAACAACTTACTTAGGAGATACGGGCGTACGAACAGATGAACGGCGGATCCCCCGCTGACAATGCGTATGAGAATTCCCTACGAAGCAGTCTGATTGGCTCCAGTGTGAGGTTCCTCGGTCTCGGTATCTTAAACAGAAGTTTTATTCACACGCTAACTAAACCTTCTTGGTATCGGGGATTAACGATCCATGTCGGTGTATCTCGTCTGTGGACCCCGTAAGGTTGCCGAGACAGACCAGCAGGGCGGCTTCACCCAGTCTCCAGACTTCCCGCTCCTACATCTGTGGGATGCCTTGATTTTCCGGATCGCGGTAACCGTTGGATGACAGAAAGTCAAGATGACAGAAGCCCGGACGAAGAGCCTATGATTACCGCGAACCGTGAACGCTTTGTTGTTGAATGGGAAAACTGCCTACGTAAAACCTTGACGGGGAGCTCGCGATCCATGGATGTAAACCTGTCTTAAAAAGAGAAATCAAGTCCACAGTCTCACTTCTCAACATTAAGCGCTTAACATTGTTGGCTGGAACGCATTGACAACCACACACCCTTGCAGAAAGAACATACATCAACCATTTCCCCCACTTCCCCAAATTCTTCAGTCATGCCAAGCGCCGCCCAAAAAGACGAGCTCTTTGAGCTTGTATCGTCGATTCACTCCGCAGCGGCGGATATAACGAAGTTCTGCGAAAAGCGTCGGCTCCCACAACCGTCCTCTTCGGCTCCCGCACCTAACCTTGACCTAACTCTCGACAATGCGCCATATTTCAACGCAAAGGCCACCATTGTTGATGCTGCGGAGCAGCTCATCCGGCTTATCCGAGGTCCAAGGGAGCAATTGCTGGCATTGAGTTTCGAACACTGTGCCACGGCCTCCTTCCAGGTGATCCTGAAGTACAAGTTCGCCAATCACGTCCCGCTCAAGGGAACAACCACATATGCGGCGATCTCTGAAGCCATCGGCAAGCCTGAGATTCAGCCGGCACTTGTTGCCCGTATTCTTGAGCACGCCACTTCATACGGTCTTTTCAATGTACAACCCGGTGGCCTGGTAGCGCACAACCCTACATCTGCGCTTCTGGTCACCGATCCTGATCTTGAGGCTTGGATGGACTTGAGTGCAACCATTGCGTATCCCGCAGGCGCTTCCATTCCAAAGGCTCTTGAACAGTATGGTTACAGCATGGAGGCCGATGAGGCTCCTTACGGTGTATCTATCGGTCGCAAAATCTCCCAGTTCCAAAGGTTCCGCGAGGCTGACGGAACTCAATTGCACGAGATGTTCGCCCGTGCGATGCGCGGAATTGCCGCGGGAGGTGCCTATGATTTCCGCCATGCGGTGAACGGCGGGTATCCCTGGCACACGCTGGATGAATCCGGGCATCTCATCGTCGACGTCGGCGGCGGTCCAGGCCATGTGTCAATCGCGCTGGCCGAGAAGTATCCCAAGCTCCGATTCGAGGTTCAGGACTTGCCGGAGACTGTAGCCGTTGGCGAAAAGTCCTGCCCAGAGGCGCTCAAGTCCCGCATCATGTACAGGCCCCACGACTTCATGACGCCGCAGCCGCCTCACGATATCGCTGATAACGAGGGCATCGCCTATTTCTGTCGCTTCATCCTCCATGACTGGAGTGACAAGTATGCACGGAACATCCTGCAAGGCCTTGCATCTGCTCTGCGACCACAAGACCGGATCATCGTTAATGAGGTTGTGGTTCCAGACCCAGGGACGGAAAGTCGAGAGAGAGAACGTCGGATGCAGTAAGTTCACTGCTTCTACACCCAACATAGATTGGACTGACAACTTCAGTGACCGTGACATGTTGATGCTCATGAATCTGAACGGCCGTGAGAGAACTAGGGCAGCATTTGAAGACTTGTGCAGTTCTGTGACGCCGAAGTTGCGAGTGCATAAGATTCATCGTCCAGACCAAGGCGAGCTCTCACTGATTGAGATCACCCGGTCTGATTCTTCCATGTAAATAGCAATTTGGATGATGGATTTCAGAGACACTGTCAAGGCATACACTCGGAACTTAGGAACAGCTGAATGTTGATAAAGCACCTAATGGATTATTCCGTAGTAGATTTGTATTTTATGTTTTATCAGAAATTGGCCGTTTCTCATTTGACTCCCGAAAGAACATGTCCAAAAAGTAAAAGAACCGTTAACTCCGAAAACCGAAAGACCGACGTGGAAAACCCATCGCCGACTGCTGGGACTAATTGCCCACAAAGGATATCTCCAACCGCTTCGAGCCAATGCCTAATAGCAATAAAGATGCTGTACAGATCGATCCCCCGCGCCAATATGCCTAATAGCAACCTGGTATCATATATGCCTAAAAGCCGACCCGCTGATATGCTCATGTCTCCGTTCCTATGCTGATGTCCACTGCTGTTTCAAGTGAGATTTTCAAGCTCGCATCCATGGCTCTGTTTGCCCGTCCCCTAATTATAACACAAGAGTAAAAGAAAAACAAAATGAGTAACCCCCGACAACTGAAAAGAAATATTCAACAAATTTGCTTAATGGTGTTTGCCTTCGCAGAAATCCTGTTGAGCTCCTCCGACAGGGCCAGGTGGTGATGTTCGATAACGTTGGAGGCACGGCGGCCGGAGGTCGACGGCTCCGAGGAATCGTCCGCCATTGACGCCGACGTTGACGGATGTCTATGACGCAATCTCTTCAAGAGAGGGTGGACGTGGTCCTTGAGCTGAGTCAAGACGAGGTGCGCACTGACTAGTCTCTGGGCGTCGTTGTCCAAAGAATAGCTGCCCATAAATGAACTGGTTCTCGCGATCCGTCTGAACATCCGGGGTGTGGCTGGATCGTCGTCTTCCTGCGACGCCTCATCGTCGTCGTTACCTAGCACCGCCGCATACCACTCCACAGCTTTGGCGATGGCGAGGTAGATTAAAACCAGAACCTCCTGCCTGGTAGAGCAGCGGCAATCCAGTAAATTGTCGAGTCTCTTCAGGGCCTTTCGGTTTTCGGACAGGACTGTGCCCATTTCTCTCGGAGTGTCTTCGGTGTAGCACCCCAGGTTAAATGGAGAAATGGGGTCTTTTGCTGCTGTCAGGCAACCAGTTGCCAACACATGGAAATCCGCAACTAGCATCAGAGCCTCGGTGGTGCAGTCGTGGACTTTGCTGGGCCGGAATGCGTCACAGTCGATGGATGAGCTTCGTCGACTGTCCACGCTGCCTGAAAGGTCTCTGGTCGGTTGCTGATGTTCGAGAGACTGAAGGCCGTGGTCCTGGTTGAAGTTGTTGAAGCTGTACTCCTGGGTGGATGGGGTGGGTAGAAGGCCGTACGATTGATTGAGGGAATCGTCTTGCTCATTTGGAAGTCCGAATTCGGGTGTTCCTGCATTGCTGAGGCGAGTTGCCTGCAGGACCCAGTCGATGTCATCTTGGACGTCGTCCATTTGGGCTGCTCCCGTGGAGTGGTCCGAGGAGTGGTCCATTTGCGTGAGAGTAAATTCATTCTCGATCGTCGACTGTGGAGCGTCTCTCGATGAGATCGGGGTCGTGTTGCCCGCCTCTCGTTGGACGATTGGAGAAGCAACTACACGAGGGCGCTCCCCAGTACGCATCGACATGCCATACTCACAGCACAGCCCCTTCATCGTGCATCGACTGCACTTTGGGCGTTGTTTACCGCACCTGATCTTCTGAGAACTGCACGCATTACATGACTGCCGTACTTTCCGTTGCTTGCGGCTAAAGGCATGGATTGAATCTTGGATAGGTGTACGGGTTGCCATTGATGATGCGGACAAATTGGCATTGAAACCATTGGCAACTTGACAAGCAATGCAGACAGGCGAGTACTTAATCAGAGAGACTTGGCAACCTGTCGATCAAGGGACTCGGCTTACTCCGCTACTTCCTAGCACAGGGGTGACTTCGCGATCGCGATCGATGACGGCGAATGCCTTAATGTGGTATGTGGGAATTCGGCTGATGTTACGTGAGTCAAATGTAAAGGCAGACCGAACACTTCCGTCAGAGCAGCATGCGATTAACTTTGTTTCATTGCTTCACTGTTATGTTAAACTCTATAGTGGCCGGTTCTCAGGTCAGTGACCCCGTCCCAACTTTCAAACGTCGATGGGCTGTAAGGCAACCCGATGAATAGGTTCTCATCCTAAGTTCTACATACTACGAACATTTCACAAGCTTGTCAATATGGCGCGGCCAATGAGGCTCTTTATTAGAGGAATTTACTTCAGTCGTGGCTTTCGGGGCCCGATACCGAGACTGCGAGGTTGTGGTTATCAGACTGGTTGAAGCAGTGACCTAATTTGGTCATTTCTTTGGCGCCTACATTCACTGTATCCGGATCAGGCAATCCACCTATCCGGCATTCCATCCATGAACGTGTCTCGCGTGGAAAGCAGACAAACGAGTTACGGATGAGATAGACAACAAACCTTCTGCTCTAACATGCGATGACCTGCAGTGCAGCAGTGCAGGGGCACGACTCGCGATGTCAAGCCCGCCAACTTGACGGACTACTCCTTTCGGGTTCGTTTCTGGAATTCCACAGCTGGTCTCTGGTGAGGCGTGCCGCCTCGGTGGGAAGAGCAGGTGGGAAACGCCGACAAAACTCCCTGAGTTGGGGTAGCTCTGTGACAAGCTGCCTCCGCAGGTTACTGTTAAATTGACCGTGTCGTTTTGTTATTTTGCCCGCGCTAGCCTAATTAGGTGGGCGCGCCACCGCCGCCACAATTAATCCACCCCTCCAAGTACTGCCCTCTCGAGATACAACCTCCTATTGTCAACTCCATTAACTCAGCTGAATCGCTGCCCAGCGCGCACGTAAGCGAGATTATGCCTACCTAAGCCTTCTATACGTTATTTGTCAACTAGGTATGTTAAATTGCTAGTTTTTCTATATATCCTGCATTTATTTGAGACTGTTGTAATATCTAATGCTTAAATTTAAGCCTCTATATTTAAAAAGTGCTAGCTATATATTTATATTTAGTATCACTCTAAGAGTATTATGCTTTATAAAAAACACTAGAATAATAATAGCAATTAATATAATATTCTCTATAATTATGCTAATAGGTATATATTAACTGTAATAAAACAAAAAATATATACTAAGCAGTATAATTACTATTTTAAAGCTAAGATTTAATATATTGCTGCTATAGGGCTTTAAGTATAAGAGGTTATTAACAGCTTTAAGCATTATAACTATAATCTTATTGCTTAAGACTAGCTTAATACAGTCTCTGCTTTTTAAAAACTTACTGTTAATAAGGTTGAATTTGCTGCTAAGTCTTCTAGAAGGCTACTAAAAAAAACCCTATGCAAGCATATTAAAGAGCTCTCTACTAGCAACAACTTAATATTATACTTAATAGCTAGACTTCTGCAGTAAGAAGGCTATAAAGTCAGTCTATAAGATATTTATAACTACTAATACTACTTATATAAGGATAAGTATAGCTTACTAATATCAACTTAGCTCTTTTTAAGCATACTAACTAAGAGAGATAATATGCCCTACTATGCAGTTTAATATAGCAATAATAGTAAGATTAATAGTGTTTTCTAGATATATAAACCCTACTTAAAAATGCTCTAGAAAAACCTAGAGTTATTAATAATAGATAACACTTATAAAGTAAGCAATATATCACCTCTGCCTCTACTATCCCTACTACTACCCCTACTTATTATTATTTTGATTTTTACTAATAAATAATAAGTTAATTACTTCTATATACTACTCTTCTAAGTTATAAGCCTCTTTGCTGTTAATACTATATTTAACGCCTGCTTTTGCTTTATTTCAGCTGAAACTACTAAATTTTTCTAATAAATACTTTTGCAACTATATAAATTTCTTATTAAGAATTGCATCTCTAATCTAAATATTATTATCACTAATTTTAATATTAGATTAAAGTATACTGCTAGGCAGGTTTTTCTCTACTTAAAGCAACAGCTTTATATATAGCATATACTAAAAAATATTAACCTTAATGCAAAGAAAAAATAGAAAGATTTATAAGTCTTTAAAGGTGATAAGAAGGCTGTTACTACACTTAATGCTGATAATGCTATTAAAGAGGCGCTAATCTACACTTAAAGTTATAAGAACGCTATACATATTATTTGCAAAGAAGCTGTATAAGCAGAGGGTATAAATTTTCAACCTTATAACCCCTCTATTAAGAAGAAGTATAACTATAACTTTAACAGCATTATTAAGGCGTAGCATATCTATATCTACTTATTAATATGCAAAGCCTATAAGAAGGCTTAAAAGCACCTTAAGCAGCAGTTTTGCAATTAAAAAGGTATATATAATCTTAAAGTATATAGATTATACTGACTTTTCTAGCAATTATTTCATATCTTAAGATAATATATATCTTACACCTTAAAGAGTTTATTAACTACTTAATCTACTACCTTTAAAACTATAGCTATAAAATAATATCGCCTGTTAAGAGTAGCTACTATAAGTTAAAATTATACCTTACTTACTGCTTTGCTAACCTCTATATCCTACACCTTAAGATCTATAAGATAGTTATTAAAAAGCAAGAGCGCTATAAAACTCACTTTAGCAATAAAATATATAAAAAGCAGCCTGCTAAAAATAAGCATAAGATTATTAATAGCCTCATTTTGCTTATATTATAAAAGGCTTTCAACCTTCTACACCTCTAGTTCAACACAGCAAATAATGCATATAAGCAGCAGTATAGCCTGCTAACCACCTATACTAACATATTTATAAAGCAATAGGGGCTGCCTTACTGCTACACTTTCCTTAAGAGACTATAACTTAAGAATAGCAAGGTCCTCCAGCTAGAAGATATTAATAACTACTAGCGCCTTAATTAGAAAGATATAAGTAATTAAGTCTGTTTATTATTAACTTTTGCTGACTTTTATAACTTAAATTAATTAAGATTAGACAGCTTACCTTTAAGCCTAACCTAAATATTATCTCTCGCAATATATGCTACCCCTACTACACCCCTACGCCTAACTCCTCTAACAATAAGGCCCCTACTATTAACTTAAGCGATATATAATGCAAGCCTTCTATATAGGAGCAGCAAGAAGCCTTTGAGGCCTCAGTAGTATATACCTTAAGAGCGCCCTTATTGCAGGCTTTAGCTATACTAGCACTAAGTCAGATAAGCAGAAATAGTAATAAGAATATATATTATAAATAATAACAAACTGCAAATAAGATTACTAAGCTATATAGCATAATAGCAACTCTTACTGCCTCAGTTGAGGCTTTTGCTAGCTGTTAAACTCTTAGTTAATAATAACAGCTTAAAGTTATATAGTTACAGCAGTAAAAAGCAGCATTACTAGCCTAGCAAGTAGAGGATTTTCAGCATCAGCAAGCGTTTACTGTATTGCAGCAGCAATCTCTGCTCTTTAAGTTAAGATTGCTGCTGCTGCTACAGTATATCTTTTTAATGCTGCTATTATTACAGTTATTATTATCAGCCTAACTGCTAAAGTAAATATAGCTATTACTACTAGAATTATAAGTATAAAAGCAGCTATAAGTAGTTATTAATATATTCTTTTATATCTACTAGAAGTTATATAATATAATAGGTTTTTAATTAAAATCAAAAAAACTAACTACTAAACCTCAAATCGCTTAAATCTAAAGAGTTTTCAAACTATTAAACAACTTAATAAAACTCCAGCTAATTTAAGCTAATCAGAAGGCATAATTTAGCTGAAGTAGGTCCTAAGGTCTTAAGCCTTCAGCTGAAGGCTAGTTATACTCTAAAATCAAGGTATATAGCAGTCTAGTAGGGATTATATAGAGTGGCTGTGTTGACCCATTCACTTGCCATATATGGCTAGCGCAGGCAAAATAACAAAACGACACGGTCAATTTAACAGCTACCCCTCTGCAGGTGGGGTACGGTGAGAAGCAGTTGAACTCTAATTACGTGAATTCTCGTAAACTCGCCAGTCGCGGCATGGAAGAGCGACAATACCATTGCACTGTTGACGAAAGCTTAATAGACTCAATGTGACTGCCAGGCCCAGGACTAAGATCCCAGCCACGGCAACGCGGCACTGCGCAGCTGGGCAACTGGGCAACTGGGCAGCGTATCGAGAACTGCTCTCTGCAGGAATGCCATCGGCCGCTGACAGTCATGGGGACAGGGACTGTCGTTGTTACTGATCCAACTCTGGCGAGGGTTCTGAATAAGACTCCTTGGTGACATGCGCTGTAGAACGTCGTTGGAAACTCGAATCCGACGCGGAGGTCCTGGTGTCGGGGTTGGCACAGAACCCCGTGCGTCCCACTTGCCTGTTTCCGGCAGCGGGGCTGGTCCGACTGCCTCGGGACGGTCTGGCAAACTGGTAGAAGGTAGATAAAGGAGGCGGCCGGCATCTCAGTCGAGCTGAAGAATGATCACTCACCTTAAGTTCGATCAACAGGATGGATTACAGTTCAGAGCTGTAGTAGTGAAGTCGTACGCAGATCTACTGGGGAGAACGCCGGTGTGTGCCGTCTTCCCCAACCCCAGCCCTATACGCGGATCAACGCGACGATTCATGCGCTTTTAGCCGCCTGTCACGCTGCTAGTCGTCAGAGCGAACGCCGACGGTTTCGAGAATTATGGAGAGAGAGTCAACAGAGTTGCCGCCTCGGGGACCAGTCTCCACGGCTTCTGGAAACAAGGCAATCCGAGGCTCTCACCCACACCCGAACGTTCCAGATGACGCTGCTCCCATCTGGCCAGAGCTACCTTCTGCCTAACATGGAGCTGAGGCATGTGGGAAGCAGTGGTCCTGACACTAGCGTTGTTCGCGAAGCTGCCCGGAAAGATGACTCCGTTGCCTCGACGGGCGCTTTATTTAGGCATGTCAAGTCTGACCAAATATCTTAAGCACTGCAGAAGACACAGCTAGCCGATGCCAGTTTCACTTGCCATTTTCGCCGTTGGAAGTAAATACAACGACGGTGCGAATTGTTCTTCCTTCCGCTGACGCAATGAGTGGCAGTCCATTCACTGTAATCCGACCTGCCCCTCACAGCTTCCCATAGGCAGCGCTGCCGCAAGTGCAAGTCACTTGGCAAGTAATACAAGCCAATCAGCCAAGTTGACGCTATCGCCACCACCTAAGTAAGCAATTTATCACCCCTCAATTGAATTATTAGACTTAATATCTTATTTATAAATAGATCTAACTAATAGGAGGCTGTAGATCAATTAGCGCCCTATTTATTCTAGTATATATAGTTACTAAAATATAATATTATTACTAATATTATAATATCTCTATATCTAATTAATACTTTATAAACTGCTCTTAAAATATTAAACTTTAAGCAATCTCTTTAAAACTTTCTGAAGGGGTAGAAATTATCACAGCAGTTTAAATAATATAAAAAGTATTATAATTAGCTGTTTTTTGCAAAAGATATTTATTATCTTATATTTTCCTTATTATTTATATCTATATATTTATATTTCTTATAATATTAACTGCTACTACTGCCTCTTTATCTGCTGCTAATATATATATAGTTTTAAGTGCTCTTTATATTTAAATCTTAACTTAAATTATAGTTGCTCTTACTGCTAGCATCTTTCTAAATCTTATAATTAATAACTTACTTTATATTATTATAAGTAACTAGAGGTATATAGTTAAAGAGCAGTTATTATAGAGGTAAGATAGGGGTTAATTAAGCTAGATTTAGCATTATAGCTACTTCTTTATTAAGGTTATATAGAGCTAAACTGATGCCTCTTTCTGAAGTTGCTAGTAATGTAATATAAAAGAAGCTTTATAGCTATTTAGTGCTCTCACTATTACTGCTAAATAAGAGCACTTATTTTAGTATATTAGTTTAAGCTTTTAAACTATATAAATTATATTCTAATAATGCTGAAGCAGCTATAATATCTATAAGATCTCTCTTTTATTAAATAAAAACTCTAATAGCACTACTTTTATCTTTTCACCTCTTATATTAATACTATCTCTATATAAAAGACTTCACCTTATTAATACTAATATCTTAAAAGCTAAAATTATAACTCTTAAAGATCTCTATATTACTTCTATTATCTCTACTAATCTGCTATTTACCTACTTTAAAAATGTTTTTTTCTAATAGATCTTTTAGTACTACAGTATAAAGGTTGCTAGCAAGGTTCTATAAAGCTAAAGCTTTATTTAAGATCAGCTTTAAGACTTCTTCTAATGCAGTAAAGCTTTTATAACAGCTAAACTCTACTTAGCAATATTAAAAATATATCTGTTATTTAATTTATAGTTCTCACTTAATATTTATATTTTTATAGCAGTTACTAATTACTTTATTAATAATAAAAGTACTTTATAGTTATATCTTTTAGCCTTTCTTTAGTATTATAAAAACTATAGCAGCTAAAGCCTTATAAAGACTCTTATTAGCATTATTAATTAGTACTAGATTTAAAACTGCATTAAAGTAATAGTTGCTAATAACACTATAAATAATAATATTTACTTCTAAGCTTTCTACTAGCAGATTAACTTAAAAATAATAAAAACAGACGTCTAAGCTTAATATATATAGTGCTATAGCTATATCTTCAATCTTACAGCTTAAGCCTTCTTATTCAGTAAAAACTAAGGGACTTTTAAGGCTAAATTAAACTACTACCAGCTTATAAAGCAGCATAATAAAGATCTAAAGGCATAGCAGCATTTCAAGCCTATTAGCCAGCTTTAAAACATTATTAAGTTTGTGCAAGCTTCTCTACAACAAACAGAATAATACTAAAAGGCAGCAGCAGAAATTAATAACAGCTCTAACTTCTAGATCTTCTCTAAGTTGCACTAAGAAGCTTAGCTTATACTGAATAACAACACCTATTAGAACAGTATATATCTAATAATTGAGAGGGCTGTAAAGAAGAAAGCAGAGATTTAAGCTTTCCTATTAGTTAATAATAGCAATAATAATATTAAGCAGTATATACTAAAGTTAAACTTACTTTCTACTAATAATTAGAAAGTCCTCACTAAGATCTTAATAATCCTTAAGCTTTTCTATTGCTAGACAAAGCAGTATAAAAGCTGGAGTATTAATAATAGGTATAGCTAACTCTAAGAGGTTATAATAGATATTAAATACCTTCTCTTATATCTTATTAACTAGAAGATATACTATAATATTAGTATTAATCCTAAGGTTAATAATAATAATAAAAGTGTTTTACAGCTGTTATAGCTATCTTAAAAGCATACTAGCTAGGCTTAACGCTATCAGTATAACATTTAAGCCTTATCTACCTATATACAGAAGGACTAGGTATTGCTAGCTTTATAATCTGCCTTATAATTTGAGACTCTTAATAAGAAGTAGCAAACCTTTTTTTGCAGCAGCATTAAGCAGATATAGTAAAAGCTTTTTAACTACTATAAGCTTTTCAGAGAGTTGCTATTATTCTCTAGTATAATTATTCTATATCTATTATATAGTATTTTATACTTAAGAGATATATAAAGTGAAGATCACTAAAAGGAATAAATTAAAAAAGCTCTAAATACTCTTATAGAATACTTTAACTAATAATATTATCAGCCTAATAAGATCTTACTGTTAAGCTAGTAGGCTGGCATGCTTTCTATTAATCCTAATGCTAGAGATACAAAAGATATTTACTACTAGCAATAGGTTAATAGTTAGCATTATTAGATGCTACTTTAAACAGATAAGCTTAATCTCTACCTCTATCAGCCTCTAGAGATTACTTCTAACCTAATATAGTAGTAGACAGACTATATAGAAACCTTCTTAAAGCTCTCTCAGCTTACTATTAATATCTTTGCTATACTAGTAATAGCAGCTAACTATAAAAAGGCTTTTAGTATTACTAAGTTAAGCCTTTTGTTGCAGAGGCTTTTAATAATGCTAGATACTATAGAGACCTTCTAACTAAATAAAAACTAGCTGAAGAAGGAGGTAATAATACCTCATAATCACTTCAGGCTGCTGGGGGCATTATGACTTTATTTACTTATTACCTAATTAGGAAGTAGTGATAATGTCGTTTACTATAGTGTTTAACTTGCCACACTTGCAAGTTAGCTAATAATCAAAGCCTAAGAAAAAGATCACCAAGTTGACAAGTATGGGGGGCAAAATTGACTTAATTGCACTTGCGGCAGCGCTGCCTATAGGTACTAAGTGCTAGAAACTTTGCATGCGGCTAACGAAAGCGTGTCCCTTAAGCGATAGAATATCATAAAACAATTCAATCTGCCTAGTCTCAAGTATTTTAGTGCCTGCCGAGACAGTCTGAAACAGGACCATAAAGGTCTAGGTGCAAGTTCTCCTCCTCCAAACCATCACGCCAAACCTACCGGCATGGAACCTACTCATTCTTGCGTTGTCCCTATCCTTGAATACGGCGGCGAGAAAAGCCCACACAGCCGCAGACTCAGACTTTGACGTTATCGAAAAGTGATTTACATGTCCTTGCTCTTCTAGCGCTCGAAGAATGCGATGCGAATCAGGCGGGAATGTTCTCATAGCTGAGGTCGAGCGTGCCGCAATGTTGGCGAGCTTCCGTTGCCAAGACATGGCGAAGTCAACTCCTGTCAAACCTCACATATGTGGGGTCGCTTGCAGGAGAGGCAGGAAGCATCAAGCATTTATGAAAATGGCCGGTTAGATCGAAAAGGAGTTGGTAATGCAATGCCAGTCACGTTGAGTGGCTGTCATGTGTCCCGCTTTAGCGCCGGTCGTTCTCGTGCCAATCCACCAATCGATCAAAAGAAGAACAAATCAGTGGCTCGGTGCAGCCCCTATTTGTTCGAACCACAGTGACATTCGCCTCGGGTACAACCTCTCGGCTTGATCCCCTCGACCCCTCAATCCTACCGTCGTTCTAAATGGCTTCCCCGCAAAAGCCGTGCACACCAGTTGGCTCAGGTTACGGTGTCCGCGTTTACCATCCCGCTCTCGAAAATAATAAAATGGGGCCCCCAGGTCTCAGAGCTATTTGACCTATGATATCGTCGCTAACAAGCCTCATAGCTGAACAGAAACCTAAGGTGATTGGATTAGGCAGCCGTTTTCACGGGGGCCGCATTTTTGTTATCTTTGAGAGCATACGGTACCTGGGCGTCGGCCCATATCGCTAACGGCCCACCGTCGTGGTGATTGGACCATGAGCAAGCAGCTGAATCCCACAAGGTTTCCTTGGCGCCGTCACCGGTTTCCAAACCACAGGCGGCGCGATAAACCCCCTTTCAGTGGTCTATTCACAACTGACTGTCCCCCAAACTTCTGCTTTCTGGTCGCTGAGTTCAGCAAGGGACGACTCCAGGGATGAGATGAACACGCAATCCCCACTAGAATCAAGCTCGTGGGCGCTCCAATAACGTGCCTTTGAGCGTTATGAGAGAATGTTGCTCGACAGAAGTAATGAGGCCTATTGAAAGTTGCACTGGGTGGTGTGGTGCATTGCCCTGTGATGCAGGCAAGTATCGAGACCGAAGGCTGCACTTAATTTTGTGCGAAACCAGCGATGAGACATGACATGTCGAATCGACCTCTGGCGAAGCGTTCTATCCTGGACCGTTCTTCTCGATTCTGATGCCTTTGAGGAGACATTATTATCGCCGTCTTCCGGCACCATTCTGATCATCATCTCCACAACTCCCCCACGAGTTCGCCGCAGTTTCGGGCTTGGTTGCATCATGGTGAACTTGGTTGGGGCCGTGCTCATGTGCATACATGTAGAATCAAAGCCGGACATATTTAGGACGATGATGGCGAATTCTGCAACTGCTTGCCTTCCAGTTCCCGCCCCATGTAGTTGTCAATGTTGGGGCAATTTACTTGCATGAGACAGTGGAGTGGAAAATGTAATTCTAGAAAACGAAAATGCATCTTTGGCCTATCCCTGGTATCTTCAATCAATACGTGGATTCTATCGTTGGGACCGCGTGAAAGCAGTCGTTCCCATAGCTGTGGGTACTTTGATGCGCCCCAGTCTGTTCCAAAGTGCACACACAGCGTGGCTAGATCTTACTTGCCGAGAGCTCGTACGTGTGATGTTCCTTTACTGGAGCCGATGTGTACCTGGCCGCTCCGTAAGGAGGCGCTGAGATGGGTGGGTGGGAAACAAGCTCTTTTTCATCTTGTTGAAGTCTCTTACTTAGGATGTCATGACGGTCTTGAAAACGGTTAGGCTAGGAACAATTTACGGTACCTAGGTCGTCGAAAACATACAGTCTGTGATCAGTACGTACCTTCCTAAGATGTACTCAGTGCCCAATGCGAAAGTGCAGGCTGCAGCAGTGGCGGGGGCTGGTGTAAACGGGCAGAGGTGAATCCAACACATCCTCCACAGCTTTTGTGAGCGCGCGACGCTCGGAACATCGGAGACAGTTACGGTGCCAAGGCCAAGGGTTTTGTACTTTTGGGTAGAAAGGCGGCACTTCTGCGGTAGAACGCAGATGGCGATTGAAGAGGCGATGATGAGAAGCGGCCCATGTTGACCTACACCGACACTCACGCGAAAGTCTGCTAGGGTTGAGGTAGGTGCGATGACACGGCTGACCTGGATGTTCCGACACGGGCAGTCCAGGATTCCCAACTACTCAAAGAAAATGATAAAGCACACCGATGCGCCTCACGTTCACATTATTCAGAAAAAGAACGAGACACCGTTGTTTTCTCTGCAGTCATTTTTGCCGGTCAATTCCCAGCTATCAACATGCCAGTCTCGACCGAGGTCATGGTAGCCATCGTCTTTGGTGTGCCAAGTCTTGTAGTAGCGATTATTTCAGCTATATTTGCATATATCTCAGTTACGCAAGCGCGCCGCGGTAGGCCGCCTCACGCGCTGGAAATGCAGCCAGGCGCATGGTCTCACATCCCTCCAGAGTACTCAGATCTTGAAAACGGATTCTACCACCAGCAAAATGCTCAAGGCGGGCGATGGCCAGTCCTGCCCCACAGCTTTCAGCAGAGGCACGGTAGTATTGGACGGTGGCACTGGACATATCAACTGCCAGACGATAGAGGGATGGGCTACGGATACTCTCGGTAACCGCCTGCTGCCCGGACCCGCAACCAATCCGAAGATATCCTACGCGGGTTGGGCGCGTAGGGCATTTGGGCAGGTTGAAGTCACTCAAGCTCTCCCATCCTTTCGTCCGGCCGAAAGAAAAAAAGGGTTTGGGTTCCGTATCTTGCCGAATCGATACTCCCTTTACCGCCATCCACAACAGAATCACATCCCTTTGATGGTTCATCCAAACCACGAGGGCCATCACACACCGGCCTCTACAGCGTCTGACTACGATGGTCAACACAAGGCACCTAAGATATCGAGTATGAACCACGGCTGCAGATCAACAAAAGCAATTTCTCCGGCTGTCGAAAGTCCGCATCCTGCTACAACCGCCGCTACCCGCATGCCAAACCCCTCACACCGGAGATTCGCATCGGCTATCTTCCGGTCTGATGTCCCCGACAAAACTTGTGTCTGTCATAAGGCCACACCAACCCCACAAGGGAACCCCACTAATACCCAATTCGCCTTGAACCACTTGATCAGTCGCACCTAGCTGCAATTTAGGGACAAGCGCACCAATCTTGCAGAGTTACACAGGGTTTCATAGATTCGCAGTGACGAATGTGGCAGGTACTTGCCGTGGCCCTACGTCATTACCGCTAGGGACGCCAGAGAGTTCATATTATGCTGGATTGGGAATATTGATAGGGAGGACACTCTGTAGAGAATGGGAACGGGACTATTTCATGATTCGGGAGACGAGCCAAATATAACAGCAGGCAATGTCATAATCTATGTTGTACCTTGCCCAAGTTCCTTGATTGATTTACAGCAACACGGATTCCCATACCCTGGATCACATAAGCAGATCCAAAGCAAGGCCATCTTCTGTAATTTGTCCAAATACTTCAAATATAATAGATCTAGACGGCTTTCTACTATTACGTAATCTTTGCCATATGTCATGTTTGTATTTGAAGCTGGCCAGGCTTTACTGTCAAGTAAGTTTCCTATGAGATGAGATAAATTCATATTGCTCCCAGGTTGTATACACCTGTTGAAGTGGAGTTTGCATTCCGACGAAAGGCGACTCGCGTTTGCAAATTGCGTCTCAAGTATTAAGGCCAAGTTTGTCGTGGAGTAATGATAATGCTGGGGCTAAATCCCTGTTAGCCGCGGCCCGGCCCGCACAAGACTTTCCCGAAATAGGCGCAACGCTCTGAGCATGTCATGGATGATGCTTGTCGGACCCAAACAACACCTTGCGGCCAAATCATCTCTTTTCAATTGCGAATTGTTCTCTGCACTGTTGCACTAAGAGTTCTAATCATTTTTCTGAGAAGAATGTGGCACTAGTGGTATGTAGCAGTTTTGCAGCAAGGATGAAAAATAACCCCCTTTTCCCATAAACCGACAACCAAGCTCGACAACAAATCTAGTTTTCCCTCTTTCACCTTCAGGAGCAGTGCTTCCAATAAGTGTTCGCGCCCATTCCATTGACTATTCGTGAATTCTTGACTCCGCCGTAGGACATCCTGACTCCTCTCGTCCTCACTCAGCTGGTAATCGAACATTTTAAGCATGGATCCGAACTGGTGGCCGCAGTGACGAAACGGCTCCAGCGCGATAAGTACAAGGTGGCATTGATTTGCCCTCTAGAGATATAGTAAGTCGCCGCCGAGGGAGGCCGGGGACTGGCCTGAAGCCATCGTTAAGGTGAAAATGCGGATGACATTCCCGAGCCTTAAGTTCGGGCAGCTAACCGGTATTGGTGGCGGCGTTCCAGTTGAACCAGAAAACGAAATAGTTCGACCAGGACATATTGTGGTCAGCAAGCCTACTGGTGAGCATTCTGGCGTAGTGCAGTGCAATGATGGAAAAGCAATAATCTTTGGTCGGTTCGAGCGGACGGGTTCTCTTGCGCCGCCGCCAGTATCCCTCCACGACAACTGGATGTACAACGTGCTAGGGCAAATGAAAACTGTACCCAGTGCTGGAACATGTCAGCCGACTTGACGCTGCACAACACAGATTCGGGCGATTCCACTTCCAGTACCCCCGCGAGGAAAACAATTGTCTCGTACCAACACACTGTCTCCACCAGCGGAAGGGAATACTATGAGAAACAGGCGGATGCGACTTGACCAAGCGTATCCTAAGAGTGAATGATAACAATAGATAGTTCGTGACAGTACACAAAGAGGACATAGCTTCAGGCGAGCGGGTAGTGAAAGATGCAGTGCCGAGAGACAACCTTGCTCGGCAGTTCGGGGTGCTATGCTTTGATATGGAGGCAACTGGCGTTCCTAGGGACTCCCCTTGCCTAAATGTGCGCGGCGTCTCGGATCACTGCGACTCCCATAAGAACGATCAGTGGCATGGTCACGCAGCAGCCGTGGCAACCGGGTACGCCCGGCTGTTGTTTCTTTATATGCCTCTTGAAGAGGCGAGGCGGGTGCAACAGTAAGACCACTCCGTCGAGCCTCAATGATCAACATTGATTGTCAGGGTTTAAGCTAATTGCCTACTGATCTCGACAGCCAACCTACGTTCGCGCTTGCCTTCAAATTGCCTGGAGCTAGCAGCGGGAATTACTTCGTTGCCAGAGAAGTCGAACTAAAACGCATGCACGAGCTGCTCAAAGGGAGGCGAGATCACCGCACCACTGTGCTGCACGGTCTAGGAGGGATAGGAAAGACCCGGACTGCTATCGAGTATGCAAAGCAACATCGTCATGACTACTCAGCTTCATTTTGTTTCGACGTAAGAGACGCAGCCTCATTGAAAGACAGCTATAAACACGCCGCTCAAAGGATTTTGAAGGAGAACCCAACCACAGCGTACATACAAAGTGTCACAGATCGAGACCTCGATGAAACAGTGGAGGCTACAGGAACAAACGCCATTACCAAGCTTCCACAGCCGAGCAGAGCTATACACGACGTGGAACCTGTCATTCGAGTACATAAGGAAGCAAATCCACGATGCGGCTATGCTGCTTTAGTCCTGGGCTCAGTTCGACAATGAGTATCTGTAGTATGAGCTTCTGAGAGAGGAAAAGTCAGCACACCCCGTTTGGCTACAGCGTATAATGGAATACAAGCTCGTCTTCACCAAAACGATTAGGATCCTCTGCGAACATGGGTAAGTAGAGGCAGTTACATTCACAGCATAATAAATACAGACGCTGGTTGGTCAACCAAATGCCTTCATGAGTTCTGTGTCTCATCTAAAAGTCGCACCGCAAAGCATATCTTCTCCTTTATCCAGACATCTATTAGCGCAGAGTTTACCCATCCTCCTTCTGTAGACACCCTCTCTTCTTTCTTCCTCAGCCCGCAGCCCTTAGCCGAAACCGTGGAGGCCGAGAACCTCGAGCTCGGCAGCGCAGTAGTCCTCGTTATAAACGCCGCCCCTTTTGATCATGCCCTGACTTCTGACGCCCAAATACTCATCCGAAGCTTTTCATTGTCCTACATAGGCCCCTGATCATAAGAAACGGCCCGCGTTAAGCTTGGCGAGAGCGGCTGCGTCCTGAGAGCCTTGCTTCATCAGATCTCTGGATATTTTCACAGGAATGTGTTATTTGCATCTGCGTTCCTCCTACCTAGTTAGGTTGACTTTGTTGGACTGCAAAAGCTTGCTTCTACGAGGTTGTTGTCGCGGAAGGCTATTGCGATTCATATGGTCCAACCTATCAAGCCCTATTCAGCGACCGTTGGGAGCCCTCACTAACTTTAGTCGAGACTCCAGACGGCTATCACAGAAACTCTCTAAGCTCTGAAGGACTAGATACGACGACAGAAGCGAATAGAGACGTAGCCGCAAATGAGAGACTTGTCGCTAATCCAAACGCTTGTTTAGCGTTCCGTGACGTGACTGGCTGGTATGTTCGTCTGATGCTTCGAAACGATGCTATCTAACATGCCACTTTGTTCGAGTATTTCCAACTCAGGGCATACAGGTGTGAGGGAAGAGTAGAGGCAAATGGTTTCGAGCATTTTTCTGGAGCTAACGATGGCGTGAACAGTATACGATATATCAAGCAAACTCCCAATGAGTTATGACACGATTAGCATTTTGGACGAGACCTCTCTGAGGCGTCAGTGCTCTCGCTCCTAATCCATGAGTACTTCACGATGGGGATTGCAAGTTTGTGTGCGAATGTGAAGTGATGAACGATAGGGTTCATCGCCAAAGCTCTGGGGCCTACACAAGTACGCCAGTGGCAGAAAATCGAATTCGCAGCGCGCCATGACATCTAATAACGCTCCAGTTGCAGGCCATCTCGTTCTGATGGCTGTGTCTGATCGGCCGAGAACCGACATCAGCATTTTATCCATAAGTAACAAATGGACAGCCGCCATATTCTGATCATATGCAGCAAGTGCCATGTACCTACACTCTGATGGGCTAGTACTATGCAGATGTGACGTCCATGTGGGGCTTAATGCTGACCAGGTGAAGGTTGCGTTTCTGCATGAGAACGCAAGATACTGCAGGGGCACACGGATTACAGGGCAGCCTGCATAAGGTGGGGTGCTCTCGACAGGGATTGGAGAAGCAGTACCCGCCTGTCTTGTCGGCCTTGTCGCCTTTGATTTGACTTGAAGCCCCGTTCAGCGACGTCGGCAGACATCGCCTCTTATTTCAGGAGCCGTCTCCTCGCGACGTCGATTGAAACCTTTACCCATGCAATCCTCTTCCCAGACAACATTTGCACTTCCCATATAACATACGTATGGTAGTCTCCTTCAAAACACTGCAAAGCCTCCAAGGAGATTAAAGAGAGAACCCAGCCTCTTCCTAGCTTCTTCATTCGTTTTTCCCCACGTTTCAAGATGTCAATTTCCACCGAAGTCATGATCGCCATTGTTTTCGGTGTGCCCAGCCTCATTGTTGCCATCGCCTCAGCTGTCTTCGCTTATGTCTCTGCTACTCAAGCGCGCCGAAGAAGGCCAAGCGAGGATGCCGAGATGCGACCATTGGCGATTTCTTACTTCCCAGCAATGTATCCTGACGTCAATAATCACGTCTATCGCAACTTTCATGATACCCGAGTCGGCGGATCATGGTCGCCCTCACATTTCAACGTTCCTGGGGGGCAGCACTGGCCTGGACGGTCCCCCTGGTAGCTTAGCATGCCCCGCCTACTGAGCCCCACGGTCCGGGTACACTCCGCACTCAGGTAAGGATATTACTGTCGCATTCCCGTTAACACCAATGCTCCCTCCCAACATGCGATCTTTATTGCCTAGGGACTACAATACGAGTACTGATAATTTCTGGCAGCAGCAATATTCCGGCATTATCTCGTAATCTGAGGACCACGCCAGGTCTCGTTCTAAAGCTTTTCACCATAAAGTGCACCAGCGGCCCCAACTCGCAGCCTATGCTCAAACCTCTGGAGATTATCTTGCTTCTTCTTGCCAGACAACGTCACTGATGGATACCTCATAGGCGTATCAAAGAGTTGATGTGCTGTAGCGATCGCAGGGACTGGGATATGGTCGAACCCTGTCGAAGTCCGGGCGCCAGATTGGACACAACAAATAAGTTTTCACAACCGGTAGTATCACTTAGAACCAAAACGTTAGACAACTAAAGATACTTTGCATCTTACTCTAAGTTGTTGACGTGCATCTTGTTCAATGAATAAATGACGATCATATCATAACTCCGTCCATTGACAATATTCGTAGCGAGATCCCTTGAAATCTTCAGTGATCAGCACTAGCGTGTTCTTGTCCTACCTTACCTAAGGTAACATAACTCATCCGTACTTACGCAGTACACGACCCGGAACACACAATAAGGAATTCTGGTTCAGCGGAGTGTGCTGAAGGCCTTGCTCAAGGCCTTGCTCAAGGGCCCCAGTGTTCCCAGCCGGCGTCGTAGATGATCCGGAGAAGTTGGCTGTGTGACCGGGGACTGGTATTTACGGCTTTAAGATTGCCCCTCCGTCCTCCCGCCTGTCCGAAGGATACACACCACCACACTGCGCCCCTCCCCTTACCCACCGCTTCTTCAAAACACACACACGCCCCACACCCTACAACCTAGAACCCACACCCTACATCCTACACTCTACACCCTACACCGCAACCACGCAAATGTGAGTCGCGTTCAATTAGCAACATAAACTACTGCACCACATCAACCGCGCATAAATTCTTCACAGCTCGGTACTCGATTTAAACGTTGTTTTCTCGTGTCCGGTTGCACCTTGACAGGGTTCCTGAACTTCTGAAGGCGGTACGCGCCAATCCAGGCCCGGGCCGCGATCATCCCAAGCACGTTCTCTATTCCTGGCATGACGGCACGTGTGCAGGTTCTAGATTTTGAGAACCCTGTACAAACTCGCTAGGGGACAGCACTCCGTCTCTTAAGGCGGGGAACCGTTCATCGCCGTATCCTGCGAGAGAAGGTGAATGGCCGCCGTGGATTGTTACTGATTCCCCTGTCAGCCTCTGGCAGGCATTTCAGGGGTGCTGCTTCCCAGTTCCCATCGCCGACAGGGCGCAATTCACTCGAGAAAATCGGGGTCCTGCTTATTCCATCTACGGTTCGTCGGTATAGTGCATAGCTAACGTAGGTAAGACATAAGATGGCCGCTCTGTCATTACTCCGTCTACTGCCCTATTGCTCGAGCTGCCGACGCTTGTTACTCCGTATGCGTGCTGTTCAATTAGGGCCTGTGTAAGTGGAGCGAAAGAAAGCTGCAACGATGAAGATGGCGTGCAGGTCAGTCAAAGTTGCATATCACTAGAACATAGCAGCATGCCATTGACCATTTGTTTCCGATCTTCAACAACGAAATTTTGCCTGAACTTTCCTACAATGATATCTACCTAGCACTTCGTAACATATGTTCAACATCATCAGCTGTAAGATACCGTCCTCCGGGTTGCAAGTCCGCAGAAAGCAACCCTTTTGAGCATTATGATGCGGCTATCGGTATCGTAACCTGAACTGGGTACTGGGGAAGCCTCCCCGGTCTTGTCAACCACGATGTAGCTGCATGTAAGAATCGTTCATTAGTAGCCGTGGTCGAATGTACAACAGGGCACGATTAAAGAGAGAGGAGGGGGAGGGGGTGGGGGTTTCGTTATTATCCACGAAAAGAGAATTCGATCAATCAGATTGCACGAACATTTAGTCAATTGCCTTCTTAAAAAAGCCAGAAGAACCCGGCACTAGTTGGTTTTAAAGGATTGCCTTGCCTGGCCTCACCCCACCCCAAATGACGATGAGTATTGAGTGCTGCCCGATGTACCCCACCTCCCTCAGCGTCAGAGGAGCCAATGGGAGCCAACCTGAATGTCTCGCCGGGCGGACTTTTACGGAGACTCTGAAGCCTCCATGCCCATTATCTGTGACAGTCAGCTTTTTTATTAAATTGTGTGCGTTGACACTTCTGACTTTGCTCTCCTCATCCCGATTCTTTCACATCATTGAAACTCCCACTTCAAACTCCGTTCACCAATGTGCCCAATTTGCGCCTTTGCAGCATAATCTGCGTTAGCAAGTGCCTCCCAAGCTCGACTTTCTAGCACGCGTCACAGGTAGCGAATCCTTACGGCGAGATGTCACTCTCGGTGGAAGCAGTTCTTGCTATAGTATTTGGCATATTAGGTGTTATCATAGCAGCTCTAGGTGTCGTCTTCGCCTACATGGCAATAAGTCAAGCACATCACAGACAAGGCAGAGACGATTTTGAGCTTCATGGCTCGCTGAATCGGTACCGGT
The DNA here is from genome assembly GCA_027406005.1 of Colletotrichum horii. Lineage (NCBI taxonomy): Eukaryota > Fungi > Ascomycota > Sordariomycetes > Glomerellales > Glomerellaceae > Colletotrichum > Colletotrichum horii. The sequence continues at coordinate 7,874,804 of JANVYB010000001.1, read as the reverse complement.
CACCAGAAGGTTACATCCCTTTGGCAACGCATCCGAGTTTTCAGCGCCCTCAAACATATCGACCTCTCATCGCTTCTGAGTACTACTGTCGAGACATTGCCTCTGAAGTCACTGTCGCGAATGATCAGTCGCTGATCGACGACGGCTATTTCACCGGCCGTTGGCCGCCGCCATTTCGCTTCAACCCCCGATACAGTGTACCCGCGTGCTTAGCCCCACACATTCGGAGGTCCACATCAACTCAGGTGCCCTCCCGGTACAACACTGGGGCCGGCTTTTCTCACACAGGGCCGGTGCTGCCCTCCGCTTCCATCCCGCCAACACAAAACTTTTCACCCGCCAGATCAATCGAGTCTAGCCACAAGCTCAGATGACGAACGGTACTGCCCCTCACCTTGCACTGCCCCACGGGCATCCATTTGCAGTGATGGGTACATGTCGGGTCTTATGTCAGCATCTGGGCCACAGAATTCACAGATCGTTGGATTGCATTCAATAATACGGAGGAGATGTTCAAGGATGATCAGCGCATTTCCTGGTTCAGACGATAGGCTGCTGTTTACAACACATAAATACCACATTTTTGCCTCAATATAACTTCCACTCCTGCTTCACAGCACCTCGGAGTTGTACTTCGTTTTCGTCTGAATCAGTCAGCTGCACAATAGTCTTCTCAGAGAACTCCAAGACGGCCGAGGACATAAATTCAGATGTGACCGGATGATGTAAATGAGTCGTCCCTATCGTCTTTCCACGCATCCCCCGGCTGGCTCCCGCTTTCAGCAAGCAGGCGATATACCGCCCTTCGCATTATCCATTACGATAGAGATGACCCTGCATTCATCCTTTGATAGCTGTTGCTTTATGGTTTAGATGTCTCTATGCTTGTAGGTAGATACAATAATTGTTACTTTCCTCGAGTTGCTGGGTCTTTGCACTCATCATACGTGAAGTACGCAATGAAGCCTGGCTGTTTAAACCCTGTGTCACTCGGAACGGGAGAGTGCCTTGTGTTCAAACGAACACACTATTCTTGACCCATATTTGCGTAGACAACGGGTGTCACAAGAGGCAAAAGCAGACGATCAAAATCATGGTCAAATGTACTCTTTGCTCTTTGAGCCAGAACATCATGTCACCCTCCAGTCAGCGTTCTACTTCGAACTTCATCATTCCGCGGTCGCAACTCATGCATTCCCGCGAAACAGTGTTAGTCGCCTCGTAGACAACATCTCTCCACGACTCTAGTTACTTGCAGGAGGTGATGATGACTCTTTTTGTTTTGGTGGACCTAGAGAGGTTGAACGTTTTGTTAGTCAGTCACTGTCGAAATAATGTGACAGCAGTGTAAGACGTTGAATTGCAGCGCCCAGAAGACCACTGAAACAGCATCAGCTGCTCCGTAGCCAATAGCGCCTCCCTGCTCCACATCGACCTAAAACGCACCCCAGATTAATACTTTGTAGCTGGATATTTGCGTTGAAAAAGACAGTATATCATTGGTTTGTCGTGGGACTATATTAACCTCTGTCATCAACCAAAGCCATAAGTAGCTCTCAGGTTTCCCTGAACAATGATATGTAAAACCAGCCGAATGAGCAACTATTCTTTCTATGCAGTAAGGTCATGACACGCGTGCGCGACTGCATTCACTCTGCGATATCGATTGCCTGGTATAAGAAACCGCGGCGTCGTTATCTTAAGCTCGAAAGGATTTGATCCAGGATAAGCGATAGTTCGGCCTGCGGAGGTTGTTGGGTATTCCTGAGTGCCAAGAGCTCGCATACCTACTGTCAGCCACTGATAAAACGGGGAGTGTCCACCAACCACAGAGCTTCAGGAGGAACCTGCAGGAGCATCGACACCGAGTAATTGTTTTGATCTATTCTCAGCGCCATCAAGGCATTCTGGCCGGATTCAAGTTCATCTCATTCACTATATAAACAATTCCAAATCCGCACCAATCCTCACTTCCAGCAGAATTTCATGGTCTCAGCCAAACAGTCTCGATCCGAGTTTTACCTCAGACCATTACCTGTGCTTCTACGTCTCTTTTTTGCGCACTTCATTTCCGGCGAGCGATTTCATAATGCCTCTTTCCACGGAAGTCAATGTTGCAATTATTTTCGGTATGGTGGGCCTGGCAATAGCTCTTGCAGGGCTTTACCTTGGCTACCTTAATGTTTTCGGAGGACAGTCGCAGTGCCAGAAATCCCTTCTTCCATTCCATGGGAATAGTTGGGTGCCAGGTCATACACCCGCCCCACCCGAGCGTGCCTTGCTGCCGGCATACCCATGTCTGGCGTTTTCTCTCACGGAGAGAGAGTAGTTCAGCGGGCCACAGGTATATGCCCCGTAGTACGTGCTTTCACAGTGCTCCCAGGATCTTGATGCATCTGGTGCTCATTCGACGCTGACGCATGCGACTTTCAACCTCGAAGTCGCAGCTTAGTATTTACACAACTTCGCAGCCGTCAGGGCTATTGAATTGAAGGACTACTGAAGAAAACCAGCAGCAACACAGTGACCGTGACGTAATAGCAGACACAATACAAGACCCTGTCGCTGCTTTTATCCAACTTTGAATTCGCTACAAGGCCAGGGAAGGAAGATAGTGTGGTCAACGGTACTTGATCGCATTGTTCCAAAATTCAACGTGAGATCAAAACGATTCCACGAACTCCTTATCTAGTAAGCGATAAATCAGAGCGAAGCCCACTTATCGTGATGATTTGGAACCTCCAAGCTTAAGCTTTTGGCACTTTAACAATGAATTCAATATCACAGTTGACTGGCAATTGGACATTTCAGCTATGCAAGATGTTCATACAGTGTGTTAATCATGGGTACGCAAACCACTGTGAAACTGTTCGTCGTGCTCTGAATAGTCACCGCGCTTACAAAAGTCCAAGCATGGTGATAGTGACAGTAAAAAGCTGAAGTAAGCGCATGACGAGCCTTACTGGGTCATTTCAGGGAACTGGAGGGAACAGGCAGGAGAAACTACAGAAATTTAAGCACATGATGCTGTGTTCAAATTCAAGACCGCTTCTTATTTGGGCTACTTCTAGCTTAGTTCTATCGCTTCCCAGACGGAGATATCTACGGAACCTTCTTCTGGGTGTTAATAAGTGTGTGACACAAGGTGAAGGCTCACAAGGGCTAACTACAGTAGGAGTTAAAATGATAGATTACTGAAATCTACCTTCTATTGCGTTACGTATAACTTACTCCCTATATATAACCTTACTGCTTTTTTATTACTCTCTCCCTTATATTTAACTAGTTCTAAGAGGTTCTAATAGAGCGCTTCTTTTATTTATAGCTTTATCTTTAAAGATAAATATAATACTAGAGCGTTCTATAGTTATTGCTCTTTTTAGCTATATATAAGCTATATTTATGCTATTAAAGATATATTTATATCTAATTAATATCTTTATTTTTTAACTGATTATATTTGCTTTTTTTAATATCTTTTTCTTTAAAATTAGTAATTAACTTATTTTTTAAAGTTAGTTAGTAGCTTATTTTTTAAAACTAATAATTAATTTCTTTTTAATATATATCTTTTTATTTTTTTTTCTCTTTTCTTTTATTTAAAATTAAATTTATATATTTTACTTATTGCTGTTTTTATATTATTACTGCTTTCTTTTTACTAACTATTAGTATATTTCTAGATATATATATATATTATTATTCTCTAAATATATTATTATATTTTCTCTTTATATATACTACTAACTTATTAGCTAGTCTTACTATATTTACTATAATTACTCTTACTAATAATGCTATATTTTTTTTAGTTTTAATAGTAGTAGTAATAATAAGCATCTTCTTTCTAACTTTATTTAGCTTATTATATATATATTCTTTACTTATATATTGCTCTTACTTATTATTATCCAGCTTACTTTATATAAAAAGTATAAAAAAGCAACTAAAGCGCTTTATATTAGTAGTGCTTATATTAGTTATATATACTATATTATTTATATTTACTATAAAACAGCTAATCTTACTGCTAAATGCTATAACTAGCTTAATATATTAGTATGCTATTGCTATTTAGTTTTTATACTGATTATATTCTAAATAAAAGCTTTTAATATATTAAGTATGCTTCTTATAGTTATATCTACTCTAGTAATATAAATATTCTATTCTTTTATTGCTCTTATATAGCTCTCTAATTGCTCTAAACTTTTAGGCTGTGCATCAAAGATCCATGAGCGATTGGGACATCCCTTCAGCTCCGCCCCGTTCTACAACAGCGCCAGTTCGTGAGTGCCCTCTTCTTCCTCGCTCATTGGTTGCCCAATTAGTGCTTGAAACCCCCACGCTGGAAGTCAGGAGACTGCGCGTTTGTCACAGTGTCAATGGCTTGCATTTCAGCTGGACCCATGTACCGTATTACAGAAGTACTTGCTTACACTAGGTCTTCTTCAGTTCAGGTATAAGGTCCAACCAGCTACGAGACCGATTCCGACTGAGCTATACTCAGGGGTATTGGCAGCGCTCCGGGAGAGAAGGTTGAGGTAGATAACCAGGTACAGGCTCGGTGGTGGTTTTCAGCGCACTGTGTCTATCAAATTTGAAAGCGATGCTACAGCGACAAATGGTAATAAAGTCATGAATGATTCCATCAACAGTCTACCCGAGTGCTCAACTTCGGGTCCAATCCGTGCGTGATTCTTGCAAGTACCGACCTTCGTCTTGAATTTCCCAAGACTCAGGCTCAATTACTTGCCTATTCTACTTAAACCATAGCAAATATTAGAAATGATTGCGTGCCTTTGTTTGAAGGATAGCATGATCTTTAAGCTACATCAGCCGACATGCCGCCTGCAGCCTAATACTTACACTGCTGATGAGATCTTCCATCTGATTATTGTGAGACATTCTATCATTCTGAAGCTCCATGGACGACGTGAGCTACACCGTGTGTCTTTGCCAGCATCTGTATCATCATAACGAGCTACAACGCGTTCGTGTGACTGTTTGTGCAGCAGACTAGGCCTGAAGCTGTTAAATTGGTCGTCTTGGCGGCGAGTCGCGAATAACCTACCAACACCACAGCCTTCTTGGCAGATTGTAGTGAAATGCACCCTTTGAAAATTCGATACGCGACGTGCAGTGGCGTGAAAATGAAACGCCCATGTATTCTGCGTACCCTACGTACAGCCACAAGCCATTACTACAAATGGGCCACACTGCCCATGCCTCGACGATGAACTCATTAGATTCCCCTCTTTTCATCCAGAGAATCACCAAACAAAGTCTCTATCATTTCATCTCACCAGAAGAAAACGACGGCTTGCAGAGATTTCAATTGCTAGAGATGCAAGCTCCAAAGGCTTCAGCTCAGTGAGAAAAGTAATGCAGCGGCGCATGGTTGGAACTAACGTTTGGGTGGAATATGATCGTTTCGTTCGCTCACCGCCAGATTGCTTCTGAGTCTGCCTTGCGTGTCATTTCCTAGTCGAGCAGCATCGCCCCAGTCTGTGCAACAGACGAGACCAATGAACGCGCCTCGATAAAGAAACAGCGTTGTTCTTTTGCGGCGAGGCGTTTTCAAGCAAGAAATGAAGGCCAATCGCTAGGTATGCAACATGCAAGTCAGACTGGGCACAGCTCGTATTCCGCCACCATAAGAGCCTGCTGCCCCTTGGCTGCTGGTGCTTGAAAAATGGAAAAACATAACGCGTCTGCACTGGATTTTGTTCGTCCAAGTTCCGTCTGGCAGCCGGGTCCAGAAGCATACAAAAGGCTGCGACTGTGTCTGACTAGATTGCCACTCTAACTCCAAGACTCCGGGCACTTGCAGAAGGCGACGGAAACCCCCATAAATCGATGGGAACCACAAATCCGCTTCGGTCAAATAACTTCACTAAGTGCCTGATCATGATCCTTTATTCTGCATCGCGTTGAGCCGCATGTCAATGTCCTGGAAGCAAATTGTGCTACGTTGTTCTCTCGGATGCTGTTGTTTCTCTGGAGCAATTCGTCCGGAATTTCGCAACATTGCCTGCAATCACCCTGATAAAAGCGTAGTTTGAAGTCGTGAGGTGTCCCATAACACGATCAAAGCTCCAAGTTCAGACTGGGGAGAGTGTCTTACTCAGTTGGACTTTTCCTTTATTCGCTCAACTCTTTGACCAATCTGTATGTATGTATAAACCGAACACGGACAATACTTTCCATCCCAGAATTGAGACTGAGATACAACTTCAAATCTCAGTCCCTACACCCCAGCTGATCATACACTACAGCGCAGCGGCCCCAGTGTCAGAACCCCCCGGAACTGGTTAAGCGCGAAGGAGGGAGCAACAAAGGAGCAGCAAAGTTATATATAAGGAGCAGGTTATATATAACGCAGTAGGGGGCAGATTTCAGTAATTTATTATTTTAACTTCTACTGTAGTTAGCCTCTATAAGCCTTCACCTTATATTATATATTTATTAACAGTCTAAAATCTCTATTTATAAAGAAGATTAAGCTAGAAGCTTAAAATGCTAGCTTAAATAAAATATATTAAGAAAGCTTAGTTAGTATAATAATTTAATAATAAAATATCTTTATTATTTATTAATCTAAATACTTAAGATAAATAGAAATAGCAAAAGCTTTTGCTCTTATATAGCAATAGAAGCATTTAGTTAACTTCTAGAAGAATATAATAAAAGTAAAAAGATACTACTTTATTTAAGCAAAAAGAATATAATGAAACCTTTTTAATAAAGTCTACTTAAAATTAAAAATACTTAAATTATATAATTAGTAATTATTTATTAAAACTATATAAAAAAGAATATTATTTTAAGAAAGAAATTTTTTATTACTATATATAAAAAGCATTTATATAAGAGATATACTAAGTTAAAGCAACTTAAAAGTATTTTAGCTAGCTTAATGCTTAGATCTAAATATAATAAGCTTAGTTTAGTTCTATTTAATACTATAGCTAATATTAATAAAGCTTTTATCTTCAGCTATAATATTATTTTATTTAACTTTATTAAATTAAGATCTTTTTAAATATAAAAATAAAACTAACTTTACTCTATAAATAAGCTAATAAATATTAATTTAGCTACTACTAAAAACTTATTTTAAGCATTTAGTATAGTTTTCTAACTGTTTTTATTACTTATTTTATTATATTTTAAGAGATTAATAAGAGATTTATAAAGTTTCTTATTTAATTACTATTATCGCTTTAACTTATAAGCTTATTAACTATATATTAACTGTAATAAAGTAGTATATATAGTAAGCTGTTTCTAAAAGCATTTTAAGATATTATAGATATATTATATATTTAATTGCTATTAAGACTTTACTTTTACTATAGATTAAGTTACTTAAATAGAGCTTAAGATATTTCTATATAATAATTTATTTAATTCTATAAGCAGAAAAATAGCTATTAATATATATCTTAATAGTACTTTCTAAAAGCTTAAAGAGAAAGTTAATAAGTTTATTACTTATATTAATAATCTTAAACTTAAATTAAATTGTTACTCTATAGAAAAATAATATATTTTAATACTATTTAGTAAACTATAACTGCAGCTATACTATATTATAATATTATAGATAGTACTTTTATATATATATATAAAGCTGATATCTTTTACTTACTATATTAAGCAGTTTATATTAGTAATATTTAATTATTAGATATTACTTCTAATAAATTTAACTAGAAATATATTATTAACAGCATAATAAGCTAGTAATTATACTACTTTAGTACTAATACTATAGTGTAGATTATTACTATAAAATGCTACCTGCTATAACTGCTAAAAGTTAAGCTATATTATAAAGAATTATTTATAGCTTAAAATATAGCTTTAGTAGTATTATAATTGCAGTAAGATTAACTATTTAGCAAACTTATACCTTAATATAATATACTAAAAGTGTAGCTAAAAAGGGTATAAAGCAGCTAGTTATCTTATTTATAATGCTACTTAAGAGTAGTAGAAGCTTATAATAAACTTTAATATTATTTCTATTTAAGCTATAGATTTTCAGTAGTAAAGATATTATTTAGATATTTTAATTTAAATATATTTTAACTATATTTAAATAAAACTAAAAGTATTTATTAACTTAGAATTAAGAGGAAATATTATTAGCTGCTACTTATTTAAAGTGTTTAAAGCGAACTTTTACTTCTACTTAGCATTTCAGTTAGTAGATATTAATAATTATAAGATCTAAATATTAAAAAGCTGCTATCTGCAGTTAAAAGTTTCTAATACTAATAATATTATAGAAATATAGTTATGCTACTTTATTATTATAGATCTATTAATATTTATATTTATCTTTAAGATCTTATAGTTAGAAGATATTAACTTGCTTATCAGTTAAAAAGAGAAAAAATAATGCTATTTAATCTATAAGCATTATATCTATTTAAATGCCCTATAGAAGAAGCTGCTAAATAGCTTATAAGTTACTACTATAGTATATATTACTATTATATTAGCTGTTAACATTTTTATTATGCTATTAAGTAATACTAAAGATTAATATAAGTGTTATAATAACTTTAATAACTTATTTTTAGAAGAAAAAGTTATTTTGCTTTTTAATAAAGTAGCTTATAACTACTAAATTAAGCTAAATAATACTGCTTCTATTTCTTAGAAGCTTATCTATTTACTGTTAAACTATAAGTTAGAAATCTTATATAATTACTTAACTAAAGCAGAGGTAAGAAGCTGAATATAGCTGTTAATAAGCTTAGCAGAAATATCTATTTTTTTTATTTTAAAAAAGAGAGAGAAGTTATAACTTTATATTAACTACTAAGTAATAAATAAGATTACTTATAAAGATAAAATGCTATTACTTCTAATAAAAGAGATTTTAAACTATCTATCTAATATATTAGTCTTTATAAAACTTAACTTAAAGAATGCGTACTATTAGATATATATTACTAAAAGTAATAAGTAAAAGACTATATTTCACACTAGATATAGCTAATTTAAATATTTAGTTATACTATTCAGTCTAATTAATATACTAGCTACTTTTTAAATATATATTAATAACATTCTAAGCAGCTTAATAAATACTATTTATATTATCTACTTAAATAATATCTTAATTTATAGTAATAACTATAATATATATAAAGCATATATCTATAGCATTTTAAACTAGCTATACTAATAGAACTTATATTTGAATAGAGAAAAATATAAATTTTATATATCTTATATTAGCTTCTTAAGATATATAATATTTAAAGATAGCGTTAAAATAGAAGCAGTATATATTAAAGCTATAGCAAATTAGCTGTTACTATACAGCATAAAAGATATTTAAACCTTCTTAAGCTTTATAGATTTCTATTAATATTTTATTTTAAACTATATAAAGATTATAGCGCTTCTAATAGACTTATTATATAAAGCTAAATTAAGTGAGATTAAGCTTCTAATTAGTACTATTATAATATTTAAAATATTGCTTTATGCCTTTATAAGAGCTTCTATACTACAGTATTTTAATTTTATATTATTAATTAAAATATAAATAGATACTTTATTACAAGCTATTAAAGCTGTAATTATTTAGTTATTTAAAAGCTAATAGCATTTAGTTATATTTAGATTATATAAATTAATAAATATAAAGAGCTACTATAGAATAGAAGATGTAAAGCTTTTTGCTATTATAGATGCTTTAAAAAACTAGCATTATTATTTAATATATAGTAAAGATTATTCTATAATCTTTATAGATTATTTTAACTTATAATTTCTAAATATTAAAAAGAAACTAAATAGAAGATAGCTATATTAGCTTAATAAGTTAGCAGCTTTTAATATTAATATATATTTTAAACTAAATATTAAAAACCTAATAAATAAACTTTCTTAAAGATTAAATTACAGCAAATCTTATTTAAAAAGAAGCGCCTAAAAGCTACTTAAAAAGATATAGATGCAGCTTATAAAGGCAGAAGCTTTATAAGCACTACTTATAGTAGCTACTATATCTATAAAAAATCGCTATAAAAGCAGCATTAAAGTTAAAAAGATATAAACAGTACTATATAGAAGCAAAAGAAGAAAAGTAGAAGCTTCAGCTTAAGCTATAGACTTAGAAAAGCTGCTTAAAAGGTATAATAAAGCTTTAGGCTTAAGGCGTTAAAATAGTAGTATAACACTTAGGGAGATACTTAAGCCTACTGCTAAAACTGCAGATTATAAGCTGCTTATCCTATAGAACTCTATTAAAGATATAGCACTTAAAATAGCTATTAAAAAAAGTTAGATATTAATAATAAGTTAGTTATTAGCAGCTTAATAAAAGGATGCTTTTATTAAAGAATGCTAATAAGCTAAAAAGTGCTAATAACTATAATAAGCTGATAGCTATTAGTTATAAAACTAGAGGTATAATATAAAAAAGCTGTTATATTTTAGTAACTATATATATATTTTACTATATTATAATATCTACTGAGAGATTATTAAAAGTTACTATAATATACTAACAGCAGAATATTATAATATAAAATAGATATTAATGCTACTTAAGAGATACTACTATTAAAACTTAATAAGTAAAGATATTAAAGCTTATATTAACACTTATATAATATACTAGAAGATAAAACCTTATTACTACTATTTTTATAGGTTATTATAACTTTTGTTTATACTGTAACAACTTTAGTAGGAAATCTCTCTTAATTTTATTATAGAATTACTTATATTAATAACACTTCTAAGTTATAAAGCTTATAATATTATGCTAATAGTAGTAAACTAACTTATAAAATATAGTATTTATATTGCTATGCATTTAATGCTTACTGCTTAAAGCTTTGCTGATCTATTATTTACTAAAATCTTCAAAACCTTTAGTATTTTAGAAGTTATTATATTAAATAGAAGATTACTTTTTATAAGCAAATTCTAAATATATCTCTACTATTTTTTAGCTACTAAGAGGTGTTTAAATATAGCTTTTCACTTCTAAATAGATAGTTAAACTAAATAATAAAACTAATATTTAGAGTAGTATCTATAGTACTTCTGCACTTAAAACTAATCTAATTAAACATAATAATTTAACTTCATATAATTTATATATAATAATATTTAGCATTCAGCTATATAGGCTGCTTTAGTAGAAGCTCTTTTTAGGTTTCTACTAAGAGGATTAATAACTATAAAGCTTAACACTAAGTTAGCTTCTAAAAATGCTATAGCTGCTAGCTATATAGAATAACTCTATGCTAACTAAGAGGCTTTAAAGCTTTTACTGTAATATATGTAATAAATATATATAACTTAAGTAAATAAGACTTAAGTTTATAAGGTTTATCCCTTTAGAAGCAGAAAATGGCTCAACTGTACTCTTTTTTGTGACTTTTGACTACTTACAGAGAGTTAGAGTGATTATAGAATTTTTTGAAACTCTCGCAATAATCAGCCACAAATCAGCTAATAAAAAAAAAGTGATATTCTCATATAGATTAATATAGTAATTATTTTTCTAGTCTTTTTCTTTATTTACTGATTATAGTTGAATTTTCAATTAACTGTAGAGGCAAAAAGGAAGCATTTTTATAAGGGACTGGGCACACAGAGCGGCAATACTGAGGATAACCCAGCTAATAAAGGCTGAAGGTATAGAGACGCCTATAGGCCTAAGGTATAAAACCCTCCACAGTGAGAACTCAGCGAGGACTTGCTGAAGGTTAGAAAAAGAGGATCTTAGAAGAAGTAAGCAAAAGTAGTGCAGCAATACTATACCTACCTTTTAGGTGCTTCTTCTATCAGTTTAATCTAACTATAGCTTATAGCTTCTAAATACCTTTATAATTCTTTTGCTTCTATTTTAATTTAAGAAAGTTAATAATAATAATAGCATTATATACTTAAGTAATATCTATTAATTAGGTTAAAAAACTTATGCTTAGTGTTTATTAAGTATAGAGTGAAACAGCTTATATAAACCTATATAGAGAAGATAATTTTAGCAAATAATTAGAGGATAATGCAAATTAATAAGGGAAAGTGAGAAGCTATGCTTTAAGTGAGGCTAAAAGCCTTAAAGAGAATAAGCTACTTATGCTAAATGCTTGCTACTTAGGCGATAAGTATATATAGAAAGATAGAGACTATAAGACCTCTCTTTATAGATTGGACAGGCTATAAGGCTAGACGTCTATAGCTGTAGCTAACAGGCTAGCTTAAGCTAGAGGGCTAGAAGAAGCAACTAGCTAAATGCTGATGCAGCAGATGATTGCTATAATAGCCAGCTAGTAAGAGCTAATTACTGCTGTACTAAGTAATTAAGTGTCTGCTGAATAATTGCTTAAGGTTTTTAAGAAACCTTCAAACTATAATATAGCCTACCTCACTAGTAAGTCTATAAGTATAATAAGAAAAGATTAGCTTATTGCAGTAGAGGAAGCTTATAAATATTATTCTAGCTGCTCTAATAGCTAATATATCTAGTAAGCTGTAAGTGTAATAAAGTATACTTTGCAAATAGAATAGTAAATATATTAGTAAATGCTTATAGACACCTTAGAGAGAGAAGTTAACTTAAGATAGAAAGACTTTAGAATCTTTATAAGAGGGCAGCATATTATATTTAAACTTTAAGAATAGAACTACTATAATGCTTTAAGGTAGTATTGTCAGAAAGATAATAAGAAGCTAATTGCATATTAGGCTTGATAGGAGTTTATTAACTAAGTTTTCAGCAAGCTGAATATAAGTAATATAAAGATATATACCTTCTTTTAGGGCTTTATGAGGACTTTAAAAGATAAACTATTTAAATAAGATATTAACTATACTAATGCACACACTATTGCTCTATATACCTAGAGGTTATAAGAGATTATAGAAGGGAGGTATATAGGAAGAACTATTAAACGTTCTAAGTTATATAAGCAACTGCACTTAAGCTCTTTAGACTGCCTTTATAAGAGCAGTTTGCAGCCTTCTAGGTTGTTAAACTAAAGAGATTGCTATCTAGAGACTTTATTTTAGAATAACTGCTTAGCAAACACCTATGCAACACCTAGCTCTAGTAGTAGACTTTTTAATTCTTAGAAACTTTAATATTATAACTGTAAGAAGTATAGGTATATTTCTTCTAACTGTATTAAGAACTAGATGCAGCTAGCAGACAGCAATTAGAACTTTAACTTAAAATAGAGTGGAATTAATGCAATTTCAGTATTTTATATAATTAATGCTGAAGACTTAGGAAATAAGTAGATATAGAAATAACTCTAAAAAGCACTATATTAGAAATCACTTTAGTTCTAATAAGATAAACTATTAAAAAATAGATGCTAACACTTTAAGCAGCTAGCAAAATTAAACTAAAAGTTGATATAGATATTTATATAGCAGTAGATATTATATAAGAAGACCTTATTAAGAAACTTTAATTAAAGGAGGCTATAAGTGTTGCAGCTTTTAAATTAGTAGACTTCTAAGGAAAGCTTATACTTATTAGAAAGATTTATTAGCTTATATTTTTCTTTATAGATAATTAAAGATATCTATAGAAGATTCACTAAGCTTTTATTGCAAGCCCCTACCTTAAAAGAGCAGGAGATATTCTCCTATCTAATAATTTAATAAGGTAGGAAGATATTTATATTAATATTTATATATATATTTAGTTATATAAATACTTCTTATTTGCTAAACTAGAAGCAATCATCTAAGAAATCATAGAGAATAGCTAACAGGCTTATATTATATATCTAATAGGCGTTTTAGCCCCTAATAAAAAGGATATTAAGACCTTAAGTGAATGCTTGCTAGGTGAAGGCTGGGAAAAAGAAGTTTCTAAAGAACTTTAAGACTTTGCTGATATTTTTAATAAGGAAAATATAAAAAAAGTTCTTAAGCTGAAGGAAGTAATATATTATATTAAACTGAAACCTAATAAGGAACTTCTGTATAAGCTTATATATCTTATATCAGCAGAATAACTTTAAATACTTACTAAATATATTTAAGAAATAGAGGCAGCAGGCTGTATATACTATTTAACTAGCTTTATAAGAGCATTTATGCTATTTATACCTAAGAAGAATAGAAGTTTATAATTATATATAAACTACAGAGGACTAAATAAAATTATAGTAAAAAACTATTATCTTTTGCTACTAATTAGCAAGCTTCTAAACAGGCTTGCTAGTATAAAGTTTATTTTAAAGATTGATTTAAGTGAAGCATACTATTATATTGCAATTAATAAGGCAGATAGATAGAAAACTATATTTAGAACAAAATATAAGTATTTTAAATATATAGTAATGCTATTTAGGCTTATTAACACCTCTATAACTTTTTAGGTATATATCTATTAAGTGCTTACTAACCTCTTAGATACTTATTATATTATATATTTAGATGATATTCTTATCTACTTAGATATAAGAGAGCAGCATACTAAGGACCTCTATGCTGTTTTATGCTGCTTAAAGGCTGCTAAGCTGTTTATAAAACTGAAAAAGTATAACTTTTATTAGATAGAAGTAGACTTCTTAAGGTTTTATATTACTTAAGATAGTATAGAGATAGACCTAGAGTGAGTTTAAATAGTTACTAAATAGCTAATGCTAAAGTCTTTTAGAGATATATAAGTATTTTTAGGATTTTATAACTTCTATTATAAATTTATTGCAAGATATTTCTATATTGCTATCTCTATAAATAGTGCGCTTAAAGGAAGCTAAAACAGCATAAAGTTAGAAGCCTTTATTTAAATAGAGGAGATATAGACTATATTTAAGATATTTTAGAAAGCATTTGCTGAAGCCTTAATACTAAAATATTATAACCTAATGCTAGAAATAAGAGTTAAGACTGATATATCTACTTAAATAGCATTTAGTATGCTTTTGCAGAAGTATAGCATAGTTTAACACTTAGTAGCTTTCTGGTTAAAGAAGCTTTTAGATATAGAGAGATATTAGACTATAGGGCAGTAAGAGCTCTTAGTAATTATAAAAAGTTTAGATTATTAGGCTTAATACTTATAAAAACTTCCTAAGAAGTTCCTAGTTCTTACAAACTATACAGCACTAAAAGAAGTGCTTGCTACACCTGCATAAAATATTTGCAGAAGGCTTACCTAATAGGTTTATTGCCTATCTATATTTAATTTTAAAATTTAATATAGGTTAGAGGTTATAAATCTAGCAGATAGACTGTTATAATGCTCTGATTATATAGTAGAAGATATAAAAATAGATGATATACTTCCTATTCTTAGAAAAAAGCTTAAGCTTATTAGCTAGCTTTTAGTGATAAATTGCTAATATATTGCTAAGCTTAAAAAGATTATAGCTACTATAAAAACTTATATCTAGGCTGTCTAGCGAAGTATATAAGAACCTTGCTAAAAGGCTAGCTCTAAAGTTGAGGAATCCTCACCCTCAGGTTAGCACTACCCTATAGAAAGAACTAATAATCTACTATATTAAAGTATATATATTAGCATTATTACCTGCTTAAAATTGTATATAAGTGTTATACTAACTGCTCTATAGGAGATTAGCGATATGTTAGAGGACTTAAGAGGAGCTAAGGTTATTATGCTAGAATAATATATCTTATATACTATAATAAGAGAGCTTATTTAGGATGAAACAGTTTATATATTGCAACTAGGCGTAGATTTTAAATAGATAGTTAGAGGATTGCAGGCTAAAGACCACTTCTATAGAGATCTTATAGCTAAGGTTTGCTGAAATGCTAGAGAATACTAAAAATACTAACTTAATAAGAATAATATCTTTTAGTTTAAAAGAAGATTTATTATTTTAGAAGAAAGATCTCTCTGCTATAAAATCCTGAGAAACTACTATAATACACTTAGATTAAGGTATATAGAGGCGAATAAGATAGCTAAACTGATCTTATAAAAGTTTTATTAGCTATATCTAATAGAAGATATATAGTAATATATTATTAAATGCTTATACTGCTAAGAGGTGTGTATACTACAGCATAAACTATATAGACTGCTGTAAATATTAGAACTGCTAGCATACTTATTCTAATAGATTTCTTTAGACTTTTTAACTAGCTTACTAGAAAGTTGCTAAGATGATAGGATTATTTATAATGCAATCTTAGTAGTTATATATAGAATAACTAAAGTAGTTTAATTCTTAGTGATAATTAAGCGACTAGATGCTGCAGGCTTAGTGAGGATCTTATATTAAGAGATTAAGTGCTAGTATAGCATATCTGAAGCTATTATTAGCAATAGAGATAAACTGATCACTAGTTAGTTCTAGTGAGACTGAACTAAAGCCTAAGATATAGAAGGATATATCTCTATAGTATAGCACTTATAAATAGACAGTTAGACAGAAAGGATGCATCAGACTTTAACAGCATATCTCTTAAAGTTTAGCAAAAGTCTGTATAACTAATAGGTAATACAGCTAGTTAAAGCTAAGTTCTTATATAATAATAGCAAATATATTACTATCAGCATATTGCTATTTAAAGCCTTTATAAGATATTACTTAAGAATAATTAACTACTGCTTGCTATATATTAACCTTAAGACTTAAGAGGTTAAAGAAAGACTTAAGAAGTTAATAGAGATTTGCTAAAAGATAGCTAAGAATTAGCAGTATATAACTAAAGTATAAGCTAAAAATGCAAATGCTAAAAGAAAGATATAATTATATAATATTAGAAATATTATAAGACTTTTAATTAAGAACTTTTATTTTGCAAAAGGTTAGCAAAAGCTTATTTTGCAATTTATTTCTATACTAGTTATAGAAGTTATAAGCTTTAATACCTATAGAGTATAGCTTTTAGAGAAGTATAATTAGGTATATAATATCTTTTCTGTTATATTACTAGAGCTATAGTATAGCTGAAAGTTTGCTAAAGGACTGCTTTTAAACTTAGAAGAAGACCTTAAAGAATAGGAAGTTGAAGATATTATATTGTAAAGAGAAGCGCTAGAAGGCCCCTTATATCTAGTTAAATAGAAGGGCTAGCTAGTAGAATATAACATTTAAAAGCCTAAAGAACACTTAGCAAATACTTTATAAATTCTCATAAAATTTAAAAAGCAGTAGTATAAGTTATATTATAAGTAGGATAATAAGTAGTATAGAGAAAATGAGAAAAGTTAATTAACTATAAAACAGCTAAAATGCTAGCAAAAACTTCTTAAATCCCTTATAAAAGCAATATAAAACTATAGATATCTAATTAAAAACATCTTATAGAAATCTATTATACTTCTGCTAAAGTTTTACTAATAATATTACTCTTTATCCTCCTTACTATTTTTATTATTATTATCTTTATCTTTATTTTCCTCTTCTTTTTCTTTTTTATCTGCAGCTTTATTTTTATTATTTTTATTCTCACTATTATTGCTATTACTAGTTATACTGCTATTCCTATTCTGCAGATTGTTGCTAAGCTTATTAAAGTTGCTATTATTACTATCCCCCCTACTAAAAGAATTATTCTTATTATCAGTATTAACTAAGTTCTAGCAAACTGCTGCTAAATGCTTACTAATATCTTTATAAGAATTAGGGTGAAGTGTAGGACTACTACTAACAGTCTTAAAGATTGTAATTAGAGTATAGCGATAGGTGTTGCAAAGTATATAGGCATTTTAAATCTTTAAAGGATCCTATAAAGGAAGTGTAGCTATATAAAGATTGCTCTTTAAGAGATATATTGCTAAGATATCAGTAAGCCTATTAAAAAAGTCAGCTTATTTAAAGATATAGGTTTTATTATATAAGTAGAAAGAAAAAGTATCTTTAATTTGCTTTATAATCTTATCTATCTTATCTTAGTCTTTAGCTTAGTGAGCTAGCTGTAAATACCTATTAGTATAAAGGCAAAGATAAAGCAAACTATAAGATAAAACTTATATCTAAAGATATTTAAAGTTATACCTATATATAGGCAGCAGCGCTCTCTTTAACACTTATAGCTACTAATTAGTTGTTATAATTCTTAGTGTTCTATTGAAGGCTGGTAGGGTTTACTAACTACTTATAAAGACTCTAGAGAAATATCTAACCCTTTTTAATTGCAGTGAAAATATAGTAAATCTCACGCTAATAGTGATAACTAGCTTCAATCTGATAGATATAACGCTTAACCTAGTTTTAATAATAGCAAACAGTTAGAATAAGGTAGGAAGGAATCTAGAAGTGAAACAGTTAGCTTATACTTTCTCTGAATAATTACTGAACTTACTCTACAGCACTTAACGCTATGCAACCAGTATAACTTATATATATAATCTCTATTACAGGCATAAGTGCAAACAACCTTACTGCTCTTATGAAGCTATAATACACAGCTAATATAAGGCTTGCTGCTATTAGATTAGTCATACTAATATATACTATCACTAAGCTTGGAATTATTAGGACTATATTTAGCAAGGATTTAGGTAATAAGGCTTTTTGCACTTATGATATTAGTTATAGAAGTATTATAAAGTAGTGAAGTGTTTATAAAGGGTTTATAGAGGCTTAGTAAAGCTTGCATAATGTGAAGATATAGAAGGATGTATTGTTATGAGGAAAAGAAGAACTAAATTAAAGTAGAGAAAAGCTGTCACTTTATAGATAATTATAAAGCCTTATCAAATAGTTATAGAAGCAGGTGTAATATTAGATAAAGTGAACAATAGTTATTCACTATAGCAAACGCTACTAAAAGTGAAAAGGTAGGTATAGTGAATTAATAACAGCAGTTGCTATCTAACTTAATTAACAGCCTTATAATACGCCTGTTTAAAAGGGAGATAATAGGACAAAAAATAAAGCTATTATAAAGAACACTATAAGGACATTATATTAGGAAACCTTACTAAATAAAGAGTGAGTTTATAGGGAATAAGAGCAATAAAACACCTAGATAACTATATTTACTAAAGGGAAGAATAAATATTACTTTCTTTAAAGATAACTAATAAAAAGGTCTAAAATAAAAAGACTTATATATAGCTTAAAAAACCTTAATTAATAATAACTATAATAATAACAGCTTAAATAGATAATAGAGCTTTTACTAAATATATAACAGCTACCTGCTATGCTAAACAACAGAGAAGGATAATAAAGGCTGCTCTAGACGATAGAAGAGGACTGCTGCAGCCACTTTAAACTAGAGGCTGACTATATAGTAAGAACTATTATAACTAGAAAGGGGATAATTATAAGGAACTAAGCATATAGAGCAGCAATACTAGGGACAACCTAGCTAATAAAGGCTGAAGGTATAGAGACGCCTGTAGGCTTAAGATATAGAACCTTCTATAGCGAGAACTTAGTGAGGACTTGCTGAAGGTTGGAAAAAGGGGATCTTAGAAGAAGTAAGCAAAAGTAGCGCAGCAATACTATACCTACCTTTTGGGTGCTTCTTCTATCAGTTTGACCTAACTGTGGCCTATAGCCTCTAAATACCTTTACAATTTTGCAGCTTAGGCTACAATCTCCTCAATTAACAACGCTAGTCTTTATCGCCCTACTTAATAACTTTCTAGCTAATTAGATGCATTAGATTCTAGCTAGTGCGTTAATCAGTTGCAATAGGCTCTTCTTTGCAACCTAACCTCAGCCACTTTAGCCCTCTTCCTCTACCTACTTTAAACGACACCTTCTTCAACCTACCTCCTCTACTAATTTATAACAACAATAATAAAGCTTCTAATAACAAACTAAACCTTATAGAGGAAGCTGAAGATAATAAAGATAATAGTGAGCGCTTTTTTTTAGTGTTTCTATCATTTTTATAGCTAATTTTTGCCTAGAATAAGATTTTTTGCAGTTAACTTCTATATTGCAGCCTCTATTGCAGCCAGCCTTACAGCTAGCTTTGCAGCCCCCTTTAAGGTTAGTACTGTTGCATAAAAACAACTTTAGCCTTAAGCTGATGCTGCAGTAGCTACTAAAGGTGTAGCTTAATAGCAGCATACTAGAGGCGTATTATTACCCCTCTTTTTGCAAACTTCACCCTGCTAACTACACTGCAACCTTTATACACCTCAATAGTAAGTTAGCCTTTAATATTTTCCTATGCTTTATGCCTACTAACCTTATTGCTAATTAGGCTAAGTAGACTAATTAGCAGTTTCTTCTATATTAAGTTAGCGCTAGCAGCCTTTGCTAAGGCTCTAAAAGGAAGGCGTTGCGCTTTGATAAGGCGTTTGTTACTAGTCTTACTGAGGTCTATATCTTTCTTGCTTGCTTTATCTACTTATTAATATATCCTGCTGCTTAGTAGGATTACTATTAGTTTACTGTGCTGCAGAGGCTTCACTACAATCTTACTAACTATATCTTAAGAGACTATTTTATCAGTTTTTACTGCAATTTTCACTTATAAGATCTTAATATGCCTAAGCCCCTTATGGGGATCTGGAATAAGATTTAGCTATAGTTAGATTAGATTTAAGAGGTGTCTTTCTCACTTTAGAACTTCAGCTTTATTATTGCTGTTGATAAGTGTATAGTATGCTTTTAGAGATGCTCTTATAATGTTATTAAAATGCTAAAAAAGCTTATTAAAGTTAGGTTTAAGCTGTAGGTAGCTGTATAGTAGGGCTACTTCCTAGCTTAAATCCCCTACATGCATACTAACCTCTCATCAACTTCTGAGATTGTTGCTGCTAAAAAAGAACTCTTCAGTGTTAATATCCTACCTCTACAGCTCCTGCTAGTTCAAGCTGCAGTAGAAGCAATATAAGGTTTCACATGCTTTGCTAATAAGTTAGTACCTAAGAAGCCTTACATGCCTAAGCAGTTAATATCTACTTAAGCTGTTATTATTACCTTTATATAGCGCCTACTTGCCCCTACCTATCTCTAGCTAGAGAGGGCTACTGCCTATTACTATATTTTCACTAATAACTTATTTACTACTGTTAACCTTATTTAACACTTATATTAATTGCAGCTATCTGTAGCTGCTATAAGCACTATCCAGCTGAATTCTAGCGTTATTAAGCTACTTAGGCAGTTATAGGCTAGTAATAAAAAGAGCGACTTTATGCTATAAGGCTAGCTTTTTGCCTACCTAATGCTAAATAGCCTTACCTGCTAGTTTGCATTTAAAGATAATATAGTTATGCTTCTGATCAGTAGTGTGTTTAACAGCAAGGAGATTGCCACTCTATAGGTATATAAACAACTTAATGCTATATTAACTTCAGCAAGAACAGTATATATCCTCTTTGAGATCCTTTTTATACTTATTAATATAGAGGACTTTTAGAGTTTACAGTCCTCTAAGAAGGGTTATAAGCTAGCTATAGTGCCTTATTAGTACCTGCTTATATTTAATATTATTAATAACTATAACTATAGTATAAATAGCATTAATATTAGCAACTAATATAAAGCTAACTACAGTAGTATTAGTGAATAACGCTGCTATTATGGCAGCTAGCAGCCTATAGCTTTTAATTACTTACTAGATATATTAGAGGTCTGCAGAGCATTTTTAGCGCTATATTTGCTAACTTTTTTATACTATAAAGGTTATACTTATTAATATATACCTACTCTATAAAGCCTCAAACCTTATATATAACAAGCCCTCTACAGCTTTCTAATAAAAGCTCTATAAACAGTTAACAGCAAAATTCAAGCTTATAGCTGTCAAAAAGCATTACTTTATACCTATTTAAGATATAAAGACCTCTTCTTATAAACTTAAATAATATCAAAAGAAACAGCACTACTGCACCTATATAAAGCGTTTCAAAAGAACTATATTAGAGCAAGTAGATAGAAATAGTAGCTAGAAATAGCACTATACGCACTAAAGCTGCATTAAGTGCGATATACCTCTCTGCTATACTAGCGACTACTAGGCAAAATAGCATAGTGAAAACACCTAGACAGTAACACTACAGGCTGGATTTTTTAGGTGGCAGAAAGGTGTAGTAACCTCTGTCGGCAATATACCTCACGCAGAGTCAATCATTAATCGAATTACGCAATTAGTTAACTACCTCTAGAGGTATAAATAATCTCTGGCTGAGCTATTTTCCACCCTTAAAGGGATAAAGTTAGAAATTTAGTATTTCTATTAGAGAAGTATATTTAGAAGCAGTAACTTAGCTAAAAGCTAATAGATAAATACTTAAAGCTGTTTACTATTTTAGTAGTAGTTAGAATATTAGAAGTAGCTTACTAATTAGATATCTTAAGTTAGTATTAAATTTATAATATCTTTTATATTTCTCTGCTAGAGCTTTATTACTACTATAAAAGAGCATCTTAACAGCTGCTTTTAATTAGTAATATAAATAAGAAGCTTCTATATAAGATTAACTATATTATAGCATATAGAGAGCTTAAGAAGAAAAAGCAGTATTTAATCAGATAGTAGAATTGCAGTAATAATAAAAATATTTAGAAGCTAATATATTATATTAAGAATATAGTATTAATATAGCAATATAAAGAAGTAGTATTAATTAAAAGCTGCTAGTAAAGCAGCTTTATAATTTAAAGTTAGCAAATAGTATAAATGCTATACTAACTAGCTTTTTATACAGCTATCTATAAACTTTAATAACTATTTTCTTTAAGCAGCATAGTAATAGCATAAAAGCAGTATAAGCTTAACTTCTAAATAGCATAAAAGAGGTATTATTTAGCATTCTCTTATTTACCTTCTTTATTCTCTTTCTCTTTAGAGTAGATATGCTATAGCTATAAGTTAGCTAAGTTATAAAGAAGTAAGAGCAGCAACTTATATATTAGATTGTAATATAAATCTTATTTATAGCTAGAATAGTATAAGTGAGAAGTTTAATAAGAGCAGTATAAATAGGTATAGGTTGCTTAAAAGCAGTAATAGTGCAATTTAGTAGCTACTGCTAAATAAAAGTAATTAGAAGATTTTTAAATATAATAATAGCGTAATTAATAAGCTGTTAGAGAGTAAAGTTAAGCTGAGTAGAAATACTATTAGTAATAAAAATAAGAGGTATAGAAGTAAAAGCTATAGAAACTAAAAATATAAAAGCAGTAAGCATAATGCTTTTAAACTTTATTTCAGCTTAAAAGAGAGAGGTTATATATATAGTAGATATAGAGAGATTATAGTAAGAGAAGACTTTTAATATATTATTTATAGTAATAAAATAGTTTTTATATATTTAGAAGAATTAGTAATTATACTATATATAAGCATCTAAAGAGTTAAGATTTATTTTTTAGTTATAGATATTACTATTTAAAATATCTATAATATCTTAGAGCTTATTAGCAGCTTTTTAAGCAAACGACAGAGACCCCTGCCCCCTTCCGTCAGGTCTGACACTGCCCCCTCCCCCTTCACACCAACCACGAGCCCACCGGGTACCGCAATCGACCGAATCCAGAAGTTACCACCAAATCCAGTTGTTCCTCGACCAAATCCAGAATCCCCCCCTCCGACCACCCCTCCCTCCGACCACCAGCCGGTAGTGAATGCGCATGGGAGTATATGAGTTCAACTTTCCCACTCAATACACATTCCAAGGAAGTATGCTCAAGACAAAGTTCCCAAAGCAATCAGATCATGCCGATCTCTTCAGAAAACATCATAGCGACTGTCTTCGGAATCTCCGGGCTTTTCGTGGCCGGCTTGGGGGTTTTCCTGGCGTACAAAACGTTGAAGAAGACCCAGGGACGCGGCGATGTCGAGCGCGCATGGCCCCGAAATCGACGCGGGACGGAATTTCACTTACGCGACATTCAGGTCCCCCAGTCTCTCCCGGGTAAAACATCGGTCCATCAAGACCCGTCCACATGTTAGTACTTCTGCATCTCTCATCATCTGTGGTGGCCCTTGCAGCAATAGGCCCGTTGTGGTGTTAGCGTGTTCCTGTCATCCCATTCAGCCCAGAAGCGCTCGGCCCGTGGCACTAACTCAATCTCAGCGGGATCGGCACTCCATTGTGACGTCAGGCCTAGCCCAACAAGCTCCCCACTCCCTGCCATCCAACTACCAGTCGCTGCACGTCATCCTCAGCTTTCCACAGCAACCGTCGATTCCAGTCCAAATTCTTGCCAGAACACAATTTTCAGCTCCTCAAGCACTGCTCAAGAGCCTGGTTGGCTTCCATCACCGCCATGCAAATTCGAAGCGCCTCAATATCCTCCTCCATCCTGGCAGCCATCTCGACTGACCCCGCCAACCCCAACCGACGCAGCTTCCGCATCAAGATCTTCCGCGTCCTCGCGTCGTTCCTCTCTATTTTCAGCCTGCCGCTCTCCCGCTACCGCGCCGCCGACTTTCTCGAGCTCCGACACAATGTCTGGCACATGGATGAAGATGAATACGCGGGTTCATTCCTTCTAGCTGAGAAGCGCAGCAAGGGCAAAGGCCGCGAGTCCGACCTCAAGCCCGTCGGCGACCTGGGCTACAGCGGCTCGACCTTCTTCACGACCGCCGACGGCAAGTTCCTCATCAAGTCGCTGCCCCGCCGATTCGAGCATGAGTTCTTCACGCACGACCTGTTCGATGCCTACGTGGCCCACATGAAGGAGCACCCTCACAGCCTGCTAGTGCGCATCACCGACATGGTGTACACCTCCCTTGCAACTCTTGGCGGCATCTTGGGCACGGCCCCGACGCACCACATCATCATGGAAAATCTCCTCTACGGCAAGGAGATGGAGGAGACTGAGCACCGGAAATCAGGATGGGAGACGTACGATCTCAAGCCTAATGACTACTTCTTCCCTGAGCGAGACATCGCGGGAGGCAGGCTAGCTCCCGAGAGCGTCAAGGAGAGGCTCATCGATGAATTTCCCGACAAGATCCGCATGAAGGCGGACAAGAGACAGGAACTCCTCGGACTCCTCGATGCCGACACCAAGCTCCTCGCAGACAACAATGCCGTCGACTACTCCCTCTTCCTCGTCCGTTACCCCGGCCCCAACGTCACCGACGGCGACCGCGAGAACCCTCCCTCAATCAAATCCGATGCTCACCCGTGGCGGACCGGCATCGTCGACGCCGACGGCAACTGGATCTACCGCGTTGTCGTCCTTGACTTCTTCTGGGCCAAGCACAAGTTCCGCGCCAAGCTCATGACCGGACTCGTCGACTCATACAACGTTGTTGCTGGTCATGGACCCATGAGCATCACTGCCAACCCCGCCGAGTACCAAGAGAGGTTCATCAATATGGTCAAGGACATTGTCATTGAGGCTTGATCCCGCATCATGACCGACCTCGGGGGTTTTTCTTTTTCTTTTCTTCTACCTCAAAGAGCGCGGCGTTGGGATTACATGTAGCATAGCCCTTTCCTTTTCAGCATCCCTGTTGCGTGAGATACCAAGCCTCGTCCCCTGTACTTCATCACTACCTCATCATCTTGAAGTCGATGTGAATTTTCAACACGTCTTGAGGGATTTTAATTAATTATTGCATTAAAAGCTACTGAAGTCACCAGTTGTAGAGCACACGAGCGCCATCCTTTCAGGGCGCCAACCTCAGTCATTTGTTCCAGGATCCCATCATCTTCCGAGTATTGTCTGAATTGAACAGATCATTCCACCAGATCAAATCGTGCTCATGAGCAACATGTTGTTCCCCGGAGGACAGTACTCGAACTCCATGCACTCTCCCGTCTCCAAAGCGCAGTGCACGCCGTTGAACTTCTGGCCCGGCGGGCACTTGGGCTTCTCCTCGCCGACGCACTGCTCGGAAGCCTCATCCCACTTCGTGTTATCACCACATTCGGGCGTTCCGATCACCACACAGCTTGTTCCGTCAAACTTAAGACCAGGAGGACAGGCCGGCTCCTCGATCGACCTGCACCTGCCTCCCACGAACTGCGTGTTGGGCGGACACTTGGGGTCGCCGCCGACACAGTCCGTGCCGTTGAAGTTGGTGTTGGGTCCGCACTTCGGCTCTTCTGGGCCGATGCACTCGCCGTTCTTGAGGACGTAGTCGGGCGGGCAGGTTTCCGTCTCGGTGTCCTGGCATTGGCCGCCGATGAACTGGTACCCGGGAGGACAGACGGGATCACCGATGTCGATGCACACGTTGCCTTGGAGAACTTGTCCCGGGGGGCAGCTGGGAGTTCCCTTCAGGCATGAGCCGCCGTGGAGGGTCGAGCCTTGAGGACAGATGGGCGGGACGCCGGCGATGCAACTCCCATTGCTCAAGTGTCCCTGGATACAGACGGGAGTCTCTTTAGAGATACAGCGGTGGTGGCCATCGTAAACGGTCTCGTCGGGACAGGTCGGGATGCCGGGCTTGACGCAATCGTCACCGTCGTAGTGGCCGCCGTCGTTGCACTTGGGCCGATCGACAACACACTGAGCACCATTCCAAGTACCTTTAGAGCAGGAAGGCGGGCCTGTGGTGCAGACGTTCCCCTGGAGGAGGGATCCGGGAGGGCACTGGACCTTTCCTACGGAGACACACTGACCGTTGGTCAGAGTCGAACCGTGGGGGCAGATGGGCTTCTCCACGGCCGAGCAGGAAGCCTTGTCGCGGGTGTAGCCGGGCGGACATGCGGGGGGGTCGATGTACACGCAGCTGCTTCCCTCGAACTTAGTGCCGGGGGGACAAGTCGGCGGCGGCGGTGTCGTAAACTGGCACCGGTCTCCGATCTGGGTGAAGCCCGGAGGGCACTCGCCCCCGATCCCGTAGCACATCTTGCCGTCCCACTTCATTCCGGGCGCGCAGCAGCGGGAGGTGCCGGAGGCTGCATCGATGGCCAGCTCTGTGTCGGGGCTGCACACGGGGTCTTCGGAAGAGATACACTTCTCGCCCTCCAGCCTGTCGCCGGGGGGACACTGCGGCGGCGTAATCAGGACGCATGTCTGCGTCTTTGCGTCAAAGTTCGTGTCCTCGGGGCAGTGAGGACCATCCGCAACGCAGTCGGTACCCTTGACAGTACTTCCGGCAGGACACTCGGGAGACTGGTGGTGGACGCAGGCCTTCATCGTCTTGTCATACTGGCTCTTCCCAGGGCAGTTGGGAGGGATGATGCTGACGCAGGCGCCGTTGGTGTGGCTCGTTCCATCAGGGCACGACGGGCCGACGATGTTCACGCAGCCCTTGTTGTTGAAGCGGTCGCCGTCGGGGCAGAAGGGTTTGGTGGTGGAGGCGCAGACCTTGCCGTCCAGCTCGAAGCCGGAGGGGCACTTGGGGAGCTCGTCGTAGACGCAGGCCTTGTCCTTGAACTGCAGGGGAGATGGGCAGGAGGGCGTGACGGTCGTGACGCAGACGTGGCCCTCGAGCCTGGCGTCCTCGCCGCAGAATGGTTTCTCGACGGAGACGCAGCGGCCGTTCTTGAGGGTGGTCTTGGGCGGGCACTTGGGCACGCCTAGGACGCAGTTGTTGCCGTCGAAGAGCGTTCCTTCGGGGCAGCACTTGGTGCGGCCCGTGTCTGGGTCGGTGAGGGGTCTGATTGCGTCGAGAGTGTACTTTGCGCGGCTGGAAGAGCCGAGAGGAACTTGGGCTGCTGCTGCCGCATGGGTTGCCAAGAGGGCTACCAGGCTCGCCCGGAGAGTGGTCATGGTGAAAGTAGAATTTGATGAACGAGTTGATTGAGTGCTCGATGGTTGAGTTGCTGAGAACCATGAAGTTGATGGCGCCAGTGAGTCTTATACATGTCTGCCAAGTTAGGCAGTATGATTTTCGATAATCGTCAAGATAATCTTCACATATGCCTCATTGAAAGGAGTAGACGCGTTGTACTACTGAGACTCTCTGGTTCCGGCCAAGACGAGCTACCGACTGTCGAAAACGGAATTATAGGAGGTTCGAAGTTGAAGATTAACACTGACCGAAATATGACGTCGTTACACAAGTTAGACTGCGTAGAAGATGGAAGGTAAGGTAGGAAAGCTCAACGGGCGTTCCCATCGACTTGCCCTCAGGCAATCAATTCATCCTTGCTTCAACTGGCATGAGAGGTTTAGCCCTAGACAACCACCATCAGAGAGCTAATTGAGGAGAAACTCGAAAGTTTGAAACACCTATCTCAAGCGGATCTTCACCCCGCATCTCGCTCTTTGTAACCCGTCAGCACTTGCCAACGTAGTCAAGACATCAACCCATCTTGGGTTTCCAATTGCACGTACTTGGGTCCGAAATGTCTAAGTCAGACCTGTCTCGGTTCAAATCTCAGATTAGTTGGGGCAATTCCCAGATTGCGGTCCGCCGAAAGCGTTGTCGTGCTGGATGGAAATGTGTAAGCGTATTTTGTTCGGCCCCTGGCTAGTGTCGTACGCGTCCAATCTACCGACTCCCGAGACACGATCGCTCAGCGGCGCTTTTCCCCATCTCAACGTCGCGAATGCAAACGGAGCCCGTCTTGCTTTCCTATTTGCTGGCGTGCGTCGGGATCTACTCCGCAGCAGATACCAAGACACGGGGAATCTTAGCAGCTTCCACAACTACCATTGTCTCACCATGAATTCCGTAGACGAATTCGGTAGTCGCAGCATTAGGGATAGAAGCCTCCAACCGTCACATGCAAGTGTCTAGAGACAGCTTGTGCCTGGTTCTAAGCATCAATTCGGCCTTAAGAGGATGTGAAGCTTTCGAGAAGGCGCATATGGACCTGAAAACATCGTCCCCAAGCGCAATCTCCAACGTTCTCTCAACGGAGATCATCCGACGCAATCAGTCTGGTTCGGGGCCCGTCCAATTGACCTCGCCGGATCTGTTCACAATTTTCACCGAGCTTCTAAAGCTCGGTGGCTGATCGACGACGTCAGAACGGCTCGGGAGCTTAGTCCCGCAGATTCAAACCGCGGGCGCTTGGCGTGCCGAACAGTGGTGGAAGGGACGGGACGGCCCAGCAACCCGGCCCGTGTTGCTTTTCTCGCCCTCGTTTCCCCTCGTCCACGGCAGCCATTTCTACCCCGCTCCGGCGAGATCCGAGATCGACAAGATGATCTTGATAACGTCTGAGATTTGTCTGAGCCACAAAACTTTGAAGACCGTAGGGTGCAAGGCTTGTGAGAATATCGAGGGACGCTTACTGTGGGTGTTTGCTGCAAGCAGAGTGTTGAAAGAAGGAGCTTCATCTTTGCAAACGGGAAAGACGTGATGTTGCGGAGGTACCGGGACCGCTCTCTGAAGGAGTACGCTGCGTAGTGGTCGGGGTTTTTGCTGATACCAACCGATGGAGTCCTACGCTGGCCTAGGGCAAGCCCATCGCTTGTGTTGTGAAGTCGCGCAGTCTATGATGTTTACAGAATGCCATTTTCACATAAGTCTGAGGCAACGGGTTGCCTTTCTCCGCATATAAAGCCAGGAGTGTCGGGAGCAATTCAGTAGGGTCGTATGAGAAAATCCAACCCATTCTAAACCACCCACTCCGTTTTACACACATCAAGTCCAGCCATAATGCTCTTCCGCTCGATCCACCTCCTTGCCCTGGGAGCGGGAGTCGTTCATGCCCAACAAGCTCCCCTCGGCGGCGGCGGCGGCGCCGGCTGTCTCACCTCGACGAGCGGCAGCCGCGGCACCGCCCTCAGCGCCTGCTGCCCCACCGAAGACACGGAAGGCAAGGGCACCGTCGACGGCACCGTCTTCACGTACAAGTGCAGCCGGGTCGCCAGCGTCCGCGACAACGTGCCCATCGACGCGGCGAGCCCGCGCGAGTGCGCGCAGAAGTGCGCCAAGGACCCGTCCTGCGCGGCGGGCACCTGGGACGGCAAGCGGGGCCGGTGCTACTTCACCTTCGAGGGCGTCTTCTTCGACACCGTCAAATTCTCCTCGTGGATCCTCATCGCCAAGACGGAGGAGATGCCGTCGGACGAGCCTGCGCCCGCGGACCCCGGCGCCATCGCGCAGTGCAACAGCGAGAAGGACGCCATCCGCCGGGAGATGACGAACCAGTGCGAGATGGAGGTGCAGGGGCAGAAGGCCGCGCACCAGAGCGCGCTGAGGCAGGCGGAGGAGCGCTGCAAGGAGGACAAGGCGCAGTGCGAGGCGGACAAGAGCCGGCAGGTGGCGGCGGCTAGGGAGCAGTGCGATGCGGACAAGGCTGGGCTGGAGCATGACCGGGAGATGTGCGAGGTGGAGAAGAACCAGCAGATCCAGCAGAGCGCTGCCGCCGAGGATCAGTGTAAGTCGCAGGTGGACGACTTGCAGAGGCAAGTGAAGGATCTCGAGGACAAGGTGCGGTCTGGGTCCGGCTCTGGGTCCGGATCGGGCACGGGCACGGGCACGGGCTCGGGATCCGGCTCTGGCTCCGGCTCCGGCTCAGGCACAGGCACCGGCACCGGATCGGGCTCCAGCTCCGGCTCAGGCTCGAACAAGTTCGTCGTCACCGGCGACGCTCGATGCGAAAACCTCAGCCCAAACGCCGGCTGCGAGCCTGGATGCAAGAAATTCGCCGTCGACGGAGTCGAGTACGAGCACAGATGCAACGTTTTCGCCCAGCGAACGCGATATCTCTACGGCGGGCTGAACCAGTACCGTTCCATCAGCGAGTGTCTGGCGTACAGGTGCAACAAGGAGTCGAACTGCCTGGGAGTTGGATGGCAGCCCAACGTGAGTAACCGCCGTTTTCCTCAACGTAGCTGAGGGGGGTGCTTCTGCCAGTTGATGGATGGTGAGCTGACGTTTCTTCTTGATACAGGGACTGTGCGTGTTCCACTACCCGGTCAAGCCCGGAATGACGGCCAACGTCGTGCCTGCGGGTGGCAACCGCCATAACGTGATGAAGGTCAGCCCTTGAAGGCGCCTCACGCCGCATCAGCCGATAGCCTAGGCTCTTGGGGATTCATGAACGCGTGGTGCTTTCGGTGTTGGTCGACGGAAAAGGCCGCTGGCCTGTGTTCAGTGGATCAACTGCGTGTTGATGTTGCAGAATATCCGTGCTTTCTGGACAACCGTAGAAACACATAGTCTCCTGGGGGTCAGAAGCCCTCTATCCCCTGGTTCTCAATTGGATTATATGGACTTTGCTTAAGACCGTCGGCCAGGTTCGATACGTTTCACATGGCAACACAGTGTTGGGATTAGAGAGAAGCTGTGAACAATGACCGAAGGTGATTCGTCTTTTACCATCGAATTGGTAGAAATTAACACACTCACTTCTATTGCCCAATCCTGCTTTCATCGCGTGTGTGATGTCACCGGGGCGGAGCCCGTGAACTCGAGCCTTTTCCGACTGACGCCCAATGCTGGGTTTGATGCTGTGGACCGGTTTTACAGCGAGGTGCCGTTGGCGCATCCCACGGCCTTGGGCCTGCAAGTCATGCTCTGGGCCTTGGATGAGACTTTGGGGGGTGCTAGGAGGCGTGAAATGCAAGTAGATTGCGGTCGAGCGGAAACACGTGGATACGCCTGTTCGTAACGAGGAGCACCAAACAAAGATGCGTTCGTTGGTATAACGGGAGCATGTACGTGTGGAATAACTGTCTGTCGTTCTCTCGTGGGGGATGAGCATAAAGATCATAATTGAATTATGAACAGCTACCGATCACCGTTAAGTTCCTAGCTTACGTGTAGATGTGTTGTGGTTGATGTGAAATAAACTAGGTTGGATCAAATGCCACTAGACACCTTGAACCCTCAGAGCTTTTGGCTTAGATCCGACAACCGAAGGCTTGCTGAAGGGCAATAGACTACCTAGGTAGACAGAGTTTCTCCGCGATTGTGGGGAGAGTTTCTGTATCTCCGCATGAGTTATTTGCGGGGGTCAAGTTTCCCTGAGGATTTGTTCTCGCCGGGGTTGAAGAGAGTGTTGCCGTGCAGCTCAGCTGAGGCTTCCAATGTCTGAATGAATCATTGAGACTGAGTTCAATGATGCGTCCTAGTCACTGACCCCGCGCGGAGATCTCACTAACCGGAATATGGGGAATATGGGGAAGAGATTGAGTCTCTGCGCTGATGAGCTCAAAAAGAGAGATCAGTCTTGGTGATGGCGTGCATTTGCATGTTGGCAATTACGAATGCGCAACCACCACAATCAAGCCACTGAAGGAACAAATGTTTGAGACGAAAGCCACAGTTACACCAAAACCCGGGGATCGGCCGCAGCCCGTCAATTCCCAGGAACGCGCAAGGCGGCAATACCTTGCCCTTTCAAGACAAGCCGGGGAGAGCTCCGGCGTCAGATGTGCCTCGGGAAGCGGGAAAACGCAATTGAGTTTAGCGACCGCACGCGGCACGCGGCACCGGGCGGCCATTCCAAGCAGATTCCCGCCCGCGCGGGGGAGGCGAAATAGGCGTGGGAAACATTTTCAGACAAAAAACGGCGTGATCCTAGTCGCACGTGTAGCGCCATCGAGGAACGTCGGTCGGGATTCGAGGCGCGGGACGGCGGCTGATGGAGGCCGTCGCATCCCGCACTGCCGCGAACACATCTCGTGGTGTCGCCAATGAAAAGGTGGTCGGCGGTGACCCATGCGACGATCTCCAGAGCCGTGGGCCAGGCACGGGATGCAGAAGAAACGGATGGAAGGGGAGGGGGGAAATGGATTGGCATGTGATTCTCCATCTGGCGACAGGGGTGATTGGATTGGAAGGAGAGAACCGGAATCTGTTGTTTTTATCTGGTTGGTTTTCGCGCAGTTCCCACTTGGGGGCCACTTTTCGGACAGCAATTGTGAGCGATCGTTGGTGACATGACATGGGTGGTGTGCGGTTTGTTGACATTTGGTAGGTTGCTTCTGACTTGTGATGAGCCGAGATTCTTGGAGAACCTTAGGTAGGTAATAATAAGATGGAGATTAAACTTGATAGTACTGACAGCGGATGATACGAGTAAACACAGGCACGCGAGTAAAGGAAAGGACCGACTCCGCGTGCTGCCTCGGCCAGGTCCGGGGGAGGCGGAGTGTCCGGCCGAGGCAGCCCGGACTCGCTCGCACCTCACCTCTCTAATGAGTGCTCTACCTACCTTAAATGAGTGAGTCGGCCTCAACCCCCTGGCATTTCGTTGAGCGACTATCCCCGACACAGAAGGCGGTCAGGTGTTCTGCCGGGACCCTGCCGGGTTGGCGGTGCGTCATGCTTCCCTCAACAGCGCCGCTGGGCAGGAACACCCCGGCACCGGCACATCCAGCTGCAGTTGCACTCGCTGACACTCGACGGGCAGCTTCTTTCCCTCCAGGGATGCGACTGGGGGACGTGATTGGGGTTGGACTGGCAGGTGGTGGGCGGTGACCCTGCTTGCCTTCCATGCCTGGCACTGGGCCTGGCACCGCAAATAGAGGGGCAAAAACACATGCTGCCGTTGTCTCGCTTTATTTTTTTTTTTTTTTTCTGCCACTGCCACCACTGCCGTGACCCAAGACACTGTCCACCCACGATCCATACTACCTACCATACCTCACTCAGACCGAGGTGACCACCGCCCCAAGCCCATCCCGCCTGTCCGCCCGCCGATACGGATCCCTAGCAGCTGCCAAGCACCCAAGCTAAAGCACCTGTCTGGACTGCCCGTACCCATCCGCGCCGACCGCACCTTAGCCGAATCTGGACCTCGACCTGACCGGGGCCCTCCTCTCCTCCCTTACACCGTACCCAGTACATAATAGATAAACTTCTTCCACACCCCCTCTCTCGAGATTCCCTCCAGCTCTGCCTCATGCTCTTCCGCCTGCGATCCGTTGTTTCACTCGCAAGAAGCAGCTTTCCCCAACGACGATTCTACTCATCCACCACAATGGCTTCCCTCGGTGTCGAAAAGAAGCACAAGGTCACCGTGGTGGGCTCCGGTAACTGGTAAGCTATCACCACCACCACCACCACCACCACCACCACCACCACCACCACCACCACCTACGAGCTGTACACGATGCTAACCAACCTCTCCCAGGGGCTCGACCATCTCCAAGATCGTGGCCGAAAACACAAAAGCCCACCCGGAGCTCTTCGAGGAGGACGTCCACATGTGGGTCTACGAAGAAGACGTCGTCCTCGACGCCTCCTCCCCCTACCACGACCCGGCCGTCGGCGACTCCCCGCAGAAGCTCACCTCCGTCATCAACAAATACCACGAAAACACAAAATACCTGCCCGGCATCAAGCTCCCCCACAACCTCGTCGCCAACCCCTCCCTCCAGGACGCCGTCAAGGACTCCACCATCCTCGTCTTCAATCTCCCCCACCAGTTTATCGGCAACGTCTGCAAGCAGCTGCGCGGCCACATCCTCCCCTTCGCCCGCGGCGTCTCCTGCATCAAGGGCGTCAACGTCTCCGACGACGGCATCTCCCTCTTCTCCGAGTGGATCGGCGACGGCCTCGGCATCTACTGCGGCGCCCTCTCCGGCGCAAACATCGCCTCCGAGATCGCCGCAGAGAAGTGGTCAGAGACCACCATCGCCTACGACCCGCCCCCGATGGACAACTCCCGCGCCCCCACCCCGCGCTCCACCTCCCCGAACCCCAACGGCAACGGCATCGCCCCCCTGACACCCGTCGAGATGCAGCACAAGGACGCCCGCGGCCGCACCTCCAAGACGAAGCTCACCCCCGTCCCCGCAGAGTACCCGCCCCTCGACCACCAGATCTTCAAGACACTCTTCCACCGCCCGTACTTCCATGTCCGCCTCGTCTCCGACGTCGCCGGCGTCTCCCTCGGCGGCGCCCTCAAGAACATCGTCGCGCTCGCCGCCGGCTTTGTGGATGGTCGC
Source organism: Colletotrichum horii (assembly GCA_027406005.1). NCBI lineage: Eukaryota > Fungi > Ascomycota > Sordariomycetes > Glomerellales > Glomerellaceae > Colletotrichum > Colletotrichum horii. The sequence continues at coordinate 7,840,140 of JANVYB010000001.1, read as the reverse complement.
GGCTGGGGTGACAACGCAAAGGCCGCCATCATGCGCGTCGGTCTGCTCGAGATGGTCAACTTTGGCAAGGAGTTCTTCGGACAGACGGTGCACACGGGCACCTTCACCGAGGAGTCGGCTGGTGTTGCGGACCTGATCACGTCGTGCAGCGGTGGACGCAACTTCAAGTGCGCCAAGATGGCCGTCGAGGAGGGCTTGAGCGTGCAGGAGATTGAGAAGCGGGAGCTCAACGGCCAGCTGCTGCAGGGCACGAGCACCGCCAAGGAGGTCAACAGCTTCCTGAAGGCGAGGGGGCTGGAGAAGGACTACCCGCTGTTCACGGCCGTGAACGGCATCCTCGAGGGGCGGTACAGCGTTGACGATATCCCGAGCCTTATCTCGGATGACTAGAGGAGGATGGACAATGTTAATGGCATGTGTGGATATGTGGACACTGAGAAAGGAGGAGTCTCTGGCTGGGTTTGAAAGATAGGCGCGCATTGATATCCCTGGATTGAATACCACAGCGGCATGGTGTGGGATGGATGGACGTATGTACGTAGACGGATTCAAGCAATGAAAAAGCTATTCTGATCAATTTGGTATCCTCTACGCTCTAACCCTAAAACCGGAAACTCCTTTCTGGCTATAACGACTACCAATCCCGCATCAACAAATTCATCTTCTCCATGTCGCTAGCCGGCGCCCGCCTCCACCTCTTCTCCCCCTCCTCCTCCGTCCTCTCCCCATCCCCAAACACAGGCTTCAGCACCGCATCGTACCCCATCCACAACATATTAAACACCACGCTCAGACCGACCCCCAACCACAGCGGGATCTTGCCCTCTTTATTCGCGACCCACTTGTTCAGCTGGAAGAAGAGCAGCATCACGGGGAAGAAGATGCCGGTCAGCAGCCACTGCGCGAGGCGCTGCGGCCAGCGCGTCACGGTGTAGGGCTGCAGCGAGCGCAGCCAGGCCTGGTAGTCGTCCGGCAGCTCGTGCTCGGCGGCGCCGTCGGTGATGAGCTTGAGGTAGCGCGCGGAGGGCTGCGCGTAGGTCGGGTCTGGGCGGCGCGGGGGCGTGATGAGGTGGTAGTACCACTTTTTGCGCGGGTCGTCGACGGGGGGTTTCTTATCGTCGTCGTCATTACCGTTGTCAGTGTCGTCGTCGTCGTCGGGGATCGCGGGGGAGTAGAGCGTGTGCGCGAAGAACGGCCTCGGGATCTCGATCGGCGGCTTCTCGGGCACGGAGACGCGGGGCGGGAGGGGGATGCAGGGCGTCAGGATGTCGAGGTACGAGGACCCGCCGCCCTCTGTCGCGACGATGGTGGCGTAGTCTTCGGGGGTGACTTCGTAGACGACGCCGTAGAGGCCCTTGGACCAGCCCAGGTCCGGGGGCATCTTCGTTTTGGTGTCTGTCGGGGTGACGGTCCCCTTTTCAACGTCCGCGGTGGCCGGAGGCTGCGGCAGCGGCGGGACGGGGGGCAGTTTCGGCGGGTCAGACGGGTCCGGGAGCTGGGGCACCTTTCGGGGCGTGGTGTTGGCGAAGCATGGCTCGCGGTATGGCAGACCGGGGAGGTCGAAGATGAGGGAGAGGGCGGGCGCGGAGACGTTTGTTTGGGAGATGGGGCGGATGCCGCGTGCGCCGAGGAATGTTTCGGCGGAGAGGTTGGAGCCGTAGGCGAGGTAGAGGACTGATGTCGCCTCGGAGGCGGGAGAGGGAGAGTCGGAGGAGGCGGCGGCGAGGCGGGAGGGGGATGTGCGCGGGATGCTCGAGATTGGAGGATAGGTGTGTTTTGGTTTGGAGAATGTGGTCTCGTGGAGGCGGTTGAGTAGGGCGAGGGAGTCGCAGTGTCGTGAGGACGCCATGGTTGGCGATGGGGGTTCCCGCGCCGGGAGGGACGGTCGGTGGCGATTGGTGCTGGCGTCCGGGTTGAGCTGATGATAAGATGCCTGTGGTGCGGGAGGGGCGTTTCGACGGGTATTTGTTTGGTTGGGGAGACGGGGAAGCTGGGATGATGCTAGGTTCGGTGGCAGATGGGATGATGGTTGAGGGGGAGGGTCGGCGGTTGGGAGGAGGTTTATTTTCCCATTGGGTTTGTCGGAGGTTTTCTGTGTTTGGATGACGACGCTTGGGCGATGCGCGGGAATGGGAGGTGCGACGCCCTGGGGCCATCGCTGCGGGCGCCGGGCGGCGGACGGGAGGTGTGATTATGTAAGGCGTGGGATGCCGGCGGAGTTTGATAGCGGAGTGGAGATTGGATGGCGGCTTCTTTTTTTGGTGGAGACGCGGCGGCGGAGGAAGCTCCGATGTGAGGTATCACCAACGTCGAGCTTGTCGATTGGATGTGTGTTTTGCGACAGATTTCCAGATAGCTAAACCCCCGAATTCTTTGCTCGCTCGTGATGATAGTGCCACGATTGCAACATCAAATGGCGGCAGGTTTCTTGCATACGAAGTTCATCTGAGATGAGCGGCATCTGAGATGAGCGGCAACCGTCATCGTCTCCGTTTACACCTCCACTCAGTGTTGCACTTGCCGCTTCACTTCTTCGAGCCATGCGCCTTCCATTGTTGAACCTGAGTGGTCGTTTTTTGCCTTGCCGCTTCCTTTGATTGTAATCTCCCGCAAGCAACTGGGTCGTCTCCTTCCCCCTAACTTCGACATCGGGAAGGCATAGTGCCATTCATGACACCACAACCACCCACATCCTTCCCAAGACACCTTATTATACAGACATTTAACGAAGCGATCCTTCTCTTCGACTCTACCACCGCCGTCATTGCTCAGGAAGTTTCTTTCGATGGCGGGTTCTGCAATGGCTAATCTCACTAGAAACCACAAGCCACTTTCCATCACCGCCTGCCCGTCCACCATGAATGACAGAAAACTGGAGAAATCATGCAGCGCTCGCTTTATTATCAGGTACAAAGGGCCCCTCACGTCGTGTTCCAGAGGGGCCCAGGCATCAATCTCCCCTCTGACCTCGACTCCAGATGGCCTTTTCTTCCCTACTTGGCTCACAATCCACTACATCCTCTTACTTGGGATTGGTGGCCTACTCAACATCGCTGCAGGAGTCATATCAATCTTTTCGATTGCATTCCTTCGTCCTGATTTCTGGCGGTCCATACCCACAGACCACGACAATGGCCTACACGCAGCCACGCTTCCACCCCTTTCCGTCAGACATCGAAGACGCGCCGCCTAGCTCCTCCCAGCACCTGACCGACAGTTCATTGATTCCATCCTCAAGCGATCATGAGCACGAAAGGCACCGGTCCTCTTCCATCACAGTTGCACTTCCCTCAGATCCAACCACAGGGTCCGGCCCAATTCGCCTCGAAGCAAACCAGTCCAAGCAGAGCCGCGTTCCCCCAGTTCTAGAATCACGACCAGAAGGCGGGCCTCCTCCACAAGATCAGCACCCAAGCCCATACCACGAGATCCGTCCTGGGTTCGAAAGATCCCCGTCGCTTGTCAGTAAAGAGCAGAGGGGGGCAGAACGCGTCCTTAGCCACGGACAATCACATGCAGAGAATGGACATAGTCCCAATCCAAACATCAATAGTGAAGACAGCCCGGATACGGAGGTTTTTGGTGGCAGATCTCCTGGAACAAGTACCACGCAACTTGACAACGGACTCGGCAGCCCAGTCTTCGTGGATGGGCCATTTTCGACGGAGAATCCCACTTCTGCCGGAGCCCGTTGTCTGACCGAAGATGCCAATTCGTCTGCATCTCAGCTCTTGTCGGTAGAGACACCCAGTAGCAGAGCATCGCAAGCTGCCCGAAAGCGTCAGGGAGATCTTGTAGCTGATTGGAAGGACTGGAAGTTGAAGCATCCCTCCAAGTATCGCCCTGTAAGTCTTCTCGACTCCTATTGAATACGTTTACAAGTTGTTCTGACAATTCCCACAGTCTAGGGGGAACCCTCGACCTACATCTTATCGAAAGGCTGGTAATTGGGGACGTTCTGCCCCCAAGGAAGTGCCCAATCCTAACGTCGACTCTGTGCCGTTGCCACAGGCCGTCATCGCAAACATGACTGAACAGTTGAATCGGCTTTTGGTGCACAACAGACACATTATTGAGCAACAGAACAAGCTTGTTGGAGACTGGAAGTAGAGGAATTGTGGAAGCTATTGCAGCGGAATGCTAGCTTCGAAGAGAAGAAAATCACGGTGGGATAGGGGGCGGGTATGGAACTGTAGTAGACGGTACGTTCGCATCATGGCTTAATGCTCTTGGGAGCTCTACACAACAGAATGTGGTGTTCGAACGATTTCGATTTCGGTAGAGCGGAGAAGAACGTAGTGTTGTGATATCTCTTTTGCCTTTTATGCCAAACATTCTTTCAAACTTGGCTTCCTACTGGTGATACAGTTGCTTAAGACTAAACCATTGTCATTCTCATATCGAACAGCGACAACAGACCTTTGGCGGTCGTCTTTCATTTCGACTCATTTGCTTTGCAACGAGCGAAATCAAAGCATGTTTACTTAAATTATGCAAAGCTCACAAGGAGGACGATGGACTTCGAAGGTGAGAGATAATCGGAGTCCAGTGCAATTCCAACCCTTTTATTGCTAAACGCCACGCTGTCTGTCCGACTTCTCCTGCCCTAATTATGATTCATCTGCCGCAGCCATTCGACTGAGAAGGAGATGGCCAGGATGTCGCATTCATCAATGTCATGTGCAACCACCCCAGCAAGGGGCTTGGAAAACCTGCCCACATGGAGCATTCTGTTGATTCACGCGGGCCTCAATCTCGGCCGAGCTTTGGTTGCATGTGAATGGGAACCTGAGTAGGGTGAGCCTGAGATCCCTCTGATGCATGACCCAACATGGTCTCATGGTAACTCTTTGATGTAGATAGGGACAGATTTCTTAGTAGCTGGAAAAGCTGGACATGCTCATGGCTCGCGGAGCCATCCGTCTTGATCCGATGCGATAGGTCACTACGAGCCTCAGCAAGAGGCGGCTCGCGGCTATTCAGCCTTAGTACAATAAGGTTGTTCGATAATGTGTCAACTGCCTTCTGTGCAGAGCCGCGATGCCTGGTCCCCCCATGCGTGACGCGGCGCTGCCGACTTCTAGAAGCCGATATGCTTTCTGCGAAAATACCAGCTGTCCGGATCGGACTGGCTTTGAGGGTGCTGTTATGAAGAACCTCAGCCCTGACAATAAGGCTGTTTCGCAAGTCTAGCTGAAAAGAGACGTCTAGTCCTAATCAATTGTGTCAACTGACTTGAGACGAACAACGTCCACTTAGATCGGATCTGCTCGTTCGGGCCGACGTCTTGGGTAGCGTTGAGTTCAGGGCGCGCTGGGGACCCAGCTCTTCGAGTCTACCTAGTTCACGACAACGCTAAGCCGGGATCTAATAACTTCACATCACTGTAAGGCTTTACATCTGAGTCAACCGAATTGAAGCAGAAAATCTGATAAGGGCGCGGCCATACATCGCAATTGTTTTCTGCCCAACTATGCCGATCTCAAATACCGACTGAGTGGTCTGGACCCCTATTCCAAAACCCAGGGATGGTCCGTGACGAAGATATGCCTCGGCTTCGGATCCAGATCGCAGTCGGACAAGCTTTGCCAGGCCGGATAGAACCTTCTTTGAGTGAAATCTTGGCATCATCACATCGCGAAGATGCTCTTGGCTGTGATTCTAGAACGCTTCTAGAAGTAGGATAGTGTGGAGCGACTTGAACGTCTCCCTTGGCATCGGGGAGTATTGCTGACAGTAAGGCCAAATTTCATAGCCAAGCAGCAATTCCAAAAGGATCGTAGCAGCATCTGACAATTGTTGGGTAACAACTATAGTTAATGAATATTGCTATCCGGGCGTGTTCTTGTGACTAACTGGGCAGAGAACTACCTTAATTGGGTCAGCAGTCAATTTTATTTCGTTAGTCTTACTTTCCCTGTTGTCCCTGTTGTCCCTGTTGTCCCTGTTGTCCCTGTTGTCCCTGTTGTCCCTGTTGTCCACGTCGTCTATATCCCTACCTCTATCATTATTGCTGTTATCATTGTTATGGCCGTCATCGTCCCTATTGTCGTCTTTGCTCACTACATCCCCGGATGGCTCGAAACATTCGCCCGGATAACCAAACTGATGATTAATACCTGCTTATCGGCAACTTGTACTATGCAAGAACACTGTCTCACATATGGTCCTTCAGGGAAACAATTATGAGTCGTCTAAGGTACATGTCAACGAGACTTTCCGAAAGAATAATTGTAATAACACGGGCCACGTATTTCCAAAGGATACAATCGTTGTAGCCTCGCAGATTACCGAGAAGTCAAGAGGTAGCCTTGTGCGTCGTTTCGGTTTCATCGAGAATATGGGTGATATCCCAGGCTTTCGCGCTCCTTAGGCCGTCTCAAAAGACTACAGGCCACATCCCATATGCCATCTCTTAACGCGGCGGTGCCGATAAGCTCCATGTAAGTCTCCGTGAAGTGGGCAATGCTATGGACATGGTGAATGGAAAGGCAAACTTTAGTCTCGAGTTACTGAGCAGAACTCATCTCAGACCACGAGCAGCAAATATCTTTGTAGAATGCTGTCACAACCCAAGCCCCATGAGAAGTATATAAGCCGCTGTCTACGCCGTGTTCTTCAGTCTTTCTTCTTTCCTCATCACCATCAACAGTCTAAACACCAACGTTCGCTACCACTCTCTTACAAACCACACTCTTTACGAAGACTCATCTTCACCACACTCTTTATTCAAAATGAAGTTCTCCATGTCTGCCAGCGCAGCACCCCAACCAAGCCTAATCAAACAATCAATCAATCAACCAATCAAATTAGAGGCTTTTTTCTATTCAAACAGTTAAGCCTATAGCGCTAAAAGCTTGATAGACTTGATCAAGCTGACGTTCCCCAGAATAGGGTAAATCCAGCCTCCAGACCAATTAGAATTTTTGAAAGATTTTTCAAAAAATAAAAATATATATTACTAATAATATCTAAAGAAATTTACTATTAATAATATAAAGACTTATAGCAAAATTTAAATTTATAATTTTATATTTTATTAAATAAAGTTAGAAATTATACTATTTAACTATATAAATATTAATAGATACTAATAAGATAATTTTTATTTAATAAATACTTTATAACGCCTATTTTTTTTTTAATATATGCTACTGCAGGGCTAAAACGCACTTTTAGCTAGTAAGCTTAATTAATATATTTTTAGCTACTTTACTAAAGCTTAAAAAAAGCCTATTTTTCAACCTCTTCGCTAGCCTTCAAAAATAACCTCTTTTTGATATCACTAGTAATGCTGCTACTACTATTGCTACTACTGCTGCTGCTGCTACACTTCTATACTTTAAAGACCTACCTATATATGCCTTTTAATATCTTTTTTAACCTCTCACTAGTTGTTATAATATTTCTGCCAGCTTGTAATTAATATATTAATCACTTTATTAGCTGTAAAGTGTTAATTTCTTATAGAATTGCTGCTTAGATTTATATATTATTTATTACTGCTAGCAATATATTAACTATTAACTTAACTATATATAATACTCTTAAAGCCTTACTTTACACTATATAGAAAGGCTAGCAGTTTATTAATATTAATATTATTATAAAGAAGGGTTCTTAAGGTTATACTTTTTAGATTATAAATAAAAGTATTTTTATCTATAAGATCTTTATTAATAGCAAGAAAGATAATACTTATTAGATTTGCTAATATTGTAATAAGGTAGAAACTCTTAATAAGCTGTATAATGCTGATGCTATAACTGCTGCTATCTAACATCTTAAGATTAAGTATAAGGTTTTCTAAGGTTGCCTAGAAGACAGCAATATATCTGCTGATAAGGCTGATAACTTTAGGCTTCTATTTAAATGCCACTAATTTGTTTTTATTGCTATACTTAAAAAGAAGATTATATAAGTTAAAGAGTTAGCTATAAGCTTTTTTATTAATACTAGCAACCTTCTTATAATGTTTAGCAATCAGTATATATAATATATGCTTGCTATCTTTAATTATAATATTAACACCTAGATATATTAATTAAAAACTAATTTGAAAAATTAACTTTAATAACTTTATATCTCTAAGAAGTAACAAATTGAAGAGGAGATATAGAAAGCTCTTATAAAGGTTTATATATTATTTAATCTATAGATCTTCTCTAATTAATATGCTATTATTGCTATCTTTAGCTACTTTATTAATAAGTTAAGCAAATAAATATAGTACCTTTTAGGTTTCTATTGCTAATTTAATGCTTACTTTAGTGAAAATATTGCTGCTATAATATATATAGTTATAAAAGACTAATACTTACTTAATAAGATTAATGTTATAGTTTTTAATAATATTAGTACTAATAGTATTTATATTAAAGCTTTATATCTATCTATTTTATATTTATATATAGAAATAGATACTTAATATTATTAAATTTAATGCTATAGCTATATCCTCAACCTTATTAGTTATGCTATTATTTATAAAGTTAATAAAAAAGCATTTAAGCAAAAGTCTAACTATCTTATTAATACTAATAAGATATAAGAAGATCTAGCCTATTAGAGGACTAGAAAACCTATCAGCAAGCTTTAGAATATTATTAAGTATATTAGATTATTATTATAACGCTTAGAAGCCTTTTTATCTATTAGTAATAAAGCTAATAATAATAAGCAAGCTTTTATTCTATAAGAGAAGTTATTATAAAAGCTAAATCTAATATTAAGTAATACTACTTAATAGAACTTAATATATAATATAATCTGCTGCGCTTTACTTAAATGCAGCTAAATTACTAGTTATATATATCACTTTATAAGCCTTAAAAATAAAGATAATTATATTTTTAATAAGAATATCTTAACTAATAAAGATTAATAAGTCTTTACTAAATTAAATAAGATATTTAAGCCTTTCTATTTACAGACTAAGTGATATAAAGGCTGAGGTAAAAGTGATAAGTATAGTTAACTTTAAGAGATCTTAATAAGCTTTAAATATCTCTTCGATTAACTTAAGGATTAGTATAAGCTTTATAACATCTCTACTGCAGAAGAAATTAACTTTATAGCTATATAAATATCTTAAAGTCTCTTATTATAGCAATTTTAATTAATAAAGGTATTATATCGATCTAACTAAATATTAATCTTATAAACCTTATTAATTAACAGTATTTCTACTTATTTACAGTTTAAATATATTGCTATATTACTATACCTCTTTTAAGCTACTAACTTTAACTTTTATATATTTATATATCTATTAATTATTAACAACTAGTAAGTATTTAATAACTACTATAAAAAGCTTAAAAAGTTTTCTCTTTATACTGTTACTGTTATAAACTAACTATAACGTATATATAGCATCTGTGTGAATAAAACAGCTTGATTTTTTCTAAATTAGTATCTGATGCGAGAGGTCTTTTAAGGAATAGAGACCAACACGCTGGAATATTGTCGGCCTGGATAAGTGGGTTAGAAGTAGGTTACCTCACACCTTCTTCTAGGCGTAAGGCTGCTTCAGATACTTAAGGTTATCACAATATACCTCCTCAGGCTTAAAAAAGCCTGTAAACTTTGATCTTATGCAACTACTATTTTATATTTTTTATATATATACTTTAGATCTATAAATAGATATAAAGAGAGGTAATTAATAAAAGAAACTAATAAAAGAGATAACTTTACAGCTTTATTATTAAATTGCATAAAAGAGACAGGTTCTTCCCCTTATATGCCTTCTATTATAGTTAATATTATAGGTACTAAGGTGGTAATTAATACTGCCTTTTTGCTTAGCAGAAATAGAGGCTTTTTATTAGCTTAAGATAAACAGCTGAGGCAGCTATTAAGGCAGTAGTATAGCAGTAATAATAATATCTTATATGCTATTTCTGCCTCTCAATTTTCTTTTTCTATTATTATTACTATAACTATATATATTACTTATCTTACTTCTATATATGCATATATACTTACACTGCAATTATAATACTTTTTATTTACTTATAATTCTATTTTTAATACTAACTGCATTATTTAGATGCCTTTTAAGAAAACTAAAACTAAGTATGCAGCTAGTATAGCTAAAGTGAGAGCTGCTTTTGCTAGTAAGAAGCATAAAAAGAGAGAAAGGTAAGAAGAGGAAGGTAGCAGCACTTTTTTAGCGCCTGCTTTAGAGCTTGAGAGCTTTAAGCTTAAGAGTAAGTTGCCTTATTATTTATTTTTATCACTTTTAAGTCTTCTTTTTGTTGCAAAGTATTATAAAGTCTTCGCTTTACTTTATTACTTTTATAACTTAATTATTAACTTAAGTTGTTTTATAAAGCTAAAGACTAATAAATCTATTGAGGGTAACTAGCCTATAGGAGGCAAAAGAGCTAAAGAGGGGCATAGTTTAAAGCTTATTACTTCTATTTCTTTATCTTCTTATAAACTGCAGTAAAGCTATAAATAATATATATTTAAGATTTTTATTTCTTATTAACTTATTGCTTTATTTACTAACTTTAAAGTAGAAATAAAGGCTTTAAAGGCTGAAGGTTAAGAAGAAGAGCAACTGCTGCTGCTAAGTGATATTATATGCTTACTATGCTTATATAGTGCTATTTTAGATATGTTGCTTAGTATGTATACGCTTAGTTTAAAGCAGGAGGGCAAATATGCTCTCTGCAAGGAGAAGAGAAAGGTGTGCATCTTTGCGCTAGCTTCTATTTCTAAACTAAGGCTTTAATTCCTTAGCAGCATATAAAATAATCTTATAAATAATATATATTCTACTATATAACTTTTTGCTTTACTAACTGTTTGCTAACTTATATATTATAGGTTTTCACTTATTAGAGAACTACACTTTATAAAGCTTTTAATGCTTATAATAAAGCTTAGAAGAAGGCTAAAGTTGAGAGTGAGAATAGTAGCAAAGTAGCTGCTGATTTTGCAGCTTTTCTTCTTATGCTAGCTATTACTTTAGAGGTTGAGGTTGCTATAGGAGATATGCTAGTCTCTAGTGATTTGCATATTAGTTTGCCTTCTAAGGCGATTACTACTAGTTCTTAAGCAGCTGGCGTTTGCTATGCTATTAACAGCTTTATTAGTAAGCATCTCTCTGAGGAATTGCTGCCTATATATTAGATTCTGATAGATAAGTATGCAACTGCTCTCTTTAGATAGAAATAAAGCGCAGCATTGCTTTGCTATATACTTTGCAAGATATAGGTGTTTTAAGCTCTTAAGAGGGCTATATGCTTTCTAGTTATTAAGCTATTTTCAATTAAAAATACTTAGCTTATAGGCTTTATTTGCTGCTTAATTTTTCTTTTTTGCTTTATGCTATTGCTTATAATATGTTTTAGAGGTTTAGAAGTGCTTTAAACTGTTTAAACTTTATATAAGAAAAGGTTTTTATAAGATTGTTAGCTAGTATTTTGTTAGTTAAAAGATATATAACTTAGAATAATTATTTAGCATATTTCTAGTGAAGCTATATATTTTAAATATCTATATAGTGAAAGTAAGTTAAGATATACTCTTTTTCACTTATTATAAGTTATATTATTTGCTGATTATTATAATAGATCTTCTATATATCTCTCAAGCTGAGTTTAAGATCTCTAAAGAGCTGCTTAAAAGCTATAGTCTCTTTTATAGTATGCTTTAGGCTTAAAAGCTCTACCTCTGTTATCAATATAGTTATTATACTTTAATATGCAGCTTTCTATTAGATTAAGCTTTTAAAGAGAGATATTATGAAACCTTAAGATAACCTTTATATCTTTTTATTATTAGCAAAAGATATATTGCTTGTAATCAGTAATACTTAGGCTATATTACCCCTTAAAATGCTAAAATAAATTATAAGGTATTAAGTATAGTATAAGTATTAGATTATTTAATTTGCAGCTTAATAGTGTTTTAAAGATAGGTTTATTAGGAATTGTAATAATAAGGCGTAAGCAAACGTAATATCTAGTTATATTATAATTGCAGTATAGAGGATCAATTTGATTTTCTTTTAATATAAGAGGATTTGCTGTAGGTCTGCTTTTCTGTTAAACTTTTTAAGTAAAGTGAGCAAGAGAGGTATAATTAGTATTCTAAAGTTAATAAGATTAAACTTTTTTGCGATTTATTTGATATACTAATTATGTGAAAAGTAGATGCTTTATGTTGTTTAATTATAAGTGATCTTAATTTCTAAGTACTATTCAGCTAGTTTTTAGTTTTTCAGTTTATACTTCTCTTTAATTCTTTTTATAACTTTTTCAGCTTTCTTTATATAGTTTTTATAATATAAAATAAAGATATTATTAATATAGAAAAGTATAAAGACTCTTTTATTATAAGTCTAAAAGAGATATAAATCTTTACTTATTAAGTGTAATTTAAAATAAAGAAAAAAGCTTAAGAACTCTTTATATTAGAGTAGAGATATATTATAAAGTTTATATAAAGCATATTGAAGTTTAATAACCTTTCTATCTTCTTTAAAGCTGTTTAGTAAGTAATAAGTGATAGGGGGGTTGTTTAGCCTATATATAGCATTTAAGAACGTATTAATAACGTTAAATTAGTGAATTTTGAGGTTGAATTATGCTGTAAAAGCTATTGCAACTTTGAAAGTTTTTGAAGTAAAGGTTGCAATATATATCTGTTTTAAGGGATGCTTTTTTTAGAAGTTGCCTTAGATATAAATTTTAGCCTTATAGCAGTTAAGATATCTATATTAATTCAGTTTATATATAAACACCTACTTAAGAGGTATTAGCTTATTTTTAGCTTTTATATTATCTATAACTTCTTAGACTTCTATTTCTTTAAGTTTATTAATTTCAATATTATATGCTTTAATAAAATATAAGTGGAGTAGTTCTAGCATTTATTAAATGTTTCTCTAGGTTTTAAGTAACTTAATAAGCTGGTTAATATAGATTTTTCTGCTTAATACTGCAGAAATATATTTAAGCTTTACTTAGTAAACAGAAGTAAAGATAAAGTAATAGAGCAGATAGTAACTTTAGTCTGCCTTTTTAATTGCTTTCTGCTGTTCTAATATATATATTTTGAAGAAGATATGCTAGTTTTATTCTATATATAGGAATGCAAAGTGTATTCTAAAGTAAAGTGATTGCTTTAGCTTTATAATTTTAAGTTAGCTTAAGTTAGTATAGTTATATACCTACTCTAACTCTTCTTCTGCAGCGCTCTCTTCTCTAGTTCTTAAGTATAGCTATACTAGCTAAATAAGAGAATTACTTCATAAAAGTGGTTATATATTGTTATTCTCTATATTTAGATTATATAGAGGAGGGGTATCAGTTTAAATATAGATCTTATCTAAGATTATATCTTCAGTAGGGGTTATATCTTTATTAGCATCTTAAGTCTCTTCTGTTGCTTTATCTTTATAGATAAAGGTTAATAATAGCATAAAATTTATTATTTTATATATATTAGTAAGGTTTATATTTAACTTAAAGGTTAGCAGCTGTCTTTTTTGCTTATTATTAACTAGTTAAAGTTCTCTTAATGAGGAAGAGTGTAGTAACAATGCTTTATTATTTATTATTAATATAATCTTAGCTTTATTTTATATTCTTAAGAGCTATAGCTTAAGAGGCGCTAGAGATGCTAGTTTTTATATCTTATCAGCAATTATGTAAGCTTTTTTGCTTTAGATTGCTAACTTTGCATTATCTTTTAAATAAAATATCTTCTTATTAAATATTATATTTTGCATAATAATAACTTCTTAAAGCAAAAGTATTTAAACTCTATAGAGGTTATATAAGTTTGCTATATACCTTACTAGATATCTAATATGCTTTTATATTATAACTTTAAAGTTATATTTATTTTTATTTGCTTTATATTTTTTCTTAAAGAGGTATGCTTTGCAGCTATATATATAAACCTCTCTCTATTATAAATAAGAATTAACTAAGAGGTTTGCTTTATAAATAGATTTGTAATGCTTAATATAGTCTTTTAACTAGTCTTCTTTAACTTAGATTAGTAAAAGCTAGCTGCAGTATTAATGAGAGCTTATATTATAGAAGAATACTGCAGTTTACACTATTTTAATCTATAGTATAGATAGAAGACCTACTGCTTCAGTTATTATGATAGCCTTTATAATTAGTTTTTAACCTGCTTACTCTATGCTTCTATTTAGCTCTTTAGTATATAAAAGTGTTTGTTTAATTTCAATCCTTATATTTAACGCTTAGATCTAGAATTCTAATATCTTATTTATTATAATTACAGCATGCTTGCTATTTTGTTTAATTTTATATAATATGAAGCTATATTATCTCTATACCTAGCATTTAAACGTTTAAATAGTAATAAAAACTAACTGTTAGGTTTTATTTATGCATAGGAATATAAAAAGTTAACCTATATACTTATCTTTAATAATAAGTAGCTATTTGTTTGCATTAAAACTTATTAAGTAGTTAAATAGATCTTATAAGATTCTATAGAAAGGTTATATTGCTCTTTATTCTAAGGTATGTTGTGATATTACTTGCTTTATATATGTAGTTGCATAATATTAGCATTTAAGGTGTGATATTTCTTAGATCTTCACTTCTTAAGCGTTAAGAACTAGTTTCTTAAGCGCTCTAGGTTTTAGATATCTAAAGTAAAGATGCTATATTTCTATAATATTAATATAAGTTTATATAAGCTCTTAAGAGTGTTGCTTTGCATAAGTTATTATAAGAGTAAGTAGATTTATAATTAAAGTGTTACTAAAAAGAATGCATTTAGAATATAGGTATGAGAGATGAAATTAATATTCTATAAAAGTAATATTACTTTTTTTCAAAAGCTTTTTCACTTTTATGCTATCTTTATAATCTTTTATATAAAGGGTAGTATTATAACTTAAGTATTAAATATTTATCTTTTGTAGTAAGTGTTTTAAGATGATGTTGATATAGAAGTTATTTATAAGTATGATATTATAAAGCGTTAAGTTTTAAAGCCTATTTGCTCTGTTTAATATATTATAAAAGATCTTTATACTTCTTACTATAATAGAATATAAAGTTGCATTTGTTTTAATTTACTTCTTTACTTTATAGATAATTAAGCTTTTCTTAAGAAGAGAGATGTTGTTTACTAAGTAGAGGGTGCTATAGTTATTTAATACTATACTGCTAGAAAGAACTCTTAGGCCTTAAGTGTAAGTTATATAGACCTTATTAGGTTTAGGTTCTAATATAAAGGCCTCTGCTTCTTTTGTTGCAATTATAGTAATAATGTCTTTAGTAATAGTATAGGCTATTATATTAGCTGGGAGGTTTGTTTTAGAAGTAGAAGTGCTAAGCAACCTTTTCATTCTGCTTAAGTTATTTTTAAGCAGTTTCTTTTTATTCTAATTTTTGCTGTTACTAGGCTTAGAGAAGCTAGAGTTTCTTATAGTAAGCTATTTTTAGTAAGCTATCTCAGTATAAAGCTTAAAATACTCTAGCTTATTAATTCTAATGCAAACTTATATAGCTTCTTTAGAGCTTATATAAGACCTTTTGCTTGTGAAAGCAAACTTAAGGTAATTATATATAGATAGAGTCTATTTATAGCTCTTTTTATATATATAATATGCTGCTAACTTACTTTATAAAGGTTTTTCTGAAGCAGAGTTGCTAGAGATTATATTATTAGAATGTTTTGCTAGCATTATAAAGACTCTATTAGAGCAACCCTTTAACTGGGTTTTTATTGCATTTTTATAGAAGAGGTTTTTAAATATATTAATATACTAACTTATGCTTTAGATCTTAGCGCTAAAATGTTTTTGCTTAATAATATTAATAAGCTTTAGATTAGCTTAAAATAGAGTAAAGTAGCATTAGATTGCTTAGAAAAAGGTTTTTAATATAAAGGTTCTCTATACTTCTAGCAGCTTATATTAAGAGGCCTTAAGAAGTGCGCTTTAGAAGTCTCTAATCTAAATGTTAGGATTAATAGCAGAAACTGCTTAATCTAAGACTGTAATATATTCTTTATAGATTATAGTAAGGTTATTTAAGTTGCTTAAAGTGTAGTATTGCTTTAGAATGCAGATTAAAATGCAAAAAGTGTAGTTTCTTTTCTCTAAAAGCTCTACTTAAATAAAAGTGAAGATCTCTTTTGAAATAGTATTTTTAACCTATTTATCTAAAGCTTTATATGCTTATTCTTTATATATATGCTTTGCTTTATAAGTAGTATATATAGTGAGGTGTAAAATATAAAGCTTAAAGATATTTATAGATCTCTTAGTGAGAAGGGTAGATATAACTAATGCTAGTGATAATAAGTTATTAGTAGCTTTTTTAAATTCCTCTTCTTTAAGGTTTTTATTTTCAGTTATATTGCCTTCAGCAAGCACTTTTTATATATTTAAAACAGTAAGAGCATATAAATTAATAACCTTATTATAAGCTTTTTGTTTTACTTTATAGTGTTTATATTACTTCTTATTTTCTTTTTAAATCTAATTGTTAAGTGAAGATATATCTTTAACTTTGCTTAGATTAGATAAAGTATTAGAGGTATTATCTAAGTTAATATATTTCTAGACGTCTTTAGCTTTTACTTCTACTTAAAAGGTAATATATTAAGCTAAAAAGTTATAGTAAGAAGTAAGCTTATAAGAAGTATTAAGATTAATAGTTGCTATTATATTAGAAGTATATTATAAATTGAAGATAAATATAGAAATAAAGCTTAAGAATTAAAATAGAATATAATAGATATAAAATAGATTAAATAAAGTTATAGTTTACTTTATAGATAGTAGTTTAAAAGTATAATATAAGCTAAGCTTATAACTGTTATAAACTAACTATAATATATATATAGCATCTGTGTGAATAAAACAGCTTGATTTTTTCTAAATTAATATCTAATGCGAGGGGTCTTTTAAGGAATAGAGACTGATGCGCTGGAATATTGTTGGCCTGGATAAGTGGGTTGGAAGTGGGTCACCTCGCACCTTCCTCTGGGCGTGAGGCTGCCTCAGATACTTGAGGTTATTACGACAGTTACTATAATATTATACTTTAGCAGAGGTTTATAATAGCTTAAAAAGTATTAGAATACTTAAGAGACTTATAAGTAGCTTTATACTGCTAAAGAAAGTTTTTAAAAGTACTAAGAGTAATAGTATGCTAAAATAGCTGCTTATACTAATAAATTAATCTATTTAAAGCCTCTATAAGCATTATTTATATTAATTATAGTGCTTCTAAAGCCTAAAGATTTTAATTATAGTTAATAGTTAGACAGCAACCTTTATAATATTACTATTAATAAGATTAATAAGTTAGAGAAGTATTTTAATTTTATAGTTGCTCAGCCTATTAACAATCTTATTTAGTAGTAGATTTTATATCAGCAAACCTTTTTAACGCTTAGTAAGTTTGCTCTTAATATCTTTGCTATCTTAGTAATAGCAACTAACTGCAAGAAGATATTTAGCTTTATTAAACTAATGCTAATATTATAAAGGCTATTAATAAAGCTATTACTGCTTAAAGAGATATAATATCTCTAGAACTAAATTTAAAGTAGCAGTATTACTATTAGTAAGTATTACTTTAAGCAGAAGAGTTAATAAGAAGCAGAATAACATCAGAATATTAGATAAATATATTTCTAATATATTAAGACATTATGAGAGCCTTACTGACTTCCTAAATAGGTAATATTAGTCAAATCAAATCAAATCTATCAAATCAAGCAAGCTTTTAGTGATAATCCAGTCAAACAGTCAAGCCTAGGGGTCAGGCTTGACTTGTTTGATTGGTATGCAGCGCTGATGTCTGCTCTCCTCATGGGCCTCGCAGCCATCTCCTCCGTGGCCGCCTCCCCCATGCCCGTCGCTGAGGTCTCCGTGGCCAACCAAGAGCTCCCTCGCGATGCTGCTCCCTTCGCTCCCCAGGATGACTTTGAGCAGTCCGAGGCCGTCGAGACCAGGGACCTCGCCCTGACCACCGACCTCGAGGCCCCCTCCACCGGCCTGAGCAAGCGCGCCATGAACTCCAAGTTCAAGATCCACGTCGTCAACGCCGCCGCCCGGGTCCTCGGCATCATCATCATCGACTACACCATCAACCTGCTGCCCGGCAGCCACGAGAGCATCACGGCCAACTTTGACAAGCTCACCAACGTCCGCACCAACGGCCCCGTCGTTGCTACCCACTTCGAGGGCGGCGCGAACCCCCTGGCCGCGGCGCAGAATGCCGTCTTCGACTTTGCTACGAGCATGGTTTCTGGTGTTATTGATCTCACCTTGAACGCGGCTGGAGTCGCTACTGGTATTGCTTCTTCTACTGGCATTCACCTCGGCGGCACTGTCGTTGCGAAGACGCTCCATGTTTTCAACGAGAACAATGCCAAGATTGGTTCGATCAACCTTTAAGCTGAATCCTTCGGGAGGTATGATTTAATGATCAAGGGCATGAGTTGGGACGGTGTTTCGCTCTGGGTTGAGGTTTTTTTCAACCCTGTTCTGGTCTCAGCCAACATGGTTTTTTTCCTCCTCCTAGTTTTGCGAACACGAGACCATTTGTGGCATTGGATTTTATTGTTTCACGCATAGATTTAGACTATAGATGAAAATAGCAATCAGTTGATGGCACACCTGACCTAATAGCAAGATGATTCTGTGAAGTGGGAATGCTAGATAGAGCGATGAGACAAAGGGGACCGTCTAATTCTTCTGTGTCTGCGCGTCTACATTTCCTGTGAATTAGTCCCTTCTGATAAAGACAATCGTAGAAGTAATAATAATATCAGTAGCGACGATGACGGTAGCGACAACGATAGTAGCGGCAACGGCGACGGTGACGACGACGACGAGGACGAACAGGAAAAGTAGTCGCTCTAGCACAGGAAAATCAGGCTGTCTCATACAAAGTTTGCCCAAGACAGTGGGTTTAGCTAGAACGAGCGTCATTTAGTGCCGGAATACAGCACATATCAGTGCAGCCGATCGTGTCGCTTACGTGTAGTCGAGTCACCAACCACACATGCAGGGATTAGTGGAATCAGGCTGCAGCATATATCAAGGGCTGCCAAGAAACTTGCTGATTCGTGGGTAGCAGTTTAGACCCCATATGCTGACTGAATTCCATCCGTAGTTTTGACCCATCATCCACATCCAGCCCCTCATTTGGGCTCTGCCGTCCGTCTACCACTCATCCAGGAGTATACATCCTTCTACGTCGACGCACAATTCCGTGGCATCTTTTACTCTCTCTAGGAAGCTCGTCGCGCTCAGGACGGAAGTTCAACACACAGAAGCATGTGCTGATCATTGCTTAACGGCTTCTGGACCAGGGTTATCCAACAACCGTGCAATCAGGCAGAAGCAGCCCGCAGCCCAGCAGCTCTTGCATGCTCGACGAAAGTCTTGCGCTCGACAAACACTTCAGCACCATGTCAAGTCAGCATGCTGGAAAGAAGCGTCGGCGCCGATCCACGAATTCTGGTATGCAGGATGACAGCACAGCGCGGATGCAAGCGGGCTTCAACAATTTCTTCCCAGGTGCCCAGTACAGCAACTTGGGACCAGGCAACCAGAACAATAATTCCGGTCTTGGTGCTCAGTACAATGCGACCAACATCAACTTTGGTATGAGTTCCGCGGCATACCTTACACAAATCTGAACTGCTGCAAATTTGGCAGCGTCTGCATTTCCTTTTCTGTTTCTATCTCTGTCTATATTCTCACGATTTTCTCTGCCCCCTCTTACGAAGAAAATAAGGAACTCAACGTAGCCCCCAATTTGTTCACCGTTTGGAGAAGGCATCTCAATCCCAAAGCACGTGTCTATAACGACTGAGAGTCAGTACACTAACACGGCAATTAGTCAACAAGCAGAAGGACAACTTTCTCGCCGATCTACGAGTCACCGACCCCCGCGACGATAAGACCCGCATTGAGCGCACTAAAGGCAACCTCCTGAAAGACTCATACCGCTGGATCCTCGAACACGATGACTTCCGTCAATGGCAAGCTGAAAAGCGTTTACTTTGGATCAAAGGAGGCCCCGGAAAAGGAAAGACAATGCTGCTATGCGGCGTAATCGACGAACTAGCTGCCATGGGGTATAAGTTGGCCTTCTTCTTCTGCCAGGAAGCTGACGCACGACTGAACACCGCGACTTCAGTGCTCAGAGGCCTCCTTTACCTGATTCTCGATCAGAATTCAACATTGCTGGACTCTCTTCGCAATAGCTATGATCGTGCAGGGGCTGGGAAACAGGTATTCGAGGACACGAACAGCTGGGAGTTTTTATGCAAAATGTTCTCGTCCGCGGTCAGCCATCATAGCATGCATGATGTTGTACTTGTCATTGACGCTCTGGACGAATGCACTTCAGGTCTCGACCAGCTCATCAGCTTTATGATCAAATTGACAGCGCACGTCAAAGTCATAGCCTCAAGTCGACCCGAGTCGCCAATTGAGATAGGTTTGGCAGCCGCTCTCGAGGATACGAAGATCTATTTGTCTTTGGAGCTAAACGAGGACGTCATTTCAGCCGCTGTGAACAACTACATACATCATAAAGTGGAGAAACTAGCAATTTTGAAAAGGTTTGACGACGAACTCAAGATTGACGTCAGCCACCATCTTGCATCGAAAGCCAACTACACCTTTCTTTGGGTTGCTTTGGTATATGAGCAGTTGGCCGACAGCCGCGTGGCTCAGAGACATATAAGGGGAAAGCTTGGAGAGTTCCCTCCGGGATTAGACTCGCTGTACGACAAAATCTTGGCTCAAATTCTGGAAACGCCAGACGCAGAAGATTGCAAGCAGGTCTTAGCAGTCACGTCCATTGTATCTCGCCCTCTCGAGTTAGCAGAGCTGGCCTCCCTGCTTGATCAGCTCGAATACCTACAAGAAATCTTGGAAGGGTGCGGTTCGCTTTTGACTGTACGAAAAGGCACCGTCTACTTCATTCACCAGTCGGCAAAAGACTTTTTGGTTAGGCAGGCAGACAGGATTACACCGTCAGGAATCACTCAAACCCATAGACTGGTCCTCTCAAAGCTCTTACAGTCTATGTCTAGTACATTACGACGCAACATTTATGGAATCAACGACTACGGGACTTCAATCAAGGAGCTCTGCGTCCCATCCCCCAACCCACTATCGTCTGTGCGGTATGCATGTGTGTATTGGGCCGATCATCTAACGGACTATCACATCATCGAGCATCATTTTGATGAACTCTACGTCTTCATTACTCGACATTTTCTTCACTGGGTAGAGGCTCTGAGCCTCTTAGGAAGTATTTCCGAAGGCATTTTATCCATGTCTCGAGTCAAGCGTATCATTGAGGTTTGTTTGCATGAACACCCGAGTTCTACTTCTGAGCCTTGACAAACGACCCACAGGCATCCACTGAGCCAACAGAATGGAAGCTAGTGATCCGAGACGCAGTTCGTTTTATGCGATACTTTAGGGTCCCGATTGAAATTGACCCAATGCAAGTCTATCACTCGGCACTGGTATTCAGTCCAACAAACAGCATCATAAGAGGACTGTTTCGAGAAGAGGAACCCAAGTGGACCTCGAAACCCATCGCAGACGAGGACTGGAGCCTGTGTATGCAAACTCTCGAGGGGTGCAGTGTCCGTCTTGTGGAGTTCTCCCCAGACAAGGCCGTGCTAGCCTCCGCATCTAACAGTCGCTGGGTGAGTCTCTGGAACACAGTAACGGGCCATTGTGAAGTAACTCTTACTCTCGACGCGTGCGTTGATGACAAGCGGGTTGAGAGCTTGGCCTTCTCACCAAATGGAACCACTCTCGCACCAGCATCACCTTTGCGCATTGATCTATGGAACACAGTAACCGGGCGGCTTATACGGACGCTCGAGACCAAATGGACCGAGAGTATCGCTTTCTCAAGGGATGGAGCAATGCTTGCATCAGCCTCAAACAAGGGAATAATTCAGCTGTGGCACACGAAAAGCGGCCACTGTGAACGCACACTCCGATGTCATGGCAGTTGGACTTCATCCATGACCTTCTCTACAACAAGCCTCTTAGTCGTTTCAGACAGATTCGGCGGTACGATTGAACTTTGGGGGACAGACGCATGGAAATGCCTCAAAATTATCAGCGATTATGGAAGCTCCAGCATACTTTCATATGATGGCAGTCATCTCGTATCATGTAGCCAGTTCGAATCTCGGGTGACGGTTCACAATCTCAAGACAGATAGTTGTTTCAACCTACCGGAAGAACATCTACCAGTTAAGATTACATCGAAAGGAATCTCACGAGATGGCGCCGATATTGCACTGGGTGACGCCTCCGGCAACATACATCTATGGGACATAACCACAGATCAAAGAACTGGCATTTTGAGTGGCCAAAACGGAGCGGTGATCTCGGTGGCATTTTCTGCAGATGGGACCTTGCTTGCGTCAGCTTCAGAAGATGGATCCATCAAACTATGGGATTTGACGACAGACCAGCCAGATTCATTATCTTCATGGCCAGAGATAGGCTCGGCGGTCCCATACTGCCAAGGATCCGTTCTAGGAAAATCACATCATGATGTACTCACTGTCATCAGAGATGTTTTTCCGCCTGTTGAAGAGGATGATTGCGAAGGTATGAAAGCCAATTTCCTACTCTTCTCTTCAAATCGCACGCGAATCTAACACTTTGAAGATATCTACTGGATCACAGAACCTGGAGTTATTCCAAACACTGTATGCAATCGCCACTACGAAGAGATTCACACTTTCTCTTTCGAATGTGATGGCAGCCGGGTCATTGCACTCTCCAATCACCACCTATCTGTCTGGGATACGCAAACTGGGCATTGCATACAAACTATTACGGGCAATGCCATCCAGCCACCGTGTGCGGTAACCTTTCATGACGGCAATATCCATATTGCTGTGGCTTTTGACAATCGGATTGATATTATTGTGAGAACAGTGTCACAGGACATACTTCTCCGAAAATTGGAGATATGTAAACACGGCGGTCAGCTGGTGGCCCTATCTTCAGTGGGCTTCACGTGTGGTCTGCCACCGATATTCCATTTTCCTTCAGATTTCGATGTGACATCAGTTCAATTTTCCCGCTCAGGATATCAGCTCGATACGAACTTTGGGACTATTGACTTACAGGCGGTGGAAACATCACGTCTGACACATCTGAGACCAACTATACCTCGGAACCCACGTCCGAGCCCTGGGGTATATGATCTCAAGAAATGGGATAGTTGGGTCACGAAACAAGGAAGAAAATTTCTGTGGCTCCCTACAGAGTACCGGTCAGACATCATAGAGATATGCGGCTCAGCAATGGCCATAGGTTATAGGTCGGGAAGGGTTCTGATTGCACGATTTTCTTAGTCGAGTTTGGCAACCAGCAAGCCTTCGTTATCAAATGGCCATGGCTAAAATGCTGATCACCTCGGTACCAGAAGTTGATTACTCAACGGCTAGGACTGTCCCCAACTAAGTGCACTTGGGTGTCCTTAGACGGCAGAATGGCAGGAATAACATGCGCTCTACTTACTATATGGAAACGGTCGTTTAGCCAGCAAAGCCCACCAACAAACATGGAGGCAGAACTCTCACTGCTCAAGGTGCCTTAAGAGGAAAAGATTCGTCAGGCTGCTACATTTCCAGGTCAGAGCCGAACTTATTTACCTACTTAAGCCACACGAACTGTCTCTGAACTGGAAGCGGGAGCGACAAGTGTTGTACAATAGCGTCGAATTCACGAGTATTTCAATACGATGGCGACTGCAATATCGGTGCTGTTTACGCTGCTGACACAACGCGGCCACTGCAAATGAAGACGGGAGATCGAATGTCAGAATAGGCTTCACCTGAGAATGCATGCCTGCCTAGCCATTCCGTTCCACCCCTGTGATCACATGAGTGATAATATGTAAAACCCAAGACCCGTCTTCTCAGAATCCCCACGCATTGAGCACGCCTAAACGCCTCGCCTCGACTGTGGCCGTCTCCAGTTTGAACTTCGCCAAATATGGCCCCTCGTCGCTCTACACTCATCTTCATGAACCCTCCACAAGCCATCCCTTCCGAGGATCACCCTCTCGCTGGAAGGCCTGAAGCTTTCGGCTGCGTCGTACTCGATTTCGATCGATGCGTCCGCCCGCTAAATCTTCATCTGCATCCTCCCGCCAATCGCTCATACTTCGTGACATTTTTTTGGTGTTGTTTATTCGGATAATAGGTGGTTGGAGAACAAATACAATGGGTGCATGCCTTCGTGGATATCGTTTATCGAAAACATTAGAGAAGAATTCAAAGTTTGTAGTAGTGGTCGTCGTCATTTCGGTGTGATCGATCGGTCGTCGGGAGGGTACTACTCGATTCGCGGCGGCGTCTTTGACGAGTACGGTGACGCGCTTCTCCTTTTTAAAGAAGGGGTGTCAGGGAACCCTTTCGGTATGATACAAGTTTTTGGAGGCATGACGAAGACACAAGACAAGTATTTCGCGGGAAGCAAAAGTCCGGGGGTCAGGACTCGAGGGGGTGGTAAAGGAAGGCGCTTACGATCTCCTCCTCTCGCCCTCTTTTCTCAAGCTCTCGATGATCTTGAGCATCTCCTTGCGCCCACCGTGGGAGTCGATGAGCTTGTTCGCCATGCTCATGCTGACTTTTTCCCTAGCATTGGCCGAGAGCAGGCGCTTGACGAGGAGGTGGCGCATGAGGATGCAGACGAAGACGCCGCAGTCGGAGCCGTTTTCTTGTTGCGGGGAGTCGTCGAGGTTGTGGAACCTAAGGGGGCGGCCGAGGATCTCAGACATCTTTTGCGTTGCGAGGCGGGCCTCTGCGTAGTTTGCGCCGCCGAGGGAGTCGTAGTGGAAGGCGACGCCGTCGATGGCGGAGACCAGTAGAAGCGACCAGTGGGAGCCGCCCTCGGCCTGTGCGACGTTTCGAGCATCGTTAATCGGCAGGAAAATGTGCGTTACTTTCGAGAAGTCGGGGAGGGCGGAGCGGATTTGGCGCATGTCGGGTTCTTTCATCAGGAGGAAGGTCATCGACGGCCGCAGGAGAATGATGCGGGCTTGGGGGTATTTCGGGAGGATTTCGCGCTCGAGCCATCTAGGTTTGTTAGGTTTGCGGGGGAGAGGGGAGCATTGAGGGGTCGTACTCTTCCCAGAAGGCGATGTTCTAGAGACGTTAGCGGTTGTCAAGGAGAGAATGAGGGCGAGTCACGTACGTTATCTGTCAACCAATCGTTCTTCAGAGACTTGATGTCTTCGTAGGTTACTGGGATGGGTTAGTCTGACTACCTCGGGAGGGACGGAACGAAGCGGCTCGGGGCGCGGTGTTTCGGAGGAACGTACGGAGGATATCATGATCTGCGACGCAAGCTGTTAGTCGGGTTCACTCAGAATGTCCACACCGGATGTGCGGGAGTCGCGTGTTCAGGTATGACTTACACGACAAATAAGGTGCCTGCGGTGAGAGCTAAACGGAGAAGCACGGGTCAGCTCATACAGGTCTCGTCTGTTTTTTGGAGTGCAGCGCTGAAACGGGCATCCCCCGTCGGAAACTGTACCCCGCGTTCGCCCGCCCTGCGTTGCGTTGTTTGCTCTGCGCACCTGCGACGGTGACAAGATGATGGCAGGAGGACAGGCCTTGTGCCCAGCCGTCGCGGTGCGCTCGTCGGACGATGCGAGAGCAGTGCGACGCGGCAGCGACGGGGGGAGAGCGTGGTTCGGAGAGGAGAAAACGAGGCAGAGAGTCTTACAGTGTCACCAAAGTGACGGGCCATCTTCCTGAAAGGCATGCTGAGCCGCGACTCCGACCTCTGGCCGGATTTGGTGATGCTGCTGCTTGAGCTCGGTGTCGGGGAGAGGGACGCGGACGAGGGCGTTTGCGAGGAGGAGGAGGAGCTGTCGGAGCTTTCGCGGTGCGGTTGCGGCGGCGGCTGTGGTGGTTGATGGTGGTGATGACGACGGAAAGCGAGGAAACGGCTGTTCGGTTGGAGGAAGTTGCGTCAGAGGGAGGTTAAGTCGGTTTGGGCGAGGGTTGTGTCGATCTTTCTGGGGATCGATCACACCTGCTCGTAGTGTTTGACGGTGGGAGAAAGTTGAGGGGAGAAGGAGGGGGAGAGGGGAAATGGGAATGTAAACAATTCGGGGAATGAGAGATGGGGGAGGGATGACGAGATGTTTGAAAAAAAAATCCAAGCCAAACAGAAAAACAGACACCCTGCAGAAAGAAAGGGACCCTGGACGAGGCGGCTTCCTTTTTTCGGTGGTGCTGCAATTTTTTGGGCGGGGATGGAGGAGGGTCTCCGGCTTCTCTTTCTCTCTCGTGGTGCAGTGCTGCGCTGGACTGGGTCCTTGAGGATCTGCCTGGGGATCCAGTCACAGGGTCACCTCGACCAGGTGCTAGCGGCGGCGGCGGGGTGGGGAAGAACAGACGCTGGTCTCTGGGGGATTGTGCTGTGTTGCAGTGTTTTTGGAGTGAGGTTGCACAAGGGGAGTGACGAAAAAACTGGTAACGGACTGGGCTGAAATCTAGGGCGGTAGGGGCCAGACAGCATTGCGAATGAGGCTTGCGGTGCATTTCGATTCGCGTTGATGACTGACGATGCAGCAGGAACAGCGACGAATGACGAGGGTGCGAGGACGTGGCCGTGGCTGAGCACCCCTCTGGGCAAGAAGCATTGGGCGCGATGTGGTGTTTTCTGGGGAGGATGAGCCACACTTGAGGCGCATGCTGGTGAGGTGGGGGCTGGGGAGCTGGGGCCACCGGGTGCGTCGGGCTTCTCGCAGCCCGGAAAGCCACTCGACTGGTGCGGCCTCGCCGTTTCCTCCACTGAAGCACAGCACAGCGGGGGAGGGGTCACAAGACACCCCCCGTACTGGACTGATGACGGGAATGCAAGCAATGAACAACAGATACTGAAAAGATCGAACACACCTCGGCACGCTGAAAGGACTACTCGAGGTCGCTGCTGCTGGAGCTCCCACTGCCGCAGCCATCGTACGACCCAACAGACTCGACGGGGTCCTGTTTCCAAATCGACCGAGAATTGTCTGGGGATCCCCCGGGGGAGATGCTTCGGCGCAGTGCAGTCGGAAGGTTTCACTGATTATTGGAATACGAGGAAAGCCAATTCAGGCTCTCTGAATCTCGAGCGGTAAGAGCGTAGTAGGCGAGCACTTTTTCAAATAGCAGAGCAAAACATCCAAGGACGGGCGGCCCAGCAGGTGGCAGTGGGAGCACGCCAGTTTACATACTTTCAGGGCTGGCCTAGCAAAACCCAAAAAGCAAAAAAGAAAGACGAAACCTGGGCCGATCATCTGCGATGGCAGCCCGCCCAGGTTGGGCAAAGAGGAGAAAGGAAAGAGAAAGTGGCATGAGATCTGGAACGCCATCTCTCCGAATCTGGGGTGCGCTGTCTGTCCGGCCTGTGACATTGGCTGCGACGGTGTCTTGTAGCTGGTAGATTAAGTGCCAGCACTGCATGATGATGCCTGCTGCGTAGCTTAATCTTTACTTTACTGCTCCTCCCTCTCTCCAGGAAATGGAATTAGTCACCGCCATACTTTACAGCACTGTGAAGGGAAGGGGAAAAAAAGAAGCGGTAATGACTCCCACTCTCATCGGTGATGGTGAGCTGCTGCTGCTGGACCAGATCGAGCGTGGTGCCTGGTTTCACCTCGTCTACGTCACCGTGCTGCGGCACCCGTTCCAGACCATCGCAATGGGCCGCCGACGTTGATACGTTGGATACCACCCACCTGGGGCAAATACCGCCGCAGGCCTCACCAGCCCAGCGAACCTGCAGCATCACTGTACCTACCTAGTACTTAGTGCTTGCATTGGAAGGCCGTCTAACCGGCCTGGGACGCCCAACGCCTATGACTGCTGGCCATGCTGACGGAGGACCTTGCGCCGGACCCTTATCCGCGGACAAACCTTGAGTACCTACCTACTCGCACTCAATGCGCAAGGACAGCCTCATCTTTTCTTTTCTGCTGCTGCATCGAGCGCAGGGACTGCCGGGACCGCGGGCCTCTGGGTGGGGTAAACAAGAAAACGCAGAGGGGGGGAAACTCTCCGGTCGGCGCTTGCCGAGGGAGACTTCCGGTAACCTGGCGCCGCCTTTTCCCACCAACCACGATTGGGAAGGTTACAATCTGGCGGCAGCCGCTTCGTTTCCGATCTGATTTCTTCATTGTGAGAGAGGGTTTCCTTCGCTGGCACGCTTTGTATCCTGAGAATCCGGTAGGGCGAGTGCCAAACAAACACACTTCATGTAAGTCGAGACGAAAACCAGACTGAGGTGATCTGCCGAGGGAGGGCCCAGACTCATCTGTACCTCTCAAAACGTCACGCCCGTGATTGTTATTGATCCGAATTTCACTCACACAAACATCTGAGTGTGTCCATGCTTTTCTGGCCGCAGCGGAAGGCATATCCGCGCGCGGCCCGAACGTTGGGCGAAACACCCTGACAAGCACAACAAACGCAAATGTTGAGAAAAATCAGATAATCATTCGACGGAGACCCTGCAGATCATGTCCATATTTGCTCGTCAAGTCGTGACCTCTTGTATCGTACACTTTTGCTGGTTTAAATGCCACCAGCTGGGCTCAAGTAGAACCACTGGCGAGACCGCCCTTGCGACCAGCCTCCCGCGCCTTCTC
Source organism: Colletotrichum horii (assembly GCA_027406005.1). Taxonomy (NCBI): domain Eukaryota; kingdom Fungi; phylum Ascomycota; class Sordariomycetes; order Glomerellales; family Glomerellaceae; genus Colletotrichum; species Colletotrichum horii. The sequence continues at coordinate 7,811,458 of JANVYB010000001.1, read as the reverse complement.
GGAGCCGGGCTCGAAGGACCCGGACGACGCCTTGCCGCCCTCAGACGCGATCTCGCGCTGTGATAAACAACAACGGTCAGCGAAACGGCGTTCTAGAATCGTGATGGCAACTATGACAACGGCGCTCAGGGAGGGGAACTTCTGTAAACGCACCTGTCTCTCGGGGTCCATGCTGGCGAAACCACCCGCGTGGCTGGCATGACCGCCCTTGGCGGCAATCTCTTGGACTTCCTCCTTAGGCCTTTGATATTAGAAAAAGTTAGCAAGATGCACGTTGCAACCCTCGTCATGGAAGGTTCAAATGCCGGAGCGGGGCGGGAGCGGGTCGTACCGGTTGGCAAAGTTGGCGGGGTTGCCGTTACCGGCCGCCGAGGTGTGGGTACCGGAGCCGTGGCCGTGGCTTGCGTGACCGCCCTTGGCTGCGATCTCGCGGACTTCTTCGGTGGGGCTGCACGCATGTCAGTCAACCTCCCAGATGCCAAAATGCATCCTTGCCTTCGCATGGAGCGGGGAAGTGGCCATGTAATAAAGGAACATGCTTACCGGTTCTGGAAGTTGCCTGGGTTCAGGTTGCCGGTCGGGGAGATGACCTCCTCCGGGCCATGGCTGGCTTGGCCGCCCTTCGATGCAATTGCCTGGACTTCCTCTGTAGGGCTGATATTGTTAGCTAAAATGTCCCCCAGAAAATTTCGAGAAGTGAATGGACGCACAGGTTAGCGAAGTTGGCGGGGCTGGTGCTGGCCATGCTGACGTTGTGATGTTGTTGGATATTGGCGATGGTTGGTGACCTATTGCAGGTTGACGGTCGCAGATGGGTATCTTGGATGTTAATGGAATCAAAAAGATTTACACCAAGAGTACTGAAGTTCGAGGTCTTTTATGCTTTTTCCGACCTTTTTTTCCTCTAAGGGAAGCAGCGACCAAATGCTATCAAAAACAGGCAGCAGCTGCCCGGTGCTCTGTGGTGCAGTTTCTCCAACCAAAACAACCTGTGACGTTGCGGCTAGGCAAACAACCCAGTCCCAAGCCGCCCTCTCCTGGCGATCCCCACGATTATGACGACGAAGCCGCCCATACCCATCCGCTTCCCCAGGATCACGCGTCGTTAACGTTTTATGTACGGCAAACGCGCAGCGTGTTGTGCAGCGCTGGTGCCCCATAAATATTCGGTACGCGGTCTGGGCCTTGGGCTGACATCACTTGATCGTCAAAAATGACAGCGCACCTCGACATTATTGGCATTGATTGAAAGCTAGATACGTAACAGGGGAAATGCATTCTCTCCAGCACTCTTTACTCAAAATTGAACTCGCTATGTTCATGAAGCATTCCTTTAAACGTTCATGAGAATTGTCTATGTAGATGCGACAGAATTGCACAGAGGCCTACGGACTTAGATCTCAATTCCAACCCGCTTGTGTCTCGGTCAGACAGCCAAGTGTGTCGGTAATGAGTGTGGGAGGAGAGTCCTTAAATTACTCTCTTGGTAACTTGGTTGCATCTAGGCAATGCCTGATTTCTTTAACAGTACATCACTTAGTGAAGCTATTGATAGGCTGTGGCTGACCTAGTATGCGTCAGTAAAAGTTCAAGTAAGGCGTCAGAGAATCACGATATCTCAGGCTTTTATTCTATGCCGCTTTTATTTGCCTTTGGGTCTGCCATTTTCAAGAGCACCAGGTCAACTTGAATGCTGGTATGAAAGAGCCCACCAGTCTTAGTCTTTCAATCTGCATCCAACGCCATAGCGTTACCCTCCGTCATCTGTTATTCCGGTCTCGATCGCCTTCGCTCTGGCGTCCTCTTCATTCTCCGAGATAGCAGTATTCGTAGCATGACGACAATGTCCTCCTCGATACATCCCATAGGCCCTCTTGGATTCTGGCACACAGGAACGTTGGTTACGTACAGAAGCGGCGCTAATCCTGCCGTCAAGAAAATCATACCTGGTGCCCCACGAGCACGATTCGAATTCGAGCATTTCTGCGTCAAACCTCGCACCTTTTTCAGCCAGAAGCCGAACCACAGCTCTGTGCCCTTTCAAGTAAGCCAATTCAAGTGGTCTTCTCATGTGGTGACCTTCGAACAACGGATCATCAACAAGCGCCCCATGTTCAATAAGAAACCTGACCATGTTTTCATCGCCTCTGTCAGCTGCCTGATGCAAAAGCTTGTGACTGTCCCAGTTCAAGACCCCATTGGCTGCACCATGCTCTATTAGGGGACGAACGAGGTTATTACCCCGGCCGTAAAGATTCTTGGAGGCTTCCTCCAGAAGAAGTCGTCCGTGACGATTCGGGTGCTCAAATCTCTGACCACTCGCCAAAATATATCTTAGGGCTTCCTCATTGTCATGCCCCACAGCTGCCATTAAAAGTGGCTCAACTTTTATCAAGCCTAAATCAAGGAAAAGCTTCGTCAAACGCTTGTCAAGCTTCGAGAGATTCCCTAAAAATTGAAAATGACAGCTGAGGACACGTGAGGGATCCGCACCCCACTCCAGGAGCCGTCGTACGAGAGTCTCGTTTAGATAACTGCAAGCATACCAAAGAGGTGTTCGCTTCCATTTATCCATCGCATCCAAAAGACCAGCTCCTAGTTTGTCATGAGGACTGGTTTCCAAATGACCCGTATCTGTCGCCAATCCGGCTGAGCTTGGCGCACCTTCTGTCGGCGTCTGAACGGAACAAGCTCTCTCAAGGAGGCACAGCATGACAGTCTCGTTGCCCTCGGCTGCGGCGATGTGAATGAAAGACCGCCCATCAGTATCCAGAATCGAGATGTCGAAAAGAGCTGAGTCAATGATCAGGTTGGCAACTGACCAAAGGTGCTCCTTGATGGCCCAATGGAGGGGGTGAACGAACCGCCTAGCATAGTCGACATGGAACTTTTTTCGGCAGTAAAAGTACGAATACAGCTCGGCGGTGTCCAAAGAATTTTGCGAGGAATTGGGATCGGGATTGAGAAGTAGTTGGGCTGCACCTAGACTGCCCTTGGCCAAAGCAGCAAATAAAGGGAATTGGTAAAGTCCCCCTTTGCTGTATGTATCGGGATGCTGCCGAAGGTGGCCTTCTAGAAGTTTAGTCATATTTTCCTCCGCAAGAATATACGTAAGTGATTCCTCTTCTGTATGAGGGAGGCTTCGGAAGATCTTCATCAGGCCATTGAGGTATTTCCAATCGTGGATTGAGAGCTTGTCCAAGAAGTCATCTTGGGGTAACTTTTCAGCAGCAAGATTAGCATGATACAGTAGGTGCTGACTTGCGTATTCGAGAAATGGAAACTTCATCACCGCCGTTCTCCAAATCTCATGTGCCTTCATCAGAGTTGCACCTGAAAGACTTTCTGTGCTAAAAATGGGCAGATTACCGCGGACATCATGCGTGATGTACCAATGACAGCAATTTTTCAGCCTTTCGTGACTCAAGATTTCAAAGTCAGTCCCCAGGTCATGCCAGAGCTCTTGAAGGCCATGATCCTTGATGAAAAAGTCTCTGATGGATTCATGGATGAATTGTACCGTGGGAGGTGTAGACCAGCCTAAGCCGGCTACTTCTGCCAACCCCTTTGACGAACTGGTGACGAAAAGAACCATGTCGGTGCTGCTGACAGTCCTCGGGTCGTATGTAACTGTAAACCTTTCGCCCTCTTGTAATCCAGATATCATGGCGAAATAGAATTCCATAACTGTCAAAGGCCGTTTTGCAAACAGAACCAATTGGCAACATAACAGAAACCCCTCCATGTTGTCGTTATCTCTTCTAAAGATGTCCTTGAATAGTTGACTTAGCTCCGGTGGTATCTCGCGCAGTCTTTGCTCGACTCTATACGCACGCCCAGAGTCAAATTCCTTATTTAGAATTTCAACAACCAGTACCACCCACATAAAAACGCCACCAGCTTTAAGAAGCAGTTCATTCTGAATCCTGTCCTCAAACCTGGGGTTATCACCAAGGTTTAGATTATCCTGGACATACTGCTTCAAATCTTGTTCGTGGCCACGCTGCGTCTCAAGCGTGAGCCGCAACGCATGTCTGACATTGATGTGCGGATAATGCCGACTAGAAAAGCAAATCTTGAGGTGTATGTTTTTGTCGACAGCTGTTGCTTCTAGCCCCTCGAAATACCTGACCATTCTCCGCACATCTCTCTCATTGCACTCGTCAAGTGCATCAATGAAGCAAGTCAAATGGCGGTGACCTAAAGCTAGGATGGCTTCGCGGAAAACTTCTTGCAAAGTATCGATTGTTGGAGAACCTCTATAATTGAATGGAAGCACCATAAGGTCGTCCAAGAGATTTGGTAACTCAGTAAACCGTTCGAAGAGCTGAAGTAGAAGAGACCGATATAATCCAATCGTTGATTTCTCCAAAGCGTATCCGCGAGCATTGAAGAAAAACGATATAACAGCGTTGCTAGGAGTCGTAGACTTGGCTGCATGACTGAAAATGAATTTCATAATGGTTGACTTGCCGGCACCGGGCTTGCCACTGATCCATAAAAATCCATGATGCTGCCGCAGCTTCGACGGGTCAAGCCAGTCCTTATAAGTAGGACTTTGCACAAGCCATTCGCACGTCTTTAGATGCGCTGTGTTGATAGTCATAAGACGACTATCGATTTGATCAAATCGCAATGACCGCAAGAAGTCTTGCCGACGAGATTCGAACTTTGCGAGCACTATGACTTATTTAGTCATCTCAGACAGCTTTTGAATTAGTTTCACACTTACGTTCTTTGGTGGAAATGCCCGGCGGATGAGTAAGAGGTGTAGTATTGTAGTTTTTTGGCATTATAACAAAGACAAGCTCTTTCGCGCAAGCAGCTGCAGTGGCTGCTGCATATTTCTGCCAATCCTTGTTTTTGTCCGAGTCCGCATAATCACAGATACCTCGAACCACAATACAAGGGAAATTGTCAGACAGACCCGCCGCCTCCATCTCAAAGCAGATGACGTCCAGTTTGTCTGCAAGAACGTCGCGAGTGCGGGCACACTTTATGACTTGGTTGCCCGATGCAATGCCGCCATAATAGATTCTTGGCGCGTACGCCTGCTGTAACTGTTGACCCAATGATTTTAAGCCTCTACAGGCAGTGCAATCCTGCAATTGGAGATCCTCGGCTGAGGGCTGGCACCGGCAGTCCTGGAGTATTCTGGGGTCTCCGTATGGTTTCATTTTCGGATACTTATCGTGCATTTGCTTCAGGTAGGTGCTCACCAAGCTATCTTGTGCTTGATGAATTGCCTGGAGCTTGGCAACGGCTTTGAGCCAAAGCGGTGGAGGCCTGGCTGGAGTCGCGATTCTTTCAAAGCCACCAACGGCCAGAATCTTTCCGAGATCATGCTGTATGACCTTTTCACCAACAACAATATCACCAAGTTTTAAATCGGGATCTCTAGGCAAGCCGCCTCCGATTCCAACCATCAAGCGGGTATTAATTGACGGAAAGCTCCTCGTCATGTTGCTCGCCACATTTGCGGCGTTGTTCGCTCCGTATTGGCCAGAGGGTAAACATGCCATCACAACATTGTGTGTCCCAATGTTCCCCAAGATGTACGCATTTGTGTCGCTATCGGGCATCGGTAAGTCTGGATGGATGGAATCCAGCATGGCGTGGCTTGCGGCCAGTTCGATCGGGAGAGCGCATATCCAACCCACAGTGTAATCGGCATGCCAGAGGCTTCGGTCTCCCGCTAGTTCCTCATCTGGCTGCCTCCACAGGCTGTGCTCGAGGCCGTCATCCAATAATCTAGGACGTTTGAAAGAGGGATCTTTGGTGTCGTGATCGCTATCGAGGACCCTCTTCGTGCGACAGACTGGTTGGTCGGGGCAATCAGGCGACATGGCGGTGTGAAGTTTCGGCGCCCATATCAGTACAAAGCTTCGGCCTCGACGAATCCCAGTCCAGAATTTGTGAAACGTTATTTTGTCCAAAATGAGCCCCTATGCCGTAGTGACGTTGTCGAGGTGAATGGAATGTGAGAGTCGGGTGGACCAAATGTGATAAATAATGGACAGAAGTGCCTTGTGAGGCTTTATTGGGGTGCCTTGTGAGGCTGTGTTGGTGAGCCTTAACAATGCATTTAAAACCCGCATGCATGTATTATTCTGACGGGCTCTCCAGCCGCCAACCAACCAGCGGGTTTCCCTGGAGGAGCCAATCAATAGCTGTCTTGAAGGAGGGGAAAGATGCAGGTTGTCAACTTTCTCATTAGAAACTTTTCGATTGCTAAGAGGGTGGCTGCGATATTCCAAGCGGTGATAGCGGGGGATTTAGGCATATGATATCCAATTTGGCCCATCGTCCTCCGGCTCCCACAGCTCGATGAGACTTTCGTGCACAATGAGGGTGTTTTCCCTGACAATGTCACGCGCTCTCAGCATCACCCATGATCTCATAGGCGTATCATAAAATCGTTCTGTAGTAGTCTCTCGAATTGGGATTCTGAGAATAAAAGTCTCCGAGAATGAGTACGCCGTGCTCCTGATTTAGTGATATCATGCCGCTCAAGAGTGAAAAGCATTAACCAGCTGGCACTTGATGGTAAGAGGAACGTTATCTGTATAGTAGAAATCGACTTGGCAAAGCTATGCCTGGACGTCTCAGACTGAATAGTGTTGCGTGGGCCGCCGCTCTGGTCAGCGCTCACATTTGCTCAGTTCCCAACTGAATTCTCAGGGCTTACGCGCGCATTTTCACTTGTTCTCTCCTTACATATTGCCAATATTTACAAGGCAAAATCATACCGAATGAAAAATATATTATATATATCGCATCTTTGCTTTCTAGGATAAGAGCTGCCTTCTAATTGCGAAGCCTTTCACCTCTACGTGCTCCTTCTATCTACTTGTTCTGGTGTCACACACGCTGGTACCAACTGAGTTGAATCTCCTGAGCGATCTCATTTCAACGCCTTCGTCTTGCGCCTTGACAGGCTCTTTCGCCACCACGTTGATCGTGCGAGAGCCTTTGATGATGCTAGCCTTGAGCCCTCCCGCAACCTGTACCATACCATCAGCTGTATTGAGAGATTTGGAGCTAGCGTTACATAGAACGTCTTTGCCGCTCGAATCCAGGCGCGCGTTGAAGAAAAGGGCCAGTGGGCTCGACAACCACACTCCAACGTCCTTCCTGCGCGTCTCCACGATTGTGGCAGCGAGGAAAAGGGAAGTCAACACAAGCATGGTTGCGGGAAGAGCCAGCCACGCCCAGCGCACGACGACGAATTGCTGCTGAATCCAGACTTGGCCTTGGATTTTCTGATCCGGATTGATGCTGGATCCGTTTCTCCGCATCTCCGTTGTGATGGCGTCAGCCATGTTCTCGATTGACTGGACAATGCTATCTTTCTTGTACAGTCTCAAGATAGTCGTCGTATCGGCGGTGTCTGGAGTAGATAAGGAGACTTTACCTTGAAGATCGCGCATCATCTGACTATAGATGGTACGAAAGGCCGATGGCGGTACATTAAAGCTGTTTCTTCTGTTTGGGGGGAGACCGGGAAGTCGATATTCCAACGACTTCCAGAAATCGTGTACGTAGACGAAATACTTGCGTGCGGCTATCCTGTCATTCAGGAACTCGACATTTTCCGGTCGAGTGACCTCCTGTAAGACTTCTTCTGAGTATACGCCATTCTCGACCTTGGGTAATACTTCTTTGACCGAAAAGTAGACAGCGCAGCGGAAAGCTTCAATCAACGAGTTCTTGCCGAGCAGCTGATACGTAACTCTTGAGCTATCAGGCCAGACCTTAACCCAATTAACAATAGCCATAGCTGCTGTTAAATTAAGGAATGGTTCAACAGACGACAGGTCCAACTCTGTGGGTATATAGGATTCAAGATGAAGTAATTGATACATGTCAGATCTGTTGGTGGTGCCGAACATTTGCTGGAGCAGGGAGTCACCTGGTGCCTCAAGGTAGTACTCGTCGTTGACTTGACGCTTCGTCACATGTGATGATATGTCAATGCATTTGGAATTGACAGTGAGCGTGCCAAACGGCTCCCAAGTGCAATTACCTGTGGGGCAAGTTGAGGGTGGTTTGGGGGGCGATGACTGATATGGGGCCAATAGTCCAGTAATCATGGCCGCCGTCATGTTATCTGGAAGCTCCTGGACTAAAGGATCGTTGGTTGTTAACTCAACCGTGTAGAAAGAATGCTCAACTACACACAATCATATTTGGGATAAACCCCCATTTCGACGTTTTCGCCCCACGAGTAAGCCGCGACTGCGTGGGCACTTGGACTGAATACAGGGTCAATGACGGATCTGAGCTCCGACGTGACACTCTGTTGAAAAAAGGGGCCTGAAGCGAATGCGAATAACGTTATGGCCGCACCAATACTGGCATAATGCCTTGATACCGCATAGTTGTGAGCGGCGTACGTCTCAATGGTGTGTTTGAACTTACCAAAATCGAAGTCTCCATAGCAGACTGAGACTTCCAAGGGGCCCTTCACTGGCAGAACTGTAAGAGGAAAGATCTTGAAGAGGCCTTCCACCCGGATTCGTTATCCAGATCCAGCCAAACTGATTGATGCAGGTTGACACAGGAAACAGGATGCAACTCCGGAAGATGGTGGAGACTATGGAAACCATAGTGTTGAGAGTGATGCGTTGGGTCCACGGTAGAAAGGACCACATCGGTTCTGGTTTGTTGTCATATTCCTCTAGCAGAATTAACAAGCCAAGGAAAGAAGCGGCTGCAACAGCGAGGGAAACGAGTTCGTAGACGAGTCCTCGGACGATTGTGGCAGTCCGAGTCTGCGGCGTCCTTGCCGACACTGCGGTCAAATGATGCTTGACTTGCTCGGTGTGCTCAGAGTCGTCCAAGAGCGAAGCTCGATGATTATTTGACGGTGGCTTGGAACCAACAGAATCCGACGGGGGATCGTCGGATAATGCTAAGTAGGTCGCCATTGCGATGCTGCAAAGAATGATGAAATGAGTCTGGTCGATGAATGGAATTTACATGTGAATAGTATCGTTTGTCTGCAATAAATGTTGATGTGACGGATCGGCAAAGTAAGATACTACCAGGGGAAGCCACGTTAAGTAGCTATCAAACAGCTCATCTTTGCTGTTGCTAGGAATCACTGCTCTTCCCGAGGCTTCCCAGTGCGGCACTGCTGGGCTCACTCCGGCCAAAAATAGTAAGTTGTAGTCCTGCACATGAGTGCAATTGTGTGGGGGCCCACGGTCAGCCTCCGTGTAGTTGAGCCTGTTGCCCTCCTCATTCGAAAAGGCTGTCATGTCACATACCCTTATCAACCGAAAGTCGACCATCCTTCTGACGTTGTGGTTGGTTCTGATGGGGCGTCAATCAATTCCCAATGGGGACAACCGTGTTCTGGTGGCAGTCCAGCCAATCATTAAGTGGCCCTAGAAACCTGCAGGGGCTAGACAACATCGGGGCTGTAAGCAGTTATGCATGTAATTTGTCACGTCCTAGTAGCGGGCTGATGATGCAAAAATTGGTTGGAATGTGCCGCAAGTTAGGCATCCATCTGGCTCTCGCTGGTACTGGTGGACGAAAGGGCAAGGATCTTTACTAAAACCCAAGTCTAATCATCATGCTGAGCTGCCAAAATTTGAAATCTTGCATATTGGGTATTACATGCTATTCTGTTCTCCGCCCTTTTTGGCCGCAATCTGTGTATGTTGTCCGCTTGATGTTGAGCGGAGGGTGTTCCGAGCTTCTCGAGTCCTTTGGCCAGTGTCTTGAACAGCCTTTCCATATCTTTCCAGTCCATCATTGGTCTGCCTGTGTAATGAGCTCCCGAGACTGCTCCAGCCTCATGCAGACAACCATGCCTGCTCATCTTCCGCACCCGAAATTCCTCATTGACTCTCCTAGAGATGGCGTGTTTCTCGCAAGAAGCACGCCGATGAGCACCCGAGATGATGGCCCAGAGAGTCGACATCCATGCCACTTGGACTTTACTGAGATACAAGCCCGTTGGGCATCCCAATCATTATCCTTGAAATGTTTCCACCTTGATGACACCAGTTCAAGGTCCCTGCCTGCTGAACGCAGGATTCGTCTCCATCGTACTCGAAATATGCCTCCTCAACGCCGCCCACCGTCCAGCCGTCGCACTCGTCTCCTCCGCGCCCGCATCTCCCATGGCGACATTATCACCACCGTTAGCCTTCGTCGCAGGAGCAGCAGCAACCGGCACCGGCGCCTCCGGCACATTCGCCAAAGCCGCCATACTCGCCCCAAACCTCGCCATCTCCCCCCTGACAACCTTCTCCTTCCTCTTCAGCGCACCGGGCCTGCTCTTCAAACTCTTGTGCCGCACCTTGCCCTCGCGCAGCTGCTCGAGGCTGTGCGCCGTCTCGCCGTCGTCCGCGAGGTCCGGCAGCGCGTCGGCGAGCGACTCCATGGTCGTCACGAGCTTCTTGGACGGGCGCCGGCGCTTGAGCGCCTTCTTGCTGCTGGCCTTGCTGATTTTGGAGACGAAGGCGGAGTGCTTCATCGTGCGCTTGTCTTTCTTGTTCGTGAGGAAGGCGTCGTCGACCTGGGCTTCGGCGCGGTGGGTTTTGTGAGGGGCGAGGGGGTGGATGTCGCCGCGGATTCGGGCCATGCGCTTCTCGCGGGCGGAGAGGGATGTTGGGGCGGTGGGAGCCTGGGAGGGTTAGCTTGATTGTACGTTGGGAGAGTTGGATTGTGGCATACCATGGTGGGTGTTTTCAGCTCGAAATTCGCGATTCGTAGGGGCGGAAATCGGGTTGGCGCAAAAGTTGAAGTCGCTTTTTGAAGTTGAGGAAGGCGCTGGTCAAAGATCTGGAATTTGGACTGCCCAAGCTTTCAAAAATTCGAGGTGGGTCCGATAGAAGCGGGTCCCTTCAAAATCGTGGGGTCGGCGGTCGGGATTGGCCCCTCCGACTTTTGTATAAAATGCACAAATGCCCGCGCTTGTGCGCGACTCACCCCGCCAAAGCTGTCACGGCCCCTCCAAGAAAGAAAATGGGCAAAGTCGAGGATTTGAGGCGGAAGGTCGCCGAAGCGGAGGCGGACCTTCGAAACTGGAAAGAAGAGCTTGCGAAGGCGGAAAAGGAAGCTCGTGATGAGCAGCAGCAGCAGCCCTGGAAATGGCCTCTCTTGGCGGAGGACTATGAGAGATACGGGCGGCAGTTGATTATCCCGGCTGTGGGGGTGAAAGGTCAGCTTGAGATGGTGATACCTGTGAAGGGATGACGCTAAAATGTTGCAGGCCAACTGAGGTTGAGAAAGTCCAAGGTTCTCCTCATCGGCGCCGGTGGACTGGGATGCCCCGCAGCAGCTTACATCGCCGGAGCAGGGGCCGGCACCATCGGTCTCGTTGACGGGGATGTTGTCGAGGTCTCCAACCTCCACCGACAAGTGGCGCATTCAACGGAGCGGGTGGGCATGTTCAAGGTCGACAGCGCCATTGCATATTTGAAAGGGTACCACAGTTATATCCTCCCTTTCCACTGCGCATCTAATGACTAACATCTCAGGTTGAACCCAACCGTCACCTATCAAGCCCACAAAACACATCTCACGCCCCAGAACGCCGAAGAAATCGTCTCCCAATACGACATCGTTCTCGACTGCACAGATCACCCGACCTCCCGCTACCTCATCTCCGACATCTGCATTCTCCTCCAGAAGCCCCTCGTCTCCGCCTCAGCATTCCGAACCGACGGCCAGCTCATCATCCTCAACTCGCCAGCAGCACCGCAGGGAAGCTTGGAAGGCGGGCCGTGTTACCGATGTGTGTTTCCCAAGCCGCCACCGCCGGACAGCGTGGTCAGCTGCGGCGAAGGAGGCATTCTTGGCCCGGTAGTGGGAGTGATGGGCGTGCTGCAAGCCCTCGAGGCAATAAAACTCGTCGCGGCGGGAGCCGTTGATCCCGATGTCAAAGTCAAGGAGGCAGCCGCGCCGTCACTGCTCATCTTTTCGGGGGCTGCGCCATCTGGACCGTTCAGATCTGTTCGTATGCGAGGGAGGAGGAAGGACTGCTTCGCTTGCTCCGCACAGTCGACATTATCTCTGGAGACGCTGCGATCCGGTTCCTTGGATTATGTGTCCTTCTGTGGCGTCACTGCTCCTGTCAACATCTTGGGACCCGAAGAGCGGATCACCGCGACCGAGTATGAGCGTCTATCGCGGGGAGGTTCTGCTAAGCATCTCCTCCTGGATGTCAGAGAGAAGGAAAACTTTGATATCTGCAGCATCGATGGCGCGATAAGCATACCAATCTCAACCTTCATGAAGCATACCCAGGTAACAAAAGACGGAACACCACCACAACCTGAGTGGATACCGACAGACTTCCCCGAAGACGCACCCATCTATCTAGTCTGCAGGGTGGGCAACGACTCCCAGCTTGCCGCAAAGCGCCTCAAGAACCTAGCCCTAGACGGCAACGGCAGAAGATTCATCGGCGATATCAAGGGCGGCATGAAGGCATGGAAAGCCGAGATCGACCCGACGTTGCCCTTCACATGAGCAAGAAACATGATAGGAAAAGAAGTCAACGAGGTTGTGGTTTTGGTTTCGATGAAGTTGGATTTGTTCTGACAAGGGGGGACTGCCGTCATCATACATACTTTTCCCACGCGATACCCCTATTGCTACAAAGAGAGGAGGGCGGCCTACGCCCAAGAGCCATGATGAATCCTGATTAACCTTAAGAGATGAATACAAAAGTTGGTGTGCTGTCAAGCCGTGATGTGCCGAGTTGGTGGTGCTGAGGATTGCCGTTTACACGAAGGTGACACGCTTGCGGTTGAAGGCACGCTGGTCCTTGAGCCATTGGCGGTAGCCTGCGACGCTGGAGATCTTCTCGCCGTAGAAATCAGGGACTTTGTTCAAATGTCAGTCAAAAGCCAAACCATGAGCGAAGACGAGGGCAACATACCAGGGTTACCGACGGAGGAGACAGAGGGGTCGACACGGTTCTTCTTGATGCGAGCAAAGAACTCCTTCTCCTTCTACACGCAAAACTTCATCAGCATCCCGAACATCAGATCATTGGGGGCCGCCCCGCACGAGAGCAGAGAAAATACTCACCACCGTCATCTGGTTCTTCCACCTCTTGTTCAGCGTGTAAAACACAAGCGATCCCACGCTCGGCCCAATCAGCCACCCCAGCGCACCGAAGCTCATCGTCATAAGACCAAGCGTGATGAAGGGGTCCAGCGGCACCTGGGAGACCAAGGGGTCCGCGACACCGGTAGCGAGCACGCCCGCCCCGCCGACGAAGGACGCACCGAACGTCACGACGCTGAAGCCCAGCTGCCACCTGCGGCGGGACTTGCGCAGCGCGAAGAAGGTGTTCCAGTCGAGTCTGTCGCTCTGCTGCGCCGCCGTGGGGAACGCGGACTTTTGCGACGCCGCGGGGGAGGTGGCAGAGGTTGAAGCATTGCGCTGGGCGCAGGGCTGGTGGACGACGCGGGCGAGAATCGGCGAGGAAGTCGAGAAGACGGCGCTGCTGCGGGCGAGCGGCGAGGAGGGAGCGAGGCCGATCGGGCGGCCGGCGGGGGTAGGTGTCTTGGAGGTCGTCGAGTACGGGCATGCGATGGTGCGGGCGATGGAGGCGCGGGCGGCGCCCTGGCCGGCCAGGCGGAGAGCGAAAGTGCTCGTGGGGGTGAGCATCGTAGTCGTGTGCTGGCGTCTCTGTGTGTTTCGTGGTGATCCGAGGAATTGAATTGGGTGGAGTGGAGATTTTTCTCCCGGTTGGTGTTTTCCTTTCGGAAAGAAAAGTGACGAAGCTGCTGGATGGATGGAGCTTGCGATGAGGTCAAGCTCGGTCCACAAAGATTTGACGCCCACTTCGAACGCCTCTCACAGCAGCCGCCGCTCAGCCGCAGCTAATGCACGGGCCGCTTTGCAGCACTTGCTTCCCCAGATCGAATGATCCATGTGGCTGGCGCGGTAGGTTGGGTCTCAAGCTATTGGCCACCTGGGATTACAAAGAGCCGAAATACTTTAGATGCTATATAATATTTAAATACATATTTTAACTCAATTTTAGCCTCATTTACTTAGAGAATAATTATTTAATCTAAAGATTAAGCTAGTAAATCTAGCTATAGTCTGCTTTTAAGATTGAGGTTCTAAACATTATAGGTATAATTTGTAAACTGAAGAGCAGCATTTCCTACTTGCTACTACTACCTTTTAGAAGAAAGGCTGATGTGGGAGGTTTACTTAAATAAGGGCATTAAGACCTCCTTTATAAATCTAATCCTTAAATATACTATATATAACCTTTACTTAATATCTTTATATAAATATTACTCAGTATATAGTTTAGTTTTAAAAATAAGTGCAGTATTATATAATTAGATAAAGCTACTAAAATATAACACTTTAATTATATATAAAGTAATAAAGTTTAAGTATTTTTTTTCTTAAGTTAATTATATATATAAGTTATTAAACTATTTATTATTAATAATTTAAACTATTTAAAGCAATCTTTTTATTATAAATATATATATAAGCAACTATTTAATTTATAGCTTTATTATTTTATATTTAATACTACTAATTCTCTTTTTTTACTTTTTTTATTTATAATCTTTAAGGTATATAGATAATAGAGAGATTAATATAAAAGCTAATAGCTATTCAGCTATTAAAAATAACACTTTAAAAATAAATGCTTTTTATATATAAGAGTAAGTTATAAAGTTAGAAACCTTTTCTCTTTAAATATTATAAACTAATAAAATGCTTATAGCTAGATATAATCTTTTTTACTACTTTAGTATTAGATTACTATTATAAACTAATAGAGAAATAGTTATTTTATTATACTTTTCTTTAAAGTGAAAGCTATTTTAAAGAAAAAAAAGAAAACTATTAGATTTAAAGCGTTCTAGCTGTATTTTATTTATATTTATTTAAGTAATTAATATTAAAGTTAAGCTGAGATATATAAAATACTTATATATAAATAGCTTATAATTAGAATATATTATTATTTAAACTAAAAAAAGCTAATAAATAATAAAAAGTATATATATAAATTACTTATAGAATAACTAAGGTTTAAAATATTTATTCTATATATTATATAGCTTTTTATTTACTTTCTTAATTAGTTATTTTTTATCTCTATTTTATATTCTCTTAACTATATTTTATTTTTTATAAAAATATTAACTAAATATACTTTTAAACAGCTTAAGAAATATCTAAATATATTTAATATATAAAGAGTAATAAAAAGCTATTTTATTTAGTTTTAAAAATAACTTCTCTAGTTTTTATTACTTTAAGTTATAGTTCTAGCTTATATTTAAAATTAAAATTAATATTTATATTAGTTCCTTAATAAGATTACTTAACTTTATACTCTAAAAGAAATATAATAATATTTAGTTTTAAATTATATTAATATAAAATATTATTATTAATTTTACTTAAAAGATATATTAGCTATTATAAAAGCTATTTAAAATTATAGTAGTTTCAGTATTAAATTAAATATTTAATAGATAGTAAGTCTTAATTATTACTTTATTTATAGATATTAAAGATTTAAGTAATAGCTATAATAGCAGTAATAATAATATAAATATAAATATAAGTGAGATATATATTAATATTAATAATATATTAACTTTATAAAGTAATTCTATATAGTAAACTATAAATAAACTAAAATAATAAATATCTTAATTATATTATAATTTATATTATTTTATTTTAGATATAAATAAAAAGCTACATCTCTCTTATAATTAATCTTTATATTCTTTTATTATTAATTTTACTAAATATTATAACTAACTGATATCTCTTTATAGCTTTAGAAATATCTATAATAATAAGAAATATTTAATATCTAGCAGCTGTATTAAATATATATCTATCTATATAGTTTTATAAGATATTTATATATATAAGCTGATTATTTTATAGTTTTCTAAATAATTAGTTTTATAGTTAACCTTTATATTATAAAAGCTAAAAAGTATTTTTTTTAATATCTTCTTTCAAGCTTTATAGTTTATTATAACTAGTTTAAATATATATAGTAGATCTATTTAAATAAAGCTAAATTTATAACTTTTTAATAAATTTAAATATAAAACTATAATATATTTCTCTTTTAAAATAACTTAAGTTATAAATATTATAATTATATTTAGCAGTAATATAGAAAAAGAAAAGCTATTTATATCTTTAGACTGAAGTGAAATACCTTTAAATAGCTTTAAAAAGATAGATAACTTATTATTTATTACTACTTCTTTAAGTTTTTATAAGCAATTAGAATTATAGTGCTAGGCCTCTGCTGAGGTTTAACTGATTAGTTAGCTGCACCCTTAAAAGAGGTGCGCAGCGCTAAAGTGGCTAGAAGGGCTAACTTAGCTAGTTATCACTAGTTAACCCTTATATTACTGCCCTTATTACCTTCTTTAGCTTAGCTTATAGCCTTATCCTCTTATAATTAGCTAAGTTCTACCTAATTAACAGGAAGCTAGCTCTAGAATGAGCAGCAATATAAGATTAACTTACTAAGCTGTTACTAATAATTTAGTAGCATTAAGCATTAAAAATTTTGCTTTAGAAGCAGCTTTTAAGTCTGAAACCTTTACAGCTACTAATGCAGCCCTGATTGCTAAACTTATTATAACTGTTTAGCGCTAGGCTGATTAGAATGATATGCTTATTAAGATCCTCTTAGAGCGTTCAGCTGTGCTAACCTTTATGCTAGCTTCTAAAGCTTCTAAAACAGCTTAAGTCTGCAATTATAATTATCTGCTAATATATATCTATAGAACTTTTGCTGAAGATAGTATGCTAGCTTAAATCTATAATTAGCTAACTATTATAGAAAATAGTAATACTTTCTATTTTAGTGCTTTTAAAGCTTAAAAGATATACTAAGTATTTATTAAAGTGCTTACTACTATATAAATATAATAGCAGCACTATTAGGCTAGCTTTATAGCTACTAAAGGCTTTATATAGGCTGACTTTTCTATATTTATTTGCTAAGACTATATTAATGCTAGGCTTTAAGAGTGCTAGTTATATAGCCTCTTTAACAGCCTTCAGTAAAAACCTAGCTAGCAGCTTCTTTAGTTTTTTGCTGAGTAGTTAGCAGCTTATTAAGCTATTAAAACCCTAAACTTTAAAGAGTTTTAAGCTTAAGCTTTTACCTTTTACTTCTAGCTTCTGCTCTAGCTTTAATAAAGCTTTAAGTGCTAGAAGTTTAATATATAGCAGCTATAAGCTGTAGCTACTGCTGCAAAGCAGCTATAGAATATATATTTAGAGCAGTATAGCTATTGCAATATAGCTAGCAAGCCTTCAGTATTGCAGGCGTAAGAGGCTGCTAAGCTAGCTCTAAAAAAGGTATATTTTGATTGCAGTACTTCTAGTATACTGAGCAGTATATATCTAAAGTGCAGTAAAACTAACTACTATAAAGCTGATTGCTAAGCTGATAAATAGTATAAAATATACTATAAAAAAGGCTACTTTATAGAGGCTTATCAGTATAAAGCTGAAGCTTTACTAAGTATAGCCTATATAAATACTATAACAGTATATTTAGAGAGCTTAAAATAAAATAATAGCCTTAATATAATAAATAAAAAGTATTATTATTAACTTTACTGCTAAGTCTTTAAAGATTAATAGGTAAAGCCTGCTAGCTATAAAGAAAAGCTTAAAGCTGAGCAGAAGTTGAGGTAACTAAGTGAAAGACCTAAAGGCTTAAAGCTGAGAGTGTATAAGTGCAAGACCTAAAGCCTTAGAAGCCAGCTTGCTAGCGTATAGGTGAAAGACCTAAAGCTGCATAGAAGATAACAGACTGCTAGGTGCTTAAGAGGCCTCCAGCAAAGCTGAGTGTGTATAAGTAAAAGACCTAAAGCCTTAGAAGCAAAAGGACTAATTAGAAGTGCTGCAGAAGGTTTGAATCCCTATGTGGGCAGGAGCTTTTTATTTAGATTAATAGACTTAAAGACCAAGCCTTCTAGAGGGAGGGCAATTATGAGCAATTAGGATTATAGTGCTAGGCTTCTGCTGAGGTTTAACTGATTAGTTAGCTGCACCCTCAAAAGGGGTGCGCAGCGCTAAAGTGGCTAGAAGAGCTAACTTAGCTAGTTATCACTAATTAACCTCTATATTACTGCTCTTATTGCCTTCTCTAGCTTAGCTTATAGCCCTATCCTCTCACAGTTTTAAGCTATATATTATACTAACTACTATAAACTTTATTTTATTAACTACTTTAAAGCTAATATATTTATTTCTATTTACTATTATAAGTATTTTATAAATAAATAGAAATATATTAGAGATAATTAGCTTATTATTATTATTAAGTAATATAGCTATAGTTTATTTTAAGCTATTTAGCATTTAGGTTTTTTAGATATATTATAAAAAATAAACTAAAAGCTTTTCTTCTATTTTAATACTATATATTAAAGCTATATAAAGAGTAATATTTTATTTATATTAGTTTAGTAAAATAATGATATATATACTATTAGAGAAGTTAAATTTAAGCTTTAGCTTATATTAAAATATAAAATTCTTAATATCTTTTTTTATTTATATTTTATTATAGAAGTATTTTAAGAATTCTACTAAATAGTTATTTTTTTATATTTACTTCTGCTTATTTAAGATTATAATATACTTAAATATATTTTATAGCTTTTAGCTATTTTCTTCTTCTAATTAATACTTTAATAAATAACTTTTTTTTATAATATTTAGTATTCTTTTATTATTTATAAAACCTCTCTATTAAACTAGAGAAAACTATATAAAGTTTCTTAAGAATATAATAGAAGAGGGCAGAGTTCTTAGAATTTTTAGAATTTTTAACACTTTTAACTTAGAGGCAAGGAATCAGATAGGCGTTTTTATAGGCGTTAGGTGTTATCACAAGAGGAAATAGCTTATATAAGTAGACAGAAGCTTAGTCAGCTTATAACGAAAAAGACTAAGCAGATAAATAAGAAACATACTTATTTTTATACTTTTTTTATTCCTCTTAATAACTTTAGTAATTAATTCTTTAAGATAGCTTATAAGATTTTTTAACTTAACTTATAGCAAAAGTCTACTAAATCTCACTTTTTAGTAATTAAATAAAAATAAGTGTTTTTAAGCTTCTCTAGCTTTAATTAAGCCTGCTTTTTATCTTTTTTATTATTTTTATTAATTTCTATTATACCTCTTAGATTATTTAAAACTAAAATAAAGCAGAATATTATAAAGATAATACTATTAAACTTCTTTTTAACAGCTTATTTTCTCTTAAAGAATTATATAACTAGAGGGATAAAAAGAATAAAAGTTATAAATAAAATATAACTTAGTTAGGCTTATATTTATATATTTATTTATATATCTCTTTTAGTTATAAAAGAATTAATATATAAATGCTTAGGAATTTTTTAGGGGATTTTTGCTTAAAGTAGAGTGCTTAGTATATCTAATAAGTTTTCTCTCTTATCTTATTGCAAAATTAGTAACTAATATAAAAAGGTAAGCTAAACTGCTATAGAAGATCTTTTTTACAGTTATTCTATATTGCTCTATTTAACTAAAGTAGAAAAAAGCTTAAAAGAAGAAGCAATTTAAATAACATTATATTAGAAGAAATTTAGCTAACACTTTTTTTAACTTTTATTTTCTTAAAGTGAAAAATAGCAGCTTAAGCATTTAGAATTAAAGATTAACTAAATCTATAGAAATCTAAAAGACCTTAAAAAAAAGTGTTTAATAGAGCAGAAGAAAATAAATAAAGTTCTATAAAAGTTCAGTTAATTCTCTTTATTAGCTTACTATCTGCCTATTTAAAATTATTATATATTATATCACTAATTAGCTGCTATAATAATAATCTAAGAATAACTAAGATGAATTAAACTAATTTCTTTTTGCTTCTAAAAGCTGAAGTTATAAAGGCAACTAAATTTATTTTACTTCTCTTATAAACTTTAAAAAGAATAAAACTAATTAATCTATTCTAAGAAACTTCCTCTTAATTAAACTTATTAAAAGGTTCCTAATAATATATTAATTAGTAAGAGGAAATATTAAGAAAAGCTTAAAAACTTAAAATTTAAATTACACCCATATATAAAAATATTAAATATCAGTTTTCTCAAATTAAAAGCTGTTATAAGCATAAAAATATAAAAAGCTAAAAAAGAAAAATATTATAACTATATTAACTTTTCAAAAAAGAAAAAAAGGAATATTTTTTAAACTTAACTGAAGGTATTTCTCCCTTCTAAAAATAATTTCACACTAACTCTAAAGAAAGAAAAATATATATATCTCTTTTATTATTCTCTCTCTATATTCTCTTAAGTAGCAAATAAACAGCCAGCTTAAAGTATATTTCTTAAGATTTATAGTTAACAGTATAGTTTAACTATAGATTTAATTAAATCTTAAGCTTAACCTATAAAAGAGAAGTACTATAGAGTGAAGTTATAGAAGATATTGCTAATAATAGCTGGTTTCTCTCTATAGAAAAAAAGAAATAGGCCTAAAGTATAAAACAACTTTACTATTAGAATAATAGAAAAGAAAAAGAATAATAAATATAAATATACTTTCTAAATAAGAAAAACAAATAAAAGCAGAAATAACAGCTAGAGCTTTTCTTTTCTTCTTTATCTTCTTTCTCACTTTCTATTATCCTTTTAAACCTATATTATAAGAATTCTTCTATTGCTCTTTTTATTAATAAATTATCAGCTTTTTTTAAGTTTTATATAATCTTTTCACTTCAGCTTTTTTTAGAAGGTTTTTCTCTTACTTCTTCTTTTATTAATTTACTTATTACCTTTTTAGAATAATATTGCTAGACTTTAACTCTAGCTTAAAATAAATAACTTAAACTAGAAATAATAAATAATAAAGCTGACTTAGTTATTAGTAATACTTCAGTAAGTCTTTTTATAAGTTCTTCTTTTTATTAACTTCAGTAAGAGAAACCTTTTTTAATCTTTAACTTAAACTAAAGTTTTAAAGTAATTGCAGAAGCTAAAGTTTTTAAAGTAATAGCTTCTGAGGGCAGCACCTTTAGTGTAAATAAAACGCCTAAAGAGGATTCTTTAAAAGAAAAGGCAATATAAAGCTGTTCAAACTCTACTAAATCTTAATAAAAAGTCTTTAGATTGTACAGCTTAAAACTCTAAAGATTTAAAATACTATAGCTAGATATAGCTAAAGCACCTTTCTTTATAAAAAATAACATTTTAGACTTTATTAAAAGCTATAAAGCTGCAGCAAAAGTAGCAAATATTACTAAGACTTCTAAAATACTAAGCAACTCTTTTTATATAAATATATCTTTTTAAGCTGATAACTAAACTTAACTTATTAGTAAGACTTAGCTATAGGCAAAAGAGTATTTAATTTAGCAATATAAGGCTATAAATAAAGATTGCTAAGATCTTCTAAATAACTAGATTAGCTAGATTATTTCTTTAACACTAATAATTAATAATTTAAACTATAAAGTAGTAATATAGTTCTTATAAAAGATTAATAATATTTAAATTAAAGCTATAAGATATAACTTTAATATTATAACTAGCTTTTAAATTA
This sequence comes from Colletotrichum horii, assembly GCA_027406005.1. NCBI lineage: Eukaryota > Fungi > Ascomycota > Sordariomycetes > Glomerellales > Glomerellaceae > Colletotrichum > Colletotrichum horii. Next base: position 7,789,867 of record JANVYB010000001.1, on the reverse strand, counting down.
TCTAAATAACTATATTAAGATTTAATCAGTTAGCTTTAAATAGAATAGCTCTACTTATAGAAATTAATATCTATAAGCTATTTAAAAAAAAGAACTTTAATAAATTTAAAGTCAACTTAATAAATTAGCTTAGCTTTAAGGCTACTTAGAAATAAACCTTCTAAATTGCTGCCTCTATTTATACCTTATTTGCTGCACTTCTAAAAGCTCTAAGAGGAGAGGCTTTCCCCTCTTTATAAGCTAAAAGAAGCAAAACTAAGCTTAATTAAAATATTAAAAGTTTTTAGAACTAACTTTTAAATTAATAACTTTCTAACTTAATAAAGATAATAAATAACTGGAAAATCTCTACTAAAAGGATTATATATTTCTTTCTAACTGCAGAAGATTATTATTTAACTTTAGTTTATTTAGTTAAAGTTAATAAAGAAAACCTTAAACCTTTTTCTTATAAACTGTATAGTTAATATTAATATGCAAGCTGTATAAACTATAACTTCAAAAAAAGCTGTTATCCTTAAAAGATAGCTAATAAGAGAAGTAGCTTAATCTAATACTTTTAAAGGCGCTATTTCTATAAACCTCAAAATAATAAGCTTTTTATCCTTTAGATAATTATTACCTTATTAAAACAAAAAAGCAAGCTTAACTGAAAAGCTATTATTACTTACTTTAAAAATTAGAACAGTTATAAAGCTATAAAAGCTTAAGCTACTAAAATCCTTAAGCAGAGTATTAGCTACTCTTAGTTTATACTTATTAGAGTTTTATAAAACTAAAATAACTATAATTTAATTAAAGTTTCTTATAGATTTATAGAAAAAAGAAGTGTTATATCAGATAATAAGACGTTTAATTAGACTTCTGCTTTTTAAGTTTCAGCTATTAGCAAGCTGAAATATAAGGATTATACCTATATATTTCAACTATATAACCTAGCTTAATTAGATAATATAACTAAAGAAGATTTATTTAATTTTATAGCATTTAAGCTTATAATAACCTAGTTGAAAATATATAGAACTAATCTATTTCTATAGAAAAAGATAAAGCTATTAGATTTTAGAAAAGTTAAAAAAAAGCTTCTAAAATCTCTTTCTAAGAAAGTTTACTTCACTATATAAGATATTAAAAACACTCTAACTATTCTAAAGAGACCTTCTTCTTCTTAAATTCACTCTAAAAGTTAATTAAACTTATTAAAAAAAGAGGTTGCAGAAGAAGATATCTCTTATAACTAAAACAGGCAAAAAGAAAACTTAGATATTAAAATAAAAGAGAGAATCTTTTTTAAATAGGTTTCTACTTTTGCTAATACCTTAGAATTAGAAGGAGTAAGTGAAACAGAAAGAGAAGTAATATTTAGCAAAATTATTAAGATTTCTCTTTTAAAACTGATTTTAAAGCTATTTCTTCTAAAAGGCAACTTTTAGCTAGCTATATTTCTTAACAATAAGAACTAAAAGTTTATTAAAAATAAGGAATTAATTAATAAACTTATTTTATATAAACTATATAGCTTAGTTAGTCTATTAATTAAAAAAGTTTATAAAATTTAGCTTAAGTATAGAGAGAAGTTTATCAAAAGGATATATATATTTATAGATAATCTAAAAGGAGTTATTTATATATTTATTCCTATTAACTTTATAGATTTTGCTAAAACTTTAAAGGAAAGAGTTTAATAAACTAATTAGGTTTCTAAATATAATAAAGTTATTTAAATTTAAAACTATTTAAAAGTCTTTTTAGTTAAAGCTGTTATTTCTATAGCTGTTAATTAGATAGCTTTAATAATTATTACACTATAGTTAATTTTGAAAATTACAGTTAGAAGCGAACGCTTTAATAACTACTTACCTATATAAAGCGTTATTAATATTAGCATAAAGTTTAGTCTTATAAGCTATTAATATATCTTAAACTATAATATTTTAATTTCTATAACTACTTTAATAATAAGAATAATAGCTAAAAGTAACCTAAAGCTGCACTTTATTAAGGTATATTATATATCTATTTAAGTTAATAACTATAAGATTATAATAATTATAATAGTTATTAACTTTAAAACTGTTAATTATAACTTACTCTTTAGCCTTCTATTTATTATTTCTGCTAAGCTTACTTTTAAGTACTTAAAACGCTTTATTACAGCTATAATAAAGGCAAAAGACTGTAGAAATAATAAAGTTAAAAAGATTAATATCTTAGTTAGCTTTATATAATTAGATTTCTTATATTAAATTTAGCAATACTTCTCTAAGTAGGAAAACTATATAAAAAACGTTTATAATACTTCTAAAGCTGCTAAAAAGCAGCTTAAGACTGATTAAAACCTTAGTAATATATATAATAAGGTTTAGATATACTATATTAATGCTATTATAGACTATAAAAGAGAACGCCTTTTTGCTTAAAAAGAAAAGAAATTTAACCTTCTTAATTAAAAAGAAGCTACTCTTAAGACTGACTAATACTCTACTCTAATTTTATTTTTAGCAGTATTTAATATTTTAAAGACTATTATTAAAGCAGCAGTTACTTTAATTATAGAAACTATTTAAGCCTGCTTTTTAGAGAGTACTAAAAGTTAATACTATCTTCTTAATATTCTAAAAGATTAAATGCTCTATAAGTTAGCAAAAAGAGATTTTAAGCCTAATTAAGGCTTTATTAATATCTATATAATATATAAACATAAAGATAAAAAAATCTACTTAGTTAATAATTTACTTTTAGATAGATCTATTTTTAATAGATAGAAAGACTGGAAAAGAATTTTAACTTAAGAAGTAGAAAGCTATTATTAACTTTCTAACTTTTCTTTTGCAAGCTATATATACCTATAATTTACACAGTTTGACTAAAGTATTTACTTTACTCCTAAAAGGTTTCTAAAGCTTAAAGTTATTTAGCTATATCTTTTGCTAAGAGAGATTAAAATGCTTAAATATATCTTTATAAACTGAAAAAAAGCATTTATATAGGATTTCATAAAATGCAGTTATATTAATCTTTATATAGCTTTACTATAAGAGATTAAAACTATTTTATATATTACTTAGTAAGAGAAAGGAATTTCTATTTTTAAGGCTTTATAAGGTAAAGTTATTAATATGTTTAGATTATAAGTTATATATAGAGTTTTTAAAGAATCTTATAAGTTATATAGAAACTTTTAATTTCTTATTACTAAGAAAAATAGCAATATAAAGCAGATTAACTTATATATAAAGCTTAATAAAATTAGCATTAAAGATACTTTTATTTTTCTAAAAACTAATAAATTTTCAAAAGACTTTACTAACTGTAAGATTATAAGCCTTTAGACTTATTTTTTTAAATATAACTAAGTTTTGCTTAATAAGTTAAACTGAAACCTAACTATATTTACTATACCTCTAAGGCTATTTAAAATATATACTCTACTTTAAGAGGTAATAAATTTAGTTGCTCAGTTTATAAGAGTTATAATAAGAATTCTTTATAACTTTATTTTAAGTATTTATTAACCTTTCTTTAATAATATCTCTATCAGAAGGCTTAAAATAATATATAATAATAACTAAATAATTAAGCTTTTAAAAGTATATCTATATATCTTTAAGCATTTTATAAATTTAAATATAATTCTTTAGAATTTTAAGCTTGCTAATGCTATAATTTCCCTTAAAAAATCTTAGATTTACTAGCCTGCTATTAACCTCTTTAGTTATATAGTAAGCAGTAGAAGATATAAATCTAATTAAAATAAAGTAATTAAGATTTTTAAATAAGAGAAGTATAATAATATTATTGCTATTAAAAGCCTTTTTAGTATTATAAGGTTTTATTAAATATAAATTAAAGATTATAATTTTATTTCTACTTTATTAGTAAAGCTTCTTTAAAAAGAGATGTTTTTTAAGTAGAAGCTGAAATAATAAGCAGCTATAAAATCTCTTAAGCTTTATTTAATCAGCGTTTTATTACTTCACTTAATTAATTATAAAGAAGAAGCTAGTAAAATCTATTTATTAACTAATATAAGCACTAAGAAGTAAAAAGCTATATTTAAATAATACTATTAAAGCAAAAGATATATTGCTAAATATAAAAATAAGATCTAAATAAGTATAGCTTTTAACTATAATATAAGAAAGCTTAAGCTTTAGTTAGTTTTACTTGCTTTTAAAAAGCTTTAAAACTCCCTCTATAGCATATAATTCACCTTTAAAACTAATATAAAAGTTCTTATAGACTAAATTAGTAGTACTACTTCTAACCTGCTTAAAGCAGTTTTAACTTAATAGATTATATAGATTAAGATATTTAATTTTAATATTTGCTATATGCTAGGCATAAAGAATAAAGCTGTAGATAGTGTTTTATAAAAACTAATAAAAGAATTTAATATTTATAAAGCTAAATAAGAGGAAGACTTAAATAAAATAATTAATAATTCTATTTATATATTTAAAGCTAAAGAAGACTTCTAACTAAAGATAGAAGACTTATTAAGCTTTAAATAAGCTTAGTTTTAATACTTAAAGCAAATTGCTAAGTATTTAGCTTTATTATTATATCTTAAGTCTATCTCTTAAATTAACTTTAAGAAATTTAAATTATATACTGTAAGGTATATACTTCAAAATAGTTTTCTCTTTTAAAAAGAAATAAAGTTAACTTTATATTAAAGTAAGTAATTAATAATAAGAAAGAGCAGAAGAAGTTAATCTAATATATATATACTAAAGAAAGCTATTAAGGCTGCAATATAATATATATTAAACTTTAAAAATAATATATCTAAGAGAATATATATTAAATAATAAGTAATAAGATTAAAAGCTGCTTACTTTATGCCTAAGCTTAACTAAAGCAATTTAAAAACCTTTATACTTTTTTTACACTTTTAAAGATTTTATTTCAATATATCTATATTAATATCTAAAAGATTAGTAATTACTCTTTAGCTAAAGCTTATAATATATTTACTAGATATATAGAGGCTTATTAGCTTCTTAAGAATATTAACTTAAAAATAATAGCTAAATTTATCTAAAAAGATATTATCTGCTGTTATAAGATTTATAGACTTCTTACTGTTAATAGAGGCTTAGAAAATAAGAGGTTTATTAAGAAACTTAATTAAATCTATAGAAGATAATATCTTATTATTTCAGCATATAATTTAAAGGCTAATAAACTTATAGAAAAAGGCTACTAACTTCTTATTTATACCTTTATAATTTAGTTAAACTTCAGCAAAAAGAATTAAACTTCAGTTTTTTATATAGCTTTATTTGCTAATTAAATATCTATTAGATCTTTTATAAGATATTCCCCTTTTTACTTTATCTATAAATATAATTTTATTACTTTAATTGAAATAAAAAACATTACTTAATAAGTTTTAAACTAGTTAAAAGTTACTAATCCTGAAATTAAGCTTTTCTTCTATATATAGATATTTAAATAACTTAATTTAAATTAATATATTATCTTTAAGTATATAGCAAAATAATATTGCTAAGTTATTAAAAACTATAATTAGAGAAATAAATATAAAATGCAATATAAATAACTATAAATTAGTAATATTATTCTTATATATAATATAAGGCTGTCTATTAATAAAAGTTCTTCTAGTAAGCTTAGCGCATAATAGCTAGATTCTTTTTGAATTTAATAAATATCTCTTTAAACTTTATCTTATTTACTTAAAACACTTATTAAACTTCTAATTAAGTGAATAATAGCTAGTAACTACTTAAAGAAATTTATAGTAAATAAAAATAGCTATTTAGATAATATCTTTAAAATAGAAGTCTAATTAAACTTTAAAGAAGCCTTTAGTAAAATCTTTTCTATAGCAAATCAACTAGATCTTAATATGCTTAGCTTAATAGAGATTTTAAACTTTAATAAGATATCTATACTAAAAGAAGCAGAAGTTAATAATATTAATACTATAAAAACGCAAATTAAGCAACTATAAGAATAAAATAAAATTTTATAAACTGAAATTAATATTTAGCAGAAAAAGAATAAAATAGTAATAAGTATTTTTATTAAAAATAAAAAGTTTAACAGCTAGTATAAAAATATAAAGAAGCTAAAAAACAGCTAAATTATAGAATTTATTAATTTCTATTTATTTTTAATAAGCAAACTAGCATTTTACTTATTTGCATTTAATCACCTTTATATTATAATTTATATTAACTATATATTTATATTGCTTTTTTTGCTCTTAATATACATTTTTATAAAAAAAGAGGGAATATATAATAATAAAAACTAATTGAAACTTTAAAAGACTAAAAAATGCTAAAAAACTTAAAAAAAACTAATACTAACCTTAAAGAATTTAAATTTAAGCCAGTCTAAACACTTTATTATAAGCTGCTATTACTAAAAACTACACCACACTCTTATTATATATATAAAGCCTTCTTCTCTACCTCTAAATAGCTTATCTATTTAATTACAGTCTAAGTTATTATAAGAAGCCTAATAAGCAAAATATCTTTATCTTTATTAAATTTAAACTTTCTATTTAAGTTATTTATTTTATTAAGAAACTTTCTATAATCCTCTTTAATTGCTTTACTTAAAGGAAAATCTAACTAGCTGTTAAAAAAGAACCTAACTTCTCTATTATTTTTGCAAAATATGCTATTAGAAATATTTTTTTATAAATTACTCTTCTCAATATATTTAACTTACTCTATTTCCTCTTTATTATAGTCAGCTTTATATAAATATAATAAGCCCTTCTTATAATAGATATAGTTAGAATAAGCTTCTTCTCACTTAGTTTAATAGAAAACATACTTTTAGAATAATAAAGCTGCTATAACTACCTAACTACTCTTAGTAACTTTAAAAGACATTTTAGCTTACTGCTTAAAGCATTTATTGCAAAGATAAAAGTTGTAGTTACTATATATACATATTAATAAAGCTTTAACTGCTTTTAACTTATTTAACTTTTAATATAACTACTTTTAAAAACTAGAATAACTTTTAGTAATATAGATCTTATATATAAAAAACAGCTAGCTAGAAAATGCTCCTTGCTTTTTAGTTAAAATTATATATATAGTAGAAAACTTTAGAAATAACTCTTAGAACTATTTTGCTACAGCTTTAGTGCAATTTTAAATATTAAATCTATTTATAAATCTAAGTTTATATTAAATTAAGCTAATAAAACCTTTAACTGAAGTCTATAAGAAGAAAAGAGAGGCTTATAAATAAGTTAGTAATTAACTTAGTTAGAGCTAAAATTAACTTATTATAACTAAAGCAGTTATAATAGTTTAATATAAGTGAAACTTATTATTTTTGCCTAGTTTATTAATAGCAATAGCAAGAATAAGAGAGAAAGAGAAAAGCTTATATAAAGCATTTTAAGTAGTAGTATAAAAATAACTGAGGTTAATTTTAATATCTATAACTATATATATTATATAACTTAAAAAGGTTTAACTGTTATTACAAAAGATTAGTTAAATTAAGAAATATAAAAGTTAATATATTAAGAGAAAAAAAGAGAAGTTATAGCTAAGCAGAAGAAATACACCTTTTTATATCTAACTAGAATAGTAGTTAATACTAAAAAACAGCAGTTATAATAACTTAAAAGCTTATTTACTATAGTAATCTATTAATAGAATGAAAAATAATTTAAAAAGCTTTTCACTTTAAATCTAAAGTTAACTAAACTAAAAAGAATATATTTATTTAAGTTTTAACAGCAAGAGCAAAATAGATATATTAATGTAAATGCTGCTATTTATAAAAGAAGGTATGTAACTTTAAAGTAACTTATAAATAAATTATAAGAAACTTTTAACTCTTTTATAACTACTATATTAACTTTTTCTCTGAAAACATATCACTATAAGTCTAACTGAGCATTTAGCAACTGCATTTAACTTTAGTTACTTCTATATTACTAAATTTCATTAGTTACTTTTTCTTCTTCTATTTATAACCTTTAGCATCTAATTTTACTTTTAAAAAATTATTAAACACTTCTAATAACTATATTAATTTCACTTTTAAAAAACCACTTTATATAACTAACTAGCTCTTTTCTCACTTAAAAACTATATTTTTAGAAAGAATATTAACTGCTAGCGCTAAATTCACTTTTCTTATATCTATAAAAGGAAGTACTTCAACTTACTAACCTTCTACTAAATATTTTTATATATCTATATATAATAACTGCTCTATTTTAATAACTACTTTTATATTTAACTTCAACATTTCAACTAAGCTTAATTATTACTAAAATAACCTAAAAATCATATTTCTAATTCTTTTATTTGCTTCTACTAACTTTTAATAAAAATTATTATTATAATTAATAACTTCTCTATTTATTTACTATACTTTCACCTTTTTAATTCTTACTGAAAGCTAGCAGTTAGAAGAGACCTAAAGAGTTTATGAAAAAGTATGTATTTCTTAAGAGGAGTTTACCTTTATAAGCATCTTTAAATCATAAGCTTATAAGGCTTATGCTAGTTATATAACCTGCTCTCTTAGTGAGGCTTACTGAAGAGCTATATAAAGCAGAGAGCATATTATAAAGTAGATTGCTATACACCCTTTCAGCTGTAAGAATAGCTGAAAGTGCTTTATATATATATTAAAATGCTTATAAGCTAAAAATAAATTATATAAAGACTAATTGCATATAGAAATTTAAAACTCCTTATAAAGAAAGAATAGCTTAGAAGTCTGCTCTTTGTATTAAGGTTGAAAACACCTTAATAAACACCTTTAACTTGCAATATATTTAAACAGCTTTATAAATATATAAACTGCACTAGCTTATATACTTTATATTTATAAATAAGAGCAGTTAACTAACTAAATATAAATAAAGAGAAAGAATTTTCTTAAGCTGTATATAAATCTATTTTTTCTTTCTGTATAACTTTTCACATTTTATTATAATTATTTATCTTTTATATTTTCTATTATAACACTATCTCTTAAGGATTATATATCTTTATAAGCCTTCTTATAAGTTTTTTCTTATCTTATTACATAATCTCTAAGTTCTTATTATAGCATATAAGAACGCTTATATATACTGCCTTCAGCTGCAGACTAAATAAAACTAAGTCTTAAAAGACTAAGCTGTTTACACTACTGCTTATAATGCTCATAATTCAACTGATAAGCTTAGTAAGTACTTTTGCAATCTTCTTATACATCTTCTGCTAATAAGATTAATCTAGCTATAAACTCTATTAATAAGGCTTATAAGAACCTACCTTCTAAGGTTTATTCCTATTAGCACCTTTATAAATACCCTCTTAATACTATTTTCAATAAGTCTATTAATAATTATACTTCTGCTATTAAGCCAGTTTATAAAGAGATAGCAGAAGAGCTTACTTCTACTGCTTATAAGTTAAAAAATAATAAAATTAACTTTTCTAACCTTTCTCTTAAAGATTTTAACTTAATTATAATTCTTAAATCTTATAAGCAAATAAGTTTCAATATTACTCTTTCTTTTAAGCAAAAATGCCTACTAAAGCATTTTCTAATAAGTTATAATAAAGAGATTATTACTCTTAAAGAGAACCTTATTAAGAAGCCTCTTAAGTCTATAAAGAGTTTATCTTCTTTTTATTTCTTATAAGTCTATCTGCTTACCTTGCTCTAGAGCGCATTCTATACACCCCTATTAAAGCCCAGTCTTATTAGAACAGTAGCAGCAATATTCCACTTCTATCTTCTCAGAAGAAGCCTAATAAGCCTTACTTATATATTTTCACAAACTTATAAGCTAACCACTTCTAAATGTTTATCTTACTAAAAAAGAAAATAAAAACTATAATTATAAAATTAGAAAGCTAAATAAATGCAAATACTTATACTGCCCTATAAGCAATAGTTGCAGTAATAATTATACTTATTGCTACTATTTAACTAATTTTAGCTACTGTAATTTCTACTTTAAGAGCAGCTATAATAAATACACTATAATCCCTCTTAAGATTGCTTATAAAGCTAAAAAGCTAAATACTGCTATTTATAAGTATAAGCTTGCTTATTCTATCTCTAAGATTAGAAAAGCTTAAAAAGTAAGTTATTTAACTTATAAGCTGTTTTTACTACTAATAAGCATACAGCATCTTACTAAAGCTTATAAAGCTTAAAAGTCTATATAAAATACTTATAAAGAAAACCTTTCTACCTCTTAATATTATAAAACCCTAAAGATTTATAAGGTTTTTACTACTTAGAAGCTTATTGCTGCTGAAAAACTTACTGCAAAGTCTCTTATAAATAAGAAAAAGATAGTATAAATAAAGCAGAAGCTAAAAAGCAAGGTTTCTTATAAGCTTCCTCCTTCTTTAGCTTCTCACTATATAACACCTCTTCTTATAAGTTTTCCTAAAAGCATAAAGTTTTAAGAGCGCTATTCCTCTTAATTATTCTAGGTATACTTAATTGAAAATTCTAATAAAGAAGATATTAAAAAAGATATCATAAAGGTTTCTCTTTTTATATATCACAAAAAGGTAATAGAGAGCAAGAAAAACTCTTATAATATCTATCCCTTATAAAGTAATAATCTTTCTATAAGCACTCCTTCTCTTATTCTTCTAATTTAAAAAAATACTCCTACTAAGCGTTCTTATAAATATATATCTACTTCTAAGCCTACTATCAAAAAGGTTTATATAGGTTTTAATACTACTAGTGCTTAATAAAAGCCTATATCTTATAAGTCTCCTTATATTCCTTTATCTTCTATTACTAAGAGCACTCTGCTAATCTTATACCTTAATACTCTATCTATCTTACAAAATAGAATGCTGCCTCCTTCCTCTTAAAGCAAACCTTCAGTTTCTACTATTCTAAGCCTCACTTCTTCTCGCTAACACTCACAAAGCACTATTCTCTACTGCTCTATTTATATACTGCATACACTCTTCAAAAGATATAAAATCTCTAAGTGTAACCTTTCTAATATTAATAAAAAACTAAAAAATCTCTCATAAGAGATTAGTTTAAGCTTTTAAAAGCATTTTAATATTATTAAAAATATTAAGAGTTTTCTCAACTCAGCTTAATTCTCTACTAAAAACCTCTAGAAAGCTATCTATAAGCTTAGCATCTTATATTAAATTTATAAATATAATTTTCTTATAAGTATAATATTTTAGTATTTAGTAAGCAGCTTATTTTAGTTTAGAGATCTATAAGGTTTTTATCTCACAAAAGATACTTTAAGTTTTTCAGATAGTTTTTAAAGTTTTATATAAATAAGAGAAACCTAGTTTTACTTTGCAATTTTATAAATATAATATAACTAGATATATTATATTTCTAAAGTTTAAAAGTAAGCAGAAGTGTTTAAACTTCACTTATAAGAGGTTTTTTATAAGTCTATCTATAGATATCTTATTTATAAGCATATAAATAACTTAAAAGCTTCTTTTCTAATATTTCTATTTTAACTATATATTATAAATATTAATATATCTTAAGCAGATGTTTAATCTCTCTCTTTTGCTTATAAAAAATCTAATTATTTATTAGTTATCATAATAAATATTTTAAACATCACTAAGTTTAAGTTTAATATCTTTAAATAGCTTTTAAAGAGCAACTATCTCTTTTGCTGTTTCTATTAAGCTTAAGAGTTCTATTTTAATAGTTAAAGTTATAACTGTTGCTTATTAAGTTATTTTCTATTAGATTAGTCTTCTAAATAGCATTATAAGATATCTTTATAAAGATTGATATATAGCTTTATTATCTATAAATAAAGCATTTATTGCAATAAGAAGCATTTAAGCATTTATAAGTTTACCTCTTAAGATGCTAAAGCATATAGAAAGATATTTAGTTCTATATAGATATTATATTATATATCTTATTGCATTTAAATGCTCTTAAAATAGGTTTATAAGAAATCTTAAGAGCAGTGCTATTATAAAAGCAACATCTGCCTATATAAAAATAGCAGTATAAAGTATTAATCTAACTATCTCTTAGTAGATTTTAACCTCTTAAATTATTGCTTACTTTAAGTTCTTCTTAAGATCTATCTATAGAAATAGTGTTAATAGGTAAGTAGCATCTCATAAGTTAAACTTTTAAGTAATCTTCTCAATATATAAGTTATAAACTAGAAATATCTTTTAAGCCTTTTAATTCCTTACAACCTTTACTTTAAGATACTATTTAATATCTTCTTATTCCTTAATTTTATACTCTTTTTTAATTCCTTTAATAATCTTATAAGCTTCTTTTTAATAGTCTTTATAAAAAAAAATAAAAAAGTTATCTATATAAAAAACTATTATAACCTTTTAATTAAAATCTTAGAAGAAATATAAGTCCTCTTTTAAGCCTTATAAACTAAATCTTATAAGAGTTAAGTTAAATTCTTTATATTATAAAAGCAAAGCGTTTTAAAGTCTATATAAAGCTTTATCTAATTTAATAATATATCTTATTAGAGATTTAAAGTACTTTATAAGTTCTTTAATCTTTTGAAGTAGCTTATAAGTAACTAGTTCTCCTCTTTTTAGCATTTTAGCATTTAAGAACATATTAACTATATTATATTAAAAGATCTTATAATCAAACTAAATACTAATTACTATTATAACCTAAAAGGTTCTCAATATAAGAGTTGCTGTATAAATATTCTCAAAATCTCCTAATTAGAGGTTTCTTCTCATAATAATTTAAGCTTTTATTTCTATAAGATACTTATCTATATCTAACTTATAAATAAAAACCTATTTCAGGAGAAGAGGCTTTAAGTGCGCTCTTAAGCAGTTTAAAACCTTCTATATTCTAAAGTTAATAATCTTTTGAAGTTCCTTATAGCATGCAGCAATAAATAGCTTCTAAAGCTATCTCAAAAGCTTCTTTATATCTTTTTAAGTCTTTAGAAGCAGTAGTAGTTTTAAATAATAAATTTTTTTAAATTATAAAAGGGGTTTAAGAGGTAGTTTTAATACTAAGCCCTTAAAAGTTTAGCTTCTAAAAGGCTTTTTAGATTCTAACTTTATTATCTCATAAAATATATAATAAAGTCCTTCGCTTTCCTCTATTACCTTCTATTTCTTTAGTATAAAAGTAGCAAAAAAGTGTTTCTAATCTTACTTATTAGATATTATAACTTCCTCTACTATATTAATAAAAATATTAGAGAATATAGCAAATATACTCTTTAGATTGCTTTAAAGGCTACCTCCTTTATAAAAGTGAGTTTAAATATAAACCTTCTTTATATAGATATACTTTTTCTATAGCTTAAAAGGTTCTTTTTATATATCACTAAAGTTAAGCTATATCTTAAAAAAAAAAAAGTCTTTATAAATATTATTTATTTCTATTAGCCTAAAGTTTGCTATACTTTTCAGCAGAAGCCTTATTCTACTAGTTCCTAATGCTTTATAAGATTTAAGTCTAATAGTTATAATATCACTTCTTAAGCTTCTATTACTAGCAAGCTTTAGGTTTTACTTAAGAGGTTTACTTTTAAGATCTTAGCCTATTAGTTTAAAAGATACTTTAAGAGTGAGAAAGCTATATTAAGTGTTCTTAAGTATAATCTTCTAATTTTCTACACTTTATAGCAACTGTTATATTATTATTCCCTTATTAAAAATAAAATTAATTTTATTTAAAATACTAAAGCTTATAAGTATAGCAGAAGCAGAAAGTAATTCCTTAATTTCTTCTATAATAGATCTTATAACTATAAGTTTTATAGCTTCTTTAGTATTTTATTTCAAATAGAACTTACTCTTATTAAATATAACATTTTATAAAATAATAACTCTTCTAAGTTTTAAGATCTAAATCTTATAGAGATTATATATATTTAATATATATCTTATAAGGTATTTAATATAGCTATATAAAACTATTTTAAACTCTCTTCTCTCTATTTCTTTTTCTCTTTCTCTCTTAAGAATATATACTTTATAACTATAAGCATGTATTTCTCTCTAATAAGGTTAAATTTCTAAGCTTTATAAAATGCTATAAGCTAGTGCTTAAGCATTAATATGCTCCTTAAACTATTCTTCCTCTATTTTATTAAAAGACTTCTATTTTATTAATATATAAGGACTTATATTATATAGAAAAATCTCTATAGGCATTAATTTATCCTATAGCTTAATTAGAAGCCTTGCTGCATAAAGCATCTATATGCCTTATATAATTGCCTTTTTTCCTACTTTTTCCCCTCTTCTTATTAGTTCTTTTATATAAAGCAGAAAAAGTTTAATATTAATTCTATTCTTATAAGCTTACTACTAATATTTAGTTATTCTTTAGATTGCAATAATAGATCTATTAATATCTTATTATATCTTATATATAAGAAGTTCTTTCTATTAAAAAACCTAGTTTTTAAAGGTTTAAAGCATTTAGAAAACTTTATAATAAGTTTTATTTATAGAATAAAACCTAAAAAGTTTTTCTATATATTTATCCCTTATAATAAGAAGCTAGAAAGCTTTTAAGCAAGCTTTTAAGTAGTTAAATAGATCTTAAGAGATATACTAATATAAATATCTACTCCTAAAGTTAGATAGTTCTTATAAAATAACTTATTATATATAAGTTATAAAATAATATTTATATTCTAGCTAGGTTAGTCTCTTAATCTTCACCCTTTAAGCGTTTTATACTAAATGCTTAAAAGCCTTTTAGCTAAAATATCTAGCTTATAAGTGCTAGAAATATATATTATCTTCTTAAATAAGCTTTAAGTGATATAAAGGTTGCCTTTAAAAAGTTATAGCTACTAACTAAATAGTATTTATAACTTCTAAATAGCTTATATTAATATAGATTTATAATAAAAGCAGAATAAAGTAATTAAAAATAAATTTATATTTAAAAAATAAGATATTATTAATATACTTAAGCTTTTAGAGTAAAGTACTAGCCTTTCTATAATATATCTTATTAGTCCTTTTATTCAGCTAAATGCTAGCATTCTTAAGAGAGGATTTTAAGATTATATTAGTCTTAAATCCCTTAATATAATAAATATTTATAAAAGTAAAATCCTTTATAAGCTCCTCTTATAGTTTATAAAGCGCATTTAAGAAAACCTTTATACTAACTCCTCAAACTGTAAGAACCTAATTCTCTGCAGCAACTCTTTTTAATCTCTTAAGATTCTTATAATCTTATAAGTAAACTAAGTTATTAATAATATAATTTAAAGATGCAGTATTATAAACAGTATAAAGCTACAGAAGGTTTTTTATCTCACTAGTTATATTAAAAACTAATCTAAGTTTACTTCTTAATTCCTTATAAGCAGATAGATTTAAGTTTAACAGTTTTATAAAAACAGCAACCACTTTATTAGAAAAGGTTTCCCCTTCAGCAATATATCCCTTTGCTCTTATAATATCCTTTAATTTAATCTATCTCTTGCTGATAAAGTCTTAATAGATTAGTTTCTATTTCTTTAAGAGTACTTTAGTTTTAATATTATTTTAGATTTCTACTATCACTTATAAAAGATTCTAATAAGAATATTTTCTAGTAAATATAAATTTAACTTTTATGCAATCTTTTAGAAACTATATATACTTTATAGCTTGCTTCTCTCTAATAAATTCTCAGCATAAGCACTCTTTAGCCTCTTTAGGCGTTTCTAAATCCTAAAACTTCTTATCCTTATTCGATTTGCTTTTAAATTTCATACCTCTTAAGTTTAAGCTTGAAGCTTAAGAGTTATTTAGTCAGCCTCTAATTATTATAAACAACCTATTAACCTTTATTTTCTTCAAATAAATATTTAAATAAATAATACTAAAGAGAATTTTTATATAATATATAATATCTAAAATTAGTTTAAATATTTCCTTATAAGCAATAAGCTTTTAAATTTATTATTTAGCTTACTTAAAAGCAATTTAAACTTCTACAGCTTAGAGAAAAGTCTTTATTATAAAAGCTTTATAAATATTAAAGATCTTATAAATTAATGCTTAGTAATAGCAATCTATTTATTAGTTATAGAAGTTTATTAAGTTTATAGTTATATAAGCAGCTTTATAAAGAATAGCTATATAATTCTCTTATATAATAGTCTTTATAGCTGACTTACTCTTTATAAGCTATTTCTTAAGAAGTCTAACTACTATCTAAAGAGAAAATAAGTTTTTACTTAAAATGTTTAGAATAATAGAGCCTATAAAAGATTATAGAATTAAAAAAGCCTATAAAAGATCTATACTTTTATCTATCTTAAAAATATCTAGTTTTTCTAAGTTAGTTCTAGTGAGAAGCTTATATCTTAAGATATTTATAAATAAAGCACTAGCTTTATCTATTTTATTTGAAATCTAAAGCTAAATTATACTTATAAGTTTAATATTAATGCTTATAAATAGCTAGTTCTAGATATATCTCAAAAGTTATTCTTTAGTTTTCTAGTTATCTTAAGCTTTTATAGCAAAAATACCTTATTATTTAATAAATATTCTATATCTAACTTAAAAAAAGAAGTCTTTAAGCTTTATAGCTTTCAGCTTAATCAGCTTAAGAGAAGCTTAACTTTAAGTTAGCATAAAAGCATTAAGAACTTATATAATATTATTCTCACTAGTAAGTTGCTACTAAAGATTAGCATTATATTTTAAAAAGTCTACTTATTTGCACTTAGTTATCTACTTAGAGATCTATTTATTATAAACCTCTCTGTTCTACTTATTAAGAAGTATAAAATACTTCTCAAAAAAAGATATATTAATCCTATTCTTACTCCTAAAGTTAAATGCCTTAAGTCTATCTAAATCAATATATTCCTAAATATTATAAGCAATATAAATAACCTTAAAGTAATTAAACCAAACTAGCTAATTTTTATAAATCTTCAACTTAATCTATATAGCTTTAAAGTGAAAGTTTATCTTAGAAGCCTTTCTAAAAGAGTAAAACATCTTATAAGTTATAAAAATTAATTATAAAAATATAAAAAGAGAAGAGAGAAACCTACTTATTCTATAAGATATTCTAGCAGCAATAAAACAATTAAATTGAAGTTCTAACAAGCTAAGCTTATAACTACTGAAAGCTAGCAGTTAGAAGAGACCTAAAGAGTTTATAAAAAAGCATATATTTCTCAAGAGGAGTTTACCCTCATAAGCATCCTTAAATCGTAAGCTCACAAAGCCTATACTAGTCACATAACCTACTCCCTCAGTGAGGCTCACTAAGGGGCTGCGCAAAGCAGAGAGCATATTATGAGGTAGATCGCTACAATTCTTTTCTTTTTTTTAAAATATTTCATTACTATAAGTCTAAAAAGATTATAATATAAAACTGTTCAACTTACTTTATAACTATTTATATATTTATTTCCCTTCTTTAGCAATTAAAAATAGCAAAATAGTTACTGCTTCTTTTTCTCTTTTCAGCCTTCTTTACTCTCTTATTCTCTATAAAGTCTAAAAAAGCATCTAAAATATAAATAATATTAAAGAGATCTATAAAAACCTTCTAACTTATATTTACTACCTTTATAAAAATCAGTTAGTTAAATATAAAATAACTAAATAAGTTAAAAATATACTTAAACCTTTAAGAAGTGAAAACCTTTCTGCTTTAGATTGCTATTTTAATATAAATGTTTTTAGTATAGTTAATATATTAATTAAAGAGAGCTAATATATCTTTTTTATTTATTTTAAAAATAGTTTTCTTAAGATTATATTTAATATAATTAAGCTTATTAAAGCTTTAATTAATCTATAGAAGCTTATAAACACTTTAAAGCTTAAAGTTACTAAAGACTACTTTATATCTAAATAGATATATAGAAGCAAAAATATTATAAATATAACACTAATTAAGTAATAGAGCAATAAATTCACTAAAGCTAGTAATAATTACTAGTAGTATAAATAAAGTTAAAAAACCTAAAAAAAATGCCTTTCTAACTTCTATAACTTTTTAAGTTGCTTTTAGAGAAAAAACCTTTTTAAAGCTAAATATATTAAATCAGCTTATAAGCTTGCTAT
The DNA here is from genome assembly GCA_027406005.1 of Colletotrichum horii. Lineage (NCBI taxonomy): Eukaryota > Fungi > Ascomycota > Sordariomycetes > Glomerellales > Glomerellaceae > Colletotrichum > Colletotrichum horii. The sequence continues at coordinate 7,771,823 of JANVYB010000001.1, read as the reverse complement.
TAGAAATATTAATAAAGAAGGCTGTTTAAAGATCTATATAATGCTTACCTCTTAGACTGAAGATAGCAATATAAAAGCTAGTAAGAAGAAAGAGAAGTTTTTAAAAGAATAAAACTTTATTATTTTTATTAAAACTTATAAAAATAGTAATTAGTCTTTAATTATAATTATTAACTAGAGAAGTAGTTTATATTTCTATTTAAACCTTATTTAAAACCTTAGGTTTATTACTATTACTTCTAATGCTTCTTAAATTAAATTTTAAGAAACAGTAAGACTTATTAGAAACTAATATAGAATTTATAAAGCGCTAATAGAGATATAAGATATTATTAATTACACTACTTTTGTTATTTTAAACTTCTAACTTAAATTATCAGATAATATTTAGAAGTGTAGCTTCTACTATATTAACTTCACTTACTATATACTTTGCAAAAGAAACTACAGCCTAAAGATAACTTAGTTGAAATATATATTAAATAATAAGATTGCAGTAGATAACTATTATAAGCTTTTTTTTTAACTATTAGGTTTAGCTTATTATTAATAAATTTAGCTTTAAGGGAGGCAATAATATTAAAAAACTTTAAGCTAGGCTTAATTAGACCTTTAATAAATAGCAGAGCATTGATTACTATAGTACTATAGTACTATATACTATATGTAGTTATAGTATGTAGTATATTATATCAAAAAATTCAGTACTATTACTACACTATATACTACTATAGTAGTAGTATATAGTATACTACTTACTATAAATTATACTACATTTTAGCTATAATATTATATATAATATTATATATTAATATTAATATTAATAGGCTTTTATTAACTAGTTATTATAGCTTATATATAATTTAATATTAAAAAACTATTAAGATATCTTTATTAATTAATTTATAATATAATAATATATATATATAAATTATTATTAATAATATAGTATAACTAATACTATTATAACTAATATTATAATTATTGATTAATAATTAAATAACTATATAACTAAAAAGTATTATTTAATTATTATTAATTAATTAACTAGAATTAAATAACTAGTTTTTTAAGTGTAGTATATAGTATTATACTACATTACTATATATTTAAAAGTGGGGCTATAGTGTACTACATACTATAAAAAGTGGAGTTATAATATACTATAAAAATAATTTTAATACTATAACTACACTACACTATATATAGTATATAGTATACTATATAGTTATAGTACTACTATATAGTACTTATTAATGCTCTGATAAATAAGTTAATACTGCAGAAACTATAGCTAGAAACAGCAGAAGCTGAAGATCTGCTAATGCTAACCTAGTAGAAGAAAGAGTTAAAAGATTATATCTAGCTTATTTTAATCAATTTTTAGTTTTTTAAGATTTAATAATAATTACTAAAGAAGACCTAATTGCTCTTTTTAAAACTTATAACTTAAATAACTTCATAAGATATAAAAACCTTAATCTTTCAACTTATGCAGATAATACTAAAAAGGCAGATTGTCTTTTTGAAAGGATAAAGAAAGAGCTTAATCAGCAGGTTAAAATAGAAAACCTTTAAAAGGCAATATATTAAGCTAAAGCTGAGAGATAAAAAGAAAGGCTTAACTTACTTAAGAAAGTTAACAAACTAAGTAACTATATTTTAAACTAATTTCTTTTTATATAAGATAACTTAGTTAAAAATATTACTTAGCATATAAAGCTTTAAGATCTTTATCTACTTCTAACTATATTAGAAAGATACCTTTTATTTAGTATATAGTATACTAAAAAGCTATAAGAAGAAGATAATAATGCTGCTTATATAGAGCAAAAGATAGCTGCAAACTTAAAGTAAAGCAAAAATATTAGCTTAAGAGCTTTAAAGGCTAGATATAATATTAAATATATAAAATAAAGCTGATTAAGTTTTTCTCTCTTTAGTATGCAAAAGACTTAAGAGATATATAGAAGAAAGTAGAGTTTTTAGCATTTTTAAAATTTTTAACATTTTTAACTTAGAAGTAAAAAATTAAATAGGCGTTTTTATAAATATTAGGCGTTATTATAAGAGGAAATAGCTTATATAAATAGATAGAAGCTTAGTCAGCTTATAATAAAAAAGACTAAGCAGATAAATAAGAAATATATTTATTTTTATACTTTTTTTATTCCTCTTAATAACTTTAGTAATTAATTCTTTAAGACAGCTTATAGGATCTTTTAACTTAACTTATAGCAAAAGTCTATTAAATCTCACTCTTTAGCAATTAAATAAAAATAAGTGTTTTTAAGCTTCTCTAGCTTTAGTTAAGCTTGCTTTTTATTTTCTTTATTATTTTTATTAATCTCTGCTATACTTCTTAAATTATTTAAAACTAAAATAGAGCAGAATACTATAGAAATAATGCTACTAAACTTCTTTTTAGTAGCTTATTTTCTCTTAAAAGATTGTATAACTAGAGGGATAAAAAGAATAAAAGTTATAGATAAAGCATAACTTAGTTAGGCTTGCATTTATATATTTATCTGTATATCTCTTTTGGTTATAAAGGAATTAATATATAAGTGCTTAGGAATTTTTCAGGAGATTTTCGCTTAAAGTAGAGTGCCCAGCACATCTGATAAGTTTTCTCCCTTGCTCTATTATAATAACTATAAATATATTTCTAAATACTATTTTAATTTCTTTTAGTTTCTAAATCTTTCTATTAATTTTACTAAATATATTAAAGCTAAGTATACTAACCTTATTAATTATAAAGATATCTCTCTTTATTTAATAGTTTATATCTTTTAAATTAATACTTATATTAGAGAGGTTTAATAACTTATTTTTATTAAACTAAAGGTTTACTATTAAATAAATTATATTACTATTAATTTTTACTATAGCTATACTTATTAATATTATAATAATAAACTAACTTTATATCTCTTTTATAATAAATATCTTTTTTAAAGTATTAATTAGCTATAACTTCTCTATACCTTTATTATTATTAATATACTAAAAATGCTATTTAGCTTTAAAACTTTTATATTAATTAACTGCTTTATAGATAAATTATAAAGTGAGATTTTATTTTTAGCTTAATATATAAGCTTGCTTAATTACTTCTATAGTAGCTAAAAAAGAAGTAGATAGCTCTATATTAAGCTAAGTTTATATACTATCTTATTTAACTATTAGCATTAAGCTTAATATTTTATTATTGCTTTTATAATTATTACTAAAGTTAATATCTGCTGTTATTAAATAAAAGTTATTTATATTATTAAGCTTATCTCTTTTTATAATATTTATTTTCTGCTTTTAGAGCTATTTAATTAATACTTTAATAATATTAAACTATACTTTTAGAAGTATAAGTTTATAATCTTTTGAATAATTAATAACTAAAGTAATAGTTATATTTTTCTCTTCAGAAGCTAAAAAGTTCTCTATAATTAGAGAAGTAAAAAGGCTTTTAAAACTTAAAAACTTATATATTATATCTATTTATAATTATAGATTTTTAATCATATTATAGAAAACCTCTTATTAGTCTTTTAGTATTAATATTTATTACTAACTTACTAAAAAATAATTTTTAAGTTTTTTAAACTTAATATTTTTATTATCTTTACTTTAACTTATTTATAACTATATATCTTTTTTAATATCTTTTATACTCTTTTAAAGAAAATAGATATTTTTAATTATTAATTTAGCTTATACTAATAAATTAAAATATAACTTTACTTATAAAGATATTAATTTCTAAAAGCTATAAGTAAAAAGATTTTAAGAAGTAAATAGAATAAAAAGTAATACTATTAATCTAAATGAATAACTCTATTAATAAAATTAAACTATAAATTAAAATATAATAATAAGATATCTATTATTTCTAATAATATATCTTTTATATATTATTAGTATTATAGTTTAAATAGCTAATAATAACTAATATATAATGCTTTTTCTCTAATAATACTTCTTATATTTATTCTAAGTAGCTGTTATTAAAATTTAAGTTAAAGTTAATAAATTAAGCTTTATCTAACTTTATATACTTTTTTAAGTAATAGATTTTTACTATATAGAGATATTTATAGAAATATAAGTTTTAGAAAAGCTAGCTATAATATCTATAGCTTTATAAGGCTATTAAAGTAAGCTTATTAGCCTATAAGTTTATTATCTCTGCTATTTACTAATATTAAACGTTTAGCTTTATATTTTATATAAAGCTTAGCTAAATTTTAAATACTGCTTAATATAATATATTTATAGTAATATAAGCTTATAACTGCTTATTATAATAATTAAACTTAAAGTTTAAAAGCTTATTATATACTTTAACTATAAATAGCTTATAACTTATAAAGATTTAGTTTGCTATTTTAATAAGAAATTAATAAGCTTTATTATTTATATTTATTCTGTTAAGTTATAACTAATAAGTATCTTTATTTATATATTTTAATATTTCTTTAAAAACTTTTTTATTAATATTATTTTCTTCTATAAAGATAAGTCTAACTTAGTTAAGTAGTTTATTACATAATAAACTATAAATAAGCTAGCTAAACTTATTAAAAAGAAGGCTATATCTATATTATAATATATATTTATAGCTAAAGCTAAGTAGTATTAGTTAATTTATATATAGTTTCTCTAAATATAAAGAATATTATTCTCTATAAATTTAATTTACTTCTTAAGAGTAATATACTTATTTTATAAAAAACTAAATTAATATACTTATAGATCTTTTTAATATATTATTCCTCTCTTAAGATAGCAATTTCACTAAATAGGTTTAGTAGTTTAATATTAATATCTAATTATAAAAAACTATAAAAATGAAAAGTATTATAGTTATTTATTTTAATATATTTAAAATAATATAAAATATTACTAAAGATAAAGTTTACTTTGTAAAGTATATAATACCTAAAGAAAAGCTTTATTTTATAATAGAAAAAAGTAGCTAAATTAATAAAATCTCTAACTATATATTATATTTTCTCTATTTAGTTTTAAAACTTTTATATTAGAAGGTTTAAGCTTAATTTTTATACTACTTAAGAAATAATAAGCTTTATATTTACTTTATTAGTAAGGTTATTTAAGTTAATAGTAAACTAAATATATAGTATTTTATACTTAAGATATGATAATTTAATTCTCTTTCTAAATAATAAATATTCTTTATTTAATATATACTTTTAATAGCTAAAAATATTTAACTTTTTTATAAAAAAAGAAATCTTACTATCTATTATTTTTCTAGTTTTTTAATATTCCTCTTTAGTATAAGCTATTCAATTTAATATAAAAGTTTATATAATCGTTTTAATTTTTCTAAATAATACTTTCTTTATATAAAAATAGTTTATTCTTTAGTTTTTAAAATAAATTAATATATTAAAAATTATAAAAAGAAAAATAAAATATATAGCAAAGTTTGTTTTTATTTTAATATAAATTAGCTATTTTATTCTAAAAATAATAATAATAAAATATAAAGTATTAAATATCTTTTATTATATTATTTTAAAAAATATAAAGCTTAAGTTTAAAAATAAAAGCTAAAAAGCTATTAAATAGCATTAAGTGCTAACTTATAAAATATCTCTAAAAAACTTTAATTATTTAATACTAATATAAAAAGGCTTTTTTAGCTTTAAAGAAATAGATATAAAAATATCTTAAAAAAGAAATTTAAATTACTATAATTAGCAAAATTCTCTTTCTAGTAACTAATAATAAATAGCTGCTTATTTATCTTTAAAGATATATTTATATTACTATTCTAAAATTTTAGTTTTTATTAATACTTCTAATTAAAACTTAAAATTATATTCTAAAATATTTAAATATACTTTTAAAATAAATAATTATTATTAGAGTTAATATTTAATAAGCTAATTAATTTTAACTTTTTAAGTTTAATTTTAATTTTATATTTTTATATCTTTTCTAATTTCTAATTTTATTTCTAATTTGCTTTAAGTTTTATATTATTCTTTTTAATTTTAAATGCTTTTATATTAATATATTTCTATTTAAGCTTAATAAAAATATTAGCTATATTTTATATAAGCTTATTTAACTTATTCTTTTCTATTATAGTAATATAATAGCTTATATAAATCTTATTTTCAGCTAAAAAGTTATATTGAACTATTTAAATAAAAATAGCAACTAAAACTTATATCTCAACATAGAAATCGCTCTAACTAATAAGATTTTCCTTATTAATTATAATATTATAATATAAATAGTTATTATTTTTAAGCTAAATAAGTGTAATTTTCAGCTTTTTTAAGTTAATAAAAAGTATAAATAATAAGTTAGAAGCTATTAGCTTTTAGAAACTAATAAAGCAGATATAGATCTAATAGTATTTCTTAATAAGTAAATAAAGTAATATATTTATAGCTAAGCCTTTAATATTATTTAAAAAAACTATAATATAGCTTTATTTATGCTTTTAATACTTTGTATTTATTTATTTCTCTATATTAATATTAAACTTAATAATTTATTTATAAAGAATATTTTAGCTTAAAAGCTGCTTTTCTAATAGGAATAAGTTTTTTAATTTAGTTAGATATTAATATATATAGCTAAAAGTAAAATTATTCACTCTATAAGCAGAAGAAATATTAGCTTTCTAGAGATAAAAAATATACTTTTTATATATTATAATAAGAAGAGCGCTTTTATATCTTAAGAAGTATTTTTTATAAGAGAAATAGCTTCTATTTAAAAGAAAGATTTAATTTTTTATTACTTTATAAAACAACTTAACTTCTATTTAAGTTTAGTTTAATAGTTTAATAAAATATTATTATTAAAAATAAACTTTATAATATTTAATACTTAGAGAGTTATTATTATTTATCTCTTTATAGAAAGCTTTTATCTTTATAATAACTATCTCTTATTTAATTAACTTATATTATATATACTTTATAAAGTTATAAACTTATTAAATATAATAATAATTAAAACTATTAATTATTTATTAAATATAATTCTATTTATTTTAAAGCTAATTTATACTATTTAGTAGTAGTTAAAATATTAATAAAGTAGTTTATAGTAGTAATTAAAGCTTTTTATTTAAAATAATTCTAAATTAAAAGTCTCTAATTTATAAAAATATATAAAATAATATTATTAATATTAATTATAAGCTAGTATTAACTATTAAAGTTAAACTTAATAATTAAAATAATAGCTATATAAATAACTAATAAGCTATTATTATTCCTTCTAACTAACTACTATTTCTATTTAAGTTATACTGTTCCTTTTTAAAGCTTAAAAATATTAAGTTTAAAAGAGGTGTTATTATTAGAAGTTATATTAGTATATTTTAAGTTTAACTTAGCTATAAAATACTATAACTAAATAGTTATTAAAATGCTATTACTCTATCTAACTAAATACTACTTTAGGTTAGCTTATACTATTTTCTCTTAAGACTTAAAAATATTAAATTAAAAAAAGATATTATTATTTATAGTTATATTTATATATCTTAAGCTATAAATATAATATTTAGATATAAGCTGCTATATTTTAAACTATAATAGCTTTTTTTTAGTATAAAAACTACTAATCTTAGAGAGCTATTAGTATACTATATTAATAATCTTTTTAGTAATAATATTTTAATATCTTTAATAAAAAGAATAATCTTAAAAGAACTAAAAAATATATATAAAAAAGACATTATATTAAATTCTTATCTAAAGCTAATATTCTAAGTATAATATAACAGAAAGTTTAAATAATTAAATAAACTAAAATAGAAGAAAAATATATAGCTTTATAATAAAGCAGTATATATTATAGCTTTAAAACTTAACTTAATAATATATTAGATTTAACTTATTCTTTTATAATTTAATAGACTTTATATATTATATATTAACTAAACCTTTAAGCTTTCCTTATATATTTCTACTTTTTGCTTTATAAAAAATATATATATTTATTATATTTACTAAGTAATATAGCTAGTTTTAAAGAGATAGATAGAGAGAAAAAGATGCTATTATAAGCTATAGCTGTTTCTAAGTAGTAATATATAAAATCTAATTAAATTATAAGCTAGTTATACTTTTTAATATCTATTTTTTAGTTTATTTTATAATTATATTCTATTTTTATCTAATTATATTATAATATTTCTATTAAAATATACTTCTTTTTAATATATAATTGCTTTTTTAGATCTAATATAACTATAGTTAAATAGATAAATAGAAGAATTTAATAACTAGCTTTATAGCTATTTTAACTTTATATAGCTATTAGAAATAGCTATTTTTATACTTAATATACTATTATTATAATATAACTAACTAAAAGAGAATAAACTAAAAAGCTTAAAACTATATATATATAATAATTCTTTTATCTTAATATTATACTTCTTTACTACTAATAAAACTCTATATATATATAGCTTATATATTATTTTAAATTTAACTGCTTTTCTTTTTATAAAAAAGCTTAAAATTTAATAACTTAACTAGCTAACTAGCTATTAATTAGATATTCTACTTTTATACTTAAAATTAATAATATTTAGTTTTAAAATACTTTACTAATCTTCTTTTTAATTTATTATTAAGCTATTTCCTTTCTTTTTATTTATTATATATATCTATTTAAAACACTATCTATATTAGCTAAAGCTATAAATACCTAAAGTATTTTAAGCTTATAATTATATTTAATCTCTAGAAATATTATCTTTAAACTTTCTATTAATATAGATTCTATTAATTAATATTTTATAACTTTAACTATATTTTTATTTCTTCTAATTAAGCGTTTTATTTAACTGTATATTTTAATTAATATATCTTAAGATTTATTTCCTATTTTTACTAACTACTTAAAATTTTAGCTTTAGATTTAATTAATAATATGTTTAGAATAATATCTTCTAGCTACTTTTTATATAATTAATTTAATACTGAAATAGAAATTTTTAGATTAATTTAATAAGATCTTTAAGTTTTAAAATCAAATAAGCTATATTAAGATTTTTATAAACCTTTCTAAATAAGTTAACTTAAACTACTTAAAGCTTTTTAACCTTTTTTATTATAATAAACTTATATTTAATCTCTTTTAATACTTTAGAAACTATATACTGTTAGTTAAATATATTAATAATAAATAGGTTTTAATTATCTATAAGCTTCACTTTAGCTATATCTCTTATAAAGTTAGTAATAAGTTAATAGTTATATATAAATATATAGTATTTATTTTAGATAATAGCTTTATATTATAAATGCTTTTTCTCTCTCTCTAAATATAATACTTATAAATAAACTTTACTAATAAGTAATTAAATATAAAATTACTTTAAAATGGATATTAAATATACTTTTTCTATTTTTAAATATACTACTTTTTGTTTGCTTCTTTAGTTCTATTAATACTTTATAATTCTCTCTTATTAATAACCTAAATACTAGCTTAAATAATATAATATAGAACCTATTTGCTATCTTTTAGATATATATTAAGTTTAATAGTATAAAGGCTATAATAGCTTTAAACTTTAATTAGTATAGTAACTATATATATTATTTTTATATTAAGCATAAGAAGTAATAAAAAGAGAAGTATTTATAATATTCTTTAGTATTTATTTTATTTTAGTAGTATAAATAGAAAGCTTATATTACTAATAATCTCTATAGTTTCTATAATAAAAAAGTTGCTTTTTAATTCGATATATTATATAAGTTCTTTAAGTTTATTTCTCTTATTAAGATTACTAACTTAAGTTAAGTAGTAAGTAATATAAAATAAATAGCTTTTACTAGCTAGACTTCTTTTATATTTCTAACTAAAGAAGTAATTATATTTAACTTTAGGGCTTAAATATCTATTAATAGGTTTATTTTATTTATACTAACTAAACTAAATAAGCTTCTTTCTCTTATATTTACTCTTAATATATATTATTAAGACTAATATTTATATATGTAGACTTTTCTTAAAGTTTTTACTTAATTAAATTAAATCTAGTTATAAGCTCTTTTTAAAACCTCTTTTTTATTAAAATAAATATAAATAATTTTTTTTATAATAGATAAAATATAGAATATTATGCTAATTAGAGCTATTAAAATAGATAATTAAAATAAATATAATAAGAGTAATAAGTTAAGTTTTTCTAAAAAGCTAAAATATAGCAGCTTATATAGCTTAAAAAGAAAAAAGCTTAAATTTATATATAGATAGATATATCTTTTATAAAACTAAAAAGATTAGAAGTTATTATTCTATTTTAGTTTTTAAGAATATTAATTAATTATTTATAGCTTAAAGTATTAACTTACTATAATATCTATTTAAGCTCTAAAGATCTAAATATCTTTTACTTATAAATACTTACTTTTTAGCAGTTAAAAAATAAATTTCTAAAACCTATCTTTCTTTTTATTATATATAACTTACTGCTCTTTATATATTATTTAGCTAGCTTTTTATTGCTTTTCTTTTTTATAGCTAACTTATTCTAAAAAGTTCTAATATAAAAGTATAAATATACTTTATATTATTATAAATAAAATTTTATTATAGAACTAAATACCTCACTATAAAGCTTAAAAACTAAAATAAAAATATTAATAGCATTTAGAAATAGCCTTTTTATACTAAATATAAAAATAATCTATTTTAAACTAAACTAAAAATATTAATATTCACTATCTTCTACTTATTTACTTACTTATTAAAAAGATTAATATTTCTGCTTTTATTCTATTTAAACTTAAACTATAAAATCTAATCTCTATTATATCTTACTTACTTACTTACTTAATATAATACTATTCCTTCTAATATTCACTTATAAAATAAATATTTATTTTATATTACTTTATAAACTTTATTAATATAATTAGCATTTAGCTAACTATTTAAATAGCTATTTATTTCTCTTAGATTACTTTTTATTTCTTTTATTTATATATATATTAAGAAGAATATATATAAAACTTAATTTAAAGTATTATTACTTAAACTACCCTAAGCTTCTAAAAACTAAAAATATATAAAAACCTTTATAAATATAGATATCTTTACCTCTTTTACATTTTAAATACTTATTAATAATATATTTTATTAAAGCTTCTAGTTAATATATCTTTTTAAGATAGTAATAATAACTTAAAGACTAAAACTAATACACCTCAAAAGAAGCTAGATTTAAAGCTTCTTACTGAAAATAAATACTAACATAAGCAGATAATTAAAAACTTCTCTATATATGAGAGAACTTTTAGATCTAATATAGCTAAAACCTTCTAAAGTTTTTATAATACTAACTTTAAGAAGCTAAATAAGTCTAATATTAAGCTTTATAATTTAAAGCTAATAATTTAAGTTATATTTAAATTAGTTTATAAATATATTTCTATAATTAAAGCTTATAAAACTTACTATAAAGCTAACTTTAAAGCTAATTTTAATATTACTAATTTTAGAGATATATAGTATCTTACTATTTTTATAGTTAGCAGATAAGTAGTAATTAGCTTAAAAGTGTGTTTCTAATAGAGTAAGCTAAAAGCATTTAATTCTTATTCTTTATTACTAATAAGTTTAAAGCTACTTATTATAAACTTCTTAAGCTTATTAATAAGCTAAACGCTCTAAAAAGAAGTAGTAGTAATTTATATATTATTTAGAAGTCTAAATATAACAAAATAGTTAATTATAAGAATATAAAATATAAGGAATTAAACTAATAGATTTAGTTCATTAGCTATTATAATAAATAAATAAGTTTAAAAAACTAAAAACCTCTAGTTAAAAGATTTATTATATTAATATAGATTGCAGAAAGCAAAATAGATCTTTATTATTATAATAAAAGATATAAATTAAAATAGCAATTTTAAAACTAAATAAATACTAAATAATTCTAATCTTATACACTTCTATATTAAGCTTAATAATATCTTTTTTTAAAGTGTGAAAATATATTAAAATAAAAGCTGTATTCTTTATAAATAAAGGTATTAGTTTAATTAGCTATATTATATAAAATAAATTATCTTTTTTTATTACTAATTAAGTAGATAAATATAAATATCTTAAGAAATACTTTTGCTAGTGCAGCTTAACTTTATAGACTAATATAGTAATATTTATTTATATTAGTAAAATATTATAAAAATAATAAAAAAGAGATAATATTAGTTTAAATAGTTATACTATATAGAATAAATATTAGAAGATAATAATAAGCTATATTGCTTTTTTTTCATATAGTTAGTTTCTTTAGTTTTTATATCTCTCTGCTTTATTATATTAATACTTAATAAGCTTTAGCTTTAGTTAAGCTATTTAAATATAAAAATCTATCTCTAACTCTAATAGCTTATATAAATAGAACACTATAAATAATATAATATTTTTTACTACTGAAACTATATAGTAAAGCTTTTAATTTAAATAATTTTATTTATTTTAGTTTAACTCTATAAAATTAAATCTTATTCTCTATTTTGTTTTAATTTTCTGCTTTAGTTTAAATGCTACTAAAATTACTTTAGTTTGCTGCTCTATTTCAATTCTCTAGCTTATATTAAATACTTCTAGAATTGCTTAAGTTTGCTGCTTTACTTCTATTCTCTCTTTTACTTAATATAGAAAAATAAAAATATAATTAAAACTTATATATAGCTTATAATTTAAATAATACTAAAAGGAGTTTTATTATATATTTTTAATAATAATAAAAATAACTTTTCTATATCTTTATATCTTTTTTATTAACTATATTAAGCTAAAAGATAAATTATAGATAACTAGAACTTATTTTGCTTTTAAAGGTTCTTTTTTTAAATAAACTGTTTTTTTATATCTGTTTATAAATATCTTTATATAGAGAAATAAACTTAAAGTAATATATATATATATATATAAAAGCTTTTTATTAAATAATTATATCTTAAGTTTTATATCTTTAATATTATAGATATAGAATCTAATTTTATTAAACTTTAGTTTCTATTATTATATTTTATTTATATCTAATATAAAATTAAAGAATTAATTTCTAGAAATAGCTAGAACTAATAGCTAGAAGTATAGTTTTCTAGTTATAAGCTGTAAGATATCTTTAAAGCTACTTAAGATTATAGATATCTCTTTAATATTTATATTAATTAATAGACTAAGTTTAATAAGTGAGATATATACTATATAAATAAAAATAAAATACTTCTTATTAAAGCTTCTTATAGTATACTACTCTATAAATAGATCTATTAAAGCAATAGAGAAAGCTAAATAATAGTTATTTATAACTTTATAGATATTTCTAAATAATATAAAAAGTATTTTAAAAAGTTATAATATAGATTATTATTATAGTAAAAAAGCTTTAAGTATAATATAAAGTAGTAAAATAGAAAGAAATAAATAGATATAAAATAGAAAAATAGTTTTTATTTATAAATATAAAAGATTTATTTGAAAATACTTCTATAGTAAATTAATTTTAACTTTAAATAATAAGAATAGTAGTTATTTCCTTAAATAGTAGTTATTTCTTTTAATATTATTTATTTCTTTTATTAAGTATAGCTAGCTTTATAGCATTATATATCTTTATATAAAGAGGTAAGTATAATAAATTATTAATAATTATAACTAGCTATATTATATAATTATCTCTCTCACTATAAGCTATTTACTGATAATATTATATTCAGCTTAGCTTAATGCTTCTATCTACTAGTATATAACTACTTTGCTAGCTTTTACTAAAATCTCTACTATTAAAAGCTTTATTTACTGTTTATATTTAAGCTAAAAACCTACTTTAAATATTACTATTATTATTATTATTACTATTATTATTATTATTACTATTATTATTATTATTACTATTATTATTATTATTACTATTATTACTACTGCTATAATAATAACTATATTTATATTTTTATTTATAGCTATAAGCTATTAAAGCTTTTATAATAGGTTTAGCTAATACTTTTCTTCTATTTATTATTTTAGTTAGCATCTTCTTTCTACTTACTACTAATTCCCTCTCACTAAGTTAAAATAATATAATAAAAGAATTATCTTTACCTTTTAACTTAGCTGATAAACTTTCTTTTTTATATTATTACTATTAATAGCTTTATAACTTAATACTTTTATATCTTTATATTTTTATTAATAAACCTTCTAAAGTAATATTAATAACTTTTATTACTTTTTAACTTATTTTATTAAAGTTTCTTTTTATACTAGTATTAGTAATAATTTCTAACCTTTAAGTATTACTAATAGCTTTTTTAAGCTAATATTAGTATTTTTTTTTTAATCCTTAATAATAAGTATAACTTCTTATAGATCTTTAGTGCTTCTTTTTATTTATATAATACTAATAGGTAGCTAAAGCCCTCTTAAAAAGCAATTGCTATAATAGCTTCTCTTTAATATATAGTTAATAATATTTTAATATTTATTTAGAAAAACCTTACTTCTTATAATATTATTAAGTTTATAGCTTAAAACACTTTTAAAAATAAACTAATAGATATTAAAATCTACTGCTTTTATAAAGAAACTATTTTAAAAACTAAAAAGTTTATATTATATTACTATATTATTTTTTATATTATTTTTAATACTATTTAAGCTTTTATACTTACTTTTAAGAAGCTTTATAAAAGCAATATTATAAAGCTATTCATTATTATAAATAGAGAGATTAAGTTTAATTAGAACTAAGAAAAAGAAGTATTTTATAGTAATAGTTAGATATAGTTCTTTAAAAATAAATATAAAAAGGTCTTTAGAATTATCTTATAAGAAGTTAAAGTTATTATTATCTCTAATAGCTTTAGCAGTTACTATAAGAAGTTAAAATATAATTAGATTAATATTTAGATCTCTTTTAAGCTTAGTTATTATAAAGAGAGTATTTACTTAAATAACTTCTATACTGTATTATTAAAAAACTATTTAAACTTTATAAATAAAATAGTTAGTAAGTTTTTACTTAAATATTTTAAATATATTAAATCTACTAATAAGCTAATTATTTATAATACTACTAATAACTATATTAATAGTATTACTATAGTAATAATATATCTCTTAGCTATTTATATTACTAAAGTTAGCTATTTAAATAATAAAAAAATAAATATTCTAAAAATAATATAGAATAAGATTTTAATAAGTTATTAAATTATAAAAAGTAAAGCTAAAAATAAATATACTTAAAGATTTATATTTTTCTCAATATAGCTATTTATTTAAATAATTAATAACTTTATAAAACTAAAAAATAAAATTAAAGTATAAATAGAATACTAAAGTATTTAGCTATAAGAATAATAAGAAATAAGTAGTTTTATAAAATATAAAAATCAATTTTTAAGCTATTATAAGAAGAAAGGAATAATATTATATATAAAATATAATAAAGTTATAGCTAAGCTTATTAGTAATTAGACTTAATAAATAGGCATTTCAGTTAATTACTTACTTTTCTACTGCTTATATTAAATAATAGCAGCTTTAATTTAAAATAAGCTTTAAATCTAATTATTATTTATATTTCTTTAAATACTTTAATATCTATAGATTATCTATTTAGAATAATAAGTAAACCTTTATAAATAATACTTTTATAAATTAAACCTAAAGCAGTTTATTACTTTAAAATATAAAAATAGCAACTTATAAGCTAAAGTTAATATCTATTTAGCTTAAGCTAAAAAAATATTATATATAGGCTAATAGAGAAGTTTAGTAGAAATAATAAAAGCATTATTTATATCTCACTTTTAGCTTTAGCTTCTAATAGATATTATTATAAACTGTTTAGAAGTATTATTATATTAACTATATACTATTTATTTTAACTGCTAAAGCATACTTTTTCTATTAGATTAGCTTTAATATTTCTATTTTACTTAACTTTATTTTAAACTTAAATTAAACTAGAAACTTATTTCATATATTATTGCTATAGCTACTATTAAAAACTGCTTATACTATATATTATAATAAGCTATTTATTAATATAATAATATCTGCTATATTATATTGTTTTAACTTTTTAGTATATATCTTTTCTTATTATATTAATTTAAAACTTCTGCTATAAAAAATATTTATTTCTTTTTAAATCTATAGTTAAAATGCTATTATAGATATTACTATTTTTTTATTAATAGTTATTAATAGTATTCTTTATACTATAACTTTTAAAATTTAAAGTATAAAAAGATATTCTTTTCACTTTTTAATTTATTTTATAAAACTTTCTTTTTATACTATTATAATTAATAGCTTTATAACTTTATATCTTTATATTTTAATATCTTTATTAATAAACCTTTTAAAGTAGTATTAGTAACTTTTCTTACTTTTTAATTTAACTAATTAAAGTTTCTTTTTTTATATTATTATTAGTAATAAGAATTTGTTATTTTTAGATATTACTAATGTTAGCATAGATATATAGATAGAAAGAGAAGTAGTAAAAGAGCTGTGATAATATAAGTAAATATCTAGTAAAATATTATGATTTAAAGTGATTTTAACGGTTTGTTGCATAATCTGATAGAATATTCAAATAGAGGAGAAAATGTAGATATCGATAGATATATATATTGATGTATGTGTGATAAGCTAGAAGGCTAGAAGAAGTAGGGGAAAAGGTAGGTATATATAGATCGATTTCTCTTAGGTATATATATACGTATTATAGCTATTTTTAGCGTCTCAGTAAGCGCATAGGTCGCTTAGTAACGTGATTACTAAGGATTAGTAATCCTTAGTAAGCAAACAATCCGCTATAGCAATATTGTAACTTTAGAGTGAAAGTCTAATATTCCTTTAGAAGTATATTAATCCTTAACCTTATATAGGGTCCGTGCGTATAACCTATATATAATTATACGTCGAATTAAATAAGGAGTTCAAAAATAATATTTATAAATTCATATCTCTTAAGTGCATAGAGTTATTACACTTTAAAGATATAATATCTATTTATTAAATATTTATTCTTTTCTTCCTTATATATAAACGTATAAGTATAATATATTCTATAACTAACAGTTTTTTTAAGCTAGTATTAATATCTCTTCAGCTAAATTCTTAATAATAAGTATAGCTTCTTATAGATCTTTAGTATTTCTTTTTATTTATATAATACTAATAAATACTTAGAAATTTTAAACTTATCTCTTAGAACTATAATTTTTTACTTAATACTTAATAATAATATTTAGCTTACTATTATAGCTATTTAATAAAAGCTTAATAATATAATTAAATTTATCTATATAAACCTCACTTCTTACTATAATGCTAAGTTAATTAATAAAAAAGCTTTTAAAAGCAAACCAAATAATAATAATATCTATTATTTTATTACTAATAAGATCTTTATAATAAAGCTATTTACTTTAAACTATTAAGTAGTTTTTTATACTATTTTAAATATTATTTAAACTATTATATTAATATTTAATAAGATCTATAAAGATATTTATACTAAAATATTATGTATTATTATAACTAGAAGTATAAAGATTATAAAAAAGTTTGAAAAAGATATATTTAAACATTATAGCTATAAAAAGTTTTTTAAGAATAGTTATAAAGAGATATTAAAGACTTTACTCTAAGAAGCTATAATTATTATAATTTCTAATAGCTTTAGCAGCTACTATAAGAAGCTTAAATATAGCACTATTAATATTTAGGTTTTTTATAAGCTTTATATTTATAGCTATAAGTATAAAGCTTATTTAGCTTACTATTATACTAACTAATTTAACTAAAGCTTTAAAAAAAGTAATAAAATATCTAGCTAGCTTTTTGCAAAATACTTTAAAGATATTCTGCTTATTATTAAAATTACTACTTAAAATATTAATAAAAGTTATATTAATAGTATTAATATAACTACTATATATCTTTTAGTTCTTTATATTACTTAAGTTAATATTTTTAATAATATAATAACTGCTATTTTGAAGATTATATAAAATAATATTATAATAAGTAATTAAGTTATAAAATTAGCTATTATAAATATAGATATAAGTAAAGCTTTCTTTTTCTCTATAAAACTACTATTTTAAGCTATTAATAACTTTATAAAGCTAAAAAATAAAATTATAGCTTAAATATAATACTAAAGTTATAAAAATTAAATAGAAAAGAAAATAGATATAGTTTTACTAAATATAAAAATAAACTGCTTAGCTATTTTTTTTTAAAAAGAGAGGAAAAAGCTATAATAAAATAAGGAAACTTAAGTTAAACTGCTAAATAGATTTTATAATTTCTTATAAATAGTTTTTATATATTTTCTTTTTACTTATTTCTTTTATTTTTATATTTTAACTAGTAAGCAGTAAATATTAAGCTACTTATTACTATATTAAGCTAATAAATTTAAATAAAAAGCTATAACTTCAAAATGAAAATTGAAAATAAAAATATAATAATAACTTTTATTAAACTTTTTTCTCTTTATAATATTATATAATAACTTCTTAAAATATAAAAATTAAAAAAAAAGAAAAATATTTTTATTTAATTTAAATATTAAATTTTCTATTTTTTTATTTTATTAATAATTTTAAAGCTAAAACTTTTTTAATATAATAAAAAAAGCTAATTAAGTTAGTAGTACTTACTAGCTATAATATAAAGAATTATAAACTTAAATTATAATTTAAAAAATAAAATTAAATAGTTAGCTTTCTATATAAAATAGTTTAATTAATCTATTTTAAATATAAATACTAAATATATTTCTAGCTATAAAGTAGTATAGTTAACCTATTATATAAAAGTAACTTAAATTAAATTAAGCTTTCAATAGCTTTAAGCTTAAGTTTAAATTTAGTTTAACTAACTTTTATTTTCTATTTTATACTTCTTTTTAATAATAATAATAATAATATAATATTATTAGAAAACTTTACTAATAACTTATTATATATATAGGTCTTTTAGGCTAGAGGAAATTAATAAATTTAAAAGTTCTTTTCTCTACTTTATAGAGGTTTAAACTAATATATTTAAAGATTCTTTCCCTTACTTTATAGAAGTTATAGCTAATATATTTAGAAGTTCTTTTATAACTAATTGTTTTCGCTTAATTAGAATGAGGTCTAAGGGTAGCAGATTGAGGGTTATATAGGTAGTTAAATATAACCTTTCTTCTGAAAGGCATTTACCATTCTCTCACCTCTTGTCTTCTGCTCATCCCGCTCTCTTTAAAAAAAGTTCGCTAAGGCTGGAGCGCATATCACGCGCTGGGACAGCAGTCTCAAGGGATCTCGCAATGACGAGGGCTATTGTACGGCAGTTCGGCCCTCCGGCCGAAGTAGTCCTGACCGAGTCTACCGAGGACCACCAGACTCTCAGTGCACGCCAGGTACGGGTCCGGATGCTCCTCGCCAGCATCAACCCCTCGGATCTGGTTACAATCTCCGGCGCCTACCGATCCAGAACATCCCTGCCGTTCGTCCCAGGCTTCGAAGGGGTCGGCATCGTCGAGTCCATCGGGGACGACGTGTCTACTCTGCGGGTGGGCCAGCGCGTGCTACCCATTGGAAGTGCGGGTGCGTGGCAGGATGTCAAGGTCACAGAACAACGCTGGTGCTTTCCCGTGCCAGAGGATCTCAGCAACGAGCAGGCGGCGACGGCATACATCAACCCGCTCACAGCGTGGCTGATGGTTGAAAAGTTCGCTCCCACCCGGCCAGGCGAGCTGGTCGTCGTCAACGCTGCGACGTCTGCCATTGGGCAGATGATCATTCGCATGCTTAACCGCAAGCGTGTGCGGCCCATTGCCATTGTTCGACGAGATGGCGCGGAAACGGAACTGAGCGGGCTTGATATCGAGGCCGTCGTGAACAGCTCTGAAGGGGACATACGGAGTAGATTACTGGAAGTGTCTGGCGGGCGTGGACTTACAGTAGCCTGGGACGCTGTGGGCGGCCTGGAGGGCGACAGTCTGGCCCGGGCTCTGAGTTCTGGAGGAACGCTCGTCCACTATGGCCTGCTCTCTGGCGTGCCTTTATCGTATCAACTGTACAGCGAGCGCCCGGATGTGCGAATTGTTTTATTCCATCTGCGAGATTGGGTCCACGCCGCCAGTCCAGTCGAAATATAATGCGCTCTCGATGAAGTGTTTGGACTCATCCGCGACGGCACAGCTGCTTCGACGGTCGCACATATGTTCCCTCTCGCAGATTGTAAAGGTATTTAGGGGCTACAGGCTACAGTTAGGTTAAACTGATAGAAGAAGCACCTAAAAGGTAGGTATAGTATTGCTGCGCTACTTTTGCTTGCTTTTTTTAAAATCCCTTTTTTCTAACCTTTAGTAAGTCTTCGCTAAGTTCTTACTATAGAGGGTTCTATACCTTAAGTCTATAAATATCTCTATATTTTTAGCTTTTATTAGCTAAGTTATCTTTAATATTACTACTCTATATATTTAGTCTTTTATAATTATCTCTCTTTTAGTTATAATAGTTTCTATTATATAATTAGTTTTTAGTTTAAAATAGCTATAGTAGTTCTTTTTTATTATTTAACGCAGCTTTTATTTTTTTTTTATTATTTAATATAATAAATAGCTATTATTGCAATAGGGCAAGGGAGAAAACTTATTAGATATGCTAGGCACTCCACTTCAGGCGAAAATCCCCTGAAAAATTCCTAAGCAATTATGCATTAATTCCTTCACAGCTAAAAGAGATATATAGATAAATATATAAATATAAGCCTAACTAAGTTATGCTTTATCTATAACTTCTATTTTTTTTATCCCTCTAGTTTTATAATCCCTTAAGAGAAAATAAGCTGCTGAGAAGAAGTTTAGTAATATTATCTCTATAGTATTCTGCTCTATTTTAGTTTTAAATAATCTAAGAGGTATAGCAGAGATTAATAAAAATAATAAAGAAGATAAAACGTAAGTCTAACTAAAGCTAGAAAAGCTTAAAAACATTTATTTTTATTTAATTACTAAAAAGTAAGATTTAATAGACTTTTGCTATAAGTTAAGTTGAAAAATCTTATAAGCTGTTTTAAAGAATTAATTACTAAAGTTATTAAGAGGAATAAAAAAAGTATAAAAATAAGTATATTTCTTGCTTATTTGCTTAGTCTTTTTTATTATAAGCTAACTAGGTTTCTATCTATTTATATAAGCTATTTCCTCTTATAATAATGCTTAATGCTTATAAAAACGCCTATTTAATTTCTTACTTTTAAGTTAAAAGTGTTAAAAATTCTAAAAATTCTAAGAACTTTACTTCTTTTTATATATCTCTTAAGTCTTTTATATATTAAAAAGAGAAAGACTTAATCAGCTTTATTTTATATATTTAATATTATATTTAGCCTTTAAAGCTCTTAAGCTAATATCTTCACTTTATTTTAAATTTATAGCTATCTTTTGCTTTATATAAGTAGCATTATTATCTTCTTCTTATAGCTTTTTAGCATATTATATACTAAGTGAAAAGTATCTTTTTAGTATAATTAGAAGTAGATAAAGATCTTAAGACTTTATATACTAAGTAATATCTTTAACTAAGTTATTTTATATAAGAAGAAATTAATTTAAAGTATAATTGCTTAGTCTGTTAACTTTCTTAAATAAATTAAGCTTTTCTTTTTATTTTTCAGCTTTAGCTTAGTATATTACCCTTTAAAGGTTTTCTATTTTAACCTGCTGATTAAGCTTTTTTTTTATCTCTTTAAAAGAATAATCTGCTCTTTTAATATTATCTATTTAAGTTAAAAAATTAAAGTTTCTATATCTTATAAAGTTATTTAAGTTATAAGTTTTAAAGAGAGCAATTAGGTCTTCTTTAGCAATTATTACTAAATCTTAAAGAACTAAAGATTAATCAGAATAAGCTAGGTATAGTTCTTTAACTCTTTCTGCTAAGTTAATATTAGTAGATCTTCAGCTTCTGCTGTTTCTAGCTATAGTTTCTACAGCATTAACTTATTTATTAAAGGTCTAATTAAGCTTAGCTTAAAGTCTCTTAATATTATTACCTCTCTTAAGGCTAAACTTATTAATAATAAGCTAAACCTAATAGTTAAAAAGAAGCTTATAATAGTTATTTATTGCAATTTTATTATCTGATATATATTTTAACTAAGTTATCTCTAAGCTATAGTTCTCTTTATAAAGTATATAATAAGTGAAGTTAGTGCAATAGAAGCTATACTTTTAGATATTATCTAATAATTTAAGTTAGAAGTTTAAAATAATAAAAGTAGTATAATTAATAATATTTTATATCTCTACTAGCGCTTTATAAATTCTATATTAGTTTCTAATAAGTCTTACTATTTCTTAAAACTTAGTTTAAGAAGTATTAGAAGTAGTAGCAATAAACTTAAAGTTTTAAATAAGGTTTAAATAAAGATATAAGCTATTTCTCTAGTTAATAATTATAATTAAAAACTAACTACTATTTTTATAAGTTTTAATAAAGATAATAAAGTTCTATTCTTCTAAAAACTTTTCTTTTTTCTTGCTAGCTTTTATATTGCTATCTTTAGTTTAAAAGGTAAGTATTATATAGATTTTTAAATAGCTTTTCTTATTAATATCTCTAATAGTAAGCTTATAGGCTGATTTAATATATTTAGCTTTAAGAAGATTTTTTCTCTAAGAGCAACTTAAAAGGTTATAGAGATTAAAAAGGCATTTTTCTTAAGTTTCTTAACTTTATTTATACTATTAGTAATTATTATCATCTTTAGTAAATCTATTGCTTTATTGCTTAATTAGTGTTATATTTATAGTATTTTCGCTTTTATATATTTATTTAAGCGTAAAGTAGTCTCTAGCAACTTTAAGCTTTAAAGTGTTTATAAGCTTCTATAGGTTAATTAAGGCTTTAATAGGCTTAATTATATTAAATATAATTTTAAGAAAACTGTTTTTAAAATAAATAGAAAAGATATATCAGCTCTCTTTAATTAATATATTAATTATACTAGAAATATTTATATTAAAGTAGCAATCTAAAGTAGAAAGGTTTTTACCTCTTAAAGGTTTAAATATATTTTTAACTTATTTAGTTATTTTATATTTAACTAATTAATCCTTATAAAGGCAGTAGATATAGGTTAGAAGGTCTTTATAGATCTCTTTAATATTATTTATATTTTAAATGCTCTTTTAAACTTTATAGAGAATAGGAGAGTAAGAAGGGCTAGAAAGAAGAGAAGAAGCAGCAGATATTTTGCTATTTTTAATTACTGAAAAAGAGAAACAGATATATAGATAGTTATAAAGTAGGTTAAATAGTTTTATATTATAATCTTTTCAGACTTATAGTAATAAAATATTTTAAAAAAAAGAAAAGAATTAAAAAGGTGAGAATATAGTAAATAAATAGAAAAGTTACTAATTATAATAATAATTTTTATTACAAGTTAGTAGAAGCAAGCAAAAGAATTAGAAATATAATTTCTAGGTTATTTTAGTGATAATTAGGCTTAGTTGAAGTGTTAAAGTTAAATATAAAAGTAGTTATTAAGATAGAGCAGTTATTATATATAGATATATAAAGATATTTAGTAGAAAGTTAATTAGTTAAAATGCCTCTTTTTATAGATATAAGAAAGGTGAATTTAGTATTAGCAGTTAATATTTTTTCTAAAAATATAGTTTTTAAGTGAGGAAAAAGCTAGTTAGTTATATAAAGTGGTTTTTTAAAAGTGAGATTAATACAGTTATTAGAGGCATTTAATAATTTTTTAAAAGTAAAATTAAATGCTAAAAGTTATAAATAGAAAAAGAAAGAGTAACTAATAAAATTTAGTAATATAAAAGTAACTAAAGTTAAATATAGTTGCTAAATATTTAGTTAGACTTATAGTGATATATTTTTAAGAAAAAAGTTAATATAATAGTTATAAAAGAGTTAAAAGTTTCTTATAATTTATTTATAAGTTGCTTTAAAGTTAAATACTTTCTTTTATAAATAGCAGCATTTAAATTAATATATCTGCTTTGCTCTTACTGTTTAAACTTAAATAAATATATTCTTTCTAATTTAATTAACTTTAAATTTAAAGTGAAAGGCTTTTTAAATTGTTTTTTATCTTATTAATAGATTGCTATAATAAATAAGCTTTTAAGTTGTTATAACTGCTATTTTTAGTATTAACTACCTCTTTAGTTAGATATAAAAAAGTATATTTCTTCTACTTAGCTATAACTTTTCTTTCTTTTTCTTAATATATTAACTTTTATATTTCTTAGTCTAACTAACCTTTTATAATAACAGTTAAACCTTTTTAAGTTATATAATATATATAGTTATAGATATTAAAATTAATTTCAGTTATTTTCATACTACTATTTAGAATATATTATATAAGCTTTTCCCCTTCTCTTTTATTTCTGCTGCTGCTACTAATAAGCTAAGCAAAAATAGTAAGTTTCACTTATATTAAACTATTATACCTACTTCAGTTATAATAAGTTAATTTTAGCTCTAACTAAGTTAATTACTAATTTATTTATAAGCCTCTCTTTTCTTTTTATAAACTTCAGTTAAAGGTTCTATTAGCTTAATCTAATATAAATTTAAATTTATAAATAGATTTAATATCTAAAATTATATTAAAGCTATAGCAAAATAGTTTTAGAAGTTATTTCTAAAGTTTTCTACTATATATATAGCTTTAACTAAAAAATAAAAAGCATTTCTTAGCTAGCTGTTTTTTATATATAAGGTTTATATTGCTAAAGGCTATTTTAGTTCTTAAAGGTAGTTATATTAAAAGTTAAATAGATTAGAAGTAGTTAAAGCTTTATTAATATATATATATAGCAACTGCAACTTTTATCTTTATAACAGATGCTTTAAGTAATAAGCTAAAATATTCTTTAAAGTTACTAAAAGTAGTTAAGCAGTTATAGCAGCTCTATTATTCTAGAAGTATATTTTCTATTAAACTAAATAAAAAAAAGCTTATTCTAATTATATCTACTATAAAAAGGGCTTATTATACTTATATAGAGCTAACTATAATAAAGAGGAGATAAAATAAGTTAAATATATTAAGAAAGATATCTTATAAAAGAATATTTCTAACAGCATGCTTTATAAAAATAATAGAGAAGTTAAGTTCTTTCTTAACAGCTAGTTAGATTTTCTTTTGAACAAAAAGATTAAAAAAGATTATAAAGAGTTTCTCAATTAAATAGATAACTTAAATAGAAAGTTTAAGTTTAATAAGAATATAGATATTCTGCTTATTACGCTTCTAATAATAACTTAAACTGTAATTAAATAGATAAGCTACTTAAAAGTAGAAAAAGAGGCTTTATATATATAATAGAAGTATAATATAGTTTTTAGTAATAGCAGCTTTTAGTAAAGTGTTTAAATTAGCTTAAATTTAAATTTTTTAAAGTTAATATTAGTTTTTTTTAAATTTTTCAGCATTTTTCAGTCTTTTAAGGTTTAATTAGTTTTTATTATTATATATCCCCTCTTCTTTTATAAAAATATATATTAAGAATAAAAGAAGTAATATAAATTTATAGTTAATATAAATTATAATATAAAAGTAACTAAATGCAAATAAATGAAATACTAGTTTGCTTGCTAAAAATAAATAAAAATAAATAAAAATTAATAAATTCTATAATTTAGCTGTTTTTTAGCTTTTCTATATTTTTATACTAGCTATTAAACTTTTTATTTTTAGTAGAAATACTTACTACTATTTTATTCTTTTTCTGCTAAATATTAATTTCAGTTTATAAAGTTTTATTTTATTTTTATAATTACTTAATTTGCATTTTTATAGCATTAATATTATTAATTTCTACTTCTTTTAGTATAGATATCTTATTAAGGTTTAAAATCTTTATTAGGCTAGGCATATTAAAATCTAGTTAATTTACTGCAGAAAAGACTTTACTAAAAGCTTCTTTAAGGTCTAATTAAACTTCTATTTCAGAAATATTATTTAGATAGCTATTTTTATTTACTATAAATTTCTTTAAGCAGTTGCTAGCCATTATTTACTTAATTAGAAGTCTAATAAATGTTTTAAATAAATAAAATAAAGTTTAAAGAGATATTTACTAAATTTAAAAGAGATTTAGCTATTATATACTAAGCTTACTAAAAGAACTTTTATTAATAAACAGCCTTATATTATATATAAAAATAATATTACTAACTTATAATTACTTATATTGCATTTTATATTTATTTCTCTAATTATAATCTTTAGCAACTTAGTAATATCATTTTGCTATATACTTAAGAGCAATATATTAATCTAAATTAAGTTATTTAAACGTCTATATATAGAAGAAAAGCTTAGTTTTAGTATTAGTAACTTTTAACTAATTTAAAACTTACTAAGTGATGCTTTTTATTTTAATTAGAGTGATAAAGTTATATTTATAGATAAAGTAAAAAGGGGAATATTTTATAAAAGATCTAATAGATATTTAATCAGCAAATAAAGCTATATAAAAGACTAAAGTTTAATTCTTTTTGCTAAAGTCTAACTAAGTTATAAAGATATAAATAAAAAGTTAATAGCCTTTTTCTATAAGTCTATTAGCCTTTAAATTATATATTGAAATAATAAGGTGTTATCTTCTATAGATTTAATTAAGTTTTTTAATAAACTTTTTATTTTCTAAGCCTCTATTAATAATAAGAAGTCTATAAATCCTATAACAGCAGATAATATCTTTTTAAATAAACTTAGCTATTATCTTTAAGTTAATATTTTTAAAAAGCTAATAGGCTTCTATATATTTAGTAAGCATATTGCAAGCTTTAGCTAAAAAGTAATTGCTAATCTTTTAGATATTAATATAGATATATTGAAATAAAATCTCTAAAGGTATAGAAAAAATATAAAGATCTTTAAATTGCTTTAGTTAAGCTTAAGTATAAAGTAAGCATCCTTTAATCTTATTATTTATTATTTAATATATATTCTCTTAAATATATTATTCTTAAAGTTTAATATATATTGCATTACAGCCTTAATAGCCTCTTTTAATATATATATGCTAGATTAACTTCTTTTGCTCTTTTTTATTATTAACTACTTATCTTAGTATAAAGTTTAACTTTATTTCTGTTTAAAAGAGAAAACTATCTTAAAGTATATACCTTGCAGTATATAATTTAAATTTCTTAAAATTAATCTAAAGAACAGTCTTAAAGTGTAATAATAAAGCTAAATACTTAGCAATTTGCTTTAAGTATTAAGATTAAATCTATTTAAAGCTTAATAAGTCTTCTACCTTTAGTTAGAAGTCTTCTTTAGCTTTAAATATATAAATAGAATTATTAATTATCTCATCTAAGTCTTCCTTTTGTTCAGCTTTATAAATATTAGATTCTCCTACTAGTTTTTATAAAAAACTATCTATAGCTTTATTCTTTATGCTTAGTATATAGCAAATATTAAAGTTAAATATCTTAATCTATATAATCTATTAAGTTAAAACTGCTTTAAATAAGTTAAAAGCAGTATTATTAATTTAATTTATAAGAACTTTTATATTAGTTTTAAAAGTAAATTATATGCTATAGAAGTAGGTTTAAAACCTTTTAAGAGTAAATAAGACTAACTAAAGCTTAAGCTTTTCTGTATTATAGTTAAAAGCTGCATCTATTTAAATCTTACTTTTATATCTAATAATATATCTTTTGCTTTAATAGTATTACTTAAATATAGCTTTTTACTTTTTAATATTTATATCAGTTAATAAATAGATTTTATTAGCTTCTTCTTTATAATTAATTAAGTAAAGCAGTAGAAAGCTGACTAAGTATAGCTTAAAGGATTTTATAGCTGCTTATTATTCCAGCCTCTACTTAAAAAGCACCTCTTTTTAAAGAAGCTTTACTAATAGAGTAGAAATAATATTGCAATCTTTAATTTATGCTTAATAGAACTTTATAATATTAAAAAGGCTTTTAATAGCAGTAATATTATTATACTTCTTTTATTTAAAAATCTTAATCACTTTATTTTAATTAGACTTATATCTTCTATTGCTTACTATATAACTAAAGAGGTTAACAGCAGGCTAGCAAATTTAAGATTTTTTAAGGGAAATTATAGTGCTAGTAAGCTTAAGATTTTAAAAAACTATATTTAAATTTATAAAGTGCTTAAAGATATATAGATATACTCTTAGAAGCTTAATTATTTAGTTATTATTATATATTATTTTAAGCCTTTTAATAGAGATATTATTAAAAAAAAGTTAATAAATGCTTAAAATAAAGTTATAAAGAATTTTTATTATAACTCTTATAAACTGAGCAACTAAATTTATTATTCTTTAAGGCAGAATGTATATTTTGAATAGCCTTAAAGGTATAGCAAATATAGTTAGGTTTCAGCTTAACTTATTAAGTGAAACTTAGTTATATCTAGAAAATATATCTAAAAGGCTTATAATCTTATAATTAGTAAAGTTTTTTAAGAATTTATCAGCTTTTAGAAGAATAAAAGCATTCTTAATGCTGATTTTATTAAGCTTTATATATAAGTTAATTAGCTTTATATTACTATCTTTCTTAGCAATAAGAAACTAAAAGTTTCTATATAACTTATAAAATTTTTTAAAAACTCTATATATAACTTATAATCTAAGTATATTAATAACTTTACTCTATAAAGCCTTAAGAATAGAAATTTCCTTTTCTTACTAAGCAATATATAGAATAATTTTAATCTTCTATAGTAGAGCTATATAAAAATTAATATAGCTGTATTTTATGAAATCCTATATAAATGCTTTTTCTCAGTTTATAAAGATATATTTAAGCATTTTAATCTCTTTTAGCAAAAGATGCAGCTAAGCAACTTTAAGCTTTAGAAACCTTTTAAGAGTAAAATAAATGCTTTAGTTAAACTATATAAAGTATAAGTATATATAGTTTATAAAAAAAAAGTTAAAAAGTTAATAATAGCTTTCTACTTCTTAAGTTAAAATCTTTTTTCAGTCTTTCTGCCTATTAGAAATAAATCTATTTAAAAGTAAATTATTAACTAAATAGATTTTTTTATCTTTATATTTATATATTATATAGATATTAATAAAACTTTAGTTAGACTTAGAATCTCTTTTTGCTAACTTATAGAGCGCCTAATCCTTTAAAATATTAAAAAGATAGCATTAACTCTTAGTACTCTCTAGAAGATAAGCTTAAATAGTTTCTATAATTAAAATAACTGCTGCTTTAGTAATAGTCTTTAAAACATTAAGTGCTGCTAAAAGTGAGATTAAAATAGAGTATTAATTAGTCTTAAGAGTAGCTTCTTTTTAATTAAAAAGGTTAAATTCCTTCTCTTTTTAAGCAAAAAGGCATTTTCTTTTATAGTCTATAGTAGTATTAATATAGCAAGCTTAAACTTTATTATATATATTGCTAAGGTTTTAATTAGTTTTAAGCTGCTTTTTAGCAGCTTAAGAAGCATTATAGATGTTTTTTATATAGTTTTCCTATTTAGAGAAGTATTACTAAATTTAATATAAGGAATTTAATTATATAAAACTAACTGAAATATTAATCTTTTTAACTTTATTGCTTTTATAGTCTTTTACTTTTATTACAGCTATAATAAAGCGTTTTAAGTATTTAAAAGTAAGCTTAGCAGAAATAGCAAATAGAAAGCTAAAGAGTAAGTTATAGTTAATAGTTTTAAAGTTAATAACTATTATAGTTATTATAATTTTATAGTTATTAATCTAAATAAATATATAATATATCTTAATAAAGTGCAGCTTTAGGTTATTTTTAGCTATTATTCTTATTATTAAAGTAGTTATAAAAATCAGAATATTATAATCTAAAATATATTAATAGCTTATAAGACTAAACTCTATACTAATATTAATAACATCTTATATAGATAAGTAGTTATTAAGATATTCACTTCTAACTGTAATTTTTAAGATTAATTATAATATAGTAATTATTAGAGCTATTTAGTTAACAGCTATAAGAATAACAGCTTCAACTAAAAAAACTTTTAAACAGTTTTAAATTTAAATAACTTTATTATATTTAGAAACTTAGTCAGTTTGTTAGGCTTTTTCTTTTAAAGTTTTAATAAAATCTATAAAGTTAATAGAAATAAGTATATAGATAACTCCTTTTAGATTATTTGCAAATATATATATCTTTCTAATAAACTTCTCTTTATACTTATGCTAGATTTTATAAACCTTTTTAATTAATAAACTAATTAAGCTATATAATTTATATAAGATAAGTTTATTAATTAATTCTTTATTTTTAATAGACTTTTAGTTCTTACTATTAAGAAATATAGCTAGCTAGAAGTTACTTTTTAAAAGAAATAGCTTTAGAATTAGTTTTAAAAGAAGAATCTTAATAACTTTACTAGATATTACTTCTCTTTCTATTTCACTTGCTTCTTCTAGTTCTAAGGTATTAGCAAGAGCAGAAATCTATTCAGAAAGGATTTCTTCTCTTATTTTAATATCTAAGTTTTCTTTTTGCTTATTTTAGTTATAAGAGATATCTTCTTCTATAACCTCTTTTTCTAGCAAATTTAATTAACTTTTAGAGCAAATTTAAAAGAAAAAAGATCTCTTTAAAATAGTTAAAATATCTTTAATATTTTATATAGTAAAGTAGACTTTCTTAGAAGAAGACTTTAGAAGCTTCTTTTTAACTTTTCTAAAATCTAATAGCTTTATCTTTTTCTATAGAAATAGATTAGTTCTATATATTTTCAACTAAGTTATTATAAGCTTAAATATTATGAAATTAAGTAAACCTTCTTTAGTTATATTATTTAGTTAAGCTAAATTATATAGTTAAAATATATAGATATAATCCTTATATTTTAGCTTATTAACAGCTAAAACTTAAAAAGCAGAAGCCTAACTAAACATCTTATTATCTAATATAACACTTTTTTTTTCTATAAATCTATAAGAAACTTTAATTAAGTTATAGTTATTTTAATCTTATAAAACTCTAATAAATGTAAACTAAAAGCAGCTAATATTTTGCTTAAAGATTTTAATAGCTTAAGCCTTTATAGCTTTATAACTATTTTAATTTTTAAAGTAAGTAATAATAGCTTCTTAATTAAGCGTGCCTTTTTATCTTAATAAAGCAATAATTATCTAAAAGATAAAAAACTTATTATTTTGAGGTCTATAGAAATAGTACTTTTAAAAATACTAAATTAAGCTACTTCTCTTATTAGCTATCTTTTAAAAATAACAGCCGTCTTTAAAGTTATAGTTTATATAGCTTATATATTAGCACTAATTATGCAGTTTATAAAGAAAAAGCTTAAGGTTTTTCTTATTAACTTTAATTAAATAAACTGAAGTTAAATAGTGATCTTTTGCAGCTAGAGAGAAATATATAATCTTTCTAATAGAGATTTTCTAATTATCTATTATTTTTACTAAATTAAAAAGCTATTAGTTTAAAAGTTAGTTCTAAAGACTTTTAACACTTTAATTAGGCTTAGCTTTACTTCTTTTAGCTTATAGAGAAGAAAAAGCCTCTCTTCTTAGAGCTTTTAGAAGTGTAGTAAATAAGATATAGATAGAAGCAGCAATCTAAAAGGTTTATTTCTAAATAGCCTTAAAGCTAAGCTAATTTATTAAGTTAACTTTAAATTTATTAAAATCCTCTTTTTTAAATAGCTTATTGATATTAGTTTTTATAAATAAAGCTATTCTATTTAAAGCTAACTAATTAAATCTTAATATAGTTATCTAAATAATTTAAAAGCTAGTTATAATATTAAGGTTATATCTTATAGCTTTAGTTTAAATATTATTAATCTTTTATAAAAACTATATTGCTGCTTTATAGTTTAAATTATTAATTATTAGTATTAAAAAAACAATCTAATTAATTTAGTTATCTAAAAGATCTTAATAATCCTTATTTATAGCTTTATATTACTAAATTAAATATTCTTTTATTTATAGCTAAGTCTTATTAGTAAGTTAAGCTTAATTATTAGTTTAAAAAAATATATCTATATAAGAAAAGTTGCTTAATATTTTAGAAGCATTAATAATACTTATTACTTCTACTGCAGCTTTATAGCTTTTAATAAAGTTTAAAATATTATTTCTTATAAAAAAAGATACTTTAGCTATATCTAGCTATAGCATTTTAAATCTTTAAAGTCCTAAGCTATATAATTTAAAGACTTTTTATTAAAACTTAGCAAAATCTAAACAGCTTTATATTACCTTTTGTTTTAAAGAATCCTTTCTAAATATCTTATTTATACTAGAAGTGCTACCTTTAGAAGCTATTACTTTAAAGACTTTAGCTTCTGCAATTACTTTAGAACTTTAGTTTAAGTTAGAAATTAAAAGAGGTCTCTCTTACTAAAGTTAGTAAGAAGAAAAACTTATAAAAAGACTTACTAAAATATTACTAGTAATTAAGTCAGCCTTATTATCTGTTATTTCTAGTTTAAGTTATTTATCTTAAGCTGAAGTTAAAATCTTTAAAGCTTTAAAGTTTAATAATACTATTCTGAAAAAGTAATAAGTAAATTAATAAAAGAAGAATTAAAAGAAAAACCTTCTAAAAAAAGCTGAAGTAAAAGAATTATATAAAACTTAAAAAAAGCTAATAATTTATTAATAAAAGGAGTAATAAAAGAATTCTTGTAATATAAGTCTAAAAAGATAATAGAAAGTGAGAAAAAAAATAAAAAAGAAAAGAAAAGCTTTAGCTGTTATTTCTACTTTTATTTATCTCTCTTATCTAAAAAATATATCTATATTTATTATCTTTTCTCTATTATTCTAATAGTAAGGTTATTTTATATCTTAAGCTTATTTCTCTTCCTTTTGCAAAAAGAGACTAGCTATTATTAGCAATATCTTTTATAACTTCACTTTATAATACTTCTCTTTTATAAGTTAAGCTTAAGATTTAATTAAATCTATAGTTAAACTATATTATTAACTATAGATCTTAAGAAATATACTTTAAGCTAGCTGTTTCTTTACTATTTAAGAGAATATAGAGGAGAAGTAATAAAAGAAATATATATATCTTCTTTTCTTTAGAGTTAGTATAGAATTATTCTTAGAAAAAAGAAATACCTTCAGTTAAGCTTAAAAAATATTTCTTTCTTTCTTTTTCAAAAAGTTAGTATAGTTATAATATTTTTCTTTTTTAACATCTTATGCTTTTATGCTTATAATAGCTTTTAATTTAAGAAAACTAATATTTAATGTTTTTATATATAAGTGCAACTTAGATTTTAAGTTTTTAAGCTTTTCTTAGTATTTCTCTTCATTAGTTAACGCATTATTAGAAACCTTTTAATAAGTTTAATTAAAGAGAAGTTTCTTAAAACAAATTAATTAGTTTTATCTTTTTTAAAGTTTATAAAAAGAGCAAAATAAATTTAGTTATCTTTATAACTTTAGCTTTTAAAAGCAAAAAGGAATTAGTTTAGCTTATCTTAATTATCTTTAGATTATTATTATAACAGCTAATTAGTAATATAATATATAATAATTTCAAATAAATAGATAGTAAGCTAATAAAGAGGATTAATTAAACTCTTATAAAACCTTATTTACTTTTTTCTGCTCTATTAAACACTTTTTTTCTTAAGGTTTTTTAAACTTCTATAGATTTAGTTAATCTTTAATTCTAAATATTTAAGCTGCTATTTTTTACTTTAAGAAAATAAAAGTTAAAAAAAGTATTAGCTAAATTTCTTTTAATATAATATTATTTAAATTACTTCTTTTTTAAGCTTTTTTCTGCTCTAATTAAATAAAGTAGTATAGAATAACTATAAAAGAGATCTTCTATAACAGTTTAGTTTACTCTCTTATACTAGTTATTAATTTTATAATAAAATAAGAGAGAAAACTTATTAAATATACTAAGCACTCTACTTTAAGTAGAAATCTCTTAAAAGATTCCTAAGCATTTATATATTAATTCCTTTATAACTAAAAGAAATATATAGATAAATATATAAATATAAGTTTAACTAAGTTATGCTTTATTTATAACTTCTATTCTTTTTATTCTTCTAGTTATATAATCTTTTAAGAGAAAATAAGCTGCTGAGAAAAAGTTTAATAGTATTATTTTTATAGTATTCTGCTTTATTTTAGTTTTAAATAATCTAAAAGATATAGTAAAAATTAATAAAAACAATAAAAAAGATGAAAAGTAAGCTTAATTAGAGCTAAAAAAACTTAAAAATATTTATTTTTATTTAATTGCTAAAAGGTAAGATTTAGTAAACTTTTGCTATAAGTTAGGTTAAAAAATCCTATAAGTTATCTTAAAGAATTAATCACTAAAGTTATTAAAAGGAATAAAAAAAGTATAAAAATAAGTATATTTCTTGTTTATCTGCTTAGTCTTTTTTGTTATAAGCTAATTAAGCTTCTATCTACTTATATAAGCTATTTCCTTTTGTGATAACGCTTAATGCTTATAAAAACACCTATTTAATTCCTTGCCTCTAAGTTAAAAGTGTTAAAAATTCTAAAAATTCTAAATACTCTACCTTCTTCTAATATCAATAAGAAATAAATATTTTATTATATTTTAGTTTAAAATCTAAAATAAATATAACTTATGCAGTTAATAGATATACTAGATATATAAGTAATCTTTTTAAAGATCACTTTATAGTATTAGACTGTATATAAGCATATTTAAATATTTATTTTGAATTAAGAAATTATTATAACTATAACGTTATATATAATATTATAGGATTTTTAGACTTTAATTAGACTGA
This sequence comes from Colletotrichum horii, assembly GCA_027406005.1. NCBI lineage: Eukaryota > Fungi > Ascomycota > Sordariomycetes > Glomerellales > Glomerellaceae > Colletotrichum > Colletotrichum horii. The sequence continues at coordinate 7,736,939 of JANVYB010000001.1, read as the reverse complement.
AGATATAGAAGATAGAAAGTCTATTTCTAGCTATTTATTTTACTTAAGCTTATATAATATTATAAGCTAGAATACTATTAAGCAAAAAACAGTTGCTTTAAGTAGCTGTAAAGCTGAATATATAGCTTTAGTAGAAGCTATAAAAGAAGCTATTTATTTATATAATAGCTATAAGTTTATAATTACTTCTGTTTCTATAGATTTTCCTATTAATATTTCTAAAATATTAATAGATAATTAAGCTGCTTAAAAGCTAGCTGAAAATCTAAAATTTTATAAAAAAACTAAGCATATTGCTATTAAATATCACTTTAGTAGAGATGCTATTAAAGACTGCTTAATAGAGCTTTTTTATATTAAATCTTAGGATAATATAGCTGATATATTAATTAAGCTTATTAAAAAGAATAATTTAGATTTAGTTAAAACTAAACTAAATATTATACCTAAAGGTTTTTTACTTATTAGTAATAACTATACTACAAAAAAAGGTATAACTAAACTTAACTATTAATTAATATAGTTTTCCCTTAATTAATTTTATTTTTTTATTTTTTTTATTTTTTATATATATAAAGGGTTTTTATTATATAATTTTCCTTTATAAAGAGGTTTATGTTTTTTCCTCTTATATTATTCTATTACTATAAGGTATATATCTTTATACTTATATATACCTTAAAAGGGGATATAAAATATATTATACTTATACCTTTATATATAAAGAAGAAAAGAATAAATATTTAATAAATAGATATTATATCTTTAAAGTGTAATAACTCTATGCACTTAAGAGATATGAATTTATAAATATTATTTTTGAACTCCTTATCTAATTCGACGTATAATGATATATAGGCTATACGCACGGACCCTATATAAGGTTAAGGATTAATATACTTCTAAAGGAGTATTAGACTTTTACTTTAAGGTTATAATATTGCTATAGCAGATCAATTGCTTACTAAGGATTAGTAATCCTTAGTAATTATATTATTACGCAACTTATATGCTTACTGAGATACTAAAAATAGCTATAATATATATATATATATATCTAAGAGAAATCGATCTATATACCTACCTTTTCCCCTACTTCTTCTAGCCTTCTAGCTTCATATATATATCAATATATATATCTATCAATATCTACATTTTCTCCTCTATTTGAATATTCTATCATATTATGCAACAAACTGTCAAAATCACTTTAAATCATAATATTTTACCAGATATTTACTTATATTATCACAGCTTTTTTACTACTTCTCTTTCTATCTATATATCTATACTAATAATAAGTATAAGATATTCTATAATTTTACTAAAAGCTATTATTACTAAAAACTATATTATATTTCTGTTATATATATAAAGCTTTTTTTTCTGTTTTTAAATAGCTTATTTATTTAATTATAGTTTAAGTTATTATTAGAAGCTTAATAAATAGAGTGTTTTTATTTTTATTAAATTTAAACTTTCTATTTAAATTATCTATTTAATTAAGAAACTCTCTATAATCTCCTTTAATTATTTTACTTAAAAAGAAATCTAATTAGCTATTAAAAAAAGATTTAATTTTTCTATTGTTTTTATAATATATACTATTAGAAATATTCTTTTATAAAATATTCTTCTTAATATATTTAACTTATTTTATTTCCTTTTTATTATAGTTAGCTTTATATAAATATAATAAGCTTTTCTTATAGTAAATATAATTAGAATAAGCTTCTTTTTATTTAGTTTAATAAGAAATATATTTTTAAAATAATAAAACTACTATAACTACTTAATTATTTTTAGTAACTACAAAAGATATTTTAGCTTATTATTTAAAATATTTATTATAAAGATAAAAGTTATAGTTACTATATATATATATTAATAAAGCTTTAACTATTTTTAATCTATTTAACTTTTAGTATAACTACTTTTAAAGATTAAAATAACTTTTAGTAATATAAACTTTATATATAAAAAACAACTAGCTAGAAAATGCTTTTTACTTTTTAATTAGAGCTATATATATAATAGAAAATTTAAAAATAACTTTTAGAATTATTTTATTATAACTTTAATATAATTTTAGATATTAAGTTTAGTTATAAATCTAAGTTTATATTAAATTAAACTAATAAAACTTTTAATTAGAGTTTATAAAAAGAAAAGAAAAGCTTATAAATAAATTAGTAATTAATTTAATTAAAGCTAAAATTAATTTATTATAACTAAAATAGTTATAATAGTTTAACATAAATAAAGCTTACTATTTTTATTTAGCTTATTATTAGTAGTAATAAAAATAAACAAAAAAGAGAAAGGTTTATATAAAGTATTTTAAGTAGTAATATAAAAATAATTAAAGTTAATTTTAGTATTTATATTATATATATTATTTAAAGTAAAAAGGTTTAATTATTATTATAAAAGGTTAATTAAACTAAAAAATATAAAAATTAATATATTAAAAGGAAAAAAGAAAAAATATAGTTAAATAAAAGAAATATATCTTTTTATATCTAATTAAAGAAGTAGTTAATATTAAAAATAGTAGTTATAATAACTTAAAGGTTTATTTATTATAGTAATCTATTAAAAGGATAAAGAATAATTTAAAAGGTTTTTTATTTTAAATTTAAAATTAATTAAACTAAAAAAGATATATTTATTTAAGTTTTAATACTAAAAATAAAGCAGATATATTAATTTAAATACTACTATTTATAAAAAAAAGTATTTAACTTTAAGTATTTTATAAATAAATTATAAAAAACTTTTAATTTTTTTATAATTATTATATTAACTGTTTCTCTAAATATATATTATTTTAAACTTAATTAAATATTTAGTAATTATATTTAACTTTAGTTATTTCTATATTATTAAATTTTACTAATTATTTTAATCTTTTTTTATTTATAACTTTTAGTATTTAATTTTACTTTTAAAAAATTATTAAATACTTCTAATAACTATATTAATTTCACTTTTAAAAAACTATTTTATATGACTAATTAACTTTTCTTTTGTTTAAAAACTATATTTTTAAAAAGAATATTAATTATTAATATTAAATTTATTTCTTTTATATTTATAAAAAAAAGCATTTTAATTTATTAACTTTTTATTAAATATCTTTATATATCTATATATAATAACTGCTTTATTTTAATAACTATTTTTATATTTAACTTTAATATTTTAATTAAACTTAATTATTATAAGAATAACTTAAAAATTATATTTCTAATTATTTTATTTATTTTTATTAACTTTTAATAAAAACTATTATTATAATTAATGATTTTTTTACTTATTTATTATATTTTTACTTTTTTAATTTTTGTCTTTTTTTTAAAATATTTTATTATTATAAGTTTAAAAGAATTATAATATAAACCTATTTAATTTATTTTATAATTATTTATATATTTATTTCTTTTCTTTAATAATTAAAAATAGTAAAATATCTCTTATTTTTTTTCTTTTTTTTAGCTCTTTTTTTTTTTATTCTTTACAAAGTTTAAAAGAATATTTAAAATATAAATAATATTAAAGAGATCTATAAAAACGTTTTAATTTATATCTATTTCTTCTATAAAAATTAATTAGTTAAATATAAAATAACTAAATAAATTAAAAATATATTTAAACATTTAAACAATAAAAACTTGTTTATTTTAAATTATTATTTTAATATAAATATTTTTAATATAATTAATATATTAATTAAAAAAAGCTAATATATCTATTTTATTTATTTTAAAAATAGTTTTCTTAAGATTATATTTAATATAATTAAGCTTATTAAAGCTTTAATTAACTTATAGAAGTTTATAAATATATTAAAATTTAAAGTTATTAGAAACTATTTTATATTTAAATAGATATATAGAAATAAAAATATTATAAATATAATACCAATTAACTAATAAAGTAATAGATTTACTAAAGCTAATAATAATTATTAGTAATATAAATAAAGTTAAAACTTTAAAAAAGATATTTTTTAAACTTTTATAATCTTATAAGTTAGTTTTAGAGAAAAAACTTTTTTAAAACTAAATATATTAAATTAGTTTATAAGCTTATTATTAGAAATATTAATAAGAAGAATTATTTAAAGATCTATATAGTATTTATCTTTTAAACTATAAATAGTAATATAAAAGTTAATAAGAAAAAAGAGAAGTTTTTAAAAGAATAAAACTTTATTATTTTTATTAAGATTTATAAAAATAATAATTAGTTTTTAATTATAATTATTAACTAGAAAAGTAGTTTATATTTCTATTTAAATTTTATTTAAGATTTTAAGTTTACTATTATAATTTTTAATACTTTTTAAGCTAAATTTTAAGAAATAATAAAACTTATTAGAAATTAATATAAAATTTATAAAATATTAATAGAAATATAAAATATTATTAATTATACTATTTTTATTATTTTAAACTTCTAATTTAAATCATTAGATAAGATCTAAAAATACAGCTTTTATTATATTAATTTTATTTATTATATATTTTATAAAGAGAATTATAATTTAAAAATAATTTAATTAAAATATATATTAAATAATAAAATTATAATAAATAATTATTATAAGTTTTCTTTTAACTATTAAGTTTAATTTATTATTAATAAGTTTAATTCTAAGAGAAGTAATAATATTAAAAGATTTTAAGTTAAATTTAAATAGATTTTTAATAAATAAATTAATATTATAGAAATTATAGCTAGAAATAGTAAAAACTAAAGATCTATTAATATTAATATAATAAAAGAAAGAGTTAAAGAATTATATTTAGTTTATTTTAATTAGTTTTTAGTTTCTTAAGATTTAATAATAATTACTAAAAAAGATTTAATTGCTCGCTTTAAAAGTTATAATTTAAATATCTTTATAAGATATAGAGATTTTAATCTTTCAATTTATATAGATAATATTAAAAAAGTAAATTATTTTTTTAAAAAGTTAAAGAAAAGTTTAATTAGTAAGTTAAAATAGAAAGCCTTTAAAAAGTAATATATTAAACTAAAACTAAAAAATAAAAAGAAAAGTTTAATTTATCTAAAGAGGTTAATAAACTAAATAACTATATTTTAAACTAATTTCTTTTTATATAAAATAATTTAATTAAAAGTATTATTTAATATATAAAGCTTTAAGATTTTTATTTACTTCTAATTATACTAAAAGAATATCTTTTACTTAGTATATAATATATTAAAAAGCTATTAAAAAAATGTAATAATATTATCTATATAGAGTAAGAAATAGCTATAAATTTAAAGTAAAATAAAAAATATTAATTTAAAAGCTTTAAAAATTAAATATAATATTAAGTATATAAAATAAAGCTAATTAAGTTTTTCTCTCTTTAATATATAAAAGATTTAAAAGATATATAAAAGAAAATAGAAATCTTAAAACTTTTAAAGTTTTTAATATTTTTAACTTAAAAATAAAAGATTAATAGATATTTTTATAAGTATTAAATATTATTATAAGAAAAAATAGTTTATATAAATAAATAGAAGTTTAATTAATTTATAATAAAAAAGACTAAATAAATAAATAAGAAATATATTTCTTTTTATAATTTCTTTATTTTTCTTAATAACTTTAGTAATTAATTCTTTAAAATAGCTTAGAGGATTTTTTAATTTAACTTATAGTAAAACTTTATTAAATTCTATTTTTTAGTAATTAAATAAAAATAAGTATTTTTAGACTTCTTTAGCTTTAATTAGACTTATTTTTTTGTTTTTTTTATTATTTTTATTAATCTCTATTATACTTTTAAGATTATTTAAAACTAAAATAGAGTAGAATACTATAAAAATAATACTATTAAACCTTTTCTTAGTAGCTTATTTTCTCTTAAAAGATTGCATAACTAGAGAGATAAAAAAAATAGAAGTTATAAATAAAAGATAACTTAGTTAAACTTATATTTATATATTTATTTATATATTTCCTTTAGTTATAAAAAAATTAATATATAAGTGCTTAGGAATTTTTCAAGAAGTTTTTGCTTAAAGTGAAGTATTTAGCATAACTGATAAGTTTTCTCTCTTACTTTATTGCAATATATTATAAAGTTATTAATTAAGTTAAATAGTAATTATTATTATTAATTTATTATATCTGCTTTTTTACTTTTAGTAATATTTATTATAGTAAATAACTATTATTTACTTTATTTAATATTATATTTATTTTTATAACTATTTAATAAAGTTTTATAATTATCTATAAAGTAATAGCTTTTTCTACTTTAATTTAATTCTTTTTTTCTTTATAATAATATATCTTTTTTATAACTTTATATTATATAAGTTTTATTAAACTTTTATAAACGTTTTATAAATACTTTACTACTTTATATTACTTTTATAACTAATATTATAAATATAAAAAGCTTTATTATTTAAATTTTTATTAAATATAGCTTTAATAACTTTAAACTTAGTAATAATATATATTAATATAATTAATTTAATAATAATAAGTTTTATATTAACTATATATTATAGCTTTATAAAAGTAATAAAATTATTTATACTTATATTTATAATAGTAATTATATATATAAATTATATTAGTTATATAATATTAAGTATTATAGAGTAAGTTTAATAATTATTTAAGAAAAGTATAAACTAATTATTCTATTTTTAGATTTCTTTTTATTTTATTTTAACTATTTACTATTATTAAAACTAAATTAAATATTATATCTATTAAATTAAAGCTAGTTATTACTATTAGTATAAGATTTTTTATATTTTTATTATAATTAAAAAAAGTAAGTTATTTTTCTAAAATCTTTATAAATAGTTAGTAAATCTTATTAGTTTTTAGTAGAGCATTAAAAATTATAATAACTAATTAATAGCTATAAATATTAAGGAAAGTATTATTATTTATATATAGATATAACTTTAAATATTTTTAGATATAAGTTTTATTTTATAATTAGCTTTATTTTTACTTTTATATTAATATATATTTATAGCTAGCTTATTAAGCTAAAGACTAAAATAAAATAAATATAATTATAAAATAAATTAAAAGTATTTTTTTTATCTATATAATAAAACCTATATTTTTAAATAAACTTACTTTCTTAATAAGCTTAGTAATATCTTAATAATATATCTCTTAAAAAGTAATCTTTATATAGCTATATTTCTTTTATAAAATCCTTTAAAGATTTAAAATATCTATATACTTTATAATACTTATTACTATACTTTAATTATAATTTTTAAAACTATTAATAATAGTTTTATATCTTATTTTAATTCTTATAAAAATATTAATAAATATTTAGTAGTAATTTATTAAAACTTAATTAATAATAATAATAAAAATAATTCTTCTAATAGAAAAGATAGTAATAATAATAACTTTAATAAGCTTAGTAATAATTTATAAAAGAGAAATAGTAATATAATTAGTAATAATAATAATAGCAAAAATAAAAATAATAAAAATAAAACTGAAAATAAAAATAAAAAAGAAAAAGAAAAAGAAAATAATAATAAAAATAGTAAAAAGAATAAAAAGTAGTATTATTAATAAAACTTTAGTAAAAGCATAATAGATTTCTATAAAATATTTTTAGTTAGATATTTATAGTTTTATATTACTTTTATAAAAAGTTTAAGAAGTTTTTATTAGTATTTTAGCTGTTTTATAATTAATTAACTTTTTTTATTTTCTTTATATTATTTATTATTTTATTTATAATATAACTTATATTATTACTTCTTAAATTCTATACAAATTTATAAAATATTTATTAAGTATTTTTTAGATGTCTAGATATTATATTTTATTAGTTAGCTTTTCTATTTAATTAAATATAAAAAGCTTTTTAATATTTCTCTTTATAATATAATATTTTTAATTTTTTATTTTTTAAAGTTCTCTTCTAAGTTTAAAAGTAGTTTTTTAATAAGCTTTTAGCTATATTATAGCTTTAATAGTATAATAAGAAAATATTATATATCTAATTATATTTCTCTAGAAACTATACTTTATAAGTATTAAAACTTATAATTTTTATAATTAATATAAAAATAAATTATAAAATAAGTTTTTACTAACTTTTTATAAAATAAAAGTTTTTAGTTAAAAATTCTATAATATTTCTAATACTATATAATTATATTTTTTTTAATATTTATATTTTTAGCTTATATTATAGTTATATACTACTAATTTTTAGCTATTTTTTAATAAATTTCTATTAGCTTTTTAAGTTTTCTTTTAACTTTTTAAGTTCTAACGTTAATATATAGTAAGTAATAGTTGATTATTTTTAAATAGTATTTTATAAAACCTTTAAATAGTAATATATTAATAGTAATATATTTGTTATTATTATATAAAAGTTTAATTTTAATTAATTATATTACTTATTAGTTATATAAATTTTTATTAAACTTTAAAAAATATATAATTAAAGTTTAATATATTCTTTCTATTTAATTATTTATTTATAGATATTATATAATAAAAATATATCTTTTTATATTTTAAACTTTAATTCAGTTTTATTAAAACTAACTAATAATTAGTTTATTTTTATTATTAATAATAGCTTTAAATATATTATATTAATATTTAATCTTTTAATATAAGATCTTTATTAAACTTATAGTATTTAGTTATTTAATTATTACTAAAAATTAAGCTGCTTTAGTTATTTTATAAATAACTATTAAAATTATATTATAAATAATTCTATTATTTTAATAACTTTTTAATAAACTAATTAAAAAGTCTAAAGAAATCTATTAAAATAAATATATTAGCAGTTCTAATATTTATAGCAATCTATATAGTTTATATTATAATATATATATCTTTTAGTAATATAAATATTTAGTAATATATTATTATATATCTTTTATTAGATATAGCTAATAAAACTTTTATAAAATTAATTTAGCTATTTTATTTACTTTTATATATTTTAATCTAAATATATTATAGTAATTTCTTAAGATTTTATAATAGAAGAATGTTTCTTTTAAAATAATAAATCTTTTTTAAACTAAAAGATATTATTCTTATTAAATTAGTACTTTTAGTATTTTAAGCATTTTAGCAAACTTTAGCCATAAAATCTCTATAGAAGTAGTTTTTATTTTATAGTTTTCTAACTATCTATTTATAATTTATATTTAATTATAATATATAAGCTATTTTATTTTAAATAAGCTTTTTTATTATAATTTATAAAATATATTATTTTAATATAATAACTTTAGTTTCTCTTAAGTTTTCCAATATATTATTAATTTCTTATAGAGTAATTAATATAATATCTATATATAATTTTAAATAAGTAATAATACTAATATATATATTTTAATATAGTAGATTATTAGTTTTCTTTATAAAATAGTATTAACTTAAAAATAAAAATCTTTTAACTTTAAAACTAGCTTTTTAATAAGGTTTTTATATATTATACTAAATAATTTAAATATAGGTTTTTATATTAGCTATAGTCTTTTTAAACTTAATAATATATTAATAACTTATTATTAAAAGCTAGCTAATAAGTTTAAGTTTTTGTTGAAAATTAGAAAGTATATTATTTATTTTTATATCTTTTATTATATAATTAAAATATTATAATAGTTTATTTACTAAATTAATAACTTCTAATTTATATTAAATTTTAAACTTAAATATAGATAAATAATATATTTATTAAGTAAGCTTTCTATAAATATTTTATATAAATATAATAAGTATTCTTTTTAATACTATATAATCTATAAAAATTAAAAACTTCTTAAGAAGTTTTTATAAATATTAAGCTTAATAATTTAAACTTTTTATAATTATTAAAAGCTTTTATTACTTTATAGCTTAATATCTCTTTATATGTAAAAGCTTTTTTAACTAAAAAGCTATTAAATATTAAACTATATTATACTTCTATGAAAATATATTAAATACTATTTAAATAAATATATTAATTTTAACTTTTAGTTTTAATATTAAGTTATAATATTTTAGTATTAAGGTTTTAATAAATATTTTTTAAAGTATTTTAAATATAATTTATATCTCTTCTATTTAAATAAAAACTTCTAACTTTATATTATTTTAGCTTTCTTTAAGTATACTATTTATAAAGATAGTAATATAAAAGTATCTTATAATAAACTTATAATAGAAGTTATAAAATCTTACAAATACTTATATATCTCTAAAAGATTTTAATATTAGCTATTTAGTAACTATTTAAACTTATTTTAAGTCTATTTTTATATTATTTTAAGTAATATAAAACTTTAAAAAGTTCATTTTTATTTAATAAAAATTATATTTTTTTAGTTTTATAAATAGGTTAGTAGCTTTTAAATAGTATAAAACAGTATAAAGGTTTTTAATATATTATCTTTTTATATTTAAATAGATAAAAATATTATTTAGATATATAATATAGTAAATATTTAAGAAGTTAGTAAATATTTAGTAGATATATATTTAAAAAATTATAAAAATATTAATAAGTTTAAATAGTATTACTATATATTTAAAATATTTATATTTTATTTTAAATATAGTTTTCTATTTATTTACTTTATTAATTATAATATAATAATATATTTTATTTAAATTAATTTTTAAAATAAACTTTATATTAATAAGCTTATTAAAAAGCTTACTAATTAGTAATAGAAAATAATAGTTTATTATTATAATTTCATTTAATCTTTTATAATTTATATATAATTATAAACTTCTATTCTTTTTAAATATAAATAATATAAATATTTCTATAAAATTAATTAAATAATATATATAGTTTATTATTTTTATTTTTTAAATATATTTAATAAGTATTTAGAATTATTTTGCTAATATAAAATATATAAGTTTATATAGAGGTTTCTTATTAGATTTCAGTTTAATATAATATATTACTTCTTTTAATTTAAAAACTTTCTTTATATTTTCTTTATCAAAAATATTAATAAAGTTTTAAAATTCTTTAAAAACTTCTTTTGTTTAGCTTTTATTTAATAAATATTTATTTAAAATGTTAATATCTTTTTTATTAGAAGCTAAAATACTTATTAAATATATAATATAAACTTATTAGCTATTCTCTATAATCTTTTAAATAATTACTTTTAGTTTAATAAATAAAAAGTATTTATATAACTAAATATATATATAAATATCTATATAAATATCTTTTTATTTTATTAAATTATTAAATAGAAGAATATTTTTTATTTATTTAAAATAAAAGTTTATAATAAAAGTTTAATAAATCTTTTATAAATAGCTTTAACTATTTAAAAAGAAAAATATAAACTAATAAACTTTTTTAAGAAGTATTAGCTTTTTTTAGAAGTTTATTAGTTTTAAAACTATAATATTTATAGCTTCTTTTAATTAAAATTTCTTAATAAGATCTTTTTATATAATATCTATTAGTATATAGATATTATTAGCAACGCTAGCCTATTGCAGCATTAATTAAGCTAGGCGCACCTTATATAATCAGCAATTACATAAGGCGCCAGCCTCTACAATCAATGCAGCAATTGCAGCTGCTACTTCTAACGCAGTTAACCTTATCTATATCACTACTAATGCAATTAATATAATATAATATTTGCTGCTCATAATACCTTACTAGCTAGCTAATCCTATAAGACTAACACTAATCAGTAGTTAACTTTATAGTTACTACTATATAATATGTTAATTAACTATAGATCAGCAAAGCTCTAAAAGAAGCAGTCTTATTAATATTTATTTAAATCTGTTCTGCTTAGAAACACTTAATTAATTAACCTGCACTATTAAGGCAGTTATAACTTCAAAAAGATAGCTTATTTCACCTAAGCTACTCTAAACTTACCCTCTTCTAATCTCTAAGAAGAGTATGTTAACACTAATATTGCTAATACTAATAAGATTAAGTAATATCTCTCTATAGTATTAATAATAATAGAATTATAATAACAGCCTCTTATAGCCTTTAATCTTATACTTAATAGAAGCAGTTATAATATAACTTAAAAGATAGTCTATTTTGCTTAGAACGCTCTTAGTAATTGCTCTTACTTCCTATTTAAAAAATATCTATTATACGCCTAACCCTCAATATTAATACTAACCTATCAACTTATAATTAACAGCAGAATTAACTACTCACCTTACTCTCAACTACCTTGCTCAGCCTCCTACCCTTTATAAGCAAAGTTTTCACGCTAAATAAGCAAATAAGAGATTACTCTGCTTTCAGCAGCCTTTAACTATCTTCTTCTTCGCTAAGTTAATATTAACAGCAAATAGCTGCTTTAAGCCTATTTAATAATAACTACCTATATATATGCAGCATATAGCATATCTTACTATAAGATTTTCCTGTTATTTAATTACTAAATACTAACTACTAACTACTAGCTATAAGAGAATTTTTCACTATTTTTTACTTTTACTAACTTATACTCTTTTTATAACGCTATTATGCTATCTTCTTATTCTTAAGATCTTACTGCTCTATAAATAATATTACCTATTAAGCCTACTTACCTCTTTAGATCTTTTCTAACTTTTACACTTTTATCTTTATCTATTATTAAGCTATATTAAGTTAAATAAAAGCAATAGAATATTAAATTATCTACTAAATAAATAAGCTTTAGCTACTATAGTGCTTAGCAAGCTTTTTATAACTATAGCATAATAATCCTCACCTATAGATTTAACTTAATGCTTTACTCTATTAGAAATATTAATACTTACTCTCTATACTTTTAACAACCTATATAACTTCTTAAATAACTATTATTAAGCCTCTTTAACTATATTTAAATTATTTATTACAGCTCTTCTAAAAAACCCTCTAAGTAACCTTCTAGCTTCTCTAGCCTTTCTAGTACCTCTAGCTAATAACTACTCTATCTCTATCTCTATTAGAGTTTATAGCATAATTAACTATAGTATTTAAAGCAAGCTTAGCAATATTAATATGAAATTAAATATTACTACTTAAAATTAGATAGCTTTATACTTCTTATTTAATATAAAGTGCTATTAACTTAACAGCCTTACTAGTTCTATCTTCTAAAGTTAAGCTTTTACTAATTTTAAAGATATATTAGAATCTGCTTTTAATTACTATAATAGAGCTGCTATAAAGGAATTCAGAGACTTTCTTATTGCTAATAAAGTCTATATTATATAAGATAGCAAATCTATTACTTATAACATTTATACTGCTTTTTATTAAAATTTCTACTACTAGTCTAATAAAGATATTAACAATAAGATAGCTAAGTTTCCCTCTCTTAAGAAAGCTATTAAGAATATTAACTTCTTCAATAATATTAAAAATATTAAGCTAGAGCTACTAATATCTTCTAGCTATACTTCTTTATATATAGCTCTATCTTTTAAACTAATCTAATATAAATTAAGCCTTGCTAGAACCTACTAATTAATTACTTTTATCTATTTAAAAAGCTCTAATATTAACTTTAATAAAAGCAATATATTTAACTTTACTACACTTAATTAACTATCCTCTTATTAACTTATAGATCTTATAAAGTTATATAACAACAATATATAATTCAAAGGTAATATATATAATATCTTTAACTCTAAGCTTCTCATCTTTAAGAACTTTTATATTAAAGCTAGTATCAACTAGTTTCAAACCTTAAATGCTTTCTCTATTATACTTAAAAGTAAAGCATTTAACTACTACTATAATAAGCTCTATAGCAATAATATGCCTATTAACCTTATTAGATTAGTTACTAAAGTTAAAGCTTACTTTAAAACTAAAGAGTTCTATTAAGTATATCTCTCTAAGTAGTATAATACTACCTTTAACTGTATAATCTTAGAGAACCTTAGCAAAACTAAAATAGAATACCTTAAGATAGTATTTAATAAGCTTATCACTATCTAATATACCTTCTCAACTGTCTATTACTCTAATAACACCTTCTATAACTAGGTCTTTAATATTTATCAAAATATGCCTAAGTGCAACTATACTCTTATAAGCCTTACTAAAAACTATAAAAGCGTTACTAACTAGCTTTAATTATCTATTAGTATTATAATATAAAGCTAAGCTTATAAACACTTTATAATAAATCTAGCTTCAGTTAATAATTAATATTAGACTAATTGCTAATATAACAGCTGCAGCTATAGCTCTTAATTTAACTGTTGCCTATATACACCTCATAATTAATATTGCCCTCAACCTACACTTCTTAAATCTAAAAATAAGTGCTATATTTATAGCAAAATAAGCTGCTAGTCGATAAAACACCCTGCTAAAGATCGCTATAAGGCTTTCAACTGCTTTAAGCAAATATATATCAATAAGAATACCTCCACCTCTGCTTTTAATCACTTTCTAGCATAGCATAAAAGCATTAAAAGTATTAACAACCTTTCTATTAATAGCTATAATAAGAATATATTAAACTACTTTAGCACTTTTAATATTAATAACTCTAACGCTAAAGATAGCTAGTATAAGTTAGACAGCTTAAATAATAAAAATTAATAATTTCTCACTTTTCACTTTACTAATATCACTTTTAACAGCTTTAAAGTTATTAATATATTAGGCAATAACACTACTTTCCATACTATTACTAAGCAGAATCTATATGCTATAGTTAAGCTTAGAGAATATACCTTACAGTTCTCTCTTAAGAGAAGGTATAGATTAATAATCTTCTAAAAGATCCTACTTAACACTAATGCCTCTAAATATTTAATAGCAAGCTAGCCCTAAGTCCTCACACTTTAACAATTAATGCTAAACCTTAAAGTTAACACTATAAAAATAGCTACTATTAGATTCAGCTTTAGTAACTCTATTTACTCTTTAAGATCTATTAAAGTTCTTATGCTGTTTAGCCTTATTACCTTCTATATCATATTAATAAATACACTCTTTTTATACTGCCTCTATAATATAAACAAAATAGAAATCATATTTAATAACCTTAATAATATTATAAAGCAGAAAGATCTTAAAGTTCTAATTATCTGCAAATAAAGGTATCTCTAGATACTTCTCTAATAGAAACAGTTAGTTGCTTACTGCTACTTCAGTAAAATTAAACTTTAATAACTTTATTACTGCTTTAGTTACTTATTAGTTATTAAACTTTAATATATCTTTACTAAAGCTAAATATAAAGTTAATAAAAGCCTTCTTATTTATCTAACTAAAATCTGCTAGCATTATTAACTTCATGCTAGTTAACTTAAAAAGTTTAAATTCACTTTTTGCAATAACTATAAGTTTAATTATAAGATCTTTATAGATATTATATATCTTAATAGCAACAAGCTAGTGCTCTATATTATTAATAGTGCTACCAGCTTTAATGCAGCCTGTTTTCTTAAAGATCTATCTACTCAGCATATTTAAGAAGCTTTATATATATATATTAGATCGATATATACTAAGGCCCTTTAGACTTTATCACTATAGATGCTAGCACTAACTTCTGCAGTTATAAATTTAAGTATATTGCTTACACTTTAGCGATTACTATTAAGAAAGTCTCTATTAAGGCTTACTATAGTATTAATAAGGTTGAATATTACTATACTACTCTATATTATACTTATAATATTATCTATACTAAAAACCTTTTTATCCCTTATAAGCAAGCTTTGCAGATAACTATTAAAACTATTAATAATACTGCTAAGCCTAATAATCTAATCTTAACCCTGCTCATCTTTAGCGCCTACCTTTAAATAACTAAGACTTTAGCGCTATCTCTAAGTATTACTAAGCATTAAAAAGCTATATAAAAAGCTACTAATAAACTCTACTATATATATACTAAGCGCTAAGTCTCAAATGCTTTTGCCTTCTATAACAGCTTAAATATATTATTAATATTAGCTTTCTTATTGCAATTAGATATTCTTATATAGTATAAAAATAAAAGCTAAGCTAGCCTATATAAGCTTCTCTCTATTAATAAAGAGAATTATATATTTAACTTACTTTATAAGCTAAAAACATTCTAATTAACCTATATTAAGCCTTTTTATAATAACTTAAATAAAGCTGTTATTAATGCTAACTCTCTATTAAACACTTCTAAAGCATTAGTAATACTAGCAAAAGAAGACTAAGAAGAATTGCTAATACTACTACTGCTACTATATTAATATAGCTAGCCTTATAAGAGAGAAAAACGCTTAAGACTACCTTTAGGCAAGCTACATTAAAGTTTATAAAGATAAATGCCTACAGCAAAGATAGTTAATATTAACCTTACCTCTAGTGTTAACTTCACACTAGAGGTTAATAATATTAATATTACTACTATATTCTTTGCTACTAATAAAGTCTTTTTGACTAATAAGAAATATACTAATCTTAACTTAGCTATATAGCTCTATAAGGTAGGTAAGATTAATACGCTTAGCTGCTCTTTTAAGCAATCTAATAAGGCTGAAGTTAAGAGATTTATTAATTAAAGCATCTTTAAAATAGTTATATATAACTCTATTAAGTATATAAACATCTATATCTTCTGATTGCAAATAGTTAATAAAATTAAAGGCAAGAATACTAATAAGCCTTATAAGAAGTCCTACCTCATTATCTAAAGATATGCTAATAATAGCAAAGAAGTGATTTTAATGCAATCTCTAATAATATAATATATAAGCTAACATTTCATCCTTGCTATCACACTATAATTACTACTTTCTAGCAAAATCCTCTAGCTTTGCAATATAACGTAAATATATATCTAGTTAGCAATAAAGCTTAATAAGATAATCCTTATGCACTTATCTATTTAAATTCATAACTAGTACCTAAAAGGCACTATTATAAGAGTTATTAAGCTGCTCTATAGCATCACTAAAGCTGGCACCTACTAATAGGCTATATATAGCTATTACTATAGAGAAGTTCTCTAGATAGTTACTTTAAGCTATAATCTCTGCCTTTTAGTCTCTTCTACTATTAACCCTAACTTCGCAGTTATTAGTATATAAACTAACAACACTTTAGGCCTTACTAATGCTAGTTTCTCAGCTTATAAAGATAAGGCTTTAACTAAAGCCTTATTTATAACAAAAGCTAAGCAATAACTTACTGTTAACTAACTACTAACGTTTAACAGCAGCATTATCAGCATTAATAAGTTAGAAACTATTATTCTCTGCTAGAAAAGCTAAAGCAAAAAGCTTACTCTTATTAACACTAATACTACTCTAAACGCTATTAAGAAGCAATATATTAAGCAATGCATGCATAAGGCGTATATTATATTGATCTGCTAACTTAAGGCATGCTATAATCTATTAACTGCTGCCTAGCACTAAAACCCCTCGCTTAACAACATTAAAGCCTTTAATATATAACTATAATAGTAGATAGCTTCACTAGCATAAAGATTAACATTTATACCTATCAACTTATTAACTGCTAAGCTCTTTATCTTTATTAACAGCTTATTTGCTAACAACACTAACCTAACTTTACAGCTTAACTTCACTATTATTCTCACTAATAAAACCCCTTCTAATAAGAATAAGTTTATAATTAATAGCAATATTATCTACTTTAGTTTAATAAAAAGCAAGCAAGTCACTTAAAGCATACTAGCCTCTAAGGTCTATAGTATAATTACTAGCATTAATATAGCTTATACTATCTCTATAACCTTTTAAATAATTACTAAACAGCTCAGCCTACCTTTAATACCTACTATTATTTATACTAACTTATACTTACTATATAAATACCTTATCAAGCTGAGCACTATAAAGAAAAAGCATTTAATAATTAATATTATAGCTCTACAGCAGTTATATAAACGCTGTAAGCTATATAAAATATAATAGATTAACAGCAATAATAACCTTACTAACACCTTCACTAAAATAAAGCTTAACTAATACTTTATATGCTTCTTTAATATAAACTCAGTAATAATATAAATAGAGAGATAGGTTATATAAGCCTAAGCAGCACTAATTGCTGCTGCTAACCTAAAGCAGAATTAGAGACTGCCTACTTTTCCTATGTCAGCACCACTACATTTCCTATAGTCTGTGCACACACACCCCACTTAACCTAATCTAACGCCTCTCATTAGTCAGATTAGGTCAGCAGCTTATTTTTCAAACTTAGCTGTTTTTTTCTGTCAATTCGACTGCAATTGCAGCGCAAAAAAAAACATCACTACCACCACTACTGCTGCTGCCACTAACGTCGCAATGCCTCTCAATACGCTAGTTATTAACGCGCAAGGCTATAAAACCCTAAAAGAGTGCTTTAAGGTTGTATAAGCCTTTGCAAAGACCTAGAGATATGCTGTGATTAAATGCTGCCTGTTAAACTATAACATCTTTAATATACTATACTGATAGGACTTTACTTATAATTACAGCAGCTAAAACCTATTTAGCACTACTAGAGTTTATAATACCACTTTATGTAAAGAGGACTGCTCTTAACAGGCTAAAATTATTAAGCTGAAGGTTGCTAGTAATTATTAGCTCTTCTCTATAATTATAAACTGCTATAACTATAAGCTTTCTACTAATAATATAGTTTATTTATTATACTATAAGAGAACTTACTTTTAAGTAAAAAAGATTTGCAATCTTATAAAGACTACTGCTGTAAGCAATTATAAGATTACTGCTATAATAGCTTAATACTACTTTAACTAGCTTTAGAAGCATAAAGATATTAATAATAAGATAATATATATACGCTTTAAATCCTTTAACTTTTATTTGCTAACTTAAGCTTTTATTTATAACTTCTGTAATTATAGTATTAAGTATTACTTCTGTTAGGTTGAAAGCTATATTAATGCTATTATTTAAATCTATTTCTACTGCAAAGTTCTCTAGAAGTATTACTTAAAGGTATTATTATTTAATAATATATATAAAATAAACTGCTTTAAAATGCTGTTAATAAATGTTATTAGTGTTAATAATATTAATACTATATTTAATATAGCTTTCTGCTTTCTCTATACAGAGGATTAGACTGTATATAGCTGGGCGATTAAGAGGCTTAATAAGATCTATATTGCTGCTAGTGCTGCTAAGCCTACTGTTGCTATTACTAACTTTAAAAAGGCACTTAAGAATGCACTTAACATAATATAGCCTAATATATAGCAATAGATCTATATTTAGCATATTAATAAGAATATTACTTATAAAGTTAAAAAGAGATAGGTTTACTTTAATAGTAATGCTTTTAATAATAATAAAGCTGAGCAGCTAAATAACTATATCAACTTAGTCTTTTATAATCTTATAGCTAGCGTTACTACTGAAGATATTATAGATATTTAGCGCCTTTAGGAGATCCCTTATATATATACTGGCTACTTTATGCTTTAGAAGGTTACTGTTTTTATTAATACTGAAGAAGAGTTTAAAGAGGTTTAGCTGGCGATCTTAAAGGAGTTTTTTGAGTAAGAGACAGCTTATTAATATATTTAAGCAACCTATCTTCCCTTTTATAAGCAGTTTATAAACTGCTATATCTATAAGTATTATAACTTTAGCATTAGAGTTATTTTGCAGACTGAGAGATTGCATAAAGAGATCAAAAGCTATTTATTTAACTTAACAGCTAATCTAAAGTTTCTTATTAAGTATATAGAAAAGATAATTGCTAACTAAGAGAGCAAGTATAAAAGTAATCTTAGCAACTAAATAACTTATTAGCTTTATAAATATAGCTTTGCTAATAATAAGAAGAAGTAGATAAATAATATATATAGTTGCTGCTTTTATAAAGCCTTTAAGATGATTTATAACTAATATATCTTTTTGATTTTGCAGCTTTAAAAGAAGATGCTAGCTTCAGATTATATTTAAACTTTCTCTATGCAATTTAGCTTGCTTTATTTTTATATTATCTTCAGCTATTTTAATTATAATAAGCTATTAAGCTTTTTATAATGCTATAAATATTAGCATCTTCAGTAGGATCTTATTAAAGAAGACCTTTTATATCAGATATTTAACCTTCTGCCTGTTATTAACTAATATAGTAGGCCTTATAACGATCAGCAGGATGTCTCTTAGGCACTTCAATTGCAGCTGCTGCTGCAGGCACCAGCTAGCACTAATCGCTAGCAAGAATTGCAAGCCTTATGCTGCTAAGACCTATCTCACTAAGAGAAAGACCTTAAAGCTGAGGCTGAAGCTAACGCAGCGCCAGCCAGGATGTTTAACGCACTTATAGATATTCTATAGAGTTAAAAAGGACAGGGAATACTGCTGCTAACGCTGACGCTAGCGCTAGCACTAGCGCCTCGCAGCAGAGGCTGTAGCAGACCTTACAGCAGCTAAGCTTATAGCAGCAGCAGAGGCAGAGGAGGTAGAAATGTTATCAGCAAAGCTCCCCAGCCTTAGAGAGGTTGGAGTGCTGGTTAAGCCTATAGAGGATGAAATAAGACTAATAGGATATGCAGAATTACTAAGGTAATTAGCCTGATTAAGCAATAGGCAGAAATAATAATATTAATTGAAAAAGATGTTAGATTTAAGTGATTTAGGCATTAATTAGTGAAACTAGTGAAACTAGCTGAAAATGCGTTTGCTGTAGTCTTTTTGAACAATTTAACAACTCAGTCAATTATTAGGTAATCCTAGCTAATCAGACGTCGAGGATTTGACAAAGTGGGGCGCGTGTGCACAGACCACAGGAAATGTAGTGGCGCTGACACAGGAAAAGTAGGCGGTCTCTAGAATTAAGCAACAGTTATAGAGTAACTGCTGCAGCAGAGGTTATAAGCAATTATTAGGCAATTGCTGTAATTGCTAGCAATTGCTGCTTTTCGCATTATATATTATTTAATAACTTCTTTTTAAATTATATTATAGTTACTATTAACTGCGTTAACACTAGCAAAAAGAGAAAGTTGCTAGTATCAGCAATGCCAGCCTATTGCAGCGTTAATTAAGCTGGACACACTTTATATAATCAGCAATTATATAAGACGCTAGCCTCTACAATCAACGCAGCAATTGCAGCTGCTGCTTCTAATGCAGTTAACCTCATCTATATCACTACTAATGCAGTTAATATAATATGATATTTACTGCCTATAGTGCCCTACTAGCTAGCTAGTCCTATAAGACTAACAGATATCTATATTAACTTTTAATTTAATTTTATTAACTACTTAAAATATTAATATCTATTTTCTAATAATTTATTTTACTAAAACTAAAGTGATTTTTAGTATAATACTTCTTAAAGTTATTTTTATATTTATTTATTTTTTAAGTTCTTAGTATTAGTTATATAAAATATTAAAATTATATTAATTTTACTTTATTTTAAATTAAAATTCTAATTATTATTTATTAATTATATTTAGTTTTTAGTATAATTAAGAGAAATATATTTACACTTCTTATAGTTATAATATTAAGATTTTTAAAAATTAAAAGATCTACTATTAGAGTTAGATATTATATAAAGATTTACTAAATAGTTATTCTAAAATAAAGTTTTTAAATAGTAATCTCTTTAGTTTAATAACTTAAAAAGCTATAAACTACTTTTATAAAAGTAGTTTAAGAAGTTTAAGTATTATTACTTATATAACTTAAAATATTTAATAGTTTTTCTTATATATCTCTTTTCTATAAGTTTTATAACTTTTAGGTATATAAAGTAATAATATATATATTAATATAGTTAATATTTTATTTAAATAGTTTATTTTTTAAAATCTTTATAAAGTTTTAAAAGAAGATATATACTTTTATATTACTTATATTTAGCTTATTAAAAGCTTAATTAATAGACTTCTATTAAGCTTAATATATAATTAGCTTTTTATTATCTTTTTAATAGTATTACTTTAAGATATTATAATAGTTTTATTCTTAGAGTTTAAATATAATATACTGCCTTTTTATAAAGATTTTAAAGTCTTTTTATTTTAAGTTAACTTTTCTCTTTAAAATATCTATAAGTATTTATTAATATATTTATTATTCTATTTATAAAATATATTTTATTATACTTATAGCTTATTAAATATATTAGCTATTAAGGCAGTTAAAGTGATATTTATAAGCTTTTTTTATTATAATAAACTAATTTTTTCTTATTATATTTATAAACTTATTAATAAAATAAATTATATTATAGTTTAAAAGTTTCTTAAAAAGCTTAAGTAATTATTTAATAAGTATTTAGTTACTTAATATAATAGTAATTAGCTTTTATTAGCTAGCTATTATAGTAATTATTTATTATATTAGTATTTAGTTAGTTATTTCTTTTAGCTTTTTAGTTTAAACTAGCTTATTAGTTATAGCTATAAATATCTAGCTTTATAGCTTATTTAGTTTATAAAGAGAGGTTTTATAGTTTTTATCTTTTTATATATATTTATTACTTAAGTAGTAAGCATTTAATATAAATAGCTTATTTTCTTTAAAACCTCTAGCTTTACTTAAAATATAACTTCTTATTTCTTTTTATTAACTTATATTATTCTCTAATTATTTACTAAAGTTATTTTCTCTATATAGATTTATATAAACTATTTTACTTTATATTTAATAAATATTAAATATAAGTTTTTTAATCTAATTAATAGATATTATTTAAATATATAATACTATTATTATTACTAACTTTTTTAAATTAGAGTAGAAATAAAAGAATTATAAAGGTATTTAGAAGCTATAAACTACAGTTAAGTTAAACTAATATAGTAAGAGAAAGTGTTATTAAGTATAAATAACTAAGCTAGCTATAAAATATTTAATAATTATTTATACTTATAAGTAGATTATATAAATAAAACAGCTTTATAAAACTTTAATTTAAATTATAATAAATTACTTTTTTAAAGCAATATAAAGTTAATACTTTAAGGTTTACAAAGCTTTTATAAAGGGTTTAACTTTATTAGTTTTTAATAAAATATTTCTTTATAGCTTTAGTTTAAAAAGTAAATAAGTTATTAGCTTTAAAATTTAAATAATTATTAAAACTTTATTAAATTAGCTTTTATTAGATGTTAAGATAGCTATTCTATAAAGTAATATTTAAATATAACTAATAGAAGCTTTATAATAGCTTTAGACTTTGTTAAAGTAATTTTAGTGGCTGTCTGTGCTGAAAAAGACTAATTTTACATCTAAAGGCCTTAGATTTCCTCCCCTCTCCCACCTCACAAAGCACCCAGCCCTCACCACGAAACTATGCGTCACTGCCGCAAGAAGGCCTCAAAAATCATGTACGTAAAATTCCTCGAATCCAGAGACCTCTCATGTCATTGAGACATTTTTTCTGACATCCGCAGCTGCCGGCGTTGACGAGTTATTGCGATTTCCCTTCCCTGCAGCGTGATTCGGGGGTCGCGACAGACACGAGACAACACGAACTCCAAAACCGCGAACCCCTTCCGACGACCGCACGACGAAATCCTCCCCTAAGCCTGCCACCGGGCCCGAAAGAACAACTCGAAAAATCCCCTGCCGCATGGTCTTCCTTACGGGAAGGTGACAACCATGTCGCGACGAACCACCGTCTGGTTCGGCCGGCCCTCGCGCCAACAGCCCAACGGAGCCACCTCTTCGTCTTCCCACGTCGAGCTCGCCGTCGTCTTCAAAGACATCGCGACCTACCGCCCCTACACCCCCGGCACCGGCCCGCCGCTGCGCCCGATAACACTCGTCCCCGTGCGCGACAGCACGGCCTACATCCGCGACGAGTTCTTCGTGCCGCCGCCGCTCTCGCAGGACGGTAAGAAGCGCCTGCAGTACGTCGTCGGCTGGAGCGACCTGCCCGCGGCGCGGCTCGTGGTCGACGCGGAGCGCGTCGCCGATTATGTGTCCCCCGCGGCGTACGAGGACTGGTGCGCGGCGCGCGCGGCTGAGCGGGACGAGGAGGAGCGCCGCAGGGAGGAGGAGGAGAATGTGCGTGCCGTGGCGGAGGCGGAGGCGCGCGAGAGGGGGATGCTGGTGTTGAGGAATGGGGTGAAGGATACGCCGCGCGGGGATGGTGCTGGTCCGGTCACAGGGAAGAGGAAGCGCAGGACAAAGGCGGAGATGGCTGCTGCGAGGGCCGAGACACCGGTGGAGGGGGATGGGAAGAGGAAGCCTGGGCGGCCGAAGAAGGATGCTCCGTCGCTTTCGACGCCGTCCAAAGCGCGGCTGGAGGAGTTCCGGGAGCTTGAGACGGAGGTGGAGGCCGGCACGGAGACACCGGATGACGAGGAGGCCATCTTTCGGCAACTTAATGGGGACGAACCGGTTTCTGCGGCGGATTCTCTAGCGGAGGAGGAATACGAGTCGAGGGAGGAGGGTGTTATGTCCATGAGGTTGGAGCCGCCGGTTAAGAAGCGGAGGAGGATATCACCTGGGCCGGCACTTTCGAGGTTACTGCCAGGGATTGAGACGGATAGCGGCCGGAGCACACCCTTGGACTCGTCAAGAGGTGGTACGAGCTCACCAGCATTGCCGCCTCTACCTCAACCTCCCACATCACAAGCAGCCCGACCACCACCTCAGTCGTTCCCTCCAGTACCACAAGCTTCAGCGACATACGAGTCTACACCTCCAGCAGGACCGAAGAAAATCACCCCCATCCAACCTCCAATCCCTCTCAAGCGCTCTCTGTTATCAGTAAGAGACCCGCCATCATCATCCTCGCCACACCTCCAACCAACATCTTCAAAAACCACAACGCCAACGCCAAAACAATGGCAACGACCACCAAACATCAAAGAGACAGCAATCACACCCCCAATAAACGGCGTCGCCATAAAATCAAAACCGCGAACAAACTCACTCTCCGGCACCGTCGTCTCAACCCCGCGAACCACCGCCTCCGCCCCTCCAGCCCCAACAACCATAACCCCACGAACAGGCTTCACGCCCGCAGCTCAAAGCGCAACCCCTTGGAGCCTTTCTCAGACATCAACCATTCCACCACCACAACCGAGACCCACGCAATCAATCGAACAGCCATCCACCACCCCGAAACCAAAACTCCTACCAAAACCCTCCCCCTCAAAATCCACAATCAAAGTCCTCGACCCAGACCGCGACGAGCTCTCCGACGTCTACGAAGTCCTCCGCCTCGAAGGCCTCCAGATCCGCCACGTCCGCGGCAAACCCGTCCGCTACTTCGCCGTCCGCTGGAAGGGCAACTGGCCCCCCGACCAGAACCCCACCTGGGAGCCCGAGTCCAATATCCCGCGCTACATGACCAAGAAGTACCTCCTCAACAACCCCACCCCCGTCAAGGGCAAGAACGGCAACGGCACGCTCGACAAGTACCTCAGCCCCGGCTGGTCGCAGCGCAAGTACTCGTCCGTCTCCGAGGCCTTCGAGGGCGGCGATCCGGAGGTGGCGGCGGCGCAGGAGGTGCAGGATGAAGAGGCCATGGAGGACGAGGAGGAAGAGGAGATCGTGGGGGAGGGTGATGAGATGTTGCTCGTCACCGATGAGCCACCGCCGAGGGTGCAGCCTACGCTTTCGTGGTGATTTGGGCCGGCAACCTATGGACCGAAAGGAAATGTCCTGGGCCAGTCTTAGTGTTATGAGGGCGGCGCCCACATGCCAGTGCCCTCAAGGAAGTGACAGGAGGAAGCATGCCATTCTGCAATGGACTAAAACCGAAGTCATTTGGCGCTTTGGTGGTCTTATCGGGGCAGAAAGGAATCTGTATTATAGTATAGAGCGTCTCAGCGGTCGCTATTCCAAACAATGAAATCATGCAATCATAACTGGGGGACCGATTGCATTGATGCAGGTCACGAAACTTGCCGCTGCACGGAGATTGATGATACTGCTGTTCGTGTTCTCTATCTACTAGTGTGTCTGATGAACCATGCTCCCGCTTTACCACCGTCGTGTGGTATATTGCTGGCCCACGACCAGAAATCACCTGAATATTACGCTGCTGTCTGCAGCAAAAGCAAGCCCTGCGATGTCCATACTAACCCCAATATTCGCCAAACGACCTTCCAAATATGAGAACCAGGCCCTCCAACCGAACGCCTTACCAAAAGTGAGCCTGCACAACTGGTCTCTTTCCAATTGCCTTGCTAGATGTCGCACTTTTGTCTCTCGCAATCTTGGCAGCAAGCTGGTTGAAGCCTGCCTTCGAGATGCCGCAGACTTGTCCTCCAGTATCGTCACTCATAATCGAGGGAGCAGGAGAGGAACAGCCGGAGGTGCTCCCACGGACTTTGCCACGCTTGTGTGGGGGTAGATTCTGCGTGCGTTGTACAGAATTGTTCATATCGACGTTGGTATCTCCGTCCAAAAGAGAGGGAATGGCCAGCCCCGAGCGGCTGTCAACGTTGTTGACAAAGACGCCCATCGGGACATGCTGAGAAGTGTCGTCGAGGGTCACGTATCCGCGGGTGACTTCGGAAAGAGGAGATCCGGCGGAGTAGAAGGAAGTGGTGGACGATGCCTGCCGCCGAATTTCCCTGGGCGTCGGGGTGTTCAGAGCCTGGTCGGCGTCTCCATCAAGACCTCCGTCGTCGACAACGATGCTCTGTCATCGCACTTGTTAGTCTTGTCATCTTCCAACTTCGTAACGCTGTCCTTTTTGCTTTTCAGGTAAAGATTCACCTTGCGCATATCAATGTCGCCAGTAGCGGCATAGAAAAGATCGGCAGTCGTCTGAGTCCATGGGTGGGGGCTGTGCTGATTGTAGTGCAGCCACATCTTGCGCGACTCCTCAGGAGACATGACCCAAGTGCCAAAGTATTGGGATTGAACAGCGCCAGACTCGGGATCTTTCCTGTGTAGCACCATGCGACGTTGGTCCTTGTCGAAGGCCATGTAGGTCGGAAGGCCGTCCCAGTTCGCTTCCTTTTCCCAGACGATGTTCTTTCTAAGATCTTGCTCATGAAAAGCGTCGGTATCATCTGGGTCAGCGGCTGCCATGACCTGTTCTGCGAGCAATTCGCTGTCAAGTTTTCTCTGCTCTTCAGTCATGAAGAGACGAGCATTCTTCGGATCCAGAATTGTCAAGTCAGACGTGGCCTTGATGGGCAGGAACGGAACCTGAAGGCTCTCAATAGGAGCATCGCAGGGGTCGGGTCTGAAGCACACGCCAGTTCCCTCTCGTACTCCCTCAAAGAACTTGGACCGGAGAATGTACTCGCGGATGTTGATGGCACAACGAATGTCGGAGAAGGAGATCTCGAAGCTTCCATCATCGGAACAGGCGAAGTGAGTGATTGTGTCGGCGAAGTTGTTGGACATCCCTGCGAACTCCAGGATAGTCTGCAGATGGATGACCGGAAAATCAGTGACAGACAGGCAGCGAGTACAGCCCTCACCTAGACGGGCCTGCAACGCATCGCCCAGGGGGAAGGAGTCGGTGGTGGGCATCGTCAGGCGCGTTCTGATAGATGTAGACTCGACGCAGAATCCGAATTCGCGGCATCGATTGAAGCGGTAGAACTCCATCGCGTTCTCGGGATCGGCGAACTCGATACAAGCAAGATTGTTACGAGCCTCACCTCTGCCCATCGTCACGGTATGAGCCTTCAGAATCTTACCACCTCGGACGTGTTCGAGAACTCGCTGAACGTGAACCCCGTCGGGGAGACCTGACATGATGACCCTGCGAGATGCAACATCTGGGATGCCATCCTCTGTCATTAGCTTCTGCCTGTTGTGTTGGCGCACAAACCGAATCCCATGAGTAAACATACCGGGAGAGTGACCGGTGCTTCGAGCTCCCTGGTGATTGCGGATGGCCTGAGCTTTCTGGAACTCAGAAATCCAGAGCTGATCAGAGTCAGGACTCCAATCAAGTCCGCTAATGTCCTTTGGAGGACTTGCAGAGTCGTCGGAGGGGCTTTTGGGCTCGGTGGCTTGCGGCTCGGTGGTTGACTGAGGCGTCAGTGACTCTCCCTGCTGCAACTCGGGGGTGGAAGGAGTCATGATAGGCAATGTCTGGGGGCTTTGTGTATCTGCGGGGTCATCATCGAGAAGGTCTTTTGAAGCATGATGGGGCAGGGGAGTTGAGGGGGCTCTGATGGAGGAGACGGTGAAGGGGGTTCCGATCTCGCTCTGAGACTCGTTCAGCTGACTTCCAGAGGCGCTCATGTCAGCAGCACCGTCGAAAGAGATCAAAGGTTCCGCATCGACGTCTATTCTGGATTGACGCTCCTGCTTACCGCCATGTGGAAACAGATCAATAGTGGCGAACTCAGGAATGTCCTGAGGATTCTTGGCAAGATGGTCGGCAGCGAAGAGCTGAATCTCCTTGATGCGTTGCGTTTTGTCGAGAACCTGACGTTGCAGGGTGTGAACCATGTTTTCAAGAGGCCTGACGCTCTGCTGAGACCCATCCAACTTCTTCTTGTACTCTTCAAGTTGTGGCTCCATGGCAGCCTTTTCCTCCTGAAGTCGAGCTACCTCCACGTGGAGCTCTGCATTTTTCTCATCAACTTCAACAGCCTTCTTCTCGGAACCAAGTCTGCGCTTCAGCTCCTCGGCAAGTTGCTCCCTCAGTTCTCGAAGGCTCTCATCATCCTTGCGCGCCTTGAGCTTCAGCTTCTCGTTGACGGTGTCAAGATCGTCATTCTCACGCTTCAGAGTCTCGTGACCGTGCTCGAGCTCCTTCACGCGATTGGTGAGGGACTGGATCTGGTCATCTTGGGAGTCGAGGCTTTGGCGAGCATCAGTGTAAGAGGAATTGGTGGACGAGGGTGGAACTCGCTCTAGCCTGGAAATTTGTGAGCCGTGACATTCGGACCAAATGAATTGGATCGCGGATGCTGATTGTGGGGCACTTACTCCAGAGGCACGAAAGGCTGGGCACTCGGATCAGGAGTCTTGATCGCCTGAGGATAGTTGTCCAAGGACAATTGCTGCTTGTCTCCTGGGAAGGGCGCATCAGGCTGATAAGGCAGTGGGTGTTTGGCCTTGGCGGGGCTGCTGTCGGCGGTGCCAGGTGGACTGTTTGCGAAGTCGCCATCCGAAAGATCGATGAGGTCAGCCGGACCAGATCTCGAGGAAGGCGCAGTTGTGTTGTGATTGGCAAAGTTGTCGCCAGCCTCGCTGGCGTCGTCGTCGTTGAAGCCGTCGTCAGTTGAGGCGTAAACGACATGATCATCGCCGCTCTCGGCTAGGGTCAGGCTCATTTGGAAGGAGCTGCCCGCCATGATGTAGGGTGACTCGTGGGGTCAAAAAAGTTGTATGTCGTGTTGCGGGTGCGAATTGCAAGTCCAAATGATGCGAGGTTGCTTCTTGAAAAACTGCCGAGAAACCAAAGTTAGTTGACGAATGTTGTAAATTTGAGGACAAGAGCGGGACGAAAAAACTGCCGATGGCCATGGACAAGGCTTGCCTTCTGTTAATGCGACAAATGAAGTGGAGAGTGTCCGAGTCCCGACCACAATATGTACCAAGCCCGAGACCGTCGAGTTGACGATTGTGAAGGACGAAGCTCAAGTGATGTGGTGGTTTGAGGTGGAAACGCGAGAGAGGGAATTTGGCGCGAAGGAGAGAAAAGAAGGAAAGGTGTTGCCAGACTGCCACAGGTAGGCAGGCGAGATGGCTCCTTCTCAGCGATAATTAGAGAGTGCACCACGCTGAAAGGAAGGGACGTTTCAGGGCAGGAGAGTCCGCAAAACGGGTGACGTAGGGGTTGGCGGTGGTTATTGACTTTCTCTGATGGGAAGATGGGGGAAGGGAATCAAATCGCCACCAGAGGTGTGAAATGAAAAAGAAAATTGGGAAAGACCTACCTTCAATATGATCACCTTGGGATGGCAATTCAAGTGCGATCCAACTGAGCACTTTCTGGAGCTGAAAATGATGCTTTGGTTTTTCTAATAGGCTGCTTCTTGTGACGTTGTTTGGTGATGTCTGCGCATTGGAAAGACAGGTCCAGGTCGGAGAAGGGATAGAAAACTTGGCCGAATGGCAGGAAGAGCCGACGTCGACTCTGGACTCTTTAGGATACTTTCGACTCCTTGTAGGTTGCGTATGGGAAAGGCTGTTGCTGTTTTCGGGAACGAAGGGTGGTCGCTGTACAGATATTGCTGCGGCAGGTTGAAAGAGAGAAAGGCTGCCGATCAGGATGAGGGCGACTTGGGAGATCTACCTCGACACTTGGTGACCGGAGTGAGGTAGAGAGCGGTATCTATCCGAAGTCAGCCCCGAGTCAGCCTTGGGCAGAGGAAGGGAAGAAGGTGAGGGAGGAAGAGGTTGAAGTTTCCCTGAGGAGGGTTTGAAGTGTTGAGTAGAAAGAGGAACTAGAGGGAGAGAAGGAGAGATCTCTGCCCCGATCTCAGCTGAGGAAGACCTTGGAAATACTCCCTCGACTGAGAAATCAAGATCATGGTGAATGTGAAATGAAATCTCTGAATGAAGCGGGAGCTTGCCTCATATCAAGTTTGGAAAGGTGAGAGATATCTCTCGAGGCTTGGGGTGGGTGAATCCTGGGAACTCGATAGTATCCGACTGCTAAGATCAAAGGAATACCACACACGTCCAGAGCTACTGGCCCTTGGTCTTCAAATGGGAATTCCAATGTTCTGGCCTGACTGGCACGAGGGAAGGTTCCCACACAGCTGGGAGGTCAGTCACTCGATGGGCAAGAGGGATAAAGGAACATCACTTGAGACTGAGGGATGGTGAACTCTTAACCTGTGATGGTGAAGACCAGCTTGAAGTCCTTGGTTATATGCGATACAGATAGAGAATGTCATCCCATTGACAACTTTGCATCCTTGTAGGTATTGGAGTAAGTCTGGGTGATCAACCTGGGCATGAAGGAGTCCTGCAGTGCTTGCACAAAAGATTCTTGGAATCCAAATATGCAAGTGTTGCCTTTGAAAGAGATTCAACTACAGCTGCATACTTAGAATCGCAGCATCCAGGCAGAGATAATTGTTGGGTCAAAGAAAGAAAGGCCTGTCTCAGGAGAACTTCTCTCTGCCCCTTTTATGATGTCTCTTTGAGAAATGCACCTAGCCGGTCCATCCTGGATGATTGGATCTTCCACGTTGTATGTCGAAGGAGAGACAACAAAATATCTGCCCATCTTAAAACTGACTGCATCAGTCGAACCTGGGCTGTCTCATGCTGCGCTGCTTCGAAGGAAAGGATACGTACCAGGGCCGTCTTGAACCTTGTCTCAGGAATCGCCACGATGCTGCCGTCTTTCGAAAAGGGGTTGAGACTCAGCGGACTCTCATAGACGTCCTCGTCCGATACGATGAACTGAGTCTAGATGCCGCCAATGAGGACAGCCATATCGCATGGTCAAGTCCTCGTCTCTCGGCCCCTTCCTGGGGGAGTACTTTGGTGGCTCCTGAGTGCGACATCGTCCACCCTCGAAAACGCTAGTCAAGTGAAAGTCCCCAAAAGCAGGCCTATGGCATACTCACACGACTTGATTGTGCGGCATTCGCGCACATCGATCAATCTTGTGCAGTGACACTCTTCATCCATGTAGGTTGTGACGTGGGAGCCGAACTGCTCGTCTCGAGGGACAGACATCTGACTTGCTTAGACGAACACTATGCTTTCAATGGTGACATCGGCTGCGTGTACCCACTTCCCCCACGATTTACATTGGTCGGCGAGTTTCAAATCCATGTGTTTCCCCTGATAGAGCGAGCGCCATGGGGACGAGCCTTTACCAGGCATCACTCAGGAGACAGAAGAGGATTGGTAGGCATCACCAGAGTAATTGACAATGGCATGTTCCTAGCCCCAGAATGAAGCCACCTTCATACCCCGTGGGGTTTCCCCGCGTCGGGATAATTCGTAAGAATAGCCAAGGATTTAATTGGTAGGTGACGTAGTCAACGCATCTGTGTCTGGCAAGGCAGTTTATTCAATATCGAAGAAGCGAGGTGGGATGCCGATGGTTCCAAGCCACGTATATAATAATGTCGGGTCTTCAACTAAACAAACTTTGACATTTGGGCACAGACAAACATTCTCCTAGATTCGTCTACTGCCGTCAACTTTATTTGAGTCTTCATGTTGATTCAGGAATTGCGCCAGAATGGACCAACGGCACAGATGGATGATCACCGCGAGATTCGAGAAGCGCGCCCTTCTCATCGCAGTCAACTGCCTTGCGGGAATGTCAATCTTCTTCTTTGGTGCGTACTTCACGAATCTTCCATCACGCGCCTTTGTCAGAATACCTCCGGGGGCGGGACCACTGACAAGCATCCAGGTTATGACCAAGGAATGATGGGCGGCGTCAACAACGCAAAGCACTACATCGACCTCATGCGATTCGGCTACATCGACGACAACGGTGTTCCCGTGGTCACCGATACTCTTCTCCAAGGCGGCATCATGTCAGTCTTCTACCTAGGCACCCTCATCGGCTGTATGGTAGGAGGCTCCATTGGTGACCGCTTCGGAAGAATCAAAACCATCGCCATCGGTGCGCTGTGGGGCATCTTTGGAGCCTCGCTTCAGTGCTCTTCCATGAACTCGAACTGGATGATCGGCTCCCGGCTTGTCAACGGAATTGGCACTGGCATCTTGAACGGCATCGTACCGGTGTGGGCATCCGAGCTAGCTGACTGCACCTCCAGAGGTTCCTTCATCGCCATGGAGTTCACCCTTAACATCTTTGGTGTGGTAGTTGCGTACTGGCTGGGATATGGTGTCAGCTTCATTGACAATGGAGAGTCTGCCTTCCGATGGCGCTTCCCCATCGCGTTCCAGATCATTCCGTTGCTGTTCCTGCTCTTTGGTTGCTTCCTCTTCCCGGAATCCCCTCGCTGGCTCTGTAAGGTCGACAGACATGATGAGGCGTTGTACATCTTGCAAAGACTGCGCGGGACTGGTAATGGCATCGCCGAAGCCGAGTTGTCTGACATCCAAGACGTCCTTCGACTTGAAGATTCATCTGAAGGAACTGGCTACCACCATATGCTTTTCGGTCTCAAGTCGGGCAAACTCCACACCGGGAGGAGAGTGCAGCTGGTCATTTGGCTTCAGATCATTCAGTGCTGGACTGGTATTGCGGGAATCACCATGTATGGTCCAAGTACGCAATCCCCCTGTTCCCAATGCAGCCAACTATGTTGACGTACTGACGTTCTTTGCCAACAGCCATCTTCCACATCGCCGGTTTCGGTCCGCAAAAGGCTCTCTGGGTCTCTGGCCTGAACAACATCTTCTACATGTTCGCCACTCTCATCTGCGTCTTCACCATCGACAAAATCGGTCGTCGCTGGACACTATACTGGGGCTCGACTGCGCAGGCAGTGTCCATGTTCCTCGTGGGTGGTCTTTCTCGAGGAGGTCTCAACGCGAGAGCCAGCGGAAACTTGGATGCTGCAAGCAGCTGGGGAGCAGCAGCAGCATCGATGGTCTTCCTGTACACAAGCATTTTTGGGGCGACATGGCTGACGGTGCCGTGGCTGTATCCAAGCGAGATCTTCCCGTTGCAGGTCCGCGCCAAGGGCAATGCGTGGGGTGTTGTTGGTTGGAGCATCGGAAATGGGTACGCTCTCCCACTACTTTGTCTTTCACTTCTGCTGATGATTATCTCTAGAACCCTCACTTTGGTTCTTCCATACATCGTCGGTGCAATCAACGAAAACGCCATGTACATATTTGCAGCTGTCAATGTGATCAGTATTCCAATCGGTAAGAACCCTCCCTGTAACTCATGTCTCTGAATTTGTGCTAAAGCATCACCGCAGTCTGGGCCCTGTACCCCGAGTCAAACCAACGAACGCTCGAAGAGATGGACTTCCTGTTCGCAGCGGATACACCTTGGACTTGGGATGCGGAGAAGAAATTCAAGGAGCTCAAGGAGGAACATAGAGTGGCGGGTGCTGTACGTGCGGCTGCGGATGGCGATGTTGAGTCTAAATTGGATGACTTCTGCGCTCATGTGGAGAAGCGTTCTGGATAGGGGCTCTGAAACCGAGCTTCCTCAAAAGTGCTGATCTTCATATCATGATGAAGACAGTAGTTGAAAATGTCACAAGCTTCCTGATAAATCCCCTGATCCGAAGGCTCAAGAAATTGCTCCTGGTCGTCTTAAATCAATTTCCCAATATTATCTGACATTTTGCGTGACAGAACCATCTTGTTGTCATTATGTATCAAAGTGGTAAAGTGATCTTAAGAGAGACTCTGAGGCTGGGCGACTTGCGAACCTTGAGCACGTCAAGGGCGTACGACAATCGGCCTGCGACTTCGACATCGGGCGAAAGGTTGTCATGGCCGTGGCAAGTGAACTCACTTAAATGAACAAGGATGAAACCAAGGTCGGTTCTGCTAAAATGATACGTATAATACTTAGCTGCATACCCTGAACGACAGGTGTCGCAACTGGGAAACAGCTTTCCCTCGACACGAGGGTGCGGGGTTGGCCTGTCCAGGGGGCAATGGGAGGATCGGCGCGACGAATAACCATACGCTCTAGATTGGAGAGCATACGGTATTCAATACGATCTTCCTTGAATCAACTGAGTATTTAAAGGGATACAGCCCTCAAACGAATACCAGGTAGTGGTGAAGCCTTCATTGTTCCAATTCGCACTCTCGCGCGCTCAATTGCAGAGAAACAGCTCACTTTATCGCAAGTACAATGAGCCGACGAATTTGCAGCAGGCGAATATAACACTAGTTCCGTCAAAGTCACAGAAGCTATGTGAGTTGGTGCCGAAATAATTGTCTGGCATCCGTATGGCAGTACGAGTTTACGCCTCATGTTTTTGATGCAGTAAACGTCACACGCATCGACATAGCGACTGCGCTCAGCTTCATGTGTCTTCCATCATCACAAATGAGGCCTGAAATCAAAACTCCTCAATCTCAAGGACCGAGTGATACTGTGATCAGGAGGCCACTTGTCCTAGCCCAGCGGAAGATCTCGACATGCTGCCATACTGAGAAAGATACCGATGCGGAATTCCACGCCCGTCACAGCACTCATTTCCTCCAATGAGATCATGGCATATAGGTGCTCGCCTCATTGCTGTATCTGAGTAATGCCGGATGATGGGGGCTCATTAGTGAACCCAGGAGGTTCTGAGTCGTAGACCGGTCTGGAAATCCCGTGGATGCCTCGGAGGGCGTGGAATCCAGAGCGAACGGACAGTGCCAAGACTCGATGACTAGCAAGCAATTCCCGCTGGATATGAGGTTCTGGCGGGACCCTTTAGAGACCGCCTAATTTTCCTGTGTGGGCGCGGCTATATTTCCTGTGTATTTGATTACCCCTACCGAGGACGATAGTAGTAGCAGCGACAGTGATAGCGACGGCGACGGACGACGGACGACGACGACGACGATGATAACAACAATAGTAACAATAATAACAGCGACGATAACGACGGCGACGATAGAAGCGACGGCGACGATAGAAGCGACGGCGACGATAGAAGCGACGGCGACGATAGAAGCGACGGCGACGATGACGTTAAGTATAGCCACAGGAAAAGTAGTCATTTTAGCACAGGAAAAGTAGGCGGTCGCACCGCTTAATAGTGAAAGAGGGTGGTGTCCTTTAGCCACAGTTGCACTTCCGCAATGAATCAGACTCACAAGTTGCAACAAGCTTAAATCGCATCACTGACCTTAGTGTATGTACAAATCCCACTTTTTAGACTCTCAGCTATTGCACCGGGAATCTCGAATATAGTGCCCAGCCATTGACAGCGCCAGACAGTAAGCCGCGGATAGTTCTGCCAGAAAGAGACCGGCATGATTCAAATTTACGTGAACTGATGGGGCCACTGGCATTTCGTTATGTTATTTAGTCAAAAGGAAGGACGGCGGCCTCGCATCCTTCTCCTGCCGTCACACTAAATCTTATCATTCATTTCCCATTTTCTCTGTACATAACCCCGAAGACCCGCCATCATGAAGTTCTTCAGCGTTGTTTACACCATTACGCTCTTGGCTCCCACCGTCTACGGAGCCTGGTGCACATCATATGGCATTTCAACACGGTTTGGATGCGTAAGTGAATTATACAAGCGGTTCGCGACTTTTACTAACGACTGACCAGGAGAGCGGAAGAAACCAATTCTGTGTAAGTCCTGGCCATCCTAGACAGATTAACTACGCGGACATGGGGAGCTCATGTAACAATAGTGCGATGTACCCGGCGCTCCTGTAAGCGACTACAACATTTACCGCGGCGACTGTACTCGTCCCGCCGGAAACGAGCGCAACTGTGGTGACGGCGGTGTAAGTGATATCCCCTTCGACTTTTGAACGATCTTGCTGACTTTGGTAGTATGTTTCCTGCGTAAGCGTTCTTTCTATGTCGAATTCTTGATTCTTCATTGGTCTAATGATTCTAGTGTCGCTGATTGCAACCGACGGAAGCACAGTGCAGCAGTGAAGCTATCTGCAGGGCTTGGGAGACTTGATGTCTACGGCAGCTTTACTATAACCCGGTGCGACTAGATCGCATTCCTTGTGAAGGACCGCCAGCATCAGTACATTTATCTCTCCTCTGGATTGCCAATGTAAATGAGGAGTGTGACTGGAGGTCACAGCCAAGGCAGAATCAGGCTGTGCGACTGAAATGTCAGCTATTCCTGAAGAAATAACCGGGGCACAAACCAGGCTTCACCTATCTCGATCAATCACAAGTGCAGATGAGACGCCTGCGATATCCGAATGGGTTCCACGTGTCGTGACCACAACCAATGATGTTACCGCTGCGGTCGCTGCGCCGCAGCTCATCGCGACGACAAATGCATTATCCCCTTCCCCCCCGCTTGGCCTCCATGCCTGACGGCAGGCCCCGCGTCACCCACCACCTTGCCTTCCAATTTTCTCCTCGCAACAAATCTTCTCATGCCCCTCACCGAGGCCAATCCTTGGCTTTTCCTTTCATTGTGACCGACTACACGTCGTTCACACCACAGTCAACCTTCATCCACGGCCATCTCACGTCGCCTCGAGCCGATTCACGCTGACCATGTCTGGACTCGAAGCCTTCAGCATGGTCTGCAATGTCATGACGGTCATCAGCTTTGGCTTGGAGACCGCAAAGCTTTGCCGCAGCATACACGAGTCCGGCAGCTCAGACCCTGAACTTGTCAAGCATGCTCAGTGGATGCGAGAGAATTCCGAGCAGCTGCTTACACCTCAGCAATTTGCAAACACAGATGCAGAGAAACGGCTCCAGGATATCGCCTCTGAGTGTCTCCAGTGTACTAAGGACATTGAGAAGGAAGTCCATTACATATCTCCCAAGAAGGCTGGATTCTTTCGAGCGATAAAATCTACTGTCAAGACCATCCGGCGGAAACCCCATCTTGATCAGCTCAAGAGTCGTCTTCAGGCGTCACGGGACACGATGGACACCGTTGTAATCGGCCAGATTCTCAAAGAGTGCATTGCATCCGGCGAGATGAATCAAGACAATTACGAGACACTTATTCGAGACCAGAAGGCTTTCAACATGGTGCATGAACAACGTTCGCAAGTTGTCGAAGGTCTAATCAAAGAATTCCATGATAGCATCAAAAAATCAATCATGACAGCCTTCAGAACAATCGAAAGCAAAATCGACATAGTTGACACCAAAAACTACGAGAGACAAGCCCATGAGAACCTGCTCCGGAGTCTGAAGTACGATGGAATGAACGAGAGAAAAAACGCGATACCTAGAAAACACGAAGAAACATTCGAATGGATATTCGAGGGACAGGAGCCTGAGAGCAGTTTGAATTCTGATTCCGAGGCCGAGAGTTCTAGCGAATCCGACATGACGAGCTCTACAGTGGACTCAGTGGACTCAGATGTGTTGCGTGAAAAGCGAAGACGTGCGCGTGAGGCGGACCTAGCCAAAGAAAACCAGAGAGGTGCCAATCTGCTCGGATGGCTCCAAGGAGACAGTCACGACCTATACTGGATCAGTGGCAAACCAGGATCGGGGAAAAGTACGCTGATGAAATTTATCATGACCGACAAGCGGACTATGACTGCGCTACGAAATTGGCGTCCTCGGCCTAAAATAATTTCTCACTTTCTTTGGAAGCCCGGAATGCCCCTCCAACGAGACTTACGGGGTCTACTTTGCTCCTTGCTGTATCAGACACTTCTGGAAGACGCCGACCTGAGTGCTCAACTCCTCCACGACAACCCCGGCTTGAGATTCAAGAACAAAGACGACGATTGGGATTCTGAAGACCTGAAGAGGATTCTTTTCGAGGCGTTCCGTGGCACGGATCGCTCGTACTTTATTATCTTAGATGGCCTAGACGAACTTTCCAAGCCTCACACGGGCATGGGCGAGCTGTTCAGACTTTTGGACCAATTGGTGGCAGAAGAAAGTGTGAAGCCCTGCGTCTCTAGTCGCCCCGAACGGGTATTCGAGGACAGATTCTCTTCAGGTCGGTTGCTACGCATGCAGGACTTGACGTTTCAAGACATTCTCAACTACATCCTCGCAACGCTGGACGACTTAACTGTCGAGGTTGATGATCACATGAAGGACAAGATAGCCACTGAAATCTTGAAGAAATCAGATGGCGTTTTCATTTGGGTCCACATCGTTCTTCAAAACGTCAAAAATGGAATTACCCAGTTCAGCGAAACCTGGAACGACATTTACGATCGCATCACTAAGCTACCCCCAGACCTTATGGAGCTTTACAGAGACATGTGGTCTAGGCTGGGCGACGACTCGGAAAGATACGTCAAACAGGCATCTCTATATTTTCAACTTGTTCGTTTAGGTGGTCCCAGTCTTCATACTCTTGCCTGCGTCGCAGTGGCTTCAGATGACATGATTTTGGAAAGCTTCACGGACACAGAAAACATACCTCCTGTCCGTACGTTGGCTGATCGATGTGAACACACTCACAAGACTCTCTCGTCAATTTGTTCCGGCTTACTGGAGGTTCAGACGTCATTTTTTGAGCTGTTTCCTTCGCCCAAAGAACCAGCGAATGAGAATCATGGAGAAGAATCTGTCCTAATACCTGGGTCTCTTGACAAAAGCAGCCTCGATGGGCTTCATGAGGCAATGAGAAAATGGGATGCCGCGTACTCCCAAGTTAGATTTACGCACAGGACTGCCGTCGACTTTCTTGACAGTGAGGAGGGCCAAATTCTCTTCGGAAAATACGTGCAAAGCAAAGAGGCCATTTTCTCGAGGCTATTCAGAGCTGTAGTACTTCTTGAGTGTATTCCTTGCTCTCACTGGTTGGAAGTTCATGGAATAGGTAGACTCTTCCGTTCCTTATTACCCTTTTCTGATAACCCCCTGGATGCGGCAGCTCATCATCTTCTCGACTTCTTTCATCGATGCGCTAGCAGAATTGAGGACTTCTCCGACCCACCTCCTGGTTTCAGCAGTCACACTTTTTTCCTTTTCGTTGCTACACGCTTCGAGCTCTGGGACTTCGTCGCAGAAGCCTTGCACTCCAGTGAAGACAGTTACATCGATACAGCAAGCAGTGTGCTCATGGGAGCTTGTCATATTT
The DNA here is from genome assembly GCA_027406005.1 of Colletotrichum horii. NCBI lineage: Eukaryota > Fungi > Ascomycota > Sordariomycetes > Glomerellales > Glomerellaceae > Colletotrichum > Colletotrichum horii. The sequence goes on along the minus strand of JANVYB010000001.1, from coordinate 7,697,429 downwards.
CACCCAGTCGTGCCGATATCTGTCCGCTTGCACCAAGAAAAGGCCTGATACAAAGATGTTTGGAGGATCTCAGGATGGCGCCAGACTCCCTGAAAAGCATCATGGCCGCATGGCGCTGCTTGCTGTTACACCTTCTGGCGAGATTCGTGGGCGTGGTGAGCTTTCAGGACGAAATCGTCGCAAAGGAGATCCTGGAGTCTTTTATTGCAGCTGGTGTTTTACAAGAGCAGCCTTTTCCAAAGTATTTCATCGAAGTCGGCTACGACTCGGAGGACTATCCATTTATTTGGATCACAAACCCCCAAGACGACTTTGAGTTTGCAAGTAACAGGAATTATGTCAGCAAGTTACAATTGCTTACTTTGGAAGTAAACGACCACTTTCTGTTAAAGAAGATATTTGAACATATGTCTACCGAGTCGGAAGTCATCTCAGAAGCGACGAAGCTTGCCTTTATGCGGCCTGTTCTTGGTAGGAACGGGGCTCCCTTCAAACAACAGAAGAAGGATATGTTCACTTGCGTACTGGGTCCCGGCGAGGAAGAAGTGTTTGAGAGATGGATCTTCGAAGAGTTTATATGGGCACAACATCAGACCCCATTTCCACACACCACCTCCTCCTGCCTAGAGATGGAAGAACTGGGGGCATTTCAGGATTCTTTTGAGGCTCTAGAAAAGCTTGGACATGGTGTGCCGGAGGTAAACCAGCACTATCTTTGTTGGCATGAGTTCACCAAGTTTTATGACTGAATAGTACGCTGTATTAGGGCAGCGATAGAAACATGGTAGATAGAAATTGGACGGACAGCATGTGAGATTCACCTGTCATTAACAATCGGGGTAGCACAGCAACTTCAGTAAGCTCCAAGAGCAAAGGGCTTGCAGTCCACATCACATATATTTCCACCCCGTTTCTGAAAGGTGGAACAAATCATCTCCCCTGCGAGTCAATGATGTCCAGTTCAAATGAAATCCATTGCGACACGGGGAATGGGAAAAGGATGCGGCGGGAGTCTTCCAGGTACGAAAGTCAATTGGCAGGTCAAGCTGAGTGCTAAACTGGGTGAGGCTCTATGAGAGAGTGCCGGCGAGGATTGTCCCTTTGGTTTGTAATTAGACCGATATCTGGATACATCAAGAGAAGTCGGCAGTGGCAGGCCAGGAAGGAGGGGCATGAAACTGCGTCTGTGCCGGCTGTCAGGCGCTAGGATGCGGCGGGACGGCTTGGTGACGTCATGCCAGCGCCGGGATGAGAGCTGTTGTGGTTCTAGCCTCTTTTTTTCTCGGCCGGGGGATAGAAATGTGCCGTAGTCTGCTTCTGGGATCACAACAAATCAGACCAGCCAAGAGATCAATTGGGATGGGAATCTGCGCCGAGAGCACGGCGTTGAGCCAAGTCAGAGTCTACTGATGAGCAGTTCTTACTTAGGACGAGCGATGCGTTGCTCAGAACTGAAGAGTCGACCATCACATGAACTCGCGTCGGTGTCATCACAGACCGAAGATGGCAGGGGCAATACACTTCGCTTCAAATTGTTGAGAGTCGCAACGCAAGAAAAAACATGGATATCTGTGACGATTGGCATTGGCCGGGCCGGGCCTAGTCTCTCTGCTGAATCTCCGCCCCCGGCATGTCGCTTTCCTACCCCAGTTGCGGACCATGTTGCACGATATGGAACACGGTGCACGGATGGCCACTGACAGTGCTGACCTTGGGAGGACTGGTTATCATCGCGATCCATGGCAGCGACAGAGTGGGAATTCGCGGTCTGGAATCATGGAGATCGCGATGGCAGGTCTCCCGAGCTCCACGCGGTTCTGGGCGCTAACTCAAACCCCGCTAGGGCGCTCCACCGCTCTGTGCTGTCCCCGCCGAAGCTATCCGTTCCGGGGAGGGTTGGCAGCTCCAAATCTCAGACCATGTATCTTTCCCATGTTTTTGTGTGGGGGAGGACTTGCCCCGCCCATCTCTCGTGTTCAGACTTTCTGCTGATGGACTGCCTTGGACCTGGGTTCTTTCCTGTTGGTGCGTCACCTTCGTTGCTGCTGTGCGCCTAGAAGCAAGCAAGCAAGCTGGCAGGAGCTAAAGTTGGCAAGGTTACTGCGGGCAGGCATGGAAGGTCCAGCGCAGCAGCCATGGATGTACCTCGAGATGGGTTGAGCGCTGCTTCCACGAAAGAAAGAACAAAGACGGCGCCATCAGCTTAGCAGCAAGTACTTGCTCGTCTGCCAATCCTTCGCTCGAAAAAGTTCCTTGGCCGGAGCAGTTCCCGCGGACCAGTCCAGTCCTTTCCTCTCTTCGGTTTGCTGCTGTGCGACAGCTTCCGGCCGGTGAGCTGAGCTCGTCCTTGGCCAATTCCTGAGCTGCCACTGACACCCCGCCATACCTTTTTCGAAGAGCTACCCGACCTTACGCTACCAGGCTGACCTTTTGCTCTGTCCGTCACTATCGTCTACCTCAGCATCGCGTTTTCTTTTCTTTCCTCTACCACACTCTCGCCGCAATCCTTCGCTTTTCCTCAATCCTCTCGTTTTCACCAAGCAGCAGATACCCTCCAAAGGCTTTGGCGTTGACGTCCGTCGCCAATTCGTCCCCTGTCGCCTGCAACCCGGATCGGCGTGTTTTTCCTCGAGCGGATTCGCCCCCCGTGCAGTGCATGATTCGAGTCATTGCGCTGCCTGCGACCCAGTCTACCTACGCCGATCTGTCCGCGGGGCACGAAGCTGCCTCCTACAACATCTGGGATGGTGCCAAAGACCATGATGTCCAACGAAGTCTATCTCCTGCCGCTGAACGACGATGGCTCTCCCGACGTCGCCGGCGAGTATGTTTACCTCGCTCCAAAGACGAACGACCCCGTAACCATCCGCTTCGCAATTGAGGGCACATCCTCCATCTGTCGCCATGGCAGTCTGTGGGTCAACATTCCAGAGCAGGGCGCCGAGTTCCACAGAGACCAGTTCCGCGAGTTCAAGTAAGCTTCACCACCAATTGCTCCTCAATTGACCCCCAGGGTTGAAGCTCATGCGCGGCGCAGACTCGTGCCCGACTTCAATCGCACAATCGAGATCTCCATCCCCATCTTCCAGGCCGGCGCCTATGCCTTCTACACCACCTACGCAGAGCTGCCAGACCTCGCCGAGGAGCTGGACTCGAGCCCTCAGACCGAAACCACCAACAAAAAGACCCCGCTCTACTACATCGATGTCGCCCCGCGCCTCAGCCTCGACGGCAGGCCTCTGCCGCTGCCTGCCCTCTCAATCTTCTCCGTCATCAGCAAGTTCATGGGCAAGTACCCGGGCGACTGGGAGAAGCACCTGCGCGGCATCAGCGACCGTGGGTACAACATGATCCACTTCACCCCGCTGCAGGTTCGCGGTGCCTCCAACTCCCCCTACAGCTTGTACGACCAATTGGGCTGGGATCCCGACTGCTTCCCCGACGGCGAGAAGGATGTCCAGGGCCTGGTTGAGAGCTTGGAGAAGCAGTACTCCATGCTCAGCTTGACCGACATTGTCCTGAACCACACCGCGCACAACAGCGCCTGGCTGCAGGACCACCCTTCGGCTGGCTACAACCTCGTGACGGCGCCTTGGCTGGAGTCTGCCTGGCTCTTGGACACGAAGCTGCTGGAGCTGAGCGACAACCTCGAGAAGCTGGGTCTTCCCACCGAGGTCAAGACCGATGATGATCTGCTGAAGATCATGGAAGCCATCAAGAAGCATGTCATCTCTGAGATTAGGCTGTGGGAGTACTATGCAATTGATGTAGAGCGCGATGTTGAGGCGTCTCTCGAAGCTTGGGTTGCTGGTCAGACCACCTTCCCCGACCAAGCAGCGGGCGCAAACGTCACTGGGCTCAAGGAGGCGCCTTTGAAGGAGCAAGCCGAGTTCCTCATCCAGAACGGTCTTCAAGGTCGTGATCGCATGGGAGAACGCTTCAGAAGGAAGATTGACCCTAAGGTCGCTTCCGGGCTTTTGTCTGCCATCTTTGAACGGTACGAGGGTGAAGAAGGCAGCGGCCCGAGGAAAGCCGCGGCAAAGTCCAAGCTTGTCTCCGTCTTGGACGAAGTCAACCTGCCCTTCTACAAGGAGTACGATGCCGAGATCAGTGAGATCTTGCAGCAGCTTTTCAACCGCATCAAGTACTGCCGCATGGATGAACACGGCCCGCGTATGGGTGTCATCAACAAGGAGAACCCCCTCATTGAGACATACTTCACTCGCTTGCCCAAGAACGATACCACCGCCAAGAACAAGCCCGAGGAGAACGTCCTTGTCAACAACGGTTGGGTTTGGGGAGGCAACGCCCTCGTCGACAATGCCGGCCCCGACTCTCGCGTGTACCTCAGACGTGAGGTTATTGTCTGGGGCGACTGCGTCAAGCTTCGCTACGGCAAGGGCCCATCCGACAGCCCCTTCCTGTGGGAGTACATGACCAAGTATGCGCGCATGCTGGCCAAGTACTTTGCCGGTTTCCGCATCGACAACTGCCACTCCACACCCATTCATGTGGCTGAACATATCCTCGATGAGGCTCGTCGCGTGAGACCCGACTTGTATGTCGTGGCCGAGCTTTTCAGTGGTTCCGAGGAGATGGACTACGTCTTCGTCAAGAGGCTGGGCTTGAGCGCTCTGATCCGTGAGGCCATGCAGGCGTGGAGCACCGGCGAGCTGAGTCGCCTGGTGCACAGACACGGCGGTCGGCCTATTGGCAGCTTCGAGGTTGATGAAGTGTCTCGTCCCGACAGCAAGTCTCCAATGAGCCCGATGAGTCCCTCCCAAGAGGGTAGCGACATGCTCAACGGGGCTCCCTCCTCGAGAGAGATCATCAGAAGGATCAAGCCGGTGCCAGTTCAGGCTTTGTTCATGGACTGCACTCACGACAACGAAACCCCCGCCCAGAAGCGCGACGCTCGCGACACCCTCCCCAACGCTGCCCTTGTCAACATGTGCGCGAGCGCAACTGGCAGTGTCATGGGATACGACGAGATTTACCCCAAGCTTGTTGACCTGGTCAACGAGACCAGACTTTACACCTCCGAGTCATCCTCCAAGCCCGTCAAGGTCGGTGGCGGTAGAAACGGCATCGGTGGCATCAAGAAGCTTCTCAACCAGATTCACACCCTCATGGGCAAGGACGGCTACGACGAAACCCATATCCACCACGAGGACCAGTACATTACCGTTCACAGAGTTCACCCCGATTCCAGAAAGGGTTACTTCTTGATCGCTCACACCGCATTCCCGGGATACGGCAACGGCAACGGTGCTTTCAATGCCGTTCATCTCGGCGGAACCAGAGCCCGCCACTTGGGCAGCTGGATGCTGGAGGTTGATGCCAGTGACGAAGCGAAGAAGGAGGTTTTGGACGACAAGAAGCTCCTTCGCGGCCTCCCAAGCCGCGTCGTCGATGTTCCCGGTATTCGCATGGAGGTCAAGGGCGACGAGACCATCATCGCCGTCCGGGACAAGTTCCCCCCTGGCAGTATCGCCCTGTTTGAGACATGGATCCCGACTGCTGAGCACTCCGCAGGTCTCGACACCTATGTGACCTCCGGTGCGAAGGCTGCCGTGGAGGACTTGAACCTCGTCGACCTCAACTTTCTTCTTTACAGGTGTGAGGCTGAAGAGCGTGACGGTAGTGGGGGCAAGGACGGGTGCTACGACATTCCTGGTCACGGGAAGCTTGTTTATGCCGGTCTTCAGGGCTGGTGGAGCATCCTCAAGAACATCATCAAGGATAACAACCTTGCCCACCCTCTTTGCCAGAATCTGCGTGATGGTCAGTGGGCCCTGGACTTCACCATCGGCCGTCTGGAGCGTGCTAGTCAGACCCCAGAGTTCGAGCGCCTCGGCAAGCCTGCTGCCTGGCTCAAGGATCGATTCGACGCGATTCGCAAGATTCCCAGTTTCCTTCTTCCAAGATACTTCGGCCTGGTTATGCGAACCCTCTACATGGCTGGTTGGGAGCGCGGTCTGGAGCAGATGAACGACAACGTCCGTCAAGGACAGTGGTTCCTCCAGAGCCTCGCCATGGTCAGTGTGCAGCAGACGGGCCTGGTAAAGTCAGCATCGCTGTGGCCCAAGAAGTTGGTCCCTTCGCTGGCTGCTGGTTTGCCCCATTTTGCCGTTGAGTGGGCGAGGTGTTGGGGCCGTGATGTCTTCATTTCGTTGCGCGGTCTCTACCTTGGCACCGGTCGCTTCGACGAGGCCAAGGAGCACATCTTCGCTTTCGCCAGTGTCTTGAAGCACGGTATGATTCCCAACCTGCTCAGCAGTGGTGCTTTGCCGAGATACAACTCTCGCGACTCCATCTGGTTCTTCCTCCAGTGCATCCAGGACTACACCAAATTCGCTCCCAATGGCCTGGATATTTTGAAGGAAAAGGTCAAGAGACGCTTCCTCCCCTACGACGACACCTGGTTCGACGTTGATGATTCGCGCGCTTACTCGCATGAGAGCACGATTGAGGACGTCATCCAAGAGGCTCTGCAGAGACACGCCTCTGGTATGTCTTTCCGCGAAGCCAACGCTGGGCCTTCCATTGACTCTCAGATGAGTGACGAGGGCTTCAACATCTCTATTAACGTCGACTGGAACACTGGTATCGTCTTTGGCGGCAACCAACACAACTGTGGTACGTGGATGGACAAGATGGGCGAGAGCCCTCGTGCCGGCTCCAAGGGTGTTCCCGGCACTCCTCGTGACGGTGCTGCCGTCGAGATCACCGGTCTCCTCTACAGCACCCTCAAGTGGGTCGCTGCGCTCAACTCTGAGGGCAAGTTCCAGTACTCTTCCGTCAAGAAGAGCGACGACTCTTCAATCTCCTTCAAGGACTGGGCGGATCTCATCCGAGCCAACTTTGAGAGATGCTACTACGTCCCTGTTTCCCCCGACGAGGACTCCAAGTACGACGTCAACACCAAGATCGTCAACCGACGTGGTATCTACAAGGACTTGTACAAGTCCGGCAAGGAATATGAGGACTACCAGCTCCGAGCCAACTTCCCGATCGCCATGTGTGCTGCTCCCGAGCTTTTTGAGCCGGCGCACGCCCTCCACGCGCTTTGCGTCGCTGACCAGGTCCTCCGCGGCCCCACCGGAATGGCCACGCTTGATCCTGCCGACCTGAATTACAGACCTTACTACCGCAATAGCGAAGACAGCGATGACTTCGCCACTAGCAAGGGACGAAACTACCACCAGGGTCCGGAATGGCTCTGGCCGACTGGTTTCTTCCTGCGTGCCCTGCTCAAGTTCGACTTGGAGAGAAGAAGCTCGGACGCAGACCGTATTGAGGCGTTCCAGCAAGTCACCCGAAGACTCATGGGATGCAAGCAAATGATCAAGGACAGCCCCTGGGCTGGGTTAACCGAGCTGACCCAGAAGAATGGAGAGGACTGCCCCGACTCCGTAAGTTTTCCCACTGTTTCTGTGATGCAACCCGACGCTAACAATACACAGAGCCCCACACAGGCTTGGTCGGCTGGTTGCCTGATTGATCTATACATGGACGCTGCCGAGGAGCAAAGCGACAAGGCCAAGATTGCCTTGCCGACAAGGTCCAAGTAGGGAAACTCGGCCTCGACGATGGACGTGACTCTTGCTGTCAGAGAGTTGTGGGATAGTGGTGAAGCAGGCTAGCAGCCGCATGGGTGCAGGTGCTCATGATGGTGCAACTGAGAGGATGGAGAAAAGTGATTGGTTTCCTGCGAGCATTGGCGAACACGACATGGGCAATTGGTATATAGATAGAATGCATTAATACCTAAAGGTTTTCCTACTCTCGATGTATGTGGTGATGAAGTCTCTCGGTGAAATCGTGCGTTGGATCTCACACTGCTCACCCAAACACTACGCAAGTAGGGGCTCGCTCTGGGTATCTATTTGCAAAATTAAAATCAACTTCGACTTTGGGTACGGTTGCGATACTCAATCAGCAAGACTGTTGGGCCAGGCGCTCGAATGACTGTCCTCGGTATGCCGGGTTTGGAGCAGATGGAATTGACAAGAACCGAGTGAGATAAGTTCTGGCTTTGCTGGCCGCGGGGTATGCTGTTGGAGATACCTGAGTAAATGTGACGAGTAATAGGGGATTACTGTTGAGGCGATGGGGTGAGTTTGTGCTGGTTTGTAAAGTTTGCACGTTGAATTGGGTGGTACGGTTAAGTGTCACGGCCTAGAACAGCTAGGATGGGTGCATAGTATTGGATTGTGTAGGGCAAGATGGTGTGTTGGATGGCTTGGGATATATGCTTGGAGAAACATGGTGTTGTCGTGCGTGGCGGAGATGTGTTTGTCGTGGGTTGGGTTGCTATTTAGTCGTCAACATGGTGGGTAGAGAAGACAGGAAAGACAGCAAATTCGGGTCTTGCGACAGGTCTTCTTGCCATGCTACACGTGTCTGATGCTTGACCTTCTGTGAGGCGATAAGTCCCTCATTCGAGACTTCGGACGTGCGTGTGTGTGAGTGACGGGAGTTGAGGTATGATAATACACACAGGATGAGCTGGAAGAACAGCGGCGCGAGATGATTGATGGGTGTGTTCTTCTGAGTCGCATAGCTGCTGTGATGGATGGGGGTATGTGGGAGATTCGTATTGAAGGTGAAGGGTCACCTGAATCAGAGACACCAACAGTTGCATCGCAAATTCGTGTCTTGGGGAACAATTTCAGCACGGCATGGCTTATCTTATATTCGAAGGGGAAGTGTTTGAGTGTTGACACATGGTCTTCGAGGCAAGAGGAGGGAGCACGTGGAGGGAAGCTGCTTAGTTTGGAGGCGGCTTTGGGACGGACCTTGGTGGTTGACATGGCTATATAAGCGCGGCTGATAGCGGAAACGAGTTCTTGGCAGAACCAATACATCCTTCGTGATCACATTGTTAATTTGAGGAGATAAAACCGTTGGAAAGCTTCGGTCTTGCTCTATCCCAGGCCAGTGTAAGCGTGAGGGACATCGTAGTTCACGCATATGAGATTTGGAGGGCTTGCATTTGCCCTCTGGTGCTATGACGGATACTCAGGCAGAGATGAACAGGGGCGAGGGGTGATGTGGCATCAAATTGATCAATTACCGAGTTTAACTGTGTGGTGAGATGGAGTGCGTGGGTACCTTTTGAACTGAGGGGCTTGTTGGCGCGTACGATCTTACAGACCAGCTCGCACATCGACAGGACATACTATTTCTGTTGTCCTGGTTTGCGAAGTTAGAGCAGTCTAGTATGCAGCTTAAATGATTTTGTGAGAATGAATGTGACGAGTTATCCTTGAATGTTATCATCTCAGCTGTCGGGAAGGGCGACTATTTAAGCACTAGAAGAGCTTCTTATTGACAGGCCAACCAAATCATCAGGGTTACTATAAACTGTTCACAGGTGAGCTGTTTCATTTGGGTCTGAACCACATGTACTTATGACTGTGTTCACCATGACTAGTCCCCTGGACACAACATCACTGCTGTGTATGTTTTAATGGGACTGAATGCGCCACAAATACGTTTGGCGTGATAGAGGAGACAAACATCAGCAGCCTCAGTTGTGGATCTTAGTTAGTGGGGTGATTTCTTGAGATGTCTTCACTGAAATAGCCCTCATGTCGGCAGCATTCCTACCTTCAGTCCCTGTTTACAGCGCACGTGAATTGGCAATCTGAAAGATGCAAGGCGATTTTGATAAACTCTTGATTTGTTAATGAGGGTGCTTTTATATGTTCCAAGAGAGCGCCGGGAGCTGCGTGAGGGATCCGGTCTTCAAACAGTCTTCCAAGCGTACACGTTAGTATAAATACTCTATTCAAGTCCTCGTAAATAGAGTCCGATCAGCGATCGAACATAAGGTCGAGTTGGTGTTTGAAATGAAGAACCTGACTGGTGATTCTTGTATAGATGGCTGAGACGTCAACAAGGGGTGCTATAATCTTTTGGAATATAGGCACGTTAGTTTTAGCTTATTCCACGGAAATATACTATTGAAGGTGGTGATGAGGGAAAGGGTTGAGGTCTGGTGTAATGTAGTCCTTGTCAAGAAAGGGTCAGCTTTTCGCAGCATGGGAATATCACGAACTAAAGCTCAGCTGGTAGCTAGCAATGCTCAAAACGATGCCGCAAATTTTACCTGTTGAAGGCTGATGTGATCTGCTACGGCTGGAATATATAGGAAGTTTGAGATGGCGCACTTGTTGGGTGTACCGAAACGTCTTTTAGTTGACTTGGGTGGATATCTAAGCGTGCTGGTAAATCTAGAACCTGAGCTTAGAAGCAGGCAATCTCCGGTTCTGGGTATTCGTCACCTCACAGTGATGCAACAGGTAGTCTTTGTGACCTTACGTTCACCCGCCTCGGCCTGGTGGGGAATGCAGAACTGTTATATAGGTGACAACGCAGAGACGCAAGGAATAGATAGTAGGTATACATAGCGGGCGACAGGGATGAATGACGTTAAGATCTGTGATGGCCTTATGGTAAGTTGGCTGGTTTCGAATTGGGACGATAGCTGTGTTGCTTTTAGCTTGGTCGGTGCCACCAAGGCTTGAAATCACAACCTAAGCATTATACCTGTACTGATACCTCTGGCCGATTTTTGCCCTTGAAGGATGGGCGCAGAGGGACTCACCTATTCCATTATATTTGGAAATGAGATCTCTGTGGGTACCATCGTTTGTCGTGAAAGCGAAGACAATCAAGGGCATGAGAGAGCTGTTCTCCGTGAGATGCATGAATCTATTGAGGCGATGGAATGGTATGGCATTAAGAACTTCGTGACTATTTAAACACTGAGATTACCGACGAGATATCTAGCTTTTAGGATAAATCGCTCTTGCCTCCTAAAGCGTTTTCTGGCAGTTAGATATCATGCTGTAAATATAATTAAGATCTTATTATGGCAACTAAGATGCTTCTTGTCTGAGATAATATTTGCAGCAGATTCTGGCCATGTCAGCGAATAAGGGGTGGATGTATATACGGGCGGGAGAAGAGGCTAGCGGCGACAGGCGTGAGCCCCCTTGCCGCTCAACTTGTCATTTGTGAGTAATTATTCAATCACAAAACTTGATCTTTTCTTCTTCTGGCTCGGAACATCTAGGCCTTTCATAGAGCTCTTGATGACCATGTTGTTGTGTTGGTTCAACCTTGCTGGAGCAGTTGAGAGACGGGACATATACTTATCTAGCATTGATATGCGCCGATGCCGTCATACTGCAGCTGTCGATTTGATAGAGTTGTCTCGATATTGAGAAGTATTTAAGTGCCCGGATGTCGTTGATTTTCGGGCTCAACAATCATCGGGCTCCCACATTTACATTTTTCGGGGTTCGAAGACCACCTGGGTTTGACGCGCAGTTACTCAGTGACTTTGCGGAGTTTCCCAGACACGTTTCGCCTTTCTTTATGAATTTCAACAGGACAAAATACGGATGAATAAGTTTGGGGAGATAGAAGAGATGGGCGGCGGGGGAGTCGAGCACATACCGGTATCAAAATCTGGGATGTCGAGGGTAATTTCCAAACAATCGCCTCTGTTGTGTCTATTGTCCACCGACTTGCAAGGTAACCCCAAACGAAAGAACACATAATTTTACGAGCTATTAATTTCAGCGCTCGAGGCTGGTTCCTCGGGCATGGGTGAAGCATTAAATGTTGGACGTAGAGAGCTTGAAATTGTCAGAAAGGCGGTCGGCATCTTGCGATGCACACAACTTGATATCCTGATTTGGGGCGTTTACACCCCAAGGCCTACATCATCCATGCATATTTATACTAAATCCATCGTTCATTTGATGTTCACTTGACTCAGACTCGGCTGATCTACTGACCTCGCGTTTCCAACGGAGTGTTGGCAGAACAGAGAAGCAACAGTATTTAATCATCAAACTCAGCGTTACGAAAGGAGTCCAACAACTAATTCTAGGTGTCCGCATCCTTCGAATGCGATGCTAAATGCGGTGTGGAGGGCTTAGAAGTATTCTCTGCTACCGGTATGCTGGCATAGGCGTATGGTGTGCGATGCGCTGCAAATGTCTCTGCTTGTATCGGGTCTCTTTACTTGAATCATTCGATACGGATGAATACCCGACAATGAGGACAAGATAGGCCTCCTGGGGCATCGTAAATAATTCAGACTCGGCGCTGCAGGCGTGTGGAACGATGCAAACGGACACAAAGTCCATCTCATAGCCTATCTTCGGGCGAGGTAATCGCCATGATTTGAAGCCACTGCCAAAAGGGCAAAGATACCTCTCACTGCTGACATTTGAGGACTTTGCAGCTGAATATCCGACTCCTCACCTGGTCCTGTTGGGTTGAAGGCGATGACATCTGCAATTCGCCTTGCGGGACTGGGCTCTGAGTACTGGAACTGACTGGGGAAAACGATATCAAAAACGTATAAATACTTCATCTTCGCGGACCTTCACCTGGGCCTGGATTATCCACAGCATCAGTCACAAAATTCTCATTCACATCACACCTTGCGCAACAAAACTCACAAGCAACAAAACTCACAATTCTCATCTATTCCAATCCCAACAATTCAACATGCAAATTGCAAAGATGAAAGTTATTGCTCTCAGCCTCTTTCTGCCGCCACGCCGACTGAGGGCCCGTAGGGGACTGTCAAAGATGTTGGGGTCATCGAAGCTCGTGCTGCCAAGACTCTGATTCGCATGTAACGCGACCTCGGGGGTCCATGCAAGACCTGGTCCATTCCGGACAACACCTGCTGGAAGTTCTTCTTATCATGCATAGCAGGAATCCGTTGGTCCCAGTACCAAGTATTAAAACTTCATCGCACTCCTGTAAAGTTTGAATGGCTTCTTCAAAAGCCTTCTCCCACTGAAGTAATGATGAATTCCTCTGACTCCATCCATAGACCACATCGGTGTGGAATACAACTACAAAGTCTCCTCTTTCGAGGTCAAGGGTGGAATGTCCCGCAGCTTCTACACCAACAATAGCTGCAGGGGAGGCGTTTATAGCTCTTCTGGAAGAGTCACTCGGCTGAGCAGCGACAGGAACGATAAGTTCAGCAGCTTTCGGTGCTACCACTAGAGGGCTTGGCAAGGGGGAAGTCTGCTTGAAGACGATGGCGGTCTGCACATACTTCCACTAAAATAGGGGTCATAAGCGCCATTCGAATTACCAGAACTGCTAGCACAGACTCACTCACTCGACTTGAATACTATCATTGGGATCCTCAACGTCATCATAAATCCCGACTCAGGTGATCATCAACTTTTGCAATGCGTGAGTGATTAAGAGGACTATATCATTTTACCAGCGACAAATTGGTATATAGACTAAAAGCAACTACCTGCCGAATGCAGTGGGCGCAGAGACTCCTCAAATCCTGCTGGAATTGCATGGCTCTCCTTAACCCACATACCAAGGCAACATCCATCCCTGAATGCCCACTCTCGCTCAGTTTGCAGTGACTTTACTCTCCACCTAGCTAGATCTTAAATCTCATGGCTGGACTGACTTCCCAGTAACTAGTTATGCGCCGACCAACATGAAAATTCGATTCGATTAGTGGCCTTGATGCACTATGGATATTAGCAAAGCTCGCGGCGAACGTTCCACCAGCTTGCAACTGCGTGGCAAAAGCAAAAAGTCAAAAAGAGGTAGATAGAAAGAGAATAACAACAAGCGAAGCTGCGAAGCAATGCAAACACGATGCAATTAATTGGATAGCACTTGACAAAAATTGCAAAAGAAATGTGCGCGCAATCGCGGACGGGAATTGAGCCCGACGTGGGGGTCGAACCCACAACCTTGAGATTAAGAGTCTCACGCTCTACCGATTGAGCTAGCCGGGCAGATCAGGTGATCTGCCTTGTTGTTGGGGAAGTCTGCGGTAGCAAAACCCTTGATCCTTAGCCAGCCCCGCTTCAGTGCCTTTGCTGGCAAGGCCGCGAACGAAAGTTTTCCCCATCGGGCAGTCAGTGGTCTGTCGGTAGCGGAAGCTTTTTGGTTTGCATTTCAGCTTCCCTTTCCAGTTTTTGATCCTTTGCCAAACCAAATTCCTTGATTTTTGCGCCAATTGCTACCCTGCTCGGTGTTGACATTTTGTGACCACCGTCGGGCGTGGTTCCCTGAGAACAGCAGTTTACAATCAGCGTGACGGCTTTGTTAAGAATCGACGACATGGCCAGAGAGTGAGAGACATTCTGCAAATTCGGAGTAAACCTTAATGTTTGCATAGCATACAAGGCAGTTGAGAACACCCTTTGATGTTTTTGACTGTCAGCTTGTGAACTCGCAGCTGGCTTACACCTTGCAACTCCTCCAGATAATGATCGTGAGGTCGGGCTGTTCGTTCGCTCGCGCCCAACTCTTGCGGGTCGGCGTTCTCCCAGTAGGTAGGAGCATGTGATTATCTTCAATAAATCACGCAAAGCGCTTCTGCCGCCTAGCTCATCCTACTCTTTCCCCGCTGAGGCTGATCATCCTTCCTTTGACAAGGGGGCCAATAAGCTAGCCAAGTTTGCAAACCTTGAAGTCGAGACATGTTCAAAACTGCGAGATATTTCCCTTGCCCCCAGAACACGCCTATAGCTGCATATACGTCTCATTATTCAAGCTCGTGTCCTACCAAACTGTACGCTTTCTTTGTCTCCGCGCTCATATTTGCACCTGTTCTGCTTTCACCAGGCGGAGTCGCAGTCTTTTAAATCGTATTGCATTTTCAAGCCCACTCTAAAATAGCGATATTTTTTCGGCAGTCTTTTCTCTGCCAAAGATGTCAGGTCATACGATTTGACGATGCGGAGCACAATGGGACTGTGGAAGTCTCACCGTCTGGCCAGTCTTACTTTGAGCCATATCACGACCCAAATGACGAAGACGACGAAATCAACCATTGTCTTTTCCTCAACTACGATCTCAAAGATACGCTCCCAGACTTACCTGTTCTGTCTCGATCTGCCGAGAGTGGATGCTCACTTTGTCTTCTTATGAAGACTGAGATCACGAAGTATATCGCGCTAAGTGATGACTCGGAGCTAAAGTTCGCGGACTTGTTCATACATAAGCTGTGCTACTCCATGCAAAAACACGTGGATGGCGAGCCGCCATTCATATCACGTCTCCATGCTCTGTGGGTTTATTTCAGGTTGCTAAATGAGACCCACGGCGAAGAAGATATGTCTTGGATGCTCCGACTTGAGATACAGGCCGATCCTACCGGTAATGATGTTCCATCCCAGATCACGAACCTAGCTAACGCAGAAAAAGACCCATGCGCACAGTGGCTTTCTATACCACGCCAGCCAGTTCAGCAAGATGTCCTTTCAGAGGCGGGCATGCGACGTCTAAATCAGCTCGTAGAAATCGCTTTCCAAATTCCTACTGCCCCAGCCACCAAAGACCTGCGCCTCCCAACACGACTCATCGACGTTGGCTTCCGAGGTATAGGCAAGGAAAACGAAGAGCCCCGACTTGTGGTCACAGCAGACTATCCGCCCCTTCAAAATTTGGATGAAGATCAACGCTACGTGGCGCTGAGCTACTACTGGGGTCCATCTGAGAAAGCCAAACGCCAGCTGATGACAAAGACGGCAACACTCAATGATCGCCTCCATCGGATTCTGTTCTCGGCGCTTCGGAAGACGCACCAAGATGCACTTCAGATTTGCATGTTTCTAGGCGTGCGATACATCTGGATAGATTCTCTTTGCATCGTTCAGGACGACGAGAGCGACTGGGACCGCGAGGCCGGACAAATGGGAGGCGTCTATGCCAATGCGTATCTGACAATTTGCGCCGCTCAGGGTGACTCATGCCTCGACGGGTTTCTCACACGCAAATACTCTTCCAACGTCGTTGAAGTTCCCTTCACATCGTCCCTCAACCCATCTATATCTGGTTCCTTTTCCGTATTCGCCGCTCCGGGGGAATGCGCATACCTTGAACCCCGCACCATTGGCAAGAAATTCACTGCTGACTCTCCCATGGGAATGTACGATCCTTACGATTACGACAAAGATTGCAATTGGAATAAACGTGGCTGGACATTTCAGGAGGCTTTATTGAGCCCGAGGGTACTCATTTTCGGGGAGAGGATGATTCATGTGTGTTCCGGCGACGAATTGATCCAGTCTGAAGATGCGATGACCAATGGCTCCAATGAACCTACAACCTGCCTATTCATAGACCAAGACGTGGGTTCCAAGGGGCTTGCGGAAAAGATCATTTCAGACTCTGACTGGGAAGGGTTAGTCACGGCTTACTCTCACCGGTCCTTAACCAAAACAGACGATGTTCTGCCAGCCATATCGGCGCTGGCAAAACTCTGGAACGAGAGAGCCGAAGGCGAGTACCTCGCAGGTCTGTTTTCTTCCAATCTGCATTATAAGCTTCTATGGACCCACGAGGGCATCACAACACCAGCTCTGTTCCTCAATCAATGCTCCGAACAGTATGTAGCACCGTCCTGGAGTTGGGCTTCTCAACCGCATAGCATCTCGTGGCCTTGGTTTGTTCAGGGCGTGTTCAAGCCGGAATTCCAACTCGTGGAGAGTTGCGTCTCTCTGGACGGCTTGAATCCATATGGTCGGGTCAAATCGGGCCACCTTTTGCTTTCAACGAAGATACGGGAGATCCCGACTACGAGAACACTACGCGGGTCCGAATTTCTCGGTTACACCTTCCCTTATAAATTATTGTCAGAAGACGGAACAGTACTGGCGCGCCTTCGCTTCGACTGGCGAAATCCGTCCATGTCATAAAAAGGACCGATAGACCCAACAACAGGAGAAGAGCGCGAAGACGGTCCTATTGACCAACTACACATGGTTTTGATAACAAGCACATTTTGCGAGGAAGAAAGCAAGCGTGATGACTCTCTCATATATCAGGAACTTCTCATGGGTCTTTTGGTGCTCTCTACTGGCACTCCTGGCGAGTACCGCAGAGCTGGCGTGTTTTTTACTGAAGCAAGTGGCATTGGCGGGCACGAGTTTTGGGACCAATGTACTGCGCAGGAAGTTAGACTAGTGTAGGCATGGAAATCAACCAAGTCACACGATTCTCCAGCGGTATGCATGAATCCTGGACAACCACCAAAGGCACCAAACAGACTCCATCTCTTAGTGGTCTCAAGGCAATGTCACTTTTATCATCCGTGTATCAAGCCACTTCCAAGAGCTCGTGCTAGCTTGCAGGAACGACATCGGAAGACCGCAGACCGAACATGTTTTGGATTTGGTGGGGTCCGAATTGTGAATGATCACGTCTCAATATATGCAACGGACCTTTTACCTTTGAAGGTTGGAATTGGCGTGAACTCATAGGCGCTGTCCCGATGCATCGTAAGCGTCCTCTCTGCTAAAATTGAGAGAAGGACCGCTGGCTGACTTTGAGGACTATTTAATGGTGCCCGATACCTGAAGGAAGACTTCAGCAACACCAATGCATGCCTCCGAAACATCCTTGCCTTGCCTGAATATTGCATTGATATTGACAAAGAAATGCGGGTGTCATACAATACAGATTGAAAGATGTCATCTTGTGGTCAACCCGCCAACGACTTCGACATGTTTTGGACTTCCGAGTATTGCCTGAATAATAAGATGCCCTGGCCGATGAAGGACGAAGAAAACCGAATCCAGTCTTTCTCCTTCTCAAGTTAACAATTTAGTACTTTTGAATGATCTGCAGACCACTAACGATACCGGCATGCAAACACGATCCTCAGAGTGACGAAACTGCAACCTTTCACAATGCTGTCAATAATTTCCCCCCTGTTGATTGACGTCTTTTGAATAGCCGGAAGTCAGCAAATCGTCCCTCGTTATATCCCCTAATAGTAAAACACGCTCTCAGTCTTATAAAAAGTTCAAAGAGATCAATATTGACTCTAAGCCAAGCCAATCGGCCTTTCGGGTTGGGGTTTCTGTTGTTGAACCAGAGGAACCTAAACGGAGCCTATAGTACAACATATGACCAAATCAGGCCGCCTGTCGTTCTTTTGATGAGGGCGGTACCCATCTCACAGTCTCGATACGAATCGGTGAATAATCAGGTACTAGGGAAAACACCAGACAGAGTCAGACGTGTGGACATCATCTTACAGATAAAAGCGGCGTTTTTCATCCAGTTTCCTGGGAGAACCCCAAACAACTGGCCATCCGTATCAAATTCAAACCTAAGGTATCAGTCAGAGATCAATTCGACGACCAGCATTGTTGTTTGACAAAAGTCCCCAGTTGCTGATGATCCCTTTATTTAAATACACAAAAGAACTTTTCAACGCGGCGCTTCCCGCCGTGTGGAACGCTCGGAAATACAGCCGAGATTTCCATCAAAGCCTCAAGCAGCCCGAATCTATGCCGTTTCGCCCCAGAGCCATGTTCACCACGACCCTGCACACCTTGATGTTTGATGACGAGCATAAATGACAACGCAGCCTCCCAACCTATTAAAAGCCGGCTCATGCCCATTTTACCAAGGGAAAAGACAATGTAGTCGTATCAACCCCCAAATTTCCATTCCTTTTTGCGCTGGCAATTCACTGCTCGTACAAAATAAATGTGGCATTCCCACTGGAAAGTTGAGGCCAGCCACCACTCGCGACTTTGACAACGGAAGTCACTATCGTCCGAACTCCCCTTCTGCTTATCACGTATTATTCCGACTGGATATCCAACTCGTGCGAGGGCGCGACGAGTCAATAACACAATCTTGCCAGGGGTTCCAAAACGTCTAGAGACTAGCAAAAGCCGCCGCGGTAGCTCTGGTGAGGAGTTGCCGATGTAGTTGTTGAAGATTCTTCACAAGCGATCAACGTCTCGCTTTTAAGCTTCAGGAATTTTGCGGGCCATTCTGTTGCACCTCGCATGCTTCCGACCGCGAGGCAGTTGGATTGTTGATATATAAATCCAAATCCCGAACCACTCAGTGTCTCGGAAGAGCAACAAATTGTGCGGGATCAGGATCACTCGTGGAGAAAATATCACGAACACCTGTAATCAAGGTCTGGCAACTATCAACTACAACCTTCGCCCAATAGACAAGAGATCGTCTCGTCACATTGAATACCCGTTCCCAAATACTACTCCAACAGAAGGGCCGGAAGATGACATCGTGCCCATTATCACACCTCGATCAAGACTCCTGTAACTTCAAGGCTATGACACGTGAATTGTTTGATGCAAAAGTTATCGTCAAACTCCAAGACGGAAGGACCCGATTGTTGCTGCGTGTTGAGAAGCCACGACACAAGATACGATTCCCTCCTTAAATACACGAGATACCCCAAAGGCTGCCGAACCCCGTGATCGGGAACTTCGGCTGCGAAAACAACACCGACGTCCTCGTCGCCCAACCAGCCATACCCTCTCCATCGCGATACCTAGGTTTCTGGGGACCGCGCACCATACACGGCTCCAAGTATTTGAAGGCTATTTGTCGATGGCGAATGGAGGCACAAGGCCCAACGAGAAATATGCGATTTTCTGTCTCTTTGTGAATGGCCCAAGGCATCTAACATGCTTAATGAGACTTTGGCGGTGGGCACAACACCGATCACCACATCAACTCCACCAGCCCCGGCAACCAGTCCGCCCTTCAGTGTCTCCTCTATGCGCTTATCATCAGTCAATACTCAAGCAGTCATAGTGTAGAACAACCTGTTCTTAACCCAATCCCCCTCCCCTCAACGAGCAAGTGCAACCTTAACAGGAATAGAGCCAGCTCCGACAACTACTTCGTCGTCAGTCCATCCTATCACATTACCGCGGTTAAGACCACCATGGATTGTTGCCACAAAAGCGGTTCATTCTCAAACTTGAACCTTTTTATAGGTAGTCCCAAGAGCAAAAGACTTCACCTCTCCAACCATCAACCAACCCCCCCCCCCCCCCCCCACAAATCAGCCTCAATCATCAAATCAAAAAAGTGAACACTTCACGTCGCGCACCAGGCAAGAGATCCGTCACGATTTCCACGTCCATGTCTCCAGCACACAAAAAGACGAGTTCAAGCGCATAACACACCAACAATGACATTCCATAGTTACTACGTACGTGAAGCCGTCGTCAGCTCCGACAGTCCTGCCTCAAAAACCCCAGCCCGACACGACACAAGACACAGCGCCGAAAAAAAACGGCAAAAAGGGTCCAGGCCCCCGAATCCACACTGCGACAAAGCTCCCTGTTACGACACGACGCTGCAGGTGTCAAAAGAAGAGCACAGGGTTGTCGCGAACCCACCGCGACAATCCGTTTGATCAGTTTGATCGGCCCGCTCGGACGGTCGGGAGGGTCCCCCGCCGCAAGCCGGCCCCGGTCTGCAGAGGTGGAAGAGAGGAAAAATAAAATGACGCAAGCAATAGCAAACAATGCTTTGTCGAGTCAGCAAGATGCACGAATCATTAAACAAAACAATGCAAACGGTCAGATGGACGTTTCCAGTGCCGATGAAGAGGTATAAAAATTATCATTTTTGGATGCCGAGCTGGCCTCGAGACCACCGCCAGGCCGTAGTCTAAACCCGCGCGCCAAAGGTGGTGGACTCGGGCCGCTCCTGTGATGTGGATTTTGGGTGCCGGTTTTCCCCTGCAAATGTCCATTGACGTCCCCGTGAAACCCGCGTGGTGAAAGGGACATGTACCACCAATGATTTGTTTCCAACAAAACAAACAAACCCTCCTATTTCCTGCCGTACGCCTATAATGAGCAAATAAAGAAAGCACGAGTCTTGCCCAAGAACAACGTGAATGGATATCCAGACACCAAATGCCGTAAAAGATAGAAACGCCGTCTCGTAAGCCGTTGAGGGATAGTGTTGAAGAGTATTGCTACACGTATCCTGCGGGTCGTCTACGTCCGCTCGTTGACAACCCACTTCTTCTTCTCCTTGGGTGGCTTCTCCTCATAAGCGGCAGGAGCAGGTCCAGGCATGAATGATCCGGGTCCTTGGGTGAGACCGGCATGGTTGACGTCGACGCCGGAGCCAGCGATAATACCACTGGGGCCCTTGTGAGCGTGCTTGCCAAGCTCGTACATGCGATCCTTCCTCCTGAGGTAGCGGCGGCGCCAGATGCAAGCACCAATCCAGATGCCGGCGATGGCGACAACGAGGATGACAAGCATGACGACCCATCTCCAGTGGTTTGAGAGCCTGCGAGGTGTTAGCAGTCGGCCAAGTAGTGAACAGCCAGCAAGCTTACCAGTCTCCGCCATTGCCGCTGTTGCTTGAGCCTTTTGATGAACCGCTGGTAGCTGTGGATGATGCTCCAGATGTTGTTGCAACGGCATTACCATCGACGGCGTTGCACAAGGATGTGAACCATCCTTGAATGCTGCTGAAGCCGGCGGCATCGCACCCGGCGTAGTCACAGACGCCGGTGGCGGCAGTCTTCCAGGGCTGCAGAGCACTGTAACTGCAGAAGCATTTCTCGTACGTCGTCTCGTCGGCCTGCGCGGCGGCAGGAGGGACGCAAGCGCCGTTGGCATCGTACATTACACCGCATTGTGTTGCACAAGCCGGCAGCTGCGCAAAGGGCATCAACGTTGTCGTAGGAGAAGCTGCATGGTGTTAAGATCCGTCGATGGCAGGATGCTGACAGGTGAAACTTACACATTTTGGCGACAGTAAGGAGGCGTCAAGTCGATGTTGCAGATGTCGAGGATTGAAAAGAAAAGGAGGCTTCGAAAAGAAGGATTTAGTTGCGGGTGTTCACCCGAGAGCCAAACAAGGCACTGGAATGCGGAGACAATGGAAGCAATAGAGTGAAATATTTCCTCCTGATTGCGGTCGGCCAGAAATGCAGCGATTGGCACGGATCGAGAAATGAGCCACAATCCAGCAGGTCAAGCCCAGGTTATTGGGCGTGGTAGGAATGTGATCGAGTCGTGGGAGCGTTGGTCGGTAGTGATGTGGTATGTGTTCGGCCGAGATGCTTTCAAAAAGCTTTGCTGTTGTATTGGCGGATGGATTGCGTCGTAATGATTTCGTCCGAAGTCGTCGGGAGGTCGAGCAAGGTACAGCTGCCGTCCCAGCTTTCTGCCACACAGATTGCCTCAAAGCGTTGCTTTTTGCTCGGTCGATGCAGACTGCAGAAGAGGGCCAGTTTCGTCGTTCCGGGGGGCGAAATCGGAGCGTACGTAGGTATGGATGCACGTCGCGAGTTGTGTTTTTGGTCGACTTCGAGGTCAGGATTTCTGAGACGCGGTGATTTCGAGAGGGCGGTTATTCGTCACCAGGGGTGGATGTTCGGCTCGGTCTTCGGGAGGGTGGAATTGTGAGGGAAGCGAGATTCTCGTGTCAGGCGGACCCCAAAAGCGTACTGGACGAGATTGATCCTTGGAAGACCTCGTTGACGAGGAGCTGCTTGGAAAAGAAAATTGTCGAGGACGAGAGAAAGAATATCGAGACTCGGATGCGGCGGTCGACAGTGGTGAGGATGTGAATGTGGATGTGGATGTCGAAAGGCTGTTGGAGCGTCTGAGGTATCGCCTGGAGCGGGTTCGATCGGTCGGTCCTTACTCCTGGTCCTCCTCGAGCAGTGACGAAGCGAGTGTGCGGAGGGGAGCAGGTAGAGAGGCGGAGGGCGCCGGATTGATCGGGAGAGTCAAAAGACGTCTGTTTCGCGCTCGAGGGTGGTCGGGGTTGGAGATGGAGGAGGGAGAAGAGAGGTGGGAGACAAGAAGAGCGGAGGACGGAGAGGGAATCGGGAAAGTGATGACTGAATTGATGGGAATCGACAGACCAAAAAGCAAGAAATCGCGGTAAAGAGTAAGACAGACAGACAGACAGACAGCCTACAGGTTAGGTACCTAGGGACGCAGAGAAGAGGGCCGATGGATCGGGTGGTACGACCCAGGAGGGGAGCCCTGCGGAGAAGTTGGGTGACTGGATGTATCTCTTGGTGGTATTTCATACGAGGAGTTACATATTCAGGTGGTGCAGCGAGGCTTCCCTGGCGTGCAGAAGCGCCGCCAGCAAACGGCTAAACAGCAGATGCAACCCGTAATTCACACCCTCCAGCACAACACCACAGGGCATTGCAACCCAGTGGACACCACCTGGAAAGACCGGAAGGAAGGGATGGCCGCTGGAAGGGACTGCACATTGGACATGAAGAGAGGGGGTCACAGGGGGTGGTCTGCTGCGGCGTGGGAGACAAGGGAAGCGCTGCGGGAGCGACGGGCTCTGAGAAGTTCCTGGAAGTTCGAACCTGCTTCGACCAGTGGCTGGCGAATGACACCAGCCGAAGGAAGTACGTACCGGGTCCGGGGTTCCAGATGCAGTTTAGCGACTCCAATCGCTTGGCCAGGACCGCTGGATCTTCCCGCCAGGTTTACTCTACTGCTCAGGTTGGGGAAGGCGGGACATTGTCGGTACGTACCTCCCGCCTTCCTGCCTTCTGCCTGGTTTTTTCGTTTTCTTCGACTGAGGGAAGGAACGACGGATGGATGAAATGTTACAGGAAGGCAGCTGCAGCAGGCAGTGACTTCCGCATCTTCAGGTGCCCGAGAAAGGCAATCATCATTCACACGCCGCCTTCGTTGCCAATCCTTCCTCACCTGAACTTTGCGTTCTCACTGCCTCCCCCCCCAACCAACCGTATTTCCATCATACGAGCATCCAATACCATACCCTCGCCGATGAATAGCAGCCGCCGACGGAGCGCACAAACCAGGCAGTGCAGCACAGCGCCTGTGCGAGTGCATTTGCAGCTGCCAGCTCAAAAGACGAAGCACTTCTCTACATAGGTAGTACTGCTCTACTGGCCGGTCCGGTCTGGCCGAGCGCACTGGACAACAACACCCCAAGACGGGACGAGGCCAGCCGCCTCTTCTCCATCGCAGTCTTGGCCGGTGATGGGCCCTGGGATGGCGGGCTTGGCTATTGAAGACACCGTCGCGCACTTCCGCAGCGTATGGCGCACACGACGGCTTGCTGTTCTGCCAACACTGTCAATCATCCCCTGGGCTTGCTGTCACCCTTCTTTGTGTTGAGAAACTGAACGAAAAAGGTGCCCGGCGCCTTCGAGCACACGGCGACGCCACACGTGGAAAACAAGGCGCCGTTCAGCTGAAAAGAACACCACCACCCACCAACGCCAACGAAAGCCTGTCACCAGCCTGCTGTTTCCCCTCCTCCGTTTGTCACTGGCAATTGCCATCACCCACTGAAGGACTGAAGGACAACCATCAGCCGGGCAAGACGGAAAACGGAAAGCGTCAAAGTGGTGCAGGGGGTGGCTGGCGCTGATGTGGATCGCGCCTTACCCTTCCTGTCCAGTATTTTCTCCAATATTCCTGCAGCACTTATTGTGGGAATTTCCGACAGGGACCTGCGTGGTCGAGAACAAATTAACACGACTGCGAAAAAACGGGCACTCGCCTCAGTCTCTCCCAAACGCTCGTTTCTCTGTCTCACTACCCTGCAGCGAGAGATCAGCAAGGGAGAACAGAACACCTGCAAACACTTTGAGCACGCTGAGCCCGTCCGTGGACCACTCTTTTTTCCCCTTCATTCACTCAGTCCCGAACACGATAAGGCACAATCTGGCAATCGAGCCCCCTTCATTCTCCACCGTTTCCAACTCCCGCTACTGAAACTGAGGCGCAAAACATCAAAGGGGGTCCTCGTCACCCGGTTCCACGTGGAGAAGGGGCTGCCCACCGTAAAGCACTAAGAAAAGGACACAAATGGGCACCGGCAGACAAGTCTCTCAAGACAAAACGCGGCGACACTATCGAATATTGCCCCGATGGATTTCGCGGCCTGGCCTTACGCGAGGATGCCATCAATCGCTGACTGTGGTATCACCACTGTACCACCAACTCCAGCCGGAGCGCTAGAAAGGCCCCAAACTGGCTGCTTCAGTGCTTCTCAGTGCTGGAAAAACAAATCCCAGAGACTCGGGCCAGACAGGCACCACACAGCACATCATTGTGCGCCAGGAACTCTATTATCCCGCTGCCAATCAATGCTCTCCCGTTCGAGCAAACGGCGGCCTCTGATTTGTTGACGTCATGCGCCTCAGCGAAAAGCGTGTGCGAACGTGCTCATTTCTTCAATTATGCTTATGCCTTTTGACTTTCTGGCCGCAGGGTGGCGGACACAGGGCAGCCTGGCAAGAGTCATGAACGCGTCCTGCAGACTCAATTGACATTTGACAACAACAAACTCGCGGCCGGCGAAGGAACGGCGGACGGGACGAATGAAGGAGAAATATCCGCACCTCATCCTGCCCGTCCAATCGCTTACATAAGAAGCTTGCACCCCGAGATCTGGACCAAACACAAACAAATCCCTCCCTCCAGGGCGAGCGATCTGTCAGGGACACGAAAGTCCGCTCCAAAAATACACAGTCAGCTTACGAATGCAACTGTTTATCAATCTCGCCAAAAGCACTTCCCGCCCCCATTGTCAGCTTTCTCAGTCAATTGTGCCGCCGCCCGCATCCAACGTTCATTTACCGGACATCTCGAACTCCCCGGTCCATTCCACTACCTCTGGTGATTCCTTGGCCTCTTCGTGGGTACGCGGGGAAGCACCGCAGAATGCATGACGTCTCGTCCGCTGCCAACAGTCCGCCAAGCAGCGCCGTTTCGCTCGGCGGTCCTCCATGTGCATCCGGATTCGATAGCCGAGAGAATCAACAAGGAATACGGATGCAGCCGATCTCCAAGACAGATAATCTGCTCTTTGATATCTTGGGGTCGGACAAGCAACACACATTTGAGAATGAGAAGACATTGACTCCAATGGACTTGCCTAATTGACGCCGACGCATCACAAGGCTTTCGGCCCGCGCTGCTCGAGACGTTGGCGGCGAGCCACGCCAGGCACCGCCGTCTCGAACAGTCTGGCCGAGACCGCGTCGCCAGCCACTGTGAATCCTCCCTTGGCTGGCTGCAGAGGCAGCCATCTCTTCAGCGACATTACAAGCCACAGGTTGTTTGGTTGGGTGGCCAAGCCGTGGCTTGGCTGAAGGTTTGACCAAGACGCTTGGCACTTGTCATACAAATATTGGGACGAGGGGACCAACCTCCGCACTGGCACGGAGAACGGGACGTGCAAGAGTCCAATTTGAACCACCATGGCCAATGAATGACGCTGGCAATGTTCCTATTTTCGCCCATTGACCTCAGGTTGCATCGGCCGGAGCTGTGGGGCCGATCTACACGTTGCTGCCGGCGACATCTCCTCGAGTTCGCCATCATTGACCAGACTTTTCACCGCCGAGAAAACACAGTGCTGACCTTACAGCCCTTCTTGAAGACCGGATAGATAAGCCTTCGTTGCTGTGACTCCAACTCTTTCGGTCCTTCTCTGCTCAATGGGTCTCCCGCCCATGCGTTTGACGCGTACCCAAGTTGATGACGGGAACTAAACAAGTATTTTCACGTCCAATAGATACATACCCTCCACTTTCGTACAGTTATTGGGATTAGAATCTGTTCGACCATGTCACAATTTGGACGACAGCTGTCCAAGTCTAGACCGAGTTGGGAACATTTTTATTGCACACACGAGGTTTTACAATGACGAAGCCCTCACATAGAAATTTGAACATTTCGGTGCAAAAGTTGCAGATCCGAGCCTGTCTCTTTCCACAGATGCTTGAGATAATGCCGCAAAGCAATGGAAACGTGTCGCCCGGCCCTCGCATATAAATACGAACATTGCATCGACGTAGCATCGACGGGAACAATCAACCTCCATACCCGCCTCTGCAGTTGAGGAAATCGAGTAGATCATCCAAAGCTGAGATCCTATTTCGAAACCCCAGTCGATGACAGCCAGTCGCCCGACTTCACGTTCAATGAACGTTGCTGCGCTCCATCGTCCGTTATGCGTCTTGCAGTATTGAGACAGAATAGTCGTATGTCGACAGGGAAATGTGATATTGGGTACATACTCTGATATTATCTCCGTGTGTTTCTGGCTGGCGTCATGCTGCCTAAGGATTGCCACGAATTCTAAATCCTAACGAGTAGTGCTACTCAGACGTAACACGAGAAGCCGAAGAGATTCTTTGGCTGCTTCCCTCGAGTCAGATCGTGAAGCCAGGAGACTTCAATTTATAGCCTCGAGCCCTGCCATCGTACGGTGAGGTCTTCTTTAGTCGGTGAGCGTGACTACAAAACCGCAAGTATGGACACTAGCTGGAGTCGCAAGGGGCACAGATATCAGTTTGGTCCAGCGTGTAGCAGTCTCACACAGGATGTCGAGATCTCTTGATCAAGTGGTCATCTAACTTGATGACCATCGGCTTTGCGTACGGGCTAAAAGACCTCGCTCGTCCAATGTTCGGTCGTCAGGTACTGTCGGCGGGATACCTGCAGCGAATACTTTGGCAGGAGCTACAGCTCCGAACGTCAACGCACCGCCCATCATGACCCCGTGGGAAATGACATGATTTCTCCGCGAAGAGAGGCATTTTGCCGAGCAGATTTGTCTTACCCCGCCCCTTTGGGCCGACGGTTACTTGGGCTTGGAGACAATTGAAGCCTTGATGACTGGCGTTTGCGGGTCTTTATATTCAGTCCCGATCCAAATTTCGTGTGCGTGTTGTGACCTGGAGAATCGCTGGGAGCCGCATGGTGCTGAGCATTGCGAACCCAATGCCGGTACTGGGAAACTTGATGGCAATGTCACTGCCCCCGATGCACGCGGAAGAGTGGACCGGTTGGCCTATTTAAGCTGCAGGCTCTGCATTCATGTTTTCGACAATTCGCATCTCGTTCCCTTTTGGTCGCATAAGGGTGTGAATAGATAAACTACCCAAAGGCAGTCATGCCTCATCGCAAGCCAGCAGGAGCTTCAGTCCAGTCAAATGTTAGCTGGTGTAGACTTTTCTACCCTTCTACGCCTTTCTTGATTTATTCCTAGTTTGGAATACACATAGTATAGCAAGACAAAAACTTGAAAGAATTCATGACACTCGCCATATCCGTCTTAACACCCAAGTGCTGCTTACTTCTGTCCAACAGCCATAAACATGCGCCATTGACCACTTGCTTGCCCAAGTTGCATTGGTGAAACTAATTAGCATGCACGATCTAAATTAGAAAGGATATATATATGCACATGCCTCCGTCAGCTGCAAATGAAGGAAGGTCCACGGCAGCAAGACCTGTGCCGACAAGGATGAACCAGCTGGGTTATGAGACACGCCTTGTCTCACTGTCTTTGAGAAAGAGATCATGAAGTATTTGCTGAACATTTCGATTCACCTGATGATTCATCTGAAGAATCTCGGCGAGTATATATTCCAAGAAAGCCTTAGCTGTACTCTGGCTCAGCCAGCCGCAATGGCTGGCCCGTTCGGTCTCTGGTTCTCCACAATGAACAACCAAGACTGAGAACATCAGAAAGAAAGCTCTGAAGTCGTTTCATCAACCAGCTTAGTACGGTGATGATATTTGCTAGGGTCCATTGCGTATTACCATGGCATACACTGGGAGTGAAGTGATGGCAGAAGTCAATCGGGCGAGACGAGCACATTGGAAATCTCCCACCCCTCGTTCAAATGTCCACGCCCTCAGAGTCTGCAGAGTCGCAAAGTGGTTGTTTTCGAATGAAGAAGCAACGGAAAGGCAGATTTGAAGGGGGGGGGGGGCTTGCATCTCATCGTTCAGTAATTGATATATCGTACCTGGTTCGCAGAAGGATCGCCGTCAAGAGGAGATAACACATATTTCAACTGCATCATCATTTTCCAGAGCGAGGAATATACTTCTCTCTGTCAATAAGGTGACGAGAGCCAATTCAATCGTCATGTTACCCATCTCATGGCCAGAGCTTTTTCCATTATGATACGGTCCTTCGCGTTTCCCAGTCCAGCGCCTGCATGGTGATGAATCTTACCATTGGTCTCCGACGTGTATTTTCTATATGTGATGCGTAATAAATAGTGAGAAACCAATGACTCCAGAGCAGGAAAGTAGTGGGCTGTTCCAATGATTTGGAACGTCTGACTACGCGTCCGGAGAACAACTGACGTGTCACCGATCGTCAGGTTGTATCCAAGGCAATCCAAGAAGATCCCGGGGGTGACACGCATATCATTTCTGGGGAAGAGAGAAAATTGCAGCTCATATCTGATCAAATATATACTCCGTCATTGCTTGATCATTTGCTGGTTGATTAGACTCTGAAAGTCACAAGCTGGGGTTG
Source organism: Colletotrichum horii (assembly GCA_027406005.1). Taxonomy (NCBI): domain Eukaryota; kingdom Fungi; phylum Ascomycota; class Sordariomycetes; order Glomerellales; family Glomerellaceae; genus Colletotrichum; species Colletotrichum horii. The sequence goes on along the minus strand of JANVYB010000001.1, from coordinate 7,668,290 downwards.
AATGTGGACGACGTAGTAGAATCATGACGCACTTTGCCCGGTAGACTGTCCCATGGACATTTGAGTCTGTAGCAATGTGAAAATAGTGTATACAAATTATCTCTATCTCATCCGTTGAAACTCAAACGGCGATGCCCACAATGAACTGACTAGCTGCCTTCACCTTCTGATCAGATGATCCAGGCTGCACTGGTGATACATTGTTGAATGTTTAAGGAAGCCTCCGGCCATCGGGTAAGCTACTTACCACGAAGACTGATTGTCTATCCTTTGTTGATTATTCTCGTAGAATGAACATGTCCTCGACGTGGAAGGCAGGGCCGCGAGACGTCGGTGTGTCTTCTTTAGAATGGGCAGGGTCAAAATTTCTTGGAAAGTCCCTATCTGAAGCCAAGTACCATGAAATTATACTAGATATGGAAAATATGACTTAATCATCACATTCTGCTGAGACTCTTACGTTGTTGGACACTATGGCCCTAATATATAGTCTTCCGAGAGTCGCGATTGGGAGAGGCAACGACTGCACACACCCAAGTCTCCAAGAGAGTTGGGGAAGGAGTTCGAAAATCTTCAGTGAGTCATGGGACGAAAAGAACGCCATTCGACGCCTTGCTAGCGGGGATCTTGTACTATCTCACCAAAGTTCCAATGTGCCCTGGTATTAATCGTCGTCGTTTAGTCCCCCTGCGTCGCTAGCCTACGCCACCCTGGGAAGGAAGCTCGAGCCGGCTGCGCCCGTGCTGGGAAGGAAGGCCGAGACGAGACAACACGACCACGCGCGTCAAACGGCACCAAAAATGGTCACCTCTTCGCGGAGCCTCATCTCTGGGCACGCCCACATATCCCGGCTATCTGGAACAGACGCAAGATCTTTCCGGGTTGATGCAGGGTGTGACTCGATGGCAAATATCTCGTCGGGATGTTCCTGCCGCGTGCAGGGGCGCGTTGAAGGGCGTACTTTGACTCACCGATAAGACTGTTGTTGAATCGAAGAGGTCAATTTGGAAACTATAAGAGATACAATTCAACTTTCTCACAATCTGGATATGTTATTTTCAATTGCATTCCTGCACATCTTCTCTCCGGGTCTCCTGTCTTTCCTGATCCCCTGACTCGTAGGCAAAAACATTACAACAACTCTTCCGCAACGGCCCACCAAAATGTCGAAAGGTGCGTGAAGTGGCTTGATTAATCTAGCTACGAGCGCCGGGCGCGCCTGGCTACAAAGTGGTGTGGCTGATCCCTTATATAAAGGTGGGATTCAGGCTGGGATTCAGGCCTTAGGCCTGGGCCCAGCTGACTACCGTCTCACACCCCCCTTTCAGCTGACACTTCCCCAGCGCCCCTGTGAAGCTATTCCTATCCTAAAGCAGTAATCTAAATTGTTATATAATTATATAGTTTATTTTTGCTTTTTTATTTTATTCCTTTTATGCTATATTATCTTTATTATCCTATATTGCCTCTTAAAATACTTCTAATTTTTTTATTTCTCTTATATATCTAATTATTATATAGAACTTTTATTAAACTTAAAGCAACTTTAATATAAACTTAAGCTATATAGTGTAATAGTTTAACTACTTTTAGATTATATAGACTTAAATTAAAAAAGCTAGCAATTTAACCTTAAGGTTTTAAGTTTAAATTAAACTTATAGCAATTAAGTTTAATTGCTTTTTAATATTAGTAAATTAATATTAAAATTATATCTCTATAGTTAAGCTTAATATTTTAAAATAAATAAAGTTTATAGATTTTTATAAAAGTTAGTTTTAAGATATTTATTTTATATTAATATAAACTTAATTAATTAAGATAATTATTAGAAGATATTATAATATTTAGTTCTCTTTTTGCTTTTATTTTAATTTATATTTTTAATATTTAATTAAATTTAATAAAGTTAAATTTAAATTAATATATCTTTTAGTAATTAGTATTAATATTAATATATTATTAATTAAAATAAATACTAATTAAGATATCTAACTTAGTAATAAACTTATAACTTCATAAAGTTAAAGTCTTTAATTGCTTTTTAAGCTTTTATCTTTAAGTAACTTCTTATATAGAAAAGTTTTATAATTAGCAATTTAACTATTAAAAAGAGCAAATTAAAGCAATCAAAATAATATAAAGTCTAACTATAAAAATTAATTAGTTAGCAAGATATAAAAAATTAAAGTTATTATATATAAAAGAAATAAATAAATAGAAGAGACTTAATTAAGTTTAAGTTCTAAAATATTATTCTTAAATTAAGATTTATTATTAGTTATAAGTAGTATAAATAAACCTAGCATTCTAATAAAGTTATAATACTTCTCTACTATTAGCAGTTTAATAAGGTTATTAGCAACTATTTTATAAGTTAAGATATAGTTAATTTTAAAGTTTTTATTACTAATATTATTAATAATTTAGTAATATTTAATCTTAATATAGTGTAGTTTGAGCAACTATCTGCTTAATAAGCAATTATTAAAAGTATTTATAGAATCTATATATATTTAGAAAAATAATTAAATAGAGATATCTAACCTTTTAAAAAGATCTGTAATATATAGTAAAGCTTTTCCTCTAAGCATAAGATTTATTTACTCAGCTTTATAAGTTAATATAGCTATAAATAATTATAGTGCTAACTTCTAAGCAATTAGTGCTTCTCTATTTATAACTATATAACTAGCTATTAACTTATTAGATCTTTTATAATCTAACTAATTAGCATTATAGTAGACTAATAATTTAAGGTTATTAATAGAATGTTTTAAGCTGCTAAAGTAGAATACTAAAAATTATAAGCTATAAAGATATCTTTATATTAATTTCAGCAGTTTATTATGCTTTTCAAAAGCATATTATTAATTTCTAACAGCTCTATTTATAAGCATAAAGATATCTAGTTATATATTATTTATAATCTATTATAACTTACTTAAATTACTTTAATATTTATATATCTTAGTAGGTATTTTATATTATTCTGCAATCTTTAGCAGCTAAGCATTACTAAAGAGGTAAGATATTTAGTTATATCTAGTGATACCTTTTTCTATTAGCATATTGTTAATATATTTAGCTTATAAGATTTAAAGTTATTTTATCTTTTAGTAGCAAATAATCTTAAACTTAAGAAACTGTTATATTTCATTTAAATCTTTAATCTAAAAGAAGTTATATAAATTATCTTTAAAGTTATTAACTTACTTAATATTAAGTGCAGCAATAAGTATATTATTAATATAAAGTAATATTATAACACTATTCTTATTAATAAAAATATAAAGTTTTTTTAAAAGTAAATAAAACTCTAATTATTTAAAAATAGCAATAATTTGCTTATACTAGAGAAGAAGTGATTTTTATAATCTATAGAGAGCTCTTTTTAACTTATAAAACTAGTTAGATTTATTATTAAACTTATAAAGTTATATAATAAAAATATTTTGATCTCTTATAAAGGTATTTAGAAAAGCTATAACTATATCAATTTAGTAAAGTTTTAGATCTTTAAATATTATAATCAGCAGAAAGACTTATAGAGTAATAAGATTAGCAACTGCAGTATAAACTGTTTTATTATCTTTATCTTAAAAGTTATTATAGATAACCTATTTTGCTCTAACTTTATTAAGTTATTTATTTGCTATAACTTTTTTATTATATATCTATTTACTTAAGAGATATTTAAGGCTGTTTAAAAGCTTTTTAAGCTGTTAGTATTTTATTCTTTTTAAACTGTCAATTTAGGTTTTTATAGCTTTAAAGATAGCTAACTTTAGAGGTTTTTTTTCTATTGCTTTCTATTTTCTAAAAGTTATAAGTAAGTAAATCTCTAAGCTAAAAGCTTATAATAGATTAGATATTAAAAAGGCAAATATAATTAGTTTTTAGTCTATTTTATTATTAATTAAGTTAATCTCTATAGCCTCTATCTTATTGAATTCCTTATTAAACTTCTTAGCATTATATAGTATTTAAGTTCTAAAAGACTAAGTGATTTAGCTAAATAAAGCAAAGGCTGCTCTTAGTGATCTTATAAGAATAGAACCTCTACTACTGCTCTTTAGTTTTCCCTTTTATTATCTTTATATTAGTTAAAAATGCTGCTGAGAAGCAGCAAAGGATTTTTGCTTTTAAGCAGAAGCTAAAAGACTTTGCTTTAGAAAAGCATATTAATTATATTACTATAGAGAAAAATCTTCTTTTAATATTAATTATACTTATATATTTATAGTGCTAGTATTATATATTAGTATATAAGTGTAAAGGACTAGGCACATAGAGCGGCAATGCTGGGGACAACCCAGCTAATAAAGGCTGAAGGTATGGAGACGCCTGTAGGCTTAGGGCATAGAACCCTCCACAGCAAGAACTCAGCAAGGACTTACTGAAGGTTAGAAAAAGAGGATCTTAAAAGAAGTAAGCAAAAGTAGTGCAGCAATACTATACCTACCTTTTAGATGTTTTTCTTATCAGTTTAACCTAACTATAGCTTATAGCCTCTAAATACCTTTATAATTCTTTTGCTTTTATTTTAATTTAAGAAAGTTAGTAATAATAATAGCATTATATATCTAAGTAATACTTATTAATTAGGCTGAAGAACTTATACTTAGTGTTTGCTAAATATAAAGTGAAACAGCTTATATAAACCTATATAGAGAAGATAACTCTAGCAAATAATTAGAAGATAATATAAATTAATAAAGAGAAGCAAGAAGCTATACTTCAAGTGAGACTAGAGGCTTTAAAAAGGATAAGCTACTTATGCTAAATGCTTACTACTTAGGTAATAAGTATATATAGGAAGATAGGGACTATAAGACCCCCCCCTATAGACTGAACAGGCTATAGAGCTAGATATCTACAGCTGCAGCTAATAGGCTAGCTTAAGCTAGAAGGCTAGAAGAAGCAACTAGCTAAATGCTGATGCAGCAGATAATTGCTATAATAGCTAGCTAGCAAGAGCTAATTACTGCTGCACTAAGTAACTAAGTGCCTGCTGAATAATTACCTAAAGTTTTTAAAAAACTTTTAAACTATAATATAGCTTACCTCACTAATAAGTCTATAAATATAATAAAAGAAGATTAGCTTATTGCAGTAGAAGAAGCTTATAAATATCATTTTAGCTGCTCTAATAGCTAATATATCTAATAGGCTATAAATGCAATAAAGTATACCTTATAAATAAAATAGCAAATATATCAGCAAATGCTTATAGATACCTTAGAGAGAGAGGTTAACTTAAGATAGAAAGACTTTAGAATCTTTATAAGAAGGCAGTATATTATATCTAAACTCTAAGAATAGAACTACTGCAATACTTTAAGATAGTGCTATTAGAAAGATAATAAGAAGCTAATTATATATTAAGCTTAATAAGAGTCTATTAACTAAGCCCTCAGCAAGCTGAACATAGGCAATATAAAGGCGTATGCCTTCTTTTAGGGCTTTATGAGGACCTTGAAGGATAAACTGTTTAAGCAAAACATTAACTATACTGATATATATATTATTGCTCTATATGCTTAGAGGTTATAAGAGATTATAGAAAGGAGGTGTGTAGGAAGAACTGCTAGATATTCTAAGTTGTATAAGCAACTGCACTTAAGCTCTTTAGACCACCCTCACAAAAGCAGTTTGCAGCCCCCTAAGTTATCAGACTAAAGGGATTGCTATCTAAAGACTCCATCCCAGAATAACCGCTCAGCAAACACCTGCATAACACCTAGCTCCAGTAGTAGACCCCCTAATTCTTAGAGACCCTAATATTATAACTGCAAAAAGTATAAATATATTTCCCCTAACTGCACTGAGAACTAAGCACAGCCAGCAAGCAGTAATTAGAACCCTAACCTGAGATAGGATAGGATTAATGCAATTTCAATATTTTGTATAACTAATATTAAAGACTTAGGAAATAAGTAGGTATAGAAGCAACCCTAAAAGGCATCACACTAGAAATCACTTTAGTTCTAGTAGGACAAACTATCAAAAAACAGATACTAGCACTCTAAGCAGCTAGCGAAATTAAACTAAAAGTTAATATAGACACCTATACAGCAGTAGATATTATATAAAAAGACCTTATTAAGAAACTTCAATTAAAGGAAGCTATAAGCGTTACAGCCCCCAAACTAATAGACTTCTAAAGAAAGCTTACACCTGCTAGAAAGGTTTATTAGCTTATATTCTTCCTTATAGATAGTTGAGGATATCTATAGAAGATTTACTAAACCTTTATTATAAGCCTCTACCCTAAAGGAGCAGGAGATATTCTCCTGTCTAACGATTTAATAAGGTAGGAAGGTATTTATATTAATATTTACACATATATCTAGTTATATAAATGCTTCTTATTTACTGAATTAGAGGCAATTATCTAAGAAATTATAAAAAATAGCTAATAAGCTTATATTATATATCTGATAGGCGCCTTAGCCTCTGATAAGAAAGATATTAAGACTTTAGATAAATGCTTACTAAGTGAAGGCTAAGAAAAAGAAGTTCTTAAGAAACTTTAAGACTTTACTAACGTTTTTAATAAGGAAAATGCAAAAAAAGTTCCTAAGCTGAAAAGAGCAGTATATTATATTAAACTAAAACCTGGCAAAGAACCTCTGCATAAGCCTATATACTTTATATTAGCAGAATAACTTTAAATGCTTATTAAATATATTTGAGAAATAGAGGCAGCAAACTATATATACTGTTCAACCAGCTTTGCAGAAGCACTTATGCTATTTATACTTAAAAAGAATAGAAGTTTATAATTATATATAAACTATAGAGGACTAAATAAAATTATAATAAAAAACTATTATCTTCTATTACTGATCAGCAAGCTTTTAGATAAGCTTACTAGTATAAAGTTTATTTTAAAGATTAATTTAAGCAAAACATACTACTGTATTATAATTAATAAAGTAAATAAATAAAAAACTGTATTCAGAATAAAATATAGGCATTTTGAATATATAGTGATGCTATTTAGGCTTACCAACACCTCTATAACTTTTCAGGTGTATATCTACTGAGCACTTACTAACCTCTTAGATACCTACTGTATTATATATCTAGATAATATTCTCATCTATTTAGATATAAGAGAGCAGCATACTAAAAACCTCTATATTATCTTATGCTGCCTAAAGGCTGCTAAGCTGTTTATAAAACTAAAGAAATATAACTTTTATTAGATAGAAGTAGACTTCCTAAGGTTTTATATTACTTAAAATAGCATAAAGATAGACCTAAAGTAAGTTTAAGCAGTTACTAAATAGCTAATACTAAAGTCTTTTAGAGATATATAAGTATTCTTAAGATTCTATAACTTCTATTATAAGTTTATTATAAGATATTCCTATATTGCTGCCCTTATAAATAGCATGCTTAAAAGAAGCTAAAACAGCATAAAGTTAGAAGCCTTCATCTAGATAGAGGAGATATAGACTGCATTTAAAATGCTTCAGAAAGTATTTGCTAAAGCCTTAATGCTAAAATATTACAACTTAATACTAGAAATAAGAGTTAAAACTAATATATCTACTTAAGCAGCATCTAATATGCTTTTGTAGAAGTATAGTATAATCTAGTACTTAGTAGCCTTCTAGTTAAAAAAGCTTTTAGATATAGAGAGATATTAAGCTATAGAGCAGCAAAAGCTCTTAGCAATTATAGAAAGTTTAGATTATTAGGCCTAATATCTATAAAGACTCCCTGAGAAGTTCTTAGTCCTTACAGACTATATAGCACTAAAAAGAGTATTTACTGTATCTATATAAAACATTTGCAGAAGGCTTATCTGATAAGTTTATTGCCTATTTGTATTCAATTTTGAAATTTAATATAGGTTAGAGGTTATAAATCTAGCAGATAGACTGTTGCAACACCTTAATTATATAGTAGAAGATATAAAAATAGATAATATGCTTCTTACTTTTAGAAAAAAGCTTAAGCTTATTAGCCAGCTTTTAGCAATAAATTGCTAATATATCGCTAAGCTTAAAAGGACTATAGCTACTGCAAAAACTTATATCTAGGCTGTCTAGCAAAGCATATAAGAACCTTATTAGAAAGCTAGCTCTAAAGTTGAAAGATCCTCACCTTTAGGTTAGCACTACTCTATAAAAAGAACTAATAATCTACTATATTAAAATATATATATTAGTATTATCACCTGCTTAAAATTACATACAGATGCTATGCTAACTGCTCTATAAGAGATTAGTAATATACTAAAAGACTTAAGAGGAGCTAGAGTTACTATGCTAGAACAATATATCCTATATACTGTAATAAGAGAGCTTATTTAGAATGAAACAGCTTATATATTGCAACTAAGCGTAGATCTTAAACAGACAGTTAGAAGACTACAGGCTAAAAACCACTTCTGCAGAGATCTTACAGCTAAGGTTTGCCAAAATGCTAGAAAACACCAAAAGTACTAACTTAATAAAAATAATATCTTTTAATTTAAAAGAAGACTTATTATCCTAGAAGAAAGATCCCTCTACTATGAAATCCTAAGAAACTACTATAATACACCTAGATCAGAATATATAAGGGCAAATAAAACAGTTGAACTAATCTTATAAAAGTTTTATTAGCTATATCTAATAGAAGATATATAGCAATATATTGCTAAGTGCCTATACTGCTAAGAGGCATACATACTATAGCATAAACTATATAGACTGCTGTAAATATTAGAACTGCTAATACATCTATTCTAACAGATTTCTTTAGACTTCTTAACTAGCTTACTGGAAAGTTGCTAAAATAATAAGATTATTTATAATGCAATCTTAGTAGTTATATACAGAATAACTAAAGTAGTCTGATTTTTAGTGACAACTAAGCAACTAGATGCTACAGGCTTAGCAAGAATCTTATACTAAGAGATTAAGTGCTAATATAATATGCCTAAAGCTATTATTAGCAATAGAAATAAACTAATCACTAGTTAGTTTTAGTGAGACTAAACTAAGGCCTAAGATATAGAAAGATGCATCTCTATAGCATAACACCTACAAACAGACAGTCAGACAGAAAAGATATATCAGACTTTAACTGCATATCTCTCAAAGTTTAGCAAAAGTCTATATAACTAATAAGCAATATAGCTAGTTAAAGCTAAGTTTTTATATAATAATAGCAAATATATTATTATCAGCATATTGCTATTTGAGGCCCTTATAAGATACTACCTAAGAATAATTAACTACTGCTTACTATATATTAACCTTAAGACCTAAAAGGTTGAAGAAAGACTTAAGAAGCTAATAGAGGTTTGCTAAAAGATAGCTGAGAATTAGCAGTATATAACTAAAGCATAAACTAAAAATATAAATGCTAAAAGAAAAGTGCAATTATATAATATTAGAGATGTTATAAGACTTTTAACTAAAAACTTTTGTTTTGCAAAAGGTTAGCAAAAGCTTACCCTGCAATTTATTCTTATACTAGTTATAGAAGTTATAAGCCTTAACACCTATAGAGTATAACTTCTAGAGAAATATAATTAAGTATATAATATCTTCTCTATTGCACTACTAGAGCTGTAGCATAGCTGAAAGTTTGCTAAAGAACTGCTCTTAGACTTAGAAGAGGACCTTAAAGAATAGGAGGTTAAAGATATTATATTGCAAAGAGAAGCGCTAGAGGGCCTCTTATATCTAGTTAAGTAGAAAGGCTGGCTAGTAAAATATAACATCTAAAAGCCTAAAGAACACTTAGCAAATACTCTGCAAATTCTCATAGAATTTAAGAAGCAGCAGTATAAGTTATATTATAAATAGAATAATAAGTAGTATAGAGAAAATAAGAAAAGTTAATTAACTATAAGACAGCTAAAATGCTAGCAAAGACTCCTTAAACTTCCTGCAAAAGCAATATAAAACTATAGATATCTAACTAAAAACGTCTTATAGAAATCTACTATACTCTTGCTGAAGTTTTGCTAATAACACTACTTTTTATCTTCCTCACTATCTTTATTATTATTATTTTTATTTTTATCTTCTTCTTCTTCTTCTTTTTCATCCTCAGCCTTATTCTTATTATCTTTATCCTTGCTGTTATTACTGTTGCTAGTTATGCTGCTATTCCTATCTTACAGATTATTGCTAAGCCTATTAAAGTTGCTGTTATTACTATCCCCCCCACTAGAAGAATCATCCTTATTATTAATATTAACTAAGTTCTAGCAAACTGCTGCTAAATGCTTACTGATATCTTTATGAGAATTAGAGTGGAATATAAAACTACTACTAATAATCTTAAAGATTGCAATTAAAGTATAGCAATAAGTATTGCAAAGTATATAGATATTTTGAATCTTTAAAAGATCTTATAAAAAAAGTGTAGCTATATAAGGATTGCTCTTTAAGAGATATATCACTAAGATGTCAGTAAGCCTATTAAGGAAGTTAGCTTATTTGAAGATATAGGTTTTATTATGTAGATAAAAAGAAAGAATACCTTTAATCTGCCTCACAATCTTATCTATTTTATTCTAATCTTTAGCTTAGCAAGCTAGCTGTAAACACCTATTAGTATAAAAGTGAAGATAAAGCAGACTATAAAATAAAACTTATATCTAAAGATATTTAGAGTTATGCCTGCATATAGGCAGCAGCACTTTCCTCAACACTTATAGCTACTAATTAGTTATTATAATTCTTAGTGCCTTACTGAAGGCTAATAAGGTTTACTAACTATTTATAGAGACTCTAGAGAAGCATCTAATCTTTTTTAATTATAGTAAAGATATAATAAATCTTATGCTAGCAGTAATAACCAGCTTTAATCTGATAGATATAATGCTTAACTTAGTTCTAATAGTAGCAAACAGTTAGAATAAGGTAAAAAGGAATCTAAAAGTGAAACAGTTAGCCTATACCTTCTCTAAATAATTGCTAAACTTACTCTGCAGCACTTAATGCTGCACAACTAGCATAACTTATATATATAATCTCTATCACAGGTGTAAGCATAAACAACCTTATTGCTCTTATAAAGCTATAACACACAGCTAATATAAAGCTTGCTGCTATTAGATTAGTTGCACTAGCATATATTATCACTAAGCTTAGAATTATTAAAACTATACTTAGTAAGGATTTAAGTAATAAAGCTTTCTATACTTATAATATTAGTTATAAAAGTATTATAAAATAGTGAAATATCTATAAAAGGTTTATAGAGGCTTAGCAAAGCTTATATAATATGAAGATATAGAAGGATGTATTATTATAAGGAAAAGAAGAACTAGACTGAAGTAGAGAAAAGCTGTCACTTTATAAATAATTATAAAGCCTCATTAAATAGTTGCAGAGGCAGGCATAATATCAGATAAAGTGAATAACAGTTATTCACTATAGTAGGCGCTACTAAAGGTGAGAAGGCAGATGCAGTGAATTAATAACAGCAGTTGCTATCTAACTTAATTAACAGCTTTATAACACATCTATTTAAAAAGAGGATAATAAGATGAAAAATAAAGCTATCATAAAGAATACTATAAGGATATTATATTAGGAAACCTTACTAAACAAAGGGTGAATTTGTAGGGAATAAAAGCAATAAAACACCTAAATAACTATATTTGCTAAAAAGAAGAATAAATATCACTTTCTTTAAAAATAACTAACAAAAAGGTTTAAAATGAAAAAACCTATATATAGCCTAAAGAACCTTAATTAATAATAACTATAATAATAACAGCTTAAATAAATAATAAAGCTTTTACTAAATATATAACAGCTACTTGCTATACTAAATAACAGAGAAGAATAATAAGAGCTGCTTTAAACAACAGAAGAGAACTACTGCAGCCACCTTAAACTGGAGGCTAACTATATAATAAGGACCACTATAACTAGAAGGGGGATAATTATAAGGGACTAAGCATATAGAGCAGCAATATTAGGAATAACCTAGCTAATAAAGGCTGAAGGTATAGAGATATCTATAGGCCTAGGGCATAGAACCCTCCACAGCAAGAACTCAGCAAAAACTTACTGAAGGTTGGAAAAAGGGGATCTTAGAAGAAGCAAGCAAAAGTAGCGCAGCAATACTATACCTACCCTTTAGGTGCTTCTCTCATCAGTTTGACCTAACTGTGGCCTGTAGCCCCTAAATACCTTTATAATAAGGTTTTAGTTTTAAAGTTAGCAACTTACTCTTTTTGCTGCTAACTTCTTCTTAAAAAGGCTTATTTTCTTATTTTTATTTATTATTACCCTCTATTTCTTAAGCTTCTTTTAAATATAAATTGCTTATTTTTTCTTTTTATTATTTTTATTTAGCAAGGCTAATATATAGCTAGTAGTATCTATAAAGCTGAATTTCAGCTTTATAAATAGTAGTTAGAAGTTTATTACTATACTTATATATCTTTAGTTTAACTTCTTCTTCTAGCTATAAGTTATTAAATTTAACTAAAAGAAGCTTTCTTTTATCTTTTTTAAATATTATATCTCTTATCTGCTAAATATTATTAGTTTTTTCTATAAATATATAAAAAATATTATTATAGAGGCTGTTATATCTTATAAATCTTCTAAATTTAGCTTTAAACTTTATTTTTTATCTTTTTATATATAGATAGCTATCTAAGTAAATATAGATATAAGCTTAGCAGCTTTAATAATAGAAATAATATATATATAGTTTTCTTATAAAAAGAGATATATTAAAAGTATTTATTAGCTTCTTATAAAGGCTAATATTACTTTTACTGTTAAACAGCAGATTGCTAACTTTTATAGAAGTTTTTATTAATTAAAGCTAAAAGGATTTAAAAAAACTAGCTTTAATATATATTGCTTATACTTTTTGTTATATAGCTCTATTAGATCCTTCTGCCTCTCTATTTTGCTAATAATAATTTAAAGCTGCTATTTCTAAATAGAAGCTTTATTCTTAAGCAAAAAGTTCTATTACTTTAAGAAAAGCTATATTATTATTTATAATAACTTTAGAGAAATAAATAATACTATTAGTTACTATAATCTTTTTTAGAAATCAGCTTTATAATTAGATAGCTATATCTTTCTTTAATTTAAATATTTAAAACTATTTATAAATTAAAAAGGCTTTAGTGATATAGAAGCTATAAATAATGCTTCTAAAGCTTTATAGCATTAGTTCTAAGAAGTTAATTTAAAGCCTTTAAAAAGCTTAAGTTGAAGGTTCTTATTATTTATTACTAGGTTATTATATTAACTTTACTATAAAGTAGATATAATACTTATATCTTATAAAAGATATTCTAAAAAGCTTTATATTAATATCTCTTATAGTAGTAATAGTTACCTCTTTAAATAGATATCTTAAATAAGCATAAAAAGGTTAGTAATTCAGCTTAAAAGAGCTGAATTTATTATTCTAATTAGAGGGATAGATCTAAAGCTAAAGAACTTATATATCTTATTTAAAGTTAATAACAGCTTTAGATATATCTTTATAAACTAAAATATCATTTAAACTATTAAAATAAATGCCTATCTTCTAAAGAAGACTAATATTAATAATTTATACTGCATTATAAGATTTATAAAAAGCACTATATAGTTAGAAAATAGTTTTTTTACTATTTAGCTTAATAGTAATCACTTTAGCTATACTAACAGCCTAGCTAATTTAGTTCTTTCTGCCTATATAGTTTATAATTAATTCTTAAGAGAAATCTTAAAGTTTCTTAAAAATAGAGAGATTATTAAAGATATATCTGCTAGTACTAATATTCAGCATAAAAAAGTCTATCCTTCTAATAGAAGTTATAGATATAATATATTAGCTTAATTATACTTTTTAGCTGTTATTTTCTTTTTTATTAACTTCTTTAATAGCACTATATATAAAGAAACTGTTAGTCTCTATTTCTATAATTTAACTAGTAGAATAACAAACAGAAAGTTTAGATATCTTTATTACTTACTTTTTAACTTTTTATATATAGTTAGCTTTATATAGATCTCTAGTAAGAAGTTAAATATTAAAGTATAAACTAAATACTTTAAAATTATCTACTGAGAATAGTAGAAAGGTCTTCTTCTAAGCTTAAGCTGTTAAAGCATCTATATATGCCTCAGATTAATAGTTAATACCTATTTTAATGCTAAAGTTTCTAAAAATACTATCTTAAGTATAACCTTCTGAAGTAAAAACTAAGGCAGATCCTTATATTATTACTTATATAGTTATTTATAATGCATTTAAGTATTTAAACTTATTAAACTTTATAGTATAATACTTATAATGCTTTAAAAAGCATTTATTATAAGAAATAAAATATAAAGAAGCTTTTCTATAGTAATAGGAATATATTTTGCATTTATAAAGATTCTTTAGATATTTAGAGTTGTATAAAATATAAAAATCCTATTACTATAACTTTTTGTTATTTGCAGGCTTAAATAGTTAGACTTACTTCTTAGCAGTATACTTCTTCTTATTTAAAGGTACTCTAATACCTTAAAAAGCTTACTTATACTGTTCCTTTTCGCTTAGACCTCTAAGTTTATATAAAAGATTATTATAGCTTTAGATTTCTATAATAAAGTTATTTTCTATAGCATTAGCTTTAGTTTAATTAAATCTTTTGAATTTTTAGATAAATCTATAAGTAAAAGCTATAGTTAATAAGCTTATACTAAACCTATTTAACTTATAGAAAGTTAAGTAAAAGTTTTATATAAAGTTTTTAGTATTGCTATAGTTAACTTTAGTTATTCTGTTCTAATTATTATAAACCTTATTTATAGCTAGCTTATTAAACTTCTAAATATATTTTCTAGCTTTAATAAAGATCTAAAAGACTGATACTATAACAGATAATCTATTATTAATTATTTCTTTTAAAAGTTTATATTAGATCTTCTTTATAAGTAATTATTTAGTAAGTATAAATCTTATAAATATAAGATTATTAAATAAATTTAAATCTTTAACTACTACTTCTTTATTTGTTTTAAAAACTATATCTTTATTATATCTATTTAGAATATTATTATCTATTAAATAGAAGAGCAATCTTATCACTTTAAAAGCATTCTTAAAATTAATCTCTTAAAGCTGAAAGCTTATAGCTTTAGTCAGCTTAAGAATAGCATTATAAGCTAAAGTTCTCTGATTTAATCTTTTGCTAGCTGCTTTCTATATAGCTGCTTTAGCTATAAAGTTAGTAAAAGAAAAAGAGAAACTAAAAAAACTTAACTAAAATAATCTTTTTTTAGTAAAGCTAAAAGAAAATAAAGTTAGATTTCTAAATAAAAATATATTAATTTAGTTAATTAATTTAGTAGTTTAAATAAGATTTAAATAGTAATTATAAGATATTATTAAATAGTTATTAAGCAGTTATTATTATATAACTATAGTAATTATTAAATAATTATTAACTTAAGCAGTTTAAAAGCTAAAGAGATTTTTATAAACAGAAAATATATATTATAATAACTGCAATCTCTACTTAAAAGCAAACTTCTAACAGCTTAATAATCTATTAATTATTTTATAGCAATTACTAAATAGTAAAGTTAAAGTCCTAATAGCTACTTAAGAATAACCTCACTATCTAGCAAATAGATTTAGGTATTTAGAAGGCTTATAACCTGCATAAAGTAGCTTAATTAATCTAGCTACAAGCGCTAGGTGCGCCTAGCTATAAAGTGGTGTGGCTGATCCCTTACGTAAAGGCGGGATTCAGGCCGGGATTCAGGCCTCGGGCCCGGGCCCGGCCGACTACCATCTCGCAAAAGGCAAAGTTTGTCTCGCGTGAGTCTAATACCAAATTTAGGCCGTTACAGACATGGTAACATACTAAGAACATCGTGAATAGCTACTCCGGCGGCGTAAGTCCTCTCTCCCGATGCAATACCGCATCATGTAACCATGGATGACAGCACAACCCGCCCAAATGGCACATGTATGTTGGGGACACTTTAAGGCTGATGTCGATCGCTAGCTTGATACCTCGGTCATACTCGCTTGGCTAGTGGAGCAGAATTACGAAGTCATGTTCGTGATCCTACATACCTATCAATCGGCGTGACCCCCCCTAACGCCCCAGAAGCTGCTACATTGCCGACATCGGACAGAGGATTCAGATTGGGCTTCGGTTGAGAAGAAAGGTAACGTGCTTGAATACTCCGGAGACGCTTGCTTGTACTGACAAAAAGAACATAGCTCTGCAGATAGGCGCGACAAAGGTGTGGCACGCATGCGGCGCTTGGCCGTAGACCGATGAAGACGACCATGTCACTGATGATTTTCCCTTTGTAGTTGATCGTCGATGACTTGAAGCGGGAATTCGTAGAGTAAGGCAGGTCCCCGCGCCAACTTTGCCGAGCTAACGTCTTTCAGAGAGTTGTGCTGGAAAGCTGTCCAATGCGTGAGAGATCTTTGCGATACCTCCTTAGCCTTGACTGACCACACCGTCTAGAATGCTGTTTATGAGAGTCTCTATTTGCTAGGTCAGTGGGTTTCATGTTCCACTTGAAAAAAAATAAGAAGATCGTAACTGAAAGAGTGCAGGAACCAGCTTGGCTCGGCCAGTCATCGCTCGTGGCCAGATGAGGGCTGCTGTCCAGGAGGGGTGTCAATTCGTGTCCCACGGATGTGTATGACTCCTTGGATCCCCTGATGCAAACCAGGCTAATCTCTAGCAGACCGGAAAGGGAAATGACCAAGTACGATTCGAGCTAACATTCGCCACAATCAATCCCGAGATACGATGCATCACTCCTTGGCGCTTGCCTGAGTTCTACAAGCGATTTGAGGTGTGTCAAAAAGTTACAATCAGTCATCTGCATGGGCTGACAGATGTAATCGCAGGGTCGAAACGACCTTCTTGACTACGCCGCTGAAAAAGGTACTGCGGCATGGCCTCTGTAAATGACATCTTCCAAGCTAACAACACCTCAGGCATCCCCGTCTCGTCGACTAAGGCCAAGCCGTTCTCCATGGACGATAACTTTGCCCATTGCTCTTATGAGGTTGGTCGTCCAGCTAGCACCATGAAAAAGCATGGCTGACGAGAATAGGCGGGCGTTCTAGAAGACCCAGACGTGACGCCCCCAGAGGACATGTGGACTAAAACAGTCTCCCCCATGAAAGCCCCTGATACACCCCTTGATATTACGATTCATTTTGAGAAGGGAAAGCCGGTGAAAGTCGTCACTCCGCATCAGACTGCTACCGATTCTGTTGAGCTCTTTGGACTGCTCAATCGAATCGGCGGGGAACATGGTGTTGGCCGTATTGTGAGTTCATGATTAACTCCAAGGGCTTTTCAACTTGAGCTGACAAGCGCGGCAGGACATCGTTGAGAACCGGTTTATTGGACTCAAGTCTCGTGGATGCTATGGTATGCCTACCGTCTTCACTTGTACACGAAGACCAAATTCTTACACAAACCAGACTCCCCAGCTATGACCATCCTCCGCCTCGCCCACATCTCCATCGAGGGACTGTAAGAAGCCATCTCCACCGACATCGGCGTGCATCTGCTCACGATTTCAGTGTCCTTGACGGTCGAGTCATCTCTTTGCGAAATACGATGAGCCAGCAGTGGTCTGAGCTTATCTATCAGGGTGCTTACTTTAGTCCTGAGAGGGCATTCCTGCAGCGTGAGTCTTCATGCTTTCTGGAAGGCTTGTGATGGTGAGCTTACGCGTATCACAGCGAGCCTTGACTACTCTCAGCAGAGAGTCAACGGTCAGGTCCGACTTCGCCTCTACAAAGGCGGTGTGTACGTACTCGGCCGCTCGTCGGATGAGAAGCTGTACTCTGAGGAGGATGCTTCGATGGATTCTCTGACTACATTCGATCCTCTGGATACGACTGGGTTCATTACTATCCAGGCTATTCGCTTGAAGAAGGTGTGTGAACTTCAAAATAATGGGGAGGTTCGTCAAACTGACTTGAAGGTGTAGTACGGTATGCAGATGGCGGAGGCCGGTCTCAAGTTCTAATCTGGGTTTGTCTTATGGAATGCTGCGGAGTTTGGCGGTTTGGTACACTGGACTGTGTTAAAATGTGAAACTCTGGGCCCAGAAAAGTCTATTGCGAGTGCGCAGTCTAGTAGTCTACGAAATAATGGAGATCCAAGGAAATTGGTAAGGTCTAAAGGTGTCATGTACATCCACCGGTCTGGTGTTATCGCTACTTGCGGGACGTGGCATATGTTGCAGCCGCACCCGATCCCTGGTGTCCACCTGCATAGGCCGAGGCCGATCCCGCTGCGGGTACTTCCGCAATGTTGTTGAACGGCTCTTGCCAAGACGGCTCGGTAAGCCAGCGCCCGACGGGGTAGTTGGCGCTTGAGCTCTGAGCCGAGCGTTGACCATGGTCGAGCGAGGGGTCTTGCCAGGAGCGGTTGACCGGGACGGTGCTAGAGCTTTTGGAGCTCTTGCTGCTAGAAGCTATTTCAACATTAGTATGAGCACGACTAGAACATCTTGGATTCGAGATGTTTACTCTTTGACTTAGACGAGGAAGATTGTTTGGCTGAAGACTTCGCCATTGTGATGATTGAGTTAAGTAGAGAGTGTTAAGATTGGAAACTTAAGTCTTGTTGATGGATCAGCAGGGAAAGTGAGGGTTGTAATTGTAGTTGTGATGCTTGTTGATGTGGTGCTGATGGCGGTGGAATGATTGTCTGGTAGGTTGCGATGATGTAGCTCAGTATGTGATTGTAATGCTGCTGATGTTGAAAGTGATTCCATGCATACTAGGGCGAGAGTCTGGCTGATCTTTATACGTATTCTCCAACCTCCATTTTCCAACCTCTTGCTCCACGGAGTTTTGGAAAAACTTGAAAAATCTCGTCCAACTGTGTTACAGTTTTACAGAGATGGTGGTCTCTTCCCCTCTCCAAGTTCTGGGGCTGTCCTCTTTGGCGCCCCTAGTTCCACATGTGCCTCTGAGTTACAATGGTTCAGGAACCAGACACGTGTTGTGACTTTCGCATGGCGCTTGTGCCTCCGCCCAAAATGCACCAGCATTGCCGACAGTTCCTAGGACGGCTTCTGTCGTACTGCGCTAGTAGTTTCTAGCGGCCGAGAGATCAGATCATGGTCCATAATTCAGCAAGCTGAAGCTGAAGCTGGCGGAGATGACAGAATGACGATGCAGAAGCCAACACGCATTCAGCTCAACTGGGAAGTTGCAAGAGATGAACCCGACATCGGCAAGCTAACATCTTCCATGATATCTTCCTTCCCGAAAGTGGCTTTTTGTCCTACTCCCTTTACATCAAAATCATCAGACTTGACCTGCAGGACAACCTTCTTCCGGTGACGGGAGAATGCAGAACCCGTATTTCTGCTGTTCAACAAACTTGCCGAAGCCGCCTCCGTCCGCCCGAGACACGCCTTCTGCACGTTCCGGTCCCGATAGAATCACGCACGCTGGCCTTCGGGCAGACTTGCATCATCTCCAACCTTCCCTTCAGGAAAGACATGTGACACGGGCACCACAAAAACGTCGCTGGACTCGCATCCGCGCTTCCGCGGAAGATTTTGCCACGGCCGCTGCCGGGGCCGACCTAATCTCGCAACGGAAACCTGCATATGATTGCATTACTCGGGACCAGTGTAATGGGCGATTGCATCGATACTGGTCCACAGCGGTGCACCAAGCGCCCTTGGCATGAAAACTGTTTACAATGCTCCTGGGCCCTGTACACAAGCTCCTATGCTTTTCGTTTCGTCATCCAATGTTATACTACACTATGACGGCAGCGCAGCTCTGAAGGAAGACTGACCGAGTATCAAAGTGGAATACGAATTCTCTATTTCGAACTGACACCTCAAGGGCTGAGGTACCCCTGAGTATCAAACCCACGTGTTTGTAAATAATTCATTGACCGATGAGGTGACACATCGACAACAAGATGTGTCACAGCATCTACCCGTCAATCAATACAAGACTCGAATGGCATCAACCTTCAGCTTCTGCAACATGGGAGAAACAAGTAATGGTCCATCTGCTCCTGTCGATTTGGATGATCGGCAAGTCATTCCTTGGAGGATCGATGTTTCCGTGACACCCCTCCGTGTTACGCGATCCCTTCGAGCATTAACCAGGAACGGACACGCGACTTCATAGTCGAGTGTTCTTCCAATCGGAGTTGCCGGGGAGTGAATGGAGAAATGCAGAAACATTAGGAGACTAATGATGAAATAAACGCAGATCAATCTGACCTAGAAGTGCTCCTCGCCAATACCCCCTTTCCACGTTCACCAGCCCAGCCCTAATTCAACCGAGACATTGCTTGTGGTACACCGCGTGAGGGTATCACGAAGTATGAGACATACAGGGAGATCACCTGTCAGGCCATCCATCATCAGCCACAGTTGCGCAAGGTTCCAGCCCCTCTATGAAACGATGCCATTGTAGAGCATCAGCCTCTCCCCTAGAAATGAAGTCCGCGAGAATAGAAGTGATCTAGATGCGGATCCCACGTGTTGTGTGACGCTCAGCACATGGCCGAAAGACAAGAGGCGCTCGTAATAAGTCCACATAAGACGGTTACGAGGCCGTGAAAGCGAATTGCGATGCTTCTACGTTGTTGTGACCCTCGACAGAAGCTATAACCGAGATTTGACGGATTCGTGGGGCTGAGATACGGTCTTAGACGGTATGAAAGCTCAGCTGAACTTCGTGAGTCTCGCAAAAATCAAGCTTCACACAGCTCAAGTTGACTTACTTCCCATCTGCATGGATCATGGATTTGACCTTGGCAAGGAATTCTTCTAGGCCGGCTAACATTGCCGTCGGATCCTCCAGAGCTGGGAAGTGTCCGCCCTGAGACCTGCGTAAGCCTTTAATTGTCCGTGGGTCTGGGGAAACCAGAACATGCGGTGTTACCTTCTCATAGTCCTTGTAGAAGATCAAGTTAGGAAACGTCTTCTCGACCCAAGCTCTTGGTGCAGGTACAAGCTCGCAGGGGAAGTTCGACACGCCAAAGGGCTTGTCTTCTGGGAAAGGTATGTTGGCCGGGAACCGATTAGAGTAGATGCAGCGCGGGTACGTGTCGGTAAGACAGTAAAGCGTTACCGTGGCGAGAATCATGTCAAGTGGTATGGGGATCTCTGTCCAGTCCCGGAACTTCTCGCCGATCCTATTGTGTGCTATAAGCCTCAATTGTTGAGATACAAAGAATGTCATGCCCGGAAACAATAGGCGAGGATGACTACATAAGTACAGTCGGGGAGAACGTGCCTCGACGTACTCACCATGCTAATAAAGCCAGTGGACTAGATGCCACCGTGAGCCCGATGGTTCCGGGCCTGGTCTGATGCATGAGGGAATATCCGAAGCCTGTTGCGGAAAAGGCCTGAGCATGGACCATGCGCTGCTTGTCTTCCTCTGTGTAGCCATCCATATGAGAAGGGACTGGCTCCTTCGTGGCGAATAAGCCATTCACTGGGCTATGTCAGTTCTCCTATGTATCAGGAAAGAGCCTCTTCCGCGTAGAGATAGAAAAAGTGAAAGGAGACAGAGAAGTGGCGGGGAAACGGTGTAGGAAGGCCTTACTATGAAAGGCTTTACAGCCCTCATGCTCCCGAGCCATGATCCTCGCAAACAACGTGCCAACATCACCTCCATGAGTAATGTAAGCCTTGCCAAACCCCAAGTGGACCATGAGGTGGTTGAGAACTTTTGTGGCATCTTGGAAGTCAAACTCATTGTCCACAAACGATGCAACGTCGCTCGAAGCTGAGATTGATGAGAAGCCGTAGCCGGGAAGCGAGGGAACAACAACGTGGTAAGGTAGTGTCTTCGACGTGTATCTTTCTTTTAGAAGCTCAAGAATGGGTAGGTACTCCAAAACGCTCCCTGGGAAGCCATGCAGTAGAAGGACAGGTATCGCGTCTTTCCGATCGGAGAAGAGCGCAAGAAAGTGAACGTCGTATTCCAGACCTGTTCCCCATTTAACGTCAACGTCTGCGAGTGGCACCGTGAACAGGAAATTGGGTACGGCATTGATGCGCGCTTCGTGTGACCGCCATGAGAAGCGGGTGGGGTCTATCCAAGCAGCTTTGGCGTCGGAGAGCCATTCGTGGGTTGTCCCATAAGCTTCTTGGGTATTCTCCCATGTTTTGGAACCTATGTTGGAGACTTTTAGAAGTGTGTGGAGATCGTCAATCGATGCCTGGGGGACGCTGATTGTGTATGGCACAATTGAGGGGGAATGATGAGGGCCCTCCGAGACAAGACCTGGAATACTCATCGTCGACCATGTGGCGTAAGGTGCTTGCTAGTAGTCAAAAGATAATGTCTTCACCACCTCTGCAAACACAATTTGGTAAGAGGGCTAACTGGATATTTATACACGAGTCCCGCATCCCAAAGGAACCCGACATGCAGCTTCTGCGGCCAAACGAGTATCACCTGCATGTATTCAAACCAATCGCAAGACACAACATTATCTGCTCTGCGACGAATTGGAGTACATGCGCCAGTAGGATGCCTGGAACCCGGTGATATATCAATTCTTCATTCATCACTACAGAGCTCAGAGCCATTGGCATGAGAATCGGCTACGAAAAGGCCGATCTTCCATACTCCCTCAAGCGGGAGATCACCGAGTACACAGTTCGAGCTCAAAGACGATGCGACGACACATATATGAGGCGTAATCAATGGTCTCAGTTCCCAAGCATCGTTGAGAAGAGTACTTTTCCATGAGTAAGAGACAGATCTTGGCAAAAAAGCGCCGCTAAGACTGTGAGGTTTGCCCGCAGATTTGACAACTCACAGAGCTACAAGATGGCTGACGAACGGCATACCACAAGTGGAAAGAATCTCGAGCGTAAGACCATCGAAGCGGCACGGGTAGCTGCGGCACAGGGCAAGCCAGCCGGTTTGTCACCGTTGGGCGATTCTTTGTTAGGAAATCTTACCCCTTTTGGGGCATCTTTGCGATTTCCCCAGGCGGAATGTAAGCACCAAGGTCGCACTTGAGCCCTATTGTTCTCTTTAGACGCGCTAGAGATAGGAGGCAAAACTCAATGTGGCCCATATCGAGATCTCAAATGGCCTTGAACAAAATCGTAGTCCCTACGACGCCCCGCTTGCCCGGCCGGAGAAGCGGGCAACATTCGGAGCTGGCCCATCAAGTCCGCTGCCGAGTGGGGCCGACAGGTTACGGACGCTCATTTCGGAGGTCTCGGCGGCTTAAGTATCTGCCAAGCGCCTTGGCTTCCAGCCTTCGCTGTGCCGGAACGTTCATTTGATGATAGCTCATCTCATTCAAGTCACTTGGCATAACTGCCGTCCAATATGTTATGGCCAGATCCATACCAACGCGTTCGGCGGAAGACAGACAGACTATGGCAGGAGTGTATCATGCACTTGTATCGTCTGCAGCTGGCGATCCGGAAGCTTCTGCTGTTAAGCTTAGCCAAGAAAAGGCTGAATTAAATCACTGCACGGGTCCATCACTTGTCAAGATCTGGCATCCTGCAGTCAGTGCAATGCCGCTGACCATTTTCGTGTGGACTAACCAGGGTCTTTCGCTGTTCAGTAATCCAATCCTTGTCCGCCAAAGAGGCTATTGATGATCTGCATCGTCGGGAGTTCAATGGGCCGTGACAAGGCTCCCAGTTTCTGGTCGAGCGGCTGACATGCAGGCCAAGACGCTGGAAAGATAGCTCAGGAGAACTCTTGTGGGACAGAGTCATCGACTTTTGAAATTGCTCGCGATCTGACAGCGGGGAAATCTGACCCCCCAGCTCGCGACCAACAGGGGTTCAAGATGCAATCCGCTTACGCGCGAACAATGCGTGATGGGAAACCCCAAAAATCGGTAAGTGTAGATTTTGACAGCGGGAAGAGGAAACAGTGATTCCATTGATCGACGATCACAATGCCCACAGTAAAAGACATGAACTGCCGTCTGAGCGTGAAGAAACAAAGGTTGGAGTGGACAATAAGACAATGCCCTGTGGTCCACTAGCAGGGCCGACAAGCTTGGCAGACTTAGCTGGGATTGGCGAAAAGTAAACAGGGGGGTTTACTGTTCTTGACTGCGAACCACTCCAATAGAGGGCATATGCATGCACATCAGTCAGGGGTCTCTGATGATTTCCAGACGTCCGGATGCGACTTGATCTTAGATCCGATGAGCATCCTGGCAGCAGGATCGGTCCCAATGATCTCGAGAAATCTGTGACATCTGACGTCAATTGAAATGCGTCAATTGGAGGGCTTTGCTACGGCATCCAGCACATTTGTCACGATCTCGACCCCGGAGTTTCATGTCACATGGCACTCGAGAACGATAGCAACGCGTATTTTGCCCCAGACCGTTGAATTTCTTTGACGAGCACGAGGCCGCGGTGTCCCCCAGACGAAAACCATGTGGAGAACGAAGTGGTCGCCATCCTTCCCGCGATTCGTCTGCGCAAGTGCCGTTCTTCGGAATCATGGAACGAGTCGATCCGGCACAGAGAAGATTGAAACGCTAGAAATGATCAACAGGCATCTATCGTTGTCAATCTTGACGCCAGGTACGAAAAAGATCTAGCATCCCACAAAAGGACCGGAAGCCCTGCGATGCGGTGTTTCTCGTGTGCCTGTGAGCCAAAAAGCCTTTGTCTTGAAATGCAAGCATTAGATTGGACCTACCAAGGACCTGACGCATGCGAGGCTGTCCACCTTACTTTCCCTCGAGTAGATTGACTCATGGAGATCCCTTGCTTTAGACTGAACGGAACGGCCAAGCGAAGCCACGGTAATGCGCTGATTGGATCATCAGGCGTCTAGCGCGATGGACGATAACGTCTAGTCAAAGTTGGCTTGAGGCGGGTGCCGGGAGCACGGACGAACACCTTAGTGATCGACAAAACAAAAAAGCAAAGTTCTGAGGGACGTAGGGAGAACATGAGTCGAAACATGAGCCTGAATTGTTCAGAGTAGTCCCAGAATGGTTCATCGCGGGAAAGCAGTGACCACAGCCGAGAGACGCCACAAGCGGGGGGAAGGGGTTCAATATTAGCCTGGCCTCAACGGGATTCGCTGCTCCGGACAAGCTGTGCGGCTGTATCACATCCGTATTACTATGCCAAGCACGCTATCGTTTGAGTGATTCTACCGATTTGGATGGGCGATCACAATGTGTCCAGGTGCCGGTACCGTTGGCCCGCTGGTCTTGTTCGACTGTGGCTGAATCGTTCCTCGGTCATACTCTTCCTTCTCCATTCCCCACTCATATCCGCACGCACAAAACTTCAAGAATGAGGCTGTCTTGAAAAGAAGACACATTCCCATCCTATTTTTGTCGAAGATCAGACCAGGAGATGCCCCTCTCTCTTCATCCAACAACTCCAACACCAACGTCACCATGGATCCAGCAGCGATGGCGAGCCTTACGATCTACAACTTTCCGCCTATGCCACCGAATTTTGACAGCGTAGGCATTTTCTACATGACCTTCTGCGTAACATGGACGGTACTCGTCATCGCCGGCATGATCTTCTGCTGGGTCAACCGCGATAGCCCCGTCCTCAAGATCCGTGGCTTGCCGCTGTGCTTCGCCGCCATCGTCTGTCTTCACTTGTACTGGATCCTCGCCCAGATCACCTATCCTATCGGTGTAACTATGCCGGCTGTTCTGGCCTACGATGTTCAGTACTTCGTCATGGGAACCTGGTTCCCGCTTGGTATCGCCCTGTTCCATGCATCCAACGCCCGTTTCCTGCACGTTGCGAAGCTGCAGAAGTTGCATTTCGCGAATAAGGGAGAAGGGATCAAGCGAGGAAAGCTCGGCTGCGATGGTGCCCGGACATCATGGCTTTGCCGCCTGAGAAACATGGACTATACGACGAAGATTATGATCCCCATCGGTCTGGGTTTGGTTGTTCAGGTACGTAAGGTTCTTCCACACACGCACGGATTCAATCTGACCGACGGTTGTTTGGTCTAGGCGTGCTTGACCATTGGCATGTGGCTCGCTTGCAAGAAGTATCACCCGACGTTCGGCATTCCTGGTACAGAAATCCGCGGTTCCAACGTCATGGAGCAACTGGTAGACCTGGGCCGAGGATGGGAGTGGTGGCCGACAGTAGTCTGGCAGTTTGTCTGGTCGTGGATTGTAAGTTATCATCAATGCCAGAAGCAACATTGACAAGTTACTAACGTGTAAAGGTCGCACCTACAATGCTTTGGAAGGCTTGGGGCATCCGCGACACTATGGGATGGCGCACACAAACCATCGGTTGCTGCCTTGCGAGGTGTGTAGCACGTTGGCATTCCCACACTCCTTCAATTTTCTGATCTCTGCCTAGTCTCCACGCTACACCAATGTTCCTCATTGCTTCTTACGTTCCAGCGTTTGCGAAGGTCAACGCATACTTCACTCCAAGCCAGTGGTAAGCCTAAGAACTAACACCAGGCGTGTTATCTCAAGAAACCACAGCTGATGATGGAATTTAGGCTCCATCTCTCATCCATGGTTTTCGAGATTTTTGCCGTCTTTGTACCGGCATTCCAGGTCATCCGACTGCGAATCCTGAACAAGAAAGCAAGGGATGCAAACGCCAAGTGGGATACGTCGTCTCAATCCAGTACTTTGAGGCCTATGTCCAACGTCATGGGCACCTGCGTCAACTGCAGGCGCGAAGCTTCAGCCAGCCAGTTGGAGAAGGGCCTTGCGAATGTATACCAATCAGACAACATCGAAATTGGCCCGGAGCCGGATAGCCGTCTCCTCACGATGAGCGCCCTTGACCACGCCCTCCGCGAGAACACAGGTTCTCTGCAGGAGTTCTCGGCTCTTTGCGATTTCTCTGGAGAGAATATTGCCTTCCTCACCCGTCTGGACGCATGGAAGGCATCGACTTGGCCTCATTTTGCTCAAAACTCGAAAGCTCATTCACTGGGTGGCGAAGAGATGCTGGAAGCCTTTAACAGTGCCCTCGAAATCTACGCGGACTTTATCTCAATCAACCTCGCCGAGTTCCCTCTCAACCTTCCTTCAAACGAGTTGAAGCATCTTGAGGCTGTTTTCGAGAAGCCCGCTCGCATTCTTTTCGGCGAGGACTCTTCACTGAACCATATCACCCCCTTCGACGATGCCTATCACTCCCGCAATGGTCAGACTTCAGGCAGTGGACAGGACATCCGAGGCCAGATCCGCTACACCGGCGAGATTCCCTCCAGCTTCAACCCCAATGTGTTTGACAGCGCTCAGGGTCACATCAAGTATCTCGTTTTGACCAACACCTGGGCCAAATTCGTTAAAGAGATGCACCAGAGGAGGCGGTCAAGCGAGGCAAGCAGGAGTGTCATATCGACAGAGTCAGAGACGTCGCTGTTGAGCAGGGTCTCTACCAAGGTTACAGATCTGATGCGTGGGAAGAGTCGCTCGGATTCTGCTTGAAAGCCTTTGTGACACGTGTACAGTCACTGATTCATTCGTTTCTTTTTTTTGCTTCTATCCAATACCCGGGAGATTTCCCACATCTACACCAGTGTAATCAGACATTTAAATAGTAAAACATATCTAAAAGAAGATTTAATGATCAATTTTATACCATCGATACCAAGATCGCATATGAAGATATATGCAGCGCAGCACTTTGCAATGTGAAAACACGTCTGTGCTATATTATATCTATCATGGGCTTTGATCTGATCATTATGAGATTGGCATAGACGGCATATGGGTATTGTATTGAAATGTCCCAACGGGAATTTTCTCAGGGGTTGATCATCTCTACATGCACTTCTGCAGACACATTCAATGGCTCAAACCCTTTGCGTGCGCCTTTGCCACATCCTTCCAGTATCTTTCTGCGCTCTTCTCTCTCATCTTCCTGCCGTATCGAGTCATGACAAAAATACTAGCATTCCACACAAAGCCAATGGCGCCAACGGTAATAAAAGTGTCGCGATAGCCCATGGCATTGAGCCATGGAGTGATGCCGTAGTTGATAGCAAAGCTCATCGTGTTGCGAATGATGACGCAAGTAGTGATCATATCGCCGCTCAGTTGCGGGTAGGACGAAATAGCATACCCCAGAGATCCGGCGACGGCGAGAGCGTTGTTAATAGCAAGGGTGAATTGGGAGATAATTAGCCCCATCCAGTGGATATGGTAGGCAACTCCGAGGCCGTAAAGGATCATGCTGAAAGGCACCAAAAACATCGAGGCCGCGAAGAGCCACAGAGAATGCTCTGACTCAGAGATTCCGTTGTTGCGACGCGCGAGGCGAATTGTCAAGATCTTTCCAACCTTACCGCAATAGTAACCTCTGTAGCAAATATGTCAGTCATCATTACAATACAATTCAAAGTAAATGAACTAACCCAATGATGGTGCCAAGAACGCCTCCCGCATACGCGCCAGCGACACCGGCAGTAGAGAAGCCGTACATGGTGGTGTACACGGTACCTGTTGTGGCATTCTGAACACCGGACCACACCAAGTTGTTGGCACCATACATCAATCTGGATTGAGTTAGCTCAGAGTCCCTTCCCAGAAGCTGTCAGTGAACTTACCCAGCGTAAACTACTGAAGGATACGTGAAACCTCGGAGGGCACCAAGAGCAATATCCAGCATTCGGTTGGGTCTAGGCTTGTCCTTGACACCCAATTTCTGGATGAAGGTCTTGCGTGGGTACACGACCTGTCCGGTCTCGCTGTCGACGGGGTTGGTGGTCGGAGCTCCCTGCTTCTCGGTTGTGTTCGCGACCTTCGACTCCTCCTCGCTGCCAGTTGCAGATTCTGTTCGCTGCGCCTCAGAGACAATAGCCGCTTCATGGTCCTCCAGTCTCGCGGGACGATCGTAGTTGGTCTCTTCCATGAAGAGGAAACAGTACACCAAAGCGATTCCGTTGAAAATTGCGCACCACCACTACAACGATGGAGGGTCTTGTTAGTATTTTACTTAGAAAGACCGAGGTTGAATCAGGTATCTTACCAGAGTCCACTTCCATCCCATGCCGACGTTTATGAACCCAGAAAGCATGGGAGCAAGCTTGCCTGTCATGGAGAGACCCCATCCATAAAGCGCAAGGTACTTCGGGCGTTGATGAGCAAACCACTGCGCGCCAATTAGTATTCATTCCCTTATATAACAATCATTTATGAACAGTGCGCCTACAATGTCGGTAATCGAGATTTCGCAAAGTGATTCGACGGGTGCTCCGAAAAGGCCAAGCAGGATACGGCTCGCAAGATAGGTGTGCTTTGTAGTGCACATCGGTGCAGTAGCGAGAATAATCTGAAAATTAAAAGCTATTAGACAAAAGATTTTCCAGAGTTCCTGTTTTATTACTTACAATGTTCGCCGCGAGGGAAGCCAAGTAAGCAGGTCTCTTGCCGTATTGGAGAGCAAGAGGTTGCCAGATGACGCATCCCCAGCCGTAGAAGAGAAACTAAAACACACGTTGTCAGAAGTAGTCTCTTTGATTGCACATCCAGACTGACCATGATTCCGGTTCCATTGTTGATGTCCGCCAGCGATAAACCTGTTGCCTTTCGAATGGGAGTGACGACGGAGTAGACTGCACTACTTGGGATGGCAATCATGATGGTGTACAGCACAACGCATGACGTAGCCAGCAGCTTGCGCTTTCTAGTCCAGTTCAGAGGGTCTTCTGGGTCTTCTGAGGGGCGAGGAATGAGCACGATATCGTTCTCGCCTGAGCCTGACGCGTGCTGCCCAATAACGGAGCCATCTACGTCGATGAGCCTCGACGTGCCTGGAGGCAACCCATCTCCTTCGGGTTTGGTGTGGTCTTGAGCCATGGCCACAGAAAGAACCTTATTCCACGTTTGGCTGTTCTAAAGGACGCTTTCTACAACGGTCGGAGGGCGGGACTGGCAAGAATCAGGGAGAGGCCAAACAGAAGCGACCACAACGCAGCGGCAGATGATGGGTGCCCCTTTGCTACTTATCGCTCCTGCTGATCGGCTGCTTGGGTGAAGATATGGTTTTGGCTCACCGAGGTGAGTTTTACAGAACAGTTCAATTGAGCTATCTTGAAGTGATGATAAGCTGCGCCCGACAGGGGAAGCTCTGAGCGCGGAGCATGCGGGGGCAAGCTGATAACATATCTGGGGCAAGGACTACCAGATATCTTTCGGGGATGCTCCGACACCAATCCTACCAGCTCAAAGGACCCGTTTCATGCTCTTTTCGGGACTCGGATATCTTCATCCAGTACAATTGCTTGTTTGCGAGCCTGGGGAGGCGGGTTTGATGCGGAGCTGGCATGCGGGAGGACTGGATGACCGTCGTAGTGGAGAATGGACCCGCTTCTGCACCCAGTTATGGCAGTTGACAGCGATAGGCGGAGAGGCGATCGCCGCCGGACAAGATAGCTCCAACTGATAACGAAGAGCCGACTGGCTGGAAGAAACCGTACAAAGTGCCCGGACTCTCTGACAAGCGAAGGTATGAAGGCTGATGAATTACAGAGATTGACGCAAGTGCCGGCATACTGTTGTAACGTCGTTGAACCATTTTCTCCCTGACATCATGGCCATCACAGCCCTTCCGAAGAGTTGGCGTGAGCTGGCCCAGACATGCATTGACATCCAGAAGAAGTCTATCCCGAAGGATTACGAGCTCCCGCAAAGCCAATTGCCGCCCAAAGACCGCCGAAATGTTCAAAACGTTCCGTATGAAGCAGGAATTCTTACGCCTGAGGAGTTGGAAATGACGGAACAGGATGCGGCGAGTTTGTTGGAGAAGTACAAATCTGGCCAATGGAATGTCAGACAGGTTGTCACAGCTTTCTTGAAGAGAACAACAATAATTCATCAATTGGTATGGATGTTATTAGCGCGCTTTTGGTGCAAATGCTGATTATTTGACACTTGAAGACCAACTTCGCTACAGAGATTCTCGCTGAATCCGCTTTGCAGAAGGCCGACGAGCTCGATGCTTACTACCAAAAGACCGGCCAGTTGGCAGGGCCGCTGCACGGTATTCCAATCTCCGTGAAGGTATGTGTGAATGTTTGTGTCTGCCTTCATGAAAAACCTCTGATGGCTGAACTGCATCTTATTCGCAGGAGCACATCGGCATGGGCGGTCGAATTACCCATGCTGGTTTTGTGGCGAAGATCTCGAACATCCCATCCGAAGATGCGCTTTCGATACGTATTTTGAAGCAGGCAGGCGCTGTGATACATGTTCGAACAAACCAGCCTCAGTCTCTGATGGTATGTGACAGCATACCTAATCACAGATCATCTTCGGTTCAAGATTTGTTACGCTGACGTTGACTGTTTTGCTACAGCATCTCGACTGCAATAACAACATCACCGGGCTCACCTTGAACCCCCATAACCTCCTACTTTCCCCCGGCGGCTCTTCAGGAGGCGAAGGCGTGTCCGTTGGCGCAAAATGCTCTGTCATGGGCGTAGGCACCGACATTGGCGGCAGCATTAGAATTCCGGCTGCTTTCAACGGCTGCTACGGACTCCGACCCACAGCTTTGAGAGTTCCCTGCCTTGGAAACTTTGGTATCACCTTTGGTCAAGAAAGCATCCGAGGAGTTGCGGGTCCACTAGGTCAGAGCGTGGATGACCTGGAAAGATTCATGAGCGCCATGCTGGGAGCAGAGCCGTGGCAAACAGAAACATCCTTGGTACCTCTGCCTTGGAGGCAAGTACCGCTGAAAAAGGACATCACTATTGGAGTCATGTTTGATGACGGGTAAGTTCTCTTGCACGAGATTTGGAAGACAAGTTACCAATTCGATACATCAGATGTGTCAAGCCTCATCCACCAGTCCTTCGAGCTCTTCAACATGCCACAGACAAACTCAAGGCTTCTGGAATCAAGGTTGTGGAGTGGAAGCCTTTCGACCATGAACGTGGCTGGAAGATAGTCGTAAGTCAACGCAACTCGGTTTCAATCACAAAGTCAGACGTCATACCGGCACGGTCGCTAACCCTACGCTCAAAGTCTTCGCTTTACTTCCCACAAGGCCCGAAACCGTACCTTGACACCTTCGCCGAAGGGGGTGAACCAGCGCTTCCTCTGACGCACCACGCCTTTGCATTTTCGAAGTCTCGGCCACTTACAATAGCTGAGAACTGGGCTTTGAATGCTGAGAGAGAGGCATACCGACGCGAATATCACGCTTTGATGAAGGCAAAGGGTGTCGACTTCATCCTTTGCCCTGCATATGTTGGTGCAGGAGTGCTGCAGGGCGGCGCAAAGTACTGGAACTACACGGCCATTTGGAACATTCTTGATCAGCCAGCATCCATTCTCCCAAGCGGGCTCCAGGTTGACAAGAACATTGATAAGCCTGAAGAGGCATACGCGCCGAGGAATCAGCAGGATGAAGAAGAATGGAAAGCATGTAAGTTGATTGCTTCTCGAGATTACTCCGAGCCTCGGAATATGCTTTTCATGCTAATCATCATTTTCAAGACGACGCGGATGTTTTTGATGGCACCCCCATCTGCCTGCAGGTTGCGGGCAAACATTTTGAAGACGAGGAGGTGCTACAGGCAACACGATTGATAGACCAGGTTTTGAAAAGCAGTGCATGATTTCAACCACGGGGTCGTGAATATGAGATTCGCAACCTGATATGTTCAATGTGGGTGGTTTTTGATAGATCATAGAGATAGACCGTAGAAATAGATCTCAAACATCTCTGTGACTTCTCCTCTCGACGTTTTAGGGGCCATCTTAGAGATCCTTCGCTGTCGATACTTCTCGGTTGTAAATTAAGTAGTCAATGCCATCGGCGCTTTCCCATCACAGTTTCGTATTGTTCATTGCAATTCCGACGTCGCAGCTTATTTTCCACGTTGACACGAGTTGAGAATCTACTGGGAGCGCGCACACAGGTATCTACAGGGGGACAGTCGATGCAACAGTGACGTATGGGGGTACCGGAAGCTTATCGCCGGCGCTTCCAGCCGTGTGCCGCGGAATAGATAACGCAGCTGCATGATAACAGCCAACGTTTTACTGGGTTTCTGCTCGGTCTTTGTCTATCATAGCCTATCCACTGAGTCAACTAGGGGACGCAGAGGTGATTTTGCGCGTCGCTGTCAAATGCCTATTTCGACATTACAGATTTGTTGTGATTAGAACTGCACATGCATGATTGGCTTCTTTGTTCCCGGGACTTTTCAGGCAACCGACCACTGAAAATGACCTCACATCACTCAGTCTTCATTGTCTCCAATATACTGGGTGGAGTTCCCAACCCAGTGACATTAAAAGCTTGCCGCTGGGTCAGCGAGAAGCACGCCCAGCGTCACGAACGTGGCACCAAAATGGCCGATTACTATCCGTAGACATCAATGCGAGCATCACGGAACGAACCGCTGGGTAGAAGAATTTTGTGCATTCATGTATCATTTCTTAGTTTCTTCGGATAGAACTATTCTCCTTTAGACAGCTCTCCCTTTGACTTCCAAATCTCATACTCGAAATCGGGCTGGAACTCAGTGTATAATGTTTCCTACAGACAGATCGTTAGAGGATATTCAAGAACAATGAGCAATTAAGGATGAATCGCAGAAGTACTTACCGGATCGGCATTGACCTTTGCTGTGAACTCGGCTGCCTTCTCACTAATGTGATTCTTTGGTAGCCCAGTGCTCTCAACCATGATTTGGACCTCGCAAGACTTCTCCATCAGCGTGAAGAGATACGCCGCCTCGTCAACAGTGCCTCCAGTTGTTAGTAGGCCATGGTTTTGGAGAATCATAACACGGCCCGTGCTTCCAAGAGCTTCAACGATGTTTTGGCTTTCCTCGGCATCCAGCACAACGCCACCGAAAGACTTGTACACAGCTTGTGTGCCCCAGAAGTTGCAGCTATCTTGGTTGATGATGTCCAGTGGTCTGCCAAAGGTTGACCATGCTTTTCCAGCGGGTGAATGTGTATGACAGGCCGCATGGATATCTGGTCGAGCCTTGTGGATGATACTGTGAATCATGAAGCCTGCAGCATTGACGGCGACTCTGTTGCCCCCTATGACTTGCCCATCCTCATCAATGTGAACCATGTCGCTGGCCTTAAGCATACCGAAGTGCTTCCCAAGACTTCCTCAGGTCAGCGTCTTGAACCACATAAGGCCATCAAGAGAAAAGCTCACGGGTTAATCCAGAAGGTGCTGGGGTCTACCGGGTCACGGACACTAATGTGACCACTGGTACCCTCAGTAAAGCCTTTACGAGCGAAGACTCGGAAGGCGCCTGCCATGTGTTCAAGTTGCCATTGTCGTTTCTTGTAGGGGTCGGTAATGTTGGGGATTCCGGCAAAAGTGAAGCCGCCGGTTGCCAAGGCAGCAACGCCCGTTTTCTCCGCCGTCTTCTCAGGAGCAGTTTCCAAAGCGATAGTGTTGGTGCTTTCAAACGGCTCAGCCACCGTAGTAACTATTGTGGTCGACATGGTGACAATGAAGGGTTCTTTGAACTGATCTGTCGAGGTATGTGGAAAGAATGGTCAAGTTCTCAGTTGAACGCAATCTTATCAATGCCTCGAATTTGCCTTGAACGTGCTTACTCTGGTAAGTCTTCACCTCGAGGTCTGGCATAGTCGACGCGACGCCTCCATACACCAATGCTACCCTCAAGCTCCACTGCAGACGCTTACTTGGGAATTTCACAGGAGTACTTTCGCTGTCGACTTCCCCATAGAACGAACCCTGCATGCGCTCCACCTGGAGCTATCATGAGCTTAGCCTCTTTCGGCAGGCAACTGATAGCCGTATCTTGACCCATTTCTTCCCCGCGATGCTTGTCAGATTGGACGCCCAATGAATTGCGGAGAATGTTAAAGTGATAGTCTGTCATCCTGCTCTCGCTCCCAACTTCCTTCTTGCTGATGTGAACGATGCAGCTTGATTCCATGCACCCCACGGTCTCCGCGAAGCAGCCCGATGCAGTCCCAAGCTCGTTCGAATCCACCCAGCCGCAAGAGGACCAAAACTTTTACCGGCTGCTGGACTTGCCGCGGGCGCAAAGTCAAGTGCGACGAGATAAGACCCCATTGCCGCGAATGCCGTGCAAGGAATTTGCAATGCGGAGGTTATGGGGCCCGCTTGCAGTGGCTAAGTCCAGAAACAGGTGCTCCTACACGCAAGGGTTCTCTAGGTCCTGAAATAACATCTGAGGCGGGGTTTCCATCAAGACGAGAACTTCCTCTATGTACGTAATCCACCCTAGAGTTGAACGATTGACCAACATCCGAATTAGCCCCTATTAAACCAGTTCTATCATGGAGTCAAGTTGATGGCATCTTGAAGGCGATTGACTCATTTGATGCAGCGTCGTCTTGCAGTGAAAATGGGCATCTACACGTTCAAAGCTTCGGCGTATTCTCGGCGGACAGAGGTCCAGAAACTAATGATCTCGTACTGCACGAAGAGACTATGCCCACTGATCAGTTAGAGACTGACATTGTCACTCAAACTACTGCATCGAACTTGGAAAATCATCAGTCTTCGCCGCATGTAGCGGCCAGTCAGACTACAAATGATTTCGCATCACCTTCAAACTCCGAGGCGGCAGTAGCATGGGAGTTATGCAACCTCCATGAGCGCCAGGCTCACAAGCCTTCAGACGTCAGGCATTGGCAGCCGCGAACTTTCTCTAATGGCGTCTCTGATAACAAAGCTATTCGCCCGAGTGTGTCAGAAATTTCTGAGACGCAACAAAGCCCATCGCAATATCAACGTCACCACGCGGAAATCATGTTGCCCAGAAGCCCTCCAATGTCCGTCTTCCCCAGCCAAGATCGCTTCTTGATGCATCACTATGTCCACACAGTGGTGAACATATTCTGTGTCATCGACAATGCAAAGAGTCCCTGGAAAACGATTCATATTCCCAGAGCCATCCAGGGTATCGGAGAGATGGATGTCATGGGATCGACTACCAGAGTGCGCAGTGCTCTGAGGAACGCTTTGCTCTCAATCAGTGCCTTCTTTTTGGCCAATGTTCGAGCGTCTGAGTCTCATCCTAACGAAGCTGTCAAATGGGTGGAGGAGGCAATGCAGTACCGATATAATGCCATCGGTCTGTTGAAACAGGCGGTTGAGAGTGATCTGTATTCAGGAGGAAGGCCAAAGTACAAAGAGTATCTTGCCACCATGTTATCAATGATCACGATTAATGTGAGTTGGCAGCTAATCTGAGTGTCCCCCTTGTTCCAAGTCTCTAATCATGCTCTTCTCAGATCATGTCGGGAGACACGAGCACCTGCGCCGTGCATTTAGATGGCGCGAAACAACTCATCAGCCATAACAGAAAGTCCAGGGTATCAGGAAAGACTCGAGCCTTGCATCGCATCTACTTTTACCTTCGAGTCATATACGAAAGCACAGCCGTTGAGCCAGCTGGCAGTGAAGTACATGCTTCACCAAATGAAGAGGCTTCCAACCAGCCCGAGGCCTACATCTCAGCTGACTTGAGGGAGTCGCATGCTGAAGAGCATTCTGAAGAACCCACTGAGATGGCTAGTTTTGAGTGTATTTACGGTATACCTCGAAGTCTCCTGGTCCTATTGAGAGATACAACTAATCTCATCAAAGAGGTTTCCCAGTCGAGAGCATCTGGTCAATCATCAGAGATTTCTGAGCCATTGAAGAGTCAGTGCGATAGTTTGGAGAAATCCATACTTGACTGGTCGCTAGAAGACGAGCTTGCTCGATGTCGTCAAAGCAGTACTAGCACAAGCTTTGACATCATCTTCAATCAAACGAAGTCTTTCCACAATGCTCTGATTATATATTTCGCTCAAAATACTCATCTCCTCAGCTTTCGGTACCTACGACAGTACGTGGAAGCAGTATTACAGGGCATTGAGGCGATCGAGAATATCAAGACCGACAACAATATTTTGGCGGCTCCAATCTTCTGGCCAGCTTTCATTGCAGCAACGGAAGCATTCGATCCTCAACAACAGACTCGTTTTCGGAAATGGTACGAAAGAGTCGCAATATACGGGATCAAAGCAGTCAGGACCGGGAGTCGAGTAGTATACGAAGCTTGGGATAGAGGTCCGTCAACAGACGGCCGAGTGACGAGCTTGTGGAGAACTATTGTTGACGAGACGGGCGAAACACTTATGTTGACTTGATTGAGGATTGGGCATCTTTTCTAAAGTCTTAGTCCCTGAAACACCAGACTCTCATGCCTCCATTGCCGCCACGATTTGCCCGAGCATAGTACGGTATGAACACGAGATCCTTTCCCTCGCCACGTTCCCATGGCTTGTGGCTATACAACTTCGACCCGTTCGCGTTCTTCAGTTCTGCTCCCCTGGCTATCACCGGGGTCACCGTGTAACCTAAGATATCAATGGGAGGACCATCCTTCAGGTTTGTCGTCGACAGGATGACGTTATCAATGTCGAGGTCATTGTCGACATCTTCGATGCAATACACCAAAGGCCCGCGCTGGACGCATACCTCATTTTTGCCAAGTTTCGGGTTGGCGTATATGAGCTGCGGCTTGAAGCTGAAGACAACTTCCACCCTTCCATCTGTTTCTTCTGGCAAGTACAGATATCCGTCTTTGCGTGTGCCGTTACCGTGTGACCCGTCGACAGTGTAGCCATCTGACCAGCCGGGAATCCTCAAAGCAACTGCGACAGTACCTGTCCACGCTATCTCGACTGTCCCGGACCAGGGTGCCGCAGTTGTGATCGTAATCACAGCGTCGCTTCCAGGCACGTGAAGTACACTCTCAATGTACAGGTGAATGGCCACTCTTCGGTCTTGCATGGTGTAGATGAATGCTCCAAGATTACCAAGAAGCTTCGCCACGTTTGGCGGGCAACAAGCGACGTCGAACCACCGACTCCGCTCCTTCGGTCGGCCTGTGAACGTGCGAAGAGGGTTCTCATAGTAAAACGACTCGCCGTCTAAACCGATCGCGCCGAGAAAGCCGTTGTACAGACCAACTTCCATGACATCAGCGTACTCAGAGTTGAGATTGAGACGAAGCATTCGTTGACACCAGCCAATCATTCCAAAAGTTGCGCAAGTCTCAGCATAGCAGACACCACCCTCTTCGGTATCTCCGAGCACATATGGGTGCCCAAATCCTTCCCATTGACGGACAGACCCCAGTCCGCCCGTAATGTACATCTTCTTGTCGACCATGTCCCTCCATAGCCCAGCAAGAGACTTGTGAATACTTTCATGCTGTGTCAAACGGACGAGGTCGGTTGCCGCGGTCATGAAGTACATGGCTCTCACAGAATGACCCACCAACTCAGTCGTATCTGCTAGTCGCCGATCGGCTTGGTGATAGCCGTAGTCTCTAGGCATCCGGTAAGTCGGTCTCATCTCAAAGCTTTCCCAGTCCCCAGGATCGTTTCCCCTGGCCCAAGCTTCTTTGTCAAAGTAGATCTCGTCCTTTTCATCTCTCGTCCCGCGCTCGAGGATGAAGTACTGAGCTACTTTCAGAAGAAGGGGGTCCTTGGTCATTTCGTACAGCCTTAACAATCCAATCTCAATTTCTTCGTGACCAGGATAGCCACGTTTCTTTCCAGGCTCGGATCCAAAGATTGAATCGATATGCTGCACAACTTTCATGACTGGTTCCAGAAGCCGCCCGCTGCCAGTCAAGGTCTCGTAGGCAACACAGGCTTCGATGAGGTGGCCGATACAGTACAGTTCGTGCATGTCGCGGAGATTGGTCCATCGGTTTTTGATTCCTCGCACGGTGTAATATGAATTGATGTAGCCGTCCGGGTGCTGCGCTCCTCGTATGTTGTCCACAGCCTCTTCGACGTTCCTCATCATGTCCTTGTCGGCGTGTGTCATCAGGAAGTAGCATGCCGCTTCGGTGGCTTTGTAGACATCGCTATCCCAAAACGGCTGATAGAAGTGAGCAGAAGCCCACGTTCCTTGGAGTTTTTACACGGATTATGGCTCGTACTCACATGGGGCTGAGGTTGGTGGCCTTCTTTCCATTTCAAACAGTCCCAGTGGCCTGATTCTTTTTGAACTTTGACAAGAGCGGGTATGGTTTTCAATCGGCCACTGTCACGTATCTGCGCCCAAAAAGAAGATGTGATCTCGACATTTCGCGTAGGGACCTCCATGATGAGTTACCTGTAACGCCAAAATTGATGCTCACTATTGGATCATGAAGAACAACTTTTAAATAGGAAGAATCTCGAGAGCAAGACTCAAAAGCCATGGATATTTCAAATGAGGGGATCTTCGGAGTCCCAGACAGTATCTACGAAGCGCTCCAATGAGATTCATGTAACGACTGTTGGTACCTCATACGTCACTTGCTGAGGCCATCCACCATCCGATCTGCATCCTGCAGTAGCTGGAATATGCAGTTCTTACAGCCAACTGTATCCGACCCTACAGTAGGTTGTGAAGCCGGCAAGGTGTGGAGCCGCACGCCGCGGCAAGCGTGGGGTCCGACATCAACAATGCGGGGTAATATCGTCTGTTCATACGCGAGGTTATTGATGCGTACTGCACGTTTCATGGATTTACTTAGCCTAAGATGTTGTCTTCCAAGCAGCTGTCGTACCGAATGCGAAGTGCAGATGGATTTCTGTAAAGCACCACCAGACCTCGGGGTACAGAATCGCGTGTGTATTGAGGATTTAATTCCTAGAACTTTACTGGTTGCAGACCATTGAATGACATGAAGGTAGGAGAGTGATGTGGCTGCCCTCTGACTACACACTCATCCTAACAATACCATGGTGAGTCCGGGATCATATAAGCATCCATGGATACCCAATGGGAGGCGAGTTTTCCCATCGGCTTTGGAGAGGTTTTACTGGACTTCCTTACTTCGAATGATCATTTGGTCTGCCACATGCCTTTCTCTACTGTCAGATTACATCTTGGGACGGAACAACCTAAATACATGCTAGGAGACATCGAACTGCAGGACTAGATTGGCGGGAAAAGCTCGTTCCCAATACCAAGTCGGACGTCGGCCTCTAGGCGGTTGGCCTCAAATCACTGAAAATACCCTTCTTCCCGATTCGCTACCACCGCCACACAAAGCAAAAGATCCGAGCCCAGACTGCTGAAGTTTGACCTGTCCCAGGGGTCTGGAAAGGCATCTGGGGAAGGATCTCACCATCCCCGCATCTAGACTATTTACGTCGATAGTCTTGCAGGATACTCAACTGCAGACCAAGTCCATCAAGAGTCCCTAATATGTGATTGTCCTTTTTACGTGGGATTGTGTTCGCATCTATCTACCTATAATTTCCCAGCGATTCAGGTGATATAAAGACGGCATGACTTTCTTCCATTCTTCAACCTCTGTGCCCAATACAAGGTTCTCTTCGCCCTCGTCATGGCTCCTGGAACCCCTCCTGAGATTTCTGCTCCAGCGCGTCAGCCTCATTCAGAGGCCACTGCGAGCATTCCGCTTGACAACATGGATGTCAAAGAAGTCAAAGTCCGCTCAGTTGAGCTAACCGACGCTGTCGCCAAAGACAAACCGAGCTACCGTTCTCGATCGCAAGTCACCCTCTGCGTGATCATCCTGTTCGTCACACTGAGTAAGTCAATGATCGTACACCATTCTCTGAAACATGATGGCTTACTTCTTGCTCGTCAGATGGCTGCATGAACGGATACGACGGCTCTGTCATGAGCTCTATCAATGCTATGGACCAGTTTCACGAACACTACGACGTTGGCAGAACTGGACCTACGATTGGTCTCGTCATGGCAATCTACACTGCTGGTCAGATTTGCGGAAGCATCTTCTCGGCTGGAGTTATTGACACTTTCGGTCGAAAATACGGGATGGCAGTCGGCTCGGCCTTCATCATTATCGGCTCTATCGTTCAGGCAACGAGCCAAAGTCTTTCCGCGTTCATAGGCGGCAGGTTTGTCGTCGGCTTCGGTGTCCCCATGTGCACGATTGCTGCACCAACATATATCGTCGAAATGGCGTACCCCACGTGGAGAGGTCTGGCCGGCGGTCTCTACAACGTCCTGGGTTGGTACATTGGTTCTTTGAGTAAGTCGACCCTGGTACACACTACTACTCTTCCGACTTTAATGCAATCCCAACAGCTGCTACTTGGACGTGTTATGGCACCGCAAACATCCCCGGCGATATGTCATGGCGTGTGCCGTATATCGTCCAGGTTGTTCCAGCGGCGATCATGTCCGCTGCGGTTTGGTTTATCCCAGAGAGCCCTCGTTGGCTATTCGCTAAACAAAAGAACGATGTCGCCAAGTCTGTACTTATTAAATACCACGGCAACGGCAATCCAGACTCTGCTGTCGTCAGACTTGAATGCGAAGAAATCAAATTCTCCTTAGAGGCTGAGGCAGAGCTAACTCGTGGGAGATGGTGGGATTACAAGATTCTCATCAGAAACCGCGCCAATCGGTATCGCATGTGGATCCTTGTTCTAATTACAGTGTTCAGTCAGTTCACTGGCGGTGCTGTCATAAGCTACTTTCTGTCATGTATGTTAACATGAGTGTTTTGCTTCTGAGTTCATCCTTGCTTAGAAAAGCTCCAACTGATACCTCACAGCTATTCTCGAAACCGTCGGCATCACATCATCCTCTCAGCAGCTCCTGATGAATGCGTTAAACACGGTCTTCTCGTTCTGTGGAGGCATAGTTGGCGCATTTTTCGTCGACAAGGCCGGTCGCCGACCCTTACTGCTCTGGGGAGTATTTCTATCCGGCTTGGTGTACATCCCCATCAATGTTCTAGCAGCCCTTTCCGGTGGGCACATAGACACGGCGTCAGGATACGCATTCATCGCCATGATATTCCTGTATGGAATCGTCATGTCGTTCACGTGGACACCGCTTCAGGCGCTGTATCCCGCAGAGATTCTCAACACCGACATACGGGCCAAAGGAATTGCGGCAGACAAATTTGTATCTGGCATTGCGAGTTTTATCAATCTCTACGCGACACCGATTGCTCTGAAGGATATTGGATGGAAGACGTATACCATCTTTCTGGTCCTTCATTTCGTTCACTTGGTGCTGATGTACTTCGTTACCGTTGAAACCAAAGGAAGGTCTTTGGAAGAGCTTGAGGAAATCTTCAACCATCCGAAACCTGTTAAGCGGAGCAAGCAGCTCAGCAGAGTTGTTGTCGGAGCTGGCGTTGGTGTCAAGGTTGCGGATGCTTAAGGATTTGGATGCCTAACAGTCTGCCCCTAATGCAAAAAGATCAATGCAACGAGGCTAGTTCTAGTCTTGCAATAAATCTTGTGTATGGATCAAACTGATGTCATGCGAAACAGATAGTACTAAGTTACTCAACCTTCCTAGGTGTAATGTAGCAGTTAACAGGTCCCTTCTCCCAAAGCAAAAATGCCTGACTTCTCTCATCCCAGCCCTTGCTATCCTCCGCAATTCTCATGTCAAAGTTCCAGACCATTCTGGCAACGATCAAACGCATCTCCGCATATGCCAAGCTGTTTCGTAATCAGTTTTGCGTTATTTCAGCAGATAGCCCTGAGGCGAACTCACTTTCTTCCGATACAGTTCCTTGGACCAACAGAAAAAGGTTGGAATGCCTCCTTTCTGTCACCGGAGAATCGCGGATCGTCGAGCCAGCGTTCGGGAATGAAGGAGTCGGGCAGGGTAAAATGATCGGGGTTATGGAAAACAGGCCAGTGCCAAACCTGGACAAGGCTCTACGCTTCATTAGTCGTGCGCTCAAGCTGTGTCTAACGTGCAACTTACTCCCTTGGGCACGTGTTGTCCCAAGAAAAGGCCATCGCCCTCAGTTACCCTGCGCATGATGCCCGTTGGAACAGGTGGATACATGCGGAGGCTTTCGTTGATGATAGCCTGCATGTACTGAAGCTTCTGCACGCTGACCATGTTGATTTCGTCTTCAGTAGCAAAGGCCGACCGGACTTCATTATTGAGCTTCTCCAGAGCACTTGCATGTGTGGTAAGGTAGTACGTGATAGCCGACAGCGCAGTGGCAGTAGTCTCAGATCCCGCGATGATCAGCGTTGAGGAGTTCGCACGCAGCTCTTCAAACTGTAGCTCCTGTAAAATTATTAGCGAGAAACTCGGATAAAATTGCAATGTCGCATACCATGGGACCCTTCTTCCGCGTCATGGAGTCCATGAAGTCCGGGCGCTCCGTCTGAGTGGCAAGTCTCTTCATGACCTTCTCGCGTGTGAGTTGGACGTGCTGCTCTCTCTTGTTCTTGATGTTCGCGGGCATGAACTTCATCAAAAGGTTCTCGATAGGAGGATAACGTCGAATGTTGAACTTGAAGGCCCCCTCCTTGACGCCGGCGAACAGAATTTTGACCCAGGGATGGTAGTCGCTGTTGTCCAAACAGCCGAAGGGTTCGCCGAAAGCTAAGTCTCCAATCACGTCGAATGTCGTCCAGTTATACCACGCAACCATGTCCAGGGGCTCAGATCCACCAGCACAGTTCTCATGCAGCCGCTGGAATAGTAAGTCCACATACTTCTTGATGATAGATTCCTGGTCGAACATGGACTGAGCCGAGAAGCCATGTGACAGCGCTCGTCGATATCGGGAGTGATCTTCGCGGTTACCACCAATAATGCTTTGCCTGTTATCGCGCATAAAGACTTCATCTCTGCCGTGATCCCCAGTTCCATTCTTGAGGTTGCCATGTAAGTCCTTCCATGCGTCGGGGTGGTTGTAGGCGAGCTCGTTGGGGGCGACTCGCACGATTGGGCCATATTCTCGGTGAAGCTCGAAGATTCTCTTGTGGATTTGACCAGAGAGGTATGCCCGGGTGTAGGGAAGACGAGTCGCGGCCCACGACTTGGGCCCAGGGTATTTTCGC
Source organism: Colletotrichum horii (assembly GCA_027406005.1). Taxonomy (NCBI): domain Eukaryota; kingdom Fungi; phylum Ascomycota; class Sordariomycetes; order Glomerellales; family Glomerellaceae; genus Colletotrichum; species Colletotrichum horii. The sequence goes on along the minus strand of JANVYB010000001.1, from coordinate 7,624,504 downwards.
AGGGGATGGAAAAACACGTTGTAGGTGAGTACCGAAACAAGAGAAACCAGGCCCTGTTTGCGTTGTTAGAAATCGACGAAGCTGGAGTAGGAAATCGAGGTCTCGGATTATTCAAAAGGGGCCAACGCACCAGACAAGTCGCTAACAAAAGTCCCCACGCAACATTGTGAAGACTGAAGAGCCGAGCTCCTTCATCGAGCAGATGAGTTGTCATCTTCCTTTTGATGCGTAAAAAAATGCTCAGAAACCGTTTCCAACTCGGTCGCACTTGGAAACATGAAGCTGCAGAAGTATCTTTACCACCGAAGACTGGACTGAAGTCTCTTTAATCCAAGAAGAGAGCGGAATTCGGTCCACGACTCCGCAGCCGAAGCCCCTGTGAAACGACGATCTTCGAGACACAACTGCAGGGCACGGTTGCATCTCTGTGGGTATCACGCGAAGTCCGCGCATAATCCGGCTGTCATCGCGTCTCCGGACCCCGCGATTTGCACAATTCGTTGCATAACTCGTCCGGCTTGGCCCGGGTCCGGCCCATTCCGCCCCACTTGAGATCGCACATCGCGGCACATCCATGCCGCGTTGCAGCCGTTGTGCAGTCGGCAGTTCTGATCGTTTGAGTTTAGAACTTGCGGAGCAGCGGAGCAATCCGTAAGGCCTTATTGAGCGGTAATCTTCATGTACTGATTGGGCGCGAGAACCTCGCTCAAATGCGAGATTACATGGACCTAGCTTCCAAGCCGGCTAAGGGTAGCCCCTCCCGAAAAAAAGGCTACACGGGGCACGGGATCCAAACGTCATGATGAACCGAACGATGCTACCCTTGCTTGAAAACATTGGCGATGATAGGTTCATGCTCTGGAAGCGAGAAGTTGTCGCGACCCCGACACGTCTAGCTGCATCTTTCTCAGACCACAATAATATGCATTGATACACACCAAGTGCGTGAACGTGGAAATGCTTTAATGTCCGTGCTTTAATTTTGCATAACTTCCCTGTGGCAAGTAACATCCATGTCTGCACGACACAAGCTGCCAGTAACGCAACGGCATGAACAGTCAGGCGATCAAGTTCAAATTGGTGAACCATGACGTGTGCTCTTGAGAGGCTGACGAGAGTGTCGCAAATAAGTTGTCACAAGCTATGACATTGAAACAGGAGTTCGAAATTGGTTTTCGGCGCCGACGCGGCACCGACTTCGCACGGCCGAGTGGACAGACTCACTGGTTTGTGGAGCCATCAAATCCGGTGTCACTGGGTCCGATGCACGAAAATTGTGGAAGGGACCTCTGTGCCATGTGCTTCATCCCCAAGATTTAACCGACTGCGTTGAGCCCCGCGAAAACGGTTTACATCCGACATTACGTTGGTGAAAGATCGTACCATCTTCACACTAATCGAATTCTGCTTCGGACCAATCGTCGTAGTTCTTCCAAGTGCCAGCTGAGCCTCAGACTTATAATACAGTTACCAAGTTATCCCAAATCGGCGAATTATTAAAGGTGGCAATTAAAAAAACTCAGAAAGCAATAACGATGACTGATATGCAGTGATTGCTTCCCAGGTCGGCTACGAACTGGCTACGATGCATTAACTTAGATCGCAAGATCTGAAGGGCTGCGTGGTGAATAGGGGTTAATACATTCTTCATCGGCTACATACGTACGACGTCTAAGAGAGAGCGCATGCATGAATCTTGCTTGGTTGGCGAGAGACGAGGCTTCATTGGAGATCGGCCCACCAAATTCGCCCTAATCCCCATATGGATGATATCACGACAGATGATTGTCCCTCGGTACATAAATGAGATATTGGAGTCTGCCTAGTGATTATTCACAACTTGAAAAAGCTGTGAACGAATTAATCAGCTTATTGGTTTAGGGGAATTTCGGCTGCAAAGGGACTTGGCATCTGCTTGGGTATGTCTCTCGCGCATACGGACTATCAGACCAAATTAAAATGGGACCTCATGTAGAATCCTTTCTAGGCAACCTCCATCCGATGAGGAAGTTGGTATCGTCACCAACCAATGGTTGATGATTATTGGTCGACCGCATCGCAGCTCGTCGAATGTTACCCCGAGCTGACATTGGCCATAGATCCGTGGAACTTTGGGTTGCGAGGGGCACATCAACTTAAGCTCCTTCCAGATTGGGACTTGCCAAGGAAGTTCATACTTATTTGAAGGAGACCTTTAGTTATGAGACTTTTGGTGCAAGGGTAAATGACTGAGGTAGATCTTGCCACCTTATGTCATGTCCTCAAACCGGCCCATATTTAGATGATCGGTGATCAAATTCGAAAAGCAAACGTGAGGAAAGCTATAGTCATATTCCTAAGCTGTGAAAGAGTTGATGGAATTAGGGTTCAATAGCCGCCCTTGGCACAAGTCGCCGACGTTGCATTGATGGATTCGTGCCGTAAGCACCGAGGAACCATAAATGCAGATTGCTGACATGCTTATGAGTATAACTACAAACAGCCAACGTTAATCTGTCGGGCGTTCTTGGCATTAAAAACTGACGTTGCTTCCTATTGGCTACCGGTCAGCGATATAGGCAGCGCAAGGCTGTGCTGGGAACTTTGGTAGTCATCCCCACTCTCTTGCTTGCTTCAAGTTCTCAAGACGGCAGGTAAAACATCAGTTTCACGAAAGGATCTGAATGCTGGACAGTCATACCCCTTCACAGTAGCCTCAGAAAAGCCTATGGAAGATTACTCTTCTCTTACTGAATGTTTCCACAGCACAGGTCTGTGATCTGAGGAGCAAAGCCTACATACGATTCTTTGGAAGGTACACGATTTTGAACATACGGCATTGCTAAATCCGATGGAAATTGATCCAAGTTTGTACGGCAGTCATATGATTACTCGAAGATTATAATCTACCCCAACAAAACTGAAAGATCATGAGGTACGCAAGAACATGAAGCCTGGAACGAGCGGTGGGGATTGATAGATGCTCATCTGATCTCACGGCGCCACGATCGTGCAGGAAGTATTGGAGGCGTTGACGCAGTAAGACGGCAAAGTGTTCATTCTTTATCCGTTTCTGGTCGAGTATGAACAGCAGCCATGAACATCCGAAGAAGGTTCGTGGGTGGGTCAAGTACAGGCAGTCATGTTAAAAACCTGAGACCTAGAAAAAGTATATAAGTCCTTAGTCACAACCGTCAATTCGAAAGAAATCATCTTCACCAACCCAGGATATCAGAAGCACAATCAAATCGCACATTGAAGATGAAGTTCTCTCTCCTGGCCCTCGCCGTCGCGGGGTTCACCTCGGTTTCTGCCACACCCATGGCGGATGATGTCTCCGTCGCCATGCGGGCTGAAGAACACCCTCTCGAAGCTCGTCAGACCGCCAGCGGCTGCTACTACTTGTAAGGCCTCTTAACCTTCTATCCCATAGCATGCTTTACTGACTGATCATGTTTTCAACAGCGCCTCGCCCACTTGCTGCGTTCCCACCGTCTGCATGTGCGCGGGATCTCGCATCTACTACATCAATAAGGACAACCAGAACCGCGGCCTGCACGGCTGCGACCCTCCTTGGGGCTACATCGGAACTGGCTATACCAGCTACCCCGGTTCCTGCTGCCGCATCGCCAGTGACGGCGCAGTTGAGAAGGATGGAGACGATGGTTCCGTCGAGACCATCGAGGCGTCTCCCCTAGACTAGGACTTTTCGGTGCACAGCACCCTATGTGCTTAACTGGGAACTTGGGCAATGGGTGATTCGATTCGATCTTTAGCGCCCACGTAGATAGTCGGTTCTGAGGCATGCTTCACTCATTCTGTAACCTCATATAGGGACTATCTCAACCAATTACCTTGGTCAATGAAACGGATATGCGACTTTTGTGCAATGCTGTGAAAACAAATTAAGTCAATGCCAGTTCGCTTTTCACCTACAAATTGCACCAGTTCCAAAACGTAATATAGTCATGGCTTAGTGTTTGACGCTCCGTCGTCGCCTCTACAGATAATCGGCATGCCGTACAGACGGCATTCGGCACATTATGAACTTTAAAAGGCACCATCCGCAACTCAATCCTAGCCAAAACTCTGAGCTCCACCACATAACCTTAACAACCCCGCGGGAGACGCGGGAGCCGCGCGCCAGCGCAGATATTCTGCTTGAAGTCTAATATTGACGTCACGTTCACTTGGTGGTCATGGGTGCACAATCTCGCGATCCATCCTGTGGGTCAAAACAATACCACAGAATCAAAAGCACAAAAACAGGGAAACACCGAGTCAAGTCATCCAAATCATCTCAATGCGCCCTTGTAGTAATTCTCTCATTATGTTTACGTATGCTCTCTCACAAGCTCCCATGCAGCACTGCGGATGAGAGCATGGCGATAGCAGAGGTGAAGAGCAGACAGTTTCTCGCAGCGACGGCGAATGATCTGTCTGCTTGCTTATTATCCACGCGCAAGTTTAAACCTCATATGACCTAGTTCAAGTCAAACTTTACAAATCATGACCTTCAAAATGAATGTCTTGGATGTGTTGCATACGCTGCGAAACCAAATTGCTCCAGGTCTTGAACCCCGAGACAGGTGGTCACAGGCGCCTGAGAAGAGGAAGGTCGCATTCCTCTTTAGACGCGTGAACATTCGGTGTATCTCCTTTTTTTTTTTATTTTTTTTTTTTTAGGAAGGTGCCGGACAGCTTCCATATCGAGTTCAACTCGCCCAGTGATAACTAAATTGGATGAACGGAGTTACCTGCGTGCGGACTGGTCATCCTTGAATGATTCCGCAGCCCGTCGTCACAAAGCCGGGCGCAGCCCTCGAATAACTGGGGCCGTGGACTCGCAATGGCTCGGAGAGCGGGAGTGCGGGCAGCGAGCAGACGACCCCAGTCGCAACGGTCTAGGATGATCGGGATCTCGCTCAACAACCATAACAAGGACCAGGAGGGGGCTTTGACAACAGATATAGGGACGGCTTTGAAATCTTGCAACCCTGATAGGTGCCGAGTCGTCGGCAAAAGCCTGCAGTAGAAGCGATGCGCAAGACGGACTGCCCTAAAAAACTGGGAGATCTTGGCCAAGGCTTGTTATTGTACCCATTCATGAAGGCTCACCGCTGCAGAAGGCGGGAAAACCGATGGTCAGCATGCAACGTTCCGGGAAGCATGTCTTGGCGATACCGTCCCTGCATGAACTGGGCTGACAATTTCACCAAATCACCAAAGTCCATGGGACGCGTAGGACTGAAACACGTTGAATTGGACTGTAAAGTGGTGGCTAGCTGACCACGGCATGGAGTGTACAGTAATCACAGGATGGATCTAATCTATGAACATAGACATAGAGAGGGGGGGGGGGGGGGGGGGGGGGGGGAAGAAAAAAAGCGCTCAAAATCTCTCGGCACGGCAACACAACCGACGAGACGCATCCATCCCTCCGGACGTGATAACTTCGGCAAATGTGACCAACTGACAGCCAAGTAAAATTCCGCTGTGCTCTATGACTAGCGGGCGGTGACGCTGTGGAAAGAAAGGGAGCCTCGTCGGCCGGAAATAGAGCATTCTGCCCATAGCGACACGCGTCGGGTGACGACTCAGAGACCTCCCGCCCAAAGGCCTCGACTCCTCGGGGTGGATGAGGCTAGTCCGTAGCAGCCAATGACATTTCGCTGGATTGATTGGGCGCACCAAGACTGGCCCGGTCCTCGCCCCCGAAATTTAGGGATCCCCGGCCGGTCGGGTGTTTTTCAACTTTATGTCGGGCATCCCGGACGTTCCCCGGCCGATTCATGTTTCCTAGGTTGCGGGAGCGCAGACACCAGACGAACTCTATTGCACAGGGCAAGTTCATAGCTCTCGAGTGTCACCGTTGTTTCTTTGCCTTTTCAGACGAAGTCGTAGTATTAATCATGAAGTCGCAGTACGGTTTCCTTTGGGGTTAGCTACAAGCGCATGCGTTTACCCAGAGAGAAGACTTTCTGGTCGATCCAAATTTGCACAACCGCATCAGGCTGGCGATTCAGATTTTTTCCTCTCCCCAAATCTCCATTCATGCTGCCAAAAAGTTCCTACAGCCGCGGTTGCGCACATTACCCGCCCCTTTCGAAAGCCCTCCCACAGACCGAGGGAACCTGGGTTGTAAGGGCGTAAACAGGCCCCTCTACCCCTCGATAGGGTGAATTGTCAGCAAAATTTGGTCCAATCTCATTGAAGCTGCGTAAACGTACAGCGGCGCCACCCGCGATGTGGGCACTGCCTCGTCATCGGGTGCCCCCTAACATGAAGCTTCTGCCAACGTCGGTTTCCACAAGTATTCGGGAAGTGGGAGGCCGACCAGGAGTTCGTCCCGCGGGCTGCTCCACCCCGGATCGACCCCGGGTTCCGCTTTAGAACCATTCTCTTTCCTTCCTTGGAATGCTTGAGTGCCTGTGGTCTCCTTGGCGTAGTATTCCTGCTCCGTATGCTGTTGAGGCTGAGTTAAGGACAACCGCTGTGGGGACGCATTGACTCGAAAATGCGCCCGGCGGAGAACAAAGTCGTGTAACTGAGGCTCAGGACCTGCGAACCCCTGTGAGTGCCACGACTGCCAACGGGTTGTGGATGACCTTTTACGCCGCGCTGGTTGGACGGGATGTTCAGACGACGCGGTCCTACCGCCATAGACATTGGACGGAAACGATCGAAAATAGCAAGTGTGGACTGGCGGAAAGGGTGGGATGACGAGGGCTCTCCCATGCTTTGGGTCCAGGTCCCAGGCTGGGGATCGGACGAAGGCGACGAGCCCCTCTCTAGTCCACATCACGTACGCGGCGTCGAGAGATAGAGGACGATGAAGATCGACGTTTGTATAAAGACCGGCGAGGAAGTCGATCATCTGGGACTTCTTTTCCTCACCAGCCGCAACCATCGCAGCAACATTCGCTTCAACAACAGCAAGAACAACAACACAATCGTTTTCGACATTCGCTCATTGTCTTGATACCAACAATTCTTCCTGACACACAATGGTCCGCATCACCGCCCTCTCGGCCGCTGGCCTTGCCATCGCCGGCCTCGTCTCCGCCCACCCCGGCGAGAAGCACGACCACAACAAGATGAAGCGCGACATCGCCCTCCGTGACGGTGTTGCCAACATCGGCCAGCGCTCCCTGGCTTCCTGCTCCAACTCCGCCGGTGCCCAGAAGCGCCAGGCCCGCGCCGTTGAGCGCCGTGCCCAGAAGGTCAAGGAGATCCGTGCCAAGAAGGGCCTCACTACCCGTAAGCCGCCCCTTCTGCCCCCAATCGTCCCAGTCTACCCGAGCTTGCAAGCTAACATCACCAAAAGCCTCCAAGAAGTACCGCCGCGATCTCGACCAGCTCAACGCCTGGGAGGCCATCAACCACAACATGACCGGCCAGTCCACCAACGGCATCTTCTCCTCCATCGAAGACGTCTTCAGCGCCAACACCTCCTGCGTTCTCTCCCCTGAGATCACCGGCGGCCCCTACTACGTCGTCGGCGAGTACATGCGCTCCAACGTCATCGAGTCCGAGTTCTGCGACGGTGTCCCCGTCTTCCTCGAGGTCCAGTACGTCGACGTCAACACCTGCGACCCCGTCCCCCAGGTCGCCGTCGACATCTGGAACTGCAACGCCACCGGTGTCTACTCCGGCGTCGAGTCCGGCCAGGCCGGCCTGAACACCACCTTCCTCCGTGGTATTCAGCTCTCCGACCACGACGGTGTCGTCCAGTTCGAGACCATCTTCCCCGGCCACTACGAGGGCCGCGCCGTCCACACCCACTTGCTGTCGCACACCAACGCGACCCTGATGCCCAACGGCACCATCTCCGTCTGGGATGCTCCCGTCGCCCACATCGGCCAGCTCTTCTGGCCCGAGTCTCTGCGCGAGACCATCGAGGAGCTCGCTCCCTACAACACCAACACCGTCGAGGTCACCACCAACGCCGAGGACATGTGGTCTGTCCTCCAGGCCGACGAGTCCTACGACCCCTTCCCTCAGTTCGTCTACCTCGGCGAGGACGTCTCGGACGGTCTCTTCGCTTGGATCCAGATTGGCATCAACGCCTCTGCCGACTACCAGACTGATGACTACTACGGCGTCGCTGCCTACCTCGGCGAGGACGGTGGCCACTCTACCGGCTACACTGTCGGCGGTGGCGGTGGTGGCGGCGGCGGCAACAGCACCGGCAACGGCACCATGTCCGGCTCTCCCCCCTCCGGCACCGGTGCTCCCCCTTCTTAAAGTGTGATTCTTAGGGTGCGGGCCTGATGCACGGATCGGCTAGCCGTGTCAACTTTTCCTTTTTGTATGATATTAGAGATACCTATAGACAGCCATTGAACATACAAGCCGCGGTGGAAGCGCACATTTCTCATTCTTCAATCACTCTTCCTTATTCACAGTGATGCGTGCGCCCCTTTGATACCTGTACTAACATGCCCGGCTCCGGGGCCCACAATTATCGGGCTGTGGGGTCCGCCATCCGAGCAGACGCCGATACCGCGCGGCCGCTGGTTCTGGCGGGACTGTCCGGATATAGAACTTTGTCAAAAGATAAACCTGGGGAGGTCTTTTTCATTTCAGTCATCGCTGTCCTGATCGGAGCGTCAGAGAAACTGAACAATTGAGCCAGAAAAGGATTGCCACTCCTTGGCAGATAAGGTAGCCTTCAATAGAAGCAGTGCATTCAGTATGTATGTCCTATATTCACAGGTGAAATGACGTCTGAAAGAAGGAGCGATGATGTCAACTTGAAAATCCGCGACGGGATCGATTCGCAACCCAGAAAGGATCTCGAGATTCAGCGGGAATGGGGCAATCAATTTCCATTACATAATTGCGAGAGAGCCAACTTACTACTTATACACACCTCTTCTGCGTCGGAAGCCTCCCGGTGTCACTGCATAATTTAAAGTAGAAAGAGAGTTGCAGTCCTGCAGAGCCGAGAAACAAAAATGCGATGGATCCATCACAATTGACTTTCATGAGCGTCAACAAGAATGCCCCATTCGCCCACTGCTCCAGAGATCAGGCCCATGACTTCACCCCGGTCAACAACACGTGCCACTGCCAAGACGGACGACTCCAAAAGTGGAAGCTCCATTTTGCTCGTCAAACAGCCGTCCACCAATTGTGTCTTCCGTTTCCTCCACGCGTTTCATCCCCACCGAAGCAACGTCCCTGTGCCACCATCACTGACGCGCCTTTTACCTGTCTTCAGCGCTGCAGAACGAGAGCTTGGGACGAGAAGAATTCGGTTACCGTCATGGTTTAGGCTTTATTGGCGTGCATGGTAGGAAGCTGAACCTGCCACTGTTCCTGTCTGCCGCTGCGATCGCGGAGCTGTGGCGTGGGGTGTTGCTACCGTTGGATCCCTCCAGCCGCGGGCCGCTGCGCTGCGCGTGAGCATGAGGCGACATGATAAATGGACTGCTCTTCCTCTCCCTCTGGCGGGCCTTGTGCTCGCCGGTTCTCCCATGCCAAGTCGCGTTGCTTCGACTTGACTCCATCGCTATGGCGCTCAAGTTTCTTTCCGTGGCCACGGCTATTGTTGCCCTTGTGGCGCAGCCTTGGCTGGCTACCGCCGTCGACCTCGAGCTCAATGTCACAGCTCTGACAGGTGGCGAGCTCGAGGCGGACTGGACCAATGTCTACTACTCCAAGTCTAACCCGCTGCTGCTCGGAAACGACGGCGGGGCCGCCACCGGCGGCGTCCATGCCTGGGATCTGAACAGCGACTCGCCTCTGGCGGAGGTAAAGACTCTCGTGACTGGCCGAACAAAGCTCGTCACTACAGTCTACAACGTCACGGATGGCAAGGACCTCGCTATCACGATAGCGATGCCTGATTCCGTCATCCGCGTGTTTGATGTGCCCTCATTCACCGAAATTGAATCAGCCCAGACCACGCTCCTTGGCGATTGGTCCGCGCTGTGCTCGTGGCGAAGCAAAAGTCTGAACGACTACATTTTCCTGTTTGGAAAGGGCCAGGCCGTCGAATATCTCGTGAGAAAGGGAAAGACTGATATTGAGCTTGTCGAGGTTAGCTGCCCAGTGACCATGATTCTTGCATCTCTTGCTAAGCCTCTCAGATCCGAAACTTCACAGTGCCCACTGAGTTCTCCGGCTGCGCCGTGTCCCATTCGCAGTCCAAGATGATTCTCTCCGCCGACGACGACAAGGATGTCTACGTGTTCGACCTCACCGAATCAACTACCACCCCTGAAGTCACCAAGATTGGCGAAGCGGAAGAAGACGTCACCGGCGTCGCTGTCTACACGTCTTCTACCTCTAACTCTACCGGTCAGGAATACCTCTTCGTCGCCCGGGAAAATGCAGTGGCCGTCTACGAATACCCCTTCAAGCTCCTCGGAACCATCAAGTTGACCGGTTTGGAGGACATTGAGGTCCAGGGCCTTAGCATTTACCAGGGCGCGACCTCCAAGTACCCTAGCGGTGCCCTCACCTTCGCTATCGAGGCTGATGACATCGCTGGATTCGGTCTGGTGTCTCTGGATGGAGCCCTCACTGAGCTTGGAATCTCGGCAAACAAGGAGTACGACCCACGCACGCAAGTGGGATGCCAGACTCGCTCGAAGATTTGTGACGCGTGCTCCGGTAACGGATACTGCGAGGAGAACGCCCTTGGGTGCGCGTGCTTCGCTGGATTTACTGGCGACAAATGCGACGCCTTCCAATGCACAGACAACTGCTCTGGACGCGGCGAATGCGTTGGCCCCAACCAGTGCAAATGTCAGGACGGCTGGGGCGGACTTCACTGCTCTTTCCTTCTGGTGCAGCCCTCATACGAAACGGACCAGAATGGTGCTGATGGAGATGACCCTGCCATCTGGATCTCTCCCGAGGGTGCTGACAAGTCCCTTATCATCACCACGACCAAATCGACTCAGGGTGCGGGACTAGGCGTCTTCGACCTGACCGGCAAGCTTCTGCAGACAATCTACGCTGCAGAGCCCAACAATGTGGACATGATCTACAACTTTCAAGCTGGCAACCGTACTGTTGACCTTGCGTTCGCTGCCTGCCCTGACGATGACACTCTTTGGTAAGTAACCCCCTCGCCCCTGATCATGTGCCATCAACTTACATCAGTGTCAGTCTCTTCGAAATGACATCAAACGGCACTCTCAAGAACATCGCCGGTGGCGTCCAGCCTGTCGTCGAAGACTACAAAGTCTACGGCTCATGCGTCTACCGCTCCCCCAAGACTGGGAAGCAGTACCTTTTCGTCAACGCGAAGTCCGCCCGCTACCTCCAGTACGAGCTGACCTCCACCTCCAATGGCACGCTGCAGACAGCCCTCGTCCGCGACTTCCAGGGCGGCTCAGGGGGCCAAGTCGAAGGCTGCGTCACAGACGAGGAGAACGGCTGGATCTTCCTCGGCGAAGAGCCTTCTGCCCTCTGGCGGTATGACGCCGAGCCCGACTCCACGGAGCCAGGACTGCGCATTGCGTACGTCGGCGACGGGCACACTTACGCCGATGTCGAGGGCGTCACGCTTGTCTACGGCGCTACGAAAGACCAAGGCTATGTCCTGGTTTCTAACCAGGGCGTGAGCTCGTACAACGTCTACCGCCGCGCTGCCCCCCACGAATATGTCACAACTTTCACCGTCACAAAATCCGCCGACGGACAGGTTGACGCGGTTTCCAATACTGACGGCATCACTGCCGTCGGCACCCACCTGAACAAAGACTTCCCCCACGGCCTTGTCGTCGTGCATGACGATGCGAATCAGTACCCCAACGGAAGCACGAGTACTGAAGCCAGCTTCAAATTGGTCAGTTTGGAGAAGATCCTGGGCGCCGAGGCGCTGAAGTCACTCAACCTTTTGGATGATGTTGATGCGAACTGGGACCCGAGGAAGATGGTTAAGCAATGAGACCATATCATAACTGAGCGTTTTACATACTAGATCTAATGACAATATTCCTCAACCAGCACAACAAAAGCAGCTGGTGTGCGGAACAAGCCGTGGACAGCAAAGCTATTGCCAAAGGTTTGGCGTATGAAGAAACGATCGTTTCTGCCACGTTTCCTCGGGAGGGTGAACAACGATCCAATCGAGATCTGCGCATTTATAATCGAAACCGTTGTGCAAGACCGCCGGCGTGAGCGTTGAAGATGTTTCCATCGGCGTCATGCCATCGGGCTCCCGGAATAATCCACTTGGCTGTTATAACTGCAGCGAACCAGAGGATATGGAAGAGACGTCTGAGTTTCATTGTGACGTTTTGTAGAGAGGCGGGGTAGTGTGATAATACCGTAATTGAAGCTTGATAAGGAAGGATAGTCGCTTGTACCCATAACTGGCTTGATGCATCGAGGCTCCGTCGGATGAAGCCTGTGCCCTCTCGTGGGTATCGCATTTTGTTTTATGATGTGCAAATTCATCCATGATTACTTTCCTAACCCGTGCTGAGCCTCCTCTCGGTGCTCGACATTGACTTTTGACCGAACTTCGGCGCAAAGGAAGGAGCTCCCTTCCGCCAAGCGACTCGATCATCACGATGCTCCTACGACCCATCCCTGGCATTGAACATCTTGATTTCGGTTTGCCTGGTCGATTTTCTTCGTGACTCTCAACATTGCGTGCTCTTTCGCGGCGCTAGCTTCTGTGGAAAGACATGCATACGCCAAGACGAGTTGCTATCTTCAGAACTTGCCTAAACATGCTCAAGATAGAAAGTTCCAATCCCTGCTCACTCACGTAACCCCACGACTGTACCTACACATCCTTCCGTGGGGGTGAGATTTCGCGGGGAAGCTCGTTCAATCCTGGCTGAGAGAAAACAAGACTCGGTGCAAAGCTGGACGAGTGAATCTTTTTTTGGTACATGATCGACGTTTTCTCCGACGCGTTGTCTCTAGTCCCGACCCTCCAGGATAAAATTATTCCGCGAACCATCTTACATCTCTCGACGGATTATTGTCCGTCAACTTTTCCTCACAAAATTGATGGCAATTTTCGTATTTCTATGACGCGGGCCCAAATATTTTCGTATTTGAGTCGGAATCATGCCCAATCGAGGCTCCAGATACCTTGCCATCAATGCTACTTGGCCAAGCCCGAAAGGTTGATCAAGGCTAGCTGTGTCAAACCTCATTTGGAGTAGGCGAGAAATTTGAGGGTTTGAGTATGCGTTCATTCTTCATCCCTTTGGCCGAGTCGCTCCTTGATACCCCGATGACGTTGTTTTGCAGTTGTTTTTGACTTTATGGATGCTAATCAAATTCACTTATGATCTCTAAGTAATACTTCCTGCCACATCGTATTATGTGATTCGTGGATCTTACTTTATGCATATGACCTATCGAAGCTCTGAATGTATGCTTTTTGGTACGCGGGTGAAAGGCGCCTTGTTGATTTAGCGTTGGTGAAAGTGCTCAAGCCCGAAACCATATGCTGGTAGTCGAGGCCTCCGGACTTGACGTTTTTTGACAGGAATCAAGGATATCTATAAATCGACCCTCATGTCCGTAGATTAAAGAGAATTTAGCACATTGACTGAACTCAACTCGTCTCATATTCGAAACATCTCATAATGCTCATTCATCGACTTATTACGGTCGCGGCGGTTACATCTGGCTTAGCCAATGCACTTACGGACCTGGGACCAGTCAAAGGCCTCAGCCGACGACAGGCAAAGTCTACACAATGTGTGGTACCCGCCAACGATGACGGATCTGATGACACGCCCGCCATCCTGGCCGCATTCGACAAGTGCAAGACTGACGGACACATTGTCTTTGAGAACGTCACGTACCACATTGGCCAGGTCATGAAGACCACTGATCTCAACAATGTCAAGGTCGATATCAAAGGGACCCTCTTGGTAAGTGACGTGCTATCAGCGTCGTGTTCTATCATCTGTGTACTTTATGTGATTGATTCGCGATTCAGTGGAGCAAGAACACGACATATTGGCTAGAGAACTCCCTTCCCATTGGCTACCAAAACCAGACAACTGCCTGGATTCTGGGTGGAAAGCATCTCGACGTCAATGGCTTTGGGTATGGCACGTTCGATGGTAATGGCCAGACTTGGTATGACTTGGTCAAAGGGGAATCGAACTATCCTAGTGAGTGATGCTCGGGGAGTTGTTGCAAATAACGCAGTGATCTGACATGCAGTAGACCGGCCTCATGCTCTCTTGCTTGACGGGGCTGAAGATTCCGTCTTCGAGGGTCTTCGGTTTATCCAAGCTCAAATGTGGTACGTTGCAAACATATCTCGTCCGCTAAGTTTATTCTCCCATCCATCAGTCATCCAATTCTGACCAATCTCCCGGTGCAGGACAGTCACAATCACGCGGTCCAAACGCGTTCTGCTACAAGACATTTACGTCAACAACACAAGTTCCAACAGAAACCCTGCTCGTAATACCGACGGTGCTAACACTATGTTCTCGGACAACATCCACTTTCGTCGCTGGACAGTTAAGAATGGCGACGACTGCATTGCGGCCAAGGCCAACTCGACAAACATTTTGATCGAAGACGTGGAATTCCATGATGGCCAGGGCGTAGCCATTGGCAGCATTGGGCAGTATGCAGGCCACTTTGAGATCATCGAGAACGTGACGGTGAGAAACGTTCTGGCTCACGGATCTCGTTATGCTGGCCGCATCAAGACGTGGACTGGTGAGCAGCTTGGATATCCACCAAATGGCGGGGGCGCTGGCTTAGGATGTAAGTCATCGCCTCCGATAACCTTTCTTTGGCTGAGCTGACCTCTTGAATTCAGATGCTAAGAATCTGAGTAAGTCGAAGTCGAAATTTCAAGAATGTCAAGCTCATCTTTTTGACTTTTTAGGCTGGGATAATGTGACCATCTACGACGCGGAACAGGCTCCCATCTACGTGATGCAATGCATCACCTACAACGGGGAACAGGGAAATTGCAGCTCATCTGTATTTGACATCTCCAACATCAGCTTCAGCGACTTCCGTGGCACACTCCAAGGGAGCCGTATCGCTTATCTTCAATGCAGCCGGGCCCATGGTGGATGTGACGATGTCCGAATCGAGAATATGACCTTCACCAATATCAGTGTTGACCCACCGACTCCCGCGACAGGATACAAGTGCAGCAACATCAACAACCCGGAGGGATTTGAGTGCTGATTTCTTGTGCGATAGCATTGCCTATGTGTCTGCAAACAAAACGGATAGAGAAGTCATAATGGAGGTTCTCAGTTGCTCTAACAACAATGTCCATGTGTACATAGTACATATATCAGGACCAGTGCTACTTGTCATGCTGCGGCTCGCACTCGGCGTCGATGTCAACCCAATCCAGATTGATTTCAATTTCATCACCGTCCACGCTCTTTTTCCCGCTTCTCTTGAGCTCCTCCCACATAGCCTGTTGAAGGTGCTTTGCGAATCTGACTTCGCCAGGCACACATAGATCCATCAGCCGCCCGCAGGAAATCATGCCCATGAACCCTTTCTTTGCTTGTGCGGCTATCATCGGATTAAGATGATGGCCAAGCTCTTGGAACCGGCGTCGCCAGAGGAGCCACCTTGACTGAGAAGATCCGACCTCAGGGATGCCTGGTTTCTGGGCCGAGCCGCCTGCTGCCATGGGATCTTCCTCTTCCAAAGACCATGTTCCTTGAAGTTTCATCAATGACAAGGAAAAAAGCTTGATGGCGCAATTTTCCATCAATATGACTGCGGAAGGAAGATAGACCAAACCATCGGCATCTTCATTAGTCTCGAGAGCGTTTCGCAAGACCCATATGACAGTGTGCTCAATCTCGTCGTTCACTCCAATCGCGAAGCACTTGGCCGAGAACACCGCCAAATTGCACATTTTGGAAACATCTTTCTCCGTGGAGAGGTGTTCCCAAGATGATTGCAATCCCCTAGCAAAGCCATACCCCTCCCAAGATCCACTAGCAACCTCACTTGGGTGAAGATGTCGGTAAAGCGAGTCGTACTCTTTGGTCCATAGAACCAGGGAGATAAGTGTTATAAACTAACTATAACGTATATATAGCATCTGTGTGAATAGAACAGCTTGATTCTTTCTAAATCAATATCTGACGCGAAGGGTCTTTTAAGGAATAGAGACTGATGCGCTGGAATATTGTCAGCTTGGATAAGTAGGTTGGAAGTAGGTTACCTTACACCTTCCTCTAGGTATAAGGCTGCTTTAGATATTTGAGGTTATTATAATATACCTTTTTAGGCTTAAAAAAGCTTATAAACCTTAATTTTATATAACTATTATTTTATATTTTTATATATATATTTTAGATTTATAAATAGATATAAAAAGAGGTAATTAATAAAAAAAACTAATAAAAGAGATAACTTTATAGCTTTATTATTAAATTATATAAAAAAGGTAGGTTTTTCTCTTTATATACTTTCTATTATAGTTAATATTATAGATGCTAAGGTAGTAATTAATATTACTTTTTTGCTTAATAGAAATAAAAGCTTTTTATTAGCTTAAAATAAATAGCTGAAGTAGCTATTAAAATAGTAATATAGCAGTAATAATAATATCTTATATACTATCTCTACCTCTTAATTTTCCTTTCTTATTACTATTACTATAACTATATATATTGCTTACTTTATTTCTATATATATATATATATTTATGCTGTAATTATAATGCTTTTTATTTGCTTATAATCTTATTTTTAATACTAACTATATTATTTAAATGCCTCTTAAGAAGACTAAAGCTAAGTATGCAGCTAATATAGCTAAAGTGAGAGCTACTTTTGCTAGCAAGAAGTGTAAAAAGAGAGAGAGGTAAGAAGAAGAAGGCAACAGCACTCTTCTAATATCTGCTTTAAAGCTTAAAAGCTTTAAGCTTAAAAGTAAGTTGCCTTATTATCTGTTTTTATTACTTTTAAATCTTCTTCTTATTATAAAGTATTATAAAGTTTTTACTTTATTTTATTACTTTTATAACTTAATTACTAACTTAGGTTGTTTTATAAAGCTGAAGACTAATAAGCTTATTAAAAGCAATTAATCTATAAGAAGTAAAAAAGCTGAAGAGGGGCATAATTTAAAGCTTGCTACTTCTATTTCTTTATCTTCTTATAAGCTGCAGTAAAACTATAAGCAATATATATTTAAGATCTTTATTTCTTATTAACTTATTGCTTTATTTATTAACTTTAGAGTAGAAGTAAAGGCTTTAAAGGCTGAAAGTTAAGAAGAAGAGCAGCTGCTGCTGCTAAATAATACTATATACCTGCTATACTTATATAATGCTATTTTAAGTATATTGCTTAGTATATATATACTTAGTTTAAAGCAGAGGGGTAAATATGCTCTTTATAAAGAGAAGAGAAAGATATATATCTTTACACTAGCCTCTATTTTTAAACTAAGGCTTTAATTCCTTAGCAGTATATAAGATAATTTTGCAGATAATATATATTCTATTATACAACCTTTTGCTTTGCTAACTGTTTGCTAACTTATATGTTATAAGTCCTCACTTATTAGAGAACTACGCTCTATAAGGCTTTTAATGCTTATAATAAGGCTTAAAAGAAGGCTAAAGTTGAAAGTGAAAATAGTAGCAAAGTAGCTGCTGATCCTACAGCTTCTCTTTTTATGCTAGCTATTGCTTTAGAGGTTGAAGTTGCTGCAGAAGATATATTAGTCTTTAGTGATTTGCATATTAGTCTGCTTTTTAAAGCGATTACTGCTAGCCTTTAAGCAGCTAGCATTTACTATGCTATTAATAGCTTTATTAGTAAGTATCTCTCTGAGGAATTGCTGCCTGCATATTAAATCCTAATAGATAAGTATATAACTGCTCTCTTTAAATAGAAATAAAGCGTAGTGTTATTTTGCTATATGCTTTATAAGGCGTAAGTATTTCAAGCTTTTAAAAAGGCTATATACTTTTTAGCTATTAAGCTATTTTTAATTAAAAATATCTAATCTGCAGGCTTTACTTACTGCTTAATTTTTCTTTTTCGCTTTATACTATTGCTTATAATATGTTTTAGAGGTTTAAAAGTACTTTAAACTGTTCAAACTTTGCATAAAAAAAGGTTTTTATAAAACTATTAGCTAGCATCTTATTAGTTAGAAGATATATAACTTAGAACAATTATTTAGTATATTTCTAGTGAAGCTATATATTTTAGATATTTATATAGCAAAAGCAAGTTAAAATATACTTCTTTTTGCTTATTATAAGTTATATTATTTGCTGATTATTGCAATAGATCTTCTATATATCTCTCAAGCTGAGTTTAAAATCTCTA
Organism: Colletotrichum horii; assembly: GCA_027406005.1. Classification (NCBI taxonomy): domain Eukaryota; kingdom Fungi; phylum Ascomycota; class Sordariomycetes; order Glomerellales; family Glomerellaceae; genus Colletotrichum; species Colletotrichum horii. The sequence goes on along the minus strand of JANVYB010000001.1, from coordinate 7,606,241 downwards.
AAGAGCTGCTTAAAAGCTATAATCTCTTTTGCAATATGCTTTAGGCTTAGAAGCTCTGCCTTTATTATTAATATAGTTATTATATTTTGATATGCAGCTTTCTATTAGATTAAGCCTCTAAAGAGAGATATCATAAAACCTTAAAATAACCTTTACATCTCTTTATTATTAGCAAAGGATATATTGCTTATAATTAGTAATATCTAAGCTATATCACCTCTTAAAATGCTAAAGCAAATTATAAAGTATTAAGTATAATATAGATATCAGATTACTTAGTTTGCAGCTTAATAGTGCTTTAGAGATAGGTTTATTAGGAATTATAATAATAAAGCATAAGCAAATGCAATATCTAGTTATATTATAATTGCAGTATAGAAGATCAATTTAATCTTCTCTTAATATAAGAGGACTTATTATAAGTTTGCTTCTCTATTAAACTTCTTAAGTGAAATAAGCAAGAGAAGTATAGTTAGTACTTTAAAGTTAGTAAGATTAAACTTTTTTATAATTTATTTAATATATTAATTATATAAAAAATAGATGCTTTATATTGTTTAATTATAAGTAATCTTAATTCTTAAATACTATTCAGCTAGTTTTTAGTCTTTCAGCTTATATTTCTCTTTAATCTTTTTTATAACCTTTTCAGCTTTCTTTATATAGTCTTTATAATATAAAACAAAAATATTATTAATATAGAAGAGTATAAAGACTTTCTTATTATAAGTCTAAAAGAAATATAGATCTTTATTTATTAAGTGCAATCTAAAATAAAAAAGGAAGCTTAAGAACTCTTTATACTAAAGTAGAAGTATATTGCAAAGTCTATATAAAGCGTATTAAAGTTTAATAACCTTTTTATTTTTTTTAAAGCTGTCTAATAAGTAATAAGTGATAAAGAGGTTATTTAGCCTATATATAGCGTTTAAGAATATATTAATAATATTAAATTAGTGAATTTTAAGGTTAAATTATACTATAAGAGCTATTATAACTTTAAAAGCTTTTAAAGCGAGGGTTATAGTATATATCTATTTTAAGAGATGCTTTTTTTAGAGGTTGCCTTAGATATAGATTTTAGCTTTATAACAGTTAAAATATCTATATTAATCTAGTTTATATATAAATATCTACTTAAAAGGTATCAGCTTATTTTTAGCTTTTATATTATTTATAACTTCTTAAACTTCTATTTCTTTAAGTTTATTAATTTTAATATTATATGCTTTAATAAAGTATAAGCAGAGTAGTTCTAGCATTTATTAAATATTTCTCTAAGTTTTAAGTAACTTAATAAGCTAGTTAATATAAATTTTTCTGCTTAGTATTATAGAAATGCATTTAAGCTTTGCTTAGTGAATAGAGGTAAAAATAAAATAATAGAGTAAGTAGTAACTTTAGTCTGCCTCTTTAATTGCTTTTTGCTGTTTTAATATATATATTTTAAAAAAGGTATATTAGTTTTATTCTATATATAGAAATATAAAGTATATTCTAAAGCAAAGTAATTGCTTTAGCTTTATGATTTCAAGTTAGCTTAAGTTAATATAGTTATATATCTGCTCTAACTCCTCTTCTACAGCATTTTCTTTTTTAGTTCTTAAGTATAGCTATATTAGCTGAGTAGGAAAGTTGCTTTATAAGAGTAGTTATATATTGTTATTCTCTATATTTAGATTGTATAAAAGAAGGGTATTAGTTTAAATATAGATCTTATTTAAGATTATATTTTCAGTAGAAATTATATTTCTGCTAGCATTTTAAGTTTCTTCTGTTGCTTTATTTTTATAAATAAAAGTTAATAATAGCATAGAATTTATTATCTTATATATATCAGCAGGATTTATATTCAACTTAGAGGTTAGCAGCTGTTTTTTTGCTTATTATTAATTAGTTGAAGTTCTCTTAATAAAAAAGAGTGTAGTAATAGCGTTTTGTTGTCTATTATTAATGCAATCTCAGCTTTATTTTATACTTCTAAGAGCTGTAGCTTAAAAGATACTAGAGATGCTAGTTTTTATATCTTATTAGCAATTATATAGGCTTCTTTACCTTAAATTGCTAACTTTATATTATCTTTTAAGTAGAATATCTTTTTATTAAATATTATATTTTATATAATAATAACTTCTTAAAGCGAAAATATTTAAACTCTATAGAGGTTATATAAGTTTGCTATATATCTTACTAAATATCTAATATACTTTTATATTATAACTTTAAAGTTATATTTATTTTTATTTGCTTTATATTCTTTTTTAAAGAGGTATACTCTGCAGCTATATATATAAATCTCTTTCTATTATAAGTGAGAATTAATTAAGAGGTTTGCTTTATAAGCAGGTTTATAACGCTTAATATAGTTTCTTAATTAGTCTTCTTCAACTTAGATTAGTGAGAGCTAGCTGCAGCATTAGTAAAGGTTTATATTATAGAGGAATACTGCAGTTTGTACTGCTTCAACTTATAGTGTAAGTAGAAGACCTACTGCTTTAATTATTGCAATAGCTTTTATAATTAGTTCTTAACCTACTTACTCTATACTTCTATTTAGCTTTTTAATATATAAAGGTGTTTATTAAATTTCAATCTTTATATCTAATATCTAAATCTAAAATTCTAATATCTTATTTATTGCAATTATAGTATACTTACTATTTTATTTAATTTTATATAATATAAGGCTATATTATCTCTATATTTAGTATTTAAATATTTAAATAGCAATAAAAACTAACTGTTAGGTTTTATTTATATATAAGAATATAAAGAGTTAACTTATATATTTATCTTTAATAATAAGTAGCTATTTATTTATATTAAAACTTATTAAGTAGTTAAATAGATCTTATAAGATTCTATAGAAAGGTTATATTGCTCTTTATTCTAAGGTATATTGCAATATTACTTGCTTTATATATATAGTTATATAATATTAGCATTTAAGGTGTAATATTCTTTAGATCTTCACTTCTTAAGCGTTGAGAACTAGTTTCTTAAGCATTTTAGATCTTAGATATCTAGAGCAAAAATGCTATATTTCTATAGTATTAATATAAGTTTATATAAGCTCTTAAGAGCATTACTTTATATAAATTATTATAAGAGCAAATAGATTTATAATTAAAGTGTTACTAAAAAGAATATATCTAAAATATAAATATAAAAGATAAAGTTAATATTTTATAAAAATAATATTACTTTTTTTTAAAAGCTTTTTTACTTTTATACTATCTTTATAATCTTTTATACAAAAAGTAATATTATAACTTAAGTACTAAATGCTTATTTTTTGCAGTAAGTGTTCTAAAATAATATTAATATAGAAGTTATCTATAAGCATAATATTGCAAAGCATTAAGTTTTAAAGCTTATTTGCTCTGTTTAATATATTGCAAAAGATCCTTATACCTCTTATTATAATAAGATATAAAGTTGCACCTATTTTAACTTACCTCTTCACTTTATAAATAATTAAGCTTTCCTTAAAGAGAGAGATATTATTTACTAAATAGAGAGTGCTGCAGTTATTTAATATTATACTGCTAGAAAGAACTCTTAAGCCTTAAGTATAAGTTATATAGATCTTATTAGGTTTAAGTTCTAATATAAAGGCTTCTACTTCTTTTGTTATAATTATAGTAATAATATCTTTAGTAATAATATAAGCTACTATATTAGTTGAGAGGTTTATCTTAGAAATAGAAATACTAAGCAACCTTTTCATTCTGCTTAAGTTATTCTTAAGTAGTCTTTTCTTATTCTAATTCTTATTATTACTAAGCTTAAAAAAGCTAAAGTTCCTTATAGTAAGCTATTTTTAGCAGGCTATTTCAGTATAAAGCTTAAAATATTCTAGCTTATTAATTCTAGTATAAATCTATATAGCTTCTTTAAAGCTTATATAAAACCTTTTATCTATAAGAGCAAACTTAAAGTAATTATATATAAATAAAGTTTATTTATAGCTTTTTCTATATATATAATATGCTGCTAACTTATTTTATAAAGGCTTTTTTAAAATAAGGTTGCTAGAGATTATATTATTAAAGCATTCTGCTAGCATTATAAAGACTTTATTAAAGCAACCCTTTAATTAGGTTTCTATTACATCTTTATAGAAGAGGTTTTTAAATATATTAATATACTAACTTATGCTTTAGATCTTAATGCTAAAGCGTTCTTACTTAATAATATTAATAAGCTTTAGATTAGCCTAAAATAGAGTAAAGTAGTATTAGATTGCTTAGAGAAAGGTTTTTAATATAAAGGTTTTCTATACTTTTAGCAGTTTATACTAAAAAGCTTTAAGAAGTATGCTTTAGAAGTTTTTAATCTAAATATTAAAATTAACAGCAGAAGCTGTTTAATTTAAAACTGTAATATATCTTTTATAAATTATAATAAGGTTGCTTAAGTTGCTTAAAGCATAGTATTGCTTGAGAATGTAAATTAGAGCATAAAAGGTATAGTTTTCTTCCTCTAAAAGCTTTACTTAAGTAGAGGTAAAGATTTCTTTTGAAATAATATCTTTAACCTACTTATTTAGAGCTTTATATGCTTATTTCTTATATATATATTTTGCTTTATAGATAGCATATATAGTGAGGTGTAAAGTATAAAGCTTAAAGATATTTATAGATCTCTTAGTGAGAAAAGTAAATATAACTAATGCTAATAGTAGTAAGTTATTAGTAGCTTCTTTAAATTCCTCTTTTTTAGGGTTTTTATTTTCAGTTATATTGCTTTTAGCAAGCGCTTTCTATATATTTAAAATAGTAAGAGCATATAAAGTAATAACCTTATTATAAGCTTTTTGCTCTGCTTTATAGCATTTATATTACTTCTCATTTTCCTTTTAAATTTAGTTATTAAGTAAAAATATATCTTTAACTTCACTTAGATTAAATAAAACATTAGAAATATTATTTAAGTTAATATATTTCTAGATATCTTTAGCTTTTGCTTCTACTTAAAAAGTAATATATTAAGCTAAAAAGTTATATTAAAAAGTAAGCTTATAAGAAATGCTAAAATTAATAATTGCTATTATATTAAAAATATACTATAAGTTAAAAATAAATATAAAAATAAAGCTTAAAAATTAAAATAAAATATAATAAATATAAAATAAATTAAATAAAGTTATAATTTGCTTTATAGACAGTAGTTTAAAAGTGCAATATAAGCTAAGCTTATAACTATTATAAACTAACTATAATATATATATAGCATCTGTGTGAATAGAACAGCTTAATTCTTTTTAAATCAGTATCTAATATAAAAGGTCTTTTAAGGAACAGAGACTGACGCGCTAGAATATTGTCAGCCTGGATAAGTGGGTTGGAAGTAGGTCACCTTGCACCTTCCTCTAGGCGTGAGGCTGCCTCAGATACTTGAGGTTATCATGACAACAAGACTATCCTGGCATGAGTCATTGTGTTGAAGATTCTGGGCAGTGATACAGAACATATGCCAGAGAACGTTCAGGCCTTCTTGATATTCAGGAGCTTGACGCGCGGCATCCTTGATGAACTTAAGGGCAAAGCTTTGGATGGAGACTAGCTGGTCGATTTTGTCCGTTTCTGTTGTCAGATTCTGCGACTCGATATCGAAAGACTGGGTGACTCGCTGCCTGAAGTCGGCAGCATGAGCTTTCTCGGATGGGGAAGTTGACGATGACATAGCCGTACGCTACTGGCTGACTTCAATGCTGAAACACGAGCTGAGAGAGGGCCCCGAATGATGGACGAGATTCAAGTGAACTGTGGGTGAAACAAAGAATCAAGGAGGGCTTTTATACAGTTTTGTCATGGCAGAGCCTCGAGAGGTTCAAGTGATGGTCAGACGTAAGCCGACTGAACTATGAGTGGTCATCGGTCACCTGATCTAGGCAGCTGCTCTAGGCAGCTATCTCGGGATACGTACCCGAGATGGGAGAGATGTTCAAGAATGAATGCGAAATGCTTTTTCACGTTTAATTGTGGCTTTCTTCAATTTTTGTTATTGGGTTCTGAGTACTTCAAAAGCAACTGGCGGCATCATGAGGTCAATCCATGGGAATGACGCGCGGAAGCCCTGGCTGTTTCAGCCAATCAGCAACGCAAACTGCATCCACTAAATTCCATTCTAGGCAGCGCATGCATGCTGTCATTCTAGAACAGCCCTTGAGGCAGGATAATACGATGATCTGGTTGTACCGGCTCGTGAAGCCGTTGTAATTCATACAGGTGATGAAGCTTCGTCATCGCGCCATGGTTGATTAAGATTCAAGGGTTATCCATTGCATTGATGACCTTTCAAGATCAAACGAGCTGACGGTAGGTAAGTTTGCACGAAATAGTCTTTGCGCTTGGTCATGTTCTGATGTATGTAACCTAGTCTATATGTACATCGAAAGGAAATCTATCCGCTTATCGCTCCCATGTTCCAACCCTTGGGTATGTCTATGTGATGAAAGCAGCGATCTATAAAACTTGAACAAAATGAAAAATCTTGTCTCAGGACCAAGGCAAATCTTCTAGGCAGAAGCCTTGATGATATCCGAAGCCTTCTCGGCGATAGCGTAGAGGGTGGACACCAGGTGGCCGCAAACCTGGAAAGGCAGGACACCGGCATCGACGACGCGGACGTTGCTGGTGCCGTAGACCTTGAGGCTGGCATCGACAACACCACCCAGCTCCTGAGACATCATGGCAGTGGTGCCGACGGGGTGGAAGTTAGAGCGGTCTGTAGAGGAGATGATTAGCACACATACTCGATTTGTTACATATTTGGGCAAACTTACAGTTCTCAAGAATCCACTTGGACCAGACATCGTCGGAGGCGTCCTCAGCGATGGTGGCCAAGCCAGGCTTGGTCTCGCTAGCGAAGTACTGGCTCAGAGGAGCAGTCTTGTACAGCTGGCGGATGAACTTGGCAGTACCAATCTGCTCGGTCATGTCCCAGTCCATCATGAAGTAGTTGGGGTTGATCTTGGCGGCCGAGGAGTTGGCGCCGGTGACGTGGATGTTGCCACGAGCGAAGGGCAGGAGGGCCCAGTACTCGGTGGAGAAGGAAGAGCCGGCAGGGGTGATGAGGATCTCAGCGAGGGGGACCTTGTCGGTGAAGATGAGGTCGTACTGAATGTCAAAGAACTTGTCGAGCTGCTCCTTGGTGACGACGCCGTTGGTGTACTCGGAGACCTGGGCGGCCCACTGGGACAGCTGGGTCTTAATGTTGGCAGCGAGAGAAGCGGTCTGGTTCGCGAAGACGTCGTCGACGTTGGGGTAGGCAACGAAGGTGGTGACACCGGTGAAGTTCTTGGAGCTGGTCTGGGCGAGACCGTTGTTCATCTGGTCCTGGAGGTTCTCACCGACGGTGGGCAGATTGACCTTGGTCTGGATACCGGCAGCCTTCAGAATCTCGGGGTTTCCAACGCCAGACTGCTCCAGAAGGAGAGGAGATCTAAGAGAGCCAGCAGAGAGAATGACCTCCTTGTTGGCATAGACGGTGTGGGTAGCACCGGTCTTGTCCTTGACGAGAACTCCGGAAGCGGTGGCCTCAGCTCCCTCAGCCCAGACGAGCTTCTGAGCCTCGGTGTTCAAGAATACGCGGAAGTTGGTGCGGTTCTGGTAGGGGAAGTAGTACGCGCGGGCAGCATCGTCGCGAACCTGGAGAGCAGTGTCGAGGGTGGCGGGGTAGATGTTCCAGCCGACCATGTCTCCACCAGCAATGTCCTTCAGGGCGGGGACGCCAACGGCATTGTAGGTCTGGTTCAAGACGTCGACGAACGACTTCTCAACACCGCCGGACTTCCACCCGACCTTGAGAGGACCAGAGGTACCGTGCTCCTCAGGGATGTAGGTGACACCATCGTCAACCTGGACAGTGGTGGGGGGCTGGAGAGTCTCGGACTTCTTGTAGTACTTGAGGAGGTTGTTCCAGTTCCAGCCGTCGTTGCCAAGACGCTCCCAGATGTCGATCTGAACGTCCTGGGCACGGGTGTAAGCCATGCCGTTGATGGTGCTAGTACCGCCGAGAGCCTTGCCGGCACGGAGGGTCTGAGTCTTGTTGCCGCCATACTTCTGGGCAACAGTCTGGTAGGCGTAGTCGATGTCGGTGCCGAAGGCCAATCCGTAGCCAGAGGGGCTGGTAACGTTGACGTTGTCGTAGACAGAGTCACCAGCCTCAATGACAGCGATGGTAACATTCTTCAACTCGGAAAGACGGTTGGCAACGACCAGACCACTGGTACCACCACCGATGATGACATAGTCGAAGCGCTGCGAGGACGCAGCAGGATAGGCGAGCGCGGTGGCCGCGAGAAGCGGCAGGGAGACAATGGAGCGCAGCATGTTGAAAGTTGAAGTTGGATGCGGTGCGATGCTGAGATGGGAATAGAAACAACACGTGGTGACGATCCTTTGAGTTTATATCTAGCTCACGCCTGGTCCAACGACCCAGCTGGGTCCCATCTTCACCGCGCGGTAGAATCAACTTATGTCATGCTTAGAAAGTCTTCCAAATTTCCTTCCAGGTTGCTGTAGCTAAGTTGATCCGCTCTCTCCACCAACTGGTGGGCATTTTCTGGATCTCGGCGCTCGCGCGTAAATCCGCAGAGGTGTCTAAGTCCAGACTCCCGGAACCAGCCAAACCTCAAGTGTGGTCTTGGTAGATAAACAAGGGGGGGGGCGCTACGCGAACTCCGAGTGACGTATGATGTTCTATGAAGATATGACGAAACATCCCTATTTTTTCTTCTTTTTTGTGCTGATGCGACTCTGGAACGGCGAAAACGAGCCTTTCGCGAGTCAGCTTTCTTTTTTTTTCTTGAACATTCGCCCAACGGCAGCGGCGAGAAACAAGAATTCGGGATCCACTGTTGTTTTTCCTTACAAGTGGGTCTTTGGAATGCTTAGCAAAAGATTGCCGACATGATCAGGGCAACCCAACTCCACAACGCCATGCTCGGCATCTTCGGACGGTCACTAATGCATTATTCAGACCAGATACGCGGGTAGTGCCTTATCATGTTGTCTCACTTATACACGTGGGAGGCACTTCTGGCTTGCAGGGACGTTCAGGAGACAACATCAGAGTTCGTCTGAATACGAGTCGCCTAGCTGTCCTGTTTGTGGCGGGCGCTGAGACACCGCTCACGATCATAAATTTCCATATCAGGAAGGAAGTCATCATCCGACCCCTGCTGCATGTTGGGAAATCCAAGTCCATGCTCTATATTACTGGCAGATTAAGTATCTGAGGTTCACCAATTTGTCTCTTTCGCTGGGATCTCGGGAATGGCCCTCGATAGACGACTATGATAGCGCTTCCGACTGCCTCCCTGCATTGAACGGATGGGGGCTACGAATAATAATGCCGAAGAAAAACAATGCCTACGTCCCATCAACAGCAGGCTGTTGGGGGATAGGCGAAAGCGTTCGAGTTGGTTTCGACTTTATCGGAGGGGAACAACAAACTAGGACTATCCCCGAAACGCCCCTCAACTTGGCTGACACAATGGGATGAACATTTCAGCCAACAGTACAGATCAAAACCCATGCGAGAGATTCAAATACCTTGTCCCCGGTCGTGCAAACGCTCTCGCGCGCGGTTGTCAGCTTCCGCCGCGATAGCGCCGGAAGGGCCACCGGGACGGCGGTGGGGCTATCGGCCCGGCTGAGGGATTTCAGGGATCTCGTAGAATTCTGCACAGGGCCGAGACCAATGCTAGCCACCGTCCCCCCGTTGCATGCGGCTTTAACGTTGAATCCTTAACTTTTGGCGAACCCCATCTGAGCACATAGTCAATCTCACTGCAACATGGAGCGGCAGACACCAACGACGCGGTAAAGATCATCTCGCATGCTGGATCTTATTGAGCGTGGTATTCCTCGGAGACCGAGCTTGTACTTGATATTTTGTGAAGAGCCTCGTTGAATGGAGGGTCTGAACGTTCTGACTTGTGCTTGATGTTACCATGGGGGCCTCCGAATGCGTGCGGCGATCTGTAGGTTGTCATTTGTTCGTGCAGGGGAGCTGAATAATGTACCCCTAGAGGCTAGGTCCCGGTCGATCGGCTGGGCAAGTTCCTAGCGTCTCCACAAAATAAATGAAGGAAGTTTTCAATCCAGGGACGGAACCTGAAAATGGACAGGCTGTGTTCTTGGGTCCAGACAGGCTAGATGCTGAATAGGGGCATACTTATCACATCTTATCAGATCAAATGACGTAGCTGCCTCGATTTCTCTCAGCTGAGAAGATTTACGATGCGTACTGACAGTTGCTAACATTATGTTCACGATTTCAAATACCATCACTGTCAGGTGAATTCAGTCCAGAAAATGCATATCAGCATTTGTGAGTAGTCGTCGCTGGCGATCGCGGGTCTTTTTCTAGGAACGTTCCTGGCGGTTTCACATACTTCAACACTACAGGGTTACGTAGTTGTTTGGTCTGCAGGGCTGCGCGGGCGGTCTCGATACTCCACGCAAGCCCATCTATGTACCTTATTTCTGATAATTGACACGCCAAGTATTCTTATCCCAATCCCCAGTTCATCGTCCATTTCAGGTTCAGCCGGTGAAGCTTTCGGAGTTTGGGGGCTCAGTTACATAACGACATTGTGTTTTCTCCCCGCTAGTTTCCTCGAAAGCCTGGTAGACCCGACTCTAAGTCAAAATCTCGTTGTACCCATGCACTATCTTGGTGATGGTGCGAGCGTCGGTAATGATTTTAGCGACGTATCGATCAATATCACGAATGCCATCCAGTACTACGGGCGTATTTTAGTGGCCCCCATAAGGGTTCCAGTAAAGTCTGAAGGAATAGCATAGTCGAGTCGACTCGATCAGATGGAAGGCACGGAAATGCAATCTGGTACAACCATCCAACATCAATGTACGCACATGTATTGATACGGCAGGCGAATCTTGTGCATGACCCATCATGTCTGCTCTTTGTTTCCAGTCGGCGACTCATCCAAGAAACCTGCTGGTTGCGGTCTGGATTGCCTGTTCACGCAGGTCAGCCACGCCCCAGGGCGGGATCACGACCATCAAAGGCTTAGCTGACTGGACGAAGCGTTCTACACCAGCTACTTTAGCTGCATTCCCAAGGGAAATTTCGTCTGAAAGAATACGAAATGATATGGCAGAGGTGAGAAAAGCGATCCCCGCGGGGGATTTTACAATATCAGGTTGACATCCCTTAAGATCTACTGAAATGATTGTGATACCGGGCTCTTGCAGCTTTGTGTACGCCAGCTTCTGCCATCTCTGGTCGACCTAAAACGGTAAGTTTCTGGCTCAATCGATCAGTAAAGTGCCCTAGTAGTTGATTGACCTCCGCTTGCGATGCGACTGTTGTCCTATGCACGACTTGGGTTCAGCTAAGTCCAAAGGTACGTTAAGTACTTAACCGCTAGCCTCACCAGCGGCGCTGACAGCCCCTACTCGTGTGATTGCCCTGCGGATCGTAACGAATCCTTTTCAAGTGTGGTGGAAGCTCAAAGTCCCATACAATAGAAGTGAGGGGACGTGACAGAAAAAGTCACAACGGCCTTGACAGTCAAGCTTACTTTCAAATCGTCCCAGCAGAAGCTAATGACGGTGTACACAGCGTAAATGGGGAAATTTTCAAATCAATCAAGCGCCTCACTTCCCAACAGCAAACGGTTCGGAGGTGCCAGAACACATAGATTCAGGACTAGAAGAAAGTTCTTCTAAAGCGGACATCCAACATAATTGTGCAAGACTAGCTATTGTATACCATTTGGAACTGAAAGCACGACCCGTATGACTATTTACCGGAATACAAGAGCATGCCGACAGTTATTCATCATATTATACATAAATATTTGAGGCACCTTATGAAAGCGATAAATGCCTAATCACGGACTTACTCGGTGAATGAATGTAGGATATAGCGGGATATGTATTCCGCCGTGACCCGTGGGGTAGTTTGGGCTGATACGGACGTCGCCGCGAGGTGGGGTATCGAGCGGAAGGCATATCCCGCCTTGCTCCGGCTATCGGACTTTCTTATCTCAACATTGAATGGCAAGTGTGATCATAAGCCAGGTGTAATAAGAAAGTGTTTCCTGAGGTTACCGCCATCACTCACATTGATCCAAGCGATGTTGACATAAACACCTACTCTCGTTGAGTACATGCGGAACAATCCTCAGCCAAACACAGCCACGATCAAGCCACTTTGACCAACCATGGCGTTAAACATCGAACAAATACTTTCGCAGCTAAGCGTCGAGGAAAAGATCAGCCTTCTCGCAGGAAAGTCCACCTGGCGTAGTGCCGAGGTTGAACGGCTTGGTATTCCCAACATCAAGGTACAAGCACTCCAAGTTTCAATCTCCAAGCTATGCCTAACGTCCCTTTCCGTAGGTCTCTGACGGACCATCAGGTGCTAGGGGAGAGATATTTGGTGAAGGAGTTCCGGCAGCCTTTTTGCCATCTGGTGTGAGTCTGGGTGCAACTTGGGATGTAGAGCTTCTCAGACAAATGGGCGAGCTTCTCGCAGAAGAGGTGTGCACGTGTTCCTTCTATTCATGCAGATTATTGAACTAACGGTAGCCTTCCACAGACCAAGTCGAAGTCTGCCTCGGTCTTGCTTAGTCCCACGATCTGTTTGCATCGCAATCCCCTAGGAGGCCGAAACTTTGAAGCCTACAGGGAAGACCCGTTCTTGACTGGAAGGTTGGGCACTGCACTTATGAATGGCTTGCAATCGAAAGGCATCGGGGCTACTCCAAAGCATTTTGTCGGTAAGTTAGACTCACATTCTGCCGAAAATCTAACTAACAACGGGCTTCAGGGAATGATCAAGAAATTGACAGGTTTCACGGCAACCGCATTGTCCCAACGCGGGCTTTACGTGAAGTCTACCTCAAACCTTTCCAGATGGTCGTGCGGGATGCAGACCCATGGTGCATGATGTCGGCCTACAACAAGCTGAATGGCCACCATTGCGATTCATCATACGAAATACTCACCGAGATTGCCCGTCGTGAATGGGGTTGGGAAGGTGTATTCATGAGTGACTGGGGTGGAACGAACTCGATCGGCCCGTCCATTAACGCTGGGCTTGACTTGGAGATGCCAGGCCCCCCTGCCAAACGTACCCAAAACGCTGTTAAGGCCCTTCTGTCGAATGGAGAAGTAAGCGTGGGCACCATTGACGACTCAGTCAGACGTTTGTTGCGGCTTCTAGAGAAAGCTGGCAGGTTCGAAGATCCTTCCGACCATCAAGAGATCTGTTTGAATACGCCCGAACAATCCCTGAAGCTCAGGCACGCTGCTAGTTCTGGAATCGTCATGTTGAAGAACAAGAACAAAGTGCTGCCGCTCCGGCCTTCAGAGAATCTCAAGAAGGTTGCCATTGTCGGCCCGAACGCGAAGAGAGTTGTTGCGGGCGGCGGCGGAAGTGCTTACATCAAGGCACCCTACTGGACGTCAGTATTCGATTCTGTGTCCGCAAAATTCGATAACGAAAAGACGAAGATTGTGCACGCTGTCGGTGCCAAAGTCAACAGATACCTTCCAACGGCATCGTCTCATGTTTGTCGGGATCCAGACACCAACCAAGGAGGAGGGGCTGTGGACTGGTTCATCGGCCATGATCATACTTCGAAGCCAGTGGCAACAACTCACATGTAAGTGCCTGCTGAACTTGACCTAAGACCTGCGGACTAAGTGTCTCTCTCAGTGATGATCTCTACTACATTTCTTTCGGCGACAGTCCTTCAGAAATCACTACGGAGACAAACTTTTGCTATCGCGTCAGAACGATTCTAACCCCGAAGACCAGCGGCATCCACTGCCTTTCTCTTGCGAGTATCGGAAAGGCAACATTCTTCATAAATGATGAGGAGGTCGCCACCGAAGCGGGTGATCTCAACGAGAGCGCCACGCTCTTTTTTACCTATGGATCAAACGAGACGGTCTTTAGTAAAGAGCTCGTTGCGGGCCGCGAGTACTCTGTTCGCATAGAAGGCCACTCTCACGACAGACAACTTCACGCCGACCTCATCCCTCGGATGAGACCCATGGAAGACAAATTTCAAGGGGTTCGTTTCGGCTACGAAGAGCACGATGAAACCGATCTTCCAGCAGAGGCAGCCGATGTCTGCCACGGATGCGATGCAGCGGTTGTAGTAGTTGGAAGGGACAAAGAATGGGAGACCGAGGGCCAGGAGATCCCGCATTGGGAGCTTCCTGGCGATCAGACCAGACTCATAGAAGAGGTTTCTCGCGTCTGTCCACGCACAATCGTTGTCATTCAGGCGGGAACGCCGGTCAAGATGGAGCCGTGGATCCACAAAGTTGATGCTGTGCTCTACACTTGGTACCAAGGGCAAGAGTTAGGGAATGCGGCAGCAGATGTCATATGTGGTGATTTCAATCCATCTGGCAGACTTCCAGTCACCTTTCCTCGCAGCATTGAGCACGCTCCGGGAGTTGCCGCACCACAAGAGCCCGGAGCTGATACCTCGTGTCTTTACGCCGAGGGAATACATGTCGGACACCGCTGGTGGGACTTCCTTGGCATATCCCCTCTCTTCCCTCTCGGCTTCGGTCTTTCGTATAGCGCCTTCGAGATCTCTGAAGCGAAGCTGTTAGACCAAAAACGGGGTCCAGGAAATGCGGCCAAGGTCCTTTGTCAAGTAACCAATCTCGGCGGAAATGAGTTACCCGGGCGCCACACTGTCCTTGCGTTCTTTTCTGCTACATCTAACAAGAGGTTGAGTCGACCAAAGAAACAACTGTGCGGCTTCGAAAAGACACCCGAACTTGGAGCAGGGGAGTCATGCTTTGTCGAGGTTCCTATTGACTTGTATGAATTGGGAGCTTTTGACCCTGAACCGAAGAAATGGATCATCGATGCTAGGTCAACCTTTGAGATTTTCGTCGGGCCCAACGCAGCTGACTTGGTTTCAGTTGGGGAAGTCACAGTGGATGATGAGATTTCGTGGGTTCACAAGATGTGACAGTGCGAAGCCTGATTGTGTGAAAGACCGGGCTTTTTCCAATAGCTCAAATAAGTGTTTGTTTTCTAGCTTGGACAGACGCCACCAATACAGTTGTTTCATTGATAGTTTGAACAGCACAATGAAGTCTTCCCCTACTCAATTTGCCATGCTCAACGCCCGATTCCTACCTGAGTTCACGTGTTGTGTCTATCTCTCTCGAGTGTCACTTTTTCAGTCCGCACCAACCATTTTCCTGGGATTTCCTAAAGTCTCGACAAGGGGAAGATAGGGGAAGACATTATTTTCCGGGGATGGCCCAAACCACGCTAATACATGATATGACACCATCAAATATGTCCTCAAGATGACAAACTCTATGTGGTGGAATGTATATTCCGCCCTGCTAATATCTTGCACCGACCGGGATCGGAGGTTTAGTAACCGACTCCTTGCCAACTCGGCCGGCCGTACCCGATGAAGACCATTCACCCACAAATCGCATGAATGTGAAGGGCATCACGTAAATACATGCGTGTTGTATGTCCGCCAGGGTCTGGATGCAACACCGAACCGACCTTACACTCCCCTCAATCCTCCCAGCGATGTCCTCTCACAACCGGACCTTTTTGGTGGATACACCGATTGGTTACATTACGAGATGCCTCACAAAAGGTCGTTGGCTCAAGTTTCCGGAACATTATGATGGCTACCAAGTACCTAGCTTTGACGACTCTTTCACAACACGTCGCGAAGATTACCGAGAAGATGCCGTCCTTGTAGGCTGGTTTGGACCGAATGACAGCGCCAATCCTCACAATTGGTCAACCACCAAGAAAGCCTACGTCTATTTTGTTATTAACTTGTTATAAACTAACTATAACGTATGTATGGCATCTGTGTGAATAAAACAGCTTGATTCTTTCTAAGTTAGGATCTGACGTAAGGGGTCTTTTAAGGAATAGAGACTGACGCACTGGAATATTATTAGCTTAGATAAGTAGGTTAGAAGTAGGTCACCTTATACCTTCCTCTAGGCGTGAGGCTGCCTTAGATACTTAAGGTTATTATAATATATCCCCTTAAGCTTAAAAGAGCTTATAAACCTTAATCTTATATAACTACTATTTTATATTTTTATATATATATTTTAGATCTATAAATAGATATAAAGAGAGGTAATTAATAAAAGAAACTAATAAAAGAGATAACTTTACAGCTTTATTATTAAATTGCATAAAAAAGGCAGATCTTTCCCTTTATATACTTTCTATTATAGTTGATATTATAGGTGCTGAGGTAGTAACTGATACTACTTCTTTGCTTAGCAGAAAAGGAGGCTTCTTATTAGCTTAAGCTAAGCAGCTAAAGTAGCTGTTAAAGCAGCAATATAGCAGTAATAATAATATCTTATATATTACTTCTGCCTCTTAATTTTCTTTTTTTATTACTATCACTATAACTATATATATTACCTACCTTACTTCTATATATATATATATACTTATACTGCAATTATAATACTTTTTATTTACTTATAATTTTGTTTTTAATACTAACTGCATTATTTAGATGCCTCTTAAAAAGACTAAAGCTGAGTATACAGCTGCTATAGCTAAAATAAAAGCTGCTTTTATTAATAAGAAGTATAAGGAGAGAGAGAGGGAGAAAGAGGAAGGTAGCAGCACTCTTCTAGCGCCTGCCCCTAAGCTTGAAAGCCTTAAGCTTAAGAGTAAGTTATCTTATCTTCTGTTTTTATTACTTTTAAGTTTCTTTTTTATTATAAAGCGTTATAAAGTCTTCGCTTTACTCTATTGCTTTTATAGCATAGTTACTAACTTAGGTTATTTTGCAGAAGTTAAAACTAATAAGCTTAAGAAAAGTGAAGAGCTTGCAAAGAGCAGAAGAGCTGAAGAGGTATATAATTTACAGTTTGCAACTTCTATTCTTCTATTTGTTTGCAAACTGCACTAAAGGTGTAAATAGAGTATATCTCTAATTTATATTTCTAGTTAAGTTATTATGTTATTTATTAATATTTAAATAGAAGTAGAAGCTCTAAAGGCTGAAGGTTAGAAAGAGGAGCAGCTGCTGCTATTAAGTGACACTATATGCCTGCTATGCTTATATAGCACTATCTTAGATATATTGCTTAGCATATATACACCTAGTTTAAAGCAGAGGGGCAAATATGCTTCTTATAAAGAGAAGAGAAAACTATATATCCTTATGTTAGCCTCTATTTCTAGACTAAAGCTCTGATTCCTTAGCAGTATGCAAAAAGATTTTATAGATAATATATATTTCACTATATAACCTTTTGCTTTAGTAACTATTTGCTAACTTTATATATTATAAGTTTTTGCTTATTAGAGAACTGCACTCTATAAGGCTTTTAACGCTTATAATAAAGCTTAAAAGAAGGCTAAAGTTAAGAGTAAGAGTAGTAGAGAGGTAGCTATAAAGCTTGCAGCTTTTCTTCTTATGCTAGCTTTAGCTTTATAGGTTAAGGTTATAGCAGAGAAAGCATTAGTCTCTAGTGGTTTGCATATTAGTCTGTCCTTTAAGGTAACTTCTTCTGTTAATAAGGCAGCTAGTATTTATGCTGCTATTAACAGCCTCTTTAGTAGCATTATTTCTGAGGTGATATTATCTATATATTGCATCCTAATAGATAACTATACAGCTGCTCTCTAGAGATATAAGTAGAAAGCGCAGCTTTATATTGCTTAATGCCCTATAAGGTGTAGGTATTTTAAGCTCTTAAGAGGGCTATATGCTTTCTAGCTATTAGGCTATTTTTAATTAAAAATACTTAGCCTATAAGCCTTACTTGCTGCTTAATTTTTCTCTTTTGCTTTATGCTATTACTTATAATATATTCTAGAGGTTTAGAAGTGCTTTAAACTGTTTAAACTTTATATAGGAAAAGGTTTTTATAAAGCTGTTAGTTAGCATCTTATTAGTTAGAAGATATATAACTTAGAATAATTATTTAGTATATTCCTAGTGAAGCTATATATTCTAGATATCTATATAGCAAAAATAAGTTAAGATATGCTTTTTTTTGCTTATTATAAGTTATATTATTTGCTGATTATTGCAATAGATCTTCTATATATCTCTCAAGCTGAGTTTGAGATTTCTAAAGAGCTGCTTAAAAGCTATAGTTTCCTTTACAATATGCTTTAAGCTTAAAAGCTCTACCTCTATTATTAATATAGTTATTATACTTTAATATATAGCTTTCTATTAGATTAAGCCTTTAAAGAGAGATATTATAAAATCTTAAAATAACCTTTATATCTCTTTATTATTAGCAAAAGATATATTGCTTGCAATTAGTAATACTTAAGCTATATTACTTCTTAAGATACTAAAGCAAATTATAAGGTATTAAGTATAGTATAAGTATTAGATTATTTAGTTTGCAGCTTAATAATGCTTTAGAGATAGGTTTATTAGAAATTATAATAATAAGGCATAAGTAAATATAATATCTAGTTATATTATAATTGCAATATAGAGGATTAATCTGATCTTCTCTTAATATAAGAGAACTTACTATAGGTTTGCTTCTCTGTTAAACTTCTTAAGCGAGGTGAGCAAGAGAGGTGTAGTTAGTATTTTAGAATCAATAAGATTAAACTTTTTTATAATTTATTTAATATACTAATTATGTGAAAAGTAGATGCTTTGCGTCGTTTGATTGTAAGTGATTTTGATTCCTAAGTACTATTTAGCTGGTCTTTAGTTTTTCAGCTTATATTTCTCTTTAATTCTTTTTATAACTCTTTTAGCTTCTTTCATATAGTTTTTATAATATAAAATAAAGATATTATTAATATAAAAGAATATAAAGACTTTTCTATTATAAGTCTGAAAAAGATATAGATTTTTGCTTATTAGGTGTAATTTGAAATGAAAAAGAAAGCTTAAAAACTCTTTATACTAAAGTAGAGATGTATTACAAAGTCTATATAGAGTGTGTTAAAGTTTAATAACCTTTCTATCTTCTTTAAAGCTGTTTAATAAGTAATAAGTAATAGAAAGGTTATTTAGTCTGTATATAGCGTTTAAAAATATATTAATAATATTAAATTAGTGAATTTTAAGGTTAAATTATGCTGCAAAAGCTATTATGATTTTGAAAGTTTTTAAAGTGAGGGTTATAGTATATATTTATTCTAAGAGATGCTTTTCTTAGAGGTCGCCTTAGATATAAATTCTAGCTTTATAGCAGTTAAAATATCTATATTGATTCAGTTTGTATATAAACACCTACTTAAGAAGTATCAGCTTATTTTTAGCTTTTATATTATTTATAACTTCTCAGACTTCTATTTCCTTAAGTTTATTAATTTTAATATTATATGCTTTAATAAAGCATAAGCAGAGTAGTTCTAATATTTATTAAACGTCTCTTTAGGTTTTAAGTAACTTAACAAGCTAGTTAATATAGATTTTTCTGCTTAATACTATAGAAATATATTTAAGTTTCACTTAATAAATAGAAATAAAGATAAAGTAATAAAGCAAGTAGTAACCTTAGTTTGCCTCTTTAATTACTTTTTGCTGTTCTAATATATATATTTTAAAGAAGATATGCTAGTTTTATTCTATATATAGAAATATAAAGTGTATTTTAAAGTGAAGTGATTGCCTTAGCTTTATGATTTCAGGTTAGCTTAAGTTAGTATAATTATATATCTGCTCTAACTTTTCTTTTATAATGCTCTCTTCTCTAGTTTCTAAGTATAGCTATACTAGCTGAGTAAGAGAGTTATTTTATAAGAGTAGTTATATATTATTATTCTCTGCATTTAGATTATATAGAAAAGAGGTATCAGTTTAAATATAGATCTTATCTAAGATTATATTTTTAGCAGAAGTTGCATTCTTACTAGCATCTTAAGTCTCTTCTGTTGCTTTATCTTTATAGATAAAGGTTAATAATAGTATAGAATTTGTTATTCTATATATATTAGCAAGGTTTATATTTAACTTAAAGGTTAGCAGCTATCTCTTTTGCTTATTATTAACTAGTTAAGGTTTTCTTAATAAGGAAGAGTGTAGTAATAGCGCTTTATTATCTATTATTAATGCAATCTCAGCTTTATTTTATACTCTTAAGAGCTATAGCTTAAAAAGTGCTAGAGATGCTAGTTTTTATATTTTATTAGCAATTATGCAGGCTTCTTTGCTTTAAATTACTAACTTTATATTATCTTTTAAGTAGAATATCTTCTTATTAAACATTATATTTTATATAATAATAACTTCTTAAAGTGAGGGTATTTAAACTTTATAGAGGTTATATAAGTTTGCTATATATCTTATTAGATATCTAATATGCCTTTATATTATAACTTTGAAGTTATATCTATTCTTATTTGCTTTATGTTTTTTCTTAAGGAGGTATATTCTGCAGCTATATATATAAACCCCTCTTTATTATAAGTGAGAATTAACTGAGAGATTTGCTTTATAAGTAGGTTTGCAGTATTTAATATAGTTTCTTAATTAGTCTTTTTTAACTTAAATTAATAAGAGCTAGCTGCAGCATTAATAAAGGCTTATATTATAGAGGAATGCTACAGTTTATACTGCTTCAACTTATAGTATAAGTAGAAGACTTACTGCTTTAATTATTATAATAGCCTTTGTAATTAGTTTCTAACCTGCTCGCTTTACACTTCTGTTTAGCTCCTTAGTATATAAAAATGCTTATTTAATTTCAATCTCTATATCTAACGCTTAGATCTAAAATTCTAACATTCTGTTTATTATAATTACAGTATGCTTGCTATTTTATTTGATCTTATATAATATAAGGCTATATTATTTCTATATTTAGCGTTTAAATATTTAAATAGTAATAAAGACTAATTGTTAGGTTTTATCTATATATAAGAATATAAAAAGTTAACCTATATATTTATCTTTAATAATAAGTAGCTATTTATTTATATTAAAACTTATTAAGTAGTTAAATAGATCTTATAAGATTCTATAGAAGGGTTATATAGCTTTTCATTTTGAGGTATATTGCGATATTACTTGCTTTATATATATAGTTGCATAATATTAGCATTTAAGGTGTGATATTTCTTAGATCTTTACTTCTTAAGCATTAAAAACTAGTTTCTTAAGTGCTTTAGGTTTTAGATAGCTAAAGTAAAAGTGCTATATTTCTATAGTATTAATATAAGTTTATATAAGCTCTTAAGAGTGTTGCTTTGCATAAGTTGTTATAAAAGGAAGTAGATTTATAATTAAAGCGTCACTAGAAAGAATGCATTTAAGATATAAGTATAAGAGATAAAGTTAGTATTTTATAAAAGTAATATTACTTTTTTTTAAAAGCTTCTTTACTTTTATGCTATTTTTATAGTCTTTTATGCAAAGAGTAATATTATAACTTAAGTACTAAATACCTATCTTTTGCAATAAGTGTTCTAAGATAATATTAATATAGAAGTTATCTATAAGCATAATATTGCAAAGCATTAAGTTTTAAAGCTTATTTGCTCTATTTAATATATTACAAAAGATCTTTATGCCTCTTGCTATAATAGAGTATAAAGTTGCATTTGCTTTAACTTATTTCTTCACTTTATAGATAACTAAGCCTTTCTTAAAGAGAGAGATATTATTCACTAAGTAGAAAATGCTGCAGTTATCTAATATTATACTGCTAGAAAGAACTCTTAAGCTTTAAATGCAAGTTATATAAACCTTATTAGGTTTAAGTTCTAATATAAAAGCCTCTACTTCTTTAGTTATAATTACAGTAATAATATCTTCAGTAATAATATAAGCTATTATATTAGCTGAGAGGTTTATTTTAGAAGTAGAAGCATTAAGTAACTTTTTTATTTTACTTAAGTTATTTTTAAGCAGTCTCTTTTTGTTTTGATTCTTACTGTTCTTAAGCTTAAGAAAGCTAGAGTTTTTTATAGTAAGCTACTTTTAGCAAGCTATCTCAGCATAAAGCTTAAAGTACTTTAGCTTATTAATTCTAGCATAAACCTATATAGCTTCTTTAGAGCTTATATAAAACCTTTTGCCTATAAGAGCAAACTTAAAGTGATTATATATAGATAAGATCTATTTATAGCTTTTTTTATATATATAATATACTGCTAACTTGCTTTATAAAGGTTTTTCTGAAGTAGAGTTGCTAGAGATTATATTATTAGAATGTTTTACTAGTGTTATAAAGACTCTATTAGAGCAACCCTTTAATTAGGTTTCTATTATATCTTTATAGAAAAGGTTTTTAAATATATTAATATATTAACTTATGCTTTAGATCTTAGCGCTAAAGTGTTCTTACTTAATAATATTAATAAGCTTTAGATTAGCCTAAAATAGAGTGAAGTAGTATTAGATTGCTTAGAGAAAGGTTTTCAATATAAAGGTTTTCTATACTTCTAGCAGCTTATATTAAGAGGCTTTAAAAAGTATGCTTTAGAAGTCTTTAATCTAAATATTAGAATTAATAGTAGAAATTGCTTAATTTAAAACTGCAGCATATTTTTTGCAGATTATAGTGAGGTTGCTTAAGTTGCTTAAAATATAGTATTGCTTTAGAATATAAATTAAAATATAAAAAGTGTAGTCTTCTTTCTCTAAAAGCTCTACTTAAACAGAAGTAAAGATCTCTTCTGAAATAATATCTTTAACTTACTTATTTAAAGCTTTATATACTTATTTCTTATATATATGCTTTGCTTTATAAATAGTATATATAGTAAGATATAAGGCGTAAAGCTTAAAGATGTCTGCAGATCTCTTAGTAAGAAGAGTAAGTGCAACTAATGCTAATAGTAGCAGGTTATTAGTAGCTTCTTTAAATTCCTCTTCTTTAAGATCTCTATCTTTAGTTATATTGCTTTTAATAGATATTTCTTATATATTTAAAATAATAAAAGCATATAAAGTAATAACTTTATTATAAGCTTTTTATTTTGCTTTATAGTACTTATATTACTTCTTATTTTCTTTTTAAATTTAGTTATTAAGCAAAAATATACTTTTAATTTTGCTTAAATTAAATAAAATGCTAAAAGTATTATCTAAGTTAATATATTTCTAAATATCTTTAGCCTTTACTTCTACCTAAAAAGTGATATATTAAGCTGAAAAGTTATAACAAAAAGTAAGCTTATAAGAAATACTAAGATTAATAGTTATTATTATATTAGAAGTATATTATAAATTAAAGATAAATATAGAAATAAAACTTAAAAGTTAAAATAAAATATAATAAATATAAAATAGATTAAATAAAGTTATAATTTGCTTTATAAATAATAGTTTAAAAGTATAATATAAGCTAAGCTTATAACTGTTATAAACTAACTATAATATATATATAGCATCTATATAAATAAAACAGCTTAATTCTTTTTAAGTCAGAATCTAACGCGAGAGGTCTTTTAAGGAATAGAGACTAACGCACTGGAATATTGTCGGCCTGGATAAGTGGGTTGGAAGTAGGTCACCTCGCACCTTCCTCTGGGCGCGAGGCTGCCTCAGATACTTGAGGTTATCACGACATAACTATGCAAATGCCGCAGTATACTTGTTATCGTCAATTTTCGCGGCGTCTCAAGAGGGCGTTATGGCTGAATTTCATGTGTCTCATACGATTGCCAGTCTCGGACTCGCCCTTTTCGTTTTCGGCTACGGATTCGGTTCCTTGATTTTCTCGCCCCTAGCCGACGTCGCGAGAATTGGAAGGAATCCTCCATACCTTGTGGCAACTGCATTATACCTTGTTATCTCCATCTTGGCGGCTTCTGTGGGCAATGTCGAGGGTTTGATGGTTCTCCGGCTTCTTCAGGGGTTCTTTGGGGCCCCGATGCTGACATCAGGAGGTGCATCCCTATCAGACATCAGCTCAGAGGAAATGAGACCGTTGGCACTTTACACTTGGGCTTGTTCTGGGTTTGCAGCCGCATCTCTGGCACCGGTGATATCCGGTTTTGCGGTGCCGGTAATGGGCTGGCGATGGGCACTCTGGGAACTCGTTCTAGCCAATGCGCCTGTCATCTTCTTGCTTGTAAGTCTTTCATGGTTCCGGCCTGTAATAAGTACTAACCAAGAGGCCTTCTTCAGTTGTGCCTCCCCGAGACTTCAGCACCGAACATCCTGTATGCCCGCGCACAGAGACTCCGTAAACTCGACCCAAGACGCAACTACCAGTTTATGGAGACTCGACCTACCAAGTCCACTCGAGACCTTCTATTCCGGTCTCTTGTGGTGCCATGGCAGATGCATCTTCTGGATCCATCCATCATGTTTACAAGTGTCTATGCTGGTTGTGTATATGGCATATACTACTCTTTCTTTGAAATCCTGCCCACTGTATACGAAGGGCTCTACGGTTTCAGCATGGGACAGACTGGGTTAGTTTATCTGTCCATCGTCATCGCCGTCGTGACGATTGGTATTCCATACTGCTTCTATACGCACTACTGGGTAACACCAGCTATCAAAGGAGGAGGCCAGATAGTGCCAGAGAAGAGACTGATACCTGCGGTTCTTGCATCTCTACTCGTACCTCTCGGTATGTTTGTCTTTGCTTGGACATCGAGAGAAGATATTCACTGGATGGCACCTACAATTGGGGTTGCATTGACAGCCGCTGGTTTAGTTATCATTCTGCAGTGCATCTTTGTTTACATCTCCCTCGGGTATCCAGACTATGCCGCTTCAGCTTTTGCGGGGAATGGCTTCGTTCGGTGTCTAATTCCCACGGGTGCATTGCTCTGGTCTACACCCTTGTACGATAGACTTGGGGTTGCGGGAGGCTCGAGTTTGTTGGGCGGCCTCTGCATTTTGGGTGTGGTGGGCATGGTGGTCCTTTACAAATGGGGTGGTGAACTGAGAAGAAGAAGTAGGTTCGCAAGGTAGATTTATTAGCATAAGTTGCTTGGGAAGACATTTGAACCCCATGTCAGCGGCAAATTCATTGGTGATATTCGAGTATGGGTGACCTTTGCCAGCGCGCAATCTAAAGCCGCGATCAAAGGTTTTGACAGTGCCGTCGTCCCGCCCACCTTGACAGACGCAGAGTTTTAATGGATGCCCTACGCAAGAGCTCTAGATCAAAGGGAAAATTTCAACTACTCATGCCATCTATCCGCGTTGTGTTCCCCACCCGAATAAACTCGATTTTCTTAGCGCCACTAGGTCTATGGAACCCAAACCCGCCATGGCATGCTATGTGCGTCGGGTGGTCATTCTTAGTCCGGTCAGAACTTGCGTGCCGGAGTACGAAGCTCAAACAAGCGATCGAGCTGAGCAAAAGTCTTGCCTTTAGTCTCCGGAACAACAAAAAAGGCCAAGACGGCGAGAACACAAGCAGGGCCCAAGAACACAACTCCCGCCTTAGGGCCGAGATCAGCCTCTTCCTCATTGATGAGATAGGGAATGGCCACCGCCCATGCCAGGTTACACACCGCATTCATAATGGTTGCAATCGATGTAGTCTTGGCTCTCAATCGAACAGACGAGATCTCACCAACGAGTGTCCAACCGATGGCGCCCAAGGAGATGTAGAATAGAATCGTCCAAATGATAGAGAATGCCGCCAGCGCCCGCCCATTGGCTAAAGTGCCGCGTCCGACCCAGCCTAGAATGGAGATGGCCAGCAAGCAGGGAATCATACCCAAAAGACCCAGCAGTAGTTGTGGACGTCGCCCGATCTTCTCCACCAGAGAGAAAGAAAGAAGGACGGCGAAAATTGAAAGAACGTTTGCAATCACCGAGACAAGGAAGGCGTCCTCCAGGCCAGCTAGTGCCAAGAAGTATGTAAGATAGTTGCCGCAGAGAGACCAACCTGATTTGGAGGAGTTAGTCAGAGGGCCGAACTACTAAAGAGAAGCGGGGGACCAACCTGAAAATTGCTGCATGACCATGGGTAGGCAGGCAAGCAGGGTTCGCCGCAAGTCCACCCCTCTGAAGCAGTCTATAAAAGATGCCTTTTCTCCGCTTGTTGACCTCTCATGCTCGATAGTTCGCATGATGAGATCAACGTCGGTTTCAACAATGTAGCCAGGCTCCTTGCCACGAAGGCTACAGAGAACAATTTTGACCTTTTCGGTCTGACCCTTTCCTGCGAGATAGTAGGGTGACTCCGGCGTTAAAAATGTGAAAAGCATCAAGCTGATAAAGCCAATGCCGAACTGGGAGACAACAGCTGCTTTCCATGACCATGCGCCAGAAATTCTGGACGTGCCTTCTAGAACACACGAGGATAGAAACACCTCGGTTATGAGCCAGAACTGGAATAGAGCCAGCATGAAACCCCGAATTCGAACATGGGCAATCTCAGCCACGTATGTTTGCGTGTTTCCCTGCATGAATCCCATGGCAAGTCCGAAGATAACCTTTGCGACGGACCAAACCCCCCAATTGGGAGCCACAAGTTCGACGACCGTACCGATGATCAATAGCCTGGAGACATCTACCATTAGTACTTAAACGTGTGCAGACGGCTGGTGGATACTTACGCGATGTTGATGAAGACGCAAATGCGACGGCCGAAGCGATCGCTGGCTGTTCCCACGATGACCGCGCCCAGCATGGCAGAACAGAACTGGCTAATAGTCCATGCCAACTGTCTGTCTGCCGGAAGTGTCCAAACTTGGTGTTCTTCATTGAAGACTCCGAACTGTTTAACAAATTCCTTATTCGCAATGATTGACCCAATGAGGTTCAGGTCGTATCCAATAACGATGGCGACGGAAGCACAAGCGAAACAAGCGAGTGCACTACGGTACGACTGCTTGAGCTCGGCGAATTGTTGACTCCATGACAGTTGTTCTTGAAGTTCCTCGCTGACGTGGCCCTGTTCGACTAAATCGTCCACAAAGTCTGCTTTGTCTTGCTTCGTAGTTGCTGGAGTCATTGTATTCTCTGTTACAATGCTACGATGTCCGCTGATCTGATCGAAATGGAGAGAGCTGTTGCGAGAACGAGAATAATCAGGGTAATCTAAGCCACCAGGGTGAAGGGTCGAATATAACTCCAATCTCTTTTATGCAATCTTGACCATCCCATTTGCTTTTATCAGACTGCACTGTGTCATGGTTTGAGTGTATCCCACTCCGGAATTGACCTCGAATTTCTTATCAGCCCCAGTCTGACCCCAGATAAAGGCTAATTTATCGGCACAGTCTTCCACTCGACCCCAGTCTCAACGTCTGCGGAATTCATGTTCCGCCCTGGTTGCAATGCGTGCAATTTAGGTCGACGCACATCTCCGGGTATGTATTGCACACGTATAATGTTTGGCAATGGGAGACGGCTCAAGAACTTCATGTGGCATAGCACAGCTGTCGAACTAAATCAAGCAAGGTGCCCTGACGAGTGGCCGTATCAGCTATCTCCGATTGAGGACCGGACCAAGTGGGGGTTAGTATCGTTCGACAGTCGTGAATGTGTCGCTATCCAGTACCCAGGGGAAGGAAAATATATTCCTATGGCCTGAACATACTTCGGGAAGGGGCCCAAAGTGACCGCTAAGGTAACTTGAGGTAGCCTTGGAGGCATAGATACCAATACCTTGATTGAGACTGGATCAAAGCCAAGGAGTAGTGAAGAGGTCCGTAACCCGTCATCATGTTTTCAATGGGAGGTAGACGTATATTTATGTCTTCTTGCATTTGTATCTTATGCCATGAAAGTCAATAGCAATGTGCCTTTGGGGGGAAATGCAAGAACTTATCAAGTCCGGTGGCAATGAAATAATGCTGCATGAGTTTTCGTACAACTATACTTGTAAAGAATATCAATGGCAGTCAATGGTGCCAGCATCTCAAATCGTTATGCAACCCATGTTCGATAGGATATGATCGATTGTCTTAGATACAGACGTAAATTACTTCCAAGACCCTAGCCTCCAAACATGTGATAAGGTAGTTCAAACCGTTGAGCCTTTTGATCATAGGTCCAAAGACAACCACCAGCATCAGATTCCAGACGCCATCACCGCCGGGAGACCTCGGTCCACTGTTCTCCATCGACGATATGTGTCGAGCCTGAACGGCTCACCAAATAATCGGGCAACGTGCTGGCGGACTCCGGTGACAGCGCAGAGCAACTGACCGCTTGGGGCCTTGAAGGTTTGCTTTCCTGCCAGAATAGTCGTATGTACCCCCCATTGTTGGCGCGCTCGTGTAAAATTTATTAGCGCTAGCCAAAAGAAAACGCGATCAAGTAGACCATTTCAGTTCAACGTGATGCATGACAGTTGGGCTGCACCAGCCTAATCTCCAATAGCAGGGTGCCAATTCCGCGGTCTCTTTAATGCCCATGATTCTCACTGTTCATGCTTCGTGCCCTCATCGTCTTTGTTGCACTGATTATTAACATTCCTACTACGTCTGTATTATATGAAGAAGTTGAGTAACCGCCATTCGAATAGCAGAAGCATTTTGACAAGTCATTCGGAATTTTGACTATTGATTCCACAATTTTATGGTCCTTCTAGCCTATGTAGCCTTCTTCAGTACGAATTCAAGAACGCCATCAGGTACGAAGTGGCTGTAAAAGACGGAATTCGCAATTGTCGCCTGCATCAACGCATGCCCAAAGCCTCAAGCTCATATCAGACCACTGGCATCTCCGTATCCTTTTTGAGGTCGAAATCGCTGCCTAAGCGGAAGGGCCACGCCTCCTTGCGGGGCTGCGACTTGATGATAAGAAAGCTGCCAGGGCTCGCCTTGGGATTTCTAAGGACTCCTCCCAAACGGCCATCTCAGCTTCGTCATCGCCGTCATCGTCCAAGCGGTTGACGGCAAAGATTCTCCCCGTGTACTGCCATTCCATGATAGGTCCCGGCAGAAACCACGAGACCGCCTCACCATAATCAAGCATCAACATAGGGCTACGGACCTCCTTCTCATGGTGACGTACGCAGATTTCCGCACGTTCAGCGTCCGTCAACGATGGAGACAAGGGAAGTGTAATGACTTCAATCCGGTCTGGTCTAGACTCTCGAAATTGGCGAAACCGAGAGGTACGATCAAAGATAGCGCGTGCGAGGCGAGCGCTGCGGGCAGGGCGAGCGTTATGTGTCGTGTCATATATGACGATGCCCAACGCGGGACGCAGAGGTCGGACTGCGGTTTCGGAGTTTTCCGGGGTGTTTTCAAAGACTGAGTACGCAGCGAAGGTTGGAGCACCGTCGTGGCTGGGTGCACGGCGGACGACGGTCTTTGACGGAGATGGTTTGCGGCAGTATCCCGCTTCCACACCCTCAGAATGGTCGTAGATTCCCTTCTTCATTGACGTAAAGGGAATACTGCGGGTCCTTGGAGGGATAGCCGTAGTCCCCGGGGCGGGGACAAAATTGGCACATCGTGCGAAAGGTTTCTTAGGAATGGAATTTGCGATGAAGAGTCTTGTTTGCTTCGTGGGATTTGAAGAGAGATTTATCAGAGAAACTAAATGTTTGGCGGGCGTAAAAGTCCATTCACGAGTGCTGCCTATGCGTACGGAACGTCCCACCCCGCCCTCACTAGGCAGGCAGCACACCTCCAGGGTGGACCGTCGGCTGTTGGTGGATCTGCTGGTCCTAACGGTGGCACAGTCGTCGATACGCAACGGTGAAGGCTGCTGTCCCTTTACAATATCAAACAAGACTCCCACGTCATGTTGAATCGTCCATCTTGACAACGACTTTCCCGATATTATAATGGTCTTTAAAGGCCTTCATCCGAAACGGAACTTCCTCGAGGCAGACTTCTACCACAAGAGGCCGTAGCTTGCCCTCTTTGATGTACTCCATGACCTCGTAACTCTCATCCCATCCGCCCATTAGAAGACCCTGGAACCTAATTGAACGTTCCACCATCAACGCCAAGGGTATAGTCAAGTTCCCTCTTGATTTCGGTACCCTGAACACTGTTAGAACTTCACATGCACGTTGATCACTAGTGTCTCACCCGACGCATATGACTGAGCCTCCATCGCAAACGTAGTCGATCAGCCCTTCGAAAGCAGTTTCGCAACCTGAAGTAACAATCAGATAATCGGCGTTCCGCTGAGTCTCTTTGGAATCGCGTAGTCTTCTACACGCGCCGGATATTCTTTCCTTGAAATCGTTCCAGTCAGTCGCCTCATCGGGGGCAGCAATGAACTCGTCAAAGGTATCGGCAGCTCTCGAGCCCAGCGCTTCGGCTTTCCATGCCAAATCGATACCAATGACCTTAGCTTCGAATACATTGCGGGCCATCATCCCGGCTAGATGTCCGATTCCGCCGCAAACTCCGCTGACAATGACCACGTCGCCTGGCGCAGGATTCGCAGCCTTCAAAGCCCTGAGTGCCGCGGCCCCGGAACATAGAGCGGTAGTGTAGATCCCAGGACTCTGTCCCATCCCTTCATCGAAGACGAAGTTTGGCAGCGGCATGAGAGAAGTGTAAGGTGCTGTTAGGTACTGCTGAAACGTGCCGTTGTGGTGGCGAGGGAAGGTTGTCTGTGCCTGACAGGATTCGGGAATGCCGCGCGAACAATAGTAGCAAGATCGGCAGTAGGAGGCCAGGTATCTTGCCGCGACGGGTTTGCCTAGTAGTGATCGATCGAAACTCATAACTACGTGTCCGATGCCTTCGTGGCCAGCGATATGATTAGTTCCACGAAGGCCGTCTTCGGGGCCGAGTGAGAATAGGACATCCTATGAATGTGTAACTTTAGCAGCTCGTTCACTTGAATTCCAAGAAGACCACTTACGCTGCCGCAAATGCCTGTCCAAGCTATTCTGACAACAACTTCGCCAGGCCCTGGGGTTCGCACAGGGATTGACTGGACCTCTTGGTTAAGGCTCGGGCCCAACTTTGGTGTGACGATTGCTGTCTGCACCGAGGGTATACTGATGCCGCACAAAGTGTAGGGAGACTGTGACAACGGGCTGGCATCCGGCAGCTCAGGTCGAGAGGTTATCGAACTGCCACTGAATGACACCTTCTCTGACAACTGAAGCTTCTCTCCATGAGAATCAATCACCATCGTTGCGGTCTTGCTTTTGAACCAGCTCTGGTCAAACGAAGAAAAAAACAAGGCAACAATGGGAGTTCCTAACCGTCTGAGTACCAGGAGTCTAAACAACAAATGAATGGCCTTTGCCCGAGATCCCATAGCTTGGAGAGCACTCTGACCAGAACCTTGCGGGGGTTGACAAAGCGGAATACATATTCCTCCCACTGCCTTATCAACGGCAAGTCCCTGTTCTTCCGGCACTGACCTGCATCACTCCCGGTATCGGCGCTACAAGCACAAATTAACGATTGAAACTTGATAACAATCGAATGCTTATGTGGAGGTTCGCAATATGTTTTCCGCACTTGCATATCCATGGTCGTTGAGTATGCATTGAAAGCGTCGGAAGGTCGGGATCGCCCCAATGCAAAGATCCGATGGTACTAGGTAGGCCTGCATGCCGCCAAAGTCTCCACATAACCTGATTTGGCAACTTTCCATTCTAAGATCCTGCTCAATTTGAGCAAGGCAGGAAATATGTCGTCAACCATCAGGGCATCTAAGCACGTCAACTCAAGACTCTTCGCTTTTACATGATGACGAATAATCTGGATTGTTTTTAGTGGTACCGCTGGAACGTGAATGCTGAGGAAAATAAATTCCGCCGTGGTCACTACCAAAGTGCCACATAAGTCAGACATTAGTGACTGGCCAGGTTATAAGCAAATGTCCACTTGAAATATTCGTACATCATTCTAGGCAAGCAAATATAGTCGCTCGTCATCAATTCTCACCGCCAATCAAGATGTCTCATTTGACCTACTACACATACCAAGGCTTCGGGTCAGACAACCTCAAGTCACATGCGTACAACCAAGCTGTGCGCATGGAAAATCAAATCTTCATTTCCGGTCAAGGTATTTCGTACACTTTTCTTTCATTTTCGTGTCTCTTGATCCAACCTTATTTGCTGCGAAACCGCGAGAGATCTTGTGACTTACTTCAAAAGGGGGCCACGACAGAGTTACTGGCAAACATTCTAGGGATATCGACGAGCACATTGATCAAGCATTTGAGAATGTCGACTTTGTCTTGAGGGATGCTGGTGGAAAAGGCTGGGAACAAGTGTTCATTGTGAGGTCGTATCACATTCACCTCACTGATGAGGCACAAACAGCAATGGTCAGAAACTTCAAAAAATGGATGCCGAACCATAAGGCGCTCTGGACTTGTGTGGGGGTTACAAGACTAGGGTCGGATGGCATGCAGGTCGAGATCGAGGTCGTAGCTCACGATCCTGAAGGGGCTGCTGCAGCAAAAGTAGAGGAATAAGCTTGAAAGACAAAAACTATTCTCGAATAAGGTGACTAAAACAGCGAGACATTGGTCAGAACACAACATCGTCATTCGGAAGGACAACTGATATATTTGACTTTTGTAACTTATGCTCAACTCTCGGGTGAACATGCGATTGATTATTGCTTGGTCTCGTAGCTGATCAATCCATCTATGGTTCCCGCATGCAAGCCACCAGTGATAGCAATATCAGTCGCTGTGGTATGTCTGGCGGCGTCACTGAGAAGATAAATCACAGCGCCCGTCAAGTCATTTTGCGTGCTCAGCCGCTGGTTAGGAGGCGCCAGCCACATCTGCTCTCCTTCTCGCTTGCTCTTCAGCTCTCGTACCTTACGTGTCATTTCCGAGTCGACGAACCCGGGGGAGATGGTGTTGACGCGAATCTGATGGGGTGCCAACTCAACCGCCAAAGCCTTGGAAAGCATAAACACCGCTCCCTTTGACGCGTTGTATGCCGCCATGCGGTAGCCAGGCAGACCGATGTGCGCAGACTGAGAGGCCAGAAGGACCATACTACCCCCAGTGCCCTGCTTCACCATTTGCGCTGCCACAAGCTGGGCTACGAAGAAAGTTCCACGAACCTGTTGAAACATTAGCTATGACTATTCTCACACGAAAACAATGACTAACGTTGATTTCTTGAATGCGATTAAATTCATCCCACGTTTGCTCGAGGAACGGCTTGTCAATGGCGATGCCAGCAGCCGGCACACATCCGTCGATAGTGCCAAACTCCTTCAGTGCCTTGTCAAAGGCAGCCTTGATGCTCTCCTGAGATGTGACATCGGTCTGGATGTAGATAGCCTTCGTGGAGAACTTGGCGGTCAAAGTGCCAAACTCTTCAACCGGCTTCTCCTGGATATCAAGTACAGCGACGTTGCCGCCCATCTCACAGATGGCGCGAGTGCAGGCAAATCCAATACCCTGCGCTCCGCCCGTCACAATGTAATTGCGACCGCGCAGCTCAAACATCGGCCGCACATCGTCAAGGGGGTCAGAAGGAGGCATCTTGGGGGTTGTCGGAGGCGTGAGGTATGCTGGTTGGATGTGATAGAATACTGTATTGGATGAATGTTCCTGGTAAGAGAAAACGAGAGACATACCGGATCTCTTTCGACGTCACAAATGCGTTCTGTTTCTTATCGTGGTTTTTGGGGTTATGGTTCAGGAACTAGTTCCGACCTTCGGAAAGTGGGTCCCGGGCCCCGCTGCCGGGGACCTACGGAAGCTCCGAAGCTGTCAGATCTGACCCGCATCACAATGCGACGATGACCGAAACAGGTTGGCAACACCACGAGAGAAAACAAGATAAGATAATCAGTCACGTTGAATGTTTCTGATTTGAACATGAACGCATTACAGCATTGAAGCTGCTGAAAGGCTCCGTTATCATCACCAATCATGGCATCCCACGCGCCCGCTGCATGCTGCACAGCCGGCAAACTACACGAGTACGCAATTGCACATGAGTCCATATTTCGAAGCTGAAATTTGAGTCTAACATATCGCAGAGGTACCCCTGAGGGAAGTCTGATCCAAATTGACGGCAATATCGAGGCGTATCTGGCTGTGCCAACATCTCGGCAGACGCCCGCGCGAGCAGTGCTGTATCTGCCTGACATTATTGGCATATGGCAGAACAGCAAGCTGATGGCTGATGAGTTTGCTCGTCATGGCTATGTCTGTCTTGTTCTTGACACTTTCAACCGTGACCCCTGTCCGTTGAATATGCCTGCGGACTTCGATATAATGAAGTGGCTGCAAGAAGGATCAGACGGACAGAATCCGCATACGACAGACACTATTGACCCAATAGTGCAGGCCGCAATCAAATACCTGAAAGGCATGGGCATTGAAAAGATTGGAGCAGCAGGATACTGCTTCGGCGCAAAGGTGAGTAACTAGTTCTCCAGTATTGAAGTTGTCAGTCATGGGTTGCTAAAGCAGACTTCAGTACGCTGTGCGCCATTACCAAAGCGGCATTCAGTGTGGTTTCATTGCTCACCCCTCATTTGTGGACTCGGATGAGTTAGCTGCCATTAGCGGGCCGTTGTCCATCGCTGCGGCCGAGTTTGATGACATATTCCCCACAAAGAAGCGCCACGAAAGTGAGGAGATATTGGCGAAGACAGGAAAGGACTATCAGATTAATCTGTTCTCTGGAGTCTCCCATGGTTTCTCTGTTCGCGGTGACATAAAAGATGAGAAGCAGCGGTTCGCAAAGGAGCAGGCCTTTTACCAGGCGGTTACTTGGTTTGATAGATATTTCAAGAACAACTAGACCTTTCTTGGTCGGGCTGAGATGCAACAATGTATGACATAATTCTATAAAAGTGGAACTGAAAATAGACTAGGTGATCATCACCAATCATTAATGATGCATTGAATGCAGCGGGATCTATACCACAACCTTGGAGGGTTCTTAGTCTTTATGTGACCATTCAACTCAAGTATGTGCTTCTCATTTGTTCCATGCAGTATTCTTGCCGTCATGCATTTGTCAAAGCAAAAGAAAGTAGCGATGAGTCTAGAATAT
The DNA here is from genome assembly GCA_027406005.1 of Colletotrichum horii. Taxonomy (NCBI): domain Eukaryota; kingdom Fungi; phylum Ascomycota; class Sordariomycetes; order Glomerellales; family Glomerellaceae; genus Colletotrichum; species Colletotrichum horii. The sequence continues at coordinate 7,571,385 of JANVYB010000001.1, read as the reverse complement.
GAGTGGGTATCAATCATGACCATTCGTCACTGGAACTAAAATATACTCTCTGACAGTACTGTACTCGCGTCGCCGCCAGTTGTCCAATCAATCCCTAACAGCCCATCCCATCCGGATTCCGCATTGTTAACATTTGAAATCCCAGTCAACGCGCCTGCAGCTTCAGACTCCACAGCCACATCGGCACCAAGCCGTGATGGATGATCCGTGCTGAACTGAGCCACCTGCGAACCTGTTCGGCAATTTCTTGGTTTTTCAAGCATTCCCAAGCCGGTTAGACTTTCTCGAACTTCGGATAACTTCTCAGCCAGCCCCTGAGATGCTCTTGAGATCTTCGCGTACCCAGTTGCCAGGGCGACAGCCATCTCGTAGCTTCGGCCCATAGCTCCAGCAACCTCTGTAGAGAGAGTGGCCAACACAGCTGATCTGTTGTGTTCAAGGAATGATGTCAGCACGAAGCCCAGCCCGGATGCGGATGCAAGAAGAGGCTGATAGAAAGGCTGTTGTTTGCGGTAAATGTCCGTTGTTGTATTCAGATTGTAGAGAACGTTGCAAACGTCAAATAGCACTTCAATGGCGGGTCGGAGGTATTGCTTGCTGGTTTGTACGTCGGCTTTTGAGAAGAAATGTGGCTTGAAGAGAAGGCTTCGGACAGACTCGGCCCTGAGATTCAAGAGAATCTTCCATGTTGGAGGCTGGCTTAGGGGGTTGCTGTGCCAGAGTTGGATTATGGACGGGTCCGCAACCGCTCTCTTCTGCCATTGTTCGATTCGGAAGTTCATAACTTCGAAAGCTTCCTCGTCATCGTATCGTTGTGACTTGGTCGCTTGGGAAATAGGATCACTGAACTTGTCGCTGAGCTTGATGAATGTGAGCATGGCCTCGAGGTATGGAAGTTTAATCTAGTAGGAGAACGATGTTAGCAAAGTCGCGTTTTGACTCCAAAATATCGTCACAGGTGGCCTTACAGAAGAAGTGTTGATGGGCCCGAAAGCGCTCTCCTGGAAATTTCTCGGGAGGCCTGCAGCAGCACTCCATTGACGGTCAAGAATGACGATGCTCGACATGAGAGCCCATACTTCTGTACGTTGAGCCCGTGAATCGAGCATGTCTTCCGACATGACGCCGTTGTGGAACCCGAGTTCCATCAACATGCGCCCTGCGGTTCCACACATGCGCCATGCAGATTGCGGCATATCGTTAAAGAAATCATAAGCGCCCTGGCCCACTTGTAAGAAACTATGCCATGTGGGAAATCACAATGCGTCTAATTACCTTGAGCAAGACTATTATGACTCCATTCATAGTAGACCTGGGGGCGGCAAGTTTGCTGCTGATAGCGGGCTGAATACTCTCTCGGATAATGGCTTCACTTTCGTGTTTTGATGGTGTCGCATCGGCATGAAGTCCTATCAACAAAGCCAGATTCAGAATCAACAAGTCGTCTTCGGAAGCAACCTCGACGGGCTCGGTGAAGAACTCCCACGTCGTCGAGTCTCCATCGGTATAGCAATTACGAGCTCGCGTCTGGATTTCATCAATGTCGACGATTGGGTGAAGATCGCCGATTACTTCCTGATAGACGCCTAATAGTCTCCTGGCATCTTTTAGGCTCATCAGCCCTCGGAACTTGAGAAGAGCTGAGGCATCGCAGGCTGGCGTTTGGGTCTGGACGGTGGAAGCTTTGTCCTGGGTAAAGACCACTTCATTGAATTCGATGTCCGAGGTAACGTCTAGGTGTGGTTGGTGCCGAGATTGCGTGGCAGAAAAGCTGCCCCTCTGTTGTTCGGCTTGCGATTGCGATGATGCATTGAGGCTATTATCTGGGCTAGGCAATCCATATATCGGCCGGGGCGGATTTTGCCAATTCTGCTCGATTGCACCCACGTAGTCCCCAATAGCGGTCGCGTCGTTCATAAGAGTTGACAAGAAGTCTTCGTTATTGCAATCGGTCGCCTCAAAGGTGGGTTCGGGTGGGCTCTGGCTCGACGTTTGGACTCGAGACGCTAGGCTGTTCAGTTGGCCTTGAAGGCTGGAGAGGATCTCCATAATTGCGTCTTGATTATTACTAGACGCGTCGCTACAGTCAGCAAAAGCAATTGATAATATGGCGGTTGCGACAAACCATGATGAAGACGGGGAGGAACTGGTTCGCTTCTCCTGACGCTGGATTGTTTCGACGACTGATTGGGGCCACTCCTCTGTTCCGAGGAAGCTATCGTAACTGCACGCCTGATCGCGACCAGTGCAGTATTTGCATGGTTGACGACCATCGCATTTTCCCTTGCGCCGGCGACAGGCATCGCAGGCCCGCAAAGCATAGGGTGCTCGTCGCTTGCCCGTCTCTCCAGTCGAGGGTCCCGGCCGCTTTGCCACGCGTGCCTCTCTTATCTGCGACATATTTTGTCCTCGATCTGGTCTTATCGGGGTCCGGGCGGTATCGTCAATAGGGAGGGCGCGCTGCTTGAAGGTCTACGTTGGACAAGAAGGACTGGGTTGACAATGTGCGGAGCTACAGCTGCATAGGAAGGTCGCACAAATCGACGTTGGAAAGATCACAACGGCAGGGCAGATGACCACGCATGCAAAATGACGAGAAACACGTAGTTGGGTATGGGGCGTTATCTTTTCGAAGGCGAACATTGGACGGCGAACATTCCCCAGACCCGCACCGGCAGCCGGGAACCCCTTTCCGGGGTGCAGATAAGGGTCAAGGCGGTTTCTACGAAGGTTTCTCCTTATCCTGATAGAGGGCCTTATCATGCTGAGAATGCGGGGCAAACATGCTTGACCCTTGTCCGAAAGGGCTAAATCAATTGTCGGCCGGGTACCTCCTCAGCTAATGGTGCACTACCCGATGCCTCCCTCTATCTTTTGCGTACCTGGTAGCTGAACATGCTATTTGAAGCTACCGAATTCCGGTCCCTCATCTTCGCGGCAGTTTCAGCTCCCGTCACAGGCACTCTGTACTCCAAGGCCGTGCCGGGCGTTTGGCCTTCGACAGCATGAGGAAAGGGAAGGTATTCAGGCATCAAGTCCATCTGCACGAGAACAGTTCCCTGGTCCCATGAAATATGTTCGTGGTAGAGCCGGTCCCCGCGGATATTGACCACGGCTGTGAATGGGACCTCCACATACTTGAATGTGGGCGGTATTCCGGGGACGCTAGACAAGCTTTGTTTAGCGTCCACATCGCGTTAGATAAACCCCAGTCAAAGAAGATCACTTACAGCCAATCCACGACAGTGTTATGCGTGAATTTGTAGATGAATTCGTCAACAATGCGGTCGATGCCAATTGTTCGGCTAATGAGTTCCAGCTCCGTGTCATCCGAGTTGCTGAAGATGAAGTTGTTCCGATAGAACTGGGTCAAGGGCGCCCGTCCAATCCCGCCAGTCAACTACGTGCCTTGGTCAGCTATTTGGGTCCTTGCATAGCGTGCTTGGCGTATTCACTTACAGTCGGCACATGATTCACATAAGGTTGATCAACCATGGTACTCATCGTATGCTCAACCGAGCGATCCGCAAATTCGTAGTATGTGTGTTCGTCCCAGATACCTTCGAGGTCGAAATATGGGCCGTTCATGAGTGGCTTGAGAAATGTCAAGTTCCTTGTATGCGACAGCGACTCTGCCCAATAGTCGAAGTCATCTTGGAATGGTGTTGCAAAGCGAGAGGACTTCGCTTTCGCATATCTGTAAGTTGTAACACCAGCGACCTTGCCTGTTGCAGATGTCGGCTGGCCTGCTACATGATGCTGTACAGGAATTTCAGCCTTTTTGAGGCCTTCTGCATCTGACGAATTGGCGTACACGACACCGCCGACGATGCTGGGGAAGTTACTCAGAACACCCGCAACCTCATTCCACAACGTTGAATCGTATGCTGTTATCCAATCAATTTAGTTTTTCCTGTCGTATGTGGGCGGTTGTCGGAACTCACCAATGACTCCAAAGCGGCTCTGGGATTCCAACTTGTCGCAACTCTGCATCGCCTCCAACGCGTGTCTAACGACTGCTGCAACATCGCCGCCATGGGAGATTGCCTGCGCTTGAATACCTACCACCACATAACCTTCCTCGGCCCATTTCACAAGTGCCGACGGAACGCCATCGATGATCTCCAGATGCTTGGAGGAATCCTGCTGCAGAATTATGAGACCGGGGCCATGGCCTCGCCGTGAGAGTGGCGGCAGCAGGGTGATGCCTTCACGAAGCTGTTGTGGCTGCGCTTGAGGCAGCGGTGCCGGAGGTTTCCTGATGTCTGCGTACATGTTTGAATCTATTCGAGTTCTTTGTTGGCAATTTGACGTTAGAACCTTGATTACAATTGTCAAACTATTGCTCTTATCTAGAAGCTATCAACCAAATGAGAATTATCTTATCTACGTGTCAAGGACTCCTTTACAACCTGAATTAAGGATGTTCCGAGGAACATACATGGGCAAACTTTTGTGTTTGGCATAGCTCCCAGTCTCCTGGGTAGTGGTTGCTGCTACATCGGGAGTGGCTTCGAGACGCAGAGGACGGGGGTCTGTTCCGTTCCGATCGGAACTTCCGTGATAAGGTCCGTTCCCCACACGACCACCCCCGAGCCCGTAGTCACATCACTACGCAATTAGTGGACTTCAGCATCACGAATGGATGGTTGTCTACCGTAAGATGCGTTTCTTAGGATGAACACTTGCAGCGAAACTCAGCTCATCGTTGGTCTACCCCACGACGTCCCCTGCCCTCTTCGACGCGGATGCATCCCTGTATTGGGTTGATGGCATTACGATAAGCCAACCGGAAGGTGTTTTAAGAATAGACCAGCTTTCGGAACAACCGTTCCTGTGCCGGGTGGAAAGATGCCACTTCGATGTTACTGTGAGCCTGGTCTATGGAAATTGCGGTACAGGGTGTCTGACTTGCGTGTAACTCCGTGTTGGCTCCATTGCCGCACCCATCGTTGCCTTGCAGCCATCCTTTGGAGGATTTTGGCGCAACGATTTGAAATAACAAGTCGTCATCGCGCACACACCAGTCTGCTTTCAGATGACCTCCCTTACTTGTCACAATCACCAGAACTGAAGACATCAGCATTTTGGCAGCAACTTCGTTTCCTTGGTATAAGCCAACTACATTCTGTGTCAACCTACAATAATGACGACCAAAACGGAGTCGTATGACGCCATTGTCGTTGGCGCCGGTAAGTCGTTAAAGCTTGTAATCAGAAAGTAATTGGACAATGACTAACATGCGCTTGTAGGCTGGTTCGGGCTGGCAGCCGCAAAGGCTTACAGCCAACTCAACCCTACTGCGAACCTCACCGTCCTCGAAACAGCCGAGTCTTGCGGTGGAACATGGTCAAAGAACAGACTGTACCCGGGCTTAAAGTCCAACAACATGATCGGCACCTACGAATATCCCGACTTTCCCATGTCCGAGGAAGTTTACGGTGTGAAACCCAACAACCATATTCCAGGCGCAATCCTTCACCGCTATCTTACCGACTTCGCCAAACATTTCGGCTTCTTCGATAGAATCCAATTCAATACTTCCGTGGATTTGGTTGAGCGCCTCGGAGACAATGGCTGGCGGCTGTCCGTGACCTCTGCTGGCGGAGCCCGCACGATCGAAACTGAGAAGTTGATCCTGGCTACTGGATTGACTTCAACACCTAATATCCCTTCATACGAGAACTCTGAGAACTTCGGAGGGCCCCTCTTCCACGCCAAGGATTTCTGCAAGAAGGCTCCAGAGCTGAAGGATATCAAGAACGCCGTTGTCGTTGGCGGAGCCAAGTCCGCATTCGACGTCGCATACGCCTTGGTTCAGGATGGCACAACGGTTGACTTGATTGTCCGTCCCAACGGTCATGGCCCTGTTTGGATCGCGCCTCCTTTTGTCACACCGCTCAAGAAGCGTTTGGACCAGCTTCTGAACGTTCGATGTATGTCTTGGTTCAGCCCCTGCCCTTGGGGTTTTGAAGATGGATACGGCGGCGTTAGGAACTTCCTTCACGGAACTGCTGTCGGTCGATTCATCGTGGACTCATTTTGGAAGGTCTTGAGCGGCGATGTTCTCTCGGCAAACGCATACGACTCTCATCCTGAGCTGGCAAAGCTCAAGCCATGGCACTCTGCTTTCTGGATCGGCAGTGGCCTCAGTATCCTCAACTACGACAGCAGTCTTTTCGATCTTGTCAAGGAAGGCAAGATTCGGGTTCACATCGACAACATTGATCGTTTGGAGCCCCACCGAGTCATCCTTGCATCTGGAGAACAATTGGACGCCGAGGCGATCATCTGCTCTACAGGTTGGAAAAAGGAGTCAACCATCAAGTTCGCCGGGCTCGGAGAGGAGAAGTTTGGTCTTGCTGTCACCCCCAGCGAGAAGCGAGAACTGGATCAGGATGCCGATGCCAAGGTCCTGTCTCTGTATCCCCGACTCGCCGCACAGCCGAAGCTCAGCTTCCAGCCCAAGGAGGCCAACCCCTTGCGCTACTACCGCTTCATGGTTCCGTCCACGATGATGTCTAAGCGCAACCTCGCCTTTGCCGGAATGATCTCCACAGTAAGCACCTCTGTGTGCGCGACGATCCAGGGACACTGGATTGCGGCATACCTGAGCGGCAAGCTGGACCGTGTGCCAACTACGGAGCAAGAGATCACGGATGAGATCATGCTTCACACCCAGTGGGGCAAGTGGCGCTTTGGAGCATGTGGCTATGGCAACAGCCTCCCCGATTTTGTCTTTGAGGGTTTGCCTTATGTCAACATGCTGATGAAGGATCTTGGTTTGGAGACACATCGCAAGTCTAGCGGCTTCCAGGAGCTTACGTCTCCATACTTGCCGGTGGACTTCCGAGGGTTGGTCGACGAGTGGAAGATTGGACATGACGTTGATGAGTCTGATAATGGTTCATCGAAGCTTGGCAAGGCGGAAGTCGAGGTTTCGCAGGTTTGACTTCGTCAGACATAATGGTCGGAGTCCCGTATTTTGATGTGTGCTACTGGGGTATTGTCTATAGCTCATGCGTCCAGCTCTTTTCCTTTGTATATTTCTGGAGTTCAATATCGTAACCTTCACGTTCAAGTTAAAATACTTCATACCCATTCTTCAGTCGAAACATTGAAGCCACTATTATCCTAAAAGAATCGGGGTCGGCACGATGCCGACCCGCCTACTTCAACCTATTTCGGCCACATGCAGTCACGCTTGAGAGCCTAGTCGCCAGGCTCAAAGCAGCCTAGAGCAAAGGCAAGATCAACAAGCTTACCATCAATGCGATGTTTCTTCATGTTAGGTCCCAAACGAATAGAAGCGCCAATGACGTGGTGGGCGGTAAAGCAGGGATTTACGGTCTGTGGGGTAGTTTGGCTCTCTACTAGATCGTCATGTGTGTGGTAGTGTGTGCGGGTTTCGCAGGTTGTAAACGTCACATGACCTTCAACGAGTTTCTTCTTAAGACAAGAAGTAGTAATTCACCCCTCACCCAACATCCTCGGGGAAATCAAGCTACGACAGGCAAGTTTCCCCCTGACGACGCCGCAGACTACCTTGCCGTGTTGCCGCTTCAAGCGAAGCTGAGCAAGGCATGGATGAATTCTGCCCATTCCCATCTCCTACGCGAGCCTCATCTCTTTTGGAGTCCTCCCCACACCCAACCCAAGCACGAGATCCAGGCCTCCGTATTCCACCCAAGCCCCCACGACGCATCTTCAACTCGCAAGAAAGCACGTCAACGGTGGCTACCATAGAATGCAGCACTCCAAGAGAACAATTACCTTGCTCAACCCACGGGCAGAATTGCGTGGCGATGGCCCATCTACAACTCTTATCAGTGGGTATCGCAAGGCATGAGCCGCTCGGGCCTCCTTTTGAGGTCCCCGACGTTCCCTCATCGCTGACCGGGTTCTTGCGAAGGTTGCCAAGATGAACGCCAAAACCCCCACACGGAATATGATAACATCTTGGATTTGGAAAGCGGAAGACGGCAGGACTAAGGGCATGTCGGGCTTCGTCGTCGTGCGCGTTCTGCCCGAGAGGTTCGGATATTGAAGGAAAACATCAGAACTCCAAAAAGCAAGTTGAAGCAACGTCAGGAACTTGCCTGCTTTCTGACTAGTCACACATACCCTGTTCGCGGTCAGTCTGTCTGATCGCTTGATGATCTACGTCCTCCGCTGTGATTTGTTGGCCGGCCCCTGTCATGGTCTCATACCCCTGCGTGCCATTGAAATGATGCCCTCATCATATCAATACGAATTAGCCGACAAAGCCGACCGCTTTGCTAAAACATGCATCAATAGGCGAGATCCTATTGGAAGCGAACGGTTCTTGCTCCCTACTACAAACTCTGAACGTTTCCTGTTCTTGAGACATGCGATCTAAGACCTATGTTTCTTCTTTTCAGCTGGAGTTGTCGTCTCCCTCTTGATTGACAGCGCATCAGGGTTGTCTACGTAATGATTGACAACGTAGCAGATCGTCGTCGCATCGTAAAAGTACATGTAAAATTAGTTTGCAAGCAGAGTGTGCCTCGTTAGCGGATGAAACATAATTTGCCCCCATGAAGATCGAAGATTGTTTGATTGGCATGGAACGAGGTTCATACGGTTTTCATCGGAATTTCTTTGGGCCTGGAACTTGCTCTACTTTGGTGTTAGTGGGGGATCGTCAATGGATGGCGCGCTTCCCCTCAAGTCCCACTCGCCGGCTTGCTTAGCAGGGTATACTTCAACTTAATGCCGCCCCCAGTCATTAGGTTTTCAGCGCCCAACAGCTGCCTACATCAGTCAACTTGAGATGTGACATATCTTCCTGGAGTGCTCCGCCACTTCACAGTTGGCCTCCCGTCTTCTGGATCGTCCTCCCATTCGCAGCAGCAGCTTCAGGTACCGGAAATCAAGATGCTATTCGCAAGCTTCTCCAGATGGGGAAGTTGAAGGCCGAAAATCTCACGTGGCATCGGGAACCCTACACGAGATTCAGCTAGGGACGCGGAATCTCCCCGGACCATCAACCTCGTTGTGTGCCGCGTCGTATCCCGCGATTAACCACGACGATAGGTCTGAGCACAGGCCCCAACCTCAGCAACACGATTGCTTCACCGAATTCCCACTTACCGTTAGTCAGACCTGGACGAAATGTTTAGACTGTTGACTCGGGATGAGAGACGGAATGTGGCTGTTTCTAGTCCAAAGTCTCTACAGAATTCTCCGCCGCGGCCAGAGACGCCATCTGCAAGGGGAATGGTAACTTGCAAGGGGTGGATTCGCCGGGGTTGAAAGACATCACCCCATTTAAGGCATCCGAATGAGCCGCCTCACTTTGCTAACGGCTTGACCTCGGAATCTGCGCCCAAGGTTTCCCATTGCTGCCAATCAAGGCCCGGAAATCCTTGGCTTCAATCCATGGCGGCTATCACATAGCGCTAGCTGGCATTCAGGATGCGAGTGAAGGGCTAAAGAGGGTCTACAGCGAGATACCAACCCGCCGGAAATCACGCCAGGGGCTGAATGTCGAGTTACAAATAGTCCATCCACTAGCTCGTAGGGGCGATCCATAGAGACTCAACATGTCCCCGTGAAGTAAGCCCTAATATGAAACTTGGGGCCGTGATATCTGCCGCTCCACTCAGAAGCACCCATTTGCAGTACGGGGAACATGCCAGAGTCGCATCCGCGATGTTTGAATGCATGCACGATACAAAGTAAGAACCAACAGCCAAGCCCTTGAAGCAAGTTACCCTGGGAAGGCGTCTGATCCCCGAGTGACAGCTGGATGCTAGGGCAGGGTAACTTACTGTGGAGAATGCCCTCTTTCGATCAACTAGGCTACTGGGCATGCTGTCGCTACGTTGACCGAATTTGAGAATTCCGTGCCGTGTTTTGCCTCGCATGGTCAAAGCTCTATCATATTTCGTCTTGGCAACCTAGATGTATGCTTCGGGGTGTAGCATGGATACTGGACTCATGTCCATCCCGCATGCGTTGCTGAATGCGATCTGCAGGTCCAATCGAGTCATCGCCGAAACTAAGAATTCCATGATAAAAGCAGCCTCCACGGCACATTCTTGATCACTCAACTGTATTGTAAGACGTGGTTCAGCTACTAGGCCGAACCCTCTTTGTTAGTGCTTGAGACGATCTCTCTCCTTTCGGTGGGAATTGGCCCTATCCGTTATCGCCTTTTCTTTTTGTCAACTAAATCCGTACATTCAACCACTATATCTAAATGCCCCCTGAGACATCTATCGGGCCTGTTTCAACACTCTACCGACGACCTTACGCCCCAATGATCAACTAGGCTATCAACATATTGACCTGTTTAGTCACGAGTTCGTTATTAGACGAAGCAATCACGCTTTGCTTTAGGAGGTAGATTAAACTCTAAGTGTATGTGTGGACAAGGCTCTGGCACCAACTCTCAAAGATTGAATCAACGACATGGAAATCATGGAGCTCGTTGACAACAGACCACAATCTCACCGCTTCACCTGCGACTGGAAGACATGCAACAAGGTACCGTCCTGCTCGATTGCGTGGAACAACACCACGCCCGTGTCACCAATGCTCCTTACTCACGATATCCTATCGCCAGGGATTCAAGCGCAAATCCGATTTGCAACGGCACTACAGAATTCACACAAACGACCGGCCGTTCCCGTGCCCAGCGCCAGGCTGCGAGTCAAGCTTCATCCAGAGAAGTGCTCTGACGGTTCACCTACGAATCCACACTGGAGAAAAGCCCTACGAATGCCAATATCCCGGTTGCGACAAGCGATTCGCAGATGTAAGTTTGAGTGCGCATCTCATGGTCTTGCGGAGAATACCTCACATGGACACGTCAATTGTACAGTTGTACTAACTTGTTCAAAGTCTTCTAGCTTTTCTCGACATCGTCGTTTACATGTAGGCAAACGTCCTTATACATGCGCCGTTGCCACGTGCAGGAAACAGTACGTTGAAGCCTATTGGGTTTTCAAATCAGTCTACGAATCTAACTGCTACCCTTCTGAAGCTTCGTCCGAAAAGTGGCAATGGTGCAACATCACAAACTCCACCACAGAACCAACGATGATTCCAAGGAATTTCCAGGCCAATATTGGAATTCGCCGCCACGCCAGGATGAAGTAGCTGCTACAAGTACTGCTACTATGATGCCTCCTAGGATTAATGCATCGTCGAAGGAGAGCCTATGGGCCGCAGGACACACCAGCTCCTTTGAGCTTCATAGACACGATCATACTGGGGTTGCCGAACGTTTTGAAGAATCTCCCCTCACTAATTCGTACAGACAACCAGATGAAAGAGTCCACTATGACTACTCATCAACTGAGGGGCAGTTCTTTTACAATAATTGTCACAGCTCTCAGGCATCGGAGCAAGCTTCAAGTCCAATTGATGACTTCGCGAGCCAACAAGTAAGCTCTGGATGGCCTCTTCACCACTGCAATCCACCGTCTTCATTTTCGAATTCGAACGCCATTTCCGTCCCAGAGCTATGGACACCGTGCGTCACCACCTCCGGCGGGCATGCGGCTGGATTCTACGGTCATGAAACAATGTCATCTCCATCAGATTTACAGCCAGTGTTGGGATTTCCGCCATCCATCCCGTACGAAATGCCGCGACAACATAAGTTGAGTTGGAATCCTTACCAGGCATGGCCGCAAGAGGGGAGTTGCCACGCACCGGATTTCTGTCATCCAAGGGTCTCGGCAGGTTTGGATCCAGCTCTGTTCCACTGATTTCGTATTCTCCAACATCGATTTGCTTGCTTCACATACATAACAACAGTCATTGGGTCGACGAATCTTCATCATTATGTAAGATAGCATGAGTGGACAGGTATGCCTCTCCTTGGAACTAGCGTTGCGGAATAGCACTACATACGGGCGGTAATATTACAAATTCATCAAGCAAAAACTGCATTTCATAGGCCTAGCGTTCTGTTCTCGTAAAACACAAGATGTTTTCTTGGCTGAGATTATCATTGAAGAATAACAAGCGAGATCCAAGACGAACGTTTTGATGGACGAGACATTGCATGCCTGGTTGAGACAGAACGAGTCAACTGATGAGACATCGTCAAGAATTTTGTTTATTCCGCCGAATCTAAACCGGCAAGACGAGCCGGGTAATGTGATGTTTCAGGTACTAGAACCAACTCATGTTTAATGCCTGTCCAGGAGATAATGATTTAACGCGGATTAGGTTCAGAAAGTTTGTGAACTAGTCTACTCTGGGGTTGTCAAAATGGTTAAAAATGATCAATGAGAGAGATATAGTTGTCTGCCATGGACATTCACGAAACCCCGTCAATCCGGAGGATCGCGGATTTCTGACACAATTAAAAGTCAAGGCACCCGCATTTCTTCCAGATGTCCCGGCTGGTGGGGCCGGCGCCGCGCAAAATCCGGGCCTGCATGCGGGATATCGCCGGCGGGAACCAGCGCGCATGCGGACGGTGATCAGGATTTCATGCATGGCGGCGGGGACCCGTGGGGGATTCAAGGTCGTTTCGAGCCTCTTGAAAACTAGTTGGTTGAGTTAGTCCGGGGATTTATGCGAGACTGCAACGGGTTCGGTGTTCTGGTGGCTTGACTGGCTGGTTTAGTACAGGGGAGCTCGCGCTTGCAACTTCCTGATTGGCAGCGGTGTGGGGAGTCCGATGCAGTGTCAGCCATGCATTTTGCGGATGGACATTCGAGATTGGCATTTGTGAAAACTGGTGGGATTTCTTCTCTAATTTTTGAGTTTTGCCCAGGCTCTGTTCGGGTGCTTTACTGGCTATCGTGGTGTTTTGTTTAACGGTGGCGGGAGCAAAAGACTCACGGCCAAATGTTACGGCCCCGGAAACCAAGAGATAGGCCCCAGCCACAGCCTGGATTTTGACTTCTGTTACGCGCTAAGCGCCAACTCATCACTTAGTCTGGGGTCAACGTCATAGAACACAGTCCGCTTCTTCCTCCGTCTCATTAGCTCTGAGCTGTCCATGAACGATGTCAATTGCAACATGGCTTTCACATGATACAGACTAGAAGACGAGCCATTTGAAGGGGTTGTCTTCGACTTTGAAGGGCTGCGGGATAACTTCGGAAATTGAGTCCATGCAGCTGCAAGTCAAGTTAGCGGTTAGCCACAGATGACGCTAACAGAGCCAAAGTTGTTTCGGTGTTTGTCCAGCGACAAAGAAAGCCGGAAACCTTATCTCTGTGCAACCGTCTAACGCAGCCTTTTGCCTCTTCTTCCGGTGCAGCATTCGCCCTTCCCGACGGCAGCTCCCGACATCACACTTGCCAACATCAACAGCCACCAAAAGGATGAGCCCGGGGGAGGCAACTCACGTGTGTGGCCAATGGCCACTGCAGATCGCTCGATCGCTAACTGGCTAGGCGGTGAGGTGGATGCTGCATGGCCCGGTGGGTCGGCTGGCGGACCGTTAATGCCGTTATTACCTGCCTCTCCCCCAACCTTTCATGACCCCGCAGCGGTGCAGCACTCGCTATCAGAAACCACTCCATCTCACTCATCCTTTCTCTCTCAATTTTTTCCCTTCTCTCTCGAATCTCCCAACATTCAGCCTCAGAGTGTGTGAAGAGAGAGGCGAAGAAGCGAAGACGACGGGAGAATTGGAACCGTGACATCGAACCATGCCTCAAAGAAAAGACAGGGACCCCAATGCATTTCCGACCCGACAACTGCTCGTTCTTGGTAAATCACACCCCTCCATCTGGATCTTGCTCTCTAATTATGGCCTGCAACCTGCTGACACCGCAAACTCAGCAATATGTCGATTCTCAGAGCCCATCGCCTTCAACTCCATCCTGGCGTACACGTACGACATGGTAAAGGACTTGGGCGTTGAAGACAAGGAAGCACCTTTTTACGCTGGTCTTTTGGTTTCTGCGTATGCCGTCGCCGAAGCTCTCACATCAATGGGCTGGGGCGCGTTGTCCGACCGTGTCGGGCGGAAGCCTGTGGTGCTTTTCGGGCTTGTGGGTGTGGCCACCTCCAGTTTAATTTTCGGTCTCGCAAAAACCTACTGGGTCGCACTCTTGGCACGATTCATCGGAGGATCCTTGAACGGTGAGTCTTACAACCTCTCAAGAAACGCAACACAGCATGACGATGACGCTGCGAAAAACTGCAATGTCCATGTCTCTGTTCAACCAAAGCCCCAACCCCAAAACTCCCTTCAATGACATCATTTTGGTCTCCACGCCTCATTTTTATCATTCGAGGCTAACAGTCTGATTAGGGAACGTGAGCGTTATGCAAACTGTTTGAGCCCCCCTCCGAACGGATTTTGACATTTCCTAACTGTAAGGCAGATGGTAGCTGAGATGGTGAAAAATCCCGACCACGAACGTGAGTTTTCCGCCAAAATCCGGGGGGGCAAAGCCGGTGGCTCTGTCTCACTCGTCGTTCCCCTGTGTAACCTTGCTAACAAATTTTGATTAGCCAAGGCGTATGCCGTGCAGCCGTTCGTCTGGACTCTTGGCGGCATCATTGGCTCTGCCATGGGTGGCTTCCTCGCCCAGCCAGCCAAGTTTTACCCCAGAATCTTTCCTGAGGACGGACTCTTTGGACAGTATCCCTACCTACTGCCGAATCTCGTCTCCGTCATTGTAATCGTAGCCGCCGTTATTCAGGGAATCTTCTTTTTGGAGGAGACTCTTCCGCCGAGACATGACTCGGAGGACGACTACACCGAAGCCGTGGCCGATGACGACTTTATCGACGAGAGAACCCCGCTCCGGAGAGCCCCGCGAAGAAGCCTCAACCACCGCCGGTCGATTTCCACCAGCCACTCGAGGCCGCGTTTCGTGGAGTCGAGTCTGCCCCTCCCCATCGAGCACGACTTCGACCTCAGACGCTCGTCTTTCGGAACGGTGCACTCGATCAAGGTTGTTTCCGACGAGCTGAGGAGCGATTTGCTGCGCCAGAATGGCCAGAACGGCCGCTCTCAGCAACCGGCGAACAACAAACCCAAAGTCAAGACTTTCAACTTCACCGTTATCATGCTCACCATTACACTGGTCATTTTCTCCTATCACCAGATGGCGGCTGGCTCGCTTCTCCCCACCTATATTCTCGATGAACCCGCGGCGCCTCATGGACAGCTTGATCTGAGGGGCGGCCTTGGTTACGACGTTCATGACGTTGGAACATACTTGGCTGTCAATGGCTTTTTGGGACTCCTCATTCAGGGTGTCATTTTCCCGATCTTCGTCGAGAAGGTCGGCGTCTGGGGCTCCTTCATCTGGATGGTTGCGCTCTACCCGACGGCGTACATCCTGATGCCGTTCTTGTCGGCGTTCCCCGATGTCGTCACCGAGGCCGGAATCTACTTTTCTCTGGTGATGCAGAGTTTCTATGGTATCATCGTCGGCCCGGTCACGCTGATCCTGCTCAAGGACGCGACGCCCTCACCTCAGGCGCTCGGCAAGGTCAACGGCTTAGCCATGTCCGGCGCTTGTCTCGCCCGAACGATTTCTCCACCTCTTGTCGGTGTCATTTACAGTTTCGCAGGCTCTGCAGCGGCCTGGTGGAGTTGCTCTTGTATTGCTTTGATTGGAGTCTTGCAGGTTCTCTGGGTCCCAAGGAAGCATATTCATATCGACCATGTGGAGGTCGACAACGGCCTGGCTCGGCAGTTGACGAACAATTCGCAGAGAGGCGATGACAACCGCGGCCGGATTTGAGGAATGGTTTTCACACATACATGGTTATGGAGTTGATGGGCTTTGATTTGATACGAATTTTGGCTACCTCTTATGACGATGCTGTTTGGTTTGTTGTTGCGGCTATCATGGGTCATACACGGGAGTTCTTCACGATTTCTTTTCCATCTACTCACGGCACTCACGGCTCATTTGGTACGATGCAGTTTGTCAATGCTTGGTCTTAATGAGGGTTTCTTTTTAGGATTATATAAAACGATTCATCGCTACCTGCGCTCGCTTCGAATGAGTGTTTGAGATACGCAACAACACAGTTTGCCGATGGCAACAGTCAAGATCATGCAGTATGTGTACAACAGAAGACGACAGTAGTCACAGATATGGATATGCATGTTGGTCAAAAGACCGCGAGATAGGTTTGGTGCAGATGACGTTACGCTTATCGAAAGAAGCCGCCTTGATAGATGACAACCAAGCAATGTCCATGAGCGCCATAGTGAACTTATGTACGCCTAAATTGAATTCGGACATAAAAGTAGCCAGGACGACAGGCAAGTAGATGATGAGAACGACATTAAGAGGCGGAAGGGGCAAAGGGACAAAAGTAAATCTGCAAGTTTGCGATGTGATCGCCTCGTTGATATTATTGGACCTAGGTCATAGGTTGACGCTAGAACGTCAGACCTCGGACACAGCACGAGTACTAGTGCTAGTGTCGGCGCCTGTAGGCTATTAGATTACACTAATATTTGCATAAGAAGTAAAGTATGTACAGCCCTTGTTACAATTCAAAGGACGTCTGAGCAACTTTGGAAGTTGCCTCCGGATCGGCTAGTCAGCTACGGCACATGCGTCCGTCGTTAGCAACGGACCAGGCATCGCTGCCAACCGCAGCAACGTTGTACAGCAGCCCCTTGGGGTCGTACTTCTGCTTGATCTCGAGAAGCTTGGGGTAGTTGACGCCGTAAAAGGTGTTTTGCCAGTCCTTCTGCTGGAAGTCGGCCTCGTTGATGTACGCACCGGCACCGGGAGTGGCGGCCTCGATGACAGGTTGGACAACCTCCGTCATACGTGTTTGCTCGGCGACCATCTCGGAGTAGGGGACCTCAAAGCTCCAGGGCAGAGTGAGAGAGACCTGAACGATGGAGTCGCGCCATTGAGGCAGGACAGCGTTGTCGCCGCCAAAGTGAGAGACGTTCAGTCCGACACCAATGTAGGTGACACCGAGCTCGACGAGAGCCTGGGCAGTAGGGCCGAACTCGGGAAGCTTGGAGCGGGGGAGCAGGCGGCCGCCGAAGAGCTGGGTTCCGACTTGGATGTTGCCAGAGGGAAGGGGGCCCCAGTAGTTGTTGTAGTGGTCGCGGTAGTTGTCGAAAGCAGTGTAAGTAGGCTCGAGGTCAACACCCAGGAGCGCGAGAGCATCGGTAAGAGGTTTGAGGATGGTCTCAACCTCGGTCTGCGTCTTGTTGTAGGCAGTCATGGCCGGAGACTGCAGGAAGCCGGGGCCGAAGAAGTAGATGATCATGACACCCTGGTCGACGATAGCAGGGAGGGCGGCGTGGAAGACATCAATGACGGAGTACAGCAGTGCCGTGTTGTTGGTGTCGACGGTAACGGCAAACTTGGCACCGGCGACGGGGGCATCGGGATGAGCCTTGACGGTGATAGAGGTCACGACGCCATAGTTGCCGCCGCCACCTCCGCTAAGAGCCCAGTACAGGTCCTGGTTCTCCGTCCGAGATGCCGTGACGAGCTCTCCGGTGGGAGTGACAACGTCGAAAGACAGGGTGTTGTCGGCAGCCAAACCGTAGATGGCTGTGGCAGTTAGCAACAGGATTGCTGATATTGGTCACAAACTTGACACTTACTTGCAAGAGCACTGTGTCCACCAGCCTGGATGTATCCTCCAGCGAGGCCAACAGTAGGACATTCTCCGGTAACGACAACCAAACCGGCCTCGTTGGCTGCAGCAATGGCCTCAAATCCCTGAATACCGGCGCCGGCCTTGAGAGCCTTTCCGACGTACTGCTCATCCTCCCAGTCGACGATCTCGGTGCCCTTCATGTAGTGGGTCCAGACGGCAAGACCACCGGCGCCGGTGGAGCGGCCATTGTAGTCGTGGCCGGTGTTGCGGATGACGAAACGCACATTCTTCTCATCGGCAAACTTCAAGGCCGCCTGGATGTCCGCAGGTCCGGAGGCATTGACGGCGTAGCTGACATAGTTACCCAGAGTGCACGAAGCATTTTGCGGCAGGAAGGGATCGCAGCTCGCGTTCGCGAACAGGGGTGCCATCACGGAAGAAGAGGACTCCATGCTGTGCGCACGCGCGAGTCATGGTCAGCAGCTGTTCATCTCGTCTTGCAGTTGATCACCTCCCAGATGAGCAAAGCTCGGCCGGACGTGCAGAAGACGCGGTGAGGGCAGAAAAAAGACTCAATTGCAGAGCAGAAAAGAGACGGAAAAATACTCACTGAACCTCGGAGTAGAGCCACTCATCCTGCAGCCGTGCGCACTCAGTCGCATTGTAGTTGGCGCCGTGGCATGGCGTTCCCAATGGGACCGTAGCCACAAGACGCCCGCTGACGGTCGCGTTGAGCTTCGCCCACTCACACGCAGACGGCCATCCCTCGTCGCCGAGGAGGTATTTGCACGAGGGCGTCGTGGAGTTGCTGCCCACGGGCGAGGCCGCGGCAACGCTTCCGCCGGCCAGCACCAGGGAAGCTAGATTAAGAATCGAGGAGCGCATCTTGATTCTCTTTGGCTTGGCGATGAAGAGAGGTGTGAAGGGGACGGAAGCTGGAACGTGCTTCTTTCGCTAACCCGCTGCAGGAAGGCAGAAAAAGTTGAGGGCACGAGGAGAAGGGGGATCAGAAAGGGGGCGTCGCGCGCGGGAACCGTGGGAGGGTGTGAGGGTTTCTAATATCGAGTCTGCGACGCTGCCTGGTGGTCTGTCGAACCTCGCGGCTTTCCCCTCAATTCGTCTGCGTAATTGGATCCGGCTCCCGTACACCCGTTAGACGAAGGTAAAAGTGGCGATTGTTCGGTGAGACAAGCGGGATGCTGGTGAGCCTGGCTGTGGTGCCCGCCTGGGACCTGGGTAAGCAGTGCCAGGCGGTTTCCGCGCATATCTGCACAATTCAGGGCATGATCTCCGTAAGCGGAGGAAGAAATACCGCCTCCGAGTCGTCCGGCCGGCAGTCGGGGTTCCTGCATATGCAAGGGAACTTTTGGTTGGCACCAGCTGAAGAATCCAACGGCATCAAAACGGGCTTTGTCCTCTTTAGCATAAGGGAAGCACAGCCCTAGACTCTTGTTCGAAACCCCTTGAACCAACAGCAGCTGCAAATCAGCGAACTATTCAATCTTGGCGGTGGAAACCCTGCTGCGGGGGTAGCATCTGCAAGGGAGCGGCGCGGGGGACCCGCTTCCCGGGGTTCGAACCAGGCTGTTCCTCCGTGGTGGTCCGGTCTTCTCCGGTTGGGCTGTTGACCGACCCAGGGCCTTGACTCATGTGCCCTGCGGGCCGGACCAGTAACCGTGAACCTTAATTATGATAAATGAGGGCTTCGAGTTGTTCTACAGGCTAGAAAGCCCTGAAGATATGGACTTCTTTGCCGTATCTCCCAGAATCCTGGCTCCTCATCTTACTTGCGCCCGGCTTGCGTACGACCGGACGGCGTGTTGTGGGAGGGATTTTATGGCGGAATGTTGCCGTCGAAATTTTGATAAATGACAGTATTTTGCCTGCCCGTGTGAGCATTTCACAAATGAAGAGAGATGAAGATGAAGGGAGAAGTCGCAGATACAGTACTCCAGGGAAATATTTGGCCTGTCGGTTCTGAGACAACCCTGCTATATCCCTGAAGGTGACTTCGAAGAGCGTTTTTCACGCTTAGAAAAATGAATTTTAACGCTATAAATACGTTTTAAATTTCATTCTATAGAGAATAAGTATATCTCTATTTTTATGAAATTTTCCGTTTCAAAAAACGTTGAGGTTTAGGGGAAATACAGGGTTTAGAAAGATCACATATTTGTATACTGTTTCATTAAGAAGGTAACTACAGGGGAAAAATTCCCCCGGTAGACTGTAGAGATGGCATACCGATGCAAATGCATCCGCAAGGTCCTACGCAAAATGACGGCCCGGTGCCTCGGATCCGAGAGGTCTAGATTTCTGGAATTCGCTTGACGGTGATTTCGGTCTCGGCAACAGTCAACACGGACCCAAGTTGCCCGTGAGTCCGTGAGAGACAGAAATCCTCTTGTCTTTGACTGTTCATTGGGTACCACCAACATCTCGCTCTTGGTTGGTGTTTCTTGATGGCGTGTGTGCTTCCTTGACCTTCTAGATGCGAGCCCTATGCGTGGATCACGCACCGTGAACACTTCAAACACATCGGTACCAAGTTACCAAGTTAGGGATCCAGGTCGTGGCAACCCCTGACAGATGTGTTGTCCATGTGCTCGTGCGAACTGGAGCCCTCTGCTAGTTCACATCCACAACGCCTGACTTGAGCCTAATGTACGAATATCCGTACAGAGTGCACACACTTACCATCCTGTCGGTGCTCCTGATCTGCAACGATAGTGTAGTATGGCTGTACGCGCGCCAAGCAGGGCGAATCTTTAAAGGCGTCTTGTGGGGCATTCTTCACCGGCCACAACTTAATATTAGCAGCCGTACCCAGGGCAATTTCGACGCCTCGCAATTGCAGTGCCGCATCGAAGCATGCGGAAGCAAGGGTCTGCCACACCTCCGCAACAGATAATGGTGTGTGCGTGTGAGACGTGGGGGAGAGAAAGCTCTGCGCATCTTACTTACCTGGGGGCGTTAGTCAGCCACATCAAGCGCAAAACACCCCCTACTCACATAGGGGGCGAAAAAACAGGGTTTCCATGTAAAAAAGGGGGTTTCCACTTAGTTGCATAAAAGTTGCATTTTTAACCTTTTGCTACTGCAACAGGGCAAGGGAGAAAACTCATCAGATGTGCTGGGCACTCCACTTCAGGCGAAAATCCCCTGAAGAATTCCTAAGCACTTATATATTGATTCCTTTATAACTAAAAGAGATATACAAATGAATATATAAATACAAGCCTGACTAAGTTATGCTTTATCTATAACTTCTATCCTTTTTATCTCTCTAGTTATGCAATCCTTTAGGAGAAAATAGGCTGCTGAGAAGAAGTTTAGTAATATTATTCTTATAGTATTTTGCTCTATTTTAATTTTAAATAATTTAAGAGGTATAATAAAGATTAATAAAGATAATAAAGAAGATAAAAAGTAAGCTTAATTAGAGCTAAAAAAGCTTAAAAACACTTATTTTTATTTAATTGCTAAAAGGTAGGATTTAATAGATTTTTGCTATAAATTAAGTTGAAAAATCTTATAAACTGTCTTAAAGAATTAATTACTAAAGTTATTAAGAGGAATAAAAAAAGTATAAAAATAAGTGTGTTTTTTGCTTATTTGCTTAGTTTTTTTTATTATAAGCTGACTAAACTTCTATCTATTTATATAAGCTATTTCCTTTTATAATAACACTTAATATTTATAAAAACATTTATTTAATTTCTTATTTTTAAGTTAAAAGTGTTAAAAATTCTAAAAATTTTAAAAACTTTACTTCTTTCTATATATCTTCTAAGTCTTTTATATACTAAAGAGAGAAAAACTTAATTAGTTTTACTTTATATACTTAATATTGCATTTAGCTTTTAAAGCTCTTAAGCTAATATCTTTGCTTTATTTTAAATTTACAGCTATCTTTCGCTCTATATAAGCAGCATTATTATCTTTTTCTTATAGCTTTTTAATATGCTGCATATTAAGTAGAAAGTATCTTTTTAGTATAGTTAGAAGTAAATAAAGATCTTAAAGCTTTATATACTAAGTAATATCTTTAATTAAGTTATCTTATATAAGAAGAAATTAGTTTAAAGTATAGTTGCTTAGTTTATTAACTTTTTTAGATAAGTTAAGCTTTTCTTTTTATTTCTCAGCTTTAGTTTAGCATATTACCTTTTAAAGGTTTTTTATTTTAACTTGCTGATTAAGCTTTTTCTTTATTCCTTCAAAAGGATAATCTGCTCTTTTAGTATTATCTGCATAAATTGAAAGATTAAGGTTTCTATATCTTATAAGGTTATTTAGATTATAAGTTTTAAAAAGAGTAATTAAGTCTTCTTTAGTAATTATTACTAAATCTTAAAGAACTAAAGACTAATCAGAATAAGCTAGATATAGTCTTTTAACTCTTTCTTCTGCTAGGTTAGTATTAGTAGATCTTCAGCTTCTGCTGTTTCTAGCTATAGTTTCTATAGTATTAACTTATTTATTAAAAGTCTAATTAAGCCTAGCTTAAAGTCTTTTAATATTATTACCTCCTCTAAAGCTAAACTTATTAATAATAAGCTAGATCTAATAGTTAAAAAGAAGCTTATAATAGTTATTTATTGCAATTTTATTATCTAATATATATTTTAACTAAATTATCTCTAAGCTATAGTTACTTTTATAAAGTATATAATAAGCAAAGTTAGTATAATAGAAGTTATACTTCTAGATATTATTTAATAATTTAAGTTAGAAGTTTAAAATAATAAAAATAGTATAATTAATAATATTTTATATTTCTACTAATACCTTATAGATTTTATATTAGTTTCTAATAAGTTTTATTATTTCTTAGAATTTAGTTTGAAAAGTATTAGAAATAGTAGCAATAAACTTAAAGTTCTAAATAAAGTTTAAATAGAAATATAAGCCACTTCTCTAGTTAATAATTATAATTAAAAACTAACTACTACTTTTATAAGTTTTAATAAAAATAATAAAGTTTTATTCTTCTAAAAACTTCTCTTTCTTTTTATTAGCTTTTATATTATTATCTTTAGTCTAAGAAATAAGCATTATATAGATCTTTAAATAGCTTTCCTTATTAATATCTCTAATAGCAAGCTTGCAAGCTAATTTAATATATTCAGCTTTAAAGAGGTCTTTTTTCTAAAAGCAACCTAAAAGGTTATAGAAGTTAAAAAGATATCTTTTTTAGGTTTCTTAACTTTATTTATGCTATTAGTAATTATTACTAGCTTTAGTAAATCTATTACCTTATTGCTTAATTAATATTATATTTATAGTATCTTTGCTTCTATATATCTATTTAGGCATAAAGTAGTCTTTAGCAACTTTAAGCTTTAGAATATTTATAAGCTTCTATAAGTTAATTAAAGCTTTAATAGGCTTAATTATATTAAATATAATCTTAAGAAGACTGTTTTTAGAATAAATAGAAAAGATATATCAGCTTTCTTTAATTAATATATTAATTGCACTAAGAATATTTATATTAAAGTAGCAATCTAAAGTAGAAAGGTTTTCACCTCTTAAAGGTTTAAATATATTTTTAACTTATTTAGTTATTTTATATTTAACTAACTGATCTTTATAAAGGCAGTAGATATAAGTTAGAAGGTTTTTATAGATCTCTTTAATATTATTTATATCTTAAATGCTCTTTTAGACTTTATAGAAAATAGAAGAGTAAGAGAGGCTAAAAAGAGGAAAAAAAGCAGTAGATATTTTGCTGTTTTTAATTGCTAAAGAAGAGAAATAGATATATAAATAGTTATAAAATAAATTAAATAGTTTTATATTATAATCTTTTTAGATTTATAATAATAAAATATTTTTAAAAAGAAAAAAAGAATTAAAAAGGTGAATATATAATAAGTGAATAGAAAAGTTACTAATTATAATAATGATTTTTATTAAAAGTTAATAAGAGCAAGCAAAAAAATTAGAAATATAATTTTTAAGTTGTTTTAGTAATAGTTAAGCTTAATTAAAGTGTTAAAGTTAAATATAAAAGTAATTATTAAGGCAGAGCAGTTATTATATATAGATATATAAAGATGTTTAATAAAAGGTTAATAAGTTAAAATGCCTCTTTTTATAGATATCAAAAAGGTGAATTTAATGCTAGCAGTTAATATTCCTTCTAAAAATGTAGTTTTTAGGTGAGGAAAGAGCTAGTTAGTTATATAAAGTGGTTTTTTAAAAATAAGATTAATATAGTTATTAGAAGTATTTAATAATTTTTTAAAAGTGAAATTAGATGCTAAAGGTTATAAATAGAGGAAAAAAGAGTAATTAGTGAAATTTAGTAGTATAAAAGTGACTGAAGTTAAATGCAGTTACTAAATGCTTAGTCAGACTTATAATAATATGTTTTCAAAAGAAAAGTTAATATAGTAGTTATAAAAGAGTTAAAGGTTTTTTATAATCTATTTATAAATTGCTTTAAAGTTAAATATCTTTTTTATAGACAGCAGTATTTAAATCAATATACCTGTTTCACTCTTGCTGTTCAAACTTAAATAAATATATTCTTTTCAGTTTAATTAACTTTAGATTTAAAGTAAAAGGCTCTTTAAATTGTTTTTTATTTTATTAATAAATTGCTATAGTAAATAAATCTTTAAGTTATTATAACTGCTGTTTTTAGTGTTAACTATCTCTCTAGTTAGATATAAAAAGATATATTTCTTCTATTTAGCTATAACTTCTCTTTTTTTTTCTTAATATATTAACTTTTATATTTTTTAGTCTAACTAACTCTTCATAATAATAGTTAAACCTTCTTAAGTTATATAATATATATAGTTATAAATATTAAAATCAACTTTAGTTATTCTTATATTACTACTTAAAATGCTTTATATAAGCTTTTTCCCTTCTCTTTTATTCTTATTGCTGCTACTAATAAGCTAAATAAGAATAATAAGTTTCACTTATATTAAACTATTATAACTACTTTAGTTATAATAAGTTAATTCTAGCTTTAACTAAGTTAATTGCTAATTTATTTATAAGCTTCTCTTTTCTTTTTATAGACTTTAGTTAAAAGTTCTATTAGCTTAATCTAAGATAAACTTAGATTTATAAACAGACTTAGCATTTAAAATTATACTGAAGCTGTAGTAAAACAGTTTTAAAAGTTGCTTTTAAAGTTTTCTATTATATATATAGTTTTAACTAAAAAGCAAAAAGTATTTCCTAGCTAGCTGTTTTTTATATATAAAGTTTATATTGCTAAAGGCTATTTTAGTTCTTAAAGGCAGTTATATTAAAAGTTAGATAAATTAAAAGCAGTTAAAGCTTTATTAATATATATATATAGCAATTATAACCTTTATCTCTATAATAGATATTTTAAGCAATAAGCTAAAATATCTTTTAAAGTTGCTGAGAGTAGTTAAATAGTTATAGCAGCTTTACTATTCTAAAAGTATATTTCTTATTAAACTAAATAGAAAGAAGCTTATTTTAACTATATCTATTATAAGAAGAGCTTATTATATTTATATAAAGCTAACTATAATAAAGAAGAAATAAAGTAAGTTAGATATATTAAGAAAGATATTTTATAAAAGAATATTTCTAATAGTATACTTTATAAAAATAGTAGAGAAGTTAAGTTCTTTCTTAATAGCTAGTTAAATTTTCCTTTAGGTAAGAAGATTAAAAAAGATTATAGAGAGTTTTTTAATTAAATAGATAATTTAAATAGAGAGTTTAAATTTAATAAAAATAGAGATATTCTATTTATTAAGCTTTTAGTAATAACTTAAATTATAATTAGATAGATAAGCTACTTAAAAATAGAAAAAGAGGTTTTATATATATAATAAGAATATAGTATAGTTTCTAATAATAGCAGCTTTTAGTGAAGTGTTTAAACTAACTTAGATTTAAATTTTTTAAAGTTAATATTAGTTTTTTTTAAGTTTTTTAGCGTTTTTCAATCTTTTAAGGTTTTAGTTAGTTTTTATTATTATATATCTTCTTTTCTTTTATAAAAATATATATTAAGGGCAAAAGAAGTAATATAAATATATAGTTAATATAAATTATAATATAAAAGTGACTAAATATAAATAAGTGAAATGCTGGTTTGCTTACTAAAAATAAATAAAAATTAATAAATTTTATAACTTAGCTGTCTTTTAGCTTCTTTATATCTTTATACTAGCTGTTAAACTTTTTATTTTTAGTAGAAATACTTACTACTATTTTATTCTTTTTCTGCTAAGTATTAATTTTAATTTATAAAGTTTTATTTTATTCTTATAGTTACTTAATTTATATCTTTATAGTATTAATATTATTAATTTCTGCTTCTTTCAGTATAAATATCTTATTAAGGTTTAAAATCTCTGCTAAGCTAGGTATATTAAGATCTAGTTGATTTGCTATAGAAAAGACTTTACTGAAGGCTTCTTTAAGGTCTAATTAAACTTCTATTTTAGAGATATTATCTAAGTAGCTATTTTTATTTACTATAAATTTCTTTAAGCAGTTGCTAACTATTATTTGCTTAATTAGAAGTTTACTAAATATTTTAAGTAAATAAAATAAAGTTTAAAGAGATATTTATTAAATTTAAAAAGAACTTAACTATTATATACTAAGCTTACTAAAAGAACTTTTATTAATAAATAGCTTTATATTATATATAAGAATAATATTATTAACTTATAATTACTTATATTGCATTTTATATTTATTTCTCTAATTATAGTTTTTAGCAACTTAGTAATATTATTTTACTATATACTTAAAAGTAATATACTAATTTAAATTAAGTTATTTAAATATCTATATATAGAAGAGAAGCTTAGTTTTAATATTAATAACCTTTAACTAGTCTAAAACTTATTAAGTAATGCTTTTCATCTTAATTAGAGTAATAAGATTATATTTATAAATAAAGTAAAAAGGGGAATATCTTATAGAAGATCTAATAGATATTTAATTAGCAAATAAAGCTATATAAAAGACTGAAGTTTAATTCTTTTTGCTGAAGTCTAACTAAATTATAAAAGCATAAATAAAAGGTTAATAGCTTTTTTCTATAAGTCTATTAGCTTTTAAATTATATACTGAAATAATAAAACATTATCTTCTATAGATTTAATTAAGTTTCTTAATAAACCTCTTATTTTTTAAGCCTCTATTAATAATAAAAAGTCTATAAATCCTATAATAATAAATAATATCTTCTTAAATAAATTTAGCTATTATTTTTAAGTTAACATTTTTAGAAAGCTAATAAGCCTCTATATATTTAGTAAATATATTGCAAGCTTCAGCTAAAGAGTAATTACTAATCTTTTAGATATTAATATAGATATACTAAAATAAGATCTTTAGAAGTATAAAAAAAGTGTAAAGGTCTTTAAATTGCTTTAGTTAGACTTAAGTATAAAGTAAGCAGCCTTTAATCTTATTGCTTATTATTTAATATATATTCTTTTAGATATATTATTCTTAAAATCTAATATATATTATATTGCAATCTTAATAGCCTCTTTTAATATATATATATTAAATTAACTTCTTCTGCTCTTTTTTATTATTAACTACTCACTTTAATATAAGGTTTAACTTTATTTCTTTTTAAAAGAAAAAACTATTTTAAAGTATATATTTTATAGTATATAATTTGAATTTCTTAAAGTTAATCTAAAAGATAGTCTTAAAGCATAATAATAAAGCTAAATACTTAGCAATTTACTTTAAGCATTAAGACTAAGTCTATTTAAAGCTTAATAAGTTTTCTGCCTTTAGTTAGAAGTCTTCTTCAGCTTTAAATATATAAATAGAATTATTAATTATTTTATTTAAATCTTTCTCCTGTTCAGCTTTATAAATATTAGATTTCTCTATTAGTTTTTATAAAAGACTATTTATAGCTTTATTCTTTATGCTTAATATATAGCAAATATTAAAGTTAAATATTTTAATCTATATAATCTATTAAGTTAGAACTGCTCTAAGCAGATTAAAAGTAGTGCTATTAATTTAATCTATAAGAACTTTTATATTAGTTTTAAAAATAAATTATATGCTATAGAAGTAGTTTTAAAGCTTTTTAAAAGCAAGTAAGACTGACTAAAGCTTAAGCTTTCTTATATTATAATTAAAAGCTGCACTTATTTAGATCTCACTTTTATACTTAGCAATATATCTTTTGTCTTAATAATATTACTTAAATACAGCTTTCTACTTTTTAGTGCTTATATCAGTTAATAAATAGATTTTATTAACTTCTTTTTTATAATTAATTAAATAAAACAGTAGAAAGCTAACTAAATAAAGCTTAAGGAATTCTATAGCTGCTTATTATTCTAGCCCTTATTTAAAAAGCATTTCTTTTTAAAAAAGCTTCACTAGTAAGATAGAAATAGTATTATAATTTTTAATCTATACTTAATAGAACTTTATAATACTAAAAAAGCTTTTAACAGCAATAATATTATTATACTTCTCTTATTTAAAAATCTTAATTACTTTATTCTAATCAAACTTATTTCTCTTACTGCTTACTATATAACTAAAGAAGTTAATAGCAGGCTAGTAAATCTAAGATTTTTTAAGGGAAATTATAGCACTAGTAAGCTTAAAATTCTAAAAAACTATATTTAGATTTATAAAGTGCTTAAAAATATATAAATATACTCTTAGAAGTTTAATTATTTAGTTATTATTATATATTATTTTAAGCCTTCTGATAGAAATATTATTAAAGAAAGGTTAATAAACGCTTAAAATAAAGTTATAAAGAATTCTTATTATAACTCTTATAAATTAAGCAACTAAATTTATTACTTTTTAAAGCAGAGTATATATTTTAAATAGCTCTAAAGGTGTAGCAAATATAGTTAGGTTTCAATTTAACTTATTAAGTAAAACTTAGTTATATTTAGAAAATAAGTCTAAAAAGCTTATAATCTTATAGTTAGTAAAGTTTTCTGAGAATTTATTAGCTTTTAGAGGAATAAAAGCATCCTTAATGCTAATCTTATTAAGCTTTATATATAAGTTAATTAGCTTTATATTACTATCTTTTTTAGCAATAAGAAATTAAAAGTTTCTATATAACCTATAGAATTCTTTGAGGACTTTATATATAACTTATAATCTAAATATATTAATAACCTTGCTCTATAAGGCTTTAGAGATAGAAATTCCCTTTTCTTACTAGGCAATATATAGAACAGTTTTAATCTTCTATAGCAAAGCTATATAAGGATTAATATAGCTGCATTTTATGAAATCTTATATAAATGCTTCTTCTCAGTTTATAAAGATATATTTAAGCATTTCAATTTCTTTTAGCAAAAGATATAACTAAGCAACTTTAAGCTTTAAAAACCTTTCAGAAGTAAAGCAAATACCTCAGTTAAACTATATAAATTATAGATATATATAGCTTATAAAAGAAAAGTTAGAAAGTTAATAATAGCTTTCTACTTCTTAAGTTAAAATCTTTTTTTAATTTTTCTGCTTATTAGAAATAAATCTATCTAAAGGTAAATTATTAATTAAATAGATTTTCTTATCTTTACGTTTATATATTATATAGACACTAATAAAGCTTTAGTTAAGCTTAAAATCTCTTTTTACTAACTTATAGAGCACTTAATTCTTTAAGATATTAAGAAGATAGTATTAACTCTTAATACTTCTTAAAAGGTAAGCTTAAATAGTTTTTATAATTAAAATAACTGCTGCTTTAATAATAGTCTTTAAAACATTAAGTACTGCTAAAAGTAAGATTAAAATAAAGCATTAATCAGTCTTAAGAGTAGCTTCTTTTTAATTAAAAAGGTTAAGTTTTTTTTTTTCTTAAATAAAAAAGCATTCTCTTTTATAGTCTATAATAGCATTAATATAGTAAGCTTAAACCTTATTATATATATTGCTAAAGTTTTAATTAGTTTTAAGCTGTCCTTTAGTAGCTTTAGAAGTATTATAGATATTTTTTATATAGTTTTCTTATTTAAAGAAGTATTGCTAAATTTAATATAAGGAATCTAATTATATAAAGCTGACTAAGATATTAATCTTTCTAACTTTATTGCTTCTGCAGTTTTTTATTTTTATTATAATTATAATAAAGCATTTTAAGTATTTAAAAGTAAGTTTAGCAGAAATAGCAAATAAAAAGCTAAAGAGTAAGTTATAGTTAACAGTTTTAAAGTTAATAACTATTATAGTTATTATAGTCTTATAGTTATTAACTTAAATAAATATATAATATACCTTAATAAAGCACAGCTTTAAGTTATTTTTAACTATTATTCTTATTATTAAAGTAGTTATAGAAATCAAAATATTATAATTTAAAATATATTAATAGCTTATAAAACTAAACTCTATACTAGTGTTAATAACACTCTATATAAGTAAGTAGTTATTAAAGCGTTCACTTTTAACTGCAATTTTTAAAATTAACTATAGTATAATAATTATTCAAACTATTTAGTTAATAGCTATAGAAATAACAGCTTTAACTAAAAAGACTTTTAAATAGTTTTAGGTTTAAATAACTTCATTATATTTAGAAACCTAATCAGTTTGTTAAGCTTTTTCTTTTAAAGTTTTAGTAAAATCTATAAAGTTAGTAAAAATAAGTATATAGATAACTGCTTTTAGATTATTTGCAAATATATATATCTTTCTAATAAACTTCTCTTTATACTTAAGTTAGATTTTATAAACCTTTTTAACTAATAGACTAACTAAGCTATATAGTTTATATGAAATAAGTTTATTAATTAATTTCTTATTTTTAATAAACTTTTAGTTCTTATTGTTAAGAAATATAGCTAGCTAGAAGTTACCTT
Organism: Colletotrichum horii; assembly: GCA_027406005.1. Classification (NCBI taxonomy): domain Eukaryota; kingdom Fungi; phylum Ascomycota; class Sordariomycetes; order Glomerellales; family Glomerellaceae; genus Colletotrichum; species Colletotrichum horii. The sequence goes on along the minus strand of JANVYB010000001.1, from coordinate 7,540,999 downwards.
TCAGAAGAGATAGCTTTAGAATTAGTTTTAAAAGAGAAATCTTAATAACTTCACTAGATATCACTTCTCTTTCTATTTCACTTGCTCCTTTTAGTTCTAAAGTATTAGTAAGAGCAGAGATCTATTTAAAAAGAATTCTCTCTCTTATTTTAATATCTAAGTTTTCTTTTTATCTATTTTAATTATAAGAGATATCTTCTTCTGCAACTTCTTTTTCTAGTAAGTTTAATTAACTCTTAAAGTAAATTTAAAAAAAAGAAGGTTTCTTTAAAATAGTTAGAATATCTTTAATATTTTATATAGTAAAGTAGACTTTTTTAGAAAGAGACTTTAGAAGCTTCTTTTTAATTTTTCTAAAATCTAATAGCTTTATCTTTTTCTATAAGAACAGGTTAATTCTATATATTTTTAATTAAGTTATTATAAACCTAAATACTATAAAATTAAATAAATCTTCTTTAGTTATATTATCTAATTAAGCTGAGTTATATAGTTAAGATATATAGATATAATCCTTATATTTCAGCTTACTAACAGTTAAAACTTAAAAAGCAGAAGCCTAACTAGATATCTTATTATCTAATATAATACTTCCTTCTTCTATAAATCTATAAGAAACTTTAATTAAGTTATAATTATTTTAATCTTATAAAACTCTAATAAGCATAAACTAAAGGCAGCTAATACTCTACTTAAGGATTTCAATAGCTTAAGCCTTTATAGCCTTATAACTATCTTAATTTTTAAAATAAATAATAATAGCTTCTCAGTTAAACTTGCTTTTTTATCTTAATAAAGCAATAATTATCTAAAAGATAAAAAACTTATTATTTTAAAGTTTATAGGAATAACACCTTTAAAAGTACTAAATCAAGCTACTTTTCTTATCAGCTATCTTTTGAGAACAACAGCTCTCCTTAAAGTTATAATCTATACAGCTTATATATTAGCACTAACTATACATTTTATAAGAAAAGAGCTTAAGGTTTTTCTTATTAACTTTAACTAAATAAACTAAAGTTAAATAGTAATCTTCTGCAGCTAAAAAGAAATATATAATCTTTTTAGTAGAGATTTTCTAGTTATTTATTATTTTTACTAAGTTAAAAAGCTGTTAATTTAAAAGTTAGTTCTAAAAACTCTTAATACTTTAATTAGATTTAGCCTTGCTTTCTTTAGCTTATAGAAGAAAGAAAGCCTCTCTTTTTAAAGCTTTTAGAAGTGCAGCAAATAAGATATAAATAAGAGCAGTAATCTAAAAGGTTTATTTCTAAGTAGCCTTAAAGCTAAGCTAATTTATTAAGTTAACTTTAAACTTATTAAAGTCTTTTTTTTTAAATAGCTTATAAATACTAATTCCTATAAGTAAAGCTATTCTATCTAAAGCTGACTAATTAAATCTTAATGCAGTTATTTAGATAATTTAAAGGCTGGTTATAATATTAAAGTTGCATTTTATAGCTTTAGTTTAAATATTATTAATTTTTTGCAAAAACTATATTGCTGCTTTATAGTTTAAATTGTTAATTATCAGTATTAAAGAAATAATCTAGCTAATCTAATTATCTAGAAGATCTTAGCAATCCTTATCTATAGCTTTATATTGCTAAATTAAATACTCTTTTACCTATAGCTAAGTCTTATTAATAAGTTAAGCTTAATTATCAGCCTGAAAAAATATATCTATATAAAAAGAGTTGCTTAATACTTTAAAAGCATTAATAATACTTATTACTTCTGCTGCAGCTTTATAACTTTTAATAAAGTCTAAAATATTATTTTTTATAAAGAAAAATGCTCTAGCTATATCTAGCTGTAGCATTTTAAATCTTTAAAGTTCTAAGCTATATAATTTAAAGACTTTTTATTAAGATTTAATAAAGTTTGAACAGCTTTATATTGCCTTTTCTTTTAAAGAATCCTCTCTAAGCGTCTTATTTATATTAGAAGTGCTGCCCTCAGAGGCTATTGCTTTAAAGACTTTAGCTTCTATAATTGCTTCAAAACTCTAGTCTAAATTAAAGATTAAAAGAGGTTTCTCTTACTGAAGTTAGTAAAAAGAAAGACCTATAAAAGGACTTACTAAAGTATTACTAATAACTAAGTCAGCTTTATTATCTGTTATTTCTAGTCTAAGTTGTTTATCTTAAGCTAAAATTAAAATCTTTAAAGCTCTAAAATCTAATAACGCTATTCTAAAGAGGTAATAAGTAAATTAACAAAAAAAGAAATAAGAAAAAAACCTTCTAAAAAAAGCTAAAGTAAAAAGATTATATAAAACTTAAGAAGAACTAATAATTTATTAATAAAAAAAGCAACAGAAGAATTCTTATAATATAGATTTAAAAAGATAATAAAAAATGAGAAAAGAGATAAAGAAAGAAAAAAAAGCTTTAGCTGTTATTTCTGCTTTTATCTATCTCTCTCATCTAAAAAGTATATTTATATTTATTATCTTTCTTTTTTTCTATTATTCTAATAGTAAAGTTATTTTATACCTTAAGCTTATTTCTTCTCTCTCTATAGAGAGAAACCAGCTGTTATTAGTAATATCTTCTATAACTTCACCTTATAGTACTCTTCTTTTATAAATCAAACCTAAGATTTAATTAAATCTGCAATTAAACTATGCTATTAACTATAGATCTTAAGAAATATACTTCAAGCTAGCTATTTATTTGCTATTTAAGAGAATATAAAAAGAGAGTAATAAAAGAGATATATATATCTTCTTTTCTTTAAAATTAATATAGAATTATTTTTAGAAGAGAAAAACACCTTCAGTTAGACTTAAAAAACATTCTCTTCTTTCTTTTTTAAAAAGTTAATATAGTTATAATATTTTTTCTCTTTAGCTTTTTATGCTTTTACACTTATAACAGCTTTTAATTTGAGAAAACTAATACTTAATATTTTTATATATAAGTGCAACTTAAATCTTAAATTTTTAGGCTTTTCTTAGTGTTTTCTCTCACTAGTTAATATATTATTAGAAACCTTCTAATAAGTTTAATTAAAAAGAAGTTTCTTAAAATAAATTAATTAGTTTTATTCTTTTTAAGGTTTATAAAAAGGGCAAAATAAATTTAGTCACCTTTATAACTTCAGCTTTTAAAAGCAAAAAGGAATTAATTTAGCTTATTTTAATTATCTTTAGATTATTATTATAGCAGCTAATTAGCAATATAGCATATAATAATTTCAAATAAGCAGATAGTAAGCTAATAAGAAGGATTAACTAAACTCTTATAGAACTCTACTTACTCTTTTCTGCCCTACTAAACACTCTTTTTCTTAAAGTCTTTTAAACTCCTACAGACTTAATTAATTTTTAATTCTAAGTATTTAAGCTGCTACTCTTCACTTTAAGAAAACAAAAGTTAAAAAAAAAGTATTAGCTAAATTTCTTCTAATATAATATTATTTAAATTGCCTCTTTTTCTAAGCTTTTTCCTATTTTAGTTAAATAAAGCAGTATAAAATAACTATAAAAGAGATCTTCCATAGCAATTTAGCTTACCTTCTTATACTAGTTACTAATTTTGCAATAAGGTAAGAGAGAAAACTTATTAGATATGCTAAGCATTTCACTTTAAGTAAAAATCCTCTAAAGAATTCCTAAGCACTTATATATAAATTCCTTTATAATTAAAAGAGATATATAGATAAATATATAAATATAAGCCTAACTAAGTTATGCTTTATTTATAACTTCTATTCTTTTTATTCCTCTAGTTATATAATCTTTTAAGAGAAAATAAGCTACTGAAAAGAAGTTTAGTAATATTATTTCTATAATATTTTGCCCTATCTTAGTTTTAAATAATCTAAAAGGCATAACAAGAATTAATAAAGATAATAAAGAAGATAAAAAGCAGGCCTAACTAGAGCTAGAGAAGCCTAAAAACACTTATTTTTATTTAATTACTAAAAAATAAAATTTAGTAGACTTTTGCTATAAATTAAGTTAAAAAATCCTATAAGCTGTTTTAAAAAATTAATTACTAAAGTTATTAAGAGGAATAAAAAAAGTATAAAAATAAGTATATTTCTTGCTTATCTGTTTAGTCTTTTTTATTATAAGCTGACTAAGCCTCTATCTACTTATATAAGCTATTTCCTCTTGTAATAATACCTAACGCCTATAAAAACGCCTATCTAATTCCTTACCTCTAAGTCAAAAGTGTTAAAAATTCTAAAAATTCTAAAAACTCTACCCCCTTCTACTACTAAAATATAACTTTTTTAAGATTATACTATAACCTAAAACTACCTTTTTTTTGATTACTACTTTTAAGCCTTACTGCTGAGATGCTTTATTAAAGTGATATTAACTTAATACCTGCTAAACAGGCTGTATAAGCATTATATACCTTATATTAATAAGCTTTCTAGCTGAAACGCTTAGAGAAGCTTCTAGCTATTATACTATTAATATAAGCTATTACTGCTAACTATAAAGTATCTTATATAGTAATAAAAAAGCATCTAAAAGCTTTTAAAGCTAGCTATAACTTCTCTATACTGCTTTAAAAAGATAGCTAGCTGAAGGTGTTAATAGAAGCTGAAGACTTAGCTTTAGCAGCATTTATAATATAACTTAATGCTGCTAGCTTCTTAGTAACTTCTCTTATTATTAAAAAGATAGCTAATGCTTTTTAGGCTAGTTAAAATATAAGCTTAGTTTTAAAACATTTTATAAAGTTCTAAAAAGCTAATCACTTAGAGTTTTAAAAAGAATTAAAAATTAAACCTATTAAGATTTATTAAAAAGATATTAAATTTAACTTAATGTTAATTTAATATTTCTTTAATTAGTATAAAGCTATAGTTTAAAATTATAAATTTAAGCTTTTTAAGATATAAAATACTAATAAATTTAGCTGCTATATCAGCTGTTTTAATAGTTATATATATATTATTTTACTTTAAAGATAATAGAAGCAGAGCAAACTATAAAAAGTTATTAATCTAACTAATAGAGAGTTATATACTTTTATTAGTACTAATAATACTATTAGAGATATTATCTTAATATATCTTATTTTTAAAATATAGCTAGTTACTATTTAAGCTGATTATAATATTAAAGAAAATATTTGCTTTATATAGTCTCTTATTACTTTTTCTAACTAAAAGATTATAATAGATTATATTAAATACTTTAATATATATTTATTTAAATAGTTAGTAAAATTCTAATAATTTAAATATATAATAAAGTTATAATTTAGTGTTAATATATATAGAGGCTGCTCTAATAAGCTTAAGATATATAAGATAATACTAAGTATTTAAGCTAAGTTATATTAAACTCTTTAAGCTAAATTTAATATAATATTATATTATTTACTCTTTCTTAATAGCTTCTTTAGTTATATTAATATAAACCTTATAAAATACTGCATTAACTTTAATATTATTATTAGATTTTTCCCCTTTCACACTATATATCTATTTCAACCTATAGATATAGAAGTCTTCTAGCTATTTAAAAAGACTTATTAAATAGTGCTATAAAAGTTTATATAAAATAGCAATCTCACTTTTACCTATAGAGACTTTATCAGCAGGCTTTAGCAGATAATAAATATTGCATTTACCTGCTTAAATATTATAGCAAGGTTTAAAAAGTTAGATATCTAGCTAATTAGAGATAATATAATACTCTCTTAATTAATTAAATATATACAGTTAGCTTAAGTTAATATATCTAGCTACCTCTTAAGTTACTTACTAAATAATAATAAGTTTAAAAAGGCTATACTATAAGTAAATGCTATTAAGTAATAGTATGCTGCTAAATAGAGCTCTTTTACTTAAAAAAGTTATAAAGTAATTAAAGCTGCAATTAGTAAAAGTAATTTATACTATAAGAGAGGCTAGAAGTATATTATTAACTAAAATAAGTATATAAAGATATAGCAGCATAAGAGATAGACTTAATAAGATATTAAACTAGCTTACTTATTTATAATAAATATAACTTTTATAGAGATTAAAAAGCATTATAAGAAGTAAATAATAAAAGCTTTATAAAAAGAGCTTAAGTAGCAATATATTGCTATAAAAAAAGAGGCTTAGCAGCAAGAGAAGTAAGTATATATAGAGTATAATGCTATAAAGTATTAACAGATTAATAAGTATATAAAGAGATTAAATTTTAAGTAGTAGCTTACTTATATTAATAAGATTTATAACTATATAGCATTTAACTTAAAAGATTTATAATAGTTTAAGCTATTTAAACTAAAATAGCAGATTAATCTTAACTTTATACTACTATTAAAAGAAGCTTAAAATTATATTAAATATATAATAAAACCTCTCAGTTATTTTAATATTAGAGAGTTATTTAGCAATATAAATAATAATAATAACTTTAACTTAAAAGTTAATAATAATATTAATAACCTTATTAATAAAGATAGCAATAATATTATAATAAATATTAAATTAGTTAGCTAGTTTAAAGATGTTAATAACAGTATTAATGCTAATAAGCTTAAGTTGCTGCTATTACTAGCGCTAGCTGCTATATCTAACGCTATATTAATGCTAGCACTACAGCTGAAGCATTAAGCAATCTATTACACTATAAAAGAAGGTCTTAATAACTTCTATACTTAAAATACTATAAAAGATAACTTTCTATTAATATCTCTATTAATATAGATATTAAAAAAATATAAATATATTATTAGTAATATAGAAAGTAATAATATAGTGATCTTTTACAGCTTATCTATACTTATATAATATATATAGATATTATATATATAGCTGAATAGCTTTACTTAAAAGCAATATAATAATATAATTTTTATTATTATATAATATAGTTAAAGCTAAAAATTATATTGCGAAAAGTTATTAATTTGGTGGGTTAATATAGAAAAATGCCACTTTTGGTGATGTGGGTGGAAACCCCTTTTTTAGCGTGGAAACCCTGTTTTTTCGCCCCCTATGTGAGTAGGGGGTCTAGCGTTAGCCTGCCACACGCTTTGACCCCCGGGTAACAGTGTGGCTGTCCTGGCCCCCCCTTCGGATTGAAGAAGCGTTGGAAGGTCTTCTCGAATCCTTTCCAGCCCTCCGAGCGCCCACCCAACTCCCTCCAACGACATGGGCTGGACGTACGGCGCCCCAGACGACACGCCGACCGATGGCCCACGAATCACGGCGGTGACGACCACCTTCACGTCGATTGCGCTCATTCTCGTGTGCTTGCGGTGGTATGTCAGGACAACCGTGGTCAAAGCGGTTGGTAAAGGTAAGTTTATTCAAACCGCGATCTGCAGACCAGGGGAGCACGGTCGACTGACGCGCAGGCGAACCAGATGACTGGGTTATCATCGTATCTTGGGTATGCTCAACATCGAACTCTATCTCGTTGCCACGTGAAGTTGACCTTTTGATCGCAGCTTGGAGCATGCGGCTACACTGTCTGCAGTGTAATTCGTACGTCACCGTCGGCAAGACCGTCTGACCCCTGAAGCTAACAGAAACAGAGACAAAATGGGGTCTCGGTATCCACGTCATTGAAGACATGCCAACAGAGAATATCCTGCACTTTGGAAGGGTGAGTAGCTATGTATCTTGATTTGGGGTTTTGTTGTTGACTCGGAACAGTTACAATTCATCGGGGGCCCTTTGTAAGCTGAATCCTTCACGACTCATTTCATGCAACGGGAGATCGGCAGTACTGACGATAAGCTTCTAGCTATGTGCTTGGCATTTGGGGGTTCAAGATGAGCCTGCTGTTCTCGTATCTTCGATTCTTCCCTCAAGGAGCCTATCGCATCGCTACGATTATCGTTGCCGTCGCTGTCACCATGGGCCATATTGCCTTCATCTGCGTCTTCATTTTCTTATGCACACCTGTGAGGGTTCAACTAATGCCGTCATAATCTTCAAACAGCCCACTAACCCTTGTGGAATAGGTCGAGAAACAATATGACCCTTCGATTCCTCCAGAGGTTGGGCATTGCGTCGATGCCATCACCTTCTACTTGACGTTCTCTTCCCTGACTATTGTCTTCGACGTCATCATGTACGGCCATTCTTCACCCTAGCCCATGACGTTGTCACGTTGCTAACCTTGTCGACAACAGCATGTTCCTCCCCTTCCCAGTCATCCTCAAATCCCAGATTCAGCAGCGAAAGAAGGTAGTCCTCCTCGCGCTCTTTATCCTCGGCGTCTTCGTCACCATTATCCAAGCGATCCGGATCCAGACCATCAAGAACTTGGTCAACTACCTCGACTCCGCGAAGAGCATCGAATGGTCCGTCATCGAGAACGACATCGGCATCATCATCGCCTGCGTGCCGACGCTAGCCCCGCTAGTCAAGTACTTCGCCGAGAAGAGTCGAAGCAGCACCGCCGGCGCATCACGTGCGAAGAACTCGAAATACGCGCTGCAGACGTGGAGGACGGGGCGGAGCGGCATGCAGCCCCTTAGTGCTGGGGTGGATAGGCATGCTTCCATCAGTGCCACGCGCACGACGAAGCCGGATGATAGTACGGAGAACATCCTGGTGCAGGAGCCATCAGGGATCACGAAAACGACGGACATTCAGGTTTCGACACAGGACGGATGGTCAGATATTGAAGATAAAACCGACCATCGGGGCGCATGACACTCCCGATATGATGGGAACGTATAGTTTAAATTGAGACCACCGTCACACTGTTGTTCATGGCGACATATCGATTGCTTGCCGATGAGAATTGGATATGCGCCATCCATGGATACCTATTTGCCATATGTGGGATCAGTTGGGAAATCATCGCTGCCACCGCCACCGCCTCCGCCTCCGCCTCCGCCAGCCACTGGGGTATCTTCCCTGGGAAGTTCATCGTCCAGTCTTGACCACGTACTGGATGGCGTTACCGAATGTACCGGTGAATGAGATGAGTTGGAAGACATGCTGTATTCTTGATTTCTGGATGTTGGTGATACAAATGATGGACGTTGAGATTGTTTGCTTTTGTGGTCTGACTCTCTTGATTCACGGCGCATCGATGAAGACATCGTGTTCTGATTGAGATGTAGTGTAGCGTTCCGCTTAGTCGACGATGACACAGCAAGCCTTTCTAGCTGTGCTGCCAGATTGGCCGTGTTGCTTTTGTGGTCCTTTTGAAGAGGTGAAGTAAAACGAGGTTTGCAGTTCCATCCTCCGAGAAGACGATCTTGTCTGACAGCATCATCCGTGGTACTATCCCTCGAGATTGTGTATCCCATAGACAACCCGCTGGAAGTACTCCGAGTCAAAGGTTGGCTTGTTTTGGTCCCGTAGGCGCCAAGCAGTTGGGCTTCGCTTTTTTTGCTCATTTTGAATACTCAAGCCGTCAGATGCAAACTCAGGACATTGATACTGTCAGTAATATACGTCGTATCTGCTTGAACGTACCGCGATGTAGAAACATCGTACAAATGGACAACTTGCAGAAAATTTGACAGACGCGAAATTCAGTTCAGGACCAATTAGAGCGGTCTATATGCTTACCTAGCATCTAACCAACCACATGCCGTCTTACGATTGGTCTGAAAAGCAGCACATTCATTCGTCAAGTACCTAGCAGTCCCAGCAACTAGCAGACATACTCATTTCGTGGCAACGATCACGTGTACGTTATGGAATCTCTGGATATGTACATATGGCTTAGGGTAGCCTTTCCCTTTTGTCGAACTGTATCTCGTCCATCGAGAATCCTCCATGCAGGGTTTTCAAATCCTCCTCGAACCTCTTTGTCTCATCTATGACTGTTCTGAGATGCGCATACCCTAGCGGACACTCCTTATAGGAAGCAAGCTGCCGAGCTGTCGAAATTGCGTTTCGAATATCTCTACCATTGAGGTTTTCGTTGGCAAGTTCCTCAAGGCGTTCCGAGATTTCTGGAACATTGATGCCGTAGTCTTTTGAGGATCCGGACCCCACGGCGCGCATATCAATCGATTGCAAACGTCGGAGAAAGTTTCCCCATATCTTCAGTCGTTGATCCTTGTCGAGATTACTGTACCTCAAGGTAAGCTGTATTCTGGATTTGAATGCCTCGTCAAATATGCCAACGCGATTCGTTGTCAGAATCAGGATCCCTAGCTATGATTAGTTATCGAACACTCAGACAGGACCTTGAGCTAATCAATCACCATTGTAGTACTCCAAAACCCTCAAAAACACTTTTGGCACACTGGTCAACAACTAGTCTGCTGGGCGCATTTTGGTGGAAGCGTACCTGATACTAGGGCGTTTCTCTCAATGTTCGCGAGCGAACGCTGCTCCAGGAAAACGTCTGCCTCGTCAAGAAGAACAACTGCAGTAGTCTGGTTAGGATGCGACTCGTTTCATGGATATAACGCTGGCCATCACTCACCGCAATTCCATCTCTTTCCCAAAAGGGACACAATTTCCAAATACTATTTATTACATCAGCAAATTTGAACATCCTTGATATGAACATAGACTTACCTTTTCCACCTCATCAGCTCTCGTGCCAATATCGCCGCAGGTCACTCTATAAAGCGGCCTTCTTGCGACTTCAGCAACGCTTCCAACATTTAGCATCGAACCGATACACAAAAAAGGCAAAATCTGTCCAAACCTTTCAGCTGTTAATGTTTTCCCAGTACCGGGTCCCCTGATAGCCGTTTTAGTCAGTGATCAATCATCCAAAGCAAAAGATTCAAGTTCGGTAAGGTACCCATGGAGCAATATGAACAACCCATTTCCTTTGCCATCTATCAAGTCGAGACCGTCATCTTCTCGCAACCTGTTTGACACAACAGCTTTCACGAGATCTTTGGTATTTGGATTAATGACTAAGTCCTCAAATGCTTCATCATTCCATTCTACATCTCGCATGAAGGAGACTCTCAATGTCTCTACTTGTTTGTCAGCGGGGGAAGTTTGGGCCTCTCGGCTCACATTCACGAGGAAGATGCAAAATAACATACTCCATTCTTTCTTGCTCATGTCAAATCCCATTGTCTTCGATGGAAGACACATGACGAAATCATCGGCTAAGGGGATCGTTTCTGCATCCATATCTATGGAGATTTCTTGAGGTTGCTGCAGCTTTTTGAATTCTTCGACTTCCTCCGACACGGCTTCGGGATGCATTTTCATGTATGTGTCAAAGTCGACCATGAATCTTGAACGTGCCTGTAATCGTCAATAACGACCGAAGCTCGAGATAGAAGACATGAGTTACCGGTGGCTGCATAACATCGCTTTTTGCTGCCATGTAGGAAACATATCTCTGGTGGCGACAATCCCAGAACATGGCACCTCGATTCTGTAATGCGTCTGCAACGTTGTTTTCTGCAAAACGAATGGGGAAAAATGGAAGATCTCTGATAGGAAATTCTTCTGTAGCTGATGTGCTAGGTAGCATTCCGAGGGATGCCCTGAACGATCGACGCTGAAAGGATCCCATGAAGATCCAATGAGCCACGATTAACGTTGCTTCAGGGTTTCCTTCTTTTTGTGGTTCCCATTCAAGCCATGATTTGGTAGCAAATCCTTGAAAAAGAGAAACGTCATCGCTACCCATTTTCGATATCAGAATCAACTTGGGCATCTGGGCGTGGTCAGGTTAAAAGAACGTAGCTGCGGTGTTACGTGATGGTGGGATGTTACTCACAAATATGTACTCCAGGAACTCTGCAGTGATTCTCCCTCTGGCAGTCATTTCCTCGACAGTGTCCCATGTACTCTTCAATCGACCCTCCATGTATTCTTGAACTAGATCAATCTGTTCCTTGAGATTTGGCTCCATTTCGACTTTTGCCCTCTCGATTTCTTGGCGACGATGATACCACCAAAGATAGGGGTAGGAAATGTCACGAATCTTGTTATCAACGAACTTTGGGTGCTCCATGTCGGCCAACGCCAATTCAGAGAGCACGTTCAAAGCCAACCGTATCTCTTCCGAAACAAGCTCGAGATATTCTCTCGAGAAGAAGGGCGAAAGATCCTCCTCCGAAGTCTGGCCGTCATTTGAGTGTTGCCAGGCGACAGGATGTTCGCAACAGGTGAACTCTCTGATCGCAAGAAAGCTGATGTCCTTGTTGCGCTCCAGATACAGGTCCATATTGCGGATATGCCGACTGCTCGCCAGGTGAGCCCCGTGGTCGCCGCTTTCAATGACCCAGGGAACATCCAGGTAGAACGAGTTTCTCTTGTGAGATGGCAACTGATGACATTGTATATTGAACATCAGCTGAAACCTCGGCGGTCCTATCTTGACCTGCAACTGGGCCCCAAGTCGTTCAACATCTTGAATCTTTCTCTCGGCATCGTCTAGGCCTTCGAATATCTCGTTGTCGGTCGCGTCGTTCGATAGCTTCAAAAATTGGCAGATTTCGCTACGCCAATCTGTTGTGACAATCTGCATTGGCTGGCGTCTGGCTTGCAAAGGTTTATCTGAATGTGCAACATGGAACGTTAGCCTTAAAGGAATTTTCTGTAGGGTGATGACCAGCCTTCTTCATCCGTCGCTTTCTTCGGAGCATCTCCAGGGACAGAGTGCTCCCGTGCCATTTCGTCGGCCTGTTTTTTTCTACGGTGCGTTTGAATGGCTCTTCGCCGTGTGCCCATAGAGTAATCGCCTATTGTCGAAGCCGATGTGTTGGTATCTTAGTTTGCGATCACTCTTGTCCTTCGTGCTGTTCCGAAGTAATTCAGACTTGAGGGAACATTTGGGGCGGAAATTACCAACGGCAGAAGAGGGGTCGTTCACAGCGATTTCAACATCGCTAGATTACCTTACATCTGTCTGCAGCGTGTCTCATTGGTCTTTGAGCGAACCAATCCAACGTGTAGCCAAGAGTTCATACCCCGCCATCAGGCTAGATGGATCGACGCCTGCTGCCTTGTAAAGGCCCAGAATCAGCAGAAGCATAATTGTACATCACGATTTGGATGTACCAAGTAGGCACCTCTCGGACCAAAATTGCGTCACTTCCAGAACGTGTGCCTACGATGGCTTGCGATCTGAACGGTCTTTTCGATGAGCTGAAGCGTCAACTGAGACTATGTGTAGTTGACGAAGAAGAAACGCAAGCCACAAAACTTCGGGAGACTGGGGTTGTAAATCTTCAAAGCCAGCCGCAAGACTTCAGAGAGGCTCTCTGTACAACCATTTGGGACGCATCTCTCCTTTGGAAAATACCAGCATTTTGTCTGCCAACGCCGTACTTCTCCGACCCTGATTACATGATCCAGCGCTTGAATGGTCTGCGGGCCGCAAGAATCTTGCGAGACCCTGCAAAGCGCGACACTCTCGATTTCTGGCTTGACAAGGCACTAATATATTGGGTTGCTCCTGAGAAACAGAAGATACTACTGGTGCAGGGACGATACCATACGATGCATCAGATGGAGCACTTCGGTCTGGAAATGACGAGGTTTCTATCTGCTCGAAAACCAACCATTTTCGTATTGAGTTCTTTTTCTAATTCTGGAAGTCGTATGGCTTTTGGTGATATTCATCCAGAGCAGGTACTTAGGCAACTGTCCATCCAAGCGCTGAAAAATGTTTCTATTCCACAGCCGCTTTCATTCTTGGCCACTATTTTGGAACAATTTCAAACCTCAAAATCATGCAGCGACTGGTTGAAGACTTTCAGTCTAATTACAAAACACGTTACCGACTTATACATTATTCTCGACCTTGGAGTTGTCAACATTCAGCATGTTGAGCCCTTGCGAAGCACCTTCAGAGCTGTCCTCCGAGAGACCCAATCCCGGGGCGGTTTGAAGATCATGTTGATGAGCAGTCGTAAGTTGGAACCTGCAGTTGATTCGATGGAGATGGTCACCAGCCCCACTGGATATAGCCGTCGACCTCCAAAGTCGACCTTGTCATCAGTACAGAAGAATCTTCTGTCAAAACTTGAAAAGAACGATGCAGCAACAAAGGCAGCCAGCGCAAGAGCCTTAAGCGTAGTGGAAGAGACATCGGTGATGACGATAACAGGAACGAAGTAAGCAATCCTATCATATAGGAGCGCGGGCCTCTCGTAGAAGCTAATGTTTGCTCCAGAGAGCCGACCTCCGATATGCCTCAAGAAAACGGCGCCTCAACATCAAATGTACCAGCATTGCCCGTATCAGATAACCACTCGAGGAGGCCTCACATTTATGAGGAAACGAAAGGAATGACGCACTGTTCTCAGTATTCTCACGAGAACTGCGTCTGCTGCAGACTGGAGGATACCACAGCGATACAAAGACTCCATGCATTGTCATTGAGTGCAGACCATCGAGACACCGAGGGGCCAAAAGCTCTACCAATCTCTACCAGCGAAAAACCACATAAGGTCACCATTGCCATTTTCTGTGCCTTGCCACTGGAGTCAGATGCTGTTGAGGGGCAGTTGAATGAATATTACCAAACAGGCTCACTGCCAAACCAGAAGGTTGCCAGTGACATCAATACATACTCCAGAGGGAGGATTGGTAGTCACCATGTTGTTCTTGTGCACCTCGCCGGTATGGGAAAGAGTAACGCTGCCGTTGCGGCCGCTAACTGCAAGGCTACCTTTCCGGAAATTCAACTAGCCCTAGTGGTTGGTATTTGTGGTGGAGTTCCCTCGTATGTCAACGAGATTAAGAGGGATATCGTGTTGGGAGATGTTGTCGTTAGTGAAGGTCTCATTCCGTTTGACTACGGGAGACAGTACCCTGACAAGTTCGCAATGAAAAATGACTTGGTCGACATCATAGGGAAGCCGCCACCAGCGATTCGGTCACTACTCAACAAGCTCAAAGGTCGAAACGGGCGAAAGTATCTTGCGAAGAGAACACGCCAGTATCTAGCAGATGTCTCACACGACCTTCAACTTTATGCGATATATCCTGGGGTGGATGTGGACAGGCTGTATGAACAAAGCTATCGCCACAAGCATCGCTCTTCATCCTCTTGCCGCATTTGCACCGATGACAACGATTCGGTATGTGAGGCGGCCAGGTCCTCATCTTGCGAGGCACTTCAATGCGGTAATGACAAGCTGGTTCATCGAACTCGTCTTGATCATCAGGCTCGTCTTGGACCAGCCATACATTTTGGTCTGATGGCATCGGGGGATCAAGTGATGAAGTCAGGCGAGCATCGCAACGAGATTGCAGAGAGGCACAACGTCATTGCTTTCGAAATGGAGGGCGCTGGAGTTTGGGACACTTCCCCTTGCATAGTTATCAAAGGCGTCTGTGACTATGCCGATAGCCACAAGAACAAGAGATGGCAGAGATACGCTGCCGCTACGGCGGCAGCTTGTATGAAAGCATTGCTGGATGAATGGACTATGGCAGGCTAGGCAGTATGCCTCGGTGGGTAGCTACCAGCACTGTCATAAACATGATTCATATGAGTCGCGCGAAAGTTATAGAATGGTTAATATCAAAACGGATATAATGATAGTCACGATTTCGCTACAGCCAAATTAGAAGCTGAGATTTAGGAAAATATACATGTATCGCCCAGTAACCACGAGAAGGCTGCGCCGATTGCAGGAGAAAAGCTCAGCTTTGCAAGACCGGATGTGCTCCATTTACTCGTCTTCATATTTCAGCTTTGATGACTCGGGTTTGGAAAGAGTCCTAAATTGAATCACACGAGAACAATGCGCTGCACTAGTGTAGCTTTACTTTGGCGACCTTTCAAGAGTCGAATTTAGGAAAGCGTTGTGGGCGTCAACTTACAAGCCAGCGCCACCAACACGAACATGCAAACAATCAGACAGGTGTGAAAAACTCCTGCATAACGACGAGAAGAATTAATACCTGGCATGGACAGATCGGCAAGTTAGGAAGCTGTCATGTTCTATGGTCCCCAAATAAGAATAGCAACGCCCCGGAGACGACCGAGGAAGGGTTCAGCATCAAGTAGATGTTGCGGGTGAATAAGAGGTATTCCGAAGATCCGAGGGAACGGTCGCCCAGTGTGGAAGCATACATACAAGCAAACACTGCGGAGCATTAAGCCTGGCCCCTATTTGATGGCTTGTTTGATAACCCTTGGCAGATCGAGGGACAATGCTGTGGCTCTGAGGAGAGCACTCGTGAAATTCGCCAATTCTATTGGCCCAATCAAATAACAGAGTACTTTATCAAGCCCACAAACAGCTATATGGTGCGATGTCTATCTATTCCTGCACTATCATTCTTCTTGATACCGGGGCTGGGCGTTGACTTGGGGATTTTCTATTCGATCTAAGGCCATTGTACTTGTCTTGGCCTCGTCTTAGCTGAGGGTATTTGGTTCGTACTTCTGATCCTTAGAATTACCAGAGATATTGCGAAATTTGAGGTGGTACCGAAGGGTAGGCTTTCTCTGGGAGCAGATCGTATTCTTCGAACCTATTACCTGCCTGAACAACGGGGAACTCATTAGTGGAAACATATCCCCTCGACCATGAATGTTCAAAGCACCAATGAACATGGACCTTGGCTGTTTGGTGTGCTCTTTGCAGGGGATCATTCATTCTCGGGCTGAAGAACGTTGGATGCTGCCAGCTCAGACCCTAGATCCACAGCCAGACTGGTTGTTTTGAGCCGACTTGTCCGATGATGGCGATGGCTTGATCCGATTATTTCCGCTGATCGGGCTGGACGATCTGGAGCATCGATTTACGCAGTAGGACTCCCCATGATCTACGTGGCGTGTTTGCGTGCCTCCTCTCGAGCGTATCACGCAACCACCTCTTGGCGACGTGCGAAGAGTATGGCAGACATCTTTGTTAAGCATAGCAGACATCACACGCAATGCCCACAAAACTCCTCTCGAGTCTGGACCGTTGAGATCAAATGCCAAGGAACATGTTTGTCCCAAATTCTTACCGGCTCAAGCGGCCATCTTGAGTGATCCTTGTCCCCTATACCCCGCAAACCAACAAGCAGGTTCCGGACCACCTCGTTTCTGATCGCTTCTTTGCCAATCGAAAGCAGGAGCCTGATTTCTTGCAGCAGCTAGACGCAAGGAAAGCAGTATAAGACCACTTTCGACCAACACCACACGGTTCGAGTCTCCTTCATTTCCAAGCTCAGTCCCATTGTGCACCGTTCAATGCGAGCGATAGTCGCAGAGAGGCACCTGCGTCGTTGGATGCCATCCAGCCGATTGGTCTCCTACTTTTCGGTATGCAGGGGTTTCCATCCCTAACGCCCGCGTCTGCCATTGACCAGTAATGGTCCAAGATGGATGAATATCGCTCTTTCAAAAGGTAAACTTCGCTAGTGTCTGAGGCGATGTTTGCCCTCACCAACCGGGCGGCGCGGCGACTCGAGGATTGGCCCAGAGCCAAGGGCTGGCTCGGTGTCTATCGACGGATTGCTAGGACGACTGCATCCGGTCTGGGACTTGGACATTGCAAAAGAAATCGAAACTTAGCCTTTGAAATCTCTATAAAGACGCTGTTCTACTGAGGCGTCATGTATTCTCCCTTTCAGTCTTCACTCGTTCCGGCTCATCCTCAAGGAGCAGACAAGAGCATCACTTAATCCCAACGAGCCCACCGACCATCATTCAGTCTTTTCACTCCTAATTCTACCCCTTCAACGCCTCTCCTCTTCTCTTCTGCTCATCCACAACTACGACCATCATCATGCAATTCCTTACGACCCTCCTCGTGGCAGCCGTCAGCGTCCAGGCCATTGCTCTCCCAGACCCCGTCGCCAAACCTGCCCCTAACCCAGTCGCCGAAGCAGAGCCGTGGTGTACCAAGCCCGGACAACCATGCTGGAAGCGTGCCGTCGAAGCCATGGACAGGCGCGAAGCCCTCCCGGAACCCGTTGCCAAGCCGGCGCCGAACCCTGTAGCCGAGCCCGAGCCGTGGTGTACCAAACCCGGCCAGCCCTGCTGGAAACGCGCCGTCGAGGACGCCATGCTGGAGGCCGTCAGGCGTGCAGCGCAGCCCGAGCCCGCCCCCAACCCCGTCGCCGAGCCGGAACCCTGGTGCACTAAGCCCGGTCAGCCGTGCTGGAAGCGCGCCGTCGAAGAGGCAATGAAGCGTGAAGCCATGCCGGATCCCGCCCCCGTCGCCAAACCCGCGCCCAATCCCGTCGCGGAGCCCGAGCCGTGGTGCACCAAGCCCGGTCAGCCGTGCTGGAAACGCACCGTGGAGGACGTCATGAACGAGATGCTGCGGCGCGAGGCCCAGCCCGAGCCGGCTCCCATCGCCATGCCCGCTCCTAACCCCGTCGCGGAGGCTGCTCCCTGGTGCACGAAGCCCGGCCAGCCATGCTGGAAGCGCGCGGTCGAGGCTATGGAGAAGCGTGAGCCTGTTCCGGAGCCTGCCCCCGTTGCGAAGGCCATGCCGAACCCTGTTGCGGTCGCGGACCCGTGGTGCACGAAGCCTGGGCAGCCGTGCTGGAAGAGGGCTGAGCGGGAGGGCAGGGTTGTTCCTGTCACGACGGCCTGGTAATGAGGTACGCCGTGTCCTTGCTTTGCCCATCAGACACCATTCGCTGACAAGTCTGGACAGCTTTGTCTCAAGACCATCGATCGACTTCGACCAGGCCAAGGTTCCTTTCTCTTGTGCGATATTTGAAGGTCAGAGCGTCATAATAGGGGGACGCCATAGGAACTTGGGAGGAGGAAAAAGAACCACAAAATAATGCACGACCACCACACACAAACACACTTTCCTTCGCCATTCTCTTCCTGTTCTTCTTCTTTTCCGTGGCTGCTTGCCGCCGGTGGGGCGTGGGCGGTCACTTATTTCTTGTATAGATGGCGGCGCTTCTCATGGCAGAAGGAGCCGCCCTTTTCTTCACCCATGTATTTTAGTGGTCGGGTTCACCTTGTCGATACCAAGGTCCTCGCAAGGGGATTACTGCGCGAGACTTAAACCCGCTGGGGACGCTTGTCCTCGTCGTGTAATGTAGGAATGTTGAGGATTCCGCATTTTGATTCCTTCACGACGTGATCCATGTGCAAATTTTGGAAAGCGCGACGGGAGCCAGCCGGATTGGCTCGCGAAAACTTCACACGAATGTCAGGTTCATCACCGTGTTCGCCGTGGGTCTCTTCATCGGTCGACCGGATGGCGGGGAGGTCCTGACCACTTTCAAACTTCCCAAGTTGCGGGCTCGGCAAAGGATGAGGCTGAAAATTTCGACAGCGCGACGCCCATGCCTCAAACCAAACGATAGACTGGAGAGTTGTCTCATTCGGCAAGCAGGACAGAATCCCTTCCTCAAACATCTAGAGGGCGACGATGGGTCGTCAAGAAATTTGCATGGTCGTGCTCCAGGACGGAGATCTGCGATCTGGGATCCTCGGCACGAGGCGGGCAGCGAGGCAAGGCAAGAAAGACTACTATGCCTACACTCTTAATAAGCCAGGATACACTTCACGAATGGAAAATGACATCGCGGCAGACTACATACGCGCACATAAAATGCTACGCGTGGTCGAAAGTATGTACGTTCAATCATTGCGCTCCTCCTCACTTGCCCGAAGGCATAGGAGCACCGCACCCAAGATTGTTCGATTCCTTCTCCATTTCGATCTCCGTATCCAGTGGTCTTGGGCTCGTACAAGCGAACCTCTCACCAGAAAGAATCACGAGAACATGAATGTGATTTTTTGCGTTGTTCAATAATATGAAGAAGAGAAGAAGTAAACAATCAAAGGATTGGCAGCGCGGTCCAACTTTTGTAGCCGCGACGAGAATTTTCGGATGGCTGCCTCAGGCATCCACGCCAAAGGTGCCCTCGAGTGCCTGACCGTCGCCGACCCAAGTGACCCAGGCGGGCGGGACCACCTGCCCTTTCAAACGGGAAGGGTCCAATCGGCCCCTGCGCTTTCTGTCGCTGACACCCGCGGCCGGTCTTCGGCAAGGTGCAGATAGGCAGTGGGTCGCCTGTAACGACATGCCGTCACTCGCTGTCGGCGACCATCTCCATCTCCTGCCCTCTTAGATGAGTCTCAATCTCCCTCATCCCCCTTAGATTTTCGTCACAACACAACACCCACAGACAATTCAAGATGGCCAGACCAGCAGCATTGGCGGTTGACGCCGTTCCAAGGTTTTTACTCCCGAGACTCAGCTGGACTGGTCCCGCGACAGCTTCTCAGGCCCTAAGACCCCTCTCGGGATGCCATCCGAGCTCTCGCCGACAGCTGCACAGCCAGCCGAATGCCCTTCACGGCGCAACCCGATCCCCGCGATGCCGCTCCAGCAACACCACCAGCACCACTCCCTCCATCCTCGAGAACCCTGCTCTGAGGAGATCTTTCCACGCGACGCCCGCGAGGCAACGTGACCACCACTTCGACACCCTGAAGTTTGTGCAGCGGCTCAAGTCCGATGGTTTCACGGAAGAGCAAGCCGAGGCCATGATGAAGGTCCTCAACGACGTGATCCAGGAGAGGTAACGCACAATCCCTCGCCCTTGATCTCGAGGCAGCCTAAACTAACATGCCAAAAGTATCCAGAACCTCACCCGCACAATGGTCCTCCGCGAAGACGCCGCCAAGGCCACCTACACCCAGAAGGTCGACTTCGCCAAGCTGCGCTCCGAGCTCCTGTCCGCCGATAGCACCGAGTCGAACACCACCCGCGCATCGCACGAGCGCCTGTCCAACGATATCGCAAAGTTGAGCTCGCGCCTGCGCGACGAGATCGGGCGCACCCAGGCTAGCGTCCGCCTCGACCTCAACCTGGAGAAGGGCCGCATCCGTGAGGAGGCTGTCGGGCAGGAGCTCAAGATCAAGGAGACGGAGACCAAGATCGAGCAGGAGGTGGCGGCGCTGAGGGAGAAGCTGGAGCAGGTCAAGTTCCAGACGCTGCAGTGGTTGATGGGTGTTTGCACTGGTTTCGCAGCGCTGTTGCTCGGTGCTTGGAGATTGCTCATGTAAAAAGTCTTGGGTTTTGGGTAGTTGCGGTGCTGTTCAATGTGACGGTGCGGATGGTTTTCGATCGATTCGTAAAGGGCGTAGACCTCGTTGGTTTCCTTCCGTGTGAAGCACCAACTTCAAGAAAGGCAGCATGTGTCTCATCTGGTCGTGGCATGGTTTTTCGGAAGTTCGGTTTGCGCCAGACGTATTTCGAGGAAGAAAGAAGCGATTTACATAAACAAGAAAAGACAAATCTGGGTCGTCAACTAGGACACGGGACAACTCAAGGGCGGGCTTCATATGGCGAAGGGGAACGATGACTGGGGGCGAAGGCAGAGGTACCAGTAACGGCAGTGGTAGTGGCGATAAGCACTTTTCGCTTCCTGCCTCGAACGGAAAGGGCGTCATGGTTCACTCTCACTGCTCCTTCCTCCAGCGCGGTAGCTGTCTGCCTCCAGGCTCAGACTCTTTTCCCCACGTTTTGAACTTCTGGCACCAGCTCCCGCACACACCTTCCGTCTTCCTTGCGGATTCTATCCTCCTCACAGCTACCAGACTCACCGGCTTGACTCAACGACGGGAGGCTGTCATCCACTGAGCAAGTACGATGTCTAGCAATACGGAGAACGGCCTTGCTGACGCCGCTGGGTGCCTCACCCTCGGCCTCAAGCCCCCGCCTTCTTTCAAGATGGTGAAGGTTCAGAAGGAGGATTTCGTCATTACTGAGGCTGTTTTCGACGTCAAGGTGAGTAAAGTTCCCTCGAGTTCTGGCAATCAATAATTTCATGCTCAAATCTCGTCACAGACCGCTCCTGGCTGTCACGAGGACACCTATGTCGGCCATCACCAATGGCTTGAGTGAGTGCCACATCCTATTTTGTCAGCACGACTACCTATTGATGATTTACAAAGGCACTGGTTCCCCTACAATCCAGACCTAATCACGCTTTCGGTAAAGGATGGCACCAACATATGCAACTTCTCGATTTCCCGTGAGATCCTCGTCCAGAACTTTGGCTACTTTGCGACTGCTTTTGACGCCGGATTGAAGGAGGCTATCAAACGAGAATTCATCATCGTCCCGAAGGAGATTGGTGCCTTTGGCCTCATGATATCTTTTCTCATGACAGGCACATTCCCCCACCACCCCGATGAGCAACTCCACACCACCCACTCAATCATCCGTGACTCCATCACCGCTTACCGCATGTCGGACTACCTGAAGCTTCAGTGCATGGAGCGCTTCAACCGCGCCATTTGCCTCCGTCTCCGGCAGGTGCTTCTCGCCCACCGAGGAGCGCTCACCGCGGCTCATGTCGGACAGCTGTACAACTTTGTCCGCGACGCTCCGTCCCGAGACTACTATAAGGATCTTGTCAACGTCTTTGCTCAGGCCGCAGTAAAGCCTTGCCTTCATGGATGGATGGTAGGAGCCCAGCCGTCGTCCGTCTCCTGCTCCGTGGCTTTCGACGAGCACTGTGGAAAGGACCCCAAGGAATGGGTGAAGGTTGTCGACCACTACGTCGTCATGGTCAAGAATCACAACTTCTTCGCAAGAGATGTGCAGGCCCAGATGATGAAGACCATGGCCACGGGTAGACGCCTCAACCGAGTCATCCCTGGTAAGTCAGCATTGCTTCTCTATATTGCCTTCGTTATCCTCCCGGCTACTAACAATATCTTAGCGCAGGAAGGTGTGAACAAGAAGATCCACAACATGCCCGCTGGCGTTGACTACGTCACTTACCGAGACCCGCTTCCCGAGGGAAAGGCTCAGATCTTCACCATCTGAAAGGTTTGAGCTGTTTTTGGTACAAGGATCATACTGTGGCCGTTTGGTCCTAGGACGGAGATGTATGGTCGTCTGTAGTGGTTGGGATAAATAGTCCTTCTTGAGTTGTGACATGATCGAAGGTTGATCATATTTGGCAGCGAGCTTCTAGGTCAATGCGACGTATTGTGACACCAGAAAAAAGAGGCTGAAAGTGAGCTTCCTCGGATCCCTTGAGCAGATGCTCGATCCTTTCTCGGACCGCGCCTTGGACGTTTGTCTCGGTCCAGAAAAAGGGGAGATATGAGAGGGCGAAAATGGCGTTGCTTCCCCTTTTCACATAGCATAGCTTAGAGTATTAAACCATGAGGTCCATCCAATTTAAGCCTACCAAGCATCGACGCAAATTACTCTGGAGAAGTATCCAGCCGGCCCCGGTTGTGTTCCTGAAGCGGGATCCGGCGTGGATCCGTCGTCAATCCAGGAGAAGCGTCCATGCTTGCTTATGTCATCCCGCATGCGGCCAAACATCATTCCGGAAACAAGCTGTCTGGTGAAAGCGGCCACCTCAGCAAGATTGCCACGTGACAGAGGCAAGCCCGCAAAGGCAAGCACGGGCCACGCAGGTCTCAATTGGCTGCAGACAGCAAGGAACGACAGGAGCAGCTGGCAGCAGCGACAGCAGCGACAGCACCCAGCCGCATTAAAGAGTGGACAGCAAACGCCAAACAGCAAATTCGATTGGTTGTCGCGAAGTCAGGCTCAGTGCGCAACAGCGAGTGGTGACTGGACAGCACAGAACCTGGGAGGAACCGACGGCCGGGCCAGCCAGCCAGCAGGCAAGGCCAGGTTACGTCCTGCCCAAAATAATCTCCAAACTTCCACCTGTCGTGGCTAGCCCAGTGACCCAAGCCAAGTTCTCTCACGCACTACGTATCCCGTATCCATCTTTGCCATTCCCTCCTCCACCACCACCACCCAAACAAACCATCACCGTTTGCCCTCCAGCTTGTCACCACTGCGAGGTGCATCACCACTCGTCTTTCCCATCTCCTCCTGTTTTCGCTCTTTGTTTCCCTGTATTAATTGCCTTTTGCGCATTCATTCCGGGCTGCAAGGAAGCTATCCACCCCCCCCAGCTCCTTCCCACTTCTCCTTTCTACACGACACCACGTCGCCTGTCACCAATTCCCGCGGCCCCCGATTATCACCCTAATCCACCACTGCGAGCAGACGACATCTAGCTCGGCCGTCACGATTTTGCATTCTTGCAACACATACCGCCATCATGGCGCCTCTACCCATCAAGTTCCAGGAGCTCATCCAGCTCCAGACGGCCGGCGTTGAGGATGCGTCGATCGGCTTCAACTCCTGCGTACGTCGCTTCCGACCATCCCGCCTCACCCGCATCTCCAATTGCATCACTCTCGCTAACGCTGTTCCCTCCAGACACTCGAATCAGATTCCTACGTCTGTATCCGTGAAAAGAAGAACGAAGCTGCCCAGCCCGAAGTCGTCATCGTCGACCTCAAGAATGGCAACAATGTGACACGACGCCCTATCAAGGCCGACAGTGCCATCATGCACTGGACCAAGCAAGTCATCGCTCTCAAGGCGCAATCAAGAACACTCCAGATCTTCGACCTCGAGAAGAAGCAGAAGCTCAAGTCAACGACCATGAACGAGGATGTCCAGTACTGGAAGTGGATCAGCGAGACCTCGTTGGGCCTGGTCACAGATTCCGCAGTCTACCACTGGGACGTCTACGACGCTTCCCAAGCTTCGCCTGTCGAGGTTTTCAAGCGTAACGCGAACCTCAACGTGCGTCTCCGGGACTCTTAGAACACCCTCTTCGCAAACATACAAGCTAATCATCACGTTTGCAGGGCTGCCAAATCATCAACTACCGAACGAACGCCGAGGGCAAGTGGATGGTCGTCGTCGGCATCTCCCAACAGCAGGGTCGCGTTGTTGGCGCCATGCAGCTGTACTCCAAGGACCGCGGTATCAGCCAAGCCATCGAGGGTCATGCTGCTGCTTTCGGTACCATCCGCCTGGAAGGTGCTCCCGCTGACACCAAGCTTTTCACTTTCGCGGTAAGGACAGCAACCGGAGCTAAGCTGCATATCGTCGAGGTCGACCACGCCGAATCGAACCCCGTTTTCCAAAAGAAGGCTGTCGATATCTTCTTCCCTCCCGAAGCCGTCAGCGACTTCCCCGTCGCCATGCAGGTATCGCAAAAGTACGGTGTCATCTTTATGGTCACCAAGTACGGATTTATCCACGTTTACGATCTCGAGACCGCTGCCTGCATCTTCATGAACCGTATTTCCAGCGACACGATCTTCACTACCTGCCCCGACACCGAGTCTCGTGGTATAGTCGGCATCAACCGCAAGGGTCAAGTGCTCTTCGTCTCGATTGACGACGCCAATGTCATCCCCTACCTTCTCCAGAACCCAGCCAACACCGATATGGCTATCAAGATGGCATCACGAGCTGGCCTCCCCGGTGCTGATAATTTGTACGCCCGCCAATTCGAGCAGTTGTTCAACAGTGGTCAGTTCATGGAGGCTGCCAAGGTCGCGGCCAACTCTCCCCGCCAGTTCCTTAGAACCGCCGAGACGATCGAGCGCTTCAAGTCTCTGCCGCAACAGCCGGGCCAGATGTCGTTCGTTCTTCAGTATTTCGGTCTCCTGTTGGATAAGGGCGCTCTTAACGAGCACGAGTCCATCGAGCTCGCGCAGCCTGTTCTCGCCCAGAACCGTCTTAACTTGCTGGAGAAGTGGCAAAAGGAGGGTAAGCTGACGGCTTCTGAGAGACTCGGTGACCTCGTGCGACCTCACGACCTGAACATGGCTCTCACCATGTACCTCAAGGCCAACATTGCCCACAAGGTCGTTGCTGGCTTCGCCGAGACCGGACAATTCGAGAAGATCCTGCCTTACACTGCGCAGGTCGGTTACCAGCCCGACTACGTCCAGCTTCTGCAGCACATTGTCCGCGTCAACCCGGAGAAGGGTGCCGAGTTTGCCACTGCCCTGGCAAACAACGAGGGTGGCTCCTTGGTCGATATTGAGAGAGTCGTGGACATTTTCCAGTCCCAGGGCATGATCCAGCAGGCGACTGCCTTCTTGCTGGATGCCCTCAAGGACAACAGGCCTGACCAGGGCCACCTCCAGACCCGTCTGCTGGAGATGAACCTCATGAATGCCCCTCAGGTTGCCGACGCTATTCTTGGAAACGACATGTTCTCTCACTTTGACAAGACCAGGATTGCCACTCTCTGCGAGCAGGCCGGCTTGGCTCAGAAGGCCCTGGAGCTCTACGAGGACCCCGCGGCCGTCAAGCGTGTTGTTGTCAACATTGCGGCTACTCCCAACTTCAACCTGGATTGGTTGACTGGCTTCTTCGGCAAGCTGTCCGTTGAGCAGTCTCTGGACTGCTTGGACGCCATGATGAAGCACAACATTCGCCAGAACCTTCAATCTGTTGTCCAGGTCGCCACAAAGTACTCTGATTTGCTTGGCCCCGTCAAGCTGATCGACCTTTTCGAGAAGTACAAGACTGCCGAGGGTCTCTTCTACTACCTCGGCAGCATCGTCAACCTGTCCGAGGACCCCGATGTTCACTTCAAGTACATCGAGGCTGCCACCAAGATGGGTCAGTTCAACGAGGTTGAGCGCATTTGCCGCGACAGCAACTACTACAACGCTGAGAAGGTCAAGAACTTCCTCAAGGAGGCCAAGCTCCAGGAGCAGCTCCCTCTCATCATTGTGTGCGATCGCTTCAACTTTGTTCACGACTTGGTGCTATACCTCTACCAACAGCAACAGTTCAAGTCCATTGAGACCTACGTTCAGCGTGTGAACCCCAGCCGAACCCCAGCCGTTATCGGTGGTCTTTTGGATGTTGACTGTGATGAGAGCATCATCAAGAACCTTCTCTCTACCGTCAACCCTGCCTCGATCCCCATTGACGAGCTCGTGTCTGAAGTTGAGACCCGCAACCGCCTCAAGCTTCTTCTGCCTTTCCTCGAGGCCACCCTGGCTGCTGGCAACCAGCAACAGGCTGTGTACAACGCCCTTGCCAAGATTTACATCGACTCCAACAACAACCCTGAGAAGTTCCTGAAGGAGAACGACCAGTATGATACCCTGGTCGTTGGTAAGTACTGCGAGAAGCGTGACCCCAACTTGGCCTTCATCGCATACTCCAAGGGCCAGAACGACCTTGAGCTCGTGAACATCACCAACGAGAACGGCATGTACCGCAACCAGGCCCGCTACCTTCTCGAGCGTGCCGACCGTGAGCTGTGGACTTTCGTGCTCAGCGAGAACAACATTCACCGTCGCTCGGTTATCGACCAGGTCAACGCCACTGCTGTTCCCGAGTCTACCGACCCTTCCAAGGTGTCGGAGGCTGTCGCCGCCTTCCTTGCTTGCGACCTTCCTCTTGAGCTTATTGAGCTTCTTGAGAAGATTGTCCTCGAGCCATCGCCGTTCAGTGACAACGCGAACCTCCAAAACTTGCTGCTGTTCACAGCTGCCAAGGCGGACAAGGGTAAGGTTATGGACTACATCCACCGCCTCGACAACTTCAGCGCGCCCGACATCGCGTCCGCCTGTATCGACGTCGGCCTCCACGAGGAGGCCTTCGAGATCTTTAAGAAGACCGGCGACAAGACCGCTGCTGTCAACGTCCTCGTCGAGAATGTCGTCAGCATCGACCGCGCTCAAGCCTACGCCGAGGAGGTTGATCTGCCCGAGGTCTGGAGCAAGGTTGCTAAGGCCCAGCTCGACGGTCTCCGCGTGAGCGACTCTATTGAGTCGTACATCAAGGCCGAGGACCCCAAGAACTACGAAGAGGTCATCGAGACTGCTGTCCGTGCCGGCAAGGACGAGGATCTCGTCAAGTACCTGCGCATGGCCAGAAAGACCCTGCGCGAGCCCGCCATCGACACCGCTCTCGCCTTCTGCTATGCCCGCATGGACGAGCTTGGCGAGTTGGAAGACTTCCTCCGTGGCACAAACGTTGCCAACATCGAGGAATCTGGAGACAAGGCTTACGAGGAGGGTCTCTACCAGGCTTCCAAGATCTTCTTCACCAGCATTTCCAACTGGGCCAAGCTGGCCACGACTCTCGTTCACCTTGAGGAGTACCAGGCTGCTGTTGAGTGCGCTCGCAAGGCCAACAACATCAAGGTCTGGAAGCAGGTCCACGAGGCCTGCGTTGAGAAGAAGGAGTTCCGTCTTGCCCAGATTTGCGGTCTCAACCTGATCGTCGATGCTGAGCGGCTCCAGACGCTCGTTAAGCAGTATGAGCGCAACGGCTACTTCGACGAGCTCATTGGCCTTTTGGAACAGGGCCTGGGTCTCGAGCGTGCCCACATGGGTATGTTCACCGAGCTCGGCATTGCTCTGTCCAAGTACCACCCCGAGCGTCTCATGGAGCACCTCAAGCTCTTCTGGAGCAGAATGAACCTGCCCAAGATTATCCGTGCCTGCGAGGAAGCCAATCTCTGGCCCGAGCTGGTCTTCTGCTACTACCACTACGATGAGTTTGACAACGCCGCCCTTGCCGTTATTGAGCGCCCTGAGAACTCTTGGGAGCACCAGCAATTCAAGGAGATCGTTGTCAAGGTTGCCAACCTGGAGATTTACTACCGCGCCATCAACTTCTACCTCGAGCAGCACCCGTCCCTGCTCACGGACCTTCTCCAGGCTCTTACTCCCCGTATCGATGTCAACCGTGTGGTCAAGATGTTCGAGAAGAGCGACAACTTGCCGCTCATCAAGCCTTTCCTGGTTAACGTCCAGTCTCAAAACAAGCGCACGGTGAACAACGCCATCAACGACCTGTTGATTGAGGAAGAGGACTACAAGACGCTGCGCGACTCAGTTGAGAACTACGACAACTACGATCCTGTTGAGCTCGCTGCCCGTCTTGAGAAGCACGACCTCATTTTCTTCCGCCAGATCGCCGCCAGCATCTACCGCAAGAACAAGCGTTGGGAGAAGTCCATCGCTCTCTCCAAGCAGGACAAGCTCTTCAAGGATGCCATCGAGACTTCCGCCATCTCTGGCAAGAACGATGTTGTGGAGGACTTGCTCCGCTACGTAAGTACTCCTGTCCCGTTCAAGTTATTCGGCGCTAACCATGATTCCAGTTTGTCGACATTGGCAGCCGTGAGTGCTACGTCGGCATGCTCTATGCTTGCTACGACCTCATCCGTCCCGACTTGGTACTGGAGATCTCCTGGCGCAACGGTCTCACCGACTTCGCTATGCCCTACATGATCAACATGCTGTGCCAGCAGACGAAGGAGCTGGCAACCCTCAAGGCCGACAACGAGGCCCGCAAGAGCAAGGAGAAGGAGAAGGAGAAGGACGAGGACAACACCCCCATCCTCGGCGGCAACCGCCTCATGATCACTGCCGGCCCTGGCGGCATGGGCGGTGGCTCTCCCGCGCCATATGGCCAAACGAACGGATTCGCTCCCCAGCCCACCGGCTTTGGATTCTAGATGAGAGTGCCCGCTACGACTTGGACATATGTACTTCAGCAGCAGCAGTAGTACTCGCTGCAGCGACCAATCTCCAACATACCGATGCCTAATCTCATGGGCAGTAGGGGATATCACACACTCGGGTCAATGTACCCAGTGTCAAAAATTCTATGAACGCGGGCGGAGGCGTTGTGTTAACCGAGGGTTCCCTGTAATCGTATCTTCTTTGCTCTCTGGACGGATGAGCTTTTCAGGCAGGCGGATGACTTTTACGGGGGGAAATTGAGGGGTGCAAATCTTGTTATTTGCACACACGACCTAGACTCACCATTATCGATTCAGAGGCAGTGCGAGCCTGGAGAAAGAGCTCGCGCCCAAAACTGTATGATAGTCTATTGATGTTGGTTTTCTTATGACATGATATGCCACATTGCGTGATACCACAAGTCCATGACATGTGCTGGGCTGATCCTAAGAATGGCTTAGAGTAACACTAGCTTCGGGTATTGATCATTTGCATATTTCCGGTGAAC
This sequence comes from Colletotrichum horii, assembly GCA_027406005.1. Classification (NCBI taxonomy): domain Eukaryota; kingdom Fungi; phylum Ascomycota; class Sordariomycetes; order Glomerellales; family Glomerellaceae; genus Colletotrichum; species Colletotrichum horii. The sequence continues at coordinate 7,511,342 of JANVYB010000001.1, read as the reverse complement.
GGTCTTCCGCCCTGTCACCGCCGTTCTCTCTCCCGTCATCTGGACGATGGCTCCCAGATTACTACTCTCCGTTCGTTGATTGTTCCCCATTACTTGTTCTTGGTCCGGGATACTTGATGAGTTACGGATTTTGAGGGAAACCCCGAGGGAATGAAATGCTGTCATCGCGATGGACTCCTATCCCAGTGCTCCCTCGTCCATATAGACCACCCGGAAGTCCTCATTCGTCTTAGCCGTCAACAGAGAGTGTGTCTGTGATTATCTATTTATACGGCCAGATTCCGCCTGAAGCTCATCGGCGAAGCAGTCTCGTCTGGGTCGAATGGGCACGGAATGTGGCTTTGCCAGGCTTGGGCTCTGCTTTTGCAAATCTTCCTGCGGAGATATTAAATTCGACGCGTATAAATTCTCGCTGGAAGTCGAGAGGCCACATTCTTCCTCAAGACAATGGCGTATGTTTGTGTTCCGTTTTGTTTTCGTTGCTTTGGGGTGACCTTTTCTAAGGTATTGCTGGCGCTAATAGCGGAGCGCAAGGCTCAAGAAGATTGGTGAACTGAGGCAGGCGTGTTCTAATGATTCTGTCGCCCGTTCTGGTCGGTCCTGGGATTATTCATGGTCATTTAGGGTTGATTAGGGCGGGTTGCTTGTTTGTTGGGTTCTTGTGGGGGGCAAAGCCGGAGTCATCAAGACGTTGTGTTCGCTTCATAGAAGACAGCTCGCTATCCAAAGAGACACCGCCATTGTGCGGCTTCCGGCGCGCATGACTTGTGAGGAATGATGATGTGTAATTTAGGGGATGAAAGACCCTGACTGCTCGCCGAAGGGCACGGATTAAAAGGCAACGCTTTTGTTGGATAGCTGATATTCTTGTGTCAGCCAATTGATAGTGTTTTTTCCACTCTCGTGCCGATGGAAACAGCGCCTTTTTCGTTGATCACGAGTTTCCTCCCCGGCGTTCTTGGCGGGAAGGATGAGCGTACATGAAATACCTGGCCTCCCCCTTTTCATCTCTTGGAGTATTCAGAAAGTTTCAACTGAGGACGACGGGTAATACAACTGTGTAATTTATGTGGGCTTTGCTTGGACGCCTTCGGTCGATGAGGAGGTGAAGACGGTCCTTGGTGCAATGCATGCTGGCACGAATTTGTATCTCAGCCACCCACTCAAGCCTACAGAGAAAAATGTCCGCATCCATCCTGCTTCCATATTGGACTCGTTCAATTGATACATATTTATATGTGTAGGATTGGATGGAAACCTGCAGACGCAGGCTTGATCCCGTGCGCTGACGCTGCACTGTAGCCTGATCTCGCGCGTTCTTTCATATAAAAGCCAGCTTTGACTTCTAGATGTGTTTTCCCCAAATTGCGATGCTGCTCATTGTGTCATCCTGGTTGTTCCCGGCGTCTTTCAATAGATATCGACAGCTCTGCCAGAATGTGTTTGGGGAAGCCGCCGGATCGCAGCAGACTCCTACTATGGCATCTGTTGTTTCTCTATTTCGTCCGCCGACAAGTCTTTCCTGAGATTATCCCTACAGGTGAATGCTCAGACGCTGCGAGGCTGCGAATAGATGACTGAAGAGTAGACTTAGCCGGTGTTGCCTACACTTTCCGGATGCCTGTTCGGCGGTGTAGACTATGAAGAGGCACCCCGGGATTCACGATTGTTCATTGCTGAATCGTAAGTTTCGATCAATAGACACTACTGATATTTATAAACATCTCCGTCTCTTACCGGAATAGACATACGTGCTAGACCAGCACCGCGTTTAGGGCTCCAACGTTGATCTGCTTTAAAACCTGGCAAGTTGACGGTGTCAGCGTGCTCTCTCAACAAGAATGATTTGTGGGTTCTGACGATTTTCTACTGCGAGAGCAGAGATCCATCAGCCATACGGCAGCCTCCGTATCAACTTAGGAACAAACCATCCGCCCTCATGCTGGACTTACTCACTTTGTCCTGCTTGAGCGTCATCTTGCGCCCTGCAAGGCTTTCCCTCTTTGCCCGGGTACCTGGGGCCGATCACTGCGACAAATTTATCGGTTAAACTTCTTTCAGTTTCTCCAGGCACGTGTGCTAAAATATCACGTCGTTTTCGTAAAATCAGACCGCTCTACACGTTCGCTCAGATGGTATCTGTAATGCACACTCAAATCGGCGGACTTCTTTCTGGTGCAACGGATTCCGCGTGTTTGAGAATGGCTGCCAAGTAGTAGAATCTTGATTTCATGCGGGCTTAATTCTAGCCTCGGCTTTACACGATTCATCATATCTTCAATATACATAGTATGGCAGATGCAACTTGCATGATTTGGCTCATTCTACTGTTTTGAGTATGACTTCTTTGAAGACTCACGTTTCATGATTCAAGCCAAGATGGTCAAGCGTAAATATTAGTCTTTAGGACGAAGGAGAAGCATGGCAGAGATAAGCTTCGTTATGTTCAGATTTTAATGTCTTTGTCACAGGCTACAGCTGCCCTGAAACGAAATTTTCGAATTTCTTTCCAAAGATGAAATCTCCGTCAAACTTTGTTGGCATTATCCTGAATTTGCCCCAAGCGCCATGTTAACCTGGTCGGCAGTCGGTGCAAGTGCCCTCAGGACCAGGCTCTAGACAGTGAAAACCGGGCTACTGTTCTGTAAGCGGCTATATCGTCGATGTGGTAATCGGTTACTGACTGAGCACTTGGGCGGTGGATCACTGCCCGCTGGGGTTGGCGTAGCCACAGCTATGGAGACCATGCAAGCTGCGACGACGGCATAGAAAGAAGAGAAACGCATCGTGTGTGGGAGAGGTAAGACGCGAGAACGCGGGGTCAAGACATATGAATAGGAACGACCAGTCCAATCATCAATTCATCGCCGTCTGCCAAAGTCTTCTCTAGCCTCATTTCCCCCAACGTCTAAGCATGCGCTGAATATATGAACCTCCAATAAATCCAAACCCCCAAACGCCGGGTCTTTCGATTACGTTGTAAATTAGTACAGCTCCAGCGGTGCGGGGATCGATCTACGCTCTTTCTCTTTAGCTTCCGTCATGGGCTTCGCATCGGTGATCCTGAGCCATTCGCCGTTGAAAGCGTTGATGAGCCAGTTGCTGAGTTCTAGACTACGTGTAAGCCAGTAGACCAAGATAACCAGGGAGGTGGATACATACTATCGTAGACAATCTTGTTCGCGTTGTGAAAGTAAATGCCATGGTCGCTGTCAGGGAACACATGAACATCGTAATTTTCAACGCCCTCGAGGTTGAGCTTGTCGAGAAGCGTGAGCGTGCTTTGGTAGTGTACGTTATCGTCCGCGACACCGTGCATCATCAACCAACGCACGTTGCCAGCGAGAGCAGACACATTGGTGACGGCCGTCTGCTCATACCCGTTCGGGTTCAGCTGTGGCGTCCGCATGTAGCGCTCTGTATAGATGGAGTCGTAGAACCTCCAGTCCGTGACGGGGGCGACCGCCATACCGTAGCTGAACGTCTGGCCAGCGTCCATCTCGAGTGTCTTGAGAGTGTTGAAGCCGCCGTAGCTCCAGCCCCAGATGGCGATGCGCGAGGAGTCGACGTACTTTCGAGCCGCCCAGTTCTTCGCGGCGGCAATCTGATCGTGCGCCTCCCAGTGGCCGAGCTTCTCGCGGACGAGTACGCGGTTCTTGCGGCCGATGAAACCGGTGCCGCGGCCATCGACTGTGACGACGATGTAACCTAGTGCCGAAGCCACGTACGACTGGAAGTCGACCGAGAACTTCTTCGCCACGGATTGCGAGCCAGGGCCGGAGTACTGGTGAAAGAGGACAGGGTACTTCTTCTTCTCGCTGAAGTGTGGAGGGCGGCGCTCGACATAGTTGAGCTCGACATCGTCAACCTTGATGGTGCCGTACTTGAGGAGGGGAAGCTCGTATCTCTTGGCGTTCTCGGCTAGTTCCTTGTTCTCCTCTACGATGTGCTCGTACTTGGTGGGGTTGCTGGGAGTGCTGACGACCTTTTGCCAGGGAACCTTAGGGCCAAGGTAAGAGAGGAGACTGAAGCCCGCGCCGCTGGAGAAGGAGATGTCGTAGTAGCTCTCGAAGCTGGTATCGGTGAAAGGTTTCATGTTAGTGCCGTTTAGGTGAACACTGTAAACGTGGCGCTGGATGGAAGACTCCTTGGTGGAAACGAAATACACCAGGTTATTCTTCAGGTCAACTGCCGACGGGCCGCTGACCACCTCCCAGGGACCGGAGGTGAGGTAGACTGGTTCAGGGTTGTCCATGGGAGAAAAGTACGCGATATGGTCACCGTTATCGTGAACAACCGTATCAACATAGCCGTCCTCGGGGCGTCCGTTGGCAGGGTCCGCGGGGATGAACTGGGTTTCGTGGGAGATCTCAAACCACCCGCCATCAATCTTTCCGACGTCAATGGTGTTGACAGTCTTGGCAGAGCGAGCGACAACATCGACAAGGACCACACGCATAATATCACTCACGCGGTTGGTCTCCTTGATCAAGACCTTCTGGTTAGCCCAGAGAACCATGTTGATGAGTCTGTCGTCGTCGGGGAAAGCGTCCGTGATGTCAACCGAGAAGACATCGCCGCGGGCCACGTCGTAGAAGAGAATGTCCACGACAGGGTTGTGACTGCCTGCGCGAGGGTACTTGATGCGCTTCTCGTCCGGGTACGTCTCCTCGCCTTCGGGCTTCTTCTTGCCACTAGGTTTTGAGACGAAGTATTGCAGCGGGTACTCGGGGACACCAGTCTCGTTCGTGCGCAGGAAGGCAATGTACTTGCCATCCTCGGAGAACCAGGTGGCGCTGTTACCGGCAAAGACTTCCTCCTCGTACACCCAGTCGGGAATACCGTAGAAGTACTCGGGCCCACCGTCCTTGGTGATCTGAGTGACCTTCTTCGTGCCGAGGTCTCTGAGGTAGAGGTTGTTGTCCCTGGTGAAGACAATGGCATTGCTTTGAGGGCTCCATGTCGCAAGCTGCACGCGTCCGGAAGCGTTATCGGGGTCGAGTGGCTCGGTAGTTTGCGTCTCAACGTCGAAGATCCAATACAGCGCAGTGAAGGAGTGGCGCCAGTTGTGCTCCCGGTCAGTCGAGACGAGGACCTTCTTCATATCCTTGCTCGGACGGCCGTCGAAGGGCGTCAGTTGACGGCCATTGTACTCGATCCATGGGTTCTTCATGAGCGTGCGGCTCTGAACGACGTCGGCAGATACCTGGCCAGCGGCCTTGTTGCCAGATCTGATGTCCTCCACGACAAGGTAGTCCTTACCCCGCGCACCTTGCTCGAGTAGCAACCCGTCCTCCCCGTTCGGGCCCTCGATCCAGCTGACCGAGTGCGAGTATGGCGACCAGAAGCCGGACATGACCTGGTCCAGCGTCACCGGCTTTCCGGACCCGCGCTGCGTGGCCGAGGGGTCGTGGTCGACTTTGCTCCCGTGCTGGTATGACTTGTTCGTCAGGAAGACGAACAGCGCGGTGCCCCAGGCGAAAACAAAGGCGACGCCCAATATCAACAGGCCCTTCTTCAGGCCGCGATCCATTCCCACGCGGCGAACAATGGCGCCGGGGCCGGAGGCCATCAGCGGCCCCGTCTCGAGGTCATTGGTATCGGACTCCTTCAGGTCATTCTCGTCGTCGAAGTCGTCGGGATTGTCGGCGTATGCGCCGCGGGAGGTGGATGGAGCGCGGCGCCTTTGGGAGGCAGACGAAGAGGTGTAGGTTTGCTTCTCATTCTGTTCGTGCAGGCGGTCGAAGACGAGGCTCGTGGTGGAAACGGTGGAGATGGATGATTCGTGGGACATCCTGGGATCCTCGCTGTCGGTGGGTTGGCGAGAGGCGGAGGCGGCGGATGGAGCGGCCATGGTGAGACTTGATATCTCGGCGAGATGGCGCCAAGGGAGAGCGGAGAGCAGAGATAAGGTGGTAGAGGAGATGGGATCGAAACTACTTGGATTCGGTCGTGACTTGAAACGGCATGCTGTCTCGAGGGGGCTTCAGGCCTCTTTGGGAAATCGGGGTAGACGACGATGGCACATGGATCGGAGCGCGGGTCACGAGACGGAAGGGTGAATGGAAGGGACGGGGACGGGGTGGTATGTGTATGTAGGTGCGAGTGTCGAGTCGAGTCAAGCCAGTGCCAGTGCCCAGAGTTGAGAAACGAACCACCTAGGTGGCTATTTGGCGGATTGGAGACATAGGACAATGGGAAGCTGGATGTGTTTGCTGCGCGATGGTGGGTGGGTGCGGTGCCCTGCGTGCTTGCTGTGGGAGATGGCGGGCCCCTGGTCGCAGGTGGTGGAGGTACAAATGGAAGTAGCTTAGCTGGCCTGGACTTTGGGGCTGCGAGTGAGTTTGTCACAGCTGCAGGAAGGGCCCCCAAAAGCGACCCCAGACCAGGAATGACTTCTCCAATGGAACGGCACGCTCTATTCACGGATGCGGAGCGCGGCAGGGTGACCCTGGCCCGTTTCAATGGGTCCACCGCTTATCTGCTTATCGCTCGCTGTAGGCAGACCCCTGTAGAAGGATTCCGGCTTGATGCAAGCTCATCCTCCAATTCATCATTTGTGGAAGGAACTTTGCAATGGATTCCAACTTTGAAGCAAACATTCTGTGGACGATCGATTGAAGCTGGTCCAAAAAAGGCTCCAAACAGTGGCATTGGTATCAAGAAACCCGCATCCCCCAGAATCACACCAAAAATGAAACCATCTCAACCCGCCAAGCCAACTCGAACCTCACCACAACCTCACCTATTCTTGTTCACATTCCCCTTCCCCCTTCCCCCCTCCCCTTACCGAACGTCTTACGCATCAGCAAGCTGCGGTGCAACGGCCGCCTCCTCGTGAATCTTCTCCACCACGCACGCAGTCCCGTACGCACACGTCTGCGCAAACCCTCCCAGGTCAGACGCGTCGAACCGCAGACAGATGATTGCATTCCCCCCTCGCTGCTTGCACTCCGTCACCACCCGGCCCAGCGCGTCGTTGCGGCAGTTGTACAGCATCGTCGTGAACCAGCGCAGCTCGCCCCCCGCGAGCGACTTGATCACCATGCCCAGGCTCGCCGCGATGTTGCGGCTGCGCACCGAGAGCCCGTAGACCGCGCCGAGCGTGCGGACCACCCGGTACCCCGGGATGTCGAACATGGCTGGTAGGTTTTTTGTGAGTAGATGCTTGGGAACAGTCAAAATGGTGGCATACTTGTGGTGATTACCCCGCCGGTCTCTGTGAAGCAGTGCAGGTCCGAGAGCTCGGGTGGGATATTGGCGACGTCGTCGGCCTTCACATCGCTTTTCCTTCCCATGAAGTTCATCTTCTCAGTCAAGGCGAGGTTGTACTTTGTGTGATTGATTGTATCTAAAGGTTGAGTGAATGCAGTCTGCGATGGCGATGATGGACAACAGCTTCACCATCCACGAAATGGGAACCCCCACCCAGTTTATATACACCCATAATCATACGTGAGATCCCGCAAAAAGCCTCATACTCCTCCGTCTTTTCCTCATCAAATGAGGCCAGCAACGTGCCGGAAAGTTGGGCATGGTCATCGCCCGGGCTTTACCGTCACAGGCACGGCCCCACTCGGCGCAAAGCCCCGCCTGCCATTGGGTCCCCGCCGCCGGACCGTATTTCGTATCTGCATCAACGAGAGACACGCGACGGTCCCGAGTGGCTGGTGCATACCCCGCGCCACCCCCAAGTTCTTGCTCTAGCGACAGGTCATGTTGCATGCATTACGGTCAGACAACTGATCAGCGGCGAGGGTCTAAGCCTTCAAGGCCAGCCGTTCGGTTTCCGGATTGGGTGTTCGGTGAGGATTGCGGCATCGGAGGTGGAGGCTTGCAATATGAGGGCCGGTTGATGGCAGACGACGATCGTCTTCAGCCAGGCAATCATTCTAACTTCGCATCCAGGTCCCAAGTCCATCGAAGTAAAAACACAGTGTTACATTTTGAATTCTCATGTTAAACACCAGTAACGGTGGCGTCCATCATAGCTGATTGAACGTCGAGTGTCCCTTCACCACGCAAAACATACGATTTTCCCAAGCAGATCTGAATCTGCAAACACTTAACCTTCCCAAGTCTTCCCTACCGTTGTCATCCTGTACCGGTGTTCCTAAGTTTCGGAATACACCCTGACGTATTCTGAAAGCTAAAAACAGACCAGTGACTGCTTAAAAGTCTGCATACCTGTCAGGAACAACAAGCAGTATGCACGAGTATAGCGGCGATTGGTTAGGTGCGCAACATGCTACTCAGAAGACCGAACATTGCTGCAGAAGTCACATGTTGAAGCCTAGCTGAGCCTTCATAAAGAATGGCTAGGAGCACCGTGTCCGCGGCTCACAAGGATGAATTGCCCGGAACTTTTAACGCATTGAGTGAGATCAAACTGAGCCCAAATCATTTCTTCTAGAGTAACACTACAGAATCAGGTCCACATATGTTGTATCATACAACGGTTGGTTAGTTTTGATAGAGTCACGACGAACTCGAACGTCCACAATCCCATTGTGAAATCAGCAAAGCCGTTAAGACCGCTCCCATGCTCTCTATTGTACTACTTTTGTGTTTTGGCGTTCAGAAATTGAGCGTCTATGGGCTCAACCAGGGAGTCGCGACGTGTTTTCCTCGACTCCTCCTTTCATTCCCGTCGCCTCGAACCTATTCTGCCCCCATTGCGCGTTGAAGCTCAGTCACCAGCAACACACAAGACTATCTAGCAACTCTTTAAAGGCACCTTCAACAGAAGTCTTACAGGGCACCCAAGACGCCATCTTTCAAAGTCAGACATGAACGTGATATTCTTTTTGCTGCACCATCAACAATGGTATGATATGCCTCTTAAATAGGAACATTAGACCTAGCAAACCAGCCATGGGCTTCACCAGCATGACGCCAGAGATTGCCTTCCTCACGGTCTTTAAAAGAAGACTGGTTTTCATCTAAATCGTTATCAGCATGAAGTCAGACTGGGATCCGTTCATTCACAAGTTCACTGATCTTTCATTGCGAGGGACTACCTTATTAGTTACAGCCTATGCTACAAGTTTATTCGTATAACCTTTTGCCCCATGTGACCATCGTTTTCTGTCGTCCCTCAACAGTCTAGACGTACGCGTATGCATGCACAAATACTTGGATCTAACCCATGAGACCAAGCTATCCTCAAAAGCACGCTTTGCTTCTGCATACAATTTGTTAAGGCTCAAAGCATATGAAGGCGACAATCCTCATCAAGAACTAGAGGCTGGTTGCCTGGCTGTGTTTCAAAAAAAGAAAGAAAGAAACAGAAAAGGGACGAGCTCGGTATTCATCCAGATCATATATCTATTGTGATCGTAGGTGCAGTTTCCAAGTTATCGTCAACGTGAAAATTAATTGTGCATCCAACTTGGAAAACACGTGGAACGTTCGAAAGCAATACGTTTTGGGTGTCGTCACTCGCTAGGATCGAAGAACCCTCCAGTCCCGACTTCTCGGAGCCAAGCCCCCGTTCTTACCTAGAACAGACACCAGCATACAACATATATATACAACACCTCATCGAGGACCAAGCAGCCAACACATACCGATAGAAAAACATCTTCATCCCTCCCAGTTCCTCACACGAACTCCAAAACACCAAATCCAGCCCCAAAACCCGTGGCCCTCAAAATGCATCCCCTCACACTCCTAACCCTCGCAACACCAGCCCTCTCAGCAACCCTAAACTGCCGCTCCCTCATCCGGTGCCCCCTCATCTTCGACGGCCGCGTCCCCTCCACCGCCGTCCCGACCGACTTCGACACCCCGAACGGCGGCGGCTGGAACCCCTTCAACCCGTCCTACGTCAAGGGCAACACCCTCCTCTGGTCCGACATCGTCCTCCTCCCGTCGGTCCCCACCTCCCGCTTCGACGCCGACGCCGGCTCACGCGCAGTGGAGGTGACCATCTCCGACGAGAGCATCTTCATGAGCCAGCGCGGGTTCCGCCGCGCGGGGCTGCAGTTCGCCGCGGACGCGAACACGGGCAGCCCCGCGGGCGAGGGGGCGAAGACGCTGCACTTCAGCGTGCGGCAGGACGCGGAGAGGCCTTTGAACCTGACGCATGAGTACCTGGTAACGCCCCCCCAGCCGATTCTCGGTGATGGTGCGCGGGAGTGAGTGTGCTAACGGGGAACGTGGGGGGCCAGAACGTCTGGCACGAGACAGCAGCGTACGACGCCAACCAGTTCAACTTCCAGACAGGCACCATCATCGGGCAGCCGGGCTTGCCTGAGGACACCTTCAAGCTGCTGGACAGGGAGAACCGGCTGGTGTGGCTCACGCCGATGGCCACGGACGGTTCGTGGCAGAACTTTGCCCTGACGCTGGACTTTGATCGAAAGTGAGCCACCCACGACGCCCTGCGCTTTGGACTGGGAAAAGGAGACTGACGGGGGGCCTTAGCACGATCCAAGTCTGGTACTCCGCCAACGACGAGCCACTGCAGAAATCAGGGGATATCATCTCAGCTAACCTCGCCGGCGACGGCCAGTACCAGATCGGCATGCTCAAGAAGCCCACGGGGACGGACGACGTGGTGAACGCGGGGTACCAGGAGAGCGACCTGGACGAGGGCCAGGTCTACGGCGGCATCTTCATCGAGGACAGCGCAGACGGCTGCGTGTCCGTGTGAGCCCCTGACGCAACGGCTGCGGCTCGTTCTGTCATCTACTCTTTTTAATCTACCGTCTATGTCTATATCTATATATGGCACACCAAGTCATCTTGCGTGCAATCTTCAACCGCGCACATCAACAGCCGTGAAACTCGCCTTCAACGGCGCGATACTAATTACCCCATTCACAGACGCCCACAAGTCCTCCCCCTCGGGGCTCTCCTCGGCCTGCTTCTTGACATCAGCCAGCTGCGGCGCCCAACGGAACCGATACTCCCTCTTCAGCGCCGCCTTCTCGGGATCCGCAGCAGCCGGACTGAACAAGCCGCCGGTGACCCACTGGCCCCGCGCCGTCGTCGTCATCCGCACCGGCGCGTCCGCGACGCCAGGCACCATCGGCACGTTGACGCTGTACACCTCCACCTCCGGGTGCCAGTCCGCAGCCAGCTCGCCCACCAGCGCCGCGGCCCGCACGCACGCCGCGCGGATGATCCCGTCGGGCTGCGGCTCCTTGCTCCCGAAGCTGAGCGCGACGGCGCGGCGCCCGCACTGCGCGGCCTCCATGGCGCCGCCGACGGTGCCGCTGCCGAGGGCCCAGACGGTGCTCGCGTTGCGGCCGTGGTTCGGCCCCGAGACAACGAGGTCGAAGTCCGCGGGCGCGAAGCCCGCGTGGAAGAGGCCGAGCTGGGTGCAGCTCGCGGGCGGCCCGTCGACGACCAGCCAGCGGTGCAGGCGGTCGTCCTCGTCGGGCCTGTCCTCGCAGCCGACTGGGCATGGGGTCGAAGAGAAGGAGGCAGGGCACCTGCTGGCGGCGGTGAGGGTCTTGCCGACGGCGTGCGCCTTGCCGATCCAGGAGAGCGGACGGTCTGGGATGACGACGACGGTCTGGTGGCCCGCCTCGTGCAGGGCGGCGAGGAAGGGCGCGAAGTAGGGCGAGACGGCGGACGGGGGCCCGTCGTCGTTGACGAGCTACGGGCAGTGCATCAGTCGGTGGTGGTCGAGGATGCCCGTTGCGGGTTTGGTTGTGTAAAGGGAATTACCAAGAGCCGCATGTTTACTGCTTGTCGCAGGTCGCCGATGTCCTAGGGGAAGGGGAGAGAGATAGGTCCTTGCCGAACGTCAGGCTGGTTGGAGGAAGAGACAGAGAATGCGTTTAGTAGTCTGGGGCTTCTTGGAGTGAAGCAGGCGGAGGCGGAGCAACAAAGAGTGCAAAAGAAGGCGACCGAGGCCAAGATCAGGCTGCCGAGGAGAGGGTCCGCGGTCGGAAGGTGGACGGGGTGGTGTTGTTGGTCAGACAGAACTGCGGTCTAATTGTCATCTCACTGATTGGGTGAGGGTTTTAAAGCCGAACTCGGCTAGCGTTGTTGCCATTTTAAGTGAGGCATGTTAGTGAGCTGTGCAGGCATATCGTCATTAAGGTATTGTATGTAAGTCCGTAGTATGCTAAATACTCTTTATCAACTCCAATTTTTAATGTAAATCAAGTTGGTAAACGTCATTTTGTTGTGCCGGCCTCGATAGCCCTCTTCTCCCGCCTGTTTTTCCTGCACTTCCGTATGCAGCACCACACGAGCCGATCATGAGAGCACCGGTGATGGGCATCCCGACCATCAAGAACCACAGCACACCCTGGCTCATGTACTTGACGCCGTTGTCCACCCGGTTCGCGTTTTGGCTATCGTGATCTCAAGAAGAGGGACAAAAAAACAAACTCTTGATAGCAATGAGCCGTCGAGATCACTTGGGTTATATACTCGGACATGCCGCGGAACAAACGCCCGGGCTGAACCTGAGACGGTGCTCCAGCGCGAAGCCGTCCCACCCGGAGGGATAGCACGACGCAGCAGGATCGGAAATGGTGAAGTTTCTTGTGATGGTGTGTGTGTGTGTGTGTGTGTGTGTGTCATTAAGCCTTCTAGAACCCTGAAGGGGTATGCGGCTGCTATCTTGCGCTCTACTTATACATTATATAACTAATTCAGCGCTCAGGGGGTGTTAAAACCTCCTGTAGTGTCTCTCTTACTATCTCTGATAGTTTGCTGTCTGTTTGGTCTGAGACTACTTAGTTTGTCTAACTTATATATTATATTATATCTGCTGCTTTTTAATGCTTATATTGAAACAGAAGTAGTCTTAAATAGTATATATATATATAGAGCAATATAGTTAAAAGAGGGAAAATAAGAGATTACTTTTTTTAAAGCTAGTTTTAAATAATATTAGTTTTAAAGTTAGTTTTTTTAGCTTAATTACTAATATAGCTTCTTATAAGTAGTATTAAAGATTAAGAAGTAATAATACAGCTATAAGTATTATAGTAAGCTTAATTGCTTTTATATTAAGTTTTATTATTAAAATCTAATCTTTTTAACTATTTCTATAATAGCTTTATATTATTTTATAGAAGTTAAGTATTTAAGCTTTTAAGAGATAATAAGTAGTAGCTTATAATTTTAATAAGTGTTATAATATAATAGTTTGCTGTATTTTAAATATTTTTTACTAATTGCTATTAAAAAGTAATACTATTAGTTGCTTTAAGCTTTTAATAAGCAGTTAGTTTAGTTATATTAATATTTATTGCTATTAGTAATATTTATTAGAGCAAACTTCTTCTCAATACTAAAATAGATATAGATTTTATTTCTATTTTTATTATATATTAATTTGAGGTTTTTAATATCTACTATTTTAAACTGCTTTAAAAAGCTTACTTCTAATACTATTTTTACTATATATTTTATGCTAGCAATTTTATTTAAAAGATCTTTAATATAGGTATAAGTAGTGCTAATATTATTCTATATATAAGCTTTATAAGTTGAGAGATTTAAGCAGTATAGTAGGATATATTCTCTAATTTATAATATCTTTCTGCTTTTATTTAAGCAGCTTAAGCAGAAGAAGTTATCAGCTTATCTAATAAAGTGTAAGTAATAGTAAAAGCCTATTTTTCTTATATAAAGTTAGATAATAACTAATATAAAAGGCTTATTTAGACCTTAAAGATATATAAGGTTTGATTTATATAAGTAAGCTTTAATCTATTTAAAAAAGTAGCTATAAGCTGCCTTACTTTATTTAATAACTTAAGTTTTTATTATTCTATCTGTTAACCTGCTCTTTTAAGAGAAAGCAGTAAGAAGATAGCTATTAAGATTATATTTTGAAAAGCCTTTAATAGAGAATAGCTTCTTTTTATTTCTCTATCTAATAGCTTCTTTAGTATATTAGTCTGCTATCTTATTACTTTTAATTCCTAAATAGGCTAAAATCTATTTTATAGTAATATAATTCAGCATTAATTTATAAAGCTTATAGATTTATATAAAAAATTGCTTTCTTTAATAAAAGTAAGGTTTACTTAAAAACTAAACAACTCCTTTATTATTTAAGTAGATATAGATAAGCTTTAGTATATTAAATATTTATATATATTTTAGCATAAATATAATTGCTTTAGCCTTTTTATAGAAGATAGAAAAGCTAGCTATTAAGCTTGAGCAAATTCTCTTTTAATCTTCAGTCTTACGGCAGTATACTGCTATACTTATTTTCTCTTTAATTTCTAATCTATTAGTAAACAGTTAAACAGCATTTAGGTTTATATTTTTATTATATCTAAAGGCTTTTTAGGCTTCTAAAGGGTTTGCTGAAGGCATTTAAGATAGGCTTCTATAATTATAATATATACCTAAAGCAGTAATAAACTTATTATAAGTTTTAGCTAAGCTTAATAATAATTATATAATAGCTTTAAAATAATTTCTTATAAGGTTTTTATTTTTAATATCTATAATTATTAATAGAAAGAGACCTTAAAGGGAATTAATATAAATTAAACTTCAGTCTATTGTTATGATATTAATTCCTTAGTATCAGATTGCAGTATAAGCTATAAGTCTTATTAGAAGGCTTTAGAAACAAGCCTTTAAATCTGCTTAATTAACTAATTAGCTTCTTATTAAGTATACTAATAACTGCACTAAAGCATTTAGATATTGCTGTTTAAATTATAATTTAGCAGGTAGAAGGTGGATTTTAATGTTTATAGCATCTTTAGACGTTTTAGCAATAGCTCTTAAGGCTTGCTTTGCTGCTTACACTTAGATTTATTCTAATTATTTAATAGCAAGCAAGGTTATAAGGTTTAATTAGTGCTAGATTGAGCAGTTAGTAAGGAAAAATAATAAGATTACAGCTTTATAAGCTGTTTTTATAGCATTTGCTTCTGCCCTATAGGTTAAGTTTTTAAAACTATTAATCACTTTCTCTATATTATAAAGGGCTGTTTTAGTAGTAATATTAATATAGTATTAGAACTTAAGCTTATAATTAATAGTAATTCTTAGCATCTTAATATAATCTTTATATACTATCAGCTTTAGGCATTAATAGAAGAAGACTTTTAGCCTTTTGAAATTATTACTTTTTAGGTTTTTTAGGTTAGTGAAGTATATTGTATGGAATTTATTCTAGTTGAACTTAGCTTTATGCTTCTATACTTATATATTATAAATTAATAAAGTGAGTTTAATTTTTGCTGCTAGCTATGCTTTTATTTTAGCTTTAATAATAAGAGTTATATTATTAATTTATATAAAAGAGATGTTTAATATCTTTAAGTTTCTAATAAGCTTGTTATTAAAAAGAATATAGAGGGAAGGTGAGAGGGAAAAGCTTTAAGAGATTCCAACTTAGATATCTTCTTAAGGTGTTATATAGTTTAGTAGGTATAAGTCTGTTATTCTCTCTTTTAGAAAGCTATTGATCTATTAAATTATATTAGAATTAGTGCTCTTCTTTTATAAATTATAGATAAATCTAATATAAGAGATATAATTGAAAGCGCTAGAGATATCTATAATAATTATTGCTATAAACTTTCTCTCATTTTATATATTATAAACTGTCTCTAGTATTTAGTAGAAAGCTATTTTATAAGAGATCTTTCTATATCTTCTTAGATATATAATAAGTAGTATATCTAAATAAGCATTAAAAGCATATTAAAGTTAGTTAAAAATAACTAATTTTAGAAGTTTTCTCAGTAAGTTAAATAGCATAATAAGCTAGTAACTGTTCAACTTTTTAGTAGATCTACTTATTTTATAGAGAGCAATAATAGTTATATCTTAAAAGTATTAAAAGTAGTAACCTATCTTTAGGCTTATATTAAAAAGCTGCTAAATAGCTTTTACCTAATTAGAATCTATTCTTTTTATATAATTCTCTTTTAGAAGGCTGTTTTTAATTATTTTATTAGAATAAGTGTTAGATCTTAAAGCTTTTTTAGTTAATATATTTTTAGCAGCTTAAATAATTTTATAGATTATAATAAGTAGCTATTCCTTTAAAAGTAAGTATCTAATATAGTTAATATCTTTAAGGTTTACTGCGCTTTAAAGTAAGAAAAGCTTCTCTTTAAGCATTTCAGCAATCTTAAAGCTTTTTATAAAGGTTTTACTCTCTATCTTAAGCTGTTTAATTTAAGAGGTCTAAAGGTTGCTGCTACTCTTCTGCTATTTAGTAATCTTCTAAAAGGTGTTTCTATTTATAATTGCTTCTATAAAGAAGTCTCTATATATATTTCTCTTTTAAGCTTTTAAGGCTTTTTAGAAGGTATAATAAGCTTCTTTAGTGTTTTTAATATTAATTATAGTATTAGTGTTTTTAGCTTATTGCTTAAGGCGTTAAAAATTTTAATAGATTTTAATAAGCTTATTAGTTTAGCTTTTATAGCTATAGAAAATATTAATTCTCTTAGTAGAAATAGCAATCTCTATAGTAAGATTTATTTAATAGATTAGTGTTTCTATATAGGCGTTTATAAACTTTAATATCTAGAGGTCTTTTAGTAGTAAGATCTTAATTATATTAAGAGTTTTTTATAATTTAGTTCTCTTAAATTTTATTTAATCTTTAAAGTTTTTAGTTATATATATGCTATATCTTAATATTAAGATAATAGTTAAGATTAGATAGTGATTAGATATTTCCTCTTAGCTTTAAATTGTTTTGCAAAAATCTAAAAGGTTGCTGCTAAAATAAAGATTAATTATTAATAACTTCTCTTCTATATTATTACTGCAGATATATCTACCTAGCCTTATAATTATAGCTAGTGTTAAGCATTAAGAAAAGTTAAGTGCAGTTATTATCTTCTATAGGAATTTTCTTCTGAAGTTTTTAGCTATATTATCTAGCAATCAGTCTAAGTAGTAGGTATTAAAATCCCCTACTATAACTGCTTTATTATATTTTTAGCTTTTTAAGATCTATTAAACCTCAACTAGAACTGATGCTAAGTTTGTTACTATATCTAATAGCTAATAGATATTAAGAAAGAGTAATATAGCTAAGCTAAACTTAAACTTTATTATATAGATATAATTGCTAGTGTAAATAGTTTTCTATAGGCTTATAGGTAGTAATTTATTTACTATTATTGCAATTTTAGCTTTCTCTCTAATAAAAATAGACTAGAAGTTTCTATCTTTAATATATATCTTATAATATAGTTTGCTTTATTTATTAATATATAGCTTTTAGAATGCTAAAACTATAGATGCATTTATAATATCTTTAGTTGTAAAGTTAGTAAAAAAGTTTATTATAATATTATGTTTTATTACTATATTATACTAAAGAACTATAAAAGCTTTTTTCTCTCTATTAGAAGCAGATATAATTAGTCTATTTATATTTTCTAGTTAAGTTATTAGATTTTAGTTTAAAGAATTAATCAGCAGGTTTTCTGTTATAAAAGTTACTCTCTCTATCTTTAGAAGAGAACTATAGTTTACTATTACTAGTTTGTTCTATTAAACCTAATAGAGAGTTGCTTTTAGAAATAGTTTCACTTTTCTTCTTCTCAATTAGTTTTTAAAGCAAAGCAAAAGCTAGGTTTAGTTGTTTTAATAAGCTTTTAAGCTTAAATTGCTGCAAAAGGATAAAGAGGTTTAAATCTATTAGCTTAATAGAGTTTTTAAACTCTTATTACTGTAAAGGTGAAATTAAAGTTGAAATATGCTAGCTTTTTTATAGAGTTAGTATATATTTAATTGCTTTCTTTAAAAGCTTTCTTTAGCGCTTATTAAGTTGAAAAAAGTTTATTATGCTATCTTTAGTTATATTTAGCTTTTTAGTTTTTATTAGCATCTTTTGCTTAATATATATCAGTATATTTAGTATAAAAGGTTTATTATAATTGCCTTTATAGGTTTTAAGTAGTAGAGTATCTCTTACTGTTTTAATAATCTATCTCTCCTTTTAAAAGGCTAGAGATTTCTTTCCTATTAATGCTTTATACTCCTCATCTTATTATTGCTTTATTACTTCTAGCTGCATTTTATATTAATTCTCTTAAGCTTAATGTTTTGCTGCTAACTCTTCTAACTTTTTTTCTAAAGCTGCTATTTCTAATAGTAGCTTCAGTTAGTATATTTCTATATCTTTTTTCTATTTTATATAATTTAAGTTCCTTTTGATTTTCTTATAAGTTAGTTTGCTTTAACTATTATTATTACTATTTATTACTTTAGATATATTAAGTAGTCTTATTGAAATTGCTTTAACTAATGCTATAATATTATCTTTACTGAATTTCTGCTATAAGTATTTTTAGGCTGCTGCTAAAGGTGTTTTTAGTGTGTTTATCTTCTTAAAAATTAGCTATAGTGTTGCTAAGCTTAAGATATACTGTTATTTAGGTAGGGTTAAGTTAGAGGTCACTTTAGTAACTTATTACTATTTCTCTATCTCTATCTCTATATAAGATATATTAAGATTTTAAGAGGTTTTAAAAAGCTTTCCTTTTAATATCTAATAATAGTTTCTTTTTTCTTGCTATATTGCTGTTATTTATCTAAAGGTTAGATATTATTAGATCTTATTGCCTCTATATATTTTTAAGGCTTATCTTTTTGCTTTTTGTTTAGGGCATTTTTTGCTGTAAGCTGTATATAGTCTATTATATATAGTATATTTATATATTTCCTCTCAGCAATCTCTATAGTTATAATCTCTAGTGTATTTGCTGCATTTAATTAAAGCTTAATAATTAGCTTCTTTATAGTTATATTTCTAGCAGTTTATATATTATAAAAGCTATTTCTTCTAATTATAGAAGTTTATATAGTATAGTTAACTACTCTAAGTTATACTTTTTATATCTAATATTTTATTTATATTTTTAGCAGTAATAACACTTATTATAATAGAAGACTAGTCTGCTGCAAGAGGTTTTTTTTTTAACTAGCTTATTTAATAAAAGCGCTAAAGCTAGAGTTTTAAGTTTTTCTGAACAAACTAAGTGATTACTATTAAAATGCCTAACTTTATAGCTAAATTATAGGTTTTAATTAAAATGCTATAAATAATAACTTAATATAATTATATCTTTAGTATAAGGTAATCTATTTAGTTTTAATATTATTTTTTAAAGATAAGTTTTGCTTTAGTAGTTTAAAAGTATAGCTTAATATCTTTAGAAAGTAAAAGCTAAGCAGATTAAATCTTAATATCTAAAGCTTAGCTTATACTTCTATTAATATAGTTTTATAAAGCTTATAGCTTAAAATTAAAGCATTTAAACTCTATTTTATTTAAGAAGTTAATAATTGCTATATAAAGTTGTTTTAAGTTGTTTTATTTAGCAGCTTAAAGTTTATCTCTTTAAAAGCTGCTAGAAGTGATATCTAAATCTTTTGCAAAAGATATTATCTCTTTAATAGTTTCTTATAGTATTATTTACTTATTCTAGCTTAATAAAGCTAGGTTTTATAAGATCTCTAGCATTTTATTCTATTTTTCTGCAAAGTTAAAAAGCTAGCTTAATACTTTAAGTACTTTTAGTAGCTTATAGATTACTATAATAGTATATTCTATATAATTATAGAGATTTACTACTAAAGCTTTTTTTAGGTTTTTTAAAGATATATACTTTAAAAGCTTATTGCTATATTAAATAAGAGCTATAGCTTTCTCTTTTAGTAGTACTATTTTCTTATAAGTAAGGCTTATAAGTTGCAAAATCAGCTAATACTAGGCAGATTTCAACATTATTGCTACTTATAAGATATATATTATGCTGCACGCTTTGAAAAGTAGATAGATTGGTTTATCTCAATAAGGCGATTCTTTTGTGATACTTTTAGGCGGTATTTGAATTGATTTGTAGGTGCTGATTTCAAAAATTTGATTTAGACTTATGTAGTTGTTTTTCCAAGCTTTCTTGTGACGGTGGTGCTCCTGTATATTTCATGGGACATGGAGCTGGTCGTCCACTGGGACGAGCAATCTGGCGGCTCCACCCATGGCGTGGTGATCTCGAGGGCTGCTTGACGGTTGGAACATGAAAGGGACAATACGTTGGCTATGGCCGTAGCAACAACAAATCCAAGCTAAACCAACACCTTTTCTCCCGACGTATTATTCAACTCTTGCTGGGTCAAGATATAATGAGGCTCATTACATGTGGCACAAGGATTACCTGCGTATGTAGGTGCAGGTGGTGTAGTACTGTGACGTCTCTGGAAGGTAGGTGGGCCCTTCTTCAGTCTTAGAGCGGCGACTGCTCGGGATGGCAGCCGACAGGAATCAGTGAGACAGTTGCGGTTGGGCAAAGAGGTATGACGCGCTAGGTGGCTCGAAGAGGAACGAGAGGCTTGTTTTGGTAGGGCAAGGTTGAATTTCCCTTGAATTACTAGGTATGTTTGAGTCCTTCCCCCCGCCCCCAAGAGAGGAAGAGAGAGTGGGAAATGCCCTCGACGGCCTTGACTTTGTCCGCTGAAAGTGTGAATCATTCATCCATTGCCGATTACGGCGCCTGGAAATCAGACGGGGCAACATTGGATGAACGGGACCCTCCATCACGATGGGAAACAAGATTCGGCCAGCGAAGAAGGTAAGATAGATAATGCCTCAGCTCAGATGACTACCTGGCCGGCCCTGACCCATACCTTGGTGCCGCATGCATAGAAGGACGATGGAAGTCTGGTGGAAGGATGATGACAGGGACTCAGACGAGGCAGCCCCGGCAGTGCGCCTCGTGGTTTGCCCAGCGTCCGCCCTGCTTTGGTGCGGCTTTAGCGCAGTGGAACGCTGAGCGAGAAAAGTACCGCACGTTTCCCCCGTTGTGTCAACCGCCCACTAAAACCCGCCGCCCTGTGTCGGCTCCAGGAAGCCCTTCCCCGGAGGGCATCATAGGTCGTGTTAGTGCTCTTTCCCATCGCTGGAATATACCGAAAGGTGCACGTCGATGCTGTCCAGCCGCTGGTTGGTCCCCGTCCTCGTCCCGGCAGGGCACTAAACCCACTAGCGGAAAGGGACCGTACAGCGACAGGCGGACGGGACCACCTGCCAACACTAACACTGGAGGGCAGGTATCCACCCACACCACCACTGACACCAATGCACCTCACCTCACCCTCCAAGGTGCCAATGGATGCCAGTCTCTCCTTCTGACCACTCACCTTGTACCGTCACCTCAGACACATGTCACTGCGCATTTGCAACCCAATCAAGGCGATGGGCGTTGCCTTGCTGGGCTGGGCAAGACGAGGCTGCACAACGATAGAAGGCAGACACGGAGCATAATAAGATGGGCGACGCTTTCCTTCCCCCCCGCGCGCGGCCTTCCAGGTTCCCCCTCTCGCCACCACCCACCTCAAAAAGAAGGAAAAATTCTACAAACACAGCCCACCTTGTCGAGAAGTGGCTTCACCATCATCCGTACATCATCAGACGCGAAGACACTTGAGGAGAACAGACAGCCAGCGCGTGGGCATGGCACATAAGCGTAGCCGACGCAACGACGCCTCTCTGTGGGCTGGACAGCCTGGTGCCCACGATGGCATCCAGCTATACAATGCCTACGACCAGCGTTGCCTGGAGAACTTCTATTCCCGCGACACCAAGGTTCCAAGGAACCCTCAGTCGTTGATCCAGTACGAACCCAGCACAGACATGCCGAGCTAGAGCAGATGCTGACCATCTCCAGGGAATTCAACGCCGACCTCCCCTCCCTTCCCGACCCACAGAGCCAAGATTTCGGTCAGTCGTCCAGGTTAGACTCTGACAGGACACCTGCTGATTATCTCCTCGCAGACGCAGAGCTCTCACTCGAACTCCTCATCGGAGGTTCCTCCTTCGAGAACAAGGACCTCGGCCATGGCGCGCCCGGCCCGGCATCGCACGGTCTCGCCCGCAGCATCAGCCAAGCCAGCTCCCACGGCAAGGATGACATCGAGTCGGTGACGTTCAGCCAGAGCGACTTCGCTGAGAGCTTCGGTAACTTCAACCCAATCAACAGTTCCACCACAAGCGTCTCCGAGTATATCGTACCATCGATAGAGAGCAGCCCCGGCGTTGTCCAGAGACCCTTCCTCAATGTCCAGACAAATAACGCCAGTCCGTCGCTGAACACGCTGGGATACTCGGGCAGCTCTTCGCCTGCTTCCGCTCATGCGTTTCCGACGAGCACCTTCAATTTCCAGACCACGCCGACGAGCGCTCCCCGACAGAGTGTCAGCGCCCTCTCCACCGGCCTCTCGAGCCACTCCCATCTTCCTAGTCCCGCCTCACCATTCTTCGAGGACTGGAGCGCGCAATTCTCTGGGGATGGAAATGCGAGTCTCAGCCAGTCATGGAGTGCTACCTTTGCATCCGGAGACTTCCCATTGTTCGCCGATGGACAGTCTCGGCCTTCGCTGGTCGTCCACCCGCCGGAAGCCACAAATATATTTGAACAATTCGAGGACTTCAACATTCCGGGGCCGTCCCCAACCTCGGGAATGCATCCCATCGACCACACTTCCACCAACTTATTTACCTTCCAGAACCCTAGAACGCAAAATATTCGAGATATGAGGGCGTCGGTGCCGTTCAACCTGACCGACAACCGTCTAGCGGTCCCGAGACAGAGACCTCGCCGCTCATCAGACTCTACCCGGCCGGGCAATCCTCTGTCGTCACAGGGACGGCGAGTACAGAGACCAGCAGACGCTAGAACAAACCGTACCCGCAGCCACACTACACTGCCGCCGAACCGATCATCCATGATACAGCTGCCGCGCGCAAGCCAGGAGCATATTGTAGCCTCCTCGACAACACCAGCACCTGTACCGATTCGCTCGCGTTCCAAGAAGCCGGAAGCCGCAACTGCCCCCTACCCAAGCACAAGCCCAAAGGGCCCCGTCCGCGGACGTCGCAACGGTCCCATGGAAGCAAAGTCCCGCGAGCAGGCCAAAGACACCCGCAACAAGAAGACGGTCTGCATCCGCTGCAAGCACGCAAAGCAGGGTTGCATACGGGTCGACAACTCCCCAAACGGCCCCTGCGCCCAGTGTGAAAAGCATGGCTCCTCTAGCAAGTGGCCGGGCCCCTGCGTGATGGCCCATTTCGAGGACTTGGTCCTCTCGGCGTCCAGCAACTACGTCTCCCAGCGCGCCATCAACCATCTCTCGCTCGACGGGACACGACGCATACGCATTCCCCTGCAGCGCGGCTTCCCCCTCGACGACGTCATCGCCGCGCTGGATACCGCCTGCTCCGACTTTGACATCCGCGTTTACCAGGACAACCGGCCCGTCTACACCCTCAACCTCCAAAAGTGCCACGAGTACCTCCTCACTCTGAAGGCTCAGCTAGGCGGCGGCGGGACAGACCGGAGCCTGCGCTCCTTTATCGACAGGGACCTCATCCGTCTCGACGCGGACTGGGAGGCCTGCATGGACAACGTCGCAACTGACGACCCCCTCGCCCTCCTCTGCGCCATCCACAATATGCCCTCCCGCGCGCGCTACTCCTACGTCTACAAGACCCACGTCCACCTTCCCGAACGCTTCCTGGACCCGGAATCCCCTTCCGACACCCGTTCTCTCCTACTCGCCGCCCAACTCGCCCGCGTTATCTGTCGCAAGGTCGAGGTCAAGGCTTACACTTGCCTGCAGCGCGCGCTGTACAAGTCCACCGAATCCAAGGAGGAGGAGCTGCTCCCGCTGCTGCGGCGGGTGGGTTGCATTCTTGCCAGCCTGCGGTGGCGTTTAGCGTGGTGGACTGTGATGCTCGGGAACCCGGCCGTGGCGCGCGACGACGACGGGACGCGGGCGGAGTGTCAGGAACGGGTGCTCGAACTCTGCCGCAGGCTTTACTTTTACTACTGTAGTGCAAGACGGAGGCTGGCGACGTGGTCGACGGTAGACTCGCTCAGGGGCATGTGGTCGCTGTACCCAGACACGGACCGCAAGGTGTGGGATGCTTTCCCTGGGGATGAGACTGACGAGGCGTTTAGAGAATGGGTGGCTAGGGGCCAGGGGTTGATTTATGAGGCCGGGGCGCCGCGGGTGCTTGCGGCCATAGGGTTGCCGGCGTGATTCTGTTTCTGAATTATGGTTTTTTGTCTTCTTGTTTTGTATAGGTATACCCCTTTTTTCTTGGGACGGGGCTGAAGCTCTAGGATAAGAGGAGGACAGTGGAAAACAGCACACTCGTTGCCAAAGGCGAGCAGTTGTACGAGAGACCATAGACGGCGTTCGGGCATGCAGATACCAGGATCGGACTGTATATAGACTTTTCCTGATTTCGCAATCAACATTAAGTTTTAGTCACAATCAGCTTTGGGAGGAAATGGCGTCGTCAATGAAAGTGGAAGAGCACCTCCTTCTATGATGCTATTTGAATTCCAGTGCGACGTATGCTTCTCTGTACTATACCGCCTGCAACTCTTTGGAATATCCAGGGATAAGCACGACGTGATGATGGGCAGAAGAGCTTAGTGTTATGGTTATTGATGTGACGTCGCAAGGAAGCTTTATTGGCAGGGCCTTGCTTTGCACCATGACTTCAATCTCAGGCAACCGACTATTCACACAAACATGACTGAATGATCACCCTGCATTTGTGGCATGATCAACGGCAACTGAGACTCTGGAGCCTTTTTAACCTGGCGACATCTCTACTAGCTCTGACCTCCCATGTTCATGGTCAGAGTGGGTAAGAAAGCATTTCCATCAGAGGAATCTGTAGCAGCCAGGCTGGGGAGTCTATAAAACAAAGCCCAGACGATCGATTTTCAGAATCAGGCCAATGTGTTGTAGACATGGCGTTTTTAGGCGATATGAAGCCAGTCGGACGCTCTCTCTCTCTCTCTCTCTCTCTTTGACAAGTTTCTGAGCTTGGTAGTTCGAATGAACCTTGCGCGTTATATAACATTGGCCAGTCTTCAGGTATGATGGTGCTTTTCTCATGAATACCTGACAAACAGGTGAGATGGCGGACAACAGGACCTCCTGAAAGCTGCCAACAGCCAAGGTTAGTGTTCTTGGAATGCTCTTGGAGTCGAATTGCCTCGAGAGCCCGAGCTCTTACTGGCGCTTGATTGCTAAGCGATGCTGCTAATCGAATTGCTTGTTGGGAAGTCAATATGATTGCAACCACACTGATTTATATTGGAAAAGCTTTCTCGCTTGGGGGTCGAATCAAGCGAGCTTCGGGCCTGTATATAATCATGATCAAACGTTGCCGGTCATCCCCAAGCCGCGAAATTGTTATGGCTTTCCATACCTTTGTACATCAGGTCTAATTATGCTGATGAACTAGAGTGTCGGGAGAAACCAAGGTTGCCAGTCAACTCTTCGCAGATGACATATTCGTAGGGTAGGCACGTGTATTCACGAATACCTCAATGGCAGATCACGCCAGCGATGGCTGACGGCACCGAGACGTAATTTGCTTGTGTGTCCCGTGCACACTCTCCTCACCTTCAGGTTTCCCATGTGCAATGTGTGCGAGTTGAACGCTTTTACGAATCAATCGTTGAAAATTGAACAGTATCTGGCCGGATTTCGTCTCTGTCAACCTCTCAAGCGAATTCATTTTATGTGACGTTCAGAGACCTGTTCCTCGTTTTTGCGTATAATTAAAGCTCAGCGCCGCTTTCAAGGAACTGCAAGCAAAATGCATTCGTCTGCTTTCTGTGTATGGGCTTTAGCGTAAGAGATCATATTGATCCGAGACAATCAGCACTTGGCCTCGGACGGCGTTTTGCAGGACTCGTGTTTGATGGCAAGGGACGATGGAGTCTTGCACTTATGCTGTAAGAATCATTAACAGTCACAAGAGATAAACAGAAGAAGTACCAGCCCGAAGTTACCTGTGGCGATAATTGAGGCAATCAACATAAAACTGCTGTATTGTTGAAATAGGAGGTCGCCTTTTTCAATCACTGTACAAGGTACGTTTGATTTGTGCTTTGGGTGCTACTCTGGACTCTGGTCATTCGTTAGGTCTTTATAGCCCGGCGGCGCTTAAGCCTTCGTCTTTTACTGCGTACTGAAAAAATATATAAATCTCCTCCAACTATTGAGGTCGTGTAGCTCTTGCCTCATAGGCAAGATGTGATTGTGTGATCTGAGGAGTGTTTAAGTTCCTGAGCTGAATTATGGGCATATGGAAATACTGCAGAGCCTTTGATCTTGTTTCAAGCTGATGGGTGAAAGGAATAGCCTTACTGGGGACGAACACCAGAGAGAAATCAACTTCTGACGAGCAGAGGCGACGACAGCAGTCTTCATAGCCGCTTTAGCACGACCAAGTAATATTGTTTTCGAGTCATGTATCGAGGCTCCAAGACGGATAACATTCGAAGTGACATCTAGCTGGTGCGAAATGAAAAAGTATATAACTGATCAGAGGGCTTCTAGACTTACCAAGGCGGGAGGCAATGATAGTGAGATCTGTGAAAGATGCGGATTCAAGGAGTTTCTCTACTTAGTGTTTTGGAATCTTTATCATCTCTGTCAACATAAGTTATGTATCATATAATCCAAAATTGTGTATGCCCCTCGACGCGGCAAATACATCCTCGACGGCAGGGACACGGTATACCGGATGATTTACGCGAATTTCAAGTTGCTAAATCTTAAAGAAGTTCTCAATAAACTGCATTCCTTCCCGGAACATGTTGGTATCTTCAAGATTTAAAAAAAAGGTTGGAGTAGGAAGCATTTATTTGCTTCTACGTTCAGCACTATTGATGAGTTCCAGATTTACACTAGAAAGTGAGTTGTGTACATCATTCGTCAAAGTCGTACACGTGAATTATTCACCAGACATTTGTACCTGGCATAGCTGCAACACATATGCCTCACCGATTGTATCTATGATCTTTTGGTATGATGTAGCTTTATTTAGAACCTAATGCTTTTCGTTACTTACCCTGTCTCTCTACGTCGTTCATTGCGCAGACGCTGTCTACGAAAGTTTTGCTTTCCCATCGTCAAAGAACAATTGAAAGCGACTATAAAATACGCCCGCAGGGTTAGAAGAGAGTCCTATAGAGCCAATGTAAGTCTCGGGCGCTGTAGAGTGATTTGTGGCAGAGCCTGGCAATCAGTCGATTCGGTGAGCTGAAGCATCGCGCGGGGTTTCACAGCAGACAGCTACAACATTTAATGACTGGGGTTTCGTGTGTGAATTATTCTGTCTCAATATAATCTTCAATACTCTTACGATACTGGAGAGAATAAGAGACGACGAAGCTGCCGATGGCTTTGGAAGTTATTGACATTGCTGACACCTAGAAGCTTGTTGACAATAGGACGCCGAAATTGAACACAGAGGCTAACAACAACCAAGACAATTTCAATTAATTTCTCAATTAATCATATAGGGAGAGATTCAGGTTTAAATACGTTTACATCCATGTTCATTACCAATGACCGCGGATCTTTTGCCGTCAACTCCCAGGGGCGGTGCTATCGCAGCCGTTCAAGGATGAAGACTCACGAGGCCACGCCGGCTCCTTAAAAGATTGATGGGATGGCGAGAAATTTCGAAACAGCAAGACAAATGTTGCCAATTTGATCGACACTACAACACCAGCGATGGCGGCCTATGATTTTGTTAGACATTCAGGCTGTGAGAAGTTCATAGTAAGCAGAGCTGGATGTCATTACTACAGATGAATAGTGGAGAGTTCTCACAAGATAAAGCCGCCAAAGGACGCCTTGTCAGATCTCAGGAATGCATGCAGAGTTCCGTTCGATTACTGCTTATCATGTAATGCCCAGGGATTGTCAAGACCTAAAATGTGAGTGCTTGAGGCCTTTCCCATCGGCTCGAACAATATGCTGCACTAAGCCCAATAGATTGGAACCCCCGACTCTCTTTTATACAGAACTCTAACATGCGAGGTCACTTCTCGGGATCGGGGGAGCAAACTCCTCTTTCACTACCTGCAATAGAATAAGGAAATATATTCTCTGGTCTTGTATGTTAGAATAGGTATCGTGCTGCATTTTAAGTCCTATTTGCCCACTGCTGATTTCACTCGCTCATGAAGTTCCGGATTTCGTTGTCCGTCGGGAGGGCAAACTGGGGGCCGTTGTCAGGCCACGGGTTGGATTCTATCGCACGCTCCACACAGAACATTTGCTGGTCGCCATACAGCATATGCAGAGTACGTCACGCTGAATACTACTTGCAGGTATATCTCGGAAACAACAAAGGTGATGGCCCGTAGCAGCACCATTGTTACAAAAACTGTGTGAGCAAAGTGTGCTCGTCTATCGCGTCTCGTGCAACGAAGAGCCCAAATGACCACTGAGAAAGAAACTATCGACTGGGGTGAATGTCTCCGCACATTGCACTGGAATCTGTTATAGAGAAGAAGCAACATTGATATAGGTAAGTTGTTCGGCCTGGCTCGGCTCTTAGTGATGGCTGAGAGCTATTAGGGTCCGTCCCGTATTTGTCGATGTAAATTATTCTTTGTAAGGAACATGGTAAATGGTAAAAGGTCACTCAAGTAGGCATGAGATCCAAGAAAATGTCTACTTCAACCGCCTCACTATACCTTTGCCACCTACGTCTAGACACACCTAACCCCTCTCCCGAACCAATTGTCGCTCCATTCGCCATCAATCACAAAGCCAACCATATCACCACAGAAAAGGCTGCCCGGGCCGCACCGCATCGCTCGGAGGGTAAATGAGCGCACCTCTCACAGCATCCTCCCCGTCCTCCGTAGTAGGCGCAGGCAGCCTGCCGAGATCATCATATCTGATCCTGAAGAACTCGCCGTGGAAATCCTCTCTGCACTCCGGACACTTGGGCAACATGTCTATCGTCGTGTTGACCTCGGCGAGCAATAGCACGTGTGCCATGGTGCATCTGAAGCACAACAGATGCAGCTTCGACTGGGGACAGATCGCGACCGCCCGCAGCAGCTCGTTGTCGTCGTCGTACGGGTCCCGGCAAATCCCGCAGATGGGCGGGTCCTCCTTCTCTTTGGTCGCAGCGTCCTCAAGCTCTATCAAGTTGATAGATTCATCGCTCGTGGACTGGTCCGCCTGCGGCTGCTGAGGCGCGCGGGGACCGTCCCGCCTCCGCCGGTCCGCAGCCGTGGCCACCGAAATGACCCTCTTCCGAGCCGCCGCCAGCGCATCCGGGACCTTGCGTATCGCGTTCGCGTAAAACGTGTCCCTGACTTGTAACACGCTCCGAAATTCGGCGGCCCAGGTGCGGCCCTCGATGAATTCGTTCGCGTACAGCTCCCACCTCTGCAGATCGTTCGCCGGGAACATCTGCGTCACCACGCTAAACATCCTCTTGATGTCGTTGTACACCGCAACCTCGGCGGCCTTCTGCTGGTCTGTCTTGTCGGGGCGCATGCCATGGACATGCGAGCTGACGGGGTCGAAGATCGTCCCGGCGTAGAGAAACCACGTCGTCGCAATGCCGACTAGCTCCGCGACGACCTCATCTTTCAGCCCGTTGTCGAGCGCGATCCACGCGATGGCCGGCGCGGCTAGTTGCGCGCGCTGGCGCAGCTGGCGCTCGAACTCGCTCCATTCAGAGTCCGTCTCAATCCACAGCTGCTCCTGGCGCACCTGGTGGATCTTGTCCTTCACCTCGGCGTTCAGCGTCATCATGGCGTTGTGGTAGCGCGCCTGCTCCGATGGGTACATGTCGTAGACGGCCATCTCGTCGGCATTGGCCCGGGTGCCTCGGCGGTCGAGGAAGAACCTCCGGGCGGCGGCTCTCTCCTCCTGGAGATGCCGGCTGTCCTTGCTCGTGTAGTTGGCTTCTAGGAGGTTAACCATACGGCGGTGGTGTTCGAGGATGCGCTTAGCCTCGTACATCCGCAGCCTGCGGCCGAAGTTGGCGCACATTGGAATCACTTGGGTGGGACACTTGCATTCATGCATGCGAGCCGCCGCGCCGTGTTCAGCGTTATCCATCCAGTGCTCATCGTCGCAGCGGCAGAACGTCTCAGCACGGATCTCCATCCTGACCTGCCTGAGATCATCCTCGCGCATGTTCGCTTCTGGGATCCTGCGCGCGATGGAGTGTTTGAGCAGGACGACGACTTGCTGAAAGTACTGAAATACGTCTGGGTGTACGTCGGTGTAGGGGGCTCCTCTGAGCTTGGGTCCGCCGGCTCCGTCCTGCTCTCCGTCATTCTGTTTGTCCTTCTTTTTGGCTATATTTAAGCCATAGGCTGCGGCCTTCTTTTCCATCATTTTCCTTTCCTGTTCTAGATTTCTCTCGGTCACGTCTCTGCTGAGCTGCTGCTCCTGGCGGAGCCAGGCGCGGCGAGGCAAAGCACGGGAAACTTTCAGGCAGTCCGCGCACATGCCCTGGACGATTTCGACGACCTTGCCCGTGGGCTGTCCGCAGTTGCCGATGAACGGATGAGCACAGTAGATCCGGACCTGCTGCATGTGATGTTCCTCTCCAGCCTTCAACTTGACACATGCTTCAAGATCTCCAATGTTGCGGTAGAGCTTCATCTGCTTGTCGTCAAGATCGATAACATTTTTATCCGGGTTGTCTCGTTTGGCCTTTCTTGACTCTTCAGTCTCGGGGCATTGGTAGAAGATGTGTTTCAGGATACACATGTTTGCATTAGCCGTCGAGGGGCAAGCCTCGAAGTATTGACACTGTCGCGATGAAGGGAAGGAAATGAGTGTACGATGACACTATAGAGAAGATATGGGTGAACAAGTTAGAAAGATGGCGTCAGGTTCTTCGAGATGCTGTTTCCGCCCGGGGAAGAGCGATGTAGGAATGATTTTGAACCACTGGAAACCCACATCATGATCAACTTGATCTGTGGTAGAAAAAGACAATGCGCTTGACCTCGTCGGTAATGATGCTATTGTCAAAGCTCAGGGAGGGAACAATAGGAGCATACTGAGATTCGTTGCGTCAAAGAGCAGTCGACTATTCCAAGTCCGCCTCCGGGGAATGGTATGGGAGGTGAAAGAGATGCCCATTGGGAGTTGACAAAGAAGCACCGAAAAAGACACGCTCGTCCATTTGGGGGGGGGGGGGGGGGGGGGACGACTCTGCTCCGAGCAGGCGACAACCACGACATTGGCCGTCAAGAGCCAACTCCTCGCGACTAGACACGCGCATACATTGAGGGAGTGAGAGGGAAAGACAGAGTCTGTCAACTCTGCACGCGCAGGCCATGACCCCGACATCGACTGTCAAGGCCCAACTCCTCTCGGATAAGCCAAATAACGACCCAAGAAGTGAGACCCAACATAACCTTGAGTGAGGCTAGAAGACATCGCGACATCCTGTTGGCAACTTTGGAATACATCGCAAGATACTTCTGCGATAGGACGTGACCTCGAGCTCCAAGACTCAGTGAATCGAAAGACCTCCGTCAATCACTGTTAATTTCTCATGAAGGCAACGCCTAGCAGAAACGCCTCGCCTGCTAACCACCGAGATGTCCCGTCGTCTGGGCTCTCGAGTTGGCCCACAGCAGGACTCTGCCGTTGCGTCGTCCTCGGATATCTCCGTGGCCTGGCTGAAAGCTGAAAGTAGTCTCGCCCGAAAAGGCAGATGGGAATGGTCTTGAGCTCCGCTGCCCAATGAATTGGCCAACGGAACTGACAGGGCCGCGATCAATCAAATCGGACACCATTGACCAAAAACCAGCCCTTACCCAGCGGACCAACCGAATCCCCCATCCCTTGAGTACCTCGCAACAGGATCTCCTCCCCTGAGCTCATATTGTGCCCAAAGTTTCTTTGAAAGGCTGCATAGGTTGGAGGCCTGCGCAGGCCCTTCTCAGCTTCAAGGGCTGGAGGAAAGGATGGTCTCGAGCCCAAAGAATCGCAAACGAGACCCGACAACAGGACAAAAAAAAGCATATCCCTCGGATCTCTCAAGACAGCTCGTCTTAACCCATTGTTGCTGAGCGTTTTCAAAGACTACAAGACGTCAGCAAAGCTCATTGACAACCCCAAGCGTCGTGAAACCAAACCCAACCCCTCGCCAAGTCATCTCGTCAAAGAAACATCCCATCCCTTTCCACCTGAGCCATTCATCCCCAACCCCCCGGTTCATCAAACCCCATCAATCACCAAGATGCCTCATCATCATCAATAGCCTGCGAGCACAAAGTATCCCCCCAGTCCCTCCACGCAAGCGGGGGTGAGGCACATTGCGAGAGGGAGGTGTGGGTTCCCCATCCCATAATCCCCCACCACCCCTGCGCGCCCAATCACGAACCTACATGGAACCTGCTCCCAAGGCCTGCACGAAGATGGAGCCCACGCGCAGATTTTTGGAGGCTGAGCTGGGAAAAAAGGCCACCACCACCACCACCACCACACACTCACACGCCCGCGTCGCCCGGTTGGAAGAGAGAAAGAGACGAAAGATCAGACCACCCTGTTCTCTTCGCTCAATGTGGTGAACTTTAACCATTCCCCCAGGGCCCCCCACCAGAGGGAATTAATCGCGTGCGAAAGGAATCGGTTTAGGAAAATACCAAAAAAGGACGATGGAAATTGTTATCGCCTGTGGTTTTTTTAGGCTCGCAGGGATGAACTCGCGGTTTCTCTCGGCCCCTTCGGCCCTCGGGCCGAATGCGAGGAAGCAGCGAAAAAAAGATGGCAACGGCCAATGGTTCAGAAAGAAAAAAAAGTCTGATAGTGGTGAAGTTCGATAGGGGTGTTCGCGGAGTCCTCGGTCGGGCTCGGTGGAGCCCCGGTGAAGCCCCCCCCCCCTTCTCAGGGTCATCAGGTGGCAGAAGTATCGCAGGCAAGAACCCCTCGAGTTCGCAGCCATAAAATAAAAACCTACACAAAAGAAGCAAAACCATAACAACAAGAAAAAGGCGCATCATGTCATCATTCCTAGTGTCAGTTTGGGACCTAGGCCGTCGCAGAAGACGAAAGAGGAACAACTCCCAACAGAGGGGGAGACGGATAATAAATACCATAGTAAAAAACAAGAGGACGCAGACGCTACGGTATCGCGATGCCAATTCGTCAAATAACGAGCGTCCATGTGTGATGAAGAAGAAGAGATAGAACGTTTCCTCCACCCTCTCGTTGGACTCGTCCCGCCAAAATGCCATTTCCCATGATTCCTGTTGCATATAAAATTCCCGGCCTGCCCATCGCGAAAAGGTTAAGAAACAAAAGCAGACCGTTGACCTAATAAGAATGGGGGGCGAAAACAAAAGAATTCCACGACGCCCTCTCCGTCATTCCCGCAGGAGATAACTTTTATGCGATAAAACTCCATTTTTGATATCCCAAGCTCCCCACCCCGACCGACCGATGCGACCTCGGCACGCGTTAGGTCGCATACCCGTGTTCTTCGTTGTCGACAGCCTTCACGTGCCGCCCATGCCCGTGGCCGTCATCTTCTCCCGCAGCTCGCGACGCTTGTCTTCCAGCTTGAAGCCGTCCTGGGGACACTCCCATCCGTTGGTGTCGACCTTTATTCTGGCGAGGCATTTCGTGCACCGCCACCAGGCCGCAGACGCCTTGCGCGATCCCAGCCAGTCGTCCGTGATCTCGCCGTTCTTCTTGTTGACGTCCTCTTTGTGAACATCCGTCAGATGGATTCGTAATCGGTCCTTGCGGCTGAATGGTTCGTCTTTGCGGTTGCACGCGTTGTAGTCGCAGTAGTAGGCCTCGTCTGACTTCTTGCCTGATGCGCCGGCGACGCTGTTATTGCGGTTCCCTCCGCCCTTTCCGCCGGCTGCGGCCTTGGCGATAACCTTTGGGCTCGGCTTCGGCGTGCTTAAGGCGGGCGTGATTTCCTTGACGGACAGGGCGGGTGAAGGCTGAGTTTGGCTGTCGGAATGGGCCAGTTTGTAGTGCTTGTCGAGGTCGAGATTCCGCTTGAAAGGCTTCGCGGTGCATTTTTCGTATAGGCAAGTGAAGGCGATATCCTGCGGCTTCTGAATGGGCGACGTGCTCGTATGCACTCGAGGTATTACTTGGACGAGGCCTTCCGCAACGTAATCTGGCTGCAGCTTCCAAAAGCCGCCGCTTTCGTCGGGCATATAATCATATTTGGAGCAGTCAAAATTCTCGATGGATGGTTGAGAAGCTTCGGCCCTGAAGGTACGTGTGTTAGTAGAGATTGGCGCAATCGGGGTCGCAAATGGTGTCTTCATTTGTTCAAATAGGTAGGTGATGAGCTGGCTCGATAAACTCACCATTGTTGCGGCGGTTCGATGGTGGGCGGGTTGCTTTTGCTGATGGCAGCGTGCGCTCGTTTCGCCGCGGCTGGAGGGGCCATGA
Source organism: Colletotrichum horii (assembly GCA_027406005.1). NCBI lineage: Eukaryota > Fungi > Ascomycota > Sordariomycetes > Glomerellales > Glomerellaceae > Colletotrichum > Colletotrichum horii. Next base: position 7,477,136 of record JANVYB010000001.1, on the reverse strand, counting down.
TCGGTGTACTTGCTTCTTTGGTGTTTTTTATCAGCGGTTTGTCTCTCTTCCCCAGAGCGCGAATCTGTCCTTTCCCATCCGTCCCGTATCGCCCATCTCCGTATCGCAAATACCCACCAAGGGTATATCTGCTTGGGTTTTGGGAAGTAAGAAAATTACAGAAAATGAGGAACCCAAAGTATCAATCGCATTATCGGCCAGGACGAGAAAGACGTGTACCAACCTTGAGCCTTGTTTGCGGGCATGGCGATGTGGGCGCAATGACAGACGGACGAGTCTGGGTACCCAAGTCGAATTGAGCTGGATGATATCGGTTCTCTCCTGTCAAGCCAGACCAGGGTCGACTACCTGCAGGTCATGAGAACGGCGTTGAAATCAAGGGCGTGGATGAACGTTTGCGATGTGCAGGAAAGAGGAAAGAAGTGGGAGAAAGGGTCATTTCACAGCGGCCCCCGACGGAAAGCAAAGGAAAGAAATGGGATAGGACAAAAAGGTGAGTTTGCGAGAGAAAAACGGAAGGCCCTTTTGGCTCTCGGTTGTTTGTCGTTTCTCTGGAACCCAGGAGAGATAATTATTGCTTTTCTGCCACCCAGGCCAGCAGCAAACCAACTGAGCCGACCGACCAGTCAGCGTGAGTGAGTGTGTCCGTACCAACAACCTTGACGGGAAAAGTAGTATGTAGCAACCGCAACGGCGGCGGCGGCAGCGGCAGCGGGAGCAACACCAACGAACAGAGCAGAGCAATCGGGTCAGGCAGGCCCAGCCAGGTTCACCGTTCAGTTCAGGCTCAGGTCCGGCGCCCGTACGAACGGCACATGCAGTGCTGTACTCTCGCTTGTTGGTGACTTGCGCGACCGATTCAATGCCTGCCGATGCTTGATGCTTGGTGCTTGGGACGATGGAGTGAGGTATGCAGTGAAAAGGGTACCTTTCGCATGGAGGAGAGCAGGAGGGCGAGGTATCTCAGTCCCTTAAAGTAACCGACCTTACCTTAGCTTACTTGACATGGCAGGGACCTCGCGGAAGTAAGGGTAAGGGTATCTGCGAGATGTAGCAACACCATCAGCAACAGCAGAAGCTACCACGAAGCTATGCGGTCGCTTTGCAGGCGTTGGTAAGGAAGGTGAAAGTACAGAGTATTCAACCACCACAATAGGGCATGGTACGTACACGCCCGTTCGTAGCAACACATCTGGTGAGCGTGGCGGGGTTCCATGGTGTTTGTCCAATCCCGGGGAAGGACGGCAGGCCCAGTTCGGCGTTGAGCAGGAGGGGAGTGCGGCGTGCGGCGTGCGGCGTCCTTCTCGACCCGGGGGGTATGGTAGGTGGCCAGGGGAGGGGTGTCAGGATGTCTGGGTGTGGCCCCCCAAGTGACTTGGCAAGAGTGAGGGATGAGATGTGATTGAGATTATTTACTATGCAGTAGGTAGGAAGCAAAAAGTGGTAGCAGCAGCAGTAGCAGCAGTAGGCTGTAGCAGAATCAGCAAGCAAGCCGGAGAGCTGTGTTTGCCAGTTAGTTGTTATGCGAGCGAGGGTTGACCAATATGCGTGCGGCACCAACCGGATACACTGCTGTCCGTATCTACTACATAGGTGGTCACTGTACCGTACGCCACGCCGTTGTTTGGTCGGGCATGTCTGGGTTTGGGGAGACGATAGACCATGAACCATGTCTCGCCTGTATGATGTGCTGTACGTGCTGAGATGAGAATAGAAAAGTTGCCCCGTTGCTGACTATCCGAATTTTGGACCGGAGGAATTGAGATCGGAGGGGAGGTTGAGGGAGGGGGGGGGGAAAGACAGACGGCAAGGATTTTGGGGAATGGGCGTGTCCATCCCGACGAGAGTGTGTGTGTGCGGCGCGGCGGACGGATTGTGAGGAATACTGTGCAAGTGTGCAGAGCAGAATACCTAGACGACCACTGGGTCCCGTCTGTTTGAAGGACCTGAGACGAGGCGAACGGCTTCGGCTTCTGGGTTGATTGTTGAGCAGCGTCGGGGGGATGAGGAGGAGCAGATGGTGATGGACAGGTGCGGGAGATGACGTTGGTTGCAATTTTGCACGGATACGGGAGGGGAGTTTCATGGATGGATTGTTCGGTTGGCGCGAGAGCAAGGGCAGGGAAGGCCAAAGGCAGGGTGTTCGTACGAGATGCAATGTCAGCCTTCCATTGAGAGAAAGAAACCATGCAAGTGTCTGGAAGATGGCAGGGACCGGTGCGGAAGCAAAGTAAGGCAAAGTAAGGTAAGCTTGGGGCCTGCAAGAAGAGGTAAATCGTAACGCAGGTGCGTTGAGTCCTTGTGTATCAGCACCGCACCGAACCATTGAACCGCTAATTAGCCAGCTCATATGCGCGATCGAAGAAGGGAAGGGTCGAGGAAGAAAGAGCTGCGAACCGGTGGTCGGTCGCGGTCAAACAGCTCCAAACAAACAGCTCATGTGCGTGGGTCGTCCGAATCCTGAGATGCTGAGTCAAGGAAGCTCACCCACGGGCGCCCTGACCAAGTGGGCCGTCATCGCAGCCGCGAGATGATCATTGATCAGGGCCCCAACAGCTTTGTGGAGTGGGTGGGGTCGTGGATATCGTTGGTCGTTGGTTGTCGCTTCGAACTTTTGTGGTGTTGGTGTGGTGTCGACTGGACGTTATCCATGGATGCATCTTCATGTTGTACGGATATGTGGTGATGGGATGGCCAGACTCAGACTCAGACTCAGACTCAGACTCAGGCCCTGGCAGATTCGAAAAGACAGAGGCGCGGCAGGACGAAACAACATCTGACGGAGGCAAGAGAGACGCAAGACAGCAGATGCAAGAAGCTTAGGTGCGGTAAGGTAGATAGGCACGCAAGCACGGCAGGTAAGGTCAGGTAAGGTAGGGGAAGAAGCAAGCAGGAAGGAGGCGCCGCGCCATCTGCTGTGATTGGCGAGGCAAACCGGGCAAGACTTGCATTCTGGGGGAGCATTGCATCGCGACTTTATTTCTTCTCCTGCCCGTCGTTGTTTCTGGCGCAAGTGAGGTGAAGGTGAGTGCGCTGCGGTGCGGTGCGGTGCAGTGCTACGTTCCCGCCCAAAAATGTCCGACGGAAAGGAGACCGAAGAAGGTGTTGTCTATCCATGGGCCCCGTTCCGCGGCGCACCCTTCTGGTTAACCGGCGCACCCCTTCGTGGCTAGAGTGTGGCTAGGCACGTGCGAAGTCTGCTACTATACTGCTTTATTAGAGGCTCTCGTGTAAGTCTTCCTCACTCTGCCCTCTACCCTCTGCCCTGCCCTCCTCCTGCTAGCTAGCCCTCTGCTGGCTGGCTGGCCCTCTGCTGGCTGGCTGGCCCTCTGCTGGCTGGCTGGCCTTCTGCTGGCTAGCTAGCCCTCTGCTGGCTGGCTGGCCCTCTGCTGGCTGGCTGGCCCTCTGCTGGCTGGCTGGCCTTCTGCTGGCTAGCTAGCCCTCTGCTGGCTGGCTGGCCCTCTGCTGGCTGGCTGGCCCTCTGCTGGCTGGCTGGCCTTCTGCTGGCTAGCTAGCCCTCCTTCTGCTTCTAAGGCCTCACTTATAGAGGGCAGAGCTAAGGGTAAGCTAGCCAGCAGAGGGAAGCCCAGCCAGCAGAGGGAAGCCCAGCCAGCAGAGGGCCAGCCAGCAGAGGGCAGGCTAGCAGAAAGAGGGCAGAGACAGTGTTTTCACAGTGCCGCAGAAATATCGTGAGTTCCTAAGTAGCCAATCACTAGTGATTACCTCAGCGTCAAGCCACCGAAGGGTGCGCCGGTTAACCAGAAGGGTGCGCCGCGGAACGGGGCCCCTATCCATCCATGGATGTGCAACGCAACGCCTTCCAAGTTCCTCCCGTCAGGTAATAGTTCCTGCTTCCCTACCTAGGTACCTTAGTTTTGCATTGTGCCTGCCAGACACGGAATGGAAAGAGCCACGACGAAGGGCAGGAGGAAGGCACGCGAGCTGGATCGTACCTGCCCAACTCGTGCGCATATCAAGGGTTCTCGTTTTGTAGATTCGTAGAGCAGGTACGTCTTGGCACGGAACTGCCCATACAAGCCGTCGTCTGTTGGTTCAACACGACTCGCGGTTCCAGAAAGAGAAGGCACAAGGTGGTAAGCGAACCGCATGTGAAATGTCTTCCTACCTTAGGTGCGGTGGTAAGGTAGGTGGTAGGTAGGTTCTGACAGGAAGGAATACTTAATTACGCTGCAGCATACGCATTGACATACCAGCAGCATTGGGCTGAAAAAAAAAAAAAACACGCGCGCCATCACACCCGTCATCCCTTCTTTTCCTCCCCCATTCCCAGTCCGCATTCCACCGCTGCCATTGGCGTCATGTCACGATCCGGATGCTATGCAGTAATAGGCAAGGCCCTGCTTTTGGTATGGCAGTAGCGTCACTCGGGCATCTGGGGCGGTCCCTGGGGACACTGCAACACCACACCTCACTTGAGCTTCATAAGCGTTGTGCGTGATGTCGCTTGGGCTTCTCCCATTAGGTACCGCTGAGCCGCCATTGGCCCGCTCCGTTTGCTTCCATTCGCCTCCCGCCCTCAATCAAAGACACAGCTGCTGCCGTCCGACCTCTCCCACCGCCCACCGCCCACCGCCTCCAGACCCCAGATCCCCGGCCCCATCACCACGAAGCTTCGGTGCTTCGGGGGACCCATCCGGCTTCTTCTAGAGATCCATCCCACGCATCGCATATGCGGTGTAGAAACGTTCGGCAGCCTCTCGTTGACTTGGCCGCCTCCCACTCGCCAGCACCCGCATGAGCGCCCCAGCTAGGCTGACGTCCTTGTCTTGTCCGGTCCATTCCAATGCCGTTCCGACTCATGCTTATCCTGAAAGTGCGGCACTCTCAACGGCAATGGCACCGGCAGCGACACCAAGGAGGGGAGAGAAACAGGAATTGTGCTGCGTGGGCAGTGAGACGTTGGGCAGTGATAGTGATGTAAGGTGGTGGTGGTGGTGGTGGTGGTGGTGGTGATGGTAGCAGCACTAGCCAAGTTCGCAGGACAGAGAGCCAGAATGGAAGGTCAGATAGATAGCAGCTGCCTGCGACAACCTACCACGCGCTCCCGTCAGTACCATCACTCACTCGCCGGTCACCGCACCTATTCCAAAGGTGCCTGACGTACAGAAAAGTCTGCATTCGTGCAAGAGCGAGGAGGGGCGGTCAGAGCTCGTTCTCTCCCCTCCGCTTCCTTCGTTATTAACCTACCACATATCCCCTCCTTTAGCTCTTGTCCTCGTCGTCTGTACCCCATCTTTCCTCCTTCTTCGTTTGCTGCGAGTCGGACGGGGATGTCGAGATGCCTCTTTTGACCCGGTGACTGCAGGAGGAACACGGACCGTCACGTCACGGGCAACAAAAAGGCGACCCGACATCTCGCTCTCACCAACACCCCGGGGGAGGTGAGAGAGGGGGACGAAGTGCCTTTCTCCGAGATACCAATCCGATCCGTAGTGCCTTTATCGCTGCCCGTACCTTCAAGAAAGCTCCCTTTCATTCTCGGCTCATCCTGCTCCCACCGTCCGAACAGGCGCACTCTCCAAACCCATTCCACCATCCATTCCGACTTTTATCTTCCCCCTCGGTCTCGGCCTGTCGACAGTTCAGCCCGGCGAATCTTGCCCTCCAGTCGCCGCATACCGGACGATACCTTACCTGACTGGAGCGACAGGGGGCCCCTTTCTCCAACGCCGTGCCGTTTTAGCGCAAATCAATCAGCACCCCTGAGCTGTTGCGAGATTACGGATCCAGCAAAGCATCCGGGAATTAAAAAAAGAAAACGCGGGAAAAAGTTCGGTCACTGGCTTCCGAAGCATCTAACGCAACGCACACGACCAACATCACGACGACACTGTCATCGGCTTCATCGACTTAACCAGTCACCGCCTCCACAAGGTCAGCTATCCCGTCCCGTATTGTCGTTGCCTGCACGAGGCCCTGCAGTTCCAGTCTGCGGCCCAAGCCCCGGGTTACGTACGTGCTCTGTCGCCCGCGTCCAACAAAAAAAAAAAAAAGCTAATTCCCTGGCGGAATGGAGCTGAAAAGACACATGGCCTAAACCCATCCAATTGTTTCAAAGCCTCCATTTCTTCCACTTTGACCGACCCTGCACAGCCAACCCGCTAACCTGCACCCTTTCAAATAGACCACTGTCTTTTCTTGCGAACTCCTCTGCGACCGTCATCTCGACACTTCTCCCCCGACTTCCTCCATCCATCTCCACGCGCACCCATAACCGGCCAACACCGACACAATGGCTCGCATCCAGATCCCCATCGACGCTCTGACGTCCCGCCTGAACATTCAGGACCGCTTCAACAGCATGCGCTCCGGCGGCTTGACCGCCAGGTTCGCCAACCTGCGTCCCGTCGGCGAGTTCTTCGACATGAAGCGCCTCTCCAAGCCTGGCAACTTTGGCGAGGTCCAGTCGCGATGGAACTACAACCTCTCCTACTTCTCCAGCAACTACAGCGTCGTCTTCCTCATGCTCAGCATCTACGCGCTACTCACCAACTGGCTGTTGCTGTTCGACATCATCTTCGTCGTTGCAGGCATGTTCCTCATCGGCAAGCTTGACGGCCGTGATCTCGAGATCGGTACCTTCCGCGCCTCCACCTCCCAGCTGTGGACCGGTCTCCTCGTCATTGCCATTCCCGTGGGCCTGTTCGCGTCGCCCTTCTCGACGCTGCTCTGGCTCATCGGTGCTTCTGGCGTGGTCATTCTTGGCCACGCTGCTTTTATGGACAAGCCCATCGATGAGGCTTTTTCCGGGGAGGCGGTCTAGACGGTCGGCCGCGAGCTCCCAAATTTGCGCCCCAATGGGGAAGACCATCGAGGCGCGGGCGGAGGAATCAGGGAGCAGCGCAACGGGGGCATTGGGAAAGTGGAGAGAGAGTTGAGGAGCTAGACACGGACGAGAACGATTCGGATATACAAGGCGTTGGTTTGGTTTCGAGGGGCAAGCGGATCGCCAGCGACTCGCTTCGGTTTACGGGTACAGACTTGGGTGACAGGACGGGCACATCACGGAGGGGCTACGAATACCTGTCAGAGGACGAAGACGACAGCAGCGAGGACGATAGCGAAGAAGACGACGACTCTTCGGAAGACGAGCTCGAGATCGATTGGGATCAGCTTTCGCCGATGGAGCGAGAGGAGGCATTGGTTCAAACAGCACTAGCTCGCATCCGCCGTGCCCAGGAAAAGGGCAGAGCAGATGTCAAGCTCAACAAGGACGAGATGGCTGCGCTTGAGCGACACAAGAAACGCATGGCAAAGGAAGCGCGCAAGCAAGAGCGCAAACGGCGCAAGGAGAAGGAGCAACGCTACTCCATCCCGCTGTCACAGTTGCAGGCACCGGTTAGAAGACGGTCTCCGACGGCTACTGCGGACGATGACTTGCCGCTCAATCCGTCTCCTGGCACCTTCGACGCGGTTCAAAACCGAGGCGCGCTGCCTCCTGTGGGCTACTTTCCTCCCCCGAACGCTTCTCGCACCCGCCACCGTTCATCAACTTCTTCCTCCCAGCGACCTCCTGCGGGCGGCGGCGACAGAGGTTCGTCGCCATTCCAATACGCGTACGTCGGTTCACGCCAGGCTTCAGACAACATGTCGCCGGCATCGTCTACATCATCAAAGTCAAAGTCGAAGGCGGCGGTCGATCCTTTTCAGTTTCAGACGGAGGGGTCCAGCGCCCAAGGCATTGTAGCTCGGCGTAACGTGTCGGGCTCAACAGATGGCAGACGGACTCCTGCGGTTCCAGCTACCTCGCGTGTGACCAGGTCGCGGGCTCCACCTCCGGAGTCGGAATCGTCCAGCGACAGCAGCAGCGAGGAAAGCACGGAGGAGAGCACCAGTGACGGTACTGGGAATGGTGCGCAGATCGTCGAGCCTCCGGCGCCGCCGCCGCAGACAAGGCGCGGTCGCAGGGAGGCCATCATTGTTGAAGAGGCTGCGTCCCGCGAACCAGCGCGTGAATCGTCGCGAGGCAAGAAGTCGTCCAATCCGTCTCCGTCCAAGAGGAAGCCCGTGGCGAGTAGGAAAAAGAAGAAATGAATGTCGTCTGGCGTTGTCCTTGTATGCATAATAGAGCCTTATTTCCTAATGAATCCGTCTCAACCACTCAACAATTATGTTCTTGCCAAGTGATGTATAGGGTCATAATTCGTCTCTTGATCTATGCTAAAACGTATGCATCATGCATCTATATGTAAAATGCGCCCGCCAGGTCGACCCCAGAAGTATGGGACGAACCAGAATGTTAACCTTTGCCCCAAACGCCCAAAAACGATATATGGATATAACCTTCCCAAGCAACAAAAAACGCAATCTGCCCTTCGTTCCAGACGAACCGTTCATGAACTCATCATCACCATACCCCCTTCTCTTTTGTGGGAGTCTACACAAACATCTTGGCAATGCCATTCACAATCCCGTCCCCCCACCCGCCGTCCCTCTCGACGCTCCTGCGCTCCCACGACATGCCGCCGTCGTAGCCGCGCTCGACGTGCACGCTCCCGCCGCGCGCGCCGCCGAGGCCGGTGGTGGCCATGCGCATGGCCTCGCCGACGAGGCCGACGGAGTCGCCCTGGGCGGCCTTCGCGCCGATGCCGATCATGCGCTCGATGCCGGGCGGGAGGCGCAGGCCGAAGCGGGCGAGGAGGGCGGTGAGGAAGCCGCCGGTGATGAGGGGCATGATGACGAGGGCGAGGACCTTGTAGGGGTGCTTCTTCGCGTAGTAGACGAGGTCGCGCCAGAGGCGCTTGACCTGCTTCAGGGTCTTGTGGAGGAAGCCGGAGCGCGGGGAGCGTTTGTAGTAGGAGGGGGAGCGGCCTGGGGGTTTGGTGAGTTAGTGTGTTGTGCGGATAGGTAGGTGGTTGTCTTGGATGTCGCGGGGCACGAGGGAGGAGGGCACAGAGACATGGAGACACAGAGACACAACATACCTCCGAAGCCAAAGAAGCCAGACGAGGAGCGGGAGGCGTTGGGGATGCCGAAGAAGCTGGAGCGGGACGAGTTGTGCTTCTTGTAGTGGTCGTCGCCGCCGCCGAAGATGGAGCCGACGATGCTCGGGGCGCTGTGCCGCTTGTTGCTCTTTGAGCGGGAGGAGGAATTGGAGCGGGAGCGGTGCTTGGATTTGGACGACTTGTGGTGCGAGGAGTGCCGGCGCGAGTGGGATGACTTGTGGGAGATGACGGACCCGTTGTCGAAGTCGAAGAAGCCCATCGTTGCGGTTTTTCTTGTTGTTCTGCTTTCTCTATCTGAAGGGTGTTGTCTAATTGTCTAGAGGAGGGGGATTGATTGAGGCGGGAGGGGGGTTCTCGGAGCAGGGAAGATGGATGCTGGCTGCTGGGAGGAGTTCGCGGGAAGGGTGCGTAGGGCTGGTGGCGGGTTTGTTGGCGTGGTTCGGTTGTGTGAGCTGGGGGAGATGGAGGAGAGCAAGGTTGAAGAAGGACCAGCTTGGGATCTGTGCTGGAATGGCTTTCCTTGTGAGAGGGGTGAGAAGGTGAGGGATGGGAGGGAAGCGAGAGAGCGGAGGAGGGAAAGAAGTGGACGTGGAGGAAGAGAGTGTGGGTTTGTGTGAGTGAGGGACTGGGGGGAGAGAAGAGTCCACCACGGAGCGCGGAAAGAGAGTGAGAGAGCGACAAGATATGGATTCGGTGTAACCTGGAACACACGCCCGTTTTTTTTCGTGCGCTTGTCTTTGTATCCCCCGCCCCTTGTGTGTGTGTGAGGCTGGCAGAATATGGAGAATGCGACGTTGGGGCTAGCTTTTGCTTGCGCACGTGGGTTTGGTTATTCTTGGATTGAAGCTGTTTGATGATGATGAAAAGCTATGAATGGCTAGTCATGGGGTATCTGCTCTTTAAAGCTTTTTAGAAAGAGGATGAATCGGGCCAGATTTGATGATATGGCACTGGTCACCTTGGGCTTCAAGGTGAAAAAGCTTAGGTTTGAAGATCAGATGTTCTGGATTCCGTCCAAGCTAGGGGGCCGCTTGATCGTGGAGCTCTCTGGTTTGCTTGAAGAAGTGGACGACGCAGGTTAGAGGCCAGGACCGCGGCGCATCGCAGCGGGCAATGTGGACTTTTCTTCGCGATGCGAGTGTGCGTTTGCAGCGTCTTCGTTCCCTCTCTCCTGCGTTTTCGTCTCGTCTTTTTTTCGCTAGTGCCGGGGATTTTACTCTGGCGATTGTCGATGAGTGGACGGGGAAAGTGCCGGGAACGATGATGTGGTCTGTATGGGATGTGGAATGTGGGAAATTGTGGACAAGACGCCCTCTTTTTCTGCGGGTGTGAGAGGTGAACTGGAGGGGATGGGAAAGGCAAGGGTCGGCTATCTGGTAGCGAGGGTTTCTTCGACGTAGGCCTGGTCCGTTGTTGAAGAGTCCAGAACGTGGTAGGGCCAATTGAATGGGTGAATTGCGCTTTGGGTAATCAGGTTTCGCTGCAGTCGAGAGTTTTGGGGCATATACGACGTTGTGAGATGTGGTATTTCTCTTGTTTCCTTTCTGATAGAAAGCGGCGGTGAGAGGGATTGGAAATCTGACTGATATTCTTGCAGATTTGTGCGAGGACTACGGACTATGGGAGTTTGCCTACTGAGACATTTCGCGGAGTTTGCGACTGAGAACGGCAGACGGGAAAAAAGAAGATGGCTGGGGATTTTTCGGGGCCTTGTCTCTGATGACTGACATGAACCTCTGGGCAAAGCGCAGGCACAGGCACAGGGTCCCCCAGCTGCGTGCGAAAGCTCCTCCAAACCCCTCCGCAGAGTGACAGCTCTGAGCTCTCTTTTGAGAGCTGCGTGCTCCGTGCACGAACTGGCCTGCGCTAGCAGATGAAAAAAAACGTGATGGAGGGTGGCGCTAGGCGGGTTCTGGATTAGGGCGGTCGTTGATCAGTTGCGGTCTGTGGAGAAGAGGGAGGGCTGGGATCGTGAGAGGTTTGTTCGCTTTTTCGTGTTGGTTGGGAGGGGCCTTTTTGGGTGGGTGGAGGGGGCAAGGAGGCCATTTCGAAGGCTTGGCTGTTGCTGATTGTGGGATTGGACTCCAACTCCAGAGGGACGGCTTTTCGATGTTGATGATGGCAGAGCTGGGATGGACTTTCACCGTGAGCACGGCTGGCTCAGTCTTCTGAACTGTGGGCAGGACGGTCAACACCCCGCAGGTTGAGGACGGGAGCCGTCAAGACTACGTAGGCATAAGAACTCGCATGCGCAGTCTTTTCAAGCTCTTCGAGCACGGGAGTGGTCAATATAGCCTTCAATCATCGTTAACAACAGACCCAGGACGGATTATCTGTACTCCTTGCTCTTGGCCCTTCACGGTACGAGACGTGGTGGACATCTACACCCGGTCCACGCCATCTTCCGGGCAATGATTCGGGCAATGATGCCGCACTAGATCATCATTTCTGTTGTTTTCGAAACATATATCCAACTATTATTCAGCATGGTGCTTTATCATAGCATGAGGCACACGGAGATGCAGCAGAAGGTTAGCAGACCTGGCCCAGGCAGCCTGCTTCGGACAAGTCCCCTCGACAGAGCATTCCACATTTGATAAGTACTATTCTGCTGTGTCCTGTTCCAAAACCCAGATACTGAATTTATTCCTTGTACGCATGATGCGAGGAAGAGCCGTTTCCGCCTGAGGCAAAGCGGGTCGATACATGTACTCTCACAACTGGGTACTGTTAGGCATTCGAGGAGCACTTCAGCAGACCCAATACTCTACGGGAAATATTACTTAAAGAAAGCCGGACGCTTTTCAAACTCATCGTGCATTACGTCTATAAAGAAAAGGTTGATACGGTTCCCAGAAGACATGGTTTTAGTCAACAACTATGTTAGGACCGCCTGGCTTCACAGGCCCCATGTCAATGTTTCTGTCGTTAAGGACGTATTCATCGCAACAGTCGCTACATAACAATACAAAGCAGTCGATTGGTTTTGAAGTACACACTTACGTAAAACTATTTTTCCGGGGTCGCATTAATACAAGTTCGCGTCCTTCATCGCGAGACCGATGTCCACGTGCCTGCTATCTACGTCCGGCTGCGTTCCATGCCCTGATCCATATTAATACCTATATCCTTAATTTGGCAACTCATTAATTCCTTGAGCATCCTCATACAATCTCATGGTTCAACATGGGCGATTGAAGTATTTTCTGCTGGTATTGATAGCTTGGCCTAGTCGGATGTATATGGATGACCACGATGGTAGCTCCGTGATGTGTATGCACCTTTGCTGAGCCTGCCGAGGCCACAAAACACATCGTATAAAAGGAAAGACCTTTAGATGACGAAGACATTCCAGAACACAAAATGTTCTCTTGCAAGGAATTTCTTTTTCCAGTGGCGTAGGGGACCATGGTTTTTGCCTCAAGTCAAGCAGCCTCCCTATGGTGATGATGCCTTGGACGATACTGGCCATAGTGCGGGAGCGGATGCTGTGCTCCGCCCTTTTCACTGTCACTCGTCAAGTATTCTCATAATCAAAGATCGAATCTCAGTTGTCATTAAGGTAGGTTATCATCATTGGCTAAGATGTATGCCTCAGATTGCTACACCTAGGGCTTCTTTGTGATGACGGCATCTTGTCCCAAGCAATGGGTATGAGCACCGTTTCAATGCAGATCCCCGCGCCGATCCTTTTGTGCTGCAAGAAGAAAGAAATCGTGTTTTGTAGTCTCATGTTGAATGAAACGTTCCCTCAACATTGTATATCGCTCACTAAGTTGAAGCCAACTTTTGCCGGCTGGCATCACCATCAACACCATAGGGAAAACGAAAAACATATTAAAAACCGCTCCAATATCTTCCATCATCGGAGTCTTGGGATGGGAAGATAGGTTACCGCGTCGCTTGCCCGAGGAACGGGCAATGTTGACGAAAGTTGTGCATAAAGTTTTCATTGGCGTCAAGGTTTGCACTGTCATTCTTGTACTGGAGTTGACCTTGAGAGCGACAAACCGTCACTTATCGCTATCGCTATCTACACAGTATTGCCCCATTACTCTCTGCTGCGCAACAACGAGGTCATTCGAAGGCTCACATGCCGAAGGGGCTCGTTTTCTCTCCAAACTATCGACCTAGAGCCGCTAGGTGAATGCCACTCCCCAATCATAAGCCTTGAGAGAAATCATTGCCATCACCTCAAAAGCTTCAGCGTCCGACGACATAGATCTGGTCAAGCTTAGAGTCGCTCGATTAAGTCTATTTAAGAGTATGTCGTCTACTACAACAACTTCAAGAGAAAACAAATGCGCTTCGAATAGCACCGAGACTTCTAATCGTTGAGAGGGTCAAAAGCACCGTTGGCAGAGCAGCGAGCGGGGGAAATCATCTACCACTCGCATCCTGTACCTTCCCCCCCTTTCTCTCTGCCCATCTTCGGCGTTCTTTGGTTATTCTTGTGTCTCGTTTGACCAATATTAGAATGGCTAAACCCCCAAGAGCATTGAATTGAAGAGTCTATCTATCTTATGATACTTGAGATCCTCGAGACAAAGTTAGTTCTCATCAGAAACAGCTTTTAATTCTTCTTTCCTTGCTATCAGGCTATCACCATCACGTAGATAACCATTTTATCATTCAATATGACTGTCATATGTATAAAATGGCCACTCGATAACTCTTGTTTGCGCGGCAATCGTACTCGGTAACCCACGTATCACATCCCAAAAGAGGGACCCCCTAGTTGTAGCACTTCTACCCACGCAGAAGTTCTTTTCTCAGCTTCACTTCAACCTGGGGCATTCTCCTTAGACATATCCCCCGTCATCATCCCTGCTTCTCTCGATGTATTCCATCCAAAAATGATACACCAAATATCTTACGTGGCTTGACGACGGGTCCTTGCCGCCTCTGCGACTAAGAACGTCGGTAAGGCCGCTGTATGCCTGCGATCCGCCATTCCTATTTCCTTGACGTCCATTGTTTATAGAGAGAGGATATCTGAAATACGAGAATAGCGACAACATGTAGGCTTTGGCATGTTCATGATTACAGAAACACCGCTAGAGCTCGTTGAAGGCCGCATCGCTCGGGAGTGGCGCCGCGTCATAACAGCGCGAGCTTTCGAATCATCGTGCTCAGCTCGTCCGAATTGGATCATAATCTGCCGATATCGTGATGTAAGAAATATCTGCAGCTACTGTAGAGTAGATAGCACGAAGCATTCTCGAGACTTTGCTGTGCGTCTATCCTTCAACCGCACTGATGCTGTATCATCTTAACATTGCCGCAGCAAAAGCTGTTATGCTTCATAGAACCATCGTCTGCTGCTGTTGTTATCATTTGCTGAGTATTTTTGAGAAAGTATTCTTATGAGACTAAAGACGAAGACTTCACAGATCCACAGCCCCATTTGACAGAATCAATAACACCCACGATGGCTAGCTTGCATGGACGCGGGCGAAGAGCGCCTCGCCTGGGTGGCAAGACAGTCTCAGGGGCGTCTAGGTGATCTTGCTACTTTTAGACTCACTGGCTCAAGATTGTGAGGTCAGCCCAATGGTGTCTTCGTGTGACTTTCTGGTTTTCTTATTCGGAGATAGGAACGTAAGAATCATGATATTTGTCGAAGACTCGCTCAGAATAGAACTTATCATAAAGGCAATTCGCAGTATGTCTCTATCTCACCCGGAGCCCTGGCTATACCTGGGAGAATGTTCAGAAGATGATGGACGAGCATGATGAAGTTAGAAAAGCTCGATTCTGTTGCTTATCTGGTAGTCACTAGGATCCGCCGGTCCTTTGAGCACTCATACTTCGGCATTCATGTATACAGCGACCACCCGGAGACCATTCTTGCAGGGACAAGCTCACGAGGCGAAAGTTGGTATGGAATTGTATTTTAAGATGGGCTGGCTTTATTAATCAATCTAATGTCGAACGCAATGCATAGTTCCTCTCATGGTTGCCCTCAATTTCCGCAGTTGACTTCGCAGTCCGGCCGACGTGGTGCTGCTCCGGTGCGCCAGCGCAAGTTGCAGGGAAGACGGTTCACCCCCTTTTCATGATTCGTCCGGCATACGCAACTGATGACGGAGATTTCGAAAGAAGATCGACATAAGCTCATACCTTAATGATGATCTTGCTAGTGCCTAACATTGCAATTGTGTCGTCCAGCTCTGAGGAACTGTCAGTGCTTGGTATATCTGCCGATCTTATTGTGGTCAGAGACTTAATTTTTGAGATCGAGAAGGCTGTTTTATGTCAGCATACATACCATGAGATGAGATCATTGTCGCGCGATGTCCTAAGTTTGGCCCTCCAACATGTCCTTCCCGTACGAACAAAAGCTCTTAAAAAAGCGAGGACAGAAGTAAACGTTGAGTCAACGAGTCCTAGGACTGCCGTCACAGCAGCGCTGGCTAGTATACAAAAGTATATTAGTAGCATAAAGACTGAGTCGCACAGGAGAGCAATCATCTTACTCTCATCTGACTCTCATCTTGCCGATGAGATCGAGCATATCGAAATTCTTCAGGAATTAATGAGAGGGGATCAAGAGTGTTTTAGAGCAAGCTCAACATACAGGGTCTTCAGGTAATGAGTTCATGGAAAGCAATGCGCCACTCTAATTTAGCCTATTCCATTTCATCACGTCTTCTTTGCAGCTTTAGCTAGGGGAAGAAAAGTTCTACCAAAGGCGTGCCATTTCCTAAGAAGTCTGGAAGCATAACGAAAACTACACGTAACATTGAGGATTTAGGGCCTGAATGCAGTTGTAGTATTTGATTGGCAATTCTCCTCAGCATTCTGTCCTTTGTATTAATAGATGACCTTCGGAGTGATAGATTGGTAGCCCGGCCCGTTAGGAGGACCAGGCTCCGGCTTGCCCATGTAGTCTTGCGGTCCTTCCTTTGCTTCTACACTTCGGTGCATCCCATTGGATTCTGCCCTATTCAAGGGATGAGAATTTCCTAAAACCTTGGGCTCGACAAATGGCTTCTGCAGGCACGGCTCAGTGTAAGTAAGTGCAGGCCGAGGTTTTCCGAGCCACGCTGTCGTAGCTTCCTGAGGCTTTGGACCCAAAACGCCAGAACCACTCATGAAAATGTAATCGGCGAATTGACTTCCATACTGCACGTAGCGACCGCCGTTGTTCTGATCAAAAAGATCGCTCAGGTTAAGGTCGCGGCTATTGTCATCAGTCTTAAGGCCTTTGGGGATAGATACGCGGAGATGAAGGCCCATGTTCTTGGCGCAATATCACCACGATCACACCAGTCAAAGACCCCTTCGGGCACTGGGACCATTTCCCGAATGTAATGAGAAGGACGAGAAGTCTGCATCGTAGATGTACAGAGCGACAGGATCCTTGATAGAGATTGTGACTGGGATAGGACACACTTCGTCGTGAGCAAGACGACAGACTTCGTTGATTGCGGCACCAATCTACAAATCGTTAGTCTCGAATAATTCTTAATGGACAGCAGCGTCTTTTACCGTCGGGTCAGAATTTCTGCCCGGATTACCGAAGGCAGATCCATCTCCGCAAAGGGTAATCATGTTGGTAATAGGCTCGCCGTACACCAAGTCGGTTCGGGTAACGGTGGCTTGAGCAGCGATATCAATCTCAGCACTGAGAGTATTGTTGATTTGGATGAGGTGGGCAATGGTGCCAGTGTCGGTGCGACCATTCCACTTGTTGTAGATGCTGTATTCGCCTCGATCGTCCACCAGATGATCACCTTTGATCTCATCTGCTAAATCGGGGTTCAAATTCTTGTAAATATCGAGGATGTTGTTGTTCCTCTCATGCTCTTTGGTCGCTAGGTTGTCGATGGGAGTTTCAGTGAGAATGGGGTTATACTTGGCCAGGTGTTCCCAGTACTTGTTATGAATTAGTACCACAATCATTCGTTTAAAGAAAGATGTAGCAGGGTCATACCTCGGGACCTTCGCAAGTGAAGCTCACAATTTGCACATCTCCATCAACGTTTTTTTTGGTAGACCATTCAAGATATTCGTCCATCACCCAACGATCCTGCTTTTCTTGATATTCTTCGACAACTTCATCCTTTCCCGTCTTTTCGTTCTTCCTATGGAACTTCACAATCAAGCGGCCAGGAGGAGCTCGCTGGTTCTCTGAGTTCTCTGCGTATGCCCATCGGCCGTCGTCCGTAGGCTGCTTGATTCTGACCTGTTAACAAGTCAGACGATTGCGTAGAAGACTGGTGGAGAACTTGCATTCAGAGGGAAGCCAACCCAGGTGATGGGTACAGGAGGCAGAGACGAGTCGTAGGCAAATTTAAGGGGGTTGAAGAACTGAGTGAGAACCTTCCTCGGCGTCTCTGCAGATCTGCCTGCTATCTCGTTATTGAACCAGCCATCAACAGTCTTGGACCATTCTTCACGCTGTTCACCCTCCTTCAAGTCATCCAAGAAAGCAGGAGGACGAAACTTGTCGAGCGGCTCAAGTCCAGGCATTGCGGTTGAGAATTGACAAAAATGAAGATGATGTGGAAGGAATACGTGAGAAGACCAAGTTAAATTGTGATATGAATAACATGTCGAGGTGGAAATGCTTTTGCTCTTTCTTCTGGACGTGCTCAAATGCTATAAAATGTATTGCATTTGGCCGAATACGATGTTACGAGCTCTTCAGAAAGCACAACACGTACGATGAGCTGATGACCCAGTTTTGGGGTAAGTGAAGTCTTCTGGTCAGGATTGATTAATATCAACGTTATGCAGACGATCCAGACATAATCCTGCAGACATACGCCGTTGCAGATGGTCAAACAGTCCCAAGGAACAAACAGAAACCTTGGTTCAGATCAGACCTTCGCTTCGTCTCTGTCATCTTTCCCACTGATGCAAACCATAATTAAGATGGCAGGGCTCCGATCGGGTCTGTTTCGTGAGCGCCCTGGTTTGAGCTCATAGCAGCGTAAGTAAATGGGTCAACAATATGCTGTCTTCTCGACTTACAGTTCAGCTCCTCTTCTATCCGCTCCGAAAAGCATATCCTCCACATCATGAGTTGGTCGCGTGAAGATGGCCAATTCAGGTACTATGCCGTTAGTGGAACGTCTGCTTCTGTTAGGTATACAAAGTTGATGAGGATGGTAGCGCGATCTTATAATGAATGAAGGAGCCAGATCGCAGCACGGCTGGGTATATCTCTGCTCTTCGATGGATGCTTTCGATGCCCCAGGCAAGGCATAACTGGGCCCTTTGAATGGCCATGTCAATGGAGGAATCGTCATGAAAGAGATCCACAAGTAAGTTGTCACCGGGCTGATATAAACCAATGAAACTGCTGACGTGGTCATAGGCCTTGGATGCACTGGCTTGTTGGAGGCCGGGGAGTGACCGATCTTCTTGATGCAGAGCTCATCTCGCAGCTTACGAAGGCTAGATGGCTCACTTATCCTGGATTTCCTCCTCTTTACGGCGCAAGTGTTCAATCTGGCGAGACGTTCGAAAGAATAGTGCTGGATTCCCTCAGAACCTGGTTTACTAGCCGACGCCACAAGGATTTCTTCACCGATAAAGGGGAGACTAAAAGGTTTCCGGATAATATTCAGCGTTGGGCAGCACACTTTTTCCTGACGACCAACATCAACATTGCTGCTACTTCCAACAATGCCAATATTGTACCTTCGGATCATTTCTTCAGCTATGAAATGCTCAGAGGATACAGCGACCTTCTGGTAGGTCGATCTTATTTCACTGCCAGTCCTTGTCGGCAAAGAGGGACACCCTCAGTAATGCACTTGTTGACAATCGCAGCCCAACCGGAATCTCGCCAACGACCAATGGCTAGCTACCCGTATACTCAAGGAGACCCCAGCTGCGTTAACGGCCTGGAACGAAAAACAATCTCGATTAAATGGCGATAAGCCTCTAACTCAGAAACAATGGTTCAGACGCTACACCATTCCACCTTTCAAGTACGACGAGCCGTCTTATCTCTGGGCTTCGCGGGAACTCAAACTCTGCACCTTACAGGAGGTAGCCAATAAGCAAGACGCACAAGTCATTGTTCCAGCGAACACACTTGCCGGCGGCATTTTCACGGGAACTCTTGAGAATGGCGAAGAGGACATTAGTGGAGGAGCCCAAGTCAACTTCGCCGTTCAGCAATGGGGCGAAGGGGACAATCCTTGGGTTGTCCTTCAAAGCTCTGTGAATGACGCACATGGCGTGTGGACTGCTCAGAAGATGTTCTTGGGACATGACAAAAAGTCAGCCCGGTGTCAACTCTTTTCTGAAAAAACCTTCAACGCCTTGCAGATGGTTGACTTTTGGAATCCGATATATTCTGAGAGACGTCTCAAGTTGATGCAGTACATACCCGTCAAGGCTGAACTCTTGGACACGCCGGTTACCGACCCAACGACCGGTGACGACGTGTACAGTTACGACCTTGAGAGAAACTTCATCGATGCTGTCAGGAAGAGAGTGGACGGCACAGGGGACCTGGAGAAACTCCAAGATGAATGGCCAGAGGCCGAGTTCTTGTGCAACTTGGACAAGCCTCTCATTGAGCATCAAATTCGGATTTCCGACTACACCAACAAAGTGCAAAACAACTTGCAGGTCGCGACCTGGATCAAGGAGTGTTTGAAGCTCGCCGAGTCTCGACGCCGGATGTTTCGTCCGATGCCCACGGACTTTTTCGGTAGCAACATTCCATACTGCCTTGCCATGCCGACAGACAATCCGTGGCTAGAGATGACTGAGCAGGCTTCTGTACGACAAATTCCAGAGCGAGGTGTTGCCGTCTTGAAGGACTGGTTGGGATCGCTGGCTGGTAGCGATCCACAAGTCATCCCTGACCAGAGTCTCGGGAATATCAACAAACTCATTAGGGAGAATGTCAAAAATGACACAGTTGGCTTGCCGGTTGCTCTCCTGCCCAGGCCGTCGACGATGCGAATGGCTTGTCAACGCTTCATTGCGGTAACGAATCCTGAGACATCGGAACGGCCTCGCAGTTGCCCTTTCGTGGCGGGAGAACATCCAGCTTCTGTGCCCACATCAGTGTGAGCTTAGATCTAGCTATTATTGAAGAAGGACTATTATTATCATATCCAAGCAAGATCGATGTGTGATGTATGACTAGAGCTGGTGGCCCTGATACTATACTCTACTTAATCGTGCGAGCATTTTGCGGCTCGCTAATATACGCAGCAGGACTTATTCAGATGGTTATCAGAGTGCCGTGGACGTTCGTGGTGGCTGCTCGACAGTGACTATCACTATCACCCACTTTCCTCGCCCCAGGTAGTTATGTAAAGCCGAAAGAGCTTAAGAGCAACTCTCTGACGTAAATGTTTGTCTATCCTCTTGCGGGCTTACCGGGTGAGCTCGTGTGTAGGAAAGAGTTTGGGTACATCCTTCAGCCAGCGATTACCGCCGTTCTCACTACTGATGGCAGACCCGTCGTTCTGTGGCCGGCATCATGCATCTCGAATAATCAGCGGGAGTTGGACAGAGATAGAGCCCGGAAATGATACAACCTAAGGGCGTACATCTTGGCTTCAACGTGGGCCGGAAGTATGCGAGGTCATCAGTTTCATTTGCTGGATGTCTTGAATATAACGCACCCGGATATCCAAACCTTCGATTGGAGAAGAACCATCACTCACGGGGCTAGAGCATGGCTTGTTATATAGCGATGGCGATCTTACCGCCCCTCCAGTAAACCAGTCGAACACTGCTTTCCCTGTCAAGTCAGTAAACTGAAAGACATCATCACGGGCCCTTGAGCCCAACGGCTTGACCACACAAACCGGCCCGGTTCCCTTTAGCAATCCCAAGTAGACCTCTTACACCTTCACCTCCTTCAACCCATCTCCCAATCTACCAATAACCGCCCAGCCGAATGTAAACTTCCCAGCAAGCAATCATCGACCGGATCTGCTCCCGCACTACACCTCTCCTCCTCGCCCCGGATCTGAACCCGGTGGCGCCCGCCCCAAACCGCCCAGTCCAACCCTCCAACTCCCGACATACCTTACACAACCCACACGACCATAGTGAAGACCGCCCACCCCCCAGCAATACCCGCACCAAACAAGAACCCGAAAGGAACACATCCAAAACCACCAGCACCCCAGCCCTAAATCCAGAGGCGTGTCTCTATCCTCCCCCAGAAAGAAGGAGAGACCCGGAAAAGCGGCGGCGGCGGGGTGCGTAAGTGCTTTGCCGGACGAGGGGGTTGATGGGAAGATCCCGCGCCCTCGGGTCCTGCGATCCCGCATCTTCCCGAAGAGGGCCCCTCCATCCACATGGAACCCGACGACATCTCTCGGGACTGGCAAGTACACTACTACACCCCGGGAAAAATCAGAACGTCCCCACAAAGATTACTTTGACTACATGTCAGGCTCATAAAAGCAAGAGGCTTGGGAGATGCAAGATGCGGCGGACGGGAAGGGGAGATGTGACGGGGTGCATGGCATGGCCTCCACGCGGGAAGGTCAGTTAGTCCAATCCACTTAGATCAGCCCAGGGCGAAACTTCTGTTCCTGAACTTCAACTTCACCCCAAAACAATTCAACCGCCAATCTTCCCCCGTGGACAACTTCCCAATCGGTCACTTCAGCATCAAAGCCAAGATCTTCCCGTCAAATCCAATGTTCATCCAAACTGCCAAACATGCCTTCAGAGGCACAACCCACCTCACGTGACCCGATCCCCTGTCACCCTCCTCTGAACCAATCAAATCCCATCTTTTACTGTGCTCTCTTCCTCTAATTCCCGAACACCGCCCACTTTTTTATTCCCGCCGGGGTGACGGCCAATGCTCCCTCCCTCGCAATGACAGTGTCTGTGTGTGCTGTGTCGCGCGAAATTTCGGGAGCCGCAGCACCACCGCAGCACCTCAGCGCAAAAGCTCTGCGTCCAACCTCAACAAAACCACCACCTCGCCAAACCACCACCACCAGCACCCTCACGATCCCCCTCCCCTCCCAATCCTAATCCGACGACGACAAAATGGCCGCTATCGTCAAGGCGATCAACGCAAAGATCAGGTCTAACCCTGTGACGGACTATGTCTGCTCTACCCGTACGTATTTTCCCCTCTCGAATTTTTTTTCGAGGTGGAGGGTCCGCGGCCGGAGTTAGCGGGGATTATCCGCACCCAAGCTCCCCAAAGGGAGAGCATCGCAAGCCCTTGAAGCTTTAGATTGCTGTCGCGATGTGATGGGAAGCTCTAGAAAGCCAAAATAAAGCGAATTGCATCGTGTACGGAGCTTGCGGCCGAGAGAAGGGCTGTGCCGTCACCGGCCTGGAGCTCCGGCGCCGGAGGCCCGGGAAGGCTGAAGCCTGTCGCGATAGCTTCGCGGATGAGTCAAGCCGAGGATGAAATAGCTAACAATACTTGGCCAACAGACTTCTGGGGCCCCGTCTCCAACTTTGGTATCCCTCTGGCCGCCGTCATGGACACCCAAAAGTCTCCCGACCTGTACGTCTCCCCGCCGCCGCCCGCAATCGCCATCGCGATATCTATGCCCGCACCCTGATAAGGAATTTTTATATACTGACACGCACACCACGCAAAACAGTATCTCCGGCTCCATGACCGGTGCCCTTTGCATATACTCCGCCACCTTCATGCGCTACTCTCTCGCCGTCCAGCCCAAGAACTACCTCCTCTTCCTCTGCCACTTCGTCAACGAGGGCGCCCAGCTCACCCAGGGCTACCGCTGGCTGCAGTACAACCACTGGGGCGGAAAGGAGGCCCTGAACGCCAAGAGCGCCGTCGAGGGCGTCAAGGACAAGGCTGCCGCCGTCGAGGCCAAGGTCGAGAAGGCCATTGGCAAATAAGTTCTTGATATGGCTTGAGAGGGGGAAGGGAGCTTTCTTTATGACAGGTGTGGGGGGTCGTTCGGGGGCGTGGGATTGACGTTTCCTCGCCATCGAGGTGGTTACCAGCTGAGAGGTGGGGGCGGCTCTCGTAACGCCCGGGAGGGAGGTTACGAGTCTCGTTGACCACGAGTGCCGTGAATGAAGACGTGATAGGAGGAATCCCCGTCTGAGAGGTCACGGCTGCCCCCCGCATCACCAGCTGGGGCGCGAAACGTGGGTGGTAGTTGGCGGTTTACTGTACCATCATCACCTTTGCATTGTTGACATGCCTTTTTTTGTCTCTTTTTTCCTCCCGGGAACGGGACCCCTGATTCCCCGGGGCAAACATCCAAGGACGCGGGCCTTTTTTGTCGTTCAGTCTCCGGCCCGCTATTTCGTATAATAGAAAAAGCGAAACTGTTTCTGGGATCTCTGGCACGTGTGCCAACTTTGAACTGTGAGAGCAAGAGACCCCAAGAGTTCAAAAAAGTTTGAGTGACAAAGTGTGTGTGAGAGAGTTTCTCTTGGCCGCGATAGCCAAGAGGTCTGGAACTTGGATGTGGAGGGTAGCAGTGACAACGGCGGTTGCAATCATGGTCGAGCGGCGGTGCTTTGATGGTGGACCGCCGCACTCGGGGCCTTGATCCGAACTATGGGAAGCCTGGAAAGGTTTCCCCGTGAGTTTCTTCATGTTTTTTTTTTGCGCGCATCCATTGTCGGTGGTGCAGTGACAGCTGGACGGAGCGGAGCGGAGCCCTCCTATTTCGGGCGATTCGCGCTTTGTTTCAAGGGCCGGGGCCAGAGACAGGAGGTCAAGGAGGGGTTGACCAGGACTCTGGACAAACAACGAGAGAGATTCGATGAGTCAAAAATAGGTGTCGTCTCATCTCGTCCACAGGTTGCTCGAACGTGGACAGACTGAATAGTGGATGTCCCTCCGAAACTGCGAGAGCACCGACATGACCCCCACTCTCTCTGTCGATGTTGGCACCTGGGCATGATCTCGCCGGACGGCCGGCCGAGTGTAGATCCATCTCGTCCCTGGTGTGCTTGGCACCGCCGCGCATGCACCGCTGGAGTCCGGCGTTATTAATCGTGGGGTGCAGGGCGGGTACGAAGACTTCTGCGTATGCCTCAAATAACCTTTGATATCCGCCGACTCGAAAGAGTCACACACGGCAGGCGATCACGCAAGGTGGCAGGGAGAAGGGGGGCGACCAGCACCGATTTCAGGAGCTGAGGCGACCAGGCTGAAATAAATGTCGCATAGTGTGGTGATATTGTGGCTAATTCTCATTACCATCGACAACTCCATCGTCGTCCAGCCTCGTTGGCGGACTGGAGATACACCGTGACGCACTTTGTTGCTTGCGCGCTTTGAGTGAATGGAGACCTGGGAAACCAGATGCCGGCAGAGCCGACGTCGGAGTATCCAGATGTGGTTGGGGAGTCATCACCATGGTAGGTATGGCATGGTGGGTTTAGGCTGGTGAGCAGGCAATTTTTTTTTTCCTTTCCTTGCTGCAAATGCCGCTCGCGCTTTGATATCGACGCGATTGGATCGAGCGAGAAAAAGAGAAAACGGGGACGTCAAGGCTTCGATGGGGGGCCAAGAGTCTTGGAAACGACCCGGAACATTGGGCTTGAACTGCGCAGGATAATCTGGCCGAGTCGCCCGCAGGCTTGCAGCACAAGTGAGATCCAGGATGGCACCTTGGCGGTGTAACGAGTCGAGATGGTTGATACGGCGAGTTGCAGTCGCACCTCTAGATGCACTGGCTCAAAGCCGATGATTCAGTCTCTGGCGTGCCCGATTTCATGGGACTTGTTCCTCTTGGGGACCACGGGACAAGACCCAGGCCCAGTCCGGGGATTTCACCTCAAGAGTCAGTGGACCGGGAATAACTTTCGAGTAATATGGGGGCTGCGCGGTTTTGTTTTGACGGAGGGACCTGGGCGATTCGGGTCCTGCGCCTGGGATGGTGCGCTTCTGGCGAGTGGCTTCATGGCTGCCGTCTTGTAGTTACATGTGGTCAGTGATGATCCAACTGGATGGACATCGTAAGGTGAAGTGGGCGGTCGCGGCGGCGGCGGTTGGCGGTTCCAGTAGCCAGTCCGGGCCAAGGTCGGCGTGGCCTGCCTTGCCGTGTCGCATCCCATCCCATCCCAGGACTGGCCGTTGGCGTGGTTGGTGGCGGAAGGGTAGCCGGCGCTCGCTGTCTCGCGGGCATGCCCCTCGGTGCAAGAGGCCGAGGTTGACGATATTTCGGATATTGTCTTTCTCCCTAGCGAAGCCGTCTGGAAAAGAATAAGACGTCAAAGGGGTAAACAAAAGGCAGAACCCTGTGCAAGTCACCCCGTCCACCCCGCATTCTGCGACGAGCTGGACCGCGGGGCGAAAATGGTCAGGAACGGCGTCCCGAGAACTTCATCGCAACGACTGATATCGCCTCGAGTTGTCCCGAAGAGAAGCACGGTCTAGGTGGACGTCAGGCCGTTGAAAGAGGCGGACGTCCGATCCGTGACCGTGTAGTCGGGTGGACAGCCGTGTTATCCTCGGCCTTCGGCAGTGGTGGCGCCCGGGGAGAGCCCATACAGGCTTTTCAAGCTCTGGGGAGTCCCGTGAAGAGCTCGTGAGATTGCGAGGATTGCCGAGCTGGGTGCTCTTCTCTCGGGATTGGGGAAATTATGTCGGTATCTTTGTTTACGAAGGGTGTGCAGTGTAGTGTTTTTGGTGCATGAAACCTTCCTTGCCTTGTGACAGGCGCCACCACTTGCAGAATGAATGCTTCAAGGTTGTGTGTGCTTGGGGGAGGTGCAAGACACCGGCACTCGGCGTGTCTTGCCAATCCAATTGGCTTAGGTTTGCAAGTCAGGTACGCCTGGCTGCTGGTCTTTCCTCTTGGACCGGCACCGCAGGTAATTCGTGTGCTTGGCTCTTTCCAGCAAGTAATTACGATAAGGCAGTTGCTGCTTTCCTGACTCTCTCTGCAGGTTGGATTTTCCCTCCAATGCAGTCTGCAACTGCCACTGTCGCTATTCCGCAATTGGCTCTGTTGCTTCCAGGAATCTGTTAGTCAAACCGGAGGAAAGCAGTTTTGTATCGGCGAGCTGTGGTTGGCCAATTGGTTGGGGTTTAGCGGTGTTTTGCGACCCCGCCATCATCGCTTTTTACTTTTAGATTTACTACGGATACTCTGTACTTGTTACCTGTAACCTAGAAGGTATTTGGAGGTCGTGTTTGAGGGGGAAACTGACATGGCAAGCGCGGGCGTCTCAACGGCGAATGCACCCTCGTCTCTGGCGTGGATCTGGACCTGAGTCAACGTGCGGCGGTGCTGACGTTTAGTCTATAATAGATATCCAGGTGCCGCTTTCTGTTTTGTTTCGTTGTTGTTGATTGCAGATCCCATCTCTGGGCATTCTCATCAACTGTCTCAGGAGCTGCGGTCAAGGCACCGGCCCGCCGGGGAGAGTGAGAGGCTGGGCATATCTCAACCGTGGAAACACATGTGGTATCTCTCGGTCAGGGATGGGCGGGGGGCTTGCTGCTATTCTCAGGGCTTCAGGGCTGCTCTCGGGGCATTGCGAGGCCAAGAGGTATCACCATCTCAGGTTGGGATTTCACATGTATCCGCACGCTACGCTACCAGGATCTGGGCTCCGGGGTCGTCAGCCAGACCACGGGCAGCAAGCAGTGGACAGGCAGTCTATTGAAAGATTGACTAACTGCATTGCCCTTTGAGGCAAAGGATGCTCGACGAAATGCCATTGCATTTCTCAGGGCGATGAGGCTTGGTAACGGCAGCAGCAGACAGAAGAAAAAAAAAGAAGAAAAAAAAGAGGGTAGCCGCGACAAAGCGTGCTGTTTTGAGTGGGCAGCTGCTATCGCAGGGTGGCCTAAGCTCCCGTCCCAGCAGCAGCCACAGGTAAGGACCGCTGGAGGTAAGGAAGGTAAGAAAGGTCCGGTACGTACTTTACCTGCCGTTCAGGATGAGGTGGAGAGACTTGGGACTTCCATTGTACCGCGGTACGCAAACCCACCTGGACGCCCCTCTACCCCTCCCCCTCCTCTGGTCCTCTTTCCACCAGCTACACCTCCCATCTGATGCACCTGGCTGGCTGCCACGCACCTCATCTCGCGGCATCTCGCTCCTCGACATGGAGGTACCCGGATACTTCTCTACCTGGCTGCATGCCTTTACTTCGCGCTAGCTGCTGGAGACAAGGTCCCCTCCTTCATGACGACGAGGGGCGACAGGGGAGGGGCCTCTGGTGCCGTCGCCAGTCGGTTTCTACTTTCTCACCACTCCCTCACGCAGTCGACCACCTCGTCTCGCGGAGAGGTCGGCCTTTTCTTGCGTTGCCAGCCCCAATGCCAGTGTCAGTGCCATCTTTAGGTTGGTCTGAAGTCGATGGATGGACATGGCCCTCTCAGATGGATCTGTCTGGTCTCCTCTCCTGCCCCGGGATGTACTTACCTGAGGTACCAGGAGACGAGCCCTGGCGAAGAGGGAAACTGACAGACATGCCATTTACTTTTCTGGCACCAACCCAGATACAAATAAAATCCCCTCATCCCACGAGCTTCGTGTTCATCCCGTCCCTCCTCTCTTCCTCTCCTCGTCCTCCGCCATCTGTCCGCCGGCCGCTGCTGTTCTTGCTGCTGCGTACATAGTATTACATCGTCGTTTGTGCTCCCCCAGATACCACTGCTTGTTCGCATCCACCACCGTCATACCCCCCCACCCACCGACATCCACTCCCGTACCCTTCGGTCGGACGGGTGTAAGAGCGCAAAAAAGAAAGAGAGAAAGAGCTGTGCTCGCTTGTCATCGAAGCTCTCTACCCAGCCCCGGCAAAGAGCCAGCCAGCTTCCCTAGCTACCCCTCGGCTTTCATTCCACGTTCCTCTCAGTTCAGGACCCCGTCGAATCGAATCCCGTCGGCTCAACTTCTCAGCCCACCACACACGGCGCGTCTCTCTGCTTCGGTGCTTCGGCTCATCTGGACTCTGTTCCCCCTGACCCTTGTACCCGCCGCCGCCGCATCTGTTGCTGCTGCGCCTGATCTGCACCTGAAAGACAGGCGGCCAGAGACCAGACCACACACCCCCAAGCAAGCGGCACGTCCGACGAGCTTGTTGCGTCTAAAAGCTTGGGATTGGAAACCTGGGAGAACCCCACCAACCTAGACCAGACCCAAACCAAACCACCCCGCCAACCGAGAGCCGACGCAATTGTCTCGCACTTGAGACCTCAACAGCTTTCCCTGCCCCTCGGTTCCTTCAAAATAGACCGTTGTCCCTCGAGAATCTCTCTTCCTTCTTTCCTCACACCTTCCCACACGCTGCACAACTGCCCATCATGGCCCAGACGCAGCCCACATTCAACGATGTCTTCGAGGAGGGCGATGTCGAGGAGGTCCAGAAGGACCCCCAGACCATCCACCACATTCGTGCCAACTCGAGCATCATGCACCTGAAGAAGATTCTGGGTAAGCTTGAACCTCGTCGAGTCGGCTGAAAGCTCCAGAGACCTCTCTGAACCGTTCCCCCGAGAATTGCGCTGACCAGTGTTTTCGTGCCTCTAGTTGCCAACCGTGGTGAAATTCGTAAGTACATCCATTCATCCGGCCCTGACTCACGTAAGCTAACCGTCGTCCAGCAATTCGTGTATGTTGAATCTCCTCGAAGCTCAAGGTATTATAGAATTGCGTTGCTCACTTTCCTACCCGTATAGATTTTCAGAACTGTAAGCTACCCAACCGGCTGCGCCAGCACATCTGGCGACGCATCGCTGACTCTCTGTAGGCCCACGAGCTGTCATTGCACACCATCGCTGTCTTCAGGTAAAACACATCGCCTGGCCCGAACCAAGTTTCGCATACTAAACATCGCAGTTATGAGGACCGTCTCTCCATGCACAGACAAAGTATGTCCTTCACGCAGCTGCTTCTTCTCTCTGTTTCCCTCTAACCATTGTTCCACAGAGGCCGACGAGGCATACGTCATTGGCAAGCGCGGTCAATACACCCCGGTCGGTGCTTATCTCGCTGGAGATGAGATCATCAAGATTGCCGTCGAGCACGGCGCCCAGATGATTCACCCAGGTATGGACACCCAAAAAAACCGCCATTTTGACATGTGCTAATCCACCGCCAAAGGATACGGCTTCCTCTCAGAAAACGCCGAGTTCGCACGCAACGTCGAGAAGGCCGGTCTTATTGTAAGAGATCCTGTGGCACCCCCTAAAATCTGACAACCCACTGACTCGGGGCCCGTTTTAGTTCGTCGGACCTACGGCCGATGTCATTGACTCGCTAGGCGACAAGGTCTCCGCCCGAAAGCTCGCTATCGCTGCCGATGTCCCCGTCGTCCCCGGTACCGAAGGCGCCGTTGCCACCTTTGAGGAGGTCAAGAGCTTCACCGATCAATATGGTTTCCCCATCATCATCAAGGCCGCCTACGGTGGTGGTGGTCGTGGCATGCGTGTCGTGCGCGAGCAGGAGAGCTTGAAGGAGTCCTTCGAGAGAGCCACCTCCGAGGCCAAGTCTGCCTTCGGCAACGGCACCGTCTTCGTCGAGAGATTCCTCGACAAGCCCAAGCACATTGAGGTCCAGCTCCTCGGTGACAACCACGGAAACATTGTCCACCTGTACGAGCGTGACTGCTCCGTCCAGCGTCGCCACCAGAAGGTCGTCGAGATTGCCCCGGCGAAGGATCTTCCCACCGAGACTCGCGATGCTATCCTTAACGACGCCGTCAAGCTGGCCAAGTCGGTCAACTACCGCAACGCCGGTACCGCCGAGTTCCTGGTCGACCAGCAGAACAGGTACTACTTCATCGAGATCAACCCCCGTATCCAGGTCGAGCACACCATCACTGAGGAGATCACGGGTATCGATATCGTGGCCGCCCAGATCCAGATCGCCGCTGGCGCTACCCTGCAGCAGCTCGGTCTGACACAGGACCGCATCTCCACCAGAGGTTTCGCCATCCAGTGCAGAATCACCACTGAGGACCCCGCGAAGGGCTTCTCTCCCGACACCGGAAAGATCGAGGTCTACCGCTCTGCCGGTGGTAACGGTGTCCGTCTCGACGGTGGTAACGGTTTTGCTGGTGCCGTCATTACCCCCTATTACGACTCTATGTTGGTCAAGTGCACTTGCCACGGCTCAACATACGAGATTGCCCGCAGAAAGATTCTCCGTGCTCTGGTCGAGTTCCGTATCCGCGGCGTCAAGACCAACATTCCTTTCCTTGCGTCTCTGCTGACGCATCCCACCTTCATCGATGGCAACTGCTGGACGACCTTCATCGACGACACTCCTCAGCTGTTCGACCTCATTGGCAGCCAGAACCGTGCGCAGAAGCTTCTTGCGTACCTTGGTGACGTTGCCGTCAACGGCAGCAGCATCAAGGGCCAGATTGGTGAGCCCAAGTTCAAGGGTGACATCATCCTGCCCGAGCTTCTCAAGGAGGACGGCACCAAGCTCGATGTTTCCCAGCCCTGCAAGAAGGGATGGAGACAAATTATCGTCGAGCAGGGCCCCAAGGCCTTCGCAAAGGCCGTTCGCGCCAACAAGGGCTGCCTTCTGATGGATACCACATGGCGTGATGCCCATCAATCGCTTCTGGCTACCCGTGTGCGTACTGTTGATCTCCTGAACGTCTCCAAGGAAACCAGCCACGCTCTGTCCAACCTGTACGCTCTGGAGTGCTGGGGAGGTGCCACCTTCGATGTCGCCTACCGCTTCCTGTACGAGGACCCCTGGGACCGTCTGCGCCGCATGAGGAAGGCAGTCCCCAACATCCCCTTCCAGATGCTCCTGCGTGGAGCTAACGGTGTGGCCTATGCGTCCCTTCCCGACAACGCTATCGACCACTTCGTCGAGCAGGCTAAGAAGAACGGTGTCGATATCTTCCGTGTTTTCGACGCCCTGAACGACATCGACCAGCTCGAGGTCGGTATCAAGGCCGTTCACAAGGCTGGAGGTGTCGTCGAGGGTACCGTGTGCATTTCAGGAGACTGCAAGTTCCCCCTGTGTTCTATTCATGCTCATTGTCACGTTTGCTAACGAGTTTTCAGTGCTCAACCCCAAGAAGAAATATAACCTCCAGTACTACCTCGACTTGGTCGACAAGCTGGTCACCCTCGACATCCACGTCCTTGGCCTCAAGGATATGGCCGGTGTCCTCAAGCCCCACGCGGCTACTTTGTTGGTTGGCGCGATCCGCAAGAAGTACCCCGAGCTGCCCATCCACGTTCACACCCACGACTCCGCGGGTACGGGTGTTGCCTCCATGGTCGCTTGCGCCCAGGCCGGCGCCGATGCCGTCGACGCCGCCACCGACAGTCTGTCCGGTATGACCTCTCAGCCCAGCATCAACGCCATCATTGCTTCCCTTGAGGGCAGCGATCTCGACCCTGGTTTGAACCCCGCCCACGTCCGCGCTCTGGACACCTATTGGCAGCAGCTGCGCCTGCTCTACTCGCCCTTTGAGGCTCACCTCGCTGGCCCTGACCCCGAGGTGTACGAGCACGAGATCCCCGGTGGTCAGCTCACCAACATGATGTTCCAAGCATCTCAATTGGGTCTTGGAACGCAGTGGGCTGAGACCAAGAAGGCCTATGAGCACGCCAACGATCTCCTTGGCGATATCGTCAAGGTCACGCCCACCTCCAAGGTCGTCGGTGACCTTGCCCAGTTCATGGTCTCCAACAAGCTTACCGCCGAGGACGTCAAGGCTCGTGCCTCCGAGCTCGACTTCCCCGGCTCCGTATTGGAGTTCCTTGAGGGTATGATGGGCCAGCCGTACGGTGGTTTCCCTGAGCCCCTCCGCTCCGACGCCCTCCGTGGCCGCAGGAAGTTGGACAAGCGCCCTGGTCTGTTCCTCGAGCCCGTTGACTTCGCCAAGGTCAAGCGTGACCTCCACAAGAAGTTCGGCGGTCCCGTCACCGAGTGCGACATCGCCGCGTACGTCATGTACCCCAAGGTCTTTGAGGACTACAAGAAGTTCATCCAGAAGTACGGCGACCTTTCCGTCCTGCCCACCAAGTACTTCCTGTCTCGTCCCGAGATTGGCGAGGAGTTCCACGTCGAGCTCGAGAAGGGCAAGGTCCTCATTCTCAAGCTCCTTGCCATTGGTCCTCTGAGTGAGAACACTGGCCAGCGCGAGGTGTTCTACGAGATGAACGGTGAAGTCAGACAAGTAACCGTCGACGACAACAAGGCCTCGGTCGAGAACGTCAGCCGTCCCAAGGCAGACCCCTCCGACTCTAGCCAGGTCGGCGCACCCATGGCTGGTGTCTTGGTGGAGCTCCGTGTCAAGGACGGATCTGATGTCAAGAAGGGTGAGCCTATCGCTGTTCTCAGCGCCATGAAGATGGTAAGTATCTCTGCCGATACTGCTGGTGACCTATATACTAACATACTATCCAGGAAATGGTCATCTCTGCTCCTCACAACGGCAAGGTCTCCACGCTCCAGGTCAAGGAGGGCGACTCAGTCGACGGCTCGGACTTGGTTTGCAGGATTGTCAAGCCGTAAGCGGGGATTATTGGCGAGCGGCATTTTTTATGAATTTTAAGCACTACGAAAACTTATGTGACATGCTAATGTCTGGGGCGCGACGAACGGGTTATCTGGCAGTTTGGACGTTTACTTAGAAGCAAATTTATACCATGATTGAACGTATTCTATTTTCCTCCTTCTTGCCAGTGTTCTTGACGTCGTTGTCATTATCATCCCTCATCCTGCTCGTGTATCCCTATTCCCCCTCGTCTGTCGCCCTCGTCTGTCGCCCTCGTCTGTCGTCCTCGTTCCTTTTGCCCTGTACCGTTACTCGTCGCTATTGTCGTCAGCCTCGGTATCCTCACTCTCCCTGCCACCACCACTATCTCAGCTGCCGTCATCGACGTCCCGCTTTAGTTTCTCGCTCCCAAGTCTAATCTGATCAGGACCAGATGAAAACAGCTTGGTAAGATCGTGCAGTCTATTGGCTTTGGTTCTGGCTTTATGTCCCAGAACCTCTAAATTTTCCTAGTCATATGCAGCGCAACGCACTAGGCCACCGTACAATCCTCCCATGAATTACAATTAAATTTGTCAATAAAACTATTTTGTGAAGAAGGCCTTTACAGCTTCGAATTGTTCTCTGACGTATGCCAAAGCCAAAAGTATGGGCGTTATTTGAGACGATTCTTCGATGAGACGTCGTTCGTTGGTGTGGATTTGTGACGCCTCGGGGATGTCGGCAAGTGACATCATTCGCCTGTCAGAGCTCCTGATCTCAACTCGCCAAATGTCTGCCCCCTCGTACGAATTTCAAACCCAATTCGAACGTCAAGCTCTGGAGGTCACTCGCCCTTTCTCTTAGCAATTTGGTTCACGGTCGGCGTCACTATTCATCAGCGATTCCCACTGGTTCCATTGCGGCATTTAGCATACAGATCAGCTCACTCTGCACGCACTCAAGCTTGCGATGCCATCCGACCCCGCCCCCGCCATGTCGTCTGCAACGAAGGAGATCCTCGGCCGCGTTCAGCGGATGGTTCCGCCCATGCTGGAGAAGTTCCACAAAGGTACGACGTCCTCTCGCTTTTGGCAGAAAGACAGGCTGACGGTCGGTTCGTAGGACAGTTGGGCCGCGTCGCCGTCATCGGCGGTAGCGTGGACTACACGGGAGCACCATACTTCTCTGCTATGGCGAGTGCCAGACTGGGCTGCGATATGGTAAGACTCCCCAAATTCACATTCCATTACTATGTTCGCTTTTCAGGCGCGCGCACATGGCTAATCAGGATGAGCCTTCATACCTCTGATCTTGGAACTGACATGCACAGTCACACGTAATCTGCACCCCCGGCGCCGCAGCCACAATCAAAACGTACTCGCCAAACCTCATGGTCCACCCCCTGATGCGCCAATCCCCCTCCGAGGACACCACCGACGCCCCCACGGACGCAGACAAGATCTCGGCGCCCATCGTCGAGATGCTCGCCCGCCTGCACGTCCTCGTCATCGGGCCCGGCCTCGGGCGCGATCCGCTGATGCAAGACACCGTCGCGCGCGTCATCCGCGCCGCCAGGGAGCGCTCGATCCCGCTGGTGCTCGACGCCGACGCGCTGCAGCTCGTGCAGAAGGACCCCGGGCTGGTGAAGGGGTACGCGCTCGCTGTGCTCACGCCGAACGTGGTTGAGTTCTCACGGCTGTGCAAGGCCCTTGGGATCGACGAGGGGAAAGCGAAGGAGGGCGCGTCGGGGGGCAAGGATGAGAAGGAGACGGCCAAGGTCGAGGCGCTGGCGAGGGCGCTTGAGGGTGTGACGGTTGTGCAGAAGGGGGCGAAGGATTTCATCACGAACGGGGAGGATACCTTTATTGTGGACCTCGAGGGCGGGCTGAAGAGGAGCGGCGGGCAGGGAGATACGCTGACGGGTTCGATTGCGACGTTCTTGGGATGGAGGAAAGCGTATCTCGATGGGTTGTGGGATACGGGAGATAGTACGCTTGCGGAGGGAGAGTTGGTGAGACTGGCTGCGTTTGGAGGATGTGCGATTACGAGGGAATGTTCGAGGCGGGCTTTCGTCAAGAAGGGGAGGAGTCTGCAGGCGAGCGACCTCACTGATGAGGTTCATGGGGCGTTTATGGAATTGTTTGGGGAGGTTGATGGACCTGCTGGGAGCACTAAGCTGTGAAGTGGAGGAAGGCAAAATGGTTGAGGCTATGATAATGAGCGACATCAGTTATCAACACGTCCTTAGCTGACCGCTATTTTCGACGCGAAGGACGATGGTAATAGAAGATATGTTATGCTAAAATATGCGTGGCGAAACCAGTTCAAGCATGTATCTTCCCAACCTCGAGATATTACGATATCTACCCGCCTCACACGGAGGTTGCCGAAGATATCACTGTGTGAAGTAACGGAGTTGTTGTGGTTGTGACCAACCCCGCCGAAGTCTATTTAAGCCTAGCAAGAGTGATGCTACTACGGAGCAGGCAAATCGTTTTCCAATTCAGTTGCTTTGGTTTGAACCTGGTGAACTCATCGCCGCAAGATGTTTCCCTCCAAACCAAGCTTCCATACATAACCTTCAAGCTGAAGCTCAAATGATTCCACCTATCCCAATCGCCCTTCACTTTCCCTTCAGTATTCCAATTAGCATGCGTGAACTGTCACACCAAACAAGGCGTACGGCTGCGCAGGGTGTTCCTGTAATTGCGTCCTTGTTCCCTTTACAACCAAGGCTCTCCTCTTCTGTCTCTTACACTCTCCAGGTATTCATCAGTGAATACATTGAAGCTCATGAATGATCAGACATTTAACCTTATCTAATATGTGACGACTAGAAGCACTATGTGGCTCTTGGCTGCCTTTGCTGGATGCAACTCTCGGGTAGTTGGCTTTGATCTGCCTCCCTTCGAAACGAACACGGGGAATGTATTTCGCGCACAATACATACGGTCTTTGGCGCAGTACCTCCTTTTATATTCCCTACGCTCTGTGCATACGACGCAGCCTACAAAGAGACCATCTTGGTATCGTTTTGTTACAGAAACTAACAATTTCATTTGTGTGTCGCAACATCATACTGATTTTCTAGCAAGATGAGCAGCACTCTGAGCAGCCCGTCACATTTAATCAGTCTTGTTATCGGTTTCTCTCGTCACACCTTTGGCGTCTTCCGATGTCTCACTTCTTCTCCACGTATTCGCCCAAATACAACTCTTCCAAAGCCTAGAAAACTCTCAAATCTTCCCTTCCCCATAAGCACAGTAGCATAATCTTGTGACGAACAGCGATCTCTCACCCCCTCGAGCATCAGGCGTTCACTCCCAATTGTGTTGCAACAAGTTGAGACTATCATCAATGAGGTGCATTTATACGGCCCTCATCATCACCGTTCTAAGAAGACTTTGAGAGCACGCTGGAGCCCACCCCAGCGTAGATCCCGCAATGTACACTAAGACAGGGTGAACTTTCCTGAGCGCCTATAATAGGGCTTGATTGGTGTAACAAGCAACAGCAACGAGGTAAATCGTATGAAAAAACAAAAACTGTCCCAAGTGTCATCTCAACAGCCACAGCAGAACCCCAGGTCTCGGAAGAAAATCACAACACAACCCTCAAGGGCCACATCACCGTCCGCCAGGTCTGTATCTCACCAAGTATTCATGCATTAATAACCCTCAAGCAACCGCAAATGGATCAAAACTTGGGGATGACGGTGCCTCGGTAAAAGGGCGAATTAAAAAAAGGCAGAAAAGAAAAGGCGAGGCAATGGCTCGCGTACGGCCTTCAATCTTGACTCCATTACATTGGCCTTTGGAGCTGCGTCCTTGGAATGAAGGATGCAACTTTATACCTGGTGGTCCTCGATAATGACGAAGCATATGCCCACCGCCAGCACCGGCTGCCTCTCTGAAGTCATCGAAGCCAATAGCCTCTCTCTCGTGTTAGTACGACATTTTTGACTTGCGCGAGAATACGGGGGCACGGATGATTGCCAAGAAATGACGGGCAAAGATGGTAACAGTGATGAAGTAAGATCCTGCAAGAAGTCCCTAGAAATTCGTACATGCGAAAGTAATATATACAACCGCTTGAATCTCACCCACCGTTAGCCAGTTCAGACCCCAATCACTGCTGCCTGTGGCGTATGGAAAAGTCATAAAGCCTCGAAACTCGACGTAGGCTCACTGCCTAAGCCCTCCATCTCACCGGCCACTTTTCTCAAAGATGTGCGCGCATAGCTACTGACCAACCGACTCATCCCCCCAAACGCCAATGCCGAAAGAACCCTAAACCGTCCCTGATGCAGCCCGAAATGCCTCTATTCAAATCATAATCATTTCCATTGTCGTGCTCACTAAAATAAGCTTTGAAAAGCTTACGCGAGGTAGCGGTAAGTCGGGGTCGAGACGTCCTCCACTCGTTCGAGGTACTCGCGTACAATCAGATCCTCGATGCGCTTTTTGATGAGGGTGACCTCGGGCGTGAAGCGACTCTTGAGTTGCTCGATGACCTCGCTAAGGAGGTGCGTATGGGTGAGCTCCTTGCGTTGCCTGTGAAATGTTAGCCAATGCCACAGCGCAAGGCTGTAGGGGCAGCATACTTCATGATTCTAACGAGCGCAGCGTCGATGACGTGAGCACGGGTCTGGTTGTTCTTCTCCTCCGTCTGCTTCCTCTCGTCATCGCCCTCAACCTTCGACGTCGCGTTGATGATGGGAGCCTTGATGCGCACTTGCTTGCTGACGAAGGCGCTGTTGAACTTGAATTTGTCCCCAGCCTTGACTGACTTGGTGGTGGGCTCCTTGAGGAGAACCCTGGCCTTCGGGACGATGGAGATGGAAGCAAGAACCCTCGTAAGGTCGGGTGTGGGAATATTGGTCTTGGCTTGAATCTCTTCCAGAGACAGCTCCTGATCCTCCTCCAGTTCATTGAAGAGCATGAGAACGACCATGCCATACGTCGGGACGGTCAGCTCATATCGTCGCTCGCGCGATAGCGGCCCTTTACCACCGGGGATAGCAGGGAAGACCATCTTGATATCTGCGCTACCGGTCGAGCCCAGCCATGTCAACTTGCGACCACTGCGGTTAGTAAGATAAAATTTGAGCAAGCTGTCTTGCAGGCGTTTGATCTCGTCCGGCCAATTGCAGCCGGCACCATCGGCGAATTGCGAGTTGCGTCCCATGATGTCGGGAGGCCATGAGTTGGTCGTCAGGATGTTGACGGCAAGGTCAATCTGCTTACGCTCGACATCGCCCAGACCCCTGATATGATCTCTGTAGCCAGAGGACAGTTCGGCGGACGACTCCATGTCTCGGAACATGCCCTCAAACTTGGCAGTAAACTGGTTGCCAAGTTCCTGCTTCATTCGCGAGATCATCGACTTCTCGACGTCATGACTCTCAGACTTGTTGTGCAGAAGACGCTTGGCGAGGTGCTTCTGGTAGTACCTCTCAAAGAGATCCTTGTCGGAAAGGTAGCGGATGACAGTGATGGCCTTTTCCAGCACCTCCTCGGTTTCGGTCTCAGTCTTGCCTCGGATGCCGCGGCGCAAGTTGTCGTCGATAAACAGTGAGACGTATTCTGAGCTCTTGGTGAACATGTTGATGAAATCGGAGAAGCTCTTCGTGAGAGCGGTCTGGATGATCAAATCTTCCTGGAAACATTTCTTCCACAGATTGTCGAACTTATCCTTCAACTTCAACACATCGTCAACCCACTTGATAGCAGCAGCGGTCTGCTGGGCTGATGAGCTCAGAGTCTTGGCCTTCTCGGCGCCCTCGCCCTCCTCGCCGTCAGCCGCAGCCGCCGTAGCAAAGTTGGTATCCTTGAGAATTTGCTCAATCTCGAGACCGAGCTCAACGACGCGGGCGGAGAGAATCGTCTTCAGCGACGTCTTCTTCGGGTCGACCCTTGAGACGAGCTTGAAAAGAATGGATAGCTCTTCCTCACGGTCGTAGTTGACCATGGACTTGAGTCCACTGCCCTCAAGATTCAGGAAATCATCCAGGTGCGCCGAGATCAACTCCTCCTCAACGACCTTAATCGACTTCTCCCTCGTCTCATAATGAATGGTGGTGTCGCATCGGTCGTTCTCCTCTGCAAGACGGCGTTGCGTGTGCCGAAGCCAGGCACCGGCATCGGCATCGCGGAGCAAGCGCTCGCACTCCTGCTTGTAGTATTCTCGCTCAGACTGGAGGTACGCTGGTTCGAAGGTTGTGAGATACAGCTTTTCCGACTCGTTCTCCTCATCCGACTCGTAAAGACAATCCAGCATTCGAACGATGTTGCGCAGCAGATGGCGGTCAATATTGTCTCCATCCCGCTCCATGTTGATGTGGTCCAAAATGACCGAGTTGAGAATGTCAAAGACAGTGTATTCGCCGCTCGAGTTGAGGCAAGCTCGCAGGATGTGGTCTCTGAACAAGCCAATAGTCGCAGTGTAGATGGACGCGCGGCGGGCGTCTTGCGTATATCCGCGGTCAAGATACATGAGAATATCGGCAGTCATGTTCATTGAGGTATTGTGATGGTCCCAGGAGGCTCTCACGCCCTTCAGGAAGTGCTCGCCCATCTTGCGTCGCTCGTTGACCGAGGTAGCCGAGCCGCCCATAGCAGCACTGACGAGGTTGGCGGTAACGAGCTTATCAATCACGGGAATGACATGTTCGGAGAAGTATTGCTCCTCATGCTGCTTAACGCGGTCGTAAAGCATCTCGCCCTTCTTCTTGAGAACAATCTTGTAGGAAGCTCGGTAAAGCTGCTCGAAGGAGAGGGTACTGCAGTTCTGGTTGTGAATGTCGGTAAGGGCTTGCTTCAGAGTTTCCCAGCACTGCTCGAAGTCGCTCGTGTCGATACCTGAAGTGAGCTGTTCATCTTGTCAGCCCGGTTCATCGGGATGTGCGGCCGCCGGGTGCTCCGTCTCGACCCGTCGGCGTTTGCACCCAGCCAATGCCCAAACAGGCAAATAATAGACATGCTGAGCATGGCAACGTCGATTTGAGGAGGTAAAATGCAACTCCTACGGGCTCCCAAGAGCTTGAGACCGTTTTCAAGAGAGATCCTGCACCGAACTCAAGTCCATCGCGGCTTCCTTCCCGGAGTGACATATTGAGGGGACTTACCCTGCCCGGGCGGCGCGGGGGCCGAATGCGACCAGCCCGCATGGCCGTACCTCCTCCACCTCTGCCAGAAATCATCGTGTCTTCTTATCGATATCGAGGTGTCGTGAGAAGGGAGAATTCTGCCAGAAATGGTGTTGTGGTTGGCTGTTTCAGGTCGAAGAAGCTATCGTGGGCGTCTGAGTAAGTGGCGGCGGGGTAGCTTTCCCAGAAAGTGTGGTGGAGGGGAAGAAGTAGTAAGTCGTAGTGGTGTTGCGCTGAAAGAAGGTTGTCGGAGGAAGCGAAGGGAAGAAGAAGTCCTAGCTGGTCTTTGTAGCCGCAGTCGCGCAGGGCAGGAGGGGTTTCGCGACAGGAAGGATCGAAGGAGGAGGTATTGAACAAGGCATCGCAGACGGTACAGGCAGTTGTCTAGGTTCAGTTCACAATGAGCGCGGGAAAGAAAGCAAGGCTGCACTGCACTACACAGCACACAAAACCACCCCCGAAGCCGGGATGGTCCGCGCGCACGAGGCGGAAGGCGCGACCGGGTTGTTGGACCCAATCAATTCCCATCCTTATCCCAGTTTCAGAACGCACGGGCCAGGCAGGTAGGACTGTGGGACCCTGATTCGTTGATTTCCCCTGCTGGGCCACATCTGCAGCGCCACAGGTGGCGCTTATCCGTTTCAATCTTTTTACAGTGGGCTTTGGGTTCTGGAAACTGGAAGAGCAGTGACGGCATTCCCAGGACTTTTTTTTGCGACCAAAGCTCCAATTCGCTTCCCACTTAACTTTTGCGAGCTTCAAGCACTACCAACACCAGCAGCCCAGCCACGATACTACCTACGCACGACACTCAAAAAACACAAAAATGGCCTCGCGCTCAGCTTTCACAAGATTAGCGCCTCTGCTGCGCCAAACAGCCCGCCCAACCACCTCCCCGATAATGCGCCTCATCCCCCAAGGAGCCTTCTCTCAAAGCCTACCCCTCCAACCCGCCGTCTCAACGCGCCTCGCCCACTCCATCCCGAAGCCCAAAGCCGCGCGCGATCTCGAGAGCAAGACCGAGCAGCAGATCCGCCTCGAGTCGAACCCCCATTACCAGCTCGACTTCACCTGCGTGCCGTGCGACACCCGCTCCCGCCACAAGGTCTCCAAGCAGGGCTACCACCACGGCTCCGTCCTCATCACCTGCCCGGGCTGCCGCAACCGCCACGTCATCAGCGACCACCTCGGCATCTTTGGCGACAAGAAGGTCACCGTCGAGGATCTCATGCGCGAGAAGGGCAGGCTGGTGAAGAGGGGCACGCTCGGCGAGGACGGCGACATTGAGTTTTACCCCGACGAGGGCTCTACGGAGGCCGATGCTGGAGCCAAGGCTGGCGAAGCCAAGAAAGAAGAGTCGTCATAAGGGACGCAACGGGAAACTTTCACATTGTACAACATTGATATTTGGGGGCGATGCTTGGACCAAACAAAAGACGGCTTGGAGCCGTCGGGGTATGAGATGACTGCATGGGAGACGGCGTTCTGGATACCCAACACCACACACTTCTGGGCGACGAGATGAGGATGAAATGTAACAACAAAATAGATAAGAATCTCATATATGAGCGGGCGACATAGCCCATGTACTATAAAACACCATACATATCTTCGCAGCCTTTTTTACCCACCAAGAACGCCTTCCATGCAGTCTTCGAGCAGACTTAATAATTACCACCCCTTGTACGCCGTCCTGGCCGCCCTGTGCTCGGCGCTGCGGACCTTCTTCTTTTCCTTCTTCTTCTCCGTCTTCTTCCTCTTGTCCCTGCCGTACTTCTCTGGCTGCGCAATCGCCTCGATCTTGCGCTTGCTCGACCTCTGCTGTCTCCTCTCGCGCACCTCCTCCCTGATCTCCAGCAACGTCTTGGTGTATTCGGCCGTGCCGAACTTCTTCTGGAGAGAGTCCATCAGAATTTGGGCCCTGTTCTTCAGGCCGTCCAGCTTGGCCTTGAACTGCTCGTCGTTCGAGAAGGGCACGGGGATGTTGGGGTCCGTCAGGTTCTGCAGGGGGTACAGGATGGTCTTGAAAGAGGGCTCGAGGTGCTCCTGAGGCACGCGGCGGCAGATTGTCTCTAGGACCTCCATGGCGACAACCTTGGGGGTGATGGCGCTTGACTTGGGGCGGACGTCCTTGCGCAGGAGGGAAGAGAGCTTCCAGAAGAGGTACTGGAGGTCCTTGCGGTGCTCTTCGATTCTGTCCTCCTCGGCCTCCTGCTCGTCTCTGTCTCCAAGGGTCTCGGCTTCCGGTACGTTTTGCACCTTGACGGGCAGACGGGGACCCAAGAACACAAGGATCTGAGTGAGTTCCGTAGCAAGGGTGTCTTCGATCTCGGGAGTTCTCAACGCGTACATGGTCAATCTCACCAGCTCCTCGATATCCTCACAA
This sequence comes from Colletotrichum horii, assembly GCA_027406005.1. Classification (NCBI taxonomy): domain Eukaryota; kingdom Fungi; phylum Ascomycota; class Sordariomycetes; order Glomerellales; family Glomerellaceae; genus Colletotrichum; species Colletotrichum horii. Next base: position 7,435,267 of record JANVYB010000001.1, on the reverse strand, counting down.
TCAAGATCGAGTCCGTGAGACCCCTTGAGCGTCTCTCCCGCCTTGGCAGCCTTGCTGGCGTAGTCGGCGAGGAAGGCACTCAGAACCTTGGCGGTGCTCAACTTGACGGAGTTGTCAGGATGCGTGAAGCATCCGCGGATGTCGCCCCAGAGGTCCCGAGATTCTGAATCGAGGAGTTTCTCGGGGTATTTCTCAGTCAGGACCTGCACATCATGAAGGACAGTGTTCATCAATTCCTCGTCAGCGACGCGGATATCACCAGTCCCGACAATCTCCCCGATCTTGCCAAGAACCAAGTCCAACTCCTTCTTGTGCTTAGGTGAAGGCTCCCTGGCCTCGAAAAAGAACCCAAATGCCTGGAGAGCCAGCTTCGTAACAGCTGCGTTATCCTCCTGCTCGATCCATGAACGCAGAAGCGTCATGAAGTTCTGCATCCGCTCCTTGTCGGCCTTGCGGAACATCTCCTTGAGCACCTCTCCGGCAGCGAGGCAGCACTTCTCACTGTCATCGTTGGCGAGCACCGTAACCAAGGGCAGGAAACACGTGGCGATGGCTTCTTGCACGAAGTCATCCGCCGACTTCGTCAACAGAAGATGAACGACCTCCATGACTGACAGGCGACCGCCCTCTCGCTCGTAGGTCAAGTTGGCAACGATGAAGTTGAGCTGCTTCACCCAGCGGGCCTTTCTCTGGGGGTAGTCCCTAAGGAACTGGAAGAAGGCTCCTCTCGCCAAGTCTCGCGTGTTCTGGTCGTCGTTGGTGATCATGACGGTACCGACGTAGTCCATGGTATCGTAGACAATGGCAGTCTCAATCTTGCGCTCAAGAACGGAGCGCAGAAAGTTGAAGGTGACGTGGCGGTAGAGGGGCTCGGTAAGGTCGTCCTTGAGCTTGCCGAGCAGCATGTCGATGGCTGCCTCCTTAATAGGAATGTCCTTGCGCTCCCGGAGAATGACGGAAAGGAACTTCAGCGCGGCCTGGGAGAGGTCTGTCGTCGTAGATGTGGACATTGAAATACTCTTCGAGGCCTCCCTGGTGGCGACCTTGAACAATTTCTCATCGTCCTCGTTGTTGAAAGGGACTCTGACCAAGACGCTGAGCAGCTTGAAAGCAGCAACCTTGACGTCGTCCTCGCCGCCTACGACAGCGTCACCAATGATGGGGATGAAACCAGTAATGTTCGCTGCAGTGCGCAAACTGTCGTGCTTCTTCCAGGCGGCCCGCAGAATGTCGAAGGCAAACTTGACCAGCTTGTATGTGTACTTGCCCGCGGTGCCATGGTTGTCCTTCTTCACGCCCTTCTGGTAGAGGTACTTCTTGAGGCGCGGGTCGATCCTCGGTGCTTTCTCAGGCTGCTGGCTCTTGTAGACTTCTTGGATGACTTCGTAGCAGAACACCAGTGTATCACGGCTCTCTGCTGCGGGGTTTTGCAGCAGGCCAGCGGTGATTCTGGTCAATAACGCATCGATCTTGCGGACCAGCTTGAGGTCGACCTTTTGCAAGAGAAGAGATTGAAGTGGGTGCACGAGTGCGACGAGTTGGCTGATGGAGGCAGACTTGGCAATCAGCTCCATGGAATCTTGAGACTTGCTTGACTTGACCTCCTTCATCTCACTGACGTATCCCTCAGCATCCTTCTCTTGGCCAGCAGCACCGAAAATGTCATCAACGATAACTGCGACGATAGACCAGAGAGTGTAGTCGAGATCACCCTGCTCAAATTCTGGGATGACCCTGAGCAACATGGAGTGAAGAGTGTAGGAGAGAACGTGGAGCTGGTAGCCTCGCTTGAGCGCGCCTCGAAGCTCCTTCAGAATGAAACCAAAGTAGGTCGGGCCCAGAACGGAAGCGATTTGCACCAGAGTATCTCTGGCCATCTCACGGGCTTCCCAAGACTTGCTGCGAAGAATGTGGCAGATATCCGTGAGAACACCAGCAAGCTTCTGGCCCATCTCCTCAGATGGAAGGATCTTCATGAGCTTGACAATGATAACACCGACTGGTACACGGTAGCTGACCTCGGATTCATCCTTCTCGTGCAAGTGCTTGATCAAGGTAGGAAGGAAAAGGTTGCTGACATCGGTACTAAGCTTCGCCTGTGCGGGAACGGTGCGAGCAAGCCTCAAGTTAGAGGGGGAGGCAGCCTCGGAACCATCCAGCTGCATGGGCTCAGTGTCAGTGGTCTTTGATTCCACAGAGACGACGAGAGCATCGCTGAATTTACCGAGCAGTTTGTTCACTTGCTTCGGCAGATCAGGCTTTGACTCCACAAAACTGATGTATCTCTGGAGGATCACACGGTAGGTCTTCCAGTCAAGGGACAGGGCCAAGTTCGCAATCGTGGTTGTCGCCTGGGCGCCCAAACCTTGGTCGTCGGTGCCGTACGCGCGGCCGAAGATGAAGTGCTCCAGGAGTGGAATGAAGAATTTGCCCAAATTCTGGCTGCTGATTTCATTGACCTCGTTGGCAGTCTCAAGGAACCGGATGGCTTCCAATTGGCGGGAGGTGGCAGGGCTGAGAATGTTGAAGAAGAAGGGCAGTTCGGTGGTGTCCTCGTCAACATCGCCGCCGAGGAAGCCCTTCAAATCCGCCACAGGTTCCCATGTGGGCATCTGAGATATGAGGTGCCCAAACACTCTGAGATACTCACGTCTAACAGTAGCCGACTCCTCGCAGGCTCCGGAGTAGATGGACTTGAGAACAATGTCCCTCATTTGTTTGTCAAACGCTGCCTTTGAGACCTCGTCTTGGCATGCCGCTACCTCGCTGATGAACTTCCGGAGACCGTCTGCAGAGTTTGACGCAAGAATGCCGTACTCCTCATCGCTGCGAATGAAAAAGACCAAGTTATGCAGGAGCGCAAGCCACTGCTTGGGACTAAACGGCGTCTCCTTGTTCGTGATCTGAGTAAAGGCCTTGAGTCTCATGTCATAGTCCGGCTCATCAATGCGGTCGGGTGCAAACGCATTGAGGGCGCTGCACAACTCGGCAACTTCGTGGATAGTGGCATCCTTGGCGGCAAGGGCCGTTAGGACACGAGCCAGAGACGTCCTGTTCTCTCTGTCTTTGAAGTAGCTGAACAGGGAAGCGAGAGTCTCGTAGATAGCGATGTTGGTAGTCGTGTCCTTCGCCTCGGAAGCACCCAGGATGTTGATGAAACGCTCAAGAATGAGTAGAATCCTGCCCTTGGCCTTCGGGCTGACCTTACGAGCGGGCTGGTTGAGAAGTTTAGTGGAGATATCCAGAGTTTGCTGGACATTCTGAGAGGTTTCAACCATAGGAGAGAGCTCGACAATGGTTTCAATGCAAGCTTCCAACAGCTCATTGCCCATCTCCGCCTCTAGTGCAGTGGTAATCGTCCTCAAGATCAGCTCCATGTTCGCATCAATCAGTTCGACGCGGATAAGTTCGTTGAACTCAGACTCCTCGGCAGGAGCCTGCGCCAGCTTGAAGAGGTTGCGAACGATGCTGAGGGCGAACACTTTGACGTTTTCCTTGGCCTTCGGCACCGAAACGCACTCGATAACCTTCGGTAGAATCTGGCTGTTGATTGACATGAACAACGCAGCCTTGGGAAGCTGGGACCAAACCCAAAGCAGCTGCATAATACCAGAAATCGACTGGGCGGTCTCAATAGGTAACTTCTCGGTCCTAGGGACGATGACCTCGTTGACGATAGGCTCAGAGTACGGTGACCAGTTGAAATCCTGCGCATTGCGGAACAGAGAAATGACACACTTCAGGCCAGTTTGGCGGATGTCCTTGTACAGCGACTCCTGAGACGCCTCAGTGGGTTCTTCGTCCTCGTCGTCCTCCTGAATCGCCGTGTCTCGGAGTCGCCGGCAAGCAGAGATCAAGCAGTACAGGATGGGATGCAAAAGTCTCTCGACATAAGGCCCAACATGAGCGCCGAGCTCGTTGATCAGAGGCAGCATCATGTTCATGAAACCAACCTGCTTGCGAGGAGGAAGGATTTCCCGATCGAACAAGCTGGAGCGGAAACCGGACTCATCAATAACGCGAGCGTTCCTCAAGCTTCCAGTCGCAATGTCCAAGAAACTTCCCATGTCCTCTACGCTCAGGTTTCTCAGAACGGTTAAACGAGTAGCCAGCAGGCCGTGACGGCCACTGGCAGCTCCCTTTTTAGAGATGGTTCTTCCGTATAAGAGTCTTAGCAGCACAGGCATGAGCTCAGCCCGGTGTTCAGGTCGAATGATTTCGTCGCTTTGCAGGAAGACGGTAACCTCGTTCTTGAATCTGGCTTCGTCGAGGAGGTATTCCAAGTTTTCCTTGTAAGGGGTAACTTCCTTTTGCTTCCAGGCGAGGATGGCCTTCAGTGCCTGCTTCTGTACCTCGATATCACCATTCTCCATGAGGTGCAGAAGGGCGCGATACACCTTCTCGCTTTGGTACAGAGACTTCGGATTAACAAACAGAGCAAAGACACCAACGAGTGCCTTGCGGTCCTGAAGTGACCAGTCCTCTCCCTTGGACTGAGGCTCTTCATCGTCCTGAGCGTCAGATGCATCATCCTCATCAAGAGCCCAAGGCAAGAAAAAGGGTACAAGCTTGCGAGAGTGTTTCTCAGCAGACGACGGCATTGCAGTGAAGACCTTGATTGCTTGGGCTCGAGCGTTGGTGGCGTGGGCCTCGACGGTCTGCTGCTGCTCATCAAAAGCTTGGAGCATGAGATCTACCGCGTTGTTGACCACAGGCTCAACCTCATCCGCCATCCTCCACAGTTTCTTTAGATGGGTGCAGTCGAAGTCGGTGACGGGTTCCCTACCCTGGAGCGATGGTTGGCTTCCAGGACCCGACCATCTGGGCGAAGGTGTCTCCAGCCAGTCGAAGGCCATGTCTGAAATAGCCTCCGCACCCGTCTTGGATTCTCCAACCAGCTTCAGCGCGGTAATAGTATCGTCCCACAAAGGCGAAAGTTTGACTGTCAACATGCCGAACATGAATGAAGGAATTGCCTTCAAGAGCCAAGAGTTTTCGCTCAACTGAGAGTAAGTCTGACCAAGTTTGCGCAGATGCATCGCAACATTTCTCATTGTGGAAATCTCCATGGGTGTCTGCTCAATATCCAACATAAGGGTGTGGCAGGAGTGCTCATCAGGCGTTGACTCAATTTGCTGGAGAATCTTGAGAGAAGCGAGACGAAGCTCATGAGATGAGGCAGAAAGGTTCTCGATGAGTGCCTGGACGACAGGATCTTCCTCTCCGGAACCCTCGCTGCTGTCGCTGCTTTGGCGGTCAACCGACGGCGGCTGGTTCTTAGTTGCTTCGGCGTACTCAAGGTACGCTTCAAGGAAGCCAACTGAACGGCTAAAACGAGGAACAGCAGCCCGTAGAAGCGGGCTGAGAGCCGAGTCCACTGGACCAGCCGCCTTGCTCATGCGCAAATACGCATGGAAGCCCTGGCTGACGCTGAAGTGTACCTCATCCGACGCCAATGTGGACGATGGCTTAAGTGCGAGCCTCAACTTCCGAAGGAGAAGTTCTGCGATCTTGGCGCTTGCCGATGGGTGAACTGTCGTAGAGTAAAGGAGGTCGAGAAGTGCTGAGTATTTGGGCAGGCACCTATCACGCCATGTTTGGGGGTCCTTGTCATAGGCTCCGCGTTCCGGGAAAGGGGACGCTTCGAGGCGCTCGAACTTTGACACAATCTGGTCCTGCCAGCTGCGCGGAAGATTGCAGGTCTCTTTACCCCCTGGCGAAGGCAGACTGCCTGACTTGACCATGCGCGGTAAGAAGACGCAAAGCATATCCTCGTTTCGACCGTCGGACCAGTGGCTGACGATGAACCTAGTCACTGTTAGTGTGCACAGCGTAACAGATTATGCTCCACGACTTACCTCTGGAAATAGGTCTGGAAAAGACTTCGGAATCGTTGTGAATCCAACTCCGAAAAGTAGGCGCAGAACGGAATGTACCAGGTCATGAGCTTTTCCCTCTGAAGAGCAGTCATGAAGTCCTTAATACACGGAATCAGGGCATCAATCGGCGCCTGGTGCCATACGATCGCAGCGTTGACAATGATGTGCTTCCATATCAGGCTCAATTTATCCTCTGTTGCCTCCGGAGAGTTCTGCGCCATCGCATCCAGCATCGCCGTCAGATTTTGAACGAGTACGGGCCAGTTGCTGACGCGAGATCCTCTCCGGACTCCTGCAGCCGTACCAAGAACCCTGACTAAAGGCACATATCGCCATGTCTTGCTTGGCTTAGACTCGGCCAAGGCTGCCTGCACATAACCTTGAATCGCTTCGAGGACCAGCGCTAGGTCCTTGTCGTTGGAGTGGTGGATGATGCTGGTCAGGACACCGCAAACAAGATCGGTCCAGGTCGCCGTCGGCGTGAGGTCTGACTCGGTTTCGGGGATGGCTTTCATGAGTGCTGTGAAGATGGCCGGTCCAGTTGAGTGGATGGTTTGTCCTGGGCCCTTGATCGCCTCGGCGAACATGGTCATGAGACCATCCTGGTATAGTTGGAACTGGCGGTCACCGATAGTGCTTCGAAGGTCGTTCCTCGCGTGTTCAACGATGGCGACGAGAGCGGTCTCTCGGTTCGCTGGTGCCGCTGCCTTTTTAATGAGAAAGCTCAACGCCTCGGCGGCAAACCGAGCAATGTGAGGAGGGTGTCGCGCCTTTCCCAGGAGTGGTATCATGACATCGTACGTTGGTCGCAAATCCGGGACCAGTAGCTTCGAAAGATATTTGAACAAGAAGGCGAGAGCGGCAAAGGTCCACTCAATAACATCGGCGTCCTGCGGTTTGGCGGCGATGGCGATAATGAGATCCAGAGACTTGGCATAGTACTTTTCGAATCTGGTACCAATATCGTGCGCAAAAGCTGTCATGAGGTCCAAGACGGGCTCCAAGGCATCCTTGTCTTGTTTCGCAATCGATGTCTCGAGGGCCTCAAAGATGTCCTTCTCGAAGTGCAGAATCTGGGGGAGACTCTCACTCAACGGCAAGACCACCCTCTTGAAATCACTAAAGGCTTTTGAGACATTGAGCTCGCCCCATTTATCCAGGCCGGTTCGGAAGTATGAGGTGGTCGCTTCGAGGTCTTCTTCGTCGAGATCATGTCGGCGGACCTTTCGTAGGGGATCGAGCGAGTGTAGTTTGGAGACCTTGGTCGCGAAGGACTCCCATCGGTGGTTCTTTTGATGTGGTGTTGAGTATTTGCCCTTTCGGGACTTTGTGATACGTCCAGATGAAGTGGAAGGCATCTTGGGCGCGTTGACAGGCGGAATGCGCAGGAACCCGTCGTCGTCGCCTCCCAGCTTCACTGCTTGATCGCGAAAAAAAGTTCCCCGCCGACTCTTCAAAGCTGCCCAGAAAGATTTGAACTTTTTTTTTGCCGGGCGAAACTCGGTCCACCTCGATAAGGCGATAAGAATATCAAAAGCGGGTCTTGGCCAATGATATCTCTTCTAGATAGAGATCCACATTACTTCATCGCGCATCCCCCAGTCGCAACTTTCCAGCTTCAAGCTTCCATCAACAACCACTCGAACTCTGCATACCCCGAATCAGCAAGCGCAATGGCTGCTCCTAAGGTGTGAGTATTCTCCGATACGACTCCGCGACTTCGGGGATGTCTTTCAGAGTGCTGACATGTCACAGGATCGTGCTGGGTAGCCTCAATGGCTCGCTGCAGCCTGCCTTTTCCAAGGTCGCGACGCTCCACGCGAAGAACAACTTCAGCTTCGCAATCGTAACCGGCAACCTCTTCGGCGCAGAGGACGACGCTGCCGTCGAATCCCTTCTCAATGGCGAAATCAATGTGCCCCTGCCTATTTACTTTACCATCGGAACCGCGCCCCTTCCTCCGCGAATCGTCGCCAAGATCGAAGCCGACGAGGAAATCTGCGAGAACCTCCACTTCCTCGGCAAGCGCAGCATCACGAAGACCTCAGAGGGTGTGAGAATCGTTGCTCTGGGTGGAAAGCTCGATAAGGAAGTCGTCGGTGGGCAGTCAAAGGAACAGCACCTGCCCTTCCACACTGCCGACGATGCGAAGTCGCTGAAGGGAGCGAACAAGGCGGATATTCTACTGACAGCAGTCTGGCCTGCCGGTGTCTGGACGAACTCCAAGAGCGCTCTTTCCCCCGAAAACCAAGCGATTATCGAGAGCACGGCGGAAATTGCGGATCTTTGCGCTACACTGAAGCCCCGCTACCACTTCTCCCCGTCTCCCTCCGAGTTCTTCTACGAACGCGAGCCTTTCTTCCATCCCACCGAGGAAGGCAGCGAGCATTTCCCCATCACCCGCTTCATCTCCATGGCTCCCTACGGCAATTCAGCAAAGGCCAAGGCGCTTTACGCCTTCACAATTCAGCTCAACGAAACTTCGGTAGAGCGCCCCGTTGGCGCGACTTTCACCCCGTTCAGCCCCAGGAAGCCGAAGAGACGCGCGCAGGAGGAGGGCTCTTACAGCCGCTTCGGCAACGGAGATGACGGCGACCGCCGTCATCGGCGCGGAAACAAGCGAGGCCGTCACCACTCACCTCCCCCCGGCCCTGACCGTTGCTTTTTCTGCCTCTCAAACCCGAATCTGGACACCCACATGGTCGCCACTGTCGGCGATGACAGCTATCTTGCTACTGCCAAGGGCCCTCTCGCTACATCGGAGACCTTCAAGGACAAGGGCTTGGGCTTCCCAGGCCACATCATCATGACACCTCATGCACACACGCCAACCATCTACCACTCTGGCGTCGAGAGCTACTCTCCCGAAGATGCGGAGCGAACCCACAAGGAGATGACACGATTCCGAGAGAGCCTCCAAGCCATGGTTTCTGCCAAGTCGAACCATAAGCTTGGTGCCATCACCTGGGAGATCAGCCGGCAGCGCAACATTCACGTCCACTGGCAATTTCACCCCGTTCCCGCTGACATGGTCTACAAGAACGTCGTCGAGGCCGGCTTCAAGGTGGAGGCAGAGAACCTCAAGTACCCCGAGTTCGAAAACACCGAGCTCTCGTACGAGGAGCAAGGCACCATTGGCGACTACTTCCGCGTCTGGATCTGGGCAGACAACGGCGACGACAGGATTAAGGGTACCAGTCTCGTCATGAAGCTCGATCCCAACATGCGTTTCGACCTACAATACCCCCGCAAGGTCGTTGCCAAGCTTCTCAAGCTGGAGCAGCGGTTCGTCTGGCGGGACTGCGTCCAGGCCCATGAGGAAGAGGTCAAGGATGTTGAGGCGTTCCGTGAGGCATTCAAGGACTGGGACTTTACGCTCCAGGGATAGACAAGAAGAGATGGAGGTTTTCCGCTTCCGGAGCGGCCAGGGAGGTTATCTGAATTTGGCATTTGAAAATGGAAATGGGGCAACTACGGATTCTGATTTCTTGCATGGCATGGGCATAGGTGGCGTTCGGGATACCCAAGTTTTCTGCATCCACTTGGCTCTGGAGGGGCAGCGGCAGCATCTGATTCTGACTCGGTTCACATATCAAAGCAGGCACGGGCATATTCCTCAGATATATACCGCAAACAAGTAGACGCCAACAAAAAGTTATTTGTGATTTCACCACATTTTCCAAAAACGCACTCATTTTGCAACCGAATTATGTCTCCGGGGCAGTGCCTCCACAGGAATACCCCATCAACCGTATCCCACATTTCTTCCGAAAGAATGCCACCGAAGATCCGGACCCCGAAATCTGCCACAAAACGCCAGCCATGATTCAGAGCCTCAACTTTCAACCTAGCAACGTCAGAAGGCTCCTGCGTCTGTCTGTCCACTGCCCCTCATGCCCGCGAGACCCCACGGCAACGTCCCGCTCCTGCAAGACACGCCGTATTACGTCGAAGGCTCTGGGCCCGTCTTGCCGTCCATACCTCAGGGCGGAACCCTCCATGCTGTTTCGCCCGGCATGCTCTTCTCGCCCCCACCCTGCCTTGGCCTTTTAGGACCCCTGGACCCTTAGAACATTCCTCAACTCTTTCACGCCGCCGACACGACAAGAAAAGGGAAAACCTTGAGGCCTCTGCTCCGAGCTTGTGAAGGTTCCGGACCACTCCGCAGCATGAGATGGCTGAGACCTCCTCATCTCCGTCATCAGATCTCAGCTTGTCTCTGTTTGCGTGTTGCATAACGAGAGACGTCTCTCAAGCCCAGATATGAGAAAGTGACGATAGTATAGTGAATGTGTGTTTATCTTGCACAAAGAGTTTATTCAAGACTTTCGGTATCCGCAGGCTTTATCCGAAATCCCTTGCATCCTATACGGCTCGTACAAAAGCAATGACGGCTCGAACTGAGACCATGGACTAAACACCCCCGTCCTTTGTTGTGAGACTTGCGGCGTGGCGTCCACCCCCCGGATGACGGGGGAAAACGTTCTTTTCTTCTTTCGTCCACCTGTTGTTTCTCGCCATGCCCCTGAACAGCTCGCTCGCCAGGCTTCTATCTTTTTGGCCGTCTCCTATTCGGTCATCTCTTGTTCCCTCCCTTATTCGTATCCCATCGTGTGCGTGTGAAACGTTAGGATGCGCTTGTTGGACCTTCTTAGCCTGCAGATTTCTATGCCTGTACCGCGGAACAAAGAAGGAAAAGAAGAATAGAATGGCCAGCTAGTTGCGACGGGATAGGAAAAGCGCTTGACATCAAGGAACGTTTATCAAATTCCACCTCCCGTCCATGGATAACAGTAGCCATGGCCCGTCGGCAGATACTCCGAAGCACCCAAGCAGCTTCTGATTGGTCCACTGGAATTAAGCATGTCCCCCCTTCCCCGAGTAAGGGAGGCTCACGATAACAATCAACATCGAGTCCGCCCGCGACTCATGAACTCCCGCACTGCAACCTAATTAGCCCCTCGAATCCAAACGAACGGTTGCCTCACCCACCAGCGTCGCATCATCGGGTGCAACGACATCTTCTTTCAGGACCGCACGTGGAAACGAGCTTATCAAGAAATTCCCTCAAACCCTCCAAAGAGAACCACAAGACAACAAAGTCCCAATTCATCCGCTCATCAATTCATTCGTCCGAAGCAGCGGCCGAGTCCGCACCCATTCAAACTCCGGCCCCTGCCTAGTTAGGAAGCCTTTTATCGTGTCGTGTCCAAGCCCCTCCTCCCCATAGAAGCCCATCCCTTCCATCCCTTCCTCCCCCTCTACTGCCTCCCCGTTTTCCATCACGTAACAAACGCATCAAAGCCACACGCAAACACGCTAGAACACCCGTAGAACACGTACACAAAACAAAACACCCGTTTATAGCCCTCCACAAAGATCCAAACGGCACCATAATGGTGAGGTGGAAAGCGTCAGGAAGGGGGAAAAACAAGATCCTAGCGCAAAAAAGAGACAAAAACGTCCCGAAATGTCCGTGTGTTTATCGTCCATGTTGATGTTTGGCTTGGAAAGCCACCAACGGTGCTGTCTGGTAGGGATCCCCCAGATTTCCGGCTGTTTGCTGGTCAAAGCAACGATGACGTGAGTCGTGAATCGTGAGACCGGCGCCAGGAACAAGGAAGATCGAGGGAAAGGAGCCGATACGAGGAAAAGAAAGGGAACCGCAGTTCGACGATGGCCCGTGAGGATGTTTCAAAACGTGGTCGAAGCCTCAAAGGGCCGGACGAACACACGCGCTAGAAGCAAAGACCTCCGGACTGCACAGACAATCGCGAGCCGCGGCGGGCCTCGAACCTCAGAGGCTCGGACAGACGCGCTTTCTCGCGCGTGTAGCTTGAGCCGCTGCGTCTGCTGCTGCTGCTGCTGCTGCTGCTGCTGCTGCTGCTCGCGTGCGTCTCTCTCACAATACCAATTTGTGCGTGCGTGTTTGTTTGTGTGTATTTTCATTCAATTGAGTATGAGCTAGCCCAGAATGGTCCTTCTATGGGACCATGGTGTTTTGGCAATTTCTTTTCGATGCCAGTACTGTACAGAGAAAGCGTGGATTCACCCACGCTGTAATCGCACGACTCAGCTTCTAAGCTTGCAGTGCTCTCCCCCATAATAGTTCGCCAATGTTACAAGGCTTTCCCGAGCAGCTGCTTTTCTTCCACACGTAGCTTTTCCACTTCTCTCGCGCTGTCCTGTTCCAGGTACTCCTACAATGTACACAGGAGGTGAAAGTCCTCCAACAAGCCCGGCCAGTGGTGGTCCGTGAGGCGTTGTTTTGAAAAAATGTAAAGGGAATGGGTGATGTGAGGTCTGTGAGTGTATTGTGTCATCCGATGACAAGGATGTCGGGTATCCGGCGTTTGGATGGAAAGTTTTGGTATCAGGTGAAGGGTCAAGTGACCAGACAAAGGAAATTCGGTAGAAAACAAGAAGAACAGTCCACCGGGTATGGTCTGAAATACTCCCGGATATAGGTGGGAGACCAACAAAGCGGACCGAGATGTCATAGTGAAATGCTCCCGAGCCCACAATGCGGAGACACGACTGCCGCAGTTGTGACCGCGCAATGACGTGTGTCGAGACCAACTTCCCCGGCGGACTTCATCCGACCAGCTGTGCCGGATGATGCAGAAATTCTGACAAATGAAAAAGCCAAGGACAATGCTGTAAATGCCGACAGGAGCCACCGCGAGATGCCAGATCCAAGATGGACTCCGAACAACCATGTTGTGGCGATGCGGGACAATATGCCAATGCGTCTAATGCCGGTTGTTGTGTTGTATGTTCAGGTTGGTGTAGAACAAAGCGCATAACGAGTTCTATTAGCGTAATAGTGAATTCATCGCGGCCGTGAGCGTTAAGCTGCTTTTGGGCGTCGGATTCGTAAGGCGGAATATTGGCAGTTGAATCGAATAGGGTTGACATGTGCAGAGAAGAGGCGCATAAAATCGACAATCAGGCTGCTGTGGGTCGCCCTATTAAGGATGCCGGGAAGTGTTCGACGGGACTGTACCGGTGGTGAGTGGTACAGAGTGAGAGACAGCTTCATTCCTCCAGACGAGGAGACTGCTCCGCCATTGTGCAGCAGACAGTGGGGGAGCGTTGATAATACTAGTAAGAAGCCATGCGTCTTGCATGGCAACGTTCGCCCAAGATTGGAGAGTTGCCAATCATGGTGCTGGGATCTTGGCGGAAGCTGATGCTGGGTCTGAGACCGCTAGGTCTCGGTGGCGCGGTGGGGGACTGTTCGACGCAGGATTCGCGCTCGCCAAAGGCAAACGTCTGGGCCCTGCCGAACTGCTTGCGCGGGTTCTTGAGGCGGCCGAGTTCGCGCTCGCAGGTGCGCTGGTGAGCTTCGTCGGACATCTCAACGTAGTTTTGAGGGTAGCACCGGCAGCGGTGCTCGTTGAAAAAGGCGCTGTATCCTCCTTCTAAAATATACACGTCAGGGTAGGTAAGATGCGGGTAGTGCTCGGCGTTGACGGTTCGGTCCTCAGAGCGGACATGGCGGGCCATCATGGGGGCGCGGTGAGCAGAGTACTCGCAGTGAAAGATGAGAATGGTTCGTCCCTGCATGGGGTGCTGGAACAGTTGAGAGGCGAGGAGGTCCTTGTTGTTGTAGTTGACGGCACCATCAATGTGGCCGCCCTCGTACTCGTACTCGAAACGGCAGTCAATGACCATCTTCTGGTCGAACTTGTCACTGTACTTTCCGTCCAAAAGGTCGACCATAGTTTCTCTCGTGATCCTGGGGATGGTGTCGGTGGGGTCATCGGCCAGGAAGTGAGGCAGGAGGGGCTCCTGAACCTCGTCGGCATCCATGCCGCAGTGGGATTCCGGGGTCGTGGGAGAAGAGTCGCCTCCTTCTGACTTGGCCTTGCCAACATCGCCGGGGTGCTCGAACATGCTCAGAGAGCGACGGAACTGCTTGCGGGGACGCATGAAGGGATTTGAGACGGGGCGACGGTGGTGCTGGCTACCAAAGGGGCTGTTGCGGTTACCGGAGAGGCTGGAGAACTGGGGACGAGGACGAATGGCACCGGGAACGGCAGGAGTAGGGCTGTTGGCCGTCTGGGGTCGTCGTTCCTGAGGAGGTGAAGTGGCATCGAAGCATTCATCCAAGGACAGAGCACTGCTCATATGTGACAAACGGTTCTCACCAAATCGGAAGGTGGGGAGCTGGTTGTCTGTGTTGGATCGACCAGGAACGCCACTAGTAGAGTAGCCTTTCATTCGAGTCAAGGACGGGCGGCGCAGGCCTGGCTTTCTCCGTCTACCCCTGAGTTAGACGCGACCCCTTGAGCTAGAAGGAATGTGGCAATCAAACTTACTCGGCTCCCAGTGGCTTGGGTGGCTCCAACGACGCTTGCCGAGGAATGGGGGCTGGCGAGTCCAACATCATTTCGTCGTCCTCACCGGTAGGAGTCGATCCCGGCGTCGGTGACGTTATCTCGATCTGGGTCATGAACGGCAGCTTGTGCGGAAGAGGCGAAACATCCATCATCTCGTTCATAGCAGCAGGCGAGGACTCAGGCATCGGAGGAGTCGTCACGATGTAATCTAAATCACTTTTATCAGCACCACCACCCTTCCATGCAGAATGCCAGGTCAATGCTAACCGCGCGACTCGGCGTCACCCATCATGTTGGATGTGAACAGGGCACGACGAGGAGTCGGGAACTTGGGGCTGCGATGTGTTAGTCAAAGGAGGCTCAAGTACATCAGACCAGTCCATCTCACCTCGCCTCGTTGTCCAGACGGAAGTTCTGGGAGAGGTCGGCAGCCAGGCTGGCAGCAGGCGAAGAGCCGCTAACGCCAAAGTAGTCGCTGGATCGGTGCAACTGCTCGCGCAGGCTGTGTCCTCCGGTATAGTGAGGGCGAGGGCGGAAGAGGTCCTTGTTGCCCCAGGTCGGGACAGCCATAGGGCGGTGCATAGCCGCCAAGGGTGAGGTCTCCATGATTGCAAGTGTTGAAAACGAGGTAGTCGTAGTCGACAAGTGCGATAGCGAGAGTATAAGTGGTTGTGGGTGGGTGTTATTTTGGTGGTGTTAGTTGTAGAGTTGTTTCGCGGTAGTGAGCGCTGCGTCCAAGACGATACTCAATATGTCGTGACGTTGTGGTGTAAAATGAGAGACGATCGTTAGTCGGCGCCGAGTAAACGAATGCTGCGACTGCTCCTAATGATTTTTTCTGCTGATCCTTGCCACTCAATGGGGGAACAAAACGACGTCGGGACGGGGGAGGAGGGAGGCTGTCGACTATCGCGGAGAGTTGCGAATCTCGAGTCGATTGACCGAATTTTGCTTGGCGAGATTCGGAATCGGTAGCGGGGTGGGATTTTCTCGGGCAGTGCACTGCGCTCGCTGCAATCGAAGAATTGGGAGGAGGGGACCGTTCGTTATTGGATCGTTGCAAGCAACATCGGAGGCCGGGACTCGAAAGGCTGGTGTCCTTTTTGGTTTTTTTCCCCTTCAAATCGTTGATTGCTCGTCGTCGAGTTCGAGGTCGAGGCCGTCGTTGCAGGGAGGGCGAGGGCAGCGAACCGAAGTCGAGGGGAGGCGACGGGAGAGGCCGTTCCACGATGCCCTTGGTGTAAAAGGGCAGGTCGAGTTGTCGAGGCGGGAGCGGTGCCGCTTTTGTTGCATGGAAGGTCTCGATGCAAGAGAAAAAGGACGAGGCGAAGCGACGGTCCTTCCGGAGCTGGAAGCTGAGGTGCAGGCGCAAAACGGTGCGGTGCGGACGGTGCGGTGCAGCAGTGCAGGGTCGGTGCCGTGTGGGTGCGGTGCAGTTCGGAGCGCTACTACCACCTCTGGGCCTTCTTTTTTCGCCTTTTAGTCTCGCTCGAGCTACGCTTCGGTGGCCGAGAGCAGAGAGGGAAGGGACTTGGGAAGACGGTTTTGGAGGGATCCGAGAGTACGACGACAAGCGAAAAAGACAGAGCAAAATGCACGTCTAAGCCTTTGTGGTTGATTCCTTCTACGGTTCTTCTTTTTTTTCTGTTTCTCTGCTCGTCTTTCCTTTCCGTGCCGGGCTGGGTTGGGTTGGTGCAAGACGATACGTCACACTAAAACGAAGGTGTGGTGGTGGACTTGCCAAACACACATAAAAAGCAGTTTTTACTGATTGATAGATCTGACTGATACTGGGAGTGGTACTGTCGACGATATGGTACTGGTTTTCCGGGCAGAGAGCGGCTGGACCTTGAGATCTGGACCTGGACCTTGGACCGAACAAAAAAGGCAACAGCCGTGTATCCGTAAAAAACCTACCGTACCGTCAGACCGTTGGTGGTTTGGTCGGGGATGAGGGGAGAAGAGGGAGAGGGTGGGAGGGAAGTGATCTGGAAGGAGAGGAGACTAGAGGTTTTTGAATGATGGTGAGGGACGAGTACGACTGGAGTACGACTGGGACGGGACGGGATGTAGAAACATGGAGGACCAGGCTGGATGGCAACCACATCAGACTGTTCGACAGGTACTGGCGTACTTTGGTAGGGTCGACGAGGGAGCAAGAGGGTGTGTGGATGGGAACATGAACCAGGTCCAGGAAGGGAACGTCGACGGGGTGGATTGAGACTTGCCGGGATGGGGGATGTCACTGTCAGTGTTTAGCCTGCCACCAAAGTCTGGGATGGGCCGTTGGCAGAGTAAGGTACTTCCTTCGTAGTATCTTGCCCACGGTTAGCATTGCTACGTATGGGGTCACGGCAGCAGCATGCGCTCTGCTCAGTACAGCGACAATACTTGGCAGTAGGAGAGAGACAAAGTGCGGGTGATGGACATGAGCACAGCACAATGGCACAAGGCGGAAAGAGACAATTCAAGCTCCTACGCAGGCAAAATGGCACATCAACCAGACAGACCAGACCAGTGACCAGACTACGAGAAGAGAGTGTCCAGTGAACAACAGGGAAGCGCCAGACCTGGGGGGTGTGCGGCGTGTGATTCCAACATGGAATTCAAGAGCGCACGCCTCCTTGGGAGACAGCGAGAGCGAGCGTGTGTGTGAGAGAGTGAGAAAGAGGCGTGTGTCTTGGTTTGTCCAGCCCAGACTACGGAGACCTTACGTAGTAGTGTGTTAAGTGCGGATAAGGTAGCCCAGACAGGTGGGCGCTTCCAAGGGGAGAAACAGAAAAAAAAAAAAGCGATACTTGGGAAAAGTACCCAGCAGTGCGGCGCGTGGGGTCGTTTCTCTGTCAGTCTGGTGTCAGGCCCCTGGACGGTCTGGAGATCTTCGCTATTTCGACAGACGACTCGGGGGGACGTCGAAGAAGGTTGTCAGGGCGATTTGGTTGCTGCTGCAGCTACGGAGCCCTTCTGCGGTCCTGCAGGCCATGATGCAGCTTCTGGATGGACGATGATGATGCAGGATGGGATCCATGCCTTCCTTGCCCATGACATGCCCCCTTGGCCCTGGCCTGTCCTGTCCTGCCTTGCCCTGCCCTGGCCATGCCCGGTTTGGTTGCTGCATCCTCCTTTCCTTCTTGGGCTGATGCGGCTGTTTGATTTGGCAGTTGAGTGGCCCAAGCTGCGTCCTGTGCAAAAGATACGGTACGGCGATAATGCATCAAGCACCTGCAGATGCAAGTGAGTGCAAGTGCAAGTGCAAGTGCGAGTGCAATTGGATTGCACCAAGTGTGCAGCTCGCCAGGATGCACCTGCGCATAACGTTCCTTACGCAGCGACCGACCTTAGCGCGCTGCCATGTTTCTTGCAGACTGAGAGTGGAAAACGTACATGGTACTACCTTATGTAAGGCAAGATAGATACGGTACGTATCTTTCCCACCTGCTGCTGCCAAGCATGTTTCTCTGATTGTGCTGGCTACGGTTTAGTTTACACAGGGCATACCCGGTCTGCATCCGACCTTATTCCTGGCCCAAGAGGCACAAGAGGCACAAGAGAAGCAGAGAGCGTTCATCTTTTTCTTCCTCTGGCCAAGGAATTATCGATTCCACCACACACGCTGTTAGCGCTCTTCGATTCTGTCACTCGGTAGCATTTCGCATTCAACCGATCTTATCTTGCTTTTCTTTTCGTCCGACAACGACGGCGACAACAATAACAACAATAATAGAGCTGGCCCGAATGGTCGGTTCCAAGGCACAGGCACGTTCAAACGTGCAATGAGCACGTGTCGGAAACAGTACGTACCTTTTGACCTTATCTTGCGTTAGCTGCATCTCCGCGAGCGCTGTGCTGTGCAGCGAAATCGACGAGAATCGTGCCAATCGTACAAAATGCGAGTCGTCCCCCGCCAATGCGCTGCGCGTGTGCATCACCCACGGATCCAGTTCCTATGCAGAGCACAGCACGGCACAGCACAAACGCGGGACATCAATCGCCCCTAAGGCAGGAACCTGCCCATGGAGCTCATGGAGCCTTCGGTGGTCCAGTCGTCACGTCCATAGCACCCCAAGGTATTGCCGACATACCTATGATGAACCACCTACACTGGATCCTATTCCTGCTATGAATACACCTTACGGAGTACGGATACCCGCCTACGGTAAGGAACGGCAGCCTCAATCACAGGCACCCACCAACATGCCCTACCCTGCCCTGCCCTTTTCCACCTCACTCAGGGGATCCGTCTTACGATGCCGGCGCTGTAATTGGCTTCCTCGGGGTACGTAGTTGGGTGATATTAGATACCTAGGTAGGTGCGGTAAGGTAGGTGCGGTAACGTGAGTGCGGTAACGTAGGTGCGGTAAGCAGGGCCTGTCGAGGGCGTTACAGGGGCGGACGTTGGCACCATTCCCCTGGGAGACCTTCCCCTTGCAGGTGGTTGCCGCAACGATTTCTGCTGTAGTCCATTTCGCGGCTGCTGGCTGCAGTTGGTGGTGCTGATGGTTCCGGATGAGGCGTCAGGGGCTGGCCACGGGATATCTTCTGTAGCACGTTGCCGCCTCTTACCTCCGGGCGGGCTTGCTTCAGTAAGGTAATTGTTGGACCTGCCAGCCGGATTCAAGTTGAGAAGGAAGACTTCCAGACTTCAGAGCCCATGAGGTATCACCAACTCAAGTCACCCCGTCCACTAGCTTAGAGTCTGGCGCCGTGCACGTCCTGCGCCGTATCCCGTCTCCTGGTCCCGTCTGGTGCCGTTCTATCGGTCTGGTCTGGCTTGGTCTCTGCTCTGCTGAATCCAATAAGGGAAAAAAAAAAATCTCCTTGACCCATCATCTGTCCATGACCCTCTCACGTCGCCCACCCGACCGGCGTTCGCCATGGATCCTGACTGGCGTTAGATGCATTTTTGCAAAGATTGAATCCCGCAGTGGTCTGTGAGCCCGTGGTCTGTGGTCGGTGGTCGCTGGAGCGCCGAACCCGTCGCTGTGGCAGCTCCCCTTTTTCTTACCGCTGTTCCAGCGTAAGGTAAGGTACCTAAGGTACGGATGGAACACACTGTGTTCTATTGCCTGTATGCCCCCGAGGAGCGGGCGGGGAGTGGACGGCGGGTGGACCTGCGCCGAAGCTGTGGCCGTCACCCGGGCCTCACTGCGGCCCTCCATGTGCTGAAAACCTATCCCACCCCGCCTGTTGCTCGCCTGTTGCTCAGGTTGCGCAGTGGAAAAGAACGGGTTGCTCAGTGTAAGGGGGTTTGTCGCCCAGTCAAGAGCTAGGGGAGCTTTTCCAACGAGATGAGGATGCTGGGGGAGGGCGTGTGAATGAGGCTCCAGACCGACCGACACTGACCCAACGGGACCCGACCCGCGGGAAAGAGAGCCCCAGAGCCCCAGAGCCCTGAACCAGGCCAGCAGGAGAGGCGCAACGCAGGGAGAGAAGACCGAGCCTCGAGCATGGAGAAGAAAGAAGAAAAAAAACGTCTTCTAGCGGGACCTGCCCCAGCAGCTACTGCTCAAAGCGTATTCGATATCCGTCGAAGCGGATTTGGATTTGCATTGTGCCTTCCCAATTCTTTCATGTCATAAAGATGCGAATTCGCAATGTGCAGGTGCACCCTTTGTTCCTTGTTCTACTACCTTAATTCAGTCCGTCCCAATGCTCCTTCTCTGTTCCATGTTTGAGCTTGCCTTTGTGCTATGCTGCATAGGAAGGTAGCTCTTGCCTATTCGTAACTACCTACGAACAAGGTAAGGCAAGAAGAAGGTACCTACCTGCCTGCCGTCCGTTCTTCCTAAGGTAAGGTACGGAGCAAAATGACAAGGTACAAAGACACCAACGCAATTCTGATTCAAACAAAGCAAGCCCTGCCGTTGCCGCACTTGCACATCGTGTTTCTCCCGACTGCGCCGACGTCCCTCACTAGTTTCTGCCTCCCTCTCCAACGCTAGGTCTGGCCAGCGGCTCTGGCTTGGATGAGTCGTGCGACGTACGGATCTCATGCCCGAGAAGACATCTCCGTGTCTGGATACCTCCACTACCTCGGGCAACAACAGCTGCAAAAGTGCATCAACCACCGAACAACTCTAGCAACACCACCAACGCTCAGATCAGATATACGCGCGCAGCGGGGCACGGCAACGCAATGCAACGCAACGCAACGAACACGACTCGGCAACACCCATCACGAGCCATCCATCGTCCCTTTTTTGCCCACAGCCGCCCTCTATCTCACACTCCAAGTGCCCCTCCCCCGGGTCACAAGTCACACGGTTGACCGGCTACCGAGAGCCCACCACCACCGCCGCCAGGGTCTTGTCTCTGTCGCCGACGATGGGATATGGACGCCATCGCGGTGGCTGATGGATGGCGCTAGGCAATCCGACGAGCTAAGCGCCCTCCATGTCCGATCAGGCTCAAGCCAAGCGGCCCCGAACCTCGACAGAGTCCACGGCCGGAGGGAAAGGTGACCTGGCTCGTCAGTCCAAATGCCTTCCATCAACACTAGCGACCGAGCCTTGGTAAAACTGGGCCTAGCCCGAGAGCTTACATCATTGCTCGGCGCTGCTCATCATCCGCCTCACCTTTCCCATCCTAGCCAGAAACCCCGAGTCCCAGACACAAGGTCCAGATGTATCGCTCAGCAGTCACTCAAGTGCCAACCGCAACAACCACTACCAACACCAACACCAACACCGGCGCCTGGAAATGAGCGGTGAGTTGGCGTATCGCCCTATGCTCGCCCCCTGTCTGAAGTCGCTCACGTCCGCTACGCTACGGATACTTCGTCCACAACACCTAAGCTACGGAAGATTTGCTACCACGGACAACACACTCCACGGCACTATGCTACACTATCCAAGGTCAGTCACTACTGAATTACAACTCCCGTTGTAACATTCACAGACCATGGATCCTACCACACGACAACAAGAAGGCCGCGCCAGACTAGCCCTCTTGTCTCTCCTGTCTGTCAGTGTCTGCCAGCACACTGACTCCTTGCTTAGCCAACCTGCTCGTCAGCCTACCGCGGCCAAGAACATCAGGCCCGGGTCAGTTGCGCCGTATGCCGCCTTGCCTATTGTGTGACTGCTTTGCACCTTAATCGTGCTGTTTCCACCTTTATTTCCCCAGACCCCTGGACAAATTCACAACTCCGTCCTCGTCACTGGTCACAGGGTTGGCAAGGCTACCTCGCGGCGCAGAAACGGAAACGCCTGGTTGCTTCGAACAGGGCTCCCAGGCCATGATCTCCCAAGTCTTGCCTGTCTCGTTATCCCTTCAGCTCGGCGCCGGCGGGGTTCAGGCCACACGGCACACCAAGCTCCCCTTCTTGGACTGCTTACCGCAAAGTGTTCTACTGTCTACAAAGTTCACTCGGCAAATACCTCTCGAGATCGGATGCTGTTCACACGACCGCGGGGCTGCTCTCCCGCGAACGCACGACACCTCATGAGGAAAAAGGAATGTGAGACTTCAGGGCCCAGGCTTCAAGCCCATTGCATTCTTCGGTTGCCGGGACGTCGTCTGCGAGGAGGGTTTTGAGACACGTCTGGCACAAAATGGCGTGTTGGCTGTCGAGAGTCATGCTGGCGTTGCTGTTTGCTTATGAGCCCGTCTAGAATTATGTCCACGGCTTGTTCCGCTGGTCATCAATGGGATAACAAGGCATAATTGTTCGAGGCTGCCTCGGGATATCGATCCTTGGCTGCAACGCTTTTCTGAGGCGTATCGCGCATTCCTGCCACTGCAGACTCAGGACCAACTTCATTCCTCAGACCTTGACGCGGCCAGCCCGTGACCCTTCTTGACCAAGGTCGCAGAGATCTCAATCACAATATGACGTATTTCGCAGTACAGAGTTTACCGGGCCAATCTCGTCGTCCGGAGTTGACTCCATCTGGGAACTCTTGATGCAGTTGACCTTCTGATAGTCGGCCCAGCAGTCCGGCCAGCCAACGGGGCCCGAGCCTTAGAAAAACCGGTTCTGCCGAATTATTCGGCCTAGGCCATCCACCGGCACAAGAAATACGAATACCGACTTTGCAGATCTTGCACGGACAATGCACGGCGTCGGCATTAGATTTGCACATTTTGACAATCAGCTGCAGGATTTGACACCATGTGCCTCCAAGACCCTTCGCGTCCTCCACCAGCGGAACAGCAACGAACGAAAGGACGTTGCAAGCCGCCACGAGAGAAAAATTGGAAGTAAAAAAAGAAGACGACGACCCAGTAACCCCCCATCGTCATCTTCTCCCCACAGCAACCAACGGGGCCAGCCCTGGGCTGAAGACGTGGGATTTGCTGGGATGCGCCGGGCTGTAACTGGGGACCGACTGGGGGTTATCGGCAGCTTGCAGGGCTTCACCTCCATGTCCGCCATCGCGACTGGCCAGAGCTCTCGGCCACTCTCCCTCACTTTCTCAGCCAAGACCCAGCCCATTCCCTCGCTTGCCCCCGCTCATCGGCCCTGGCCTTCACCCTGGTCCTCAACCCCGGTTCTCCCTGCTGCTCGCGAGAGTCTTGTGTGATGCGAGTGCGTGCTGGGCCGGGATCTGACCCCTTGCCTACACCATCTTTCGTTGCTTATCGCTACATCGTCCCGTGCAACTTACACCAAACGCGGCCTCGAGTTAACAGTCTGCGCCTGCCAAAAGCCAATTGATGGCTTGATGTCGCGTCCAATTGGTTATTTACCGCTCACTGCTGACAGCAGAGCGGTTTGGTGGGGGCTGAGACAAACCCTTGTAGCTTTGGCTTCAGGGCATCTTGTTTCGGAAGGCAAGTGGGCAGACGAGATGGAGCTTGTGCTTGTACCCGAGCATACGGCGTACAGAGCAAAAATACACGCTACACAGGGCAGCTCGTTCGGAGCTCTACTCGTAGGAGCTGGAGCTCCCAGCTGGAGCTTGGGTACTGGGAGTGGAAGTTGGAGAACTGGAGCTCGAGCTCCAGCTAAGCCAGAACCTGGAGCTGGGACACCGTCAGGCGACCGACCCGAGATGAAGACTGACAGAGCAACAGAGCATCAATTAACCCCCGAGCTTCCGTGACGTCTCCATTAAGCACGGTCTGGGCCCTTAAGCCTTGGGCTTGGCTTGTATGGCTTGCCCGTCGGCGAACAGACCGACGAATGGCAGGCGGTTAATTGATCAACGAGCCCTCCCTCATCAGCGGCGTTGGACAAGCATTCGAATGATGCGAAATTGACCGCGCAACATCTGAGTTCAGGCACACGGGACTTGAAAGCTGCCAGGTGCCAATCAAGTCCTGTCTTAGACCGGCCGGCGGTGAAGCGGCACGCTCAGTCGTTCATCTCCACAATATGTTCTGTGCGGCCATCGAACAGAACCTAAAGGCGACGGATGGGGAGTGATTCTTTTCCATGTATCTATACAGATGCAGATACCGTGTTACCGTGCCGGCACGTGTATCTCGTTCTATGGTCAGCCCTCCGCCCGGTCCCCGATCCCCAGGAGCCGGCGGCTGGGAAGATGATGGAAGAAGAAACCGTCATCAAACTCTGGCCCATGGCCGCCGTGACCGGCCGCTGTTTACTCTTCAAATTGTTGAAAGGACCCATCTCACGGATTTGTTCCACGGGGCAACAGAAGCAACGGAGTCGATCAAGAACCGGGCGCCAACCCACCTGTTCCCCAGCCTACCGCCCGGCTGGCTGCAGCTATGCTGCATGTTGATGCGAGTATGCGAGCTCGGGATGCAGAAACTCAAGTGTGGATTTGTCGGTTCGATGGGCACTAGACGGATGCCGAGCTTTGGTTTTGCATCTGCGGGCAGTCGTACTAGCTGCATGGAGCTTCTGCAACTACTGCTGTGCCATGTTTCTGAAAGCTGCTGCTCCGCCATGATGTTGGTCCGCTCAACCTGCTACAGGTCACAGGAGAGCTTCTCCCCGGTGACGGACCGTCGCCTACCTTGCGAAGCTCCTTGCTTCCCGCAGCAACGGGTACGCGGTCAGAGGTTTTGGTGGGGGGCTAAGGAGCTTTACGACGGCATCTCGTGCCTCTCGCCGGCTCTGGGACGACGTGACAACATCGTCAGCGTCAATAGCACCCCTGACCGGAGCTCCACTCGGCAAGGCATGGTTCAAGGACATGTTTGTCATGTTTCCCGTGTGCACAGAGCTTCGTACCAGAAGAACACCCCTCCATGCAGCATCCCCAGCTCTCCTCGAGACGCCCGCCGTCTTAGGGGACCATTTGTTTACTTTTGTCGATTCTTGGAAACTCCCCCTCCCTGAGTCGGCAGCTCGATCGACAATCCGGTATCCGGCTTTGGCCAGAAACTTGTCCATTGACGAGGGGCGAACTGCTTTCGTCTCCTTGTTCGTCTCGAAATAACCTTGAAGAATTCCTTCCAGTCAAGGATTATGCAACAATGGATGAGGCTCTTTGATCTTCGAGAATGAAAGAAGCGGGCAGCACAAAGATGTTCAGGTTCGCTTAATTGTGATGCCGTCGTCAACCCTGTCGATATCGACGGGTCCACCCTGTCTTGTTCTGGCTGCAATCTTCGGTTGCTTGGTTAGAGAAAAAAAAAAGTCGGCTACGGAGGAAGCGTCCCCAATTCGCCGAGGGGTCTCCTTGTCCCTTGAACCCCGCGACGACGACTTGCGGATGCACTACGAGTGACAGCCCACCTCGTCCTTCCGATTCCGCTTCACTCAAGCTCATGTCTGTCATTGGCTCACTAACGAGAGTAACGAATTTGGCGCAGAAAGGGGTCTTCGTATGGGCCGTGATTGCCAGTCGACGACGGCTTCAAGTCCAAGCGTGGGCACAGGCAATTGTGCACTTGCACGCGCACGTCGTGACGCCGGGCGGGAAGGTCAACTGACTGACTACTGATTGACAGCCCGTGGCTGACGCAGGCAAGCCCTGATCTTGATGTGTCTTATCAGGCTACTTGACCTTGGCCTATCGAATTGCGCCTCAAACCTTGTTTGCAGGCGAAGCCTAACTCAGCTGGAGGGCAACGCCTGAGCCAAGCTGACGCCATTGGGAGCGTATCGCCCTCGTTCTCCAAAATGACTCCTTTTGCGTTGCTATATCAATCGCACGAACCTCAGCGCCAACAAGGATTCGAGGGATCACGCCGGACAAGAACATCTCCTGAACGCCCTTGCAGGTTAATGAAGATGCTCAAACGGCAAAATGGAGATGAATCATTTCAATGTCCAGCATCGACCGATCCTAGGCCAGGCCCACGAGGCGACCGAGACCCTAATATCGCACCGCTCGTCAAAGCGGTCCGGAGATTTACTGACATAAGCTCAGCGAGACAACGACACGGGCTACCGAATATTGGCAGTGTTTTTCTGATATTGAGGGGGTTCTCCCTTGTTGAGGGTTGAGTCATCAAACGCGAGTAGAGGAAAAAAAAGATTTTCGACGAGAAGCACAGTCCAGCACAACAAAAACATGGCAATCAGGCATCTTCCCCTGATGGAGAACCATGGTCTCACCCGGCACTTGAGCGAAGTTTCCAACACAAGGTCTTGCAGTGGACGAAATGGGACGAATTTTGGACGCGAGTTGATAGACATTCGACGTAGAGGGCGGTGCGAGGAAGTCCCATCTCGATGTGAAAATCATCGATCACGCACATCGGCCCCGATCACTTGCGGCGGCCTAGTCCGGCTCTAAAACAGACGTCATCCTCTCGGAGTCCAGCCTGGCAATTGATCGTCACCATCCAAGACCCCCGGGCCGCCTGACCCTCCTTTTTACTCCCGCGAAGAGCCGTAGGCAAGGCAGAGGTCTCGTCGTGCCATATGTATCGAGATCCTTCTCGGGCTGCGCTGGGCTCACGGCCAATGTGATGCAGTCACATCGCCGGTTATCTGGAGCACTTGCACAAATTCGAAGCATCAATGCCATGCCAGTGGCCCAGACCAAGGCTTTCTGCGGCCAAAAGTGCCATGGGTCGCAGAACCGGCCGTCGTACCTGTCAGTCAACCCAAAACAAGGACCACCGAACCAACGCACGCCGCGTCGGTCAGAGGAGACACCGAGGAAGCGGATTGGGTGCTCAGCTTCGCATGTTGTTTGTTTACCGCGCGTAGGTACAGACACTGCAGCTTGGCTTATCTTGTGCGGTGCGAATCACGATGACCGGCCGAGGACTGCCTTGGATTGAATGAGCCCATCTCACGCTATTGAGGATTACCTGCATGAGAGGAGATGGGACAGGCGTCAGACACAATCCAATGAGGAGGCGCAGCCGCATCTCGACGTGTCTGTCAGGTCAAACCTTCAGCTCTATCTAGACGGGCCGGCCGTCCAGCAACTCCAAGCTATCGACCGATCCCGCGTGACTGAGGTGCGATGGCGTCTTACTTCCCTCCCCGTCAGCTTCCTCCGACCTTCCGTGCCCCTCATTGCCCACGCCCTCTGGACGCACAGAGGTTTTGCATCTCTACGGTTTCCCCTCTTTTGCACCCTTGCTTGGATCAAACGCAACGCATTGCGGTCGCAGGTGTCTCTTACTCGGTGCTCTGCGCATCTACAGCGGAGCGTTGCCTCGTGCATGACTCTGCCTAGCTGTTGAGCGTTTGAGAGTTGCCATTAGGCATTGGCCCAGGACGGGCGGGCTGGGAAAACGGTGCCCGTTGTGGGAATCTCGTTCTTTGTTCGTTTCCGCCGTTGAGAAAGGGGAGGCAATGGTGAAGCAGCAAGCGGGTGCCGGCGCTGGCGCGCGTAGCACTGCGGGTGGGAAAAGCCACATTCGCTCCAGCGTGTCCCGAGCGCGCCCGACTCCCGAACCCCTCCAGTGAGGGGATTTTTTGCGTCGTCGCTTCTCGTCGCGGGCAGACTCCTTTTTTCCAGCGCGGGTTTTGGCAGCAGTTTTCTGGCACTGTACTTTGTTTACAAAGTGCGGGTTCGCGACTCATGTAAACAATGGGCCCCTGCAGACCCTGCTTCACGATCCTTGTCGAGCGCGAAGTCACGTGCAGAGTGCTGGCGGGGGAAAGGTCTGCCGAGGGGTGGGAGGGGAGAGAGAGCAAGGTTGAGGTGCAGCTGAGGACTGAGGTGCATGCAGGTCGACAAGGATCATTTGAAAAAGTGACGTCCTTTTTTAGCCGCCCGTCATCTGGACCTCTGGCAGCTGCTGACAGGGGACGTGCCCGGGAAAATGGCCATACCCCTCGTGCACGTTCCACAGTCCTGTTTTTGGAGAAATCGAGGAGCCTGGAGCTGGAGCTTCAACCTGGAGCTGGAGCTGGAGCTGGAGCTGGAGGATGGAGGGGTTGTTGACCAGGGCTCGATCAAGTTGTTGGAGATGGAGGAGGTGGAGGGGAGGGATCTGGATACTGGGACGAGAATGAGGCAAGCAACAACAGATGGAAGCAACCCCGAACGCTGAAAACTCCATCGGTCATCCTCGGCATACGATGACGGCTCACGGATGCTCGCGTCCCCGTTTCCTTACGGACGACCTCCGACGCTATTGCATCACCATGATTGGATTCTTGGTCCCATGTCGTCTGTCAGACAAGAGGAAGCAAGGGACCAACACCCGGCAGGCGCTGGAGTCTGAATCTGCTGATGGTTTCGTGATCGCAAGGCTGTGAGGATTCGGCGGAGGGGCTTTCCTCTGATGTCAGCCCAGGGGTGTTTGCTCCTACTGCTCAGCTTGCTCCGAAGCTCTGCTCAATGCTCACCAACTCCCACTCCACCCCGCCGGAACTCATGGGTGTTGCTGGGCTGAGCAGAGTTCGATTCCGCAGGATGCTACGGATACAAACGTTTTTCTTCGCGACCTGCGCGCGCCCTGGGAACTTTGGCAACAGCCCCAACGACGAGCCGACTGGGTTCCCCGCTTCCCTGCCAGGGGCCTGCGGCGCGGCGCAGCATGCAACCCAGCAAGCAGCTTCGAAGCTTGAGCTTCGAAAAGCACGCAAGGCACTTTATTCCAGCAGCATTGGGCTGACTGCGATACGAGAGAGTGACGATCCGCCATACAAACCCCCAAAAAAGCTGGGTCGACACATGCAGAGGGCGATGGACCGGGGTGTCCGACGGTTTCTCATTGATTGCTCCGGAGGCTCATGGTCTGCAGAGGAACCATGAGCGGCAGCCGGGCTGTGCTACAGAAACCCTACGGGAACCGATTCCAACTCTCTAAACGGACCTATGCTGTTCGGTAGCAGCGTAACCCGCACCGATGTCTGAAACGACACGATATCACCCGGTGAGCCCGGTCCCCATCTTATCTGCTCAGCTTGCTCGGTGCTTGCTTCCAAATTGTTGTTTGCCACCAAGCAATGTCGGTGTCCGCTTCACCGGGGGCGGCGGGGTGAGGTTTGACCTGACTCTCTGCACCCATTTCTCTCACAACAACAGCGAGATTTCTAGCATCACGTCAAAATCCAACTGCCGGAACGGGTCTCATTCTTCATCCCCTCCGCCATCCGATCTCTTCGCATATCGAAGGAACACAATGCCTTGGATAAAGTCCCGCCTATTCAAACGTCTCAAAAAGGCGACGTAGTTCGAGACTCGCCTAAGCTCGCTTGGCCTTGGATCGGCCTCGCCCATGTCTGGCGAGAAGAACACCACCACCAACAACACCCCTCCCCCATGCGCATCCTCACAAGCGAGGGAAAATGCCCCGACCCGTGACGGCTTCAGATAGTGCCATTCAGGGTCCTTTCCTCGCCCCCTCGTCGTCGTCCTCCTCCTCCTCCCAAACCTGCCTCGCATGTGTGTTGTCCGTTGCTCTGTTCCCCTCCCCCACATCCCCGAGACTAAGAGACTTTTTTGCTTGCAACCAACGACACCCAGATTGGGCGAAACCGCCACGGCGGCTTACACGCTCGCAGCCGACGGCCACCCGGCGAAGCGCCTTCTCGACCGGGGCTGTTTAATTCCCCGTAGCATTCCTCCGACCCGTCGTCCATCTTTGGGTGTCGAAGCGCGTGGCGTTGACTTCTGATCGGAGGGTAGCCGATGTGGCGGTCGTGTTTCCTAGGTTTCTTTGTCTGTTTCGTGAGGATTTGTGGACAAATTCTAGCGGTCATCTTGAAGCATAAGCTTCCTCCTGCCCCAGCTGATGGGCAAAACAGCAGCGCGCCGCCACCGGGTACGTTATTCTTCTTGGTGGCGGTCTAGAGCCGTCCAGTTTCGGGACGTGTGATGCTAAGCAGCCCCCCCCTTCGGGCCTCCGGGCTAAAACATCAAACATTCCAACGGGACGTGGCGGGAGAGATTTGGACAAAGAAAAAAGGAGGCCTGCAGCGTCGACGGAGTAGCCTCCGAACGGCCTTCTCCTGAACTAAGTCGACCGGACGGGCATCTCGAGCTTCGGCGGCTGTGGTTGTGGTTTGGATACCTTTTAGTTCCCGTCGTTGGGGCTTGCTCCGGTCGTAAACGGGGGGTTTGAATACCAGCCAGTGAACCGGACAGGATAAGTGTCCTTTCAAGATGTGACGGTTGGCTTGTCGTTGCTTGCTACCCCTGAGAAATACTGTAGTTCGTGGGGATAGTGCCCCCAGGGGTCTTTGCTACAGTCGCGTGATGTGATACCGAGAGAAACCTCCTCTTTCGTTTTCTCCCTTTCCGCCGCCTCACAAGCCATCAACCAACGGCGGCGCCTCAACGAAAACGGCCTCGTACCAGCGTTTGAGGTTCCCGCAGCCCGCCGCGTTCGCGGCGGCCGTCTTCTTACCGCAGTTGGCCTTGAGCACGACGTCCCACATGGCCCTCTCGACGTCGAAGCCGCTGTCCCGCACCAGCTTCTCGTCCGGCCCCCAGAGCCGCCCCGGCTTGCCCTCCTCGTCGAGGCGGAACATGGGGTCGCTGGCGTCGCCGACCTTGAAGAGGTCGATCTTGAAGAGGTTGTGGTGGATGAAGAGGGGCGCCGCCTTCTTCTCGGCGGGGGGCTCCCGGGCGTGGTCGGCTTCGAGATCCGCCCCTGAGAACCCGCCCTGGAGGCGGAAGTCGGCGGCCGGGTCGGCCTGCTTCATGCCGGCGGTCTCGAAGGTGCCGTTGATCCAGCGGCCGAGGACGGTGTCGGGGGTGCGGACGTCGTAGAAGGGCTGGGCGAGGGCGAGGGCGGCCTGGACGAAGGTCTCCTTGTCGCCCTCGCCGGGGGCGTGCTGGGAGAGGAGCGGGTAGTAGACGTCCGGGCCGTGCCAGTTGTAGTAGGTGGCGAGCAGGAGGCTCTCTGCGTGGGTGCGTTTGTCGTAGAGGAGGATGCCGGACTCGGAGCTGCGGCGGCGGAGGGTCGGGGACGCGGAGAAATTTGCGATGGCGTGGAAGTGAGGCGAGATTGTGGTGAGCCAGAAGTCGGGCCAGGTGATGAGGCCGCGGGAGAGGAAGGGCTCGGAGGTGAAGAGGCGTTCGGGGGAGGAGATGGGCCAGGCGTCGGAGTCGAGGTAGAGGACCTGCTCGAAGGGGGAGAGGAGGATGGAGAGGACCTTGTACTGGTAGTGCTGGACGCCGTCGGAGGGGCGGAGGAGGGAGGAGAAGAGGACGCACTCGGCGTTGAGCTTGGGGAGGACGGTGAGGCAGAGGTGGGGGTCGGCTTCGGCGGGGGAGTCGAGGAAGAGGTGGACGGGGAGGTTGGAGCCGGAGCGGCGGAGGAGGAGGAGGGAGGTGAGGGCGGTGCCGAGGTAGCCGCCGCCGGCGGTCATGACGACGCCGGAGGTGCCTTTCCAGACGGGCAGCCGGGGCGCGAGGGAGCGGAGGGCGGAGACGTAGGCCGAGTGGGATTCTGTCAGGGCGGCGAGGTCTGTTTCCGTCAGGGGGATGTTGTCGGGCCTCGGGGAGGTGTTGTCGTTCTTTGAGGCGTCGAGGTCTTCTTCTGTTGGGTTGCGGAGGGATCGGAGGGGCTTAGAGACGGAGGGGGCCGTCTTTTGGAGGAGGGTGTGGAGGGAGGACCAGAACTGTTGCGTGCGCGGGGCGAGGAGGTGGGATGTTGCGTTGTGGGATGTCGTGAAGATTGGAGACGGGGATAGGGGGTTGGCGAGGCGGTGGTTGAGGTAGAGGAGGGAGAAGATGAGGGGGACCATGAGGAGGAGGAGGGGGGGTCTGCGGCGGTGTTTGGGGAAGAGCATTTTGGGGATGTGGAGTTGGCGTTGATGATGTCGAGATTTGGTGTAGGTATGAGGTTTGGTTGTTTGATGTCTACTTTAGATGCGGTCAAAATTGACAACCAAGTTCATCCAGTTGTAGGAAGGCGAAAGTTGGTCTCGCGCGATGATGTACGGGGAAGGGAGCCTGGTGTATCCTCGCTGTCGAGATGTCGTTCAAGTGTCAGGCGGATAACTCGTTGACAGTGAAGACCGAAGACTGGCCTTTACGGGATTTCGAAGTGCTGGAACTTCTCTTGAGTTTCTCTATTTTGGATATCCGCGCTTGCTCTTGCGAGTCTGAGTTGTCGAACAAGATGTTTCCAGACGTCGTAGTTGTTGTTTGCGTTGTGTGGAAGACCCGATACCTCTTGCCAAATTTCCCTTTGACTGATCGTGGAAACCCGCAGTAGTCCTTGTTGGTGCCCCGCAAGTTTGCCAACCCTTTTTTCTTTTGGCTTGGATTAAACGCTTTGGTGGCTTGACGGTTACCCAAAATCCGCCAAGGCCCTCAAATACCGTTTGTCTGATATGAATGTCGTCTTTTCTCTTCGGATGACAAAACTATCGAAGCTAGTGCTCGGTGTCTCGAAGCCACCCGATGGCTATCTTCAAAGCCTTGATTTTGATGTCGCAAAATTGTGCAGCAGTCTCTGGGATCTTGTATGAGTCGGGATATCGTGAGCTCGTGGATGAGAATCCTCCGTCAGCATTCGGGTTCGATTAGACAGCAACAAAGACTTGCTCCGTAATGAGAGGATTCCGATGTTTTCGACTAAACGGCAAAAGATGACGCTGAAGAAATTCCTAGGGTCCGGCAAGTCGTCAGAATGCAAAAAAGGCTGGATGGGCTGAGTTGTCAGCACAGCATCGCGCTGACGTATCGGAGGAGGCAGCGATTGGCAGGCAGCAGGCTTCTCGGGAGACAGAAGGATTCAGAGGCTGAATGTCTTTCACTGTCCGTCTTGTTCTTACAGAAACTTGGGGAAACGTTGGACGGGTTGCAATATTGGGCGTTGCCAAGCAAGGATGACGATCCATTATATATCACAGTGGCGCTTGTTTTCTCATTTCTTCAATGACCACGCACTTCTGCAATTTTCTCACACACTCTCTCGCCGGCCCTGTCTTGTCTAGCTCGTAATGCAGTAATTTACTACCGTCGTGACACCACGGCGGAAAATGTGACGAGGGATGAGAGCAAGGATACATGAGCACAATGAGGAAAGGGTCGGGCACTTGAGGATCGACATGGCCATGATTGGCAGATTGGGACGAGTAAGCTTGCTTGGGATTGCTGCAAGGGTGTCGATTGACGAAGGACGCGCAAACGTGGATGAAAGAAACACGAGGCATTTGGTATCAAGCGACTTTGGACCAGTTGCCCGGGGTGGCTGTGACACGAAGGGAGCTATTGAGGATTCACGACCTGGCTTTTCGTGTGCTCCTCGTATTTCTGGGCGCAAGGTGCTTAGTGGCCGGCCCTGCCACCCAAAACTGCACCCCATCGAGCCGTGAAGAAAAGCTTGAGGGCGCAGAGATACAGACCAGGGATGGTGTGATGATGCCTGGAGTGGGTGTTCATGGTGCATGCTTAGAGCCATGCGGGCTGACAGCGCAACGGGGCCCTGGCGATGTCTCATAGGACACTCTGCTGGTCAAGCTAACCAAGCATCAGCGGGCCGGGAGACGCGAGGTGCTTCCGGCGCTGACGAGGCCGCGATACGAACGGCTGGGAGACGTATGGCATGGACGTTGCAAGAGGGTTTATTGATCTCTGTTCCAGGTTGGGATTGAGAGACAACCGTTTCCCCTCTCCCCTTTGGCGAGCTGGGCACAGACGGCTGCGAGCAGAAGGGACGATCGAGAGTCTTGGGACGAGATAGCGCGATACTTCTCGAAATGTGTCTGAGGCCATCAAGGTTGAGGTAGAGGATTAGCTGGGAAATAAGCAGTGGATCGAAGGCGCGGGTAGAAGTGGGACACGGGCAGGGATCCCCACCACTAAACGGCGGGGCGTGGGTGAGGTGACTGCGAGCACTGGAAAAAGTGCAACGGCTGCAACTGGAAATGCTTGCTGCTCGGGGCGGTGGCGCCCGGCAGAACCTTTTCGCTGCCAAACTTTTTGGGACCCTGCAGCAGCAGAAGCAGCAGCAGCATCAGTGCGCTGAGTTGAGCGACGAACGGGAAAGGCAATTTTTGTCACGGAAAAAGAAACGCCATTCTTCATCTTTCAATTGGCTTCCTTACGACTTTACAAATTGGCCTTTGGGAGCACAACAACCACTGAACATAATGACAAAAACGGCGAGCGCAAAGCGCAAGCGCGCCGAGAGGGAAGCCCTCAAGGCCGCCGAACAGGCAAACAAGCGCGCAAAGACGACCGACGGCAGCAGCACCCCCGACGATGCGACCGCCGACGCCCCGCGGGCCAATCTGCCCAAGGTCGTCCTGGAGAAGAAGCTCTTCGTCGAGAACTCCACCGGCAAGGACCGCGTGCGCGAGGCGAAGCTTTACGAACTCCTCAGCAGCGAGAACGAGACGGACCGCATCGAGGCCGCCGGGGCCATCATCTCGAGCCTGCTGGACGGCGAGGGCGTGACGGAGGCTGTTCTGGAGAGGCATCTCGACTGGCGCCTGTTCAGAGGCCTCGCGAGCGGACGCGCCGCGAGCAGGTTGGGATACAGTCTGGTGCTCACCGAGATCCTGAGCCAGCTGTTGGGCCCGCCGAGGAATCTCGCCAAAGAGAGGTATACCGGTCTTACCTTTGAGAAGGTCCTGGGCATGCTTCTCGAGAGGACGCACGTCGGCGGAAACATGCCGGGCCAGGAGGAGCGGGATCTCTGGTTCGGACAGCTCTTTGGCCTGGAGTGCTTCGTCCGCGCGCGCGTGCTGTTCGAGGCTGAAGACGGTCCCGAGCGGTGGAACGAGGTCTTGAGGCTGCTCGTCAGGCTGGGCAACAAGAAGGTCTGGCTGCGGCCGCAGTGCGGATGGGTTGTTGCGCAGGCGCTGGCCCAGCTGGACCGCAGCCGCATCGAGATGGTGCTGCAGCAGCTGGTGGAGCTCGGCTGGGCCAAGACACCCGAGGGTGTTGGAATCTGGCTGATTGCGCTTGAGCAGTGTCCCGAGCTGAAGAGCGACGACCAGTCGAAGCCGCAGCACCACCCGCTGTCGTCGCGGAACCTCGCCGACCTGGCGACGATTCTGAAGGAGAGCAGCGCGAACGAGGAGCAGGCGGAGAAGGAGAAGCAGATGTCGCAGAGGGGGCAGAAGAACAAGCAGGCCAACTGGACGCCGCAGCTGCACTTTGTGTGGGATCTGATTACTATGCACTTTGCCAAGTTGGGGAGCGAGCATGTTGAGGAGTTTAGGACGTTTTGGAAGAGGGTTGTCGATGGTAAGTCGGGGATTTGCGACTTCTTCCTCAAATCACCACCGTGCTAACGTATCGGCCTGCAGACAACTTCTTCGCAAAGGCGGCGACCGAAGGCCAAAAGTTCCGAGGCTTCTTGGTGTTCCAGAAGATGCTCCAGGCGTACATTAACAACGACGAGTTCCTCGACGTCCTCTTCAGCCGGAACGTTATGACCTGCCTCATCAACCAGGCGTCTCAGGTGGACCGATATCTGCATCGCGCGGCGCTCAAGACGTTGAAGACGATCGAGGAAGCCTCCGCGTCACACCCCGAGGCCACGGGCATCATTCTCGACAACCTCATTAGCAACAACGGATTGTACAGGTTCGATGTCATGACGAAGACCAAGACGGTCGACAAGATTCTGCAGCACGTGCAGGCTGAGACGGGCGAGGATATCATTCAGGTGCTCAGTGGCCCTGTCATGAAGACGGCCACCTCTGCCAAGGACATCAACACCGTCAAGCTGGACCTCCGCGTGTACATCGACTACCTCTTCCGCTTGACCACTTCAGCCCCAGAGCCCTCACTCCAAGAGCTGACTTCTCTCGCCTACGCCAAGCTCGTCTGGATCCCGGAGAACGCCAACGCTCTGGTCCAGGAGCTGTCAAGGAACCGTCTCCAGTCCGCGTTCGCCAAGCTCTCCCGCAAGGCCGAGGAGTCAAACTACCTCTGCACGGCGGTCCAGTCCATTAACCCCGACTACATCCGCATGGAGGGCGACATGAAGAAGGAGGTCAACCAAGCCCGCAAGCGCCTGGAGAAGCTCATGAAGAAGGGTGCCGACGCCGGCGAGGGTGCTGCCGACGACGTCAAGATTGCGCAGGGCCTGGCTTTGTTGCACGCCATTGCCATCTTCCAGCTATACAACGAGGAGCCGGACGCGTTCCAGCTCCTGAGCGATCTGAAAGAGTACCAGTCGCGTCTCCAGGAGGACGAGGAGGGTGCTGCAGAGTTCTTGGTCGAGATCCTCCTCGCGCTCGTGTCTCAGCAGTCTGCGCTCATGCGTGAGATCTCGCAGCGCGTGTTCGGATACTTCACCAGTCGCGTCTCGCCAAAGGCTCTCGAGCTCCTGCTGGATGTCCTCGCGGCTGACGAAAGCGCCAAGGGCCAGCAATCCCTCTTCGACGTCAACGAGGACGATGATGTCGAGGAAATGGAAGAGGATGAGGAGGAGGACGATGACGACGAAGACGAGCTCGGCTCAGATTTCGAAGTCGACTCGGACGTGGAATTCGTCACCCTCAACGCCGGCGACGCCGAAGACGCCGAGGAAAACGACGACGAAGACGACGACGGCTCCGAGGCCGAGGACGGGGACGACGAAGAAGCCAAGAACCTGGAAGCCCTCGACGACGCCCTCGGCAAGATCCTCAACAGCCACCGCCTCGACAAGGACCAGGAGGCCGACTCGTCCGACGACGACGCCGACATGAGCGACTCGGACATGCTCGAGCTCGACAACAAGCTCGCCGAGGTGTTCAAGCAGCGCGCCAAGGCGGCGCCGAGCAAGAAGAAGGAGCGCAAGGCCGCCAAGGAGTCCGTCGTCAACTTCAAGCGCCGCGTGCTCGACCTGCTCGAGATCTTTGTGCGCAACGAGGCCGGCAGCCCCACGACGCTCGCGGTCCTGCGCCCGCTGCTGGAGCTGGTCCGCACGAGCACGATCAAGACGCTCGCGGATCGCGCGTTCGAGCTGGTCAAGGACTACCAGAAGCGGCTGCGCAAGGCGCGCTCCTCCTCCGCGGCGGGCAAGGTCGATAAGGAGGAGGCACTGGAGGTGTTAAAGGGGGTGTACGAGGAGCTGAAGGCGGGCGAGACGAAGGCGCACGCCAAGGCTGCCGTGCCGGCTTGCCTCATTGCCGCGTCGAGCGTGTTCCACGCGTACAAGGGCGACAGGAAGGTCGTGGATGCGGTTGTGGGGGCCGCGGAGAAGGGTGCCGCTGGCGGGGTGCAGGGCGAGATGAAGAAGGCGTGGGACGAGTGGTGCCGGAACCACGAGGCGCTCAAGAAGCAGGGCGCGAAGAAATAGAAAAGGGGGAAGGGGACGTGTGGGGATTATGTTTTTACGGCGTCAGGGTTTTGGGAAAAGACTTTGATATTAATTAAGTAGACGGCCGCGCGGGCTGTTTGATTTTGGTAGAGCATCGTAGATTTTCTAATGTCTAGAAGATGTCTTCTACGTTGATTTCACATTCAAAAGCATTGAGTTGATTTCTATGAAATTTCCAGCGTTAGTATTAACGGTACTATCAACTATCATTTTTTCTCTTTCCATCAACTACCAGTACCCAAAAATCGAGGCGAAAATTATCCCCAAAGATTTCATTCAGACTCACCATCCCACAACCTTACCCGTGGTGGCAGGGCTTGGCTTACCCAAGGCGCTCTAGGCCAACCATGCCACGAAGATAGTTCCTAGGCTCGTCCGTCCTCTTCGTCGATCGAGTAAAGGGACGCGGACAGCTGACGGCGAGGCATTGGCAGATACGTAGGAACCAGAACCGTGCCATTTCTACTTACCATGCGCATGCGGAATGAGCGTTCGTGGAAGGCCCCGTCTGCGCGGCTGTCCTCGCCGTCTTGTACCAGAGGCGAGGAAGGCGAAGCTTCAGCGTCTTCGGGTTGTAGGTTGTCAACGTCGAAAGTGACGGGGTGCAGGGCGAGGGGGTCGTATGGCAGGTTGGCCAAAGATTTGATCTCGTCCTCCGTCTCCATTACAGATGCCGTCTCCATTACGTATTCCGCATCTATCACGGTCTCCGTGGATATGTTCCTTGGGTCAAGGCGTGTTGGGTCCCGCTGGGGCAGGGCCTGGTTGAAAGACCTGCACCTAGTCAAGGTTGTTTCCGGCGGGTGTTGGTAGTGAATCATGGGCAGAGACAGAGCGCGTTGTCTCGGGGCGTCGATAGAAATGTGGACGCAGCGGAAGATTGAGGCGCACTCTCTGACGAACTCGCGAATTGCGGAGGCCATGGTGGTGAGTGGACGATGTTGCGATGGTGAGTGTGGATCTGCCGTGATGTTCGGCTGGGCCATGAGATACCGGATACTTATGCTCATACCCTGCAGAGCAGGAATTCAAGAAAGTCACTTGTCATGTTTGGTCTCTGAAGAATGTCACGGCGGCGAGGTGGGAGATATGGCCGCGGGACTGAACAACGCCCTTGTTCAGTGCAGGTCCGGGGGTCTCTATAGTTGCCCACTCGGCCGAGGACGGGAATCTGGTGACCCATGTGACGGGAACTGGACCAGTATTGGCTCTGTCATCATAATTCTCTTTGTGCGCGCGCGGCCTGCTGAACCTTTGGCGAGTGAGGTTGAGGCCGAGATGACAAAGAGGCAGATACATCTAGGCCTCGACGACTCGGCCGAGGTTTCGTACATGTTGCTGAGGGGTCATTTCAAGAGCCTGGTTGGATGTCGATCAGATCCAACGGTTTCACACGAAGCTATTGAATAGTTCTTCAGTGATTCACTGACGTCTTCCGATTTAGGCAATTCATCACTCAATCGCCGGTCCCGCAGTGGGTCACCGGCCCGGGGCCGGGAGAGGTGTGGGGCGTCTAGAAAGACCCGAAGTCCGGCTACACAGGCTCTGAATAAGGTAGGTAGAATACCTCAGGGTAGGGGGGTCAAGCGTGAGTAATTGTATGAAAGTTGGACATGGATGGCGGCTGCTGTTTCGTTTGATAACTTGCAAGGTGCGTCAACAACGACGACGCGACCAACCGCTTCATCCAACAGGTTTCCCTCGGTCCGCCTCACTTGTCCGAGCGTTCAGTTGACAAAGAAGCATCAGGAGCGATGAACAATAGAGAAAAGGGCGCATTCAGAACTCGTCTTTCTTTCCAATCAGCTGAGAACGCAATACTTCTAAATCCGGTACAACATTATCCCTTTAGTGACTTGATCAATAAAGTCCTTTCCCCCATTATAGTTCCCTATTGTTGTTTTCTAAGTTCGTGGATGGCCAGTCTCAACTTCAAAGGCTCAACTGCTTTGGGTACAATGATTGTCAAAGCTTCTTTCAATCCAGGCGCACAAGCGTTGCTCGTCTATCCCGCGAACTGGGTGCCTCCTACATGATTAAATTCCACTGGTTTGCAAATTAAATACCCCCACGATTGATATTCTCCCAGATTACGACAACTGTCTCAATACTTGTTGTAGTCGGCAGCTTTCTGTATCTTTCCACACGGCAAGAATATCTTATAGCTGCGGAAAAAGCCATCGTTATCAAAAATGTGTATCCAACTATGGCGCAGATATTTCTGCCCCAAAGCTCCCGACTTTGGACCTCTGCCAGAAAACGCTTTCACGGTCCCGCACCCCAGGCCAAGCACCTCCGACCACCCACACCATCTAGTGAATCAGGAAGAGAACATCTTCAGGGAAAATTGGGAGGATCCCCAAGACCAGGTACCAAATGGCAAGCACATCCACTGGACGGCAAACTGGATCCGCTGCGCCCATACGTATCATCACCATTGCGACAATCTCTCCAGCGACATGAAGAAGGTCCAGTACATCGACACCGCGTGCCCGTTCTGCACGGGAGACATTGACGTCCATGTCGAGAGACGAGAAGACGTCTTTGGCGAGTGGGACATACACCCCAAGATCCCGGTGGAAAACGACCCCGACCAGCAGCTGGCCGCGAGATTCGATGCCTACAAGGAGTATTACATCCTCAGACTCCTCCTGCTCATGCACAGGATCTTGACGAGTCCTTACCCCATCGCCACCGAGAGCTTGGAATGGTGCCAGATAATCAGCACGTGCTGGCAGGAGACCTTCTGCAAGGTGTTCCACAGTCATATTGGACACGGCATGGAAGTGTGCGACTGCCCCTCGACCAAGGAGGAGTGGCGCATCAACCCAGCCATCACGATGAGAAAGAACGAGGCAGAGTCCGTCCTTGAGGGCATTGACAAGATACCTCGCGGCGAGCGCGAACGATTCTGGATGGCGCGTACCTTCACACACGACGCAGCCACCAACGTGTACACCGAAGACTGGACAGTCAGCAACAGAGCAAGACAAATATACGGCACGTATCGTGCCGAAGACTTCCCCGAGTACCAGATGCAGTTCGTCGACGTCGACTTCGATGCCTGTTCCAAACGGTACGACCGGCTCGTAGACCTCGGAGACGTCTGCCACGAGGAACTACTCAAACGGGGGCCCCAGGTCTCGCAAAGCTACCCGTACAACAACGCCTGCTTTCACTCACGAAGGGTCCAGTGGATGGACCTGGACAACTGGCCGTCCGCGCTTCTACGTCGCGAGACGCTCTTGCAGTGGATGTTCATGTTCCTGGCGTACGACGCAGGGCTTGACGAGGAGGTCATGATGTTCCTCGGCGGCGCTCTCCTGGCCATCCTGAATCCCTACCCGTCCATTCGAACAAGGTCGCACCCGTCGCACAAGAAGCCAGAGTGCCTTGACCCGGACCTCGCCGCTTGGGACTTGCTGCAGGAGTGTGTCTTCGAGCTCGAGAACCACTGGCCTCTGCTCGGCCGCAGGAGCGACATCCAGGACAACCTCTACGATGCCGCACACGAAACGTCGGTGCTGGTGAAAATAATCAGGCGCAACAGGCGCATCGTCATGAACGACATCACTTCCCGGAACCACGCGGCCGACCGCGGCGTCAAGGCCTTTGCGGTCAAGCCGCAGGAGGCCATCGAGCAGGGCCAGACGTCGTGCTCGGTGTGTACGGACACGTGGGGCTCGCAGCCGTTCCACCAGCCCGTCAAGATGCCGTGCTGCAAGGCGTTCGTCGGGGCGCGGTGTCTCAAGCAGTGGCTGGCGTCGAGGCCGCTTCGCGGGGCCGAAGAGGACGTCTCCGAGGACGAGGACACGTGGGCGCAGGGTTGGAAATGCTTGTTGTGCCGGGCTCCGATAGGCAACCAGTTCCGGCCGAAGCTGCGCGAGCATCAGAGATCAGGCCCGGAGGATCTTCGAGATCTTGCCTTCAACAACGTGTCGAAGAGTTTTGAGCAGCCAATGTGGTGGTGGGGGAGTAAGCTCTTGGAGCATCAGATGAATGGAGGGCCATCACAGTCCTAGAATGGCTTCTTATTGGAAAACTTGGAAGGGATGCTTGGGCGTGAGAGATATTGTTTGGAGTTTTTCTTCGCTATATAGACCATGAGAAATATTTTTGGGGGGGGGGGATAGCTTCACGTGGATTAAGAGACAGACTATTCGTGCCGGTCGTGTAAAGCTTCACTACCTTTGGTGATAATAGGATTGAGTGTCCACTGTAGATGTCTTGGTTGAAGTCCCTCACCGAGGCCCACCTTCCTGACCGAGGGACGTTAAGGTATCCAACAGGGCACCCGCTGGGTGGCTTACATAAGACATATAGGCCGCACAATTAAGGGAGCAGATCTGGATCAATCTAGGCCAAAGAAGGACTGGTGCGATTCATGAACCCCTGTCCGGAACCTTCTCCTTTGAGTCTCTTTTTGCAAACGGGAGTCCCCTGGGCCGCAGCAGCAGCAGCACAGCGACCCTTTGCGACTGGCCCCCCGGTTGAAGGCAAAAAAGTTCCCTTGTCCAACGGGAAATTCCATCTCTTTTGAGATTTCTCCTTGCCCAAGAGACCACATTTCCCATTTGCAAGTCTCGGGAAAATTTTCTTTTCTCTGGGCAGCCAGTTTTCTGCTCTCTAGCATTCGGATTCGCAGGGAGGCAAATTCTTTTGTCAACCCTTCTGGAGGAAACAGAACAAGAGGACAGAGAGGTAGGTTGCGTTCGTTTTGTTTGATTGGTGGTTCATGCGTTGTGTGTTGCTCGCTGTTGTTGTTGCTTCGCTGGCAGCTCCATGCCACATGCTCCCCACGTCCCCATTTGAGAAGCTAAAGCTAATAACACCTGGCATCCTCAGGACTCGACACCGAGGCTCTCCCATATTTCGGCCGTCCCCGTGCCGCATCTCGTCGACTCTTTGGCATAGTACGCTGGTTCTGGTTATGCAAGGATGAGGTTCAGCGTGCTGTCTATTGGCCTCTTGGCCCTCCTGTCGCCCTTGACCGCGGCCTGGAGCAAGGAAGGTGAGCAAACAACGGCACCCGCAAAACACAAAACACAAAGCACATTCTGACAAGTGACACAAATAGATCGCGAGATCTTCCGCATCCGTGATGAGATCAAGGCGCACGAGCCCAACGCCGACGCGACCTTCTACGACCTCCTCGGCGTCAAGAACAGCGCCTCCATCGACGACATCACCAAGGCCTACCGCAAGATCTCCCGCTCCCTCCACCCTGACAAGGTCCGCCAGCAGCTCATCGCCGAGCGTGCCAAGGCCAAGAAGGACAAGAAGAAGAAGCCTGGTGTCAATGTCTCGAAGCCCCCTACCCAGAAGGAGATCAAGGCCGCTGTCAAGATCGCCTCCGACCGCCAGGCCCGCCTCGGTCTCGTGCGCAACATCCTCAGCGGCCCTGACCGCGACCGCTACGACCACTTCCTCCGCAACGGCTTCCCCGCCTGGAAGGGCACCAACTACTACTACAACCGCTACCGCCCCGGTCTGGGCACCGTTCTCTTCGGAGTCTTCCTCGTCGCCGGCGGTGCCTTCCACTACATTGCTCTGTACATGTCATGGAAGCGTCAGAGAGACTTTGTGGAGCGCTACATCAAGTTTGCGCGCAACGCTGCTTGGGGTGATAACCTGAACATTCCTGGTATCGACGATGCTCCCGCCCCTGCGCCCGCCCCGGCTGCTGCCGAAGACGACGAGGACGCGCCCCCCATCCCGAGAAACCGCAAGGAGCGCCGCATGCAAGAGCAGGCCGCACGCAAGGGCGCCGCTAAGGAGGGCAGAGGCCGTGGCCGCAAGCCCGCCGGCAGCGGCACCGCGACTCCCCGCGAAACCGCCGTCGCCCAGTCCTCCGGCCCGACTGGAGCCAAGAAGCGTGTTGTTGCTGAGAATGGCAAGATCCTCGTTGTCGACTCCGTCGGCGACGTTTACCTCGAGGAGGAGAACGAGGACGGCGAGGTGGAGCAGTTCCTGCTTGATGTAAGTTCTGATCGCCGCCTGTAGTGTCAAGCTAGAGCTTGACAGGCACAATCTCCGCTACGCAATGGCCCAAATCTCGGGTGATGCTAACTCAAAGAACAATAGCCCAACGAGCTTCCTCAGCCCACCATCCACGACACCGCGCTCGTCCGCCTCCCCGTCTGGGCCTACAACCGCACCGTGGGCCGCGCTCTCAACAAGGAGACCGAGGAGGTCGCACTCGAGACTGAGGAGTTCGACTCGGACGACGGCAACGCCCAGCACACTCCCAGCTCCGACTCAACCGCTGACGACTTTGAACTTTTGGAAAAGTCGACCGACTCCCTCGGTAAGGCCAAGGCTAGCGGCGCGCAGACCGGTAAGGCCAACAAGCGCAAGAACAAGAAGAGGTGATGGGGGCGCCTGGGGAAGACGGAGGGGGAGAACATGACAAGCCTTTCGCCTGTTGCGCATCGTTGCCAAGGCCATGACAGCTTGTGTGGCTCCACAATTGGCCGCGAAGACCCAGACAGACGACGGAAAGTTGCATGACGCATCACGAAAAGCTGTTCATCTTTTTACTCTCTGTCGCGCGCGTACAGATACACGTAGACCATCCATCAATGCATATTTGTTTAACGCAAGGCCCGTTCTTGGCCTCCTTCATGCGCGTGATGGCATCAGTTTCGCATGGCTACTGCCGTGTGCTTGGACTGACAGGAAGCAGAGAACTCGGGGCAATCCTTTCCGCAGTTCCGTGCTGCAGCGACACTGACCTTGCGGGTTTCGGATCGGCGTTTAGACCCAGCACGGCGGGTGCAACTTCCCTTCCAAGTTGCGCATGCAGAGTCTGGCCGTGTTCACAACTGCGTGAGACCGTTTCCTGCCTCCTCTGCACCTTCCAAACTATGTTTCGTCCCTTCCCTTCGTGTACAGAAATTCGAAGACTCTCGTCGTGCATAGCGCGTGCAGCAGGTGTCGCAGGGCGGTTCATCCCCCTCTTCTTCACACGTTTTGATGAACTCTACCAGGGATCAAGATCGACGTCAGATAAACATGGCATCGACCGATGGACAGCTCCGTCCCACCGGAAAGGCAGAAAAACCCCATGTCCATTTCAAGCTTCATTCACAGCCCGGCTTGCATCATCAGCTCACTCTCTTATCACACTCGAACGAATAAAAACACCGTCTTTCAAGTACCGTCCTGAAACAAGGCACTGGGAAAAGGGGAAACGTCTCTTAGCTGATTCCAAAAACAGACCAGCCGTTCCTGGCGTTATACCCAAAAGAAACAAAACGCAACGCCAAGCGAGCCCCCGCCTTGGAGTCGATCTTCCCTCTTTCTCTGCAAAAAGGACGGGGGCTTGAGCGTAAACAAGAGAACTCGGAACGATCCAGGCACAGCAACCAACCCACCGCTCGAGCCGCATGGTCGCCCGGGTCCCAAAGGCTCCGCGGTAGACCTGATCCAGTTTACCTGCCGCTTCTCTGTTGGGGGTCGTGTTTTTCTCTCCAAGCTACTGCGGTGCTTTAGCGTCTGTTCGCCGACGTCGTCA
This sequence comes from Colletotrichum horii, assembly GCA_027406005.1. Taxonomy (NCBI): domain Eukaryota; kingdom Fungi; phylum Ascomycota; class Sordariomycetes; order Glomerellales; family Glomerellaceae; genus Colletotrichum; species Colletotrichum horii. Next base: position 7,390,973 of record JANVYB010000001.1, on the reverse strand, counting down.
ACCACGCCAACTCGACCGCTAGCCAGAAAACCCTATCTCAGTCGAGCTGCGCAACCTGCGCTACTCGCCCATCCTCATTGGCGGGGATGTGGTGCTGCTCCTGTGCCTAGGAATAAGGCATCAGGGGCGCACGCGGAACAGAGCGATGGAGGGGGGATGGGTGAAAGGAGACGTAGCTACGTCTTTCCTTCTCCAAAACACTCCTGGGGCCCTCAGAGGGGAGGCATCTCAAGGCTATTGGGCGCGTCACTCTCACAGACTTTGCGACCTGACTCCCGCCCACACCCATACACCACGAGTGTGATGTTTCTTCAAGTGAAGCGGGAGGGTGGGCGTCGGAGATTGTGGACAGCTCCTGGTGGACGAGCGAACAACGGATGCCCGCCCCGCCATCTTTCACGTCCAACTCGTATGGATGTACGCCTACCACCGTCACCCAAAGCCTGAGGCGTTCTCCGGCTCTGGCTTCCCGGGAATAGACTAATGGCTATTCTTACCTGCTGCCACGGCTCAATCGAGATATCAGGCCTAAACTACCCCTAAATCTGGTTCCCTCCCAACCGAAGACCCGAGCGTGGCTAGACTGACGCTTATGCTTGCTGGCTCGTTCACCCTCTCTCTCTCTTACACACACGTCGTTCATGATATGCATACCCAGTGGTAGCCACCCCAGACCCTGACAGGTCCCATCATCTCCTACCCCATCTCCCGTTTCTCCATCGCCCCCCCGGCTTCGTCCCGCCAACCCGGATCACACACTGCACATCACGTCCTGCCCGTCGCCCTAATCCCGACGATCATAAGCCAAAACCCCGTCAATATGTCCAGGTGAACATAAAAGCAAGCAAAAGACAAGCAGACGACAGAAGGACGACTGTCGAGAAAGAGAGAGGGGAAGACGGAACCGTGGATGACACAGGCAGAATGGAGGATCGCAGCGGGCAAGTGCTGGCCGTCGCGGTCCTCTTCTTCGTGCTGTGCTGGAGTGTCGTCGGCATGCGCATATACTGTCGAGGATGGATAACACGCTCCTTTGGCGTCGACGACAAGTTGATGATTGGTCTCATGGTACAACACCAGAACTTGCTGATTACGACTCTTGACATGTGACTGACACCGCTTACAGCTCCTATTCACCGTCTACCTGATAATGCAAATACAAGGCGTCCGTTATGGCACAGGGCGACACAGAGCAGATCTCACGGCAGAAGCCAACCGTGATGCCCTCATGGTAACTCCTCACCCCGTCTCATCCGCCCAGAAACCAACCTCGCTAACACCCGATCCAGTATTGGTACATTTGCGAACTCCTCTACATAATCTCGACCTGCCTCCTCAAAATCTCTGTCGGCTACTTCCTCCTCCGCGTCTCCATCCGCCGCTCCCACGTCTGGATCCTCCGCGTCCTCATGCTCGGCACCGTGCTCTTCGGCACGACCTACTTTTTCATGGTCACGTTCCAGTGCGTCCCCGTAAACACCTTCTGGGAGGAATCCCCCCGCGTCCAGGGGAAGTGCTTCAACGACCGCGTCGTCGTCATCATGACCCTTACGGCCTCCATCATCAACTGCCTAGCCGACTGGTCATTCGGCATCCTCCCGCTCTTCATCGTTTGGTCCCTCTCCCTCCCCAAACGCACCCGCCTCCTCGCCTTCGCCATCCTCTCCTTCGCGGCCATCGGCTCCGCCGCCACCGTCGTCAGGTCCGTCTACATCCCCACATTACTCAACGGCGACGACTTCCTCTGGGCGACCACCGACGTCGCCCTCTGGAGCACCGTCGAGCCCGGCATCGGCATCACCGCCGCCTCCCTCGCCACCCTCCGCCCCCTCTGGCAACTCGTCTGGTACCGCGCCGGCCTCAAGTCCCAGGCCCCCCGCGCCGTGGCCTGGCGCGAGCGTTTGCAGGGCAAGCCGTCCTACGTCCGCAGCGATGAATCCGGCGGCCGCCCGCGACAGGCTCGCTTCCGCCTCTCGGACGTAGATGCGCCCCTGGAAGAGATCGAAGCCGGCATCCAGGCCGAGATCCAGGCCGAGTTCGACGCGGCCGAGCTTCCTCGCATACACCACCCCGGTGAAGATGCGGCAACATCGTCAGCCCCGTCAAGACGCAGCGGCCTGAGCAAGACATTCGATATATCATACCCCCGGAAACGCAGCGGTGAGGAGGACGGCGAAGGGCTCGTGACGCCCAGGGAAGACGGCGCAGGAGGGCACTACCTCGCCCCGACGCCGACCCGCGAGGTACTTCACCCTCGCATCCGCCACCCCTGAACTACCATGCTAACAAACCCGCAGACGCACGAAGAGCCCTCCGACCTCGAAGACGGCCTCCACCTCTCCCCCATGGTCCCCGCCACCGCTCCGACCCTCAACTGGGTCTCGCCGCGCATGTCCGCCCTCTCGATGGGATTCACCCCGCCCGGCAACAACGCCCGCGAGTCGATGCAGTCCTCGACGACGTGGGGCGGCTTCAACAACAACGACCCGCGCGCCAGCCGCGTCTCTAGCCTCACGACCGCCACGACCGGCGTCGCCGTCACCAACACCTACACCGGCCGCGACAGCGTCAGCCACATCGACACGTACCGTGACAGCCGCACGACGGCGCGCAACAGCCGCTACGACCGGTACAGCCGCGCGACGCGCACGAGCAGCTACCATAGCCGCTTCCTCGCGCCGCCGTCCCCCGGCGACGTGCCGCTTCCGAGCCCCCCGCCGCCCGTGTGGCAGGTCAACGTGCCCGGCGGCATGGACTCGGCGCAGTGGCTTTCGAGCAGGATGACGGAGCACCCTGGGAACCCAGGCGGGCGTATTTGATTGTTGGCAAGGAAAAAAAGGAAGGAGCATTGTTACAAAAAAAGAAACACTTAATCGACGCTACGATCATTGACCATATATATACCCGGCGTATAAAGCGAGATACCACTTTACGAAAACATTTTTTTAGTATTTAACCAAAATCAACATAAAGCATAATGGGGTAGGAGTCATTTTTGCTGTTCAGGGGGTCGAAAAGGAAGTCATTGGAAAAGAGGGCTCCCAAGACGAAGTTTGACGACTACGGACGCGCAAGAAAAGGGGAGGATATGGGATGGTAACATCATTTTACGTGGTTAAATAGAGCATATATGCTTGCCGAATGAAAACACATTTAGCAACTAACAGATTTCGAGTGAAATGCGTGAGTATCAGATCAGTCTCTCCGGGTTTTGTCTACATTATACGCGTAACTTTCGTTCAGCGTCCCCTTCATCTTCGTTGTGCTCATCATTCGCTTGTTCCCTACACATATCGCTGCTAGTGGTTATTGTGTCCCTGCTCCCTGTCAGTTTTGTCCCCATCACTTATATCAAGTTTATCACCGTCGATATATGTCCCTCCTGCCTTATGCTCGTCGTCCCATGAAATGTAACGTACGTAATTCAATTGTTTTCCTTGCTATTCATTCCTCATGCCTTCCCAATGGTATACGTTCAATGCCTATTCATAACGGAGCCAACAAAAGTAAAAGGGTCTCCAAAGGCGTGCCAAAATCGCGACTCTTCCATCCGTTCCTGATTCTTCATGCAGTCTAACTGCTGGTATCTGCTGCCGGTGTGTGCCTTCGCTGCTATGTTGGACGAATGCTGAATAATAATATGTGCGAGGATCGTTAAATCTCCATCGCCTCCATGTTACCTCCCCATGCCTCGTAGGCACCGTACTGGTTCTCCATATGCATCTGCTGTTCCCTGGCCCAGTCGTCGCCGAAGCCCTTGTAGACGGGGTCGGTGGCCGGCTTGTACGAAGAGCCGACGGCGGAGCCGTAGTGAGAGTAGTTGTTGCCTGAGGAGCGGAGAAGCTCGGCTTGTTCGCGCTCGCGCTGCTCCTGTGCTTGCTGCTCCCGAGCGCGCTGTTCACGTTCTTGCTCGCGGCGCATCATCTCCTCGTAGCCGGACATCATGTAGGGCTCGACGTGATGGGAGATGGAGCTTGCGAGCCAGCGGCTGTCATCGGCCTGGATCTGGGTTCCGTCGAGGCTCATGACTTGCTGCTGCTGCTGCTGCTGTCTCTCGGCCTCCATGCGATCGTACCGCATACGAGCCAGCTGCTCCTCTTGCTCAAGGGTGGTGCTGGTCCATGCCAGGGTGGGGTTGTCGTTGCTCGAGGTAGGCGGGGCCTCGCGCCAGAGCTCGATCAGACGGAGCTGGTGGGGTTCCTCGGAAATTCGGAAGAGCTGGAACTGGGCGGGGGAGAGGACTGAAGTGTCGACGCCATGTTGAGCGAGGACCAACTCGGGGGTGATCTGCTCAGTCTGAGGAGGTTCAGAGGAAGGGCGTTGGACCTCGTGCTGAGGTTCTTGTTGCTGCTGGCGGACGATGTGGGCGTTGGGGGTGTAGTGCTGGGAGATGGAGTAGATGATGGGGGCCGGTGCGGCATTGGCGGGGGCGGGGTCTGGGGTCTGCTGCTTGAGCTCCTCCTCAACCTTAGGAGGGGTCTGGCTCTGGACCTCGGGGTTGAAGGTCAGGTTGCGAGAAAAGAGTGTTGCAAGGTCATCTTGGACCTGCATGGAGGGCTGGAAGGAAACCATCTTCCTGTAAGTTGGTTAGCAAATATTTTTCGTGAATCTTGTGCAAGCCGTGATATTGCTGTTGATCATCTCCGACAAAACCCCGGCGGGGCTCCGAAAGCGGGACCGGAGCGTTTGATCGGACGGCGCCGGAGTTGGCTCTTGGGAGCAAGACTTGCCTTCTTGGGAGCTGTGAAGATTGGCGAAGAAGCCAGAAGAAAATAAAGGCCGTTCGGTCTGAAGCTGTTTGCTGTGGAGGTAAAGATGTTGGCGAAATAAGAAAGACAATGAATAGCTGTCTTTTGGCTTGTTCTTCTTCTTGGGGTGCTCGGCTTGGTGTGGCTTGAGACAGCGTCTGGTGGGAAAACAATACTGTTTTATATTGGCTATGCTATTTACTCGAGCGAAATCGATTTTTTCAGGAGACGAATATTCGTAGTGATAAGAAAGCGAACAGGAGACTCGGTAGACGAAAGAAAAGTGGTCTTGAAAAGCAACGGTCGGGGGTTTGGTTCGGTCTTGATGTTCCCTTGGGCAGGAAGACAGCAAGCAGGGTTGGGGTTGAAAGGGGGGCGCGGATGCGATGCCAACAGGTCAGCGGTGCAGATGCAGTCAGTGGCCTGGTGGGGTGAGTTTTCCAGCAGTCGAACGTCTCGGCGGCGACGGCGGGATTCGTTCGGTTCGGTGACACGGTCGACGAGACAGTAACAGTTGGTGATTCTTCAGTAGCAATAGCCGGTAGTTGTCGAGTTGTGAAATTCAAGTTTTCAGAGAATGTTGAGGGCGGTTTGGACCTTATATGGCTAAAAGAGTCACAACCCTTTTCGGACTTGTAGGGAAGGAGGGGAGAGACAAGTGGAGGGCAGGAGGGGGGGAGCAGAGGCACTTGGAGGGAGGGACGAGGGACGCCGGGCTGGCCTGGCAGGGGGAAATTAGGAAGGAGGGGCAACTAGCAGGCAAGGTCATGACGCAGGCAGGGCAATGTGACGCAGAATCACTGGCCGTAGCAAGACGACCCTTTCCTTCATCTTTCCGCTACCAGCAGAGCACCTAAGGTACTTTGCGACGGGCGGGAGGAACGATGCGCTGAACGCACGCACGCTTTGGCTTTTGGCGGTCGGGTGCCTGACCTGACCTGACCTGACCTCACTTCCCTGACATGACTGACCTGACCTACAGACCGGTGCGGCGTGCCAGGTGCCAGACCGGGGCCAGGCCCGGCGCATACATGGCGCATCCACACATCGATCAATCACCACCTCATCATCCATCATTTATCACCACCAATAGCGCTAACGCCCAATCTTCTGTCCCGTCAGGCCGGAATGCCTGCCTGATGCCCCTGTTTTCCGCCTGTTTGCTGTCCATAATATAGCTCATTCTACCATTTACCGTCCATACCGATATTCACGGCAAGACATGATCGCCAGGCTGCACCGTGAATTTGGTACCTGACCGACTGGGAAAAGATGGGGGCCATGTCTGCATCTACTACTGTGTAAAGTATCCTAACAAGAGCGAGGTCCGGCTGGCCAGCCGGCAGGACATGTCGACTTGAAACATACACTCTTCCAGATCCGCGCCTGTCGCCCAATGGATCGGTGACACGACCGGTCAACCCAGCTTCTGGAAGACACGGAGGTATCAAACCAGTTTCCCGTGACACACGCGAGCCCACCCGGCATCATATGCACCCTCTGTACGCTCCCAGACTGCCTTTCGTTCTCTACAGAAAACGATGATGGCATCCCTCAGACTTTGTTCCAAGGTGGCCTGACAAAAGTATATTCTGTCTTTTGCGGCACTCGCTGCTTCCCAAGAACCGGCGCATTTCAGCACCACTTCCTTTGCCTGCTCAACCTTACCACCTGGGCTTTCCCGAGGCCCAGTCCGGTGCGTCCACACCGCTCCTCAAGATCCCCGTCCCAACATGTTTCGCCGGAATCCATCCGGGCCTGGACTCCTGGGATGCCGGACTATCGGTGTCTAGGAAATGCGACAGGCTCCTGATGGGAATTTGTCAGGGCCTTCAGCGCCAAACTACCGTAGAAACAGCATTGATGTTGAGGATTTTCGACGGGAAATGAGGATGGAAAGGCGAACCAGCTTTCGCACTCGTCGCGATGACACCACGACCCAAAAACTTGGGTGCCACCTCTCGCGATGTGCCTGCCGTAAAGAAATGCTAAGGTGATGGCCATGCCCCTCCGTCGCAACCCCTCCATTGCTGCTGGCACCTGCAGCCCACTGCAGGTTCAACCTGCCCGTGAGTGCGGGATGGTGGGGTAGGTAATGATTAAAAATATTGAAATCCCCTGCAGCTTCCATCGTGAACAACTCTGCGGAGCTTATCTAATCTCAAAGGTCAAGCCTCATCATCCGCCACGTGTGGCTGCCTCCCGTTTGATTCCCTCACCCCTTCCCAAGCTGCGTGTAGCCACGCCCCAGGCTTCCCTCCCGCTTTCAACCTGAGGCACCCCTACGTCTAGCCTCGCCGTCGACCTCGCGCAGCAACACGCAGCTCTCAGGTTGCCTGAAGCTCAGATCTCAAGGCTCCAGATTCCCCAATTCCATTCAACGTCCCGCATCGTCATCCACCACCACCCGAAAGCGACACGACCGACATCACGACCTGCACCTCACCACCTCCGACCACGACGGCCGACTTTCTCCCATTTACGAACCCACGCCAACCTCCTTCCAAATACCCAATCCCCCTCTCTAATTCACAATGGTAAGCTTGCCCTTGCTAAGGTCCTGGCCGGAAGCTGGACGACCGGGATGTTGGGAGCTATCACCATCCTGCCACAACGACAACCCACGTAACATTTACTAACAATTCACCCCATGGCAGACGTCGATAGGCACAGGCTACGACCTGAGCAACTCCATCTTCTCCCCCGATGGTCGTAACTTCCAAGTCGAGTATGCCGTGAAGGCAGTCGAGAACGGCGGCACATCCATCGGTATCCGCTGCAAGGAGGGCGTCGTTCTCGCCGTCGAGAAGATCATCACCTCCAAGCTATGGAAGCCCAATGCCAACAAGCGCATTGCCACCATTGACAGACATCTCGGTGTTGTAAGTTCACCCTTGCGTCCGCATCCCTCGGCAAACGCACACGACCGACCCCTCATGCCAGCTCCATTCGTTACTTGTACACAAACTTGAATATCGACTAACACCTCCCAGGTCTACTCAGGCATGGTTCCCGATGGCCGCCACTTTGTCGACCGTGCCCGCGAAGAAGCCCGCGCCTGGCGCGATACCTTCAAGACCCCCATCTCCACCGCCGACCTCGCTGCCCGCATGGGCGGCTACCTCCAAGCCTACACCCTCTACTCCTCCGTCCGCCCCTTCGGTATCACCGCCATCGTCGGAGGCTTCGACCCCTCCCAAGAGTCTCCCGTCGACGGCGAGGTCGGTACCGGCCCCAAGGTCGGCGCCGGAGGCAAGGACGAATCCAAGACCCACGGCGGTCCCTTCCTCTACATGATTGAGCCTTCAGGTCTGTACTGGGGCTACTACGGTGCGGCAACCGGCAAGGGCCGTCAGGCTGCCAAAGCCGAGCTTGAGAAGCTCGACCTGGCTGAGGGAGGCCTGACGCTGAAGGAGGCCGTCAAGGAGGCTGCCCGCATCATCTACGTCGCCCACGACGACAACAAGGACAAGGAGTTTGAGCTTGAGATGAGCTGGATCAGTGACGTGAACGGCCCCACCAAGGGCCGCCACCAGGAGGTACCCAAGGAGCTGCGTGAGGAGGCCGAGCGGTTAGCCAAGAAGGCGCTCGAGGGCGATGACGACGATGACGAGGACAAGAAGGATGACGACAAGATGGAAGAGTGAGGGAGCGGCTAACGATTAGAGCGAGGAGGTTTATCACGACACAGAGAGACAAATCAAAAAGAGATCTTTCATGCCATGGAGGTGCTGCCGTTGACACTGGTGGCGCTTGAAGGACCTTCGTGTACTTGTAAAAATACCATGATGAGGGCTATGGCGGCTGGTTCATAGACTAATCAGACCTGGCTTGGGCACGTTGCTGGCAATGCTGGTGTTTCACGGTGATCCTGGAGACGCTGAAAGTCTTCTTGTTCGCGGAGTGGTGTGGGAGCTTGGCAACTCGCTCCCGATTGGAGCCGTGGGCACTCTTTTGCTAGATACTCTTTCCCCCGGTCACGCAGACGAAAAAACATTGCCTAGCTGACCAGACACGCAGAGTTTCTCATCATCCGACCCAAATCCGCTCCTACCACCTTGACTCATCCAAGCCGTGGAATAAAAACCTGCCGGACGACCAAGCAAACCGAGAACGCCCCGATAGACCTCTCCCACACAAAGCCCGCCCATTTCACACCTACCGACATGTCCGGCACAGCGTACAGAGATCCGGACGGATGTCGACATCGACAATACCTTGCCGGTCATGCTTACTGATGAACAAGAGATCGCGTCGATGGTGCGCCAGACAACTTTCGAGGACGTCGCCCAACTGCTGGAGATTGGCGAGGCGGAGTTTCCGGGATGATCGACGCAGCGGAAGCATGAACGGAATGATGCGCCGCCTCGAGAAATCAAGCACAAGAAGCGCCGCTTGTTCAAATTGTAGAATATGCCAGCTCAGCATTTGAGATGGTTTGTTAGCTTGGTTAAGATCCCAGAGGGCCAGCCTCATGGCTGAGCAGATAGCCATAAGTCAGGATCTCAAAAGAGAGTCAACCTCATGGCTGAGCAGATAGTCATAGGCTAGGACCCTAATGGATTAGCTTAATTAAGTAATCAAGCAGCCTTCAGGACCGATTAGACTGGGAACAGTTGTCGCAATTTAAGTGACTTGATAACTTTCCCTTGCTGAATACCTCTGCCATAGCTACCAGACAGCAAGGACCCTAGTCAAACCTCATTCCCAAAATCACATTCTCAAGTCGATCAATTTCCAGACCGATTCTTTCTAGATGCGCGCTTCTTCCAGTCCTTGGGTCTCTGCGGACACATCTTAGACTTGTGAGCGTCTGCGAGGCAGTATGTACAAGCAGAACAGCCGTTTCTGTGATGACCATGTCCCCAGCACTTTCTGCAGGGGCCCTCTTTGTCATAATCTGAGGATTCGTGATCTTGGCTACCGCAGGTCTGGCAGAGCCATAGCCTAGGACCGTTTCTCATTACGTGGCTTATTACATAGTAGTTCTTACAGATGATAGTCCACTCGTATATGGTCTGTTCTCTTGTAATTGTCGTAAGGCCGGAGTAAATCTGCTGGTGCCTGACAATCCGAGGTCGTACAAAGAGGACTGAGGTACTTCCTGCAACAGGTTATGCGCGTAAAACAGCCAGTGATACCAACATCTTCAATGAGAAATTCCACGTCATCCTTTCGCAGAGCCCTTCCTACTGCTTCGTTAACCACGATCACATCCCACTAGTCTCAGTGTAAGAGACACCGGCCGAAGGCCCTATGATATCCTATACCGACTGCGTCTTCGTCATTCACGAGGTCCACTACTACATGGTCGCCTGCAGACATGTTCATCCAGTTTTCAGCGTAGGAAACAGTAATCATGTCATGCTCAGCTTAGTCGATACAGCTGGCGTGAACAAGTCGTCGCAAGACCGAGTTGTAAAGAGACGACTGTCCCCACGACAGGGTGAGAATGACAATTCTTTTGACAATCCACGTCGTCGACGATGGGCTCTTCGAACCCCTGCATGCCCAAAAATGCTGTAAGAGATATGAAATGGTCCAAGCCACATGGGTGGCATTGGGTATCTCTACCGAGGTGTCTTGTGTTGATTCTAAGTCTGGCATGCTCATGGTGATCGGGCGTATGCTGGGATCACCCCGAATTCGCAGCGACAAGAAGAGAGGCGGTATATTTCCTGTGTATTTAATTACCCCTACCAAAGACGATAGTAGCAGCAGTGACGACGATGACGACGACGACGACGACGACGACGACGACGACGACAACGAAAAGGACGATAACAATAAGGACAATAATAATAAGGATAACAACGACAAGGATAATAATAACAAGGACGACAACGACAAGGACGACGACGGCGGTAACATAGAGTATAGCTACAGGAAAAGTAGTCGCTCTAGCATAGAAAAAATAGGAGGTCTCTATATATATGTCAAGCTTGCACCTGACAAGACCTTTTAACCCGCTATGCCGCCAGTGCACAAGGCAGTAAGGTACCAGCTGGGTAAGCCTCACGGGCCTGAGGCGAGGGCCGCTAGGTACCTAAGTTCCCTCATTTTTCACCTGGACAACAAGAGTCTGCATGGCTACTGCCTCTGGAGGAAAAAGAAAGCATCGCCAAACCTCCACGCTTCACGCTCAGGAGAGAGCCTTTCCGCATTCCTTCCCAGTTCAGTCACAAGGCGAAATTCTCGACCTACCACGAAGATCCCTCGGCGCCAACAAATTCTGCGGTAGCATCATTTGCTCCAAGTCGGGCTGCCCGCACGCGACCCTCAGCCACCCAGACCCAGACCTTTGCGCCTCATGGTCTGTTCGTCAAAAAAGCGTTCACTTCATCTAAGGTATTGATCGATTTTGAGGTCAGGAGATCCCTTCATGTTGGAGCTCAAATTTAACTCAGCTCTAAGATCCTCACTCCATGGTCCCTCGTTTCCTGGTATCGAGCCAGTAACACCCATCCCAACCCGGTGCCCGCCAAGAAATTCACCAATTTCATCATCAGTTCAGGCCGAGTCCTAATGATGCCACGCAAGAAGAGGCAAACGGTCGTTCTGAAGGACGAATACCTGGAGCAACTTGCCCAGGAAGCCACGAAAGCGAGCGGGGGAGAGCAATGACACAGCCAGAAGGAGAGCTACCGGGCGCTCCTCGACTCCCACGCCCCTTTGAGAAGAGTTCACGAAGACCACTCACCCTGGCTGGAGGCTAAGCTTCTAGCAGCCAGAGACAAAGTCGATAGCATATTGTCGCCAGCACAGTTAGGCGACAAAGGGTTCAAGAAGCTCGTCCAAGAACTGATTTCAACCCCTTCGAAGATCCATGAGGCGTTTACCAGCAGAGAGGAGGGTGTAATGCTGGGGAACCCGATAGAGGTTGATAATGAAAAGCTCAACATGGGCATTGACCTCAAAGAGTCAGACTTGAAAGAAGTTGTTCAGCATTTCAGGATGACATAAAGGGTCCTGATAAAGCGGATTAACCGCTGCAAAAGACAGAGGATGAAAATGGTCTCATCCACATCAGTCTGGTACCAGTGAGTAGACTCTCGCAAATTCGCTTTTGATTACTAACTACGCATAAATGATTGTTCATAAAAGGTCGCTGGCCCTTGAACTCGAAGCCCTGCTCATCTAGAGAGGTCATCGATCATCACCTACTACCGGGTTTCAGGACCTGTTACAGTTGCCCACCTTCTATCTCGTCTTCATGTTATTTACGAGGACTTGACCTATAACCCCCCCTCCCCTTCGGGGGCGCCTTCCACACGCCAAAGTCAGAAAAGAACAGGTGCTGGGTGGCGCGCCATTGCATCGCCGACCCTATAGGTTATGGCAAAACACTCACCACAATTATGACTGCGACGAGAGCAAAGGGAATGCCTTACCAAGGCCCCGTATGGATTGTGGTATCGTTCTTCACTGGGAGGAGCAGCCTTCATGCTTCGAGGAGGTATGTGAGGCAAACACGTGATCGAACGAAAGTTACTGACAGTGATTCTGTAGACCAGCAGCCCGGAGACAGACGTCGTCCAGATTCCGACAGACAAACTGTGTCTTCGACATCGAATGCTGGAAATCGCTTGGCCTACATTTCCCATACGCCATATTCGATGAGGTACACGGAGCCAAGTATCCCGAAGCGACCCTCAATAAGGCATCTGCGGCGCTTGACGCCAAGGCGAAAATTCTGGCCAGCGGCACCATGTCGTGGCGGCCCTTCAGTCAGCATAGGTCTGACAACACCGCCAAATACTGTGCCCTTGCGCGGAGGGTGGATGACCGCAAGCATCACGCTCAGCGTCTCGATTGTGGTGGGCTGGCATGATCTCGCGTTGAGTCGCGAGCGTGGTCTTCGCGGCCGTCATGCATTCCCGCTCTGAGTGATGCCCAAGTCTCCAGGCCTCAGATCAGGTCATCTGCGGAGAAGGCATCTTTGAGAGTCCTCAGTATCAACCCAAAGGAGCGAGGGCTGCCAAAATTGCGTCTGAGAAGACTTGCCCAAATTCTCGACGCCTGCACGATCGTTCGCCCTCACGAGGCCCTGAATCTTCCCAACCTCGTTGAGCACATAGTTAAGGCCGAACTCCTAGACGACACTGTCCTCGATACTGTCCTCGATACTATCCTCGATATCATCATGGTCGCCCACCAATTCCACCGTCTCGCGGTAATCTCTGGAGGGTGCCGTAGGCGAAGACCCCAGAATACGCGATATGGCGCAGCACTTTCCTACGCCACCCGCGCAAGACTGATGGCGACTTCCTCTAGCTTCAACCGTCCGAGCCCAAGCCAGGAGAGGGACACAAGGTCTACAAGGGAGAGGTTTAGAGAATGGTACATCGCCCACGGATACGACCAGATCACCATTGCGCGCAACCCACAGCTGCTACGTCGATTTCGTGCTTCGATACCGAGCAGCGTCTCGATAATGCAGCAGATTGCGCACGATGGTCGCCGTGGTAGGCAAGCCCTCAACATGCGGCAAGTCTCAGCAAATAGCCCGTCCCGCGTTGAGCCATACATTACGATGGTATGTGCCTCGGTAGCCCGTGGCTCTCAAAACTACGGAGACATGGTCGGTAAAGGTGCCTGCTCAGTCCCGGGAAGGCGACAACGTAGCTCCTTCGCCACAGTCAAACGAGAGTGGGCAATCCGTACAGAGAAAGAAGAGAGACGAGCGCGAGGAAGACCCAGACTGGGACCCAGAGTTCGGAGACGTCGACGAGGAAGATGAAGTCATCGGTCCCGACGATGCAAACCTCAGCGACAACCCACGTCGTGCCAAAAACCGCCAACTTTGGCTCCAGCATCTCGATAGAGAGTGGGAGAAGGAGGTTGATCGATTCGTGAACGATGAGAGTCCCCGGCTCCAAGCCATTCAGAATATCATGGAGCAAATTGAAGCGATGGAAAGCGACGAATCGAAGGACGACATCAAGATCATGGTGTTTTCGGAGTGGGTTCACGAACTGGAGCTTGTTGAAAGGTTCCTTGAATGGGCCTTCGAATGGGACTTCAAAGTGCTACGTTTCGATGGCACGCGTTCGCCTGAAGAACGGGAGGATGTGTGACGACGATTCCAACACAAGAAGGAGCGCTGTATCCTTCTCGCCACAGTAAGCGCAGGAGGCCAAGGCATCAGCCTTACGACATGCCACCACGTCGTCCTCAACCAACCTCTTTGGACCTTAGCGGAAGAAAGACAGGCGATTTCTCGCTATTACCGGCAAGGGCGGATGAAGAAAGTACACGTATGGAGGCTTACACCACCCAACTCCGTAATGGAGATGCACATTCTCGACAGGGTGGAAGAGAAGGATATTGAAGTCGAGCAGGCAATAAATTCTCTGACCAAAGCTGATGGGGCTGACCTTATTGTCACTTGGTCAGAGCCTGAGATGTCAATTATCGCTAGTACTTAGGTTTTTGTCTATGTCGTCGTTATCTCTGTTGCTGTCATCTCTGTTATTATCGTCTCTGTTGCTGTCGTCTCTATCGTTATTATCTCTATTATTGTTATCTCTATCGCTGTTGTCTCTGTTATTATTGTCTCTATCGTCGTCGTCTCTATCGTCGTCATCTCTGTCGTCGTCGTCGTCTCTGTCATCGTCCTCTGTCATCGTCCTCTGTCGTCATCCTCTGTCGTTGTCTCTGTCGTCGTTGTCTCTGTTGTCGTTGTCTCTATCGTCGTTGTCTCTGTCGTCGTTGTCTCTGTTGTTGTTGTCTCTGTCGTCGTTGTCTCTGTCGTCGTTGTCTCTGTCGTCATTATCTCTATCGCTATCGTCTCTGTTGTTATCGTCTCTATCGTCATCGTCTCTGTCGTCGTCGTCTCTGTCGTCGTCTCTGTTGTCTTTGAGGCTGTTCCTCGTTTCTGTCACTGGCATGGTTGAACTATGCTTGACCACCCGGTAGAGGGTCAAGGCGAGGTGGACTGAGGTAGCCTGGCGGACGCGTCTTCAGGACTGGAAACTGGGTTACAGGTCGCGTGGAGGGACGACTTTTGTAGGATATTAGGACTCTAACACCTCGCTCATAGCTGATACCGTGCGTGCGAGAGCCGGAGGCGGGTTCTAACGCAGGGTTACTTATCGCCCATAATTGCTAGGCCTTGGAGTACATGGATCACTTTGCCTATTTCTATTCTATTGCCTCTGCTGTGACTCAGTACTTGTTGTTCGGAGTAGGATGGGGAAAGCAAGCTCCCACACGCCTTAGTGAACTATCAGAAGTCTAGCAACTCTAGGGTTATTATAAACCAGTAGCGTTCCTAGCGATATACCTGTACTAGGTTGAAACCTCTGCAGGTGTGCACTGAAGGAACCTACCTGCCACGTGCCTGCCTACCTTCTCCCGGCGGGGGCATCTTGAAATGTCTCAGACGCAAACCTCATGACATCTCAGGGGAGTACATCGAAATGCCCTTCTCGAATGAAAAAACACGCCTACACTTTTAATTCATGACCTTTCTGCAAGAGTGGTGTCCTGCCATCTAAGGCCGGTGATAAAAGGCCGTAGCATTTCCTCTCTCGAGGGCACTACAGCATTCACCCTCTCGGACGTCACTCTTATGCAAAAGATGCTTCCGCTTCGCTTGAAGCGGGCGTTGCAGGCCTCACAACATTTTTCATTGCAAAGTCGGAGTGACACGAGTAAACCAGCCCTCAAAGAAGAGGCATTGAGTGCGTAAGTCACTTCAGGACATTGAATCTCTATTTTTCGCTATCTCTTGGCAACCATAAGCAATCTTCGACGACCTCGCCTGTCCTCGATAACCGAAGACTGGGCCGATCGCCATCTTGATTTACTTATCAGAGACTGTCCAGGATCGCCATCTCTTGGCAACTATAAGCAATCCTCGACGATCTCGCCTGTCCTCGATGACCGAAGACTGGGCCGATCGCCATCTCGATTTACTTATCAGAAACTGCCCATTAACTTCAAAAGCTCACTCATGCCGTAACGAACCCACTGAGAAGCCTCCCTCAGAAAGCCAAGGGTAGGCCGAACCGCCGTCATACGATAACACAACTGAACCTCACGCACTCCGAATCCTAGCAACATCCACCTCTCTTGTCTCAGCAGGGTCTCCCGACTAGGGGTCGTAGATATCGTCGTCGACGTATAGAGCGCTGTTTGCTCTGTCGTTTGCTCGGTCGTCTGCTTGGTCGTCTGCTTGGTCGTCTGCTTGGTCGTCTGCTTGGTCGTCTGCTTGGTCGTCTGCTTGGTCGTCTGCTTGGTCGTCTGCTTGGTCGTCTGCTTGGTCGTCTGCTTGGTCGTCTGCTTGGTCGTCTGCTTGGTCGTCTGCTTGGTCGTCTGCTTGGTCGTCTGCTTGGTCGTCTGCTTGGTCGTCTGCTTGGTCGTCTGCTTGGTCGTCTGCTTGGTCGCCTGCTTGGTCGCCTGCTTGGTCGCCTGCTCTGTCTCCGGCGGCATGTTCGTCGATGAACGCCTGGTGGCCGAACTTCATCTGTTTGAGAGGCTCTTCAAAGACAGCACTGAAAACGTCGCCCATCAGGGCTACCAAGTGCGAGTAGGCTTCCTCCGCAATGAGTGCGGCCTGATCGTAACCGATCGTGTCTGCCAGCTGTGCGAGGACCATGAAGTCTGCCGCGGGTGGCATTCTTGTTGTGCCGTTGTTCGCAGCTGCCACTCGGGAAGTGAGAAGGGCCATCACCTGCTTGAACGTATCGACCATTCTGTCAATTTGATTGTTGTCGTGCTCCATCACTTCAGTCCAAGTGAGGAACTGCGACTTTGGCTGGGTATGGCTTCTAGCGGGGAATCTTCCAACCGAGTATAAATCGCTTACGAAGTCCATCGCTTGTTGGAATTCCTGGCTCGTCGCCATTCTTCCTCCTGGCAACATCTTCGCGAGAACGCAGAGAACTCGACCAAGCTCGCGGTAGCGGATTGACGTGCCATCTCGAGAGTTGGCTAACAGGGTCGACAAGTGTTGGATGAATTCCGCGTTGATAGTCGCCACATACGGGCGATCGAAGATCTGGGGCCAGATAGCCTAGAACACCAGGTTTCATTAGCATGTCAGTTTGAATGGTGAGGGAGATTCTCACCTTTATTTCATCCAGTGCTGACTCTGCATGCTCCAAGGAGATGGTCTCCTTGGCAAGCAGGAGCTTGAAAATGTGCTCATTGCTTTCAAAGAGGGGGTTGTCCTCTCCAGTACGCCTCAGCCAGTTCGCGAGCTTTGCCGCGGCACTCCGCTTTTCCTGCTCCGTCTGGGCTGAGTCTATTGCGTTCATCATCTGAGTCAATTGGCGAAGGGCAACGTGTTTGTCCGTCGGCAAGATGGCCGACACGCTGTCGCCCGGGCGGACGTAGCTCTTGCTGCTGCTGCCGGTGACCTTTTCATCGCCTTTTCCAGCGGGCTGGTAGGAGGTCGATAAGTCGTCCATCGTGAAAGTGACCTGAGAGGGGCGTCAGAGGACGTAATAACGAGAAAATACTTATGTCTCTTACCTTGCCTTGATCTCGATGATATTTTGAGTAGAGTCAGCGTGCAAGAAGTTCTAGAGCACCATATAGGCAGGCTCAAGAGGGAAGGAAAGTTCTCCCAGATCGTTTGGGGGACACGAAAAGCGTCTCTATCGTCCAGGAAGCAACGAGGGCAGCGCAACGAAGCAAGTGACAAGCAGCAAGCTCAATGTTCAGGTTGTGGTGGTGTTGCGAAATGGAAGAAGCGAAAATCTCAAATGGGCTAGGTTGCCTCAATTCGAGGAGCAAAACAGCTTGCGGCGGCGGACGGGCGGGGCTAATGGAGAGAGACAAAGGTGAAATAATACCTGCAGGCTGCCAGATTTTCGACAATTCGGGAAGTAGCAAGTGCCCAGACTGGTCTTGCCTTTCAATTGAGGTAGAGTGAATACAAGGCTCTCTCGGGACAATCTACTTGACATTGGTACATTTCAGGTTTCCGTCACACCTCAGCAGGTCAACTGCCTTACTCTCCACCAGAGGCACAGACTAATATTCTTTGGTTCTGCGTTTCTTTTTGGTTTTAACTGGAAATTCTGAGATTTCCCACCGATTCAAGGAAGTTTGAAAGCAAGCGAACTATTCTGGATTTCTGATCCTCTACTGCAGTTTTAGAAATAAACCAACTCAATGAGCACCTACGATAGGGCCCATGTTCAAGTGAGCTGCACCTTAGTCCATCAATCAAAATGGCCAGGACGTCTGCTACGCACTTGATAACAGTGGATTATTGTATTCTCAGTCTTTTTTTACCCTGCGATTTAACACATGACAGATATTTCCAGAAGCATTGCTATGCCTCTCGACAAGTCTTGGAATCTATACTTGTGCGCTTGATGAAAAGTAGTCGTCTACATCCCTGCTCTTGCTCTTGCAGTGTCCCGTTCCTGATCTCATGACACCTCCATTTCTGGGAATTCTTCGCGTTGATGCGAGTCGTTTTTGCATGCTGATGCACTCGGTCACGATTGTTGTTTGTTCAAGCCAGGTTTTCAGTGCTCTTGCGAGCGCGGTATCCCTCGAGGCTTTCGGCCTTCTCGCGATCCTCGAAAGCCCTGGAATTGATCCGCATGCTGGCCAAAGCCCTGACACGACGCTCTGCGTTGTATGACTCGAGTTGTTCTTCTGACATGGCCAAGTCACTGGGCGGCTTCTCTAGAAGGCCGTGTGCGTGCAAAGAGGCTCCCGAGGCACCTCGTCTCTGGTCCACGGAAGCATGGCTGATGGAGTAGCCCTCTTGGAGGGCTTTGAGGATGAGTTGGGGGAGTAGTGTCTCCTTCTCTTAACCGCGTAGGCGAGTCACAACACCTTGGTTGGCGTTGGTACCTGAACTGGGTGGTCGACCTTCTCCAGAAGGACAGTGTAGACGCCCCACGGGGGACTTCTCTTGTTGAGCTCGAGGAGCGTGCGGAAGAAGTCGAGGGCGGCTGCTTGGCCATGAGGACCTCGTACATGTTGGCAAACTTGAGCGGATGCTGTCCACAGATGGCTTCGAAGGTTTGGATATCAGGAGCGAGGTGGCTTTTGAAAATGGGATTGATATACCATGCCGGGGTGCTCGCAGAAAGTGCACACCATGTGAGGTCATCAATCAGCTCGTCAATGAGCTCGGTGAGCTCCGCATCTCTGTTTGGATGGGCTATCTCGAAGGAGTATTAAACTTCAGTCATTAGCATAGTTAAGCAGAAGGATGTGCCAGGGGTTTCCTACCTTAGATACGGTGCAGCAGACCGCGTCTAATACAGCAGAAGAGGCGGGGAGACCTTGTCCACCCTCTGAGATGGTGTCCGAAGGGAAAAGAAAAAGAGCCGATTGATGACACAAGTAGATTATGTATCTGTGGGTGAGGGGGTCCTTGCTCCGTGTTGAGTAGGTCCTGCTAGAGCCTTCTCGGGCTTCTTCGTCTTCAAGTGCGCATCTAGATGACTCTTGCTGCTCGCTTTCTAGGCGCCAGGAGCGCACCGGTACGCACCGCCGCCTTCTTCTGAGCTGCCCAGTTCCGATGGTGATTGACGGCGGCGGATACCGGCTTGGGCTTCCCGCCCGCATTCAAACGCACGCGTTCGAGGCTTTGTGCTTATCGAAGGCCGTGGTAGAGTCAAGCTTGGCGTCGCGTGCCTCGCATCTCGATGGACTCGGTGGACTCGGTCCCGATTCTTGTTGGTCCAAGCCATCTTCTCTGTCCTCTTCCGGGCGCGGTATGCCTCGAGATTGACGGCTTTCTCTTTGTCCTCGAAGGCCCACGAGTTAACCTTCATCTGAGCCAAAGCTTCGAGATAGCGCTCAGCGTTCCGCGGACAGAGATAGGTCCCTAGGCGACTAGAAGCTAGGAAAGCCGTGTGTGCACAAAGTCTCCCAGGAGCATGTTGTCCCATAGAGCGCCCGTATAGCAACGTCTCCTAGCAAGAGAGGCGGACGTTATAACGACCTTAACAGTATTACCAGTAGAGATGACGGCTGAGACGGCGACAAAGACGACGACAGAGACGACGACAGAGACGACGACAGAGACGACGACGACGACGACGACAGACGACGACCCCCAGGGAGGGGGGGGCCTCCAGGAACGCTGTGTGAGTGCACAGCGGCTCCCATGTCACTTGGTCGCGACGCCAAGACATCATGTCCTCCCATAAAACGTCCATCTTGCAAGGCCGGCCAGCAAAGAACACGAACGTTAACACAGCCTCGACAGCAACAAGTCGAATCCTGGCGCGGGGAACGTGGGCGGCCGACGGGAGTTGGTGCCAGCAGAGTAAACCTGAATGACTGATAGTGTAGCCATCCTTGATAGCCTTGCGGACGAGTTCTGGGATGTTGTTGCTATCCTCCTTCTTGTAAGACTTCAGGCGGCTGTACACCCCCAAGATCGCATCGGTGCCGGACCCAATGTAGAGCTTAGCCGGGCAGCCAATCTTCTCTAGAACGAGAGCGTAAACTCCCCAAATGGGAGTGTCGCCGCGGGCCGGGGAAGAAAGAAGACGGAAAAAGTCGAGGGAGGGAGGCGCATCGTCCTTGAGGACGCGGAGGAAGTGATCAGCAAAGAAGAGAGGGTGGTCGGCGCAGAGAGAATCGACAACGGCGGACGACAACAGGGGACGACAACCGGGGACGAAGAGGAAAGAACTAGGATCAGCCAGAGGGGCTCGGGGATGCCATGGTGATGTCAGTGTGGTCAAAAGTCCTCTCTTGTATGGCAGGGTGAAGCTCAACTGCAATTGTTAGGAGAAGCACCCAAAATGTTTTGCTAGGTCTTTCTTACCTTGCATGGGAGAGAGAGAGTTCTCTGCCCGATGTCCGTCTGGATCAACGGTCACCACTGAGGGTGGACGAAGTGCTTCTGGTGGTCGTAGTCTCGATCTTCCGATACGAGGAAGAGTTCTGGCAGCCCTCGTATGGACCAAGGTAAACAGCTGAGGGCAGGCAAACTGCTGGCGGTCGTCGTGCCCTTGATCGTGGGGAGGACACCCGAAGCGAGCCATTCCTCTAAGATGTCTGAGGAGAAACGAGACAGAGCAAAGACAACAAGAAAAGCTTTTGTCTCTCCGGCCGCGGGAAGGGAAGCACCCGCTCGGCATTGGGTAAGTCCTGCCCTAGAGATAGAAAGAACGACAGGTGTAGGAAAGAGATCACCATGGAAGGAAGACTTTGGAGGAAATCTCAATGAGCAAGTCCCTCACTGAGAAAGAGCACCAGGCCCATATTAGATCTGCCCTGCACTGTTACTGGAAAGTATGACAGGCGCCCAAGTGGGAAAGAGTACCTATCAGAATCCAAAGGGTCAGCCATTAAAGGGGGAATCAGTTGCAGAAGAGGAAAATTGTGTCATACGTACCTGCCTTATCTAGGTGGACGAGGAAGGCAAGGCAGTCACAGAATGGAATAAGGTAGCGCGGGGGTGGATACCAACTCTGGCCACGCCGTTTCATTCTCTTCCAAGCATTTACGACTTTAGATTTGAGGGTCATGATATTGAAGGACAAAAGGAATCGAGGGCGTTAATTGAGTCTTGAGCTCTATTTTACAAGTGGTTCGACTGGAGATCCTTCCCCCAGATCGCGTCCCCTGGTGCTTCCCTCGGACCGGCGCAAACCCTCGAGATTTCCTCACGCCTCTAGAGGAACAAAAAACTTCGGTATAGACAGCTACATCAACCCCCCTGCGCTCCCAGTCGGACCATTTATTATGTCAGGTGAGACTTAAATTTAGCCCAGGAAGCTCTTGGTGAAGTTGGTGATGACCTCCTTGAGGCGGGCCTCAAGGTCCTTGCTGAGGGCACCCTCCTTGTCGATGGTGGCGAGGAGGTCAGACTCGTTGGTCTTGAGGTGGGCAAGGAAGTCGGCCTCCCACTGGAGAATCTTGCCGACGGGGACGTTGTCAAGGTGACCGTTGACACCGGCGAAGATGAGGGGAACCATCTCGTTGACAGCCATGGGGGAGTACTGCTTCTGCTTGAGGAGCTCGGTCAACTGTAGACAGGTTAGCTCAGTGAGCAACGTCTGTGAATCAGACTGCAACTTACGCGTTCACCTCTGCTCAGGGTCTGCTTGGTGGAGGCATCAAGATCGGAACCGAACTGGGCGAAGGCAGCGACCTCACGGTACTGGGCCAAGAAGAGCTTCAGGGAACCAGCGACTTGCTTCATGGCCTTAAGCTGGGCGGCGGAACCGACACGAGAGACGGAAAGACCGACGTTAATGGCGGGACGGACACCCTTGTAGAAGAGCTCAGACTCCAAGAAGATCTGACCGTCGGTAATGGAAATGACGTTGGTGGGAATGTAGGCAGACACGTCACCACCCTGGGTCTCGATGACGGGCAGGGCAGTCATGGAACCACCACCGAGCTTGTCGTTCATCTTTGCAGCGCGCTCGAGCAGGCGAGAGTGAAGGTAGAAGACATCGCCAGGGTAGGCCTCGCGTCCAGGGGGGCGGCGGAGGAGAAGGGACATCTGACGGTACGCAACAGCTTGCTTACTGAGATCATCGTAGATGATCAAGGAATGCTTTCCTGTGTCGCGAAAGTATTCTCCAATGGAAGCCTAGAGTCAAGATTGATTAGCAAAAGATCATCTTGTTGTTTGTAAATGGTGTTGGTGGTGTTGAGGGTTGATGATAGACCGGGGCGGGACGGCGACGGAACGGACACGGATAAAGTGGGGCCGGACAGCGGGGACAGAAACAGTGGTGGGGGACGATGGTGGGGGACGGCAATGACGACGACGACGGCAAGGGCGACGACGACGACAGAGACGACGGCGGTGGCAGGAACGAAGGTGGCAGGTGCAACAATGGCAGGTGCGGTGGGGAGGTACTTACACCAGTGAAGGGAGCGATGTACTGCAGGGGAGCGGCCTCAGAGGCAGTGGCGGCAACGACGATAGAGTACTTCATGGCGTCGTTCTCCTCGAGGGTCTTGACGAGCTGGGCAACGGTGGAACGCTTCTGGCCGACGGCGACGTAGACGCAGTAGAGCTTCTTGGTCTCGTCGTTGGAGGAGTTCCAGCGCTTCTGGTTGAGCATGGCGTCGAGGGCGACGGCAGTCTTTCCGGTCTGACGGTCACCAATGATCAACTCACGCTGACCACGGCCGATGGGAACCATGGCGTCGATGGACTTGAGACCAGTCTGGACCGGCTGGTTGACGGACTTGCGGGGCAGAATGCCGGGGGCCTTGAGCTGAGCACGGCGCTTCTCCTTGGCGTTGAGGGGGCCCTTGCCGTCAATGGGGTTACCGAGGGCGTCGACGACACGGCCGAGCAGCTCGGGACCGACGGGAACGTCGACCTATTGTTGAATGGTTAGTTGCCGTCCGGATCGGCGGCAAGAAGTGGTCCGACTCACAATCTCTCCGGTACGCTTGACGGTCTCGCCCTCCTTGACCAGACGGTCAGAACCGAAGAGCACAACACCGACCTGGCCGGCCTCGAGGTTCATGCACATGCCCTTGACGCCAGAGGCGAACCTGTACAGTCGTTAGACGCGGGGATACCGGAAGGCGCATAAAGGGCGCTAAACGTACTCGACAAGCTCCTCAGCCTGGACGTTGGCCATACCGTGAACACGGGCGATACCATCACTGTTTTCCAATTGTCGTCAGCAACAAAAAAACTTTTTTCCCTGCGCCGGCGATGTTGACACGCGAGTCCTCGTGCAAGCTGACGATGCATTGAAGCTTTTCCGATGGGTGCTCGCGATGCCGAGATGTGCCGCCTAAACGTACCCGACGGAGAGGACGCGGCCGGTCTCGGCGAGACCAGCCTCCTCCTGGACACCACGAATTCTCTGCTCGAGGATAGAAGAAACCTCGGTCGGGGAAGCCTTAGCATCGGCGTATGAACGGGTCTGCATCGACGTGGCGTTGAAGACGGCGGGTGCGGCATTTCGGGCCTGAGGGTGAAAAACAGGTTAGCCGAAGCCCGAAAATGTTATGGGCTTCCCCCCCAAAAACAAGACGCAGGGCCAAGGGAGCTTGATGAAAAGCTCTTCCACAACACAACCATGCGTTCCGCGACGCCAAAAAAGCTCGCCGGGATATAATTGGACATGGCGGAACCGATTGATGATATTTTTGGATGGCATTGACGTCGTTTCGGGGATGGGGAGGTTGACGGATTGTTGAGGGTGGGTTGGACTTACGGCAGCGACTCTGCCAGCGGCAGAGACGGCGCCGACAGCGCGCGTCGACTGGCGGAGGGCGTTGCGGAACATATTAGGAGATCTTGGACACTGTCTAGATCGAAGGAGAATCAATTGCAACGGATGCAATTGAGTGGAGGGGAGATTGGGGTTGATGAAGGTGCCTTTGAAGGAGTGCAAATCGAGTCTTTTTTGGAAGAAGCCCAGTGGAGGGAAAAGAGAGTGAGGAATGAGTGGACCCGGAGCTGTGCTGTCGGGCCAATCACGGCGGGCCGTCGAGTTTTGCCTCAGTCCAACCCGAGATCACCCTAACAATTTCCGACGAACAGCACGTAGCCCCGTAACCCCGTGAAATGCCTTAAAATGCCTTGAGAGCGTCGATTACATAAGACAATCAGCGCTGAAGCGCTCGCCTTTCAGTGCTGAAGTCCCCCGGAAGAGATTGCTGATGGATCTCTCATCCCAACCGAAAAAATGTGTCAATCTGGCTTTCCAGCGCGCGATCGTCCCGGTTGCCCACTGTCCATTGAGTTTGCGACAAGGTCCAATTGCGATGTCTGCTCGGTCCCCGAGCTCAAAAGGCCCTGGTCGACCAACATCTAACCTCCATGTCGAGATGGCTTCATGGTGCCAGCATTCATCTTATAAATCTGCATGCATGCTATGTCGTTAGTCTAGCTTCCCGGTCACTCCCCTCCTTCCCCGGCCTCGCAGGCGAAGCTCTCCACTGTGGCATTCCCACCCAACCTCTCGTCACCCTCCCTTGAGGGATGTTTTCGCGTGCACACGTTGAGAACCTGGAGGTCAATGGCCATGCATCCGCTGTGGGACGTGTCTCCGGCCGGCCGGGAACACCGAGCCTGACCGCCTCGGAGGAATGCAGAAAACCGAACAACCTGCGCATCATTCTGCCCGCCGTAACGGCCCGTCATCACCTCACAACGATGCGCAGCACCGGCACGCGACAATATTTTCCCGTCGCGCACAACAACAAGCATGGGGTGCCGTCATCTCTGTGTTGGTTCGATACCCCCACAAAGTTCACTGACAGTCGCTTGCGAGGATCTGATAATGCAAGGAATCGACTAGCTTTATTGAGCTATGGGCAAACTAGCTAAACCACCAGCGCCAGAAGCTGCTTCCGCAGCCCATCATCACTAAGAGGGTATACTACGCATTGTCATCACATCAAAAAGAAGATGTTGATAAGCCGGCATGGGCGCCGGTCGGTCTCTGAGGCCGCAGCAAGACTGAATTTTCCTCAAGTCAAGCTTTGTTGTCTGACGATAACAACTGCTGGAAAGTACATGCCTTTTGTTCCATGTCCCGTTTTCGCCAATATCCGTAAACCCAAGCCGTCCCGAGGTACTTTTTTTTGATCGTTGCAGAAGGAAGTGGTTAGAGCATTTATCGGACAATGCCGTCGAAGCGCTGCTTGAACCACTTGACGGTCTCCTCGCGCTTGATCTTGTGGCCAGAGCCGATGCGGCCCTTGCAGCGGCGGCGGGTGGCGACGCGCTCACCCTTGCGGGTCATGCAGACGTAGAAGTCCATGCCGTAGATACCGATGGAGGGGTCGTACTTGATACCAAGATCGATGTGCTCGCTGATACCGAAGCCGAAGTTGCCAGTCTCGGAGAAGTTGCGCTTGCGCAGCTCGTACTCCTTGACCTTGAGGCCACGCTCAAGAATCTCCTCAGCCTGCATCAAGTCAGTCTCCCGATCTCCCATGTTCTTGATGTTCTAAGTCGTACCTTGGGGCCACGGACGGTGACGTGGACAGCAATCTTTTCGTTACGGCGGATACCGAAGGTACGGACGGTGTAACGGGCCTTGCCTGTGGAATTGGTCAGTCAATTGTCGCATTCGATAAAGGACTTCGTGAGAACTTACTGTAGACAGGAGTCTGACCGGAAAGCTGCTCCAAAACCTTGGCGGCACGGGTAAGTCTGTCACCAGACTCGCCAACTGTGAATTTCAATATTAGCAAAAGTTTGTCGGAAAACGAGGCAGCGCCTGGAGCGTACCGGAAATGTTGAGCACGAGCTTGCGGATGTGCAGCTCGCGCATGGGGTTCTGGGCCTTCTCGGACATTTTGGCGGTTAGTACGTCGACGACGGTTTGGCGTGGTGTTGAGTCGGTATCGGGATGTCGAGAAGCAAAATCGAAAAAAAAAGGCAGACTTGAGTAGTTTGTGGGATGGGTTTTGGCAGCCCTGGGTGCACGGTTGGCGACGACCCCACCGAAGCCGCTAACGCCCAAACCAGGACTAGCGTATTTTGAGCGCAATCCATTGCCGGGGTTTACCCGATCCGCATTGGCCTCAGTTCAGCCTTCCGCAGCCTCCTCCACCGAAATTTGTCGATAGAACGGGCATACCCACTCTGACCTTGTCTGAAGCTCTGCCAACCGCAAGCATCCAAGGTCGCGTCGAAGTCTCCCAGGCTTCGCTACAAAATAAGATCAATTTTTTGAAAGATCTCGAGAAGCTGCGACAGTAGCATCTCAAGCACACATCAGCCAAGATGTCGAATAAACAGGGCAAGATGGTTAGTAGCTCCTCACCTTCTTTTCCAAAGCTTCGAGGTTGACAATACAGGCTGACACGATATGATCTCTCTCTAGGCCGGTTACGTACGTATCGATCCTCGATCTTCTCAGCCGCCGACGGCACGACCTCGAACCGGACTTGCTAACATGCTTCATAGATCAACTACCGGATGAGAGTCACTCTCAATGATGGCCGCCAGATGACTGGACAGATGCTTGCTTTCGACAAGGTGTGCACTCTCAGACCCCTGAATCGCGTGTCAATGACGTCGCTGACAGTGTCTATAGCACATGAACCTCGTTCTAGCCGATACTGAGGAGTTCCGACGCGTCAAGATCAGGCAAAACAAGCCTGCTGCCCCTGGAAGCTCTGGCTCGAGCCAGACGATCGAAAAGGAGGAGAAGCGCACGCTCGGTTTGACCATCGTCCGTGGCGCCCACATCGTGTCGCTGTCCGTTGAGTCAGAGCCTCCCGCAGACCCCAGTGCCAGGCTTGGAAAGAGTGCGCCGGGAGGAATCTCGTCGACTCTTGCTGCCGGACCTGGTGTCGCAAGACCTGCCGGCAGAGGTGCTGCCCCTGTCCCCCCTTCTCTGGCCGTATGTACACTCCCAAAGTCTGCTCCTGTTGAAAGCTGCTAACCAGAACCGCAGGGTCCTGCTGCTGGTGTTGGAGGCGGCGCTCCCCCCGGCTTCCCTGGTTTCCCTGGTGCTCCGCCGTTTGGTGGACGTGGAGGTGAGTACCTAAGACGCCTCAACTCTCGATCCAGCTTCTCACACATTGCAGCTCCTCCCCCAGGCTTCCCCGGCGGTTTCCCGCCCCCGGGCTTCCCTCAGAACGCGCCCTTCCCTCCTCCGGGCTTCAACCCCGGCCCTCCTGGTGGAGCTCCTGGCTTCAACCCTCCTCCCCGAAGATAAGCTACGAACAGTTATTTCGGCGCCTCGCATGCTTTAAAGTTGGAGGTTGGTTCACGGATACCATTGGCGTTTGGGGATGAATGTCGAGATTACAAACAAGAGGGTGCAACAAGCATGTTGATAAGGCACCCCTGAACAGACCACGAGGTCAGCCTGCCCGTCTATAAGTTGGATTGCGGAGAGATCATGGCTGCAAGAGTTTGATCAAAAGTGTTTCTCGGTGGTGGAACGGCTGACTTGCACAAACTAAGTCAAGGAGCCTCTGTTTCGAGTTGCAGTATAGACTGAACTGGAGAATCAAAATACTTCATCGCACAGCAACTCATGTGTTGGCCTACATATCATTCGACAGTAACGATGACCTAAAATTAAGCAAATAGTTCTGCGGTAGTCCGGCTTTCGACGTGCTTCATACACCGCTTCAGACTGCATCGTAAAGCCACCAGCGTTCGTTGCCAAACTGGAGCTGCGCACGGCACTGAGCGGAGACGCCTGCAAAACCAACATATCGTGTGTGTCAACGAATGGAAACCTGCATGGTCACCGGCCTGCTGCAGGTGTGATGGCGATCTGCCCCTTCATTTGGGTCAAGCTATGGCTGGCAAACAACAACTGGGAGGTGGGGACGTCGATGCTGCCACAAACAATGGGCAGGTAGGTGCCTGGAGAAGCTCTTTCTTCCGGGCCATCGACCTGCTCAGGCAAGTGCAGGCAAGAGGCAGGAGGTGCCTCCTTTTAAGACGCAGTCGGAAGGAGCCTTTGCGGAGCAGCTTCCACACGTGCAAGTTTTCTATGAGTGTGCTGAAAACCTTGCCTATTAATTCAGTCGCTCCGCCAATTTCGAACACATTCACCCCAGCTTCATAGCTATTGGGCGTCGTCTCGACTTTTCCTCTACTGGTAGTCATATTCGAGCACCTTTCTCGTGCCCTGCTGCTCACACTCTCCCTTACACTTCGTCAAGGACGAAACATAGAGCAGTCTTTCCTGCCTTCTCCCCGTCTCAACGCCTTATCTACCCTGCTCCCGAAGCAAAGACCAGTCCCGAAACTTTCACCATGGGCCGCTGGGGATATCGTAAGTTTTTGTCTTTCTCTCGATGTTTTGCAGCCATGCCGACAATTCTGATAGGTGTCTTCGGGGGCGATAACGACATTGACGTTGCCTGTGCAATCGAGTGCCCCTATGGAACTGGAAAGGACAATGACCTTCACCTGGTGCGAATGGTTTACCAAACCGACATGATGGCCCCTCCTGAAGTCCGGGAATTCTACAAGACCTCCGAGTATCGTGAGGAGTTGGACAAAATCATCGTATCAACCCGCGAGAAGCTGGACACGGGCCTGGGAGACCAACTTTTCGCCAAGTACCGAGCTCTTGAGCACGAGGATGAGGGCAAGTATCGGGTCATCATAGTTGGTGCGTTGATGATGCGTGCCGGGGCCCGCATCCGGCAGGACGATCTTGACCATCTGCGGGAGCTGGCCGAGGGTTTCGCTGGCAGGCATGGCTACGTGTCGCCCATTGCTGAGGATGGCTTCCGTCATGCTGGAAAGGCCCAGTTCCTCGCTGCGCTGGATCACTATGAGGCGGGCACCCCGCGTGACTTTGCCGAGCCCAGGTGCGTTCATCATCTGGACAGACTACTTTGGAACATTCTAATTCGTTGTGTAGCTGCTTCCAGTGCGGAAAGATCAAGGCGGACATCGGACAAGCGCCCAAGAAGTGCGGCAAGTGCGGAAGAGCTTGGTTCTGCAACGTCGTAAGTTTCCAAGACACGTTGGCACCTTGCCTTTCTCTAATAGTTCCCCAGGAGTGCCAGAGGGCCGCTTGGAAAACCCACAAGCCTGTCTGCAAGACCCTCGAGCAGTCTCGATTTGTCAATGTTTAAGGAGGGCAGGAGGGCTAGATGAGCGATATGGCATGCGCACGAGAAACTGAGGGAAGTCCTATCTGAGATCATGAGGAACAATTGCTTTGATGTCACTGGAGATCCGAGTCTTTTCTCTCGATTATCTTTGTAGTCGTCGATAAGTAATGGATGACGGAGACGAAACACTATCATCAGATTCTTCAGGCGTGTCTGTGATCCACATACTTCGGTTCCCTTGTGAGACCCATCTTCCCTGTCAGGTTAGCAATTCTACGTGAGAAGTACTAGGCATTGCTCCTGTGCCGGGCTCACGTAGCGAATGTGTAGCTCATCGTGGACGCTTTTAAGAAAGAACACGATTGATGCGTGGCTTTTGAAACAACCACAAGACTAAGCAGAATCACTCCCTCCGTATATGGGGAAACTGACCCAGTGTAAGCATCCCCTTAAGAATTCCATTCACTTCGGACACTTGGCCTCAGAGACCCGATAACGCGTCAATTTGAATGGTCGATGATGAGCCGAGGAACGGGCTTATCGAAATCTGGAGTATCGAAACCTATCAAATGAAGCCTCGAGGTACCCGAAGTCGTAATATTGCCCTCAATCATCATTGCGTTCCTCTCCTGATGTCCAACATGCTGTTGAACACCCAGATGTGTGCTATTGCGAGGAGCTGGTTATGGGAAGTGACTCTCTATCCTGGAGGCTGCAGTCATAAGAAGGAGTCAATGACAATTCATGTCACTACTTTCACTGTAGGCAGTGGGGAAAAGACCCATGATCGCAGGCCAGGTCATTATCGATCGCCATAATTCAATCAGGTTATCGGCTTCCGATGTACCCATACCCAATTCCATGGGAGCTCGTCCCAGGGGTTGAAGACTCGTGATTTTCGAAAAGTATAGGGGCAAGGTCCGATACGCGATTCTGCGTCTGGTGCGTAGAGGCGCGGCTAACTACAATCTCGATACCGCAAACAATTCTGTGAACGTGCCATTATGACAATCAATCATCAAGTGCTCCAGATGGGAAGTCGCAGTACAGCATGACTGCAAACCACCGAGCCATGTTTTGCTCTAGGTGTTTAAACTAAGTACACAAATGTATTAACACTATAGTACTACTGAGACGTATGTGCATTTATCACTCTCCATCTTCCGCAGTTGTTTCGTAGATAAGTGAAAGTCTGAACACCGAGTTTGCTGGCTCCATGCCGTAGTCCATGGTATCGTGTTGCCAGGGACATGAGTGCCGTCATTGCTGCGTATTGGGACTTTGCGCCTCTTTATTGGCAGCGATATGAGGGACCCAAGCCGAAGGGCAGACGCCGCTGGGCGATCCAGAGCATTACTTTCTCTATGGACATGTAGCTTGGATCAATAGTCTAACAGGTCTCATCGCTGCTACCACAGAACCGAAATCACGATGACTTCAAACTGTCTGCGACAGTTGGTCCATCTCAAGCACCGGCGCAGGTAACTTTGGGCCAGTTTTTGGTTTACATCGTTAACCAAGTTAAAATGACCATGTCCCCAATCAAATTCGACGTTCGGGTCGCAGGCGGCTCTTCTGAGCACGGGAAACCCGTATGTATTGTAGGCATTCACCTCACGCTTGCTGAGCAGCTTGGTGCTTTCCTCGCTACATTCTCCTGCCAATCCGCCGCGGGACAACGACGAAGCCCTGCCACTCCTTTGCTATTCAGCATATCAAGCCCCTCAAGAAGGGATCCTCAGTCGATGGCGTAGTCGCAAGATACTACGGGGTTTCCCCTTGAAAATCTGATCGTGCCGACGTTGCTCTCTTGCTGGGTTTCACGTCCCGCTTCCAGCATATCAACAACCTTGTTCAAGCCCTTTCGTTACAACGAAGATCTGGTAGGTTTAGGGATCTAACCTTCCCAATCCTGCGCGTCTCTCGTCATCAAACCAGCGTAACCACCCTGCCCATCGTCTACTATGCTACACCTCCATCAAACCCCCCAAAACCTCCCTCAGACCACGAGCATTCTGTCGTTCAACCCGCAGACCTAGCCTCAACTAGCTCCAAACAAGACACCCACCAAGCTAACGCCGGAACCCCCATCAGACGCTTCCCCTAGCCCGACCCCGAACGCCTCACGGGAGTCCGAGCACACACACACACACATACTTCCCATCACCAGAAAACGCCGCACCCGGCTCCTGAAGGGGCACGTCCCTTTCGGAGCCGGGGCAGGACATGCGCACAAGTCAGAACTGTGTTATGTCTGCAAGGCTCTCGGACTATTAGCCAAGTCTCGACATCTTAGCACATGTCACCTCAAAGGACCGCCCCAATCAGAGACGATGGCACGCTCTAGACGATGGTTGGACGTTGGCCGTAGATCTCCACGCCGATTGAAATCGTGCCCCTGGAGCTAGGTATCTTGGTTCATCTTAAGACAAATCGAACTCTTCCAATCGGATGGCCTCGAGATGGGAGTTGTAAGGAACCGCGTTGTTGGACTGCTCCAATGTCGTCCCACTAACATCGAACCGTCATCTCAAAGAGGACATCTCTCCGTGAGTCCGCCTCGTCGAGTTTGTCCACATCAGACTTGAAGACAGTCGAGGCCGTTCTGCGATGATGAATGTTGACGGAATACTCCAGCATCGTCCTACTAACACGAATATCCACAAGAGACGTGATATGCCGGCGGCCATCAAGCGCTGCTTTCCAAACCATCTATTCGAAGCGTGCGTACGCGGATGATAACCCAAGAAACCACACAAGGCCAGAACCGTGCCAATAAATGAAGACACCATCTTCTCTAATCAGATATCACACCACCAAGAATCTACCGACACCACTCCGAATCTCAACGTGCATGAACCTGCGAGACATCTAGATGGACTTTCCGTCATCAGTAGCCAGCGCTAGCCACCGCTGAACATCGAACGACATGTCCCATGCAAGGCACGCAGCCCACTTCCCCTCCTCCAAAAGAACAACAATCCAAGACATGGAACCTAACAAAATTGGCTGCAACCCTCCCGCATGACGAGCGTCGAACCGCGTTGCGTCCAAGACCAACAAAAACCTCTCACTGTCCGGCCGCATCATCCGTCAAAAAAGCCCACACCATCATATCAATCCAGCCGCCGTCCAATCCGTCGTTACATCGCCCACCACCTCCGATTTTTTTCTTTCCTTTCTCATCAAATGTCTTGCGTCCTGTCTTGGCTGACCACCAACAACCACCACCAAAAAAAGCAAGCTCGCCGCCCCCACCATCCGGAACCTCTCTCCCGCTGCTACGCCGTCATCCAACGGGGAGGGGCAGCCAAGCAAGTGCAAGCAAGCACAAGAAATCCAGACTAGCAAGTAAACCACTCACCCACTCCAGCAAAAACGCAACCGCTCCAAGATTACAGGCCACATGGCGTGCGGCGGGCGTCCGCCCCTCGTGTAACCATGTTGCACTGGCAAGTCCAGCAAGGGCCAAGGATACCGTATCCGCGAGCCTCCTCCAGCTTCAAGGTCCATCCATCCCCCTCTCCTCACCCTTCCACCCATGCCGCCGCCAGCACAGCACCCAGTTACCACGCACGACACCCGGATCTCCACCCCCACCCAACCAGCGTCGCGGGAAGTTTCAACAAGGGGGTTCCCCGGCGTGCCGGTTTGCCTTACCCTGCCCGCCCGCCCGTTGAACTGCTGTTCGCGTTCGTTCTCGATCGAAAACCTTGCTTTGTGGCGGGCGGGTTTCTCTTCCAGCGGACACCCTTGAGCCTATCCGCTGCGGCGCGGCGTTGACAGCTCAGCCTCCAAGATACACCTCTTTTTGGAGCCACGACTCGCCGACTGACGCGGGGTTGGTTCGTCTATCTGGGCATGCGGGCTGGCTGACGGTGCTTAATTTGGGGCATACGAGAACAAAAATGTCCGTGGTTGGAAAACATCGGATTGTTGCGGCTACTATTTGAGTGATCCTTACCGGTGAAGCCGAGGGTTCTCAGGTTGCATGACGTAGGAATCGCGCACCGCTCCAGCGCCGAGGACGCATTCGGTCACGCAAGGTATGCGAAGTGAAAAAAAAGTGAGGAATCATGATGCTTTTTGATTCATTACGGACTGAGGTCCGCTAGCTATGTAGCAAAGTCCGAAGACACCAGTCCACCAACATCTCGCATGCCAACCGTGAGCCACGCTTTCATGACGCGCCTTCCCAGTCCACCACTACCATCCACGTAAAGTCCTGAGATTGGTGTCGAACAGAGAGCACCCGAACTCGTCACAGAGGATGACTAACTTGTCTCTTTTGAGCTAAATGACGAAGCCGATGCCATGAATAAAAAAGACGACGCTCTCCATGTGGTATCATATCGAAGAAACCGAACCGCAATAGAATGTAAATCCTGACAAAGAAAAAGTGAAAGAATGAAGAATCGTTGATCATCTGTGGTCCGTCCCACTGCTGGCGTATGGCGTAAATCGGAAAAACAGTCGTAGCCGCAGGGTGGGATGCTGCAGGCGCGTCAGGCGGGTAGCCTCACTGGTCATGACGAGAAGGTTTCTTCCTCATCGGTAAGTGTTTGAAGGGTCATGGGATCACGAAGGCGTCTGGCCTTGTGAATCGCCACGAGGTAGTCGACAAGGCCCTCGGCATCGGCGCGGAGAGACTCAAGCTCCTCCTTGGAGCATCCGGCCGCGGTGGAATCCTTGCCGGGATAGCGATAAGCAGCAAAGACAATACCGCGATCATTGTGCAAAATGTCTTGAGAGCTGGAGCTGCGAGGGCTGGAGTTGGCTGAGCCTCTGCGTCCGACAGCAGTGTGGAAAGCGTGTCCGTAACCGCGAGCGAACTCGCCGTCCTTTGCATCATCGCTGCGGTACTCCATCCATCCTTCGTGCTTCAGGATCTTGGCTTGAACATTGGCAGAAATGCGGAAAGGGCTGTTGAGGTTTGACAGTCCGTAAGCCGCAAGGAGGCGACCTGTCATGCCCGGCGCTGACTCCACGGCAAGACCTTCCATAGGTCCGAGGAGTGAGTTCCTCACGCTGGATGGTCGTGACGAGGACAGATCCAGCGACGCCCGGTATGGCGATGACGGAAAGTCGGATGCATACTCGGGCCACAGGTTGACAATGTAGACGAGGTCGAAATTGTGCTTGGCGGCGATCTGAGCCACTTGAAGAGCTCCTTCCTTGGCGACGTCGTCGGCATAAATCGATGAGGTCCGCCTTGAACGGGGAGCAGAAGATGTCGAAGCCGGGGTCGGAGGCGACGGAGGCGATCTGAGGGGGGCAGGAATGATCGGCGTGTCCGGGACTTCCTCCAACTCTGGCTCCTCCAAGATGTCGTCGTCGGAAAGAGCGAAAAAGTCTCTAACATCTCCTCCCTTGAGAATTTGGCTGGATGACGTAGCAGACCGATGAGACCTCGACTCGCAGGGGCGGCGTAATGATGCGGCCTTGTCCTCTCTCCGACGACGCGTCGCAGCGGCGACGGCCTTTCGCTTGGCCAGGCTCAGCTCTGCAGAATCTCTTGATGATCGCTTTTCGTTAACAGGCTTCATTTCGGGTGATGCGGCGGGGGTGGGCAAGTCGCTGCTCATGGCCGACGAGGGCCGGCCGACCTGGGAGCTCTTTATGCTCGAGTCGTCTTCATGGTCGGAGGAGGGTGGGGTGTCAGCTCTCGGAGGTAGTATGACAGAGCTGTGGCAGTGCTCGGGGGAAACTTTATGCATTGCGGGTAGAGTTCTGGGCGACGACGTAGCGCAAGCGGGCGAAGCCGGCAGGCGGCCTGTGGGAGGAGCAGGAAAGTCGAAGCCGCGCAGACTTGCCACTGTCTGAGTTTCTCTACGTTGATTAAGTGACATGGAGCGGGCTGGGAGGTTGAGGGTGGTTGCGCTCGAACTGCTCAAGTGAGAGATGTGAATTGAGACGCGCTCGGACTGGTTCTCCGGGAGACTTTGCGCGCGCCTTTCATTCTGCGAAGCTACTATGCGCTCATCTCTGGCTTTCATCCGAGAAACGCGGGGACGAATGAATGACGGCTGAGGGAAGCTGTGATCCAGGCTGGCGGTTTTGGGCCCCGTGTACTCGAAGGGTGCTGATGTGGTCTGAATCGTGAGGTCCTTTCTCTTAGAGAAGAGCCTCTCGAGGCGATCAAAACTATTAGGCATGGTGATTGAAGCCTGACACCCGTCGGCTTTTGGTGTGTATCTATTAGTGTAAGTGTTGGTGAGTTGCTCTCGTTCTTGGAGGAAGAGGTGTATGCGGCAAATAAGTTGGGTCGACGCGGGGCGCACATACCAGTTAAGAATTATAAGTTAAAAGGGAAGAGGTGATGGTGGGACGAGGAAGAGGAAATAAGAAAGGAGTAATCCGTGAGAAGGAAAAGTTTGTGGTAGTCGAGGTGTGAGAGGGAAGGAGCGAGTAAGAGGCCTCGGCCGCAATGTTGGGACGCTGGCTGAGGTGAGGTCACGGTGAGACAAGAGCTCGGCGACCACGACGGAAGGCAGGAACACCCGGACAGGAGCGATTGCCGTCTAGGAAGGAGTCGGGCAAGAGTCGACTACCTGGAGTGAATCGAGTCTCACCGGATCGGCTGTGAGGAATCCAGAACACCAATGGTGACGCGAGGGCAGGAGGGTAATAAGGCGAAGTGCTGAGCACAAGACAAGCTGACTTGATCCTCCTCGCCTGCGCGACGTCGGTTGAGCGTGTTCGAGGGCGATGAGCCGAAGACGGGTGACACAGAGACCCTGATCGAGAAGGGCGCGGGATGATTGGCCGAAGGACGTGTTTGTGCGATGAAGGTTGTATGACGACTCGGTGAGACAGTGGTCGAGGTGAGATGGATCGCAATATATATGAGAGGGGCCGTCTGCGTTCTGGCTTTGGGTCGAACGAAGTCTGGGTGGTGGCTCGCGTATAAGAAAAGGAAAAGGAGCCTGATGGAGGAGGAAGGGGCGCAAGACACTAAAGTACGGCAGGTGAGGCCGATGATGGAAAAAGAAACGGGAAAAAAGTGGAAAGAAAGGTGAATTGTGAGCTGTAGGTAGGTAGGTATCGGTTGTGACTCGGGAGCAGACAGGATGAAGCCGATCTGAAAGGGCCGAAGGGGAGGAATTAAGGTATGATACCCCGGAGTCTTGGGATTAGAGAATTAAGAGTCGACCGAAGATCAGCACAGAGCCGAAGGAGGGACACGGTCTTTGAAGGGTCCGGAGACAGTGAAGGCTTTAAGATGCTCGAGGCGTGTTGAAACCCGGAGACAGCCAATGCTGAGGAGGGGTGTGTGAAGAAGGAGGCGGGAGAGGTCCTCCTCAAGTGGCCCACGGAGGTGAAAAAAGAAGAAGGAGGAGGGTGTGTGCTCAGATGCAGTGTCGAGAGTGGTGTCGAGAGTCCCGTCTGGGTCGGGTCAAAGTTCAGTTCGTTCTGGGTCCAGGGCCAGGTCCAGGTCCATGTCGAGCTGCCACCCAGCGGACGGGAGCTGCACCTCAGAGATGTGGCTTGTCTTGTCTTGGACGTTTCCTGACTCTGCGGGTGTCTCTGATGTAAGGTGGTTGTTGCTCTGACGGGAGTGGAAGTAGTGGGAGCGGGAGTGGGTGGTGGTGGTGGTGGTTGAGGGAGTACGGCATTAGTAGTAGTAAGGTAAGGTAGGAAACGTAGATACGGGTAGGCAGAAAAAGTTAGTGTCGTGCGTTAGGTGCATCCAGCAAATGGAAAAGGACGGATACGCAGCAGCAGCTGGGAAAAAGGTCGCAGAGAAGCTGGGACTGGACGAGGGAGTGGACGATGGAGGACTGGGAGAGAGAGAGAGAGACACTACCTTACTCCACGGATGAAGCTAGGGCCAAAAGGTACGTACCGCCCTTAGCTCTGGACTCGGGTGCCACATGCGTCTCCGTCCCAGGGAAGGCGCAGACCGGGGGATGAGTCCGCGGACGGGAGAGGCGACACCACACTGGACCGGACTGGACTGCACCTGGAGGTGGGCAGGAGCAAGTGGGACGCCAAAACCCGTGATGGAGCCGCCAAAAGAGCAACTGCGGACTTTTTCAGTGGATGTGGGTGGAAACGCTGCAAGGACGACAGGGGGTTTCTCTCATGGCTAGGCAGGGATTATGAAGGGCTCACGGACGTTGTGACTGGCCATGTTTCTCGAGGGGACTCCAAAGGGACGCTCGCACTGACATGGCCGTCGTCGTCGTCGCCGCTGTGGTCGTTGTCCAGGGAAAAGAGATGCAAAGAGGAGACTCGAGGACTCCATCGTCGCTGGGCCTGAGTCTGGGTCTGGGTCTGGGTCTGGGTCTGTCTTCCGTCCGCTTGGGCACCTCACTCTAAGCGACCCAAAGCTTGAGCACGAGAGGGACGAACCAAGATAAGGCGCCTGTTCGATTCCTCAAATGGCAACAGCAGCAAGGTTGAATGCACAGCTCCGCAGAAGTGCGACTCTGGAGTTTCCTGTCTCAAAGTCATTAGGGAAGCAA
Organism: Colletotrichum horii; assembly: GCA_027406005.1. Taxonomy (NCBI): domain Eukaryota; kingdom Fungi; phylum Ascomycota; class Sordariomycetes; order Glomerellales; family Glomerellaceae; genus Colletotrichum; species Colletotrichum horii. The sequence goes on along the minus strand of JANVYB010000001.1, from coordinate 7,353,289 downwards.
GAGTCAAGGCACACAAAGGCATTGAGTGAATAATGTCATGATGGAAGGTAAACCGCGCTCGAGGACGCGACAAGGGTTCATCTGAGGAACGAGGAACGAGCGTTGCATCAGGTACACTTGAACTTGAGTCTTGCCCGAGGTGATGGTGGAAGTCAAGCAGCAGGACATGAGGACATCAGGACGGCATTACCTAGAAAGGCATGAAGGAAGCAACATCGTACCTACCTACCCGATCTCACCTCGAAAAGAATGAAGCAAGGGAGGCAGAAACACCCTGTGCTCTGTCTGCTGCTCCTGCTCTGTACCTGCAGACAGTGGAGGCGGCGGGCAGCACGAGGCAGGAGCCAGGAGGCAGGCAGGCAGGCGCGAGGAGGCAGGCAAGCAGGGCAGGAAGGGGCCAGGTGAGGTGCCTTAGGTACGGCAACTGCATGCAAATGCAAGTGACCACCTGCTGACCCAATCACGTCGCTCCTTTCCTCGCTTTTAGACGCTTCTGTCATTTCGCCCAGACCTCCCGGATCCTCTCCCGCAGCACCTCCATGCATGCGGCATGCCTCTCTCAAGGTACCCTACCTACCACTACGAAGCAAGGTACTGCACTCTTTGTGAGGTACATCGTTGCCGACTTATCACAATGTTTCGTTTCGTTTCTTTTTCATCGTCTGCGCCGTATGACCGATTTTTTCAATTTTTTTTTTTCTCCTGCTCCTCCCTGCCCCTCCTCGAATCTTTCCTATGCCGACCGTTCCCCTCTCTGCTGCGGGACGCGCACCGGGGCTTCGGCGGTCAAAGCAAGAAAAAAACCACCAACAATGTCACCAAATCTCATGGTCCAAGATTTCAACCTCGAGGCTCCAATCTGGATGGAAAGTCGGCAAACGGCGCTTCCTCCTTTGGGATTGACAAGCCCCCAACTTGAGTGCGCCTCTAAAACTGCCAACCAATCCCGGCCAAGACTCAATCGCCCTACGGAGACTTCTTCACCTTACTCGCCTCTGTGTAACCCCCGTGTTCCCTGTCAACGGCACTGTCAGTGGAGGGATGACATCCACTCGCCGCTCCTGACATCAATCACCACTCGAATTCTCCGTCTTCGTGCAAGCAAACCCCGGGTTCCAGCGCAAAAGCCACGCCGCCGCCGAGACCACGGAATAAACATGCGGAATAAACTCAAGACGAGACAAAAGCTCCTGAATCAATGACCTCAGAGCATCTGGTGCGATGCTGCAATTACGGAGCGCACCTCAGGCAGCTGGCCCCCCGCAGAAGAGGTCGCTTATCCGTTCGGACACGCCATGCACGCAATACTTTATGGTTCTCCCTGACGAGCAAATTGTTCAAGCCGGCCAAACCCCCGGAATCAGGAATGGTTCGGGGACTCAGTGCGCCGGTTCGACGTGATGACTTGAGGATCGACTCCCCTCGACCCCGGCTCCCGACCAGTGGCCACTGAAGTTGAAGCTTTGACATAACGGCGTCTCTTATTGACAGCACCACACACACGCCCAAGCACACCTCTCTCGCTTGCATGCAAACCGGGCTCGAGCGTCGTCTTCAACGCCGGGTGCCACACTGCCACTGCCATTTCCATGGTCACGCTGCTGCAAGTCTGCACTGTTGACTGCTGGTCCGCATCCTGTTTGCCTGTCAAGCCGACTGACACGACTCGCCTCATCGTCAGAGCGCAAGGGGGAAAACTCCCTTTGCCCAAAACCCAACGGCTAGGGCCAGGCAACGCTCGCGGCGCGCCTCGAGCAAGTTGCATCGGCCATCAATTTGGGCTCAGGAGTGCAGATGCAACCTTGCTCCCGAGGTATAGATCGCCGCCGCTAATGCGAACGCATAACTCGTTGACAACATCAGACGAGTTTCTCTACGAACTTCATCGCAACCATCGCAGACCTCGCACCCACAACCTGTTCGCCCCGCGTCAAGCACGGAAAACCCAACCCAGGTCTTATTACAACCCTCACATGCTCGCTACTTTACGTTTTGCTCGGCTACATCACGATACGCCGAGGGCTTGACTTCACCACGGCATATGGCACACGCGACATGTCCGCACCCTAGCCGAGTGTCGAGGCCGTTAGTTGTCTCCAACAGCAATAGACCGCCAACAAGAAAAAAAAACTGCGAAACCCCCACTAGCATGCTACCCTAGCTTCGGAAGCAACTCATTTCTGCCCATACGTAATTATATTTGGGCCTTGCAAAATCCCGACTGGTCTGACAAATTGAACCCTTGACCAAAGGTCTCCATATCAATCTTCGCCGAGGCTCCGCATTACCAAAACGGCCACTGCTGTTGCCGAACGCAGCCACGAAGTCTCCTTTCTGTCATCAGCTCAGTCCCAGCCACCAATGGCTTGGTTCTTGTGACGAGATGACACTACCGTACGGCCGCGAAACGTTCCCGATGCAGGGTCCAGAATTCAGATTTTAGGCCTTCATCGACTTGGATCAACGCCAACGACGGCTGCTCGGGAGTGCTAGAGCTCCTGATGATCCTTGCGTCGCACCGATGTGCTCCCTCACTTTTAGCTCGCGGTCCGACGCCAGCTCAGACGGCCAGCGGCTCTCGCGACCACCATTGCATATTCAAGCTCTACAACTTCTATTCGTGCGGTCCGGAAATCATCCGCGCGCAGGGAGAGTTGCATAAGACTCACTGCCAACGGTGCAGTCGTCTCCACGTCTTTGCGCAACAAGTGTGTCCTAAGGGATGATAAGAAAGATGCAAGGGACGAGCCACTCAGCTTTCCCAGCTATTTGCGCAAGGAGGTTGTCGACATCAAACTTAGAGATGTCTTGATTCGAGCAGCGACTTCGGCCAACGAAAACGCCTCAGTTACAGCAGTTCTCCGGCAGGGACTCGGGTTCGCCACAGCTGGCTGTACGCGCACGAGCGCGCGCTTGACAAGGACTCCATCATAGCCGTTGCATTCGCCTCCCTCATCTATCGCAATCTCTCGGCGTCTATGGTCCCGTGTGAGGTTTCCTTTGCACTTAAACTAGGTATCGGGCGGATCTGTCCGGTGCATATGTTGCTGGCTTGCTGCCACCGCAACCATATTTGTCCTTGCACGTCTCTACTCAGTGCGTCGGCATCACGCCAGTTTCAAGAGCCTCCGTTACATCGTCGTCCATGAGATGGCCAGAGTCTCCTCATTGGGCGTCTACCCGCAAACCTTATCCTCAATGATAATCAACGGGTACCTACTGAAATCTGCCATTGGCGAAGTGCCTGTTTTCAGGGTCCTTGATGACCGTCTCATCAAGTCAGGCCGGTCTAAGGACGGAAACATCGTAGCTGACGACTGAGACAAGAGCTCCGGAGGCTGCAACCTACGTTTCCGAATGCATGCAAGCGCGCAAGCCGAGGCCCGCTACAAAGACTCTGATCGGGGAAGCTAAGCTAGCTTGTGCACCTAATCGACCTTTTCTGATCGGTTTCTATCTGGAGGCTTGTGATTGGCAGCACTAAACATCGCAATGTTCTCCTCTGCAGGCTGAGGTTTTCGAATCAGCACTACAACTTCCGATGCTTTCTTTTCCAAATATCAAGTCCACCATCGGATGTTAGCTGTCTCCCTCACCTAAGGTAGATCAGGCAACACTTGGAGGGCCCCAACTTACAGTAGCAGCGGGGAAGTCTCAGCCGACGGAAGTCTTTGCCGCATTCTCCCTGCGCTTGATGCTCCACGTGCTGTTCTAGACGGCCATAAGCAAGGGGACTCTGATAACGCATCACTCAAAATCTGATACTGAGCTTGAGCTTGAGAGCTTTTGGCAGCGGCACTCAGTGGTGGAAATCCGGTACAACCGTAAACCGTACTGAGACTGCTGACTTGATTGAGTAGTCAAAACGTTCAACTATTGAGTATCTGCTGCTCGGAGCAGCTCAGCAGCAGTGACCAGTCGAACGGCAAACTCTCGATCCAGCCACCCCGTGGCCTTGTGAACACGTCAACTTGCCCCCCGAATTTCCCGAGAAATGAAGAGTGCGCGAGCAACGAGGGCATGCAGCGTTGCGGCTGAGGGAGCTTTCGCGGCCTCTTCGTTGTACATCCGGTGGCTCTTGTTTCTCTTTCAGCGGAACTAGTCTTGAGACCTGCATAACCAGGAGGGCGCAGGCAAGAAAAAGCAATATTATTGACTGCACTACCACAACCCAAGCAGCTGCAAAGGTCAGCCCTCCGACTTTTCGCAGTCCGCAGTGAAAGACTGAGGCATTTCTTTCCATCTCCATGCGAACGATACGTTTGATGCTGACTAGAAGCGCATCAGTTACGTTAAGCCGATGTCATCATATTGGAAGCTGTTCGGTTGACGGGAATGATGCTGCTGCACCTCACGCCTTCGTCGATCACACCCACCCTAGACAAGATTGGCAGATGAGAACCACACCACCGGGCTCGTCGAAGCTCAAGACACTACGTAATTTAGCGCATCGTCGATCACCTCGAGAGAGCATAATGGCTTCATGAGTGCGATTCAAAAAGCGCGGCCCGCTGGAACATCAATCCAGGCAGGACGACGCGCTGGCGGCAGGCATTGACATCACGGTACCTCTTATCGTGGGCTATTTTGTCAACTCGCTTGCGTGCAACTGATACTACTTTCCGGTGTGGTGCGATTATGAGGCTTGAAACCGCTGATTGGGCCATCGAGAACTCGGCATTCGACCCGTCACGCGCAAGCAAGGTCACACTCGTCAATCGTTTGCTCCGAATCTCTGATATCAAGAACTATCTGGCTTTCGGTTCAAGTTCTCCTCGCCTCGACTTTGCCAGCCGAAGCGTTCGGGTCCTTGCGGGCGGCCGTAACCTCGACCCGTTGCACCGTGTTCGCGACACAAGCGTTCACGAAGCCGCCCAATCTAATTTCAGGCAATTCTTCCATCCGATCTCCCTAGGCGTTACCGATGTAATAACATCTGGTAGCTCCGTATCTTATTGCAGATGCAGCCTCCCGAGCTGTACCACCGGCTGCTAAGCTAGCTTGGGAGTCTTGGGTCAAAACGCCACTCACACCCTCACCAACCTCAGCCGAATCATCGCCGTTTTCAGCGGATCCCATTTTTCCGGCACATGAGTTGCGGTACCTTCCGCAGGATTTCATTGGGACTCTGGGCGAGTCTCGTCAACCTCAGAAGCCACGCGTGGACCTTGCGCATTTGCGGTCGACAGCCTGCCTTGCCGTGGTCAACACCCAAGGAGAGACCATAACGTGCTTCTACTAAGCATTGAGGTATTTTACGGAGAGAAAAAGCAACATATGAGCATGGCATCATTGGCCATACGTCAGAGCATTCGTGATGGCGATGACGATGACGAGGATGTCGCCGTTGGGGTTCCAGACATGGAGGGCGACTGAAGCAAGGGGCAAGTCAAACACCAACGTGGGATCACAGAGTCAGATCAGCCCTGATGAGGTGCGTCAAGCCACCACGTATTGCACCGGATGCTCGATGTGCAGCAACCGGAAGTCAATGGCGACGCCAATGCCGTCTACTACCATCTGGACGCAGTCAATATGTGCACTTGCAGACAGCCTTCTGTCAGAAGTACTTGGCCGCTGTACGGCCGGATCTTGACTTCGGAGTCCGGATTGCGGCGGCCGGATGAGTTTCCTCCATGGACTTGGGGGTAATACTAATTAAGAGGCCCGGCCACCCCGTATGACTTGGCTGGTGCTGGTCATTAACTTGACGGCCGTAACACCGAAAGCCACAGCCGTGCTCATCGTGTGGACTGAAGCCACCCTGTGGCTCATCTGTCATCCGTGGTCTAGAACGTCTAGTCTCTAAAAACGTTGACGGGAGAGCTCCCCAAGTGGATGATGCCCCAGTGAGTTCAGACGTGGTACCGATGCAAGCGCAGGGCTACCAACTTGCTCGTGATGATGAACAAGGGTATTGCACACATGGCAAAAGAAGACGGGGGCCTCTCGAGGATTCGACAAGCGAGGTCTCTCTTCGTTTCCACGCGACCGTTTCACAAAACCCCATCTATTGGCGTTCGTGGATTCCTCAGCGAAATCAAGACATGCTGTAATCTGCCCGGCTATGTCGCCCTCACATAGTCTAGAATATCCAGAGACAGTAATCTGCAAAGTTGCAGAGGTACGAGAAGTGGAAATGAGACGGGCAATTTTAGCCGTTAATAAGTCAACGCAGGGAGTTTCATTGCCAGGGTGCGGATACCCAGACCCTCGGCGATGTCAGTGTTCGATGCACAACGGCTCAGTGCCACGTTGACAACGTCAGAAACTCGGGGTTTTCAATCGATTGCAAAGCTGAGTGTCTCTAGAAAATTTCCCCTTTCTCAGTCACAGGCCTAAGCGACATCTCTAGATGCACCTCACTGCCAGAAGGCAGGCCATGGTACTTCTTCGAACCAGTACGCCGGATATCTGCACCTTTAGCTCGGAGGCTCGGGTCGAAATTAGCAATGAACCGGCTTCATAAAGATGAAGTTCTAGACATCCTCCCACCAAGTGGTGACGAAACTGGACGGGACTTGCCTCTCCGTTCCGAGAGCCCTCGATATTGAACCTTGCTTGCCTTTCTCTCGCCCTAGGTGGCGTCGGCACAAGGCAAGCAACAACAACGGCGTTATTGGAGCTATTCGATCGCCCGTATCGACAAGTTGTCGTCTTCGCTGAGGAAGATATAGCGAGTTATTTTTTTCTTCCTCGACGATGTGGGAATAGATTGACGGGGTCATTTGCGACTTTCCGTGGCGGAGAAGTGCTGAAGTAAGAGAATCATGTGTACCGACCAGAGGTTCAGGTAAGATCCTTCGGAAACGAGAGCATGCTCTTTTGGAGTCAGTCCAGCCAGGGAGGCGTGAACTAGAAGATCGCTTGGTAATTTCCAGCAGATTCTTCGTATCGCGGTTGGGACATTCTCTCAGAGAAAATGGTGACCTCCGCGATCGTATTTGCAAAGTATGGCTTGCTCATGTTGAAGCCGGCGTCTTTCAAGAGGGCGGTCCTGACTATCCCTTCAGCTGGGCAGCTTTCAGTGTGGTATTGACGGCAGGTGAGCAAAGTACGCCTTGCCGCTGAAATGCGCCACCGACCGTTGATGAAACAGCGCATGTAGCTCAAATAACGGCCGATGATGGCCGACATGCAATCATGAGTTTTTGACGTCGGGCTTTGAATGGATACCTAGCCGCCCGCTGGACCCCCCGGCCGGGTGGGTTTGTGGGTGTCCACATCGCCGGCCGCCTCCTGTTTGAAATTAACACCGCGCTCGGCGCCGCACCGTTCATTGCCACGGGCAGCCAGCCTGCAGCCGCCGTTGCAACATTCCTCTGCCTGCAGCCATCCGAACTCGAGAGAAGAAACTTGCCCGCTGGCATGCAGACCAATGTCTAGTTCAGCGCGTTGGAACTCTTATCACTCTCGCACCATCAATTGAGTTTGATTGCCAGCCCCTCTGGTTGCATGACAAAACGTGATGGGGCGCGCACTTCGGCCATGCCGCCGGACACATTGCGGGACGACGAGTCGTGGAATTTGTGGGGGACTTCCTTGCTTGGCCCGAGAAAAGCTCCAGCTAACGGATCCGATCACGCAACGTTTAAGAGTATGTCGGATATCTCGGGATGGATCACCCCTTGAACGGTGACGTGCGGGCTTTGTGATTCGAGGGAAAGACGCTACGCTTCCCTGAGTTCCCGAAAAGACGGTCTGGACGCTTTTTCTTCGCCGCGCCGAAGTCCAAAGAGCTCGGGACCGCGGTTGCCAAATCTGGAAATAATCTGAGAATAAGAATTTCGTCCCAACCCTTTGGTGGAGAGACGGCGCAGGGTCAGCAGGGCAGGCGACGTCACAAGCAGGAGATCCCTTGGTCGGCGTAAATTGGGACGAAAGCGCGAGCCTGCATCTCGTCCACGAAGCCATGGCATGCCGGCCGCCGCAACGGGGGGCATCGCGCATCTCAACCGCCGACATCCCGGCCGTTGATAAGCTGACGGCGCGCTCAATCTCACTCAGCTCGACCTGTCAACCGATTTCAGTCGATTTCAGCTCAGCTTGATTATTTTTCTTCTTTTCACCTCAGTCAGAGACAAAGTACAATCTCGCAAACATACCAGAACCGTGCATGCGTGCAATCATGTCGGCCATCGATCATCGCCCCTCACACTCGACGAGATGCCATCCCTTCATGACGCTCCCGCTTGAGCTGCGCCTGCTCATCTGGGAAAACTTTGGCTCCGAAACCCGTGTCTTTGAATACAAGGAGGACACCGGCCTCGTCCGCCCGTCCCGCGAATACCGCCACCCGCGCCGAGTCGGCCTGGCCGTCTGCTCCGAATCACGACGAGCGATCCAGGCTCTCCTCACAACTTTTGAGCACCTCCACGACCTCGACAAACGCAGCCGGCTGCCGCCGCCGCTGCGCTACGCCCCGCACGACGACATCTTCTACCTCCCGCCGCTGGTCTACCGCAGCCGCATTCAGGCGTGGGACTCGCTCTGGACGACGAAGCCCGGGGTCCGCAACGTCGGAGTCCACTGGTCCGTGCTCTGCGACGAGCGGCGAATCGCGGAGGCGTTGAAGGCGCTGAGGAGGTGCTTTGTGGACCTCCGGCGGGTGGTGGTGTTTGTCGAGTTCAAGGCGCTGCCGGAGCCGGAGGAGGATGTCTGCGCTGGGGGGATCGTGAAGGTGATGGGGCCCGTCGAGGACGATTACCGGCTGCCGTCGTTATTCTCGGAGGTGCATGGGCTGATGGATGAGTTTTGGACATGGGGGGAGATGAGGATGGCTCTCGAGAGGGTGAAGAAGGGCGTTGCGAGCGCTGTTGAGGTTGAAGGGCTGCTTTACTGTCGGGAGGTCGAGGACGGGGCAGAGTTTTGATCGTTTGAAGCATCGACGAAACGAGGTCGTTACCTTCACGGAGAGCAAAGGTTGCGGTTGGCGCAGGACGAGCGTTGGGGAGCGAGGCAAGCGGTGAGGTTTGGAGTGACACTTGCAGAGTTGACTTCACGAACGATTATGATACCACGATGCTCATTTCATTATTCAGGACTTAATATTAATTTTCATTATGGCGTTATTCATTAGGTGGGAACTGACGGAAATGTACCTCTTTGACGACACAACCTCGAATGTCAAACATGACCACCATTTTCCACTTCTACTGCCGCGGCTTCTCCATCTCAGTCCTCCAGAGTTCGCTGACGTTCACATCGAAACGAGACGTGGCATGCTCGCAGACTCGCCGAATGCTCTTTGCGCCAACGCGGCTTTCCCGATTTTCAAACGACTTCCCGGCAATGGTGGCCTCCAAACAAGAAGCATCCAGAAAAGACGTGGGAGAAACATCCTCACAGCCACCCTGTCTGGAAGCCCTTCGTCTCGTACTGAGCCAGTGCTCAGCTCCAGCAATGGCCTGTCTCCATTATTTCCGCCTGAATGCAGCCGATGGAGCTCATGATGCGGGCTCCGCTGCATCCCAATGCATGCTCTTGGAAGTGCCGATTTCCCAGCTGCGGCTCTTCAACTCTCGCCTGTTTGAACGGTAGATGGGAGTACCGGCAATCCTGCACCCAAACTTCGAATAGGGGAAACAAGGTTCTTGCCCTTGGCGGATCAGATCATGTCCTTGATGGTCCGGAGTATTGGGGACTATCTTGGCTGATTAGCATCGTCTAGCTGAATTCTAGGCATTGAATGCAAAGCTTACAACTTCCGTCATCCTCATTAGCTTGGTGTCAACGAGCGCAAGTCGATCCCGCAACTCCGCCCACGCTGCTCCTTGAACGATCGCTTTTCAGAGATAGCACCCAGTCGATATCGAAGTTATTCGAGTACCCCATCAGAGGTCTTTCTCCGGACCTTGCTGGTGTTGAAGGCGCGCTGAGCTCGGCGTCTACTTGCACTTGTGATGGGTATTCTACGGGCATACTACTCGACCCGGCAACTTTGGCAGCGCGTGTCATGCTCGGCACCGCAGATCCAGGTTCAGACATGGTCGAATAACTTCCAGAGTATAATAGTAGGTCAAATTGCGATAATTATCACGCGCCGGGTTGGACAGTGGACGGATATGACGGGACAGAATCCAAATACCCATCCCCAGGCGAGCATCCAAAGACTTCATTTATATCAAGCCCCAGTAGCGTAGCCAACCGCCTCGCACATCTCTCAGCCTCTCCACCGCTCGTGCAACAGCCACGATATGCTAGAAGAGAAGAAAAGAATACCGCCATATTCCTGAACCGTCCGACCGAAGGCAGCCGGCATGGAGAAAGCAGAGCCAAGGCGATGATTGGTGCGCGGTCCGACGTAAGGCTGATGATCGCACTGCGCCGGGCCGCCGCAGCGAGGATGAAAGCGCTAGCAAACACGGCATTGTCCAAAGTGTGAACACGCACGAGACACAGCATAAGATACCGCTCGAAGTCCTTTCCCTCGGCCTGAGTGTTCTAACCCAGAGCCTCTGGTAAATTTACCTTTTCTTTTTGGCCTCACACGTGCGATCAGCAGCTTATTTTCTCCACGACGATTCCAGAATGAGACCCAAAAGGCCCGGGCCGTCAAATCTTGGCCGCAAACGGCCCGGACGTTTGTCCTCTTTCGCGGCGCCGAGCCAACCGGAGCCCACTCCTCGTTTACCCTTCTTCCCCCGCAAAGATCGGCGTCCCGTGGCGCCAGTTGAGATGGGGCCGAGGAGGAGAGGGGGGAGGCTGCGGCTCCTCGGTAGGCATTCTTTGGGAAACTCTAATGGCGACGACCTCATGTGGGTGAGATTACTGCTTCGTCACTACGGCCGATTGTAGCCAGCCCTACAAGGCGCAGCGTCGCAGAGGCGCGGGGTGATGGAAGTGTGATACGAACGCCGTCGTGCTATGCTGCGCGTCATCATCTCCCGCAGATGGCTGCAGACGGAAGCATCACGAGCCGAGGACGCAGACGTTGAGTTTGGGCGAGTTAGCTCGTATAGATGCTCTGCGTGGGTAACGGGGGGCATGTCAAGCTGGAACGTTTCACGGCGTGCTTGTGGTGCGGATGAGGCTCAAAAGGCGGAGATTACGACATGTTCATCAGGGAGATGTTGTCATGGAATCATTGGATGGGTACCCATCGTAGATGAGGAGAAGAGGCATCCTCTAGATGCCATTGTAAACGGTAAATCACACACCCCCAAAACGCCGTCCCGCTGATCACCCTTTCTACCACAGCTCACAGGTAGGCTTCTGCACGGGGCAATTAAACGCCCTCCTGAACTCCCTCGAATTGTCCAACGGCCCCTTGATGCGCGCGAACCCAGGCGAGTGCACGTCGGTGCTGAGCATGTAGACGTCGTACGCCTTGGTCGCCGAGACGCCGCACCACGCCTGCGCCCACTTGAGGAAGAACAGCTGGTCGTGCGAGAACTTCTCCAGGCCGGGCAGGTCAAAGTCCTGGACCTTGCCGTCGGCCTGGGCGCGCTTCCACGCGGCGTACGAGGTCGCGACGCCGCCCGCGTCGGCGATGTTCTCGCCGAGGGTGAAGTTTCCCTTGACGGGCACCTGGGTGCCGTTGGGCGCGGTGAGGGTGAATTTCTGGTACTGGTCGACGAAGCACTTTGTGCGCTCCTCGAAGGCCTTGATGCTGCTGTTGTCCCACCAGTTCGTGAGGGAGCCGTTGGGGGCGTAGTTGTGGCCGGTGTTGTCGAAGCCGTGGGTCAGCTCGTGGCCGAGGACGGAGCCGAGACCGCCGTAGTTGATGTACGAGGGGTAGCCAACGGCGTAGAGGGGCTTCTGCTGGATGCCGGCGAGGATGACAATGTCGTTGTACGTGGGGAAGTAGTATGCGTTCGTCTGGGAGGGGGTGCTGAGCCAGAGGGCCTTGTCGCTGGGTTTGCCGAGGTAGGACCAGGTGCGTTTTGTAGACAGGGCGGCGAGGGAGAGCGTGTTGTTGAAAAAGGAGGTATTGATCGTCGCGCCCTTGAACTGGTCGGAGAGACTCTTTGGGTTGACGGTCTCTGGGGAGGAGTCGGGGTAACCGATCTTCTTGGAGATGGCATTGACCTTCTCCTCGGCTACTTTCTTGACGGCGGCGGTGAGCCAGTCCTTATCCCCGAGGCGGGCGATGAAGGTTCCCTGGATAGAGCCCATGAGAGAGGTGGTCAGATCGCGGGCTTCTCTGGAATAGGCCTTGTCAAGGAAGAAGCGGCTGAGGATCCAGCCGAGACCCGCGGGGAAGCTGGTCCATGTCGGGCCGGAGTCGACGTCAGAGACGCACCGGTCCCATCGCGGCGGCTTTCCAACGGCGACAGGGTCGAGACCGCGGAGGACTGAGCGGAAGTCGCTGAGCTTTCCCGTTGCTTCTGCTTCGACGTAGCTAGAGAGCGTTGTTGTAGCCTTCCAGACGAAGAAGATCTGTACTACCTCTGCGCTTGTGTTGGCGAGGAGCGAGGAGAGGTTGCCAAAGTATGCTGGCGAGAAGACGATATGTTCCGGGGTGTAGTCCTCGGGTACAAGAGCCTTGATTATGGAGCCGTGGTCAAGTTCAGGGGCCACCTTTACGGCATCTTCGAACTTCACCTTCTTGAAAGGTTTCTAGGTACTTCATTAGAGCGGACTTTCCGGACATTTTGAGGTGTTGCTTACGTCTTCGGCCTCTTTGCTGTCGTCGGATTGCTGCACCTTTTTGAGGTCCTTCTCGAACTTTGTTACCGCCACCGCTAACCTTTGAGAATCGGCTTGCGAAATGTTCGCGGGGTGAACTGCTTGAAGAACCGACGCCTGGATTTTAAGGTACTTTGTGACCGTCTCGTTGTCCTCACGGCCGGTCAGCAACGACGTGCCGCCGGGGAGGAGGGAGATGATTGTCTTGTTCTGTGGGGTGTTAGTCTAGCCGTGCCTCCATAGAGTCATCAGCAACTTACGGGGTTCTGGTCATCCCAGTCCACGCCAAGCGATTCAAACGTGTTGATTCCATACTCGGAGAAAAGCAGCAAAGTCTTGCCCATTTCAGGGGCATCATCTTTGCTGACCATCCGCTGAGGATCTTTACCACCGCTTGATGTAGGGAAGGCCTTTACAATACGGTCGATGAAGCTTATCAGCGGCGTCAGTCCCGCTGCCTCAACCTCGGTGGTGTTCAAGCAGGCATTGTACGCGTCGACGATGAGCTTGAAGTTGTCTTTATCCGTCTGAATCTGATCCTGGGGCAACGACGCCGTGATGAAGCCCGCATTCGCTCCCGTCTGGTACCCGCCCTCCAAGATGGTCTTCAGAACGACCGACACCTCATTGCCGACATCGCCCAACGTCGACGCCTTACCCGCGCCGGCCGCCGGAGCATGCCTGGACTGGTAGCCCCCGCATGCCACTGCCAAGAAAGTGTGTTAGCGAGTCGAGAGTCATGCTGTCCCGTCGGCTTCGGCGCGAGCTCATTGGAGTGGGAGACTCAAGGCAGGGATTGGGAGCTTGGGGCGCGGGGAAGCTTGCGGCTCAAAGGTAATGCGGGCGGGGAAGAAACAAAAGGCAAAACTCGAGTCGACGACGTACGTTTGTCAAAGTCTGTGCACGGATCGACTTCGGTGTAGTTGACCGCGAGATTCTCAAGAATGTTTGAGGCGATCTCGAGACATACTGGAGTGGTGCAGAAGCTGCCGGTGGCCGAGGTGTTGAGGTCCGTAGGAGCCATTGTGCTGGACGTGACCTTGTCGGAATACCTATCGCTTGTAAGTAGCCGTAGACGAGAGAAAGGAACGTTGACGGAGGAGGTCTTACCGGGACGATCCTCAGGGTGGTGAAATCAGAAGCCACGGATTGTCTCCCCTCTAGGTTCTGGGTCCAGAGATTGACTCGAAGACACGGCGGTCCGTTGGATGACGGTCTCAAAAGGCTGTTCGACCAGTGTTAGAAACCCGGGAGCTGGCATGGTCTTTATAGGTATCCACGAAGTCTGAAGGATTGGTCTCTTTCGGACAGCGTACGGAAGCCAGAAATGCAATCTTGGCTAACACAGAGTGCCCACTCGGCAAATAAACTCACCCTATTCCCCCGATGCCTAAGTCAAGGCTGCTTCCCCGGCCAGCTTCCACGAACCTTGACCAATCCGAGTACATGAATCCATCAGAACTCTGTATGATGACGGGATCAATCAATCGGCTGCAATCCCGGAGTGCAAGCGGCGCGGTAAACATTGTGGGGAAGCTGGGAAACAAAACTGCTCGCTTGCCAAGTAAGGCAATTCTCAGTGACCCCAGTTCCGGATCCTCCGCCATGTTGAATGATTGGCCGGGTCTAGCGGGACTTTGTCGATCCTCTCAATGTGTTGCGCCCTAGGACAGGCACACGGTATCACCGATGTTATTGTACAGGTCAAGCTTGCGACGGTGACAGTGTGCGGTATGTTTGCCAAGGCGCTCTTGAGAACGTATGCATTATTGCGACTTTTAAGCTTGCTTAGTGGCAGGGGTCCAGCTCCAGTACGAATGGCAGAAAGCATATTTTGTGTGTGAGAGAGACTGATTTTGGTGCAATTTTGCACGTGTATCTAAGGTACTTCCGCGCCTGTCAGCCGTTTCGGTTCTGCTGCAAAGCCAGTGTAGTGGCGGCGTCGCCAGTCCTTGGTGTTGAGGTATGTTCTTGGGATGAGGCACATGAGGTCGATCGCCCGGGTTGGGCATCCTGCGCGGCCAGCTGTGTGCATGGAATTGGCCAATCTTTTCGTCTGGAAGCATGAGTCGGCCGGGCGGTGGTAAGATTCAGTTACCTCATATATTGTGGAAGGTGGCACCGTCAACATCCTGCATTTGGACATCAGAGTTGCGCAGCCTGCGGGTACTCGTTCGCCCGTTTTCCAAACTCCACATTGCTTACTTTTTGAAAGCCCCGTCTTGGCCGTGGAATATCATCTTTCGTCCTACGCACGTCCATACTGGTTTCTGGAAACCGGGGCATGGTACCTAAGAGTGCCTTGCGGGGCCCCTAAACCTTGGAATGAGTCGCTCAGCCGCTTCGTGCAGCATTCCAAGGACGAGATGGAGTTCTAGAAGACGCCGTGCTGAGCTATGAAGGTGAGCCGAGGGGATGCTTTCGGCTAGCAAGTCAGGTCCTCGCGGCTGACAAGGAACGTAAGTCCATGCAATTGTGAAGACAGTCTCACGAGAGAATCGGGCCTGCATGTACCACTTCATCACGCGAATGGTGGCGCTATGGGCCAGGCGGTATGCGCGAGGTTTGGCTGGGAAACGTCGCTCGTGACAGAGTTGTCATGAGAAAGACACTATGGCTGTCTCATGCTGACAACAAGGTGCTTGAAGCAAATCGCCGTTGAAGTCAGCCAGTCTCGGCCGGCCTGCAGATGCGGCTTAGGCTTGCAATAGGTGATGCGATTGGGAGATGAAACTTGTAAGCCATGTAGCCCAAGAAAACCAGAGGATTTGCGGCGCGGGGTATATCGCCCGACGGGATCAGGTCTGCTTGCGGAAAAAGCAAGTCGCAATTTGAGATGCTCGCTCGGTCATGAACGATGTGTCGCTGAGTTGTTCATGCTGCTTCTTAGCAATAGCTGACTCGACTCCTGACGTTCTATAGGAGCATTGCGACTGTGATTGCGAGTGTCGTCCTGTGATGTCTCGCAGCGCACCGGAAAGGAAGAGAAAGTAGCTTTCTATTGGAAAAGTTTCACCGCCCAAACGCCGAAAAGCTTACTGGCACAAGATGCTGACGGGCGTTGGGACGGTCATGTTAACAATCTGAGTGAGAAATGGAAAGGATTCAGCTTCGAGCGACGAACAAGTGGAAGGATGACAGTTGGCCCGTGCATTCTGAACTCTGCACAGACCATCAATATAAAAGTGGAGACCAACCGAGTCCACTTGCCCGCGCAGCGTTTCCTCCGGCTCCGATCAAGCCACGTTTGCTCCTCAGTTTCATGCGCCACATGACGTTGACGTCAGTCACGCCAGGTCCCTTGGAGGCGAAAGATGCTGCAGATACTTGACCACCCAGCGCGGCTGCAGTCTAGAGCTTCAACTGTCTCTGCCTCCTGTCATCCCTCAGCCATCTATACACCGGAACTGACCTGAGGTATCCTCCTACTTTACCGAAATTCAAGATGGCGAACACTGGCGCTCCCCCGAACTACTGTAAGTGACCCCTCACACCCCACCATAGCTCTCCACTAGGCCTAACGCTGCGGCCCAAGATGCGATCCTGGAGATCACCGAGGCGGCTACGACCCAGCAGGTTCGAGATGCATACAAGAAGTAAGTGCACGTTTACATCCCATATCTACAGCTGAAGATGCTAACACGTTTTACAGAGCCGCCCTGAAGACACACCCCGACAGGGTCCCCGCCGATTCTCCGGAGCGAGCATCACGAACCCGCAAGTTCCAGCTCGTCAACGACGCATACTACACCCTTTCAGACACTACAAGGAGGCGCGAGTACGATGCCCAGCGAAAGATGTTCGGCGCGTCGACCGGCTACACGGCCAACGACCCCTTCGACGACCCTGAGGAGGAGATCCCCCCGCAAGCCGGTCCCAACACCAACAACGCCTACTCCTGGGCTTGGAACTTCTTCACCGGCCAGCAGGCAAAGACAGAGGAGCAGCGCGAGAGGGCAGACAACCAGCAATTCGGCGATGTATTCGAGGAGATGCTACGCGAGGAGGGCATGGCGGAGGAGGGTACCAACAGACCGACGAGCTCTTTCTGGGGCACCATCGGTGGCGTAAGCGGTGCTGCGTTGGGTTTCATCGTCGGGAACATGCCTGGCGCGTTGGCGGGAGGTGTTGCCGGGAACAGACTTGGGGCAGTTCGAGACGCAAAGGGCAAGAGCGTCTACGCGGTGTTCCAGGTTAGTGCGAATCTGGAGATATCTACCGGGTAGATCCAGTCAGACTCTCTCTTGTGTGAAGAATTGCTAGGAACTTTGCTGACAAGACACAGGATTTGCCGCAGTCTGATCGGGCGAGGTTGCTCACACAGTTGGCTGCCAAGGTCTTCAGCCACACTGTAGGAGTTTGAATAATGTGTTTCGAGTATTGGGTTGGGTTTGGGTCACGTCACTAGGTCAGCTTGGAGTTTGGGACTGGTACGAATTATTAGGTAGCTGAGCATCGATAGGCCACTGCGGCATCGTTATATTGATATCAATAGATAGTTGTTTCTCGCAAGAACTCATCAGTGACAGGCACCACCGGCCCGCCGCCAAGGGTGATGACGCTTCAATCGATACAATGCCCTACGAGATTGGGTTTGAAGGCAATAGCCTTTGTCAGTATTTGTACTCGTCCGAATTTTGGTTCCAAATGACAGTAATATGAGCTTTTTTGGCAGCCCAAATTGCGAGTATCAGCAAATCCTAGGCCAGGCCTTGCACCATGACCCTAATGCCAGTCCCTTTGAGGAACAATGACATATCGCACGGACTAGCATAGTGACCGTGTACTGTGAACAGAGAGCGTTATACAACACCTAGTTCACTAATGTTGACTTTAGGGAGCGAGAGCTCACGGACTTTTCAAGGGAGAGTTGCGCCCCGTTGTTTGTTTGCAGATAGGACCGTGGAGTCTAAACAACACCATGACAAGCTCATTTATGGACCATGCTTGCTGATTTCAATTAGTACCACCGAAGACATTCCGAGTCAGCATTGTCGTGAGAATAAAGATCCTGCATTGAGTTTCTCGTGATGCCCTCGTTGTACCAGTCCAGACTTTCCTGGTGACACCATCGTGAAGGCTCGGCAGCGCAACGACCAATTGCCGAGAAGTTACTTTCCACCCCTTAGCAACAAAAAGAAAAAAGCGAGCCATTTCGTGTCCATATGAGTACAAAAGCTGGAGTGTGGGAAGGGACTTCAAGGTTGTAACTCGTGACAGCCGACTTATCCAACACCATTTCGTCACAGTCACCATGATTCTCTACTCTGCCTTCGCTGTTATTCTTCTAGTTTCCGCAGCTGCAGGCAACTTTCTAGAAGAATGCGAATTCATCAGCTTCAGTATCGGCGACAACGACAGAGACCCATTTCTGCATTACGCATGTCCTCTCAGCCAGGCGCCGTACCTCTGGTGCTCCAAGTTGAAGCTGAACGACTGCATTGTCAATAAGTTTGGAAACCTAGAAGCTCGAGAGAAGTAATTGGCCGCAATCATGTTGCTACTGATCGCTCGAAAGGCTAACCAGTTGTAGAGGAGGATTCGGCGCGAGCTGTGATAAGTGCACTTACGACGAGAAACTCGGCAAGCTCGAGTGTTGGTGTCGCAACACGAATGGCGGGGTTCATTGGAACTCAATCAACCTCGGTGAGTAATCCACAATGATCTTCATAGCATTGAACGAGTCTCTGACACATGGAAGCTGATTTCGTCTGGCTTTCTGGGTCCAGACTGGGTTGCTTCGGGATGAAAACTGAAAGCAGTTGCAGCACCGGCCATGCGCGAATCGAGAGTGACGCTTGAGACGGCCCTGCAAGATGCCGAGAAAAACCGAGGCAATATTATTTATTGACTTGCGGTTTCATGTAATAACACAGTTTTTTTTGGAACATTTGTTAAATGAGGTCGCTGAGAGTGGACGGTCCAACAAGCGAAGTAGAGATCTGGATGTATTAGTTTCTTCATCAGCCCAAGGCACCAAATCCGTCACCAGTGCAACCATCGATATAAGTGAGACAGCTACAACCCATGACCAAATGGCCTTGAAAGTCGCGATGAATTTCAGATGCTCCGGATGCGCTAAAGTTCTGGGATTGTCGACGTGCAGTGCGATCCACTGGTGGAGTCACACTGCCAGCTGGCGGTGCAGATCAATATGGGTCTCTTCCCCTTCTCCATTTTCCATCAATCACCGGTCAAGGTGCCAGAGTGGTTAATGGGCTGCCCTGCTATCAGGTCTTCTGACAGTTGTTCAGGCAGTGGCTTCGGTCGCGCAGGTTCGAATCCTGTCCTTGACGCATTGCTTTTTGTCACCTTTTGCACTTGACCACTCACTCACTACACACTTTCATTCATCTTAGACTTAAAGACTTGTTGTCGAGTATTTGTTTGGATGAGGGTTTAATAAACACTATTAAGCTTCTTGTATTTTCACTGTAGCCTCGTGATACTTCGAACGATAGTGTCCGCCCTTACAGCTTCATTTTAAGCAGGCGTGCGTGGTATTAACAGCTTGGTGCTGCTGGTCGTAGCGGTAAACCCTGTCCTACATGGCGCTTCAGGTCGTCGTTGTCTTCAGCTGCATTTCGACCAGTGTCTAACTTGCCCACCTGGCTGACCGTGATAGACATACCCGAGAGCTGTGCGTGCTGGTCTGACCCCATGGCTTTGAGCATGATGAGAAGCCACTTGATGATGGCCAGAACCATAATCTCGGGGCCTCGCCACACGACCTGGGCAGAAGGTTGCCTAGTCTGCGATTCCTCTGCAACGGTTTGGCTGATGCTGTCGTTTACAAGAGTACAACTGTCCCCTTCGCTTGTCGTTTCAATATCTTCCCCTGTCGGTCTCTCGTCTCCCGTGTCTGGGCTTCCGAGGTCTATCTCCCCAGAGATTGGATGGTCTAGGAATTGCCTCAGTTCCTCCAGAGTATGGTCCGGCGTTTCGTCTCCGTACCCTGCTGGAAGAGTCTGAGCTGTGCTGGCTGTCTGATCGGCATCCATAGCCGCAGCCACTGCTTGCGGTATTTGATAAAAAGCCGCCGGTGCTGGCCCTGGGATCTCTATGGGGATAGCTTGTAGATTTTCTCGTTGCATGGCCATGTTGAGACCATGCGCGATACCATCGAGTCGCTTCGGAATGGACGAGGCTGTGGACGAGAAGTCGATGCGAGTAAGCATCGATTTGTCGCTGCTCTTAGACTTAGAGCAGAACCGGAGGAATCGGTGTTTGCTCTGCTGCCTCATGCTGCTCAATCGGCCCTCAACTTCTACACACATAATGACGGGTTTGTTGCTATGTTGAAAGGCGAACGCCGTATGAAAGACGTGGTTGTGTAGTTGTTGTTTCTCGGTTTCGTTTTCTTTGAGTTCCCACTCCAGTGATCTGTATCCATCCCCATCCTTTGGTCTTGTAACAGTGCCCTTGAAAGTCCAGCAGTCAATGAGCTCCTTAGAAACCGCTCGACTTTTTCCCATTCCTCCAATTTCAAAGAGCCCTCCTGCCGCCAAAGTAGGCTCGAAGTTATTTTCCTTGACCTCGTGTCTAACCGTCTTCGGCCCGGTGAGGGATTGCGGGCCGAAGAATTCCGTCACTTGGACAGCGTGCTCAGAATTGAGAGAAGTGTAGGGCCGCATGATGGACATGTTGGGATTGGGATGCTTTTCTTCACTCAGCGTGACGATAACGTTGGCATGTCGCAGCGAGTGCCCAGGAGGTTGCTTCAGGGTGATGTCAATGTAGACAACGCCGGCTGGATGTGGCACTGTTCCGAGAACGCCCCAATGAGCCTTTCTCCAATGGTATTTGCACTCAACTTCAACACTGCCAATGGCGCCTGCCCCGATGCAGAGGTGAGATCCTCGCGCCGCCTCTTGGTCGAATCGTTCGAAATCATGTCGACCAAATCGTCGAACCTCAAGTTTTGGTCGAAAAGATGTCTGTCTCGAGATGGGGTCTGGTGGATTACAAGCCTGCGCCATGGCAATTCTCTCTTTATCTGTAACAGAGATTGAAAGCCTGTGCAAGACTGAAGATTCGAGGGGAAGAGGGATCAGGCTACGGATGATCCACAATCTTTTCTTACATAGTCAATTGACGGCTACCGAGCCTTGCCCACCCTCCTTCATGGAACCTGCATTCCAGCTGAATGTTATTGCCTCGCTTGGAGGCCTCATAGCCAATTCGGATTAGTGCGATAGGCGATGGAAGATGCAATTGGCGGTATGCATATCAGGTGTCACGAAGCGCACCGCAGCTGAACTTGTGGCGCTTTTGGCATTTTTAGCCAAAAGGAGGGGGCATACATCCCTGCCGCATGCCCAAGGCAGATTCTAAACGAATATGATAATTGCAACATTGTCTACACTCCTCCATTGTACTCTCGCTGTCACGTTTTACTTTGTGACGACACAACTTCATTATGTTTTCAAGGCCCACCAGTGAAAGTACACTGGTCGACCCAGGCGAGAGATTGTATCCTTACTTCGGAACAGACGAGAAGACACTTCATGGTCATTCCTCATCATCGAAACGGCCTGGGTCACTTTACCCCATTCTTGAAGAAAACGAAAAAGACAACCACTTGTCGGTTGGATTCCCATACCGACCGGACGAATCGGTGAACGAAAGGGCGTATCTAGATGCGCCGCCGCTCAATAATTCTCACGATGAGATCTACGATCAAAACGCGGAGGAGTTCAATGCCGCTCTGATCCAGATGAAGAACAACAAGCAGAAGCTTCGCAAGCTGTGGAGATCCTGGAACTCGGACACTTACGGGAAATGGAGACAAAATGTGGATGGGAAAGATTTACAGTCTCTGAGGGACTTGGACCGCGAGCTTGAGGTTTCCGACTTCTGGGATTTCAAAGGAGATGAGTTGATTGAGATAAACAAACGACTGTGGAAACAGCTTTCCAAGCAGAAAACGCCCCTGTCCATTGCTAAAGGCTCTTTACCACGGACGTACCAGCCGTACCAGCCATACCAGCCGTACCAACCGTACCAGCAATCATACCAGCCGCCACCTCAACAACCTTATCCGCGAGAACTGTACAAACAGCTGCCCGACGATGTGCAGCCTTACGGTCCTTACCAAACGAACTTTCGCGCAGAGACAGATGGAATAGCAGAGACGAAGAAACGAGAAGAAGAGCTACGCAGCTCCTACAAACTTTACGGAAAAGACAGAGGACATGACCGCCATTCGGTCGAGATACCATCTAAGGCGGTGGATGTTCATGTTACACCTGGAATATCCGAGGACATCACCCTTCACTTGGAACTTGATGCCAAGGACGACTTGGAAGATTTATTGGAGGAGTTCTCCAGGCTAAGGAGATTGGGCCGATTTTATGCCGCAAAAGCATACTTCGAAAGGCATCTGAGGCATTTCCTCGATAACGCGTACGTGCGTTGCCAGTATGCGGCGTGTTTGACAGAGATGCGTGACTTTGGCACACTCTCTAAGATTGCAACAAAATATCCGCCTATTGGCCAGGCTCCTGAAGGGAATACAGAGTTGTATTGGATCTATCTGCTTTTTGCAGCGCAAACGCAGGCTACTTTTGACTTTCCGCCTGAAATAGAGCAAGCAGTTCAGGTCTATTTGCCGGCCTGGGATCAGAATGTAGATTGGCCGGCCCTAGACTCAACCGAGGTTTGTACTTGAATTCTTGAGACTCACTTTGAGACCTTTGGTAACTGTTTTATAGGTTCAACTCCTCATACGCACTATGGGATCACGCGGTTCTTATCCCAAAAGGAGAAGAAATGAAACTTTCAGTGTCCTCTATACGTTCCTGAGAAGCAATGAGTGCATTTGGGAGTTCAAGGATCTATTTGAGTCACTTCAAAGAATCCATGGACTAAGCCAAGCAATCAATTTTCTCTTTGAAGGCCGCAGACTGGACATAGATAATCCGAGTAGAGTGATCGAGATCGTTCAAAAGGATTGGAACGCAACCCCTCAAGATTCGACATCTTCGCTTGCGCTTCTGGAAATCTTCACGCACATGTCTCTGGCAGCTGCCTCAGTGACCGAAGCGAGCTACGACTTGAAGGCTGCTTTCATTTACTTCGAGGCCGCTCGACAGTACGCGACACGTCTGGGAACCGCTGGGCCCCAAAACCTTCGGTCTCGAGCCTACCTTCGATGGGTTATTGCCCAAGTTCTGTTGCAACAACATGGCATGACGCAGCCTACAGGATCTAGAGCCCTATTGAAACATCTTGCCAGTTTTCCGGGGGTGACAGTCAACGAAGACCATATCTTCCCGTATGGAGAGATATACCTGTATGCCCCTGATGAGGACGAAACTCCGCAATGGTCACCCGCGGCGGCGGGGGGGAAATCCAGGCACAAGACGACAATCCAGACAGTTTTAAGAATCTCACGGGAGCTCGGTGACATTGATTTGCAGGCAGCTTGTCTACAACTCCTGATATATCAGTCTCCAGATCCGCACCAATTGCTGGAAGAACTAAGCAACATGTGGGTTGCTGTTGGCGATCGCCGGAGACAATTACAGACCTGCCTTTATCGTTTCTTGATCATGAAACCTTCAGATTCTCGAGAGAGCCTTCGTCGCGACATACTGGCCTTGGGCGAAGTAGACGATAATGAGTTGACTTTCACTAAGAACCTGATCCTCAGGGCCTTGTCTACAAGCACACATGAGAAGCAGGTCTACTTCAGAAGGGCACAAGAATGCGCCAACAAGGCTAGGGAAGACGACGACGAAATACGTAGGCGTGCAGGAACGGGGTTCGAAGAAAACGAGCCTGTGTTGAGCCTGCCTACCTCGCGGTCTAAGCCGCACGAACTAGCCGACACATCGTCGACAAAAGCCAACGCTAGCCCAGTGCCATACATCGCCCAACCTTGGTCCCCGGAAGTCGCTCATCAAGACCTGGAAGTAATACAGGATTATCCGTTTACTCAGTTGCAGGAGTGGGAGTCAGCGATGAACTCTTGAATTTCATGGCGGGAAGTAAAGATGTAAATTTCCAGAGAGCCAAGTACTCCTTAGTTTCAAATTGCAACAAGAGGCTCAATGCCTGTAATACTATCTACTTCTGAAAAATGCGGTCAAGTTGCCGCCCTTATCTATGTCTGGTGAAAACATCAACTTTCCCCGCTCAAGCCATCACAAAGTCCACACAGCTCTCATAAGTCTGCTTAGCGCTGGTTCCGAACCAGAACCACTGAACGACACACTGACCGGCCTGAGCGCATGTTCCAGCGGGCAGGTTGCTGGGCATGGTGATATCGAAGTTGGTGTTGTTCGCGGGCAATTGAGCAAGCTTCTCGTCGGCGTAGGTATCGAAGACAATCAGCGGCTGTCCGATGACCTTGTTGGTCTTCGTATCGACGATGGAAACGTTCATCGGGCCTTCATGGGGGATGGGCAAAGCTGCGCGCATGTTGACAACCTGGCCGGCCTTGAAGGTCTGTACCTGGGCCTTGTTATCCTCGAAGGTGGCACCACGGCAGAGATCCAACTGGCCTGCGTGAGATGTTAGCATGTGATGACAGGCGCGCTAAGGGTGCTGTAGTTACTTACACGTCGCCGGAGGGTTGGTGAGGTCCTCCAAGGGAATAGTAGGGTCCGCCAAAACAGTCTGCACGTTCTCCTGTCCACAAGCCTTCGCCATCGCGGGGCCGGGAACACGGGCAGGAGGAGAGATGATGTTTCCGTGAGCGGAGACCATGGAGGCCAGGAGGGCCGTGGCAGCGGTGATGGAAGTGCGCATCTTGAAAGCGGTATATCGGACTGACGAAAACGGTTTTGGAAGATTTCGAAGAAAGAATGGACAGCGAGACTGCAAGTATATGAAGGAGAGGACGAATGGAAATTAGACCAAGCGGGAAACGAGTGACCAGCACAATTGATTGTTTGATGAGACAAGAAAGTGAATAGAGACCGGATGAAAGAAGTTGGGGCCAAGCGGGCGGCCTTGCACTACAAATACCAGAATCTGGCCTCAGCCCGGCGTCTACGATGTCTGCCACACCCCGGTCCGACAGGATGGGCGAGGATCAATGATTTGACAGTGATGGGCGGCGATCATAGCTTTCCCCTTGCGACCCTCTCCCCGACGGCGCGCGTCCGGATGCACGGGAACTAACGTCGTTGGCCCCGTTCTTTGCCTAGTGCGATCTGGGTTTCCCTCCAAACCGGCCCGGGGATGATCCCAGGGCGAAACAAGAGTGCTTGAGGCTCTTCGAAGAGAGCTCAAGACAAGCTTGGTGGGATCCACGTGGGTGAAACGTCGCAAGTTCTTGTGCCGTCCTGCTTCCGGCGCACACAGTAAGGGTCATGGTCACATCCTGCGACAAACCCTGTCTGGGGGTGTTCGTGCAGCGAAGAAGCGAGAAAAGAGAGAAGCCCGATAGCGAAGAGAACCGGCACTTGCTGCTGAGTTCGATTGAACTGAGTAATTCGGATTTTCAATCAATGAAGACCTGACGACGCACTCGCTGCTTCGATCGCAGCGCCAAGCCATCAGTTTGGACGCACCACCACCCTGATGAAGAGATCGGAAGGGAGGGCACCCAACCGGCGGCACGGGTCCATTCGGACACTTGGGCACACTGGTTGGTTCAAGACCTCCCGAATTGGCACCATGAGCCCGGCAGAGTGGATCGGGATTTACGGCGCGGAGTCCGGGGTGTTTTTCTTAGAGCATCCGTTACCTTTTGGCCCTGATCTACGGCAGGCACTGTGTTCTCAGCATTGGCGCCAAGTCGACTAGAACTTCCTGTGTAGGGGATCAACGAGTCATAAGACAATCGCTAAACAGACACGGGGCTAAACATGCCACTCCGTGAAGACTGAAGAGAAAATCAATCATCCACCAAAACTGAGTCCACCGCGAGGCCTACCTCCTGAGCGTCAGGTTTGCGGGCGAGGAGAAGAATGGAAAAGCTTCCGGATCTGATGACAAGACCAGCCTTCCCGGAAAACAACACGCCAACAAAGTTAGACGCGCGACAGGCCCAACGGCGCTAGATTGCGCCCCTGCATTAGGCATTGTCAGTTCGTTTTCGTAGCCCCTTTGAGATCAGGCCGAAGCCGAGCCCAGAAGCCTATTTTGTGGGCTCCTCCCTCCTCTTCGGAATCTTGTTTGAGGCACAGCGTCATGCTCCCGCGGGCGCTGCGGATTCGTGGGGGGCGCGGAGACCGACTCGGCGGAAATTAAATGAAGACCCTTCCATGAACCCGGATCCGCGATCCGACTCAAAAGAAGGTTATTTCATTCCCTCGAGGATTGAATGCCGCCCTAACCGTGACGTTACTCAGGAACTCCGCATATTGTAGAGCCCCTTGATAAGCGGCAACTCAGATGTCCGGTGGAAAGCACCTGAAGCTTTAATTTCAATGATACGAACTACGACTCGGCGCTGCAGCAGTCCTTAGAAGGTTGGTTCTCGGCGTTGACATGTTTTAGCTCTTATCATCTCCACAAGATTTTGTTTCCCTCGCGCGCTAGTGGACATTGACCTCTTGAGATGGGCAGATGGAACTCACGAGTGAGAAGCTCAAGGCCTCTTCAATTGGGATTAGAGATCAAGTGTCGAACCTTCAGGCCTGTTCGGGTCTTACTTACTTTTTTTGCGCCGTTATACTTCAGTCTGCTATATGCCGTCTGATTCGCAAAGATGATTCACAGTTTAGCGCCGAAGGCTGTTGAAAACAGCTTAACTTGAACTGCCATGCTTGCGAGTCAA
This sequence comes from Colletotrichum horii, assembly GCA_027406005.1. Taxonomy (NCBI): domain Eukaryota; kingdom Fungi; phylum Ascomycota; class Sordariomycetes; order Glomerellales; family Glomerellaceae; genus Colletotrichum; species Colletotrichum horii. The sequence goes on along the minus strand of JANVYB010000001.1, from coordinate 7,326,927 downwards.
GAACAGCGTGCCTCACTTTCTCCCCGATAAGGTTCTACTTACAAGACTCCAAATCCTACCTATTCCGACTTCAACCGGGGAGATGAGTAAACCGTCATCAAGACATTGTGATAATGAAATCATCTTGCAGACGCATATGAGCTACGATATTCTTTTTCATTCAATCGGAGGCGGAAGCAAGGGCATGATTCCGTCGGTTTTCCGGAGTGAACAGCTTGCCATCGAGACCGGGAACTTTGTGATTACTTCTCGAACAACCCAGATTTGGCGCGACACTCGAAAAGTAACATTCGTGGGTCGTTAAAGTAATAATAGAAGAAGAAGTACAATATTGGAGACAGAACTTTGTTCACGGACTGTGATACGCATCTCGTTCATCAGTGCTGCGACTGTGTTTGAAGCTATTGCAATATGTGAAATCATAAGGGAACTTCAGATGGCGCTATGCCTTCAATTTGGCGATGCCTGGTTCGGGAAAACAATCTGCAAACCATTTTGTCCTTACTTTTCCCTGACCAAAAATAATGGTGCTCCTGACCTCAGAATTCTGAGCGATTGACATGTGATGGTAATGGCTCTAACCGGTTGGAAATCGTCCTTCTCTCGGACTCTTGTCTCTTGCCGAAAGTTAGACCGGTGGGAACGATCTCATATTGGGGAACGAAATAGCTACCAAGGCAGTTTAATCCGTTTAGAGACAAGGTTTCGGCGACATAATTCTCAGTTGCCGTCATTCCAGAGCCGCCTCTTGTTTTGATGAAAGGCGAAAGTGAACATCCGAGTATTACGACCACAGGATCCTGCGTTCGAAACCAAGGAACCTTCAGCAACCATCCAGATGAGTCACATGCTCGAGAAATCAGTACGGTATTGTAATGGTGGCCGTCGTAACGGTACAATCCCGATCTCATGCGGTAGACTGATCACAATTTTCTATGGATAGTAAACACAACCGATGCCTGTCGCTATGTGCCTTCTCCGTATCTTCAAAGAATACAACTAGTATAGGCCTATTGACTTCATAATTATCGCGCTCTGAACCCAGATGGCAGCGTATTGAATGACTGTAAGTATTTCTGAGTAACATTTGACTACATGCCATCCGAGACCTTGAGCACATGGACGTTCCTTTGGGCAGACTGAGTAGACATGAATCCTACTGAAGCAGAATCTGAAATCATGTTTTGGGTTCGCTAGGAGTTGAAACCTGAACACGCTGCTGTTTCAGTCAGCAAGTAACCTAGATAGTGGTGTACTGCGAATATCTTTGGGGTTCAAATTCCAGGAACGCAGAGCGCCGTACAGCCAACCATACAGACCCATGTGTATAAGAATGAGAATGGTCTAAGAGCATTTGAAACGGCTTGAAGACTAAAGTTCACTCTCAGATGAAAATCTTTATTCCTGGTCCATACTTATGAAATCGTTGTGTTGGTCTTTCTTAAACCAGAACTCATCTACCCGCGTGCTAGTGCAGCTTACGTATTGTCGCTGACGAAACTCATTGCAAGAGGTAATAAAGATGATTTACATGACGATGAGTCTTGTGCATACTAGATTATGAAGCGAGCCCTAACATTCATCGTCCATCATTCACGAACACCAGATAGATAACATGCTTAGGAGCGTTAAGCACGATAGTGGGAATACCCCCAAAGTTGCAGCTTTGTGTTTGTAGGCAGTCGTGGCCCGAAGGACGGCTGAAAATTTAGTTACACAATCAAATGAGTGGAAATATTGAAGCAGGATATCCTCCTACATACCCATATGTATCAGGCTTTCGTGATTTTGTACATCGTGAATCTGATCACAACCGCTTTGACACCCGGGTGGCATATGAATCGTGAACCCAACTCGTTTGTGACCTTATTCGTATCCTGTAAGAGAACAGTTTCTATATTCCAGCCGTCCCGGCACCTATCTGTCTTCATCCTTGTCAATATCTCCGTTTCCAAAGCTGCAGGTCCATGATAAATTCTGGTGGACATTACAGTTAGGCGAATCCACCAAGCATAAAGGCAGAGCAGCAATTCAACTGTTCTTATCTCTCTCTCAAAGTTGCCTGCTCTATCTACAGGTAACACATGATATTCAGGACTGCAATTTGCATCTGCACCGCTATGCTGCGAATCTGCACCTGTTTCTAAAGGATGTATGAACTAATTCCTCCTTTTGAGTGGACACCTCATAGCTTTTGGTCCGCAACAGGGCCAAAAGGATGAGTGGAATTAGAAAGACCTTGCGAAAGGTTTCAGATCTGCTAGGTTTGGATCCCGTAGTTCATCTCTTGAAACTAGACAAGGCTGTAATTCAAGCGTGCCGTGCCAAGACACGGTAAGATAATGTTCAAATAGCTAATTAAGTTAAGACCTTTGCTGTTATTCTTCCATGAATGACGCAACATCACTCAATTCGACTGCCAAGTGCAAAGAATAGGACCGAGATATCAGGCTCTCGCCCTCAAGGGCGTATTAAAGGTTTTCAACTTAAGTTGCCACGCACATACCGCCATGTTCATGAGCAACAGGCACACGATAGTATATCTGGGAACTGGAAGGGGTATGAGAACTGGATATTTACTCCATAAAGACCGATAACTATATGTTTGTATCATTTCAAACTGAATTGGGCTTTGAAGTAGATGCAAAAAGTTATTGACATGCTCTACGCAATTTCTTGAGTGAATTTTAGGTCCGCACGAGCGTTCTAGTACCTGATACAGGTAGCTAGCGGTTAGTTAGCATAAAGGAAGAACGAAAGCTTGAGTATTTATGAGCACTGCTGAAGTCTGAAAATGAAAGCTTGGCCTGACTTGAAACATTGCCTTTCTCTGGTCACAGGAGAACTTGAAGATGCCGAGCTCTTTGCTATACAGCTCCTTTTTGCGATTAATAATTTCAGTATATAATGACCATGAACTGCTCCTAACACGTTGAAAGGGTTGGTTTGATCACAGATTGCTTAATTTATATGTTATACGTGCAAGGTATTTGATTATAGGTTGCATTAGAACTGTAAATCACCTTGGTGAAGCTTCTAGTTGCCGTCACAGATGCAGGTGAGAACTACTGTACTTCAGAGATCTGGAACAGTCAACTTTCTCTGCATGAAGGACCGCTCGTTACCATATTTAGCGGTCAAAGGATTATCATTAAATCATAAGCGCGGGCCGGCACCTCGCGTGAATGCGTGGATGATGATTTAGTAGGAGGATGACCCTCGAAACCTACAGCCTTGAACAACTAAAGATGTAGTAGCCTTAGAAACCAAGAAAATCTCGTCGAGATGGCTTCTATGTGAACTAAACAGAGTGCATTAAACATTCATTCATAACGTTAACAACCGTTGTATGGTCATGCGCGGAGTGACGAGAGGAGTAACTTGGAGCAAGAATCTCACAAGAGCTAGCATAAGTGGCTTATTGGATATGTACAACAGACATAACCCAACTGTTGTGCTTCAAATTTACCAGTCTCAATTTATGTAGATGTTGAACATGTGGCGTGAACGGGACTGGAACCAGCTTTCTTCTCGTTTAGAAAGCTTAGAGAGCTTAGAGGTCACGAGAGCAACATGGTGAACAACTGGAGACTTTCCCCTCAAGCCAACCCGGAAGCTTTTATATCAGCGGGTTATTGGCACTTGAAGATTGGTAACAGCTTCTACCAGTCGGTCGGGGGGAAACGACCTGTGAGCGGTGTCCAGGTTCAACAAAACTCTCTATTTACCACACATCGTAATATACTCAGGCTTGTTAGCGGCCCCCCCACAAGGACCTCATACTCCGCGCAGACATAGGTGACGTACACACTGATACGAGCACGTGGCTTTGGCTTTCATCGCGGACGTCATTCCTCAAAACGTGAACCGCGTCGGCATATTCCATGCAGCGTCACACACGCGTGAATTCATAAAACTGGAGTGGTCAAGTACCTGTCACTTGTGTATCCGAAGCAATGTGGGCGTGTGTAGTGGTATTTGAATTTACAGAACCTGCTTGTGTCATATGTACCGAGAAAATGCTACATACACGCTCTAATTTCACCCGGAACAATCAGGAGTCAATGTCTCATCGAATTGCTCGGGTTGAGCATGTGCATTACAGCGCTTAACATCCCTTGGTGGCCTGTGTAGTCATTAGCGTTGCTCAGTGAGTGACAGTGTGTATGAACTTACAGCCTCCTTGTTCTTCTGGTTCTGCTCAATACCACCTGCGAACTCCTTCTTCATCGTCGCAATGGTATCCAGGTCCGCCTTAGTTCCCTTCAAGCCTTGAGCTTGGCTCTTCTCCTGAGCCTGGGCCTTGGCAACCTTGAGGTGCATGTCAGCAATCGAGACAGTACATCGCATTACGGTACGGGAGATTTGCTTACAGTTGCGAGACCATCCTTGGCACCGTTACCATCGGCGAGCTTCTGGTTGGCCTCACGACTCTTAATACCATCATCGATAGTGGTAAGAAGGGTCTTCTTCGCCGCATCGAACTTCTTCTGATCGACGTTGTTGGAGTTGACGATCTTCTCAATGTCGGCAACATTGAACAGCTCCTGCTTCTGAATCTTAATGTTGTCGTCAATGCCGGCAGCCAACTTCTTAGCGTTCGCGCAGTTGTTCGCGCGAACCTCGAGACCGTCTGCCGCAGGCAGAGCAAGAGCAGACGCTACGGTCATGCCCATGGCGAGAGTGATCAAAGTCTTGGTGAGCTGCATGTTGGAAATGGTGTAAGAGAGTTGGTAGTTAAAGAGATAGACAATGTAATGAGCGGACTAGTGAAGAAGTAAAAGTGTTGAATTAAGCGTTTGACCTGAAGCGCGTTGAATTGATGATCCAAAAAAGAGAAATAGTGCGAACTTTCCGCAGTTCTTATATTCTTGAGTTCTGGCGAGTCAATCGGGGCGCGGCCCCCTTCCGACAGCCTCATCGCCGTCGTCGTCTCAAACGTGATGGACATACACACTATCGCCCCGAAGACCCCGAGAGACCCTGCTGAGCACAGCACATGGAAAAGTCAGTGAATAGCAACCGCGATGCTTTCAGGGGTCGTTTCGCTTTGGCACGATGTATCTCTTGGTGTCCACATGCGGACGGACACCCCGCGCGCATCTTTTCCGTCTGATGTAACCGTACCACAAGACAAGCTTTTGGGAGGGTAGAGAAAGAAGGTTTACCCGCAAGTGTTTTGGGCTGAACTTCTCAGCCAGTCGCTCGCCATGATCGTCACGTAGACGTTTCATCCTCCCGCCCTGGACCAAGACAGCTAGTTTAATGCGTGCCTACCAAAACTGTTCCCAATGTGCGAGCTCCCAGAAAGTAATCGTCCCCCGACAAGCTGAACTGATGATCTTCGCCTCACAGAAGCTTATTAACACAAGCTCTAGCCATCTCGACAGTCATAGTCCTTGGCAAGAACAGCTGCTCATAGCAGGGATCGCACGGTCGGCTGCTTCCATATTCCAGCGGTCTCGACCAGGCCCGGTAGTCTAACTTCACTGGCCTCCCTCAGTCTGGTATCAGAAGGACCTCATTTTGGCGATTTTGTCTGTTTTTGTGACACCCGCTCCCACCGGAATTTGGGTGTCCTTCACCAATTTTGACGACTGACTCGTTGAACCTGTAGTCCTGACGGAGTCCTCCGCCCTCACAGCAGGTTTCAATTTCATCTAGTGACCCGGTCTACCAATCGCTTCTGCAACCGGAACCGAGATCAGTTTGCTGTCTTAGTGATGCCAGAGAGATCAGTCAAGATGCCAAGGCTGTGTTGAACACGTTCACCTCGATGATGGAGTCGTCTGGACTTGCCGGCCGTAAGGCTCGGAGCTCCGATTGCGAAAGGGCTTTTTCCCATTCATTGCAACAAATAAAGCTCTTGCCTCGAATTCAAGAGTTTTGCTAACCTCGGAAGTCAACTGAAGGAAGGTTGCAGCACCATCTCATCGGCTCTCTCTAGCGACATCCCAATCAGCAATAAACATCTTCTGAATTCTTGCACACACGTGGGAATTTCGTACTCGGCAGAGTTCATGCACGACCAGTAGACGTGCCGCAAAGTATGCATCGAAGATGGCGGGATCATTCGCTAGTCTGGCCGCCAACCCCCCTTCCAAACAGAGTTTGCTGAGTCTCGAGTTCACCTGGCGGGGTGATCGGTTGACATGGGTCAACCTAGAACCTGATGGAAAGCTAGCTAAAAAGTTGCCTATTCTGGTCAGCAGCGGCGTGTACTTCATCTTACCCCTCTGCAAAAGCTCAACTTACTCCCCCCTATAGACTCCTTATAGGTTTAAGCCTATTTCAGATATATTACTGAGGTTGGCAGAGGTTCTATAAGTATATTAAGTAATGCATTTTGAAGTATCTTTTTATTTTATAGAAGCTGTATAATTTAATAGATAAATACTATAATTTAAAGTAAGATATAAATTATAATTAAATTATATTTTTATATAGTTTTAAAATTAATCTGTTAGTAGTTTATAAATAACTTCTTTTATATATATATAATTGCAATAGTATTATCTTTTAATAGCTAAATAGCTATTATATTACTTATTAAATTTTTTATACTAAGTATAAATTATATTTATATTATAATTAGAATTATTAATAATATAGATATATTAAAGCTATTTTTAAAACTAAAATATTAAAATAAAAATATTTTATTTAAAGAAGAGAAAGCTTTTAAGTTTATATTTAAAGAAAAAGAAGAATAAGAACTTATTATTATAAATAAAATTATAATAAATTAACTATATATATATTTATTATATAAGATCTTTTTAATAATATATAGTTAATACTTTAGATATAATTTAAAGTAGATTTAAACTATAATATAAATATATTTAAACTGTATTTTAATCTATTTCTAAAAAATATATAAAAAGAGGTAGAAGAACTATTATTATTCTTTTTACTAAGGAATTTAATATATTTAATTACTACTAAAACAGTATTTTTTTATTAATATTTTTCTAATTTTTTAATTATAGATCTAAATAGTATTATATATATTATAAATCTAAATAATAAAAATATAATTTAGTAAAAAAATATCTTAGATTTAGTATATACTTATAAAATATATTTTAACTATATTTTTAACTAAGCTTAAATAAGTTTAATATTATTATATAAATATATTAAGCTATAGCAAAGAAATATTTTTAACCTTTTTAGAAGTATATTATAAGTGTTATATATTAAGTTGCTTTAGTGTTAAAGTTTGCTTTAAATTAAGTTTTCAACTATAAGAAATAAAGGTTATAGATTTTAGTTAGATTTTAGAGTTTTTATAAAGTTAGTAGCAGAAAAATATTATTACTCTTAAAGAGATAGATATTTTAACAGCTTAGTAAATAGTAATTTAATACTTTTGAGGTATTTAGTAGTATTTTGATTAGAATTAAATATATAAGAGAAGATATTTAGCTATTTGCTATTTAAAATAAGCAGTAGCTTAAGTATATTTAAAGCTTTATTTAGATTATATTTATATTATATTCTAATATAAATATAAATAATTTTAAGTTATATACTAATTATTTATTATAAGAACTATATACCTTTATATAAACTTAGAATAAAGCATTTTTAGAGGCTAATTAAAAAGCTATTTAACGCTTTAAATATTTAAAGATTTTTAAAGATTTAAATTAAATAGTATTATTTTATAAATTAAAGCTTATTAGTATTATAGCTAATTTAAAACTAATGCTGTTATATAGTTATTAGTAAATAAGTATAAAGACTAAAATACTATAAGTTTACTAGCTTTAAATTATAATAAGAATATAGTTTTAATATAGTTTTAAGTAAACTATATCTAAATAGCAATAATACATTTATTTTAATTAATTATAAATATAAATTTAAGCTTATCTTACTATTAAACTTAAATAAGTTGCTATTTACAGTATAGATTTTAACTAAAGTTTATAACTATCTACTGCTAATTCTAAATAAAATTCTTTAAAGATATTTAGATAAACTAACTGAAGTTATTATGAGAATTTAAGACTTTAATTTTATATATAGTAAGTATTTAGTCTTATATCTAATTATATTCTTAATATATTTTAAATAGCTTTACTTATAGTTAATTTAGTAATATAAAAACTATTATAATAATATTAAGTAATTACTCTTAGTGATATTTATATATCTTTTTTATAAAAAGAGAAGATTATAAGAATTATTATGAAGTTAAATGCTTTAGTCTACTTTTAAACTAATCTAATTAGTATAATATAGCAACTATACTATATTAAAAAAAATAAGCAGTCTTAAGTATATTTTATTTATATCTATTTAAAATATAATTTTAACTAAAATAGGTAGTATATTTAAGATATATTCTATAATAAAACTAACTATATTATCTGCTGCTTTTACTTTAAATAACTTTAGATAATGCAAAAGAAACAGTTTGCTGAAGTAGATATATTTTTTAAGTATATTAAAAGGATAGAAAACTGTAAATTAGTTTTTATTAGATTTTTAACAGCTATGTAATAAAGTAAGAATATATTTAAAATATATTACCTTCTAGTTATTTATATTTAGATAGTTAAGATATATATCTAGTTTTTTATAAATAGTAAATCTATACAGCTTTATTTTTAAGTATTTATAATGCTTTATGCATTTTAAGAAAAGTATCTCTTTAGAGCATTATAATAAAGATATTACTATTCTAATAACTTAAGCATAATAAATATTCTTATTATAAATTAAAACTTAAAGCAGCTTTTAAGTATAGATATATTACGTTTTAATTATGTTCTAAAGCTAACTTATATAAGGTTTAGTTACTACTTCTATTTAATTAACTTCTAAAAAAAAGATTAATAGTAGTAAATTTATTAAAGTGTTATACTTTATAAAATATATTTCTAGAGAGAAGTTAAATAACTTCTAAAGCTAAAAAGTAATCTAAAAATTATATATCACTACTATCTTTTTGCTGCTATAATAAGTCTATTAAATATATATTCTAAAGAGGAATATATTATGCTTATAAATAAGATTATTAATATATAAATTATAATTAGACTATATTTATAATATACTAATAAGATATTAAACTATTTAAATAGTAACTAGCTTATTATATAATAAGCAATATATAAGTTGAATTTAGTTTTTATAGCTTACTTAAATTAATTAATCTTATTAATCTCTTAAAGCGTTTAGAACTTAATATAGCTAAATATAAATATTATTAAAAGAAGCTATTAGCATAAATATGCTTATAAGTAATAAAAGCTTTTATTTAAAATAATATATATATAAAAAACCCTATTAGATTATATTTTTATTATAATATTAATATAACAGCTTTTATATTATTAATTAAGATTATATAAATATAGATAAAATTATATAGATAATAGGAATATTTCTAAGTTATTAAGATTGAAGTTTTTATGCTTATTTTAAGAGATCTTTATCTATTTGTTTATATAGATACTAAGTATATTTCTATTATGTTTTATACTAATTTCTATAAGATATAAAAAGTTAGTTACTATCTCTAAAAGTTCTAAAGTTATTATTATTAAAGATATAATTTTAATAGCTTTATCTTTAGGAGTATTATAACTAATAAAAGTATTTAAGTTTCTTTTAGTAGCAAGAAAATAAGTTATATTACTTTATTTAAAATATATTACTAATATATTTAGATATTAATAGAAGCAGTTTGAAATATAATAAAAAAAGCAGGCTTATCTTAATATTCTTAATAATAACTTAAGTTAATTAAGTAATATAGAGCTTAAAATATAACTTAAAGATATTAGAATTTAAAAGATTAAACTTCTACTAAAAATAAGAGATAAAAATAAAGAAGGTGAATTATAATTAAAATAAATTAAAGATATATTTATAAATAGTTTATAGTTTTAAATAATCTAATTTAAAAATAACTTAAATTGCATAATCTAACTTCTTAGCATCTAGATATTTAACTTTATTCTTTTTATATTTATCACACTTTATATATATATTTAAACTAATTACTGATTTTGCTGTATACTAATTAATCTAAACTAATATTAGATTATATTATAAACAGGTTATAAATATTTCAAAAGATGCATTTACTTATTTATTTTATATAGTAGTTCTTTATAGTTATTACTATATTTATTTTGCAATTAATTAAAATAGTTTACTACTTTAGCTTAATTTGCATAAATATAAGTATTTAATTAACCTAAAAGCTTTTCTGAAAGTAGAGGTTTATTATTATTTAAATTATTAATTACTTAAAGGTGTTGAGGTGAAGTAGTAGTCTCTTAGTGAATATATTTAAATTGTGTTCTAAATATGTTTAGCACCTTATTAGATATTACTAAGATTATTTATTTATATATTCTTATTTTTATAGCTGTAGTATTTAAAGTACTTAATAATAATAATAATAATAATAAGTTTTTAGTATTACTTAGGTTTATAACTGGAATATTATTAATAAGTAGTTTTAATTTAAATATATTATTTAATAGTGTTTAATAGAAGTCTAGCTATTAGTTAATTATAATCTAATTAGAATAGAATGCTGATATATATCTTTTATTTCTATAATTTGCTTCTAACTTAGCATTTTTTGACAATTAATAGTATAGATAACTTAATAGAAGTCTTTTATATGCTAAGCTAAAGTTAATTAATTTATAAAAAGAGCTTAATTATAATAGGAATATATTAGAACTATAGTTAGATAGTTAGTATAAAGGTATACCTATTTGCTGTATATAGAGAGTGAAAACCTTATTATTATAGTATTTTAGAAACTGATAAAAGATTTCTCCTGATTAGATATATATATAGCTATCCTTATTTATTATAAATACTAGCTATTAGTTTAAATATTACTTAAGTTTAAAGTATTATTTATAGTATTAAAACTAAGTTAATTATATTAATATTAGGTTTATAATATATATAGAAATAGAAAGATATAAACTTAGTTTGCAATCTCTTTAATTATTATATTAAAAACTTTAGTATTTCACTATAGGTATATTATTATAAAGCAAAGCCTTTATAATAAATATAGTTTCTTAAAAAAAGAAGATATTTTAAGGGTTAATTATAATTTAAATAAGATGCAGCTAGAGCAGCAATATAATTAACTAGTAGATAGAAAAGAATTTGAAGTGATTTGAAATATAATAAGAAATATAGAATATAAAGTATTTCTCTATCTTTTCTAACTTTATATATTTAATCAAATTAAGAAGGGGTGCCTTTAGTAGTAGCAAATATAAACTTCCTTAGTAGCATTAAGCTGGGTTATCTATTATTTTAAGCTAATCAGAAGTAGATAATAAGTAGAAATACTGCTTTTAATATATAAGCTAATTACTTTAATATATAAGCTACTTAAAATTTCTATTTTTATCTATTTATTAATCTTTCTATTTTCTTTTTTTTTCCCTTAGATAATATTTTTATTATAGCTAGCAGTGTTCACTTAAAGCTAGCTGCAAGCTGTATATTTGCCTTTTTAGTATATATATTTTTATTCCTTTTTTATTCTTTTTTAGATTTAAGTTTTAAATTTGATTTTAATATAATCTAATAGTTAAACCTCTTTTAGTAATACTTATTACAAACTACTTACTTTATTACTGCTTCTCTTTTAATAGAGATTTATTTTATAGATATTAACTTTCTTAGTAATATAAATAGAACCTAACTGAATTATAATCTAAATATAATTAAAACATATTTATATTTTAGGTTTATTAAGGCTAAAAGTAGATTACTTTCTATTATAATAAGGTGTTTTATTATTAGAACTACAGTAAAAGTGATAAGCAGCTTATCTTTTGCTTTAATATAGTTTATATTATTTTTTATTTTATTTTAAATATAATTTTAATATAATTCTTATAGTAAAAGTTTAAAGATCTTATAGCTTTATGCTATTACTACTTTTTAATTTATAGTAAAAAAGAGAGCAGTTAAAAGCTTTTTATTAACTTTATTAATAACTAGAAGAATATTAATAGCTATTTTTTTAGTATAAAAAAAGCAGTATTTTTCTATAAGTTAAAAACTAATAAAAACTCTATTTAATTATAATTAGGTTATTAATAAAATATAATTTAGTTATATTTTAGAAGTAGTATGCAAACTCTTAGGTTAATACCTAAAAGTTTAATAAAAACTATATTATACTTTTATACTAGCAATCTTTTAAATTGCTTTTCATTTCTACTGAAGCTAACTAAACTACTACTCTAACTAACTTTAAAAAGCAAAAAATATAATAACTTAATAGAGATATAATTAAAATATATTCTTAATATAATTAAATAAGCAAAAGACTATTTGCAGCTATCTTCTCTTAAGTTTATACTTTAGCAGCATATTACTAAAGCTAAAATAAACCTTAAAATAAAAAAAGCTGCTATAGATACTGCTTTTTAGTAGAAGTTAGCTGCTTATAATAAGGCAATTATAAGTTAGTTAGGTTTTTAAAACCTAAAGCTTAAGGTATATATTTTATAGAAATATATTTTAAATATAATACTAATATAATCTAGTTTGCTTTTAAGCTTTTATAGCTTTCTAAAGCTATTTCTACTGCTAGTAGTAATATAAATAGCTAGTTGCTATATACTTCTAAGTTATAAAAGTAAGCTGCTTTTAAGCTTTTTAGCTTTAAGAAAAATAAGTTATATAAGTAGTATACTGCTAACTTTAGTAAGTTTTTTTTCTATAAATCATTCTTAATAGAAATATAATTCTAATATAATTAAATCTAAATACTAAAAAGTATAACTTCTAAAGCAATTAATATAAAATTATAAAATTAATTAGTTTAGCTTATAATCACTTTCTTATTAAAACTAAAGCTAATAGTAAAATCAGCTTTATTAATATATTTTAGTATTATTTTGCTGCTGCTAAGCTTAAGCTTAGCTTTAGCCTTAAAGGCTAGCAAAAAGGATAGAGTGAGAAGACTGAAGCTTAAATAAGATTTAAGACTTTTTTAAGATCAAATAGAAATAAGCTTAAAGAAACTTTTAGATGCAATTAGAATATAGTTAAACTATATTTAAATTATAATTTGTATAGATGAGAACAGATTGGTATTACTTTTACAAACTTATGAGTGACTTTTATAGGTATAAACCACTTAATTTGAGAAAGGTGGGGAGGGGTAAGATGAGCTTTTGCAGGGGGTAAGCTAAGGTGTTAACTAGGTCAGCAGTGAGCAGCGAGAACGAGGCTGAAAGCAACCAAATAAGCCTACCTTCAATTGTTAAGTCTGCCTGCCTCAGCAGCCCACTCTTCTGCGCTGCCGCTCGCCCTGCGGCAAGTGGAGGGTAGTCTATTAAACTTCCCCCTCAAACGTGATTCGGCCGGCCACGGACTTCTCCTGCAGTAGCGTGGTCTGAAGGCCCTCGCAAAGAGTGTTATATTCATCTCCATCAAATTGTTTTAGCCATGTTGGAGATTTCAAGAAGCTTAAGCCTTCGGGACGCTCATTCCACAGCATATCTGACGAAAGGTTGACCTGGTGAACTACTGCAGGCCACCCGCGTTGGTAATTGTCTTGGCGGCCTGGTCTCATCATCTGAATGCTCTGAGAAATCGGGTAAATCTACCTTCCGGATGCTCACCATCCCATCATGCAGTCGCCAAGAGGTCCTATCGCCAACGTCGCCGGTGTAACGTCCAAGAAGCTGTTCGCCGATCAGCACTTGGCTGTCTTGGTACTCCGCATAAGGCGTCAATCCCAGTGCCCATCATTATGCGTTACTCACCTGAAGACGATATGCGACCGGTTATTATTTCTGTCATTTGTTTCTTCCCAACGTCAGATCCAGTCTGGTCTGTTGCAATAGTCCGTGTTACCGCGCGGGCAGTGTTGAGGACGCGCGGGAGACCAGTTCATGCCCCATCAGCTGAGGTCGCGCCTCGAATTGAGACACACGATACCGTGAATCAGGGCTAAGCGAGTTCTCCCAGAAGACACCGATCTCATGGAGGCACGTTCACTGCTCAGCCACTTTGTGCGTCTCTGCTTTTGTGCACGACTTGATTTCGGGTCCGATAAATGCCTAACTAAATCGAGTTGAATTTGGGGATCAAACTGAACTCTCTTATTTGTCAAAACCCCGCAGCACTCAGTCGGGGTGACGCGCGGTCGGTTGTGCGGCAGGCTATGATCTCACTACCTTGGATCTCCCTGCTGGATGTCGACCGCAGCAGCCTTACCAGCTTTGACGCGCTTGGTAAGCTTTGGTGTCATAATTTTACCGACAACGAGTTCCTGTGCTTCATGAAGCCAGAAATTCATCATGTCTACAGGCAGATACGATGGCATCGGAATCCGGCAGTAGCGGCACGCACTAGCACAGGTCCACTATACAGAGTTACTCCTCAATATATTAGAGACCTGTCACTGAATCATCATCGTCAAAGCCCTTTCCCAGGGTCTGCTTATTCTACGAAGTAATCATTAAGGTATTCTTCGGAATTCGAATAACGGTTAGAAAGGTTATACGGGACACGTGCCGCCGGATTCGGCGGGCCGTACGGCGAGCGGCGTTCTCAATCGCCGCCTCCGAGATGCAGCGGACTTTTATCAGATGAAGCAAATGAACGTGAATAGAAACATCATTTTCTGGCCATTTTGCAAGCGCAACCAACAACGCGCTTACGACAGTATCCATCGACGAGTCATATTGTGCCTGGAAACATTGGATGGAGGCCGCCAAGCCTTGAGAAACAGCCTCGTTTTTGTGGATTTGCACATGTGGAAGCACTCCATCAAAGACGTTTCCTCCAATCGTCTGATGTGTTGAAACTTGCATTCGCGTACAACGTGTCGTAACACTCAGCCACGTGAATCACAGAAACGGCCGTTGTCGGTGATGTGCGACAGCGATGCTATTTTCAATGTTTTCAGGAATTGCAAACAAGTCGCAACACCAAAACACCACAGCTACTGGTGCATTTGCAAATGTTTCGCCAAGCCCTGGAGAAAAAATCATGAGACAGGTCTTTCTTTAATGGGTTATGTTCATGCATTCAAGTTGAAGTAGAACCGCCATCCAGTTCAACCCCGCTGGCGATCCTCTGCTGTTCCTGGACGATCAATCAGCAACTGTTTTCCTGTAAAGTTTCTGTAGTATTTCAAACCTCTCTTCCGCTTGTTTTATTCACTGTGTCAGAGGGTCCGCCGACATAACATGTGTGTCTCGAAAATCTGCAAGTCATACGTGCTGATGTTAAAGAGACATGGAATGGTGTGTACAGAAGACACGGTAGCGATTAAACTCCTCCAGGAAGCCCGGAGGACCTTGCTCATAAACAATACGCGAAGTCTTACTCTTACTTCGCCATGCAATGGAATCATTCATGCACGCAGGAGAACTTGGTGTTAACATCGTAATGACCCAGCCAGGCCCAATGCCAACTCATTTCCCAGTGTCAGATGTACATTATAATGTTTCACTTGCTTTAATATAATAGCCATCGCTGTGCGTGATTAAAATAAGACGCGGGTCAAAGTGTGTGTAGGCATGTTTGATGTTGCTTCTTTTATGCGAGGATAGCTTCTCGAAGCAGGGAGAGATATATGCAACATTACGTGCCCATATCAGTTAAATTGCAGACGTGATCGATGAACTGTCCTGGTATCGTGGAATCAAGATCTTACTTTGAAAATGTCGCCAACTTCATGGACACCAAATAAGACTTCGTCAAAGAGCGAAGGCGATTTGCAAAAGGTATTTATTACTTCAGAATTCATTGACGAAGGTCACGGTTTTGCCATCGAGCCTCGAAGTAAGCGTCGAAGCAAAGTTTTGCTCGCTGGCCAGATTTCGAAACTTATAAATGCATGGTCCTCAAATATGAGGCCCGGACAAAACCCTTTCAAGGTATTGACGAGAGACGCGGTCCAACTGCAGCCTTCCTGCACTCGTTTAACAAGTTTCCTTCCATTCAAAACCTTGGATATGAGAAATTGCTTTGGCGATCGTCCATACCGCAGATTGTATCATTATCTTCTCGCCAAAACCTATTATCGAACAACTGTTTTCTGTCCTTGTTCAAGAGAACGTCCCAACACAAGTTCACACAGACTTCTCCATGATCGAGCAGCGCACCGACAGAATGTGAGTGCCTCAAGAATTCAGACTCATCTTTCCCGTGAATAGACCTCCAAGAGACGGTGTATATGAAAGATGGTAATCAAACACTGCTAAGAAGCCTGAAGGAAGATGCTCAGCGACAGATCTCGAAGGCTAATCTCCAATCACATTTCACAACAGCATGTCCTTACGCAGGTTGAATGTTGTCTCGGTCCTCATGACTTACAATACATCCCAGCACGCCGCCTTGTTTTTATTTCCATTCTTCAAAATCACTTTGAAGTAGAGTTGGTAAGCGTCAATCACGCCTTGGAAACACATCGTGAATGACGTCTCATTTCAGTGGCCTACAACAATCTCTTTTTTTACTTGTTGCCAAAGGCACCGGAATGTATGTCTTGATGCCTGAGCTCGCTCTCACATGATTTCACGGGCTCATGTGCCTAAGTTCTGGAAATGAAACTTGATGAGTGAATTTTGATCCTAATATTACGGGATCATGGCCATGCCTTGGCCATATAAGTAATTTCAACGATACCGAACAGGACTTTTCCGAAGAGCAAAGGTAAACCGCAGAAATTTTCTTATTTCTGCAAGATCTCTTGGTAAAGATGCTACCCTTTGCCGTCCTCTGACAAGCTCTTACTCGCAACTGCGCATTGAATCCCGGTATAGTCAACCTACAGTACAACTTCCTCCTTCTTCACTCCCAGCCCAGTAAAGAATTTCAGGGCGGTCTCACTGCTTGCGGGATTAGTCCAATTCATTGTGCTATCGCTCGTTGCTTCAACAGCAGATGCAGCCAGTGAAAGAATTCTGACAGTTCCTCCGAAGATATATTTAGCAGATAACAGAGTACACAGAGGAAACCAAAGTGTCACGTGCTTCCTACCTTATGTCAAGTAGCTCGTCCTACATAGCTACGTGTTCCTCTCCGAGGTTCCCGGGTAATGATGGCAGGCAAATCAGTACGCTCTATTTCTAACGCTTTACAGATCGTTAACAATAAGCTACGAGAATTGTGCACTAGTCACTGAATCCCTCGGTGCGCTTTTGTTGACATTTGCTACTAGTAGGTAATACAGCCAAGTATCTTAAGTAATACTTAGATGGTATGGTAATGATGAAGCATGGTGGATTCAGACTCTTGTGGCATCTACTTGCGCATGAATGAAGAACGCTTGAAAACTTAAGGCCTTGGTTTTTGAAAAAGAATACTGTGTAATTTGTAGATGTTACCTGAGGTATGAAATGCACAGGCGTTCTGGCCTGGTTGTCCACGACATGCACCAAACACAAGGTCATCTTTAATTCACCTAAGGCGATCTGTTTAAGGAGTTGTAGCAATACTATATACGTCATCAAGAATTAGTCCCTTAAAGATTGTAGCTCAGGGTTACATCTATCATTCTACTATCAGTAGTAAGACGTTTGATCCAGCCAATAGCGCTCTCTAGTGAGATCAAGATTCTAAATAGCGGGAAGCCCCATCTCTGAAATAGATGCTTCCAACTGTGCCAGGACAACAGAAGTACCATAAAGCTCCAAAACAGGAAGTAGAAGCACTTGATCCACCGGTTGAAGCCAGCAACCTCCGACAAACCTTCTGCATCATAAGCTCCCAGAAACCCCCCCATAAGTTGTAAGATAGGCAGTAAGAGTAAAAGTACAATCGAAAAATATGTCCAAATTACTTTACGGATAGGCATCAAAGGCTCTAAATATGCTATTGATCCCGATATGACCATCGCTATGACCATCGTTATACAATGGAGAGCTGCCTTGAACAAGAATGGAGGGTTCCAAGTGCGACGCCGTTTATATTTGAGCAATATACTATAGGCGTCAGTCGATGTCAAAAACTCATCTCCGAGTCACTTGGTTTGGTTGGCCTACCGTTTGATATCGTTAACGAGAGCCACCAACATGCGCCGTGACGGGAATCTCAAGAGAACCAAGAGCAAAGCTATCATCAACATGGCTTTTTTCAGGTTCGACAAGTTTTGGAAACGAGTAGCCAGCTTTTTCCAAAGTGGGGGATAAGGACAGATACGGAGATCCATGCTGTCTATGTCATGCTGAAAGTGCGTATCCTTACGCAACCGTATGCAAACGCCGTAAGGCCTGGAATGCTTGCTCATTTGGTGATCCAATGGAACAAAATGCCATACACTTGTGTCCGCACTGAAACCTGATGAGTTCAAAGTCAGAGGCATGCTAGACCCAAAAGCCGTTATGATATGTGCGTGACCGCCCGTGACAGCACGAACTGCAATTCTCAACGTTCGTATTGGCGCATCAATGGGGATGTCGGCTGTGATCTTGATGATCGGGATTGGTTTGTTTGGATAATCAACCCCTTGTGTCAATCGTCCAGACGTGGCGGACCATTGCTCCCACAACTCTGGTGGGCTAACACTTTCCACTCGATATCCAGATGGAAGAGATCGCAAAACGAAAACATATGCCTTCAGACCCTGTATAAATCTTTCTGATCTGGCCACGGCGCGATGATCCTGGCGCGTCTCAAGGTACAGCCTGTGGTTGAATGAGTGCGATATGGCTTGCTTTCTGTCGACTAGTTGCACCGCTGGCAACGCGCGACCACACCTGTCTCCTTCTATAAATACCGGGACAGCGAGAATGTTCCAATAGTCATTTTCCGGGCGGCACCATAGAAGAGCATAGGCTCGTCGTTGTTTCCGAGGCTTGCCCTCGTATTGAAAGATGATGGGAATCGTTATCTGTATTCCCATATTGCTCAGAACATATGGAAATGCCCCTTCGATAGGGTTGCACGTCACAATATTGCCGCAGTTCCGAAACTGGGCTGGGGACCCCGCGAGTACTGACGAGTTTTGACTTTTCGCTTGAGATTCCCAGACAATAGGCCTTGCGGTTGAGTCGAACGAATGCCACGCGAATATCGACTGGTCGTCGCTTTTCCGAATGAGTTCTTCTTGCAATCGAAAGAAAGCGTTCTTGCCTCCTTCGCCGTACAGTAGCGGGATATGGACGTCAAAGATACCAAGCAGGCTGTAGGACCGGTCTTCTTCTCTCGAGGTCTCTCTTCTCGCGGCCCATGACATTCGCGCAGCTATTGAGGCTTCTCTGATGGACCGGCCTCTTAAAAACGCCTCGTCGATCCTAGCGATGGAACTAATAGCTTTTGCCAAATCTGCCTTGCTGCCAAGATGACCCCATGAGTTGGAGTAGAAGTCAAGCTTCGAAGGAGCCAGAAGCTCTTGAAGTGTCCAGCCGCGCGTGAACCAACGGCTCTTTGCAAATGGCGAGCTTTCATCGAAATCCGTATAATTAGGCACATCGGCTAGGAAGGCGTAGCATATGGTCGAGTCCTGATACCACCGGAACATGGCATTGATGGCTTCTGAAAGCTCTGCGCTGCTGGTCTTGTCGATGCAGCATGTGTCGACCCAGATGTATTCGAGATTATCCCGCAGAGTCTGCTCGCAAGAGTCTCGGATCTTGGCGTAACCGACTTTTGAGCTGGCCGTCTGGCGTTCTATATCCTGCAGCGTGACCTCGCCATCTTCCCATGTATGAGAAAGAATGGCATATGGCGGAACCTGCTTTGAAGAGAAGTCCTCGACTGCGATGGTCCTTGCGTTTAAGAGACGCATGGTCGTGAGCAAAGATGATATTGTGAACACCCAGAAATTGGAGAGATGCGTCTTGTAGGACAACGAGGAGCCTTGGGTAAATATCAGGCTGGCTGGTAGAATTTCGATGGTAAGCCAAGGCAGAATTTAGGCACCCATGAGGCTGTGCAATTGAACGCACTTTTTCAAGCAGAAAAACGACCCCTGCTCTTGTCGGGGGCTGGTTATTTGATGCTGTTGGTCGGACGCGGCTTGAATGATTGGCCTATGTATTTTTCAATTCCGGTTTTGTGCGAGAACGAAGTAGATATGTGAAAGCCCCCAGCATTCTGCGAAGACAATCACCGCTCACATACTGTCTTCGTTCCCATGGCCATGATTTTGTGTTTTATGTCAGCCCAGTGCCACTGCTGTGAAACTCCCTACGGCGTGGGCTCAAACATCCTCAACATATCACCTCCAGCGCCATATGTCAAAAAGAAAATGTAACCCTCCGTATCGTATGACGAGGGGAGACGTTAAGCGCCGAGTATGGCGATGATCTTGTTGCTCGTCAAAGTACCAAAGTTCAGTCAACGGCTTCATGTTTCTTGTGACCTGCACAGGAAGGGAAACGACTTACGTGAAGTGTGATAGAGTTTCAATAACAAATGAATAACATTGAGATCCTAAGCAATCATTTTCTTCAGAAGCGAATTTCAATGCGGCAATCAGTCGGGGTTTAGATTCGCGATTTGATGAGCTCAAGATACGTTCACAGATTCGAAATAACCATGAGGCATTGGATAAGCGACCTCTTCTGAAGTCTGACTGGTGAGCGCTGTACGTAAGCTACCAGGACAGATGGAAGTCATACTGTCAAGCGGCAGCAACAGCAAGGAACAGCCGTACAAAAAGGTCACGAACTACACTCTAACACTCCCCTTTTCCTATGCCAAGATCATCGTCATTCGCATGCACCCTTCATTCCATGACGATTCAAAACACCAAGCACAAGAAAACAAACACAGTGAAGGGAGCCGCCTGCTGAACGCTGTCTGGTCCATCCTTATCATCGAAATAGAGTTGGCCTGGGAGCCCGGCATCTGAACGTGCTGCAACCCTGCCAAGTGCCCCGAGCTTGGCTCCTTTAGGACTGGTTCCCAATATTGGTGCGAGACCGCACTCTCTCCATCATCGTCGATGTATGCCTACAAGACAATACCTGAATGGTACTTGCCGACACCCCCAATCCTGACGGCTCCTTTGGGCTGTGCCTCGACATCATCCACTGCGATAATCATTTCGTCACTGGCGCATTATGGGCTGCGGACAAGGGGAGGGATGAAGGCTGGCTCATTTTGGCTCGATGAAAAGCTGGAGCTTCCAGATTGGCAGCAATGTGCCCGCTGAGGCTTCACCCACCACCTTGGTCTTGGACCCGGGAAGAAAGCGCGGGGTGCGAGACGGTAGTCGGCCGGGCCCGGGCCCGAGGCCCGAATCCCGGCCTGAATCCCGCCTTTACGTAAGGGATCAGCCACACCACTTTGTAGCCAGGCGCGCCTAGCGCTCATAGCTAGATTAATCAAGCTACTTCATGCAGGTTATAAGCCTTCTAAATACTTAAATCTATCTGCTAGATAGTAAAGTTATTCCTAAGTAGCTATTAAGATTTTAATCTTACTATCTAGTAATTACTATAGAGCAATTAATAGATTACTAAGCTGCTAGAAGTTTACTTCTAAGTGGAGATTATAGTTATTATAGCATATATTCTCTGCTTATAAAATCTCTTCAGCTTTTAAGCTGCTTAAGTTAATAGTTATTTAATAATTGCTATAGTTATATAGTAATAACTGCTTAATAACTATCTAATAATATCTTATAACTGCTACTTAAACCTCACTTAAACTGCTAAATTAATTAACTAAATTAATATATTTTTATTTAGAAATCTAACTTTATCTTTTTCTAGCTTTACTAGAAGAAGATTATTCTAATTAGGTCTTCTTAGTCTCTCTTCTTCTTCTGCTAACTTTATAGCTAAAGCAGCTATATAGAAGGTAGCTAGTAAGAGATTAAATTAGAGAACTTTAGCTTATAATGCTATCTTTAAGCTGACTAAAGCTATAAGCTTTCAGCTTTAAGAGATTAATCTTAAGAACGCCTTTAAGGTGATAGAATTGTTTTTCTACTTAATAGATAATAGCATTCTAAATAGATATAATAAGGATATAGTTTTTAAAGCAGATAAAGAAGCAGTAGTTAAAGATCTAAACTTATTTAGTGATCTTATGCTTATAGGATTTATATTTATTAGATAATTACTTATAGAGAAGATCTAATATAAACTTTTAGAAGAAATAATTAATAATAAATTATTTATTATAGTATCAGTCTTTTAGATTTTTATTAAAGCTAGAGAATATATTTAGAAGTTTAATAAGCTAGCTATAGATAAGGTTTATAATAACTAAAATAGAATAACTAGAGTTAACTATAGTAATACTAAAGACTTTATATAAGACCTTTATTTAACCTTTTATAAGTTAAATAGGTTTAGTATAAGCGTATTAACTATAGCTTTTACTTATAGACTTATTTAGAGATTTAAAAGATTTAATTAAGCTAAAGCTGATGCTATAGAGAATAACTTTATTATAGAAATCTAAAGCTATAATAATCTTTTATATAAACTTAGAGGTTTAAGTGAGAAGAAACAGTATAAGCAAGCTTCTTAAAGCATTAGAGCATTTTTAAATAAAAAGAAATATGCTGCTAAAAAGCAAGTCTAACTATTTAAGCCTATAAATAATAGAAAGTTATAGCAATAGGATTTCTATATCTTATGCAACTTTAAGTATCTAAAGAATCTTTATAGATATAAGATATACTTCTGCTACTATAGGAAGGCTTTTTTATACTTTATTCCCTGCGATAAATGCTTTTTAAAGCACTATAAATACTATATTATGAAGTTTAATAAGTTTAAATACTTAAATGCATTATAAATAACTATATAAATAATAATATAAAGATTTGCTTCAGTTTTTACCTTAAAAGGTTATATTTAGGATAATATCTTTAGAAACTCTAGCATTAAAATAGATATTAACTATCAATTTAAAGCATATATAGATATCTTAACAGCTTAAGCTTAAAAGAAAACCCTTCTACTATTCTTAATAGATAACTTTAAAGTATTTAGTTTATACTTTAACACTTAACCTCTTGCTAGAGATCTATATAAAGCTAACTATATATAGAGAGTTGAGAAGCAAGTAATAAAAATATCTAAACCTTCTATTTATTACTCTACTAGTTAGACTATAGAAATAGAGATTAATAGTTTTTTTATATATAGTACTATTAAGGAAGTTAATAAAGAAGAAAATAACAGCTAAGAAGTATAATTAAGCTAATATATTATATCTATAACTTCTATTAGAAGGATAGACTTCTTTATGCTAGATACTAATGCTAGTAGATATATCCTTAATAATCTCTCTATTTTTGAGGAACTTTAAGATCTCTCTTAAAGATTAACTATAAACTATATAGGCAGAAAGAACTAAATTAGCTAAGCTGTTAGCATAGCTAAAGTGATTGCTATTAAGCTAAACAGTAAAAAAACCACTTTCTAACTATATAATGCTCTCTATAAACCTTATAATACAGTATAAATTATTAATATTAATCTTCTTCAGAAGATAGGCATCTATTTTAATAGTTTAAATAATACTTTAGTTTATAAAGATATATCTAAAGCTGTTACTAACTTCAAATAGAATATATAAATCCCTTAGCTTTAAATCTATCTTTCTAATTAAGATAATAAATTTAGCTCTTTTAAGCTAGATTACTAAACTTTTCACACTTATTTAAAATATCTATTTAAAGAGGCAACTATTGCTACTATAAGAGATATTAATATAAAGCTCTTTAGAGTACCTCTTATAGGATATAAATATTATATCTGCCTTATAGCAAAGTTAATATAATAACTTAATAATAAATAATAAGAACCTTCAACTTAAGCCTTTTAAAAGCTTTAGATTAACTTCTTAGAACTAATACTATAAAGCTTTAGAAGTATCACTTATAACCTCTATATTGCTAAAGCCTTCTTAACTTATAAATAGTTTTAAGTATTTAAATTAAAGAAAGATATAGCTATCTAGCTATAAAGCTAGTTTCTAAAGAAGATTATAGTAACTAATAATATTATTCACTTCTCTAAAGTTCTTATAGATAATAATATAACTCTTCTTAAGGTAATAAAACCTTTTGCTTAAAAATAAGGCTTCTATTTAGAAATAGCAGCCTTAAACTATTATTAATAGAATAGAAAAGCAAAAAGATCTAGCAAAGCTATATAGCAAAAGATATAAATAATATATATTAAAGCTAGCCTTTTTAAATCCTTTTAGCCTTAATTAATAAAAACTTCTATAGAAGTTAGCAATCTGCTATTTAACAGTAAGAGTAATATCAGCCTTTATAAGAAACTAGCAAATGCTTTTAATATATCTCTCTCTATAAAAAAACTATATATATACTATCTCTACTGCTAAAGCTGCTAAGCTTATATTTATATTCACTTAGATAGCTATCTATATATAAAAAGATAGAAAATAAAACTTAAAGCTAAACTTAAAAGATTTATAAGATATAACAGCCTCTATAGTAATATCTTCTATATACTTATAGAAAGAACTAATAGTATTTAGTAAGTAAAAGATATAATATTTAAAGAAGATAAGAGAAAGCTTCTTTTAGTTAAATTTAATAACCTATAGCTAAGAGAAAAAGTTAAACTAAAGTTATATAAGTATAATAATAAACTTTTAACTACTACTTATAAAGCTGAAATTTAGCTTTATAGATACTACTAGCTATATATTAGTCCTACTGAATAAAAATAATAAAAAGAAGAGATAAGCAATTTATATCTAAAAAAAGCTTAAGAAATAGAGAGTAATAATAAATAAAAATAAGAAGATAAGCTTCTTTAAGAAGAAGTTAGCAGTAAGAAGAGTAAGTTGCTAACTTTAAAACTAAAACCTTATATATTAATGCATAATATTAGCATTATAAATATATAGGTATAATTAATACTAAAAGAAGATTTTTCTCTATAGTAATATAATTAATATGCTCTTTTAGAGCAAAATCCTCTAGCTTCTGCTTAAGAGCAAGAATCTTTTACTGCTTTTCAGCAGTATTTTCAACTAATATAAAGATAATAGAGAGGAAGACTAAGAGGTAGTAATAAGAGTTCTATTCTTATAAGATCACTAAAAGCAGCCTCTGCTTTATTTAGCTAAATTACTTAGTCCTTTAGAACTTAAGTACTATATAATGCTAAGAAGTTTAATAGAGAATTTAGTAAGATAAAGGCTATAGAGATTAACTTAGTTAATAATAAAATAGACTGAAAATTAGTTATATTTACCTTCTCAGCATTTAACCTATTATAAGCCTTTAGCTTAGAGATTTACTTACTTATAACTTTCAAAAAATAAGAGGTAATAAAAGAGAAACTTCTGAAGTTAGCTATTTTTAAAGCTATAAAAACCTAAGTTAACAGCTTAAAAGAAATAAAATATTAACAGCTTAAAGAACTTTTAAATAGCTTTAAATATCTCTTAAGTAAATAGATATATAACAAAAAGGTTATAGTAGATAAATACTGAGAGCCAGCAGTTAGAAGAAACCTAAAGAGTTTATAAAAAGGTGTATATTGCTCAAGAGAAGTTTACCCTCATAAGCATCCTTAAATCGTAAGCTTGCAAAGCCTATACTAGTTATATAACCTACTCCTTCAGTAAGGCTTACTAAGAGGCTGCATAAAGCAGAGAGCATATTATAAAGTAGATTGCTATATACCTCTTCAGCTGTAAAAACAGCTGAATATACTTTATATATATATCAAAATGCTTATAAGCTAAAATAAATTATATAAAAACTAAATATATATAGAAAATCTAAAAACTCCTTATAAAGAAAAAATAGCTTAAAAGCTTACCTCTTATATTAAAGTTGAAAGCATTTTAATAAGCACCCTCAACTTGCAATCTATTTAGACAGCTTTATAAATATATAAACTGCACTAGCTTATATACTTTATGCTTATAAGTAAAGGCAGTTAACTAACTAAATATAAATAAAGAGAAAGAATTTTTTTAAGCTGTATATAAATCTATCTTTTCCTCTTATATAATCTTTTATATTTTATTATAATTATCTATCCTTTATATTTTCTATTATAATACTATCTCTTAAGAATTATATATCTTTATAATCTTTTTCATAAGTCTTTTCTTATCCTATTATATAATTTCTAAGTTTTATTATAACTTGTGAGACTGCTTGCACACACTGCCTTCAGCTGCAGGCTGAATAAGACTAGATCTTAAGAGACTAAGCTGCTTATACTGCTGCCTGCAACACTTATAATTCAACTGATAAGCTTAGTAAGTACTATTATAATCTTTCTATATATTTTCTGCTAATAAAATTAATCTAGCTATAGACTCTGTTAATAAGGCTTATAAAGACCTACTTTCTGAAGTCTATTCCTACTAGCACCTCTATAAATACTTTCTTAGAACTATTTTTAATAATTACACTTCTGCTCTTAAGTAGGTTTATAAAGAGATAGTAGAAAAGCTTGCTCCTACTGCTTATAAGTTAGAAGGTAATAAGATTAATTTTTCTAACCTTTCTCTTAAAGACTTTAACTTAATTATAATTCTTAAGTTTTATAAGCATATAAGTCTTAATATTACTCTTTCTTTTAAGCAGGAACGCCTATTAAAGCGTTTTCTAATAAATTATAATAAAGAGATTATTGCTCTTAAAGAGGACCTTATTAAAAAGCCTTCTAAGTTTGTAAAAAGTTTGTCTTCTTTTTATTTCTTATAAGTCTATTTGCTTACCTTGCTTTAAAATACATCTTATACGCCTCTATTAAAGCTTAGTCTTACTAAAATAGTAGCAATAACACCCTGCTCTTATCCTCTCAGAAGAAGCCTAATAGGTTTTATTTGCTTATTTTTATAAGCTTATAAGCTGACTGCTTCTAGGTGTTCATCCTGCTAAAGAGAGAGATAAGAACTATAATTATAAAGCTAGCAAGCTTAATAAATATAAATGCTTATGCTGCACTATAAGTAATAGCTGCAGTAACTACTATACCTATTGCTATTACTTAATTAATCTTAGCTACTGTAATTTCTACCTTAAGAGCAGTTATAATAAGTGCACTATAATCCTTTATAAGCTTGCTTATAAGGCTGAAAAGCTTAATACTGCTATTCTTAAGTATAAGCTTATTTATTCTATCTCTAAAGTTAAAAAAGCTTAAAAAGTAAGTTATTCAGCTTATAAGTTATTTTTACTGCTAATAAGTGTGCAGTATCTTTTAAAAGCTTATAAAGCTTAAAAGTCTATATAGAATATTTATAAAGAAAACCTTCCTGCCTCTTAGCATTATAAAACCCTAAAGATTTATAAGTTTCTTGCTGCTTAAAAGCTTGCTGCTACTAAGAAACTTACTGTAAAGTCTCTTGCAAATAAGAAAAAAGTAGTATAAGTGAAGTAAAAGCTAAAAAGTCTAAAGAGCAAGGTCTCTTATAAGCTCTCTCCTTCTTTAGCGCCTCACTAGGTAACACCTCCCCCTATAAGCTTTCTTAGAAGTATAAAGTCTTAAGAGCACTATTCTTTGCAGTTATCTTAAGTATACTTAATTAAAGATTCTAATAAAGAGGATATTATAAAGGTTTCTCTTTCTATATATTATAAGAAAGTAATAGAAAGTAAGTAAAGCTTTTATAATATCTATCCCTCATAAAGCAACAATCTTTCTATAAACACTTCTTCTCTTGTTCTTTTAGTTATAAAGAATACTCTTACTAAGCGTTCTTATAAGCATATATCTGCTCTTAAGCCTATTATTAAGAAGGTTTATATAAGTTTTAGTGTTGCTAATACTTAGCAGCAGCCTATATCTCATAAGTCTTCTTATGCTTTATTATCTTCTGTTGCTAAAAGCATTCTGCTGATCTTACGCCTTAATACTCTATTTATTTTATAAGCTGAAATGCTGCCTCTTTTTTCTTAAGGCAGACCTTTAGTTTCTGCTACTCTAAGCCTCACTTCTTCTTATTAACACTTATAAGGCATTATTCTCTGCTGCTCTACTTATATGCTATATATACTCTTTAGAAAGTATAAAGTCTCTAAGTATAACCTTTTTAATATTAATAAAGAATTAAAAGATCTCTCACAAGAAATTAGTTTAAGCTTTTAAGAGCGTTCTAATATTATTAAGGATATTAAAGGTTTTCTCAACTTAGCTTAATTCTCTATTAAAGACCTTTAAAGAGCTATTTATAAGCTTAACATTCTACACTAAGTTTATAAGTATAGTTTTCTTATAAGCATAGTGTTTTAGTGTTCAGCAGATAGCTTGTTTTAGTTTAAAGATCTGCAAGGTTTTTATCTCATAAGAGATATTTTAGGTTTTTAAGTAATTTTTAAAGTTTTATATAAATAAGAGAAATCTAGCTTTGCTTTGCAATCTTGTAAATATAATATAACTAGATATATTATATTTCTAAGGTTTAGAAGTAAGTAGAAATATTTAAACTTTGCTTATAAGAGGTTTTTTATAAGTCTGTTTACAAGCATTTTATTTATAGATATATAGATAACTTAAAAGCTTCCTTTCTAATATTCCTATTTCAATTATATATTATAAATATTAATATATTTTAAATAGATGCTTAATATCTCTTTTTTACTTATAATAAATTTAATTATTTATTAGTTATTATAATAAACGTTCTAAATATCACTAAGTTTAAGTTTGATATCTTTAAATAGCTTCTAGAGAGCAACTATCTCTTTTGCTATTTCTATTAAGCTTAAGAGTTCTACTTCAATAGTTAAAGTTATAACTATTGCTTATTAGGTTGCTTTCTACTAGATTAATCCTCTAAATAGCATTATAAGATATCTTTATGAAGATTAATATATAACTTTATTATCTGCAAATAAAACATCTATTATAATAAAAAGTATTTAGATATCTATAAGTCTACCTCTTGAGATGCTGAAGCATATAAAAAGGTATTTAGTCTTATATAGATACTATATTATATATCTTGCTGCATCTAAATGCTCTTAAGATAGGTTTATAAGGAATCTTAAGAGCAGTACTACTATAAAGGTAATATCTGCCTATATAAGTATAGCAGTATAAAGTATTAATTTAACTATCTCTTAGTAGATTTTAACCTCTTAAATTATTGCTTATTTTAGGTTCTTCTTAAGATCTATCTATAGAAGTAGTGTTAATAAGTAAGTAGCATCTTATAAGTTAAACTTTTAAGCAATCTTCTTAATATATAAGTTATAAACTAGAAATATCTTTTAAGCCTTCTAATCCTTTATAACTTACACTCTAAGGTACTATTTAATATCTTCTTACTTTTTGATCTTATATTCTTCTTTAATTCTTTTAATAATCTCACTAGCTTCCTTTTAGTAGTTTTTATAAAAAAGAACTAAGAAGTTATCTATATAAAAGACTATTATAACCTTTTAGTTAGAATTTTAGAAAAGGTATAGGTCCTCTTTTGAGCTTTGCAGACTAAGTCTTATAAGAGTTAAGCTAAATTCTTTATATTAAAGGAGCAAGGCATCTCAAAGTTTATATAGAGCTCTATCTAGCTTAATAATATATCCTATTGGGGATTTAAGGTGCCTTATAAGTTCCTCTATCCCTTAAGGTAGCTTATAAGTAATTAGTTCTCTTCTTTTTAGTATTTTAGCATTTAGAAATATATTAACTATATTATATTAAAAGATCTTATAATTAAACTGAGCACTAATTGCTATTATAACCTAAAAGGTCCTCAATATAAAGGTTGCTGCATAGATATTCTTAAGATCTTTTAGTTAGAAGTTCCCTCTCATAACAATCTAAGTTTTTATCTCTATAAGATACCTATCTGCATCTAACTTATAAGTAAAGACTTATTTTAAGAGAAGAGGCTTTAAGTGCGCTCTTAAGCAGTTTAAAACCCTCTATATCCTAAAGTTAATAATCTTCTGAAGTTCTTTATAGTATATAGCAATAAATAGCTTTTAAAGCTATCTTAAAAGCTTTTTTATATCTTTCTAAGTCTTTAGGAGCAGTAATAGTTCTAAGTAATAAATTTTCTCAGATTATAGAAAGGGTTCTAGAAGTAGTTTTAGTATTAAGCCCTTAAAAGTTTAGCTTCTAAAGGGTTTTTCAGATTCTAATTTTATTATCTTATAAAATATATAATAAAGTCTTTTGCTTTCCTCTATTGCCTTCTATTTCTCTAGCATAAAAGTAGCAAAAAAGTATTTTTAATCTTATTTATTAAATATTATAACTTTTTCTACTATATTAATAAAGATATTAAAGAATATAGCAAATATACTCTTTAGATTGCTTTAAAGGCTACCCCTCTTATAAGAGCAAGTTTAAGTGTAAATCTTCTTTATATAGGTATGCTTTTTCTATAACTTAAAAGGTCCTTCTTATATATCACTAAAGTTAAGCTATACCTTAAGAAGAAGAAAATCCTTATAAGTGTTATTTATTTCTATTAGTCTAAAGTCTGCTATACCTCTTAGCAAGAGCTTTATTCTACTAGTTTCTAATGCTTCATAAGATTTAGGTTTAATAGTTATAGCATTACTCCTTAAGCTTCTATTGCCTACAGGCTCTAAATTTTGCCTAAGAGGTTCACTCCTAAGATCTTAGCCTGTCAGTTTAAGAAATGCCTTAAGAGTGAGAAAGTTATACTAAGTATTCTCAAGCATAGTCTTCTAATTTTCTACGTTTTACAGCAACTGTTATGCTATAATTCCCTTATTAAAGATAAAATTAATTTTATCTAAAATACTAAAACTTATAAGTATAGCAGAAATAGAAGGTAATTCCTTAATTTCTTCTATAATAGATCTTATAACTATAAGCTTTATAGCTTCTTTAGCATCTTATTTTAAGTAAAACTTACTCTTATTAAATATAATATTTTATAAGATAATAACTCTTCTAAGCTTTAAGATTTAAATCTTATAGAGATTATATATATTTAGTATATATCTTATAAAGTATCTAATATAGCCTTATAGAACCACCTTAAACTCTCTTTTTTCTATTCTTCTTTCTCTTTCTCTCTTAAAAATATATGCTTTATAACTATAAGTATATATCTCTCTCTAATAAGGTTAAGTTTCTAGGCTTTATAGAATACTATAAGCTGATGCCTAAATATTAATATATTCCCTAAACTATTTTTCTTCTACTTTATTAGAAGACTTCTATTTTATTAATATATAAGGACTTATATTATATAGAAAAATCCCTATAAGCACTAATTCATTCTACAGCTTAATTAGAAGCCCTGCTATATAAAGCATCTATATGCCTTATATAATTACCTCTTTTCCTGCTTTTTCCCTTCCTCCTACTAGTTTTTTTATATAAAGCAGAAGAAGTTTAATATTAATACTATTTTTATAAGCTTACTGCTAATATTTAGTTATTCTTTAGATTATAATAACAGATTTATTAATATCTTACTATATCTTATATATAAAGAGTTCTTTCTATTAAAAAACTTAGTTCTCAAAAGTTTAAAGCACTTAAAAGACTTCATAATAAGTTTTATTTATAAAGCAGAACCTAAAAAGCTTTCCTATATATTTATCTCTTATAATAAGAAGCTAGAAAGCTTCTGAGCAAGCTTTTAGATAGTTAAATAGATCTTAAGAGATATACTAATATAAGCGTCTACTCTTAGAGTTAAATAGTCCTCATAAGATAACTTATTATATATAAGTTATAGAATAATATTTATATTCTAGTTAGATTAGTCTCTTAATCTTCACCTTTTAAGCGTTTTATACTAAATGCTTAAAAGCCTTTTAGCTAAGGTGTCCAGCTTATAAGTACTAGAGATATGTGTTATCTTCTTAAGTAAGCTTTAGATAGTATAAAAGTTACTTTTAAGAAGTTATAGCTACTAACTAAGTAGTATTTATAACTTCTAAGTAGTTTATATTAATATAGATTTATAATAAAAGCAGAATAAAGTAATTAGAAATAGATTTATATTTAAAAAATAAGATATTATTAATATATTTAAGCTTTTAGAGTGAAGTGCTAGCCTCTCTATAATATATTTTATTAATTCTTCTATTCAGCTAGATATTAGCACTCTTAAGAGAGGATTCTAAAATTATATTAGTCTTAAATCCCTTAATATAATAAATGTTTATAAGAGTAAGATCCTCTGTAAGCTCTCTTTATAGTTTATAGAGTGCATTTAAGAAGACCTTTATGTTAACTTTTTAAACTATAAGAACTTAATTTTCTGTAGCAACTCTTTCTAATCTCTTAAGATTCTTATAATCTTATAAATAGACTGAGTTATTAATAATATAGTTTGAAGATGTAATATTATAGATAGTATAAAGCTATAGAAGGTTTTTTATCTTATTAGTTATATTAAAGACTGATCTAAGCTTACTTCTTAGTTCTTTATAAGCAGATAGATCTAAGTTTAGCAGTCTTATAAAAATAGTAACCACTTTATTAAAGAAAGTTTTCTCTTTAGTAATATGTCTTTTTGCTTTTGCAATATCTTTTGATTTAATCTATCTCTTACTAATAAGGTTCTAATAGATTGGTTTCTATTTCTTTAAGAGTGCTTTAGTCTTAATATTATTCTAAATTTCAGCTATCACTTATAAGAGATTTTAGTGAGAACACTTTCTAATAAGTATAAATTTAACTTTTATATAATCTTTTAAGGACTATATATACTTTGCAACTTGCTTCTCTCTAATAAATTCTCAGTATAAACACTCTTTAGCTTTCTTAAGCATTTTTAAGTCTTAAGACTTTTTGTTTTTATTTAATTTGCCTTTAGATTTTATACCTCTTAAGTTTAAGTCTAAAGCTTAAAAGTTATTTAGTTAGCTTCTAATTATTATAAACAACCTATTAACCTTTATTTTCTTTTAATAAGCATTTAAATAGATAATACTAAAGAGGATTTTTATATAATATATAATATTTAGAATTAGTTTGAATGTTTTCTTATAAGCAATAAGCTTTTAGATCTATTACTTAGCCTACTTAAAAGCAATTTAGACTTCTATAGCTTAAAAAAAAGTCTTCACTATAAAAGCTCTATAGATATTAGAGATCTTATAAGTTAATACTTAATAATAGCAATCTATTTATTAGTTATAAAAGTCTATTAGGTTTATAGTTATATAAGCAGCTTTATAAAGAATAGCTATATAATTCTCTTATATAATAGTCTTTATAGCTAACTTACTCTTTATAAGTTATTCTTTAAGAAGTCTAACTACTATCTAGAGAGAAAATAAGTTCTTATTTAAAGTATCTAAAATAATAGAACTTATAAAGGATTATAAAATTAAAGAGGCTTATAAGAGATCTATGCTTTTATCTATCTCAAAAGTATTTAGTTTTTCTAAGTTAGTTTTAATAAGAAGCTTATATCTTAAGATGCTTATAGATAAAGTATTAGCTTTATTTATCTTATTTAAAATTTAGAGTTAAATTATGCTTATAAGTTTAATATTAATACTTATAAATAGCTAGTTCTAGATATATCTTAGGAGTTATTTCTTAGTTTTCTAGTTATTTTAGGCTTCTGTAGTAAAAATGCTCTATTATTTAATGAATATTTTATATCTAACTTAGAAGAAGGGGTTTTTAAGCTTTATAGCTTTCAGCTTAGTTAGCTTAAGAGAGGCTTAACTTTAGGTTAGCATAAGAGTATTAGAAACTTATGCAATATTATTCTCACTAATAAGTTGCTACTAAGAATTAGCATTATATCTTAGAAAGTCTGTTTATCTACACTTAATTGCCTACTTAGAGATCTATTTATTATAGACTTCTCTGTTCTACTTATTGAGGAGTGTAAAATACTTTTCAAGAGAAGGTATGTTAATCTTATTTCTGCTCTTAAAGTTAAGCGCTTTAGGTTTATTTAGGTTGATATATTTCTAGACGTTATAAGTGATGCAAATAACCTTAAGGTAGTTAAATTAGACTAGCTAGTCTTTATAAGTCTTTAACTTAATTTATATAGCTTTAAGGCATAAGTCTATCTCAAAAGCTTTTCTAGAAGAGTGAGATATTTTATAAGTTATAAAAATTAGTTATAGAAGTATAGAAAGAGAAGAAGGAGATCTGCTCACTCTATAAGATGTTCTAGTAATAATAAAGAGGTTAAATTGAAGTTTTAATAAGCTAAGCTTATAACTGCTGAGAGCTAGCAGTTAGAAGAGACCTAAAGAGTTTATAAAAAGATATATATTACTTAAGAGAAGTTTACTTTTATAAGCATCCTTAAATTATAAGCTTGCAAGGCCTATGCTAGTTATATAACCTGCTCCCTCAGTAAGGCTTACTGAGGGGCTGCATAAGGCAGGGAGCATATTATGAGGTAGATCGCCACAATAAACAACTTAATAAAGTTAGA
The DNA here is from genome assembly GCA_027406005.1 of Colletotrichum horii. Taxonomy (NCBI): domain Eukaryota; kingdom Fungi; phylum Ascomycota; class Sordariomycetes; order Glomerellales; family Glomerellaceae; genus Colletotrichum; species Colletotrichum horii. The sequence continues at coordinate 7,292,631 of JANVYB010000001.1, read as the reverse complement.
GCAAAATAGGTTATTTATAGCAACTTTTAGAATAAAAATAATAAAACAGTTTATATTATAGTTGCTAATCTTATTGATTTATAAGTTTTTCTGCTAATTATAGCATTTAAAGATCTAAAACTTCACTAAGTTAATATAGTTATAGCTTTTTTAAATATCTTTATAAGAGATTAAAATATCTTTATTATATAACTTTATAAGTTTAATAATAAATTGCTGAGAGCTAGCAGTTAGAAGAAACCTAAAGAGTTTATAAAAAGGTGTGTATTGCTTAAGAGAAGTTTATCCTTATAAGCATCCTTAAATTGTAAGCTTATAAGGCTTATGCTAGTTATATAACCTGCTCTCTTAGTGAGGCTTACTGAAGGGCTATATAAAGCAGAGAGCATATCATAAGATAGATTATTATATACTTCTTTAGCTATAAGAACAGCTAAATATGCTTTATATATATGTCAAAATGCTTATAAGCTAAAATAAATTATATAAAGACTGAATATATATAGAAAATCTAAAAACTTCTTATAAAGAAAAAATAGCTTAAAAGCCTGCCTCTTATATTAAGGTTAAAAGCACCTTAATAAGCACTTTTAACTTATAATCTATTTAGACAGCCTTATAAATATGCAAATTATGCTAGCTTATATGCTTTATGCTTATAAGTGAGAGCAGTTAACTAACTAAATATAAATAAAAACAAAGAATTTTCTTAAGCTATATATAAGTTTATTTTTTCTTTTTGCATAACCTTTTATATTTTATTATAATTATCTATTTTTTATATTTTCTATTATAACACTATCTCTTAAAGATTATATATCTTTATAATCCTTTTTATAAGTCTTTTTTTATCTTATTGCATAATTTCTAAGTTTTATTATAGCTTATAAGACTGCTTATATATACTGCCTTTAGCTGCAGGTTGAGTAGAACTAAGTCTTAAGAGATTAAGCTGTTTATACTGCTGCCTGTAATACTTATAATTTAACTGATAAGCTTAGTAAATGCTATTATAATCTTTTTGTATATTTTCTGCTAATAAGATTGATCTAGCTATAGACTTTATTAATAAGGCTTATGAGGACCTACCTTCTGAGGTTTATTTCTATTAACACCTCTATAAGTATCTTTTTAGAACTATCTTTAATAATTATACTTCTGCTTTTAAGTAGGTTTATAAGGAGATAGCAGAGGAGTTTATTCTTGCTGCTTATAAGTTAGAAGGTAATAAGATTGATTTTTTTAATCTTTTTCTTAAAGATTTTGACTTAATTATGATTCTTAAGTCTTATAAGCATATAAGTCTCAATATTATTCCTTCTTTTGAGTGGAAATGCTTATTAAAGCGTTTTCTAACAGGTTGTAATAAGGAGATTATTGCTCTTAAGGAGGACCCTATTGAGAAGCCTCTTAAGTCTGCAAAGAGTTTATTTTCTTTTTGTTTTTTATAAGTCTGTTTGCAGGCATTTTATTTATAAATATATAAATAACTTAAAAGCTTCCTTTTTGATATTTCTATTTTAACTATATATTATAAATATTAATATGTTTTAAGTAGGTGTTTAATCTCTCTCTTTTGCTTATAATAAGTCTAATTATTTATTAGTTATTATAATAGATATTCTAAATATTACTAAGTTTAAGTTTGATATTTTTAAATAGCTTCTAAAGAGTGACTGTTTTTTTTGCTGTTTCTATTAGGCTTAAGAGTTCTATCTTAATAGTTGAAGTTATAACTGTTGCTTATTAGATTGCTTTCTATTAAATTAGTCCTCTGAATAATATTATAAAATATCTTTATGAGGATTGATATATAGCTTTATTATTTGTAAATAAAGCATCTATTGCAATAAGAAGCATTTAAGCATCTATAAGTTTACTTCTTAAGATGCTGAAGTATATAGAAAGATATTTAGTTCTATATAGGTATTATATTATATATTTTGCTGCGTTTAAATGCTCTTGAGATAGGTTTGTGAGGAATCTTAAGAGCAGTGCTGTTGTGAAAGCAATATCTGCCTATATAAGTATAGTAATATAAAGTATTAATTTAACTATTTCTTAGTAGATTTTAATTTTTTGAATTATTGCTTGCCTTAAGTTCTTTCTAAGATCTATTTATAAAAGTAGTATTAATAAGTAAGTAGCATTTTATAAATTAAACTTTTAAGTGATCTTTTTAATATATAAGTTATAAATTAGAAATATCTTTTAAGCCTTTTAATCCTTTATAACTTATATTCTAAAGTACTATTTAATATCTCTTTGCTTTTTAATTTTATATTTTTTTTTAATTCTTTTAATAATCTTATTAGCTTTTTTTTAATAGTTTTTATAAAAAAGAACTAAGAAGTTATCTATATAAAAAACTACTATAACCTTTTAGTTAGGATTTTAGAAAAGATATAAGTCCTCTTTTAAGCCTTATAGATTAAGTTTTATAAAAGTTAAGCTGAATTCCTTATATTAGAGAAATAGAGCATTTTAAAGTCTATATAGAGCTTTATCTAGCTTAATAATATATTCTGCTAGAGATTTAAAGTGCTTTATAAGTTTTTCTATCTCTTAAGGTAGCTTATAAGTGACTAGTTCTCTTCTTTTTAGCATTTTAGTGTTTAGAAATATATTAACTATATTATATTAAAAGATCTTATAATTAAACTGAGCATTAATTGCTATTATAACCTAGAAGGTTTTTAATATAAAGGTTGCTATATAAGTATTCTTAAGATCTCTTAATTAAAGGTTTCTTCTTATAATAATTTAGGCTTTTATCTTTATAAGATATCTATTTGCATCTAACTTATAAGTGAAGACTTATTTCAAGAGAAAGGGCTTTAAGTGCGCTTTTAAGCAGTTTAAAACCTTTTATATCTTAAAGTTAATAATCTTCTGAAGTTTTTTATAATATACAGCAATAAATAGCTTTTAAAGCTATTTTAGAAGCTTCTTTATGTTCTTTTAAGTCTTTAAGAGTGGTAGTAGTTTTAAGTAATAAATTTTCTTAGATTATAGAAAGGGTTTTAGAGGTGGGTTTAGTATTAAGCTTTTAAAAGTTTAGCTTCTAAAAAGTTTTTTAGATTCTAACTTTATTATCTTATAAAATATATAATAGAGTTTTTTGCTTTTCTCTATTGCCTTCTGTTTCTTTAGTATAAAAGTAGTAAAAAAGTATTTCTAATTTTACTTATTAGATATTATAATTTTTTCTACTACATTGATAGAGATATCAGAAAATATAGTAAATATACTCTTTAGATTGCTTTAAAGGCTACCTCTTTTATAAGAGTAAGTTTAAATATAAATCTTCTTTATATAGATATGCTTTTTCTATAGCTTAAAAGGTTCTTCTTATATATTATTAAAGTTAGGCTGTACTTTAAGAAGAAGAGAGTCTTTATAAGTGTTATTTATTTCTATCAGTTTAAAGTCTGCTATATTTCTTAACAAAAGCCCTGTTCCACTAGTTTCTAATGCTTTATAAGATTTAGGTTTAGTAGTTATAGTATTACTTTTTAGGCTTTTATTACTTACAAACTTTAGGTTTTATCTAAAAGGTTTATTTCTAAGATCTTAGCTTATTAGTTTAAAAGATATTTTAAGAGTAAGAAGGCTATACTAAGTGTTCTTAAATATAGTTTTCTGATTTTTTGCGCTTTATAGCAACTGTTATGCTATAATTCCCTTATTAAAAATAAAGTTAATTTTATTTAAAATATTAAAGCTTATAAATATAGTAAAAGCAGAAGGTAATTCTTTAATTTCTTTTATAATAAATCTTATAACTATAAGCTTTATAGCTTCTTTAGCATTTTGTTTTAAATAGAACTTACTTTTATTAAATATAACGTTTTATGAGATAATAACCTTTTTAAGCTTTAAGATTTAAATTCTATAAAGATTATATATATTTAGTATATATTTTATAAGGTATTTAATATAGCTTTATAAGACTACTTTAAACTTTCTTCTCTTTATTTCTCTTTCTCTTTCTCTCTTAAAGATATATGCTTTATAACTATAAGCATATATTTCTCCTTAGTAAGGTTAAGTTTTTAGGCTTTATAAGATGCTATAAGCTGGTGTTTAAGTATTAATATGCTCTTTAAATTATTCTTTTTCTATTTTATTAGAGAACTTTTATTTTGTTAATATATAAGGACTTATATTATATAGAAAAATCCTTATAAGTACTGATTTATTTTACAGCTTAATTAAAAGCTTTACTATATAAAGCATTTATATACCTTATATAATTGCCTTTTTTCTTACTTTTTCTCTTCTTCTTATTAGTTCTTTTATATAAAGTGAGAGAAGTTTAATATTAATATTATTCTTATAAGCTTACTGCTAATATTTAGTTATTCTTTAGATTGTAATAATAGATCTATTAATATCTTACTATATTTTATATATAAGGAGTTCTTTTTATTAAAAAACCTAGTTTTTAAAGGTTTAAAGCATTTAGAAAACTTTATAATAAGTTTTATTTATAAAGCAGAACTTAAAAAGCTTTTCTATATATTTATCTTTTATAATAAGAAGTTATAAAGCTTTTAAGCAAGCTTCTAAGTAGTTAAATAGATCTTAAGAGATATATTAGTATAAGTGTTTACTCTTAAAGTTAAATAGTTCTTATAAAATAACTTATTATATATAAGTTATAGAATAATGTTTGCATTTTAGCTAAGTTAGTCTTTTAATTTTCACTTTTTAAGCGTTTTATACTAAATGCTTAAAAGCTTTTTAGCTAAAGTGTTCAGCTTATAAGTGCTAAAGATATATATTATCTTTTTAAATAGGCTTTAGGTGATATAAAGGTTGCTTTTAAGAGGTTGCAGCTATCAGTTAGGTAATATTTATAACTTTTAAATAGCTTATATTAATATAGATTTATAATAAAAGTAGAATAGAGTAATTAGAAATAGATTTATATTTAAAAAATAAAATATTATTAATATACTTAAGCTTTTAGAGTAGAGTGTTAGCCTCTTTATAGTATATCTTATTAATCCTTTTATTTAGTTAGATATTAGCACTTTTAAGAGAGGATTTTAAGATTATATTAGTTTTAAATCCCTTAATATAATAAATATTTATAAGAATAAGATCTTTTATAAGCTTTCTTTATAGTCTATAAAGTGTATTTAAAAAGACTTTTATACTAACTCTTCAAACTGTAAAAACTTAATTTCTTATAGCAACCTTTTTTAATTTCTTAAGATTTTTATAATCTTATAAATAGGCTGAGTTGTTAATAATATAGTTTGAAGATATAGTATTATAAATAGTATAGAGCTATAGAAGGTTTTTTATCTTATTAGTTATATTAAAAACTGATTTAAGCTTGCTTTTTAGTTTCTTATAAATAGATAGATCTAAGTTTAGTAGTTTTATAAGGATAGCAACTATTTTATTAGAAAAAGTTTCTTCTTTAATAGTATGTTCCTTTGCTCTTATAATATCTTCTGATTTAATCTATCTTTTGTTAATAAGGTCTTAATAAATTAGTTTCTATTTCTTTAAGAGTGCTTTAGTTTTAATATTATTTTAGATTTCAGCTATCACTTATAAGGGATTTTAGTGAAAATACTTTCTAGTAAGTATAAATTTAACTTTTATATAATCTTTTAGAGACTATATATGCTTTGCAGCTTGCTTCTCTCTAATAAATTCTTAATATAAGCACTTTTTAGCCTCTTTAAGTGTTTTTAAGTTTTAAGACTTCTTATTTTTATTTGATTTGCTTTTAGATTTTATACTTCTTAAGTTTAAGTTTGAAGTTTAAAAGTTATTTAGTTAGCTTCTAATTATTATAAATAATTTATTAACTTTTATTTTCTTTTAATAAATATTTAAATAGATAATACTAAAAAGGATTTTTATATAATATATAATATTTAGAATTAGTTTGAATATTTCTTTATAAGTAATAAGCTTTTAGATCTATTGCTTAGCTTACTTAAGAGTAATTTAAATTTCTATAGCTTAAAAGAAAGTTTTTACTATAAAAGCTTTATAGATATTAAAGATCTTATAAGTTAATACTTAGTAGTAGCAATCTGTTTATTAATTATAGAAGTCTATTAGGTTTATAGTTATATAAGCAGCTTTATAAAGAATAGCTATATAATTCTCTTATATAATAGTCTTTATAGCTAACTTACTTTTTATAAGCTGTTCTTTAAGAAGTCTAACTACTATTTAGAGAGAAAATAAGTTTTTATTTGAAATATTTAGAGTAATAAAGCTTATAAAGGATTGCAGAATTAAAGAAGCTTATAAGAGATTTATGCTTTTATTTATTTTAAAAGTATTTAGTTCTTTTAAGTTAGTTTTAGTAAGAAGCTTGCATTTTAAAATGCTTATAAATAAAGTATTAGCTTTATCTATCTTATTTAAGATCTAAAGCTGAATTATACTTATAAGTTTAATATTAATGCTTATAAGTAGCTAGTTCTAGATATATCTTAAGAGTTATTCTTTAGTTTTTTAGTTATCTTAAGCTTCTGCAGCAGAAATGCTTTATTATTTAATAAACATTCTATATCTAACTTAAAAAAAAGGGGTTTTTAAGCTTTATAGCTTTCAGCTTAGTTAGCTTAAGAAGAGCTTAACTTTAGGTTAATATAAGAGCGTTAGGAATTTATGCAATATTATTCTTATTAGTAGGTTGCTACTAAAGATTAGTGTTATATCTTAAAAAGTCTATTTATCTATATTTAGTTGCTTACTTAGAGATCTATTTGTTATAAATCTCTCTGCTCTACTTATTGAAGAGTATAAAATATTCCTTAAGAGAGGATATATTAATTTTATTTCTACTTCTGAAGTTAAGTATTTTAGGTCTATTTAGGTTGATATATTTCTAAATGTTATAAGCAATATAAATAACTTTAAAGTAGTTAAACTAAACTAACTAGTTTTTATAAGTTTTTAACTTAATTTATATAGCTTTAAGGCATAAATTTATTTTAAAAGCTTTTCTAAAAAAGTAAAATATTTTATAAGTTATAAAAATTAGTTATAGAAGTATAAAAAGAGAAAAGAGAGATTTGCTTACTTTATAAGATGTTCTAGCAGTAATAAAAGGGTTAAATTGAAGTTTTAATAAGCTGAGCTTATAACTGCTGAGAGCTAGCAGTTAGAGGAAACCTAAAGAGTTTATGAAAAGGTATATATTGCTTAAGAGGAGTTTATCTTTATAAGCGTCCTTAAATCGTAAGCTTGTGAGGCTTATGCTAGTTATATAACCTGCTCTTTTAGTAAGGCTTACTGAGGGGCTGTGTAAGGCAGGGAGTGTATTGTGAGGTAGATTGCTATATAAATCTAGCTGGTTTTATAGATTAAAGAGAGCTTTCTATAGACTATAAGAATTGCCTCTTCTCTAGTATAAGCAAATTATTACTATCTTTAAATAATTAGATTTCTATCTACTTCTAAAAAAACTTTATATTCTTATTAATAAGAATAGCGTTATAATATTGCTTTATATTAATAATATACTTATTGCTATACCTAATATTAAGCAAATTAATAACTTTAAAGATAACTTATATAACTTCTTTTAGATTAAAGATTTAAGTGAGGCATAATAGTTTCTTAAGTTTAAGATTATTTGCTACTAAAAGACAAAATAACTCTAGATCTTATAAGCTAAATATATTAACAATATGCTAATAGAAAAGGGCATTATTAGATATAACTAAGTCTCTTACCCTCCTAGCAATACTTAGCTGCTAAAGATAATAGAACAATATAAAACGCCTGCTGAGATATATAAATATTAAAGCAATTTAAGCAAGTTATAATAGATTATAAATAATATATAACTAGTTATCTCTATACCTATAGGCAGAGCTGCTAGAAATTAATAACATACTTCTGAAAAGCATAATAAACTGCTGAGATTAATATAGAGATATCTTTATAGCTTACAGTCTCTAGCATTCTGCTTTAGCAGCTTAAGTTACTCTATTAATAACCTCAAATTGTCAGTTTACTATAATACTAGTTAGTTAGATTATAAGAGATCTAGCAAATTAACAGCTAGTTATATAGTTATAAATAAAAAAGCACTAATTACTTAAAAGTTAACACTATAATTATTTATAGCTATATTAACTTATAAAGCTGAGTAGATAAATCTTATGCTTAGAGGGAAAGCTCTATTATATATTGCAGATCTCTTTAAAAAAATAGATATCTTTATTTAATTACCTCTCTAGATATATATAGATTCTATAAATACCTTTAATAATTGCTTATTAGGCAGATAGTTACTTAAATTATACTATATCAAAATTAAATATTACTAAATTATTAATAATATCAGCAATAGAGACTTTAAGATTAACTATATCTTAACTTATAAAATAGTTGCTAATAGCTTTATTAAACTGCTAATAGTAGAGAAGTATTGCAACTTTATTAAAATGCTAGGTTTATTTAAACTACTTATAACTGATAATAAGTCTTAATCTAAAGATAATATCTTAAGACTTAAACTTAATTAAGTCTCTTTTATTTATTTATTTCTTTTATATATAATAACTTCAATTCTTTATATCTTATTAACTAATTAACTTTTATAGTTAAACTTTATATTATTTTGATCGCCTTAATTTGCTCTTCTTAACAGTTAAACTGCTAATTATAAAACTCTTCTGCATAAGAAGTTACTTAAGAATAAAGGCTTAAAAGGTAATTAAAGACTTTAACTTTATAAAGTTATAAGTTTATCGCTAAGCTAGATATCTTAATATATCAATCTAAGTTTAACTTTACTAAGTTTAATTAAATATTAAAAGCATAAGTTAGAATAAAAGCAAAAAGAAAACTAAATATTATAGCATTTTCTAATAATTATCCTAGTTAATTAAATTTATGCTGATATAAAATAAGCATTTTAGAACTAACTTTTATAAAAACCTATAAACTCTGCTTATTTTAAGGTATTAAGCTTAACTATAGAGATATAATCCTAATATTAATTTACTAATATTAAGAAGTAACTAAACTTAATTGCTATAAGCTTAATTTAAACTTAAAACCTTAAGGTTAAATTGCTAGCTCTTTTAATCTAAGTCTATATAATTTAAAAATAGCTAAACTATTATATTATATAGCCTAAGTTTGCATTAAGGTTACTTTAAGTTTAGTAAAAGTTCTATATAGTAATTAAGTATATAAGAGAAATAAAAAGGTTAGAAGTGTTTTAAAAAGCAATATAAGATAATAAAGATAATATAGCATAAAAAGAATAAAACAAAAAGGCAGAAACAAATTATATAGTTATATAACAATTTAAATTACTGCTTTAGGATAGGAATAGCTTTATAAGGGTGCTAGGGAAGTGTCAGCTGAAAGGGGGGTGTGAGACGGTAGTCAGCTAGGCCTAGGCCTAAGGCCTGAATCCCAGCCTGAATCCCACCTTTACGTAAGGGATCAGCCACACCACTTTATAGCCAGGCGCGCCTGGCGCTCATAGCTAGATTAATCAAGCCACTTCACGCACGGGGTAACGAAACATTAGAAACGAGAGGCAGAGGGCGCGTGACCACGGGTACGCATGTGCTGACGGGCTTTGACTTCAGGGTCCACTGGGCAGCCCTGCACCGCGGCGCGGAGCCGGAGCTCCGGGAAGGATTGAAGGAGCGTCCCATGGTTCAGCAGAACTGCCTACCAACACGAAAGATAAGAAACCGAGGGACACGCTGTGCGCTGGGAGAATAAATGGCAATGTGGCCATTTGTCAACGTGGTTGGCGCCAGTGGCCCAAGCCATTTGGTTGTTAAGCTTTCTCGTGACACAGCGAAACGCATGGCTGCCGTGGGACAAGAAACAGACCAGCCAGTCTTGGCCTGTCCGCCTAGACAAGCCATCTGCGTGGCCAAGGAACGATTCACGGTTGTCGTGTTACTAGCGGGAGGGCTAATCTGGCAGACCGGGAAAGCATCTGGCCAAGGACCCCTTCGTGAGATGGGGCCATTATGGAGACCTGGAATTTGCAGGGAAGGTCGACAGCTTGAGCGCATCGAGGATGGTGATAAGGCGGTTAACACCTCAGCTTACCCCCCGCAAAAGCTCATCTTACCCCTCCCCACCTTTCTCAAATTAGGTGGTTTATACTTATAGAAGTCACTTATAAGTTTATGAAAATAATGCTAGTTTGTTTTTATCTATAAAAGGTGAATATATAAATTATAATTTAAATATAGTTTAACTATATTTTAATTATATTTAAAAGTTTCTTTAAGCTTATTTCTATTTAGTTCTAAAAAAGTCTTAAATTTTGCTTAAGCTTCAGTTTTTTTATTTTATTCTTTCTGCTAGCTTTTAAAGCTAAAGCTAAGCTTAAGCTTAGCAGCAGAGAAAGTCAAAAAAATACAAAATATAATATAATACAAAAATACAATACATAATACAAAAATACAATACAAAATACAATATAAGTATTTGTATTGTATTTTTGTATTATACTAAATATATATATTTAAAATACAATACAAAATATATGTATTGTATTTTGTATTTTGTATTGTATTTATGTATTTTATTTTAATTATATAAAACTAGAGTTTTTTAATATAATTATATAAGCTTATATACTATTAATAGTAGTAATATCTTAGAATATTAAGATTAAAAATCTAGGAAAATTATATACTATATAAAACTATTATAAAAGCTTAACCTAAGATTTTTAACTAAATCTAGCTATATTTAATATATTTAATATATTAATAGAGCTAATTAATAGATATTTTACTTGTTTTTCTAACTGCTTAGTTCTATCAGCCCAGCCTGTATATAAAGTAATCTTAAATACTACTACACCTAAAACTAACTTCTTAAAATCCACTAATTATTTCTAAACTCTTTATTAAATTCAATATCTATCGTATAATTCTATACTTAACTGATTTGAAATCAGAAAATTTCAGAGAATCAAATAAACTGTCTCCCTAAATCTATAAGGTATATATCTATTTTCATAGATTATATTAAAACTATATAAACCTTTTGTATTTTATATTAAATACACTTTGCAATGTAGCACTAAAAAACACTAGATTTTCACATTAAATTCTTTAAAAAAAATGAAATACAGCATTACTACTTTTATTAACCCTAACCTTACCTACTCTAATAAGGCTATTAAGTTAATTAATGCTTTTTATTTATTTATTCAGTCTTACCAGGCTACTTCTCAAGCTTTTTCCAACCTTCTTATTAGCTTAAACCCTCTTAAGGACCTATAAGACCCTATATTTACTTCCTAATTAGGAAATCTTATTGAAAACCTTAGCTTTTATAGCAATTTAGTTGATTTTAAAGCTGATTTTCAGCTTAACAACCTTCTGCCTCAAACTGAGGCTATAGAGGCCCTCCTACCCCTTCAAACAACTAAATTTCCCTCTGAAACTATAGAGGAATTACCTGATTTAGCCTTTTTTTCTACTATAAGTGATACTATTAACCTTAAGGTTACTCTTTTAAACTTAAGGTTTATAAAGCCTTATAGTAGTCCTCCTCTAGCCTCTCTACCTAAGAGCCCTATAAGGGACCCTTCTGCAGCTTCTTCAGAGTTTATACAGTTATTTATAAGTAATTTAACTATATATTAACCTCTTTATTTAAATATATACTAATATATATATATTTAGGTATCTAAAAAGAGATATAAATATTATAGTAGGAAGTATATAAATCTAAGAAGGCACTATAGTTAGAGGACTAAAAGGGGAGGAGTTTGTAAGTTTAAGCTTAAATAAGCTAGTATTTAGTAGTTTTTTCCTTTAGTTATATGCTTTTTTTGTGGAATTATTTCTTTTTTATTCTTTTAGTTAGGTATATAAAAGTAAATAAATAAAAAAAAGGTGTAAAATTATAACTTTAAAAGTAGTTTATTATTATATAAGATATAAGTATTTAAAGTAAATATCTATATATTTACTTTACTTTATATTATTCCTTTATTAAATCCTAGTATAAGTGATAATAATTAAAGTTTTCTTTCTAGAAAGATATAATATTATTTATATATATATAATTATAATTAGTCTTATTATATATATCTAATATATCTATTTCTTTATTAATTAGATTAATAATAGATATAATAATAAAAGTAAAATAGTTTATCTATAAAGAAGTTTATTATTAATATATATTATATATAAGTTAAACTTATAAACTTACTAAGTTATTAATACTTATATCTAATAAATAACGGCTTTTAGTATAATATATAATAATATTATATATAGTATTACTTTTAGTATTACTTATAATATTATTAAAATATCCTTTTTCATATAATATAATATTATTCTTTATATTAATATTATTAATATTAATAGTATTAGACTTATAATATAAGTGAATTTTATAATATAGTTCACTATAAATATTATTAATAAGATCTATAGTTTTATAAACTATTAAAGTAGATATATCTAGTTCTAAATTAATATTAAAACTATTAATAGTATCTATATTATAAATTAGTTAAATCTTTATTCTAGTAGTATTATTATAAGAATTAAATAGTAATTACTTTCTATATTTTCAGCAAAATTATTAAGATTATTAAAATCATCTAATAATATACTAGATATATCAGACATTTTAATAATATATATAGATTTTTTATAGTTAAATATAGTTTTTAATACTTATATATATAATATATTAGAATATATAAATATAAGCTTTATTTTTAATATATTAATATAATATATAAAGGATATATTATATATATTTACTAAAAGATATATTATTATTAGTTATTAGTAGTTATTAGTTATTATTAGTTATTATTAGCTATTAACCCTAACTTAAAGCTTAAAAAAATAAGTAAAAATAAATTAAAAAATGAATTTAAAAAGGAAATTAAATAAAAAATTAAAAAAAAACAAAAACAAAAGTGACTATAATGGGATTCAAACCTAAGCTCTTGCAAAAACAATAACGCTAATATAGGAAATTTATCACACTAGTAACGCTTAAACTGCTAGGTTAAAGCGCCTGCTCTGAAGGATATTAAGCGAGGTAGGGTTTATCCTATAAGTAGCAGAGGTTGTCCAAAAAATACAATACAAATACATCCCCTCATAAGGTTAAATCTACTAAAGTAAGTATTTTTAAGCAATTAGTATAGCTATTATAAAAAGTAAATATACTATAATTATCTATGAAAAAAGCGCTATTTTGAGCAGTAGGACCCACTTTTATAGCCCTTAGTTTACTATAGTTATTACTGCTTATATAATAAAAGCACTAACATTTTCCTTCTCAAGTTAAATACAATACACTAAAAATACAGACCCACTTTTAAATATATATAAAATAATTTATTTAATAATATTACGTAATAACCTATATAAACCCTGTATTTTTTGCTTTATTATAGCTATATATCTAAAAATAATATTAAAAACTATTAAATTTAATTAAAAATAGATATTTTTATAAAAAATACAAAAATATAATGTATTTTCTGTATTGTATTTTTTCCAACCTCTGATAAGTAGTTTATAATGCGAATAATTTTAATAATATTAATTAATTAGGGGGATTTCCTAGTAAAGTTCTAGTATTAATTATACTAAATATTTAGTTATTTAGAGGTACTTAAAAGCAGTAGATATTAAATAATAATTTATTATTAATTAATATAATATAAAATTAATAAATAAATAAATATTATATTATTAAATATTAATAATATTAAAAATAATATATATAAATAAGAATATTTATTAATATATATATATATATATATATATATATATATATATATATATATATTAACTTATTAAGTAATAATTATAAATATATGCTTTAAATTTTATTTAACTAGTTCTAATTAAAAATATATATTAGTATACTATATAAAAACTTATAATATACTAATCTAAGCTCCTATTTTCTACTTTTATAAACCTATTAAATATAAACTTAAAAATAATAGGATTAAATATTTTCTTTTAAAACTATAGTAATATATCTTTATCTTTATTAATATATATATCTTATTCTTCTTTAGTAAAGTTGTTTCTATTCTATTCGCTTTATTCTATATAATATTTATTTATATTATATAATATCCTTATAGCTAATTTATTTCCTATAGGATATATTAAAGTATTCTATAATAATTAGTTTTAACTTTTAAATATTAAGTATTAAATTAAATAATAATATACTTACTAAATATTTTTTAAAAGTAGAATAATTATATCTTAAACTAAGATATTCTTTTATAATAATATAATAAAAAGCTTTACTTTTTTTCTCTTCTTCTAACTAGCTAGCTAATATAGTAAAAGGATTAAATCTTTTAAAATTATCCTCTATATATAAGCTTAAGCCGTCTATATTAAAATCTTCATCTCTTTTTTCAGCTTCTTCTTCTCTTAAAGTCATATTACTATATTGAATATAGCTTATAAGCATATCTATAAATTTAGATATCTTTTGAATAATAACAGTATTACTATCAGTAATAAAAGTATTATCTATTTCTATTATAATATTAATACTATTAAAAATATAATTAAAATATTACTATAATAATAATTTTACTTACTTCAATATTATATAATATATAAGCTGTATATAATAATAGTTATAACTTATAATATAGTTAATATTATTAACTTAGAGACTAAAGTTTAAACTTATAAATTATAAACTTAAAGTAAATAAACTATATATTATATATATATATATATAAATATAAAGTAGTTATAAGTAACTAATAACTAATAACTAATAACTAATAACTAATAACTAATAACTAATAACTAATAACTAATAACTAATAACTAATAACTAATAACTAATAACTAATAACTAATAACTAATAACTAATAACTAATAACTAATAACTAATAACTAATAACTAATAACTAATAACTAATAACTAATAACTAATAACTAGTACTAATAATTAGTAATAATAACTAATAATAATAACTAGTACTAATAATTAGTAATAATAACTAGTAATAATAACTAGTAATAATAACTAGTAATAATAATTAGTAATAATAACTAGTAATAATAACTAGTAATAATAACTAGTAATAATAACTAGTAATAATAACTAATAATAATAACTAATAATAATAAGTTATTATTATTATATATTACTCTTAAATAACTTTTAATAAGTATATATAGCTAATATATATCTACTTTTATATTATAGTATTCTATCTATATCACTATATATTAAATACTATAAGCTAACTATTAGTATACTATATATTATAAACATCTTTAAATTACTATCTGCTTTAAACCTATAAAAAATCCCTATAAAAAACCTCTTTATATCTATATATTATAAACTCTTTTAACCTATTATACACTTTAAATCTATAAAAAATCTCTTTATATCTATAAAAATGCTTTCTGATCTTAACAACAATTATTCTCCTATTGAAACTTCTTCTATAAGCTCTAGCTCTAATATTAGTAATACTAATAATATTAGCTTTCAAATTAACGCTAGTTTTTCTCAGATTAGTATTACTAATACTAGAGAATTTAAATATAAAGACAATAAAGAAAATCAACCTAATTATATTTAGAGACCTTCTATAGCTTATATATTACAAAATAATTTATTTATATATAAATTAAGGCTTATAAACCTATTAGAACCTCAAAAAATCAACTTAATTTGTAGCTATCCTAGCTGTAACTAGTCTTTTAATACTAAAGCTGCAAGATTTCAAGCTAGTAATAAAGTTACCTACTATAAAACCTATTATAAACTTATAGCTACTTCTACTAAAGAAGAAGAATAACCTAGAAAAATAAAGCATAAGTTATATATATATATATATTATATTATATTATATTATATTATATTATATTATATTATATTATATTATATTATATTATATTATATTATATTATATTATATTATATTATATTATATTATATTATATTATTTTAATTTATATAATTAATAAAACTAAATACTAACTTATTTAACTTTATAATTTCAAATTATATTGCTACTAATAATAATTATAATATTACTTAAGCAGATATTAATAGCTTTATATCTAGCCTCTCTACTAGATCTAACTTTAAGAGACTTAGAACTAGTACTATATTAGGAAGTAATATAGAAATTATAGAAGAAAAAGCCTATAATTATATTATAAACCTACTTATTAAGTATAATTTATTTTTTAGTACTATTACTTTAAAGGATTTTAATAATATGCTATATTATTTTAATAGGTAAGTAATTAAATATATTATTTTAATAATAAAAGAATAATATTAATATATATTAGTAATACACCTAAAATTCAACCTAAACCTTTAAATAGTTATATTAGCTAAAAATATAACTCTTTTAAGGTTAATATTATTAGCAAATTATATCAATATATTAATAATAATAGCTTTTTATCTTTTCAACTAGATATTTAGACCTCTATAGACTATAAACCTTATTTAGAGGTTATAGCTTCTTTTATTAATAGTAAATACAATATTAAGTATAAACTACTAGGTATATATATATATATTAGATTATTTAAAAGTATTATATATTAATATTAATTTATTTTAAGGTTTGAATATTTAACTGAAGCGCATACTGGAGTCTATATTAAAGATATATTTACTTGAAATATATTAAATGCTTATAATATACTTAAATCTGCAGTAATAAAGTAAATATTACTTAATACTTATTAAAGTTAATATTTATTATAATATAAAAAAGTTATAACTAATCTAATATTAATATAGTATTACTAGAGATAATAGCTCTAATAATAATACCTTTTTTAAGAACTTTATTAATAGCTATAATAAAGAAAATATAACTTTTCCTATTTATAATATTAAATGCTTAGCATATATACTTAATTTAGCTGCTAAAGATATTATAAATAAGTTTAGTAGTACTACTATTAAAGATTTAGATATAGTAGACTTTAAAGATATAGCTATTTATAATAATTATAGTAGGGCTATAGAAAAGCTATCTGAAAAGGAAAAAGAAAGGTTTTTAAAGAAAAACTTTAGTAAGTATATTCTTTCTATATATAGTTGTTTTTTAATATATAATATAATATTAATTTATAATATTTAGGTATTATAAGATTACTTAAATAAGTAGTAATTCTTCTTTATAATAATACTACTATATAAAAAGAGTTTAGATATGCTATTAATATAGCAAAAGAAGATTGCTCTTTTAAAGCTAATATATATAAAACTAAAATTCCACTCTGTAAGTAATATATATATATATATATATATATATATATATATATATATAATATTTTAATACTAATTAAATATATTATTTAGGTAATGAAACTAAATGGAATTCAGTTTATATAATGATAGATATAGCTCTAAAACTACAACCTGCTTTAAATAAATTAAATCAACTAACTAAATTAGATATATTTAAAGCAGTATATCTTAGTTTTAATCAGTAGGTATAACTTAAATATTTAAGGGATATATTGAAGCATTTTTATAACCCTACTATAACTTTATAATCTCAAAGTTATCAAACTATTAGTACTAGTATACTTTTACTAGCTAATATTTATAATAGTTTAAAAGATAAATTAGAAATTTATACTGATTTTTTTAATTCTATTAATAAAGTAAGTTTTTAAATATATATATATTATACTTTAATATCTTATTATATAATATATACTAATTTATATTAAATAGTTTGAAAAATCTCTATACCCTTATTCTCAATACTTTGCTTCAGCAATTAAAGTAGGGTTAAATAAACTAGAGAGCTATTTTCCTAGCCTTATAGTTACTAAAAAGGACTATAATATATATAAACCTTACCTATTTAGGTTTATTTTAGATCTTAGATTAAATATTAATAATTTAATTAATATACTTAATATAGAAAAGCTGATTAAGCAAGCTTATATTAAACAAGCTAAAAAGGATTTAACTGAAGAATATAAATCATAAGTATTTTAATTTAATTAAATATATATCTATATATTTACTAGTTATAAACTAATATTAATATATAAATATTTAGGTTAAAATCTAATATTATAGCAGAGTTAAATGCTTTAGGCAAATCTCAGTTATATTTAGAAGCTTCTAATAGCTTTATTAATATAGATAATAGTAGTAGTGAAGAAGAAAACTATACTAGTTCTACTAATAAAGGAAAATCTAGAGCAGATATTTCAAGAACAAATTTTGCTATAGATTTAAATAAAGAAAAACCTAAGCCTAAAGAGTATAAAAATCCTCAACCTAAGCCTAAAGAGGAAATAATTAGTCAGCTTTTCTTAGTTAAAAGTAATAAACAAAATAAAAAGTTTTAAAGAGCAGAATTAGAAAGCTATTTTAAGCTAGGTATTCAGAGAGATAAAGTAAGTATTTAAGTTTTTATTTATTAGTTAATAACTATATAAAGTTATTAAATTAAATATATTTAATATATTTATTAATTAGATTAATAGGTTAATCTACTTATATAGTAGAAAGAGAATGAAAAAAGATTCCCTATACTTAGCATATTAGCTAGAAAATATTTAGCTATTAATCTTACTTCTGCTGCTATAGAAGGAACTTTTAATCAGAATAGTAATATTATTACTAAAAGAAGAATTAGATTAACCTATTTTAAAAGAAAGCAATTAATGCTACTAAAAAGTTGGAATAAAGATTTAAATAAAGAAAAATCCTATAACTTTAGCCTTAAAGTTTATAGTGATTTATTTGATAGTTCTTTACTTTCTTTATCTAAATCAGAATTAGATTTTATAGTAGAAGTAGATACTAATAATAGTAATTCTAAGATAGATATAGATTATAGTAGTAGGGATGAAGAGGATATTAAATAAGAGGATATTAAGTTTGATAAGTAAATTTTATAGATAATTATATATATTTTTTTTATATTTTTTATAATTTATATAGAATTAAATATCTATTATATAAGAAATTAATAAAGCTAGATTTATCTAACTTAAAAGGTCTTTTTAAGTACCTCTGAAGGTAGTAGTTATATTATTACTTATAATTAATAGATTAAGTTATCAGAGGTAGTAGTTACTTTAAAAAGCTTTTAATTAAATATACATATATAAATATATAAATATAATACAAAATATATAAATATAATATATATATTATATTTATATTATAATAAAATCTCTTTAAATACATAATACAATATATGTATTGTATTTACCCTTCTAAATACATGTATTTATAAATACATGTATTGTATTTGATCTGTATTGTATTTTTTCTAATCTCTAGTTGTTAGTAAGGTTGATAGAAAGCTTTTAACTGCTTTTTCTTTTGCTATAAATTAAAGAGTAATAGTAGTATAAAGCTATAAGGTTTTTAAACTTTTGCTATAAGAATTATATTAGAATTATATTTGAAATAAAATAAAGGATAATATAAACTATATTAAGGTAAAAGATAGATTGCTTATTACTTTTGCTGTAGTTTTAATAATAAAATATTTTGTTAAAGTAAAAAGTGATCTATTTCTAGCTTTAATAAACTTAAAATATAAGTATATTCTAATTATATTTAGATTATAATTTAGTTAGGTTCTATTTATATTATTAAGAAGGTTAGTGTTTATAAGATGAATTTCTATTAAGAGAGGGGTAGTAATAAGGTAAGTAGTTTATAATAGATATTACTAGAAGAGATTTAACTATTAGATTATATTAGAATTAAATTTAAAACTTAAATCTAAAAAAGAATAAAAAGGGAATAAAAATATATATATTAAGAGAGTGAATATGCAGTTTGCAGCTAGCTTTAAGTGAATATTGCTAGCTATAGTGAAGATATTATCTAAAGGAAAAAAAAAGAGGATAGAGGGGTTAATAGATAGATAAAAATAGAAATTTTAAGTAGCCTGTATATTGAGGTGGTTAGCTTATATATTAAAAGTAATACTTCTATTTATTACCTACTTCTAATTAGCTTAGAATAATAGATAATCTAGCTTAATGCTGCTAAAAAAGTTTGCACTTGCTATTATTAAGGGCATTTCTTTCTAATTTAATTAAATATATAAAGTTAGAAAAGATAGAGAAATACTTTATATTTTATATTTCTCATTATATTTCAAATTACTTTAAATTTTTTCTTATTTACTAGTTAATTATATTGCTGTTCTAGCTGTATTCTATTTAAATTATAATTAACTTTTAGAATATTTTCTTTTTTGAGAAACTATACTTACTATAAAGGCTTTGCTTTATAGTGATATATTTATAGTGAAATACTAAAGTTTTTAATATAGTAATTAAAGAGATTGCAGATTAGATTTATATTTCTCTATTTCTATATATATTATAAACTTAATGCTAATATAATTAACTTAGTTTTAATATTATAAATAATACTTTAAATTTAAGTAATATTTAAATTAATAGCTAGTATTTATAAATAGATCTCTAAGTGGGCAACTAAGTGTAGACGAGCAGACTCTCTAGAATGTAACGCTAATCCTCAGCAGCAACCTACTAGTAAGAACGACGTCGCATAAGTTCCTAACGCTCCTGCGCTAACCTAAAGTTAAGCCCCTCTTAAGCTGACTAAGCTGAAAGCTATAAAGCTTAAGAACCCTTTCTTCTAAGTTAGATATAGAATATTTATTAAATAATAAGATATTTCTACTACAGAAGCCTAAGATAACTAGAAAACTAAAAAATAACTCTTAAAATATATCTAGAACTAACTATTTATAAGCATTAATATTAAACTTATAAGCATAATTTAGCTTTAGATCTTAAATAAGATAAATAAAGCTAATACTTTATCTATAAGCATCTTAAGATATAAGCTTCTCACTAGAACTAATTTAGAAGAACTAGATACTTCTGAGATAGATAAAAGCATAGATCTCTTATAAGCCTTTTTAATTCTGTAATTCTTTATAGGCTTTACTACTTTAGATACTTTAAGTAAGAACTTATTTTCTCTTTAGATAGTAGTTAAACTTCTTAAGAAATAGCTTATAAAGAGTAAGTTAGCTATAAAAACTATTATATAAGAGAATTATATAGCTATTCTTTATAAAGCTACTTATATAACTATAAACCTAATAAACTTTTATAACTAATAGATAAATTGCTACTACTAAGTATTAACTTATAAGATTTCTAATATTTATAGAGCTTTTATAATAAAGACTTTTTTTTAAGCTATAGAAGTTTAAATTGCTCTTAAGTAGGCTAAGCAATAGATCTAAAAGCTTATTACTTATAAAGAAATATTTAAACTAATTCTAAATATTATATATTATATAAAAATCCTCTTTAGTATTATCTATTTAAATATTTATTAGAAGAAAATAAAGGTTAATAAGTTGTTTGCAATAATTAGAAGCTAACTAAATAACTTTTAAGCTTTAGGCTTAAACTTAAGAGATATAAAATCTAAAGGCAAATTGAATAAGGATAAGAAGTCTTAAGACTTAGAAATACCTAAAGAGGCTAAAGAGTGCTTATGCTGAGAATTTATTAGAGAGAAGCAAGCTGTAAGATATATATAGTTTTCAAAAGATTGCATAAAAGTTAAATTTACACTTATTAAAAAGTGTTCTCACTAGAATCCTCTATAAGTGATAGCTGAAATCTAAAATAATATTAAGACTAAAGCACTCTTAAAGAAATAGAAACTAATTTATTAAGACCTTATTAGCAAGAGATAGATTAAATCAAAAGATATTATAGAAGCAAAAAGATATATTGCTAAAAGAGAAACTTTCTCTAATAAAGTAGTTGCTATCTTTATAAAACTGCTAAACTTAGATCTATCTGCTTATAAAGAACTAAAAAGTAAGCTTAAATTAGTTTTTAATATAACTAGTGAGATAAAAAACCTTTTATAGCTTTATACTATTTATAATACTATATCTTTAAATTATATTATTAATAATCTAGCTTACTTATAAGATTATAAGAATCTTAAAAGACTAAAAAGAGTTACTATAGAGAATTAAGTTCTTATAATCTGAGAAGTTAGCATAAAGGTTTTCTTAAATGCACTCTATAAACTATAAAAAGAGCTTATAGAGGATCTTATTCTTATAAATGTTTATTATATTGAGGGATTTAAAACTAATATAATCTTAGAATCTTCTCTTAAAAGTACTAGCATCTAGCTGAACAGAAGAACTAATAAGATATACTATAGAAAGGCTGGCATTTCACTCTAAAAGCTTAAGTATATTAATAATATCTTATTTTTTAAATATAAACTTATTTCTAATTACTTTATTCTATTTTTATTATAAATCTATATTAATATAAGCTACTTAAAAGTTATAAATACTATCTAGTTAGTAGCTATAACCTCTTAGAAGTAACCTTTATACTACCTAAAGCCTACTTAAAAAGATAATATATATCTCTAGCACTTATAAACTAGACACCTTAGCTAAAAGGCTCTTAAGCATTTAATATAAAACGCTTAAGAAGTAAAAATTAAAAAACTAACTTAGCTAGAATGTAAATATTATTCTATAACTTATATATAATAAGTTATTTTATAAGGACTATCTAACTCTAAGAGTAGATACTTATACTAACATATCTCTTAAGATCTATTTAACTATTTAAAAGCTTATTTAAAAGCTTTTTAGCTTTTTATTATAAGGGATAAATATATAGGAAAGCTTTTTAGGTTCTATCTTATAAATAAAACTTATTATAAAGTCTTCTAAATGCTTTAAACTTTTGAGAACTAGGTTTTTTAATAGAAAGGACTTCTTATATATAAGATATAGCAAAATATTAATAGATTTATTATTGCAATCTAAAAAATAACTGAATACTAGCAGTAAGCTTATAAGAATAATATTAATATTAAACTTCTTCTGCTTTATATAAAAGAACTAGTAAGAAGAGGGAAAAAAGCAGAAAAAGAGGCAATTATATAAAGCATATAGATGCTTTATATAGCAGGGCTTCTAATTAAGCTATAGAATGAATTAATGCTTATAAGGATTTTTCTATATAATATAAGTCCTTATATATTAATAAAATAGAAGTCTTCTAATAAAATAGAAGAAGAATAGTTTAAGGAATATATTAATACTTAGGTACCAGTCTATAGCATCTTATAGAGCTTAAAAACTTAACCTTATTAAGGAGAGATATATACTTATAGTTATAAAGTATATATCCTTAAGAGAGAAAGAGAAAGAGAGATAGAGAGAAGAAAGTTTAAAGTAGTTCTATAAAGCTATATTAAATACCTTATAAGATATATACTAAATATATATAATCTCTATAAGATTTAAATCTTAAAGCTTAAAAGAATTATTATCTTATAAAATATTATATTTAATAAAAATAAGTTCTATTTAAAATAAAATATTAAAAAAGCTATAAAGCTTATAGTTATAAGATTTATTATAGAAGAAATTAAGGAATTACCTTCTGCTTCTACTATACTTATAAGCTTTAATATTTTAAATAAAATTGATTTTATTTTTAATAAGGGAATTATAGTATAACAGTTGCTATAAAGCGCAGAAAATCAGAAGATTATACTTAAAAACACTTAGTATAACCTTCTCACTCCTAAAGCATCTCTTAAACTAATAAGCTAAGATCTTAGAAGTAAACCTCTTAAGTAAAACCTAAAGCCTATAAATAATAAAAGCTTAAAAAGTAATATTATAACTACTAGACTTAAATCTTATAAAATATTAAAAACTAGTGAAATAAAGCTTCTGCTGAGAGATATAGCAGACTTTAGATTAATAGAAATAAATAACACTTATAAAGACTTTCTTCTTTTTAAAGTATAGCTTAACTCTAGTGATATATAAAAAGAACCTTTTAAGCTATAAAAAAAGCATACCTATATAAAGAAGATTTACACTTAAACTTACTCTTATAAAAAGAGTAGCCTTTAAAGCAATCTAAAGAGTATATTTGCTATATTCTTTAATATCTCTATTAATATAGTAGAAGAAGTTATAATATCTAATAAATAAAATTAAAAACACTTTTTTGCTACTTTTATGCTAGAGAAATAAAAGGTAATAAAGAAAAGCAAAAGACTTTATTATATATTTTATAAGATAATAAAGTTAAAATTTAAAAAACCTTTTAAAAGCTAAACTTTTGAGAGCTTAATATTAAAACCGCCTTTAGAACCCTTTCTATAATCTAAAAAAATTTATTACTTAAAACTACTACTACTCTTAAAAACTTAAAAAGATATAAAGAAGCTTTTAAGATAGCTTTAGAAGCTATTTATTGCTATATACTATAAGGAACTTCAGAAGATTATTAACTTTAAGATATAGAGAGTTTTAAACTACTTAAGAGCGCGCTTAAAGCCTTTTCCCTTAAAATAAGTCTTTACTTATAAGCTAGATATAAATAGATATTTTATAGAGATAAAAGCTTAAATTGTTATAAGAAGAGACTTCTAATTAAGAGATCTTAAGAATATTTATATAGTAATCTTTATATTAAAGACCTTTTAAGTTATAATAGCAATTAGTATTTAGTTTAATTATAAGATCTTTTAATATAATATAGTTAATATATTCCTAAATGCTAAAATGCTAAAAAGAAGAAAACTAATTACTTATAAGCTACTTTAAGGGATAGAAGAACTTATAAAGCATTTTAAATCTCTAGCAGAATATATTATTAAGCTAGATAGAGCTCTATATAAACTTTAAGATGCCTTGCTTTTCTAGTATAAAGAATTCAGCTTAACTCTTATAAGACTTAGTCTGTAGAGCTTAAAAGAGGACTTATACCTCTTCTAAAATTCTAATTAAAAGGTTATAATAGTCTTTTATATAGATAACTTTTTAGTTCTTTTTTATAAAGGCTATTAAAAAGAAGTTAGTAAGATTATTAAAGGAATTAAAGAAGAATATAAAATTAAAGAGTAAAGAGATATTAAATAATACCTTAGAGTATAAGTTATAAAAGATTAAAAGGCTTAAAAGATATTTTTAGTTTATAACTTATATATTAAGAAGATTATTTAAAAGTTTAACTTATAAAATGCTACTTACCTATTAACACTACTTCTATAGATAGATCTTAAGAAAAACCTAAAGCAAGCAATAATTCAAAAGGTTAAAATCTACTAAGAGATAGTTAGATTAATACTTTATATTACTATACTTATATAAGCAGATATTATCTTTATAACAGCACTGCTCTTAAGATTTCTTATAAACCTATCTTAAGAGCATTTAGATATAGTAAGATATATAATATAGTACTTATATAAGACTAAATATCTTTTTATATGCTTTAGCATCTTAGGAAGTAGACTTATAGGTGCTTAAGTGCTTTTTATTGCAATAGATGCTTTATTTACAAATAATAAAGCTATATATTAATCCTTATAAAGATATCTTATAATGCTATTTAGAGGACTAATCTAATAGAAAGCAACCTAATAAGTAACAGTTATAACTTTAACTACTAAGATAGAACTTTTAAGCTTAATAGAAATAGCAAAAGAAATAGTTACTCTTTAGAGGCTATTTAAAAATATTAAACTTAAACTTAGTGATATTTAGAATATCTATTATAATAACTAATAAACAATTAGACTTATTATAAGTAAAAGAGAGAGATTAAGCACTTATTTAAGATATATTAATATTTATAATATATAGTTAAAATAGAAATATCAAAAAGAAAGCTTTTAAGTTATCTATATATCTATAAATAAGATGCTTATAGATAAACTTATAAAAAACCTCTTATAAGTGAAGTTTAAACACTTTTGCTTACTTTTAAACTTTAGAAATATAATGCATCTAGTTATATTATACTTATAAGATTGCAAAGCAAAGCTAGATTTCTCTTATTTATATAAAACCTTAAAAACTACTTAAAAACCTAAAATATCTCTTATAAAATAAAAACCTTATAGATCTTTAAATTAAAACAAGCTATTTACTAAATATTAAAACATTATACTTATAAGAAAACTATACTTATAAACTTAGCATAAGATGCTAAGCTTATAAATAGCTCTCTAAAGGTCTTTAATAGAGAACTAAGTTAAGTTAAGAAAACCTTTAATATCTTTAATAATATTAAAATGCTCTTAAAAGCTTAAACTAATCTCTTATAAGAGATCTTCTAATCTTTTATTAATATTAAAAAGGTTATACTTAAAGACTTTATACTTTCTAAAAAGTATATACAGTATATAAGCAGAGTAATAGAGAATAATACTTTATAAGTATTAATAAAAAGAAGTGAGGCTTAAAGTAGCAAAAACTAAAGGTTTGCCTTAAGAAGAAGAAAGCAGCATTTTAGCTTATAAAATAGATAGAGTATTAAGGTATAAGATTAGCAGAACACTTTTAGCAATAGAGGATAATAGAGCATAAAGAGACTTATAAGATATAAGCTGTTGCTAAGCATTAGCAATATTAGAACTTATATAAACCTTTTTAATAATAAGCTTAAGAGCAGATATATGCTTATAAGAACATTTAGTAGAAGTGTTCTTTATAACTAGAAGAATAAGAGAAAGAGTGCTTATAGAAGGATTATTGCTTTATAAAGAATAAATATTATAAAAGCTTTACTTACTTTTTATCACTTTCTTATAATATATAGAAAGAGAAACCTTTATAATATCCTTCTTATTAGAATTCTTAATTAAATATATTTAAGATAACTATAAGGAATAGCATTTTTAAAACTTTATATTTCTAAGAAAGCTTATAGAAGGAAGTGTTGCTTAGCAAAGCGCTAGAAAAAGAGGAAGCTTATAAGAAACCTTGCTCTTTAGACTTTTTAGCTTCTACTTTACCTATACTACTTTTTTCTTATTTATAAAAAACTTTATAGTAAATTTCTTAGTAGCAGTAAGCTTTTAAGCAGTAAGAAACTTATAAATCTTTAAGGTTTTATAATGCTAAGAGGTGAAAAGATCCTCTTTATAAGCATTCTATATAGACTTTTAAGCTTTATAAGCCTTTAAAAGATGCTATATACTTATTAGTAATAAAAATAATTTATAAGCTAAATAACTTACTTTCTAAGCTTTTTTAACTTTAGAGATAAAATAAGTAAGCTTATATTTAAAAATAGCAGTATTAAGCTTTTCAACTTTATAAGTAAGCTTATAAGAGATTATAATATATTTATTATAACTGCTTTTAAAGCAGAAATTATAGTAGCTAAGATTAGTTAAGTGATAATAATAAGTATAGTAGTTACTGCAGTTATTATTTATAGTGCAGTATAAGCATTTGCACTTATTAAGCTTGCTAGCTTTATAATTATAGTTCTCATCTCTCTCTTTAGCAAAATAAACACTTAGAAGCAGTCAGCTTATAAGCTTATAAAAATAAGTAAATAAAACTTATTAAGCTTCTTTTAAGAGAATAGAAGCAAGATATTGCTGCTATTATCTTAGTAAGACTAAGCTTTAATAGGAATATATAGAATACACTTTAGAGTAAAGTAAGCAGATAAACTTATAAGAAATAAAAAGAAGATAAACTTTTTGCAAACTTAAGAGGCTTCTTAATAAAGTTCTCTTTAAGAGCAATAATCTCTTTATTATAACCTATTAGAAAACGCTTTAGTAAGTATTTCTATTTAAAAGAAAAAGCAATATTAAGATTTATATGCTTATAAAACTTAAGAATTATAATTAAGTTAAAGTTTTTAAAAAAAAGATTAGAAAAATTAATTTTATTATTTTTTGATTTATAAGTAGTAGGAGTAAGCTTTTTTACTATCTCTTTATAAACTTACTTAAGAGCAGAAGTGTAATTATTAAAAATAGTTCTAAGAGGGTATTTATAGAGGTGCTAGTAGGAATAAACCTTAAAAAGCAGATCCTTATAAGCTTTATTAATAGAGTTTATAGCTAGATTAATCTTATTAGCAGAAAATATATAGGAAGATTGTAATAATATTTACTAAGCTTATTAGTTAAATTATAAGTGTTATAAGCAGCAGTATAAGCAGCTTAGTTTCTTAAAACCTAGTCTTATTCAGCTTATAGCTAAAGGTGGCGTGTGTAAGCAGTTTTATAAGCTATAATAAAACTTAGAAATTATGCAATAAAATAAGAAAAGACTTATGAGAAGGATTATGAGGATATATAATCCTTAAGAGATAGTATTATAATAGAAAATATAAAGGATAGATAATTATAATAAAATGTGAAAAGTTATATAAGAGGAAAAAATAGATTTATATACAGCTTAAAAAAATTCTTTTTTTTTATTTATATTTAGTTAGTTAACTGCTTTTGCTTATAAGCATAAAGTGTATAAGCTAATATAGTTTATATATTTATAAGGCTGTTTAAATAGATTATAAGTTAAAAGTACTTATCAGAATGTTTTCAACCTTAATATAAAAAGTAAGCTCTTAAGCTATTCTTTCTTTATAAGAAGTTTTTAGATTTTCTATATACATTTAGTCTTTATATAATTTATTTTAGCTTATAAGCATTTTGATATATATATAAGGTATATTCAGCTGTTTTTATAACTGAAGAGATATATAGCGATTTACTTTATAATATGCTCTCTGCCTTATGCAGCCCTTTAGTAAGCCTTACTGAAGAAGCAGGTTATATAACTAACATAAGCCTCGCAAGCTTATAATTTAAGGATGCTTATAAGGGTAAACTTCTCTTGAGCAATATATGCTTTTTTATAAACTCTTTAGGTTTCTTTTAACTGCTAGCTTTCAATATATATCTAATTAGAGGAAGTCTTTTGTTAGTTTCTAAAATATTATAATAATAGGGTTTTCACTTTCTATATATAGCAAGTAAGTATACTTTTATATTAGCTGTCTGATTATAGTTTTAATATATTTTTATTATAATTAGGCTTTTTTTATAGATTAGTTAACTTTAGCTTGATATATAAAAGATTTCTATTAAGTTATTTATGCTGTTAATTATTAAAGAATGCTAAGTTAGAAGTAAATTATAGAGATAAAAGGTATATATTAGTATTCTATTTTAGTTAGATTATAATTAACTAATAGCTAGACTTCTATTAAATACTATTAGATAATCTATTTAAATTAAAACTACTTACTGATAATATTTTAGTTATAGACTTAAGTGATATTAAAGACTTATTATTATTATTATTATTATTATTATTAAATACTTTAGATATTATAGCTATAAAAGTAAAAATATATAAATAAATAATCTTAGCGATATCTAATAAAGCGCTAAATATATTTAGAATATAATCTAAATATGTTCACTAAGAGACTATTATTTCACTTTAATACTTTTAAGTAATTAATAATTTAAATAATAATAAACTTCTACTTTTAGAAGAGCTTTTAAGTTAATTAAATACTTATATTTATATAAACTAAGCTGAAGTAGTAAACTGTTTTAATTAATTATAAGATATATATAGTGATAATTATAGAGAATTATTATATTAAATAAATAGATAGATATATCTTTTGAAATATTTATAATTTATTTATAATATAATTTAATATTAGTTTAAGTTAATTAGCATGCTGTGAAATTAGTAATTAGCTTAAGTGTATATATAAAGTGTAATAAATATAAAAGGAATAAAGTTAAGTGTTTAGGTGTTAAGGAGTTAGATTATACAATTTAAGTTATTTTTAAACTAGATTATTTAAAACTATAGACTATTTATAAATATATCTTTAATCTGTTTTAATTATAATTTGCTCTTTTTATTTTTATTTCTTATTTTTAATAAAAGTTTAATCTTTTAAATTTTAGCATCTTTAAGTTATATTTTAAGCTTTATATTATTTAATTAACTTAAGTTATTATTAAGAATATTAAGATAAGCTTATTTCTCTTGTTATATTTCAAACTGCTTCTATTAATATCTAAATATATTAGTAATATATTCTAAATAGAGTGATATAACTTATTTTTTTGCTACTAAAGGAGACTTAGATATTTTTATTAGTTATAATACTTTTAAAGATAAAGCTACTAGGATTATATCTTTAATAATAATAACTTTAGAACTTTTAGAAGTAGTAACTAGCTTTTTATATCTTATAGAAATTAATATAAAATATAATAGAAATATGCTTAGTATTTATATAAATAAGTAGATAAAGATCTCTTAAAATAAATATAGAAACTTCAATCTTAGTAACTTAGAAGTATTTCTATTATTTATGCAATTTTATCTATATTTATATTATTTTAATTAATAATATGAAAGCTGTTATATTAGTATTATAATAGAAATATAATTTAATAAGGTTTTCTATATATATATTGCTTTAAATAAAAGCTTTTATTGCTTATAAGTATATTTATGCTAATAGCTTCTTTTAATAATATTTATATTTAGCTATATTAAGTTCTAAATGCTTTAAAAGATTAATAAGATTAATTAATTTAAATAAGCTATAAGAATTAGATTTAACTTATATATTGCCTATTATGTAATAAGTTAGTTACTATTTAAGTAGTTTAATATCTTATTAGTATATTATAAATATAGTTTAATTATAATTTATATACTGATAATTTTACTTATAAGTGTAATATATTTCTCTTTAGAATATATATTTAATAAACTTATTGCAGCAGTAAAAAGATAGTAGTGATATGCAATCTTTAAGTTACTTTTTAGCTTTAGAAGTTATTTAACTTCTCTCTAGAAGTATATTTTATAAAGTATAACACTCTAATAAATTTATTATTACTAATCTTTTTTTAGAAGTTAATTAAATAGAAGTAGTAATTAAACTTTATATAAATTAGCTTTAGAATATAATTAAAATATAATATATTTATATCTAAAAGCTGTTTTAAGTTTTAGTTTATAATAAGAATATTTATTATGCTTAAGTTATTAAGATAGTAATACCTCTATTATAATATTTTAAAGAGATATTTTTTTAAAGTATATAAAATATTATAAATACTTAAAAATAAAGCTATATAGATTTACTGTTTATAAAGAACTAAATATATATTTTAACTATTTGAATATAAGTAACTAGAAGGTAATATATTTTAAATATATTTTTATTTTATTATATAGCTGCTAAGAATTTAATAAAAATTAGTTTATAGTTTTCTGCCTTTTTAATATGCTTAAAAGATATATCTATTTCAGTAAACTATTTCTTTTATATTATTTGAAGTTATTTAAAATAAAAGCAGTAGATAATATAGTTAGTTCTATTATAGAATATATCTTAAATATATTATTTATTTTAGTTAGAATTATATTTTAAATAGATATAAATAAAATATATCTGAGACTGTTTATCTTTTTTAATATAATATAGTTATTATATTATACTAATTAGGTTAATTTGAGAGTAAACTAAAATATTTAACTTTATAATAATTTTTATAATCTTTTCTTTTTATAAAAGAGATATATAAATATTACTGAAAATAATTGCTTAATATTATTATAATAGCTTTTATATTATTAGATTAGCTATAAGTAAAGCTATTTAAAATATATTAAAAATATAATCAGATATAAAACTAAATATTTACTATATATAAGATTAAGGTTTTAAATTCTTATAATAGCTTTAGTTAGTTTATCTAAATATCCTTAAGGAATTTTATTTAGAATTAATAGTAGATAGTTATAAACTTTAGTTGAAATCTATATTATAAATAGTAACTTATTTAGGTTTAATAGTAAGATAAGCTTAAATTTATATTTATAATTAATTAAAATAAATATATTATTACTATTTAGATATAGTTTATTTAAAACTATATTAAGACTATATTTTTATTATAATTTAAAGCTAGTGAACTTATAGCATTTTAACTTCTATACTTATTTACTAATAACTATATAATAATATTAGTTTTAAATTAGCTATAATATTAATAAGCTTTAGTTTATAAGGTAGTATTATTTAATTTAAATCTTTAAAAATCTCTAAATATTTAAAGTGTTAAATAGCGTTTTAACTAGCCTCTAAAAATGCTTTATTCTAGGTTTATATAAAGGTATATAGTTTTTATAATAGATAATTAATATATAACTTAAGATTATCTATATTTATATTAAAATATAGTATAAATATAATTTAAATAAGGTTTTAAATATATTTAAGCTACTATCTATTTTAGATAGTAAGTAGCTAAATATCCTCTTTTATATATTTAATTTTAGTAAAATATAAAGGTATTTAGAGGCTACAAGCTACAGTTAGGTCAAACTGATAGGAGAAGCACCTAAAAGGTAGGTATAATATTGCTGCATTACTTTTGCTTACTTCTTCTAAGATCTCTTTTTTCTAACCTTCAGTAAGTCCTCACTAAGTTCTTGCTGTAGAGGGTTTTATGCCTTAAGCCTATAGACATCTCTATACCTTCAGCTTTTATTAGCTAGGTTATCCTCAGCATTACTGCTCTATATGCTTAGTCTCTTATAATTATCTCCCTTCTAGTTATAGTAGTCCCTACTGTATAGTTAGCCTCTAGTTTGAGGTAGCTGCAGCAGTCCTCTTTTGTCGTCTAGAGCAGCCCTTATCGTCTTTCTCTATCGTCTAGCATAGTAGGTAGCTGTTATATATTCAGCAAAAGCTCTATTATCTGTTTAAGCTGTTATTATTATAGTTATTATTAATTAGAGTCTTTTAAGCTATATATAGGTTTTTTTGTTTTAGACCTTTTTATTAGTTATCTTTAAAGAAAGTGATATTTGTTCTTCTTTTTAGTAAATATAGTTATCTAAGTGTTTTGTTGCTTTTATTTCCTATAAATTTGCCTTTTATTTAGTGAGGTTTCCTAATATAATGTTTTTATAGTGTTCTTTATAATAGCTTTGTTTTTTATTCTATTATCCTCCTTTTAAATAGATGCATTATAAGGCTGTTAATTAAGTTAAATAGTAACTGCTATTATTAATTTATTATATCTGCTTTTTTACTTTTAGTAGCATCTGCTATAGTGAATAACTGTTATTCACTTTATTTGATATTGCATCTGCTTTTGTAACTATTTAATAAGGCTTTATAATTATCTATAAAGTGACAGCTTTTCTCTGCTTCAGTCTAGTTTTTCTTTTCTTCATAATAATACATCCTTTTGCATCTTTATATTATGCAAGCTTTGCTAAGCCTCTATAGACCTTTTATAAACATTTCACTACTTTATAATACTTTTATAACTAATATTATAAGTGTAGAGAGCCTTATTACTTAAATCCTTATTAAATATAGTTTTAATAATTTTAAGCTTAGTGATAGTATGCGCTAGTGCAACTAATCTAATAGCAGCAAGCCTTATATTAGCTATATATTATAGCTTTATAAGAGCAGTAAGGTTGTTTGCACTTATACTTATAATAGAGATTATATATGTAAGTTATACTAGTTGCATAATATTAAGTGCTGCAGAGTAAGTTTAGTAATTATTTAGGGAAAGTATAGGCTAACTGTTTTACTTTTAGATTTCTTTCTGCTTTATTTTAACTGTTTGCTACTATTAGAACTAAGTTAAGTGTTATATCTATTAGATTGAGGCTGGTTATTACTGCTAGCGTGAGATTTACTGCATTTTTACTGCAATTAAGAAAAGTTAGACACTTCTTTAGAGTCTTTATAAGTAGTTAGTAAACCTTACTAGCCTTCAGTAAGACACTAAGAATTATAATAACTAATTAGTAGCTATAAGTATTAAAGAAAGTATTGCTGCCTATATATAAATATAACTCTAAATATCTTTAGATATAAGTTTTATTTTATAGTCTGCTTTATCTTTGCTTTTATACTAATAGGTGTTTATAGCTAGCTTGCTAAGCTAAAGACTAAAATAAGATAGATAAAATTATAAAGCAGATTGAAGGTATTCTTCTTTTCTATCTATATAATAAGATCTATATCTTTAAATAAGCTGACTTCTTTAATAGGCTTACTAACATTCTAGCAATATATCTCTTAAAGAGCAATCTTTATATAGCTGCACTTCCTTTATAGGATCTTTTAAAGATTTAAAATATCTATATGCTTTATAATATTTATTACTATACTTTAATTGTAATCTTTAAAACTATTAGTAGTAGTCTTACGCTCTATTTTAATTCTCATAAAGATATTAGTAAGTATTTAGCAGCAGTTTGCTAAAACTTAGTTAATACTAATAATAAAGATAATTCTTCTAATAGAGGAGATAGTAATAACAGCAACTTTAATAGGTTTAGCAATAATCTATAGGATAGGAATAGCAGTATAACTAGCAATAGCAATAACAGTAAGAATAAAAATAATAAAAATAAGGCTGAAGATAAAGAAGAAAGAGAAGAGAAAGATAAAAATAAAAATAATAATAATAAAAATAGTAAAAAAGATAAAAAGTAGTATTATTAGTAAAACTTCAGTAAAAGTATAATAGATTTCTATAAAATATTTTTAGTTAGATACTTATAGTTTTATATTGCTTTTGCAGAGGGTTTAAAGAATTTTTACTAGCATTTTAGCTGTCTTACAGTTAATTAACTTTTCTTATTTTCTCTATATTACTTATTATTCTACTTGCAATATAACTTATGCTGCTGCTTTTTAAATTCTATAAGAATTTGCAAAGCATTTACTAAGTGTTCTTTAAGCTTCTAAGTGTTATATTCTACTAGCTAGCCCTTCTATTTAACTAGATATAGAGGGCCCTCTAGCACTTCCTTTTGCAATATAATATCTTTAACTTCTTATTCTTTAAAGTCCTCTTTTAAGTTTGAGAGCAGTTTTTTAGCAAACTTTTAGCTATATTATAGCTTTAGTAGTATAATAGAGAAGATATTATATACCTAATTATATTTCTCTAGAAGCTATACTTTATAGGTGTTAAGGCTTATAACTTCTGTAACTAATATAGAAATAAATTGCAGAGTAAGCTTTTGCTAACTTTTTGCAAAATAAAAGTTCTTAATTAAAAGTTTTATAATATCTCTAATATTATATAATTACACTTTTCTTCTAGCATTTGCATTTTTAGCTTATGCTTCAGTTATATGCTGCTAATTCTCAGCTATCTTTTAGCAAACCTCTATCAGCTTCTTAAGTCTTTCTTCAACCCTTTAGGTTCTAAGGTTAATATATAGTAAGCAGTAGTTAATTATTTTTAGATAGTATCTTATAAAGGTTTCAAATAGCAATATGCTAATAGTAGCATATTTGCTATTATTATATAAGAACTTAGCTTTAACTAGCTGCATTACTTATTAGTTATATAAACCTTTATTAAACTTTAAGAGATATATAGTTAAAATTTAATATATTCTTTCTGTTTAACTGTCTGTTTATAAGTGCTATGCTATAGAGATATACCTTTCTATATCTTAAGCCTTAGTCTAGTCTTATTAGAACTAACTAGTGATCAGTTTGTTTCTATTACTAATAATAGCTTTAGGCATGCTATACTAGCATTTGATCTCTTAGTATAAGATTTTTACTAAGCCTGTAGCATTCAGTTGCTTAGTTATTACTAAAAATTAAGCTATCTTAGTTATTTTATATATAACTACTAAGATTGCATTATAAATAATCCTATTATCTTAGCAACTTTCTAATAAACTAGTTAAGAAGTCTAGAGAAATCTGTTAGAATAAGTGTGCTAGCAGTTTTAATATTTACAGTAGTCTATATAGTTTATGCTGTAGTATATATACCTTCTAGTAGTGTAAGCATTTAGCAATATATTACTATATATCTTTTATTAGATATAGCTAATAAAACTTTTATAAGATCAGTTTAGTTATTTTATTTGCCTCTATATGCTTTGATTTAAATATATTATAGTAGTTTTTCAGGATTTTATAGCAGAAGGATCTTTCTTCTGAGATAATAAGTCTTTTTTTAAACTAAAGGATATTGTTTTTATTAAGTTAGTACTTTTAGTGTTCTCTAGCATTTTAGCAAACTTTAGCTGTAAGATCTCTGCAGAAGTAGTCTTTAGCCTGCAGTTTTCTAACTGTTTATTTAAGATCTATATTTAGTTATAATATATAAGCTGTTTTATTCTAAATAAGCTCTCTTATTACAGTATATAGAATATATTATTCTAGCATAATAACTTTAGCTTTTCTTAAGTCCTCTAGTATATTGCTAATCTCTTATAGAGCAGTTAGTATAGCATTTATATATAATTTTAAGCAGGTAATAGCATTAATATATATATTTTAATACAGTAAATTATTAGTTCCTTTTATAAGGTAATGCTGATCTAAAGGTAAAGATCTTTTAACTTTAGAGCTAGCCTTCTAGTAAGATTCTTATATACTTCACTAGACAGCCTAAATATAAGTTTTTATAATAGCTGTAGTCTCTTTAAGCTTAGCAATATATTAGCAATTTATTGCTAAAAGCTAGCTGATAAGCTTAAGCTTTTTTTTAAGAGTAGAAAGTATATTATCTATTTTTATATTTTCTACTATATAATTAAGGTGTTATAACAGTCTATCTGCTAGATTTATAACTTCTAACTTATATTAAATTTTGAAATTGAATATAGATAGGCGATAAACCTATTAGGTAAGCTTTCTGTAAATATCTTATGTAGGTGTGGTAAGCACTTCTTTTAGCGCTATATAATTTGTGAAGATTAGGAACTTTTTAAGAAGTCTTTATAGATATTAAGCCTAATAATCTAGACTTTTTATAATTGCTAAGAGCTTTTGCTGCCTTATAGCTTAGTATTTCTCTATATCTAAAAGCTTTTTTAATTAGAAGGTTATTAAGTGCTAAACTATGCTATACTTTTATAAAAATATATTAGATGCTGCTTAAGTGGATGCATTAGTTTTAACTCTTATTTCTAGCATTAAGTTATAATATCTTAGTATTAAGGCTTTAGTAAATATTTTCTAAAGCATTTTAAATACAGTTTATATCTCTTCTATTTAGATAAAAGCTTCTAACTTTATGCTGTTTTAGCTTCCTTTAAGCGTACTATTTATAAGGGTAGCAATATAAGAATATCTTATAATAAACTTATAATAGAAGTTATAGAATTTTAAGAATATTTATATATCTCTAAAAGACTTTAGTATTAGCTATTTAGCAACTGCTTAGACTTACTCTAGGTTTATCTTTATGCTATTTTAAGTAATATAAAACTTTAGGAAGTCTATTTCTATTTAATAAAAGTTATATTTCTTTAGTTTTATAAACAGCTTAGCAGCTCTTAAGCAGTATAAAATAGCATAAAGGTCTTTAGTATACTGCTCTCTTATATCTAAGTAGATAAAAATATTATCTAAATATATAATATAGTAGATATCTAAGAGGTTAATAAGCACTTAGTAGATATATATCTGAAAAGTTATAGAGGTGTTAGTAAGCTTAAATAGCATTACTATATATTTAAAATATCTATATCTTATTCTAAATGCAGTTTTCTATCTATCTACTTTATTAATTATAATATAGTAGTATACTTTGCTTAAATTAATTTTTGAAATAAACTTTATGCTAGTAAGTCTATTTAGAAGCTTGCTAATTAATAGCAGAAGATAACAGTTTTTCACTATAATTTTATTTAATCTTCTATAGTTTATATATAATTATAAACTTCTATTTTTTTTAGATATAAATAATATAAATGCTCTTATAGAGCTAGTTAAACAGTATATATAGCCTACTGCCTCTATTTCTCAAATATATTTAGTAAGCATTTAAAGTTGTTCTGCTGATATAAGGTATATAGGCTTATATAGAGGTTTCTTGCTAAATTTCAGTTTAATATAATATATTGCTCTTTTCAGCTTAGGAACTTTCTTTATGTTTTTTTTATTAAAAATATCAGCAAAGTTTTAAAGTTTTTTAGAAACTTCTTTTTTTTAGCTTTTATTTAGCAAGCATTTACTTAAGGTCTTAATATCCTTCTTATTAGAAGCTAAAGCATTTATTAAGTATATAATATAAGCTTATTAGTTATTCTTTATGATTTTCTGAATAATTGCCTCTAGTTTAGTAAGTGAGAAGTATTTATATAACTAAGTATATATATAAGTGTTGATATAAATATCTTTCTATCTTATTAAATTGTTAGATAAAAGAATATCTCTTGCTTTTTTAGAGTGAGGGCTTATAATAAAAGCTTAGTGAATCTTCTGTAGATATCTTTAACTATTTATAAAGAAGAATATAAGCTAGTAAACCTTTCTAGCAAGTGTAAGCTTTCTTTAGAAGTTTACTAATTTAGAGGCTGTAATGCTTATAGCCTCTTTTAATTGAAGTTTTTTAATAAGGTCTTCTTATATAATATCTACTGCTGTATAAGTATCTATATTAACTTTCAGTTTAACTTTACTAGCTGCTTAAAATGCTAACATCTATTTTTTAACAGTTTATCTTACTAAAACTAAAGTGATTTCTAGTATAATACTTTTTAAGGTTGCTTTTATACTTACTTATTTCCTAAGTCTTTAGCATTAGTTATATAAGGTATTAAAATTGCATTAATCTTACTCTATTTTAAGTTAAAGTTCTAATTGCTATCTGCTAGCTGTACTTAATTCTCAGTGCAGTTAGGAGAAATATGCTTATACTTCTTATAGTTATAATATTAAGGTTTTTGAGAATTAAAGGGTTTACTACTGGAGCTAGGTGTTATATAGGTGTTTGCTGAGCAGTTATTCTAGAATAAAGTCTTTAGATAGCAATCCCTTTAGTCTAATAACTTAGGGGGTTATAAACTGCTCTTATGAGGGCAGTCTAAGGAGTCTAAATGTAGTTACTTATGTAACTTAAAACGTTTAGCAGTTCTTTCTATATATCTTTTTTTTATAATCTCTTATAATCTCTAGGCATATAGAGTAATAGTATATATATCAATATAGTTAATATCTTATTTAAACAGTTTATCTTTTAAGGTTTTTATAAGGCTCTAAAAGAAGGCATATACCTTTATATTATTTATATTCAGCTTGCTGAAGGCTTAGTTAATAAACTTCTATTAAGCTTAATATATAATTAGCTTCTTATTATCTTTCTGATAGCACTACTTTAAGGTATTATAGTGGTTTCATTCTTAGAGTTTAGATGTGATATACTGCCCTCTTATAAAGATTCTAAAGTCTTTTTATTTTAGGTTAACTTCTCTCTCTAAGGTGTCTATAAGCATTTGCTGATATATTTGCTATTTTATTTATAAAATATACTCTATTATACTTACAGCTTATTAGATATATTAGCTATTAGAGCAGTTAGAATAATATTTATAGGCTTCTTCTACTATAATCAACTAATCTTCTTTTATTATATTTATAGACTTACTAGTAAGACAGGCTATATTATAGTTTGAGGGTTTTTTAAAAACTTTAGGCGATTATTTAGCAGGCGTTTAGTTACTTAGTGCAGCAGCAATTAGCTCTTGCTAGCTAGCTATTATAGCAATTATCTACTATATTAGCATTTAGCTAGTTGCTTCTTCTAGCCTTCTAGCTTAAACTAGCCTGTTAGCTGTAGCTATAGATATCTAGCTCTATAGCTTATTCAGTCTATAAGGAGGGGTTTTATAGTCTTTATCTTTCTATATATACTTATTGCCTAAGTGGTAAGCATTTAATATAAATAGCTTATTCTCTTTAAAGCTTCTAGCCTCACTTAAAACATAACTTTTTGCTTCCCTTTATTAATTTATATTATTTTCTAATTATTTGCTAAAGTTATCTTCTCTATATAGGTTTGCATAAGCTGTTTCACTTTATACTTAGTAAATATTAAGCATAAATTTTTCAGTTTAATTAATAAATGTTGCTTAAGTATATAGTGTTATTATTATTACTAACCTTTTTAAATTAAAATAGAAGCAAAAGAATTATAAAAATATTTAGAAGCTATAAGCTACAGTTAGATTAAACTGATAAGAGAAGCATTTAAAAGGTAGGTATAGTATTACTGCGCTACTTTTGCTTGCTTCTTCTAAGATCTTCTTTTCCCAACCTTTAGCAAGTCCTTACTGAGTTCTCACTATAGAGGGTTCTATGCTTTAGGCCTACAGGCGTCTCTATACCTTTAGCCTTTATTAGCTGGGTTGTCTTCAGCATTGCCGCTCTGTGTGCCCAGTCCCTTATATAAAAATACTACTAAATATTTTAAAAGTATTAAATTGCTATTTATTAAGCTGCTAAAATATTTATCTTTTTAAGAGTAGTAATATTTTTCTACTGCTAACTTTATAAAAACTTTAAAATCTAGCTAAAATTTATAACTTTTATTCTTTATAGTTAAAAACTTAATTTAAAGCAGACTTTAATACTAAAGCAATTTAATATATAGTGCTTATAATATACTCTTAAAAAGGTTAAAAATATCTCTTTGCTATAGCTTAATATATCTATATAATAGTATTAGACCTATTTAAGCCTAATTAGAAATATAATTAAAATATATTTTTATAAGTATATATTAAGTTTAAGATATTTTTTTGCTAAGTTATATCTTTATTATTTAGATTTATAATATATATAATGCTATTTAGATCTATAATTAGAAAATTAAAGAAGTATTAATAAAAAATACTGTTTTAGTAGTAATTAAATATATTAAATTTTTTAGTAAAAAGAATAATAATAGTTTTTTTGCTTCTTTTTATATATTTTTTGGAAATAGGTTAGAATATAGTTTAAATATATTTATATTATAGTTTAAGTCTACTTTAAATTATATTTAAAATATTAACTATATATTATTAGAAAGATTTTATATAATAAGTATATATATAGTTAATTTATTATAATTTTACTTATAATAATAGGTTTTTATTTTTCTTTCTCTTTAAATATAAACTTAAGAGCTTTCTCTTCTTTAGATAAAGTGTTTTTATTCTAATACTTTAGTTTTAAAAATAGCTTTAATATATCTATATTATTAGTAATTCTAATTATAATATAAATATAATTTATATTTAATATAAAAGGTTTAATAAGTAATATAATAGCTATTTAGCTATTAGAAGATAATACTATTGCAATTATATATATATATATATATATATATATATATATAAAAGAAGTTATTTATAAACTACTAATAAATTAGTTTTAAAACTATATAGAAATATAATCTAATTATAATTTATATTCTACTTTAAATTATAGTATTTATTTATTAAATTATGCAGTTTTTATGAAATAAAAAGATACTTCAAAATATATTACTTAATATATTTATAGAACCTCTATTAACCTTAGTGATATATTTGAAATAGGCTTAAATCTATAAGGAGTCTGTAGAGAGAAGTAAGTTAAGCTTTTGTAGAAGGGTAAGATAAGGTATATGCTGGTGATAGATAACAATCCTTATAATAAGTTAGGTAGAAAGGTGGATAGTCTGGAGAAGAGGTTGAAGAAAGAGTTAGGCAAGTTAAAACCTAGCAATGTTAGATGCCTGCTGATTAGTCTGTAGATGAAGGTGAGAGAGGGTTACACTTATAATAGATAGGCTCTATTGTTACCTAAGGGCGTTAGTCAGCCACGTTAAGCGCAAAACACCCCCTATTTATATAGAGGGCAAAAAAACAGGGTTTCTACGCAAAAAAGGGGGTTTCTATCTAGTTGCATAAAAGTTGCATTTTTAACCTTTTGCTACCAAAATATAACTTTTTTGAGACTATATTATAACTTAAAACTACTTTTTTTTTAATTACTGCTTTTAAGCTTTACTGCTAGAATGCCTTATTAGAGTAATACTAACTTAATGCTTGCTAAACAGGCTGTATAGGTGTTATATACTTTATATTAATAA
This sequence comes from Colletotrichum horii, assembly GCA_027406005.1. NCBI lineage: Eukaryota > Fungi > Ascomycota > Sordariomycetes > Glomerellales > Glomerellaceae > Colletotrichum > Colletotrichum horii. The sequence goes on along the minus strand of JANVYB010000001.1, from coordinate 7,250,881 downwards.
GCTTTCTAGCTAGAGCGCTTAAAGAAGCCTCTAGCTGCTATGCTGTTAATATAAGCTATTACTGCTAACTATAAAGTATTTCATATAGCAGTAAAAAAGTATCTAAAGGCTTTTAAGGCTAGCTATAACCTCTTTATACTGCCTTAAAAAAGTAGCTAGCTAAAGGTGTTAATAGAGGCTGAAAACTTAGCTTTAGCAGTATTTATAATATAGCTTAATGCTACTAGCTTTTTAGTAACCTCTCTTATTATTAAAGAGATAGCTAATATTTTTTAAGCTAGCTGAAGTATAAGTTTAATTTTAAAGCACTTTATAAGGTTTTAAAAAACTAATCACTTAAAGTTTTAAAAGAGATTAAAAATTAAACTTATTAAGATTTATTAAAAAGATATTAAATTTAATTTAATGCTAATTTAGCATTTCTTTAATTAATATAAAACTATAGTTTAAAACTATAAACTTAAGCTTTTTAAAATATAAAATGCTAATAAGTCTAGCTGCTATATTAGCTATTTCAGCAGTTATATATATATTATTTTATTTTAGAGATAATAGAAGTAGAGCAAACTGTAAGAAGTTATTAATTTAACTAATAGAAAGTTATATACTTTTATTAGCGCTAGTAATGCTATTAGAAATATTATCTTAATATATTTTATTTTTAAAATATAGCTAATTACTACTTAAGCTGATTATAATATTAAAGAAGATATCTATTTTATATAGTTTTTTACTGTTTTTTCTAACTAAAAGATTATAATAGATTATATTAAGCATTTTAATATATACTTATTTAAGCAGTTAGCAAAGTTCTAGCAACTTAAGTATATAATAAAGTTATAGTTTAATGTTAATATATATAAAGGCTGCTCTAATAAGCTTAAAATATATAAAATAATACTAAATATTTAGGCTGAGTTATATCAAACTCTCTAAGCTAAATCTAGCATAATGCTGTATTATTTACTTCTTTTTAATAGCTTCTTTAGTTATATTAATATAAACCTTATAAGATACTATATTAACTTTAATATTATTATTAGATTTTTCCCTCTTCACACTATATATCTATTTTAACTTATAGATATAGAAGTCTTCTAGCTATTTAAGAAAGCTTATTAGATAGTATTATAAAAGTTTATATAAAATAGTAATTTTACTTTTACTTATAGAAACTTTATTAACAGGCTTTAATAGATAATAGATATTATATTTACCTGCTTAAATATTATAATAAGGTTTAAAAAGTTAAATATCTAGCTAATTAGAAATAATATAATACTCTCTCAATTAGTTAAATGCATATAGTTAGCTTAAGTTGATATATCTAGCTACCTCTTAAATTACTTACTAGATAATAATAGGTTTGAAAAAGCTATATTATAAGCAGATGCTATTAAATAATAATATATTGCTAAATAAAGCTTTTCTATTTAGAGAGATTATAAAGTAATTAAAGCTGTAATTAATAAAAGTAATTTATACTATAAGAGAAGCTAAAAGCATATTATTAATTAGAATAAGTATATAGAGATATAGCAGCATAAAAGATAGATTTAGCAAAACGTCAAACCAGCTTACTTATTTATAATAAATATAATTTTCATAGAGATTAAAAAGCATTATAAGAAATAAATAACAGAAGTTTTATAAAAAAAGCTTAAGCAGCAATATATTGCTATAAAAAAAGAGGCTTAATAATAAGAGAAGCAAATATATATAAAATATAATACTATAAAATATTAATAGATTGATAGATATATAAAAAGACTAAATTTTAAGCAGTAGCTTACTTATACTAATAAGATTTATAACTATATAGCATTTAATCTAAAAGATTTATAATAGTTTAAGCTATTTAAACTGAAATAGTAGATTGTGAGAATATCAGGCTAAAGGCTTTAACTAGAAAAGGTTTAAATGATAGATAGAGGTTAATCTAATATATTAACTACAGCTTGCTTCTTCTGCTTTTTAGGAAGCAGAGATTTCACTAGTAAGCTAGCATTCTGATTACTTAAGGATTTGCTAGGCGTTCCCTAGCAGCTCTACTAGGTAATGCTCATAATTGCCCTCCTCTCTGAGGCCTTAGTCCCTAAGGTGTATAAGTATATAATTGTCTTTTCAGGTAGAGCTTCTCTATAGTCTCTTCTACTTAATTAGAAGCAGCAGCTTAATTGCGCCTTCTGCACCTAAATTGCTTTGCTAGCAGCTTAGCACTTTTATACCTATATATCTGTTAATTTTTTGCGTTAATTAATTAATTTATATCGTTATATTATTCTATAGGGTTATCAGTTGAAAACAGATTTTTTATTTTATTATTAAATTTAAATAATTCTTTATATTAATTAGCTTATTATTATTTTGTTATTATACTTTCTTCTTTTAGCAGCAATCTTCTGCTTATTTGCTAGTATATACTTAAAGCAGTTAATAACTGGGATTTTTGCTTACCTCTTACAGCTTTAAAATTTTCTTTTCTCAGCATACTTTTTATTTTAATAATCTCACAGCCCTTTAGCTTTATTTTTTTTTTTTCCTTTTATTATTTTTATTTCTTATTAGATCTTTTGCTAAAAGCTTTATATATCTTTGCTGTTAATTCTACTGTTTTCTTTATAAGATTTTTTGCTGTTAATTTTCATTTTATTTTCATCTTTTGCATTCTGTATTGCTATTTTTAAACCTTTTAAACTTATAATCCCCTTAATTTTCACATCTTCTCACGCCTTCTATTTTTTAAGTGTTTGCTTAAGATGTTATATATTATTTATATAGCAAAGGTTCTCTCTAAGTTCTAATTTAATTCTAACTATAACTTTAGTGAGAATATTAGTTCTACTAACGCTAGTTGCTTATATTTAAGCTGCTTTTCTTCTATTAGCTTTAATATTATTAATATTATCTGCATTTATAGCAACTATTATGCAATTTATATTATTTATAAGTAGCGCAAAATTAAGTATGCTGCTATAAGTTCTTGCTATATCCTCTCTAACGCCTTACTGAAGATTAATTAAGTCTCTTAAGTGTTTAAAAAGCTCTATAATGCTGCTTAAGCTATTTAGAATGCTATTAATAATATCTAGTTATATAAGATTGCAGGCAGCTTTAATCTTTATAAATGCTAATAAGCTTAATATGTTTTAAATAAGTTTAGTAAGGCTTAAGAGTAGGTAGCAGTTCTAATTAAAGATTTTACTTAGAGCGCTAGTACTATTAATATAGAGTAATTGCAGCTCTAAAAGCTTGCCTTAATTTGTAAACTTCTTATAATTAGTACTATATATTATATAAGTCTTTACTAAAAGCTCTCTATATATATACCTCTTAATCTCTTAGTAAACTAGCTTAATTTCTAAGAGTTCTAATATCACTATTCGCTTTAATACTGCTTAGCTAGCTTATATTTATAATAATATTTCTGCTAAGTATTTTTATAACTAGCTTTAACTAGCTTATAATAATTCTTACTTTTAGAAACCTTTTAGCAACCTAATAGAGAAGGATCTTAAGGAGTTCTTAATATTTTCTAATCTTATTCTTAAGCTTCTCTTTTATTATGCAAGCAATAAAGTCCCTAACTGCTAAATTGCTATTACTAGTAGTTATTTTATTCTTTAGAATAATATAAAAACCTCTGAAGGTTAGACTGCTGCTTAGTCTAGTTAGCAGTTTGCTGCTAAAGCTAAAGCTGGTAAGAAGTATAATGCTGCTGCTTTTACTAACTTTAAGCCTGCTAAAAAGGCTAGATTTTCTGCTAAGCTTATAGTAAAGGCTAGCTGAAGTGGTTATAGTAGTTATAGCAGTTACAGTAGTTATAGTAGCTAGAGTAGTGCTTCTACTAACCTTCCTTTTAGTAATAATAGCAGTAAAGAGACTAGCTTTAGTGCTAACACCTAAAGAGAGAAAAGTGATAAGTTAGGTAGTAAAAAAGATAGTTCTCTTGCAAACTAAAATAGTGAAAGTAGAAGAGAGAACCTTATAGTTCTTCTTGCTGAGTGAATATTTATATTTTTAGGTTAGTATAGTTATTCTTAGCAGCTTATTACTAAGCTCTTATTAAGGTTCTTATTATTTCTTTATAAACTTTTACTTTTAGATATTAGCTAGCTTTAAAGCTAAATTAGTTCTTTTTTTTTACACTCTACTTAAGCTGAATAATATTTCTATTAGCATCACTTTAATCTTAATTAAACTTATTTATAAAACTGAGAATCTCTTAGTGATATCTTACTAAATATTCAGCAAATAATTACTACTTTCTCTTATCTTATTTCTTATAAGCCTTTTAGATTTACTTCTCAAACTTATATACAGCTGCTTAAGTATTATCTAAATAGCTCTTCAGCTCTTAAGTATTATACTTAACAAGCTATTTAGCCTACTTTATAAGCTATTTTATATTATCACTTTATCTCTAGCAATCTATAATCTCTTTTACTTCTTATTTATTAAGTTCTTCTTCTAACTTAAGTAAGCTTACTTCTACTTCTGCAGCTGCTCACTTTAATATCTATAGTTTAAGTAATAAAATAGAGAATATATTATAAAGCTTATAATATTTCTTTAAGAAGTATACTTAATATATTTAGCTCTTTATATACTTAGTTATAACAACTTTAATATAATATAGCACTAGTTTTCTGTTCTTAAACTTAAAGAACTTTATTAATAGCCTTACTACTTACTTAAGTTTAAACAACATCTCCTTATATTTAAAATTATAATATTTAGCTTATAACTCTATAGCTTTCTGCTAGTGCTCTGCAGCTTTTTGCTGTAATAAAGCAATATAATTAATTTGTTCTTTAACGCTTTATATAGATATACAGCCTTCTATCTATATATACTTAACGCTCTAGAAGTGATAACTATATAGAACTTCTATTAGCAAACAACTAATCGTTCTATACTATAAGTTATTATATATAAACTTAGCTTTTAGCAGTTAAAACGCCTATTGTTCTGAGGTATCTTTAGTATACATTTAAAGATACTTTTTAAAGGTTTAATATATTTATTCTGTCTAACTATTTGTTTATAAGTAGTATGCTATAGAGAGATAATATTTAATTCCTTTTTCTCAAGTGAACTCTTTTTAAAACTAGCTTATAAGCAGTTTATCTCTATTACTAATAATGCCTTCTAGTATGCTAAAGTTACATTTAATCTTCTTATAAAAGATCTATAAAAGCTAAGCAGTATTTAGCTGCTTAGTTATAGATATAAATAACTTAAACTTAGTTATATAGCATATAATAACTAAAATTGCATTATATTTAATGCTATTATTTTAAGTACTTACTAAGAGATCTATAATAAAGTTTATACTAATCTCTTAAAATAGATATAACAGCAGTAATAGTAACTGCAGCTTGCTATATAGCTTATACTTTAGAACTTATACTCTTTAGTATGCCTTATAACTAAAGATATAGTTCTTAATATTTACAGCTAAGTTAAGCTAATAAAACTTTCTTTTAATCAGTTTAATTGTTTTATTAAACCTTATATAGCCTATTTTGCAGTTATTATAGTATAAGCGAAGTATCTTAAGTTTAAGCAATTGCTTAGCTAGGATCTTAAGTCTCTCTTTATAAAATAAAGTACTATTTAAGTTGATATAAAATCTTTTTATATTGCCAGCTGGTTTGCAAGCTTTCTTTAGCTTACTTTAGTAATATTTATCTTTAGCCTGCAGTCCTCTAATAAGAGCTTTTATTACTACAGAAGAGCGCTAGATATATGCTGTTTTATTATTTATAAGCCTTTTTATAATTAAATATAAGATATACTGCTCTAAAATAGTAACCTCAGCTTGCTATAAATCCTCTTAAGTTATATCCCCTTACTGAGCGTTTCTCTATATTTCTTATACTCTCTAGCTATAAGTTATAACAGCTTAAGTTTTTGCTAAGTTGCTAGTATACTTACCTATATATAGCTAGTGTGAAACTGAAGCATTTCTACCTTTAAGGCTAGAGCGTTATTAGTAGGTTCTAATAGTATTAATATAAGCTTTTTCAATCTGTAATTCTGCTTTAAAATTAGTAATCTTTGTTTGCAGGTTTTCTAAAAGTTTGCTAATAAAATTTAACTTTTTTATAAAAGTTAATAGTATATTATTATACTTTATCTTTTCTTCTATATAATTTAGCCTTTTAGACAGCCTATCAGTAAGGTTAGTAGCCTCTAAGTAGTGCTTTAGATTGAAGTTAAATACTAATAACTTATATATCTAATAAGTAAGCCTTCTTTAAAGGTTTTATACTAAAGCATTAATTACCCCTTTAAAGGCTTAGTAATCTATTAAGACTGTAAACCTAGCTGACATCCTTTATAAGTAGTATATTTATTAATTAAAACTCTTAATAATAGCAAGAAGTTCTTATTAGCTTATTGCTTATTATTATTCTATATCTAAAAGCTTCTGTAAGTAATAAGCAACTAGTTGCTATTAGCTATTAATCTTCTAAGAGAGAATGCTAGAGATAGCTTTTATAGAAATATCTGTTTTAACTTTTATCTTATGTATTAAGTCTTAATGCTAGAGAATAGTTATAGAGCAGAAGGCAACCTTTAGCTTATTAAAAGCTTTTTAGGCTTCTTTTAGCTACTTAAACTCTATTAGTTTTCTGCTATTTTTGCTACCTTTAAGCAGAGATATTATTAAGGCTATAATACTTAAATATCTTATAATAAATTTATAATAGAAGTTATAGAATCTAAAGAATATTTAGATCTTTTAGTAGGATTTCAGCAGCTTCTATTTAGCAATAGCCTGCACTTATTTTAGGTTTATAAAGATATTATTTAGTGATATAATATATCTTAAGAACTTAATTTCTTGCTAGTAGAATTTGCATTTATTAAGCTTTATATATAGCTAAAACTTCTTTAAGCAGCAGAGTATTTAGCAAAAGTCTGCTATATGATCTTCCTTTATCTCTAAATATATTATAATATTATCTATATATGCTATACAGTAAGTATCTAGAAGCTTAATAAGTGCTTAGTATATATATACTTAAAATGTTGCTAGCATATTAGTTAGTTTAAACAGTATAACTATATATTTAAAGTGCTTATATTATATATAAAAAGCAGTCTTTTATTAGTTTTTTAGCTTAATTTAGATCTAGTAGTAAGTATCTTATAAATTAATCTTTAAAATCTATTTTGCTTTATAAAGCTTATCTAAAAGCTTACTAATAAGTAGCAGTAGATATCTATTCTTAATTATAACCTTATTAAGGCTATAATAATTTATATAGAGCTTTAAGGATTTATTTTTCTTTAGAATGAAAAGGATTAGCGCTTTTGCTTTACTTATAGAGAGTTAAATCCTCTTATTCGCTCTGTTCTTAGCGATATATTAGTGAAGTTTCTCTAGTTGCTGCTTATTAAGGAGGTAGATTAGTCTATATAGCAGTTTTTTATCTTCTTCTAAATTAATTAAGTAGTCTGCCTTATTAAAGAGGTTTATTTCTTTTGCTGCTTATTTATTAAATGTTCTCCTTTTAGATTTAAGTTCTAAAGGTAGCTTAGCCTTTTTATCTCTTTTATTTTCCTCTTTTTGAAGTTTTTTAACTTTAATCTCTTTAGAGCTAATACTGCTTAAAATATATAGAATATATACTTTATAGCTGTTTTTAATAATTTTCTTTATAAATACTAAAGGTTCTATAAGTGCAATCTTATTATATTCCTACTTATTTATTTATATATTAATAATAATCCTTTTAAGTCTTATAGAGCTCTATAAGAGCAGTAGATCTCTTACGTCTTACAGTTAGAGAACCTCAGCAAAAAGCCTATAGATCTTATAAGGGCAGCTTTTAAAGTTTATAAGGAAGAATATAAGTTTAAATATTCATCTTAGGTTAGCTGTATAGCTGTTAAATCCTTTTAGTAGAGAGGCTATAATATTAGAAAGCTTTAAGCTTAGGAACTTAATAAGGCTAAAGCTAATAAGATTAATTTATAAATAACTGTTTATATTTATAGTAACTTCTTTTTTAGTATGCCTCTAGAGAATAATTGCTCTGCTTTTTGCTGTAGTGTTAATAGATATTTTCTCTAGTTTTATAAGTAGTATAGAAGTGCTTAAATCTAACCTTTAGCTTATTTGTTTTCTAATAAGTTAAGCCTATTATTGCATTCTTCTTCTTTTATAACTTAAATTGCATTTATACTAGCCTTTCTAGCAAACTGCTAGTCTGCTATTAAGATAGCATTTATATCTCTTAGTCTTTTTAGCTTAAAGCAGTTAGTAGCTTTATGCCTTTTATTCTTGCAGTTATAGTAAGTAATAAGTTAGTTTTTTTAGAATATATTAGTTAATTACAGCTAAGTAGGTTGCTTTTAACTGTCTTTTTGCTAGAGTTTTCTGCTAGAAGGTTAAGAAGTGCTTACGCTTTTTATAGTTATATAGTTATTTTTAGTAGAGCTTTTTGCCTCTAATTAGTGCTTCAGTTTAGGCTGGCTTAAGTGGTCACTCCTAAAGGGTTTTTTTTATCTATTTTCTTACAGCTTTTTGCTGAAGTGTTGCTAGTATAGGTTTTAGAGTTTCTTAGCTTCTGTAGCTATATCTTTAGGTCTTTTCACTTCTGCTTTCTGCTGCTGCAGTTTTCTATGCGTAGTAGGTAAGAGTTTAAAGAAGTATATATAAGCTTCTGTTTTACTGTTCTTTCAGTCTTTTATACTTAAGCTATAATATATTGCTAACTACTTAGCAAAAAACTAAAGTAGCAACTAGCTTTTTTTTTGCTTAATTATATTAAGCTTCTCTTAATATTAAAACTTTTATATTTTTAGGTTAATATATTGCTAGCAAATAAATGTAGTAAAGTTAGCTTATAAGACCTCTTCTTTTAAGCTTTTTTTATAATAATATTACTATATTTATAAAGTATATAAAAGTCTTATAAGAAACTATTAGATCTATTCTTTTAGTATACTCTTAATATATATTTAATTACTATTTTTTATAGCTTAAATCTAATTATTAATCTGTTTAATTATAGTATTTTTTCTTAAGATTTTATAGTTATATATTAGAGGCTTCTCTTAGACCTTTAGTGCTATTCAGCCTATAGAGCGCTTAGTAAGCCTCTAGAGAAAATGCTTTATTAACTCTTAATAGGCTTTTTGCTGTTGCTTTATTATTTAAGTGTAAGCTTCTTATTATTGCTATAACAGTAGTTAAAGTATGCTTATTTCTTCTCTGTTGCTTATATATTGTTCTCTTTAGGGAGTGTTTATGCTGCGCTTATATAGTGGCTGTTCTATTGCTAGGGTGTATTCTCAGTTATTTAAGCTGGAATAGTTATAAGTTTAGCCTTATAGGCCTGCATACTTAATTGCTTTATTAATAAGGTTGTTAATTATTTCTTCTTGTTTGATTAGTGTTGCTTTTAGCTGACTTAGTTTTAGTGTAAGGCTGCAGATGCTTTAGTGAAACCTTAGAGAGGGTAGCTCTACGTTAAATGCAGATTTCTGCAGTTTATCTATACTGAACTCTATTTGCTGACTGCTTAGTAAGTTGTTGCCTCTATTATAAGATATTCTAACTTGCGCTAGTTACTTGAAATGAGGTAGAAGCTATAGAATTGTGAGAGTATTAAGCTAAAGGCTTTAACTAAGAAAGGTTTAGATGATAGATAGAGGTTAATCTAGTATATTAACTACAGCTTGCTTCCTCTGCTTCCTAGGAAGCAGAGATTTTGCTAGTAAGCTAGCGTTCTGATTACCTGAGGATTCGCTAGGCGTTCCCTGGCGGCTTTGCTAGGTAATGCTCACACAGATTAATTTTAACTTTATACTATTATCAAAAGAAGCTTAAGATTATATTAAATATATAATAAAACCTCTTAGTTACTTTAATATCAGAAAGTTACTTAGCAATATAAATAATAATAATAACTTCAACTTAAAAGTTAATAATAATATTAATACTAATAAGCTTAAGTTACTATTATTACTAGCACTAACTGCTATGCTTAATGCTATATTAACACTAATGCTATAGCTGAAGTATTAAGCAATTTATTATATTATAAAAAAAGGTCTTAATAACTTCTATACTTAAAGTATTATAGAAAGTAACTTTCTATTAACACCTCTATTAATATAGATATTAAAGAAGCATAAATATATTATTAATAATATAAAAAGTAATAATATAGTGATCTTCTGCAACTTATCTATACTTATATAATATATATAGATATTATATATATAGCTAGATAGCTCTACTTAAGAGCAATATAACAATATAATTTTTATTATTATATAATATAGTTAAAGCTGAAAATTGCATTGCGAAAAGTTATTAATTTAGTGGGTTAACATAGAAAAATGCCACTTTTGGTGATATAGGTGGAAACCCCCTTTTTAGCGTGGAAACCCTGTTTTTCGCCCCCTACGTGAGTAGGGGGTCTAGCGTTAGCCTGCCACACGCTTTGACCCCCGGGTAGGTGTCGGACACTAACTGGCACACCAGCGTCTGCCATATTGTCTCCGAGGTGGTATCCAGGAAGCATGAAAACTCTGTGGCGAGTCGTGGAGTTGCGTCGACAGAAACAAGTACCCATAATGCTCACGGAGTCAATTGACTTGTTGGCGGAGCAGTTGATCTGGCCGATTGGTAATCTGCTTTGAGATTACTTTGGTCTGATGAAGGGGCCGGAGGGGCACAAGGACCTTTTGCTGGCCTCAACCCTTTGGCTGTTCACGCCGATTGCCAGCGGCTGAGGGGGGTATGCGACAGTTCGTCAATGTCTCTCTACTATGTATGCTGAGATGTTCTGTAGCGCCTTCTGTTCATACTGGGCCAACAGACAAAGGACGATTGGCGCGGCGTGCATGTCGCTGACGGACGGTTATCTATCTGGGGCAGCAATGGTTAGGGGGCCGTCTGCATGCCAAGGCAACGCTGTCACTCAGAGATGGCTCCAAGGCCAAGAGCTAAGGCACCTAGTTGTCAATGGTGTCGGTACAGCAAACGCAGCGTGACCAGCGAGGACGAACGGCGACCTATCCGGTTCGTTGCGGGGGACAAGAGTGACAGACCAAGGTTAAAGTGTGTGAGGGCGCTAGTCAGAAAGGGCAATGGGAATCAAAATTCGCTGTCGAGAAGTCGAGGGTTGTAAAAAGCTTCGGGGAGGAATCAAGCGGTCGACGAGGGCCCAGTGCCTCCTGGGGCCTTGAGCCAGACCGTCGAATAAAAGAGGGTTTCGTTTGAGCTCGAGTAACGGGGGACCGGGATTGGCTGGTGGAGAAGGCGAAGCTCTCAATGACAAGAGTTTATCGCTTGGCTTTCATCCGGCCTGAGGTCAAGGTTCTTTTTCGAGGCTCGGGATGTTTGAGGTGGCCCAAAGATGAGCAGATGGTGTCGCTCGAGGATGGGCCCATGGTGGTGCAAAGTGGCGAGAGCGGCCATGCGATGGCACGCCAGATGGGACGCCTGTCTGTTCGCCGTGCAGTGCTCAAGTGCTCAGATGGGCGACTGCATTGAGTTTGGCATACGTCGAATGCGACGGTCTGCGTGGTGAACTTGGTACGTAGGGGAGCATCCAGTGCAGGCGTGTGGATGGATGTCTTTCAGGTGCAGCAACTGAGATGCATCGATGCGGCAGCAAGCCAGGCAAGGCAAAGTGTACGTACAGGAGATGGGAGAGATGGTATTGGCGGGTGCAACGCAACGCAGCAGGGGTGGTGGGGGCGAGGGGATGAGGATGGGGCAGGGGGTGGAAAGGGAAGCCAAGTGGGAGGAGGGAGGAAGGAAAGAACGTTGTGGTGGGAAGGAGGAGAGAGAGGAGGCAAGTGTCGTGGTGTCCACCTGCAATGTGAAGGGAAAGAGCGAGGACTGCTCTTGCTGCTGCCCACCTGCCCAAGTGCCCAACGCATCAGGCCCAGAGACCGATTGAATGGATGTGGCATGGAAAGACAGACCAAGGTATCTACGTAGTAAGACATGCAGAGGAGGAACAGGAGGACCCCTTTCTCGTTCCATTCCGTAGCTTCCTGCTGCGGCCAATGTGGTCTACCAACTTACGCAAGGCAGGATACCTGGGATAGGCCGGGCAGGCAGGCGGCTTCAAGTTCCAAACGTCGCTCTTTCCTGAGATGATCTTACCCCGCATTTCATTCGGTCTTCTCATTCGCTCCTTCCTGGTGACGTCTTCAGCGGGGGTCTAGCTGGTTCCAAGTGCGTTTAGCGTCGTTTTCCGACAGTACGTATCCCGGCTCGCTGCCCCCAAGGTGCCTAAACGATAGGTCATGATTGGCCGGTGAGTCCCTGAGCTCTGCAAGCTTGGGGCTAGGGACCTGCTGGGGCCTCTGCCGCTGCCGTAGCCTCCGCGCCAGCCCGCGCAGATGGCAGCCCAGTCGGTCTTGCCTTTTTGGAGTGACTTTGGCGTCATTCATTCCACTCTTCTCTCCACAGATTCCCGTCTCCATCGTCGAGGGCGTGCTGCGGTGTAGTGCAGTGCAGTGCAGTGCAGTGCAGTGCAGTGCAGGGCCAAACGGATGGGAGGTGCAGGGGCAGGCAGGAACCACCGACACGAGAGGACAAGAACGAGGGGAAAGGGCAGGAATAGACTGACGGGACAGGCAAGACAGACAGAATAGCAAGCAGGCAGGCAGGGTGCTCTTTCCCAGCAGCGAACACCAGTAGATCCCACGTCCATCAATGCGCCATGCCAGCCCACCGCTGAACCACCTTCCAGAGTCATCAACTTGGCCGAGTCCGCTTTCGATCCATCCTCCTGAACATCATCGCGATTCAGCACCCGGCACTCTTCTCCACGACCGACAACTGCAACACATCACCAATCCACCCACCACAACCCGGGCAGTCCACATCCACATCACATCCACATCCACTGGCAGTGCAGTCCTGTGCTGTGCCGCTCGATCACGCACTCAATCTGTCCTTCACTCACAGAACCCACTGCCATCTACAGATACGAATACCGCCTGTCGACTCAAGACCCAGATACTGTTGTATCCCACAGCAACCTTGTGCCGTTCTACCAAGTACGTACCCCATTTAACACCGGGGCTTCGCTCACTGAAGCCAAACGGCTTGTCGGGCGCTCAAACAGACGCCGCCGACCGACCGACACCAGGCCCGATTTGCCTCTCCCCCACACGCACCACCGCCCATCATCACTTGCCTGTCCTGGTTCACCAAACGGCATCCAGCATCCAGCAACAAGCCACGCCCAGCTCCCGGCGACACACCAACTCAGCCAAACCACCAGAACCAGCCATCCCCCCCTTTTCACACGTCTTTGGACTGTTCTGTACGCGCAAACCCTCAGGCCCTGCCCCCTACACCTCTCCAAAGATACACACAGACTGCCTGTCCCCCAAGCTCGACGTCACTTCAATTTAGAGCTTCCACCTGCTTACTGATTGTCCAAGAACACCGCTCAAAGACACGCTCCCCCCGTCGATCTGCCCACCCTTCAGCCCTCACGGCACAAACAGCCCCCAGGCACAAAGACGAGGTGTACAAAAAGACACACGTCGTCCAGAGTCTTGACTCCGACCACCTTAGCACTTCTGCCAGCAAACCCCTTGATCGACACTTTTCCACGGCGCACTATCCGTACGCTCGTCCCATCCCTGGTCTTCCTTGTGATCAACCTTTCGTAACCCGCCCTTAGTGTCACCCTAAATCAGTCCATCGGCCACCTCGATATATAACCACCCTGTTCCACACATCTGCAACTGTCGAACGATTCCCCGTTCGATCCCTCTTTCGATTCCTTCTAGATCTCACCCCACGCAAGACACCTGCCGAAACACCACTTGGACTGCACTTTGACAACTCCATCGCCTCTGCGAAACTACATATACCGCAATTTCAATTCCGCCCCCAAACGGATTTCTGTCCATCATGTCTACCGACAACTCCAACAACCCCAACACCAACAACAGCTCCCAGAACGAAATGCATCGTCAGCGCCGCGGCTCCGTCACCCAGCAGGCCATCGCCGGCCTCTTCAGAAGCAACTCAACCTCGACCGGTGCAGCTTTCCCCACAGGCACTGCCGACGCTCAAAGACGCCGTCTGTCCGTCTCCACCGGTCTCGGCCTCACTGGCACGTCGCCCACTGGACCCAACGCCTTCAACTCTTTGAGACGGGGAAGTCTTTCAACCAACTCCCAAGACTCCATCGATGAGAATGCTGTCGACGAGGAGGAGCTGCCTCCCAATGCTCGCACCGCACCCACCACTCCATTCACTCGCAGAATGAGCTTTGGAGCTCAGGCGATGCGCAACCTGCGCACCGGCGGTGGAAGTCCGGGATCAAACGGTAACAACCCACCTGCTTCTGCTTCTACTCCTGCTTCTTCTATGCCCATCACGCCTGCGCCTTCCGACAGACGCGGCAGCGTTAACTCCCCGCGAAGTGTTGGGACCAGTGTGAATGCCACACCGTCCAACAGCACCTCGTCCATCGCAGCCGCCCTGTCATCGGCCAGACGTGGCAGCAGTACTGCCCAGGCAAGCAATGCACACAGACAAAGATCATCTTCTGACGTGTTCTCGCGCCCAGACCAAGGTTTCAACTGGTCCGAGCAGCTTAGATCTCGCGCCGAGAGCTCCGTCCAGGGCTCACGACCATCCTTTTCTTTCGGCTCCGGCCTCTCAACTTCGCCTCCTCGTGGCATGCCTAACGGAAACCACGATCGCACCAAGTCTGTTTCTGACATGCCTGCCCCGCCCGCCCAGGCTGCTGCCATGAAGCCCAAAGCTCCCGAGCGACCGAAGCCCGATGCCTTCCAGGAACGCATTCTGAAGGGCGACTTCTACATGGACTGAAGACAATTACGACAGGCTGACACGAGATGTTGAACATCCGCCATCGCGATGAGCTCCGTTTCGATGGCTGCGTCCTAATGAGTCCAAGGTTTTATGTTACGGAGATTGGTAAAAGATCATTAGCGTTTCATGGTTTTCGAGCGTTCTGTTTATTTGTTTACGTGGGGAACTTTCATCGTCGACACTTTATCCCACGTGGCGTTCGGTTGGTTCAACCGGTTCTGGCGGATGGTCCGGTTGCGGATTTGATATGGGCGGGGAAGCACCATGTCACAGACATATGAGACTTGTTGTCTCACTTCTATCACGGAAGCGGAATGGAAGTGCAATTTCACGAGGAGTTACCACACGGCATGGGGAATTTGGTGGAAGATGATCGCAAATTGCAAGATTTCGGGTTACCAGAACAAAGTTGGTCCGGAAAAAGATGTCTGGCTATTGTTGCTTGCAGCCCATCATGAGAAGGGATCTGATGGTGCCGCCAACCGACATGGATTCATGTCTGGCGTATGGGAAGGGAAGGTTACTGTATCGTTACACCGCTGGCGGCTGCTCAGCGAGGAGTGAATATGGGGGTCCAACAACTCATGGCGGACAGACAGACTGATGAAGCATGGTCATGTTTTGTGAGGGTAGCGTGATAGGTACAGAGTTCATAGTAAGACAGACGGGAATGAGGGGCTAGGTTGCGGGCGCGCAGCCCGGATGAGAGGCGGACGAACGGCCGGCAGCCCACGCCGAGCTTTAGCTACCACGAGAAACACGCTCGGACCCGAATGGGAAAGTTTCGTGGTTCTACCAACACCTGTCTAGCACTTGAAATGTGACTCGATGTGACCTTGATGCTCTTGACTAGCTTCATGATAACAGCGCCTCATTGCAAGCCAGGTGGCGCACGAGGATCGTCGGCAACTGACCTCACAAGGGAGGCTCTCGGCGTGGGATAATAACTGGGACCAAATCCCGGATGATTGGTAAACATTCCCATTCGTCAGCATCACGCCCAACTGATATCACAATCTGTGGTTCTGTGGTCCCGTCCCATCCGGGGCCATTCGGGAGGATTCAACGTGCATTCGCTGGGACCAAGTCTGCGTGTGTCCAAAAAGGGACCCATTTGTTTTTACGTTCAAAAGGTATCCCATTTGCTGTCGTGTTATGATAATTCCTTCATCCAAAACCCAGGTATCACGTAACGATAAAAAGACCAAAAATAATGAGACAAGCTTTTTTGGGTTTCCCCTGCCCCCTCTTGCCCTCCCCTGGTACTGGTACGCTCGCTCCACATTGTCGTGTTCCGTAAATACTTTTACAATAAATGTGGTTTGGTCGATGTTGGTAGTGAGGTATGGAGGTGAGTTTTCGACGGAGTTGTTGTTTGTTTGTTTGATTCAGCCGCTTTTGCCCAGAAATTGTCTCCCATTCCTGTTGCCGTGAAAGACTCGCACACTCAGTCTCGTCGCACTTCGACCCATCGTAGCCTGTGAAGAGTTGTTTCTCCCCCACACACGGAGACTCAGACTGCGACAATTCCATGTCCATCATTTGGAGGGTTCCCACGGGCCCGAGTCTCCGAAAGGGTTGAACTAGAAACATCTCCCTTTCTCTGTGCCCTCGTGCCTCTTTTTCAAACGACGACCCGTCAGGGAAGTAACTTCCCTTCCCCCAGACTGAGAGAGGAAATTGAGTAGAGATGGAATTGGTTGTGCGTTTGTGTAGCAGGCGCGGGGTTTGTGTCAGTGACGGACCGGGCGTCGATCATCCTTGTTCCACACCCCGTGCTTCGCGGATGGGGAAGACTTCGCCGGAGGGTCGGAAGGGAAACTGCATCCACCGGACGGGCAGCCTCGGAGATAGAACGGCTCGCGGCCGATGATCCGAGTAGCCCGGCAGCAAGCAGCAGCAGTAGTAGTAGAGGCGCTGCGCGTCGAAACACCTAAACCCGTATGTGATGGCGCCGCCCTGGGCTGAGAGGGGAGACGCGTGTGTTTACGCAAGCCCCCGATTTCACATGGGAAACATGGGCGGACCGCCTCCCCCGGGCATGCCTTCAAACATGTCCCCCATCCCCATTACCCCCAGCCCGCTCAGCCACGGGTCCTGCGCCATCATGTACCGCATCCCGCTGCTCAGGCTGCCCGGGCTCGCCCCGAAGCCCGTCGTGAACTCCTCGACGCTCAGCCCCTCCGTGAGCCCCACGTCGATGCCCATGTCTTGCAGGTCGCCCGACCACACGGGCGGCATCCAGTTGTTGCCCGCGCCCGTCGTGGTCGCCGCCTCCATGGCCCCGCTGCTCGCCGTGTCCGGGCCCGAGGACGCGGAGGCGTCCATGCCCGGCGTGACGACGTTCGGGTCGTACATGAAGGCCTGCTGCCGTGGTGTCGGCGCCGGGTTCCACATCATGTTGCCGCCTGTCCGCCCCGCAGACGCAGACCGGTCGTTCGTCGCAATCTCGGACAGCAAGTGCAGAGGCGTGTTGGCCGCGGGGTCGTACTGCAGCGTCGGCGGCGGCTGGTAACTCGGCGCCCTCTCCTCCGGCGCCGCAGCGGCAGGCGCCACGGCCGTCTTCTCCGGTGCAGGCGTCGACGAAGACGTGGCCCGCCCAAGCTCCGGTGGCGGCGGCGGGCCACCCACGCCCAGGCCCTTACTCTGCTTCAGGAACCAGCTGCGCAGCATCACCAGCACCACCAGGAACTTGGCCGCGGGCCGGCTCCTATCGTCGGACGCGGCGGCGCGGAAGCGCTCCAGCAGCGCGTCGAGGTAGAACTCGACCTTCATGTTGTCCTTGTCAATGACCTTGCCCAGCTCGGAGCCGGGCGCCGTGGCAGAGAAGTACATCTTGATGAGCACCACGACAGCGTACGCTACGCGCACGAAGTTGAATACGGGCAGGCAGCGGATGCTGGGCACCTCCATTGATAGGAACGCTTCGAAGATGCCATCGATGGCGGAGAGGCATGCCGATAGGGCGTTGATGTGCGACGTTGTGAGCTGCAGGTTAGGGAGCATGCCGTCCTTAAGGGTGGCGGTGTCGAACGGCGGGCGGATGTCGTCGAGCTGGGTGTGCAGGGCAATCTCGTGCATGTACAACGACAAGACGTGAAAGCTCATTTTCAACGTGGCTGTGAGAAACATCCCGCGCGTTAGCATCATGCACTGCCATGTACACCCCACGGAATCGTAGCACTTACCCCCCATCTCCTCCTTGGGCACATTTTTGCTATACTTTTCCAAATCCCTCTCCAGCATCCTCAATGAGTACTGTGTCCTCGAGTCCGTGATGTTCGGCACAACCGCCGGGTCGTCCATGGCAAACTGCACCCCGACCTCCTCCGCAAGCCGGTGCGTCCACACGAGGTGGCAGAAATACCGGTCCGTAGGCGCCGCTTCGGGGCTCGTTTGCAGCACCTCCATGCTCTCCGCCATGAAGCTCGTCCACCGCACCAGGTTCGGCCGGTGCAGCGCCATGCTCGTGTTCGCCGCCAAAAAGTAGCTCGCCAGCCACGCCCGCCGGCACTCCAGGCTCGTCGGGTCCGGCGGCGGCGCCCGCTTGAACGGGTGGTTGCGCCACTGGTACGGCACCTGCATCTTCCTGCCCCCGGTCCGCCGCCCGAGCCCGATGTCGAGGGCCATCACCGCGCCAATGTGCACGAGCTGGTAGAACTTGAGCTCCTCAAAGTGCTCCGGCGGCCAGTACCAAATCACCGCAACCTGCAGCGCCTGCACGATCTCCAGGCTCTTCTCGCCCGTGATGATGATCTTCTCCGCGAATATCTGCATCAGCTCCTTCACCAGCCGCCGCTGCACGTTCGGGCTCTCGGACGACGCCGCCGACATGATAGCCAGGAACAGCAGCGGCTTAGACCGCCGCAGCTCGTCCCCACTCGTCGACGGCGGGAAGACCACCGCCGGCATGTGCGGCATCATGTACGTCTTGTATCTCTCAAACAGCTCCGAGGCCTTCTCGGCGCTCAGGATTCCCCTTTCAACGACATCCGCATAATCTGCCCCCATCTGCATCGGCGGCGCAGGCCTGCTCATCTCCGGAATCTCGGCCGGCGTGTCTCCCCTCTCGCTGAACTTCCTCTTTTGCCCAGCAAGCAGCCCGGTATCAACACCCCTCCGGTCCGCATCCTCATCGCCCGCCGCCGCCGCCCCCCAAGCCCTTGCCATGCCATGATCACCCCACCCCCTCTTGAAAGGCGTCTCCTCCCTGGGCACAGGTGTCCCGACGACAGGCTGCGGCACGCTCGCCGCAGCACTCGGAGCCGCCCCCGAGGTGCCCCTGGCCTGCAAACTCGCCGTCAACGCATCAATCTTCTTCTCCAGCTCGGCAACCCTGCTGTCCGTCTTCTTCTGCCTCTTTCTCGTCGGCATCGTCACAACGCAGTTCCTCCCCGCCTTCTTGCACCGCTTACACGGGCCCTCCGCATCGTTCGAGTCCGGCTCGCATCGCACCTTCAGGCCGCGACACGCTTCACACGCCCTCGGCCGTTTGGGGTCGTCGGGGTTGTTGCCCCCATGGAGCCCGTCGTGCTGCGGCGTCTCCCCGGCGTGCGCAGAGTGAGGTGTCTCGGGGCTCTCGGTGCCCGTCGCCGTGTCGTGGTGATGTCCCTGTCCTTGTCCTCCCTCGGCTCCGCTTCGCCCGGGAGCCGCTGGTGAGGCGGCAGCTGCAGCTGAAGCGTCGTCGTCGTGCGTCGTCGCGGGGCCTGCGGTGGCCCCACCGCCGTTTCGGCCGTTTGTGGGCGTCTCGGCGCCTCGTAACGCTGGATCGAGGACCGACGTGCCGTGATCCATTGCTGTGCGGGCGGCGCAAAACCAAATGGGCTGGGTGTGCTGCTTTGTGTTGCTGGCTAGAGAATTGGCGATCGGATGATCGGGGGACGGAATTGCGGCGGTTGAACTTGCCGACCTGACTTTCAGCGAATTCGCGCGGCCTGCGAAGTGCCGACACTTCCGATACTAACAAATATTAGTCAGCGCCGTGCCTCGGTGTTCGGGCACCATCAGTCCACCCCCATAGACTAAGAACATGTAGAGGCATGTAGGCATGTTGTTAATCAAATCGCCTAAACATCACCATCGATGGAGCTGCGTGTAGTTGAACAAAAAATTTTTGATTTCAAAGCTAGACCAACTATCCAAATATGCTGAGTTGCTTCCAGAAGAGCGCAGTTCAAAGTCAGGAGACGAACTGTTGCAGTTCAATGCCGTCAACGCCATGCTAAGCCCCGACAAAATCACGCATGAACCGCCGACAACCGCCTGTTGTGCAACCACCCCGGAAAGCCGTGACGTGGCTCCGTATGATACAAGCCTGACCCGTAAATCATCTGCTCATGCGCCTCGGTTCCAAATTCAGCCTCTTCTACCATTAGGGCCTCGTCTCCGCAGCTCTAAGCTTGTCTCACAAATCGAAAAAGAAACTCAGTAACAAAAGGCTACGTGTGCGAAAGGTAGCGATCGGTATTAGAACGTAATGGAGCTCTCGGCACCGGTCCGGATTCGGGTTGTATGTTCGGGTATATTGGCGCCGTCATGTCGTCCTTGCCCTCCCGAAGGAGAGGCTGGGTTATATAGTAAAATTCAAAAATGAAATATGCAAAGCATGGTATCAACGCTGCGTGTAAACGAGTGGGTATGTTTGCTGAAGAATCGTGGGGGAGGGGGGTTGTGGATGGATGTCCACAAAATAGGCTCAGAACCGAGTCTCCTCTCGGAGACGACTCTTGGAGCTTTGCGGGTTTAGTCCCATCATGTTGCCCATAAAGATGGCGCTCTCTCGTCGCTTGTGGGGCTGGTTGTAGCCGCCAG
Organism: Colletotrichum horii; assembly: GCA_027406005.1. Lineage (NCBI taxonomy): Eukaryota > Fungi > Ascomycota > Sordariomycetes > Glomerellales > Glomerellaceae > Colletotrichum > Colletotrichum horii. The sequence goes on along the minus strand of JANVYB010000001.1, from coordinate 7,230,222 downwards.
AGCCGTTGTCGTAGCTTTGGGCCATGCCGTGATAACCGTTCGACTCATACCCCTGTGGCGCATACTGAGGCTCATAACCCTGCCCACGGCTGGTCGGGTAGCTTGGCGGAGGTGTGGGTGATGATCGAGCACTGTGCAAGTCTTGGAGAAGGGGCGGCGGTGTTCCGCTAGTTCTCTGCTGGCCTGTCATGGCCTCCATGAGTCTTTGCCGATGAGGTGACTGGCTCGATCCGGCCGACGTAGAGGGACGGGCCTGCTGCGGGTCGAATGACGGTCGGTTGGGGAGACCATTGGCCATGCTCGGCAGAGATCCCGATCGCTCACGGCCCGAATCTCCGTCAAAGGAAGACGGTAACTCATATTCTTCGGGTTCAAAACCGAAGATGCCCGAATAGTTTTGCAAGAGCATCGCGAAGACGGGCGCCGGGATGTTCAGAGTCGGCGAGAAGACGATGCCTACGTTGCGCACTGTCATCTTGTTCATGTCTGCGTTGTTGATGATCTTGATCAGGAAGGCGATCAGGTACTTCAGCAGCGTGGCGTTTGCTTGAGGCAGCCTTTGCACCAGCTCAGAGAGAGCAAAGATCTTTTCCTTGAGACCAGACATTTCTGTGACTGCCAAAAACTCCAGGTGAAGGTCTCGAGTAAGAATGGTTGTAGGCAGCTCACGAAGGTACAACTTCAGCAAGGAAGCGACAGCATGAATGTCGTAGTACGTTTCGTCGGTCACCAGATTGACATCGCCCTCAACGTTGAAGCGCTCGCGGAGTTGCTTGATAACCACGTTGGAGCCACTCAAACGGAAGATGCCTTCCTCCAAGATAGCGTTCTTAGCGTCCAGGTACTGGATACACCTATAAACAACTGCGGGAAGTGGCACATTGATATCGACGGGGTGGTTATATCGCACCGCCTCGGCTAACGGTGCTCCGAAGGCCTGGCGCACGGGACCGGCATAGCCGCCTTGCGGAGGGGTTGAGGAACCGCCCTCGCTTCCACCGAACAGGGAGTCTTGTCCATCAGACGATGACCTAGTCTTGGGCCCGAAGCCGAAGAAGCTGCGTTTCTTGATCTTCTTCTCCTCGTTGACGGGAAGACCGAGGCCGGGCTTGTTGCCCCACTGAGCCGAATCAGCAATGGGATGCATATCTCTCGGGGCAGAGATCATCATCGACGGTTGTGAAGACATTCCCATCGGCTCAGCGTGATGGTGATCTGGCATAGGTCCTCCAGGGCCTCTCGGTCGTACGGGAGCGCCGTGCTGAGGTAGGTCGCCCTGTGACGTGGCGTCATAACGAACACCGATGAGGTTGTCAGACGACTCAGTCGGCTGTTGTTGCTGCTGGGGTTGGTGTTGAGAAGCCGTTTTCTTGTATCTCTGTTTCTTCTTCTCGGCCCGCTCCGCGGCGGCAGCAGCTTGGCGGTCATGAGCATGCTGCTTCGCTGCCTGAGCCTCCTCTTCCTCGGGGTCTTTGTAGTCGATCCATCTGAGTAGAGCATCAACCCACTGGTCTCTCTCCCGGTCGTTCTCAGCGCAAAGCACGTGCTTCACGTGACTGCTGGAGTCCTTCTTCTTGGGTTCCAAGATGAGGAACGCGTGCCGGTATTGGTTATCGGCCTCTTCGGAGTTCGCTGATTGTTGAGGGGATTGATTGTCGTTGCTCTGAGACTGTTTGCCGATTTGCGCGCTGGGCAACTTGATAGTGCCTAGGTGAGCACCGCCTGGAGTCTCATAGTACTTAAGGTGAGGACCATCGAGGACAAAGAAGCGCGCCTTCCAACCACCGAAGTTCTTTCCCCGCTTAGTGAGATAGCCTGTTCTGAACGGACGGCCACCTGGTCCAACCTTGGCCTTGTTCTCAACCAATGTCTCCATCGAGCCGGCATCGTCGGCGTTGGGAGGCAATGTGTTCGTCGAGAGATACTTGCAAAGCTCCAGTGCGCTTGCAGTGTCCAAAGGACATTCGAGAACCTCTTCAAGGTACTGGTCGAGTGCCACTCGTCGGGCATCGAGCTTGGCAGGAGCATGGCCACTAAACAATGATCTCTCGGGCGTCTTGGCAGTAAAAGCTGAGCACTGCTTCAACCTGGAGTCCAACTTCGCTAAAGAGGCCGAGTCCTTTTCAACCCGCCACAGCTCTCCTGGCTCAGATCGCGAGAAGATGGCAAGAGTAAATACAGGGTCCTCTTCCAGTTGTGTCAGGGAGATGAGACTCGCTCGCGACGGCTTCATACGCGAGGAAGCAACCTTGACTACGATCGTTGGCAAGACGTTAGGTCCAAGCAGCAAGTCAGGGTACTCTTCACTGGTGAATCCCTTGTAAATACGACCAGGATCACCACGCTCGATTGGGCTCATACGACTCCTGTCACTGGGAGGTGACTGGCTGCCCTTCTTTACGATATTGAGCGGCTGGGGGCTCTTCAATACCATAGGCTCAGAAGGCAGCGGTGTCTGAAGAGAGTGTCCTGGAGGAAGGGGAATGGGTTGACGAGGCGGTCGCGGTGACAGAGGGCCGGAGGGGAAAGATCCCGCGCCTCTCGGGGAGTGGGCAGGGCTGTCAACCACCGGAACTCCTAGCGGGCGCGGGCTGGACGGCAATCCAGGACTTAAGAGCGGAGCGTCAAGAGTCTGAGGGCTGAGTACTCCGGCCAGAGAGGCGGGGGCGTTGTCGCGATGCATTCGCTTCGGCGGGCTTGGTGGCAGGTCGGTGGGTGCAGTGGTTGTTTCAGTGGGCGTGCTCTTCTTCGACAGGCTCCTCCTCTCCATCTCCTTTTGGACCAAGACTTCCCTGTCGCGATCGTCCTCCTCTCGCGTCCTTCGTCGACCACGCGCCTCGCTAACGATCTCATCAACCTCCAAGATGTCGTCGAAGTCGGTGTCACTTTCCTCCTCCTCCGCAACAGCCTGGTTCTTGTTACCAAGCTGCAACGGAGCTGGGGGTGGCTTGCGCGGGGGTGGCGCGGGAAATTGTGACAACCCTTCGTCAGTAGCCGAGTCGATTGGAGGTGCTTTGGGGGGTCTCGGAGGAGGAACGCTGGGTGGCTGGCTGGGTAGGCTGCGAGATGGTGGAAGGGAGATGCTTAGTGGGAGGTCCATGAACTGTTCCGCCTCCTGCGCTTTGCGAGCGGCGTCGGCTGCTTGCTCCTCCGCGTCATGGTTGAACTGGTCATAAGCGTGTTCATGAGCTCTAGGCATCTCGTGTGAAGGATCCAGCAGCTCGCCGACAGCTGACGGGGGCCCATTTGGTTGGTCTGCGGGGGGTGTAATCGGATAGGGCGCCATGGCCAGGTCGACCGGGGAATGCTTTTGGCTGTCGGAATCCAGAGTCGGGGAATCGGGAGCCACGACTTGTCGCTCCTTGGGAGCGCTGATATCAACCGTCGGTATCGCCTTGTGCACCGGCATTTTCATGACCTTGCTGCTAGTTCTCGAGCCATCGGAGGCTATCGTTTCGGGAACATTGATGACTTCCTTTAGTTTCTTCCGGTATTTTTCCTTGTCTTTCAACGCCCGTTCTAGATCCTTGTTCAGCCCCAGAATCATGGCTCGCTGCTTATCGACGAGACGCCATAACTGTGCGTTTTGTTGTGACTGTGACTGCTTTTCTTTAAGAAGGTACTGAATCACGGCCTCCGGACTGCCTGCTGTTTTGATCAACGCAGCAATATCTGTAGGATCAGATGATTGACTGCCGGAAGCACCTCTTTGCGATTGAGATTTCGTGGAGATGGCCGAAATGGCCGAGTCCATTGAAGAGTTTCGCGGTGCACCTTTGCCTGGGTGGCCCCGCGAGGCAGCGGCCGAGCCTCCAGGTGTAGACATTGGGGATCGGGGCGGGCCTGCAGAAGGCCTGGAATTTAGGTACGGTTCGGAGGCACTGCGGCTATCATTCGAAGGGAGCGGCGATATTCTCGGTCTGCTGCATTTGTCTGTCAGCCGTGTTACGAATGGGCGCGCGCGGGATGCCGGGGCTTTCGAATCAGGACGATCCAACGAGTGCTGCAAACATACCGTGGCGCGGTGCGTTCGGGTGTTGACGAGCTAGACGAATCACTTTGGTAGTACGTCTGCGGTTCCCCCAAGAGGTCGACGGGAGAGCGTAGTTCGTCGGTTGGGGTCGTTACAATATCGGGAAGTGTCTTGGAGCGTGGCACTGAGAAGTTGGCCACGAGTGGGAAAAAAGACGAAGACCGAACTGAGAATGGGCTCGTCGGAGAAGAGACTGCGGTGCTCTCGTGTAGAGGACTGGGAATCGGGCGGCGAGGAGATCTAGAGGGTGGAGGAGGGCATCAGTTATTGTGCTGCCCCGGCCGGCGTCGTGAACTTTGAGGTCCACAAAATAGTGGTAGACAAGGAGGGCAGCAGAGTCGGATAAAGCAAAGAGGGAAGAGAAAAAAAAAGAGTCAAGAGCTGGCTGCCAAGACAAGCACACGATATCCTCGGAAACCTGGAACCAAGGAACAGAGACTCTCTGGCTCTGGCTTTGGCTCCGGCACTGGGTGGGAGGAAGAAGTCGTGGTGAATGCGATGGGCGAGCGACTCGCGGGTCTTTTGGCTGGCAGTCGTGGGTAGTTCAAGGTTGTAGAGGCAAGGAAGGTAAGGTCAAGGGGAAGAAGCAGCAGTAAGAAAAAGCAAGGCGCAGAGCGAGCAGACAGAGACAGTAGCCGACACCACACAAGCACACACACCCACAGACGACGGCGAACAGCAGAGAAGGAGGATGATGAGTGGACCGTTTCTTCTTTGGTAAGCACCGCAGTGGATGCTCTGTGGGAACGTACCTTGGAGATGGAGTCAGAAGAGGGCTGGCCACAGTAGTGGCACCGCTGTGAAAGTGACTGGCAGCGGTGCTGGTGCTTGTGTTTGTGGTGCTTGTAATGCTTGCAGGATCGGGAGCCGGGATCAAGAGGCCTGTCGTGGGGCTATCCTGGGAGGAGGGCGAGGATGAGGAGGTGTACTTTGGGGCAGCATCTGCTACCTGGAGCCGGTGAAGAGGGTGTTTTTGGTGAGGAGGCAGACGAGTAGTGACACCAGCACCAGCAGTATGACCATGAACATGACCAGGACCACCGCCGCCGCCCTCGTCGCCAGGATGACCAGAAGAAGCCCTGGCAGCAGCAGCAGCAGCGGGGGCAACATGTCCAGTGCCAGTGCCAGTCAGAGTCGCAGATGCGGCCGTCGAACCAGCATCAGCAGCACAAGGACCAGAATCTGAAGTAGAGCCCTGGGCACTCCGAGTCTGGAGCGCAAGCTGCGACATGGTGGGCAATGCGACGGGAAGACAACTGGCCGGCGGCCCAACTGGGGGGGTGTGCAGGGTCAGAGCTTAACGCAGGACAACCTCGCTGAGGTTTCGAGATGCCTGGATGACCCTGACTGCCGTTGCATATATTACACCGGCCGCTTTTCTCTGAGTGTGCGTATTTTATTTTTGCTTTCTCGGGAGCGAGCGAGCGAGGGGCGCCGGGACTGGACGGACGGTAAGGCAAGGACCGGAGACGGGGCCCTTGGGCGATGGAGCCAGGCGTCTTCCCTGCACGGCGAGAGTCTGCACAGGTGCTGTAGTGTGGCCGTCCGTCTGGCAACGTATGTAGGTACTTTGGAGTATGCGATGTCTGTCGACTGTGATGTGATGCGATGCGGGTGCGGTTCAAGTTGCAGTCACTGGTTGCAGTTGTATCGTCAGGAGGGATCGGTGACCGTAGGGCAGGGCGGGCAGGCGGGCGAGATGAGGTGGAGGTGAGGAAGAGGTAGGTTGTAGTCGAGGCCGGCCACACAGCAGATCAGATCAGACGAATGGCGTCCTACAAAGGGAGGGAGGGGCCGTCCTCATTCTTTGTGGGAAGAATGTAAGAAGCTCGCCACGGGTGAGACAAGTGCCCGTTGTCTTGAGCAGGCGTGTACGGTACACTTTCTGACCAAGAGGCGCGGGGGCCATTCACTGGCTGTTGACCTTGGCTTGTTGACCTCCACCTAGGCGAGCGAGTGGCAGCAGCGAGCACACGAACAACCACAGACAGACAACAGACGGATGAGGTGGCCTCGTGGTTGTTGATCGTGGTCGTGGTGGTGGGTGTGCGTGGCCGACGTAGGTTTGGCAATGGTAATGCAAAATGCAAATAGTATTCGTCCACCTCGTTGCAAGTTGCAGGCCGGGCGGCCAGGCCAGAACGATGTACAGTTGCAATAAGGTGGTGGCCGACGATGAATGGAACCCCTGGGTTCCTGGATTGCCCCTTCCAGTAACAGCCGGAGGGCGGCTGATTCGTGCTTGTTGCAGCGGGTGGTGACGTGCGAATCAGACGAGAGAGTCTCCTGTGGTTCTCGGTTCCCTGACGGAAGGCTCGAATTCAACTTCACATTAGTCGAGGTCCTTGCCTTGCGCTGTCATTCATTCACTCATTCATCCCCAACACCCGAGGGCAGCAGCAAAGACGGAGGCGACGGCAGAAAGCAGGCGCAGCAGCAGGAGGAGGACAACCCGGCGTAGGAGCAGGAGCAGGAATATGTGCAGGAGCAAGTGCAGGTGCAGACGCAGGAGCCCGAGCAAGGTCGTACATCTGAAGGTAAACAGGGGGCCGGGTGATGTAGAGCGAGCGGCTGGGACCTGAACTGAACGGAAAGGTTGCGATTCTGTGTATTTGTGTGTATGCTTGTGCTTCGGCACTGCGTATGGCTGGCTGCTGGTTTGTGGTTTTGAGATGGTGTGGTGCCGTGGTTGCGGTACAGGTGGTGTGGTGTCGTTGTTGCTGCTGCTGCTGTTATTGTCGTGTTGTATGTACAGTAGTGGCTAGGCCTGCCTCACTGCTCAGGTACAACAGCAGCCCAGGGAGGAGGAGGAGGATGGGCGGGCTGGCAATAGGATGCAGATGGTGTTGGTGCGGGTGCAGTGTGTGTGGGTTCGTGGATGAGCTTCCGTTTCTTGTCTCTGCATCTGCCGCTGCAAGATTGGCCGAAAAGAGATGGGTGTATTTCGATATGGAATTCAAGGTTCCTGGGAAGTCGCTGTTGCTCGTCAGGGGGCAAGCAATATGAAATTAGGAAGAGCAGTTTGCCTCTCAAGTGTCCGGACGATGCGGATGCGAGAGGCACGATACGATGGGTACCTTACGATAGGCTAGATACACTGACTACCTTACCTCACAACGCGATGCACCCGTATCTTACCTTCAGCATTGACCTCCACTTCATTTGCAATTCCCCTACTCATTACTGTTGCGATGTTCCGTCCACTTTCCCCTTCCTCTGAGCGGGCAGGTACCTACCTAAGGTAGGGAAGCTAGGGAAGTACCTAAGGCAAGTACCGGTAGTGACAAAGGTAAGGTACCCAACCCTCATCAATTGACTGCAACACAAACCCCCAAATCCAGGCCCTCTTAGCCTCTCAAAGTCGCTCTCAGGTACGGAGCGGGGCGGATGCCACCAAGGCCCGGCACCTTAGCCCCAAGGTTCCTCTCAGCAGGCCCTGCTTAGCCCAGGTACTTGCTTTACCGAATGTTGACATTGACAAGCCTGCCTCAAGCGGCAAGGTACGAACAAGCGTTAGGCATCTTAAGGGGGGCAAGCCAATCTCCCAGGAACCAGGGCAGTCGGCCGAATAGAGAAAGCGCGCGTCGCTCACTAGGACTGGGTGAACTGGTTCCCAATGAGCAATCAGAGAAACCAGAGCCAGAGCAAACCAAACGTGGGAAGGGGGAGATGGGGGTCAGCCATTTCGCGCTGGCGAAACCATCAGCGCCGTCTCTAGCACCAGCTAAGTCCATGGCGGTTTCGTCCTGTCGAATGTACCATGTCGGGTTATTCGTGTGGGTAGATACTTCTTCCAAACTGCTCCTTCCTGTCTCTATCCTCTGCGAGATACCATGATAGGCTATCGCTACCTTCCTTCCTTCCACTTGCGCATTCAAACCTCAGCAAGGTAGGTAATTACTGACTGACGGGGTGCGGACCTGCTGCTCCTTCTCGGACTACTCCTCCTCCTACCTTACCTATTCGTACGCGCTGCCTTCTACTTTCCTGCCTGCGGCGTAAGAACAGCCCAGTTGACCGGATGACACTTCCTTCTTCAGACACAAGTTGCACTGCTGCAGGGACATTATTCCATTTGTTCAATGATTTGAGTGATGACGCATCAACAAGAAACAAATCCGGACTCCGAACCTGCACCTTTCGCCATTTCACTGCTCGTCAACCACGTGGGTGCCGCACTCCCCATCCACCACCACCCACGGCATCCACGGCCACGATGGGAACCCACTTAGCACTAATGCCCCTCAAAGCATCCGAGTATCGCGTCGCACGGCCGGTTGGTTTGACTACTTCACTTCAGAGGGGGGAAAGCCACTTGTTGTCTCTCCAGCACTTCAGTACTTCTCGCCTTTCCACTCCAACCGTCATCATCTCCCGCATATCAAAAGTCAAAACACTCGTACACTCTCGCTTCGACGGCGATGTCATCCGTCAACTCAGCGCCCTGGCCCTGGGAAAGTGCTCCTCTTATGCAAGACCCTTCCCATGGAACATAACACAGACGAGATTGCACACACCTGCTCCCGCTATGCGGCGGGCTCGATATCTCGCCTCCTCTCCCGAAACATCGGCTCGTTCGAAACACATCAGACCAAATGGCAACCAACGTTTCTTGCTCCCTCGCTCTGCCGACCATCTTCCAGTCATCACGCCAAACTCATATCTGTCGTCCATTGTACGGCGAATCGTACGCGACAAGCGTACGTAATGGCCAAAACATCGGGCATCGTCTGCAGTCATTGGGTGTGGCATCATTTGTCACTTAAGCTTCTCATAACCCGAGCCCTAGCTTTTTTGCCTGCTCTCTGGTTGGAAAATTGGGGTTTTTGGCCATGCATCTCACGATTTTGGCCTTACCCTGCCTGTACTACATCTTTTAAGCCGGTGGGCGTCAACGACCAGATGCTGTGGGCCACTCTCGCACCCCAGATTCTTAACGCCACGACCCAAGGCCTTAATTAATCTTGGAACCAGGGACCTTCGGCTCATTCGCTCCAATCATTCGCCCGCAAGCTTGGCCAGCTCATGACGGTATTCCCGTTTCGGACACCAAAGGCCCACAGCGCCCAACATCTAGCAAAAGAAAACGACAAGAAAACCCATGGTCGAGTCCAGGCTGGGGACAAAGAATGGTCCAAGCAGTCAACCGGGATGTCAACTGCCCGTCATGAGAGACATCGGTGGACACTTGGAATGGGTTCCATCCGAAACTAGGTTCCGGGCCTTTGCCGCACCAGATTTGCCCGCGAGAGAGCCTCCCTCACGACCGAGCTCAATCGGCTCCGCTCTCCGTCACATTCGCCATGCTATTCACAGCACCGCCGTACGACATGTCAATCCTCATCCCCGCAAAGACCACTCAACAGAGAGCGTCTGCCCGTCGTTTGCCTCAGAGCCACACGCTGCATCCACCATCGCCTGTCAACTTGTCTTGTGTCGAACAGATGGTTCGAACTCCGTCTGCCACGTCGCACGCCGTTGCACTCGTCCCGTCTATCCCGTTTGTCCCGACCCTTCCTATCCACCTGTTCAATTACTCCCGTCCAGATTCGAGGTTCAGGAGACATTTCTCCTCTCATGATTGCCGCGAACAGCTTAGCCTGGCCATGTGTCCTGCAGGAGGCAGCATCACTGCTGCAGGTACCGACACATCCATCACCACACATGCCTGCCTGACAAGGAGCCACTCACGTTCAGCCAGCTCAGGGCCACTTCAACATCCATTTGTCAAGACTTCCCAGCATTGCGACAGGAAGCTTGTCTTCTAGAATACCAGGAGGACCAATGTTCCATGTTGAGCTCCCGCTCTTTAGAAAAAAAAAAAACACCTCAAACTCGCATTTTCACCGAATCATCTTGCCAGCGTCTCACCGCCCGGGAAACGCCAGCTACCGAAGTGAACGTGCATGGGCCCTCTCCCTCGCTCCCTCGTCGGGCGAGTTGGCGAGTACTTACGCCTGCCTTTCCCCAGACTGATGATCGCTTGGCTGGATTGCACGGCATGCGACTTCAGTCGGCTGTTCGGCTGAGCACATTTGTTGTCTAGAGCTATGTGCTGCGCAACTACCACCACGCTTGAATGCTTCGGCGCAGAGCAACTGGAAGGGCACTAACTGCCTGGCGTGCTTGGAAGCCCATTCCCAGTCGAGGCACCACAACATCCGCAGAGTGCACTACACTGTAAAACCCGACACGGATTATGGTCTCGTCTTCCTTGGAATTGTTCTCCCATTCTATTACGATTCCGTCGAGCAGGGAACCATTCGCTCGATTTCCTGTCAAAGCTGCGAAGGAACCTACGCTCTAGCATCTCGAGGTGTCTGTCACATCATCCTTCACCCCAACCCGGGCGGCTGGGGAAACAACCGCGAAACCTTCCCGCCCGGGATCCTCCATCGCCGTTCGCCTGGAAAGTGGCGCTTTGACAATTGTTTATTCTCAATAAAACATTGTCGTTCAGAGACATCATGCATGAACCGCCGCTCCCAAGATCCGGGGATTCTTTACATGTGGTCTTGAAAGGAGTGTGGCTGGCTAGCTTCGACGTCCGTAATCAGCCACGTTTAGACCAATTCGGCCTGGAGTTAGACTTCAATCAACGCCAGATGGACCCCCATCCCAGTATAAGGGCACCTAGCTGGCATGGGCAAACCATATTGAGTCACCATACAGCTTTCTACGATAGTTTTCAAAATGAAGAAGCAGTACCGTGCGACCTGTTCACCAAGGAACGTTATCATCAGTCACTTATCGCACGTCAGCAAGAACTAGACGGCAACCTTCGGGGTCATCTCGTCTGAAAGCCACAGTCCAATCAAGCAGCTGTGTTCCACCCTCCCGTGCGGTAGCCTTTCTCCCGCGCATGAGCGGTGTGACAGACGCAGTCTGCTTCCAAATTCTTCGCCTCTTGTTCAGTTCCGATGCTACCGGCAGACTTGCTTTTGGGGAAGTAATCAGGGCTCGAATCCTACCAGATGCAATGCAGGACCGGCAACCAGACCGGCTTCCTGAATTCAAGCTGGCCATTTTCGGGGCTCGCGGGCGCAAGGCAACGCTTCTTTGCCTCATTTGGAGACCTGCCCCTGGTCTTGTAGATACCTTCGGCACCTAACGGACCACTCACAACGGACGAGATTGTCCAAATCGCGGGTCAGTGACACTGAAGAATGTGGGACTTTCCGAAGGACAAGCAGATTCTGGATATCACGAGAGAAGGCAATTTAAACGTGCAGCGACAAACTACTGGCGCTTCAACTCTTCTTGACTGGCGCCGTGGAGCAGAGGGCCCCCAGATTTGCAGCGAAAGATGCAAAATGCCAGGAAGACCCCTCTGCAGCGTCGCTTTTTCCCGTAGCGCCTCGGCGTCGCTGGTCCTGTATCCTGATTGCAGGTGGATCAGTTAATTTCCATCCACTTTCTTGATTGAGAGCCACAGAAGCTCAACTGGTCCAGAGCCGCTCGAGGCGCTCCACGACTTTGCTAGCCACCTAGCCAAATCCTGCACCTACTCAGGAGCTGGCAAGACAGAATGATTTTTGCCTCCAAATGCCGCCCGCCGCCGTTAGCAACCATTGGTAAGGCCAACGGCCATTGCGATCGCCCAGGGCTGTCCTCGCGAACGCCATGAGACATTACTGCGAACGCCTTTTGACAAAGACCTTGTTGACGGGGAGCCATCATTGGTGGCCTGTGCCTGCCGCCTTGGAAGCCAAGCACTCAGATCGACCCGTGCAGCCAATCAAGCTTGGTATGGATGAGCGGAGACATGGACCCTGAGAAAGACAGAAGGGGATTACCGCATGCCGTTTTACCAGGGAGATTGGCGGGGGCCAGTCGGCAGATGCAATTGCTGGCGAAGACTGCCCTGAGAGCGAACTTGATCGACAACATGGGCATAAGGCGGCAAAAGCTCAGGGCCCTTGAACATAATTGTCAAGACGTGAGACTCGATAGACGATGGCGCGCGCCAGTGTGTTTTCCAGATGCTTCATTTGCATAAACGACGGAGCTCAGCAGAACGCTGCCAAGATCCGGGAGACCTATGTTCCGTCCACGATGTCGAGCGCAACTACCCTGAGGTTGGCGGCTAGGAAAAGCCTACTGCTCTTCTCCGAAGATGACAAAGTGAACAGCATAAGATTCCTGCGCAATGTTTCTTGCTCGCCACCGAAACGCGCCACAGTGGCTCATCGCATGGCTGGCGCTTGTTACACCTCTGCTTCAAGCAACTCGCCTTCCGTGACAGACCGCCAGGTGAATCGCTGGTTCATCGTCTGATGTTCGCGCGTGTCAACTTGGGCCTCGTGCCCCATGGATTCAAGACGTGGATGTTCCATTCACGAGGATGGCAGCCTCTTGCTACGACGTCTTCGCATATTCAACTCAGTCAGGCATGAGTCTGGAAGGGCAAGGTGGCTTCTACTCGTGTCAAGGCTCAAGCAACCTGGGATGAGTGACATTCCATGCACGTCGACTCAACGGCATGGCCCCAAATAAGCTCAGGTTACAGGGGCAGCCAACGGACATCAACGACGGATCTTTGGGATGGGGTTGCCTGTCAGCAAGGAAAAGCGGAGTTTTGTATCAGGAACATGATTGATAAGTCGGTCCAGCTTGACGGGTGGCTGGCGGCATATGGCTGTCTCTACTGTGAGGTTTCAGCATCCCAGTTCGAGATATTACTCGACCTGCAGTCAGTCGACAACCCGCTCTAAAGGCAAGACATATCTCGAAGACGCAGTCGTATCAAAGATATGGGATCATTGCCCCTTCAGCTGTAGCAGCAACAGGTTTCATGCCGTGAGACCATAAACAAACCGGAGATGGCTGGAGAAAAATAGCGGATTCGGTTGACGAGCCGACCACTCAAGTGACTTGGATGTTCAAGTCAACTTGGGATGAAAACCGAACCAAGGGAGAGGGATTCCCGCCAGCTTTGCAACAGAAGTTGCCTTTCCTCCATCTGCTGTACAGAGTAATGTCGGATATTTTCGTTGTCGTCCAATGAGATACCGGCCTTTCTCATAAGCTACGGTGAAACACGAAATCACTCGCTCCCATGACCGCCCGTTGGTGTTCAGGCTGAAGTTCAACCGGCGTCGCGGACGTGTTTCAGACGCGCCCTCAATTCACTCGGGACGTCCTCGTCGCAGATTTCTCGCTTGATGTCCAACGCGCTTCAACTAGAATAGGCGGGAACAAAGAGCACGGAGTTCCCCCTCGTGTAAAGGGTAGTTAGCCCTTGTTCATGCACGCGATCCCCCATCTATCGGAAGCATTGCTCTCACGCAGGGCATCCTGTCGAACGATGTTGCGGAGTTGAGATGACGGGTCTGTCTTTTCACACGGACTGCCGGTTCCGGCTCGCAGCTTCCGCCGGTGTAATGGATTGGCCGGGCTTGTTGGGCTGGAGGCATCCCCGAACCAGCTGGTCGTTCTCGTTCAAATTTGAAGCTGTCATGGATTGTCAGCGTCGCAGATGCTGTTGCCAGGTGGACGCTGGTTCTGGCGAATGTCCCGTGCCCATACTCGCAATACGGAATCGCCCCACGGTGAATGGGGTTCGAGTGATGGCCGAGGCGGTCCCAGCAAACGAGAATCGAAGCTATCCAGAAGAAGGAATACCTGAGGGGATCTCTGACTCGTATCTGACTGCATTAACTTCACTGTTGAGATTGCGCCACGAGCCGCGAAGCCTGGTTGCGCATCTCGTCCAAACCATTTACTGATCTCTCAGCAGACCGAAGAGAGTCCCAATCTTTGGGACAAGGCCATACCGGCTCTGGAGGGAGATCTGGCCCAAGTTGCTGGACACGCCAAACAGCGCCGTCTCAAGAAACAAATTCATCAACCCATCGCGGAGTGCATAGCTCGAGTGTCCCACATCAACGTCGGTACCGGACGCCGTTCCGGGCAGGCCGTGCGACGTGGGGTTAACGGCCGGCACGCCATCCGAAGAGGCGAGATGGAGCCGACGGACGGCGGGCGGGAGAACTGGGGCAGAGCTCGGCCTGTGAGCCCTTGATCCGAAGTGCCGAGATGGTTGCAGTTGGACGACGTCGCAGGAGTTTGGATATTTCCGCCGGCTTGTTGCTTTCTGCAGCATCGTTGTACCATGTGTCCTCTCAAGTTGGCCCCCTACCCGCATCAGGAATCGGTGTGTATGGGTGGTTCGGCCAGCGTCAAGTGACTTCACGGCCAAGTGATGAAGGCCACGCGTCCCGGCCCATCATCCGTCTTGTATTCGGAGCCGCCGCTGCGGGTTGCGAACGAGAGCCGGCGTCCGCGTGCGCCGAATCTTCCACGGATGTACGACGGCGGGTCCAAATTGAGCTCTGCCTCCATATCTGTGGATTCCCTCCCGTATGCTGCAGACTGCCTCAATGTTCGAGGAACCCAATCGGACGCACACATTCGCCGGTGTGTTCACTTGTTCGAATGCCCAGCATCCGACGGGATATGAACCAATCACCTCGGAGCCGTTGAGAAGTCTCCGCCACGCCCAGACCGACGCAGGACAGTCTGGAAAACATCTCCTTCGTCTTCTAACAAAAAGGAAGCTCTCCATGAGGCAAAACAATGGACACTCGGGGAATTGAACCCCGGACCTTTCACAAGGCGCATCACCTGGATATACCGGCGAAGATGCGAAGCGAAAATCATACCCCTAGACCAAGCGCCCGAGTTGTATGCACAGCGACGCCGAGAACGCGACCGAGAACCCACCGCGGCGGAGATCGTGGCGGGGGGAAGACGCAAGAGTGGGATTCTGGCGACGGCGATGGTTGGTCGGGGACGACGGTGGGACCGCCCGTGTACATCTGCTCTGTGGGTGAACAGTAGAGCCAGTGCTCAGACTCAAAGCACTCCCCATCTGAAGTCGCGATGGAACCACCGAGAAACCTCTCTACAAGGCGAGGCTGCTCGGGAGTGATCCAAGGATATCAGAAACGTTCGAGGCCCTGCTTGGCAGTTTTGGCAGTTCGTCTTGGCAACAAAAACAAACGGGAGCCACTTGCTTTGCCCCGGCCGCGATCACGACATGGGAACTCCAGCAAACAATCAAGAGGAAACGCGACACGGTAAGATCGATCTTGCCAAGGCTTCAAAGATAGCCTCACCGATGTCGCAAGGGAACAAGAAGTCTAGACGCGCCGAGCTGTCTGTCATGTCTGTCACCGAGGAGGCGGGGTGAGGAGGAGGGGGCATGTAACCGTGTCCAGGGGGTTCCTCCGTCTCAGGAGCCCAGAAAAGACCCTTAAAACAAGCACAGAGGGAAGGAGGAAAGCCTAAAATAGAGAGGGGAACGGTATCGCGACTTAGTCAGTTTCCCTGTCGTTGATCCTCGAGAGAGACGAGTTATCTTTTATCTCAAATCAAGTCCTATTTCGAGGTGTTGGTTTCGCGGTGTGCGGGGCGACGACATGGGGGAAGGAGACAGAGGGCCGGGCAGAACGGTGTCAGGTCTTTCGCAGAGGATATATCTTTTGCCTCGAAGGGCAGCCCTGATAACGATATATGCTATATGATGCTCGGTATCGCCAGAGTTGTGTGAAAAAATGCCATGCGCCCCAAATGGAGTTGCCGGTGGTAAGGAAGGTACTTGTCAGATCTCGCACACGCCCCTACAACGAGCTTCAGGTCTACCTAGACACCAGCTACCACGAGCGTCGAGTTCAATGAGACGCCAAGATGCTGCACAAGAGTCGATATGCGCAGGGAAACGATACATGGTGGAAGGACAAGGCCGTTGCTCGGATATCATAACATATCTATCGTATCGTATGTGTTTCCATCATATCGTTCTTCGCTCGCTGTCGTCCAGACAAAATACCTCATCCAGCAGATAAATCATAACCAAGTATCCCAACAACTCCAGCTAAGACAGACCCTTATCCAAAACTACAAATCATAAAACATCGTGTCTCCAAAATGAAACGACCCGTCCCCGAAAAAACTAGTACAAAGTCGTCCAAACGTATGCCAATTCTTTCCTTATCGCCTGTGAATGTACTCCCGCTCCCTCCTGCGGTCCGAGATGGTGACTCTCATCCTCTCCTCCTCAGGCGGCGGGGGTGGCGGCGGCAGCATGCGCGGCGGCGAGTACCTCCTCCCCTCGACGTACCTGAACGTCTCGTACCGCGGCTCGACGGGGACGGGGACGGGGTACGGCACGCGCACGGGGACGAGCTTCTCGCGCTCGACGTAGACCTCCCTGATGTCCCTCTCGCGGTCGCGGCTGCCGTGGCGCGAGTGGCTGCAGCTGCGGCTGCGGCTGCTGCGCGAGGACTTGCTGCTCTTGCTGCTCTTGACGCTCGGCTCCACGTCGACGGCGATGACCTCGATGGGCGCGGGCTCAGGCGGCAGGACGATGGGGGGCGGCGGAGGAGGAGGAGGAGGGAGCGCGACGACAGGCGGAGGTGGAGGAGGGAGGGGCTCGACGACAACGGGGGGAGGAGGGGGCGTGCAGGGCCTGATGATGACCGGGGGCGGGGTCGGCTCGCGGGCGGGGATGAAGGCTGTCTTCTTTGTGCGGACGGTGACGGCGCCGTTGGTGGGTGGTTCGAGGTAGAGGCGCTTCTTTGCGCCGTGGTGGGAGTGGTGGCGGTGGTGGTGGTGGTATTCGTAGTATTCTCGTGAGGATGCTACTTTGGTGGTTAGCTTCTTTGCTTCTGAGGTGACGTCAGAGAGAGATCGGGAGTTACACGTACCCATTTTGGAACGGCTGTGCAGAGAGGGAACTCTTGAGGAGGAAAGTCTGAGTGCGCCGGTGTGGCCTACACTAAGGTGCGACGTTGCCCGATACCGACGGCGTGGTTTTCACAACGGGGACCGAGGTTTGTTTTGGGTTGCGGGTAGGCGCAGGTCGCAGACGGGTTATGCTGCGACACAACCGGATATGGGATGATGTGAAAGAATAAAAAAGGGACGATCGAGTTTGTTTGGCGGGACAGAAGTGAAGATCAGCTTCTGAATCAGAAAAGAGAGGCGGGAAGGCTGGGTTTCGAGTGCGTGGCGATGGAGCTGCACTAAATAAGGTCGGGGGGCGGAGAGGGGGGGACGGACGGTGGGCGGGAGATGCGCTATCCTATTATATAACTACGTACCGCTGGGCGAGTGAGTGAAGCCAGCTGCTGCCAGGGAAGAGGAAAAGACTTGGAAAAGCGAACTTGTCCAGGCAAGGACGGACGGGAAATGTCACCGTCGCTGACGGCTGTCACTGGTTGGGTTGGCCGGCGGTGGGTGTCACCCACACCACCCACCTCGCACAGCCGGATAATTCAAGTACCTTACTTGCCCTTCCACCCTTCCTAGTTTGCAGTACCTACTCAAAAACACCAAGGAGATGATGGTGTGTCAGCCTGAGGGAAAGCCCAGTCTGGATGGGAGACCCAGGCCAGGCTGGGTCGACGTGCAGCTGCCGTGTCGAGGGAGAGACGACAGGACGAGGTGCATCTGCATCGCCATGGCCGTGTCCCCCGCCCTCTGGAGGCTCAGCAGCAGCAACAGCAGCGCCGAGGACCCAGCAGCGGCAAGCCCGACCGAGACGAGACGCACGAGAGAGGGGACCGAATGGAGCACAGCCGCTTTGGATGGAGCTGGACATACTTAGTACTATGGTATCTTTCCTGCGGTACTCTATTCGTGCGCAAAGTGGGATATCTCTAGAGAGCAAGCAAATGAACAAACAGTGACATTGGCGAACAAGTTACAATTAGGAGGGACCATGCAGAAAACCGCAAACCTGCCCAACTAAAACCAGGACCATCCCCCCTCCATCTTCCCACATGAACAAGACCCTTTCCTCCTGCCATACCATCCTTCCACCATCTTCTTTCCCTTCGCGTGACGGACAGGGGCGCGCGATTGGGCAATTAGGGCCTTATGACGCCAGTGGGCACGTCACGCCAAAATCAAGATTCCGGGAGGGTCCTCGTGCGCTCTCCTGCTGGAGGGAGGGGTGCTTGGCCCGGGCTGGCACCTCTCTCTTTTTTGGGTTCTCCGGCTGAGATCCCCCGGCGGTCTCGACCGTCTTCATTCGCTCTGCACACCTCGGGTCCTCTCTCGATGCACCGCGGTACGTGTGTGATCGATTCCTGCGTCCTGTCCTGCGTGCTGCCCGTCGCCGCCGATGGTCGACGGCGCGGGATGGGAGAAAATCAAGGTTGTTGATGTGCCGCCGGGCGGGATTGCTCGCAGCTATCCCGCTGCGCACCGCCCTTTCCCACGAGATGCGATTGCCCTGCGCCGCGCCTTTTCGTCCACTTGCGCAGCCAACTCGGGGTACCCCTGATCGTGGGGTTGCAGGGCTGAGCTTGTTGGATTGGGTGCGCTGGCAGCTACATCGTCTGTCCCAACCATCTCCGCCGCGCCGCCGCCATCTCTTTGGGTCCGGAGCCAGCAGACATCATTAGGCCGCAGGGCGAGAAGAGAGAGAACGATTCTTCCCCATGTCGCTGCGCGGCCTCTTGGGCCCCGATTCTTAGGAGCTGGCCTCATTCTCGTTGGGCGCCGTCCTCGATGCCAAGGCCGCGAACTGTACGATCCCATCTACTGATCGTCTCTGGCTGCATGGTTGACTGATTCGAGATCCGGCCATCTCTTTGCAGCCCAACCTCTGCATTGCCGCTTTCTTTTTCTTCCTTCCCAGATCAAGTCTAGATCCATCCATTAGGACCCTTGACCCAGGGATCTATCCGGCTCGGGTGCCCCCGAACTTCCTTGATACGATCCAAGGCAGTTGCCCCTTGTGCGACTGGGGCCCTCAAGGCGCCGTCGTCCTCTGGCGCTGCTGCCGCCGTGACGCACCATCTGACCGAACCAGCTTCACCGTTCGCCTCATGAAGTTCTGTTTGGCTGACGGCGGTCGAGCGTACACGGCCGCCCTCGGAGCGGGGAGCTCACGCACCTCCATCGCGTCATGGTGATTTGACTTCTCTGAAATGCCAGCGTGCGCAGAGAACCCGGACCCGAACTTGTCCTCGCGACGAAATTTATTGGCCGCCCAGTTGAATAGATGCCCTAGCTCTCCCATCCACCACAGACCGAGCACGATGACCAGGATGGTGACTGGTATCGCAGAGGCCCAGTAGAGCCACTGACCGGCCTCCATGTCACGGATATCGCTCGTGTTCATCCCGAAGATGCTCGACACCGCGCTCAGGGGCAGGAAGATGATTGTGACAATGGTGAAAGCGTAAATGGCCTGTTCTTGCCGGTCCTTCGTCACCGCTGCGTTGTTCAGGTTCTAGCCACTCGTCAGCAAAGTCATCCCATGCTGGAAGTCAAGTTTGCTGGGCTTACCGTCTGCTCCAGGACATCGGCCTGCTCAGCATATTCCTCAAAGTCTCTTGCACGACGCTCCAACAGTTGCGTGCACTCAGCGGCGAGGAGATCCCTGAAGCCAGCAGCATCCGTGGACGGAAGCTTGTAGAAATCTGACACTTCAGCGATGGATGCCAGCAGAACGTCCGCCTCGCCATCCTCGGCGTATCTGTTCCTCGCCATGCGCAGGTGATTCCGCAAGGACGCACCCTCCCGTCTGTTCGCCTCACTGTACTGGACCGCGTTCAGACGGCGGTGCTTTGGTGTTGTGGATAAACCTTCGTCCCGAGAGGCCAGAATAGAGTTGAAGACGTTGTTTTGCGCAGCTATCGTGCGGTTGATCACGGTGACTTCCTGGCGCAAAAAGTTGATTCGCTGCTGATAAGTCATGTCTGACGCCCCGTTTGCTACTTCGTTCTCCTGCAAAAAAGTGTTAGCACGTGAAACGGCGGTGTTCAACCCAAATTAGACTTACCAAAGCTCTGAGATACTCAGAGTATGTGTCGCTGACTCCAGCATACTTTTCAGATGTGTTGGAGAGGAGCCCGTATCCCATCAGGGATACGACCTCCAGCGGGAGGACGGAAGAGCGTTCCAAGAGCTTAAGATTTGACAGGCGTTCCATGATGTGCTTCATACCGCTCTTCACCAAAGAGTCGGCGACGTCCAGATGGTCCTCCCACATGTGTGTCTCATGACTGGCGTAGATCAGACCCATGACCAGATGAAGCCAAGCACGGATCAAGTCAATAGGCACATCGATCTCCAGACGGTCCGTAGGTTCAGCGTGAGACAGGATGCTTTTGAAAGCCATGACAGGGAGGACGAGTTGTCGCAAAGCTTTTCTTATCGTTGGGGCGTTGGCGAAGACGGCGTCGCGTCGTCTCTTGTCGAGTCCGTGAGGGTGAGGTTCGCTATCTGTGGAGTCGGAGATGGGCACCTAAAGGTAGTTAGTTCAGCGATATGTTGAGTTTGCTGCGAACTTTGGATGGAAACTCACCCAGACGAGGTTCATCACAGCCCCCCAGAACCGCTCAGTTGTCGGTCCGTCAAACAGCGGAGGCAGGAAAAATCTGAAGAGAGTATCGGCAGCGTTGAAGATGTCAACGCGATCTTCGTAGTCCTGCTTCTTCCAAGGTTTGTTCTTCAACTCCTGGATGGCGGCCCCCTGTTGCTCAAGGTAGGCGTAAACCTCGTCTCGACCAGATACCTCGGCATCCAAGTAAGCTCGCCGGTCCGGCCCATTTGTCTCGGCAGTCAAGAAATCCTCCACTTCGGAAAGCTGGTTTTGTAGGACAATAAAGTTGGGGCCTTCGACTGGGCTTGAGGTATGTGCGTCGGCCCAGCTGAAGACGTGAAACCTCTCGTTTGCTTTTCCATGCCCTGGCGGATAGCTCAACCGTTTTCCGGGAGAAAGGGGAGCCGGCTGAAGGCCGGCGGCGGGCTGGGACCGGATGTTGCTCACTGATTGTCCGATGGGTCGGAGGATGCCGCTCGGCGGAAGTTGCGGTGGCGCACTGCTTCTCGTTAGCTACTTCCGGTAAGCTACAGAGCTGATATACTTACCAGGTTTCCATTGTAACAACGACGTTCCTGCGCGATGTGCTAGCAAACTGCAAGACCTTCCACCAACGTGCGTCGCCCAGCTGACGGCCGTTGAAGTGGAAGCGCACTGCCTTGGGCCAAAAGTCGGCGAAGTGGGCGATGAACGCAAACCAGGTCTGACACTCCTCAAGAGGAAAGGACCACAAGACTGATTCGCCGTATTGAACGAGGATTCGCCCGGACTCTGCGCTGTGAGAAGGGTCTTTTGCCGGCTCCGATACCAGGCTGATACTGTCTCCCCGCAGGGCCGCCTCAGACATCGAACCGCAGGTGATTAGAAGGGAATTGTCAAGAACTATGCACCAAAGCTGGCGAATGTGAAAGCAGGAGCTCTTGTCCCCATTACCGATTTGCCGCGTAGCTTGTTGCATATCGCGCTTCTGAGAATTTCGGGAGAATGATGCTTGCAACAAAGTCTGGGGCGGGTAAGCCCCTGGGTTCCCGGTGGCCAAAATTCCAGAGTACTCCTCGAGAGAGAAGTAGGGTACGCAGAGCCATGTCACTGTCCGCTTACCCGGCGTCGATCCCTTTTCATGCTCCCCTTTTTGTAGAGGAAGTTGGAGGTAGCTTGGCTCCATGTGCTTCACCGTAGTTTGCCGGCTAGTTCTGACTGTCTTGGAGTAATTCTTCCTCACGTCGGAGAGAAGCTTCCGGATGTCGTTTTGCTCGCTCTCTGAGAGGGACCGCGAGATTTCATTCTAGGAGATGTTAGCCCTGAAGCCTTCTGAGAATTGGGGGACAGATACCCACCGTGAATTCGTCAAAGTTCATCATGTCTTGTTGGACATGCCTGGCAACTGTTAGGGATGGAAGAACAACGTTTGCCTGAGAACTTACAGCCACCTGAAAAGAGATTGCCTCCTCCTCCTCGCATCGTGGACAATCTCCAAAGCCGCCGAGTGCAAACCACCAAGGACACCTTCGCCGGTGTACTTTGACTGATACACATAAAAAGCCTCGCTGAGCGGTGGCTCTTCTCCCCTCAGCGTAGAGTCGTCAGAAAATGGCGTCTCCAAATCAGACCCATCATCGTCTTTCGAGTGATCGCCAGACGGACGAGCGGGGTCAAAGGCGTAAACCTTCCCCGTCGTATCCTCCAAATCAACCCAGTCCTCCGTCTCCTGGATAGGAGTCAGGTACTCCATATCCGTGAATTCTGGCGGCATCGGGAACCCGTCCAGGTCGACAGAGTGTTCGTCTCCCGTAGCGTCCGTGTAGACAGAGATGGGCGAGGGCTCCTTGGACGGGGCCGGAGGCATTTCTTCTTCCTCTTCTGGCACCGCGGATGGGAACATGGGTGTTTGCTGCCGTGAAACAGGTGCTGCCATGGGCGTTTTCGCCCGGCGTCTCGGTGTGATGGCGTCCATAGGCGAGGCGAAGCGGACCATGGGCTGTAGTAGTGACCGGCTCGATCGCCGGCGGGCTGGGGTGGTAGCATGCGGCGGTGGCGTCGGCGGGACGGGGATGTAGATGTCATCTTGCTTCCGAAAGTCCTCCATCATCTGGGCCAGGTTCACCCCCCTGTACTGGCTTCTGAGACTTTGTGCTGAGGTTCGCGGCGGGAACAGGGAATGGCCTCGACGGCGAGGTTCCCTCTGCGATTCGTACATGTTGCTTGTCGATTCGTACTGTGTCTTGGTACGGTGTTTTGCGTGTGAAACACAGTGTAAAGTCTCAGCAATGGTGTGTAAGTGGCTGCCGAAGCCCTTAGACGACCCAGATATTTGTCGTATTTTCTTCAAGTGGTAGGTGGTATCAATAGTTTCAATGACCAAACGCCTCAAGCCTCCCAAAATGGGTCGTCTCAGAACACATCTGCAGCACTTAAGTAAGAAAATGCCTGCAATGGTGGTATCGCGTCAAATGTCACCCAGCCGACGCTTGTTTCTTGGCCAGCCACCCGCGTGGTCGCAATCAGGTGGCAGGGCCGCCGCTAACACGAGGCCCAGTGGGCATGTGCGCTACCCGTGCGCTGTCGCTCCAGGCACGCAGAACCGCTAGCGCTGCCGTTGGCAACCTCCCTCCCCGCCATCTTCAGCGCTTGACGCGGGGAGGTCCCAGCAGCCGTTGGGTGTTTCTGCGCCGAGCCCAGCCACTGACGTCCTAAGACGGTGGTTCCTGGTGCTTCTGCTACTGGGATGTACCTGCGTTTGAGATGGACGACAGCCCGCTTAGCTCGGCATCGACATGGTTCACGGAGGCCCACGATAGCTGCTAGTTTTTCGCGGAAAGGCGAGTAGCGGACGTTTGGATCTCTTTTCGTTGCCGTCCCGGCCGAATGTCTACCAAAAAAACAAATGGTTGTCCGTCCTCCTGAGCTCCCAAGTCAACCCACGGGTATCTGCCATTCCTGAACTCCAACCCAAGTGGTATCTCGTTCCGTTCCAGAAAAAGAGAGAAGACTAAAGAAAGTACAGATGATGATCGTCCCAAGAGTCCTCGTCTGTCCATATCCACGTATCGGTATCAAAAGGCCCAATAAGCGACTCGGTCGGCTGAGGAACCCAAGCCCATCCGTCTAGTGGAAAGAAGCAACGAACCACCTCGAAGGATCTTAGCCAGCCATTCGGTACCAGGAACTCCAACTAGTAGGGCCGGCCGGCCAAGTATCTGCCATCATCTGAGCGTCCATCCCTATTGCTGGGATCAAAGCCGTCGCACTGCTGCAGGTACGCATCCGCCGGTCGTAGGTAAACAAAGTAAAGCAAGTCAGAAAGCCGCCACATGTCCTCAGAGTAATCCCTATACTAGAGAAATCAAGCCAGTCGTTGCCCATTCATTGCAAAGTCGAAGCCAATATCCACAAGGAGAGCCCATATGCAAGCGGTTGCTGGAAGCGATGGCAAGTGCGAAGTATTCGAATGTCGAAGCTCGTCACCAACAGTGAGGTGCAAACAGCAAGTAATCCAGGCCAACAAGCGACTGGCTCGAAACTTGCCTGGTCGTCAAAAGTTCGGGATGTGAGCGTCTCTCATCTTCGCTGCCATCTCATCGATGGATGCGATGTAGTGAGACGGAGCAGCAGTCGAGGGACCAGGAATACCGAGCTGCTGTTGCTGCTGCTGCTGACGGATCTGGGGCAGATGGACGTCGGTGTAGAAATCCTCCTCCTCGAGCCAGTTGCCGTCGCGATCGAAGATCTGGGCGTACTCGTTGAGAAGACCCTGAGAGTACCAAAGCTTCATGTCCTCGCGCCAGGGGAAGTTGAGGTCGCTCCAGAACCGGGTGATCGGGTCCTTAAAGGCGGGCTGGCGGCGCCAGAAGGGCAAGACGATCACGACCAGCTTCGCGAGCCAGAGCTTCATCTTGCGGATCTCCTCGGGCTTCGCCTTCTTCTCCTCGTAGATGCAAATCATCGCCATGCGGATAGGCATCTCGAAGCTCTCCATCAGGCCCGGCTGCGTAAACTGGTAGTGGTAGAAGCGGCCGGAGAGAAGGGGGCCGTAGTACTCGACGGCCTCCTTGACGTTGTCAAGGAAGTACTTGCAACTGCTGGCGATGTCGAGCTTGACGCAGGTGCGGTAGTTCATGGCGTTGAAGAGAACGAAGCGCGCATCCCACTTATTCTGGCCTCGGTCGACCTTCATGCCTACCAGAACTGAAACAATTGTCAGAAAACTGCACCATACTGGAGCTCGCAGGTGTTTACTTACAACCGTTGTAGAGAAAGACGATGATGGGGCCAACCTGCTTGACGTCATACTCTTCCATTTTGAGGAACGTCTTGCCATTCTGTTGAACAACACGATTAGGCTGCAGTTATTGTAAAGTCAAGCATATGCCTTACCGCGTCAGCAGGGGGAAGGTGCTCGGCAAACCAGGTCGAGTCCGTAACCAGAATATCGCGGTGAGCCAAGGCATTCATATCCTTCTTGAAGGCAAGGGTGACATCCCATCCGTGCTTGGCACCAAAGAGCCTGCGAAGGGACGAAAGTCAGTCGGCGACTAGTATTCACTTTTTGGAGTCACTCACTCGCGACGGCGGTCTCTCTCGCGCGCAGCCAGCACTGCCTTGGCGAGAGCCTCCTCCTTCTCGGCCTCCGCGGCGGCGGCAGCAGCAGCAGCAGCAGCAGCAGCAGCTCCGTCGCCTTCGTCCTCGATAGTTACAGCAGAGTCCTCGTCCTCCGACTCGGAGTCTTCGAAAGAAACGGAAACACCCTTGCCCTTGTCCAGCTTGACCTTCTCCTTCCGGGCGAACTTCTTCTTCTCGGCGAATAAGTCGACGGACGCCGCGGGGCGGCCGCCGCCACCGATGGGAGTGTCGATGGCTTCGCGGGCCGCTTTTCTAGACTTGGCCTGAGCCATCTGCTTAGCCATGCGCTTCTTGTTTTTCTTGTGGGCCATCTTGCTGTCGTTGTCTCTGCTATCTTCGTCGGCGGTGGTGACGTCGGTGTTGTTGTAGGAGCTAGAAGAAGTCTCGACCGAAGTGAGAGGAGGAAATTCCACAACACTGGCAGTACAAGGTGAGAGAAGCCCCAAGTTTGCTGCAGAAGCTGGTTGGTTTTTAGAGCTAGGCTCCAAGTTCGCCGAGCTGCCTTGGCCTTCCCGAATGAGCTCCTCCTGGTCGAGGACAGCAGAATGAAGTGCTGCCAGAGATGCAGCAGGGTTGAGGGCTTTCGTGGACAAGGGCGGCTGGCTTCCCGCTTCAATGGTGATTTCCTGCCGCAGAGGGCTAGACTTCATGCCCTTTGGGCAGGCGACATGAGCCCAGGAGCGCATCTTTGAGCAGTCGTGAGAGTACGCGGCTAGTGGGCAATCGGGACTTATATAAGTTCAAAGAAACTTGAAAGACGATGGCACGCAACAAACCCAATGATGAATAGGTCTGTGGAAAAAGATGAGATATGCGTGAGTGAGTGGGTTGGTTGTGTCTAAAAAGACTCAGGTGTAGAGGAGCAAACTCGTAAATCTCAAAAGAAAACTGCTTGTGTGAAAATTCTTTGTGAAGATTCCGAGGCAGGTGAGAATTCCAGGTCCGCAGGTAGTTGGTGTGCTGTGGTAAATGATCCTTCCCCTTCTGTTCTTTGAGCCTCACCTTCGCCGCCCAGAGTGCCTACCAGAGGGAAAGAGTCTACATGTATTCTAGGCCTACCTAGTACTCTGAGGACAGCAGAGGTTTTCTCTGATGAGAGATCATGTCATTGCAACTCGATTTGAGTAAGGTCACGTTAATTTAGCCATTCTGATATTTTACCCCTTGAAGCCTTGAATGAAATATGAGCCAATAATCAGACCTCATGAATCTGGCTTGGGAGTCTTCAAGAGAAGTAATCCCCTCAGCGACTCAGTAAATTCCTCAATCTGGGTGGTTGAGCATGCGCAGAGGAAAGAGTGCCCCACTTGGTCACTCCCTGCTTCTTTCCTTGTGTTGAAGAATTCAAAGCTCAACGCTGGTTTTGTCCAACACGAACAGACATCATTGTGATGTGTGTGGTCTTTGTCAGCCCAGCCATGGCGAAAAGACGATTGCCCACCACAGCAAACCAATGGTAGAACCTGCGTCAAAAGAAAGGTAATTGCGTCCATAACCTCGCTTTGCACTGCAAGTTTGTTTGAATTTGACTTCTGCGGGCTGGCTCCCGTGCCGCTGCAAGGGTCATATTCCGAGAGAAAAAAAAAAAAGGCAGAATGTCGCAAGCCGGTGGGCGAGCAGGCTCCGGGCTGGGTTAACGTTGTACCAAAATTCTCCGAGTTCGTCAAGATAAATGAAAGAAAACAAACCCTATCCGGCTTTCAGTATTGACGACGTTTTTCTTCCCAGCGTAAAGGGAAAGAAAAATCAGAAAACATAGAGAGGAAAAACTAATTCAAGTCAGTGGTCGCAGGCCATCCAACGTCGTTGTCGTCTGCCCACTTACATAAGCGGGAGCAAGGACAAAGAGCAAAAGACCGGCCGCTCAAGGAAACATCACAATCTCTGGGGCATAGGCGATATAAGGTCAAAACGACCCCGGTCTTCGCTAGTCATGTCCATCCATACCTCGCTCTCGCTATTTCCTGTTCAGACCATCGATCGGACCCACTCCCGAGCCGATCCTCGCGGATTGGACAGCCGTCATCAGAGTTGACCGGCGCCTTGCGGGGCGGACGGCAGACGTTCCGTCAGAGGGGGCACACTTGGTAAGCGCTTGGCGCTTGCACTTACAGGGCAGCATACCAAACCCGAGAGGCACAGCGTGCTACGTCGACGAAAAGCCGCCAGCCTTTCTTACTGGATCAAACCTTGAGAAAATCAGCCAAGACAGACAACGTCGAGGCCATTGATGCCCGGTAAAGTACACCGCATAACGAGACAACCCTCGGGATTTGCACGGGGAACCGGAGTCCGTCGTCATCTTCCCAAACAAACGGCGCCCTGGTATGCCCCTTTACACGGGCCTGGGAGACCAATTGATTTGCGGTGGTGAGGTTGCCATCTCCACCGTCCCCCGTTTAAACTCGGACTCATGATCCGGCCCGAGAAACTGACACCTGCCCGAGTCCCCCGTGTTCATGATAATAATAAGGAGTCTCCCTCGAGAAACGACAATGCTTTTGCGATGAAAGCGACAGTCCATCCCATCTTTTACCCTAAGCCTCACAACTACCTATACTTATACCCAGCAAAATGAGCTCCTCAACCGGCAACAGAGCCCTCTGGATCGCATCCTACGAGGAGCCCGCACAGATCATTGATCTCCCCATCCCAGATGCTCCCACCGGCACGGTGGTCGTTAAGATCCTTGCTGCTCCCATCGTTCCCTACACCCACCTCTTCCACTCCGGCAAGCTCCAGCACGTCTCTCTCCCTCCCCCCTACGTTCCCAACCCCAACGCCATCGGCCGTGTCCACAAAGTCGGCGCCGACGCCGTCAAGGTCAAGGAAGGCGACCTCGTCTACGTCGACGCCACCACCCGTGGCCGTGATGACCCCGGAAGGATGATCATGATCGGCCACATTGGCGGCCACGGTGAGGACAAGAAGCTCACTAAGGAGTGGCGTGATGGTTCGCTGCAGCAGTACCAAAAGGTGCCCCTCGAGAACGTCTACGTTCTCGATGAGAAGCGCCTATGTGGCGAGCTTGGCTACGACTACGGGGACCTGCATTCTATCGCGCACTACTCCGTTGCCGCGGGTGCCCTCCTCGAGGCCGCCGATGTCAAGGTGGCCGAGACCATTATCATCGGCCCCTCAGGAGGATCCTTTGGCGGTTTGGCCGTCGAGATCTCTCTCACCGCCGGTGCCAACGTCATCGCGCTGGGCCGCAGCGAGAACAAGCTCGCCGCCATGCGCAAGAAGCTCAACGACCACCCCCGTCTCAAGACCGTCGTCATGACTGGCGATGAGGAGGCCGACGCCGCGGCCATCCGCCAGGCAACCCCCAATGGCACCGGCGCCGAGATCTACAACGACTGGACCCCCGGCGAGCTCAAGAACCCGCCGTACCTGGGCGCCGCTCTGCGCGTGCTCAAGCGCGAGGGCAGAATCATCCTCAGCGGTGGCGCCAGCGAGACTCTGACTATCCCCTACGCCTCCTTCGCCATCATGAACCACAAGCTGCAGGGCAAGTGGATGTGCGAGCGCCGGACGGTCGAGCAGCTGATCAGGATGATTGAGGGCGGCCAGCTGCGCATCGGCAAGGAGAGCGGTACCGAGCTGACCGTGTTCACGCTGGACCAGCATGAGGAGGCCATCGAGCACGCGCGACTCAACGGTGGCTGGAGAAACTACACCGTTGTCGCGCCCAACCCTTGGTAGAAAAAGAGGGGTCCACAGAATTGTTTTGCCTTCGATATCTTCCTTTCGTCATATGTGGCAAACGCATCAGCGTGCATTCGATATAAGCTTGAGGCATTTGCGAATATAGAGAAAAAATGAAAACGATTGCGCGAATAGAACCCGATTCCGATTATGGGCTTGTGTAACTGAACCTCCCCCCCAAAACTTCCCCCCCCAGGGCTGCAGATGACAAAATGTGCTCTGACTTCTATCATCGACATGGATGTCAGATCTGTCCCTGCATGTTTGTCAGTTTCTGAACAAGCGACACGTCACATTGCTGACGAGACCCGAAAACCAAAATCCGACGACATGGTCCAGAGACGGAGAGAAGGTCTATCTGTCTTACCTCGTAAGCCGGTCTTACACGACCTGTACTCCGTTGTGCTATTGGCCGACCCTCGTCGAGTAATTAAATAAGGTTTACGTTTCCATCGTAGATCTTGCGTTGACAGCCCAGGGCAGAGAGACCGCCGCCAATGCATGCATGTGAATGGTGAATGAGTGAGATTATGTAAGGGCAGCCAGCAAAGGATACCTACGAATAGGTATCCGCACCCAACAAACGTCGCAGCGGTCTTGTCCCCGTGTTTTTATTGCCTGGCGGCTCCTGTGCCGCTTTGCTGCAGGCGTTATTGGCGGGGAGCAGCTCCTCCGTTTGCCGGTGTGTTTTGGCAGCCCTCCTTCCAAGCACACGTCGACATGGGTCTGGAAGGGTAGGTACATTGCTGGCCGTTTGTCACTGGCTGGGCTCCGGTCGGTGAAGAGCCGGATGCGCTCATTCACCGGTACGGCGCTCTTATCTCAAACGGAGAGATAAGACGCCATTTGAAGGGGGCCAGGATTTGCAATCATGTATATGGCCATCATCTAGTTGTGAGATGGTGTCCAAGTATTGGTAGGAGGGACCTACGTATTACTTCCGTCTCATATCTCACTTGAAGCTTTGCGGCTTGATCAATAAACACCCGTTTTGGTGACCCAACAATTGAGGCGTACATGCAAATGATGGTTAAAAAAAAAGACAAACACACAAAACATCAATCAATAATACGCAGTAGACCAGCCACTCTCGTGATTGAATTTAAACTTGTCGGCAATGCCCTGGGGCAGACTGGAGAGGACCCAAATGCAGCAACATCACCCGAACTGAGGGACCGTGCACGACGAGCATCCCCTTCCCCGGGCGCTAGCATCGCTCCCGCCGTCGCTGGGATCCCTGTCCACCACATGGCGGGGGGAGCTTGCCAAGGTGCCCCGTGGAGGCACGCTGCACGACCGGTGTGCTTCCCTCCAGGTTCCCTTCCAGCTTGCCAGCCAGCCCAGTCAGGTCGGTCTGCACTTTACACACACACTGCCCTGCACACCTACACACACCTCGCACGCCGGGACACACCACACACACGTTGTACCGGCACCAACCAAACTGAGGTAAGGGTATCTGTCAGTCGCTGCACTCAATCAGTCAGTCAGGTTGGAGGAAAGCAAACGCGCACACAATCAATCAACGGCACTTTCCAGCCTGAGGCCCCCATCTTTTTTCAACTTCACCTCGTCCTCAAGCGGTGCTGCCTCCTCCTCCGTTCGCCGACCTTCAAGGCAGGAAGGCAGGAGACGCTCGTCGGTCGTCGCCTCCCCCGAAATCTGAGCGGATCTGACACACTTCCTGCCTCCAATCCAACTGCCTTCCACCACGATCGCTCTTTTTGTCCCTCCCTCGGCCGCCCACGACGACGCGCCGCCACCTCCACACCAAACCGACCCCTCGCCTCATTCACTCCACATCCATTTGCTGCCTCTTTTGACATCATCACAGCAAACAATTACTCAGTCTCATGTCTGTCCCTTTCATCGCACTCACTCCGCAGTGAAAGTGTTGCTCATCCCGATCGCTCCATTTGCTCAGACCCTCTCGGTACCGCGACTCAGGTAACTTATCTTCTCCGTACTGCCACAACCGTGTCAGACCCGGTTTCTCATCTCATACAGGTACCGAACCCGAACCCAGCATCATGGCCGCCCCTCCAGTCGACCCGCTGGCTGCCGCCACCCAGAACTTGATGGCCGCCGTGCAAGGCTACGTCCGCGCCGCCGTGGCTTCCGAGATGGCCAACGGCCCGGTGCAGCCCCGCCTCGCCAACCCCGACTCTCTCCGTGCCCGTCTCGACACCGCCATTCAAGAGAATCGTGACCTCACGGAGAGGGTCAAGAAGCTCGAGAGTAAGAACCGCCGGGACAAGAAGCGCATGATTTTTCCTTGCCTTACCACTGAAGATACATGCTAACATGACGTAGCAGACCAGGACAAGAAGAGGGAGACCGTCGGTAGGTTTCTGTCCTACACCGGCATCGACTTCGAGGCCCAACGAGCCTCTCGTCACGCGGCGGCCAAGCTTGAGTTCCACTTCTTCAAGAAGCTCCCTCTCGAGCTCCGCATGAAGATTTGGAAGTTCGCCCTCCCCGGCGGAAGAATTTTTGAGATGACTGGCCCCGATGGCCACTTCCACCGCATGATGCGCGCCCACGATCCCAACCAGGCCAACCCCGCCACCGTCCGTATGAACTCGGGTCTGCCTGAGATGTGCGTTACTACTCACAAGACGCCTAAGCTCCGCCTCGCTTGCAAGGAGGCCAACGCCGCCTTCAAGGAGGCAGGCGCCTTTGAGTTCGGCCTTTTCGGTGGCGAATACAAGGGCGTCTGGTTCAACCACTCCGAAGACATCCTCTACCTGCGCGCCGAGCCCTCCAGCTGGACAAACATCGACATGTCCCGCATCGTCCGCGTCGCTCTGCCCCACACCAAGCTCATGACCAAGGACAACTGCACCGCCAAGATGGACACCATCCTCACCCACTTCACTTCTTGCCGCGAGGTCATCATGCTCCAGGCCGTAGACTGGGATTATCGCTCCTGTCTGCCTCCTCCCCGCCTGCCCGCGAAGCTCTACCCTCTTCAGGCCGACGACACAATCGGCCACCACGACTACCCCACCGAGATGTCGACGGAGATAGGAAACGTCGCCGTCTGGAGGGACGTCAAGCGCATCGTTGAGCAGCTGTGGATGGAGCACGTGGTCCAGACCAAGGGTCTCAGCCAAGGCAAGGTGCCCAAGTTCGTCGGTATGGAGATGCTGAGAGCCAAGCACACTCTGTTTGACTAGTATCATTGAGGGCAGGTGGTCCGGTTTTTCTTTAGACTTACGACTTTTGGGATTGTATCATATTCAGGCAAACATCAGGACTCGCAAGGTGTTGGATTCGGAACGGTTGCTTTTTCCGACAGGTCCCCAAGATGGCTTATGGCAAGACACACACACGATTTTGTTTCCTCTTTATACGATGACTTGGCAAATGGGGTCTTGACTTGTGGTGTCTGAACGTAGCATTGTCTTCCTTTGATAA
Organism: Colletotrichum horii; assembly: GCA_027406005.1. Classification (NCBI taxonomy): domain Eukaryota; kingdom Fungi; phylum Ascomycota; class Sordariomycetes; order Glomerellales; family Glomerellaceae; genus Colletotrichum; species Colletotrichum horii. Next base: position 7,198,099 of record JANVYB010000001.1, on the reverse strand, counting down.
ACTTTTCTAATTGCTGGCTACTTCTTTGCTAGAGAAACTCAGCGAAGCAAAATTTGTCTCGTGTCATCTCGTCGTTTCTGTTCTGTCGTCCTCTCCATGGTCTCTCCTTTTGATTCCCTGGCGTTCTGCCTCATTACTTCTTCCCCATGAATTCGTCATTCGTACAATGTCTTGTCCCTGCGTACACACGCCCGTTATGATACTCTGACTGCGCCGACTTTTCTCCCTTACTTAAAGGATGTCGTCCTGTCTCCCTGGCACTCTCTCTTTCTTTCACCACCTAATCAAGCCGGCAGAGCCTTGGGTAAAGGCTTGCGAAAGACTTCCACAGCCTCCAGCTCTAGATCTTCTTCGTAATACTCCCTGCCCGCTAGACGCGCCGCCTCCTTTCGCATTTCGAAAAGGTTCAGAATGACTTCTTTAGCATCAAGCCAACTAATGCAATCGTCGACTCCCATCTCTTCTCTCTGTGCTTGAGGGAAATCGGTTTCATCCCACTCATGGAAGCCAATCGTCTCAATGTCGTCAATTCTTCGAAAGACTGGTTCTGTTCCCTTGAGTGTTTTCACAGGCATCTCCCAGGAACCGGGCGGATAGAGGGCAATTATCAGCCGCTCGCAAAAGTCGAACCTGGGTGACAGAAGGAAGTCTCGGATGTCTGGCGACCGAAAGGCACAATCTGCAGAGAGATAGATAGTTTCGACTTCGACTAGCTCGGTTCGGGTGTACTGCGTCTCGCAGGCGTAGTAGATGGCGTCTTTGAGAACATTAAACCACATGCCTCGCAAGTGTCCCCCATAGTAGCCGAACTTAAAGACGCCTTCATACTGGCAGGCTTCTTTCGCCTCCCGGCAGGCTTCCCGCATGGCAGGCGGGGGGAAGCTCGTGAGAAAGTGGACAGGTTTCGTAACGTCGAAGTTGGAGGCCTCTGGCTCATAGACCCGAGGCGGGGGAAGAGCAGCCTTCCAGATGGCACACCGGATCTCGGGCGGGAACTCTCGGAAGCGATGGAACGTAGTTGCCGCGACTGTTCGAATACAGTCAGAACTGTGCTCATTGACGAGGATACTTGGCTTACCAGGCTGGGGAGCTTCGATATCATTGGCGGGCGAAAGACCCAGAAGCCAGCGTGCCGCACCAAAGACCTTCAACATTGCACTGATGGGGAGGCCGACGGCAGGTTGTTGCTGTAGACGAAGTCGCGTCGTCGTATCTGTAGGTGGGTGGTTTGAGTAGAAGGGCAGGAGCCGCCTGATCGAGGTTGGATTGAAGAAGGAAGGTAACTGGCTGCGACCCGCTTCGGATTTGATGTTGACAGGACTCAAACGCGAGGTAGGAAGGCGCCTCAGACTTTTGCAAGGAAAGAACCACCTAGACTTATCCAATGCAGGAAGCACGCAGAGAGCGGTCGCGAGATGTAAGCGTCTAATCCTTCTACGTCTTTCAAAAGGTTTCCCTTTACCTACGAAAAACACACATTCAATGATGCCTGCTTAACTACATCCCACATGCTCTCCTAGATTTCTCTGAGAATCGACACACAATCATCAAAAATGGGGTCCTATACGAGCAATGTGGACGCAAATGATCCGGAACAGATACAGTCAGCCTCGGCCTTCCACTACTTCTGCAAGCTCCCTCCTGAGCTACGTATCAAGATGTGGAATGCCGCCCTGCCCAGGTCTCGTACAATTGAGATCACCGGCGACGTTTTCGAATCGCTTTCCGACACCGCTCGACTTGAGAACCTACCTAAACCCCCGGCCATCCGCGGCGTCTGCCACTAGGCATGGGAGATCACTCAAAAGAATTGGGTGTATCCTCTTGGACTGCGATACGAAGAGTTTGGGGGAAACTTCCCGGGAGTTTGGTTCGACCCGGATACGGACATCATTTTGGACTGGAAATGGTGGAACCGAGAATTCGAAAACGGGTAGTTCTTCGAGCGTGTTCGAAATCTCGCCATCTGTTCGCAAGACGTGTGTCTAGAAGAAAAGTTTGACCGCGTTCTTGATTCATTCTGGAATTTGTTGCCAAACATTCGCCGCCTCGTCATCACGGACTTTGATGATGTTCGTCTCCATGGTCAAAAGAGTCTCATTCCGGAGCTTCGTCTGATAGGCGACGACTACATCGTCAGCCTTGGCGACTCGTGGGAGAATTGGGGTGACTGGGAAAACTTTCCTGGGCATTATGATGTCGCGTGGGGGGTGTTACGGGAATATTTGGAAGATCGGCTGAAGGAAAACGCTGGATCTGACAAGCAGCGGTCTCTCACAATCGAGGGGGCGGAGCTCGTTTTCCACTGAATCCACGATGCTGAAGAGAACGATGGATGGTAATCACGGAAGTGAAAATGGCCATGTCAAGAGTTTTGACAGAGATTAGAGGAATGACATGGGTTGGAGGTCAGTTATAGGCGAAGGACGATAGGGGGGAAGACATCAAGGGCGAGAATGGCTACAGAGATGAATAGATGAGAAACGGCCTAATTTCCCTATTCTAGAGCGACTCCTTTCCTGCGTGTTCATAGGTACTCTATAAAGCTAATATTAACGTCGTCGCCGTCGCCCTCGTCGTTCGTTTGTCCGTCGCTATCATTACCTCTCTTCGCTTTACCCCTTCTACTATCATCCTCAGTCGGAGTAACTCAGTACACAGGAAAGACAGTCGCTCTAGCACAGGAAAAATAGGCGATATCATAGATGATAGCAAATATTTGAAGGACGACACAGGTGGAGATTAGTAGAAACGAAGAGACCAAGAACGGCATTAATGGAACCAGTAGAGAGATAGTAAGAGTGAATCGAAGAACGAGAGACGCTACTGCCTGAAAATTGCCGCTCCTTCCTCGTTCAAAGGATCTTTCATGTCTAAGTATTCTTCTCTCAGTCCTCCACCTTTTGCCCCCCCTACCTGCAACCAACTCGAGATTTCCCACCTTGCACAACCAAACCCACCATAGCCTAGATATTCAGCCTACCAAAATTGATTCAATGATGAACCTAATCGACACGGCTTCCAGCACTGTTGCCAAGAAGTGCGAGATCATCGCGAAAATGACGGATGAACTCGCCAAAGCATCCCACGCGAACGATCTTTTAGAGATTCAGAAAACCATCAGCCAGACTATCGAGTGCCAGGCAAGCACAACACAGCGCTTGGCTCACATTAGCGCGGCCAGCAAGTGCGACTTCGGCCGAACAATGCCTGGTACGTGTCTCCGGTTGATTTCCCTCTCAAAACTAACGATGCTGGCAGCCACGACCTTCCCGCGCTTTAGCCAACTGCCGCCCGAAATTCGCAAGTTAGTTTGGGAGATGGCACTGCCAGATGCCCGCGTTTTCGTGCCTTACGAGAACTATCAAGACCAAATAGCCCTCCGGCAAGCCTACAAGCCTCCTGCGGTGCGAGCTGCTTGTAAAGAAGCTTGGCTCGTGACAGAAGGGAACGGAAGATTCGCGTTCGGGTATCAACATACTCGTACGCATGGGTTCTGGTTTAATCCCAGCAGAGACATTGTGTTCGTTCGACGTGATGAGATTTCCGATGACGTCAAGGAAGCGATCATAGCTGCTCGTGCTCAGAATATTGCAGCCGAGTGGTGCGAGTTCGAATCCGAGGATTCCTGCTTTGACATGATGGTTTGGGCGAGAGACTTACCCGACTGCCTAAAACTCGTCGTCACGACCCTTCCACAGCTTCGGGTTCACATCGAAAACATCGACCATGCGCAGCTCTTCAAATTGCTCGATCGCGACTATGTCATTCTCGACAACGATGATGACGGTTACGATGTCAAGGACGACGACAACGACGGGGTCGTATATGACGGATACGACAACGATTACTGGGACGATGCGGAAGGTGGACTGCGACGAATCACCTGGGTGAGACTGAAGAAAAGACTGGAGAAGATCCAATCCCGCCGCCTGCACTCGCATGACCGCCGTCTCGTCTTTGAAGGCATGGAGCTTCTTGTCAACAAACGAAAATGCCGACGGCTAACAGGGAGCTGGATTTGCAGAGGGATGCGGAGAATCTTTGACCAGGAAGAATCACGTCGAAGTAACACAAAGTGAAGCTTATGCTAGATCGTAAGCAGCCGTGTCAATGTCAATGTTTTATCGAGAAGGCTGTAATTGGGATGCGAACAGAGAACACACCACATACGGTGCGAAGAAATCCGTTCGAAAGGGATTCAGTTTTATCACAGATCAACTATCTGGGACTATCGGGTTCGAGATTTGCCGGCTAATAGATTAGCCAGAGTCGCCTTTTCACATCAATACACATATTCCTAGACATTTCTTCGGTCATCACGTCCTATTCAAGTTAGTGGTCAATGATATATCAAGCGGGAAGGACTTCAGCACCGCAAAGGCCGTCACTTTCTGTTCTCAATTTCCGTCCGGGAGTCTTTGCCGAAACGAAACCTCGAAATTACTCACCATTGGGCATTGGCACTTTCCGTAGGGAATTTGTTGCCCTTTTACACAATTTTCCGGCACACACTCCTTCCATGCTTCTCAGAAGCCACCCCCTCCTCCTACCTGCAACGGTTTCTTCTCCCCTGTTCCTCGCAGACCTCTGCCTCTCTTCGTTTCCTCGCCCTTCTTCTTTCAACTCCCACTCTTGTCTCACTACAGAAGACTAAATATCACCAAGCGACGAAGTTATTCTTCTCAATATGGATGGACTACACCTTTCCGCCGCCGCCACCGCCCAGGGGGTATCGGAGCAATTCAGAGTCATCAAAAAGATGGCAAAAATGGGCGCTGAGCAAAGCGCAAGATGCCGGGCGCGTTCTCAAGCGAAGAGGCTCATGGGTCATGGCCAAACCAGCAGTCCGCACGAACGCCTAGCTAACTATTGTGCAACAATAGAGATCCAGAAGGAGTTCATCAATACGATAGAGGTCCAGACTCACATCATCGAGCGACTCCCGATGATAAATGGTAGTTCCGTGCTCTCCATTGGAAGGTACCCAAGAAAGCTCAGATGGTTCTAGGTCCAATTTTCCACAGGTTCTCAAGACTGCCCAAGGAGCTTCAATACATGATATGGGAGCTGGCTCTTCCTGGCACTCGCATTTTCTGCCCTCCTCTCCCTCCTTGAAAAGCACAAACCGCCTGCAATCTTACACACCTGTAGCGTGTCAAGAAAAGTCGCCGAGAAGCATGGCGACTTCCATTTCGGCCTCAATGGCTTGAGATCTCGTGGGTGCTGGTTCAACAATAACAGAGACATTGCTTTCATCCAGGATTTTATCTGGCATTCTAGGAATACGCAATTGCCTTTGGACAACTGCAAAATCATCGCTGTTGAGTACCCTAACTTTACGACGGCAGAGGACTGCATTGCGACTATGAACTGGATTTTGAGGCATGCACCAAAATGTTAAAAGGTCGTCATCTGCCATCGCACCTATACTGATAACCTCAGGTCACCGCAGATGTTCGCGCTCCGTGACAATGAGCCAGTAAGGACATTTGGTCCGCTGCATGTGGGCGCAGTTACATGGGCAGACTCAAAGAGGATCCTCGAGAGGTTTTTCAGCCAGCAGACAACCCTCGATAAGTTGCAAAGCACGAAGAAGAAATTGCCGGAGCTGGAGGGCAGGGAGGTGCTGGAAATTCTCAAGCCATGAGCTGACAGACGATCCCGGGGCTCAGCCGAGAAAGTTATTTGAATTTCAGGGGGCCGAGCATCGCCTAGTAGATGACGAAGCCTCGATCAGGCTTTCTAGAAATACCGAAATAGAGCTAGCTTCTTCAGACATCAACATGACACCGATGACATGCTATACGATGCATTCCCTTGACGTTGCTTTGGGTCTTCTCGTCATCTCTATTCTCTAAGCCGTCAATGCTTCCTCATTGTTCCTTCATCAGACCTCGTGATGGTTATCTTCTAAGTCGAAAGGGTATTGCCACAGATTTTTCATCTAGAGCGACAATTTCCGACTCATCTACTTACCCTCAGGTTCCACTACACTTTTGGGACGCTGGGAAGCAACCTGGATAGACATGGTGCCAGGGCTAGTATATTCAAAGTCTTATCTCAATAGGAACTCTCGGCTTTTCACCAACCGTGGCCGCCTCGCAACGAAAAACTTAGAAGAAAACCCCCATTGAGATATTTCAAACTCAAAAAGAACAAAGACCACCTGCCACACACATCAACCCATCCTCAAACTCAAGGATGGAGACGTGGGGGTCAAGTCCCTTCGTTGCGGTTTGCGCTACCTGTGATGTATCCCTCCTGAGCGTAGGCGACATTGAAAAGCATGCGGGGCACACAGATGACTTGAAGCGGAACATGGAAGAGTCCTGGGAGTTCCAAAACGCATTTCTCGAGCTTCTACGAACGAAACACCAAGCGCGAAGGGTGTCTGCAAACGAGGTCTATAAGACATATACCCAAGATTCACAACATCCAAGCATGTAGCTGACGCAATGGAAATCTCTGAACGAGTTCGTCTTCTGGCTCGGCCAAGAAGGTCTCTGCACTATCGACAGGAAGCCGGATGGTCTTCACATCGCCTATATCGCACCTATCCACCGGACGCTCGCTGCTCGCGAGCGCGAAAAGGGTCGGAGACGGCGCGTCCACGAGACCAAAACACTACGAGAAAACCCCACGAAAATGCCGGCAAATCAAGCAAATTATGGATCTTGCTCTACACCTGCTGGGGCTTCTGGGCAGTTTGATTCTAACCAAACTGTCAAACTCCAGCTTCCAATCTGCCCTCGTACAGAACATCACCAGACATCTAGTGCAAGCCCTCAGTCAGTGCTCTTTGAAGTTCATCGGGTGAAGAAGGAAACAGATGGAACGTTGTAGATAGTTTGGCTAACACAAAGGCCACACAAGGTGTAAAACACACTCTCTCAATTCTTTAGTTTGTAAAAGTGGTACTCAAAAGACGACACTGGATGGGTTTGATGATCCGTGCACGATGTGGTCCGCGCTAGTCCAAGAGAGGCATGGTGCGGGGCAGGTAAGCTACCTTCCGTCAGTGAGGTCTGCCTTGAGTGTGTCGCGGGGCAGCTTTCTTCTGGGTTCCATCATCAACAACATCGTCACATTCCACCGACATTGAGCCACCACCACTTCGGGCTGCGAAGATGAGTACGGTTCACATCAAGTCGCCAGCGGAGTTCCAGAAGCTCCTGTTGAGCTCCCGCATAGTCGTCGCCGACTGTGAGTTTCCCCATCCCTAACACCTACTGGAGCCGAAGCACTCTTTCCCTTGACATCCTTGAGGTGGATGGCTGGCAGGCTGCTTCATTGGATTCTGGATGGCCTGGATTGATGCAATCTCGCCATTCTCTGGGCTGCTGTTGTACTCTCTCTTACCTTGAGGTTGCTGACAAATTGGGCTCTTCGCAGTCTACGCCGACTGGTGCGGTCCCTGCAAGGCCATTGCTCCCCTCTACGAGCAGCTCTCTTCCTCCCTGTCACGCAAAGATGTCGTAACCTTCGTCAAGATCGACGTCGAGGCTCAGAAGGAGATCGCCAGCACCTACAATGTCACCTCCCTCCCGACCTTCATGGTCTTCCGCGAAGGCAAGGCCATCGAGAAGGTCCAGGGCGCCGACCCCCGCAAGCTCCAGGAGGTCGTCAAGAAGTTGGTGAAGGAGGTCGAGGGCGGATCTGCGTCTGGATCTGGCGAGGGTTCTGGCAGCTCGAGCGGCGGCAGCTGGAGAGGCGCTGCGCTCCCGCGCGGCTACACCGATATCACCGATCAGATTGAGCCCAAGGGCTGCGAGCTTCTGAATGCCGACGAGGATTTTGGTCCTGTCCGTGTCTTGTTCGATACCTCTAAGCCCAGCGCGCTGGCCAAGAAGGAGGGAGCCAAGGACTGGGTTGAGAGTGGCGCTGACGATCAGCTTCTGCTGTTCATGCCGTTCCAGTCCATGCTGAAGCTGCACACCCTTCAGGTGCGTTCATTGTTGAGATACAACCAACCTAGCATTACTGACCAACATCGCAGCTCACCTCTCTTCCTCCCACTGACGACGACGACGATGAGGCTCCGATGCGTCCCGGCACCATCCACCTCTACACGAACAAGCCCCACAACCTCGACTTCAGCGAGGCCGACGATACCCCTCCTACGCAAGCCATCACTCTCACCGAGAAGGACTGGAACGCCGACGGCACTGCCAACATTGGTCTCCGGTTCGTCAAGTTCCAGAACATCAACAGCTTGATCATCTACGTTACCAAAGGCGACGGCGACGGCGAGAAGGTGCGCCTCGACAGAGTGCGCCTCATTGGCGAGTCGGGTGAGAAGAGAGAGATGGGCAAGCTGGAGAAGATTGGCGATGAGGCTGGCGAGTAGGGGGAGTCTCTCTGTTAAAGATCGGACAAGTGGAGATGATGAAAATTCTGCGGAAATGCCCTCGATGAGACATGAATAGAGCCCAAGTCATAGAAGTTTCTCGCAGGTAGTAGGTACGAGGGAAACCGCAAACCAAGACCAAAACACGGCCTGCCTGGGCCATTCAAAAGATCACAGGTGCAGCTTCGCGGTGACAACTTAGGGCCATCTGTTTGTCCTGGGCCACGCGCATACTATTGCGCGTTTTATAAGCTCAGGACGAGATTCCGCAATGGATCAAGAACCGCTTTATTCGCGCGGCCCTTGTTGTTGAGGAAGTAAAATCGCGATCCAAGATGAAAGTATGTCCGGCCTCTCTTGCGCGTTCCAGCGGTTACAAGCCGACAGGAACAAGTGAAGAAAGGCCGGCTGCAATTAAATTTGTTCTGGGGCACGATTGACGCATTTGAAATCCATTGATTATGGGATTCCAGCAACAGGGGAAACTGTAACGAATCGTGCCAGCCGCACGAAGAAAAAAAGAAGAAAAAAGGAAGTCTTCGTCAGAATCGCGCTCGAAAAAGTCTTTTTTATATCGCGACCCGTCGCTGCACGGCCGCTAGGGTGGGGCCACCCGCGCTTAGGTTATCTTTGCGGAAGAACTATTCTGCCGGAAAGGAAGGATCGGGGACGAGCTGCTGGATGAGCCCTGACTGGCAACTGCAGGTGGAAGAGAAAAAGAAAACGACGGGAAGGTGGAAGGAAGACATGGTCTGTGCACCCGCCTGCAGCTCACCTGTGAGGTCCAGCGTCCGGCTGCATCCACACCGACGCCCGGTCCCCACACTTTCACTCAGTGTGCGACGAAGAGCACGTCGGTCTTGAGCCAACTAGATAACCCCCGTCGTCATCCAATGTCGACAAAGATGACGGCGAGCACCATATGAACACACCATCTCCGTCTCCGACCTCGAGCCATCGCGTGGGCCTAGCTCCCACCCCCTTCGCCAACCACCGAGCGACGCATGCGGATCCCAGTCCGGCCCAGATACATTTAATACAGTGAATTGGAAGTCTGTACACGCAACAGGCGGAACCAGCAAATCGACCACTGAATGACCGGGGCTGACTCCTGCACGCGGGTCTAGACAAGCCTCTAGGGGCCGCGCAGGGGGTTAAAATGCGACAGAGGAGTGGAAGAGTCGACCAAATGGTCACGCAACGCCATCAACTGGCCGTCTTGTTCCCTTCAGATTGATTGCAGCGAGGCCCACGACAAAGCGAAGGTATCAGATATGAGGGGCCGCCAGGAGAAGAGCAATATGCTTAAACCAAACTTCGTTTTCCACATTCGTATTATTTCTCCGACCCAGGTTTCCAGCAACCGATATCCGGCCCGGTATCAACAAGGTCAACCCCCCCATTGCCATATCGCCGTATCCATTCCCTGGCCTCCGCCCGTTTGTCAACGTCAACTTCGGCGAGCTCCTCGCGACGCCCGCCCCTCTTCCGATGCCACCACTTCCCCGACCCTACCCCGGCCAACGTCTTGGCACCTTACCCATCTGCCATCTCGTTGGAACGCTGCGGTCACCCTGCAGCGGCGGCGTGGTAGCAGCAGTCCGGCACCGTGCGATGCCATATTACGGTCCAGATGATGGGCATACCTCAGCTACTACCTACCCATGGTAGCCCGACAGTCGCAATCACTAACGTATGCAGAACCCGCCGCCCATCGCCAGCTGATGGGATCACGAAGCTACCGCCGCCAGATTACCGCACACCGCAAGTCTTGGCCTCTGCCAAAATTAGATTGCCGTGTTGTGTGCATCGCGGTTTCCGGGCAAGTCGAGTGACAACCCACCGAATGCGGTCTCCCCAACAATGCATTTTCCTTTCTCGCCAGGGCGCCGGAAACCCCATTCACGCAGAAACACAAAATCTCATCCTGCCTGCCGAGCCCAGGCTTGCCGAATATCGAGGTGCATCCATCGCCCGCTCTGACGACAGCGCGTCATTCACTGCCGGCACCACTACCTGATTGGGGCAGTCATGGCGCCCAATAGTTCCATTGTTGCGGCGTACCGTCGTGACATCCCACGTTGCTTTTGTCCACTGAACGGCACCGCAGGGACGGTAGATGACCATGCCTCTAGACCTTAGTCAAAGTTGACAGCCATCAGATGATCGGGACTAGCCCCAGTTTCACCAGTGTGATGGGGAGCTTCCGGACGGGCTCTCAAAACCAGCTTACATTCCCGCCGCCGCTCGCTTTCAGGTGAGAGTTCGTTCCGTCGGCTCTTCTCGTCGTTTCACTTTCTTCCTTGCAAAAAAGACCTCCTTCTCCTTCTCCTCCTTCTCCTCCTTCTCCTGCGCGCGCCCGGCCTGCTCGCTTCACCTCGCAATATTCCCCGATTGGCGTCGCCTGTATCTTTCACTGCGTTCATTTCATCAACCTGGGGCGAGTTGTCAAGTCTCGAACACATATCGCTCACCCACCCTGACCCTCTCCCATCCCGGCCGGATCCTCGAAACAAACTCGCACCCTCATCTATGCGAGATCTCTCGGGCCGCTAGTCGAAACGTTAAACGAGTGGGTAACTCGGTCCTATATTTCAACTCCCATCCTTCGTCTCGACGCCTCTCGCTCGTCTTGTTGATATTTGGGCCAAGTTCGTTCGCGCGGTCGCCGTCCGAGTGGTGGTTGGGTCCCGCTGCCGATCATTTTTAACCTTCCCCCGCCGAGATCATCCAGCCTTAAAGAAGATCGCCTGCCAGGTTCCCAACAGGCCGCAATTTCAGGACCCCTTGACAGATCTCCTGCTGCGATGCAACCCGGCCTCCGCGTCACACAGAGATCAACATGGCGAACCTTTTCCCGACTTACAAGAGGGAGTCCTTTGCGGATGCACGCTGCGGCCAGCCGTTCCCCGTCATGAAGCTGCCGGTGGAGATCCGCCTGATGATTTGGGATTACGCCCTGCCGCAAGCCCGTGTTTACGAAGTCATGGACGCCCCCAATGCCAGCCAGAAGACGCCTGCTGCTGCAGGGCTCATGTTCGCCAACGTTCGAGATGAACCACCACCAGCCCTAGGTGCAGTCTGCCACGAGACGAGAGTGTTCGTCCTGCAGCGCTACAGACCTCTTACACTGTCCGTCACCACAAAATATGTCGATTTGTCGCGCGATGTTCTCCTCCTCGAGCCGTACTTGCTGGTCAAGCGGCTGCTCCGAACGCTGCACTTTTTCAGCCAGATCCCCCTTGTCCGAGACAGTCTCAGCCGGCTTGCATTCGGAACGTCGTACGGCCTGTACACGGGCATCTGCCACCCCGTCCTCAGTTGGAAAGTCTCCAAGACGAACATGGCGACGCTGCTGGCCCGCTTGGCAAAATTCCCGAAACTGAGAAAGCTGGTCTTTGTCGTCCATCAGGAATTCCGATTCGATTTTGACGTGCATTACCCGTACGCGGCACCGCAGTCTGCGAATAGTAATCTGGGGGCCCTCCGCCCGCAGCAGGTGCACCAAGGATACCGCTTCAAATTCGACATTGAGTCGCATCTCAATTACACACAGCCCCGACACCCGCACTCGAATGAGTTTCTCTACTACCCGCTGGCCGTGGAGGAGGATAAGGACGACTGCTTCGACAAGGACGGCCTAGAAGACGAAGCCGACCTTTACGAATCATGGCCGACGAATGACGACTGGCGGCGGTTTAGACGGAGGTTCCATCGGTCGATGCATCTGGCCGTGGAGAAGGGCCCATCTGCAAGTCCTCGGCCGAGGATAATGCCGTCGTTGGAAGGTGCAAGTTTGCTTTGGAGGTATACCAAGGCGCGGCGTCATTGAAACTTGGCTTTTGGTGGTTTTTTTTTGTCACGCATGGCGGTTGAAGATCGAATCTTATACCCTCTTTAGAAGAATGACTTTTTTTTTTTTAGTTCAGCACGGCGCAATACGAGGATGACCAGACATCAAACAACTCATCATTTTCTCATGTCCAATAAAGTGACAAAATATAGTACAAGGATGTCCATACAGATAATCGTGGGTGCCTGGGCATTATGACTACGGCAAGAACTTAGCTTCTTCCGGCAATGACCTCCTACCGCGCCAGGTTCATGTATGCTGCGAACAAGGCCAGGAGCACCACCAGCATGAAAAAAGTCAACGTCATGCCCCGATTTGACTCCTTCTCATGTTGATACTCCTTCTCCCACTCGGAGAGCGGGATACGATCGCCATTGAGCAGATGAACCACCCTCTTCGGCTCTCTCGTCTCCACAACCTGAACCTCCTCCAGCTCACTCTCGGTCTTATCGTCCTCGACCTCGGTGACCTGGTCCTCATCACTCCACTCTTCGACCTCATCGACTTGGTCCTCATCTTCAGTCTCCCAATCGTTCTCCTCAATAGCCTCCTCGCGCTCAGGAGGCGGCGAGCGGCTAGCCTGGCTCGAGGAACAGGGGCTGCTGACATAGCCTCTCAAGTCATCCAACGCGAGAGCCTGAGTCGCCGCGTCCAGGGGCGGGATGCTGTCAACCACCCCAGGGTCAGTCGTCATGTACAGGAGCAGGGGCAGCTCGTCGTAGCCAGGTCCCGGTTTGACTTGAACGAGGCGGGGCCCCGAGATGTTGTCGTCGAGTTGGAGCCACTTTCTTGGAGGGGAGCTTGAGAACTCGCTTCTGGGGCCGATAAGGTCTGTGGGTCTTGTGTGTCGTGAACCCGGTGTGACTGCCATAGGGGTAACAGCCGTGTCATCGGGCTCCTGAGATGGGAGCGGCAGGGAGCTCGCCCTCTCTCTCCTAAGCCTTGCGGCTTGCTGGTCCTCAGGGGAGCAGCCGTGGGCCCAAGTGATGGATCTCTTGGCGGCAGGTCGGCTCTCGGATGCCGTGTTCTGTTTCTTGTTGCCGCTAACAATGTCATCGAGACTTCCGAATAGAGGGTGCGGCCGCTGACGTTCGGGCTTTGCCTCGTCATTCTCGCCGAAGAAGCTTTCAATCTGGTCGTGGAGGCTAGGAGCCGGATTGTTTCTAATGAGATCCGGCTCGAAGATGTCCATGGGGTCGGTCCTCTGGCTGGACATTGTCGAATTGGGGGCGGCCGACGTTGATTCGCGCCCCGAGTTTTGAGGGCTCGTGACCAGCTCCTCGGCCTTCAAGGTTGCTTGGTCGCGCTCTTGGGAGCTAGGGATGTGCTTCCACCAGACGTCTCTGTGGTCTTGAAGAACGGAAATGCGCCTGTCGGAAGTTCTACTTGGGAACAGCGACGACGGCCGTCCTGGGTAAGGGGAACGGTCACGCCAGAAGCGGGTTTGGTTGGAAGTAGTAGAGATAGCCATTGTAGATATTTGATGGAAATATGCACAACTGTAACTCTTTGAGCTGTTGTGTTGGTGTGTATGTTTGTGGTGTGTAAGTGAAAGGATGTCCAGTCTAACTAGAAGTCTGGGTTTTTCGAGCTTCTGGTCGTCCATCCTGAAAAGATCCTGAGCTTATATTGGTGCGTCCTCATCAACGGAGATAGCTGCGATATACAGACTTTTCATACGAAGCCGTAAAAAACACCTCTAGGGGCAGAAATACAGTGTGTAAGTTTGTCGATTTGAAGCACTTGCCTCCATTCAGCAGAACCCAAAGGGTGATGACTCTTTGCAATTGAGGTAAGCATATTGATTACAGCCGAGTTAAGCTTGAGAAGCCTTACCTTGTTCAAACTTGTGGGATGCTCGGTCTGCCATGTCCCCTTTTCGCATGCCGATCGTGAACAGTATGTCTCTTGGGTTGGCTGATTACCCGACGGACCCCTCGAAAGATTCTTCCTGTTCTTGAGAACTTTGACGAGTCTCGAGCTCTGCTCTCGTCGTAATACATCGGTCGAGGGGGGTGAGGCGCTTGCCCGCCCAGCCATTCTCGATAGAGCGTTCCGTATACTCAACCATCTCCCAGGTCTCTTCAGAAGCTTCCAAAGCGTCCGCCATCGTAACCTCCACCAAATCATCGATCTGAACTTCCTGGCGCTTACGGAGAAAGCTCTGTACGTAGTCGCGTCCAGAGACGGCAAGTACCCCGAGGGCAAGCAGCTGGAAGAAGACCACCCAGGGTAGAAACTCTCCTTCTCTGCTGCTCACAAAGTAACCCTTGCTGTCCCAAGGAAAATCTCCCGTCATTAACTCCCAGCTGGTTTGGATGAGACGGACCAGGGGGCTCAACGCCACGAGCGCAACGACGTACTTGCCAAAAACTCGATGACAGAATGCCAAAATAAGGAGGCAGGATATCATCCCGAAGGCTCCCAGCACCCTTAGGATTGCCAGAACTGCATCTAGACGTAAAAAGAAGCGCCAAATGGAGTATAGTATGGTCATCAAAAGCATCTTTGCGTAGGTAAGCGCTCGCGTAGTTGTCGATGTGATACTTGCACCATGTTGGGAGTGGGCAGCGACATACCGAAGTCTTTCATAAAGGTAACCAGAAAGGTTTCGGCGTCTTGGTTTTTGCGTGCGGTTGGGAGACGGAACACAGCCCCGTGATCAGCCCGAACCTTGGCGGCCAACCTTTGAGTACATACCCAAGTGACTCACCAACCGACATCCAAGCGGCGATGGCTGAACAGCCAGGTCGCAAACGAAACAGTCACAATGGTCTTGGATACATCTGACACCCAACAAGTCATCAGGAAAACCCCCGTAGCTCAATTGGTAGAGCGTCGGCCTGCAGCCCGTCAAGGGAAAGCTAGCTGAAGGTCGCTGGTTCAAACCCGGCCGGGGGTTCTATCCTTTTGCTGGTGGTCATACATCTTACCTGTTCAATAGTATTTGCCTGGAAGAAGTGCTTCAAGCTTTCAAAACCTTCTTCTACATGTTCCATTCATGATGAACTGGGTGCCAGAAAGTGGTGTCATGCTTTTCCCGTGAAGATTATCTGTTAGATTGACATCACGCTTCCACATCGTCTTATAAATAGGAGCATGAACGCAAAATGTTTTTGAAGAGAGACTAAGTACCCTTTGGTTTCTCTCCCTCCGTCCTCTTCTAGACCTTCTTATCCGCAACAACTGCAGGATCCTGCGGCTCGTCAGTCTTGGCAAGACCCCGAAGCAGCAACCCAAACAGCCCCGTCGCAGACTCCAGCACGAACCCCACGTACCACCCGCTCAGCGCAACGGCAGTCCGATGCCAGCCGTTATTCCAGCCTTCACCCATGAGAGCGTACGTAACCGTCAACCCGACTCCAATAGTACCGCCAAGCATTCGAGTGGGGTACGTCCGCGACCACACTTCTCCGGCAACGATGAGGGTGCCAAGGAACGAAACGGCGAAGATGGAGGATGCGAAGGCGCCGATGATGTCTTCGCCTTCCACCGGGATGGTGACGCTGCCAGAGCCCAGCCCGGAGATGATGAACCAGGACGCGAGATTAATCGCAAGCCAGGTGGCGAAGTAGTTGTGTTGCCAAACGATAGGCTTGGGTCCGGCGGGGTCGTCGATCCTGATATTATCGTCGTTGGTAGCGATCTCGCTCATAGACTCTGATGCAGTAGATGAAGCCGCCATATCGTGCCCCTGTGATGTTGTCTTGTCTTTTTGAAGTTGTAATGTCATCCGTGGTTTTTCTCGAAGGCGTGTTTGAATAGGAAAGCGTAGCTTGGCGGACAAGGTTGGTTCCCACGTCAGGTGTGGGGTGGGTATGCATGGAGGATATATATATGAATTTCTCATCGCTCAAGTAAGTCGTAGTGCCATACTTCGGCACGTACACCCGACCAAGGTGGCTCGGCTGCCTCCAGCACGAAAACGTCGGGCGCGAACGCGCTCAGTACCCACGCGGAATCCTTTGAGGCTGACTGCTAGGCAAAATCAGCCATGAGTCTAAACGATCAGAAATTTGTTTGACTCTCGCCCCTTCATCCGAAATTGGCAATAGTAGGTCGAGGTACAGCTAAACCAGAGTCCCAACTTGATCCCGCTCACTGCTCCATATCGATGATCCACGGGTACAAATCGCGGCGCAGCACTTTTTGAGCCCCGGCTGACATCGCCTTCAAGTAGTTACGTTGAACGCCTCAAAACACTATGTCATTAATATGTCTATTTTCTATATCTAATCACGACTGCGACTTGATCATGAAAATCTGTCTCGAATTAGTAAATGCATACGCATCGTAGGATTCTCCGATGAAACATACCTGGTTCAAAGCCTTGTCGTCCATAGTCGCCATCCTTTTCTGTGCAATCCACCGTGATCTTACAGCGTGATGCCCTCTGAGAATCGGCGTTGAAGTACCGCTCGCTGGTGTTGATGTAGCCGGTGTGGAAGAAGACTCCCGCGACGCCTCCTTCTTGGCGCGCTTCTCCTCCTTGCGCTTTCTCTTCTCTTCCTTTCTCGCGGCCTTCTCGGCGTCGGTCTCTTTGGCTTCGGCCTTGTCCTTCTTGCTCTTCTTCTTGGACGCCTTCTCGTCGGAGCTTTCGGCGTCGGAGGTCTCCTTCTCAGCCTTCTTCTTTTCCTTCTTCTCCTTCTTCCTGTCCTTCTTGGCCTTCTTCTCCGCGTCGTCCTGGGTATCTTCGGAAACATCCTCCTTCGCGGCCTTTGACTTGCGCTTCTTCTCCTTCTTCTCCTCTTTCCTGCGCTTCTTCCGTGTCTTCTCGTCCTCGGAGGATTCCGACTCGTCGCTCGACTCCTCGGCCTTGCGCTTCTTCGACTTCTTGCTCGACGACTCTGCGGCGGGGACGTCCTCCATCTTGACATCGTCTTTGCTCTCCTCCTTAGGCTCAGCGTCGGCAGACTCCTTGACCTGGTCGCCAACAAGGAAGCCGCCACTGACGAAGCGCATGGGGCCGAACTTGGTATCGCAGTACAGCGTGCTCTTCAGCGCCTCGCGGGCCTTGCGGTCCTTGTCGATCGCCTCGGTCGATTTGCCGTTCAGACGTCCCAGCAGGTCGGAGAAGACGTCCATTCCCGTCACTCTGTCATCCCTGGCTTGCTTGAAGCCGAGGCCGAGCATGTCGTCCTTGAGGGCGACGCGGATGAAGGAGGCATTGGCGGCAGTATGGTGCACGGCGTGTGCTGCGTCTTTGGCGCCGAGGTATTGTCCGGGCTCCCAACCTTGCGATCGCAGCATCCGCTGGCCGAAGGATTCGGTGTCCTTGGTCCATTTCGTGTTGTTGGGATCCTTGCCGATCTTGCGGCGGCTGTTTAGTAGGTTATCAGTAAATCAAGTCACACGTCAATGCAAAGTCCCATTGTGCGTCTCTTACGTTTTCTGCTGCGCCAGACCCATCTTTGCGGTTTGACGAGAGACCAACCCGTTGAATGGAGAAGAGTGTTTTCGAGATGCGATAAGGTGCCAGTGCAGATTCCATTATCGAAGAAAATTTTAGTGGGGTCTGATTGTCTGGAATTCAGCCATCCCTGCAGCCGAAGTAACCCCGCCCGCTATCCTCACCGAGCTTACCGAGCTCACCGATGGTGAATTCGGTCAGTGCTCTAATATCACGAAATTTCATAACACACGGAAGGAGCAAGCAAGCATCGCTCGCAATTTCATAGATCTACCAGAAGCAAAAGTGCAATGCTAAATTTTGGTCGGAAACATAATCAAGAGAATTAAAATAACAAAAAGAGTTCCCATGATCCCACGTCTGGAATACTTACAGGTACATCTCTTGTCGACAGGGCTCGAACGTGGACTTCGCCGAGCCCAAGTCCGAGCCAATCACTTCACTCTAACCGACCACACCAACTGACCCAGTTTGACCTGAACTCCCACCTGGGAGCCGCCTTCTGGGCCGGGAGAGTTGGAATTGGACCAGACTATAAAGGCCCCGTCGGCCGTCCCTCGCTCCCAGTATGGACTTGGGGCATCTAGTAACTCATGGACCACGCCGGTCGCAAAGCCTTTGGCCCCTTGAGGGATTCTTGGGCTGTCCCTTCCGCCTCCCGTGATAGCACCCGCCCTCAACGCTGCCAATGCCAGTCTGCGCTTCCGTTCAAAGAAGGCAGTCTGTTCTTCCACCTTTTGCTTCGCGGCTTCCGGCCACACCATGTCTCCCCTCCGCATTCCCAACTTCTAACCCACCATTCGTGACATTACACGAGTAGCCCAAAACCCCAGCGATAACAAGTTGTTCATCGTCTCTCGCATCATTCGCAGCATCCTGTGCCCTGCATCCTGCGTGCGCACCTTGCCGTCGTCCTTTGCCTCAATTCCAAACAAGACGCACCGGCCTCGTACCTCCGATTCCCACATCTTGCCGATCAACGTAGGCCATGGTGGGTTTGCTGATGACCCCAACAGAGCAAGGAAGATGTGAACAAAGCCACGGGGCGCAAAGACGCTTTTCTCTGGAGCTACGAATGATGTCCATCAGGTCGATTACTGTTTTTTCGTCAATGTACAGTAAGTCAGAGGTCATGCGGATGAAAATCAAGGATACAAAAGGGCCGTCGCAACTACATTGTGATCATCGCTCGCTGGAACAGGCAGCCCGAAAGGAAGAAAACCACGTTAAGTGATGACCAGATTGTAGATTGCCCCAACGACAACTCACTACAGCACACAAAAGGCAGTTATCAAACCAGAGTCGTGATGGTTCTTTATTTCCCCAACGCCGTGTATGCTTCGGTCGTACTGTACATCTATCGTCGCATCGATTTATCCGTATTCATTATCAGCTCGATCCTCCCCTTACACCGTGAAGCCAAAGCCCTTCATGCAGTTTCGGTACTGGTCGATCGTGGAAAGGCAGTCCTTGGCCGGGTCGGCGGCATTGGAGAAGAGCATGCACTCGTCCCGTTTCGCCTTTTCCTCCTTGCATACGCAGCAGGGCTATTGAGAAGAAAGCGTCAGCAGGTATTCGTCGCATGGGGTCGTGTGAGATAAGGGGGAGGGAGAGGCGAGGCTCGTTGTTCAATCGTGCGCACCTTAGGCTTGGAGGCTTGCTCGTTTGCGGCAGCCGGCGCGGCGGCCGGGGTGGAAATGGAGGCTGCGGAGTCCTTTTGTTAGCCATTGAGAGGGGGAGGTTTGTGTCGCGAAGGATCCCTTACGCAGTTCGCAAGCTTGGGAGGCCATGTTGCGTGTCTAGCGAGTGTTGGGTGGCTCAGGAAACGATTTGCGATCCGGGTTGCGGCGAACAGGCAATTGAATATGTTCGGCGACCTCGGTCAGTCCACTTTTTTTTTTTTTTGAACCTTACATCACCAAAGCTGGTAGTGTCGCTTTGTAATTCACCCAACCGTTCGGGGATCCTCGGCCCCCAGCCAATCACGCCTTTGCTACGTCACGTGCAGCAACCAACACGTCGAAGCTTCTGCAGGGCGGATATTTTCTTGGAGCAAGTCATCTAATAATCTAGCAAGGTAGGTAATCTGAGGTAGCAGTTGGACAGGTTCGTGCCAAAGCCATGGTTCACATCCATCGTCAGAACAATGTCTCATGTTTCGCCTATGAGGGGTCTTTGGAGGCTCCAGAACGAGTCCCGTCTTACGCAGGCTGCATGGCATCATGAATCGGACCTTGAGAGAATAAGCCGCGATGCGACGTCCGGTGTGTGTGGGGAAAACAGCCGGTACTCTGTGGACAGGGGCCCGATTGGACCCGATATCGTGCCCCGCAAGACGGAAGGACCTCGCGTCCGGAAGACCCGCATTCTGCCGCAGCTGACGAGCGGTGTGTGCCACCTGGCACTCTTATTTACCCCTGATTCGAGGATAGGCGCAAGCTGCACTTAGCCTAGCCTGGCTTACACGCTTTTGAGATGGGCAAATTTGGCGAGAGTTGGTGCACGGTTTTTTTGTACAGTTATGAGCTGGCATCTGTTTTCTTTTGTCTTCCCTGGAGATGGGGTCATGGCATCCATGGCCATGGGACGCCGTTGCCAGGAAGGGGAATGTCGTACCTGCCCGGTTGGTTGGTTGGTGAGGTTGGTGAGGTTGGTACTTGTCAGTTGGGTAACCCCGCGGGTAGTGGTGGCCTGTTGGTGGGATATAAATTCATGAGCCGAGTCCCCCACGAGCTTTGTCTGATGAGACTGAACTTCAGAACCATCTTCCTCTTTACTCTTTATTCATCTTCACGACTATGCTACTCACACAAAAAATGCTGTCTGTCGAGGAGACCTTAGCACTTGGCACCCCTTCTGCCGAATGGGACGAGGTGATACATGACAACACCATGGCTTTCGCCGTCATACCGCTTACACCTCATAGGCCTTCAAAACCAGCCCGCCTCGTGTGAGTGGCTGGACAATGGACACTGACCTGGGCGGACTGAGAGCCATGATGGCCCAGGCCGGCGCAGCCCAGCGTGCAGCAGCTCCAGATCCGGCAACCGTACCCTGGGTTGAGGAGGAGATCCAGATTCCCACCAGAGACGGCGCGTCTCTCGTCGCCCGCATCCACAAGCCCAAGCAACTCCCCGAGGGCGGCTGCCCTGTTTTTGTGGCCTTCCACGGTGGCGGCTTCATCATCGGGTCCGTCGAAGAGATATCGTTCGTCTGCCGCGCCTTCACACAGCTGGGTGGCATTGCGGTGAACGTAGAGTACCGTCTTGCTCCCGAGAACCCGTTTCCCATCCCCGCGAACGACTGCTACGACGCAGTGTCCTGGGTGAGTAGCGCAAAGCCCGAGTGGCTGTTAGTTGAGTAAGCTGACCGCCCATAGACAATCGAGAACACCAAAAACCTAGGAATCAACCCGGAGAAGGGCTTCCTCGTTGGCGGCGAGAGCGCCGGCGCAGATCTGGCTCTTGGTGTCGCCTATCTTTGGGGAAAGGAGCAGCGATCACCCCCACTGACGGGCATTTACTCGTCAGTTGCCGTTGCAGCTACGGAGGAAACTGTCCCCGCGAAGTACAAGGATCGTTTTCTGAGCATGGAGCAAAACGCGCATGCGCCAGTCATCACGAAGGAGTCCGTCCAAGTCATCCACAGTAAGACTACCCCGCAGTTTTGTAAAAGTTCCGTACTGACAAGGGTGCTCAGAGAACTACAAGCCTGACTTCACGAGCCCCGTCGCCTACCCAATCTTGTCCCCAGACCTCGGCAGCATCATGCCCAAGACCTACTTCCAGGCCTGCGGCCTCGACCCTCTGAGAGACTGCACTCTGGTCATGGAGCAGGTGTGGAGGGACGCGGGGGTGCCCACCAAGTTGGACCTGTATCCCGGTGTGCCTCACGGCTTCTGGGCAGTTTACCCGCACTTGAAGGCTAGCCAGAAGTTCCTGGAGGACGGCGCCAACGGTCTCCGTTGGTTGCTGAGCTGAGTGGTGGGTGTTTGGGTCCTAGAGCTAGCAGGGAGGTCTTCAACTGCTTGAGCAGCCGTTTCGTTTCTTTCAACATACCCATAGAGTTGCATTTCTCTTAATTCGATCAATGAACCTAAAGACGTGGAAAAAGGACCTGGCAGCAATCTGAGTGATTTTTTCCCGCGCGACTTACATGCAGCCGGTTTCACGCCATGAAGCTGTAAAAAGAAAGTTTAATATGAGGGACCCAATCCCTGAGGGCCTGCTGCGGAGTACAGGCGCGGACCCCTGTATGGCATCGAGTTCCAGTGGGGGCCCCCTGCAACCTCTCAACGCGCTCACGCCTCGGAGACGCGACGGGACGAGACCGGGGTCTCCTAATTGACATCACCATCCAAATATTTCCAAGCTCGTTCACAATCACCACACCACACCCGCACCGCTAGTCTGCCTATCGTACACAATGCCGCCCAAATCGAAGCCTCCAGAGAAGCAGCAGCGATCGCTGACGAGCTTTTTCAAACCCAAAACCGTCCATGGCCTTGCCGAGGCTTTCCAAAAGTCCCAATCCGAGTCCAAGACCAACCCGCCCGAGTCGCCAGAGAGCTCCCGTAAGAGACCATTGGAAGAGGACGCGGATAAGGTGAACAATGGGCGGGAGAAGACGCCAAAGAGAGCAAAGGCCGACAATGCCGAAGTCGTTGACCAAGGGAAAAGCTCCTTCTTCCCTGGCGGAAAGAAGCAAACCGACCAGGAGCCCAAGGCGAAGGCATCGGCATCCGGAAGTAGGACAGGACGCTTTGTCTACAGCCAAGAGTCAAATGACAACGAAGGGGAGGAGGAGGATGACGATCCGTCGACGAAGAAGCACAGAGAAGAGCTCCACAAGAAGTTTGTGAAGAAGCTGGGCCATCCAGACAGCATGCTGCGCCGCCGCTACCGAGAAGACGACAACGAAGCTGCTGAGGGAGAGGAGGGCGATGAAGACGAAGAAGACGAGGCGCCGCCGCCACCCAAAGCCAAGAAAGGCGGCGCTCGGGCGAATAAGAAGCTCACACCAATGGAGATCCAGTTCCTCGAAATCAAGCGCAAGCACCTCGACACCGTCCTCATCGTCGAGGTCGGCTACAAGTTCCGATTCTTCGGCGAGGATGCCCGCATTGCCGCCAAGGAGCTCAGCATCGTCTGCATTCCGGGGAAGTACCGCTACGACGAACACCCCTCGGAAGCACACTGGGATCGCTTTGCGTCAGCGAGTATCCCAGTCCACCGGCTACACGTCCACGCGAAGCGTCTAGTTGCCGCTGGACACAAGGTCGGAGTCGTTCGACAGATTGAAACGGCTGCCTTGAAAAAGGCCGGCGACAACCGCAACGCACCATTCGTACGAAAGTTGACCAACGTCTACACCAAGGGCACCTATATCGACGAGAACGGAGAGCTGGAGACTGGCGACGGCGGCGCTCCTTCGGGAGGGTATCTCTTGTGCATCACCGAGACCCCGTCAAAGGGCCAGGGCACTGATGAGAAGGTCGATGTCGGCATAGTGGCCGTGCAACCGACGACGGGAGACATCATCTATGATACCTTCGAGGACGGGTTCATGAGGAGCGAGATCGAGACGCGCCTGTTACACATTTCACCATGCGAGTTTGTCATTGTGGGCGATCTCACCAAGGGCTCCGACAAGCTCATTCGCCATCTGTCAGGGAGCAGCACAAACGTCTTTGGCGACCGCAGCCGCGTCGAGCGCGTCCCTCGCTCTAAGACCATGGCTGCCGAGGCCTACTCCCACGTCACGCAGTTCTACGCCGAAAAGCTGCAGCAGACCCCAGACGCCGCCGCCTCCGCTCTCCTGGACCGCATCCTCCACCTCCCTGAGCCCGTCACGATATGTCTTAGTGCGATGATCACACACCTCAAGGAGTACGGCCTCGAACACGTTTTCGATCTAACCAAGAACTTTGCCAGCTTCTCTGCGCGCCAGCACATGCTCCTGAACGGGACAACTCTTGAGTCCCTCGAGGTTTACCGCAATGCCACAGATCACTCTGAGCGCGGTTCTCTCTTCTGGGCACTAGACAAGACTACTACCCGCTTCGGCCAGCGCCTCCTCCGCAAATGGGTCGGCCGCCCCTTACTTGACGTCTCCCGACTCGAAGCTCGTGTTGCCGCTGTGCAGGAGCTTCTGGACGAGCAATCTTCTACAAAGGTGGACCGCCTCGAGAGCCTCCTGTCCAGCATCAAGACCGACCTCGAACGCAGTCTCATCCGCATCTACTACGGGAAATGCACCCGCCCCGAACTCCTTTCTGTACTCCAAACCCTTCAACGCATCGCTATGCAATACTCAACCGTGAAGTCAGCCGAGGAAACGGGCTTCACCTCGCCCCTGTTATCCTCCGCGGTCTTCTCCCTCCCTCAAATCCTCGACCTCGTCGTCTCGCACCTCGAAAAGATCAACCCGGAAGCCGCCCGCAAGGATGACAAGTACAATTTCTTCCGCGAGTCGGAACAGACCGAAGACATCGAGGACCACAAAATGGGCATCGTCTCCGTCGAGCAATCCCTCGACGAACACCGCGCCGAGGCCGCCTCCTCCATCAAGCGCAAGAAGCCCGTCGAATACGTCACCGTCTCCGGCATCGAGTACCTCATCGAAGTTCTTAACACAGACCTCAAGTCTGTCCCGGCCTCCTGGATCAAGATCTCGGGCACAAAGAAGCTCTCCCGCTTCCACACCCCTACCGTCGTCCGCCTGATTCAAGAACGCGACCAACACCGCGAGGCCCTCGCCGCGGCCTGCGACGCAGCATTCACCTCCCTCCTCCGCGAGATCGCAGACGCGTACCAGCCCCTCCGCGACGCCGTCTCCTCCCTCGCAACCCTCGACTGCCTCCTCTCCCTCTCCCGTGTCGCCGCCCTTCCAGGCTACACCAAACCAAGCTTCCTCTCGACCCCGACCCAGCCCACAATCTCCATAACGCAGGGCCGTCACCCCATTGCCGAACACACCCTCTCAGACCCCTACATCCCCTTCACAACGACCCTCTCCCCCCCCTCCCCGCTAGCCCACCTGATCACGGGCCCCAACATGGGCGGCAAATCCTCCTTCGTCCGCGCCGTGGCCCTCCTCGTCCTCCTCGCCCAGATAGGCTCCTTCGTCCCGGCCGACGCGTTCACCCTGACTCTCGCCGACGCAATCCACGTCCGCATGGGCGCCCGCGACAACCTCGCGGCAGGCGAATCCACATTCATGGTCGAGGTCTCCGAGACGGCACGCATCCTCCGCGCCGCCACGCCGCGCTCGCTCGTCATCCTCGACGAGCTCGGCCGCGGCACCTCGACACACGACGGCGCCGCCATCGCGCACGCCGTGCTCGACCACGTCGTCCGCGAGAACAAGTGCTTGACCCTCTTCATCACGCACTACCAGAACCTCGCGCGTCTCGCAGACGGCATCGGCCAGGGGCTCGTCAAGAATGTCCACATGCGCTTCACGGCTACGCGCAAGGAGGGCGAGGACGGAAGGGAGGACGACGATGCCGGTGCCGACGAAGAGATTACGTTCCTGTACGAAGTCGGTGAGGGCGTCGCCCATCGCTCTTACGGTCTCAACGTCGCGCGGCTGGCTCGTATTCCCCGCAAGGTCATCGAAGTGGCTGCGCAGAAGTCAAGAGAGATGGAGCAGGATGTAAGAGCAAGGAGGTTACGGGGCACGGCACGTCTCTTGTCGGATGTGTTGCAAAGCAGGACAGATCAGTTGGAACACTTGATGTCAAACATAGAGCAGCTGTGACACCACCATGTGTACAAGTCACACAACGATATGATAATGAATTGCTTTTATTGCTAAATACCATGCTGTGGCATTACCTGGCCAAGAAGAATGAACGTTCGTGACCAACCGAGATCTCGGCTACCAGGACTATAGTTCCCTCCGCACCCGACTGAAGAATGTTCGAGTCTATAGTCTCAAGGTTGGCAACCGTCTCTTCTGAACCACCGTATGTATATACGGCATCCTAAAGGTTCTCGACATGCCAAGCTGGCCAAGCCAGCCTCATTCGTGATCTTTCGCGAGAGGCACCACGTAATTGCCTCGAAAAAGCGCAGAAGAAACCCTCCGGGGCGCAGAGGCGTGAATCGAAACGCGAGAGGTCAAGCAAGAGCATGCCTGCCTACTTAAACAGCTGGGAAAGTTAGCATTGCACAGAAAAATGAAGGTCGGTGCCTTGAACATACTTGAAAAGCGAAAATGGAAATGAAAAACGAGAATGAAAGTCTCTGATACACGTCGATTGCGGAACGTCGCCTCTTTCTTTGATGGTCCCACGAGCAACGAAACCTCGGAGTCGTACATCTCAGAAACCTCCGTTGAATCCGCCATCCAAGCTCTGACCCGGATCGTTCTCGTCAAAGGCATTGGGAGCCATGGGAAACATGTGAGTGTGGTACAGGTTCCGTTGGTCTGGGTGGCCATTGATTGGGTTGAATCCGTGGTGCGCATGGTGTGGCCAATGGTGCGTGAAGTGAGGGTGAAAGACAGAGTCGATTGCTTGTGCGTGCGCGAAGTTGTGGAAGGGGGGAGGCAACCCCATGTTGGACATTCTGGCCTGGTTCAAGTGAGTGTTGTGACCACCAAAGAAGTTGTGATTTCCAAGTGCCGGATCCTGTAAGCCATGGTTATTTTCCTTCCCTTTGTAGGTTCGGTGCGACAGCTGCTTAGCAGCAGGGGTAGGAGACGCCAACGTCAGGTTTGAGTTCGGGTTCATCGGTTGGAGGGGAATACGACTTCGCACATTGAATCTGCAGCAGAGGGGTCATCAATATACCGGATCAAAAGAAGGGTTGAGGTCGTGGCCAGATGCCGACCTAGCTTGATCTGTGATCTGGGTCGGGAGTTGGCGAGCTGTGGACAGATTAGCAACAGCCGAAGACGGAAGAAATGGTAGCAACATACAGTCAGAAGAGCCGTCTCTGAAGACATCGCCGGCTCCTCCGTCAGGGAGTGTGAAAGTTCGGTTGAAGGAGCCCATCTGATCCGCAAATTGGGATTCGTCGAAGTCCGTATCAAAACTGTCCGGGTCAGGATCGTTGTCCGCATCAATATCGTCATGGGCATTGTTGTCGTAAGCAATACCAAGAGGCATCTCAGTGCCTAGGGCAAACCCATGGTTGGGGGCACTGACATCGGCGTCGTCGCTGGCAATCTCGAATGTTTCTGGGGAGTTATGGAAGTCTGCCTCGGGGGAGGGGCTGGCCTTGGCCTTCGGACCCTTCTTACTTCGGAGCTGCCTGGCACGAGTAGGCCGCTTGGGGGCCTCGTCGTCCGAGTCTGGCTCTTCCTTGACCCTAACAGAAGGAGACTCGTAGCCATCGGTGGCAGCACGTCTCTGACGACCTCTGGGTTTTTTTGCAGGCTGAGTATTGTCAGTTTGATTGTGGGCTTAGCAAGTTGGAAGGCACCATACCGGAGTACCCTCAATGGAAGGGGCATCGTAGACACTGCGGGTCTTCTCAACCTCCAAGTTGAGGTTAGCCACCATCTCGAGAGTAGTGACAGCCTGAGAGTCAAGCTCCATCTGAAGGAGTACGGAGGCGTCCTTGCGCTGGTTTCGCTTCTTCCTCTGATCCGGGGTAGCGGCGTCGAAGAGACTCATGCCGGGCCAGATAATACCCTTGAGTCTGACAGTGTCGTAGTCCTCCTCGACATAGTCAGGACCAGGATCAGCTGTCTCGCCCTCTTCTCCAAAGAATGTGATTGCTTCCTGGTGCTCGAAACTTCCCGTCTTCTTGACAGACGGCGTCGAAGGAACGTCGGTGTCGTGCTCAGTCTTGACAGTCACAGCGAGGGACTTCTTCTTCTTCTTCATGGGCTGCTCAAGGTCAGTTCATCTGACCAAGAACCGAGAGTACGGAAACGACCTACCTGAGCGATGTGCTGGCCAGGTCGCTTGCCATTGGTCATTCCTCTGGCTGCCATGAGACGCTCTGCGAGCAAACGCTCGAGATTGTGCTTGGCATACCAGGTGTCATAGGTGGCAATGGTCGCAGCGGCGGAGAGGTCTGCGTGGGACTCGAGTCTCGTAGTGTTCAAGGTGTGAAGGTGGCCCTTGGAGCTCAGATGGGTCAACAAGTGAGAAACATCAGAGAAGCGAGGGTGGCTGGAGCAGATGCAGCAGAGCAGAGGGATCGAAGAGCCATCCGAAGACTTGACGTCGGATGACTTCTTGACAGCTGCCTTCGCGTTGGAGCCCTTGCCGGTGTTCTTGATTTGGGACGGCTGAGCCTTCTTGGAAACCTTTGCAGGCTTCAACACCTTGGGCGCCTTGGGAGGCTTGATAGGGGTATCATTATCGACCTCAGTCTCACGGGCTACGATGTCGGCCATACTCTGCTAATGGTCAGTAATTGCAAGCATTTAAAGCGGTTTCCGAGGTCAGTCGTGACTGACTGGCAACGGCTTCAGATGAAGCGAGTGTGGTGGGGAACTGGGTAAGTTTCTCGGGGTAACCAAAACGCAAAACGAGAGGCAGGAAATCCTCCCTGTGATGTCGTGGACATCAAGTGGGCAAAGAACGACTGGTGTTTCGAGATGTCGAAGACACGGGAAAGGCAGAGCCGAGCAAAGAAAGCAAAGTGGTGACACTGAGTAGCTCAGGACATGTGGGAGGAGGGGGCGAGATAGACAATTGCTGTCGCGGGATGGTGGGAATTTGGAAGTTGGCAGACAGAACGAATGGTAGCTTGGGATGAAGTTCCGGATGATGTGTAGTTCAGGGTAAAGTGGTACTCACGGCCTGGGCAGCAACAGCTGCTTGACGTCTGGGCGCCATTTTGCAGGAAAGAGAGAAGCAGCGAGCTGTCCATAGTAGCTGCGTGCGTTTCAATTTCCCAAAAGGGACAGTGCTTGAGGTCGAGGAATGAAAGGAAGGAGGGAGTGTCGTCGGTTGTGTGTCCGAGGTGGTTCTTGCCTGCGTATGAAGCTTCCGTCAGTAAGGATACGAACCAGAGCAAGGACGAGGGAAGGGACGAAGGCTCCTGCACTGAACAATGCTGGAGAGGTTGGTGCTCTGGATGAAATGGCAGGCGGCTGTCCAGTCATCACACGACAGAAGCGGGACCATCCGCTATCTCATAGGACAGGACCAGAAACTGGATCATCACTGGACCATGGCCGTCGAGAAAGATAAGCTCCTCAGGCACCTCAAAAATTTCTGGTCTTGCGCTCCCAGCACTGTGCGTTCCATTTGCCATATGGCAATGGAATTCCAGTGTTGTGACTGCCTCCACCGTTGGGCCCCGGCTCAGAGAGCTCAGGCACGCCTCATCTTCGTCCCTTCCTGAAGTGATCAGTACTTACCAAGAGCTGAAGCCCAAAAGGCAGGTAGCAAGCAACGTTCTCTGATGCCGTGCTAGAATTGTCTGTGTCGAGTCGATTTCCTCGGTGGTTTGCTTCGCGAAAAGCTTGATATGGTGTTGAGGCTGTGCCGTCTGTCGGTAGGCAGGCAGGATCTGATCAAAAAACTCCGATTGAGCACCTCGCTGCTCTGGGTATTGCGCCGATGATAGATGTCGAAGGTATCAAATGAACCCTGCAAGGGTTAGTAAGTATATGCGAAAATTGTTGATGCTGTTTCTCTGGTGACAAAAACGATTGTGGTGATAGTGGCAAGGAAAAGGAAAAGAAGAATCCCAAGCCAGGTGGTGAGAAAAGAGAAGAGAAGAAGGGGAGATCAGGGTTCCTGGCCCTCCTTTTATTATAGCCAAGTGCCCTCGATGCCCTCACGTCGCCATTCACCTTTTCAAGCAGAACCCATCGCCTTTTGGATTGATATCAAAATGGCGAGAGCAGAACCAGAGGGTAGTTCCTGCTTTTTGGGCTTCAAGGAGCGTGTGAAGGCATCAAGGGGAACCAGCTTGGTAACACTTTGACCATCTGCGCAACGCCCCATGCCCCATGTGATCACAAGAAGACAGTGAAGCTTCAGCCACCGATGTGAAGTTCAAAGAGTTCAGATGCTCAAAGTTGCGGGCAGTAGTTTGTCCACACAAAGCATCAGTGAACCACAGGGCCACTCAGACCAAAGTGCACAATTCCCAAGCCTTGAACCCCATGGTGCCATCGGAGGGA
This sequence comes from Colletotrichum horii, assembly GCA_027406005.1. Classification (NCBI taxonomy): domain Eukaryota; kingdom Fungi; phylum Ascomycota; class Sordariomycetes; order Glomerellales; family Glomerellaceae; genus Colletotrichum; species Colletotrichum horii. Next base: position 7,168,387 of record JANVYB010000001.1, on the reverse strand, counting down.
GTATGGCCCGGCCCTGGGGCCACCTTGGGTGTCCACTGCGAGGAACAACTCCAAAAAGTCGCCAACATGCCATTTCTCCCTAGATGATGGCGAGTTGGACTGCATACCAAGAACAATGGGTTCATAGGCAACCAGTACTGAGGACTTTGAGGTACAAATTGAACAGATGGAAAAGGGCCAGCAACCGCGCAGCCAGAACCCGTGGGGCCAAGAACATCCCAACACCAGACCAGATGGCCCTCAATGGCAGCAGATGCAATCTCGAAAACCATCCCAACCGAGATGCTTGACTCGGGTCGTCCCATCGCTCAGGCAATGAGATGAACTGTGATGACCCGACCAACCCAGGCCCAGACGAAAAATAACCCGAGGAACAAACCAACCAAGTTTGAAAAATCCAAAGGCCAGCCAAAATGTGAAAAGCCACAGATAGCACACAGAAAAACGCGGACAAAGTAAGAAAAAACAGACTTCAAAGCCTGTCTTCACATACCTCTAGTACCCAGTAGGCTTGATCTCCAGGTGCTTTGGTGAAGCGATTCGCCCGCGTGAGAATTTTGGATGGTGGAGGCTTTTGATGCGCTGGTGGTGGTGAAGCTTTCTGAGGTATCTGGAAGACCCACGGGGGTCTTTTTTCTCGGTTTGGTGTTGGTGATAAAATATCGACACGATAGGTGTTGAAACAAGACTTTTGGTTGGGGTGTGGGGGAGGTCGATACGGTATCGCGACAGGTTGTAGAGGTAAGGTACTTGAACTGATAGAAAAGAGAGGATGTGTGAAGGAGAGAAAAGGCGCTGAAAATCGTCTAGCTGACGACTTCTCCAGCTGGGGAGAAGGGGGGAGGAAAGGAGTGACGAAAGGTTGGTGGTGGTGAGATTGTGAAGTGGTGAGGTTGGAGGAGGGGGGGTTGTTGTTTTTTTCCACCGGTGGTGTTGACAGGGAAAAAAAGACTGCGACGCGCTAGTTGGGTGCGACGACCGACCTCAAGCAGCTCGACTGAGCCCCAGGCACGTGACTGTTGACGAGCTTGTGTATTGATGCACCTGGTTCCTGAGTATTCACATGCAGTGTCCTGAAGGTTCTCACAAAGGGGGTAGGGCAGGGCAATGGGGGAGCCGTCTTAGATAAGGTGTCTTTGGTGTTGTCGACCTTAACCACCACCACCACTCCACTTCTTGTGGAAATTGAAGGAGAACCAACTGACGAACCCCCAGCTGCTCAGAAAAGAAAAAAAAGAAGTAATCGGAATGGCTTTGGTGTTTACATCTTTGGCCACTACCACTACCACTACGACCACTGCCTACCTCGGTCACCAACCCAGCTCCTCTGATGTGGCAGTCTTCTGGGAGTGCAATCAGGCTCGACTAACCATCCCTTGACCACTCAAACAACAAACAGCGAATCGGCATTACGTAGGGAGATATGTTCTAGACAGAAGCAGCCGGCTGTTGCGTCCAAGTAGGGATACTGAGAGGACGGCACTTACGCGTGAATTTTCCAACCTCACTTGCAAAGTAGCGTGCTTGAAACCCCCGGGCGATGACGATGAGTGATATTAAGATATATTATTGTATTGGATATCGGGATCGACCCTGATATGGGCTCCGTCGAAGCCTAACGTAAGATGTGTCTGAAGGCTAGCACAGGGCAGATCGCATGTGGCAAAACGAAAGCCCCTAAAAAGCCAACACTTTCGCTCTTCTCTCGCCATGTATCCTTGCTACCATCGTTGTTGGAATTAGCAGGTTATTAGATGGCAAGAGGTAAGTATTGCGAGCAAATTCCACCCCCCAAGTAACTGCTCCCGTCGCATTTCCACGATCACCGCGCCTTCTTTCCCAACGCCTTCTCGGTCACCGCTCTCGGCATGCAATACACAGGGTCGACCTCTACCATGCCCGGATACCCCAGCAAGCTGAGGCCCGTAAGGCCGAACAGGGTATGCCACACATCCACCATGTTCCCTGGCCGATCTGAGATGCCGCCAAGCTCCGTATCCTGACACTTGAGGATGAAGGTGATGAGCTTCTGTCGGTCGATCCAGTGCGTCCGATCAATGATGCTCAAGCTGCTCAGCACCCACCAACTGTAGCACACGTCCTCATCTTTCTCAGGCCTGCCATTGAGGCCGCCAGCCGCAACTTGCCTCTCACTTAACCATCGGCCCAGCTTATCCTTCTCCACAAGATCCAGGCGTCCTGCGATGGAGAGCGCCGCGAGACAAGTGAAGATCTGACCGGAGTGGGATTCCGCGCCGGGACTCACACCGTAGCCGCCGTCAAAGTTGGTACACGCGGCGATGTGCTTGACGGCCTTGTCGACGTCCACAAGATCAAGCAGACCGAGTAGCGAGAGAGCATTCAGCGCGCCATAGAGAAAGCGGGTGTCCTCCTCGCCCCATTCGTCACCTGCAAAAGTTCCGCTTTCGCGGTTTTGAAGATCTGCAATGACTGTCCCTCAATGTCAGCATCCCATACGCAATTAGCAGCGAGAAGCGGCAAGCACTCACACTTGCCCACTTGCGCCTTCCCCTTGCCGCGCACCTCCAGCTCATCCAAGGCGTCAATCATGACGAGGATCTGTACAGCACTAACTGTATAGAGCATGTGAGCATCGTGGCCCGGCGCGGCCCCGAAGCCTCCGCTCTCGTGTTGGCACGAGAGAACGAAGTCTATGGTCTCGGCGCGGGGAAGCGCGTCAGGGTGGCCCAGAAGGTGCAGCGCAGTGAGGCCCCAGTAGAGACCGTTCAGGCGCAGGTGCTCCGTCAGCCAGTAGTCGTACTCGTCTTTGCGAGTATCCAAGCTCTGGATGTACTTCACGTGAGCCGCTGTCGCCAGCTTGAGCTCGTCAGGAAGATTCTCGAACTGGGCCGCCATGGCTAATCCTCGTACTGTCTGGGAGTGAGTCAGATTTTGAGGTTCTGGGACGGACAGATGATCGAGGGCTTGGTTGGGGCTTGAGTGTAAACAAAATTTGTCGATGCTCCACGCAAGGTAGAGGGAAAGAGGTGAGGTTGTGTCGCTTAGGTAAGGCGATTCGGTTGGGTCCCGGGACGGCAGGTTCCGCCGCCTGACGAGCTAGGATGTTGCATCCCCGCCATGAAGGAACACTGAACCGACCAGGACGGCGCTGGACCCACGTTTTCCGGACATTGTGATGGGATACAGCCTCTGAATTCTCCGAGAAGCGAGCAATCGTCTTTCAGCAAATCATATCGAGTCGTCTGGCGAGGCGCAAGTTGCTGTTTGTGCTTGAAAGGTCACTCGGGCCCGATGTACGCTGACTGAGGCTTCGTGTGTTTTCAAAAACAACTACGGCACTCGCTGGTGAACTATCCGCCCGCCTTGCCAAACCTGTCAAGCCGATGTAGCTGACTGGCTCTGGAAGCTTGGGAGGCACTTCTCGTTTCCAAGACCATTGGTCACGATTATCTCTCGCTCGGACTTCGACTAGCCACCAATTGTTGAATGAACCGATCTAGAGGCTGGCCGGTTATGCACCATGTGACTGATTGACCAGACCAGGCGGCTTGGGTATGCGACTACGGGAAACTGCGTTGCGCGCCATTCCCAAATCAACGGGGCCTGCATGAGAGATGGGCGAATCTACCTTGGCCATACTCCGAACAAAGTTATCGGATTGGATAATGCATTGCGATACCGTCTTTTCCAGACCGATGTAGATGCCTTTATCCGGCTGGTCCCTGAGTCTCCGGCCTTGTTTCTTGCGTCGTCGGCTGGCACCATGACCTGGTGGATCTCTCCTTGGGGTGGTGGCTTGCCGACTGCGTGAACAGCATTAGATGGAAACTGCCAACTTCAAGATGATGGAAAAGCATATTCACATCGAAGATCGACGGCAGGGAATATGGCTCTATTTTGCATGCTTATATCGATGATCAGGATTACGCAAGAGCGCCGGACGGCTTCCACAGTGCCGTCATCAAGATCGGGGCTTTACGCGAAGGCGCATGATTCAGAGGCATTTGGGAGCCGGCAACTGACAGTCGAGGCCGCTACAGGCTTCATCCTGAGGATTAACCTCATGCTCGGGTGCGAACTATGACATATCGGGCACTCCTTTTTGAGATGGCGTGGGCGATGCTGGCCTAGGTTTTGGAAGCTTCTCGGGCCTGCGCATCTACAAGTATTTGACTTTAAAGAGGGAAGCAATTCCCTTCATGTCCACAGCCAGCACAGGCCATATCCATGATTGACGGCGGCATACGGCCCAGAAGAATGACGGAGCAGCCACGATGCCATGTGCGCGTGCCAGTTTTTTCTGGGTCTTTCCCGTCTCCTCCCGCCATACTTTTCAGTATGTGGATGACAGACTGTCCGTGAGTGTGATCCAGTACACCTTATCCACCACCCCCAGGCTTGGCCATTATTTGTCGAGGAAACACTACGAGTTTCAGAGTCGTCGGTCGTGTTCCTGGACTAAGCCGTTTTCGACCTGGACGTCACCAGTGAGGTGCTTTGCCCTGTCGGAATCCCACTCAGCCCGTTCGCAGGTTCAGCCTTCGGGCGCCTGAGAGGAATGTTCTCGTGTTGCTCGCAGTCGACTGCCGCCGAGATGCACAGTATCTGCTGAACTATTCTTCTCGCAGTCGCGGCAACTACACAACTAAAGTACTGTCTGCAACTTGGTTTGCCACGATGGTGGAGTCTAAGCAAGCAAGTGGCACCTGGTGTTGGTCATGCCTTGTTCAAGCCAGCCAACGGCGAGATCCATAATGTGAGTTCCCTCGTCGTCGCCCCTCTGTGGCTTGAAGCTTGAACTGCAATGGGTCCGGATCAGATCCCGGTGGCTTGAGCACCGCAAACGGCTGTCCATTGTTCTCGTTGTGATACGTTGATCACATCTTCCTGCTCATCGCAGTGTCAAGTTACGGTGAGTGCAGGCTGGCTGACTTTCCGCCAGTCGCACCTCACCGCTGACATACTGCGGGTGGAGCGGTGGTGCTCTTGGGGTAGCTTTAGGAATAGATATCGCGGTGCAGAGACCTCCGCGATGTCAGTGTGACCTCCGTGCCTGTCCGATCTGCAGGCCCGGACTGCGAAGCTCACACGCCATTGCAGGCCTCTGAGTTTATTCCGCCAATTGTGAAAAGTAATTGACACCTAATGCAGGGAAACCATTACCGCCTGCGACACACAAGAGGGCAGCGCCGCCGAAAGGTATGCGATCTGAAGGTTTCCGACGCTTCGGCTCCGGGCCCGTTGACAGATGATGGCCGTAGGGGCCCGGGCATGGGGTTAGCTCTTGTACGTTCGAATTAATCATCAAAGAGGATGAATCAACACCCTGTTGAAAGAGTTGGATGACGATTGGTCTTGTGTTTCTTCCACGCTCGCTGGGAGGATGACGAGGGACGCGGCATCGAGATCGGCAAAGTTTGCCATGTCTTCTGCGCAATAACCCGTCGTCTCGTCCCAGCTAACTCTGCTCAAGAAGAAGTCAGGTGGTCAAAGAGTATGCACGTTTTCCGGTACGATTTCGAGATAAGGCTTGTGCCGGAGCGTTGCGTCAACGGCCAGTTCGCGCAATCGGCCCAGAGGAAACTTCGAGCAAGGTCGGTTGGTTGGCTCTCAACCCATCCGGAGGCTGGCAATGGTGTGCTAGAACGTCTCCTTCGCCCGTGCATTGCAGAACACTGTGCAGTAGCGTGACTCCTTTCCGTCAAACCAACGACCAGTCACCAGCTCTTTGCCGGGGCTACAGAGGCAATCGCAGCGAGTTGAGCCGAGACAGCCTTCAGAAGAGGGCGAGATATGTTCGAACCGGGCTTCCAGTAGCTGTCCAAGGGTCTGAACGTGCAGCAAGCCCGCAGGGAAACAAAAGATGCTGCGCTGGATGTGTTGCGAGTGAGCGCGAGGGTTGTCACATCATACCAGATCTGTCCGTTTCTCCGTCATCCGTCTCCGCCGACTGTCTCGTCTTTTCGGTGTCCTGACGACGTTGTGTCCTGTACAATTGCCCCTTCATTCCCTCGGAGAATAGGGGCTATTGGCTTCCGTCTGTCGCCATCTGTGCAACGCAACAGCCATATTTGGAAACGGAGATGCCGTCGAGGAGGCGCGATCGATGCCTGAAGGACGGGATCCACAGACGGCCGCAATCTTGAAGTCTTAATGCGATGTAAAGCAGCTGGTTGACGGCCAGCGAAGAACTTGTCATACCTCACAGCGAGCCAAAAGTCCGGATCCAGGGGGCTGTGAGATGAGGTAATGAGCCGTTTAAAGCTCCCGTCCGCAGCTGCAACCAAGAGCACCCCTGGCATTGGCGCATTCCCGGCGAATACCATCCATGGCTATCCATAGAAACGTTTGTGTTTCAGAAATCGGGTCGCCGGGCAGCCCTGTAGAGTCGAGACGAGGCATCATTTCTCGCCTTGGCACAAGGCATTGTGATATTGCAAAACGCGACGTCCTTTTCATCAAAAGGGCAAAGGCTCATCAAAGATGAAGCGACACGCTTTGGCTGTAATCAAAGAGAATTTTGCCCAACGCGTGTCCTCCGTCGCACGCATACCAGGCGGCCCCGAGTCCGGGGGCGCATGTTGCTGTGGGTGGGAGTTCAGTGTAATGTTCCTGCTGCTTGCGAATACGAACAGGGTCCAAGAGGGAGGGAGGGATCCAAAGCGTTGACGTTGCTCTAGAGTCTGGCGGGCTGGCGCTGGAAGCGAGCAAGGCGTCATTGACGAATGGTCTGGTTGTCATTCCTCGAGTTGACATGAGAGTCTAACTCGACCGACGACGGGTTCCTGTCGCATTGGAGCCGGGAGAGACGTTAGGGGGGATTCTTTGGAGACACGGCTTCCAATAGCTCGAGCGACGCCAATGTCAAACAGACGTGCGCGGGCCCAATCGACACTAGAAGACACCGGGTCCTGATCTGTGCGTGCGTGACGGACAGACGGACAGGCCCAAAGCCGTTGGTCTAATCCAGGTTGGCCAAACTCGACGGCGCTGCCATGCCGCAAGCAGCAGCGTATGTAGGCCGTTTGTGGCGATTGGGGGCGAGGGCGAAGACGGCAGGAGGAAGTGGAATGTTGATGGATTCATTTGACGCTGATGGGTTCGTATGTAGTCACTTTTCTCCTCTTCTTCTTTTCGACTTGACCGTGTTGATGATGTTGGGCGGACCGGGCTGGCCTGGGCTGGAGCTTCTATTCATGGAATCTGAGAATGACGGGAGGTATTGTTGAACACGGAAGCAGCGCGACGATTCGACACAGCCCGCGGTGCATAGCCGCTAAACCTGAGGGCCCCCACTCCACAGCTGGCGTGGAACACTCGACCTACTAAGGTGCCTAGTGCTAGCGTTGCTCTCCGAGGCAGTGGTGATCTCTGCCCAACTTCACCTCTTCCTGTGTTTCCACCCGGCGCGTGCCTGATTTACACCAATGGAGCTGTTGGTGCTGCAGGGCAAGGGCAGATCCACACCAACCCGACAGGCCTCCTTCTGGCAGCCCAACTAACGAGGGCCTCTTTCCCCTCCGCCCCCCCTCTTCTTCTCATCCTCCAACATCCCGTCAACAGCACTCATTCACTGCACTACAGATCCGCACCGTGGCACCGGCCTGACCTCACTCGCCAGCTGCCCGGCCCCTAAGGTACCTTACCTTAGGTACGCTCTTTTCTGGCCCCCTCCCCTCGGGACTTTCAACTTGTATCTGTACCTTGCAGATTGCAGCTGCCGCCATTGGCTGCCAGGTACAGGCACAGGTACAAGCCGACGCAGACAACGAGGCACATGGCCGGATTTGCGCTCCTCAGCAGCAACCTCACCAGACCAGACAGACAGCATTGACGGTTGGGAGCACGCATTCTTCTTCTCTTTTGCATTGCAACATTGTAGGTATTGCCTGCCTATGCCAATCCCCATCGATCCCCCCATTTTATCTACATTGAGCCCTTTCAGCCAACAGCTGTTTGTGCACAGATAGACAAGGAGGGAATAACCCAGAAGACGACACCGAAAGGCCGGCTCCTTGAGGCCCAAATCAAAGCCCATTCATTCCATAGTCGCATCAGCCTCCCTGACTCCGGCTGCTGGCACCTCACCTCACCTCACTCGGTCACTCCAACCTCAGAGTCCACATCCACATCCACATCCACTTCCCCATCCCACAGCTGCTACCTCATCATCTCCTTCCTTCAGGTACCTTCCATTACCCATCTATCCATACGACACCTACCTACCTTGCCTATCTTTTGGTCTCACAATTTCAGGTTGCCATTGTCACCTTACCTTTGCGCAGTTAGTCCCTCACCGCATCTCATCTTACCCTCTTTACCAGCTCTCATTACACACATTTCACAATTCAACATCCCACCTTTCACCACTCCATCCTCATCCACCTCTCCTGTATTCACATACACGCCCCTTGCGCCGCCCACTTGGCCTAGGAACAAGCCGGGTAGCCGCACTGTCACAGGGTTGTTTTTTTTTGTTGTCCAGAACAGCAGCTCTGTCTGTCTGCCTGTCATTACACCCCCTCCTCCCCTTTCTATCCCCGACAGATGCGTGATCCGTCCGTCCCCGTCCCAGTGCGCACACCGAAACAGCTACAGCTCGCCCTCCTGCGGCAGACAACGAATCAGGATTGGGGCCGTTACTGGGCTTGTCTGTCCCATCCCATCTCATCCCATCCTGATCCACGTTCTCTGCTCTACCCTGTGTCCTGTTGCACTGTTGCTAGGTACTGTTGATACCACCACCAAAGATCTGAGGGAGGGAGGAGCTGCTGTTCTTCTGCCACCACCGCACACACTACACCTCACAGGCACCGACATCTAAGAGGCCTGCCCGCTGCCTGCCTTGCCCTGACACTTGGCCTCGCCCCCATCCTCCTCACCTTCGGGGCCTTACCACGCCTTTACCTGGCTCATCTCATCTCCAAGGGCGAGGTACCTCGACACCCTGCGCTTACCTGTCGGATTCATACGGTACGGATTACCTGACTGGGACTTGCTGCAGCTCTGCCCTGTCTGCTTGCTCCTGGTCCTCTTTTTGGCGCTCCCGCAGCTGTCCACCACCACCACCACCTCCTCCACCACCTCCAACATCCTCGCTCACCTACTTACGCCTACAATACGCCCACACGCCTGCGCATACGCCGCCTTGTGTCGCCTTCGAGTCCTGTGCCTCTCTGACCGGGCCCCCAAAACACTTATTTTACCCAGCGACTTGCTTGTCTGCCTGCCTGCCAGAGCACCCGGGGGCACGTTAATCTCCTGCCATGGGTCGCAAGCATGCACCGCAGCCGCTGACGCTGTCTGAATCTCAGTCCGCCGACCACCATCCTGAGGACGTCCCGCGCTCTGCTGAAACCCTCGCCTCTACCGTCCCTCCAAGCGCTGGCTCCAAATCGCAATCTTCTCCCAGATCTCCGCGCTCTCCCTTTAGGTTCACTCCGAAAAGACACAGCACCAGTCGCAAACAGTCTCTACAGCTGGCTGACGAACATCGAAACTTTGACGACGACGACGACGAATTTCAGCAGTATCCGCCCATTTCCTCCGCCCTGCACCGCGCGTCCGAAGACACGCCCCCTCGCCAGCATCATCAGCAACACCCCATCAGCCCCCGTTCTCAGCACCGCCTCGACCATCCCTCCCCTGGCTCCAGCAGCACCAAAGCCTCCAAGGGCGGCTTCTTCTTCAATTTCACAAAGTCGTCCAAATCGTCCCATTCCCTCGCATCTTCATCCTCGCCCGCCCACCACCACCACCATCATCAGCAGCAACCCTCGCGCCATAACCACCAGCAGAACCCGAGCCAGCACCCTGACTCGAGAGGCGAAACTATGTCGAGGGGCCCCGACAGTGCTCCCATGAGCACCACCCAACCCACCCAACCTTCAGGTACGAGGATAACTTTCCTTCTTGAGACCGTAGTGTCCCACTGCCTGTGCTGCCGGGGCCCACCACCTGATCCATCCCCCGTTTCGCCTATCGTGAGACCATTTCTTCAGCCGCTAACCCATCTGCCATTTCACCAGCCGACTCGTCCTATGCTGAGAACGCCGTCCAAAAGCCCGCACCCACCTTGCCGTCCAAGTCCGACGTGTCAATCGCCTCCGCTGCCGACTTCGATCCTTCCGCTTCCCAACCCTCTTCGTCGAAGAAGGGCAAGTCGAAGCCCTTCGGTCTCTTGACCCGTAACAAGTCCCTCCGCGACAAGGACCGCGACAAGGACGGCTCAAGCTCTAGGGACAAGCAGCCGAGCCCCGTACCGATAGCGATCAGCGAACCCGAGCCGTCGCACATCCCCTCCGACCCTTATAACCCACGCAAGGCGTCAGCGCCTGCACCTGCAACTGACAGGTCAATCAAGGAAATGGTCAATTCCACGGCGCGGAACCGCTCAGAAGACCGCGGTTCGCCACGAGACATGGGCAACAAAGAAAACCTGAGGGAGAAGGGGAACAAGGAGATCCAGAGAGAAAAGGAGCACCACCCCCGCCAGAATTCCTCTTCGGCAAATGGAGGCTTTTTCGGTGGTTTGAAGAGCGGAAGAGAAATGATCAGCAATCGCCTTTTCGGAAAGGGCGGCCGCAGTGGCAGCACGACGGAGAAGGAGCCTGTCATCGACGACGAACACTACCAGCTTAAGACAATCAACCTGCCTCTGGTTGAGCAAACACGACGCACACGTATTTCGAAGCGTTTGGAGGACTCTAGAGACAAGACTGAGTTCTGGATGCCGGCTTTCCCATGGCGCGCAATCGACTATCTGAATTACAAGGGCTGCGATGTCGAGGGCTTGTATCGTGTGCCGGGCAGTGGACCCCAGATCAAGAAGTGGCAGAGGAGATTCGACGAAGGTTTGACGAAACAATTCACCCAGATGTGGCCAGCGCACTGACAGGACTTCTAGAATACGACGTCAACTTGTTCGAGCAGCCTGACTTGTACGACATCAACATTATCGGTTCCATGCTCAAGGCATGGCTGAGAGAGCTTCCCGATGAGCTGTTCCCGAAGGAGGCACAGGAACGTGTTGCGAGGGAATGCGCTGGCTATGAAACCGTTCCTCCACTCCTGGTCGAGGAACTGTCCAACCTATCGCCGTTCAACTACTATCTGCTATTCGCCATCACCTGCCACCTAAGCCTACTTTTGGCCCATTCCGACAAGAACAAGATGGACTTCCGAAACCTTTGCATTTGCTTCCAGCCCTGCATGAAGATTGATGCTTTCTGCTTCAGATTCCTGGTTTGCGATTGGCGCGACTGTTGGAAGGGCTGCAAGAACGAGGCAAAGTTCATCGAGCAGGAGTATCAGCTTTTCGACCAACCTCCCCCGAAGGGCCTGTCAGAGCCACGCAAGCCATCCAAGGAGTCATCACAGGAACCAACACCGGAGGAACCAACGATTACTCTGGAGAGAGCCGCAACACCATCTGACAACAGCAGCAAGCACTCAAACGCTAGTACCGAGCAGCCAAAGGATCGGCGGCTAAAAAAAAAGCCCCTCCAACTCTCTGAGTCTAACGGCAGTGTCGCATCTAACTCGACCTTGGCAACAACCCTGACGATTGACAGCGGCCGCGACGCGCCACGAGGTTCGAGCGACCTGCGACCTCTGTCACCCATCAAGCCTCTCTCGCCCCTCGGTTTCTAAAGTATACCATAGAAACCATCAACAGTTTCTTTCATCCTCGAATACCCAGGCGGAACTCGTGTGCATATGGCGCAGTTGCATCAACATTACATTACCGACGACGACCTTACGCCGTTAACGACTTTCGTTTTCCCCTTCATGCGCTTCCATCCCATCACTATCTTGATGCTGTCCGGGTGGTTGCAGAGATCTCCAGGTGACGGACCGTATAGAGATTGCAGATTGGGTTCCGCTTCGTTTGCGACACAGCATCATGCTATTTGGTATACCCCAGGGCATCGAATCGTATCACAAAAGCCGTCGTTTTATCCCTTTAGGAAACTGCGTTGGGCTACTTTTGCATCAACGAACAGGATCCTCGCAACCCGAGCCGCCGTCTTGCGTTCGCGCTTCAGGCAGCTCAGATTTGGGTACCTAATTTTCTTCTTTTCTGCACTTTTGTGAGGAGCTACGAATCTAGCGATGTTTGGTCTTTAGTAGCATAGCAGGACATGGGGATGAGGAGCATTCACGAAATGCTGGCTAGGTTGGGGGACACGGACACAGCTCACGAATAAATATGACTGAGGGGGTTCGGTGGGATCTGTGTACTATATGAAGGATTATATATGTAGCACGAGGGGTCAAGCGCGGCCAGACGAAGCCCGCGGTGGAAAATGAGGACCACAAGTTCACAATTCTAAGCACCAGTGCCCGGGCAAGGTTGATGTAGTCAGAGCCAGAGATCTGGCTCGTGAAGCCTTTCCATTCCTTTTTAAGAATCCGACGCCCAAGCATACAGACTGGATATGAATAACCACCGCCATTAAAACGCCAAACCATGCCGATCCTTAAAGCAATACACATTTCTGGTCTCCATATTTTCTCTACCGCTTGCCAGCCGCCTCGCGCTGGTTCTTTCTCATTTTCCTCTCGTTGCGCTTGATCCTCTCCTTCCGTTCCCTGCGCTTGTCGCCATGGATTGTCGTGCCCTCGGGGCGGTTCATCTCCTTCTCGGCATCGACCTCGACAACCCAGTCGTCCTCGCCCTTCTTGTTCATGCCTTTGTAACCCCACTTGCGGCGCCACTCCTGCGTATCCTCGTCGAAGGTGAGGTTCTTGCGCTGCTCGCGCGTCTTGGGCTTGATGCCGCGCTTGGCGGCGAAGCGCTCCCACTTGGTCGGCTCCTTGGCCTTGGGGACGGGCTTTTCGCGCGGCAGGTCCGTCGAGGGGGGCGGGAGCGTCAGCAGGACGCCGTCGGAGGTGCTTTGGAGGGGGCAGGTGGTCAGGAGCTGGTTGATGAGGGCCTGGGCGCCATCGCGAGCTGTGGCGGCGAGAGATTCCTCTATGGAGGACTTGTCGAGCTCGAGGGGGTTGGGGTCGTTGGCGAGCAGCAGGCCCAGGTCGAAGTTGTAGGGTGTGGGCTTGTTAACTGCGACAGGCAGCTTGGGGCGCGAAACGGGGAGCGCCATTTCGTTATCCGGTATCGCGTGCTTTTGTTTCGTGGTTTTGTTCGGAATGGCGACTGTCCGGGAGAATTAAAGTGTGCAGATGTCTGGAGTTGTTGTACGGCGTAATGGGGGAGCGTCTCTGGGGCGCCTGCAGGTGGGATTATCCAGAACTTTTTTTCTGCCAGAAATTTTGGCGGCGAGCGATTAGATCGGATCAACTGCCACCGCACCGCCGACCAACAGCGCCACCAATCAGCGCTGCAATTGGCTCAATGACCTACGAGCCCCGGAGGGGTGTGCTTCTAACGAGCCCGAGAATTTACGAACTTTTTGGAGCTTGGGGAAAGACATCGCACGACGACGACCTACCAAAGGGGCGACTCGACGAGCTGCTTCGGACGGAACCGAACACCCGCGACTGTGCCAATCCGAATGGCCTCATAAAGACTCATCGGAACAAAGACACACGAGCAAGAAAACCGCCAGCCCGGGCACCGAAACACCCACAATGGCCTCCGCCAACTGCGCGCGGTGCCTCACCCGGCCGACGACGGCCGCAGCGGTAGCACCCCGGGTCCTCTCGCAGCGCATCGTCCCCGTCATCACCTCCTATGCGGCCGCCGCCCCCTCCGGCTCCGCCCTCTTCTCGACCACCTCCGCCCACGCAGCCGGCGGCGCCAACGCCTCGACCATGCGCAAGGTACAACACTGGGGAAAGCACATCCGTCGCGGCAAGATCAACCAGAACTCCAAGAAGAAGCGGGAGAACGTCAAGGTGAAGAAGCCCGCGCCGGGAGAGCGTAAGGCCTTCCGCAAGCGCATCACGCTCAGCAACAACAGTGCGCTGCTTGTCGAGGGCCTGAAGGTGGTTGACGGGGCCACGATGTCTTCGGCCGAGGCCCAGGGCACCATGGTCGGTCTGCCGGATCAGCTCGTTGACCAGCTGCGCACACTCGAGGCGTTCAAGATCCACCAACCCTGGGGCCTGTTCAGGAAACCGCACGTGCTCGTGAGGGAGGAGACGGTGAAGCTCGTCAGCAGGGTCGACAAGGCCGTCCAGGAGAAGCAGACGTTGAGGACGGTGTTGACGGGAGACAAAGTTGGAGGCAAGAGCATGTTGCTGCTGCAGACCATGGCTCACGCTCTCATGAATAACTGGGTTGTCATTAACATCCCCGAAGGTATGCTCATTCAATCCACAGAAGCATCATCACAACTAACACACTCCAGCCCAAGACCTGACCAACTCCAACACGGACTACAGCCCCGTGCCCAATTCCAAGCCCCTCCAATTCTACCAGCCAACCTACTGCTTCAACCTCCTCCAGCAAATCATGAAGGCCAACGGACCCGTCCTCAAGAAGCACAAGATCACAAAGGAGTACCCGGAGCTCCTCCACGTACCCAAGGACGGCACCCTCTACGACATCGCAAACGCCGCCAAGGAGACCGAGTTCGCCTGGCCCGCCTTCCAGGCCCTCTGGTCCGAGCTGACCACCGCCCCCGGCGGCCCCCCGGTCCTCCTCACCCTCGACGGCCTCTCCCACATCATGAAGATCTCCGCCTACCGCGACCCGGCGTTCAACCTCGTGCACGCCCACGACCTTACCCTCGTGCGCCTCTTCGTTGACGCCCTGAGCGGCAAGACACCTCTCGCCAACGGCGGCGCCGTCATTGCCGCCACCAGCCGCAGCAACGCGCCCCGCTCCCCGTCCATGGAGCTCGCCCTCGCGCAGTCCGCCGCCACCGCCGAGGGCCTGCACGTCCCCACGCCCGACCCGTACGGCAAGGGCTACGACGACCGCGTCTACGAGGCCGTCCGCAACGTCGAGACGTTCAACGTCAGCGGCGTCAGCCGCGACGAGGCCCGCGTCGTGATGGAGTACTGGGCTGCCAGCGGCATGTATCGCTCGCGCGTTGACGCGGGCTCCGTCGGTGAGAAGTGGACTGTCGCTGGTGGTGGTATCCTCGGCGAGCTGGAGCGCGCGAGCTTGCTCAACACGCGTATGCTGCAGTACTAAACGGATGGGACGATGGAATGAGAAGTTTAGGGTGGGGGCAAGGCAGTGTATACATGTACCAGTGTACCAAAGATGTGGGAGGTGTGAGAAAAAGAAGAGCTTTTGTACTATACATACTACCATCATCTGAAGTTATGAGAATTTCCCAATCCGTGTAAAAGGAATGAGCATTGCGACTACGTTGACATCATTGGAACAAGAAAACGGACAGTGATGTATCTGGCTTTTTTTTTTTTTGATTCATTATCTACTTCATTCGAGTGGTTGGGGAAAGTCAACCGCTCCGCCTCTCTTGTCACTTCATCCCATGATAAACCCAACAACGCCAATCCCAAGGCGGCTTCAGTTTGCAAAGCCGTATATGACGAATAACATTTTTCAACCATACTACGCAACTCCGACAGCACCATAGTCTGCTGACATTTACTCGTGCGTTCCTGCGGCTGTGATGAAAACCAATCTCGTGCCGTTGCCAGCCGTTTGCCAGACCTATTTGCCAATTTGTTAGATCATATGTTGAATAATAGTTGGGCTGTGGTTGGAAACTTACATCGAGCTCGTTGTACTCCTCCAGGGCAGCGAGCCACTGGTCCTCGGTGAATCCCTTGGCAATGACACGCTCCTTGACCTTGCGGAGGGACATCTCGGTGCCAAGCTCATCGTCTTCGTCGTCGGCATCGTCGGCGCGGCAGGCACCGCTGTCGGCCAGCGACTTGACCAGGTTGTAGATCCTGCTGCTAGCGTTGAGACGCGAGCGTCCGGAGCTGCTCTGCTCGGCGGCGAGACTCTCCTTGGAGGCCTCGATAAGACGCAGCGCCTCGTCGACATCGTCGTTGGTAACCTCGTTGGAGAAACGCAGACGGGCGAGAGCCTGGGCGAGACGGATGATACCGAGGAGGGTACGGGGGGTGGTGTGGGCGAACTGCTGGCCCTTTTTCTCTGCGCGGCGCTGCTGCTCACGCATACGAACGTACGTCTTGATGATGTACTCGTTGATGCCTTCCGTAACGACAGGGCGGTAGGTGCGAGCTTGGGCGACATAGGAGCGGACCTCATGCGGCGAGAAAACAACAGAGTCGGTGCCAATGTCCGGGTGCTTCATGTGCATGTGGACATAGGCGACGTGCTTGGCGAGCTGAGCGTCAGACTCGCGAGATGGGGTATCAAGAAGCAGGAACATGATATCGAAACGAGAGAGAAGAGCGGCGGGGAGATTGATGTTCTCGACAGGGGAGATACGAGGGTTGTAGCGGCCGTAGATGGGGTTAGCAGCAGCAAGGATGGAAGTGCGGGCGTTGAGAGTGGTGGAAATGCCAGCCTTGGAGATGGAGATGGTCTGCTGTTCCATAACCTCATGGATGGCTGTACGGTCGTTCTCGTCCATCTTGTCGAATTCATCGATACAGCAGATGCCGTTGTCAGCGAGGACGAGAGCACCACCTTCGAGAACCATCTCGTCGGTTACAGGATCGCGCATGATGGCAGCCGTCAGACCGACGCCGCTGGAACCGCGACCGGAGGTGTATACACCGCGGGGAGCTACCTTTGAGATGTACTTGAGCAGCTGGGACTTGGCCACACCAGGGTCACCCATCAAGCAGATGTTGATGTCACCACGAATCTTCATGCCATCCTCTGCTTGCTTCAACGGAGCACCAATGAGAAGCAGGAGAAGTGCCTTCTTGACATCGAGGTGTCCATAGATTTCGGGGGCAATGGACTTCGCAAGGAGCTCGTAGACTTGGCCGGACTGCCTGTACTGGTCGATGCGACGAACAAGCTTGGCGTCAACGATCATTTCGGAGTAGGCCTTCTTGTGCTGGACAATGTGATGCGCCTCCAGGAAGGTATCGGTCAGAAGACCGGCCCTCATGGCCTTGAAACCGGTGTAAGGGGTGGGCAGGAAAATACCCGAAATATCGACAACGTCGCCTGGGTTGACCTTGCGCACGGAAGTACCGTAACACAGAACTGTCAAGGTACGAGGAATCTGACCGATGGGAACCTGCTCAGCAAGCTCCTGAACCTTGACCTCCTGGAAGGGCAAGAACTTGGAGGCCCTCGTAGAAGGGTGAAGCTGACCCTTGGCCTGGTTCATCTCGCAGTCCTTGGAGGGGCATACGGTCAACGGACCGAATGACTTCTCGTTGACGGGCTGGAAAATTTCGCAGCCGCAACGGTCACAGGTGTAGGCGCTGACTTGAACGATGGGCTTGACGTCTGAAACTCTGGTGGCGATTGCGCGGACAGTAATCAGGTGGCCAAGCTGGTCACCCTTGACATTACGCACGGCATAGGCCTTGGCAGGGTGGTCAGGGGAATCGGATCGAGGCTTGAAGACGAGGGTATATCGGCGAGTGAGCTCGGCGGGGAACTTATCCTCGGCAACGGTAGGGTCGGGGAGCTGGCCATCTGTAGGCTCAGTAGCTTGGCGCTGCAGTTGCTCGTTTCTCCTCTGCCTCCGCTCCATCAAAACATCCAGGACATCATCCTTGAAGCTTTTTGCCGTTAGTGTTGAGCACTTCGAAGGGGTTGCAAGCTGGCATACGTTGTGTCGGCGCTGGGCTTGGGCATAAGCTTGTCCACCGCTCTTGACATCAATTCCACGTAGTGCTTGGTGTTGGTCTCGATAGACTCCACCAAATGGAGCTCGTCGCCGATTTGTGATTCAAACTAGAGTTATTGTCAGTCCTCAGTCTCATGCCAGACAAGTCACTCGGGTCTGCCCACAGCTGCGATGTCGTCCAAGTCGACCAAAACCTCATCAATCTGGCGGTCTGCAAGCTTCTGCATCATGGCCTGGTATTTGTGCGCGGGCGGGGTCTTATTCCGGCGGCGAGTCTGGCGGGCACCATCATCCTCCATCAATTCATCGTCGTCGCTGAAGTCATCTTCGTCTATCGTGATGTTGCCGAGGGCATGTGCGATGGTCTGCTCGGGCGACGCCTTGAAGTCTTTGAGGAAGGATTCGAGAGCGGCTAGGCGCGAGTTAGGATCGTCTTGCGACAGCGGTGTGGGATATAGTTGGCAGGTCTGACTTACTCTGCTGCGCTTCATACGCTACCGGCGCCTTGAATTGACGAAGCGCCATCTTTGACAGAATTTGCGGGGTCTCGACTGCAGAATTGTTTCTTTGAAGTTCAATGACCTAGTCTGACAGACACAGGTGCAGTTGTGGAAGGGGTATAATTCGTCTTTGCGACGGCGGCGGGGAGTGGTCTCGGGCTCGGTTCTGTTCTGCTGCTATCGAATCGAAGTTTGGCGCCGGGTGGGGGCTGGAAGAAGAATCGACGGGTCCTGATCAATGCGCCAGGGGGGAAGACATTGACCGGGAGACCAAACCACGAAATTACGCGACTTTCAGACGCGAGCGTGTCAGACACGCGTTAATTGATTTTTGGTGCCAGCCACAATGTGGCGCAACATAAGGTACCGTTCCCCAAAGCCCAGGGTGTCCGGAAAAAGATACGTACAGAACCTAAGTAGGTGCTCCTGCAGCTACCCCGTGTTCGGACCCAATGGGGGGTGGAGGTCCCTTTCCATGCCGGGAATGCCTCGGCGTCGGCACATGCCTGGGCCAGTCTCGGTTCGTCTCTCATTTCCAGCTCCAACAGCTAGCTACTCCAGACTCCAGCTACATTTACCCACTTCAAAGCGAAGCACGCCCCGCGAACCTATCTTGCTCTTTGCTAAGAGCGTGCCATTCTTTTGTTTTGTACAACCTCATGGACTGCTGATCAGTCAATTGCTGTCATGGCTCCACGGCGGAATGCGCAATCGACTCCGGCGGAGATCTCTCTCTCCCCCCAACTCAAGAGCTGCCTCGTCAACCTCCCCGCATCGCTGGTCTCGCTCCTCGTCAACGTCAACACCGTAAGTAATGCCTAGGCTATCCGCAATAGAGTTCGAATTGACAATCGCGCAATAGCCCGCGCAAAATGTGGTTGTGGAACTCAGTTACCGGCCTTCCTCCGCGAGCGCCTCCGGGTCCGGCGCATCACAACAACGGTCCGTCTTCGTGGGCTGGACTGGCATGCCGAGTAAGCGCAAAGTCGCCCCTATAGTCGGACGAGACGGGATCAATGGTGGTAGGAGTGGGGGGCGCGATCAAGAGGTGGCCCAGGTCGAAATTGACGCCACGCTCGCCAACACTTTGGGACTCTCGGATGGACAGAAGGTGACAGCCTCCATACACGTCGATCCTCCGGTTGCGCATACCATCAACATCGAGCCGCTTACGCCGGAAGACTGGGAAATGATTGAGCTCAACGCGAACTTCCTCGAGCTCAACCTGCAATACCAAGTCCGCGCCTTACCGAACCCCGCCTTCCTCTCGAGCTCCGGTACCATTGTCCAGCCGCACCCCGTCACGCTGCATCTTTCCCCAACTTCTACAGCCAACATCAAGGTCGTTTCGCTCGATCCGGCGCCACCAACCGATTTTCCATTCGCAAAGATCTCACCGAACGCCGAAGTTATTGTTGCGCCAAAGACCAGAGCCAAGACGTCGCATTCGTTGGGAGAGAACCGCAGCGTGGCCAGTACATCCAAATCGAAGCGAAGCGGTGCGAGTACGGTCCGTCGTCGAAGTGCACGAGAGGAGCGAAAGCCGGCGTTGTGCCTTCGAGGTGTAGATCAGACAGCATGCGTGGAGTGGTTTGACGAGGACGTCACGATTCAAGACTTCAGTGTTTGGGTCGACCGCGACATTCTCTATACCAAGGACTTTCGAGGTGTAAACTACGTTTCGGTCAATATATTGCGTCCAACCCCCCAACCCAGCACCAACCCGCAAAAGCCGCAGCAGGACGCTGAAGCAGCGTCCAACGCGTCCAAGATCTCGACCAAGGTTATCGCGCATTTGCGGGCTTGGGATGATCCTCCTGATAGCAAAACAATCGCGCTGTCTTCGCCGTTGTGCTCAGCTTTGGGCTTCACAGGCGCTGTAGGCGGAATTGCCAAAATTGAGCCAGCGCCTCAGCAATGGCCACTAGATGCCGTGCAGAGGCTGATTATCCATCCATTTGCAGCCTCCAAGAAGTCGACTTCAGACGGGTTGAAGTTCGGCGGCGAGTCTAAGGCTGGAAAAGAAGAAGCTTCGAAGCAATTCAAGCATATGTATGGAGCTCGCAAGGATGCTACTTCCCTTCTTAGTGGTCCTCTGACCGATGGATCAGTCACTGGTCTCTACAACGGCTTGGAGGCTCCTCAAGGCTGGGAAGGTGGTGTCGTACGCTTCGACCCGACTGCCATCAACAGCGATCCACTCAGATCGTCAACAAAATGGGTTCTGGGTCTCAGCGACAAAATCAATGTCGAATTCCGAGACCCGGTCCCTCGTCCTCCGTGGATGAGCAACGACAGTCTTGCCGAGTTGCAGCCCTCTTATGAAGGTCAGCTTGTGGGCATCGACAAATTGCTGCAGGATCTCCGAAGTCACCTCTCTCATCTATCTTCGACTCTCCTCACTGGTGCTCTTGGCTCAGGCAAGACTGCTGTTGCCAAGTCATTGGCTCACGAGCTCGGAAAAGACCTACTGTTTCACACTACATACTTCCCATGCAGAAAGCTTGTTAACGACGAGACGAGGGTCGCGACTATCAAGGACACGCTAAATCAGGTTTTCATGTCAGCAAGCTGGGGTGCCCGACTAGGGGGCAAGGCGCTTGTAGTTCTCGACGACCTCGATAAGCTATGTCCAGTGGAAACGGAGTTGCAAGTCGGCAACGACAACGGACGGAGCCGCCAAGTAAGTGAAATTATCAGCAACATTGTGCGTCAATATTGCAATGTGGAGAGTGGCGTGGTTTTGCTGGCGACATCGGAAGGCAAGGATTCTTTGAATAATGTTATAATTGGAGGTCACGTCGTTCGTGAGATCATCGACCTGAAGGCCCCAAACAAGGAAGCAAGGCGCAAGGTCATGGAGTCTATTGTGAGACAGGACGCTGTTTCTCCTGAAGAGGTTCCCCAGGTGTCTCATGATGGTAGTCGACCTCAAACAGCGGATGGCAGTGCGGCAGGCGAAGATAGCGCTTGGATGGACGCAGGCAGCCAAGGCAGTCATGAGCAGCGGAACGGGACAGCAGCAGGCTTCGTTCTGGATCCTGATCTAGACTTCCTCGACGTCGCTGGTCTCACAGACGGTTACATGCCAGGAGACATCAGCTTGCTCGTCGCAAGGGCTCGCAATGAGGCAATCATTCGATCAGTCAGCGAGGATAACGAGGGAGGTGCCGTTAACCTTGGCCGCGTTGACTTCGACAGCGCCCTCAAGGGCTTCACGCCGGCGTCGCTTCGAAATGTCTCTTTACAGAGCTCTACCACAACATTCAGCTCGATTGGTGGTTTGACGGAGACCCGGCAGGTTCTCCTTGAGACCTTGCAATACCCGACAAAATACGCGCCCATCTTCGAGCAATGCCCTCTGCGGCTGCGGTCTGGCCTCCTGTTGTACGGATACCCCGGTTGTGGCAAGACCCTTCTCGCAAGTGCGGTGGCTGGAGAATGTGGTCTCAACTTCATCAGCGTCAAGGGGCCTGAAATTCTCAACAAGTACATCGGTGCCTCGGAGAAGAGCGTTCGCGACCTCTTCGAGCGTGCATCTGCTGCCAAGCCCTGCGTTCTGTTCTTCGACGAATTCGACTCTATTGCGCCAAAGCGTGGACATGATTCCACTGGAGTGACAGACCGCGTGGTGAACCAGCTTCTCACTCAGATGGACGGTGCAGAAGGCCTCTCTGGTGTGTACGTACTCGCAGCCACTTCTCGACCGGACCTGATTGATCCTGCACTTCTTCGTCCAGGCCGTTTGGATAAGTCTCTGCTCTGCGACATGCCGACACTGGAAGAACGTGTCGACATTCTGAAATCACTCTCTAGCAAGGTCAAGTTGAGCGAGGAACTCACCGAGTCTGACGATGCCTGGACGGAAATCGCGCGACGGACGGAGGGATTTTCTGGAGCAGATCTCCAGGCGCTTGTCTCTAACTCACAGCTGGAGGCAATTCACGACGTTTTGGATGACGTCACGCATTCTCCTACGGCCAACGGCAAGGTCAATGGAAAGTCGGCATCCTCGAATGGGTCGATTCCCAGCTTCGTGCAATTCAGGTATGGGCAAGATGCGGTACCTGCTACGAAGGCCATCAGCCGATCGGCAGAGCTTGTGGAAAACAACGCAATTCTGGCCAAGCTGGAAAGCATCAAGCAAGCTCGGAAGAGGGTCAAGCATGCCCAACGTCCGGACGGCGAGGCTAAGCCCGTCAACGACAAGGAGGTTGTGGTGAGATTGGACCACTTGATGAAAGCTTTGGAGAGCACCAGATCCAGTATCAGCACGCAGGAGCGGGCAAGACTGCAAAGGATCTACAGGGAATTTGTTGTCGGCCGTAGTGGTGAGATGAGGGACGGCCAAGGTAGCATGGAAATTGGCGGGCGAAGCAGCCTCATGTAAGCTCGTGTACGAGGTAGCACTGGCAAGCAAGCAAGCATTTTGACGAAAGCATGCGTCTCTGCTCATGAGGCGCTCTGAATATGAATCTATTCATACCACTCATGTCTGCTATCTACAGGCTCTTCGCCTTGTTCGCTTCGTCTTTCCTCTCAACCAAATAATTCTTTCCTCTTCAATGCTTCACTTCTTGCCCTCCAGGATCTTCTTGTGAAAGTCTTTCCAGTTCACGTCGCACTGCCCCTTCACAACACTGGACAAAAATCTGGAGCATTTGATGTCCACAACCTCAACCAACTCACTCCCCCCGCCTTCAGCATCTCTGACGGTCCAGCGCGTCTCCAAGACGACGCTAAGCGGGCAGCTGGTGCGCACGAAGCTGCCGTCCTTGGTGAAGGTGAATTCGTAGTCGCTGACCGCGTCCCTGTCCCAGATACCCTTGGGAAGCAGCGTCGGCACGCTGTCGGTGACTGAGTAGCACTCTGTCGCAGCAATGGGCTCAATGTCCTGGGGCACCGTTGGTGGGATCTCGGGGGTGCGCTTGGTGTAATCCTTCATGTTGGGATCGCACTTGATGTGGTGCTCCGCGTCGTGGATGAGGGCGATCGCGTCCTCCTTCGACATGCCCTCAGGGACCGGGGTAACGTGGGTTAAAGTTACTGTTGTGTTGAGCATTTTGACTGAGATGAGGGATGTATATTCCGTGTGTTCCGGGCAGAATATCTGACAAGCTTGATATATCTGTTTTATGTGCTCTTTGTTGGTTGGCCTTGAACGACAATGAAGCTGAAAATCGGGATGACTTGGAGGGCGCTCGCTGCCAACAAAGGATGGTTAACGTTGAGAAGAAAGGTGAGCAGTCTTTGACTAAATACAATTGGATCCAGACAAAGAAAAATGCAAAATTGAAGATTACTCGGCCCGTCCTTATACACATTGGAGGCCGCATGCATTCTATGCGGGAGTCAGTTGCATGTGACACACTTGATGTATCAGACGACTCCTGCCCACGGACCCGAATACGCGTGCGAGTGGATAGAGTGATCTTCGGTTTCCTAACCTTGCTGATTGAAGGCATAATTAAAGGAACGTCAAATTGGAGAAACGTTTCCCCCCCGCATGTACCAAAGGCAAAGTAAGTACAAGGGGTCTGGAGAGATGCTCAAGTCTCATCGAGAGTTCTCAAGATGGACTTCACAGTTGGATTATCATTGCATTCTCAATTAAACAAAAGCAAGCTTATTGAAAACCTTGCTTCTAGTTGTTCTGGTTTGTTTGTTGCTTTTATTCATTTACATGGGCAATTGCACAAATACTAAGCTTTCCCATCGAGAACTGGCCTCCCTTCGCTTCCGGGAACCCCTGGGGGGGCCTGTCGCTTCCGATTGGGAAAGTCTAATTCGACTCCAACCCGGCACATTCTCCCCGCGGAATAATTACGGAAGGGAGCAATTTTGCTTGGCTCGGTCTCGAGGGCAAAGCGCTGACGCAGCGGGATGTCATGTATGCCGGTCTTGAGGTCGGCGGAGCTGCGCATGATACCCACCGAGGCAGCAGAGGCCCGAGGGGCAGATGTGCCGGACCCGGATGCGGATGCGGATACGGAGTATCGGCGCTGAGTTTCCTTTTGTAGGATTTCTATGCGAGAGCTGCCTCCGCATGAACGCCCGGATCCGACGTCGTTTGATGGAGTCGAGTGGCCACCCCGGGCTGCCGGCCCTCCGGTTCATATCGGGGCTGGAAAGCTAGTAATGGAACGGTGCAGCCAGTCCTGCATCATCACCGAATCATTCCGTTACTTCGTATCCGCCCTGTTTCTGGAATGGGGCGTTGTCGGCCTCCAGCAGCTGCATCTTCTGACGTGTTGGAGGGTGGGTTGCAGGGAGCCACCATTCGCTCGTTCCGTGCCTCCTTGAATGCTGAATGAGACCAAGGCCGCAGCATGCAGGCCAATCACAGACAAATTTTCGGGCAGCTATCTGCCAGTTCTTGGTTGTACTTGTGGTTCATCGCAGGGCAACACTGGCATAGAGCCATGGCAGGTCGAAGGTGTGTTGGTGCAATTCGTGATTAGATGTAACTGGATATTGACCCAGGTCATAAGTGGCACGCCATCCCCGGTTTCCGAATCTGCTCGCAGGCAAAACAAAGTCTTGTCGATTCCAAAATGGCCAAGCGCAAGAAATCGTCTGGTCAACCCAAAACTCCTATCCCTCCACCACCACCAACCCAGCCTTCCGCCGCCATTGTCTGTGCCGAAAACATAACTCTCTTGCATTTACTGCATGACATCCAGGACACGCCGTCTAGAAATGCCGTCCCCGACTTGAGTGATACCAAGCAAGTAAGAGGGCTTTCTCTCGCGAGAGAACGTAGTCTTTGCGGCGCTTTGGCGTTTCTTGCAAGTATTGACGACAACCCGAACCACATTCCGGCTGTATGTGTTGAGGAAGTGCCAGCCGCATCGTCTCTCAGAATCCGGGTTGCCATGAACAAGGGGAAACCGACAGACTGCAACGTCGTATTGGCCGTTATAAAGACTGGTTTCGAAGGCATTCTTGGCATCCTATCCAGAATGGGTGACGATAATGGTACGTGCATGCTCGTCTATGTAGAAGGTTCCTTGTTCTTCTCAATGAAATCGGAATCTTCCATTCGGCTGATACCTGATGGGGCTTGTAGCAGATAACAGACTAGAACATGCAGTATTCACTGCGGTAGTTGTCATGTGTTCTGGTCGCATCCTAAACCGGCTCAGACTTCGAGGAAGAAGAGACACGCAGCCGATTCAGAAGATGCTTCAAACGGTCTGCATATACTACAGCTTACCTCGAAATGTGAATACCGCATCCTCTCATCTCGTCGAGATTGCGAAGGAGGTCACGAAATTGGTTCATTCTTGGGAGCAATATCAACAGCCATCTGCGGTGGAACCATTGGTAGAGGGCATTTTCCGGTTGTCGCGCGTCGGCAGTTTCAAACAACTTGTCGAAGCAATCCCAAACGACGTGATTGTCGTGGAGTCTAAGAAAAGCCTGCTTAATATGGTGGGAAAAGTCTCCCGTTACCGAGAATTCTCCCGGCACCTGTACCGAACTGCAAAGAAGTACCCCATTGTGCGGAGGGCAGAAGTCTGCGTGGTCGACCTGCCGCATAGTGCCTTTGACAAACCGACCGACGCAACTTACACGCCAAACATGAATCATGCTGCAGTCAGGACCCGGATCACGAAGGGAACCGAAGACGAGATGCGGCACGTGTGTAAGTTTCTCAAGGAAAAGGAGAGGGCGCCTGATATATTTCAAAGTCAGACGAGGAAGATTCTACGCGAAGCAAAAGTGCATGCCGAAGTCCAGCTGATATATCATTATCTCCTTAACCCAGTTGACACATTCCCCCGGGTTATTTGTTCCAGCAAGGACGCGTGCTGGCTCTGCAATGCTTTCATAAACTTTGGGAAAACACTCCATACGCCTCGATGCCACGGGAGATTATATCCAGGTTGGCGATTACCAACTATTCCGGGCCTGCAAAGTCTGGCATGGAGATTCAACCAAGAACTGGAGAACAGGCTTTTCCGTGACTACAGCAAACTGGGCACTCCAGGAGGGGTGCGAAAGAAGTACCCTCCACCGAATGAAAGCACGCTCCTGACGTTAACTTGGTCGATATCCACACTACCGACAAATGAAGATGCTGGCCTGTCTGAAAAGGAAGCATGCGAATCGCAAGACCAGTGCATTACGAACATGAAAGAGGACCGAAAGATCCGAAAGATTCCAGATGGCCAGCAAGAAAGCCAGACTATTCAGTCGCAGGGTCTAAACGAAAAACCAGTTGGACCTGTTGTCGCGACACCTGCCGATGATACCTGTGGCAGGGAAAACAAGCCAATTCAGGGGCATATGGTTATCAAAGCTAATAACGACAGCAGAAGTAGTATCTTGAGTGCGTCTTCGGATTCTGAGTCTGAACCCACGTCCGCAGATGCAAAAGTGTCAGGGCGACTCGGCCCAGGAGAGACATCGATGCTGTTCTCAAAAGGGACGCTTGAGGTCCAGGTGGAAAATGGGGCTGGTTCTGATCCGAGTACAATTGGTCGTCATTTGGATTTTAAAATCAAGTGGCTTGATCCAGAGAATGTAAGGAAGTTGCGGGAAGAAAGCTCGATTCATATTATGGAGGCAAAGCTTCTCACCGAAGATGAAGTTACCGGTATCCTGAACGGGAACAGTTCCATTTACATATCTCATGGGGAACAGATCGCCGAGATACAATTGACTAGATAACATGGAAGACTGCCTTGTAACACTCCACAAAGTACAGAATAAAACCATGCGCTTTCGGAAGTATGCTGAGCTCGCAACTGCAGCGATGCCTTACTCGAATAAGCAGGGAGGGAACCAGTCCCATGAGGTAACATGCCTACAATACTCCCATTTTTTTCAGAGCAACATATACACGGGGTGAGCTCAGCTAGAAAGAGAATCCTGAGGCTATTCTGAGGCCTGGATACCTATGGACGTAGAGCTTTCCTACGCCTTTCTGTTATCGAACAACACTATATACTTATACAATAGTCATCCTGGCCAGCTATCCAGCATCGTTCCGAGCTCGACACCTTATTGCCATTGACCCATAATCATCAATAAACCCATCGCCCCGCAGCTCCCGTACCGAATTCAGGGAAATTGCCAATCGTACTCGCAGGTCAACGCCTCCAAATCAACCTTCTTACGCGTTGCGGTGATGAAGATGTGAACGAGATCCTCGTCCTTGCTCTCTGACTTGTCACCGATATCCTGCTCCTCACCCTTCTGCTCGCCCTTCTGCTCTCCCTTCTGCTCTTCCATCTGCTCGTCCATCTGCTCGTCCTGATTCTGACCTTGCTCGGAATGGCTGCCTCCACCCGCCTTCAGATATTCATGGCATGAGCCAGATTTGCCAGATGTAGAGGTGACAGCCACAATCTCGAAAGCATCGCCACCCTTGAGCTTCGCCGTGTGGACCCAGTCCTCGGACTCAAGCATCGTGAGCTTGCGGTGCTTGACCCCGGACTGCACGACGTCCATGTACTTCTCCTCCATGATCCAGGCCTCCAGCTGCGGGAGGAGATAGAAGCGCGCCTGCTGAAGAATCATGGCGTACATGGCGTGGTCGAAACCGTTGCGCTCGCACCAGAAAAAGGGGTACTGTCCGGTGCGGAGGTAGCGGAGGATGTGGCTGAAGAGGTCTGGGTCATTGTCGATGTGGAAAGCGCCGTCGCGAAACCACTGGGAGAGAGGGAGGGAGAACAGGTGGGCAAACCAGGGGCTGCGTCCAAGAACGTTCGCGCTGGACACGAACTGGCGGCCGCCCATCATGATGACGATCTTGTTTTTGTAGGGAGGCGGGTAGACGAATCCCGGAGGATCAGGGGGGATGTCCTGGTGGCCACGAGATGGGTACGGAAGATGTCCACGAGGGCCTGTGTTGTAGGCAGTGTTTGCGCTGGTCTCATCGGTGAAGGAGGACTCGCTGCCATCCTGGGACATGAGGCTGTCGGCGTAGTCCTTGGCATAAGGGTTGACGTTGGGGTCGTCGGAGAGAATCTCTGGGTACTGGCGAGACCACAGAGGGTTAGTGTAGTAGTCGGGCTCAGCGGTAGGCTGAAACAATGTCGGCTTTCCGTCCTTCAGGTAGATCTTGGGCTTCGACTCCTCGTTCCAAATGTCAGGGGACAGGGACGAATTGTCTGCCGCTATCAATCCATTTTCGCCAGCAATCACAGTCTTGTCAGAGTCGTCTGAACTGTATCCGTCGTCATCATCCTCGTCCTCACTGAAGTGGACCTTCTTGTCGGTAGCCTTCTTATCCTCTCCAGAAGTCTTGAGGACGCCATGCGAGGGACTGGGGCTGGCGTATGAATTGGAGGGGAGGACAGAGACCTCATCCGGCTTCTGATTCTCTGTGGGAATCTTGGGAAGAGCGCGAGGGGGGAGATGCGAGACGGCGTAGGAACTGGACGGCAGAAGCACCGTACTCTCGGCTGGCTTGTTCGCGGCGAGGTTCTCACCAAGGTGACTCGAGTGAACATGGGCGGGATCTGCCTCAGTCTGTGTCGAAAAGGTGTTGCGCATGGACTTGACGGGAGTGAAAGTCGAGGATGGTAGCAGGACAGCGTCGGCCGACTCCCTGTCGACGATCTTCACTGCAGTGTCAGTCCGCTTGTGACGGTAGATTGGAAGCTTTCCGGCTTTTTTCTCGCTCATCTGGGTCGAGCCATGGTTCTCAATCTCGGAGCTTTCACCATTCTCAGACTTGGTATTGGCGTTGGCAATTTTGATGTGCTCAGTGAGGCTGGTTATTTGGCTGAAGTGATTGGCCGTCGGGGAGGCGATCTCAGGCGTGTCCTTGTCGCCAGAAGCCACTTGATCGTTGACACCAGTCGATGACGCATTCTGATCAATCTGGGCGCCATTTCCGGCTTGAAAACCATCGACGGGAGCAATCATCATGTCGAGTCGCTCAGAGGGTGCCATGGAGATGTCGGTCGACTGCGATGTTCCTTGCGACGAGGAAGCAACCGGCGTGGTCCCGGCTCCTGGGTTCTCCTTATCGCCACCGAAGAGAGCAAAGAGGCTCTTTCTCTGAATTTCGTTGGAGGAGTCCGCAGACCGGAAGCGTCTGGTACCAAATTTCTGGTACGGCATTGGCATTGCTATTGAGAATGCGAGCTTTGGTGTAGGGGGAGCAGGGTGATCAGCCGCAGCTGGTGATAAGCAAGGCTGCTCGTTGTTAGATGATTTTGGGAAGGAGCAGAAACGAAATGTTTTATTTTGATTTCTCGAAACATACCTCAGTCTGGCTCTCGAGATGGAAGAGCTCCATCGGGCAAGACGCGGAGCCTCTCAGTGCCCAAATGTCAGAGTCAACGGCCATCTGTGAGGCTGGTTGCTCCGACGATGCGGGTCTGTTGAGGTTTCTCGTCCAGTACTGATGCGAACACGCGATGAATTTCAAATGCGTCTTAGCACTAAGAGCAGCAGAAGTACAAGGGATGTTTGTGAACAACAGTTATGCTTTCCTCGCATGTTCCTGGACTCCTGGGCGCGTATGCGTATGAAGGGACTTTGTTCATCTAGAATATCTTGTTAACAAGGGGGAAAGGGAATAAGGACGGCTCAGTGGTATTGAGTCCATGTAGATTCACTTGCTGAAAATTCTTGAAAAGTCAGGTGAGCAATGATGTCCTGGACACCCTGCCTGAGGAGTGAGGCACATCGCAGCGTTTTCGTCCTAGCTTTCGCCAATGGGCATAGATCCATCCCGACCAAAATATCTTCACACCAAGCGGTGAAAATGGGGACAGTGCGTCTGTTGAAGGCAAGGTGCATCAGACTTGGGTTGGTGTGATTTTTTCCAGCAGAGGATGATGGAAAGGTGGTGGGCAGCACCCAGAAGCAGAAAGGTTTCCAATATGTGTGCGGGAGTAGATGTTGTTATTGAATTGCGAATAGACCAAGATATGTATGTAAGGGGAAAGAATCGGACAATGTCCAGCGAAAATGGACACACAAGATGAAGCTATCAAACTAAGAGAGAGAAAAAAAATCCAGAAGTGGCGTCGCCTCTTGTACTCAACCACTTGACCACTTGCCTGTGTCTGCTGGTGATAGTATTCAAAGTCGAGTTTACTCAAAGAGCATCCTGCCGTCCATTGTCCTTTCAATGTCCGGCCGTGGAAAGCCAGTGGCCCGGCACGCTCAAATGTCGGCTTTTCAGCTAGAACAGTTGGTTTTTCATAGAAAGTCAATATTGATTGTTTATAGCCTGAAGGAGGTTGTACGTTGACAGAAAGGATTGGGGACGTTCATGCCAACCTCGTTTGAATTTCCACTTCTCCTTGGCAAGGTCGCTCCTTCCACGCCTGGCCACAAGGATCGCACAGCTGGACGCAAGTAAGCTACCCAAGCCAGATGAAAAGTTTCTAGCTCCAGTGGTGAGCTAATAGCTCTTGTGTCCAGAACCAATTCTCCGGAGAGATATAATGGTGTTGCTAAGAGACCAAGCCTACTTTAGTGTTGCCTACATGGTGCAGTTATTGCTCAGAGGATTATCGAGCGCACTGCCGAACTTTGGTCACCATTTATTTGCCTCGACAAAGTCACAGGATTGAGCTTGGTCGACAATAAAGCTCTCACCTTCATCAGATAACAATGTGTTTCGTGACAGAGGGATGTAAAAGTACAAGGACGTCGCATTTGCATTTGGAGATTCGTCGTTGGGCCCGAACATGGCCCCATTTTTTCCTTCCAGAAGGGGGTGAGTCTATGTCACTGGGTGTGTACGTAAGCCGCATACTCTCGGTGTTGATAGAGGGGTCCTCCAAAAAATTTCCCTTCTTATCGATCGCAACTTTTTGCTGTTCAGCCATAGTGACAAACCACACCATGGCGCCCATCACACCCAGTCAAGCCGAGCTGGACCGGCGGAGGGTAAGTCAACAAGCCGTTATTCGCAGTCGTCGGTCCATCTAACCCATTGCTTTCCCCCTTTTCCAGATAGTCGGCATCAACAAGGAGACCGTCACCGATGTGACCTCGACCGACTACCCGGGAACCTACCCGGGCGAAGACCATTCCTGGGACCTCGAAAAGTTCGCAGAGAACTTTCGCATCCAGTTCCACCATAACAGCCAGCACGACGCGTCATTCTCTCTGATCGGCGTTGACGCCTCCATCGCGAACGCCTTCCGTCGCACCCTCATCGCCGAGATCCCGACCGTCGCCATCGAGAACGTCTACATCGAGAACAACACCTCCGTCATCCAGGATGAGGTCCTCGCCCACCGCCTGGGCCTGATTCCCTTCACCGGCAACCCCGAGGGCATCCACAACTTCCTCAAGTGGTACCGCAAGCCCGAGGATGGCGGCAAGGGCTCCTTCGACTACAACACCGTCCAGCTGCGCCTGCGCATCGAGTGCACCCGCAACCCAGACGCCAGCCCCAACGAGAAGGACCCGAACGTCGCCTTCAACCACGCGAGCGTCTACGCCAAGGACATTGAGTTTGTCCCCTCAGGCCGCCAGGTCGAGTTCTTCTCCGGTGAGGACGCCATCCGTCCCGTCAACCCGGACATCCTCATCGCAAAGCTGAGGCCGGGCCAGTGCATCGAGCTCGACATGCACATGCACAAGGGCATCGGCGCCGACCACGCAAAGTTTTCCCCCGTCGCCACCGCGTCATACCGTCTCATGCCCACCATCACCATCACACGACCGATCCTGGGTCAGGACGCTGAGAAGTTTGCTAAGTGCTTCCCCAAGGGCGTCATCGGCATCGAGAAGGTCACCAAGAAGGAAGCTGCTGTTGCCGGCAGCGGGTACGAGGGACACGAGGGCGAGAAGAAGGCCGTGGTCAAGGACGCCATGAAGGATACCGTCAGTCGCGAGTGCTTGCGCCACGCCGAGTTCGACGGCAAGGTGAAGCTGGGCCGGGTGCGCGACCACTTCATCTTTTCCATCGAGAGCACCGGGCAGTGGGACAGCGATCAATTGTTTTTGGAGTCGGTTAAGCAGTTCAAGACGAGGTGTATTCGTCTCGAGCAGCAGGTCATCAACATGGTTAGATGAAGCTTAACTGCACGTGTACCATACCTATAGATATCCCGTGGTTTCTGGTTTTGCAACGGCTGGCTGGCAATGGAAAGAAAAAAGTTAATTCTGGCAATGCGTTTATTTTATTCTTGTGATATTTCACCTGAAATAATCAACTCCTGTTTTATGGCACATAGCGCCGCGCTCCGTCCGTCTTGGACATATCATGCCTTCATTATCGTCCCGCGACACTTTTGCGGGGGTTTGGTGATTATGCAGTTCCCCTGAACCGCAGATAGAAGTTGAACTCGAGTGGGAACGCCGGGTCAGTGACAATCACGTTTTGCCCGTCTTCCAGTCCCAGCTCCTTAATGGTCTTTTCAAGATTCGGCCTTGTCTTTTCCTCCAAGCTAGGCGGGAATTGCATGTATAGCGTCTTGCCCTCGCCTCGAAGGGACGGTTTCTTCAGCTGAGCCTCGGGCCGGGTTGCGAACGAGTCCACAAGTTCCTGGAGGGTGCTGTTGGGGTCAACCTCCAGTGGGCGTGACTGCTGTCCGCAGACAGGGCAGTCGTCCTTCTTTTCGTGCCTGAAGGTGTAGGTGTAGACACTGTCGTTACCAGAGTACATCATGTAGTTCTCCTCCATGCCAAGCGTCGGTGCCGCAGAGCTTGCAAGCTTGAAGGCCTCGTTGCAGCATGACGCAGCAATGATGGCGTTCGTGGAGGCGATAGCCGGGATGATGTTCTTGATCACGCCTTGGGTCAGGGCGTAGGTGACGCCCGAGATCTTAAACTCCTCTGCACGCGTAAGTGCCTTCTGGTACAACCACGAGACGTGGGCAGGGTCATCCTTGTCGAGCTGGGGAAACGGCTTCTCCTGGTCCCATGCGATAACATGCGCCCACTCGATGCAGTGCTCAGGCTGACGGGGGATTGATGCGATGGTGCAGAGAGGAACAGCGGCTCTGGGGGCATGCATATCCAACTGACACTCGATACAGGACGTCATTGAGGGGATGATCACACGAGCCTGACCCTTGAATCCCTCTGTACCACCATCGATCAAGGGAATCAAGCAGTCGGCATCCTCGCCCGCTTCGGCTATTGACACCAACATGGCGTTGATCCATCTTCGTGCTTCGATGCTGTCCAGGCCACAGATGACGAGCTGGAATTGCTTGTAGAAGTCGGCGTCGAAGTCCTGGATGCGGCAGTTGTGGGCGGTGATTGTGACGCCCTTCACACGGCGCATGACAAACTGCGCTGCGCATTCAGATTTTGACTTGCCAACATCGGACTGGCGGAAGAGGAACTGTCGATTGAGGTTCGAGATATCGATGGTGTCTGGTTTGCTTCAGTCAGCATTGGCGCTGCCATTGAAGTCGGTTGCGCTTACCCATGTCAATGACGTGGATGTCTTTGAACTTGGACATGGCCAGGTTCTTCAGTATCTCACAACCCAAGCCGCCGGCACCACTGAGAGCTTATTAGTCGGAGGTGTCACAGGTTTTGTGGCAGGAGAGGAGATACACACATAACCCTGTTGACCCCACGTTAGCAACTGGCAATGATATCGGAGTGCGTTTCCTTTGCTTACAATACTTTCATCTTGTCAAACTGCTCGAAGGCCTCTGGTGTTCCAGCGACGTCAGGGTCGCTAAACGGGCCGGGGTTCTTTCGGATGTTGTCGAGATATGTCCTGGAATCACGCAGACATCAATCAGCAAACGGAGCGATTCGCGATGACAAGCTCGGGTTGTTTCTACCATCTCTTCTCTTCGTTCACAGTACTGGCCGGCGGCGAGCCTGTGGCTACCGCGATAGGGGCTTCGGCAGCCATGTCTGGTAGGAAAAGCCGGTCGAGCTTGGAGTTGAGGGACTGAACGGGTTCGAGTGTGGTGTCTCGATCCAGCTGCTGAAGCTGGTTGTCGGGGGACGGAGGGGCCGACATGATGAAATAGGCGGCCTAAAGTGCCTGGACGATTGCGGCCGTGCACGATAAGCGTTATCGGAGGTCTTTCGATTGCTCCAGTGGGGTTATTACAGGGGTTACCTTAGGTGTGCTAAGCCGAGGGTGGTGGGGTGGGTGGAAATGCTCTCAACGCTCTCGCAACGTCGTTGCCTTCGTCTGTGCTGCCTGCATTTCCACCAGAAGCGAGAATGATGTGTTTCTGCTTCTTATAAAATTTAAGAGTTTTGCAGAACCAGATCGGAGATAATACATGCCGATAGCCAACAAAGTTTGCTAAAAGATCTGGGACGAACCAAGACAACAAGCTCAAGATTAACCTTTTCCCGACTTCCCCGTGGGACCATGCAAGTCAATTTCCTCTCGACCTAAGGCAAGTCAACGACGATGGACTTCACCCCAGTCAGCACGACCTACCTCAAGGCCAGGCCAGCCGACCTTTCTCAGGAGTCAGGATCGATTCTCAAGGCCAAGTCAGCGGCTCAAACTACCGACATCGACACTGTCGAGACTGCTTTGGAGACTTTGAAGAGCCAACCGGATTACGACACTCTCATCACCGTCTTACAGTCTCTTGATCATGGGCGTATCGCCACGTCGGGCTTCAAGATCTCCAAGCCAAGCCCGGAGGCCGCACAAATAATCCAGTGCCTAGTTTCGGAAATCGTCCCGAACTACTGGCCTTTGTTGAAAGAGGATGCTTCTACCTCGGGAGCTGGTCAAGGAACCGATCTGGAGTTGTTATTGAAATCCCTCAGAAACGTCACCGGGCTCAACGCAGCAATCACCCGGTTAAAAGCTTTGATCCAAGAGTCAAAAGCTGGTGCAAAAGATGTGAAGAGGCCAGACCTAGCAATCAACTTGAACGTCCTCATCGAGGTCTGCTCGGCAGTGCTAGAAAAGGATGGTTGCCTCGCTGCGCTTTGGGGCGCGAGCAGCGCAGGTTTGGATACCGTGGCCAAGCGCCGCCCGATGGCTTACGAGTTCACCGCACTCATAGCTGGGGGTCGGCTTGTGTCGGTTGCTGCTGAAGCAGACGCCATTGCCAACTCGGACAGAGCTTCTAGAAACAGTCTTTGGGTTGCCGACGGACAGCAATACAGCAAGTGGCTTGGGAGGAGCATCGCATGCTGGGCAAAATGTGATATCTCTTCCGATGATATCAAGCTTTGTGCTGAAATATTCGCGAGGTCCCTACGCCTAGGGTATTCAGGTAGGTCAACTGCCATCAATTTTCTGCTCTCAGGAGAGATGAGTTTGCTAATTCTATGCTAGATGCTCTGATGAAGCAGCTCATCACGGACATGCTCCTTGGCCCAGAGGAGAATCGCAGCGCTTTTTTCAAGCTGTTTGGTCAATTCTCCCAGCTGGAACAGAAACGTACAATCTTTGCGGTCCTGAAGCACTTGTCTGAAGTCTTCCTCAATAAGCTAGATAATGAAGAGACCGCAAAGCCGAGCCAAGTTATCTCTGCAGCTGTGGGTGTTATTGACAGGTTAATTTCAAACGAGGAGAGTCGGAAAACTCACCTTGTTTCATGGCTCACAAGCTCTACCGGCGCTGGTCTCGGAGAGGGCATAGGGATCAGGCGTGCCGTTTTGGCTGCCCTGGCCCAAGATAAAGAGTGCATCAACCTAGTTCTCGAAAAGAGCATCAACCAATTTGGAGACAAGCTCTATATCAAGCACTCTCCTATTCTGCAGCAGCAGGCCCACGCCCAGGTCCTGCTTCTCAGTGCCGGATACGTCAACAGGCTCTCGCCCCTGAAACTCAAAATGACCATGCGGTCTGCCGCTTACCTTCATACTGTCTCCAACAGAATTGGCGCCTCTCAAGAGAAAGCCAGATTCCTAGGCCTAGCGGTAGGCGAGGCACTCTCGAGTCTCATTGATGGAAGCGACAAAAAATTGGACTTCAAGATGGAGGAGATGGAGACCAATGAAGCCAAGTTCTACAAAGATCTAGTCACAGTAACAGATCAAGTCGGTCCCATCGATGTCCTCATCACCAAGCCCTCAGTAGAAGAGAAGAGACAGCCACCGACACACAAACCACCTCGACCAAAGCCGGCTCCGAAGCCGAAGAAGCAACCTGTCGCCCCCTCAAAGTTCATCATCCAAGAAGTCTCAGACTCGGAAAGCGAAGACGAAGATCTTGTTCGCTACGCCAAACCCGACTCCGACCCAGAAGACTCAGACGAGGACCCAACTCTCGTCCGCCGCAACAAACCCAAGGCTCCTGTTTACGTCCGCGACCTGATCTCCTACCTCCGCGATACAGACAACTACGACAAGCAGAAGCTCGCCTTGACAACTGCTCCTACCTTAATCCGGCGCAAAGCGAACTTTGGCACAGAAGTGACCGACCACGCCGAAGAACTCGCCACGCTGCTCGTCGGTCTACAAGACAAGTTCGAGATTGAGAATTTCTGGGACCTCCGGTTGCAAGGCATGATGGCCGTCGTGGTAGCTCAACCGCAAAAAATGGGGCAGTGGTTTGCAAAGACGTTCTTTGATGGCGACTACTCCGTCTCACAGCGCGCCTCAGTTCTCATCGTGCTCGGCCTTAGCGCCCGTGAGCTCGCCGGCTTCGATGCCTCAGAATACGCCGCCGCGGCATCCTTCCCCTCCAAACGCCTTCCCGAGAAGATGGAGGCACTCTACCTCGACTCGTCCACTTCCAAACAGCTCCCTTCGTCAACCCTCAAGGCTCTTCCCTCCAACGCTCTCGACACCATCGCCAACTCCCTAACATCGGCCTTCATGGCTCCCATAGCAGCCAACGCAGCGGACGCAACAACCGGCCCCGACGCCCTCAAACTCTCCACCTTCACCTCTCGCCTCCAAAACAAGACGTCTAAGAAGAAGACCGGCCTCCGCTCCATCCCCAACACAACCGCCTCGATGCTCAGCACATCTTTCTTCTTCCCTTTGACCGCACGCTTCCAGCATGCCCTACGCTCCCACTCCGCTCGTTCAGGCGTCTTCATCCAGTCCCATCTGCTCTCGCTCTACCTCAAGACGCTCGCCGTGCTCATCCACTCCGCGGGCCCAGCGACGCTCGCGCTCCCTCAGATGACGGCCGAACTATGGGATCTACTACTCGGTGTGCGCGCTCATGTTTCAGGAGACGTCCCGGGCACACACGCGCTACTGATTGCGCTGGCTGCTATGTTGGAAGTCAACGAGGCGACGGACATGCGGCGGCTTTGCGAGGCGCATCCGCGCGAGGTTGTTGAGACACAGGAGTGGGTCAGTGGCATCTTCAACAATACCCGCGGAGAGGATGGCGGGGAGGAAAACGATGTCAAGATGCTTGCTGCTGCGGTACTCATCAAGCTGCAGGAGGCAACGGAGAAGTATCGCGCCCTGCTATTGGGCGACATGATTGGATTCTCATAGGATAGAGTTTACGGGAATAGGAGAGAAATTGTCCAAAGGAGTGACTGTTATTCTTACTAACGATATGTAGCTGTGGCTGTGACTTTTACATTAGAAACAGAGGTAAGGACCCGTAGTAATATGAATCATCCAACAAAATAGCAATACGCCGCCGCCCTTTTATACCATTCCCGTAAACGCCTGGATACCCCCTGTAGCAGATTACCAGCCTCTGGCATCAAATATCCGTATACTGAAACGATCGCTGGCAAATTGATGTGCTAGGCCATCTCTCCCATCAAGTCCTGTCTGCCACCCTTGCGCACTGGCAGTGTAGACAGATACTGGTTCGCGTGACTCAAGTGTTCACCCAAACTCATCGCCATCCTCCGCAACTCCTCCTTCACAGCGTCGGCGCTGGCTGAACCTTGCATGACCTCGACCGATGGGGGTGCCGGAGGAGGCGGCAGTGGCAGTGGCACCGATCCGCGGTTCGTCGAGCGAGGAATACCAGGGAACACAGGCTGCGCGGCTTGCTGAGGTGTTAGGAACTCCGGATCTGAGTAGTCCGCACTGTTGAACGACTGGTGGGTATTAAGTCGCAGCCCGGCCTGGCCGTTGGCAGGGCGAACGGTACCGCTGGGCTCAGCTAGGTTGAGGTCGACCAGGCCGAGGTCATCGTCTTTAGGGATGCTCCTAGCGAAATCGGAATCATCGGACACGTAGATTGACGGTTCTCGGTTTGTTGCTGGAACATAGATGGACGGCTCGCGGTCCGATGTGGGAATATAGAGCGATGGCTCGCGATCTCCTGCAGGAACGTAGATAGAAGGCTCGCGGTCTCCCGCCGGCACGTAGATAGAAGGCTCCCTGTTGGACGTTGGAACATACAGAGAAGCGTGGCGCTCGAGATCGAAGGGATTGGCGAGGCCCATTTCTGAACCACTTACTGAAGCAACGTCTGAGTTGGCCGTGGACGGACGGGTGAGCTCTGGCGTGGGGTCTGCGAGGCCCATGTCGAGGTCAATTAGACTGCCGGTTGATATACGGTTGTTCTGGTTGCTTTGCGGAACCATGAGATCGTCCAAGTCAATCAAGCTCCCGGTGGATTCTCTGTTGTTCATCTGAGAGTTCGACCGTGGGACCGTCAAGTCACCTCCATAGTTAGGAGCGGGGACAGGGTCGGTCTGATGGTGGAACATTTGAGGTCTGGATGCGGAGTTAGGCCCTGAGCGGTCCTCGTTAAAAGGAAACCTGGACATTTCAGGGTTCGCGGAGGCTGGCGGCGCCATGGACGGGAACTTCCAGTCCTGCGTCCTTCTGTTGGGATTCAGATCGGCTGGGTCGCTCAGAGGTGGCTTGTTGAAATCTGGTTCGTCTCCCATGTGGTAGTCGACAGACACACGTGGTGCACCAGCCCTGATGGTGTTCATGTCCACGAAATTGGCGAGGTTGCTACCATTCAGCGAAGCATCGAGGTCGATGAGAGACTCTCTTACTGTCATCGACTGAAGGGAATCGTCCCGGAGAGGGAGATCGGAAGCCGGCGGAGGGACAGGTCGGCCATAGTAAGCTCGGGAATTATCTTCGTAGTTGGAAATTGTGTTGGGGTCAAAGACCTTCTCGAGGGGAGCCTTCATCGCGGCAAGCGCTTGAGGGGGTGGCCTTCTGCGACCCTTTGGCTTGTTCCTCGACATCTCATCCAGAAATCCGGGATCAAAATCTACGTTTGAGCCATACACATCGTAGACCGCCTGGACATCTGTGTTTTGAAACACCTGTTGATCGAAAGCCATGGTCGTGCTAAAGTTCCATTCGTCATTCGCCATCGCTGTGGATGAAAAGTCTGAATCGTCCGTGTCATAGACATTTTGCGCGCCTCCAGGTGCGAACAGAGACTTTCGACTGCCACCCTGCGACTCCCACAACTTGAAACCTCGAACCAACAGAGCCAGTGACGAGGCAGGATACTTCTGCGCGGTGTTGGCGATGTAGGGATGCTTCTGGACATCTTCGATCGTCGGTCGCTTCGAAGGGTCTTCCTGTAAACAATAGCTTACGAGATCCTTCAGTTGATCTGAGTACTGATCACCCTCCAATCGAGGAGTGTGGGCCTTGATGTAATTTCCGAGCTGATAGACGTCGATTCCCGCCATAACGTTCGGCGGCAGACCTGAGGCAATCTCATACACCATGGAGCCAAATGCCCAAATGTCTACCTCCGTACCGTAGGATGTTGACTGATCAAAAAGCTCAGGAGCCATCCAGTGAGGCGTGCCGATGAACGTTGATCGCTTGTCAAACTTGGTCTCGATGACACCAGCAACTCCAAAATCACAAAGCTGAACGCCACCTGCCTCGGTGACCAGGACGTTGGCGCATTTGATGTCTCGGTGAATAATTCCTTGCCGGTGAACCCAGAAAACGGCCTCTGCAACCTCCCTGAGAATCGGGATGATCCACTTCTCTTGAAGTCCACCCGGGGCCGTCGGCTTCATGAGCGTCGCCACACTTCCTCCCGCACAGTACTCGGTGATCATCCACATTGACTGGCCGACAGGAAGCGCGTCAATGACATGGTTGATGTTCTTGGCGCCACTGTCACTGAGAAGTTTCAGGGCGTTGACTTCGGCCAAAAATTCCTTGAAGGTGTCGGCGAGCTTGGGATTGACGGTGTCGCTCTCTTCGATGTCGATGATCTTGACCGCAACGAGCATACTCGTATTAATGTCGGTTGCTTTGTAGACTCGACCAAAACTTCCTTTGCCGATAAGCTCATTGAGAAGATACGGTGGCTTGTCCTGGCCTGCCTTGGCCACCTCCTCATCAACCGCGGACTGCATCTTCTTTGCATCTTCGAGAGCCTTCTGCTTGGTCACCGAGAAGTCGGGACCCCTGACCTGTAGCGACATCTTGGGTGAGCGGTCGCCGCCAGCGACGGTCAGTTGATGCGGTGTGTATGAGAGAACAGCAGATGAAGCAAAGATTGTTGACGGAAAGGGACTTGAAGAAACACGAGAAACACTCCGACGTTCAACGTTGAAGTCGCTTGGTGAGGATTGGGAGGAGGTTGGCCACTGAGGCGTCCGACACCTCTGAAGTTCGGGTCAAACACAGGGGCAGGCGTATGGTACAGTGCAAGGGGCAGGAGCCAGCAAGCGACCGGGGAAAATTCCAGCCAATCATGCGGTCGTATTGACAAATCAGTTGTATGCAACTAGGCGATTGCCAACTCATTCACCCTCACAGATCCCAGTCGATCTCACCGTTGCTCATAATGCATCTATTCTCATGAAGGGTTACCCTGGCTCTCGCGTCCTATGATAGGTATCGTATATGCTCGCTGCTAGTGATTGTCGTATGTGCATGTCGAAAATGAATCGGCTCATAAACAGTCATGTCTCATGCAGAAGCCGTACCCGCAGCCCTCGTCTCAAAAGAACCACCAGGTCTTCTTCTTCTCCTCTTTCTTTTTCGTCGCATCCGGCTTCACCTCCTCCACGACCTTCTCTCCCGCCTCGTTGACCCTCGTCTTGTAATCCCTGGGACTTTCAAAGTCGCTAGCCTTGCCAGCCCAGATGCCTAGCTTCTGTTCCTTGGCCTTGGCTTCGGCGGCTTTGTACTTTTGCTCAAAACCTCCCCATTCCACTCCGGACTTTGCCTCGTAAGTCGTTGCCAGGCCTCGCTTCAGCATTTCCAACCCGACGTCCTTTTTGAAAAGGAACGGCCTCACGAAGACAGTTGCGACGACGCGTTCGTATTGGTCGCGTTTGTGGATCCTTGCCCAGATGCGTCGGTTCAAAATGTAGTCATTGAGCCACTTGAGAGCTTCTGGAGCACCTGGTTGCCCAGGTTTACCAAAGTGAGCGCCCTCAGGAGCGTCGATCCCAGCCAATCGCACAGGTATCTGAACGATTCTTGTCAGCGGTCGCGCACCTCAAACGCATAAGAACAGCTCTTACCGTCTTCCCCCTGAGCTTGGCTTTGGTGGTGGGAACTCTCCTCAGTGAACCCCACAGAGCGAGCCTCCCGCCTGGGGTATGGTACATGTGGAAGTTGTCTCCATCCCCAACACTC
Organism: Colletotrichum horii; assembly: GCA_027406005.1. NCBI lineage: Eukaryota > Fungi > Ascomycota > Sordariomycetes > Glomerellales > Glomerellaceae > Colletotrichum > Colletotrichum horii. Next base: position 7,126,845 of record JANVYB010000001.1, on the reverse strand, counting down.
GTGACCCGGCCGAACAGCGTCCGTTTCCTGAAGAGGTCTGGTGAAATGTGCCCAGTTGTGGGATATCGCCGCAGCCGCGAGTTGTAAAAAGTGAACACGGCCAGCGACCCAACGGCGGTCAGGAAGACGGGCGCCCACTCTCTCGCGGCGTGCAGTGGAGGATCCGGCTGCGGGAGGAGGTCATTCCAAAAGATGGACTTTTTCTCTTTGGGAGGCTCAGGTTTCCCTGACCCGAAAGGCCATAGCATTTTCGGTGACTCCTCTCAGAGGAGTTCGGGCCTGCTCTTCTCACCGACGGAGTGCGAAAAGCGGTCTGGGGCTTCTTGTCAGCCAGATCTGGAAAGATAACTGAGATGAGCCATTTGCGATTAAATGAAACAAAAAAGCGAGCTTTGCTCATCCACCCATCTGAAAAGTTAGAGCGACGTCGACATTGAATTGTAGTGATTTTTTGACCATGAAAAAGTTTCCTTACCTCTTTTTTGCAGCGGCTGCAGCCCAGGTGCGTTTGTTGGAGAGCTCTCGATTAAAGGTCGCATCCTTGTAGCTTTCCGCTGGGCCGTTTGCTTGCACCGTGCCACACTGTCCGCGGAAGGGCTGCGGCCCGCCAAACCAATCAGCGCGAGGCAATTACTGGTTTCTGAGCTTTCCGACATGACACTCACACTTCACTTCGAAGGCGAATCCCCTCCATCCAACGTAGCCGGCACCCAGCCATTGGCATAATACAGGAGGCTCAATTGGGGGCACGCATCTCGTCGACCTCTTTTGAAGCCGTCTCTCCACTCTACATCCACCATGGCAGGCCTCTACCGACTCGCCGGCCACAGCGCCAAGAGGTTATGTCTGCGCCCGGCAGCTTCCTCGTTCAACGCCGTTCGCCCTTTCTCGACGACCTACCGCCGCCGATACGCCGATGCCTCCACCGAATACCAAGGAACGAGGCTCACGCCCGTCGCCTCCGACTTTTCACCCGCCGCCAACCCGTACAGCATTACTCAACCAGTGGGCACCGATGGCCACACCAAGGTTACCGAGGAGGGCGTGGAGGACCGCAAGATCCGCCATTATACTGTCAACTTCGGTCCCCAGCATCCCGCCGCTCACGGTGTGTTGCGTCTGATTCTCGAGATCAACGGTGAAGAAATCGTCAGAGCCGACCCCCACGTCGGCCTCCTCCACCGAGGTACCGAGAAGCTCTGCGAGTACAAGACATACACTCAGGCCCTTCCCTACTTCGACCGTCTCGACTACGTTTCCATGATGACGAACGAGCAATGTTTCGCCCTGGCTGTTGAGAAGCTCCTGAACGTTGAGATCCCCGACCGCGCGAAGTGGATTCGCACCCTGTTCGGCGAGATCACCCGTATCCTGAACCACTTGATGTCCGTTTTGTCGCACGCCATGGACGTTGGTGCCCTGACGCCCTTCTTGTGGGGTTTCGAGGAGCGTGAGAAGCTCATGGTAAGTCGGATATTTTGTCCAGAAGGAATGTGGGAAACTCCGGCTGACCCGGCTGCCAGGAATTCTATGAGCGTGTCTCCGGTGCTCGTCTCCACGCTGCCTACGTCCGTCCCGGAGGTGTCCACCAGGATATCCCCGTGGGTCTTCTTGACGACATCTACCAGTGGGCCACTCAGTTCGGCGACCGTATCGACGAGACTGAAGAGATGCTTACAGACAACCGTATCTGGATCCAGCGTCTCCAGGGTGTTGGTGTGATCTCTGCCGCCGAGGCCCTGAACCTGTCTTTCACTGGTGTCATGCTCCGTGGTTCCGGTGTTCCTTGGGATATCCGCAAGAGCCAGCCTTATGATGCTTATGACCAGGTTGAGTTCGATGTCCCCGTCGGTGTCCGTGGCGACTGCTACGACAGATATCTCTGCCGTATGGAGGAGTTCAGACAATCCCTGCGTATCATCCACCAGTGTTTGAACAAGATGCCTGCTGGCCCCATCCGCTGCGAGGACTACAAGATCTCTCCCCCTCCCCGCTCCGCCATGAAGGAGAACATGGAGGCTCTCATCCACCACTTCCTCCTCTACACCAAGGGTTACACAGTCCCCCCTGGTGAGACATACTCTGCCATCGAGGCCCCCAAGGGTGAGATGGGTGTCTACGTCGTCAGTGACGGTAGCGAGAGGCCCTACCGTGTCCACATTAGAGCCCCTGGTTTTGCTCACTTGGGTGGCTTTGATCACGTTTGCAAGGGTCACATGCTTGCTGATGCTGTCGCGGTTATCGGTACGATGGATTTGGTGTTCGGTAAGTCTTCCTACTTTCTCAAGCTTCGACCTGCGTAACTAACTTCAATTCAGGTGAGGTTGATCGGTAGAGTGCTTCAGATGAGGGAAATCAAAACGACTGTCAGGAATCTTCTTCCTTTTGTACTTGTAGAGTGAAGAGACAGAGCATTTACGTATATACCGCATTGTTCTCTTTTCCAGAAGAATCTTGCTCAGACCTGACGGATTGTGGCACACTTGTGGGTTGTTTACCACATACGATGATCCCAGTATGCTCTCGAGAGCGAAGAACCGGTTTCATCTAGCATTCAGGGTAACTGATGCCACGACTACATAGACCACTGGACGACCGACTTGACAGTCATTCCGTCAAACTTTGACATACAATAATGTTACAGAGTACAATTTGCTTTCTCAGAACAACTTAGCGCCGGTTGTAGAAGCCTGCTCCATGAAGAACTTCTTCAGAGGACCCAAGGCGTTGACGGCACTAAGGCCGATAGACCGCAGTGGTACCAGTGGGCCGCTCTCAACGGAATAGAGCTTGTGAAGCTTGTCACAAACGCCCATTACAACGTGGTTTGCGACGTAGCGCTCCGAGTTATAAGCCTCGAGGGAGATGGTTGAACCCAGATCCTGACCGGTAGACACGGCGGTCTCGATGGTCTTCACGAGACTCTGAACATCACCTTGGCCCTGGTTTAGACCCTGACCAGCCAGCGGGTGAATGGTGTGTGCCGCATCACCAACAAGAGCAATACGTTCAGCCGTATAGGTGTCGGCATGCCGCAATTTGAGAGGGAACGAAGCAATCGTGCCGTCTTGGACACCAACGACCTGCTGAGGGATTGCGCCACGGTCCACCGGGGTGTGCTCAAGTCTCCAATTGAGCTCCTCCGTCTGGCCAGACTCTTGCGTGTGCATGAACCCAATATCAACAGGGCTCAGCCGGAAGGCAGCATTGACCATGGCAATGAACTCCTTAGGCGGAAGGCTCTTCAGAAATGCGGCCCGGTCGGGTGTTGTTGACCAGACCAAGGTCGAGTAGTTACCAGGAAGAGGCAGCATGGCTACCGGTCCAGTAGGCAGGAAACGTTGGTAGGCGATCTTGTTGTGTTCGCCGCCCCATCCATCTCCCTCCATTTGCAGAGTTGCAACAACACCGTGCCTGCCGTAGTCCCAGCCGCGAGCTTTGATGCCAGCAAATGTGCGAACGGGGCTGTTCGCACCGTCAGCCCCGACCAGCAACCGCGCATGGAGCTTCTTCCCGCCTGACAGGTGTACGACAGGCCATTGCGTCAAATCGAAGTCTTCCGTCTCCTCGCCGAAACCAATGTGCTCGACCCTTGCACTGTCGTACACTGACACTCCGCCCAGCTCGTCCAGGCGACTCAACAGGCCGGAAGTCAAGTTAAGGTTCTCGCACATGTAAGCGATGGTCTTCCCCTCTGAGATTCCTCCAGGCAAGTCGAACTCGATCCTTGCGCCGCTGACACCATCCCAGACCTGCATCTCATTGTAATCCTGGATACGGTCGCGCTTCAGGTGGCTCCATGCGCCGATCGTGTTGAGGTATTGTGCGGAAGTCGGCGTGAGGGAGCTGCAGCGATTCGAGAACTTGTCGGCGGGGAGTTTCCAGGCGCGAGTCTTGGAGAGGTCCTGGGCTTCGACAAGAGCTACCCTGAGGCGGGATGTCACCGGGTTGGCCCCTAAAAATGATCAGTACTCAATTCAAGGGCTGGAGAAGCCGACTGGTTCGTACGGAGAGCAGTCAGAAGACTGAGACCTGCCGGCCCACCTCCCACGCAGACAACATCGTAGATGTCTGGTTCCGACGTCGACGAAGATGCGCTTGCGCTCGCGTAAGACCGCCGGCTCTGCGATTGCCATCTGCGAGTACAGGTCTTGCAGACAAACCTTGGCCGAAGAAGAGCGCGCGAAGCTGCCATTTTTTACAGCCAGTTGACGACAACGTTCTGGCAGGGTGGCAGGTAGGATCTTGACGTGTGATCACATGGGACGATCAAATCGAATAGCTCCAATATGTCAGGGCAAGCTCGAAAAAAGTTCGCCACAATTTAAGCCACAGCCAGGCCTCCTGGTCATTCGGAACAGTCCCTCCAAGTGTGGCTGTGTACCTCACCCCCGGTCTGTGCTGATTGGAAGCCATGACCCCTGTAATTTCAACCGATGTCCCCCTGTCTGCCTGCTCTGCCTGCTCTAGGCCCCACACTAGGTGTTTTTCAGACACCTCATGACCCAGTACGTTGCCACAGCACCCAGACAGCGGGAGCGGGCGGTTTTGTTGCGTCAGTGGCCTCTTATTTGACTTTCCCTATCAACATCTGTCCACTGGGCGCATCGTCTGCACAACTTGCATTCTACACCATCGCTAAGATCTGGTGCCCGCCTGTCAAGGCCGCAGAAACAAGGCCGAAACCTCCGTGCGACACTTGTTTTTTTTCCCTACCTTGCTGTTGGAAGCCTGCTTACCCTTTCCTTCAGGGTTCCACAGTTAAGAGAGCAAACAACGACAGCTGCCTTTGACATCACCGTCGCAAAGTGTCTCACTCGCACGGATCTCACCACAGTCTGTCCTTACTTGAGCGCAACGTCTGATTACTTCTGGTCGTCTGTCGCTCTTCCTTTCTCTCCATCCAACAACAGACAGCTCCAAGCAAACATGGACGAGTACGAATACCTCCAGCCCGGGTTCGACCCGAAATCGCTGACGGTCCCCCGCCTGCGATCGATCCTCGTGGCGCACGAAATTCAATACCCCTCCACGGCAAAGAAGCCTCAGCTTGTCGATCTCTTCAACGAAGAGGTCTTGCCTCAAGCGAAGAAGATTCTGGCCAAGCAGGCTAGAGCGAAGCGGTCAAGCAAGGGGATCGTGGACATGGGAAGCAATCACGAGAGCGAGTCTTTTGATGACTACGACCTCGCCCCGCCACCACGACGCAGGACCACCCGATCGCAGTCTCCGCGCAAGGCTTCCACCCGAGTTAAGAGCGAGGAGTATGACCAACAGCCGCCGGCCCCAATCAGTCCGACGAAGAGGAAGGTGCGAGCAAGCAGCCGGCAACCTGTGGAGCCTGACCCTTACTACGAGCCTGAGCGGGTTGAGCAGTTGGAGCGGTTTGAGCAGCCAGTGTTTGAGCAACCAGAGCCGCCCAAGTCTGTCCGCACTAAGCGCAACGTGACGCCTCATATTAAGCAAGAAGAGTCGGAGGAGGACTTTTTCAAGAAGCGGAGGGAGTCTGAGTATTTCTCGATGGACAACCCTTTCCAGAGCGGCAGCTCGCCGGCACCCATCAAGGCCCCTGCTACGGGACGCAGGAGGACTGGACAGGATCTTTTCCAGAACGACAGTGTACGACGACAAACGGGTGGCCACTATCCCGAAGAGCGACCGAAGTCATCCAGGAAGTCACAGGCCTTCGAAGTCCCTGTCAGTACGCTGTTGCGCGACGACACACCAGAGTATCAGCCGGACGAGATTGTCGAGGCCGGCGAAGAGTTCACTCCAGATGCTCAATTCGAAATGGACCAGGAGATGGCGGCAAGTGGTGAAACGGCTCTGGCACAGCGCCGCATGCCCGCCCGTCCAAGAAGAAGCCTCGCTAAGCCTTTCTGGGCCTTGGCTGTCTCTTTGCTTGGAGCCTACGGCGCTTGGTATCGTCAAGAGAAGGTGGCTGTTGGGTACTGCGGCTTAGGACGTCCCGCAACGCAAATCATCCCCCCGGATGTCCCAGTGCCTGACTGGGCGGTTCAGCTGGCTGAACCTCAGTGTGAGCCGTGCCCTCAGCACGCTTATTGCTATGAGGACTTCTCTGTCCGTTGTGAGCCCGACTTCATCCTGAAGCCGCACCCACTTGCCCTGGGTGGCCTGGTCCCCTTACCCCCAACATGCGAGCCAGACGGCGAGAAGGTGCGAAGGGTGAAGGCTGTGGCCGACAAGACTGTCGAAGAGCTCCGAGAGAGGCGTGCCCAGTTTGAGTGCGGCGATTCTACCGACGAAGCCCAGCAGGCACCGGAGGCCCCAGCAATTGACGAGGAGGAGCTTAAGAAGGTCATCAGCGCAAAGAGAAGCAAGAAGATGAATAAGCAGGAGTTTGATGACCTCTGGGTTGCCGCTATTGGGGATGTCAAGGGTCGCGAGGAGGTGGAAGTTGTTCCGTAAGTCAACATCTCCTGTTTTGCTCTTCACAGACTTCAGCCTGCCCCTATATCAAAATCGTCAACTCCTAACATGCGTACTAACCAGATCGGATGTGCCCGAAGTAGAAAGGCCAATTCCACCTCAGTTTCAGACGCCTACCTATCGTCCTCCTCTCTCGCTCGCCTTCCGATCGGCTGCGCCATCAAGCGCTCGTTCAGGCTCGGGCTGGCAAGACATCGACTCTCAATTGGATCTGTAATCGCGTTGGTTATTAGCTACTTCTACGTGCGCTCCAAGTACAGATCTCACAAGGCGACTGTGGCCCAGGTCCCAGCGCTTGTTGATCTCGTTTTGGCTCGGCTCGCAACGCAAAAGGAGCTCGGTGAGGAAGAGATTGATGACCCGTGGCTCTTTTTGCCCAACCTCCGCGATGACGTTCTCCGCTCTGTACACTCGCTCGGCGAGCGTGATCGCATCTGGAAGCGTGTCAAGGCTGTTGTTGAGCAAAATAGCAACGTGAGAACCAGCCAAAGAGAAGGACGCAGCGGCGAGGTTGGTCGCGCTTGGGAGTGGATCGGACCTATCACCGGAGACACCGCTAGACGGCGCAAGAGCGGAAGGATTTCCTTTGGCGCGGGACCGGACGTCAAGACGGAAGATACCCCTGATGCGGCGGGGAAGGCTGGCGCTCACTCGAAATGGGAAGAGTCGCGACCTATTTACTGAACGCACGCTATGGATAATGCTTGAACGTCCGGGGGAATGGTTTATTGAGTTCTTATGATCCCAAAGGAAGATCGCATGTAACATTTTCTTTGTAATAACATATCTGACGTGTGGAGAGAAAGCCCGGTGGGCTTTTCGTTTCTCAATACCTTGCTTACGAGCTTTGGGATGGGTTTAGTTTGGTCTGAGGGGGCGTTCAGGCTTGTTGTACAATGTCAAGAACAGACTTTTCCTCGCCTCTATTTTCAGAGAGAGAACAGCAAGATTGAACAGATTTATTGCTCGTTGACTTTTGTTGCGCTTTCATGATTGATTGACTTTGAGATGATTTCTGTCGACATGGTAGGGTTGTCGTACCGACGGGCCGGTTGCTATGCTCGGACGGGGAATGTCGGAAAGGGTCGGAGTTACAGGTGGAGATGGGCGGGCGGAAAAGAACACCCGCAACGCCACGGCATTCAACATGTCAATTAAGCGTGGCCTTGATAGATAGCTGTAGGACAGATAGTCAATGAAATCGAATGATGATACACATCTTGTCCGTTTTGAAGATCGTGAATGCTGTCGGGTACATGTTTCTCCTAATTAAAACATATTACGCGACACGTAGCAGATGTCAAGTCGTCCTTTTCGAAGTTCTTGAATTGGCTAATGCACAGGTGTTTATTGACACGCAAGGGAACCCCTTGGACAAAAGAAATCTTCTCGCTCAGACTCTAGGTCGGGGAATCTATTGCTTGGAGACGATCTCTGTGAAAGGAGCAGTCAGTAAAAGGATGTCCGAGGTACTTCCGATGACGGAGATGTAGGCGCGGGGCATTGCTTCTTACTTTCGACATCAGCAACGGACTGCTGAAGGATCTGCTGGAGGACCTTGGGGTTCTCGAGCTCCTTGGTGACCTTGGCGATGATGCTCTCAGCGAGCTCCTTCTGCTGGCGCTGCTTGACCTGGCCCTCGTAGCGGACCCAGGAGTCGAGGACGGCCTTGGCCTCGGCGGCGATGGCGGTCTTCTGCTCCTGCTCGTAGGCCTCAGCCTCGAGCTTGGCAGTCTCCTGTAAACGTCTCCGTTAGCGAATCCATTCACTCCGAACAATGCTCACGTTCCCCTCCACTTCCATCCGCTCGTCCGGTCCTCGGAACCCCTCCATCAACGTCATCGGTCGAATCGTACCTTGGAAACCTCGAAGAGAGACTTGGTGATCTCGACGACGCTGGACATCTGCTTAACATCCTCGATGCGTCCCTTGACGGCCTGGGTATGGTCGGCGCGAGCCTGGTTGAGGAGGCCCTTGATCTTGTTGGCCTGGGCCTCGGCCCACTCGCTGTACATCGGGCCTCCGTACTTGATCAGTCCGCCCCAGACGGCGAGCAAGCAGAAGGCGACGACGGTCTCCTCGTTGACGACATAGTACTCGTTGCTGATGGCGTAGACGCTCAGGGCGGCGGAGGAGGAGAGGATGGCGGTCTTGGAGAGGATCGAGTTGCCGGGGAGGGCGTCGACGATGGACTGGGCCTTCTTCTTGGGGTCCTCGGCGGGAACGTTGGAGGCGTTGCGGGCGCCGGAGACGGAGGCCGAGATGGCGGGAAGGGCGCGGCGGGCAAGAGTTGGCCGGAGGAGGTTCGCGCCTGTTGCGTCGAGAAGGGAGAGCTGAGTGTTAGCCTAGGTTCCACGGGTCCTTGCTTTCCAGCTTGCGGCCTTTTTTTCACCGTCGTCGGGACGGCCAATTGACACGCCATGGGTTCGGGGAGGTTGTCTCGACGTACCGACAGCGCTTCTAGCCAAGCGGGACGCCATTGTGAGATGATCTGGGGATGCGGGTATTACGGCGGCTTTGAGGTCCTACGTTCAAAGCTCTAGTGGGAGACGAGAATTTCGATGAACAGACCCGAGGGAGCCAGTCAGCATGCATCACGTGATATACAGCGCTCGGACCATGTCTTCCTCTCGCTGAATGGACGGCCGGGCCATCTACAAAAAATTCCCGTCTCACTGGACCCGCTGTAAAATTCGAGAATTGATATCGGTCTCTGAGCTTCGATATCAAACAACATCAACAACCGGAAATATTCGCCAAAAATGCCTGCGAAAGCGTCAGGCGAGGGCCTTAAGAGGAAAAGAGCTCCCGCGAAGGAGAAGTCGAAGAAGCGCGCTAAATCCGAGTCCGAGTCTGAACCCGAGAGCAGTGGCGATGAGAGTGATCCTCAAGCTGAGATCTTGCTCCTTGAAAGTGAGATCTTGGAGTCGAAGAAGAATTACAACAACATCACCAAACTGATCCAGATTGCGAAAACGTCCGACGATGAGCCAGAGTCGGCAATCCTGGCTTCTGTGGCCTTGTGCAGAGTTTTTGTTCGGTTACTCTCAGCCGGCGCCCTGCAGAGGAAGAAGGGTTTGTCGGAGAAGGAATTGGTGGTTGCGTCGTGGCTCAAGGATCGGTATTTCGAGTACAAGTCGGTTCTCGCCGAACTGCTCGGCGACGAAGATCTGGCGATGACGGCGTTGACGCTGGCCATGAGATGTCTCAAGACTGAGGCTCACACTTTGAGCGACAAGGAAGAGTACAACTTCCCGGCAAGCTTCTTGCAACAGATCATCACGGCACTGTTGAGCTCAGACAGCGACGATGCTCGGGCCGAGTTTGTGGAGAAGTTCATGAGTGAATATGACGATGTCCGCTTTTTCACACTGAAGGCTATCAAGTAGGTTTTGAGAAAACCCTGGTGCCTCATGTATACTGACAGAGAGCAGGACGATGGCCGATGCACCAGGCGAAACACCAGAAGACGAACTGTTTGACGATCTTTTCGAGCTGCTGTCAAATATTGGCAGTGTTCCAACAGCACTGGAACAGTATTGGGTCGAGAAGCCGAAGCAAAAGTCTCATGTCCTTAACAATCTCCACCAGCACAAGAGGCAAGGCCAAGACGCTTGGCTCGCCGTCCTCAAACTCTCGTCAACAAAGGAGCAGCGTAAGCGAGTTCTGGACATCATGTCCAACGAGATCGCCCCGTGGTTCACCCGCCCAGAGCTATTGGCCGATTTCCTCACAGACTCCTACGACGCTGGCGGCTCGATCTCTCTGCTCGCGCTTTCGGGTGTGTTTTACCTCATCAAGGAGCGCAACCTCGACTATCCCTCCTTCTACACGAAGCTCTACTCCCTGTTGGATCGCGACATCCTTCACTCAAAGCACCGCTCAAGGTTTTTCCGTCTGATGGACACGTTTTTGGCGTCGACTCACTTGCCAGCTGTGCTAGTGGCCAGTTTCATCAAGAAGCTGGCGAGGCTCAGCCTCAACGCGCCTCCGAGCGCCATCGTTTACATCGTCCCCTGGATGTACAACATCTTCAAGAGGCATCCGCAGTGCACCTTTATGCTCCACAGAGAGACGAGAGAGCCCGAAGTCAAGGCTCTCATGGAGACGCAGGGTGTCAACGACCCGTTCGTGGAGGATGAGGCGGACCCGATGGAGACAAAGGCCATCGACAGCTGCTTGTGGGAGATTGTACAGCTGCAAACGCATTACCACCCCAACGTGGCGACGATCGCAAAGATCCTGTCAGAGCAGTTCACTAAGCAGTCCTACAACATTGAGGACTTCCTAGACCACTCATACAGCAGTGTAAGTTGCCTTCCAGTGCACCTTGGGGTGAATACATCTAATTATGTGTACAGTTGCTCGAGGCCGAGATGACCAAGCAGGTCAAGAAGCCACCGGTGATTGAGTTTCAGATCCCGAAGAGGGTGTTCCTGCCGAACGACCCGGAATCTGGTGTTCAGGACAGCTTGTTGACGAAGTTGTGGAGCTTTCAGTAAATATCGCGTAATGATGGAGCGGAAGAAGAGGCGGAGATGGTGTTTTTACTACGGTCAACTAAAAGAATTCCCTTGTGTATGAATTGCATCTCGATGCTGGGGCGTATTTTGGTCGAAAGCATAGACGGCACTACAAAAGTAAGATATTTCAGATCGTCATTGCGCATCGCTAGCTCTGAGAGCATAGCGCAAAAGAAAGCGCATTTTACCCCAGGAAAGTGCAAAGTCCGCTTCTCCGTGTGAAGATGGGATCGAAAAGGGTGATTGTGGTGACGAGCTTGACATGACTTATACATGATACGGGACGCCGATGTTCTAAACCCTAGTCGACACCACTTGGATGGGCCATTCCCTGGTTCTTGTCCGACTTATTCTCTTCGAATTAGCTGTGAAAGGGTTACTCAAACGAGGGAGCTGAGCTCAGCTCCGCTGGGTTAGGGTAGTTGTTTGAGTTTTGAAATAAGGTCGAGTAAGGTCATGTCGTACATTCGATTTTGCATATTGGAGATCCGCTCCCCCCGAGTCTCTGTCAAAGCATGAATTCACATTGCCGTTTTCCGATGGGCAGCTCCTACGACGGCCACGCTGTCTTAGATTGTCAATTATTCCTCCGTACCTGCCAAGTTTTCACAGCTCTACTCTGTCATCATCTAGCTCCCGCTGCAGCCGTTCCTGTCCATGTGGCACACCCATAGCGACATCGAGATCGGACGACTTTGGCTCAGGCACTCATAAGAGGTATGAAGACCGACACCGTCGTTGTGGTGTGGACAATCCCAGACACCGACAGCTTCTCCGGTACCGGTGGGTTTGGTTGTTTCTTCACATGGTCGAAACGGTTTCTTAGGACGGTAGCGGCGCCCAGACCTTCAGCTTTGGAATGTCGTGTGCTCACCTGCCCGAAGCGACCAGGACAACTGAGCGGTGAGGCAAAGTGCCGTCCAGGCAGAATGTGCTACCTGAGACCAGCGAGGTACAGCAAGGTAGGTATGGTAGGTCCAGTTTAAGACGGCGGAATGAAGCGCGTGGTGGAGGCAGCGTCAATTATGCGTCAGGGAAGACTGCGGGCAGGCGAGGGGAACACCTGGAGACTGGACGCAGCTGCCACTTTGCTGCGCAACATCGCTGAAGGGGTGCCCCGTTTGGAAAATCTGGGAGCCACAGCGGCTCTGGACCACCGCTGCGACTCCACTGCGACTGCGGGGATGGCAGCTCAGTGGTCCCCCAGCCCGCTGTACGCTCACCGGCAGACGCCCTAAATGGTCGGAGGTGGCCGGTCGAGGGCGCTGCAGCCAGTCACAGGCAGTGCGTGGATCGGGGGCGAGCTGGGAGCGCAAGCTCTTCGCTGCTCTCGGACCTCCTAAAGGCCAATGGGGCCAATGAGGCGGGGTCTCAGCAAGGTGTGTGCTGGGTCCTGGATGCGCTAAAAGCAGCGTAGCCTTTGGAAGGGCCTAGGGGCGCTGGGTTGTTCCAGTTTCCCACTGACATCACCGAAAGCAACGGATGCATCGCCTTTTATCTCCAATTCCCATTCGATCGGCAGACTTTTCTTCCTGGTGCAAGTCACCACCACCAACCGGCCAGTCAGCCAACGAAGGACACCGCAAGAATTGCTCCTCTTCCTGCTTGTCCGCTGTGCCTTACATGTTATCCTTCCATCCTTCCCGTCCCTTGCCAATCGGTCGACCTCACGCATCCTTCGACAGCTTGGCTCCACTGACACGTATCTCTGCTCGCCTCGCTGTCTACCAAGGTCCAAAACATCCTTGCAGAGCCTCCGAGACGACATCGTCGTTATCTCCGTCCGGCCTGCTGCTCTCCCATTGAGCTGTAGTCCCAGCTCGCTCCACAGAAAACGCATACACGGCTGAAGCCCACCCCCCGTCGACCGCAGTTCCAGTCCGCAGCAGCTCTGAGTCTTTTCGTCTCGTTCACGTGGAATCAAGCCCCGTCGCCACCAAATTCCCCCAGGCAGTCGGTCCACGGTACACGCCTAGCCCGCGTCTACTCGACGCCGACCCACGGCACCACCGCATCGCGTACATAAGCGTTGCAAGGAGACGGTGTGACATATTACTCCTCCCGCTGCCAACATGTCTGGCAACCCGTTCCAACCCCTTGCTGCGCATCTCCAAACACCAACACCCCGGAGACAGTCCAATGCGCTAGGGTCAAGCTCGACAGCACCACCACCGCCACCTGTCACCCCGTCTGGCAATGCGAACGGTAATGACCAGAACGGACAGCATCAGCCTCGTCGGCGAAAGAATCACCGTGGCGGAGCCAAGAAGAAGCGCAATCGGCGCAAGTCCTTCGCTGTCTTACCGGAGGAGTCCCACGACGAAGCTCCGGCGCCCTCCAACGACCGCGACGAGTTCTACCTACATCGCTCTAATCTGAGCAATACCAGCATTGAGAGTGAGGCCCTACTGGATCACCGGTAAGCTGGCAAATTTATTACCTTTTTGATTCGCGAGGTTAAAAACATACTAACACCAAGCTCTAGAGACCACCAATCACTCCGAACCCGGCGGCCATCGATCATGACGCCTGGCGGTGGGTTCCCCTCCGCCACGCCGCAGACGAGCAGTCGATTGCGAAACTCCTACGTTGGTGACAGCGCCGAGGAGGGGGAACAGTCCTGGGATGAGGGTGCTCCCCTCTTGTCAAAGTCAATTCAGCGTACCGCAACAGCTCCGATCTTCCCTAGCTACGGCTCTAGCGACCCTCGTCAGCGCGTCAGCCGCCGCGGATCTAGCAGGTCCTCACGAACGAAGCTTGCACCGTCCTTCCCGAATGAGAGCTATAACGTTAATTACCCTCCCTCGATGCCCGGGTCGCCTCAGTTCAGGCCTTCTGACCCGTTGAACTTAAGCTTCGGAGATGTCATGATCCACGATGACGAGATCAATATTCAAGTGTCTCCGCGTGGCGGCAGCCGTAGGGACAGTGGCTGCTCGCATTCCGATCATGAACCTCGCATGGATTCATCGCCTGATCTGGCGCGGAGAAACACTATCGCCTTGACTGCTCAGGAAGATGTTTGTTTCCCGAGTGGGATATCCGAAATCGGAGAGGAGGAAATGCACTCATCCCAGGACCCCGAAGCGAAGCCCCGCCCGAGACGACGTCGCCGCCGCTGGCCTGATTTGGCCATTCTCGAGGAATGGAGCCGGTTCGAGAAGGAAGGACGTTCAGATGAGAGACGAGTCAAGCGTATCACTGAGCCGCAGCTCATCAATGGACGTCTACGTCCAGTTACCAGGGAGTGGTACCGCGCCGAAGAAGAGTCACCATACCGATTCACATATTTCAACGAAGAGTTCCAGAGCACCATCCACAGCCAGACGATTTCGGAGCTTGTGCAACCAGGTGGAAACTTTCAAGAGCTCTTCATTCCTGATCCCCGCATCCTTTCCGATGATGAGAGCGAGGACAGCGACGAGGAAGGCGACACGGTACCTCTGTCTCATGTGAACACCCACCACTCACAGAGTGTTCACAATGGTGAATCCAGGGCACCTACACGACAGCCGTCGCTAGCTAACACCCAGCCCATTCATGGTGTCGCCTCTCCAGAGAAGACTTCAGGTGGCAGCTCACGAGCTGGCTCTGTTCACCGTACCCCAACAGGGGTTAGGTCGCCAGTCGTGGGCAACCAAACCACTCAAACGCCAGAGCTGCTGGTAAAGACGCCGAGGTACGGCGAGCGACCTGTCTGGTGGCTGGATGTCCTCAGCCCGACTGAGGCGGAGATGAAGGTGCTGTCCAAGGCGTTTGGTATCCATCCGCTCACTGCCGAAGATATCATGGTTCAAGAGGCGCGAGAGAAGGTGGAACTCTTTCGCCACTACTACTTCGTCAACTATCGATCTTTCGATCAGGATCAGAACAGCGAGGACTACCTGGAGCCTGTCAACATGTACGTCATCGTGTTCCGTGAGGGTGTCATCAGCTTCCACTTCTCCATGACGCCGCACCCTGCCAACGTGCGCCGGAGAATTCGCCAGCTGAAGGACTACCTGATTGTTAACTCTGATTGGATTTCGTACGCCATCATCGACGATATCACCGACGTTTTCGTACCCTTGATTCAGAATATCGAGGATGAGGTTGATGACATTGATGATGCTATCTTGAGGCTGCACTCTCATTCCGATGACTCCAAGAGTCAATGTGACGAAAAGGCAAGCAGCGCGGGAACAACTATAGGATCAGAGGGAGACATGCTTCGTCGTGTGGGTGACTGCCGCAAGCGGGTCATGAGTCTTTACCGTCTGCTCGGCAACAAGGCAGACGTTATCAAGGGCTTCGCGAAGCGCTGCAACGAGCGTTGGGAGGTCGCTCCTAGGTCTGATATTGGATTGTATCTGGGCGATATTCAGGATCATATTGTGACGATGACGTCCAACCTCAGTCATTACGAGAAGTAAGTCCAATGCACATCGGCCCTGAGATCTGAAGTTAACCACACGATTCTTTAGGATCCTCGCTCGATCTCACGGCAACTACCTTGCCCAGATTAACATCCGCATGAACGAAAGACAGGAGCAGACTGCCGACGTTCTCGGTAAGCTCACAGTATTGGGTACCATTGTGTTGCCCATGAACATCATCACTGGTTTGTGGGGTATGAACGTGTGGGTTCCAGGCCAAGAATACGAGGGCGACCTCAAATGGTTTTGGGCAATCACCGCTGGCCTGTTGGCATTCGGCCTGGCCTGTTACATGATTGCGAAGCGGGTTTACAATATTGTATAAAGGGGAGAGCTTACGCGTTGTTGGATTTGATGCTGGAGTCGGAGTTTGGGCGGGCCAAAAGCATACGATGCCTTTAGTCTAGATTGGTGCATTCACGGATGGTAAACGGAACATGTGCTTGTACACCAGTCTTTCGATCATATTATAATGTAAAATCCCAGTATTAACCTGAAACGGATGTTCTTTTGCGTCGGATAGGGCGGTGTAGAGAGCCGTGGGCATCAAATGACAGTGACGATCCTAGGATTTTGCTAGTCTCCTACAAATGTTGGCGGAATCGATATGCATAGCAGTTCACACAACATAGGGGCCAGGCTGTGCCCTTACGTGCATGGTCCCAAGCCAGTCAGACCGGCACATCCAAGGCGGACTGGTTTGGCGAAGTTGTACACTTTTGAGTACATGCCATGAGCGGCGTCAGCTGCATGATTTCCGACGGAGCGCCTGTCTTGACCACACATGCGAGACTCACGCGGCAAATGATGATATAAAAATGTCATCGGAGGAGAAGGCCAAGGCACAAGAGCGTATGACTTGGTGTGGAAAGCCCGGCGAATCTACTGCTCTCGATAACGACTCGAAACCCGGGCAGTCTTTGGGAAAGAAAAGGTCATCGGATGAGGTATATGACATTGACCTAGACCTCTCGTGTCCTTTCTGCAAAGTGAATCGGCAGAAATACGATAGGTGTCTCAGATTTACTTTGAGGAGAATCAAGGATGTGAAGCAGCACCTTGTTCGACATCTTCAGCCTTGCTACTGCCCCAGCTGCAGTGTCGAATTTGACGACCAAGAACGACAGGTTGCACACTCAAGACTTCAGAAATGCCCTATACGAGACTATCCGAGGCCTGACGGGATCACTCACTCATGATCAACGACTTAAACTCTCTTCGAAAGTCAACTGAACCTTGAACTCCTCGAATCAGTGGTACGTTCTCTGGGACGTTGTCTTCCCAGATAGAATGAAACCCGAATCACTGTTCATGAACACGCCCATGCTAGAGATGCTATCGATCTTTAGAGACTTTTGTCATGAAAGAAGATTAAGAGCCACGCGCCTCTTCAGGCCGTGAAACGGAACGCATCGTCTGTCGTCACTCGTCAGATGTTGTGAAGGAGGCTGTGCGCACGGTCATCGATCAACTCATCAGGCTTACTCCAATACCATCGGACAAGATGAAAAGCAATCACGGGAGCAAACAAATCCGAAGCATAAGGATTCAACTACGTGGTTCATGCTTTTGATATCACTCACAGTGACACTACCTAATACCACGTTTACGAATTAGATTGATTAGAAGCCGGTTGACTACATATGCTACGTGTACACTACGCCTAAGTCATATTCCTCCTCCCATGTTTGCTTATTTTCTCATTTCAAAACTTACATCACATGCATTGAGACCGTTATATTTCTCATACATAATATCAATTTACAGAACACCGGGACACCACCACCCCAAGGTATCTATTCCTAAAGTACGTCCAGTAACACCTATTTCTATGAGATATTTAATATTTAAGTGTCGGATACCATAAATGTGTCCCTTAATGTAATAGATAGTGTGAGTTGAGATTCCGATCTGGCAAAAGCTCACCGCGTGAATGCTGTGCACGTCCAGAGCTAAACAATTAAGATGGGGGATGATATCAGAGATCTCACAATCAGGCAGGCTGCAGTACAAAGCTAAGTCCATTGAACACTAGGTCCATCTGAGCGCTAACTAGCTATTCTTTTGCCCGAGGGCGATGTACCGCACCTGATTTAATTGAGCCACAGGCACCTAGTAAAAGCACGTGGATTTTGCCTTGATACTGCCGTACGTATTTAGAAGTTCCTTCCTTGGACCAGCACCAAAATGACCGTATTGAGGTTGCATGGACCCATGTCCACTGTGGCTGGGAACTGTCCACTCAACATCCTTTTCCACACGCCATCAGCAACGGATGATTCCTGGCCACTCAATGTTCTGCACAAAGTGCATTTCTTGTCTTGCACTTGGTGCAGAAAAGCCCCGGTGTCGTGCTGTTATATAAGGAACAGGTCCATCAGCACCACAGTCGATGATTCCTGGCCATTCATTGTCCTGCACAAAGTGCATTTCTTGTCTTGCACTTGGTGCAGAAAAACCCCGGTGTCGTGCTGTTATACAACGAATAGGCTGACCACCGCAGCCTTTTGAAAAAATATTTAAATCACTTCAGCTCTCTAGTGATATGAGATATGTTGGCTCGCTCATTCTCCCGAGAAATTGTGCGTTCCCTCGTCGTGCCATTCCAATTTTTATTCGCCTAGTCGTAGGAGCCTTGACATCTTTGCATTACCTATTGTATACAAGCTCTATCCATTGGCAGATATTCATCTTTCAACTCTGTCGAAAAGGTTGTGCTGGACCTGTAAGTGTGTTATTTTCCAGCATATTCACAATCCGTCTTCAAATTGGCGGGAAAGTCATTATATCTTAGCGTGTTAACTTGTTTTCAGATGTGTACAGGACATCATGGATAAGATCCATGATCCAATTGTCATCCCCTCAACTGCCTACGAATCGCGCCCATGTACTGGGACGCAGCTAAGGGTTGGACGCAAGCTTGCTACCCTCTCAGAGGACCTTGACGCAGATGGCGAGCAGCAACTTCATCTTGCTTGTCCCTTTTACAGGTCCAATCCCTGTAAATACCAAGACTGCCTGAAAGTCCAGCTCAGAAGAATCAAGGATGTCAAGCAGCATCTGGCACGAAGACACATAAGACCATACTACTGCCCTAGCTGCGGTCAGATATTCAACAACGACGACGAGTTGATGGGCCATTGCAGAGTTCGCCAATGCCAAACCAGGGACTTTACCAAACCAGGCGGCATACCACTTCATCACAAAGCCCTCTCCTTCAGGGCAAGTCGGAATGACGGGCTAAGCAATCAGTGGTTTGCGCTGTGGGATATACTCTTCCCCCAAAAAGCCCGGCCCGCGTCTCCATACGTTGACCACCCTCTGGGTGAGGCAATGACGGGTCTCAGAGAGCTCTGGGACCGAGAGGGGCCTGACATTATTGCTGAATATCTTCGGAAGCAGCGGGAGAAAACTCAGTCCATGTCTCCCGAGACACATGAGTTCTCGATGCAACACTTCACTGCACTGCTGGACACGATGAATGCACTCTTCGATAACTTCTTCCATAAAAGCCCGGCTTCAAATACCTCAGGGAAATCATTGACAAATCCTGGCTTTCAGAGACCCTGCCCTAGCGAGGAGAGTATCTTAAACCCGCCGGCTCAAGCAGTTGCCGATATGCGGATGTTGCATTCCCAGAGTATTGCAGGGCCTTCAGCATCTGAAATGGCGCCATTGATCCCAGACTGCGGCGCCAACGATATTTGCTACAGCTACAGCGACATGGCAAGTTCTGAGAATAAGCTTGACCAAGATGGACTTTTGGTGACATGGGGTGATGGGATGCTCACGACTGAAGACATGAATTCACTGCTAGACTTCTGAATGGACCAGGGACATTGACAATGTGGCTGATCTTGTATGGGTCAGGAGGAGCAAGATTCCTATTGTATATCTTTACATCTTTACTCATTCTTAAACTGGGATTCGCCCTAGGTCATCTTCTGCATTGAACGAGGTGATTTTCATGAGAAGTGTTGCTTCAACTACGTATTGCTCTCCATTGAATAAATATCCCTGGATTCCCCAAAGACGGGTTGCATTCTAGCTCTTCACGCACATTCAACCAGTCATGTCATAATGTCATGCTACTCGAGCCTTGCTCACTCACTGGCGCGTGAACAGGACAAGTCAAAAGCTGACGTGACCAGCCATACAAGCAAGCTGTATCATGATCATCAGGCATTCCACCATTGAACATTCGTTACTTATGTAGGAAACATATGCAGTATTTCCATCACAAAGGGAAATGCTGCCTGTCGAGATTTGAGGCATGAAGCAGATAAGCTGAAGATCGAACGATCACAGGAAACGACAAGTGTATCTGATATTTATCGACTGTAGGAATGTTCCGTCTTTACCAAGCCACCCAAACTCCAATTTTGATGCACAGCGTGAGAAATGTCGACAAATATAACTACATACACGTCCGTCTATAACGCCTTTACAGATCCTTCGAGCGCATCTTCTTAAGACGAAGGCCACCCTCGAAGACACCACGGTCAACGGCGGCAGCGACGGTCAGAGTACCACCAATAATGGCGCAGAGACCAGTCAAGAAACCAGTGAAGGTCTTGGCGCGCTCCTCGCGGTTGATGACCTTCATGGGGGAGATGTCCTGAAGAACGTTAGTCATGGATGCTTGAATAGGGGTAAAACGGAACTTACGTAGGAGAAGAAGACACCCGGGATACCACCACGAGAGTGAAGGCGCTCCTGGTGCCCCTCAGCAGAGTCATCACCGCCGGCCAAGCTGCGCTTGTGGCTCGTCACGGAGTACTGGTGAGTCTCGACACTGCCGTCGCTGAGGTGGCCAAGGAGACCAAGGCCAGAGCTCTCCTCATCCTGAATAGAGGCACTCTTCTGCCAGTTGAGGGCGAGGTAGGAGGTGGGCACAATCTTGACGAAGTACATGAAGTTGTAATTGGGGTCGTTGGTCTCCTGGTGGGTGCTGTCGAGGGGGTTGCCGTGGTGGTTACTCCAGGCGTAGGCGCGCTTCGTCATCTTCTTGGTGACGGTGTCGGGCAGCTGAGGACCGAAGCGGAGTGTGTGGATGACGTGAGTGAAGTCGTGCTGGGCATCGTCGGGGGTCTCCCAGTAGTTCTTGAGGTCGTGAACGTGCATGTTTCCGTTGCTGAAGGAGCGGCCAGGAGCCAAGTGGAAGTTTCCAACGACCTTGTTCACGCGGAGGCCACCCTCAATGCGGCAACCCTCCCTGCGCTGCTCCTCCAGCTTCTCGGCGTAGTGCTCGCGCGTGCACTGCTCGACGTTCTCGCCCTTACCGAACGCCCAAGAGGCCTGCGCGTATGCTTCTCTGACTTCCTCGCAAGTGTTACAGCAGCCGGCCTTCTGCGCGTTAGGCGGGGCCGGGGCACCGTAACAGGGGCCACAGTAGTTGGGGTCCAGGTGCTCGGCAGCCTCGTCGCTGGAGTGGCTTTCGGGTTATGTCAGTCTTGCGATTCGGGGCATTGCCTTTATTCAGGGGCAATGGGCAACTTACAGACTCAAGGCCTTGACGTCGATGACGCCGCCTCCCTCCGTCTGAGGGCGGAGACGAAGCTTGTTGACGCCGTGCATGACACCGTGCTGCTGCTCTCCGGAAACATCCATAACATCGAGGGTAAGAAGTTCGCAGGGCATCTTGGGGAAGGTGATGTTGAGATGGATCTCCATGCGCTCGCCTGTACCATTGCGCATTAGCTTGGACTGCCACCCAACACACGAGATGAAGAAACTCATTCAAGTCCGTACCTCTTCCCTGGTCCACGATGAGCTCGGGGTGAATCTCTATCCTCCGGTAGTCAACCCATTCTCCCCAAGCCAACCAAAGGACGACAATTAGCGACACAATGGTGACAATTCCGCCGGACGTAGTTCGAACGCGCGCCTCGTCCACCGTCTTGGTGAAGGCGTCAAGCCTCGTAAATCTTGACTTGGCCGGCATGGTGGAAGTTTGGAGGCGGGATGTTGGTGTCGATCTTTATCACAAGTTGCGAACAGCCTCGTGGGCCTTGCGAAGCAGGGAATAAGCAAGTCTCGGGGGTGTTTCGCGACGGATTGCGCCAAGGGAAAGGAAAGGAGTGTCGGCTTCTTTGAGAAAAAGGTGATGTCAAGAAGTGAAGAACCCCGCTTGAACCATGAGAAGAGAACGGAATTCAATCGGCTCGCACCAAGGCTGTTGCTGCGGCTGTCATGGGAAGAAAGGCAGTTGGTCGAGTCGAAAGGCTCTGGGCGCAAGTCGTAGAGGCCACCTTCACTTATTTTCTGGCCACGCAGTCCCTCACGGTCCCAATTGCACTAGCAGCGCGGGTTCAGGGGTCTCGCACGGGGCAGAGTGGGGCCAGCTCCAGCGTTCCTGGGTAAATGTCGGCCGACGTCCAATGGAAGATGCCGTACGGGTTTGGAAGCAATCCAGAACGAAAGAAGACAAGAGGTCCCGCGGGATGGCCCGTGCTCAAGCTGCGCGGCCCCACTTTAAAATCCCAGCTGGCAACCAAGGCTGATGCATTTGTCGGATCAAGATTCAACCTTCAACAAGAAACCCGTCAAGAAAGTCGCGTCACGAACCCGAATCCAACTCCGAGTCACGCGTCAAAAGACAACGAAACTCCTGCGATACCAGGGCTTGCGCGAGATTTCTGCGAAGAACCGCATACCAAGCCTTGCAGCGCCTGACAAGCGAGTCACAAGACTCACCAGCGACCCATTCGACGCCGACTTCCTGAATCGGCGGCAAGATGTCGAAGCCGCCTTCTAGAGTTGTTTTCGTGGGAAACATCCCCTACGGTGGGTAGAATGCTTTCAACGGAAGAACCTGCGCTGAAAATTTCGATAGGGTTGTCCGAGGAGCAGATCAGTGACATCTTCAGTAGCGCTGGCAAGGTGCTCAACTTCCGCCTCGTCTACGACCGCGAGACTGGCCGACCTAAGGGCTTCGGCTTCGCAGAGTACCCGGACAATGGTAATTCGGTTGCGCACATGATGGAAGTCAAGGGCTAACCGATGTCTCAGACTCGGCTGCATCGGCGGTCCGCAACCTGAACGACTACGAGATTATGGGGAGGAAATTGAGAGTCGACTTCTCCAACGAGGGAGGCAGCGACGACAATAACGATGCTCATGGTCATGTACGTTTGGAACAGGGCGGCAGGACTTGGGAGGAGACACAGGCTGACATTTGGAACAGGGCCGAGATGGCGGTAACGCCTCGCACCCATCGAATGGCTACAATCCAGCAGCCCCCCCAGCGCCATCAGGCAACCTTCCCCCTCTGCCCGCCGGCAAGGAGCTCCCGCCCAACGTCACAGCAACAGACGCCATCTCCCGCACCCTCAACACTCTACCTCCGTCTCAGCTTTTAGACATCCTCACTCAAATGAAGGCCTTGGCCTCTAGCGATCCCGCTCGCGCGACGGAACTCCTCCAGCAAGCTCCCCAGCTGGCCTATGCTGTCTTCCAGGCTCTCCTTCTCATGGGTCTCGTATCTCCGGAGGCAATCCACTCCGTCCTTGAGCCCGGTGGTGCGCCCGCTGCGCCACCGGCTCAGGCCGCGCCGATGGGCTACCCACCTCAGCCTGCCCCCGGCTTCCCTCCGATTCCGGTGCCGGGCGCCAACAACACCCCCCCGGTTGCCGGCACGCCGTACGCGCCGCCCCCGCAGCAGGCAGCTTATGGTGCTCCGCCTCCGCCGCCGGCCCCTGCGGCGGCGTTGGGCCAGGATCCTGAGGCATTGATGCGACAGGTCCTGGAGCTGCCAATGGAGACAATCAACATGTTGCCTGAAGCAGAGAGACAGCAGATTTTGGCTCTGCGGGCACAGTTTGGTGGTCAGAGACGATGAGCCACGTACGTACGAAGCCAAGCTTCCGGGTGCCCTGGAATAGGTGGCCCCGAGGATCATGAGAACGTTCAACCTGGCGGAGAGAACCATTCGGCAGCCAGCCGCCGCATCAGCTATTGACGAACCAACGCTGTTCTAAAAACAACACATGTATGGCCACGTCTTCTGGAGACGTGACCTTACCGACATGGCGATAACGAACCATGATAATTACCAACCTATTAGACATGGGAGTCTAGAGAGAGACTTTCACTACGCAGAAGCTTCGTGTCTAGGCCTCCGGAGGGGTTCACGCAAGAAGCTATTCTTACACTTTTTGGTGCTACTGAGGGGCGACAGATGAGGGGTACGATGGAGGGGCAGCGACACGAGCTCTACCTGCACACAATGACGCAACTCTTCCCATCAACCCCGAGCGTGCTTCGGTCAAACAGGCCGCTTTCAGAAACGTCACGATAACCTCACCGGGCAACCAGAATTCTAAGCCTCGGCAGGACCTTATCGCGGGCTTGTGGGGAAGTCGGAAGGTGGCGTTGACGATGGATGGCGTATTTTCGGAGCTGCGCCTCCAGGAACGGGGCCTGTGTGGGAGGCGGGGCCGACGGAAAGAAAGTCTTTGTCGACGAATGGCCGGGATCACGAGGACGGCAGGCAGTCTAAATATACCACAATTGCTACTCAGATACTCGGGGAATTGAATTCTCATATCAGCTGGACAGGCTTCGAGAGTGAAGCATACGTGATGTGTGGCGTTGGTGAAGATAAGGTTGGTTGGCGATATTGGGTTGTTGCGATGTAGTTCGTCTCTGCTCCCTCCCCACTGCTGCGGCTGCGGCTGCATCGGCTACCTTACCGCGGCCCGGCCTACTAAGCGGCAAGCTTTTTGCCTTCGCCGCGAAGGGATGTTGGTTGAGGCGAAATTCGAGCACCATTTTTAGAAATCCTCTTGAATCTTGTTCAACTGGCATCCTGCAACGAACAACGGTGCCAGGATTGTTCCGTCTAAAACGGGGACGGGGACTTTGGTCAAGCTCTTTCCCTCCCTTCCTGCCAGGCAACAAAAGCCGGGGAGGTTGTGGCGATGCGGCAATGCCTATCTGACACTGACAAGCCAACTCTAACCGCGAGCAAGTGCCCTACAAGGCGGCCGTTGGGAGGGGCCCCACGCGCGGTGTGTCCGGTGCGGTGATGCTGAATGGGGATCTTGATTGGGGGTCGGTGCTTTTCGTCTCGAGTTTTGGGGCATAACACAATGACTATGCTTCACCTCTTTATCTGTTGGAAACGTCAAAAGCCTGCAAAGAAGGACTGAATCCTGGGAATGTTTGCCGAAGAGTTGGTTGGTCTCTTGGTTGGGTTTCTTATGGGCTCGTTGGTTGCTACAGCCCCCGCCAGGCAGAATGGGGTGGCTGAATCGCCGAAGCAATGCTGTTTGTTGCCGCAGCGTGTAAGTCGGGGGACAAAGCGTGGTAGCAAACTGTCCTGCGGCGGCCGAATTTCATGCTGCCAAGACTGAGGCTCCTAGTGTGATGCCTTGTTGTTGCTGTGATAAGGGCATGGCAGCAGGTATGCGGCTAGTCGGTCTGCAGCGCGGCATTTGCATGCTGGGGCGGCTCGATGGAAGTGCGAGATCAGACGGGTTGGATGCAAAGGCGATCAGATGAGATGCGGGTTGGTTGGTTGGGGATGTTGTCGTTGCGCCGCAGGGCCAGCTTCCTTCAGCCACCAACTTACGGTTACCCAATTGAACATTCTGGAAGGGCCTTTGCCACCTGCATCGTATCCAACGGACCAGACTTCGCGAGAAGAGACCGCGTTTCCCTCGTATCGAAAAGACTCCAATTAATGTGGTACCCTTCTGCCCTCTAGGTGGTCCCATTCGTGCATCCAAGTCTGCACGAAACAGCCACATGTCTCACTGACACAAGAAGCCCAGTTGGAGAGTAACGCCGTTCCTGAATCTCGCACTCTTTTAGCAGGCAGGTGGTTGTGGGGAGGGCAGAAGGACAGCAATTGGCGAAGCAAAAGCGAAGCAGAAAAAAACAAAGAACTGGGGGCAATTGTGCCAACGGTTGGACGTCAGTGGGCAGAAACTGTGCATTGCTGTGGCACCTGCGAAATTTCGGGTTTTACACGTGCCACCCCATTGAATGTCAATGCATCAGCAGTGCGAATTGCAACGGCAGCAACGCCGCCAGCAACCACACAGGGACCGAGTAGAATGGGTGAGCGCCCATGTCCTGTCATTGGCCGCGGCATCGCAGACCTGCAAAATGCGTTCATCTGAGAGAGTCCCGCAGCGAACGAATGAAGGCTGGATGAACGCCTAGACGGGAGGGATGATGGCAGCGGGCTGAAACGAACTGACAGTTTGATGCGAAACTTGCTGTCCACTTGCGGGATGCTTGTGTGAGTGACGTCGGGGGGCTCAAATAAAGGGATTGGAGGGACCACAACGAGTGCAGGACAGGCGGGCCCGTTGAGAGGTCATCGTCGGCCGTGGAACGGCCAGCCTTGCACGGGTTCCGTTCCTTACAGCCAGCCGTTTGGTAAAGTTGGGGTTCTGAATGGGCGGGCCGAGTGCTGATCTTGGAAAAAAGAGGCATTTGCGATTCTAGTGCCGTTGACGCGTCCCTCCAGGATCGACGTAGGAATCGTGGTGTTGTTTAATTTCCCCAGCCGAGGGGAAGGTTGAATTTTGCAATTTGACGACCTTGGACGGCAAGGTCACTTGCTTGAAAAGAGATTTCCGTTTCCCGGTTCTAGTCTCTATTTTCTCGCGTGTGTACCATGGCACATGGCATGCAGCCTCCGTCACCCTCATTAGCCTGGGCCTCTGTTGGATCCCGGGGAAACAAAAGAAGGGTCCCGGAAATATTGCA
This sequence comes from Colletotrichum horii, assembly GCA_027406005.1. Lineage (NCBI taxonomy): Eukaryota > Fungi > Ascomycota > Sordariomycetes > Glomerellales > Glomerellaceae > Colletotrichum > Colletotrichum horii. The sequence goes on along the minus strand of JANVYB010000001.1, from coordinate 7,100,735 downwards.
TTGCTGCAACGTCGCACGAATAAGGTTGTGGTGCTATGATCCATTCCCATATGGCCGTTCAAATACGTAGCAGAAGAAAGCAGAAGGTAGCAATATGCCCGAGGCAATAGACATCCTCAATCGGATACTGGCCGGCAGCTGAAAGCACAGAATGGGCGGGAAGCAATTCAAAAGAAGGTTTCTGTGATGATATTTCGTACTGCCGATGGGGGCAGCCAATGAAACGCGGGGATGACTACCCAATTCAGGGGCAGTCGTGCTGCAAGAGCGGGAAGCGAAATCATTAGAGCCCGCTCGAAGTGGAGGCAAGGAGGGGAAAAGAAGCATGTGGGCGATGTGATATTGAATCGGGGGAGAGTGAGAGAAAAAAAAAAAAAAAAAAAAAAGAAAGAGAGAGAGAGAGAGAGAGAGAGAGAGCCCAATCGCTTACATCGCGGATATGAGAGTCAGAGGCGAGACGGCTATCCGTGTGAGGCCATCGTCATGTGCGACTTGGTTTTTTCCGGGCTCCGTATTCTCTTTTGATTGTTTACATTGTTAAATTGGTCTGGACCGTCGTCCGTGGCATGTGGCTCCGTTTTGTTTTGGCATTGTTCCGTTGTTCATGGAGACGAGATGCCCGCAACCGGCAACGGTGGTCGGTCAACGGGGGGGATACGTTGACGTTCCACGTTCCAAAGGTGGCTCTTCCCCGTCAACAATAACCGACGACGATCAAGACGACACATCGCCATGTCTCGAGGTTGAATCGAATGGCTCCGTAGGCCCCGTAGGCTCCGTAGCGGCTCCGTAATTCTGGGGCAGGCTGCAGAAAACGGTTTGGCGGGCAGGGAAAACCGTCGCGGACACGAATGATGAAGAAGGGACTCGCTGGACTTTTGGGAGTGACGGCGCAAATCATCGCTGTGAGCGCGAGCCTGAGCCTGGACCTCCTGGACGCCAGGATGGGAGAGGAGCTGAGGATCTGCATAGCTCACTGGCCGTGACTCCTTACCTACCTTAGCAACCGGGGCGAAATATTTGTGCATAATGGCGACTGTCTTTGCTTGTGTTGCACCAGGTGCTGATCGCTCGATGGCCGGTCCAGATTTCTGGCGCAGCGTGTTCTAGGCTGCTTTCTCGCCCCGTGTTAGTGCCATTGTCTTGTTGCTAAAGTTAGGTCTTTTGGCCATCCGCTAAGGATTTAGGTGTGCTGGGGAAAGCGGGAAGCTTTGGACCTCACTCAGGTACAGGCACAGGCACAGGCACAGGCCCGGAGCCTTACTAAGGTCAGCGAGGTGAGGTAGGCATGGCGTCAAGGAAGGCAAGGCAGAGGAACTAGAAGATGCAGAGACCAGAAATGATATCAAGACATTTCTGAGACGGGCAATGATGAACATTGCACTTGGGGCCGACGAGGAGAAGGCAGCTGCAGCCTGCGTTCCTTCGTTCTTTCCTCCCATCACTAAGGTACCTTACTTTGCGGCAGCGCTCAGGGCAAATCACATTGGACAGCAGGGCAAGGCAGGTGCTATTCTCGGTGACGGGGGCCCGTTGCTGCCGCAGAGTGCCCGGGGCGAATAAAGGAAGGAAGCGGGACAGGAGACGGCCAAGACCGAACTGCCACTGGAAGACGGCCGAGAGAAGGCCTGCCTGCTAGTTGAGGGAGCCAACTTTCACTGTTTGGGATCCAGTCAGGTGTTTTGGATGTTGGTTGGCAATTCAGACGGGAAAAGAGCAGCAATCCTCTGGCTCCTTTGGGGCAGTACATTCAGTAAGGTAACTCCTGCGGTCCCGATTGCTGCGACAGACAGGATCCCGCTCATCATACACAGGTGCGAAGAGGGACGCTCTGCATCCGGTCCAAGAGTGATGCGAGTTTCCCTCTCCAGGTACCTTACCTACCTACCTACCTACCGTCAGCTCGTGTCAAAGAGCCGGGCCACCTGACGTGCTTCATACCCACCGCATCTTACATCACCACTTGCCGCGGTGGTGTTGAGGCACGGATGGCGATCGTTTGAATCGCAGGCTAGGCATCTCAACCTGAAGTTGACCGGTCCGCAGCCCATGCCCATGCCACCCATACCTCACGGCCAGGAACATGGCCAACAACCAAGAACCAACAACCAACTCGGACCTGACGGGCGACTCGTGTTGAAGGCCGAGCATTGGATGACCATGATTGCCACCGACCAGAAAAGGCCAAGCCACATAGCTCATGTGGTGGTGTGTGGGCGGCGACGGCCCAGACGACAAACGGATTGTGGCTCCGTACCAAAAGTCTAGACGGTGTTTTAGCACCCGGCCACGGTGCTGCTCCGGGCGACGCATTGGCATTGATGAACAAGGTGACAGCGACAGAGAAGAATTGGAGACGCGCCGTTTCCACTGGGAAGGGGTTCAGGCTTTAGAAAAGCCAGTCCAGGGTCGATTGGGACGGGAAAAGAAGGCGAAGACGAAGAAGAAAAAAAAGGGGAAATTGGGGCTTGGTGTTAGTGCATCGTGTCGCCATGCAATGCCTGCACCCCGGATTGCATACACATTTTAGCACCGTCTGGTCTGTTTTTCCCCCCTCTCTTTGCCTAGATGGCTTGGGTTAGCTTCCGTTTCGCAGACTGCCCACCTGCATTGTGTTCACTGGTCTCGCAGGATGAATTGTTGCGGACCTGCAGCTGGCGTTCTGCTGTGCTCCATGGGCGTAGGTAATTGGAGAATGTCCCGTCTGCTCGTAATGAGAGACTCTGGGCCCCCATCTCCGTCCCCTTCCCTCCCCCCCTCCACTGGATGACCTGAATGCAGTGACGGTTTAGTCTGAGTCTGCAAGGGAACCCACCCCCCAGCAACCCCCTGCTTTTGCAGCGGCATGGGGCCCTGGACGACGTCGTGACTACATGTCGTGCTAACCTGGAACTCATCCCTTGTGGTCTAGCGCTGTTGTGTGCTGTGCTGTGTTCTGTCAAATCTGTACGGGAGGTGCCCGTGCTAAGGTCCCCTTTAGCGTGCGGTGGTGCTAAGCCCAACGCAGTCTGCTCGCTCTGTCTCCACGATTGGACCACTCCCAAATCGACCTGCTGACAATGGAAGTCAGTCGCTGCAACCTCCTGCACCGTCCTGCACTTCCTGCTGCTGGTTTGCCTTCACCTAGAAAGGTACGTACCTTTTGGTTTTATTTTGCTACCTCCCCCGGGCTGAGGAGGAGGTCGTTTCCCAGGCCAGGTCCCTCTACCGTAGTGTAGTACGCCCCCCCCCCCCCAGGCCCCTACCTTACTTCACCTCTCTGCGACCTGGTTCTTTCTCAAAGGTACCTCCCCATTTACCACTAAAACGGTGCGTCTCCGTACCTACCTTACCGTTCGCACCTTCGTCCGCCTCCTCGTATCCGATTCTCTGGGGGAGACAGAGATCGCTTCCATCTCTTGTGATCCTCACCTTCTCTTTTCCTTCTTTTTCCTTTCCTTTTCGACCTTTTCCCCCTCCCTCGTGCCTGTGTGCCCCAAATCTGCCTTTTGCGACAGATCGATGCCAGGCTTCGTCGAGAAATCGTCCCGCTCCTTCTCGGCGTGAGACCTCACACACCACCAACACGAAAAAGTCAAAGTTCGCTCAAAACTGGCTTTGCCGTCCAAGGAACGATTTTCCTCCTTCAGAGCATCCCATTGTCTGTTTCCCTTGAAACGTCCAAACGACCGCCTTCCATTCGAACGCTCTTTTCGTCCCGACTTCCCACCCGCACTTGCACTTGGTTGCTGCGCCTTCCTCCTCCGCAGCCCACCACGCAGCCAGCACCGACGGACAAGCCCAGACGGGATCAATCAAACTGCAGGAAACTAAAAACGCACACGCGCCCTTTCACTAGCGGCCTGCCTATCCTGCTTCCGTTCTGGCCTCTCTTGCCTTTTACATCTGCGTCTGCCTCTAAACAAGGTATTCATCCTGTTTACTTCCGCAGCTTCAAGTCGACAACGACATTCGTTACCTGATCTTCGAATCCGACTTCTTCTGCGCGTCGATCACCGCCGTACCAAACTTCCACCTCCCCGGCCCGCTACTGCGACCTTTGGCCTGACCTCATCGTTTATGCGCCGCCCGTAGCATTCCCGTCAGCCACACCACCATCTGGCCATCGACCTGTTATTCGACCTCCATGCCGGAATCCTCTTCCAGTCTAGACTGACGCCATACTCAATCCTTTCCCCGAGACAAGACTTGCACCGCCAGGATTCCAACCACCAACCTCTTCCAGCGAACCCCCCGATCTGGTGCCGACTTCCTCAAATCAATCCACCACCAGCTGTACAGCAACCACATCGCCTTGCATGGCGTCTTCAGAGCAGGAAGCGACGCATACCCGACCGACCATGTCGCCTCAACGCCCCAACTTTATCGACCTTCGGGCGCCGTCCAGTATGTCAAACGTATCGAGACCGCTGAGATCCCCGAGACTTCACGTTGCAGGTGAGGCACCTCCAGAATTGTCGCCTCTCGATGCCTTCGCCCTCCAGAGTCGCCTTTTGGCGAGGCAGCTGCAAGCTGCGGCCAACGGCGACGGACGACGAATGAGCCGACTTCCGCCATTGACGACCGAGAGCCCTCTGGTTGTCCAAGGCCGATCTGACTACTTCCGCTCCATGTCCAACGACTCTGGCTCCGATGAAGTGGCGCTTCCCGAGCTTCAAAACCCTGGGTTTGGCATGAGAACCGAGATGGAGGACGCTTTCCCCTCAGAGAAGGACCGCCCGAGATCAGTACATCCACGAATGAGCCGAATCCCGCCTACTCCCGACGAGACTGTTCCCCTCCCCCCCCAGCCCCAGCTTGACACGATGCGTGGACGTCCTATGGAATCTGTGGGAGAAGATCACGATGAGACAACCTTCGGCGCCAGAAGGGAACAGTCGCCAGCGCCTATGGAGCAACCGATCAGCGACTCCCTCCTTCATGCCTCACCACCAGCAGTACCTATGCGTTCTCCGGCACGCTCCCGCGATAACTCACTTGGGACATCTCCTGAGAAGTCAAAGGCTCATTCGTTCGATGGTCCCGGTTTGGCTCCCCCCAGACCCAACTTTATTGCGCGATCATCCAGCTCCATGTCCTCGCCTCTCGATAACGCCACCGACGACACTTCAATGAGCAACTCTATTCAATCTCTTCCTCCACGCAAGCTGTCGAGCGGCAGCGCTTTCGCATCGGCTGCGTCTCCGAACCTTAACCCTGGACCTTTCCAACGGTCTCCATCCGTCAGCTCGGAAGCTTCTATGCCACTGCCGCGACCTTCTTTCAACTTCTCGAGACCGATGAGTCGCGCAGGCACTCCTGGATTGGAAACGCCAACACGCCAAGCCTCATCAGACAGTCAGCCATCCTTTGTGTTTGCGAATGACGATTCAGCCAACACTCCTGTCAGCATGAACAGTGAAGGTTTCCCGGATCCTATGCATGACGACGGAAAGGCGGCGCCCTCATACATCTATTCTAAGTATTCACTTCCTAGAGGCAAGATGATTCAACGGTCGGTTCCTCTCGATCCTCACCCACAGGCCTCTTTCCAGTGGGAGCAGCCCATGACTCAGCCTAGCAACGTCTCGACGATCGCTCATGGAGCGCCGCCTTCACCCCCGACACGGCCATCTAGCTCTGCGGAGACAGGTGCCCCTGGCGATCTCAACTTGAAGAATGGCGTGAACCGTGGTGGCCCTGCGCCGCAGCCGTCTCCCAACCCGAGCCGGCCATCTACCGAGAGCCGACCATCAGAAGATGACCCGAGAGGCCGCGCTCTCACATCCCCTGTCCACGATGCTGCCCGGGGTCAGACTGCCATGTCTACGGCAACCACCGACTCCAGCAGTACTATCAAGGGCGCTCGATCTCTGGCTTCAGGTGCACCTACCACTTCGGAAATGACAGCCGAAGAGCACCTAGCCAAGGGTATTGAGTGCCATGAAAATGGCTCCGTCAAGGAGTCTACTTACCACCTTCGCCATGCTGCCAAGGGTGGAAACGCTACAGGCATGCTTCTATATGCGCTCGCTTGCCGCCACGGCTGGGGCATGCGGCCCAACCAGCGTGAAGGTGTGGAGTGGTTGAGAAAGGCTGCCGAGGGTGCCAGCGTTGAAATTGCCGATGACGAAGACCACGTCAAAGAAGGCAAGTTTGTGGATGCCACAGAGAGGAGGACGCGTAAGGCACAATTCGCACTCAGCATCTATGAGCTTGGTGTGAGCCACATGAATGGATGGGGCATTGAGCAGGATAAGGGTCTTGCCCTGCGTTGCTTTGAGATCGCTGGATGTAAGTTGTCGAAAGATTCCGTCTCAAAGACCTCTCACTGACAGACAATTAGCTTGGGGTGATGTTGATGCGTTGGCTGAGGCAGGATTCTGCTACGCTCAAGGCATCGGATGCAAGAAGAACCTGAAGAAGGCCGCCGGTTTCTACAGACAAGCGGAAGCCAAGGGAATGAACATGGTTGGCAACAGCTGGTATGTCTTTGTCTATTATGAACGCGCTCGGGAAGTCGCAATGCTGACATGAAACCTCGCAGGATCCACAAGTCAAAGTACAATGACGATGACAGCAACGGAAAGAAGTCCCGCAGCAAGTCCAGGACACGCACCATGTTTGGCATCAAGACTGGCTAGCGACTAGTCTTTTAGGAGTTCTTTCTGCGCGCGCATGGCTTCTGGCGGCATTTCACGGATCACGACCACTGCATCAACACATCACCTTCATACCCCGCATCTTCGGAGTTTTGGGAAGCTGGCTCCACGGAGTGCAGCTGTTTTTTCTGGGCATTTCAAATTCATGGATGGGAATTGTGCCATTTTCTGCATTCAGCAAGGTACGCTACACGGGAGCAGGGGCAGGACGAGGTTGTCCTAATACCCATGCAATGGACCAGTCCTCTGCTCCGTGTCACGGGAGGTGAAAAAAGTGAGGGATTGTTTAGCGTGTACAGACCTTGATTGAACATACCCTTGGTTCCTATGTATATACCACTTTTCGTTTTGAGGGGAGGGCCATAAAATCCTCCTCAGAAGTTTTCCTTTGTTACACAGAAAGGGCTTTGCCTGCATAATGGCAGTCGCAAGGCGAATGGAAAAATGCCTTCCATAACTGCCTCCTGAATTATACACCTTGGTGCCATATGCGGGATCATGCCTCCACACAGATGACTTTGTTACTGCTGGCCCATCAAACTGGTTCCAGATTGGTTAGTTACTACGATTGATGGTTGCTACAGTGCCAATCCAAGTCAACTCGATCACTCAACAACATGCGTTTTTGGCTTCATCAGTGTCAATGTCTTCTATTGCCATTGTCCATTGTGTTGGTACATCAACTCCTCAGTCTAGGGAGCATTTTCATTAGCCAGCCTCTTGCAAGCCCATATCCTCATAAACCCGTCAGCCCGCTCATGCATCAACTTCCATCGCCTCGCCAGCCGGCACCTCCGTTACGCTCACGTAACGGCCAATCTCGTTCTTCTTGATAATCTTCTCGTTGAGGACGGCGGTCGTGCCCTGCTTGAAGGCGTAGCTCTTGAGCTTGGCGGTACGCTCGTTGGGCTTGACGAAGCCGCGCTTGAGCGTGGTCTTGTCCTTTGTGATGACGGCGACGTCGACGTTACTTCCGGAACCCAGATCGTTGAAGATACCGGCCTGGATGGCGTCGCTGGCGAGCTTAACAGCCTCCTCCTCGTTCAGCTGAGGCTTCCACTGGGTCTCGAAGACGGACATGGCGGCGAGGGAGCCTGAGCCCATGGTGACGTAGGGGAGCTTGTCGGTGGAGCCGTGGGCGTGGACGGTGAAGAGGTGGGTTCCCGTGGGGTCGACGCCGGCGACGACGAGGTAGGCGCCGATGTGGCCCTGGTACTGGAAGAGGTGCTGCTTGAGCATGGTCATGCAGGTGACGACGCGGGGCTTGCGGCCTGTCGAAAGGGCGTGGAGCTCGAGGTTGGAGGAGATGATTGCGGTGGTGAACTCGGTATCGGCAGCGGTTCCGGCACCCGCGCACCAGATCTGGGGGGCGATGTAATGCAACTTTTCACAGTTCTTGTCCGCTACGATGGGACCCGATGTCGCTCTTGTATCGGCCGCAATCTGAATGGATAGTTAGTTCGAGCTGGTGGTACGAAAGGGCGGTACGCGGGGGGTGCGAGTTCAATGACAGAATCCATGCTAGTTGACTGAGGGGAATCTGGTGTTTGGTAATACTGACCACTACTCCGCCGTCGAATATGCATCCCACGATAGTGGTACCTGTGCTAGTCGCCTTGGGCAGGGGAACACCTCGGGCGTGGAGGGCCGCATTGCGGTTGTAGTTGGAGAAGTCGAAGCCAGGCATGGTTGCTGACTTGGCTGGCTAGACCCGGACGCTGTTATTGTTCTTTCTCGGTCGTCGGGTTCGTGTGAGACTTCGTGATCGTTCGGCCGTGGTGGATGGTGTGAGGTTGACAGAGGTTCCGCTGGACGTGGGGATGTTGAGGGACGTGGTGAAGGCAGGAGCTGATGACGAGGCTAAAAGCTGCCTTCAATGGTGTCGCCCGCTGTTTGGGGAGAGCTCATGCAGCGGGAGGCACCCTGACACCGACAAATGCCAGTGCTGATTGGCCAGGAACGCCCCATGGAGCTGCCTAAGCTTCACGTGATCTTCCTAGTCGATGCGACCGGGGTGACGGACGGGCCCAGCAGCAAGCAGGAGCTCCATATGAATTTTTGGGAGCAGCAGCAGTCTGTCCCGTCGCCAGAGTCCAGGCAATCAGACGGTGCAACATCTGGAAGGCATCCCCCTTCTGTCTTGAGGCCAATTCTTTCGCGTTTTAACGTGTGAAACTAAATCAATCTCCTTTCAATCGGCAGTTTGGCGCTCAACAGTCTTTTCTAGATTCGACAACGTCCCTGCGCGATACTCACTGGTTGCGACTGTAGCAACCGCCCCCAGCTGCTTGCGACGAACGGGGGAAAAAAAAAAGAAAAAAATCACCGTATATCAACAACGCGGCCCCTCCGACGAATGCAAAGAACCACCCCCAGCTGACCCAACAAGTCCCTCCTCCAACGAGCCGGTTGATCAGCATTCCATCATGGCTTTCGGCTTCTCAAACCAAGGAAACGCCATGCTTGGAAGCACGGCTGGAGGCGGAGGACTGAATCAAGGCCCCGAGCTGGAGGTGATCCAGACCGAGGTGAGATCTGGTCACCGACACCGTCGATGCCGTTGTCTATCACACGTTCAAAGCTCACCAACTAAAACTATTGTCCAGGCGCTTGGTTTCAAATCGATTGCCGGAGACGCGAAGCTCCGACTGACGTCCGCATGGTCCCCTGCACCAGCCGACACGGCCTCCCTCCTTAGCATCGCTCCCCGCCGGGGACTCGTCGCCGCCGCCGGCCCTGATGGTATCACGATCGCCTCGACCGAATCTGTGCGCAAGGGTTTCGAAGCCGATTCTAAGGAGAGCGACAGTTCCGATGTCCGCGCCTTCCAGCCCCAGGTCAAGCTGCCCATGCCCATGAGGGTGTCGCAGCTCGCTTTCAGCGCCGACGAAAACTATCTCATTCTGTCTGCCGAAAGTGGCGGCGGCCTGGCCGTCTATGAGACCCAGAGCCTGCTCAACGGCGGTACTCAGGCGGCCTTCGAGCTTGCGACGAACGGGGAGACGCTGAGGGCGCTGGTACCGAACCCTACGATCGAGAAGGCAGAACTGGTTGCAATTGTGACGAATAACGGAAACCTGCACATGGCAAACTTGAAGGAGAGGAAAATCAGCAGTGCTCTGAAGGCGCAGGTCAGCTGCTTAAGCTGGAGTACTAAAGGAAAGCAGCTGGTCGCAGGCTTGGCGGATGGTACTATCTTTCAAATGACCCCCGACGGCGAGGAAAAGGGGCAGATCCCACGACCGCCCAGCGTAGAGAACGCTCACGGTAGGTTTTTGCGATGCGAATTATGTTGTAAACGCGAACTGATCATCTCCATTCAGTATCTTCTCTGAGTTGGCTGGAAAACCACCTCTTCCTAGCCATCCATACCTCAACAAAAGAATCTCTCCCGACATCAGAATACCACATAATCACTAGAAAGCTCCCGTCAGACTTCACATTTCAGAAGCTCACAGACCCCGTCGACCCATTTGGCGCAGAGAACACCCCTCATCACTCAATATTGCGACTGAAAGACTTCCCTCCTAACCTCACGGATCTGTTGATCGTCGCGTCCACAGCATCCCCTGATATCGGCCTTCTCAGCAGATCGAAGACGCCCCTGTCTCCGGATAAGCCGGCAGACACTATCTCCAATGTTTTCACAACAACAGAGCTTCTCGACGACTCCAAGCGTGCGTCTCTCCCTATGACGGAAGACTTCCAGAACACAGTCCCGATTGGCGTCGCTCTCGACCTGTCGAGCAAAGAGAAGGTCTACAAGCCTCTGCCTGCGGACGAGGAGATTGAGGACTCACCGGGCCCTCTGCCGGGCTTCTGGGTCTTGAACCATGAGGGTGTTCTGAGCTCATGGTGGATCATATACGAGGACTCCATCAGAGGAGGCACAACTTACCCTGGCATGGCTGTGCTCGACACGTCTGCTCCAGCACCTGCTCCTACACCCTCGGCACCTGCAGCAGCTCCAGCCGCTGCATCACCTTTTGGCGCACCCTCTCAGCCGTCAGCGTTCGGCTCTTCTGCGAGCTCGACGCCGGCATTCGGTGCCCCCTCTGCTTTGGGTGGTGGCCAAAAACCGGCAAACCCTTTCGGCAGCGGTGGATCTGCCCCTGCGTTTGGCGGCAGCTCTGCGCTAGGAGCCAAGAGCTCACCGTGGGGCACATCAAATGCGTTGGCATCTGCGACCGGCGCATCGTCAACAGGATCAACGTTCGGAAGCACCGCATTTGGTGGCAACACATCTGCTGCTTCGCCTTTCGGCCAAACTTCCACTCCTAAGTCGACATTCGGGAGCGGCGGTGCCTTCGGCAGTGGCAGCGCCCTGGGCGGTACTCCTGCTGCCGCTACCTCTAGCCCAGCTTTCGGTCAGCCTTCATCGTTCGGGCAGTCCTCGGCCCTCGGTGGAAATAAGTCTCCCTGGGCAGCTGCAGGCTCAGGCTCGGCCACTACAGGGTCGACGTTCGGACAACCTAGCACCTTCGGCCCTGGAAACAAGAGTGTCTTCGGTAGCGGCTCGACACCGACAGCCGCGGCTACTCCTTCATCAGGTAGCGGTTTCGCAGGGTTTGCAGCGTCCGGCGGCTTTAGTTCGCTTGCTAACAAGAACGCCAACGAAGGCGGCAGCGTATTTGGAAGCAAACCCTCCTCAAGCCCTTTTGGTTCGGGCCAGTCGCCCTTCTCTTCCTCCAAAGATACTGCGTTCCCACCACCCAGCCAGAAGCCTAGCAGTGGTGCTGGATTCAATCCTTTCGCTGGTCAGCCCTTCAAGTTGGAAAGCAGTTTCAAGCCCGATCCTTCTGCAAAGGACGATGACGATGACGAAAAGCCTGCTACGAGCGGTGGATCCTCGTTCTTTGGTGGCGGCTTCAGCTCGGCCCTTGGAGATACTAAGAAGCAGACAACACCTACCAAGGAGCAGAGCATGGACACAACGGAAGAGACACCCAAGCCTAAATCAGTTTTCGATTTGCCCTCTACGACACCCAAGGAGACACCTGCTCCCAACAAGGGACTGTTCGGACTCGGAACTGCGCCACAAAACGGCCGAAGCCTGTTTTCCAAGCCCTCGCCAAAGTCCTCATCGTCAGGCTTCAAGCTGGAGCCCCAGAGTAAGACTCCCACGGATGCTCCATTGCCTCCCGACTCAACGAGCAGGGTCGAGTACCCTCTGGGAGAGTCGTCTTCTTCCTCAGGCGGGGCAAGTAAGGCTTCCCCGAAGGCAGGCGATGCACCTCTCCCCCCTGACTTCCTCACGACGCCAAAAGCATCTCAGACGAAAGTTGTCGATGACCCGCTTCCTCCCGATTTCCTTAAGCCTAAGCAATCGACGAAGTCATCGGATGACGCACCATTGCCCCCTGACTTCATCACCCCCAAACCTAGCAAGGCTGTGCCGTCGACTACACCCCCGACAGCACTGCCACTACCCGCGGAGGAGAAGCCGAAGCAGACGGCGCCAGCGGCTGCCCCAGACTTTCTCAAGATGCCCAAGCAGTCTCTCACACAAGCAACCTGGTCATCCACGCCCGTCAGTGAAACGCCCGCTAAGGAGCCAGAAGATGCTCCCCTGCCACCTGATTTCATCGCCAAACCCAAAACGAACGACCTCCCGGCTATCCCAACTGTCCCGGATAGCGACCACGACAGCGATCTGGAGGACGACGAAGAAGGTTCCGAGGGTAGTGGAGTCGACGTCGCAAAGGATCTTAGTCCGTCCATTGTGGCCATGACTCCCAATGCAGGTCTGACTCCTCAAAGCTCTTTCGGTGGTGTAAGCAGTAGCACTTACTCAATTCCGCGCACAGAGGAAGAGAGACCACGGCATTCGTTGTTCGGCAACAACGTGCCCACACTCCCTCGTCCTTCGCAAACGAGCCCACGATCCCCCAGCCCTGTCAGGGCCGCTATTCCGGGACGCCTGCGCCAAGAGTCAGCTCGTTCGGTTAGTGCCCCTGGCATGGCTTCTCAGATTCTCGGTGCCCAGAGAAAGCAGCCCTCCCAAATGGGCATGTCCATAGTCGGTTCTAAGCCCACAATGGAGGACCCATTCGTTGCGCAGCAGAGGTTGGCGCGCCAGAGGAGACAAGCTGAGGAGACGCGAACTTTGGAAGACGAGGAGGATGATCAGATCCAGAAGATTCTCGCATCCAAGATCGAACCCAGTCTCAAGCTGGACGACTTCATTGCGCACTCCAATGTGGTACCGTCAGCAAAGGAAACCATCCCTGCGCAAGTTGAAGCCGTCTACCGTGATATCAACTCCATGATTGACACTCTTGGTCTGAACGCCCGATCGTTGGCAAGCTTCATCGTGGGACACGATGTTGGCTTCAAGCAGGGTGGTCGCCGCAAGGAAGACCTTGAAAGCCCCGAAGACTGGGTCTTGTCTGAGATCGACGAGCTCGGTGAGGTCATCGACAGATCCCTCGCTCGAGACCTAGAATATGGCCGTGTTCAAGACGTAGAAGAGAAGTTGGAGGCTTGCAACGAGCTCGCGCGTGAGATGTCTCGCCTACGGTCGAAGCAGGACGACCTCAAGAAGATTATGATGATCAGACTCGACCCCGACCAGGCCGACATCAGCCGCTCCCTGCCTTTGAGCGCCGAACAAGCTGCTCAGCAGAACGAGTTGCGTCGTGAGTATGCCAACTTCTCCAAACTCCTCGCCGAGGTGGAGGAAGCCTTGACGCTTCTCAAGACCAAGCTCGCATCGGTGAGCAGTGCGTCTGGCAAAGGCAACTCCAATGTCCCCACCGTCGAGGCCGTCATGCGTACCATAAACAAGATGACCAGCATGGTCGAGAAACGATCTGGCGACATTGACGTTCTCGAGAACCAGATGCGGAAGCTGCGCTTCTCGTCGGTTAATAGCCGCGAGGGCTCTCCGATGGCCACCCCTCAGAGGAACAGCAGGTCGCTCATTTTCTCCCCCGAGCGTATGGCCACGGCGTCACCCGGCACTCTCCGCAACTCCCTCGTATCTTCGGTCGCTTCATACGGCGTCCGTGGCACGCCTCCCCGCAAGAAGCTGTCTGGCTTCAGCCAAGATGAGAAGTCGGAACTAATGGCGAAACGGGCCAAGAGACAGGCCGTGTTGAACAAGCTCAAGGCAAATGTCGAGAGGGCGGGCGTGAGTGTGTGGACCCTAGAGGATGCGGAGTAGAGCATTGTTAGACATACCTGGATTGGGGAGAACAACGCTCGGCGCGTATGGGACTAATGAAGCAATGGCATATGGGAATGGAGAGCGCAGATAGTGTATATCATAATGTACAATGGAACCAGCAGTATATGCAGCCCGATCTGGCTTTGTCAAGTGTTGTGTTGGACTATCACCAGCCAGCGTGAGCCTAAGGACGGATGTGCCGTGTATCCTTGTTGAACATTGCAGTCGGCACATGGCTGTTCATAGGTCTGTGTTATGTCTCTTGTGAAGTTTGAGCTGCTGACGGCTTCTTCGATTTGGTATAATAGTTTCAGACATTTTACATTCAAAAGCTATCGTCGAACAAAGTCAGCGTTGTGAATGATTACCTCCACGGTTTATGTCATGTTACTAACCGGGTTCGAGGTGTAAACCTTTTCTAGGCCACTAAAACGATGCAATTGTAAGATAACGGTCAGTCACGCTTGCGTAGGATCTCAGTTGAACAGCAGAAGGCGACATCGACGTAGGACGTGAAACGTTCGGAGGAATCGTCCAGCCAGACAGCAATGGCCATAACATTGTGCAGCCATGGTACGATAGTTCTCATCTCCATACTTATAGTCCAAATCTTGCTGTTGACAAAATCTTTCACCATAAGCTTGTCTCCCCAAGCCGTACGGTCAACCAAAAATCTCATGGCAGATGCTTTCCTCAGAGCACGCCAACATGAGTATTCCCCTATTACCATTGCCGCGCGACAATGAGAGCAGCACAAGCCAGACTCAATGACCCAGTCTGTAGACAAACCTGGGCAACTAATCACCAGAGTTGACGGACACTGTAGAGGTTCATGCTATGCCTCCCTTCAACCCCTATCCTGCAAGTCCTGGCATCCATGTCAGGCACCCCTCGATCCGTTTTACTTACCTACGTTTCTGACTTCGTCGAAAGATCATGAATTGCTACCAAACTCCGAGCTGCCTCACTTCCAAGTAGCTTTACTGTACAGTCTTCCGGGTACAGTCTTTGAGCCGAATTACAACGTCCCCAGAACCGCCATGCGTTGCTCATGGACAAATTTCACCAGTCTGGGTGTTCGTAGCAACTTCCGCAATGTAATAGCGCAAACGGCCCGTCGTTGTTCTATGAAGAATAATAGAAAATACAACCAAAATTGCACTTACAGCATTCCTGATCGAATCTCTCCGATTGCAGCAGAGCTGCAATACTATAATAACGGCCCTGCATCGCTAGAGGATAGCCAGGTTCTGCACTTCGATTCTTCATTGACGATTTAGGCCAGTTGATGATTGTGCGGCACGCCATGTACCATGTGTGGGAAATTGATAGCATACCGCCGTCTCCAGATATCTTTCTCGTCGACTATCACTGGTGTATTAAAAGGTACGCCAACTGCGACGTCAGGCAACCTCGACCCGGGAACATACGAGACAGGGATTCTGAACTTCGAATGTTTCCTTAAAGTTCCTTCGGAGATCTAATTCGCTCAATTTCGAACGAAAGACAATAAAACAGAGATTTAATTTCCATACATGGCGTCCATGTGGCTACCGGATTACATGGGAGTTCTTCTCGACGGGAAGCTCTTGGAACAGATCTCGGGGCATCGTCCGTCCGATCGGGAAAATCTGGACAAAGTCATGAACCTGGAATTCGTGTTCTTTGACGCAGATGATTTCAAGGCGATTACCGAGAGCCTTGCAGACGCAATCACGAATCAAATTCGAAGAGGTAATCCTGGGGACAACAGCAATGTAACCATGATTAGAGGCGAGGTTTTTGAAACGGAGACATTTGTGGTTGTGCGGTGGCAGTGGTTGATTCTTCCTATCCTCGAGACAGTGGTCGCTGCCGTGCTGTTGGTCGTCAGTATTGTCAAGACGAAGAAAGTGCCCCTGCCGAAAACGTCAAGAACGGCTTTCTTGGCGCATCCCCTCTCAGGTTGTAGCGACGAAGAGATGGCCTTTAAGGATCCGCAGAGTGCTGAAGAGCTCGATAAGTTGGCAAAGACGGTGAATGTAAAGTTGAGGCGCTAGGAGGGCGGGTGGAGATTCACCAAAGGTTGAAGTTGAGTAGTTACTTGGCTCTCGACCCCAGTGGCCAATTAAGAGGGACGGTGTATCTTTTTCTAGGCCTGACTATTCCGGTCGCTTTTGCTTTTCCAAAGGAGCCCATGCATCATCTGTCGCTAGGGACGTTTCAACATCATCACTTTTGCAATCAAAGTGGCAGCATATAACCATTCTGGCCATGGCCGTCACGTTGCAATGGCAGTCTTGATTGAAGAGTGCTGGTTAGTCGGAGCAATGTCCAAGCGAGGAACGTCGGTTCAAAGTCCGTTAGGGCTTCCGTAGACAGTAATGATCATGAATAAGGCAATAAATGAAATGCTTGACATCTAAAAGCGATGCGCATCAAGTGTCGTGACCTAACATTGAGGACTTAGTCACGAATATGCATGGCAAAGATGATTTGAGGAGGTTCCTGGGTGCTTAAGTGGATGCATTTGGTTGCAAACGAACCCACTCGAATTTGGGAGGCAAGGGTCTTAATTGCTCACCCATGCACAGTGCCCGAGCACGAGACCGCGCGACCTGCACCTTAGCGCAGCGCGAGGACCCCGCGACTTAGGCGCGTCATCCACTTTTTGATTTCATTGACTTCAAGATTCTTAGGACAGACCCCTTAGTATTTGCCAGCCGCCATCGTCGTCGCTCCTCTGAACCCAGATCAAGCAATCTCTATTTACCAGATGAAATTGCCTTGAAGAGCACTCAAGCAGCAAACCTACTCCCCAACCAAAGTGGCAAGATGGGCCCACCGTCGTCGGCAGCTCGAAAGCGGCCTACCGCCACTCCGAAGAAGAACTTCACCAAGGTCCCGCCTTCGAAAAAGCCTGCGAGGCCGAATGCCAGCATTCTTAGTTTCTTTCAAAAAGCCGAAAAGCCTGAGCAGACTCTTTTCTTGGATGGCCAGGAGAAGCTAGTGGTCCAAGCCGCCGGCGACGACGATGAGCCAAACATCTACGATGCCGAGCCATGGGAGGAGGAGGAGAGATTTAACGAGGTAGAGTCCTCGGTTAAGAAGAGAAGGTTGAGTCACGAAGAAAGTCAAAAAGAGACAGAGCGATCGAGTCCGAAAGAATCCAAGAGCCCCGTCGCCTCCGAACCCGCACCATCGTCGCCCACAGAGGCAAAGCCGACGAAGAAGGCGCCAGGCAAGCGCAAGGGCCCCTTTTTGGATGAATCCGATAGTGAAGAGGGGGAGGATGTAGATGGTGCTTCCAAGAAGCCCCTTTTTCTCGGCGCAATTCGCAACACGGCGCTCATTGTGCCCCCCATCAAAATGGAAGAGGAGGATGCGACGCCGCCCGCGAAGGAGACGAGCTGCCCCCCGCCGCCACTGAAGGTTGAGGACTCGATCGACAATGAATTTGCAAATGTTGACGAGTTTGGTGACCTAGACGACTTCCCCGACGACGAAGACTTTGGAGGCGAAGAATATCGAATGATGCAGTTTATGGAGGAGCAAGCCAGGCTGGAAGCCGAAGCAGAGGCTGTAGAAAATGGCGACCATTCCGGTGATGACGTTCCCGACCCTATTCGATCAAGCGACGCTATGGTGGCCAACTGCCCAATATGCGACGGGAGCCTTGCAGGAATCACGCCCGAAGAAGCAACACGACACGTCAACGCCTGCCTCGACGGCAATCCGATACCCCTCCCTCAGCCTAAGCCAACCAAGAACGACCAAGTAGCGAAACCCCCGATTCTCGATCCGCCAGAAGTCAATAAGCGCTTTGCCCGCGCAGCCGTTCCACGAGCTGGTCAAGCCAATCCCTTCAACATCGGGGAGACTGACACCAAGCCCAAGTCCGCATTCACAAAGTTGATGTCTGGCCATGCGGAAGATGCGGCGTGGGCAGGAGCTGCTGCGGCAGAGCACTCTGCGCGCGGCAAGCCCGCATATCAACGTACCTGTCCATTTTATAAAATCATGCCCGGATTCTACATTTGCGTGGATGCCTTCAGGTATGGTGCGGTCAAGGGGTGCAACGCCTACTTCCTGAGCCACTTTCACAGCGACCACTACATTGGCTTGACCGCCAACTGGACCCATGGACCTATCTACTGCAGCAAAGTTACCGGAGACCTCGTGAAGATGCAGTTGCGAGTCGCTGCCCATTGGGTTCGGCCACTTGAATTCAACGAGACGGTTGATGTCCCTGGGACTGAGGGTGTTACGGTCACTATGATTTCCGCAAATCACTGCCCTGGAAGCTCCCTGTTTCTGTTCGAAAAGACAATGGGAAAGGGACCGGCCGCGAGAAAGCAGAGAATACTGCATTGTGGCGACTTCAGAGCTTGTCCAGCTCAAGTTGCGCATCCCTTGCTTAAGCCAGAGGTGCAAGACTCGATCTCGGGAAAGACTAGGCAACAAAAAATTGACGTATGCTATCTTGATACGACCTATCTCAACCCGCGCTACTCTTTCCCTCCCCAGAACGACGTTATTCGGGCATGTGCGGAACTCTGCACATCGCTAGCTCCTGAGCAGAATTCCGAGGACAATGCCTGGGACAGGGTCAATAGGGAGGCAGGCACTGACACAGTCAGCAAGTTTTTCAGCAAAACCAAGACAGATGGCGAAACGACAAAAGCCAAGCTGAAGAATGCCCCCAAGGAACGCCTCCTCGTCATCTGCGGCACGTACTCGATCGGCAAGGAGCGCATCTGCAAGGCCATTGCCCAAGCCCTGGGCAGCAAGATATTTGCCTCCAAGTCCAAAATACGCATCTGTTCCAAGCTTGGAGACCCGGAGCTTACGGCACTGATGACAGACAACCCCCTGGAAGCGCAGGTTCATATGCAAATGCTCATGGAGATCCGAGCCGAGACGTTGCAGGACTACCTTAACTCCTACAAACCACATTTTAGTCGAATCGTTGGATTCCGCCCTTCCGGATGGAACTATCGACCTCAGGGTGCAGGCAAATCGGTCTCGGCCAACACGCAGCCTGGCACCATTCCTACAACACAAATTTTACAGGGCAAGGCGTGGAGGTCACGTTTTGGGGCCAAGGACTTTGTTGCTCAGCGTGGCAGCACGAAGGAGGCCATGTGCTTTGGAGTTCCATATAGTGAGCACAGCAGCTTCAGGGAGCTGGCAATGTTTCTGATGGCACTACGGATTGAGAAGGTAGTGCCAACGGTCAATGTCGGGAGCGAAACGTCCAGGAAGAGAATGAAGGGCTGGACTGACAAGTGGTTGGCTGAGCGAAGAAAAGGCGGTTTGATTCGTCCCCTAGAAGGTGATGAGAGTGAAGCTAAGGACGTTGTGCTTTGGGACGGAAAGGATAGTCGCGGAGGCGGCGTTTGGTGGTGATGAGTCGCTTCATGCATAGATAGGATTTAATGAATAATGAGCATGAGGCATCTGCCCTCCCAAACGGATCCTTGAATGGGTTCTCGGCTGGATATCAAGCTGTCCTACCCTTCCTACGTCCATATCATCTAGTCGGATTACCCCAGACGCCATGACCCATGTTTAAATACCAAGAGGATTTGAAGCCGTAGCCTTTAGTCCTATCTTTCGTTTGCCGGCTTTTGTAGTGCCCCGACCACGTAATCGTAATTCCTTGGATTCCATCAAGACAACATCTCCAGCGGTGCTGACTTTTTATTTCGCCTTTGCTGACTGCGCGGCAGCCTCTGTACTACGTATTAGCAACACCCTTGCCACCACTGCAGTTGAACCGGGGAAAATCATGGAACTAGGGACTCACCTCTCCGCGTCGCGTCCTCCAGAAGAGGGACGTCTACGTGGTTGGCGGGCAGATGGACGTAGCGCACGACGGAACCACGGATGAAAACGTTCTTGACGGAGCTCTGCAAGTCCGTGTTAGTAGGGGTCTCACATCTGGCAGCATGACTGGGAGTGGAAAGAGGCCGAGGCTGAGAAGTGGCCAGAGAACGTGACTGACCAGGTGCGGGTACTTGAGCTCCTCGACGACGGAAATGTCATCGAGCTTGATGTTGAGGTACTGGTCAACACTCTTGAGGGTGCCGCGGATCTGGATGTCGTTCTTGAGCTCGACGGTGACCTCGTGGTCTATGAGCGTCTTGAAGAAACTGGCGAGGTGAGCGCGTTAGCCTGGGGGCATGTTTGAGGAGTTTTGAGACGTAGAAGATGATCAAAACAGTGTTTTGACTTGGCTGGGTGAGTTGCAGGGGCATACCTGAAGAAAAGCATGTTGGGCGGTTGGTTTGGATGCTGGTTTCGATGAGCCGCTCGGTGAGGTCGTGATGCCCTTGAGCTTGAATGCGAAGGTGTGGGGGCTTGTACTGTGTTTATTACAGTGCATACAGTGTGGTTCGAGTGTTGGTCATAGACACTGGAGTGGCTTATTGGTGTGGCTGGTGGAGTACAAATGGAACTTGCGACTGGGTGGCGATTGGCCACTTTCACTGAGTCGGCGAGTCCGTAGGGGAAAGAGCAGCCTCGACCTGAGAATGCCAACTTCATTCATTCGTTCATGAACCTCGCCCGACCTCCCCTCAATTCTCATTTGATACCCGTTTGGTCTGTGTTTGTCTCTTCGTATGGTTTTTTTTTTTTGGATTGATCGCGACGACGCATCCCGACCGCGTCCTAAGACTGAACATCCAACATGTCCATAGCCCGGGTCAGTGAATGGCGAAAGTTGCCCCTGAGCCTGGCAGAGCTGTGCATCGACACAACCCTGCGATGTGGCCAGTCTTTTCGATGGCGCAAAATCAATGATGAATGGTTGGCATCATGTTTGTTACTAAAAAAGGGTTTACATGCTAAACCCTTCTGCAGGTGCTGCACGCTATACGGACGCCTCGTTTCACTGAAGCAAGACCAAAATCACCTGCATTACAAAGTAACCTGGCCAAAGAAGCCCGTCTACCCGCTGACGCCACCCGTGGCTGATGGTGAAGCCGATGGCGATGACACGGAAGAGTTGTTGCGACATTACTTGAGTCTGAAACTGGATCTTAAGTCCCTTTACGAGCAGTGGTCTGAAGCAGACCCTAATTTTCGCAAGAGAGCGCCGGAGTTTGGAGGAGTTCGCATGTTGAGCCAGGATGCATGGGAAGCATTGATCTGCTTCATTTGCAGCAGTAACAACAACATTTCAAGGATATCACAGATGGTATGTTCCATGGTTACAACAGTGAAGATCCCTACTAACGGCGCTCTAGGTTCACAAGCTTTGCACACACTATGGCCCGCTCATTGGCCACGTTGGAGACGAAGCCTTCCACGATTTTCCAACTCCAGAAGCTCTCACTGGGACTTCAGTAGAAGCTCACCTGAGGGAGCTTGGTTTTGGTTACAGAGCAAAGTACATTGCGCAGACGGCATCAATCGTGGTGAATGATCGGCCCAAGGGCTGGTTCGAAAGCCTGACGAACCCTGAGAACCCATGCTACCGAAAGACACCAGAAGGCGCCAAGTTAGAACAGTGCACGTACAAAGAAGCTCACGAGCAGCTTCTCCAGCTGTCTGGTGTCGGGCCGAAGGTGGCAGACTGCGTGTGCCTAATGGGCCTGGGCTGGGGTGAGGCCGTGCCGGTCGACACTCACGTCTGGCAAATCGCTCAGCGGGACTACAAGTTTGGCAAGGTCAAGACCAAGACGTTCAACAAGACCATGTATGATGCGGTTGGGGATCACTTCAGGAGCCTCTGGGGCAAGTATGCTGGCTGGGCACATTCTGTATTATTCACGGCCGACTTGAAGACATTCTCTGAGCGCACCGTCAAGAAAGAGGAGGGCGAGGCAGTGACAGTGAAGAAGGAGGTTAAGGTTGAAGAAGATGCGCCACTGTTAGGCAGGAAACGCAAGGTTGTGAAGACGACTGTCAAGGTTGAGGTTGAGGAAAGGCCAGAGGCAGCAGCGTTAGAATCATCGCCAAAGCGGAGGAAAACGAGATCTCAAACAGTCAAGAGATCCTCAAAGCCGACGTGATGAGTCTCGCAGTCTATTAGCTTCGAGTTCCCATTTTATCATTTTAAACGTCTCAATAATCAAGGTGGAAATAAACAAGGATAAAAAAAGACTGTACCCCGACAGCATCATTTGCAGCATTTTTATTGACCAACATTGATTATCGAGGCAACACACATCTAGTAACAGAATAGACATTAAAAAGGAAACAAAAAGTTCCGTCATTTTTGATCATCTTCGTTTCGTGGTCGCGATTTTCTGGGTTGGAGCTCCCAGCCTTCTAGGTTCGGCTAAAGCTCGGGTGCAGGTGGCGTCGGAAATTTTGCCTGCTCGTGTACGTACCGCGAAATTGCAAACTCTCTTGCGACTCTTTGCTCCCCTTCCAGCCTCATCAGCAACAAACAACCATTACTGATGAGCTCCGTCATCGCTGTTCGACCACTTGCACCTTCACAAGTGACATGAAGCAGCAATACCCATAATTCAAAATGTCTGACGCAGACTTCGAGACTGTCCGGAAGCTCCAGGCGGAGCGCAACGCTGCTGCCGCCGCGAAAAAGGGTTCGCGCAACTCGGACAACCAGCGACCCGACACCAAGCAGAGCCTCACCGAGAGCTTCGACACCGACCTGTACGATCGCAGCAATGGCGTCGACAAGTTTGCGGGATACAACACGTCCATCCCTACTGGTGACGATGATGATGACGAGATGGAGGGCGCTGACAACACGCGACGCCTCGTTGGCCAGTACACGGCTTCACGTGCCATGATCGACGAGTTCGCCCGTGGCGATGGCGTCGAGGAGGATGATCCCTTGGCAGGCCGGGGCGAGCGCAGCAACCGAATCACCGATCGCGAGACCGACTACCAGAAGCGACGATTCGATCGTGTCCTCACCCCGACTCGAGCCGACGCCTTCGCAGCCAACCGCCAAGCCGGCGCCGCCGAGGAGGGCACTAGCTATCGCGAAGTCATGGCGCTGCGCGAGCTGGAGAGGGAGGAAGAACGCGTCCGCCGTGCCATCCAGGCCAAGGCCGAGGGTCGGGAAGAGGAGGACGGCAACGTGGCCCCGGCGACCTTGAAGGATGGCGATAAGGAAAACGCTGAGGCTGGGTCGACCGAGGCTGTCACGGCAGGCCGCAAGCGAAAGAAGAGATGGGACGTCTCGTCTACGCCAGCTGAGGATGAAGCTGCTCCTCAGGCTTCAGATCCCGTCAAGTCCAAGCGATCGCGATGGGATCAAACACCAGCTCCTCCCGGCATGGAGATGGACGCGCCCAAGAAGCGATCTCGTTGGGATCAGGCACCATCCGCCACACCCATGGGGAATCAGGGACTTGCGACACCGATGCACCCCTCCCAGTCCGGCAGTGCTGCCCTGCCCACAACCTTCGGAACCGACATCTCTGGCCGCAACATGCCCTTGAGCGACGAAGAACTGGATATGCTCCTCCCCGGCGAGGACCAGGGATACAAGATTCTCGAGCCGCCTCCGGGATACGCCCCGATACGCGCGCCCGCACATAAGCTTATGGCTACGCCGGCGCCGCAGACTGGGTTTATGATGCAGGACCCCGATTCCGTCAGGCTCAGCGGCAAGCCCATGCCGGCCGAGATTCCAGGCATCGGTGATTTGCAATTCTTCAAGGCTGAGGATATGGCGTACTTCGGTAAGCTGACCGACGGTTCTGACGAGAACAGCCTCAGCGTGGAGGAGATGAAGGAGAGAAAGATCATGAGGCTGCTCTTGAAAGTCAAGAACGGTACTCCACCAATGCGTAAAACTGCTCTGAGACAGCTCACCGACAATGCCAGGCAGTTTGGAGCCGGTCCGCTCTTCGATCAGATCCTCCCCTTGCTCATGGAGAAGACGCTGGAAGACCAGGAGCGCCATTTGCTCGTCAAGGTCATCGACCGTATTCTCTACAAGCTAGATGATCTCGTGCGACCGTTCGTCCACAAGATTCTCGTTGTTATCGAGCCGCTGCTCATCGACCAAGACTACTACGCTAGAGTCGAAGGTCGTGAGATTATCTCCAACCTCAGTAAAGCCGCTGGTCTGGCCACGATGATCAGCACGATGAGGCCAGATATTGATCACGTCGACGAATACGTGCGAAACACCACCGCCAGAGCCTTTGCCGTGGTCGCGTCAGCACTTGGTATTCCCGCACTTCTTCCATTTCTCCGAGCCGTTTGTCGAAGCAAGAAGTCATGGCAAGCCCGTCACACCGGTGTCAAGATCGTTCAGCAAATCCCCATTCTTATGGGCTGTGCTGTTCTGCCACACCTTAAGGGACTGGTGGACTGCATTGGTCCTAATCTGAACGACGAACAGACCAAGGTCAGAACCGTTACGAGTCTGGCAATCGCAGCCCTCGCCGAGGCTTCTAGCCCCTACGGTATTGAGAGTTTCGATGACATTCTCAACCCGTTGTGGACTGGAGCGCGCAAGCAGCGTGGCAAGGGTTTGGCCGGTTTCCTCAAGGCTGTGGGTTACATTATCCCGCTCATGGATGAAGAATACGCCAACTACTATACCAGTCAAATTATGGAGATTTTGCTCCGCGAGTTTTCGTCCCCTGATGAGGAGATGAAGAAGGTTGTCCTGAAGGTGGTCTCCCAGTGCGCTGGCACTGACGGTGTCACAGCAGGTTACCTCAAGGAGCACGTGTTGGACGAGTTTTTCAAGAGCTTCTGGGTGAGGCGAATGGCCTTAGACAAGCGCAACTACAAGCAAGTCGTCGAGACCACTGTCGATATTGGTCAGAAGGTTGGAGCCAGCGAGATTCTGGAGAGAATCGTGGTGAATCTCCAAGACGAGAGCGAAGCCTACAGGAAAATGACGATCGAGACGGTCGAGAAGATTGTGGCCAGCTTGGGTGCGGCAGACATTGGCGAGCGTCTCGAGGAGCGCTTGATCGATGGTATTCTGACCACGTTCAAGTCACAGACCGTGGAGGATATTGTCGTGCTAAACGGCTTTGGCTCCGTTGTCAACGCCCTCGGTACGCGCTGCAAGCCGTACCTGCAGCAAATTTGCAGCGACATTCTGTGGCGACTAAACGACAAGTCTCCAACGGTGCGACAACAAGCAGCCGACCTCATCTCACGCATCGCTATGGTCATGAAGCAGTGCGGAGAGGACGCTATGATGGGCCGAATCGGTGTCGTGCTCTACGAATACCTGGGTGAAGAGTACCCTGAAGTTCTCGGATCTATCTTAGGTGCTCTGCGATCCATTGTCACCGTAGTCGGTATCTCCCAGATGCAGCCTCCTATCAAGGACTTGCTGCCTAGACTTACCCCTATCCTGCGCAACCGACACGAAAAGGTCCAGGAAAACACCATCGACTTGGTTGGTCGTATTGCTGATCGCGGGCCCGAGAGCGTCAACGCTCGCGAGTGGATGCGTATTTGCTTCGAGCTGCTTGACATGCTCAAAGCGCACAAGAAGGGTATCCGTCGCGCTGCCAACAACACGTTCGGTTTCATCGCCAAGGCCATCGGTCCTCAGGATGTTCTTGCTACCCTGCTCAATAACCTGCGCGTCCAGGAGCGTCAGTCGCGTGTCAACACAGCCGTTGCTATTGGCATCGTCGCCGAGACTTGCGCGCCTTTCACGGTTCTTCCCGCGCTGATGAACGAGTACCGAGTGCCCGAGCTCAACGTCCAGAACGGTGTCCTCAAGTCTCTGTCTTTCCTCTTCGAATACATTGGTGAGATGGCCAAGGACTACGTCTATGCCGTTACTCCTCTCCTCGAAGACGCTCTCATCGACCGTGACCAAGTCCATCGTCAGACCGCCGCCTCGGTCGTCAAGCACATTGCGCTCGGCGTCGTCGGCCTCGGCTGTGAGGACGCTATGGTCCATCTCCTCAACCTGCTCTACCCCAACCTCTTCGAGACCAGCCCACACGTCATTGACCGTATTATCGAGGCTATCGAGGCCATCCGCATGGCTGTCGGTCCTGGCGTGGTCCTCAACTACGTATGGGCAGGCCTCTTCCACCCAGCACGCAAGGTCCGCCAGCCGTACTGGCGACTCTATAACGACGCCTACGTGCAAGGCGCCGATGCGATGGTGCCATACTACCCCAATCTCGACGAGGAGAAGGTCGACAGGCCGGAGCTGGCCATCATACTGTGAGACAAGTGGGCATCTCTAGACGAGGTGTGGAGGCACACGGAGGCAAGCGTGGGGTGACACGGGAGGTTGATTCATGATTGGTTTCAAGGTTTGCTACGTACGATATCCAGACACAGATTGCGGCAGGGCGGGGGGACTACGGCAGCCTGCAGGACGCACTGGGTCAAAATTCCCAGTAGTATTAGGGCTACGCCACCACTGATATGGGGGGTAATACGTTTTATATGAAATAACGCTTATATGCAATAGGTCTGACTGGAATAAGTAAATCTGAGATCTGATTAGTGTGTATAGAGCTGTGCGTAGCGCACAGACTACCTACTTTGAAATAAATATCTTTTTAATAAGATGTTAGAACTCTCTTTTCTTTTTTTATGCTTACTACTATAATAATAAGTTATACTTATTTTTATATATATTTATAACTTTAGAGTTATTTGCTTTTATATAAATTAGTTTTATAACTAATATTTTATTTATATTAACTGTTTTTTTTTTCTAATATTTAATAATTTTCTATATAAAGCTTTATAATATATATTATATACTATAATCTCTCTATATATATATATAGTTCTATTAGTATCTTTATATCTCTCTATCTTCTTACACTTCTAATATAATCTATATAATATCTTTTAATTATAAGATTAAGCTAGAGATCTTAGAGAAGACAGCTCTAACTAAGTCTACTTATAAAACTATTAAGTCTTTCTAAAAAGTTATAAAGGTTAATAATTCTATTAACAGCTAGGTTGTTAAGCTTATTTCTAAGTAAGTTAGTAAAGTTATAATTCTAATTAAGTATATCTTTAAGAATCTATCTTTTAACACTATACTTTTAGAAGCTACTGCCTTCTATTTAGTATATATATACACCTCTATCTCTTTTTATACTATTCTTAATCTAACTTATATAAAATGCTATAAAGTTTGCTTCTAACATCCTTATTAATAACCTTTTTAATAAAAAAGATCTAGAGATAAGTTTATTATATAATTTCTCATAATCTTTTATAATATTAATATAAATATATAACTTTAAAATATAATTGCTGTTTATATTATAACTATAAATAGTTAGTATAGCTTTAAGCTGCTTAATTATAAGCGCCTGCAGAATGCTAATATCTATCTGATATAAGTGTATAATACTGCTTAAGCTGGTGTAAACTAATATACTACTTATAAGAATAGCAACAGCTTTTACTAAAACTGTATTATCCTTAATAGCTATAAGTTATATACTAACTGCACTTATAACTTTAGCACTAGCAATTGCTTTTTTAGTAAGTCTTATATAACACTATTTTATTTTTATATATTTGCTAATATATATATAATTGCAAAAAAGACTGCTATCTCTTATAAGCAGGCTAGTATTAAGCTTATAAGTATGTATAAGCTGAAGGTGTTCTATATTAAGTTATGCTTTCTTAAGCACTTATATAATATATTGCCTGAGGCTTTATAAGGCGTTAAACTTACTTTAAATGCTATAGCTAACTATATTAAAACTGCTAAACTTAATATATATTTATATACCTACTTATAATACTTTAAAAACTTACTAACTTATTATATAAATATTAGCAAAAACATTAAGATCAAACTTAAGTAAACAGTTTTATACAACCTTACTTTAGAGTATATATAGCTTTATAACTTTAATATTTCCAGTTTGAAGTTAGGCAATATAAGCATATATATTACCAGTATATATATAGGTTTATAGATATTAGGTATAGTTTTAAAGTTTGATATAGTTAGTATTTTAGTTTAGCAGATAGAGCACCTCTATATAAAGCTTTACAGCTCTATATAGAGGTGTTAGACAGCTTTTATCTTTATATTCTTAGGTTTTTAAATAAGATACTTCTATTATTCACTTTTATACCTTTTTAATTAACTTTATAATATTTTGCTGAATATTATATTACTTAGTACTTAACACTAAATAGCTAATTACTTATATATTAATTTAAAGCCTTTCTGCTTAATTATTATTAATAAATTTTATAACAGCTAAAAGAATAATATAATTATAACACTTCTTTAAAAGTTCTTTTAATTTAAAACATCTCTATTAACTTTAAAAAAACATCTCTAGAAATAAAAACTTCAGCATAAAGTTTATACAGTCTTTTCAGCTAGATTATTCTAATATATCTTTAAGCTTTTTTTCACTTACTGCTTCTTAGAACTAAACTTATTTACTTACCTATAAGCAGAAAGATTTATAATCTTATAATATAGTTTAATTAATATCTAAAAATGCTATTAGTTATAGCGTTAATAATCTCTTAAGTAGATCTAAGCAGCTTTAAGCAATACTATAATATATCTCTAGTTAACTAATAAGATTATATAACTTATAAGGAACTTTAGCTAGCAGTTTCTTTATATATTTATATGCTAGCGCAGCTATATTATTAGTTATAATGCTTTATATAAGGCATACTATATAGTTTTTCTTAAATAAGTTGCTATTTAACTTAAAGAGATATAATATTAATAAAGAGGTTAAACTATATTTAGGCTAAATTTCATTTAGTTACTTAATATATATAACAAACTACTTCTATTTAGAATTAAGATATATACTGCAATTAATACTTATTTATAATATATTATATAGTTTTATATTAAGTTTTCTATATATATAGCATAATCTATCTTTACTTAATATCTTTTTATACTTTAATATTAAAAAGTTATACTTCAGATTATATAATTTAACTGTAGTGTTAAAACTGCTTTTATTGCTAAAGCCTAATAATATCTATTATAAGATTATATAAAGAGACTTCTAAGTTAACTAAAAGAAGATATATCAGTTGAATTTTATAACTATTAGATATTTAGCAAAAGTATCTATAACGTTAAGATTAAAAGCTAGTAGAATCAGCTCTGCTAAGCATAATCTGCAGTATAGTATATATATTCTCTATTTCTCTCTATATATTAATATTATAATTAATCTTAATAAGAATATTTCTACTAACTTTAAATATTTAGTCTTTTCTACTCTATATCACTTATAGACTAAATTGCTCTATTATTTATCTTTCTGCTTTTAATCTATAAAAACTTTAAGAATTTCATTTAGCTCTAAAATAACTATATTATATAAGCATAAAAGAGCTAACTATATATAATATCTAAGCAACTTTAGAAGTTATATTACTACTATAATCTAATAACTGCAAAAGACTTTATTTAGCTGATTAATTTTAAAAAGGTTTAAAAAATGCTAGCTATATTATTATAAAAAGAGCTTAACTTAGATTAATATCTACTAAAGCAAATATTAAATCTCTATAGAGATATTATAGCTTCTATATAGAATCTCTATTTTATATTAGAATTCTGCAGGTTAAAGTATCTATAGATTAAAGCATATAACTTCTTATAGCAATATCTTAAGCTGTATATAATTTTAAAGTGTAGCCTAAAGGTTGCCTTATTTAAAAAGCAGAATAGTAGAGTAAAATAGGTAAAAGTATAGCTTTAGCAGTTTAATATTAATATTAATTAAATTTTAATAATACCTAATAAAAATAGAGAGATAGATATAAATTAAATTAGACTTATATTTATAGCTATAACTTAAGAACAGTTTAAATATTATTAATATTAAGTAGATCAGTTTTACTCTCTTTAATTACTTTTGCTATAATCTCTTTTTAGCCTGCTTCTTTAAACTCCTCTTAGATAATAAGCTTAATATCTTATATATCTACTTTTAAAATTATATATTTCTAAGACCTAAGTTGCTTTTAAATTTGCTTTTTAGCCTTAATAGCTTTTACTATAAGCTTTTGTTCAGTTTAAGTCTAGATATATATAGATTTAGCTATATTATTCTCAGAAGTAGTTATTAAAGCCTTTAGTATAAGATATTACTTAAATTAGATCTTTTTTGAAATGTTTAAGTTAGAAATAACTAGCTTAGTTTAGCTTTAAGAGACCAGTTAGAAAGTGTAAATCTCTTTTTTAGAAATAATTAATAACTTTTTAAGAAATATATAAAGATTTATAGTATTATATATAATACTATAAAACTTATATATATCTATAAGGTTCTTTAGGTTTACTAGCATTACTTATTAGTTTTAGTTTAAGAAATGCTTTTCTATAATAAACTTTATAAGAATATAACTTATTATATCTATATAAGAAGTATAAGTAGTTATTATTAAGAATTATAACTTTCTTATAAACTTCTTAATAACCTTTATATAAGTATATATTTAAATTAAGATTCTATTAAAGTCTATCTTATAAAAAGATGCAATTTATAAGTTAATTATAATATTAGCTATTAGGTTTATAATTAGTTTATTTTTAATATATTTAATACTAGCTTATTATTCCTCTACACTATATTAAATAGCAGTTAGAAAGCTTAGCTGAGGCTTAATATCAGATATAAAAAGACTTTATTCTATAAGATTAGCTGTACTTTTATATAACTCAGCTTAAAAGGTCTTAAAAGTTAGTAAGGTTTTAAAATTATTAGAATTAATAAAGTTAATTATAGTTAGCTTTATAACAGAAAATAAATCTAATTAGTAATATATATAGAACTGCTATTTTCTAACTAATTTTGCTATAAAGTAGTTAATTATTGCCTATTTTAAGCAAATTAATAATATCTTAGCTGCAGCTGTTAGATATAATAAATAATAAAAAGACAACTTAGATAAAGTTCTATATAGAAGTATATAGTTTTATAGATTCATATAATAAAGTGTATAGCTTACTTAAGGTGCACAATAAATACAAATATATATTAATTATTAAAGAGGTATTACTGGTTTTACAGATAGTGTATACCTAAATTAGAAATTTGGCCGTAAGCGGTAAGTTTTGAATTTTGACCCAGTGCGTCCTGCAGGCTGCCGTAGGGGACTCCAATTTAGAGGGAGAGCCCTGAGATGAGAGGATGAAAGGGAGGGGCAGCAGCGAGCAAGTAAGCACAACTTGAAGCAGGCAGAGAATGGGAACTAAAAAGGGAACAACACTGAATAACGCGTGTTGTGTTGTTGTGTTACGGGCGCAAGGTAGCCCATTGTACTGAGTCATAATACTCGATCGTGTAGACTTCTTGTAGTTGGTGGAGCATTCCCAGCGGCGTTAGGCAGAATAATCACGAAAGCTTTTTTTTGGACAATTCATTCATATCTTATTTGGCGAGTTTGCTCTCTCAAGTCACGATGTATCTTGGACATGTTGCTCTTGTACACGTATTGTGCTGTGTGTATTTGGTACTATATGCCTCAAGTTGATAATGACTCAAGCGATGCTATACGGATCGTATATTGACTATAAAAGCAATGTAAAGTGGACTGATGGCATGGAGACGGCACCGACAACGAATCGGACCCGGGGCAACGCGTCTAGGATCTCACGATGTTTGCGTTGCAACAGAGAAAAAAGTTGTGTGAGCGAGAGTGGGAGCGCGAGCGCGTGAGTTTCCTTCGGTTCGCATCGCAGATGGAGCCAGCCAGAAAAGTCTCGAAGAGTTGTAGGCCAACGGATAGCCGAGAGAGTGCAACACCCGCAGCTGGCCGAAGAAGCCCTCCCTCCATCCAGCCTCCTGTCCCCATCGTTCATCCCCGTTCTCGGGTACCTATTCCCTCCTACCGGCGTCGACCCAGCAAAGCAACGCCCGCGTTTGAGGTCGCTTTCCCCGGGATCCATCATCGTCACGACGCGCCCGTGTTTACTGACGCCGTATGCGGTGTCGCGGTGCCAATTGTGGTGGTGGAGGGGAAAGAGAGCGCGCAAGGGTGCTACGGTTGCGCTGTCTCCTGTTTTTTTCTGTTGTTGTGTCGCTGTCAGCGGTAGCCTTGCTTCCCGCCAGGCACAGCTCACGTGCTGCCGGGTTCTATCTACATGCGAAGTTTTCACGTTATAAAAAGAACAAAAAATCTCGCGTACGGGGAATGGAAGGACGATTGGATGGGATCATGGATCCACGGAAGGGAGGTTTTGTCTGCGTCTCCCTACGAGGATGAGAGATACGGATAGGAGACAGGCCACTTTTTTCTCTCTCTCTTTCCAACGCTGTATATCCTGGATGTTCCTCCAGGCACCGAAGGGAGGAGAAAAAAAAAAAAAGGTTCAGGGTACTTTCTACTCTAATCATGCATTATTCCTTTCCCAATGGCATAATGTCCCCAAGGAAGACAAAGTTCCCCTTTCCTCGTTGGCGATGATCTGCAAAGTCCTTCTGTTCCATGTGTTTGCGTGCCTACTTCAGTCATTGTACATACACGTCGATAGGGTGTGTATGTGTGGGTCGCGGAAGAAGAACAGTTTTTCCCCCCTCCCCATCGCTGGTGTGTTTGAGATGTCTTCGGAATGCAACTCTCCTTCTGACGTGGGCGTGGTTCAGGGGCTGGATTAGGTACCAGCCAGCCCGGGATTTTTGCGTTGCAGTTGGATGAGGTTGCAGTTGCTTTACGGATACCTTCTTGGGTGCACCCGTGGGGAACATTTGGCGAACATCCTAAGCTGAACACTCCTCCGTCCCCCTTCTCCGGACGGAGAAAAAGATGCGAGATTCAGGTGAGTCGACACGGGTAGATTGTCGAAGCCGTTCTGTAGCGTATAATATGGAGGAGAGAGAATAGGAAATCCTGTTTCAAGAGACAGAGCCTCAAAATGCTGCTGGCCATCACCGACTTCATCGCAAAACATTGACGCTCTCTTTTCATGCGTGGTCAGGTAACTATCTAATAATTTTTTTTTTTTTTTTTTTTTTGCGCATTACCTCTTTCGGGGGCAAGGCGTCGGCATGGGAATGTGACATTTCGGTTTTGTTGCCTCCAGCGCTAATAAACGATGTGGATGGGAGGGGGGGGCCTTCTTTGGCCGTTTTCGTCCAGTGTTCTGCCAGCGGGCGGGCGCACACCTCAGTGAGGTGAGGTGCTTGTGCTGGTGCGATGGCAGCCAGCGTAGGTAGCTACGGTACCATAAGGTGCGAATACATACCGCCAACTGACCTGACTGACTTCACTGGGCTGCTTGGCGGCCAACAAGCCCGCCCTCGGCATTGTTTTATTCTTCCTACACCTTCTTCTGACTCGCCTCATTGCCCTGCTTTGAGCCCAGCTGGCTTGCCGGGGATTTTGAGTCGCGAAAAGAATAACGGCCGCGAAGGCGTCGTCGGGCGTTTCTTTTGGCGCAAAAGGGTCCCTGCGGGGGATCTGCAAGCCTGCATCGGCCGACGATAACAGAGTTGAGGCTAGCTGGTGATAGTTCTGATCTGTCTGAGGCGTTGCTTGAGGCGCTAATCGCCCTGTCTAACTACTTGCGCAAGCCGTTTTCAAGTTTATAACCTCTGAAGTAGATGATCGACAGCATTCCCGGGGTGGTTAGAGGTCACTGCAGTGCCCCCGAACTCCTATTTCTCGCTGTCGCGCAGGTCCGTCCAAGTAGCCGTCAGGAAGCCAACCATCACCAACACAGTAAGCCCTGTCTCGGTGACCTCGGCCAAATTCACTGGCAGAACCAGGATTTCCCCCCCTGGGGATTGACTGGCGAATCTTGGAGAATATATCTAGACATCTGTTCTAGACAGCCACAGCGGAAGCCGGTGAGGTTCGAGTCCTCGAGACCTTCTTGCTTCATTTGCATTCCGGTTGCGTTCAACAGCAAGCAAGAAGGGGAGGGCCTGTCTAGGGTGCAAGGTACGCAGTCGACCGGACCACCGTGCCG
The DNA here is from genome assembly GCA_027406005.1 of Colletotrichum horii. Classification (NCBI taxonomy): domain Eukaryota; kingdom Fungi; phylum Ascomycota; class Sordariomycetes; order Glomerellales; family Glomerellaceae; genus Colletotrichum; species Colletotrichum horii. Next base: position 7,067,068 of record JANVYB010000001.1, on the reverse strand, counting down.
TGTCTCATCTGAACAAAGAAGGAACGGGCGCTGTGCTCTGCCGCAGCCTTGCTGGGACGACGCGCCGTTTACGAGGGCGTGCGGCCATCAAGATCGATCCCAACACTGGAATACCCGCAGGCACGGGTGCCCCTTCATGCTGTGTCCTGACTCCTGACACAGCCGTGGTAAATCTCAACCCGCGGATACGGTTTCGCACCCGGAAAGTCAGCCTTGTCTGCGCGTGTCGTCCCATGTGTAAGGTCCACGATCGTCATAGATCGTCGCCGTCATGTTCCTGTCGTCCCCTCTTCCCACGAGTAGTCGACTTCTTCCACGCATGGCCGAGACGCTGATCCGGAAGCTTCCTCCAACGCTCCAGAAGATCCTTGGGCAAGACGAAGGTCAGGAGAAGGCTGCAAGGTGCATCCGCGGAATTTGTGCGGAAATAGCAATTGTTTTTAGCAATGCCCCTAGCTTGCGTCACTAAGAAATATTGTAGCGCGAAGAACCATCCTGGAGGCGCAGGCGGTGGACCAAAGGAAGCTGGCTGTGCCGGGGAGCCAGCTCAACCACCTAGCGGCCGGTCGGACGCCGGGGCTCTCGGAAGCTTGAGGTAAGTTTCTCACCGGCGGTCGCGGGCTGGCAGCTCAGCCTGTTGCGCGTCGTCAGGCGGCAAAGATGGCGCTGGGGTGCGACTCAGGTGCTCGTGTTTGTTGCCGTGGAGGGAACTTTCGTCGGCATCGCATCGAAGTATGGCGATTTCTCAGCCGAATGTGTTGCGGTGCCGCAGCCGGTGCGATCTGTTTTTAGAGCACTACGACAAAACAGTGCGAACGAAGCCGAGTTGGCACAACAGATCTCAGAGTCTTGCGCGTTGTGGTGTCGGGACAGCGTGGCCCGGATGAATCGGTATCGGCAAAGCCTCAGCCTCAAGGACGGTCCCGGAGGAAAGTGATGGTGAGTGGCGCATGAGTCTCCGACGCTCTTTGTAGAGGGGCAGTCGGAATAGAACCGGAGAGAATAGGTTCCTGGGATTGTGAGCCTTGCATTCTGAATCAATCTGAGGCTGGTGCGGACAGAGGGATAGGTTGTTGGGTAAGGTGTTGCTACCGCGGTACGAGGATGTGCCGTTCAATGCTGGGACGAAACGATTCCGGGGAAAGAAAAGCTAATCAATCTGGGGTGCACGCGGGGTTCATGGCACTTTAAGTAGGTATCCGTACTTTTATCAGGCGAAATGGCCAAAAAAAAACATGGGAATATGAGTAGATTCGATGAAAGTGCAAGGGGATTTTAAGACGTTTCAGATGGAACAAGGCAGGCGGGCTACGTCATTGAGTGTTTCGAAACACATCCCACGATGCCCCTTCCTCCTTCGGTTTCCCCCGTGTTTGGGCGGGTTTGGGGGTGTGAATTGCGGCAAGTGCAGCCAACCACCAGCCCTACCGACGGTACGGACAGCTCCATGCCTCAAGATGCCTTCCTTCCATACCTGCCGAACCTAACCTTACCTCAGCCTTTGTCAGTGACACCTTTCCACTGGGTTATTGAGTCGAGCTGGAGGGCATCCGCGCCTGCCTCACTTTCTGTGCTTTCAATTCTGACGTCGTCGCAAGGTGACTTCCCCAAGGTAACCTTGCCTACCATACCTTCCGTGCCTACCTTACCGCATCTACCACTGGGCACTAAGTGGCGGCACTCAAGACAACGGAAGGCATGACCCGATTCAAATAAGCCTTACCGAGACGGAATCTCGAGTCAACATCAACCCAACTGAGCCGCAACTTCCAACAGGTAGAAAACCGCAGCTACAGCATCAATCCCATCCGATCAACACCACGTACCTGCGCACGTTTCATCCCCTTTTTTTCTTTTTTTGTTCTCCTACGGCCCCAGCGAGCTGAATCCCATCTCTTCGTCATCGACCACGGAATTACCTGAATCGGGCAATGCGGAGGAGAAGATAACACCAACAACAACACGGATGCAGCTTGTCAATATCACATCCTACAACCCGAAGCCCCAAACCAATCACCGTCTCCCCTCCCTATGCCATCATCGTGGGCGCATCTCTAGCGACAGCACCCGACCTCAGTCTTTGTCTCTGTCCGACATCCCCGTATGCGGCTTGAGGTTAGCGGCCACACCGCTCCGATTGGCGTCCTCGCAGCAACAACATCGGAGCGCCTTGACCCTTACATGACGCCGCCGTACAGCGGTAGCCCGCCTCAAACTCTGCTTTTGGCCTGGCTTCTCTAAACGGTCGTTCGCGTCTTCCTTCTGGGCTTGCCGGCTGCAGCGACTTCCGCCATTAGAACGTGCAGCCATTGTTAGACAAGACGCCTCCAGGCTTTTGTGTAACTTGGGCCTTCGTCCTGTTAGCCCGGCCTCGCTGCCTGCTGTTCGCCATGGCAAAACTGGAGCTACCTGATGGGATCAACACAACTTCCCCGATGCCGCTAGGGAGAGACGTTCGTCCCGTCTCGGTAGGCGTCGCTCAGGGCGTCAGTCTGTCAAAGTCAACCGCATGTCTGCAACAAGTTACGCGCGTCACCCGTCATCCGCTCCACCTGCGCCAAAATACCTACAACACTCGCAAGTTACAGCACATATCAGACCCAACGTCCAACATGCGGCATTGACCAACAGACGACTTGGGATGCTCTTGGTTTTGTCCTGCCCCTTTTGCCGACACGGGTCAATCACGGATGTCATGAACGCCGGCTGGGGCAGGAGCAGGAAGAGGAACAGTAACGGCGTCAGGAACAGGAACAAATGCTCCTCCCCTGGTCCCAACCAGCTATTTCGAGTCGGCGTGACAGCAGGCAGAAGGACGGGTACGGATATCCGTACATGGCATCCCACAGACGACGAAGCAAGAGGAGTTGTACTGCGTCTCGCGTCCCCGTGCTTGCCAGGCACACGCTCTCAGACGGAGACCGCTTCGCATCATCACTCATCAGAACTATTGCTCCATTCTTCTCGATGCAACACAAAAGTCGAGGGCAGAAATTTGAGCGAGCGAAGACGAAGACATGAACCCACTGCCCGCCATCTATCTGGAGACAACGCTCTGATGGACCCACATAGAAATTCAAATCAATGCCTGCTCACAGGGTTCTTCCATTGCATGGCTCTCGATTCGACTGTTGAACAACAGCACCACCAGCAGATGCAGCATCCAACGAGCAGGCAAGCAAGCAAAGCACAGGCACAGGCAGAGGCAGTGACCACTCGCGGCAGCAGAAACAGCATGCAAAGCCTCCGCAGCTGTGCAGGGACGCAGGATACGGCAAGAAACGCCTAGGCGCTAAAATCTTCACCATGCCGTTGTGGTCGTCCTCTTGCAGTCCGAATCGGGACTCGAGAGAGGAATAGTCCAAAGTTACCAAACCATTTTGGCAATTTTGAAGCTCGAGCGTCCAACGGCGAGTGCGTATCCCGTGCTTGCCGTCCCGTCGCTGGGCGCGCCTCACGGCTCTTCCTCGCTGTAATTAGGCTCCCCAACACCGTCCAGAGACAACAATCAGAGGCGATGGCACTCTGAGCTTCAGGCACCCCCAGGCACTACAGGCACCGGTCCGCAAAGCAAAGTGAGGCTGGCACGGCTGGTCCGTCTGCAGGAAATCAAAAAACGGTTATGATCGTCACTCCCCGCTGTGGGCCGCAGACAGGCCGGGGTTGTCGAGCACACTACCATCCCTTCCGGCGTAGCGTCTCCATACAGTTCAATGCCAAGGGAGCTGTCTGGAGTCTCTTCTGGAGTGCTTGATTGCCTCCAACAGCAGAAAAGACCCGCCTTTGGGGAATCCTCGTCGATTCTGAGACACACCCTTGTCGACTCAATCAGCAAGGGGCTTGCTGATGGCTCGCCCTCCCGCCTCCTCCGCTGTCGCTACCAGGCTGCGCAGCGGTCATCCACGCAACCGCACACTGCACGCAGCACGCAGCACACCTACCTTACGGCACTGGACGGGCGGGCTGGCACTTGGGTGTTGGGGTCCCCCCTTTAGACGCACTCCTTTCATAATCTTCCGCCAAGGGTTATTTTAATGAGCTTCTCGTACTCAGCATCCCGCGATGCGCTTGCACTGCCCTTCGGCATCTTTCATCACACAAAGTCACTTAGGCTCCTCCCATTCCATCCATACCCATACCCATACCATGCTACCTATGCTTTGCCTTACGGAGTACTGCACTAGGCAACCCTATCCAGCACGTTTCTCGACATTACATTCTTCTCGAAGTCTAATCCACCGCCAGCGTTGCATCCGAGGCCCTGTGGGTCGACTCTTTATCCTTCTTGAGAGCCCTTCCAAGATTTGACATCCGCCTTTGGCAGCTCGAGAAATCCACTTTGTTGCCGCACGAGGCCGGCGCCCGCTCATCCGTTGGAACGGTAATATGACAGATTACCTACAGATTGCAGCCGACAGAATTCGTTTCCTTGGATGCGACCCTGTTATTGTTTGAAGAGAGGATCAGTCAGTGCCGGAGCTGGCGCCGAATTCCAGGCGTTGATCGGCGCCGTCATCATCTCGGTTATCTGGGTCAGGTGGCCCTCCACGCTCAACTCAACTGCACCTCTTTGACGGCTCCAGGAATTCACCTGTGCGTTCGGCCCTATTCACTGCCGTTGACAGCCAAATCCGAGTCCTTCGGGGAACTGAGCTCTGTGGCTCGCTGGTAGGCGCGCCGTTTTTCAATAGCCTGAACTGCTCGGTCAAGGGACGAGCGTTGAACATGGCGCGATGGCTTACCGCAGCCGCTCGTCACTGCCGCCACCCGTTGTTCGCCATTTGTGATTGCGGCCTCCCGTTCTGCTAGTACCAGAAGCTGCCAGAGCACGTTCCCCTTCGTCTGATGGAGTCAGATATCGTCACTCGACCACAGATGGAAGCACGTTCTATTGCCATGTCCCACTCTCAACGACATGAGGTCGACTTATCAAATCCTCAACCCCATCATTGCCGAGCCCATTTCGAAACTAATACGGATAGTCGATCAGCGTTGACGTGCCCTCGATACTCCGCCGCGTTGGCTGGTTGGCACGCCTTCGTCGACGTGAACCACGTCTGTTCACCGCGGCCCCAGGCTCATCGGCGACCTTAACAGCGCCTCTATAAATTCTACGAACATGGGATGCCCCTGCTTAGCGTGTTTCAAGTCACTGTTTTGGGCCTACTGTCAACTCGTTGCCTTCGAATAAGGCATAGTGAGGCTTTGATTTGAGATGAACGCTGGGGATAATCTCGAAGAACCCAGTCGCGACTCTCCATGTTCCGCATATCCCATCTCGCTCATTCCGAAGACGACACCTTATGATCAACTCCTTCGGGAAAAGAACTGCACAACAGCCCCAGAAGAGGCTGTTGGGACCTGGCAGAACGACGCATCCTCATCGAACGACGCCGCACGTCGGCTGTTGTCGATGGGCTTATTGGGGTTTCTCTAGGAAAAGTGCTGCTCTAGAGCAGGGTTGCCCCTACTTGTTTCTCTGCGGGCTATGGAGGTAGCGAACTGGAGACAACCGTCCGGGGATTTTATTGCCGAATTGAACTTACATGCACCCATTCTCGTCCTAGGGCCTTCAACTCATCGAATTCTGGACCCCACATGCCACTTCTCGAACGCCTAGGGACCCGTCAATGTCGAACAAATTTTCCGTTGCTAAGATGATGGATTCTGTTATCGGGGTCAACGAACCCGTGTTTGGATAGGGGCCAAATGAAACGTTCTCGATGTGTCGAGCCACCACGGCAAATGATATTTGCCACGACATTTGGCCGGGTAGAATCATGCCACCATATGGCGACAACGATATCAGCCAACGCTTCAGCGAATGGACCTTGGACGACGCCTCTGAGTCCGAATCGGCCCGCAAGTTTTGGCACGAGAATGCTGGTATGCCGCGGTGCTGGCTGTCATCAAAGCCTCTTAAACGCCCCCTCACGCTTCTCGAGATAATTGGCGTGCCTGAGAAAATGGCGTCGCTGGGAACATCGATTTTCACATCGGCATGTCTTGAAACACAGCCTGGCGATGATTGGCTGGGCACGACCGTTGCAATCAGAGGCAAAGTTGCTCATCAGGGTCCAACTCAGGTACTAGCAACGATTAGATGACACTAGAGGATTGTGTCAGAAGCCATTTCCACAGGCCGAAGCGCATCGTGACCGCTCTTCAATATCCCCCGAGGGCCCCGGTCACGACTAGGCCGCCCTGGCAAAGACCGGGGGCCACATAGGAACGTTCCGCACTCTCAATCTTTAGCGTCTCGAGGCCCGCCAAGGGTAAAGAGGCGAATCACGAACGAAAGGCAGTTTTAGTTGTGCAGCGTTAGGTGGGTGTTGGTGTGTGGATGGCGGCTTGTTGATGCGGTTGTTCTCTGGCTGCAGCGGAATAGCTGCTAGTGCAACGCCACTCCCATCATCCGTCATCTCCCTGAAAAGGAACGGTGGATTAGCTCCCTTGCACATCCTTGTTGACTGCGTGGGTCTTTTGGCTCTGGTGCAATCAAGTACCGGGGCCCTCTTTTCTGCTTCGAATCCCCTGTCGCTCATCGCGCCGGGGGTTGGAGGTGAGAATGCCTTACCGCACGAACACCTCAGGCACCAAAGATCCGTGAAAGCCGCGAGACATTTGCTACCGTGCACTCCTAGTGTATCCCATTAAACGCCGGATGTGGCTCAAAACCCACTTTGCCCATTTTCGCGAAAAGTGACATTAGACCCCTACCAAAGCCCCAAAATGCAACAGCATTTTTTTTAAACTCTTGCGTAAATTAACTATAACGCAGCTAATAAAAAAAAAGAGATATTTAGGTATAACTTAATATAGAGATTATTTTTTTTTAACTCTATTTTAGTTATTAATTTATATTAAATTTTTAATTGCTTATAGAAAATAAAAACTATTATTTTATATTTAGATTACTATTAATAATATTAATATGATTTACTTCACTTTTACTTAATTTAACTAACTAGATATATAGAATTTTAATTAATATGCTTTTAGCTAGTTATAGATTTTTTAATCTAGTTAGTGTTAAATTATTTCAGCTTTCTAATATTACTACTAGAAAATCTACTCTTTAACTTACTACTACTACTAATTAATAATAATACTAATAATAATGCTGCTAACTTTATAGATATTAATTCTAACAGCAAAGATAATAATAAGCTTTTTTTTTTAATACTTTTATTGTTTTTATAGCTAATTTTAGCCTAAGGCTGGATTTATTGCAAGCAATAGTTATATCTAAGCTATCTTCTATTTAAGCCTTATTATAAGCCTTATTGCAAGCCACTTTAACTTCTCTTACTCTTCTAACTCTTAACAGCACTAAAAAACACCCTTTTTTCAAGCTTAAGCTAACTATACAGTACTTACTAAAAGAGTAGCTTAACAGCAGTATTCTAGAGTTATCAGAGGTTGTCCAAAAAATACAATATAAATACATCTCCTCATAAGGTTAAATCTACTAAAGTAAGTATTTTTAAGCAATTAGTATAGCTATTATAAAAAGTAAATATACTATAATTATCTATGAAAAAAGCGCTATTTCTAGCAGTAGGACCCACTTTTATAGCCCTTAGTTTACTATAGTTATTACTGCTTATATAATAAAAGCACTAACATTTTCCTTCTTAAGTTAAATATAATACACTAAAAATACAAACCCACTTTTAAATATATATAAAATAATTTATTTAATAATATTACGTAATAACCTATATAAACCCTGTATTTTTTGCTTTATTATAGCTATATATCTAAAAATAATATTAAAAACTATTAAATTTAATTAAAAATAGATATTTTTATAAAAAATATAAAAATATAATATATTTTCTGTATTATATTTTTTCTAACCTTTGAGAGTTATACTGCTATAACTCCTTCTAGAAGCTGCAGCTTATAAGCTATACGCTAGTTGCTGCTAATCTCACTAGTAAGACCTCTCTCAATCTATTCTTATGCTTTATTACTGCTGCTGATGTTGCTAAATAGGCTGACTATACTAATAAATGCTTCTAATAGTAGCAAGTTAGCGCTAGCAGCCTTCAGCAAAGCCTAAAGCAGAAGGTATTACAAATTGAGCTATACTTTAAGACCTTACTAGCAGAGATTTACACCTTTCTTACTGTACTAATCTATATATTAGTTTACTATAAATCTAACTTTAATTATTATTAGTTAACTGATCTCTTATGCTTTACTTATAATATTGCTAAATAGCTCTCTTATAACTGCTTTGCTACTCTATATCTTAACTTCTGCTTATAAGACTTAAATATACTTAACTTCCCTATAGAGATCTAACAGAAAGTTAAGCTATAGTTAACCTAAATATAAAAGATATCTCTATAGCTATAGAATCTTAGTACTATTATTACTGTTAATAAGTATATAATCTACTTCTAAAGAAAGTCTTATAATATTATCAAAATACTTAAGAAGCTTATTAAAGTTAGGTTTAAACTGTAAGTAGCAGCTTAATAAAGCTATTTCCTCTTATAGATCCTTTATATATATATTAACCTATTATTAACTTTAGAGGCTGCTGCTGCTAAAAAAAGCCCTCTTAGTATTAACTCTATCTCTCTGCTAGAGGCTTAAGTTTAAGCCTTAATAGAGGTAGTATAAGGTTTTGCCTCTCTTATAGAGAAAAAAGTGCTGCAAAAGCTGCTAGTAGCTAAGCAATTAGCATTTACTTAAGCTATTATTATCACCTTATTATAATACTTATCTACTTACTACTTCTAGCTAGAGGCTGCTACTACTTACTACTATATTTTTATTAATAACTTATTTACTATTATTAACTTTATATATTATTTATATTAACTATAGCTACTTATTGCTGCTATTAGTACTGCTAAGCTAAACTCTAAAGTTATCAAACTATTTAAGCAGCTATAAGCTAATAATAAAAAGAGTGACTATATCTCTTAAGGCTATCTATATATATATTTTACCTTAAATAGTAAAGCCTGCTAATTTATATTTAAAGATAATACTATTATACTTCTGATCAGCAGTATATTTAACAGCAAGAAGATTGCTACTTTATACTAATATAAGCATTCTTTAGCTATATTAACTTCAGCTAGAACGTTATAAATATCTTTTTAGATTAACCTTACTACTAGCCTTATTAGCTTGCATATTAATATTACTAGCTAATTTAAATAGAAGCTATTTATTATTATTATTATTATTAAATAACTATTTATATCTACTCTAATTAATATATATAACTATAGTATAAATAGTATTAATATTAGCAACTAATATAAAGCTAACTACAGAGGTATTACTATATATTGCAGCTATTATAGCAGCTAACAGCTTATAGCTTTTAATTTTTTACTAAATATATTAACTGCTAGCAGAACACTTTAAAATAATATTTACTAACTTTTATATATCTATAAAAGTTATACTTACTAATATATACTTACTTTATAAAGCTTTAAATCTATATTATAAAAAGCTTTCTGCTATATTCTATTATAAACTTTATAAGCAATTAATAGCTAAATTTAAAAATATTATATTTAGAAAAAAGTCTTTTTTAACTATTTAGCTTACTAAAAATAAGCTATATAATTTCAAATAGCATAAGAGAGAATAAAAATACTAAATATATATAAAGCATTTCAGAAAAACTATATTAAAAGAGACTGATAGAAATATAATACTAACATATTGTACACACTAAGGCTGCCTTCAGTACGATATACCTCTCTGCCGTCAGAGCGACTGCTAAATAAAATAGCATAGTATTAAGCCCTAAACGTCAGCATTACTAGAAGGGATATACAGAGCGAAATTTAGGTTAGAACCCCCTTGTCGACTATATACCTCATGTGGAGTCAGTCATGAATCGAATTACGCAATTAGCCAGTTTCAGTTTGAGCCACATCCGGCGTTTAATGGGATACTGATCGTTGTGGCCCCTGCTTTACCAGGTTGGAGAAACATCCAGGACTGGGGAGTGAGCACATTGAAGGCGCGAGTCTGTTTTGGTCGCAAATCTGGCAAAATACATCGACATGAGCGCGTGTGGACAAACACTGAGAGGCAACAGGCGCGGTAGTAGCACGCTCGAAACCGACCCACGATATCCGTATCTCAGAGAGAAATATCCAGTCTGCCTAAAATGGACGGAAAAGTTTTGGTTGAGAGATGAGATTTCTTGGCGTGGAGGACAACGGGGCCAGATATCATCGAGTGGAGGGGAGCTCCTTGCCGACACGGCGAGACGGACACTTTTTCAGGCCCAGCACGTGAGAACAAGAGATCGCAACGTCGTTCGCTTACCTAGAGGAGGTGAATTAGCCCAGCATCCAGGGCAGAGAGCAACATGTGGTACGTACGGGATGCTGAAAAGGAGCGGCATCTCCACCCTTGAGGATGGATGAGGGTGGATGAGGGGCAGCGCCAATCGAGGGTACCCCGGATCGTTGATGTAATCGCTGGGCCTCTTTGACGTTTGGCAAGCGTTGCCCGGCCGGCTAGAAGGCCGAACAACGAGAAGAGTACATACGGCGCATTTTTGGAACTTGCCAGGAAGAGCGCGCGCGATGATGATGGTCCGTCTTTTCCTTGGCCAAGCGTGTCGCAAACGCAGATGAAGGGGATGCTGATGATGGGGAAGGGGATGAAAGAGAGACTCACTACGTCAGCCTAAATCCACAAACGAAGGGTTTCGTGAACGACATCACACCCCATCCAGTGTGCTCCCTCAACCCCCGTCGTACTGTGATACAAACAGATACCCTGAACGAAGACCAAAACCTCAACCACCACCCTCATCACCACCACCACTATTATCACAGCGGCACCGACGCCTTCCACAGGTGTTCATAGGCTAGCTCGTTGTGGTCGTGGGAGGAGGCGGAAGCTGACACTGGCGTCATACATGTAACCTTTTTTTGTTGTTCCCTCCCACGCACTGAGCAGGAACCGACGTTTAAGCATTCTCGGTGTAGTTTTCCTGGCGATTTTGATGTCAGCCAGCGTTGGATTTTGCCACCAGAGACCCCGTCTGATGTCTGCGTGCAGGCCTCGACGCTAGAGTGAGACTTGCACCAAAGTACCATGTCCGCGAAAATAGGCTGCGAATATACCCAAGCATGCAACATATGCGGACTGAAGGCTGAATGGGTGAATTGTGCTTGGGTAGCAGTCACAGCGGTGTACTAGAGCAGTCGCGTGGGAGGGGATTGCGAAGCTACCATTATGGCGCACTCTCCTTTTCTTTCATTCGTGTTTGGTAGCAGCTATGACGGGCGCGCATCCGCCCCCCCCCCCCCCCCCCCCCCCCCAACTGAGGCTCTCTCTCCATGGCTCTCGTTGATGTGAAGGCGGCGGTTCGACTGGATGTCGATATGAGTGGAAGGCGGGATGGCGGGCACCCTGCTCCGTGCCTCCCGGTCAACAAAGCAAAGCTGAAGGACGTCAAGGTATACGAATAGGCAAATGGGCAATGTCGCTCGCCCCCCCCCCCCGGCACGGCGACGGCGACGGCGGCGACGGGATCGCAGAGTTGCGTCCATCTCGTACTCTTGGTGGGATGGGTTGCAGGCGTGGGATGTCAACGTATCAGAGATGCGGTGATATGACGACAATGTCGAACCCTTCTGTCTCTGGTCGTCCATTCTTGCTGCCCAAAGCCGCGGTTGCGATGTGGTCCAGCAGCACCCTCTCATTCAATTCCGCCCGCCCTCATCTTTGCAGGCCCCATGTCATCTCCCCTCCCCTCCCCCTTCAGAAGGGAAAGGACAGAGGAGAGGATGGGTATGGTATGGGGATGATGAGGACTGGGGGGGCAGGCAGGGCAGGCAGAGCAGTAGCAGGCGCAGAGAGCGTGGCAGGGAACGTGGAAACATCTACGGGTACCCATTGTGTAGTACGTAGTGCGCTGCGTAAGGTATCCTTCTGGTACGGATAGGCAGTGTAGTATTGTAAGGCAGGGCCTGTCTCTGAGTGTCTGTGTCCTCGACGATGAGGAGCCTGGAGGTAGTGTTGAAAGGTCAAATCTGATTGTTGAATTAGTGGCTCCCCTTTTTCTTTTTCGTCCCCTTCCTCTTTTTTTTCTCCCCCATTCCGTTCCCTCCACTTGCACTCTATCGTCGTGCTTCAATGTCGGTCCTCCCACGTACCATGTTCACCACAAGGGCTCAATTCCAAAGAGCCCCCAGACGCGCCCCTCCCCTTTCCCCTGCCAGTTGATGACAGCAGTTCCCGGGTGGGCTCTTGTGGAGGTTGTTTCAATCTTGCGCACCCCTGCTCGAAACGCATCAATACATTGACGTGCCTTACGTCAGTGGTGCACTGGAGGCCGAGGAGCAGACGCCTTGAGGATTTCACTACTTAGAACAGCAACTAACCACACGCCGCCTCGTCTTGGCCAGGGACACCCCACCATGTCAAGGGCCCCTGCTCACCAGCAGAAGGTCTGTTCTCTTGGCGCCCTCATTGACATCAGTCTGCGGTTGCCGGTTGCTTATTCCCTACCAGTGGGCAACTTGAGCATAGTATTTCGTATGTGGAAAAAAAAAAGTATTCTGTACACAGAGCACAGTACTATGGTGGTCCACTTCTCCTGTCCTTGCGCCCTCACAGTTTCTTCATGGCTCACCCCTACCTTTTTTTTTTTTTTTTTTTTACTACTTCTTCCTTTGCCCTTTGCATGCCGGCCTCACAGTACCGCACTACTTCTTCTAACTTTACCCTTGTCTTTTTTTCCTCGACACGCAAGGATGCCGTTGACATCGTTTGGATGCCAGAGGTGGGCGCTATGGAGCGAACGCAGCCCGGTGCGATGAAGAGGCTGCGTTGTGTACCGCAGTTACCAGTCCTCTCTGTCCCCCCTCTCTCTCTCTGCGCTCAGTGGACAGACTGAGAGAGGGGGGGAGGAGACGCATTCTCGTGGTAGCCCACCCACTAATAACAGACCTACCTGACTGCTGCTGGCAAAGCGGAAGCGGTCACGGGGTCACGTACCTCATCTTGCGCCTGCGATGCTCCAGTCGAGAGCTCCTCTCTGAAGCCAATTCACCACTCAGATGTTACTGCGTATTGCCGTGCCCTGCCCTCCACTCTTTTTACTTTCACGTCGTTCCTGACACTTTCCGGGTGCAGACCTACGATGCCATCACACGCACCGAGCCGGGGAGAGACGAAGAGGGATGGGGTAGAAAGACCTATAGAACCGCACTTGGGCTTTGCACACCTCCATTTGGCAAAACACCAAAGAAAAAAAGGACTTTCGTTGGGCGGCAGGCAGTCACACCGCGTTGTCTTGCTGTGATGTATATCTGTAGGGGACACTATCGTTGGACGACTGTTGGACGAGAACGCCCAAATAATCCTGGCCCTTAAAGCCCATCCATCCACCTTCAAGCAGGCCATTCTCAGAAATAAGGTGCCTGGCAATCTGGATACCCTTCTCAGCCTGGCCCAGGGACTTGTGGCGAGCAGCGCCGTTTCCGAGTCAAGGCTTGGGAAGACTGAATCTGGCCATGATGCTAGCAGGCTGGCTACGTATCTGGCATGGCGGGATTTTGCCCATGTACGAAAGCTGCGTAGGCCTTGCGGTAGGGGGAAAGGAGTCGTGTGGTTTTTTTTTTTTTCCCTCTCGCAAAGACCCTGCATATCCATCCTCCCACTCACCACGAATCGATCGCTTCGGCTTTGGACGCCCACCTATCGAATGAGATGTCCCATTTCCCGGACAGGAGGGGGAGGAGAGAATAGGGAGCCCGTCCGCCAAACAACATTCGTAGCTACCTACCGAACATCAAGCAACAAAAAAAAAAAAAGGCACAAGCTCCTCCTCCGATCGGGGGTTTCTTGGCCTCTGCCCCCTCCCGTGCCGTGTCCTTGCCTGCCCGTCATAAGTGGCGTTTTTTTACCTCCTTCGGGGTGCGTCCTGTTTCTCTGTCAGAGAGAGAGACAGACTGAAAAGGTCGACCGGAAACCAAGACCGCCATCCTACGTTACTCGACCCTGACCTTTACTTCACGACCTTGACCTTCACGCTATGCTAGTGCGGTGGATATGGCTCGGATTGGGCAGATGGGGGAAGAGAGAGTGAGCTCCTCTCCACGACATTATGGGCAATGCGCTAGAGGCGATGGCGAGCGGGAGAAACAGATACCGGTACCTTGTGGACTGGGCTTTTCCAGACGTGGTGTAGGTAGGGACTGGTGACTGGTGGGGGAGGCGCGTGAGAACAGGACACTCGCGCAGCAGTGGCAGCGGTGGTGAGTGAGCGAGCGGGCAAGCGTACGGGTGCAGGGCAAGCGCAAGTGCAAGTGCAAGTCACAGGTAGGTAGGTAGGCACGTCGTTGGGTAGGTAGGTGGGTGGCAGGTGGTGCTTGCACTTGTTAGCCTTGTCCAGAGTACCAAGTCGGGACAGGCGAGTGCGGAATGAGCTACTTCAGCCGTACTTGGCAGGTGGGCGGACGGAACGAAGATGCAATGGTGGCAGCCGCGTTGTTCGCTGGTAGTTGCTCCCGCATAGCGCGGTACCTGGCCTGTACAGGCATGGCCTTGGCTGTACCCGCAACTTCTGCGAAGAAGGTACCGGGGCAAGTCTCTCTCCTCCCCTTCTCCCACCTCATGGACTGCTCCTGCCTGAGCCTGCTTCCACCGCGCTGTGCTCCTCCTCTCCTCAGTGCAGTCGGGTGTCATAGGGAAGGTATCCATAGTGCTAGCAGCACCTTAGCTGCTGCCATGACCAGCCATGACCATGTCCACTTCACTTGGTCCCTGCCCTTGGCCCCCCCCTCCTTCCTTCCCTTCTGCTTTCCCTCCCTTCCCATCTGCCCCCCGGTCCATTCGTCGAGTTGAACCCCCATCCCATCCATGGCTAACGATACCCTACCTTACCCTGGACCCTTCACTCTTTTGCCCTCTTTCCTTCTCGTCGACGACCTCACTTGTCGGACCACACCCCCCCTCACGCTCCCACGCCCCCCCTTCTCTCTCACACCCCACCCCTTCTCTCATCGCTCCACCCAACGTACCTAACACCAAGTAAACCGACATCATAGCTTCATCTCTGTGTCTCTCCTTCCCGACCCGGCACCACCAGATGTAAAAGCGTTGTTCCCTCGCCTCCCATCATTTTCAGGCCCATCTACAATTTTGACCCAATTTTCTGAACGCTCATCATCAGAGATCATCAGCTCCATCAACCAACCTCAAACCGCACCAAGCAAATACACAAACGTCCTTAGACGCGCTCCGCCTTCTCGTTGTTGCTTCGCCTTGCTCGCCTCGCTTCATCGTCCCATAGCCAAGTTACAAAGTCTCTCTATCCAACGCGGGGGAGCACCACTACTATACACACAACCTGCAAAAACAAGCAATAATCCTCAAGCCCAGAGGTTTTGGTGCAGCACACTCACGGCCGCATCCAACAATAACAACAAATCACTCCCACCATTCGAACTTTGTGTGTGAGGGGACAGCACAGGGCAGAGCAGAAAAAAAAAGACCTTACAGTCGTCTCTTCCCGGCTGACCTCACAGCCGTCCGTCCTCGCATTACACCGCACTGCTGGACACCTGGGGTCCCTGTCACGGCTCCCCAATTGACCTCGAGACTTTTCACCAAACTGTCCTCGACACCGCAGATCTTTCTCCCATTCCGACTGTCCCTGGCGTACTCCAGGTCTCCTTTCTCCTGGCCGTCTTGTCAAAAATTGGAGCCACCATCTCTTCTCTCTGCTTTCTTCCAATCTACACCACGCTGCACACTACCGCGCATCCGCTCCGCTGTCGCTCATCCACATCCACATCCTCTTTCTCCATCCACCACCACCACCTGGTCTGCTCGACCCTCAATCCAAGTCCCAGTCCCGGTCCCCAGCACCAATCCCTAGTCCTAGCCTCCTCCTCCTCAGCCTGCCCCCCGGTCCCAATCTGAACCAGCCTGCTACCCTACCTAATCGCCCCCAACCCTGTCCGCCTCGGCCTCTTTCCCACGGGATATTGGCGCTGTCGATCACTCTGAGTCGGAGTCGTCACAGCTGTCTGCAGAGAAAGCGTCTCCACACTTCCTCCCATGTCCCGCTGACCACTGTGCAACAAGCTTCATACGACTCTTGCCTGGTCGGCCCAAACGATTGGTCTCAGCTCTCAACTGGTTCAAATACAAGTGTGTCAGTAGTCCACAGGCACACACTTAAACCTCGCTGATCCCCCAACCTCAACTTCCTATCTCCCACGGGATCATCCAGTTCTATCTGATCCGTGTCACGACTTGGCTCTTTTCTTCAATAGTCGGACACTCGCATCTGATCAGCAAACGCTATCCCACCGAACCTTTGTTGACGGACAACCTCGTCATCCCATCTCTCACATCAACCACCACCACTCTCACCACCACACATCGATCATGACTATGACACTAGACTCCCAGCAACGATTCGGACCTTTAAACACATTCGACCACATGTCTTCCTACGCTACTTCCTCCACCTCTCCCCAGTTCTCAAACCCCTGGGCCAACGCCTCGTCCTCCCCTCAAGCACCCAACGGCTTGTATGCGGTCGGCAACGGTCACGGTCTCGGTTCGGGTTTGAGTCTGGACAGGTCACATACTGCCCGCACTAGCACGAGCAGCAATGCCTCATCTTTGGGTTCTTATGGCCAGATCCCAGTGACGGCAGCATCAGCAGGTAGTCTCCCCATGGCAGACCCTCTGCCTAGGACGGACTTACTCACGCTCCCTCAAGATATCCTCAGTATCAACCGCATGGCCGCCACCTCGGCTCCTGCCTACGGTGATGCCTCTTACGCGACGGCCGCCTCCCCCGTCAACGGCTCTTACACCGCCTCCCCAACGCCTTACGAGACAATGGGATACGCTCCCGCTCCCATGCGCTCTACCTTCGCCCTCGCACCGGAACCCGAGCACTCCAGAAGATTCTCCCACTCGTCAGTACCCTCAACTTCCCTGGTCGACGTCTCGGACCCCAACGTCCTGGCCCGGCCACATCGCAACTCAATGATTGACTTTAGCAACAGAGGAATTCAGCATCACGATGACCGCAGAAGCTTCGCCGATGCACTCGACGCCAGCCATGGCATGCTCGCCATGAGCCAAGAGACCCCGCGCAACATCTACGGCGCACGCAGTGACAGAGGCTCTGGGGACGCTTACGGCTTCCCCTCGACTCACTCTACCAGCTCTTCAGTTTCTTCTGCGTCTGGATTTGGCAACTACTACGGCGCCGACTCCGTTTCTGACTACTCTACCGCCGGCTCGGACATCGAGTCCGTCACCTCCAGGACGCTGCCTCGCCCCCACGGTCTCATGGCTCCTCAGATCCCTCCGGCTCCCCAGTCCATGATGGGCCAGTTCAGCTCCAAGGTCTCATCCAGCACGCAGAAGAAGCATAAGTGCAAGGTTTGCGACAAGCGATTCACCAGACCCTCCTCTCTCCAGACTCACATGTACAGCCACACTGGCGAGAAGCGTATGTCCCCTTCTTCCTCAAGACAGCCCAGTTATCTTGTGCCCTCATACTGACTTGAACTCAGCTTTCGCCTGTGAGGTTGAGGGATGCGGCCGTCACTTCTCCGTTGTATCAAATCTCCGAAGGCACAAGAAGGTGCACAAGGGCGACGCCCGGTCAGAGGCTGGATCCGAGGATCACAACTCCGACTAAATCACGTTTATCGCAAGCTTGAGCACTTGGCTTGCTCTTGGCGGTACATCGAATTCGCATCGAAGCATCCGAAATATCGAGACGGTCCGCCGCGTGCAGGGCTAGTATGAGATCACGATTTTTTCCGGTTCGAGTCATGATCATCATCCCATATCCACTCTCGACACCACTCACATATCCTGCACCTCACTGAGTGGCACGACAATTGGGATTTTTTAGACGGTTCGCGTTGTCCTATTTTTTCTGGTTTTACATGATACCTTTCTCTACCCTCGTTTTAATATCCACCTATCTGCGAGCGAAAGAGACAAAGACAAAAAGTCGGGCGGCGGCAAAGGAACTGGCGGGCGGGGTTGTCACTTTGGTTCAACGTCACCAAAGGCGTCTCACGATATGCTGGACTTTATCCACCAAATTTTGTTTATTTTATTATCGAATCCTCCGACATCGATTTGGGTCAGCGAACTCATCAAGCGTGGCGGCGGAATCGGCATACCCTCGTTTTGGCCGGCGCGAAAAGAGAAAAGGGGATGGGAAAGAGGAGGATATGAGTGGACAAGGGCGAGATTCACTTCACTGTCGATCGCTCAACCCCACACCACGCAAAGCTACACGCTCCTGCCTGGAACGGGACAGGTTGGTGGCTGGGACCAACCACGTTTTTGTGCTCCCTTTGGTAGTCGGAGATGTGCCAAAGGGGAAGAAGATCTCCCAGTGGTCATGGAGGACCCGGCGATACCCTCACCCTTCGGCGTTCAACGGAATTTCTGGGACATTTCATCATTGTTTTTTCTTACTCGCTCAGTTGATCCTGTTGCGCGCTCATCATGTTTTCCGCGCCCGGGCATCATGTTGCTTACCAAGGGTTGCAGTTTAGATGACGAACTCAAAAGGGGCCTACGTGTCTCTCAAAACTCGACCCTGTTTCCGCAGAGAAATCATCTCTTGAAAGACAGAGATTCTGGGAAAGGGCGACCTGTACTATTAGTTTCACACGATGATTATACCCATCAAGCTAAATGCTTCGAGCATCTTAGTCGCATCGTTTGGGTTATTTGTTTGGCATTGTGCTGTCTTGCTACTTGCTACGACTACAACTACTTGGGCTCACGGAGTTTTTGTGAGAATGGGCGTGGTTAGGTCAATCTTTCGGGCAAGCAGGCAAGACCAGGCGGCATGTGGGTGGGTGGAGGTCGGATCTGGATACTCGGCTGGCGGGAACTTACTGAACATGGAATAAGCGGTATATATTGTCGCGACATAGTATAATATAATAGTAGTGCGAACAACAAAACAAAAACACATTGAAACAACTACTTTTCCCCATCTCGCTTGCGCCTTGACAGACAGAGCATCGCCGCGTTCAGCATGGTTCTCAGGCCGCCCATGATGACGGAAATCTGCAGCCGTTTCGACAGCACGGATATTCGAGATCGGCATGCGTCAAGAGGAAAACATCAGACCACTCCTTTGTTCCCAGACGAAAATGGGGGGTTAAAGGGTGAGGGGGGGAAGGGGACCTTTTTTAGAGAAGAAGGACTTCGTTGTTGATTGTCCTAGCACACGACGGGAAGGGTTCGATCGATTAGCGGCAGCCCGGGCATGGACGCATCAGATAGATGGGATTGATGACCACATGGCATGGGGGCGGCAGCAGCAGCAACAAGCGGCAGCAGCAGCAGCAGCAGCCCATCGAGATATGGGAAAATCCCATCACAAAACGCACGAGGGCACGCGCGCAGCCATGCATACATCCCCCGCATTTGGGAATTAAGGCCAAATGGAAGTAGTGTTCGGCTCTCACCGACTCGCCACCCCGTTGCTGGTCCTTTTTGGCAATGATGTGTTGATGTGTTGATATGTGAGATGAGGCTTGGTCTTTTGGTAACGAACCACAGTCGTCCGTTGCCTAACCTACCGGCTTGAACGGCTGGTACCGCGAGTTGCAGCTGAAAAAACCGAAACGAGGACTTGCAAGCATATCACACCCAATGGGAGGGATAAGTTTAAACTCTCCCTTTTTTTCTTTTCTGACGAAAACCTGGGAATGCAACGAACTCCACGGAAAGATGAACGAGTGGCTCAGATTAAAACGGGGGATGGGGGGGTCAGGAAGGGAAAGGGGGAAAGACGCCGCGCCGATCTCATGTAGGAAAGGGGGTGATCGTCCGGTTTGGCTGCGTGTGTCAAGGAACACATCTTGCGTCTGTTGTTGGTGGTAGTGGTATGTCACTGCATGTGAAATGCGTTGCGTGTGTATGAGAGTGATGAGAAAGAAGAGTGCACGTAGTGTGTTCCACATCAAGGGATGGGAGGAGGAGCTCTGCCGCGTGGTCTGAGAGAGATCGGCACGGCGGTTGCGTCCGGTACGCGGGGACGAGTGACACACACACGCGCATGCTGAAGCTAGGCACAAACGCGCATCTGTGCCCGTCTGGTAAGGTACTTGCACACGGACGGTCGATACCCAATTTTGGGCTTTAAAAAGAGCGTGGTAATGGTCTTGGATTTGGCGGTTTGGACGTGAAAAACATGGTTTAGTAGAGTGGGGGTTTGAGGGGGAATTGGAGACGCTGAAAGACGATTGTGAAGCGAAGGCGAAAGTGTCGTGTGAAAGTGGAGGCTCCAAGGCACGACGTTGCGCTGGTCGGTCCACGCACCGGTCCAAAGTGTCCAACTTGTGGCTCCGGGGCGCTTCGCTTTAGCGGCGGGTTTTGTTTTGGGACCAGGCGCCGTTGCGGCAACTGAGTCGAAGGTTTGCGGCGGCGGGCAACACGGAAAGGCGGAACTGCCACTACAGACAAGGAGGAGGGAGGGGGGAGGGGGTTTGACTCGCCACCATGTCTCTTCTTTTTTGCCATGATGGAGGCGTTTCGGGGCGGAGAATCGGGGCAAGCTACGGAAGAGGCTAACGGAGACGGGGGGATGGGGGGACGGAGGACGAGGGACGTTACGTAGCATTTTGGTCCTTTTTATCGCAGCGATTCGGAGATGGGCACTAAGACCAAAGGCCAAGTGATGGCGATGGCGTCCTTGGACGAAACGAAAGGAACTAGTAGCTTAGTGCAGTGGACGACGGGGTGTGGACGAGCCGAGGAACCACTTGGGAAGACAATCTGCCATTCTGCCGCGAGGCCGACGCTAATTCGTATCGTATGCCCGTCCGTTGGAGCTAATGTAGACGGCGAGCTTCAGGGATGGAGACTTAAGGTAAGGTCAGAAGGAGGGGTTAGGTTAGGTAGAGCCCAGGTAGATAGAGAAAGGAAAGAGACGGGGAAGATGGCAAAGCTCTTGCATGGCCGATGTGATTGATTGAAAATGCGGGTTCAAGGAGAGACTTGACAGCTGGTGGGGCATCTGGAGGATTGAACGTCAATGGAAGAAGAGCCGGTTGCCCTTGGGGAGGATGGGATGGGATGGGACGAAGGATTCAAAGAATGCCATTGGGGGTTTGGACTTTGGAGATTTGGGCCTAAGAAATCGGGGGACTGGGATGTTTGGAAGGGAACCAGCAGCAAGCCAAGCGAGGCTCCGCCGGATTGGATTTGCTGGAGATGGATATGCTGGGGATGACGATGTTGGAACCGTGGCATATGGAGACGCCGAACCTGATGCTGACTGGCGGGCGGCCACCTTGTGCCAAGGCACAAGATGAGGCAGACGACAGCTGGGCCACTCCAGCTGAGGTCAAGAATGACCACTTGGCAAGCGCGAGCTAGAGTGAATTGGTTATCAGGTTGCCTGGTAATGTGAATGTGAGTGGGCATGTCGTTGTCGTGTACGGTAGCATGAAAGACAACGGAGGGAGTCTTGGTACGGAGGAAAGGCCTCAGACTGCGTGGCCCCTTGTCCTGATGGAGAATGTCGAGCGCGTGTTTCCGAGCCGATGGCGTTCCAAAATCCCAGGTTCACAGCTTGCGAGCCATCGATATTGGAGATCGAAGCCGTCAAAGTCACAGGATTGTCGTCGTTCGCTCGCAGCATCCGATTGCGCCGTGTCATTGCCCCAGCCCTGAGCGGGACGGAAAGGGCGGCCGTTCGAGGATCCAACTTGGGCGCAACCAGAGATGAAGGAAAAAGTGGACGCGCGTGTTTCAGTAAGATGCTGGACTCTCCACAGTAGCACGCGTCGAGGGAGCCAAGGAGCGGGCAACAGCTGTGCGCTGCGTTGATCAAGAACCTCTGATCATTTCCTGCTTCGTGACGCAGAGTGAAGTCAAGCTTCGATCAAGCTTTGGTGGTGGGCTGGAGGGGAGTGATTGGATGACACCGCCTCGGCGGGGCGGGCGAGCTTTTTTGCTTTCCCTTGGGTACGTACCTTCCCTAAGGTACCTAAGTCAGTCAGGATGCAAGACCCAGGACACCAAGCCCAAAAGACCCTAGCGCAGCTGAAGTCTGAACGGTGGACCCCTCGACCTCAGCAACCTCCCACCAGGATTGCCTGAGGCCATGACGATGTCCTCCGTCATGGGAGGTTGGCCGTTATGGAGCAAGAGTACGCACACCTTCGCCCATGGTGGTCCCATTCAGCCGACGTTTGATTCGGTTTTGGACGGTCGGTCTGCGTGGTTGAAGGGTTTCCTTGTCACGACAAGCTGCCAATGTCCAACGTACAATACAATACCCCCCACCACCGAGAGACAATCGGCTCCGCGGTTTGGATCCTCGGAGAGCATGGCCATGTTGCATCAATCACGAGCCAGATGCCTGCGGGATGCAGAGCACAGCACCGTACCTCTGTACCATTTGATACCGCGGTAGCGAAGCGGACGGACGTCGACCAGGGCGCAACGACTAGGCATACCGCGACGCACCCGATTCGACAGGAGCGGAGTTGAGTAGCGGTGGCAACTCTCTCTTTGGACTGCTTCATATGCCATCCCAACCTTGATTGGCAATCATGGCTGGTCAGCCGCAAGTCAAGTCACGGGGAACGGGCAAGGCGGCGGATGCAAGGCGAATCTTCCCCAGTCGGCGACTGATGAAGCGCACTAGGGAGATGCCTTCCTGCATTCCACCCATTTCCTTCCCCTCAACATGACATGACAGGATCTTGATGGCGGCAGCAGGGACTCCGAGGTCGAGTCCATGTCGAGGTTCCCAAAAGCCAAAAAGACCAGGAAAGACTAAGAAAGCTTGTAAGCGCCCCTGCTGCAAACAACGTCATTGCCGGGGCGTACGGGCTTTGCTTTTTCTTCATGTTGTGTACGGTGACCCGAGGAAAGCGTCTTCATTGGAGGCGGCTACAAAGTTGGTGGTGGTGTGGGCGGGCAGGCGGTTTAGTGCGTCCAGTTTGTGTGTGTACCCTGTATGTGTACTGCGTATGTTACCGCGGACAGGCAGTGAGAAAGACCGACATAGCAATGGGGGTGAGCAGGTGATGTGTGTGCGTGTAATCGGTCTGTGTCTGTGTCTGCAGAGCGGTACGGTATCGTACCGCACCGCACCGCACCGCACCGTAGCCAAGCGAAGCGCAGCGGCGCCCACGGCGGACCATCTGACGGCCGGGGAATGACACGGAGGATCGCGAACAGCCAGCAGGCAAGCGGCGGCGCTAGTGTATCTAAGGTACCTAACCTAGGCACGGCTAGCTGCACGCAGCCCCAGCGTTGGATTGGGGCAAGGCCGCACGCCTCGACAGATGGGATCTTCAGGGTCTTTCTGCTGCTCCCAGGCTCTCAGGCAGCGAACGCCCACCCCCAGACCGAAAAGCGCAAACAAGGCGAAGTGGCTGGTTTGAGCCCAAGGCACTTTGCATGATTAGTGACTGATGTGATGCCATTGTTGTCTCGATGGTGCATGTGGCCATTGGCCCCGTGGTGGTTCAAGTATCTTTATTCGCCACCACACAGGACAGGCTGTGAGCCCGGGAATGGCTTCAACGAGGAGGGGGTGAGTTGATGACACGAGTTGGGGTTGAGATTGGATATGGGGAAGGATGGGATGGGGATGGGAATGGGATGGGGTGGCATGTCCTCAGACGCTCCGTAACGGAGTGCATGAAGACATCGCCAACCCGTCGCTGTTGATGCAAGTCATCGTCACTCTACTAAACACACCGCTAATTTCGCAAAAGCAGGTGAGGTCAGTAATGGGCAGAAAAACAAGAGATGGGAAGGCAAGACGAATTGAATCGCTGCAGAAAGTCAACACGGCAACTGACGCAGTAAGTAAACAACGCAACGGGGTCCTCTCTCCCCAATGGGCAGGCACGCCCGCGCCGGTAATGTGCGCGCAAAGCAACCACGGGCAGACTCGCGGACGGGAGAGAGGAGCACTGGAGGCAGCACTTTTGCGAGTGGGTGTCGTGGTTCGTCGTTAGAATTAGCATCCCGGCTGCGGTGACGTCGGTGGCTGCAGGTGTGGAGCAAAGCGGGGATAAAGATCCAGCGGTATTCCCAGTCTCAATCGGCGACCGCAAACGTCATTGTGCCACGACCGTCCTAGGGCCTGGTGCTACGCCGGGATTTTGTACCTAGCGGTGCGGTTCATGGTGGTGGTGTTGGTGTTGGTACGCAGTAGTGGTGGTAAGGTATGTAGTGGTGGTATGTAGTGGTGTTGGTGGTGGTGGTGGTGGTGCATTGGGGGGAGGTGTTACCCTGTAACTATCAGTATCTACCCTACCTGACTAGGTATCTTGCCTGCCTAGCTAGACGGTGATTCGTCCAAATGCTCTTGTACCCGCTACTTGGACGCGATACCTACTCTGCAGATACAGACACACACACCATCAGCTTTTGGGCAAGGCCGCCGTTTGAGCTACAGCCAAAGAGGAATGCAACAGCCAGATGGGGTTAAGGCGAGAGCATACTTAGGTCTACAACTACACTGCTCGGCTCGATGTGATGCGATGCACGAGGTGCCAAACCTTGTTCAAAGTCCCCTAAAGGACCATCTCTCATGGCGGATACTCTCCACTGAAAAACCGCAGGCGATGGGGGGATGCAGAAAGTGAGAAGTTACCAAATAGATAGTCACCTACCTGGTATGCGATACGATACGGCGCAGGCATCCTCTTTCCTTTTGCCGAAGTTTCATGTTCCCTGCGCACGCATTTCATCTCATCAAACTCGGAGGAGGGGGAGAGAAAAAAAAAAAAAAAGAAGACATTTTTCGGTTTCTATTTTCGCATCTCTCCTCCACTCTCGTCTCCACCTTTCTCGAAACACAAGATCTGCCGCAGGCCCGCTCGACACAGATGCCATCAGCTTTAACTTTTCCAAACCCGCCTTTTGCTGAACTTCAGCGCCTTCAGCTCCCATTTCTCGTCCGGCATCTTCCAAGTTCCGCCCCCCTACAAGCAGCTGCTGCAGGCTGCATCCATCCCAACACCGCAGGGGTTGGACAGTGAGCCGAGTGTCTGCGGTAGCGCACCCGCGTCTCTCTGTCGGTTGTCGCCCCGTCTCTTGAGATGAAAATTGCAGTGCATCCGGGACTGCTCTCCAAGGTAAAAGCAGATACCTTACGTGCGGGAAAATAGGGGTGAGGCATGTTCATGTTCCTGACCACCCGCACCCGCACACCCGCACCTTGCACCCGCAACACGGCAACAATTGCCCTGCAGATAGGGGCGTGCGGTTTGCGGCGTGTTAGCCGTGCCGATGTCGACCTGTCCCTACCTTTCCTTTCCTTTCCTTTCCTTTCTTTCCCTCCCTTTCCCTTCCACCGCAAGGTAAGGTATGGAACCGATGGTATTCGTACCTTCTTTTGCCCTATCGCGGTACCGATACTAGGGCGTCCCTTCCTCCCTTCCCTAAAGGTACCTTACCTACTGCGGAATAGTCGATGAGTGAAGGAACCTTACCCCCGCTAAGGTAGACCTTACTTTTCTCAGTCAGTGATGTGAAGGAGACGCAGTAGCGCGCTACACACCCTCTCCTGCTTGCTTACCATACCGAACCAAAACATGGCATTCTAGTAGATGCCCATGTTCACCCGCCGGGAAATACCATCATCGTGAGGAGGCCCGACATCACACTCACACGCGCACTGTCTACTCACACACTCACACGGAACGGACGCCAGCCGTCCTGCACTGCCTCCTCTCCTTCGTCGTTGCACCCTCACTATCATTGTCCTTCGTTTACGTCTACCCCTCCAGGAGTTTTGCGTTTTTGACAGATGCTACTCAAACACGACCACGAGATGCGCACACACCCCCTTTCATTGAACCAGCCAGTCAGTCTCTGAGGAGGAGATTCCCTCCCTCATGTTGCATCCTCGTTGTCCAATCCGCACCTGTCAAAGTCTCGACGCTTGACTCCTCCATTCTCTTGCAAGTCGCGACCCCCGAGTCAAACGCAACGCTCCCCGGCGTCCGAGGGCGGCTTGCGGGCACACACTCGCAAACAAACCGCTGTCGCTGCTGCCGCTGTGACCGCCCAGGGCAGCTGTGGACCGCTGAACTGGGCCTCTGTACCTCGGCCATCACTGGCTGATGTGCCCCCAGCCGACAGCTGCCTGGGTATTGGCATCCTCCACAACCACTGATTCGCATCAGATAACATAGCATCCCAGTACACAGCAGCAAAACGCAGACACACACACTCTTTCTCGATCCTTGTTCCTGAAAGGCCTCACTCTCCGTCCACCAGAGCTTCGGCCCTGGTTTCTGTCAACGACCCAATCCTGCGCATGCCATCCCCAACACTTGCTGCAATACGCCGTACTGCACTACCTTACCACACCCACCCGCCCCGCCTGCCCTGCCCTGGCTTGCAGCTGTTGCATCCGCATCTGCACCGCACCCATCAACCACCAATTCCGTCTCGGTGGCACAATGACTACCTACAGATACCATCACCAAAAAGACCCTGAAAGCCATCGTCGCTACCCCTCAGTCGCCACCACAAAACTGCCGGACTACTACCCCTCGGACAGGCCATTCTACATACACATTTGTCGTCAAAACGTTCAAGGTCAAGGGCTGGCAGGCAGCTATTCAGAACACACCTACCATCGTGCCCAATCGCCGAGCCCTATCGTGCGCCAACAGAGCGAACGACCTCCTCCCGCCCCCGGTCCTTGTCAGTCCCCGCGGCGCCGGCCCCTTCACCGCTCAAATCAGACAACGGGCCCGTAGCCGGCGTTGCGCAAACGGACGGGGACAAGCCATCAAGGTGCTTTGCCGTCGGCCCTGTCAGAGTGTGTCTTCGTACCCGACCCTGGCGAACCCCGTCGCCCACACGCTATCCTCACCTCTCTCGCCTCTGTTCGTGAATCGCCACCACCTCCCGTGCGACATTTTCAAAAAAGATGGCTAGCCAACCTTGTTCACCACCACCACCACCAAGTCACCTATTGGCTGCACGAAAAGAGGGGGCTCTTCAGCCAAGTTAGCCATCATCATCATCATCACCACCTCAAGCCTGATAAATCCAAGTTGCACAGGAATGTTGACTCAACTTGAAGCAGTTTGTCCTGGCTCCAGCCGGGGGCAGTGGAGGGGCCTCGGAACCCTTGGCCGAGATGAGATCAATATAGCCTCGACAAACGGAGGGACACCCAATCAGGAAGGCCCGTAAACAAACGTCACATGCTCGGCCCGCGGGTGTCTGATACCTACACCATGCAAATGAAGGCCCTGAGCAGCGACACGAGATCCAACAGCGTCTCCAATCAATGGATAATGGGCCGCAGCTGCGTGCAGTGAAGAGATTCAGGCCCACGGCCGCTGGCGAAAGGGCCGAACAGCCTCGGACGCGAGGTGCTCGGGTCCGGCGTTCGAGATGCGCATCGTAGGGATGCTAGGCTTTGGTAGACATGATTGTGCCGTTGTCTGTGACTTAGCCAGGCTCCTTGTTCTCTGGAGCCTCGGTGGCGACGGTTTCGTTATGCATGACATGTCGTGATTTCGGGAACATGACTTGACTTCTCGCGCCCTACAAACACCATCAAGTTGCCCTCCTCGGCTGCCTTCGTATCACCACCTCAGGATGATGTAGACAAGCGGAGGCTCCGGCCCAACAACCGTCCTGCGAGCGGCCAGAAACAACAGCACAATCACAATCCAGGCCCTACACCCACCATCACTGCGGCATCGGACCGTATCCAGCTAGCAATGTCTCAATGTGCAAGAACGCCTCACCAAATCTCAACGCCCTCAGGAAAGCGTAAGCCCTAAAGTGACATTCGGTCTTCCCTTCAGTAGGCTTGTCACCCACCCCCACCATTGCTCGTCCAGGTCCAGCCCAGTGACATGTCCGTCTCGCAATGCCATCCCACAAGACGATTTCAGATCGTGGGCGGGGTGGGCGAATGAGGCTTGCCTCGGAGACGATCCAAAGCGAGATCTGATGTCTCGAGAATCACACAGCCGTTCTCGGTGTAAAACTCGGCGTGAGGCGTGTGTGTGTGAGAGAGAGGGAAAGAGAGAGAGAGAGAGCAAACGTCTTTTTTCCGGGGGTGTTCATCCGCCGGTTCAGTGCAAGCGTATGCGCTGCCATTGCTAGCCGCGATCTCGGGGTCGTGAGATCGGAGACTGCCCACGCGAGATAGATCCCCCCCCTCTCTCTTTCTATGTGCGCGTGTCGGTCTCGGCTCTCGAAGCTTTGCGCGCTCTACTGCTTCCGGTCGAATGCCACCACACACACACACACACACACACATACACATACACACATACACACACGCATACGATGCCATGCGGTACCATGGACCCCGACTGTCTCTCGACCGCAAACAAGGCGGCCGAGAGAGAGAGAGACAGAGACAGAGAGGAGGGGGGCGTTGAAACGGGAACACCAGGAGGAAGGGGAGTGAGTTGTGAGAGGGGGAAAACAAGAGACGGGTGATGATGATGATCATCATCATCGAGGATCGCGCCAGCTCACTCATGCGACAAGAAACCACGCAACCAGCCACCACGATGATGGTGCATGATGACAAAATCTCAACGTCGTACAAGGCGCCGCGCGCAAGGCGAGACATGAGGCGAGCCTGGACGGGGTCTAAGACATTTGTCAGGGGGAGGGAGGGGAAACGGCTACTCGATCGTGTTGCACACACGCAAAGTGAGAACGGGATGGTGATGGTAGTGGTGTGCATGAGAATGAGACACAACCATCTTGTTTGGACAACTTTTCCTTTGGATTCAGGATATTAAGCTACGTGGACGATCGAGTCGTCAAAAAGCTGATGCTACCTATCGCGAGCCTCTTCCAACCCGAGTCGAATGCAGCTCAGGTCGGGAGACTTCGAAAACAAGACTTCCAATCCCCCATTCCTTTCTAAATCCCAAAGGCAGCCCTCTGAAGAATCCCAATCCCTCTTCCATCCTCGGGAACTCCCTTTCCCCCCTGCCTCGATATCCGAGACCACAAGTACCAAAAGAAAATAGAAGACGGTTGTCGCGTCCAAGTGATTGTTTTTGTATAGTACGCATGCCGGCCTTGATATCAAAGCTGCATCGACTGCATTGCACATGTTCCGCAAAGAACATAATTCGAGTGTGTCCGAGAAAAGAAAGCGACTTGGCGCGCATAGTGGTATAATAAACATGTAGACATTAAACAAAGGTCGTCAGGTCGTGAAGAATCGAATGCAACGAGAAAACGAGGCGATCCACAAGGCTCACTCACAGATCGTGCACGGGACGGGCCCAGCCGATCGGTTGAGGCTGCTAAAGACAGCAGCCACTGGAGTGTTGTTGTGTTTCGTCGGGTGAGGGTGTGAAGCCGAAGCCGTCTTCATCCCTCGATGAAAGATGTCGAATCGCGATGATATCCTTTTCCCACGCCATGCCAATCCAAACGCCGGAAAGCAAACCCTGGTGAAAACCCGAAACCGGAACGCTTGTCACACATGCTATACGTGCGGTGCGCCTGGACGGCCTTTGCCAAGCGACTCGAGAAGCTCGTGGGGTGGGATCTTGCGCATGCCGCCGCCCCGATCATACATCGATGTAGGTGCAGGCGTGTAACCCTCCCGCTTCTTACGCAGACGATCGAGCGCCATTCCAGCAATGACCATGAGGAAGATGAGAGCAAGGGAGATACCGAGTCCGATGAGGACGACGAAGCCGAGAGCCAAGTGGCCAGCTACGACAGAGTCAGCATTGTTTCAGAGTCAGTATCATGGAGAATCAGCTTACCTTTGTCGGTGAAGAAATCCTCGTTCTCGGTGAAGATCCTTGCAATCGATCCAGCAGTGTTTCCGTTGTGGATGGTGAGAGCGAATGGCTTGAACGCTGTACCGTTGAAAGTCACCGCCGACGCCGTACCATATCCAGGAACACCAATGGATCCCGTGATCATCAGCACTTGGTTTGAGTCCAAAATGCTGGTGCTGTCGTGGTTCTCGGTCAGGGAGAAGACCTGCAGGCTGTTGACGACGGTACCGGGGTCGAGGGTTACTCCGGCGGCGTGCCAGGTAGAACCGTCGTACTTCATCAGGTAGATGGAACCGTTCGACGCCGTTCCAGATACCCAAAGTTGGCTGCGGTCGCTGGATCCAGCAGTCAAAGCCTCGACGGGGCCAGGGAGTTGGTCTTCTCCGGGGTAACCAGACCATGCCTGACGATCGGGGCTGTACATGGCGAGCATCGTGGAAGACGTGCCGTTGAGGGTGAAGTTACCACCGGCGACGAGCTGAGACTTGCTTGTCCAGATGAGGGCGTGGCCGGTGCCCTGAAGATTAACTCCAGGGCGGTTCCATCCCGCCAGGGAGGTGTCGTAATAGCAGACACCTGGGCAGCCAAGAGCTCCGGCCGACTCGAAGGAGCCAGCGACGTAGACGTCGCCAGAGTCAGGGCGGACCTTGATGTCAGTCACCGTACCGTTTCCTCCATTGATGCCGGGGGGCTGCGTGCTGTTGAAGGAAGCCGTCTGGAGGTTGACGGAGATGATGCCGCGCACGGCCGCGTTGTTGACCGTGCCATGCACGTCTCCGCCAGCAAATAGCATGTCACCAGTGACGGCCAGGGCAATGAAGGTCGAGTTGTCCTGGATCTGAGAGCCAAGGCCACTGATAGTGTTGGAGTTGGAACCATCGATGAGAACGAGGTTGTTGACAGTGGAGCCGTTGGCACCTTCGGCAGTGAAATGTCCTCCGAGAATGGTAATGTTACGACCATTGTCGGTGTAGAAGGCACCGGTGACCACGCCAGTAATGTTGCCACTGGACACCGAGTCGCGCTTGCTCACAGAGCTGGTGCTCGTGGAAGACGACTGGATCTTGATGGGGAACTGGCCAAACTTCTCGGACAGAGAAACGGCTCCGTTGGCAGCGATGGTAGCAGAAGTCATTGATCCCGCGTAGATGGATCCTCCACCGGGAAGATCGAGGATACCCGTGGTCAAGATACCGCTGAAGGCCGGGACGGGGCCGCTGAGGTTCTGCAGCCAATTCTTTTGAGAAGGAACCCAAACGGCGAAGCCAGAGACTGTGATGGCCTTGTTATCTCCGAATGCGTTGATCTCAGTAAAGTCGCCAGTGAACGTGACAACCGACTCAGGCTGGTCCTCACTCGTAATGTTGACAAGCATCGGGACGACGTGGTAGACTTTGCCGTTGACACCAGCACCGAGGGCAGTCCAGGTGTTGGCTGAAGTGTCGTAAACGCCGACATTGTTGAGGCCCGTGACCGCATTGTCTTGGGTGTTGGAGAACTGACCACCGACATAGAGCTGGGTGCCATTCAACTTCATGGACATGACCTCTCCGTTGAGGCCACCGTCAAGCGCCATGGTCGCCTCGCTGGCAGTGTTGATACCAATGACATTGCGCGCATCCTTGGACGTGAAGTTGCCGCCAACGATAACCAAGTCACCGGAGGTTGCCAGGCTAGTAACCGCAGATCCTGCAGCAAACGAGGAACCGAGCTGGTTGATCTTGGAGCTCTTAAAGTCGGTGTTGACGGTGGCCGACTTGGGGTCAAAGTCAAACAGGCCA
Source organism: Colletotrichum horii (assembly GCA_027406005.1). Taxonomy (NCBI): domain Eukaryota; kingdom Fungi; phylum Ascomycota; class Sordariomycetes; order Glomerellales; family Glomerellaceae; genus Colletotrichum; species Colletotrichum horii. The sequence goes on along the minus strand of JANVYB010000001.1, from coordinate 7,035,495 downwards.
TTCAGGCCACCAGTAGAGTTGATCAAAGTGAAGCCGACCCTCTGAGCAACAATGGTCATCTCTTCGAGCGACTGGCCAGCCAGGGGGGTCAGGGTGATGCTAGGTCTGAATCCATCCGCCGTGCTCGCGTCAATGGGTCCGAAGTAGATCTGATCGTACTTGTCAAAGTTGTTGGTTTGGTAGAGGGATGTCGTGAACTTGTTTGCGCCGGTAGATGACATGATGCCAGTGATGTTGACTTGGCCTCGGGTCTGGCAAGTTCCATCCTGGATGCAGCCTGGGGTGTACAAATTGACCGAGTAGTTACCTGACTCCTTCAGATCCGGGAGGAAAGTGACCGAGGCAGAACTGGCTGAAATCGTGCCAGAGAGTTTGGCGGTCAGGTACTGAGAGCTGCTCTGCTGCGACGGCGAGATCGACCACGGTCCGGAAGTGGTGGCCGTAGACTTGGTATCGCTATCAGAGCAGGATGGGGCGTTGAAGTCGTTAATGGCATATGAGTTGATGTCATCCTCAAAGAGCTGGATGCCGTTCAAGCCGCCGCCAGCGCCGTAAAAGGCAGAGATGTCGATCCTGAACTGGTTCATGCCAACCACGTTGACAAAGTGGAAGTCGGTGTAGGTGACATTCTTGTCGTCGCTGAGAGGGCACTCACTCGTGCAAGAGACGTTCTTGCCACTAGCGGGATCAAGGTAGGTCATGTTAAGAATGCCGCCGAGGGGGAAGGCAGTGAAGCGGAAAGTCTTGGTTCCGCGACCATCCTGGTGGGTATTCCAGAGTCTAAGCTTGGTAGGCTGGAAACCAAAGCCGAAGGTGGCTTGCCAGAAACCCTGCGCACCATCTTTCAGGAGCCAAGTGTTGCCAGAGCCGTCGGCGCCACTCGTCTTGCAGATGATGTTGCGAGGATCGCTGAATCCGGTGGTGGTAGAGCTCTCAGCTGTGGTGATGTTGGCAGTGGAGATATTGATGATTTGGCCATCAGGAGTGCTGGGAGTGCTGGTATTTCCAAGGCCAGTGAAGCTGCCTCCAAAGACAACATGACCGTTGGATGCCTTGGTGATGGAGGTGACAGGGCCGTTGAAGCCCGCAAAGGGAAGGTTCGTCCATCCATCAGTGCCAACCCATGCGATAGCGTTTGTTGAGTTAGCAGCGCGGAAGTTGCCTCCAACATAGACTGTGTTGGTGGCCTGGTCGCAGAGAAGGGCGTTAACCTGACCTGAAAGACCAGCTAGAGGGGTGATTTCAGTCGTGTTGGGGTTGAACATGGCGACACCCTGCGACTGTGTACCATTCAGGCTCGTGAAATTACCGCCAATTACCACTCCTTGCATCTCTCCGTTTTCGAGCGTGAATGTGCACATGTCGTGAATCGAAGCATCCGAGGAAACAATCGAGGCGAAAGCGCCATTGGGCAGCTGTGCAAGCAGCGACTCGCTGCCGTTAGTGTTGTAAGGCTTCTCATTCTGCTCCTCAAACTGATAGAGGGAGATGCCACTAAAGTCGCCAGCCACACCTATTCTGCCGAGTTGCGAAAGGTCCAGGTTGGCTTCGGGGACGGATGTGAATTGGATCGCAGTTGCCAAAGATGGGGCAAGAGCAGCCACTGCCAGAAGATGTGGGCGATGGCGACGGCGGCGCGCCGAAGGACGCCTGTCAAGAGGTAAACGCATCGTGGCCGCTGCTCTGTGTTGGTGTTTGGGTTTTGCGAATATTCGAGTTTGAAAGTTTCGGGTCGGGAATTTTTGATGCCGTCGAATTGAATCGTTTTTGGCGTCGCATTTGCAGATGAAGTCTACTTTTAGGCGCTGGCCATCGCAAGAATGAATCTCTTCGATTTTTCGGTCGGTCGGGTCGATTCGCTGAGTCGCGTCAAAAAATCGAGGAGCGAAATTAAACGGAAAGTCGTCGAGTCGGAAGGCGAGGATTTGACGAATAATGGAGATTAAAAAACGAGCGTGAGGTGTCGGGTTCGAAGAGCGGGAAAAAAAAAAGATACTCTGTCGCCTGTTTCTGTCGTACAAAAAATACTGTTAGAACTTGTTTGCTGCCATTTGAGGGCAACGACAAGGTGGTGACGAGCGCTCCTTTTCCCCTTTGCCCTTTGTCTGCGAAGTGTTTGTTGTTTGTTGGCAGTGGTGGAGAGAGGAGAGAGGCTGAGCGCCAGGCAAGACGGAGTTGGAATGGAAGGCGTGGGCCCACCTGCACCTGCGCTAGGGAAATTGGTGGTCAAGCTGGGTTGCGCCTACCTCCTATCAAAGCACTGACAGTTTTTTGGGGCGGAGGTGCTCGGATGCTGATGCTACTGCTGGCAGTTGCTTACGCTGGGTTGGGATAAGCTGGTGACAACAGAACTTCAGACGTGAAATGAGCCTGAATTTGATGAGAGACAGTATGGACCGTTTTCTCTCTCGAATTTTGGGTTTGGGGTTGGGAGAAAAAAGAAACTGTAGCGAATAGGGAACGAGGGGGAAAAAAAGAGTGACTGGTAGTAGTAACGAGTGTGAGTGAGGGTCTGAGTCCGTTGTCTCGGTGTGGATCCCGGAGGGTGCAAAGGGCGTCAAGGCCGCGCGTGGTAAAGTATTGGCAACGGTGATGTGAGGCGAAGTAGAAGAGAGCTTATCCTGGGATTCAAAATGAGTGTACGACCCCGTTGGCCTGGATGGCTGCAGTCGCGACTGTCGTGTGCCGTCGCGGTGTCTCGCTGCCGTGCTGCCGTCTAGAGTGACACGACGTGTCTGTGCAAGTTTGGTAAGGAATCAGGAGGGAAAAAGGCGGCGATCTCTGGAAGCCAGTGACGCCACAGGAGCCAAGGTAAGGGCTTCCCCGAAAGTGATACCTATGGCCAATTGTCGACCAATGAATGCCGCTGAGATGGACGACCAGCGCTGTCCACAATCTCAGATTTTGGAATCGCAAGTGCCGGATGTCCCCTGATACAGAGCACTAATCGTCGTTTGATCTTTCTGGATGATTTTGACCCCTTCCTTCGTTTCCCTTCTACAGACTAAATTTGCGGGTGCCGGTTGGTTTGTTGCTTTTTCGTGTATTCGGGAGGTACTGGGGCCGAGTGTTGAAGAACGACTGGATGACGATACGGTTGAATAAGGCGTCTACTAGAATTGAAGTAAAGGGAAAGAGCGAGCCACGAGAGCCGGGTGTGCGTATGGGCGACTGTGATTGAGCGTTATTGTCAGACAACGTCCTGGTCGCCAATGGTTCGCGGCCCGGTCAGGGGTGAGTCAGCCAGGCCAAGCGTATTCGACCTACCCGTGGTATTAACGATTGGAATGAGCGACAGAGACGTTCCGCGGCGGGAAGCTCGGGGAATGGGGTCGAGATGTGTGTCGCAGCCGTCGTCGTCGTCGTCGAAGGAAAAGAAAGAGGAGCAGACATGGAAGAGAAAGTCCCTCAGTCAACGGTCTGTTCTCTGCTTTGCTGGGCCGGCTGGCTGGCTTTGGACCCCCGTCTCCCGTCTGATTCTGGGCAAGGCACTGGAACCACTTTCACCTTCCACCTCGAGCGCTGCAGTCGGCAGGGGTGACTATTTCGATGTGCCGGGTGCCGTAGTATCGGCCAAAGCAGAGGGTGACGAAAAGCTGGAATGAATAAAAATTGAAGCGTTTACTGAATAAGTTCACTGTTTCCTCCTCCCGTGTGAATTGGGTATTACGACATGCAGATCACGTCGTGGAACAAGTAAACAGAGGCAGGAACAGAAGGCCAATGTTGGAGGGACAAGAATACTTTGGACTTGGGCGACGTTGGCCGTTAGCTGGCGTTCTCTCCTTCCAGCCTCCCTATTCTGAATCTGGGGCTGATTGACGGCGGCGTGGCCCAGGCCAGACCCGTCGTATCTTAGTGCACGTTCGTCCTGCAGCGAGCTCGCTGCTAATGCAGAGCGGGCAGAGTAGATGACGGGCGGGTGGTGGGGATCATGACGGATAGCCGTTCATAAATCCAGGAGACGGGGCGCTGTGACTGGCTGATGGCAGACTGTCAGGTCCCACAGCCAGTGTTCGACGAGGGACGTGGAATGGCTCGCGCTGACTGGCTCATCTCATCAAGATTCGCCGTAGCGTCAGGTCCTCTCCTGTACGAGCTTCCTTCGCCCAATCATTCCACCGTCCCAAAATCTGCCCATCGCCCGCCGTCCCTTGCATTAACTGCACATGGTATCCGAACGATGTGCGATGCGTGTGACTATGCAGACACGACCTGGCGTCTCTCCCATCCCGTTCGCTCTTGTCCAAAATCACGTCGCATGGGGCACCATGTGAAGGTTTAAGGGGCCGCCCTTATTTGGAGCGACGACACCTCCGTCAGTGTGGTGATCCGGACCCTCGGGCAAAGCGCTGGTGCTCGTCAGTCGTCAGTTTCTTACCAGAGGTTATTTGATTGCTTGGCGGCCACCGTGAATGCCGCGCTTTAATCGCCATGAGAGCCGGGCAGGGGTATTAGAGGTCTCCGGCATGGATCAAGCCTCCTGCCTGCTCCAGTTCCCTCTGTCGTCCGAGGTGAGGAGGGGCTGACGGCGCCCCGTCTTCAAACCCATTTGGTCTCACTGCCATTTTTGGTGGGGGGTATCCCGGTTACTGCCGTCTATCGCCGTGCATAGTGAGTTATCCACGATGCATTGCTTGGTTCAGATTCAGTGTCTTGTCCACAGGTGAGGTATCGTGGACTTCACCGTAAATGCGACCGACCCTGTCCACTTGTAGCCAGTCTTTCGCTCGGCCAACTTCTCATGACCACGATGTGCATCGAGAGGTTGATACGGATACGGGAGCATGATGCGACGCGAGCCAGGCGACGCGATTTGCCTGTCGACCTCGCGAAGAATGAGATCGTGGAGAAACCCACATCACGGCAACGGGGCCTGCGGATCCGGGTTCGCCGCGTCCCTATGAGCCTGTCGATTGCCATTTTAGTTTTCCTCAAACGCGTGCTTGTCAATGTGCTTCGCTTCTTCCAAGAAGCTCAAAGCGATCAAGGGATACGGCAAACATATCAAGTTTGGATAGTTACGGATAGTTCGGAGACAACTTGCCAACCCATCCACATTGCAAGTTGCCATTCAGATCAGCGCGATCACTCCGCGTATCCTCCACTTAATGGACCCTCTTCGCTCAGAATTACGAGTTATCTTACGTTTCCAGGCGCCATGGCTTCTGCACAGCAATTAGCATTGGGCAAGAGCACGCTGCTGGACGCATAAACGAAACAACCCAATTTTGTCCCTGGAACCTGGGTTATTCGATTGAAAAGACTCCGGAAGAGCGATGAACATTCATGCATTGTTCAGGCGGGATAACCGCCATTTTTTTCATCCAAATGTCTCGCATAGTTTTCCCACCTGCGATGGCATACAGTACTTCAGACGAGAACCCTAACTTGACTCGCACCCTTAGCACCGTCTCGCACTCGGTCAGCTCATCTTTTTGACTCAAACCGACTCACATGGCCACCGGTGTTTCGGCCACCTACAATGCACAGCAGCAATTGTGTGTCTAGGCCGCCGCGGCGCGGGAGCTCCCCATCGGTGGGTACCAGCGCCTTGTGCCTGGGTGGGAACGTCGATCCGGCACCTACAAGAGCCGCGGCCTCAGACGGCCATTATTCCCAGCCGTTCGGCTCCTTTCTGCATCATCGACGAAAGGTTTCTCCATATTCCGTCTCATAACCATACCTTGGTCCAGATCGGTGACGATTTTCCACCAATCTGGTTGGTCACCCTATCAGAAGTGTTTGAGAACCCTACCGCCAAGGCAGAATTCGTCTGTTCACGTATTACGCTTCGCGAACTCGTGGTCATGAATCTTTATATCTTTGCTCACACTGCATATCAACTGACTGCTCCCTTTGACTTGAGGCAGTACTTTTTTTCTGAATAAATTCATCTTGCATCGCTTGCATTGAGTCTGCGCCTCTACAAATCTGACGCGTCTTCGCAGGTACGCTCAGAAACGAGTCTCCAGCTGAAATAAGGGCACGGGTTTTGCGGTAATCCTCTGGGCTTTCTACGCTCCCTGCACCTTGAAGGTACGGCCGCTCGCCGTCTTCCGCTCCTTCTCTTCGCTGTCTGGGCGTGCACGGCGCAGAACTGTACAGGTTTAGCTTCAGGACTGATTGAATATCGTTTGGGCGACTCACCTTGGAGGAAGTCTGCTGTCCTCTTGCGCATACGCGAGTGGATGTAGGCCTTGGACGCCTTGATGTGGTAGTGGAAGTAGTCGCGGAAAGTCTGGATGTGAGAAATGACGTCCGGCATTCTCTGAGGAGTAAGGTGACGGGGAAAGAGAACTAAATCTGTTAGCATGAGAGGCTACTCCTCACCGCTGCCACTTACCGAAGGTAACATATCCGATCTCGCCGGTGCCGGTGTCCCGAACGCCGGGAACTCCCTGCAGCTCCAGAGGAGGGTCGTTCCTGAAGAGAACTTGGGGAGCGTTCTGGATGGCTCTCCGTCTGGCGTCGACGAACTCCTGGATAAAAATCTTGCCGAAGACGCGATCAGTCTCCTCACGGAATATCGTGCTGAAGATAACAGTAACACGGTCGTGGCTGGCCTTGACGTAAATGGCCTCCTCCTCGCGGTAATGGATAGCCATAACTTCACCGCCCTCCCGAACGCCCTGGGGAGCTTCCTCGGATGTGTACTTGGATGCCTCCTCCTTTAACTTGTAATGCTCTTCGTAAGCGGCCTCGAACGGCGCGGCCATAGCGTTGCGCTTCAGCAAGGCCATCTTCATGATCAACGCATCTCGCTCCTCTGCACTTTCAATCAGCCAACTGAATGCCTTCCACGTCGGTTGTACTGACCCTTCTCTGCCGGAAGACTCTCAAGATCAATCAGGACCGAGAAATCGTATCCGGGCTCGGGCGGAACAACGTATTGGCCATATTCCCTCTGCAGCACCTGCTCGGCGCCGTACTTCACCAGGTCCTTGTAGCATCTTATTTGGATAGAAAGCTGGATCTTCGTCTTCGTCTCAGGAGTGGAAATATGGTAGATGACGCCGTCGAAGTCGGAGACGGTCTGGTCGATGTGAGCGGGAGGGGCACTGCCTTGGAGGTCAGCAGCTATTGCGGTGAAGCTCGTGAAACCATGCTCACGCACCCGGAGAACCTCTCAGTCAACACCGACTGGATCAGAACGTTTTGGTAGTCTAGGAGAAGCATCTTGTCGACAGCCAATTGCAAGCTTGTCTCCCAAGTTGTGGTTATGTCGTTGGGAAGCTGATGATACCTCAAGTGGGGTGTGACGTTCGAGCACAGTCGGAGCTAAGGTGGCTGTGATGCTCCAGGAGAAGGTCCGTACGTAATGCCCGTTATGCAGGCTGCATATCGTTATATCATGTATGATTTCTGAAAAGAGTTGAATGCCCCACTTCCTTATCGCATCGCGATAACACTTGAAGACTCCAAATTTTAAGAATTTCGATGTTCGAGGGACGTGCCTCTATCGCAAAAGCCTTTGAAGAGCCTGTTGGCGCCAAAAATCCGCGAAAATGGTGAAGTCATACCTGTAAGTCAATCGCAGTCTTCTCCGGTAGAATATTGACTGATAGGTCTATTATCACAGAAAGTATGAGCACAGCAAGTCTTTCGGCATTGTCGCATCCAACACCTCGAATCTCGTCTGGAACGCTCAAGGTCGAGCTGGCGCCGGCCAGGCAGTCATAGCCGCGAACGAGGAGGTTCTGTGCTGGGACATCAAAAAGGGAGAGCTCGTGAACCGATGGAGGGACGATAGGAACACTGTACCGGTCACTGCGATCGCGCAAAGCAAAGTCGACAAGGACGTTTTTGCCGTCGGATACGAAGATGGCAGCATTCGGTTGTGGGATAGCAAAATCGCGACAGTGATTGTCAACTTCAATGGCCACAAGTCTGCGATTACGACATTGGCATTCGACAAGTCGGGCGTGCGACTGGCCTCCGGCTCCAAGGATACCGATGTGATCGTATGGGATCTGGTGGCTGAGGTTGGCCAATTCAAACTCAGGGGACACAAGGACCAGATTACAGGACTGCAGTTTGTCGAGCCGGAAGCGCAGGTCGAAAACGAGGAGAACACCCAGGCTATGGTGCTAGACAGCGACCCGTCAGCCGAGGGATACCTCCTCACGACTGGCAAGGACTCGCTGATCAAGCTTTGGGACCTGTCTTCGAGACACTGCATCGAAACCCACATTGCGCAAACGAATGGAGAGTGCTGGGCTCTGGGTCTTTCCCCCGACTACAGCGGATGTGTCACGGCTGGAAACGACGGAGAGCTGAAGGTGTGGTTCTTGGACACAGCAGGCCTTGCTTCTTTGAAGGGGCAGGTCGACACGCCGCAATCTGCAAAATTCTTGCACGAAAGGGGAACGCTGTTCCGTCAACACAAGGACAAGGCCATCGAAATCGTCTTCCACCCGCGTCGTGATTACTTTGCCGTTCATGGGACAGAAAAGGCCGTTGAAGTTTGGCGCATAAGGTCGGAAGCCGAGGTTAAGAAGTCTTTGGCGAGAAAGAAGAAGAGGAGACGTGAGAAGGCTGCGAAGGAAGGAAAGACCGAAGAGGATGCCGAGAACGACGACCAAGCGGATGACCTGTCGAGCGCCGAAGCCAGCGACTTCTTCGTCCAGTACGTAATAGTCCGGACGGGCGGCAAGGTGCGGTCGGTGGACTGGGCCGTCACCAGCGGCAGCAAGGAAATCAACCTGCTGGCCGGAACCACCAACAACCAGCTCGAGTACTACAGCATACCAACAAAAGATGCCTCCAAATCGAAGAAGGACGAGCTGCCTGACTATACGAGATCTCTGGCGGTCGATCTCCCCGGGCATAGGACAGATATCCGCGCGGTATCGCTTAGCTCCGACGACAAAATGCTGGCGACGGCTGCCAATGGTGGTCTGAAAATTTGGAACATCAAGACTCAGACCTGTATTCGAACCTTTGAGTGCGGCTACGCCTTGTGCTGCGCATTCTTGCCCGGTGACAAGGTCGTCGTTGTTGGCACCAAGACTGGAGAACTTGAGCTCTTCGACGTCGCTTCCGCAAGCCTTTTGGACAGCGTCACCGCACACGAGGGAGCCATCTGGTCATTACAAGTGCACCCGGATGGCAAGTCTGTGGTGTCTGGTAGCGCCGACAAGTCTGCCAAGTTCTGGGATTTCCGAATCGTCCAAGAAGAAGTTCTGGGCACCACACGTACCGTACCGAAACTAAAGCTCGTGCAATCGAGGACACTTAAAGTCGCGGACGACATCCTCTGCGTGCGCTATTCCCCCGACGGAAAATATGTTGCCGTCTCCCTTCTCGACAACACTGTCAAGGTGTTCTTCACCGATAGCCTGAAGCTCTACCTCAACCTTTACGGCCACAAGCTCCCGGTCCTCAGCATGGACATCTCATACGACAGCAAGCTCATTGTCACCAGCTCCGCCGACAAGAACATCAGGATATGGGGTCTCGACTTTGGTGACTGCCACAAGGCCCTCTTCGGTCACCAAGACAGTATCCTGCAGGTTGCCTTTGTGCCGCACAACTCGGACGGCAACGGCCATCACTTCTTCAGCAGCAGCAAGGACCGCTGCATCAAGTACTGGGACGGCGACAAGTTTGAGCAGATCCAGCGCCTGGACGGCCATCACGGCGAGGTCTGGGCCATGGCCGTAGGTCACAGTGGCCAGTTCCTCGTCACCGCCGGTCACGACAAGTCCATCCGCGTCTGGGATGAGACGGACGAGCAAATTTTCCTCGAGGAAGAGCGTGAGAAGGAGATTGAAGAGCTCTACGAAAAGACGCTCACCACGTCCCTCGAGCGCGACCCAGACGCCGAGGACCAAGACGGCGAAGTCGGCGCCGCCACCAAGCAGACCGTCGAGACCCTCATGGCCGGTGAACGCATCGCCGAGGCCCTCGAGATCGGCATCGCGGACCTGAACCTGCTCAAGGAGTATGAGGACGCCAAGAAGACGAATCCGCACGCCCCTCCCCCGCAGCGCAACCCCATCTTCATCGCCCTCGGCAACATCACCGCCGAGGCATACGTCATGAGCGTGCTGAGCCGCATCAAGGCGTCTGCCCTCCACGACGCGCTGCTCGTCCTCCCCTTCTCGACCGTGCCGATGCTCTTCACCTTCCTCAACATCTTCGCCCAGCGCTCCATGAACATCCCGCTGACGTGCCGCATACTCTTCTTCATGCTCAAGACGCACCACCGCCAGATCGTGGCCAGCCGCACCATGCGCACAATGCTGGACGGCATCCGCGCCAACCTGCGCGCCGCGCTGAAGCGCCAAAAAGACGAGATGGGCTTCAACATTGCCGCGCTCAAGGTCGTCGGCATGCAGATTCAGGAGAAGAGCGTCAAGGACTACGTCGACGAGAACTGGGACGATGGCGACGAAAGCCGATCCATCAAGAAGAGGGCGTTCGTGCAGGTTTCATAATCGGTAGCAAAGGGTGTAAGCTAGAGCTCAAAACAAAAAGCGGCGAGAGGTTGGATGGTGTTGATATAATCATGAGATTCCCTGTTTTCTATCGGCCTCACTTAGATATTTGCATCGCCAGGTGGTGGGCAGCATTGTACCGGTCTTGTTGAAAAGTGTCTTCATATGTTATTCGCTAAACCTTCTTTTGATGCTTGTGGCTTTGTAATCTTCGCCCGTATCGATACACAGACTCTTGACGTAGAATCTCCAATATGTACACAGCCATTGCTAGCTAACCGCCCCATCTACTGGCTCTTCGCTTTGGATTTTGTGCTACCCCTTGTCAAAATGTCGCTCTGCGCAACCAACTGCCCCAAACACCATAGGTAGCAGATGCCAAAGCCCACTGCACCCAAGCCGACATTTGCAACAACCCAAAGATCCGGCTTGTCAGTAGGCGGCGGGACCATGGCTTCTACAACGTGCCAAGCAGCCATGGCAATGTAGAAACCACCGTGCAGAAGGAAAGTGGCCCACTGCCTCAGGGCGGACTGGTCCTCCTGGAAATAGGCGCTCAACGATGTTGGAGGAAGTCCAAGGAGGAAGGCCCACAGCAAAGTAAGAACTGCATAAGGTACGCTGAGGTCTACCCGCTTAAGGAGGGGAAACATCGTCCATACGCCTAGGATGTTGGCGAATCCAACCCACGCCCTCACATCGCGCGAAAGTCCCTGCTTGCCGGCCAAGAGGAGGGTCATGGGCATCAGGGGAAGCAGAACGCTCTTCTCGTGGACCTGAAAGCTGAAAAGGAAAAAGCCCCAGGCCGTTGTCGCGAAAGCAAGAGGCAAGAGCGACTTGCGCGGGCGAAAGAAGAGGACCAGGTTCGGCGGGATGATGGATGCGGTAGTCACCAGAAGAGCACCGCGCTGAAGAAGCTCAGAGGGGTACTTTCGGAGCTTGATGACGACGTTGAGAGCGCACCAGAAATTAGCGACCTTGTCTTCAAAGAGGCCCCGCGCAAAAGGGAAAATGCGGTGGACCATCTGCACGAGCTGCTCGACGACTGGGTAGTAGACAGCGTTCGTATCCAAAATGTCGGTCAGCCAGGGGAACAAAGGAAGGGCAGGAGGTGGTCCATCGTAGTCTGGTCGCGCATCAATACCTCGGCGCGCGTCGTAGAGTGTGCCCAGGACCAGAGGCGCAACAAGAATGGCAAACGCCGCAAGGGTCACCAGCGCAATGCCGATGAAGCGACCCGGCTTCAGAGGGAAGACGCAGCTTCCCAGGAGGAACGAGAAGACAGAGAAAGCATAGTAGAGAGCCATCTGCTTGAAGCCGAGCGCCGCGACAAAGAAGACTGCTGACCAGAGATAGCGGCCAGCCAGCATGCTCGACATGCTTGCGAGGACGAAGCCGAGCATGACGGTATTGTATTGAAAGTGAACATGGTCAATGAGTATGGTGCCTGGCTGCAACAAGATTGCGACGAGGGCCATCCACGCAGTCCACGTAGGCACACCACTGTGTCTGGAAAAGCGACGGACGAAGATAACAGCAGCGGGGATGTAGATGAGATATTCGGAGACGATGACGGTGGCGCGCATGAAGATCTTGAGCGTCGGGTCGTCGGATCCGCGCGAGTTGTACAGCTCGAACCAGGTGGGATCGATGAGGGCGCCAACTTTCCCGCAGAGCCAGCTGTGGTATGCCGTCAGGGGCGGGTAGTCGAGACCCCACCATTGGAGGTCATGGAAGTACCACTGCGAAACGGGAATTTGTGTCGTGATCTCCATCCAGTGTCTTTGCGCTTCGTAGTCTCCGAACATGGGCGGATTCTGGAAGCCTGCGAGAAGCAGATCTGTCAGCAGTTGCGGCGAAGGCCTGGCGGGATCGTTCAGGGCGCTCTTACCAGAGTATCCCCAGAGGCCAGCGGCCCATCTGAAAAGGCCAACGACCATGAGAATCAAGGGCAGAACCTCCCATTGTGACACGGAGCCTCGAGCAGGCCACAAGAACGAGGCCAATGGGAAGACGGGGACCTTGACCAGAGCTTCCTTCTTGGAGAGCTGGTTGTCGACCGCAGGACTGGAGCTGCTTCCTCCGCCGATTCCGTTGCCCTTCTTTCCTGTCCTGCGCCGAGGCTTATGGGGCGATGGACTGCTCATGATTGCGGCTCAGTCTGATGTGTCTAGTCGATTCGTGGGGTGCGGCATCAGCTGCCGTGGGTGGTGGTAGAGTTCGCCGGGAGCTGTTGACTTGGCTGTTGAACTCCAGGTGACAGTCCCGAGTTTGAAATTCAAGGGTCCACGTCGCGTTAACGACAGCTCACTGCAGTGTGGAGTGGTGTGGTGCAGTGTGCGTGGTGCTGGCCATTGGAGCTGCACCGAGCTGAAAGGTCTCCACATCCCGGGCCGCTAAGGAAAGCACAGAGCCGGGTACCTACCCAGCACCTTAATTGTCTGCCACCTGCCGCATGTTGTTCTTAGACCCTACAGAAACCTCTTGTTTGGAATCCAACTCAGTTGCTGGGACTCTCATTCGCCTGATTTCTAGGACGTAGACTCCACAACCAGCTGATCCTTTTCGAGGCGAAACTATCTTTTCTTCCCATTTTCGGTCAAAGATCCAGGCACGTCGATTCCTCGAAGCTTTCTTCCTTGGGCAGCTGAAGCAACACTGCCCTTGCGCAAGTTCTTAGAGTTTGAGTCTTGTTCATCTCCCAATGGCATGTATGGTTGAAGACAGCCTCGACGATTCAATCAATTGTTGTCGGATTAGCTGTCGGTAGTACAATTTGCTTCGCCAGGGGCGAAGAACCTAATGTTGATGGCTGCTTTCCCCAGTTGATGGCTGTCGGCCACGTGACTTTGTCTGGGGTTGGCAGGACTAGCCCCAATTGGCTGATTTGGGACGGCCAACGTCACAGGCGGTGCAGTCAGGTCTCGGGCACTGACTGGCAACTTCAATGCTTGTACCCTCAGGTAGCTCAATGATCAACGGAGAATCGTACCCCTCTCATCGAATCTGACCTCCTTCCTTCTATCTCTTGCCGAATCAACGCCGTCTCTTCAGTTATGCCTTTTCCTTTTGTTCTCCCTACCACGTCGGCTTTCTCATTCTCCTCGAGCTTCACCAGCGATACCCACCCCTCATTGCCCCTCAGTGCTAGTACATATCGCGGGGTCGTGAGAGATGCTCTGAAGAAACACAAGCGCCTCCCGCCTCCTTCTCAGTCCTCCCACATATCCACCGTGATCGGGGCCCTCAGTGGCTACGTCCCGTATATCTTAGCTGTCGATACCGGCCTCAATCCGAACGCTCAGTTTGGAGAAAGCATCAGTCTCAGGGCTACCTCACCACCGACGATCGAATGGCGTCCGACGCTCTCGGACAATGCAGTCCCCGGAAGAGAACGCTCCAGGGTAAAGGTTCAGTCTGTGGACTATGAGATTGCTTTCACCTTGTCAAGCTTGGCCAACGCATACACCTTGGTTGCTCGGGCTGCCCTTCACCCGCTATTTGTAACGACACAGGCCACCTTGGATGCCCAGCAGCGAACAGGTGCAATCCAAACGGCAACGAAGTATCTCCTGGATGCCGCATCGATATACGACTGGTTGGCCATCCGGGCAGAGAGAGTGCAAACGGCACCACCCTGCAGCGATGTCTCGCCGTCAACCCTTCGCGCAATGTCCTCTCTCGCGCTCGCCGAAGCGACTCTCCTCGCAGTCTTGAAAGACGACCCTTATCCAGCCATTGTTTCTCAGGACCGTAACAAGAATGACCGCGAGTGGATGTACAAAGCTCCTGATATTCCCAAGGTCCGCGCCCACCTTTTCGCCCGCCTGTGCCTTGCCGCCGCAGAGCACGCTGCCCAGGCATCCTCCCTTTGCCAAGCCGCAGGTCGAGGGTCCAGCAAGATCAACGAGGGTCTCCTACGCTATCTCGAGGATCTGCGGCGAACTTGCCGTGCCAAAGCATGCCGGTTCTTTGGTATTGATGCTGAGATCGGCGGCGAGGTTGGGAAGGCCATCGCCTGGCTACAGGCCGGCCTACAGGAGCTCGGTATCGAGTCCAAGTACTCAGCCAAAGGGTCCGGCTTCAGTCGCTTCAAGAAGGAGTGGACCGAGAAGCGCGAAGAGCGGAAGGTGGAGAAGGAAACAGCCTGGGGGGCGGACGGCGGCAAGGTCGAGGAAACGAGAGTAGTGGAGTTCCTTGAGGTCAAGTGGCAGAAGCTTAACGATACGGTCAGTTGTCCCCGTCTGCGTCGCTTGTTCAAAATGTTCTAAGATGCTGTTTTTAGATGAACGTCCAGATCATTCCGCCGGTCGGGCCCTTGCTGGCTCAGATGCCGTCTGGCCGAGAAATTCATGCCCTCAAGCCATACCAGCCTCCAACGCTGGACCCAAGTATCCTGGACGCCATGCGCGCACCACCAGAGAGGAAAGACGACTATGGAGATGCTTTGAGCTCGGACGATGAGGCAAAAGGTCACGCAGGTCCCCCAGGGGGATTTCCTGAGTCAAGACCGGATTACAGAAGCGCGAGTACGTCGTCCTACTACTAGACGCACTAGGTGCGCGTGTTCGGTTGTTTTAGGACTGTTAGAGAAGATCACGGCGATGGCACATATCTGGAAGGTTTTAATGAAAATACAACCTTGCTTTTCGGTTTCGTTCACCTCCTTCTAAAAATCCAAACGTTCTGGCCATGGCTGCCAACATCTTCTCTTCAGACGGGGATGTCCCGGGGCACCTCCGTCATCCGATTCAACCTTTACACACGAACGGTTTCCTTTCTGAGCATTGAACGTGCAGAACTTTGGCAGCCTCCTGTTCGCCGTGCTCGGATGAAACCCGGCGTTCTCCGCACCGGCCGCCCGGATGATCAACATCCTGAACAAGTCAGTACCTGTCACGGAGACCAGTCTCTTGGACTGCAAAGACCGGGGCGGCCCGTTACGGTGTCGGAAGGTGGATGAAGACGTTGAGAGGAGAGAGGAACAAGAACGATCTGGGAGCTTGGGCCTACATGTCAGGGGCAATGCCAAAGAGACTTTTTGCACCACCAACACATCAAGCTTCAGATGACGCCCTAGGGGCAGAGCTTAAAACATGTGAGCTCTCAGCTCCTTGTTCTCATTCGACCTCGGATTTTCTCCCCGAAGGTTCCCGCATAGTAATCGGGCATCGATGGAACGGGGTGAGGAGAGGGGAGATTTTCTCCTCCACGTACTACGCGGCCCTTCGTCAGGCCAACATATTGCTGCCGCCCTTCCTCGTGGTGTTGCAATTTCCAATTCCTCCGCCTCTTTGCTCACCATAACACAGGTTTCCCCGCCTTCCTCGTCGTGCAAAAGGGGTCCGGTCCGATGCGGAGGCTATCAATTATCCAGCCCGGTCGGGAGGACTACGTTCACCGACGCAAGGTTTCCTTCTCGCCGACCATGCTTAGTGCGGTAACCTCCCCCGTTACCAGCACCATCACGACATCCAGCAGCACATCCTCGGCCTCGACCACGAAAAGCAACAACCCAAACGATATAAGACACAGTGTCCTCGTCAATGGCCTGCCTCCGCCGTCTCCATCGCTTCCCCTCCCGTTCAATCTCACAGATAGAGGTCTTCTCAATCGCGACTGCCATATTCACAACGAGTGGGTCGAGTCCCGGAGCAAGAAGCGCTTCGCGATCATAGACCCGGGGATAGGTCGCGTGTGGGCTACATGTCCCGACTGCACCAAGGACGATGTCGGCCCAACCGTCAGATCCGCCTTCTCCGGGTTCCAAGGGTTCTCAGCCGATACTTCGAACCACGAACGAGCTCGTCTCCTGACGGCTTGGCATCATCTCATCCTCGCCGCCCGCCTCGACCTCGCCACGATTCTCGTCCACGAGACAGGGAAACCGCTCGCGGAGGCATTGGCCGAAGTTGACTACGGCGCAGGTTTGGTCAGGTGGTTTGCTGGAGAGGCCGACCGCTTCCCGCAAGCCGTTCTTCCTAACTTTCCGACTTCGCCTATATCCCCTCGAACCCCCTGTACTCCCTCTACGCCGGCTACAACTGGAGGCACCCCGACTTCAAGCGGATTCAGAATGAGGCGGCCTGCAATTCTTAAACAACCCGTCGGTGTCGTTCTCGCACTCGTGCCTTGGAGTTTCCCGCTTGCGCTTGCCCTCCGCAAGTCCGCAGCCGCGCTCGCGGCGGGCTGTACTGTCATTATCAAACCTTCGTCCGAAACGCCTCTCACCGCCCTCGCGATAGCATGTCTAGCAAACCGGGCGGGATTTCCTGCCGGCGCTCTCAACGTGATTACGACTAGCTTGGGAAACACACCAGACGTTGCCGAAGCGCTATGTATGCACCCCCTCGTCAAAGCAGTCAGTTTTACAGGCAGTGCGCGTGTTGGTAAACGAGTTGCCACGACATGCACCCGCAACTTGAAGCGTCTATCGCTCGATCTTGGTGGAAACTGTCCATTTATCGTTTTCGATGACGCAGACCTGGAAAATACCGCCAAGGAACTGGTGGCACTGAAGTGGCGGCATGCAGGACAGGCATGCATTGCGCCGAACCGATGTTATGTCCAGCGGCGCGTCTATGATTCCTTTTCGGAACTGGTGGTTCAAGAGGCGGAGAAGTTAAAAATAGGTCATGGGATGGAGAGAGAGACGACCTTGGGACCACTGACGACGATCCGTGGTCTGTACAAGGCAGAAGCGTTGTGCAAGGACGCCGAGGAAAAGGGGGCTTCCGTACTTCTGGGCACGGGACGGAGAGAGCCGGGAGATGGATACTTCATGTCACCGACCATTTTGGGAAATATGACGGATTCGATGCTCATGTGTCGCGAGGAGATTTTTGCACCGATCCTCGGGCTTTACATATTCGACACTGAGGATGAGGTTGTGAAGAAAGCAAATGACACGCCTGTTGGGCTTGCTGGTTATGTCTTTACGAAGAGCTCTGACCGACTGACCAGGATGTTTGAACGACTGGACGCCGGGGTTCTCGGAATGGTGAGTTTGTTGCGTTTTTGGCTCCAGTAGCCAGCGAACAAGAACTGACTGACGTGATCAGAATACTGTCTCTCTCGTGGCGGACTGTCCCGTGCCTGCGGGCAACAACGGAAACGGATACGGATCTAGCTTCGGTTCGGCTACGACGTTGGAAGAGTTTCTTATTACCAAGTCAGGCGCAATGATGATACGTCAGGGTTGATACGACTACCATACAGCTACTTGGGTGTTTTACTGAGAAGAGGAGAAACGGAGCAAGAGACTCAAGGAGGCGATGATACTTCTTATGTGCTGATTATGGCAGCTATACAGCTGGAGATTTTGGTAGATCGAAGATGAAGATAAGCATGACGACCAACAGCACCAAGGCGCGGCCGTCTTGCAAGAGTCAACTAGCAATACCGACTGGGTTCTCCTCCGAAGCCTCTTCCTCCTCGGTGAACCAGCTTTCAGCTCCTTCCCCCAACTCTCCGACTTCCAACTCCGTGGCCTCCAACTCCACAGCCTCCATGTCGCCCAGCACCCGCGTCCTCTCAGCGAACACGAGCGTCACCCAGCGCGACTCGGCAGCCTGCCTCCTGACGTTCTGCTTCTTGCTTTCTGCCAGACTTTCCTCATGCCTCTGCTTGATGCTATACATGACCTCTTCACGAATGGTCCGCTCCTCTTCGACCCTGAGTTTATACCGATCGAATTCTTCGTTGCGCCACTTGGTCCAAGTCCGCCATCCTTTATCCATCCTCTTGCGCAAGTCATGCATTAGTTCGTTGATGCGCTCTTCGCACGACGGCTGACCCGCATAAAAGCTCTCCAAGTCCCGCAGGTAGATCTCCTCCGTCGTCTTCTCCTCTAGAACGCGGCAATTGTACTCGCTGGCGAGAGCCTGTTCCTTGACAGCAAGCTTTTGCGTGGCGACTTCCGTGAGGGTGGCAAGCTCCGCCCGCTGCTTCTCCACGAGCTCATCCGTAGCAGTAGACGCTTCGTGGGCAGATATCTGCAGCTCCTTGTCATGCTGGTACCTCACCATCACCTCCTGAACATCGTGCAACCCGTCGAGCATCTCTCGCAGCTTCTGATACTTGATCTCGATCCCATGTCTCCGCAGGCTCTCCAAGCGCACCCTCTCCTCGAGCTCACGCTGCCTGAGTTCCTCCTCGAGCCTCTCCATCTCCTGCCTCAGCAGCTCCGCCTTCAATGCCTCCTCCCGCTCAAACTCCTCGATTTGTCGCAGAGCATCTCGAAGCTCCGCTTCGGCCTCGGCCTCGCGTTCTATCCTCCGCGCCCTCCTCGTCGCCGCACCAGCCTTGACCTCGTTTAGCTGATCCATGGTGCATGCGCAGCCCCTCCACTTCACGCCGCAAACATAGCAGAACTGATGCCCGCAGCGGCAGGTCATGTGCTGACACGCCTCACGATGCTCGACAAGGGCCTGGCACTTGGCGCAGTGCTGCCAACCCTCCTCCTCGGCCAGGGCATTTGTCAACGCCATGTCGCGGTCCTGCGGGCAGTCCGAGTTCTCGTGCTGCGGGCCGCGGCAGATGGTGCAGGTCCAGTGACCGTTAGAGCACCTAGCGATACGGAGGCCATTGTTGACGTGGTCCGGCTTGATCCAGAGGCTGCACTCGGGCTGGTTGCAGTACATGCGGTCGCTGACGGGTATCTTCCACTCGGCGGAGCGGTCCTTGTACGTCTTGCCCAGGTCCTTGGAGACGTAGCGCAGGATGGTCCGGAAGGGGATCTCGTTGAGGCAGCATTTGGGAGGCCACTGTTGCTCGTTCTGTACGGCGGCTGCGATGAGACGCTCGAAACAGTCACGGCAGTAGCAGTGGCATGTGACTTTTATTACATCTTTGGGGTCGAAGTCATCTAGACATGAAACGCACTCGCTGGTGGCTGTTGTTAGTCTCGGGGCTGGTTGGGGAGGTGTGGACTTGACCTACACGATAGGGCCTTTTTTGGTCTTGTTCTCGTCAGAAGACCCAAGGCTGTTACTGCTTGAGTTTCCTACGAACTTGAATGGGTTCCTTGTCGTTAGTGGCCCCTCCTTTTCACTAATCTTTTGTAGCATCCTCGTGAGAGTGAACCGGCTCTTCTTCTTGGGCTTAATTGGGAAGACAATCAACCCGCCACCTGAGCTGCCCTCGCCGTTCCCAGAGAGCGCAGGGAGCAGTTTGAGGTGTCTGTAAGTTTGGTCGACCTCTTCCTTTGAAGGCTCTGGTTCGTCTGGTACCATGATGATTGGTAGATACGGCTCTTTTCTCGTATCTTCCTTAGCCGCCTCTTCCTTTTCGAGTCTGCTCGTTTCTTCTCGCTGTCGCCTCTGGCTGTCCTCGGCAATCCTAGCTTCGACGTTCTCTATGGAGGTCTGCAAGACTTCAAGGAGTATCCCGTCGGTGATATTGGGGGCTGTTTTGAGGGCAGCTGGGGGTTTGTACGTTTCCAAATCAGCATCATCCACTTCATCGTATGAATCGATGATTGCCAGTTCAGATTCCGAGTCCGGGGGAGGAACACGAGGCAGCGCCTTTGCTTTCCCTTTCGCTGTATTGACTGGCTTTCTCTTGACCTCGTAGTCTTGAAGAGTTAGAAATGGGTCGCCGTAAAATCCGGCGTATCCCTCGAGCCGGGCAGGCATAGACGTAGCCGCATCCATCTCGACGACAGTTTCTGTGGCGGTGGACATTAGATTGGATGCGAATCCCTTCTTTTTATATGGAGATCAAATTCGAAATGAGCAAAAGTCAGTTCACCACGGTGTCCATGGACGGCATCCCGCGTGGGCACGATCAGGCATGGCCATATATAAAGCAAGCCACAAAGTGAGTAAACGCAGAACTCTCTGCACGGCACCAGCGAATGAGCAGTCACGAGACCAGTCCTTCAGGCAAGCCGACAGCGGCTCTCCCGAAAGAGCCTCATGGCAATGGACAAGGCAGTCTACATCTTGTC
Source organism: Colletotrichum horii (assembly GCA_027406005.1). Classification (NCBI taxonomy): domain Eukaryota; kingdom Fungi; phylum Ascomycota; class Sordariomycetes; order Glomerellales; family Glomerellaceae; genus Colletotrichum; species Colletotrichum horii. Next base: position 7,015,104 of record JANVYB010000001.1, on the reverse strand, counting down.
CAGGGCGGAATCAGCCCCGGCTGGTAACGCGCCAGAGGAATTTGGTCCATAGAGCATGGCTCGGCCCAAAACAGCGTTAGTGTTGGTGTGTGACGGGAGGTAAACTACTGATATGCTTGCACCAATGGTCGAGGCAGACTGCATCACGATGGGCGCGAGCTGAACGTGTTGGTGGGTGGGGAGAAGGATGAGAACAGCAGCAAACTTGTGGAACGCTGTTGGAGGTCGGGCAATGGGCATTGTTTGGGGGCGGTGTTCGGGCGTTAGCGCAGGCTGTGCATCGCTTGTTGCTGTCTTGGTCACCGAATGGAGCGCTCTCGGCAGATGTCACAGTCCTAGGCTAAAACAGCGTCACTGAAGATCATGCATCAGGCAATGAAATTGAGGCTCTCGACTGTATAGCCCATGCGGATGTTTATGGCGCATGTGTAAGTTCAAATACTGATGCTGTGAGTGCCTCAGGGTTGTGCCAACCGTGAGCCGACTGCGTGACAGCTACAGCGCCACTTTGCACGCTCATTCAACAACGCCACTGTAACTAACAACGCACCCAAAACACCATTAAAACTAATTGGGAAAAGGATTACAAGATCTAAGGAGGCAGCAAATGATCCAAAAAGGTAAAAACAGATGCATCCTCGGGGAGTCGAACCCCGGTCCCCAGCTGTTCAGCTTCTCTCGAAATGGAAGGCTGGGATGATAACCGCTACACTAAGAATGCCAGATGATGAAAGTGTGCCCACTAGATCAATACATGACCCCTTACGCCTTGAAGTGGAACCCACCACAGCTAGCCCACCTCAACCACCCTACGCAGATCACATATAGGTTTGCTGATATACGTCGTGATCTTCTTTGCTGTCGTCTTTGCTGTCGTCTTTGCTGTCGTCTTTGCTGTCGTCTTTGCTGTCGTCTTTGCTGTCGTCTTTGCTGTCGTCTTTGCTGTCGTCTTTGCTGTCGTCTTTGCTGTCATCTTCTCCTACTATTATTATCTCTTGCTGTTGTCGTCTCTTGCTGTCGTCGTCTCTTGCTGTCGCCGTCTCTTGCTGTCGCCGTCTTCTTTGCCCTCTTCTAGTCACGAGTAACTCGCTGGGAAGACTCTATGACTGATTGAAATCAATCTTGAAGTTCTCCAGGTCCCGTTCAAAGAACTTAAATTATGGACACGTAGATAAGTGCCTTTCCCGACGGGTTGGTACTGGATGGGCCGCATGTTTCGGCCAACGTGACTTTCACGCCGGGCTGTTGGGAAAAAAAAAACATGGGTCAATCTTAAGCACACAATGGCCCGAATTCGGGCTTGCCGACAGTTGGGACGCAGGATTCGGCCTCGCTTCATCTTATTCCAACCAGGGTGTCCTATAAGCGCGCAGTGTGTCCAACACCACCAACCAACACCAATTCAATATTACTTTGTCTCCATACACCGCTCGTGAGCCCATTTATACATTATCCTCTAGATCTTAGACTTCACCTTGCCAAACTCGATCTTGTTGATGCAGGAGCCCACATTCTCAAGGCCAACCTCGACAACGTCTCCATCCTTGAGCCACAACTGAGGCTTGCGTCCCATTCCAACACCCTCAGGCCTTCGTTTTTTTCGTCAGTACCAACAACGCGACAAAGAGTTATAGGTTCTTCCACTTACGTTCCGGTGAAAATGATATCACCCGGCAGCAGGGTAGTGCCCTGGCTCAGGAAAGAGATTGTCTTTTTGATACCAAAGATCATATCCTTGGTGTTGTTATTCTGCCTCCTCGTCAGCCTGAGCCATTTACCTGGTGACTGTGCCACTCACCTGCACGGTCTCGCCGTTGACCTTGGTGAAGATCTTAAGGTTCTGGGGGTCTCCAACGACCTTGTTGGTAACGATACCGGGGCCGAAGGGCGCCCAGCCATCGAAGCCCTTACCCAGAGACCACTGGCCACCGCCGCGCTGAATCTGCCACTCACGATGGGACACATCGTTACCGACGGAGTAGCCCAGTACGTAGTTGAGCGCCTCATCCTCTGATACGTCAGAGGCAGTCTTGCCAATAACGATGACCAGCTCACACTCATAGTCAAGGGTGCTGCCAGTCTGGGCAATGGGATGCACGGGGATGGGGTCGGTCGGGCCAGCCAGAGAAGTCACAGGTTTGTACTGGTAAAATCAGCATGTCGTTTTAGCATGCTTGAATGAGTAACAACTTACAAAGAGAACAGGAAATTTAGGAATGGCCATGTTCGACTATATTATGTCAGTTGATGCTCGCAATCGTTTCGTATAAGTAGTGGATGTGTGCTCACCTCCTTGGCGTGGTTGGCATAGTTGAGACCGAGGCACCGCACCGTCTTGACGTGCTCAGGGGCCAGAGGAGACAGCAGCAGGCGAATGTCGGCGACGTTATCCGTCACATCGTGTCTGCCAAAGATGTCGCCAGTGATGATGCGAGCTTGCCGGGCCTTCGCAATATCCGAAACGCCTCTGGGCAAAATGGCATCGCCGTAGTAAGTCTTGCCATCGCGGGCTAGGAAGCGGACGAGCCTCTAGGCGTGTGTCAGTGGATACAACCTGTGGAGTACAAACAGGGTGTACTCACAGAAAATGAAGCCATTGTCGAATTTAAGATAGACCGGCTGATCGCAATTGGTGAGCAGACTGGATAAGATTGAGATATTCTACAATTTACGAGGCGCGGTTGATGTAGATGTAGGATTGAAGATGTCACAGTCACAAAGACGCCATAGCAACACCGGGAAGTCTCCGATTCCCAGCCGCTGACCCCACACTTCAACCCCCAGCGGGCACGGTCGAACCGCTAAAGACCGGTGCCGCTCGTGCGACAGAGCTCCCCCATCACCAGCTTCTGCATCAGTTTTTCCAAATGGTTTCTCGGGATTCTCTTCATTTGGGATGTTATTTCTTATGGTTTCATTTTGTCAACTAGGTATTGCAGAAGATTCCACGAGAGAATGCACTCTTTCGACTAGTAACTTCCAAACTCGGCATTCGGGTCGTTGCATTCCCCACGAAGGGGTTTGAGCTCGCTCGGCTGTTGTTTCGGCATCGCGCGATGACGCCCCGGGACCTGGGCACCTCTTTGGTATAGTTCCCCACAAGTTCGGGGGAGCTCCAGATCGCTGAGTCATCAGAAACCTAAGAATTGAGCGCCGTATTATTGGCCCAAGCTAAGAAACGGGGCCCTTCCTTTAGCTGACATCAACGATTTGATTCGAGCTTTCTTTCCGGGTGCCGTTGATGAAGTAGAAGCAGCGCAACTTCCGTTGTGTCGGTGCAGAGCAGATCGCCATGGCAGGTGCGAAACGGGGCCTTTCCGGTCTCCAAAGGGAGGTTCTGGCCCTCTATAGACAGTGTCTTCGAGAGGTCCGCAAGAAGCCCGAGGTGAGAGAACTATTTCTCTGGCAAGTTAGCATGTGAGAGCTAACACATTACTCATAGATTTCGCAACCTCACTTTAGATCTTTTGCCAGGCAAGCCCCACGAATCTTGCTTTCGAACTCAGGGAATCCTTCTAACCCAATCGCCAGGAACGAATTTGACAAGTTCCTCACGGTAGATAAGCGCGACTTCTCTGTGGTTGAACATTTGCTGAGGAAGGGTCGGCGCCAACTCGAAACTTACTCATCGCCGAGCATCAAAGATGTCATGAGGTGAGGAAGCTGCTCACTCGGCATGCTTCCTGTTGCCCTAAGAACGCCGCCCTCCCGCACGATAAGAGGAAGGCCTCACTCAGTCCCAAGACGCAAGGCTGGGCGCTATAGACGTCGTCTTCCCCCCACCGTACCACTACATGTCTCTCCTACGACTCGTTTTGTTACCTAGAACGCATGATACCATCAACAATTCTTCTTGAAACCAATTCTGATATCCCATGTCCATCAAGCATGGACAATGCTTAAGTGCGAAAAGGTCTTTCGAGACTGCAACTGCCTTTCATCCTGCTCGCCGCCCTTTCCGGAGCCCGATCCAAGCCTTGCCCATCGAGCAGCAGAAGACGTCTTTCGCAAGCCCATAAGCCCGTCTGTCGAGAGCCTTCGCCGCCAACAACGCATGCTTATGCGCCCCAAAAAGACAAGTAGAGTTCGACTGCCATCTGGACGCATTTCTGGCCGTCACACAACCACCATAGTGCCTGCCAGAAGACCCGATCGCTCCCTTGGAGGTTCTATTACAGCTTCAGAAAGGGAAATCGCGAGAATCCGAAGGAGCATTGTGTCCGACGCTCTCCAGCCGTTGACTCCCAGTCCCCGGCGACGTAACAGAGAATCTATACAACAGACGCCCCCTTTGTACTACATCGAGATGGAAAGGCCTATCCAAGCAGTTCCAAGTCCTCCCAAGCGTGAGAGCAGTATGGCTCGCCGCCCAGTCAACATGGCCGAGCCCTACCGGCTACGCAAAGCACGCAATTCTCACACGCGACCAATTGCAGGTCCCTCAGGGTCACCTAGCCGGCACAGGCCCTTTCGAACCCGAGCTGGGCGTCCCGCTCCGGTCGGTAGCTCACTGAAACAGCGAGAGTTCACCTTGTCAGCAGTTCAGGAGACTGCGACCGAGAGTCATCGCCAACCCGCCGCCTCGAATGCGAAGCGTTTAGGAGACGCCGATCCACAGCTTCGGAACGCTGTTCGCAGAAGTCTTTCGCAGCAGAGTCAAGTTTCACTACTCGCATCTCCATCCAAGAGATCCTCTATACAGTCATCAGGCCCTCGTCAACCACCTTCCCGGACTTCAAGTAACCGTCGAGCCGTGGACCGATTCACCAAACAATTGGAGATCTACGCCCAGCGCAGAGAGGCTGCTGGAAAGCTTCCAGTCAACACGCCGACACCGGAGTCTGTTGTGTCATTGCATACCGTCAACGCGCTGTTGCCGTATCAAGACCAGTTTCTGGCTGCCGGTCTAGCCGTGACGTCAGATCAGCAACGATCAAAGCGAGTGCCATCTGCGAGTCCGGCAAAGGACAAAGGCATCGAGACCAAACCGGTCGAACAGGCAAAACGCCCCGCTGAAACTCGGTCTAAGGAGTCGCAGTCTCGGGATAACCCAGGCCATCTTCAGTTTAATGGCCAGAGAAGTCCATCTTGGGACTCTTCGTATGATAGCAGCTTGGGAACGCAGGTCGCTTTTACGCAACCAGAAGCATGGGAACTTGCCTACATTGACGAGGTGCCGGAGAAAAAGCCTGGGTGCTGCAACTTGACATGCTTCACGGGGCGACAAGAATCAAGCGAGATCCCGGCCAACAGAGTGCCGCCTGCTCAAACCCCGACAACCGTCGATACCCCGAACAAAATCTTAGACAAATGGCATCCAGTATACCCGCAAAAGGATGAAGTCATCTGGATCAAGTCTCCAAGTGAGTAAACAGGACTTTCATAACAACCTTACACTGGCTGACAGGTGCACAGAAGGGACGGATTTCCGAGACCCTCGTGTGAAAACATGGCATGGAGACACTGCGCAACGCCCTTCCACTTATCGACCAGCGCGCAAACCTCAACCCGATGATGACTTGGAAGCCACGAGCCCAACGACCAAGCGTCCTGAAAATCAAGCCCACGAGCAGGAAAATGTGCCGCCAATTCCTCCCAGAGCTCCGGGTCGCATCAAACCTTCAGTCAAGTATCAAGAATCAATGGCCGACTCGACTACTGCCAAAGGGTTCCGCAAACCTGGACAACGTGATGTATTTCTCGATACTACAGATGCAATAATTGTCAAAAACAAACCACCCACGCAAGAGCCGTCAAGTACCAGAAGACCGATGAAACCAATCGTTGAGTCTGTGTCAGATGAGACGACAAACTTGACAGAACAAGTTCTAATTAAGACGCCAAAAGAGACAGCAAAAGCGCAGACATCGACCCAGGAGCCGACGAGGATCTCTGTCAACCAGCCAGAGAGAAAGGCCAAAGAAAAGGCGGCCCGACAGAACCAGCAAGTTGAAATCGAGCACCCCGGGATTTTTCATTCTGGAAGAATATTTCAGAGTTTGCAAGAACCGCCAAAACTCACAGAGCAGCAGCCCAGGGAGCAATCCGCAGCCACCAGCCTGGGAACCTCATCACCAAAGCTTGACCTCCCTTCAACGTGGAAGCTGACCCTAAGTAATCCCTCATCACTTGAAGAAGCGATAGAACAGGCATCTCGAGAAATGGAGGAGAGGGACACCGAAGAAACCCAGACTGCAGGAAACAACCAACCGGTATTGACGGAGAAAAGGCAGCCCGAAGCTATCGACCTGACGAAGACAGTTAAAGAACTTTTCTCCCACCCCGCCGATAAGGAAAACGCCCCTACAGCCAAGAAATTGCCCAAAAAGAGCACAGAAAGCTCCATAAGCACTTACTCCTCACTCTCCACGGAGCGTGATGACCGAGATATAGATGATCGAGATGTCTTGCGAGGCCTCAACATTGCGATATCCGCGGCTTGCGACGAGGAGGTGGACGCGTGGATCAGACAGAAGACGGGCGTCCGCATCCGACGGTTCTTGGCTGACTTGAGAGCATTCGAGACACTTGCCGAGGAGGATGAGGCTGACCCCAAACATGAGCGTTCTAGAATCAGGAGGACGGAATCGAGGAAGCTCCAGGCACAAATTCGGCAATCGAAAGCTGCCAGGGAGGCAAGAGCTCAGTAAGCTGAGATGACGGATGTATCGATAGCGCCAAAGCGCTAAGCCAAGCCAAGCCTGACTTGGACCGATTAACAGACATAATACCTGTAGTTTCTGAGCTGTCAGTCCTAAAATCCAGCCGTCGTCTCATATGAAGTCTTTCGTGTTTCGCGAGTGATGTTGTCTGAGTATCCCGTATCAGCTTCAATTCAAAAGCGACATTTTCTGCAAGTTCACTTGTAGCTGCGTAGTGAGCTTATTTTTTAAGAAGTGAGAGATAACGGGTGAAACTGCGTGCCACAAGAGTGTATTTAGATGAGAATACTCTCTCTGTATTATATCGTAATTATGTGTGTATCGCATGACTCTGAACATTTATCGTAGGAGGGGTATCTGCATGCTCATATATGCTCTTCCATCTAAACAGGATGCTCCGAAATGGTGGGTCTGGTCCCAAACAAGACTTGGCACACCTTCTAACCGCGCTTGTGCTCAAACTCCTCGGCCTCGTGGCCGATCTTGACCTCCTGCTCGACTTGGGCAAGGTCGAGGTCCGCAACCTCGGCGTCGGGGCCGTCGATGACCTTGACGAGTTCCTCAAGGGTGGGGCCCTTGGTCTCAACGTAGAAGAGATAGACAAAGGTGAGCTCGAGGAAGATCCAGCACTGCGGGGAACGGTGTTAGTCAAGTTTCTTCTCTTCAGGAAATTAATTGCATGTTGCAGGACGGTGACTCACAGTGTAGATGAGGTACAACTTCCAGGTGTGGCCTTCAAAGTGGTCAAAGGCAACGGGGTTGGCGTAGTTGTTGAGGGTGAGGGCAGCCTGGACGACGAGGTTGACGAGCATGAGACCCTTGGCACGCAGCTTGTATGGCAGGATCTCGATGGAGTAACCGATGAGGAGACCGGACCAGGCGAAGGCGTAGAAGAAGCCGAACAGCCAGATGAAGAAGATCATGGCGTAGTTGGAGCCGGGAGAGCCGTGCTCCTCGTACAGACCGGAGCAGAGAGTCCAGAAGACGAAGGTCATGAACATGCCGCCGGTCGAGGCGAGGAAGATGGGACGGCGACCGAACTTGTCGACCTGCAAGGCCAAGGTGATGGAGACGATCAGGGAGAGACCGGTCTGGCCAGCGGAGAGACCGAGCTTAGCCGTGGCGCTCTCGATACCAGCGTTGCCGTAGAGGATAGAGGTCTGGGGGACAGGAGTTAGTCATAAAGGCTCGGCAACGAGAAGCCAGGAATTGTATCGTCACAAAAACTTACGTAGTTGGAAATGATGGCATTGCCAGACCATTGCGAGAATAGACCGAGAGAGATCAAGACCATGAGACGGTACTTGTTGCCGGCGGTGCGCAAGAAGTCAAGGTAGCTGCTGCTCTCCTTGGCGGCCATTTCGCGCTTGATGGTGTCGCGGATCTCGCGGAACTCGAACTGGACTGTAGGGTGTTCGGTGTTACCGTTGGCGTGGTACTTGCCGAGGATCTGCAAGGCCTCGTCGTGGCGGTCCCTGGAAATGAGGAATCTGGGAGACTCGGGGACCCCTTTGTTCGCATTAGCTACGGATGAGAATATCGGTCACAAGGCTCGACTTACAGAGGATGAAGATGAGTTGGATGACGGAGGGAACCGCCTGGCCAAGAGCAGGAATGCGCCATGACCATTCATTGCCGAGAAACTCGGTACCGAAGGACAGCCAGGCGACGATCAGAGCTCCGACGTTCCAGAGACAGTTGTAGACAGTCGTGAGTCTGGCGCGATGTTGAGGATGGCAAAGTTCGGCGAGCAACATGGGCGACGCGATCTGGGCGAACGAGTTACCGAAACCAAGGAGGGCACGACCACCCATGAACACTTGGAGAAGTCAGCTATTGTATCGGGGCGCGGCTTTCGTGTATACTCACTGCCCATGTTCTGGCAAGCGCCCTGGAGAGCAGCTCCAGCGACCATGATGACGCATCCAATCACAATGGGGATCTTGCGGCCGAATCTGTCTGCGATAATGGGGCTTTTCCTTCGATCAGTATGAGAATCGAGACGGTGCGCCGAAGAGCTTACACTGCGGGCATAGAGGCCAAACTGCCGATTTGGTAGAGAGCAGCAAGAAGACCAAGCTCGCCACCCTTGGGGTGGCTAAAGAACTCCTGCCATGAGTCGAAGTTCTGAACGGAGTTGAAGAACATTCTGTATTGGAAAAGCGTTAGCAAATCGCTTTAAGGACGTGGATGCCGACGAGACGTACCCATCGTAACCGGTGGTGGCCGAGGCAACGCAGAGCACGAAGGCATAGAAGTACAGCTTGCGCAGACCAGGGTCTTTCATCCAGTTGACCTTCTCAAAGTCGGGAGCCTCTTCCTGAGCCTGGACGACGGCCTCGCTCTTGGGCTTTTTTTGCGTGAGACCCTTGAAGAACCCCATTTTGACAATGGCTCAAAGGCGTCGAGCGGAGGGTATGATGTGTGTGTGTGTGGGTGTTTGTTGCGCGTTTCTGCCGGCGCGGAGAGCAAGAGCCAGAGCAGTCTCCGTAGTATTGGGCCTGGGGATGACTGGAGAAGGACAGCGAACGGAGGTGAGACGATCCACGACGCGGGGTCTCCAGGTCTAATATATGGATCCGGGGATCATAAGACGAACATAGGGAGGTGAAGAAAGCCTGGCTGCTACAGTGCGAGTTCTTCTTACGGAGTGTCGGTCCGCAACAGGGTCCCAGGTCTCGAGATGGCCTTCACTGGGGCGTCAGGCGGGAACCACTTGGTCGGGATCCTTTGCTTGAAGGCCTAGTCGGACCTCGACCGACTCCAATCAGCTGTCATGATCAAGCTACCCGAGAATCTCTTCGAGCACGAGCAGCCTGCAGCCAAGGTACTAGCCCATGTTAACCGGGGGTGGGAGAACGATGTGAGCAGCAGCAGGGGATTGCCACTTCCATCCGGCAAAAGTCGATGAGAGGACGTTTCAAGGCAAAGCTTCCTTGCCAAGTGAGACCCTCCGCATTACGCAAAATGCTAGTCAAGACATTGTTCCCGTGCTGGAGGAAACGCCTTCTCCAAAAACTTGGGGCCGTCCGAACGGGTGAATGCGAATCGGACACTACTGCCCCCAAAGTTTTGCAATTGTATTTTGCCGGGCGTGTTGGAGTGGACACTGGCGTCCACTAGACAAGGACAAGACTAGATGGAAAAAAGGTGTGCGCGTTCCACTTGCTGAACGTTCCCCCTGGGGTCCCGTGGAGAAGACCATTCGAAGTGGAGGCGGCAGGGAAGTGTCGTCCCGGTGGTGGTTGCGACGGTCTCGCCCGTTGGCTTCTTCGTTGTTCCCAAGAACAGACGGTTTGCCCTTAGGCTGGACGGTCATTGGACTTTGAGCCGTCTGAAAAATATGCCGCCTCATTCGGCACTCTTGAACCATTGACGTTAACGGTTCAATATCCGGACGAAAGGCTTCAAAAGCTGTGTCGCCGGCTCGGTGCCCCAGAGATACCCTAGTAAGCGCCTTGTAAAGCGGGAGGTTAAAGACGGGAAGGATAGGAATCGCAAAATTAGGCGAGTTTGGGGTTGACTAGCAACTGGTTGACCGCTGCGGGGAACATAACGCCGAAGGACGGTAGGCCACTAGACCGTTTGTGCATCGACCGACAATGGCGACTCGAGAAGAAACCTGGCACCGCTCCCCGTGACTCATGTTGGATGTTTTCCCATCCTATCTTTTCACCATTGCTGCTGCCTTCTCTGGGAGATGCGATGAAATACACTCGATAGAATCTAGATCATTGATGATTTGCGTCTGCCCTGGCGGTTTGTTCCGACGACGTTCTTTTTGCCCATGTGAGTAGAGGCGTGATATCGAGGCGAGCGAGTGCATAATCATTGGCAATTCTACAGCAGTTTAGTGCTCATTTCGTGTACCATAGTTTAGCGGCGTGCTGAACGTTGGTAGGCCGAAAGTGAAAACATGTCCGTACCGCTGATGCTACTTTGTGTCGAGGAGACCCCTGCTCAAGGAAAGTTCCCTCGGTAAAGTATTCCCCCGTACGGATAGCCTGATGACTTTTGGCACGCGTACACAGGAGCAATGTCTGCAAAGTGCCGGGCAACGATTTCGCGTTGAAGGCCTCTTGAAGACGGCACGCGATCAAACTCGTATCGTATAAGGCCCAGTACTCCGTCTGTGTCACATCGCAGATTGTAGTAGTATGCTGTGGTAAGCACCAGAGAGTGAGCTGAGCAACCGCAGCGACAAAGACTCGGTTACAAGGTCTCGTAACTCCCTCGGCCGACCCTCGTTCGCTTTTTGCAGGGCTTGCTCAGGTTGACCCGCATTCCCCAAATCCCCATGGTCGAAAACGGGTGGATTAGACGTGTGGATGCGTGGATGTGTGGAGTGGTGGCCACCGCACGCTCGTCACCACTGAGATTGTCAGTCGATCCATGAAGTCGCGGACCAGCCCGACTCTGCATACCATCCCGTGCTGTGACTTGCGCAAAGTTGTAGCAAAGCCTGACACGAAAACCCTCAAGCTCTCCACTGGGTTCAATGTGCGTCAATACACTAGGTATCGTGTTTCGAAGAAAGCGTTCACGTGGTCGTTAGTCGGCGCGTGGGTACACTGCCGGTGGAGACTTCCAGTGCCAGACTGGCCAGTGCTGCCGACAACCGTACGACACTCGTCCAGCAGCTCGCCTGCCCACCGGCTCGAATCTGCTGTTCGAATGGTATAGAATCCACAATAACAGACGTGGGGATTGCATTTCGTGGAGCTCCATCAAGACGGTGGTGATTGTGCCGGGTCGAGGTTAGGCACAGAGAGGTTGGAGGCGTGAAGTTGGAGAAAACCATGCGCCGCCGCCGCACATGGATGTTTACATCCAGGGTACCACGACTCTCACCTGCGCCACCCATGACATTTGGCGTATTTTGCCATTTAGCCTGATTTAGGCTAAATTGACAACCCGGTAGTGGATTTCCCTGTATCGGAGATCGCGCAGTGTCAAAATATCAAATTGCAGGGCCGTCTTGGGAGTATGAACCAACACAGCTGACTACCAGATTCTAGCCATGGTTGGATATGTCGACTTGATGCTCCGTGTGACAAACACTGGCTTCCATAAGGTCCGATTGTTGCGGCCCAGGGTTCCTCTGGTCCGCCGACACGGGGTTGGCCCGAGAATGATGCCCCAGACGGACGGATCCGGGGCCGTCTTCGACATCTCGGGTAGCGGCACTCTTCGCCTTGGGTCAACCAGCGTCCATTGCTGACGGGAAGTCAGATCATCAGACGTAAATAGCAATCAGCAACGAACGACGGCTCCCAGGCCCGTCCGGCCTCTCATAGACCAGCGGAAGGACCGATCTGCTGCGCGCATTGCATGTGCCATTTCTGTGAAACGCGCAAATCTCGAGACGTCGTTGAGTTGCGGCTGCTTCCTCCGACCAGGGGTAGTTTATCCATATATTACCGGCATGTCGCCGCTTCAGAGGATTCCGCGAAGGGCCGAGAGTGTGCTGGCAGATCGCCGAATCCGTGATCTTGGGACCAATTGCTTATATTGCCTCCCGCACACGGCGTATCTTGGTGGGCAACAGTTCCAAGAATGGAATGACATCTGGAACGCGAGCCAATGGTCGTACCTGCATGTCTTGGGGCGCGCCGCTGCCGTGCCAGTGCGACTTTGACTGGGCGTGGTGATGGCTGACAATTATGATGATCATCGGAATGTGTCTGGCCGCCTTGCCGCCGTTATAGCATCATGCAAAAGATATTCCTGGCGCCTTCTGCAGGTGTAGGATGCGGCCGTTCCGAATTCCGAAGCCTACTACTTGACTTCCCATCAAAGTTGATGGGCCGCTGCAAACAGAAGTTTGTCTGAAGGCAGACTGACAAGAGTTTGGTGGATTGGAGTTCGGTTGGTCGACGCACGGACTTCGATTCGCCAGTTGTTTCCCCGCACGAACCCCAGCTCATCCGACGCAGCACTTGCGGTCGCATGTTCACCAAACTCACTTCCCCAGCTGTATCCCGGGGCTTCAGTCTATTGCTGTGTTGATTGTGATCTTTTGGTACCACAGCGAAAATGAACGGCGGTGGATCTAGTGTACGAAAACCTACCGACTTGGAGGTCATGCAGGCCAGGCAGAACTTCACGGCCAAAGAAACAACTGATGAGCATTTCTTCCGGTGCTGGCAACGCCAGGACTGCAAGGGCTGCCTTGCGGAAGACCGCTGCAGTTGGTGCCCAATGGTTGCTTCCCTCCATCCTACAGTTCTCCAGGACGATCGCTAATCGTGAACTCCGGTCAGACATCTGCATGTGTCCCGAATCCTTACGCAATTCCTTTGCTTGCGCCCGCATGGAATGAGGATATTTGCCCACATTGGGCGGAGCGATGGGAGCTCCGGACAAGGCCACTTGGTTGCCAGGTCTCGACCATTACCAGCCTTACGTCCATCATCTCGATAGTGTCCACGCTGGTCGTGGTCTTGTTGGTAACACTCCTGTTCGTCACAATTCGCTGGGCGAGGCGTCGGAGCGTAAAGGAACCAGGATGGTGGAGGGTTTGGCATTACGACTGGAGGCATGTCGTTACGCGGCGAGAGGACACCGGAGAGCAAGACCCTTTACTTGGGCAAGATCACAGTGCGAGGTCAAATCAAGGCCCTTGAGGGCGAGCATCACCGCCTGTGGTGCTGTCTGTACCCATAGCAACTTGGGAGAATTGAACCATGGATGAACTGGATTCAAATCGTCGCCGAGCGCCGTTCTACAATTCATCCAACCGCCGCACATGATTTCAACCAGAACTGACGGGCGGGATGATGGCTACTTCATCTCCAGCCTGGATGTCTAGCCCGTCCCCATCATCTGGTCCGGGAATGTCGACGTACTCGAGGTTCACTGTGACCAAACACGACCCCAAAACCTTGTCCTTAATCCCACTGTATCTCTCTTCGAGAATATCGAAAAGCTTTTTCAGCGGCAGCGGAGCGGGGAACGCCTCACACTGTTTTGATGTGAAGGAGCTGGCGCTGGCAAAGAACAATACATTAAAGTGGTCCTTGGGTGGCTTTGTCGCCGCGCTCATGGTGTCGCTGCTGTCTGGGGATATCTACGGTCTTTTCTCATGTTAGCCTTCGCCCAGTTGCTTGAGAGCAGAAAAAGGTTGAGGAAAATGATTGGTGTCAGAGATCTTGGTGATAATGGTAGAACATCAATGGAGTTCAGGTAATACATGCTAATTTGGATGCATCATTCCAATGTGACGACAGTTGCAAGAAAAAGTCGACTTACCGATCAGTGATGAACCCGTGTCGCGGGCTAAGGAGGGAAGAGGAGAGAAAGGTTGAGATTGGAGGGAGAAGGAAAGAAGAAATAGCTGAGAGGAAGCTGAAGTGGGGCACCTGCAGAAAAAAATCGTACCCCGTCCCACGTGACCGGAGCCGCACTGCGGTCGGCGACAGATTCCGTTTGGCGGGGCAGACCGTCGAAGATGACAGCAGGCGCAATTGCATGTTTTGAGAACTCCTTTGGGATTTTTGCAGTATGCGGCTGTTGCGCTGTTCGTGTCATTATCAGTGTACTCATATCTCTGCTGGATGCCATGTCGGCACAGAAGGCGACCCTTGTCCCCAGCTATCCCACATAGTGACTCAAGCTTCACCGACCCCTCGCGCGTTTGCATTGCGCCGCATCATAGGTAGGCACACACGGTCGACCGAGCAGAGCGCCTCGCGGCTGGTGGGAGAACCTTGCTGTATTCGTAATGCAGAATCCGTTTTTGACTCCTCTAAACACGAAAGCCGTGAGCCCGAGCTCGGGTGACGAAGCCCTTGCAATGTTCCTGTCCCATCCTCAGAACCAAGATCCGTTCCTCGTAATGTCCATTCACGCGCCGCCGCCGATCGTCGCCGCCTTTTTATCTCAGTCTGCGGGCCTCACGCTCAGACTCGAGCAAGCAGAGAATGTCGTCCTCACGGACTAGATGCCCAATCGTTAGCAATAAGTTCCTCTCTCCTGTCTCGCATGCTGTTCGCTTCTCGGCGGTCGATGCGGGGGCAGTTTCTCTTACCGGGTCCCTTGACGTTACGGATGATGGAACGGGTCTGGTCGTCCATGAACTCGACGCGGACCTGGGTGACACCACCACGGGAACCTGATATCTGTCAGAAAAACTGCCATAATTTGTCTTTTCATCGGCGCATCGCGAAGTTCGAATTCGGACGGGGGAGCGCATCGATTCGGGGGCTGGGCGTACCGGTGCGGCCAAGGACACGGGTGACCTTGACGAGCTTGACGGGCTGCTTGGTAGAATCCATTTTGACTGCAAGAAAAAATATTACGTCAGTCGCGATATTCGAGAGCGTTTCGGCGGTGTCGTTGACGTTGGCGGACGTACTTTGTGTGGTTGCGCAGGTTCGGTGGTGACTGGGCGGATCGCGGGTGCTGAATGGATTGAGCGTGTACTGTGAAGATGGCTGCGAACTTTTTTCGTGGTCTGGAGGGTTTTCCAGCCCTTTCGCTTGTGGACAGTGCCAGAGCGTTGGCCGGTGCTGATTGGTTGGCGGAGAACGGTCTGGGCTCACACCGCCTTCCGTTTCGGTCGATTCTGCAGGGGTTGGTTGCTACGTTGGGAACAGAGACTGGGCATACATCTCCAAGTGACATACATGCAATAGGATGTCGAGGTTCGTCTTCTATCAGAGCCTTGTCAGTACACGAGAAACCCAAAAGTAATTTACGATGCGGCTTATTGAATGCGGTTTCATCATGTCATCCCCCATTCATCTCTTCATTGCTTCTCCAAGATAGCTTTCTATCATGCGCAGCTCGACTAAATATGGATTAAAGCAGGGGTATCTTCTGACGGCCTATCATTGCAACTTCGCAACGCGCCCCTCCAAGTCCTTAACCCAGGCCTCCATAACCTTCATATTGCCCGACATGGAAGTGCTGCCTTCCTTCATAGCCTCCTCAACCTTCTCCAATCCTTCCTTCCACTGCTTCAGATCAGTAGCCATGTCGGTCTGCTGTCTCTCAATTCGTTCAAGCATCTCGCTTGCCGTCGCAGCATCGGAGTGAATAGCCCGAAGGGATCTAAGACGATCCAACAGCGGTGGCAGCAGAGGAGCCAGGCTCTCGATCGTTGGCAGGGTCCCATAAAGTGCATTGATCTTGGCCACCTGCTCCGGCGCCTGCGCATCTTCACTAGGCGTACCAGCATTGCCAAGTGTCTCTTGCGCAGACTTGGCCCCTTGACGGGCCTTCTCTAATTCCTGTGCCTCTTGAATGAGAGTACGCACGCGACGGCTGATTGTATCCAGATTGGACGTTGAAGCTTGTGACAAAGTAGTGATCTGCTTCTGCAGGCCATCTAGAGTTGGCAGAATTGCCCTAGGCAAGCCGTTGATGTCGACCTCTGGCAGGGCCGAAGAACCGACTCCAATAGCCTTCTCCAACAGAACAAGTCGGCGATCAAAGTCCGCAGCTTTGGCGAGAGCGTGGCTCTGTTCGTATGTGGGAGCATAGGTGACGGTGTAGGTTGCTGCATTTCCCGCCACCAATGCATCCTGCGATCCCGCTTGCGATTCCTTGGGCGCTTGCGGCGCAGTTTGAGCTGCACCTGCGCTCTTGGTGTGAGGCTCAATGGTCCTGGAAATCTCGTCGAGTACTTTGCTCAGAGAGCCGAGCTTCTCTTCCTGGTCAGCCCCGCCGGCATGGGCGGCGGCCTCCTTCCGTTTGCCGTACTCCTCCCTAGCCTCTTCAACCTCGCGTTGCAGGCGCGCAATCTTCCTCTCTAGGTTATCCTCGTCATCTTCGTCGCTGAGATCGCCAATTTCTTCGGTGCCGTCTTGCAGAAACCGCTGGCGCCTGGTCGAGGCCTTGTAGGACTTGCGCTTGCCATCGACTCGGTCTGAGAAGTCAACACCGTTTGCGTCGACGCCGGCAGGAAGGAAACGAGATCTCGCTTGGTCTATGCGAAGTCGGGACCGGGAAATGCCGTTGATATCGTCGTCAAGGTCGTCGTCGAATTCGTTGTCGGAATGCGATTGCACCGTTGTTGTCTACCACCACATCAGCCACGAATCATCTCGAAAGAACTTGTAGACGCACAGGAACCGTGGAGGTGTCGTCTGTCAACTCTGGGGTCTCGTAAACATCTGGTGCAGAGTCCTGGGTGGTGTTAGTATAGACCGCCTTTCGTCCTGCCGTTTGGGTCTTCAGGTGCTCTGACCAGATCCGGCAATGCTGCGTACTTGCGGTTCAGCGCCATGTCGAAAGTTGGGGTTTGGGCTCTAGCGAGGATTGACTGTCAAGATCGCAGGTTGGGGCGCGTCGGCCAGGTCTGGTCGAACAGTCGATCTGGCAACTCTGGCGTTTGTTGACAGCTATGATGCACGACGCAGATGAAGTCGTTGAAAGCAGCAGAGCACCCCTGCACGAGAAGGGGAAGCTGCACCGCTGAGCCGCAGGGGAATTCCACTAAAACTCCCCGTAATGCACGGAGGCGTAAGGTGAAAGTGGCAGGTGGGGTACATCGGCACCCCGGCAGGCACGCGTCAAGGACGCGACTTCAGCTTTTTCATGAGGGAGCAACACTTGACCCCAAAAGGCAACCCTCTTTTTTTGGGTCCTCGGCCGTCATTCAACGTCTCTTTGAAGTTCACGACGCTGGACTCAGATCACACCCCGGTCAGCCAATCAATTGATGTGACAACTCACTCTCATCCCATATTCCGGCTCGAGGCGTCTGGGACATCTGCCTGCCCGAGTTTCCTGGCCAGCACCCACCCGAAGCCGACAGTCAATTTCGGACGGGAAGGAGCCGCCATCTTGCCGTTCTTACCCGTCTTAGCTCCTCAAGAGCTCGCCCTGGGGCTGACCGCGAGCCATCATTCTTTGGACTCGTATGCCATCTTGCGTCCCAGGGATCCTCCGCTGGAAATGTCCCGGTTTCAGGGCCACCAGCTTGAGAGGCGGGCCGGCCTCGCTAGAAGCTCTCAGCCGGCCCCTTTGCTCAAATTTGTCGGCGGGCAAACTCGCAAAAATGTCAAATCCCCCAAGCCCGTCATGCCGGCTGCCGAAATGACGGAAGCCCAAGTCTGCGAACTGCCGCAAGATGACTCAGATGAGGTCAGTGAGGCAGATATCCCATCAAAAAGCCAGGACGAGACCCCAGGAGACACCCAGGAAGAGAGATCAAGTTCATCAAAGGGGAAATCTCCCAAGGCGATCTCGAAGCCCAAGGACGATTCCGATTCAGACGCGGAATACGCTGCTCGTAAAGAAAAAGCCGAGGTAAGACAAACATACTTCGGTACTTCAAATCGTGGGCGAGAGCAAGCAAAAAGTTTCCTCGCCTCTCAAGAGAGCGGCTCAGGACCGAAGCGGTTCGGTGGCTCTCAAGGCTCTAATTCTCAATCGCGAGGTAGCAAGAGAAGCTCTCCAGATACCGCCTCCCCAGGCCCGGAGTTTAAGAGAGGCAAGACTGGGAGAATTGACGACGGTAAAGATACTGCCAAGCTTATACAGCTCAGTCAAAATTCAAGTCAACGCAAGAAGAAATCAGGATATGGAAAGAAAGAAAAGCAAGACATGGAGAAGGCGAGGATGATTGAAGAGAAGAAGAAGAAGAAGAGGGAGAAGGAGGAGGCCAAGAAAGGTTCGTCCATGCGCCACCGCGACCTGTTTTCACTGCTGATCCTCGTCTTAGCTCGCCAACCAGCGCCGGAGGTAAAGCTACCCTCATTCAAGTCATACGACGATGATCCGTTCGAGAAGTTCGACGTCAAGAAATCACCGAAAAGTCTCGTTAATCCCGGGGCATCGTTTCTTTCGTCGCCGCCTGGCAGCCCTCGAAAAAAGTTCGTGGCGCACTCGTCCCTCAGCCCCATCAGCTCGCCTCAGCGTAAGATGAAGGCCGAGTTCAAGGATCCTCCTGCTTCATTAACCGAGCCGCTGCCGAGTTCTGGCACAGCACCGGCTCGCCTGCGTGACTTGGTACCAAGTCTGGAGACTGCTCCGAAGATGCTCAAAGATCCGTTCGCAGAACTGCCAGACTCTGATCTTGATGACGATGAGGATGCGAGCCCATCTTATTCACAGCCTTTGGAGACAGTGACGCGCTGCCCCATGTGCGGTGATCCTGTCGACAAGAACTTCCTGGATGCCTTCTCAAAGGGAGCCCGCCTGCGTATCCACAGGCAACTTCAGTTCTGCCGGCAACACAAAAAGAAGTCGGCCGAAGATGCCTGGAAAACACGCGGCTACCCGGACATTGATTGGGTGGAGCTCGGCTGCCGCCTCACAGACCACTACGACTTCCTGGAGGAAATCATCAAGGGGGGCCCGTCTTACTATGGGGACCGTTTGATTGACACGGTAAAAGAGGGCAAGAACCGCACGCTGTTGAAAGCCGAAGGCAGCTTGACACCCGGATACTACGGCCCACGCGGCCTGCGAGCGTTATCGGAAGACATTATTGCACGTTTCTCATCCATTCTTAGAGAACGGGCCATCGATGACCGGCTTATATCTTCGCGCGGATATTCTAGTTATGTGGAAGCAGTCTTGGTCCCTGAGTTGGCCGTCAAATTAATATGCGAGGATATGAATGTGGAACCCACGGAAGCAAGAAAGATACTCGAGGACAGCAAGGAGATTGGCGACATGATAAATGAGGATATCGGGGACACGGTCGACCAAGTTAGCGACGATGAACGGGATACGTATTGAGAACTGGCATGGATTAAAAGGTTGCATAGGTACGATTTTACGCTTGAGAGACAACAGACTTGTCCTGCATCAAATGGCATTTTCACAGCGAGGGACTCGCGAGTAGCACAGCACGTATAAATACAAATATCATGGAAATTGCAAGCAGCTTCTTCGTGAGACTCCCAGTCGCATGCGGTACATGGCAAAAGTGATGTTCAGATTCTTCGTAAAGTACATGGTGGGTATATGGAATAATGTTGATCTTGAAATCCTCGCCTCAGCGATGTCTACCATGACCCTGACGCTGGCGGCTGTATATGGCGTTGGCACTGAGGAAACAGTTAGGAAAGAACGGACAAGACAGTGGCGAGCGATGATGATGATACTTACTGACGTACGTCATGTCAGAGCCGATGGAACTTGCTTCTTGAGAAGCAGCTTGTGGCCCATCAGGGTGACGCTGCAGATTCAAGTCTGGCTTCATGCTGAAGCCACGTTCGTCTTGAGCAAAGTAGCATTGATAGTCGCGGCCCGACTCTTCCCGCCTTGACGCTGTGCATCGCATCTGGGGCAAGGGCACAGGACCGGTGGTAGGGGGTCCATCGCGTAGCTATCGGCACCGCGAATATGCTACTCGTACGATCTCTTGTAATTGACCGAGGTTTGCGTTGGGCTGGCAAACACGCCAGTGTTATTCTGCACCGACGTCATCCAGTCATCGCTCGCAGCATTGTCCCATAATGCTCCATTCGCAAAGAGCATGTCCAGGGTGCCGTTGGACTCGACGGTATTGAAAGAGCCGTCAAAGTTCTGCAACTGGCCGATGAGATCGTGTGCCCCGGGGCCCAGCTGGGCAGACTGATCCCACATGTTGGCCCGGTCGATGTTCTGCCGCTGGGGAGACATCGGCTCCGGGGTGGTGCCGTTGCCTAGCCCCTGGATCGGGTTGTCTTTGTCGAGCATGGCCATGAAGCTTGCTTGCGCCTGGGCTTGGGCGTAGGCTGAGGCGGCGGCGGCGGCGTCTGAGACGCCATCGATCGGAGTGAACAAGGACGGCGAACCATTGGATCCTGCGCTGCGTTCCTCTCGCCATTGTTCGTCGTCCACTTCCTGGACTCTGGGCGAAGGGTTCCTGTTCATGATCATCAGGGGGCCGTCTTGGACCTCGGCGATGCGGGCGCAGAGCATCTCCAGCAGGGCCTTGTTACCTCCTCGGCAGGAGGCTAGCACCCTTTGCAGTTGTAAAAGAATGTCTCTGGGACCGTCGGTCGAAGCCCGCGGAAGTCGAAAGTTATTTGCGACGGCATCAGTCACAGCGCTGGCGATCTCATAAATCTTGAACTCCTGTTTCAAAAAGTCAGCAAAGACGCTTGGGCTGGCCAGTAGCAGCATGCTGTATCCTACTATTCCAGGGCCATGGGCCTCGATGGCCGTGCTTGGCAGCTGTGATATTAGTTGAAGGAACTCTTTTGCGATCTGGATGGGGTGCGAGAGGGACGTCACGTTCTGATTCGAAGAGGACGACCAGGCTCGTCCATGGTTCATCGTAACCTTCCACAACACCGCCTGCATCCACTGGCGCGTGACGACGATATCGGCGCGCTGAACGTCGCTGCTAGCGTCGGCATCCAGGGGTATTTCTTGGAGCTTCCTTTGGACGACGTCCAAGCAGGCTCTGCTGGCCGTCTGCAAGCCATCCGCCATGGACCAAATTGCATCTTCCTCGTCCGAGTTTTGAAGAATGTCAAAGGCGCCGCTCTGGTCAAATATCCAGAATAAGTTGGCGAGCTTCTTGAAAGCCGGCAGGATGTGTCCCTCGTCCTCTCCCACGCCAGACCCATCCAGAGAGGGGAAGCGTATGTTTGACTTGAGCACGACCGGCAGCTTGTGAAGCATCGCTACGCCCCTGAAAAGTGTGTTAGACGCACCAAGCTCACGTTTTTACCACTCAGGGAACAGCGATACCTTTCCGTGACGAACAGCAACCACAATATCCTCCGCCTCATCTGCTGCTCTGAGAGAGGGAGACTCATGTACGACGACTCCTTGTGCAGGCCCATGATCTGGGCAAGAGTGATGGCCTCCCGCAGGTAGAGAAGGGACTTGGCCCCACCCGGCTGCTGATTTTCGTGATAGACATGAAGGAAGAAGGACGTTCTGAGCCAATTGAGGTTCATGGGTGGGCCGCCCTCCCGTTCCTGCAGCGCCATCCGCGAACGCTGGCATTCCGCCTCCATGGACCCCGCTGTCGCGGGATCGTTGCTGTCTGTCGTCGACAGCTTGAGCTGTGATATCGTGGCAGCCCCAACAGCGTTGGCCAAGACGTATGACTCCAAGTCATCGGCATCACGGTGGAGCGAGGCCATTATCTCCTCGACGGCGATGATGGGCCATACTGGGAAAAGTCGCAGGCGGTAAACACATAATCTCAGTACCAGTGACGGGATCGGGGTCCTCGGGGTTTGGACAGCAGCAGCAGCAGCAACAGCAGCCTCTTGCCGGACAACTCTCTGGCTTCCAGTGGAGCATCCGCCGTCAGACGAGCCTTCTTCGGACGAAGACGGGGACCGTGACGGCGAGGTGCCCGTCGGCGGCGCGCCGGGAGGCGAGGTGCTGCCAGTCCCATCACCGGCGGAGGCTGGGGCAGTGCCGGGACCGGGACCTGAACTCTCTTGTTGTTGGGCCTGAGCAATCTGCCGGATTGTCTTCGCTCTCAGGTTCCGGGGCCCCCGGGTTGCAGGGACCTTGTTGAAGGTGCAGGCGGTTCCGATGGCGACGCAGCCGTGGCAGGGCGGGACCTCGGTGCACTTGATCTTGCGGATCTTGCACGCGTCACAAGCTCTCTTGCCAATCTTGCGCCCGGTAGACATGTCGCGCGAAGACGGAAGAGAAGCGTTGAAGGCTACTCGTGTGGTGGCATGGCAAGACTGCCAGCCAACCCAGACTTTGGTGTTTCCGGCGCCTCCCCACAACGCCTTTGGCGTGTGATTGTGCCACCCGTTTGTATGTGGTTGGTTTCCTTTCTCAGTCTTAGTGATGTAAGAGGTGGAGGATGATATTACAAAGCAGGCCGAGGTGTTGTTGATAATAGGAATATTCAAAAAAAGAAAGATAAGAGAAAACTTCGGCTATGCTCCGGTCTGCCCAAGCCTTTCTCTGCGCCAGTCGACTTTTGTGGGATGAACTCGAGCAGAATTGGTACGGAAACCCTTGTTGTCAAGCAGCGAGTTTGACAGCAAGAGAAGGGCAGGTGGGCTCTGGATTCGGAGGAGGGAAGGAAAATTGGGGACTCTGAGCAGACAGAGGTGCTGTTTGGAGCTGTTTGAGATGCCGTCTGCGGGGCCTCGGCGATGGTGTGCTCGATGCACTAAACCCGGCGTGGCAATGGTGGGGAAGGCTCCCTGCAGCTGGGACCAGAGGGGATTCGTTAGGGATCCTTAGCGCTCTTGGCTTTGTATTTCCCCGCAAATTGCGGCCTGTTGACCGCCGACCGAACGGCCCTTTTTTTCCAGCCGTTTGGTCTGGTCTGGACACTGAACCGTATGGGTACCACAACTGCCCTGCACTGATCGATCAATCAATCAGCGTCTCTGCATTTCGATTTGGGGGTCCTCACTTTAGGAACACACTCCGAAGGACCTTACAACGCTGTAGAGTCTTGGCTATTTAATTACCGTACATACGAAATCACCATTGAAAAAATACACACAATCATTGGCATGTGATTCAACCCAGCCAATTGTTGTTGTTGTCTCTTTAACATGCGTGCTTGTCGTCTTGGTTCATTTAAAGAAACACATTAGACGAGTGTAGTTGTCAATGCAGACCGCCAAGCTCTCAGCCCCTGTCATCTTCAATTATTGCTTGCTTATACACCTCCTAATTATTCAACTTGGGTATCCGTATTCCCCCGAAAAACAACTTCACGCTCTTTCGCATGGGCAGTAGTAGTCGCACAGATCTTAATAAACAAACCTGAAATCCAATCGCTTGTTTCCGTCCTTCTC
This sequence comes from Colletotrichum horii, assembly GCA_027406005.1. Classification (NCBI taxonomy): domain Eukaryota; kingdom Fungi; phylum Ascomycota; class Sordariomycetes; order Glomerellales; family Glomerellaceae; genus Colletotrichum; species Colletotrichum horii. The sequence goes on along the minus strand of JANVYB010000001.1, from coordinate 6,991,760 downwards.
GCGCGCCTCCGCGTCGTTCTGGTACGCCAGCCGCTCCTCGTTCGACATGGTGCTCCACACCCGCTCCTTGCGCTTGTTCAAGGTGATCAGGACTTGCCTGTGTACCAGGAAGACGACAAGGCTCAGAGCGCAAATGGACACGCACACGGTGTTGCCGCGCTTGTAGTAGGGGGCGTCGTACGCGCGGTAGATTTGCGAGCCAATGAGCGAGCCGATCTGGACAATGACGTTGTATGTTGCGGCTGAGATGGCGCGTTTCTTCACGTCAAACGTGTTCTCGGAGATCCAGGACGACACGATCGGGTGGAAGTAGGGGTAGCCAGAGATGAGCGTGACCATCGAGAAGCGCTCCCAGTCGCGGCCGCCGTCGGGCAGAGTGAGCAGGCCGATGAGGAGGGGCATGATCCACGCCTCGCCAAAGATGCAGTGGAATGCCCGCTCCTTGAAGTAGTCGCTGCTGAATGCAAGGCCGAGCATCGTGAAAATCTGCAGGACAGCCGACGGGACCGTGAGCATGTTCGCGTTAAAGGTCGTGAAGCCGATGCGGCGGAGCGTAAGCGTGAGATACGCCTGCACTGGGGTGGCTGGGATGTAGGCGACGAGGCCAATGAAGTAGAGACCCCACATGGAAGGATCCAGCCAGGCGTTCTTAATGTCCTTGAACGTCGCCGGCTCCTTGAGGGCAGTGAGGCCCTTTGCGGGGTCGTCACGGAGGATGCGGTTGGTCATGATGACCTCTTCTCTCTCAGTGTACCAGGGTTTTCTCCACATGACCGTGGTCGTGTTTGTGGGGGACTGGGGGAGCCAGAGGAAAGACTGAGCAAACCCTGCTTAGCCGTCGTTTCTTCGCCAACAAAAAGAGGGGAGTGTTCAACTTACAACAGTCGCCAGCACGCATGTCAGGACGCCTTCCAAAATGAACAACCAGAACCAGCCTGGGTGGCCCCCAATACCGCGCATCTTGAGGATGCCAGCCGCGAGGAGAGCCGAGATGACTCGCGCAACGTTGAGAGTGGACCAAAACACGGCCAGGCGCACCGAGAGCTCCTTGGAGGTGTAGAAGTAGGTCGCAAAGAGAATAGTTCCCGGGATAAAACCTCCTTCGCAGGCACCTTGGATTCGTGTTAGTTGAAAAAGACGAGGAAAAGGGGGTTTGCAGCATATTCGAGCATACCAATGAGGGCTCTCGTAATGTAGAAGCCAGTGCGGTTCGTCATCCAGGCCTGGGCCCAAGAGACGGTTCCCCACATCATCATCATGGTCGGCAACACATACTTGAAGCCGTAACGCTTGGTGAGGAATTGAACGGGAAACTCGGCGCACAGGAATGCGAGGAGCTGGATCGTGGTTCCCTGAAAATTGGTGGATTAGCATGTTGTACAGCCCAGCAAAGCATTAGGCCGCGTCTTACGTTGTTGTAGTCGTCACTGCTGAGCTTCATGTCCTTGAGGAAATCATCGGCCAGCGCGTTGGACAGGTTTCCACGGTCCAGTTGGAGACCGAAAAACATGACGCAGAGCCAGGTCAAGAGCTTCAAGTCCGTCTTGCGAACAACAGCCCTCTCCTCGGCCGCCGTCCATGTCGCTGTCGGGTCCCATCGGTGCCTTCCCTCGTAGGACTCGTGAGGCGGGACGAGATCAGAAAGGTTCTCGCGACCGACCGCGGGCACGTCAGAGTCCTGGTAGACCGAGACGGCGTCCTTGCCGCTATCGCTGCCCGTCTTGTGGGGGTGAGTGGCCTCGACGTCGGCCATGTTGACTGACGGGTCTTGGCTGGGTGAGTGTAGCGAGTGAGGTCCGGGTCAGGTTCGCTCGCAGGGAGGGAACCAGTTCAGAAAAGACTCGGGCGGACCGTTCAACTTCCCAGGAGTTCGGGCTGCTTTGGGGAATGAGAGCAGGCGACGACGATGGAGAAAGAGGGTCCCGGAAAGGGCAAATGGCATGTTCTGATGCTTCAACTTAATAGTCGTTCTGGAGGCTCTGTTCCAGGCTAGCAGATCACGGCTCACGACATCGAGGCTCGGTCTTGCGTCTTCGATGATATCCACAAACTAGTGGAGGTGAACCATGTGGCTGGACCGGGGGCAGGAGAAGATGGTGTTGACAACTTTTTCTAGTGTTTTTTTCTGGATCTCGGAGTGCCTTTTTGACAGGACCCGGCTCCGTTCCGGATGGCTTAGCCGTGTCTCCAACTTTCCCCAGATTCTCCAGGTTTTTTTCCGCGCGCTAGGGGACCCCTCATTGTCTTGGCCCTCGAACAGTATCTTGGAATTCAGCTTCGTTCGAAACCGCAGCGTTTTGACCGCAGGTCAGCTGGACAACCAGGCGACGAAAACCTGGGACTTGGGCTGCTGAACGGGCTGGGGGGAAATCATTCATCAAGGAGGGGGGAGGCAATGCAGCAAGCTTGTGATGGAATGGGCAAGGAGCCCCGGCAGAGAGTACGAAGACAACTCCATTGCTTTCTCCGAGAGATTCTCCAGGACGGAAAACTGGGGCGTTTGGCTCCGAACAAGAACCCCGCCCGCATGATTGGCTGCAGCGGACAGCCTTCGCCAAATTAGGAAGCTTTGCGATTGCGCCATCGCCCACTCAACCGGGAGCCGCCGTGCAACGAGAGGCCATCCTGTTGGAGAAAACGTCTGACGGTCGATCCTCTCTCTCTCCCTCTCCTCATCGATGACTGACCTGACTGCCAACTGCTGCAGTGGCCCCCCGGTTTCGCTCTGAGACATTATACATCCTGTGATACCTACTCGAAGAAAATCTCACGGCTGCTTCGGCCCTACACTTTGTCAAACACATATATATCTGGCAATTCTCGGCTCTTTGCTTATCAGATCTCGCTTGGATAGATCCACGACTCATCAACATCTACCTTACCTGCACTCATCATCTGCCGACTCTAAGCGGAGGCAGCCTCGTATACTGCTACTCATCAGAGTTGTTCTCACATATTGAGTCTTATCCAGCACCACCAACAACATGCCTTCTGCCATCTCCAACGACACCGAGGCCAACATTGTTGGCGGCAACCCCCAGGCCCGCCCTCGCCTGAGCAAGCCTCTTGTCTACTCCGGGTCCCTGGACAACTACAAGAACGCCGACATCACCCCTGTCATTGGCCGGGAGTACGAGGGCCTCCAGGTCGTCGATCTCCTCAAGGCCGATGACCAGGTCATCAAGGACTTGGCCGCCACGAGTAAGAAATAATCTCGCAGTCCAGCCGTGTGTTTGCCGTCCACGTACCGTATCCTAACAAAGTGCATCGTCTATCAGTCTCCCAACGCGGCGTTGTCTTCCTCAGAGACCAGGATGTGACCCCAACTCAGATGAAGGAGTTTTGCCTCCGCCTGACAGAGCTTGCTGGATGTGTAAGTTGCGCCATCGGACTAACATCATCTTTTATCAACTACGGGGCGAGACTAACTCGGCAGGACAGCCCGAATCATCAGGCCTTCACATCCACCCCCTGACGGAGGAGGGTAGCGAGCTCGGTGACCAGATTAGCGTCATCAGCAGCGAGAAGCAGAAGAAGGGCGGCGGTCTCACTCACCAATTGAGCGATGTCAGCCGATTCGCCAGCGCCGGCTGGCACACCGACATCTCTTTCGAGCAAGTCCCCTCGGACTACGCCATGCTCAAGATCCACACCCTGCCCACGACGGGCGGCGACACTGTAAGTTGGGAAAGCACCTGCATCCTTCCCCCCTACCCCCGCCGGACCCCTTGCATAAGAGACAGAGAGAGAAAGAGACCTTGTCGCTGACAAACCTTCTGCAGCTGTGGGCTTCTGGATATGAGATCTACGACAGACTCTCCCCTGCCATGCAGAAGTTCCTGGAAGGGCTGACTGCCACCCACGACGCCACCTTCTTCCACGACGAGGCCAGAAGGCTCGGCAACCCACTCCGTGAGGGCATCCGAGGCTCGCCACTGAACAAGGGCGGCGACCTCAAGTCCATCCACCCCGTCATCCGTACCAACCGTAAGTCACAATTACCTTCCGTCGACTATAGTCTGGAGTTGCTGACAAACACCCCTCGCAGCCGTCACGGGATGGAAGTCCGTCTACGTGAACAAGGGCTTCACCAAGCGCATCAACGGCGTTACAAAGGACGAGTCCGACGTCCTCCTCAACTACCTCTTCAACCTCGTCACCCAGAACCACGACGCCCAGGTCCGCTTCAAGTGGCGCAAGAACGACCTCGCCATCTGGGACAACAGGAGCATGTGGCACTGCGCCACGTACGACTACGTCGAGGCCAGGGCGGGCGACCGTGTGGCGTCGCTGGGAGAGGCTCCCTATCTCGACCTGAACAGCACCGGAAGAAGGGAGGCTTTGGGATTGTAAAATGATGAACATGACAGGGAACCATGACTGGCGTTAGCGTTTTATGTATGGGATCGATAGGTCCCGAGATGAATTGATATTACTTGCTATAATCATTGTTCGTTTCAGACTCGCGATATTGCTTGGAAAGCCCTTCAGTGATTTTTTGGATTTGATCATGTTGCTACTCAAGGACGTATGCCTGAGGGCTCTTTTGGTATAGCTCTTAGCAAGAGTTATCCTACCGGCCCTTACCAAGAAGCATTTTTAATTATTCCACCGATTCACTTTATATCATTTTGCTGTCCTGTCTGCTCCTTGTGATTTTCCCCTCGGCACTTTTGTACGGCCTGGCGATTGCCGGTAGTTTTGAACACATCAAAATAACCACGTAGTCATAAAACACAAAAAACAGAGAGAACTCTTTCATTCTTATGGTGGTTTATATGGCTGATAATATTTCTATTCTATCATGTTTTCTTTCAGGCATGTCATGCTCAAGCCAGCAGCACAGCTACTCCCTCGTAAGGGCCAAGCGTAACCTTTCCGCTGCTAAAATCGTCCATGGTTTTGCCGTTATATGTAACCAAGACTTCCTTGACACCTCTCGGGAGGCCACTCCACTCAACAGGCTTGGGCGAAAAGTTGGAGGCCACCAGAGCGGTTGACCCGTCGTCGGCCTTGCGAGCGTACGCGAAGACCTCCTCGTGGGCCTCATCGACAAGGCTGAAGTCGCCGTAGACAAAGATATCCTTGAACTTCTTGCGAGTCTCCAGAACATGGCGCCACGTGTGGTAGACAGAGTCGGGGTTCGAAGTTTGCGAGGCAGCATTGATTTCCTTGTGGTTGGGGTGGACGGCCATCCACGGCGTGGCGTCCGCGGTTGTGAAGCCGGCATTGGCGCTGGCGTCCCACTGCATTGGTGTCCTTGCGTTGTCGCGAGACTTCTTTTGGTATTCGACCTTGTAGGCCTCGAGAGTCTTCTCGTCGTCAACGTCCTTGTGCAAACTGCGGTCTGTTAGCCTTGCTGCGAAACGGTCCCGGCGGCAAGAGGGGTATCGTGACACTCACTTCCAGTGATTTAGGCAGTCAATATCTTTGGACTCCTTCATGAAGAAGTTCTGGGGCACGTTGACCATGCCGATCTCCTGCCCCTGGTAAACGAATGGCGTCCCGGCTTGGAGGCCTTGAAGCAGGGAAATCATCTTGGCACTGTTCTCGCGATGCTCGGGGGCATCGCTCGCAAAACGACTGACAGACCGGGGCTGGTCGTGGTTCTCGAGGTAAAGAGCGTTCCAGCCATTGTTGTTGTACATGAAACGCTGCCACTTGTCGACCAGAGTCTTGAATTCCGCGAGCTTCCATTCCTTGGGAGAGAACTTGCCCTGCGGACCATGGTCGATGTCCATACTGCCACACGTCAATATCAGCTCAATCAATGTAGGAAAGAAACCGCGGCGTTACTCACAACTCAAAGTGGAAAATCATGCTCAGCTCCTCCCGGTCCGCGTTGACACTCTTGATGACCTCCTTTAGATCCCTGACGCAAGGCATCTCGCCGACGCTGAATGCATCGTATTCCTTCAGAATGGCACCCAGCTCCTTCAGATACTCGTGCAACCTGGGCCCGGCAGAGTACAGCTCCGACCCGGGGAGCACCTCCTGGTCAGAGTCCGGGAAGTCCTGCGGCTTGCTCACGAAGTTGATGACATCCAGGCGGAACCCGTCGGCGCCCTTGTCAAGCCAGAAGCGCATAATGGCGTGCACCGCATCGCGGACCTTGGGGTTCTCCCAGTTGAGATCGGGCTGCTCCCGCGCGAAAAGGCGCAGGTAGTATTCGCCTGTGGTCTCATCCCACTCCCACGCGCTGCCTTGGAAGTGCGACTTCCAGTTGTTGGGCGGCTGGCGGTTGCCGTTGGCGTCGTACTTTGCCGGACGCCAGATGTACCAGTCGCGGTAAGGGTTCGTCTTGGAGGAGCGGGATTGCTTGAACCATTCGTGCTGGTCGCTGGTGTGATTGACGACGAGGTCGAGGACGAGCTTCATGCCGCGGGCGTGCAAGGCGTCCTTGAGCTCGTCGACGTCGGCAACGGTACCGTAGGGGGCGTGGATTTCGCGATAGTTGCTAATGTCATAGCCCTGCCAATTGTCAGCCTGGACGCCTTTCGCAAGCACCCATTGATTTAAAGCAGCCACTCGAGCATGCATTCGCATTACTCAAGATTGCGAGAACGAGATGAGAGGGTTCATACTGACCATGTCAATCTGCGGGCTCTCAAAGATGGGGCATAGCCACACAATGTCAACACCCAAATTCTTGAAGTAGTCGACCTTTGAGATGATGCCTCTCAAGTCACCCACACCCGTGCCCTTGGAGTCTTTGAAGGATGCTGGGTACACCTGGTAGACGGACTGCTCTTTCCACCACCTGCGGTACTTGTTGGGCTGGCCGCCGCCGACGACGCTAGAGACCTCAACTTCATGAGGAGCCATTGTGACTGACTGATTGGTTTGTGACGCGGGTTCCGTGTAAGTTCGGTTGACTCGTAGATTCGTTCGGGCGAGAGTCGCGAGGAGTCGAGTAACAACCCCAGAACAGGAGTGAGAGAGACGAGAAGCAAGCTTTTTGTATAGTACCAGAAATGCCGTGTTTGAAAAGAAAACCCAACGGTCTAAGGATCTAGCTGATTGGATGCTCCGTCTGTTTGTAGAGCTTCAAAGCAACGTATCGAGGCGAGAATTTCTGCGAATTGAAGCAGAGCTAGCAGCCAATGGGGGAGCAAACTTTTGAAGTAAGGAAGATGGTTTGTACACCGTCAGGGCACGACACTGATGCGGACACGATTTCTTGAGTCGACTGCTGGCTGTTGAGAGAGAGAAGAGATCGGCGCTGTGCAGGGAAGTGGGAAGTCAGCTGCAAGCTCTGCCGGTGGCTCCAGGTAGTGTTCCAGCTCTTGGAGTTTCCTTGGAAGGAAAGTTGGATCGTCGTGGGGAGTGGTTTGATGGTACCTGTTTAGCTGCGGGCGACAGCCGCCATTTCACGCGAGGAATTCTACCGATGGGGGGTTAGGTCAGACCCGACTGTGGCAGCGATGAGCGGACCGACTCCGATCAGACCCCGAGTGTGAGTGCCCCGCCATTGTGGTGCTTCTTGTAAGTCGTCATGCGGGGTAGTAACTTGGTGAGGGTGAGAGCGAGAGTGCTGCGTGGTACGAGACAGAGGTTGGTGGGGCAAAGCTGAACATGGCATTTACGTCTGCTGCGTCTATTGTAATGTCTTCTGCATGTCGTCCCTCACTCGCCTCCGTCCTTGTGGTCTTTGTTTGCTATTGCCCGTCTCGCTCTCGCCATTGCCCCGTCCACGATTCATGAAGGCCACCGGTGCTATTTCTGGCACCAACCGACCGACCTGACCGTGCCTCTTGCCACGTGTAAACCTTCGAGATGTCCTGCATTGACACCATTACGTTGTTGCGTGTTGCAGGTTGACGGACAGCACGCCAGAGGCACCGAAATGCCCGTGTAGCTTTCAGCACATTAGGTGGACTGTCTCCGCCGTATCCACCACATCCGCCCATAAGCGTAGGTCCACTACAGCTTACCCGTTTTCCTTTTTCCGAGAGTATCTCCGCATCGTCATGTGTCGGTGATGCATCCTCCGATGAGCCTCCGGACTCAGCTCCGGAAATCTGGTCATGAGAATGTTCCGTGTCGCACGAGACTGCCACGACGAACCATGAGGGATCTCAACTCGTTCTGGTTGTTCCTTGAGCCACCTCTTGTCTGCAACCGGTTTCCTGATTCTAGGCTGCCCTCGTTCGCTACCTTCACAGCTGCCGGCAACACGGTAGGCCCAGATGCGTGACTAATGCAAAGCCTCATAGCTCAGTGAAAAAGATTCGCTCCGAAAGCTTTCTCTCACGACCGGACCCTCAATGCGAGAGACGCAAGCTACCTTGGCAGTCACGGGGCCGCGGGTGAGGGACGGAGGTCGATCACAGTTGAAGGGTATGTAGGCGTTCTCCAGCGCCGGAATGGAAACCACACACGGGGCCGGGTATCAGCGCCGACCAAAAGCCGGACATGGCGGCCGGCGGAACTCATCGTCAGCGCCGCCGCCGCCGCCGCCGCGTTCGGTAAGAGGGCTTGATGTTGGAAGAGGTGGCGCTGCGAGAGGCTGAGCGCGGGTCACACCGGTGGACAGCCGTCTTCGGCACGTTTCTCAGACATCATGATGCATTAGATCGTCCTGATCGACAAGAAATGTCTGAACCAGCCCAACGTTGACGCAGACATGTAAGCAAAACGCGTAGCAGGAACTCTGTAAATTATGCAAACAGACACGCCCGTCTCTACGCCCCCAGAGTCAGCCGGTATGGCGATGATTGGAGAACTTGAGCGTCCCAAGCAACTTTTCCGTTCTTCGCCAATGATGCAGCGGTAAACAATTGCATCTCTACTATGCAGTAGAGAACAGCATAGGACGAGGTGGCAGGGACCCCCTCCAGGCTCCCCTGTGTGTGTGTGTATGTGTGTGGAAACTTGCATGTGTTCCGCACGAAGGGTCCCCACGGCCCCGACTGCACCAACGAGCGCAGCATGAGCGACGACGGCGTCCATTGGTCAATTCCGTGAGGTCTCGCCAAGTGACGAGGTGGGGTTTGGCGGGGGGAGGGGTCAGCAACAGGTCCCCGAGAGTAACTCCGCGGCGCGGGCCACGATTTGGAGCTTTCATGTGCGAAAAATTGACCACGACGGAAGGGCATTGTAAACAAAACATCTGCATCGCCTTTTTCCCTTCCACGAAGAAATAAAGCTACACGGCTGTGACGGAGTCGACGAATAGCTTTCCTGAGATACCCAGCAAAACCGCAGCATCGAGATCCACAGACACAATGGCTTGGGAAGAACCGCGAAAGACGGGCATGCAGTACCGCCGCCTGGGCAACTCTGGCCTTCATGTCTCGGTGCTTGGCTTGGGAGGCTGGCTGACGTACGTGGACCGCGCCCTCTCTGGCTGATGACATTTGAGCGATCCGGGCTGACTGAGATGATGCGCGCAGGTTCGGCGGCCACGTTGAGAACGGTACGCGAACGACACGAGGCGCAGATGTCTTTTGGGGTGTCACTAACGGTTAGCAGAGAAGACGTTTGCGTGCATGAAGCAGGCCTACGATCTGGGCGTCAACTTCTTCGATACGGCCGAGAGGTAAGCTCTGCGCGGCCGAGAGAGCGCAGTCCGTAGACTGATCCAATGGTTGCAGCTACGCTGGCGGAAACTCCGAAATCATTATGGGCCAGGCCATCAAAAAGTTCGACTGGAACCGTAACGATATTGTTGTCAGCACCAAGGTGAGTTGGACGTTGAGAAAATCACTCAACACGGTGTCAATGGCTAACTCAGCTCTTGTAGCTCAACTGGGGCGGCGCCAACGGCGAGGTGCTCATCAACAACCACGGTCTCTCCCGCAAGCACATCATTGAGGGCCTCCGAGCCTCTCTGAAGCGCCTCGATCTCGAGTATGTCGACATCGTATACGCCCACCGACCCGACCGTTTGACGCCGATGGAAGAGACGGTCCGCGCCTTCAACCATGTCATCGACAAGGGCTGGGCCATGTACTGGGGCACCTCCGAGTGGAGCGCCGACGAGATCGCCGAGGCTTGTGGCATCGCCAAGGACCTCAAGATGATCCCTCCCGTGGTCGAGCAGCCTCAGTACAACATCCTCGAGCGCCGCAAGGTCGAGTACGAGTTCCAGCGCCTGTACCAGCGCTTTGGCCTCGGTTTGACCACCTTCAGCCCCATCAAGATGGGCTTGCTGAGCGGCAAATACAACGAGAGTCTGGATGCGCCGCCAGCGGGCAGCCGCTTTGCCGAAGGCAAGGGCGACAAGTTTGTCAACTGGGCCAACAAGGAGTGGTATGGCAACGACGAGTGGAAGTCCCTGATTCAGAACGTCGTCAAGCTCAAGGTAAGTCCCCACCGGCCACCCCGTGATTTTGGGATGGCATGCTGACGGTGCGCGTCCAGGGTATCGCGGAGAAGCTTGGTGCCACGCAGTCGCAACTGGCCCTTGCGTGGTGCTTGAAGAACCCGAATGTTACTTCTGTGATTACGGGCGCTTCGAGACCCGAGCAGATTGTCGAGAACGTGGGTGCTCTGAAGGTTCTGGAGAAACTGACACCGGAGATCATGGCGGAAGTTGATGCCGTCGTGGGCGAGGTCAAGCTCGACCCGGCCAGACAAGATTAGATTATGGCGTGTTTGCGGCGAGCGCTGGTTCTGTAGATCAATTTGGGTGGCGTAGTACATGGCACGGCATTTTTGGGAAGAAAGGAACAACAGGTCAGGCATAGGGATACAACAGGCTTTCCAACCGATCCATGCATATCCGTGTTGAGGACCCCGTATCGTTGGATGAGACTCGCTCGATTACTCGCTGACCGCCGTTTCAAGCTGCTCTGGTTGGTAGAACATTTCAGAGGAACTGGCTTCTGGAAGCCGTGACAACAGGCCCCGAGTCAAAATGCATGTGGCTATCCCGGTTTGGCGCGGCCAAACGATGTGCCGTCTGCGCCATTGCTCGTGCCCTGCTGAAGGATGGTGCTCGCGCGAGGTTGCATATGAGACGGACGGGAGTATACTCCGGAGGCGAGATGTCCAGACCAGATTCAGGACGAATACGGTATTGGATGCTTCAGAGAGAATCCGACTGGCACAAACCCTTGCGCAGCCATCTTGACTCGCTTGCGAACGTACGTCTTAGATCTCCAGGGACCACGTAGGGATAGCGCAACGCGTTCCTGGGCCGGTGCTCCTATGGGTTGATGAAACTTGGCGAAGGGCCCTGGGAATAGTGTCCCACGGAGTCACGGCACCGTTCGGGAGGCAACAATGCCAGTGGTTTGGTTGTGGTCTAGACTCAAGAAGGTTGTCGATCTTCTTGTCTTAGTTGCACATCGCAAATCGTCAGGTGTCTTTTGAGGCATATTCCGGGGATGACAAGTAACAACCCACTAGAAGTCGGCCGTTTTTACCTTTAAGGTCTGTCAGCAAACGCTTGATGGCGGGGGGAGTCCATGATTTACCACGTGTTGACAACGTCCATGCAGCCTGTTGACATCCATCTCTATACCTTAGTCAAAGAGGCCCTCGGACGAGGAAGAGCGCTCATCGCTGTCCATGATCGCTTTCATCATGTTTGCCGCAATCATGAGAGCGCACAGCCGCGATGATACCTCGGGAGCGACCCCATTGACTCACGTGAATACATCCATGAGTAGACATGTCCCGTAGAGACAGCGTGTGCGTTCTGCTGGTAGCAGACCTGGGGTCGCGTCCGTCTCAGAGGCCAAGAAGCGGATTGGGTGGTAGTAGCGGGCCATCCCCCAGGGACAGAATATGGGGTACGGGTAGTTGGTGTGTGTGGTAACGAAGGAACGGTACGCCGTAGTGCTTGCATGGATGGGCAGGCGTGGGAAGGTGCATGGCATGGCTCACCCAAGCGACGAGACGAGGTCTTCGCCGCAGGCGCATTGATCGCCGTCTGGTGGTTGTTTGGTATGAGGGACTGCTACATACCAAACAAGCAAGACGTGTGGCGTCACAGAATGCGCGACCAGGATGGGTGGAGGAAGGAGATGGGGTTCTCTGGAAGGATTGGAGTCGAGAGGATGCGAAGATGAATGTGGCAGCATGAGTAGCAAGGTCGTGAGCGGGATGCGAGGTGTTGCGTTGGTGTTGTGTTGTACGGAGAAACGGCAGAAAACTAGGGTGATTCGAGGCTGATGGTTTGAGATAGCTATCGCGACAGCTTCGCGCAGAGATCGAGCTGCCAAATAAGATGTCAATATCAGGCCACCTCTGAGGGGAATGACGCCGGGTTGTGGTGTTGGGAACGTCAAGGTTTGAGCTTGGCCCGCCTCGCTGCTTAGTGTCGTGAACGACGGTTGGGAATACAGCCTTAATTGATGGGCAAAGTTGATGCGCACAGCAGGTAGTAGGCCGGTAGGGTAGAGGGGGGACATGTGGCCGAGCAGGGAGGGGGGCGTTTGTTCAATGCAGGGAAACTCTCGCAACTGAAGGTGCAGGACGGGATGAGACGAGCATCTGAGCTGAGCTGCGATGTCTGCCCTATGCAGCGCCCCACGACTGCCTGCATGGCTGACATGTGTATGGTGTGGATGGTTGCTTGTCGGGTGAAGTGAGGTGAGGTAGAGAACCAACGGCGGCCTCAAGCCGAAAGCCAATGGGCATCCACTTGGAGTCCATGTCCGATGAAAGTAAAGGTCGACGAGATATTGAACTGAGACATCGATCTCCCAAACCAGACAGGATTCGTGCCTAGCACGTACGGGTAGACAGGGCGTCTTGGGTTTTTTCCCACCCTTTCTTGCTCCTGTTTTGTCATGAAGCTGCGCAGCCAAGACATGCAGAGAAGAGAAAGGAATGAGTCGGAAAACAGCTGGCGGAGGGTATGGAATAGAAGTTAGAGAGATGGAACCGCCAAGTGCAAAGTACACCAACGAGCAACACTGAGTAAGGCACACGGCCGCAGTCGCGACAACAGCGACGAGACTACGCGGTAACAAGTGCGTTCCTCGGGGACGTTGAAGGTGACGGGGACGCACGCATGCTGAGCATGCTCCGTACGGATCTTGCGCATGGGCATAGACTGGCCGTATGTTTCTCGTGTGCATGTGTCTGCTTTCTGGCGCGTCCGTCGCAAGGCAAGGCATGACTTGTACAACGATGGGCGCTACAGGTTAGATCCATGGGCCAAGGTTCTTGTCAAAAGTACCTTATTTTGTTTTTCCTTCTTCTGGAAATAACATTAGGTGCCGCGTTGCAGCGGATACGAGTCTGTGATGTCCGATTTGATGGCACATCTTGGTCTTCATTCGAGGAGCGACAGAGACAGAAAGCGAAAGACAGAGAGAGCGAGATGAGGAATAAAACTCCATTCCGACCGAAGACTTCTTGGGTTCTGCCGTAGCTGCGTCGGGGAGGCACCGGCGGATGCAAGTGCTGTTTTAGGCTGGCGGCATGTGGTGTGCCAGTGCCTGTGCCTGTGCCGTATGCTGGCAAGCAGCAAGCTGGTCAGTCAGTCCCAGCTCTTGACGGGACGGATGGATGGATGGATGCTGGATGGGCTGGCGAGCTGATGTTGCCTTGGTCGGTATGCGTACTAAGTAAGTAGGTGTTGCTGCGAACGGACGGTAGGGCGATACCAGGTGTGTCGCAGATGCAGCACAGAAAACATGCCGCTCTGGCAGGTTCCGAAATACCAACAATGGAATGGAACAGCCAAGCCAAGGCCGCCGGGTGCAGCAGTGGATGTGAGCAAGTGTCTCCCACATTGTTGTTACCTTAGCTAAGGCGCTTTCCCACAGCTGTGGCCCGTGGAATCTGGGTGCGTCCCACCACACTCCATGTCACAGTGTGCCCTGGTCCACTCGACATCCACGTCCACGTCCAAGCTCCTACCCCACCCAAGGTACCTTACCTACCTTAGGTAAGGTACCCAAGGTGCCTTGGGGGAAAGAGCCAGACGCTAAATCGTCAAGTGGTACGCGACTAATCCTTTCTGGGACGGACATCTGCTCCCTCGAAACGCGGGCGGCAGGAGAGCAGGGCGAGCCTCACATTCGACATTCCCCCTCACGACCAGCTAGCTGCCTGTGTCTGTGCCTGTGCCTGCCTCTCTGCCTTGCACCCGTGTGCCTTACCCCTCGCTGCGTTCCGAAATGTCGACGGAACTTCCTGTCGCCCGTGCCTGCACCAGCTGCACCTGATAGATGCGTATCGCAGCCGCGCTGAACTTTGTACCTGGATACCTACCTTAAGTAGATAATTACCTTCGCTGTAAAGACACTTATACTTGCAGCGCTTGCTTGCCCGTAATTGGACCTGGCTCAATCGTCTGCTACCTGGTAACTGCTTACCCACTTAAAAAGACCGCACCTCCAGGGCAGCGCTAGGTACGCCTTCGGCAGAGCGACACAAGCGACGCCTGCTGCGGGTCTCTCCCCAGGATTAAGACATAAAAAAGACAAAAAAACGACAAGGACGAATGGACGAAAGACGTGACACCGGGCCACGGCCTACCTGAGAGATTGTTGATAAGAAAGTCATCTCATTCCAACTGGATGCTACCTCAATCTTGTCCTAGTCATGTCTCCACGGCTACACGGCGCAAAGGAATGAGTTTAGATACAACTATTCGAAAATGGGGGTGTGCCCATTATATTGCGTTGAGGTGTTTGTCCTGGGTGCTTGATTTGCGAAGTAAGGTATTCAAAAGTCGGGTACCTAAGGTAAGCCAATAGGCAAGGCCGGACAAGGTACATGCGCATCACCAGCTACCTACACCACAACACCATCGTCTGCAAGGCATTGTGTTCGTACAGGTAGGTATGTAAGGTATGTATCCGTTGGTGTAGTCGTAGTCGCGGCTTAGCGCTCTCAACTTGAAGTGAACCAACAGCTAGCGACCACCTACACTTTGCCTTCTCATGCTGCACACACTCTAATTATTACCTTGCACTGGGACACACAATACGATTCCCTCTTACTCACTCATTCGCTCTCTCACTTTCTCTCATACACACACACGCACGCACGCACATACCTTCTGCTCCTCCTCATTACCTAGCTGCCCGACCTTACCTCAGCCTCTTTCGTCGTACGCGACGGACCTCCTCCGGCCCTACATTTCTGTGGGCTTGTCCCCCATCCATGCTCGCGCCTGCTCCATTCTTTCCCGCATCTCCTCAAACCGTATGCGACATCGAATAACATTCATCACTTGTTTTATTGCGACTCTGCGACTACGAAACCCCGTTTTCATTCCATTCGCTGCGACAAGCACAACAACATTCTCATCACCCGCCTCGACTTGCTGCCGCCTTCAACAATGACATAATCGAATCGACATTTTGTCTTTCTCTGCCCGCCGGCCATTCTGCTCCCACCAATCTGTTTCTGCGCCCTTCTCTCTTTCTATCTCTCTCTTTCTATCTCTCTCTCTCGCTCGCTTGCCCCCGACGCCGGTCCCTGTCCACAGTCCGCCGCCCGAGTTGTTTCTCCATCCACATCGTCTCGCTTCGCCTCGCACCTCCGTACTATCGCGAAATATCACGACCCCGCCCACTTAGTCTGCCCTACCTCATCCGTACCAAACTTGTTTACCGTCCTCACCCGCCCGTCCTGGCCGTTTGCGTCCGCTCTCCGTTACTGCGCGACTGCCAGCTGCCTTCCCCCCCGCCGTCGTCGGGAATGACATGGCTCTGCGCCCTCATGCGACGGCCTGGCGACAATGACGAGGAATGAGGCCGGCTCCCGCTTCAGCTCGCTTACGAGCACCAGCACCGACAGCACCCGATCGTCGGCCACTGTCAAACCCCAACGCCCGTCTTCATCGTCGGCGGCATCGACATCGCGCAAGGCGCCTATGCGATTGAAGACGGACGACAATGGATCCATCGCACAGAAGTGAGTGTCAGGTTCCGTACTGTACTGTACTGTCGTTGTCATGTTCATGCCCTGCTGCGTTGCTGCTCTCTGCCCCCGCCCCGGTCCCCCTCCTAGTCATTCCGTCAATCAATCAGTCCATCATCCATACGCCTCTTCCCACAAGTCAGTCAGGCCAGCCCAGTCAGTCGTCCAGCCGGCCCGGCAGCGGCAGCGGCAGCGCCAGCCCACTCAGGCAAGGCAGGTCTACCTTATCCACAGTCCCAGAGTCCACACAGTCCACAACCCGAGTTCGTTCCTAGTCCCCAGTCAGTCCATCGCCTTCAACCTTGCTCTGGGTTTGGGGCTCCTCTTCCACGGCGCCCCTCCAAAACCAAGATATCCACCTACGCCATACAGGGCAGCCTCTAGTCCTGGCCTGGTCGCTGTCTGTTGTCGTCCTCTTCGTCGCTTGTCCCTGGCCGGCCCCTGCCCCATTCATTCATGGCGCCTGTTGCTGTTGCTGCTGCTGCAGCTGGAACAGTGCAACTGCTGGAGTGTGTGGTGTCCCACCACAGCTTTCTTACGCGCGCCGCGGCCGTCGTCCCGAAACCCAGTCCTGGGCGAGACACTTTTGGTGTAGCTTGCTTGGGCTTCTTTTTCTGCCCTTTTGCTGCCACTGAACTGAACTCGGCCGGTGTAGCCAGAAAAACTGCTACAGCAGCACCTCAGCTCTCTCGTACAGCTCCCCCCTCCCATCACACCCCTCCCAGGTCTTCCCTCCCCTCCAACAGGCCTGCTAGCGACCCTGAATTCCCTTTGGCACCCCCTCCCCTCCCTTTACATCCTCCCTCCTCATCGTGCTGCCCCCCCTCCATCGAAGTCGCCTCCGCCCTGGCCCCAGGCAAGCTTTGTCGTCGTCGCTTCGTCGGTGGAGCTTTCTGCTGTTTTCGATCCCTCCAGTCCAGCCCAGTCCAGCTTGACCCGAGATAATCTCACTCACTTCTCTTCCTCTCCCCCTCCATGTTCCTTCTTTTGAATGTTTCTGCCCTGACGCCCTGACGAATGCGCCCATTACTGACTGGTCCCTGCGTTCCACCCCCCGTCTAGATCCTTCATCAGTGACTTGAGCCCAGCCCAAACCTCTCCAACCCACGCATCTGCGCCGCGCGGAGCATTGTCGCCAGCTTCAACAACATCCAATGTCTCCTCATTCCGAGATCACCACCGCCTGAGCGACTTCGCCAACTACCGCCGAGACCTGGCCGTGCTAGAGACCTCCGGTGGCCGTCTTCCCTCCATCCAGCAGCAGCCTCCAACGGCCAATCCCTCGTCAACCTCACAAGTCGCTCCCTGGATGTCGCCCTCCAACGGCGGTGCCACCGCATCCACCCCCCAAAGCCAGCTCAACACCACCTTCTACAATGATTCCAGCGACAACCTATCCATTGCCTCTCAGTTGTCGCCAGGCTTTCGTCCGCCCACGAACCGAATAGCACCCCAGTCGTCCGGAAGTCAGGACTCGCCTGACGCTGCCTACTTCGGAGACGAACGCCGGCCCTCGTTAGCTAGTATCACGACACTGAGTAGTCAAGGCTCCAAGACCAGCATTCGAAGAGGTGGACTGCAAAAATTACAGGGTTTCTTTGGGGAGGAGTTTCCAGGTCGAGACGGTTCGGAAAGCAGCTTGCACTCGAGTTCGGGAAAGGACCGTTCACGTTCCTACAGCCACAGCCGTCCTACCAGAGATCGCAACTACTCTAACGCGACCGACCACCAACGAGACCGAGAAGGTTCGCCTTCCTCTTCGAGGCCGAGAACCCCTGTGCCGGCTCCAGAGGTTGTGCCTTTCCTCTACCAAGAGGCTGATGTGAGTAAACCTCCCGTATCCTCTTGCTCTTGTTCTACTTTATTTTTTTTATTCATTTTTGTCGTCGTTGGCATCGCCTCCAATCCGTTGTAAACCCATCACATGAATCCTTCCCGAGCTTGCCTCGCACTCATCCGCATTTCCGTACCCTGGGCGCCACTATCACGCATGCGGGTATTGCGCCGCATCAAACCATAGCCTTATCTTATCTTTTATGCCCCTTCGTGCAGTGCCAGTGCATACAGCCTGTCCTCCGTCGAGTCAAGCCTGCTAAACTTGCTTCAAGGATATTGCCAGGTTCGGCGAGGCCCCAGTCAGAGACATTTTGAGCGGCCCCGACCGCGAACGTTACATGAACAACGAAAATCCCAACAACCCGCAAAATCCACCAAAGACCTCCTCATCAAGTCGCTCCGGCCATTCAATCGTGCATCTGCCTGGCCACCATCACCGCCATAACAGAAGCATTGATGATGGCAGGGCGCTCCGGCCAACTGTAAGCAGGGAAGATTCTCAAGCGAGCTTGCAGGTGCAGAATCCCCGCGAAAGAGGCGGTTCCGCGGCAACCGTCATGTACCCTTCCAATCGAACCCGCGCCCAAAGCCCGACACCGAGCGGCGGCTACTTCAGTTCGAAGCACAATCCTTCCGTCGACGGCTCGACATCGCCCGGTGGCCAGCAACCCCATCATTCGAAGAGAAATATTTTGAATCGCTTGCGGGGGAGGAACAAGGATAAGGAAGATGCCACGTCTAGGCTGCGGGAACTGCCCGGGTCGACCAGGTCTTTGGCCGCGAAGCCATCACGACCTGAATTCGCCCGACCAGAATTGGCACCTTCGACCTTTCCGCTCAACTTCGCAGGCACTGAGCCTGGTCCCGATGTAGACGCAAGGATAGCCGCAGCCGCGTACAATAATCCGCGCAACCAGAATCAGACGTTCAACAACAGATTTCCATTTTCGAAGAGCAAAGGACGTCAACAACGATCAAATGACGTAGAAGAGCAGATCGGCCCGACGGATAGGCAAGCGGGCCAGGGCACCGGCTTCTTCCTCGATACGAATTTGAGCGACATGGAAGGCATCCTAACCAAGCCTCCAATGCTGACGCCCATGGACACCACCTTTGTCACGAGTATCCCCGACAAAGTCGACGTGGCTCCTCCGGTGCCGCAGAAAAATGACGCCTTCCCAGGAGGACCCAATGGCTCCTGGAATGCGCCGGACAGTTGGGCTGTCCGTCGTAACACGGAGGACACGACTTACCAACCCCCGGACCTCGACGATATCGGAAGTCCGCCTCGCCCAGAAGAAAAGATGACACCATACTGCATCCGAATTTTCAGATCCGACGGTACCTTCGCGACCCTCTCCATGGCTTTGGATGCCAGCGTCACCGATGTCGTCTCTATGCTTATTAAGAAAACGTATGCCACGGACGGCCTGGAAAATTACCACATCATCCTGAAGAAGCACGACCAGATTCGTGTCCTCGCTGCACCTGAGCGCCCGCTTTTGATGCAGAAGAGGTTATTGCAGCAAATCGGTTATGAAGAACGAGACAGGATTGAGGACGTGGGCCGTGAAGACAACAGCTACCTTTGCCGCTTCATGTTTCTATCGTCAAGAGAGAGCGACTTCCACTCGGTCACCAACGACCTCGGCCTTGGACGCATACAAAAGTTCAATCATGTTGACCTATCCGGACGCAACCTCATCACAATCCCTATCTCGCTCTACTCTAAGGCTTCAGAGATCATTTCACTGAACCTATCTCGTAACTTATCATTAGACCTTCCTAGAGACTTTATCCAGTCCTGCCAAAACTTGAGAGATATCAAGTTCAACAACAATGAAGCCCGCAGGCTACCCCCGAGTCTTGGAAAGGCTGCCAGACTGACTTATCTGGATGTCTCGAACAACCGACTCGAGCAGTTGGATCATGCGGAGCTGCATGGGCTACATGGCATTCTTAAGTTGAACTTGGCCAACAATCGTCTCAAGGCTCTCCCCCAGTACTTTGGCGCCTACAGGTCACTGCGAAACCTCAACATATCGTCCAACTTTCTAGAAAAGTTTCCCCTCTTCCTTTGTGAAGTCGAAAGCATGGTGGAGCTGGACCTCAGCTTCAACACAATTAGCAGCCTACCCAATGAGATTGGCAAGCTCCGAAACCTGGAAAAGTTTGTCATTACCAACAACAGACTATCGAACTCTTTACCCGATTCTTTCCGTCAACTACCCAGCCTTCGAGAACTGGACATCAAGTACAATGCTATTACCAGTATCGACGTCATCGCCGCATTGCCCAAACTTGAGATTCTTTCCGCGGATCACAACAATATTTCTCAGTTCATCGGCTCATTCGAGAGAATCAGAAGCCTCAAACTCAACTCAAACCCTATTACTAAGTTTGAGATCATCGAACCGGTCTTGACTTTGAAGATGCTCAACCTTTCCCATTGTCAGCTCGCAAGCATCGACGAAACCTTCAACATGATGTTGAATCTCGAGCGTCTCGTCTTGGACAAGAATTACTTTGTGTCATTGCCAGCACATATCGGAAACCTCAGTCGACTGGAGCATTTTAGCATTGCCAACAACAACGTGGCTGAGCTGCCAACCTCGATTGGATGTCTCACTGAACTACGAGTACTGGACGTAAGAAGGAACAACATTCGCAAGTTGCCAATGGAGCTTTGGTGGGCGAATAAGCTCGAGACACTGAATGCGTCTTCCAATATCCTGGAGAACTTCCCCAAGCCTGCCTCACGAGCACCTCGGGCTGCAGGTGAGGAAGCCCAAACCCCGGCTGCCATTAACAAACCCAATCCTATGAACAGTCTCCCTCAACTACCCATTGAGGAGATTCCGGATTCTAGGAGACCGAGCCAGAACTCCTCATCAACGTTGCTTAGCGTCGGACCTTCTCCAGTGCCCGGCGGTGCAGATAGGAAAAGTTCGGTCGTATCAGTCTACGGCAAAGGCGGCAGAAAAACATCGGTGGTATCTAGGTCGACGTCTCAAGGCACGGTTCAGACGATGACAGCACCATCTGTGAGGAAAGACTCGACTTTGACATCAAGGCTCTACACAACCTTCGCCGGTTCTTTGCGAAACCTTTACCTGGCAGAAAACAAGCTTGATGACGAGGTTTTCGACCAGATAACCATGCTCAACGAACTGCGCGTGCTCAATTTGTCGTGGAATTATATTAATGACATGCCACAACGATCAATCAAGAGCTGGCCGCAAATGGTGGAGCTTTATCTGTCCGGTAACGAGTTGACAACCTTACCCGCCGACGATTTGGAGGATGCCAGTCTTCTGCAGGTGCTGCACATCAACGGAAACAAGTTCACTAATCTCCCAGCCGACATTTCTAGAGCTAAGAAGCTGGCGGTGTTGGATTGTGGCAGCAACTCCTTGAAGTACAACATTTCCAACGTTCCCTACGATTGGAACTGGAACCTGAACCCCAATCTGAGGTACCTCAACTTGTCAGGCAACAAGCGCTTGGAGATCAAGGCGACCACCGTTCCCTCCGCCGCCGCCAACCGCGAGTCACTGGCCGACTTCAGCCGGTTGCTAAATCTGAGAGTTCTGGGTCTCATGGATGTCACACTCACACAACCTACGATTCCCGATCAAAGCGAAGATCGTCGTGTGCGAACATCCGGATCTCTTGCTGGACACTTACCGTACGGTATGGCCGACACCTTGGGCAAGAATGAGCATCTCTCGACCATTGATCTCGTCGTGCCTCGCTTCAATTCATCAGAGACCGAGACGTTACTGGGTCTCTTTGACGGCCAAGCCCTCTCCAGTGGCGGTTCCAAGATTGCCAAATACCTTCACGAGAACTTTGGTCACATCTTCAGCATGGAGTTGAAGGGCCTCAAGACGCGTCTAAACGAGACCCCTGTTGATGCTCTCAGGCGGGCCTTCCTGTCGCTAAACAAAGACCTTGTCACCATTGCGATACAGCACAACGAGGAGCGCTCTCAAAAGGTGCATAGGGGCTCTGCGCAGCCGGTTGTGCTCAGTAAGGAAGACCTCAACTCTGGCGGCGTTGCAACCGTGGTGTATCTTCAGAATACAGAGCTCTTCGTCGCGAACGTCGGCGACGCCCAGGCTATGCTTATCCAGACGGACGGCTCCCACAAGATTCTCACCAAAAAGCACGATCCCGCGGAACCTACGGAGCGTCAACGTATCCGTGAAGCTGGCGGTTGGGTATCTCGTAACGGCAGACTGAACGACTTGCTGGAAGTCTCTCGAGCTTTTGGCTACGTTGAGCTCATGCCATCCGTTCAGGCCGCCCCCTACGTCAGCAGCATCACCATTCGAGAGCAAGACGACATCATCTTGATTGCCACCAGGGAGTTTTGGGAGTACTTGGATCCAGCGTTGGTCGTCGACTTTGCTAGGCAAGAACGCGGCGATCTTATGCGGGCATCACAAAAGCTTCGTGATCTGGCAATCGCCTACGGCGCCACCAACAAGATCATGGTCATGATGATGAGCGTGTCTGATTTGAAGAGGAGAGTCGAACGATCCAGACTCCACCGTGGACAGAGCATGTCTCTGTACCCCTCAGGTGTTCCCAACGATCTACAGCAGCTTCCCCGTCGTGGCAAGAGGAACAAGGGTGACGTGCTGGACTCAACATTGCAGCGACTCGAAGCCGAGATTCCAGCGCCTACTGGCAACGTGTCTATCGCATTTACCGACATCAAGAACTCTACCACATTGTGGGAGATGTATCCAGCTGCGATGAGATCCGCCATCAAGCTGCACAACGAGGTGATGCGCAGGCAGTTGCGAAGAATTGGCGGGTACGAGGTCAAGACTGAAGGAGATGCTTTCATGGTGTCATTCCCGACGGCCACTTCGGCACTATTGTGGTGTTTTGCGGTCCAGATGTCGCTGTTGGATGTTAACTGGCCTTCCGAGGTCCTCAACTCCGTCTCCTGTCAAGCACTCTATGACAAAGACAACGCCTTGATCTTCAAGGGTCTTTCCGTTCGCATGGGTATTCACTACGGCGAGGCCGTCAGCGAGATGGACCCCGTCACCAGGCGTATGGATTACTTCGGACCCATGGTCAACAAAGCTTCCCGTATCTCGTCGGTTGCTGATGGAGGCCAAATCACTGTTTCGTCCGACTTTATTTCGGAGATTCAACGTTGCCTAGAGAGCTACCAAGACACGGACAGAAATGCCTCGACAGGTTCTGAAGACACGTTTGATGATGACCAGGGCTTTGCCACTGCGATACGCAAGGACTTACGGTCTCTCAGCTCCCAAGGTTTCGAGGTCAAGGAGATGGGAGAGAAGAAATTGAAGGGTCTTGAAAACCCGGAAGTGGTGTACTCGCTCTACCCACATGCTCTTGCTGGTCGCATCGATCACCACCAGCAGCAGGAGACTCGCGTCGAAGTTGACAAGCCCGCTATCTTGCAGGCTGGTAGCGAGTTGGCGTTCGACACTGAGTCTATTTGGGCACTGTGGCGCGTCAGCTTGAGACTGGAGATGCTTTGCAGTTCGCTGGAGAACGTGTCTGGCCGTGGCTTGCAACCCCCGGAGACGGAGCTTTTGGAGAGGATGAAGCATCGAGGGGGTGAGGTGACGGAGCGATTCCTGCTCAACTTCATGGAGCACCAAGTGAGCAGGATAGAGGTGAGTCTTTTATTTCGAGAAGAATCGGTGTGACTAATCGCTAATAATCCTCTCCAGACTTGCGTCACTTCACTGTCACTTCGTCACATTGCTATTGGCAGTGCCCCTCTGGAACAGCTAGAGGACATGCGGGCGCCTATTAGCGATATTCTCGACCAGGTCGCCAAGCAGATGGCGGAGCTAGCGAGATACAAGGCCCTCTACGGCGAATTGAGCGACTCGGACCACGGTAGCGACACGGAGCAAGAGTAAGCGCAGCGAGCCTTCGTGATTCATGATTCTCATGCGGCGGCATAACTTATATAATATACCTACGGCGTAAGACGGATTCCGTCCACATCAACCTAACACCTGGATACCCGATTCTTTCAAAAGGGAGGCATACGGCGCTCTGATATACTTATTCCATATCTGTAAGATGCGATTACGACACTGAAACAGCCAGCGAGAAGCGGATTTGCGCCTAGTTTCTAGGCTTGGGGTTGCACACCTATTGGGTTTTACTGGTTCAGGAGGATTCAACTCGGAGATGACAACGGTTTTCGGGAGCAAGACCGGATGAGAGAGAGCACAGGGACTGGCGTGTCTGACGCGAGGTCCACTCTGTTTGTTCTTGTATGTGCTTTGTGTGCGTAGGCGCATGGCAGGGGGCAGGCTGAGGTGCAATGAACACGGTGGCTTCGACTGAAAAAGGAAAAAAAAGTATGCACATGTGTGTGTGTGTGTGTGTGTGTGTTGTGTATTGGTTCGCATTGGATGCAGACGGGAATAGGATACTTGTAGAGTTCCTCGGGGCATTGGATACGCGGGGCTTAAAGGCTGACTACGAACAGCCGTGTGTTAGGATAGTGTTTACTCTTTTCCTTTTCCCCCTTTCACAAGAAGCCGAGCTCAGAGCACGGCATTCATCAAACATCCTTGTTCCACCTAAGGTGATTCGTTGTGATTAGACTCGCAGCCTCTCTTTCTCTTTGAAGGGGGGCCCTTGGTCTAGTAAATGTAATACAAATGCGGCAACGCTCGTGAAATCGATCTTTACTGGGACACAATCCTTGCTCCGGAACCCGCGTCCTTGACTCTCTTCAAGATGCGGATTCTAGGCTCCATCCGCGGCCCAGCCCACCAGCCACCAGTCAACGACCTTACCTTTTCGCGAATCTTCTTGACCCACAACCCTCTGCCGAGGACCTTCTCTCCTTCCTCGATGTCCTGCTCCCCGGCTACGACGGCACCAGGCTTCAGGATTTCGATCCCAGCGTACCCCTGCACGACGCCGACGGTCTCCCACTGGCCCCCCTTGACAGACGCAGGGTCCTCGGCAAGCACGTAATCGAACCGCGACCAGAACGCGGGGTCCGCGAGTACTGACTTGTCTTCCGTCTTGTCAAAGGTCATCACCGGCACCGCGGCGGCCGTCGTCGCGTCGCTGTTGAGGCTGTTCTCCAGAGCGCGCGAGTGGGGGTTCTTGGGCAGCCCGGCCGGGTTCTGCCCGAAGAGGGTGACGCCCGTCATGCAGCTCAGCACGTCGGTATGTACGGCCGTCACGGAGGAGCTGGCGGGGCTCTTGCCCGGCGAGGGGCCGGAGCCGACGAGAGCATGGAGCTGGCGGAGTGCGTCGCCGCCAGGGTAGTTGAGGGAGGAGAGGAGGAGCATGCCGGTGGAGGCCGCGAACGTGGCGAGGATGCTGAGACAGAGGGCCGAGGAGGCGAGGGCGAAGACGAGAGACTTGGTGCGGCGGGCGAAGATGTAGTTTGCGCCGAGGGCGGCCGCCGCCGTCAGGGGCGGGACGGCGTAGAAGATGAAGCGGGCTTCTTTGTGAGGCTGGATGGAGTAGATTGCAACGAAGAGGAGAGAGGGAATGACAAGGCCGCGGGCTACGTTGGATGTCCCCGGCTGGGTGAGGGCTACGGGGATGAGAAGTACGAATGTCAGTGGGTTGATGAGCAGGCGAGGGAGAGCGGACGTGAAGTAGAAGTGCCAGGGCGAGACACCCCAGTTGGAGGAAGAGCCGAGGACGGCATTGTAGTAGAAGCCCCACAGCTCGGGCCAGAGAGGCTTCTGCCAGAAGTACGAGTCCAGGGGGACTGAGACGGCGAGAGCGACGGTGAAGCTCACTGCGAAGGGACGGATCAGGCGCGGGATTGTGGTTTGCGATGTCAGCAGAAGGTAGAGGCCTGTAGTCGCGAGCAAGAGGGCGACTTCGGAGCGGAAGATTGCGGCGGCAAAGACGAGGAGGGAGACGGCAACGCGCTGGCGTGGGGATGAAATCCGGGGGTTAGGATGGGGTAGGAGGTTTGCAGAAGCGAGTGTTGCTTTCGAGGTGTTAGTCCTACTTCGGCAAAGATGGTGAACGTGGGAGGACTCACTCAACGCGAAGGCAAACATGTTGGGCAACGTTCTTGACGCGTAGAAAATGACGTGAAACTGGCTAGCCAGCAACAAAATCCACCACCGCTGCACATCTACGCCTAGTCCCTTGCCCAGGCTGCGAGCGAAGAGGATGAGCGCGGCAGCATTTGCGAGACCCAGCAGCAAGCGGACGACGAGTTGGGCGTGTGCGAAGCCGACGAGGGACACGATGGGGCCGCCGATGCCTGCGAGGAGTACGGGGCCGACAAAGGTGCGGGGGACGGCGCCGGGAAAGTCAAAGTGGTCGTAGGAGGCGCGGAAGCGGGAAGCGATGTCGCTGGTTGGTGTGCCATAGACGAGAACATCGTGGGTCGCTTGGATGTTGAATGATTCCTCAACTTTTGTGTCTGGGGAGAGGAGTAGGTGGATGGTGATTAGAGAAGGGATGAGTCCCAGCAGGATAATATCTAGTGCCGTGTCAGTCTTGGATATTTCTAAAGTTTGAGAAGGAGGAAGGATGCGTGAAGGAGCTGAAGATACCTGGGAGCTTCATTGTGAACGCGTCAAGGGGTGTGTGTACTTTTGGGGCGGGAGGTACTGAGAAGGGAAGGAATGAGAAGAGAGGGTTGAGAGTTGTGGTTTATTTCATTTCTGTATTGAGGAAAGAAGGATCGTCAGGAGATGCAAAATGTCCAAGTTGTGAAACGATTTGCCCTGTGCTCCTTTTCATCTCAATGCCTTCCAAGTTTCCTGATGATATTTCTCGCGAACTTGGAGCTCTCATTCAGGCAGGACAGGTCAGGTTCACAAAGTGAAAGTGTAAGCTGTCGTCTCGCACCTACCCACCACAGCTCTGAGTGTCCGTGCACGGCCCGACGACATTCATGCAATGCAAGCAATTGGAGACCAGCACAAGCGGCAGGCACACAGCAGCTGTGGACAGCTTGCTCCCCCCAAGGAGGTACCTGAATTAGGTACCTTACTGGCAGCAGGCACTGCAGACAGGGATTGTCGGAACGGATCAAGTCCAACTCCTTCACGCACCTAAGTTACCCAGGTCTGGACAGCGAAGCGCAGCGCGCGACCACCATCACCACCTGGCCCCAAATCCCCAAGCTTCGTCTTGCTGGATACTGCCTGCCCCCTTACCCCACGATCGCAACGAAACCAATCCCTCCCTCTAGAAAGCCTTCGTTTCCACAACAAGTTGGCTTGCGCCCACAATAGCCGCCAAAATGTACATTCTAGGAAACTTCCTCTACAGTATGCGCACACATCCCTCGCCATCTCCAAGAGAGCCTGCGCTAACCAACAACCACCTCCAGTCGCTGTTCTCCTCATCAACGCCATCGCCGTCCTCTCCGAAGACCGCTTCCTCGCGCGCAGTACGGCCTCTCTCATTTTCCCCCTCCGTCTACCCTCATTAGAGTACAAGCGGATGCGCAATACATACGGCTCAGCTAATGGCCTCCCGAAACAGTCAACCTGTCCCCCTCCTCCTACGACCCAGCCTTCGGTCAGAGCACCGATGCGAGTGTTAAGGCCAAGATCATCAACCTGATCGCCAGCGTTCGGACGCTTATGAGAAGTACGTATACCATACCCGCCAGGCTGATTGTGAGCTTCGGGAGACGAGATGTTGACATCCCCCGCTCCGCAGTACCGTTAATAGCGATCAACACCCTCATCATTTTCTACGAGCTCATCCTCGGATAGACGGATGAAAACACGGCGGATCTGCTTGTTCTTTGTGTATATCATATGGCTTAAACCTTTCACAGCATGGCATCATCGTAACGAACTGGCGTTGGGGGTTGGCAGCGGGTGGTTTTGGTCATCGAAGGGGTATCACTGCCCAGGGAATTAAAAACAACACGGCGCGGCAATACAGTGTCATCATATTGACAAGGGCAAATGCTTTGCAACCTTTATTCCTTAGAGACTGCCTCTTCAGAGAATTGCAGCTCTGGGTCTTGAATCTTTGATACCGTCTTGCGCTATCATACAGTTCGGCGTGGTGTCGTCAAAAGCAGCGCTCAAGACTCCACCAAATGTGGCCTTAAACCTAGTCGCCCTCATTACGTGAAAAAGAATATTATCCAAGCTAGCCGCACCATGCTCGGGTATCTGCTCGCGCCCAGAGTTTCCTCCGTTGGAGACGTTCGTGGAGCTGGTAGCAACCTGCACCAGGGCAGGAAGCGGTGTACTCTGTCCATCGGACAAAATAGCTCCCTGTCGACTCCTTTTTTGTGATATGTACTAATGAGAAACCGAAACCTTCAGATGAGTCGTCAAACAATATTTATGCGCTGCCTCATGACAGCAAGTTTCCGCTCTTCTTCCTGCCGAGATTGAAACTGAACCGCTCTCTCAACTCCTTGGGCTTGTCTGCGTGGTTTGCTGCGCCATCGGTGCCATTGTGACCATTTTCTGACGGCCTTGGCGATTCAGGCTTCTCCTTGTCCTTGCTGAGAAAACCGAAGCTCTTGCGAGTCATCGACTTGCTTGCCCGGCTAGACCTGTTGAGGAAGCTGGTTGTGCCAGAGGGTTCCTTCTTCTTCGGTTCTTGTTCTTCCGCAGTTTTCTTGCTCAATTCCAGAACCTGGCGCAGCTCGTCCTGTTCCTTTTGATAAGCTTCTCTCCGCCGGGCGTGACTCTCCCTTCGTTGCCTCTCTTCCTCTTTAGCCTTATCCTTTTCAGCCTGCTTCCGGGCCTTCTCAGCAGCTTCCTGCTCTTTCTTCTCCCGCTTCTTTTCATCCTTTGATTTTTCGTTCTTGGCTGCCGTGTTAGATCTGGCGATGCCAATAGGTATCGCAGGAGCAGCGGGTGTGGACGGTACTGGCGGGACCTCTGGTGCATCCACTTTACCGGGCGCAGTCTGAGCGTGAGAAAGTCTGGGCATCGGCTCACGCTCCTCAATCGGGCTTACGGGCTGTGTAAACTGCTTGGAAAGGGGTGTAGTCCCGTTCGGAGTCCCGTTCGTACCGTTGACCTGGCCGTTTTCCTGTGCGACGTTTGCGGTTTCGTTCGCGATCTTAACCTCCTCCGCACCCTCAGCCTCCATCTCGGCCTGCACCTTTTCAAAGGTGGTCTCTTGGTAGAAGAGAACATACGCGCAAGCCATGCCGGGCTTATCGCCAAAGAAGTTGCGAACGAAGTGCTTGTCGACCGGCTCCACCATCTCGTCATCGAAAAGGACCCAACCACGGTCCTTGGTCTTGATGACTGAAACATAGTGGCCGTGATAGGCATTGCCTCCTATGTGGACTACAACAGCGTACAGTTCGTACATTCGATCCGGATCCTCGGCGTCGTCGGTGGTGTTGAACATGCGTAGGTGGTAGGGGTACACGACTCGGTGGAAAAGCTTCTGCAGCCGGCTGTAGTCCTCGGTATACTTGAAGCGCTTTAGATGCAATGCCAAGACCTTGGGCAAACGCTTGATCTTCATTCGCTTTTCAGCCTCCTGAAGACCGCCGCAATGATCGCAGTGAAACTTATTGCGCTCGCAGAGCATTTCCTCGGCAGAAAACTTGCGTAAACATGACGTTACTGATGAATGCTCATCCAAATCGATGGACAGGTCCAGAAATGTCTCGTCTCGTTGTGAAGCCGTCTCGCAAGTTAGACACTTTGTTTCCGACGTCAAGACTCCCTCGAAAATGTCGTGAACCCAGCCGGTTCCAGGAGAGCCCATGCCGTTTACAGGGCGATTGATGAGGCTCGTAGCACCGAGGGCGTTCTCCACTGACTGAACTAAGCCGTCCTTATTTTCAGCCTCTCGCTCCTGGATCCGCCTGGCGTTGGTCTCGACGTTGGAAATGACATCGTTCAAGACCAGACCGTAGAACTCGTGAGCGTCCTGATGCATGGAATTTCGAAACATTTCATTGTCTCTCTTAAAAATTTCGAGGAATCGCTGCGGGCTGAGCACACCTGTTCTGGTGTTGCTCTCGATTAGGGCCTGGAAGATGTCTTTGAGCCCGGTGAAGGTGCATTCCTCCATCCCGTATGCTGAGGGGTTTTCCTGGGCCAGCTCCAGAATCGGGCCTTTGATCATGGCCTGCTTCTTTTTGTATTCGGGCGAGTCGGGCTTGTCTTCGGGACGTGTGCCAGGAGCGCCTGGAGGGGGCATTCCTGCGGTAATGGCTTGTCTGCGCTTCATCGACTCCGAGGCACTCAAGCCTTTCTGCTTCGTGCCTGGGGTATTTGGGGGTTCTTTCGCAACTGGTGGACGGATGGTCACGTTGACCTTCGGTCGTGTTCCGTTGGGGGTATCGGTAGGCGACAAGGGCGGATACTTGACGACATGGTCTCGAAAGGATTCGGAGTAGAAGAGCGCTTGTACGATTGAGTTACAGTAGCTACACAAAGGTCAGCGAAAGGGCCGGGAGAGGCGACAAAGTGGCATACCAGGTATTGCCAAACTATACGATTGATCAGCATTCGTCGTCTCGGAAAAGCCGGTGCAGACGCGGGTGGGATTTGGAGGACTTACATTCTCGAGACCGAAGAACTTGTCGGTGCCATCTTCCCTCAATGGACCAGCATTCTGTAGCATCTTTTCCAAGGGGGTAAGCTCGGGAGCTGGCTCCTCCTTGCCGGCTTTTTTGCCGGGCGCATCTTTGGTCGCTGGGCTTGTGGTTGTCTAGAAAGCAGGCACTCTGTCAGCAAGGCGAAGTCGCGCAAACGCCAGCATGTGAGAACGGGACGAGGGGACGGAAAGGGCGCGGGCTGAATTCCAAGAGATTTGGTACGCACATTTCCCGCATTCTTCAGTTTGTTGAAGAAGCCCGCCATGTTGGCGACTTTTGTCGGAGGCTGGTTAGAGAGGGCAGCGGGCGAGATACGGGGTGGTTGTGGGTGGATTCTTTGCGCGAGACAAGCTCACGGGGGCCGGGCAAAGGAAACGAAGGCAAACATGCGATAGACAATTGGGCTCGGGTTGAATGATATGGCTATGAGTGAACTGCGGGGAGAGGTATATTGGAGGAATCGGGCGGATTCGAGCGGTGCGCGCGACTGTGGCGCAGAGGAGTAAGGGTCTCTCGGGGATTCGGCCGAAGACTTGGTGGTCTGTGGAGGGACAAGAGAGGAAGAAGAGACGTCAGGGGAGATTGGATGCCAACGGTGGTGGAAGCATCTGCCTGGACAAAGAAAGATAGACCAAGCCGTGTTGGCAGTAAGTAGGGAAATCGTAAGGAAGGAGGAGAGAGATTGGCAATGCGGGAGATGGAGAAAGCAGCAACAACGGCGTACGCAGAAGTGGTTAGGTAGACCGGGTGTGAGAGGGATTTGGACTTGGGGACCTGGGGTTGGTGGTACCTGGTCTGGTCCGCAAGAGCAAGGAGGACGGAGGCGAGGTTGTGGGTTGGGGACACTAAGGTACTGTACCTACTGACCCGACAGGACAGGATCGGGACAGGATTGGACAGGCAGGCAGTAGTGGAGGGTGCGACAGTGTGTTGGAAGGCGAGGTGCCTTGGGTGCGGCGCAGAGGTAGTAGGAACGGCCAGCACTGGACGGTGCCGCGGGACGGGCAATCAGCGACAGCCTCCCCAGCAGAAGCGGCAGGAAACCGACAGCGACGGCGCGGCGACGAGGGGACACACGGTGGAGAGGCTGGCAGACAGCGGCTGCGAACTGGCTCGGGTGGGAAAGGATGGGCTAGAAGGTCACCACCCGCTGGGTAATGGAAGGTGCCTTAGGTAAGGCAGGCACACGCAGGTGGTGGTGGGGGGAAGGGACGGGGGGAGGGCGAGGCACAGAGGAAGGTGCCCCACCAGGCAGTCCACAATCGACGGTGTCAGTGGAGGGAAGGTGGAGGCCGGTGGAAGGAATCGAAGGGTTGCAACGCACA
Source organism: Colletotrichum horii (assembly GCA_027406005.1). Lineage (NCBI taxonomy): Eukaryota > Fungi > Ascomycota > Sordariomycetes > Glomerellales > Glomerellaceae > Colletotrichum > Colletotrichum horii. Next base: position 6,960,212 of record JANVYB010000001.1, on the reverse strand, counting down.
GAAGGAGGCTAGTTCGTCCGCGAGTGCAGGGCTAGACAGGTCAGACAGGCCAGACATGGGGTTTCCGACCAGGGGGGCGGCATGGAGAGTCCTTTTTACGGCGCGTGCTTTTCCAGGTGAGTATCCGTACCTACTCCCCTTCTACGAATGCCTACTAACTCGGCACAGAAACAGCGTGCGAGTACTTGTCCCGGCCGTCGTCATGAGAGCAAGCAGGAAGAGGGGCAGGAGGTTGGATGCCTACTAAGTACGAATACAGATCTCTCCGCAGACCTGGTGGCTGGCGGCATCGAAAGCTTACTTCGGTTCTCGTCGAGGTCCTACGGTGAGCGCTGGCCAGGGCACCTTAACATGGCAAGGCATGCGTGCCGCCAAGACGCATACGCACATACAGCATACCTGCGATGCGAATACACACATTGATCAGAATTACCTTCCATTCCTAACCCGAGCCTGCGAGTTAATGTACTCGTCGCCGGTCGGGACCGCACGCCGTACCAGCCAGGCCAGCTGCAAAGCCCAGGGCACTGGGGTGCCTGGCAGCAGCTCGGGGGAGAGGGGAGGGACCAGCACATCATCGCGTTGGGTACTGAATGCTCATTGGCCAGCCCGCCGAGGGCGACAGCAAGGGACAGACTACACTAACAGTTAACCGATAGCGACTCTGTTGGAGAACCAGGACCGCGTCAAAGGAAAGGTATCTATACCATTGTTGGAGTGTCAGACGACATTGTTTCTGGCTGACTTCAGCCCCAGGTGACTCAATTGTACCCGTCCTCCGGGAACTGCGACCTCTTCTTCCGCCCAGCTAAGACAGTCTACCTGCGGACACAAGAGTCCCAACGGGTCGCCCGCCATGTTATCTCCTCGTGGCCTGACCGACGGTGATCACGCCCTGTTGGAACAATGTTCTGCACGACACCGCCCACGCCAGCGACGCATCATCCTCAAGCCCACGCCTACGCGGCCTGGCCAGCCAGCGGCTGAAGCGACCGAGAGACAAGCTTCCATCTATGTTCCATCCCCAACCAGCGCCATCTAGTTCCCGTCTTGTGCACACCTCGAGTCCGAGTGGAATCTCACACCGAGTTGAGGGACACAAAAGACTACCTGCTGCTGATAGCTCCAGAGGTACCGCTGGTGTGGTTCTCGCCCACTTTCCTGCTTACCAACACCCAGGCACGGAGCACTTACCAGCCTGGCATGCGAGCACCCTGCCACCCTCTTTCTTCCTCCGCATTCTTACCCACTCAACGCAGACACCACTGACCAGGTGTGCACCAGTCCTTGTCGGCTCGTCGAAACCCTGGCAGCGAGCGCCAGCAGCATCCCGTCGTCCTTGGTCTCTGCAATCCATCCCACCAGCACGCAGTACGTATCCCGCGCTGTTAGGATAGGTCCTACGCTGCCTATCTCCGGTCTACGCATGTGGTCCGAACTGTGAGACGAGGAACCTCTCTCATCCGCACCTGCAATCGACGCCGAGAAACTATTCCAGATGTCCGTCCCTGTGACCGACTACAACCGCAGGAAACACAGCGGTCCCGTCTTTCGGGTCGGCTACTAGTCGCCGCCTCCGTCTCCGACACGACGGACCGTTCAAGCGCCACCTCTGACTGGCTGGGCAACACAGCTACCGGATACAGTCCATCGTCCATGGATGTCTCTTGTGTTGCCTCTGAGTCTATCTCGCCTCGTCTCGCCTCGCCTAAGTGTGTGTGTGTGTGTGTCATTAAGCCTTCTAGAACCCCAAAGGGGTACGCAGCTGCTATCTCGCGCTCTACTCATACATTATGTAACCAATTCAGCGCTCAGAGGGTGCCAAAACCTCCTGCAGTATCTCCCCCACTATCCCTGATAGTTTGCTGCCTATCTGGTCTAAGACCACCCAGTTTGTCTAACTTATATATTATATTATATCTGCTGCCTTTTAGTGCTTATATTGAAATAGAGGTAGTTTTAAATAGTATATATATATATAGGGTGATATAGTTAAAAGGGGAGAAATAAGGGATCACTCTTTTTAAGGCTAGTTCTAGGTGATATTGGTTTTAGAGCTGGTTTTTCCAGTCTGATTATTAGTATAGCTTTTTATAGGTAGCATTAGAGATTAAGAAGTGATGATGCAGCTATAGGTACTATAGTAAGCTTAGTTGCTTTTATGTTAGGTTTTATTGCTAAAATCTGATCTTTTTAACTACTTCTATGATAGCTTTATACTATTCTGTAGAGGTTAAGCACTTAGGCTCTTAAGGGATAATAGGTAGGTAGTAGCTTATAATCTTAATAGGTGTTATGATATGATAGTCTGCTGTATTTTAGGTGTTTTTCACTAATTGCTACTGAAGGGGGATACTATTAGTTGCTTTAGGCTTCTAATAAGCAGTTAGTTTAATTATATTAATATTTATTGCTGTTAGTGATATCTGCTAAAGCAGACCTCTTTTTAATATTAAAGTAGATATAGGTTTTATCTCTGTTTTTGTTATATATTGATTTAAGGTTTTTAATATCTATTGCTTTAAACTGCCTTAGGAGGCCTGCTTTTAGTACTATCTTTGCTGTGCATTTTATGCTAGTAATTTCATCTAAGAGATCTTTAATATAAGTGTAAATAGTGTTAATATTATTCTATATATAGGCTTTATAGGTTGAGAGATTTAGGCAGTATAGTAGGATGTGTTCTCTAGTTTATAGTATCTTTCTGCTTTTATTTAGGCAGCTTAAGCAGAAGAGGTTATCAGTTTGTCTAATAGAGTGTAGGTAATAGCAGAAGCTTATTTTTTTTATATGAAGTTAGATAATAACTGATATAAAAGGCTTGCTTAGATTTTAAAGATATATAAGGTTTGATTTATATAGGTAAGCTTTAATCTGTTTAGAAAGGTGGCTATAAGCTGCTTTGCCTTATTTAGTAACCTAGGTTTTTATTATTTTATTTGTTAACTTACTCTTTTGAGAGGAAGTAGTAAGAAGATAGCTATTAAGATTGTATTTTAAGGGGCTTTTAGTAGGGGATAGCTTCTTTTTATTTCTCTATTTAGTAGCTTCTTTAGTATATTAGTCTGCTATCTTATTACTTTTAATTTCTAAATAGGCTGAGATTTATTCTATAGTGATATAATTTAATATTAATTTATATAGCTTATAGATTTATATAAAAAATTGCTTCTCTTAATGAAGGTAGGGTTTATTTAGAGATTAGATAACTCTTTTGTTATCTAAGTAGATATAAATAGGCTTTAGTATGTTAAGTGTTTATATATATTCTAGTGTAAGTATAATTGCTTTAGCCTCTCTATAGAAGATAGAGAAGCTAGCTATTAAGCCTAAGTAAATTCTCTTCTAGCCTTCAGTCTTAGGGCAGTATATTGCTATATTTGTCCTCTCCTTAATTCTTAATCTGTTAGTGAACAGTTAGATAGCATTTAGATTTATATTTTTATTATATCTGAGGGCTTTTTAGGCTTCTAAGGGGTTTGCTGAAGGCGTTTGAGATAAGCTCTTATAATTATAATATATGTTTGAAGCAGCAATAGACTTATTATAGGTTTTAGCTAAGCCTAATAATAATTATATAGTAGCCTTAAAATGGTTTCTTATAAGGTTTCTATTCTTAATATTTATAATTATTAATAGAAAGAGACCTTAAGGAAGATTAATATAGATTAGACTTTAGTTTACTGTTATAATATTGATTTCTTAGTATTAGATTGCAGCATAGGCTATAAGTCTTACTAGAGGGCTCTAGAAATAAGCCTTCAAATCTACTTAATTAACTAATCAGCCTCCTATTAGGTATGCTGATAACTACACTAAGGCGTTTAAGTATTGCTGTTTAAGTTATAATTTAGTAGGTAGAAGGTGGATTTTAATATTTATAGCGTTTTTAGATGTCTTAGCGATAGCTTTTGAGGCTTGCTTTGCTGCTTGCGCTTAGATTTATTTTAGTTATTTAGTAGCAAGTAAGGTTGTAAGGTCTAGTTAGTGTTAGACTGAGCAGCTAGTAAGAAAAGATGATAAGATTACAGCTTTATAAGCTGTTCTTATAGCGTCTGCTTCTGCTCTATAAGTTAAGTTTTTAAGACTATTAATCACTTTCTTTATGTTATAAAAAACTGTTTCAATAGTAGTGTTAATATAATATTAGAATTTAAGTTTATAATTAATAGTGATTTCTAGCATTTTGATATAGTTTTTATATATTATCAGCTTTAGGTATTAGTAGAAGAAGACTTTTAGCCTCTTAAAATTATTACTTTTTAGGTTTTTTAGGTTAGTAAAGTATATTACATAGAATTTATCTTAGTTAAACTTAGCTTTATGCTTCTATGCTTATGCGTTGCAGATTAATAAGGTAAGTTTGATTTTTGCTGCTAGCTATACTTTTATTTCAGCTTTAATAATGAGAGTTATATTATTAATTTATGTAAAGGAGATGTTTAGCATCTTTAGGTCTTTAATAAGCTTATTGTTAAAAAGAATATAGAGGGGGGGTGAGAGGGAAGAGCTTTAAGGGATTCTAATTTAGATATCTTTTTGAGGTGTTATATAGTTTAGTAGGTATAAATCTGTTGTTCTCTTTTTCAGAAAGCTATTAATCTATTAAATTATATTAGAATTAATGCTCTTTTTCTATAAGTTGTAGATAAGTTTAATGTGAGAGATATAGTTGAAAGTGCTGGAGATGTTTATAATAATTATTGCTGCAAACTTCCCCTCATTTTATATACTATAAACTATCTTTAGTATTTAGTAGAGGGCTATCTTATAAGAAACCTCTTTACATCCTTTTAGATATATAATAAGTAGTATATCTAAGTAGGTATTAAAAGTATATTAAAGTTAGTTAGAGATAATTGATTTTAGGAGTTTTTTTAGTAAGTTAAGTAGCATAATAGGCTGATAACTATTTAACTTTTTAATAGATCTATTTATTTTATAGAGGGTGATAATAGTTATATTTTGAAAGTGTTAGAAGTAGTAATTTATCTTTAGGTTTATATTGAAAAGCTGCTGAATAGCTTTCACCTAATTAGAATTTATTCTTTTTATATAATTTTCTTTTAGAAGGCTGTTTTTAATTATTTTATTAGAGTAGGTGTTAAGTCTTAAGGCTTTTTTAGTTGATATATTTTTAGCAGTCTGAATAATCTTATAGATTGTAATAAGTAGCTATTTCTTTAGAAGTAGATATCTAGTATAGTTAATATCTTTAAGGTTTACTATGTCTTAAAGTGGAAAGAACTTTTTTTTAAGTGCTTTAGCAATCTTAAAGCTTTCTGTGAGGGTTTTACTTTCTGTTTTAAGTTGTTCAATTTGAGAGGTTTAAGGGTTGCTGCTACTCTTCTGCTATTTAGTGATCTTCTAAAAGGTGTTTCTATTTGTAATTACTTCTATAAGGAAGTCTCTATATATATTTCTCTTTTAGGCTTTTAAAGCTTTTTAGAGAGTATAATAAGCTTCTTTAGCATTCTTAATATTAATTATAGCATTAGTGTTTTTAGTTTGTTGCTTAAAGTATTAAAAATTTTAATAGATTTCAGTAAGCTTATTAGTCTAGCCTTTATAGCTATAGAGAGTGTTAATTCTCTTAGTAGGAATAGCAATCTCTGTAGTAAGATTTATTTAATAGATTAATGCTTCTATATAGGCATCTATAGATTTTAATATCTAGAGGTTTTCTAGCAGCAGAATCTTAATTATATTAAGAGTTTTTTATAATTTAGTTCTCTTAAATTTTGTCTAATCTTTAAAGGTCTTAGTTATATATATGCTATATCTTAATATTAAAATAATAATTAAGATTAGATAGTAATTAGATATTTCCTCTTAGTTTTAAATTGTTTTATAAAAATCTAAGAGGTTATTATTAAAATAAAGGTTAATTATTAATAACTTCTCTTTTATGCTGTTGCTATAGATATATCTATCTAGCTTTATAATTATAGCTGGTGCTAAGTGTTAGAGAAGGTTAAGTGCAGTTATTATCTTCTATAGGAATTTTCTTCTGAAGTTTTTAGCTATATCGTCTAGCAACTAGTCTAAGTAGTAAGCATTAAAATCCCTTATTATAACTGCTTTATTATATTTCTAGCTTTTTAAGATCTATTAGGCTTTAACTAGAACTAATGCTAAGTTTTTTGCTGTATCTAGTAGCTGATAGATATTGAGAAAGAGTAGTATAGCTAGGCTGAATTTAAACTTTATTGTGTAGATATAGTTACTAGTGTGAATAGTTTTCTATAGGCTTATAAGTAGTAATTTGTTCACTATTATTGCAATTTTAGCTTTCTCTCTAGTGAAGATAGGCTAGAAGTTCTTATCTCTAGTATATATCTTATAGTGTAGTTTGCCCTATTTATTAATATATAGCTCTTAGAATGCTAAGATTGTAGATATATTTATAGTGTCTTTAGTTATAAGGTTAGTAAAGAAGTTTATTATAATATTATGTTTTATTACTATATTATACTGAAGAACTATAAAAGCTTCTTTTTCTTTATTAGAGGTAGATATAATTAGTCTGTTTATATCTTTTAGTTAAGTTGTTAGATTTCAGTTTAAAAGATTAATTAGTAGGTTTTCTGTTATAAAAGTTACTCTCTCTATCTTTAGGGGAAGACTGTAGTTTACTATTGCTAGTTTATTCTATTAAGCTTAATAGAAAGTTATTCTTAGAAGTAGTTTTGCTTTTCTTTCTCTCAGTTAGTTTTTAAAGTGAAGTGAAAGCTAAGTTTAGTTGTTTTGATAGGCTTTTAGGCTTAGATTGTTATATAGGAATAGGGGGGTTTAAGTCTATTAGCTTAGTAGAGTTTTTAAGCTTTTATTGCTATAAAGGTGAGGTTAAGGTTGAAATATGCTAGCTTTTTTGTAGAGTTAGTATATATTTAATTGCTTTTTTTAAAGGCTTTTTTTGGTGTTTATTAGGTTAAGAAGAGTTTACTATGCTGTCTTCAGTTATATTTAGCTCTTTAGTTCTTACTAGTATCTTTTGCTTAGTATGCATTAGTGCATTTAGTATAAAGGGTTTGTTATGATCACCTTTATAGGTTCTAAGTAGTAGAGTGTCTTTTGCTGTCTTAGTAATCTATCCCTCTTTTTAGAAGGCTAGGGATTTCTTTCCTATTAATGCTTTATACTTCTCATCTTATTGTCGCTTTATTACTTCTAGCTGTATTTTATACTAATTCTCTTAGGCTTAATATTTTGCTACTAACTTTTTTAATTCTTTCTCTAAAGCTGCTGTCTCTAATAGTAGCTTTAGTTAGTATATTCCTATATCTTTCTTCTGTTTTATACAATTTAGGTTTCTTTTGATCTTCTTATAAGTTAGTTTGCTTTAATTATTATTGCTGCTATCTGTTGTTTTAGATATGTTAGGTAGTCTTATTAAGATTGCTTTAATTAATACTGTGATGTTATTTTTGCTAAATTTCTGTTGTAGGCATCTTTAGGCTGCTGCTAAAAATATCTCTAATATATTTATCTTTTTAAAAATTAGCTATAGTGTTGCTAAGTTTAAGATATGCTGTTATTTAAGTAGAGTTAAGTTAGAGGTTACTTTAGTAACTTATTGCTGTTCCTCTATTTTTATTTTTATATAAGATGTATTAAGATTTTAGAAGGTTTTGAAAGGCTTCCCTCTTACTGCTTAGTGATAGTCTCTCTTTTCCTGCTGTATTGCTGTTATCTATCTGAAGGTTAGGTATTATTAGATCTTACTACCTTTATATACTTTTAAGGCTTATTTTTTTGCTTTTCGTTTAGGGTATTTTTTGCTATAAGCTATATATAGTCTGTTATATACAGTATATTTATATGTTTCCTCTTAGCAATCTCTATAGTTATAATCTTTAGTATATTTGCTGTATTTAACTAAGGCTTGATAATTAGCTTCTTTATGGTTATATTTCTAGCAGTTTGCATATTATAAGAGCTATTTCTTCTGATTATAGAAGTTTATATAGTATAGTTAACTACTCTAAGTTACACTTCCTATATTTAGTATTTTGTTTGCATCTTTAGCAGTAATAGCGTTTATTATAATAGAAGACTGGCTTATTATAAGAGGTTTTCTTTTTAATCAGCCTATCTAATAGGGGCGTTAGAGCTGGAGTTTTAGGTTTTTCTGAATAAACTAAGTGATTGCTATTGAAATGCTTAACTTTATAGCTAAGTTATAGGTTTTAACTGAAATGCTATAAATAATAACTTAATATAATTATATCTTTAATATAAGGTAATCTATTTAGTTTTAATATTATCCTTTAAAGATAAGCTTTGTTTTAGTAGTTTAAAAGTGTAAAGAACTGGGCACACAGAGCAGCAATGCTGGAGACAACCCAGCTAATAAAGGCTGAAGATATAGAGACGCCTATAGGCCTAAGGCATAGAACCCTCCACAGCAAGAACTTAATAAGAACTTGCTAAAGGTTAAAAAAAGGGGATCTTAAAAGAAGCAAGCAAAAATAGCATAGCAATACTATATCTACTTTTTAAATGCTTCTCCTATCAGTTTAACCTAACTATAGCTTATAGCCCTTAAATACCTTTATAATTCTTTTGCTTCTACTTTAATTTAAGAAGGTTAGCAATAATAATAGCACTATACACTTAAGCAACACCTACTAATCAGGCTGAAGAACTTACACTTAGTATTCACTAAATATAAAGCAAAACAGCCTATATAAACCTATATAGAGAAAATAACTTTAGCAAATAATTAGAAAATAATATAAATCAATAAGAAGAAGCAAAAAGCTATGCTTTAAGTGAGGCTAGAGGCCTTAAAGAGGATAAGCTACTTATACTAAATGCTTACTACTTAGGCAATAAGTATATATAAGAAGATAAAGACTATAAGACCCCCCCCTATAGACTAAATAGGCTATAAAGCTAGATATCTACAGCTGCAGCTAACAGGCCAGCTTAAGCTAGAGGGCTAAAAGAAGCAACCAGCTAAATATTAATATAGTAGATAATTGCTATAATAGCTAGCTAGCAAGAGCTAATTGCTGCTATACTAAATAACTGAGCACCTGCTAAACAATTGCCTAAAGTTTTTAAGAAACCTCTAAACTATAATATAGCCTGCCTTATTAATAAGTCTATAAATATAATAAAAAAAGATTAGCTTATTATAATAAAAGAAACCTATAAACATCATTCTAGCTGCTCTAATAGCTAATATATCTAATAAGCTATAAGTATAATAAAGTATACCTTATAAATAGAATAGCAAATATATCAGCAAATGCTTATAGACACCTCAGAAAGAGAAGTTAACCTAAAATAGAAAGACTTTAAAATCTTCATAAGAGGGCAGCATATCACACTTAAACTCTAAAAATAAAACTACTGCAATACCTTAAAGTAGTGCTGTTAAAAAGATAATAAGAAGCTAATTATATATTAAGCTTAATAGAAGTCTATTAACTAAGCCTTTAGCAAGCTAAATATAAGCAATATAAAAGCGCACACCTTCTTTTAAAGCCTTATAAAGACCTTAAAAGATAAACTGTTTAAACAAAATATTAACTATACTAATATATATACTATTACTCTATACATCTAGAGGTTATAAGAGATTATAGAAGGGAGGTATATAGAAAGAACTGCTAAACGTTCTAAGTTATATAAGCAACTACACTTAAGCTTTTTAAACTGCCTTCATAAAAGCAGTTTATAGCCCTCTAGGTCGTCAGACTAAAGAGATCACTATCTAAAGACTTTATTCTAGAATAACTGCTCAGCAAACACCTATATAACACCTAGCTCTAGTAGTAAACCTCTTAATTCTCAAAAACCTTAATATTATAACTGCAAGAAATATAGGCATATTTCTCCTAACTGCACTAAAAACTAAGTGCAGCTAGCAAATAGTAATTAGAACTTTAACCTAAGATAGAGTAAGATTAATATAATTTTAATATTTTATATAACTAATGCTAAAGATTTAGGAAATAAGTAGGCATAAAAGCAACCTTAAGAAATATTACACTAGAAATCACTTTAGTTCTAATAGAATAAACTGTTAAAGAACAGGTGCTAGCACTCTAAGCAGCTAATAAAGTTAAACTAAAAGTTAATATAAATATCTATGCAGCAGTAGATATTATATAAGAAGATCTTATTAAGAAACTTCAATTAAAAGAAGCTATAAGCATTACAGCCTTTAAACTAATAGACTTCTAAAAAAGGCTTACACCTATTAGAAAGGTTTACTAGCTTATATTCTTCCTTATAGATAGTTAAAGATATCTATAGAAGATTTGCTAAGCCTTTATTATAAGCTTCTACCTTAAAGAAGTAAGAGATATTCTCCTGTCTAACAATTTAATAGAGCAGGAAGATATTTATATCAATATTTATATATATATCTAGTTATATAAATGCTTCTTACTTACTAAACTAAAAATAATTATCTAAAAAATCATAAAGAATAGCTAATAAGCTTATATTATATATCTAACAAATGCTTTAGCTTCTAATAAAAAGGATATTAAGACTTTAAGTAAATACTTACTAAGTAAAAGCTGAGAAAAAGAAGTTCTTAAAGAACTTTAAGACTTTGCTAATATTTTTAATAAAGAAAATGCAAAAAAAGTTCTTAAGCTGAAAGAAGTAGTATATTATATTAAACTGAAACCTAGTAAGGAACCCCTATATAAGCTTATATACCTTATATCAGCAGAATAACTTTAAATGCTTACTGAATATATTTAAGAAATAGAAGCAGCAAGCTGTATATACTATTTAATTAGCTCTATAAAAGCATTTATATTATTTATATTTAAAAAAAATAGAAGTTTATAATTATATATAGACTATAGAGAACTAAATAAAATTATAATGAAAAACTATTATCTTCTGCTATTAATTAGCAAACTTCTAAATAGGCTTACTAATGCAAAGTTTATTTTAAAAATTAATTTAAGCAAAATATATTACTATATTGCAATTAATAAGGCAGATAAATAGAAAACTGCATTTAGAACAAAATATAAGCATTTTAAATATATAGTAATGCTATTTAAACTTACTAACACCTCTATAACTTTTTAGATATATATCTACTAAGTGCTTACTAACCTTTTAGACATCTATTATATTGCATACCTAAATAATATTCTTATCTACTTAGATATAAAAGAGCAGCATACTAAAGACCTCTATACTATCTTATGCTGCCTAAAGGCTATTAAGCTGTTTATAAAACTAAAGAAGTATAACTTTTATTAAATAAAAATAGACTTCTTAAGGTTTTATATTACCTAAGATAATATAAAGATAGACCTAAAGTAAGTCTAAGCAGTTACTAAATAGCTAATACTAAAGTCTTTTAAAGATATATAAATATTCTTAAGATTCTATAACTTCTATTATAAGTTTATTATAAAATATTCCTATATTGCTGCCTTTATAAATAGTATGCTTAAAGGAAGCTAAAACAGCATAAAGTTAGAAGCTTTTATCTAAATAGAAGAAATGTAGACTGCATTTAAGATGCTTTAGAAAGTATTTACTAAAGCCTTAATACTAAGATATTATAACTTAATACTAGAAATAAAAGTTAAAACTGATATATCTACTTAAGCAGTATTTAGCATACTTTTATAAAAGCATAATATAGTCTAGCATTTAATAGCCTTCTAGTTAAAAAAGCTTTTAGATATAGAGAGATATTAAGCTATAGAGCAGCAAAAGCTCTTAGCAATTATAGAAAGTTTAAATTATTAGGCCTAATACCTATAAAGACTTCTTGAGAAGTTTCTAGTCTTTACAAACTATATAGCGCTAAAAGGAGTGCTTGCTATACCTGCATAAGATATTTACAGAAAGCTTGCCTAATAGGTTTATTGCCTATCTATATTTAATTTCAAAATTTAATATAGGTTAGAAGTTATAAATTTAGCAGATAGACTGTTATAACACTTTAATTATATAATAGAAGATATAAAAGTAGATAATATGCTTTTTACTTTTAGAAAAAAGCTTAAGCTTATCAGCTAGCTTTTAGCAATAAATTGCTAATATATTACTAAGCTTAAAGAGACTATAGCTACTATAAAAACTTATATTTAAGCTGTCTAGCAAAATATATAAGAACTTTACTAGAAAGCTAGCTCTAAGGTTGAAAGATCTTCACCTTCAGATTAGCACTACCTTATAGAGAGAACTGATAATCTACTGCATTAAAGTATATATATCAGTGCTATCACCTACTTAAAATCATATATAAATGCTATACTAACTGCTCTATAAGAGATTAGCAATATACTAAAAAACTTAGAGAGAGCTAAAGTTATTATGCTGAAATAATATATCTTATATATTATAATAAGAAAGCTTATTTAAAATAAAACAGCTTATATATTGCAACTAAGCATAGATCTTAAATAGACAGTTAGAAAACTGCAAGCTAAAAACCACTTCTATAGAGATCTTACAGCTAAGGTTTGCTAAAATACTAAAGAATACTAAAAATACTAACTTAATAAGAATAATATCTTTTAGTTTAAAAGAAGACTTATTATTTCAGAAGAAGAATCCTTCTGTTATAAAATCCTAAGAAACCACTATAATATATTTAGATTAAGATATATAAAGGCAAATAAAACAGCTGAACTGATCTTATGAAAGTTTTATTAGCTATATCTAATAGAAGATATATAGCAATATATTGCTAAATGCCTATACTGCTAGAAGGTATATATACTATAGCATAAACTATATAAACTGCTGTAAATATTAGAACTGCTAGCATACCTATTCTAACAGATTTCCTTAAACTTCTTAACCAGCTTACTAGAAAGTTGCTAAAATAATAAGATTATTTATAATATAATCTTAGTAGTTATATATAGAATAACTAAAATAGCCTGATTCTTAGCAACAACTAAGCAATTAGATGCTATAGGCTTAGCAAAAATCTTATACTAAAAGATTAAATGCTAATATAGTACACTTAAAGCTATTATTAGCAATAGAAATAAACTGATCACTAGTTAGTTCTAGCAAAACTAAACTAAGGCTTAAGATATAAAAAGATACATTTCTATAGCATAATACTTATAAACAGACAGTCAGACAAAAAGAATGCATCAAACTTTAACTGCATATCTCTTAAAGTTCAGCAAAGGTCTGTATAACTAATAGATAATACAGCTAGTTAAAGCTAAGTTCTTATATAATAATAGCAAATATACTACTATTAGTATATTGCTATTTAAAGCCTTTATAAAATACTACCTAAAAATAATTAACTACTGCTTACTATATATCAACCTCAAAACCTAAAGAGTTAAAAAAAGACTTAAAAAGCTAATAGAAGTTTGCTAAAAGATAGCTGAGAATTAGTAGTATATAACTGAAATATAAGCTAAAAATGCAAATACTAAAAGAAAAATGCAATTATATAATATTAAAGATATTATAAAACTTTTAACTAAGAACTTTTGTTTTATAAAAAGTTAGTAAAAGCTTACTTTGCAATTTATTTCTATATTAATCACAGAAGTTATAAGCTTTAACACCTATAAAGTATAGCTTCTAAAGAAGTATAATCAGGTATATAATATCTTCTCTGTTGCACTACTAGAGCTATAATATAGCTGAAAGTTTGCTTGAAAACTGCTCTCAAACTTAAAAGAAGACCTTAAAGAATAAGAGGTTAAAAATATTATATTATAAAGAGAAGTGCTAAAAAGCTCTCTATATTTAGTTAAATAGAAAAGCTAGCTAATAGAATATAACACCTAAAAGTCTAAAAAACACTTAGTAAATACTTTATAAATTCTCATAAAATTTAAAAAGCAGCAGCATAAGTTATATTATAAGTAAAATAATAAGTAGTATAGAGAAAATAAGAAAAGTTAATTAACTGCAAAACAGCTAAAATGCTAGCAAAGACTTCTTAAACCCTCTATAAAAGCAATATAAAACTATAAGTATTTAACTAAAAACATCTTATAGAAATTTACTATACTTCTATTAAAGTTTTACTGATAATACTACTTTTTATCTTTTTCACTATCTTTATTATTATTATCTTCATCTTTATTTTCTTCTTTTTCTTTTTCTTTATCTTCAGCTTTATTCTTATTATCTTTATCCTCACTATTATTACTATTACTAGTTATATTGCTATTTCTATCCTACAGATTATTGCTAAGCTTATTAAAGTTGCTATTATTGCTATCCCTCCTATTAGAAGAATTATTCTTATTATTAATATTAACTAAGTTCTAGCAAACTGCTGCTAAATACTTATTAACATCTTTATAAGAATTAAAATAAAGTATAAAACTACTATTAACAGTTTTAAAGATTGCAATTAAAGTATAGCAATAGATATTATAAAGCATATAGACATTTTAAATCTTTAAAGGATCTTATAAAAGAAGTGCAGCTATATAAAGATTGCTTTTTAAGAGATATATCACTAAGATATTAATAAGCCTATTGAGGAAGTTAGTCTATTTGAAGATATAGGTCTTATTGCGCAAGTAGAAAGAAAAAATACTTTCAATTTGCCTTACAATTTTATTTATTTTATCTTAATCTTTAGCTTAGCAAGCTAGCTGCAAACACCTATTAGTATAAAGGCAAAAATAAAGCAAACTACAAAATAAAACTTATATCTAAAGATATTTAGAGTTATATTTATATATAAGCAGCAGCACTCTCTTTAACACCTATAGCTATTAATTAGTTATTATAATTCTTAATGCTCTACTAAAAGCTAGTAAGGTTTACTAACTACTTATAGAGACTTTAGAGAAATATCTAACCTTTTTTAATTATAGTAAAAATGCAGTAAATCTCACACTAGCAGTAATAACCAGCCTTAATCTAACAGATATAATACTTAACTTAATTCTAATAGTAGCAAACAGTTAGAATAAGGCAAAAAGAAATCTAAAAGTGAAACAGTTAGCCTATACCTTCTCTAAATAATCGCTAAACTTACTCTGCAGCACTTAATATTGCACAACTAGCATAACTTATATATATAATCTCTATTATAAGCATAAATGCAAATAACTTTACTGCTCTTATAAAGCTATAATATACAGCTAATATAAAGCTTGCTGCTATTAGATTAGTTGCACTAGTGTATACTATCACTAAGCTTAGAATTATTAGAACTATACTTAGTGAGAATTTAAATAATAAAGCTTTCTGTATTTATAATATTAGTTATAGAAGTATTATAAAGTAGTGAAATATTTATAAAAGGTCTATAGAAGCTTAATAAAGCTTATATAATATAAAGATATAGAAAGATATATTATTATAAAGAAAAGAAGAACTAAACTGAGGCAGAGAAAAGCTGTCACTTTATAGATAATTGCAAGGCCTTATTAAACAGTTATAGAGGCAGATATAACATCAGATAAAGTGAACAACAGTTATTTACTATAGTAGGCGCTACTAAAAGTGAGAAAGCAGATGCAGTAAATTAATAACAGCAGTTACTATCTAACTTAATTAACAGCCTCATAATACGCCTATTTAAAAGGAGGATAATAGGATGAAAAACAAAGCTATTATAAAAAACACTATAAGGATATTATGTTAGGAAACCTTACTAAATAAAAAGTAAGGTTGTAGAGAATAAAAGCAACAAAACACCTAAATAACTATATTTGCTAAAAAAAAAAAAAAAATATCACTTTCTTTAAAAACAACTAATAAAAAGATTTAAAACAAAAAGACCTATATATAGCCTAAAAAAACTTAATTAATAATAATTATAATAATAACAACCTAAACAGATAATAAAGCTTTTGCTAAACATATAACAGCTACCTGCTATGCTGAACAACAGAAAAAGATAATAAAAGCTGCTCTAAATAATAAAAGAGAACTACTATAGCTACCTCAAACTAAAAGCTAATTATATAGTAAAAACTATTATAACTAGAAAGAAGATAATTATAAAGGACTAAGCATATAGAGCAGTAATACTAAAGATAACCTAGCTAATAAAGGCTGAAGGTATAGAGACGCCTATAGGCTTAAGGCATAGAACCCTCCACAGCGAGAACTCAGCAAGGACTTGCTGAAGGTTAGGAAAAGGAGATCTTAGAAGAAGCAAGCAAAAGTAGCGCAGCAATACCATACCTACCTTTTAGATGCTTCTCCCATCAGTTTAACCTAACTGTAGCCTATAGCCCCTAAATACCTTTACAAAAAGTGTAGCTTAATATTTTTAGAGAGTAAGAGCTGGGCAGATTAAACCTTAATATCTAAAGTTTAGCCTATACTTCTATTAATATAGTCTTATAGAGCTTACAGCTTAGAATTAAGGCGTTTAAACTTTATTTTATTTAAAGGGTTAGTGATTGCTATGCAAAGTTATCTTAAGTTATTTTATTTAGCAGCTTAAAGTTTATCTCTTTAAAAGCTGCTAGAAGTAATATTTAAGTTTTTTGTAAGAGATATTATCTCTTTAATAGTTTCTTATAGTATTACTTATTTATTTTAGCCTAATAAGGCTAGGTTTTATAAGATCTCTAGCATCTTATTCTGCTTTTTTATAAAGTTAGAAGACTAGCTTAATATTTTAAATACTCTTAGCAGCCTACAGATCACTATAATAATATATTCTATATAGTTATAGAGATTTACTATTAAAGCTTTCTTTAGGTTTTTTAAAAATATATACTTTAGAAGTTTATTGCTGCATTAAATAAGAGTTATAGCTTTCTCTTTTAGTAGTGCTATCTTCTTATAAGTAAGGCTTATAAGTTATAAAATCAGCTAGTGCTAAATAGGTTTTAATATTATTATTGCTTATAGGATATATATTATGCTGCATGCTTTAAAAAGTAGATAGATTGGTTTGTTTCAATAAGGCGATTCTTTTGTGATACTTTTAGGCAGTATTCAAATTGATTTGTAGGTGCTGATTTCAAAAATTTGATTTAGACTTATGTAGTTGTTTTTTCCTCTCGCCTCGCCTAAGCTTGTCTAATTCCCCTCCACACCCTCGCAATCACTTCCATCCATGCCGTGGCTCATGGGAGCCTGACACTAACGTACCCTCTGCTACTTAGCTGAAGGAAGCTTGCTCTTATTAACCCCATTCAACCTACTTCCACCCATTGACGCTGGCTGATCTGCGTCTGTCACTGTCCTTTCTTTGACTTTTTACGTCAACGGGCAGGTCACGGTCACGGCCACGACCACGACCCTTAAGGCCTGACTACAGACGACTGTCCACCCTTCACTCTTCGCTATGACCTCTCCTACCTGCAGTCCTTTGCTGCGTACGGCACAGCAACCCGCCGAAGCACGAAGCACCTCCTGCGCTACGTGGGGGCCAGAAACGGTCGGCAGGCCTGCTACAAAGAGAATTGTCGAAAACAAACGGCCCTGGATCGGCTAGAGGAACGCCATCCCGGCCTGTCTCTGGGTCGTGGGGTCATACCTGGAACTCTGCTGAACTCACCATCCAAACCCCAAAACACCATCTATCAAGGATAACCGCGCTAACACTGCCATCGTTGTTGGCCAATCCGTCTGGCATACTGCTTCGACTTTGTCTTTCGCCTTCCGTCGTTGGCTTTTCGCCTCGTACCCGCCGAGTCTGTTTCGCAGACACGCAGAGCGCAGAGCAAGGCATGTCAGCTAGCCCTCTCCGTTGGAGCCAGCCCGCCCGCCTCGCACACGCCCGACTACTCAATCGGGCACGATGGCGTTCCCCTCGCTCTTCTATTTGGTGGGAAATAACACCCGGTGGCTTTCACAACCCGTAGCATGCACACTATCACCAACCGACAGGTCAAGCCTAACATTCTAGCTGCCGACGTCCACTCCGCACTCCTCTCCACACCCCGGACAAACGCCCTGAGTCGTTGGTGTTGCAGGCCCCGATGTGAACGACGATCGATGAGACAGACATCGTCCAGGACGGGCACTCTGCGACTGCCGCTCAACATGAACAGCAGCCACTTTGCGCTTGGCCAGCTAACCCCGATTTTACCGTTCTTTCGGTCGGGTTCCTGTCCTTCTCGTTCCCCGTTACCCTTCGTGTGGGTTGCCGCCGCAGGCCGTGCGCCTGGCAACAGGGCATGGCACGCAGTGGCTTCTCGTTCTCACAGACGGAGACCCCTCTCAATGTGCAGTATTTCAGGGTTGCGAGTTGCAAAGTCGACGCAACGTAACGCAACCAAACCCGCCTTACCTGAAGATAGCAGATTCACTGCAACAACCGACGGCCGGCTCACACCAATGAGCTTCAGTTATTCCAAAACCAAGCCCCATCCCGGGGTGGTCAACCTGACAGGTCAGGCCAGACCACACCATGGCCCCCGGCCGTCCACTGGCTCTCCGCCCGGTTGGATCCCTTGGTGCGGTGCGGCCACCGCCAACGACATGTTGCATCGAGGTTGGCACGAAGAGACAAACTGCTCAACGCTACTGGTTCGATTTCGTCTCCAACTGCCCAAAGGCAGCGCCGCTGTGACCCTCATCCACGCTGCTGGTCCCGAGCCCATTCGTTGAACTCACCTCCCGCACTTATTCGGCCCATCTTAAGGCATCCCTCCCGTCTTTTCCCATCTTTCGACACGCTGACTGCTTTTCACAACCCTCCAACCTCCAACAGTGGAGAGAGAGACGTCGTCGATCTGTTGATGCTCGCCTCCCCTGGTCCTAGCATGTCCCTCCCACCAGGCCTGGGGAACGCTATTGTTGCCGGCTAGCATCCATGCGGGGGATGTCCGCTTGCGAGCGCTCTCACGTTGCGAACCCATTTCATCCCTACCAATCATTGTTGCTCTTCTTCGTGCATCTTGGTCGCATCCATGTCCGATCGAAACGGATTCATCATGGCTTGTACCCAGTCATTCTGTGGCAGACCGTCAGCTCCTCAACAACTCCGCGGCCAGACAAGTATCATCCATGGCCAAGCAATTTTTTGACCAATGCCTCGCGTCATTCTTACCGTTGACGGTGGACAAACAAGGCAGATTTTACCGCAGGAGTCAATAAGAATAGACAGCCTTCGGGAAACGAGGACCGAGAGACAAACAGCCACCTTCCTCCGCCGTTCGGGCTATTCTCAGTGCGCCTCGCTCATGGCGCACCTTGGCTCCAAGCCAAACCTCCATACCCGCTCGACCAGTGTGCCCCAATCCAGCGACCGCAGGGCGCACCGCCTGAATCACCCGCACTCCTTCAACACAAAACCTGCAGCATGCCCACGCCCTCTGGTAGGTTGGCGCCCTCCACGCGCCTCCCTCGCCGGCCCGATTCCTACGAACTTCTGGAAGAAACGAACG
The DNA here is from genome assembly GCA_027406005.1 of Colletotrichum horii. Classification (NCBI taxonomy): domain Eukaryota; kingdom Fungi; phylum Ascomycota; class Sordariomycetes; order Glomerellales; family Glomerellaceae; genus Colletotrichum; species Colletotrichum horii. Next base: position 6,940,917 of record JANVYB010000001.1, on the reverse strand, counting down.
TCATGCCATGCACCCTTCGGTGCAGTCTTCTCCACTGCCGCTCTTGAGACACTGTGCCATGACGAAATGTCTACAGGCCGACTGCCCCCTACGTCCTACAAACGTCCTGAGGATTGCCGAGCGAACTCAGACAGCCCTACTCTTTGCCGTCGCGAAAGAGGCAGGCACCGGGGTTCTGGAGGGTGCATTCACTCGGGGTATTGGCCGGTTTCCGTCCTTCCAGCACCGGGGACGCTGCCCGCCTTAGTTCGGACGGATCTGTGGTGGAGGGTGGAGGGATGCCGCTCCGGCGTCGCCGGCAGTCGGAACCGCTCTACAATTGCACACCAATTACCACTCTGCAGCAACCCGCAGTAGTTGAATGTCCGCCATCGAAGCTAATGCAATCCGGTGCGTCGTGCGATGTGTATGAATTTGGTATATCGGCATTTTTTTTTTAAAAAAAAAAAAAAAGAAAAAAGAAAAAAAAAACTGACTCGACTGGTTTTTGTTCGCGGTTTCCCCTCTATAACTGAGCAACATGGAACGCACTTGGCCTCGAATCTTAACCTTGCCGGTTCAAATGGGCTAGAAATCGGACAGGTACAATTCGGGGTAAGGAACAATCACTCGTAGCCCAGTGAGCGGTCAACTAGCAATGTTCCAAGAAAGAAACAGCCCGATAAATGCATTGCTAGTGTGCTCTAGGCTCAGCAAGCGATTCATATCGCTGCATATGTCACCAGGAGTTTCTCGGGGTTGTTGATAGCTCAGATGGAGTAGTCAAAGTCTAGTGGGTCTCATGAAAGACTCTCCCCCACAGCCAAAAACCGAGTTGCCTGACTGACCGGCTTTCAACTCCACATGAGGCTTTTGATGCTTGCAATGCGGCAGGCCATGCGGGCGCGGTTGCCTGTGTCGCTGCAAACAAACATGAGACGAGCCATGTGTTTTCAAATGTAAACACACAGCTCCGTAGACTTGGAGACGCATTTCAAGCGCAACTAGGCTGAGGGCTACTGGGATGAGAATGGTGACATTAGGAAGAAAAGCATATGGTGATGCTGTGAGTACCAAGAAGACAATAGCCACGTGCTTTCTTAGGATAATTGCCGGTTGTGATGCAAGAGATATCGTTGAAGGTAGTGAAGGAAGTGCTACAGACAGCCGGGCTGCCCAAGAACGACGGAGATAACCGAAATGATAGAGATAACCTAACGATGCCACGTTCAATCATAAAGCGGTATCAATCATGGGTTCAAGTGAGAAGAGGTATTTTAAGAAACAACAGAACTAAGACAAAGGCAGCAAGACTTATTATAGATACTCACAGGGATTATTATGAGAATTTTATGCAAACGTAAGAATGCTCTACATATTAAGGAAAACGAGGATAAGTAAAGATCTATAGTTTCTGTAGTTTGCTAGCTATATATCTAGATGATGCTGTTGTACGGGCGCAAATTAGTAGTGACGTCTCATAGAAGAAGCAACTGCAGTACGATGATATCAAAGTCACAACACAAGCCCGCTGGAGTGAGTATTGCTTCCCTCACAGTCAACGTCACCTTCCCAGATTCCACAACAATGCGTGCAATCACTGTCACAAGATAGCCTAGCGGTGGATCGCATGCCTGGTTTCGGCACCGCTCGAGGGTTCGAGTTCTCTAGGTGGTTCTGCATATCTCCAGTGGCCGCCTATTGTTTTGTTTCGTTCTCTTCTTCGTCTATTTCAGCTTGTTGACAACTACAGATTCAGCCGATATTCATAAATATCGAACAGAAGCCTGTTGAGTCTCATAATTCCCTCCTCTCGGCGCAGTTGTATAACTGCAACTTCGCTCTTACCCAGAAATGTCGCATGTCTGCTTCGTAGCCCGCTTGTGAAGCTAGTGGAGAATATAAAGTAGACAATTTTACTCAGCCATCGGAAGTGTTGAATCATGTCAAGGGCGTTTCATATCCCATCCAGGGGGATGGGATACGGGAAGAGAAACCCGGTAAAAGCACCTCGGCCAGTCGGGATTATAGTATGACACTCATGAAAACTGCAAAGTAGATTGAACTCAGCCGATAGAAAGCGATATTCAGACACATTGTGACCTCTGCTATCTTAACCCTCCGAGATGACGTGCCTGTTCGCAACAACAGGCTTGTCGATGAAACGACTAGTACGCCTGCTCGTCCACAAAGGTCTCGATGACCTCAGCAACCTTGCTATGCCCATGTGCCCTGGCAAGCTCTGCTGCCGTCCCGGCGACCTTGAACGGCACCCTGGCGGTCTTTGATCTGATATTCTTGTTGACACCCAGCTCCAACAACCACCTTACCACCTCCATGTGGCCCTTTGCGGCCGCGTAGTGGAGCGCTGTGAAGTCCCCGGCTGCCCTTTTGGACGGCCCATACCCACAACCGAGCAAGAAGCTGGCGCATGTAACATGCCCGCCGTCACAGGCCCATATGAAGGCGTTGGTCTCTTGAGGCGTGTTGTAGAATTTCTGGGCGCCGCGGTCGAGCAGGAGGCGCATAATTGGCAATGAACCTCTTTGGGCTGCGAACATGAGGGGCGAACCGGAATGTACGCTCTTCTCATTGGCGTTTGCGCCGAGATCGAGCAAGAGGCGGGTCATTGGCAGATCGTTGGATGTTATGCTGATGTGTAGTGGCGTACTCTTGTCGTTGGTCTTGGCGTTCATATCAGCAGACTTGGAAGCGAGCAGTCTTACAAAGTCCGGTCGCTTCTCCTTGACAGCAAGATGAGCCAGTGTCCTTCCTCTCTCGTCCGTCGGCGTCGGGCTGGCGCCGTGATCTACCAAGGCCCGCATGATGTCTATGTCAACTGTGCCCTTCTTGTCGTCCTTTCCCAGAGGGTGCCAGGCTAGTTTGAGCGGTGTTCGGCCTTTGAGGTCCAACAGGCCCGTGTCAGCTCCTCTGTCCAGTAAGTAGTGAACGACGGGGTTTGTCGAGTGCAGAACCGCGAGATGCAACGGGCTGAACCCGTCGTTGTTCAGGCTTTTCCAACTAGCACCCCGTAACAGCAATGCCATGGCTGTTTCTATCCGTCCAGCTTTCAAAGCCGCATGTAGGGGCGTATCACGGATGTTATTTGAGACGTGAACGTCAGCGCTGAGGGTGAGAAGTCTTTCGAGGATAGGCAAGGAGCCTTCGCGAGCGGCAATGTGAACTGCGCGGTCTCCGCCCTGGAGGGCCACGTTGATGTCGCCATTTCGGGCCAACACGCTTTCAACACTTTCGAGCTGGCCGCTTGTGACGGCTTTCAGCAGATCCTCCGCGTAGCCTGAATCGATCTCTCCAGGTATCATCGGGGTTGGAGATGGACTTTTCCCCAACATCGATTTCACGTCCAGTGTCTGGCCCCTAGTGTGGTGTTGGATGAGTGGCACGTTGCAGATTCAGACTCATCTCTCGAAAGCACTCACGCATTGTACAAGCCGACAAAAGAGTCCATCATTAGTCTCTGGTTTCTGAGGCTCTCGAGCAGGTCCTTAAAATATCCTTCATTGAGCACCCAGTAAATTCCAAGCTGCGTTTTTGCGATTATACTGTCGCCTGCGTTGATGCTGAGTTTTCTGAGCTTCTTCTCCAAGAGTTTGAGCGTCGATTTGATGCCTTCCATAGTATCCTTGAAACTCTTCATCAGCAACGCTTTATTGTCATTTGTGCCATGCTGCATGTTCGGATCTTTGTCAATGAGCTCCTGTAAAGTTATGCAGAGCAGCTCGGTCAAGTTGCGCTCGGCCCTGAGCTGGGTGACATCCTGCCCCGCATTGGCGAACTTCTCAAGCAAGTCCTTCGTGAGCCTGCAGAGTTCAAACACCGAAGTGACTGTGCCTATGATGTCCATGTTGGCGAGAGACGAGGAGCTGCAGCTTGGCTGGGTGCCGAGATGGGATTGACATGGCGATGCGGTCGTTCCGGCGTTGATATATGGCGCTCTCTCATATCACCCCTCATTTTGCCTGCTGTATCGTGGCCAATGGAAGGTTGCATGTCCCAAGCTGACATGCGCGCGACGGAGCGGCCATCAGAAATACGGGCTGTGTGATCCCATTCGCTGGTCTTGGGCTGACGGGACAGCTCGAGTGGAACGTCACTCTCGGTGCTTACAAGACGCCTGTTATTAGACGCCTCTTATTGCTGTAGCTGGTTCGCCATTGCCAGACGAACAAGCGAGTGGGTAGGGTAGCCGTATGGAGACCGAACACACGGGAAAGACGAGCTGGTGCCGAGTTCCATCAATGTGTGAAGAAGCAGAGAATTGGAAAGAGATCGCACGCTGGATGCGGATGTCGAAATGTGGAATGCCTCATATGACGACATTACTCTGGAGAAAGCAGGCGGTATCCCTGCTTTCCATCAAGGTTGATCAGCAGTCCTCTTTCCTGAGCACAAAGCTCGCCAAGATGGGAAGAGCGAACGCTCATGATGGGAAAGAGGGTAGAGCTTTCCATAGGGTTCGAATCACCGCTTGCTTGCTGGCGTCGAGATAAGGTGTCTGCAGCAGCGTCCTTCGCGAAGATACTAGCTCGCGTCCGTTCTTGCGACAGTACCGAAGGGCTGGGCAAGACACGTTCGATGCGGGATGGTCTCCGGAGCTCTCACGAAATTCAGGTACGTAAACCAGGGTTTATCAGGGCAGGGGCCGGCTGTCATTCGCTGAGCTGCCATCTGAACCGTTGGTCGGTGTCTGTGTGTGGTGCTCAGCACACGTGCAAGTACCATCCAGCCGCGGGACGCGGCCAGTAAGTGCGTGTGTGTGTGTGCGTGCCATGCATGGCTGAAGGCTGATGTGCCCGATGGAAAGGATGAAGAAGGGACAGAAACATGGAAACGGTGCCTCCCACTCGAAGTGCCAGGGGCCAAGACGCTAAGGCATCCCGCAGTCATCTGCAGGCGTGCGCCGCCTCGAGATAACCTTAGCTTGGGGGTCTGGAGTCACTGATAGTAGTAGGTGATCCGATGTAGGTAGGTACTTTGTACTCTTTCTCACAGTCTGTCTCTATCTTATGATGTGACGACGAGCTGCCAGGAACCGATGCCTTATCTATATATAATATTACTGACGTACCTGTTTTCGTCCTGTCCCCCGGTCCAAAGCTTGTGATCCTGCAGAATAAAACGAGCCGTCGCTCCAACTTTCTTTTTGGGTCAAGATTTCTTCATCCCAAGCGTCGCAGACTCACCTGCCAAGATCAAGTACCCCCGAAAGACAACTGTCACACCACCCCTACCATTCTACAACAAACCCATTCACAATGACGGCCGAAGTATCCCACGGACGCGGCGGAGCTGGAAATATCAATCCCGACGACACCCAATATGTCGACGGCGAAGTCGTGAGAGCCGGTCCTGAGGGTTCCCAGGGCCACGGAGCCTACAGCGCAGGAAGAGGAGGTACACAACACACCCGTTTTCTTATCAGCATGCCCCCAGCCCCCCTTGCGGCATCGGCGCGATGAGCTCACGAAGCCGACCCTCACCCCACCGCCTTGCAATTGCGTCGCAAAGTCGCGCTCTTGAGAAACGCCGTTTGTTGACTGACTGTATGCGAATTATAGGTGCCGGCAACATTGGCGACGCAGGCGCTACGCCCGCCCCACGCTCCGACAAGGACCTCGTCCCCGAGGAGGCCTACCGCCCCTCGACCGAGAACCAGGACTACCACGGCGGCCGCGGCGGCGCTGGCAACGCGCACAAGTCGATCGACCACGAGAAGAAGGCCGCCGCCCAGGCCCGCGCCGACGGCACTGCTGGCGTCAGCGTCGCCGACAAGCTCAAGGCCAAGATTCTCGCTCCTTTCCATAAGAAGTAAAATTTCATGGGATGGCAGGAGAGAAGAGAACGTCGTGCGTTGGCGAGTGCAGATTGAAAATGATGCGAAAAGAATGCATGGCTGACAGAATGATGTTGATGTTTAATGTGGCGGCGGGGATGCCTGGATTGGTACCAGACTGTTGTTGTGTGCTGTGCGTTTGAGTGGCTTTTGGTTGGAAGTTGTTGACATACCCTTCATGATATCCCCATTTTCATAGATATGCTTCCTCTTGAGACTTTGAATGATATCCTGCCGCTGGCTCAATTTACCGTGGCATCAGTTTTCTCGATTGCGGGCTTTTTTCTCCCCTGCACCTTTGTGCGATGAGTCAATCTGCAGAATCCGGGTTGATGTTGCAAAATTTGGTGTAAAATCATGCAACATCAGCAACTGAGGCGGTAACGAAGAAACCGCACGAAAGGGACCTCCATTTCTAAACTGATAGGCTCTTTGATGTCGCAATTTTTGAGTTAAGTGGTGTTTTATATGTCGACTCAATTGAACTCTTGTGCCTGATCTATGTGACCTTGAGAGACAAAGCCAATGCTGCTGCTGGTATCTTGAAGGTTACTCATTCGGAAGAGTTCTCACTTCGCAGAGCACATCATACACAAAATTTGCATGCCTAGTCAGTGTTCTTTCATCAGGGTCTTTAAAAAGAAAGACTCGTTAGATCAGAAACACAACTCTTGTGTCTGAAGAGTTGCGGTACCGGCGGCACATCAGACTTGATGCTTTACAGGGGGATATGCTTCGAACGAAAGAAGCCATATGAATAGAAGCAGCATCAGACGAACGAACTTTATGTGGGCTTCGTATGTGCTCTCGGTTAAATCAACACCACACAATATGGCAGACACACACGCAAAAACTGGCAAAAAAACAAAACATTTCGACGAAGACAAGATTCGAACTTGCGCGGCCGAAGCCATTTGATAACGATTTAATTCGAGTCAAACCCATTCACCACTCTGGCACTTCGCCATGTTTTTAGTCCATCTTATTGTGGAATAATACCCTAGGGGTGGGTGGAATGTTGTCTTGTGCCATCCTTCGTATTCGTGTGTGGCGGCGGCACGGTTTGAGGTACCCACGTATGTCGTCGCAGTAAGTCGGATCTCCAATGCGTTATTTCAAAGGAGAACAGAGCTTTCTCATCCATGCAAATAAAGACGTACGTTGCAATGTTCATACTTCGTTCAACTTTTGGATTTCCTCTCTGTATCCTGCAAATGCTGCATCTGAGAGTTCCGATGATATCCGGGATGTGGGGAACATCGGCGCCGACAATGTGGTCCGTGCATACCGATCCTGTCCGTAGAGCCGAATGATGACGTAATCCGGTCATGCTTAGCAGAACGTGAAAGTCTTTAGAGCGGCGTCGTTGAAACCTTCAAGCTTACAAGTTCACGAGTGAACTAGAGTTTAGTAGATCCAGCAGACTAGAAGCTCCTGTCTTGGCACAAGGCAAACGCTCGTTGTGTCGGCTTTGTCTCTGTGACAACATTTTTGGACAGAGAAATGGCAGCACGGCAGCTTCAAAGTTCAGACCCAACGTCGGCCCGTTTCATCCCATTGCGGAGAGGCACCAGGGTATTTCTGGGTCCGACGACGACATACCCTTCCCCAGGTAACTTTAAAAGTTGAGGCGGTGAGGTCCGGAGAGTGGTCCCATCTTTAGGCTTTAGGCGGACATGGAATTGTACGAGAAGACCATGGTACAGTATTTTGGAACTTGAGTGTTGTGTGACAGGCAAAACCGTGTCCAAGCTGCGAGGGATTACGAAATAGTTTTCTTGGTTTGCGCGCGGTTTGCGCTAAGTAGTCTTAACGCCAACCAGCTCGCATGCCGGTGATCGTCCTTCAGGGTCCAACGGGAGTTGAAGTGTGGTGGGCAGCGAGGTCAAGAGGGCGCGCAGATCGCAAAGGCACTTGCAGAATGTCCACCCCCGCAGGCCCCAGTACGGTTCGGATCGTCACGAAACTTTGCCGCAGTGTTGCCAGAGCCTAGAGAGCAGGATGCAAGGCAGAGTTTTGGTCGCATGGTCTTCGATGTGGTGAGATATGGTTCCGTGGGCACATACAACATCAGAGAATGTTGGAACAACAGTAAAGTCGTACCGAGTCAGTGAACTGTAGGGAGCAGTCGCATCTCAATCAGCAACGAAGCTAGCGCCTCCCAAGGCGGCGGCAGCGGCTCTTTGCCAAGAGACGACTACTCGGTCATTTGCGATTTTGTCGCTCCTTGGTCATGCCAGACCAGGTTATTCCCATTTCGCAGGGATTCTTGTTCATTATCAAAGGGTTTTCGATGCCTTTACAGCGTGCAGAATACCATCTTATCCGTAAACACAAGGGAAGATTTGTGGGATGAGAGAAAAAGCCGTGCGAGGGGAGACAGAAGTTTGGTCAATGTTTATCAGTTCGCCCTCTTGCGGTGAGGGTGGTGTGAATGGCAAAGTGCTAAACCAGGGTTGAGATGGATGGGAAAGTGTGGTGCAGGTGGACGCAGGCGAGCGGCGGCCAATGCCCAATCCAAAATCGAGTGCAACGCATATCCATCGACGCACGCTGAGCTTGGAATATCGGACGAATGAAGCCCCCGGTTCGTCTCACGATGGCTGTCGGCACCGCGCACCTTCCGACGATGACTGGAGCTCATTGCCTCATAGCGCCGCATGCTTGAAGCGTGGCAGCGGCGCTAGGGACATGGAGGACACCATTCATCGGCGATGATGCATTGGAAAGCATCGATATCTGCGGTCGCACGTCTAGGAGATTGGGCAAAGGCGTTTTTAATGCGACCAGGGGGCAGCTAGGTTTGGGGAAGGACAGCGTGATGGGAGGAAGGTGGAAAGGCGATGAATGGGATGGACAGTACAAGTAAGGTAGAGACGATTGTGGAGGTGGAAGGGAAGAGGTGGTGGTGGCCTTGGCTCAAGCTTACTGCAGCACCTAGTTGGCTTGGGCTAATAACTTGCAACAGTGCAAGCGTATTCGTACGGCAGGCCTGGAAAGACGGAGAAGGCATGGAGAAGTCTGGTCGTCCACTCCGGGGAAGACCATGGATTGACATTGACGTTGTCACCTTGGACTGCCCTTTGCCTCACGCGGTGTGGTTCCTTCCTTTGGCCGCCATATAACCAACCGCGCCGGCCCACAGTCGGGTCTCTTCAACCTGCCCGACGACACCTTGACCTACTTTTCCTCCGACCTTCTCTTTTTTTTTTTTGTGTCCTTTACTTCTGTCTTTTTTCCTCATTCTTGCAGGATTTGATCCAGATAACTATTGTCGCAGTCGCGGTGGCCTCATGTTGCTGTCCGCAAGGAACTCATTGCGTCGTCGTCACCCGCACCTTCGGTCTGTCACCTAACAGTCACCTGTCAGCTTCGTTGCACGATTGCCCAAGTCAACACCCTCCCATCTCCGGTTTTCCTCGAGACAAGTCCAGTCCACATGCCCTTTTCGGCAGGCTTCCTTTGCGAGACACCCCACTGAAGGCAAAGACAACGACAACATCCGACCTGCCGCCCATCCTCGACTTCTATTGGAACATCTCCAGCAGCACTCGCTTCCTCCGACGGCAGCCTCCAGTCAGAACTTGGCCGGTGAGGTGCCGTGCAGCTACTGGAAATACGCCGAGTGGTCCGCCCACAGCAGCGAAGGCGCCTCCTCGACACCTCTCAGCAGGACAGCAGTCCATCGGTCAAGCTCAAAGTGGTGGTGCCTAGCGCTGTTGCGACGCCCCCAGTGCTAGGTACCTAGTCCAACCTGCATTCGCCAACCCAACCCCCAATCCATCCGCATTGCTCGCCTTGCATTCCGCTGTCTGCCCACCTTGGCAAGGTACCTGGCGCGGGAACCTGGAGATTTGGCTGTTCCTGGTTGCTTCTGCAGCCTAAACTCGGACGGAAATTCAGCCCTGGAGGTTGCGTGCTGCGACCGGAGTGAGACAGGCCCGCCAAGTCAGCTGCTCCATCCAGTAAAGTTAAGCCTAGCCGCCCGTGTCAGTGCTGTGCTGTGCTGCTTGATTGCTTGCCATCCATGGCTCCCAGACATGAGGAACACGCTCGCCCGCCGCCTGCACCAAGGTTATGGTCGCGCCTCTCGACCTTGTCCAAACGCTCCTTTCGCTCCTTCACCTCCGACTTCGAGGCTGACGACGAACGTTCCGACAGCGACTCAGACTACGAAAGAATGAGTCCTGGAAGCAGCAGCGATGGCTTCTTCCACGGCCAAGGCCGATACCAGGGCGAAGATACCCGTCCCACCAGCCAGAAGGAGCTAAACGGCTGGTACGCCTACGCTTTTGCTGCCGAAACCTATGTCATCTGCGGTAAGCAACAGCTATCTATCCCCCGCCTTGCATCTGACCATGTTCACGAACTGACATTTCTCAGCCATCGGTATGTCCAAACAGCTCTTAATAACACTCTCGCTTCCCCGACGGAAGACACGGAAACATGTCTACATCAAATGCGCCCATCCACCACCTGACTCTGATATTGCTAGTGCTGACAAGACCTCATTCACAGGCTCATTCATCCCGATTCTCCTCGAGACCCTTGCTCGCGAAAATGGCGTCCTCTTGTCGGACCGAACGACCCCTTGTGGCACGAGCGATTCCAAGAACAAGGCTGATGGACAATGTATCGTCTATGTGCTCGGGATGGAAGTCAACACCGCGAGCTTCGCCATGTACACCTTCTCAATCAGCGTCTTGATCCAGGCTCTCTTGGTCGTGAGTATCAGCAGCGCTGCCGACCATGGCGACTCGAGGAAGAAGCTATTGCTCACTTTCGCATGGGTGGGTAGCTTCTCAGTCATGGCATACATCTTCGTCAACAAGAGCACATACGTACTCGGCGCATTGCTAGCCATCATCTCAAATGCATCTTTCGGCGCATCATTCGTACTTCTGAACTCATTCCTACCTCTTCTCGTGCGATACCATCCCGAGGTCTTGGCATCTGCGACGGTGCACACACCAGATCTTGGTAACTCGGATATGGAGTCACAGCCTTTAAATGGCACTCCCATCGATGAAGATTCGGCTGTTGGCGATGTAGAAGATTCCACCACGGCATTGCTTGGAGAGAATGCTCATCACGGTCATCCTCTAGTCAGGAAAGCTACTCACGAGGAAATAACCTCGGTGGAACTTCACCTTTCAACCCAGATATCTTCAAAGGGCATCGGAACCGGTTACATTGCCGGATTGTTCGTGCAGTGCGTCGCTATTGTCATTTTGATTGCGATGCAGAACTCGACATGGTCGCAACGGGTTGTGCTTTTCGTTGTTGGTGCCTGGTGGTATGTAACACCTCGTCTCTATCGCCTTTATCGTCCGCATTATGTGTTACGCGTAACTAGAGCTGACATTCAACGAACAGGACAATCTTTACTATTCCGGCCGCCATGTGGCTGCGCCCGAGACCGGGCCCACCAATGCCCATCGACTCTGGCTCGGGTAAGGGCGCTCGTGCTTGGTTGAGCTACACCAAGAACGCCTGGAGCTCTCTCTTCAGGACGGTTCAGCTTGCTCGACGCCTAAGGGATATCATGCTGTTCATTGTTGCCTGGTTCTTCCTCTCAGATGCCGTAGCAACGACGTCGTCCACAGCGATTCTCTTCGCCAAGACCCAGCTTCACATGAAGCCCTGGGCGTTGGGGATGATCAATGTTATATCCACTACGTTCGGGGTCATCGGAGCATTTAGTTGGGCCTTCATCTCGCGCAAGCTCAATCTCAAGCCCCACCAGACGATTTTGGTCTGCATCGGCCTCTTCGAGCTCATTCCGATTTACGGACTTCTCGGTTATATTCCGTTCGTGCGGAACTGGGGCGTGGGCGGACTGCAACAGCCTTGGGAGATGTATCCCTTGGCCGCGGTGTATGGGCTTGTGCTAGCAGGCGTGTCGAGCTTCTGCAGATCAGTCTACGGCGAGCTCATTCCTCCCGGCTCCGAAGCGGCTTTCTATGCTTTATACGCCATCACAGATAAGGGCTCAAGTGTGTTTGGGCCGGCGATCGTGGGAGCCATCATCGATGGGTCGGGAGATATCCGACCAGCGTTCTGGTTTTTGGCGGCTCTGGTAGCGATTCCGGCGCCCCTCATCTGGAGTGTCAACGTGGAGAGGGGCAAGCGTGAGGGCGAAAGGCTTGCGGAGACGATTGAGGGTTTTGAAAGCCAGCACAGAGGAGTTGAAAGTGAGACTGAGAGCGAGGACCGGCCCATTCTCAGCGCATACGATGATGAAGAGGACGATGAGCATGATCGGACCAGACGGTAGCATACGGGCGCATTGCATAGCACGGCGTTGTAAGGGCTGCCAGCCATGTTTGTTATCCTTCATTCGGTTTCCGGCTTGTGGTTCAGAAAAGTGCATACGTCTAGGGTAGATATGATTCAACACAGCGTTTCATGACCTTTGATGGCGTCGCCTTTGTCGTTGGCGGCGCTGTATTGTTTTCGCCTTGACAGCGAATCAAGTGTAAGAGAAATAATATCAGAAGGTGCATTGACTTTTGCCGGCGCATTCAGCGGAGAATTGTCAATGGCTCCCCGTGGCAGGCGCGGATGCCATGATGTACTTGTACGTGCTTACGTGAGGGATTGCTGCTAACTCCGAAGAGATCACGTGATGCGCCTTCCAGAAAATCTCAGGTGGCTGTGATTACCTACTCGACGCGCCGTCCCTCGACCCGAATCGCCAGCTCCTGTCCTCGACCTGCGATTTCCCCAACTTTGCGCATCGTGGCCATCATTGGTCGTTGATACCTGGCCTGTATCATCTCCAGGCCTGCCAGAGCCATCGTACACTTGTCATAGTGTCTTCGCAAGCTCGACCGGGACGGCGCGCTTGCCACTCGGCCTCATCTACCCCGGTCAACAGGCGACCCATTTTCTTCCAGCCACCCCGTCCTCCTTCCCTTCCGTCGCGACAACTCATCGACCATCTATCACCGTTCCAATCGTTTCAAATCTCCTCGAACCATACTGTCCGACGCCGCTCCTCATCTTTGCGCGATACCCGAACCCCAGTCCGGTTTGCGACCTCGGACCTGCACCATGTCGTCCTCCGCGCGCAAACGCCCTCGCGCCGAGGTCGAGGAAAACAAGGCCGAGTGCCCCTTCAGCATCACTTACGCCGAACCCGACACCAAGGCACAAAAGAAATCTAAAAAGAGAAGGAAGCAGGAGCCAGACGAGGATGACGCCAAGAAGAGCTCGAAGCAACTCTCTCCCTTCTCCCCGTCCGGCGACTTCAACGGCAAGAGCGCTAATGACGTTCTGGACCTGGAGTACAACGTTGTTCCGCAGAAGAAGTGGTTGGAAATGACCAGGTACAACAGCTTTGTTCGTAAGTTCCCACCATTCGCTCCCTGTGATGGTCGTGCGCTCACACTGACGGGCGCAGTCAACGGGACAAAGTACTTCAGCGAGGGTTTCATCTACGTCGCAAACGACCAGACTGTCCAGCGCCAGAAAGCTGCGGTAGATGGATCTGCCGACGGCGACGCTGAAAAGGCTTTCAAGAGATCAAAGTCCGAGGATGACTGGGTGGCACGTATCTTGGAGATTCGCGCCAGCGACGAGCACCACGTCTATGCACGGATTTACTGGATGTACTGGCCGGAAGAGCTTCCTGAAGGAACCATGGAGGGAAAGAAGTATACTGGTGGTCGCCAGCCATACCACGGTCACAACGAGCTGATTGCCTCCAATCACAGTAAGCCGCATGCATTGGGATGAAGTCGTGGTGTGGGTGCTGATTTGAAGTAGTGGACATCATCAACGTTGTCAGCGTGACGCTCCCTGCGAATGTCAAGCAATGGATAGAGGAGAACGATGACGAAATTCAGGAGGCCCTCTACTGGCGCCAGGCCTTTGACTGCCGAACCCAACAACTTTCTGTAGGTATATGATCGCATTGTTGTGCTGATCATAGCGAGACTAACTTTGCGCAGTCAGTTGAACGTACCTGCAAATGCCGACAACCTGCGAACCCGGACAAGACCCTCATCGGATGCTCCAACAAGGAGTGCGGCAAGTGGCTGCACGAGCATTGCCTTCGGGAGGATGCCCTGACGCGAACGTACGAACGACTTGGCAGGGACAAGCCCCACTTCACCGCGAAGCCCCCGACCGAAGGAACTGCTTCCGTTGCGGAGAGCGACATCGAGAAGGAAGTGAAGGAGGAGAAGAAGATGGACGACGGCGTCAACATCCCCCTGAGCCCCACGGAAAGCGGCGCCGAAGTCAAGCAAACAATCGATGCAAAGCCTAGCGACGCTCCCGAAGAGCCGAACGGCCAGTCAGTCACGGAGGGTACCCCTGCCATTCAGGACGAGCGTGTCTCGCAACAGCCCACGACCCCCGCCACGCCTTCTGCGCTCGAAGGCCCGTTGGCGTTGCGAAAGGCTAGATCCGGGAAGAAGAGAATTGCGGCATCAGACACGAAGGCCTACGAGGGGCTCTTCGAGGCGAAGATTCTGATGGACATGAACCCCCCGAAGATTGAGATCAGGGACCTTCGCGAGAACGTCACCGAAGGCGATAAGGTGTGGACGGAGCCGTTGCTCTGCGTCGTTTGCACCGTTGAAATCAGCTGAACAAGTGGCTACGAACGGCCCGGCAACTCTTGAGCCCTGACCGAGGGCAACATTTACTTTTTGGACGCGACTGTGGGGTTCCCAACTTTACTTCTCGCTATATTTATTCCAGCAAGCACTGCGTAACCGGCATTCTCCAATGGGCCCTGCAGTACCCTTTAGCTGTTACGATTCGAACATGACCAGGACCCCCTTTTGAGTCTTGAGAAAGGCTGGTTTGAAAGGAGCCACGCATGGGTGGGGGGGCGCGGGAAAGAGAGCGACTGGTGCGAGAAAGGTTACTTTGGTGTGGTTGGGCCTCTATTTATCTTCGCGAGGCGTTGGCGAATACGGATTTTCCGCAATAGTGAGGTTGGAAAGAACATGTTAGGTAGTAGATCTAGTGAGGAAGTGAGTCCAAAAAAGAGGACGAAAAGGAGCGCAAGGCCAGCAGAATGGCAGTCTGGAGACAGAGTCTACGAGCAGTTTCCTAGAGCTTACATGGTTTGGTCTATGTTTCTTTCCTAAGTCGAATATCGACGAGCGCTTTTGTTTGGGGACGAATGAATACAAAGGACGCTTTAAATACTGTAAAATCCACGATGTGAGGTGTCGATAACAATGTGCATGCTTTGGAGTTGGAATTGCTCTAGCAAGCTGTGTCGAGCTCTCTAACTTGGTTGGTCCTAACATGACGTGCCGCTTGATGGTAGCTCCGTACCTCACCACTACCTGAGGGAACTGGTCGGTGCTTTGAGAGCTCACATTGAGTGGTGGGGTTCTTCCCCAGGGGCTGCTGATGACCGCCCTACCCCGCCGGGTCCGTTCCGCTAACACTCCCACCCCTCGAACACCCAATCCATCGACAACGCATCCCATCACCGCCGAAGCTTCAAAAACTGTCGCCTCATCGATCCAGATATACACACATACACACACAGCGCCACAATGGCCGCCGTCGACCCTTTCGACTCGGCGCTGTAAGCACCGGCCTCCCACCCATCGTCTCCAATGTCACTAACCCGAGCCCGTCTCCAGCGACCTCCTCCGCCGTCTGAACCCGAAACACACGACCGACCACCTTAATGCCATCATCTCCCTCGCTCCAGATCTGACTGAGGACCTACTCTCATCCGTCGATCAGCCCCTGACCGTCAAGCGGTGCAAGCAGACGGGCCGCGATTACCTCCTTTGCGACTACAACCGTGACGGCGACAGCTACCGCTCGCCATGGAGCAACCAATTCGACCCGCCTCTGGATGAGAGCGGTGTCGGTGGTGTCGGTGCCGGTGGCAGCGAGGGTGCTGGCGAGGGTGCTATCCCCAGCGAGCGCGTCCGAAAGATGGAGATCAAGGCCAACGAGGCGTTTGACGTCTACCGGGATCTCTACTACGAGGGCGGTGTGAGCAGCGTCTACTTTTGGAACCTGGACGATGGGTTTGCCGGCGTTGTTTTGCTCAAGAAATGTGCGTCGCTGCCCTGCCGGACCCCGTCATGAAGACATTACGTGAAAAAACGCTGACATTGCAACAGCCGCGACGCCTGGCGGCAGTGCCGAGGGCGTCTGGGACTCGATCCACGTCTTCGAGGCCATCGAGCGTGGCCGCACCACACAGTACAAGCTTACCTCAACCGTCATCCTCTCCCTGTCGACTTCGGCAGCCTCGTTGGGCGACATGGACCTGAGCGGCAACATGACGAGACAGGTGGAGCAGGAGCTGCCGGTCGATGGCGACGAGAGCCATATTGCCAACGTCGGCCGCCTGGTCGAGGATATGGAGCTCAAGATGCGCAACCTGCTGCAGGAGGTCTACTTTGGCAAGGCCAAAGACGTCGTCGGCGACCTGCGGAGCATCGGCAGCCTTAGCGAGGGGGCGAGGGACCGCGCGGCGCAGAGGGAGATCATTGGCAGCATGCAGAGATGAGCAGATCCTTAGGTGCAAGCATTGTTGCGCTGTGTGTGTTGTTTCGGAAGTTATCAGAGAGGAATGATAAAAAAGAAGATTATGGTGCTACGGCTGGACATGTTGATTATCGAGAGATCGGGTCGTACGGTTTCAAGCCGCCTGCTTTCCGCCCTTGTCTTAGATCAGATCTCTTCGTGCATCGAGGCGTCGGGATCGTGGGGTCCCAGATAGATGAGGGCTTGCCCGCCTTGTCTTGGCCCATATCCTCTTTGGAGTAGGGAGCGGCACTGCTTCGCAGTACCAGAGCGGGATGCGCGTTTGGGCCAGGGGCGATATCAAAGCTGACGAATGGCTGAGAAGCACCCCGTGTAACTTTTCATTTGGGATGTCGTCCCGTGTTCCTGGGAAGCTTTTGTCTTGTCTTGCAACTTGTTTCCACTTCCCGCCTTTCACAAGTCAAAAAGTACCAAAACCAAACTTGGACAACTCAAAGAGGTAAAGCCAGGTGGAAATGACATGTCGTGCAACTCGCTGAATCGTGGTCTCTCGTCTATACCAGGCCCAGGCCCAGGCCCCGGTGAGAGCGGTGTGTTGCCCACCAGCTAGATTAAAAAAATCCCAGCGGAGGTCCTTTTCCATCGCAGTGGAGGAGGTCTTTTCTGGATCCAAAGCGATTGGCCTCCGGTTCTCCGTGAGGCTCTTCCCGTAGCGTCACCTTCCCGATCTGGAAGGCTAGAGGTTCCTCTCTCTCTCAATGATGTATGTTCCGACTTCATCTCGCTAACAGGAACTTTTCCTCCTGTGCTTTGCAGAGGGAGGGGCCGGGTGGCCGAGTCAAGGTCGCTCTGGCCGAATCGTGAAATTGAGTCGCCCAAAGTTGGAAGTGGGACTTGCGTACACGATGAGAACAATATCCTTACAGACAAAGTTGTCGCAATACTTGGTAGAGAACTGGCTATGCCGTAATACCGGTTCAACTGACAATTTTCTAAAGAGGCTTGATCTCGCAGGAGAATTGATCTTGCAGGAGACTCAAGATAAGCCTCGCAACCGCAGTGTCCCAAATTGTGGGATACCGAATGTTTACGTTTTGAACCTGGGCGCGCCGCAAGTTTCAACTCAGAGAACAGCCTCGTTTTCGCGCGCGCGCGTGTGTGTGTGAACACGTCATCGCGGCGGCACTTGCGTAGAAGCAGCAGTCATTAACCTAAATTTGTTTAGGTCTGAAAAGGGTCATGATTACCGCGGATTTCTAGGGGAGAACGGGACTGTAAAAGCCCGGTAGCCTGATCGTGGCACAACCCAACTGCCCATTACTCGTTGTTTACGGAGCAAAACTTGGCTAGTGAGCCGCTGCACATCATCAACGCAAGTAACAAGTGCCATAAGGTTGAGTCAAACCTCCCCCCTGCTTCGGGTATACCCAGTATGCATCCAGCGCGCATATCCTCGAGGCGCGGCTGGGATGGGAACGGCGGTCATTGCGAGATTGCCGAGTCCAAGACGGGGATTGGTATATCCAAGAAGCGAGAATTACAACGAAAAGGTTGACATTGTGAACGGTGACAATGTGGGTAACCTTATGCCACGACCGAGTCAACTGTAGATCTGTTGGAAGGTCTGACCGACAGGTATCATCCTCCGTTTGCCGTTTATTGTTCTGAAGCTCAAAAAGCAGTTCAATGCTAGGCCTTGTAGTACGAGCCGACTTGGAGGGTATATTGATTAATATGTCGCAGTCGTGTTGCAGTCAACAGCTGATGCCCAACAAACCTTGACGCTACTCTGGCTGTTGAGGCGTTGGAAGGCTGGCAAGTGTTCATTGTAGGCGGGGACATGCGAGGCATTCGGCCCGCCGTCCGCGCAGAGTTGATTAAGTTGAGGGTTGCTGCAGCGAGTTGAAGAGCAGATGTGTTCGGTTGAGTGGGTCTTTGGTTGTGATTGACATCGGAAATTTTGTTCGATCAATAGTCAGTCCGCTCTGGATCTTGGGCCGAATGCGTGTTAGCTTCAACGTGTAGGCGCTGGCTTTGGCTCTGTTTCTGTTTTATTTTTGGTGAAGACGAGAGGGCTGATAGTTGGGGTGAGCGCACTGTCTGTGTCTCAACCGCCGATCTCTTTTTTTCTAAAATCACCCAGGGTCCGTCGCAATAGAAAAAAAAAAAAAAAAGACTACCGGGATGGACTGCACACGTCGCCGAGTCGGCAAAAGAAAGCATACGAGATTCGTTGCAGAACAGATCCCGGAAGACTTCTAGAACGCGCAGCCGATCGTCTCTCCAGGACCCCGCATGCAGGATGCAGGGAGAACAGAAAGTCAAAAGGGCAAGCCCGAGGCCGAGGCCGAACCCGCCAGTGGGAGCGTGCCGGCGCGCGTGTGTCGGCCCCCTTTTTAAGTTGGAAGGCGGCGTCCTGGCCTACAAGAAGGCGCGCATGTGGGAAGCTCATCATGGGAGGCCCCTGAGCGGGAACAGGGCGGGATCCATGGGATGGACACCTCGCGCCGCTGGCGCTAGCCGGCGGCTTGGGATGAGAGGGCGACGACGGGAGAGAAAGCTCGTGCTCCCGTCGACGGTCGTGGTGTTTAGGATGCATAGTTCATTTCTTAGTCTGATCCCGACATGATGGGTGTGTCACCCGAAATCGAGGCTGGTGGTGAGACAAGATTTGAAGTGACACGGCCTTGAGAACTGGTTGCCGTCTCCCTGTCCGGGCCGGGTGACACAACGGTATGGAGGAGCCAGGACGGAGATGCCGGCCGGGCAGTGCGAGTGCAAGACCGGGAATAAGGGGATGGTGAGCCGGCCAAGATGGGGGCCTTTCTTTGTCGGGGTCTCTCTTTTTGTCCCCCACGTTGGAGACTGTGGGTGACACCGGACGCGAAGGCAATCAATCAATCAATCAGGCATGTGTTGAGAGAGACCTGGTTCGGCATGAGAGGTGTTCCGGAACTGGGGAGAGACATTGTTGGAACTGGCCTGGGTAGGGAGTGGCTCGCTCGGATAGTTGGAGTGCTAGGCAAGGCTCAGAGTAAGGGTAAGAGAGGCAGACGTGTGCGTACCTTGCATTCGGTTGTCGAAAATGGCATCAATGTCTCTGTTGTCTGTGTCACTGTGGGATTCGATGGAAAGCCAATAGCCGGAGAAAAGTAACGACAAGGGCAAGAGACGGACGGGGTTTGCGATCCGTCATCCATGGGCCTCGGCCCTTGGCCCCAAGTTGTACATACTGCGTAAGGTACGGATAGTGTAAGGTAGTGTAGGCCATGGTCGGGTAGCCAGCGCTCTGGGCGCCTGACGCACACGTTCCATCTGTTGATTACCGGCTGTTCGTCGATCAGCGTGGCCGGCCCCGTGATCAGTTGGCGGTGGATGCTGGTCGAGGAAGGGAAATGCCTTTGGTGAGTTTGCGTGGGCTGGACGCCAAGGAGTGGGCCGGGGGAGAGATGCTGCTGCAGCGATGTGGGGTTTCGAAGGAGCACGAGCCCTGTAGATTTATTAGCAGGAGGTACGACCTGTTTTGGTGCACTTTCTCATTGGGGGGAAGGACCACCGCAGCCGCAGCTTGCTCCTTGGTCCCCTCCTGCTCTCAGGTTGCTCCTTCCCTGTCCTGGCGGCCACGAGTTTTGGAGTCGAGTCTCCGTGAAAAGAGTTCCGTTACCGCGGTACGGATAGGTGAGACCTAAGGGCAAAGAGGCGAAGAGGCAAATTGGTGTGTCCAGTTGGAAAACCTTCATCGTCATTGGTACCGGCGGTGTGGAAGCGCAAAATGTGACCGTCATTCCCCTGCGTCTTTCATTTCCTGGAGAGGTGGTTAATTTGGGGTCTTGGTTGGTGTAGAGGGGAGGTTGTGGGAGAGCTATCCAGAGCTGAGGTAGGGAACATAGGTACAGCTATCCGTATGTAAAAGGTAGGTAAACAGAGTCGACACGGCCTCGCTCGACTCGTACGTGCCTGAAGTCGGACCAAACAGTCTTTTCGCGCAGCTCGCTCACAGCTGTACCTTCCCTTCGAGACATTGGAAGAGGATAGGAGGCAGGCAGTTGGACTGTGCAATATCCCAATGTCAAAGAGAAAGAAGGAGGAGGTGCATAAAGCTCCACCCGGCCATCTTCTGGCGCATTGCTGTTGCATGGCCGTGGCTGACAATCCCGTCCCGCAAAGTCACAGGTTGTGGTATTAGTGCTTGCTCCTGAGATTATTTTGTCTCCTCCGTTCCCTCTCGTCCCGCTTTGCAGCCGTCCCACGGTCCCCGTTCTCCATTATCCATCTGGCCCCCCGTTTTGAATGACAGCACCATATTGGAGGAGACACTTGCTCGAGGGCCGTTCTGTTTCGTCCCTGTTTTTTTTTCGGGGGGTTTTTTCTCTCTCTCTTGCGAGATGCTCCGTACTGCATATTTCCGCCTAAAAATTTGGTCCTCCCTTTCCTGATACTCACCTACGACTGGGCGAAAAAGGGGAAGTGTGTGAGGGCCAATTGTGCGGTGAACCGACCTGTCGTCTCAAGTAGTAATATTTTTTTTATTCGCCTCTTCTGCGTGCGCACGTTACCTCGACTTAAGTCGTTTCTAATATCATCAGACGGAACCAACCAAACATCAACCTTTTGCACTAGAAGACACCACTCACACACACGCACCACGTACACGCACACAATCCAAACCAAACACAACACACAATACACACATACGTACATAGATTACATACACCCACCACAACAAGCATATCTTTCTTATTCCTCTCCCTTCCGACATCCCCTTTCCCCTCCCCTTCAACACCTCTCGTTGCAAGGCACAGCATTTCGAACTTAAAGGCACCGTTGCCCTCCCCTCCTCCGTCTCGACCCGTCCTCTCCGTCCCGGCTAGTTCCCTCCCCCCTGCCGAGCTTCGCCCGCGTCCATCCCGCTCTGCTACTGCACTGTACTGGACCGTAGTCTACACTAAACTCGCGCAATCCTGGTGCTGCATTTGCTCCCAGGGGCCAGGGCACATCACCCCTAACTCGACCTGACCTGAACTTGGGACTTGGACAGACGTCAACCCCGCCGTCCACCACCCACCCTCACTACCCAGCCCACCACTACCGCGACCGCCGCCGCCGCCGCCGCTGCCCGTTAGGTCTACCGCTCTGTGCCCAGTGCACCGCACCACCACAATCGCTACCTCGAACCCCTCTGCCCAACCGGTTCAACTTGCGCTTGACACATCCTTTCCTCCTGGACGACACATTCTCGCAATTCCGCACCCTCGAATTCCCCCCTCTCGCCAAAGCATCCCCTCCTCAACATGGCCGAGAAACCCTCAGTCCTGATCATCGGGGGGCTGGGCTACATTGGCCGCTTCCTGGCCCTCTACATCCACGAGAACAACCTCGCATCAGACGTTCGCGTCGTCGACAAGGCCCTGCCCCAACTGGCATGGCTCGCCCCGGAGTTCCAAGACGCCTGCGCCGGCAGCAAGTTCATGCAGGCAGATGCAAGCAGAGAACGTAAGTCACCCGTACAAATCCCACGAACCGAACCCTAGAGAGCACCTCCTTTCTATGCTACGACTGTCTTGTACTGTCTTCCTCTCGCCTCTCGCCGACACCTTCCACCTGCTGCCGCCCCCAGCGAACCCACTGTAATTCCGCTTCTTGGCTAACTTTTTTGCTTTTTTCCTTCCTCTCGTGCAGAAGCCCTAGCAAAGATATTCGACCGGCCCGACGGCAAACAGTGGGACTACGTCTTCAATTGCGGCGGTGAGACGAGATATTCTCAAGAGGATGAGGTTTACAAGTTGCGGTCCCTTGCCCTATCTGTCGCCCTCGGCAAGGAGGCCGCCAAGCGCAAGATCAAGGCCTTCGTTGAGCTCAGCACCGGCATGGTCTACAAGGCCGACTCCTCACCGAGCAAGGAGGGCGACAAGATTAAGCCCTGGAGCAAGATTGCTGTCTACAAGCTCCAGGCTGAGGAGGAACTGGCAAAGATGGAAGGGTACGTTCGACGCCGCCTCGCCGGCCACTTTTGGGAGCCATTCCTTGCCATCTCGGTATTCATATCCATGCCTCGTGAAGCTGACTCGACCCCTTCTCTGTAGCCTGAACCTGATTATCGTTCGGTTAGCACACGTCTACGGTCCCTGTGCCTCGCAATGGGTCGCCACAGCGCTGTGTATGGCTCGCGTCTACCAGTACCTTGAAGACGAAATGAAGTGGCTGTGGGACAAGGGCCTCCGTCAAAACACGGTGCACATTTCGGACGCTGTACGAGCGCTCTGGGACATCACCACGTGGTACGACGCCGGAAAGAGCAAATGGGACGACAAGTCTATGGGCAAGGTGCCTACTTTTAACGTTGTCGACAAGGGTGTGACCACGCAGGGTGTCATGGCCGAGATCATTGGCGAGGTCTTCAAGATTCAGACGGGATTCCAGGGGCAGCTGATCAGCACCTTTGCTCGCCTCAACATGGACAACGTTGTCGACGACATCAACGACGATCTCATGGGCCCGTGGGCCGAGCTGCTCGAGAAGGCGGGCATCGCACGACCGGGACCCCTAACGCCATTTATGGAGAAGGAGCTTCTCAAGGACACGGATCTGAGCATGGACGGCAGCCGCCTGGAAAACGTCGTCGGTTTCAAGTACGAGAAGCCGAAACTTACCAAGGAGCTGATCGAGGAGGTGATTGAGAGCTACAAAAAGATGAACTGGTGGCCGTAACGGAACGATCTAGAAGCATAAAAAGCGTGCGGGTGAGTTAAACCTTGCGACCGGGTTCGAAGATTTAGGGCCGCGGCGCGCCGGAGCGTCATGATATCAGTTGGATCGTTTGTTTGAGCTCCTTTGTTTGCGAGAAGCATCCCGGAGCCAGTGGCGGGGAGCCGGGGCATTGTACCACCAAGATATCCTTTTCCTTTTATTACTCTTCTGCTGCTCCGGCCATGTACATTGGCATATTCCTGAGGGTCGTAATCTTCAATAAAGTTAGGCCAAAAATCCAAAAGACCCCAAAGTGGTGCTGTTTGTAGTGAGAGAGTGTGAGAATAATTGGGCTGCGGAAGCTCCAGATTGGGCAGAGACAGGGGATGCCTGCCGGGGTCGTCTTGAAACATCTGGAGCTCACCATAGGGCCTTTCGTTGGTGCGTTGCAGACAGCTTCCTCTGTGACTACTCGAGCCGGGATGCTCCTGCCTTGGCAGCTACCTACCTATTTGGAGTTGGAGCTTGGCCCCGCTGCAATAAAGAAGCTTTGTGCTTCTCGAAGCTCGTCCCTCGGCTGTTTGGACGCCGGAGTCAGGCACATACACGGGGGGGGGAGACGGGAAGGCGGGCGATCGGAGGCGGACTGGATCGGTTCGGTCGAGCCTTGTTGGTTCTTCTTTGACACCTTTTTTTTGCGAAGACGGGTTTTGCTTTGTGACGTGACGTCTTTTCGAGGTACGGTTTGATTCGTCACCCGTAACGAACCCAAGATAGCTCGCTAGCGCGACTCGGCTGTGCCTGCTACGCGACACGAACGAGGCTGGCTGGAGCTGTACGAGCTGTCAATGTCTGCTGTGTAACTAGACCGATGCTATGGGCCGTGGGAGGAGGCTCTCTTTCGTTGTACGAAGCTGACCCCGGAGGCGAGGGGACGGTTCGACGTTGTGCAGATGAGCGAGGAGCAATGGGTAAGCAGATGTAGCATGGCCGATCTGCGAGTACGGATGCGTTCGAGATGGTCTTTACGGGCTTCTTTAGTTAGATGTGTCCTTTGGGCGAATGGAAGTAAGTAGTCGAGGTAAGGCTCGAGTGGGATGTGCCGAGGCGCAGCTGAAAAAAGCATCCAGCTCGCCCCGTCCCATTGGAGCCAAGCAGCTGCATCTGTCTGTATTCTGCGCTGCACCTGTCCGTCGCACAGCGTGCGAGCTTGATGGGAAACTCTGCTGATGGGCTTGCCGAGCTCCCGCTGGCTGGCCAGAGTAAGGAAGACGGGACGGGGAGAGGGGGCGAGGTTCGTGGTAGGTCGTCTGTCATTGGAAGGTGGGCGGGATGAGGGTGTGTGCGCGCGCATGTGCGTCTCTACAGATATGCAGTGAGAAGTGAGAAGCTTAGGTGAAGATTGATGCGATGCGACGTGCGTGCCTTGCTTTAGATTGACGGGTGGCCTGTCCTCTGATTCCTGTCTGACTGCTGGCTGCATCAGAAGCGAAAAGAGACGACCGTTGGTGGTCTTCGCATGTCCGCACGGCCGCTTCAGCCTCGGAAGTTGACGTCTGTTCCCCAATCGTCTGCATGTCTCGGCTGCCTGTTTGGGAAACGTTGGTCCAGGTTGTGATGGGCGCACAGCCGAGCGTCGTCCGCTTGGGGTGGTTAGATGGTTGTCGGGGACTTCGGGTTGCGACGTTCCCCCGCAACTTGCAACGGGCAGGGCAACCGAATTCGAACTTGGGGGTTGTAATCTGTGATCATGGGGTTTATGTCGTCTGCGCAGATCTGGACGGGTCATAAAACCAAGCCCGCGGACAATGAAGACAATCTATGAGCGTTGTCGAGTCAAGTTGCGATTCGAAGAGGAAACCAGAGCGCACCAGAGAGCGGTCTGACGCTACAAACGCACACGTGTATTGGATAGTCCGTGAGGTATTGGCCAGTTAGACGGATTCTTTCGGTCATGATCTCACTGCGCCCAGGGTCTTGGGACTGAATTTGGGGGCGCGGGCATGGATCATGGAAAAACGCAATGGAACGTTCCCAGGGGTGGGCATCGAGGCGCGGTGCGAGTGCGAAACGAACCTCGGGCCAATCCAGTGTTGCTGTTGCAACTTTTGCTGAGCGAGGCAGGCTGTCTGCGAAGAAAAGCTTCATGTGAATGTGGAGGGGTCGTCGGCTCACCAGCGGTGCCCCGCCCCGCTTGCCATTCGTCCCCTTGAGTGCCAGTCATGAACCGCCTGTACCTGAATCCAATGAACGTCGGGAAGGACGTGCCTGCCGAATGGCGTCGGTACCTGGTTGTCCTCCAATGCGTATAAAGCCCGGTGGCGCTTTCCGTCCCGACCTCAGAAGAATTTCATGTCATTTTATGCCTACCTTAGGTTTGCGCCTGACCTCTCGACTCTTTTGGGTGAATGCTTGGCCACGACGTCAATTCACCTTGGCGGACCTTATATCTACCGCCGAAGACCGTCTGAAATCCGTTTGTAGCTCTCTACAAAACCCACTCCATACCACATTGGACAGCTCACCGCAGCTTGTCTTCACACCACTACAACATCACCAACAATCGTCTACCACACACCTCACCGCAGCCTCACGCGCAGCAAGCATACACTATGGCCGCCCCCGCGGACAAGACCATCGCCGACCTCTCCGGCAAGTGGGTCATGGTACGTCGCCCTCCGTCTCTACAGGCGTAGTATCTGCGGTGCCCAGCTAACCACCGGCGCGCAAATAGAACAAGACCCTCTCTGACTCTCCCGAGCCCGCTCTCGCCCTCCAGGGCATCAGCTGGATGATCCGCAAGGCCGTCGGCATGGCTACCGTCACCCTCCACGTGAAGCAGTACTCGGCTCCCCCGTCTCCTCCCGGCACCGGCACCGAGCCCGTCACCCACATCGACATCGACCAGTTCGCCACCGCCGGCCTCAAGGGCACTACGGAGAATCGTTGCCTTGACATGGAGTGGCGCGAGCACTCTGACTGGATGTTCGGTTCCGTGCGCGGCCAGAGCAAGTGGATGTCTGCGGAGGAGATTGAGGACGAATTCCTCAAGAAGGGTCCCTGGCTCGAGGGTGAGGCCGAGGCCACCGGCCCCGACGGCAAGAGCCACATCTACAGCCACGTGGAGAGCATCGACAACGGCTGGACCGCCACTCAAATCTGGGGATTCCAGACCATCGACGGGCAGCGTCGCTATACGCGCAATGTCCTGGTTCAGAAGGGCGGCAAGAGAGTCGAGATCCGCCTCGTGTACGATTGGCTTCCTTAGGTGCCGCGCAGTACGGATAATGGGGCGTTGGATATCCTGATAGTTGTTTGAGCGCATGGATAACGAGACGGGATTGGAAGACGATACACGCCAGAGGTGATGAGGATCACGCGGCAGAGATGTCGGCTGCGGAAACCCCTACGAGTAAACCTGAGAACATGAATACAACAATCACGCCCGTCATGGAACATTTCTTTCTCTTTAGAATGTGATTGGATCGTATGCATGTGTAAAACAAAGTCGCGACGACAGAACTGTGTTGAATCGTCTGCCTGCCTCCCAGCCGTGGTCCCAATGCATTCCCCGGTTCATGCCGAACCGCCAACGCCCGAGTTGATGCAGCCCGCCGTCTACCATAACCATCGTAGCCTGACACGAAGGCTCGCCAACACACCGTCTACGGTGTAGCCCATTTCGCCCTTCCTCTCTCTGTGACTCTCTCTCTCTCTCTTCATCAGATACCAAACGACCCACTTCAAGCCGGCCTCCTCTTGACAAACTCCTCCAGATCCTGCACCGTCGCAACACCCAGCACGAACCGCCTCTTTTCATCCGTGATGACCGCAAAATGGCTCTTGCGACCCTCCACACCGTCGCCCTCGAAGAAAGCCTCGAGCTCCTCGAGGGGTGTCTGCATCGTGATGACGCGGTACTTGCGGCCCTTGCGCTGGAAGCGGACCATGGCCTTCGATAGCGGGTCGGCGGGGGTGACCTTGCCGGCGTCGAGGAGGGCCTGCAGGTGCGGGATGGCGAGGTAGCCGACGAGGGCGCGGTGGGCGTCGACGACGGTCAGGTGGGTGTAGTCGCGCTCGAAGGCGGCGAGGAGGGCGCCGGAGATGGGGTCGTTGGGGGTCAGGGAGAGAGCGGCCGGGGGGTCGAGGTCTTCTACCGTTGCCTTTTCGGAGCCGCGTTTGTCAGTACTGGAGGTCTCGGAAACGGATTCATCGTGAGGTTAGAAGGGGAGGGGAGGAAACGTACACCACGGTAGCGGGAAGACCATTTTGAGACGTAGGGGGAAGAGGAGGACTCGCTGGGCGGCGCGGCGGCCGCGGGGTTGGAAGCCAGGGCGGCCATGATTGCGATTATTCAACTGTCGAGGGTTCTTCAACCAGGCCAAGATGTCACGTCGCGGGCTTGTCGTAAGGCTGTCGAACAATCGCGGGGTTCTGGAGGGGCGGTGTCGACAGGGCTGAAAGATTTCGGAGGGATGAGGTGTGTAGTGTCTTCAACTCAGGCACTACGTCGGTCGGCGGCGGTTACGAACAGTGGGGTAAGACTTTTTTGCTTGCTTTTCCGACCCCCCTGCGCCATGCGCGCGCACTGTTAAGGTTTCGCTGAGTCTCTGACCGCCCGGAGGCTGGCCTGGCTCACCGAGGTGGGGGTTCCACAGCGGGGTGACGGCCTGTGGATTCCCAGTATCAGTGACATGATGGGATGGAGAACCTTGTTGCAGCAGGCCCGGGGGTTGAAGGAGACTCAAAATTCAATTGCCCGCTTAAGGAAACGACAGCGGGCGAGCACCCAGGGTTCGGGCAGGCAAGTCGGTTTCAGTTGCAGAATTCTGAAGAGCAGTTGACCAGAATTTCAGGTGTCCCCATCTCGCGCTCTTCGCGACTGTACTCACCCGCAATATCCGGCCTTATCGGCAATAAGCGGGCTTTGAGACGGATACCGATAAGGCAAGCTCCTTATCGGGCCCCCGAGCTCTCCCGCTGTGATGTCACTGCTACTCCCGAGCAATTCAGCGTTCGTCGACTGGCAGCTCGTTAGGCCTTGAGGTACTCACCCAAGCTAAACTAGCAAGATATGTACAAGCTTCCAAGAGCTTTCCCACGCGAGAGGAGGCCATGTACCAACGACATGTAAATGGCTTGGCCGGCTCAACCCGACCAATCCTGCCCCTTCATGTCCTTCCCCGGGTAATGTGTGTGCTACCTACCAACCGATCGAGCTATCTAATAAACCTGCTTCTCTCTGAACTCATCTCGCCTTACCTCATCCTCCCCATGCGTGTTTCGTTCGGAGCATTCGGTTCTCCTTCCTTCCATTCTTTATCGCCATAGCGCCCCTCCATTCCAGAGCTATTGAGGGCTTCATCGGTGTAAGTGGTAGCCTTTTTGACTTTTGAGATGCATTCCCTCCTCGTCGCCGCAAGCGGTCGCGTGTCGCGTGACTTTGGCGCTTGTTTCTTTGGGACGTGGACGACGTCTTTCTCTTGTCTGGGATGAACGAAGCTTCATCGTCGTTCAGCTTCGGTCATGAGAGCATCGCAGCTCGGAAAAGCTTAGACTACTTTGATTAGAGCGTCAGCATTGCTGTTGTGGTCGGTGCCGTGCTTATTCCCCGATTCCGCTGTCTTCAAGCTGCGCTCATTGACACTTCTTCCTGGAGCGGGTGGTGGTATTGTCATCCTTTCCATTTCGTCATTCCTTCTGGATGCTACTTCCATCACTCTAGCCAACCCCTACCAAGTCAATTGCTCTGGCCCGCTGCCTTGAGAGTCGACTGCACAGCTAAACAACCTATGCGACAGCCCAGAAGCTGACCTTTTGATAGATTATACAACCCCAATCAGTACCAGCTATGTCGTTTCTCTACCCCAGACAAGATACCCTCAAGGGCTGCTTCGCCTCCCCAGTCCCGGGCTCGGCCCCGAAGGCGAGGCCCACCCGCTACCAGGCCCGACCGGAGCTGTACGGCGCATTCTCCACCGTCGACGACGTCAAGGGCAAGGCCCAGAAGCTGAGCGCCGAGGCGACGGCCGAGTTCGAAAAGGCCAGCGCAAAAGCCCAGGCCAAGGCGGGCAAGATTGAGCTGTACTCTGCCAAGTACTATGCCGCCTGCACGGTGGGCGGGCTGCTGGCTTGTGTGAGTGAAATTCCCCCACCACAGCCGCAACACTCGGAAGCTAACAGTTCCACAGGGCCTCACCCACACGGCCGTGACGCCGCTGGACCTCGTCAAGGTCCGCCGTCAGATCGACTCCAAGCTGTACAAGGGCAACTTCCAGGCATGGGGCATGATCTTCCGCAAGGAGGGTTTCCGCGGCATCATGACCGGCTGGGGCCCGACCTTCTGGGGCTACTCGGCGCAGGGGGCGTTCAAGTACGGCTTCTACGAGGTCTTCAAGCACGAATACTCGGAGCTCGTGGGCGCCGAGAACGCCGCAAAGTACAAGACCGGCGTCTACCTGGCTGCCTCCGCCTCCGCCGAGTTCCTCGCCGACATCGCCCTCTGCCCCTTTGAGGCCGTCAAGGTCCGCATGCAGGGCGGCATCCCCTCGCCGTACAAGGGCACCCTCGACGGCATCAGCAAGGTGACTGCGAAGGAGGGCTGGGGTGGTCTGTACAAGGGGTAAGTCAAACCCAATCTCTGTTTGACTTGGTCGTAAAAGATGTTGGGGAAGCTAACGTACGGTGGCCAAATGCAGTCTCTACCCTCTGTGGGGTCGCCAGATCCCCTACACCATGATGAAGTTCGCCTCCTTCGAGACCATCGTCGAGATGATCTACGCCCGCCTGCCCGGCGAGAAGAAGGACTACAGCAAGGCCGCCCAGACGGGCGTCTCCTTCGTCGGCGGCTACCTCGCCGGTATCCTCTGCGCCATCGTCTCGCACCCTGCCGACGTCATGGTGAGCAAGCTCAACGCGAACCGCCAGCAGGGTGAGGCCTTTGGTGCCGCCATGGGACGCATCTACAAGGACATTGGCTTCGGCGGCCTCTGGAACGGCCTGCCCGTCCGTATCGTCATGATTGGTACCCTGACCGGTCTCCAGTGGATGATTTACGTGAGTTTTGCTTTCCTTGCAACCGACAACTCGTGATGACAGCGATTGACAAATCTTGTAAAGGACTACTTCAAGATCTTCATGGGTCTTCCGACGACCGGAGGCGCGGCGCCTCCCGAGGAGAAGCTTAAATAGACGGGATTAGAGAGAGGACATTCAGAAACACGACTGGCCCCCTGGCTGTATGTTAAGGTGATGAGAGAAGAGTTGTGGTGTGGTTTTGCGGTGTTTCCTTGTTTCGACAACCTGTACCATGAGTTTGATCCCTTCACCGAATCGAAACCTAATGAAATGTCGTTGCATCATTTGCTGAGGGTCCTCGTGAATGCAATGGTTGCAATACGCCTCCCGAGCTGAGCACTGATGCTGGTACCTCCATGTTCAGACACTGGTCGGCTTAAATAGACAGAGACCATATATCTCCCCTGTGCCAGAGCGACTAAATTTTCCTGTGTGCTTGCTATCGTCGCTATTATCATCGTCATCGTCGCCGGCGTCCGCTACCGCCGTCTCTAATTACTATAATTTGTAGTCGTTGTCGATCAAGGAAACCTTCAAAACGACGGGTATCTAGTGCACAGGAAACATAGCTGTGCAGACACCGGACTCAATCAACACGGATGGGAGACACGTCCCCTCTCATTACACAGTTGTTCACAGTTCTGTAGCAACAAGTCACGCCAGTGAGATATGTGGTTGATGGGATCATTAACCATGCCCCTGAGGCTTGTCTTGTCGTTTGATACCTCATCTAAGTCTGATGATTCTCTATATGCAGCCACTTTCTGCGGCCCTTCTAGACCCATTTCCAACGGAGAATGCAAGAAAGCTGATGACCCTTTCCTTTTGTCTTGTTCCCAAAGTCCTCCCGCCGTGCCATGCCGTCCCCGTTGAATACTAGCACGCATGCTCGTGTAGTTGCTCTTCATAAATTAATACAAGACAGTGTTACTTGCTCTCAATGTTGTGGTATGCGCCGCCAAAAAGTCAAAACATGTCCTTGAAGGACAAGCTGATCACGACCATTCGTCGGTGCAGACAGCTCCTAGGCTCGCCAACAACGCGACGCGTCGGGAATCATACCAATCATGACGGAGTGAGCTGCTCCGTCATCATCTTGCGGACCTCCTTCTCCAGATTCTCCTCCGCCGCCTTGCCGGCGACCTCATCCACGGCACCCGTCACCTTCTCGGCTAGCTCAATCTTCTTCTGGCAAGCCTTGTAAATGAGCTCCTCTATGGTACGAGAGGTCAGGAGGCGAATGACTTCAACGTCACGGGTCTGGCCCAGACGATGAGCCCGGTTCTCCGCCTGAATGTCGTCCTGCGGGTTGTCTGACTGGTCAAAGATGATAATCTTGTTTGCCGACGTCAAGTTGATGCCCGTGCCGCCTGCGCCGGTTGTGAGCAAGAAGGCGGTGATGTCGGTGTCGCTGTTGAACTCATCAATCAAACTCTGGCGTTCAGCCACCTCCGTCTGGCCATAGAGAACACAATGCCGGATACCGTCGGTAGCAAGCACCTCCCGCAAAATCTCGATAACCTTGGCGAACTTGCTAAACACGAGCACGCGGTCGCCGTTTTCCCGGTACTGGTGGATAAGCTCCAGCATCTTGGTGACCTTGCCACTCTCCATCCAAGAACCTTCAGGAACGTCAAGATGGCTGATGCAAGCGTAGTCGCGGCACCATAGATGCAACTCAAAGTCAGAGCAGTTCTGCAACTCCCCAATCAGATGATCGATACGGGGTTGCTGCAGTTCCGATTGCGGTACTTTCTTCATCAAGATATTCGCCATCTTCTCGACTTTCTTGTCATCAAAGTAGCGGCGGAAAAGCTGAGGATGAATAGCAGCTTTGCGAAGTTGCATCCAGCTGTTGTTCTGATCGCTCTGGCGCCCAATGTTTGTCTTCTTGACTGGACCAGACTTGAAAAGGCGTTCGTACTCCTCGTACAGCTCCTTTTGCGATGATGCCAGATCGCAGTATGCGACATTGCAAATCTTTGCGGGCATGTCGGAAAGAATTTGTTGCTTGCGTCGTTGCAGGATGAAAGGTTCAAGAATCGTTCGCGCGCGGCTCACACGTTCGCCATAGAGGAAGGCGCCGTTGTTGACATCGCGGATGGTCACCTTCTGGCTGAACATGTACTGCAGCTGATCCATGCGGCTCTTGAACTGTTCTGGGTCGATAAAGTTCAGCAGCGACAGCATCTCCATCAAGTTGTTCTGGACGGGAGTGCCGGTGAGCAGCATTCGCCAGCCAGCCTTGATCCTGATCAAATCCCTGTAGATCTTGGTCTTGGGGTTCTTCATCTTGTGGCCTTCGTCAAAGATAGCGGTAGCTGGGGCGAGCTCGCGCATAGCCTCCAGGTCCTCCTCAGACCCAACTTGCGTGTACGTTGTCAAGACAACGTGATACGCTTCAGGATCTTCAAGCATCTCGACCGCAGCCTCTCTCCGTTGAGCTTGAGAGCCCTGGTAGGAGAGTACCGACAGATCCGGTGCGAAGCGTTCAAATTCAACTTTCCAGTTGGAGAAGGTGGAAGGTGGCACGACGACCAGATTGGGCCACGGCCTCTCTCCTTTGCCGTTATTTTCGTAGTCCTCGACGAGATGGCATATCAAAGAGATGACCTGGCACGTCTTGCCAAGGCCCATTTCGTCAGCCAGGATACATCCATAGCCGTTCTTGTGCAAAAGCGACATCCAATTGAGTCCGAACAGTTGGAAAGGTCGCATAGTGCAGTGTCCGTCCATGTACTTTGGTTGGCAAGGAATTGGAGGGTCCGAAAATTTCTGTCCCCGAAAGCTCGACGGCGTCAAAGGAAGGTCGCCACCCGACGAGGTAGTTTGAGTGCTGCGCTTCTGTCCTTTGAAATCAAGGTCCCACAAGCTCATCTCCTGTTTCACCCGGCTGGCCTTCTTATCGCACTCGGCTACCACCTCATCAATGGCGTTGACGCTCCGTGTGAATTCCATGATGGCATCGACCAGAGTCTCCCCAACAGCAACCTTGGGCGACTTGCGACCACGGGCCCCTGCTTTCTTGGAGAGAGTGACGGCTTGGACCTCGCCGATGCTGTCGAAGGGTCTCTTGCTTTCAATGATCTTGAGCTCGTCTTGCTTGATGTTCGTCATGGCAGACAGGTCCTCCATCGTGCTGGTGTTGATGACTTGGAGAGCCTTATCCTCCAAGCTGCCCTTGACCGCATCGTTCATGTCGTCCTCGTTGTCGAAATCGTCGTCATCTCCGTCGTCGGGAATGACAATCGGCTCGTCAACCCTGTCTTCCGCAAGCTCGTCCACGCCGTCATTATCGTCTCGCGGCCGCTGCGGGGTCTGCTGAGACGAGACAGGAGATCTGTCAGGCCGGCGACCTTGCATCAATCGACGTCGCTTCTGCTTCGGTGGCGAAGGCGTGGTGCTCCGTGATGGAGTAGGCAGACTAGGCGTGTGACGCCCGAGGAGTCTGGACTTGGTTGGGACATTCGGCTTCGTGGAGCTCACAAAGCTGTTGTGCTTGCTCTTGAGATGTTTGCCATCAAGCAGATACTCAATGGCGTCTGAAACGCTGTTATTACAAGCACCCAATGCCTCCTTAAAGCAGTATGTCGGTAGAGTGCGTCCTACGACATTGGCGACCTGCTCAATCTTGTCCTGGAGCTCGTCGACCGGGACATATTGGAAAGACGAAACGTGCTTATTGAAGGAAGTCCGGCTGATGTCTCCCCTGCGCTTGCTATCGCTCTCCTCGTCTGAAGAATCATCAACCACGACGGGTTCCTCGGCGGGTCGCTTGAGAGTCTTTGCTGTGGCCGGAGACTGAAAGCGGGCACCAGCAGGTACAAGGCGATTGAAGTAGCTCGATACGACAGCCGGCTTCGGAGGCTTCGATTGGAAGGGCGAGGAGGCAGGAACCTCGATTACCGATCGCGACGAGGGAGACGAGAAAGGATCGGGCAATGCTACCGGTTGGGTCGGTTGCGTGGCTTGTGAATTGTGCTTGATGATCTGTGTCGCTTGGGTCTGAAAGGGGGAGCAGGGAATCGTCTCGACGAGGGCCTCGTTCGCGAGCTCGTCGGCGTCGCTGCTGTGGTGTTGGGCTTTGGAAGATGACGCTGAGCGCTTGTAGGTAGACTCTTTCGGCGCCGGAGGCGAAGAGCTGAGATCCCAAGGAATGGGCATAGCTGGCGTAAACTGCTTTGACCAGCAGAGGAAAGCAAAGATTGGTTTGTCGAAGAAGAGAACAATGGCCGATCAACAAAGCGGGGGGCTGGTGTCGTGGGAAATAATAGAGACAACTCGACAGGCGCTTCCTGGATATGAAAACCGACTCTATAATCGCAAAGTGGACGAAACTGTTGGAGCTGAGCCGGCAAAGATCGCGAGGAAGGAGCGACAGGCCCTGCAATTGGGGGTTGCTGGCGTTTTTTTTGGTATGAGCGGTCGAGATTTGAGGAGATGGCGGCTCGACGCAGGGCCTAGGTGGGATTTTTCTGGGGCAGATCCCCCCGTCCGTTGACACGGCAGGCCGGAGAGACGCGGTCAGAAGAGACCGTAGCGCGTAAGCACGTGGCTCGCGTCATCAATTAAAAGGCCGTGCGGCACAGTGTCAACTCCAACGGTACCCGCTGTCTTTTGACTTCACGTCTCAATCTGGTGAGCTAACGTACCTCGCAGAGGTGGGACTTGCGCTTGACGACAGCTCCAACGTCCATCAATAACGAGTCTGTCCATCATCCTCACCATCGAGACCCAATCTTGTTTTGAGGTCTGCTTCGTTGTGAGTTTTGTCCTTCCTTTCTGGTGATCACCACGCTGACCGTTGTGCCAGGGCAATACATCTGCTGCTCACTCAGTCAAGCCCAAGCTCCGGCAGTCCGACAGCACAATGGCTACCCGACGCATCGTGGCTTCAGAAAAGACCATCCTGGAGAAGGATGATCGTGTTGGTGCCAGCCCTGCCGCCGGCGAGAAGTCCAACATTACCCCGGCCGTGCCTACGGATGTCATCATGAAGCTTCTCGGATTCACGCTCGCAATGATTGTCATGCCCATTGGAACTTATTTCGCGACGGTCGATTTTCTCTTCAAGGGTGGGTCTTCATCCATGGACCGAGCCGACGAGAGTCGGAAAGGCTGACAAACAAACTCAGGAAACTCGACTTTCGCTGGAGGTCTCGCCGCCGTCGTAGCCAACGTCGTTCTGATCACGTATGTCATCGTCGCTATGAAGGAGGACCAGAGTGATCAGCTTGGCGATTGGAAGGAGGGGAAAAAGGATCGCTAGAGGCCGCGTTTGCATGGGCTGTT
This sequence comes from Colletotrichum horii, assembly GCA_027406005.1. Classification (NCBI taxonomy): domain Eukaryota; kingdom Fungi; phylum Ascomycota; class Sordariomycetes; order Glomerellales; family Glomerellaceae; genus Colletotrichum; species Colletotrichum horii. Next base: position 6,905,546 of record JANVYB010000001.1, on the reverse strand, counting down.
GTCTCACTTTGTAAATGACCACATGGAATGCAACTCTTCACGCCGAGATGCGCTACGCCTACACCCAGCACATGTCCCGACGTACGATTTGTTTCTCAAGCGAGTAATTGCAAATCTATTTTGCGGTTCCTTCCTACTTCTCTGGATCTGCAAGCAAGCCGTTCCGTCCCATTAGGGCAAGTAAGAAGTGATTACCGTCCTCAAGTCTCCGGCTACGTAGCTGGAGGCTATCTGTAGCTGCTGGGGACTGTGCCGTAACCCGACCATCTGTTTCTGAGATGGTCTTTCATAATCTCAACATCGTACGAATCGTATGCATGTACCGTCCGTCATCCAACAATATTAAACCGTCTTTTTTTTGGAATAAAACCAGATGTCACCTGGTCGATCAACCTGTCCGCGGGCAACCCAGCCCGTCCATGTTCATGAGGACCGCCTCGAAGCGAAATGGAATTCGCCGTCACCGGGCCAGCCCTAAATATGCTACGCTGATCTCCGGCCGAAGTACCATGCCGCCTCCAGTCTGGCAGGTAGAAAAATGGGGGTATCGACAAAGAAAAACTGAAACCGTCTCATCTCTCGTGCCTTGCGCCGCTCAAGATGACTTGCTGAACCTGCGGGAAAACCAGCTCTTCCTCTTGGCAGGCTCGGGCCGTTGCTGCTGCTGTTGCTGCTGTTTCGGCGGTTGCTGCATTTGCTGCGGGGCTGCCACCGGCCTGCGCAGCACGTTCGAGTTTCCGGACACCCGTGGGCCAGTCTTGATATTGACCGGCTGTTGCTGCTGTTGCTGCTGGTTGCTCGGTCCGCCGTTCTCGAGATTGAACGAGGGTGGCTCGGATGTCATTGGCTGGCTGAAGCCAATTCCATAATCGTTCGCAGGCGCTTTCTTAGGGGGCGGAACGCGCTCGACAGAGCTGTTGTCGCTGCTAGTCGGATCTGTATGGTATCCAGCGTGCTCGCCCGAGCTTCCACTTCCAGCCGCAGACGTCACAGTTTCGTATGAGCGGTCCTTGTTGGGCAGGGGGTAAATATTCTGGTCGCCTCTTCCGTAGCTACTCATGTGCGGTTCTGTTTGCGTTCGCGGTACTCTCTGGCGATAAGGCATGTCGTTTCCGTTATGATAACCTCCCCCATGCTGATAATTATCGTAGTAGCTCTGTCGGTTGTTGCCCATGCCAAACTGGCTGCTCTCGGGTCGGTATGATGCCGGGCGACTGCCATAGTAGCTGTCCTGGGGGTAGCGAGGTCCACTGGCTGGTCAGGGGTTAGTGACGTCGCCCGCTTCGTCAGATGAATGCAAGACTTACTAGCATAGTAGCTGCTTCGGCGGTTCCACGTTGCGATCGACTCGGTGTCTACGAAAAAGTGTTAGACGCACAAGTCTCCAGTGGGATTAAGTACACATGCCTGAACGAATGTAAGACTTACGGCGGTCCCTGTCACGGTAACCTCCATCAATCGCAGCCTCGAAGCTGCGGATGGTGTCTAACGGTCGCTCCCAACGGCTGCGGGTAGGGTTGGACCGGTCAGGTTCGGCTATATTCATGAATCAGCCCACATTCACCACTGACATTTTGTAAGTTTCGCTACAACATACCAATGGGGTTCCCGAGCCCATCCTTGTGTTGTATTGCGCGAAGAGGGGCGAGGGAAGTCTGTTCCATAGCCTGGACGGCAGCTGTTCAACTCGTGTTAGTTGTATGCGCGTTGACCAAAGACCAGCGCATATCGAGACGACTTACAAGGCTCGGCCTCGCTCATAGCGACGGTAGGGTCTGCCTTGGTGTGTAATCTCTTTGCTTCCTTCTCTTCGGGTGTCTCGTGAAAGTCGATCTTGTGGCTGCTTCCAGAACTCTTATGAGATTTGTTGGACTGGAAGCTGAAAGTCCTGGGCCTCGATCGGGAGCGCCTCTGCTGATTCTGAGAAGAGTAACTCTGGGACTGAGGAATCGGGGGCGGCTGCGGGCGTTGAGGCTGGTCGTACTGCTGCTGGTAGGGAGGGAACTGAGACTGTGCCTGATACTCGTCGGGCTCTTGGGAGTAATACTGCTGGTTCGGCTGGTGATGCTGCTGCTGCTGCTGAGGAGGCAGGGCGGGAAGTGGATGATGCTCTGCCATGATGGGCGGCCGGGGGAGGGTGCTAGTTTTAATTGATCTGTCTCGCTCGGTGACGGGCGGTGGGCGCAGTGGCAGTGGGCAGCGGGCCTGGGTCTCGGCGAGCAAGGACGTTTGATGGAGCTATTGCGTGCCTTATCGCGGGTCAGCAAGGGGAAGAGTGGGCGGGCGGTTCCCAGGAGCTCGCTAGCGAAGCAGCCAAGGTAGTGTTCCCAGGGGGAGGCGTGATATGGAGCAATGCAATGTGGACCGATAGAAGGGGCAGAAGGGGTGCGTGTGGTGTTTCCGGCAAGCTGCCGGGGGTGAAAGTGGATGCAGGACTAGCAGCAGGTAGTGTACCCGTAGAACCGGGCTGTTTCCAGTGTTCCACTGATGGAGATGTGATTGTGATGGGAGAGCGAGCGCAGGAAGCAGGAAAGAAGCGTGGTGTTTGTGAGGATTTGTGCAGATGTGTGTCCTCTGTTTTTTTTTTTTTTCTTTCTGGGAGAGGTGTCGCAAGGAGGCAGAAAAGCAGGGAAGATAGTGTCTCGTATGTGGCTGGGGGGAGGCGAGCTGGCAAAGGCAAAAATGGCAAGGTACAGGCCTTTCTTAGTCGCGGGAAGCAGAAGCAGAAGCAGCAGCCTGTACTGGTGTGCCGAGCAGGAACGAACGGCCGGGCAACCACCACGACGGGCACTACCACTACCACAACCACCACCACCACCAGCAAAGCTCCAATACCGGCCTGCAACGGGGTAGTGCGATGACACCCACACTGGACAACGCGTGGGTGGGCGCGGCGAGGTGGGAAAACGGTGACGGGGAGGGTGAGGATTGAGGTTGGTGGGCAGGGTTAGGTGAGAGATACGTACCTGTACCTGTACCTGCTGGTAGGGAATAGGGAATTTACTGGCCGATGTTTGGCGACGGGATGCTGCAAGCTGCAACAGAAAGGCGGGAGTCTGAGAGTCTGATGGATTCTGATGGGGGCAACTTCGGGCGAGCGACGCCGGGATGCTGCTCCTGCTGCGCTGGGGTGCGCCGCCTTTGGGGGGATGTTGCAGGGAAGGACGTGGTCCGCAAACGGCTAAGCGCCGCCTCTTCTTTTTTTCCCTTTCGATGGAGATTGGGGAGAGAGAGGCTGGGGGCGCTCGCTCGCACACTGAACTGGGCCCTGTTCACTGGGTCTGCCCGGACGGTAGGCGCCTCCTGATTGTCCGCGAATGTCTTAGTGATGCGATTTGCCGGTTTCTGCTCCGTCTGGTGTGTTTTTTCTGCCCGCGTCGATTCAGTGCAGCAATTCGCCGGTGCAGTCAGTGGTAGCAACAGTCACTGCCTTTCTTTTTCTTTTTTCCTTCCGTTCCCCGATGATTGTGCAGGACCTTAGCTGGATTCAAGGGTGGTCTGCGCTGCAGTCTATTTTCGACGGTCCGTTGAAGAAGGCCGGCAGTGCTGTTTGTCGGTTTCGTAATGATGGGCAAGTAAACTGGGTAGCCTGTTTGATGGCCGGGGTTGATCGGTGATCGAATGCGACGTCGCGCGTTCGCAGGCGTGGTTGCTTGGGTGGGCGTGCGCGGTGTGGAAGGTATTCGTGGGCGACGGACCCAGAAAACCGATGCTCCAGCAGATGGGCAATGACAATGCCAATGCAGACCACCGGGCTAAAGCAATGGGCAAATCAGTAGGCGAGTGGCTCAATGACCAGAAACGCCCCCTGCTGTAATCGGTCGTCGATGCCAGAATGGCTGACGTCAAGCCGCTGTAATCGTCGCGTGTTTCAGAGCCTCTCGTGCCGTCGCTCAGACCTGACAATTTGACAACCGAATCTTCCTTTTGCCTCACACTCAAATGTCCAGGCGGTCTCTCTCTTCCCTTTCGGCGCTTGGCGTAGGGTAGGGCGTCCTGATACCGGTCTTGGGTTGAGTAGGTGAGTGGGTGGGTGTCTGATGTGGAATTGCGGAATCAGAATAATATGGATCGGATGGCTGCTCCTTGCTGCAGCCAGTAGGTAATTCGGACTTCTGCCCAAGAGCCCCAGCGTTAGCAACCAGCCCAGACTCGCATTGGATCAATATGCATCAGCTGAATCAAATGTCTCTTTCATCCCACGTCGCCGTCGGGATCGCTGTCGCTGCAACGCACGGCACTGTGGCACGGCCTGGTGCTGCCGCCGTCCGCAGCTTGCTTGCAGATGATGACGGGGATGAGCCAAAAAGAAATTCCTCCTCTGTGCGCACCTTATTTCCAATTCAATTCTTCTCCCTAATTGCTGTCGATTCTCCTGTCGCCTTCCACGTACGTTATTATCCCGACCGTCGGTGATGATCGGTTGTTGGCTTGTTGGCTGGCCGGGTCTGGGTCCGGGCCCTGGCGACGCTTTCCTCGTCAAATTGGCTTTATATGATGGTGCGCTCTGGAAATTCAACGGCGTCAATAGTGTCCGAGACCACGTCGCGATGGCCGAATGAAGGGGCGATAAGAAGAACGAGACGGGCAACTGCGGCTACGAAAAGCAACAGGCTGCAGAAGCACACGAGGGCGAGGAAGGGAAATTGACAGACTACACAACAGCGAGTCGTGGTGGTTTTGACACACACTGCCTGCCCCGCGTGCTCTGCTCCGGCTGCTGCTCTGGTGGCTGAGGGCGGGCGGGTGTAAGTGAGGGCAAGAGGTGTGTGTGTGTGCGACTGACCGGCTGCAATGAATGGCGTGTGTGTGCAGTGTGCAGAGATGTGAGACCTCGACTGGTAAAGCAGAGCCGAAAGCATAAAAAGAGTCCAAAGGATACATTAAAACGTGGCGGGAGGCCTTGGGTATCTATACGAGCCTGCAGAAAACTGACCAGTCAACGAACAGCCGACGACGTCGAACTATGTGCGACTGGTCGAGGGCTGAGCAGACAGCGAGAGGTGATGGTGTGTGTGGTGACGGCGACAACTGCATCACCAGAAGCAGTTAAGGCATGGCCTGTCATGGCAGGCATAGGCATGCATGAAGTACACCTGCCACCTAGGATAGGTACTTCCCAAGCAACTTAAGGTAGGTAGCTTCCATTGGGGATTCGGGGACCTGAGGTCCTTCCCTCCGTGGTTGATTGGCCTTGCCTTACCAACACACAACCACTACCATGACCACGACTACCAACCTTCTCCGTCCATCATCAACACCCAAGGGAGGATACTGGTATGACTAAAACTAACGACAACGTACGACGCCCAATGTACCTTCTCCAAGGTGGGATAGAGCTGGCCAACCAGTCTCGTCTCACCCTGGCCTCAATTACCGGGCCTTCCATCGAATGACAGGTCACGGAACCCGACGGAACTTGGGGATTACCAGGTCACCGGCACACCGGGCACAGGTCCCTCATCTTCTTCTCCACGATCAGAAGATATTCTGCACTCGAATGTTCTCAGGTCCCATCCACGGTGTACAATGGGCATCGGCCTCTCTGGAAGCACACCAGTCCGATGGCACAGCCGGCTCAGCAGGAAGCTAAAGGCATCTGAAGCAAGGGAAAGCAAGTGAAGGGCCTGGCCTTGCATTCCGTCCCAACAACCACCACCTTCGAACAAGCCTCCCTCCCACAACCTTGCCTTGCTTACAGGCTCCCACCTCACGCAGGCAGACGGCCACACCATTGGGGAAACGTGCCTGGTACCTGAAAAGCCAAAGGTACTTACCCTGCGCTACGATGAGGCCGGCTCTGAGTTTGCGCGTATGCCCGTCAAACACGCTCAAAGTCGCTGGAAAGAGGGGGGGGGGGGAACTCGCAGAAGCCCAAGCTTGAGCTGTTGGCGGAGGAAACTCCATTCCTCAGCTGTCCGGTCCATTACGCGTTTCGCCCCTCATCGACCATCCCACCCACCAATCCAGCACTTTACGAGGTCGAGGTTCCATCCGCCTAGAAACCTTAGCGTTAGTCCCGCCGACGACAAGAACCGATCAGCCACCACTGCCACTGTTGCCCTCCACACGACGTGAGGTTTGGGCAAGACACCGGCCACGGCGAAACAAGACACGGCGAGATAACCTCAGCTCAGGGTATTCGCTACATGCCACAGCGTACTTGGCCGCCGTGTCTAAAGTACCGGTTGATCGGCCGTCCCTCTCTCTCATTCTGCTGCGCCCTGATCTCTGGCTTTACTTCGATCCTACTTCGATACCCGTGTCAGCCGTGTACCTCGCAACCTGGTTCCCTCTCCAAAAGACCACGCAGACTGGTCAGCCATGTACGCGGGATGTAGCCGCATGAGAGATGTGCGTCGGGACAACTGTACAACACCTCGGCCTGAAACTTGACTGCTTTTGCATCATCCAAGCAGGCAGTCAACAGAACGACAATCCTTCCCCGACCTCCAGCGACAGCAGCGGGGCTGCATATTCGTCCACGACTTCATCTGCGACTCATGCTTTGGCATGTTTGGGCACGTCGCCCCAAACACATTCAGACAACATCTTTCGTCTGATTCCCGTCTTCAATATGCCATCAGGAACGAACGGCATCGCGCCAAATGGACCCTTAGCCCGAGACACGCGCAAACACTTGGATCAGACGCCTCGGGCTTGCGAGGATAATGCCCGTCCCACCGCTTCTTCCTCCTCCTCCTCATTGTCTGTCCCTAGACCAGGCTGGGCGGCGAGTCTTGGGTAATACCGACTACCACCCCTGTAGATCGTGGAGGTGGGCTTCGTGTTCAGCAGTCATACGAAGGCTGGGCCACAACAGCGCGGCGATTTGGCAAGTCCCACCAGCACCCGCGTGCCCGAATTTTCAACTTGGCTGCCGCCAGACCGCCGCATAAAGCGTTAGTTCAGTTGTCGTCAACACCCGCAGGTTCCATATTACCTCGTCGAGCTGCGCCTCAATTGGAGCTGCAGTCATGACGCGGATCGAAAGCCTACTTACGCAGTAGGAAGATGCGCGTACAGCAGATACGTGCGAGACTCCGGTACGGCCAAAGATCCTCCTCCACATGGTATTCCGCGCGCCCGTCTAGCCAGCGCTCTCGAATCCGTGCCCTCAGTTCCACAACACTGAAGTCCCGCCCGTAACATCAGTTGCATCTGCTCTGTGATCCTCAGTATCTAGCCAAGGATCCCGGGTCGACGCCGTCCAGAGCAGATGTTAACTTTTTCTCTGCACTTTCCATGAGTATTCTTTGGTCCCTCTTCCGTCTGTACACAAGTCATGTTGTGTACTTGCGGCAGGCAAGGCCGGACTCCAAAACGCCATCTCGTCTGTGAACAGGACACTCCTGTCTCTCAGTTCCCTCCTATTCACGCTTGTTCGCTTATCAGCCTTTCACAATTACCAAGGAAAAGAACGTGAATATTCTAATGAGTAGCTTCAGTGGCGATGTACATTGTCTTTCTGTAAGGTAAGGTAACTTGGGTTGCAATGCAAGTACTCCATCCGCAGGGTGTTGGAGGCCCGAGCTTCTCGTCAATCCTCTCTCCATGTTTCCACTGATCAGCCCTGCCACCAACCAACCCCCAGCCCACTAAGGTTTTCCTGACAACCTGGACACCAAAATAGAACGGGACCTGCCAACCATCGAAATACGCTGATGATGCCTCGATACATTCTCCGACGTCCAAATCAGCCAAGCTCAGATATTCGAGGTCGTCTCTTCGACATCACTCTTGCTTCCGCCAGGCAACCGGCCCAAACGAAGCTGAGGTGCACCACACTGAGGTAGGTTCTCTTCCATCAGTCTGCAGTGAGGGTGTGCCAAGCCTATCACACGGGAGCCAATGGCATGTTACCTTGCTGGCACGGCCGGTCCTTCCGGCTACTGGGACGCTGGGAGTTGTACGAGATGCTCACACAATCGCTGTGAGACCTCACCACCAGTACATCCATCTGTAGAGATGCACAATCCATTAGTACCTTAGGTTGGACGACGGACTTCGAGCGAGCTGCCCCTCCCGCCATCCGCGGGACCAATGGCCAGGCACCGCGCAAGCTCTGCTAGCTTTTATCAAGATTCCGTCGGTCTTGGAGGATGCAAGTCCGGCCTTTTTTGCACTCCATCACAGAAGATCGGGACGGTTCTGCTTCCGTTGCCCTCCACATCCCTGGCGATGCACCTCAGCCTGTTTCGAGCACCACAAGCATCGTCGTTGGCAACGCCTTCGCCATTTGCAGGTTAGCCCCGGGCTTCTTCACCGATTGGTTGTTGTCCCATCTGCAACTCTCGCCGTCGCCCATGCATCGCCGTGTGCTAGGAATTCCCAACCGCATCTTCATACGTGTGTCCTGCCTCGTTCGTTTCCGCGGGCTGGTCTTCCATTGCGCTTCCGGCGGTACTAACAAGCAGATACTTCAGCGACTGCACCACCGAGCACGAATTGACTTTTGGCGACCTCCCGTCCTGTTCGCCTGATTCTTGCTCCTCCTCCACTCGCACGGCCGGCAAAAGACCGATCTCGATCATACCTCCAAGCGCCAGTGGCGGGCGGTAGTTGACCTCTGTCCCAGCCCAGAGAAAACCTAGTGGCTGCATCGCGCGTTTGGTGGGGGCAACAGGAGGACATGAGGAGACCGGGGGCGCCCACGGACGGAGCCAGAAACCAAAACCTTGGCATCCCGTCCGACCTTTCCCACCCAAGGACATCCCGCCGGACCTTTTTTATCCTATCTTTTTCTTTCCCCTGTCCCTTCTGCTGCTTCTCGAGGCCTTCCTGAAACCCAGCACTTTGTCAGTTGGGGCGCTTCTGGCTAGGAAAACCTTACCAGCCGGGTCCGTTCTCAGACCGCTGACCCCGAGGGCTCTGACACCAGAACCCTTCAGAATACTTCCATTCCCGCTGCCCTGTAGGATTTTTTTTTTCCGTTGGCGTGTTTAAGCACGCGACGCGTTCAACTAATTTCTTTCGGGGTTGTTCCATGAGCATGTGTTGTGATGTTTTTTGTGTTTTTTTCGTGTTGTTTTTGTCCTCGGTTGTTTTGCGCTCGCCTTACTTCCGCCCTGCTAAACTCACGTGGTCTCTTGCTTGGGGGATGAATTGAGTTGGTCTGATGGTGCTGTCTGTAACTTGTCGTGACTAGAGACTGAGTTTTGACCCTTATTGTGGCTGTTCGTCGGACGACTTTGTCTTCTTGCCCTACTGAGTAAAGTAGGTGGTAGGTTTCTGGGGAAGGATGATGTAGGTTGTTGCAGATTGTTCGGAGTTGCAGCCGAAAGCGAACTCCTCCGAAAGTATATCGCGTGTGCAGCTCCAGAGGCCCGGGATCGAGATGTATTCGACTCATCTTTGATATGTTGTTTCGCCGATTTTGTGATGCTTGTGGTTTCGTTGCTGCTCCTTACAGCTTGCCTCGGATATCTTCCATAACTTGACGTTCTCTTGTCCATGAGCTCCATAAACATGGTAGCACGGTGGACAATCAGCTTCTGGAGTTTATATGTCCATTGAATGACGGAACTAATGAGATTGACTTGGCAATTTCATTGTCGTGCAATATCTGCTTGCTGTTTTGTCCAAACTTAAACTGTTGAACCGCTTGCAGAGGGTCTTTGTCCATTGCCATGTGGCGAAGAGATATGTTGACTTGCGTTTCATTACTTCCACCTGCAGTGACACTTCTGATTCAACGTCCGGCACATCACCAAGTGATATTACCCGTGTCGTTCTGACATGCAAGTCGTCTTCGTATTCATCCACGCGTTGCGTCACATACTGAAAGCACATGTTCACTGAGGGCAGGCCAGCTTCATCGTTTCACAGACGGATAGAGTAGTCAAGTGAAGAACCTGATTACACAGTCTGCTTGAACTTGGAATGCTCACTTCTGAACCCGCCCTTTGCTCCCGATGTTGTTCCCTTTGGGCCAATTCAACATGCCGAGGGAAAGTACTCTTTTCATTGTCAAGATGTCGATCTCGCCAGAGGTGGGTTTTGTCCGAGATAGTCGTACTGCGACGTATACTTCGGCAGCCTCGGGTGCTTTACCCTGGTTATTGTTGTGGTTGGACTTCATTCCCTGGAATATGCTCGTGTTGTTCCTCTCCATGAACTCCGATTGGAAGGTCGTTTGTTCGGGCACTTGCTGCGTACATTCACGAGAGGCCGGCAACTGGATGTCCCTTTGCTGAGCAGGCACAGGAACAAGACGAAGACGTGGCGGTGAGAAGCTAGATTGCTATCCAAATTTAGAACACGACTTTGAATCGGACTCTGGCTCACACACAGAGACTCCCTCCGATCGATGACTAGGGAGTAGCTTTCAGGACGGTATTCTCAAGCTAGCATGCTGCAACGTCGTCATGTTTCTGTATGAAGTCCAATGAGAATCCTCGGTCAGGAGTGGCTCGGGCTTTGGAATCACAAGAAAATATGCACCAGCTACAGAACATTCATCCAGGCCGGTGCTCGGCTTGGCTTGCAAGCCGTCCGTACCATAACGAAGTGGGGAGCAAAGGCTTGCTCGAAGTATCTCACGACAATACCAAATCAAATAGTTACTTCAACTTTGAACGGAGAAACTGCGTTATTGCTCGCCCCAGTTTGGTCTGGGATGACAGAGGAACTTGGTTAGGGGGGGATCTGTAGTCGCCACGAAATTATCTTCGACTACGTCTTTGGCTTCATCCTCTTGACGTGTGATAAATTACAACAAGCATGAATGTACCCATAGAAAGAGACGATAATAGTCATAGTATCAAACACATCAGCGATCTACCTGTCTGGGGGTGTCATGTCAAGCGAATCCTCCGTTGATTACGCGGCGTGGAAGGAGTGTCTGAGTGACTGAAGTTCAGCCTGGTTTAATGGCGAACTTAGTGAATGCTGTCGACTGTGAGTCACCAAGAATCAGCCGTAACAGTAGCTACCAAACTAAAAGTTCTGTCCTTGGGCGTTGGAGTCGGCACCAGGGATTTCGAATCCACCACTGGTCAGATTTTGTCACCAGTTCCCATGTAAACTGGGTTCCTCTCGACGACCCATCAAGTCACGTAAGTGGCACTGTAAGATCTCGTTCATGGCAGTAAAAGACATCATAGAGTAGTATTTGACAGCATCTCATGTAGGGGCCGCCACATTCTCTTTTGCGAAGGTCCTGGTGGCGGAGGTACTTCAACGTCTACCTAGATAAAGTGTCAACCAGGATGGGGACGGAACCTCTCCTCTGTCCATTTCAACGGCGAATATGTCACATCTGAAATAGACCTTCAAAGGATGAAGCTCATTATGCCAGACCTAAGTGGCATAGATTCGATGCCCTCGACGGCTTGGTGATTCCGTGGTCGATGCTTCGGGCGACAAACAATGTCTCTTCGGAAGACACTAAGTCGAGAACTGTACTAGGGTAGTCGTGACAGGAAAGAATTCACTTCGCCGAAAAAAGACAGGGCATGGCCAGGAAATGTAATTTAGGGTGTCTGTTTCCCTCTAAATGCTCTACTGACGAGAAACGGGCAGTTCCTCGAAAGACATTCGAAACATTACGGCTGAAAGATAGTGAACAGTATCAGAAAGCGACGGTATACATCAGTTTGGAGCATAGACTCAAAGTCTCTCACGCCCTGGAGGGAGACACCGACCATCCCATTGTTTCCCCAATACCACACTCGGCTTTGACAAAGAAGAAGACGTCTCTTGTCTGTACGGCCGACTTTTGGAGAACTTTGCACGGTGACATGAGCCCGCACTCAATGGCGATCTGTAGACGGATAACCGAAGGTTAGTAGGATGCTGCAAAGAGTGATTTGGGATAGAGTCTAGGTATTCTGCTGGGCTTGTTATGCAAGCAGACACAGCCGAAGAGACCGTAATCAGGTCAGACGAGATTATCATCGGTAACAGTAATCCCACCCGCTGCTTGATACTTATTGGAAAGGATGGAACGCGCTTCAGAGCCTTAAAAGTGTGGTTTCTCGTAGCTTGATGGCACGACCAGAGCGGTAATACCATGGTGTCGACAAGGAATTCGCCGCCTATTATCAGAAGAGTCGCCCCTAAGTTTGAAAAGTGCTGAAATGGAGGTACTTGATGAGCTTATGTCGAAACTAGAACCTGCCGCGCCAACTTTGTGGTAAAAGCCGTACTTATCTTTGCCTCCGCACTGAAGCTAGTGCTGTTTGTCTGCCTTCATATGGAAAATGGATACTTGGCTCAGCTGCTGTCTGCAGTGATCCGGGACAACAGAGACAGAACAGGACCTCGTTAGATGACAACCCTGGCCGATAGAGCCGACTCGGGCGATCTTCAACGGAGCGAGGCGGAGCATGACGGGATCCCGTTCCGGAAAGGGGGCCGGTCACCGGGCTCCGCTTCACAAGTACAACCCTGACGTCACCAGCCCTCCTCACGCGCATAAGAAGCGCGTCTTTCATATTCTTGAACAGAAAACATTGTGAAGGGCTGAAGATTGAAGAAGTCCAGGGACCGGAGAGAGATACTTGGGGTCTCGTGGACTGGCTTGTGCAAATGGGGCATCGCAATCATGAACTGGTCATTTCACTTGTACGAAAGAAATGAGTGATGTTGGTTGTACCCTTGAGGGAAGGGCAGACTTTCCCCGGATTTACCACACATGATATAAACCCACATGGCAAGGCCCTAAGTTCACTTTAGCACAGCAAAATTCCAGTCGCAGGTTCTCGATTCCCCGAGGGCACATCTCACGCGGATTCTCTCATCACAGTGACATACGAGAACGGGCGGCATTTCCGGAGCACGGCCTGGGGAAGGACGGGAGAGAGGCAGCGCTGGATATTCGCACGCAGCATGGGACTATCGTTTTTCGGGGAGCTGCGTGCTCCTCACCCGGGGGAACGTCGAATGGAGATTGTTCAAAAACCATTGAATACCGTCGCTGAGCCATGTCTTTTTAAACACCCTGACATTAATGCCGCCCGATCTACCGTTCATCGTATCGCGTATGTGTAGCCGGCCAAGCAAAAATCAAGTATGTTTGATTTTTTTGTGTTCTTTTCCCGTCCTCGAGCCCCCTGACATGAAGCTACTCGTCATCGTTTCCCGCGAAAGAATAAAACACGACTCTCCTTGACCGGCTTTTCAAGTCACGCAGAATCATTCCCATGTGTCTCGAAAAAAAGGGGGTGGGCGAGGGGGGTTTTGACCCGCGGGTTGTGCGTTTCGCCTCATTTTGGTGGTTTGACGAGTTTGATTTGATGCCTTTTTTAGCAAGCAAGGTGCTATGCTCTTGTCCTTGCCTGGACCGATGCAACCAATTCAGAATCCATCCTCACTACCAACTCCATCCGATGGGGGGCCGTTTAAATCGACGAGGGGTAAAGCATGACGCGGACAGAGGCGCCGAAAGAGCGGGTGGGGAGAGGGTTGGTGAACTTGGCGCGGACGACACCGGAGTTGCCTGTGTACTTCTGTTAGACCGGAGGCTCGATCGTGAGGGGGGATTCGAGGGCAGATCTGTATTTACCGTGAGGGCGGGTGACCTTGCCCCAGATGACGCGGATCTTGGTGCCACGGATCTCCTTGGAGGCCTTGTAGACGTAGGCGACCTTCTTGCCGAGGTAGAAGCTGTTTCCTCGTTAGCAACTGATTGCGAAGCAGCATACTGCAGGCGGACGTACTTGGCGGCGTTGGTGTCGTCAACACCCTCAATCTTGATCAGACTCGTCTTGGGGTGGGTGACGTGTCTGCTACGCTGGTAGCTGAGGTGACGTCCCCTGAGAAGGCATGGTTAGTCGACTGTTCACATGAGAGTGCAAGTCTTCGCAGCATGATTTCGGTTCGCGTGGGAGTTGTGTCTCTCGAGATGCTTGGCGGCTCGTCGCATTGTTCATGGTTGCGAAGTCGGTATCGTCGGCGATGTAGGATTTCGATTGGGATTCAACTTACTTGACGTATACTGCGAAGGTTCTTGTCAGTACTGGTTCAGATAGAAACAACGCGCGCAAAGGCGGTGCGACTCCAGTCAAGCGCTGCGATCGTGCCATGCCGACATCGTCGCGATGTCACCAAGGCAGGTCGCGAGTTCGCTCGATATCGAAATCGCGGAAGCAGCGTGCGGGACGAGGGGAGAGGGCATTCAACTCACATCTGTGACCGGCTTCCGAAGGCATTTTGACGGTGTTAGTATTTCCTCGCTCCAACCAAAAGGGACTCGAGAAAGGAAAAGGCTGAGGATTGTCTTTGGGCGAAAAGACTAATACTCCGTCGTCGATGGTCGGATGGTGTTTGGTGGTTTCGGTCAGGTGGGCTCACACACGAATAATTTTGAAAATTTCGAGGGAGCATGCAGCCAGGCTCTGATTGGTACGTATCTATTTAGCGAGCCCTACTCCAGGAAGGATCCACTGGCGGCCAGGACGCCGACGAGGCAAGCCACAGCTTATCAGCGCTATCGCAGGCGGAGCCTCCAGCGCAGCGAGCGCCGCATGTGGCTGTGCAGACAACACTGTCCACGTCCCGAGCTGAGAGTTGCGCCCGTGCCCGCAGCTGCTTACCTGAGACTTGTGGATTAGTGTTCCTATCCTCCGATGCCGTGCTTTCACTGTTCGCGTTCCGCGATTCCGCGCCCACCACACCGAACACGGCGACCATCGTGGACTTGAGGGTCTCGGTCACTTCGGGGTCAGAAGCGTTGCCGACCGGACCTGGTCCTCGCGTGGGCGCACGTCTGCCGCCAGCAAGCCCACACCGTCACCACTCGCACCTTTATTCGCCCGAAGTTTTGCACCCCTGGCGGATAAAGCACCTTCGCCGACAGAGAGAAAGTCCGTCAATGACAAATATCTGCATCATTGCCAAGAGACCTCAGCTGCGGATATGCCGCCGACCGCCGAGCCTCACCTTTGGCATCCACTGGCAAACCAACAACTGCAACTTTCTGGTGATAAAGTTGTAAAAGTCTTTGAGGCAAGATCAAGATTACCTACGCGTCCAACAGCAGAGAACCGCAAACTCGGAAACACTTGTGCGGCTGAACCGGAGTTCCAGAATCTTTCAGGTTGGCCGACGGAGCTTGGACGCCGAACCCAACCCGCGGAGATGTGAGACAGTTGCAGGGCCGGCTATGTTGGCGGTCCGGCGTCCCAAGTGACAACCCCAAGACCTAAAATCTCGCGGGATTTCCTGAACAGGAACGGGTTGTTTGGAAGAAGCGACAAGACGCAGAGGATGGAGGGGGGTTGCGAGGGTAGATGGGCTGGGAAATGTCTCATGGCCTTTTCCCACCGTTCGTCAAGCTCGTCAAAAAAAATAAAAAAGGTCCATGGTCGGACGTCTTTTGTAAGCATCGGATACGTGGGTGAAGAAGGACCGATCCGTGGAGACCCTTGAAGAGCGACTCCGGAGTTGTGAAGTACTGCCTCTTAGTTGGCGGCCGTGGGAACAAATGGCCGCTGGGCTTGCCGCTCGCTGCAATGACTGCACCGATTGGAACGCCTCGACGGGTGGGCATTGCGGCAATTTCTGGTCACAAACTCTGCCGATTTCCAGCAGACTGCAGCAGAGGTTCATGCCACAGTTGCATTGGCCGGACCGGCATGAGATGGATCTTTTTCTATCCCATGGAGCCTTGCCAAAACGCCCCCCGCGGTGACAACATCGGAGTTGATGGGGGGAGAAACATACAGAGTAGAGAAGGGAAGGAAATGTTCCTCAACACAGGGCAACAGGGGACGGCGCATATCCGCCCTGCAGACCCGACAGATATGGCTCCAATGGAACTGGGCCCGACAGTCCAGGTCGGAGTCAGGGTGACAAGCTGCCTGTTGCTACGGAGCACCGTTTCACACAGGCTGGCTGAAGACCAAGACCAAGACCCACGGCTCCCACGGCTCGCCTCGCTTCTCATCGCGAATTCGCAGCGGCGAAGGTCCAAGGCCCCAGGCCGATCACATCTCCCAAAGCCAAAGTCCGATCGGGAGGCTCGGTGGTGTCCGGCGTTTGGAAAGATGGAGACGAGAGTCTGGGAGTACCGCCGCAGCAGCTGGAGCCGGAGACTGGAGCATGGAGCCCAGGCCAAGGAAGAGTTGCTGATGTTGGCGTTTTGGCGTTGGACCCTTTTTGGGCCCTTGCTACCCGCCCGCCTGAAAATGTGAGGGGCCTTTGAGGTCATATGGGAAAGCACGTTTGCTTGCCGTGGACCACAGACCGTGGTCCCAGGGGCGCGAATCCGCACGTCTCTGGCAGGCTGCGTGTGCATTTGGGAGCCTGTGTCTTGTCTTGGGCTGATGTTCGACAGGGCTCCCGCTCTATTTTTTGTTTCCCCCCTTCCTCTGATGTTTTTTTTTCTTTCTCATTGGAGCTCCGTCGCGCGCTCTGACAGCCAGGTTAGTCCAACAATTCTGCTGCAGCTTGCAGATGAAGGCACCTTAGCTTCTCTTCAGTCAAGGTACCCGATCTTGCTTAGGTGTCGTTCCCAGGCCGGGGTCTGTTCTGCCATTGAGCAGGTGCAGAAGTACAGTACATACATGCATCTGAATATATGACTTGGCTTTTATCCTGCGGATGGATAAGGTGGGATTTAGGACGGGTGAGTGACAGCAGTGGGAGTTGATCGACGTTTGCGTGAGAGTTCCCTCCCCTTCACCCAAGTGACGATGCAGTCCATCTAAGACATCCGCACCACCATGTGTGAGATTCGCACAGTCGACTTCCGCATGGCTTCCATCTGATCCGGTGGGGAGTGTAGGTCTTACGGCGGACCAGGCTGATTACAACTTAGTGACGAAGGGTTGCTTTGTCTTGTCCAACCCAATTGTCCACTACCGAGGCCCATGCCGTCAGCGCCGGACGAATCAATGCGGATTGACTGACTCTGTGCGAGCTGGAGCTGTGCCAGGACGCTCTGAATTAACTTGGAGGACAGGACAGGACGGATATTGAGGGCTGGTCTGGATCTGGTGCTGATGGGCGGCGGGCTTAAGACCGACAGACAGTTAGAATCTCCGGCAGCGCTCAACATTTTATCGACAACACCGAAGACTGCCCCTCCTTTTTTCCCCTCCATTGACATCAACCCTGTCCAAGTTCCCGTGTCAGGTCCAAGTCCAGGTAAAAAGGCCCGGAGACTGCAACGATGGGCGTGGCCGCGCAAACAATGGCCGAAAATCACTGGAAAAACTCTCCAGAGAGCCCATGGTTCGGGATGAAGGCTCAGTCACCGTGCGCCTATAGATGTGAGTCTCCCGGCCCAGTGAAGGAAGTGTCCGGATACAGGAGAGCAGCACAAGGAAATAAATAGAAAAGCAAAATAGCAGCCTGTGCTACCATCGTCGACCTGCTTTCTCCCACCTACCCACTTACCTATCAAGGGAAGCTTACCCACTGACTGATTCGCCCCGAGGTGCCTAAAGGCGAGCGCGGCGGTGCGGGACTTACAGCAAGTACACAAGTACAGTACATGACGCGCTAGAAGAGCAGCAAAACACACCCTCCGGCTGTGAGTAAGCTCCCCCTTGCTCTCGCTTTGCGCTGATGGCCCCCGCCTGAGAGCACTAAAAGCGGCACCTAATCCTGCCCTCGAGCCAAGTACCTTTTAGCTTTCTGCCCGTCTTGTCTGTAGGTGTACCTTCCCCCTACCCTGGACATCTCCTTCCTCCCCTCATCCACGCCCGTACCCATACCTCTCACGGCGCACCCCTACCTTCATCTGTGCTTCGTCATTACTAAATACCCCAATCCATCCGTCCCGGATCCCGCTCTGTATCTCTTTCCAAAACCTTCCCAACTCCCTCTTCTGGCTTTTTGCTTGCTAACTTTGGTTTCCTTCGATAGAGACCTATCTTTACCCTTCCTTCCTATCCTCCTCTCTCACAATCTTCACACAGTCGCGCCGCTTCACCGCCGACATCGTCACCATGGCCGACCTTAGCTCCGCCGCAGCGTATGTCACCCCGCCTTCCAACCCCACCAAGCTGCGCTCTCTCTCGCTCTGGCGACTCCGGACTCGAACTCGGCATCGCGAGCGGGATTCGATACCACCGCCGACGTTGAGCGGATGATCGCAATTGGTGCAGCATGGAATTTTCGGACCTCGGATTTTTTGCTAACTCGTGCGCGCTCACAGTTCCATGGAGCTGAAGGAGAACACCGTCATTGTTGTTCTCGGTGCTTCCGGAGATCTGGCGAAGAAGAAGACCGTACGCAGCCACAGCTCCTTGGTGACGTGAAAATTAGCTGACATTTTCTGCAGTACCCTGCTCTGTTCGGTCTGGTATGAGCTTCTCGGACCCGCGCGTAGCGATGCTGCGAGCTCGGCGAACTGACTGGCGTAAATAGTACCGAAACCAGTTCCTTCCCAAGGACATCAAGATCGTCGGATATGCGCGCACAAAGATGGACCACGAGGAGTACATCCGCCGCATCAGATCCTACATGAAGACCCCCACCAAGGAGATTGAGCAGCAACTCAACGACTTCTGCAGCCTCTGCACCTATGTTTCCGGCCAGTACGACCGGGATGACTCTTTCCTCAACCTGAACGCACACCTTGAGGAGCTTGAGGCTGGCAAGCCCGAGACTCACCGTCTGTTCTACATGGCTCTGCCCCCTAGTGTCTTCACCATTGTCTCTCAGCACTTGAAGAAGTGCTGCTACCCTACCAAGGGCATTGCCCGCGTCGTTGTATGTTGATTGGTGCTCCCAATGGGTTCAGATTCACTGACACGAGCGCACAACAGATCGAGAAGCCCTTCGGTAAGGACCTTGCCAGCTCCCGCGAGCTTCAGAAGTCGCTGGAGCCCGACTGGAAGGAGGATGAGCTCTTCCGCATTGACCACTACCTCGGCAAGGAGATGGTCAAGAACATCCTCATTCTTCGCTTCGGCAACTCTTTCTTTGGCTCCACCTGGAACAGACAGAACATCGACAACGTTCAGATCTCCTTCAAGGAGCCCTTCGGTACCGAGGGCCGTGGCGGTTACTTCGACGAGTTTGGCATCATCCGCGATGTCATGCAGAACCACTTGCTCCAAGTCCTGACCCTGCTCGCCATGGAGCGCCCCATTTCGTTCGCCTCTGAGGATATCCGTGACGAGAAGGTCCGCGTCCTCCGTGCCATGCCCGCGATTGAGCCCAAGAATGTCATCATCGGCCAGTACGGAAAGTCCCTGGACGGCAGCAAGCCCTCGTACAAGGAGGACGACACTGTCCCCAAAGACTCCAGATGCCCGACCTTCTGCGCCATGGTTGCCTACATCAAGAACGAGCGCTGGGATGGTGTCCCCTTCATCATGAAGGCCGGAAAGGCCCTCAACGAGCAGAAGACGGAGATCCGCATCCAGTTCAAGGACGTCACCTCTGGTATCTTTAAGGACATTCCCAGAAACGAGCTTGTCATGCGCATTCAGCCCAACGAGAGTGTCTACGTCAAGATGAACTCCAAGTTGCCTGGCCTGAGCATGCAGACTGTCGTCACCGAGCTCGACCTTACCTACCGCCGCCGCTTCTCCGACCTGAAGATCCCCGAGGCCTACGAGTCTCTCATCCTGGACTGCCTCAAGGGCGACCACTCCAACTTCGTCCGTGACGACGAGCTCGATGCCAGCTGGAGAATCTTCACTCCTCTTCTGCACTACCTTGACGACAACAAGGAGATCATCCCCATGGAGTACCCCTATGGTGAGTCTTTGTGCTGTTGGTCACACTTCTGGCTTTGTTGCTAATATGTCTGCAGGTTCACGCGGCCCTGCTGTGCTGGATGACTTCACCTCTTCTTATGGCTACAAGTTCAGTGATGCGGCTGGCTACCAGTGGCCCACTACCTCGGCTCAGGCTCCCAACAAGTTGTAAGTCATGTCGCGCGCATTAGCGTAGCTATATGAATAGATGAATTGATTCTAAATGATGTCTTTGAGCAGCTGAGCAACCCCCTATCTTACCACCAATTCCAAAAGAACGCACGCCTCGGCCACTGCACCCGCGATATCCCAAGCGCCGCCTCATGACGCGAGCGTAACGTATTATATCCATCGAAGGGAGGGCATAGATTCACCAAGAAGACATAAACAAGGGAAGCCAGAGAGAACACCCTAAGGGTGGGCACTGGCTGGAAGATGGAATTTCTTCGCTTTGCTTGGCCGTGTTAGGAAGGATAGAAAATCAATGAGATTTACGTTTCCCACGTTTGACCGCTCGACGTTTCTGAGTCGCAGCCAACATGAGGGAGGAATGCGCCGAATAGTAGTTTCCTTCACAGGGGAGCTCCAGGTTGGAAGACCTGCGAGTCATTGGGGGCTCCAAATGCTAACAGAAACGTCATTATTTGGGGCAGCTCGACGAACTTGGCCGGTTTCTGCAGCATATGCATCCGGCTTCGCCAGTCCACGTATCCTCCGACCCATTATACACAATCTGGTCGAAGGCGCCGGCCATGTCGCATCCTGACGCCTCGCTCATGGCGACGGCTGGCGGCATGAGCCTGTGGCCCGCGGCATGCTGGGACATAGATTCGAAGACTGAGACTAGGAAGCTCGCTTTGGATAAGGCACCACTCAGGTAGATTAAAAAGTTCCCTGGGTGAGTGAAGGCGGGTACGTACCCGTAGTGGAGACCGCTGAGTCAGGTCCTACGTTACATAAGGTAAGGTAAAGGGAAGGACCGTAGGTCGGCTGGTTGGCCAGGCCAGGTCGGCGTTGCCTGAGAAAAAAGAGCAAGGCTCGGGCTGCACCTAGACCTCCTGCCTTGCTGTTCTGGCTGGTTGCACGCTCCTTCCATCGCAACACCACCCTCAATTTGCCCGCCGGCCGATCACCAAGTGCCGGTTTTCTCTGCGCACCCGACAACCACGGCTTCGCGACATCCGTACACATCGACATCCGACCCACGAATTGATCGCAGCCTTCCTCACACGCATCACTGCGACGCCGAAACCGCGACTCTCCGATCGTCGATTGCTGCCAGGACTTTCCCCCCAGATCACGCTGCCTCATCGCGTTTCCACGACACCACCCCTGCCTCTACGGATTCGATCTTTCCGTCTCTTGTCGAACCCCCTCTCGAAGCGCGTCGTGCTCACCGATTCTGTGCCCTCTGTTGATGCGATTGCGCCACACTGCTTGTTTGCGCATCTGGCGCCGATGATTGAGTCCCATCTCACAGCCACCGTGGATAGGGATCAGTCTTTCACGTCACTTGGTCGCTTGTTTGCGGCGACCTGCCCACCGAGAGCAAAGTTACTCTACGTTGATCACGAAGCGTCCTGCATCCCACTCTCGGGGGGACGGTCGTGAGGCAGCCAACGACGTAGGGAAAGGCCTTCCCCCGATGCCTGGTGTTGTCAACATGGAGAATGGAGGGCAGAATGGAACACATTCGAATCACGATAGGAATTTGAAAATGAACGGCGTCAACGGTACAACGATGGACGGTCAGCCCTCGCCGAACAAGGGCAAGGCGCCCGTCGAGGCTTCTAGCAATCTGGCGAACGGGGTGCCAGCCGACCCAGGCAAACAGCAATCGCAGATGAACACCGGTCTAACTTTGCAGCCGAAATCGAGAATGAACGACCTTCCCGAAGAGATTGTGCACATCACTCAGGGGTATATACCGTTGTCCATGATTGTTTCCCGACTCGCGCAACGAACCCACGAAGACCTGCAGAAAGTTATTATGGAGATGGCGGCCGTGAAATGGGCACCGCCGGCGGTCAACGGAAACACACCACACGGCAACGAAGCACCGGACGACATGTCGGAAGGAAACAAACGAAAGAAGATGTTGATGCTCAAATTTGCGCAAGATGCGCACGCTAAATGGGTCAAGGCCCTCGTCATCACGGACTGGAGCAGGAACGCAGAGGCTGTCAGCAAGCTCATTGATATCAAGGCGCATATCGATTCCAAGAGGATGCTGTACGACTATGCCCAAGACCTGCTTATCGATCTCAAGAGAGGTCTCAACGGCGCGAGACTACCGAATCCTGATTTGAAGACCGCTTTGCAAGTCCTCACTACCGGCGAGGCATCGTGGGTCCCAGAGGTAAGCTTTCCGCTATAAAAGGCGAGAACTTCCACTGACATCAACTTATAGCCTGGATACATACTTCCGCCGCCTCTCACACCGGAGGAGCAGTTGAAGTGGATTGATGACCTGAACACCATGCTTTCCTTACGCCTTAATCTGGATGACTATGACAAGATTCCGCATCAGTTCAAGACCTACAGCATACACTCAGGCAGAGTGACTTTCAAGGTCAAAGGCGAATTTGAGGTAGATTTGACCATTGCCGATGAGGACTTCACCAAGCAATTCTGGTTCATCGACTTTCGGTTCGCCTTCTGTCCGTCTGCGAAAAAGCTATCTGATGGGCTGGTATCATTCCTGGAAGGCCAAGTCAACGAAATTCTTGGCAAGGACGGTTTAGAAGGCTGCTACAGGTTCCTGCACGAATTCGTCCTCACGCACAAGATCAATGAGCTCAAGCGACAGGCACTCGAATTGAGTCGAAGCACGTGGACGGGAACCTTGATGGTGGAACCCCTGAACCGAGCTTTGGCGCTGCAGTACTGGACCACAAGATACGGACCAAACGGGCCCAAGAGTTGGGTCATGGTCGCTGTCAACAGCGCGAAGAAAACGAACGGTCAATTAGACCCGAAACAGTCGAGTCGGTTAGTTGCGCGTTGGTATCGGGACAACAAAGAGGTCAAAGACGTTCTATTACCGTTTGATGTCGACACCCTCTGCGCTGAGGATCTGCTCAAGACGGCGGTTGCCAGGCACGTGGAGCATATTCTCTCATCGATTCACTCCAAGTTGCTTTCATACCCTCGTTTCGCGAACCGGGAATCGTCGATGACATTGAAGGTCTCGAAGAAGGAGCCGGTGGAATCGTTCTTGAGCATGCAACTGAGCCCACGAGAAAATGTTACCTTGGTCGTAGAACCAGTAACTGGCTTTGCGGCAATTCAGCCTCACACCAAATACACACTCAGTGGTGAGACACGGCTTAACTATGGCCAAAAGGATCCCGCAGAAGATGGTGTGGTCTGTCTGGAAAGCATAAGGTGGGGTTACGTTATGGAAGAGTTCAACCGCCGGGGGCGAAGCGTTGGATGGAAGACCTGCAAGAGTCCACTCTCAAACGAAGATATCAAGCAACTCATTCGGACCAGGGAGGCATTCCAGACAATCTTCTTGCAGCGTCAAAGTTTGGATGAGGACTGGCACGTCATGGCCTCTTTGAGCCTTGCTGGTGATGAGTGGTGGTTGATACAAATGTAAGTCTCTGATCCGTTGCGCACTTGATGTGTGTAGTGCTGACCCGAATAGCGACCGCAACACGCCAGCACGCCCGATCAAGTTTCATTGTCGACTGCGTCTTAACCAAGGACAACCCGACTTGGACGACTCATTCTGGAGCAATCTAACCACCTTCGTCACTGGCACGATTAGCCATGTTACCGATTTGCAAAACTTACACACTAATAGGGTCAAGTATGTGATGAGGGAGTCGACTAACTATTCTTTGCCTCAACAAGTCCGTATGCCATCGATTCTTCTCAAGCTGTCGCAAATCCTACGCCACAGCCATCTCGGTGGGCATTCGGGCCCCAACGATGCATCAGATGAATCAGACAAATTCGCTCCCTCATGGGCCCAGAACCATGTCGAGATCAAGTTCAAGGGGCTTCAACCTCAGGTTCCTGTGGCTCTCGGGCAAGATGACAAGGGTGCCTCACCGGTGGATGTGATTGAGAACTGCAAGATCAACACCGTAGTAGACGCGATAATCAGGGTGAAGGATAGGTCGAAGTTCACGCTGCTTAAGGGCCGCATTGATCGGGACGTATCTTTCAGCCCTCGAAAGGGCGAATTCATCTTCCGCATTCGACAGACGGTCGGCCACCCTATCCTCGACATTCTCACAAGCCACGTCAAATCCATAGACCGGCTCGTTGGCTTCCTCGAAGCCATTAGCAAGGCAAGAGGTTCTCTCAAATGCGAGAGGATGAGTCTTCGCCAAGTTATCTTCACATACGGCGATGTCGCAATGCCAGGAGAGAGCGACGCAACAGCAAAGCCTCGCCGTTGGCGGGCAACTCTTGACCTGGCCCGGAGCGACATCCGGATATCTTTAGAAAAGGGCAATCCGCATTTGCGAATGCTGGATTTGTTCACTACGATGGTCAACACCCAGGCTGGCCTTAAAGCCCTCATCATCTACATGCCGTTAATGTTGCCGGTGCTGAAAACGGTTGGGAGCATCGAGTCCAAGTGGGAGGCTCTCGAATCCACGAATCAAGGGCGCGTCGAGGTGTTCCCAAGAGCCGTTGACTGGGTTGCCATCCGCTACACACTTACAAGCCCTTCAGGGCAGTCGCGGGTGCTCGCCGTTGACGTAAGGAGCAAAATGAGACGCCACGTGTCGTGGTTTCACGTCCAGCGGGTGACGGGAGGCGACTCTTTCGGCCCTGACGAGGAGTTTAACAAACTTCTCAAGGGCATCTGGGAGTCCCACGGCGATGGTTGGCGGGGACTCACCACCGCGGCGGCATCCAGGCCTGGGCCGAGCATCATGGATCTGCTTACAAAACTCGACGACGCAGTCCGCACCCACGCCGCGACCGGCGGCAATGGGCCACCATCATCAGACGGCGCCGCGACACAATTCAGCCAGACCTTTTCGGCAAACCAATCTTTCGGCACGCAGCCTACAAGCGTCAGTCAAGGGAGCAACAGGACCTCAGGAAGTAAGCAAGCGCCGTTGGTACTCGACTAAGGCAGGACGCTAGCACGGGTTTGCTGTGTCATTGGTTGCTGTCTCAAATACTTTTCTCTTTCTTTCCTTACCCCCTTTTTTTTTCTTCAAGAGTCATCATCCATTCATACCGTGATACTAAGGGGCCTGGGGTATACGCAACGTGGATAGCAAAGGTGATGGCATTCAGCGGTTTATCGTGCCCTCAAGAGTAGCACGCCGGCCGGACTCGACCGAAATAGACGGTCGCATCGATACCTCCAATAAAATTTGTAAACTTGTTGACTTTGACGTACACATGCGCCGTGATTATGAACACATTGTTTTGCCACCATTGATCCAAATCTATCAAGATATTTTAACACCAGGTGTGATCAGCTCCCTCACGTCCGTAGCTATGAACAGGTCGAACGCCACGCCTAAGGACGGGAGTGCCTTAAATAAAGTACAAAATACGACCGTCTAGATTCTCTCCCTTACGTATGCGCATATAGGGGTTCTATCCAAACAGTCTGTAAAGCCACGGAGCTTCGGGTGCAATATTACGACCGATCCTTTGCAGCATCATGCGGTGGCACAGGAAGAAATCAGGCTTGCGTTCCTGGTACGCTCCCAGGCCCGTCTCACCGACGTGGCCAAGGGACGCGCGCGCAATGTGCGATGCCAAATCGTATCCGGCGCGCATGCCGCTCGTGACGCCAATGGGGCCGTACGAGCCGCCGGCGACGGCGACGCGGCGGTTGAAGGAGTACTCGATCTCGCTGCTCGCGCGGTCCATGCGCTGCCAGTGACCGACGTGGTGCTGCGGGATGCAGTCCTTTGCGAAGTGCGCCATGGCGAAGCAGGGCGTGGAGGCGGGGATGCCGAGCTGGCGTTCGAGGACGGACTTAGCCATCTCGATACCCTCTTCCGTCGTCGGGGGGGCCTTGTCGTTCCAGTAGTGGCCGCCCAGGAGGACGAAGAGCTTGGTGCCTTCGGGTTCGCCCGGGGCCGGGGCGGCATCGAGAACGTCCGAGTCGAAGAAGACGCCGAGGACACCTTCGGGGTTGTTTTCCTCGGAGCGGGGGACCAGGTATCCAACGCCGCGGTGTTTTTTGTTCAGCCTTGGCTGGGGATACCACAGGTTCACGGCCATGATGGAGACGTTTGGCGAGTCTTCAAGGGAGGGGAGCGCGCCGGAAGTCATGTTGTAGAGGGTGTTGCTTGTCGTCGTGGAGATGACCTTGTCGTAGAAGGCAAAGTCCCTAGACTTCTTGGTAAGGATCTGGCTGTGTCAGAGGGTTTGTTTCCAGAGTTCGTCGGGGTGATGAGGCACTTACTGCAGCCTTGTCTTGCCTTTCGTTATACCGAAGGTCCACTACCGGCTCGCCCAGCTTGAAAGTGACGTTTTTTCTGGCCCTGAGCTTTTTCTCAATCGTATCTGGCAAGCTACTCAAGCCGTCCTTGAAATACACAAAAGCGTCTCGCTGTGTATAATGGACTAAGTGCCTCAACTCTTCATCTGCACCTAATGTATGCAAGATATGCATCTCTTGGCGAGGAACCAACAAGCGGTCATGGTTGTCACGATCTGCCTCGTCCGACCTGGGTTTTGAGGGCGCGTAGAAAAACTTCCACCACTGGGCGGGCATGAAGCTGCGCATGCTGATCTTGTCAGCGTCGCCACCCCATATGCCGTGGATCATGGCTGATACCAAGTTGTCCACCAGCTGCGGCTTCCCCGTGGCGAATTTGACAAATTCGGCGACAGACATATCGGCAGGGTGTGGTTCCTTGCGGGCCTTTAGACGTCGTCTGATGGCGGTGACAAGGCCTGGGAAGGCGCCGCTAAAGACACTGTTATAGATTGGCTCGTTCCAGTAGCCCTGCAGGCTCATGCTGACCATTCGTTCGTCGTAGTAGATGTAGCGACTGAGCGGCAGCTTCGAACGGTATTCCTCAATCATTCCTAGGTCTCTGAGCTTCATGCCATGGTCAGCGCTGGCGACAACTTCTCAGGACAAGGGTGACAAACGAGGTCCCAGAGCACAAGATCGTCGAATTTCCACATGTCCCTTCCCATGCCACGCAGCGTTCTCGGGCCACGCTCGAAGCGCACCTTGCCTCCGATTCCGCCCACGTTGACGTCGACCGTTTGCGTATTGATCCATCCGCCGGTGCGGTTCGCCGCGTCATAGATGGTGATGCGGGATGTCTCCGGGAGCCATTTCGCGAGGTAATGTGCCGTCGTCAGGCCGGTGATTCCAGAGCCGATGATGGCAACTTCCTGCGGGACGCCCATTCTGTTGCGAACGTTATGGCGGGGGTCGTAGGCGGGCTTCTTATCCTCCTTCTTCTTTGCGGCGGCCGGCTTTGCAGCGGAGAGGAGAGCACTCGTCGAGAATCGTGGAGGCCTTGCGATGCCATTGCGGGCGCTGAGCGCCGCCCGGCAGAAGCGCTGCGAATGGTAAGATCTTAATAGAGCCATGAATGCATTGTCGGCTCTTCTGGAAACCATTGAGGGAGGCAATGGCTCGGATAAGTGAGAGGGTGAAAAAAGGAAGTGTTGGCGTGAGGAACCTGTTGGTTGCAAAGTGGCGTCACGACACAGAAAGTATTTTGGCAAGGGTCTTGCAGCTAACCGCACAGCTCCGGAACTGGCGACTGGGAAGCTCCAGGGACCCACCACTTTGCACAAACATCACCTTACGGATGGATTTCAACATCCTGTCAGTTTCTTGATTGAATTTTTTATTGGTTCTGTCAATTTTATCGAAGGACGCCGTCTATCTTTCTTATGTTTACGAGACTACATTTCCTCTGTTCAAAATTTAAGGTACTTAACGCTTAGAGTGACACAACAGTTACACAAGGCGGCGGAAGTAGATATAGCGACGCCAGTAGGGACGAAAACGACGACGACGACAGTAGAGGTCTAAACGACCCCAAAGGAAATGATGCCGCTACACAAATGCACAGCCAAAGTAAGTTGTGTCTGTCAAAGGCTTCGATGAAGCCCCGCCGGAGACCCGAAAGGACCGGCAGTCTGAATATCGGAGAGAACTCCGTTGACATGGACACAATACGCGAAGCATTTCAAGACTGACTGTGAGGCCTCATAACGAATGCATTACTTGCCCCAACGCTGCTAGCAACCATATTTTTGGTGGCCGCTGAAACGCACTTCGGCTTGCCCAAAGCCTTCTCTATACACGAACATGTGAATAATCGCACCCGCAACGCCGATTGCCGATTGTGCCCTGCCGCTTTGGCCATACATCATCGCCCAATTATCATACAAGAAGTCGCTGCTCCTTTCCGGGCCAGCCAAGGCCTCTTTTTGTAGATACCCGCTTTGCCAGTCTCGAGGGACTGGCCTCTCCGTTCCACCCGCTTCGAATCATTCTACCCACTGTTCCAAACCATGAAATCGGGCCTTCCCGTACAGCTTCTAACTGATGACCTCCTGGACGCTGCCTTGCTCTTGGCCGACGGCGGTCTCTGATTCGGGAAGTATCACCTCAGTCTCAGCCTGGCCATCTACGAACTGACGGTCGCTGACATGGCTGTTGCCATCTGCGGTCCAGACCTTGTCCTTAAAGACCCCTTGTTGTCCTTCGTCGTGGGTGTAGACGCAGTGAGGGTTCTTGCAAGGGTTGAATCGACACTTGATCTTAACATGTGTAAATTTGCAACCCGCAGTGGTGCAGCCGGCGCCATTACGGCAGAGAGGCATGTCGGGATGCCTGAAAGGACACCTTGGGTTTGTGCAGTTGGGGAAGAATTTGCAGTCTTGCTCGCCCTGGTGCGCAAGTTTCGTGGCGGGTGAAGGATGGCGACCCACACACTTGCGGTTCTTGCATGCAGCGCCAAAGGTGCAGACATCATTAAGGTCGACAGTGGTACCAGGTGGCGCCGCAGGAGACTGGTGTGCGAATTTGCACTCTCTGTTGGTACAGTGAAGGTTGTACTTGCACACCGTCTCGTCCGGGTTGAGCGGCTCGCGTTTCGATTGTCCCATTTCCACATCCTCGCCCTCGGCCCCTCCCTCGGCCATTCCCGAGTCTGACTTGTCGTTGCCCTGACGGTTCCTGAAGTTGTTGCGGTTCTGAGTTCGATCGAACAGGGACTTTCCGCCGCGATCACGACGTCCGCCACGGCCGCCAGATTGGTTCATGAGTTGTTGTTGAAGCTGGCTCATCATCTGTGCTTGTTGCTCCATCATCGCCATGAGATCCATCTGGGTAGGCTGCTGTCCGGGCATATTCGGAGGCATTCCCCAGGCACCGTTCATGCCATTCATGCCCGGTGGTACTTGTTGGCCGTTCATTCCCGCCATCGCGTTCAGACCAGCCTGGATGTTGACTCCGCGTCCGTTCATGTTCCGGCCGCCTCGTCCCATGCCGCCTCTCGGTCCCGTAGGGGGGCCACGAGCATGGGAGTTGATTCTATCGTTGCCGCGGGTGCGGTGGAGAACTGAGTCGGTTGATCTGTCCATGGCCTTTGACATGTGACCAAGCATACGCTTTTCGCGGCCGCCTCCACGGGCGTTGGGGCCGTTGCGCATTGAGCGGGGACCAGTAGGACTGCATCTTGTTAGCGACGGGAGTAGGGTAGATTGACGGGAACGAGAGGCATACGCGTTGAATTCGTTAGCATCGCCTGCACCCATGTCGGTGTCCATCTCGCCGGACGCGACATTCTGGTCGCCCATGCCAGCCATGGCATCGCCACCATGTTGTGTGTGGTTGCCATTCAGCTGTGCGTCAAGTGACTCTGCTTGTTGGAATAGCCATCTCGCAAAATCGGTGCAGGCGGGATCATCGGGATCGAGGCCGAGGAGATCGGTCGCGAGTTCGTGGGCAATCTGCTCCTGCGTGCGACCGTTGACGAGCATGAGGATAATGTACTCGGCCAGCGCAGCATCATCGGAAGCCCAACCAGCCTCGACAAGCTTTGGCTGGATGGCGGCGCTCAGCGCATCAGCCAGCGGGGTGTTGAGGACGACTTGTACCGTCATTTTGGAAAATCGCCTACGAGGCGTGGGTCGCGTTGAGATTCGAATGCGATCGCGGTTTGGTATGTGGGAATCTGAAGGGCGACCGCTAAGAGAGGGCAAGAGACGCGTTGTTGGCAAGCAGGAGGAGTCGTCAACGAGGCGCCAGGCGGTAGTTCGGTGCAGGGACGATGGGCTCGCGAGTGGAACTTCAGGCCCAAGGTATGGTATATAAGAGGCCGGCAATCCGCAGAGGTGTTGAGGGTGTTGCAAGGTTTGGGGGCGCAACAAAAGAATGGATGATTGGAGATAGGTAGTGATCTGGTGCTCCAAAGCCAGAGTCCAGGTTTTTCGCGGTTGACTGGCTAGGAGCACAGACCCGAAGAACAAGGCACGTGACTCATAAATCGCCTTTGGCGGTGACGGAGGTTTGGGAGTGGCGATCCACTTCTCATTAATCAGCGCAACGGTTCGCGGTAGGTACCTAGGTACCTCTGGTAAGGTAAGGTAAGGTAAGGTGAGCAGCGAATGAATCGCTCAACCTGTCTCCCAAGCAATAGCACTTGGCTCGACCCCATTCTGGCATATTCTTCGACTCTCATACAAAGCTACAAATCTTTCCTCACAGCAAAGGTTGAATCCCCCAGGCTTGAATAGACCCGTTTTCAGCCTCAAGGAAAGCGCGGTTTTAGGGACTCAAGAAGGGCCTTTCTCTCTGTGGGCTGGGGACCACTGCAAGCCATGGGCGACTCTACATGCGGTGTGTTTGGGACCTGCAGGCGAAAACCTTCGAACACGAAAGGCTTTGTCGTCACGTTCTAGCTATTTCCTGAAGCCTCGAGTTGCGACATGCGTCTGGATGTCTTTTGTCTTGCCTTGTGTCAGTTTCGAGCTCACCTGTTCAGCAGCTGTAGCTATTGTTGGCCAGCGTCTCGAACTAGAAGCCAACCCTCCCCGTTGTCAATGAAATGTTACAGCGCAGGCACTGGATGAGACCTGCTGCAGCTGAGGTCCCAACTCTGGCTGGCAAGATTGGATACCTTAGATAGGGCCATCTTACGGACACACTGACGACACCAGCACAGACTGTTGAGGCTGGCCTATCATGAGAGATAAGAGTCTTACGTTGCAGATCCTCGATGCCTGTCTGCAGGCTGTCACCCGCCTGCTTGGCCGCCCATCTTGTGTTCTTGGATGGTTGCCACGAAGTGTCGAATGACCATGGTGATGCCCAGCATCAATGTCGGACTTTATCCTCGCCATCGAATTGATGCGCGTGCCTGCATTGCGTTGCCTGCAGTGTTCATTCCGAGGAGGAAAGCCCCAGCACGGTGCCGCAGAGCTGGTGAAGCGAAAGGTGCGAAAGCGAGTCTGCCCTGCCCTGCCCTGCTCTGCCATCGCTCTTCGCTCTTACCTTACCTCACCTCATGCATGACCGCCGCTGCCTCTGCCTCTCTTCCGAACCGGGAGGAAGATCCTGCACGTCGGGCCTTCTACTTATTGGCCGGCAATTAGAGTTGGATTGGCCCCCCTAGCGGTACTGCCGTTTCCCCGCCCCCTGCCGCCACGCCGGCTGGCTGCCCTGCGCTTTTGCCCGTTGGTTTCTTGGTTTCTTGGGTGGCCGCCATTTTCCAACACCGCCTTCTCTTCTCCTCACTGCTGAGGTGAGGTGCGTGGGTGCTCCCTTGCTCTTCCCCTCTCTGCCTGTCTTGTCGTCCTGCATCGCCCCTCCGGGATGGGATGAAGATCCCAATGGCCGCTCACAATAGTCCTGTTCCATGTACCAAGCCGCCAACGCCAGAGCTCAGGCCGCCGTCTCTACTTTCTGTCATCTACCACACTGTTTTTAGCCACTTGTCAATCATCGTGTATTTTTGATTAACCTATCCGACTAAATACACGTACGCTCTTTGACGTCTCCGCACCTGCAGAACACCAACCAACGCCGGCCACTGCCAGCCCGCAGACCGCCGACCGCAGTTCGCACTTTTCGGCTGTCTGCTCCACCGATCAGTCCCTGGCGTGGCATTGGCGTCCACGCACAGCCGATGACTTCGCAGTTCGCCCTGTGCCTCGAAGTC
This sequence comes from Colletotrichum horii, assembly GCA_027406005.1. Lineage (NCBI taxonomy): Eukaryota > Fungi > Ascomycota > Sordariomycetes > Glomerellales > Glomerellaceae > Colletotrichum > Colletotrichum horii. The sequence goes on along the minus strand of JANVYB010000001.1, from coordinate 6,873,751 downwards.
TGATGAAGGCATGCCCCTTGTACATCGGAGGAAACAACGAATTACGCCCCAGCCGGCTGTCCTGGATCACCACGGACAGACGCTGGGATAGATCAACATATTGCATCGTACCATTCGTCCTGCCCGGCCCTGCAGATTGCAGCCCTTGCCTGATATAAGACCCTCTTGTCTGCCTGCCTGCTAGGGACTGTCGGTTTTCTTTTTTCAGCACCCGTCAGACTGGCCCCATCCTCGAGGATCTCGTACAAAAGCTCTCAGCCCCTCCGTCATCAGCAGTAGCGCTGGTTGTTGAGCGGACTGGAGTCGACCTTGAACTTTGACGTAACGTTGCGACGTGAACCCCAATCGGCCTATCACAGTACGCTACCGCTCGTCTGGTTTTGCTCCCAACCACCAGTCCTGCCTCAGCCTGCATTTCTGTCCAGCTACGAGGCGCAGACCATCTTCTTCTTCGTCTGGTTCTTGGTCGCTGCAGCTCAAGGTTGCACGAGACGCAGCCTGCTGTGTGGGTGGCTAAGAAGCGTACCTCCAAAGGCTCTGGGCCAGGTTTTGCGTCGTGCAACGGGTTTTTATAAACACCAGCTCTAACCCAGAGTTTGGTGGTCAATAAACGGGTTATCCGGGGTTCTTTCTGTCGTTAATATTCACCATTGCCCGCCCTTTTCAATTTCACTGCCCATCATGTTACCCCCACTCGTCCTCGTATCCCTATCTCTCGCCTTCGGCCAGGTCAGCGCCAGTGTCTGGCCAGCACCCAAGAAACTCTCGACCGGCTCGAGTGCGCTGTTCATCAGCCAAACGCTGGAAATCACATACAATGGGGGATCTGTACGCTGGCTTCCTTGTTCTAATTCTGCTTCCCATGACAAAGCACAGGATACTGAGAAATTGTTTAACATGCAGCTTCCCTACACTTACGGGTACAGCCCAGCCCCAGGTTCGACCTTCAACAGCAAGGACATTGTCCAAGGAGGCGTTTCGCGGGCCATGGGTGCTATTTTCCAGCAAAACTTTGTTCCATGGAAATTCCACCCCAAGAATAGCCAATTCGAGCCCGATGTCAATGCGGCGGACAAGAAAGCGGTTACGTCGTTGAAGATTACACAAACGAGCGAGGACAAGCCGAGCGCATTCAAGCCTCTCGCCGGCGACGTCGACGAGTCGTACTCACTCAACATCACGGAAGACGGCGCGGCTACCATCGAGGCCAATTCTTCGATCGGCGTACTCAGAGGTCTCGAAACCTTTTCGCAGCTGTTCTACAAGCACACCTCCGGGACTTCATGGTACACCCCATTGGCGCCAATCTCGGTTGAGGATGAACCGGTCTACTCTCATCGTGGAATTCTCATCGATGTGGCCCGAAACTGGTATCCTGTCGAAGACGTTTTGAGAGTCATTGACGCCATGTCGTGGAACAAACTCAACCGCATTCATATCCACATCACAGATTCACAGTCGTGGCCACTTGACATCCCAGCGATGCCTGATCTTTCCGCCAAAGGAGCTTATCAAAAGGGTCTCTCGTATACCCCCGACGACCTGGCGAAGATTCAAGAATACGCAGTTCACCGCGGAATCGAGCCCATTATCGAGATCGACATGCCCGGGCACATCGGCTCAGTATCTTTCGCGTACCCGGAGCTCATCGTGGCTTACAACGAGAAGCCATACCAGTGGTGGTGCTTGGAGCCACCTTGCGGCGCTTTCAAGATGAACGACTCCCGTGTGGATGATTTCCTGGACAAGCTGTTTGACGACCTCCTGCCGAGAGTGAACCCTTACTCAGCCTACTTCCATACCGGGGGGGATGAGTTGAACAAGAATGACTCGATGCTGGACGACGGCGTCAAGACCAACTCGACCGAGATCCTGCAGCCGCTCTTGCAGAAGTTCATGGACAAGAATCACGCCCGAATTCGCAAGCACGGCCTCGTTCCTTTCGTTTGGGAGGAGATGGCACTCGAATGGAACATTACTCTGGGCGACGACGTAGTCATCCAGTCATGGCTGGGAAATGATGCTGTAAAGAACCTGACGAGCCAGGGCCACAAGGTGATTGACAGCAACTACAACCTCTGGGTAAGTTTCGTTCCGCCTTAGTACCAACTGAAGGATTCTTGACTGACCTTGACAGTATCTTGACTGCGGCCGAGGCCACTGGATGAACTTTGACAACGGGGCAGCTTTCGAGCAGTTCTACCCATTTAACGACTGGTGCACGCCGGCAAAGGGATGGCGACTGGCCTACTCACATGACCCCAGAGCGAACCTGACGGATGCGCAGGCCAAGTTGGTACTTGGAGGGGAGGTGGCAGCATGGAGCGAGTCGATCGATTCCGTTAGCATTGACGGCATTCTGTGGCCCAGAGCCAGCGCGGCTGGAGAGGTTCTGTGGTCAGGCCGGCAGGATGCCTCGGGACAAAACAGAAGCCAGTACGATGCGGCACCGAGGTTGGCCGAGTTCAGAGAGCGAATGGTTGCCCGAGGGGTCAGGTCGGAACCGGTGCAGATGACATTCTGCACTCAAGGAAACGCAACGGAATGCGCCTACACCATCGCATGAGGGGTTGGAGTCTGATGCTTACTAAATCCACGAAGGAGTTGCACAGCAGTCACGACCCCAGTCTTGACATGAACCTAGGATGGAGGCCGCGTTATGATCTCGCTGGCCAATAATACAACATTTTCATGACCGAACAGAGTTGGTACTAGACGATTGATGACGGCAGTCCTATTCAGCGTTCTATGCCGAACGTTGCAAAGACAGCCACCCCAGTGTGACCTCCGACGGTGACCAGCGCCGCCCCCGTGTCCCGCGTCCCGTCTCCCGTTGGAGCAAAGGTTCATCCGGAGGTCCTGCGGGACGTTGCCGCGCGGAAGCAGGATGCCGTCAAAACGCATTCGGGAAGATGTGCTGCACTCATGAGCTGTGCCTGTAAGAAGGGTCTCGTGCGAGCGGATCGACAACAAGGTACATGCCCCTAAGAAAGGGCCCACACGTGAGAACGATGCATCATGACGGGGAAGCAAGCTTCAAGCTATGAACACGGTGGAATGAATCTCTTGACTGGAATCCCGAACATGTGTAAACGACGAGTTGTTTCGGCATGGTCCGGCAGTGATATGCTGCAGTGCGGCGCACGCATAGGCACCTACGGATAGGTTGGAGGCGTCAATCCGGCCGGGAGGGGCGGAGCAGCTAGCGGGGGAGGGTGAGCTTCAAATGCGGGGGAACCAGGATGGGCGGCAGCAAAACTCCCTTTCTGGGTATTCAGATCGTGGAGGTGGCAGATTGTTCGTACTGTGTGGGTCCCGCTAATGAGAGTGCTGAGTCTTGTCATTGCGATCCCTGAGGCGCTGCTTCTCTCCAGTCTCTAAGCCTGTGTCGGCAGGATAGTGACCCTGACAAGTTGATCAAACTCAGTGACTGACAGCATTCGCACTGTCCATCTCTGTCCCCAGAACCGAAGCTTCGAAATGGGTCTTTGGTATCCAGCTCGCCTTCCGTCCAATGACTTGTCTCCTTCTGTTGCAAAAGAGCATCCCATCTGCAACTGCTTGGAAGGTTCGTTCGTAAACCCCACCACATGCCCGTCGACACAACTCGTTGCACCTCGGCAAAGGCATGTACCTTGCAGACTTTGCAACCCCTTCGCGTTTCTTGCTGCTGCTTCATTGGCCGTCTTGCCCGTTTGCTGGCCCGGCGTCGCTTGCTTCTGGCGCCCAGACGAGCAAACACGACAAGACATGCGTTATCACATTGGATGGATTCCTTTCACGAACAAGGTCAAGCCCTAGGAGAACGGCTCCCCGCGGCTCTCCAGTCCTCCAATCACTCTCCAACTCCGTCCCCGACGGCGTTGACATCTACCCGGGGTCCTGTCTCTCTCCGCGATGTCGTCCTCGGGACCGCATCTCTGAGACCATTCCCAGGGATACGGACGCCGGGAACACACTGCGCAGTGTGATATCTTCACTGACGAAACAGAGCCCTTGTGTAACTAAGCGGCCACTGCTGTCTCGCGCGTGGTCTACGGTAGCATCAGGGGAAAAGTACACCGCCTCGCATGTAAGTATGCCGTGCAGATCAGCACAAGACAGGGCAAGAGCATGCAATGTACGTGCAGAGCGTACGCACCTCCAACTCTACCCATCCCGTGATACATTCAGTGCACAGCGTCGGCGCAAAGGGCAGCAGAAAACATGGGAAAGAAGAGACGCGAGGGACCAGAAAAAAGAAAAAAGGCAGAACCGCTGTGGAGGCCCACGTACCTACCCTGCCATGTGGCTTCACACGGCCGCTAACACGCAGAAGGGCAAGTGTTTCGGCGGACGGACAACGACGGTGGGCATCCCATGATTCGATTCGCCATGGCTCTAGCTCTAGCTGCCCGCCGAGCGATGGATAGCTGCTTCTGGGTCCTCTTCTGGGCTCTCTTCTGGGCACATTCTCCAAGCCTACAAGAGCACGAAAGACCAATAATCTGCCCTTCATTTACCTAGCAGAAGTGCCCTGCCCTGCCCTGCTTTGGTAGCGTCTCTACCCGCGACCCGAGGATAACGCAACCGAACTCCAAGTGCGGAACAGGGACCAGGCCTCAAGTGCGGATCGAATAAGGTAAGTCCCTGGACCTGCTGGGCTGCTTGCATTGCAGCCTTTTAGCTTATTCGATACACACCTAGCATCTGCCGTTGATCCTCTTAGCTTGCGCCCATATATCAGACGTTTTCCCTTCCTCTGCGGGCTGGAACTTCGTCCCGATTCCGTTCCCGTCCCTCGTGATATCATATACGCAACTCTCTTGTTCTCAATTCACTCGGGCGGCCTGAGTTTTTTTGCTGCCTTTCACAGCGCTGAGCAGATTGCCGCACATCTCCTTCCGTATCATTCTTCACAATCAGCTTACAGACGCCGTTGCTTGATACTTTCCGAGACACCACACGGTCCCATCTCGTCTGTGGATGAGACTTTATTCCTCGATAGTAGCCTAGTTTGCCGCAAAATCATACACCCTAGAGAATCGGTGTTTTCCGCCTGTCATCATGGGCTTGGTCGAGGTAGTCCTCGAGTATATCACCGTCAAATCCGTCATCGTCTTTGCCATTGTAGCATGGTGGTTATGGGTCGCCGTCAAACGCTTCGATGAGTCCATACGCCTCCGCCGTCTGGCGCCCGGCACACGCGGACAGTCGCTCAATGCCCATCTCCCCGGTGGTAGGTACTCTTTTCTGTTACGCCCGTTTGGGAGATTCAGCAACGAGATACAAGGTTGAGGATGGCAATCAGCCTGCCACGAAAGGTCGATGATACTGACACATCTCAGGCATCGACTTCGTCTTCAAGGCCGTCCGCGGCGCCATGACGCACAAAAACGTCGATTTTTGGTTGGACATGCTCTCCAAGGTCAAGGGATGGACCGGTGAGAAGAGAATCCTGGGCTTGCGCATCGTCTTCACCGCAGAGCCGGAGAACATCAAGGCCATCCTCGCGACACAGTTCTCCGACTACGGCAAGGGCGAGCCGTTCCACCAGGAGTGGCGCGAGTTCTTGGGCGACAGCATTTTCACCACTGACGGTGACCAATGGCATGCCAGCAGACAGCTCATCCGCCCGCAGTTCGTAAAGGACCGTGTTAGCGACTTGCAATGCTTCGAAGCGCACATCCAGACGCTATTCAAAACCATCGCCAATGGCGGGGCTCTCGACGGCGAGGACCAGGTGGTCGACATGGATGCCGACGGAAAGGTGATGGACATTTCGGACCTGTTCTTCCGCTACACCCTTGACGTAGCAACGGACTTCCTGTTGGGCGAGGATGTCAAGTCTCTCACGTAGGTCCCCGATTAGCTCATTGACTGCCCACAGACTAACACCAGTCCAGGACCATCAAGCAAGAATTCGCCGAGGCCTTCAACGAAGTCCAACGCGTCCAGAACATCCTTGCTCGCGCCGCCAAATTGAAGCCTTTTGTCCCCCTCTATACCTTCCGCGCGGGTCTGAAGGTGATCAACGGCTTCGTCAACAAATTCATCGAGCGCGCCCTGCGCCTCTCCCCCGAGGAGCTCGCCTCCAAGTCGAAATCCGACCACGGCTACACCTTCCTCCATGAACTCGCCAGCTTCACCCGCGACCGCACCGTCTTGCGCGACCAGCTCGTCGCAGTCTTGCTCGCCGGCCGTGACACGACTGCGTCAACGCTGTCGTGGACAATTTATGAGCTGGGCCGTCACCCGGAGGTGGTGCGCAAGCTGCGAGCCGAGATCATCGAGCAGGTCGGGCTCAACCGCGAGCCGACGTACGCCGACCTGAAGAGCATGAAATACCTGCAGAACGTTATGAACGAGACGCTGCGTTTGTATCCAGTAGTCCCCTTCAACGTGCGCCTGGCGCTCAAGGACACGACGCTGCCCGTCGGCGGCGGACCGGACGGTACCTTGCCGTTGGCCGTGTGCAAGGACACCCCGATCGGATACTCGACGTTGCTGATGCAGCGACGCGAGGACTTGTACCCGCCCGTCTCCGAGAAGTTTGCGCACCCGAACGAGTTCTCGCCTGAGCGGTGGTATCACTGGCAGCCGAAGCCGTGGACATACGTCCCCTTCAACGGCGGGCCGAGAATCTGCATCGGGCAGCAGTTTGCGCTGACGGAGATGGGGTACACTCTGTGCAGGCTGTTCCAGAGGTTCGAGCGTGTGGAGAGCTACATGGACGAGATCGATGGCGGGAAGCCCCTGCTGAAGGCGGAGATTGTGCTTCAGCCTGGCGACGGAGTCAAGGTCGCTTTCTACAAGGGCAAGGACGAGTAGGTATGGGCAGATGAATCGGAAGCACGGGTTGGGGGTTTCTGGGACGGGTCCCAAGATGCATCACTTTACCGGGTGTAAGAAGAAAAAGGCAGATCTTGGGTAGGACAGGCGAGAGAGGTTGAAATAAGCATGGCCTTATCGTGGCCGTGAAGTAGAAGTCACGCGCCAAGAGGTCAGTGTGCTTGGCAACCAAACGAAAAGGATAGTGTCGTTTGGATAGCCTGATTGGTATCGCGGGGACATATGGGAGGCATAATGATTGGCCTACTTTCCATGGGCTGACTGCATATCAGGCGGTCTTACTCGAATGGGTGTTGGGAAGTGTACTATGGTTAGGATGTCTTGGCATTGGTCTGGCGGGAATTTTCCCTGGGGCGGCGCGCATTTCGCGGAGGAACAGTGGCGGAAGAATCGGTAATTGTGTAAATACCTGACGAGGGAAGGCTCCTCTCGTCGACATTCTCTTCGTAGTATGCTACCATGTACGTGTTTCATGCTACCCAACCCCAGCCATCTTTACTGCCTACCGTCACACCCCTGAATCGGGTGTCCATAACCCGTTCGCACCTATGCAAAAGACAACGCCCATCTACTCGGCCGTATGCTTTGGAAATCCAAGCCTAAATCAAACCGCAAAGTGCAATGAAGAAAGGAAACGCTTCAAAGACGAAAACTCTCCCGGATGGCGGCGCCCAGACGCTGGATAGCCTTGTCCATGTCCTCCTCACTGGCCGAGGCGAACGTGGCGCGGAAGAAGAGGTCCTTCAACGGCGTGTCCTGCTCGGTGCGGAACCAGGAGCCTCTGGCGCAGAGGACACCCTTGTCGATGCACGAGTCGAAGATCTCCTCCTCGATCTCAAGGAGAGGGCGCGAGGAGACGTCGGGATGGCGGGATTGGTCCACCGTCAGCCATAACTACAGATCGGGTCAACGTCTTGTTCTCTGCGAATGTTCACACGGGGGCCAGGGACACAAAAACACAGTAAACGGGGACTCACAAACATGCCGGCGGCAGGCGGCGTCCAGCTGACGACGTCCTTTGGCAGGTGCTTCTCGCACGCGGCGAGCAGCCAGTCGCGGCGCTTGGTGTACTCCATGCGCAGGTTCATCAGCCACTGCAGATACCCCTCGTGGCCCCAGGTATCGTCGAGAAGCTTCCAGACGGCAATCTGCGAGAGGCCCGCGGGGCCCTGGTTCGCGACCTCGGCGTGGCGGATGTAGCGCTCGATGACCTGTGCCGACGCCGTCACCCACCCGAGCCGCGACCCGGGCACGAGGACCTTTGAGAAGGAATCCATGCGCAGCACGCGGCCGTCGGTGTCCATGCTCAGCAGGGACGGGATGAGGGTCTTGAGGAACTCGTCCACGGACGCCGGGGGAGGGGCGGCGGGGGCGTCGGGGCCGGTGTAGGGCTGCATCTGGAGGAAGTAGTACGGCTCGTCCTCGATGATGTAGATGTCGTGTTTCTGGGCGACGGCGTAGATGGCCTTGCGGCGGGCGGCCGACTGCGTCGCGCCGGTCGGGTTCTGGCCCGAGGGCACGGTGTAGAGCAGGTGCGGTTTCCTGCGGCCGTCGCGTGCGGCCGGGTCCCAGTTCGTGAGGATCTCGTCCATGGCCTCCGGGAGGAGGCCCTCCTCGTCGATGGGCACGCCGACGGCCTTGACGCCGAGCGGGGCGATGGTCTCGAGGGCGGTGGAGAAGCTGTACTCCTCCGTCAGGACGCTGTCTTTGCGGTCCTTATCGCAGAACATGCGCAGCGTCTGCTCGAGGGCGCCGGTGCTGCCGACGGTCTGGCAGCACTGCCAGTCGGCGTAGGGCGGGTTGTACACGAGCTCGGTGTGCTCCGTGACGAAGCGCATCATCTGCGCGGAGCCCGTGGACTGGGTGTAGTTGAGCGCGATGGAGAGGTCGTACTCGGCGTTCTTCTCCGGGTCGCGGGTGTCGTACTTGCCGACGGTGAGGACCTGGCCCGAGGAGATGGTCTCCGCCTCGGAGAAGTGCGGGGCCGTGGGGACGCGGAGGGAGAGCTCGGCGATGGGGAAGTAGGCGCTCGACGGCAGGCCGCCGCCGAGCGAGATGAGGCCCGGCTTCTTGAGGTGACGGGCCGCCTGCTTTAGGGAGCAGGGGTGCCGTGACAGAGACTCTGCCGAGAGGTGACCTGGAGAGGTTGTGAGTGAGGGGCTCACCGCGGGCAAGGGAGGTAGTGCTCACTATCCCATCTCTTTGCTTTGGGTTTGCCCACCGCCTGCCGATACGATCAGTATATGCACTCGGGTATGAGATTGAGGGGTTCTTCCATACAGGTGCCTTGAACATGTCACTATCCGAAGCCGCGGCGACGCCTGCTATCAGCTTGCCAGCCTTTCGCCTCCGTTCCCGGACGCCATCGAAAGGCGAAGGCACCTGGCGCTTCTCAAAGGTGGCTTGCCTCTCGACCGGGACTGCATCTGCGACTGATCTATCGCCAGATTTCGAGTTGAAAGGTCGTCGGGAGGAGGAGACGTGTGTCACGGGGGCAGCAACAGGGGCCATGCTCCGGAGCCGGAGGTCTGTAAGTTGAGATGACGGGGAGACTGATAAGGGACGTGAGGCCCGTGAAAGGGAGCCATTGAGGCCTCGGCGAGCGGCCCTGGAGTACATGGTGGTTTTCAATTTCGAGCAATTGTGTTTATGGAAGTTTTGTAAGCTCCAAGATTTGTTGGCATGTCTCAAGAGGTTCAATGCCGCAATCAGGAGGAGGGTGTGACGGTCGTGTGTATCCGTAGCTGTCGAGATAAAGGAGCATAAGGCGTATCTGACACTCCTCAACGAGCGGGCGGATGATGGCAGTTGGTGGGGCAGCCCGCAGCTACCCGCAGCTACCCATGCCCCCGCATTGTGCTACTATTCGCTGGTAATTTGTAGGTAATTAGGGGTCCCTGACCGCCGCCTGCCCGCCTGTGAGGGAGTTGCTAATTGGGGATGCTTGGGCGCGTGAGAGGTTGAGGAGACCGCCTAGCTCTGCGGGAAGGATCGAGCGATGCCGGAGGTGGAGGCCAGGGGACAATGGTGGTCAATGTCCGGCTGTTCGGCTCCGGGGGTGGGCCTCGACTGCTGGCTTGCCGGGCTCCATCCGGACCGCTTGTGTCGGCAACCATTCACCTGAAGCCGATGGCAGGGACAGCCAGATCTGAAGAATGATTGAATCCAAGTAGAGGTTGTAGCACTGGAGTAACGTCGACTAACGATGCGCTAGCGGCCTTGACATTCGCGCTTGAATTGGCACCGGTCAAAGCTAGAGGCCTGAGATTCTCAAAAGCAGTGATGGCCTTTTGACAACGTGCAACCTCACTTGGCCTCGTCGTCGCAAGTCGTGCCGGCTCAGGTTTGCAAATCTCACAGAGGGCCTGCGGCTGGCTGTCAGGTTCGCAGAACCCAACCCGCCAGCATTTTGACAAGACCATATCGTAGCATCGGCTCCCGGCACTGTCGACGAACTGTCACCAGAAGCCGCGTGTGCTCCTGTCCGAGACACATCTCCATCGACGAACGCACGCGTCATGAACCCCGGACACTGGCACCACCGAGTCGAGACGCAAAGAGGATCTCAGAAGTCGATGGCATCTCTTCGGGTCCCCGTCTATTGGAACATGACAGGCAGGGCAGGGTCCATCGCACCGAGTCGACGGGTCCAGCGCCAAGGATTTTGCGCGGCCCCAGCCACCCGTCTTCACCAGCCACCCGATTTATGCCACCCATCCAGCCAATCACCGCCCCTCCCAGCCCCCTCGTCGCAACTCTTCTCCCCCGGGGAGCCAATCCGAGTTAACCAGACAACGAACATGGGCGCAAACAATACCCATCCTCGCGCCCCAAGGGCCCCGAGGAACAAGGCCATTCAAACGGGCTACGTCCTGCCAAAGCGAACAACAGGCCAAGATCTTGATTTTTTTTTTTTCACCCTTCGCGTCCTTCAATCTCGGACAATCCCACCCCCACCGGCCATGGCACACATATGCTACGTCGACATGGGTTGGGCGCAAAAGCAAAGAGCCTTGCACGGCCCGATGACGCTACTGCACCTGCCAGTGGCTGGACAGATGTTGAAGACCATGCCGCCCATATAACCCATTCACCGCTGCCCGTTCCATCGCGGCACGCAGACGTACATGTGCTGCTGCTGCTCCTCTTGCTTTTCTGCCCGTCCATTCGCACCGTACCCTTCACCGTCGTACCAACCGAGTCCGACGTGTCACGGGCTTACACGGATCCTGGCCCGCCTTCCCTGTGACGTCGCCAATTCCTCCTAACGTCTTGGCTGGGCATCCATCCTGTCGGTGGTTCGACCCGAGAGAATCTCTTCAAGTGACAGAGTGAAGGAGCTTCTTTGTTTCCTTCTTGCCTCGAAGGAAGCTTCTCTCCTCGCCGGAAACAGACTCCGTTCTGTGACACCTCACACACATCTACACAATGCTCTTCTCAAGAAGAATAGCAGCAGCCGCTACGGCGCTGCTGGCGACAACATCAGCCCAGACATACTCGTCGTGCAACCCCCTCCAGTCAAGTAAGTCAAGATGCACCAGAAAGAAAACGCCTCAAAGCCCCTCAAACTAACATTTCCCTCAAGCATCATGTCCCGCTGATACGGCCCTCGGCATGGCCATCCACGTCGACTTCACACAAGGGGCCGTCAACTCCTTCGCCTCGTCCGGAAGCCCGACCTACGGCTCCGACGGCGTCACCTTCACGGTCGCCGCCTCCGGGCAAGCCCCCCAGCTCATGTCCCTCTTCTACATCATGTTCGGCCGCGTCGAAATCACCCTCAAGGCCGCCACCGGCGCGGGAATCGTCTCCTCGCTCGTCCTGCAGTCCGACACCCTCGACGAGATCGACCTGGAATGGCTCGGCGCGGACCCGACCGAGGTGCAGTCCAACTACTTCGGCAAGGGCGACGTGACGACCTACAACCGCGGCCAGTTCCACAAGACGGACAACAACCAGGAAAAGTTCATGACGTACGTCATCGACTGGACGTCGGAGCGCATCGTCTTCACCGTCGACGGCACCGTCGTCCGCACCCTCACCGAGGCTGAGGCCGACACGAATCAGTACCCCCAGTCGCCCATGCAGGTCAAGTTCGGCGCCTGGTCCGGCGGCGACCCCGCCAACGCGGCCGGCACGATCGACTGGGCGCGCGGCCCGACGGACTTTAGCAAGGGCCCCTTCCACATGGTCGTCAAGGACATCTCCATCACTGACTACTCCACCGGCAAGGAGTACAAGTACACCGACACCTCGGGCAACTGGGGCTCCATCCAGGCCGTCGACGGCCAGGTCAACGGGAACCTGAACGGCGCGAGCACCCTCACAATCACCGCCAGCGCCGCCGCCGAGACGGGCTCTTCCCCGACGATCCCCGTTGGCGGCATCGGCGCCGACGCTTCCGCCACGCTGACGCAGACCGGCTGGCCCTGGGTTGCGAGCGCGAGGCCTACGGGCGGTTCGGTCCCCGACGGATGGCGCATGACTTCCGAGGGCAAGATCGTGCCCGATGCCGGTAACTCGGTGCGGCCACAGCTTATTCTGTTGGCGTCGTTTGTTCTTGGCGTTGTCGCTCTCATTGGGCGGTAAAGTTCATGACACCTGCATCGAACATGTTTTTTTTTAATGAAATGTAATGGATACCTACGCACGAGGGCTTTGGAGACATAAATATCTAGAATACGGGCGCAAAAAGCCCAACTAGGGAGGTCGCATACTACGGCGTTTTTGCATTGGGTGGTGACGGACGAAATGAGATACAACAGAAGGTTGGATGTACATATGATGATAGACGCTGCACAACCAATGAATCATTTGGCGACAAGACCGTCACAACGGCTTCTCTGAAGAAGTGAAAATCATGACACTGGGTGGGAATTTCACGCGCAAGCGAGAGCGCGAGATGGTGGGACACCGTGTGAGCATCTTAGTCTGCAACTGCATCAGGGATCGCATAAGCGGCGTTGTGGCAGAGTGGTCTAATGCGCAAGACTAGAAATCTTGTTCCTTCGGGAGCGTCTGTTCGAATCAGGCCAACGTCGATTCTCTTTTGGTTTTTGCAACTGACGGTGCTCGACGTTCATGAATATGCCAGACTCTTTTTTGACTTTCTTACCAATGGAATCTGCTCATAACTACTTGAAGGTGGGAGGTGGTACTGTTGCCATGTGTGCCAGCGTGCGACAGTTGTGCCGGCCTTGTGGAGTACGTCGACGAACCTCATGTGCTAGAGCGAGTACTTCCCACCGAGGCGCATCTATTTTCTGCTATCGTTGTTGTTGTTGTCGTCGCTGTCGTCTCTACCTAGTACCGTCGTCCGCAATGGAAGACCAGTCTCAACATTCTTGAGGTACTTAAGAAACAGCCGCAAGCCCTCAAGAAATTAGGTCATCTCTTCTCAATGTCGGGCTGAATTTTCAAAGGTGCCAAGCAGTATGACAATCGCATGAGAAAAAACACTGCATTATTGAATTGGTAAGTTTAATTAACTACTGGAGGTAATCTAGCTCGCTGTGGGTGTATCTGGCTCTATAGCAAGAATGAGCGGACGGCGGCCTCCAAGCCGCCGTGGCTTGAGCAATGGCTCCGTATAACTCTTGCGGTCGTCTCTCGCTGTATGCATGCGTTGCATCACTGTGCCATCCCTCCGGTATATGCTCTCCTGCCTCCCCGAAAGCCCAACGCCTGATGAAATCCGTGGCATCTGTTGCCCTGTTTCGGACTTGGTGGACTCTGGTGCCCGGTGTCGAAATGCTAAAATAAAATGCTTTTGGTACAAACAAATACAAAAGATTCTGCCTTGGGTGATTGAGAAAGATTAGAACTCCCAGTCCTCGTCTTCTACAGACTTGATGGCCCAGCTGAACTTCTCACGAAGCGTCTTGGAGAAGAACTTCTCAATAGGCACATCGAACTTCTTGGAGAAGACCACAGTGAGACGAGGGTCGATATAGTTCTGCGTCATGTTAGCGGTTGGATCTTCCTTCGAGTCGTGCAAACAACTTACGATCTTACTGGTGCTCAGAGCGACCTCCTTGTTGCCGTCGCGGTCGGCAGCTTGGAGCTCCAAGGCTTTGATCCTTTCGTCGATCTTCTTAGCCTGCTCATCGAGCTTCTCGACTGTAGGACTGCGGCCCTCAGCCTCAACCTTCTTTGACTTGTTCTCCTTCTTAAACTTAGCGGCAAGCTCGTCAGCAGCCTTGAGGCGCTCCTTGAGCTCCTTCTCAGGCAGAGGCTTCTCGCCATCAGCGGCACGCTTCTCGTTGTCCTTCTGGAATTTCTTGGTAATCTTTGTGCGTTGCTCTTCTACCAGGAACTTCTGGTGCTCCAAAACCCACTCATCATCCAGCTCCTCGGGTCGAGCGAAGAAGTCGGCGCCCTTCTTCTTCTTGGTCTTGGGCTCAACATCCAGCATCATCATCTTCGTGCGCCATTGTTGGTAACGAAGACCCTTGATGCGGTCGCCAAGCTTCTCCATCTGAGCTTCGTGGGCAGCACCAACGGTGCGCTTGTGGTTGCAAAGAATGGCGACCTCACGGTTGCAGTCGTTGTAGAGCTTGACCTTCTCGGGGATCGTCAGGTTCTCGACCTTGAGCTTCTTCAAGAGAGTTGACATGGTGAAAGAGGCGTTGTAGGTACGGAACACCTTCGCCGTCAGACCGGGCATGTAGTTCTTCAAGTGGTTGTTGAGTTGAGTTGTTGTCAGACGGTCGAAAATGTCGTCGCCATCATTCTTGGGAGACTTCTTGAAGAGCTTGAGGTTCTTAAAGACTTGCTTCTCGACTGTGACCTCATCGTAGAATCGAATACTGTCCTTTCCGAGGAAGTCGAAAATGACAGTGTTGGGCTCCCGCAGGGTGATGTGCTCGTACTTGAGAGAGCAGCAACCGACGGTCTCGGCCTCATTTTCAGAGTCCTTCTCGTTACCTGCTCTGAGAGCAAACTTGTCGATCAGATAAACGGCCGTAGCCCTCTGACGGTCAGCCATTACCTCGCTCTTCAGGTCTCTGGTGTAGTCCCTGCGAATTCTATCGATGTGCTTTTTCAGCTCACGAGCCTTCTCGAACTTCTTCATGTCGCTCTGGCCCTTGATGGCGCTGGCAGCACCAAGCATGACGTACTTGTACGCGCCATTGATGTTTTCCTGCCACATAGCCAGCCAAGTGGCCTTATTGTCGTGAACGACGGCCTTCCACTTGTGGCCCTTGGGAGCTTCCGGGACCTTGGCATCCTTGCCAATATTGATGGTGACCTGCTCGGGATACACTCTCCTCTTGAACTTTCCGGTCTTCGGGTGCTCTCCACGGCCACGGAAAAGACTGGGGGGTTCGACACGGAAGTTGCCAACCTTCTCCTTGCGTCCATCCCACTTGCAGTACATGTAAGGCTCCTCTAATTCGTCCTTCTCGGCCTTCGCGGCCTTCTTCTCCGCAGCAGTTCGGTTTTTCCGAGCAGCACTCTGTTGCTCAGAGTACTGAAACATCGCGTTAAAATCCATCTTGGAGAAGTCCTTGATCTCGACCTTGTTGCCCTGCTTGTCGGTTGCAGGCTTACCGGACTCCTTCAGAACCTGCTTGAAGTCTTCGAAAAAGTTCTTCTGGAAAACCGGGTTCTCGACGTTGTGCTTCGATGAGAGCATGGAGCCGAAATACCAGGCAACCTCTTCGGCTTCGATGGGCAGGTTGACTGGCTTGCCGTCATAGTGCAACTTGACGTTCTTGGGAAGTGCCTGATATTCGGGTGGGAAAAGAACGCCGTTGTGTTCAAGAGTCGTCCATTTCTGGCTGTCGTCCTCCTTCTTTGGCGCATTCCACCACTCGTACTCCTCTCCCTCCTCGTCCTCGGGTGCCTCACTTTCCTGCTTGGCCTTTGCAGCAGCCTTGCCCTTGGCCGCCGGTTTCGCTGCGGCCTTCTTGCCCTTGGCCGCGATGGGCTCATCGGAATCGGACTCGACCTTGATGCCATTCGTCTTCTTGGCAGCACCGTTTGATTGACGCTTCTTCGTGGCTGACTTTGCGAGAGGCTCATCGTCAGACTCATCCTTGATGGCCTTCTTCGGGGTTGCCTTCTTTGTCTTGGATTCGTTGGCACGAATGTTGCGAGCCTCCTTCGCGGCTGCCTTCTCGATGTCGGCCTTCTTCTTCGCAAGCTTGGCACCTAAGGGCTGGTCGTCGTCGGATGAGTCTGGCAAGGCTGTCTCCTTGTAGGAAGGAGGCAGGTTCTTGCCCCTTCTTGCCGTGAGAGGTTCATCGTCGGAATCCGAGTCCACGGGCTTCTTCTTTGTCTTTTGTCGCTTGGCCTGAATCTGGTGTCAGCCTCGGACTCCGCCACCTGTTGCCTGCCATGTGTAACCTACCATGGGAACATCGTCGTCGCTTTCTTCGGATTCATCCTTGTAATTGACCTTGGGCAACGACGACCGTGACTTTCGCTTCGATCCGTTGGTGGAAGGGCCATCGACGTCCATCTCGTCGTCGACGGGACCATTTCGAATGGAGAGACCGGGCGGGGCAGCCCTGGCTTTGGATGCGGTGCGATCCATGTCTCTGTCGACGGCTTTTGAGATTTTGGAGGAGGAGACTGTGAACGATGAAGTTAGAAAAGGCTAAGGTTTCTCGAGTTGCCGAAGCCGAGTTGGGGGGACGCGACGAGTCAGGCTGAGGCTGGCGCTGGGCAGGCGACGAGTGAAAAAAAAAGTGACACGTCAAAGGACGGCAAGGCGCGAAGGGTGAGGCGTCCGAAAGCGCAAAAAGACAAGTCTAAATCACTTAGCGCACTTACCTTGTCCTTTGGACCTCGCAAGAGGCATGTCGTCGTCGGAGCTGCTCATAGTTAAAGCTCTCGGTTCGCGACGTTTATGGACGGTTAAGTAAGATCTGAATCGCAAAGTCCAAAACCGGGGCCTTGTGGAGCGGAAAAAGTTGTAGAAGCCGATCCGCGCGGAAGAATCGCGTAGATATAGAGGCAAGAGACGGATGGACTGAATGGCCGCCACGAGCTAAATAAGACGCAGGGGATGGCCCACGTCTGTCAATTGAGGAAGGCGCGGGAGGTCGAGTTTTTCACGAGGGATCGAGGGAAAGAGAGAGACTTGGAGGGTGGGAATGGTTCTGCGGCACCTTCCAGCGAGAGTTTTGGAAAACCCGGTAAAAGGAAGGATCTGGTTAGTTGCTTACGACTACCTAGTTAAGTAAGGTATGGGAAAAAGGGAAAGGCCGACGATGTGGCTGGGAGAATGGACACCTCCACTCCACTTTCGATCGAATCCAATCCAATGTGGCTGAGCGGCGCCAGAGTTTAACCGGCAACCGAACAACTGTGGAGTGGAGAGAGCCGGGTGCGAAGAATGCTCGGGACAGGAAAACTGCTCGAATTACCAATCTCGCATCCCCGACGCACCGCCAGCAACATCAATTGGTCTCGAAAGCGGTCGTGATCAATTGATCTCCACAACGGCAGAGCCTCGATCTCCTTAGTTCCCAACATTCACAATGCTTTCCCGGGCGGCGAGACCAGCTCTGCGAGCTGCGGCTGCGGCTCCCTCGCGGTAAGTCGGAATCCACACTTTGTTGAGCTCGGAAAATCGGAGGAAGGGAAACGAAGGGATTGTGGTTTTTTCGGTTTCGACGACGACCAACCATCGACCAAGGAGAACACGCGGCATCGAAAACGAAACTCTTGCGACCGATACCCCGATTGCGAAGAATAGTGCACAGAACAGATGGAGAGAGAAAGTTTAATTGCTGATTGCGGTTTCGCTCATCTAGAGTCACGGCCAGCGCGCCCAGCACCGCTGCCACCTTCGCGACCCTGCGTGAGATCGAAGGCCGCCTCAAGTCCATCCGCAACATCGAGAAGATCACCAAGACCATGAAGATCGTCGCCTCCACCAAGCTCAACCGCGCTCAGAGGGCCATGGCCGACTCCCGTGTCTACGGATCGACCTCGAACCAGGTCTTCGACTCTGCCGAGACCAAGCCCCTCGAGGGTGAGGGCAAGAAGGAGCTCATCATCGTCTGCTCCTCCGACAAGGGCCTCTGCGGTGGTATTCACTCCGGTCTGTCCCGCTTCATCCGTCGCGAGTTCCTCGAGAAGGGTGCCACTGCCGACCTCGTCATCCTCGGCGAGAAGTGCAAGTCCCAGCTCCAGCGCACCAACTCCAAGGACATCCAGCTCAGCTTCGCCGGCGTCGGCAAGGACGTCCCCACCTTCGCCGATGCCCAGGCCATCGCCGACCAGATCGTCCAGCTCGAGGGCGACTACTCCTCCATCAAGATCCTCTACAACAAGTTCATCAACGCTACCGCGTACGAGCCCACCGTTGTTGAGGCATTTTCCGAGGAGGCCATCCTCTCTTCCCGTATGCCTCCCGACCTCTTGAGACCGTGATGCAATAGCAACCTGACCGTCCCGTAGCCAACTTCTCCGCCTTCGAGGTTGATGAGGAGCTTATCCCCAACCTTCGCGAGTACGCTCTTGCCAACTCCATCTACTGGGCTCTGGCTGAGGGTCACGCCTGCGAGATCTCTGCCCGTCGCAACGCCATGGACGTACGTCATATATCCAGCCCCTCATCGCACCCCTGCAGCTCACTGACACTATGAACAGAACGCCTCCAAGAACGCCGGTGACATGATCAGCAAGTACCAGATTCTCTTCAACCGTACCCGTCAAGCCGTCATTACCGGAGAGCTGGTCGAGATTATCACTGGTGCCACTGCCTCCGCGGACATGTAAATTGTTGGAAGCGAAAAAAACATCAGATAGAGATGATTCCTACCTCTCTTCCCTTTGTATCAAGCTACCTAGGGCGGCTATTGCCCTCGTCAGTGTAACAAATCCTCGCGAATACATCCTTATCTAGAACACGGATGGGAATTCTTTCACCTGCTGTTTCAAAAACACTTCACGCCCCATCCCATCGTGCTCATCATGCAGTTGATTGCTATATACGACGGGGGAATAATTTACACCGGCTAATTACTATTGTATGATTAACCCCGTCTTCCTCGTTGCGGAGTAGGCCAAAGTGAAGAAACATGGGGTATGCATGATTTCCCTCTTAACGCCGGACAACCATGAACCCCAGGATGAATACTGCCTTAATACCATGTATCCTTTTCGCAAGAAAACAGAAAACAAAAAAGCACCGTAGCACGCCCGAGCAGTTCGCCTCTGGCACCTGAGCCTGTCCTCCCTCATATTTTCATAGTGAAGTACACAGGCCAATGCGCCAGCTCCGCAATCAGAACTCCATGTCGCTGCCGTCACTTTCGGCATAGCTGACATGCTTGGTCCGGCGGTACTTATTCGCGCTTCCCTCTCTGTTGGACTCATCTCCATTGGCCTGGTGCAAGGGTACGAAAGGGTGCTCCGCCTGATATGTCTTCTCGTACTCGACGTAGTCCTTTTCCCACTGCGCCAGTTTCTCCTCGTATACTTTAACAGCATCTGCATATTCGGCCTTCATCTCAATGGCTTTATCCTCAAACGGCTTTCTCTCCTCGAGGGGAGTAGCCTTCCACATCTTGGAAGTCATGGTCCGCACTTCATTCGGAGCGGCCTTCTTCTTGTGGGATCGCTCGGCATCGCACTTTTGCCGCGCAATTTCGAATATGGCCTTGCTGAAGAGCACATACGCGTTGGCCGCTGCTTTGCGGGGTTGCTCGGGTCGTTCACCAATCTGAGACCTGATGTACTCCCAGGTGGCGAGCTCGTATGCTTCTCTGTGGGCTTCTTCGGGGTCCTTGGGCCTCTCTATCTCCTTTCGTTTGTTCGAGATGCTTTCCTTGGAAAGAACCAGGGGCGTTGGTACATCAATTGGCCCAAGCATCGACTCCAGAGCTTCGGACGCGGCGCGCAAACCGGACAGGTAGGCCCCATGAACGGTGGCTGGATGTGTTCCTATCGTGTGCTCTCCAGCGAAGAACAAGTTGCCTATGGGACGAGCCATGGCGTCGTAGTCTCCCGGTTGCATATCCGGACCTGCTGAGGAGTAGCTTCCTCTGGCAAACCTATCCGCTGACCACCTTGTAACAATGGCTTCAACGGGATGAGGCACCTTGGCACCAAAGATGCTACGCAGAACTCCCGTCGCCTCAGCAATGAGGTTGTCATTGCTATTGTATTGGGTGTCAAAGCCTGCCTCACCCGCCATCAACGCCACAAGGCAGGGTAGGCCCGTTGTCTGAGTTACATTGAACCACTGGAACATGCGTCCACGTTGTGAATTGTAGTCGCGTTGATTGATGCTGTGACGGTTCGTTGCATCCCGCAAAACGCCAAAGATGTGTCTCTGGGTATCCCAGAATGGTTCTTCGTAAACCAGGACCACTTTGTTCAACACGCCGTACCCAATGCGATTGATAGCTTCGCTCTTCCATTCTGGCAAAGGCGGTTCGAAGGTTACGTTGCCCTGCTTTAGGACACCCAAAGGTATAGTTGAGATAACGTAGTCAGCCTCCACGGTTTCTCCATCTTCGCAGTGAACAGTTGTACGACCGTTCTCCTCAAGGCTGTAGACAATTTTGTCAACAGGCGACTTAGTCCGAACGTCGAGAGGCGTAGGACAATGCAGCAGGCCCCGGGGTACGCTCTGATATCCGCCGACGATCATCGTATGGTCGCCTTCAAACTCATTACCAGCGTCAATGTCCCAGCCACCCAGACTGAGATGATACATGTCCGTAGCATTGCTGTATTCAAGGTTGGCGACATGCCAATTAAGCAAGCGGTGGTCCTGTGACGTCAAATCAATGATGTTGCGGTACTGAACGACAGCTTCGTCAAATATTGTGCCAAGCGTCGCATCGGGCATGCGAGTAGCTTTGCCGAGATCGATGTTGGCCTCATTTGATGAACCGTTCTTGAGAGTCCATCCCATGGCCTTTGCCTTCTCGCCTGCTTTGAGGATTCCCGGCGTTCCGGGCTGGGTATGAACGCGCCCAGTCAATTTATCAGAGGACACGGGTACCATGTTGACTCTCTCAGGCACATTCTGCTGAGATACGGGAGGGGCGTGAGGGAGAGCTGCAGCTTCTTCCTCAGCTTGAGCGATTGTCCTGTGTCCATCACTGTTGGCATCCCGCCCCTCATTAACCGCGTCCCGGTTGCCCTCGATGCGTTTTGATGGTTGCGTTTTCCATTTGAACTCGCTCACGCGGTCTAGACAGTCATTGTACAGCTCCTCAACTAAGGTATCCCTCGTATGGTCTACGGGCTTGCCGTTCGAGTCGTAAATAGTTGTCGCTGATCGCAAGGCACGATAAGCCAGGCTTAGTTGGCCGCGTACAAGAATGTTCATTGGATTGCCACGCTGGAATCCTGTGATGATCATACCGCCCATCTCAGCAGTATGGCGCTTGCCAACGAAGTCAGGAAGCGGAGTCTTCGGCTTCGACACGAACTCCCTCGAATAGACTCTTCCACCAATACGGCCGCGACCTTCGAGGACGATGATTTCTGGAGGTGCTTCTCCTAGGGCATCAAATTGTTCCGAATACTGTTGGACGAGGCCATCCAGATGCCTTGCGCACCCTAAGCCTGACATGCCAGCCCCAATTATGACTATTCTCCTTCTCTTCGGGCGATATTCTGCGTCAATCATTTGCTCATCGTCTTTTTTCGTCTCCGGGAACTCTACGCATCCGAAATTGATGTAGCCTCGTCGCAAAAGCCAGTCGTAACAGACGCTTGCTGCATCAAACCATCGGGCGCTAGCGCACCCAACTGCCTCATTCCTCGTTACTGCAACCCGCGGATTACTGTACCATAGTCGGAGGATGCCGTTTCTGATGTTAAGGTACGTTGTCACTTGAACGTGACTAATATGTTGCCGCAGCATCTGATATTCCTCCTCATGCAGAGCGTAAGGATTGAGCCGTGAGGATTCGGCTGCCTCGATGCATAACGTCGCATATTCATAGGCTGAGAGGTTTGAAGGGACAGACGATCTCGGTTTAACATCGAACGAACGTCGCGTAGTTTCCCGGACAGGAGGAGTTTCGATCTCTGTCGATGGTAGAGATTGTTCCGGAGGCCCATCGAGATCTACTGGGGTTGTTGCCTTACTAGAAACGGACGGTGGCGCCGACGATAGCTCTGACTGCCTGTCCGAAAGATTCTCCGTGGGCGACTCGAACGACTCATGAGGGACGTCGGGTAGTTGTAATTGATGGTTATCTGACGTGGTATCATCTTCCATTGGTGTCCTGTCTGTACGTCAGCGACCCGGCACTTGGCTCAGACCACGCATCGCTCGGTATGTCGTTCAAGCAGAGAGAACCAAAATCCACCTACTCATGGTTGGACTCGACCGTGGGCGAGGGCTCTGCCTCGTCTTGGCTCTGGTCATCTAGGTCCATGTCTTCCGTCCAGACAACGATTTCTGGGGCAATTTCTGACACGGCCTCTGAAGAGAGACGGCTTGATGGAGGCGAAGTTGAGTCTGAAAGGTTCGTTGCCGATATACGATCTAAGGGAGCATTTGCCCTTGAAGGCGGCAAGTCTGATATGTGTGAGTCCTGGCCCGAGAAAGCCATCAATGATCCCTTTCCAAATCCAGATTCCTGCTTAACACGAGGTCGCAAACTTGTTCTCATGTTTCGATCGTCGACTCGTACTGGACTCGGGGATGAGGAGTTGATATATATAAGAATGGAGGCGAGTCGTAAGCGATGAGAAACTGCTTGCTCGGCCTGTGGTCCCGTTCGGGTGATGTGACAGTTTAGTTCTGAGTCGACACCATGATACGATCTCTCAGGTGCACCTGGATAGTCGTTCTAATTGAAAATTGTTAGCTGATTTGAGTTCTTATACCTGCCAGCAGCCGATATAAGAGGAGACAACATCTGAGGTACCGACCTTGACTGCGGAGACGCCACCACCCCGGCCGCACTGTCCCTGATGTTGAGTTGAATCGTCCCGATATTGGGTATGTCGAGTCGTATGACTCCCACGTGGGGTGCATGGGACTGCTCTATTGTTCTAGACAATTCTGTTGAAGGAAACAAGGCTTTATGAATGAAGGCGCACTCGTCAGATACATGAGTTGCAGCGTAAGAGTGTGTCGGTTCCCGCATCCGAATACTGAGGTAAAGCGCCAGCGACGGGGAGGTTCGCCCCACAATGTTTCGATGGTAGCCACGTGACCGTCCTGACTCGGTCGCAGCTGCCCGCTCCCCACGAGCCACCCGCGCCTGTGAATGCTCAAAGCGGGAGCCCGTCATTGCATGACATCAAGAGTAGGAGCGATCCAAATTCATACACTTCTTTAAAATATCTTCACATGGAAAATTCTCATTTATTAAGTTGCAATGCTACCTTCCACCTGTCGGGTGTTGCCACAAAGCGCCGTTGCCCGCTTCAGATTGTAACTCCCTGAGGCCGAGGGCCTCTGTGTAGCCGGTTCGCCTCACTGGCTCGGACTGGCAGGTTTGACGTTGTCTCTCGCAAATGATTCCTTCTCGATGGCCGCGTCCATCATTCGGTCTCCGCTAATGATCGATGTCGTGCAGATGACGATGTTTCTTCGTGCTGCGGTCACACCCAAGTTAGTTTGCGACTCAAATGGAGCGTAGGCTCGGCATAGCACATACCTTCTTCCTGTTTCGCGATGAACCGCAGAGCGGCGATCTCTGTAAACGTGATGCCTCCAACGAACACCACAAACACTGTCTGCTTCTCGGTTCCTCCTGAGAGAAGCGCGCGAGCCTTGACGGCTTTTTCTTCGCCCTTTTGCAGTTCATAGAACGTCTGCCCGCGGACATGCTTGACGGCTTCATCGAACCCATGCCAGCCTTGTGCAGCAGATGATCCTGTTGCGCCGCTGGCGCCATTTCCTCGGGTAACTTGAAGCAGGTATTGCTTTTGCAGGACGCATTGGACGAGTCGAACCGAGAGCGGTGCATACCCGCTGTACACATAAGCGATATCGTTCGGGTCGTCTTCCTTGACTTCGTCAACAATGAGTCGCAGGAGCTTCCGAAGATAGGCGTAGTTGGTCTTCGTTCCTGTGTTGCTGCCTGTCGCTCCGGTCATTGGAATCATCTCTGCCAATGGCGACGAGCGTGATAGGAACAGTTGGAGCTTCTCCAGGTTGTTTAGGGTCAAGATATGCTGATACCCGTATCCTTCCAGAATCAGGCGTCGGAACTGTTCGAATTCCCTGGGCTTGATTCCGCCCGATATACATGAATAGATGCAAAGCAGCCTCAAAACCTCTGGCAAGGGTGTGTCGCGTGCGATCAGCTCTTCTATGGCTTCGAACTGAGTCGATGGGTCAGCTCCAGCAGCTAGGTTCTGTTGGGCCTCCAACAGGCCTTTGAACTGGTCTGTTCTTGTGTACTTGATAATTTCCTCTGCCAAGCCCGTGTGAATCCTCAAGCTCTGTTGCTCGGCCTGGTAGCCAGGCAATTTGCTGACGAAGTCTTTCAGCTCGGCAATAGACTTTTGGCTGTTTCGTCCCTCGTAGTCTTTTTGCAAGTTTTGCAGTCGGCGAGCAACCTTGTTCAACAAGCTTCCAACAATCGCGAAGTTGGTGTCCCGAAGCTGTTCGTAGAGCTTGTCGGAGGAATCCAGCTGAATTTTTCGCTTCCTCGCTTGAGCGCTGGCCGTCGATGACTGCGAAGGGGCGCCGACTACGGTAGTATCAACCTCGGCCTGGTTGTTTTGAATGCCGAACACTTCGTCAATGAGTCCCTCGTATGTCAATTGGGTGAGGAGAGGAGTGACAAAGTCAACCTCGCGGTCGATAATGATGACGCTTTCGGTCAAGGTGCTCGGCGTGAGGCCGGCTCTAGTCGCTTCACTCGCGTCTTCGCCAGCGAGGATTTCTTGTCGCATGCGAGCGAGGAGCTCGGCTACTCGTTTCGCGTTGTCGCCTTTACCAATTATACGCGGGAACAAGCCATGGTTCTGTTGAATTTCCATCAAGGCCTTGGCGAGAAGGAATGATGGAGTGACATCTTTCGACAGATAGAGATCGCGGAACGAGTCGTCTAGTTCTAGTGACAGAACATCTTTCTCCAGCGGGAAGAAGTAGAGGGGGAGCTCCGAGATGTTGACATCTCCAAGGACGCCGGCTTCTTCAAGAAGCTTGTCTGATACGAGTGTCCGCCGAGGCACCCAGAAAATGTGAAAGTCGTGGCCCGTCTGACTTTCACGTTGCAGTCGTCGGATCTGCTCTATCGGGATGTCAGTACAACAATGGTGACTGCCAGTCGAGACATGAGTTTGGCCAGTGAAATTCGGTCCTTGATCGGTTACGACGAGAAATATCGTGCTTTATGTAGCGAATTTCTCTGTAACGTGGTGACGGAGCGTGGGAGTCGCTGACCTGCTATCGTTTGCGCATGACGCGCGCACTCGCCGCGAGCTATGAAGATGACATTTCGTTGACTGGTGTCGGCGTTCTGGTTCTCAAGGAAAAAGAACTTGTCGACGCCGTATTCTTGAAGAGTCGCGACCTTCACAATCGTGCCGATGGGGCCGGCTAAGCTGCGCTCAAGGATGAGGTTCTTCTTTCCACGGACCTGGTTGCGTCGGCGAGTTAGCTAGGAGACGGTATGCAATCAAGCGCTCTGAAATGCCTTACTTACAGCCTCGAGCAGGTAAAGGAGGTCCTTTCTAGCTTTGTCCTTTATCTGGTCCGTATTGAAGCTAGCTCGAGGGGCCATTTTGAGCTCTCCATACGTTTGGGAGCTGGTTGTTGGTGGCAGCTGCACACTGACCGCTGCTCGCTGAGACAAGTGTTGACGGGGAAGAAGCTGGGCAGGTAGCGAGCTCTGGAGCTGTACAGGCACGAGATTAGATAGATCGGACGTGGGCTGAGCAGCACGGGGCATCCACGTAACTCATCGTGTTGCGTCAGCGGGGCTTCAGGAGGCAACTGCGGCGCATGATTTCCCATGTTGCGCTATCAGGTCTCAAGACGCACGCGTTCAGGGCCTTATCGTAAAGTTCTAGCGGGGCAGCTACGGCGAGGTAAAGGCCTGAAGTACCTCTGCGGCCCGCACTTGGGGTCGAGTGCCTCGTCTCAAATGAAAACGCAAAAACAACGGCGATCACAGATCCCCAGTTGCATTTGGGATTTGAAGCAAGCAAATGAGACTTGCTTGTATGCAATGTGGCCTCTCCTATTGCTTTTTTATTCTCTCCGGGGAAAACCCCGCATCTCATGTATAAATCGCAATAGAGGCCCATTCACCTTGAATGGCTAACCTGCTATCCTTACCGAGATCTTAGCGGGCGCCATGTGGTACTACCGCTCTGCCTTTCCAAATAATATTCCGGACGCTCTTTTTCGCCCTCTCCCGCTCTGATGGCGCTCCCTGAAGATTGAAGAAGGCCAAACACCACGCTGGTATATTTCTTCTCCCTCACGCAGACGACCGACCCAATACAGTCAATCAGCCGTCCCAGATTTCCCAAGCCAAATCCAAACGCCGTGAGACTCCACTACAAGACGCCATCGTTCATCAAACGGTGTTGTCATGGTAGTAAAAGTCAATGTCTCTTGGTCGGAGGCGGTTGCTCCGCACGAACTCGTCGTCACCAGCAGGTCGCTCGTTCTTCTCGTTTCCGGTCAACATGCTTTGTATGCTCATGCAGACACTCTCTACATTTTGTACGGGACTCCAGCCCTGGTTTCCAAGAAGGTCCAGGCAGATAATGCCGTTGGAATATATGTGGGGATGCATTGGGATCGGTCGCTCGGTTGTTTTCACGAACGTGACCTCCGGAGGTTCTGAGGAGTTGGTCAGCTAGGCCACCTTGAAACATGGCAAAGGCGCACGAAGGGCGCGCATACCAATAGGGTACTGTTGAGAGAATTTAAACTTGAGTCTGTAGACCTCGTTGCGATATAGCGGATTGTCGTCGAGGACCCGAATATCCATATGCCACTCCTCGAAGTTGTCGGCGGATATGAGGTCGATGCCAGGCGGTAGACCGGTATTGAGCTGTAATGAATGTCAGCCGGGTTCATTCGCACGGCGCAAGCAGCTGAAAAGAAGCCCAGGGTTCGACCGCGGTGCCTCAACAGGGAAACCGACCTTGGAAAGCTCTTTAGCCAGTCGCTTGGATGCAAAGCTGGAGGCCATTTTGAAGCGCAAAGCAGACGAAACCAGGGCCCAGAGTGTCGCGAAGGAAGGAAGGCGAATCAAAGCAGTGTCCGAGAGAGAAAAGGTGACGGCGCCAGGCGACGGAAGAGTGGCAGTCGACAACGCGACGGACACAGGTTGGATGCTGGCCGCTGGAGGGGCTTGTTGGAGGGGCTGCCCAGTTGGACCCCACGATTTCGGTGTTTCCCGCCGAGAACAGCAAAAAAGAGAGACGACCTGGGTAGCACCTCCGAAAAAGTGAGCGCGGGAATGCGGGCTGCACCGACCCGAACTGGGACAGGTTGGTCAGGTCTGGCCCTTTACTCGAAGCCGTCTTGACGAGTGCAAGTAAGAGGAAGTTCGACAACAGAGCCGGTCGAGAGAGAGAGAGGAAGAAGATGAAGTGAAGTGGGATTAACACAGAACGTTAAAGTGCTGAGGCTTTGGGGTCGGCCGAGTTCCGCCAGCCGATGTACATACCAAGTGCGGCAAGGATGGAAGGCAGGCGCGTTTAGAGTAGAAGGAACTGGACACGGCACTTAACTTACCTAAGACTGCCTAGGTAAGTAAGCTACCTGTAGCAGCCCTCGAGGTCTGAGAGTCGCTTGTTGACGCTGCAGCAGAGTCAATTCGCTGGCTACTGGGTTATTTGCTTGCCTTTGCTACATCCGTCCAGCCAGCGGAGAGGGTCGGCGGCTGCATCACTGTTCATGCATCTCGACCGATGCGCGGACAGCACCCCACCCCCCGGGCATTTCATTTATTGCTGGGTATTCGTAGGTAGCAATGGTACACACTCATACTCCGGGTGGAGTCATTGACAGTGCTGCTCCGTCACTGGCCAAACCATTTCAGTTCCAAACATCTCCAAACCACCGGGCCAACTCTGGAGCTGTGCATCTGATCGCCGCCGTTGAGTGCCCACGAGCCGAAACATTTAAGCGGAAGCACTCGCGTAGAAAGACCTTTTTTTTTTCTTTCATTAAAACATCATCATGAGATGACGAAGAGGCTGATCAGCCTAAACACCTCTGCAGCGTGCTTCATGACCTGCCGTCCATCTAACAACTTACCCACGTATGCTCTAAAAAACGATAGACAAAGTCCATCACAGAAATACCTCATGTTTGTAACGGACTCAGTCCATACGGCTTATTACGTCACGCGCATGCTCAAGCAGGGGACCTGGGCCAAACAAACATGTGACGAAGAGGCGAGCAACCAGCCTCGTCAAGTTAGACTTGGCGGGACGTCCCTTTCGCACAGAGCAAGTGTTTTGTCTTGCACCTCGTCGACACAACGACACAAAGTCAAAGGGCGGCTGACTTTGCGCTGAAGTACCCAATTCTGCGAAGTTGCGAAAGAGCCTTCGGTAACGTATGACTCGGCATGGGAGACATAGCGTCTTTGCGGTCAGCACTTCCCGTGTGTGTGTGGGCCGGAACACAGATTGAGATGCGGATTGCAACGGGGAGCTTATTGCCTAGTAGGCAGCCTTCCATTCTTGATGAAGTAGATAGACACATGGCCAGCCTGCGGGGAGGAGAATCGGCCTCATGATCAGACGCGATACCTGGGTCGCGGTGTGGCTTTGCTGGCTGGGGTTGTTTGGACGACATCGTAGGCTCTGGCTTACAGTCCACAGCATGGTGGAGGTGTGATTTCCGTCGTGGAGGGAGCCCGATGGTGACTCTTGCTTGCCTTCATCCAAAGATGTCATTGCTGAAAAGTCCATCCTACTCTTGCTGCCTTGATGGGCCTAGCTTCCAGCCTTACGACCCATACGGCACCTCCTCCGTCGGCTGGTCCTTTACTGCTGTGGCTGTGAAAAATGTCATTGGGCGAAGAGCGGCCTCCCCAGCCACAATACATCATCCCCATCCGGTGCAGTGTCCCTCTGTGGTGGTTTCCTCTCCCCGAACTCCTCAGGGCGACCCGGCCACTCTCGTTCAACATACGAAGGCCCACTGGGACCCCGTCAAATGTGCAGGCAGGCCTGGCCTGGCCAAGTTTCCCGTCGCCTGTAGGCAATCCGCTCATCACGGCCATGTCCGTGCTTCCCTCCTCCTGCCCCTCATTTTGTGCGGCTGAGCATCCTTCTAATTCTCACCAGCCCACAAGGCTCACTCCATCCGTCTTGCCGTGGCCCCTGGCTGCTAATTGCTCCTTCACTTGCCATGATGTGTGATTTGGTGATTGAAGTGCCGTATGGCTGCCTCCAGGCCCAGAGCCTGCTCAAAAAGAGATGTCTCGGTTCTTACTGCGGGCTTGCCTACTCAGCCAGTGAAACCATCATCCCACGCCTCTGCTGCCCAGCATAGAAGTATCTATCTTATCAACGAGGATTGCCTACCTAGGTCCCTTACCTTACCGTAACCTGATATCTACCGGATTTTTAGGGTGCAAAGGACCCCCAAGGACCGCTGTTTTTTTTCTGGCCTGTGAAGCTCACATCACATCCTCCACTGCTTTTTACTTCCCGCGCTACTACCCCACTTCACCCCTCAGCCCAGGAGCTACCAGCACCACCACTACCAGGCAACGGCACCCACGCCCCGACTGACCCCCCTTCCCTCCAGCCAAGTTCTCCATCCAGCATCTCGTCTACTCCTCTGGCCAGCGTAGGGTTCGAGCCTGATCCGACGGTTGCTCGATTTTCCTCCTTCTTTCTGTCAGCCTCGAGGGTCTCTCTCCCAGAAGCGCCTTTTTTTCTCCGTCTCCTCGCCGCTCAACTCTGCCCTCTTCGAAGCACTCCTGTCGTCCCCGCGTCTCGTCCGACCGATCGATCGCTATACCTACTCGTTCCCACCCGCAATCTTCGCCCAAGATGAGTTGTGAGTCCTGCTATTCCATGTCCCTTTGAGGCAGGCTGCAACAGGACGATCTGATCGCCTCGAGCGCCCCTCCAAGCCTGCTCTCCCACGAATTGTTGCACGCAGATTGCGTCAGGCATGTGGCCCAAATGACCAGCGATTCTGACCTTTAAACGCCTACCAGTCTCGAACATGCTCAGTAGACTCCAGGGTCAGCCTGAAAGCTATGATAAGAAGTGCGATTCCGTCAATCGATTTCCTCCATATACCCACATCCTAACGTCCTTTACAGGGCGAAATATCGCTTCGGCCGCACCCTTGGTGCCGGTACCTACGGTATCGTCCGTGAGGCAGACGGTCCCACCGGCAAGTGCGCCGTCAAGATCATCTTGAAGAAGAATGTCAAGGGCAATGAGAGAATGGTGTACGATGAGCTTGATATGCTCCAGCGTCTCAAGCACCCCCATATCGTCAAGTTCGTCGACTGGTTCGAGTCGCGTGTAAGCAGCCCCGCGCCTCGTTGGGTCAGTACTGGACACTCGACTCTGACAATACCCTGCAGGACAAGTACTACATCGTAACCGAATTGGCTACTGGCGGAGAGCTTTTCGACCGTATTTGCGAGCAGGGAAAGTTCACGGAAAAGGATGCGTCGCAGACCATCAAACAGGTCCTTGAGGCCGTCAACTATCTGCACCAGAACAACGTCGTTCACAGAGGCAGGCTTTACCCCTCCGCTATGCGACAATCGCCGCGCTAACAAAAGAGACAGACTTGAAACCCGAGAACCTACTTTACTTGACCAGGGATATCGAGTCCGATCTCGTTCTTGCCGATTTCGGCATTGCAAAGATGCTCGACCGCAAGGACGAAGTCCTCACGACAATGGCTGGCTCCTTCGGCTACGCAGCCCCCGAAGTCATGCTTAAGAAGGGTCATGGCAAGCCTGTCGATATGTGGTCGATGGGTGTCATCACCTACACCCTTCTCTGCGGTTACTCGCCGTTCAGATCTGAAAACCTCCAGGACCTCATCGACGAATGCAGCAACGCCCAAGTGGTCTTCCACGAGCGATACTGGAAGGACGTGAGTGATGATGCCAAGGATTTCATCCTGCATCTGCTGCAGCCCGAGCCAGTGAAGCGTTGGTCAAGTGAGGTATGTGGCAACCGAAGTCCCCTGACCCAGAGGTGAAAGAGGCTGACAGGATACACAGGAGGCTCTGCGCCACCCCTGGCTGAGCGGAGAGAACGCCACCGACCACAACTTGCTGCCCGAGATCAAGGCTTACATGGCCAAGGCCAGGCTCCGTCGTGGTGTTGAGATGGTCAAGCTCGCGAACAGAATTGAGCTGCTCAAGACTCAGGAAGATGACAAGGATGACTCCGACTTCCCGGTCGACGCCGTCAGCGCCGCTGATCACGCTAAGGGTCACCACACAGAAGGCGGCGAAAAGCGCAACTTGTCCAGGACAATCAAGACTGCCATCTTCCGTGAGGTTGTCTTGGCCAAGGTCCGCGAGATGAAGCAACAGCAGGATACGCTCAAGGTGAAGGAGGAGGCGGAGAAGGAGCACAGGAGACGCAGCTTCCAGGGTTAAGATGCACCGGCCGCCCCTGCACTTCCCTTGGTTAAGGGGCAAAGGAGGATGGGTCTGTAGAGCACCCAAGATGATACCACGGGTTGGGTTGAGACAGCGAGCCGTCTGATGGCGGTTCGACAGCGGCTTCGAGGCTCTTGTTTGCTTCGTCTTGTTGCGTTATTTTTGTATGCGCGCACCGTTCATTTCAGGCCGGGCAGAGTCCAGATCTGAGTCGTCTTTGATTTTCCGTTCTTTGCTGGAGGAAGCAGGGAGGACATGAAAAGCAGCGAGACATCATTTAGTTGATAGCAGTCTACTTATTGCGATTTTTACCACCGGAATTATACAAAGATTCTACGCCGTGGCTATACTGAACATTTCGTGACAAAAAGCATTCGATGCTGCTCTTTGGATGACAGCGTCCAACCGTGAGTCCAAGCTCAAGATTTTGGACGACATTTGCGTGTTTCGGGTAGCTCAGTCGTGAAAACGATGTTACACATGATTACAAGGGGAACAGCGAGATGTTCAAGATTAACTGTGCAAGTTAGCATTGCTAGCTACTGCTTGAAGACAGAGGAACCCCGTTTCAGGTCCAACTCTGATGACTACCTAGTATGTGGTTGGTTGTTCGTAACAAGTCGTCTGTATGGTGTTTGTACAAGGATATCTGGAAGATAAAAAACAAGAAATATAGGGAAAACAACATTGAACTGTTGGGAGGGAAGCAGCAATTCTGGCCACAGCGCCGGATCCTTGCCTGTACAATACAACATACGCCAGAGTAAAACGAAAAGACAAACACCGGTAGAGAAGAAGAAGACGGGGGAAAACAAAAAAAGATTGTTGTCGGAAAGACCCGTTCCTCCGCCCGTTTTTGGTTTTCCTTTTTTGATAGCCGCCGTCCCTCCGATAGACCCTACTCCTTCCTAGATGCTTTTTTGAGGGTGAGACCTTGATGGATGATATATCGCTCGAAAATAGAATTATGGTACATTGGGGAGAAGCAAGAGTAATAGAAATTGGAAAAAAGGTTGAATGGTGGTGGTATCATTTGGACAGAAATGGAAGACATTGCATGACGTGGAACGATAAAAGACGGAGAGTTTCTTCACTCCAGCTCGGCGAGGGCGCTCTCGCGCAGCGCCTCGTAGCGGCCGACGTCGAAGCGGCGGCGTTGCCAGTTGTTCTGGCGCAGCTTCTCGATGCGGGCCCTGATGTCCAGGCTGCGCAGCTCGTCGTTGAGTTCAGGGGTGGCGGCCCTGACAGGCAATGAAGAGGGGGGAGCAGCGTCTTGGGGCGGCGGGGCGGCGAGCTGCTCCTCGACGCCGGCGATGTGGATCGAGATCTGGGAGCGCAGGCTGGAGAGGAGGCCGCAGTAGCGGTGGACGGAGCGCTCGCGCAGGAAGTCGAAGGCGTCGCAGTCCTCGGTGAGGGGCTCCGGCGTCGGGGGCTTGGGGAACTCCTCGTCGGGCTGCTGCTGCTCATCGGCGGGCTCCGGCTCCTCGGGGAGGACGGGGAGGTAGCGTGGCTCGGGCTCCATGGGCGCGGAGAGGAAGTCGTCGAAGCCGAGGGTGGGCGAGTCCGGGCGGATCATGGGCTCCTCGGGGAAGTCGAGGAAGGTGACGCGCTTCTTTTGCGGGGGCGTCGTGGCCTGGGAGAGCTTGTTGACGGCGTCCTCGACGGAGCAGACGGAGGGCGTGGGCGAGGAGAAGGCGGTCGAGTTCGTCCACGTGCGGGAGGATGCGCGGGAGGAGATGGAGCTGGAGGGGGAGTGCATGCTGGAGGTTGCTGCCGAGGACGGGCGGGAGGAGCGGGACATGGTCTCGTCGGCGGCCCTGGAGAGGTCGGAGGCCTTGGTGTAGTGCTCACGGGCCTGCTGGAGGAGCCTCGTCTTGTAAGGCGACATGCCGCCCAGGGGACGGGAGAGCATCTCGAAGGAGCTGGCGGCGTAGAAGTGCAGGTAGATGAGATACGCAGGCTCAATGTTGGCCTGGCAGCGTAGTTAGCATGACTGATCGGCATCTCATGTTCAGACGAATGTTTGTCACTTACGGTGTCCTTGAGGTTGTCGAGAATCTCACAGCATCGCATCGAGCACGGGCGGTACTTGCGGTTGAGATACTGTCTCTTGACGTCGGAGACAGCCTTGCTCCACTCGGCAGATGTGTAAGGCAGGACCGGGAGGGAAACGGGCGCCTGTGAAAGTGACCGCCTTGACATGCGCGACTTCGACGGTCCAACGGAGCTCAGCATCGTGTTTGGTGTTGTTGCCGTGGGCTGTGGCGTGGGGGCGCTCGACGGAGTTGTGCTGCTGAGGACGGGGTTGTTCGCGGGGAAGATAATGCTGCCTCGGGAGCCGGCAGCAACGGGCTTGAGGAGCAAAGGTATTAAACCACCCATCGTGATCGATATAATTAGACTGTGTGTTTGTTGAAAAAGAGTTTTTCCCCCTTCTCTCTGCCGGCTGCTGAACTTTCAGGAGAACAGGCTTAACTCAGCTCGCCACCTTTTCGTCCGATGTGAGACCCAATCGTAGTACCGGGCTCGTAGACTTTCGTCGTTGTCCAAGTTCGATAGCGTTGGACCAACGTTGATATAACCCAATGGCAGGTAGCCGCGTTGTTGGACGAGTTTGATAGTGTTAGTGTCACTTGTCGTCCAAAAGGGTCAAACTATCGAGACAGCCGAGGTGGAAGGATTCTCCAGAATTGAGAGCGAGGAATCGCGAGCGCGCGATGACCACAGGTTAATAGCTGAAATGGAAGAGTCCAGGCCTTATCGAAGGACGATGACTCGCTTTTCGGTGTAAGTGGGTAAGTGGCCCCCAAAATGCGTAACGGGTGGTGTACCGGGACTCGGGAACAGTCTCAAGTCGTCTGAACGTTTTCCAAAGGTCGCGTGCTGGATGCTTGGTCTATGCACCGAGAATGATCTCCCGCTGGGGTTTGCGTCAGGAGTCCTTCGAGAGTGGTATTGAGTTTATTAGACGGGCTGGGTTTTGGAGGTGTTTCCAACGTCAGGGTCTTTCGCGGGAGAACGACAGCTTGGTGGTGGTGCGTGTTGAGTGTGGTTTGTAGCTTATTAGGATGAACTTGGGAAACAATGACGTGACTAGGTAACAGAAGCCGGGGTTGCGGTGGCACGACAGAGGGCTCGAAGATGGTTGAGAGAGAGAGAAAGAGGCTGTGTGAGGCTGGCTGAATGGCGAAGAGACAGAAGCAGGGCAAAGCTGATCGACTCTCTGGGAGCTGAGGTTTGTACGTAGGGATTGTCTGGTTACGCGGTGGAGTGAGAGTGGTGGCGGCTGAGGACCGAGACAGGCGGACGCAGGAGGTGAGACCCGGGCGGGACGGGGATGCTCTCTGAATTATGACGACGGAAGACACACCGAACAGACCGAGGAAAGGAAGCGGCGGCGAGGTGGCAGGCTGGGTGTGATTAAGCCTTGATGCAGTGAGCGTGGGTGTGAGTGAGTGTGTTGACTGTTGTGTATGGCAGGCACCGTGGGTTTGCGGCTACGATGAGATGCGGAGCGGATACAACAACGGGCCCGAGACGATGCGAGAAACACAAGAAGAAACGACACACGAGGTTGGGGAACAGACGAAAGAAGCTCTCAGGAACAAGCCCGGAGGGTACCTCGTCGGGGGGATGGCGGTATTCAAGTAGAGGTCAGGGGGGGAGATGATTCTCGGCCCTGAGATGAGCTCGAGCTTTGGTCGAGTTCGCCCAGTGGCCCGGTAGGATGTTTGCGCATCGACAACGGACTAGGGAGAAAAGGGGAACAAGCTTCAGGCGTGGCCATTGGCCCTGCGCAAGGAGATTTTTTTCTCTCTCACGTATTGTGCAGGTGCAGTGTTGGATGCTGCTCTGATTGAGTGATTGACCAGGACCTGCATATGTCGTCTCCATTTCGCGTGTGTTCCCCTGGCACCCGGACGGCGGCGCCAGATTGTCGACCCTTGCGTTAGCCTTGGCCCTGGGCTTGTCGTCGTTGGTGGCTATCCACCATGAGTGCGCATGCCGTCCACCTTGCTTGCTATGAATACATCCATTACATATGAGGGTAGCATCAGCGTGCGTGTTGTCTGCGTGTACTCCTCGCTGTTGGGCGTACTGCGGTGCCTGGCTACGTACGCATAGTGCCGTGCTGGTAAGCATAGGTACTACTGCGTGTGCAGAGGAGGCAATGTTGGCAGAGAGACTAGGAGAGCAGGAAATGGTTCCCCTAGGAAGGCTAGGGAGTTGCTAGGAAGGCCCTTACTCCAAAGGTGCTCTCGTCGTGCGTGCGGCCCCAAAATGAGGGCAATTCGTGGGCGAGTGGCTCCGTGGTGGACTGGTGGTCGAGTTCGCGGCAACGGCCCTAGTCCCTAACAGTGCAGAGCGGACGGGTCAGAGAGGGTCCAAGCCAACGCGGATGGGCGGGCGGTGCTTTGGTGCTGGGACTATTGCAACCCGAGAACACGATACCCAAGCAGGGATGGAGAGTCAGGTTTTTTTGGAAAATGGAGGGGAAGTGGGAAGAGACGCGGCGCGATTTGCGGTGCCGTTGTGGATGCACGGGACGGACGGAGATGATTCGCGCGCCGTCAATTTTCAGTTGATAACAGAGGGATGATGCATCCTCAAGCGATTGCAGCCGCACAGCACACCAGCAAGTTCCTAGACACGAGACCCTTGCTTGCTGGAAAGGGAACGGAAGACACGTCTGGAAGCCAACAACTGCCCGTGGTGGAAGGAAGCAGCAGGAGAAGGGGAAGAAGAAGAAGAAGCAAAGCGAGGGTGAAAAAGGCCGTTTGACAGACGAGACGGGCCGGCAAACGGATACGACCGTCGACAACGGACCGGCAGCGGGACTGGCAGCTCTTGCTCTTGTCACGTTCCCAGTTGTGGTGTGCAGTGTGGTGTTGCGGATTGCTCTGTCCGCAACACTGGATCCATAAGGTAGAAAGAAGTGAGGTGCTGTCCGGAAGTCAGCACCCGGCTACCTACCGAACGACAGGCCAATTCCACCCCTGCATCGGATCTCCATGGCGGTTCCCTTGCTCGGGCGACCTTCACTTTCCAACACCGCGTCTCCCACTCTCCCAACTTCCCAAGAAGGGCCAGCCTCCTCCAGAGACTCGAATCCTCGAATGCCCCCCCCTGCTGCCGGGCCTTCTCGAAATCTCGCCAGGCTCGCCTGCCTCGTTCTCCTCATTCCCACAGCCACCGCATCGTGTCTTGTCCCTGGAGGGCCATGGGTCAAAAATTGGCCCTTGCAGAACGTTGCCCATTTCCCACCACCACGCAAGGGTCATGACACGGAATGACAGCTTTCCCAAACCCACTCGCACCAATTGGCAAGGGACGTCTTAAACCACACCCACCCTCCACACCCTCCCACACCCACCCATGTGGCGCAGCCTCTACAGTAAGCAAAAAACAGCGATATCGGTGATTACCTCAGCTAATATTACTACAGTTATGCATACCACTAGTTATTACCAGAATTCCTACGCATCTCGCGAAGTACGCGATGCCGCTGGCCCAACGACGCCGCAGCGTATATACGCTGCGGCGGCGGCGGCGGCAGCCGATCTCTGGCAACGCAGACCCTGCCACTACCCCTCTTTTTGCCTACTTGCCTACCCACCTACCTCAGTCACTCTAACGATCAGAGCCTCGCCGTCACCACCACCAGCGTCAACTGCGCCGGCAGCTTTGGCAGGCACTTCGACTACAGAGTACGGCCTACAGTACCTCGAAACTCACGGCCCCGACCCCTACGAACCTGGCACGAAGGCCCCGCGAGCCTACCAGCGATACAATGGCTCGTTGCCCGAAGATCGGTATGAGATTGAGGAGGAGGCGAACGTTCTACCTGACGACAACGAGGGACCTACAGTCAAAGTTGAGGCTATCGATACGCAGGCTACTGACGCCGAGTGGGATTGCTGGGAAAGTCAGCATCCTGTGGCGCCGCGGCACCAGGGCAAGTTATACGGAGTTACGGAGCGGCGGGCACTGGTGATGGCAAGGGTGGCTGGCGGCGACGTTGACGTCGTCGAGTTATCGGATTAAGCCCTCCGGAGGCCGGAGGGCGCGGATTAATGGTTTTTCCTTCTCCTATTGACCTTTTTGATCAAAATCGCAAAAAAAGAGCCCTCGTTGAGTTACGTCGATTGCCGCAATAAAAATCCGAATCGCAAAAGTTACGCAACTTTGATCCCTGGCTTCTGATTGGCCGAATCTAAGGACCTCCGGTTACCGGCCTCTGGCACTGCCCCAGCCCCAAATTGTGGCTTGGGGGGTGTGGAGGGTGGGTGTGGTTTAAGACGCCCCATTGGCAATCACAGCTGCTTGTCACCTTCCTGAAGTTCCTGCATCTCCCAGGCCACACCTGAGAACCCTTGCCCGCAGGCCCGACGGTTCCTTCGACTTGGGACGTTCGACCTGGCACCTGGCAACCTAGCTACTGCCTCTTAGCCTGCGATCTCCTCCCTACCTTCCCCTCTCATCATATCAGCCAGTCAGTAATCAATCACACCGGGGGACCGGATTCGCGCGCAATCTTTTGGTACGGAACGGCATTGGACCATGAGCATCGAGCCCAGGCTGACCAGGCCTGCTGCTGCCCACTGTGCCCAGCTCTGCATGAGAACGCTGCCCCAGTGACCACAATCGTCTCCGCTTGAGAGATATAACACACAGCAGACAAACTGCCTGACAGCACCCGCCGCCCCGTATGCCATCTTCTCCACGCTCAGTCACATGGTAGCCTCGATATGAATATCACTATTCACTTATCGGCAGGCGGATAGCCCTCATCTCTAGCCTCAAGCAAAGACGCGCGAACAGCACCGAGGAAAACAGCGCTGGGGGGCCGACGCCGACGCCGAAGCTTCGTCGGAGAAGATTCCATGGAACATCTGCCACACGGATCTGAATTTCCACAACGCACAAAAAAAGAAGTGACAGCGCAACCTTGCTTCATCCGCTGTCTCTCTGGTGCCGGGACTTGGGCGAGAAAAAGCAAGCAAACGGGTAAAATCGCACGAGGCCCCGTTTGGAACAAGCAAGCGGACGTTGGTTCACTCCCACCGGACCGCAAACCAACCACCGTGCTGTGCCTCTCGCCTCGCGCGACCAGAGACACACACATCCACATGCTGCAGAGCAATCAGTCGTATTCGAGCCTCTGCCTCGGGACCCCCTGTCAACCCATCACCTCTCCCACTGCCGTCCGGATCACTTACAACCAACGCTCGTAGCTTCGCACCTCAGACAAACAAACAAAACGCCAGTCGGGCAAGGAAGTGTGTGTGTGTGTGTGTGTGTGTGTGTGTGTGTGTGTGTGTGTGTGTGTGTGTGTGTCTGAGAGCCGCCAAACCTATCCGAAGGGTGACCAAAAGACGGCCTCTGCGTTCGGTTCCCTCCCACGATTCACCTCACGGACTCCGGATCATCGAAAACGGACTGAAACGAAACATCCCACACCAAAGGGCGACGCCGTCAAGCTGTAAGCTTCTTCCGCACAGATCTCCAGACAGCAAGAAAACTCCAGACGGCACGCACCTTACAGCCTCCAATCACTCAAATCACAGTCGCACTCAGCTGCACTTCAGCTGCACTCCCGAGGTCTGTGCCCCGCGTACCTGCTTTTCCTTTCGCACTAAGCTTCCTCACCGCAAGGTAAAACGCCAGACCTGAGTTCTTCGAGAAGCTTGGCTCCGAAGAGCGAGAGCTTCGCACATCAGACGGCAGCCTCGAGTTCCCAAGACTGGCGGATATGTCGTCGTGACGCACCTTATGCAGACGCCAGCAAGTCGCACTATTAGATAAAACACGAAATGATTGCGTCCAGAATGTCTGGGGGAAGATAGCAAGAAGCAGCAGTGTTGCCGCAACGGACAAAAAGAACTAACAGCAGACAACCCTAAAGAAGAAAAGTTCAGACCGCTTGTTGATGCACCTAGGCTCGGTTCGCCGTGCAGTAGTAGCCCACGGAAACCACACCACATCAACCATCCTTCACCCATCAATCAGTCCATTCGTGCATCGTCGATCTACTCTTCAACTGCGAGGCTTTGCTATCGATCATTTCTGCTTTTGTAAAGTGCTTGGACGAGGCTGGCAATACCTGCCAACCCAAGCAATATTTCCTGCTCTTATCCTCCCAATCCTGGCTCCAAAACCCTGTCGCGGGGATCACGGGTTCAAGCCGGGGACGTTGCAACGGGCCCTCGTTGCTCTCCACAGATTTGCTTATCACCAGTGTTGGGGCCGGGGTTTGCATGAGGGGTAAAAGAGATACTCGAAAATACGGCAGAGACGACAACTTGGAGAGGCAAGAGATGGCATGATGCCTTGGTGGCATTTCTTGCGCGATGCACACAGCCGGACCAACAACCTAATCTCTGGTGATCTCAATCTCTACCACCTCAGCCTCGGCATGTTTCTTTTCTCGTCCTGCCAATCTCAGATCCCTCATCGCCAGACCAAGACGCGCGATCAGCTTTGCGGGTGAACAAACTGGTTGTCTAAAAACGCGTACATCCAATCTCCTGCATCATGTCCTGCTTCCTCGAGCTCTCAGACTCATTGGGCGACAGGAAGAAAAAAAAAAAAACAGATAGCCTGAGCAAGCCGACGCTTCGTCGCGTCGTGGATCCATTGGGGGCTTGAGAGACTAGCGGCTCCTTGGTGCGACGACCAGAGCGTCGTCCAGTCCCCCTCCCCCTCGTGTGCCTGACAATCCCGCCGTTGCGTTCGGAGCTAGAGAGCTTGGG
Organism: Colletotrichum horii; assembly: GCA_027406005.1. Lineage (NCBI taxonomy): Eukaryota > Fungi > Ascomycota > Sordariomycetes > Glomerellales > Glomerellaceae > Colletotrichum > Colletotrichum horii. The sequence goes on along the minus strand of JANVYB010000001.1, from coordinate 6,833,652 downwards.
GCTGATGATGTGAGAGGGAAATAGGGGACTTGTGTTGGTTGGTTGGTTCGGGGCTGGCGTGCTTTTGTCTGCACCATTGTTTCTCGTCGTTCCCTCCCTCTCTCTCTTCCCCCACGTGGTGGTCAAAGAAACCACAAACGCCACTGTTGACATGATGTGACGGTGATTAGACCAGGGTGCCGAGAGCGACGGGCTTGAACCGTCGGACTATCCGTCCCTGTGCCGTCTTAGATGCGTGCCATCCGACGCGTTGACGTGAACTTGTCCGAGAGCACCGACGTTTTCCCCTTCGCAAGCTGGACCCCAGCGTGGTATAGAAGCAGCTCCCTGATCGAGGCAAGTCCTCTCCAGGGCCTGGGCGATCTTCGCGGATCTTTCTGGACGTTCACCTGAAGATGCTAAATGCTAGTCGCGGCCAAATAGAAAAGCTTGATAAGAGACGGGCCTCGCGGTTTCCTTCTTCACCTGGGTTGGTTGATGTGCAATGTGCGTGTGTTGTCGGCGACCTCGATGCCGCGCCTTTGCAACACCAACAAGGAACGAGAGAGCAAGTCGAAACAGCGTTCCCACCCCGGACCGGGGCCGCGGGGTGGAAATGTCCATGATGGCGTAACGCTCCCAAGTCCGGAGCCGGTGGGTGGGCGAACGAGTGTGTGTGTTTCGCAAGGCGATTTGTCCCGGACCCCCGTTCGATGTTACCGTGGGGTATTTCGTGGCTAGGTTGGTTTCGCTAATGTTCTGGCCAGAGCATGGTCGGTATGAAGCATGCAACAGGCTGCCATGCTAGAGTGGGAGAGCGGTGTCGTGCATGCAAGCGAGCCTCAAGTTGGCTGCCGATGTTTTCTGTTAGTTGAAAGTATGTAGACAAAGGCCCCCCTGAGTGTTGAAATTCTACGATCGATGACCTGGAGAGGTGCTTCCCAAAGGTGGCCTTGTTGACGGAGGCTACTTGGTATCTGTGGTTGCTTGGTTTGGGCGGAAGTTGTCCAAAGGATCTGACAACGAGACCGCCTAATGTTCCTGTGTCTGCGCGGTTATATTTCCTGTAAACTTCATGACTCTGATTGATGACGATAATACGGACACTAGATATAATAACAACATATATAATGATGATACGAGTAACAATGACGATAGAGGCGATAGCTACCAATAACGACGAAGACGAAGACGAAGACGACGAAGATGGTCAGGCAGAGCAGACCGTCACAGGAAAGCAGTCACTCTATTGCAGATAAATAGCCACTCCCCTGAGAATAGCACCGGAATTGGCAGCATCTTCTTTGCTCACTCCATCCTGGCCGGCGATGGACTGTCGTCCAGGGTCAGAAGCAACAGTTGAGAACGACAGAACGAGTGACGAAGTTAAGAGCAATGACTATTGCGCTAGTAACGTTCCAGTCAATAGTTCGGAAATGTTCCAGTGAACGAGTGTCGTTGACATTAGCAGATCCCTTCATTAGAGATAATTCCTGCTAAGTGAAGGGACGGGATGGCCTTTTCTCGGTCCTGTGTTGTTACCCTTTCCAAGGAAGGCCAGTACTGACTCATTCACAACGCAAACCTTGGAAGCACAAGACGTTCGGTATACCGGAAGATAGGGATTCTGACGATGCCAGTCATCGAGGAGATTTCTATCTTATTTTATTTGCTAACTCGCTGATAATGCCATCATTTATGCGCTTGGTGCGGGCTTCTCTTCCGTTGATTCCGCCTCTGCAGGCTTCGCCTCCTCTGTAACAGCTTCGGCCGGCTTCTCGACAGTAGTGCCAACCTCAGATGCCGAAGCGCTCTTGACAGCCTCACCCTTGAGTCCTCCAACAACTCTCAGACCCTCAGCTCCCCGGGCGAGGTTGTCCAACTCGCGCTTCCTCTGCAGGCGCTTCTGCACCTCGGGAACGAGCGCCGCCATGTCGACGAGCTCGCCATCCTTCTGGGGGTGGCCCTCAGGGAGACCCAACTCCTTGATCTTGACGACACCCTTCTGAACCTCCTCGTCTCCGAGGATGACGGCGAACGGCGTCGCGTTGGCCTCAGCGGCCTTGAACTGATTGGGCAACTTGGGCTTAACCTTGTAAAGGAACTCGGCCTTGATGCCAGCATCCCACAACTTGGAGCAGACTTCGAGGCGCTCCTTGATCAGACCGGCCTTGGAACCCAGAGACATGACGAATACGTCCACGGTGCTTTGGGGGGCCTCGCTTTCGGCCTGCATGCGGGCCTTGGTAATGCTAAAAATTCTCTCGATGCCGAAGGAAACCTAGAATTATGTCAGTGATCATGCAGTGTGCTTCTAGACTAAGGTGTGCTTACTCCGACGCACGGAATCTGGGTCTTCCCAGAGAACATGCCCACGAGGTTGTCATAGCTGTCGAGCCGTTAGCCGCATGCTGCAAGACGCAGAGGAGAACTCTGAAAAACGTACCGACCACCGGCAGCAACACTGCCAACGCCAACGCTGGGATCATCTGAGCGATCTTCGTCGTCCTTGTCCTTGCTCTTGCTCTTCTTCTTGGACTTGACTGTTGTGTCGTCCGCGCCAGGCGTGGCGGCGGGCGCAGATCCTTCTGTGACGACCTCGTAGATGACACCCGTGTAGTAGTCAAGACCACGAGCCAGAGAGAGATCGAATGACACTCTGTCCAGAGCACCGAAAGCCTCGAGATAGTTGAACAGCATCTCCAAGTCGGACATGCCGGCCTTCATGGAGGCATTGGCAGACAGCTTGTCGTCGCGCTGCAGTTTCCTAAGCAGATCCTGCTTGCCCTTGAGGACAACCCACTCGCCAATCTTATCGGCGACCTCTCCGTCAAGGCCCTTCTCTTCGGTCATCTCCTTGCGCACGTCCGCCCAAGGCAGCTTGTCGAGCTTGTCGACAGCGGAAGATATCGTCCTGATTTTGTCCTCAGGGACGCCGCAGACCTCGAAAATACCGTCAAGGATCTTGCGGTGGTTGAGCTTGATGGTGTAGTTTCCGTTCCAGCCAAGGCCCTCAAAGACTTCGACGACAATCCGAATGATCTCGGCGTCGGGGAGCATCGAATCGTAAGTGCCGGCAATATCGAAATCGCACTGGTAGAACTCGCGCATGCGGCCCTTGTTCATGGCGGGCTGATCACTGTTATGGTTTAGCTTATTGCCAATCAAATGACTTATGGCCTGGGTAGTTCGTACCGACGGTAGACCTTCGAGATGTGGTAGCGCTTGACGCTCTGGATGTCCTTGTTCATGGCGAGCCATCGTGCGAACGGGACGGTCAAATCGTATCGCAGGGAGGTAATCTCACCACCTTGGTCGGCCAGGTCGTAGATGAGCTTCGAGTCTTCACCGTACTATGGGAGAAGTTTTCTTTAATATCAAGATCGGCCCCGGGTGTTCGGAGGAAGTGGATCGCGGGGTTCGCATACACCCTCCGTGGTGGGGGAGGGGAGTATGTGAAGGTTGGGTCGTACCTTGCCTGAAAGAATCTCCTTCAACTCGAAAACAGGGGTATCAAGCTCCATTCCACCGTGCTTTTGAAAGACATCCTTCAGTTGCGAGAAGATCTTCTCGCGAATGATCATGTCCTTGCCGAACCCTTGAATTAACACAAAATATTAGTCCGGGTCGTACGATTGGCGGCGCGAAGGCGACAGCGGTATCGACTAACAATCCTTGGTGCCCTTCGGGGTCTTGAGCTCGAACTTGGATTTGGGCGCCATGTCGGGCAATTGGTGGTCGTCGTTTTGGTAGACGGGGACGGAGGAGGAAAAGTCGCGACGAATGGGGCGGCCCGCGGGCAAAAGAGGGGTTGAAATTGGGCTTTTAGAAAGAAAAGTCAGTCGGCGGACCGGTCTGGCAGACCTCGAGAAAAATTGCAGCTGGATCTTCATTCACCTGGCTTTCTCGAGCGTTGCGCAAAAGGGGAACCGTCTTAAAGGGAAAGCGGCCCAGAGGGTGTTGGTGACTCAATCGCAAGGTTTTGGAGGGGCCGAATGACTTGCGACGAGTTTTGGGGGGTTTGTGAGGTCAAAAATGCATGCAAGGCTGCGGGTGGACTGGGATATGCCCATTTGTGGGTTGCCCAATGATGTGTCCTGCGAGTGATGGCAGATCCCTGTCAATCTGATAAGGCTGCAAGCAATCGGACATTCTTCGGCAGGTGCTATGGTGGGGTGATTCTTCGTCTGAACAAACCGCAGGAACTCTTCATCAAGTGCTGCGGTAAAGAGTGTACTGCGGTACGTTTGGAACGATGCGGAACTCCTGCTCTCATTCGTCGAAGCATTATCCTAAACTTGTACAATTACTACTTTGTTCACGGTGGAAATCATATTGAAGCCTGCAACAATGAGACATAGTCGAGATACGAGAGAACTTTCATTGAATGGCACTCTTGATTTCCCTTAGCAGCGAGGAGATGTACGACGATGTTCATTTCGTAGATCATCGACTGAAGAAAGCTACAGCCACATGTTGTGTTTGTTCAGGTTCAGCCCTGAACTCTGTAGTTCCTACAATGTGTCCAACTAGGCGGTGTCGGTACGAGTATTCGGGAGTGCCCACATTTGGCCGTTTCTTGTCGGGATGAGTCGGTGTTCTTGAGCAGTCCGAACCCGACATGGTAAGAACACCACGCGGTAAGATGGGGAACCGGACAGATTAAGCGGGGCCGCGTCGTCTACCTATCGTGGAGTTCGGGGTCGATTGGCGCCTCCTGAGCGGCTGGAATCGGAGTCGTTCAGTCGTCACAGCCTGCAACAATAAGACACATTTCATGCCAATACTGGACGCCCAGCAGGCAGATCAGGCAGCAGCAGTCAGATTCGTCACAAACAACGCGCGAGCTGATCCAAGATGATCGAGCATCGCCAGCGGCGGAGATGAGTCACTGAGGCATCAATCATACTATGTACGTGTTGTTATTCGATGACATGTGGCCACTTCAGCGTTCTTACATTGATTGCGGAAGAGAAACTGAGATGCATGGTCATGAAGCATGGAGCGCGCACGGCCCGTAAAACCTCGAGCAACATGTTTTACGACGCTAAGGTGGATTTTACGGCGCTAAGCAGCTGCGAGACATGAGGCTTGTCTTCAGTCCCAGATAAAGAAAGTAAACCTGCACCTGTCTGGAGCACTAGCGACATGAATTGTTGCAGTGAGCTTCATCGCCGCTGGAAGGGGTGTGTTGGAAAAGCTGAACACAGGCTGAAATGACGCCGTTCTGAGGTTTGGTCGTAAGCCTGATTGCAGCCTCCAGACCTGCTATTCGCATGATTGGTCTTGTAAATGCAAAGTCCGCAGGGCGTCTTCTTCGTAGATCTGGAATCTGGTGAAGTCCGCAGCTCCGCTGCCCATGCCATGATGCAAAACCGGTGGGAGACATGCAACGCTCCCATCCACGCGAGACAGTTCCTTCGTTGCGGAGGACGAAGGAGACTCCAATTAAACTCGGGCGAACCCCTAGCGCGAGGGCAGTCGGTGGCGCGTGCACCGCCCGTCCGTCCATTTGGGCCATTCCTGGACGGGTCAAATATGGGTCCGGCTGACTTCCAGGATCCCTCCACTACCGTTGGCCCCCGGCCGGCATCCCTACAGCGTTGCCATTTCAAGGCATCCTGATTGGCCTTAACCGCTTCGGGATGTTTTACGAGAGGTGCAGATTTACGAATTACGAATTACGGCGTGAGACTGAGAATGAGAAGGAACGAATAATAGTTGTAATAGACTCGTGGCAGCCAAGCCTGGTCGTCAAAAATCGAACATGAGTTCCGCGAGGTTGTTTGTGGTGTCATCTTTTCCCTACGACGTCTTGTTGGTTTTAATACTCTCCCCTCGACCATCCTCGCATCCCAGTTCCCGGCTTCTCCTCCCTTTACGCTCTTTGACCCTGCCGGCCAATTGCTTTACGCGTATAGCTTCTTGCACCCAATCAGCGAATTCTTACCTTCTTTCACCATTCAACCAAAGGCATTCCGATCCTGGTTCGCTCCTTCCACTTGACTTCTTCTTCGTCGAAACATGTCACTTTGAATTGCCCGACGAAGTGAGCCTAGCATGGAAGCTATTGACAAGGACACCGCCCAGCCGGACGGCATTCCGCCTGTGGTAGCCGTGGTGGATGAAAAGAAGGACGTCGACCAATCTGCCAAAAGCAGCGATGCAGAACCAGCATCCGAACCCAAGGTCAGACCTGAGAGAGAACCTACTTTCAAAGACTACGCCCGCGTCTTTACCTACGCCACGAAATGGGACATCTTAGCGTACATCGTTGGCGGCCTGGCTTCCATCGCCGCCGGAATCACGCTGCCTCTGATGAATAGTAAGATGTGCTTTCACCAACATCCTCTCGTCCTTGCCTCTAATCTAGCACACAGTCATCTTTGGACAGCTTGTAAACGATTTCAATGGATTCACAGCAGACAGTGAGGCCGCACGGAACGACTTCAGGAAGACCGCAGATCGCCAAGCGCTTTACTTGTTCATTCTCTTCCTCGCCCGTTTCGCTCTCAACTATACCAACAAGTTTGCCTTTCGGATGATAGGAATCCGGTTGTCGTCTGCCATCCGCCTGCACTACCTCCAACGACTCTTTGGCCAAACAATTCACGTCCTCGACTCAATGCCACCAGGCATGGCGTCGAGCACCATGTTAGTGAGCCCCAATTCCCTGATTAGCGGGGTGCTGTAACCGAAAAAGGGAGAGCCAAGCTAACATGACTTCCATAGCACGTCCACTGCAAACACTCTTCAGATTGGCATCTCCGAAAAGCTTGGAGTCTTCCTCGAATTCAACGGAACCATCATCGCCGCTATCGTTATCGCATTTACCTATAACTGGGCTTTGACCCTGGTCACCGCCTCTTGCATCTTGTTCATTCTGGTCGTTCTGGGGGCCCTTCTGCCTTTCATCATCAAGGGCCACTCTGAAATGACCAAGGCAGAGGGCAAGGCATCTGCTGTTGCCAGTGAGGCGTTTTCCAGTATCCGGATGGTCACTGCGTGCGGCGCGGAAGATCGTATTGCTGCCCGCTACGCAGTTTTTGTAGAGCAAGCGAAACGGAAGGGCCAATTCACAGCCCCTTTACTGGCCCTCCAGTTTGGGCTTATTGTGCGTCGATTACTTGCGTACAAGTCCAATTGAATGCTGACTCTATCTAGTTCTTTGCATTGTTCTCTGCGTTTGGCCTTGCATTCTGGTACGGCACTCATTCTTGGGTTGACGGCCGAGTCGATGGAGTAGGCGAAGTCATCATGTAAGTGCAATTTCTCAGGAGACGGTCACTCGCCTCGTGCTAACCTTCGATGTAGTGTGCTCATGTCCGTCATGCTTGTGGTCATGTCTCTCGAGCGAATCAGCACCCCGTTGCTTGCTATCGGCAAGGCAATGGTAGCTGCATGCGAGTTCCTTACTGTCATCGATGCTCCAGCCCCCACCACGGGAGAACTGAGAGAACCCCAAGTATCGGCCAACGACAATATTGTCTTCGAAGACGTCACCTTTGCGTACCCGAGCAGACCCCACGTCAAGGTTCTGGATAGTCTTAACCTGACAATCGAGTCCGGCAAGGTAACAGCTATCTCTGGACCTTCTGGCTCGGGGAAGAGCACCATCGTGGGCCTTATCGAGCGGTGGTACACGTTGCAGGACCAATATGTCATCGCCAAGACGATCGAGAAAGACAAGAGGAAGGAGGCCGAGAAGAAAAAGAACAAGAAGAAGGGCAAGGAAGACTCGGACGATGAAGAGAGCAAGCCCGAGGCGGAGGAGACCGGTCCGCACGTCGAGCTCGCCGGTTCAATCTCGACATCTGGACACGCTCTTGACGATATCGATGTTAAGTGGTGGCGTTCGCAGATCGGCTTGGTCCAGCAGGAACCATTCCTTTTCAACGACACTATTTTCAACAATGTCGCCTATGGACTTATTGGCTCTCAGTGGGAACACGATACCGAGGGAAAGAAGCGAGAACTTGTCAAGGAAGCTTGCAGGGAGTCTTTTGCCGACGAATTCATCGATCGTCTGCCAGATGTAAGTGCTCCTTGTTATTCGAATTCCTTTCGTCGACCCACTGTACTGACCCCAATCCAGGGATACGACACCCAAGTCGGTGACAGTGGCGCGAAACTGTCCGGCGGCCAGCGTCAGCGCATCGCCATTGCCCGAAGTATTGTCAGAAAACCGAAAATTGTTATTCTGGACGAAGCCACTAGCGCCATCGACGTCCGAAGCGAGAGAATCGTCCAAGCTGCCCTCAACAAGATATCCCAGAATCGTACGACCATTACGATTGCCCACCGTCTGTCTACCATTAAGCAGGCCGATCGGATCGTGGTTCTCAAGAAAGGAAAGGTTGTTGAACAAGGCACACACGAGAGTCTTTTGGAAAACGACGAAGGCGTATACTATGGTCTCGTGCACGCTCAGCAACTTTCGCTCGGCGATCAAACGGAAGACAGCGATTCAGACAACAAGGAAGAGGACATTGGAGCGATCCTCGACCGCGAGAAGAGCGCCGCGCGATCCGAGGCAGACAGCACACGGCAGAAGACGCAGGCTGTCAACCGTAACCTCTTCCAGAGCTTTGGCAGACTGCTTTATGAGCAGAGAAGTCGGTGGCTCCTCTGCATTCTGACTGTGGTTTTCGCCGGGTGTGCTGCAGCAGGTACTCCGTTGCAGGCGTGGCTATTCGCCAAAGTCATCGTCGTCTTCAATCCGGAAAACGGTCCTGACAAGATCCGCAGCGACAGCAACTTTTGGTCGCTCATGTGGGTTATTCTGGCGATCGGAGTTGGTCTGTCGTACTTCTTCATGGGCTTTGTCGCGACGCATTTGGCCCATTTCATTTGTGCCACGTATCGGCAGCAGTATTTCGAGGCAATCCTATTCCAGCGGACATCTTTCTATGACGAAGAGGAGAACGCACACGGCAGCTTGACAGCTCGAGTCGCTGGGGATCCCAAGCAGCTCGAAGAGCTTTTGGGCCTCAACATGGCGATGGTCTACGTGGCAATCTTGAACATCGTCGGAGCCATCAGCATTGCGTTTGCTTTTGGTTGGAAACTGGCCCTGGTCGCTCTATGTGTTACCATGCCGATTGGATTAACGGGAGGCTACTTTCGGTTCAAGTACGAGATTGAGTTCGACAAGATGAACGCTGCTGTCTTCGCGGAGAGTTCCAAGTTTGCCTCGGAATCTATTGGGGCGTTCAGGACTGTTTCTGCCCTGACTTTGGAGAGCGTCACATGTCTTCGCTACGAGAAGCTCCTCAAGGATCATGTCAGTCATGCTTTCCGAAAAGCGAGGTGGACCAGTGCTGTCTTCGGCTTCTCGGACTCGATTTCAATGGCTTGCCAAGCTCTCATCTTCTGGTACGGCAGTCGGTTGTTAGCATCCGGCGAGTACAGTCCACAGATGTTCTTCGTCTGCTTCATGGCTGTGATCCAAGGAGCTGAAGCTGCCGGTCAAGGTCTCAGCTTCGGACCCAACGCGGCACAAGTCACTGGGGCCTCCAACCGCATCATCAACATGCGTGACTCGAGGAACAAGGACATTATTCCAGTGACAGAGCAGATCCCGGACACGGAAGGCGGCGTCCGAATCGAGTTGCAGAATGTTCACTTCAAGTACCCCACGCGAAACGTGTCGGTGTTCAAGGGGCTCAACTTGACCATTGAGAAGGGACAGTTTGCTGCGCTTGTTGGTGCCTCTGGATGTGGCAAGACGAGCATCATCTCTCTCATGGAGCGCTTCTACGACGTTGAAAAGGGCGCAATCCTGTGCAACGGCAAAGACATCAAGGATATCAATGTCTACGAGTATCGCAAGAACCTGTCGTTGGTTGCCCAGGAGCCGACACTTTTCCAAGGAACAATCAGGGAGAACATCTTGCTGGGCGTGGATGAGAGCTCCGTCACTGATGAGCGGCTGCACCAGGTCTGCCGCGACGCTTCAATCCACGAGTTCATCGTATCCCTCCCAGAGGGTTACAACACGAACATTGGCAGCAAGGGAGTCTCGCTCTCCGGTGGCCAGAAGCAACGTGTTGCCATTGCCCGCGCACTGATCAGGAACCCGAATATCCTCCTTCTCGATGAAGCCACCAGCTCTCTGGACTCCGAAAGCGAAAAGAGTGTCCAGGCTGCCTTTGAACGGGCTGGAAAAGGACGTACAATGGTCGTTGTTGCACATCGCCTGGCGACTGTCCAAAACGCGGACATCATCTTCGTGCTTGGCGAGGGAAGACTGCTGGAGAAGGGCAGCCATTCGGAGCTGTTGAAGAAGAAGGGTGTTTACTGGCACATGGTAAGTCTATTCACTCTCGGATCATCCATGGATTGTACTGACGTAATGTATAGTGTCACAGCCAGGCGCTGGATCGCTAGATTTGCGAAAATTCTAACTCAACGGATGGATAGTGGGCGTTTGCGTGTTTGATTATTTGATGTCAGGACAGAATACCCTCGCTTCTCATGTAGACACCCCTTGTACTTTTTCAAAACCTCACACATTAGATCAAGACCATCAAATAATATGCGGCAGAGATGCATTGAAGCAGACTGCCACTAATACTGCTACTAATTCTGATTCGTAAATAATACCTGTCGAGTGCCGCCGCTTGTAAGAAAGGCAACGTCAACGAATCCGCAGCCAAACAGCCGCCACAAAAATGCATTCCTTGTCTATCATGTGTTCCATGCCTCTAGGTGGGTATCGTTAAATCTACGCCTGCACCTTCATACCCCAGAACTCATCCAGCTCGCGCATGATGCAATCCTTCTTGGTCATAACAAAATCGTGCCCGCCAGGGAGGACCCTCCAGTGCACATTCTCCTCTCCGCCCAGCAGCGGCAGCCCGTCCTCGGCGTAATGCTCCGCGAAGATGACCTCGTCCGCCCGGCCGATCAAGACGGCGGTGGTGCCCTTCTTCCTCCTCCCCAGGGCGCGCCACGTGTCGTGCAGATCCGTCAGGATGCCGTGCTTGACGCAGCTCATGAACGCGGGGACCATGCCGCGGTGGTTGACGACCATCCACGATATGTACTGGCGCACAACCTGCTCGACGGGCAGCAGTCCGCCGTCGCCGTCGGCGCCGTCGAGAGGGGAGGTCGCCTCAGCGGCGGCGACGTCAACGAGCTTCTCCGCCGGGTTGTCCTCGTCCTCCACGACGTTGGACCGTTTCGGCGCCAGGGGCTTCTTCAGCCTGCTCTCCGTGATGGAGGCGAGGATCCGGTCGGGGATGATGCCCGACTGGAACGTGAGCCGCGCCAGGTGCCCGAAGTTGGCCGCGCGGATGATGCCCGCGGGCGCGAGCAGGACGAGGCTCTCGACCATGTTGGGGAAGGCGGCCGCGAAGGCTGCGGCGACGGCGCCGCCGAGGGAGTAGCCGATGACCCGGATGGAGTTCTGGCCGGACCAGGCCAGCGGGGAGGAGGCGAGGGCGAGGAGGACCTGAGTGGTGTACAGCCGGGTGTCGTGAGGGAGGTCGCCGACGCCGTCGGAGAAGCCGCGGCCGAAAAGGTCGAAGAGCATCACGCGGCAGCCGCGGGCGACGAGGGCGTGGGCGATGAGGCCGAGGGTCATGCAGGATGTGCTGATGCCGTGGATGAGGATGACTTTGGGGCCGGTCGTTGAGCCCCATTCGTACACACGCATGCAGCCATACTTGAGAGTTTGTTAATCTTCTTATCGTCGCGGCAGGAAGAAAGCCAGATATCGGAGAGAAACGTACCGGCGTCTCGACATCGCGGGCACCCGGGAAGTGGTCGGGGCGATAGTGGAGTTTTTTGATCTCCTCGCTTGTGAGCTCCGGGATCTTGGTCTTGAGAGGGCTGGGAATCGAGGAGCTCCATTTCACGTACAGGCCCAGGCGGGCGAGGGAGAGGAGGGAGATGGTCGCGACGACCGTCGTGGCGACGACGGCCACCGTGCGAGGCTCGATGGGCGAGCTGAGGATGCGGTCCATCGTGGTCGTCTTTTCTCTCCTTCTTCTTGGCAGCAGTCCTCGTTGATGAAGATGCGAGATATGTTCACGATCGAGCTGCTCCGGATGACTCGGGCCGGGACGGGGGAAAGTGGGACGTGAACGTCGAAGGCTCGGAGGCAGTTTGCACCCTTATCGCGAACCTGGCAAATTTCCTCCCTTGGGTCGTGAATCGTTACACACGCGCGGCGCAAGGCAGCATGTGCATCAAATTCACGCGTAAGCTGCCAAGCAGGTGAATGTGAACGCTGCGATACCACCGGATGACGTTCTCCTCGGAGCCGCGTTGGTTCGTGTCCAACGACGGCATCGGCGGGCCTCTGGTTTGTGCGGCCGCCCAATGAAGGAGCTGGACATCTTGGAGGGCCCCTTCCAGGCAGGCACCGATATCCCTATCAGATGCCCCACGTGGCGGCGACTGGTGGATCGGCCTCTCCCGGCGTTGGAGCATGTCAAAAGTGGAGCACACTGCAGGAAAAATACCGGGTGACAGGTACTATGGTGTTATGGGTAAGTAAAACCTCCCGGGCTGGTAGCGTGGGGACTGACGGCCCACAGGAAGCACTGGAATAACTGCTGAATGGACGCTCTTTCGCCTGCAATCGATGTACCGCGCCTGGTCGGCTTGAGCCACAGATACCTGGCAGGGGTATTTTACTTTGGCCTGCAACCGCAGTAACGAACGGTTTCGGCAGGAACTGCCTGCCTTTCGGACGAACTTTTGCGTTTTTAAACTTTCGAGTATCCGGCCCCCAAGCTGCAACCTCAGATCGCGATGGCTTCGCTTTCTGAAATTGAATAGGGCTTGTCCGGTTTGATCCGCCCAACTGAAAGCTTGCTCGTGCATTTCCTGCCGACAGATGTCGTGTTTCGCCGGATCAAACACGGGCGTTGCTGAAAAGAAGATGAGACGCTTGCGTGTTTTCGTTGGAGACTGGCCATGTCAGTGTTGAGGAAATTTCATAGTCCACCCTGTAAGAGGGTACACAGTAGGTAAATCCAGTAAGAGCAGTTCGGCCGGTGCTTCGTCCAGTATACGTGGCAAGGGGGTTCATGTCAGAAGTAAATCACAACACAGGCATGATCACGACGAATGGGACAGAATGGCCGGATTTCCCGGAAACCACGGAAAATCAATCGCAGAGTGCGTCGGATGTCACGGCTCTTTTAGCCTGTCACAACCCTAACCCTGAGCGATTGATGTAAGTCAGTGACCGGACTGCCCGTGATTACTTTGCTGGATCATCCCACCGGCACGAGCGACGCCATGGAGTCTCAAATTTCGTTCCTTGGCCGCAAGCAGCGGAACAGCTCCCGACTACAACCTTTTCGAGTCTCGGGGCATGTTCCGCGTTCCAAGGCACGATGCATCCGCGCGGGCGTACGGCTGCCGGCACCGTCCTCAGTGGACACCTTTGATATCATGGTGTTAGGATCTGTCCCCTTGGCGATGGCGGCTAAAATGCTGTCCCTTCACTTTCCTGGTTCCCTGACCATACCATCATGTGAAAGAAACTAGGCGAGGCGAAGCACACATGCAGCCCCGAAATTTGCACAATGGGTCTGATTCAGTCGAGACGACGTAGGGTCTTGGCTCTGAATCAGTTTGTTCGCAGTCGTCTCCAGACTTTTTTGCACCCAGCTCCCACTCAAGACACCACAGAGTTTGGGGGCGCCTTGGGTGATCCGGAAAAATAAAACTCACATAGATTACCGTAGGCACTCGTTGGATCCAGAATCCGCTCACCCCTGCCACAACGACCGATTGGCCAGCTGCATAGGCCTGCGGAGGCCATAATTGGGGCCTGGCAGGGGGTGGCAGGGGGTGTCGCTAAGGTTTAAGTCAGGGCTGGCAGCAGTGAAAACAGTAGAATCTGAGACTTATGGCACTAGTGTATGCAGCTAAAAATGCGCTTTTTTTATATTTATGCATTATATACTAAAATAGAGGATTGCAGTAAGATTAACTTTATTTATAAATACCTTAAAAAGGCTATATTTAGCTGAGTAGAAATATACTGATTAATAAGTTATAACTAATAACTACTCTAACTTTTTCTGCTTTAAAGCATAATAATAGTACTAGCTTGCTTTCTAAAAACCCTCCTCTCTAAGCATACCTATAGATATATCCCTTATAATGTTGCTAAATAAAGCTAATAATAACTAGCATTATAGCTGGATATAAGATTATAGCTATAGTGTAGTAAAGCTTGCTCTCTAAGGTAGGTAGTTAATTAACTGCTTTATTAAAAAGCTAGGCAAATAGTAGCAAAAGTAGAATAATAAGCTTAAGATTAACTATAAGTAGTAAGAAGCTATAAGTGTTTTTTTTTAAATTAATAAAAAGCTTATTATGCATTAAGCATATTAATAGATATAAAGATTAAGCTTTAAATATTATCTTAGATATCTTTAGTAGTAATATAATATTAGTTAATATCTACTTCTATATATATATTAGAAACTATATTATCTGCTATTTCTTTTTTAATATAAGCTTTATAGTTAAAAATATCTTAACTAAAGTAATTAATAACTTTAGCTGCAATATCTTTAATATATATCTTTAAGATCTTACTGCTGTTAAGATTAATGCTAATACTATATTTAATAAAAGCTTTAGCTATTATTTCAGCCTTCTTAAAAGCTAACTAATATATAGTAATAGCTATAATATATATTACTATAATTTGCTTTATAGATATGCTCTAAATAAGTAGCTTTCCTATTTAAACTATTGCAGCAGCTTCTACCTAGAGAACATACTGCTTAATAGCTTTAACAAGCTATAACTTAAAGGGTTTATTAACTGCTATATTAAGAGGCTATAATAGAGATATTATGCTAGGTAGGATTAACACTAAAGTAGTGCTAAGTGCGCAAAGTCTACTAGCAATAGCTAAGGTTTTATAAAAGCTAGCTATATCTATAACTAGAAAATGCTCTCTATTAGCAGTAACTACACTATATTTATTATTAATCTATTAAGCAAAAAAGACCTTATTATTATAAGTAGTAGCATTAAACTTAATAGTAACTTCTAAGTTATAAAAGTAGCTCTCACTTACTTTAATTTTACTGCTAAAGTTAATAAGTTTGCTATAAAAAATCAGCTTAAATTTAAGGCATTATATACTATTAGCAAAGATATAAAATATAAAAGTAGCTTGCTGCTTACTCTAGCTACTACAGTTAGTTTTGCTAGCTATAATATATATACTAGTAACTAATTAAGTGCAGCTGTTAAAGTACTTAAACAAAATAGAGGTCTTATTAAAGTTCAAAATGCAGAAGCAGAGAAAGCGCTAGCTATTTTTATACTTAAGCATTTTAGTATAAGCATTTAGGTTAGGTCTTTTAATTAAGTGAGGTTAGTTAATATAATAATAAAAGCAGAAGAAGTTATTAATAATATTGATATACTTCTCAAGCAGCTTAAAGGCCTGCTTTATAATATGCTAGCATAAGATATTCTATCTTCAGAGAAACCTTTAGAACTACCTATTAGAGAAAATAAAAAAGTTCTAAATAACTAAATATATATAAAGTAACTTAAATTAATCTTAAGCTGTTTAATAAAACTAATTAGTAGTTATAATTCTATTCTAAACATATTACTTAAAGAAGAGTTTATATAACTTAGCTTTAAAAGTAAGATAATTAAGCTAATATAGCAGTTAATACAACATAAAGTTAAAGATCTTATAGCATGCTAGCTACTAGTTAGATATTATGCTAGCAGATATCTAAAACTACTTTTAGGCCTCTATATATATCAGCAGGTAGATATTATTACTATGCTTTTAGCTGCTGTAAAGTTATTAGCACTAGCTAGATTGAATGCATACACAGTAGTATTCTAAGAATATTAACACTTTATACCTCTTATAATCTATATATATATACTTAACATATAGAACTAGCTTAATAGGCATATACTGCTTCTAAGCAGGCTTTTTAGCTAGCAGCCTGTGCAGCTTTTTGCAAAGAAGCATCTACAAAAGTCTTAAGCTGATATTAAGGTTAACTTCACTTAGAACGTATTACAGCAGCATTTTAATATTAATATACCTCACTTAAAGCAGGGAAAAACATAATAGCAGCGTGAGAGAGTAGGAGACCAGAAGACTTACCGCCTGCCAAAAAAGTACGCCGCAAGGGCTCCAAATTGAGGGTCGAATCGTCAGAAAATGTGGTGTTTTGGGTTAGTAGGGGTGGGGGGGCAGGGGGGTGCGGATTCTGTATCCAACGAGTGCTTACGGTATCCCGGCGCGAATCATGACACGCGACCCAAGAACAAGAACGGCGATCTTCCAGAACTCCATGGATTTGTTGTGTCACGTCCTTGCGTCAGGGCACTCAGGGGGTGAAGGGGGGGCATCCGGACAAGACGAACACATGCTGCATGAACAGAGGTGATCAGCGCACATTTCCGACTTTCCAAGCCCGGCAGGGCGATACCCGACCCGATCCTCCTATTCCTCTTTCCCACGGATCGCAGTCGGTCATCTGCGGGAATCAGATCTGTACTGCGGGCTGTGGATTTTTTTTTCTCTCTGTATCTGACATGATTGGAAAGTTTCTCCCGAGCTCCCGAGAGGAGAAAAAATGGTTAGGAAAGTGTCTACGGTGGCCTTGGCAGTGGACACAATCTATGCGGACTAAATCATGTCCGCGGCCACCAATAGAGCAGCATTCCGCGCCCGCAAGGACCAGCTGTAGACGGAATAAGGAATTGGCATCTGACATCACACATAGGGACAGAGCTGCGACTCCCCCCCTTTTTTTTCTCCGTCATCGTTAAGCTCACAACCCATTTCTCGAAACCGAAGGGTAGGGGAGGAAATAGAGCTTTACAGCTTAAAGACGGGTTATGATGCAATTTGAAACTCAAGTTCGGTTCGAGATGCCCTCTCAGCGAGCCATTTCTTTTGCCAAGCCGGAGAAATAGCTAGACTAGCGAAGGAGACCATACTGCGGTGTTTAAAAACAACAACAAGAATACAGAATAGTAGTGTAAAACCAGCTACAGGCATTGACTGCTTCGGTTTCGGGTTCTCTCTTCGTCGCGACGGCTGTGGGGGGTTCGTCTGAGTGCAACTCCTGCCGTGCCGCGCCGGGGTTTTTTAGAAAAAGAAAAAAACTCAAAACTCAATTACAAAACCTCTGCTCACCCTATGAACGTGCAATCGCTAAGAGAGTTGAGAGAAATCCCCATTTTTCCCGACCCGACCCGATCCGATGGATGGGTTAACCCCTCCGCCTCTCTATCCCTCTCTCTCTCTCTCAAAATGTGTGTGTGTATGTGTGTGTGGTGTCTCTGTCTCTGTCTCTGTTCCTCTATCGCTGTTTCATCAACCCGACAATGCCTAACTAATAGTACACATCCGATAAGAGCTATGATCCCGGGGAGGGGGCATATGACTCGCGGCATATGGGCAGCGACGCGCCGGGATCTGTCCTTCTTTTACGTAGGAGCACACGTGTTGGCAGGCGCGTTTTTTTACTTAGTACGACACATACAGTCCTCCAGCATAATCTTTGCCCTGTCGGTACCGCCCTCAGTGACCTACTAGGGCGCCTTGCTCAGATCGACGAAGAAGTCGAGAAACGTATCGCGGGATAGAGCAGTTTTTATATCAGTACTTTAGAGTACTAAAACGTGAGACGTTCCGTACCCTCGTCGGAACCTCAAAAAGCCCTGTTGATTGGCCCCGGGCAGGTCTT
Source organism: Colletotrichum horii (assembly GCA_027406005.1). Taxonomy (NCBI): domain Eukaryota; kingdom Fungi; phylum Ascomycota; class Sordariomycetes; order Glomerellales; family Glomerellaceae; genus Colletotrichum; species Colletotrichum horii. The sequence goes on along the minus strand of JANVYB010000001.1, from coordinate 6,815,956 downwards.
GCAGGGACAATATTAACCGTGGAAGACTGTACACACCGCCCACACCGTTAAGAGCCCTATAGGGCGAGTTGTTAGGGGAGGCTGTGCAAACAAGTTGCCCATCATAATGGAGCGTGTGGTTGCGTAACCGGCTATCCCGGCGAGCCTAAAGCCTGTCTACCTTACCGACTGCCTCTCTGTATCCCTAGTGAGTATACGAATGCCTTTACGCAGTGAACAAGCAAGCCACCCTAGATAGGCGGAGCAGTCCGCGTAGGCCCCTGCGGTACAGAGTTGGAAAGTCTGCCTTCGCTAACGTCGGTGAACGGGGTCTTCCGTCTGAATCCATTCATATAGTTGGGATGCCCTTGGACTTCATATGCAGGTCTTTCGTGGGGCTAGTCCGAGCAGTTTCAAGGCCAACCAGACCAGTTCGGAGGGTCCGATTGACTTCTGCCTCATGCAGATGCAGGAGTACGGTTATCCGTACGTTAGAAAATCACTATTCGTACGTTACGCCACAAGTATGGCACGGGCCTAAGCCACAGCACCAGCCCCAGCCTAGAGGCCCACACAAGGGCCCACACCACTTGTACCGCGCCCGTGCCGCTCCTGTAACGCGTGCACGCCGACCGCATAATAATGTATTTAAACCGGGCGCAAAACTCGAAGAAAAATCGTAGAAATAAGCGGTAAGTTTGAGGGAACTTTTCAATAAGTAAAGATACGTTTTTGGGCGGTTAATGTTAGGGTTATGTTAGGGTTAGGTTAGGAGTTAGGGTCAGTGGTTAGAAGTTCGGGAATGTGATCATTGAGGTTCGGGGAAGTGACATTAGTTGAGGGTGGTTAAGGGATGTGGTTGGCGGAGGGGGGGGTAACGTACGAATATTGAAATTGTAACGTACGGATAACCGTACTCCAGATGCAGGTGCAGCATTGGGAGATTTTTTTTAGTCTTTGGTTGGGGGTGGGAAGGGCCCGTCTGAGCACTAAGCATAATGTTCAGAAGAAACTGAAAAGTTGCTGAAGGATTGAAACAACGTCACACATGTCAAAAGGGGGACCCTCCAATAGGAGTTGAGAATTCGGTCATGAAGTCGTCAATTGAGACTGATGCAACTCGATGGGTGAGCTTCTCATCACGAAGCGCATAACCCTATCCAAATACGCCAAAGAATTGCTTTTTGGTACATGGGTATCCATCCATCCGCCCGCCCGCTCTAGACTCCGCCAATTGGTGTAAACAGGAAGAAGGTAAAAGACAATAAGTGGTAGTTATGATATTCGTAAACAAGCAACATGTCATGACATGCCAACAGCCCAAGCAGCGTGCCCTAGCTGCTTGATCAGAAGACAAAGATTCTCAACAATCGGCGGATGTGTGTCCGTTGAGTCTCTGAAGTTGGCCCGGAGGATCTCCTGGGCGATTTCCATGCAGGCTTTGGGGTCGTCGACAGAAGCCTCAGTTGCGCCCGCTCTGCTCATGGGTCCTAAAATTACCGGACGACCTTGATTGAAGCCGATAAACCGGTGTACGACGGTCGACTCAGTACCGTCTAGGAAGACGTTCTCCTGTTCGTATCCGGCCTGTGGCGTCGGTTTGTTGCCCAACGCCTTGGTCACAACTCCGTACGTCCAAATCGCCAGAGACGCGTGGTGTACGGCTACAGCGTAAAAGTCCTTCAGATGGCCTGGAGGGAACATCTTGGCTTGGCGCAAGATCTGGCCCGCATGCCACAGGGACTGGCGAGCTTCGGCGCTTTGCGCCCACTCGCGTAGGTCGCCAAAAACGCGACGAGCCTGGTCCTCGCCCTCCTTGCCAGAGAACAGCTGCAAGTCGTTCAGTGACAAGTGCAGATTCATCATCAGGAGGTGCAGAACCAAGCTCTCCTGCGTGGAGAGCATCTCGTGCCAGTCCGTGCTGACATGCAGGAAGCCCTGCAGGTCCTTGCAGAGGTCGGCATGCCTCGAGCGCAACACCTCCTCCGAATGGCCCCCAGTGTTGTTCAGCCAAGTCCGGGTACGCAAGACGGAACAAAGCTGGAGGTACTCGAGAATGAGTGCCCAATAGCCGTGCAGGTAAATGGAGATTGCAAATTGCAAATCAAGGCGTTGGCGGTTGGTCGCCAGGAGGTTGATATCCCGGAATAGGTCGCCGATCGATGGGGGCCGTTTGCTTTGGCCGGCAGTTTTTTCCAAGTAATGCATTTTCCATTCCGCTGCCGTTTTCGCAAACCACATCTCCTTGGCCTCCGGGAGGGGAAGGGTGAGCTCCGAGTACGACATCGAAGGGTTGGTGAGGGTTGTCATGGAGGTCTGAGCGTCTCGCACAAAGCAGTGGAAAAGTAGTCTAAATATGTTAGCGCAAGGATATCCCGGGTTGAAGACCGGCATGCTCACCTCTTCCACGACTCACGCTCGCACCAGGCCCTCCATTTCCTCTCCAAAACCTCGCCTTCATCGGACATATTGACTTCGACAAGGGGGTACGATGCTCGTTGGAACTTGCCCCGATACCTCATCATCTGTCGGCGCATTAGCAACCCTATCCCGGACGGAGAAGCCGAGAACATTACTTACAGTGATTGGGATCATGAGGTGACACTCGGCGATCTCCATCTTGCGTCGGTTGCCACTCCAGAGACCAATGTCCTGACCCAAGATCAACGTCTGGACCAGACCCAGGTTCTTGATCGTAGTGTTGGCATCCTCGAACCTTGCCGGAATGGTGACACGGACCGCCTCTTGGAGAGCGAACCCAAACTTGCGCAAGGTTTGCACGGGAGTAAGAGTAGCTCCAGCTGAAGCTGCGACCGCAAGCCACTCCGGCCATTGTGCGTTCATGGAAAACGAGCCGTGGTGAATCCATTGAGACGTTTGGCAAAAGTGCGAAGCCAGGTAGATGTGGATCAGGCTGTCCATGACCTCGAGCGACGGGAACGAGGACGCGACTCGCGTCATAATCGCGTCGTTCTTGCATGTCTGTAGAACGATGGCCAAGATCTGATCCCGGCCAGATTGGTCCAGCTTGTCCTTGACGATCCTCGGGTGCTTGCTGCGGCTCTGCTGGAAGGCCGCGCCGGTGGTGTCGCCCGACGGCACGGAAAAGTTGCCATGCTCGACATATCCAGAGTCCTTGTTGTTTGGCGCCCATTGCCACGGAGAGTCCGTCCAGACCTTGACCAGTGTTTGTCGCATCTGAACCAGGTCGACGGAGTCGTCGGTGCGAGGCGTAAAGCTCTGGTTTGAGCCAGGGTTCATGTGATCCATGTTCCAGTGATCGAGAAGCCCAAAGTCCACCTCGTTCAGCTCCAGGTTCGAGTTGTCGCAAAAGTCGAGGACGGCGAGGCCTTGCGCTTCGGCCATTCTCGAAGCTTCCATACCCGGCTCGTATATGACGTTCTGCAGAAAATCGGAAAAGGGCATGGCCATATCGACACCTTGTGCGCCGATCTCGTAATTGACGGGCATAGCATTCGGCATAGGTTCCATGCCGTTATCCGGGGTCGGCAATTGACCGCCTTCTGCCTTGATGTGCTGGGCAATTTGGCCGTTCATGTTCATTGGTAGGCCGGCATGGTGCTGGGGAGGCTGCTGGTACGCGGCGGAGGGGCTGCTATCGTATGCGGACTGGGACGGAGACGTGGCTAGCGAGCCAGGGGTGGAGGTTGTGGTGTTGTTGGGGTTTCCGGACAGGTGGAGGAGGTGCATGGCGGCTGCAGAGCCTGCTTCGGTTGAGGAGTACTCGCAGTTGAGGTTGCGATTGCGACAGCGGGTGCAAGGCTTGACCTCTTCGCACTTGACACGAGCGGTAGCGCATGGCCGGCAGGCGTGGGATACGCGACCAGCACCAGGCGAGGTGTCGGTCCGGCGTCTCTTCTTGTTGGGGTCATTGTCGTTCTCGTGGTTAGTGACATGGCGCTTTAGAAGATCCTGGCGGGCGAATGCTTTGCCGCATATTTGACAGGCGAAGCGCTTGCCAAGAGTGTGAGTCTGGATGTGTCTGGCGAGATGCTCGGGGCGAGAATACCGTCGCTGGCAATGGGCACACTGATAAAGGCTGGCTGTCGCGGCGTGGCTCTGGTTGGCCGAGGCTGAGGTGGGATACGGAGGCTGCTGCTGCTGACTTTGTTGGGCGGCCGGTCCAGGGGACGGCGAGACAGACTGTGAGGGAGCATTCGGATTCGGTGCGAAAGTTGGAGCTGAGACAACGATGGTAGCCGACGGTGACGGCCCCGAGGCCAACGGGAGATTGTTGGAGGAATTCATTCGGGGAATCAGCAACGCAAACTCGTTGCTCGTCGGTACCGGGAGGTCGGCTCTGCAGTTCGAGCGTACAGCAGTGGTGTTGGTGGTGGTGGTCCAGCAGAGGAAGATATTAAGGTAGTGACGTCGGAGCGGGTCCGGCTATTGGCCGCAATGTTGGCCAACGGCGCCGGACGGAGCGGGAGCGGTAGAATACGCGGTTCGGGGGGATGAGGGCGGCAGTTGGGTGGCTGCCGTACGGGCGGAAGAGTCGGCAGCGAGATGACAAAGGGGGAAAAAACAAAGTATTGCGGGAGCAGGAAAAAAAGTTCTGCTACCTGGCCTCAGGATGGACAGATCCAGATCCGATGTGGGAGGAAGTCGGGAGAGGAGATGGGAGGAAAATGTGAGAGAGCCAAGGGCGGACAAGGTGCAGGTGCAGGTGCAGCACAGCGTAGCGTAGCGCAGTGCAGTGCAGTGCACAACAGCAGCGGCGCGAATCGGGTGGGCTGCAAGCCAAGAACCGCAAGGCCAGAAGAGGACCTGATGTTCGGGGCGTGTGCGGTAGGTGTGTAAGATAGTTGGTAGTCGGAGGCACCTTAAGGTAAGGTATGTGTGGGCTTGATCCCTTCTTTAGCTTAGGTCAGTTCAGCTACGTCCTTGGGCTGGTTGGTGGCTGCCAGTCTGATCTGGTCTGGGGAGGAGCTGTATGTGTATTGGACGGAGACCTTAAAGGCAAAGGTATGCCCGGGCAAGGTAAGGTAAGGTAGGTAGGGGGAGGTAGGGGAGGTGTTGTACCTTTAGGCAAGGCGTGGAAAGATATAGCGAGGCAAGGTGAGGTAGGGCAGACAGTCAGTTGCTGAGGCAAAAGTAACCGACCCTCGACGGGACTGGACCGGACTCGACTCGTGGCTGGCTCTCTCTGACTCTCAGACTGGAACTGGAGACTGAGAGTTAAGGTATGTCAAAGACAGGTAAGGTATGTAAGGCAAGGTAATGTAATGTAATGTAGGGTAGATAGAGATGTAAGGTAGGTAGGTACCGTACCTTAAAGGTATGGGGAGCGTAGGGGAGGGACCGGGAAGAAAGAAAGAACCTAACCTACAATTGGGCGGGAAACCTTTCTCTAAAAAAAACAAGGTACGTACACTGAGATTGGGACTTGGGAAATGCCCTGGGGGTGTGAAGATGGAGATGCAAGTGCGGACACTCAACGAGGCGCATGAGCAACGCAGACGTGGGTTTGACGGCGGCACTGGCACTATGCGAGGGTCCAAGGTCCCAGGTAAGGAAGGCAAGGAAGACAAAGGCAGGGCAAGGCACGTTGCCAGACCAGAGGAAAGCAGCTGCGGCTCGAAGCGGGACCAGAAAAGGCAAAAAAGGCCATGGAAACAAAACAGAGAGCAACCTGGAAACCTGGAGAGGGTGGTGAGGTGCCGCGTCAGGCAAATCACGGTACTCTGGGTATTATTCTCAGCGCCACATCAAAGTACGTCGACCGCCGGTGGTGAGTATATTGCCATGACGGCCAAACAGCGTCCATCTGCGAGGGCCGCCCCTACATGCGCTACTAAGCCGCCCGGCGCACGGCGCAAGAGAGACCACAGGACAGCGATCGGGGGTGGCCTCGTCATCCTCTGCCCGGCGCTGCTCCTCAAAAGGGTAAGGCTCAAGCTGCCAGAGCTTCGAAACCCAAAACTCGGTCGTTGGTTGCATTTGGTGGAACGACCAGGTCTGGAGTTATGCAGGGCGACTGGAGAATGGGCCCCAGATCCCGGCGAGGCGTCGCAAGGATCCTTCAACGGCCGAGCACTGAGACGACATCGACGTCGCGGCTTTTCCGCATCGCATCGCATCGTTTCGTTGGACTGACTGGCTGCTCGCTGCTTCAAGCTTGCAGAGTACTGTGTCTTCTTGTGTGTCTTCTTCTTCATCTTCATCTTGATTTGCACGCGCACGCGCACGGCCACGACCCGATGAATCTGTTCCCCCGTGTCAGTGAACTTCAGCCCGTCGGTTAATAGGCAGGGTCCAGCATATATGGACAGCGTGTGTGCGTGCCTGGACCTGAACTTCAGCACACCACCTGTCGATCTTGACGCACTTGTGAGGCTGAAAGGGCCGACGACAATCCTCGTCGTCATCACCATCACCATCAGACGACCCGGCAGCTCGCAGCGCAGCTGGTTTGGATGGCAGCTCAGGACAGGACAGGACAGGACAAGACCCGAGGCAGGCCCCCCAAGGCTCGACGCTCGATCGCCATGTCGACAAGAGTCCGGACAGGTCAGGAATCCGAAGTGTCAATCGCTGCCCATGTGGAGGACGGATGGATGCACCTCAGTATCCATTCATATTGGAGCAAATCGGATAATCTGCAAATCGCCCGAACCGGCAGGCACCCTTGACTCTTCAACCTTGACCACTATCCGCAGACCTCCGTAGACCAGCCATGTCCCATGGAGGGCGTGGAGGCCGGCCGCTTAGTGATGGATGCCCGCACCGTGGACGAAACTTGAAGGTCCCTCCAATGGTGTTTGAGCGGCTGTAGCCAAGTCGAGCCAGAGCCAGTCTTGGGGCCGGCGGCAGCGGTTGTCAACTCTAACCCATCTCAAGGTCCATGGTCGATGCGATGGTCCGTCTCTAGTTGTTGCTGGAATGCCAGGAAGTCTCAGGCAAAGTGCTGTCATCTCGTCAAAGGACCCTGCCTGCCGCATTCACTGAGCACAGCGGCAAAAGTCAATTGAGTCGACATGCGTGACTCGCGGCCCCTCGTCGACGCGCGCCAACACGGCAAGCCACGGCGGCGCCAATTGCCTTGTGTCCGATTCACCGCCGCACTCTGGCGGGCGGAACGGGGTCCTCGACGCTTGCGAAGGCATCTTGACCCAGACAAACAAAATTGAGTGTGGATGTCCAGAATCGAGTAGCGGAAACGTCCTCTCCGCCGGCCGGCGACGGAGCAGGAAGCTGAGAAGAAACAGTCTGGTGATCCTGGAAAGTGAGCAAGCGCAGCGACTGGAAGCGTGTAGCGCACAAAGTACGCTACTGCAAGCCAACGGGGAACATGGCTAGTGATGATCCAGGGTCCCTCGCAGCCTCCCCCGGCAAATCCCCACGCGCAAGGCGCTCGAGAGTCGGACGACGAGGGAGAGGCAGTGGGAATTGTGAGCAGGTGAGCCTCGTGGTGGACGTCAGGGTGGACATCAGGCAAGCGAAGTCCATTGGGAAGGTGTCAAGGAATCCCCCGTGAAGACGTGTTTGATGGGGAAAGAAACACACGCGTTGCAGCGTTATCAGAAATGGATGCCCGCGAACAAGGCCAGCACCAGCACCAGCACCAGCACCAGCACCAGCACCGGCCAGCATCAGACCCAGAGAAAAAGGGAAAAGAGCGTTACGTAGGCTCTAATATCCGTGCCATCCCAGGGCCTGGCCGGAAATCCCGAAGAGGAATGGTGCGATGGGACCCTCCGATGGTGGGTCCACATGAGACCTTCTGTGAGGTGTGATTAGCTGCGCTAGTGTACCAGCGGCACATCTTGTACCTACTAAGACGCTATTGATAGGACGTCGTCCACTAAATTTCTGATGATGGAACCCTTCTCTAGGAGACTTACGCAGCGCGTCTCTGAGGCGCGGTACCTGCCGTCAAGGTGCTTTCCCTCACGAGTAGCGCGGCGGTACTTCCGCTCCCTACTGGCCGCATGTACTCCGTTCTGTTCCTTCCTTCCTGCCCTAGCGTGAGCTTCTCACGTAGCGTGAGCTTGGCGCCCCGCCTTCATCTTTCACCCTGCATCTATCTGATTGCTGCATCTCTGATTCCACGTCGTCTCCTCCACCAACACCCGCACGGCGGCGGAATTCACACAACGAGACCCAAGTCCCTCCCTCGGCTCTGGACTGCCATTGGCGCGCCGCCGCGCCAGCAGACAACCTCAAGTGAACTTCAGATGACAGGCGGCCGGCGGGCGGCATTTGCTGCTCTGCTCTGCTCTGCTCTGCAGCCTCTGCTTGGCTGGTCGCAGATGACGAAAGCGGCCAACCCCCGTTTTGGTTTCGTCAAACCCATCCCGGCAACCCTAATCTTTCCACCGGCCATGGAGCCGTGGCACGAAGCTTGAATTCTGCCTTACCTGACGGGGCCATCGGCCACATCTGGGGCAAGCTGAACGAGAGCAGACGCGTCCTTTCTTCAGAATCGCTCCATTCGATATAGCACCATGACGAGTCTACTTTGTTTCGAGACGCCGGCGTCCACAACCGAGCATCAAAATTTAGAAACAGAAACCTCCCATGCCCACCCAATCAACCTTGAATGATGAAGCTTCTTCTCTACCCGCTGCACCAGAGATCCGGGAAACGTCACTTGAAACACTCCTTACTCTCAGCTCCGCCGAGGGCCACGACTGAGAACGACACCACTCGAGAGAGTTCATCAAGATCCCCGGTCCACTCTCGGGCCTCCAACTCCGTTCCTTGTCTGCCGTCCAATATGTCGACATATGTCAGAATACTCTTGAATGGACGGCATGAACGACCGACCACGACGGAAGGATGGCCTCGTCTGCGCGTCCTCTTCAGGTCTCGCCCTCGGCCCACAGGTGACGAGATAACGGCGCTGCATGTCGTCGCCGCGGTGCATATCTCAGGGACGGCGGTCTCCGCGGCATCATGCATGGCCAAATGCACGTAGGCCGCGCTACCTACATACTCGGTACGGGTGCTCTTCTGCACTGCAACTTGGGACGAAAGCCAAGCTTCAGTCATCCGTTCCACCTTCTCCAACAGTCAGGAACCACCCGGCGGCCCTGGAAGCGGCCTCCAATGGTCTCCTCTCCGATGGCGCTGCGGGTTGAGAAACCATGATCAGGATCAGCATTCGTCCCATCTGTGTTTGTGTGGACTATTGACCTTCTCTAGTTTGCTAGTGTGTGTCCACGGCAACATGCATGCCATACCCCTTCAACCTCACAACTCACAACCATGCGTGGAGAGCGCGTTGCGCGTCTCCTTAGGCGAGACAAGCCGGGGTTACTCTGGCTAGGCGCAATGCTGCCAAATTTTTGCTTTTCCTACCCCATATTGAGCACCAGCCACACTTTGCTTCTGCTGCGCAGTGCACACACGCGGTGCTCCCTACAGCCTATGCTGTCACATTGCTGCCAGGCCACAAGTCGACCGGAGGACATGACCGAAAACGGCACCTTGTGTCCTGTGCGTGGTTCATGCACCACTGAGCCCTCCTCTCTTTGAGGCTCTTGCAGCAAGGCTTGGACCTGTTCAAAGTCCGACATCTTACGCGTGCAATCGTGGCGGCGGGGCCTGTTCGGGGAGACACGAGGGAGTCCCCATCTTGAATCATCGATCCTCGGCTAGCAAGCCGCCGCCGCATTTCTCTCAAAGAGAACAAGAGCCCGAGAACCTGAGGGAGAGACAGCGTCACCTCCATCCCATCTCATCTCGGAGCGAGAGGTCGAGACGACGTCTGTCATCTGTCCTTTTTCACCTGCTGCTGCTGCTCATGCTCCAGGACATCCGTTCTGGTTCCCACGCTAGTGCTCCTACAGAACCCACCAATTGGTTTTCTTCTGGTCCTGTTTCGCTCAACCATGTCCAGTGTCTTGGCGAAAGGCTTGTTGGTGGAACTTGCCCCCTAAACTCGAAAACCCCTTAGTCGCGGATAAGACAGTGGCCGCTGCGTCTAAATCCCTGTCTTTCCCTTTTCCCATGCTTCGCCAAGTCTTTCCCTCATCTAGTGAGCTGCATCGGTGAGCAGGGTATGAGCCTGCCAATCTCCTGCTTAGGCCCGTCACCTATCCCCATCCATCCTGGAGATATCCCATCCATAGTCCTCGTAGCCCTCTCACTACTCATCCCAGGTATCACTGGATAATATTTTCAATTCTATTGGGTCGCGGCGTCACATTGAGATATTGCATCAACAGTCAGGCAGCCTTTGGCGGCCCTTTGCTCGTCCTCGAATCCCCTCTGGCTTCGTCGACACCATCTCGCTGCCGTCTTTCTCACACATCGCCCGTCACCCATCCTCACGGCATCTCTACGAATCGCGGCGTCAGGCGGCCATTTTCCGGACCCTGTTTCCCCACAGAACCCAATCAGTACTCTACCGACAAGGCAAAGCTTAAACCTATGCCGTTTGTGTGTGTCTGCGCAGAGTGCCAGTAGAGCCACGCGCCTCCGTCTAGACCTCCCTTTGATGCAACAACGTTGAACGATCGACACGGCAGATAGCTCAGGCCTCGATTGTTTCATCGATCGCGGCCGTCTCTTGAGCCGGGGAGTAGCCACTTCTTTACTACTCCCCGACTTCCCGCGGGCGGTCTTCAGACACTACCCGACTCTTCCGTCTGCAAAGAGCGTCGCAACTCCCTTAGGTCTCCATATCCTCCTTCGAGGACCCTCCAACGAGGGCGGCTCCCACCGCTTTGCAACTCGTCGCGCACACAGACACACACAACAGAGCCTAGCAATGGATGATCACGTCGCGAGGCGTGGAGTACCGGAGGAAGCACCAGTGAGGACGTTGGGAAATGTCCGTCTGAGGGACGAGGCTACGAACGAAATCATCTTGATCCCCAAACCTTCCACAGACCCAAATGACCCTTTAAACTGGTAGGTTTCCGGGTATTCGGATCGTGGAAAACCAGGGGCCTTTGGCTGACCCATCTAGGCCACAATGGTACAAATACTACATGGCGGGGTTGATCTGCGTGGCCATGATGATGTGCAATTTTCTTGCAGCGGGTAAGTCGGCAGACGTAGCCATATACACGAGGCTTCGCCTCTGATAACTTCGTGACAGGCCCGTCGATAGCACTTCTGGAGACGGCGCTGGAGTTCTTCCCCGCTGCGGCTACGGATAATGCGGTTCTGTCGTTCTCCATCTCCCAGACCGCGTACTTCTTCACGACAACCGCGCTCCTTCAGGGGGTTGGCAACTTTTTCTGGGTGCCTATGGCCAACAAGTTTGGCCGGCGCCCAGTCTATGTTGCCAGCTATACGATCTACTTTGTGTGCACGATATGGCTCATCTTTGAACACTCGTACGCCGGCTTCCTCGCCGGGCGGATCTTGATGGGTTTCGGCGCTGGCGCGGCAGAGACTATTGCCCCTATTTCCATCGCCGATGTCTTCTTTCTGCACGAAAGAGGGACGATTATGGCGTGAGTATAGAGTCCGGCAGGTATTGATCAGTACCCAGCTAACAACTGAAAAGCTTGTATACCTCTTTCCTCTCCGCGGGAGTTGGTTTCGGACTGGTGATTTCAGGGTACGTCGCTTCAGAATCTGCACTGCTTTTGACTTTGTTTGACCAGTAGCTTTGACAGTCTCATTACCATCAACCATGACTGGAGAGTGATTTACGAGGTTTCTGCCGCCTTGATCGGCGTCGTTCTCGCGCTTGCGTTCTTCACCTTCCCCGAGACGGCCTACGAGAGAGACGAGGCGAGCAACTGGAACCGAATGGCATCGATCGACGCCAACAAGCCCGGCTCGGTGGGCTCAGAGAGCGAACTCGCTCCCCGCTACGCAGAAAACTCTCTTCCGCGCTCGAGAAAGAACTCTTACCTGTCGTCCCTGAGAATCTTCCACAAAACCTTGACGCGGGAGAGCCTGCTGAAGCTGTCTCTCCGGCCCCTGGGTCTGATCATCCTCCCGCCCGTGCTGTGGGCGGCGTTGGTGCAAGCCGTGACTGTTGGTTTCCTCGTCGCCGTGTCTTCGAATATCGCTTCTGCCTTCAACACCGCCTACGGATTCGATGCTTGGCAGATCGGGCTGTGTTTCATCGCCGGCATCATTGGGGCCGCGGCCGGCATCCCAGCGGGTGGGCACCTTGGGGACAAGGTGGCCGACTGGTTCACGTTACGCAATGGCGGCATCAGGGATCCGGAAATGCGGCTTCCTGCCATGGTCATCTCCATGATATCGACGCCTCTGGCCCTTGTCCTGTACGGCGTCGGAATCGCGAACCAGCTGCACTGGATCTGTCCCACCATTGGCCTGGGACTCTGTAAGCTCTCTCCCGGCCCCGCGTGTCCTGGCTGATGCTGTTTTCTGACACCCTCTCTCTTCCCTAGTGACGTTTTCCATTTCCCAGGGTACCAACATCGCAACTGTGTATGTCATTGATGCGTACCGACCTATAACCGGGGAGGTGACGCTGTCGGTAATGGGGTTCAAGTGTGAGTGTGCCGGCATCCCATCCTTGTCCTTTTTCGTCCAATGTTGTTGGTGCGGTAAAAGCTGACTGCTCTGTCTGTTTCGTAGCTCTCTTCGGCTTCCTGCTGTCCTTCTACACAAACACATGGATCGAGCAGGCCGGGTACGTGAATGCGTTCGGGGCGATGGCGGGAATCGCGAGTGCCGTCCTGATCATGTGGGTGCCGATGTTCGTTTGGGGAAAAGCAATACGACACGAGTCGTGGAAATGGCGGATCGTCTCGTATATCCATTGGAGCGAGGACAGGGAGGTCGGCGAGTGAGTGCTTCGAAGGAGTGGTGTGCATGAGGGATGTCGAGAGGAGGTAGTTGTTTGTACCAACTGTTTGTAACCACACGCGCGACGCATACAACACAACACGCACGGCAGGGAAAAGGGAGGGAAACGGCGTTTCGGCACTTGGATGACTGGATATTCCCAAGAAACACAGCGGTTTTGAGCTCTTCTTTAAACTTCGCCGCCTTGCTATTTTACCCTTTTGATAACCCCCTTCGTTCGTGGCTTTCGGGTTCGGGATGTGGGAGGAAGACCCCTACCCGAGACTACGCAGGCCACATACCTAGGCCGCACAGGTAGGTAAGGGTGGGTGGGGGCCAATCCGAGCGCTTCTCTGCGAGTCTGAGTGCACGAACTGCTCGCATCTGCCCCGGTCCAACCTTGGACCCTTGGCACTAGAACCTGGCCATCATTCCGTATTCATGGTTTCTGGCTTGATTTTTTTTCTTGCCCTTGGCCTTAACTTGCTCACCCTGCTGCCACTGCGTCTGTAAGGGGGCCAACAAGAGCTTGTTGCTGCTGCCTGGACGAGATCCATCCCGCGTCCGTGTAACCAGCCCAGTCACTGACCTGAAGCTACGGGTACAACGTCTGTTCCATCTGCCCCCTCCTCCCCATCATGTCCCGTACATAGTCCTGCGTCCATTCAGAGGCTCAAGCCCCCGTCGATGACCACATTGGCGCCGGTGACGCTCCTGCTCTTGGCGAAGCACAGCACCTGATCCGCGACGTCGTCGACGGTGGGCAGCCTCTTGAGCCTCGTCTTCTCGCGCATCGCCTCCCGCTGCTCCTCGGAGAACTGCAAGCCCCATTCCTGTCATGTTGCCGGCGCGGTACCGCCAAAAGTGAGCCGATTTGTCTTTTCGGGAAATGGGCAGAGGGTGGGGGGGGTTCCGTTCAGGCACGCGGACGACGCGGGCCTAATGGATGGATCTGGTGGTGGTGGTGTCTTTGATGGACTTACCGTCAAGAGGAGGCCGGGTGAGACGCTGTTGGCCCGTATCCTGGGTCCCGCCGCCATTGCTAGGGCCTTGACGAGGTGAATTTGCGCTGCTTTCGTCACGGCGTAGGCCTGTTTACGTCTTAGAACAGTGGCCCTGCCCATTCCATCCATTCTCCGCTCCGCTCTGTGACCACCTCGGGCGGGAAAGACGGCAGCAGCAGCAGCAGCGGGGACTTAGGGGAGGAAACGCCTATGATCAACTTACCATCGAGCTCCCGCTGACCTTGACGCCGGCCAGGGATGCCGTGGTGATGAAGGCGCCCTCGGCCTCGTCGAGGTGCGGGCGGGCGGCGTGCATCAGGAACAAATGTGACTTGACGTTCATGTTGAAGCAGCAGTCCCAGTCGTCCTCGTCGACGTTCTCGTCCAGGTCCTGGAGGTTCCTGATGCGGGTCCAGCCGCCGTTGCTGAAGAGCACGTCGAGGCGGCCGCCGAGGGCGGCGACGGCGCCGCGGACGAGCTCGGCCAGGTCGTCCTTGCGGGAGAGGTCCGCCTTGATGGCCGCGAAGCGCTGCTGGTCCGCGGCGAGGGGGGACTCGGAGCGGAGGTCCCGCACGAGGGATTCCGCGCGCTCGGCGTTGTTGGCGTAGTTCACGACGACGTTGTAGCCGTTCCGGGCGAAGAGCCGGGCGGTTGCGGCGCCGAGGCCAGCACTGCCGGCCGTGATGAGGGCGGAGGGGATCGGAGCCATATTCTAGGGGGTGAGGGTTTTCTGTGGATCCTTGGTTTTTGTTAATGAGAATTTGTTTAGATGCGAAAAAAAGCAACGGCGGACGGAGCGGAGTGTAAATGAGTTCGTCCGATCCGGAAATGTGTTGTGGTGAGTGAAGGGGGAGAGGAGGGGTGGCCCGGCTTTGGTGGTGTCTCGGAGCGCTATCGGGGCGGGGTAAAGCACGCCGGAGCCGATTGTCTACCGCGACCGAGACGGGAGGGACAGGGGCACGGATCCCGAGGATCCCACGTACGTTCAGCTTGTCAGACACGTTTCTGCTTGCCGCACAAGGCATTCGATGGTGCGTTCTCGGGAAAATAGCCCGGCTGGCGGGAAAGAAAAGCAAGGTGAAGCCTGGCAACGTGCCACGAGGCCGATCATGGTGGTAATCAATCTCACGGGATTGAGTTCACTTCATCCCACAATGTGCGGCGGCGACGTGAGAGACATCCACTCATGGCATGCAGGAGACGAAGAGCATCGGCGAAACACGCCGGACGACATGACTGAAGACTTGGCCGGGCGCCGTCATTGGGAAAAGGAGGATGGGGGCTGGAAACTTGAAGTGTCTCTGGTGGTCACTTGTTTGTACTCATGTCAGCGAGCACTGACAGCGACAGCAGACAGACCTCCCACGCACACCAGACACACAGCCAGCAGAGTGGCTCCACCCCCACAAGCCGGTCTTTTGCTCGCTACCCCTCCATCGTCCCTAAAACTCCCCGGAACACTAACAGACACGGAGAACCGGTGATGAACAAATCACCATCCGCCGTTCCACCCCCGACTCAGCAACGTTCGCGTTCTAGTGCGGCTGCGACCTTGCTTTGGACTATCCCAGTCGGCATGCCGCTGGGCTGTTATGCATAAGCTACCTCTGGTTGTGGACGAGGTTTCACAGCAACAGAGGAACGTCTGCTGCGAAGCAACAGGACAAAGACGGCAAAGCTGCAGATTGGTCCCTCCCCCGCCGTGCTTCCGGCTTCCCGCCCGGCCAAATGCGGGGGAGAAGCACGCGGGCCAAGGAAAGGGACCAAGCCAGCCCCCGTGGACCAGCTGAGCCATCCCGATGGAACGGTAGATGCACTCGGCGTTGTTCTTCACTGCTAGGCTTGTACTTCGAACAGCTGGTCTTGGCGGGTGTGGTGGTAATTTGCTTTCGATCCGAAGAAGCCTGGAGAGTGGTGACAGACGTTGTTGTGGTGTATGGTGGTTGCGCTGGGGGAACAGGGAGGGGCCGAGTACGAGCGCGACGATCGCTGCGCAGCCGAGCGGGAGCGTTTGAGATGACGGCCAGCAAGACCGACTAGCCCGGCCTCTCGCCCTGCTGCTCTTCTCTGCACATGTTTCTCATAAGTTGGGTGTCCGGGGGGTTTATATTTGGTGTCTCGTGCGATTATTTCATATGCAGCTTTAATCCCAGCCCTCCCTTCACTCACTCACCTTCGTCCAAGGCTTCCTTCCCACCCTTCATGCTAATCACTCTGGGAGTTCCGTGTTTCATATTCTGAAGACTTCACAGACCTTACAATAAGGACCACGTCGATATCATGTTGGTCAACGGTGATGCCCAGCGCCCGAATGGCGTATATTCGAGTCCCCTCGTCAGCGAATATCCTCATCCCCTCAAAATCGCCATCGTGGGCGCCGGCATTGGAGGTCTGAGTGCCGCAATCGCACTCCGACGACAAGGTCACCAAGTGGATGTATGGAATCTCATGTTTCCCACGCACCTCGTTTGTCAGCTAATCGCAGAACAATAGCTGTACGAACAGTCAAGACTGAGCAGCGAGACTGGCGCGGCGGTACATCTGGCGCCCAACTCAAACGGGCTGCTGAGACGATGGGGCATCTACGCCGAAACTTTTGGCGGCAACCCGGCAGATCACTTCAAGGAGCGAGACCAGAACAACAAAGGCGGCTTCGACATAGACATCACCAAGCACAAGGGCCAGTGGCAGCATCCGTGGCAGCTCGTCCACCGCGGCTATCTCCACAACGAGATCCGAAGTGTGGCTACCGCGGAAGATGGTATCAGCACCCCAGCAAAGGTTCACGTTGCGTCCAAGGTGGTTGGCGCCGACCCAGAGAAGGGAAGTCTTCAGCTGGAGGACGGAACGACAATCCAGGCGGACGTCATCATCGGCGCCGACGGCATCTACGTGAGTTTCAATGAGTTGGTCACCGTCGTTTTGGGCAACAAGCTAAACCTTCGAACAGTCCAAGACGAGGAAATACGTGACGGGCACCGACCCGAAGCTGTTCCGCTCAGGCAAGGCAGCTTTCCGTTTCCTCATTCCCCGGGCCGTCGTTGAGGAGGACCCCGTCACCGCTCCTCTCATCGATAAGCACAACCAGCTCGGTATCTGGTATGGAACAGACAGACGCATCGTCATTTACCCCTGCAACGACAACCAGCTGTTGAACTTTGTGTGCATCCATCCCGACACCGAGTCTCACGCAACAGCTAGCGACGGTATGCCTTGGACGTCACATATGTCTTCATGCACTAACAACCCCCAGAATGGAACAAGAAGGGTTCAATTGAGCAGCTTCTTAAGGTCTATCAGGACTTCGACCCGGCTCTTTTGCAGTTGATCAAGAAGGTGCACCCAGATGAGGTCAATGTCTGGCAGCTACTCGACATGGACCCGATGGAGTCGTGGACAAACGGCAAGCTTGCTTTGCTGGGAGATGCCGCCCATCCCTTCACACCTCGTACGTTACGATTTTCGAAAGCTTATGCGACATGCTGACAGCCAGACAGACCAAGGTCAGGGAGCAGGCCAGGCTATGGAAGACGGCGCCGCGCTGGCGGTCGTGCTTCCCAAGGGAACTTCTCCTGAGGATGTACCGGAACGACTCCGCCTCTACCAACAAATCCGCTTGACCCGCGCACATGCCATCCAGGAGTATTCCCGTCAAGCTGGCAAGGACAGAATTCCAGGTGCTCCGCCAGCTGTTGAGAGTAAGTCGATCCTCCAGGCGACAAGTCACACGATGTGCTCACAAAATCTCAGTGAACACCTACCAAAACTACAACTTTGGCCATGATGAACACGACCACGCAACGAAGGTCTACAACCGATGGCTATGGTCGAGGAAGAAGGACCTCTACTGGCGCATGCCCGTCGGGTACGGCCCTTTCCCGGGTCCTCGACAGGACGCTTTCGGCCGCCGACAGCCCGGTGACATTGAGCGCACGTTCACCACGATGTCCGTCAAGTTCCTCACCTCACGAACCTTCCTCGAGACCATTCTCCCCACCGACTCCTTCCGCTTCAAAGCCCCAGGCACCGTCTGCGCCGCGTCTCTCTCGGTCACCAGGCTGAACAACATGTCCTGGCTCGGCGGCGGCGGATACAACCACCTGGGTCTCTACATCCACGGCATCGAATACGTCAAGAAGGACGGCAGCACGATCAACGGCACCCACCTGTCCGTGCTGTTCGAGAGCCTCACAGACCCTATCGTCTCCGGCCGCGAGGAGCTGGGCATGCCGAAGCTGTTCTGCGACATTGACTTTGAGCTGCACGCGACGGCGGCCCGGGTGAAGGCCTCGTGGCGCGGCGCCACGTTCGCAGACATCAGGCTCAACAAGCTGCGCGCGGACGACCCGAAGACGGAGCACGGCACCATCGGCGGCGAGGCGGACTACGGCATCCTGACGTACCGATACATCCCCTCCGTCGGGGAGCCTGGAAAGGCCGATGCCGAGTATGCGTGTGTGGTCCCGCACGAGGAGGAGGCGCGGGACGTACCCGCCACGGTACACGCCGTTTCGCGGTCGTCCGACGTCTCCGTCAAGATGGACGCGCACGACTGGGAGAAGCTCCCCACGCTGCACCACATCACGAAGATCCTGTCTGAGATGCCCATCTACGACTTTGTGAGCGCCAAGGTGGTGGAGGGCACCGGCGTGCCCAACGTTTCTGGGGCCAGGAGGATAGAGTAAAGCATCGGTGGGGAATCTACGATGTTGGCATGCCTGTGAGAGGCGCTGTACATAGCTGATTGTGGCATTCGAGCTGCGAAAATCACATCCTGTCGAATACCCTACTCTGTATACTTAGTTGATTACAAACAATCACAACGTCTGCACTTTTGACCAAAATACATCCCGGAGACCGATTGCGAACGTCACCTCGGTACTTGTATTCCTGATTTGGAGTTCGTTTCAAATTTGAAGAAATAGAAGCGCGTGTGTAGTAGGTCTGCTCGAAAGTGACATGCCGACTCAGCTGCCCATCACGCATCATGCGTTGTCCGTCAAGAGTCCGAAGTCAAAGACCGCCGCCACTCATGACCCACACAAGCTACGAAACAGGACCCTCTAAAAGAGCAAATGATCAAAAGATACCTTTCCCCAGTTTCAATATCCATTTGCCGGAATTTTAGGATACAGTTTCCGTACCTAGCGTCCGCCGCCTTCCCATCCCCGCACAAACCGCTACCCTTTCCCCACCCCATCCACCTCCCATCCCGCGGTGCTCAGTGTCAGGGGACACTTCATTCCCCCTCTTTCCGGTCCCGCCTCCACTTTCCGCTGTGACGTTCGGCGCCTGCATCACTCGCTCCTCGGCCTGCTCTCGGCAATGCCTCAACGGTGTCGCGGTAGCGGGGACACACCGGCTGTATCAGACGGGATAGCTGATTATTAAGTTTGAAGCTGGATCTAGGGGACTAGAAGAATGCCACTCCTCTCTCAAGCTCGCGTCTGATTAGCATGGTCCCTTCGTCTCAATTGTGCCTGTGTCGTCATATACCCCCCGCGAGTACTTCCCCAAAAACAACCGAAGCTTCTGAACAAAAAAAATTTATCAAAAGCATCAGAAAACAAGTGAAAACCCCATTAATACGACCACAATGGCATCCGACGCGCCCCCAAGCGACCTCCGCCGCCCCCAGCGCTTCATCACAGACCACAGCCCCGACGGCAAGGCCATCTTCAACACCTCCCTGCCCGAGGAGATCCCCCAACAGACCGTCGGCGGCAACGCAAAGTTCTACCTGGGCTACACGACGGAGCAGACGCCCGCGTCCTTCACGGGCAACGCGGACATCTCGTCGTACGCCGAGCGCCTCGCCAACCCGCCCGGCATCGTCATCCCCGGCGGCAGCGTCATGCGCATCGTCGACATGCCGCCCGGCGCGCTCTCGCCGATGCACCGCACCGTCAGCCTCGACTACGGCGTCGTGCTCGAGGGCGAGATCGACCTCGTCCTCGACTCGGGCGAGGTGCGCCGCATGCGGAGGGGCGACGTCTCGGTGCAGCGCGGCACCAACCACGCGTGGAAGAACGTGAGCGAGACCGGCTGGGCGAGGATGCTCTACGTGCTGCAGGAGAGCCACCCGCTCGAGGTTGGCGGTAAGGTGCTGAAGGAGGACTATGGCGAGGGCATGGGTGATGTGAAGCCTTCTGGCAACTAAGCGTAATGAATCGACGACACAAATTACAGAACTTGAGAAAACTTGACCGTAACTACCTGTGAGACTTGACGTCTGGGCGTATTGTTGGACGTTGGAAAATTTGGGAGACGTACCTTCTCGCACTACGTTCGTCCCCGTTGGCCCCGGTGATGTTTCTCATAAACCCGTAGCAACTTGCCTTCATTAAGCAGGCCTAAGAAGGAGCCTAACAGAGACGGAAATAATAACAGTAGCAGATAATAACAACAACAATAAAGACAGCGACGGCGATAAATATGATACCAACAATAGAAATAATGATAATAAAAGTGACAACGACGACAGAGACGACAACGACCATAGTAGAGATAATGACGACAACAGATACGATGACAGAGATAACTACACAGATGATTATAGAGACGACGACGACAATGCTAACCGAGACAACGATAGTAAGGACGATAGCAGTAGAAATAGAGAGGTTATAATAGGAAGGAGACAATAATAGAGATGATAAAACAAACTATAAAAATGAAGGCGCTGGAAGCATCGTTAGATTTATGAATTAGCTACCTAATATAACGAGCACCATATCTCCAGCGCGTATAATCAGAAGAAATGCTAAAATACGAGACGGCCTGTTTTGACTGTTCTGATACCCATGATTAGCACGACCTAAGGCTTAGCCACGTTGTGAATGGGTCGCTGACAGTGCTCTCTTGCAATCCTGCAGATAGGTTAAATGAAAATGATAGATTTAGTCTGCTTACTAGACAGTTCTTTAGCCATGTTAACACGGTCATCATTTTCAGTAACCTAAGCTACACCTGGCGTTGTTTCTGTTGTGGTCATTCTCTCTAAGCCTTAGGGGCATGCTCGTGCATGTGAAACGTAGTCGTATAGCCAGGAAAATTACAGACTGTATCCACAGTCCTCATTGAATTGTGCATTTGCAATCGATGCCGTTGTCAGGCTGCAATAATTGTTGGAGTGCAATAGAGTGCAGCTCGGTGTGGTGCGTGTAAGTCGGTGTGCCTCGGTGAGCTCCATCCCCGATAAGATAAGAGCTCCAAACTTCTCCATCACCACCACCCTCTGAACCATCCGCCCATGTAACCACTCAAACCACACAGATCGCACACCCTCGATGCGCTCACCACCCCTTCAAACACAATGGCGCACCCTCCTCCGCCGACAGGTCCACGCGTCTACCTCCCACCACCGTCGTAACCTCCTCACACTCGCAATCGAAACATCATGCGACGACACCTGTGTAGCCCTCCTCTCCAAGACGCCCGCCGGCGCAAACCTCCACTTCAACCGCAAAATCACCTCCGACCACCGCGCCTTCGGGGGTGTCTGGCCCCCGGCCGCCCTCGCCGGCCACGACGCCTCCCTCGCGCCCCTAATCGTCGAGTCCCTCTCCTCCCTCCCGCCGCCGCCCGCACCCGCCGATGACAACAAGACAATCACCGTCTCGGGCGTCCCTCGCCAGAAGCCCGACTTCATAACCGTCACGCGCGGGCCCGGCATGTCCTCCAACCTTGCCACGGGCCTCTCGACCGCAAAGGGTCTCGCGACGGCCTGGCAGGTGCCCCTCGTCGCCGTGAATCACATGCAAGCCCACGCCCTCACCCCACGGCTCGTTTCCGCCCTCAAGCAAGATGCCACCAGCAGCACTGCGCGCAGCAGCCAACCGGTGTTCCCCTTCCTGACGCTGCTGGTATCAGGAGGACACACACAGCTCGTGCACTCCCGCTCCCTGACAGACCACCGCATCTTGGCCTCGACGCGGGACATCGCCGTTGGCGACGCCCTCGACAAGGCCGCCCGCGACATCCTCCCCACCGACATGCTCGCCGCGCACACGGATGTGATGTACGGCGCCCTCCTCGAACGCTTCGCCTTCCCCGACTCCTTCCCGCCGGACCAAAACCCAGATTACGACTACGAATACACCCCTCCAATATACCGCCGCGACGAGGTTGCAACATACGTCGCCCCGGCCCCGTATCACTGGCAACTCCACCCCCCACTGGCCGGGTCGCGCGACCTATCATACGCCTTTGCCGGAATAGGCAGCGAGATCCGCAGGATCACAGAGGCGGGCGGCGTGGACATTACCCTCGGCGAGCGGAGGGTTCTCGCGCGCGCTGCGATGCGTCTGCTGTTCGAGCACCTCGCCACCCGCGTGTTCATCGTCCTCGCAGCGGAGCCGGAGCTTAAGGATGCATTGAAGACGCTGGTGGTGAGCGGCGGTGTCGCGAGCAATCGCTTTTTGATGTACGTGTTGCGAAGGATGCTCAATATTCGCGGGTTCGAGCATGTCGAGGTCACGGCGCCGCCCCCGGCATTGTGTACGGACAACGCAGCCATGATTGCCTGGACTGGCATGGAGATGTATGAGGCTGGCTGGGCGAGTGACCTGTCCGTGTCTGTAATGAAGAAGTGGTCGATTGACGCGGCGAGTGACGAGGGCGGCATCCTCGGCGTTCGCGGCTGGGTGAGAAGGGATGGACAGAAGTCATGATACCCCCCTTTCAGCCTTTCACCATTGTGTACACGAATCCCCTTCAAGTCGTCGTAACAAAACTGTAAAATCATAAGAATGCACTTGTATCATGGTCTAGTTTACAAGTTACAAGGCATCCGCACCTTCGCAGGATGCCAATGCCTCCAAAGTTCAGCTGTCTCCTCTCGCTGGTCATGACCATTCAACCCGTTCCCAACTGCCCGAATGTCTTCCTTGGCAGCTTACCCTCTCACCTGCCGTTCTACTCCACTCGCAAGGCAAGTACAGAGTGCATTGCCCGGGGTGTACGGGGTCCTATAACAGCGTCATCAATTGCCCGCGCCTTTTCCTAATCCAAGTCGGCCGTGACGTTGGTGAATTCGCCCTTCTCCAGCTTCGTCTTCCAGAAAATGGGATTCGTGTCGTTGAAGCCGTGCTTGACCCAGCCTTCCTCCTTGACGTGGTAGAGGTTGATGAAACCACCAGAGTAGGCGTCACGGTGGGTGGCGGCCAGGATACTGCGGCTTCCGAGCTCCAGAGCCTCCTGGTCTGTCAGGTCGTAGCGGTACTCGGCATCCAAGACACCGTAGGCGAAGGTCTGACCACTGCCAACGCAGAAGAGGTTACCGGCCAGACGAGTGCCGTCTGAGTCGACGTAGTAGAGCGCGGGGCCTTCCTCCTTGGTGACACCAGCACACATGGTTCCCATGCTGAGACCCATGCCCTTGTATGAGTAGACGAGGTTGGCGAGAATCTTGGATGCGGCAGCGACGGAAATGCGGCGCTTGTGACGGAGCTCGTGAAGACGGCACTGCATGCCGAGCCAGGCGAGCCAGTACTGGCAGTCGGCGGCACCGCCGGCCATGGTGCCCAACAGAACGCTGTTGATCTCGATGACCTTCTTGACCGTTTGCGAGGCGATCCAGTTACCGGCGGTGGCACGGGAATCGGTGGCGACGATAATTCCGCCCTGGAAACGGAAGGCCAGCGTTGTCGTTCCGTGGGCGATCTTAATGGGGCAGTCGGGGTTGGCGCGGTCATCTGTTGCTGCGCGGAGCCAGGAGGAGGGCTGTGATGAGGGGGCGGGGACGTCAGTATTGCTTCCCTTCCAACATCAATCTCGGCTTTGAACGAATCAACTCACATGTGCGACGGGAGGCATAGCAAACTTCAGAGACAAGGGCGGGGCCTCGCCCATGAGCTCGAGGTCCTCCTGCTCATCATCCCGGAAGGTGTTGTGTTGCTCGTACGCCGGGCGGCTGTACTTGGCCACGAGGCTGTCCATCTCGACGATTCGGTGAGGAGGATTGGACGAATTTCGTTGGATTGGGAGTTGTGTGTATCGGAATCGTCGATTCTCGTCGTTAGGTGAGCGGTGGTTATGGAAGGGTTGAGGTGAGGTCGGGCGTTGGAATGGATGATGGGGCGCTCTTTGTGGTTAACTCGGGAGCCAGCTCAGGCAGCTCCATGCTCGCGTCACGGACAGCTTCAGCAGGGAAACTGCGTAGCTAACTGATGCCTTGTTGCCTGACTTAGGTTGGCCCTTACTGCAGGTACGTGTCGTCCGTGCACGGCTCTGATTACATAAGATATCATCTAACAACTGCTAAGGTAGGTAGGTACACACACTGTACTAAAGCTACTTCACTTCGTTCGATCTTTCTTCACGGCATGACACCTGATTGCTCATAACAACTTGGATATGATTTTGCACATTTGAGTCTCATTAATTACAGCGCAGCTAAGAAAGTACTCTGCCGGCAAGTGCAACTGCAAAAATCTCTGCAATATTCTGTCTGCCTGTATTCGCCATCCTCCCACCCATCCTCCATTGACCTCCGACTCCATACCCTCAAAATCAAGACAACAAAAAGAGAATCCATGATTGGATGAAACTAGCCACCCAACGGCGTGGAGGTATCTGGAAGCGATCAGGAGCTTTTGATTTCAAAAGAAAACTGCTAAAAATTCAGGAGAAACGTTTGTGGAAAGTATAGTCCGAAGGTGCGATCACGTCGGTGTTCCTTCTCTGCTTCGGCTCTCTCTCTTGCCCATGAAGCTGCGGCGAACGATTGACTTGGGGCTTCCAGGCTCCAGAGATTCGGCGGAAGGAAGGAAGTTGCTCTTGATGATGACTGATCCGCTGCCGACCTTGATCTCCTTTTCGGCCTCCGCGCCACTCTCATCGACGAAATAGAGAGCCTCACCCAAGTCGTCATCGCTACTGAACTTGTGCTCGCCCTTGGCCTCGATCTTGAATTGAGTGTCGGCGGTGCAAGTGCTCTTAAAAGTTTCATTGTACCGGAAAAAGCCTGTGGCATCCTTGTGGTGCTTAGTTTTTCCAACGACCTTCGGTTTCGGTGTCAACTGGTTGATGACAATGTACAAGTCAGCTGAAGGAGGGAAGCCCTTGGCAGCAACCACGGTGAACGTAGCACTTCCAGAGCCCGGAGAGCCAGGGTTCAGGCTATGAACAGAGGCTGCACCGTTGCTCTTCGTGCGGTTGTGGCCACCCAGAGTCGAACCATTGCCGTTGGAAGAGGTTCCGGGTCGCGTGTCTGTGGAATCGCTGCCATCAGACGTGGAAAAGCCAGTTGCTCTCTGAAGACCGAGTCCAGGAGTCGGACCAGGCGGGCTGTTTCCATTCTCAACAATAGTCGGGATTTCGCTGAAGCTTGACGAGGGCCCATCGGAGTCGTCATCCTTCTTGGAAAACAAGCCCCGTTTGAGGAAGGAAGCCCCCTTGCCAACACCGTGTCCAACTACACCACCGACCTTGATGGGCGCTCCCACAACACCTGTAACGATTCTGCCAGGAGCCGCGAACGTTCCAGAGAATGTGGACGTGCCCTGTCTTGTTCGAGTGACGTACGACGGCCGGAAAAGCATCCTCAATCTCACTGTACCCGACTTGCCGTCGAGTATCAGACGGCTTTCACTTGGCCTGAACGGGTCGAGCTGTTCGAGATTGATGTCGGCAGCTCCAAGGAAATCCGGCTTGTCAGCAAAATCGTAGTCCCACACCGTGACCTTGAACTTGGCAGCTGTCCTTGATGGTACAGGAACCTCGAAGAACTCGTTCCAAGCGGGATGCAACGTCTTCTTCTGAACCTTGGTCTTGTACACATCCTCGCCATTGAGCTCGAACTTGCAGTAAGGGTCGCTCTTGCCGTTAGAGTCTGCCGAAGGTAGATCCTGAGCGTCGAGGACATCGACACGAAGGGTTCCCATGTTGTTGATACTCTCGCTCGGGTCGAGCTGCATCTTGACAGGGATGTACTTCAGGCTGACCTTAACGCTGCTTGGGCGATTCTCCTTATCCTTCAACTTGAGTGTTGTAGGGTTGTTCTGATGTTCGGTTAGTCCTTAATTCTTAACAAAATATGGCTGACGACTTACCAGACACTGCTTCAGCGTATCCAACGTGTTGCCCTGAAGCTTCGCCATGGTGTGGTCCTTGTCCTTCTCGCTACCCTCAATCTTGTCGCCCTTCTCCCGCACCTTGAGTGTCAAGCGAGAGAAGTCGAGCTCTCGGATGAAACAGTCGCCAATCTCCTCGAAAGTGTGTTTCTTGTGCTTTGCTGCTGACGATGTGTATGACGGGAAAGCCATGTCGTCAACCCAAACCTCCAAATGCGTGTTGTGCTCCGGCATCTCGGCCTCCATCAGCTTGAAGATCAGAAGACCAGACTCGTACTTGAGCAGCTCCTGCGGAGAGAGTCGAATCTTGGGGGGCCCGCTCTCGTCCTTGGACTTTCTGGGCATAGTTGGCGAAACCGGTGTGACAGGGGTCTTGGGCGGGCTTGGCTCAAGCTCCGCTCCGCTGTGCCTCTTCTCCTCGGTTTTCTTCTGCTCGAGTGAACTGAATTTGCCAGCTTCGGCAGAACGAGCCGCGCCTTCCAAAGACTTCTCAGCCGATGGTTCTGCGTGCTCTTCCTCCTCATCCTCGGGGTCAGCGACGTTTAGGCAGGGGTAGAATGCCACGTTGAAAGTCAAAACACCCTTCGCAATGCCCTTGCCATGAAGTTGCAGGCCTCCCTGGATAATCTTCTTTTGGTCGTGCACATTGTACTCTCCATTCTCCGCCTGTGAAATGTAGTCGCCGGCAAAGACCTCGACGAGACCCAAACTGCGATCCTTGCCCATCTTCTCAGAGTCCATGACCTCAACAGTCAGTCTCTCCCGAGCAGAGTGGACTGGGACGTAGAGAACCTCATCGAACTCAGGGTCAAGAGTGTTCTTGTGAGTAACCGTGCGTGCCTTTTCAATGCCGGACAGCAGCACTCGCACGTACGGGTCAGACTTGCCGAGGGTCTCGAAGTTCCGGAGGTCATGAGCGTGCTTGAAGTGGAAGCGCATGACACCTACCGGAGTGACGTAGCCGCCGGTACCACCAACGATGCCAGAAAGTGCAACAGGCTTCCACTGTGCCATCATCTTGACGCGACCGGTCTGAACGCCGGACAGGTGGAACCATTCCTGGCCCTTCTCCATACACTCCATCATGTCCTCAAGTTTGATCTGGTACTTGCCGAGGACCTGATCACCGGCGAGATCACGGTCATCCTTGATCGTGACACCAAGTTTGGCGTTCTTCCTGTCCGTGATGAGCATTTCCTTTGAGCCGTTGTCCCAGATAGGGTTGTTCGTTCTCTTGAGCTTCTTTGTGTGGTGGATATCTCTGCCGTTGAGATGGAGGGTTGCGTAAGGGTTGAGAAGGCCGACAAGACTCTTGGTGCCGTCCAAATCCTTGGCTTGCTCGACGGTGAACCTCAAAATACTCGTGTTGGACTCAGGCGGGGGTTCCACAGTGCCATCTTCCAGCTTCTTAGGCTCCAGGACGGGGAAGAACCTGATATCACAAGACACGAAGCCTCGAGCCTTTCCATCGGCAATGACCTCCAGTCTTTCGTTCTCATGCACGGCGAGCTCCTCCACGTTCTCCAGAGGGAAGGAGGCCACTCCAAGCTCTTTGTGCTTTCTGAAATCGTTGTAGTCGAAAACTTGAATGTCAAGCGAGTCGTTGAAGGAGGTAATGATGATGTAGTGGGTCTCGTTCCAACGCGGGCTGGAGGTATCCTTCACGTGCTTAGTCTTGGCAAGCGCCTGGCGACGGTTCAGGGTCAAAACAGCATAGGGGTCGGGAGAGCCCGAGAAGTTGTCAGGGTTCTTGAGACCTTGAGCTCCGTAAAGCGTGACGGCCACCACACCAATGGCCTGGTCAACTGGAGTGCCGGCAAGCATCTTGGCAACCTCGATAGGGAAGACGTTGGGCGCGTACATCATAGGAGCCAAGTTGCCGTGGATTTGTTCAAGGATGAAGGACTCCAGGCCGGGAATGAAGTTGATGTCAAATCCGAACGTTTCACCTCCGAGGGGCTTGCAGACGTAGTCAATCACGGGCTTCTCGAGGAAGCACATTTCCACCTTTTCGACGTGAGGGAAAGGGATCTGCAGCTTGATCTTGAGCTGCATGATGCCGGAGAAAGCCATGTCTTCGACAATGACGTCGAGACCCTTGCTAATCATGGCTTTTCCGACTCTGATCTCGAGAACGACCTTGGGGTTGACCTTGTTCTTGATCTGCTTGAAAGTCATATCCGCTGTGTCGTTGGGTGTGAAGCTGAACTTCCAATCCATGATGACGGTGTCATCTCCGGCCTGAGGGTAGGTCTTGACGTGCTCCATACGGGGCGGCTTGGATCCCAGCGTAAACGTCTTGAGCTT
The DNA here is from genome assembly GCA_027406005.1 of Colletotrichum horii. Lineage (NCBI taxonomy): Eukaryota > Fungi > Ascomycota > Sordariomycetes > Glomerellales > Glomerellaceae > Colletotrichum > Colletotrichum horii. The sequence goes on along the minus strand of JANVYB010000001.1, from coordinate 6,787,845 downwards.
CAAGCTGTCCAGGAAAGCGGGCGTGGCTGAGCTCAGAACCTGGTCAACCGAGTTGATGATAGTCTGAGCGAGGACGGGTTGGTAGATTGGCCAGAACTTGACCATGAACGAGTTGATCCACTCGAGAGACTCGACCTCAGTCTCGAGCTTCTTCAAGGACAGCTCTCGGTTGATATCATCGCGGAAATTGCGCCGAACTCGACGGATAGAGGTGCGGTAGTACGTGGAACAGACGGCCATAAGGATGAATACCCAGCCCAAGCCACCACCCAAGACTGCGACCAGCCAGGCAGATATACAGGCAAAGACGATAACGGCAGCATTATGGTACCAGTCGCCATAGAATTTGTCGGGAATATTGCTCTCCAGCCAGGTGGAGTGGTCCAGGAGACTCACGCTATCGTGCACGCCGTCCTTGGGCCAGCCAAACTGAGGAGCCCAGCCAGTTCTAGTGTATGGCTCCTCCTCGTGACCTTGTGGGTGTTCGCCCGAATTAAGTGTCTTGCCGTCCTTGTCTTTGACAACTTCAATGGCGCCAGCTTTGGTCGGCTCGGGGAGGTCAGTAACGGGAGCGCTCGAGTCGGCAACGTCAGTGACGACTGAGATGCCCTTCGTTCGTTGGGAGTGGAAGCCGGGAGGGACAGCCTGTTCACAAGCAGTCAGTCAAGCTTCGGGATTGTTTACACAGGGCTGCGCGACTCACAGCTGCGGCTTGTGCGCGCTTCTCTTCGGGGCTCGCATCGGGATCAAAAGTGAAGGCCGTGATGCCGGCCTTTTTGGACTCCTCGACAATCTTCTTCTGAGCGTCGTCGGCGGAAACGTTGCTCTCGGGGTCCTGGGCAGCCTCAACGACGCCCTGGACCTTGAGCTCGTTCTTCTCCTTCTCGGTGGAAGACATGTCGGCGAGGTCTGGGCGCTGCTTCTCGCAGCTGGGTGTGCGGCGTCGGGGTCAATTGGCAAGGCACTCAGCTCGTCGTGATTCCGTGTCGACACATAGAGGGTTCGCGGGTGCCGGGTGGATGACGTGGACCGATGGCCTGGTCGGGTTGGAGATTTGTGGGAAGATGGAGAACAAACAAGTTCAGAAGGGGAGAGGAGGGCAGCGAGGGTCTCGGGAGGGTCTCGGACTAAAAAGAGACGATAGATGGGATCTGCGAAGAAAGGGAAAAGGAGGGAGGGAGTGAACGCAGCAAGGCCGGACTGTGGCTGGTCGGCCAGTAGTCTGTGGTACTAGTGGTGAGAATGTGGAGGTTAGAACGGAAGGGTGGAAGAGAAACAAGGCGGGAAGCTAAAAGAGTAAACGGCGAGAAAAAGGCGAGAGGTTCGGTGGCAGAGAAGGGAAAAGGCCAAAGGTTGGATGGAGTTTTGGCCCAGATACGTCAGGGTCGCTACGGGCCCGTCAGGTTTAGCTTAGCGGCGTCTCCGTGGCGTGGAGGCGGCACAAGTGGGAGCTGCTGGCTGGCAATTGGGGGCCGAAGAAGAAGAAGCTGGGCTGGCACAAAAGGGTGCAGGTGCGAGGACAGGTGCAATCGATGTGCAAGGTGTAACGAGATGATGGGACGAGACGAAGCTGCTTCAGTCCAGCGCTAGAGGACTTGCCTACCTTACCTTACCTCAGGTACCTACCTCACCTCCACTTACGCAGTACTCTGTGTTTCTTGGCGAACATACCTCCTACATACATACCTACACAAGAGCGAGTGGACAGCTAAACCACATCTCGAAGCCGACCTGACCTGAACTGCTTGCTGCAAACCCATGCCTCACAAAAGCTCGCCCAAATGGAATAGCGCCGCCGTCACTCGAGCCAATGTGGAGGAAAGGGAATTGCTCTGCTCAAAGGTAATGTGGCCCGTGGACTTGGCTGCGGATAACGACGTAATTGTTCAGCTGGGGGAGAAGCAGGAAACGCCTCTGACTGGACACTTGAGGCGGGCGGGGAGCCGTCTACAGCAAGCCAGGGCAGCACCCCCCTGTCGAGCCAGACCAGCGGGATTGGTTGATGGAGCTGTTCGCCAGGGATGGTCAGCTTGCTTGGGTGGCCTCCCGGAAGGGTTGCACTGGGAATGGAAGCAATAGCGGTTCCAGGGCAAGCGGGGGAGAGGCTCTGAACAGGGCCAAGTCCCAGTTGGCTTTGGTTCCATTCAGGTTTGGGCGAGCCGGTTTTCCAGCTTGGTGCTTGGAGAAACGTTTTTTTTTTTTTAATGTTTCCTCCCCATGTCCAGCTGTGCTGTGTGCAAGGTGTCAACGGCATCCGTATGCACCTCATCCTCATCCCAACCGCCAATCCAATCCACATCCGACCAACTGAACGACAACGTCCACAGAACCAACCAATGCTGATCTGCACTCGCGGCATTCGGCCATCTCTTAGACGAAAGTAACAGCGTGCGACATCATCTCGTCAAGCGCTCTGCCGTGCCTCTGTACCGCGCCACACACGACTGGCTTCGGCTCTACCAAACGTGGCCTGCCAGATATTGGCGCCAACAACGACGTGCATCTGCAACCTGCTGCTACTGCAAGGCATCCTGCTATTATCCGCCCGGCGCATGTCGTCTCATCCCAGGCTCTCGCCATCCGCTCAGTAAGCCAGCACCGCTTACAGTTTGCATCGCCATCCAAGAGACGCGCACTCGCAGGCAGAGCAGAGGCGACCAAGCGTTAAGCAAGGCTCCAGACGATCAAAACTCCGAAGCCTCTGTGCTTTCATGACACGCACATTCTAGTCAGCCACAAAATTCTGAGGCTGGCAGACTTCAGCTCTGGAATCCCAACCCACCGCGGCGACCCCTCCCGAGCCCCTCTCTCTCTCTCTCCCGACTGCGCTCTGTCTTTGCGCTTGCGGCCGGACGGGGCCGAGGTCCTGGCAGCCCTTCATGACCCCAAAACCTGGATACGGTACCTTATCCTGGGCAACCCTGTCCAACTGGCGCAAACTGCCAACCCCTCCGCCGAATCACAGCAAGCCCAACTGCCAAATCCTTGCCGCGCATCCTTCTTCGATCGGACCATCGTAAACCGAACACTGGCCGCCGGCTGATGGGTCTCGACGGATTGACTTCCAGTGGTGTGTTGGTGGTGCGGACCCGGAATTTGTTGTACTCACTCTTCGTCACTGCTAATTTACAATGTTGCGCCAATGTCTCTTGCTGATACAGAGCAGCCACATGAGCACCCGCAAGCTTTTCATCGTTACTCAGATCACCGATGGCCGCGCAATGTCGGGCAGGCTTGAGCACCTGCTACGCCTCGAGATTTGACAGACAACGCAGCTAGGTCAACAAAGTGGCGCATGCTCACCGTCGACCAACCAGTCCAATTTCAGCAACCCCAAACTGCATCTGGCAAAGGCAGTCAGTCGTTGCTGTTGTCGAACGTTATCAAAGCAACTTTTAGACTGAGACATCCATCGCTGCCGTCTTGGCAGGGCCCAGCCACAAACGCCTCCGAGCCCGTCGCAAATGCCGCCCGATCGCAGCAAGACAATGCCAGTGCCGGCTGATTGATCTCCCGATTTCACCGACTCGAACATTCCAGGATCTGGATTGTTTTCCTTATTGATGAAACAAACCGCCACCTTAGCCCCCCTCGGAATGTCTTGGGCAACACCCATTCAAGGTATGTGTGCCACCAGTAACTAGTCAGTCTACATCCTCTGCCATATTATATTGAATCTGAAGGGGCGTTTGGGGAGTTTCGCATGCAATCATTCTCATCTTAACCTTCTCACCTCATGAATCGACTGCGACCCCTTCCATTGGTGTTACACTACAACAAACAGAGGGCAGAGCCGTCATGTCTCCCTCGCTTCGTCTGTCTTTCCAAGTAAGAAGGCTACATTGTGCTAAACCTCAACGTCTCGCATTCAAGCATCAGCGCCACCACAATGATATGCCATAATCTGAAAGGACATCGCGCATGACCTCAGGAGGATAGGGTCGCAAGCCAATGGTCAGAGTCTTGCTGGAGTCCGGGGGAGGGACAGTTGTGTTGTTAGAGTCCTATCAGAATTGAAGACTGGGCTGACAAGCATCGCTAATGTTCCCTTTCGTCCTTGAGGACGTCGACCTACTTGCCGCTTTCGTGTCGTCCTTGCCAGTGTGATTATCAAGCTTGCTGATGCACCCTGTCTTGCTCGTTGATTGGGCACGACAATCAATCTGGAATCGTAAGATATCTCCTACAATATGCTCTTATTATATGATACAATTTAACAATCCTGCATTCTCGTCTCGTAGATACCCTCGTGTCTCCACGAACGACGCAGAGTGTCTTCAATCTAAGCTCTCTCGCATACCAACACGTCTACGTGGTCATCTGCATATACATCGACATGATCGCCAGGAGTTTCGTGACCACTTAAATCCCAGCTATCTTTCGCTCCATACCGCATACCAATAATCTCTACCTTCCCTGGTTATCATATATATAAAGTTCCAGGCACTCATGGCACTCTTATCTTCCAACATAACATCATAACCTTTTGCGACTTCAAGATTGAACCCAATTCCGTAAAAGGTCCCCTTGTAGGCTCCCCAGGCTTCAACTTTGCACCGTATTGGATGAGATAGAGATCGACCTGGAAATATTCATCCCCAATCACCCTGTCGAGGAGTGTAAGAAAAGCCCCCCGAGGACCCGGCTCGTCCATCATGGTACCAATCTGGTCTATCTCTGGATCAAAAGCCCACGATTCGTCGTACTCGAACGCAATAGACGCCATCACTGTAGACGAGAATTTCATACGCATATCAAGATAAGAGAGAGGACCAGCAACATATGGATTAGTAGCGTTCGCATCCAGAAACTGCAGGCAGATGAGATCGAGCGTGGGAAAGAGACCGAAGGATATGTTTTCCTGGCCATGCCGTATCGTAACAACGCCGCAATCTCCGTGATACCGGTCCACGTAACGTCTTGCGATTTGCTTGGTGACGACCATTCTCGACTCCTTGCAGGCTGTCCACATGCCAAAGTCGTAGAAGTATGCCGAAGAATTATCTTTCTTGCAGAGTGGCTTCGACTTCGGTGTGAAGGAGGGAAATGCCGTGAGGCGCTTGCCCGTTTTGGCGTCTCGTTGGACTGAAAAGAAATGAGCTCCTGGATGGTCGGGACCCGTAGGTCGAACTCCCAACTCCCAGATGCATAATCTGAGCTCAGGTGGCAGCTTCGAGAAAGAGTGAAAATTCTGTGTCATGATGTGCAAGTTGTAGTGTGTAATAAGGAAAGTGAACCAGAGGGAATGTGAGGAAGCCTTTCAAGTGCTTTCTATACTTGGTTTCAACTTAAACCCTTATGGGAACTTTGGAAATTTGTCGCACCGCTTCGTCTTCTACCTTGTGAACCTGCCGTTGGAATAGTTGTGAGAGTTATTAGTAGGTATTGGCAGCTGAACATTGGCTATGTAGCTCTACTTATAGCGAAAACGAACACTTTGCCTGTAGGCTCGCTATCGTCCCCGTCGTCCCCGTCGCCCTCGGTATCGTCGTTAGTATGATTTCGTGTTTTTCTATTGTATAGAAAATGCAGCTACATCAACTCGAGAAATTCAGGTGCTCTGATAGTTCATAGAAAATGTCCCTAAAGATGTGAATAGAGCAATGCAGCGGATGTGAGGCCGCAAGAGCAGCAACCTGTTTGTGAGGACGTATAAGACATACATTTTGCACAGCCAGACATCACGGTTACGAACCTGTATAGGGGTGCCCTTGTGAGTCCCCATTAGGTAATCCCATTATGGGCATCTTTAAGCTATGATGCCAAACAAAAGATACCTTTAATTTTGGGCTCAATTGAGATCATATGAATCGAAGTATTGCTACACTACTCACGCAAAGGTTGCGTGAGCTAAAGTGGGAATTGTGATCTTGCACAAGCAGCCCGCTTATCTTCCAGGACCCTCCCGTCCCTAGGCTTCCCATATGAACTAGACCTTTTTTCCCAAAAACCCAGGTCGTTACAATCCTTAACCCGTCATTCCACAAGAAGACAACGCCAACCATCATGAGCGTTTCAGAAGAGAAAAGAGAAGTGAATAGAGAGACAGTGCTCTCGGTCGATGACCCCTCACAGAGCCGTCGGAGATGAGCCAGCATACCAGAGAGGAAAGAACAGCCAGATAAAGGAGCGAATCTCCGAGAATCTCCCACACCTCGCATGCTTATCTCCAGCCGACCGCTCGCAACTTAGAAGTTACCCGACGCCGTGGCCTCGGAGTCGGCCGCGACGCTGACATCCTTGACAGTCACCGACGATCCGCTCTCGCTCGTGACCTTGACATCAACGGTGTCCGTGCCGAAGCCGCTCGAGTTCTCGAAGAAGTTGTACTCCTGGCGGGTGGTCGCCTGCCAGGTGCTGCCGCCGTCGGTGCTGACCTCGAGCTTGGCGACGGGCTCGTTGTGGTTGAGGACCTGCATCGAGAACCAGTGCGACGAGGTGCCCGACTTGTTGTGCAGCTTGATGGCCGAGGTGATGCCGCACTCGACGAACTCGTACGACGTCGCGATCTTGCCGGCCGAGATGTCGCCGATCTTGGCGAAGGCGTCCTGGAACAGGTCGAGCTGGCCCGCGGAGCACTCGGGGCACTGGTCGACGATCATGGCGGTGATGACGCCGTTCGGGCCCGTCACCTTGACGCAGGCGCCGCACTTGGCAGCGGAGTCCCACGCCGAGCCGGAGAAGGCGGTGCCGTAGAGGCCGGAGGGGATGGTGTAAGTGGAGAAGGAGCACATGCCGCCGGAGGTGTTGCCGCCGTAGAAGGTCGACTCGCCGGAGGTGGACTCGGCGCTGATGGGGGTCGTCGAGGCGACGGGGGTGCTCGCGGCAGCAGCAGAGGTCGACTGCACGGAGCTCGCGGCCGCCTCAACCGGGGCCTGGGAGGCTTCGGGGGTCGTGGCGGGTGCGGACGACTCGGCGGGGGACTCGACGGGGGAGGGCAGGACAACGGGAGTCGCTTGGATGGGGACGCTCGTTCCCGTCTGGGTGTAAGTGATGATCTTGGTGCTACGGCTGCGGGCCGAGCAGGGCTTGACGGGCTTGGCGAGGGCCATGTTGGCGGCCGAGGCGGCCAGGAGAAGAACTTGATACTTCATTGTGTCGAAGTTTGGACTTGAACAAGGACGGATGTTACGGTGAGTTCCTGACCGAGGAGGAACTACCGATGAATATCCAGGTGAACCGTTGCAAAGGAGCAATGAGAGAACAGCAGTTGGTAGTGAAGGAGTGGCAAGCCGGGAAAGGGGCAACGACAAGTTCCAGACCAGAGACCAGCGTGGATGAGGAAAGAGGTTCAAAAGGGTTCGCACAAACGGTTTAACAGGACCAACACCTCCTTTCCCGGCAGCAGGAGGAGGAGAGCGGGAGATCTCTATTTTATTAACATTGCGAGCCCATCTACTGCAGCCTGATCGAAGGAGAAGGGCAACACGGCGGCGCCACTAACACAAAGCAGCTGCGCGAGTTATTTTCCTGCCCCCATGCACCGCCATCACGCATACACGCCTCATCCTCGTCTTCCCATCGGACCAGCAGGACGCAAACACGCTGCGAAAAGGACCAGAGGGCCGCAAATTTCTGCCCTCTCCGGGTGTCTCTCCCCGGCGCCGTGGTGCCGTTTCCAGGCATGCCTGCTGGCTCGTGGCGAGAGCGTGGCTCCATCGTCATCTAAATTGGACGGGGGTGTGAAACGGGTCTACGGCGGGGAGGATTGACATTGGCTCACCAAACAAAAGTCGACAAGACGGAAACATTAAAACCAAGGTCCAGAAAAACAATACCGGGCGCCCACAGGATTGCCTCCGATGACAGCTCGAATAACCATACGGAGTATGGAGGGGGGAGAAAGACAGGAGGGTGGTGGTGACACCGGCCTAGGGCTGAAGCCGCCCACGCTGCGACATCCCGTCTCTGACTGCTTAACATCATGCAAAGCGCGTGCCATATCCCGACGTCGATATAGGCCTCCTTCCTCTACCCCAAACAGCCGGATCGGCCCCCCATTTGCTTCTTTCTTTCCGCATATTGACAATAATCCGATGAACCTATTAGGGGGGGGTGCTCGTGCCACCTTTTGGGGGCAGAAGGGCGGGAGCGGGAAAGGACTGCGGGAGAAACGTAAACGTTTACTTATTTCCACTCATCACAGAAAGTTTCGCCGGTTCGTCCAATCACTTCGGTCTTGCAGCAGGTCACTTTCCGCCTGTCGCGCGCGTACGGATACACGCAACAGCGTCTACCCCTGGCCTGAGAGATGAAGTCCGACTGAGTTGTCCGACTCGGCCGCAGGCAAATAATCACCGCATGCCAGTGTGCAATTAAATGAGGAGAAAAAAAAAAAAGCTCGTCAAATGCGCTCCGGTGGGTGAAGGGCAGATGAGATGAGGAACTTCTGCTCCTCCTCCTGCCGTGCCGCACATCCTGCCTGCGGAAGCCTCTCACGTTCGCCAATAGGCATCGTGCATGCCAACAGCAGAAGGATGGAACGGGTTCGAGAACATCAGGGGTCGGGGCCAGGTGCATCGTGAATCCCTGGCGCGAGTCCCCCAGCTCCACCCTCAATATCCACTCCGTGCTCCACCCGCGCCGACTGGCCCGACCTTGCCGGACGTTCTAGGCCCCTCTGGTGGGCAGAATAACTGAGAGAGGTTCGAAGAGTCGTAGAGGGAGCAGACGACGCCGACAGGACCGCAGACGGCAGGACAGCCAGCCGCCGTCCTCGGCGCAAGCGAGCGAAGTTGACATGAGTCCGACACGCCTCCTTTCGACGTCACCACAAGTCACGTTACACGCTTCTCCACGAATTGCGCCTCCTTGCTCAAGGTGAAACCGTGGGTAAGACAGCTTTGTGCGGGTATCTCGCCGTAAGTGGCATTGGGAGCTCCAAAATATCTATCTATCTGAGTGCATGGTATTTCCGTCAAGCTGAGAAAGAGAAAGAAAGAGCGAGAGTCCTCTGTGTGTGTTTTCGGGTGTGTTTGTGTGTGACAATCAACAAAGCTGTGTCTCTGCGACCCCTCTTCGCTCAGCAGTATCTACTGAAAAAGTATACCCTGATGCAACCCTACGCCGTCAATGGGCTAGAGTCCAGAACAACAACAGCCAAACCGTGCAGTGTGAAAGATGCCCACATTTGATGACGACACGTGCATGGCATATATCCACCTCCAAGCAAGAGCCGAAACACCCCTCATTTGGTATGTCACATCGGGGGATATCCCATCTCAAGCAGCACCGCACGAAAGAGAGGAGTTGGGTAGGAAATATAGAGAGGGGGAAAAAGAGGAGACCGACCATATTGTTCGCTGCGTACAATACCAAAAGGAACGTCTTCCAAAGGATGGACTTGGTTAAAGAGGGCCTTATGCTAACCGAAACGCCGAAATGTGGACGAGAGACAATGGGAAACAAGTAGACAACCCGAGGTATCAATAGCCAAAACTATCATGCTGGTGAACGGGACAGCGTCCAGGGTGATTGACGAACCAGGCCGAAATGCAAGACCGATGGAAACGGCACAAGCACTCCAACCGCGCCATAGGGATACCAACCTCGAACTCTTCGAGGCAAATGGTGCATTCCGCGGAGTCTACGCAGTCCTTCTCCGTAGCAACGTAGGGAAACATTCCCGTCCGGCGCGCGGCTAGAGGCGGCGGAGTACCGGATGGCGGCGTTTCGCCTGTTGGCGTGCCGCCGTACGTGCTGTGCGAGGTGATGCACGTATTGATGTGCTTCTCACGTAAGTGTTCAAAGTTTGACAAGGTGCGTGAGGGCAGCTCTCGGTGACAGACGGGGCACTCGTCCTCCTCGGCGATCTGCGGCGGCGGGGGCAGAGCGCGGTTCTGTGCGGCCGACGACGACGACGACGAGGGCCCGACGTCCAGCATGGACCGGTAACGGGATGAGCCCGGATAGACCGCCGATGAGGAAGGGTAGTACGTGGGAGGTGTCCCGGCCATAATCCGGTTTTGAGTGGAGTGGTAATGTGCGCGAGAGCTTGAAGGCCCACCAGGGCCGGAATGCTACGTCTGTCAGCTACTTCGTTTGAGTCAATGCTCTATGCCTTGCTTACCGTGATGCTCCTAGATCTTGCATAGGCATCCTGGGAAAGGCTTGCCGTGAAGTAGCCCGAGAACCTGCTAGGTGGCGGGGCGTTGCTGGACATCGTGCTGATGCTGCTCTGCGACCTGTAATGCGATCCTCGAGGTGACAATTGCGAGGGCGAGTCAAGCGGCTGTGGAGGCGTGGTATTTGGGTCAGGGACGCATGGGTTGCATAGACGAACGCGCTCTCCGCCCCCTAGACTGCTGAAGTCGGCATATCCTCCCTCACCACTAATGAGGGACGACGGGTATCTCTGCGCGGCCAGGCGTGGTTGACCTGGGGGCTGTACGATGTACTGGTAAGGGATTGTGATTCTGTGAGGCGAGCAAGAATTGCAAACAACTCTGCCACATTTCCTGAGCACTGTCAGAACATGAGTCGCGTTGACACATGCACCAAGCAAACTTACCTGCAATGATGCTTTCTAACGAATATACTAAATTGCGTGTCGCAAATAGGACAATAGGTTACTTCTGCGTCGGGCTGCCACCGTGGCAAGTTGATCTCCGGAGGGCCTCGCCGTTCCTCAGGTGATTGTTGGTTGCGCGGAACAGGCAAGGGAGCAAACGAGGAACTCGACCTCCTGGGCGGCGGAGGAGGCGCTTCTTGCGATCGGCGAGGTATCAGAGCTGGGCGAAGAGGTAGTTCTTGCGCAGAAGCAGCTGCAGCTTGAGAAGTGACTAGACTCGAACTCCTCTGCGGCGGGACGAACTCTCCGGTGGGTTGAGTAGGCGTGGCTGTTGGTGGGAGAGGTTGAGAATGAACTGAGGATTCCGACAGCCGCGAGCTCAGTGGTGTAGGTGGTGCCGGCGCGGGTTCTTCGGGATCCTGAGACTCTTCAGATTCTTCGATCTCCTGTGCTGAAGTTGCCCGTGCTGCCTCTGCTGGCTCCGGCGTTTGCTCCGTATTGGTCTCCTCAGGCCCGGGCGCAAAGCTTGTTGGGTCCCGCTCAGGAGAACCTGCCGTCACGGTAGAGATCGCTACTCGTGGCTCTGGATTGGTGCTCGAAGAGCTTTCGGCTCTGTCACTAGCCGTCTGAAGCTGCCGTGACGGCCCCTCTCCCGCATTGCTGTCTTCGTCTTCGTCTTCGTCCCCAGAGAGGTGCCTCTCGACGACATGAGTCGGGCAGTCGAAGAAGCGGGAGCACTCCATATCGTGAAATCGAGCAGTTCGCCAGCGACACTCTTCCCGTTCTAAAGAATTATCCGAAGCGTCACTCCCTATGTGGGAGCTGCCCGATATCGAGTCTCCATCCTCGCGCGAGCGGTGATCGTCGAGGTCAAGGGAAGCTGGAGCAGCTCCACCGTCTGGACTCGCCATCTTAGAATGTTTGCATCGTCTCCGGCAACGCTAAGTGTGTCTACGTTGTCGATGGAATTCGGTACGCCGCGGTGTTAAGCTTCAAAGTTTTCTTCTCTTCTGCGCCAATCAGTCGATGTCGCGAGCGAGTCGTGGATTGAATCGGCAGTCAGGCTGTTGACGGTGATAAGTCAGCATGACGAAACAAGAGTCAATATCCGACATGGTGGGGTCCAACGTTACCTGGGCAGAGGCGTCCAGCGACAGCAGCGTGCATCTGAGCTGGTGCTCTGGTTGGCGATGAGGCGGGAAGTAATGCTGCAGAATAAGTAAAGATCTTGGTGATGAAGCGAGGAATATTTGGAGGGGTCACGGCACACGAGCAACCAACCTGCCAATACCTTTGCCGTGCCTTAGCACCTTGATTGAGCACATGCACCTGTCCAAGCCACTAGCGTGAGTCGGGGAACGACGTGCTTATCGCGGCCTGGACCCTCCGACTGGCGCCAATCGCGCGATTAGATGGAAAGTGTGGCGCCGGTAGGTGGAGGCCCCACTGCTCAGCGCTGGGATCCGCCACGGTGGCTGGGGACTCCCGACTTACCTAATTTCAGCTCGCCCCTTCTGGTATCTTCCCAACCTCGAAATGTTACTCTGTGATCCACCAAAGGCGGCACGAAATATTACAAGCATAGCTCGACTAAATTATTTTCGAGAGACTTGAAATGACTAAATGGAAGACAGCCTAAATGTCCTGTGTCTGCGCGGCTACTCCCCCCCCTTACACTTGATCACTCCTATCGAAGACGATAGTAGAAGTAATAACAACTGTAGCGACAACGACGATAACGACGGTAAGGCAGAGTATGTAATAACAGGAAAAATGAGCAGTCTTTTAACCGAAATCTTTCTTTCCAATATGAATTGTAGTTGATATTTCATTAAAACACTATGCAGATGCAGCTATGCATTTTGATATCCATCCCGCCATCCCTCCATGTCCCATGCTCGCTTGTAAGTCAATGATGAATCCATCCCATATCCGTATCCATATCCGTTTCCATACTTCATCGTAATCTTATGATCTTCAGTTACTATTGGTATCTCTCTTGGCAATAAAATTCGCCCATTCACAACGGCAACCACCAGTGCCGCCATCAAATCCTCCAAACGACGTATCATCATTCTTGCGTGGGTTCACTCGCGTGCCCCCGAAGCCGAGGTCGTTGGGAAGCAACTTTGGCTCGCTGGTATCAATGCCTTGCCTGTCGTTCACCGGCCAGTGCCATACAAACTTCTCGCCCGACTGTCCGCCGTGGGTGTCCGTCTTGATGGTGACGGGGTAAGGCATTGTGCCAGGCTGCTCCGAGCTGGCCCCATTTCGGGTACCAAGAAGCTGGGTGGTGTTAATCGATCGTGTCCAAATCTGCACGAGGAAACGCGTCTGTGACCAAGTCACAAGGAACTTGGCCTCGCTTCTGCGAGAGCCGCCGTTCTCGTCAAGGGGCACGTCGGTCTCATCACTACCGTTCAGGGTCGTTACGGACTTGAGATAGATGGTGCGCTTGAAGTAGGTGTAAAGGCCGTAGTGCTCTGTCGGTAAGCCGCGGTCATAGAGACGAACAGGCTGTTGTACGGCGTTAGGGAAGAGCTGCGCGGGAGCTCCGGTGCCGTCAGCCTCCAGGTCTGGTGCAGGAAGATTGACCGAGATGTCGCCGGACGAGTTTCCAGAGTCCTGGCGCTTGTCCATGGCGTTGGGTCCCACGGTTTCATTTGCAGACTTGAGGATGCTGAGGTAGAATGGAGTCGGTTCACCACCCTTTTCGCTCGAGACAATACCATCAGTTGTGTTGCCGAGAAAGTACATCTCCTGGAAAGTCGGGGCCTTGGGGCTGGGCTTGAAAGCCAGATTTTGTCGACGGACGAAAGCGCCAGCTCTGGCGATCAGGCTGCCTCGCTTCTCATTGCGTTTCGTAGTCTTTGATCCTGGGACGGGTATCTCTCCATTGGGAACGTTCCACAGATTCCGGGTGCTGTTATCCCACTGGATCTGCATAACGAACGTCGGTTGATTGGGGCGGAAAGGTGCCACAGACTCTTGTTCCTCCTTCGGTAGCGCGCAGCTCCATACCGTAGATGGGCTGCTGCATCCAGTGACGGCGGCCGTATTGTCAGGGCCAACCACGGAGAGAACTCCGGTCGGCATGGGAGGGAAGTCGGTGAGGTTGACAAAGATACTGTCAATTCTGGGAGGGCTTCCTCCCCGCGGAATCAAGGTCGCGCAGAGGATGATGATCAGGATGATTGCGAAAATTGCAGCGCACACACCCAGCCAAACTCGTCTCCTCTTGCGGCCCTCACGGCCACTGCGGCCGTAGCATCCACTGGCGGGGACGCATCCGCGACCTTTCCAGGCGCCACCAGCTTTGCGAGCTACCACCTCTTCCTTCTCATGGCGGCGGCGCTGTCTCTCTACGCGGTGAGCATGTCCAGATGCTGGGAGGAAGTGCTCTTGTGGTACGTAAGTGCCCGCAACCCGGTCGGGTAGGCGATTCTGTCCACCAGCATCGGCACGCGCTGGCGTGAGAGGGATGTCGGTCAGGTTGATGCCTCCTTGGGAACTCATGGTTCCGTTGATGGCGGGGGAGATGGGGCCTGGGGAGGGTGGGTAAAGTGCTTGAAGAGGATGGCCCGCAGGAAAGACGGCTCTGTATCTGACGGCTTTCTGTTGTTCAGGCGGCGAGTATGGGGGAGGCAGCTCTGACGGCGCCGGGCTTGGTTGGGCAATAGCCACTTTCTCCGATTGGACTTCAGGTCTCGGGGTGATTGAACGGGAAGACGATGCCGGCGACGGTTCGCGACGGTCCATGAGCGGTGATGGTGTTCTCTTGGGGGTAGGAACTCTGACGATCGGCGCTTGAATATTCCTTGGCGACGGCTTTGGCGATGCAGGCAAGCCAGGTCTTTGGACAGTAACTTGCTGAATCTCGACTGTCTTGATGATGGAGGTAGGCTCTGTTGATGTAGGTTTGGGCGCCGCAACCTCTGGCACCTTTTCACTCCACCAGTCGTCATGCTGTGTTTGCTTGACTGGCTGTGATTCACTCTTGAATGTAGCGATGGGGCTCTTCCTGTCCATGAATGGGGTCGTAACATGATCCCACCAACCACGAGTCTGGGTTTCAGCGCTTCCGGGACTCTTTGAGACCTCCTTGGCCTTGACCGACTTCCGGCGATTGGCCGCCACGCCGTCTTCCTCGAACAAAGTGCAGGGGCTTCCGCCGTCTTCGTCGTCATCCTCATTGTCTTTGAGAACAATACTGACCACTCTTTCTTGCTGCTTATAAGTTGAGGGCACGGACGGGACTGGAGGCGCGTCATGAGGAATCCCGACGCCCAAACCAGTCGCCTGCGAGTAGAGGCTAGAAGTCGCTCGCGGGGCTTTGAACGACACAGTCGAATCAGGCGTGTCGGGACTCCAAACCGATCTTTGCTGGGAAGGAGTCAAGGGAGTGACAGTGTTTGGGCTAGTTGTAGCTTGTCTTTGATACTTGGGCGGAAAGTCCTGGGGTCTCGTCTCCAGAACAGCTGTTTGTGGGATCTCCGTGCCTTCGGGCAGTGCGATTCCGATCATGATTGGGCGGTCGTTTGGTGAGAGGTCTTGTTGCTGACGAGGGCTGCGAGAGGCGCTTTGCGGTGACTTGGTGCCTGAGGATGGCGAGCTGGTATCCCACGGTTTCTTCTTCAACCAGTTCCAGTTTCCGACTGATGCCGAGTTGGGCTCTCCTTCAAGAGCCCTCAGCGCCGCTGCATCGACAAACTTGGGATGTCGCATCTGGGGACTGCCGTTCTGAGCAGCTTGTTGCTGTCGCAGTGCTGTCATATCGGTCACCAGCTTGATTCCGGCCTTCGCATTCTGAGCCTTCTGCCTGTGCCGGGATTTGAGTCGCCGCAGCTTCTGCACAGACTGTCTGGGTTGCGAGTATCTTGCAGAAGGAGCTTTGCTTGGTCGTAGTGGGCTGGGGGCTGCCGACTTGTTCGCAATGAGGTCTTCTTCATCGTCCATGATCGGCGTGACAATATCGTCATCTTCCCAGTCTTCCCACTCATCTCTCTCAGTCTCGGTTCGTCGTTCGTTTGGTTGCCGTTGAGGCGCGGGGCCAGCTTGTGAAGCCATGTTGGTGCCGTTCGTGTGTAGGTGTTGTGTGTTGAGGTATTCCAAGTGATGCCGTTTCAATTCCGAGTCCAAACAAAATTCCAATTTTCAAGAGATTGACCAAAAAGCGATCCGTTAAGAATGGATAAATGAGATGCCTGTGAAAGCATATGAAAGATTCTTTGTCTTCGAAGCCAGTCGAGTCGTGACAAGGCGATGGGTGCAGTGGCCAAAGAGGGTGATTGGAGATGGAAAGAAAAAGTGGAAAGAGGGAAAGAACTGTGTGCCTGGAAGGAGTGCTGAAACGATCGACAAAGGAGGGCTCAATGGAATACTCGATTATGAGTCGTGAATAGGCGCAGCAGAGACCAGAAGAGAGTGACAAAAGGAAACCAGTTACCACCCACCAGAGCTGTTCTACCACCTTTGGAAATGCGAAACAAGCAGGAGGGAGCACATTTGCGCAGCAGGAGTGATTGGCTTCATTATATGACTGGGGAGATTGACCACAAGGCGGGCTTTGTGTGTTCATGGGTCATGGCTGGGCTTCACGATGTTTGGCTGGATGCTGCAGTCGCAGTATGAGGTAGGCGCCCATTTGGCCATCGCGATAAAATGATTGGCTCTGGTGCCGCTGACCAGCTCTCGGGCCTGCACAAGCGACCGCGCTGCTGGCCAGTCAATTGGCCGCGGTTAGTGGCCGTCTGCATGGCTTTGCGGCATGCAACGCTCGACTGAGCTTGCCAGCGACCCGTCTCGTGTGGTCAAATCATTGCCTGGAGGAGGCAAGTTGGGCGATATTGCGTTGCCAAAAATTGAACTGAAGTTGATCATTGGGAAGGCGCGATGAATCGAATGGCTCGTGCGCGGATGCCTGCCGGGAACGTTCGATTGAGCTTGAGCCTGGGGAAGTCGCAGCTGACATAATGTTCCCGTCCACTAAGGTTCTTACCTAATGCAACCGCTGCCACGCACACCTGGTGCTCCTACCGGCGCAGTGGGGGCCGAGACAGGTCTCGAGAATCCTCGGGAGGCTGCCGCTCTCCCGGCCGAGTTGTGCCTCCCTTAGCCCCTTGCCTACACATTTCCTTACCTCTAGATCTGCAGGTCAAGCTGACATTCGGATTTCGGAAGCCATCAAAGGCCATTTTCGCATCGTCGGCAGTCTCACAACGGGTTTCCGAAGCGGGCACAACGTCTTTCCGTTGGGCGGGAGGAATGGCGTACGCGGCGAACGAACCTAACCTCATACAGTGTCTGAGGAACATAAGTCTCTAAGGAACATGTCGCAGCTCACGAGCAAGGGGCTTAGCTCGTTATTGACCGGTCAACTCCTCGATGCACGTCTGTCCTCTTGCCAAGTGTTCAGATAGCGTGGGGGCAATTGAGAACTTGAGATATGAACTCGCAACAGTAGGTACGCAAAATGACAGCGCTTCCGTACGAGGCATCGGCATCACAAGTGCTCGAGTCCGCAACTGTCCAGTACCACCCACGTCTAGCCGGCTGGAGCTTCTTCGGACGGCACGTACGTGACAGAGGCACAGACTCGCCGTCCGCCATCTCATTTTGTGGACAGTCACCTGCGTCTATGTGCCAACCGAATGCATCGCTAATTCCCGCGGCCTTGGGACCTGTCTTAGCTGGTGATGGTGAGGGAGGACCCGACACGTCCGGTCTCAGGTGCTGAGCAGGCGGACAGCAGCATAAGTGGCTGTGCACAAGGTGCCTCGCAACGGGTTCGACGGATAAATTGGCGAAAGTTGCCGTCCACGAGGCAACACAGAGAAAACAGCACTGGAGCGTTTGAGATTGCTCAAATGTCTTCGTCCTGAACAATGCCATGGAAGGCCGGTCGAAGGGTGTTTTGTTGTCCGGACGTGTTCTCGGCATCGCCGTCTTTTGCAGTCGGCGAGAGTAAAAAACGGCGGGATCCAATTTGAACAAGGTGACAATAGGCTGTTGGTTTAAGCATTGGCCCGGAACACTAGAATTGTCCCGACTCCCTCAACCTCGCATTTTGCGAGACCGGGAGGGTCAGGTCTGAACTTTGATGGTGTCACCGAAACCGCGCTGTTAATTTAAAATGCGGCCCAGACTTGAGGGATAGGAGGGCGAGAGGAGGGGTGGACTCCGCTTCGATCTAGAATGCAATCTCTACCGGGAGGATCAAACACGTCAAGAACTACTTTGTTTGGAGGTGCAATGGCATATCACTGTCGAGTCGTCCGTCATTTGGCTTCACTGTCGCTTTCCAAGCACATCGTGAGGCCGCGCCCGACACGAGACAAAACGGCCGATGGCCGTATCCTCCTCCGTGTCTTACGCATGTGCTGTGCTGACTACAACCCTCGCATATGTTGATGCAGGACGCTAACGACGAGCGGCAGCCCAGTGGCATTTCACGTCCACTAGCATCTCAGCTCAGCGCATGCGAGATCCCTCGGCGCTCCAATAGCGATCCTTCAATTGAGTCGAGTCGCTGAGGTGCAGGACCAGTCGTTCGTGTCTTGACCTGGAAGTTGCTGTATTACTTCTCCGACCTCCTTACCTCAGCCAGTCCTATTGCGCTATCAATCAAGTCATCCCTGGGTGTCAGCATCGTTCGGTTCTCAATCTCGTCCGGTCAATTCGCCCGTTTCCACTCCTCCCTTTGCGGTCGATATTCGTAACATATCACTCAGTCAACATGAATCAGATCTGCAAACATTGTTTTTTATAGATAAGGAGATCCTTGGTGATGACATAGCTCGCGGGACAATGATCAGATGACGGCAATCGCGCGCCTTGCCTTTCTACTATGCAGTACTTGTATGCTGGAGAGTCCGAATAAGGTGACAGAGAGTTTCGGGGCGCCTAAGAGTTTATTCTTCTCGAACGCGGCCAACCCCCCAGGTACACGAGACCCGTACCTAACATCAAACTGGGCGCCGAAGCCATGTGTCATCTACTTACGTCTCCGTCTCGACTGTGACGACGCATGAGCGCCTGATGTAATGTCAGCGGTCCACCGCATCTTGGCGGCCAGGAGACCCTCCCGTCCGAAAAAAGATTAGACGCAGAACGGCTGGCACCACGAGAGAGAAAAAAGGGAAAAAAAACCTTACCAAAGTGAGGTTGGGTCCAGGCACTGCACCTGAGAGACAGAGTCTAGAGAGAAGGGGGGTGGAAGGGCTCCCTTATTTTATTTGCCCGTTTGCCCATTCCTTTTGCAGATACGAGACTGGAAAACAAATAATCACACAAAAGGCGGGCGTCCTTCTTCCCTTCCTGGAGTCACAGGAGTCAGCCCTTTGCATGTGCAAAACCCCCCGTGGTCCTTTTTTTTGTCGGGCTGACTGCATCTGCGTTTTTCTCTCTCTCTTCTCTCCTCTTTCCCAAGTCGGCATCTGTCGCCCCCGGTGCCAGTGACCTTCCACTCCGCTGGAACCCCCCCAGGCGCAACCTAGTGCCAGTGGCAGCAGGAGGCCAGTTCGCTGCAGCCACCACCACCGCGTTCTCCCCCCAGCCTGGAGACGACTTTCCTCCACTCTCACCCTGCTCCTCCTCCCTAATAATTTTTTCCTTCTCCTGTTTGTTCCCCCGTCCCGTAATATCAACGCAGCCGACTGGACAGCGTCGTCGCCCAGAACCACCAGAACCACCGATACCACCATATCCCTCACGGCCTAGGCCTTGCTTTTACGTTTTGGCGTCTTCGCGCATAGCACCTTCCCGGCATCAGGACAGCAGTACAGCCTCACTCTCCCCCGCCAAAAGTTACTCTGCCGGCATCAGGCACACGCACCACGCTACCACTGCAGGACGACACTCAGACTCGCTCGCTCTCCCATCCCTTGCCCACGAGGACCCCCTCCCCTTTTTCGGATACGGAGACCCCCTTAGGTCCCCTACCTACATTTAGCGAGTCTATCTCGTCCATCATCCTCCATTGTGTGTTGTAACCAGACGGCTCGAGTGCCATCTGGTCACAACCCCCATCGATTCTTCAATCTGGATCCATCACAGCCCTTCGCCGCCTCTTCGTCCTTCAGCGATCGAAGGCCAACCCGTTCACATCACCGGCGGCGCTCTTCTGCCTCAAGCGGCCTTGCTGTCACCGTCGACGGGCCTGACCGTGGCTCTCCTCAATTCCTGGGGGTTCAAGGCCACGGACACGGCCAACAGCCTGCTCTCGCCCCAATCCCAGGTACGTCGCCTCGCCTCGCCTCGCCTTGCTATGACATGCCCCCCGATCCTGTGTCCGTATCTGTATCTGTGTATGCACGTTTCTGTGTCTGCATCTCTTTCTGCATCCTCGCCCGCAAACCACACAATCCACATTCCAGCCCGTGGCACACCTCCATGCTTCCCATCTCTTTGTTTCCTGACCACCCCCGTCACCGACATGCCACCGACGCAAATACGGGTTGGACAGCCAAATGACAGGACCCGCTTGCTGACCTCTCGTGTTCTTTCAACGCTGCAGGCACCCCCAATACCGCAGGAATGTCCCTCTCCCGCAGCCCGTCTCCTATACCTGGGGGTGGTTGGGCCAGCCCTGGCTTGACCATTAACACCAGCGGTCGAACGACTCCGAGCAAAGGCTTCTCAGCTTCCAACGGCGCCTCGACACCCTGGGATACCGCCAAGATGAGATCTCCAAGCGGGATGAACGGCTATCCCTCCTTTTCCACCCAGAACCAGGGCTTCTTCACACGACACATGCGCCGCATATCGAGCAGCCTGCCACGATTCAACAACCAGACCCCTTACGCAGAGAAGGAGAAGCTGGACAGACCACAATGGGGCGCGCAAAAGGTTCCCTTGACGGGGAGGATACGGAGCGTCTTTGCGCGCATGGGGAGGAAGATGAAAGTGCGGCTGCTGCTCCTCTTCATCCTGCTGCTCTCGATCACCATTTTCTACACAACTCGTACGCCAGGTCAGAACCCTTCTAAAATCATCTTCCCCCGTTGCTAACCTTTATACAGCCCTGGTCCACCAT
This sequence comes from Colletotrichum horii, assembly GCA_027406005.1. Classification (NCBI taxonomy): domain Eukaryota; kingdom Fungi; phylum Ascomycota; class Sordariomycetes; order Glomerellales; family Glomerellaceae; genus Colletotrichum; species Colletotrichum horii. The sequence continues at coordinate 6,767,302 of JANVYB010000001.1, read as the reverse complement.
TGGCGAAGAAAGATGGGCGGCGGAGAAAAGTACGTCATTATCCTGGCGGCGAACATTGGTGGCGGAGTCATGGAGTGGAAGGGAGCCCGCGAATGGGCCATTGAGCGAGACAGCGTGCGGAACAAGAAGAAATACGCATACCGGTGGGGATACGATCTCGAGATTGTCGACATGAGCACCAAGAAGCGTTATGCCCACGAATGGCGCGAGAGCTGGGAAAAAGTCGACTTCGTTCGCCACGCTTTCCGCAAATACCCCAAGGCTGAATGGTAGGTTTATCACCAAAATGACGTGCACACAAGCTGACAAGTCATCGCAGGGTTTGGTGGCTGGATTTGAACACATACGTTATGGAGCTCTCCTACCCCCTGCAGAACCACATTTTCAACGACATCAGCAAGCATGTTTACCGCGACATCAACGAGTACAACCCGCTGAACATATCGCATCCCTTCACCGATCCGTACCTCGACGAAGAATCACGAAGCCCTATTGGCGACGGAAAGTCCGAGTCTGTCAATCTGATTCTCTCCCAGGACTGCTCAGGCTTCAACCTCGGCTCCTTCTTCGTGAGACGGAGTGCCTGGGCTGATCGCATGCTGGACATCTGGTGGGACCCGGTCGCCTACGAACAGAAGCACATGGAGTGGGAGCACAAGGAGCAAGATGCATTGGAGCAGATGTACACAACCCAGCCCTGGATCCGCAAGCACACCGCCTTCCTCCCACAGCGCATGATCAACAGCTTCCCGCCCGGCGCATGCTCCGAGAATGGCAACGACACACGCATTCACTATGACCAGAAGGATCGCGACTTTGTCGTCAACATGGCTGGATGTGAATGGGGTCGCGACTGCTGGGGAGAGATGTACAACTACCGCGAGCTCAGCTATTACCTGAACCGCAATCCCTGGGAGCGCTTCAAGGAGGATCTCGTGGCCGTCATCTGGTACAAGCTCACAGGCCAGAAGGTCAAGCTTTAAAGGTCCTCACGAACCGAAAACACGAGGTCCAGATGCGTCTTTTCGCATCCTTACCTGGACCACCTAATAGCGGCTGGTCGACCGTGTTTCTCTTCCGACAAACTGCTTATCGATGGGGAAGCCCATCTTGTATACCACAGAATACGCATGCGAAGCCCGACATCTCGGAGTCTCTGATGTGCAAACGTCATGAGCGATGTGAACAACGAGACGGGGGCAGTACGATTGGCTATATGGACATTGCGGTATTTAAAAAGGCGGGAGTTGACGATGGCAGGAGTATCGGATACGATTTCTGATGGGATGTACAACACGGTCATCTGTTTTTTTTTATTCAACGACGGTGCACGCTTGTCGTTACACTACTAGACGTTGTACGTCATGGCAGCGCAGAATGCGTGCATTGGCAGAGCAGAGCCTCTTTGGATTTTACTGGCATCAAGAGCTGACGCCGGCTCCTTGGCTTGTGGCACAGGTAGATTGCATTTTAGTGGCGTTCAACTCAGAACTGTTCAAGTGTTCAACCAAACGGTGTTGAGTAGCTCCAGTATTCTGGAGTTTTGTCGCAGTGTCGTACATCAACGTGAAACGGCGGAGGTTCTTCTTCCCCAGAGCTGTCCAGGGTTGAAGAGAGATGTTTGGCGGTGCTCTATTGGATGCACTTTGCGTGAAGTCTATCTAACTGAAGATGATCGACAAATGCAAAGACGGCAACTCTAACGTAAATCCAAGGACCTAGCTGCTTTCTTGTTCAGGCCTTGACAGTGACAGACGCGGCATCCAGGAAGAGCTCGGTGGCGACAACAAGCCTCCCCTGCCTTGCCAGGTCCAACCCCTGAGATCAATAAGGGGGCAGTTTATTTTGCCTTTGCGGCAACCTTATGGTCGGGGCACCAACTTTGCAGGGGCTTGCTCTTTTCTTCTTCTTCTTCTTCTCCTCTGGAAAACGGAAGAAGTCCTCGTGGCAAGAGGCAAGATATTCAAATCCTGGAAATACTCTGTGGCGAAAGGACTTCAAAACGGGAACGTGGGCGGAGCAAAACAAGCAAGCACGCAAAATGTCACTGAGGGGACAGATGTTGCGGCCTTCTGCACGTGTAGAATGGGACGATCTAAGCTCTGCGGAGCGGTTCCTCCAGGGTCGCGCGGCACCGGCACCTGGGATCTCGCGCAATCTAGGTAGGGGACCTTTTCTGCGCGGCTTTTTGCTGGCTGCCAATTGGTGGTTCGAAGGTGGCTACGGCGGCAGTGGTGGCGCGGCGCGTATTCGGCTCCGCTGCCGTGGGAACATTTTCCCTGATTTCATACTGATCGTTATCTGTTTGCTGCGGGCCCTGACAACTTTTTTTTTTGGTCCTTGTTGTTGCCTCTCAGGACCCAGTACAAAGCTTCTGTGAGTCAAAATTGCGGTAAAAAGAGTTGTCAACGTAGCAGTTGGCAAACGGGAAAATGCCTCTGTACACGTGTGTAAGGCTCACTCACACTCCGGCCGGCAAGCGTTTGCCAACCAACACTGCAGAGATCGTGGAGCAGTGATGGGGCCCACGGGGGCCCTGGCAAGGGGGCTCCGGTTCCGCATAGAGTGATCTGCGCGCCGGCTGTTCGGATGGCATACGCCCTTCTTTGCGGGACGGTCTTCGTCCTTCCAGAACCAGGGGGGGGGGGGGGGGGGGGGGGGGGGGGCAGGATCCTTCTCGGGGGGCTGCCTGCCAAGGTATCTGGACTGTCCATGGAGGTTTTGATCCGAGCGAAGAGAGGCGACTCTTCCCGTGGCCGGCAGACGGATGTTTAGTTCCTGTCTGGGTCCTAAGACGGGAGATAGATTAAGGCCGTTAGGAGGGAGTCTTGGGAAGGGGGGACGACGCGGGTGGGTTAACTTGAGATGGCAAAAGATCTGGCTCTGCGGGCTGCCGGCGCATCGACGGGATGATCTTCTCATGCACCCATGCTGCCATCCCATGGAGCTCCGGAGGAAACAGGGTTGACGGGGCAGGTCTGGACGGTACTTTGTGGTATCGACATTGGAGAAACCCGTGGAGAGAAAGAGACGGAGAGAAGAGATGATGAGCGAAAAAGGGCCTTCTTCGGGCAGCTCAAACAACCCCTGCCTTATCAATCCCATGGATCTCGTCCTTTCGCCCCCTCCGACGACGAAGGCGTTCGACGGGATGCGTGATGGGTACTGTGCTTGGGAAGAGACGAAGCGAAAGGGATCACACACACGAGGCTGAGCTGAGCTGAGCTGAGCTGGTCCCAATACCAAGACCAATATTGTTGCCTACAGACATGCCGCAGCACCGGCAAGAAAAAAAAAGTTTCAGAAACATCAGAAACATCAGCTGGGGAGGCACCGGGCAGATGCGCTATGCGAGCGGCCGTTCATCAGACTCAAACACATACAACCAACACAAGTTCCATGGGCTACGTAAGCACCTACGCTAGAGGAAGTGAGGGTGGTGGTGATGTTTGACTCTGTCCCGCAGTCGCACGAGGACCTCATAAAGTTGAGTCCGTGTGAGCCGTGTGCACTGCCTTATTGCCTCGCTGTAAAGGCCCGAGGTTGTAATGATATTGAGTCGACGTTTGTGCGAGTGTCAAAAAATGATCGTGCGCAGTGTGTGAGTGTGGTTGGGCAAATGTTTCAATTCAGCGCGTCCACGTCCCTCTTCTCATCCATCATCCTCCCTGACTGCGACTGCGACCCCCCCCTCTTTCGGGGTAGCCTGTAGGATGGATGGGATGCCTTACGTGGCGCTGCAATGTCTATATGTGGCAGGAGTCCAATAATGTTTCAGATGCCCGCCCTCGAAGGGAACTGTAGAATGCCACGGGAGCGGACGGCGGGCCCGTTCGGAGAGTCAAGCGCAGGGGAGCCAGAGACACAGGGAGAGAGACAGAAGGAGAGTCTAGCGCGGCATGGCATTTTGACACTTTTGAAGCGCAGGCGCAGGGCGATAGGTTCCGTCAAACCAAGCCCTCCTGTCAGGGGAAAACATGCGTTAGTCGAGGGAGTGACAGTCATGAACAGCTGCAAGACATTTGGCTAGGCGCAAGTATCTTTTCCGCCTCTTAAGGTTGGGGAGGGACTTGGTTCAGGGCTCTTGGTCCTCCAGTCGGGAACATGCAAGATGGCGAGTACATAGGCGTGTGTTGGCGTGCTAGGTAGGCAAGGTACCAGTCAGTGCCAAGTGATGCTCCATCGAAGCCCAAGAGCGTGCAGTTAGTGAGTGAGTGTGGTGACAGTGTGGTGACAGTGTGGGTGGGTGAGGTGGTCCCTGTGGAGTCCATGGATATGGTGCCCTGCAGTGTGAACAGTGAAGAGAGCCGCCGCCGCTAGGGCGAGTGGGCGCCGCGTGCTCCAGAACAGAGTGACCCGCGGCGGCGGGAGCGCTGCCATTGGGCGGCTGCCCGCCCCTGGCATGGTCCGTGTTTCAAAACGGGCGAGTCCAGAGTCTTTGACTTGTCCACCAACCCGGCACTGACATTCAAACGTCTTGCCATCCACCTCTCGTTGCTCTCCCTTCACGTCCCTAACAAACGCCTGTTCGATTGGCCACGGGCTCTGCCTGCATTTGTTTGGTAGTCACGCAGGTCTCCGGTTTTCTGTTCTGTTCTGTTCTTCTCCTTTTTTCTTGCTTCTGGTTTTTCGTCCCAACTGCAGTGATTCTCCCCCCACTATGAGCAGGGTCCTTGAAGATCCCCTTCCGTCGCCGGATATTGTGTGCCTATCCGCAGTGTACCTACATGACTTTTTGTTTCTTCGCCCAGACTGCCATGCCAGACTGCGGAAAAGCACGCACAAACCCACTCAAAACATGTCGACAACCGGCAACATGGACCTCTTGGATCTCGTCTCGGGACCAAAAGACTCGCATTGTGCAACCATACCGCCTCTCGGCACCCGGCCACCGAGGCGAATTCGAAGCCCCATGAGCCCCATGAGCCCCTATCGTCCCGTCTTCGCTCCGTCGTCGTTCGGGGTTCCCCTTGTAAAGAAGTTGACAAGCCTTGGCGGGTAAACGGATTGAAACAGGCCTGTCGTTCGTCGACTGTTCATCAACACCACCCCGTCCACCGTCCAATCCACCGCACCCCCTCCCCCCGCATATGTGCACACATTTCCGCATCCCAAAGATCAACGCTCACAGGAGTTGGGCCGAGAAGAGGAGCAGGGGGGCAAAGGCAAACGAGCGTTTACTTGCAGTAGAAGAAAAAGTCTCACCATGGTTCCCAGATATGGCCCATGTCTTTGTGCGTCTACGTGCCCCCCGGTATAGGTCGGATACAACGGACGAGATTGGTCCCTCGGTCTCTGTCCCTCTGCCCCATGTTCTGGGCGCCTTGTCAAGCCAAGTCACAGTCACACTTCATCAAGGCAACGCAAAGAATGTTCCCCAAGACTTGTCCGAAGGGGCCTGGCCTGGTCTTGGGCCTGGCCCTCGCCCTCCTCGCCTCGTCCCCACCTACTCAAAGAAGACTGTATTTAGCTGGCTGCATTCCCCCATGTGGTTGAGGCTCATGATCTCCTTGTGTTCATCGGTTGCTTAGTATCCACGACGACGCAAAGGCCCCTCCTCAGCCTTCCTTCTTCTTTTTTTTCATCTCTTCCTTCTCTCACACCCTCGGTGGTGCTTCACTTCTTCTTCTTCTCTCAATCTTACCAAAGCCCAGCCCCCAGCAGGCACAGCCGTTTCAATCTCTCCGGCTGAAGTTATCGTCATCGACGGTCCCACTCCTTCTTTACACACCACAGCCCGTCCCATCTCGGACATCTCGCCAAGCCGGTCCAGGTCCTATTGATTAGGCCAAGCAGCAAACACTCGACACATTTGCTCCATCTCATCATCGCTCGCAAGCCGACGTAGGAGTTGAGAAGAGCCAAGCAACTATCCCATAGCCTCCCAGCCTTTTTGTGCGTGTGTGTTGCTTTGGTGTTCCATTCTTTCGACATCAAGACAGAAACAGAAACGAGAAAGAGGGCCTAGCTCCCTGTTCGTGTGAACCAACCTCGAATCGCCAAGTACTCTCCCTTTTAGGACCCAGCAGGATCCAGAACAGGACGACGTAGCTGGCTCACGAGAACGTCGTCACCCAACTGCCGCCAACCACCTCGTCATAGTCGGCTCACTTGAACCCCCAAAACATTCAAACATTCTCTTTCTTCGCTCTTCCATGACCTCTTTGACTCTCACTTCTCCTCTTTGATTCAAACCTTTCAGACACAATCGTTCTTCTCAACCCTTCCGACCCCTTCATCCCGGTCAAACCCAGCGAAAACCACGCAAGTCTCTTATTACCTAAGACCCTCTCACTCTCTCCCTCTTCGACATTACACAGATCGCGATGCCTTCGCAAAAGATCAAGTGTGTCTTGGGCGCCGCCGCCCTCCTCTGCTCCGGGCTGGCCCAGGCGCAGAAGTACGTCCTCCACGACAACTTCGACCAGTCCAACTTCTTCCAGGAGTTCAGCTTCTTCGACCAAGCCGACCCGACCAAGGGCTCGCAGACGTACACCAGCGCGCAGACGGCCAACGACAAGGGCCTCGCCGGCTTCGCGCGCAACGGCATCTACCTCGGCGTCGACGCCAAGACTACCGGTCAGGGCCGCCAGTCGGTGCGCGTCACGTCCAACAAGGCGTACGACTCTGGTCTGTTCGTTGCCGACATTGCGCACATGCCCACGAGCAGCTGTGGCGTCTGGCCTGCGTTCTGGATGTTTGGTCCCAACTGGTGAGTAACGACAGTCAGCAAATAGTAAGAATGGAAAACTGACCGCGGCAGGCCCAACTCTGGCGAGATTGACATCATCGAGGGCGTCAACACCCAAGAAACCAACGCCGTGACGCTGCACACCGGCCCCGGCTGCACCATAACCAACGACGGCACCGTCTCCTCCACGACGCTCAAGGAGAAGGACTGCAACGCGGGCAACGCCGGCACGGGGTGCGGCCAGTCGACCTCGAGCAACCAGAACTACGGCGACGGCTTCAACGCCATCGGCGGCGGCGTGTACGCGGTCGACTTCAACTCGCAGGCCATCTCCGTCTGGTTCTTCCCGCGCAGCGCCATCCCGGCCGACGTGACCTCGGGCAACCCGACGCCGTCGTCGTGGGGCCAGCCGCTCGCCAAGTTCAACGGCGGCCAGGGCTGCGACATTCCCTCGCACTTCAAGCAGCAGAACCTCGTCTTCAACACCGCGCTGTGCGGCGACTGGGCCGGCAAGGTGTGGTCGCAGAACGCCGAGTGCGCCGCCCTCGCGTCGACGTGCTCCGACTACGTCGCGGCCAACCCGCAGGCCTTCACCCAGGCGTACTGGCTCATCAACTCTGTCAAGGTCTACCAGAGCCAGTGAGCAGATGCCCTCCACTTGGTGGGCTGGTGCGCCTTTTTTTCCTTCTCCTCTTAGATACGACAACTGCAAAGACCTGGCATCGGTATCATAGACGGCGATCCGAAACGGAGTTGGAGGCTGGTTTTCTTTCTTCATGGGCTCGGCTTTCCTTGACGACATTTACGACATTTGGCTTTTGACTCTTTTTTTAGAGATTCTCTTCGACCACCCCTGGGATATCTACTGGTAGATACCCCTTTTTTGTGAACCTTTTGGGACATGACATGACGGAAAGATGGCGTTACGGGAAAGAAGGAAAGAAAGAGGGTCTCCTTTGATGATTACCTAGACTAGGTTATGCTTTTTGGCTTGTGGGTATGTTAGCTCCAGATACCCTGAATTGGACTATTACCTCGTAAACTCGCAATATGATACATGGCCCCTGATCTTAAGTGAGTTCAGAATGAGCAAACAGAGGTCGTTTCGCCGAGCAGAGCACAGAGGGCAGACATCGTTTCGCCAAGTAAAGTATGAGGGAGATCAAACTTGAATGCTGGTCCGAGTCAGCACGCAGAGCTGTCAGGCGTCTTTGAGAGGTTTGTTTCGGCAAGAAGGACCGCCAAAGACTTTCATTTTCGTGCTCAAGCTCATGACACGTGCGGTGGCTGGGAGAGACATCTCCGGTGCGCTGATTTCCTCGACTCGAGTCGGCCGGCGAACATGTGTGCATCCTGTCACCCGGAGCAAGATTCAGTTGACGTCCCGAGATGAGATGTCGTCCAACTTTGAGGGCCCAGCAGCCACTAAGAACGAGCGTTGCTGCTATGCCTCCAGGGAACCGGGCTGTCGGGCGAGGGCTGCCGAACCTGAATTAGATTTCACCGGGAGGATGTGCGTCCGATCTCTAGTGCGGGTTGCATGAAGTGGTTCGAGTGGCAGAGCCAATGCAGGGCCAAGACTCGAAACACGCTCATCTTCTGCCGTCTAGATGGGCGGGCGCGACTTCACTACAGCTCGTGAGGCCAATGGGAGATGAGAGTAGGGCATCTAGCTTGACGATCTCTGAACCTGAGTCGAGCAGGCTGTCGATGGCTCTGGAGATGAGGGTTACCATGATCTGTCGCACTCGGTCATCCCCGTTACCATTCGCGGATCTCGTCATCCGAAGAATTCAAGAGTGGAGAAAGGAGTTGGAGATGATGGTGAGAAACGGGCTTAGGGGACAGGAGTTGGCCAAGACGGGAATGAGTCCGGGATAGACGCTGGGCGATGCGATGCAGGAGAGGGAATGGACGTGATGTGAAGCGCCAGGGCTCTCCCTCGACCCCGTGTGCTGCTGCCCTGCCGTTAGTGCTCAATTTTTAGTGCCCTTTTTCCCACGCGCAAACCTGCAGTGACCGCAAGGGGCCCCACACGCTTAAGACTTGGAACTCTTCCAGGTTGTGAATGCAGCTAACAGGTCCCACCTGATCGGGGTTAGCTGCCAGGGGTATGAGGCAGATCCACCGTGATCTTCGACAGACTTCAAACTCGCAACAGGCACACAGCCAAAACACTACCTCCAGCTTTGCCCGACCAGTGGAAATGGAGCAGCCGACGGGCGGCCCCCGAGCTCAAAAAAGGTCGTAGAGGCCTACCAAGACCTCTGATTGGACCCTGACCCGCTCAATGGAACAATCTACGCTCCTCGCAGATCGTGCGCTTGGCAAAGAAGCTTGTCTGCTCGAACCGAGTTGACCAGGGGACGACCCCGGCGTCGATGGCCCTTGGCTCTTGTGATGCACCTGAACCAGTCCACATGTTGCATCAGGGCCTCGGATGAGACGCCGATGGGCAGTATTACTGCTATTACCGCTCTTTCTCGTTCGGACGACTCAGGCCCACCGCCGCATATGGGGTGGTGTTTGTCGCGGAATCTGAGATGAGCCTTCTGTCAGACGGTCTACTGTCCCGATGAAGCAATGATGGGACGGGGCGAATAGGGAAGCCGCGGGGTCCAGGGCGACCACCAGATGGAGCAAGAGTACGGTTTAGCTATAGGAAGTTGTGGTATAAGATCCTCCCGCTCGCCCCGGCCATCTTCTGTCTTGTCTCTTCTCATCATCAGCTTCATCTCATCCAATCTTCAATAATCCATTCCCTTCATTCCACAGCAGCGCTGTTCCATTCACTCTTTGCCGGTCAATAACCTTAAAACTGTAAATATTATACAACTCACCAATACCTTTCGTCAACACACCGACATCAACCACCAACGACAAAATGTACTTCACCAAGGTCGCCGTTCTCTTCTCCCTTGCCGCCACCGGCTTCTCCGCCCCCGTCGAGAGCCGCCAGGCCAAGCTCCTGTCCGTCCAGGACTACTCCCAGTTCCAGGTCTCTGACGGCGTTGGCGGAAACGCCCTCGCTGAGGTCGCCCAGAAGTTCCCCGTAAGTCACCTAACAGCCATACATCACCATCACCATTCACTGACCCCAAACAGGTCGACCAGATCAAGGCCAACCTCGCGGGCGTCAGCAAGGACGATCTCGCCATCCTCCAGGCAGCCCGTGTTGCCGCCGAGAGCGCCGAGACCGACGCCGGCGGCTTCAACGACGCCATCGCCAAGGCCTCTGGCGCTGACAAGGATGCCCTCTCGGTCGGCAAGATCAAGAACAAGGTCCTCAAGCTCCAGCTCGAGGTCCTCGCCCTGCAGGTCCAGCAGGCCCAGGGTGCCAGCAACCAGGCCAAGATCGACGCCGAGCAGAAGAAGCTCGACAACAACGTCAAGACCGACACCGCCTCCAAGGGCAAGACCAGCCAGGCCGTCAACTTCAAGGCCACCTCAACCCCCAAGGGCAAGAAGAACTAAGAAAGTTTCGCCTTGGGTTATCGCGGCTGTTGCCGTGAAAGGCATCTCGCGCGCAGGTTTTGGTGCAGGAGAGCAAAAGAGAAACGGCGTTAATCTCCTCTTGGATATGCGTGGTGGGGGAAACTTGGGTCATGAAACATTGGCGAAGGGAGTTTACGTGATGGGGAGCCTGAATTCCTGGTTTAATTCGTGGACATGATAATTCGGCTGAAGTTGGGGGAAATTTAGTAAAATACAATTGAGTTTTGCTACTCGGACACTCCCGATCGGTGAAGGTGTGACAGTAAGAAGATCCTTGAAACCCGTCTTGTGATCGAAGCATCAATGTTGTTCTACATTCCGTCGCTCGCTATCGCTGGGTACGTACACTCTACTGTTGCTGTCGCTTCTCGTCCGTTGCGTTCCCACCAGGTCATCCGTATACCTCCTACAGTTACTGTCCAAAAGTCCTGCCCCACACCGCTCTTCCGAAAGACGCGTCAAAATAAGCCACATAGTCAACGATCAATTTTAACAGCAAATTGCACTCAATCTAAATAAAATAATATGTCAAAAATTGCTGAGATCTTACTCTTTACCATCATATATACCAACCCTTAGCGCAGGCCAAGGCATCCAAGCGTTTGCACAATAAATAGATATATCAAGTTATAACATCATCATCAAAGCATAACCACACTCAAAGTATATACTCTTTAAACTTCGCGATATCTACCTCATTATCCTTCAGGTTAATATAATCAGAAAACATTTTATTAATCTTATCTTTCAGAAAACTCTATATGTTTTTAATAAGGTTAAGATCCAGCAAATATACAGGCTAATTAATCATCTAGATACTATATTCCTCTAACTAACTTTTAATCATCTTAAACGTATAGATATATATATTATCCTACTGAAAATAGCACCTAAAGATATACTCTCACATAAAAGTCTCTTTAAATACCTAAATATATAATCGCAAAATATACCTATTATATAGCGCATTAGGATCTCTCTCTATAAAGACTAAACATTTTTTGCTATAAGTTAAAATTAATATAAAAACTATAAAAGATATTATAAGCTTCTTATAGCTTTAGATATTAATATACTTTAGATATAGTCTCTCTATATAGCTAGATATATAGCCCTATATATAAAGGTTTAACAGCTTATTCTATATAGTAGCTTTATCACTAAAAATACCCTCTATCAGCATTTATATCTATAGACACCAGTAACACGCAAATTTACACTGCTCTTTTGCATTCTCCTCCTTTAACTATATCTTCTTCAGAGCATACCACTTATAGAGGCTATGCTTATATAGAACGCATTATATAGTTGTATAGAAGACTGTCAGCATATATTTAATAATCTCTATGCAGAGAGCTTTCTGCTTAATTCAGGAGCTCCAGTAAGCTATAGAAGCAATATGTTATTCATTTCAAAAGCTCAGCTTTTTAGAACAGCTAGAACAAAGCAGGCTTTCAAAGATGCTGTGATCCTATACGCACTTAAGTGTGCAAGAGATAGTCCTGCAATCGACATTAAATATAGTTACAATTAAGCTCTTTAGCGCACTATTAATTGCAAGCAAAGCAATCACTACACAGGTTTCTAAAGTAAGTAGCTAAAATCTCTAGCAATTACTAGAGACCTCAGTACTAAAAGATCGTACTAGCAACGCTATACGCAAAAGTTATATATATAGGAAGATAGGGTAGGGTTTAGGCTGACACGTCGAAACGCATATGACGCGTAGAGTGGGGCAGGACTTTTGGACGGTAACTGTAGTATTCATGTCTGTTACCTTGATCTATCCTCCCGAAAATTTCCCACCTTGATATCATTGCACTGAGTTTATTCGATGGAAACAAACGGCTGCACGACTTACACATTTTAAGTTGGGAAGGATCCTGGGTCGCACTTGCCTTGTTCCGGCCGCCAATGCGCCGCACTGTGCTGGGCGCAGCGACCTGTGCAGAAGACTGTGCGAGCAAACGCCTCATTCACTGTGACTAGGCTTCCACTCGGAACCTTCACCTCACCTTCACACTTTCTTCCTCTTACACTGAAACGTCAGCGACGTACCTATCTTTTGGAGACCTATCTTCACCATCGACATTGGCCATACATTTCAAATCAAATCGAGGCTATCTCAACTTCGCAGCGGCAATTACGTGGCCTCCGCCGCATGTTTTGCACCACCTAATACCTCAGCGAACCGGGCGTCCCCGGTGGCAACTCCCTTGCTCAATGTCGACGCCGTCGAACTACCTCCCTATGGGATGCTTGGTCATCACCAGGGAGAATTCCGGTGTTCAAAGCGATATTTGGAAGCGATTGCGAGACCGTTACGGATACTGGGCGGAGATTAATCCAGCAGATCCGATTCCCGACATCAGCACCACCCAGCTGGCGAACTTTGACGACACGGATGAGGCTCTTTTGAAGTCAAAACCCGTCAAGGAGTTCAGGAATCTTGCGGCTGCAAGATGGACTCTCTTGCAAGTCTTGATCACTCAAGATGACGTTGCCATCATCAGAGTCTACGTGCTCCCCGACGACGTTGACAGGCGCCTCGTCGATCGTGAACGGAATAAGCTGAAGCACTCCCGCAGCTTGCTATTCGCAGCCCTCGATTTTTCACCGGAAACTTGGTCAGGCCGGCCTGCCGAAACACCAGACTTAATCAGTAATCACTTGAAGGAGGAATTCGACGACGAAGATGAATCTCGCACGCTTTTGGAGATGTTCAACAGCATGCCCTCTCCAGACCCCAATCCCAACGCAATCACCAACCACGGGGATCGTGAAGCGGCGTATGCTGTTCTGGAGAGCGACGTTCCTGGTCTTACCACGACACTCTACGACTACCAGCGGCGATCAGCCGCCCTGATGATTGAGCGAGAAAGCGAGCCGGGTCAGGTCCTCGACCCCCGCTTACTCAAGAGCGTTGACCAAAGCGGCACGACGTTCTACTTCGACCCCAGCCAGGGCGTACTTCTCAAGGAGCCACGGTTCTATGATGGCGTCAGAGGTGGCATCCTTGCCGAGCAGATGGGGGCAGGCAAGACGCTCATTTGCCTCTCTGTCATTCTAGCGACCAAGCACTCGGCTACGCAAACGCCAGAGATTTATCGTGGAAACGATGTTCCTGTGAGAAAGCGGGTGGCATCTCTCGCAGATATGGCGGCTTCGTGCATCACTCGAAACGCGGCTCCCTGGAAGACGTACTTTAACACATACGGCACCGTGGAGGATCTGGAGTTTCCAAAGTGCATTGCTGCCATTGAACGGAATCCTGGCTTTTACCATGTTCCACCTCCTCCGCCTAAGCGAAGCAGTCGATACCAGTCAACGGCCGAGGCGCCACCAACGAAGATGTTGCACAGTCACGCATCATTGGTGGTTGTCCCAAACAACCTTATGAAACAATGGGAACAGGAGATTGCCAAGCACACCTCCCGCCAGGATCGAGCTGGTCTCAAGGTCCTCACCCTGGCCAGCCAGGTGGGAGAAATACCCGACGCCCCTTCGTTGGCAAAGTACGACATCGTCCTCATTTCCCAGTCCCGACTCAGCAGGATATACAAGCAAACTATGCTACATGGGTGTGCCCTGACGGAAGTTCACTTCAAGCGCTGCATTGTCGACGAAGGCCACAAGCTTGGATACTCTCGGATTTCAAGCAAGAGCGACCTTCTGCTGGCTCTGGACTTGATGCAGATCACTTCTCGATGGATCGTCACCGGAACACCAACTCCAGGATTGTACGGCGTAGACGGCAAGAGCAAGGTAGCCAGTGTTGGAGACAAGATGGCTTCGGCGGAAACGGAGAAGCAGGATCTCGAGAAGGTTGGAGCGATAGCATCGCTGTACCTGAACGCCCGGCCTTGGTCAAATACCTACCAAGAAGCGGAAGATACGCCTGCAGACTGGGCCGTCTATGTGATGCAGCCGCGGCACAGCTCGAGGAGTAGCGGACGCAAGGGAATTCTCAGGGCAACGTTGAACACGCTGCTCATCAGACATCAACTATCTGAACTCAATAAGCTACTTCCTGCCGTCGATGAGGATATTGTTGTTCTTGAAGGTTCCTACCAAGACAAACTATCACTCAACATCTTCTCGATGATGGTTATTTTCAACGCAGTACAGTCACAGCGGCAGGATGTAGACTACTTTTTCCATCCCCGACAGAAAAAATCGCTTCTCCAGCTACTGCACAACTTGAAGCAGGCCAGCTTCTTCGGTGGCTCCTTCTATGCGCCTGAAGACATACAAAAGTCGCTCGACACCGCCGAAGAGTTTTTGAAGGAAAAGAAGGTACCGATCAGCCCTAGTGATAAGGTTTTGCTTGAAAAGGCCATGGCAGTGGCTCGGATTGCCCTCAGCAATCCGCTGAAACAGCTCAGCAACCAGTTCAACGAGATTCCCATCTTTGTTCAGAACTTTCTTCCAAATGGTGCCAGTATAGCCTGGTCTATGGACGACCAGGACACCAACCCAACTTGTACCGACGCAGGTATGGTGATGGGTGCTCAGAAGGTCATCCGCTCTTCTCTGGGAGACGCAACAAAGCTGAACAGTCTGATGAATGGCCAACTTAAGGAGGAAGGCTATAAGATGATGGCAGACGGCAGCATCACCAGCGCCCGGTCCACCAAGGCGGAACGACGAGCAACCAAGCTTCCGGACACACTCGCAGGAAACACAAAGCTTGGAGGGGAAAGAACGCCCCGGCATCTACGCGCCAACGCATTCCACGCTCCCGAAGAATCTTTCTCACAACAGGATTTACCGGAGGACCTTTTGAAAGCAGAGCTTGTGTCTACGGTGTCAGCCAAGCTGTCGTACTTGCTCGACAGTATTGTGGAACATCAAGCGACGGAGAAGATTATTGTCTTCTATGAAAATGAAAACGTGGCATGGTATTTGGCTAGCATGCTCGACGTGGTGAGTAGGCACCCACGGTCTATGCAACGCAGAGCTAACTGGGCGACCCCAGATTTCAATATCACACCTAATTTACGCCAAATCACTGGCATACGATCGAAAGATGCAGTACATTAACACATTTAACCACGAAGACAAGTTTCGGTTTGTCTGCTACCTCCCTGCTTAATTGAGTGGTCTCTCACGTGTATAACAGCGTGATTCTCATGGACCTGTCCCAAGCAGCCGTCGGTCTAGATATGCGCGCAGCTTCGAGAATCTACTTCATAAACCCGGTCCTGAACCCCCAGACACAAGCACAGGCTGTTGGACGAGCTCGGCGCATTAGTCAGCAGAAGCCCGTTACAGTAGAGACTTTGGTTCTCCGAGGCAGCATCGAAGAGGTGGTTGTTGAGCGGAAGAAGAGCATGTCCCAGATCGAGCACTGGAAGTGCAAGACAATGCTGGACGACCGTCCGATATACAACTGGATCCTGAACGCCGCCATCATACCGCTGCCCGAGGACGAGACGGACAAACTGGCCCAGGCTATTCCGCTGAAATATCCTCAACCGGTCTTTGGCAGTGGATTCGGAAGAGAACACCATCCCGATCAGGACCTCATCATGGGCGACATTGGTCCCAGCTCACCTATCAAGAATCGACAATCGGCAAGTGCCACGATTGCCAACGGAAGAAAGCGTTCACGCAGTCCAGAGCCACGGAGTGCACCTGCCCGCCCTGCGCGCAGAGCACGATTCGAAGAACATGATACTGTCCCATCCGTCAATATTGCGACGAACGGCGAGCCGAGCACTGCAGAGACCCCGGCCAATGACCATCAGGAGAGCGTTCCCCCTGAGGACTCGCACGAATTGAACACTAGGCCCGCTCGCCGAGTACAGTTTTCAGTGGCTTGATGATATGCCGATATACGGACACTGTGTTTGAATCACGTTTTTGGAGATGATTGGCTTGTATATAACACGAGAAAGGGTGCGGGCACTCCTCAAGCGGCGGAGTGCCATGGTATGGTTTACCCATGGGTGGCAAGAACTGCTGCCCGAGTCCATATATAACGTTGATGATAGCAGCTCCACGGAGGCAGCCAGCTGTACATACCTAATGATCAAAGATTTCAGATTTCGGACTTCACCCTTCATGCAGACTGCGGCGCCATCGGAGACGCATATGCAGAGCACGCGCCCATCGGGGATCCGATCTGAAGATCCAATGCAAGTTGTCGGTTGCCACAGGGATATCTGAGATCGCAGCACGAACTGCGTTGTGGTCTGTCCCTACAAGCAGAGCCAAGCATGCGATGGCGTCCGAGAACCAGAGTCCTGAGCTATTCATAGTCGGATTGGGTGAGGTGTGAAGTCTGACCTCACGGACCATGTTGTTGTCCAGTCCTTGCGATGTATGTTCCTGACCACGAGGCCTGGTTTACGAAGGGGACTAAGTTCGATGACAGCGGAACCCGGTTCACGGCAAGCACGTGTGGACGAACCGGGTCGTCCAAGGAACTGGGCCAAAAGAACGGACCGCCGGTGCATTCTTTGGCGAGAGAGAGTTTGGACGTTCTCTTGCCCACGAGCCTCACCTTAAATCCCGCGCGAGGGGCAGTGCGCGGCCCTCCGTCCGTTTTGGCGAAACCTCTGTGCACGAAGAAGTCCTGCGAGCTGGGCATTTTTGAGATTTTTTTTTTTTTTTTTTGCCCCCCTGGGCAGAGAGATGATGGGATCATGGGTCCATGGGAAGAACCGAACCTGGTTTTGCAGGCATTGGGAAAGGTACGATCAAGGTAATTGGGGTTCTTGGACTTTCGTGCCGAGACGGCGGCGGCACGCCGTTTGTAGTAGCTAGGATTATCACACGCGGGTGGGGGAGGAACAAGCACCCACTCTCCAAACCGAGATATCCGTTCAACGGGGGGAGAAAGGCGATGATGCAATGCGGAGATGTCGGCAAGCCGCCGCCGCCGCCGCCCCCATCACATTACCCCGGAAAGAGAGGCTGGGAATGAGGTAGGTTTGCGGTGACAGGAAGATCCCCACTCTGCCTTCCGGTGACTGATCCAAACCCGTCACGTCCGTCCCAGTTTCCGGGGGGCGGCGACTGAGGAAGGAAGAAGAAACGGAGGCGCATCATGACGCCTGTCTCGTTCAATCCGTGACTGTCAAGTCTCTGGGCTGAAGGGCGGGAGGCGTCTGGTCCACACCATCCACATCCAATCCTTCCAAGTTTCATGGATCCTTTTTCAAAAAGTCGGCTGTTGAGAAAGCGTGGCCGGCGGCGCCCTTGCAGTAGCAGTAGCAGCATCATTCTCGCGCACTTTGACGCGCAAGCGGCGGCGCCGCCAGGAACAGACGCGGGTGCATTAGCCTGGCGCTCGCTACCTACCTCGCTCGTCTACGACACAGTTTAAGAATGACAGATGCATAGACAGAGCCATTGTCGATAACATTCCTCGCCCTCAAAGGGCAGGAGAGAGAGGGGGGAAAAAAGTCCAGAGGTTGGGGCGTTGCGCTAAAAGTTGGGCCTCGGGCAAAAAACGGCAGGGACGCCCGTTGAAACGAATTTCTCACCAGGGCAACGATTTAGCCCAAACTAGTTACCTTGCTCCGATCTCTCGGGACTATCCCCTCCAGCATGTCTATTTGCATTCCACCTAAAAGTCCAGTCCCATCATCTTCTCTCGGCTCGGCTAGGTAGGGACGAAGGGCCAGCAAGAGAAGATGGGATGGCCCGGGCGGGAGGGACTGCATACCATCACCACACCATCTCGACGGCACCGCTCCCGGGCTGTTTTTAAGATGAGTCGTTGAGATCGAGGTCGCGATGATAACGATAACGAGCCCTGGGCAAGATGGGTTGCTTCGAGTGCGCGGGAAGTCAGCGGGAGGCGGATGCGAGTAAGCGCCTTTCAAGATTGACGAGGCGTCGTTGATGCGACCTCAGCACGCGCCACGGCGTCCAGGGTGCAAGCCGGGCCTCTCAGCTAAGGGCTGAGAGGGGGAAAAGGGAGCCCGGTGGGATTTGCCATGTCGTCCGTTGGAGTTCCCACTTCAAGCAGCATCCACGGCATCCTGTTCCTGGTGTGCTGGAGAGAGAGAGAGAGAGAGAGAGTCGGGTTTAGCCAATCCGCCAAGGCAGGAAAGCAGCGGCGTACCCGATGCTGCAGCCCTCGAGGTTCCAGCCCCGTCTGTGCCATGGATCGAAAGCTCGAAACACTCCAGACCGACAATCCCGTCATGGCCAGCTGCAGCACAACCCCGTACGTCCTATCCAATCTTGGTGGTGTGGGTGTGTGAAAGCGTGTGGGTGTGTTTGACGCTGCAGGGCGGAACGGGATCTCCCCAACCTCTCGCCGATATGCTTCCCAGGTCAACTCATTCGTTGGTCTGAAGGTCCGGACGACGAGCCCTTGGCGAAAGCGAAAAAGATGAGACCAGACGACGAGAGGGAGCGAGCTTAGGGCCGTCCAGGGACTGGGCTCTATTTGCCCGAGACGACTACCAACGCACAATCACATCACCATTGCCTGTCCATGTCTCTGTTTCTCTCTCTGCTTCACATGAAAGGACCACGGAAGACGACGGCAACGTGCGCAGCTCTGTATGGGCTGTGTGCATGGCGTGCAGTATCCAGAGAGCCTATTACCGGACGTCGAAGGCGGTTCATCGCGACCCCGCGAAACGGGGGGGACAGGGAATGATGGCATATGCCTTGGCTACCTCCAGACAGCCCATTGGCCAGGAGCAAACCCGGGAGTCGTCGTCGTCGTCCGTCCCAGCCGCCTCCGCCACGCAAGGAATCGCCCGGCGGTCCAGAAACCTCGTCCAAACCCACCCTGTTAACCTTGTTTTCTGACTTTGCACACACAAAAGTCGTCTTGTGCTGAAAGGAAATTGTGGGTAGACGTGTATGGATACAGCCTGCGACAGACACATCGTCGATTTGATGGAAGAGGCGCGGGACTGGGCTAGACGAGAGGGGGGGCACCGTGGAAGGTAGAGGGGTTAGATTGCCCACATTCCAATCATTCATGCCGACTAAAGCATGCCCCAGCCGCTGTGTTGCAGAAATGCTGCCTCCATATTGCGTTGCTTTGCGTAGAGATGCGGTAAAGGGCAAGAAGAAAAAAAGTTCTATGGACCAGGCCTGGTCCTTGTGTGTTCTGGTTCTCGCTGCTCCTGGTCTGAGGGGGCGAGCGCCGACACATGGACATGTCTTACCGTGCCCACGACATGACGGATATTTCGAGCACGCGTGGGTTGGGGGTGTTGGGTGAGGTGTGTGGTCGTCCTCGAGAGAGAGTGGGAGGAGCCTGATATAATGCGGTCGGCGCATGAGTTTCCGCAATCTCGTCCTTTTGCCCTCGCTGCTCATTTCTCTCTGTGTTTCGAGTGCGCGCAACCGCCCCCTTTCTTAGCATTGGTATATATTTGTCTCGACTCGTTCCTTGATTTTTTTCTTGGTTGTTCAAATTGCCTGGGTATATGGGTCCCGGCCGGATTGTCTGAGCTTGGCTTCCACTGTTTCTGACCCCTATCCTTTCAGCTCAGCTCGCCAGGCCCTGCTTGGTGATGCCTTCAACTTGGTAACGGGCGGGTCGGCTACTGAATCGAGAACCCACACGACAAGGCAACGACGGCAGCTAGCCAAGCTCCCCACGTTGGAATATATTAAAAACACACACAAAATTACGGCACATCGACCTCATGAGGAACAAGGTTGCGGGCATCCTTTGGCGACAATAAAAAGGGTAGTCTCCCCCAGACGGCCCCGGCGAGCGGTGCGGCTGAAGTTTGAGTGAGAAAGAGAAAGAGAAGAGAACAGTGAGGAGCGCAAAAGAGTCGGTCAGCGCCCAGCACGACGGAATCTCACCGAAGGCCAAGACGAGGAAGCAACGAGCCATCGAGATTCCGGAAAACCCGAGCAAGCACTTGCTCGACGGCGACAAAAATGATTAGCGGACGGCAGTACTACGAGATCCCACCCGCTGGCGGCGGCGGGAGCGGCGGCGTCGTCATCGGCGGTGGTACCCGTGGTGGTGCGGGCAATCACGCGATGAACGGCCACGGCAGCATTCATCGATTCGACCCGACATACGTTCCCGGCTACGACCACGGCGTGCATGGTTACAGTCGGGGCCACAGTCACGGCGGTGGTGGCTACTACGATCGCAACCGCGGGACGCGACTCCAGCAGCACGACGACGGCGACGATAGCAACAATATCAGCATCAACCACGGCTTCAAGCCTGCCCCCGCGGCCAGGCAATCCCTCTCGGCGCTGGACGAGAAGCGTGCCAACGAGATCCGCAGAGGCGTCTACGCCCACGTCTTTCTCGATGTCAAAAATAGCAGCAAATCAGAAGTCTCGTAAGTCCCTCTTTCGTCCTACTCTCACTTTCTCTGCATGGTTTTCGCGCCTCTGTCTTCCATTGGCTGCCCCCGTCTGTTGGGTTCATCATCCACCTTTATTTTCCCATCGCAATTTGTTTCTCGTTTTCGCGCGCGCGCGCCAAAAAAAAAAAAAAAAAAAAAAAAGCCGGCAGGCTGTCAGTCAGTTTTCTGTCCTTCGCGCATGTACACTTCACTTTGCATGAGAATGCGTCCGTGTTCGTCTCTGCAGTCGGATTCACTAGTCATTGTCCGGATCTGCTAGTCATTTTGTACCCGCGTGCCTGATGCAGCAGCACTTTTTCTGCTGCTGCTGCGCCCTCTTCGATGCCTGTCCTGACTTTGAGGATGGTTTCATCCATTTGCGAGCTGGGACGGGGTCGTTTGGGCTTCAGGTTCATCCGATTATCCCGTTTTGTCAAAATCCATCCTTGGTACCCACGTTGTTTGCGCATGCGCATGTTGATGTTGCGTTTTCTGTTTTTTTTTTCCCACCGTTTCTTGCCCACATTTTAGAAGAAAAATCTGGAAATCTGGGTGACGACTTTGGATACAAGTCCGACTGTTGTCGCGTCGTTCGATCTCCCGAAAGAGTTTAATGGGGCGCTGCTCCACGCCTCATTTCATCGGCGCCCGATGTTTCCAAGCGGGACGTGGAGCTGAGCCGACGGGGCCTGTTGGTTATTGGAAAATGCTCTCTCCATTTGCGCTTGCTTTTCGGGGGGCTTGGAAAGACAAGACACATGCAGCAGCAGCATGCAGGAAAAATCCAACAGACGAGCAAGCCGCTTCCTTCAATGCCGCAGTCATTCCTCGAACCTGCTTCTTCTGAAATTGCGTCCCCACGAGATCTTCCGCCCAGCCTCGGCGCGGGCGGAGACGAGAGTCGCTCATCGCGAGCTGTCACTTCTGATGATGGGAACGCATCGTCATCCCCCAACATGGATGGAGCTTTGGTTCCCCCGAGTTCGACTTCTGTTCCATGTCTCCCCCTTGCCCAGAAAGACACACAGAGCAACATATGACCCCCTTGCTCTCTCATCTCCAATCTCCAATCTGCAGCTCAAAGTTGGGCAGACCCATCCATGATTTGAATCATCCTTCATCCTTGCCAGCAGCCGCAAATCACCCACCCTTCCGACCTGGAGCGGACGCTCTCAATCACATCCCCCCATGGAGGACGAGAAGGGAGACTGCAGACGTTTTCTCGGAAGGAAACGATAAGCCCAAGAGGAACCAGGGGACCAAAGGAGCTTCCTAATTTCCACCAGGAACAGTGGCGCGCGTCTCTGTCCAGTGGCCGGCTAGGACAAGACTCGCGCCGCTACCCGCCAAGCGGCATGATACGGCTCCAAGGCTGCTGCTGCAAGAGACCAACAAGAATTTTTCCTTCTCTTCCTCTTCTCGTCCCTTTTCGCGCCGCACATAGTGTAAGCCCTAGCGCAGGTGCTAGAGTAGGGAGTCGTCGTTCGCCGCGCCCACGTTGCCGGGTTGCGCGACTCGACTACGGCGTTGCTTAGCCCGGCCGCCTTGCAACGCCTTCCCAAGACTCGACACAACACCCGCGACAACCCACGGCTGAGGTTCGCCGGTCCCAGGTGCCAGGGACCCCCTTCAAGCTCCAAGTGCGCCCACAAGGGGGTGGTGGGAGGGGTGGCAGGGCCCTTGGTTCCACGGCCCATGGCAACCCCCCCGCCGGTGGATGGTCGATGGGCGGGCACCCATCAGTGCCATCACGCTCCATTGGGATAGGATGATCAGAGCCATTGTCTGAGCACTGCCGATGCACCTGTCTGTCGTTGCGTTGCGTTGTGTGTCTGACTGAGGTGTTGGTGTCCGTAGTTACGGCACCTTCCAGAGAATACCTTGTGTGTACCTTCCCGCAGTACGCAGCCTGCCTCCG
Organism: Colletotrichum horii; assembly: GCA_027406005.1. NCBI lineage: Eukaryota > Fungi > Ascomycota > Sordariomycetes > Glomerellales > Glomerellaceae > Colletotrichum > Colletotrichum horii. The sequence continues at coordinate 6,744,900 of JANVYB010000001.1, read as the reverse complement.
CTGAAAGCCTAGGGTCCAGGCTACAGCCTCCCCGCCGGTGCCAGCGCTGGTACGAGTGCCGGCCTCTGCGCTGTTTTCCTCCCGTCTTTTCGTATTAAACATGACTGAACCCCCCCATTCGTCACGTCATGCTGGCGCTTGTTTAATCTTCCCCTTTTTCTCGCTTTCACAATTTGCCGATTGCTTGTACTTTCTTGGCTTGGAGACTGGGTCTGGGGCCGTTGCTGATTTCCGATTGCTATTGGATCTCACCTATTAACACGTCTTCTCCAACCCCCTAGGAGCAACAACCCGAGGGTCCAACAACACAAGAGACGAGCCTCCGCCTCACCTGCTGCTTCCACTTACGTCGTACACGATGGTAACCGCCTGAGAGTACCCGGCCGTTTCTCTTCACGCCCATCAGTCGCTACCGCAGTCACCCTGACCCCCGTCATGGCCGCCAGCCACGGACCGGCCCCAGCATACTTTGGAGCCCCTACGGAATTATACTCCAAGCGTGATTCATCGATGAATGCGATGAATGCGATGGCACCCGCACGATCGAGCCCGCGGATAGCCCGCGTACCGTACGCCCTGCAAACGACACCCGCCGAATCCAAGGGTGTCGTCGAGGCCATGCCCGTCACCCCACTCAACAGACCGCGGAAGCTCTCGCAGGCATCCACCGTCACCGTGACCAGCGTCAACAGCACGCGGGACAGCTTTGAATCCAGGTCGAGGAGCTCGTCATGGAGCAGCAACAGGTCCAGTTCCGAATCGAGGGACTCGTGGAGACCTGACTACCTGTATCAGCGAACCAGCCAGCCTATCGTCTTCAGGAAGAAGGCCCAGCCTGGGGAGATCTTTGCAAAGCTGCCTGGAGAGGTGCTGGAGCTCATCCTGGGCGAACTGAAGAAATTACATCTTGACAGGAGCAGTGAAAGCTGCGCGACATGTTGGATGAGGGATCTGTGCTCCATCAGTCTGACTGCTCGGAAATGGTGCAAATACGCACGAGTCGCATTGTAAGGTGGTCTTTCCTACAACGCCATTCTGTTTGCTGACGATTTTCAAGATACGAGGATATCCAGCTGGTGGGACCAGACTCGACTGCGCAGAAGAAAAAGTACAAGCTCGCACTCGGCTCCCGAATGATGCTTCTACGACGGACTCTGAGATCGAACGCGTATCTCGCCGCCATGGTTCACACCGTGAAGGTCCCCAGCCCGCCCGTCGGCGTCGCGCTGGAGGACTATCACAACCAGGTGGCCGCCCTCATCATGGCCTGTCCCAACTTTGAGCGCCTCATCGGCCTTCACCCTCAGTATAGCCACTCTTTTAGCAAGCTTTACCACGCCCTCTCGACCCGCAAGCGTCTCAAGCACATGGACTGGGTCGTCCAGCCCTCGCCGTTCCAGCGACAGCACCGACTGGGCCGTTCGAACTCTTCTGATAATGTCCCGACATTGACCCAACGCCAGCGCGAGATGGTGACGCCCGGCGATCTGCAACCGCACCAGAGCGCGACCTTCCTCGAGTACCACGTCGACTGGGCTCACCTCAGCACTCTGACGATTCACTGCCTCCCGGGCGCGACGCTCACCCCCGATAATCTCGTCAGCTCGGCGTTGATGCACCTGACGTCCTTGCAGCACCTATACCTGTCTCACATGCCGGTGACTGCCTTCAACGACAACGCCCTCCTTTCGCTCCCTCCCTTGCGCACACTATCTCTTTCCCACGTCCCCGGTGTCACCTGTGCCGGAATCTCGGCCTTGGCGACTCTGCCTACAAGCCAGGCGATCCAGAAACTGACTCTGCGCCACATCAACCTCGAATCCCTGCCCGCCCTGGCTCGCATCTTCTCCAACTTCACCTATCTCGAAGCATTCACCCTCGTCCAGAGCTTCGCCCCTACTCTCCCCGAGGACACTTTCATCTGGCTCATGCCCTACCTCGCGTCTGGTTCCCTGCGCAAACTCCATTGGGACATCACAAGTAACACCACCCACGCAAACGCAGCGGATTCGATCCTCGCCCGCAGCATCGCGGCCTCCGGTTTCCCCTCCCTCCGCAGCCTCCGCACCCCCAACGATCCCGAGGGTATCTTCCAGGCCCTCTGCCGCCCCTACGAACGCGTCGATCTCGCCAGCGACCGATTCCGCCAGCCTGTTGCCCGGAGCGCCTCTTTCCCCGCCGCGGCGCCCGGATCCCCAACCAAGTCCAAGTTCCCGACCAAAGCCGCCACACTACCGCCCACCGAGACATTCTTGGAATGCACCGATCTCCACCAGGCCCGTCTGGCAGCGCAGGCCCGCCTCGAGGCCGCGCGGCCGTTCCCGCGGTTCTTTGTCAATGTCATTGATGAAGACGGCACGCTGTTGGAGAAGTACGGACTCGCAGGTTTCATGGGTACCATTGAGAGCCGCATCTCATACAACCTCCGTCCGGACTCTGGAGCGAAAGACGAGCGTGGCGGAATAGTCGAGATGTCGGACTTGATGGCCGGCAGCAACGGCGAGGACATCCCCCACGGCAAGGAAGGCTGCACCGGCCGCTGGAACATGTCCTCGTCGGCGTCGGAGAAGAAGGACAAGGAACGGTGGTGGCACACGGAAAGAGGCCGGTGGCACCAGCCGGAACTTGCGTGATGATGATGATACGTAATCATGGAGGCAATACCCCTTGAACTCTGGCTTTTTCATTTTTTTCTCTCTCTAGTTTCTCCATGACGACCTACTCATGATATCCAAATTGTCTTGGAGATAGATACCATACGAAATATTGGGATGGGGAAACGGATGTGTATAGATGTACTTAATGTTTTATAACGGTATTTAAAGGGCCCAACGACAAACGGCGAGAGATACAAGATGAAGCCAAAAAGAAGTAGATAGGCCAGCAAAGAAATCAACAGCACCTCTTTGACAGGGGTTTTCTTAACGATTGATTCATCCCTCTCTGCCGTGTTGTCTGTCTACTCGTGGGGTTCTGTGAAACCTTGTCAGGAAACTTTCCAAAAAGAGGAAGTGTCTTGTCCTCCAAGCCCAGTTGCCGTGGCGTTTCGTTTTGCGTGGAATTCTCTGGAAGACGGTCCGTCCGGCTTGTGCTTCAGACCATCCGTGGGACGCATCCGCGGATACGGGCAGGTATGAGCTTACATCAGCATCCCCCCAGGCGAGAGCAAGTTGCAAGCTGTGACATGGTGAGACCAAGAGATGAAGCAGGCACTGCCTCTTTGCTGTTGCCTGTGCTCACAGCCATTGTCATTCATCACTTGCTGAGGTGCCTGGCCGCCTTTTCAGCATCAGGTATGAAGTACTGTACATACCTAGGTATGTTTGGCTGGCTACTTGTACTTGGCAGTGAGGGTAGGCGGGGGACCCCGGTGCGCTGCAGTAGCCTTAAAACCCGCCCAGGGGACTCCCCATCACAGGCGGTTCCATTCCTCCCCCTTCCACTGGACCCGACCCCGCCCCCACCGTAGGTTCCCTGTCCGTCAATCCCGTGCGCGCAGTGACCACCTGACCGCACTCATTTGCGTTTGCCCTGCCCGAAACCCCTGTCAATGCGCAATTTAACGCCCCTCAACACCACTTTTTGCCATCCACGTTGATGCTACTGACGTTAATTGATATGCTTTTTGACGCAGTTTAGGCTTTTTGATGCTATTCAGAGTGTGATATAGGTATAATTTTATAATACTAGAGCAAGATAATAATAATTTAAGCTTTATGCAGCTAGTGCAGTTATTAAGGCTAGTAGCATTATATAAATATAAGAATATCCTTTTAAGATTAAAATTTCTACTAATAAAGCTAGTAATATAAAAAAATTTTCTATTTATATTAGTTTTTTGAGAAGAAGATTATAAGAGAGAGCTTATACTGTATTAATTTTAATTAAATTTAAAATATATTACTTTTAATAATATAGCTGTAATAGAAAGCTTCTAGCTAACTATAAAATAGCTAGCTAAATCTTTTATTAGCTTTAAGAGAAATAAAATAAACCTAATTAGAAGAAGTAATAAGTGCTTTAACTTTTAAAGTAGAGTAAATATAAGAGGAAAAAGGTTTTATACTAATAGCAGTATATATAAGCTTATAATTATAATTATTATTTAACAGCTTTAGCTATAAATAAACTTTATAAATAAATATTATAATTTATTAGTACTAGAAGTAATAAATAATAATATTAGTAAAATTAAAGAGATATAATAGTTAGAAGTTAATAATATTAAAGCTGTTATTAAGGCTGCTACTAAAGCTGTTATTAAGACTTCTATTAAGCTATTAATTAATCTTACTGCTAAAGAAGATAACTTATTTAATAAATATTTCTTACTGCTTTTATTATAACTATTATTACTACTACTACTTCTTATAGAACTTTAAGTTTATATAGAGATTAAGATTTCTAAGAATAATATTAAGATATAACTAGATATTAAGGTTAGAGAGATTAAATAAAAGAATATAAATAACTAAGCTAAGTATATTATTTATAATATAATTAGAAACTTCTACTATAAGTGCATTTTGCAGCATTATAATCACTCTTTTATATTTAATTCTACTTAAGTTATCTTTCTCTTTAGCTTAAATTATTAAGCTGTATTCTCTAAAGAGATATTTTATATTAACTACTAGAAGCTTAATAACTAAAACTTATAGCTGTTTATAGCAATCTACCTCACAATATACTCCCTACCTTGCGCAGCCTCTTAGTGAGCCTCACTAAGGGAGCAGGTTATGTGACTAGCATAGGCCTCACAAGCTTACAATTTAAGGATGCTCATAAGGGTAAACTCCTCTTAAGCAATATATACCTTTTTATAAACTCTTTAGGTCTCCTCTAACTGCTAGCTCTCAGCAGTTATAAGCTTAGCTTGTTAGAACTTCAATTTAACCTTTTTATTACTGTTAAAATATCTTATAAAGTCAGTAGATCTTTTTCTTCTCTTTTTATATTTTTATAACTAATTTTTATAACTTATAAGATATTTTACTTCTCTAGAAAGGCTTTTAAGATAAATTTATACTTTAAAGCTATATAGATTAAGTTAAAGACTTATAAAGACTAGCTAGTTTAGTTTAACTATTTTAAAGTTATTTATATTACTTATAATATTTAAGAATATATTAACTTAAATAGACTTAAGGTGTTTAATTTTAAGAGTAGGAATAGAATTAATATATTTTCTCTTAAGGAGTATTTTGCACTTCTTAATAAGCAGAATAAAAAGGTTTATAATAAATAGATCTTTAAGTAAGCAACTAAATATAAATAAGTAGACTTTTTAGAATATAATGCTAATCTTTAGTAGCAACTTATTAGTGAGAATAATGTTATATAAGTTTCTAATGCTTCTATACTAACTTAGAGTTAAGCTTCTCTTAAGCTAACTAAACTGAAAGCTATAAAGCTTAAAGACCTCTTTTTCTAAGTTAGATATAGAATGTTTATTAAATAATAAGGCATTTCTGCTGCAGAAGCTTAAGATAACTAAAAAACTAAGAAATAACTTTTAAGATATATTTAGAACTAGCTATTTATAAGTGTTAATATTAAATTTATAAGTATGATTTAGCTTTAGATCTTAAATAAGATAGATAAAGCTAATACTTTATTTATAAGTATCTTAGAATATAAGCTTCTTATTAGAACTAACTTAAAAGAACTAAATACTTTTAAGATAGATAAAAGTATAGATCTCTTATAGGCTTCTTTAATTTTATAATCCTTTATAAGCTCTACTACTTTAGACATTTTAAATAAGAACTTATTTTCTCTCTAGATAGTAGTTAGACTTCTTAAGGAACAGCTTATAAGAAGCAAGTTAGCTATAAAGACTATTATATAAGAGAATTATATAGCTATTCTTTATAAAGCTGCTTATATAACTATAAACTTAATAGACTTCTATAACTAATAAATAGATTATTACTATTAAGTATTAACTTATAAGATCTCTAATATTTATAGAGCTTTTATAGTAAAGACTTTCTTTTAAGCTGTAGAAGTTTAAATTGCTCTTAAGTAGACTAAGCAATAGATTTAAAAGCTTATTGCTTATAAGGAAATATTTAAACTAATTTTAGATATTATATATTATATAAAAATCCTCTTTAGTATTATCTATTTAAATACTTATTAGAAGAAAATAAAAGTTAATAGGTTATTTATAACAATTAGAAGCTAACTAAATAACTTTTAAGCTTTAGGCTTAAACTTAAGAAGCATAAAATCTAAAGGCAAATTGAATAAGAATAAGAAGTTTTAAGATTTAGAAATGCTTAAAGAGGCTAAAGAGTGCTTATACTGAGAATTTATTAGAGAGAAGCAAGCTGTAAGGCATATATAATCTCTAAAAGATTGTATAAGAGTTAAACTTATACTTACTAAAAAGTATTTTTGCTAAAATCTTTTATAAGTAACAGCTGAAATCTAAAATAATATTAAAACTAAAGCATTTTTAAAGAAATAGAAATTAATTTATTAAAACTTTATTAATAAGAAATAGATTAAATTAGAAAATATTATAAGAGTAAAAGGATATACTGCTAAAAGGGAAACTTTCTCTAATAAAGTAGTTACTATTTTTATAAAACTGCTAAACTTAGATCTATCTGCTTATAAAAAACTAAGAGGCAAGCTTAGATCAGTTTTTAATATAACTAGTGAAATAAAAAACCTTCTATAGCTTTACACTATCTATAATACTGCATTTTTAAACTATATTATTAACAACTCAGCTTACTTATAAGATTATAAAAATCTTAAGAGACTGAAAAGAGTTGCTATAAAGAATTAAGTTCTTATAGTCTGAAGAGTTAGTATAAAGGTTTTCTTAAATGCATTCTATAGACTATAAAGAGAGCTTATAAAGGATCTTACTCTTATAAATATTTATTATATTAAGGGATTTAAGACTAATATAATCTTAAAATCCTCTCTTAAGAGTGCTAGCATCTAGCTGAATAGAAGGACTAATAAGATATACTATAGAGAGGCTAGCACTCCACTCTGAAAGCTTAAGTATATTAATAATATCTTATTTTTTAAATATAAACCTATTTCTAATTATTTTATTCTACTCTTATTATAAATCTATATTAATATAAGCTATTTAGAAGTTATAAATACTACTTAGTTAGTAGCTATAACCTCTTAAAAGTAACCTTTATACTACTTAAAGCCTATTTAAAAAAATAATATATATCTCTAGCATTTATAAGTTAAACACCTTAGCTAAAAAGCTTTTAAGCATTTAGTATAAAATGCTTAAAAAGTGAAGATTAAGAAACTAACTTAACTAAAATGCAAATATTATTTTATAACTTATATATAATAAGTTATTTTATAAAGACTATCTAACTCTAAAAGTAGACGCTTATATTGATATATCTCTTAAGATCTATTTAATTACTTAGAAGCTTGCTTAAAAGCCTTTTAGCTTCTTATTATAAGAGATAAATATATAGAAAAGCTTTTTAGGTTTTGCTTTATAAATAAAACTTATTATAAAGTCTTTTAAGTGCTTTAAACTTTTGAGAACTAGGTTTTTTAATAGAAAGGACTTTTTATATATAAGATATAGTAAGATATTAATAGATCTATTATTATAATTTAAAGAACAACTAAATACCAGCAGTAAGCTTATAAGAATAATATTAATATTAAACTTCCCTTGCTTCATATAAAAAAACTAATAGAAAGAGGGGAAAAAGCAGAAAAAGAGGTAATTATATAAAGCATATAGATGCTTTATATAGTAAGGCTTTTAACTAAGCTATAGAATAAATTAGTGCTTATAGGGATTTTTCTATATAATATAAGTTCTTATATATTAATAAAATAGAAGTCTCTTAATAAGGTAGAAGAAAAATAGTTTAAGGAATATATTAATGCTTAGGCATCAGCTTATAGCGTTCTATAGAGCTTAGAAACTTAACCTTACTGAAGAAGGATATATACTTATAATTATAGAGCATATATCTTTAAGAGAAAAAGAAAAAGAGAGATAGAGAGAAGAAAGTTTAAAGTGGTTTTATAAAGCTATATTAGATACTTTATAAAATATATACTAAATATATATAATCTCTATAAGATTTAAATCTTAAAGCTTAGAAGAGTTATTATCTTATAAAATATTATATTTAATAAGAGTAAGTTCTATTTGAAATAAGATGCTGAGGAAGTTATAAAGCTTATAGTTATAAAATCTATTATAGAAGAAATTAAGGAATTACTTTCTGCTTCTACTATACTTATAAGCCTTAGTATTCTAAATAAAATTAACTTTATCTTTAATAAGGGAATTACAGCATAACAGTTGCTATAAAGCATAGAAAATTAAAAGACTATACTTAAGAATATTTAGTATAGCCTTCTCACTTCTGAGGCATCTTTTAAACTAACAGGCTAAAATCTTAGAGGTAAACCTCTTAAGTAAAACCTAAAGCTTATAAATAATAGAAGCTTAAGAAGTGATGTTATAACTATTAGATCTAAATTCTATAAAGCATTAGAAACTAGTGGAATAAAGCTCTTACTGAGAGGTATAGCAAACTTTAGACTAATAGAAATAAATAATATTTATAAAGACTTTTTTCTTTTTAAGATATAGCTTAATCTTAGTAATATATAAAAAAAACCTTTTAAGCTATAGAAAAAGTGTATTTATATAAAGAAGATTTACACTTAAACTTACTTTTATAAGAAAGGTAGCCTTTAAAGCAATCTAAAGAGTATATTTGCTATATTCTCTGATATTTTTATTAATATAGTAGAGGAAGTTATAATATCTAATAAATAAAATTAGAAACACTTTTTTGCTACTTTTATACTAGAGAAACAGAAGGCAATAGAGGAAAGCAAAGGACTTTATTGCATATTTTATAAGATAATAAAGTTAGAATTTGAAAAACCTTTTAGAAGCTAAACTTTTGAAAGCTTAATACTAAAACTGCCTCTAAAACCTCTTCTATAATCTGAGAAAATTCATTACTTAGAACTATTACTGCTCTTAAGGACTTAAAAAGATATAAAGAAGCTTTTGAGATAGCTTTAAAAGCTATTTATTGCTGCATATTATAAGAAACTTCAGAAGATTATTAACTTTAAGATATAGAGAGTTTTAGACTGCTTAAGAGCGCGCTTAAAGCTCCTTCTTTTGAAATAGGTCTTCACTTATAAGTTAAATATAGATAGATATCTTATAGAGATAAAAGCTTAAATTATTATGAGAAGAGACCTCTAATTAAGAGATCTTAAGAATATTTATGCAGCAACCTTTATATTAAAAACCTTTTAAGTTATAATAGCAATTAGTATTTAGTTTAATTATAAGATCTTTTAATATAATATAGTTAATATATTTCTAAATGCTAAAATGCTAAAAAGAGGAGAACTAATTACTTATAAGCTACCTTAAAAGATAGAGGAACTTATAAGGCATCTTAAATCTCTAGCAGAATATATTATTAAGCTAGATAGAGCTCTATATAGACTTTAAGATGCTTTGCTTCTTTAGTATAAAGAATTCAGCTTAACTCTTATAAGACTTAGTCTGTAAGGCTTAAAAGAGGACTTATACCTCTTTTAAGATTTTAACTAAAAGATTATAGTAGTTTTTTATATAGATAACTTCTTAGTTCTTTTTTATAAAGACTACTAAAAAGAAGCTAGTGAGATTATTAAAGGAATTAAAGAAGAATATAAAATTAAAGAGCAAAGAGATATTAAATAATATCTTAAAGTGTAAGTTATAAAAGATCAGAAGGCTTAAAAGATATTTCTAGTTTATAACTTATATATTAAAAAGATTACTTAAAAGTTTAACTTATAAGATGCTACTTACTTATTAATACTACTTCTATAAATAGATCTTAAGAAGAACTTAAGGTAAATAATAATTTAAGAGGTTAAAATCTATTAGAAAATAGTTAGATTAATACTTTATACTGCTATATTTATATAAGTAGATATTGCTTTTGCAGCAGCATTGCTCTTAAGATTCCTTATAAACCTATTTTAAAAGCATTTAGATATAGTAAGATATATAATATAATATCTATATAGAACTAAATACCTTTCTATATGCTTTAGCATCTTAAGAGGTAGACTTATAGATGCTTAAATGCTTCTTATTGCAATAGATGCTTTATTTGCAGATAATAAAGCTATATATTAATCCTTATAAAGATATCTTATAATGCTATTTAGAAGATTAATCTAATAGAAAGCAACCTAATAAGTAACAGTTATAACTTTAACTACTAAAGCAGAACTCTTAAGCTTAATAGAAATAGCAAAAGAGATAGTTACTCTTTAGAAGCTATTTAAAGATATCAAACTTAAACTTAATAATATTTAAAATATCTATTATAATAACTAATAAATAATTAAACTTATTATAAGCAAAAGAGAGAGATTAAGCATCTACTTAAGATATATTAATATTTATAATATATAATTAAAATAGAAATATTAGAAAAAAAGCTTCTAAGTTATTTATATGCTTATAAATAAAATGCCTGCAGATAAACTTATGAAAAACCTCTTATAAGTGAAGTTTAAATATTTCTACTTACTTTTAAACTTTAGAAATATAATATATCTAGTTATATTATACTTATAAGATTATAAAGCAAAGCTAGATTTCTCTTATTTATATAAAACCTTAAAAACTACTTAAAAACTTAAAATATCTCTTATAAAATAAAAACCTTATAGATCTTTAAACTAAAACAAACTACTTATTAAACACTAAAACACTACACTTATAAGAAAACTATACTTATAAACTTAGTATAAAATGCTAAGCTTATAAATAGCTTTCTGAAGGTCTTTAGTAGAAAACTAAGCTAAATTGAGAAAACCTTTAATATCTTTAATAATATTAGAATGCTTTTAAGAGCTTAAACTAATCTCTTATAAGAGATCTTTTAATTTTTTATTAATATTAAAAAAGTTATATTTAAAGACTTTATACTTTCTGAAGAGTATATATAGTATATAAGCAGAGCAGTAGAAAATAATGTTTTATAAGCATTAATAAGAAGAAGTGAGGCTTAAAGTAGTAGAAACTAAAGGTTTGCTTTAAGAGAAAGGAGGTAGTATTTTAGCTTATAAGATAGATAAGGTATTAGAGCGTAGGATTAATAGAGCGCTCTTAGCAATAGAGGATAATAGAGCATGAGAAGACTTATAAGATATAAGCTGCTGCTGAGCATTAGCAACACTAGAACCTATATAAACCTTTTTAACAACAGGCTTAAGAGTAGATATATGCTTATAAGAACACTTAATAGAAGTATTCTTTATAACTAAAAGAATAAGAGAAAGAGTGCTTATAGAAGGATTATTGCTTTATAAGGAATAGATATTATAAAAGCTTTGCTTACTCTTTATTATTTTTTTATAATATATAAAAGGAGAAACCTTTATAATATCTTTTTTATTAGAATCCTTAATTAAGTATACTTAAGATAACTATAAAGAATAGCGCTTTTAAGACTTTATGCTTTTAAGAAAGCTTATAAAGAGAGGTATTACTTAGTAAAGCGCTAAAGAAAGAGGAAGTTTATAAGAGATCTTGCTTTTTAGACTTTTTAGCTTTTGCTTTACTTATATTACTTTTTTCTTATTTACAGAAGATTTTGCAGTAAGTTTCTTAGTAGCAGTAAGCTTTTAAGCAGTAAGAAACTTATAAATCTTTAAGGTTTTATAATGCTGAGAGATAGAAAGGTTCTCTTTATAAGCATTTTATGCAGACTTTTAAGCTTTATAAGCTTTTAAAAGATATTATATATTTATTAGTAGTAAAAATAACTTATAAGCTGAATAACTTACTTTTTAAGCTTTTTTAACTTTAGAAACAGAATAAGTAAGCTTGCACTTAAGAATAGCAGTATTAAGCTCTTCAGCTTTATAAGTAAGTTTATAAAGGATTATAATATACTTATTATAACTGCTTTTAAAGTAGAAATTGCAGTAATTAAGATTAGTTAAGTGATAGCAATAAGTATAGTAGTTGCTGCAGCTATTGCTTATAGTATAGCATAAGCATTTACATTTATTAAGCTTACTAGCTTTATAATTATAGTTTTTATCTCTCTCTTTAGTAGGATGAATATTTAGAAGCAGTCAGCTTATAAGCTTATGAAAATGAGCGAATAAGATCTATTAGGCTTCTTTTGAGAGGATAGGAGTAGGGTGTTGCTGCTACTGTTTTAGTGAGATTAGGCTTTAATAGAGGTGTGTAGGATGCGCTTTAGAGTAAGGTAAGCAGATAGACTTATGAGAAATAAAAAGAAGATGAATTTTTTGCAGACTTAGGAGGCTTTTTAATAAGGTCTTCTTTAGGAGTAATAATCTTTTTATTATAACTTATTAGAAAACGCTTTAATAGGTATTTCTATTTAGAAGAAAGAGTAATGCTGAGATCTATATGCTTATAAGATTTGAGAATTATAATTAAGTTAAAGTTTTTAAGAGAAAGGTTAGAAAAATTAATTTTATTATTTTCTGACTTATAAGTAGTAAGAGCAGGCTTTTCTACTATCTTTTTATAAATTTGCTTAAGAGCAGAAGTGTGATTGTTAAAGATGGTTTTAAGAGGGTATTTATAGAGATATTAGTAGGAATAGACTTCAGAAAGTAGGTTTTTATAAGCTTTATTAATAGAGTTTATAGCTAGATTAATTTTATTAGCAGAAAATATATAGGAAGATTATAATAGTATTTACTAAGCTTATTAGTTAAATTATAAGCATTATAAGCAGCAGTATAAACAGCTTAGTTTCTTAGGATTTAGTTCTGTTCAGCTTATAGCTAAAGGCAGTATATATAAGCAGTCTTATAAGCTATAATAAAACTTAGAGATTATATAATAGAATAAGAAAAGACTTATAAAAAAGATTATAAAGATGTGCAATTTTTGAGAGATAATGTTATAATAGAAAATGTAAAGAATAGATAATTATAATAAAATATAAAAAGTTGTATAAAAAGAAAAAATAGACTTATATATAGCTTAAGAAAATTCTTTTTCTTTATTTATATTTAGTTAATTAACTGCTTTCACTTATAAGCATAAGATATATAAGCTAGTGTGGTTTATATATTTATAAAGCTGTCTGAATAGATTATAAGTTAAGAGTGCTTATTAAGATGCTTTTAACCTTAATATAAGAGGTAGGCTTTTAAGCTATTCTTTCTTTATAAGGAGTTTTTAGATTTTCTATATATATTCAGTCTTTATATAATTTATTTTAGCTTATAAGTATTTTAATATATATATAAAGCATATTTAGCTATTCTTACAGCTAAAGAGATGTATAGCAATCTACCTTACAATATGCTTTCTGCTTTATGCAGCCTTTTAGTGAGCCTCACTAAAGGAGCAGGTTATATAATTAGCATAAGCCTTATAAGCTTACGATTTAAGGATGCTTATAAGGGTAAACTCCTCTTAAGCAATATATGCCTTTTTATAAACTCTTTAGGTCTCCTCTAACTGCTAGCTCTTAGCACTATTTAAATACTAAAAATAGGTTAGTAATACTATTAAGAATAATAAAAAGAAGAATAAGTTATTATAAATTAAGATTATTACTTTTGCTATATTAAAATCACTTAACTAATATATACTAATCTTTATAAGCTATTATTATAAGTTTTAGTAGTTATCTTTAGTGCTGTTTAGTATAAGTTCTATTTAAATAACTTCTTCAGTTAGAGCAATACTAATTTAAAGCTCTATTAAGATGCTTTTGCAACTTAGCATAACTTTATAAATTTTATATTAAAATAATAACTTTATTAAGCTTATTCTTATTAGGCTTAGTAATATTAGCAGGCTGTTATATTAATAGAAGTAATAGAGCGACTTATTATTAACTAGTAAGTTAAAGCAAAAGAGGACTTAAGATGCTTACTAAGCAATTTAAGCTATATATAAATATAAGTTAAGAGTTAAGTGTATTAATAATAGAGATAGTATTACTAGTAATTATTATATATTTTATCTTTTTAGCTTAATAGGCTTGCTTTTTTATTTTTAGATTAGTAAAAGGCATTTTATAGCTTAAGTAGAAGCTATAGCTAATAGATTAATAACTATTAATAAGGCACTAAAAGAGATTATTATAGATATAACTTTATGCTATAATAGATGCTTTATTAAGACTAATTTTAAGCTTTAGAGTGAGATTGCATTAAAGTTAAGAAGTAGTAAAAGCAGCAGAAGTAGTATTAATAGTATTAATAGATTTAATCTACCTTTTTATTTAAATATTATAAATTAAGTTAATATCTTACTGCTAGTATTATATTATAACTATATACTGCTAAATTTTCTCTTTTATAATTATGCTTCTGTTTAGTTATTATTATTAATATTACTGCTGATAAGGCTGCTATTAATGCTGCTATATACTAAAAAGTGAGATTTACTGATTTTATCTTCTTTGCTACTTATTCTTCAGATTAAGCTTATGCTGCAACTTCTCTATAAATATCTATAATATCTACAGAGAACAGAAGGAACTAGAGATAATAAATAGAATGCTGATCTCTATATTGCTCTTAATACTATCTTATAAGCTTATTTTCAACTTAAATCTTTCTAAAAAGTATTAATAGATTAGTTTAATAAGAATAATATTTCTACTAGTATTACAGAGGTAATTAGAGGTTAAATTAAGTAGTTTCTGCTTAAATAGAATATTATAGATTTAACAGCAGACTATAGTTTATACTTAACGCTTTATATTATTAAAAGCTAACTGATTTTTAGGCAGATAATATAATACTTTCTATTAATATTATTAACTAAAATCCTCTTATTAAAGCAACTAATAATATTTACTTTTCTATTATATCTCTTATTTAATTACTTAATAATAATAATAATAGCAAGCTTTAATAAGCAGAGAGGGTTTTTCTTACTTCTTTATATAGATATAAAGATCTTAACTTTAATAACTAGTAGTAATTTATTTAATAAATAGAATATACCTCTAATACTGCAGCTAAAGAGAAATATATTATAATTAAGGCGTTATAAAGCTAACTAACTATTAAGATTAAATTGTTTTTTTATATTAATATTATATTGTTTTAAGTAAAAGAGGCTTTTAACAGTAGTAAAGTTAAATATTATAGCTGCAAACTTAACTTTATAGTAAGCTTTCCTCTCTATTAATATCTCTAACTATTTTAATATAAATACTATAGTAATAAAAGTGATTTAAGATAGCATTAATATTACTAGCTACTTTAAAAGCATAGTTGCAAAAAAAGTTAGTAAAAAAGGCATCTATTACCTTAAGTTATTTAAATTGCATAAATTGCTTCTATAGGTGGCTTTTAAGGTCTCTAAAGTATGCCTTAATAAGGTTGAAATCTAGTGAGTATGCAGGTAAGTATAGCAACTTAATGCTATACTTTTAGCAGGCTTCTTCTAATTACTTTATATTATGCTATACTACATTATCTATAACTAATACTAATTTTAAGCTAGAAAATATCTTTATTTTTAGTAGTATAAAGTTTTTAATTTAAAATAAAAAGCTATTAGCACCTATATATTTAAGATAAATAATATAATTAAAAAGACTGTTAATAGTAAGAGCTGATAAGATATAATGCTATATACCTCTTTTCAGAACACTTTGCTTTAACAGCCTTATGCCTTTTAGCGCTCAGCTTATATATCTAGCACTACTTTAATAATTAATACTACTTTTATTAATAAAAACAAATATATTAGCAGTATAGTTATAGATTAATATAATATATATCTCTTAAGCAGCTTAGTTTTATTGCTAAGCAATATATTAAATCTTCTTTTTCTTCTATTAGATCTTTTTAAAATAGCAAAAGATTGCTAATATAGATATAAATAAATTAAACTCCTCTATAAGGAAACCTTAAACTTTATTAAAGTAGCAGTTAGTTTTATTATATAAAAGCTTAAAGATTGCCTTTTTATAGATTAGCATTATTTTATAATATTTAGAACCTATTAGTTAATAAGGTTTTAATATATCTTTAGATGCTTTCTATTATTAATAATAGATTTAAACTGTTATAATATTATACTTAATAAGCTTTATAATTAACTTATTATTAAAATAGTAAATAGATAGCAACTTCTTCAGCTAAGCTTATTATTTACTATTTAACAGCTTTAGTATTATTTATTTTATAATATTAATATAATTTTAATTAAATATAATGCTAGTAAAGAGAATAAATAGTGAAAAAGCTATATTATATATATTTTATATTTCTAAATAGATTTAGCAATAAGATCTTTAGTATTAATATATTTAAAGTATTCTGCTACTAAAAAATAAAATATAGTTTTATAAATATTATATTACAAAAAGAGGCTTATTAATAACAGAGCTATGACAAGTACTACGTAGTAGTACTACAACTACGTAGTATACTACATACTACATGTAGTGTAGTGTAGTTGTAGTATTTAAAAAAGAATTGTAGTATACTACAACCCCACTTATTAACTTTGTAGTATACTACAGCCCCACTTTTAAATCTGTAGTAATGTAGTATAATACTATATACTACACTTTAAAAACTAGATATTTAATTTTAATTAATTAACTAGTATTTATTTAAAGCTAGTTTTTAGTTATATAATTATTTAATTAATAATTAATTATTATAATAATATATATACTAATATTATATACTATATATAATTAATAATAATTAGTATATATATTTAATTATATATATAACTGATTAATAAAGATAACTTAATAGTTTTTTAATATTAAATTATATTTTAGTTATAATAACTATTTAATAAATAACTTATTAATATTTATATAGTATATTATTTTATATATAATATTATAGCTAAAATGTAATATAATTTGTAGTATATAATATACTACATACTATAACTACAGTAGTATATAGTATAGTTATAGTACTAGATTTTTCTTTATAGTATACTACATACTATAACTATATATAGTCCTATAATACTGTAGTATATAGTAGTTAATGCTCTGATTAATAATACTAATAGTTAATTTATATTTAGATTTTATAATAATATATATTAATTTATTAATAATATTAATAAAATAAATAATAATAATATTATAAGCTTTAAATTAATATACTTAGCGACAGCTTCAGCCCCTTTAACGCTTTAAAATGCATACTTAAGAGGAGTTAACTCTAAGAAAATGAAAAGAAGGATAGTATATAGATTCTAGCGAAAAGAGGCTATTTTGAAGCTATCAACAATTAATTTATATAATAATTTGCGTCGATTGATGCGTTTGTGGCGTTTATATGTATGTATGGCAAAAAGTGGTGTTGAGGGGCGTTAAATCGCGTATTGACAGGGGTTTCGGGCAGGGCAAACGCAAATGAGTGCGCTGCTGCCTCCCCACCTGACCTCAGTCACCTCCGTCAGCCTCAACGACCTCCGACATCTACAGTATCTCGACTTGCACCTCTCACGTACCAGCCGTTCATCTCAAGATAGATTTCAATATTGCTCACCGCTTGAATATCTTCTTGAGGCGTACCTCCGACGCTGACAGCCTGGCTTCATTTGCACCATCACTCGTCCACACGGTAGCCCCGATTGCGTCATTCAGAGGGTACATCGGCAACGGCCTGGTGACAGCCTCCTCGGGACCACATTTCTGTTCGTAACAGACCGAAAAACGACGAACAGGACGGGAGCCGGGAAAGAACCACCGCACGAAAGGCACGGAAGCGGTAACCCACGATGGCCAAGGAGAAGACGCTGCGCATCTTTTGCTTCGGCGACTCGCTGACGGCTGGGTTTTCGGCTTACGGCTCAGTCTACCACCCGTACTCCATCGCTCTGACGCAGAAGCTATCCAAGGATTTGTCCAACACGCAAGTCATCGCCACCGACAACGGCATGCCGGGAGATGTCGTCACCCAGGGTGCTTTTGCACAGCGGTTCGCGAGCGAAGGTCTGTTGCCGTCCTCCACTTTCATCTCACACGATATCTCACTTCACGTCTCACTCATAGCCGTGCATGGATGATACTGATTGATTGCATGCAGTGAACTCAGTATCACATGATCCGGCCGCTGGCAAATCAGTCCCAGCAGCGTACGACTGGGTTATTATCTTGGGCGGCACAAAGTAAGTTCAAGCTCACTCATAATGGGTGCCTGCATCTCAATAACTGCTAACACTCTTGCAGCGACTTGGCATATAGCGTGCCTCCAGAGAAGATCTTCCAGTCTCTCCTAGCAGTCTACAATACAGCCCTCGAGAAGGGAAGCAAGGTTCTTGCGTTAACAGTACCTGAGACTGCCATTAAGCACAAGAAGGTGGATGCCGCGCGGAGTCAACTCAACTCTGCCATTCTCTCACACGAAGCGCCAAATTAGTACGTTCAAGTCTACTCCTTCACCACCCAAGTCGTCACGCGAAACGGAGAGAAATACTGACCACAGCTAAGCTACGCCTTTGATCTCAACGCCAGAATCCCCTACCACGCTCTCCCGGACAGAGAGCGTAAGAAGTACTGGGACGACGGCGTGCACTTTACCCCGGCAGGTTACGACTGGATGGGCGGCCACATCGCCGAGGCGCTGGGCAACTTTATCGAACTAGAGCGCGACCCCAACTCGCGCAGGTCACGACGCACGAAGCGGTACAAGGAGGAGGACATCTCCTTTGACGAGGAGTCGGGCGACCCACGGTCGCTGAGTGAGGGATACGTGGTCGTGCGGATGAGAGACTTGGATTAGATACCTTTTATAATGCACCCTTTTTCTCTTTTTGCTGACATCTCTCTATCTGTCGGCTGCTTCGCCATTTCGGCTGCCGAGGTGACCTCTCTGATGGGTGGTCTTATTTGCTATGCTTGTTTTGTGTGATCCCCCTTTAACGCCAATGATCCCCCTTTACAACGCCAGATATGTTCATCATCCAGTCGTAGCCGTCATTTCATACAACCAAGTTGGCCTCCACGAATTCCTGGGTCGGACGATTATCAACTGCGTTTGCACACAAGGTGGAATATGTTGCAGAAAGGGTGGTGGTACTCACGGGGAACTGCTTCTGTAAAGCGTTGGTCACGTTCTCGACCTCTTCGGCCATGCTCTGCACATTGGCGTCCCACTGCCTCATCTCCTTGCCGACCGTCACCTCCGCCCGCCCGCTGCCCTTCTGGCCCGAGGCTTCACCGCCCTCGAACCAAATCACCTCCTCAAGCTGGTCGATCCGGCCGAGCAGCCGTCCCTGCTCAATCATGCGCGCCGTCGTCTCCTCCGCCTTCTCCCCGTCCAGGCCGAGCAGCGAGCCGAGCGCCTCGAAGCCGATGTTGCGGTACAGACGCGAGGCGCCCAGCAGGTTGTGCTCCACGACGGCCTTGGCCAGGACGGTGGACCCGTCGGCCGTCGTCGCGAGCTGGTGCGGCTGCAGGCCCTGCGCGAACTTCTCCACCTCCTCGGGCGCGAGCAGCCTGTCAAAGAACATCTTCTCCAGCATGCCAAACTCGTCCAGCCCGGCGGACCGCTCGTCCTTGTACAGCTTGCCCAGCGCGCGGCTGCGCATCGGGCCGGCGGGGGCGAGGATGGCGCACTTGACGGCCATGCTGAGGGTGTGCAGGCGCTCCTCCTCGGCGATGGCCGGGCTCAGGCTGATCTCGTGGTAGCGGTTGCTGGCACCCAAGAAGTCGCGCTTGGAATCCAGGATGCGGGCCTGGGAGAGCTTGAAGTGCAGGTCGAGGTCGCGGTCCTGGACGGTGTGCATTATGTTCTTGAGCTTGTTCACGTACGTCTCGGCAGCGGTGGTATCGTCGACCTCGAGGTAGTTGCGGGCGATGCGGACCCAGACGCGGGCCTTGTCGTCGTTTGTGACTTTCCGCTGGGAGCCGTCGAGGGGGATCTCGGCGAGGGACTTGGCGGCGTCGAGGAAGTCCTCGTTGTTCTCGTGGGCCTCGGCGACGAGCTCGCGGACGGCGGCGGCCTGGTCGAGGAAGGAGGATGGCTGGGCGCTCAGCTGGGAGAGGGTGTGCGTGCCGACGGCGATCCAGAGGTCGTCGTTCTTGAGGTCGCGGAGGACCTTGACGAAGGTTGTGAGGACGGCGCGGGTGGACACGATGCCGAGAGAGGCCGCGAAGAAGGCGTCGAGGACGGCGTTCAGGTCGGAGGTGATTGTCGGCGGGGAGGAGAGGTTCTTGATGTCGGTGATGATGGCGTCGTAGGCCGCTGCCTTATCGCCCGCGGACTCGGCATGGGCGAGCCGCTCGGCGACCTTTTGCGAGGGCGCCATCGTTTGCTTGCTGGCTTGCTTCCTTCGTCGTGTGTGGGGGTTTTCGTGGGAGTGAGCGGCAGTAGTGAGGTTCTTGCTTTTGGGGTTATGGTGTTGAAGTCGCGGAGCTGGAGCTGAGCTGTCCGTTGGTCGTCATTGGTAAGGTTAGGCAGGCAAGGTGGAATGGTGGGGTAATAGCTTCGGAGAGGTTGTGGAGGGGTGCAAGGGCCCACCATCAAAAGTCAAAGGCTTGCCTTGTACGACAAACGGAGCTCGACATTGAAAAAAGGCCATGTGCAATTGAAGTAAGGCACTGGGATTGAGTAAGCTGCGTTGTCGGGGGGTTTATGGAAAAGTCGCTTCCACTGCTCATCACCGACTATTTTCATGTTCTTGTACTTAACTCCTAGTCAACCAACAAGTTCAGGCACATAAGAGACTATTTAATTTTGATCCAGAACGGCTACAAATTTCTGGGCTGCTAAGCAGAAAATTCACGTCTGGGTTTTACGAAGAGACCGCCACATTTTCCTATGTCTGCGCGGCTATATTCCCCATGTATCCAACTACTCCTGCCAAATACGGTAGTAGAAGTAACAATAATATCCGTAGTAGCAACGAAGACGACGACGATAGTAGCGATGACGACAATGACGAACATATTACCACAGGAAAAGTAGTCGCTTTAGCACCGGGAAAATAGGCGGTATTTTACGAAGGCTGGTCTCAATATCCAAACCAGTAAACCAAAGCTGTCATGTGAGGATAGCAGTGTCCAGACCCAACCCACGCCGAGGATCTCCGTCACTACTTCACAGTCTGGCCGGACCCGCACTGGCATCACAGGTAAGGTAGCTACGTGGGAAGCTCTTGAACGAGGCATGCTGCTCAAAATCGACTTGTTGATTCAGACCTCGGATTTCCCCCGTCGGTGAACAATCGGAATCAAGGAGGCTGGTCTTCACAACATTCGCTGGACTATTTTAAAGCGGTCGCGTGTCTGGGCCATCGGGATTTTTTGCCAAACACGACTCGCTCTCACCCCGTCAATTTTGACCACCCACGATCGCGCGAGACAGGGATCAGCCGGAATGCATGGGAGTTGTGAATGCATTAAATTATGAACGGTGCGCGGGTATCTTTCCAAACATCGGCCCACCATCAGCCGATGATGACGAGCGAACCCTTCCAGCCTAGATATACACTTTTTTTTTCTCCCTCCCCGGTGTCTTTTTATTTCCAAGATGCTATGAAAATATTTCGCACACCTTTGTTTTCTCTTGAAAACTAGTGTTGCAAAACAATCGGCTTCCCCGCCTCCCAGTTGTGCAGGCTCTCCTGGATATTGACCCAGTACCTCAGCTTCACCGCCTCCCTCTTGGCCGTATCGATATCGTCGTGCCGGAAGGCCTCCTCCAGCACCTCCTCGCTCTCGCGTATCCGGCCCTCGTTCGCCGCCCGCTGGCCCTCCAGCTCGCTCTCCGCCTCCGCCTCCTCAATCTCCTCGCGCGCCTCCAGCACGACCATCAGCAGCTCCGGGTCCTCGACCTTGAGCGTCTCGTCGTTGGCCACGTCCACGCCCCGCAGCTGGAGCAGGTACTGCGCCCGCAGCAGCGGGTTCGAGAGCGTCTTGTACGCCTCGTTGATCCGCGCCGACGTCGCCTCCGCCCGGTTCTTGAGCTCCGCCGGGTGCATGTCCGGGTGCGCCTTGGCCTGCAGTCGGAGGAATTCGCGCCGGAGAGCGCGCTGGTCGATGGGGAAGTGGCCCTTGGGCGGCGGCCCGTCCGGGAGCGTGATGGGGAAGAAGTCGTAGTGCGTTGCCGGCGGCTTGCTCTCCTGCGCGGAGGAGGCCGTTTGCTCGCTCGACGCTGCCGTCGCCGGTCGGGAGAGGGACGCCGTCACTGACATCCACCTTGTCTGAGTGAGGCAGTTGAAGGGCTTCGGGCCCCATTGTGTTGTGCTTCTCGCGGCCAGCGGCGTGCTGGTCATTGCTCCCGTCCCGGCTACCCGGGCCATGGTCGCTTGTCGCCGGCACCTCGCACAGAGGCGTGATACGTCGCGCGCACTCGTCGTGATTGAAGTACGCATTCTGCAGAACCGGTACGATTGAACCCGAAAACTCGTATATACGCAGCGCGAAATCGGTAAGTTGCTGGCAGCAATCGTGGGGGGTATCTATGCGATTTGGAAACACAGTGAATGGTCCTTTGTGTTGCTCATCCGCAAAAGTACGAAATTTGCGACGGCTGAAGGGCGAATGGATGACGTCCCCCCCTTCCTGTTAATTGCCCACACTGCCGCGCCAAAGCGAAGCGAAGCGGGTTGAGGTGGTCCTAGCGCCGAGAGCCGCGCCGACATGTCCGAAGTCGGCCGGGGGGGCCAAAGTCGGTCTTTTCGCGGGCTCGCGGCATTCTTTCCACGGGCGGGTCCTGCTCGACATTGTTCTCCATTTAAAAGGAGCCACAGCTTTTGACTAAAAAGTGCGGTGTGATTCGATGGTTGTCGGGTCACGACTGTTGTGCTGCTGTCTGCATCCACACCCTTCCGATGTCTGGGGTCGATTAACTGCATATCGATAATGCCAACAGCCAAAGAGAAACTTCGTGTCATCATAGACTTGCGATTCGAGGAAAACGACGTACGGACAGTGAATCATCAAGATGCACTCTTGGACCTGGACTGGAAATCCTACCCGGCCGCTCCTCGTGAAGCTCAACCTCTTCTAAGGCCTTATCAGAAAGACGTTCCATTCAAAAGACCAATCAGGGGATTCTTATTCATGCATGTGCACCTATTTGGGCAGCTTTCTCCTACGCCTACCGTATACGTATCCAGAATTGTGTAAGCACCCGTATCAGGCTTGCTTTCACGGACGTGCTCCCCCCAACCCCAGATCAAACCCCACGGGACTGGTTCCTAGGCCAGACGTACGGGGTAATTACCGCCGAATGGTAGGCGACTTATTACGACGATGGTGCCCGCTTCGCTCGACCTGTCGAGGTTCGTCCCAGTTTTCGTGTTGAAAGTCGAGAGCTGAGCCCGCGAACTGCTGAAACATCATGTCCAAAGTATTTACTGCTGAAGAAGGTCAGTCCACGTCGGCTTCTCTGCTCGCCCCGGCGAGCCCAATTCCTCCTTGCTGACCCCGGAACTATCAGTGCGAAAGCACAACACCCCAGACAGCTGCTGGGTCGTGCTCTACGGCAAGGTGTACGACGTGACCGAATTCCTCCCTTCCCACCCCGGCGGCTCCAAAATCATCGTGAAGCTGTCCGGCAAAGATGCGACCGACGAGTACGACCCGATCCACCCACCGGGTATCCTCGAGGAGAACCTGAAGCCCGAAAACTGCCTCGGCACGATAGATCCTGAGTCGCTGGCTCTGCTGCAGCCCGCGCCGGCCAAGGCAGAAGACGCGAAGCCCAAGGAGGGGCCGCCTCGCTTGGAAACGCTGCTCAACCTTGATGAGATTGAAGAGGCTGCCACAAAGTTGATCCCCAAGAAGGCATGGGCATACTACTACTCGGCTGCGGATGACCTGTGGACGAAGAGCAACAATGGCCGCGCATACAGGCAGATTCTGCTCAGGCCGCGCGTGTTTGTTGACTGTACTCAAGTTGATACCTCTACATCAATTCTGAGCCACCATGTTGGGCTCCCGCTGTTTGTGTCACCAGCTGCCATGGCCAGACTCGCCCATCCTGACGGCGAGCGTGGCATTGCAAAGGCGGCTGCAAAGTTCAATGCGATGCAGTGCGTGTCCAACAACGCCTCGATGACCCCAGAGCAAATCATTGAGGGTGCCGAGCCAGGCCAGGTCTTTGGATGGCAACTCTACG
Source organism: Colletotrichum horii (assembly GCA_027406005.1). Classification (NCBI taxonomy): domain Eukaryota; kingdom Fungi; phylum Ascomycota; class Sordariomycetes; order Glomerellales; family Glomerellaceae; genus Colletotrichum; species Colletotrichum horii. The sequence continues at coordinate 6,720,774 of JANVYB010000001.1, read as the reverse complement.
TCCAAAACGACAGGGCCAAGAGTGAAGCCATGTTGAAGCGCATCAATGCCATGAGAGATCACTACAAGTATGTCTGCTTGACGCTGGACGCACCCTGGCCCGGCAAGCGTGAGCTCGACGAGAAGCAGCAGTTTGAGGGTGCCTTCGAGGTCGAGTCAGAGTCAAACTCCAAGGCCGAGGAGGCTAAGCGGCCAGGCGGTGGTGGTGTCGGCCAGCAGCTGTTCTTTGGAACGGCAGCCGACTTGACATGGAAGACAACCCTTCCCTGGCTTGCAAAGCACACCGATCTGCCCATCGTGCTCAAGGGACTACAGGCGCATGAGGATGCCTACCTGGCTGCCATGTATGCGCCTCAAGTGAAGGCCATCATCTTGTCAAATCATGGAGGTCGTGCTCTCGATACGGCCCCGCCTGCGGTTCACACTTTGCTGGAGATCCGCAAGTACTGCCCCGAAGTGTTTGACAAGATCGAGGTCTGGGTCGACGGCGGCATCAAGCGTGGAACAGATGTTGTCAAGGCTCTGTGCCTGGGTGCGAAGGCTGTCGGCGTTGGTCGCGCCGCCCTCTTCGGTCTAGGTGCTGGTGGCCAGGCCGGTGTGGAGAGGACGTTCGAGAGTGAGTCTTGCGTGTGCAAGGACATGTCGTCGTTGACGGGTCGCTAACTTTTTTGTTCTAGTCTTGAAGGCTGAGACGGAGACATGCATGAGGCTACTTGGTGCGAAGAACATCAGCGAGCTGGGCCCCAAGTTTGTAAGTGACACCACCACGATCCAAACGCAAGACCCTGGTGAGACGTCGGTTGCTAATGTATGCGGCAGATCAACACTCGCCAAGTTGAGAGGGATATTTACGACGGCGAGTCTGGGCTCGAGAACAGGGTTAGCCTGTGGGTGAAGTCGAAGCTGTAGATTGGCAGCGCCATGCCTGTACACCAGCTGAAAGGTGGAGGCTCTTTGAACGTTTGCAAAAGAAGGGGGCAAATTGCTGTCATCGCGGGGTAGACGGTATCAATTTGCCCGCGACGCCGCGATTGCATGATCCCTGACCTCACAAATGTGGGATGCGCCTCAGCTCAGTTCAGGGTCAGCCTGGGCATCGTGAGCTGAGATGAAGGGTTGATAAGGAAAAGATGGTGGCATACGACAACGTCACAATTCCGCCGGCTCGCTCAGCCGTGTAGAGTCATATATGAACGTAGAAGGACGCAGAGAGTTCTGGATTTCGAATAACAGGGTTAGGCTTCGGATGCCAATTATTGGCAGCTATTGTCATCCTATCAGTGGTCGGTCCGACGTTTTGAAACGAAACCCTCAGTGATGTCTTTGAATTTATTTCCGATCCGACGGCTTCGCTGTCATTGTTAGACCCGAGCGTCGCCCACCAAGGCAGCCGGCGACAGAAATGTCCCGGCGTGGTGGGTTGGGTTCCACGATTCTCGGTCAGTAAACGTCAGGCGGTGCGGCGACTTGAGACGGAATTACGTCTGTTGGGAGGTTGAAAGGCCGGGAATCGTTGTCGGCGGCGACGGGATCGTGAAAGATGTCGCGTGAGGAGCCTGAACCTTGGGCCAGGTTGGGAGATGTACATTGCGCGGCATGATGGATGGATGTAGGATCCATACGTCTCTTACACGGTTAGTGATGCTATTGTGGCTCTGTGAGTAACCACGGATGATCGGATCGCGAAGGACGGTGGGTTTTTGGCAGAGTTTTGGACGAGGTTGATGTGTTTGGAAAGGAAGAAGACGATGGTCCCTCGTAAAAACAGCTGCCTTTCGGTTCCCAACGTAGCATTCGGCCGATTGAATCGAGTCGAGTCGGTCCAAGTCGAGTCAGCCCCAGCCCACTCGGGCAAGAAGCTTGTGCAGGGGTGGTTGACGGCATCCCGCGTGGCACACGATGAGGTCGGTGACGACGGGGAGAAAAGAAGAGACTGACAACGAGGACAACCCCAAACAATTGTAAATGCTGTATGTAGTACAGACGAGCAGGACTTCAAATGTCGAAGTGGGTGTGACACGGAGTGACAGCCTTCCCCGAGAGCTTCCCATGCTGAGAGATGAGAGAGGCGGCAAGAGAGGGTGGACGCACAGAGCATCGAGCAGCTTCAGCTCCACTGGTCATCAGCGACGAGACGCATGTCGTTGGCCGCTCAGTTGCTGTTGTTGGTGTGTGATTTCCGGTGGAGATGCGCTAGGTAAGGCACCTACCTGGTAGGGTGCTTCTGGGTTGTGATTCTCCACTGGTGGGTGCCTTTTTCCCCCTCCTTTGCGCGCCCAGGCTCCCCGTCCAAAAAGAAAGTGCAGCAGCGGCCTCCGCTCCCCCCGCCAGCACCCGTCGTGCCCAGGCCGGGGTATGCAGGGGTTGGAGTGGTTGGGGTGGGCACGCGATGGACGACCTCAATGTCGGCTGCCCTTCGTCGTCCTGCAGTCTGCAGGTGCCTCGTCCAAGAGTGAGAGCACCTTCTTCGTTTTCAGTTTTTTTAGTGGGCGCGCTGGCAAAAGGTCCCCTCCACTTCCCAATCTTTTTTCACCTCATACTTTTTTGCCTTCGACTAGCCAGGCCGGTAGGCAGGGCAGGGCAGGGCAGGTCAGGTACTTTGGGTGTCTCGTTCTCTCGTACTCGAAGCAAATCATTGGCTTCCTGCGTCAAATCTCCGAGGCTATTTCGTCGTCTCCAGCCAATCCGAACCCATCCTCACCCCATTTCGGTCTACTGCCGCTTCCTCTGTGCTGTCATTTCGACACCGTTCTTTTCTCTGCATACGTACTCTGCGTGTACCCACGAACTGGTATCCTTCCCCCGCCCATCTGTGCACGCCAGCAATCCCTCCCATCCGTGGTTCACTAAGGTAGCACCTTTCCTGGTGCTTGTTTGTCAGCTCTTTCCTGCGAAGCCCGTCTTGTGATGCCTCTCGACGCCATGCGTTCATAGTGGCTTGGGCAGCCAAGATTTGGCGCGATCCAGAAGGCAGCCCTGGGGTTTTCGAGACCAAGATGCTCATTGGCCCTTGAGCAGAGTCCGACAACTTCACCAGTGGCGCACGGCAGCTTCGCGGGCACAGCGAACAGCCGTCAGCCTCAGGGCCGTGATACTTTGATTGGACAGGCGAGTATTCCCTCTCCAGCGCTAGAAGCCAGCCGGACCTGCCTAGTGGCCATTGGGCCGCTGCTGGGAAAACTCCAACGTCCACTGGATTCCTTGCCTCCGCGATGAAGCTTGTCTCATCTCCAAAAATGCAAACCGACGCCCCCCCAGCCGTTTATTCTTTTCACGCCGCACCCATCTTAGTTCTCAGACCTCTCCGGCTCTTCAAGCCAACCGACGACCCGAACGGCCTATCATGGGCTCACAATTCAAAAAGACGGCATCATGGTCTCGAAATGCAATGGCCAACCCGCGTTCTCGCCTTGCTCCCCTGCCTCTTTTGGCGGCCAAGCCACCAGAGCCCGTATATCGATTGCGCCGCAGACGCAAACCAGTGCTACCACACACGAGATCACTTTCATATGCTTGACCCAAGACCTCAATTCTCTTCACAAGATGCCGAGGGACCGCCAGCCGGTCGCCCAGCAGGATTGCAACTCTGCGTGTTACTAGGCACCGCGCAAGGGACCACCCCGGCTCTGCTCGACACACAATGCGGGGCAACCGCTTCGAGATGGTGTCGACCTTGTTCTCGGCATGCCACCCAATCTGGACGCTGCCCCGGCCTGCCCTTGCAAGTCTACCGCCGCCAGCCCATCCGTGCCATCCATCCTGAACCCTCCCAAGCGCAGATTCGGACGTCAAATCTTGGTGACCTGACAGCTTTTTCATCTGCATCCAGTCACGCTGTGCCATCTGACTGGTCGATCCCGACTCCTTGTTACGCAGTCGGGCTAAGTATCCGTTCGATAGATAGCCCACGCACACGACGTACGGATACTATGGATGGTACACGCCCACTTCGTTTTCCCATGAACAGAGGTCAAAATGTACGCCGGGCACATATGTACTCAATATCCACAGACGCCCAGCCCAGGTACCTGCGCCGCGACCCAACTTTAGACTACCCTGTTTACCTACCGAGTCGGGGCGTCTTAGTCGAATGGGTCGAGGCGAGCGAGGGGGTTACATGCTTGAACCATTGTGGACATGAAGATCTCGAGCTATCGCTACCGTGTGATGCTTTAAGGGTGCCCATTATTCCCCGGCATCCCCAGCCCTTACCCCAGAAAGCATCTCTCGATCTCTGTACTTAAACACCTTTGGTCCCACTCGACTACTTAGTCCCTCGATACCCTGCCCGCCATCGTTCAGCTGTCATCGAGGCATCCAAGCGGACTGTTTGCTCCTTCGCCTCCTTCGAGAGAAACATCGGCCTGTTACGGAAGCGAGCAACAACTCTACGACTATTGCATCCCCCAACGCATAACACACACATAAGACGCACAGCACGACTCGGTCAAGATGAGGGACAAGCAAGATGTCAACCATTCCGAAAACGCCTTGAACGGTGTCAATTCTGGAGGAAGCGGCAAGAACAAGTCCTGCATGAGGCATTGCAAGAAGCTGTGGTGGGCGTACCTACTCCTGCTGGTGGTCATCACCGCCATTGTCGTCCCAGTCATGTAAGTACACGCGATCAGATCCTCACTAGCCACCGGGACGTTCCTCCAAGCATGATACTGACCCTTCCTGCAGCATTTTGGTTGCCGTTCCAAAGATTGCCCAGCATAAGCTCGACGAGGCCGAGCTCGTTGTCGATGGAATTACCCTCTCCAACACAAAGTCCAACTCATACAACATGGCCATCAACTCGACTTTGAAATCGGACGGCAAGGTCAAGGCTACGATTGAGGGCTTCGAGGGAGTCATGTACCTTGAGGACTTGGAGCCGCACACCCCCTTCGTGACTATCAACTTCCCTGAGACCAAGTCTGTCAAGATGCAGACCGTCAACATCAGCCAGCCCATTCAGATCCAGAACATGGCGGCTTTCACAACCTTCAACACCTGGTTCCAAGCAAACGAATCCCTCAGAGTCACAGTCTACGGCGAAACCCACGTCAAGGTCTCTGGACTCCCCAAGAGATACCCCGTGACCTTCAAGAACACGGTCACCCTGCAGGGTACGATCTGAGTTCAGCCCCAAGTTGTCGCATGATAAGCTAACAAAGCCTAGCCCTCAACGACTTCAAGGGGCTCAATGTCACCGAGAGCGAGATCAGTCTGACCCCCGACGCCAATGGCGATAACTTCAAGGGCAAAGTGACGATCCCCAACCACTCCGTCATTACTCTCGAAATCGTAAGTTCATGCAGGTCAGCAAGGTTGCAGCCGTGACTGACACGAAGCTTTCCAGGGCAACGCCTCTTTCCACAACCTCCTCAACAACAACGACATCGGCACCGTCTACATCGACAACCTTGTTCTGCATCCGGGCGACAACAACGTCAACATGCGCGCCAACATCTCCCAGGCCCCCGTCCTCACGGCCATCCAGGCGAAGCCCGCTTGCGAGAACGGCGTCATCCCCTTTGGCCTTAACGGCAAGGACGTCGTCAACGGCGGTCAGAGGCTGTCGTACTTTGCTGATGCTCTGGCTGCTGGCACGGTCCTTACTGACATCAACGTCGGCGCTGCCCTCAAGAAGATCGGTCTCAACCTTACCTGCAGCTCTTAAGCAAGCGAGCTTTACGATTAGAGAAGATAAACGCATGGGGAAAACGGGAAGTGGGAAGGCAAGGTGTCTGCTCGCTGGTTCGAAATAATGGTCTACTTCTACTCTCACGGGGGAGGATTTACGTGCTATGTGTGGAAGATTTCGATACCTTGACCTCTGTGAGATTACGATACACAGCGAAGCTGAGCGCTATATGGCTGCAATAGCTGAATTATGATACATGTTCCGCAATGCCCGTCCTTATTGATAGAGATTGGTCTCCTCAACAGGAAAGTTTAACTGACGACTTCGCGATGCCAGTTGTTCACACAAGATTAAGCCTATTTCCGACGTCATGAAACTCACCCCATCTTCACCCCTACGGCCTCTCAACCTTCTTACTTGACGCACATTCCCGTCACCTGTCGTCCAAAATTCATCTTCGGTCCGTGTCCCAGACTTCTTCTGCTCTGACGACACGGATGACGGTGCACACCCACACATGGGACACACGAGGACACGAGGAGCACACGGATGCCATCGTCCTAAGGGGGTATCACAATGCCTTTTCCCTCCCTCTCATCTCCCCTCGCTTACAATCAGACGCCGTCAACGCAGACGAAAGCACTGACATCCCATCGCAAATCCACGTGCTAGAAGACCACTCGTGAAGCGCGCCTCGGCCCAAGGCATCTGAGACGCCTGCAGAAACCTTGCTCCTCTTTTTTTCTGCCTGTCCAACCCCACGCAGCGCGTAATGCAGGCCATGTAACCCCGAACTGATCTTCGCGAGCGCTGACTATGCCCATATGCCGTATGCACTAAGAGCTGAGGGGGGGCGTGGGATCGAGGTGGGATCGACTTTTACACTACCAGCCGCCCGCTTTTCGCTTCCCCGCGCGGGAGATGGGCCCCTGCTCGGACGAGGAAGCCGAAGCCGCCGCCGCCGCCGCCGCAGTCTCGTTACCGGGAGACGCGACTTCGGATGCAGCAGTAACGCCGGCAGCCGCTGGAACGAACTCGACTGGTCCGCCGGCCTTTCTCAGCCCAGCACGCTCGGCGCGGACGCGCTCCTGGCTCTGTCGCAGCGCAGTCCTGGTGGCCCATTCGGGGAGGGCTGCTTCAGACGTGGGGTCCCAGATGTCGTGGGGCAGCGTGGTGGCGTAGCCGCCGCGGCCGTCGATGTCGACGAAGTCCATGAGCTTGTCGGTCAGGCTTGGATTGCGTAGGGCGGCGGACTGGGCGAGCTTGGCGTTGAAGTGCACGCCCTTCTTCTTGAGTTCGATGAACTGGGTGAACTTGGCGGTTAGGGCTGGGGGAGGGGAGCCTGGAGGCGAGGGAGGGATGTCGAAGTTCGGGACCGGGGGGAGGGTCAGGTCACGGAGGAGGGCGCGAGAGGCTGTGTAGGGCGAGTCTGCGCCATCGGCTGCTTGTGATGAGGGCCCCTGGGGTAGCTGGGCGCCCATGGACGGTAGGGAAGGCCCTAGAGGAACGGAATGCTGTTGAACGGGGCCGATCGTTATGTTTTCTGATGGTGGTTGCGGCTCCTTAGCCTCTTGCTTTGGTGGCTGTGGTGATGGTGGCTTGGCGTCTTCTAAGAATTTTATCAACATGAGATTTGCAAGAGCTAGGTGATTGCGTGTATCACGGCTTCTCACTTGAATCGGGCTGCTGTGGGGGCGGTGCCGTTGTTTTTGAAGTTTCCGTCTGTAGGTGACGAGTTAGTGAACGGGCTGGGAGAAAGGAGTAGTGAGTGAGTGACGGCACCTTCTCCTGGGGAATACTCTCTTGGACATCGTCATCCTCGTCACTGCTGTCATATCCGACTAGCCCAGCCATTCTGATTGAATTCAAAAAATGATAAAAGTGAAAAAAAAAAAAATACCAAGAACTTCAGATGATCGTGGGGGAAGTCAAGATGAATTCAGCTCTGCAGCGATGGTGTTGATCAAGGTGAAGCGCCGGTGTGAGTTCCTTGCAGGCTAGCTAAATTCCGGGGAATTAAAATGGATTTTTTTCGATTGGTCTACCAGAGTGGGTCCTTGCCGCAAGGTCTGACCTCACGTTTGGGCGGCCTGGAGCAACCTAATTATCACGTCGCGACCTTTTTCCGCCCCTCTCAAACTTCTCCAGCCGCATGTCATCAGCGTCGCCATCCTAACTAGACCGGTCTGTTGACGACGCTGCTTTCACACCATCAACCACTTTGAACCTACGGAGCTGTCAGAGCTAAGCTCCAACAGTGGTGACACCCGGAGTGACGGAACCCTGCGAGAACAAGAAACAAAAAAAAAAAGTAGCTCTCACCAAACGTAGTGTCTTGCTGAGAGTTCGAGACCTACAACATGGCTCGGACCAGGGACTCGCGCTCACCATCGCCTGCAGGAAGCCAATACAACGCGAGACGCCACCGCAAAGAAGATGACAGGCGCGATCGGGATCGCCGCGATGACGGCAGAGACTACCGTCGTCGCTCGCGGTCCAGGAGCCCTGGCGATGTGAGAAGACACCACTATGGGAGACGCGATGGGGAGCATTCTGACAAGTTCAACGAGCAGCGCCGATACCGAGATCGCGACCGTGATCGCGACTCCTACCGCCGCAGGGACCGCTCCATAGACCGACGAGACGATGATTCATATCGAGGAAGCCGACGAGATAACGACCGCCACAGAGAGCGGAGGAGGTCGCGTGACCGTTACGCTGACCGAGACCGGTCCCTTGACAGACGGCGGCATCGCGATAACGACAGAGATCATCGCCCGCGGCGTGACGATTCTCGGGATAGGGTGCGAGCCAGGCGCGAGGGAACGGCTGATTCCCACCCTCGCAGCAGGCGCGATGATAGCCGCCCGCGTGCTGCGGCGCCTTCAGACAGCGCACCAACTGCCGGTAATGAGGTATGAAAACTCCCCATATGTTCATGACGCGAACATCGCTAACAACGGTTGATAGGCTGCTAAACCCAAGCCTACCCCAGCACAGACTGAAGCTGACAAGAAGGCTGAGCGACTCGCCAGACTTGAGGCGTGGAAGAAGAGCAGGGAGAACAAGGCGAGCAAAGAGAATGAGGTTAATCCAAGTCAGACTAGGAATCTCCTCGCTGAGATGGACAAGAAGTCCGTGCCTTCACCGGCCGCTGCTTCGCCCACCGTTGCCTCGCCCGTCGTAGCCTCCCCCGCTGTCGCATCTCCTGGAGCGGCATCGCCGGCTCCGACGCAGGCGACATCTGGAGCCGCGTCCCCGGCAGTGCCTTATTCGGGAAAATTTGACCCCAAGGCGATTGCCAAAAAGTCTGCGGCGTCTCTCAAGCAATCCAACTCGAACGGTGTTCTAGGCTTGCTTGATGGCCGTCCCGAAAAGAGCACTGCTGCTGTTGCGCAGACCACCAAAGGTATGTCTGTTCCGCGATCTGCTACGCACACATTTTCTTACCAGGATGTATTAGCTTCCGCACTGCCCGCCAATCGAGGAAACCTGAGCGCCTTCGGCTTCCACAAGCAGGCCGATAGCGACAAGCTGCCCAGCAAACGCAAGCTGGACCTCGATGAAGAGGAGGGAACGAAGAGGAAACTTACGAAGTTGCCCGCCCTTCCCCTCGAGGCTGATGACACCCCCTATGCTGATCAAGACGAGGACGATGAGTCTGACGGCGGCAACTTTGCCGAGACTGAGGAAGAGGCTATTGCGGCCGCTCGCGCAGCACACGAACGGCGAGAGAAGGAAATGCAAGAAGCAAAGGACGAGGAAAAGCCCGACGTCGCGATGGATGACGCGGCTCCGGCTCAGACGAACGGCGCTACCGAAGAAGCCTCCGCGGATAAGATGGATGTCGAAGAGGAAGACGAGGTTGATCCCTTGGACGCCTTCATGGCCGACTTAGACAACAAGCCCAAACCTGCTGCTCTCAAGGCAAGTACATCATCGAAGAAGGTCCAAGAACCCGAGGCGTACTTCAGTGACGATGACTACGCCTTCAAGGCAGAAGACAAAGACGCGAATGCAATCCTCGCCATGGCAGCCAAGCGCAAGAAGAAGGATATTCCCACCATCGATTACAGCAAGCTCGATCTGCAGCCAATCCGCAAGAACTTTTGGGTTGAACCAGCAGAGCTTGCAGCCTTGACTGAAGCTGAAGCCAACGACCTACGTCTGGAACTCGATGGCATCAAGGTTTCCGGGAAAGACGTCCCCAGGCCTGTCCAGAAATGGGCTCAATGTGGTCTCACACGGCAAACACTGGATGTCGTGGCCGACCTGGGATACGAAAAGCCCACGTCCATTCAAATGCAGGCCTTGCCCGTCATCATGTCCGGCCGTGATGTGGTCGGCGTAGCCAAGACTGGATCCGGTAAAACGGTTGCTTTCCTCCTGCCCATGTTCCGTCACATTATGGACCAGCCTCCCATCAAGGACACCGATGGTCCCATCGGCCTCATCATGACCCCGACTCGCGAGTTGGCGGTTCAGATTCACCGTGACTGTAAGCCTTTCCTCAAGGCCATGGGCTTGCGGGCTGTCTGCGCTTACGGCGGAGCGCCGATCAGAGATCAGATTGCCGAGCTCAAGCGAGGAGCCGAAATCGTTGTTTGCACGCCTGGCCGCATGATTGATCTGCTGGCAGCCAACCAAGGCCGCGTCACCAACCTGCGTCGGGTCTCATACGTCGTCCTTGATGAGGCGGATCGAATGTTTGACATGGGTTTCGAGCCCCAAGTCATGAAGATCTTTGCCAACATGCGACCTGACCGCCAGACCATCTTGTTCTCGGCGACAATGCCTCGCATCATTGACTCCCTGACCAAGAAGGTGCTGAAGTCTCCAGTAGAGATCACCGTCGGTGGCCGCAGTGTCGTAGCGCCAGACATTACACAAAAGGTCGAGGTCATCCCTGAAGACGCCAAGTTCGTTCACCTCCTAGGACTCCTTGGTGAGCTTTACGACGAGGACGAGGACGCCCGTACTCTCATCTTTGTCGAACGTCAAGAGAAGGCGGACGACTTGCTCAAGGAGCTCATGGTCAAGGGTTACCCATGCATGTCCATCCACGGCGGTAAAGACCAGATTGATCGAGACTCTACGATTGCTGATTTCAAGAAGGGCATTGTCCCTATCCTCATTGCCACCTCCGTTGCGGCCAGAGGTCTAGACGTCAAGCACTTGAAGCTGGTTGTCAATTATGATGCCCCTAACCATCTGGAAGATTATGTCCACCGCGCTGGTCGAACTGGAAGAGCCGGCAACAAGGGTACTGCTGTGACTTTCATCACTGAAGAGCAGGAGAACTGCGCTCCTGGTATTGCCAAAGCATTGGAGCAGAGCGGTCAACCTATACCTGACCGTCTGAACGAGATGCGCAAGGCTCACAAGGACAAGGTCAAGGCTGGCAAAGCCAAGGACACTTCTGGTTTCGGTGGAAAGGGTCTGGATCGTCTCGATGCTGAGCGTGAAGCAGCCCGTCTTCGCGAGCGCAAGACTCACAAGGCTGAGGGCGAGGAAGACGACGTGAAGGAAGAGAAGACAGAGGAAGACAAGGGCAAGGATGCCGCGTCCGCCATTAAGTCAGCTGTCTCCGCGATTGTATCACGCAACGCCAACAAGCCTGAGGGAGAAGCCAAGCCCAAGGACGCGCCTGCTGCCACGGGTGCCGCTGGTGGCAAGAAGCCTCTTGACGCTGTTAGTGCCGCGATCAGTGCTATCAACGAGCGCCTTGGCAAGGCCGGCCAGCTGCGTTCAGGACAGCCCATCGACAATAAGGGACCTGATGCCGGTGCTTACCACGCCACGCTCGAGATCAATGACTTCCCGCAAAAGGCCAGATGGGCCGTCACAAACAGAACCAACGTGGCCAAGATTCTGGAGGCGACTGGCGTGTCAATCACAACGAAGGGAACGTTCTATCCGGCAGGCAAGGAAGTTCCTCCCGGAGCAGACCCCAAGCTGTACATCCTTGTTGAGGGTGACACTGAGGTCGTGGTGGGTGCTGCTATTACAGAGCTCACTCGTCTCCTCAGCGAAGGCACGGTGGCCGCTGCCACGGCGGACAGCCGCGCGCCTGCCTCTGGACGTTACAATGTCGTTTAGAATCTCTGTGTGTCTTTCATTGTCCATAGTAAGCTCGTATTTAGGTCGGTTGTTGGAGTGGCGGCGTCTGGAAACGGGGAGGTTCGCCTCGAAATATACATCAGGGCACAAATAACGGAATGGGAGATCCGTACTTATCAGGCTGTAGTATTAGTGAGACGTTTCAATACAACAACATGCTCTTCAGATTGGCCCAGTTCTCTCGGTGAACGGTGCATGAAACTAGGTAGCCATTGTCGGTCGCAACTTGCAACGTCTTGATGGTCTGCTGGTCTTTCTGGAGCTGCTTGGCCCGGGAAACAGCTTATGCCGAGAAACGCAACACCGTAACACAGAAGGGCTAGTCGTCTCGGACAGAGAATAAGTCAATGTAAATTCTGCTTTCCCATGCGCTAACAATGACAAAACCAAGAGGTATTATGGAAACGACGCCCGCCAAACCCCACATTATCTTGTAAAGAACGCTGCCTTCTCTTCCTCAACGCCTGTTCTAGTTGTACGTCCTCGCCTCAGCTGCGGCATCAGCATCACGCTGGCGCAGTTGCTGGGTGCTAGCATCCTTCAATAAATCGGTCTGCGTCTGCTTCTTTTGCGCATTCAGTTGCGAGCTCAGCTTCCCCGTCGACTTGTTCGCTGCTTTTGCGCGGGCCTGTTGCGATACCTGTGTAAGCGACACTGTCTTGTATGGTTCCAAGAGGGGTCGGTCGGTCGCCTGGCTTGGCGTAGGACAGTAAGGGGGGAGGGACTCTTACTTCTGCTGCCTCGGCGGCCCTGCGTCGCGCCTCGTCTGCGTCGGCGTTGGACCCCTCTCCGGATGCGCCGCCGCCGCCCAGTGTTCTTGGAGGCCCTCCGACTCTTGCGGGAATGGGCGCGGTCTTGGGTTGGGGCGGGGGCGCGGTGCCTAGGGGACGGCCCGGGGAGGAGAAGTTGTCATCGCCCTTCTCCTTGCCGCAGACGGAGCCCATTGTCGCAACGGCGGTTCGGGGACGGGGTACGAATGATCCTTTGTTTGATCGATGCGCGCGCGCGGCGGTGGCGAGGTCGTTTCGGGGACGCGATTCAGGACGGAAGACGGAGTCAACGGTCGGGAGGATTGAGGTTCGGCGGGTTGGGATTCCGGAGGGAGGAGGTCGGTGCGGATGTACGTAATTACGGTGTGTTCGCGGCGGCGGCCGGGTTGCAGGGTCTAGGAAGTGTGGTTATCTGACTTGTCGGTTGCGATCAGGGTTGCGACGGTCGTTCGGTAGGATATACCGTCGGCGCAGTAGGAAAGGATGAGAGAGATAAAAAGCCGAAAGAGGTTCTAGGAGGGAAACGTCAACATAAGGATCACTTGGCCCGGGGAAATTCAGGGCCGCGTAAGGTAACCTCGTCTATTGATATGAAGCCAAGACTGCGACGGGAAGTTCGACGACAGCTGCGCCGCCCTAGCATAATGGACGCCGCGGACACGGTACACCCGGCGAAGAGACGCTAACAATCAGCAGGCAAGGGTCCCGTGGTGCTTCGCTGGGTCCGTTTGTCTCTGTAAGGGTAAACCGCCTTCCAGGGCTGTGCTACAGCGGGGGCGGGGTTCATTGGCCCGAGACAGGTCCTCCCTAGTGTCTCCAAAATGACGCTGCAGCGCCGGACCAATGGCCGAAACCCCGATTCTCATAGTGTTTTCGCAGAAATCTGCAAACTTTGGCGCTTCGGATTCACGAGGTGGGGGCCGGGGATTCACAAGCTGCGCGGCAAACGCGACAATGAATCCTCCGCTGGCTTGACTCAATGTTTGCAATCACCCTGTCTGCCGGATAGGAGCGAATGGAGCTGTGGAATAAGAAAGATCCTCTCTCGTGCTCAATTTCCCCTCATCGTCGTCCCACTCGAAGGGGCCCCGGGAGGTTGGTTTGCGGTTGAGGTCACTCTTGTCGCATTGCACCAGGAGAGCATGCGACGTGGGGCAACGTAACCTGTAAAGTACATCATCTAGCACTAAAACAACCCGCAATCATGCGGTATCTGCCCCGTACTTTTTGCCAGCGTTTTTTTTTTTTTTCGTAGCTGCCCCTCCCCCTCCTTGATCGGAAGCTGATTTTGCGCGCCTACCTCTCCCACCCACAACACATCATCGCGCAAGGGCAAATTTTTTGCTTTTCCTATCTTGCCTTTCCCCTACTCCTCTTCGTTTCCCAATTGTCCTTTACTTTCATCCTTCATTCTTCGACACCAAGTCATATCGTCGAGTTTTGAAGGCACCGAAGCAAAGATGTCGGGTCAGAAGATTGCCATCCTCTCTGTCTATGACAAGACGGGTCTGCTGGACCTGGCCAAGGGCCTCAACCAGCAGAATGTCCGCATCCTTGCCTCTGGCGGCACTGCCAAGATGATCCGGGAGTCTGGTTTCCCCGTTGAGTAAGTATTCCTCATATGCCATCATTACCTGGGTTTCCGTAATTCGAACATGACTGATTGGGCTGCCCCTCGCGCAGGGACGTTTCCGCCATCACCAAGGCCCCTGAGATGCTGGGCGGCCGTGTCAAGACTCTCCACCCCTCCGTTCACGCCGGCATACTTGCGAGAAACCTCGAGTCCGACGAGAAGGACCTGGCCGACCAGAACATCAACAAGGTCGACTATGTCATTTGCAACCTGTACCCCTTCAAGGACACCGTTGCTAAGGTCAATGTTACCGTCCCCGAGGCTGTCGAGGAGATCGACATTGGCGGCGTCACCCTCCTCAGAGCTGCTGCCAAGAACCACAGCCGTGTTACCATCCTCAGCGACCCCAAGGACTACGCTGAGTTCCTCAAGGAGCTCGAGACCGGTGAGATCACCGAGGAGAGCCGCAAGCGCTATGCCCTGAAGGCTTTTGAGCACACTGCCGACTACGACACCGCCATCTCCGAGTTCTTCCGTAAGCAGTACGCTGCCGACGGCAAGCAGTACATGGCTCTCAGGTACGGCGCCAACCCCCACCAGAAGCCCGCGGCTGCCTACGTGCCCTCTGGCGAACTGCCGTACAAGGTTCTCGGAGGCTCCCCGGGATACATCAACCTCCTGGACGCCCTCAACAGCTGGCCCTTGGTCAAGGAGCTCAAGCAAGCTCTGGGCAAGCCCGCTGCTGCAAGCTTCAAGCACGTTTCCCCCGCCGGTGCCGCCATTGGCACTCCTTTGACCGAGGATGAGCGCAAGGTCTACTTTGTCAACGACATTGAGGGCATTGAATCTTCTCCCCTTGCCCAGGCCTACGCTCGTGCCCGTGGTGCCGACCGCATGAGCAGTTTCGGTGATGTGATTGCTCTCAGTGACGTTGTCGATGTTCCTACTGCCAGTATCATCTCCAAGGAGGTGTCTGACGGTGTCATTGCTCCCGGTTTCGAGCCTGCCGCCCTTGAGATCCTCAAGAAGAAGAAGGGCGGAAAGTACCTGGTCCTGCAGATCGACCCCGATTATGTTCCCTCCAAGACGGAGACTAGGACCGTGTACGGCGTTACTCTGCAGCAGCACCGTAACGATATTGAGATCTCCCCCAAGTCTTTCAACAGAATCATCACGCCCAAGGACTCTGCCCCTCTGTCCGAGTCCGCCCTGCGTGACTTGACTGTGGCTACTATTGCCCTGAAGTACACTCAGAGTAACTCTGTGTGCTACGCCTACAACGGACAGGTCATTGGCCTGGGCGCCGGACAGCAGTCCAGAATCCACTGCACGCGTCTTGCTGGCGACAAGGCAGACAACTGGTGGCTCCGCTTCCACCCCCGCGTTCTGGGCATCAAGTGGAAGAAGGGCACCAAGCGCCCCGACAAGAGCAACGCCATTGACCTGCTGGTCAGCGGCGAGCTTCCCAAGTCTGGTGCGGAGCGCGACATGTTCGAGGCGGTCTTCGAGGAGGTTCCTCCTGCCTTCACTGAGGCCGAGAAGGAGGAGTGGCTTGGCAAGCTGACTAACGTCGCTGTGTCAAGTGATGCTTTCGTAAGTTTCAAAATGCTCCCACAATGCAAGCCACCTTCTGACCAAGTCTAGTTCCCCTTCGTCGACAATGTTTTCCGCGCATCTCGATCCGGTGTTAAGTATATCGCTGCCCCTGGCGGCAGCCAGAACGATGGAGCCGTGTTCGACACTGCGGAGAAGCTTGGCATCACCTTCGTCGAGCAGAACATCCGCCTCTTCCATCATTAAGATCTTGTGTTTTGACAAAAGCTATGGTGTTATGGGGAATCATTGGGAATGATTGGATCGGCTGGGATCCGGGAAAATTGAGAGCCAGGAGGCGTCCATTCAACTCCGAGAAACGACCGGCCTCGAGTTGTGGAGCTCTCAACGACGATATGCATCACTTGAGAGCAGCCACAAAGGCAGTTGGGAGGTTTAGCGCCTCGGAGACATACGCCGCGTCGGAAGAGCACTGATATTCAACATATATCCGGAGTACTTGGGATTGACTTATTTAGGCAGATAGCGGAACATGCAGTGTGGCTTATGCTACTTTTGACGATGACCTCGAAGTCACGCCAGCAAAGGAGTTCACTTCCGGTAAGCCATGTTGATACGTACTGCACGGGCGACCACTACTTTTTCGCAAAATAAGATTTCAATACGAAATCTCTACACCCTTGGGGTTCGTGTAAGCCCGCGCACGACTTTGATCGGCCGAACGTATCTCCATCGGATGTGTCAGGGACGAGAATTCCTTCAAGCCACACGCAACGATGATTTCGGTTGGGATTAGGAAAGCCTCCTGTAGGTACCGGCAGTCGGCGTTTGGGTTAGGCATGGCAATTAAGCTTTTGGAATTATGAGGCAAGTAGGTGAGCATCTGACCAGTCCGTTGTGACTCACATGGCTTCAACTCTGCGAGATCCACCGAGAGATTTGTTTAATCGAATACGAAAATTGTTTGATTTCGAAAATGCGGAAAGACATGAAAGCATGCATATGCAGCGTCACCGCGTCACTTGCGCAGCACCGGAACAGAACTGGCCAAGTTAAACTTTGTGGCGTGAACAGTTTTGAATACCTCAGCACCTTAGGTTAAGGGCATGCAGATGGTGGCTGGCTGCTCGCCTTGTTTTCTCATGCCCCGCATCCCATTGTTCTCGCGCACTCGGTCGTCAGGAAAAAAATAGCCGCTTTCTCAGATACCCTGAACTACAACAGCTATTAAGTCTGCAAATGTAATATTCATTGTAACATAGCAAAATGTTCAGAATCTAACTTGAGCTTTGAGTATTAGTTCTATATTAATAATTATTATTGTATCTATAACTTCCGTTGTAGAATACCACGAAAGAAAAGGGTACCCTCAAAAAGCGGTCGTTTTTTTTCGACGACCGAGTGGTCGCGCCTGCGTCTAGAATTGGGTTTGGCAGACGCAAAGTCCGGAAGTTTCTTATGGAGGCAACAAGGCAACCAACTAGCTGGCTCTAGCGCGGAGTTGAACGCCTTTACCGCCGCGGGATGTGTTCGAAAGAAGATGAGATGTACAGATTGTGTCTAGATCCCGTTCACAGTATTCCCGCCCATTTGTGGGAGGAGGCGCTCAGGCGCAGGCGGGCGAAAATATGCGCGCCATAAACGCAGCGTTGCGGTTGCTGCTGCTTACATACAGGCAAAGCTGAACGCCCAAGCCAATCAGAGATCTCCCATCTGCTGAGAAAGGGACTGCAGTGGGTCCAGCGCCAACCACAGGCGACTGATTACCTTCTTTAGATACGTATCCGTACAACTTGCTAGACCCCCCTGTGACCCGTGTTCTCCACACACGCCCCCACGTTGTCAGCTTGTCAGCCTCTCAGAGGTCCAGGATTCTTGCTCGTGAGAGATGCTTGGTGTCGAAGGTTCGCACACACATCACGGCGGCGGATGTTGGCTTGAACAGCGGCGGCGCTCACCGAGCTCTGCCTGTGTCTGCGACCACCGACAACGTTGGAGATAGCACTTAAATTTACATATAAGGACGGCGGGCACCCTGTATTCAAGGGAGGGGGGGGAACAACCACGCCAAAAACAAAAAAAAAAAAAAAAAAAAAAAAAAAAACACACACACACACACACACGACACACCAGAGAAAGAGAGAGACAGAGAGACCAGAACCCCGGGGCGCAAGAGCAATATCGCCCCGACTCCTTCAGACCCGAAGGTAAGTGCTCATCGTCACAAGTGATCTTTTAGCATGGGTTTTTGACAGAAGCGACAGGGATTCCAGTGTTACGCTGCCCCTCCGTCACCATACTGAAAGACCGCATTTTCGCGCTGGTGGCCATCAAGGTTCTCAAAGCGCACCGCACCTGGGCATCGTGCCTACTCTAGCAGTGAACACCGCCTTCCCACACCACGCGCGCAGCAAAAGGACGCCAGTCGCAGGAGCTGCCAGGGCGACGACGAACCGGCGGCTCATTTCCCCTCAATTCGATTCACCTTCCATTTTTTCTTGTCTCCTTCCCTGTCCAGAGCCTCAAACTCAAGCTTAAGCTCAAGCAAGCCATAGCACGAGCGGCGGCTGGCTTGTCAACGGCTGGACCTCCCTCCCTCTTCTTCAAGGTTGTCTCGCTAGGTTCTTTTTTTCTTCTCCCAACCCCAAGGGTACTCTCCAACCATACAAAGTCGACGCCATCCCGTCTACATCCCAAATTTCCTCCCAAACATAACTGGATCTTTTCCATCAACCCCCAGACAGTACGGCTACACCATCTGTTCTTCATACTTCATCCAGGGTCTCACCACTGCGGCTCTGCGACGTTCAGATCATTTCCCCCTCGGCAGTCTTCTCCAGCCAACCCTCCTCGTGGCCCAAGTTACCTTGCCCACTGACGATCAACGTGGGGTGACCCAAGCGCGGAAACAACTTCAACTTCAAAGTCAACGTCACATCTCTCTCCATCATGGACGGCCTGGGCAACCACGGCATCCAGGAGCAGGAGCATCTTGACCTCAGGGGAGACAATGCAGAAGAATATTTCCAAATGCAATTGGACCCACAACAGCACGCCCAGCACTTCCAGGTTCACGCACAAAACCAACCTCATGGTCTTTTCCTACCCTCCTACCACGACGACACCTGTTTAGACTTGGGCCCAGGTCATACACATACCCAAGGTCCCACTAAGAGTCACCAACAAACGATGAATCAAGCCCATCACGGTCGCAGCATGAGCATGGTTGCTATATCAACCGACAGGAACCCTTTCTCTGCCCCTCACACACCAGACATTAACCCTTTCGCTCCCTACATCAACTCCAATGTTGCCATGATCATGCTTCCGCAGAACAGTATGCCCTACGATAATCACAACGCAACGGCTGTGGATTGGATGGGGGCCTTTCAAGAGGAGCAGCAGCAGCAGCAGCAGTATCAAGAGCAGTATCAAGAGCAGCAGCAGCAGCAGCAGCAGTATCAAGAGGAGGAGCAGCAGCAGTCGAGCCCCGCCATGCCCAGCAACCATTCCGATTGCGACGATTCCTGCGCAATGCAATGTCCCGACAGCCGCTGCGAGCAGGGAGACGATTGCAACGTTGCCTGCAACGACGAGAATTGCGTCGGGTCTCCTTGTCTCTCTGGTGTCTCTACTTGCGACAACCCCGAGTGCGAGAAAGACGTGTGCAGCGACGAAGGCTGTTTCGCGCTGGACGAGCCTGTAATGCAGGCTGCAGAGTCTCTTGTGTGTTTGCCATCGAGGCCGGCACAGTCCTTCTCAAGCCAAAGCACTATCCATGGACTACCAGATCATGCAGCGATGCAGTCAATGAACACGGCTCCGCTCGGCGGTCTTTCTATGACGCCCGACCTCCCTATAACACAAGTCAACTTCCCCGTTCCACCTAACGGTTTCTCTATGCAACCCGCCTACGCTTCTCAAGGCTACACGGACGGATCCGGGATCGACTGGGATACTGTTCTCAGGAATGCACTGGAACACAACGCCCCTGGCCACCATTCTGATGGCTGTCCCGGGCCTTGCTTCGACACGATCAACTCGTACATGCTTGATCACTGCCCCCTCCCCATGGATTCGCACTTCCACCCAGGACAAAGAGGTCTTTGCACAGATATTTCCAAGGACCATCAGTGTGGCGCAGCTTTGCTTCACAGACCTGGGGCTTTTCTTGAGCATGTCAGGGAGGCGCATCCCATGAATATTGACCAACACGTGGCGGCACAAGTCTTGCAACAGCCAATTTGGTCAAACTCCGAGGATTCTTCTATTTTCCCAACACAGCCAATGGCAGACAATCGTTCTCTCTCGAGGGAATCACCTCATAACATGTCGTCGTCGCCAACACTGTCGTCGGCGTCCAGGACACCCATGTCGGCGGGGACTCCAGTCACACCTGACTCAGAAAATGGACAAGCTTGCATTTGCAAATGGAAAATCAATGACCATATCTGTGGCGAGAGGCTTCACAGCGATGAGGCTCTTCAAAAACATTGCAAAGAAGTTCACCTGAGCACGATGGCCAAGACGAACGAGGGGTTTCCCTGTCTTTGGAGCACATGCCCTCGTGATACTACGTTCAACCAGAAGTCCAAGTTGGACCGCCATATGCAAACACATACAGGATGTAAGAGACCCTATCCCAGTCCCATTCGGGGAAGATAACTAACTGTAACGCAGACAAACCTGTCAAGTGTGGAATCTGCAACACTGCACTTTCCGCTAAACAGTCGCTGGCACAACACATGCGTATACACACCGGAGAGAAGCCGTGGAAGTGCACTTTCCCAAACTGCAACCAAAGTTTCAAACAGCAGAGTGCACTGAGTAAGTCCCCATCGAAGTCTCAACATAACCTAGCTGACCTTCGTAGCCATGCACAAAAGAACGCACACTGGCGAGAAGCCACTCTCGTGCGAAATCTGCGGAAAGAAGTTTGGAGAGTCCAGCAACTTGTCGAAGCATCGCAAGACTCACAATGTGAAAGGCCAGTTCGCCTGTGAAGTCTGTGGCAAGGACTTCCATCGACTGGACCAGATGCGAAGACACATGAGGGTTCACGACAAGGATAAGCAAGTTCACGACAAGGATAAGCATGTTCACGACAAGGATAAGCAAGATGGAAACGGCAACCTCGGCCGCGTCATCGGCGGCCGCGTTGAGAAGAACACAAAATGATGTCCCATTTTCTAGGCATTGGCGTTTTGGTATGCTTTCGGTTTGGTTTTGGTGTTGGTATGGACTTGGGTCTCCTTCTTACTTGGGCACGGCTTACGAAAAAGATACCCTGGCGCATGAAGTGGCGTTATCGGTATACCCGGGATTCGGCATTTGGGTCGCCTGGTTGAGAAGAGGCGAAAATTTCAAATGGTGTCGCTTGTTGGCTGAAGGATAAGTTGTATTCAAGTTTACCGTAGTTAGTAGTGCAGTGACCCCTACCGTAGTTCGGTACAGTATTAAGAGTAACAGTTTGCTCGTCAGGGCCAAAGATAAGTGAATGATCCTTAACTGCTACAAGTCTGGCTACCCGCTAATTTGCGTTCGTGGCTTGCATGATGACTTTGAGCCTGGCTCATCCGGGTCTTTAAGCCGGTACTTCCTCTTTCAGGATGCTGAGGTCAACCGAGATGTGTTGGAGTTGGATGACTGCCGTCACGGCCTTGTTGGGACGCTGATCTTGAGATCAGGGAGATGGTCTGCGAACCACATCCAGGCAGCCAGACTGGCTACTCTCGGCGGCAGAAGATTCATAGACGACTGAATTCTATAGAAACTTGGTGTATCGAACGCCTCACAAAGTCCGAGGGGGATTATATTGAGTCAAGCCCGCTGCAAGCCGGGGAAAGGCCCGAGGCTTTCCTTTGGAGTAAGAGCTGACATGTTTCGGTTCCCCATCGTACGACTCTTGACAGGGGGAAAAAGATCCGTTCGCCACTGTCAAGACGAGTGTTTGCGCTGCTTTGGGTTGGGTCTCGTGTGAGGTCCTCCTGCTGGGACTGCGGGTGCTACACCCGCGAAGGAGGTTGGCCTACAGTGCGGCATACGTTCGCCATGTTCAGGGGTGAGTCAGTTGAGGCGTTGGAGAAGAATCCGGCAAGTCTGCGTAGAAGTTGTTGGGGCCCACGAACCGACGCTCTTGGTACCCCTGAACAGCTGGACTCATGTGAATACGCCGCAGGCATTGCGTTCCACTCGGTCGAGCACATTCCCTAAAGGCTCCTGTGGAGTTGGACGAAAATTGGATCTCGGCGGATCTCGGCGAGCCTGGTTTCCCTCTGTATCATCATCGCCACCGTTCACCGAGGGGCTGAAGCTTAAACGCCTGGCAATCTGGCCCATGCGGGATGGAGCAGCGGATTTGACCGGAGACGGGGGAGTGGCGGGATGAAAAAAAACCAGGGCGAGTTTAGAAGTCTAAGACTACAGAGTTGCGCAAGGGTGGGTGGGGTTTGCTGTTGTCTCATGACTATCGAAACTCCTAGTGGAGGAGATGAAGGCGTTTAGACTTTCGAGTGCGACTGTTCTGGGCGTGGTTCGCCTTGAAAAGATCGCCTTGGGTAAAGTTGGAGGCCTCGAATGTGGAAATGAAGCTGTCTGCAGTTGAGTTTCCGTCTTGTGCGGATGACGTCTATTGAAAGTCCTACAGAAGTAGCACGAAAGTCACCAAGTTGTACAATCATTGTTCCAAAGGCCACATCCTTCATGTGGATGAGATGGTGCAGATGATGCCTAAACTCTGCAAGTTGGCGACAGAGTGGGAGAGAGAGAAAGTGGCGTTGCCTCAGAGCAGACGGCGGCGTCTGGGAGTAGAGGGGGGGTTGTCGCGACAGGGTCTAGCAGACTCCCCGCGAATTGCACCAGAATCTCTGTTCTCTGTTGCTCTTGGCTTTCATTCGTGACCATGCTCTTCAGTCCTGACAAGGCTGGTTTGCATCATTTCATTTTCGATAGAGTAGTCGATGAAACGAATACTCTCTCGATGAGAAGTCAACCTAGAGGTCGCCACCCCTATTTCAGCAAGTCTGTGTTTCTGCCGCTTTTATGAATACTGTATCGTTCCCATTGCCGTGTTCTTGTCGCATGTGTGGTGGATCATGTCTACAATATGTATCACCGCTGATGTTGCCAGGTTTGCTGCGGACGGAGCGATCACGTATGTTTCGGTCGATTCATATACTTTGGCCAGCGAGGGAATGCACCAGTTCCTGAGTGTTACCCACTGTCATAGAGAAGACAATTTAAAATTGGAATGCAGCAAAGGTGCCTTCGAAATTGTTCGATTCGCGAGGACTTCGCATCTCTTTGAGGCGAATGATCCTTAGCATAGACGGTCTTCTTCAAATAGCTTATGCGTTGTCGAAAGAACATAGACGCCCACAAGTCAGAATATAGGACGCCGTAATTGATTGAGTTGTGCGGCTATTTACACCCTAGGTAGGAGATGAATAGCTGGCAATGAGTGGTGGTCTGAGGAATCTCATGATCAAGAAACCATCTCAACGAAGTCATTTGACGATGTGCCCTTGTCAGACGCAAGCAGGTCTAATTTGCTCAATGTTTGAAACCAGCACATGCGTTTTGTTTCGAATCAAAGAGAAGAGCAGACGGTAGCTAGCTACATGGAAAAAGTTGCGGCGTGTAGTATAACTATCGTATCTTCGCTCAAGACTTGATCGGTTGAGTTCATGAGTTGTAATCAAGAATTCAACGATCGTTAACGCTTAATCAACATTCGACAACGCGCTTCCGAGAGAAAGCGCAACTAGCCAACTCAAGCTTTACGTAGTTGGCAACCATACCTTGGTGAACAGACCTTGATAGAACCATGACTAGACAAAGGTTTAGTCCCGAGTAGTTGGCAGGCTCTGAATGTTTGCCAGGCATGAATCGTTGCTCGAATCGCAAACAAACATGCCGTGGGTGAGGTGAGAAACGCCGAGAACATCGCGGGAAAACGAGGCGCAAAGGACGCGGCAAGAATGAATTGCCTGCGATGTCCAACAGGCATCGATACGGAAGAGCGTGATCTGAAGGCGGTCGGGGTCGGTGAAAACCTGCTTTAGGTCCGACAAGCATCGAAAAGCTAGTCGAAAGGGCGGCTTTCAAGAACGACATTCGGAACATGCACTAAGATGTCAGTGTTGACCATGACCAGGAAACACATGCAGCTGAACGGATATACAGACGTCTGCGGTGTGACGATGGGCAGAGGAGCGAAGAGCACACTTTGGAAACGGAGGGATTATTTTGAAGTCGGGACATCTTTGGCCCCATTTGACATTTTTGTTGGCAGCTCTATGCTACCAACCACACTCGGAGGAGCCTCTCATCGTAGAGATGTGACAGAAGAGAGGGCAAAAACCTGCGAGCCAAGCTTTTTGGTTTGCCATGACCGGTTGAGAAAATCCATTTGTTTGCAGCACTGGGAAAATAACAAAGCGCAAAACCCTTTAATTTCCCTCCGTGACCATGCAATGCATCATCGAGTAATTCGGGATCCCCGTGTGCCAAAAACGTGTTACGCCTCCGTTTCCATTTTCGTAGTTCCTCATCCCCAACCCTAGATACCCAGGAGCGGTTGGCTAATTTAAGCGGCCTGCTTGACAGTCAGTTACGGGTTCCTTCGTGCGGGAGAACCAGAGGGTGAGGTGGGAGAGCATAAGGAACAGCTCGTGGCAAGAACGGGACGGCCTGTCGGCGACATGAAATCCCACCCATCGAGACGCCATTCACTGGCCCGTGTCGCTCTCCCAACCTCATCCTCGTGGCTGATATCCAATTCGACTGACCTTCACGGCGAACTTGCGTTGAGGGAAGTGGACGGTGCGCTTCTTGGCCTTCTCGGTGACGAGGGCAGCGTCGGCGGCGGACAACCGGCGGCGAATGGCACGGGTCTGCTTCGCGCGGAGGTCGAGGGGAGCGTACTTCTTGTTCTTGTAGAAGAGGCGGAGCTGAGCGCGTTGCTTGGCGTTGATGACGGTCAGGACGCGGGCAATCGACTTGCGGATGTCGTGGCTGTAAGAAAAATTTCACCGGTCAGCCGTTCTGCCTTCCTTCTTTCGCGGATCCTCTGAGGCCCTCCTCCTCCTATTGTCTGTCTCTCCTCCCAGACTTTGCTTCGGACCTCGATCGGGGGATTGGAGTGATAAACGCACATCTTGTTCAGCTTGGAGCCAGAAGAGGCGATCTTCTGGATGCGGAGCTGACCGAGCTCGGTCTTGAGCTCTCCGAGTTGCTTCGTCAACTCATCCTTGTTCTTGTTCCAGAGCTGGCTGGCCTTGACCTTTCCGGACGACTGCGACAATGAAGACTCTCGTCAGCGAAAGTTCTCTCTGCATGTCCCCTTTGGGAGGGGTTTGATGTATGGGTTTTTTGCTTTCGTTGGTCGGGGACGCGCGGGGAGTCGTGATTATTTCGGGATAAAAATATCGTGCTGCTCGGGAATCGCGAATCCCATCTTGATCAAGGGGTCAACTCACCATCTTGACTGATATGGGGGGTGGCGCTGGATATCTGGGTTAGTATCAACACGTCGTGAAGCGTCAGGTCAATTCACAGATTGCAAAAATTCGAGGTTCGGAAAAAGAATGCCCTAGGGTTATGGAAGTGTGCATCAAAATTTAGCGGGGATCGATTTGATTGGAGTCCAGGCCGGCTTTTCAGTGGGGCCCAAGTCGGCCCTGCGCCACGCTGCCTGTTCAGCCACAGAGGTCATAAGACCCGGCGATGCACTCACCGAGCTTACCGAGACTGGGCTAAACGATTCATGCCGCAGGATCCGATACTTACATAATCATTGTAGGTGCACGGGCCATGTGACGCCGAGCTCCCTCCATGCATCTGGTCCCTGCCGACAGCATCCCAGACACGCGGACATGGCTGAGCCCATCTGAAGACGACGTCTCGAACACAGGCAGCGAAGCGGACGAGCGTACATCCACCACCGCAAACAACATCGCAGCGCCATGGCTGCGGCTTCTGGAAACACGGGCTGGGCCCAGCTACGGCAACAAGCGCGAAGTCTCGAGACACAGGTATGAACTTCCATTTGCTTGCAGCAAGCATCATCTCTCCACCGGGTTTCCCTGACATCCGAGTCGCCGCGCAGACAGAGACCTTGTTCCACACATACTCCCAGTTCTCGACAGTATCAGATATACCAGCAAAACCGACAGAGGATGAAAGGACAACGGAAGCAAAGCTCCAAGATCTTCTGGAGAGGGTAAGACCGACACCTCCTTCATGCCCGCCAGCGTCGGCTCAGCTAACACTATCACCGCTCAGCGCGAGAACGTCATCTCCCAACTAGCCCGCCTCCTCGACTCCGAAGCGACCCTCACATCTTCCGCTCTGAAGCAGAACAACCTAGCCCTCCTCCGCGAGAAGCTTGCCGAACATAAGCGCGACCTTGTACGCATTCGCAACACAATCGCCCAGGCCCGCGACCGCGCTCACCTTCTCTCCAACGTCCGTTCCGATATTGACGAGTACCGTGCCAACAATCCCGAGGCCGCCGAGGCCGAATACATGCTCGCCGAGCGCAACCGCATCGACAACAGCCACAACATGGCCGACAGTGTCCTGTCTCAGGCTTACGCCGTGCAGGACAACTTCAACATTCAGCGCGAGACCCTCGCCAGCATCAACCGCCGCATCACCATGGCCGCCAGCCAGGTCCCAGGGCTTAACAGTCTCATCGGCCGAATCTCCGCGAAGAAACGCCGGGACGGCATAATCATGGGCGTCTTCATCGCCTTCTGTTTTCTCGTCTTCTGGTGGTTCCTATGACGATGCTGGTACTGAAAAGAGAATGTGTGGTTTGAAGTCCTCGTTATGTCTGTTTCTGTCACAACAAGCCGTTACGACTGGGTGGGAATACCGGCATAAGGGATTGCGACGGCGTTCTGGGATTATTTGATGTTGTCTTTGTCTCGTATTGAGGGTATCCTTTCGGTGCATATTGTACACTAGAAAAACACGGGGTATCTATAGGCGGCAGGCTATGACCTGACTGCCGTATACTATTGCTTGTGAAGCCCCCGAATAAACTGTTTCATGTTTTGAATCATCATGTCGACTTATCATCCCCGAAAGCCTTTTGTGTTGCCTTGGCCTCTTTCGCCGCCTGCTCGGCCTTGTTCCACTCGTGGAGGACAAGCTTCATGCTCTTCACCAAGCTATCCCTCTCATCCGGCCGACTGGGACCGCTCGCCGCCCAACGTATCCTGCAGAGGTTGTCTACCAGATACACATAGCCAACCTTGCTGTTCAGGTATCCAATCGACTCGCTGATCTCGGTCGTGATGGCGCGGGGGACCAAAAAGTACTTAGCCCAGTCGCTCTCCGGCATCTGCTTGCGCAGGTTGCTCTGGAACAGCTTGACGATCCACGCCTTGAACTTGTTATCCTCGATGTTGAGCTGCGCAATCTGCGCCCTGCCATTCATCTGGGGCAAGAGCTCGTGCAGCGCCGGGTTCGCCTCGGGGGAGATGAAGGTTTTGGTCTGGTCCTCGGCCCACTTGCTGCTGTACATGGCCACCACCGTCACCTTATTCAGCAGCGCTCGCGTCGTGTCTCGGGCTTGGCTGTCGTTCTTAGCCAGGGTGTCGCCGACAAAGTTGGGGAAAAAGAGGGAGTGTTCGGCCTTGAAGGGCAGCGGAGGCGCGAGGAAGGATTTGCCCTCGTGCCATTGCATGTTGCGCCAGTCACGGAAGTAAGGGCGGGCCATCTTGTCCTTGCTGGAGGGTTACCATTAGCATGCTTTTCCCCATGATGGAAGAAGGCATTGGAACTTACAGCTCCTTCCTGCGAACGAGATGCTTGTCGTAATCGACAAAGTCGTCCCTCCTCTGTTGCAACGACCTCCTGTCGACGCCTGAGTTGTCCTCTGGGTGCGGCGGGTACGCCATTCCAACAGGCCGCGGCAGGGGCTGCGGCGTGAAGTTGGTGACCTTCTTGCCGTACGCTCTCGGGGCATGGATAGCGGCCGCGGGGAGGTCGGGCTTTGCCGACTCCGCGGGTGCGACAGCCGATTCCGGGGCCGAGTCCGGGGCGGGTTTTTTTGCGGCGGCGAAGGGACGGGCTGGGGGCTTTTTTGCGGCGGCGAGCCAGGGACGGGTGGTGCTCAGGTGCCGCCTCGACGCGCAGACGGCACAGGACAAGGCCTTCCTCGAGGGGCCCATGGACAGCGCCATTGTGCGGAACGGGGCCATTGGGGCCATTGCAGCGGTCTAGCTTGGCCGCGGGGGTGTGAGTATTTTGAGATTGTTCGGCTCTCAGCGGGAAACGAACTTCCTATGCAAAGCGCAGCAAGACGAGCATGAGAAAAAAAACCGAAAAGTCGAGCCACAAGTGTTGCTGATGCCGCGTCGTTCCGTGTAGCTGCCGCCACAGATCCAGCCACAGCTAGGTGCAAGATAAGAGATTGTGGGACACTGCGGGGAGAGCCGACTGAGGGGACACACTGCAGTGAGGAGTACCTTAGTTGGCCGGTGGGAGGAGACTTGGGTCTCGGGCCACCATGGTGCTTTGCTCCGAGGGGCCCATTGTGTCATGGGGGACTTGGACGGCCGAACACCGCGAATAGCCGAGTTTCTGGGGGAGAGCGCGGTGCCGAGCGGTTCCTCCTACAGCAGTGTGTTCGCACATTCCTAGGTCTGCTTTCGGTTTTCTCCCTCTTGCGTTTCTGAGAAATGTTGAACGGGCATTCTACTCTTTCTTCCGTCAGGGTCCGTAAACCGCTTCAAAATGTTTTGGCAACGAGGTTCGCACGTCGTGAGGACGCAATGGCACGTCTCCAAGAGCATGGCCCGCCTGGCGACGGCAAGGGCCGCTGGCGTCTACCCCTCGAGGCGGTTTCACGACACAGCGCACCTGCGGGTGGTTAAGCCTGTTTTACTGGCGGATATCGGTGAAGGTATGATTCAAATCCAAGATTTCTGCCACGTTGAAGACGGCATCATCTAACAATGGATCGCGGGAAAACAGGCATCGTGGAGTGCGAAATCATACAGTGGTTCGTCGAGCCCGGCGCCAGAGTCGAGGAGTTCTCCCCGCTGTGCGAGGTCCAAAGCGACAAAGCCTCGGTTGAAATCACCAGCCGCTTCTCGGGCGTCGTCAAGAAGCTGCACTACGATGCCGGCGACATGGCCAAGGTCGGCAAGCCCTTTGTCGACATTGACATTCAAGGCGGGGCCAAGCAGGAGGACCTAGATGCGTTGACGGCGCCGACGGAGCCGGCAGGCACGTCTGAACCCAGCGCATCCGACACCCCAGCAGCAGCACAAAAGGATCAATCACAAAAAGCAAGAGAAAACACACAGGCCGAGGCGGCGCCAGCCCCAGCAGCAGCGGCACCAGCAGCCGAAGCTCCGAAACAAAAGGGCAAGCACGCGGCGCTGGCAACGCCGGCCGTCCGCCACCTCTCCAAGACATTAAACGTCGACATCGCCGAGATAGACGGCACAGGCAGGGATGGGAGAGTGCTGAAGGAAGACATCCAGAACTTTGTGAAGCGCCGCGAATCCGGGGACCCCGCGGCGACCCAGCCAGCGGCGGCCCCGCCTTCCGGCGCCGAACCCACTGGGCCCGCACCGTCCGCCGGACCCCAGGTCGAGACCCGCGTCCCGCTCACCGTCACCCAGCAGCAAATGTTCAAGTCCATGACCCGTTCCCTCACGATCCCGCATTTCCTCTACGCCGACGAGGTGGATTTCTCCAGCCTCGTCCAACTGCGCACCCGCCTGAACCGCGTCCTCACCTCCGCCTCGGAGCTCGGCGCCGACGGCGTCGCGAAGCTCTCCTACCTTCCCTTCATCATCAAGGCCGTGTCGCTGGCTCTCTACCAATACCCGATCCTCAACGCCCGCGTAGATCTCGACGCCTCCACCCCAGCCTCCAAGCCTTCCCTCGTTATGCGCAGCCAGCACAACATCGGCGTGGCGATGGACACCCCCTCGGGCCTTCTCGTGCCCGTGATCCGCAACGTCGGCGCCCTCAACATCCTCTCCATCGCCAAGGAGCTCACGCGCCTGCAGAAGGCTGCCTTCGCGGGCAAGCTTACCCCGCAGGACCTCGGCGGCGGCACCATCACCGTGTCCAACATTGGCAACATTGGCGGGACGTACCTGTCGCCCGTGATCGTGGACAAGGAGGTCGCGATCCTCGGCATCGGCCGCATGCGCGCCGTACCCGCGTTCGAGTCGGAGGATTCGGACCGCGTGGTGAGGAAGCACGTCACCAACTTCAGCTGGAGCGCGGACCATCGCGTCGTCGACGGCGCGACCATGGCGCGGGCCGCGGAGGTGGTGCGGAGGGTGGTGGAAGAGCCTGATGTCATGGTTATGCACCTCAGATGATGGGGAGAGAGACATATTGGTGTGGAATGGGCTGAAGATGGGGCTGGCTGAAGGCTACGTGTTGACCTGGGCGAATGGTAAGACTGGCACGATGACGAGGGGCGCCAATTGACCGCGTGACTACACCAGAACCGGGGTCGGGAGATATGGTATGGTGTGGTGCTGCGGGTTAAATCTGACAATTAGACGTTTAATGATTTGTAGATAGGAGGGAGGGGGCCAGCAGGCCCGCAAGCCCTCCGTGAACTTAGCATCAGGACGAAAGGGAAAAAAAAGAAGAAACCAACGGTTCATCACTAAAAACAAGAGATCACCTGTGAGATGCTTGCTGCCCGACGCATGTCTGACAAGCGCCTTAATGCCAGTTCATGTATCTATATGCTGTGATGACACCTTGCCCGGAGCCACTTCCCCCTCTCGGTGTGTCCCTGAAGATATGTGACGGCCCAGTGAGGATGGATGGAACGCTCTCCACAACCTCACCGAGTTGACGACAGCCAATGCTGCAGAATGCCCGGATGGCGAGTCACTAATGTTCCCTGTTCCCTACGAGCTGCAGGCAGCTCGATCGGGGGGTGGGTTGGTGGCAAGTTGGGGGAACCAGATGTAAACAGGGTTACTACCGCATCTGAGGCAGCTAGCACATTGACAGTTGCACTCCGTCCTGTCGTTAGATTGTGTATTTCCAACTAAGAGGCTAAGCAAGTGATGAACAACCAAGAAACCTTTGGCCGTCTCAACCAGTAGGCATTCACCATTTTAAACCTTGCATGAAGACACAAGCGCCAGCTCAACATTGCTATCTCGGCCTCGGGCGGCCGCGCCCCTTTGAACTTCCCTTGGTCTGGGAATAGCCCTTGTATGAGACACAAGCACAAGTTGCCCGTCCTGAGCAGCGGCGCATCTCCCCCTCACCTTCCATCGCGTATGCAAACCGACTATATCGAAGTCGGCGGTATTGTAGACTAAATCCCAATGCTTGCGCCGTGTTAAGATCCCAAATCAAAGTCAACGCTCATTATTCAATGCCCTTTGAACTCCGTAATCCCGTAGGATGTGAACCCAGCCAAATATGCGCCTTGCAGCCAGACGGAGATCTCACTGCTCATTCTCCTTCTCCATCATCGCCTTGACACGGGCCAGAGCATCGATCTCAACCTCTTCGATGCTGCGGCTGACGTCGACGCTGATGACGTCCGTCTCGTCGGCCATGGGAGGCTCGAGAGACTGGAACTGGCTGCGGACCATGTTGGCGCCCATGTAGTGGTTGGTGGAAGCGCTGCGGGCCGTCACACGCTGGACGAGGACTTCTTCGGGTGCGGAGAGGTAGATGAAGTGAATGAGAATCGTGCGGTCGTAGTATCCGGCCACGCGGATGACGTCTCTGTACTTGCGCTTCAGCGCAGAGCAGGTCAGGACGACTCCGTCAGAGCCCGCGGACAGCTGGTTACGGGACTCCTCACGGAGGGCAACAAGCCAGTCCCATCGGTCGGCGTCGGTCAGGGGGATTCCGTTGGCCATCTTCTCGATGTTTGCCTTGGGGTGGAACTTTGCGCACGCGAGTCAGACGGTACTATGTGAATACGAGGCAGGATTCCCGACTTACGCTGTCTCCCTCAATGTAAGGGAGCTTCAGATTTTGAGCCAGGTACTCGGCAACCGTTGTCTTTCCGCAGCCAGCCGGGCCAGTAACCAGCCAGATGTGGTGGTACTTGGTGTTCAGGTTGCCGTTGACGTGGGCGCCGTTGGCAGCAGAGGACGGAACCCCAGGCACTGAAGGCTGTGTCTTGGACGCAACGGCTTGTTGGATGCCATTGGTGAGGCTCGAGGACTTTTGTCCGTTGAGTTGTCCGTTGACAGGCATCGGGGAGTCGTAGGAGAGCATTTTCTTCGAATGTGAGTTGCAAGAATAGTGATCGGGTGCGAGTATGTGGTGGTAGTCGGAGTATGACGCTATCGCATCGTATAAACCAAGGTCAGCAGGGAGGACAAGGACGGAGAGGCAGAAGCGACGACGACACTAATAACGCGATGAAGCTGAGGGTGTATAGGAATACGGACGGTTCAAGTAGTAAGACAAGAGATCTGGAAATTTCTATTTTCAGCGCAAGGACATCTCGGGAGCAAGATCGAAGAGCGAACGGGACGACGGCGCAAGGCGTCGTCTTATACTTTGTAAGTGACGCTGGCAGGGACTCTCACTCTGGGGGATCGATGAGGTAAAAAATTCCAACGGGGGGAACACAAGGGGTGCTTGACGGCAGCTAAAACGCCTGCAGCGTCCAGCAAGTCCCAGTACTTCGTACCTGACCTTCACCTCAGCGGACTTCTTTCGGGGCCTGGTAGGGACAAGGGGCTTGTCACTGACCCGGGACCCAAAGGGCGGCGTTCCAGTGTCGTGCCGCCCAATGACCAGCCCGCAGCACCCCAGCGGGGAGAAATCCGTACTCCACAGATGATGACTGGGGGAGGGTGACTTGTCTCATACCCGTAGGGGGTGCGCTCAAAACCATCGTGTGTGTGTGCGTGCGTCCAATGTTCCTGACTGCAGTTTTCCATAGTCCCAGTACGGATACGTGCGCTACGTACTGGTTCTCTCCACGGGGCCGGAGATGCTAAGGGGTTGCATCTGGGGACAGACGTGGGATCTGGGATCGCTCAACCGGCTGGACTGGAAATAACTTGTTCCTTTCGGTCTCCTTTCGGTCGTGTGCCGTGCGGTATTGAGACCATCTTTGCTTATTCGTGCCGAGTTGAAAACCGGAGAGACAGCATAAGTTGGAGACGACACTTGCGAGCTGAACAACCATCTCATCAAAACCGACAGTGCGAAGGGCAGGTCAAATACCGCAATGGCGGCACAGCGAGGGAGATCAACGGCAGTAGCAGCGTCAAAGTCTGGCAAAGTGGTTGCGTGCGTCTATTGCCGAGTGCCCTGACCGAACTCACATGGAGTGGTGGTAGTGTACTCTACCATGCTTAGGTACAAAGCAGGTAGCGTAGCGCCGTTCGCCTGCACTGCGCGGCGCGGTGCGTGCGTGTGCAGCGGGATCTCAAGAGTTTGAGGACCCCGCGGGCCTGGTTCAGAGGGTTGGGTTGGTTGTCCCAGGAAAAGTGATTGTCCAAGAGGTTCCCAGGGAGAGGGGTGTGCGGATACAAACATTTCAATTTGACAGCGGCGGCGAGGGCGACGATGCCGACAGCAGGTGCGTCGCGGGCCCGGGGAGGACGGAGAACGGGGCTCGGTCAGGGAGAGTGAGAGAATTTCGTTGGCTGAAGGGGAGAAGCATGACGATGCTATGGATGAAAAGGGTCAAGAAGCCAAATTGGCGGGGAGCTGGTACTCTGAAGTCTGGGTACTCTGTACGCGAACAGCGGTAGGGAGTGGATGGGGGGCGTGTTGTTGATGTTGCGGTTGTGGAGGAGGCAGCGTGGGGGGACACACTTTTCTAGAACACACACTAGGAGATAATTTCCTGAAGCGGGCAGGGGACTGCGACTGGAGCGAGGTCACTCGACACGCAAGAAAAAACTCGGCCCTCAACCAGGCTGGCAATGCTAGGTGGGGGAAATGTCTCCGATGGCCGGCTGGGAAAGACGGGAGGGATTGGAAAGCTCTGACGGGGATTCTGGACGTTGAAAGAGACGAGGCGGCGAATGCTGCGCCTGTGCATCCTATGGTAGGTACCTTAGTACGCAGTATGGCGGAGCAGAAGCCAAACAGCAGTCAGTGCCCGCGGGGAACTAACTGGAGGGCATCACTCGGCGACACTGCGACGGCACGCAAACAAGCGACTGGCTGGGGATGTTGCGTGGTGGACGGGGTAATAAATGGGGGACGGATGGGGGGATGGATGGCGGCATCATCGCGGAGTCAGGACGCGGGACGTGATGTCGGATACTGCGTACAAGTGTAGGAAATAACTTGCCCTGTTCTGTTCCTGCCCAACACGAACTATGAAAGGTCAGCTGGCAGCAGGGAAAGAAAGTGGTTTCGGTCAAGGCCCGAAGAGCTATAATTACATCATAAGGAAGACACGGAGGGCTGATGGGTCACGAATCCACGACAAAAGCAAGCTAATTAGTGTGCTTGCTTTCTCAAATGTGCATCACCAAGCAAGAAGCAGCAGGCAACTCAGTCCCTGTTGCGAGACCGAAACGCCTTTCGAAAGTTGAGTTGTATCTCAACCCGTCGCTACCTTATTCGTACTTGCCCAACCTGGAAGATTAGTCTTACTGCAGCTAGGGAAGTTGCTGAATCAACATAAGCACGCCGCGGGTAGAGTAAGTGTTCGTACGCTACAACGAACGCTCTTCCCTTGGTGCCTCCGCCTGCTTTTCGGCTCGGCTGGTGTTCCGAGTGGGACCCGACGGTAGCCCGGGAGTTGGTGCATCCATCCCATCATGTGGGAAAATTTGTGGTGTTTTTTTTTCCCTCCCACCCCAAGTCCCATTCATCACTGTCATTTCATTCCAGCCATTCGGGTTGCGTCCTCAGTCGCAAGACTTCGTCTCTGCTCCAGTGCTTCTCCTCTTATCCACGGTCCACAACTCTCCTCCACTGTGCTCGTTTTTGACACAACGCAAACAAGCCAAACCCTCCGCAAGACTCCGCTAGATCCCAGTCCTTGCCCTGAGGTGCTGCGGGCAACCCACGCGCTGTTTGCTTGTCTTGCCTTGCCTTACCATGCCTTGCCGCTCCGACTCGTCGCTTTTCGCTCTCCCCCGATCCTTTTCTTTTTCGTCCGTCTTCTTTCCCCCCCTCCTCCACGCTGACGCTCCTCATCCTGCACCTTCGACCGCCTTCTCCAAGTGGACCAAACAAATCACTCCAGATCACTCCCCGCCAACAAGTACCCAACACTGAACCCAGCCCAACGGTCAGGGGGGACCGACACGCGAGCGGACAAGGATGGGGTCTCTTTTTTTACTTTGCCCTTAAGGGAGTCTTTTCTTCACAAGTACCTCTCAGTACTCGGTACCCCTCTGCCTCGCCTCAGT
Source organism: Colletotrichum horii (assembly GCA_027406005.1). Lineage (NCBI taxonomy): Eukaryota > Fungi > Ascomycota > Sordariomycetes > Glomerellales > Glomerellaceae > Colletotrichum > Colletotrichum horii. The sequence goes on along the minus strand of JANVYB010000001.1, from coordinate 6,685,768 downwards.
TTGGCTTCGTCGGCCTCTCACCGCTCTCGTGATGAAGCAGCTGACTTGCTTCCTGGTGGGTCGCTCTCTAATTGCGAGTTGGCCCATTTGATCGGTATTGGACGTCTCCATCAACCGTCGGCTCGGCTTTTGATCGTGACGTTTCGCGATAACCACGTTGCCGCCGTCGCAACACGGGCCATTCACAGCACGCGATCCTCTGCCCGTCCCAGCTTCTGCGGTAATCCGGCTCAAGGTCTGACAATCTGGCAACTTTGCGATGCTGATGACAAGCCGGGTTGGCTTGACATACTGTCGAGTTCACCAGAACAATAACGGTGCTTCTCGGATGCAGTCGCATGCATCTTCAGTGGTGGCCCAAGTCATCGGTCGCAATCGTCTGGCGGCCGATGGACACCTGCTTACGACCCACGCGAGCCATTCCTGTTCGACCCCAGGCCAGTCTATGCGTAAGGCTCTACCAGGGCCAAACACGATGCACAACATATTGAGCACTTTGCCAACTGCCTGCTCACGAGACACGGATACAAACCTACTGCAGGACGCAAGGTGAAACTACACTTCGTCCAGACCCAAGCTCCAAATGCACGGCGGATGTTCCCCGGTGGCCTTTGGTCTAAGCAACCCCGGTCACCGAGTTCCTTTTTGACAACGCTTGACCTGCCGCCCATTCGCCAAGCCAAATGGCCCCGAACAATCGGAAACTCCGGAACCGCAGGTTGCTTCCCCGGCCCAGAACTCGGCGAGATTCGACAGTGCTCGCAGGAGACGTCGGCTTGTCTACCCGGCCGAGTCGACATACTCAACGGCAGGTCTGTTCACGCCACCATCGTGATACAGCAGTCGTCATTCTGCCGTATGCTCCATGCAATCTAACACCGCAGGAACGGCCAAATACCTCGCACCGCACGTCTGACAACTTGTCAACCACACACGGCCACGCCCCAGTCGCCGTGCGGCGCAAGTCTGTCTCTATTTGTTCCTTGTCGATGATGCGGGGGGTTTCTTGAAGCACAAGTGTCACCCCGACAAGGCGAGTGCGAGATATTGACCGCCTGTCTAGCTGAATGCGCACCACGTAACTTGCCAATGCCTCCAACTCTGCTGCATACCACCATTCAACAGGTCACCAGACCGAGCTACAACCCCTGTGGATGGTCCTCTGCAGTCCGTCAGATTTCACCTGGAGGCTGAGTCTTTTTCTGCCAGTTCCATCACAGCCAGTCAAGGCCGCCCATGTCATCTTCGCGTAGTCGCCTGTCCTTCGCTTGCCGTGGGGATGATGTTTTCGCGCCAAAGACCAGACGTTTTCGTACTGCTCGGGCGTGCGGCAGGGATAGCGGCGATCCAGGTCATATATCATCAATCTGGACCTGGCTGTGAAGTAGCTGCAGGCCGGCCTTCATAGGGCGGTTTGCAGAAAGCGCGGCCTGGTAAAGAGGCGAAATGTCCCATTGGCTGTCGAACCCTGAATGCAAGGATACCTGACAGGCCCGGTCTGCGGGATGCACGCCGGACCCTCTCGGTGAGCAGACGGCATCGACAACGGGACGATACGTTGCCTTCCCCGCGACCGGGAGGGGAAACGGATGCCTGATTGATGATGCATCTGGTCAGATTCGGCAACGAAGCGAAACATACATGCCATCTTGAAGGATTCCATGATGCCTGGGAACAAGACGGGCGACGTAGTGTCCCAGACACGGACAACATTGAGCTACATCTCTTTCATTACTTCTGTGTCAATTTGGCGTTGTGCGGGGCGTTGGAGCCTCGGTGAGCTCGAGGAGGAAGCATTGAAATGGAGCCATGAGCTGACTCCTATCTCATCTCACATATGACACACACTTGCTTCAAAATGCTTTCGCTGTCAATGCTGTCAGTAGCTTTCTGCGTTTGCTGATCACGGTATGAACTGACTGCCTCAGAAGCCCTGGTCTGGCTTGGCAAGTTGTCTGTACTCAAGTCTGCTCACATGGCTAGCTGGCTCTTCTAAGTTGAGGCATGACAGGCTTCGCCTAATGGAAAGTTGGCCGCATCAAGTTCGCTGAGTAAGCCTGCTAAGCAGGCCGAATTGGGACGAAAGGTGATACGGTACAAGATATCAGCATGGCGGAGACAGCAATGATGACAGACATGAGAGGGTGAAGGACAAACGCTGTGCAGCTTTCTAGCTACAACTCTAAAGAGACTACATCTCTCAGGAACCCCACCGAGTCCCCACGCAAGAACGTTCAGGTAGGTTTGGGGGACGACAGTGTGACTAATTCGTATGGCGTACTGCCTATCTCTGGCGTGGAATGTTCTCGCGCGGATATCTTCAGTGGCCTCTATTTTTCTCTCTGGCCCCCTCGCTTCACCGGCCCGCCTTCTCGTTCTGAACAAGTCAGGCCCATCCCATTTCCAAAGGTTCCCAAAAGTGCCAGTGCCCCTCACTGTGGTGGCTGAAGCTGTGCTCCCGCCTGCCGGTTTAGGAAGTCGTCTGTGGCTTGTTGCGGGGAACATCAAAGTGAACAGACTTGCGCGTTCAGGCGCCGCCAACTGCCTGCCTCATCCAGCGTGAGCCAATGACCAGCTGCGGCACCATCTCGACTCCTCATGCGGGTTTCATCCATTTCCGCCCTCCAAAGGCTGTCCTCTTTGCGAGCTGCTTCTCCTTCCATTCATACCTCGCTGAGGACTCTCAAACCCAAATCGCATCTTCCCTTTTCACTCACACAAACCTGCCGGCAGAGATTTTCCACAATGAACGCCGAGCAGCTCACTCACTACCTCGCTGATGCGCCCCCGAGCGTGGTCAGACTCGAGATCGAGAAGCACTTTGAGCCCCTCACCGACAAACAGAAGCGTTATGCCCATTTCATCAGCAAGTAAGGAATACCACTCAAATCTCGTGCGACATGCAACCCATCTGGGCCGATGTGTGCCAAGCTTTTCATGGGGGTCGGGTTCCGGGATACTAAAGTGACATCCCAGAGCCTCATTCGCCGGCACCCGCATCGTGCTCAGACAGATCTCCCCGGAGTCGGAGCCCATCTACAACTACATCATTGCCCTCCACAAGGCTAGCGGTGGTGACTGGAACTCCCTCGCCAAGAAGGCCGGTGTCGACGAAACCCAATTGACCCACTTCCTCGAGTATGCCGCTCAGTTCCTCGGAAACAATGGCAACTACAAGAGCTTCGGCGACTCCAAGTTCATCCCCAGAGCTGATGAGAAGACGTTCGCCGCTCTCGCTTCCACTTCTCCCGAGGCGGAGAAGTTCTACAAGGCCACCAACGGTGGCATCTTCAGCGCCGAAAAGCCCGGCCTGATGCACCTCGGCTTCCCGGACAAGGGTCACCTGACAACCTACTACCCCGATTCTCCCGACATCACCCAGGCTGAGATTGAGGCTGTATCTGGCTGGATGGAGAAGAAGGGTCTCCTGCCCGAGAACACAAGACTCCGCAAGACGAAAGAGGGCAACTTTGAGATGCTGATTGCGTCCGCTGTGACCAGCGCTCCCGAGGAGGGAGGTGACATTGGAAAGGAGACTGAGTTCCAGATTGAGGATGGCCCTCTCAAGGGCAAGACGATCAAGTTGGTCTACGGCGACTACGCCGAGGAGATGAAGGCTGCTGCCGAGTACATCGCGAAGGCAGGCGAGAACGCCGACAACGAGACCCAGGCCAAGATGCATGCGGCCTACGCCAAGTCCTTCACCACGGGATCTCTGGAGGCCTTCAAGGACAGCCAGAGATTTTGGATCAAGGACAAGGGTCCGATGGTCGAGGCCGATCTTGGTTTCGTCGAGACCTACAGAGACCCCGCTGGTATCCGCGGTGAGTGGGAGGGTTTCGCCTCCGTCGTCAACATGGAGCGCACCCGCGCTTTTGGCGGCCTCGTCTCAGCTGCTCCCAAGCTGATTCCTATTCTCCCTTGGGATAAGGAGTTCGAAAAGGACACCTTTTTGGCGCCGGACTTTACTTCTCTGGAGGTTCTGACGTTCGCTGGATCGGGCATTCCCGCTGGAATCAATATTCCCAACTACGACGACATCAGGCAGAACGAAGGATTCAAGAACGTCTCTCTCGGAAACGTCCTCAGTGCCAAGGCACCCAACGAGAAGATTCCTTTCATCTCCGATGCCGATCTGGAGCTGTACCAAAAGTACAGGGATCCTGCTTTCGAGGTGCAGGTCGGCCTCCACGAGTTGACGGGCCACGGCTGCGGTAAGCTGCTTCAGGAGACTTCTCCCGGAACCTACAACTTTGACGAGAAGAACCCGCCCGTCAGCCCCTTGACCAACAAGCCCGTCACCACGTGGTACAAGCCCGGCCAGACCTGGGGCTCAGTCTTCGGTAGCATCGCTGCCTCATACGAGGAGTGCCGTGCCGAACTGGTGGCCATGTATCTGGGATGCGAGTTCCCGGTACTGGAGATCTTCGGCTTCGGCGATGGCACCACTGACATCAACAACGAGGCCGGCAATGTCCTGTACGCCGCCTACCTGCAAATGGCCCGCGCTGGTCTGGTCTCTCTTGAGATGTGGGATCCCACGAGCCAGAAGTGGGGACAGGCTCACTCTCAGGCCCGCTTCTCGATCCTTCAGGTCAGTATTTCCATTGGCTTTACCTAGGATCATTCACTGATGTTACGCAGTGCTTCCTGCAAGCCGGCGACGACTTCTGCAAGCTCGAGTACAAGAATGATGATCTGTCTGACCTGGAGATCAAGCTTGACCGCTCCAAGATCCTGACGACCGGTCGTGAGGGTAAGTTCACTGCTGTAACTGTCCAAAAATGTGTGTACTAACAACAGACAGCCGTCGGAAAGTACCTCCAGAAGCTCCACGTCTACAAGTCCACCGCCGATGTCGAGAACGGCATCGCCTTCTATAAGGAGATGACCAACGTCGAGAAGGAGTTCTGGGGCACCAAGATCCGCAACATCGTTCTCAAGAACAAGCAGCCCCGCAAGGTCTTCGTCCAGGCGAACACCTACCTCGACGAGGCCACCGGCAAGGTTAGCATTAAGCACTACGAGGCGTCCCCGGCCGGTTTGATCCAGAGCTGGGTCGACCGCGACTTGTGACTCCCCTCTTCATTCGAGCCGAGAACGACGGCGGCGGCGGCAGCAGCAGCAGCAGCCAAGTTGTGAGGGGCGTCTCGACCAGGCAGACTTTACGGCTGGGAAAAGGGGCATGACATCACGATGTAATTTTAAAAAATCAAATCACTTTTAATACCAATGTTTCCAGCAGGGGGCTTTGAAAACACTGAAACGGGAGCCTAAAGAATGGTAGTTTTGTATACCATGTATACTTCACGCACATCTTGGCCTACAAGAGGAGAAAGAACCGCGGTAAGGTATCATATGTCCGGACGTGTCCATATTGTCTCTGCGAATCATTTGTCTCATAAAATCACAAGCCCATTCTGTTTCTCGCTAAGTGACTTTTTTTTGCTCTGCGTTTCTTCCGGTTGGGTTTCTTCTCCCCTTCGGTTGTGTGTGTGGACCAAGATTTTTATCTTTCTTTGTGTTGGATTTGAAGAACCTCATTACAGACGCCAAATGTGACCGATGCCGTCGACTTCCAAATGCAATTGGCAAAACCAGCCCAGCCCGTAGCCATAAGTTCTTCGTCGTCTACAACAACACAGTATCAACCCGAATTGATTTTTTCCCCCAACCGAAAAGGTGTAGTTGTTTTGATTTCGCCCCGCCGCCGCGCAGCGCAGAAATACAGAACATCATATCCCCCCGCACGTGTTTTCCCCGACAAACTCCGGTCATGTAAGGAACCGTTTACCAGGTCATCTCGTGGGGCTTGTCACCCTTGCGCAGGCTGAAGGAGCTCGCCAGGTAGGAAGGCAGGAACTCGACCTTCTTGATGCTGGCGATCAGGGCCTTGTCGACGGCCTTCTGGTCAGCCGCACGGCTGCTGTTGACCTCCTTCTTCTGTAGACACACTCCAGTCAGTTTCTTGCTTTCATTGCCATCACATACACAACGTATGTTTGCGTATGTCGTCCTGAAACGTACCTGGGGCTTCTCTCCCTGCTTGAAGAAAGCCTCCTCACCAGCCTTCTGCTTGGTCTTGTCGGCGGTGAAGTACTTGGGTTGCGCGATCTCCTCGATCTTCTTCTCGTCGAGGCCGGAGACGTCGACCTTGTAGGATGTGGCGATGACGTAGCGGGAGTTGACGCGGCGGAGGGGGACGCCGTTGATCTTGAAGGGGCCGGTGACGAGGAGAACACCCTGCTCGAGGGTCTTCAGGAGGACAACGCGCTTGCCGCGGAAGCGACCGGCGAGAAGGATCAGGACAGTGCCGGGCTGGAGGGTCTTGCGGGGAGTCCAGGGGCGGACGGCCTTGCGGACCTATGGTGACATTCTCGTCAGTAATCATGTTGGCTCGGTGGTGGTTTGGTGTCATTGGCATGTATGAATGTGTCATTCCCAGGTCACGAGCGGTTGTTCCTCCTCTTGATGTCTTGCGGTTGTTGCATTCGTTCATTTACACTCAGATCGAGTTGTGTGCAATTGTCGATTTTGTGTCGATTGCTCCTTCTCGGTAACTCGCGGGATAGGGTGGCTCATTGTTTTGGCGACTTTGAAGATTGTCGATGTGCGCGCTTCCAGATTGTGGATTCCCAGTTGTCCCCAAGACCTTTTTTTGTGTGTTTTTCTCTTGCTCGTGACCCGGTGTATTCTCGATCCTCCGCACAGCCAACAACCAAGTCGAACAACCCGCTCAAAAAAATCGCAAGGACGCTCGCTGTGTGCAGAAACTCACCTTCTTGGCCTCGGGCTCATCGTCGGCGTTGTACCACTTCTGCGCCTTCTGGGATGCGGCGGGGACGACCCGAGTGGACGAGCCGAACTTCTTCGTCGTGGATTCCGTCTTCGCCGACATGATTGCTTTCGGTCCTCGTTGAGGCGGCTGCTGGTGGTTAGCGGGAATAGGGAAACGAAAAAGAAGTTAAAGGTGGTTGTTCGCGTTCGGAGGAAGCGAGGGCTCAGATACGTCGAAATGGAAATGTGTGGTTGTGGGTTACTCGAAAACCCTCACTGGGACTAAACCGGTTTTGGCTGGCAGAAACTTCGCGCGGAAGCGGTAAGGGCGGTCAGGCAGGGAACCCCACCTTGGTGGACTGCCACAATGGACCGCACCGGGGGCTGGAGCACGCCTGCCAAAAAGACAAAAAAAAAAAAAAAAAAAAATCGGCAGAATATCGGGCCTTGCCTTCGGCTGCCCGGGCCTTCAGGGCTGCAGTCACTGGACACCGAGCCCACGCCCGCCACTCGGTGCAGTCAGTCGTTGTTGGCTGCGGCGGCCTGGACCCGTCTGCAAGGTATGGCGGTGGGCCACGTGGTGATAAGATAAAGCTCTGTACTAGCACCCCTGGCCTCGCCGAATCTGCGAGAATGTGCCTATGAAGTCTGCCTTCTTCGAGAAGTGACATCACGACGGGATTGGATTTGGAGTATTTAGAGTTGCGTTTTCCTTCTTCCTGCCGATAATATTGGTGGCTTCATGACTTCCTGTTGAACGATTTGCTATTTTCCGGAGGATATCGCTACAATGCTTAGAAAGCAACTCACCTCATCAGCGCGGCGTCTTGCTGGCTCGGCAACCCCAAGACCAGCAAGACTGTTCACAAAAGCACTTCCAATTCTCAACGAAAGTGCGCTCAGAAGCACCAGAGTCTTACCAACGGTAGCCATCCGCACATATGCCAATGGCAGGCCTCACCCACCAGGTGGCACCCACACCATGAACATGGGTGGCGAGCCTGAGAAGCCTGCACTTGAGCAATACGGCATCGACCTCACTGCGAAGGCCAAGGAGGGAAAGTTAGACCCTGTCATTGGCCGCGATTCCGAGATTCAAAGGACAATTCAGATCCTGTCACGACGGACGAAGAACAACCCCGTTGTGATCGGAAAGGCCGGTACCGGAAAGACGGCCATCCTCGAAGGCCTCGCCCTAAGAATTGTGCGAGGTGACGTCCCCGAGAGTGTCAAAAACAAGCGTGTTATCGCCCTCGACCTTGGCTCGCTCATTGCTGGTGCCAAGTTCAGGGGCGACTTCGAGGAGAGACTGAAGAAGGTCTTGACCGAAGTCCAGAAATCCGAGGGCGAAGTCATCCTCTTCATTGATGAGCTGCACACCCTGCTCGGCCTCGGCAAGGCCGAAGGTTCCATCGATGCGAGCAATCTGCTGAAGCCAGCGCTTGCTCGAGGCGAGCTCCAGTGCTGTGGTGCCACCACACTGGAGGAGTACCGTCTGATCGAGAAGGACGTCGCTCTTGCAAGAAGATTCCAACCCATCATCGTCAACGAACCCACCGTCCAAGACACCATCAGCATCCTCCGCGGCATCAAGGACAAGTATGAAGTGCATCATGGTGTGCGCATCACCGACGGTGCCCTCGTTGCCGCCGCCACTTACTCAAACCGCTACATCACCGATCGCTTCCTGCCAGACAAGGCCATTGACCTTATGGACGAAGCTGCTAGTCACCTGAAGCTCCAGCACGAGTCCAAGCCTGAAGACATCATGGCTCTCGACCAAAAGATCATGACTATTCAAATCGAGCTCGAAAGTCTACGGAAAGAGAAGGACGTAGCCAGCCAAGAGCGCCGCGAGAAGCTGCAAGCCGACCTGAAGAAGTACGAAGAGGAAATCGCCGAGCTTACCAAGCGCTGGGACGCCGAGCGTGCCGAGATTGAAGGCGTCAAGAAGACTCAAGAAGATCTCGACAAGGCCAGGATCGAGCTCGACCAGGCCCAGAGAGAGGGTAACTTCGGGCGTGCTTCGGAGCTGAGATACAGCGTGATCCCATCTCTCGAGGCCAAGATTCCCAAGGAAGGCGAGAAGCAAAACGGAACCCTCATCCACGACGCGGTCACAGCCGACGACATTGCCGCGGTCGTGTCGAGAGTCACCGGAATCCCCGTCTCGAAGCTTACCTCTGGCCACATTGAGAAGCTGGTTCACATGGAGGAAAGTCTCCGCCAGGCAGTCCGCGGTCAGGATGAAGCCATCAAGGCCGTCTCCAACGCCGTCCGCCTCCAGCGCGCTGGCCTCAGCGGAGAGAACAGGCCGACGGCTTCGTTCTTCTTCCTCGGCCCGACCGGCGTGGGCAAGACGGAGCTCTGCAAGAAGCTCGCAGGCTTCCTCTTTTCCACCGAGTCTGCCGTCGTACGCTTTGACATGAGCGAGTTCCAAGAGAAGCACACCATCTCCCGCCTCATCGGCGCGCCTTCTGGATACGTCGGCTACGAGGACGCCGGCCAGCTTACCGAAGCTGTCCGCCGCAAGCCCTATGCCGTCCTCCTCTTTGACGAGTTTGAGAAGGCGCATCGCGATATTTCCGCGCTCCTCCTCCAGGTTCTCGACGAGGGCTACCTCACCGACGCCCAGGGCCACAAGGTCGACTTCCGCAACACAATCATCGTCCTCACATCCAATCTTGGCGCAGACATTCTCGTGGGCGCGAACCCGCACCACCCGTACAAGGAGACTGCCGACGGCGAAATCGACCCTGACGTTCGCAAGGCCGTCATGGACGTCGTCGCCGCAAACTACCCGCCCGAGTTCCTCAACCGCATCGACTCCTTCATCGTCTTCAAGCGGTTGGCTCTCAACGCAATTCGCGACATTGTCGACATCCGCCTGAAGGAGCTGCAGGTCCGCCTCGACGACAAGCGCATCGTCCTCGACGTCCCCAACGAGGTCCGCGACTGGCTCGCCGAGCGTGGCTACGACCCCAAGTTCGGCGCTCGCCCGCTCAACCGTCTCATCACCAACGAAATCGGTAACGGACTCGCCGACAAGATTATCCGTGGCGAGCTGCGGCACGGCGAGACGGCTGTCGTCTCGGTCAAGCAGGACGGCTCTGGTCTTGAGGTCGCGGCGCAGAACAAGGATTAAGCAAGCATGTATTTCTCACGACTTATGAACTACTCTTTGTAATCAGGGGATTTTCCCTCTTCAGGTGTCAGGAGTAACTTTGGGGATTCGGAAAAAGCATGGACGGAATTCCCCTCTCACGATTTGTACCACAAATAGCATTTGCATCACCACTTTAGAACACATATGTCTGTACCTTAGACTGTACTTACACTGTTGAACATGAATAAGGATCAAACACTCGTACACCATCTGATAATGGTCGTGCGCTTATACCCACCTTTGGTGTTTAGACATTTGTCCTCTTCGAACCTTCTGCCATCATCCCTGTGACGTAGGGTACCCATAACACGGATGCGTTTATGATAGTACCTCCAGCGTCGAGGTGCCCCTAGTCGTAAAGTATTTACACTTTGGATAGATCTAGATCGGTTCATGAGCCGCCGAAGGACGTCAATTGGTCGTCACGGGTAGACAGGACGAATCAGGCATCATAACTGGAAAGCGAATACAAGTCTATAGCGATTTTGTCCCAACTCTGGCTTAAACTACCTAAACCCCTCCAAGCCCAACAACAAACAACAGGACCGGAAGGTACATGTAACAGGCAAAATAACCCCTGAAAGGAAATCGACCAGTCGTGAGAACTTTGTTAAGCCGTCGTATCATAAACCCCCTTTCTCCCCATGCCGAGAATGGCTTGGAGAACCAGTCAACACCGGAAAAGATATAAAAAGCAAACACCGATTTCATGAGGTTCGCATCGAAAAAAAGGCGAAAAAGCCAGGGTTCATGGTATGGCTTCTCCGTTGCATTTGGTCGGAGAACCCGTAAAGAGTTGCTGCGTGTGCGTGTGTGTGTACTGTACAGATTTCCCAACCCAAGACGCCCCCTTTCTTCCAAAACGAAACTTGTCCTTTTGAGACCAGAATGTGTGCTTGCTGCGTCGAGAGAATGCCTTTGTAGCGTGGCTCACGAGATGTCAGGGAGGACCACCACGGAAACGGGGAGTAGGGGATGGATGGACGGAGGGAGAAAATGCGATAAATGAGTTATGGACTATTCGATTGCCTTGTGACCGGTAGCTGCTCTGCGAATTACAACCGTACCAGAGGGATGACGTGAGAGAGTAGCAGAAGAGAGGGAGTCCGTCCGGCTTCTCTTCGCGTCTTTTACTGGTGGCCCGCCTTGCGCAGGGTGGTGGCAAGCCACTCAAGACCCTCGTAGAGACCATCACCGGAGGTAGCGCAGGTAGACTGGATGTACTGTTGGCGAGGTCAGCATGGCTGTCGTCGCAGCAAGGCGCGGAGACGATACATACCCAGGCGCGTTGTCTCAAGCTGTGGAGGCCAAGCTTGTCTGTGATCTCGGCAGCGTTCATGGCGTTCTATGGTAGAGCAGGTCAGCCGAATGCCCCAGGACAAATGACGCTGGGACGAGGGGGAGAAGAACGTACGGGCAAATCCTGCTTGTTGGCGAAGACCAGGAGAATGGCATCGCGCAGCTCATCCTCGTTGAGCATGCGCTGAAGCTCCTCACGAGCCTCAACGATACGGTCACGATCGTTGCTGTCGACGACGAAGATGATACCCTGGGTGTTCTGGAAGTAATGTCTCCAGAGAGGACGGATCTTGTCCTGACCACCAACGTCCCACACGGTGAACTGAATGTTCTTGTACTCGACGGTCTCGACGTTGAAGCCTGGATGAAATTCGCGTCAGCGGGGATTCTGGGAGATGTTTCCAATGAAGCATTGGGTTGGGGCTAGCGACGACGGGCGGGGGCGCCACTTTCGTTGATGACACGGGGCAGGGCGACAGGACGAATGGGGGGGCAATTGTTGGGCATGCGTACCGATGGTGGGAATAGTCGTGACAATTTCACCGAGCTTGAGCTTGTAGAGAATCGTAGTCTTTCCGGCGGCGTCAAGACCGACCATCAGAATTCTCATCTCCTTCTTCCCCCAGAGCTTGTCGAAGATCTTGGAAAACGCGAGACCCATGGTTGCGATTCGGACTGAGGTGTATGTCTAAGTGTCGGGTTTTGGTTGAGAGGAAGAAGTAATCTGTTGAGAAGGAGTATGTGTAAGCGCAATGATCCAGAGCGTCGAGAGAGCAAGCAATTAATTAAACAGTGGTGACGTCGAGAAAGGCGAGTGCAGGTGCGGGCGGCATATAAGGGTAGGGAAAAAAAGATGTGCCCCCCGAAAGAGGACAGATCTTTTTCGGAGACGGGATCGGGTCACTGACGACAGTGTGCCTGATGGCGCTGCTGACACGGGCAAAGGGCGAAGGCGGATGGGATGGATGGCGAGGTCCAAGTTTCGATGTTGAAGTTCAGGCTGCCGCAATTCGCAAATGGAGGAGATAGCGGGATAGAAGAAGTGGATGTAGACGACAGGCGACGTGGAGGGAGGGATAGGGATATTGGGTTGGGGGGCTGTAGGGTGGGCTGCTCTCACTCAAGGCGGCGTAGGCCTAAGGTGGTGTATTCCTGAGGTGTCGTGTCCAGACCAGACCGATGCAGGCACGCAACGCACGCGCGCAAGAGCAACTTTGGCCGAGGGGGGTGGTAAAGGGGAATGGGAAACGGAGAGACGAAGAAACAAGACGTGCCGCCACCAACACTTGCAGAGCAGAGAGAGGCGAAGCTCGCCGCAGACGTACGAACAGACACGGACGCAGACGGATAAAAATTAGGAAACAGAAACCACTCACTCACTTCTTCGCGACGGGCTCCTCGACGACGGCGACGGGATGCTTCTTCGATGGGGGTGCGGTTGTGATTGTCGGTGAAGGGGGGAGACAGTCAAGTGTCGAGAGGTTAAGGTGGAATAGAGGGGTGGCCTTTGGTAAGATAAGTTCGGCTCGGCGAGGTTGGTGGTGATTTGGGGGACCAGAAAGGCCATGTTTTTCAAACTCTGAGTCTCCACTCTTGACCACCGCTACGAACGGACGCCACCACTCGCTGGACCGCCAAGGTGTACCTCTGGCAGCTAAGGGGGCTCTGAAGGTACCTGTCACGCCTGTTTACCTCGCCTTCCTTGCGTGCTTGCTTCTGCTGAAGCCCAACCACGGGCCACTCAAAACCACTCAAACATGTCCCCTTTCCATCCCTTCCAGCGCTCTTCGACCACTAGAGACCCTTCTGAAGCACCGAGTACCCGCATCACGTGGGACCTGCGCTAGCCCCTTTTGGGGTCAGCCTCAATCCAACCAAACTTCGCCAAAGTGTCCAGACTCCTGTGACAGGGATCACCTCCAAGAACCGATCTGGAGAACAGCCTGGACACAACCAACGTCGCTCCTTTTTTCCCCCGTGGCCCTGCTTGCCTGCCTGCCCGCCTCTGCCTCACGACTCCGGAATAGCTCGTGACTCTGCTGCCGTAGCAGTCTGACGTCTCTCTGGCCACCGTCACCATTGAGCTTCTCGCACCCCCCTAGCTCCTCCAACAAGCTCCCGCCGTCATGATCTTCCCTTCGGTCGCCAAGCTGCTCCTCGCAGCTGGCTTCGTCCACTCGGCTCTCGCCCACAACATCCAGCTGCCCGCCCACGGCCGCGAGTGCTTCCACGAGTCGCTGCACCGCGATGACAAGATGACCGTCACCTTCCAGGTCGGCGACCGCGAGTTTGGCAGCGCTGGAAACCTCGATATTGACTTTTGGGTATGAGGAATCGCAACATCGCATATGGATCTTGGAAACTGCGGCTCTACGCGCCCAGTAGCTCCATTGGTGGGACTGGGACCTCAAGAGCTAACTCTGTGCCTTGGTAGATCACGAACCCCATGGGCCAGTATGAGACCTTCGACAAGAGTGTCTCCAACGGCGACTTCTCCTTCGACGCGAAGCACGATGGCAAGTACACTTACTGCTTCGGAAACGAGCACTGGGGCGCCCATAGCAAGGAGGTGTCCTTCAACGTCCACGGTATTGTCTACGTTAGCGAGACCGATGTTCCTGCCGATCCTCTCGAGGTCGAAGGTAAGACGAGAAACCCTTGAACGCATGCTCGGCCAATTGGTTTAACGAGATACTTCCCAGTCCGTAAACTGTCCGAACTGCTTGCCCAGGTCAAGGACGAGCAATCCTACATTGTTATCCGTGAGCGCACCCACCGAAACACCGCCGAGAGCACCAACAGCAGAGTCAAGTGGTGGAACCTGTTCGTCATTGGCCTTGTTGTGGGAGAGTCCGTCTTCCAGGTTTGGTGGCTGCGTAGATTCTTCGAGGTCAAGAGAGTTGTGTAATTTTACGCAAGTTGTTATCGTTTGCGGGATACCCGTGTTGGGGACGACAGGTTGGCGTATAAAAGGCGGCTCTCTTCGGGTCACAAGACACCAGACTTAAAGCTTGGTCTTGACTCTGGAGACCTACAAAGCATGTACAGTGTATCATAATCACACATGAATGGACGAAAGACGAATGGTTCTGAACATCTCTATTTTCCAAAGACGTTGACCTCGACTGAGATCGTTAGGCAAAGTCTCGCCTGGGGAATCGCGCCGTCGGATACTAGAAACACTTGATGGGGACTCAGAATAAGCCAGCTAAGTCGTCAGTGACATGTGTCGAGGGGTTTTCTGGGCCTACTCAGTACGAAAAGACACAGTAGAACAAATGCAGCAAGAGCACGTTGGCCAGTATTTTGTCCACTGCGATATTGCGGCATTAGCCTTGAATGACATAGGGGAGACCAGTCATCATGTTCACGAAAGGATCCCGGCTCTCGTCAGACGGGATGACTCTTCTCATAGCGTCAGTGCGCCTTCTCAATGCCACCTGGAGTCCAGGCCCAGCCCGTTGTTGGAACGGCACTAGACAGCAAGGCTTAGATCATGTCCGAGCCAAGGAACGTCAAATGTCTCAACGGTGCCTCTCCCAAGACTTCTGCCACCTGTCAGAACGAAGACCGAATTCCAGCTGCCTAGACATAGCTCCAACGGCGCAGCCCACAGACGTCTTCCAAAGAGGAAGATGATCACAAGACAAGGTAAGTATCAATCAGTTTGCCAGGACAGATACTGCAAAACGCTGCATCGTTTAGAACTTGAATTGTAATTTGTTGTTGGTCATCGCTATGGCCATGTATGACTCCCTCTAACCTGACAGTCATTATGTACATCATCCATCATGTATACGGCCAATGCATTATGCCTTTCCTACAATCGACACCAATTCGTATCATGTGGCCTTGAAAAGAATCCAACAAGCCAACCCCAAGACGCCATACCATCTAAAAACAACCAAAAGGTGGCCTTTATAGTAAAATGAAAACAAAAAACATCATCCGTCATGTAGCCAAAGAGGGCCCGCTAATTCATGCATTAGGATCAGACTCCGGAACGGCGTTCTCCTTGTCTTCCTCGGGTAACGCCTCCACCGGCAACTCAACACCCTTGACGGGGTGGATGAGCATTGGCGGCAGGCACATGCGGCCCTCGCCGCCGCGCATCTGGCCGACGCTCGAGCCATCCTTGGTGGTGTCCTCGGTCTTCTCGAACTCCTCACCACCATCGTTGTTAACCCTGAGGCCAAGCCATCTGCGGTACAAGTTCGGGGCAAAACCAGAGTTGTAGAACCAGGACAGACCGCGCAAGTTGTGCTCGCGTTGGCCAAACACAGCGGTGCGAGAACCGCCGCTAGCGCCGTTCTTGCCACCGTTGAGGACCTGGGCCATGTACTCTGTGGGCCACTCTCTATCGACATACATGGGGTGAGGTGCGAAGACAGCCTTGTATCCGTGGTGGAAGGCGACCGTGGCGGGCCACATTTCGGGGAATGCAAAGTGCTTCTTGAAAGCCGTCTCGCGGTGCATCGTCATCAAGAGGCGACGAGACATGCGCGACGCGGTGATGATGTGCGCTCTTCTCGGCGGCATGCGCTCGTTGCGGTTGTTCTTGTTGTATCCGGTGATGTCCTCCGACAGGAGCCAAGTGGTGCCTTCAGGATCAAAAATGGGGTTGAAGGAGATGAGATCAGCCTCCTCGCCGACTCCCCACTTGTACTTGTCCTTCTCGTAGCTGGTAGGGGGCTTGGGGTCCTTCTCGATCTCGAACCAGTCCTCCTCATTCAGAGGTCGCTCCGGGCCCCAGATGGTCTTTTCTGCGCGAGAAACTTGAGTGGGGTCCTTGCCGTCCTTGCTCTTTGCGCCGGGCATGTTCTTCCACATGTTGTCGGGTCCGTCAGTGCCCATCTCAGATTGAACGCGAGCCATCTGTCTAAAGTCCTCCCATGAGCCGTGAACACTTGGGAGGTAGAAACGGGAATTGCGTTCCCAGAGACCTTTTCTAGGCTGCTCCTTGGCCCAGTTCTCCATCTTGCTGAAGAGGTCGTAGTAGTGTCCAGTGTAGCGGATGTCCATCTCCCAGGACCAGTAGTAGTCATATTCGGGGTGCTGGTACGCGAAATACTGCATAGCCATCGAAAGACCGCGGTAAACACCATGAACGGGCAGGTCGGGACCGCGGGTGAATAAGTCAAACAGACCCTGGTAAAGGGACAGCATTTGTGTCTCGGTCCATAGCGTGACAAGACCTCTGAACTCTTCGGGAATACGTTCTCTAATGCGGCGCTCATAAACTTCATGGTCGGCGAAGACGGGGTGGGCGGCGTCATTCTTGATCTGAACGAGGAGGTGGATGTCGTAGCGTCCGCCAGAGGCCAGTGCCAACTCGGAGATGACAGATCGAACGTTCATAATGTCGTCCTCACGCCAGTTATACTCGTCCCAGACACGGATCACGACCGCAGTGCGAGCGCCCTTATCCTCGTCCTTCTTTGGTTCTTCGCTAGCAGGCTTGCTCTCGCTCTTCTCCTCGGGCTTGCCATCTTGGACGGGTTTCGCGGTGGGCTCCAAGTTGTCCAGGGGATCGCGGGCAACCAAGGTAGCATTCTGAACAGGCTCGTCGATGTAGAAACCACGCGCCATTGGGACCTTGGGCGGCATGGCCTTGAATCTTTGCGCATTGGACTGGTAGCAACGTTGTTGAGCGTCAGCCCAATTGACTTTGCGCCAATCCACCTTGGCAGCCTGTTCCCAGACGTCCTCGGAGCCCTCCTTCTCGC
The DNA here is from genome assembly GCA_027406005.1 of Colletotrichum horii. Classification (NCBI taxonomy): domain Eukaryota; kingdom Fungi; phylum Ascomycota; class Sordariomycetes; order Glomerellales; family Glomerellaceae; genus Colletotrichum; species Colletotrichum horii. Next base: position 6,668,800 of record JANVYB010000001.1, on the reverse strand, counting down.
CGTGTTCACCGACGCCAAGACCACCGGCGGGGACGGAGTATCCGAAGCCATAAGGACCGTACCGCCCAAAGCGCTCGTAGCAGATATTCTCAGGAAGGTTCAGGAGCTCGTAGGATCCTTCGACGTGCTGGGGGAATCCTTGGGGTCGGCCGTCGAAGTAGCGAATCGGCGGCACACGAACCTTGTTCTCCTTGTCGACGAAGCACTCAGTAATCTTCTCGGGCTTGGTGTTGAAAATGGAGTCGGGATGGTCGAGGAACATCTTGCTCTTGGGCACCGATCGCCTCACGGCGTCGTCGATGCCGTCCTCGCTAGTAGCAGTCGCCGTAGTGTTGATGTCGAGCTGGTCCAGGGGAGTCTCATCCTCAGACCGAGGGTAGGAGGGAATATAGTTCGTGGGGGGGACGACTGATCTGATACCGCCATAGTATCTTTGGAGGAAGCCGAAGGATTCCCATACGGGGGGAGGGTCCGGCTTCTTCTCCACCTTGCCCTCCGAAATCATCTTGTTCTCAACGTGACTGGCGCGCGCCAGTGACATGATCATGACCAGCATAAAGGTAAGCAGACCAAAGCAGAGATATCTGATGATGCGGTTGGGCAACCTGTACATGTGGGTTCGCGGTCGGCGGGCCGTAGCGAGCGCTCGTTTGGGCAGCATCAAGGCGGCGCTGGAGAGGGAAGAAGAGGTATTTCTTGAGCTCCTCGCACTCGGCGAGGATGTCGACGTGGTAGAGTAGCCGTCCGTGTCTTCGTCGGAATAGTAGTCGTCGTCATCGTTGGAGAGACGCTCCTTGGTTCGCAACGGACGCAGTTGCTCGTACTTGGGTAACCTGGCCCCGCGGTTCTCGCGAGACCGCAGAGGGTTGGAGAAGAGACCCATGGTGGCTGGTTACCGATGGGTTCGAGTCTGGAAGGCTCTGGTGTTAGTCGCCAGAGAAGAGCAGACAAGCGCGAGCGGTTCTTACGACTGGAAACCTCGGGGCAAGTCCAGTTCGGTTGTCAAGCCCGTCAGTCGGGCTGTTGTCAGATGGTGTTGCTCAGTTGAGTATGACAGAATCCAACGTCGATGAGATCGTTTAAGCGTTCGGTAGAGGAAAGTCGACCCAGGGGGGGAGTGTGGGAACTGGACCTGGGGATTGTACGGAGACGGAGACAGACAGCGACTAAAAGGCTGTTTGTAAGTCGAGTCTGTACTGGGTAGGCGTTGGCGAAATAATGTACAGTACGGCAAGCCAAAAAAGAATGGAGATGAGGATTGGAGACGCGATGCTAGGGCATCATATGGAAATGAAGCACAGCAGGGGGAAACGAGAGACGGAGGTTAGTTCGGGCCAGCAAAGTCCACCTCGACTAATATGGATCTCTGGTCAATGTCAGGCTGGATGGATATGAGCGACCCAGCGACGGCGGGACAACGTGAGAAAAAAAGGCAGGAGAGGAAAATAGTACAAGTACTGCGTACCTACGTCAGGTACGTAACTCCTTTCGTCTGTCGTCTGTCTGTGGGTGTGTGGTGTGGGTGGTGTGTGTGTGTGCTTGCTTGCTTGCTGCTGCTTCTTTTGCTGATGGTGGTGGTGGTGGTGGTGCCAATTGTGCGCCGGTGCAGAGTGTGTGCCACTGGTTCGGCAGTCCGATGAGCGATTGGCGTGGCACACAGTGTGAGGTGCAGACTGCAGTCGAGTGTGCAGATGTTCGACTTCCCGGTTCGGTGAGGTGGGGCGTGTTTTCCCCTATCCCACGCAATCGCCACTATAAAGACTGGATCTGATTGGGGAATCGGTGGGGAGCTCTGGACAATGACTGGCCAACAGGGCAAGTTGCTCTGAGCAACCACCAACGACCAGGCTCGGCGGCATGAGACCTGGATGCAAGCCCAGAGGACCGACCATGCAATGGATGCAACCCGATGCATACTGCAGTGCTAGTTTGCATTCTGCCCAGATTGACCGCTCACCACTCCCAGCCAGCACATGTGCTCGCCAAAGGCTCCAGGGGACTTGAGATGTGCGCGCCAATGCGGGACCAGCAGCGTCTTGCCAGGACTTGCAGGCGCAGCAGGGGTCGCCGCCTTGGTCTCGACTGCTCGCTGGAGCCAGCGACTGGGGTCTCCCTGACAACCATTTAGCGACCTCCGGGACTGCTTGCCCGCTACGGTTCGGCTCCCTGGTTCGCGCCGTTTCCACTTCCCGTCCTCTGGCAAATTCAGGACCGTCAAGCGCGCCTCTTCCTGGCACTGTCCAGGCCAGCCTGCTGAACCAAGCGATTCCTCCGGTCTCCTTTCCGAAGCAGGACTCTGGCGCATGCAGTCCACTTCGTCTTTGGTCAAGACGCCGGCCGGGACCAGCCCGACAGACAAAGCCGCACCAAACGTCCACCATGTCAAGTCGTCGTCTTCGAGTGTTCGAATCGTTTCCTGTCTAGTCACGACTCGTCCAACCGTCAAAGAGACTGGACGAAGCTGCAACATGGTCGGACGCGTTCCTCGGTTTCGTCTCAACATCCTTCTATTCTAATGCTCTTGGCCCTTCCATGAGACAGTCTCTCTTGTTGGCCAGAAATGCTAAGCCTCGCAACTACCGGCCACTGAGATACATGCCAATCGATCCATCCCCGAGACCAATTGCGAGTTCAGTCTGAAATTCCTGATCCATACATGCACCCCGCAGTCTCCTCCAAAAGTCTCCGTCGCCGACGTCACGATGCCAAGTTGGAGATTGTGTGGGCGACGATTCCAACGAACAAGATGCCACCGCGACTCAGAACAGAGATTATCCCAATGAAGGCTCATACCGGAGCGCCAATCCATCAGTCCGGACCGTCAATCCCAACTCCCTCATGTCGGCCCTTCAGTCTCCAAATTCCAGAAAGAATAAATTTAGAACATGCCCGAGATTTCCCACCCCAATATCGATATGCATATCCATTTTTCATCTCCTCATGTGCGTGGCTGAGGCGGCAGAAATCAGGCCTATTCGCAGTGTCGCCCTCCGATGCAACCCCCCTATGTTCATCCCTGATCAACCCTATCACCATACCTTACCTACCAATCTACGCATCTCATTCTTCCGAGCTCCTCGCCACCGCGCTTGGCTCTTCCGCATTCCTTTCGGCTGCTTGTTGTCAAAGATGGCAAAGAGAGAGACAGCACTAATAAAGACTGCGCCGATAAGATCAGTTTTTACGGGCCTTGACGCGTCCCGTCTCACCAACCACGGCCCGTCTCCGTCAAAAAGCTGCCTCCCGAGCAAAATCTGCTGCAGCCAGCCGAAAGCCACATTCCTCGAGGGCCCATGCTGGCCGCCGTGTTGGTCCTTGGGAACACGTCAACATAGTTCGTATTGAGGCACAACAAATCAATAGGTGATTTGGCGCTTCTAAAGTTGGGCAAACTTCGCAAGCCACGGTCCCGGAGCGTTCCCCGGTAAAAATAGTCTTTCTTACGAGTCCAACTTCAAGTTCGCGCTGCGACCGTGACGCAACTCTATCATAAGCTTCTCCTACTAGCGGGGATCGGAGAAAACTGGCACTGTGGCAGCCATGTAACCCCAAAAAAACGCACAAAATGGGTTCGCCAGTCACGCCAGTGCAGTGCGGCTGCAACTCGAGCTTGCTCAGAGCTGTCAAGTCTTTTGAGACACAAGCCGCAGCGACATCTGCAAAGGCCCGACTCCAAATGCACCACCCAACAGCCGCCTGTGCCAGTGCCAACCTCCCTCAACCAACAACCGGAAACCCAGCCCACCGTTGACTGAAGATCAAACTTCTTTGCTCCTGAACATCCCACAAGACGACATCATGATACGGGGTACAGCCAGCCTGAAGGGGGAACCCTCCGAAGGAACTTGGCCGATCAGCTCCCGTCCAAACGCCCAAGTGGCCCCCAAATGCGGGGAGGTAACACGGTGGCCACCATTGAGCCCGTCGTTTTACACAAGACAGTTGTTGCTGAGCCCCAACCTCCTGTCTTCTCTTCCTGTCGGAGGATTTCCAGAGCACCCTCCGTCACCGGCGGTCTGGGTAACATTCACCCGATCCGGCGGTGGAACCGCAGCAACCTCAACCCAACGTCATGCAGGAGTTCTCTCCGCTAGGCCCAGCGGCCGTCGACCGTCCTTTCCGGGTGGGGTCCATTGCGCCGGCCGTCTGCTATTTCGCCGGAGCATGTCGCCCGATACCGTTTTCTCTTGATAGGAGGCATCTCTTCGGGAGAAGGACGTTTGCTCCTACTACTGCTGCCGCCACTCCGCCTTGGACCCTGAAAGACCGTTCAGAGGGCCAATTGGTGAGGGTGTCCTCCTGACCGGTAGTATCCATTATTAGCCCAAGCCAGGAATCCGGGGTAATCCGTCACGAGGGCTTCAACAACGAACTTGCATGCTTCGGGGTCCCAGGACAAAGGTACTTGCTATGTCCTAGTCTGCTCGCCGAGGCGGGAACTCTGCCCATCTTTCGCCCTCGCACGAGCCCAATAGGTTGCAGGTTGCATGTCCTCAAGGGCTATATGCGGCGCCCAGTTGTGGTTCGAGCTTCCGCCTTCCGGCCCTAGCCACTCACGTTTGACCCTTTTGTCACTTGATCAGCTAGCAGGCCGTCTTCCACCGCCAAACTCTCCCCCTCAGCTCCCGAACCCCGCATGCTGTAGACCTGCAACGAAAACGCTGCCGGCCTGAGGAAGTTTGAACCTCGTGTGTCTCGTGGCCACTCGTTTCTGGCTGTGTCAGGTCAGCTTTACCTCATACTGCCTCTGACCGATCTTGGCTCTTTTTTCGCCCTACTCTCTCTCTTCTCTTTGTCCCAAGGTGCCTCCTCGTCCTCCTCCTCGTCCACACCCCGTCTTATAAGAAATCTCTCCGTTCCACCTCTTTCCTGGGGAAAACGCTCGCGTGCTTCATTGCCCCTCAGTCTCGAGCCAGGCGTAGGCCGTGCATATTAGTGCCCATGCGTCTCTCGTAACAAGCACAGCAGCCATGTCTGTCTCCATCACGACCACCACGTCCTCACCCACCCGCCTCCATGAGGACCCTCTCGCCACTGCGGACGCCTGCGGCGTGGGCCTGGATCTCAACCAGGTTGCCGTCAATTGCGTCCTCAAGCAGCAGCCCATCTCCGTCACCCTCAATGGGCCCGCAATCTTCACCTTATCTATGAGCCTGGCCCTTATCATCCACTTCCTCGAGCCCAGGATCGCAGAGTTCCTCATCATCCTCGTGCCCATCCTTCTCCTCGTCCGCAATGATTATCAGAACTTCCTCGGCCTCGGGCCCGGAGGCACGCCGGCCACATTCCAGGGCTACATCAGAATAGCCTGGCTCCGGATGTGGGCTCTCCGTGATCCCTTCACCGCACCGGACCCAAAGCCCAACAGCCTGCCCAAGAGGGGCATCCTCATCCAGCAAAACGACGACCAGAGCTTGAGCCGGCTGCCGTACCGCCCCGGGCCGCGTCCGCTGGTCGCCGGGATCGCTCCGCAGCGTCAACTGGACCAACACGGAACAACCTCACACTACCACGCCCTGAGGCAGACACTTGAGCGTCTCGCGGCCGAGAAGCCGCTCAAATTCGGCACGGCGAGGTCGTGTCTCGAAAAGCATGGCCTCGGCCTGTTTGCCCGGCATCCAGTCAACGTGACCTGCAACGGGGAGGTGTGTCATGTTCACGACTCAGATCACTCGTTGCACATGAGCCTGCATCCCGAAGACATCCGAGAGGTCCTCGCCAAGGGATGGGGCCAGCGACACCCGCTTGCTTGGAAAGGAAGACTCGTACAGATGCCTGTGCCGGAGGAGTTCATCATGGTATACGCGCCGAGAGGTGAGTGAGGTCGATGAAAGAAAAAGACAGAAGAGTTTGGTTGCTTCTTATCGCCGAGGGGAACGACAAAGCGTGCAGTTTCAGCTGACATGATTTTTAGACGACCATGAACTGAAGATTGTATGCCGCATCATCGAGGCAGCTATCTGGTACGTCGTCTCCGAGAAGACTGAGATCAAAATCGAGAAGGCCATCTAAGATGGCTTCTCGTTGAAAACGCTCATACATATATAGCACCGTTTCTTCACACCAAAGGGGATATAACTTGGACGAGAGGGCGTCGGATAAAGCACATAGACTACAAACACAAGATAAAAGCTTTGGGAATATTGAAATTGATTCTACCCTGAGGTCCTGAGCTTTGGTGATGCTAAATCGAAAGGTTCTATCACTGAAAATCCCCGCACACGCCCATGCTGGTGTAAAGAAAAGCACTGTCGTCTCACCAATAAGAGACGCATCTCAGTCACTGTCGCTTGCCTGATCCTTCTTTGACTGTTTGAATTTCTCCCTGCCCGTCGCCACAGACGCCTCGACCACCCGGCCATCGAAGCTGCGTCCGTTCATAAGCTGTATGCATGCCTGCGCCGACTCTGGCTTGGAGAACTTGACCGACACCACACCATCCGCTTCCTCGTCGTAAAGCACCACATTAGTGACGGTACCCAGCTTGGAGCACTCATCGCGAATATCCTCCTTGATCTCCAGCAACGCGGCCGGGTCCTCCGCCAGCTCTTCAAGGGTGAACATATGCTTTAAGATGACCGTCTTATCCCATTTGGAGTTGGTCTCAGTCGGCATCATGGACGGCTCGTCGTCGCTCCAATCAGCAAGCTTGGCTGCCATTTTCTGCGTCTTGCGAATGATCTTTTGCCTGTCCTTATCGTTGCGCTCTCTCTTCTGCTGTCCGTTTGACGACCCGCCGTTCTCCTTTCCCTCAGCTCCCGCCCCGTCTTCGTATTGTGTCTTCTTGTAACTCGAGTCCGCCGCTTGTACGCGCATCCTCGGCTGACTCGCCGGGCCATCAAACCGAAAGTCGGTGTCGTCGAGAAGCATGATGGCCATCTCGACGCTCTGTGGCTTGAAGAAGACAACCAGTGCGTCGCCCTTGAAGTTGCCGCTCTCATCCGTGTACATCTTGATTCGCGGGCGACCACTGTCAATCTCTTCGGCGATGACGCCTGCCTTACGCGAGAAGAGCTCGTGGACCTCGTCGGCTGTTGCATCGGTGGGCAGACCGGTCACGTACACGGCGGTGTTCTGGCGCGGCTGCGGCGGCGCGCGCGCAGGTTTCGACTTCTTTGCCGGGCGGTTGTTGCCGTTGCCTCCATTTCCTCCTCTGTCGTCCATCCCGCTCGGAGAATCTTTGCGTTTCCTGGAGTTCGCGTTTTGTGCCTCGCTACCTCCTGGGCCGAGGCTGGCACTGGCGCTTCTAGAGAGGTCTGCGAGCTGTGCGGTGTGGTCGTCGTCGAGAGGCTCGAGAGGTTCGTCTGCTGCCTCGGCCCATGTCGCGGTCGCGGGATCGAACTCGAGCTCGGTGCCATCGTCTAGGACAGCCAGGTACTTGTTGTCTAGCTTGGAGAAGGAGATGCGCTCGTCGTTGCCGAAGTCGCTAATGGACGTCGGCAACGGATCCTTCAATTGATCTGCCATGCTGTTATGTGATCGTAGTGTTGGTCGGAGGTGTCCAGCTCACAAAGGTATCGAAATTAGCCAACGAATGGGCGAAGACTTTAAGCAACGGTTGTTGCCTATGTTTAAGCTTGGTCTGAAATGCAAGGCGCATTCTCGGTGACGTTAGTGGAGCAACGGCAGTGAGCTGCAGGGAACATCAGTGCAGGACTTGGGGTCGTGTGGGGTCATCGGATCTAACGCAAGCTTACCGCGAGGACAAGCTGCGAGCTGTCATGTCAACCACCCAATGCACGGCGTCGGTGAAATCCTCACTTGTGGCAAGGTGTGCATGTTCAAACAACTGGTAGATCACGAGCAGAACCTTTCTCGTTAAGACGAATCGTCTTGCGTTCTCCAGCGATGTGTTAGCATCATCACACAATATTCTCGAAAAACAAAACGTTCGGCTGAATGCATTTCATCGTTATTCTTGAGTGTGCCCGAGTTCTCTATATTCATCCCCGTCTATCGGAGGATCGCCCCGCCCTTGCATGCCTTCAAGCCGTTCCCACTCAGCCCTGCTTCTTCTCCTTGACCGTTGATTTGACTCCCTCCACGAACGCCTCCACAGCTTCACCGCCACCTAGAGGCATGGCACCGCCCCTCATGTAGCCACCGTTGGGAACCTTGACCTTCAGGGCCTCCGCAACAGTCGGAAGGCCACCATCACGAAGAGCCATCGTCAGGCTGCCCAGGGCCTGGTGGAATTGAGGACTCCTCAGAACCCTCTCCAGCAAACTCTTCTTCTCCGCGAGGCTCAAGGTGGCCATGGCGGCGGCTGCGGCATCTGATGAAGGCTCCGAGTCACCCAAGTCGTCATTCTCTGTGGCCAGAACCACAATTGCTGGCGGCAAGAAGCCAAGCAGAGTGTCTATATACTCCTCTGAGGCCGAGCGGAGCATAGGGATGGTAGTCTCGTTTGGGAGCAGGTGGTGCAGATACGGAAAGGGTTTGTCAGCTTGCTCTTGGCCGCGCTGTTGAGACCCGCCCAGAGAAGAGTTGCCCTGTAATGAGGCCAAAAAGTTGCGAACAGCAGCATCCGCGTCGGTGTTACCAGAGCTACCTCCGGCACTATCAATCAATTAGCATGGGTTCATATCAACAGATCAAGCCGTGGGCACCACGAAACAATGGCAAACTCCGAACCCTCGTCTCTCTTTTGAAAGGCTCTAAAAGTACAGGTGGCGCCGTTTCGTGGGCCTCACGTCTTTTCCCTGACCGTGCCAAAGTAGGTATGATCCTAATGACCCTGGACTCCGACCGCAAGAGACATGCATTGGAAGGAAACCTACGCTCGAGCTCCATCACTGCCACCCTCTCTAGCATTCTCGCCCTCTTCACGAACGTCGCCGCCTGTTGCGCCAGCACCAGCACCGCCGCTGGCCGGGTGGTCTCCTTGGCCCTCGGCATCTTCCATTGTCTCGTCATCGTCGTCGTCCCGTCTGTCGTCGGTGTTGCGGACCTGTGCCAGCTCCCGGTTGACGTTCACATCCTCACCTTGAAGGAGTGCGTTGACGATCTCCCCAATCTTCTTATCACGGGGGCTGAACCAGCTGGGGTCACCGGTGCGGGACTGAGGCTTCGACTGGAGCCAGAAGAAGTGTCGCTGGGAGGAAGAGCCGAATTTGAGTACAAAGACGCGGCCGTTGGTCTTTGCTGTGGGCTGGTCGGAAGGAGTATGGGGGAGGAATTCGCCGTCCATCGGGACCATGACTAGGTCGAGCTCGGGATTGTCCATGGCGAAGCTGCGCTCGCGCCAGCAGAAGTGGATCAGATCTGCCGCTGGTTAGATGCTGCCTAGGCCTTTCCCCTGCGATTGACGTACCATCTTCGGAGTAGAGGTAGATGTAACCAGGCGTGGCTTGGGGCTTGACCTTGTAAGGCTTGCTGGAGGTCTACGGTCAAGTCAGCGAACTGGGGTCTGGAGCGTAGAAGCCGAGTAGGTCACTGACGTCTACCTCGCAGAGACCGGCCTTGAAAGTAATTATAGGCACGATCGACATGTTGTACCTTCGATTTTGTGGTATCTGTGAAAAAAAAGAAGGTGAGGTTGAGAAAGTCGAGGTTGAGATGGTAGATGGCCGTTTGAGGTGCGGGAGTGGTTGGCGTAACGTTGAGCTCGTTTGGATTGGAGCTCTCTCGAATGCAATTGCGTAGGAGCTCCCTGCCTGCGTGCACCTCTGCCTGCCTCAGGTGGGCTGGCCGCCAATCCCACATGCGCCAGTGGACGGTCCCGATCAGGCACCCCTCCACCTCAGCCTGCAGGGCTCGCAGCGGGCCGTCCTTAGTCCGGCGAGGGGATGGAAGGACCTTGAGAGCGGCGCTGGGCAACCAGAAAGTGGGGTCCGTGCAAACCCAGAAGCGCAGAAGCAGAGAGCACCGCACCGCAATCAAAGGGAACAGTCAAAAATTTCCCAAACCCCACCTCGACCTATTTGAACCTGAACCTCTACACTTCCTCAGCATCTCCTGCTTCTTCCCTTCCAGATACCTCTTTTCTTCTCTCCAAACCTCTTCAAAACGCAAAAATGGGCTTCGCCGACCTTCTCACTGATGCTGGTGCTGCCAGTAAGTTTCTGCAGCGTTGAATTCTTTCTTTCTTTCATCGACTGACAGTGAGTCAGTGCTGAACAGCTGGCTCACCACCCGCTCCTACATCGTTGGGTATGTTGACATCTTTTTCTCTGAACCCCTCTCGAGCTTGTCGATTCCCTTCGTCCTCAATCCTCGCGGCAACAACATGATGAGAAACATTGGTCCGTGTTTCGGAGGCAGCTTAAGACCCTGCTAAACGACGAAACAACAAGCACTTCGGTGCACCTCTGAACCCCGCATTGCCCATTCACATTTTGATCCTCAGCATTGTTGGGCATGAACATTGTCGCTGACCATTAGCGCAGCCACTCTCCTTCCCAGGCCGACGTTGCCGTCTACAAGGCTCTGTCCTCTGCCCCCGACGCTGAGAAGTACCCCAACGCCGCCAGATGGTACAAGCACATCTCCACCTACGAGAGCGAGTTCGCCACTCTCCCTGGTGATGCCTCCAAGGCCTACTCCGTTTACGGCCCTGAGGCCTCTGAGCTCCCCGTGAACCCCGCCAAGGCCCCCGCCGCCGAGGAGGAGGACGACGACGTCGACCTGTTCGGTTCTGACGACGAGGAGGAGGATGCCGAGGCTGCCCGTATCCGTGAGGAGCGTCTGGCCGAGTACAAGAAGAAGAAGGACAACAAGCCCAAGACCATCGCCAAGTCCGTTGTTACTTTGGATGTCAAGCCTTGGGGTACGTTTGCTCGTTGATTCCACAAGAAATGACCTCCCGAGACTAACCCAAACCTAGATGACGAGACTGACATGCCCGCCCTCGAGGCCTCCGTCCGTGGTATCGAGAAGGATGGTCTGGTTTGGGGTGCCTCCAAGCTCGTCCCCGTCGGCTTCGGTGTCAAGAAGCTCCAGATCAACCTTGTCGTCGAGGACGAAAAGGTCTCCCTGGACGACCTCCAGGAGGAGATTGCCGAGTTCGAGGACTACGTCCAGTCCTCTGACGTTGTTGCCATGCAGAAGCTGTAAAGTGCTTCATGATGGAATGGGAGGGATGATTCACGAGGCATGATGGTGGAGACATGACAATCCATAGAATCCTCAAAAAAAGGTCAACGTGGAATTGCTCAGCACCAGCGCAGGTAACATCCTGTCGCTCAAGAAAGAGTGCGAGCCCAAGACTTTGATGAATACACACGAGGTTACGAAGACCTATCAAGAAGTAAAACAAAACAATAGTCTCTCCCATCTCGACGTGTGTTTCCCATGTGCTTGATGCCCAACTTCACGATAAAACCCCGCACCAGAGGACCCTGATTGTATTCGGGCCAATGCAAATTTTGAGTCAGACCTGTACCATGAACACAACGGTGGGCGGTGAAATGTAGGTGGGGCACAATCAGCGCTAAGTGAGGGGCAATTTTTGGCTTTCCCAAAGCGGTCAGACCGATGCAACGCGACCTGACTGGGCGGTTAAGGTAGCTCGCGGCGGGTTCCCTTCCCATCTGCAGACCGCGATCCAAACGCGAACTTGACAAGTTGATTCCTTACCTATTACCTCCGCAGACGTACGAATCTTGGTCTTTGGATCGTGCACAGAACTCTCGTATAGCAGGCTGCATAATGTACGGTGACTTGGGCAACAAATTGGTGCGCAGACTGTAGCTCTGAACCGCGAATTGCCAAAGAAACTAACGCGTTCTTGTAGGTGCAACACGCCAAACGAACGCAGAACCTCGCCCATCTACCGCCCTACCAAGCCGAGATAGTACGAGCCGTGGCACGCGAAGTTAGAGATCTCGATAAGGACGTGTCGGAACTGCTGGAGCCCTTCCAAGGCTCTTTCGACCCAGCCGCAGACCAAGCAACTGCATGCACACTACTTGTCAATCACTTGTCGATGCGCAGAAACAAGCGATGTCTACTCGCATACCATCGAACTCGAACAGATAAGCTGGAAGAGCTGGCTTGGAAGGGAGTGGACGTCCTGGACCTTTCTGGACAGCAAATCCGCAGCAATGCCGGACCGTCTACGGGAGCCAACGGGGGTGCTGATGGACCAACAAGCAGTCTCAGTCCGCAAGAGGAGGAATACGTGAGACAATACGGTGATCTTCTGGCCGCTTATAAGGGCCAGTGGACTGACATCGATTTGACGGGCAGCTTGGAGCCGCCTCGTGACCTGTTCATCGACGTGAGAGTCTTGAAGGACGCGGGCGAGATACAGACCGAATATGGGTGAGTTGAGATTGCCTGAGCCACAACAGAATGACGCATTTATCTGACATCGGGTATCTAGCGCCATCAACCTGACGAAGAACAGCCAATTCTACGTGAGGCAAGGAGACGTTGAGCGGCTCATAGCGCAGGGTTATCTCCAGAAGCTCAGCTGATGGCCGATACTCGGCTTGATAACGCAGCACCAAACTCTGAAGAATTTGAGACTAAAAGAAATGTGTCTTCGCATCTCCTCATATTGGAGATCGGCGGGGTGTGAGGGGTGCAGATGCAAGACCGCCCTGCCCAAACCCTTGCACGGAACATCTAAGTATACATACAACAAACAGCATGCACGCCATGCGGTGCGCCATGCGCGGCGGGATATCGTAATACGCTGCGTCAATATGATGCGAAAAATCCAACATCTGAGCATGCCTTGTTACCGTCTCGCGGAATGCGCGGGACACACGCATGCAGTTTCAAGGGGTTTGGGAGAACAGCAGCGGGATTCGTGACGGAGGGAGGGCCAAAACGGCCCGGGGATTTGCTCCTGCATCGGATCTGGATGACGGTGACCACCACCAACAACAAAACAAGGTCCGGAGCAGAATGGGGCCAAGATCAGCGCGGATGGCTTCCGGAGCGGCCGACTCAGGAAAAAGTGGCTAACACGGCAACGAGGCAACGGCATGCGGGAGGCTCTGGTGGAAGGTGAGAGCGGGCGCTACGGACGGGCACAGAATCCAGACCAGGCACATGGCACGCAAAAATATCTGCGTTGCCAGGCTCTTAATGGGTCATTGCTTTTTTCCTACACAACGAGATTAGCGAATAATCTAGGAGGAATGTCTCGCATGTGGCAGCAGCGGCGCACGTTTTGGGCACACGAATTCGACGGGCGCAGCTCGCATAGCTCGGACATGGAGAAATAGGTGGTTGCGCGTGGAATGGACATCAGATGTCGCGATATCGGCGACGGATGAGCAGAACCGATAGCGACATCCAACATTCGACGATCGACCTGCATTGAAACCCCAGACACGTCCACAACTGTAGACGTCTTTTGCGCAGAATCTTTGCGGGCTGTTGTCTGTCAGCCAGCCAGCCGTCAGCCATACACCACAGACAATAGCTGTTGGTCGTGGAGCACAGCACGGCACAGGCATGGCAGGGCAGAGCAGGGGGAAACATGGGCTGGCCTGGTGCGCAGCATTGCATCATGCGCTGCACAACGCCGTTGGCTGACCTTTTTAGGTACCTGGGCCGCCGCCCTCCTGATCGTCAGCCCAGCCCAGCAGAGGAGCCGGAAGCTGGCTGATGGCGGGTAATTGGCCTGAGGAGTAGTGTTGGTGTCTGGTGACTTGTCGCCGGACTGAATTTCCTCATATCGCAAATACATCGGGTCATTGACAGCGACGATGAGGAGCAATTGACCGAAAATCCCCAATTGACAAGCCGTTACCCCACGAGAGACGTGAGGAGATGAAACTTTCAGCATTACATTGTCTGTTCAGACGTGAGCTCGGGCTGGGACAAGGCCGGTACAATGCACGGCGAGGGCGAGTCCACAGGCCGTTCCCCATCCGGTGTCCTGTTGCATCTCCACTGTGTGCCGTGGGCAGCAGAGCTCTCTCCAGTGTTGTCTGTCAACTTCCAATGGCATTGGAGGATTGGAAGTGGTGCAGCAGGGCCTTGGCTTCCGGAGAGCGAAAGGCAAAATCCTGGATCCGAAGTGGGGCCCCGACGTGAGGTGAAAAGGTGACACTGCGCCTGGTGCTGGCTCAAGGTGTGTTACAGTCTTCCACGGGCGCCGTCCACTGGGATAGACATGCTGCCCACGTTGCCCACTGAGAGTGCCCGCAGCGGCTGTAAGTGGTCATCGACATGGATTCACTGCATGTTTTGGTACGGTTACGTAGTGCGACTTGAGCACGCAGGCTTGGTTCGCACCTCATTCAACTCACTTCCAGCCTGCGGCAACAAAATGGAACTGCCCGCGGTAGATGTTTGGTAGATGAGACCTTTTGGTGGGTTTCTGTGGCCACGGAATGTCCGCTAGAAACTGCGAGGGTGTGCGCTAGGCTTCCCTTGTTCCGCCCAGATAGGTACGGTACAGACCACATTGGCCTACAGTGGTACCATGACTGTTAGGCCGCAGAAGATGCGCTAGTGAGGGGCGAAGAGCCACATGCAAAATGCAAATTTGACCTGGTTCAAGGTTCGTCTAAATTCTCTGCAGTGCTCTGCATCGCTGTTGCTGCTGCGCAAGTCAAGTGCAGTGCAGTGTGTGAGTGTGAGGTGCGCGCGCACCATGTTGACGACAGCTTCGACCACCACAGACCAGACTGATGACTGTCGCTCTCGCCGCTCGCTCGCTCGCTCTTCCGCCCATCCGTCCGTCCCTTTCTTAGGTAGCTTCTCTCCTCCCACGGACACTCTATTCTCTCTCCTCCAACCTGCCCACCTCCGATTTCCCTCTCGTCATCCACCCGCACGTTCCATCAAGCGGGTATTCCTATCTATCTAGCGTTGTGTTTTAGCCTCTGGCACTTCAGCTGCTCCTCAGCATATCGCACCCAGACCAACACCACAGAAAAAACTAGACGGGACATCCTTGTCTCTACTTTGTAGATCCAGTCCCGCCCACAGCCCGTCGTGTAATACACTTCCCCATCCTTATCAGCGCCGACGCTGCCCACCCTTCTTACGCTCTTCCTTTCTTTGCGCCCACCCTAGGCATCGCGAGCTCGAGCTTCCCAGCTGTTCCCATGCAGTCCAGCTAAAACCTGCAACGACCACCCGCCGAGCCATTGGCCTGGTTCTCCGACAACTGGCACCCGTAGACAGGTGCTCCGGCGAACCTTTGGTGTCTCCCGTTCCCGCCCTCTACCGCCGCCGAGAACTGCAAACCCAACCAGCTAGCCATGTCATCTCCTAACTTTGGCTTCTCTCCGTGGAGGAGACGAGCTTCCTCGCTGAGCTCCCAGAGGAACGAGACCAACCCCGAGAATCCGCTTCTTAGTCCTGGTCGCAACTCCCAGCTGGCCAGCGCAGATAGACTGTCGTCCTCCGTTTCAAGTCACCGAGAGCCTATTCGCTCCTTCATCCATGGCACCGTGAGGGACCACCTAGGCAAGCAACCCTCGGCCGGCGCGATATTCATACCAGACGCCACAGCTAACTCTTGATCGCCAGCTCCCGTCGACAGCGCCCAGTACGCCCGCAGCGTTCGCGAAGATACGGCAGAGCTCGCCTCGTACCTCCTTTCTGACAAGAAGACGGGCCAGAGCCCGGCGTTCCTCTCCCGTCAACGCTCCCAGAACTCCCAACTCGCGCGAGAGACGGCCGTTTCGGACAACGAGGAGGACGAGGTGGGAAGCGCGCACGTCACCAGCTCCGACACCATTCAAGAGGTTTCTGAGCCGGCATCGCCAGAGGAAGGGGAGGAAGAAACACCCGAGGACGGCCCCTCAATCTTGACGAGCTTGCTGAAGAGATCACCGCCGCAATCACACCGCGAACCCTCTCCTGACGCTCGACCTCACTCGCAACAGTCCGATTCGGAAGTCGATGAACCGAAGCCGAAGCGATCGCCGTCCAGAGAAAGACCGGAGCCGGAAGTGCAGCGTTCGTACGAGGCTGTTGTGGAGGAACCGACCGAGCGCACCCCGTTGATACCGAGGTTATGCTCCGACAGCTACAGCACAGATGGAAGCACCAATGGGGTCGACGTTGAGGGACAGAAGCAAATGCCCAAAAAGCATTGGTTCCGTGGCTTGAAGGACCTAACGGTCAATGTCGAGGATCACATCGTCCATGGCGTCCAAATTGCCACAAGTCCCAAAATTTGGGATCGCAAAGTTCTGTGGCAGAATGCCGTGGTTGCGCCGGTGTCGTGTTTGCCCGCTGTCATTGTGGGATTATTGCTTAATGTACTCGATGCTTTGTCTTACGGTAAGTCAGGTGTAAGTCGAGTTGGAGTACAAACTTGACTAATTGTTACAGGCATGATTCTCTTCCCTCTTGGCAAGCCTATTTTTGCTGGTCTTGGCTCGGCTGGCATTTCGATCTTCTATGTCAGCACCATTGTCTCGCAATTGACGTTTTCATTTGGTAGTATTTTCAAGGGTGGTGTCGGCTCTGAACTTGTAAGTAGAACCACTTCAACCAGCTGCCAAGATTTGACTAACAGGACCTCAGATCGAAGTCGTGCCATTCTTCCACAACATGGCCGAGACAATCACAAACCACATCGGGCAGGACCAGCCTGGTGCTGTGATTGCGACAACTATTGTGTCTTATGCGATTAGCTCAATGATGACAGGAACTGTCTTCTACCTCATGGGCAAGTTCAACTTCGGGTACATGGTTGGCTTCATCCCGCGGCACATTCTGATTGGCTGCATCGGCGGTGTTGGCTGGTTCCTGGTTGCTACAGGCTTCGAGGTGTCAGCCCGCATGGACGGTAGCCTCGAATACGACCTCGATACCCTCCACAAGCTCTTTCAGACCGACACAATTCCTCTTTGGGTGACTCCTCTCATTCTGGCCATAATCCTCTTTTACAGCCAGGCCAAGGGAGCGTCAAAGTACTTCTTGCCGCTGTACATCATTTCCATTCCTATTGTCTTCTACTTCTTTGTATTTTCTTTGGACGCGCTCGAGCCTGATTCCCTCCGCGATCATGGCTGGATTTTTGAAGGCCCCCCGGCTGATGAGCCGTGGTGGTACTTCTATACGCTGTACAGTACGTTTGGTACGCTCTCTCTGATCCGGACGGTCGCTAACAAATGTTGCAGAATTCCATCTTGTCGAATGGGATGCTGTGCTGGAGTGTATTCCCGCCATGCTTGCCCTTACTTTCTTCGGCATTCTACATGTCCCCATCAACGTCCCGGCCCTTGCGTTGCAGACTGGCGAAGACAACGCTGATCTCGATCGCGAGCTGAAGCTTCACGGCGCCTCCAACTTCATCTCTGGCCTTGCTGGTAGCATCCAAAACTACCTCGTCTATGCCAACACTGTTTTCTTTATGCGTTCCGGAGGAGACAGCAGGCTCGCCGGTATCATGCTGGCTGCTTTGACCTTTGGTGTGATGATTGTCGGGCCGAAGATCATAGGCTTCATTCCCATCATGATGGTCGGCACTCTGATTTTTGACCTGGGATTTGAGCTTCTTCTCGAGGCTGTTTGGCTTCCGAGGAAGAAGCTGAAGCTGGCAGAATATCTCACAGTAAGCTTCTACTTGATCTAGTCTCAAGAGCCAAGCTGATAATTTTCCAGGTGATTGTGATCGTCCTCGTCATGGGCATCTACGACTTTGTCATCGGTATCGGCGTGGGTATTATACTAGCGTTCGTCTCCTTAATCTTTCAGACATCGAGGGTTCCTGCGGTGCGAGCAAGTTACACGGGCGAGATTGTCGGCTCCACCGTGCGCAGAAACCCCTCGCAGCACCACTACCTGCAGGAAGTTCGTCGACAAATATACATCGTCAAGCTTACGGGCTTCCTCTTCTTTGGCACAGTGGTCAGCGTGGAAGAGAAGATTCGAGCTCTCATCGACGACGGAGCCTTCGCTGAGAGGCCCATCAAATATCTCATCCTCGACCTGTACCATGTTACAGGCCTGGACTACTCTGCTGGTGAGGCTTTCAATACTATCAGCAGACTGCTTGACAACAAGGGCATCATTCTTGTTATCAGCGGTAAGGACGCGGAGAGTGAGGTTGGCAGAAACCTGAGGCAGGTGGGACTACTGGGAGATGACGATATCGAAGTCACGCTGCTGCCAGACCTCAACTCGGCCCTGGAAAGCTGCGAGAACGAGCTTCTCAAGACGCTATACGCAAGCCAGCAAGAGCTTCGCAAGAACAACCGCCACGCACCAACGGCCAACCTCGACGTGCCAGCGGCGAAGTCAGATGGAGGCTCCTTCGACATCGTCATCAACTCGCCGAGACGAAACCAACTCCACGAGGCTGCGAGAAATGCATTGGCGAACACGGAACCTTTGGGGACGACTAGGTGGCAGAGCTTTAAGGAACCACTGCGACTGATGTTGCAAATCTTCCAGGGCTTGAGTGAGAAGAACGAAGACTTCTGGTTCAGAGCTGTGGGCTACTTTGTCAAGAAAGAGTACAAGGCAGGCACCGTCCTGTTCAAGAGAGGCGAGGTCGCAAAGGGCTTTTACCTGGTTGAGCACGGCATCCTTCGCTGTGATTACGACCTGCCCCAAGGCTCACTGACGGAGAGCATCGTCGCCGGTACAACGTGCGGCGAGCTTCCCTTCTTCTCGGAGACAGACCGCACAGCCACGGTCACTGTGGACAGGGATTGTGTGGTGTGGAGGATGGATAAGGAGGGATGGGAGCGGCTGCAGAAAGACCAGCCGGACGTCGCGCAGGAGTTGCTCAGAATGTCGCTGAAGCTGACGAGCGAGCGTATGACGTCTATTACGTCGTACATCCTGACTATGGCAGGATAAGGGAACATGTGCTCACACAAAATTTCATTGACTACTACTATCGATTGGAGTTCGCATGGATACAAAAAAACAAGGATGTCAAAAAGGGGGTTGGACTTGGGAAGTCATCATAAGCGAGGCGCTCATATCTTTTCAAAACTAGCAGAAAAAGTATCTATCTATCTTAGACATAAGAGGTGGCAATCCTCTCCGAGAGCGGGTGAAGTTTGGAAAATGATAAGCTTAAGTTTGCTTTGTTGGCTCTAGATACGTGAGGTGTTTGATGATATGCTCTCAACTCTAGTTGGCTTCAACTTGTGTGCTCCGTTGTTGTGAAATTTTACTATGCGCGCGGAGTTTTGCGCTAAGCAAAACTCATACTTAATTGAACCTGCTGGCTGTTCTGTTGTCCTTGTCGTCGTCTCTATCGTCCTAGACGTCATCTCTACTATCTTTGATCGACTCTGTTGTCCCTGTCTGCCCGGATGGCAAAGGTGTTCTGGTATGTGTAAGTGTTCGTATGTATGGTGCATTCATATTCTCTGGGACACAAAGCGTCCATGCATTTAATCTACAGAAACTAAAGACAACTAAGAAAAAAAGAGAGAAAACATGTTATGAAGCTTGATATCAAGTGAAGACGCTTCATGTAGAAGGACAAGTAATAAACGCCAATTATTCCACTTTCAGTAGGTGGTTCAACCCACTTGTTCCAGTCCCTAGTTAGACAGTCGTTGACCTGTCGTGATCATTACCTTAGCCAAGCGAGATGCCCAGGACCGGCCAGCCTGCTACAATCGAAACGGGCGCTCTTCTGGTGAGGCATCGAGTGGAAATCATGTTGGCCTTTTCGCTGAAGACGTACTGAGAGCCTACGATGAGTTGAATAATCGTTGAAAAGCCAGAGTAGCTTGACAGCGCCCCATCTGCATTTTTCTACCTTGAGAGGTTTAGGTTTTGTGGGCGAAAAACATCTCGTAGTGAATTCCATGTGACTCTACACCGTTCATCAAGATGAGAAACATAAGTTCGCCGCACCAATAATCTCCGATCCCCGATTCGAACATATTATAGGAAGCGCAAAAAGATGGGCTTTCTACTTCAGCCACCCACACACCTCGCCATCATCCCAGGCCTTGGATACGAAGACGCGGTTACTGATCCGACACTGGATAGCCAGCTCGACAGCAACCCCACACAAAAGCCGTACGCCATGGAGCCTGGAGATATACCCAAGACTTAAGAGCGTAATGCTGATGGCTCCTCTTCGAGCAACAGGCTTACATCTCGGGGGTCCACCGTACCGAGGATTAATGGGAGGAGGGAGTACAGAGATGCAGGACAGCATCCCTTTGCTAGTTATTGGAACGACTGTCGCAAGGATCCAGCAGACGTGAGATCCCAAATCCTTGGCACACTTCGAGGATTCCGATGGAATTCCTATGGTGTTCAAGGCGTAGGCCCAAGCAAAGGTGAACCGAATGACTTCACAATCTATGTGTCGATCACAGCCGAGGCAGACACGTTTAACTGGGAACAGGCGAACGTCATCGTCCTCGACTGCCAGAAGATACTGGACCAGCATGGCTTCTCGTATGTGTGTTGCGAATTGAGTGAGATCGTCCCCATGAGACTGGAAGACTATCGCAAATGGATACTCAAAAATCGAGGGACATATTATTACTATGGTCTGCCATCAAACCCGACGTTCTTGGCCAGATCCCCCGATCCTACTTGGACCCCGCCAATCGACAACAACGACCCGGGATTTTACTCTCCAGTGCCTGACCAAGTATATGTCCCCACTTGGACGCCACCCCATCACCGACAAGTGGAACAATGACGACGGCAGTTCTTCTTTGAGGTCTCATGTTGTGCAGAATCTCAAGGGGGTCAACTGGACGTCAGTTGACATACTCAGATGCGGTCATCCGAAAGAAGAGGAATTGCCCGCGATTCTCTTCGTCTCTGTCAAGCCAGACAGTACCACGCCGGAGGAGGCACAGCAGCTTGCTGATAGATGCGCGGCCACGCTGATCAACCACGGGCTCACTGATGTGTCTTGCGAAGTGAACGAGTCACACGTGATTCCACTGAGCAAGCTGCAGCCACCTGCACCAGTTGTCGACACAAACCACGTGTGGAAGGCAAGCTACAACCTGACTGACCTGGTTGGTGCCACGATAGCTGGATCTGATCAGCAGGAGAAGCAAGGTACTAAGGGGCCTTATCTCCGAGTCAAGACTGTCGAGAACGGCATAAAGGCATCGTCAGTCTGCGCCCTGACATGCCGGCATGTGCTGTCGTCTTCGACTCAAGGACCGGAGCACTGTGGTTTGAACAAAATCTGGCAAGGTTTTGAAGCTGTCTTGCAGCCGGGGATCGATTTTGAAACTGAGTTGAAGTATCTCACAGCGCGTCAAGCACGTAAGATCAAATCTCATTGGGAGGATCCCGCAACCGACGAAGAGATGCTTACATCTTACACCGCCCGAACTTCCATCGAGTCCAGGACATTCGGCCATCTTACTTATGTAAGACAGAGCTCAAATGGCAGAGCGACAGATTGGGCGCTCATCAGGCTCGACGCCGACAAGCATGAGCGGCCTTTAGATACTATCCAGAACCAGGTGCCTATCGGTCCCGGTGTCGATGACGGATATAGTCATGGGTACGACGATTCAGAAGAGTATGGCTCTGTGAGCCTTTTCTTCCCTCCAAGGGACGGCTTTCATACCTTGCGGGGCATACTGCCAGTTGCAAACATACAAGAGCCAGGATCTGAGGATCCTACACGTGAGGGCGCAATCTGCTTCGGCAAGGTCGGGCACGGCTCAGGCCTAACCTTTGGTCTCGCTAACCAGGCCCTATCGATTCTTCGCCGGCCTATAGCTTCCACAAAAGATGGAGGTGATCTCGGCCAAGAAGATGAGTCGGTACACCTATCAGTGTGCGTCATGGGCAAAGCAGGGGTGGACGGAATGATTCCATCCACGAGGAGCTTCGGCATCGCGGGTGATTCTGGTGCCTGCGTTTGGGGTCTCGACGGGCGCGTCGCCGGAATGGTGACGGCAGGGTCCATGTGGGACTTGGAGCATCGTTGGACGAACGTGACTTATGTTACGCCGATGGAATGGATCCTGGAGGATATGAGGGAGTGTGGTTTGGAGGCTACTCTCTGCGAGTAGGATTTCAAATTCATGGTTTATGAATGTCCGAAAGCCCCAAGGTCTTCAAATGTCTCAACATATACCGCAGATCTTGCAAGAAACAAAGCCTCACTAAGTGTACCTACATTCGGCGTTATTAGTCCGGCTTTCACTTGCCGATGGTGACCTGTAGAGTGCCCAGATTACCAATGTTGTTAAGGGCGCATCATATTGTTAAGTGGTATTACCTCCTTTTCATGCCTCGGCTGCGACTTTAGATCCGGCCTCTATGCCTCGCTGCCCAGAAAACAGTATCGGCCCGACCACGTTTCTCATCGTATCGACGCCGCGGATTGTTCGAAACCGAATGTTTCCCGAATTCTAGAGTATAAATTGCGCGATAGTACGGCGTCTTCTTGCCGACCGGAACCGATGGGTGTACGCCAGCCACTGCAGCATTGCTGAACATCCGGTGATTGACCGTGTTATTTGATACCTTTCTCTAGATTATCATGCCAACCGCCATGAAGCATAGTCCACGTGCCTTTGTAGACAAACGCCCAGAGTTTCGTTTGATGTTCGTCCCAAGGTTTTCCAGCAAGCGCCCGTACCGTGTTCTCCCTTCATCCCAACTTTTCCCTTCAGTACCAAGAATAACAATTTAGCCAACGTGACAGTCATGAAAACTTTAATCCGGTCGCAGATACCGACCGAAAAAAAAAAAAAGGCTGTCGTCTTTTCGTTCAATGATACCCAAATCTAGGAACAGCCGACACCTTCGATCCTACATCAATTTAGACCCGTGAATCTTGCTCCCTCGGGTCACTTGCTGATTAACGGTCCACCCAATCACAGTTCAACGCCCGGACCAAAAAGGACGTGTCGTCGGATTTGCCACCCCATCCCAAAGATCCACCCGAATCGACATCCGGAAAGGCGCAGGCAGGCGGGCGGGCGTGCGTTGCGGCGGCGTCAGACGCAACCCGCCCTTTATAAGCGGAAGTGGAACCCCCCGCCGGACTGCGTCCCGGATATCCTCACCTCATCCTGCTACCTTTTCTAACTTTTTGTCCATTTTTATCTTGCTTTTCTTCTGTCCATCCCATCCCATCTCATCCTGACCGGATCGCGGCGCAGGATCCGGAAGAGAGACACACAGAGAGAGACATGAGTCTACGGTCTATATTAGGCGGCGGCCGGGTAAAAAAGGCAAAGCCAAGATCGTCGGCCTCGTCGCCTCGCAAGAACAGTGGCACCGGCAGTCCGCGGGCTGGGAGCAGCCTGACGAAGAAGAACAAGAACCAGCCGCCTGACGCAGACTCTGACGACGGTGGCGATGATTATTTCAATGACAGGCTGGACGACGCCGGGTTGGTCGCGGCGCTTGCGACGGACATGTCGCTCCGCGATGTCGTGCAGGCCATCAGGTATACTCGCAACAACATGTTCGGCCCGGTCCCCGCAGAGGCGGCGGGCATGAACTCTACGCGCATCGCCGAAGTGCTTAATTACCGTAAAGCCATGCCGGGGCTGGTGACGGTCTCCCATCTCCACGCGCTGCTGGCCTCTCCCACCGCGGTGGAGCGCGAGGTCGCAGAGTTGCAGCGCGGCGGAGTGGTTCGCAAGATCTACGTGCAACGTCGCGGCGGCCTCGGCGAGGCGCTTATACAGTCTTCCGAGTTAGAGGAGATGATCACGCAGTCCACCGAGCTCGACGGGGAGACGCAGGCCATGTTCCTGAGGTTTTTGAAGGAGAACCCGCAGGCGCAGACGATGCCGCGGGCTGCCTGCAGTTACAAGCAGGCTGATGCCTTGGTGCGGGCGGGGTTCCTGACGGCGAAGATACACTCGCAGGACGTGAACACGCCACTGATGAATCTTCACTTGCGCCCGGAGGTGCGCGCCAGCCTGACAAGTATCGAGGCGGTATCCCGCGCAGCGTCCGGGACCTTTGACGCCGTGGGCGGGCAAGGAGCAATACATGCCGCGGGTGGTGGGGGAGGGGCACCGCGGCTGTCCCGCGCCGACACGTCATCTCCCGACTACACCATCGCGGTCCCCGGGAACGGTTCTTTTCTCAAGCTAACTGCCGCCGCGATGGAACATCTTACCAAACTGCTGTCCAAATCGCAATTTAGGGAGATGCCCGTGTCTATGCTAAGAGAGAGATGGGAAGGTGGCGTGGCTCGTGACGAGGCACGCCTGGCAAGGAGGGCCAGGGGAGAGTTTGCTGGAGTATTGCCGGGACGGACGAAGAGGTGGAAGGAGTTTTACGGATTGGAATTCAGCTGGGTCTTGGAAGAAGCCATGGGGGCCGGTCTGGTTGAAGTTTTCGAGACACGGAGCGTAGGTAGGGGAGTCCGTTTGTTGTAGCCCCGGGAGCCCGCGTGTGTTAACGGCGAGCGGGGTACTTTAAGCTTGATACCATGAAGATCGCGGATAGCCTTCAAATCTCGAACGGTCCATAGACGGCAGCAAGAAGGAGCTGTGTATGAAACTTGTCTGTCAAAGCCCTGTGGTATCGCTTAGCATACCACGACAACATCACTCGGGGATGCTGTGGCCGCCTTCCGGCATGTTCATCCGAGTCCGATGTCTGCGGGAGTAAAATGAAATCATGAACACACTTGAAGCACGCAGATCGAGTCAGGACAGCATTTGTGTGTGTATTTCCCGATTTAGGACCGACATGTTCCCTGCCAATGTGTGTGTGTGTGTGTGTGTGTGCGCTCGAGCTGCGGCAAATCCGTGATGATTACGTGGGAACGGAAAAAGGGGGAAGAAGCCTGTTCGTGAGGTCTTCCCCAAAGCCCCGGTTCCCTGTCTTTCATCTGTCGCCAAGCACGGGAATGTGGTGAGAGCCGTGAGGGGTCACACTTACAGCGCGCAGTAAGAGCGAAGTGGCGATGCGGCTCCAGGGTGGTCTAGGTAAATCCCAGGTGTTTGCGGTTTGATCTCCCACGCTTCGCCCAGTCACAGCGTCTTTCGTGGAGGGCACAAAATTTAGGCGAGAACGGCTTTGTTTTTAATGTGACTTCGAAGGTCGAGAGGCTCGAGTCATGGAGCACTCCAAAGCATGAGCAGAGCATGAACGTCAATCACCTCTCATCTGTTCTTTCCACTGATTCGCGTGGCCCTGTCAAGATCACAGACCTCGAGCTTTATCGTGCGGGTTATGGGGCTCTCTCTGCAGGACGCGATACACGCCGTCGTTTTCTAGTTGCATGAGTTTAGCTGGTTCTCATAACGAATGAATCGTACAAACACGCAACTGGTCTTGATGCAATATCGAAGTTCTCGTAAGATGGGACCCGAAGCATAGTGGAGATGGCGTCGACGGCAGATGCTTGCACGTCTGCAACTAGTGCTGCATGTTAAGGTGGTCGTTTTGGGTAGTCGATGAGTTGACATTGAAAGCTTTGACATTCAAAGATCAGACACTTCTCGAACGAAGTGCTGAGGACAGAGGCGCAGCGATTCGACGTCGGGGTTCAGGGTGGCTGATTGCTGGGGAGGAGTTTGACGTTGGATGTAACGCAAAACGCTTGTATGCCGGGATTAACAAACAGAGATCAAGCTCAGGGGCTTAATCGACCACCTCGAGGTCAACGACGCGATGACCAAACCACGCGGGGGCTGCTCCGAAGCTTCCTGACCGTTACAAAACGGCGGGCTATGCAGCTTGTCTGCGCGTTGAAACCCCGAATTGGAAAGGGAAAAAAGCAACTTGAGCTGCAATGCAAAGGGCGGATACGTTCAACCCCCGTCAGAAGTTGAGGTAAAGTGAGCTTTGGCCACGGCCTGGCCTTTCGAGAGACGGCCTAGCAGAAGACAATTTTCCCGAGGGCTTTGTATGAGGCGACCGAGGTGCTAACAACCATGGTGAGGCACTTGCGCTACTGTCCTGCGACGTGGGATTGCGGAGAATGCAGCAACTCCAAGTGCCAGGTTCGTCGGATGACGGAATCGCGAAGGTACGGGATGGATCATAGACAAACAGCAGCTGGCAACCGTCGCAACGAGACATGGACACACGGTACGGCTAGACTGTCCCGGTGTCGGGGTTGCTGTCTCTTGTTCTCGCTTGTCCACCCGTCTTGTCACCGGTTATCTCTTGCGCTGCGATCAGGCGGCAAGACAGATGAGTCTGCGGAGAGATCTTCAAGTGGCCAGAGACCAATTGGTCAATTCGAACGAGGGGCCTGGCAGGATTGATGTGACGGCCGAGGCCCTAGAGACTGTTGGAGCCGGGTCACGTCGAGAGGTTGTGTCTCGACGAATGGGAACTGGCGGGGAGTGGGCGAGGCTGCAGCTAGCACGCTCGTCGTCACACAGACTCGGACGCCAGTGTGTGTCTTCTCTTCACTTCTGGGACGACTGGGTGGTGCTAGGAAGCTTGCCGGAGCCGGCTCCTGGTGCGGATGCAGGAGAGGTGACGGATGCTAACGAGCGTGTGCCTGGGCGATATGCTGGGCGATTGTGTGCACGGGCACGCCACACATGGGACTTGTACAGTTGATGGGAGCGCGCGTTGGCTGGATGAGGTAGTGATATGATGGTGTCGGAAATTACAGCGTGGTCCGTCCATATGGGGGTAGCATGTTGCTGCCAATTCGCAGGCCTGGTTTGATTGCGACCACGATTGGCACTCTAAGTGCGAAACCCAGCCTTTCCATTCGGTGCTCTCTGTCCAGTTGCTGGGTCGAGTCATCGTTGATGATCCAGACGACTGGCTTTCCCTAATCGACATCGAGGGTCTTGTGTGGGTTGGTTCATGGATGCCTTGGGTCGAGGGTCGGAGAGAGCACCGAGGGTGGAGGTCGAAGGCCAAGCATTCGGGGCACGAGGCAGGCCGCAGCTGCTGGCGATGTGCGCGGGCAGGCTTCCGTGCTGTCAAGACCCAAAGAGATGGACGAAAGACATGTGGCGGTATCGTTTCTCGGCGTGGGACGAGCAAGCAAGCTGGGCTGATGAGAGACGTCGACGACAATTCCATTTCACGACAGCTGAGCCATGCTTGCTGGCTGCGCGGCACCTCGCACCTGCATACGCGTGCGACACTGTACGAGCCTGGCACATGTGTGTGTTCTTCTCAATGTTGATCCGATGATGGATTTGAAGTGCCGTCCGTAGCAACGAGCGACATGCTCGCAGCTCACAAGCGTTGGACCAGGAGTGAGCCAGTTCGGATTTGACAGCAGGGGTCCGGTGGGATGCAGGTATCTCGAGACCTGGACGTCAAGTAGCGGCAGGGAGTCGGACCGCAAGGCGACGCGGGCTATCTTCTGGTAGAAAAGGGAGACGTTAGCTGGTAGCTTGATCCAAGCGACTGCGTGGCTTTCGCGATTAAAGGGGCGTCGCGACTTGCCGGCTACTTGGGATGCTTGTATCGCACGGCGGCGAGGCGCGTACATGGGGGCTAGTCCGCAAAGAGACTGACCCCCTGCTGTGCCTGAGTTGAGAGCTGGTCCTTGCAGGGGATATTGACAGGGGTATAATCTCCAAAGCCTGGGTACCAATTTGACGATGGGCGGGCTAGCAAGGGAAACTTTCTGGGGTGGGAGTGACGATGAGTGGTGCACTGGACGGACCCCATCAGCCAGCCCTGGCTAGTCATTATTGAGGGAGCAGTGGATGAGAGGCGACGAGCACAAGAGAGAACAGAGATTTCGCCGTCGATAATTGCGGTAATGGAAAGGTACCCCCTGGCCTGTGAAGAAGGCGCCAACCGTGTTGGTCGAGGATGCTGACTGACTTGGATGACTTTTTAATCGACGTTGCACTTGCAATCGCAAAGTGGAGGGTGCATACGGATACAGAGTAGGAGCAACACAATCTAAGGTAATTGACCAACAGTGGCTCGGCGAATCGACGAATACTAGCCGGGGGAAAGCAGCCGGAAGAGAGACAGATCAGTGGAGGGAATGACACGAGCAGAGAGATGAGCAACGCAAGTCTCGCCCAAAGTGCGTTGGTATTGGCAACTGGCATGGCAGCAGGAGCAGGGGACGGCGAGCAGAAGGGAAAAATCTCTCCCAATTATCCCTCTGGTCCCCTTTTTGGCCTGTCTCTCTCTTAACACAAACATCATCTCCTCTTTTTTTTTTTTTGTGCCCTCTCTTATTTCCCTCCTGCGCTGCGCTCCGCTCCCTTCGCTTCTCGGAACGCTTGCTGTGCTCTGGTTGCTGCCGCCCCTCCAAACGCGGCGGCTCTTCCTGCTCCAGCCTGATCTTTTGTTTCTCTCCGTCAATGTACCTCGTTGATGCCCGTCCTTAATCGGCGCTGATACCAAGGATCGCCAGTTTTATTCATCGGGTTGATTGATAGCTTGTATCTCCTTGAGCCCTGAGACATAGTCCTTTTTAGCGCTGCCACAGCTACAAGCCCAAAAATGGATTAACGTGCCAGCCAAGCTACGCCACTAGTCAATATACTTATCTTTTGCAGCAAAACCCACCTTTTTCAAGTACTGCTACTTCCACTAAAACTGGTCAACATTTATCCACTTTTTTTGACGTCTATGAGTCAACCTCATTCCTCGACTTAGGCCCCCTCGCCCACCTGCCAACCACACCACCACGATACCTCTGCTTACCCTACATCAAATTAACCCCAAAAAATCCCTAAAAAATAGATAATATTCGCAACAGCAAAGATATCAAGTTATTCGATAATTACAATAGCAATTTTGATATCACTAACAACTTCAAAGATCCTAACGCCTCTATATAACGCTATATACCTATCAGCCTCAAGGTTGTTAACAATCTACATCAACTGCCTTCTGCAAGCATTATAACTGATAATATTAACATCAGCATGCCTACACTGCCCTAAGCATATAACTTCCTACCTCCACCTACAGGTAGGCAAAATCTGCTGCTAGACCTCCAGCCAGCAATCTTATATAACAACAATGCAGTATGGTGTAACCCTCGCCTATCTAGCCCTCTGCTAGATATCTAGCGCAACAAAAAGCCTCCCTCCTACCTTAACAACACCTCTTACTGCAAGCTTCTATCAGACTATTTTAAATACAAAATATATCTACCTCCTAGCCTTTTGCTGCTATAGATATAGCAAAAGTTTATGCCTAAGTAGATAGCTGAGCAATAAGCAGATTAAACCAACTAAAAGTTAGAAACATATTAACATAAGTGTAATTCTGCTGAGGCTATTAAGAACCTTGCCTAGGCACTTCATCAGCCTTAGCGCATAACTATAGCAGAGATTTATATCTTTTTAGGCATACTTATCTATATAACTATCTATTAAGAGTATACTCTTAGCAACTACTAAGTTAAGCGCGATTTTCACCTTATCTACTCTATTAATTACTAGCTTTTGCATAAGCATTTTCAATAGCTATATTACTACTTTATAACTTATAACTCTAATATCAAAAGTCTCTATAATATACGCCTTATAATATATAAAAAGGTTGCTCACTAGAGTGACTAGCTATAAGTAGTAGCAATATAACTATAATTGCTTAGTATTAATATTGCTGTTAATAAGAATATAATTTATTACTAAGGCTGCTACTTTAATATCTAGTATATATAGAGTAAGCCTATACTTATTAGCTTTAAAGTATAAATTATAAAGGAGGCAGAATACTTTTTTTGCTAAGCTTAGCATATAAATAAAGGGCCAGCCACCTCTCTACTTATATACTTACTATTAGAAACTAAAGTACTAGCCTCTATAAGAGCAGTTATTACCTACTTCATCCTCTTACTGCTACTGCTGCCTAGCTACTAATAGTAATACTACCTCTTTATTAATAACTTATTTACCTCTATCAACCTACTTTAATACCTCTAGCGCTAGAATATTATTGCTATTAGCACTATATGCAACGCTTAGTACAGTAGGGTTAGCCCTGCCTTCAGTAAGCTTAAGAGCTGCAACGTTAAGGCTAAGAAGATACCTTAAGGCACTATCTACTGTGAGACAACTTAGAACAGCATAGTCTGCTAGCTTCTTTTCAAAGATAGATCCCTAGTTTTAATAGCAACTACAGGCTTTAACAGCTTTAAATATACCTTTCTTAAGCTCTATAAGAGGCCTCATAATAGCATAACCTATATTAATATATTATAAGCACTCTTTAAAACCTATAATGCTATTATAAGTAAAGTTATAGTTATATATATAAAGATGCTGCCCTTCCTTCAGTTTTACTATGCATATAACTAATATATAAATGCTATTAATATTAGCGACTAATATAAGGCTGACAGCTGCTATAGGCATTATATATATTACAGCAGCTACTAGAGGTTGGAAAAAATACAATACAGAAAATACATTGTATTTTTGTATTTTTTATAAAAATATCTATTTTTAATTAAATTTAATAGTTTTTAATATTATTTTTAGATATATAGCTATAATAAAGCAAAAAATACAGGGTTTATATAGGTTATTACGTAATATTATTAAATAAATTATTTTATATATATTTAAAAGTGGGTCTGTATTTTTAGTGTATTGTATTTAACTTAAAAAGGAAAATATTAGTGCTTTTATTATATAAGCAGTAATAACTATAGTAAACTAAAGGCTATAAAAGTGGGTCCTACTGCTAAAAATAGCGCTTTTTTCATAGATAATTATAGTATATTTACTTTTTATAATAGCTATACTAATTGCTTAAAAATACTTACTTTAGTAGATTTAACCTTATGAGGAGATATATTTATATTGTATTTTTTAGACAACCTCTGGCAGCTACTAAGCTTTAAATTTCAACTTCAACCTACCTATTAGTATAACTAACGCCTATTTAGCCTTCTGTGAAAGCTAATATAATGCCTATATATATTGCAGCAGCAGCAAAAGATTCACTTAGATATAAGGGCATTTTCAACAGCACCTCTTCAAAGAAATTATATATATATATAGAGAGGCAGCAATTATAGGTTGTAAGTCTATAGGTATAATAGAACAGCTTTTAAGCTAGCTAAATCACACCTTATTATTATTACCTAAGAAGAAGCAGTATATATAGTGCTCTACAGCATATAAGCGTAAAGTGCTTAGCGAGAAGACTTTAAATAACTCATTTAGTAACTATCAAACGCAGTATAAGTGTGGAGGGTGCAGTGTGGCACTACACAAGCGATGCTGGGATAACTGGCATACTCAGGAGGGGGCTAAGCAGGGTTAGGCCAGGATAGGCATAATCTGCAGCTTAATACAACACATTGATTGGACGCCTCTACAGCCAAATCTCACGCCACAAGTGTCTTTTTCAGATGTACTGTGGAGTCTGAGGCCCTCTTCTAACTGGCTGGCCCTGGCCGTTTGGAAAAAGACCATGTCTCGGGGCTCAAGGAGATTGCGCAATTCAGTGCCTCTTCCGCACCCGTTGTCGGCATATCCCACGCACAACTTTTAGTGGGGTCTCACAAGCTCCCGTCGTGGTCCTGAAAAAGCAAAAGGGAAAAAACGGTACGTACCCACAGCACTTGCTTGCATTTGCGCTGCAGTGTGCATGCCGGGCCACAATCCACAGTCCACAGCCCGCAGCCCACCCACGTCCGCTGTTACCTCCCTCTTCTAGACTGCAGCCAGTCCCGCGAAAGGAAAGGAGCAGCGCTGGGGAGACGAGGAAGAGGGAGAAAGAGGGACGTGGAGAGCGGCATGCGCACCGCACTACCTACCTTACCTTACCTATCCGTAAGGTACCTCACACTTTACACTTGCTGCTGCTCGGCTTCCCCCCATCCATGCTCCCAAAGTCTGAACAACCAACAACGCGCCTAACACGGAAAAGACCTGCTGCCAACAGGAACAGGAATAGGAAAAGGAACAGCCCAGGCCTCGATCCCGAACCTAACGTCGGGGTCCCATATCGCTCCCAACTCCCCCGACGAATCTAATAATCAGCCACCTTGCTTTGCTCTTCACCTCTTGGACACCAGACAACCCTTTTTCCGCTACGCGGCCTTACCGTCGACGACACTAATCGCACCGAAACGCACTTTTCATCACCACATTCTCTCTCAGTTTCTCCATTTCGCCGACCCTACACTCCTTTTCATCTCGCCTGTCATACGCATACTCAAAACGCGCCCGGAAAAAAAAAGAGAGAGAGAGAGAGGCGCACGCTCTTGCTCTATCTTTCTTCGTCTTTGCACACACGCTTCCCGGTCTCAGTCGCCGATATTCAGAACCTTCGCCACGCTATTCTCTCGCCAGTCGGATTTCCTGGCCCGTTTCTACCATTCTTCGCTTCCGCCGGCAACTCTTGCTCTCTCCGCCAAGCCCAAACATTCCCGTTGCTCGAGACCCGGATCTTGCCTTTCCACAAAGCATCGGATCGCATCGCCTCGTACCGAAATCTTCACATCTCAAGGATCAGACTTCCCGCAAATTCAATTCCCGCCCAGCCGTCCCAGCCGAATTCCATACCGTGTCTCCCCCAACTCTGTTAACTCTATACCGCACGCAAACGTGTTTCTCGCTTTCTCGAAGCTCAGACTCCACGGCTCCCAGCGAATCCGCGCTCGTCTACCCCAAGCCCAGCGCTGCCGTCGAAACATTTCCACTGGACGAAACTGCCCCCTCCCTCCCTCCCGCGTCCAATTTTTGACTTTCCCCGACCTGCCGCCCAATCTGAGTACCCGTCGCCATCCCAGTCCTGCGACTTTAGCTGCGCGAGGCACTAGAGGCACCGTGCTCGCAAGCCGGACGAAAAAGAAAGCCCACGCTGTACGCCGCCCGCTAGCGCAAGGAATACAGCTCGACCAAGAACCCACCAGAGTCAGACCTTCGTTTTCCCTCAGTACCGCTGCCGGGTAGAGGCGACAGGCTCGGCACTGCAGCAAGGAATACTCCGCAAGACATACACGAGCTGGCTCCTATCCAGGGACAACCCCCAAAAAGTCTCGTCGTTGGCATCTCTTCCTCCTCATCATCCTCTTCGGCCCACAAACAAACAACACGAGAAATACCGCTCAACCAGCCACCCACTACGATCTCGTAAGTTTGCTTGTCTCCCCCCTTCCCTGCCACCACCCGCCTCATGGGATCGCCCTCGTCGCTGGTCAATCTGCATGTCATGCTTGACTCCCGTGCCCGCCGCTATGATTGTCATTATCCCGGTGCACTGACAAGTTTACTTGCCAGCAATAACCTCGAAATCCGATGAAAAGCTCCCACGTCACCCAGCACACCCTCAACGCATAATAACGTTTCATACGTCCCTGGTTCTCGAAAGTGTCCAACGTGCCGGGATACCAGCCACTCGCAGGCCATCCCCCCGTCGACGCTTTCGGCCTTGGGACGAATTCAACCCACGCGAAGAGGTCCCTCGTTATCGGCGTAATCGGCCTCCCGACGACTAATCCCCCCTTTACGCTCCCGTGTTCATGGACCGACCAACTTCTTGCTTGTTTCCGACAAACTAGAAGGCGTCTCGCCCAACTTTGGGTCTATTGTTGTTTTGCAGGACAACTAGCTCCCACTCTCGTTTTCTGTACGGAATGGCGACGACGCTCCCGAGGCCAGCGAGGCCTTCAAACGGCCCGCCGACCATGGCTCTACCAGCTCTCCCAGTCCCAAAGACTAGGAAAAGCACTGGGAACCTCCCGACGCCGGCATCAAAATCTAGCCCGTCGACACCCAACCCGAAGAGCGGTCTTCGCGCCCCTTCTTCCTCTTCGGCGTTCCTCCCTCCCACGACCCCCGCTCCCACATCAGCACTCCCGCAACCGCGTGCGGTCTCTGCCATGAGCAATTCTTCAATAAAGACATTGCGCAAGACAGTGAGCATTAACTCGTTCCCCCAGCCACCACGAGGCGACAATCGCGTCAATAGCCTTCCCCCGAGTCCACTTGGTGCTGACTCCTCGCGGAATTCAACACGCAAATCAAAGGGCTCTATCGCGTCAAACTACTCCCATTTGAGCAACGGCGCCCCGAGCCTGCTGAACAACAATGCCGAGGGGAAATCGATATCAAGCGCAAGTGTGCGCATGTCGGATGGCCTCATTAGTGTATCATCTCCGCCTCAAAGCAGGAGCTCCTCAGCACAGGATTCTTACTCAACCTCCGCGACGACGTATGATGACCCTATTGATGGAGCAACGGCCAAGTCCTCATCTGACGCCTTCAGTGACAAAAGAGGCTCTAAGCTGGACGGCAAAGGTAATGTTGTAGTCAGCGTAAGAGTGCGTCCAGACGCTGGCGGCAATGAAAACAGCAAGACCGAGGGCGAGTGGATGGTTGATGGGCGCAAGTCTCTCGTTGCGTATCGAGGAAAAGAGGGCGGTGATTATTTCTACGGTAAGATTCTCTCATTCAATATGCAGAGCTGGTTCTAACAGTGTTTAAAAGATAATGTTTTCACGACACACGACGACAACAGCCGCGTATACGACTGTATTGCTAAGCGCTTGGTACGCCGAGTGATGGAAGGCTATCACGGAACGGTTTTTGCCTATGGTATGACTGGTACCGGAAAGACCTTCTCGATGCAAGGAACAGCCTCTTCACCTGGTGTCATCCCGCTTGCGATTACCGACATTTTCTCCTACATCAGGGAAACACCATCCCGCGAGTTCCTTCTTCGCGTCAGCTATCTGGAAATCTACAACGAGAAAATCCACGACCTCCTCAGCATGTCCACTGGACCCGGCGCTGGGGCCAACGGTGGGCAAGAAGAGATCAAGTTGCGTGAGGACAGCAAACGCGGAGTCTATGCCAGCCCTTTGAAGGAAGAAATCGTTCAGAGCCCAACCCAGCTTCTGAGAGTGATTGCTCGTGGAGACCAAGCGCGACGGACGGCGAGTACCCAATTCAATGCGCGCAGCTCTCGAAGTCATGCGGTGGTCCAGATTGTGGTGGAGAGCCGGGAGCGGATACCAGGGAATCCTGGAGGTGGCGACAGCAAAAGATCTGGAATGCTGCCCGGGGGCGTGCGTGTCTCGACCCTTAGCTTGATCGATCTTGCAGGATCCGAAAAGGCTGCTGAGTCCAAGGAACGACGGACGGAAGGTTCACACATCAACAAGAGTTTGCTGACGTTGGGCACCGTCATTTCGAAACTCTCCGAGCACAAGGATAAGGACGGAAAGGCTGCCGACAAGGATGGCAAACACTTGCCATACCGAGACAGCAAGCTGACCAGACTTCTGCAAGGAGCTTTATCGGGCGGGTCTCTGGTGAGTATCCTCTGCACGATCCAGATTGGCGCAGCCGGCAGCGCAGCATCCTCCAACTCCCATACCTCGGAAACCATCAACACACTGAAATTCGCATCAAGAGCGAAGAACAACATTGTGAGCCATGCGAAGAAAGCGGAGGAAGCGCTCGGCGCAGGGGGTGACGGCGGCGCCAGAGTTCTGCTGGAACGGTACCGCATGGAGATCCTAGAGCTGAGGCAACAATTGGACACACAAGCCAAGGAGAAAAACGCGAAACACGCCGAGGCAGAAAAGGAACGCGACGCTGAGGAAGAGAAGGCCCGGGAATTGGAGGCTGAGCATCGGCATGAAGAGCAAATGCTCGAAATGCAACTGGCCCGTACAGCATTGAAAGAACGGATCGATCACCTTAACCGTCTGATCTTGAGTTCCAAATCAATTGGCGTCAACGCGAGCGGGTCCTACAGCGCCTTGGGCATCCACACGAGGTCGTCCATGGCATCCGTTCGGTCGTCATTGGCCACTTCAGTCAGCGGGAGACCGCTACTCGAGAGAACCGCATCAATGACATCGGCATCGTCAACTATCGGCCGTCGATCAAGCGGACGGTCGAGTGGAGGCCAACGGCTGTCCAGCGGTGAAGGAGGCGGAGTAATGACGGATGACGACAGTGTTGGCGAGTATGGTGATGGTAGCGCCTCATTAACAGCACAGAACCGCGCCTTGCAGGCCGATCTTGCGGACAAGACGAGGTACATCCAGACGCTGGAGAAGAGACTGATGCAGGCACGACGGGCCAGCTCATCTAGGACATCAGTTGGCTTCTCTACCCCAAATAAGGGCATCATGGTGGGCGAAGACCACAGTGTGTCGACGTTGCTGAGAGAGAAGGACGCAGAAATTGCTGAGCTGAGAGCTCGGCTAGATGACAAGGATCGCATGCTGGCAGCGTTACGCTCTGCCGCTCGATCTCGAGAGGTGGCAGAGGGTGCTATGGATGGACGAACATCTGCTCTGTACGAGCACAGCCCACCACCAACGATCAACCCGCCCCCAGCACCTTCGAATGCCTTGGCCGGCCGCTCGAACTCCCTCACAGCTCGCTCAAACTCTCTGACAAACCCTCGCACCCGTACAAAAAGCGTTGATGAGGTGAATCAGATCCTCGACGAGATGATCCAGGACCGCGTGGAGACTGGTCATCTTGTCAGAGGCGTGAGAGGCAGTGTTCGAGTTGCCAGTGATCGCAAACTCGAAACTCACCCGGAGAACTCTCTGAAGATGGAGCCGCTCAGGAAGACGGCGTCATTCGATGATGGCAACAGGGCATCAGCAGTGCAGGCGTGAGGAAATACTATAGGACATTGCTGGTTTAGTCTTTTATGTTGTGAGGAGGGGTTGGTTTTGGGCCTCATACAGGGAGCCTCACGAAGGCAAGGAAAGGCGTTCAGGATGGGTTTACCACTGACCCAATTTTGGTTTTCTTCTTATACCCGACAACTTTCTTTCGCCATGGTAAATGGTTGAAGAGGCGGAATATGCCTCGTTCTTTTTTTCGGAACCAGCCTTACCTATCGGCCTGTTTTATTAGCGTATTGATATGGGCAGGAGGAAGGACTGATGAGTTTCTTGTCACGATCGAACCGTGCAACATCGGAGCATCGGGATCAGGTTATCATTTGGACGGAAGAGTTTTACGGGCGGCAGAAAAAGCGACGAGGTCTGTCAATGGCTTTTAATATTGGGCAGATGATTGTGATGGATCATGTACATCAGAAAGCAGGCCTGGTCAGCTAGCTAATTACGGGACGAGGAGCGACGAAAAAAGAGAAGACTATGATCTATCACACGCAGCTTCCCTTTCTATTGACGGCAGTTTGAATTGTGTCTCTGATCTACGCGGCTGTTTACGTGTAGAATACTCGGGTCACCAGGTCAGTGACGAATCGTTGTCCAGATGGGGAATATGCCGACTCTTCAGCTCGGGATCTTGCAGCACATAGTTTCCACGGCAGGGAGTGGTGTTCAGTCCGTCGTTTGCTTACTTTTGTTTGTTTGTAACCATGATTCAGTTTGGAGGCACGCGAATCGGCTGACGAGACACCACACCCCCCCTCAGTTCGAATCCCACCACCAAATCATGACCGCATCGGAAGGAACAGCCGCTCACTCAGCTCTCTCCCGGGCGAGTTCGTGATAGGAGTTCAAGAGAAAAGGGGGCTGATGCTCTGGAGATGACAGTCTGGCGCAGATCAAGATTGTGGCGGCGGTTGGACCTGACTAAACTGAACCACGGACGGCAACCATAATTCAAGGGCGAGGAAAGAAGCTTTGGGCGGAACAAACAGACTTTGGGACCGTTCCCGGGACCGCGGTTTGGAACGAAGTGAAGAGGAGACAGCCTGAGCCGAAGTTCGAACGGCTTTTTAGGGGGGGGGAGCGTGGGAGCCAAGGTTGCGTCTCAATTGGTGGCGGGCGAGGCGCGCGCGCCGCCGTGTTAGATCTCGGGAGTCGCAAAAGGGGATATAGCTTATTTTTAGTCCCCGCGCCCGAGGTCGATTTGAATCGAGTAAGTGAGACGGAAGGGCAAAGGGGAAGGGGCAGGCTGGGGACTGTGGGAGTTCGTGGCTTGCGGTTTGCAACAGAGTCCTTTTCTTGCTCTTCCTCTCTCTTGTTCTCTTTTCGCGCTCCCTCTTGCGGGATATCAGGAGAAGGCTTGTGCACGGTCGTTCTCTCAGCACGGGTCGCATTTGCTTGGTGTGATGACGTCCGGGTCCAGTGACAGATCACATTTGGTCCCCTTCTTACCCCTGGTTGATCCCCGTGTCGTGTTGGGATGATCATGATAAATGGGAGGTTGAGCTTGCTGATTGTCCATGGGAGGAGCTGTTCGCGCATCTCGTGTCGGGAAACAAGTTTAGTTGTGATTTGAGTTTGTGATGCTCGTGAGACGCCTCGGATGAAATGTGAAATGCGAACCGCCCCCCGTCCCATGCTTACGAGTATTTCATTTTTCAAGTGAAGCAAGCCTCCTACGTATTGAATGTGGCTGGGGGCTCGAATTGTACCCTCCGTGGAAGAAGTATTTCATTTTCATGTTTGGACGTCTTGTTTGTGATTGCGTTTGTCACGGAGAATGACGATAATGCCTCGGTTCTTCTTGGCTGATGCCTGTCCGGCGTCAAGCGAAGGCGGGAGGCCGCAGACCGGCAGACGACGACGATGAGGGGTCGTTTCGTTGGTTGCTGCGCAGTGGACGACGACGGATCGCAATGCCAAAATTTCGTGTATGACGAAATAAATTGGATTGGACCCCGTTTGCAATAGGGATCTGCAGAAAACGGGAAAAAGTCAAAAAGACGACCCAACGAGCTTGGGCCTCTTTTCTCTTGCCTCGCTGCCCGCACATGACTCTTGCGTCGCCATCGTGAGGCCGACAATTGTAGCGGGAGACGTCGAAACTTGGTGTTTGCCTGTCGTGCCACCATTGTACGTTGTTGTTGCTGTTTTTCCCCACCCCTCTCTCTCTTTCTCTCTCTCTCTCTCCCGTCTCACGATGTTGGGTTTTTCTCCCCCCTCCTTCTTGTCATGCTTCCCTTTCCCGAATCCTTCGCTTCCGTTCGCATCTTTTCAAACGAAACCAAGTTGAATTAGGACCGGATCCCGCGCCGCGCGCTCGCATGTGGTACTTTTATGAGCAGATTTTCTCTATTGCCCGCACATGCAAGCTGCAGGAAAGGAAAGCTCTCGTCAAAATTCAGTCTCGGCAGCGGCCTACCTAAATTGAAGGGACCCAGAAAGGGGTCGGGGCAGGGGCAGTAATTCCCCATAGTGCTGTCCACGTGCGGCCTTCTGAATTGGGATTCTCTAATCATGACATCGTCGCCTTCTGGAGCCCTGCAGGAGGGAGAGGAGACGGACGCGCCGCCGTTGGCCAACGAGGGGACGGACGGGGGGGCCGACTCCGCGATGATCACAAGAGGGATTTTCGAAAGGGAGACGACTCGACGAGAGGGAAAAAGGCGGTCGGGCACTCTGGTTAACTTTTTTTTTCTGATGGATTGACTTTATTCTTCCCTTTCGACGGGACCGCTTTGGCTCGGTGATGAGCGTTTTGACATGGAGCTGGCGCGGTTGATTGATGAGTTTGACAACTGGGTCATTTACAGAGAAGGAAGTGATTCCCATCTCTGAAGGAGGTCCGGGAAGCCACAAATGGAGATGCGGCGGCGTGTGAAGCCAATCAGCCGCCCAGAGACGGCCTGCAGCGAGTGCACTAAGAGCACACTTTGTCAGGCCCTGCAGGACAATGGACATGGCGGGAAATGTCGTGATTGGTCGAGAGGCCGTGAGGGGCGGATCTCTTCCGAGAACCCCTGCTGCATTTGGGAGCTTCCTTCCCAGCAGCGAGGACGGTGAGTGGCTGCTTCATCGACTGCCTTCCAAGCGGCCCCCCGGAGATTCTGAAACGTCCTAAATCGTGACTGGCGACGACAAGAGGTGGGGGAGAGGCATCATCCTTGAACCACCGGCTTCCTTTTTGGGCTTCCTCTGTCAGCGCCTACCGGCCCTGGACCCCTGGCCGCTGTGTGTTGCAGATGGCTCACTCGTTTTTTTCCCCCTCTCTCTGGCTGTCCTTCACTTTTTCTGCCTAGCTACGGCGGAGCTGACAACGGTTCGCTAGGTCCAGTATTGTGGTTCTCATGTCGGGAACGCCTGTCTGCCCAGGTCCCAACGCCGCTCGCTCATATGCACATCGGCGCAAAGTTGCAACGGCGCAACAGCGGATACACCCACCAGAGGCCCATCCTCATCCATGACTCTGGATTGGGGCTTCTTTGGTGGTAACGCTCGCTTCTGTCGGTTTGGGGCTCAGGCTCGGAGAGTCAAGCGTCACCAGGGAGTGGAAAAAGACGGCAGCGAGCCGGCGCAGGGCTCTGACTTCCTTCGTCACCAAGGGATCGGCTTGGGTATGACGATCCCGTGAGGATCTCCCTGGCCTCTTCCTTCTTCGGGCCTCAGCATTGGACAAAATGCTACGCAGCGCTACGCCAGCCGTTAGCTGACAGCAGAGAGGGGAGCTGAAGATGAGGGGAAACCCTGAACCAAGAGTTTCTATTCGGGGGTCGATCACGAAGCCCTCTCCAGCTCGAGGAAACCCGACGAGCCTGATCCACGCCTGGTTGCTGGCCGTCAAGCCCTGCGTTGAGTGAGGTGACCAACGACCCGGACGGCACTCCCGCAGTCGCAGTCCCAGTCCCAACAGTCCCACGAGTCGTCGTCGGCCGCACCGCCACGCGGGAGCTTCGGTTCCTCGTTTTGTTGCTCCCTCTGCTCCATGTCCGGTCCGCCTTGCCCATCGTCATATGTCGAGCACTCGTTTCGCTTTTGCCGGTTTTGTTGGTTGGTCCAACGAGCGCTGCCTGTTGCAGTTGCACCGAGTAGCGTACAGTACGCGGGAGAGTCCAAGACAATATAGCACCATCTGCCCTCAGCTAAGAGTGCAGCTTTGTCCTTTGTTACAAACGCAACGCCCCAGCGCCCGTGGGTTTCTTTTAGACAGCCGAAACACGTCAATCAAGTCAAGCCAGCCAGAGACGATCCAACGCCTGACATACACTTTATCCCACGGACGCTGGCGCTGCAGCTTCGCACGAGACTTGACACGAACCCGACAGCACCAAGACACAAGACACGGCACGACTGGTTGATCTGGCACACTGGAGGCTCTGACGCCGATACTTCTTGTTCACACATCTCCCGTCTTCCGCGTTTCCCTACCATCTCTGCTGCTGGCCAAACTGCGGCACCCACCCCCCTTCCCCCCCACCCGTGCTCTCCCGTCTCGTCCGTTATTCCAGGTATCAAGGTCAGAGAGCCCGGACGAACAAGCCCTCTCGTCCCATCTCCTACTTCGCTTCTGCCCAATTGATTTGCAGCACCGCACTCCCTTCTATTCTGACTGTCACTGGCCTGGCATCGGATAGAGTTCGCAGGACAGCAAAAAGGGGACCACAAGGGCCGAGAACAGGCACCGCAATCGTCAGCTGGTCGTTGCATTGTTGTAAACAATATACCACAGACTGGACGAGACAGACGGACCGCGCAACATACATCACCATCACATGCGGCCCGGCATACAAAGCCGTCTCGTCTCGGTGAACCAGTCTCCAGGCTCCTCTCTCCAGTCTCTAGTCTCCAGAAAATCTCCAGTCTTCTGGTCTTCTTCCGTCTTCAGCCCGGCCAACGGAGCGATCCCAACGCAGACGCAGGCAACAGGGAACTGCTCCTCCCACTCTTTCTCTTCCCACCTGCTCCAACAACGTCGACCCCGGTCTTGATGATCGCCGCCAAGACCCACCATCGGTCATTTACTTCACGCAGTTGATCGCACTTTTCGTCCTCTTTGGTCTTCCCCTTGGGTCCTGTTCACTGCGTTTTCTGCCAAATCTCGGACAAGGGCCCATTTCCTTTTCTGTTGCCGCTGGATCCCTTTAAGCTGCTGCAGCTGCAACCCTGAGCTGGAAACGAGCAGAAAAAAAAAAGTAGAGTCCCTCCAGAACGAGGGAAAGCTTCCGGCCGAGTCTTACCACTACTGTACTTTACCCCCGCCATCCCCGGTTTCTTCAGCTTCTTTTTTTTCCTTCCTCTCCCTCGACCGACCGCGCCACCGGCCTCGGTCTCGTGCTGTACGGAAACGCAGAAGCTGCTTTGCTCGTCTTCCACCGCGCTGACCACCGCATTGCCGCCTGCACTCCTCGGCTTCCTTTCTGTACGACTGTCACCGGAACCGTTTACTATCATGAACGCTTCCTAGAAGGAAGACCGCCATCTCCCGTCCATGACCTACAACCAGGCTCGACGCCCACCGACGCTCCTTAACTAAACCGCCAAAAGCACCCGAAATTCTCTTCTCAAAGTTTCAGCTTCTTTTATTCCGCCGAAGCCCCCAAATTTCCAAGATACCCATTGGTTCGATCCGTGTTAGTGGACAAAAACGACCAGAACGACTCTACGACCTTATTTACTTCTTCTGGAGATACCAACATTTCTTCACAAGCCGTTGCATATAATGCGAGCAAAGATGCCAGCCCCTCTAGACCTCAGCAAATCGAAGCTGTCGGTGTCGGATCCGCGGATGAACCTCCGACGGTCTGCTTCACACACCGGCTCTTCAAAGTGGGAAAAGGTGCCTCTATCCGCCACCTCGTCCCGCTTCAGCTTCAACCACCTCCTCTTCTCCTCTCCACCACCTTCACCAAGCTTACCAGCCCTTATCCCGCCGCCCCGGAAGTCACCCATCCACCCCCGACCTACTCGTGTATTCAGATTCACATTTTGGCTCGCGTTTACGGTGCTGCTGCTCTACTTTGCGACTTTCCCATTCCGAACGAGCTTTGGCGTCCCCTCCATCAACCTCCCATTTTCGACCCACGATGATTTCGAGATGGTTGGACAAGACGACCTACCCGACTTTCCCACGCCAATCGTCATGTCCGACCACGGTGGCAAATCCAAGTGGACTGTTTCAATCCCTCCAAGCTACGACTTCCCGTTGTCAGTAAAGGAGTACGGTGATATGTGCAAGAAGTGCAAGGAGGTTGCCGCGCGCGTTAGGGACATGCGCCACCGAACTCAGATCCCTGACCAGAACCTCTTGAGTCAAGATGCCCCCAATGATCCGTACTTTATCGACGTTGCAGAGGCTCAAAAGACCGGTCTCCTCCCGGACGTCGCCGCCAAATGGCCAAGCAAGGGGCAAGGTCACGATGGAGACTTGGTTGGTGAGAACAAGGACTCGCTGGTTGAAAAGCCCGTGTGCGAAAGCTCCATGACCTTCATCATGGAGACTGCAGACGCCGGCATTGGGCACACCATCATGCAGCTATGGACATTTTACGGCCTCGCCAAGAGGCAAGGTAGAGCCTTCTTCATCGACGATTCTCGCTGGGCGTACGGCAAGTATACCGATATCTTCCAAGCGCCCCCCGTGCCCCTCTGCCGCCCTCCTCCCCGTCATGAAATGATTCCCTGTCCACCCAGAGCTCGTCACTTGGTCGTCACCTCCGAGACGGCGAAGGAGATGTGGGCGGGATCTATCAGCAAGCCTCACTCCGACTTCCGAGCGCAGGACGAGCAGGGGCTGCGGGAGCTGTTCGATCTGGCACACGAGGGATACCGCGCTCTTTGGGACCTCAACAAGGACGACGCTCAGTACGTCAGCAAGCGTGTCAAGGAAATCAGGGACAAGACGGTTGTTGGCAATGGAAACCCGAACAATGGCGTCGTTGTCGGCGTTCATGTCCGACATGGCGACTGCCACCCAACCGAGTACCAGTACCATGGCACTTACATCCCGATGGAGATCATCGCGAACGCTGCCCAGGAGGTTATTGACAGCAAGCACAACGGCACCGGTGTCGATGGCGGTGACGACGAGCTCGCCAAGCGCAAGTCCTTCATTGTTCTTGCCTCCGACGACCCGACAGTCTACGACGCGGAGGATTTCAAGGGCTCTATGCGCGCTCAGGAGCAGATTCGCCTGGCTTCCAAGCAGGAGGTCCACAAGGCCACCCCCGACAGGCACGTCATGCACCACTTTGAGGACGAGGCTTTCGGCTGGGAGGGCGGCTTCTTCGCCGCCATGTTCTGGAACCTTGGCCTATCCTCCATGAGTGCTTCCAACGCCGCGACGGCCAAGAACAAGCAACTGGCCCCCTCGGCCGAAGCGCTTCGTCTGCGGAGCTACGTTGGCCGCGCCTACTTGATGGACCTTGGCGTGCTGGCCGATGCTAGTGACACGGTCATCTGCACCGTCAGTGCCATGGGCTGCCGTCTGCTGGCTGTCATGATGGGTTGGGAGCGCGCAATGGAGCACCACAACTGGATCAATGTCGACGGCCCGTACGGGTGGACTGGTCTTACTTTCTAAAAAGATTCGACAGGAGGCCATGTATGGCTCGCTCAGGCGAGCCATGAGGACAGCATTCAACATCTACTTCATCTGCATGGTTCCAGGTGTACGGCGTCAAAAGCGAAGGCACATGCAGTCTTTATTTTCCTTTTTGTTTACAATACTTGGACATGGTGTTTGTGTTTTTCAAGGTCACCAGGATTCATCAAAGAGATACCTCTGCAAACGTGCTTCAAGAAGCAGCGTTTTGCATGCATTGAGGCTGAGAACAGAGAAACAGCCGACGGTCGTTACTGCCACATCTAATCATATTACACACAAAAAACCCAAAACAAACACTATATCACGATGCCGAAGCGGTGTGCGTTCCTCCGAGGCACAGCTGCATTCGAGACAATAGTTAGCTAGCAAGCAAACCAAAATAAAAGAAACAGTAAAATTAGACTTGTGTGCCCTTTTTGCTGCCGTGAAGGAAGCTAATGCGCAAACCCCAGAAGCGCATATGTTTTGGATCACGCGGGGAGGGGGGATGTCTGGGTTTCAGCTAAACGATTTGTTCTGTCACCATCGTACGCTGCCCGGATGCATGCTTCCACCCGCTGGTGATGTAGCGCAGCCGGCTGCTTGGTGTTGTTTCTCGCTTGGAGGCAGGTGCCCCTTTCCTGCGTAATACGGGGGATCGTCGACTTCACCCGTTTTGTTGCTTACGACGACGTCAGGACTGAGACATAGACCCCGGACGATTGATCGACTTTGCAGTGCGTTGGTCTCGCAGATCGTGCACATGGTCATGTATATCATGTCGATGATCCGCGGTTTAGGGTAGACAATGTCGCCTTGCTCTATGCGCGGAGTGCAGGATGAAATGCCGTGAGACTAGATTCATATACAACCGGCCGGAGCTGATTTCTCAGAGAAAAAAGAAGCCATATGGGAGGGGTTTTCGTTTTGCTTCTCTCTCACATCTCCGGCGGTATGTTTGTTG
Organism: Colletotrichum horii; assembly: GCA_027406005.1. NCBI lineage: Eukaryota > Fungi > Ascomycota > Sordariomycetes > Glomerellales > Glomerellaceae > Colletotrichum > Colletotrichum horii. The sequence continues at coordinate 6,623,884 of JANVYB010000001.1, read as the reverse complement.
TGGACGATGACGAGCATGTGCGACGTGCGTAGTCGACAGGACCAACCCAGCTCTCACGATAACGACAGGCAGGTAGGCAGTCACCATGGACCTCTTGCTCTTACCGAGTGAGCTTCCTTCCCAATCTCGAAGCTAGTTGGCCAGCTTTCGTCCCATTGTCTTTCAACAGTTCAGCTGGGACCAAGTGGCCCAGTTGGTAAAAGCGAATAGCTAAAACAAATTCTCCTTTAGAGATGCAATCTGAGTCTGAGGGGGGCGCTCATTCGAAACGCGTTGAGGGCCATGAAAAGGGTGATTCCTTTTTTGTTTTTTTTTGGTTTTGTTGTCGAGATCGCTTACCGTCCTTGCGGTGTCGAGACCATTTGGTCACCGAGGCTATTCTCTGCTTTACGTTAAGTACTTGCAGAGCTTATATCGAATAGCTAAGGCTAGAACACGATTAAATACATGACCTCTGTTGACATTCGGCAGTACATTTTTGGCGTCTCTATTTTCTTTCGCCTGCGTTCGCCGTGATTACGCCGGCGATGCCCTGGCTAAGCCCCGGAGTGGCACAAGGTAAATGACACAAAGTAAATGCACCACCAGTATCAGATCCTCTCTGAATGACAAAAAGACACGAGTGGAGTTCTATATAACATTTACTGATGACTAGTGGTCCTTGCGGGTTGTGCGTGCCTTTTGGAGGGGCCCTCCGTCGCCTGTGTGAGGATCTCACGAGGTCATACCAAGTCTGGCAGGTGTGCTCCAGATAGCAAGACACGATATTTGACCAATGTTTCGTTTCAATAATCAGCCTCAAGTTGTACTTGCATGAGAAAGAATCCTGCGACTAGATCGTTTTGATCAACCAATACAGCGGGTTCAGCCCAGTATTGCTGCGAACTGAATGTAGATATGAGGAACGAGATGTTCAAATAACGATTAGCGCGAACTTGACGTCCTCCAATCTGTCATCACCGTCCGTCTCACGAAAAAGTCATCATGACCATCCGGAATTCACAGTGTCTCATTTTCGTGCGGGAAAAAGCGCTACTGGCTGCCATCCACCCTTCTGTAGCAGACCCCTTTGCAGAAAGGGCACTGGTCCTTTCATATCAACAACTTCAGGCTAGAAGACATACACTACCGTTATGACGTGAGACCCCCGAATTCTTTACTAAATCACATAGAAGGCGAGCAAGTCAACAGAGAATGTAGAATACTGACGAGCATGCACGCGATGAATTTCAACTCAATAGCCCATGCCAAAATTGTGAAGGAGGCACAGCCTTGATCGTGCTATCAACTAACGTCTCTATTGCTGAGTTGAGTAAGCTGCATCTCTTCAGAACAGCTTGAGAGCCAAAATGACCTTTGTTTGGCTTTCTGTCAGGAACACTTAGCTAGCTAGATGATGGCAGTCAAAGGGGGAAGGGTCGACCAGCTGGATGTAATAAACGGAAAGAAATAGCCAATAAATCTTTTTTTTTTTTTTAAAAAAAAAAAAGGACGCGCACACACGCATGTCCATCGTCGATATATCTAGCTATCGTGGAACTTGAGTAACGTGAGCTTGGGGAGTTGTTGTAAGCGGGCTTGTACCCGCACCTCGTATTCGGCTTTTTGGTGCCCTCGGGGTCCTCTAAGTCCCAACTTGCCGCAACGCAACTGATAACTACGGAGTGCTATCTGAGGTGCTGCATCCCATTCATCTTACCCAAGGGGTGTGAGTTGTAGTTAGTCCCTAATATCTCATACATTGGAAAGTGCAGTATGTAGCAGCGACAGGGGATTAAGTCGGCCACGTGCTTTCGGTTGAAGACAGTCAAACAATATCGTGATGGGACCTGAGAATAGCATGGTAACAAGACCGGTGATTGAGGAGCGGTTAACATCAAGCTGGCAAGTTGCCCAAGTTTCCTAACTTTGCAGGAACAGCCAGGCGCTGCAGAGATGTCAACTAGGATGGTAACAGCCCGGTTCGTATGCCGCAGAAACAGCGCAAGAGCTTCAGCTCTGTCCCAGACCAATGCTTGATGGCACGATACAGATCCAGGAGAACAATCGCGATGAGTAACCCGAGTTTGGTCTAATGACGTTTGGTTGTGGCTGACGCAAGAAGGACGATTAGCTAATCCTTGTCTCTCTAGCAAGTGTCAAGAATGAGCGTGGAGGGGCAGCTGTCAGCCCCTCGACCAGGATGGATATCGGACGCACGATCTAGAAGAAGTGGCGGCAACGAATACAAAGGCAGCGTTGACGTTGGCGGAACCTTGCGAAGCTGAAGACATGGCAAAAACAGGAGTTCCATCAGAAATACAGGCTATGTGCGATGGTGAGGCGCAGATGGAGATGGTGGTGAGGTTGGCCCTCGGATTCTTATTCGGGTTCCAGGTTGGCAATTGAGAGCATGTGAGTGGCCACAGGCCACCTCAGGATTCCACGTTGGACACTGTATTATCCGTACCTGCCTCGGGCAGATTCGCAGATTTCCGCCAACAGGGACGGGGCTCGGCCGGGGTAGTTTCTAGCGAATCGAAGACGGAGGGCACCAGAAGCGATTGACGACAACAGTGTTTCAAAGGTGGAAAACTGCGTCGATTGGCGACTGGACGGGGGCAATTTGAAAGTGGCTTCATCGCATTGAAAGACTTGCTTCTAGAGTTCTCGGTGTTGGCCTTCTATCGAATCATTACCGTCTCCCACTGCTCGATTAGGCAGTGAGGGTCTCTTTATACGAATACGAACGGCCCGTCATTGGTTGGTAGCCGGAGCCAACTCATTGGCCCATCCCACACCCCTGCTCCCGATTTTCTGGCGCAACATGCAAGCTGGAGCAACACTTTTCAAAGCACTTAGGGGTAAAGGCTAGGGAAACACAGGAGAGAGAAAAAACCAAGCCATGTATCCTATTTCCTGGCAGGTGCACTGCGCTGGTCTGGCCTTCTAGGCACTAGGGACGATCTAGGGACGGCCTAGGGGGCCTGTGACAGACGCCCCCAAAATGCGTTGCGGGTGGCTACCGTGCCACTGGCCAGATGTCACAGCTTCTGGGCCATGGATATGCGAGATGCGCTTGACCGCCTGGAGCTTTCCCATATGGACCATGCAGGTTGCTTGCGCAAAAATGTGGGACCCAACAAAACGCGGCAGATATCTAATCTCACTATGTGATAATTTAAAACCGCCTCTGTAGCCCCCCCTTCTCGATAACCTACGCCCTCTGCTCTCTCTCGCGCCACTGTTGCTCGTGTGCTACCTCCGGTCAAGAACGTTGCGATCGCAGCCAAACTCGACGACATCGCCAGTCCGCGTCCAATTGGCCCTCTCTTCGCTTCCCTTCACACTACCAGCGACCCCTTTTCGCGCCCTCGAGGATGGGTCTCCTGCAGGAGGTCGCAGGACCATTGTCGGACCAGTTCCAGAATCTGGGAACTGGTCTGCAGGTCACCATCGTCTTTTTCGCCGTCATCGTCCTCTCCGTCGTCCTCAATGTCCTGTCTCAGGCCCTCTTCAAGAACGCCAACGAGCCTCCTCTGGTCTTCCACTGGTTCCCCTTCGTCGGCAGCACCATCACATATGGCATGGACCCCCCGACCTTTTTCAAAGTCAACCGTGAAAAGGTATGCGCCCCCCGAGACTCCCAGTGTCGCAATAAACTTCCGGAACAGGCCTCCCGTACTGACAAGCATCACCCTGACAGTATGGTGATATCTTCACTTTCGTCCTCCTTGGCAAGAGAACCACCGTCGCCGTCGGCCCCCAGGGCAACGACTTCATTCTGAACGGCAAGCTCAAGGACGTGAACGCCGAGGAGATCTACACCGTCTTGACCACTCCTGTCTTTGGACGCGACGTCGTCTACGACTGCCCCAACGCCAAGCTCATGGAGCAGAAGAAGGTACATTGACGCGGAAACTCTCCCGCCGGAAGCTTTGTTGCTGACAGCTCCCGCCCCTCCAGTTCATGAAGATCGCCCTGACCACCGAGGCCTTCCGTTCCTACGTTCCTATCATTGCCGATGAAGTTTCCAACTACTTCAAGCGCAACCCTGACTTCAAGGCCAACTCCGGCGTTGTCAACCTGCCCCCGAAGATGGCCGAGATTACCATTTTTACCGCTTCTCACGCGCTCCAGGGTGCCGAGATCCGCAACAAGTTCGACGAGACCCTCGCTGCTCTGTACCACGACCTCGACATGGGCTTCACTCCCATCAACTTCACGCTGCACTGGGCGCCTCTCCCCTGGAACAAGAAGCGCGATCACGCTCAGCGCACCGTTGCTCAGATCTACATGGACACCATCAAGGACCGCCGCGACAACGGCCGCACTGACGGTCTTGACATCATGTCCCACCTTATGAACTCCACCTACAAGAACGGCACCAAGGTCCCCGATCACGAGATCGCCCACATGATGATCGCTCTCCTCATGGCCGGCCAGCACTCTTCGTCTTCCACCAGCTCCTGGATCATGCTCCGTCTCGCCCAGTACCCCCAGATCATGGAGGAGCTCTACCAAGAGCAAGTCCGCGTTCTCGGTGCCGACCTGCCTCCCCTGAAGTACGAGGACCTTGCGAAGCTGCCCCTCAACCAGGCCATCATCAAGGAGACCCTCCGCCTGCACGCTCCCATCCACTCCATCATGCGCGCCGTCAAGTCTCCCATGCCCGTCCCCGGTACCAAGTACGTCATCCCCACCAGCCACACCCTTCTCGCCGCCCCCGGAGTCTCTGGAACCGATCCCGCGTACTTCCCCAACCCCGAGGTCTGGGACCCCCACCGCTGGGAGGCCGACTCTCCCAACGCCCCGAAGATTGGCGGCAAGGATGCCGAGGACGAGGAGAAGGTCGATTACGGTTACGGTCTGGTCAGCAAGGGTGCCGCGTCGCCCTACCTGCCCTTCGGCGCCGGCCGCCACCGCTGCATCGGCGAGCAGTTTGCCAACGTGCAGCTGCAGACCATTACCGCCATGATCGTCAGAGAATTCAAGTTCCGCAACGCCGACGGCAGCGACAAGCTCATCGGCACAGACTACGCATCTCTCTTCTCGCGGCCTTTGGAGCCTGCAAACATTTACTGGGAGAAGCGTGAGGCGTAAGTTTTTGTGGGAGCGGGATTTGGTCAGATTTTGGGTTTTAGGGAATGTATATTGTAAGCCATTATGACTGTATCACATGGCCGGAGACAAGAAAAAAGACATAGACATGAGAGCGCTACGGCGCAGACGGCAGACTAAAGATGGCCGCTGTCGAATAATATTAATACAAAAGACGTTATGACATCACGACCAACATCCATCAATTCCACTAAAGAAAAAACGCGATTCCCATGGCGCAGACCGTAACCGCGCTGATGGATTTGACGTCTACGGTCAATCAGAAGTTTAAGGTCACAGGCCGTACTGTGCCCCCGTACAAGCGCATTTCAAGGGTGCGGGGCCCGGCCGAATGGTGATGTTGACGACTTGCTGGGACTTGTTCGGTCGGTCGGCATAGCGTTTCGTTTCAAAGTCAGTGCGGTAACTGGGGTGGTCTGGACGACGTCTCAGATCGGGACATCCCCCCTTCTCAACCTTCGCCTCATCCCAATCCTACACCTTAGGCTCACTCATACCCAAAGCCGTCACTCACGCAATCACCTTACGAACAGCCGCGTACAACTGGCGTGGGGTTTTTTTTGAGTTTATCCCTTGACGTCGCATCCAACGTCAATTGCATCCCGCACCGTCCGTCGTCACTCGATATATATCGAGGGTATCGCGTGAAGAAAAGTAGTCCGACGACTCGCCCTGCGACAGCAAATACGTGCGGTCGCATTACTCGTCAAGAAATCCGGGATCTACGCCCAACGCCGACAGTCGGAATGAGCGCGGAGGACGAGAACCTGGGGCCCCTGGTCCGGCTATGGGGCCTCCGGACGGAGCAGCTCCCGGCGCCGAGCGCTACTACCGCCGACTTGGCGCCGTTTCTCATCGCCGTGCTGCAGGAAGCTGTCCCTTTTATCGATGCCGTCGCGCCCAAGGATGGTACTGCACGGCCAAGTGAGTGGAAGGCGAAGGGCACCAAGTCCTACCCTGAGTCGACGGCGCAGGTTGAGCTGTACGAGCGCGTTATTCCCGCCGCAGAGCTCGAAAAGGAGGCGGCGAGGAACAGTCTGTCTAATGGCGTGGATGCTCCTGAGACGTGGGCTTGTCGAAGGAGTATTCACAAGGACAGGCCGTCGAAGGGGACTGCGGCGTGGGAGGAGTTTGTGAAGTGCTTCAAGGACGACCATGTCGAGGCTGAGAAGGCGTTCACACCGAACGTGATGGAGGCGAGAGAGGCGCTGGCTTGGGATTGTGCCGGAGTCGCTGTTGAAGAGGGCGGCTCGACGTGGGACGACTTCAGGGTTGGTGTATTCGAGATCAAGCATAAACTCGGGATGCCGCTGAAGAACCGCGTGTTTCCCGAGTTGATCATTACGGCAAAGGCGAGGGAAGCCGACGAGTTCATCGTCGTGTCCATCCCCATGGCAGATCTGGACAAGGCGGACTATGGCGGACTGGTGAAGGAGAAGGGGATCGTCATGGCAGCCTATGCGAGCGTCGAGAGAGTGAGGAAGACGCCGACGGGCGCGATCGAATGGATCATGGCAACGGCATCGGACGCAAAGGGGGTCTTGCCTGCTTGGATACAGGCCAAAGCTGTGCTTGGTGTGGTTGCCAAAGACGTGGCACTCTTTCTGGGATGGATCGCTGAGGAGCGCGAGAAGGGAACGAGTGTGGGCAAGTGGACTGCCGTCAAGGGGAACAGAACCGATCCCAACCGCAGAGCATCGACTACTCTTGAGGATGGCGAGTCTTCCTCGCAGGGAAGGAACTCAAGACAGGGGGTGTCGTCGAGACACGGGAAGGAACCGGCTGCTAGTCTGAATGGGACGAGGGCAGGGACGAATGGGCAAGCACACGTTTGAAGGGCGCGCCTGGGATATTAGATGGAACTAATGATAGGCGACTAACCACCTTACCTTAATTTGCAACTTGTGGAATTCGGTCAATTGCATTGGTTCGTTGCCGGACTGCGTTGAAGATGCATACTTTCATCGGTACGCAGGCGTCCGCTTCTTGTGCCTTTGGCCATCTTGGACAGGAGGCAAGTACATTATTGTAACGCAGATCAGGCCAGAAAGGGGCTTGTCAAAATACCACGTTCCAGTTGCCGAGAAGGGGCTTCCTGCCTCGTCATCGCACCCGAGGAAGGTGCCAAGGGAAAACTTCTGCCGCTGGGCAGCAAGGGCAAGGCCCTTCTTTCCAAAACTAAGGTTTAAGGTAGGCAGACTCGGCCTGCAATGACATTTGTGTTAGAGCCCGTCACCTGCCCTAAGGTAAGGTAGTACGTGACTGCCTTCCACCCTTCCGTCACCTTCCCTTCTCCCATTATCAGAACCCTTCGTTTGATTCCCGACGCCAACCGACTCACGGTGTCGGCCATATCCCCTCCCCGCGTCTTTCTACTGCTGAATAGACTTCTTCCCACATTCGTTTCCGATTTCGTTTCCCAATCTAGCCCCGTTCCCCTTCATCCTTGATATCCAGAAGCCGCTGTGTCGTGTATTCCCGTCGCAAACCCGAGTTTCGTTCAACAATCCAGTAAGAATGAGCGTGACCTATCCCGCCAGACCAATGGCAACGGATCAGACGACATCCTCTACCATGCCGGTAAAAGCAGCCCCTTCCAGTCTCTCGTTGGTCTGGTCTGAAGATGGTGTATGGAATCGTGGTAACCATTATGTGCAGGTTCCTGGCAATGGCCCGATCGTATCAGACACGCTGCTGTACTACAACCTCTATGATCAGCTCTGGAAGCAGCGCCAGAAGCAAGAGGACTTCGAGAAACGGGTCGACACCAGTGAGAAGGAGAAAGAGGAATTTCGGACCACTTTTCAAGCAGAACTCAACGTTCTAGAAAAGCAGCTCAAAGGTCAGACATCGGCGTTCATGAAGAAGCTCCGCCAGTCAGAGGAGCGATTGGAAGCCAGGCTCGACGCAATGCAGCGCCAACTTGATACACAAAAGGCCACACAAAACGCAAATGCCGAAACAGTGCAACACGACATCCATAATCTTCAAAGGACCCTTGATCTGAGACCAGGCCAACAGACTGCGCCGGAACCCGGGCTGCCCGTGGTTCGCGACCTCAAACGATCTATCACGACAGGTAAGTCGACAAGGGGTCTGGTTTCGCAGACAAGCTGACCGCTGGAAGATGATGCAGTAGCAGCCAAGCGAAGAAAAGGGGATCCACTTTCGCCAGTGGTCGACTTAGATACTCGTGGGCACCCACAGTCTAGCTCCCCGAAGCCGACGCAAACTCGATCGAAAACCAGGCCAAAGCAGTCTGTCTCCGGCAACAGTCGCGAGAAGGCGTCCAAGACACGGATGGAAGAGTTTCGCCAGCAGCAGAAGGATGCCCATGACGCATATCTACGGCTGAAATCCGAAAACTTCAGTACAGTGCGAGGATTCGTGTACAAGTTCATCGAGAGGATTTCCGACTTCGAAATTTCTCAGAAGTTCCAACTGGCATTGCTCACAGAGATGCCGGGCTATTTTAGAAAGGGAAAGAAAAGCGGATATGGTCGGCGACATATTGTGGCTGAGACGAACATCTTGAAATGGGAGGATGTCCTTCGAGTCGCCAGTTCCATCGATGTGGGCGAGGACTAAAACTGAAGTACGGTGAGAGAAGTGTTTCGCTGAATGCTAGGTGATTGAAGGGCTTCAGGCCAAGAGTATTTGCTTTGTGAGAGTTAGGTGCATTGGGAGACCTGACATGAATAATATCCCGTAGTAGAGTTCCCGGTTTGACCGTTATCCTATGAGTAAAGTCCCATCAGTTATGGGATGGAAAATTGTGATAACGTCTCCCTCTGTCGAAGAGACGAGGGACGTCTGTGCGTCCCCTACCTTGTCAGTGGAGTTTGGCGCGAATGGTGCGTTTGTCACGCTAAAACTTACCACGCGTGTCCTGCAAGGCTGCGGCACTACCCCAGAGCGGTACCTCGCCCAGGTACCTTTCCCGCGCTGCAACAGTCCATTGAATCTGGAAGTCCAGGTACACATCCCGACGGTGCGCCACACCTCCAAGCCAACAGGAAGGACCGGACCCAGAGAACTTTCCGTGACGAGTCGAGGTTTTCTGTTCCAACCAGCCTCTCACGGTCGACAAATCCCATCATTAGCAACTGTTTTGTCGCGGCACTCTGCTTCATACGCTACCTACGAGCTCCGAATGCGATTCGCCTAGTCACGAGGGAGGCTCCGACCGGCGCCTGCCACTTCGGCGCGACAGCTTCACCCATCACTATATCTCGTGAATCTCGCAGCGCATCCGAAATCGATATATCCAAGCTTCTCCCTACTGCATCTTCCTCAAAATGCCCGACATAAGCGCTCCGCCGCCGCCGCCGCGACCCAAGTTGAAGCTTAAGGCATCATTCAGCGAACCAAACGGGGCACCCGCGACGCCGTCCGTGTCCACTCCTCTCTCGACAACGAAGATCAAGCTCAAACCCTCACAACCGCCGACGCCCGCCAGCACCGAGACACCGAAACCAGTGAAGACGAAGGCAGGACGACAACCGAAGCCAACGAGCAAGCTCATCGAATCGAAGAAGCGCGAACAAGACGAGATCGACGACGATGGCTTAAGCCGGTCGGCCAAGAAGATTAAGCTCCTCAAAACGCCTACCGTGTCGACTCCAGGCAACCGTCACATTGTGGTTAAGGCCAAAGGCAAACCACCAGTTCATCCACCCGGCGATGGCTACGATTCGGAAGCTAGCGATCAAGAGAAGGACCCCGTCATAGAGGAACAGTTCATCTTGCGTATGATGCCCGGCGAACACTGTGAATATGTCAGGAAATGTATAGAGGAAGGAAAGGTCGGTGTGGCGCGGAAAGACGGCGGCGCGGATATCGCCATCAAGTTTATCGACGACGAAAGCCGACGCGCTTTGGTTATAGTCAAAGGCCAACATTACGCGGCGGTCATGGTGGAGTTGCCAACCATCACAGAGGGCATGAAGTCTTGGGACAGGAAAACCTTCATGAAGTCGGCCGACATTTGTCACATGCTTCTCGTCTTTCAACAAGTCAAGAGTGAGGAGGAGGCGAGGAAGGTACCGTTACCGCCGATGATCCAACCCGGATTCAAATGGCCTCACGGTCTGACACCGCCCATGCACGACGCTGCCAATCAGAGATTTGCAAAGGTCATTAGTCGGTCGGAGATCGAACTCAAGGAAAATGAGGTTAAGAAGCTTTTAGCGGCCGACGCGGCTGCTGTATCCTCCAAGTACGAACTCATCGACGAGAACAAACCCACGTACGAGGAATATTCCGAAGACGAACAAGACGCCGATGGCGAGGCAGACGACAGTGGCTACTTCCCGGCCGAGGGTTACGCTAATGGCGAACTGTTCGACGATGACCTTGAAGCTGATCTGGAGGCCGCCTTTGAGGAGGAGATGAATCAACCAACAACCGAGGTTGGTACGCCGGCAACACAGTTTGAGGCAGCGACGCCAATGACGATGAACACTGGCACACCAGCGGCCAACGCGCAAGACAGTGGCGATGGAGAGGAATCGGCTGTGAGCGAAGAAGATGAGGACGACGACGACGACGATGATGAAGATGACGACGACAGAGCCCGTCTGGATGAAGTCAAGGCCGTCCGTGAAGACATTACCCAACTCAAGAATGAAATCAGCAAGAAGGAGGCTGAGATGGCCACAATAAGCAACAAGATCTTGCGTGGTCGCGTGGAGTCTCGTCTCAAGGATCTCAAAGCAGAGCTTCATCTCAAGATGACCTCTATAGGAGAAGAGGAAGAGGATGAGGACTAGTTGGTGTCATGGCAGCACTAGGAAAAGCGTGGGGCATTCTTCAAACTGGTTTGACCTCTATCGTGGGTTACATACACACATTTCTACAGCTATGTATGCCTAGAGCAGAATCCTAGGCACATAAGCATAATATTGAAAGCCAAGGTGCTTCGTAACGACCTTTCCCTTCTAGTTGCGTCATTGAAGTGATGATATAAAAGCCGGCGATGCCGACAGTAGATATGTTACAAGAGCCAAACCTCCTTTTTTTCATGCTCTCTATGGTACATGACCCAAGTCCGCGACCGCCGCAATCCCGTGAATGCCCACACCTATACCACAGACCATGTTTACATAGACTTGAGGTAGTTAGTCTCCTTGATCTTGGCCTTGCGCTCCTTGCGCATCGCCTTGCGCAGGTCTTCTCTCTTCTCCAGGGCTTGCAGATTATGCGCAACATCCTTGCCCTTTTCTCCGGGCAAGTTGATGGACTGCTGCGGCATGGGAATCTTGGGAGCGAGGGCCTCCGTATCACCGGAGGCGAGGAGCTTGGCTTCGATGGCCTTTTGGCGCTTGGCGGCAAGCTTACGTTGCTTCTTGGATTTGGCTGGCGGGCGCATATGCATGTTAGCAGAGGTACCAGATCACGCGAGCGGTTTCCTAGGTCTGATCGGCGGGCACACGTACAGAACATCTCGGCGGCGAGATCATCCGCAGACTCTGTGGTCTCCTTCTTGGTCTCGAGGCACGTCCACAGCCAGTCGGGGTACTCCTCATCGGGGAGGGCAACGGGGTCCGTCTTGCCCTTTGTGTAGTTCAGGCCGTTGAGGATGGTGCCGGCGGGGCAGGAGGACACTGGCTTTGTGGGCGTCTTGACGGTGTCGTCTTTGATGTTGGACAACTTCGGGGGGGCCTCCGGGTTGGCGGGGGGTGCTGGCGCAGCATCGGGCGCGGCAGAGGTGCCAGCGGCGGCGTTTCTTGTCCGCGCTGAGAGGGAGAAAGGTCTGACGAGGAGGGCACCGGCGCTAGGTTGGAGACGGGGCAGAGCCGTGGCTCGCCGCATACATGTTCTGCAAATCATGCTGGCTCTCTGGTGTGTGCACGCGACGGGACGGGAACGGCGTGCTTGGAGTTTGTCGTCGACGGAGGAGGGGTCCTAGTCGTGGTGTTGCGAGATGCGTGAGCTTGAGCTTGGGGTGCGGTGGAAAAATTCTGGGGCGGGCCGGACGGGCCTGTTGCGCACCCGGCGCCGGAGGCCCACGTCAAGTGAGGTGCAACGAAGCTACAGACATGCTGCAATACACTCTTCGAGGTTTCGAGACGCCATTGAAGAATCAATTGGCTGCGTTTTCAATTATTGAAACATTTCGCAGTAATGGCAACTGATCCAGACATTTTTGTCTGCAAATCGACATCTGTTTCGGATAAGTGCATAACTTCAAAAAGCCTTGATTGATTCGTTTGTACATATGGCGCGAGGGATATCTCCATTACGCAGCCAATTGCCATGATATTGAAATGGCCCGGTTCCCCCGTTTCCCTTCCAGTTGTCAACGGGAACCTCTATCAAAGCGACGCCGTATTCCGCATCGGAACGCTCATAAACCATCACGCCTAGACATAGTTCATTCATGCCTGCTTGGTGATGTAGTTCTGCTGCTGGAACAGTGTGCCCTTGACCTTCTTCTCCTTCAACAGCTCCAGGTACTTTTCTGTATTCATGCGTCAGCAGTTCGACCTCCTGAACGGATTGACTCTGCCTGTTGCCGTCCAACAAGCCCTCTCGCTGGATGAAACTAACCCCTCAAGTGGCCGCACTTCTCCAAGTGGTTGACACCCTCCTTCTTGTAGCACTTGCCCAACTCCTCGCCGACGAGACGCAGCATCATGGCGCCAACCCATTGCTCGCGGATAATGGCATCCTGTGCCTGCTTGAATGCCTTGGTGTCGTCGTAGTCGACGCCGTCGAACGTCGGCGGGACCTTGGGCTTTTGGGCCAGGAACATCTCGGACTCGGGGGTCGGCATCTTGGCTGGTGGTGGGATCTAGTCGTCTCGGGTGAAACGGGGTCGAATTGGTCAATGGGGCACCGGAGATCGAGGGGTGCGTCGCGGCGAGACGTCGAGCTTTGGTGGTGATCGATTTCGGGACCGGGTTGGTTGGCTGGCCTGGGCTGCACCGGGACTGGAGGAGCAAGCTAAAGGTCAGCAGAATGCGGCGGCCTTAATTCGCAGGCTACAGGCCCGAAGCCTCCCCCAGGCACACGACTCGGCTACGGCTTTCGATACGTACCCACCGCTCATGCAGCCCCTCGCTCACCGCCCGCGCCAGTCGCGGGCGCCCCGCTAAAAAGTTGGCAAATCGCAAAAAAAAAATCTCTGTCGCAGGACCCTTCGCCCCAACCACCGGACCCTGGCCTTATAAGTCAAGCTACCACCTCGAGACACCTCTGAAATTTTCCTCGAGCATCCTCCCATCTCTGGAAAAAAGCTTTTTCTCCTGCTCTTTTCCATCCTTCCATCCTTTCTTACCTCTCTCTGTACCCTTAATCCTTTATACCCACACACATCACAATGGGCAAGACCAAGTCTACCACCAAGGGCAGCAAGGCCGCTGACCCTCTCACCAAGGTGAAGAACGCCGGCGTCTCTAAGGCTTCTGAGAGCCCCAAGGCCAAGTCCAAGGCTATCGCCAAGGACCTCGCCACCAAGGAGAAGAAGAAGGCTAAGAAGGTCGTCGAGCCTGAGTCTGAGTCTGAGTCTTCCGAGAGCAGCGAGTCTGAGGAGGAGGAGGACTCCGACTCCAGCGCCTCTTCCGACTCTGAGGAGGAGAAGCCCGCCACCAAGAAGGCCGCTCCCAAGGCCGCCGCCAAGAAGGCTGCCGAGTCTTCCGACAGCGAGTCTGAGGCTTCTGACTCCGGCTCCGACTCCTCCGACTCTGAGGAGGAGGCCCCCAAGCCCAAGGCCAAGGCCAACGGTGTCGCTAAGACCAACGGTGCCGCTAAGAAGGACGAGTCTTCCGACAGCGACTCCAGCGAGGAGGACTCTGACGACTCTGAGGACGAGAAGACCGAGAAGAAGGCTGAGAAGAAGGCCGAGGTAAGCACCATCAATGTCGCCTGCTGTGTCAACATCCACTAATAGCTCCCGATAGTCTTCCGACTCCGACTCCGACTCTGACTCTTCCGACTCCGATGAGGAGGAGGACTCCTCCGACTCTAAGGAAGCCTCGGAGACTGAGACCAAGACCGAGGAGCCCTCCAAGAAGCGCAAGGCCCTGGACGACCCTGTCATCCCCGGCAAGAAGGCCCGCACCGACATCTCCGACAAGAGCTCTACCCTCTTCGTTGGCTCCCTTGCCTGGGCTGTCGATGACAACACCCTCTACGAGGCCTTCCAGGAGTTCCCCGACCTGACCGGTGCTCGCGTCGTCACCGACAAGCAGACCGGCCGCAGCCGTGGCTTCGGCTACGTCGACTTCGGCAACCCCGAGGCCGCTGCCGCTGCCCTCGAGGCCTCCCAAGGAAAGGACCTCGCTGGCCGCGCCATGAACATCGACTTCTCTGGCCAGAAGCCCGCCGGCGACGGCAACCACCAGGCTCGTGCCCAGGACCGCGCCCAGAAGCACGGTGACACCGTTAGCCCCGAGTCCGAGACTCTGTTCGTCGGTAACCTGCCTTTCGACACCGACCAGGACACTGTCCACGCCTTCTTCAGCGAGGTTGCCGAGGTTGCCAGCGTTCGCCTGCCTACCGACCCGTAAGTCATACCACATCATGGAGAGAAAGATCCACAAGACTAACAGCGTCAACAGTGATAGCGGCAACCTCAAGGGTTTCGGCTACGTCTCTTTCAACAGCATTGAGGATGCCAAGTCCGCCTTCTCTCAGCTCAACGGCCAGTACCTCGGTGAGGGCCGTAGCGGCCGTGCCGTCCGTCTGGACTACGCTGGCCAGAAGCCTAACCGTGACGGTGGTGGCCGTGGTGGTGGCCGCGGTGGCTTCGGAGGCCGTGGTGGCGGTCGTGGTGGTGGCCGTGGCAACTTCGGTGGACGCGGTGGTGGTCGCGGCGGTGGCCGTGGTGGATTCTCCTCCACCAACCGTGGTGGCTTCGGTGACTTCAAGGGCTCCAAGATCACCTTCTAAATGGTGACGTAAGCCGCACGATGATGATGATACTTCAGAGGGCATATATCGCGGGTACACACTGTGGGCTTCGTGGGCTGTCCGTTCGAGACAAGTTTCTTCCCCGCGGGGATTGTGGGCTTTGAGAGCAGTCTCTTTGGAGACATGATGGACCTGAGGGCATTTCACTTTGACCGTGGGCTTGTGGCGTCTCTTGTATATCACAGAGGCATGTTGTGGGATCTGTACGCTATTGTGGGTTGACCAAGAGGGCATATGTTGCATAAGCAACATCTTCACAGTGGGCAGACGGCTGATTATCCAAAAGTTGGGAAGAATCTTGTGTGTCTGTATATTCAGACATGTCCGCGAGGGGATCAACTTTGACGATGACGACGGCTTCTGTGGGCTCTGGGGGTTGCTCTCGGCAGTCTACCTTCCGGGTATTCTGTTGATGTGGCTGGTCAGGCGTTTTCTCTCCTTCGGTTACTCTCGAACTTGGAACGATACCATGCTTTGCGACGCAGAATGGAGTAAGTATACCTTCTCTCCCGTGAATGTCATTATTCGGCAGGGCAAAACATTGGCCATGAGGACTTCGGCGTTTAGGGATCGGTTCCTAGTGTAATACAAAAGTTTTGATGTTTATCCATGAACACATTTTTACAATTCAATTCCGTGCTTGTTGTGATGAGTTGTTGTGAAAAGTACACGAATCTAATCAGGTTGGCGTGGCTGGCAGTAATTAACATTTCATGCAGTTTATGGATGGTTGTCTCACAGCAGGGAAGTGCCCGACTTTGCTCCCATTCGTCAGCAACCTCGTGGCTCAGCTTCCCGCGCAACGGTGCGTCATTGGGCGGCACGAGGTATGGTTCCAGCCACCCCCGTGATGACGGGTAATCTACAACCCTCGCATCAGTCTAGAACAGCGACTGGAGACATTGGTCACCTCGCCATCCGCGCCCTCCAGCAGCAACGTCACGGGTGAACACCTGTTCGCCGTTGGATGGGCTGAGACGCCCCGGGTGGAAGCGCCGCAAACTTGCTCAGCCGTTGCAGTACGTAAGGAGCGCATGCGTACATAGTATGCGTTGCTGTGTTTAAAGTAACGAAACGGGCGAATCTGTTGGGGAACGGAACGGTGGAGCGGCGGGGAGAGGAGAAGGTCACGTCAGTGGAATCTGGCATGACTTAGGGGACGATTATCCCATTAAACGCCGGATGTGGCTCAAACTGAAACTGGCCGATTGCGTAATTCGATTTATAACTGACTCCACACGAGGTACATAGTCGATAAGGAGGTTCTAACCTAAATTTCGCTCTATATATCCCTTCTAGCAATGCTGACGTTTAGAGCTTAACACTATGCTATTTCACTTAGCAGTCACTTTAACAGCAGAGAGGTATGTTGCACTGAAAGCAGCCTCAGTATATACAGCATACTAATACTATATTCTTATTAGTCTCTCTTAATATAATCTTTTTAAAATGCTTTATATATACTTAGCATTTTTATTTTCTTTTATATTATCTGAAATCATATAGCTTACTTTTAGTAAATTAAATAGTTAAAAAAAACCTCTCTTTAAATATAATATTTTTAAATTTAGCTACTAATTACTTATAGAATTTATAATAGAATATAGCAGAAAGCTTTTTATAATATAAATTTAAAGCTTTATAGAGTAAATATATATTAATAAGTATAACTTCTATAGGTGTATAAAAGTTAGTAAATATTACTTTAAAGTATTCTGTTAGCAGTTAATATACTTAATAAAAAATTAAAAGCTATAAGCTGCTAGCTGCTATAGCAGCTATAATATATAATAATACTTCTATAGTTAGCTTTATATTAGTTACTAATATTAATACTATTTATACTATAGTTATATATATTAATTAGAGTAAATATAAGTAGTTATTTAATAGTAATAATAATAATAAATAGCTTCTGCTTAAATTAACTAATAATATTAATATATAAGCTAATAAAACTAATAATAAGATTAATCTAAAAAAGTATTTATAATATTTTAGCTGAAGTTAATATAACTAAAAGACGCTTATACTAATATAAAGTAGCAATCTCTCTACTATTAAATATACTACTAATCAGAAGCATAACAGCATTATCTTTAAATGTAAATTAGCAAGCCTTACTATTTAAAGTAGAGTATGCATATAGGTAGCTTTAAAAGATATAGTTACTCTTTTTATTATTAGCTTATAGCTGCTTAAATAGCTTAATAACTTTAAAGTTTAGCTTAATAGTGCTAATAGCAGCAATAAGTAACTGCAGTTAATATAAATAATATATAAAGTTAATAGTAATAAATAAGTTATTAATAAAAATATAGTAATAAGCAGTAGCAGCCTTTAGTTAGAAATAATAAGTAGATAAGTATTATAATAAAGTAATAACAACAGCTTAAGTAGATACTAATTGCTTAGCTATTAGCAGCTTTTGCAGCACTTTTTTCTCTATAAGAGAAGTAAAACCTTATACTGCCTCTATTAAGGCTTAAACCTAAGCTTCTAGCAGAGAAATAAAGTTAACACTAAGAAAGCCCTTTTTAATAGCAGCAGCCTCTAAAGTTAATAATAGGTTAGTATATATATAAAAGATCTATAAGAGGAAGTAGCCTTATTAAGCTGCTACTTACAGTTTAAACCTAACTTTAATAGGCTTCTTAGACATCTTAATAATATTATAAAACCTTCCTTAGAAGCAGATTATATACTTATTAATAGCAATAATAATATTAAAGTTTTATAGCTATAGAGATACCTCTTATATCTAAATTAACTATAGCTTAACCTTCTGCTAGATCTTTATAAAGAGGTTAGGCATATCTAAATCTTATAAATAGAAGTTAAAATATAGAGTAGCAAAGCAGTTATAAGAAAGCTACCTAGCAATATTATAAATAGAGCGTAAAAGATTAGTTAATTAATAATAATTAAAGTTAGATTTATAGTAAACTAATATATAGATTAGTATAGCGAGAAAGATATATATAAGCATTACTTAGTAGAGCTACTAAAAAATACTTAGCAAATCTTTAGGTAATTAGAACGCTAGCTTACTAGCAAAATCTCTACTTCTTAGAAACTTAGAGAAAGCAAGCTGTAGTTAATATATTAGATTAACTTCTATCTATTATTTAAATCTTTTTTAGTTAAAGCTTTTAGCTTAATACTCTTATAATTTTATAGCTTCTATTTTATTTTAAGTAACTAATATAAGTTAGAATATCTTATAATAAGGGTGATAACTTACTAAGCAGTTAGCAAATAAAGTTCAGTATAAATAAACTGCAGAAGTCTGCATTTAATATAAGGCTACTTCCTCTAGGGTTTTGCTGAGGCATTTACAGCTTTATACTAGAACTAGGTCAGCTAAGAGCAATACTAATTAAATAAGAAGAGATAATTAACAACCTTGTTAATAAAGCGATTAAGTGCATAGGCCTATAAGGCTAGACTTATAACTGTTCTAGCTTAAACAACTGAGAATATATCTTAGCAATAGAATAGCTACTATATAAGTGTAGTATAAGCACTTCTTAAAGAGAATAATATGTAAGCAGTAGAGAAGAAATAGGTATACTTTAATTGCTGTTATAGTAATAACAAAAGGCTTATATTTAGATAATGAGGTAACAGTAAGAAGCTTATTAAGAGTTAATAAAGTGTTTTCTCTAGAGGCTTGCTAAGCGCTCTATAAGCTGAACAGTACTAAAGGTTTGAGAGAAGCCTTTAGTATATAACTGCAAAATCTTAAGAGAAAATACTATAGTTAAATAGATTAATAATTAAATCTAAGCTATAGAAAATAGTAACTAAATATATACTGAAAGTATACTAGAGGAATAGATCTAATAGTTTTTTATAAAACTTTTATACACTTTATAGATATAGTAGTGCTACTATAAGAAAAGCCTAAAAAAAGAGGTTTTATAAGCTGACTTTACTATATTTATTTACTAGCAGCATATTAACTTAGAGATATAAGAGTTTTAATATTAAGAGAAGCTTAATATAATTAAACAGAAAGAAAGCTAGTTATTATTTTAGTTTTTTACTAAGTAGTTAGCAATATATTACAGCTTAAGTATAAAAGACTAAAAGAATAATAAAATAGAGGCTTATATATATTTCTTCAGACTTTTACTTGCTGTATATAGAGAATTGCAGCAGCAGAAGGTAGAGGTGAAAAGACCTAGAGATATAGCTACTAAAGCTGAAAGACTTTAAGACTTATGCTAGTAACACTTTAGCAAAAAGCTGCAGGAGGATAGATAGAAAAGACCCTTTAGAGGTGACTACCTAAGCTAGCTCAAACTAGAGCACCAGTTAGAAGCAAGAGACTTTACTAAGAATAACTATATAGCTATAAAGAGTATAGGCACTTCTTAACCTTTTAGTAGGAAACCTTAGCAAAAAGATAGTTAAAAGCAATTTACTTAGCTGCAGTTAACTAATATATTTCAAAAAGACTAACTTATTACTTGCTATAACTGTAAGAATAAAGGGCATAAAGCTGCTAACTGCTTTAAGCTAAAGAGATTAAGAGATATAAATGCTATTCTGATAGCAGATTGGCAGTTTGCTAGAAAGGCTAGTATAAATGCAATTTAAGTTATAGAAGAAGAAGAATATAATAATAGGCTTAACTTATCAGAAAATAAGTAGGCTAGAGGTTAGATCTAAGCACTTCTGCGCTGCTTATAAAACTAGAGAAGATATCTATTAATATTATAGCAAAAGGCAGAGTGATTATTCTCTAGAGGCATACTGAAAAAGAAGTTACTATAGATATAGATAGTTATTTATAAATTAATCTTATTAGCTTCAGCTTTATTAAGTTTTTAAGCTTAAAGCTTTCTAATATTATAGCCTCTCTATTAGAGAGATTTAATAGCTATATAGCTAACTTAAGATAAATGTTTAAACTTATATTTTTCTTTATAAACTTTAAAAGCTGCCTTTATAAGATCTATAAGCTTTTTGCTAAGGTTTTCTAACTGTAAAGCGCAAGAGATCTGCTGCTCTTATAGAGCTTTATAGGACTTAAAAAGATTATTATTAATATATAAATAAATAAGTGGGAATATAATAAGATTGCACTTATAGAACCTTTAGCATTTATAAGAGAGATTGTTGAAAACAGCTATAAAGCATATATCTTATATATTTTAGGCAGTATTAGCTTTAAAGAGATTAAAGTTGAGGAACTTTAGGAAGAAGAAAATAAAAGAGATAAGAAGGCTAAGCTACTTTTAAAACTTAAATCTAAAAGGGGAATATTTAATGAATAAGCAGTAAAAGAAATAAACTTTTTTAATAGGGCAAACTATTTAATTAATTTAGAAGAAGGCAAAAAACTGCTGTATAGACTAATTTACCTCTTTAATAAGCAGCAACTAGAGGAATTTTGCTAGTATATTGCTGAGAATAGAGCAAATAGGAGGATTTAACTTTCTATAAGTGAAGCAGAAGTGCTAATTCTTTTTATTCTAAAGAAGGATAGATTTTTAAAGCTTTATATAGATTATTATAGTCTTAATAAGGTTATAATTAAGAATAGATATTTATTGCTACTTATTAGTAAGCTTTTAAATAGACTTTATAGAGCAAAATAGATTTTAAAGATTGATTTATAAAATGCTTATTATTAGATTTAAATTAAGCTAGAAGACTAATAGAAGACTGCTTTTTATATATAATATAAGCACTTTAAATATATAGTTATATTATTTAAACTGACTAATATGCTAGCAACATTTTAAGTATATATATATTAAGCACTTGTTAAGCTTTTAGATACTTACTGTATAGTATATATAGATAATATTATAATATATTTAGAAATAAAAGAAGATTATATAGTAAACCTTTACTAAGTATTTTGCTGCTTAAAGAAGTTCTAATTATATATAAAGCTTAATAAGTATAAATTCTATTAGTAAGAAGTTAAGTTTTTAAGATATATTATATTGCTAAATAGTATTTCTATAGACTTAGAATAAGTATAAGCTGTTGCTAAGTAGAAGTTGCTAAAATCCTACTGAGAGATCTAAATATTCTTTAGATTTTGCAACTTCTATTGCAAATTTATTGCAGAATATTTAAACATTATAGCCTTAATAATATCTCTACTTAAGGGCAGCAAAAATAGCAGGAAACTAGCAGAGTTTGAGTGGCTAGAAGAAGCTTAAAAGGCTTTTAATAAGCTAAAGGTTGCCTTTTGCTTTATAACTATTCTTTAATACTAGGACTTAATATATAAGATAAGAGTTGAGATAGATGCCTCTATAAAAGCTATTTCTAATATCTTTTTCTAAAAGATTAATAGCTAATAGTAACTAGTTGCTTATTATTTATAGAAGCTTTTAGATATAGAATAATAATAGGCAACAGGCTAATAAGAACTTTTCGCTATTATTAAAAGTCTTAATTAGTAGGCATACTACTTATAAGAGACGTCAGCTAGGTTTATAGTTTTAATAGATTATTAAGCCTTTAAAGGAGTAATTAATACTTTAGTATAAAACCTTTAGAGAAGGCTTACTTATTAGATATATAAGTTATTAGCATTTAACTTTAATCTAAAGCACTACTTAGAGGCTACTAACTTTACTAATAAGCTGTTTAAAAGGCTAAATTATATAGAAGGGGGGATAAAGTATAATAATATATTACTAACCTTTATAAAGAAGTTAAATCTTATTAGCAAACTTTTAGAAGACCTGCAGGCAAAGATTGCTAGTTTTAAAGTGGAATTGCAGATTAAAAAAGCTTATATTAATACTATTAGAACCTACTAATAACGCTCTAGCTTTAAGGGCAGAAATGCTTCAGTCTTATGCTAGCTATATATAGGCAGATATATTAGCAACTTAGTAAGAACTTAAGCTGTTATAACTTATAGCTAGAAGGTATAAGAAATATAGGGGAACATTTAGTGAGGAGATATAACTTAAGAGGACTTATAGTAAGCTAAGGTTACTATTTTAGAGCAATATATCTTATATTTAATTATGAAAAGGCTTATAAATAATAAAATAGTATATATTTAGCGCTTCTCTATAGCAATAAAGGCTTTTATTAGAGGATTATAAGTTAAAGATAAGTATTACTAAAGTAAGCTAGAGAAAGCTTGCAGACTAGCTAGTGATGCAGAAGGATTTTATGTTAACTTAAATAGTATTTTGTTTTATAAAAAGAGACTTAAGATCTTAGCTGAGTAATTACTTAGACTTAAGATATTTTGCTTATACTATAATAACTGCAGAGTAGGCTATATAGGGTTTAATAAGATAATTAAACTGATTAAAAAAAAGTTTTATTAGCTTAATCTAGCTATAGACGTTAAGGACTATATCTCTAGTTATAAGGTATGCTAAAGAGTATAAGTTCTAAAGCATAAGCTATATAGCAAGCTGTAGTTATTATTATTGCTGTTATACTTATTTTAAAAGATTAGTATAGACTTTATTATAGGTTTCTTAGTAAGTACTTAAGATGATAGCACTAAATATAATGCAATTTTAGTTATTATATGCTGTATAACTAAGTTTAAGTTGTTTATATTTATAACTAAGCAGCTAAATATTGCCTAGCTTTTATAGATTTTTTATGAGAAGATTAAGTGTAATTTTAGTATGTTAGAAGGTATTATTAGCAATAGAGATAAACTGCTTATAAGCTAGTTTTAAGAAGAGTTCACTTAAGAGAGGGGAATTAAATATTATCTCTTTATAGCATACTACCTATAAACAGATAGTC
The DNA here is from genome assembly GCA_027406005.1 of Colletotrichum horii. Lineage (NCBI taxonomy): Eukaryota > Fungi > Ascomycota > Sordariomycetes > Glomerellales > Glomerellaceae > Colletotrichum > Colletotrichum horii. The sequence continues at coordinate 6,601,114 of JANVYB010000001.1, read as the reverse complement.
AGACAGAATAGATGTATTAAACCTTTAAGAAGTATCTCTAAGTGTATGCTAGAGATACCTTAGAATAATAAGCGTTTTAACTGCTAGAGGCTGAGTTTATATATAATAACTTACAGCATAAAACTATTAGTTATTTGCTGATAGAAGTTCTATATAGTTATTACCTCTAAAGTGTTAAGTATATATAGATAAAAAGCTGTATATCTATATAAGGCGTTAAAGAATAAATTAATTATATTGCTTTATTATAGCAAAAAGCTGTAGAGCACTAATAAAAAGCTGTAAAGTTATAAGCTAAGTATTATAATTCTAAATATAAAGAGATATTATTTAAACTTAGGCAAGTAGTAAGGCTATTAATAAAGTTCTTTAAGTTTAAGAACAGAAAACTAGCGCTATATTATATTAAAGTTGTTATAACTAAGTATATAAAAAGCTAAGCATATTAGGTATGCCTTTTAGAGAAATATTATAGGCTTTATAATATATTTTCTGTTTTATTGCTTAAACTATAGATATTAAGGTAAGCAGCTGCAGAAGCAGAAGTAGGCTTACTTAAGTTAGAAGAAGAACTTAATAAATAGGAAGTGGAAGAGATTATAGATCGCTAGGGATAAAGTAATAATATAAGATAGCTTGTAAAGTAGGCTAAATAGCTTGTTGAGTATAATACTTAGGAGCTGAGGAGCTATTTAGATAACATCTAAGCAGCTATATATAAGTTTGAGAAGTAAACTTAAAAGGCTTATAAGAAATAAAATGAGGGAAAATAGTAATTATTTGCTAAGTATTTAGTAAGATATTACTAAGAGATTTCTAGTTTTATAAATAAGTTTAATTAAAATTGAAGTGATGCTAATAGAAACTTTATTTAGCTTAAGTAAGGTATAAGAAAGAAGAACTAATTTAGCTTTAAAGCTAGCTAATATTTAAAAGTAAAAGTTTATAAAAAAATAATAGAAATCTTAATAAGAGCTTAGTAATAGGCTGCTAAGAATAACTATAGCAACCTAAAAATATAAATATTTACTTAGCAGGAGGAACTATAGAGTTCTCTCTTCTACTCTCACTATTTTAGTCTATAGAGAAACTATCTTCCTTACTACCTAACTTATTACCTTCCTCTCCTTAAGTGTTAGCACTAAAGCTAGTCTCTTTACTGCTATTATTACTAAAAAGAAAGTTAGTAGAAGTATTACTTTAGCTACTATAACTACTGCAACTGCTATAACTACTGTAACTACTTCAGCTAGCTTTTGCTGCAAGCTTAGCAGAAGATTTAGCCTTTTTAGCAGGCTTAAGGTTAATAGAAACAGCAGCATTACGCTTCTTACCAGCCTTAGCCTTAGCAGCAAGCTGCTGATTGAACTGAGCAGCAGCTTAACCTTTAGAGGTTTTTATATTATTCTAGAGAATAGGGCAACTACTAGTAATAGCAATTTAATAGTTAGAGATTTTATTGCTTATATAATAAGAGAGGAGCTTGAGAATAGGATTAGAAAATACTGAGAACTTCTTAAGATCTTTTTCTATTAAGTTGCTAAGAGGTTTCTAAAGGTAAAGATTGTTATAAGCTAATTAAAGCTAGTTATAAAGATGCTTAGTAGGAATATTATTATAAATATAAGCTAGCTGAGCAGTATTAAAGTAAATAGTAATATTAGAACTCTTAGAAATCAGGCTGACCTATTAGGAGATTAAGAGGTATATATATAGAGAGCTTTTAATAAAAACTTATATAGTATATAGTATTAATTATAAGAAGTTTATAAACTGAAGCAAGCTTTTAGAGCTGCAATTACTCTATATTAGTAATACTAATGCTTTAAGTAAGGTTTTTAATTAGAACTACTACCTGCTTTTAAGTCTTATTAAGCTTATTTAAAATATATTAAGCTTATTAGCGTTTATAAAGATTAAGGCTGCCTGCAATCTTATATAACTAGATATTATTAACAGCGTTTTAAGTAGCTTAAGCAGCATTATAAAGCTTCTTAAGCATCTAAGAGACTTAGTTAATTTTTAGTGAGGTGTTAGAGAGGATATAGTGAGAACTTATAGCAGCATATTTGATTTTATGCTGCTTACAGATAATATAAATTGCATAATAGTTGCTATAAATATAGATAATATTAATAATATTGAGGCTAATAGAAGAGAAGTAGCTTAAATATAAGCAATTAGCATTAATAGGACTAATATTCTCACTGAAGTTATAATTAGAATTAAATTAAAACTTAGAGAGAACTTTTGCTATATAAATAATATATAATATCTTAAGCAAACGCTTAGAGAATAAAAAGCGTGAGAAGATATAAAAATTAAGAGGATTATAAGTTTAAAAGGTTTAGAAATAGTAATATAGAATATAAAAAATAAAAATAAAACAAAAATTAATAGCAAAAAATCTTATAGAGAAAACAGTAGAATTAATAGCAGAGATATATAAAGCTCTCAGCAAGAGATCTAATAAGAAATAAAAATAACAAAAGGAAAAGAAGAAAAAAAATGAAGCTAAAAGGCTGCAAAATTATTAAAATAAAAAGTATGCTGAAGAAGGAAAATTTTAAAGCTATAAGAGGTAAGTGAAAATCTTAGTTATTAACTGCTTTAGATATATATTAGCAAATAAGCAGAAGACTACTACTAAAAGAGAAAAGCATAATAATAAAATAATAATAAGCTAATTAATATAAAAAATTATTTAAATTTAATAATAAAACAAAAAATCTGTTTTTAACTGATAACCTTATAGAATAATATAATAATGCAAATTAATTAATTAATACAAAAAATTAACAGATATATAGATATAAAGGCGCTAAGCTGCTAGCAAAGCAATTTAAGTGCAGAAGGCGCAATCAAGCTGCTGCTTCTAATTGAGTGGGGGAGACTATAGAGGGGCCCCACCTGAAAAGATGATTATATACTTATACGCCTTAGGGACTAAGGCCTCAGAGAGGGGGGCAATTATAAGTATTACCTAGCAGAGCCGCTAAGGAACGCTTAGTGAATCCTCAGGTAATCAGAACGCTAGCTTACTAGCGAAATCTCTGCTTCCTAGGAACTTAGAGGAAGCAAGCTATAGTCAATATATTAGATTAACCTCTATCTATTGTTTAGACCTTTCCTAGTTAAGGCCTTTAGCTTGATACTCTCACAATATAGATCTCTGCTAATAAGGTTTTAAAGCATAGCTCAGTTTGTAATACCTTCTGCTTTAAGCCTTACTAAAGGCTGCTAGCACTAACTTGCTGCTGCTAGAAGCATTTATTAGTATAGTCAGCCTACTTAGCAATATTAGCAGCAGTAATAAAGCATAGAAATAGATTGAGAGAGGTTTCACTAGTAAGATTAGCAGCAACTAGCGCATAGCTTATAGGCTGCAGCTTTTAAAAGAAGTTATAGCAGTATAACTCTAAAATACTGCTATTAAGCTACTCTTTCAGTAAGTACTATATAATCAGCTTAAGCCTGAAAAAAAGGTGTTTTTTAGCGCTATTAAAGGTTAGAGAGGTAGGAGAAGTTAAAGTAGCTTATAATAAAGCTTATAATAAGGCTTAAATAAAAGATAGCTTAAATATAACTGTTATTTATAATAAATCTAGCTTTAGGCTAAAATTAGCTATAGAAATAATAAAAGTATTAAAAAAAAGAGCTTACTATTATCTTTACTATTAGAATTAATATCTATAAGGTTAGTAGTATTATTATTAATATTATTATTAATTAGTAGCAATAGTAAGTTAAAAAGCAGATTTTCTAGTAGTAATATTAGAAAGCTAAAATAACTTAGCGCTAGCTAAGTTAAAAAATCTATAACTAGCTAAAAGTATATTAGTTAAAATCTTATATATCTAGTTAGTTAAATTAAGTAAAAATAGAGCAAATCACACTAATATTATTAATAGTAATCTAAGCATAAAATAACAGTTTTTATCTTCTATAGGCAATTAAAAATTCAATACAAATTAATAACTAAAATAGAGTTAAAAAAAAATAATCCTTATATTAAGTTATACCTAAATATCTCTTTTTTTTTATTAGCTGCGTTATAGTTGATTTATGCGAGAGTTTAAAAAAAATGCTGTTGCATTTTGGAGCTTTGGTAGGGGTCTAATGTCACTTTTCGCGAAAATGGGCAAAGTGGGTTTTGAGCCACATCCAGCGTTTAATGGGATAAGACGACAATCGCAGCGTGTCACGGCCTGTCTTGGGATCGTCCTTGTCGCGGGATGCAAGTCGCAGACCACTAGCTAGCGCCAGACGGCGGTTCTGCAGGTTCACGGCTGGTTTTGTAGCACAGGGTCGCAACTTTAAGGCCCAACGTCGAAGGCCGGTGTCGGTGGTGCTCCGGTGCAGCTTGACAGCGATGACATGAGGGTGGAATGCTAATGCCGGTCTTTGCTGATGCTGATGCTGGTGCTGATGGTAAAGCAGGCGCAGCTCGCGCTTCCCACTGTTTTCCCACAGTGTGGTTTCTCCACTGACGTGCACCTGACCCCGCTACCTCGCAGCACTTGGCGGCCCGGAAGACGTGTGCGGGTGGGATGTTTGGGGGCCGGCAGACGGTACGGGATTCGAGGCACGGTAACATCATTCATGCCTGCCTGCAGCACAACCCAGGTTCTGCGAAATCTGGCGAACAGCACCGCAGCACGCCGTTATAATAGCGTCATGGACCTGCGACTATCCGCACTGTCCTTATCTGGGCTGTTCGCAGCTGGAATGCCTCAGAATCACCTCGGGCGCACCGTCTGATGTCGACGTGATGGCCCAAGCACCTGACACGGTGCGACGGCCGGAATCTACAAGCGCCGACCCAAAGCAGCAGGTCACTCTGCACCATAGGGGGGCTGCAGGTGTACATCATCTTCCTGGTCCGCTCCGTTATCCATTTCTCCAAGACTCCAAGTCTCCGCCGTATCGCATGCCTGCTGGATGGAGACTGGTCCCCTTCCCCCTCAACCACCACCCCCTACCTACCTAACCTCCTACGTTATCTCACCGACCCTGCGTGCTTGGTGAGCTAAGCCGTAGTCGAAGCGGTCTGCTGCATCTTTTCTCCTAACTTTCCAACTTCTCCCTTTACTCCGCTCCTCAGACCTTCGCACACCACGTTTTCTCGAACCATCGTCGACGTCGCGCGAACAGACATCTCGGACCGCGAGCTAAGCATCTCCAGCGTATCTTCTTATCTTGCTTAAAACGCGGGGTTTCGGACGGAGGAAGCGCCTCCCCCCACACCCGTCGAGCCACATCCCCCGACGTCGACGACGACTTCATCCCTTAAGAACCAAAGCCACGAACTTGTTGCTTTTTCATTTTGTTTTGTTTCAACGGCGTCGAAAATTAAGGCATAGCATCATGGATGGACAGCAGCAGCAGCAGCGCGACGAGCGCGCCGGTCAGAACAATAGAGTCTCGGTAAACGGAGCGCAGTCCGCCGCAGGGCCGCGCAGGAGAAATGACGGTCAGTGGCTTGCGTCCCAGGGGCTCGGTGCAGCTGGCGATGAAATACTGACACAACGTGCCTCAGAATCTTGGGTGGAAATTTCGTCGCAGCCGTCCTCGTCTTCGCTCTCGTCCATCGGAGACGAGATCGTCACGACCGGTCTCCGAGTCGGCGGGTCTATGGCCGCTCGCCGACGTCGCTTACATCACCCACCCGCCCCTCGGTCTTCCCATGTCGACCAGACAGCTATTCACGCTGGCACAAGCAGTCAGGAAGAATATGAGGAGAGCGAGAGCGAGGAGGACCGATGTCTGACGAGCTCGACCGAGAATGTGCAACCTTCTGTTCGCGCGCCGTTCCAACAACAGCAGTCGGCGCAGGTGGAGTCCGAGGACTCGGATGACGGCGATGAGATCGCAACTGCCCTAGGAGGACGTGTTCCCGACGACCCCATCTTCAGGCCTCACCCAAATGCGTTCTCTCATCCGCCGTCGGGCTTGCACAGGAGCCAGTCTGCTGGCTCAGCCATCCACCAGCACCCGCACAGCGGCGTCAGACCATCACTCTCCCATCGGTCCCAGACGAGAGTGCACCGCAGCCCGCCAAACTTCATGTCGCCGGCGTACCAAGCCGACAATGATGCCGCTCTCCGTGCTTCCCTCACCACCCTCCTCTCGTGTGCTGCTGCCGCTCGTGGTCTACCCAAGTACAAGGACAGTGAGCAACAGGGCGCACCAGCCGCTACTGGAGTCGGGCCTAGTTCTCGGCCTGTAGAACTGAGGCTCATGCCTGAATCTGAACTCATGACTGATAGACAACCACAGCCTCAAGGCCCATCACCAGCCAAGACACCTGCTCGGTCACGGACCGCCACATCTTCTACTCCTTCATCCCCCAAGAGCGAAGGCGTTGACAAGCACAAGAGGACTTCCTCTTCACAAACTCGCTCGTCAAGGGCGACAAAGAAGAAGAAGGTGGCCGCCGGCGAGGACGCGCTCATCAGCCCGACTTTGCTAACCTGGGTTGTGAGCGCTGGCGTCGTGGTGCTTGTTTCCGTGGTCGGGTTTGGCGCGGGCTATGTGATCGGCCGCGAGGTTGGACGTCAAGAAGTGCTCTCGGCGGCGGGAGCGAGCGTCAACGCCTCGACCGTAGCAGACTCTTCGTCGTGCGGTAGGGAAGTTATTCGTTCTTCCGGCGGTGGCCTTCGTCGCCTCAGATGGGGTGCGGGGGTTGGCCGAAGCGTTGTTGCTTGATTCAGACTCGAAGATCTCGTCTGAATCATGAGGCGTCGGATACTATTTACGTCCCTATCTCTATCCTTAGTCCGGGGGAATCCGGGGTACGGGGGTGGATTTGATGGGTGTGAAGGGTTCCGACATTTTTTCTTGTTCAACTTTTTTTTTGCCGGTCTCCATCTCTTTTTCGTCACCAATGGGTTTGAATGCGGGCTACGACGAATATAGACGATCATCAACCATGGATACCTCTTGCTTCCTATTTTGGGGAAATCGCGGAACATGCCTGACAAACGAAAACGGGGATAGGCGTGGGCGTGTGTTTTGTGTCGTGTGTTTTGCCTGGGTGCGGACACACACAAGTCATTATTATTCTTCAGCTTCATCTGAAATGATCAACGATCGGGGGTTTGGAAAGCCAAGGGGGCTGGGCAGCATTGGCGTGAAAGCTTTTTTTTTTTTTTTTTTTACCCCCTCGTTCTCTCTGCTTTTTTCTTCCGTCTCTCTCTGGTCATCGTGGGTCTGGTTTTGAAATTCCGCTGCGATCGCACCCAAAGGATTATCTGCGAAAGGGCGTTGAGGCTTGGCTTCCAGGTTGTCTGCGTACCCTTTACCTTGCCCTCAATCTCTTGGCAAAGATGGGCTCTGCGACGCCGGCATACGTGAAACCAACTTCATCTTGCGGGTTAGCTTTAACACGGTTAGTCTAATACAATTGAAGGGCATGGTACGCGGCAGACAACCTCGTTACAGGCACACACGTGAAAGTGAAAAGGGGGAATGGGTGAGTGGGTAAAAGACTTTCGCCCGAACAATCTGATTAGATTTGTTGGCTGTGTTTACGTGATTGTTGCTTGTGTACGTCTGTCTTGTCTCCGCTGCAAGTCAGCAAGCCAAAAATGTAAGAGAGTTGAGTCTACCCTCTGACACACAGCTGTGGCTGCAAGGCCAGAGTCACCCGAAACTAGCAATAGGCAAAACCCACATGTGGTGTCGTGTGTCGTTCGCGCAGTCCGGACACTCCGCAAATTCTGCTTGTTGGCTGGCTGGCCTTGGGATGCGGGAGGGAGGAACGGGGGAAAAGTTTCATTGACAACTCCGTTGACACACGTTAGAAGTTGCTACTCGAAACGAGTTGCCCTTTTGCGAAACTAGCCCGGACGGTTGTGCGGACTCTGCGCGGCCCAGCAGCAGCCTCTGCAGAGCACGTGAAGGGGCAGTAGACAGGGCTGTCAAGTTGTGTCGCAGAACTTTTTCGAGACGAGGCGAGGCTTAGACTTTGTATATCGTGGAAGACGGATCCTTGGGTGATTCTGGAAGGGGCAGACTTGAAGAGAAAACTTGGACCAACAAGGGCAGTGAGGACAAGACGCAAGTGCCTGCCAAGACCAACAGGGAGCTCGTCTCATCGTCGGCGTGATGCTGGGAAACTTCGTCTCATTTTCGGCGCAAATCTCGTAAAAGCCAGAAATCCGGGATGCGCGAGGCTATACACAAACAAACACGTACGCATTCTTTGCCAGTCAATCTCAGGTATTTTTGGATCCTAAAGTCTTTTGAACTGTCTAGATGGACTCCGCCGATCACAAGTGAACAGATGCTAGGAACCTGTTTGAACCATCATGATACCATACCCTCCGCATCGCTCGTATGCCTGTAAGCCGTCCTTGATTCCTCCACGCCCCCCCGATATCAATCCCGATGTCGTAGAGTTTCCCCCATTGGATCCATCTGGGAACCATGGAACCATGGAACCATGTCACAAGTGAACCATCGTCTTGACCTCGAGAAAGTCACCGATGCCAAGAACCAAGCGATCTAGATGTCGTATCGGCGATAGTTTCGTTACCACGACGCCCTGCGGACTTTCGGATCATTGATAGAGTGCTCCGCTACGTTTTGATGCAAGCTACTCGCTCTGTGAAGCTACTTTTCACAAGCTGATCGCTTGCCTAAAATACAGTCATCCCCCTTAACGCCAAGAGGTAATTGTGTTGGAAGAGCTCGGGATGGTCCATGAATGCGTTCCCCAATGCTCGCGGCATGTTCCCTCGGTAGAATGCAGTGTGCGTAGAGACTCCATCGGAGGCGTTGAGCCCTTGTAGTCACAGTGAGGTGTCGCAGGCTGAACATATCTGATCCCCAATATCATGAACCTTCTTACAATGCGCTTAGGTCGAGGGGAACACTGCTGCCTCTGCCAGCCCTGTAGCGTCTGAGACCACCGAGAAATTCCCTAGGCTTTGGAAGCATGGCCTCGTCCTGGAACCTCCAGCGCGAGTCTTGGACAATGTAACGTCCGCCGCCGCCGCCACCACCACCGACCGTACTCAGGCTCGTGGTTGTGTTGGTACGTGAAGGAGGCGGGCTCTTTGCTCCGTTAGGGGCAAGAGTAAAGGCGCTAGGGTCGAGCATAGATGAGCGAAGTCCAGACCCGGACCGGGCCCGTGAAGGAGCGGCCGGCGGGGGAGGTGCGGCCGCGGGAGGCGAAGGCGCCGTGGAAGGAGGTGGCGGGGGTGCGGCACTGGGTGATGCCTGTCCAGCTGCTCGGAGGGCAGCTTGCATTGCCAGAGGCGAAGGCCCGTTTGATGCTGGTGGAGGACGTGGAGGCGCTGGAGATCGAGAAGGAGGTGAAGGCGCTGGGGCTCTGGGTGCTGCAGCGGCGGGGGGTGGTGGCGGCGCCGAGGGAGGTGCCGATGGGGGAGGTGCTGGAGCAGCTGATGGAGGAGGTGGGGGAGGGGCTCCAGGAGCTGGAGCACCAGGCAGAGGAGGTGGATTATTCGATGGAGCTGTAGAGGGCTTTCGAGATGCAGGCAGTGGTGGTGGCTTCTTGCCAATAGGAGGCGGGGGCCCCTTCATGGATGCCGAGGAGCTCGGCCTGGGAACATCGCTGGGTGTCTTGCGCAGGTGGGCGATCGACGGTGGTAATGCTGGAGCACCACCTGGAGGCGGGAGAGGAGGTCTTCCAGGAATAGCTGGCGCGGCACCAGCAGGTGGCTTGGGCGCACCGAAGGCAGGCACCTTTGGCGCGGAAGACGATCGTATGTTGTTCTCGGGATCCGACAGGTATGATGAACCGGCAGCCGCACCGGTGTCGACAGCACCGCGAGTCTTGCGCAGCTTCGGCATGCCCCCAGCAAATAGTCCAGCTAGTTGCGGCGCGGGTTCCGCTGCTGCCGGTGCCGGAGCACTACCACTCTGATCGCTGTTGCTTCTTGCTCTGTTCCCAGGTACCGGAGGCGCGAGACCTCCTGGAGGTTTGGGTGCACCGCCAAATCCAGGAACTGGGGGCGCACCTCCAATGGGCGGTCCTCCTCCTCCGCCGCCGCCTGATACCTTTCCTACAACAGGAGCAGATCTATCGTTCGTGACGGTTTTCTTGAGAGCTTTGCCTTTGGAAATATCGGAGAGAAGGGCACCCTGATGACCACATTAGCAGGCTGTTGTCTGAGCAAAGGGATATTGTCTTAATCAAGGCCATACTCTGTTCGCTCCTCCTCCTGCCGGCCTCGATGGCAGACTACCTAGTCCTGGAGGTCCCCCGGGCGGAGGCGGAGGCGGAGGACCGCCCATTCCAGGCATCGGAGGCGGCGGGGGAGGCGGAGGAGGCATGTTTAGTTCGGTTCGGTCGAATCGGTCGTGTGTGCTTATTTATTTCGATGGAACGATGAGTGCACTAGTTGAAAGGATGCGGGTGGTAGATAGACGTCGCCGATGGTTGGCGGTGAGTGCGTTGTCGATGTCAATAAATGTCGTTGTCGTTTCGTTGTAGTGGACCGGGTTGAACGGAGGCTGGAGCAAAGCAGTCGTGTCGACGGTAACGGCGATGGAAGAGATGTCGTCGAGATACAGTGCTGTCGGATGACAGGGTACCGTTTCAATAGACGACAAGTGAGGCTCTCGAGGGTCGATCAGTGCATTCCCAGGGGCGATTAGATGATGTTACTCTGGGGTAGCCGCGTAGTGTTTCGTCATCCTCGAGCAGTTCTTGGACGTACGCTCGAGATGCGGCGCTGTTGGGCGCTGGCAGTGCTACCGTTACAGCATGAGTGGGCTGAGCACCGCTGCCTGCCTCGAGCTACTTCCATTTTTGCGGGTAGACACCGCCAAAGCAAAAGTATCGCACAAGCCCCATCAGCTCGGAGAGTACTTGAAAGTAGCTGTGGCTGGAGAGTACGACTACTGGATGCAATTGCCCAACGCGGCTTGTAGTGGCATACGCCGAACATGAGAAGGAAAAGAAAAGATGCACTAAGAAAATGAGCCGGAATAGAGCCAAGAAACTTGAGATACACTATGTTCATCTAAGCAAACCTAATGCCGTGCTACAGAAAGATCTACGGTCCCAAAGTCTTGGAAAAGAATGGTGTTGAGAAACATGCAGGTTGAAATGAAGTTTGGTGAGGCGTGAGGTGCAAGTTCATGGTTGGCGCAGCGGCTGTGGCTGTACCCGCACTACGTTTCTTCGATGACCTCTGGGTACTCAGCCTGCTGTGCGCTAACTGCTGCAGTGTTGACGGACCCTGCTTGGAGGGGCAAGTGCCGGCCTCATTGGTGCGGCGAGCGCTGCCGAAGAGCCTCTCCGAACCTGGACTGATCGCCTGTGAGATAGGGCCAGGGGGGTCGCTTAGAGCTCCTTCTATTGGGTGGATTGGGGCTACGGGTGGAAATTTTGCAGGAGCTCCCAGCTTGCCCCGGAACGTCCGTCTCCTCGAAAGCTTCACTCTCCTTCGCATTGCACCTGTTACACCAGCCAGGTTATTCGTCGGTCTCCGCGTCGGTCTCCCACTCCTTTGTCCCAAGACCCCAAGACGGCCTCTCCCGGGATCTCGCCCAGAGGACGGCTGTTGCCTCACCCGCCCGACGGCCCCTTTGCTTGATTCTCTTGGCTTCGTTTCCACCATTCACAGCCCACGACCAACCGTTGTGCTGCTCGAACTACAGCAGCCCTCAGAGACCAGTCGACCACGCGTCCTTTCCCGCTCGCTCGCGCTCGACTTCATAGCGTTCGATTCGGTCCGTCGCAGGTCCCCTTTGCTACGCCAACACCCGAATCCTCAGCCTTCTCCGTCACGAAGATGATGCGGACCGCCATCATCCGGCCAGCGGCCGCTCAACCACGAACCCTCTGTCGGTTATGCGTAACCCTATCACGCGCTGAGCAACAGACTCGATTCCTTCATACTGCCAAGCCAAACGTATCTGCGATCGTCTCCTCGCGATCTGCCAAGCTTCACGAAAATACTACATTGAGACGATTTGCTGGGGAAAGCCGCTTCGCGAGCACGGAATCTACATCGGGTCTGAGGAACAATGGTCACGAGAGGCCTGTCGGCACAAGGGCTGTGTCCAAGGAGCTCCCTGACCTGAACAAGCTGGCTGCGATTGTTCAGCAGAGCAAGCAGCGCTTCATGTCGACGGACGGAATTCCCACTCCACAGCTCGTCATCGCAGCCTTGAAAACGTGCCAAGGCGCCGCAAATGCGATTCAACCATATCTATCCAAGTCGGAGATTCGTCCGGCCTCTGCCCTCACGGCGTCGACGGCGTCAAACCTGCTATCCCTGGACTCGAACTCGACTGCAGCTAATTCTGGTAGCACGTCGATCCCGTCAGTCTCCGTCAAGGATACAGTCGACACAATCTCCGAGTCAGCATACCAAATTATCGCACACCCCACCGTTTCCATTGGTCCCCAGGTCTTGGAGCTGTACGTAAACATCCAAGCTAGGCTTGGCAGGCCCGAGACACTACCCCAAGTTTTTGAATTGTATGCATCAAAGCCCAAACCCAAGGCAGTCGAGGGTTCGATCACCTACGTACAGCAGAACCCAAACCAAGCAGACAAGGCCATCGAGGCAGCTGTCGCCGAAACAGCTCTGGGGGCCGCCATCGACGCCAAGAATCTGGACGCTGCAGTTGGCATCGTTGAGGCCTGCTATGCGACACAAGCATTCTACCGGCAGAAGCTTCTGCGGAAAGCGCTTCTGCCCGCCTCGGCCGTGGTTGCGGCCCCAATTGGGGTCCACGCTCTAGCCTCCAATCTCTCGGCATTCCAGAACACAATGGAGCCCGTGACAGCGACCAAATTCGCCTTTGTCGCCATCCTGGCTTATCTGGGCTTCACTGGCACAATCGGTGTGGTTGCGAGAACCACTGTCAACGATCACATGCGACGGGTTACCTGGGCTCCAGGTATCCCGTTACACCAACGCTGGATTCGCGAGGAGGAGCGCGCTGCCATGGATGACATTGCATGCGCGTGGGGCTACAAGGAGAAATGGAGGCACGGTGAAGAGGGTGGCATCGAGTGGGACTCTCTAAGAGAGTATCTTGGTCTGAAGGGCATGATGCTCGACAGAGTTGAGCTGATGGAGGGAATGAGTTGAGTTGAGAATGTGTTGAGGGCTCGTTCGTGAGACGTGCGGGGTGGCTTTTCGCACCGACGGCGGCCTCGGGCGCCATTGGACGGAGTCAGTTAGTGGACCAGGGAAGCTCGACTTATCGTCGAGCTCAGAGAACCATGGGCGGTTTTCTGAGCGTCGAGTCTGAACGTCGTTGCTAAGCCCCCCCTAGTCCGGAGAATAATGCGACCTCCGACCAATCCAAATCCACAATCGGCCGTCACCAGGGCCCGCCTACAGATCGGCAATCTACGTCTTATCCCGCGCATCTTGCCAAGAGACTGCCCAGACATCGCCCAGACAGCATCGCCATCCACATGCGGATCACCGCAAGCCCAGGTCGACAACGCTGTCACTGTCATCTTGTTTCAAGCGCTATTCCTAGCCTTCCTCCGCACTCGACTCAGCATCAGTGCATCATTGGTGACAAGATGAGTTTGACGATGGATCCACCGGTTGGTGCAGCTGGTCGTCGACTGAAAAATGGCGGCGGGTCTAAAGATGACGGTGCAAAGTTGAGTTGCAGTAGCGTCTGGCAGCTCGTGAGCGTTCTTCTTGTGCCCATGTCAACTCTGAGCCAATCTTGCAATCGCAATCTACTTGACAAGCCTCTCTGGAGCTTTGTCTTTCTATCCCCACCCGTCCGTCCCCAAGCCCTCTGTAGGAGCATACACCGGGGTGGCCCTTCGGTAGTTGTAGGACCACGACGACCCCTGCCCGCCATCAGATTGTGAAAGCGACCCCCTGCCACACACACGCAAGCCTGGGCAAGTCCGCCCCATGCTAGAATAACCTTGCGGATCGGTGACTTTACAAAACGAGTCCTTCCTACTTGGTATAAAGAAGCAGAGCCTCTTGCATCACCATCTGACAAAGTGTCAGTACCATCAGCCTTCTGTCATCCGGAACCACCAGACGACATCGAAAGAAGACATTTATATACAACTTGAACACCAGTATCGACAGCAACACACAGAACAGTTGGACTCTGCTCAACCTAAACAACAACGACATAACTTGCCGCCAGACCGTTGCCCAATATGGTTGCCAACGAAGAAGACTTCACGCCTTATGACCCTATTCGATGCGCACACTACGCCCGTTTTGCCTCACATCTTGACAGATGGCAATTCGATCTCCTTTACTGGCTCCTCTTCGTTTTCAACTTGTTCATCCTGTTTCTGGCAGCATGGGGATACACTCGGTAAGTTCTCCGCAATGCCATTGTAATCACGGTCTTTTCTCAAACAGTCTCACTGACCAACTGTTCAGGACATTAGACGCCGTTGCGGACCTGCCACCGACAGACTCAAAACGAAAACAGGCAATCAGACGGTGTATCTGGTTCAGCTTGGGATGCGTGTGTGTATCTTTGGTAACGGTCATCATGGAGGTTTTCACTTTGATGGCCTTGCAGTTCTGCGACGGAGAGGATCTCATGTCACTCTACTGGTCGACTTTCACCATGATCCAGGTCGGATCTCTCATCGCCGTGTGCGGAGTCATCTTGGCTCTGGTGCACTCGTTGAGACAACGAAGGAACCCGTATGTCGCCTCTCTGGCTACTCTTTTCACCGGTCATTTACTAACAACTCACAGACCTTGGGCTCTGGCTCTCGGCACACCGGTTCTCGTCATTGCAGGCCTATTCCACTACCTTCACGGCTGCATCACCAGGAGGGTGAAGAGAGCCGCCAATGCTAGGAAGAGGAAGATGAGCGACGCCAACACGTTGCCAATGAGCCAAGTGTAAGTGCAATCTCAAAAATCTTCACCTGGCAGGCATCGTGGCTGCCCGATGATACCTGCCAAGGTAAAAAAAACGATCCGTGCTAACACACCTTTCAGAAACACCATCCAAGCTGAGGTCTCTGATGAGGACGAGGGTATTCAGGGAGCCGAGATTATCGGGCTCACAATGGACGGCGGCCCAATCATCCACTTCAAGGACGCCGTGCCCTACAGCATGCCCGACTCGAGCGAGATCATTGGGCGCTGCTCCAACGACAAGCCCATTGTTGTCTGCCGGCGCGATGGCTTCCAGCTAATCTACAACAGCACGGACTCGAGAGCGCCATCCCCTAATCCGGCTACCAAGCCTGGTGCCAGTGGTTGAGGCGGCGACGACGGGTCCGTTACATCCCGTGGCGGCAGGCCCCACCCTTGCATCGGTGCGGCGAAGTCAAAGGCAAAATAGGTCACAGTCTAGATCCCGCCAGATCGACCAGCATATGGCGACCCCCACGTCATAACACCAGGCACGAACGAGCAGAGTCCCTGCAATTTGGACCGCCAGAACGTCTCTACCAACTTTCAGCTGCGCATACTGCGTAGAACACTGGAGAACTATGACTCTACAGACTACGAGACGCCCGTTTCCGCCCGGAGCGGCATAGCCCTCATTACCCACCCGCTGTCTGCAGCCACCTCTACCTGTCCCTTCTGGGTTTATGGGATTCTCCCTTTCTCGGCGTCTTGGCAGGAACATCCCTGTCGTTTTACTTTCTTGGGCGGGCGGCCCTACCAATACAGAACCACCAGCAACGGAGAAGCACCAGTCTCTACCACCGGCTAGTGAGGCGGCTGGGTAGCGAACCCAGCTACTACCGTACGGGCCGCCCAGCCTCTTAGCCCGGACACGTCCTCCCGCACTAGCTGGCAAAGCCACTACCACCTGACTACCGGGCGGGCGCCGGAATGACGGTCTCCAGAAGACGGACTCTTGGTGGCAACAACAAGCGGAGCACAAGGCCGATCATTGACGGCTGCGAAGGGGACTTCGTCTCCTTGCGGATTCCGGCCGAGGCGGGATGACGATGTCCGTCTTTCCCATAACCCCGACCGGTTCCACCTTTCTTCACTTTTTCCTTTTACACGCCTTTCCTCTTTTTTGGCTTTCCTTGGCGGATACTCTCTTCTGTATGTCTTTTTCGCCGCCTTTCTTGGCACCCCTTTTCTCCTCTTCATTCTGGTGTATGTTTTGTTATGCTCCTGAATCCACATTGCGGGCTTGGCGTTTTGGGAGATGCACTGGCGGGCTATGGACGGGAGTCAGAGTGTGAGTGGAGAGGCAAAAGGCTGGAGAAGGAAGGGAAAAGACGGGAGGGAATGGCCCTTCGGAGACGGTTAGAGTAGGGGTGTGCACGCAGGTGTCGAAGTGTGCTGTGCGCACCAATATCCGTGCTCCGGAGCCCATATCGTAATGATCCCTGCGGCACGGGCGAGTGGGTTGAAATTGAATAAAAAAAGTTTACTTTTCACACGGGTTCCTGTCTAAGTGCATCAGGCCGCTACACGAGCCAAGACTTGTTGGCGCGTCAGTTGGCTATCGCAAAAGTCGAACCCCTGACTCTGATCACCTTTTCTTTTCGTTTTTCGTTACATTCGACGGGGAGGTTTTCCGTCAGCCAGCCTCCAGGGGTGTTGTCACTAGCGTCGGCATTAGTTCTTCTTGGGCCTTACGAGAATGGAAACGGGACGGGTTGGGTAGTGAACAACGGACTGCGGGTGTCTCCTGTCGTTTCTCACATGCAATCACTTCTCAACGGAGTTCTCTTTCTGGACATGGACCATTGACAGAATGAGACTAGGCTTGGACGATGAGAAGACGGAAATCAGATAAGCCGCGAGTTCGCATTTCTCGGCACTCATTTGCAACGCAAAGGAATGTTGAAGCGCAGTGGTAGCGTGCGTTGTGCGTTGTCATGTGGCTAAGAGGAAACCGTCACCGCGCAAAAGCCAATGGTTCGAATGCCAAGTCTTTTGGGTCGTGATCATCGTCATCTCAACAATCGTAATGATGCTGAGAGTAGTGTGAGAGACAGAAAGAGTAAAGAGAGGCTGGAGAGGACGAGCGCGCGCACGGAAGGAGGGCTTGCTTGTGTGGTCCTTTCAGGGTCCGTGGCTTTTTCTCATGTTCTTGGCATCACTTATCATGCTCAGGGCCACAGGGCCTGGATTGCGTACATCATCACAAATCTGCAGTGTTCGAGCTGGCCGCAATCAGTCTTGTTGGCTCAATGAAGTTTTCCAAAACATGTTTCTCCCGCTAGCCCCAAAGAGATCGAGTAGATGGACGAGGCCGCGCAACGTGCTGCGGGCAATTGTTCTTGGCCAAGGGTGGAATGAAACACGCAGAGATAGGACAAACGCAGATCACATACACAGCCCGCCACCATAGCGGTAGAACTTTTTTCAGTTATCTCGGATTTTCTTCCTTGTTTTACGGTTTCTTGGATTACCGCAGACACCGCGTCCTTCCCGTGGGCGGGACACCATGTCTCACATGCCTATCTAGAGGTATCTTGCGTGCTTTTCCTTTTTCTTTATGCCAAATGATGACGGGATAATGTATGCTGAACACCCCTTTATCTGTCCCACCCCTTATCCTTCTCGCTGACGGTGTTTATCCCACTCCCTTTTTTCCCTGATACATCCGTACGAGTACTATTCCGGGTCTGATGTGGCAGGAAACGGTCAAGTCTGTAGCAGGTCATGTGCTATAACGGCTATTGCAAGCGCCCCGCCTTGCCGATTTGTAATATCTCACCAGTGAGACGGTCGTCACTGCGCAGGACCGGCCACGACTCGCCGCCGGCCTTGGCGAGAGTCACCTCGAGCTTAGTGCCGAGGACCTTGAAGGTGGACTTTTCCGCATCAATGGGTGCGAACAGAGGCACCTCGGCGGTGTAGCGCTTAGGCGGTGAGTCAGAAGTAGGCAAGTCGAGCGCGATGGACTGCGACTTGAACTCAATCTTGGCAGAGTCCTTGACGATCTTCTTAAGGAAGAAGGAGGCGATGACTGTGGAGGGAGTCTGGTAAAAGTCGTTGCGAACAGTGTCAAGCTTCTCCTCGCCTCCGTCGGCGGCGGCTCCCTTCTTCTTGCCGCTGCCGATGAACAAGTGACGGTTCTTGGTCTTGCAACCCTCAATCTTCATGAACTGATCAAACTCAAGCACGCGGCGCTTGCAGCAGCTGTAGCCCTTGGAGCCCTCGTGGAAAATGGGGACGCCAGGGTGGTGGACACAGGACTCTGCATCACGGGAGGAGCCCTTGCGGTAGGTGGCCGAGCAGGCTTTGCGGCGGCAGGTCGCGCCATCGGCAATCTCGAGGGAGGCGTCATCGGACTCGGACTCCGGGGGTGGAGGAGGAGGAGAGGGAGCGGCCTGGGCCTGGGTCTGGGAGAGGGGCTTGCGCGCCGGGGCCGGTGCCGATGCGAGCTTGTCGAGGAGGGCGGCCGCAGCGGCGTCTTCCTTCTTCTTCTCGATCTGGGGTGGCAGGTCGGTTGTAGAATGCTTGCCGGTTGTGCAGGGGGGGATGGTCATAAACTCCTCAAAGGTAAGGACGCGGGGCTTGCAGCATTTCCAACCTGGCAGTGATTTGCAATTAGCTTGTGTGTTGCAATCGACGACATTATTGGGAGGAAGGAGGCTAAGCAAGGGATGCGAAAGGCTCGGAAAGCTTCAATTGGGCGGGAGGACGGGGGGAAGAGGGTGATCCCTATCCCAGTTCACGGGACAAGAACGGGAGCGATAGGAGTCTCCATTGAAATGACGAAGTGTAAAATAAAGGTAAGATGAAATCGGCAGTGCGATGTTGCATGGTAAGCGGGAGGTGAGTACCTTTCTGGCCTTCGTGGAAGATGGGAGGGCCGGGGTGGTAGACGCATGGCTCCTCTGCATCGGTGTAGACCTTGCCGCAGCCTTGGTGGACGCACTTCTCCGCCATGGTGTGGGATGGCTCGCAGTCGTTTTCGCGTGTTTGTTTGGGATTTGATGATGTTGCGATCGGGAGTCCGTAAGCAAGCCTGAGGGAGGGAGCTGTATCACGAAAAGAGAACAAAAGAGAAAGGTAAATCCAGAAGCGACAAGTGGTGACGTTTGAGGGAAGGAAGGGCACGCTGGCGGCGGGCGGGTCCTGCTTGTTTGTAAATTACTCGAAAGGAGCCCCCGTAAAGTGGAAGGTGAGGGGCAGTCGTGGCCGACGTCGATGTCGTCGCTTCGGTGGAGGGGTTACTATGTTCTCCAGGATTCCAGAATTTCCCAGGGGTCCTGGCTGCCATTGACTTACGCCGTAGCGGCTCAAAATTATGCATGTTGGGCACAAGCTCCGTCATATGCCCGCTCTGATTTGTCCGCCGCGCTCGCTGCGTCTGTCTCAATTGGTTCACCGCCTTCCCCGATAAGATTCCCTGCTGTTAGCTGACATTGGAAGAATCGACCGAAGGCCTACCAGCGAGCACCTTGCACAATATCGGCCTGAAGGCCGGGGTAGGAGTTCAGTTGGAAACATACCTCCGCACGACCAGACCAACCAGCCCACACATTTGCCTTTTGCTGTCTCTTCTCTCACAGACATTGCCAATTGCAACGCTCTCTTCACTACTCACCCTGGGCTGTCTACAACAACTCTACCGCCCACACCCAATCATTCATCGGACATTTTGAAACCAACACAACGGGCGTTCTTCTCACACCCTCCATACTGCCTGCCAGCACCGTCATCTCACCTCTGAGAGTCTCCCACGCTGTCCAGACCCTTGTCCTTGACCCCCTAACCTTCAGCTCGACAGCTCACATTCCCATTCTTCCATTCTCAGCTGACAGCGAAAACGAGGCTGTTTCACAGCCCTTGGAGCCTCTTTCCCATCTCATCATCCTGGCGTCTCACAGCAGAACGTACTCGAGAACGATACACCTGCACCACGGGTGTGGGTACCGGCGAACACGTCACTTATAGAGGCAATCGCGAATCTTTCGCTTATTTGAATTTCTTAGCTTGGTTGATCGTCAGACATGTTTACTCCAACACGACGGCTCTTTCAACAAGCCCTAGCATGCCGGATCACACTCTTCACTCGCGATGGGTGCGGCTTGTGTGTAAGGGGAAAATCGGCCCTCTCTGCCGTGTGGGATAAGAGGCCGTTTGACTTCAAAGAGGTTGAAATCACGAAACCGGAAGCTAAATGCTGGAAAGACTTGTACGATTTCGACGTGCCTGTGGTAAGTTTACCTGAGCGACAACGAGGGAGGCAGACGTCCGATGTAGGCAGCTCGAGTGCACTTTACACCAAACTCACGTTCACTTCTTCCCCAGATCCACATCAGCAAAGCCGAGGCCCCTGAGGAGGACCCAGACCCCAGAGTTGTGGGCAAGGCCGTCAAGCTCATGCATCGCTTCGATCCCGACCAGATCGAAGCCAAGATGGACCAGGTTGAGGGCAAATAAACAGATACTTTGAACGCGGCCGCAAAGGTCTTGGCCCGGAGCCGAAGCAAGAGCATAGGCTACATAATCGCTTAATTCTTCATTGCAACCTCCCGGATCAGTTGTTCAGTACGATCCACCCTTGGCTGGCTTCGCCGCACCGCGGGCTATGCTCAAAGATTCCGCCAAGGTGTACTGCAATGCCGTGTAGTCCGTCGCTACGCTAATCATGTCGAATCCCTTGTCTCCAAAGAACTTCGACTGCTCTCCCGAAGTACAGAAGATGCCAGCCTTCTTGCCTGCCTTGTGAGTGGCCTCGAGGATACGGTCAATGGCGTCACTCAATTCCTTCTTGATGACGCCGTTTATCACCGGGTGGCCAATGTTGTTTCCTGCAACTCGGTTAGACTCATCCTGCGACCGGTACCCGTGATGTTCTGACTGACCAAGATCAAAGGGCCCAATGAACAATACATCGATGCCCTCAACCGCAGCAATGTCCTCGACCGAGTTCAAAGCCTCCTGAGTCTCAATCTGTACCATCGTCAACAGACTGTCATTGGCCTGCTGCAAGTACTCGGTCATGGTCGGCGCCGGGTTGAACCTCTCCATGGCGAGGGGCGACCCAAAACCTCGTCGTCCCCAAGGGGGAAACTTGGCGGACTGTACGAGGTCCTTCGCCTCCTGAGGCGTGCGGAGAAGCGGGACGAGGATCTTTCTTTCTTGTCAGTGATGTCTCCGTGTTTCTTTGAGTGTTCGTGACCATTTACCCCGTGGGCACCACAGTCCAAGGCGCCTGCGGTCACGTCGTCAGCGGTATGTTCTTCATGCCTTGTCGCCACATATGGGAGCCCTCACGCTTGACCATCCAACCCTGCATGTCCGGCAATCTCACAATTGGCGATACGCCCGCGGCGGCGATGGCGGGGACGGCATCGTGCATAGCCCCGTCTGGAGAGGTCACACAGTCAGCTCGGTGTCCTTGGCAGAACCCGGAAGGGTCCCACGTTACCGTCAATGTTTCCGTGTTCGCAGTCGACCAAGACCCAGTCGATGCCCGGGCTCTTTGCGAGAACCCGGGAAACGTTGGCGCCAGGAATCATCTGCCAGAGGCCTAAGCTGGGCCCGGCTCCCTTGGTGAAGGCCGTCCGAAGCCTGTTGGCTGCCTGCATTGCGGACATGATTGTTCAAATGAAAAGGGGAAAGGGAGTATAGTGTACTAGAGATTGAGAGTGAAATCCTCGAATGCAATGATGCTTATTATGTACGTCTCAGTGTCATGATGTTCTCTCCCGGAATCGGCTCGCTGAACCACTGTCTTCCGCGCCTTATGTCAGACGTCTCAGTGCGGGGGTCACCACCTGCGCGGGGTGAAGGCCGCTGCGGGAAGCTGGATTAGGTCCCCTGCCAAAAGGACCAAAAAAGGGCACTACGTACTGGAATCACACAGCAAACCGCACCCCCGACGGTCGGATGGCCTCTCCCGCGGCGAACCGGATAGTGGCTACGAAACCTGGGCCCGTACAAAACCCATGAGACAGAGCTTCGGGCGGAATGGGGTAGAGTTCAGCGTGATTGGGGTTCATTGCGGGAAGACGTGGGGAAAGCTGCGTGGGAGCGGGGTACGGGCGGTTTGCTTTGGCGTCTGTTGGAGTAAAACGTGGGTTTGTGTCGTCGATGGCTGTTCCGCCTGGGATATATCACAACAACTGCCTCGGCCTGATAATTGATTTGGCGAATTTCTTACCAAGTTTCATACGGTATCGGAGGAGCCGTAGGGTATAAGTCACTCAAGGATTGGAAAAGTACAGTACATACTTGCCGTGCACTTGCAAGCAGACTGGTTTAGCCCCTGAAACATAACAAGAAGAATCGTAGACTAGACTGATAAAAGTTGAGTTGAAAGACATTCACAGTGAATACATGGTAGTACCTACTTATTTTCAGGAAGAAAGACAATGGTGTCACTTCGTCAACCTAACGTCAAGTGGAAGTACCAACCACTGTTGGAGATAAGAGTGGCAAGAAGAACCACGTTCGAGAGACAGTTCGATTTGAAGTAATAAAATCAAATTTGCAATTCCTAGTTGGCCCCCAATTTTGTAATTTACATAGTACAGCCCATGAATATTGCTCCATGGTGTGAATGCCGCGCTAACTCGCGTAAGACTGTTGCTGCAAATAACGCCTGCTGCAGTTAAAGCCCCAGTGTTTTCTTGATCTCGGCCTTCAGACGGCCAAGACGGCTGGCGCGTTGTTTATCCTAATAATTCAATTCTCCACCGCCGCCGCCAGCAACATGGTCGAGATCTTCGTAGCTCTTGAGACTACGGCCTTGGGTGGCCTCACGAGGGCCAACTGCCGCTCCTCCAGCAGCACCATCACCCCACTTTCCAGCGCCGCCACGACCTCTTCCACCCATGCCGCCGTCCCAGCGCGGGTTGGGACGACGGTCATAGGGACCGCTTCGGTAATTGCCACGGCCACCTCCCATGCCTCCGCGGCGGATCGGGCCAGGCCCGCTGCGCTCGTCACCGCCGCCATTCCAGCCAGACTGCACGCCCGGATGTCCTCCGCCAAGGAATGGAGGGAAGCCGCCAGGAGGCATGGGGAATCCGGGAATCGGCATCATACCATTCATAGTGAAGTTTTGCAGATTGAATCCCCTGGGAGTTCCGGTTGCAGGCTGACCATTCGAGGGCGGGAAGTGGCCATTTGAGTTGGCATCCGTTCTTGACGGAGCGATGTGAGATGGATCCATAACATAGGCATTGATTAGGTGAAACTGCAACATGTTAGCCAAGAAAGCATGTGTTAAGTGGGAAATAGAAGTGCTAACCTCTTGCTCAATGCTCTCGAGCCACTCGGCGTGACGCTTTTCAACGTGCTTCCGCCAGAAGTGCTCCTCCTTGAACAGCTTGACACACTCTGGGACCTTGCATCTCCACTTGTGCTCGTCTTCTTGCTTGACGTACTTGAGCGTCTCGTCACTGACGGCTTCCTCAACTGAGCGGCCTCCAAGTTTGCGAAGGTCTACGGTATCAGGCTCCAAAATTTGCATGATCTTGTCCTCGAAGGTCTTGACCCAGTTGTAGGCGCGCAGAAGCTGTTGTTCCGCCTTGCCAGTGGCGCTGCGGAACTTCTTATCACCATCGGCAGCCTCGCCTTCCTCTTCGATCTCACTACGCTTCTTGCCGGGGAAAGGCTCTCCATTGGCGCTAGCACGAGCCACGGCCTTCGCGGCAGAGCCGAGAGTGCTTCTGGGGCGGCGCAAGTGGCCACCAGGACACTTGCGGGTAAGCTCGTGGATTGAGTCACTCTCAAACACGCAAAAGAAGCAGAAGTTGAAGACGCGTCTCAGATACTCAATCATGAGATCCAATTGCTTCTTCTTGACGAGCAAGTCTTCATCGTCGGTCTCATCCTCATCGACGGTGCCTTCGTCCTCATCCTCGTCGATTGCACCGTCTTCACCGTCTTCCATGCCGTCATCAACATCAAGATCGCGCTCCCGCTTGGCCTTGGGCTTCTTGGCGGTGATGGTCGGCTGAAGGCGGCCGCCGTTTTTAAGATCGTCGACCCTCTCCTCAATCTTCAAAACAGCGTTGAAGTCGGAGCCAAAGTCCTCTTCGAACTTGTTGACCAACCGCTGAACAAGACCCAAGTCCTTTTCAACCCGTTCAGGGGCAGAAAAGAGATCCCAAAGTGCCTTCTTTCTAGGGTGAGTGGGTGGGTTGTGTACGCCGACGTGGCAAACGAAGTCGCCCCTGACTTCGTCCTTCACAGTCTTGCCATTGATGGCGTCCAAAGCTTTCTCAGCGGTGGATACTACGGCAGGTGACTTCAACGGCATGTCCTCATCCTCATCCTTGGGGTCCGCACGATCAACCACCGCAGGCGCGACTTCTGATGACGGGTGAAGCATGACCCATCCAATGCGATGATACCGTTTGCTGGGGTTGGGATCGGAAAGTGAGAGCCATTTGAAGCCACCCTCGTCCTCTCCAAGATGCTCCTTGCAGAAGGTCTCGAGGTTCTGGCGACTAACATGAGGCGCGATGGTCTTGATAAGCAAGGTCGGCTGGTAAAGGTTCTCATCTCGGATATCGGCACCATTGGCGGGGACAAGGTCTCCGACACCCAGAATCTCGTTGGCAGCTGTCGCCTCGCCCTCTTCCTTCTCAACGACACCGCCGAGTCCATTGCTTTCACTCTTAGGCAGACCCTCGAGAGAAAACTCGTCGAACGTGCCAGACTCAAGGTCCTGCTCCCACTGACCATAAGCACCTCGGCGGAACTCATTGAGTTGTGACCTGAAGCCGTCGCGAATCTCAGGAACGTAGCGCTCGCGAAACCATTGCTCCTTTTTGTGCTCAGCAACAAAAGTACGTGCCATTTTGGCCTGAAGCTCCTCTTTGTAGGCATCGTACGCCGCCTGAATCTTGGACTTCTCTTTCTCGCGTTCCTCTTGAGCTTCGCGAGGGCCGCGAACCCGTTCCGGCTCGCGTCGACGTCCAGTTCGTTGGCGCTCCTTCTCTTCCTTGATCTTCTCATTCATTCGCCACCACTCACCAAAGTAGGAGAACCCAACTTGGTAGGGGAGCTTAACCGGGTCGGCGAGAGGGTTGACAGTCAATGGGGCAGGGCCGCTATCTTGTCCTGGGACGTATCGATCAATGTTGGATGGCGGCGAACTTATGCGTCTGTCTCCGCGATCGTCTCTGTTGCCCCTGCGATCATCATCCCTCCGTCCGCCGGCATAGTCATCGCGGCCTCGGCCTCTCGGCTCGTATCGGTCGACAGCAGCTGGTGATCGTGAACGACGTCTATCACGACGATCGTGGCCTACAAGATGAGGTAAGTATTTAATCGGAGGTGAGGCCATTGATGGGAGGCCCTGAATCTACAAAGATTCGATTGATGGGGTATAGGAACTAAAACTACGCACCAGGAGACCTGCCGCGGTAGAAAGAATCGCCTCGATCGTCCTTGCGCGTGTCGTCGCGACTGCTCCACGTCCTGTCGCCTGGCGAGCGCGCGGAGGTGTCTCGGTGAGAAGAGTACGAGTCCATCTTTGTCTTGTTGTTGCTGAGTCGCGGTGAACAAAACCAGAATGGATGGTCTCGGTCGCTCTTTGTTGATGTGTGGAAATAGACGGCCGTTCAGCCTAGATTAAGTATCGCGTCGGGTAGCCGCGTTCTCGCTTCTCATGTGGTGTCGGCCGCTTGCTCGATCGTAGGTAAGGAAAGCAAGGAAAGAGGACGCCTGTTGTTTGGCAACGCGATTGCTGTTAGAGAAATCATTCTTGCAGGAAGGAGCGGTTTTCTGTGGAAAAAATGGGAACAATAGAAAGAGAATTGAGAATTCGGGAGGATAGCAGCAGCAGAAAAGTGGTGCAATTGCCGTCTGGCAAAGATGGAATAAAACGGCTCGTCTCTAATAAGAGCGACGGAGCAAACGGAAGAAGAAGAAATATTGGTGCCAAATGAGGCCGGCTTGATAATGTGGATTGACAAACGGAGGATGGGTGACTGTTTTTTCTTTGGACAGGGAGCCGGACGGGAGAGTAGAGAAGGTGTTTGGGGAGGAGGGAAGACAGGAAGGAGTAAATTGTATCTTGGGGCAACCGGATCAAGGGGATGAAGGGACAATGGGTGCGCCGAGTAAAGATGCTGCAGAAATAAAAAGGGAGAACGAACTATTTCGGTTGCGAGGGCGACTGCCTCGACGATGAAGTGCAGAGTCGTTGTGGTCCAAAACGGAGGACTCTGAGATGGACGAAGCAGAGTTGGGAACGGGGAGGCTGACCTAGTTGCTGCCGAAGGGCGACGAGACACGAACAAAGGTTCGGCTGGGGAGACCCACCTATGCCAAAGGAGGCTTAGCGCATCAATGGACTCCTCTTTGGTGCATATATCTTATTGTGGCATAATAGCCGGTGTGGCTGAGACTTGTGGTACCACCCTTTGGTTTGTGAAGTGAATGTGTGGTTGAGTTCGGATTGTCAAGAGAAGCATTTGTCTCCTGCCAACTCAACAAAAGGGAATCAACATGGTTTGTCTGCTGAAGTGCCAGGAAGGAAGCCACGATGTTGCAAGGCTATCGGCAGTTGCGTAGTAGGTGGCATAGCTCCCAGCTGTTCGCAGCCGCGCAAACTGACCGTGGGTCACGTCAAATATTCCCGTCAAGCTAGAGGTGCCCTGGGCTGCAGAACAGTGGCCGATCCCCAGCGATCTCCAGAGCTTCACCCCTGTAGCGACAGGAACATGTCCATCTGAGGAATGGAGTCCCCATCTGTCAGTTTAAAAAGGGTGACAACGCGACGATTTGTGACAGTTTTCGTTGGCCAGTCCTTTCTCAAGAATTGCTAATCGCCTGTTGAATCGTAAGTTGATCACCCACTTTCGGTATTTCTGTTCCCCATTTCCCTTTTCATTACAAACAGCTCTGAAGAAGTGCCAGTTACCCGTGAAATCCAATACATTGCGTCATAGCTCTGTAGCTATCTCGCATGTCGGAGCAGGACCCGCCCCGAGGCATACCATCGCATGTTCCAGACGAACATAGACCTTGGTGCACCTCTCCTATATTATAACATACATCGCCAACTCTTCTCAAATACACCTGCTAACGTTGTATCGTTCAAGCTGATACGGTTCCCGTAACCTACAGAGCCGCAGACATGACGACCTTCATCCCAGCCCTGACCTTACCCCACCAGGTGTTCGAGAATCCCGCGGCCTCGATCCTACTTCCCATTGCCTTGGGAACAGCCGTCGGCTACTCGTCTCGACGTGAGTCTCTCCGTCTTTGCGCGCAACTTTCAATTTGCTGACTCAAATCCCCGCAGCCAAGGAGACCCAAAAGACCTATGCCGCAATCAAGAACCCTCCCCTGCGCCCCCCGCCATACGTCTTCGGTCCCGTATGGACTCTCCTCTATGGGTATTTCTCCCTTCATTGCCCCCATCTATGCAAGAGCTGACATGAACTCAAACAGCATGATGGGCTACGCTGCCTACCGTGCCGTGCACAACGGCCTCTCCCCCTTCTCTACGATTGAGCAAATCAACATGACCAAGCAGGGCGCGACCCTCTACACCATCCAGCTCGGCCTCAACCTCATCTGGATGCCTCTCTTCTTCGTTTGGAAGCGCCCCATTGAGGCGACCGTCGATATCGTCGCCCTGCTCGGAGTGAACTCCTACCTCACCTACCTGTGGGGCTCTGTCGACCGCGTCGCTGGAGGTCTCCTCGTCCCCTACCTTGGCTGGCTCGGCTTCGCTACCTACCTGTGCGCCGGCGCTGGATACCTCAACAACTGGGATCTCAAGGGCGCCGAAGAGAGGGCCGCCGCTGGCAAGAAGGAGTAGTGCTACATGGGTCAAGGTTGCGCTGGCACCGAAAAAGCCGGAAAAGAACAAAAACAAGAGCGAAACCAGATGTAACTTTTGTAGGCGTTTGACTTGTCGTTTGAGAGATTCTCCACTGGGTTCTCTAAAACCAAAATGGCAGAAAAAAAGTTGATATCTATGCTCACGTCTGCTTCTTCTAATCTCAAGTGAAGATCATTCGACGTCTCTTTGTGTATATACCAGCAGTCCCGCTACGCCCCCCCAAAGTGCCATTTTATGGACCAAAGCAAAACCCGTCTACCTGCCCAAGTCTAGGATATCAAAAACGCAGAAATGGAAAGTCTATTGCATGGGGAATTGTCGCTTTAGGCCGTCAAAAACCATGAAAATGAAGGCCGAGCTGGGCGCGGAGCGCAGGCAAGTGATACCGCATCCCCGGTACAACCCCCTCAGCCCATGTTGCTGCCATACGACAGCACCCTCCTGCCAGAACGTCCGGCCCCGCGTCGCATCGCCAATGGCTGCCGTCTGCATGCGCGACTTGATCGTGTCGGCGGGGAAGAAGAGGAAGTTGTACGAGACACCACCAGAGGCGCCCGCAAGAGCCTGCTGCCACAGCGGCAACGGCTTTGCGGAGAGCGCCTCCTTCTCGGACGGGCTCTTCGCCGCCCTGCCATTGAGGTGGTAAAACAGTTTGGTCACAGTCTCCTTGCTGCCGAACCACGCTGCGCAACCGCCCGATTCGCGGATCAGCGTGCCCATCTGGCCGACCCAGAAACCTTTGATGCCATTGTGTCGATAGATGTCGCGCACGACGGCCAGAGGACGCAGCTGTGGCGGCGCAGAGCCGTCTGCTCTCGCAGGCACCTGGATCTTGCACTTGACGAGCTCGACCGGTGTCAGGACGTAGGATGTGAAGAAGCCGGAGAAGGCGCCTGTGAACCAGAGCGCGCCCAGAGAAAGCTCTTGGCCTTGGGGTGTGATGCCGGAGGCGTAAACCGCGGCGCGACCGATTCGTTCGAAGAAGAACAAGCTGCTGTTCTCGAGAGCGGCGCCGACGAGTGGGGCGCTGATGCCGCGGTAAAGACCGAGGAGACCCTCGGCCTTGATGGACTGGCGGAAGCAGTCAAGCGGGCCCTTGTAGCGGAGGGGTTGGTTGTCGGGCTGGGACTGGAGTCGGACCTTGACCGTGTCGAAGGGGTATTCGATGTATTTGCCGACGACACCGGCGACCTGTGCGAAATGCACTAGTTAGAAGACTTTTCCTACAGCTCCAGGGACGGGGCGCGCGCAACTTACAGATCCATATACAATGTCCTCGATCGCCTCCAATGCCGCGGTGCGGCTCTTCTTCAACGAGACCGGAGCATCATGGTGGGGGATGTCCATGGCGGCGCCTGCAGTGTCCATCATGGTGACAGCTGGAACAGATGTGTCGCAGAATCTGCCTCTGCTTTATTTCGTCGTCGTAGGTAGGACAGAGGGCGAACGAAGGGCCAAAACCCCTCGCAGTAATGCCGCAGCAAAGGTCGGTGAGAAAGAGGGGTATGAATCTGTTGTTTGCTGGCTGGTTCTCTATATGCTTGCTTGCTTGTTGGCCGTTTTGCCGCACAAGACGCAATATCGCTCAGCAGTAGCTGCGGCCGCAGGCAGCAAAATGTAACAGATGCGCCAGAAAGGAGCAAGTGCAGGACGGATGAATAGAAGTCTATTCAGCACTGTCCTCACTGCTCCCCCTCGTGCTGAGTTGAATCAGGGAGGTGGGATGACCATAGGACGGTGGGCGCGGGGCAACTGCGAAAAGTAGCCGTACAGAGTGTCGGTCACTCGGAGCGCGTTCCCAAGAGACCGTTTTTTCTTGTCGGTTTTTTGCTGTTGCAGGCTGGGCGAATGAGGAAAAATCTACCGATACCGGGGCGGGCTTAGTGGCCCCGAATCACAGCGTCGATCGAGCTAGCCAGCAGTGACAAAGTGCCTCCTCTGTTCAACAAGAAGGACAAAAAACCGCGCGCGCTAACACGTGGAGGCCGAAGAGGATGAGGAGGGAGCCCAAGAGCAGAGAGGACGAGAAGAGAGGGGTACGGGGGAGTAATTGCCAACCCTTCCAAGTCATGACTTGGCCGGCGACCCCTCAGGGTTAATACTTATACCAAAAACCATGTGAAATGGGCAACGGTGAAGATCCGAAAATTGTGGAGTGTTTAGGCGCAGCAGAAGCAGTCAACTGTGAAGCTAGCACTTCCGTACCCAGTAGCGTTCGGGCTCCGTGGATGCGGAACAAGGGAAGAGAAAATGTCAAAAATTTTCTCTTCAAAGTCTTGGGTTCAAACTGATTCCGCACTCTTTTGCAGCAAGTTGCAGGCGCCTCGCGCAGCCCAGGCCCAGAACGCCCCAGGGCCCTGACATCAGACCGAGAAAAAAAGTGACCCGTGGTGGGGTTGACTTGGCTTGGTCGGCGGGAGCTAGCCTTGGAAACCCCGAATGCTTCCCCGCTGTCAGGCACACTTTGGCAGGGAGCAGCATCTGCCCCGCTGCCAGCCCCGAGGCGCCGAACGCTTCTGGCTCGGACATAGTAGATTATCACGATAATCGCGGCAGGAGGTCCATCGTGTGGTGGGGTCGTCATCTATTTAGGTGGTACTGCAGTTCGATGGTTTCAGTGCACCCGTGGCTTGTGGGCTTCAAAAGTGCGCAAGCGACCCCCGACCCCGTCCTAAGAATGGGGTTGTTCCGATCTGAACTGTTTCCCGCTGAAGATTATTCACCAGAGCTTCTGTTGGAACGTGTTCTGTTTGTTCATCAAAAATAAAACGTGCCATGGCGAGGATGATTTGTGAAGATATACTGGTTAGACAGAAGCAATAGAGGAACCCGGCGTCAAGAACGAAACCTGGTATGTGTGCACTGGTATTATTTTTGGACTACAGGACACAACGGCTGCCCTACCGAGAAACCCCGTTCCGAGTACGCCATTCCATTATTCATAACAACCTAGTCTTCAGGCCCCGCTAGGCCATTTTGTGTCTCTTTACAGGTCTTGACTGCGCGGCTTCATGCCGACGAAGCTCCTCTGGTACCCTGGAAAGTGAGCTCTTAGAGAGCATCTGCTTGAGGTCGTAGTACAGATCGGTATCTTCGTTGCCGAGGAATGTAATGGCGACACCGCTCTTGCCCGCACGACCCGTACGACCGATACGATGGGTGTACGCCTCGATGCTGGACGGCATGTTGAAGTTGATGACGAGGGATACGTCCGGCACATCGATACCTCTTCCAGCCAAGTCTGTGGCGACAAGGACATCTGTCTGCCCAGCTCGGACGGACGCAAGGGCTGCCTCTCTCTGTTCCTGGGTCTTGCTTCCGTGGAGGGTGACCGCCGAGTAACCCATATGTTTGACGTCTCGCGCAACAGCGTCGCAATTGCGCTTGATGTTGACGAATACGATGATGGGTGGAGCATACTCGTTGGAGGCAAGAATTTCCTGCAGACGCTTCTTGCGCTTGTCCTCGCCGGATACAAACTCCACCCGCTGCTCGACCGTGTCAACAGCCTCGCCAGCGTTACCGATTGTGACGATTGCTGGTCGTCGCAGGTACTTTTTTGCGATTTTCTCAACGAGCGGTGGCATCGTGGCCGTGTACATCATCGTCTGTCTGTACCGGTCCTTTCCACCAAGATACCTCTTCATGATAGCTGCATTCTCTGCTTCTTCCGTGTCCGGCTTCTCGTTCGTCACGGGCAAGGCATCGAGAATCTTGTTTACCGACTCCTCAAAGCCCAAGTCGATCATGCGATCAGCTTCATCCATGATGATGTAGCAGCACTGCGAGAGGACCAAGAGACGTCTCTCGATGCAGTCTACCAAACGACCGGGGGTTGCGACGATGATCTCAGCACCGTTGCGCAGCGCGAATGCCTGTTCTTCCAGAGAGTGACCACCGACAATACTGACTACTCTAAAGCCAAGAGGGCCGGCGAACTTCTTCGCCTCAGTCTCGATCTGCTGAACCAGTTCACGCGTCGGTGCCAAAATAAGTGCGTAGGGGCCGTCGTTGCGGTTGACCTCGGTGAGTGGCGGTAAGTCTGAGATGTAGACAAGCAACGGTAGCAAGAACGCAGCAGTTTTACCGGAACCTGTGACGGCAACACCGATAAGATCTCTGGCCTGCAGCGCAATTGGGATGGCGGCTCGCTGGATGGGCGAGGGCTCCGTGTACCCAACTTGATCGATGATGTTGAGCAATCGCCGGGGTAGACCCGATTCTTGCCAGCTGCGCATCGGGTTGGGGATGAGACCGCCTTTCGTTGCGATGCCGAAATCCTCCTTGAAAATTCTCCAGTCTCGCTCGCGCATCTCGTCGAGCGCCTTCTTGGACCAGTGCTTCGTGAGACCTGTCCGATCCGCGCGCTCCTTCGCCCGGTCTCGCGCCTTGTAAAAGTCGTCCATAAACTCCTGAGCGCGTCTCTTGCCGTTCTCAGTGTCCGTCTGCTCAATCCTTCTGGCCCTGGCAAGTGCAATACTTTCAGCCTCCGCGTTGAACTCGCCTGCGAGACTGCCAAATGTGTATGACTTGAGCGCCAGACTCGACTCGTATAAAGGATCATCGTCTCGTGTGGTGTCTTCCTCGGCGTCCCAGTCGAACTTGAACTCGGCCGCTCTCTTCCGCTTCTTCTTGACGGAAAATTTCGACTCCTTATTGACTTCCGGTCCGAGATATCGGTTGCGCAGCAGCTCTGCTTCAATCGTGTCGGCCGATTTCTTCTCTTTTCCGTCTTTTGTTGTCGCCTTTTTCGGTTCGGGCTTGTCCCGTCCTCGTCGTCGTCCGCCATCGTCGTGCTGGTTCATAGCCTTTGGGCCGGTTGGAACTCGATCCCCGGCGCCGATACCATTTGTGCCGTTCGTGGCATTCGTGCCATTTCTTCCGTTGGTGGTATTTGCCTTTGCCAGCCACTTCGCCTCCCGTTCGGCCTTTTCGCGCGCCTCAGCTTCGGCCTTTCGCTTTTGCTCCTCTTGCTCTGCTGCTGCCTTTTCCGCCGCCCGCCTCTCGCGCTCTTTCTTTGGGATGAAACGAGGTTTCGCTGCCTCGGCAGCTGCGACCTTCTTTTGGCGGAGGATCTCCTCCAGATCTAAAGGGGCGCGCTTGCTCATCTTGGGCTTGGTGGTAATGATGAATTGGTGTTAAAAGACGGCGAAGTTCGGCTGGGTCGTTGCTTTCTACAATCTATCGTGGCGCGTCTACTGTGTGTGCACGGGCCATCAAGGTCGCTCACGAAAAGGTTCTACTCGTTGCTTAAGCCTGTGACCTCTTTCCGTTGTGTTACACACGGAAAAGAAGATATCAGATCCCGCCAGGTAAAGGTTGAAACTGGTGAGAGCGATGGATGTCGAGCTGACAGACATTGTTTCTCTGATGGAGAAGGCTGCAACACGCGCCACAGCTTAGCTGCCACACTTGCAGAGGCCAATCATATAGCGTCGCGATCGGCAATACTTGCCCCTCCCTCGCACTGAGCTTCCCTCCCCTGCACCTGCATGTACAGGGGTGGAAGGCTGGCCAAATTTGTTTGGCAGCCAACATCGTCGGTGGCATCGAATCGAACAGAGAAGCCCGTGTCGACCCGCGAAACCGCCCCAATTCCTCCCCGAACGTGCGAACGGCACACGATACTCACGACGTTCAGAGAGGTCGCTCTATCGTACGGCAAATTCTTTCAATTGACCAACGGAGGTCACCTAGGAGGAGGAAACCACGAAAAAAATGTCAGCGCAAAAGCATATCGCGCTGGCCAAGGCCTTGCCGGATCAACTACAGCGCTTCTTCGCTCGCTGGCCACCCGCCTCTATCGCTCCCGCCGGCGCTCCGAAAACTGGCTACCAAGAGCTCACGCCGAATCCGTTCGCCGCCCAAAAGCACCCCGATACCGGCAAGTGGCATGACCCGGTCTACTCGTTGCGTCGACAAGCCGAGATCGTCAAGCTCGCGCGCCAAAATGGTGTCGAAGAGCTTCTGCCACCCACGGTCAAGGGTACCGAGGCTCGCATCGCCAAGCGTGTTGAGTTTGGTCTGAGGGTCAAGGGTACGGGTGTGGGACAAAAGGTCAAGGGAAAGATTCACGAGAGAATGGTGATGCCCAGGTACACCGTTACGCCACGTCGTCTTGGGGTAGCAGTAACTGACCAAGTGCTTCAGGATGGAGAAGAGGAGAGAGGCTATGCTTGCGATGCCCAAGCTTATCAAGGAGTGGAAGAAGGCAAGTCGAATAGTAACGCATGGTGGTTTCGGAGCATGCATACTAACGAGGCGCGTAGGTTGGAAAGAGGAACTGGACGAGGTTCCCCAAATAAACGATTTCTTTGCCTGTTCAACTTACGAGGCGTTGATGGCTATGGAAACTGTACATATACCATGTATTATCATGTACAAGAAACGAATCAAACAGCTCCCAAAACTGCGCCCATGGTATGCTGCGACTCATCGTTCACATCGACCAGACCAGCCACAACTAGGACGTTCGATGACATTCCCAGCGACTTTGGACAAGTGTCTTCAGCGCCTCTCTGGATTTTACATTGCGCACCATTTTCTCTTGTCACTTTGGACGCACAATTTGAGCTGGGCCATCCAGTCCTCACCCCTCACGTGACCCATATTCAGTGTCTCCTCAAGCTCCAATTCGCCAGAAATTTTCACTTACAAAATCGCCCAGCATCAACTACAAGGGGCTTTTCAACCCCCTCCACGCTCAACATGAGTTCCTCCCCCGCAGCGCCGGGAGGCCACACCCATTACACAGTCCTCGGCCTCACCCGCAAACTGCTGCAGGAACAAGCGACAGAGCAGTCGCAACAAATCATCAAGCGAGCCTACCACAGGGCTCTTCTCCAGAACCACCCGGATAAATACCCACAACTGAAGGGTCACGGATCTACAGCCTCTGATTCGACAAGCTCAAGGTCGCCAGCGAAATCTGACGTCTTGACAATCGATCAAATTTCCACGGCGTACAAGATCCTATCGGACACCAAGCTCAGGGCGGAGTACGACAGGTCTCTCGACCTCGCACCCAACAACCAAGGCTTGAAGCGGGAGGAAGCGTTCCAGACGGGTATCGAGAACGTGGACCTTGACGATCTGGAGTTCGACGAAGGGCAGTTGTGTTGGTACCGCAGCTGTAGGTGCGGGAACTCCCGAGGCTTTTTATTCACGGAGGCCGATCTGGAGGAGGCGGGAGAGAACGGGGAATTACTTGTTGGATGTCAAGATTGCAGTCTTTGGATGAAGGTCCATTTCGCTATAGTGGATGAGTGAGATGAATGTTAAAGAGAATCTAAGCCCAAGCTGCAAATGAGCGAGTTACCATGTCAAATTCTTTTCGTCAATATCTGCGGTGTAAGCAGCACAAACTGCCAATATTCCCAAACTTGCCGGGTGTGCTTTTTGAAAGCAATTTTATCTTTTTTTGTTGTTGTCCAGACGGTCTTGCATTAGAGTCTAAGAAAGCAAACCTGGGTACGACCTCCAAAATGCTCTCCTTTAGCCCTCAGCTAGTCCCGTAGGAAAAATCAACCCCTTCACAGTTCTTGTGTATTGCCTAAACGATGCCTGATTCTCAAAAAACGGAATCTCCAGTCCACACTCCGTAGACACCAGTCCACCCATTTCCGGCGAAGAACGCAGGTTTGCAGAAAATGAATGCTACGAAACCAACCCCTTACTCAGCCTTGGGCTCCTCAGAAGTGGCAGCCGGTGCCTCGGCGGCACCCTCCTCCTTGGCCGCAGCGGGGGCCTCAGCGGTGCCTGACGCCGCGGGCTCAGCCTCAGAAGAGGTCCAGAGGGTCTAAAAGGAGTTAGCGGGAGTGTCTTTCACAGAAACGTCGCTTTGTCTTACCAGGTTGTCACGGAGCAGCTGCATGATGAGGGTAGAGTCCTTGTACGACTCCTCGCTAAGGGTGTCCAGCTCTGACATCATAGTCAGCAAATTGATCACAGCATAGATACCGGTAGTACTAACCGGCAATAGCATCATCGAAAGCCTGCTTGGCCAGGTGGCAGGCCTGGTCGGGGGCGTTGAGGATCTCGTAGTAGAAGACGGAGAAGTTGAGGGCGAGACCGAGGCGGATGGGGTGAGTAGGGGGAAGCTCGGTCTGGGCAACCTCGGTGGCAGCCTTGTAGGCCTCGAGAGACTTGTCGGCGGAGTCCTTGCGACGATCACCAACGGCGAACTCGGCGAGGTAGCGGTGGTAGTCACCCTTCCTGTTAACGTAATCAGTAATGTTTTAAGAGTAGCCAATTTGGATGTTCGTCCTTACATCTTGTGGTAGAACACCTTGGACTCGCCAGACTTAGCGGAGGGAATGAGGTGCTTGTCGAGAACGTCAAGGATATCGTCGCAGATCTTGGCAAGCTCGGCCTCGATCTTCTGACGGTACTCCTTAATCAGGCCGACCTGAGAAGAGTTGCCCTTAGACTCCTCCTTCTGCTCGATGGAGGTGACGATTCTCCAGGAGGCACGGCGGGCGCCGATGACGTTCTTGTAAGCAACAGAAAGCAGGTTGCGCTCCTCAACGGTCAGGTCACGGTCCTCAGAGGCCACGATCTTCATGTTCTCGACCATCTCTGGAGGCCCAATCGTCAGTATAATCCATCGGACGTGAGCAGCGGAGACCACGTACCCTCGTAGCGCTCAGCCTGCTCAGCAAGCTTGGCCAAGTACACAGCATCTTCGTGACCCATTGTAGCGGTTATGATCTGTGGCGGTCGAGACGGATTAGCACATGTAGGCGGCGGCGACGGTGATTGTGTGCTCAAAATGGAGAATCAAGAAGAACTCGAGACCGATAGGCGCCGAAGGGGGGAGATTGATGGTGGCAGGGCGAGCATGGCGATTGAGGACGGATAGGGCGAATCGCAGCGTATGCGCCTCGCTGACTTCATCACTTGAATGAGGCTCCCCGCTCCTAGTGGGGTTTCGCGCCTGACCGATCTTGATAGGGCGCGCGAACTTGTTGAGGCGTTCAATCGGAGAGACATCAAGGCAGGGACGGCATCGTCTCGGAGCGGTCGCCCGGCCTTTGGCGAAGGCGGTTGTTGGGAATCGGTGGAAGGAGATTGCGGCGAGGGATGCGATGACGACAGAGGGGGCACGGGGGATGGGGGGAGGGGACCACGTACCTTGGTGCGATGTTTTGAAGACGGCGGGGATGTTCTGGTGGAACGATGGATAGTTGGCAATGGATAAATCCCGTGTCGAAACTCGAAAGATCCGGAGCAGGGGAAGGGGATGTGTCGAAGGGTGAAAAGAGGCGGGTGTGTTGACGTTTGCTAATGTAGTGCGAGAGTTTTGAAGTTGGGAAAGTTGATGAGACGAAAAGGTGATGGATGGAAATTGAGGAAGGGGCTCTGGACGCAAGACAAGGCGGCGACTGACCAGTGAGTGACTGGGCCTGGGAGCGACTGGACGTGGTGGACTGGCTGGGGACCGGGACTGGACTGGACTGGGAACGGGGGCCCGGCTTTCACTAGACAGTACCTTACTGGCTGGCTTGGACGAGCAAGCACGCTGGCCAATCCCCTTTTTCGCATCCACTGTAGCAGGTGCCCTTGTGTTTTGGTACTTCTAGCCCTGGAATGGCTGGCTCACGTGAATTGCCTTAGGTAGGCGGCCTGGAGCAGACGACTGGACAGAGAAGGGATGCCTTCCTCACATACCTTGAGGTACCGTACCTACCTGCTGCCCTGGGCTAAAGAGGTAGAAAGGTAGGTAGGCAGCATAAGGTGTGGCGGCTGTGCGCTGCGGCTGAGACTGTGCGTATGCTTTTTGAGGGCCTGGGGGAGGAGGGAAAGTGCTGTCGAATCTCCCCCCTCAGCGCCGCCAAAGTCTGTTTGAATCGTGCCTTCCTCGCGGTCAATTGCTGGGTTTACGTACCCTTTATTGCGAACCTGACTCTGCGACACACGGTGGGGGAACAGCAGAGGTACAAAGTGGCACCTGGCGTCGGATGCTCTTTATTTGCGTGGATCGACTTCCCCAGCACGCGGCGCCCCCTTCCCCAGTGCCGTCGGCCTTGGGTGGACTCTGGCACGAATCCCTCTGCCGCCGGCGGCTGACCAGCAATACCTGGCATCAGGCAGACCTCAGCAAGTACCCGTCTCTGTCTCTTGCTGCAGCCATGCATTTAATCAGCCATGCTGCACTTCTTCGCGCCATTGTCCAGCGCGTCGGTGCTGATGCTGATGTTGATGCTTTTCTTCCTCCCAAACCACGGTGATAAGAAGAAGGCATGCTCAGACATTGAGCTACCGCAGGCTTCTCCAGCTCTGCAGTCCGCTAGGTGGCCTGCCACACGCACATCAGGGACCCCATATGCCAAAACCCGAAGCCGAACCCCTCCTTCCCGTCTCCCATCCCACTTCGTCTCTTCTTTTCATGCAATCGCCGTCCTCCGTTCCCATCGGTGTCGTCCTTTGAGTTCAGGCACTCGTGCAGTCCCGCTGCCTTGCCTGTAGTTGGGTAGCGGCAGTCCCGTTTGAACCATAATTAGGTGCTTTCTCGGTGGCCCCTGCCTGTCTGGGTTCTAGACCAGAAACCATGTGTCCTTTTTGTACATCTCCAATGCGTCGATACGGAGAGAAATCGTAGTTATCATCATAAGAACCAGGCTCAGCAAGGCGGAGACGTGGCCGTAGAGACAGCACTTACACACGCGGCCGACATACGGCGCGTAGTAGCCGTCTCGCTCTCTCCACTAAAGGCACCTCACCTTGCAAGACAAAGACGGAGAGCGTCGCACCACTCGCGCGCAACAAACCCCGTCAGCCGCGCCATCTCGCAAGAGACAGATCGCCCAACCCATCTCCCCCATCTCAAACTACCCGAGGGACATCCCAGTCGTGAGCCAGATTCAGCCTTGCCGGAGATGACAAGACCTCAAGGCTACCTTAATGCTCTCGGACGGCATTCCGTACATCTGGGGACCGGCCAGTCTATCCGAATCTTATTCGTGGCCTGTCGTCCATCACCACACGAGCCGAGCAGACAAAGTTACGAGCTCGATGAATCTTGCAGGAGCCTTGATGAGGTAGAATCATGCACCGATTCTAGCAGAAAAGGCAGTTAGCAGCATTGGTCGTGGTCGTGTCCATGCTGCAGGGACAAGGCCGCCATCTATCGCGGGATTATGCGGGCTTGGTACATGGACGAATTGCTTACTCGTCCAGCTGCCAGTCCCAACAGTCTGGACAGGGCAAAGCGTCATCCCGCTGGCCGGAAGCGGGCGACATCAGTGGCCTGAGTAAATATGGTCTTATTCAATTATTCCGCCCACCAAGCATCGAAGCCGAGAAATGCCGGCAGCTTCCTTGTTAGCAAAGTACCTCAACCTACGGTCAAAATGACGTATCACTTCCCGTACTCGGGTAAAGAAGCTGACCGAAAGCTCCCTCGTCCTCCAACGCCTTCCAAGGCCTGAGGTTCGTTCCAAGGATCAGATCATGGCAGGTGGAAGGGCCTAAGAGGAGCGTAGCCACACAAAATCACAGCCGCAGCTCCCCTCTATTCGGTCTCTCCTGCCAATAGGCATTTAACCAGCACCGAGATCTCCCATTCCCCCGTTCTAGCGCTCGTCAGCACCGACCACCCACCTCCACAATCCAACCTATCACAAAAAGCGAAGGTCCCAGCACCATCGTCATCGGCCATCTTGACAACCAAAACCTCAGCTACAATTGTTTCGCCGTGGTACATCAGCCTCCTCCAAATCACTCATCCAAACACCGCCAAAATGCTTCGCGTCGCTGCCACCAAGGCCGCTGCCCGCCCTCTGACCCTTGCTTCCAGAGCTGCCTTCACTACCACCAGCAGAGCTATGGGCGAGGGCGACACTGGAGCTCCCCCCAAGATGGGAGGTCAAGGGTGAGTCCGCTCTTTTCCGCTCAATCGCATCGTACGATGGTTTGGCAACTACCGCCGCTCGTGCATGTGTCCTCCTGAAGCTTCTCAAAGGCTGACCATTCGCAGTGACGCTTTCCAGCGCCGTGAGAAGGCCGCTGAGGATATGGCCATCCGCCAGCGTGAGAGGGAGAAGCTTCTCGAGCTCAAGAAGAAGCTCGCCGAGCAGCAGGCTCACCTGCAGCAGCTCTCTGACCACATGTATGTCTCGCAAAACATGGTCCTCTCGGCAATTTCAGTCACACTGACATTCTGTTTCAACAGCGACGAGATCACCAAGAACCAGGGTGGAGAACACAACTAAGCGACGTCAGTGCCATAGCAGCCGACAGAGCCGGTCAATAAACCACGAATGAGAACGCCCGGAATGGACGCATACGACCTTGAAGATTGATATCCACGGGAATTGGCGCATTTTCGTGGCTGTTTCCCAAACAAATCATCCAAACGATCGAAATCGAAAGCTGTCTTGTCAACGCCTGGTATTCACCACATTCTAGGCTAGTGTACATGTACATATGGGATGCACCCGCCCCACGTGCCGACCATCCCACTCAATGCGAGCGAGTTCAAAAGTCCAGGCTTGAGCCATTAACGTCTCTCCGTCTTGGAGTCTTCGTGTCGATTCCCAATCTCTCGTGTGCTACCATGAAAATTAAATGATCTATCCCGTTCCTTTCAACGCCGACCCATGTAAGAGCGGTAGAAGCTCTCCGCCGCATCCGTCTCCGGAGCTCCGTATTGACTTCCTAGGTTGTTGTTCGCCTTCTGAGCAGCAGATACCTTGGCTTGTAGAGACGCAGCATTGGTGTCGATCCACTGCAACTGAGACAGGTGGCCGTTGAGAACACGAACAATCTGGCTCAACTACGAAGTCGTTAGCATTCGAACGTTTGAGTGAGTGTTGTGGATAACTTACAGGATCCTCGGGCTTGGTGCCCTTACTCAAAGTGCCGGAGATGTCATTGATCTCCTTAACCATCTTGGACAGATCTCTGCTCTTCTCGTCAAGGTTTTGCGTGAGCTTTTCGGCCAGCTTGTAAGTGCGCTCGCGCTCCTGATCAGGTCCGGCTAGAGTCTCGCCCTGTCCCATCTGCTTGGAGAACATTTCCTTCACCTCAGTCTCGTAGCGGTTCAGCCACTCCTCCAGCTCATCCTGCTGGCTCTCGACGGCCTGGAGTTGACGCTCAATCTCGTGACTCGCCTTCTCGGCCTCAAATGTGTTGAGGTAGAGCTTCTGAATCTTCTCGCCGTTGTCGACGAGTCCCAGGTCCCAGTCGGCAACCTGGTTGGCGTAATGCTTGAAGTCCTTCTGGTACTTGGACAAGTCTGAGGCCCAGCGAGTGATGATGTCGTCCATGGACTTGTTCTTCAGGCGAGGCAACTGGGAAGTTGGGCCGGTGGTGGAAGCACCAAGTGTAGCATTTGAAGTACCAGCAGCTGCTGTGCTTGCAGTGGGCGCGGTGCTGGTCTGGGTTGCAGTCGCGGCGGGAGTAGATGGCTTCGCGCCAAAGAGACCGCCGGCAGCGGCAGGGGTGGCAGCGGTAGCCGACGTTGTGGTTGCTGTAGGAGTAGCTGCCGCAGTGGTGGCGGCAGCAGGCTGAGAGGTGCCAGACGGGGCAGCTCCGAAGAGGCCACCGGCAGGCTTGGACGCGGGAGCGGCGGTGGCGGACGGCGCGCCGCCGAACAAAGATGAAGGGGCAGCAGTAGTAGCAGCAGCCGGGGTGGAGGCTGAGGTGGCAGCGGGCTTGGCACCGAACAAACCTCCGGCGCTGGCCGCTGGCTGGGCTGTTGAAGCTGCCGGTGTCGAAGCTGCGTTGCCGAAGAGGCCACCT
Organism: Colletotrichum horii; assembly: GCA_027406005.1. Taxonomy (NCBI): domain Eukaryota; kingdom Fungi; phylum Ascomycota; class Sordariomycetes; order Glomerellales; family Glomerellaceae; genus Colletotrichum; species Colletotrichum horii. The sequence continues at coordinate 6,559,675 of JANVYB010000001.1, read as the reverse complement.
GCAGCTGCGGGCGCGGCAGCAGTTGTAGGAGTAGCAGGCTTAGCAGCGGCGGCTCCAAAGAGCCCGCCCGCAGCAGGAGCTGCTGCAGCTGTGGACGCGGGCTGAGCAGATGTGGACGCGGGCTGAGCAGATGTGGCAGCAGCAGCTTGGCCGAACAACCCACCAGCGCCGGGAGCAGGAGAGGCAGCTGGCTTTGCGGCACCAAAGAGACCACCGGCGGCGGGCGCTTGTGTTGTCTGAGCTCCACCACCGAAAAGGCCTCCTGTGCTTGCAGGCTGTGCGGTTGAAGCAACCTTGGACTGGGCAGGGCCGCCAAAGGTAACACCACCGCCGCCAAAGAGGCCGCCAGCGTTGCTCTCTGCCGGCTTGGCCGCGGCCGCAGCACCGAAAGGAGAGGGGGCAGCTGAGCCAGAACCAGATGCCGCGGCACCGCCGAAGAGACCGCCAGCGGCAGGCTTGGCCGCGCCAGTCGGAGGAGCTCCAGCAGGTGTAGTTGATCCTCCGAGGGAGAAGGCAGGCTTCGCAGGCGTGGCCGTTGTTGCCGGGGCGGTTGGTGTTCCAGACGCCGCAGGCTTGTTCAGACCGCCGAAGAGTCCTCCAGCAGCAGGTGCAGGGGCTGACGAAGGGGTTGACGCGGCATTCTGTCCAAAGAGACCGCCAGCAGCGGGAGTAGAGCTTGCAGTGTTTCCACCGCCGAAGAGGTTCGAGGTTGGTTTAGACGCCGCAGCTCCTCCGAATAGACCTCCCGACGGAGCAGCGGGAGTGCCGCTCGCGGCTCCGCCGAAGAGACCTCCTGAAGCGGGAGCGGATGTGCTGGGTGTGCTCGAACTTGTGTTTCCGAAAAGACCACCAGAAGCGGCCGGGGTGGATGCGCCTGCCGCAGGCTTCGCTCCAAAGAGACCGCCGCCAGTCGATGCCGGTGTTCCAGTCGATGCCGGTGTCGTGCTGCCAAAGAGGCCGCCGCCTGTGGGCTTCTGACCGGTGCTCGCTCCAAAGAGACCTCCACCAGCAGCAGGAGTGCCGCTGCTTGAACCAGCTGCAGCACCTCCAGGCGTATTGCTGCCCAAGTTGCCAAAGGAAAAGCCACCGCCTGCTCCTCCAGCAGCCGCGCCGCCGAAAAGGCCTCCGGATGCTGGCGCAGAAGTCGTCGGGTTCGTTCCGCTGCCTGACGTGGGCGTGCCGCTTGTGTTTCCGAAGCTGAAGGACATCGTGTTCGGAGCTTCGTATGTCAATCGGTTGATGTTGTCTAGGTGATGGTTGACGATTTCTCGCAGGCTGCAAATCGCAAGTCGCTTCAGTCAGGGGTTTGGGGCTGTTGCAGTTCACTATCCTCGCATTGGGTTGCGAATCAAACCCCCAAAAGTATTCTTGCCGTCTAATCGCAGTCGGCGGCCGTGTGTCGAGCTGCGCAAGGAAATTGCGATGGGGTATAAAGGCTGCTTGTCGGAGGAAGGGTAGCTGTTGACAACGACCGACAGCTTTTTTTTGTGATGCTCCAGCCTTTCAGGTCTGCCTCCACGCGACTGGCGCACTGGCGCGCTGGCCTGGTACGGTACCTGCTGCGCCGGGACCAGGGACTTATGGTGACCTTCAGACTTACTGATAGGTGCTAGCGCGATTTAGCCAGGTCTAGCCCCACGTGATGCTTGGCGAGCTGACCTAGAGCTGTGCAGTTCCTGATGGCCATCTTCGGGCCTGCTTGATGCCCTGCCTCCCTGCCCAAGAAGTCTATTCTTTCTAGTCTTCTCAGGGCCGAAAGCCTTCTTCACCTCTGTTTCTGAAAGAGTTGCAGGCTGGAACTCTGACCCTGAGGATACCATTGTGCAACGTCCATCCTTTGGCCCACACCTGACGTATCCGCTAATCGACAGGTTCCCCCCTCCACATCCACTCCTATTCCTCATCATCGATAACTGTCAAACTGCCTTGAGTGTTTGCATCCTCCCAGATCACTTCCTGGCAGCTCGCAATTGGCGTCAATTGAAAACCATGAAAGAAGACGAGACCCTTTCGCCGCCCAAGCGGTCTAGCATCAGTGATCCTGGTGCGCACGATCTGGGTAAGACCCCCCTTGTCACCCCTCGCTCCCTAGATGATCGTCCCAGTCTGTCTAACAACCCGCTAGCTGATTCCGACTCAGAAGATCACTTTTCCGATGCGCAGTCCGCCCCTCTCAGCCCCGGAACGTCTCCTATCCCAAAGACCCGTGTAGAAAAGGTCGACGACGAGCCGTCGTACGGCGAGGTTCCCGGCACGGAGGCTTACCGTATGAGGGAGGGCGACGCCGAACCGGACGAGATTGCTATCCAGGAGAACAAAAGCGAAGAAGAGACCTCCTCAGATGCCGCTCCGCCACCCTCACCAGGCGGGCAACCCATCCCCAAGACGGTTGTCGAGGAGGTGCCGGGCGCTTCAGGGCCGCATTCAGAGGAATATGCTGAGAAGCGTAAGGCAGATGCACCGGCCGACTTGGTCCTCAAGGCGGAGGACGATATCAAGGATGGCGGCAGCAACACCGGTACGATGTAGAGATCCCTGAAATTAAAGAGCATTCGTCATTGACCTGGCGTCCTTCGTAGATGTCCCACCTGTATCACCTGCGCTTTCCGCTCCTCCGGGCTCCCCTCGCATGAGGCGGAAACCGTCAAAGAATGCCCTGTCCTCTGCTCCCTCGAGTGCTGGTCTTGCGCCGCCGCCCACCGGGGAAGACGGAGAAGCCGAAGAGGAAGGCGGCGACGACGACTTTGGTGACGATTTTGACGATTTCGAAGAGGGAGAGGAAGGGGACGGTGACTTTGATGATTTTGACGATGGATTCCAACAACCAGAATTCGATGCGCCTGCCCCGGCACCTGCGCCTGCACCTGCTTTGCCGCAAGTTCCGGCATTACCATTCGTAAGTATTTGGACAAACTGTGCGCTCGACAAAGCTGACGTCTGTATTTCAGTCCATACCCGACTTCGATGGCCTGGACGGCGAAGACGTGCTCCAGGCAGTCGACCCATACCTCAACACACTCTTCCCTCCAGAATCGCTTGATGTCTCACCACCCCCGCCATTAACGAAGGAGAATCCCATCTTCCTCACCCCACGGAGCGCATCACTATGGTCACAACTCGTGGCTCCCCCACCGCTGGCACCGCCAGACTGGATCCGTTCTCGCATCAGGCGCCTCTTCCTCGTCTCTCTCGGCGTGCCAGTTGACTTGGACGAGATTCTTCCCGCATCCAAACAGAAGAAGCTCGTACTTCCTTCATTGCAAGTCAACTCATCAGGCTCACCACGAACTTCCTCGGACTCTCGTTCAGTGTCGAGGGTACGGCAAGAAGCAAACGCATCCACAACATCAGTGGACTCCAAAGGGAAACCATCGGCGTCCAAGAGAAAGGGCGCGCCAACTGCACCTGATTTGGACCTTGTGTCCGCAAAGCAACTCTGCACCACGACGGAGGAGGCATTGAACGGCATGACGGACGAGGAGCTCAAGGCCCACGTCGCGAAGCTACAGGCAATGGAAGGCACCGCCAAGGAGGTGCTGGAATACTGGACGAAAAAGACGGACGAAAAAATAGGCGACAGAGAAGCCTTCGAAGGCGTGATAGAAAACCTGGTCAAGCATGCACGCAAGGTCAGGAAATAATAATAGAAGAGGCTCATTCATCTTCCGGGCCTATCTATCAGCATACACCGTCTAGTATCCTTTTGCAATTCCCTGTGAAATCGTGACACTACGCCATCTCGAGTTGCCAGAGCTCCTAATGCCCCGGCTACATCAAGTCTAACGCGGTGGTGTGTCCTGTCATAAGCATTCATTACCCGCCTGGTACTCAAAAAATGCCGTCAACCCCCTACTCCCCGTCGGCTCTACCAGACTGATTCTTTTTTTAGACTCCTGTGATGCTGAAGAAGGGGCTTTTGAGATTTATTTTTTTAGACTCAGTGTCGGGCCCGACTTTAGGCGGTGCTGGGCTCAAGAGTGACACCACTATTCGACGGTTAGCATATGCAAATTTCAATTTCCAGCACTGATCTGGGGCGACTTACGCAGCAATGGTGGCCCAGCCAATAAGACGCCAATGCTTCTCGATACGACGAGACAGGGCAACCTTCTCGCCAATGTTTGTGCAAGCAGGGCTGGTCAGGACAAGCTTAGCGGCATCGTTCTTGATAGCGGCAACCTTGGCACCAGTGGAGGTAGAGCCGATGTTGACCATGATGACCTCGTTCTTGGTAAGCTTGGCGACCTTGGCTTGCTTTCCATCGGCGGTTCTGACACCGAGCAGACGGCGCAGGAGGTAGAAGTTGACCTCGATCTCGCTGTAGATCTCGGGCAGCTGGCCCTTGAGACCCAGGACGAAACCGACCAGACGATCGGCTCTGCAAAGGGTGGGGTCGATACGGGTACCGACACCGATGAGACCACCGGGAACGGCGTACTTGAGGTCGTTGAACTCGGAGTTGAGGGAGACGATTCTGCTGAAGATGGGCGTGCACTTGAGAGCACCCTTGTCGTCCCTCGTGACGATACCGGGGCGGATCTCAATCTCATCACCGAGCTTCAGGACACCGTGCAGAATAGAACCACCAGCAACACCACCCTTCAAGTCGTCGATCTCGGCACCAGGCTTGTTGACGTCGAAAGATCGAATGACAATCATGTGGGGAGCCTGGGTGAAGTCACGAACCGGGACGGGGATGGTGTTGACGATAGCCTCGTTGACGGCGTCGATGTTGAACTTCAGCTGGGCAGAGATGGGAATGACCGGCGACTTTCCGGCAACGGTTCCTCTGATGAACTTCAAGATCGACTGGTAGTGTTGCTGAGCGGCCTCCTCGCGCATAAGATCGACCTTGTTCTGGAGGATGATGATCTTATCCAGCTTCATGATCTCAATAGCAGCCAAATGCTCGGAGGTCTGGGGTTGGGGGCAGGTTTCATTGCCGGCGATGAGCAGCAGGGCGGCGTCCATGACGGCGGCACCTGACAACATGGTGCTCATGAGAATGTCGTGACCGGGGCAGTCGACGAAGCTATGTGGAGCACTATTAGCCACCTTGCATTCACGATTCCGGGGTAAGCTCTTTCTGTGGACAACTCACGAGACATGGCGCAGTAATCTGTAGGTACCGCTGCATCCTTCGCGCTCGCAGGGAGGGTCGACCTCCTTCTCGCTCTTGTAACTCCTGAAGCATCCCGGGCGAGGGCACTCGGCGTTGTCGCACTGGTAGATCTTGGCGTTGGCGTAACCAAGCTTGATGGTAATGTTACGGATCAGCTCGTTCTTGAAACGGACGGTCTGAACTCCGGAGATGGCCTTGACGACGGTAGACTTTCCGTGAGCGACGTGACCGATGGTGCCGATGTTGATTGTTGCTTGGCGGGCGATGATCTCGGGGGTCAGAGGGGTGAGGGTCTTGACGTCGAGGTCTTTGGGGTCGGTTTGCGGGGGGAGAGGGGGGCGCTGGACTGTGGTGTCGGCGGTAACGGGGTTCGAAGACTTCTTGAGCGCAGGCTTGAGGCCCTTCTCCTCGTTGAGCTCGGTCTGCTCCTCCACGGATTCGCCAGAGTCAGACTCGGAGTCGATATCGTCGTACTTGGGATCGCCGTTGGCAGACATTGTCGCGACGGGTTTGGTGGTTTTGATGGCGGGGTAGTTTGTCGAGGCGGCTTTGTCGAGGGGGTTTTGCGACGGGCGGAGGGCGTCGAAAAAAAACTGGACTTTGTGTTCGCCTGTTGACTCAGGTATTGGCCTTGACGGTTTCGACGGTACCGGGGGAAAGATGACGCTTCAGTTCGTGGGCTTCGTGACGTCGGGTCGGTTGATTTTTCCTCGCCGATGAGCGTCTTGAAATTCTAGGTTGTGGAAAGAGGTGACTCGACGCTAGTCCCGTTCTGGACTGATAAGATAAGGGTGCCCCCCCGGGCAATTCTCATGTGGAGGAGGTGAATGCCCAAAGAGCGAACCCCTTTCCCCAACTCTAAATCCCATCTAAGCATGATGCGAATGACAGCAATATTAGTGACTATCTGAGGAGCTTGGAGAGTCAGGCTGTATTTGTATCCCCTTCATCGCAGCCATATTTTCTCTAGCTGCTACCTTGCCGGGGCGGGACAAACCCGTCACAGTTCCTCGACCATCGTGTCGTCTCTGAGTCAATTTTAAAAGAGCTAGCAACCACCTTTTTGGCTGATGTCTCTCATCAACACCTTGAGAGACGCTTGAGGCTTGGATCCTCCTCACATTGACGAGCCAATAACTCACCCAAACTATCTAGGTACTCGTAGAAAGGGTACACAAACGAGTAGCATTCGCCATGCCATGGCTCAGAGCATGGTACCACTTTATTCTCTTCCTGAGTCACCTATCAACAAAGAAAAGCCATGCTTCTGAGTCTCCTCGAAAGCTTCAGAAGAGGCTTGCGCGACTTGAGAAACAACGTCACCAGTGATTCCAACGAGCAGCTCTTATTGCTGCGTAGATTTGTCACTACCGGCGTCGGCCCGTAGCCCTCAACCTCGGTGGCCCACTGGCATTAGACAGTTGAAAACAGTGCCAGGGCGAAGGAACATTTTGCTCCTTCCAGAATAGACGAGAGAAAAGACGATAGGTCCGGGATGAGATGACAGTAGGAGGTCCGCCAACCCGTCAACCGGCGTCGAAGTTTAGCCATGGGATCACGGCACAGTTCCCACGAGCAGACGAGCATACAGACACCACACACACCATCGGACATGTACAGGAATCCCATCACGTCTCTCTGATTGGTCGAAATTCCTAAAAATAGGCTCGGACGAGATGAAAACCACGGGACACGGGCCAAGTCTTACCTACCTTAAACCTGCCTACCACCATCTGCAGTACAAGGGCGATCGCTGACGGTTGACAGATAGCCCGGACGGCGCCTAGCTCATTTCTCAACATCAGGTGGAGGGCGACACGCCTGGGAAGATGCGGTGATATTTCTATTCTTTGTCGGCGCGTCTCACGGATCGACGGCACTCGACCCCAAGCTCTACGCAATTAGTCGCACCAGCACACGCAACAGTATCTTCGAGACTCGAAACCATGGTGTTGGTAGGCTTTCGGATGCCCGGACTGCGCCTGCAATCGTCGGTTGCCCCAAATCCCAGCATGGCCAACGTGAGATTTTGGTGCCTCCGTTGAGGGTGGTAGACGTGGGCAAATGCTATCCATGGCTACACCTATATCACACATTGTGTATCTTACAGCCAGCCTGCATGCAAACACCACTACGCTGCAGTCACTCGTCAACTCGCCTCTCATTCTGCGGCTTTGTCTTCTCTGAGAGTCAGGGACGGGCAGACCTTGATTGATGGTCTGTAGACCCACATCGAAGAGCACTTCTCTGTGCCGCTTGGATCAAGTTCAACGCAATCGCAATGGGATGACTCGAGTGAGGAGCAGAGTCGGAAGCGACAAAAACGGCCGCGCAGGCGTTGTGGCCGTTGTGTGTTTGCCATTCACCCAATTCTTCCCCCAACTTTTGCTTACCGCCGGAGCTGCATGTGGCTGGACATTCATCACGCACTTCTAATCGCTGATTGGCCGGGTGTTCATGCGCCAACGTGCAAGCATGTGGCATCCGGAGCGCCTGTGTGATTTGAGCCTATCATGACTGCAGTTGACGGACAGGGGAGGCGGGCGGCAAGCAAGGGTCGACTTGTCGATTTGGAAGAGTTGGCGCCCGTGGGTGATCAGGAGCAAGGGTTCCGCAAGCCTCCTCTTCCGTCCTCCGTCCAACCACATCATTGTTCACCCGGGCGCTGCTGGCCTGCCTCCTCTCAATTTGAACGTCAACGTCCAATCACCATCCTTACGTCCATCGTCGAACCATGCGGATGCAACTGCAACTGCCGCCAAGCTCCAGTGAGCTTTGTCGAGGACACTCGCTCTTTCTCTGTATCAGTGTGCAGATAGAGTACGTACATGGCCACCCAAGTAGAAGCTGCAACTTGGGTAAGGGAGGTCGGTTACTGTGAGAGATGGCCGAGTGTGCATCCTCTCCTCACCCGTGCCTCTTTTCCCCTCTCTAGATGCCTTTTGGGGTTGCTTTGAATATTCTATATTCGTCCAGCGAGTTGGAAAAACTGCGCAATCCTTGGCTCCATTGAAAGTTCCTCCGCCTTGGTCTGCCTCTTCCTCCGGCTGCTCCCCTCTCTCTCTCATCTTCTCTGCTTAACAAGCCGAACCGCTCCTCATCTGCTGCAAATTTCTCGAAACCAAAGAGACTACCCGTTCGTTGTGTCAGTAGTCGCTGTCCACAAAAACGAGCTCGCTCGATTTAGTACCCGCCAGCTAGGAACAGGCGAGTTTCCACGACAGCTCTCAGAGCATCGGGCCAACCACAGCTCGGCACCACCCAGTCCACTCTCGTGGGCGTCTATTTCCATCACGACCGAATCGCCGGCCTAGAACCTGGCGGTTCACCTATCAGAGCCCTGCTCAACTCGCGCCATCATACCCTTCCGCTCTGCAGGTAGAAGTCCCCATCCCGCTTCGTCCCACTTACACCATGCTGATCTCCCTCCTGCAGTAAAAGAGGCCTTGCCTTCGACCTAGTCTGTGGTGGCGCCAATTCAAAACCACCTTCTTCCCCGAACAACCGGCCTGCTGAACCTCTCTCTCCTCCCTTCCGACAGCTGGTCTCGCCAAATCTGATTTCTATCGTGCTTCATTGCTGCTTTGATCTTCGCCATCTCTCGCATGTCCTGAGTTCATCCTTCCTGTTGGCGACCCAAGTTCTAGGTTGCCTTTCCTATATACTAGACTCGTTTCTCTTGCTCTCTGTGATCTCTGGAGACACAGACAATAACCTCCATAACCATGAACCCTCAAGGTACGTCTTTAACAAAGACATGTTGTTCAGGAACAATCTAACATCTTTGTCAGATGACAAGAGGCGGCCTGCCGCACTAAACCTCGCGCCGACTCGATCAGCATCCACAGACTCGTCATCATCGGACTCATCATTGAAGCCCCCTCGTACTCCCCGCTTCGCGGAAGCAACATCAGTACATTCCCCTGTCGAGGGCACTCGATCGCCATTTGCCGACCCTCCCGCGAGATCAGAAGTTCCTCAATCTCAGCCTAGCGACATTGGTTTCGGCTACATCAGCAACAACGGCAACCGCGAGTCCGTCCCCGTCCCCATGACACCGAGATCACCACTCAAGAGCGCCATGAGGGTGCCAGGGACACCAGCACGCAAGATCGATAACCCCCTCAGCCCGACCTTCAGAGAGGAGGAAATTCTCGAGAAGCGTGAAGCTGCAACCGACAAGGAGCAGGCTCGTGATCTCGTACGTTGTCCGGTCATCACCAAAGCTTGATATTGGCTTACACCTTTACAGAAAATCAAGACACGCGTTCGCATGGCCAAGTTCGCTCTCCGTGGCGTCAACTTCAGCTGCAGTTTGATCATCATTTCCATGATCGCCGCGACTCTACAGATCTTCAACGCTACCAGGAAGCTTCCCGCCCAGAGTGGTCTGCCACCATGGGCTGAAGGCACCGCCATCTGGCCTCAAGTCCTTGTGGTTACCAGTCAGTAGCTAACTCCTCTTAATCTGACGTCTCGTGCTAACGGTGCAAACAGTGTCTTCCATCTCCCTCGCCGTCTGCCTCGGAGTCTTCATCGCATACTGCCGTGGTGGCCACCAACGAGCTGAGAAAGTCGCAACCTACTACACGCTTTTCGCCATCGGCTGGTTCATCCTCTCCATGGTTCTCTGGGCTGTTGCCGCCGGTATCTTCCAGTCAAGCCGCAACAACGGCGGAGGCAAGGACATGTGGGGATGGAGTTGCAAGGAGAACAAGCGTGCCGAGGTCTTCAGCGAGAAGGTCGACTATGCTCTGCTGTGCCGTCTCCAGAACTGGGCCCTTATCTGCATGGTCATCGAGATCGTCATCGACGTCATCTGCGTTCTCCTCTACAGCATCGTCTTCTACCGTTACTACACCAAGCGCCGCCTGCACAAGTCTATGGACATGCGCGACCGTGCTCGTTCCGACCTCTACCTCGCCCAGCTGCGTTCCCAGTCCGCCCCCAACACTCCGGGCCTCAAGTCTCCCGGTCTCTACTCCCAGTACACCATGTCCCCTCGCCACCCGGAGGCGACCTTCGAGAACCTGTCCCGCATCGAGGAGGCCTCCCCCTTCACTCCTGGAACCCGATTCGTCGAGCCCGAGTCTAGCTTCGCCAAGCCCAAGCCTACCTTCAAACTCCAGGCTCCCCCAACAAAGGCCCCGTCTGCGACACCCAAGACCAACGCGACCGGCTTCACGCCGACCTCTGCCACCGGCCCCGAGCCCAACTTTCCTCCAGTGCAGCAACAGCGTTCCGAGTCGCCTCAGGGTCACGCGCCGATGGCTGCCGACGAGCCCGTCTACGAGGCCGTGCCTATCCCAGGTGCCTATGCGGATGCTCCCGTAAAGAGCCCGCCACCACACCAGTTCAACTTTGGCACCAGATAAGGCGGGGGAAAGATCGATATGATGTACGAGATGGATGAGGATGAAATTGACGTGCCACCAAAAAAGGAGACTATTTATATTTCTTTTGTATCAGCTGAGCTGGAATTCTTTTTAAACGTCTCCTTTTCTTACAATTCGACACGAGTCGATCTATATACCATTCAGGCGTTGGGAAAGGCAAGACGAAGATAGGAAACGTCGATTTTCATTTCGTCCACAGGTCATGAGGATTGGCTCTTTGGACATACGTTAGCGAACAGGCAGTAATTACAACCCTTGTATAACTCTTTTAACTCCTTGATTCTTGTTCCAATTTCTTGTCCCATTCGTCGTGCTGCGAGCTAGTTGAGTCATGGGTACTACTTGCTAGTCCCCCGGCGAACAGTGAGGCCCGGGAAGGATGGCCCCAGTTTACCGGCTCCTCCGTGCCCTTGCCCTTTTCCACTTCTCCTACCAGCAACAACACCACCGACGACGAAATTCCAATATGAGCGTCTCCATCGTTAGCGGACCTCAACAACACCTGCTGGGTTCCAATCGCCCGGCTAGCTCAATCGGTAGAGCGTGAGACTCTTAATCTCAAGGTTGTGGGTTCGACCCCCACGTCGGGCTCAATTCCCGTCAGCGATTGACCAGTATTCATTTTTTGGACTTTTTTTCTTCGCGCATCTCGCTGGTCCTCTTCGTCTTTCGTCTTTTTCTCTCTCTCAGATATTCATGTGCCAAGCCTTTTTTACTTTCTAAAGCCCCTTCAAATATTCGTTGCTTTCTAGCCTACGAGACGTTATTTCAGTCCAACACTTCTATACAACTAGACGCTCGTTCAACAGGTAAGCCTCTATAAGGATCTGGTCTTTAAAAGGTATTGGGATAAACCCAAATTGCAGCAGACTCAAGTCGTTTCTTCATAATTCATTAAAGATTTCCGATACTCCTGCCTAAATCTCTTGTACCCTCCCAAGCCGTGTATGCTAATGACATGATTCATCTACGTCGTCAACAATCCAGCCATGCTCCTACCATGCTCCTCGGCGTAGACAATCGAGAAAATCCTATGACAACAAAGCTGACAGCAACATACAAGATAGAAAGACCAACAACTGAACTCTTCAATCAGCCAATGAACTCCGTACACAAGAGTGGTTCCCACGGCTGTCCTGTCATCCAGACCCTCTCCATCAGTCGTCTCGCCTTGTGGACCTATACCGAGCATTAGCTTTCAACGAGTAGAACGCAAGTGAAGGAAGACGTCGTACCTGTGTCATTCCGTTGCCCTCCACACTCCTAAACCTCTCAAGTATCCTGGACCTCTGATCCTCGTCAAGCGTGTTACACCCGGCGGTGAACATTGGAAACAGAAAACCCGTCTCCGCGGTGCCCCCGGCCCTGACGTATTCCATGCAAGAAAAGATCCTCTGCACAGGCCCTTGGACGTCCGCGTGGCCTGACGACTTGCCGAACACACGCCGGTGTATGTGTACCAGCCCGGCCCAGTGAAAGGCCTCGTTCATCAGCACCATCTCCTGCCGATCCCTGGCCTCGACATTTTGCACGTGTCTGCAAGGATGCGACGGCTGCGTCATGCTCTCCATCAACTCTCGCTCAAGCTGCTGGGCACGGTGGACGCAGTCAGTGTCTGGAATCCATTCTGGTCGAGCTTGGCCATCGGATCTGATGCGCTGCACATCGCAATGGCGGGCGAGTTCAGATACTTGTGCAAGCAGCTGGACGCACTTCGTAGTGAAGCCCATGATGCAGTCAATTTCATACTGGTCGTCGAGGTTGTTGTACATTGTGTACTCGAGTACCCAAGACCTAGACGGGTCGGAACCCGTACCGCCGCTGAGGCTTCCCAAGACGTCCAGGTAGGCCAGCCAGCTCCATAAGAAGGAACAGACGCGATCCTCTTCAAGGCTGTACGGGGTTCGTCGAAGATCGGCCAGACGTCTTCGCATGAGATCGCGAGCAAGGTTCAAGTGCGTCTGCCAGGGGATTTCGTAGCCGAACGCCGTGGGGGATATGATCTCCAGAGATGCAAGCATGATTGCGGTTGCGAGGCTTGTGTTGGAGATGATTTGTTCCCTGTCACCCAACGCGAGGCGGAGGACGGGGAAAATGTCTTGCACCCAAAGGGCGATCCTCATCTCGGGCTCCCTTTGCCGAAGAAGCTTGGCTCGATGGGACGCTACCGAGGAATTAGTTTGGGAGGTCCCTAGAGCATGAATGTGTTGCTTGCCTGAATATGCCAAAAGCAGACTCAAGAGATGATCATTTCGAGTGGCCATTTGCGGCAGGACTGTGCGGAACGGATTGGAACATGGGTCGTCGTAGGGAACAAGAACTTTACGTGTTAGCGTAGTGCTTGAATCTTCAAGCAAAAGTCTTACTTTTTGCTGTGTGATTAAGGAAATGATGCTTCATGTGAAAGTCAGTTGGAGCTTCCAGAGACGAGATTTGAATTCACGAACAAAATACTGGTTTCTATTAGCAGGTTCATCCAACAAATGTGGTGCCACGCAGACCACGGATTGACTTACCAAGAGATTCATCGGGTTGTCTCGAAGCCTACCAAGTGTCAGTATCTCCAAAAGACTCACAACTTGCTACTTACTTGGAAGGAAGAGGCTCGAGATTACGAGGAATCCGAATCAAAATGGGCCTGTCATAGTAGCCCCCTGTAATTCGAGGTAGGACACTGCTCTGCAAACCAATGCTACTGGGTTGAAGAGGCGGGAAGCCACCACGTCCACCACCCATAACAGCCACAGAACTCTCATTGTTCAAGGTTGTCTTGGAAATAGCGCCTGAATCGTTGTTCTGATTTATATCGGCGTCTCGAAACCCGAGGTCATAGCCATAGGAGATGGCGTCTTCCAATACGTCCCCTTTAGGCCGTAGGTCTGGCAGAGGCGGTCCGAAGTTGTATTGAGCGTGCTTTTTGGGTCGATGAGCTAAGTCCGGAGACCCCGATAATAGGTAGTCCACCGATAGTCTGCTGTTATCAGGGGACGCTGGCGACGGAAGGGTAAGCAATGGAGTTGCTGCGTCATCGTCGGGATTCATTCCTGATGACACTGGCGTTAAAGGCAATGCCCGAACTTTGGGGCCAGCATTGGAACGCATCAGACATATTGGAGGACTCGCTCCAACAAGTGATGCTGGAGAAGCTAGCAGACTGGGTTGCCGATGGAACTCAGAGTCACTTGATTCGGCGAACGATTTGGATCGTTTGTGGGGCCGCTGCGATGATGGGCTTACGGTACCAGATGAACTGCGACGCAAAGAGGCAAAACTGTCAACGACATGTTTGGGAATGATAGGTGATGGGACACTCGCTTGGATTTCTTGCGGTGGTGTGGAGTAAAAGGAGCTCGTTCCGGGTTCGTTGATACCAAAGACACGCATATCCGTGGGTTCTTGTTTCCTCCTTGTGGGCTCGATACTACTCGGAGCTGTCTGTGTGCGTTGTACTGTCGGCTTTGGTTGTATATTGGTAGATGTGGCATTGACGGAGAACGTGTGGGTGAACGATGGCGGTTGGATCTGTGAAGCCGTGGCCTCCTGCAATGGCCGACTGGACTGGTTTGGGGTCCCGAACGATGAAGACCTCTTCGTCCGACGACCTTCCCAATTTAATCGGACGCTATAATCACAGACCTCTCCTGTCTTTTGACAACTAGTTGCCGTTCGTTAGTCGAATCTTGCGTGAAGTTTTGTGTTGAGTATCTGGTTTTTGAATGGAGAGAATGTCTCAAGGATCGGGAGAAACAATGATTCGATTCCATGTTCACGGACGCCGTCAACAGGGTCCGCCCAAAATTTCCAGCATCCTACTTCAACTAGAAGTCTCTCCATCAGGGAGGAATAAGATACTTTGAACTATGCTAGGCGCAAGATCAAACCTCTCTTCAGCCAGTGCTGTTGGTCCGATCAAGGAAGTCTGACTTTGGGAGGTGTTTTTGAGGAAAGAAATGTGAACTTACTTGAGACATGTTGGATGCTCCTCACCGCACTTTACCTTGCGGCCTTTGCATGGCCTGTACCTGAGTGAGTGACATGACACAACAAGATAGCGGAGCCCTGAAGTAGGTCTTGCACTCCTCCACATAACTCACCAACATCCATTTCGACTTCGCCTTTTCGGTTCTGGAGCCCCCGGCTTCTTTGGGCGCGGCATGCTACAACCCGAGGTTCATGCCCAGTCTCAAGGCGCCGTCTGGACGAGCTGGGACAAAAGGGCGGGGTCGAGGGTGAATGATTGGCTCGTTAGGTATGATACGCAGATATGCAGCGCAGGTATGCGGTGCGGTGCAAGTGTCTATGCAAACTTGCTTGCAGTGGAATTGTGAGCCGACCTCACTTTTCACGATATCCACGGACTGGAGATTGATGAGAGTTTTTGGAAACAACGTCAGTTTCATGCGACAGCAAAATCGAAAGAACAGAGGCATTGCGTCCCGACCTCATCCTTAAGTAAAGTCATTGGCCGACGAGATCAGGCCCGAATTGGGTTGCGGTGATGCAGCGCCGATTGCGGGATTGTAAGCGGCCCAATGCTGGCCTCTTTCGTCCATGTGAGCAGCAACAGCCTCACTCAGTTGGGTGGACTTGAATCGACATGCGGCTGCATCGTGAAGCTCATTTGACTAGCCGCCGCCTCATCGGACTTGCGGGGATGCTGCATCGTCGCATTGCTTTTTCACTCAGCCCTTACGTGGGGGCGTGCGGGATCATTGGGCTCTCGTCTCATTAGTTGCCGTCTGGCGGCTCTTTGCTGCTTTGCCGCTCTACCGGCTACACGATGTCGATGTTCAGGATCTTGATGTCCTCCTCAGGCTTTTCCTTATACGTCCGGACGTTCTCGATTTTGTGAATGACGTCCAGGCCCTGCGTGGCACGTCCAAAGATTGTATGCTTCCCATCCAGCCAAGGCTTCATCACACCCACACGTTAGCGAAAGTACATCTAAGGGGGCTGGGCCGCCACTCACCGTCTTTTCTGTGGTGATAAAGAACTGACTGCCATTGGTGTTTGGGCCTGCATTAGCCATGCTGACAGTGTATGGCTTGTCGTGCTTCAAGCTGCTGAATTCATCTTCGAATTCTTTGCCCCAGATACTCTCGCCGCCGGTGCCATCACCCAGGGGGTCACCACACTGGATCATGAATTTTCGAATGACGCGATGGAAGATTGTGTTGTTGTAGTATCCCTTCTTCGAGTGAGTGACGAAGTTCTCGACGGCTTTCGGTGCTGCATCGGGGAAGAGGCGAATATGGATGTCGCCGTATGTCGTGTGGATCACCGCTGCGGTTCCAGTCTCTGCCTTCTTAGCCTCGGCAGCCTTCTTCTGTCCAAGCATAGTCGGCTTCTCGTTCTGCACATCTCTGACCGACTTTGATATTTCCTCGTCATTGGTGAACATGTAGAACCGCACTTTGTTCACGCCTGTGGCAATCAGAATCGGATCTCTCGACTCTGACTCCTGAAGTAGGGGGTTGCTCGAGGCACCCATCTCTACGGTGGTAATGCCCTTCTTCTGCGGCTGACCTTGGTATATCGCCAAGTTGACGGCTCTGAAGTTTTCTTCTTTACCGTATACCTTGACTACTTGGTTAGTGTAAGTGTTGAGCACTTTGACGCCAACAATGGAACCGTAGAGGATGAAGTTGCCCGATTCGTCGAAAATGACATTGGCCTTGTGTTTGTATGCTGGAGAGTCAATCTCGCGCTCCACCGCGAACCGGCGCCCAAACTCAACGGGATCCAGCTTCTGAAGTCCAGATCCTGCTTGCTGCATCTCCTCAATGACTTGCAGGGACTCGTCGTAAGTCCTGTAAAGTTTGCCCGACGCAAAGTCAAATATCCGGATTTTTCTGTCGGGTTGGGAGAAGGTTGCGAAATGTTTGCCCGTCGGTGAGATGGTGATGGATGTGGGAACTGACTTTGCCTTCTTGAATTCGAAGAGATTCGTAGAGGCCTTGAACTCGAAGACGTTGTCGGGCTTCTCGTAGTCCCCACTTGGCCGCCAATACTCCAACATACCCTTGTCGTCGGCCGAGATCACACAGTCGTAGACGCTGTTGAAGGCCATTATTGACACAGGGCTTCTGTGAAGTGACTTGATCGTGTGAATGGGATCCTGTCTTTCTCCCCTTCCGTCGAAAATGTGGACGCTTGAATTCGCGTTCTCGGAGACGGCGAGCAGCGGTAGTGAGGCGCCCCTGTTATGGACCCAGCAGATGCACCGAGGCACGAAAGTGAGCTTCAACATAGCTAGTAGATCGAAAGTGATAACATCAAATATCTTGATGGTCTCATCCGCTCCAGCTGTTGCAAAGCTTCTTCCATCCTGGCTGACTGAGACTGACATGATCTCGCCATTGTGTGCCTTGAACTCCTTTACGAACTCAATGCCCTCGGCCACCTTTTTCCAGAATTTCACAACGCCATCGGTGGAGGAAGTTATGATGAAGTCCGTCAAGGGCGTAACGGTCACGAATGACAGCTGCTCCTTGTGCATCAGGGACTTCGAGTATCGGGAGGACTTTGGTAGGGCGGCGATGTAAAGCTTTTCGTATGGGAGGACTCGGCGCTTCTTTTTCGGGGCCTCGCTGGGCAGCTGAGGGCCCATATCATCGTCGGAGGAGCTGTCTGAAGATGCATTGTCAGTAGCGAAGCGCATCGTCGTCGCAACAGTTTCACGTACCATCATCTCGTCCCGCGAAGTCCTCATGTGTTCTCTTGTTTGACTTGGAGTCTTCGTCAGCCATTATGTCGGTGGGTTCGTAGTTTGGCCGCTGTGAGAGGAAAGCTGCCGTCTGAAAGTAGCCTGACAAGTTCCCGAGCTCCTGCCTGATTCAAAAACATGTAAGGCTGAAGATTGAGTGCCGAAAGCTTAGATGATGGTTTTCGGGAAGCTTTCCTTGTGGCCAATCAGACTTGTAGTTGGTGTGAGCTAGTGCAGCCTTGTTGCTTCCTCGACGCCGTTACTCTGTCCGGCTCCACAAGAAGTTTAGCCCGCCCTGGCTGCCCCTGGAGCACATGCCGATTGGACTTTCAAGGGTGGCTCTTCGGGGGACCCAGCCTGCGTGGATCTGCCTGGGACTTCAGATCAGGGGCCACTCTGGCGGACTCTGCTCCATGAGTGACCTCATGACGAAGCCCAGCCTGCCGAAGGCGCCGGGAAGTTGCAGCATGCCGCGGCCCCGTCACTTTGACGATGCCTCCTACCGTCCCTTGATTGGCCCCAAAACGCTCCGTCGGGACAATGTCTAAAAAGGATTCGAACATTATGTCTTCGATAATCTTCTCCTCTTAACAAGGTTCGTCTCAAATACCTACAAAAACCAGTGGCTCGGACGTGATCCTCCCTTGCGCCCGCCGCCATCCCTCTACATTCATCTCTTACAAGACCCGCCATCGTGGCCTTGGACCTGTCAT
The DNA here is from genome assembly GCA_027406005.1 of Colletotrichum horii. Lineage (NCBI taxonomy): Eukaryota > Fungi > Ascomycota > Sordariomycetes > Glomerellales > Glomerellaceae > Colletotrichum > Colletotrichum horii. The sequence goes on along the minus strand of JANVYB010000001.1, from coordinate 6,541,738 downwards.
CCCTTCACCCAACAACTTAGACCATAACAAACACGAATCGCGCGAGATCAACACCAATTGCCAGATCACCAAGATGGCTCGACACCGATTGCAGCGGCTTGAGTCCCCGTCGAGAACGTTGTCCCTTTTGCTTCATGTTGGCGGCCTTTGCTCCTTCTTCGCTTCGTTCCAGTTCTTGAGCACTCTGACGCACGAGATCTCCATGGGCTTTGGAGGCAACTATCAGCATCTCACCAACATCGGCTTGATTTTGTCTGCAGTCACCTTCGGGATTGGTCTGCTGGCTGACGTTACTCTGAGCCCTCGATTGTTCGCCGTCAAGAACGCTCTCTCGACTACGGCCGCTCCCCTCGAAGTCCTCATCAGCATTTTGTACTGGGGAATCCGTTCAATCGACGAACGTCTTTTGATTCCCGAGGGTTTCGAGCTTCACTGGCTTCCAGATGTCGGCTTTCATCTTGTGCCGGCTGTGGTCCTGACCCTTGACTTGGTCCTGTTCAGCCCTCCATGGACTATCCGCGCGTACTCAGCCATGACCATTAGCATGGTGTTTGCTTTCTTGTACTGGGGCTGGGTTGAGTTGTGCTTCAGCAAGAACGGAGCGTAAGCACGGAGATGTCCGAATTGTAAGACTTAGTAGGCTAACGTGTCCCAGCTACCCGTACCCAATCTTCGCAGTCCTGAATACGGCACAGAGAGTAGGGTTGTTCACCTTCTCGGCCGTGTTGATGACATTGAGCACGAGTTTTCTGAAGTTCACTTACGGGCGGTTCAACGGCATTGATCACATGGAGAAGGAGGCTTACAAGCCCCTTAAAAAGACTTTGTAGGCGGGGTGTTGGTGCTGGCGTTGGTCTAGTACCGGGCAAGGCAGACATTTTCCTTGCTTCTGTGATTGAACGAAAATGCCAGCGAGATCGGCCAGGGTAGACTTGAGATGTTACTAGTAGAATGCACCGCTAGAGTTTATAGATTGAGAATGAAACGACATGTGCTTTTAGTATTCCTTCCCGATAGGTCAGATGCATGGGATGAGTTGAAGCTGTATCGCCATCCCAAGTCGTCCTGCACTTTGACCTGCAGAGGCACATAATGTTGTTACTCACCCGACTGCCGTCCCCTCCAGGCTTCGCATCACCTGCAAAGGCCCGGTGTCCGGTGCTATTGGAGACGTCCTCCAGGCGGTGAGACCCAGTGTATGGCGCCATTTGTAAGGTAGTGCTCAGCGCAGCCGGACAGTCCCACAGTGGCACGTCACAGCTAAAGACGGCGAGAAAAACTACAGCAAGGATGCCCCTCACTGGTGGCAAGTTGCATGTCAACCAACTTTTTTTTTTTTTCCTCTCGAGCGGTCCTCGGCGGGGTACTGCCGGCCGGGGGGTCGTAAGTGCGGGCGACGGGGCGACAGGCACAGGCACAGGCATAGGGTAAGGGGGGACGAATGAGTCTTCGCTCATTGCTGATATTCTTCGAAGCTCCGACCTCTGTGCTGCTGTGACTCTCTTCTCGACACAACCTTCAAGCAGAAAGAGAAAAGTCTATTTTCTTCCTTTTCACTTGTCTACCTCCAGAGCTTCTCGTTGCAGACTCGGCTTCACCCAAGCTTACCATTTCTACTTAAGCGTATTTGTTCCTTTCTTTCCCCGCAGTCACCATGTCTGTAAGTCAGCGCCCCTCGACACCCTGTTTGCGCCTACCTCTGACTCACCTTCCACCGCAGAGCTTCTACATCGAGAACAAGAACGTTGGCAACAAGGCCGAGAGTGAAGATTGGAGAAGTATGTTCCCAATTGGCCTCTCAAAATAAACTTCAAGTCTAATTGGTTCCCTAGTTCGCGGCTACAACCCTCTGACTCCTCCCGACCTGCTCCAGCACGAGATTGCCCAAACTCCCAAGTCGAAGCAAACCGTTATTGAGGGTCGTGAGGAGGCTGCAGCAGTTGTCAATGGCACCGACGAGAAGGGCAGACTTCTGGTCATCATTGGCCCTTGCTCTATCCACGACCCCAAGGCCGCTCTCGAGTACTGCGACCTTCTTCTCGCCGCGAAGGAGAAGCACAAGGATGAGCTGCTCATCGTGATGCGCTCCTACTTGGAGAAGCCGCGCACAACTGTAGGATGGAAGGGTCTGATTAACGACCCCGATATCGACAACAGCTTCAAGATCAACAAGGGTCTCCGCCTTTCAAGACAGCTCTTCGTCGATCTTACGGACAAGGGTATGCCCATTGCTAGCGAGATGCTCGACACTATATCGCCCCAGTTTCTCGCTGATTTGCTGTCCGTTGGCGCCGTCGGCGCGAGAACTACGGAGAGCCAGCTGCACCGCGAGTTGGCCAGCGGTCTCAGTTTCCCCGTCGGCTTCAAGAACGGTACCGATGGATCGCTCGGAGTCGCAATCGACGCCATCGGCGCCGTCAGACACCCCCATCACTTCCTGTCTGTTACCAAGCCCGGTGTCGTCGCTATTGTCGGCACGGTAGGCAATGAGGACTGCTTCGTTATCCTGAGAGGCGGCACCAAGGGCACCAACTACGACGCCAAGAGCATCGCCGAGGCCAAGGCGGCGCTGGAGAAGGCCGGCCTGCCCCAGAGGCTCATGGTCGACTGCAGTCACGGCAACTCTCTGAAGAACCACAAGAACCAGCCCAAGGTCGCCAGCGAGCTCGCAGCCCAAATCTCCAAGGGTGAGACCGCTGTAATGGGTGTCATGATTGAGAGCAACATCAACGAGGGTTAGTACCTTGCGCAGCGCTGATATTGAAGGAAGCACAAGCTAACAAGTTGCAGGCAACCAGAAAGTTCCCAAGGAGGGCCCCAGTGCTTTGAAGTACGGTGTCAGCATCACCGACGCGTGCATCCACTGGGACGATACCGTCTCAGTTCTGGATGAGCTCGCCAACGCAGTAAAGCAACGCCGCGAAATCCTCAGCAGAAATGGTCATGCCTGAGAATGGGAAGCAGCTGATTTCGTAGCATTGAGTTTGGATCGGGAAAGGGAATTGTGCATAATACTATCAGCTTGCCTGCTATCAACGTAGGTGTGAGCTACATGAGCCTGCGGGCTCGAGACAAAAGTTGCGTGTTTTCTGAAAAATAAAAATGGCCATTGATACCCGACCATCGTCGTCAATTGCAATGTCATGTGAAATTTGCCGCAGGTCAAGAGAATAGCGTGTAATAACCAATGAGTCAGAGTTGGCCATGAAAAAGCCAAAACCGCCAAACGCACCTGGTTTCTGGCTATCGCGTATATACAGTGATCGTCAAAAAGAAAAGAATGTTCGTCCAATGTTGTATCGCGATGCAGGTCAAGTTGGCTGACTGCATGGGTCCAGACCAATCAAGCGAGGCATATTTCTCAGGTCGGTGCATGACGACACGACGGCGCTGGGTGCGACGGGCGATCGGAAATACTTCTGGTCGACGGGCAACACCGGGTGGGAGGAATCAAGCGAGAATCAACCGGACCGGAACATGTTGCTGACCGAAGCCATTAGCCAATCAGAGACGTCCCATACCTAAGGCACTCGAAAACTGCCTCACAGCGATTTTCTCCTGCCTCGACTACTGTACCGTAGAAACGACCTCCGTCACGAGAGGACCTACCACCCATTGCCCCATCATTTTGTTCGCGGCTGTCTCTGTAGCTGCGGATACAGCTCGCCCATCATGTTGGCAAGGTCCTGCTTGCGCTCGGCGCGCACCTTCACAAATGGCGCCGTCACCATTTCCAAGGTACGCACATGAGCTGATCAAGAAGCCAATTTCCCGAGGCAATCCGACCTACCGCCACACGACACCCCCGGAACCGCCTCAGTGGCCATCGAGAGATATCGATGATTTGGGGACCGAACACTGACATTGACCAACGCAGCGTGCGGCGTCCACTTCCACCGGCGCTGGTGCCGAAGCTTCCCACTCCCGATTGAACATCTCCGCCGTTGCGTCGACGTCTCTCGCCCTGGGCTCTATGGCCTGGTACTACCACCTCTACGGACCTTCGGCGAACGCTGCGACGCCCGCTGAGGAGGGGTAAGTTCTCTACAACCGAGAAAGCTTGCTGCGGGTCAATTTGTTCGGATTCCGAGATCCCTTGCTGGGTTGAGGCATAATCTACAAATGCACCGGAGGCACCGAAACAAACGCATGTCGAGCTGACAATCGATACCAGTCTGCACCCTACCAACTACCCTTGGGTCCACGAGCAATGGTTCAAGACATTCGACCACCAGGCGTAAGCAATCCCTCGACGCTACCTGGTAAATGACGCTCACACAATTGCAGTCTCCGCCGTGGTTTCCAGGTCTACCGCGAGGTCTGCGCCTCTTGCCACTCCCTCAGCCGTGTTCCCTACCGTGCCCTGGTCGGTACCGTCCTGACCGTCGACGAGGCCAAGGCGATGGCCGAGGAGAACGAGTACCCCGGTGAGCCCAACGAGCAGGGCGACATCGAGATGCGCCCCGGCAAGCTGTCCGACTACATCCCCGACCCTTACAAGAACGAGGAGGCTGCCCGCTTTGCCAACAACGGTGCCCTCCCCCCCGATCTATCTCTCATCATCAAGGCCCGCCACGGTGGCTGCAACTACATCTTCAGCTTGCTTACCGGCTACCCCGACGAGCCCCCCGCCGGCGCTGTCGTCGCTCCTGGCATGAACTTCAACCCCTACTTCCCCGGTACCGGTATCGCCATGGCCCGTGTCCTCTACGACGGCCTCGTCGAGTACGAGGACGAGACCCCCGCTTCAACCTCTCAGATGGCCAAGGACGTCGTCGAGTTCCTCAACTGGGCCGCTGAGCCTGAGATGGACGACCGCAAGCGCATGGGTATGAAGGTTCTTGTCGTTTCGGCCACGCTCTGGGCTATCAGCGTCTGGGTCAAGAAGTACAAGTGGGCTTGGCTCAAGTCGAGGAAGCTCGCGTACGACCCTCCCAAGGAGACCAAGGTTCGCCACTAAATTACGCAAACTTTCGGTTGTCTCTGTGTATGTTATACTAGGCTCTCTAAAACAGCTCCTTTGTTCGTGGAGGCGGCAGAGACGAGATTCATCGTTGGGAGCAAACGGGGGAGCGATAGAGTGTAAATCAGATGGTCCTTTTTCAATACCTGATTTCTTGATAATGACAAGTCTTCTATGTCTATGCCTACTTCTTTCACGTGTCTGACAATGACTTGTGTTATTGCTCATCCATCATCTTGCCGACCACGCACAAGTGACGACAAAAAGACAAGTTGGACTTATAGAATAGCAAAGATAGTGGTCAATGTTATCTTGTTGTAGACTGTTACTTGAAACATGACTGCAGAGAGAAAGGGCTTGTGAGCAGACAAGCACACCAACAAACAATACACCCTGAGACTCACCTCGGCGGGTCCATGACCGAGAAGGGGTCAAACTACGAAGTGTTAGATGCAACACCGGAGGCAACTTCACAAATGGCTCTTGTCAGGTCTTTGACATTTTTCGTCCGAATTGCTTCCAAGACCCCTAATTTGTAGAAAGTTCTAGGGCTTGCATGTCCTGATTCTGTGTGGCCACGGCTTATTACCGTGAGAGGACATTGGAAGTACAAATAACTTACGTTGGATGAGGAACGGTGGTAGGTTACATGAGGCAGGCACCTTTAGAGTCAATTGGCGGGTGCAATAGACGAATCAGTGGGTCCCAGTCAGTCCCGACTTCCCGTCAACAAAGCTACGAGGCACCTGTTCAGTTGAGCAAGTTGGGAAAGCGCTGGACAGAACGACCAGCGGATTTTCCAGCGGCCGGCGCGGTTTCCGAGCAGCTAGACGGAGCGCTGTTGAGTCTGCTGACGGTGGAGGGAATACAAGCACCCGTGGACCTCCTCTTGGGCGAATCGGGCTGCCGCGCCGCCCGCTGGCTGAACCCACCATAGGCACCCCACACAGGCAAATCAGGCGTGAAAGCTCCGCGCCGTGCCAGTCCACCCTCATAAACGCACGGCAGCATGTCCACCTAAAACGGAACCTACCTGCAGGAGCAATCAACCCGACTCAAGGAGAGCGCTGAGTGAGAGGCAGACGCACCTTTCCACCATCATCACACTTTCTGTCTCTCCTCTTCTAACGGCCTCTCCTCTTTTTCTTCTCTCCCTCCTTCAGACCTCCAAACCAGGTCTTCCCCCTTCCCCTCTCCATATTCCTTCATCGGCCTGCGGAGTTTATCTGGAATTCACGAATCTGTGCAAGGAGCGAGCGATATACCACCACCTCTGCACTTCGCCTCCCATCTCAACGACACCCGATACCTACCCCAAATCACACCAAATGCCGTCCATCGCCGAGGAGCATCCTCGGCTGATGCTGCCAGGCCGAAAGCGAAGACGAGACAACGAACCCGACCTGCAGATACAGGGGCCTTTGTACGAGAAACTCGCCCAGTACTCGGCCATCGCCTCGACGAACTGGAAAGCTGACGGCCCTTTTGGCAGGCCCATTCAGCAGCAGCTGCAACAGCAACAACTGCAGCAGCAGCACACAAACTTCTCCCCCCAATTTCCCAGTAATGGAATCGTCTTCCAACACGGCGGTCTCGGCGACCAACAACACCACAGCCTCGATGCCGTTCCTAGAAAGATAGCGCCGCTGCCTGGTTCCAAAAGACAACGCATGTTTGACGAGGAAGACGGCAGCGCCGACACGGGTGCATGGGACACAACATCATCATCGCATAGGCAACGACGGAGCAAGTCGCCCTCGTCTCAACAAGCCACTCGCGGGCCCCAGGAGCAGGCCGACGCGGCCAACAAATCAAGAACCCCGGCTTCCTCTCTAAGCCCATGCCACATCTGCCATCGACGGCCAACCAAGAAGTCAGACCTGGACTCCTTTGCGGACTGCGAGGGTTGTGGTCAACGGACGTGCTACGTGTGCATCAGACAATGCCAAGGCTGGAAGAAGGACGGCCGGCCTAGTGAGGGCGACGAAGTTGAGCAGGAGGTTATGTCGAGGTCATTTCACATGGACGACGTTGACGATTCACGACAACGGCAGAGCAACGAGAGCGAGACTCAAAATGGACAGGAGAAACGACATGACGGCTGGGCGGGCGGCGGGCACAGGACCATGGTCTGCAGTCGGTGCTGTATAGAGAAGGGCGCCGAGGGTGACGTCGCCTGTCTGGGTTGTCTGTCACGGATGGAATCTGTTTAAAAGCGAAGTACCGTTCCTCGAAAGCTGCAATAGGGAGACTGCGGGGGATTCTATTCATGTTCACATGATTCCATCAGGTTTCTTATGAGGAGGGACGGAACAACAGCGGTGGTCGGACCGGACTGGCGCACTGGGGGGTGCGAGGGGCTGCTAATGAAGGCATGCATTATCATAACTTGGCATTGGAAACTTTTTGGGCACCGCTGAGGCAGCATTACGGGATTCTACTGTGGTGGAGGAGCCAACATTAGGCATGGGACAGGGGCCGGTGGACAGCAAGGCTCTATGCATAGAATGGAAGGCTATAGAGCCCCATTGGTAAATGTAATTCTACAAATCAATACCGCAGTCGAGGAAAAGACAGCGTTTTTGTACGTCTGACCTATAATTTGATCTCCAGTCTTCGAGGTGCTGTCAACGATCCTTGCGCGTCAAACACGCCAGCATCCTGTGGTGCCTCAATTTCAGAAACTACTTGGAAGGCTTGAAGATATTTGCCATTTCGAAGCCGTAAGAACGAGGATGCGTATATCGTCAATGTTTCCATGCGTAAGCAAGGCCAAACGAGTATGTCGGGACTAATGCTTACAGGCGCCAGCATGCTTCATCGTCTCAATTGTCTGCCGGGAGAAGCGTAGATGATGCCAGCAGCAGGACCTCTCTCTCGGCTTCAACGTGTAGATGCTGGAAAGACTAAGCGAGTTCTTCAGGTTGCGTTTTGGCTCCGACTAAGGCTTTGCCTCCCTAAGAGTTTGGCGAGATGCTGTTGAATACTACTCTCTGGCGCTGCGACTAATGCAATACGCCCACCAAGCTCAATCTCATATTTCTCAATGTCACTTTTTAGGCCACATCTTCACACTGGTGCATGGAAAAGCATGATCTATTTCTCTCGAGCAAGGTATCCCGCCCTCTAGACCTTTCCTAACCCCAAGCCTATTCTTACAGCCTGAAACGATATCATCAACTCCGTGCTTCGTCCCCTTGGTTTCCTTAGTTGTATTGCATGTAGCTGGCCGTAGAGTTGAACTTGAGGTTGGCCTTAATGACCTTGTCGACGGCACTGAGGAAGTCCTTCTCCGTAGCCACCTTTCTACGGGCACGAATGGCAAACATACCAGCTTCTGTGCACACACTGCGAAGCTCGGCACCCGTCGCGTTGGGGCAAAGACGGGAAATAAGCTCCCATCTGATATCGCGCTCGACGGACATGCTCTTCGCGTGAATGCGCAAGATGTTGGCGCGACCTTCGAGGTCTGGGAGGGAGAACTCGATCTTACGATCAATACGACCGGGTCTCATAAGCGCAGGGTCGAGAGTAGAGGGTCTGTTCGTAGCGAACATGACCTTGATGTTACCACGAGCGTCGAAACCATCAAGCTGTGTAATCAGCTCCAACATAGTTCTCTGGACCTCGTTATCTCCACCAGCACCATCATCGAAACGGGCACCACCAATGGCATCGATTTCGTCGAAGAAAATGATGCAGGCCTTCTTTGTCCGCGCCATCTCGAACAGCTCACGGACCATTCTCGCACCCTCACCGACGTACTTCTGGACCAACTCAGAACCAATGACACGGATGAAGGTAGCATCCGTTCGGTTGGCGACGGCACGCGCGCAGAGGGTCTTTCCCGTTCCGGGAGGTCCATACAGCAGGGCGCCCTTCGGGGGGTCGATACCGAGGTTGACAAAGCGTTCCGGCGACAGGAGGGGCATCTCGACGACCTCACGCAGCTTCTCAACCTGCTCCTTTGATCCACCAACATCTCCGTATGTAACATCGGGCTTCTCCTCGACCGTCATCATCGTAACGCTGGCGTCGATCTTGGGAGGAAGGGGAAGAAGGATCTGGTACTTGTTTCTGTCGACACCGACTCGCATTCCCTCCTCGATATCCGTCGGAGACACTCTCTCGCCGAGCTGGACAACGAACTTGGCGATTTGCTTGACGTTGATGACATATTTGCTCTTGGAGTCGTCCTTCTCGTCGGGGATGATCTTCGTACACCGGGCGACCTGGAGTGGTTGTTCTTCTGACATTCGTTGACGGTCCGCGGCAACGTCCCACAGATGAGGAGGGGCAAGACCCGTGTCGGATTCCTGGCCGAGTCAGTCATTGACCGGTTTGTCAACAAAAGAAGAAAGCTACCTTGACGCCGATCTTCTCGTCTACACTTGTTTGCTTCTCCTTGATTTGTTGCTCGAGCTTCTTGATGGCGGCACCGTAGGGCGCAGCGCCATAGGTCTTCAGCACCTGAATATCTCTGGGTATCGTTAGTCGACGTGATATGGATTACGAAGCTTGCGGGACGACGCACTCATCGGTCAATGGCGTAATCTTCTTCTCCTCGATCTCGTCGTCTGCGTAGGTCTTCTGGTACTTCTCCCAGTTCTGGCCGGTAGCGGAAGGCTAGTTGTCTGGTTAGCACCTGTCACCGGGAGGCACACGCAAGGGTCATCATTACCATGATGCAGAATGAGGACTGGGCGTCCTGCTGCCGGAAATTCTTGGAGTGAGGTCTGGAAGTTCCGATATCAAGACAGGATTTTTGGCGTAAATTCGTGAGGTTCTCGAGTGGTAGGTATGGTCGTCAAGATGGTAATGCTGGGGTGGATTGGAGATGGTGATGGAAGACGGTTCCGTAATCCCAGGTTGCCTTGAGCTCCCCAAGCACGGGCCACAGCTGCGAGGCTGCTGTGGAGCTAGGCCGGTTGGGGCAAAATGCAAACAGAGGTACCGGGGAAGGAACAACCTGCCGCCCGCTAAAAAATATCCCACCGCTGGGGGGCTGCTACCTGAGAGAAAGTGGGCGATCGCAAAAGAAGGCGACAGCGGGACACGACCAAGACGATACCCATATCTCTCCCCGCCGACATTATCTTGCTATTTCGACCTTGAATTTTCAGCAACAACTCAGGAAACTAGCAAAAACATCCAAAATGGCCACAGCTGCACCTGCCCCCGCCGGGGGTAACCAAGCTGCCTTCAAGGTATGGCGGGGAGTGCCGGTGACGAAGCTCTGGTAGCAGAGCTGTTGCTGACAATTTCCTAGGACAAGGAGAAGCCCGTCGCGGTCCGCTCTTCTAACATTGTTGCTGCCAGAGGTAAGCAAGGCGACTTCTTCAAGAGCTCTTCAGAGCAGAAGCTGACTTCCAGCTAGCCGTCGCCGATGCCATCAGAACGTCCTTGGGCCCCCGAGGCATGGACAAGATGATCCGAAGCGGGAAGGGCGAGACGATCATTACCAACGACGGAAACACGATGCTCAAGAGCATGTCGGTCATGCACCCTACAGCGAAGATGTTGGTCAACCTCTCGGCAGCGCAAGATGTGGAGGCGGGAGACGGTACTACATCTGTCGTTGTTATCTGCGGTAGCTTGCTGGGTGCTGCGGACCGCCTTCTGTCAAAAGGAATTCATCCCTCCGTAATCTCGGAGTCCTTCCAAAGAGCTGCGGCCGCTGCCGTCGAGGTTCTTCACGACATGTCACAACCTATCTCCCTCACCGATACCGCTTCCCTGCTCCAGGCAGCCAATACCTCCCTTTCGTCCAAGATTGTATCGCAATACTCGAACATCCTGGGTCCCATGGCTGTCAACTCCGTTGTCAAGACCATCGACCTGAAGACGGCCGACAACGTCGATCTCAAGAACATCAGAATAATCAAGAAGGTTGGCGGAACTATCGAGGACAGTGAGCTTGTGGACGGTCTGGTCTTGACCCAGCCCGTTCTCAAGGGCGCCGGAGGACCCGCGAGAATTGAGAAGGCCAAGATTGGTCTTATTCAGTTCCAGCTCAGCCCTCCCAAGCCTGATGTAAATTTACTCCTGAAATACCCCTATTCGACTTTCGCTGACCAATCAAGATGGAAAACACCATTCAGGTGAACGACTACAGACAGATGGACAAGATTGTTAAGGAGGAGCGTCTTTACCTCCTTAACATGGTCAAGAAGATCAAGAAGGCGAAGTGCAATGTTCTCTTCATCCAGAAGTCCATTCTCCGCGACGCCGTCAACGATCTTTCTTTGCACTTCCTGGCTAAGCTCGGCATCCTTGCCGTCAAGGATATTGAGCGAGACGAGGTCGAGTTCATCTGCAAGTCCACTGGCTGCAAGCCTATCGCCGACATCGACTCTTTCACCGAGGACAAGCTCGGTACGGCTGACCTCGTTGAGGAGGCCCAGTCCAACGGCGCCCGCATGGTCAAGGTTAGCGGAGCCAAGGCCACTGGCAAGACGGTTTCCGTCGTTGTCCGTGGCGCCAACTCCCTCATTCTTGATGAGGCCGAGCGCAGTCTGCACGATGCCCACTGCGTTGTCCGTTGCTTGGTGAAGAAGAAGGCTCTTATCGCCGGTGGTGGTGCCGCCGAGATCGAGATCGCTTCTCAGCTGGCCAAGCAGGCTCGTGCGCTGACGGGCACCGAAGCCATCTGCTGGAAGGCTTTTGCGGATGCTATGGAGGTTGTCCCTACGACCCTGGCCGAGAACGCTGGCCTCAACAGCATCAAGGTCGTCACTGAGCTCCGCCACAGGCACGAGTTGGGTGAGAAGAACGCGGGTGTCAGTATCAAGTCCGGTGGCGTCAACACCAACATCTCCAAGGAAAATGTCCTGCAACCGTTGTTGGTGAGCACTAGCGCCATCGAGCTGGCCGCCGAGACGGTCAAGATGATTCTCAGAATAGACGACATTGCTCTCACCCGATAAATGGAGAGATATGAGTCACGAAATGAAAAGTAAAAAGCAAAAGGGGATATCCGGGCTTGGTGATCATGTACATTACGGCTGCCCTGGCTTAATCACGGTATAGACGTGGGCCTGGGATTAAGGCGTCAGAACTATTAGAAGCTAAGAGCAATTGATCACAACTGATACCTTGATGACAACTGAGAACAGCCCATGTCTCTGATCAGAATGATGCATGACTCGGCGATTGCACGAGGTCCAGCTTTTCAGCCACTGCGCATCTCACCTTGACTGGTACAAACGCAAGGGGGGGGGATGAAGTATAACTGCACAAATGAACATCACTTAGCCACGGCTCAATTCGAACTCCCGTTTCAGCAAGTCAAAAAGTATCTTTATTCAGTAAACAGAAGCGGATCAATATGATTTACATAGAATCTTGCTGGGAAACTAAGGCAATCAGCTGCCCGGATACGAATAAGTAAGAAGAGGTATTATATGAAGTATGTACAACGCTCCCAGGCTCCCCCTTTGGAACTCTCGCTTAAAGAGTTTAGTGGTAAGAAGCGTCGCCGACCTCGACGATTCCAACGCCGGCAATCGTGTTCTCGTCCGACACCTTGGCGGCGGTACCATCGGCGGTGCTGAGAACAACGTAGACCTGGCCCTCAGCGGCATCGGGGATCTCGTTGGCAACGTACTATAAACTTTGTCAGTCCATGAACAACAAGCAAAGTCAGAAAGATGGTAAACTCACATCATTGCCGTTGACAGTAACCTCAACATAGTAAATGTCCAGACCGCTATAGAAGACGGCATATACCTTGGCACCAGCCGGGACGAGTCCCGCAGCGGATGCAGCAGCGTACGCCCCGTCAAAGACGACCATGTTGTGTCCCTTGACGAAGCTTGTCTGGATCTTGGGGAAAGCCTTGAAAGGCAGGGCGGGTGTGTTCGGGGCCAACGCCACGACAAACGGCACGGCGAGGCTGTGGACCTGGTTGAAGTCGAGAGGCGTGTCGAAGGCCTTGGGGAAGGGCTTGGCGCCGAGGGCAGCGCGGATGTAGGCCGAGTGCCGGGCCTCGACGGTCAAGATGGAGCCGGCGGGGTGAATGTAGGATTTGTCCGCAATGACGGCGGCGGCGCCGAGGTAGGCAGACACACCTACGCCCTCGAGGACAGAGGCGAGGGCGATGAAGTCGTGGGCATTTGTGGTCGGGAACTTGAAGGTGGGTGCGTCAAAGACGGAAGTTCCGAGAGCTGTCTTGAGGAAGTCCACGTGGGTCTGGAGGTTTGTTAATTCTGTTGTTAGGTAGCCTTTACTCATCAGGATGAGACTGACCTTCTCGTCCTCGTAGATGTTCTTCAGGTTCTTGTAGAATCTGCTGCCATCGTCGGCGCCGGCGAACTCGCAGAAGTCTGCCTCGGTGTAGTTGGCGAGACCTTCTCCGTAGAACTCGCGCTCCAGATACTCGAGGACCAAGGCATATCTTTGCGGGAGGTTAATTCAGGCATCAAGAAGGCAATTACTTGGAATGTAGACTTACTGGAGAATGGTCACATCGCCGCCCGGGAGAGGATCGTAGTTTGCCCTCTTCTCCAAGGGGGCGCCGAGGACTGAAGCCACCGAGGCAGCGGCAATGAGGATTGATGATGCGCGCATCTTGATTACTATTAACAAGGATACAAACGAAGATTATGAGCTTGGGTCTAAGAGAATGGAGAAGAGTTGGAAAGAGGATAGAGGGCTGCTGCTATACTTCTTTCGCCATTCTCTCTTTCTTGGGAGCGGTCATTTTATTTATTCACTCCGGTTGTCAGCATGTGTGGGCGGGCTGTGACGATGCTTCATCCGTAGAATTCACTGCGAGATTACTCAGAAACATCGCATACGGATCTCCGCGGCTTGACTGCGTTCCGTGAGGCTATTGGGCTCACTGGATGCATGCTAGCAATAGTCAATCTCGTGGTGACCAGGTGGTGCATTCCAAGCAGAAAGGATCGACCTCGTCACTTGGCGTGTTGCCATCAAGCAATATCTTGTCGCCCCAGGAAGAAGAGGGCCAGCCAGGTGGTCCGATGGGCCCGAAGCAGCGTGAGACATTGTCCATGAATTCAAGTGTGTTAGTGAGTGAGGGGCTTTTACCCCAGGGATGAGCAGAAATGGCTACCGAAGTTTGGGTCAACAAGCTCGGTCGGATGAAAGCGCGGAATTCTCTGAGAGTGCGGAGCAGATCTGGAATGTTTTTGGTGCACGATGAGATTGGTGCTTGCATTAGAGTATGTTAGCTCGAGGCAACGCCAGCAGCCGACGGGTTAGCCTGGTGGCATCTCTCATTCCCGTCCTCAATATCACCGGATGACATGCATTCCGAGACTGGTCGCCCGCGGCACTACGACGTTGTCAACGCTGAGCTTCCATGGGGAACCGCTTGCGATCGACGCTTTCCAATTAAGCTTACATGTCGGCCTAACGATGGGTTTTCTATTCCAAAGAGGGATGCTTTCATCCACTTGCCGCGATCCACAATCAGAGGTTAGCCTTAACGTCGCCGCCATAACGAACCTGGCGCAAGATGGACGGCTTCAACTCCGACACGCTCTTGAAGCCGGACAATCCCATGGTTAGATCTAAGTCAGCGAGCAAGCCAGCAATAACGGCTTTCGCCCCCTCCTTTCCGGCGATGCCCAGGCCGTAGATGGCTGGCCGACCAATGAAGACAGCTTTGGCTCCCAAAGCGAGCGCCTTCGCAATATCCGCTCCAGTGCGGATGCCCGAGTCGAACATGACGGTAAGCTTGTCGCCCACGGCACCCACAATCTCAGGGAGCATCTCCAGCGAGGCGACGCCACCATCGAGTTGCCTTCCGCCATGATTGCTGACGATGATGCCGTCCATGCCATGTTCAACAGCCAACTTGGCATCCTCTACGCTTAGCACGCCCTTCAGGACAATGGGCCCATCCCAATTCTTCTTGAGAAGAGCCAAATCTTTCCAGGTGTGATGGTCACCCGGGAAGGCCTGGCTGATCCAGTACCGGGATGCGCTGATCACGTTGTCCTCTACCTCCTCACCATCGTTCTCCGCCGCGAACTTCTTTCGGAAGACGGGATCGCTGAAGCCGACTGCGTTGCCCGTGCCGGTTATGAACGGAAGGTAGGCGGAATCCAGATCGGCAGGCCTCCAACTCAACGTCACGGTGTCGAGAGTCACAACAAGAACCTTGTACCCTGCAGCCTTTGCTCTTCGCAGCAGAGAACCAGTGATGTCGTCGTCCATGGGCCAGTACAGTTGAAACCAACGATGGCTGTCGCCCATTACGGACGCTACCTCTTCAATTGTGGAGGTCGCAGCTGTGCTGAGGGTGTAGGGCACGCCAAGCTCTGCGCAAGCGGAGGCGAGTCCGGTCTCCTTGTCTTCATGGAAGATGCCCTGGACGCCGATGGGAGCCATGAGGACCGGTGATTCTGAGCATGTGTTAGCCTTGAACCGCCACGTCCCCGGGGATTCGCACGTACCGTAGGTCACACCAAAGAGCTCAGTCTTCAGGTCTCGTGGATTGGTTGGCTTCAAGAAACGAGGAATGATCTTCCACTGCCTGAAAGCGAGGCGATTGGCGTCCATGGTAGAGAGCTCTCCGGCACCTCCAAAGACGTAGCCGAAGCACTCCTTGCCCATGGCCTTTCTAGCCTGTTCCTCCAGCTTGTTGGGGTCTGTTGTCACAATGGGCAATTGGCCCGTCATGATGCCCTGTTGGTAGATGCTGACGGCATAGGAAGAATAGGGAGGGCGGCCTTCGCCTTCGTCGCTCATTTTGAAAAGTGAATTAGTCTACGATTGTGTAATTGATTTTGGTGAGTCTGTTGAGATTGATAGCTTTGCCGGCTTCGAAAGAGTCGTTGAAGAACCGGGAAGCATGCAAGTTGATGGCTGATCTGATGATTTGAGTCTGAGAGCTGCTGAAGCGAGATGTTTGTTTAGCATGGGTGTTTTACGAACACTTCGGGGACCGCGGAGTCGGGGTCGAGTGAAATGCCTCGGCATAAGCTTTCCGTGCAGCTTCGTCATAGTAACATCAAGAGGCACTGCCGGTGTTCCAGCTGTGATGCTAGTTCCCCACTGAGAGCATGAAGCTGCGGAACATGTCCCGATGCAGCTTGGTTCACTCGAGCCGCCATCCAAGTCATCGTAACAGAGAATTCTTGAAGAGAAAGTCGAAAGGGGAGAGGTATTGAAGGTTGAACAGCTGAACTCTCGGTCATGGAGATGGAGAGTAACCCTTTCCCCACAATCTCTTCCCGGCACCTACGTCTTCCCGGTAGCTACGAAAGGTACCCAAATGTACCCCTTAAGACCCCTGCAGTGAGCTGCATCCACAGTGCAAGCGCGACGTGCGACCCCACCATCGAATTGTGTGAATTGCCTTACACCCCGCGATTCTCATTCTTCCAATCCCACCGCCGGGTCCACGACTCCCGTCGTCCTCTACATCGCGTTCTACACCGAGCCTCACACAATATGCCATAGCGCACCCCGGCCAAACCAGCACCACCGCCAAAAATGGATATCGACGACATCCTCCGGGAGGTCGACCCCGTCTTCCACTCGATCCCCTCAGAGACACGCGACCTGCAAGCCTTGACGCGCGCCTGGGTGGCAGAACGCTCCGCACCAGAGCTCCTCGAGTAAAACCTCCCTCACCCCGAATCAAATGAAGAAAGACGCTGGCGAAGGAGAGACGAAGCTGACGCATTATCGCGAAACAACACAGATGGCCTCCAGACAAACTCTTCGAACGCGTCAATGCCCGCATCAAAGCCCAAATCGAAAAAGTGGAAGACCTGACGGGCGACATGGACCCCAAGACGAACTTCGCCCTGATCGTGATCCAGACCGAGCTGGAGCGCTTCAAGTTCCTCGTCCGCAGCTTCCTCCGCGCCCGCATCGCCAAGATCGACAAGCACGCCCTGCACTACCTCTCCTCCCCGCTCCTCCGCGCCCGCCTCTCCGAGACGGAGCTGGCCTACGCGACGCGCCACCAGGCCCTTCTGCATAACCACTACCTGTCGTCCTTCCTGTCGTCCTTCCCCCCCGCACTGCAGAATCTGAATGACACAGCGGGGAACATCAGCATGATTGACGGTCCAGAACTGGATACGGCCGTATTCATTCGGCTCCTGCGGGACGTGGCTGTGGAGGGAAAGGGCACGGATTCAGATGGTGTTGTAGACGGCAAGACGGGTGATATTTTGATCCTGAGGTGGTCTAGCGCCAAGACCGTGGTTGATTCGGGCGATGCGGAGCTCGTCTGAGCGGTTGGAGCGCAGAATGGACATACAATACGGGCTACGAAGCATGCATTCGCCGACGCGGATCCCGGGGCCACGGCAGACGCGGCGACTGCATGGTCGGGTCAAGCCGGAGAGTTGGTGACAACCCTTCTATTCGCGCTGACCTGCCCTGCGCAGGATGGCGTGACGTTCTCCCGCTAAGCCCACGTGGTGATGTCAACCCAGGTCAAGGACCCGGGGTCAGTCGACAATTCCGGGGAACGTTGGCCATGAAGGGGACGAACGCCCGGGGATGGACCCCCCGCGTGTTCGGAAATGACAGTCGTACGTCTGCCCCGCGTCGGGCCTCTCCGACGCCAGGCTGAGCATCTCCGCGTTGCCGAGCGACAAGATCAACGTCAATCAATGGTGGTCAGACAAAAGAGAGTGGCCAGATTCCGCCCGAGGAGGCCGCAAAGGAGGGGGGAATTGACGCAGCTCTATCAGTCGGGCATTGTTCTTATTTGGATGAAGGCTATATCGTTGAGGTGCCTGCGAATCAAAAATAGATCGAGGATTATGAGGTATGATGGCAAGAAATTTGATACATTTCCCAATACTCGTGCGTGTCAAGCACTGCTGCTGCGACTGGGCTCTGTGGGTGACCAGCCGCTGCGCTCTTTTTCTAAATGAAACTTTGCCCGCCATGCATCGCTTGCGAGATGAAATGGAACCTTTCCAAATTCTAGAAATGCCCCTGAAAACGCCATATCGCAAGAGTCAACGGAATTCCATCCGGACATCGTCCCCAAAACCCTAATCCAATTTTCCCAGTTTCCAATTATCCTATGTGCAGTCCAATCCTCCTCAAACCCAAGTCGTGATGCTCCCAAAGCCAACGGCCCATCCACCTAGAGATTTGCGTGTTTAAAACGCGTAAGCGTTACCTAGTCCTAGCACACCAGCACCCCCGATTCCTCTCGCCTCGCTGTTGCGGCGACTGCTTGGATTGCTGTGACTGCCTGGCACAATGACCATGCCTTTATCGTTCTCGAGCTTCAACAAAACCTGCGATTTCTTTCTCTCCAACCCTCCCTGCTTCTTCAATGAGGCAAGACCAAAGAGGGCGCCGCGCAGCCCCAGATCAAGACGACTTGATTCGTGAATACCAAAAATACCGGCTGTTGGCAATGAAACTTTGCGGCCGTGGCCCAACGATATTGTGCTCGAGTTCTTCGATGTGTATAGTGAATTTGGCCGTGGATACAATGCACGCGGTATCGACATCTTGCGGTGATGCCCGAGATAGTTGTCGATCAAGTCGTCGGCAGTGAAAGAAGCTCTGGGGAGTGTCCAATGGGACAGTGACTTTGACTTTGCGTCGTCGGGACCTGGGGTATCATCGACTGCAAATTCGGGAAACGGCACAGTTGGCTCGGAAGGCTCTGAGTAATCCGAGTCTTCAGTCTCTGTCATCAACGGAGGGGTGGATGGTTCATGGGGCTCATCGTCCTTGTCACTGAACGAGGCAGAGTCTGACGTCGGCGTGCGCGAGGCCTCCGACGTTACAGACGGTGCTTCGTTCAGAACAAGAAAGGACGGGTCCCGGCGAATCTCGGCGGCAGGGTCAAGTCTCGGCTCGCGGGGTTCTGTGGGAACCGGGGAAGGCTTCTCGGCTTCGGGTACAGGAGAGGGTTCGATGGTCTCGGGAACGAGAGGGATTGGAGTAGGCTCGGTGGTGTCATATGAAGACGTACAGGCATCGACCTGAGAAGTCGGGGCGGGCTTCGGCACCGCATCCTCGACAACCGGATCGGTCTTTGTCACCTCGAGGAAGTCAGGCGCGCTCGTGGTATTATCAGCGTTGAAATTAGAGGACATTGCGAAATCCAGGCTGATGGGAGAGTTGAGGCTAGTCTCAGCCGCGGTGGCAAAGCTGGAGGGACTAGACATAAATGCTGCTGGTGCGATAGAGTCCGCATCGTGATATTCGGCGTCTGAGTCGTCTTCGTCTTCGTCGACAATTGGTTCAATTGCATACTCCAAGTAACCCTCCAATGGCAGAGGGGGCAACGCCGGTGGCGTTGACTGCTCTTCCGGGGTAATGACAATCGCAGGTTCTGTTGCGGACTCCTTGTCGGGGGTAATAATAATTGTGGGCTCTGTAGTCGACTCTTCATCGGGAGTCACAACAATCACGAGATCTGTTGTCACTTCTTCGGGTGCGGTGGTCACCTCTTTGACCGGGACCTCGGGCGCGGCAGCCTCTTCCTCCTCGACGGGCACACAGCAATACTCCAACCAACCCTCGAAAGCGGGCTCTTGGGCGGCTGTTTCCTGCTGAGGCTCGAGTGAGTCGACCACAGGTGCCGATCGCAACTCAACTAAACTCGGCTCGGGCTTGAGTTCTGGCACCTGAATATCTTCGGGCTCAGGAGTGCGCTGCGAACCAGCCAGCGAGCGTTTGTCGGCATCGGAGTCAATCGATGTCAAAGACTGCCGCGAGATGGAACGAGGTCCCTTGCCAAATAAGTTGAACTGTCGTGGTCCGTTAAAGCGCGCCATTGTTGGGGTCGACGGTCCTACGACTGAATCTTCAATTAGCTCGCTGTCGGAGGTCTCGGAACCCGCGATATTCGGGTTCGCATCAAACGGCTGAGGGCGGCCGGATAGCGTTCGCAAAAAGGTGGGCGTAATCAACAAGCTCTCGCGGGGCGTACCAATGTCGCTGTCAACAAGACTTGGAGTTGACGACGAAGACTGATATGTAGAAATAGCATCTTCAGCCGACGAAAAGGACAGACTCTTCGATGTTGCTTTGGCAGGAGTTTCAGGCTGTTGCGAATGCCCCACGGTGCCTATGACGCCGTCGGCCATCGTTTCAACCCCACCATCACTCTGAAGCGTTTCATCTTGTGCCACAGGTTCGGACGGTTCGTTGGAACTCTCATCGAAGGAGTCCGGCACGGGCCCATGCGGCGTCGGGATCGGGAGCGGGCTGCTTGACGGCAAAGCTTCCATCTCAGCAGGGTCATTCGCTGCAGAGACGGGGCGCTCAACCACACGGATATTCTGGGGTTCGGCATCGGACAGCGAGCACGTGTCTTTCACCACCATGGAGATGTCGGATCGGATTCGGTCCTTAAGTCTCGTCAAAAATATCTCCTTGATTGTCTCAGAATCTTCGCCTTGGCGTTGTCCCGTTGCGTAGTATGGCGAACGGGCCACGAGAGTCTTGTCCAGAACCAAATGGCCACGCTTGTGGACCATGAGAGTGATGCTCATGTCGTGACCACCGAGGATGTCCGCAACACCTGTCTGTACTCGGTCGAGGACGGCTTTAACAGTTCGCCTAGAATAACAAGCAGTCGAGTCGAGACAGACGGCGAACGGTTTTTCTGCCTTCCAACCCCGGCCAGAGAGTTCGTAAACTGTCAGCCGGAGGTCATCCATCTCGTTCAGCTCTTTGTCGGTGTCATCTCGGACTGCAGTAAATGCGTGCTCGAGCTGATTTACAAATTGTTCACAGTCAAGACCGTTGGGGTCTTGAAATAGCAGCAAGTTGCTGTCGAGCTCACGGCGTAGATGTCTGTGATCTAAGCCCAGCTGGTTCCGGATTTGGAAGCTGACGTGAACGGCGTTCTGTTCTGAGTGATGGCACTCCTCTAGGTAATCGAATCTGTTGCAGGACCGATGTTGCCTATCGAAGGCCATCTTTCTAGAATCCAGAGAGCGTTGCATAGCTGTCGACAGGACCCAGGCCATGTCCTCGCCATGAGACAGTGTTAGTGGAGAGCTCTGATTGCTCTTGAGGGTGATGGTCCGCTCCCATTCCCTTTGTCTACGGGACTTGCATCGACTTCGGAAACGCAGGGTGATTTCGTAACCAGGGACAAACTCCCAGTCTTGGGTGGTATCAATGAAACGTGACTGTGGAATGTGAAGGAGAGATACGGGGTTGCTCAGGGGCTTGAGAATCTCAAGCTCGCTGCCTGATCTCTCGCGTATCTTGCCGTGCATCCATCTGAAGGAGCGGTCGTGGAGCTTAAGGAAGGAGCCGATGATGCGGTCTGTGGAGCGGGCGACTTCCATAGCGGTTGACTTGTCGAGAGGGAACTTCTGGTATGACTTGAAGGACTTGGTAGCCCATGGCTCCGGTCCTCCTCTGTAAATTTGGTAGATTAGCTCAAACCGCAGCGGCTTGCCATCTCCGATTTGGGGGATGGACCGCTCGAGAGCGGTTGAGTCTCTGCGGGTGAGCAGCTCAGTTGAGCAATGTGTAAGGCGACGGATGAGAGCGTGGCATAGTTGTTCCGTCGGTTGGAAGCCGTGGGAGGCCTGGTACTGCCTCTCGTAGGTGAGATCGAGGGACGGCTGAAACTTGATTGTGACTTTCACAGATAAGGCAGTCGACGGCGTCTTTTCGAATTTGGGATCGCCGAGTCCTGTAGCAGTTCGAGGTCGCCCCGGGCTGGAGAGGAGAAACCTCCTCTGAATACCCGAGGCGCCTGAGTACGACGTTGCAGGGCGAACGAGGTCGGCCTCGGCCATGACCGTCAGATGATTTGAAGTTGAAGCAACACCAGTAGGTTGGTTGGTGGTGGTAGTGAAATCGAGGTCGGTTACCAGTTTCCACCAGACTCAAACCGAATCTCCTTCAGATGGCGTCCGGGGGAGGAGGGGGACGCCGGGGGTTTAAAAAGCGGTTTCGAATCGGAGAAGGACAAAGTCGTAAATGGAGCCCTAGTGCAGAAAGGCCCCATCGAATCATCCATTTAAGTGCAGTAGTACGACAGGGAGAGCAAGGTCCAAGAGTTCCAAGGCTAAGGTATTAGCGACAGGACCAAGGAAGACTCAAAGTGACGAAAAAGGGTAGGAGGCGGAAGGCTTGGGGAAGCGCATATGTCAAGCACGAACAAGGCGCAAGAGGCTTGCAAGACAAAGAAACCAGCCAAATGCGCGGGAGCGGGTCACGCGAGGAATAAGTATGAGATGTTATGGCAGTGATGGTGGTGTGGTCGTGACGCGCCGCCGCAAGAGGTTGGGCGACCTTTGGGAACCCATGGCATGATTATGCCCATTATGGCCCCGAACAGGGAATTGCCGGCCAACCGGGGAAGCCTCTGCTGAGGAAGCTTTCCGGCGCAGGACATCCTCTGATTGCGATTCTTTGGGGTCCTTCTCCCCATAGGAGATTAAGGTCAGGGTCTTCGGTCCACGCTCGTGGGGATAAGGCTGAAATTGGAAGGGAAACAAGCAGCAGGTTGTGGAATAACATCCGCATTGCTTGGGTCGAGAACACGACCCAAAGGCCCAAGAAGAGGCCGTAGTGTCGCAGTGATTACCGTGGTGATTGATTGACTGCCACACGGCCGGACGGCTGCTGCGTTGTACCGTCGCAGCGAATGACGGAAAGACAACACAACATGACAACAAAAGCGGCTTCAGTCCTAACCGTGTCCAACTTCCGTCCCGTCCGTTGCCTATCTCAGGTCCGAATTCAGCAACCCGAAGGGCAACCCAACGCGACGTTGCGTTGCGCTCGAAGGAGTGCGGCGAAGCGCTGTGCTGCGCTGCGCTGAATGACTGCATGAGATATTTGCGACGACTATCAGGAAAAAGGCAGGCCAGACGTGCCGCTTGGCCATGTGCCGAGTCTTCCTCGTTTTCACTGCGGCTGCTGCTAACTGCTGCACCTCATTCTGGAGCTGCTCCTCCTTCGTGCGTCTGCATGCTGTGCGGTGTTTTTTCCTGTGTTTAGCATGTGCCTCGCATTGCAGTGTCCTGCCTCTTTGCAACGCATAACACCGCTGGATACCACTAACTGCAGTGACAAGGGTAGCGAAAGCGGGCACAGGTGGGCGGCAAACCGCACCGTTTGGGTCGACGGGGCCCTTTTTCCCTCCCTGAGTCGGTCGTCGGCGTCAGCGATTTGACCAGTCGATCGACGACTCAGCGATGGCGCTGTGTAATTGACCAGACTCGCAGAGGCCCATGGGTCAGACGCACGACAGGCGGACGAGAGACCAGGTCGCGCGCGAGACGGCCGGACTGGACGGGGTGACGGCCTGGGCTGAACCTGGGCGTCGGGAACTCTCGCTAAAGCGCCTGAAGAAACCCGCATCCGTCACCAGATCCTGGCATGATCTCCGTCAGAACCAGCTGCCAGATACCGACCAAGGGTGAGGAGAAGCGCGGCACAGATCGGAGAGAGGGGCGGCCACAGCAGGCAGGCCGTGACGGCGGGCTCGCGTGCCTGACGGTCTGACCTCAATCTCTCCTCGGTCACGTTTTTCGCAGTAGCAGCACCAGCGGGCGAGGGAAGAGTTTTTCCTCTGCTGCTGCATGTCGAAGTGCCGTTGGAACTTGTCTGACGGTGATAGGTAGGGCGTCCTGCAAGACAGAACCTGGAACCCAGGAAACAACAGCCAACACCCTGCCTCCGAACCGTTGCTTGACCCAGGTGCCCAAGACTTGTCGCAGAGTCAGGGAAGCGAAGAAGGGTACATAGCAGGAAAAAGGAAAGGAAAAATCTCGACATTCAACTCGCTTTGAAGAAACCCCCCGCAATAACATTGCATTGGCCAATGAAAGTCCTCGCAGCCAGACGAAGCGGATCGTCAAAACCCATAATGCGCGCCAATCGGGGCTTTGTATTACATAAGTAAGGGCTCTCCACAAACGCAACTGCACGCCAACATCAATCAACACGGAAGGCGAGGAGCACCGCACCCCAGAGTGTCAAGGGGTCGGTCAGCCCCGGGGCCGCCAACGCCACCATCCTTGTCGAACCCACGCCTGCGATGCGTGGTCAGTCCACTCTGTCCACTCCGATGGGATGGGACAATCCACCAGAATGCGCCAAAGTGGGAACCGTGTGGAACGGAGGACACTGAGTTTCCCAGGGACCAAGCAAGACAACGACGACGTCGTTTTTTCTCTCTCTCTTGCAATCAAAGACTCACTCTTGCGCGGTTATTTTTCCAGCCACGCACATTCTCTCTCAGCCGCCTCACTGTTTGACTGTCTCGTGCCCACTGCCGCATCCCGAGCCGATGGCAGAGTGGCCTTCATGCCATGCAGGCCGTTTACGTGCTCTGCAGTAGTTCCGAGACATGTGGACGCCAACCGCCGCCCGCGCAGTCCTCTGCAGCCCCGTCATTCGAAAGTCCTCACCGACGATTGGCGATTGTGGGGAAAATGCTTGTGAATTTTCACCCTTATCAGACCTGAGGTATATCAAGGCTCTGTGCCGTCGTCTAGAGACGCAAAGTCGCAGATTCGCGCATCTGGCGGTCAGCTAGTCGACATTGCGAAACATCAATGACCGTTGGAAAAGAAGCCATCCTACGAAAGGAGTCATTGATCAACCCGAACTCTAAGTACGCGCACAGATCAGTTCGTCTCGATCGAGTCGCGGAAATGCATCGAGGTCAAGGCTCAAGCTCCTTGCTGCTTCCAGATCTCTAGGGGGATTCCGTCCTGCCGCCAAGAAATGTCACGACGTCAAGCCCATGAACGTTACTGGCGTCACCACTATGAGATAGCGTTCATCCGGCCCGCAAACGGTGGCAGAGCTGTTGAACTCTAATCACCAAACTTATGTTCTGTGAGTCGTCATCGATGCCAGCCTGCCAGCCTCAAGGCGTCCCCGTCCCACTTTATCACTTTATTCGAGGGGTCACCGGTGGCTTGAGGACATTCACATTCTAGATCCGTTCGTTCCGCGTCCTTTGGAAACGATGATGCCTGTCGTCTTCGGATGGGCTGCTCAGCTGGCCCGAGACATGAGACGGTTTTGGTCTCTCAGCTACCTTGAAGGTAGCCACAGCTGAGCCACAAGATCAAGTACTTGCATGACGTCCACTCAAGCACAGGAATGGGAGCTACTGCGAAGCTAGAAAGCATGAAAATAGATGCTCCTTATCACGTCGCTGACTCGGCTCGATGACTGATTTCAGTCCCTCATAGCCGGTCACTGCCAGCTCAATTGTGGCCAAATGGTAGAGGTGATGAGACGATGTGCATTCAAACAATTGCTTCCGATGTGATCAGCCTCGGCCTTGCCTAATTGTCTCGGCATCAATAACATCACTAGGCTCCTGGCCACAGCGTATAAGTCAGGCACGTCAGAGATGAATCACAAGCTGCACTACCCGATCTTACAGTTTTCTATAATCGCTATGTTGGAATGATCATGATCACGAAGCTGTCTGTATTCATTCCGCAGTGAGTGCCCTGGGATTATCCCATGTTTCAAGTACTTGAAACGCCACCCAGCGACACTGAATCTTTCCTGGCGCTCAGAATTGGTAGAGCTCTGATGGTCAGGCATATGCTCGCTGGCAGGATGTGCTCTCCACTGAAACTAGTCCATTAGTCCCTCGCCCTTCATATCCAATGTTGCACGTTCATGAGGATCTCTCAGTCACATCTCATAGAAGCAATGGGAGCTCTGGATTATTGGTCTTAAGTACGTATCGTGGTCCTAGAACACTTATTCCAACAGACGAACAAGGCCGTCAGCTTCTGCTACAATCTCACAAAAGATGAGAGGCGTCAAGTTGAGAGTGGGTTTAGATGAATGGACTGGTAGGCTTAGCAAGTATATGCAGAGACATTCCTTTTGGCAGAGTACCACAAAGACCGCAGATATCACATCTGATCCATCATATAAAGCTACTAGGTAAACATGATAGCTCCACGAATCATTCCAATTTGGTGTTTCCCAGTCACTGTAAGCTCAGCTCACCTCACTTACTTACATGACTGGCTGTGTCCTGTCTGTTGCATTAGCAACTATTCCATTTCAATGCACAGTATCAATTCTCAGACAAGCCATGTTGGTTGTGACGAAGATGAAACTCATTGTTCTTCTAAAGGCTGAAAAGCAGAGAAATGGAACCCCTCATTCAAATCTCCTGAATCTTTTGAGTTTCTTGGTCAGGCAATCTCTGCCAACCCTGGCCTCAATGCCTTTTCAGGCGCTCTAACATGGACGTAAGTGAAGTTCCCCGGCAGAGACAGACGGAACTGCCATGCACTGCAGTCGTCAATTTCAGTATATTGTAGTTGCTATGATACGAGTTTTGTGCGGCTCTTTGGGTTCACTTGTTGTCGTTGCAGCCCGCTTCTTTGGCCACTCATTACTTTCTCCGCCAGGCCTCATGTCGAAGACCATCAAACGGTCTCATTCAAGTTGAACGGGACCTTGCAGCTCTTTCCTTCGTTTGTGCCCTCTTGATTTAAATCTCGCCTTGATCTTTTTCCTGTATTTAACTTCTCAATTCTTCTCTGAAGTTTTCACCACACACAACCACAACCCTACAACACAGGTTGGCAGCCTATCTGCCTCTCCATCCGACACGTCCCTAGGAACGAAAGTCCATCTAACCAGCGTCTTCTTGCTCAGAAAGACTACCTTACCAAGGTAGAATTGCACAGACAGCTCTTCGGATCGACAACTTGGCTTCACAAATTAATTGCACCTACAACAACAAAATGGCTACCGACAAAATTAACCACGAGAACACCGGCGGCTGTGTTCAAGAGGTCGATCATCAGCCCGGCTCTGATGTCGAGGACTGGGAGTTCGTTCACGAGTACTCCTTCAAGTATCAGTCTGAGAAGTCTGTCGACGAGAAGTCTACCCACAATGCTGTCGTCAACAGCGTCACCGACAGCGCCATCGTCGACGACAAGCAGGCCGACGGCGAGGTCACCCATCAGAAAGAGGAGGGCATGACCACGGATGTCGACGAGAAGCTGGCCGCCAAGAGAGAGAAGAAGAGAGAGAAGAGACGTGCCTACAAGAAGCGTGCCCAGGAGAGACGCGCCCTAGAGAAGGAGCAGGAGAAGGACACCGTCGCCGACGTCGCTCAGCAGAACGAGCAGATCTCCGACCAGAACCAGCAGAAGCTGGCCGACACCCTGGCTGAGGTCACCTTCGCCAAGAAGCAGATCGACGATGAGATCCGCAGTCTCCAGAACGCACAGAAGATTGCGCAGAACATGGTCGACAAGCTCAATGAGGAGATGACCCAGAAGATGTCTGTCCTTGGAATCGCCGACAAGGAGACCGACGAGAAGACGCAGAAGGAGGCCTTGTTGGCCGACCTCACCGACCTCGTCTCGGACTGGGAGGAGTACTTTGGAGAGGGTGATCTCGAGTCTTGGCAGAATCTCTGCGGTGACCTGGGTCTGCCCAAGGATCTGCCCAGCAAGACAAAGTGTCGCAAGGTAAGTGTCTGAGACTTCCTAACCTTCGAATATGCGCTGACTTCACGGCTTTTATCTCTTAGGCTATCAAGACTGTCCATGTCAACATTCGCCAGTTCCTGGACACCATCCGCTACCCCGGAGGCGTCTTGTTCTTCAAGAACGTCTACAAGCTTGCCCACTGGTCGCGCCAGAACAAGAAGTTGGTTCCCAAGGACCTCATCACCCGTGGACATCCCATGCGCGCCCTCATGCGTGAGTTCAGTCGCTGCTACTAAGCACGGAAGTGAACCTTGCCACTCGTCTGGGGTTGAATTGGAATCAGAGATGGATAGGGATCGATGGAGGGGTATGAAGGGATTCTGGTATTCATGGAAACAGTAATTACCCAGCAGCCAACTTTTAATACGCCAGCCGTCTATACAAACTTCCTGCCCGTGCTCTCTGCTCTAGGACCGTATCTCCCACAGTCTAATCTTACCCGTGTCATTACCAACCGCCAGCAGATCGCTCTGCCTTCCAAACGCAACAGCAGTGACTCTGCCCAGGGGCGTCTGCGCCGTGGGCCAATTCCTGTAGACGGTGCAAGTAGGCAGGTGTACCAAACGCAGCGCGTCCTTCTTCTCATAACTACCAAAAGCCATCAGCTGGCCGTCCGGAGAGAATGTCAGCGTCGTGATGGGCGTGACGAGCTGCTCAAAGGTGCGCGTCGGCTCGGGGCGCTCCACGACCTTGACTTCGCCCGCCTTGGACTTCATGACGAGCGCCTCGCGGTCGTAAATGTTGGTGATACCACTGCTGGAGCCAATAGCCACCCATCGGTCCTCGCCAATGAACTCAGGGCCCTGGTGGCCTCCCAAAGCGATGACGATGCCGCCCACACAGCCCTCGTCATGCCAAACGGCACGGAATTTGCGGTCATCCACGCAGTACTCGCCGACGGAACCGTCCTTGCCGAGAATAGTGAGCCCCTCTCCATTGCTCCACCACACAAAGTCCGCGATACCGTGTCTGCTATCGAGGCGCGCCGCGGCAATCCATTGCCTGGACTCGGTGCTGATGATGTTGACGATGCCACCGCCCTTCCTGGTGGACGCAACGAGTCCCATGTACCGGCCGCAAGGGCTGAGCTTGAAGCGCTCCATGCTCTTGTGCTCGTGTTGGTGGCCCTGGACACGGGCGGTCTTCTGCACGTGGCCGGTCTCGAGGTCCCAGCTGTGGTAGAACTTGCGACGACCGGCAAAGAAGATCTGGTTGCCTGACGGGTAGAGGAACTCGGCGCGGCGGACATCGACGCCCTTCGCTTGCACGGAGGTGAGCATCGGGTTCGGGGTAGGGTGTGCCGTCGGGTTGATGTGGTGCAGGTACAGGACCGACGAGACGCTGGAGGACAGGAGAACGGGGTATTTCGGGTGGAATGAGAGGTTGTTGACAGAGGCCTTGTGAGCGTCGGGGATCTCGCGCGTGCGCTGGATGTCGATGGTCTCTGGCCTGAGGCGGGTCCTGCCTTTCGAGTCCTTGCCAGCAAGTCGGTGGACGTCGCGAAGGAACTTCTCCAGGGGCGCGGTGGAGAGGTCATCGTCGCCGCCCTCCTCGTCGGAGCTGATGGAGGAGTCGGAGGCGGCGGCTGACGATCTCCTCCTTCTCTTCGACGGGCGCTCTTCGGATTCTTGAGCCCACTTTGGCAGAGGGTTCAGTCGGAGAAACTGCTGGCGCAATCTTCTGCTGTACTCGGCGCCGCTAACGACATCCTCGCCCTCACTGATTCTCAGCTTCCGTAACCTCGTCGCGTTCGCCAGGGAAACCGTCAATCGCTCATCATCACTGTCCTCCCATGCTGGTGCATTGGGGTCAACGGCGGCGGGCTGCTGCTTGCCGGCTTGCGAGCCCTTGGCCGAGGGGACACCGGTGTCGAGCATGAAAAAATCATGGTCGGCGGCATCCTCTAGTGTGGTCTTGTCTTGCGCAACAAGTTGTTGATTCCTCTCCTTCTCCAATCGTTCGATATCGCCCAGAACATCGTTGCGGAAGAGCTGTTCGCGAAAGTCGGCCTTGCCTCCCAGGACCAACCGCTCAAGTTCCTCTTCGTCTGAATCCTTCTCGTCAAAGACTGTCTGCGGGTTGCGCTGGTGGGTGGTTTCTTCGAGCTCGGATCCCTCAGAGTCTGAGGAGGAGGTGGCCTCCTCCTCGTCGGGGAACTCTTCAAAGGGCTGCTCGTTGGCCATTGTCGCGGTCGTGGGGTTTCGACGAGAATTGAGGTCTTCGGCGCACCAGCTATCGAGGTGGGAGCGGGTTGGCGACTGTAAAGACGTCCAGAATTTTTTTACTGGGGGCGTACAGCCTTGCAGAATGCTGTAGAGTTTGATTGGCGAGTGTATTCAGCCACACGTGGCTCATAGCCAATGAGAGCGTCCTGGAAAGCGCGGCTGATAGTGGGACACTGCCCCGCACCAGCACTGTACCGTACGTTGAGTGTGTGTTTTTGAAGTCCAAGTCGGCATACCAACCTTCTCGAAGACACTGCATGTTTTAAGAACCTAATTGCATACTCTCTCTCAATGTTTGCAGTTTCATACGACTACGAAAGCCAAGTAGTACGTGCATCGGTATGTATATCGTGTGGAATTCAGTGGGAACGATCTTGACTGGGAACCTTTTTTTTCTCCTGTTCCTCACACTCTGGGAGGGGGTTTAAATTGCAGTGAAATGGATGTCGTTGGCTGGGTACTGCTTCCGCCCCTGTTCGTGACAGATTCAGGTTCCAATCAAGCATGATTGACCAAAATGGCGGCTCGTTTAGTCATTGGCCTCCAGAGTTTAATGAGGTGTAGAATCCTTCTCAGACTGCCATTTCAAGACACCGATAGGTACAGCTTCAGATTTCTACCCCATCACCACGACCATGACGAAAGAGTACGAGAATGTAGTCTTGCTGAGCTTCTGTTCCGCCGCATCTGCTCACATCAAAGGACGACTTCACGGGAGACAAACACTGTCTCTCGCGATTCTGTCACTTACGAAGGCGTCGCGGCAAACAAGACCTTCTTCGAATGTCGCCCCTTTCAATACACATTGTTTTACTTTAAGCCTTCGTTCACTGTTTGGGCTATGTTACAAGTGTCAATTGCTGTTCTTTTATGGGACAGTCTTGGCGGATGGAGCAGGATCATTGAGATGTTACAGCAACCTTCAATGCCTCATCCAACCGACCCAAATCCAGGCTCACACTCTCATGGCTCTTCAACGTCAACACAGCCGCCTTCTGCGCGACATCAATCAAGTTCTGAACCTTGCCTCCCTTCGCCAAGCCCGCAATCATGACACCCAGGAAAGTATCTCCAACACCATTGACTGACACAATGTCCTCGATCGCGACCTTCTCCGCCGGCGGGAACAGACGCATGTAGACGCCTCCAACAGTGGGATGGTCGACAGGCGCCCTTGTAAGAAGCCACCTCTCCTCGTTCCTGTCCTTGAGACGGGGATCGCCCCGTCCCAGGATCGTAGTCAACAACACGCCCTTGGATCCCAACTTCGTCACGAGCGTGGGGATGTACGGCAGAAGATGGATAGTCTGCACCGGAATACCAGCATCCGTCATCTCCGCGGACGTAAGCTGCACGAAGCGCTCCCTCGCACCACGCATGTTGAATGCATCGATGACCTCAAACCACTCCGGCGTGTCGAAGAAGCCGTTCTCCTTGGCAGCCGTGTACATGGCCGTAAGCTCAAAGTTGTTCGGCGACGCGATGTCGATGCCCGGGTTCGGGAAGACGCCCAGGTGCGGGTGCTCCTTGGGGAAGAGGCCGATCGACTTGGCCGTCGAGACGGGCTCGAAGGCGACGCCGCAGCGCTGCTCGCGGCCGGCCTGGATCCAGGCGCGGATGTCCTTGGGGCTCCAGTTGCCGTCGACGACCAGCCAGCCTGGCTTGGCGCCCGAGACGGCGGACTTCCAGTACTCCGGGAAGGAGTGGTTGGCAAAGATTCCCATGTCGGCCATGGCGACCACGAGGTTCTTCTCGGCGTCGTTGACGGCGACGTACTGGGCGGTGCGGTTCGAGTGGTGGTACTCGGACCCAAGTTGGCGGATGTAGGTCGTGTCGAGGCCGGATGACTCGAGCGAGGATAGAACCGTCTTTCCGGCGCTACGGGGAGTTCAGTCATGTAACATATGAATAGGGGAAGGGGGCTAGCTTACACATCGTCTCCGACCATGCTGCAAAGGCGGACGCTCACGTCCTTGCTCACTCTGTGTGCGGCAAGTGCAACATTGTGACCGACACCGCCGATGGACTGGTTGATACAAGCGGGGTTGGAAGTGTGCATGTGAGGCGACACCTCCTTCACGCCGCCCAGAGGATGGTAGTCACAGCTTAGATCGATAGCCACGGATCCTGCAACTAGGACATCCGCTTTGCTTGACTTAGGGGTCTCGACTTTCGTCGCAGGCTTTGCAGCAGCGTCATATCCGGAAAATAATTTGCTTGGAGAGCTATCTACGCAGTCAGAACCTATCTTCTGGCTGGGCTATATACACACGAAGCAGCTCACTTACACGGACTCCGTGCCCTCATTCAACATCTTGGACAGCTCGACGGCGATCTTGGTGGCCCGCGCCACGTTGTTCCTCACCAGCGCCACGTTGGCCAGCGTGCTTCTCTCCTCTGTCAGCGCCCTGATCCTGCCGAGGACGTAAGGGGTGTTTCTGGCTCCCGTGAAGCCCTTCTCCAGAGCCTCGTTGACGGCCGTTTCGATGACGACATCCATCTCCTCACGAGGGATCGCGTGTTCTTCGGGGATGGGGTTGGCGAAGAGCATGCCGGACTCGATGTTCAGCCTCTCCTGGGCAAGAATCATTGCGGCGGCCTCGCGCTCGGTCTCGACGACGAGGGGGCTCTTCGTGCCGCTCTCACGGACCCAGAAGGCGGGGAAGTCGACCTTGCCGGTGCGGCCATCGGCGAAGGTCGCGACGAAGGCGCCGTGGGTCTCGAGGAACTCGAGAGTGCGGGGGATGTCGAGGAAGCCCTTGCAGCCGGCGCTGACGACGGCGACGCGGGTGCGGCCGAGCTCGGTGAGGTCTGCGGAGACGTCCATGCTGTTTTCGCCGCCGCGATGGACGCCGCCGAGGCCGCCGGTGCCGAAGATGCGGATGCCGGCGAGGCGGGCGAGGAGCATCGTGCCGGCGATGGTTGTGCCACCGTGAACTTTACGGCCGGCCAGGCCCTGCACTGTGTTAGTGAACCTGATTTTCATGTCGGGCAAGCATTCAGAAGGGGAGGAGAGAAAACGCCCGGTAGCGAGTCCAACCCAATGAACAGAGCCCATGTGACGGGACTTACCAAGCCGACCAAGTGAGCAACATCTCGTCTGGAAACCTTGCTAGCGGTTCCAGAGTTGACCATGAAAGCAACCTCTTCCTCGTTCAAACCTACGACAGGTTGCCCATTGAGGATACCGCAAACAGCAGGCACACCACCGCCCTGACGGACGACGTCCTCCAGACCGAGATCATTACCTAGCGCCCCATGGGTGTAGATGGTAGACTCCAAAGCCACGACGGGCTTGTTCGTTGCAACGGCGTCGGCGACTTCGTCCGATACACGCAGAAGATCCTTCAAGCCGGCGGGGGTCTGGTAAGCGGCGGCGCTCATGTACCGCTGTGTCTGGCGTCCGAGGATCGTGCCGGCGGGGGCGGTGCGATTCGACCTCCGGCAGAGCTGGAGCTGTGAGAGTGATTGTCTCGCCAGCCGGCAAGAGGAGCGCGGGACAATCATGTTTGCTGGCTGGAGCGTGCCTCGGCACTCGGCGTGCGAGCCGCGAACGGGGAGCTGATGGCGGAGACCTCGGGTTGGCAAAAACGTTCAAAGAACCCAAAGGTGCTGGAAATGTGCGGGTGGGTCCACTGCAGTTCAGACGCGGTCAATTGATGCTATCGTGATGCGTATGAGCCGAACACTGTATGCGCAAGGCCGGGATGCTTTTATATGAAGTGAGGATGAGGTCGGAACCGGCCGAAGTGCACACGCCTTGACGCCCTCCCGAAGACAATGTAATCGGGAGGGCGATCCACTGAAGAACACGGTTTGATCCACTGGACCACACTGTCTCAGCCTATCAGGTCAATCTCACACGACCTAACCTAGATTTTCAGCGCCATGAGTCTCATTCTTATCCTCAATTATTCCCCATCTCAACTCACCGCACTACATCAGAAGGGCATCCTTCCGACTGCTGCGGTTGACGTGGTCTCGATAATTCGAGAGAAGATCTCCCCATCTGATGAGATTGGGGACTTGATCTCAATTAGTGTAGGCGAGGTGAGTCCAGTAACGCGCTGCTGCGGCTAGTGGCCGTAATAGGCCGTTCAACTTGAACATTTCCTGGGATTCAACGCTGAAGAGATGAGATGACGAAAAACGCAGGTGGAAACAATAGAGACGATGGAAGGAATGAATGCGAGGGTTCTGAGATGAAATGATGGGTTACGACGTTAGATATACTCTGATATACTCCGTATATATGTCACAGTGGCAGTTTGTGAGAGGATAAAACGAGAAACAAGCGAACTGGGAGTCGAAGCATTCGAAAAGTGGAGGCGGCAAGTTAGAATGAACTTTCATGTGTTCTTCGTCTCAGATACGCTACTCAGTCGCCGTTGAGAATGACCTATACAGGAGTATATCTCATATGAAAGAGTGAAGACGTCAAGAATTTGAGGAGTCCAGGCAATGAATATAACCTGTGATGATATGAGTGAGTGGAAACATGAGAGAAAGAGAATTGAAGCCCCTTCCATTGGCGGCGGAACAGCGAGCCGAAGAGACCGAGGGGGCCAAAAGACCCCACTGGTTTAGCGTAAAGCGTGTGCTGTGGGTTTAATTAGGCGTTGGCTCGTGCGTCGCAGCGTCTCATTTCCGTCCAACGGGGGCCACCAGCCGACCTCATAGACATTGCAGGAATCCGTCCTCCACCGTCTCTACGCCTGTTCAATCTGAAACCTGCCCTGCATCAAGAGGGCGTCGCACCCTTCGACATCCGCGGGGCTGCCATCTTAATTCCCAGCTATTATATGGCTTCTCTGTCGTGTTCCGTTCGCTTTGCCCTTGCCCACGTCATGCACAGACGAAGGGCAGATCGCGTATCGTGAGCCTGCCAGCCTGAGCCTGTCGCGATGGAACGCCTGGCCCGGTGCTGTCATCCGGGAGGAACACGGCGTGACTTTAATGCTCTTAAGTTCAAGGTTATCTGCCGTTCCTGTTGTCGGATCGACGCTGTCAACGGGCGAGGAGGTGTTCATGGAACAGATGGGAGGTTCCAGGCTTTTGCCCTCTCTACCAGAGCCGGCTCCTTTTGGTAGGGTCAAGACCTGCTGACGTCCCAGTCTCTTGCGATCTTGTTCTGGTCCTGTTTTTCCGTCCTCCCACCCTCTTCATCCAACTCATCCCAGCACCCATCCCGCGAGTGCCAAATGCTCATTTCCTGAGAGTGAGCCCGCATCTAAATACCCTCTGGTTTAGGGCCGTGTCCCCACTTTTCCCTTGTTTTGCTGAATCCAGGACCCTGTCATTCCCAGAGTCTTGGATGCTTCAGGCGGCCTAAATACTCATTGCTGCCGTCCTTCCGAGGACTTGCAGCTCTGATCCTCTTCACCTGTTTTTTGCGTGTCTCGATTTGCTTCTCGCCGTCTAGCTGCAACGCAGCGGCTATCCTCTCACCCATGATGGTTTCTTCCTTTCCGTACGCAGCGGCGCTGCTGTCTCTGTTCGCGGCCTCCGGCTCGGCCCAGAATCTGAACTTTACGATTGCCAACGGCCAGATCTTCACGCCCGGTCTGGTCATTCTCGACGCCCCGCAGCCCGGCACACCACTCGGAGGAGGTAAGCATCTGAGGTACCGATAATGGCGAGCTTTTAGGTGTTGACCGATGCAGACAATCTCCATGTTGCGCTTGACGTATCCACGAACGGCAAGATGCCGTTGCCGCCTTATGCCTCGAGCAGCCCAACCAAGATCTTCAACGTCACAATGTTCCTATCCAGCTACACCACCGGCCGCAATTTTACCATCACCAACGGCACGGCATCAGCCAACAACGCTAGCTTGGGTGACATCATGTTCCAAGAGCCCGGCAGCACGGTGAAGCATGTCAACTGGATCTGGCCCGACTGTCTGGTCGGCGATGGCCAGCCATCTTCGACCGGCAGCGACCGTGGCGCTTACAACGTGCGCCACCCGCCCATCAAGCATCCCTCCCTCGCGCTAACAAGCTTTCCAGATTTCAATCCGCCAAAACTACCGCCTAAACGGCGAAGACCACTACACGATCTTCGACGTGCCGATTTCCGTCACGAACAGCATCTCACAGAAGGACGGACGGCCTTCCTGCGATGCGCTGAACAACCCCCTGCTCAGCGACCAAGAACTCAACGCCACAGCCGCAAACGCCATCGGCGTGCTCTTCGCGCCGGGAGACTCGACGCAGATCGAAGTCAAGGCCGGCAACGGCAACGACGACGGGCTAGGCGACACCAAGCCGGAGGCGACGCCCGGCGACGGCCTCGGAGCCGGCAGCACGCTCAGCTGGAGAGACGGCGCGCATTGGCTGTGCCTGCTGAGCATCGGCGCCGCACTGATGCTGTAAGTGAGACGGCGGATCAGACGTAATCATCTTATCTTTGTGATACCCGGGACGATGTGCTGTACATAATAGGACACGGCTGCTTAATCGAGCCGAGGGGCTCGCTCGTATTCGTTGGCGGGACGGTTGACACCAGCAGCGATCTGGTAGTAAGGTAGTACACGCTTTAACGGCCGAACAATATTCCCCTTCTAGAAAAACCACAATTTAAACTCTGGCGAATCCAGCCAGGGATTCTCTACAAGAAAAGAAAGAATCCATTTAGACTCAATTTTTCTCAGGCGATCTGGTCGGCCAGTCTATTACGCACACAGCTGGAAACTCACCTCATTCCGGGGCTCCACTCCTCCTCCTCCTCTCCACGTCCCCCCCCGGGTCGGTGGCCATCCGCGACGTCCATGCCATCCGGTGGCCCACCTTCCCATTTATTCGCCGACGAACTGCTCTCCAGAAATGGCAACGCCCATCGCCCGATAACCGCCTCACATGCGCAAAGTGCAAAACCATCCACACCGACCTTCTAGCTCTTCCGTCGTACAACAGTGAATGGCTCGTCCTATCAGGACGCGCTCTACGCGGACTTCGCGTCCGAATCAGCAGTCCTAGTCCCTGGTCCCGTCAACTGCAACGGTGCCTCCCCCAGATTCCCCGCACTTTGGCTCGGCTGCACCAAACCTCGGCTGCGCATTACCTGCCGCTGCCGCTGTTCAAGCTGCAATGGACTGGGAAACGGGCAGAAACACACAGCACATGGATGGCGGCAGCTGTTCTCGCCAAGCAACACCTACTATGATACACTATGAAGGCACCCAGCAGCACCAAGGAACTTGGAGCTCCAACGACCCTTGCTCGTCTATTTCCCGGACGTCTTCTTTCCCCCCAGCCGTTGAAACTCCTTTAAGTATGGGGGTCGCTTGCCGGAAACGCGGTGGTGTGATGTTAGACATTGCCTGCTTCCCTTTTTTCCACCTTTCCATCTCACTCTTGATAGGTAGTGTTGGTGACGTTGTGAGATCACCCGCAGAAGCTTCTTGGAAAAGGTTGAGCCCGCGCCTAGAAGTTGGGTCGATTTACGGTTATTCCTGTAACCCATAGCCAGGCTTCGCTCCGACCCTGAGCTGCCATCTGATTTCTGGTTCCAATTGTGCCGGTTGCCATCAACCACACCTCGCTTTCGGTCCTGCCCTCCCAGGTATAAGAGCCTTTGGTTCCACAAACTCAACTGGCCCAACACACCATCGCCAACCTCCTCTCGTGGAACGGCCAACGCGTAACAACCGCGTCGAACCTCAAAATGCCGATGCACCAGGGTTTCCTCCCTCGCGAGGGTCTCGTCGCCGATCCCTTCTTCCGCCTCATCGGACGCACCGCCCTCAACCCAGCCCTTGTGCTGCCGCTGCTCCTGCTCGCCCGCTACACCAAAAAAGGCGGCGACCTTGCCATTCTGCATCCAACAGCTTTCTCGGGCCTCAAGAAGTTGGCATGGCTTTCGGTTCTGCGAATGGCCGATCAGTGGCTCTCGTCGCGCTCGCTGAACAACTGGGTCTCTGACCGGTACAACTGGTCCAAAGAGATCGTCCTGGTGACCGGTGGCGCTGGCGGTATTGGAGGTCAAGTAGTTCAACTGTTCGCTGAGCGTGGCACCACCGTCGTGGTACTAGACATCCAGGAGCTGACCTACACTGCGGGTAAAGCGATCCCCCTATTGCCCCAGGGCTTCCTGGCCTCTTGCTTCAAGTCGTTTACTGACACATTCAACAGCCTCCAACGTCCACTACTTCAACTGCGACATCACTTCCACCGAAAAGCTCGCCGCCGTGGCGCGGGAGATCCGTGCTCGCATCGGCCACCCGACGGTCCTCATCAACAACGCCGGCGTCGCCCGCGGCAAGACGATTCTCGCCTCCACCGAGCGCGATGTCAAGTTCACCTTTGACGTGAACACCTTTGCCCACTTCTGGACGGTCAAGGAATTCCTCCCGAACATGATCGCCACCAACCACGGCATGGTCGTCACCATCGCATCCTACGCCGCCTGGTTGACAGTCCCCAACATGGTCGACTACGGCGCCTCCAAAGCCGCCGCCATGGCCTTCCACGAAGGTCTATCTGCCGAACTCGTGACCAAGTACAACGCCCCTCGTGTGCGGACGGTCCTAATCAACCAGGGATACACCAAGACGCCGCTCTTCACCGGCTACGAGCAGGGTCTGCAGTTCTTGATACCCGCCCTGGAACCCGAGACCGTGGCAGAAGCAATCGTCAAGAAGGTGCTCGAGGGCACCAGCGGACAAGTCATCTTGCCCGCCGCTGGGTCTATGCTGGGATCGTTCAGGGGAATGCCCCACTGGTACCAGCACCACATGCGGTGCGACGGGCAGAAGCTGATGAAGAACTTTGCCGGAAGGCAGGTTGTGAAGGATGTTGAGAAGTACTACGAGGAAAAGGACCAGCAGGACAGGCCAGAGGAAAGCACTGTGCTCGTCGGAGAACAGCAAGCTGCGAGTGGGATCGAATGAGACGAAAGAGATGAAACATATGGTATTTACAAGGGATGTCAAAACGAGTGAGTATTATGCTCGGATGGGTGGTGTAACACTAATTGTCCCCGTCGCGGGTATCTCATAGCGTTTTCCGGGAGGTATTGATACGACAATTTCCATTGATCAGCTACTGAGGAAGGAATATCGAAGATATAAAAGTTCAAAAAGTGGCTCGAACCCAGGGGCTCTAGCGCTGGATAATCATGATCTCTGTGTTAAGCTGGCATACTAGTTCTACCATACTGGGCATATTCACGGCCACTTATTCCGAGCGCTGTTGCTCAGTCCTGACGCAGACCTCCTTAGATATCTTTTGGGTCGACTCGCCCTTCACGTGACCCCTTCTCACCTTTCATGTACGCCAACTTTTCCAGGTCAATCAGCTACTGCATTGTCGAATGACCTTCTCGAGTCTCATATGCTTGGCACTTTTTTCGCCAACATGTTGAGTAAAAGCGAAGGAGACATCATACAATCTAGTACGCGACAGGCGGGATGACAACGGTACACCAATTCTGCACACAGTCTTAACCGCATTACAATCGAAATATCTCATCATCCCTGTTATGAGCGTTGAGACAAGACTCCACAAGGAAGGGTAGCTGCTGCCTTGAGCTACCCTGCAAACTTGTTGGTCCACACGCACCCTCCGTTCCAACAGTATTTAACCGACGGTCCAGATAGCGCCTTTCCGTTTTCCACTTCTCAAACGCACATCCCATTCTGTCTGCAATAATAACAAGATGCCCAGAGTACGTGTAAACCGCAACCTTTTCTCCGCTGAAGCTGCCTCTTTACCACTCCCGGGAGCGCCAACCCTACCGGACTCATTCACGGGATCTCCATCTGTTGTTGGATCCTTAGCCCAGCTGCCTACCGAGCTGGCTGATGAAATCTTCTCACACCTCTCCAATCGCGATCTCAAAAGCGTACGTCTGGCTTGCATCAGGTTCTCTGAGATTGTGCGTCCTTACTTCCGTCTCGATCGAGTCTTCATCTCGGCCAATGCTCGCAAT
Organism: Colletotrichum horii; assembly: GCA_027406005.1. Lineage (NCBI taxonomy): Eukaryota > Fungi > Ascomycota > Sordariomycetes > Glomerellales > Glomerellaceae > Colletotrichum > Colletotrichum horii. Next base: position 6,502,184 of record JANVYB010000001.1, on the reverse strand, counting down.
ATTGAAGTTTTTCGAGCGGTCGCAGAACACGAAACGTTCCGCCATGCCGTTCGTGAGATTATATGGGACGATGCTCGCTTGCTGGAGGCTGCGGATTACGAAGATAGATTCGAAGATCTTCGTCTCGACGATGAGGAGCTTTATGACGAAGAAGAGGACGACTTTGTAGAAGGTGTGCCGTGCTTTTACGCGCGAGCGTGTCCAAAGAATATCGAGCATCTACAGAGACTAGGTCATGCCGACTTCGAAACACTGCCGCAACATATCGAAACCGCGAAGCAGGTCCAGGCGCAGCTCCCCGTGGACGTCGCATACGCCTACTATCAAGGGCTCCTCCAGCAGCAGAGGGATGTCCTAGCTTCGGGAGCTGACATCGCCGCTTTGCGATGGGCACTAGATGGAGATATGTTTCCCAACCTACAAAAGATCATCTTAACTCCCCTCGCGCATGGCGTCCTCTTCACGCCTCTGTACCCGACACCAATGATTAGGGAACTTCCTTACGGCTTCAACTACCCGATCCCCAGAGGCTGGCCCGCAACGCCCGATCTTTGGACAATGAGCGCTGAGGATTGGGACTGCGAGCATGTCAAGAATAGGTGGCGTGGCTTCCGCCTCGTGACTGCACTCCTGGCGCAACAGACACGCGCCAAGGCCCCGGAACTCGTTATCGAGGGTAGCCAGGTCAGGTCGGGCCTTACGTCTGATATCTTCTCGAGGGACGAAACGTGCAAAGAGTACGACGATCTCCTCGCGTTGGTCCACAAGCCAGGGTTCTCCGCGCTCACATTGCATCTAATGACGGGTGGCGAGGAATGGCGAAGCTATCGTGCCTTCCGCAACGGTCGCCTCCGGAAGCTGTTGTCTGCGAATCTTCAAAAGGTCACATTGGAGTTAGATCAGGACACAAATTACGATTACCAAGAAGATTGGGGTAATGGAGATCGCCCAGATCTCTTCGTTCCGCTGCGCTCCGTCTTCCCGGTCGAGTCGTGGACGCAGTTGACACATTTTGGACTATCAGCCTTCCCCGTCAAACAACAGGATCTCCTCGATTTCCTGAGGGCGCTTCCGGAAACGCTTCGGTCTGTCGAACTGAGTTCCCTATGGTTCATGAAAAATTCCGGAAGCTTTAGGAGTCTGCTTGAGGGTATCCGAGACGAGCTTGACTGGCGCGGGAGATCCGTTCGACCTTGTATTTCCGTCCGAGTCAAATCGGACGCCCATGTTGCGGCACGAACGGTGTGGCTCGACAACGAGGTGCAGGAGTTTATCTATGGCAACGGCGAGAACCCTTTCCCAAGAGAGTACCCGGGTTATGGAGTTCCAAGGGGCGTCGGTATAGAGCGAGATGCGTTCGAGCCGAGATTTGAGCGGCCGTATGCCTCGCGTGACGAGTTGGTGGCTTTGGGGCACTGTCGATCCCGTGTGTAGGGGTGGTGGTGCTCTTTGGTAATATCATCTGAATCAATGAGAGCTTCTGAACAATGTTTCTAGGTAGATTTCCGGATTGTATTGAAGTAATAGCGAGGCATGAGTCAATAATGATAGTATCCAGCGATATTTTTGACTTCATCAGCATTCTTGAATTCCGATCTTCGTCAAGTCTAGCTCTCAAATTGTTATAACACACTCCTAAGGGTGAAGATGCCGGACTGTGGAAAATGAAACGATTTGCTATAAATGCAAGAAAGAGATAGACTAATAATCCTGTTCACAAACGGCTCTTCAGATCTTTAGCATATCGAGCTGAAAATCGATGTTGCACTGACTCTCCAACATGGCACTGCATCTCGTAAAGTGCCGTCATTGTAATACTGGCTGCTCGAGCCTCATGCAAATCCAGCGAGTTACTGATGATAGCAACACCTCAAACGCATAACTGCATCAAATTTCGTAATACTATGAGTCGACTGTCTTTTAGTAGCGAAGCACAGGATTACGGAAGGAATACGTGCAACTTGCTGCCTGCATGCATTCACGTAGTGGCTAGGTCTTCTGGAACAGCTGCAATACTGTATTGACATACGCTTTATACACTCTAATACATGCATGGATTCCGCGTGTTTCTCCATTACGAATTAGGCGGATCAACGGCATCTGCAGCCCCGGTGAATCAGGATCTCATCAGAGCCACTTCCGTCCTGATTACCGCCACGACATTGCTTACAGAACCGATCTCAGTCGTCTATGAAGAGTTTAACTCCGCGCATGCTCAAATATCAGTTCGAACAATGATGATACTCGAATCAAAAGCAGTTGAGGACTCAGGCTTTCGGATTTGGAGCACCGACCTGATTGCGCTTCAACTTGAGGATTGTCACCTGTGTCAACATGAAGCTTCGGCGCCCTCCCTCCTCGTCGACTGTATCGAACGAAGTAGATAAATTGGACTTGCATTGAATAAGAATCATCATTTTGCGAACGCCAGTCTCGCAGGGTGGAGGCTGTACACTTCCCCGAGCCTCGTCCTGCAACCTATTCACAACTTATTTAAAGCTAGCCGTATAAGAAGCCTTCAAAGGATCGAGCTGAGAAGACTGAGCCACATTGAGCAGTTGTGCTATATCTGCCTAACGCATGCCGTCATGGTATGACAAGTTTGGTTATCGTGACCAGGCAACCAATTAACATGACAATTCGTAAAACATCACGCTCACACGCAGAAGCTTGGCAGTCTGTCAGCCAACCACATTTGGGCTTATTGCAGAGCTGAGAATGCTTTGTTGGCCAACGTGGATGGCAGATGACTTGCAGCGGGCGATGGCACTCATGTTGGGTGGTATCCATCAGGCTGTCCGGCAGATATACCGTTCGTATATAGTCAGCGAGTTTTTATTCACGCCTACAGCTCTTACGAGCACGCTTCTCACACGGTTTGACCTCGGGTCTCTGAGCTTCGCCATGGCATCTCTGGCTGCGAACGATCAAGTCCACGGACAAAACACTTCATCTGCTCGATCTTTTCCCTCACGTCCGCCATCATACGATGGCGAAGAGTCCCGCGAGGGTTTTATAAATGCACTGAGAGCTGAGCAGGAAGCAGCTCTGGCTGCCGGTGCCGATTCAACACAACCAAACCGACCCTCGACGACCAAGAAGACTGCATGGGAAAGAAGCCGTGAAATGATTCCCTCGGGCGAGTACCATTGGGCTCTTGAGATCGGGGCGATAATCATCAGCATCTCCTTTCTGGTAGCCATACTTGTCCTTTTACCCATATTTGATAATCGACCCCTGGCTTCGTGGTCGTTGCCGGTGTCTCTCAACGCCATCATCTCGGTTCTTGGGGCTACTTCCCGGGCTTCACTTGCTTTTGCTATCAGTGCTTGCATAAGCCAGGGGAAATGGAACTGGTTCCGACAGAGACACGACAACATCATGGTGTTTGATCGCTTCGAGGAGGCCAGTCGGGGGCCATGGGGAAGCCTTCGGTTGCTGTGGTGGACCAAACTTAGGTACGGTATCTGTGTTCCCCATCAAAGCCAAGTGTCACGAGTCTAATATAGGGAACAGGCATTGGACGGCGATTGGAGCCTTTTCGGCCGTAGTTCTTGTCGGATTCGAGCCGTTTCTGCAAGCCGTCATAACATTTTCTGGAGAAGAAGTTGAATTCGCGGGGTTGGAGAACTCTACCAGTATTGGGAAGACCGCAACATTGGATTCTGGAACATTCGCGATAGTCGGAGGAGGGGGTGTATTTACTGAGCCTTTGCCAGAACCATGGGAACCAATTGAGAGGTATGTGATGAGATGGGACTACGACTTCGGCGCGCTTGCGGCCATCTGGGAAGGCTTCTCCGATCTCAGCACGGCGGAAAACCTCAAACCCGAGTTTCGCTGTGCCACAGGCAATTGCACTTGGCCCCCGTATGCGTCGATAGCCGCTTGCAGCGCCTGCAGGGACATATCGAGTCACATTACAAAGTCCACCGGCGTTGCGGATGTCTCCGACGGCACCCTCGTTTCCATATATCACGAAAATACCTCGATTATAAGGTTCGTTAATGTGACATTCAACTACACTCGGTACGAATTGGGAAGCCAAAACCTCACAATATCGAACTTCAACGGGCTCGCGACGGAAAAGCACAACGCTCCGCAGTCCCCTACTGGGAAAAACAGCGCATATCTGAGTGCGAGAGCAGAGAGCAATCCTGGACGGACCGTCGCCTTCAAAGATTCCAAGACTCTCATTACAGCCATTTCCATGCTCAAGACAAGCCAAGCATACCGGGACCGAGAACAAAACTGGGAGGACAGCACAGTCACGGCTGAGGAGTGCGCCTTGTATTTTTGTACCAAAGTGTACCAATCCGCCATCGAACAGGGCATGCTGAACGAAACAATTCTTGGCTCGTACGTAATCCGGGACTTGGACTCCTTTGCCATCGTCAACGAACCTCACGAAAAGTCGAAAGCTTTTGATGAGATTGCAAACTACTCACTAGAATCCCCCTTTGAACGTTCCGACCTTCAGCTCGTGTTGCCTAAGGAGGAGTTTGCCTCCAAAACTGGAATCAGCAAGCCCGACGACATACGGTTCCGTATCACATTCAACACCACGAGTCTGCTACGCTGGGTATCAGCCCAGTTCTCCCGAACCGATGGACTCTGGACCAAAGAACTGATCTTTCCTGCAATACAGTTGGGTGAACCAGAACAATCATTCGTCATCAACAGATTAGGCTCTTCAAACAATCTCACAAAGACTTTCGAAAACGTGGCAGCTAGTCTAACAAAATGGATGCGCAACCGCTCATTGCAGACGGAACCTTTCGTTGGGGCGAGAAAAGAGTGGATTGTTCGAATCCGGGTCAACTGGACCTTTCTGATACTGCCTATTGGATCGCTCCTGGGAGGCTGCATCTTTTGTCTCATGTCCATCTTCGAGACTCGAGGACTCGGGCTACCGGCGTGGCGGGGAAGTTCTCTGGCAACTCTGGCCCATGGCCTCAATATGGAGGCGAGAGCGCTGTTGAGAGAAGCGCGTGATGGGCAGCAGGTCGCAGCCCAAGCGAGAGGTCTTGGCGTGAGGTTTGAGGACTCGGATGGGGGTCCAGAACTGGTTCATGTCACAAAGGAGATGTCTAGGACTCAAGATGCAGTTTGAACGGCCATGCAGATATGTAGCGATCCTTTATTCTTGTTCCAAATGGTCAGTGCAGTTTGGAGGCCTGGGTTGGGTTTTTTATGCTTTAGCTCAGAGATGGTGGCTCGTTAGACTTGAAGCCTAAGTTTTCCTTCGTATTCACAGGCGTACGGTTCTATTGCCGGGTTGAGTATATTGTATCTACTCTGACAGTTCACATATGGTGCCCTTCATTTTCTGCCGAGGAGTAGACCACCTAGGTATGTCAACGTATTTCAGATATCGTAGCAGAACGCAAACGTCGCCCGAACTAACTTCACCGACGCTCGCCAACGGTTTTGGTAGAGTACATGCACAGGGAAACCAGGAGGCTTCGAAAACCCTCGGGTCATTGTGAAGCCTGGAGAAGTCGATCGCGATTCTCAAGGCCTGCATGCTAGTTCTGCATCTCAGGGGCACACTTCTCAAAAATCCAGGGCGATGGCGCACTAAGACCTCCCAAGTGGACTGAGCTAAAGGACCCTGAAAAGTCCTAAAAATGGAAACAAACCGATGATATTCAAACATCATTCCCAAATCCAATCACGACGGGCCACAAAACAGCCCAGGGCAAAACGTGGTGGAATGTCGTCGGTGGCGTGCAGGTTGCAACTCCAGGAGGGGAGGACCCAAATCCGGGTTCTCGCCCGTTGGGCCCCACAGCGATCGGCCTGCAGATCTCGGCCAGGGCCTGGCCAAGTCCTGCTCACAGCACGGAGCCGCGGAGCCAACCAGTGCAACCCGACCCCATACATGATTTCATCAAGCGTTCTGGGAGGTGAGCCTCGATCCTGCTTGTGTGCCAAGATTTTGGCGATGGTCGTCAGATGCTGATAAAATGGTTGTGGCCTCCTCGAGCCCCTTGGGCTTTCCTTATGATGGAAGGGCTCTCCACTTCGTGTTTGGGAAGAATACCACCGCCATGTGCCACCGTCTTTCGCTTTCTTGAAAATCTCTTTACCATATTTTAATCCATTTCCACTCGCTCAAACACACTTTCGCTAGGAATAAACGAAAATGACGTCGAGAGATAGTATCGTATGGCTTCCAAAAGAGCTGTACAGCTCCGTCGAGAGATTCGCCGACCCAGAGCATTTTATCTGGTGCCCCATGCCCTTCGACGACTCATTACCACTGGAACAAACGTCTTTCATCCATATGAAGGGGGAAGAAGAAGAGATGGACATTCGTGAGCCGGCAGTGGAACCCGTATCGAAGAACTATGATCGTAATCGAGATTCCGGCATCGATCTCAGCATGGACTATGAGATGTCCCCGCCGCCGAGCGTACATATTCCGGACGAACCCACAGACCCGTCAAGCTCAGAAAGCGAGTCTGATAAAGATGTTCCTTTCAGGGAGCCCAGACAGGATGCAAACCGAGGAAGGCGAAGGCAACGAAGACGGCCGCCGATGAGGCAAAGTCCCCCCAAGCCTGAAGAGCCTAGGGGGCCAACAGTCCGGGAGAGTCGAAGCTTTGCGGTACATTTGGGGTTGAATCTTGATGTTGAAGTGTCCCTTAAAGCAAGGATCTACGGGGGATTGGAGCTTAGCATGCTGGTAAGTTGTCTCGTAGCTCTATCAACTGTGAGAAGCACCATCGCTAATACCTGCAAAGTAACGAGTTACGAATCGAACGAGACGACGAATGAAAAGTGAAGAAAAGGAAAAGAAAATGGCGTAGAAGAACGACGGCCGGAAGTATGACGCCCGGCTTCCTAGCCGCCATGACCGATATCAATTGGGCATCTCAAAAGACCATGAAACCTTCCACTTGGAAAAAGGCAAACAACATCTTTGGCGTCTCTGAAAATGGCTATGAGTGCACGGCAGAGGGGAAATTGGCAAGTGATGCCATCCCGAGAGGTCGGGTGAACGAGCCATGCTGAAGCTGCCGGACGGGACACAGTCTGCGAACTGAAGAGAACAAGACCAAAAAGTATATCGTAGACGTGCTAAGTTGATGTCTGTAGATGTCTCTTGATGAACCAACGAAGATCATTCGGGGAAATTTGCAATGAAACCGAGAATGCGGCGCCGTGGCTGCTGGTTGGCTTGCCTGCTGCTGCAGCCACAGACCGAGGAAACAATGATAGACAAATATAAGTCATCATGTCGCAGACGCAGGGTCGACTGTCGAGTCACCCGTTCCGTGGAACGTTATTGTACAACACGCAGATCGCGGCGGCGGCGTGGTGAAAAGAAACGTGTGGTCGCAGCCAAGGATGTGTGGTTGTTCCAGTCAAGGTTTGCACCTCGCGGCGATGTTCCCAGCAGAAACTAAGGTACAGACCCCTCGGAACACTGCCGGGGCACACAGACCGCCCGGCGAGTTCCCTCCTTCCCCGTCCCGTTCGGGCCTAGACTTCCGCCACATCTCAGCTGTGGTGGGGTCTCGACGGGCTCCAACAGGCCCAGTCCCTGAAACGCCAGCGGCAGGCCTACCGCAGTACAGCGGGCTCACAGGCTTGCATCCCGCTAGGCCCGTTCCTCTCTTTTATCAAGACGCCCGAAGGGCCTGGTGCGCATGGCTAAACCACCTCAGGCGCGCCATCGCGGCGCAGTGGTCGGGTGCATAATCTCCTTTTGGCGTTCTGCTTTGCTGGCCGGCCGCTGTGTCCGACGCAAAGAAAAATTATTATTACTCCAATGGGCCGGCTGGCGGCTTTGCTAAGGTCCATAGCTGAGCGAGCTGCGACCTCAGCTTCTTCTCGTCTTCACCCGTCTAGCCTCTGCTTGTTTCCCTTCCCTCTCTTCTCCTGAAGCAGACCGACTTCTGCCACCGATATGCCCCCGTTATGAGAACGCGCCGTGCCTGCCGTGAGATTCCAGCCTGATCCCTTAAATCGTCCGCCGTCAGCAACATTGCGAATCCCGATTACGCCAGCGAGGCTTCCGTACCCAGTCTCACGATCCCCATCTTCACGATTGGGCGACACTTCCAATCGCGATCTCGAGTCTTGAACGCCTACTTACCCGCTAGGCATCGCCTCTCAAACTCGTGTGTCTTTCGCCGACAGACTCAAATCGAGCCCAAAATGGCCCGCAATATGCTTATCCAGCTCATGGCCTCCCTCATCCTCCTCGCCCTCCTCTCCCCGCTGGCATCCGCGCAGTCCCTCTCAATCTACCAGGACTCCGACAAGTACAAGTACCAGGGCTGCTTCAACGAGACCGTCGACCTGGCAGACACGGCCAAGGTGCGCGCCCTCGCCGATGGCGCGAGCAAGACATACCCCGTCGACGGCAACATGACGGTGCCGATATGTCTCAGCTTCTGCAACAGCGGAACCGACACCCAGTACAAGTACGCTGGTGTTGAGTATTCTCGGTGAGTCTGCGACCACCCGTCCCCCCCAAAAGAAATAATCTCAGGCTTTTGAGTGCGCATCGCTGACGTGTGACATTGTCGCAGCGAGTGCTGGTGCTCCCAGAGGCTCTCCAGTCTGGCGACAAAGCTCGATGATATGGCGTGCAACACCCCTTGCGACGGAAACCGGGACGTCGCTTGCGGGGGCGCGTTGAAGTTGAATGTCTACATGATGCAGAGCGGGAGCGCTCGGGTTGCGGCGACGGCTTGGGGGCTGGTGCTTGCTGGCACACTGGCGGCTGTATTTTCTTAAGAGATTGACTGGATTTTATTGAGCGCGTCTGATTTTTGGAAAACTTCTTAGGAGATACCCCTAAGTGTGGATGGCAATGATCTCTTCATCTTTCTCAAGCAGCCGTGAATAGAATAACGATGACACTTGAACTGTAGAATCTATACACTTCGTGCCTCCCAAACGCCACCCCATGGTATCCTGGCATCAATCGTGAATCATACAATTTCATAGCTTGAGGGGCCCTAAGCCCCTCCGCTCTACGGCCTTCTGGACCGCCGCCTTGATATCCAAGACCGTCCTCCTCCAAGCCCGCTTTCCTCGCCCTTCGCTGCCGTCCTCTTCCACCAACCACTCGAGCCATTGGACCAGTTTCGATGCCTTGTGCATGTCGCGCTCCTCTGCCACAACCTTGGCCAGATACTTCTCAAACATGACGACATCCTCCTGGTGCGGACCCTCCGCCCGAGTCCCGTCGTGCCAGGCCTCGATCATGTCCTTAATCTCCTGTACCGACTTGACCGCAGATCCCATGAAATTGACCTTTGGCGGCGGTGCTGGGAACTGAAGCTTGGTCTGTCCGCCGGGTAAGAAGTCGCTGGCCTCGGCTGGGAGATGCTTCCGGGGCGCGTTGAAGTTGAGACCGGATTTCTGAGCGAGGCGTTTTCTTCGATGGTCTTCGATGACTTCCCGGCGGACGTCTTCCGGCAACTCGGCCAGAAACTCCGGATCGAGTTCCTCTGGCTCATCATCCTGCGCTGCCGGGGCAGCCCCCTTGTTTGGCAAGAAACTTGTTTGCAGACGGTTTGCCGCCGCATCCTGCTGTCTCTCCCTTGCATTGTTGAACAAGTTCCTTCCTCTCTTTGTTGGCGTGATTGCTTTCTTTGGCTGAATTATCCTGTCTTTGCGCGGTGATTGTGGTAAACGGGTTTGCGCACTCTTCCGTCCGTACTGTGCCAGGACCTCGGCCTTCATATCCTCTGGCAGGGCGTTGAAGACCTCTGGGTCAACTTGGGATGGGATATCGGCTGGTATCGCAGGGCTCTGACTCCTTGACTTGGCTTTGGGCGATGCTGCTCTAGCTGCAGGCGGTGGCTTCTGGCCCCTCTGCAACTTGGATCGGATATCGCTAGGCAGCTCAGCTAGCACGGCTGGGTCGACTTGTGATGGCAGGATGAACTGGGTACCCATGATGTTCAGTGGTGTGTTTGCTTTCTCGTCCCTCTCACCAGCTCGCGCCAGTGCCAGTGCTGGATGCACTTTGGGTTTCCTTGGTGTCAAAGGGTCGTCTGCAATAGGATCTTGTGCAACACTCCCACGCGCCTGGGTTGTCTTGGGCTTTGAGGGGCTCCTCGAATCCTCAATGGGATCAGCAGCACCCTTTTTAGACGAGTTGGCACTATTGAAAGTTGGAAATGCAAGTCTGCGTTGACTGCTTTCAGGGCCGGTTGGACCAGTCTTGATAGGTTCGAGTTTCGTCAACTGCACACCGAGACCTCGAAGGTCGCCAGGACTGAACCTGTAAGATCGGAGGACCGAAACAGCTTCCTTCGAAATGGTTTCCGCATTGTGGGTTGCGACACCAAACATCACACTCTTGCTGAAGCTGTCACACTTGCCGTGTCCCAAATGCTTTGCTGGGTCCAGGGGGGCATCTTGGGCCCGGCGCATGATCTTCATGGTGAACTGCTTTCCCTTGACCTGCTCGTTGAGAAGGCGGCGCTCGAGCTCCTTGCAAAGATTCAAGACAAATTCTTCAGCTTCCTGCTGATTGATGAAGCGGATGCCCCAGTTGACCTCCGCTGAAACGGATTTCCTGGGAGGATGCTCTCCGACTTCAGCTCGATCAATGCCACGGGCATACTCCCATAGCTTTTCCCCAGTCTTGGGTCCCAAAGAGGAAGACAGACGCTCCTTTGACACGTTTCGGATGTCTTTGACGTACTTGACTCCGATCTCCTCGAGCTTGCCGCTGAGGCTGTACGCAACACCGGGAAGGTCCTTCGCTTCGATCTCTCCGATAATCTCGAGCATCTGCTCAGGCTTCATCAGGAATTGTCCGGCGGGTTTTGCTCGGCGCAGGGCGACCTTTGCTTGTAGGATATTCCCTCCTATACCAACCGAGACAGCACATCCGGTTGATGCTTTGATCTTGTCGCGCAGATCGCGAGCAATTTGCTCCGCCTTGTCTTGCTCCCTCCAGATACTACCCTCGTCCACACCAGCACCTTCTGAACCGACGCTGGAGAGGACGATGGACGTTACATCAACAAGTGCTTCATCAATACTGACGCTCTGAACAACTCCGCCAATATCGAGTATTGCTTCGTAGAAGTGACGGCTGGCTTCTTCATAGGCAGGGAAATCATACGGCAGAACCTTGATATCTGGGCACAAATCCAGAGCCCGCTTCATCCACATGCCGTTCTTTACGCCGAATTTGCGCGCCACATAGTTGCAGCTTGCAATTTCTGAGGCAGATCCACTGCTGTGAGCGACCACGGTCGGCTTGTCGACGAATTCCGGGTTGCGTTTCAAGGAAACGGCGCAGAAGAAGCTGTCAAAGTCGACGTGCATGATGTACCGTCGAGACCCGGCCTTTCTCTTTATGGTCGAGGTGCCCTTTTCCTTGGCAAGCTTCTGCATCTTTGATTTTAACTCGGCTTTCCAGGTCGAAAGATGATGGAGCCGGCTCTCGGAGTAGAATTGCTTCAAAAAGTCTGGGTTCGCCGTTGAAGACTTCCACATTTTCGGGTCTGAGAGAAGCCAGGCATTGTGTTCTTCGGAAGTCATGTTCTCCGGCATTTTGGAATTTCGTTTCATCTCCTCCTCGATCAACGCAGGTGTGATCGTGTCCCTCCCGTAGTCGATCTTGGGAGCTTCGGGGCTGGGCTGTTTGATCTTGGGTTCGCTAACAGCTTTGGGCTGTGCGCTAAGTTTCTGTTCCTTAACAACATGCGGCTGCTTGGTATTGTGCTTCTCGGGTTCTGACAACTCGGACTTGGGTGCTGAATCCTCAACTGGAAGAATATCGACCATCAATTCGTCGATCTCCATGTCATCAAACTCTTCCACTTCTTCCTTCTGCTTAACCTTCTGGGCCGAGGGGAAAGGGATGGTTCCAGGACTGTCAGAACTGCGCTCATGCTTGCGGGCAAGCGGTGATTCGGCGCGCTCAACAAATCGACTCAGTGAGGGGGTGGCAGGACTGGCGGCAGATGCTTTGAATTGACTCGTGTAATAGCTGTTGTCCGTCTGCTCCCTGTATCCCTTCCTGGACTGAGGCGTTGCTTGACTGAGCTTGTTGGATTCATCGAACTTAAGAACTTTCTGACGAGGACCGTCATTGTCTACTCGGTAATCGGACCAGGGCAGAAGTCGTCCGGCTTGGATCGAATCGGTGACCCAGGCGGGCTTCACCAGTCTGTATCTGCTGTAGTCTACAGACTTCTTGGGCGGTACAGAGGATGCGATGATGTGAGTGGCCATGGTCTTCGCGTCCAAGTACTGCAGGAAGCCTGCACCATGCTGAACAAGCTCACGATGAAGGCTACAAAACTTCGGTCAGCCGCGTACATTCGCGTCTCATCCGGAGGACTTACATGTGAAGAGGAGGCTGCGTATAGCCCGTAACATGCGCAACGACGCCCTTGAAAATTTGAGGTTTGTCGCTTGAAGATGCTCTCATGTCGGCATCCAGATTCTGTAGCTTGATCTTCTTTCTTCTGAAGTAATCGCCGAAGCCGCCAAAGGCGCTTGGCTCATACTCCTCGCCTCCTTCATCGGTAAACTCATGACTTTCGATTCTTTTCCTCACTTGAGAGGAGTTTTGCTCGAGACGGCTCCCCATCTTGTTCCGTGGTGACGGTGCTTTCGTATAGATGGTGGATGTCTGGGAGCACGGCCGATGACCCAAATGCTAGCGTTGCGCTGAATCCCTCACACGAAATCCTGTCCAAATTATCGAGACCATGATATCGAACATCTTCATCGAAGGGTGAGGATAGCGCCCGTGTGTTCAACGGGGATCGAGGCCAAGCCGCATAAGTGAGTTGGCGATGAGATGCACTTCACGGAGCACCGACGGTGTAGATGCCTGCGACGCGGATGACCGCGTAAAGTGGAGTGGGGCAGTCTTCACGCGTGTAAGTGCACGGCCCCTGTCTGTCGAGATGACTAATCCGGACCGTCCCAAATTACGGGTAGGTTTTTTCGGCGTTAAGCACTTCGACTTACAAGAGCTCATTGTTTTGCATGTTTGCGATAACCTGCCGGACCCCAACAAATATCGAGGAACCGCGACCATGAATAACGAGCAGTTTCGGAAGCTGCTGGGCGCGAACTCAACCAAGTCATCATCTCCAAGCAATGGAGCTACTCCGAGCAGCGCCACGCCATCTGGCGCTGGTGCTCTGGGATCGCGACAACGATCAAGCATCCCAATGACGCCGTAAGCTTCCTTGACACCCATCGCTTCAAGTATCTGACTGACTTGTGTTCCAGCCGATCTGTTGGTGGCATGAACCCTCGAAACGAATTTGCGCGACAACTTGCTGCTAGAAATCAAGCAGCTCAGCCCCAGAAGAAGTTCCGATCGTCAGCGCCCAAAGGATCCCGGCTGGCCGAAGGCTACGTGGACCGATCGAAAGAGCGGTACGACGAGGAGGAAGACGATCGTGCGAAAAGGATAAAGGCTTTGGAGGAGTCACTCAAGAACGAGGAGATTGACAAGGAGACATTTGAGAAGCTCCGCAACGAGATTGCAGGAGGCGACATCTCCAGCACGCATCTGGTAAAGGGGTTGGACTTCAAGCTCCTGGCGAGGATACGAAGAGGTGAAGACGTTTGGAACGATGAAAAAGACAAAGAAGAGAAGGAGGAGGCGCCCCCCGAAGAGGACATCGATGAGGCATTCGACGAATTGGAGGAGTCAGAAGTGCAAGCTATCGAGAAGGAAACCGTCAAGAAGAAGGGCCAGATGGCATCTATAGCGCTTGCACCTGGGAAGAAGAGAACACGAGACCAGATTGTGGCGGAGATGAAGGCTGCAAGAGCGGCCGCAAAGGCAGCGCAAGACAATTTGGGCGACAAATTCAGGAAGATTGGAGCGAAGCAAAAGCCCGGGACTCGCATTGAACGAGACAGCAAGGGCCGTGAGGTCCTAATCATCGTCGACGAAGACGGCCACGAGAAGAGAAAGGTCCGAAAGGTGCAACCGGGAGCCGAAGAAGAGCAGAGGAAGGAGTTCATTCCGGACAAGGATGCGAAACCGCTTGGCATGGAAGTTCCCGAATTCTACAAGAAGCAGCAGCAGCAGCAGCAGGAAGCCGAAGAAGATGACAACGATGACATTTTTGCCGACGCGGGCGACGACTACGATCCACTTGCTGGTATGGACAGCGATTCGGATGAGGACGACGAAGGCGAGGTAAAGGACAAAGACACGACAGAAGATGCCAAGGCAGAACCGAATTCCGTCTCGACATCGATGGCACCGCCTCCCAAGCCAGCCGCCCCACGTAATTACTTCAAGGACTCCAAGACGGAGCTTATTTCATCACAATCCATCAAGGCTCCCTCTATGGAGGACCCTGCAATCATGGCAGCTTTCAAGAGAGCCGCACAACTCAGAGCAGCAAACAAGGACGAGGACAATGATGAGGATGAAGGTGACGAAGAGGCCAAGGCCCGCGCGGCACGTCGCAGGAAGATGCTGGAGTCGGTCGACCGCGATGCCGAAGATCTGGACATGGGCTTCGGCACCAGCAGATTTGAGGATGAGGCCGACTTTGACGACCAGCCAATGAAGTTGTCTGAGTGGGGCAATGAGGACGGCGACGAGGGTGGCCACGGTGGCAAGACGAAGAGAAAGAGAGGTCCTAAGAAGAGAAAGGGCGACGGTAACAACGCAGCAGATGTGTTGAGGGTCATGGAGCAGCGGAAGGCAGCAGAGAAGTCCTGAGCAGTAGACGGAGCACAGTGAGGAAAGCGGCACCATCCATCACGCGACGTCTAAACTTTACACCTCGCGGGGCGACATTGATCATCATGATCATCATCATGCCCTTCATGCGCGATATCTTCTTGGCCTTGCATAAGAGAGCTTAGGCAGGTTTGGCAAGAGACCCAAAGGCTCGAGCACTCCAGATTCCGGCGAGGGAACACCACTTCCCTCAACGCCGATGAACGACATACATATCGCATGCCTTCATTACTGCCTAAGGCCTACTGCATACAGGCAACATGGACGTAACCTAGCTTCAGAGGGAAAAATGACGTTGAAGATATCAGAGTTCGATGACTCAGCAGCAGATGACCTGCTGCGAGACCCGGCAAACACGGAAGTGTTTTCGGTGGTGGTGCTGGACCTTCCGAAACTGGCGCAGGTCAAGTGCTCGGAGGACACCGCCTCATTATCAAGAGCCGCTCACCTCCGCTTGAAGCTTCTTCTCGCAGTGTTTCTCTGAGGTAATCGCCCATGGGGTCCAGCGCCCCAAGATCTCGGCACTCCGTGTGTCTGTAGGGCGTAGGCACCAGTGAGGGTGACAGGGGAGACCGTTCATAGGGTTTCGTCTAATCAGAATCAAAATTAAACACCGCAGACATGATTATCATGTGATGGGATTGGCCGAATCCTTTTTTTCCCCGTTTGGGCACCCGCCCAGCTGCCCATCCACACATCCTCCGCCTGTCTCCGTCTGTTTTCCTAGGCCAACGGCTCCCCCGCCCCCGTGTCGAAAGCCCCAGAGGGGGGCCCCGTGCCCGTTTGGTTGGTGTTATCCACTGTGAGTGGGAACGCTTCCAATGAAGCGCACGGCGACCAGTCTGTGGCTGTTTACCTGCCGCAGCGGCCAACCCTCGCACACCTGGTTGTCCGCCGCCCTCATCTCTGTCCGACATTCCCAGCGATTCAGTGGAATTCCATATCCCTCAATTTTGAATAATACAAGTTTTGTTTTGAGCTACCATGGTCGACCTCAAATTGACGGAACCCACAGTCCCGGTCTGGCTGGACTGCGACCCGGGCCACGATGTGAGTTGCCGCCGTCATCATGTTGTGTGGTGTGAGGGGGTCATGATGAACCTGCATGCCTCATGAGTCTCACACTCACACGCCGCATGCAAAAAAAACAAAGTCATGCACAACACTGCACTTAGCCACTATCGGCCTGTACGGAAACCAAGCTTACGCTGACCGAACCTCACCAGGACACATTCGCCATCCTCCTGGCCGCCTACCACCCCACAATCAAGCTTCTGGGCCTCTCAACCGTCTTCGGAAACGCCCCCCTAGAGTGAGCAACACATACGATACCCCCCCTCGTACACACATTGTGCATCACACACTGACAGAGCCTCTCAGAAAAACAGCCGCCAACGCTTCGTCCATCCTCACGGCGATCGGCAAGCACAATGACATCCCCGTCTACGTCGGCGCCGCCAAGCCCATGGCCCGGCCGCCCATGCAAGCCGCCACCGACATCCACGGCGAATCCGGCCTCGACGGCACCGACCTCCTCCCGCAGCCCCTGAAGCCCGCCGACCGCACCACCCCGGCCATCGACGCCATGGCCGCCGCCCTCTCCGCCCAGCCGCCCGGCACCGCCTGGCTCGTCGCCACGGGCTCCCTGACCAACGTCGCGCAGCTCTTCGCAAAGTACCCGGACCTCGTCGCCCACATCAGGGGGCTGAGCATCATGGGCGGCGCCATCGGCGACGGATTCACGGACATCGTCATGGGCAAGGTCGACGGCGTCCCGCGCGTCGGCAACTGGACGCCCTGGGCCGAGTTCAACATCATCATCGACCCGGAGGCCGCCGCCGCCGTGTTCCACAACAAGGCCCTCGCGGCCAAGACGACCCTCGTGCCCCTCGACCTGTCGCACCAGGTCCTCGCCACGGAGGAGGTGAGGGAGCTGCTGCTGTACGGGAAGAATGCCGCCGGCGAGAAGACGGGCAAGGGCAAGACCACGCTGCGGCAGATGCTGGTCGAGCTTCTCATGTTCTTTGCCAAGACGTATAGGTATGTGCAATGAAATGCGTGTGAGCAGATGAGAAGACTGACTGGCGCCACAGCGACGTCTTCGGCATCACCGCCGGCCCGCCCCTCCACGACCCCCTCGCCGTGGCCGCCGTCCTCACGGGCACCAAGCACGAGATCCCCTTCTACGACTTCGACACCAAGAAGGGCAACTGCGTAAAGTACCACGAGCGCTTCGACCTGACCGTCATCACGGAGGGGTCTCTTGAGGATGCGAAGGAGGGCAAGGCGCAGCTGGGCAGGACGGTCGCGAAGCTGCTGGAGCCGGGCAGCGAGGGCGTGAGGATACCCCGCGGCCTCGACATTCCCATGTTCTGGAAGGTCATTGAGGAGTGTACGGAGCGGGCGGATCGGGTCAACGCCGGTGAGGTGACGGGGTTGAAGGAGAATGGTCCCCTGGAGAACTAAAAAGTTGTCTGCTAGCGCGAGGTCTGGGTTGCATACGCCGTGTCAAATCGTGATTGCCTAGCGAGTCTGCGTTTAGTATTGATAGACCAACAAATTTCAGTGCTTTGCGAGCCCTTCCACCAAGGTGCAACGAGAAGATTGTGGGGGTGAAAAGGAATGTCGACTCCGAACGCTGAAGCATCAACTCTAGCAGCGCAAGTTGTTCCACACCCATGTTTTCCTAATCCGCCAACATGTACCCAATTGGGTGTATATTAGGTCTAGATGTGACTCTATTTTGGAAAATTTTTAGTTTCCGTCACTGCTCTGCTCAAACAAAGCCGCCGCTTTTCAACGAAGCCCAATCCTGTGTTCTATAATGGGGTATCATATGCCCTTCTATATTCCCTTTTCCCAAGTCAAAATCGCTTCTCATCAGAGTTCTCTAATCTCATCAACACTCTCAGGACCCTCTCATAAGTCCACACCGTAACCGCACTTCCTGGAGCGGCTTTGATAAGACTGACCGTCAAACCGCGGTACAATCCCCGTATGCCTTCACTTGCAAAGATCATTCGCATGGCACGCACCGCTCCGGGATACTCGGGAATGTTCTTATGCACGTATCGAGATCGCGTGGGGCCTTGCACCTGAATACGTTTCCGCACCAGATCAAGGGGGAAAACGGCTGTCTTTGACAAGACACTGGCCATAACACCAGCCGTGGCGTCGCCACCGCCCCATGGTAGATGCAAATCACCTAGCGGCAAGCGCAGACCTTCATACAGTGCAAAGAATATGCCCATGTACGGTACGATCTGCGCCACACCGGGCCCGAGCCCTCGGAAGAAGCCGCGGGGTCCTTCGTCTCGGTAGATGTCGGTAACGGCGTGCCAAAGGCCAGTATACACCCGTTCGTTCCCCTGCGCGGCAAAGCGAGTCCGCAGTAGGTCCAGGGGATATGTGGCCGTCGTGGCGGCAGCTCCGGCAGTAGCTCCGGCGATGAAGGACTCGGCGGCGTTTGGGAGTCGGTTATCGAAGACGCTCTGGAGGAATTGGGCCGTCGTGCGGTAGGTGGTAAACTGGACTGCCGAGTAGCAGACGTACATCAGTTCTGCAGGCACGTTGCCCTTCCACAGGCCTGTGACTCCCTCGTTCGCGATGATCAGCTTCATGGTATTCAGGGTGCCCTTGTACACGGGCCCGCCCCTGGCGGTCTGGATCGACAGAGGGTCGGAGAGCGAGTGTGACTGCAGCTGGAGGCGGATCTTGACGACATCGAGGGGAGCGATTACAAAGCTTTCCCATTCAAGTCAGCTTTGGGTCACAAGTTTTTGGCTTCCCGTCTGGCAGGTGATGGATGGCATACCGAGCAAACAGACCGGCGGTGGCGCCGGCCGTTACGACCTGCAGGCGGGAGCCCTGGGCGGACAGTGTGTAAGCATCGTGACGTTTCGACAGCACATGTAGACACGACGGCAGCGAAATCGGAGAGGCCGTTCGTGGGGGCAGTGTCGCCTTACCTCATCTTTGAGGCGTTCGCCGCTGGGCGACATGCATCCGGCTGTGTCCTCGGGGGGACCTGCGTAGAAGGTGTATGGAGGGAGGGCGGGATTGACAGGGCAGCCTGCGGTAGTCGTCGGAGATGCGCGACTTGTTCTCGGGACCGTAGGACGAGGTCTATCAGGGTCAGATGAGTCGCGTGTCTGTGGGAGTTCGTCCAAGCGGCGCGGTCCGAGATCTCAACGACGGGGTGTCTTCCCGTGAGTTCTTATCGGCGTGGCACTGCTGGGTAAGTCGAAACAACCAGACGGCGGCTCCAGCGAGTGAGGCTGAGGGGTCTCAATTGATTAGAAACTTGTTTGAGGATCGTCCCGATGATGGCTAGAAACCGAATGTCGAGGGTCTGTCCGCTTTTCGTTTCGATGTTGGTTCTCTTTGGCTAATCTCACTTCTTCTGGACGTCTGTTCGTTGCTCGCGTGGGAATTTTTCTGGTTCAGGTACCTTACCTAAGATGGGCATCTTGGGTGAGATACCTAGCTCCCGTCCACCCACGCCCAGGAACCCCCCCAAGCATTGTGACGCAATGCTGATGGTAGCGCGCTGTCAGGGAGATTTACCACTGCATCTTTGGGAGAGATAGCGCGTTGGGACCCCACTGCGGGCGTCACTGTAGCAAGGGCACCCGCCTTCTCCATGCAAATTGAGTGGGCATAGCCACGCAGGGTCTGGTCCCTTTCAACCGTGCGGGCCAGGCGAAGGAGATCAAAGACGTAGAGAGAGAGAGCGGATGCAAGATGCAAATGCAAGTCTTATTTGGACTGATGGTCGACGAGAGCGGGTTGCCATCTCACGGGACTCGTTGCGAGACGTGCAAGAAATGGGAGGAATTTTTTATTTCATCAGAACCGCGAGGCTGCGTGCTTGTCCATGTTCTCGTGACTGCTTTCGTCTTGTGACCACTGGCAGCTCTGACGACACTGGTTGATAACGTGCCTACCCAAATGGATCAGCATCTGAAAGAGATGAGAGCACGACGCCTCAGTCAGGAGGAGTCGCCGAGAAGAAACAATATTATCAGGGCTCGGGAGAAAGGACAGTGTCGGTAGGTAGACAATGACCAAGACATGTTTGAATGTTTGGAAAAAGTATCGTAATGTGAATCTCCCATGGAAGCGTCCTGACAAATGTCTCTGTCTCATCAATGCCCGGCAACTGGCTGTTTCGAGGGGCACACTCGAGTAGTGTAGGCAGCAAGGTACCTTGAGTTGGCAGCGAAGGACCCAGGGTACGGCAGCGAAGGACGGCAACAGATGGGCACGGAGGGTACTCGCGAGGTCCAGCATGGCCACAATGTACTTCCCTGTCGTCGGGGTAAGAAACCAGCGAAGTTGAGACGAATGGAAGACGACCTAAAAAAGGGCAAGTCGAGGCAAGTGGGCAGCTTCACCCGGATTCTGGGGGCTCCAGTAACACGTGCCAAAGTTGGCTCGTCTCTGCGCTCGAGCGGCCTGCTCCTAAGCAAGGTGCGGCAAGGTCATTGGCTAATCGCTAGTGGTTCCCTCCGTCCGAGACGACTCCCCTAGGCGGAGTCGCAATTGCCTTTGAGGTGCTTCCGCATTGGCTGGAACCGCCAGTCTTGGCGTCCCGGCCGCCCCTCGCCCCCCTCAGTGTGGGGAGCAGCCCCCCGACCGAACGCTGAACTCGATGCGCGACCAGCGGGAAAACCCAGTGGAGTCCAGCCCTGGATGGGGCAGGAGCCACACGGAGCCTACGACACTGCACACTACCTACACTACACTGCAACTGGACACTGCACCTCAAGCTCGCTCCAGCCCAGCCATGGGACCGCCGACTGCCGTTCCGCCTGCGTAACAGCCCTGTCTACTCGACCGAGTTAGACTTTCTGCCCGCCTTCCTCTCCTCCTCTTTTCCGTTTTCTTTATTATAGACGCGACTTCCCCTTGTGTCGTCACGATCGAATCTCTCTGTTCTCTTACTACCTACCTACTTTACCACTCACCCGTCTGCACCAGAGCTGCTTCTTTCGATACGCCAGGGCAGAGATTTCCGAGTCAGGCTGACCAGCAAGACACCCATCTATCCCCAGCAGTGGCTGCATGTGATATCGTTACCTACCTTACCGTACACCTGGCCATCCGCACTACTGCTACTGCCGTCTCTGTGACTTGGCCACCGCCCCTTGCCTCCCATATAACACTCCACGTATCCCCCGCGAGGAGTGTTGACGAGAAACCCCAAACCACCAACCTTTACAGCCAACATCATAACCACAATGGCAACGACAACATCACCGCCTATGCCCAACATCGGCGGTCTGCTGGCACCCATCTTGCCCGCCTTGCCTCCTGCCTCCATTTCCACACAGCCGGCCATCGGCTTCTTGCCGCTGCTTAGCCCAATCCTGAGGCAAAGAGTCCAGCTTCTCTCAGAGTCTAGCACTGAGCCTTGGATTCGCCTGCTTGCCTACGATACGGACAAGGCCGCAAGACTGAGCGAGATTGTCCAAAGCGGTAGACTAGAACCCCATCCTGTATCAGGCGAGGTCGAGGTGGACTGGGAGTACGATGCGAAGACGCGATACAGGCGACTCGACTTGGAGACGCTGCAGGCGCTCGTTGTGCTCGAGGAGCTCGAACTATCGTTTCGTCTAATTTACTGCGTCGGCGACAAGGACGGCGGCGGCGACGGTTGGAGGGTCGGCGAGGTTAGCGTTGTCGACAAGAACGCTCCGTTCGGCGATTTTGGTGGTTACTCGACCATCGCCGAGGCTGAGAAGGCCCATGCAGACGATAAGGCATCAAAGATGAGCAGCTCCAAAACCCCGGCTGCCAGCTTTGACGCTGCTGAGGCCGACGAGGATGAGGATGACGGCTATTGGGACCGATACGACGCGACGCCTGCCCGTACACCCGCCAACCGAACGCCAGCAGTCAAGCGCTCACCCGCACCACAGGCATCACAAGCGTCGCAGCTCGGTGCGTTCCGTACAGACTCGGCAGAGGACGCCTACTACGCGCAATACGACTCTGTGCAGCCAGCGATGGATGCTCACGATCCCGATGAGGAGGTCGAAGGCTTCGATGTCGCACCGCCTCTGGGTCTGGGTACCGTCGTCAGCCAAGACATCTCGGAGGCGGGACTCACCGAAACCAACGGCTCATGGACGATGGCTGAGCCGCCCCGTTCGCCCTCCATCCACAGCCAAGACGAGGACCGGGCGGCCGTACTTCTCCACCCCCGCCCGGCATCGAGCGCCAGCAGCAACGGAAGCCGCATGGTCGAGAAGCTCGAGGAGACCGCTGAGAAGCAAGGCGCAAATGAGTTCGGCGTAAAGCAGCACGTGTCAAGAAGTCTTCGCAGCCTCTTCCTGCTGGCACGCTCGTCTGGCATTGACAGGGAGGAATTCGAGCGGCTCGTGAAGACCGAGCTGGATGTCCTCGGCATGATTGAGGATGAGGAGGATTGATTTTGAGGCTGACGGCCTTTTGTATATAAGGAGTTCTTGTGCTTGGTGGTGCTCCGTGGGGATATCCGTTGGGTCAGGATGATCATTTGGCATAGGTCGGCTGCATGTGTATCGGCGTTAAGTCTTGGCCATATATCAACAATTCAAAGCGACAACTATTCAGACAAAATCATTGGAAAATTGTGATGAAAGAGGTGTAAAATGAAGAGACAGACTCGTTCAGGCTCTTGAACATCTGAGAGCTCAACAATTCGAAGCGCCTAGGAACGGAGATTTAGTCTCAGTGCTAAGCCACTACCTATTCGACGACTGCGTCATGCTTGTCTATCTCGAGAGAGCAATCGAGCCGAGACGACGAAATGTGAAGCGACTTGAATCCAGAGGCAGTAAATTCCGGCGAGGGTGTTTTGACAGCGGCGAATGTTGGTGTTCTGCTGGAAATGATCACATCGAAGGAGGAATTGTCAAGTAGTTCGCTATCGCGCAAGTCCCAACTGTTGTGAACTCTGTACGAGCCTCGGCACCATTTATCAGTCCAGCAAGAGGGGTAAAATGAGGCGACGCATCCCGGGGCCGTCCGATCTTGACTGGAATAAGCGCGTCCAAATTTGGGCAAACATGGAATGGCAGAAACCTATCCCGCATGATCACACTAGCAAGGTTGGAATTAGCCGCCCACGCGATCGTCTCCGCGTCAAGATCACCGTGCTCCAGGGTCAGGGTTGAGCGATGCGCTCTGACAATTTTAAGCGCCCCTCACTCAAAAGGGATGGGCGGCTGAGTAGGCGGCCAAGGTCAAGAGTCGTACGTACCGCCGCCGTTGGTGTTGCTGTTCCCATCTGCTGTTTTCGATAGCATTTTTGTTGGTGATCGACATATGAGAGTGTTACAATGGCATGTTGCATAACGAGCTGAGCCTGAAATTGCAGACTGCCGGTTTGCTGATGTTGGTGGTTCGGGTTGCTCAAAGTGGAAGTCATTCTTTAGGACGTAGAAATTGACCAAGAACTTGGGTCGTGTTATCATTGGTCGAATTCAATCTTGTCTCCAATATGAGATGCAAAGAGACGTTGAGAAGAGATTTGGAAAGTAGCTTGTAAGTCCTGATGAAGCCATCACCAACAAGCAACCCCTCTTTCCCCATTGGCCGAGTACCCCCCTAAAGTGGGCAAAATGTATCCGCCCCAGCCCAGCGCACTGTTCACGCCTCAATCGTAAGGCCACCAAGCGCCAATTGCAGCGGCACGCACCACCACGAGCCGCCCAAAAAAAGTTCACCACCGAAAAGCGGCTTGCACCAGACTTGGGAGAGACGTCGTGACGGGTCGAAACCAACGCGGCGGAACATCACCACCCACCACACACACAGCCATGTTCCGCTCAACATTAAGGATACCGCGCATGAGCGTGGTTGCGCCAATGGTGCGCCAGCAGCGCTCAGTGCACTACATGCCCCAGCTGAGGCACGACTTCACCGAGGGCGTCCCAAAACTGCTCTCCGCCGACGGCTACGACATGGCTTGGACGCAGTACATGACGCTGATACTGGACAAGCTCAATGCCCTGACAGCAGGTTCGTCCCGTTTCTCCTTTCCTCGTTCGCTGCGTACCAGCATGCGACGTACCTCCCACTACCCCGGAGCTCCCAACGGGCAATGACATGCCACGCCAATTGAACCCAGGAAACACACACACACACACACACAGAGAGAGAGAGAGAGAGAGATAGCTAACATTCACCCTCCCAGGAACCGACCTTGAGACGCGCGACATGAAGCAGATCCTCCTCGCCACGGCCCGCGACCCCGACCAGGCCCCGATCTTCAACCACGCCTCCATGGCGCACAATACGCACTTCTTCTTCAAGAACCTCACCCCGGACCCGAGACCGATGCCGCAGCCGCTAGCCGACCAGCTCCTCCGCTCCTTCTCCTCGATCGAGACCCTCCGCCGCGAGATGGTCCTCACGGCCTCCGCCATGTTCGGCCCGGGCTTCGTCTGGCTCGTCAAGAACTCCCAGGACGAGTTCAAGGTCCTCACCACCTACCTCGCCGGCAGCCCGTACCCGGGCGCCCACTGGCGCGGCCAGACCGTCGATATGAACGCCGTCGGCAACACCGGCACCGCCAGGCCCTACTTTGACAACGTCGTCAAGGCCCAGACGGCCGGCCAGAAGCCCCCCGGCGCCCTCGAGGCGCACCCCGTCCTGTGCCTGAGCACGTGGCAGCACACGTGGCTGCGTGACTACGGCCTGGGCGTTGGCGGCGTCGGCGGCAAGAAGGCGTTCGCCGAGGCGTGGTGGGAGGTTATCGACTGGCAAGCCGTGCAAGAGGCGGCCCATCTCACTAGCCGCCCTGCGTTGAAGGCATGAGGTCGATGAAGGCGTTTTGTTGCATGGGAGAGGAGGGGGGGGGAGAGAGAGTGGTCCACGGCAATCAGGAACGAAGATGAGATCCGGTGATACGGATCTCCCGCCTGGTTTATGCGCCGTGGCGGCGGCGGTGGTGATGTAGGAATTACAACAAAAAAGGAATTGTATGAATAGACATCCGCATATACAGATGAAGCCAAAATGTACTATGCTGTACTACTAAACTTCTCGACCCGCTGCTACCACGCCCTTCGGCTTGATGCAGTCTCAGGGGATTTGGTTTACGTTCATGCTGCATTGTGGGGAAATTTCGACCACGAAATTGTTGGACATTCGAGATTCACTGTGGTCATATTAGCTCGCAGGAGGGACGAGCCTGTTCTGACTTCATATTACCAGGCCAATGCTCCCAAACTCACTACACACTCAGAATCAAGCTTTCAGAACCCAATTTGAAAACGATTCCAAGAATGAGTCTTGTCTTTGGCCGAGCTACTCACACGCGTATGACGATATGCGCCGCAGGACTACAGCTCACGGAAACTAAACAAAATATTCGCGGCGTATCACTCCTTATCCTTTCGTTCGCATGAACGGTTTCCAGCTATTAGAGTCTGGGACTCTGCCCCCCTGAAGCGCGACTCTCGGCAGCATTGGTACATGATCAAAACTTTGGTGATGTGAAGAGACAAAACATGCCGTAGATACAAGGAACGGTACATGATTTGGTAAAAGAGAGAATTTGGTCTGGGCACACAGACATGAGGACACCAAAATTTTCTCCATCCCTCAATTCACGTCTAAACACCAGGCTGCAAACATACTGCTCATCCCACTTCTTTCAAAGTCTATATGAAAGACATCACAGAACTACAGATATGGAATAAATTTAGAGAGTTACTAGTATCGCCACTGAATTCAGTCAATATCGACAACCATGGCTTGTTGAGGGTCGTCTGTCAATTACCGAGATGCCATTAGAAGCTCGTCAGGGATAGCTACACTCTTAACGGATACACGACTTCGGCCGCAGCCTCTCTTCCATTAATGACTTATTGGCTCTAGCCATCCATTCAGGCCCCGCAATGGTTCACTTATTAGTGATATCCTTGAGATTAAGAATCGAACTCGTCACTTGTGGGTATGGCGACATTTACACCTTATTTTCTTCAAAAACAGACTGGGAAACTTCTCAAGCCAGCACCTGCGGGTCCCCGTTTACATTCATTGTCCTCCCGTTTCTCTAATTCTTCTCTGCATATTGATTCCTAAATACCAAGTAGGCAGGACTGCCAAAATCGCTACAGCTTTAATGTTAAGTTTCCCACACGCTCCGAGTGTTTAGCATGGGAACCCTGTTCAAAGTATGGTGGCATCAAATCATTCGATACATCACTACAACGTACCGCCAGATACATGAGTTTAAAGTCACTTGCAACACGAGTTCCACTTCACCAGTTGAGATCAAAAAGTCATGCATAACCAGACCCAGGCCTCTACGAAGCCCCTCACGGATCTCTTTCTCATTTTCGAGCTACAAAAGCTAGCTAGGTATCATAGGTGCCATCCCTAAACTTATATATAAAAATCAAGGAGCGTCTTTTCGTTTCGTCGGAGAGTGTTGAGGGGCGTGGTTGTGTGTGATGTGTTTTGTATGCAAAGGTCGTGTGGTGGTAGTATGAGGTCGAGGTTTGCGGGGAAAAAGGAAAAAGATTAAGCCAGTAACCAAATCCCCGTTCCTATCCTTTCCCTCCCCCCCGTATTTTTGGTTTCGTCAAAAATTCATCATCAACCCGGCGTCAGGTAAAGGGGGGAGGAGAATCTGAGCAAGGATATAACAAATGCCGCTATCCAGAACTATGCAACGCAATGAAAAAGAGAGAAACAAACAAACAAAAAAACAGGCGCGTTAAGAAGAAGGTATCCTTTTTGAGCCACTGCAGACTTGGGTCCTGAGGCAGGGTGCGTGCTTGCTGTCTTTGAAGTGAAACAAATGCAAACGCGGGTCATTATCCATCATCATTTTGTTTTCGGAGTTTTTTGGTTTATTTTTGTTTTGTGTATGACTTTCGCCTCCCAGGAGATTGAAAGATTGCGGAAAGGAAATTGGTCGAGGGAGAGGGAGAGAAAATTTAGATCATGTTGCCATTGACGCTGACCTCGAAACCATCACCCTTCTGCCTCATGGCCTTGGCAAGCATCAACTCGCGCATCCAGTCGATGCGCTCGTCGCGGCTCTTGACGGCGAAGTGGTGAGTCTTGCCAGTGCCGTTGGCACCCTCGGCAGGGACAGACGAGGTCGAGTTGGAGTGGTGGTGGGTGAACCCGTTCAGGGCACTCTCGCGCTTACGCAGCTTGGCGGCGTTCTTGTCTTGGGGGATAAGCTGGAAGCTGAAGGCAGCGACGGGGTCGCTCTTCTCGCGCGAGTGAGAGGAGAAGTGGACTGCGCGGAAGGCGGCGGAGAGCTTGCTCTGCGAAGCCAGGCTGGAGCACGCAATGGCGTAATCGTCGATGTCGACGTACTCAAGAGTGCGGTCGACGGTGCGCTCGTCCTTGTGAACGGCCAAACGAGTACCCTTGAGGGTGCAGAAGGTGTCGTTCCACTCGTGACGAAGCATCTTTGTCTTGCGCTTCTTCATGGGGCCCTGGAAGGTGACACCGTCACGTTGAGCCTCCTCGACGGCTTGCTTGACAGGAATGGCGCCCGCAAGGTGGGAGATGGGTGGGATAGCTTGCTCAAAGGGGTGGGTACGCTCAACAGGCGACCAGGGGTAGTTGACGCGGGGGGGAGCTTGAAGAGGCTGAGTGCGAGTGGAGGAACGGGGAGAACGAGGAGAAGAGTGCCTGGGAGAAGTACGAGCGATAGGAGTGGCATTGTTCTCGTCGAGAGCAGGGAGGACAGGGAACGAGGGACGGCGAGCAGAGGCGCGCGACTGCGTGCGGACGAGGGGCTGCTGCTTCTGGATGCCTGCACGGTAGTTCATCTCAGGGGGAACGGACTGGGAGATGTCGCGAGCGACACGGTCCATGGGAATGGCAGTGACGGGGACGTCCATCTCGGAGAAGGGCGTGCCAAAGCGGTAGGGGTTGACGGGGCTCTGCAAGTCAGGCGACATGGCTTCGGCTCGGTCCATGACATACGGGACGAAGCTTTGTTGCTGCTGCTGAGGAGACATCACTCTGTCGATTGGCTGAGTGACGGGCGGCACCGTGGACGCTCTGAGGTTGCTGGGACGGACCGGAGCCTGCTTGCCCGGGATGGACAGCTTCGGCAGCTTGCGAAGACCATCAGGCTGAGGCTTCATAGCAGGAGCGCCCATCTCAAAGGGAGGAGTAGGAGGGACGCTGTTGCTCTGGCGTCTCTGGAAGTCAAGGAACTGACGGACATTGTCCTGAGGGTCCCTTGATGTGACATTCCGGAGAGTAGCCTCCTGCAGGTACTGTAACGGTGTGGCGTTGCCAGGACCCAGGACGTCGGAAGATGCGACGACCGATGGGCCCGAGTCTGAGATGGGTCGAAGAATCTCTTTGGGAGTCAAAGCTCTGGCGGTCTCTGGGTTGCCAGGGTTGCCAGTGATGACCACCGTCTCCTTCTCCATATCGACGAAGGGATGCTCCTTTCTGAACGCCGCGATGAGACGTTGCTGCTTTTTGAAACGGGAGCAGTCCTCTCCTTTAGGGCAGTGATGAGGCTTGGGAACCACTTGCTCGATGCCAACAATCGACACAGACTCCATGGGGGTAATGATGTCGTCGTGGGACGCCTTCTTTTGCCTCCTCCTGCTGCTCTTTCTTGGCTTGAGGCTGCACTCGTCCGTCTGGCGCTCTGCCGCCCTGATCTCGCGGGCCTCCTTCTTGACTTCGCGACTCGGTTC
The DNA here is from genome assembly GCA_027406005.1 of Colletotrichum horii. Classification (NCBI taxonomy): domain Eukaryota; kingdom Fungi; phylum Ascomycota; class Sordariomycetes; order Glomerellales; family Glomerellaceae; genus Colletotrichum; species Colletotrichum horii. The sequence continues at coordinate 6,473,786 of JANVYB010000001.1, read as the reverse complement.
ATCTTGAATGGGCGTCGGAGCGCGAGGAGAGCTCGGCCTGCTATCGCGCAGAAGTTGGATTTGGTTCCATACTCTTGTCCTCATGCCAAATGACGGAATGTCCAACTCTTTGAGATCCTCAAACTTCAAGGTGATGAGAATGGGTCCGTTGATATCGTTTTCCACGAAACGGCCGGCAACAGACAGCTCAATGCCAGCATTAAGCATCGACTGCGCCACCATCTCAGGGGTCCACGAGACAAGCTCTCTCGACTGAAACTCTTCATAGGTAAACTGAAAAGGACCATTTTGTTGTCTCGGTACCGGTGGTGGCGGCAGCTTCGTAAATCTGAAGTCGTCGAATGGCCGTGCCGTCTTTGGAGTGACCGGAGACAGAGTCAGGATGGCCTCGTCGAAGTAGCTCTCCGAAGAAGAGCGAAACAGATGCGGTCCCGACGGTCCTTCGATCGGCTTGTTTAGTGACTGGATATCGGGATACGCCACCCGATCCTGGCTTGACCTCGGTGTTGGGATTTCATCGTAAGACGAAAGAGTAGTAATGCTTGGTTGACCACTCGACTGGGCGCAAATCAGCAACTGCAATTTACTGGTCGCCGTGCGTGGGCACTTACCGAGTTGACGCTTATACGCGGAGAGTTGTCTTCAAGTTCGCTGAGCACTTCATCGTCCCATTCCATGTCCATGAACTCGGTTGCTACTGAACTTGGCCTTTGAGGCTCGCTCTTCAAGCCAAAGAATGTATCGCGCATGGGGGCCTTCTCGCGCATCTCGCGATGCAGGTGACGGTCACCCCTGGCGTATTCTTGTACATATTCCTACGGCAAGAGAGTCAGCATCATTCATACAGAAAGCCAAAGCCTGCAGCGAAAGTGCGTACCATTTTGTTGTGTATATGTGCGTGTAAGTGAGATCGCAAAAGCGGAAAGTGGGGTGACAATGAGGCTTGAGCTGGCTGTAACCGGCTTGCGGCCTACAGCGCAGTGCAGCCTCTCTGGGGGCTTATTTTGCTTTTCCGGCCGAGAAGGCGGGTAAAACAGCGCCGTTGCCGGCAGCTCTTTTGTTCTATGGGGAGGGGGGGAGATATCCTGATGATGAAGCCTGTAGATATTCGAGACGCACGCTTGGGACGGCTCGAGTTTGGGAATCAAGATAGGAAAGCCAAATGAAGCAGCAGCAGACAAAAAGGAAAAGAAACCAAAGCCAAAGCAGAGCTGGATATGCTCGGATGGTATGCCGCGGGTCGCAAAAGAGAAGAAGGAGGGGATCTGGTACACGACGGGCGCCTACCGCGAGTTATGTATGTCTAGTGCGTCCATGAACAGGGGCCTGGTAGAGTTGGGCGGTAAATAGTTACCAGGGTTGGCAGAGGAGAGAGGAGGAAGAGGAGGAGGAAGACCCATGGTGGTCGAGGTCGGATCACACAGCCAGCAGCACCTTGCTACTGTAGCGCAACGCAACGCAACGCACGCACACACAGCAATCCCCTAGGTAGGTAGTGTATTGACCCCCCCTTGCCCATATGCAAGCTGCTTCTGGTGTGATTCGACGGGTGGCACTCGCACCCGGCGGCGGTAGCGGCAGTGTCGACAGGCCAGGCACTCACCTGGGTGTCTTGTCAGGTTGAGAAAGAATATAATAATAGCGCCCAGTGGCCCCAGTGGTTGCGTGGATCGGGTGGTCGAGCGGGCGACGGGCCCAGCCATGGACCCCATGGAGCCCATGGCATGGCATGGCGTACGAATACTTAGACGAGGGAGCAACGAAAGGGGGGCCCTTTTTGGGGCTGGGCGAACGAGACCGTCACCGGCGGGATATCTTGGGGTGCGTATCCGTACTGCGCGGCCGTTGAGAGGTGAGGAGCAGAAGAGGGAATTTGGTCAGGACCTGGTTCCCCGGCCAAAAGGGGGGTGTTAAGGTGTGAGCCGGACGACATCCATGTGGACAACGGCGCACAACCGAGCAGCAAGCACTTGCACCTGCAGTTGCAGTGAAGCCGAAAGCAGTAGAAGCAGCAGGAGAAGAAGCCATGCCATGCTTCCAGACGCACTCTCAGCACACGGACGGCGCAGGCACGACGCAGCACAGCAGCCAGACCCAGACCCGACTGGGCAGGAACAGCAGGAAGAGCCGGCCGGCATAAGAGAGAAGAGAGGTAGAGATGCAGAGGAGTGTGTGGAACGAGGCCTGCGATGGAGGAGAGGAGAGCAGAGCAATGGAGAGAGTTGATGCGGATGGAGGATGGAGCTCAGAGGAGAGGACCGGGATGGGGGGTCGGGATGGGCGCGAAGCTATCCCCGTCTCTCGCTGCTGATTGGGCGGATGCGGGAAAACTCCCGTGCATAGCGCAGCCGACGGACATGAATGCGAAGCTGCGAGGCGTCTTTGGAGCTTCCCATTGGCCTAAATTCACATTGTGCTACTTTATTTAAGGAAGCGCTAACACGCCATTGGCTGAAAATAAGACAGAACACCACCTACTAAGTAACCCCCCCCTTCCTGCCACCACGGGCTCTAAGCGCCCGCGTCCTGTCGAGAACCTCCAAGCGTCTGCCGCCGCCAGCCAGTCGCCGTCGCCTGACATCTGCCTTTAAGTGGGGGCCCGCCAGAGCTGTGAGTGCACTGTTCATAGCTACATATCACTTCACAGTCAAGTACAAGGCAGGTCTGGGTATGCCGCATCCACCACCTGCCACGCTAAGCTCGGCTCACTCACCTCACACCCTGGACCGGACCTTTCTCTGGTCACTCACTCCTCTCTCACTCACTCCATCGCTTCTTCCTCTTCTCACCTTGAAGCGACACCCACCCACCCCCGATGCCACGCTTTTGCTCCTCCTTCTCCTCCTGTCCTCCCCTCGTCTTCTTCGCCCGCACTCTTTCTTGCTATCCACGCTGCACCCGTCCCGTACGCCCTCGACTCGCTGCTTTCTCTCTCGCGCCACTTTCGGCTTCCCCACTCAGGACATCGAGTCAAAATCTACAGGCCCTGTCCATCACCTCTGCAATGTCACCCTTCGACCAGGGCCCACGCGCAGGATGAGCTTCCCCGGCACACACACTCTTGATGACCTCGCAGCAACTCCGTAGCGGAAGAACCAGCGCCCAGCAAGCAGCAAGCAGCAAGCAACAGCTGCTTACCCGCCCTCCCGCTCGCCGCCATCCATCACCTAGTCCCTCTGCAGGGCTCCCTTTTCAGTCTCTAGAGAACCACCGCCGCCGCCGCCGCCGCGCCCTACACCACACCATCCTCCTCGACTAGCCAGTCTGTCACTGTCACTATCGCTCCCATAACCACCATCCTTCATCTTATCAAGTCCTCCTTCCCCAGACCGAGCTGGCGCACAGGCTTTGCATCTCGACACCTCAACGGGAATGGCATGGCATGGGCATTTGGACCGGACCAGAACTTCGCGTCCATCCCGTGCCATCCCGCCATGCCAATGCCGTCAACGGCGCCGTCGCGAAGATGGCGCCGTACCTCTTTGGCTGCGGAAACCAGAATCTAGACAATGACCTGCATCGCTTCTTGCAGCTTTTGCGCCGTTTCCTTCCTTTCTTGCTGCCACTCCGGAGGCGGAAGCAGCCAGAGACAACCGGCCACTCGCTTGCTGACCGTCCACCGGCGGAAAGGCTAAAAAAGAAAGCCCCCAACCCCGGCTCCTGAGCTCTATCCAACGTTGCACCCCCGGCTCCCTACAGCCACCGCCGCAACCTCCGATCTCGACGAGTCTCGAATGCTCGTGGCCAGAGGCTAGATACCCCACCATCATCAACCGGCTGCCCCTCACCAATCCATTTCAGCCACTTGCTTTGCTCGTCGGGCCTCCATCGGAGAAACCCATCAAACTGAGACTCCTTTTCCGGCCGGGGGCGACAAGGCCAATGGCCTCTCAAGACGGCCTCTCTTCACGAGACGTCCAAGATGAGGCGAACTTCTGCTCGCACGTCTTCATAGGCGAGCCTCTGTTCGCGTAGGTACGAATGGTGCAATGGGACTATCTCGCATCACAATGGGTCCTGTCAAAAGCCTTCAACTCTGGCCGTTGGCCCTTCGCGATCCTCCTCCACATGGCGTGTAACCGTCGGCGCTGCCCGTTGATCACGACTAGCCTCGCCCGCCTCGCCTTGCCCTCAGCTCGCTCGCAAATCAAACGTCCCTGTACTTGCTGCCCAATGGGCCCCCGCCGATAACAACAACGTGACCAAATGGGCTTCTTTCAAGGCACATGACCTGCACGACTGGTTCACCGTCGTTGCGGGGGAAATTTGACCGCAGCGAGAAAGAATCTCTCACAGGATTATAGACTGCCCTTGTCGACTTTTACCCACGTATGACTTCATATCCCATGGGATTTGCAGATGGCGGTCAAAATGTGACGAGAAGACATGGTTGATGCAGGAGCTGCATTTGGCTCTTGCAGTCCGTATGCGGGCTCCCGATGCAAGCCCGCACAGCTTGATGCGGTGGAACGAATCTTTTTGGCCTTGTTTGCTGGATAGGACGTCAAGTAAGCCATCTTGGAAGGGAGAGAAGGGGTGGCTGGCGAAGACGACTGAGTGGTTGAGCGATTTGAGAGTCTCAAGATGGTGGTACGACAAGAGTTCGGACAGTCCAGGTTTTACCCCGCAGAGTCACTTGAGACAAATCTGCGTCGCCGACTATTGGAGAGAGCAGAGACTCGCTTCTGGCACACACACACACATACACACTGCGTGTAAGTGGATAGATTGGGGATGTGGTAACATGCTCGTGGTGATAGCTGATAGCCATGCCGTATCGGACTGCGCAGGATTTAGCTCTGACCAGTTCGACATGACCTCTACAGGATCTGGTATCGCGAAATCTGATGTTGAACCAGTATGATTTCTCGTTCGGCCTGGGCAAAGCGACGGTGTTCTGGTCAACCCAGTCGCGGAGAGCGGGAGCATTATTTCGCTGCTTCCCGCTGCAGCCACATAGTATCCGGTTGTTACCCTCCCCAACCCCTTGGGTTGCGATCTTTGAGTTGCGCGACATACATCGCATTCTCGTGTGTCGTTGTCGGTGAAGCAAACCCGCACACTCCACATGTAAGGGAGCGAGAAAAGCGCTGCATGTCTTCCTTGGACCACACCACAGCGAGGTTTTTTTTCTCCCTCTCCCGCTGACTCATTGACGGCTAAGGATGCTGTGAACAGCGAACCCCGTTCTTGCGTTAGCAGTGTGACGCTCTGCAGGGAAACAGGAAGCACGCTCCCGCTAATGCGTCCCCGTCTTCGATATCCATTCCAGGCGGTGTTCGATGCAGTCTCCGAGACAATAGAAACGCCGTGGCAAGACCCGACGGGCGGGACGAGAGAGAATGTGAATCATTTGCGGTCGGCGGTCTCTTCGTTCTTCACCGACTCTTCACGTTGCCTGGCATCTTCGGGGATGACCTCATCCGATGAATTCCGCTCGCTAGGGAGACATTTCCGACCATGGTACAATGTCTCAAGCAGAGCCAGCTCGCGATGTCTCACTCCGTCAACAGCATCCAACGAAGTGATGTCCGACCGGAGTCCGGGTGTTGAATGGAAGCACCTGACAACGGAAGGCGGAACAACCTAGCTGGGGTCGACAATTGTAGTGAGATGGTGATTTGGTGAAATGCGAATGCCTCATGGAAACCCCGGCAATGGAGAATTGATTGTCGATTAATGACCTCCGCGGCCGAGTATACCCGACGGGTATTCAAAATCATGTGCACGAATGGCTGAATCCCCAGAGCAATTGGGCCAGGGTTTCCGAGTTCAATTTCTGATCCTGGAGGAGGATCATCGAGCATGGCTAACCCTAAGGAGAGCACAGTGCACAGTGCACACCCCTCAGCCCACAATGGGGCCAGGGGGTCGATTCTGGCTTGAGAAAGGTCTTCATCGGAGCGAATTGGCGCATCTTTGAGCGCTCATCTTCTCTGGTGTGTGTGTGTGTGTGTGTTCGTGAGAGGACGAGGTCGTCCAGACATGTCTCCAGTGCGCAACTTGTGCCCTCCAATGAACCTCCTAGAACACATCTTCACGCGCTCTCACATGATGGCGGGCTAATGCGAGTTTCGCACCATCTTCTGTGGATGGGCGACTCTCCAGCTGAAGTAAGCACAGCCAGTGGATCGCGGCGATGCGGAAAGCTGTTGGTGGTGTCGAGCTTCGTAAACCTCGTTTGCAGGTCCAAAGTTGCCCCCGTTGTGGCCATTCGCGAGACCCTGGAAATTTTCTTTGTTAGATCGCATGGCGATGCGGCGCATACGAATAGATGGCCTGAGCGAGACGGATGCAGGTCATTGTGATTTCGGTCCGTCGACGGGCAGTCCACTAGGGCCATGTGAATTGTCGAAAATGGGCGCCCGTTTTTCGCAATCGACAGGGCAAGCTTATGCTGAGAGCCTGAGATGCCAGGCTTATCTGCTTTATGCTTGGCAATCTGCCACGAGTCGTATTGCAGTCGATATCACAACAGGGATGAGGGTGCCTTGTCCGTTGATGAACGCATTCAAGGGCTCTTTTTGTCATTGACATTCGCGTCCAGGTCTGGATGCAACCTCAAATTCAAGATTGATCATTTATCAGTAAGCGTTGGTTGTTGGTGATGAGCCGTCAAATCCCCAGCGGTATTTGTGCTGTCTCGGCTATTGGAAATGCATTTTGTAGGGCTGCAAGTCATTCTGAGAATCCCTTACATGCGACGTTGGATTTCATGCAAACACCGTCATCGTTGCGATGGGGTCGGCATCCATTTGACTTCCTGCGACCGTCATCCTCGCTGACCCTGGTGAACCATTCGATTCGAGCAGTGCAGGATTTGTGTAAGGTATCCGTGCCGCAAAAGGTATTTGAGTGAATTGGGCAGAAGTCGGGGGTTGAACCTGGGAGGTTAGATCCACCGATTCAGCGGGAAGGCGGGAGGACATGGATATGGTACAGTGTTCCCGTACGGTATGGAGCTTGGAGCTTGGAGCTGAGGGGATTGGCTGGGGTCTCCTCGCCTCGTGAGATTTGGAGCTTCACCCACAGTTGCCTGTCTTGCCGGCTGAATGTCAACGACGTCGCAATGCACCTGCGACGGCTTGCTGGCCCTCCAGATGGTTACGGACGTAGGGTAAACCGTGGTTGCATTCCATTCTCGTCAAAGCAAACGATGCGGCCCATCCTCATCCAGGCTGCGCTAGAATCTGCGAGCCCTACAAGGGTCTGTGGTGATGTGCCGTGCGTGGTGGCTGGGGTCTAGAAGCAAGCGGATGTCGCGCCGTTCGCGAGCTGTTGGCGGAAAGGCGGGAGGACTGGGATGCCCAGGCGACGGCCATGTTCTCCGCAAAAAACAACAAGCGGCCGCCTCCCTGCAATCTGATATCGGGAACCCTCAAGGTTCAGCAACGCTATTCACACCGGATCACATCAAACTAGCCACAACAGGCGAGTGGTGATGAACAATGGGCACACTTCGACGCCTCAATCCCCGTCCGCGGATTATGTTGAGCTTCCGATGGTTGCGTCGTGCTTTCGACGACGACAAAACCGACGAGGCCGACGACATACATTGCTGACGAGGCGATGCCATGCGTGATACTGCAGAAAACGAAATTGCGGCGTGACAGCGGCGTGTTTTCTCGTGGTGCCCAACTGAAAACAGCAAACTCGACGCCCAATTTTGGATGCAACGTTTTGGTCTTTGGCGATAGCCGGAGACGATTGAACGGCTCAATCCCACCCTTTGGCGAAGGAAATGAAATGAGTGATCATAGACACGGCCAGGGACGAGGGCACAGATTTCGATCCATGAAAATAGGCCGTGTGGTTGCAAAAGATGCAATGATGTGTTGTATGTGCCGCAGCAGCTGAAAGCAAAAGCATCAAAGTCGAACGAGGCAGCGTAGCAGGGCAGAGATGTCGACCAGGTGCCGGCAGGAACTGAAGCTAAGGCTGAGAGGCACAGCGATAGCGACAGGATTTAGCTGGCGTACATCCGGGAAAACGTGCGTTATCCGCGGCACGCAGCCTGACGAACGGCAAGCAATAGTGCGGCGCAGGCGGGCGGGATGGGGATTGAATCGTGTATGTACATGGGCTCGGCGGACGGCGAGAAGGAGATTGGCGATGATGGCAGGCCGAGGAGCGTGTTTGTCATTGTCTGCGGGCGGCTGGGCGGGCTGGAGCGCGAAAAAGCAACAAGATCCCGGCTGAAAGTCTGCTCGAGGGTGGATTGGAGAGGCACAGTAGCCGTGCGGATGATGTGGAGGTTGGCTTGGGGGCTGTTGGTCGCAACCGCCAAGAGACAACCGTTATTGACGGCATCCTGTCCAAGGCCCGGTGAGCTGCTCGCGGGGCCGGGAGAACAGAAGCCAAAAGCTCCGAGATGGAAGTCGAGCTAATTCCAAAATTAGCCCAACTATCGATGTGAGGGGATCATGAGATGCGGGCTAAACTGACCGCCAAGCGGGTTAAATCACGCAGAAGGGGGGTAAAATAAAAATAGGTTGCTGTTAGTCGTCATGCGTGAATCTGCGGGTGACGACAAACATCTACAGCGGCTAGACGGTGTGACGTGAAAGTCGATGGCATGCTGCTAGATGCCCAAATTAGCCCCGGATGTGAGTCCGGAAGAGGGTTAATTTGATCACTCACCAAGAGCTGGGCGGCTAATTAGGCCGCCAGAAATAGGCCCGTCACGTAAGCTGTGCTGTCAACTGCGTGAACGGTCAGATGAACGGCGAGGAGGAGGGACGGGGATGGTGTGGTGACGAGGATGTTCCGTGTCCGTCCGCCGTTCATGGATGGCGGGTTGGTGAGAGAGGGAAGATGCTGTGCTGTGAGGTGCTGCCCATTGTCGGCGGGAGATCATCGGCGGACCTTGCCCGACGAGTCTTGCGTGCAGAGCAAACCTGCCTTGTTGAGAGAGAGCAGAAGAGTATTAGGAGGATGTGATTGGTCGAAATACTCACTCGCAGAGAAGGTACGGGCAGATTGGGCTGTTGAACATCTGAGGGACGTGCCCATGGCTGCAGCATTCTTGCCTCTAGCGGGCGGACAATGTGGGGCGGGCATGCAAACCCCGCGAGCAGAGCCCCTGCCAGCTGCTGCGCTCCCGCCTTCAAGTGGCCACAGCTCCTTTCCGCTTGTGGAGCTAGCGAGGGTCCCTTGGTCAATAATCATGCACGATTCTTCTGGCTGCAGGGCCCAGCAGCCAATCCGAGGCCGTAGCGGCCCTCTGGCAATAGCTTAAATCCCTGCTGCATCACAGGCGCTAAGAAACGGTTGGTCCCGAAGCCCTGCACGAGACTTGGACTCGTCACACCTCTCGTCGAATCAACGTGGCAGACGACCTTTTTGACAAAGAGCCCTCTACTGGCGGACAATGACGCTAGAGACGTACGAGACGACTGAGAAGCAAAGCACGCAACCACTCGTTGGAAAAGAAAGCAGAGAAAATTGGGGAGAGACAAGCATCTGCCCCTGTCATCGCCGCCGTTGTTGTAACCCACGCTCTGAAAATCCTTCCGCCTTCGACGGGCCCTCGGATCGCACAGCTTAGCTTAGCTTGCACGCCATTGTCATTGTCCTGGCCTGACGCACGACGGGACGCTTGCCTCCACGATGAGAGGTATTTTCTCTCTTTCTCCATTCCCGCCAACCCTGAGCGCTCACCATGCACGACAGAAGGTCCTGGTTCCACCGTCTTGAGCAACTCCGGCAGCCACATTCAACCGACGGCGACTGGCCGGATGCACCAGCCAATCCGGCACTTGACCGCCATTATGCTCATTCTGATTTATGGATTCTTCCTGCGACAACTCTGCACCGTCAGTCCAGTTCGTCCAGCAAACTCTCGACCACCATTGAGGTCTGGCTCTGACCTCGCTAAGAGCTGTGCTGAAGATCTAAGACTGGAACAAAGACAAAGCACAAAGGGCTGACGAGGAAATCGCAACCGCAACATACTGCCAAGATTGAAGATCTTGCCCAGAACCTTTGCAGGCAAATTGCCAAATTTGAAGATGCTGAGTGGGGGCCCAACGGGCAAGTCAGGCCCCGCACATCGTTATCCATCATGCAAGCGTGGAGCGAGGCTCCTCATGGGATGATCGGATGAATCCACCTCGTCTGCCAGAGACAGGGCTATCGCAAGAACAAGGTTGGTAGGGCCGGCGAAGTTGGGCCTCCTTCCCTTGTACTTTTCATCGCCTTCTGGCCGACGCTGAAAACTCCGGCCTTTCGAAATTGAGTTGAGCTCCACATGCTTTGAAGGCTCTGTTGGTGGTTAGCGAGCTCCATGCAAGTGCGTACTACCTCAAGACGGAGCTTGTTCGCAGAAGAGGGCTCGACGGTGCAGTAGACGGACCTTGTCTGCAAGGATGAGCCCAGCCAGCCATTGTGCCGTCTCTTCATATGTCGGCCCCCGACTTTCTCGCCCGCATCGTGTCATGACAGGCCAAGTTTGCGGCCAAGAGGGTCACACATCGATGGCATCGGAATGCAGAAATCGGGAACACGGGGAGACAACGGGCAAGACACGCCAGCTCTGTGTTCTTGCAGCTCCCGCAGCGCAGCACCATGCCGCGGAATGAGCTTGCATCTGCCCGGGCCACAACACTCAGGCATCGCCAGTAACACACTCAAGCTGATATTGGAGATCAGCACCAGGGACGGAGAGCGGACAGCACCCGGGCGAGGTAGTGGACGCGGTATCGACGGCGGACAGCCGGGAGGCAGATGGCCAGATGAGTGCTTGCAAAGTTGGCAAGTCGGGTTGAGCAAACAGCAAACCCCCATGTACGGTTCTGCATGTCTCTGCATCGCGTGTGGACCGTGTGGTTGAAGGCATACCGGGGCCCAGATGGAAGACCGTCTACCATACAGAAGCCAGCTTTGGCAAGCCACCGTATGCAGGCGTCGACCGTCTTGCCCGTTTAGTCGCTCGACAGTTGCCTTGACCCATGTCGGCCCTTTCGAAGCTCCTCTCCCCCCTCTTCTCTGATGTCTCTCCATTCCTATTCCTATTCCTATTCTATTCTCGGGTGGGGTCCAAGTCCAACGATGGGCCCACCAACCCCGAGTGCGACCATGTTTGGCGGCCCATTCTCATTGGCACCTGTAAGCGCAGGCCCAAGTCTTACGCACTCGAGTGAGTGCGCCCGGCCGGCCTGCCTTGTGTCTATGTTGGCCCGGCTGCACGAAGGCACACACAAGAGCACATTTGGGGAGGACTTGATGGAGGTGTGTCCAAATTTAGAACAAGACTACTGGCGGGCTACGTAGCCAACAGCAAATGGTGCCTTTGAGATGCGGTCACAGGCGAGTTGGCCAACGAAGAAGAAGATGGCCATGATGAAGGCGGCCACAATATAAGACTTTGGGCCATCCATCACCAGCGGTTATTTTCTGGCTTCTCTTCTTGTTGTGTTGTAGAAGTCAGGAAGAAGGAAAGTGATCCAAGTGTTGTCCGAGGTTTTTCTCTCTCTGTTTTTCATATCGTGTTTTTTATCACCCTCCGCCCTCCGAACCCCAACCACTCGAATTCATCGATAATATCCAGTTGAAGGCAAGCCGGCCTTGCTTGAAAACCAGTCATTCATTCGACACAAAAACACCGCATATACTGCACCCATCACCCACACGCATTTGCAATTATTGCAAACCCCGCCGCAGACAAGACTGATTTCAGTTGACGAAGCGAACAAGATCGACAAGGAAGCAAAGGAATAATTTAATAATCTCATACGACTGAGAATTGGGTTTGGACGACAACAACGAGCAGCCAGCCAGCCATTCGACAAACAACCCGGTCTCCCATCTCAAATTGCGTTGACAGCGGAACCAGCGAACAGACGTTTCTCTGATCCGACCATCACACACACACACACACACATCACATCGTCTGCGATTGCCCTACCGAGCTGCCCTACCCTGCTAGGCCCTGGACTCGAATCGACCCGACTCGACTCCTCACCTCTCGCTGTCTTCATTTTCCGAAAGGACGTCCCGCTTTTCCTGCGTGGGTGCCAAGGAGAATACCTTAGAGAACCGGCCGCTCACTCGTCAAATTCTCTTGACTGCACGGCAAATCAGAAGAGCGGCATCCAAAGCACGCACCTGATTGCTCTCATACCCTGGTTGCACCCCTGGCCGCCTTTCCCCGGTCCAGAGCACAGTGCCATTTCGCGCAGTCACCGTACAGTGCAACGGTTCCTGCCACGCCCCCTTCTCGCTGCACCCTTGTCCCTGATCACCCCGGTCTAGGACGGTCCACTGCACATCACTCACCTCACCCCCCCTCCCGACCCTCGTCCGCTCCCCTCCCCTCCCACGCACCACCCCAGCCCAGCCTACAGCTTAGACGAAGCTGCTCGGCTTGCCATTCAACGCAGGTACCTCCATCGCGAGCCACAAGAAGGGTACAAATGTCAACACTACCCCCCAACCACAGTCGTAGCGACTTCATGAGATCAACAGCTGCAGTCAACATGGCCGTCGCATCTTCTGCGAAGGCCAAGTCGGCCTGCAAATCCAGCAATGCCAACAATGCCAACCCCAAGGCAAAGACCCAGATGCACCGCCGTTCCAGGACAGGTACGTTTTTGTCTCTTGTATCGTCATTTCCCATTTTTGCCGTTATCACACAGCTCGAGCTCTCTCTCAACCTTGCACTCTCGGCTTACACCCGAGTTTGCCACTTACACCTGCTCCGAGCCCCAACGCAACAACCGCCAATTTTCACCCATTGAAGCTTCCAAGACTAATTTGTTTCTTCCACAGGATGCTACACCTGCAGATTACGCCGCAAGAAGTGCGACGAGGGCTCGCCAATGTGCTCCGCTTGCAAACACCTTGGTTTGACATGCGAATACAAGCGCCCAATGTGGTGGAGCAACAACGATGCCCGCCGTAAGCACAAGGACGACATCAAGATGATCATCAAGCGCAAGAAGCTCTCGGAAAAGGCGTCGCACACAATCCAGACTTCCGTCGGCTCTCCTCCCGGCCTGTCGCACTCCTTGCCCACCTCTGCCACCTTCTCAGACCCTCTTGACCGCACCCGCTCCGCCTCCATCGACTCGCACTTCTCCACGGCTTTCAACTTCAACAGCCCGCCCACTGCCGAGTATGCTGCCTACAACCCCCAGATGCACCCTGACTTTATGTTCGGCGCCTTCCCTTCGCCGTACGAGATCGATGTCAAGACGGAACGCCAAGTTTACATGAACGATGTGCCCACTCTGAGAGAGTCGCATGTTTCAACCTTCAGCACCTACCAGACCCCCCCGCCCGCCGGTACCATCTTGCCTTCGTCGGTTCCTCTTGATGGTGAGTGGACTGAGCAGGTCTACTCCGAGCGCAAGGAGTCCCTGAGCGAGGAGGCTCTCAACGTCAACTTCTTCGACTTCTCCCATGGCCCCGCCATGTCCAACCGCCAAGTCGCAGTCGAGCTTGACGAGAACGACCAGCGCTTGCTGGACCACTTCATCCAATTCGTTCTGCCCACCGTCTTCCCAATCCTCGAGTCCAACCAGCACGGCTCGGTAGGCTCTGACTTGATCCTCCCTGCTCTGCAGAGCAACAAGGGCTACCTGCACTGCTGCCTCAGCATCGCCGCCCAGCACTACAAGGCCACCATGAACGTCCCCGGCGAGGAGATTGACCAGGACATCATGAGACACCGCTATGCCACAATTTCCTCCTTGTGCGATGCTCTCAACAAGGACGAGAACCACCAAGAGATTCTCGAGGCCGCCTTGGGTCTCATCTTCTTCCAGTGTGTCGTCGGCCGCTACGATGACTCCCTGCCCGACATCCCGTGGCACCAGCACTTCCAGGCGGCCATCAGCCTCGTCCAGAAGCTTGATCTTCCCCGCGTGGTGTCAGATCCCAATGAGCCCGTCTCTCAGACTCCCTTCAACATGACCCTGACCTCTTGGATTGACATTCTTGGCGCCACGATGCAAGGACAGGCACCTACCTTCGCCCACACTTACCGCGAGAAGCACTTGTCAACCATGCCCAGCCTGGGCCTCCGCGAGCTCATGGGCTGCGAGGACCGTGTCATGTACCTCATCTCTGAGATTGCCTGTCTCGAGAATCTCAAGGGAAGCGGCATGGATGACATCACTCTCTGCCAACATGTTCACGCCCTCGGCGAGCAGATCAACTTGACCGAGATGGGTGAGCCTAGCCCTAAGATGCCTTACAACACCAACGGTAGCCTTTCTCCCAAGCAGCTCTCCAAGAACATCACGGCTGCCTTCCGCATCGCTGCGCGCATCTACCTCTGCAGCTTGGTCCCCGGCTTCAACCCGGCCCAGCCCTCTTGCGTTGGGCTCGTCGAGAAGCTCGCCAATGTCCTCCAGCTTATCCCCTCTGGGCCTGGAGGCTTCGACCGCAGTCTCGTCTGGGTCTACCTCATTGGTGGCTCCGTCAGCTTGCCTGACAGCTCCTTCCGCGCCCTCTTCGACGACCGCGTCTCTCAGCTTGGCGACGTTTCCGACTATGGTTCTTTTGGTCGTCTCGCCTCGCTGCTCAACGAAGTCTGGACGCAGACTGGCAGCATCAAGTGCAGCGGTAGCCCCGCTGCCAGCCCCGGCTCCTCGCATGGGTCGGAGACGGTACCATACATCCACTGGCGGGATGTCATGCAGATGAAGGGCTGGGACTTTTTGCTGATGTAAACGGCCTGGCTGGTCCCGGGCTGTGCACATCAGTACAGAGGCCTTACCCGTCCTCTCTGCGTGGTATGTGTATCGCCTTCGCAAGGGTGATGCGGGCAATCGCCAACTTCCCTTCGTGTGAACCGGGGCTGCTGCAAGCCAGTCTTGCTCTGCTGGACATTCAACCATTCCTTTTTCTTTTTTGCATTTCATCGTTTTGATACCACATTTTTCTGATTTACACACCAACCTGATCCCAGGTTGCTTCGGGGTTACTAGAAGGACACCGCCGCAAGGCGAACGGAGCGGACATGAACTACGAGAGAGCAAAGACACTTGGATCACAATTTTTTCTTCTTTCTGGACAACTTTATCTTTGAGAGGGTTCGCACACGGGGCAGCTAGGCCTGGCTGCCAGGATGACCGATGACGATGGATGACAGACAGGACGGGTAACAGCTGGGATGAGGCCCTGACATGCGCCTGGAAACATGAGATGCGATGAACGATACATTTTCCCTTTCCATCAGACCGGACAACCTTTTAGGGTTCCGCCTGATCCCATCTTCGTTTTTTTCCCTCTCTACATTATACCTCAGCATTGGCCTAGGAATCGGGGCGCCTTCATTCGGAGTTTTAGGGTTTTTGGGAAATTCGGGGAACAGGCATTTCGGTGCATCTGGACTGGATCGGATGGAAACGAAAGAAGGGCTCTGGGAGCTGTGATGGGCTAGCTTCCCTGTTGACTTCTTACACACGGGGGGGTTCGATCGACCGCATTCACTCTATAGAGTCATCGGGGCGAATCAAGCAGGAATTGGGATTCATGTAATACCAAATATACCCAACAATTTCAAAAAGTGAACACCTCTAGCGTTTTCTCTCTGCATGATTCGTTTTCTGCACAGGTCTGTGAATGATTCGCAAGCACTCGACAGCAGCAAGTTCACTGGTGTCCATCGTTCGAGTGTCTAGGCCAGTCTGTGTCAAGGGGGGGAGGGGTGTCGGCCTACGACCGTACCGCTGATTGGTGTGGCGGATCAACCACCACCTTCCCTTTGGAAGCACTTGAGCCGAAGCTTACCTACAACTTACAGAGGAGGAGGGCGGGAAGGGGAGAGGGGGATGGTCAGCACCATGGGACGATTCCAAACCAAGCCAAAAAGAAACTCTTCGTCTTAGGTGAGAGGTTCATTTGGGAACCAGAAAGTCCGAATCACGCATTCTCTTGGCCGGTCTACTTGACGGGAATATCGGGAACACATCCCATCGCGGGTTGGGGGAGGGGACATTGTGTGTGTGCGCGCGCGCCCATGCAGGCGTCCGTCCGATTGAAGGCGACTGGCTGGCCCTGGGCTTGTTTGCACGAGTAAGCACGAAAAAGGTTTGCAGAATTGTAACTTCGTATTTCCCCAAAGTCTTCTTCACCTCTTGAGCCGGCTGTGAATCGTAATTGGTCATTCTTTCCCTACCTACCATGAGGAGAATATCTAGATCGACTGAGACATTTGGACGATGCGTGAGCACTTTACGCGCCCGCGCTCCAGTCTCCCTTGGAAACCCTTTCCTTCCACCCCCAGCCCCACCCGCCACTTTCACAGACGAACGAGACGGTCCTCGTGCTTGCGATGCCGGAGGTGGGGTTGTGTGTGTGTGTGTGTGTGTGAGGTAGTACAGAGGTACGTATGTAGGATTCACTCACCTAGGTCAGTGTCGGTTCCGGCCGGTAGGTAGCGGTGAGGGATGGCAGGGGCCTCGGTGAGATATCGTCCGGGGTGTTGCCGTTGTCGTTGTCCACCTGACGTTGTTCATTGTTCCGTGGTGGTTCTTAGCCGACGCCGACGGTTTGCACGGATTAGGAAACCCGTCCAGGGTGTAAGTGGCAGGGGTTATGGAGAGAGGCCGAGGCGTTTTCCCTCTCACGTTTCGCGACACAAAGAGAGTGGAAAAGAGATCCCATGCTGCCCGCCATCGACGTCAGGGCTCTTGGGTCAATGGCAATGTGTGATGGGTGATAGGACGGTGGTTGACGGGGATGGGAATGGGAATGGGAATGGGGGAAAACGGGGGAGGTGTATTGCGCCTCTCGTGCGGTCTGGAGGTTCCATAGAGAAGGTCACATGGTTCAATTCTTTCCTAGTCTCTTGGGGTGTGTGTAGATCGGGGAAAAGGCATCACAGTATTGGAATAACTGTGAGGAATATACACCGAGAGTGTGTCTCGTTCGTGATCTTCACCTGCAAATTCCAATGCTCGAATTTACATCACACCCCTCTGTTGGTATTTTGTGTGCAGGTATTTCTGAACAGACGAGAGACAGGGCAGGGGGGCGTATGGTTTAGCATTTTTGGGTTCGTTGTCTTGGATGACGGAAGAACGAGGGACGGGAGAGCCCACTTCCAACCCCACGGTTCAAGAAAAGGCAGGGGACGTGGATGATGGCAGGGCGGCAAGAAAAACGAGGAGAAAAAAAAAAAAAAAAGACCGACACAAGGAGTCGAAAAAATACGTTCACCGCCGTTTTCGAGTCACAGCGCGCGGGAGTGTGAATCATCGTGAATTGGCAAAGATGGAGTCCTGGGCTGGCAATTCGTCTCCGTTGCCGGGCATCCTCCGTCGTTCGGCCTCTTTGGGGCTGGTAAAATGGTTTGATAGGCAGTGGAAAGGGTTTAGGGGACGAGCGAAAAGGCAGGAAAACAGGGAAAACGGCAGAGAGAGGCCCAGGGCCAGGGGGTAGGGTAGGTAGGTGAGGTAGGTCACGCCTTTCATGGGTATCCACGTGATGGGCCGAACTGCGGCTGCTATTTGTCTTTTGCCATATTGGCGGTATGGTATGGTATGGTTCTTCTCCCTTTGCCGAGTTTATGACTATCAAAGTTCCTCCCATTCCTCGAGATTTGAGAGGTTGTCTCTGGGGGTGGAGGGAAGGAAGGGGGCCCTGCAGATGCAGAGGACGTGGAGGAGAGAGACCACTGGATCGGGCGTGCGATTGTCTGTTTCTGGCGGGGGTGATTCTTTTTGTCAGTTGGGCATTTTTGACGAATACCGTCCTGATGCGTGGGAGGGGCGTGGTTGAAGATTTTCGGGGCCTGTTGGTTCGGAGGGGCGCGACAGGCGCGACACTGGAGGGGGGGATGGATGGAGAGAGGGGGAGGAAACGTTGGCAAGGCGGATTTTTGACGTAGATCGCGGAGGGGTTCACATTTTGGAGATGGGGACCCTGGGAACTGTCCGACTTACACCGACGGCGATCGCGACAATGGGACGTGGCCGTTGGGTTTTCTTGCCTCGGGCGCATTTACACGGCACTGACTTGCAGAAGAACATGGTCCGTCTCGCACGCCTCCCCCCTTGACGAGCTGAAGGAGACCTGACGGGTTGATGATGCTGGCCCTGCAGCAGACGGGTAAGGCCTACTGCGTATTCGAGAGGCCGTTGGTCGTGGCCGTTGCCAATGGTCCGGTTTCTTCCTTGAGGGGAGACTCTGCGACTTGTCAGTGGCAGCGAGGTCCTGCCGGCTGCCGATCGGGCGCCCAAGGTGAGGCTTTCGCGAGACGGTGGACGGGTCTTGTGACCGCCGCCGAGAGGGAGCCCGGAGGACAGCGGAGCTGGAGCTGGAGCTGGAGCTGGAGCTGTCAAGCCGGGGGGCCAAGTGCTGGCACCAGGAGGCGAGTGGCTGGAATGGGGGCGTACGTCACATGTGGCTTGGACGTATAGGTGGCGGCGGCCTATTGGGCTTTGGCTCTGGTTAAGGCATCTTCGCTTCTGAAAACCTGATGAATAACCTTGTCTTCCTGGGCAGGTTGCCTCAACTGATGCCGACTTGTTCCTGGCGTCGTTCTCTATGCCGAAGACCGATGGGAATAGTGGCCAACATTTCCAAAAGAAGACAAGCCGGAAAAAAGCAAAAGACAATGGCAGAAGGACGGACGCTAAAAAGGGAACGACAACAGATAGCGTGGGTCGCTGCTCTGCACAATAGAGTAAGGTAGAGTCGCCCAGGGCATCAGATGCAGGGGCCGCTGGGTGGTCGACGCCGTCGGCGAATCACAGGCGCGCGTTTGCGCTGCGCGGCTACACTCTGGCACTGCGCAGCGACCCCTTCGCCTTTTCGTTCGTCGGCGTCTTCTCACTGCACTGCAGTCTCAACCTCTCACAACTCACCCTTTCCCACAAGAAATTGCTCGAACCGGCCGCCGTTCGAGGGGACCGGGGGCCCACATGCGACGACTCTCCGGCGCTTCGTCGAGAGCCTCTCGTTTTCAACGGCCCGGCGACTACCCAGACCTGCACTGCCTCATGGCCAGACTCTGAGCCGCCCAATTTTGGGAGTCGCAAGGTAGGAAGCGCTGCAACGCTGGGGACCAGACACATTGCAAACCAAACCATACGGCTCGCGCAACACCATCGCTCCACCCCATTTACCCCAGCTCCGGACGAGGACGAGCAGCAATGCCCTGCGCTCCAGTCGCGCTTGCACAGGAGTTTTGCAGGCAAAACCCTCCCAAGTCGCCGCGATGCCGCCCGCTGGCCGCTTGGTTGGCCACCGTCCAGCAGGGCCCCCAAGAAGCATCTGCATAGGTCGATCGGGTGGCTACCGTCCTATGCATAGGACCCCAAGCCCGATCGTTTCGCAGCCGCGCAACAGGCGAAGAAGGAAAAAGTCTGCTAGACTGTTTCTTGGGTATGGGTGCCGTGGGAGTCCTCCTGCCGAGTGGCAGAGCTGAACTGGAGGCCGTAGAGGGCCCCTTGCCGCCTTGCCGCGATATGTGCAGGACGAAAAAAGATTGGGCTTGGACGGCTTCTGTCTAAACGTCGGGTGGAAACAGAATCGTCATCTTTCAGCCCATCTTTCGATCGATTCTTCCTATCCTCTTCCTACCCGACATCTGATTCCATTCATTTCTTTCTCTGAGGTCATCATTGCCTGTTTCCTTGGGCCGTGTCCTCGCTTCTTTTGTGCGGCCTCTTTGCCTAGTCGATGAACAACTAAGTAGTCGTTTCCTTGTTCTCACAAATCACTCTACGGATAGCGACAACTTCATTGTCTACTTGTCCTCGACCTACCACGAAACATCTCCGACCCTCGACCTACTTCTACACCTTTGTGCCTCTGTTCGAGAACCGCCGACGGTTCTGGTCTTGGCTTTTGTCCTCTCTACCTGTTGACACATACCGCCACCTGCCTCTGACTTACACACGCGGTTGACTCCGAAGAGCAAGAACTGTGTTCCACGCAACCTTGTCAACCTTTTGCAAGACGCGCTCCGCTAAAAGAATCTGGCCGATTACACGGCATACACTCAACATCATCCCCCAGCTATGGCGAGGTTACGAAAATGCACACGAGCCACGCTCCTCTCGATCCTCCTTGCATCGGCTCACGCAGCCTCTCTCCCGTCCATCTTCCAACGTCAGTCGACATGTGCAGCCGAAGGCTTCTCGCCCTGTAGCGGCAGCGGCTTGCCCTCGTCCTTCTGCTGCAAGTCGGGCTCGACATGTGTCGCCCTGGCCGGCAACACCACCGTCCTCTGCTGTCCCGAGGGGAGCAACTGTGACCGCATCACGCCCATCAACTGCGCCGTCTCGTTGCAAGACCCCGAGACCCACCCCGACGCCGTGATCAAGACCACGGCTCTCACGAGCAAGCTCCCGACGTGCGGCACGCAATGCTGCCCGTTCGGCTACACCTGCAACGGCGCGAACCAGTGCGTGAAGGACGCGAACCAGACCCAGAAACCGTCCACGGTGCCCGCTTCCGAGCTGCCCACGACCACACCGGGTGCTACGTCCAGCGTGCCCATCCCGACCGTCACCGTGATCCCAACAACCGTCGCGACCTCCTCCCCCGAATCCACCTCAGCCTCCGCCTCCGCCACCTCGACCGCTACCGCGCCGGCCCAACAAGACGGCAACGGCGACAGCAAGGACGAGAACAACAACGAGAGCACGTTCCCGACAGCCATCGTCATCGGCGTCCTCTGCGGCGTCCTGGCGGGCGTGGGTCTCGGCGTGGCTCTCCTCCTCTTCCTCGCCCGCCGTCGCCGCCGCAACACGAACATCCGATCCGAAAAGAAGCGCAGCGGCGGCCCCCGTCCTTCAACATCCACCTCCTCCTTCGGCAACATCATCTCGGACCCCATCCCCATCTCAGACGCGGCCAACCGCACCGACTTCATCCTCAAGACGCCCTCCACCGTCCACTCGCGCAACTCGCGCACCGGCTGGAGCGCCTACAACCACTCCCGCAACTCCTCCTCCACCGCCACGACGCTCGCCGCGCACCAGGCCCCCATCGGCCTGGCCAGAAGCGACTCCGTGAAACCGCGCACCCCGCCGGATCGTACACCGGAGCGCGCCGGGATTCCGGTTCCGCCGATCCGCAACATGCGTCCAAACTCGGGGCGGCGCCCGCCCGGCGCGCAGAACCCCTTGCTCCCGCGCGAGCCGAGCAGCGAGAGCATCAACGTCTTCGCGGACCCGCGGACCGTCCTAAGACCCGGGCACAAGAGGCTGACGTCCTTCACGGAGATGATGGAGGAGGCCGAGCTGGGCGACGTGCGGCGCGGCAAGCCTTATGTGCCGCAGACCCCGCGACAAGTCTGATGGACGGTGGCAATGTGGCGTGGTTCGAGGTTTCTCACGAATTTGGTTATCATTCTTTGTAATTCCTGTTTCTGCCCCTATCTGCGGGGCAAAGACTTTCGTTTCTATACTATTCTTGAGGGGGAGGATGATGGTACATGCTGGGCATGAGGATTTGGAGAAAAGATCGCATAGACGTTCGCTTTTCGCTTTCTAGTCTTTTTTTCATTTGGTTTAGATTGCAGCCCTCTCTCCCCTGGGCGACGAACGGCGTTCTTGTTGATGGGCTTGGGATACACTCGGCGTTTGTTTGGAAAGGTTTGGTTATATACCCCACGGTCGCTTTTTTATAATAGTTGTTGGTCACCTACCTCGCCCTGGGTTACTTAGGTGCCGGACCCAAAGTAAATTGAGAGTATACACACGCACAAAGTTCTACACTCTGGTGCCTCCCCCATCTCGAATGGGAAATATGCGCACTTGCCGTGAATTGGCGGACGGGTGCGACAACCGCCTGATTTCCATCCGAGTACCCTTCTTTCATGAAGGCATACTTAACCAAAGCTTTGTCGTCGTCTGAGTATTTGTGTGTATGTCATCACAAAAGCTGTGTAGGTGACAGAAGGAAATGTAACAGGAGGAAGTCGTGACTAGAATTCGGCAGAAGAAAAGGCATGTCTATCCAGTGAAGCCTCGATATTCATAACCGACTCCGACGCTGGACGAAAGAGACGGGTGCGGAGATGCGTTGGAGTCTGCGAATTTATACATTTAGATTGTGCAAATCTGTACTGAGAAGTGGTATACGCTAAGAAATGGTATCATAGACCGACGCATGCTGGTCGTCGTTAAATACCGAGTGTGACTGAGTACGGCTGTGCCGTGGACTCGAGCAGGTAAGAAGGAAATCTAAAACCCTCCAAATCATCAAGATGCTACTTTTTCTTCCCTACTGCGCGCCCAAAAATATCAACCATATTCCCCTCTCTTTACCCAGCCAACTCCAGTGCTGAAATATCAATCGTAAGAGTCAATGCATCCTCGCTGCCCCAGTGGAGAGCTAGATCCAGAACAAATCCTCACATAACAACGCACTTTTTCTCTTTTTCTGGCTTGCCGTGGTGTTCACTTCTGCTCACGCCTGAGACATCGGTCCACGCAGCAGTGCTGGCAACCTCCGGGTCAATCTTCTTTTTCTTCTTCTTCTTGGAGCCGTTCCATCCTCGCCTCTTCGCGTCCTTGATGTTCTTGGCTGCACTCCTTTCGGCACGGCTGGGTTTACGGCTCACAGACGAATGTGACTGTCGGCCAGCTGAAGTCGTCGACGGCGCCTGGAGCCAGGCCGGCATTAGACTTCTACTTCCGGAGGCCTCGGCGGGCCCTGGCGCAGTAGGGTTGGCAGAGTTGACGCTGTATATCGTCTCGAGCCGCTCCACCGTCGGCCTGAGGGGTCCAATCTGCGCCGGGCGAGGATGACGAGGAATGGGTGCCAATAAAGGCATTTCCCCTCGACGGTTGGACTGTTGGCGTGTGGGTAAGTCGTAGGCACCCACAACGCCCCCAGGAGTGCTGATGATGAGTGGTTGATCCTCAACAGGTGAATGGTCCCGATGATTCGGCATCGGGGGTTGTTCTGCGCCCAATGGAGGCCCAGGCTGGGGAACGGACGCTCTACGTGAACCAGGCCTACGACTGCCGACAGGAACGCGCTGTACAGAACTGAAGTTACCAGAAAATCGTCGAGGGGGAGTCTGCTGGTCATGGTGTTGTAAGCTAGCCAGCTGATCGGCTCTGGGTGGAGGCGGCAATGCGGAAGCCATAATCATGTCCACACTAGCATTGATCGCGGGAGCCGAGTACGGATGGCTGGCTAATGGATCAGCCTCAGGGTCATGTTGGGGCCCAGTGGCAGGCTGAGCAGATCTTGGCCATGTTCGTGCGTTCGACAGACGCCTCACTAGGGGTGTATGAGTATCGTCCAGTGGCTGGGACATAAGTGGTCCTGCAATGATACCAAGTCCTGCGGAAGGTATTTCCAAGCCCAAAGAGGGAGGAGACTGGGTTTGATGAATGACTGGTGAAGCCAAAGAATCCTGTAGGGATACCAAGTCGGAATTAACCCTTCTGCTCATCGGCGAAATGACTGAAACCTCGCTAACGATGCGTTCATCCGCGGGCTCGGTTTGGCTTTGTCTCCTCGCCGCGATCCTAGGAGAATCAGGTGGTGAAACATCGTAAATGTCATCGTCGTCTACACGAGAAACAGGAATAGATAATGGTCGATCAGAGTCCGCTGTGCGAGGTCGGCTCATGTGTGTGGTGTCACTAGCGACCCGCAGGTGGTGGCTCGTATTGGCAGGACTGACGCTGGCTGGTTCCTGGTAACTAAGAGGGCGAGGAGATGTCTGAGCGAGAGTCGGACGAGTGGGCAAGGGCCAGGCTGATCCAATCGTAGGCGCGGCTGTCTGTGTCCTAGATGGCTGCGTCGGAACATGTACACCATTGGGTGTAATGGCAGCGTTTCGCAAGAAAGACGGCAAGTCGCCTGGGTCTTCCTTTTGGTATGGCGGCGGCGGAGGAACCCAGTTGTCTGCATCGCTCTCATGAGGATGCTCACGTCGGCCATCAGCACGTCTATATTCAACCGGCCCAGCAACGGGAGGCGCGGGGTTGCGACGTCGGTTTATTGCAGCCGCGGTTGCGGCGCGACGGAGCGTGTTTGTAGATCGAGGTCCGTCATGAGCATAAGGGGCTTCAACGGCCTCTTCTTCCTCGATCATGGAAGCTGTCTCACCTCCTTCGTCCCGGGTAGTAGCAGATGCCGGCTGCTCGACATTGATGCGGGGCGCGGCACCCACACGCCTGGGAACCAGCGGGTCGTCGTCATCGTCTTCGTCTTCGCCAGTTTCAGGTTCTTCTCTCGGCTGTGGCAGAGGGGGAATTGAGGGCATAGGGTTGCCCCGGATCGCAGCACTGGTAGCGGCACGGATCAAATGACCACGATCGCCCCGTCTCTGTGCTACGGTCCTACGGCGAACAATAGCAACCTCGGTGTCAATGTCTCTCTGTTCCTCTTCTAGGACTTCAGGTTCTCTCGTGCCGACTTCGATCTCAACCTCGGTCCTAACGCCGTCCTCAATACCGTAGTCGAAATCAAGCAGAGTGACCCTGCCGCCATCGATAAAGTCGATGTCGTCTTCATCTACGATGGATTTCGTAGGGGAGATGCCGCGAGCCGCAACAACCAGACGTTCCTGGGAGGATGTTTCACCAAAGCCAGAAACCCATTTGACTGTGCTCACGCCCTCAAGCTCTGCAATCTTGGCTCCCCAGACGAAGGTATTCCGCAGCTTGTCGCAAAGCATCTGCCATTGCGGCACTCTGGGGTTCTCCTGCGCTCGCGCAGATGACGAACGGGACGGAGGACCGCTGTTGCGTCGCCCTTGACCCGCAGAAGATGATGAATCGGACCCTGAAGAGAACTCGGGCACAGCGTCAAGATCTTCTGGTACACCGTATAGCCAGATGTCCTTGCCCTGGAAACCGGCGCTGACCAGGTCGCCATGATAGGTAGCTGCTGGGATCGTACACGGCGTGAGTTTCGCTTGGGAAGCCGGGTGGGGTTTTGGACCAGTGAAATATGTCGTGCCGTTGCGCAAGTCGTCGATGCGTACGGCCCTGAAAGTCTCAAAGCTACGATCATAAGTAAAGGTCCAGCTTGCCTCTTCCTGGCTTGAATCTTGAAGAAGTACAGCGTGACTACAATCCCGACTCGTGTTGGGAAAGAGAATTGAAGTCGTCCACAGAGCGCTGATGTTATCATCCGTCATTTGGTTTCCGGGATCGTAGTAGGGAGCGGTCAGGATGACGGTGCTGGGAGGCGATGAGTGGACAGTAGTTCCAAGGATCTGTGTTCCGTCAAAGGAGAAAGAAAGGGAATCAACACCATCGCACTTGACGGCCCTCCTGTCCGTAGGCAACGCGCCTGGATTGACCATTGAAACCTCAATGCCGCCCTCATAAGCTGCAGCCAAAACGGAACCACATGGTGACAAGGCGATCGTGCGTGGGGCATTGTCCAAGATCAGGGACTGTGTGCGGCGGGGAGGCGATGGCTCAAGATCGTAAAGATCGACCTGCATCTCCGAGGACAGAACCGCCAACATGGAGCCGTCGTCCTTTATGCAGGTTGAAACTGGTCGGCGCAAGATCTTGAATTCCCTCTTGACGTCTATTTCTTTCCCTCTCATATCAAGCACGTAGATTCGAGAAGAGTTGTACGCCAGCACATGGTGACCGCGGGGAGACGGACTGAATTGCATCCCTTCGCCGCCCGGGCATGACGAAGAGCTGATGGAATTGGATATCAGGCGGATAACGGTCTCGCGGGGTCGCAGATACGCTTCAAAGAGATTGCGCTTGACTTCCCTGGCGAACAATCGCCTTAGTCGGGGGAGGTCTTCATCTTTGACATCTGCTTCGCGCAGAGGAGGATGGCTCGCAGAGTAGGACTCGCATTTCGAGAGGTGGAGAGCGTAGAGCTGCGCTTGCTGAGAGACTTGACGCCATTTCGAATTGAGAAGGACGAGTGAGGCAAACGAGTCGGGGTCGGTAAGCTGAAGAATCCTAGAGCAGGTGGAGTTAGGAACTGCTGCAGCCTAGAGCTGGGTGACAGAAGGCTTACTGCTGGATGATTTCGTCGGGCAATCGATCAAAGGCGGGATCTTGGGAGAGAAGGGGGGGTTTCTCAATGGAAGACCGCGGCGCCCCTTCCCCACGGATATCAGTGCCGGAGGCCATAGTCAAAGAGCCTCAAAGTTGTTGTCGCAAGTGAGCTAAGAGCGCGAGGGGCGGGTGGGATATGTCATGATGAAATCGTCTGGAATTGTAGGGCCGGCGTTGAGACGAAGAGAAGGGCAACTGCAGTCTGCAGCAGATGAATGCAGACGGGGAAGACAAAAAAGGCAGAGCAAGGCCAAAGCAGAACTAGAGGCGAACCAGGCCAGCGAGGGCTGATAGTGAAAGTATGCCCGGCGGGAAGAAGAGTGTGGGATCACACAGATGCATCAGCGTGGCTCGCTCGTTCGCGGCTGCACCTGCGCGAACGCAAGCAAGGTGTGGCGAAGCGACGCTAATGGCTACCTGAAGGGCCATGTCGGGATCTTAAGTCTCTGCCTGCTGGCCCCCAGCAAAAACATCGTCACTTCTTAGCGGAAGGTACCCATCCCCCCTGGGCTGGCCAATGGCGTAGCTGCTCCCCGACCCAGATCTTCCGAGCCGCCGGGGGGAAACAAACCAAACGGACAGGGGATCCCCTTCCCTGACAGCACCTCATTGTGGTCAGCGCCTCAAGTATAGACTGTTAGCACACGGCTCCAGGCGTCCTGCTGTCTACTGGTCAGCTCCTGGCCGTGCTAGTCTCTTTTCAACTGTCTTCACATTCTCACCGGCCTAGCCCAACTGTCTAGCGGCAGAGGGGAACATGAAGTTCACACAATAGCACCACCAACATGCATAGCATCACACCCACAACTGCATGTTCCGAACCGCCTGTTTATCAACACAAGTTGAGATTCCCGTTTTGAAGGCTGTTGGATGGCTGGAATGCCGGCTTTTGTCGCCAACAAACATGTTCTCCGTCTGTCACTGGAGAGCGCTCACTGCCTTCACACGAAAGCCTTTGACCATGGCCAAACGTGTTTCTCCCGCTCTCCGATCTTGGCATTTGAATGGAAATGTTTACTTCTTACTGCAATTGTCTGTACCCTCCCCCCAACCGAAAGCCAGGGGTGCCAGGTGTCTACCTCAGACATGAGATCAAACAGTGGCTGCTGGCTTCCCGTCGAACTGCGCTGTGCTGCGTTTCTCTGCGAGATACCGCCTTGACGCGGCGGAGAGGGATTGAAACATGCAGACCCTGAGCAACACCACTGCGATATGCAAGGAGAGAGCCTAACTGAATCAAGTTGAGACCCCAACAATAGGGAAATGTCTTTTCTGCCTACCGGTCGAATCACACAAGCGTGGCATGTTGCAACCAGTGCTTCCTCCAGTCGCCTTTCTCTGCGAGCCCCCATGATTCGGCCGTGCAGCTGGGCCACTTGCTACCTGCAAGCAAGTGTGTGCGCCTCCACGCCGCCAACCGCCCAGCACCAACAAGAGTCGGCGGCCATTATCAGTCATATCAAGTCGCCCCTCCTCCACACACGGAGGCCAGCGGTTCGCCGTCGAGACTCGGGATATCCGCATGCGGCTGCGTCCAACAACTTTTCATGGTGTTCTGGCCTTGCACCACCCTCCCCCAAAGAGCCAACAAGAGCGAGACGCCAAACACAACATTCGGGCGAGGTCATGCTGCTATTTTTGGCCGCTGCAATGGATCAGAGTGGGTGCTTCGTGCGGGCCAAGCCGCCACTTGAAGATGCTCCTCGCACAGCGGCAGCAGTAAGACAGGCAGGCAGGCGGACAGTGAGAACATGTAAGACGGCAACGCCCCCTCTTTGTCCAGGGCGGAGGG
This sequence comes from Colletotrichum horii, assembly GCA_027406005.1. Taxonomy (NCBI): domain Eukaryota; kingdom Fungi; phylum Ascomycota; class Sordariomycetes; order Glomerellales; family Glomerellaceae; genus Colletotrichum; species Colletotrichum horii. The sequence continues at coordinate 6,446,030 of JANVYB010000001.1, read as the reverse complement.
ATTGATTGCTGAATTGGCGGCGGCATCACGGGACTAATCAGCTAAGCTGGCTTCCATCTCCAGTGTTGGTTGGCATCAAGCCATCTGTCTCGCTTATCTAAGCCACGAATTCTCGGGACCGAGATGAGGTCCTAGGTTGCTTGCTGATGGGAAAGCCTGGAGGTCTGAAGCAGGCTGCGCTAATAACGAATGAACGCGTCTAATCGTATCATCGGTCTCGTCGGCTCTATTTCTGTTCGCTTCAAGTCTCCGTCCCCATGTTTGCTGGAGACTTCCCCAGTATTTCTGCTTCATCTATGCCACGGTCCCCGGAGAGATTTCCAGTTTTTCCCCCTCCTGGTCCAGCGAAATGCAACAGAGAAAAAGGCAGTGAACCCCGATGGAGGAAGCGATAAGAGAACCGGCCATGACGATAACGATCAACACGAACCTTGGCAGAGAAAGAGAGAGATGGAGCAAGGATGGAAGCTCGTCCAGTGTTGCTCAGTTGCCATGTTCAGCATCAGCAACAGACTCAACCTCATCTATCAGATGAAGCGCCAAGCCGGCAGCACCCTGCGCGCCGGGGAAGGAACCGTCTGTCTGCTGCGAAGCGTGCCGGGGACTCTCTGTTGCCAGTGCAGCAGATTGCATTGCGTCAAACTCTGTTCAGTCGAGTTTCCCGGTTGAGCAAACCTTTCTCTTCCCGCCTTCTCCGACGAACACCTACCTTACAATGACTACGCTTTTTGGTAGACGGCCTGGCTGCTCCTGCTCCGGGCTTGGAGAGATGAAGATGGGCCTTGCGGGTCCTTGGTCGGTGAACTGCTGCCGTCCCGTTGCCGGATAGAGCCAAAACCCGGCGTCTTTAGAGCATCCTGTTGGCTGTCGCTCCAGTGTTTCCAGTGGCTCCCGTTCGGATGTGCCAGGTTCTGGAAGCCAGATCACCCCCTGTAGACCGACATGTCCCCTGGCGACGTCACTGCAGCTTCAACTTGGCAGTGCAATGACACGGGTGGCCGTGCCCCCATCACTTCTGCAGAGCGTGGCTTCCCAGGTCTAGGTTCTGTTTCCGCAGAGTGCGTGTGCCAGTGTCGCAGAATACCTGTACCTGACAGTGTATCGATCGAGTCGTCGACAGGTGAGGGAGGTAGGTAGTAGGTAGGTAAGCTAGATACCCCAGTGAACCCGCGTTCCCACTTCCCGTTGGCAGCAGGCCAAAGTGCCGTTCCTGTCAACAAAGCCATTTCTTGGGACTGCCAAGGTTCAACCCTCCACCTTGTTCTCAGAGATATCATCGCCAGTTCCATACGTCTTGGCCCCTATTTTTTTTTCGTCTTTGGTTCTGCCGGCGGGAAGGGAACATTCTCCAGCAGAAATCTACAACCGCCCAACATCAACGACTGAACGAGGCTTGTGTACGTTCATCTCATCAGGGCCTCATCTTCGGCGTCCTACCCGCGCCATCTCACCCGCTGCAGCAAGTCTGTGAGACTGGCACGGATCCCTCCTCGGAAACGACATGCCGCCGCCGCTAGCTTAGACTCTCTTTCGCAAAGCTCGCTCTCTCTTACCCGTCCAGTCACCCCGCGCTGCGCTTCGCTCGGCTTCCTCAAACCCCTCATGAGCTGGTTTGCTAAGTGCTTCGGCTCCTCTCACGTGGGATACCAGCTCTTGGACCATATGACCTGGAAACATGTTCGCCCAAATTTCAACCCGGCCTTCGAGGGGAAGGGCTTCCTCAACTGGAGGAAACACTCTGTCCCGCTCGCCATCGCCAGCATGATATTAGCTGCCCTCACTGTCGTTCTCTACTTCAACATCCGTGAATACATCGGCGCGCGGGATCAGGTTCGATTTCCTTTTTTTCCCTCAGTTCAAAGAACCTCCCTCGCGCATGTGTGGAAGCTAACACTGCGTGACAGCTCAACCTGCCCAGGGTCGCAGTTGATCTCGGCTACGCCAATTATTCAGGAAATGTGCTGCCAAGCGGGGTGAATCAGTTCCTGGGGATGCGCTATGCTGCGCCCCCAATAGGAAACTTGAGATGGCGAGCACCGCAAGATCCAGAGAAGAAAGAGGGCACAACAGATGCTATTGAAGTGAGAAGGTCCCTCTGCTTGGTGGGTGCTGTGGCTGACCGCATCTCACTCAGTTTGGCTCGATTTGTCTCGCAACAGACGCGTCTTACCCCACGGCAGGACAGGACGAAGACTGCTTGTTTGTCAACGTTTGGTCGCCCAACAACACAACACCAGACTCAAAACTGCCCGTATGGTTGTTTATCCAAGGTGGAGGTATAGTGACCCTTGGAGGCTGTCGTTGCGGTGTTGAAGCCAGAGAGTGCCCTGTCTCACTCTGTTCTCATGCATGGACCAGGTGTCGAAGGTCACTAACACCACCTAGGCTACACCTCCAATGCTAATCCAAACTGGAACGGCTCTCAAGTGGTGGAAACCTCGGGCAAGAACATAGTTTTTGTTGGCTTTAATTACCGGGTTGGTTTGTGGGGGTTCCTGGCGAGTGAGCGGGTACGAAAAGACGGCGATCTCAACGCTGGACGTAAGCTCAAATGAGACGATACCGTGGAAACCAAAGCTAATGAGTCTTAGTCCTCGACCAGCGACTGATGATGAAATGGGTCAAGACTCATATTGCAAAGGTGAACATCAGTTTCACCTACATATCAGCATTGGTTTGGCTTACTCTTGCAGTTCGGTGGTGACCCAGATCACGTCGTCATTCACGGAGTCTCTGCAGGCGCCGGCTCAGTAGCCCTTCATCTCACAGCACACGGCGGAAAAGATGAGAAGATGTTCGTGGGAGCCATGGCCGAATCCGTATTTTTCCCTGCCCAGCCCCGCGTAAACGAGCTGGAATATCAATTCAACAAGACGATGGAGAACGTGGGCTGCAAAGACGAAAAGGATCAAATGGGTTGTTTGCGTGGCAAGGACATCAAGGCGATACAGGAAGCCAACGCAGGATCTCCATTCCCCGGACGACAACTGAACCCGCACTTTTACTGGACCCCCTGCATAGACGGTGATCTCATTCAAGACTACCCGTACGCCATGTACGAGAAGGGAAAGTTCATCAAAGTCCCTGTGCTCTTCGGGACTGGATCGAATGGTAAGTGACGTACGGATGAGACACGAATTATCATGCTCACCAATATTTAGAGGGATCTGTTTTCGCAGCAAACGTCGAAACTCAAGACCAGTTCGCAAACTTCATGATAGACAACTACCCGAAGCTCGGTCAGAACCAAACAGACACCATGCTTGAGAAATATCCCATCCTGCCCGCCCTGCCGAACCACAACGCCTGGTTTCCCTCGGCGAGCCAAGCGTATGGCGAGACGACTTTCATCTGCCCGGCCAACAACATCCTGAACGCATATGCTGCCTCGAATCTCTCGAGCACGACTTGGTCCTACCGCTTCAACGTACAGGATGAAACGAACACCGCCTCCGGGCTAGGCGTCCCGCACGTCTTCGAGGCCCCAGCCATCTTCGGCATCGATGCCTGCCCGACGCCCGACAGCTTCCGCACGTACAACAAGCCCGTCGTGCCCATTATGATGAACTACTGGATCTCGTTTATCCGCAACCTGGATCCGAATGTGCACAAGCTGGCGGACACACCGGAATGGAAGACGTGGGGAGGCAAGAACAATCAGTCGCGACTCGTCTTCGAGATCAACAACAACCGCATGGAGAACGTCGACGATGGCCAGAAGGATCGATGCGACTTTTGGAGGGGTGCTGCGGAGGTCATGGAGCAATAGACACATGGCACGGATTAGAGGCATAATGACCTGAAGGTAATGAGGCGTTTACATACGGGCTACGGTGCACACGAGAGAGGAACGGCATTTTTCTTTTTTCTTCTTGGATTGATACCAGCATTGAATCATGGCCTTAATGTGTGTTTAGAGTACAGAAGGCCTAATAACAGCCTCTTTACATTTACAGAATTGCAGTGAACTGCCTACAGCTATTGGCCGATGTACGTCAGCACGTCTTTTGCACGAGATTGTTCTGGGGTCTCTTGGCTCACCGATCATGACAGCCATGGTGGGGTGAACATAAGCCAACCCACACAACCCGGGCACAGATGGCCAAGACCTGTGCCGCAAACGCCCAACAACAATTCGTCAGGCGAACACCTATGTTGCCTTTTTTTGTTGGCCACGCCTCAAACTTGTGGCAGTGTTTTGCGTTCAAGTGACTGGATTTGTTCGTCATCTCTGGCACCAACTATCAACATTCAACAGTCGCATCCTAACGTCTGCGAGTATACAACACGTCCAGCTTCTGAATCCCGCAAAACTCTCGAGCCGGCCCTTGCCAGAATATTCTATGATGTCCCCAAACGATACCAAACACGACAAGTCTCTGGACGGCGCCACACTTTGTAGCAACGATGACTCGGTGAAAGGCGAGGCGACCGAAGACTGCCAAAGCGACGAACGCAAGCGGAATCCCACACGTGGAGATGACGGTAAGTCAGCCAGAGCATGGCTGCATTCCATCTCGCAGATACTGACAGTCGATGAAGACTCTTCGCTGAAAGGAGACGTTGCGGATCTTCGCCGCGGCCTGCTCGTCCACGAGGAGCCGGAACGTCGTCTGAGAAGGCTGCGCGAGCGGGAAAAGGATGACAAGGCAGAGGGGGGGATTTTGGCTCTTGTGGGTACTCAAACACACTACATCCTGAGATCCGTGACTGACGTCGGCGTGTAGTTGTTTTGCTTTGCTGGGGCGATGTACTCTCCTTGAACACCGGACCTGGAAACTTATTCATCGTCAACCTTGCGGGTGGTCTCTGTCATACACCCTCTCAGGAAAGTTGGGCATTGCCAGTATCTTTACTGGGATCATCAGCTGTTATACGTGGTAAGGCAATTTACGAGCCTGAAAACCTTATCGGGACGAAGACCCTTTGCAATAGAATTACATTAGTAGAGCATGTACAACGCAGAGTGTTCCTGCGTAACCCATATCTTGAGCCAAATCTACGTCTCAAACCGACAACTCCTGACGATGTCTCGAATCACCAAGCATCTCAACAGGGGTAACCTCCATCTCACCCGCAAGCTCCTTCGACTCTTGCGCCCCGGCCTCCCCCGCCGCCAGCTCAGGGGTCGGAAGAACCATCGTGCTCGGGAACACAAAAGTCCTCCCAACACCATCCGCCGACCCCCCGGCCGGTCCGCCCCTGGAATCCAACCCACGGCTCCTCCTCTTCTTGGTCGACCGCTTCCACAGAAACGTGAGGCCAGCCACAATCGCCGCCGCCAGCGGCAGCCCGACCCCGAGTCCCACCCCGAGCCCGACAGTCGGCGACGCCCCGCCTCCCCCGCCATCACTCCCGATCCCGCCGCCAATCCCGCCCGCGCTACCGGTGGCAGCACTCCCCTCGGCCGTCTGGGCGGATATCAAGACTATCGAAGTGAACAGAGCCGTCGGGGTCGATGATGCCGCGGCCGTGGTCTCTGGGGTGGTGGTGGTGTTCGCGCAGGTGTACTCGAGCTTCAGGTCCTTGCCGTCCGTACAGGAGTTCTGCACAGAGAGCGTCACGTTGGCCTGCTGGTCCGCAGGGCAGTCCGTCATGCAGCACTCAAAGTCGGACAGGAGAGAAGAGCCCGCGCAGACGCATTTCGTCTTGCACGAGTCGGTCATGTCCACCAGGAACTGCGAGAAACAATGCACCTGCAGCACGGGAGAAGACTCCTGTCAGCTTAACTATCCCTATCTCGAAAACATCGATGAACAAACAGTGGTGGACATACATAGCATGGCGTGGCAGCCGAAGAAGCAGACGGCGAAGCAGAGGTCGCCGTGTTCTGCGACAACCCCTGCCCTGCCAGGGCCGAGACCAGCAAGATCGGGAGGAGCATCATGGGGACGAGATCATGAGAATACACAATAAGAAAAACTAGGCGCGACGACGAGCGAAAGACTGCCGAGCCAGGGATCCTTGGGGTGTTTATACAATCGAGATGAGGAGGATCGCGCCTTTAGTTTGAAGCTAGCCCAAGCGGCTGAAAGGAGGTGGGAGGGACAAGCTTTGACGGTGGGCTTTCACGATGCACCGGTCGACGCCACCATCCCGGCCCCAAAGAAACCCGAGCGCCTCTGGTCTGTATGAACGTCTATTCATCTATAGTAAACATACGCAATGGCATTGTAACAGCTGAGGTGGATTGTTTCCTGCATAATACCTTCGAGGGACCAGTGGCTCTCTCCTTTGTCCCTCAGCGGCTTCGCAGAGAGGCGCAGCTCTAGAGGATATATACTCATCTTCTTCTATCTTTCGGAGCTGGGCCCGTTCGCCGTTCGGCAAGTCGCTTCAAAATGAAGCAACAACAATTTATGTACCAATGACAGGTTGTCCCAGTCCAATGCTCGACAACAACACAAGTGTTATCGTTGTATAGTGAAGTGGCTCAAAGCAAAAGAACAAGTCTATGGCAAACAGTATCGCATCTTGCTGCGATAGTCCTTCGCAAGTGTACAATACAGCGGGGAAGAGGATGATCTCAAGCATGGTCGTCTTTGATACCCCAACTACCGACGAGCGCCATGGCCTTGTCGTCGCCCTTGGCAAGGCGATCATCCTGTAGCGTATCCGCGAGACACTGCCACGGGTCACGGCTTCCACCCCACTTGAGGAGCTTCTCCTTGAGCCTCTCGCCGTTGGCGCGGTCCAGCGCCTTGCCGTCCGCGCCGGCTTTAAACACAACCCTCCAGACTCGCTCAGCAAGCACACGGTCAAAGACGTAGCTGTAGTAGGTACTGCCATAACCGTGAAGATGGCCGAAAAAGCCTTGCCAGCAGGTGCCGGGAGGATCAGGACCGCCCTGGGCGTACTGCTTCTGCAGATCGTGGTAGACCTTTGTTGAGTTGAAGGAGCCTTCGGTAACTTCCGGGGCGTGGTAGGACTGGTCAAGAAGAGACAGAAGAATCTGGTTCTCGGTGTCGATGCCCTCGAAACGCTTAGCCAGACGGATCCGTTCCGCGACCATTTTGTAAGGCAAAGGTTCATCCGTCTTCCAATGACGCGCGAACAAGCCAAGGACTGATGGGTCGGCGGCAAAATGCTCCATCAGTGTGGAAGGGAGCTCCGCAAAGTCTGTGGCACATCTCGTGCCGGCGACGTTCTGAAGCTTCGTGCGGGCAAGGATGGAATGGATAGCATGGCCCATCTCGTGGAATAGGGTCTCAACTTGATAGTACGACAGAAGCGCTGGTGCAGAGCTGTTTGCATCATGCTTGGGAAAGTCGCAGACCAAAGCGATCGTTGGCAACTGCATCAAGACGCCGTTCTCCTGTAAGCTCTCCATGCCGTCGTTGGCAGCTTGCTCGGGTCTCTCAAACTTGGGCAAGTCGGACGAGTTGTGGTGCAGGTCTTCCGCTGCCTCCTGGACCTCGTAAGGAGCAATTGCACGAGAACATCGCACGGTAAAGTGAGCAGGGTTAGGCGACTTGTCCTCTCTGAAGAATAAGTCGCAGTACAGAACTGCGATCAAGTCGCCGGAATCAGTAACAACATCCAAACGTCGCACATCTTCGTGCCAGGTCTCGCCTGGCTGCGACTCCCTAGGTTTGAACGAGATGCCGTAAAGACGAGTGAACAGCCGTGACATGCCCTGCATGACGGTGCCGATCGAGAAAAAGGAGGGAAGGTGATCAGGGTGACGGACAGGAAGTCTCATTTCAGCCCTCACGCCATCCATTAGGAAATCCTTGTCCCACGGATGGACCTGACTAGACGTGCTGTCAAGGCGGGTCTGCTTCAACTTCAACAGATCTGCCATTTCCGCCTGCACAATGGGCGTGTTGTACTTTTGCAGCGCGTGGAGAAACTGCAACACTGCGCCGGGGGACTTGGCCATCATCCTGTCTTTCAAGGCAAGATGGGCGTAGCTGGAAAAGCCGGCCAGATTCGCCAGCTCACCTCGCAGCTTCAGCATAGTCTCCAGCAGGTTGACGGTCTGCTTCGATGCAGTGCGCATCGCAGTGAAAACTTCCTTCCGGGTGTTCTCGTCCTTGACGCTTCGGAGTGCGGCCTGAGCTTCAGGCCCGGTGGTGGGGAGGCGCAACTTGCCCCTCATTGTAAGTGCTCGAGCGATGCTGGGATACAACCCATAGAAATTAGACGATGGCAGCACGACTTCCCTCTTTGCAGGGGCCATGTTCGAGACGAAGGCAGACCCAACCTCACTAATTTGCTGAGAGAGGTCGACGAACCGATCACGTTCTTGCTGGGGGAGGTCGACGGCCGATTTCGTGAAGTCCAACTTCAGAATCTCTGCCACCGTTCTCTCCTCCTCCGACCAAGCCGCAACAACATCGGGGTTTGCCATCGCCTTCACTAGCTGATCGCTCAACCCAGTCATGGTGTTGAGTTGGTTCATGTACTGGTAAACCATGGACCAGGCCCCTGCAGCTGCTTGCTGAAACCTCGGGTCGGGGTGCGTCATTCTAACAAAATCTGAAAGATCAAGGACTCTGCAGAGCAGGTCACTCAACCGATCCAAATCCTTGACAATGTCCCGATACTCGGAAACACTCGACGCATGGAGGACTCGATGGACAATCTTCTGCGCCTTGTCCAAGCTTCGGCGAGCAAATACGTAGAATCCATTCGGGCTCGTGAGGTATCGATTCTTGAACAGGCCGACGCTTGGGCCAGCAGCTTTGAATGCTTTTGCTACACGGGAGGGAGAGTCGAAGAGTTCCCGCAGGATCGCATCGTCAGCGTTTCTACCCGGGGGAGCGTGGTCGGCGGGCAGACTCGAGGGGGCGGCGGCCATCCACCGGCGCTGTTGGCCGCGGGAAGCTTGTCGAACGCATTGGGTGCAGACCCAGAGGCCGCGGTTTGGGGTTTTGAACATTATGAAAAGCCCTTCGACGTGAAGACCATAACTGCAGATCGGGGCAAAAGATCCAGTCGTAAGAAAACAAGGAAATGGGAGTTGGGTGAGTTCGGATCTGTATCCGGAATTGTAGAAATATGTTTGGGCGAGGTAGAATTGCCGGCAATGCGATTAGTTGCGCATGCGGGTGCATGGACCGAATTTTTGTGCAAGGTTGTGCAGGTGCTCTAGGTAGGTGCTTCCAGGTTTGGGCGAGGTGCATTATCGAATTCCCGAGCTCCGGAAATAGCCGCAGCGTGGGCCTGGAGACTTTCCTGTACATCATACTTCCAAATATTCTCGCGAGACCAACATCCAATTCCCTCAATCGACCAATTGAGTGGACCATGGCTGCTAGAGTGTTGCTACAACGGGTAAGTTATGGTGTCCTGTTGCTTTGTGATTTACTCGACAGCTGACATGGAAGCAAAAGCGCGCCGCGCCGTTGGCAGCGACCGTCGTGATGGGATTCGCCCTGGCTCCCCGAACTGTCCATGCTGAAGCTCCCGAGACCGCCCAGGTACGTCCGCAGTCGGACCCGTAGTCGACATGCACACAATACTGACATGTCCGCAGTCTAAGAAGCCGATTTACGACGAGCCGGCGCCTGTCCCGACCAGCGGAACCCTCCCTCCCCCTCCCCCGACGGAACAGCTCCCTCCGGCCGAGGAGCCCTCCAAGCCCCGAGGACCTACGCCTACCGAACGTCTGGCCGTCCAGATCGGCAAGGCCCGCTTGGGTCTGTACCAGTACGCCGTCGGCGCTGAGGATGCCGTCAACCGCACGATGGACCGCGCCTTCAACCTCGAGCAATCCTTCACTAGCACGATCGCATCCCTGGCACCTCCCCGCGAGAGCGGCGAGAAGCTGATGCCCGGCGCCATCTACGTCCTCGTCGCTGCCATGGCCGGCAGCATCATCACCCGCAACCGCAGTGTCATTCTCCGCGCCACCGCGCCCTTGGCTCTTGGTATCACCGCCGGCTGGACTGTTCTGCCCATTACCATGGGTAATGTTTCCAACCTTGCCTGGAAGTACGAGCAACGCTTCCCTGTCATCGCCCAAGGACATCTCCAGATTCGCCAGAGCATCGAGGACAGCTTGAGGGCGGCAAAGATTCACAGCCAGATTGGTGTACGATATGTCGATGAGAAGGTCACGGATGCTCGTGAGACTGTTGAAGACTGGGTGAAGAAGGGCAAATAAAAGAAGGGTTGGGACTGTATCATAGAAGCAGAAGCGGCCAGAGCCGCTGCTGACGGTTCCTTTGTAATTCCACAAAATTTATCATCATGAAGAAATGTTCCTGAGTGAAGTTACTCGGCTTCTTGATATTTCTGACTATGTGCGAAGCTCGTGTATGAAAATATCTAGTTTTCCCCCATTATTTATAGCCGGTCTGCCAAAGGGATATTTGTGATATTTGTGTCGCTATGCTTTGTTGTCAACCCCCAAACGCCTTTGATGCAAATTACCTCGCGATTAAACGTCGAAAATCCCCTCTCATGTCTGCAAGGGAACGGCCGCTTTTTTCGGCTCAGCGGCGGCGGTCACCCCTCGCTCCGACATCTTTCGGGATGCGTGGCTGTCCCGGCTCGCCTTCATATTGCCACCAGCTGCCATCGCACTAGGGTTGGCCTTCTTTTCAAGTTTTTCCGGTTTGCCTGAGCCCTCCGGATCGATGCCCTTGTCCAAGTCTGTTTGTCGAGCAAGATCCATGAGATCGTCGAGACCAAGGGCTCGGCAAATTTGGGTGTAGGTCTTGCACTGGTTCATCTTCTGGTACATGGCGCTCTTTCCGGGGACGATCTGGCACAACAAATATTTGGTGTTGCCGAATTTGTTGGCAACCTCCAAGGCGTACTTGACGTATGTTGCAGCGACCTCTTCCCACGATGCTACGCCTCCGTCGGCGCCCGCACGAAAGCAGCTCGAGTTCGCCTCTGCAGACGTGGCGATCATGGCGCCGTCGACACCGTACTCCTTGATGAGGTCCACGGCATGGTCGCGGCCCTCGACGTCGCCGTTCATGATACAGGCAACACCGAATTCGTGACAGATTTCAGCGACCATGCGGAGATCGTTGCGGATCGCGCGTTCTCTGGGGCGCATGGGAGTCGTTCGGCAGTGAATCGTCAGGCCGGTAATGCCAGTGGCGCATAGTCTTCGTACCAGAGCTTCTGTCTCCTCGGGGGTGGACAGCAGACGGATCTTGACGCTGATGCCAATTTCAAACTCAGGCATGATATTAGCGACAAGAGCTTCCAGAATGGCACAAAGCTTGTCCGGGGTCTTCAGCAAGGCCGCGCCCATGCCGCCGCTAATGCTGAAGGGCTTGGGGCAGCCGGCGTTGACATCGATACCGGCCACATCCGCCGCAACGAGCCTCGACGCTTGAACAGCAAGCTCAGGGTCGGCCGTTCCGATTTGAAATATCAGCTTGCCAGCCTCTTTTTCTGGGTGGGTGCTGAAGATCAAGGCTTCGGGGATCGTCTTAGGAGGGTTCTTCTGGCCGAAGGAGGGGACTTTGGTCCAGTCGATCGTATTCGTGACGGGATTTACTCGGCGCGTGGTGCCAATCATGGCTTTATCGACGGTCTCGGGTCCTATTGACTTGTTAGTTGAGGCTCTGCGCTTTTGCATGTCTGTGACTTACCCCAGACCAGGTCGGCACCGTAGTGCAGGGCTAGGAGGCGGGAGGGGAGTTCGCCGGAGCGGACCATGGGCGCAAGGACGATCTTGCCCCTGTAGTCGACCCCGCGGCGGGGGATAGGAACTCTCTTGATCTCGGATGCCATGGTTTTGAGGATACTGCGAACCGACATGTCAGGGACAGAAATTATGCCACATAGTTTGCGACTGGAGAAGATGTGAGTCTTGCGTGTGAGGATCTTCTATGCGGCGATGCCATGACGGGTTAGCAACGGAGAAAAGTGACAGGCTGTGTCTTATCGATAAGCGTCTATCGAAATGGACCCACTTAATCTTTTTTCAACATCGAATTCACGACACAAGGTGTCATTGCATCCGAGCCTTTGCCCAAGTCTCTGCATTGCTCAGTTTTAATGACCGTTGTCTATGGGTTTCTGGTTTAACAGAAAGTTCCGGAAACAGGGAGCTTTTGGAAGACCCGAATAAATGGAGCCATATATGACACAATTATATTGACAGTCTAGGGCCGTCTTTTTCTATGTAAACCATCTAGAACGTATAGCACTTGGATTGACATACTTCGCCTCTCTGTGGTGCACGACGCAAATCACAACAGACTTTGCGGGTGATACTAACAAGTGCAGTTATAGAGAAAAGAACAAACATAATGAAGACACAGAGATTGCCAGTGAACGACCGCTTCTGCCATTCTGTCTGTTGCACCGCCAACCGCCAGCAACTATCACTTCAACACAAGCGGAGCATTGACACACAGGAGACGCAGGCGCTCTTGAAGAAACAGCTTCAAACGGGCTTGAAGAGCTTGGGTTTGTCCGGGCTAAATCGTTGGGGAGGACCTCAAGGTGCCATAGCTCTCACATGTGAAGCTGGAATGTCGGTCAGTAGCTAACATGCCGCGATTCAACCGCTCGATATCAACTCGGCATGTTTGCTGGCTCCTCGTGTACAAACCAAGATCTACAGCTTTGCCACCTCACAGGAACGTCTCAATTGGCTTCATATCCTTGCTGTACTCGATATAGCCATGACAATTCATGGATACCGCGTCGTACACTGACCGTACAAGATGCGGTGGAGGGGTAATTGAGGGGCACTTTACAGGGGTCAGACAATAGCGCCTGAGGCTGGTAAGAATTTTTCGGCAAGGTTGCTGTCGCGACAGAGGCCCCAGACTGAGAGAGAGGCAGACCCAGACCGCAGACCAAGAGGTTCTCCCGGTTTCTTCCCTTGCGTTGCTTGCCCCGTTGTATCAACAACAGACTTGCAGCCCCGATTGCCGCGTGTACGGCGCAGTGCTGCTAAATCCGAAGTTGAGAGCTTCAGCGCCCCTCCCATTGCAGAACCACCGAGCTACCGAGCTCAACAAGACCTGAGAGTCCGGCTTTGTCTTCGCCTTAGCGTCTCGCGCACCTCTTCTCTCCCATTGAACCTCGGATGCAGACACCGCTCACAGACCGACTTAGCAGTTGTCCCCTCTGAAGACGCGTGCTGTAACAGAGCTTAAACTCCCCCCTAATCCCCATCTACCACACCCTTCCCTTCTTCCGTCTTTCCAAGTCACCCACTGTATACATGCCGCTCTTACGAGGCATTAAGCTGCAGCCAACGCTCACCAAGACACGTCTCTTCTCAGTGAAGGCACCCTCCGGCTCAGGCTCGCTCCCAGGCGTCGTACCGTCCGCCCGACCCAGCGCCCGTTCCACCCTCTCACCTCTGTCCCCGATTCAGGCCCCGTCCCGGGCCAATCACTCAGCAACCCTGGCGGCACGCACCAAGCTAACAGCCGGGTCTGCTACCCCTCCCCCTCCATCCCTCCTTGCATCATCCGCCAACCGCAGCACCCCTCCTCCTCCATCACAAACTGCTGCAGCCGATATTAAATCCAAAATTCCCTCCCGGCGCACCGCTCAGATTGCCCGCCACTTCTCTACCATCTCCAAAGACTCTGACCCGAGCCTGCACAAGCAAGACACCACCATGGCTTCTCAGTACTCCGTCCGCAAGGTCGGTGCTCCCAACACCCTCGAGCACCGCGTCTACGTCGAGAAGGATGGCGTCCCCGTCTCTCCTTTCCACGACATTCCTCTGTACGCCAACGCCGAGCAGACCATCCTGAACATGGTCGTCGAGATCCCCCGCTGGACCAACGCCAAGCTTGAGGTATGATTGACCTTCAACCCCCCTTTGCATCTCGTGTACGCAGCCGCCTTTGTTGGCATTGCAAGCATTGTTGATTCTAGTCGGGGGAGAAAAACATGCGATTGGCACATGGCGCTGACCGACACTTTCAACACAGATCTCCAAGGAGGAGCTCCTCAACCCCATCAAGCAGGACATCAAGAAGGGCAAGCTTCGCTACGTCCGCAACTGCTTCCCTCACAAGGGTTACCTGTGGAACTACGGTGCCTTCCCCCAGGTACGATAGCTCGCCGTCTCAGAAACCGCAGAACACCACAATGTCTAACCCATCCCCAGACCTGGGAGGACCCCAACGCTGTCCACCCCGAGACCAAGGCCAAGGGTGACAACGACCCGCTCGATGTCTGCGAGATCGGTGAGCTTGTCGGCTACACCGGCCAGGTCAAGCAGGTCAAGGTCCTCGGTGTCATGGCCCTTCTCGACGAGGAGGAGACCGACTGGAAGGTCATCGTTATTGACGTGAACGACCCCCTGGCTCCCAAGCTGAACGACGTCGAGGACGTCGAGCGCCACCTGCCCGGCCTTCTCCGTGCCACCAACGAGTGGTTCCGCATCTACAAGATCCCTGACGGAAAGCCTGAGAACCAGTTCGCCTTCACTGGCGAGTGCAAGAACAAGAGGTTGGTCTCGATCATGGCGTGGTATCTTTGGACATAACTAACATATCGCGCAGCTACGCCATGGACGTCGTCCGTGAGTGCGGCGAGGCTTGGGAGAGACTCATCACCGGCAAGACCCCTGCCGGCTCCGTCTCTACGTAAGTTCATCACGCCACACCTTGGCAAAACCCTTGGAACGAGCACATCGACTAACTATTGCCTCCAGCGCCAACGTCACCGTCCAGCACTCCCCCGCCCGCACCGCCCCTGAGCAGCTCCCCCCTCTGCCCCAGCACCAGGAGCTCCCCGCCGAGAAGATCGACGCGTCCATCGACAAGTGGTTCTTCATCAGCGGTGCCTCCGCATAAACGTGCTCAGTACCGGCCTGAGCTGGTACGAGCGGACGCCTCCTTTTCCCTGGAGGTATTGTGACTTTGTTAGTAAATGCAGTTGAAAACAAAGTCGAAGACCGATGGTGAAGAGGCGTCAACTTAGAAATACCAAAAAGTAAAAATTCCACACGTAAATCAGATCCAGTGCACGCGAGATCAAGATGAGCTGAGAAATGAGCCACACGGGCGGTGCCTTTGCATGTCAATGGCTCTATATCGAGCCCCCTTCTCTGTTTTGTACACTTGCTACACATTTTGAGCCGCCGTATATACGTCAATCGACATTTCCCTGGGGATATCGTTCATACCCATCCCGTAAACGCCGTACCGTACATGCAAATGCCATAATAATACACATTTCGTCCATGTCCCACCTCCTTAGTCCGTCAAGTCTGCGGCCTTCTGCAGACTACGAGAGTGTCGGTCGACCTCCTCGATGAGGTTCTTGACTCCCAAGCGTTCGCAATCGAGGCTCATCACCTTGCCGTCCTCTGCAAATTTCCAATTAGCTTCTGATTATCCCGGCGCTTGCTCCTCTGCTCTGCATTGGGGCTCGTAGAGCCGCAGAGCGGGGTCAGGGCGGAACTAAACGTACTGAACTTGACGCTCAGAGTCGGCGCCTCAGTCGAGCCCTTGGGCAGGAGCTTGGTGTTGATCACCATACCCGACGACCGGGCCGTGGGCGGGATGAAGGACAGGAAGAGGCGTGCGGACTTTGCTGCCGGGGAGAAGGGGTTGAACTTTGTGGTGATCTCGGTCATGAATTTGGTGATCATTTTGGGCGACTGGTGTTGGGCGGTGACGCTAATTGGTTCTCGTCTTCTGGTGCTCGTTCTCGGAGGGGTCTTGAGGCGGGGGAGCTTTTTTTTCTGAGGGCCCTGAGGTCGTAATCGTGAAGCTGTCACCAAAATTTCCGCGTGGCTCGGGGCCGGGAGCTTGGACGGCGTTTGTGGCTTGCGTTCGCTTGGTTTTACTGCATATTACTGTAACGGGGCCAGGGGCGTAGGTGGTGTGGCGATCCCACTTAGGTACGACATTTCGTCACTGAAAGGCCAGCTTTACTCCCTAGGAAGCCAAAACCACCACATTCGCTGCACGCCTCCTGATCATTCGCTTTCTCGAAACTCCGCAAACAAACGAAGCCGAATTGTAAAGTCGACATGTCATTTGAGGGTCTGCAAGAGCGCCTGACGGCCCTGCAAGAGACCACGGGGCAGCTCAAGGAGCTCATCGACAGGCTCCGGAACCTCAAGTTCCAGCCTGGCTCGGTGCCGCTCAGCGCGGACGAGGACAGCGATGTCAGCGCAGAGCTGAGTTCCGAGATCAGTCAGATCTTGAGGGAAGAAGAGGAGGAGCTTGAGCTTTTGGGCGAGGAGGTCGAGGACCTCAGGGACGGGCGACCGGGAAGCGAGGCGGAACACACCAAGACACGGCTTAAAGATGGCCTCGACCGCTTAAGGCAGGAGCTGAAGAGGTAAAAAATCACGATGTGTTGTCTGGCATTTTCACGGCATTTATGCTGACTCTTTGCGAATGCAGTTCTCGAGTCACTTTCCGCAAGGCACAGCTCACAGCAAAACGCAACCTAACGCAGGCGCAACGCCTCGAGCGCGGGCTCCTCCTACAGTCCTACTCGCAACCCGTGTCCGAAGCGTCCTCCCCATCCCTCGGTGCGCAAAAGGCACCGCTGCCCGACATCGTTCGACACCGGCAGGTGCGCCAGGCAAAAGACGACTGGAACACGAGCTCCCTGACAGAGGACGACAAGCAGACAGTGGGTGCGAGCAACGACGTCACGAATGCGCTGCGACAGACGCACGAACGGATTGCCGCGGAGCTGGCGAGGAGCGAGTTTGCCCATCAGGCGCTGGAAGAGTCGTCGCAGGCGCTGAAGCAGCTCAACGAGTCGTACGGCTCCCTCGACACAATGTTGGCGAGCTCAAAGGATCTTCTTGGCACATTGTTGCGGTCGCAGAAGAGTGATACATGGTACCTCCAGACAGCTCTCTACATGTTGATGGCTACGGGAGCGTGGCTGTTGTTCAGGAGGCTGCTGTACGGGCCGATGTGGTGGCTGGTCTGGCTGCCCCTGCGGTTGATGTTCAATGTTAGCATCGGCAGCAGCAGGGCGGTTGTCAAGTACGCCAATTCCGGGGGCGCATCAGAGTCCGTGGTCGTTGGGGGCGAAGGTAAGATTGACGTCGAGGGTCTCCCTGACGATTCTTTGCCCACATTGGACGTGCGTGAGCCTCAACGATCGGCGGCGGTCGGTGGGGATCCCGAATCGTTGGTTGAGAAGGTGGGTAAGATTGTGGAGGAGATGCCGGCAGAGATCGGCGAAGAGGCGACGACACAAGGTGACGATGGTGTTGTTAACGAGAAGCCTGATGCTGAGGTCGTGGTTGACCCGGTGCCCGATAATGATCTAAAGCAAGGGGCGCAAGACGAGGTTAGACAGAGAGATGAGCTGTAAAGTCAGACAAGTGTGCAAGGCTAGCATGGCATCGTTTGGGCGCGAAACGCCCGACGGTCTCGTAAGAAGAAGAAATACCATCACATGGTCAATTACCTGATTCACGTCTTGGTGTTTCCAGCTCTCGGCTCATGGGTGAGCTGGGGGTGGCGCACATCATGTCTCTGAACCGTCAGATGCCCCGTTGGTTATTCTTTGTTCCTGATACTAGCCCTCCGTTGAAACTAGGCGTTCCTGGGTTGATATTCAAACCGGTCTCTCTACCAGTCTTACATCAGATGGCGGATTTGCGACTCGTCACAAGCCCTACTCTTCCGAGCTTATTCTGACATCGAGCGAACGTCGTTGGAATGCCCTCTTCCTTGCACGGAGTTGAAAACTGCTGGGCAACTGGCCAATAAGATGGCGTCGAGTCAGCGCAGGGGTCGCCGCCGCCGTATTTCGCATTAAAGTCCAGGAGGTTAACGTTCGGATGGAAGAAGGACGGCATGACGTGGTGAAATTTCCTGGCCATGGGCTGGTCGGGCAGGGCGGCGGCGGCAATGGTCCATGCAGCCGGTGCCACTTCGTTTATTCCCATTACCAAAAAAATTGTGTACTGCGTAGCCGCAGCCGGGGTGGTACCGGTTTCGTTTGGGTCGACGTTCACACGACAAAACGGATTTCTTTTTTCGTTCCAAATCGTCTTCGATGACGCCGGGAGAAGAACGTGAGTTAGACTGGCGCATCGCCACGCACGGAGGCCTGACGGCGCCTCCTTTCAGGCGGGTGTGGTGGCTCGTACGGGCCTACCGGCACGGCATTGGTGTCTTGGGAGGTGGTACTATATCCGGAGGATGTAGATCGTAGATCCAATACCGAGTGGTGTGGTTGATGGGCATCTCGTATTCATGCACTTCGTACGCAAATCCTATGAGGCGAAGTGAACACACTCGTTAGACTGGGTATTTTCCCATTCGCCGCTGCTGACGATGGGCATGTGAGCGGTGATGAGAATGCTGTGTGTGTGTGCCAAACGGCGCTGCGCATCCCCTCCATGCCAGCCCGCTGGTCCTGTGTAAGTCGTTGCCGTGTCGGAGTCGGCGCTGGCTCACGGGTGACGGCATATGACGATGATCGGCTGTCGGTCGGGAGTAAAGTGCGCAAATGAAACTGGCCTATATTAGTTCGTTTGGACGGATGTCCATGCCGTCCCTGCTGGAAGCCGTCACTCATTGCGGTTCGAAACGGATCTAGGTCGCAAGGGGCCTTGGGGGAGTATTCCCAGTGGACTGATGGAGAATAGGTCACCGATGCCGCTTCAAGAATGGAGGATCGCTATTCCCTTCGACTCGTTGTCGAGCCTAGGTGCCTTGGAGGAGAAAGTACGACAGCTTGGCGACAGATGGGATTCGCTAAGACTCCCTCGCATTTAGTGCTCATTTGGACTTCTTAGAACAGACCGTTGGCGCACGGCTGCATTGATTCCTCCTGGACGTTCCGAAATTTGGCCTGGACAGGCTTCCAGCAGAAAAAACGAAGGCCGTCGAGAAAATCGAGTCTGCAGGCCAGGCAGCGAGCTACTGCAGCGGTGGCATAGAGTGTGGCGCTCTAGCATCCAGCGCTTTGTTCCGTCGACAGGTCAATGAGCTGTCGAGTTGGGGCCCTGAAACAGGTGCAGGTCACTTGGGCCAATGACACGGTACCATTTTCCCAGGAACCTTGCATTTCGTAGAGACGCGCTTCTTTCGTGTCACGGTCAACGAGTACTTTTTTTTTCCCTCTTTCTCTTCGTCCCTAGCCGTTGCTTGGCTGTCAACCCAACTTCGTCCGAAGTCCGCACGAGTCGAGGTCAATTGACTGCCACACCACACTGGCCTGGCGCTTTCGCGAAAGATGCA
Source organism: Colletotrichum horii (assembly GCA_027406005.1). Taxonomy (NCBI): domain Eukaryota; kingdom Fungi; phylum Ascomycota; class Sordariomycetes; order Glomerellales; family Glomerellaceae; genus Colletotrichum; species Colletotrichum horii. The sequence continues at coordinate 6,426,909 of JANVYB010000001.1, read as the reverse complement.
GCCATCCCAAGCCCCTCCGAGGAAAACAGCGTGCAAACAAACAACAAATGGTGGATGGAGCCGTGGCAAGGTTCGATAGAGGCCTCGACAACATCGAGAGTGGAATACGAACAGACCACCAGACCAACGGCCCTCCACACTGATGTAATAATGGGTACCCGGCAGGTCCTTCCACTGGAGAACGGAGCAGGCGACGGGCGAATGAACATGGGAAGACGAGGGAGTGCACGACAGTCGCCAAAGGGAAAAGCCCAGCGCAATTTTAAAATTGGGCAAGTTGGTCCTGAGCAGATCCACTTGCGCAGGCATCCTCACGAGTCACAGGGAACCTTCTCCCAATCTCTCCCGGTCTCTGTCTCCCTCGCAGGGGCCCGGACGACTTTTCCAATGGCTTCTCAATGGCTCCTACCTTACCTCAGTTAAGGTGACGGGAGGTACCTTTACTCTAATCTTACGTGAAGTAGTACTTAGCAACCTTCTTCAATTTAACGTCAGGCACGGCGTGTGCCTTAACCTCCTTGGGACAATCCATCGACCAGCCAGGGGCGGCGGCCTGCAGGTCTCGAGGCCCCAATCTTTCCCCGGACGCGGCGCGATCCAATTCGATCGTCAGTCAACCTTGCAATGGCTCCCCTTTCTCGCTTGTGTTTGGCTTTTGCGTCTCTGCCCACAACAACAGGGACTGGGCAACCGGCCTGAAGGGCGGCTCACAAGTCACTCGCTTTCTCGTTGCTTTACCGAGGACAGAACCTTTTCCCGCGCAGTATCGGCTTGCTTGGCTGTTGCCGTCTGTCGTTGGGTATCTGTATCCATAGAGCCTCTGAGTTCACACCCCAGACCCCGTCTAGCCACTCCTCCAGACACCACCCTTGCGTGCAGACACAAGTGCATACCCGGGCCCAAGGACACGAACAAGACATCAGCTGAAGAGATGGGGTGGGTGTGATGAGAAGCCACGAGAAGAAGGGGGGGCGGCAACGCTCCAGCTCGAGGCTAATCATAGCATGGCACCTGGGGCGGACCTTGGCTTCCCAGGTTGTCAACACCCCCAAGCAGGAAGAGGCCCTGGTCCAATGTCGACTTCCCGCCTGGGGAGATGGGTATGGGTTTTTTTCTCCCTCCCCCTAGTGTAGGAGGAGAAACCACCCGCAGGGCACACGCTATTATAAACCCACCTCCAGTCCATCCACATGATTCCCTCCTCCCTTCTCTCCCTCCCTCTTCAGCCTCTGCTCTACGTTCGTTGCTTTACGCCTGCTACAATCACTCTCGTTGTGTGACCCAATAACGACTATCGCTATTCTTAATACACCCGTGTAATACATCACACAAACATCAGCCAAAATGCGCTTCACCTCCATCCTCGTTGCCGGCGTCTTCGCCGTTGTCGCCAGCGCCCAGTCCTCGGCCTCTGCCACTTCCAGCGCCGCCGTTGCTGAGACTTCCGCTCAGGCTGCCATCACCAAGTGCCTGGCTGCCTGCCCTGCCACCGACGTTAACTGCCAGGCCAAGTGCATTGCTGTAAGTCTGACAGACGGAGTTTGGGGTGCCTCCCTGGCGGAGGCGCAATGAAGCCAAGCTTTCTCATAGATTGTGTCACGGTTTGCTAACATGTGCTGCTCATACAGGTCCCCAGCCCCAACGCTGACCAGATCAACAAGACCACTGAGTGCGTTGCCGCTTGCGACCAGGGTGACGGTTCTGCCGCTGCCACCGAGAAGTTCGCCAAGTGCCGCGACGGCTGCATCTCCGAGTACTACTTCACCAGCGGTGGCACCCCCAACCCCACTGGCTCTTCCGGCTCTGGCTCCGGCTCCGGCAACTCTGCCTCCGCTGCCACTGCCACCGGCTCCGAGACTGCTGCCGCCACCGGCTCTGCTACCCGCGCTTCTGGCTCTGCCTCTGGAACTGCTACTGGCACCGGCTCTGCTGCCAGCGGAACTTCTACCGGAAACGCTGCCCCCGCCCTCGTTGGCTCCGCCTCTTTCGGTGTCATCGGTATCATCGCCGCTGCCCTTCTGTAAATGGAATAGGCATTCTTCGTTTCTTGCATTTGAGGTTGGAAAAATACGAATGAGCTGGATGATATGAGGAGGTGATGATGGAAAGATACCACTTGGGAGATGTACACTGTATATGCGGTCAATAATGAGTAGGCAGACTATATGGAACAATCGTAATGTGCCAGTGGACGAGAAATTGTCTGCTGCAAATCATCAATGACCCCAGCGCCCTCGCAGCCTGATTGTGATTCATCTCGATGTGCACCCGATGTATTGGTGTTACTTTCTCGGCAACGTCCTCCCTTGCGCCAACGTTTTGGCCGTCGACCCTGCAATTCCCCCGCAATCGACATACAGAAGGGTCCTTCCGGCATGGGATTAGGTAAAGTGGAAACTCGAATTCTTTTCGTTTATTGATATCATGCTACATCTATTTCCTGGTAGGCACGGTGACTGGAATGTCGCTGAGCCAGGGGATGCCGAGCTGTTTCATCTCAACGGCCAACTGGAACAGATAATCCAAGCTAAACCAGGCCGTGTTAGCCATCTGACGATTCATTGAGACATGAGAAGAGGCAATATGGGGACAACTCTGTGCGTCAACACGTCAGGCCATTGATTTGACTCACCTCTCGCACTGGGTCTTGGCCTTGTGGACGTTGTCGCCCCAGACGTAGACGCCATGCCTGCGGACGAGCACGGCGTAGGTGTCGGGGTACTTATCCATGGCCTCCTCGAGGAATTCGGTCAGGTCCTCCTCGTGGGCGGTGTTCTCGATGACGGGGATGCGGAGCGTGTCGTGGTAGCCGAGGTTGCCCTGCTTCTGGAAACCCTTGCCGAAGCCCTTGATCTGCTCAATGTTGTTTATTTCAAAGAGCTTGTCGTTGCCGGCGCCGCGGCCCTCGAGGATGAGCGTGACGAGGACGGCCCAGTGGGAGTGGGTGTGGATGCAGCAGCCGGCGCCGCGGCGGGTGAAGGCGGCGAGGAAGAGCGGGGTGCACTGCGAGGGCTTGTAGGAGGGCGGGGAGCGGAGGTAGACGCGGTTCTTGAGAGAGGCTTCCTGGGCGGCGAGGGAGAGGACGTAGATGTCCTGGGCCTTCATGAGTTCCTTCTGGACGCCCGAGGGGGCGATGTAGACGAGGTCGCTGGAGGGTGTAAGTGCGCGATCATGTTTGTGAGCGGTGTTTGCATAAGTGAGCATAGCATGGTTTCTTTGAGGGGAAACAATACGACAAACTGATCTTGCGTATCGATAATAGCAGCACAATGGCTCTTTGTGAGCGGTTTGTTGTATTCATGGGGGGGGGGGGGGGGGGGTAAACAATTTGAGGGAGATTCTTTACCCATCACGAATGGAGGCACCACCACCAGTGCCTGTCACCCAGCCGAGATGCCAGAATTTTGCGCAGAGAGAAGGGATGAGGTTGGCAGGGTGCTCCGGGTTTTCGGAGGTAACAAGCTGGTCGGGGTTCTCGATCTCACCAGCTGAAGCCATGATGGGCTGTGGAGTGAGATGAGATGTGTGACGGTTGGATGAGGACGAGTCGCGGGGTAAAGACGCTTCGGCCACAAGCGCGATAATTATCGGAATTTTATGGGCGATGCACGCGAAGGATAGCAGTCGTACGCTTTCTTTTTCAAACGTTCCTTGGAGCCCAAAGGTAGATTGAAGAAATTCGTCGCAATCAGGTCTCGCAAGTCACGGAAATTTTCTACCAGCCACACACTCACTCATTCATGCAGATGAGGCTCAATTGGCCAGTGACGGCTTCCTTCTTCCCCACATGGCATAGCACGCAAGGCACAGAACAGGTCTCTTCGCTGGGTGGGATGCGAGAGCGAATCCGCGGCTTTCGATTGGCTGGGCTGCGTTGGTTCATCGAACGGGGTCTCTGTGCTCGCCGTCTCCTCCACCAGCGACAGGACGACGGCGGCTTACTAAGACACTCGATTGGATCAAGACAGAGGTTCGGGTTGGCGGATATGCGGATAGGCAGTCGAGCGCACTAAAGGCTAATGTGACAGACCGGTGAAGAATCGGCGGCTAGCCCCGTCAGATGAGGCTGAATTGGCGCAGGGCAGTCGATGCGAAAGGACACCTAACCACTTTCCGACAACGGTCGACAGAGATACGGATATGTGAGATGCGCCATGTCTGTGCTGCTATTTATGGGTGGAGACTTTTTGGTGCCCCGTCATGAGGTGAGATTGACGGTAATAATTGCGATTGAAGGAATGACTCTGGGTGATATTAAATCGCCCATTTCCGCAGCCCGCCTACCTACCTACCCAAAACAGCATCATGCCCTGCTCAGTCGTTGGGACGCTGAAACTTTCCCGAGATATCGCATTGCGGGCTGGTGTCAGGCGTGGGCCGAGGCATATCTGAGCCCGCGTCCCTTATGCTGCGCAATTCAGAGTTAGACATCAACTTCATGCATCCATTGGGCCCCAGACAGTTCGGGACCTCCCGCAATGTTGGTGGCTGGTAAGGCGCACCATCTCAGACCAGGCGGGCAGGGCAGGCCATTCGAGTACACGTACTGCATACTATGGCAGGATCTTGGGGCAGACCAAGTGACATACGAACTGCTCAAGCAGTATGAGAAATTAGAACCATACTCCATGTTGCCAGCTAGGGAAGGAGCATCCAAAGCTCGGTTTCCAGTACCAGGGCAGACCGGGATAAGGCTATGAGCGGTGGTGGTTTGGAAGCTCATCGAAGCACCTTGAATCTCCCCTCCTTCCATTCACTGCTAGCAGGTGTGGATCCTACCCCTTGGCCTCTGGACCGCGTCCCCGCACTTTGTCCAGCCAGTCAGCCACAGGCCAGAGCCCACTGTAAAAGGTACCAGAGAGCTGCGAGGTATTGCATTGGTGTGCTGGTGCGGTGAGCGCAGGTGAGAACTGAAGGGCTACCCCGACGACCCCTGAAGTTGTAAGGTGAGGCGCTGCACGGCAAGTGCTGGTCCCCTAGCACCCTCCAAGCCCAGCAGGGTAGGTAGGTTCCCCAATTTTATTTCTTTGTGTGAGGTGCTTCCTGGTGCAGAGCAGTGCGATGCTTTACCCCGAGAGGTGATAGCTCTCTCCAGCTGGCCTTTTCTGGGTGCAGCTGCTTGCCGACACCTTACCCAAAAAAAAGGACACGTTGAGCACAACCCATCCACGCCTGCACCACCCGCCTGCACCTGCACCTGGCTCTGCTGGCTCCTGCCTCACAGACAGATAATAAATCCGTCTCCCTTCGCTCGCCCCATTCCTTCTTCCGAAACTTATTTTCCTCTCCTTGGGAAATTCCTCACCAGATCAATCCTCCTCCGTACACCTGCGCGCTGGGAGCAACCGACTTTGTCATTCAATTGACAGTTCTTCCTACCCGTACCTACCTAAGCTACCAAGCTTGAGGTTTCTCATCTTTCCCACACCTTCTACCACCTGGTCCAACGGTCTCTTCCATCATGAAGATTACAGCTGTCGCGGCCGCGGCTCTGCTGGCTGGCAGTGCCTACGCCGACGATGCCCAGAAGGTTCTGAGCGACGAGAAGGCCTCTACTGCCGCTGAGTCCTCTACCTCGGTCACTCCTCAGATTCCTACCTTCACCGTAAGCTGCTCCTCTCCTTCCCTCTCACTCTCCAAGCCAGCACTCAAGGTTCTTTGTTGCGATCGCCCCTCACCGCTGCTGTGTGCTGGCATCTGGCCTGAAGGCACGAGCTCAATGCACGTGGCAGCGGTCCGGATGCCTGGGGAAGCTTCTCCGCACCTGACTCTGCCTGCCTTCCAACCTCGCAAGTAGCAAGCTGCTGACAGTTGGTTTTCTGCAGCCTACCACCCTCAAGGCCCCCTTCCTTGAGCAGTTCACCGACGACTGGGAGCAGAGATGGTCTCCTTCCCACGCCAAGAAGGACAGCAAGGACGAGGAGGAATGGGCCTACGTTGGCGAGTGGGCTGTTGAGGAGCCCAAGGTCTACAAGGGCATGGAGGGCGACAAGGGTCTTGTTGTCAAGAACCCCGCTGCTCACCACGCCATCTCCGCCAAGTTCCCCAAGAAGATTGACAACAAGGGCAAGACTCTCGTTGTCCAGTACGAGGTCAAGCTTCAGAGTAAGTCTCATTCATGCCTCCAACACATGACGGCTCAATTGTGCGCTGTGCTGACCGAATTGCTCCTCCAGATGGCCTCGAGTGTGGTGGTGCTTACCTCAAGCTCCTCCGCGAGAACAAGGCTCTTCACTCCGAGGAGTTCTCCAACGCCACTCCCTATGTGATCATGTTTGGTCCTGATAAGTGCGGCCACACTAACAAGGTCCACTTCATCTTCAACCACAAGAACCCCAAGACTGGCGAGTACGAGGAGAAGCACCTCAACTCTCCCCCCACCGCTCGCATCGTCAAGACCACCGAGCTCTACACCCTTATTGTTCACCCCAACAACACCTACATCATCCAGCAGAACGGCGACCAGGTCAAGACTGGCTCCCTTCTCGAGGACTTCACCCCCGCCGTCAACCCTCCCAAGGAGATTGATGACGCCAAGGACACCAAGCCTGAGGACTGGGTTGACGAGGCCCGCATCGCTGACCCCGAGGCCAAGAAGCCCGAGGACTGGGATGAGGATGCCCCCTACGAGATTGTCGACGAGGAGGCCACCAAGCCTGAGGACTGGCTCGAGGATGAGCCTCTCACCATTCCCGACCCTGAGGCCCAGAAGCCTGAGGACTGGGATGACGAGGAGGACGGTGACTGGATCGCCCCTACTGTTCCCAACCCCAAGTGCTCCGAGGCCTCTGGCTGCGGTCCCTGGAAGAAGCCCATGAAGAAGAACCCCGACTACAAGGGCAAGTGGACTGCCCCCTACATCGACAACCCTGCCTACAAGGGCGTCTGGGCCCCCCGCAAGATCAAGAACCCCGACTACTACGAGGACAAGACCCCTGCCAACTTCGAGCCCATGGGAGCTGTAAGTTTCATCTCAATCTGCTGGTTTTGAAATGAACATCACCTGCTAACACTTGTTGAACAGATTGGCTTCGAGATTTGGACCATGCAGAGCGACATCCTCTTCGACAACATCTACATTGGCCACTCCGTTGAGGATGCCGCCAAGCTTGCCGAGGAGTCCTTCAAGGAGAAGCACCCCATTGAGCAGCTCGCTGAGCTCTCTGACAAGCCCAAGGAGGCCGAGAAGCCCAAGTCCCCCAACGACCTGAAGTTCCTCGACGACCCCGTCCACTTCATCAAGGAGAAGCTTGACCTCTTCATCACCATCGCCCAGAAGGACCCTATCCAGGCCATCAAGTTCGTCCCTGAGGTTGCCGGTGGCATCGGTGCCCTTCTTGTCACCCTCATCGCCATCATTGTCGGCCTTGCCAGCTCTGGCGGTGCTCCCCCTGCCGCTAAGAAGGCCGCCGCCGACGCCAAGGACAAGGCGAAGGAGGCTAAGGACAAGGCTACCAAGGCCGTCGCTTCTGGCGCCGACACCGCCAAGGAGGCCACCAAGCGCAACACCAGAAGCTCCTCGTAAATGAGCGTGGCTGAAGGTGGAAATGTGAATTAGCTCGCTTTCTCTTTCATACTCTCGGTGAAAAAATGGGTCGTGGCAGTTGTCTGAAGCAGAGCAACAGGGTCCTACTATCAGGAACGAAGAGGTATACGGATGCTGCCTTTTTTTCAGTTAACCTCCCTCACTATATGTCTGTTTTGGTCATGGAGGGACAGGCAGAGAAGCATGGCGTAGGTGTATTATAGGTACCTTAGCAAACCAAAAAAAGGATTGACCAATGCGTTTGGATGTCATGTGTGCGTGTGAGAGAATGGAGTGCAGTTGAATCTGGAATGTGTCCGCGAGTGATACGGATAAGGTAATCTGAATCCCGCGGGGAGATGGTGGCAGCTGGGATCTGTCGAGTTGTGTCGGGTCTGTATCAAGGTGGAGGCCCACCCGTCTGTTCTCCGCTTAAGAACGGGACAGTTGAATGCCATCGCGCCGTTTACGCTGGATACGCTACGCCTATGATTTTCCCCGCCGCAGGCTTGCGTGCGCCTGACGCTCGGCCACTCGGTTTATGGCGGCATTTAGGCCGGCTTCGGCAGGAAAGGAAGGGGAGGGCAACCGTGGGAGCTTGGGGAACTGGGCAGGGATCCGAAGCAGCGTTATCATTACCCCACCCCAACCTTTCCCCACACTCTTGGAGCTCGCCGCGTTCCCTTGGACTTTATAAGGGACTACGATGTCGCTCGACTCCGGCCTCCGTCGACGTGGCTGATAATTGGTTCTGTCTAGTGCGCATTGCAGTAGGGACGAACTGACCGACAATTGTTGCACCATCTGTTTCTAGTCTGTCAATTGTGTCCTCAAGCAGAGCTCCCCCTTCTTAACCTCTCCCTCCCTTTCCCCTCCCCCGCCTTCTTCTCTTCACAATGCGTCGAGCCATTTCTCGAGGCATCACTACCGGTGCCCGCCGTTCCTCTGGACTCTCTCTCGCCCGCTCTTCCATTCTCTCGTCACCAGCAATGGCTTCCAAATCTGTTCCCGCCGTTGCGGCGAGGAGGATACACGCCACGGCGCAGCACCTCAACGCTGCTCTGGCCTCGACGGCCGAGTCTTACCCCAACACCCACGAGAAGATCGCGAAGCCCGAAGATACCCCCTACTTCATTGACAACCAGTTCGTGACCTCCAAGGCCACCGACTTCATCGACCTGCATGACCCCGCTACCAACAACCTCGTCACCCGCGTCCCGCAGATGACCACCGAGGAGCTCCAGGGCGCTGTTGCGTCTGCCGAGGCGGCGTTTCCCAAGTGGCGCGCCATGAGCGTTCTCGCCCGCCAGCAGATCATGTTCAAGTTTGTCGCGCTCATCCGTGAGAACTGGGATCGCCTCGCGGCGAGCATCACCCTCGAGCAGGGCAAGACCTTTGCCGACGCCAGGGGTGACGTTCTTCGTGGCCTGCAGGTCGCCGAGGCCGCCTGCGGTGCCCCGGAGCTCCTCAAGGGCGAGGTCTTGGAGGTTGCCAAGGATATGGAGACGAGAAGCTACCGCGAGCCATTGGGTGTCGTGGCTGCCATTTGCCCTTTTAGTGAGTTGCCTCTTGTGTAAGTGATGAGTGAGAGTGAAGCTAACGGTCTAGACTTCCCCGCCATGATTCCTCTTTGGTGTATCCCCATCGCCACCGTTACCGGCAACACCCTGATCCTCAAGCCTTCCGAGCGTGACCCCGGTGCGGCCATGATTCTCGCCGAGCTCTGCCAGAAGGCAGGTTTCCCCGAGGGCGTCGTCAACGTCGTCCACGGCGCCCACAAGACGGTCGACTTCATCCTCGAAGACCCCACTATTAAGGCTGTCAGCTTCGTCGGTGGTAACAAGGCCGGCGAGTACATCTTCAACAAGGGTTCCGCCCACGGCAAGCGTGTTCAGGCCAACCTGGGTGCCAAGAACCACGCCGCCGTCCTCCCCGACTGCAACAAGAATCAGTTCCTCAACGCCGTCGTCGGCGCCGCGTTTGGTGCCGCCGGCCAGCGCTGCATGGCTCTCAGCACTCTTGTCATGGTTGGCGAGACCAAGGAGTGGCTTCCCGAGCTGGCCGAGATGGCCAAGAAGCTCAGTGTCAACGGTGGCTTCGAGGAGGGTGCCGATCTCGGCCCTGTCATCTCTCCCCAGAGCAAGCAGCGTATTGAGAGCCTGATCCAGAGCGCCGAGGATGAGGGTGCTACTATCCTGCTTGACGGCCGTGGCTTCAAGCCCGCCAAGTACCCCAACGGCAACTGGGTTGCTCCTACTATTATCTCCAACGTCACTCCTAACATGAAGTGCTACACGGAGGAGATCTTCGGACCCGTCTTGGTCTGCCTCAACGTTGAGACCCTCGACGATGCCATTGCTCTGATCAACAAGAACGAGTACGGCAACGGCACCGCCATCTTCACCCGCTCCGGTGCTACCGGCGAGACCTTCCGCCGCAACATCGAGGCTGGCCAGATTGGCATCAACGTGCCTATCCCCGTCCCTCTGCCCATGTTCTCCTTCACCGGTAACAAGAAGTCCATCGCCGGTGGTGGTGCCAACACCTTCTACGGAAAGCCGGGCATCAACTTCTACACTCAGCAGAAGACCGTCACCGCTCTGTGGTCCAGCGCCGATGCTGTGTCGCAGAAGGCCGACGTCTCCATGCCCACCCAATCGTAATCATGTTTTGGAGGGGTATCCGATGCCCGGTCCGGTTCCGATAGCTTTCCGGTCGGCGGGGCCGGTCCCGCTTTTTGCGGGATGCTATCCGCAGCCGGGTGTCGAGCCGTCGATGGAGCGATAACGGTGTTTTGGTTTCGAATTACACGGGCTAATGAAACTTATCTCAAGGGTCTTTGATAAGTAACCGGCTGGACTGAAAAAGGAATGTCAGGTTGATCAAAAGGATGAGGCATTTAAAGCAGTTCACGCATGATAAATGAGGTTGAGAGTTATTTGTATTTTCATAGTTGCCAAAATGAAGCATTCCGACATGAACATTTCTGAACTGTGACGGCTTGAAATGTGAAGCTGTTGATGAGAGTTAGATCGGTTGCGAAGATCGACCATTAGGGCGAGCCAGTCCAGTCGGCCTGCGACGCCTTAGTAATATGGATCCATATTCTCAGACGTGCATCTCAACTTCATGCAAGCTTGAGGACCACTTGCGGCGACAACGTATCTCGGCTTCCGCTCGACACAAGGTTGACGAATGCTAATTCCATGTTGACCATCCCCTGCATCGAATAGGCTTTAATTTCATTTCATAGCTTTGTAGTGTCCATTCACGCCTTGAACCATCTTCGTTCGAGACCCATCAATGAATGGTCCTTCGTCCACGGCCCGATTGAAGAAGGCAGGAGCTGAAGGGACAGGGCCACGATGTTTCAATTGACAGACCTTCCCGATACCCTCTTCCTCGATATAGTTACCTACTTGAAGCCCGGCGAGACAATCCTCCACCGCCGCGTCTCCCGTGCGTCTCATGCAGCGCTCACAAGACCAGACCTGTCCCAGGCGCTCCTCCACCTCTTCTTCCCCAGATCCCTAGAATGCCGCACTCTCAGATCCCAAACCTCGTCAGCAGCCGAAAGCCGACCAGCCTCGGAACCAGACGCGGAGCCGGCAACAGAACCAGGTCCAGACTGGCCGTCCATCTTCGCCTCCGTGGCCCGCCGCTACCACAGCCTCACATCCGGCACGTTCCACACTCTCACCACGATCCCGGTTCTCCAAGATGCGAAATGCTTCTACCCCTTCAACCCCTGGAATCGCACCCTCCGCCGCGATGAAATGACATTTCCCCTCCAGCTCCCAGACCGGAGGTGGACATGTTCCGACGGCATCCTCGTCTACCCCGCCCCCTCTTCTCTCCCCGTGTTCAAGGCCCTAGACCTCTCGTCAAACAGCGAGACCACCGTCCCCTTTGAATGGTCCTCCAAAGTCGTCCGCCGGGTCCGTCTCTCGCATCACATCTTGGTCATAGAGTGGGCAGAAGAAGACGGCTCACACCCCTTGAACGACTCGGAAACGGCCCACCGCCACTTCGCATCCGCCTTCACCGTGACCACCACCTCCTCGCCCCTCCACCCCTCCGCGCCGTCCCCTCCCATCGTCGAGTTCCGCTCGGAATGGAAGATCCACTACCTCGGCCTCCCGCTCTCCCCCTCCGACCGCCTCTTCTCGACACACAACGCAACGCACTACGCCCTCTACGCCCACCAGCCAACCCGCTCCCCCTGGGGCGAGGACACCCCACTCGAACGCCTCGTCGTGTGGTCCCTCAACGCCCCCTCCGCGTACAGGCCCTCCCTCGACCCGTCCTCGACACACAAACCCACCACCGACGCCGGCCCGGAAATCGTCCTGCGCCTGGCGAATGGCGACCTTGACCGCTGGGGCATCCGGCAGCGAGACACCCCGCGCCTGATGCGGCTCGTCCTCGAGACGACCCGCGAGGCCTACGGCGGCAACGTCGTGCTGCAGGAGGAGGACCACCAGTGGGCCGCGGGGCCTCAGTCCTCCGAGACCCCGCCAGCGCGCCACTTTCTCCGGAGCACGGGCGTCCCACTCACGGCTCTCGGCCCGGCGTGGGTCGACGAGTGCGGCGCGGAGGGCGACGCGGAGAGGTCCTTCTGCCCCGCCTCTTCATTGGCGGCAGGATCCAGCAGCAGCAGCAGCAGCAGCACTGGACGAGCCCTCGCCGCCCCCTGCTGGCGCCACGAGGAGTTCCCATACCTCACGGTCGCCGAGGTCGTCGACGAGGCGGCGGGGGTGCGGGTCTGCGGCAGGCGGTGCTTCGCAATGGAGACGGTCAGCGCGAGCGTGGGTGGGTTCTCTGCTGCTGCTGCTGATGGTGGTGGTGGTGGGACCGCGGCGGCCGAGGCAGTGGCAGTGGAGGGTGGAGACGCAGGCCGGGGAGAGGTGCAGTTCCCGGATGACATGTGGAGGGCCGTCATGTCGGGGGCGGCGCTGGCGGGCGATGAGAGGTGGGTTGTCGGCGAGGACGGTGCGGGGGACGTGAGCGTGGTACGATTCTGATAGGGCTGGCGTGGAAGGTCGTCTGATGCAAGGGAGCTGGCCTCAAAGCTAGTTGTTGCTTCGCCGTGTAGGGACATTTGTCTTGCCATGAGCCTTGCGGCAGGCAGCGAGCGGCGCCGGCTCCTTCGGGCAAGGCCAGAGGGGTTCCCTCGGCATCCTGGTGGACGGATCGGGAGCTGTCACGGTGGGTGTATGGGGAAATGGGAGATGACAGCTCACCAGGGACCCCAAGCCATGGTGCCATGTTCTCACGATGATGGCCCCAGTCTGCGCGTGGCATCGTGGAGCTGGAAGAATGTGTGATCTGCAATGAAGATTCCGTCTATTGACATGTGTCTCTCTGCCTGGCTATGGTGGTGCATCCCAGAAAAGAACAGAAGAAAAAAAAGAGAATCGGCTGCCACAAAAATAAAACACAGAATACCGTAAAGAGATACCAAGAGAAACCAAGCTCGCTTTGCAGCAAAGTCGCTTACTGTTCCATCTCTTACCCCCCCTTAGCTCCTGAAAATGCCGAGATAACAATCGCACCGCCGCCGCACTCCCCAACACCTGCTGGACAAGTTGGAAGGAGAGAGAAAGTGTGATGAGTTCATGCCTGCGTTGCTTTTTTCTTGATAATGCGTGATGCCCTGTTTCCAAGCACCTTGATTATGTGTCGTGATGTGAGATGTGTAGTATGATACAGAAACGCTTCAAAATAGTCGCCCCTGAGAACAGACTAGATATTAATGATTTGACATGTCTAAACTGCCATGGGGGTCGCTGTCGGGGTGGGGGATGCGCCGCCGTTGGGCAGCTGAAGGAAGCCGTCGTAGTAAGTATCCAGCCAGCGGGCAGCCTCCTCGCCGGCGTCATCCATGCTCGAGTCCCACCTGCCGACGGATCCAACATAGCCGTCGGGTCGTACGTTGACGATGGCAACCTCGCCAGGGCCGAGGCTGCCGAGCCACTTGTTGGTGCAAAGCTGGCCGCGCGTGTCCTGTTCTGGGATGTCGTCCAGGTAGAACGTCCAGCGGCTGTCCTGCAGCAGGGCCGGCAGGTCTGAAATCTCCACATCGGCCTTCGGCATGGTGGCTGGGGTGTTGTCAGCGCAGGTACAGCGAATGGATCCACGTGCAGTTCAACTTACTAAGCAGTGCAAATGTGAAGAGATGGCTGACGGCGGTATATCGCTCGGGTCGGTAGTAAATATCCTCGGGAGATGGCAGCCTGGGCTGCGCGGCATATGACGCACTCGCGGAAGCAGAGAGCTTGCTGATGAAGGAGTTGGCAGAGGCGATTGACTGGCAGAACGTCTCGAGGAAAGGGCTAGAAGCCTGAATATCCCACATCAAGAGATAGATGCGGAACTGGCCGAGCATGGGAATGTCGAGCTGGATATCAACAGGGTTGGAGTCGATGTAGCGGGTGACCTTGGCGGGAGGGAGCAAGCAACCAGGTCTGGCGTCTCCCATAACGAGGCCCTGGGGATCCGATCTGTTGAGGAGACTCTCCGCATACTCGGCACCAATACCAGAGATGAAACGGACGTTCGTCTTGAAGTTCTCCGCCAGTGCAACAGCGTCACCGCCGGCAATCTGGTTGGCGTGTTCGTAGTCGAAGTTGACGAGGTCCACAGCGATCTTTCTTCGCTCCTCCTCGTAACTCTCGAGAAGAGCTTGCTTCGCGAGTCCGCGAATGGACAGGTTAAGCTTCCATGCCAAGTTCCAGGAGTCGTGCATCGAGGTGTTCATGCCCTGAGCAGACTTTGGGGAGTGTGTGTGACTGGCATCGCCGGCAAGGAACGCCCTCAAGTGGGAGTCGCAGAACCGGCTGGCCACTCTCTGACCAATCTGGTAGCGACCAAACCACTCAATGTACTTCCAGTCAACCTCGAACGGAGCCATAATCTTCTTTGCGCGGGCCATGACAAACTCCTGGCCAAGCTCTCGCTTGTCGGCCTTGGGGTTCGCCTTGAGCTCGATGTAGAAGCGGGTCATGTTCCTCTCTCGGGGAATGATCAGAATCGAGCCGTACTCCTGGGAGTAGACCAATGTCTTGGACCAGATATCCGGAAAGTCGGTAATCAGCTCGCCGTCAAGAACACCCCAGATGGCGGGCTGCGACAAGCCAATAGCCCGCGCGTCTGGGATGCTCTTACGAACCTTGGAGTGGGCACCGTCACCTGGATTCTGTTAGCTGCTCATATCGGGAAAATGGAGTACTCTGCCAGACGTACATCCGATTAGGTACTGCGTCAAAATGGTCCGTCTGTCTTGGGTGACGTTCGTGCGACAATTGACCTGGAGGGGCCCAGCCTTGTTTTCCGGTACGCTGTAGGACTCGAACGCCGTGTTCCTCCGCACCTCAACTCCGCGCTTCTTCAAGTCATCTATGAAGATACCCTCGACCATGCCCTGGTGGACCAAAAGAATGTATGGGTCCAGCACGTCAATTATGGGAGGGTAGTGAATCTCGCGGCCCAGTCTATGGAGAGGCTCATCGGCCGTGCTTCGCCAGAAGGAAATGTCGTAAACTCGGACGCCTCGCTGCAACAAAGGATCGGCCAGGCGCATCTGGCGGAAGGTCTCGATGGTCTTGGGCTGGAGTCCATCTGCTCTACGTGAGTGTTAGCGAAGCGACACAGTCGGACGTGGTTGATGTGCGCTCTACCTTCCAACAGGCGTCTGATCGGCTCTGTCGTCAATGACTTCAACCTTGATTCCCATACGGCCTAGGTTGGCCGCCAGCATGAGACCGGCGGGTCCAGCGCCGACAACGCATACCTGGGACTCTATGGGAGGCTCAGGCAAGCTTCGAAGGAGAGTGAGGGTATCTACGGTGGCGTCCAGGGCGTTAAGACGCCCGGCGGCGGTGCCGGCGTGCTGGTCGTCCATTGAACCGTCGGAATTGAGTATACCGGGTGCCATTGTTCGTACAGTGATATCACAGTCTCTTGGACAGGCGGGGTCGGCCTTTCGGGGGCAGCAGGCAGGTAGTTGGGCGGATGGGCCGAGGTAATTGGAGGGCTAACTATGCAAGGTCAAGGCAATGCAATGAGGCTTCGTGGTAGTCGGGTTGTCTAGACAAAGCCGCGCTCGCACGGCAGAAGTTGACTTGTTGTTGGACGTGGAGGTGGACGTAAACGTGGGGTTCTCGTGTGCTATGCGCAGTTGAAGTAGGATACACCACACTACACTGGCGCACACACACGCACACACGGCACACACTAAAGCGGGCGTGGAGCTCGAGCTCGAGGCGAGGGTGGAAACAGAGGTACGGCTCCAGCCGTTGAGCGGTGCAGTGGTGTTCTCGTCCGAGGATGTGTGTGTGCGACAGGAAAAATGTTGGGTCCGGAGGTGGTATTCGAGATATAATAGTATTGGGTAGGGTCGCTGAGTATGCAGCCAGACCAGGGCAGATCAGAAACCAGGACCAGAACAGTGGGTGCAGCAGAAGCAGCAGCAAACCACGAGCGAGCAGACCAGAAACAAGACCTTAGACCTGACCAGGGCTTGCAGACCAGACGAGACACGGGACAGACGGTGTGAAGGGTGTCAATGAGAGAAGAGGAAAAGAAAAAAAAATAATGAGGGCGATTGCTCGGGGGAGGAAAAAAAAAAAAAAAAAGAGGGGAGGGGCGCGCGCCAGGAACCGGACAAGCTTGCGACGGCGAGGGTGAGGGTGAGTGTTGATAGCTGGGCGGTAGCTGGCGGAGGTAAGTGGTTCGACAGAATTGGAGATTGCTTCGCGGATGCTTCAAACGATTTTGGAAAATGGCATGACATGAGCTTTGGAGCGCGGCGGATGGAGTGAGAATGGGCTGATTTTGCGGATTATCTAAGTGTGGCAGGCATGCTTGTCCCCAGTATGAACGCCTTCCCATTGGATGAGCCCCTCCGAGCGGACGCCAGGGTCCAGCCGACCAGCCGCTAGTCCTGTTTGGGAGTGCTCCAGAACGTGGCAGGAGCGTTCGACTTGATGCTTGCTGCGAGGTCTGCACCTACCTTAGCCTCTTACCTCAGGTACGTACACGGCGGGGTGGAAGGCAGCGCCGTTGATGAGGCCACTTTTAGCCTCGTTTTTGAACAACACCCGGACTTAATTGGATGCTTCTTGTTACCATTTTGCCCTCTTGAGCCTTGACGCCCCGGTCCTATTACTTCCAACCTTGTCTTTCCAGTAGTCAGTTAGCACTCCAACGTCAACAACACCCTGCAAGTGTATCTCGCGAGACGTCCTCTGCATCTCCCAAGCCAAGTGGGCTGCGATTAGGTTCCTTCAGTGAGAGGGGGAAGAAGCACCATGATGGATCAGAATGGATCCTTTCGTGCCCTTCCTTTCCCTTCCCAGATGCTAGCACGAGCAGCTCACACGAACGACAAACATGCCATGCGACCTTGCTGCATATTGCCAACACCATCATGGCATCTGACAGACTGCCAAACCCTCAGACGGCCGCCCTATCCCACCTTTACTTACCTAGGTAGTCCACACTACATACCTACCTTGCTCTGTCTGACCCCGTCATGTTCCATCATACCCTTAGGCGTCCACTCTTCCTATCCTCCCTCGGGGCTAGGTCCGGCGGAGACGGAGACGTTGGAAACGTGGAAACCCCCGATGCCGCACGCTCATCAACAGGCTCGCATGTTTATTCCTGGTCTCTTCTGCAATATTTACTGCGGCTTTACAGCACCATCCATCGTATGTACCGCGTATCCGCAAACGCCCATCTATTACTACGTACGGAACCTTCCATCCCAACGTCGCAGCACAGCATCTGACATGTCACTGTCAATATCCCTGGCGGGGCACTTTTTGTTTCTTTTTTCAACTTCTGACACCGGCTTTCCGCAACTTCCAGAGCCCCTTCCACGTCCCAACCTTCCACACCTCCCAATCCCTCCGCAACCCCCTTCCCACCTCTTCCTTGCCTGATGCTGCACATGCGCAGGACTTCTGAAGTCAAGAAGAGCCCGGCAATCCAATCCCATCACATCACCAGTGCCTACCTGTCATCACTGGAGTCTGTATACGCCTTCCTTCGCATGAGGTCTGTGGCACAGCAGTACAATAGCATGGTAAATCGCACGACATATGCCTACCCCTGATCCTATAGTGTGCTGCTTTTAGACTGCCGTTCTCAGTGCCTCATCCTCCTGGCGGACTCAACCTCTCCTAGCCGTTCACAACCATCCCTTCTCTCTTGGCCCGGTGCTCTTCATGCGTGCGCCGTATGCAGTGAACGCAACACCACGGGGGATGCTCTCCAGATTTCCGATCTGACCCCACCCCAACGCCACGAACAGCAGACACCCCGAGGAATACCGCCAACCTGGTCGTCCCCGGGCTTGTTTCTGAAGCGTCTTAGCGTCTTAGTCACCAGCCACTTGTTCTTTTTATCCCTCAACAGGCCAAGACACCACCAGTGACCACCATGCCGACCGCCTTTTTCTGACAAGACTGGCTGCTTGCTGCCCATGTTTTCTTTCGTGATCGACGTGGGTCCCCGCCCCAGAAGCCTGTCTCTGCAACCCGGAGCCGTCCGCCGATTGCTTCGTCCCTGGTTACAGATTGAGCACCTGCTTCTTCCAAGGCAGAGAGGGGTTCAAACGCCACATGGCTCGCCTATCGATGCAGCTATCCCAACGCCCTGGCTCGATTGACACAATGCCATGGTTGTCTGCAATTCCCCGAGTGCAATAGAATGGCGCTTGCTTGGGGTACGGCAACTCTTGCCGTCCTCAGGATGTAGGGGCACAGGGGTAACGACCAAGATCACCGGACCTCAAGAGGGGCCTCGAAACGTGATTGCGTCCACAACTGGTGGTTGAAGACCGTTGAAGATGTGTGAAGACGTGTGCTACCCCGGGTTTACAGGCAGCTTCCGCCCGTCATGTGAAAGTATGTCGTGCGAGGTTGAAGCAACCCATGTGGTTCGATTCTGATTTTACCTTCAGCCACTCCAAAAGTTATCATTCTGTACGGCATGGTAAAAGTAACAGACTCCACAACGTGTAGGTCTGATTAGTACCTCGCCAGTGTAAGGGCCATGCTCTGTGGTTTTCAAGGCCTGGGTTCTTTCGAGGTATACGATGAGGGGTGGAATTCCATAGTCCGATGGAGCCCTAAACTGAGAGCAATGCGTCGAGCATCTTTCAATAAGTCAGATGTAAGTGAGGATTCGTCAAGAGCTTCACGGTATCATTTGCTGCCCTAAGCAACCATCTTTACAGCGTCGCCATTACATTCTCATGACCTTGGACAAGCCTGCGTCTTCAGAAACTCAACCTTGACCTCTTCCTTACCACCAAGCACAAGATCGAAGCTCGTGCTCCACCCGCTCGTCGCAAGCCCCGTCGTCCCCTCAAAGATAACATACTCCCCCCTCTCCTCACCCGTCGCCAACAAGTCGATAGTATCAACCTCCAAGCCTCGCACAATGACACCCTGCCTCCTCACAAGGCGCACGAGATCCATCGTCACAGGGTCCGAAGCGCGCTCCTTGCGCACCGCCGCCGTGACGGTGAAGGCTCGCTCGTTGTTGACGCTCGTCCGGTTCACGCACGACTCAGACTCTTGGTAAAGGAGCGCGTCGTCCAGCGGGTACCCGCTGCCGTTGTTCTTGTAGATGGTTGTGGCGTTGGTGGAGGGCGTGGTAAGATGGATGACAAACTTGCTGATGCCACGGCTTGCGTCGACGGCCGTCGAGAACTGGTACCAGGCGAAGGTCTCTCCGTGAAGACCGGTGCTCACGCCGCCCTCGTCGAGGGTCGTAGCCACCACGACGTCGCCGTCGCCGTTGCGATCAGCATAAGTCAGATGGACAGCCAGATTCGCGGTATCCCGCCCAGTTCCCTCAGTCGTCTGAACCCTGACCCAGCCACTGAGCGCAATACTCCCGTTCCCGCTCAGCGTCATACTGACATACGGCTTGATGTCCACCGCGTCGATGGGGTCCGACAAGGTCACACTCGAGGGCACAGTATCAATCATCTTCGTGAACACGTCCGCGCACGCCGTCTTGAATCCATCCCCCGTACGCCCCATTTCCGTGATCGTCTTGTTGCCATCGCTGCCAAAAATCCTCCTGTCCGAGTTGAGCGTCGCGTTCGCGTTCACAACGAGCGGGTTCGTCGTCGTCCCGTTGACATACTCCGTCGCCACGTTGCCGTCGAACCCGTCAAAGGTGCTGTCGAAGTGCACCACCGTGTCAGGCGTCGGCTCGAGACCGACAATGTCGGGGTTGTTCCGGCTGTGCACCCCGCCGAGCGTGTGTCCGCACGCCACCAGCGAGATCATCTCCCCCTGGCCGAACCCGGCGCCCGCGAACCGCGCCATCGTCGTGTTCAGCGGCGTGTGCGGCTCCGGAACGCCCGCGGGCCCGGCCTCCTGCGCGTCGACCCTGCCCGCGCGGAACGGCATCCGCGCGCCGCCGCAGCCGGCGTTGGCGACGACCACGCTCATCGCTAGGAGGTCCGCGGCGGAGGCCCGCGCGGAGTAGAGGTTCGCGAAGAAGCTGAAGGTGTTGTTGAAGGCCGCGCCGCCGTTCTCGGCGCGGTGGACCTCGAACCAGATGGAGCCGTCTAGGCCGCCCTCGCCCGCGGCGGCGTTCGTCGTGGCAACGTCGTGGAACGCGGTCCGGATCCACTCCGCGGCGAACTGGCGACCGGCTATGTTGCCTCCGAAGGAGCATGGAGTTACGCCTGTGAAGGAGGTTAGACGCGGGCTTCAGGGCTCTCTCTCTCTCTATGAGCTTGGAGTCTCTTTCTTACCGTCGACGAAGCCTCGACTGCGGTAGCCCGTCTGCAAGGAGAGGATGTCCTCGATCTCGTCGTACTGGGAAGGCCAAACGTATGCAGCTTCCGCCGAGCGCATCAACGCCACGGCGCCGGCGAGGACGACTCTAGCCTTCATCGCTTCGAACTCAAGGAGAGCACTCTCCAAACGAAAGTCAGATTAGAACGAGCGGGCGGGGGAGGTGTGAGTTTCTCGTGCTGCCAAGCAGTCGCGCGAACGGCAACAGCCGTGCTTTTAATATCCAACATCGTATTGGATCCCTCTTTTTTTCTGTCTCTTTTGGCGCGTCGTCCAAAGACGGATTGCTTTATTGACTCCATAGCCCATAGCGGCGGAGCGGGTATTCTCCTGCCAAATATGCAGAGGAAAGGGAAAAGCCCCAGGCTGCCAAGCGTTCAAGATGGATGTGCTGCATCGGGTCCCTGACCCAATGGAGCATCTCTGCCCGGCTGCGTCGTGGATCGCGGAACGGGCAGACGATGCGGTTGCGACTTTCTTCCCGCCTCCCGCATCCCCTCTCCTGCAGGGACTCAAGGCCAATGCATGGACGGCCTCGTTATTTCGGACGATTCCGTTCGGCTTTGGCCCAGAAGAAGCGTGGTCGGGTCAAGATTGATATTTTTTCAAGAGCTAAAGATAATTGCAACAGTTGGGGGACTCGCGCGGAATACCCGACGGGTGATTATCAGATGCGAAAAAGTTATCTGATGGAGCAGGGGTCTAAATTACCGGCGGGGTTGTGGAGAGCCGCGAGTCGAGGGCTGAAGACGAGGACGGATTTGGTGTGGTTCGGTGGAATAAGTTGGTCAATATCGTTCATCCCATGTCTCTTTATTCTTGGGCCGCCTTTGCGCTGCGTCGGCATTCTCTTCTCCTTGAACAGATGCTGGAGATTCTTACAGTATGTTACTTTTTGTTTTGGTCGACTACAAGATCGCAGGCAAGGAAGGCGAATTGGAGTATGAAATGTTTATTAATCTTTAGTTAAACAGATGACCAAGGGTTGGGGTTACAGTACCCGGCCTCTTGCCCCGAACGCCCGCTTAATCCATGATGCTTGTTACAAAAGAAACATTATTATTTATGGGTGGGAGACCCAGCCAACATCCGTTCATATCATTAAGCTCATGCTGTCTTGTCAATCAACTTCCTCTCAAGCCAAGCTGCGAAGGCTACTGCGTTCGAGTCCACGTATCGTTGGAAGAAGTCGGCCACCACGATAACACCGGGTAGGAAGAAGCAGCTCGCCCAGAACACGCTCCAGAAGTACTGTGCAGGCGTGGCGACTCCCGTGATGGACGTCATAAACTGCCAGGTGTGCCATCCATACATCCACAGCATCGAGTTGTGGACCAGATACAACATGAAGGAGATGCGACCGAGGTACTGTATCGACGGTCTGTTGAACATGCGCTGCAAGGAAGGAACCCTGTCGATGGTGAAGATGAGGAGAATGGCACCAAGTGGAATCCAAAGAGAATCCCCGCCCTTGTATTGCGTTGGGGTGATGGCGGTCAAAGCCCTATAGCCCGGGGTTGCGGCAGCATCGTTGGCCAAGTGCGGGTACGACAGCAGCCACAGCGAGAAGATGAAGGCCGAGATGCCAATGACTTTCTTGAACTTTGGCAGGGAGGGCGAGGATGAGAGACTGTCGCGGCGGGATTGTATAGAGCTCCTGAAGTTGGAGAAGGTCGGCGAGCCCGTGATCATGGACTGAAAGCGAGCGAAGCTGTCCCGTCGCAAGGTGTTTGTCCATCTGGGGAGGGCGTTCCAACCACCCTCGCCTTCGTAAAACTCTCCCGACGCCGGCTGGAAGTAGAAATGAAGATCCGCAAGGAGAAGTCCGGCGAAGAACAGAAAGAACTCCCAGAGATTAAACCAAAGGGTGTAGCAAGTGACGAAAACATGGAAGAAGAGTCGGACGCTGGGGCGTAGTCTGGAGAAGGCGACGTGTGCAAGGAAGATCACCATGGAGCAGTCAAACTCGATGGGTATGGTCCAGAGAGCGGCGTCGTACGGAAAGTTGTTTCCCCTCCGAGTGTTTCTCGACACAGGGTCCGCGAATCCGAGGATCTTGACGAACCAATGCTCTAGCTGACCATACAAAGTCCCGGCCACAGGCGGCCTCAACCTCGGGAAGATGAGTGTCTTTGGCCTTGCTCCATGCTGAAACCAACCTGCGTATGTCATGAGGGCAATGACGAACGTTGTGACCGCAGGGGAGGCGAAGATTCTGATGTATCGGCGGAAGGTAGAGGAGGCCGCGGCGATAGCGAAGTCGGCCCTGCGGTTTTGAGATAAAAGTTTCATGGGCTTGTAGCTCAGGGCGAAGCCAGAGATGACGAAGAAAACGCACACGGCCCAGTATCCAGACACAGCCAAGCGTATGATGGGTAGTTGGATAAACATGGGCTTATCATCGGACAGGTACCCCTTGTGCAGTTCGATAGGGTAAACGACGAGTGACCAGTGGTGGCAGACGACCACAAAGGATGCTATGCCTCGAAGACCATCTGTGGATGTTGTTAGCAATGCTCTGGACGGTGAGTACAAGCGATTTCGTACCAAGCCATGCCGTCGGATGAAGCTGTTTTGGCGGTTTGGTTGGATCTGTAGGGTGCAAGAAGCTCGGGACGAAACACCAAAGCAAGGCCTTGGGATAACGAATCCAAAAGGGCAGTGGGCGAGAGGGGACCGTGGGAAGTCGAAGAGACTCTCCCACGACAGGGCTGTCATCTCCCAGGGAGATCTCCTCTTCGACCTCCACTGCCTCCTTGTCTTTCTCGTCAAATTGGTCGGCGGTAATCTCGTCGGGGGCCACTGAGACGTATGGCGTCCGAGCCTGGGCTTCTACCATGTTGCTGTCTTCGTATCCAGTCATGGTCGTTGATTATCCTGGAGACCACCTGCGTTTCTGTTGAGGTGACGATTGCAGCAGTCTCGGCCGGAGAAGTACTTCGGAGCCTCGAAGGATGCAAGAAGGCCGGTCCGACAGGCATCTTATACAGCTCGTTGGGAAATGACATAAGTGAGATCCTTCTCTCACATCCAGTCTCCACCCGATGAACCCGCAATGGGTAATGAAAGCCATCGAAGAAAAGCAAGCTCCTCCATTGGCTCGTCTGCCAGCGATAACTCCGCTGCCGCCTACATCCGAGTACGACAGCCAAGCGTATGAGTCTAGACTCTTGACGAGGGAGATAGATCGCCCGACGTGAGATCTATTCCGTCAGTTGAGTTGGGTGGCGCCGTGCCGCGGCTAGAGGTGACAGCCCCCCGTTGCACCTTAGTTCGTCATTGCTGTGTTCCTACGCACAAGCCAGATGCATAATCGTAGCTCTCATCTATGATGCATATCGTCGGCCCGAGTTGGTCGAGATCCGAGACGGCCAGACTCCTCGAAGTGAGGACGTTTGCAGGTCGGGAAGTATTCGCCGCTTTGGCAGCATGATGTCGCCCATTCAGAGAGCTCGACTACCCAGGCCTGCCGCATCCGATGAGATGTCTCACTTTGCTAGATCTTAACGGTTGAGAGTGGCCGCGATAATTGGAGGCTTCGGTTGTGTAACCGTATTCACTGCTTAAATCGAGATGTTTTGGGCTTAAACGGAGCCGCAATGGGTCCGGATCGTCGTTATGGCCGCAACTAACACCGATCTCAGCGACTTTCTCCAGAAGCGGCAAGATGCAAATGACGCTTCAATTACGCCCGTGATCTTGCCTAACGACCTGCCTGCGCACTTCCACGATGCAGCAGAGATTGGTTGTCAAAAGATTGCTCTCCTCGGGGGAAGGCCTTGACATCGGTGTGACAAGCACCAGCAAAGCTGGGAAGAGGATGGCGGCATACACCTTGGAAGACGCCAAGACATCGATTCTTCTGCATCCGCAACCGGACGCATCCACCCTCCTCGCATCTCTGTCGTGGCGTGAGGGGATTCGAAAATGCTCCTTTCAACTTGGTCTGATGTCGCTGTAGCTGGAGGGCCTGAATGAGGCGTGGTCAAGTCCGGAATCTGCAATAAAGTGTGCAAGGCTGCTTTCTGTCTCACAACCATTCGTCAAGCACGCGGATGGCTGTTGACGATCCATCATTATTCTCACCACAATGACCGGCCTGGGAGATCTCCATACATGCATGGAATGTGTTAGAAGGTTCGTCGCATCTCGCAGCAAGGCGGCTCATTTCTACAGAGAAGCCCGATTGTGTGAAGTTTGGGAGCGATGCCGTCGAAATCCGTGGTATTCACGCGGTTGAGAACGGCGATAAGATTGCGCAACGGCTTATCTCCGACAACCTACTTCTGTTTAGATTTGGCTATCGGAGTCATAGGCAACTTGGCCGAGCGGTCTAAGGCGCCAGACTCAAGCGACAGCTTGATCCTCCCAGAGGGTTAGTATTCTGGTCTCGAAAGAGGCGTGAGTTCGAATCTCACAGTTGTCATTTTTGACCTTTTGCCAGGTGATTTACGGTCCATCCCTCTTTAAATTGTTTTGTTTTGCTTTCTTGAAATACTAGTTACCTACCTACCACTTGTCGTCACTATCATAGTGAGTGCCAGTTGGAGGAAGAACGCACGATACGGCCTTAATTTAAGACGAGAAGATTTCCTTGGCTGGCACCCCCGAATAAGCAAACCGAATGAGGCTCGACCAAAGGTTTTGCAGGTAAACATACAACCCTCAACGAATAATTCTTGGCGACTTTTTCCGGTATTAACGAGCAGTTGCGAGGCTGTTTAGTGGCCCTATTAAACTCAGCGATGACAGCCCAAACTTGTGCAAATGCGATAGATCCCGCGCTCGCTACCCTTTCAGGTGCGATCGATCCGCTCCCCCACGAAGGTCAAGACGGAAAGTCGTCAAATGTCTCAGATCGCCAATCGTGGTGAACACAGCAGGGTCTCACTTGAATAAGGCTGTGTGTGTGGCTTTGTCGGGCCGTCCGGCAGTGACTCAATTACCTCACGCAGATATCAAATGTCTCACGCACGGTATCTTGGTGTAGTTGCCCGAATTCTTTTCCGGTGCGAAGCGATTGTCACCTGAAAAAGCCACTTGCCGAGCGGAGTTTTTGCGAGCTCTCATGGTTCATGCATGTATTGCTGTCTTTCCTGGTTGGTAAAGACCATACAGTAAGTGCTAACTGTCCCTCAGGTATGTGTCCCTCGTCAAAGCACAAAGCCTCTGAACACAATCATATAACTTGGTCACAGACGCAAAATTTTGTTAAGCGCACACCTTAAATCATAAGATCGTAGTTGAGAGGAGGGTATGGGTTGCCAGAGCCAGACCATGTGGAAGTAAACGTCCGGGTGAGGAGGGCATGAGTACCCCTGGCGATCTGGTTACCTCTTCAAACAAGCATTAAGGATTCAAGCAGCCATTACTGAATCTACGGATGCGATGAAATCAATGCAGAGGCAAGCCTAGACCAAGCTGGACATGCCCCTGGTCTGTTTAAGTGAGGGGCATAAAAACTAAAGCCCGCTTCGGAAGTCAGCAACTTTCTGAACTGGGACTTTTCTTGGCTCTCTCTTTGAAAAGCGCCAGCCTTCCTCAGCCGGTTCTTGGCTGGCAAGTCGACCTGATTACTGACTGACTTTCCAGAAAGTCGTAGAAGGCGTTATCTGTTGATATCCGGAAGGGTCATTCGACGATCTGCAGCGGCATCGATAGCTTTGACACTGTCTGAAGGTCTGTTTGCGGTTCATCAAAAAATGACATGGTAGAAGAACACACCTGGTCTTTGGCCTCGTTTTTCTGAAGTGAGTTGTCCTTCTCTGCACCGATGTCGCTCTAGCATTCTCTCAAGTCCCGGCAGCTTCGTCACGGGAGACTCAACAAGTCGACCACGGTTCCTCCGCGCTACTTGAGCAATTGTCACCAGCTAACGCCAGCACACGCACTCACTCATTTCGATTCACGGCCTCTTGTACCCGGACACTGATGCCAATGGGTGCGATCCGTCGAGAGCTCTCGTCCCCGGCCAGGCAGTGGGTTCGTGAGCCCTCGAGGACTCTCCGGAGAGCATCCACATCCACAAATGCGGACACCAACCCGGTCGGTTAGCTCAGTTGGTTAGAGCGTGGTACTAATATGTTATCTGACATGTTCAGTAATGCCAAGGTCGGGAGTTCAAGCCTCCCACTGATCATTCTCTTTTGCCTCGTGAGTTTAATGGTGTATTTATTTTTGCTCTTCTGCGGGGTGCATTCAAAACGAGGAACGAACATATGATGTGTCTTCACCGAGATGACATCTTGCTTGATGGAAGATCACTAAGTAGTAAGTCATAGGATATTCACTTATCTATGCAATGCATAGATAGGTATGGATTCCAATTAGACAGACGGGGTGTAGAATTCTTATGATGTTAGTTAGTGCTGTTGCTTGTCTCGTTCTCTGGTGCCCATCTCTGACATGGCTATGGCAAGCGATTGGTGTTCCCGGCCTCAAGCTATTGGTCGGTTATTAAGACCCTAAAGAGAGAGGGATCTTGCCTAGGTCTGGCGCTCAGTAGATCGCAATGACGCGAAGTGCCCAATGGAACTCGTGTCACGTCGTTTGTGTTGCCGTCCCTGGCATTGCTGGCAAAGTCTCTAAGTTAGTTGGCAATCTGAACATCAAACGCACGGTAAGAGTAAATAAAAGTTTTCCTTAATATCACATACTCGATCAGCCCCGGTCTATTTGTTAGTTGAATCAACAGAAATGATGGTAGAGAAGTTGAACGTGGGCTCGACTAGCATCCAACACAAATCTGCTGATTGAGTATAAGAGAATGGTTGCGAGGCGGCTTACCGTAAATGAAAAAGACTTAAAAGTCTGGCTATAGGTACACAGACTGAAATGAGAGAAACTTTTGCGTGTGCTTTCCTATAGTTGGCCAACCCAATACCGCACTCTTCCATGAGGACGAAGCCATATTATGTATTACACCTGCAATCCGCTTGCTGGCATGTTGCTGGGCACTATTTTACATGAGGTGTAAATGAAGACTGACATTCGACACATATGAAAGCCAGCTGGCGAATAGACCGAGCCAACTCGGAGGTATGTTGACCTCGAACATGCACGTTTAATAGCCACATGCTTACCCGTTGCGTAAATAGCGGTTTTCATACAGAGGTCTCCGGAAGACGAAATATAAGAATTGTATAGGTATTGACCTGATATTTACTAGCTTCCGGCTGTTTCCAAGATCAGACCCATTACTCATGACCGAGAAAAATAGCTGCCCCGGTTGATGAACCTCCGCAAGTGAGCGTGCATATGACCTTGGTTATAGCAAGTGCTTAGAATGACATTCTGCTACCCCATGCTCATGGAGAAACTTGGAAATGGGAACCGACATATCGAGGAGGCCATGGCAAGTGGTCTCATGGAGTCATGATCAAATTAAAAGAACAACAGTCACATGACTGTGACGACATGTACCAAAGACATGGCCAAATATCCAAACAGGGGCGACACATTGACGTTATTCACGATGAACAGCAACAGCGACTTTTGTACGAGACTTACAACAATGCGAGCACGTCGGACACGCATGAAATCCTGCTCTTGTCTAGGAACGCGAAGCTTGACTCAATGACCCAATGACTCCAATTGGCGTATTACGCTTGTAAGCTGGCTTCAAGCGAAGCCATCATGATGCAGATTCCTTTCATAGCTTACTCAACGTTGCTCAGGATTCTTACATCTTAGGTACCGTCACAACACCCATCGAGAAGTCTCACAGGCTGGAGGTCATTCTATAAGCCCGGCCCCGTGAACGACCGTCGCCGCAAAGCACTCAAACATCACAACAATCGCCATTCCAAATGCGAACATACCATATCAGCACCACCAGCACCACGCAACCCCATCCCTGACGATCGCCAGCCATTTCCTCACGCCAACGGCTTGATACCAAACCAAACCTGCGACCAACACCACAAGCCGCCTGAAACCACGCGGCGCCCCTGCACACAGCATATCACACAGCAGCAAACCGATCTCAAATCGCCGACCTGAGCCCAACGGCCTCTTCCCCCCGGCGCCACAATGCAGCCAAAGTCAGGAGCCGGGACGCCAGGACGCAACCCTCTCGCGATGGTGCCGCCCCGAAAGCCTCCTGCGGGATCTGGGGTGGAAAACCGGCGCGGTCCCGAACTTGGACAGCACACTCCGTGAGGCTTAGGCAGGAGAGAAAAAAGCAAAGTTTGCTTCTCGGCAGGAGTTCCAACACTGCAAGTCATCCACCAAATATCCCTCTAAAACAAGCCACGCCGGCTTAGAGCGGACGTGTTCCTGGAGGGAAAACTCTCCGGGTGATCCAATCCGAACCTCCGGCCGCCAACGCCGCTCCGGTAGTCAAACTCACTAAAGCACACGCTCTCTGGATCGAGTAGAGCTCTCTTGCATCTGCGCCAAACCGGCGCGCGCCCGTCAGCAGCAACTAGTTGGGCAGCGCCGTTCTCCGGGGAAGCGCACTCGCGCATCCCTCAAGGCCATCCTGCTGCTGATTCCAGCCGCGGCATTACAAATTCCAGACTCAGCCGGAACACACGCCCGGCCGCGCCCGCAGGAGAGCCCAGCCCACACACGAGCGGAGACGGAGGAGGGGGAGGGGAGGCGGGATGTTATCGTCGTCGCAGTCGGTCGGAGCAAACACCCTCGCTTGAGAGGCCTGGTGGCGTGGCATCGGGGCACGTGCTCTGGGCTTAGAAGAAGCTTGCGATGGACTGACAGCAATCGTTCAAGTTCAACGATTTGCTAGCCTGGCGAACAGACTCACTGTGGGCGATCCGCCGTCTGGACCCTCAAAGTTGCCCCCCATCCCCTCGAGGATCCCCTGGCTTGTCAACGTCGTGACAGTGCCATCCGGCATGGTGACACGGACGCTTCGTCGAGTCAAGCAGGGCGACGACGGCTTTGACTTGCGCGGATCGGATCCCCGAGCGCGCCCGCCTGCCATCTGCAGAACCCCTCTCTCTTGATTGACTCTAAAGAGGTCAAAGCAGCTGCGAGACATTCTTAGCGAGAAAAGAAACGAGGGACACACACACAGCCGGGGGGATCGAACGAAAAGACCAAAAAAGTCGGTGTCATGGACAAACCGTGTCGCTAGAAAGAGCGGTCGCGAAAACGCCTGGGACGCCGTGCCGGGCGGAAGAGGTGTGTGTGTGTGCCCTGTCGGCGACCGAGGCCCGGAGAAGCAATGGGTTGATGAACCCTGGGGATATCGGTCGGACTCAGTGCGATGCCTTCGCGCTCGACTCATCATGCGGAACTTCTGTCCCGCACCCGGTTCTCCATTCCGCATTTCAAGCGTGGATCAAGTGATCAAAGTCAAGGTAGCAGCCAGACTGGCCAGATGCCACTCATGGGGCAATGGCTAACCGGACCGGCAGAAAGGAAGACCGCCATTTTACAAAGGAAAAGATCGACGAGAGCAGTCGGTGAACGCGTCGGCAGTCGAATTTTGATATTCAGAGGCTAGAACCTCTTCAAGGATAGGTTTGACAGACAAATGTTCTTTTCTTCCCCGGGGTCAGTAGCGTGTAACACAAGGCTAATCCGCATGAACAAGCCCCCGTCGCTGTTGACAGAGCCCCATCCGGATCATCGATTAGACGCTGAAGATCACAATTTCGACCTGGGAATATGCCATCAGAAGCAGCCGCTAGCAGCCCAATCAACCCCGAACTCAAGTTAGGCGTGCAGAGGCATCGTCAACGTGGTCAGGTTCAGGGTCTCTTTGGGGGCCTCTTCTGAAGATTTATTATCGGGCAATTAAGTCATCGGCGAGGTCATTGTTACTGGATCCGACGGGGATCTGGTGGATGTGGTTGATCTTCGCGCGGCAGCAACCATCTGCTGCTAGGCTAGCTTTCACTAGGTGTAGGTATTCGTACCTTGCGAGTTGCAAGCCATCTCCCAAGCCCCCACCCTCATCGGTCCCTGATTATCACGAGCTTGTGGCGACGACGCGATGTTGTTGACTCGCCGCGGTGGACATCAGATCAGATACCGAGGGCTGCTTGCGTTGCGTTATTACTTACGTCCATGTTTGCCAGGCGGTCGACCGACACCAGCAAATGCAACGCAGACGCAGCCCACAGTTCCGTCCAAGCCCGCCCTAAGCCCCGGTTCGAGACACCGATGAACCCCGGGTGCCGGAGAGGCAGCCGGTTTGCTGAAAAGCAACTGAAGCCCACAACCAGTCCATGGTGGACTCGACCTGTCACTTGTCGTTCTCAGCGAATCTCTCGCCAGAGATACAGCGGCCCATGCCCACTCGCCCACCCACCCAGACAGACATTGAGACACGCCGTTTTCCGGCCGTCAATTGCGACCACCGCCGGCGAGGTTGGATGCAGGTGCTCTGCCGGACCCCAATGCGCCTGCTAGTGCGTACATGTTTGCAACTGCAACCTGCAAGTGAGCCAGCTTTCCCACAGCAGCGTCGCTCAAATGCATACCAAACTACCACACCACTGCACTGCAGGTCTGAGAAATGTGACCGATGCACCCCTTCGTCTTCCATCACTCAGCATGGCGTGGTCCAGATTTTTCAAGTTTGCTTTTCAGCTCAGTCCCCCATATCGCCCCGACGTCTTTGGATGTAGCAACTGAAACGAAAATCTCTTCCGACGACAGTGTCGCTCATTTCTAATTGGTGTCCTCGGCCTGCGGGTTTCCAATGTGCCGTGCGGTGGCAGTATGTTTCCGTAGTGGTTGCCCGCCGTTGTCCATTCAGGTAGACAGAGCTCGTATTGTCGTCGGACGTCTTCCTGAATCCTGCATCAACTGGCCGTGACCTGCGCAATGTAGAGATTTCTGTCTGTCGGTACGAGGTTTTGATCTATTGACCGTGGAGCCACTAGCTCCGTCGCGCAACCGGCACACGCTAGCTCTGCTGGAAAGGTTTCCCGTCTTCTCGACGCCTCGATACACCGGCTTCTTGTCCGTTTAAAGGAAGAATATGGTCGTATGAGTCGGTCATCTCCAGCTGTCCGTCAGTCAGTTTGATGACAAAGACTGAAGTGGGATTTTTGGAACACCCAATTTCCCGTTCCCCACGCCAATCACTTCTAGAAGGTTGACGAACGCCGGTAGTTAGAGACATGGAAATGACATTATCTCCCATCCGTGGACCCCATGGCAGTGGAAGTGATCTTGCCACAGATATTGGGCCTATCGCGCTTGGCAATGAACTACTTGCGAACCAGTGGCGGGACGAACGGGAGGCCGTTCAGGACCCCGGCCTTCTCGACACCCACGTTGCTATCTGTGTCATCGTCAATGGGTCGTGCCGATGGCGAGCTCCGGCTCGTGAGATTCGTGAGCACTCTAATAGGGCGACGAGGCAGTCTCGCAACTCCACCGTACCGAGTTACGATATGGTAACACTGCGACCGGGTCGACAAAGGCGATTGAGTCTGCCGAGATTGGGACGCGGTTTGGTCGTGGTTCGATCGACAATAGTTGTTTTCGTGAACAACGTGACCAATGTTTCTGCTGGTCGCGATGTTCCCGAGGATCACGTACTCGAAACAACTTCGAACGGCTGTCGTCGAAGAACCTCGGCGTGACTTCCGTATCCTGATGTTATAGGTTTGTCCGTCAATATCAACCGCAACTCTCACGTCCCGAGCAGTCTGAGACATCATCCAAGGTGACGAAGCCATTCTTTCTAGAAGAATGGAAGGACGCAACAACGGCCCCATACTCTGGGGTTCATTCATGCCGCCCCCTCCATCTGCTTCACGTTTCCCAATGTTTCCAAAAGTCCGCACGAAGCGATGCGTCATGATAACGACGGTGGCCTAAAAAGGCAACTCGATCATCCTCGAGACTATGCGGGATGCGTTATGATGGAGCCCAGATGTCGGAGCAGGCAGGCCCTGAAACCTTCTCGAAGGTCTTGGAGCCCTTGGAGGCCCATGAACTAAGGACCGCGGGAATGCCCATTGGTCGCTGGGTAGCCGACCCTTGCTTGACCGGTCTGACGGGGTCCCCCCTGGCTGCAAATGATGGATGCCCCCACTGGGAAGCCTCAGAATGACAGCTCCCAAAGATTAACCGAATCCTCAGAAGCGTGTGGGCTCTTGAGAACAGAGCGAATGCATTGGGTGACCCGGCGAGCTATTGCTGTCTGTAACGCCACGTGCCCACAGAAAGAGCGAACATTGTGTTTTGGTATTTCTCGCTCGGGCTGCCCAGCCTCGTGATCTCCAACGTCGTGTTAGATGAACATTTTGGCAAGTCATACCCTGTCACTGTTGCACGAGCATAGACAAGTGGGCAGCCAATGTGAAATAGTAGCAGAATGCCTGGCTCGGATCCCGCTGCGCTACAACAAGACGTTGGCGACGGTTGGTGTTTACTTTTTACCGTTGCGTTGACAAGGCCTCAAGTCCCAGACGGGAGCCAGTTCGTTCCGGAGGATTTTCCACGCCAAGCGAAGCCCCTTGCAACACGTTGTCCGCAACCGGACCGTTAATCCCAGCAGTTATCAAAAGTTGGATAATGGTTGGCGATGGCGGGAAATCTGTTCATCGGGCTCTTGGATGGTCGGGGTTGTTCGGGACAGGCTAAATGACGGCCCCAGGCTCAAGAGTATCTCAGGACTGTTGAAGGTCCCTTTGGTGATCTTCTCGACTCCTGCCTGGTTACGGCGAAGACCCTTGTGGCCGAGCAATACAGAGATGGTGTGGTTGCTTTACTTAAATTTCAGGCAGGCTTTGCCAGATTTGCCCAAAATCCGGGGCAGCAAGGTCGGAATAAGAGCCGTTTTTGGGCCCGGTCGCCGTTGGCTGTCTCGGTGGCATTGGCTTGGGCCGGGACCCCACGGCTACGTACCCGGGCCGTTCAGAGTACCATGTTCATTTACCAGGCTCCCAGGTCGTTGGAGTTGACTCGGAGAAGGGGGCTTCCCAGACGTTCCAGAGGGAAAAGAAGGGCCCGCGGGTACAATTGGGAACTTCATGAGCATCAAACGACGGATCGCCGGGGACTCCCTGATAGAACAGTGAGCAGATCTGCTGAGTTGTCGTCCTTGATGGTTGATATTGCGCCATCCAAGGCATTTTAATGGCTCTCTGTGGATTTTCCTTAGGAAGCCGCTTGCGGAGATTTACAACGGGCGGTTGACGATGGTTGGACAGGTTCGCTGGCGATCTGCCATGGACCGTGAGCTCATGAGGTGGGTTGAGGCGTCTTGCACAGTCAAGACGATGTTTGCTCCCACTCGCAACCGCAATTTGTTGTCGAAGCATCTCCTTCCAGACCGCCTTCAGTCGCCGTTCAATAAGTCTGGGGTGGCTGTCGGAAAACTTTGCACATGGGTGCTGGCATCCACCCAAGAGTCGGGGATGTTGGATGAAGCCGCTGTTTTGGGCTTAAGGTGTTCCGGTGTATTGGATCGTGTCACTGTTTGCTCTTGTCTGATCCATTTTCCAGGAACGGCCCAACCACTCCAACGGTGGCGAGAGGATTCGTGAGCCAGGCACTTGGCTCTTGCCCGTGGAATCCGCTGAGATAACACCCGGTCGGCCAGCCTGGGACCCTGGCTGCCTGACAGGCCCGGGCTACGACTCTGGCCTGGTCCAGACGAGGTCAACAAGCATGCGGTCGGACCCCGGCCCTGACAACTTCAGTTGAGCTCAAGTCCACAAAGGTTGCTAGCGGGCAATCGTTCTCCATGCCATCCCATGTCGGCTGCATGAGCTGACTTCTTATTCGACTGAAATTCCCACAATCCGCACGTCGCTTTTCTTGTAGGGCTCTAGGTGAATCCCAAGCGTTGCGATGCCGGTTCCGCGAAGTCAGGGTGGCAGTTTGGACCCCACTACAATCCCTGGTTCGACCGAGAATACCA
Source organism: Colletotrichum horii (assembly GCA_027406005.1). Lineage (NCBI taxonomy): Eukaryota > Fungi > Ascomycota > Sordariomycetes > Glomerellales > Glomerellaceae > Colletotrichum > Colletotrichum horii. The sequence continues at coordinate 6,392,705 of JANVYB010000001.1, read as the reverse complement.
TGCTGTGGTATTCGTACTGGTTGCAACGGATTGCGGGCCTTCGATACTAATCTTTTGATGGCTGATAACACTTTGGCAAAGTCCTCTCACCCGTCTGCCTGCTAGGAATAGCCATCCCACATGAAAGATGCACGGCGTGGGTTGTCAAGCAGTGCCGTACCGCAGTACCCCAGTAGCTCGGGCCCGCCAGTTTATACTGCTGACGACGTCAATCGGCATGTACCGCGAAGCTAAGGATACAGAGCTGAGGTACAAACCGTGACACCGGCTGGGAAGAAAGAGGAAGACGATCAGACGGATGAGACAGGACGGGCATCGTTGAGAAGACACAACCTATTGCAATATGTCTGATGTCGGGAAACTATGCATAAGTGAGTGCAATACGTCGAGAGTTGGGACGAAAGAAAGGCAATTGACGAAAGAAATGATAAAACACTTGGAAATTGTGGGATTTCCACCGTACCTGTATACGGTGGTGCAACTGTTCGTCTGTTCCTGCATATGTACGAGGGTACACAGGGCCAACTGCAGCGTCGGGGAACGGTGACGGAACGTACAGTACCCTATGCAAGGCACGTCGTGTTGTGAGAGATGGCTGATCCTCAGAGCAGCAGGTACTTTGTGGCCAGAGGTACATGGCGCCATCCTTCGCCGTGTTCCAGCGGCCAGCCCCAGATGGGCAAGCAGAGACACCAGTCGGATGGAAGGCCTGGGGTGGATGCGTGGCCGCATTAATGGAGGCAAATTGTTGATTGGACCACCGCCCGGGGGTTCCAGAGGTGAGGAGGCTGGGATCCCATGCAGAACCTCGCCGGAACCTTCCCAGCTCCAGGGACCAGTGGTTGAACGTCGGTGGACGATCAGCGTGGTCGAGACGGATCATGATAAGCTGCCCCATTGGGAACCTTCAGCCGTTGGTACATGAGAGTTATGCAACGTAATGCTGAGCACTGCCCGCATTTCACACCGAGTTGCACCGGAAGATGTGCTGAGAGCGTATAGTGTCCCCGCTGTGAGAGGAGCCTGGGCCACCCCCATGGACACAGAGAAGGACGAGCCATGCGATAGTGACGAGATGATAAGGCCAGAGTCGAGTCGAGTCGGTTGTCAATGGTGCAAGCCGCGGGATCGAGCCGGTTTGTGCCCGCTTTGTGCTGCGGCGGCGCAGCTGTTTGACCCATTGTGCGTGCGTCCTCCGTCCATCGGCCAGTCGCAGCTGGATGGAGCAAACACTGGAACTAATGCACAGTCGATGCCAGAGGCACTCTGGTGTAATTTTATGCAGAGAGCTAACGTCTCATCTAGAGGAATTAGTTGACGGAAGGCCGTCCGATATGGTCTGGGGCGGCTTAAAGCTGAGAACCATGAGCGATGATGAAAGAATTCGTCGCCGACTCGATTAAGCCCGCATTGGTAGGGCGCTGCCAGAAACCAATGGTGCAATTGGAAGCTGGGCCTGTGGTTAGGGCCTAGCCCGACAGTTGGCGATGTTGGAGAACCGCGGTTGAGAGCGTTGATAGCGTGGGCGGGCTTGACGCGACGGACATGGCAGCGTGTTCAGTGCCTAGTGTGGTTGTCGCGACTGAAGCTGTCGTCCTCATTGCAGGCCAATAGGAAACAGTCCGTAGCTTCAGCCCAAGAGACGTGGCGATTTGAGTTCTTTGCCCAGTGTCAGGGCGTTGGGGCCTTCGACTGGACTTGTTTCCTAGCTCCATCTTCTGATCCCGAATAGGCAAGAGGGGAATAGTATGCAGACTTTAGCCGTCCAAACATGCGGGATGGGCGGCGATGAACAAAGAAACCGACGCGGGTACCTGAAAACCGCACGTGAAGCAGCGGATGAGCAGAAACGTTGTCAATGAAAGGCAGTTGATAGCCCACCGTTGCAGGTGATGCTGCGTTTCAGCTATTGCCCAAAGCCTGAAGCGGCGCAACGCCCGAACGGGCGATCACTGCTTGAGTAGTCATGTCGAGCTGGGGTAGGAGGAGGAAGCTAACCAACGGGGGAAGCTGTTTGCTTCTGCAGTTGATTGTTGGAACTGCGTTGGTGCATTGTTCTGTTGGTTGGTGGTTGGCGTTGGAGTTGGCATCGACATGGGCGTTCGTTGGCGTCGACGGGATGGCCACCATGGGATGCCAACAATTTGCACTGGCTGCGTGTTGGTCCGTCTGCCCGGGATTCAGAACCAGCGCCCATGTCCCTTGAAATGCATAAGGTTCGGAGTAGAGTAGTAGGTTACGTAGGCCCGGGCACTGTTGACGACTTGCTGGCTCAAAGTTGAGAAACTGGCAGGTCCCTTGAGCAACGAGGGGTTTGCCGTGGGCTGCCTCTGACATGACCGATAGCGAAGGGTATTTTAGGGGATCTGTGATGTGTGATCTGGACGAGACGGTCGTGGGGTTGACGTGTGCCCCGTGTGCGGGCAAGCGCAGGGAGCCCCCTTCTCGGGTTTAGTTCTCTCGAGGCTAGGTCGAAGACAATGGACTGAAGCAGCGATCAGGGATGCCTTTGAGTCGATTCCCAGGCGTTGGTGCGGCGCAGAGTTTGGTCGGGATGGCTGAGTCTGAGTGTCGAGGCGCTGTCCTTGCGAACATCATCTTCATCGCGTCGTGTCAGTACGATCAGATATTGCGTCCCGACAGACGGGCGACGCCTGTAGTGTGGTGTAGCCTGTTCTGTGTGTAAGTATGTGTCTGGCATGGACAAGGCATGGCGACCTGGTGTGGCCAGGATCGGTATGGTGTGGACGATGATGCGGAGGATTTCTCTTCTTGGAGGAGGAGGGGACGCTGTCCGACCGTCCATCCGACCATTGGCGATGGTGTGGTGGTGTGGTAGTTTACTGCGTACGGCGGTACCATAGTGCCCTAGGCATGGTGATGTGGGTGAGGTGTGGTGAGGATGATGCGGGGTGATGCCAGGGCACCGACGCTGGAGTGGAAGGAGGGCGAATGAGGGGTAATGGAGCACGCATCACGCAGCACGCAGTGCATGTTGCATGTTGCATGTGGTGGCTCGCTGTGCTGCGTTCCTTGCATTGCGTTTCCTGTAAGGTACGACGCCGGCAGTGATTGGTTTCTTTTCTTCACATTTTCCGCGAGATATTTTTTTCGCGAGATCCATGGACGGGAAGGGAAGTCGGGAAGTTGGGAAGGAAGCCACAAATGCAATCAATGCCCGCAGAAGCCGTGGTTGGGCCACCCGGGACGTGGGCAGGCAGGTAGGTACCTTCGAAGCCTTACCTTATTCAGAAACAAGTGCGTACGTAAGGCGGACACCATGCGTTGATGCGATGCGGTGCATGTTCGTTCGATCAGGACGGGTATCCATCCGATTTTGGAAGGCTCTGCCTTCCTCCAGCACAGTTCTTGGCTGAGTGATGATGCATCACCGCCCACTTTGGCAGAAGGAACGATCCAATGCAGACGGGACGGGTTGACGGGGACTCGGGAACACACTCACTCTACCTACCTACCTACCTACCTACCCACCCTAGGTAGTGTAGGTCGCCTTGAGAGTTGAGACCCGACTTTGGGCATTTCAACGCCGCAGGTTTTGCTTTTTCCCGCTACCTGCTTTAGCCACTGCAACGGGCAGCCAACGGCATGCAACGGCAACGCCAACCCTGTCTTCCGTTGCCTCCATGCTTTGCGAGGTGACTTGGGCGACTCGTCCTATTGGCCGTGACTTTCTTTTCTCAGCATGCAGCTTTGAGTCTGTTCCATACTGTACAGGCTGGCAACTCCCAAGCATCCGTATTCGAGCCAAGGTGAAGCTGCCTTTCCTACCTATGAAGCAAAGCAACGCAATGCAATGCAGAATAGAGTAAAGCAAAGCAAAGCAAAGCAAAGCAAAGCAAGCCTTGCCTGCCCGTGTGCCCGTGTCTGCAGACTCTGCACCCATCACGTAAAGTTCAGGTCTTTAGCCTCGACGTAGCCTCTTCGACTTGGATCACCCGTGAGTGAGGTAGGGTAGGTAGGTGTTGGTTCTTCTTCCGGATCAACCGACGCCTTCCTCACCTCGATCCATGGATCGATACATTAAGTGACCTCATCTGTTCCTAGATGCTGCATGCACCCGTCCCGTATACCATCGGACGGCGTGCCTTGTGCCTGTGCCTGTGCTTGTGCTGACGGCGTTCGCGTTCCTGTTGGGCCTGTCCTGTGGTGTCTGTAGTGTTCCTCCTCATCCTCCCGTTCCTGGCGGCATGCACGGGAAGCATCTGCACTTGCACTGCCTCGACTAAAATGCCTGCTGCATGGGCCTCCTCGCGACGCGGTGGCAATAGACTCTTTTTTTCAATTTAACGTAACTCGGACCTGAAAAAAAGATCGGATGTCACTTTTACCCGCACCTTCCTCCCACAGCCCGTGCCCGGCACGTCTACCAAAGAAGTCTTTCTCTCTCTCCCTCTCTCTCCCACCAAGTCAAGTCTCCTAGTCCCGGTCAACCTGGTCCCCATCCCCATCACCAACTGGCAGACTTTCAGCCTTCAATGGCCTGCTTCACCATCATTTCGGGACCTGCCCTGTTCCCGCCATGATCATCAGCCGCGGGCCGCGGGCCACTCGCCAGGCTTGACTAGCTCCAGCCGTCACTGCGAAGGACCGCAGCATGCTTTCTTCCACACTCTCAATGGACCAAATGTCAGGGTTGATGCTTGGCTGTCAACATGCTCTGGGACCAACCGAACGTCCATTCCAGATTCAACCTTTCAACTGCCAGATCCATCTAGACAAGCAGACTCGACTCGGGTTGGCGGGGTCCAAGTCGTGGCCGTGGTCGGGTGACGCAGTCAGCATCCATGATCCAACGACGCCCCTCGCGCCGACGACTCAGTACCCTAAACCCGTCACCATCAGAGAATGGGGATAGAGTCCAAACGAGAAACACGCCCGTTGGATTCGTCCGTCAACCAACCCAAACAGAACATATTGTGTGTATGTGTGATATGGAGCCCCACGGCCCAGGCGCGCGCCCGGAAAGCGAGAAGCGAGAAACAGACCGAGAGAGCCGTGTTAGCGGCGGCTGCGTCATGGCTGGCCAACGCGATGCCATGAGAGCCACAGGCACGAGTCCAAAGCGCGACGCGGGGTTGCTCAATGGCACGACGCACCCCTCGCGATGGTGGAAGTGACCATCAGGACGCCAAGTGCAGAGTAGCCTCCGTCGATGGACGCCCAGCGGTGGCATGGATGATGGCACCTCATGGCAAACGTCGTGATGGCCCTAAAGTGCGCGCATGGATGGGGGGGCCGCAGATGGACAGATGGACAGATGGAGGCGCCCAAGACGGCACTGGAGGGGCTGCTGGTGTGCTGTTGGGTTGGTGTGTGCTTTCGGCCACTCTCAATGGCCCGACATATCCCCCATCACACATCCTTTGTGCGTTTCGAGTGCCTGCACAACCGCCAACCAACCGTCGCTTAGTCGAGCATACCGTCTCCATCACAATTCAGGCGCGAGGCCTCTGTTGGGTTTGGCCTGGGGGGGATTGGTGACGGCGCATCGCATTGGATCCCACGCCGATATGCATCAACATTATTCGAGCACGCTCACATGTTCGCCGCTTCCAAGGAATTAATTGTGCCCTGGCATTAGACTGGAGCCAACTGGGCAGCACTCGACCACTGGACCGCCAGCTTGTGGCCCCTCGCATGCCTCTGGCTTCCCACTCGAGGAATTCACAAGGGCACGCACATTCGTACATAACGGTTCGGAGAATGTCATTGGAAGAAAAAGGCAGCGCAAGGTAACGGCGCATAAATGGGGTCGGTGGGTGTGCGGCCTCCGCCTGGACCATTTTCACAATTTATCCAACACTCGGACGAATTAACCATCGACTGCTGCGGCTTTTTATTCTTAGTACAGAAATCCGGGTCTTAGCAGCAGACTCTTGATTGATTATTGTGCCTGACGACATCGGATGGACGAGCCACACGGCCTCTCCAGAGCTGAGGCTGCCCAAGCCCACAGTTTCCTCGTCTTGATGACATCTGACAAGCTTTGTCGTCGTTCGTCTCTGCTGCGGATCGGACGTTGCGATGATGCGCGCTGCGGCTCTGGCAGCATGAATCCGACCCGCCGGCCACCCTGGCCGTCATTGTCAATGCTGCTCGGGCAGTCCAGCATCTGCCGCGATGGACTGCTCCGCGTTTCGACCTCCGGGAGGCAGCTTTTTTGGGGTTGAGGAGGGAGGGTTTTGTTGCTCGCCTGTCTGGACCATCAAACACGCACAGCTCAGCTCAGCTCCAACTCAGCCGCTCCGAAGCATGAAGATGCGTTACGAATGCACCCACGCAGTCCGCGACCTCGAAACCTGGCTGGGGGGCCACAGAGCCACCGTGACCACGGAGACGAGCGGCAGATGGCGGCAAGCTGGCGACGAGAACAACGCACATCCTTCTCGTTGCCGCTGATACTGCGCGTTGCTATCACCATTTGCCGCTGCTGCGACTACGAATTACAGCTAGCTGCCACCTTACCTAGACTCGAGTGAGATCAGCACTCAGCAGAACCAGCGGCGCCAACGCCATCCAGGCACCCCCTTCGTTGGTTTGGTGGTGCCTTGCATCCGCGCCTCCGCACTGCGTAGGTAGTCGTCTCGCTGTTCTGTTGGTGTGCCGGCCACAGCAAGCGATACGACTGGTGTGCAGCATGAGCGTGTCTGCATGTGTGACGGTTCGATAAAGAACGGTACCAGCGAATGGCCGTGCCTGAGCCCGCGGTCAGACACGCGCCAGCCTGCACCGAACGGCGAGTACGAGCCCAAGAAGCCATTTGTGCAAGTTGTGTGGACGTCGGCTGCTCCATCGACGCGCACTAATCCTCCTGTACCTTGATTTGCCTGTCCTATCAACGAGCACACAGCCCCCGGTTTATGCAGCGCGCTCTCTCTGAGTTACCTCGATGCACTCGATGATCAGCAATGACTGTCGGGCCTGTCTCATCTCGTATGGCACATCGTATGGATACTTTGGTGGTGGCCCGTGAATAACTTCCCACATCTGTGCCGGTTCCTGTCTATCCTCATCCTCACAGACTGAGATTTGAGATTGTACTCGAGCCGAACCGGTACTTGGGGCTTGTACCTACCTGACTACCGTTCTTATTCGCAATGCGATAGTTGTGTATAGTACTGCGTCTGTCTCCATGCCCTGGGCCTGGACCCGGGTACACAGCGCCCGCTGATGGCGACCGTCAACGCCATTTGCTTGTGTCGGCTTCGTTGCTGTAGCTCTCTAACAGCAACAGGCCGTTAGTCAGGGCATCGCCTTTTACAGCTGCGAAGGGGATGCATGGAGCTGGCCGAGGGACGGAATCCGCGATACGGGACTAGGAATCGTGCTGCAGAAATGATGGCTTTTCATCTAAAACGCAGTGGCCTACCGGTGTCAAAAGCGGCGCGCTCCTGCAAGGTGTCGTAGCCGTCTTGCTCGGCCTCTAGTCAGTTAAATGGATAGCAGCCTCTATCCCGCACAAGACGGTACGGGAATCCTTCCAGACCGGGTCATTGGCGGCGGCGGCGTGGAAGGGCCTCCAGCCGGGGGGGCCAGCAGCATGGAAAAGTTGATGAGCAGCAAGAGGGACGTGTGGTGGTGATTGACGGTGGACGACGACGTCAGGCACAGAGTGCAGACGGATCAATAGTACCTTGGCATGCACAGGGACCAGCAAGCTGTCAGGTACCCTTCAGACTGCGGTACTTCCGGGAGAGTCTGCTGGCTGCTGGGAGTTGCCCAAAAGTTGCCCGTCCAGAATTAGAATTGTCCTGGTGGCTGCGCCATCCTCCTCGTCCCAGCACACCCACACAGCTCTCACACACTCACATTGCGCACTCTACAGGATGTAGGTACCTTCGTACGCGCACACACCACTTGCTATATACCTCATATTCTTACCAGACGGTAGTGCCACAGATCCAGAGCCCACTCGTCTGATGTTTCCGCTTGCTCTCTCTGGGCCAGACAAGCAAGAGACTGATGAGCCTGAACCTGAACCTGAACCTGAGAAGAAAAAGATGAGAAAAAAGAGCGGAGACAGACAGACACAGAGAGAGAGAGAGAGACTTGGAGGAAGTTGTGTGCTGAGCGCTGAAGGGTCCACCATTTGCGCCGTCTCTTCTGCTGGTGTTTTCCTGTTCCTGGCCCGCCGCCGCCGTCGCCGCCCATCCATCCATCCATCCATCACCAGCGTCACCGTCGTCCCGTCGGCCACTCACTAACCAGCCGGCAAGTTAGTACCTAGAGAATGTGGCAGTCAACAGTCACCAGTCCAATCCAGTCGAGCCGGTGGTGAGGTGTGGGTGGGTGGCACATCGCCCCCTTACCCCTGTTCCCCCCTCCATGCCCACCCGCTAGGTACGGAAGCCACATCCAGAGACCGGGAGGGGTACGTATCTCAACGAGGGCCTCGATACGTACCCGAGAATATCAATCTACCCTGGTCGGGTGTCTACGTACCCTGATCCACAGATACGTATCCCTCCTGGTCCAACTTGTGGGTGAGACATGCCTGCGTGGAGGAGAGGGGAGACGACGAGGGACGTGGACGAGACGAGGGTCCGTCGACAGTGGGCACAAGGATATGGACATGGTACGCTAGGGTCTGGTCTGGTCTGGTCTGCCTCTTGGGTCTGGTAACTCGGTGTCCCTACCATCAGCCTATCGATGACTTTTATCTTGGGCCAGTCGGTTGATCTTGGACTCTTTTCTACTTATCCCCCTTCACCACCCACGCTCATTTCCTCTTGCTATTCCATGATCGACACTCCCGTCGTCTACGGTACGCTGTGAACTTTTCTTCTTATGACCTCTCGGTTCTTCCTTCTTTTGTGACTCGATATTTGGGAAACACTTCGACCTGCTCGAACCATCCCGTCCTTCCTTTAAGACAAACCAGTATCCAACAACCGTCCTCGAGCCCGTAATACCTCCTCAAGCCAGTCACTCTATCACGACTTTCAAACGCCAACCCGGTCACTTCGAGACGACAAGATAGACACATACTCAGGACGAGTTCCATGTACATCTAAGACAACCACCTTCACTCATCGAGTCAACACAAACCCAGACCGGTCATTGTTCATCAAAGGCCCGTCGTCCTATCATTCAGATACAGGAAAAACCGAACCACCATCCGTCATTAGGCCAACTGCCCCCAACGATACAGTTCGCAAGAACTCGATTGTACAACAACCAACGCGACAACAACAACACCAACCCAATACGATTAATCAATAAAGACGGATTGAATCCCGCCGACTAACATCACAGCCCAACACACGACAACCCTGTCTGGTGCGTTTCTGGAGAAGCAACTTCGACCTTGGTAGAGCGGGGACTGATTAGAGCGATTAGACGCATCACAATGGACGCCCACATGATGACGGCCCAGGCTTTGGGACAAGCTCCCTTCCTCTACTACAGACCTGACCAGCAGAAGCCCGACGCTTCAAGGCACCGCGGTCACTTCTCGCAGCAGCCCAACCTCCACCAGCAGATGGCCATGTACCCCATGGTTCCGACTCTTCCCTCAACTCCCATCTACTCCAGACCGACCTCATCCTGCTCACAGCCCATGGGCCCCACGCTGTACAGCAACGGCCCTGCGACCATGACTCCTGTCGCCTCTCCCCAGCCCATGAGCAACAAGCCGGCAGTCATGCTGGAGACTGACATTTGCGAGACGGAACACATCTACTACCCCTCCACGCCGCCTCTGTCCACCTCAGGCAGCGCCATCAGCAGCCCCAACAACACCTGCGAGCTTCTCCAGACCCCGATGAACCCCATGTTCTCCGGACTCGATGGCCTCGACGGCCTCGAGAGCTTCAAGGAGACCCTGGAGGTGCCCGAGAACCTCGCGGTTGACTGGTCCAGCTGCGGATCTCCCCCGATGACGCCTGGTAAGTAACACTCCAAGCCGGTCATGAGTAGGTGGTGTGCCTCGCTGTTGTGCTGCAATCAATACCGTCACTGTCAGTGTTCTCTCACCCATGGCGCTCCGGTCCCAGCGGCCTGGGTGTTGGCGGTGGGAGAGGCGGCCAAGCTGCTCGTGGTTGGAGCAGTTGCAGCGAGGCACCCACCTTCCAACTCAAAAAAAAGGTGACCGTTATTTTTTGGGGGGAGTGGAGGCTAACCTCATTCGGTAGTGTACCTGCAAAACCAGGTCCCTTCGCTTAGCACCAACACTAGCGACCTCCTTTCCACAGCATCTTGCCCTTCGCTCTCTCCCTCACCTTCACCGTATGCCAGGTCCGTCGCGTCTGAACAGGACCTTGACTTCTGTGACCCCCGCAACCTGACTGTCGCTGTTGCGCCCAACACCTCCAACCCGACCTTGGCCCCCGAGTACGCAGCCTTCACTGTCAGTGACGACTTCAGGGGGGACGTTCCTGCCAAGACCCCTACCTCAGTCCCTTCCAACTTTGACTTCAACCCTGCCATTCCTCACGGCCTTCCCGCCTTTGAGGACCTGTCTGATTTGGAGTCTGAGGACGACTTTGTCAACGGCCTGGTCAACCTTGGTGACGCTACCTCTACCACTCGCCCTCGCGCCTGCACCGGCTCAAGTGTCGTCTCCCTCGGTCACGCCAGCTTCATTGGTGCCGAGGAGGACTTCACCTTCGACGGCCTTGAGGCTTCCGCCGCTTGCTTCCCAAGCCCTTCTGCTTCCTGCTCCGACGACGACTGCCACCAGGAAAAGCGCCGCAGGGTCTCCGTCAAGGAGTCCACTCCCGTCATGACTTCCGCCGCCGGATCTTCCCAGGCCGCCAGCAGCGAGAAGCAGCCCAGCAACACCCCTGCCTCTGATGCCAACAGCTCTTCCGACTCTGAGACCCCTTCTGCTCCTCTCCCCGCCCCGGTCAACCGCCGCGGTCGCAAGCAGTCTCTCACCGAGGATCCCTCAAAGACCTTCGTGTGCGAGCTCTGCAACCGTCGCTTCCGTCGCCAGGAGCACCTCAAGCGCCACTACCGTTCTCTCCACACCCAGGAGAAGCCCTTTGAGTGCAACGAGTGCGGCAAGAAGTTCTCTCGCAGCGACAACCTGTCCCAGCACGCCCGCACCCACGGCAGTGGAGCCATCGTCATGGAGCTCGACGAGTCCGGTGTTCACTCATTCGACCACGGCATGATGGGCCACCCAGAAGACTACCAGCACCTCGGCAAGGTCCTGTTCCAGGTCGCTGCAGAGATCCCCGGCAGTGCCAGCGAATTGTCATCTGAAGAGGACAACGGCAAGAAGAAGAGGAAGCGCTCCGACTGAGTCTTCTCAGTTTGAGGTTGATGTTTTTTTTGCATTCAAGCGCGTTTTCACGATCGACGGCGACCAATAATCGCTTCGATTACGCCCGATACGACTATGACAACTTCTTCTTTCCAGACCTACCCCGCTAGCGTTTACGCGGATCGGTCACTAGGGTCAAACGGGGGACCTTCCACGCCAAAGGGGGGCCTATCATGAACCACCAGCAGATAGACCACCCGCGGGGAAAGTACCAAATGCAAAACAGCGCAAGCGAGGGTTCGGGCATTTTGTCAACACTTTGCCTTCTGTGTATCAATATTTCCGACGCCCGAAACTTGCTGAGCCTCACCCGAGGTCTCGGGACGGATCAAGCGTCGAAGGGATGTGTTGTTTCAAAAGTCTGCATGATGATCACCAAAAAGTTCAAGAACGCAAGGGCAGATTTCGGAATCCAGGACAAACGGCGTGTACGGCGGATACTTTTGTTTCACAAACAGATACAGCAAAGCAGCATGATTGTTTTTCAGTTTTGACTTTTTTTGAGAGAGAGATATGCTACGGCAAAAGGCAAGGGAAGGGAGGAGGGAAAGGCAGAAAGAAGACAGTGTGGTTGAGAGAGACACGACCCAGAATCATCATCCTTTTTTTTTTGGCAGCGGCCCAAGCGTACTTTTCTCTACGCTCGTTGTAATCTCTCCAGCATGTTCGGAGGCCGGATCAGCCGTCCATCGCTTTGGAACAAGGGAACTTTCTTCTGGTGTGCGGCGCCGAAGCTCGCGGTGCCTCCGGGGCCGTTTCGGGCCGTCGTCGCCTTCATGTGTTTACTTTTTCACTACTACAAGATTCAAGGTCCGAGTTTGCTCTCGTTCTTGGTTTTTTTTCTTTTCAAGCTTCTTTTCTTGTTTGGTCACGGATCAAGGAGGGTGTGAGTGCAGGCCACGAAATCATCGGAAAGTTCGCGCTCGCCATGGGAAACAGACACAAACAGGATGGGATGCCGGATTCTTTCCGCAGAATCCAGGCACACCCGCTTGTAAAACATGTACACAAACACATTTCTGAACAAAAAAAAAAGACACTTTTTCGCGCTGCCAGCAACACAAACTCCACACTGAAAATTTCGATCCGTGACTGGTCTAACTGCCTCTATCCCTCCAGATGACTGAGTAGTGAGATACCAATCTAGCCAGACTGGCACATGTTTCCCGCTGCCTGCTTGCCCTTCCATGACTCGGTGAACAATGTTCTAGCTCATCGATCGATGAGCCTGGACTTGGGCACATTCAGGCATGGGTTGTGTGTTGTGAAAGTGCCCGAGTGAGACAGCGCTACCGAGAGACGCAGATTTCGTCATGGGAGCAGGAGGGTGTGGTGGTGGTGGTGGTGGTCTTTTTTCGTATCGGATGTTTTGAAGCCAGGCGTTTCTTATTCGTCTTGCTTCTTCCGATTCACCATTGGGGGCGGCAGCGGCGCGCGCGCGCGCTGGGTGACAGGGCGAGGCTTAGCTGACACGCACACATTCCGTCTGGTGCCTTCTTTTGCAACGGCGCCCGGCATTCAAAGTGACGTCTGTCTTGGGGGCATGTCTTCCTCACAATGCCACTGTGGAAAGGCTAGGTAAGTCATCTACGATCCGATGGCTGGCTGGTCTTGTCTCTGTCTCTGTCTGTGTGTCTGTCTTTCCCTGCCCTCAACGAACGATTGGGACAGGCTCCAAAAGAGAGGCCAGACGCACTCGGTGGGCGCACCCCTCTCGTTCCGCGGCTTCTCCCTCTTGGGCGGCGCCCCTCCCATAACCCACCCATGGGGCCTTGCCAACCGCGTTCGCGGACTGAGGTCCGGCTGTAACGGTAATCCTGCGATTCTGTGCCTCTGCCGGACAGGGACCCAGGACAGAGAGACCACTTTTCAGTAAACGAGGCAGGCAGGCACAAGGTGGAAGAAAAATGTTCTTTTCTTTCTCCAGAAAATTTCCAACGGTTCGGCATGCCCGTACATCCCCGGCATGGGATTTTTATTTTCTTTCCCTCTCGGTTGACTTTTTTTTCCTGTACAAGAGGGACGGGACGCGTGTAGGCGAATTTGATATCCACAAATGCCAGGGCGACAGCGAGGCATGATATGATGATGCGCCGTCACTCAAATCATGCAACGTCAACATCGATCGGATGGAGAAGAAAAATTTCCATACACAATGGTCTTATTTTTAGGGAAATCTCCTACTGCATGCAATATGAGGGCGCATGCGACGATGACTGGAAAGTATGTCTGGCATGTCAGCAAGGGAAAAAGAATGTGAGAGACCACCAAACACGTGTGCCCTTTTTTTTTTTTTTTTTTTTTTTCCTTCCACCGCCGCAATACGAGATGTTACGGTAATAACGAGGTGGGGGATTGGCTAGGTAAGGCGAGCCAAGGCACAGCCTGTATGTTGCAATGCAGCAGCAGCAGCAGCAGCAGCGGGAGAGGATTGCAGATGCGGCACATGTCCGCACGCTCATTTGTCGACGTTCACTTGAGCCAATATTAACAGCAGTTTTAAGAAGGTGGTGGTGGTGTGGTTTGGGGGCGATGCGAGATGCAATAAACAACATGCCCATTCCATCGTGACTGCAAGGTACCAACCACTGATTATCTAGGTAGGTAGCAGCCAGCCATTCACTTTTCGCAGGCTTACAACATGTACTTCTTCAAGACGGTGTTACTTTGACTACATACCTAGCTAGCTAAGACCGAGGTCCGATACGGTTTGCCTCAATGCTACGTACGGCCCGTGTTGGATGGCATGGTCAGGTCCCGCCTGGGGTAGACTATTGGATTGCACTGGCCGACGACGGCAAGAAGGACACCCAGACCGCGGGTTCTCGCAAATGAGGCGATTAATTAAAAAAGGAACAAGTGAGGAAACCTGCGCCGTGTGAGCGTGTGAGTGGTTCACCGCTCATCCTCTTGATCATGGCCCAAGCTTTTTGGGGGTTTATCTCATGTCAAGCGTCTGTATGTTGGCTCCGTGCGCGCAGCAGTAGTAAATGAGATGAAGAGATGAGATGAGTGTGTTGGAGTGTCCGCAACGCAATGCATGCACGAGCACACGCCACATACGCAGGTACAGGATGTTCGACAACCTTGACGTCTCGTGGGCCGTGGTCGCCACGGGCCAGACGGAGAGAGAGGCCGTTGGGGCCGGTTGACCGCGCTTCTTTGCAGTGAAGCCAGGCCAGGCCACGAGGTTACGAAGGTTCGGCGCGGTGAAGAAGATGGAGGTCGCAATGGATGCTTGGTGTCTCGGACCTTTGACAAGACGGGGGCCCAGCACGGTTCACTGCGCTGGGGCCGGATGGACATTGATCTGGATTCCGAATGGCGATAGACATGTCCAACAAGATGTGGTGTGGGTTGCGTGAGTAGTGTATCCGTAAGGTATCCATCGTGCGGTCGGTTCGGTTCTTCCCTTTGGCAGCGTCGACGACAACGATGATGCTCGTCTCGTCTACGCTAGTCTCGAGCGGTCTGCCTGAGGATGAGGATGAAGCACCGCTGAGAGGTGTTTGACACCCGTGCTCACCATGTCGGATCTCCAGTTCCAGGTCCTCCTTCAAGCCTTGGAGTTGACCGGGCCAGGCTGGACGTCCCTACACCGCAAAGTCAACAACAAACAAAAACAGCAAGGCAGGCGAGTGTGTCGACGGTGTCTGGCACAATCAGCCCATGAAGCATGAAGCGAACTCCAGCAGGAGCTCCAGCGCAATTTTGGCGCGGCCCGCTCAGACGAAGTCTCCAACGAGTCCACGTCCCAGGCGGTAGCGGTGCGGCCCCGAAGGCCCTCCCCCCGCTAATCTACAGGCCCGTCGCCCGCCCGCCCTCTTAGGCTCAGAAGCTTCAGTACCTCCAGGGTCGCCTATGGCAGGTACTGGACAGTGGACACTGAGGTGCGTATCCGTACTGGGATCCCTAATGATGCCGTGGAGTCCTTTCCCGGGTTCATGGGGAGGGGAGGGGTCTCGCTGGGTCTTTTTTCTCCAGCGGGCAGGCCATTCTCAGTTCTGCCCGGCACGTTGTAGCAAATGGGATTCCGAGATGGTCCCCCGGTTCCAGGTTCCAGAGCGAGACGGGCCTGCGAGGCTACGACGTCGCTACGAATACACTAGCCCAGGGCCAATTTCGACCTTGGACGGATGGGCATGAACCCATGAGGCCAGGACCCTCTTCGCCATCTCCAGTCTCCAGTCTCCCAGGGCCTCGTCGTCGTCGTCTTCTTCTTGTTCTTCCTCTTGTTCAGCGGCGCCCTCAGGGACCCCAGACACCGAGGGGTCGCCGTCCCACAAGCTAGACACAAATCAAAAGGCACTGGACCAGTCGGAATCTCGATGAGGGCCCAAGGCTAGCCTTTCGAAACTTCCACCGTCTCCATACCTTCCATTGCATCTCCAATTGCCGTTCCTGCAGCTGACCTTGCAATTCCAATAGAACATTTCGCGCGTCTTCGACATACCCTGTAATAGAAGCTCAACAAGGTGAGGTGGGAAATGGGCCCAGCCAGCCTGCTTGTTGCCAGCCTTTTCCACTACGAACAGCATCAAAGTACCGATTGAACGGTGGTACGAATGAATACCTTACCTACCTTACACTGAGGTGCCTATTCGTTAGGGACCCAGTTGTGTAAATTGTCCGAGCGGAGCGGCGCGCTCGCTCCAGTCATGATTTTTTTTTTCTTCGCCCTCCTCTCGCTTCCGTTCGGCGAGCCGCGACGACTTCCAGCAGAACCGGGTTCCTTACTCACTCCGTTCCCTCGTACCACCGTCTCGCGCTCAACTCACTAGGTAATCAACCATTGACTACCCCCGGCCTCATCCATCCACGGCTCTCAAGACCCCGACGGACGGAGCTCCGAGTCATTCAAGGGTCCCTTGGACGGCAGCTCCTGGACCACGAACCAGTCTGTTCCCCATCCCGCTGCTCTTCCGTCGCGACCCGCCATCAGATTGCAACCACAGTCCATGCTGACCGTTCCGTTGCAGCCTTTCACAAAGTCTCACGGACCCGGGCTCGCATAATCTCTCGACGAGGAGAGAGAGGCTTTGCATAGCTGCAGGTACGAGCGTCAAGGCGTCAGCATTTGTGCGCGGTCAGACTTGCCAAAGTCCGAGAGCACTGTCCGACCACCTCGGGCTGCCGCCATGTCATCTGAACAACTAAATGTCATCGCCCTGGTCTCGGGTGGCAAGGACAGCTTCTTCTCTGCCCTGCACTGCCAGAGGAACGGCCATCGGCTCGTGGCTCTCGCTAACCTGTTCCCCGCCGCCCCCGTCACCGCCGGCTCCGACGCCGCCGCGCGCTCGGCCCAGGCTAATACCCTCATCTTCAAGCCTCGTGGCGATGATGATGGTGATGGTCACGTAAAGGATGCCGCCGGGCAAGACCAGCCGGATGAGCCCCAGCAAGAGGAACCTCGGGAAGGAGCTGCCGGCCAAGACGCCGACCTCAACAGTTTCATGTACCAGACCGTCGGACACCAGGTCATACCCCTTTACGCCGACGCCACGGGACTGCCGCTCTACCGCCAGCCCATCCGTGGCGGCGCCAAGTACGAGGGCAGAGACTACGATTCATCTTACGCCGCAGGTGGCGATGCCGCGACGGCCGTCGACGCGGATGAGACGGAGAGCATGGTGCCCCTACTCCGCACCATTATGGCAGCTTACCCGGAAGCCAACGCCCTCTGCGCGGGAGCCATCCTGTCGACGTACCAGAGGACTCGCGTGGAGTCCGTTGCCCTGCGCCTGGGCCTCACGCCGCTGGCGTATCTCTGGAAGTATCCCGTCCTCCCGCCCCCGATGCCCGGTACCGTCGAGGACGCCCAGCTGCTGCACGACATGGCGGCCGCCGGCCTCGACGCGAGAATCATCAAGGTCGCGAGCGCGGGACTTGATGAGGAGTTCCTCTGGGAGAGGGTGAGTTCCCTCGCGGGCGCGGCGCGGGTCAAACGCGCGCTGCGCAAGTTTGGCGCCGCCGAGGGCTCCGTGCTAGGAGAGGGCGGCGAGTTCGAAACGATTGTGCTCGACGGGCCGCCGGGCCTATTCCGTAAGGCCATCGAGGTGCCCGAGTCCCGCAGGAGTGTCGTCAGGGAGGGCGGCGGGACGTCTTGGCTGAGCTTCTCGGGGGCGAGTGTCCGTGAGAAGGCTGCCCCTGAGACGACGGGAGAAAGCTGCTCCCCGGTCCGGGTGCCTGATGTTTTGGACGCCAAGTTCCAGGCTCTGTTGGAGTGTCTTCCTCAAGATTCACCACCAGTGGTGCTGCCGTCTGAGAGCGAGTTCACGAGCGGCGATGGCAAGGTGTCAGCGCCCGTTGCATCTACGACCGATATTCACTGGACTGTCGTACCGCGGGAGCCGTGGGGCACGAAGTTCACAGTCGAGGAAGAAACGGAGGATATTGTTCGGCAGGTTCGGGGCCTCCTAGATGGACATACTCCGCCGCTGTCTACCACCGCCATCACTCACACTGTCATCGTTCTCAGGGAGATGTCGGATTTCCCTGCCATAAACAAGATTTACGGCAGCCTGTTCCAGCACCCAAATCCCCCGTCTCGCGTTACAATCTCTTGCGGCAGCCTCCCCAAAGGCCATTCCATCAATATTCATTTCACTGTCAAGCCGGACTTGGAGCAGCAGGATCGGAACGGCCTTCACGTTCAAGGCAGGTCATACTGGGCGCCGGCGAACATCGGTCCTTACAGCCAGGCCATTGACGTGCCCCTGAGCAAGTTCGAGACGGCGGCCAGCGGGGTCAGGCAAGTGACCATCGCAGGCCAGATTCCGCTCGTGCCGGCCAGCATGATTCTTCCCACCGAGACAACAGGCAACTTGGAAATGCAGATCGTGCTTTCTCTGCAACATCTCTGGCGCATAGCCACTGAGATGAAGGTGCAGCTGTGGACGAGTGCGGTGGCATATTTTCCCAACACGCCCAAAGAGGTAGACGCGCGGCGTCAAGCACTTCTGGCTGCCGCAGCTTGGACGGGAGCGCACGCTCCCGGCGGCGACGAGGACGAAGATGACGAGGGCGGTCCGGATCTATGGGACCGCAAGTACAACCCCCAATACATGTCTCTCGGAGACGATGAGGCTGCCAAAGAGCGGAAACTCCCCGACTGGTCCGCCATCAAGAACGAAACGGACGGCGAAGATGAGGCAGCGAAGCCGGTGCCCCCGTTTTTCGCGGTCGAAGTCGAGGAGCTGCCTCGTGCGGCTGGTGTAGAGTGGCACGCGCATCTCGGCCTCTCACGCCTCCCGTCGTCGTCGGTGGAGTACCGAACCTTCAATGTCAAGGCGTCACAGCGCGTTCCTTTCTATCACCGTATCTGCCGTGTGGTAGTCGCCGGTACGCTCGTTCACACCACCATCTCGTGGCTCCCTATCAAGGGCTTCGGGACGAAAACTCCGATGAATCCTGCGGACGTGGATGAGTGGATGAGGCGAGCTTATCTGGAGGCTATCGGTAGCAACGAATCTGCTCCTGGATCAGGTCATATGTATCTGATGTACGTCAACATGGGCAAGACAGCTTTCCCTCCCATGAGCGGAGGTTATGGGCCGAAGGGCATGGAGGCGGCGTATATATTCGCGCGGTCGATCCGGAGTGGGGATGGAGATGAAGTAAATGCCGTTGGGCTTTTCAAGTAGGCCCCCTCACTCAATGAGAATGAATGATGAAGGACTAGTGTCTGCGAGTGACCGGTCTCTCGTGGCAATCGGGGAGAAGGGCAGTCTCTTCAGCTCCATCAGTCTGATTATCAGGCATGGCCGGGGGAAATGCGTCACGGCCAAAGAGGCGTCAGTTCCAGACGTTTGTGATTGCGTTCCTTTACACGCTGACATGCTCCTCCACCCATGACCACACAGCAATGCCATGACTGCTTCTTCAAGGAGGCTTTCTGGCAAGGTGTTACACAGCAGATCCTGCCCGTTGAAACTTTCTTCGTGCCCTGGTTGGAGATGAATTGCTGAGGGCGAATGTCTGTCAACGGCAATACGTCATTGATGAGTCGTGAAACGTGCGGGCAGGTTCCTCAAGTGGCAGACTGACAGCCCTGCTTGTCGTCTGGGTCCCCCCTCGAGCTTCCATTTGCCCATGGCAATGCTTTCCGGCTGTCATAGGTTCTGTCTTGAACTTTGAGTTTACTGGAGAACGCGGCCTTCACGGAAGGAATGGACCGACTTAGCCAGCCGCTTCGTTGCGGAGCTCTTCGGTTATTGACGAGTTCTCGCCCGTTCTTCCCCAGAATATAGTGCCTCCTGTTCCCCTTCGAAGACTCAAGACGCAGCGTCCAGTCAGTCCAAGGACTCAAAGTTGCGACTGAAAGGGACGCATCTGTTCCGTGGGTGATGGCAATGCCTTGTGTCGTCTCATATCCAAGCCTGTTTTCTCTTCTTCGTTCCTTTCCTGGGCCTGTTCCTTCCACGGACCTACGCCGCCCACACGCTGGGAGTAGGGACTTGCTAGCCAACAAAAAAAAAGGGAAGCCCGATACCGATACGGGATCAATACGCTTGCGGCTGTTCTCATCCAGCTTGTTAGATGATTGCAGGGCAAGTAGCTGAACGTGTGTATATAAGTGTGTCCTATGCAGTATATCCAGACTAATGGCCGTCAAAATGGGGAGGGAGGACATTAGGAACCAGAGATGGAGTATATCAAAACCACTTTACTCTCGAGGCCATGAGTAGGGCATGTTCCTACTTCACTTGACGTCGCCGGGACGCTCTATGAAAGTGAGTTGAGACAAGTATGAAGATGGGCGGACCAGGAGTCAAAGACAAGCTAGTTCGTCATGGAGATTGGATCATAGTTAGACATGCAACTACCACGCCGTCACTCTAACAGTAGTTGCCAAGGTGCTACACTGGTCAATTCACCTCAGGCCTTGGGCTTACGTCGCAGAGTCACACGGAAGAGACACTGATATTCTCTGGACCCTTGGCAATGTTGTTGGAGATGATTCAGTCGTGACGCGGGTTTGACGATTCCGATTGGCGGTGGTCTGGTCCCCGTGGTGTGGCGGGGTAGATCACGGAGCCCGCCCCCAGAGATGAGATCTCACTGTTCCAAGGTTGAGATGGTCGGCGACCAACCAGAATCGCCGGGCCCGTTACAGTGACAATCAGACAGGAGATGGTGGGAGGGTCAACGCTATGTCATGGGGTCCCCCCTCTACAAAAGCCCACGTGAATGGAAAGCCCGTCCGATTGTGAGACCACCAAGCTGAGAGAGAACAGCTCTTGCCAGTTTCCCCAAACTTTCCTCCCTGCTAAGGCTGCCCGTTCTTGCCGCCAAAGGCGCTGGCAAAACCCTTTAAGGTAGGACCAGTTCCCCCACGTTTCCTCCCGGCTGCCGGCTTCAAGACGCAGCCGCCCGACTCCCGTGCCGCAAGGGAACCTGAAGTTGGACTCCAGCATAGTGCATCAGAGAAACCGCCCTAACGCACCTCCAGCAGCCGCGACTTACTGCCCGTTGCCGATTGCAGAGATCCCACCTCGAGACCCCCAAATTTTCCAAGAAACCTTAGCTTCTCTTTTGTTTTTATTTTTTTATATACAGGCGACTTTTTCCCTTTGGCCTCTGATCACGTCACACGACCCCTGTTCTCGCGTGAGGCACCATCGTCCAGACCATCTTCGCTCTGGGTCTGGGACATGCAGAAGTCGCCCTTGTCTCGGTCATGATGGCGCCCGCCGGCGATGATGCACCACAACCTTCGGCCGCCGCGCCTCCTCTCCCACCACCACCTCCTCCTCCTTCATCTGATCCCCAGCAAGACCAGGTGCAGGTGCAATCCCCGTCATCCACTACACCGCCGCCACCGCGAGGCTTAAGTAGGCGCGTGTCCTACGATGAGCGTTCGCCAACCTCGCCGCGCTCCCTCTCCCGGAGGCAAAGCACCAGCGAGCGCATCAACGAAATCTTAGAGGTATGTCTCCTCTCGCTTCGCCTCTGCATCTAGCCATCTCGGCCGAAAACCTTCAACTGTGGGACCTCTCTTCCACCACTCTGCTGCTTCTTGGCACCGACCATTCCAGCCGCTCAATTCTTTGAAGTCCCCGTTTTCGCACAGAACCCTCCCGGACCCTTCAATTCTGTCCCCAGTTTCCTCCCGTTCCCGCCCGGTTCTTCTCCAGCATCCCACTCCCACTCCCGCTCCCGCCCCCGTCCCCCCATCTGTGTGTGCCCTTGCTGACAACGCGCCCACCCCGGCGCCGAACAGAACGCAAGAGGCCGCGCAGAAGCAATGGGCGGCGCACTCTCCGCCTCCAGGTCCGCCCCCGCCAGCCCTCCGCGCCATTACTCCCGGGATGACGGCACCCACGATGAGACCGTCGGCATCATCTCCCGCGGCCCGGACCGCAACTACCAGAGCATGAACGCCGCGTCCCCGGCGCCAACAGCCACAGCTACGGCGCCCGAGCTGCGGCCCCGCAAGTCCATTCGCACCACGCACAACCACCTGCCCTCGCAGACGGAAGAGGACGAGGAGGACTACGATGCCGTCGTCGCGCGAGAGGAACGGGCGAGGGCGGCGCAGGTGAAGGAGCCGTGGTACACCATCTTCCTGTCCAGCTTCCAGAGCATTGAGCTTGAGAACAAGGGAAGCGTGGCCCGAGACCATCTGGCGTTAGGTACGTGCATCCCCTTGCCACCCTTGCAGCAAACACGACAGCTTACCAGAGTCCCGCAGAGCGAACCTTTCTCGCCTGGCTCCGCACCTCCCTCGCGTTCGCCTCCATTGGCATTGCTGTCACGCAACTCTTCCGCCTCAATTCATCCATCTCCAACCCCGACTCCAGCAGCCACACTCTGCGCCAGCTCGGCAAGCCGCTGGGCGCAACCTTCCTCGGCATCAGCATTCTGATCCTCTTCCTCGGATACCAGCGCTACTTCCGCGCCCAGCAGTGGGTCATGAAGGGAAAGTTCCCCGCGAGCCGAGGCACCATCATCATCGTGTCCATGGTGGCATTCGCCCTCATGGCGGTGAGCTTGGTGGTCGTCATAGTAGTCGGCCCCACTGGCAACGAAAAGTGAATGTGGACGGACCTTCAGTTGGGTGTTATTTCAACATCATGTTTGCATGCACATACTTAATCGGGAGGGGACTGGCTTGCATCGTACCGGGATCTGGCATCTGGCGTTTGGACTTGCATCTATCATCATTATCTGTACTATACGTAGGAATGAGCTTCTTCAATGAACACCAAATCTGTACACAAAGGCAAAAAAAGCACAAGAGCATACCAAGAGCAGCTGTCACCTTCTCCAACTTGAACCACTTTCCCACTGCAGCCTATCAGATGACGTCAAAACAAACCTGGACCTCACATGTGGGCCTACAGCTCACAACCTTTCAACTACATCCCACCTCACTCACTTACACACACAAACACACGCACGTTTGCTTCAGCCTCTAATACGGTCTGCGTGCTTCCCCCAATTCTGTAACCTCCACAGGCAAATTTACGGTCAGAGGCAGCTGAAGTCACGCAAACACGCAAGCATGGCGCCGAAAGCGGAACCCCTCTCGGTGCAATCCTTCGCAGCAACCCAGCTCTCCCTCCTCTCCGCGGAGCTCGCCGCCGAGATCGCAGAGTCCTCCGTCCTGGTCTCCCTGCACTCGCCCACGGCCCTCCAGCGCGCCGGCCTCGCGCTCTCCAACCTCGTCGTCGGCGCGCGCCGGACGGGCCTCGGCGGCCGCACCGTGCTCGAGCTCAACCCGGACCCGGCCGTGTCTTCCTCCGCAGAAAAGCTGCCCGAACACGGCCTCCGCCCGGGCGACATCGTGCTGCTGTCCGAACAGCCCGCCGGCAACGCCAAGAAGAGGGAGGTCAAGGAGCTCGAGAGCAAGGGCGCGAGGGGCGTCGTCACGAGGGTGAGGCATGAGAGCGTCGGTATCGCGGTGGACGAGGGGAAAGGCGAGGAGAGGGAGTTTAACGGGCGCGTCTGGGTCGTCAAAGTCGCCGACGATGTCACGTATCGGAGGTGAGACTGACATCCCGACACACCACCACCAAGGGAGAGCGGCGGCATTCACATGAGATCTCACTTTTCACGAGGGAGGGGGACTGTCCCAGTCGGGAGGGCTGGGGTGGGAGCATCAGGCTGACAACACACAGAATGAACCAAACCATGGAGAAGCTCGAGAAAATGACAGAGGCCGAGTACAGCTCCTTCATGCGCGTGCTCTTCGGCCTCTCGAGCCCGACTCCCGTGCCTTCAGATCTCGCGTCCGATTCGGAGCTTTCCAAGATCCAATGGATCGATCCCTCGCTCAACGACTCGCAAAAGGACGCCATCCGCTTCGCGCTCGCGTCACGAGAAGTCGCACTCATTCACGGGCCTCCGGGAGTGAGCCTCCTCCTCCTCCTTTCCAACCTTGGGTGAAGGCACGAACTGACGCTGGACAGACTGGCAAAACCCATACGCTGATCGAGCTCATCCTCCAGATGCTCAAACTCGATCTCCGCATCCTCGTGTGTGGTCCCTCAAACATCTCCGTCGACAACATTGTCGAGCGCCTGGCACCTCACAAGATCCCCATCCTCCGCCTCGGCCACCCGGCCCGTCTCCTCCCCAGCGTCGTCGCCCACTCCCTCGACGTGCTCACCCAGACCTCCGAAGCCGGCGCCATCGTCAAGGACGTCCGCGCCGAAATGGACGCCAAGCAGGCCTCCATCAAGAAGACGCGCAACGGCCGCGAGCGACGCCAAATCTACGGCGACCTCAAGGAGCTCCGGAAAGAGTTTCGCGAGCGTGAGCGCCGCTGCGTGAGCAACCTCGTGCGCGAGAGCAAGGTCGTCCTTGCGACGCTGCACGGAGCGGGCGGCCACCAGCTCCGAGACCAGCAGTTCGATGTCGTCATCATCGACGAGGCCAGTCAGGCGCTCGAAGCGCAGTGCTGGGTGCCCCTGCTGTCCGCGAAGAAGGCGGTCTGCGCGGGCGATCACTTGCAGCTCCCGCCGACGATCAAGTCGCTCAACTCAAAAGTGAAGAAGGTTCTGGCCGAGGGAGTAGCAGAGAAGCAAATCAAGGGAATGACGCTGGAAACGACTCTGTTTGACAGGCTGCTCGCCCTGCATGGGTCATCCATCAAGCGGATGCTCACCACACAATACCGCATGCATGAGAAGATTATGAGATTCCCATCGGACGAGCTGTATGGTGGAAGATTGATCGCCGCAGAGGCAGTCAAAGAGCGTCTCCTGAAAGACTTGCCTTACGAAGTCGAGGATACTGAAGACACCAACGAGCCACTCATCTTTATCGACACACAGGGAGGCGACTACCCGGAAAAGAGCGAAGAGGACGACAAGGATGCCGTCAAGAAGGCCAAGTTCAGCCTCCACGGCGAGAGCAAGAGCAACGAAATGGAAGCGGCTTTGGTGCGGCAGCACGCCCAGAGCCTGGTTGATGCTGGCGTGAAGCCCGAGGACATTGCTGTCGTGACCCCGTATAACGCTCAGGTAAGTTCTGGACTGGGTCGTTTGAACTCGTGGACACGAGCTGCAAGGGGGGAAAGGCATGAGACGCAGCCGCAGCATGAAGCTGACATCGGATGAACCGAACAGCTGGCCGTTCTCGCGCCCCTGAAGGAGCAGTTCCCGGGCATCGAGCTGGGCAGCGTGGATGGCTTTCAGGGCCGCGAAAAGGAGGCCGTCATTGTCAGCCTTGTACGGAGCAACTCCGAGGGAGAAGTAGGGTTCCTGGGCGAGAAGCGCCGACTGAACGGTAAGCTCAGGAGGTCACCAAGCTGGCCGTCTGGGAACATCCCAGCTGGGCTATTAAGGGCGCATGATTGTTAATGCGGTCTAGTGGCGATGACGCGACCCAAACGCTCGCTGACGGTGATCGGTGATTCGGAGACAGTCAAGAGGTGAGTGCGTTTGAGAGTTCTTCTCCTTTCTTTTCCATCTGTCTCTCGGTCGGAGGAGTTTTGTGTGTTGGCGTGTCGGGCTGCGGGCGAACCGCTGCTGCACAGATGTTATCCTGAGACACTGCTGAGCCGCACCAAACGCCCGAAATCTCGGGCCTGTTTCTTCTTTTCTTTTGCTAACCCGTTGCATCACACAAATAGAGGCAGCGCATTCCTCAAGAGATGGATGGATTTCCTTGAAGAGAACGCAGATCTGCGTTATCCTGACTTGTCAACCCTCCAGGGGTCTTGAGATGCCATATTTGGGATGGTGGGAGGCCGCGAGTTCATGATGGTGGTGGCTAGTGAGAACGCATGGCCCACCTCCATGCAGGCCGCCTTCAATGTCAACCTTTATGCGACGAAAGAATATTATTCGCGGCAAGAGACCAGATGATCTAGAATACCGACGAACCGGCTTCCTCGGTATCGTGGACCGTCTGGAAGGGCCGTGTACGAGCTGGGATGGCTTCTTATGCGCGGCGACGCCCTGGAACCCCCCGTCTCCAACGGCTTCCCAAAAGGGAACAGGCAGCATTGTGTGTGCATTTGGCGTGGCGTATCGTAGAATTTACAGCACACCCGCGGCCAACCAATGCTCGTCCATGGCCAACTGGGGATTACGGGGTAGGGAGTGTCCGTTGACGCAAGTTGATAGGCGCCAGGGCCCAGGTTTCTTGGGTTTGACCGAATGGAAGAAAAGACCAGAGGAAGTGTGGACGGACCGCAGATGTCAGCCGTCACTGATCAGACGAAGAAGCAACCCTTGTCTCTATGTTTCAGGTTACCTTTATCGTCTGTGCAATCCTTGTCCTGCGTGGCCAGACCCGCCAAATTCTCCTACCGAGGACAGGGGCCTGTGGTGTTACTCGACTTGAACGCATTTTTTGGCTGCTCTCCGTCCAGTTTGTGCGTAGGATTTTGCGATGTTGTTGGGGCTGTGGAAGATACATTTCCTAAAACTCTCGAGGGTGCGGCGGACTTAGTGTCAGCCGCAGCCATTGAGTTTTCCGCACGGCGGCAGTCTTTCTCACGCCTTGGCGTGAGAGAACGTCTTTTTCCTCTTGTTGGGATCCTCTTGACGTCTTGGATTTGATGCGGGATCCGCTGCAGAAGCGAAACAGTGGGCAATCGTCGCCTCTCCACGAATCTTTTGTTTGTTGATGTTGTGCACCAAATTCGTGCGACTTCCGTGTTTGTTATGGACAGTTTGTTAGTGAGCCTGTGAGAGCGTACATCGCATGAGACCCAGCAGTCGCTCTCCATTACGCAATACAACGTGGTTGAGGCTAAAAGATGTATCCCGAATCTCTGGTTGCCGAATGATCGCGCGTGCCGCGCTCGGAGGTGGCCCCTCTTGGTGGCATATCGGGACTACTTGTCCACCAGGTGGCTTTCGAAATTGAAGGCTGTTGTGACGCAAATCTTATCACAAACGTGGTGTCGAGTCGGGCGGGCCGAGTCGACGTGTGTGAAGCACCTCGATATCGTCCTCCGTTCTACACTAGTACCCGGCCGAACGGTTCGTCCCCGTCATTATGAGACAACTCCATTTCCGGGGCCCTGAACCCTCAATGAGACATGTGCCCCGGCAGCACTGACAAACACCTTACGGTGGCAGTCGGGGAACGACAAGGTGTTGCTCGAAGTTGCCGGCGGCGCCGCATCTTATGTTCGATCAATATGGCGTCGCCGAGCCTTCAGCTGATGGGAGATCATAAGTCGGGTACCTCGCTATATGATGCTCCGCCGGGGACCCCACTCAGCGAGCCGATCAAACTGTGGCCGGACGCGCGACGAGAATTCGTGTTGGGTCGGGGTTGTATTGGGTGCCGCGGAGACAAAGTATGAGCGTGTGCGTGACTCTCCGCTGCAGCCACAATTAGCGCATCATGTTGTCCGCGATGGCACGGCACGGCGGCTTGTGAATGGTAAAGTCGTGCCATTCGTGCATGCTAGGCCTGGGGTTGGCTGGCTGGCAAGCCGATGTAGTCAGCCATGGTTAGACCGTCCCCTCGTAGGCGTCCGGTCTCCAAGAAAAAGCTGTGGCAGGGTATCGCAGTCAGAAAAAGCGCTCATTGGAGTAGCTCTGCCATGTGGCATTCTCACAACCACTGCCAGAGCCTGGAAGTCACTCGCGAGTCATTGAGGGACAGGTTGGGTAAGCAAATAGTTGTCGATACGGGGATCTGTCGTCTTGGTTGTACGGGTCGCGAAGCGGTCGACATATGGCCTCCAGATCTGGCCTAAGGAGCCGGGTTATTTAGACAGGTAGACAATATCAGACAATAGGGGCGGCGCGCGTTGGACAAGGGGCCTCTGGGCCATGTGGTGTTTTAGCCTCTTGGGTCTGCGATGTGGGGTCGACCTGCGCGCTAGTGGGCGCCTTTTCTCTTCGCGAAGCTGCACGTCGGAGGGATGGAGTGCGGTGGTAGAGGCTGGTCGTCGTACGCAGTGGTAGCTCTCAAGGGCCAAAGATGACAAGTGATGGGCGGTATCCTATCGGGGAGGCGGGTTGGTGAAGGGTCTGCTTTGCGTCTGCTTTGCAGGCTACAACAGCGGCTGGACGGCAGCTGTTGTGTTCCAAGAATAAACGCAGGCAGGTGAGTGCATGAGGAAGTGGCATGTGGTTGTAGCAATCCCAGGAGAGGAAGGCTCCGTTGCAGTCTGCGGCTGGAGGCTGCAATGCGATTCGACGGTGACATGAGCGATCACATCTCTTGCGTTACTCTCGAGGAGCTAGTCCTAGCGCCATCATCAAGACAACGGGTGGTTGGAGAATCGTCCGTCAGATCAAGCCATCGGTGTCAGTCTCGATAGCGGCGGCAGCGCAGCAGAGTGGCAGGCCAAGCGTCGGCCGCAAAAGAGATAGTGCCAACGGCCACACACACCAGAGAGGTTAGTGCCGATGGCTAGAGAATCCTTGAATTCCAGCTCTCCGTTTGCCGGACTCCTCGCTGGCTTCCCGTTGGGGTGAGGAAAGCGTTTGTCTACGCTGGCGCCGGGCGGCGTGTCACGATATTGGGTGACTAGTTGACGGTGGACGACTGGGAAGGTGGCATATGGGACGCCATGTCGGGTGAAGGTTCCAGCACCGTTGGTCCATTCTTGGACGAGGTCAATCGCAGGTAGGACATGATTGTCAAGGTGGTGTTGGCACCATCAGCCCTCAGGGCAGGGTGGCCTTGACCCCGACTTGACATGATGAGCGACTAGGGTGGAAAGCCTGATACTGAGACTGGTGAAGGCTGGCTGGCGGTTGCTGAGTTTGGGCTATTCAAGTCGGGGTTAGAGCCGGGATTTGGTAGCGACACCGCCGGGCGCTGGGTTGGCGGGCAAGAATTGAAATCGAATCTATCCGCGCAGAGTGGTAATAACAGTGCGATGGTAGCATCGAGAGCCCACACTCCGCAAAAATGCGCTCCAAAAGGCATGTGTTCCTACTAGGTAAAGTGAGGTTGGGTCGAGGTGTGATGCGGAACAACGTTCAGTCAAGACTGTACACACACTGGACGACATCGACACGGACCATTTGCGGGACGAGAAGCGGGAGCACCTCCCCTCGACAGGCCCCATGGGAAAGGAAAGAAAAAAGGAAGGAAAGAAGACTGAAACACAGCCCCAAAAGCGGCATGGCTTCAGAATCGGACCAGCAGACCGGATTGGATTGGATCCGGGAGGACCGGGGGAGTACAGGTGGGTTCCAGTTGGGCAGTTGGAAACGGTCACTGGACCGGACAGTTCAGAAGGAGAGAGGGAAAAAAAAAAAAAAAAGAGAGAAAGCTTCGCAAATGGGGAGGAGGCAGGCGCGTCACCCCACTCGAGCTCCTCCTCATCGTACAGCTGTCACTGCAGGCTGCAGGTGAAGGTGAGTGAGTCGTGCAGTGGACTGGCGACGGCACAGCAGGTGGGGTTTGCTGAGCCGGTGAAAGGCGAGGCCCGTGGATCACAATGACTTATTTTAGGCGGGCTTGTATGTTTTGCCTTGAGGCTCTGACACGGACGGGTGTGAAGTATTTGGAGTTTTGGGGTTTTGGACAGATACTACCTACCTAGGTACTCGGTGGAATATCAATTATGCTTTTTTGACTTTGCAAAGGCTTTGTGTGTGTCCAACAACGTCGGCCCCCAATTCGAGGCATCCATTCTCGCACTTTGTTTGCTACGGTGTCGCCTTTGGTTCCCTTGATCGACGCACCCAGCCTGGGCAGGGACGGGCTCAGGCACACGATGGTATCAACTCCATATGGGTGCATGCTTTCTGGGTGCTGCTCGCCCACATTCCTGGCATCCCTCGCGTCGCTCATACGTCTTCACCCCTCGACGGCGAGGAGGAGGGAGTGCCCGAAGGTGAGACTCAGACTGAGGTTGAGGTGCGCAATCATCGGATAACGGGCATGCGCGCACGTCCCGGCTAATGTCAATTCATTCTTGACATTGGATTTCGTCACTGGCATCCAATCCGTCCAGTGTTTCCTTGCTGCTCGTTTCCCCTGCGTGGTCTGGGGGCCGGTGGTGGTGTTCGAGAACCGACTTGCCTCGGACGGGCAAAGACACCGAGTTCGGTCGGTGGAGGTGTGCTGCTGTCGCGGTGTGTGCCTGTCCCGTCCTGCCCTGCCCGCCTGCCCTGGCTCTTTCCCCAACGCCTCTTTGACCAGGGGCTGACAGCTCCACGCCCCAAGCACTGACCTCAAACAAGGACCATCCCCGACGCAGGAGCCAAGCAGGGGACTTGCCATTTGCCAGTCACCACCCGCCCAGTGGAAAATGAGAATGGAACAGCAAGATTTGACTCTGTCTGGCTGCGGTCCTGTTCTGATCTGTGTCCTTTCCATTGTCATTCATCATTGACGAGACGAGACGACTCGACTGAACTGACTTTCCGTCCGACCTACCTAGTGCAGGCAGGCAGGTGCTTCTACTACTTATGGTAAGACTACACATGGTCCACCCTGGCTTCTCGTCTCGTCTCGTCTCGTCTCGTCCCGTCCTTTCGTCTTCTCCTCCTCCTCCATGTCCTCCTCCTCTTTGCCTCTCTCGGAGAGCATTACTGTATCCTAGACACGTTAGATGCACCATTGGCGCCGTTCCAATGGTCCGTATCCTCCTCCTACCTTAGCCGTGCATGCATGCTTGTTTCATCCCGCTAGTAAATCTGCATTCTGCGGTCTGCACTATGGATACCTACTCTCTCAGTCTCTGCCCCCATTCACCCGTATCTGAGGTCCGACAGCCGTGCCGCTGCCTCCTGCACAGTCAGTCTCTCTTTCTTTCTCTCCGTCTATCGTGTGTCGCAACGCAACGCAACGCAACGGGAATGCCCCGTCAGTAGTTCCTTGCAGCTTCTGCCCGCCGCCTCCCCCCCCCCCCCCCCTGTCGAGATGCCGTCCTGTACCTCGTGTGAACCACCTTGCTCTTGAATGGAGGTATCCATACGGAGACCGTAGCTACCACCTACTACCCGGCCGATTCTGTACGGATATGGATACCTTGCACGCATCTCTCGCGCAGACCCGATACCGTCGCTTTCCTTACATGCCACTGCTTTCCCTTTTCTCCCGCCCTTTCTTCTCCTGCTCCTCTCTTGTTTCTTTTTCCCACCCGGTGCCGCGCCGTCTGCCGTTGGAGAGAGACATACATACCTACAGATAATACTCCTCCCGACCGCAGCCCCTCTCCTCCCTCCCCCAGCAGAGCACCAACAACCAACCATACCATTCCTTCACTTCTTTCGACAACGTACCGTACCGTACCTTGCCTGCCAGGTACCCTACCTTACCTTACATTAACCCAACTGCACCGCGTCCTTTGCACTTGCATCGCGCCCACCACGCTCCTTGGCCAATAACTCAGCCTCTCATATTGTATAATTCAACCCTCTCCCGCCATCCCACCACATCCAATCCCTCCTCGCCCTATCCCCTTCCTTCCCACTCCTCGAACCTCGACCCTACCTTGCCTTAGCGGCACGCTACCGCCCGTTCTAATCAACGTGCTCCTCCGGCCGCCTCGTCAGCCTGTCGCAGAGCTGCCCGGGTGCTCCTTTGATACATGACGCATGTGCTGCTAGGGTCCCCCCTTCTTAGTGGCATAACTTCTTCCCCAATCCCCCCCATCTCCTCGTGGGTTCTCCTCCTTTATTCGCCTCCTTCATCGTGCTTTGATTGTTCAGCCCGACCGATCTCCGTCTACCTCTTGCGCCGCTGCGCCGGTCGAGGGCCTTTGCCACCTCTCTAATCCCCGACGAGCCCAGACGACGGGCGGCATTGCTGGACATATGCACCATGAATCAGGTTACAGCATAGATCACCACTTGGCCTAGACTCCGGGCGTCCGATCAAGATTTCCAGACTCACCTGCTGTCTGCCTGCCTGCTTGGATATTGGATATCCCAGACGAACTGTCACGGCTCGGCACCGGACATCACCCGTCTGCTGGCTCAGCTCTTGGACCTCACAGCAGCATTGTTTCTGCCCCTCCTCGTCATTTCCCGACAAGCCTCACTCTCATGGCTTACACTGGACCACAATCATATACACCGTCCTTCCTCCGTCGTCCTCTTTCACACTCGTTCTAGCCCTCAGCTCTAAGAGCCGCAAAAAGAAAACCACCAAGAAAACCCAGATCACACCTAGGTCACGTCCAGTCCAGCCATGGGCCTTTTCAAGTCGGCCAACTCCCCTGCACCTAGCGCCACGAACCGTTCCATGACGGGCCAGTCCATTCGTGGCAAAATATCAGGCCCAATCCCCATCCCGAATCCCATCGACGACGAATTTCCCATGCGCAATCCAGGCACCGGCATTGCTACGCCGGTAACTGAAGGCAACATGAGAGAGCAGATGATGAATCCTCCCCAGGCCGAGCCCGTGGTTGGATCAACTGTTGCGACGCCCCAGCCCGAAGTCTCACAGCCGCCGAGGACCGAGTCCGTCGTTGTTCCTCCGGGAACTGGCTCAACTTCTGGCTCGTCTCCAACCGCCGCATCCCACGCCAACTCCCACGCCAACTCCCACTCCAATTCTCCTCAGTCGCAAAGAAGAACGAACGTGTCCAGCAACCTGAGGTACTCTACAGTCAGCGCTGCGTCCGAACAGACCGGCGCGAGCAAGGAAAGACCTCAGCGCAAAAAGTCAACTTTGCGAGGCGCATTGGGAAAGCTGTTTGGTCGCAAAAAGAAGGGCAGCCAGGGCTCGTACGACTCGCAGCGCATGTCGACGTACAACCCCACGAACCCAAACCAAAACCAACACAAGAGCGTGAGTTTCGGCAGCGGCTGGTCCCGTGCCATGGCACCTTTCTTGATTTCAGCAGAACTGAAGCTAATTCGAGCTACCAGGATCCTTCCGCCTTAACCCGAACGAAGGAGGCCGAGCCAAAGCGATCGGCGTCCCTGCCGATCACCGAGTACGACAGAGCATTAAGGTCTCACTCTATCGGTCCCCAGGATATCACGGCTATTGAGAGCGCGCGAAACTCGATCACAGTCGACCCATCGCAGTTGCAAACGAGCCGTAAACGTGCGGCTACGTCTACAATAAGCCAGATTTATTCCGCTCCGTTTAGACGTGACGGCGAACTGGCAGGTCTGTCACCTCGTCCAGCGAGCACCCACGTTCGTGGAAGCCGACTATTCCACTCCGACGACGAGGACCCTGAGGAAATCGGCCGCGCAATTACAAGCGACGTTGGCCACAAGCGACGATCCAGAAGTCTGAGTGGTATTAATAACCCCGAAGCAAGGGCTCACGTTCGCAGACGCAGCGATGAGATCCAGTATTGGCGACAGAGTTACGATCCGGCCTTCTACACGTCACCTGCAACGACCAATCCTCCTGATGACGAGAACCAATTCGCAGGACTTGCGCCAATGGACATGCCCGAATCCCCAGTTTCCCCTATAGAGCAGGCACAAACGCCCATGCGCACTCCCCCTCAACCGTTCTCTTTCGGCAATTTGACTCACATGAACGTCATGGCGGGCATGAAGATCACACAAGCAGCCAGCATCGAGACTCGGATCGAGACTTTGGAGAGCAGGATGCAGCGCATGGAAGACGTTGTCACTCAACTGTGCAACTCAGTTCCTGGATTCCAAGTCCAGATGATCCAGCCAGGTCGACCTGCGCCGCCTGTGCCTCCCTCGCAATCGAGCACTGCTGTGAATCCCACTCTCCAGCAGGTCGCACGCCAAAGTGCTCCGAGTTCGAGGTACAGCAACTCTGCACAATCAAATACATCTTTTGGCGAGGCTCCCACTTACGTCGGTTCTCTGCACGTTCATACTGGCATGAACCGGCCAAACTCAAACGCGACTATTCGTGGCGTCACTAGTTTGCCTGCTATGCCTCGCGCTGAGGCCGGCCGGACCACTGAGACGTTCACGGCGGATCATTACACCATGCTCCTCGCGCTTCTCGAGACCGAGAGGTCTTCCAGACAGGCCCTTGAATCTCAGGTGAAGAAGCTCACGAGGCGTATCAACATGATTTCGGGACCGACCGGCATCGGCCGCATGTCTCTGCAGATGGAGCCCCCGCCGACGGCCAAGTCGTTCGGCAGCGTATCGGCTTTCGATCATGACTCATCTGATGACGAAGATGCTGCCGCAAGGAACCGCCGCTTCTTGGCTGAGGATTCCGGCGTTGGCACTGGTGTCGGAGACGACGACTCGTACTCGGAGGTCTTTGCCACCCCGAAGGAGGAGCAGTCGCACGGCTACGGCGCCTTCGGGGAGGATTTGCTCGATGAGGATGATGATCCTGCGCGTAAGAAGGCGGCCAGGACACTGTCCCTCAGCCAGATGACGCTGGGAAAGAAGGCGTCGAGAACGGGAGTACGAAGTTGACGCAGTCGGCCGCTTTCTAGTGCGTTGTTTTTTGAGATTTCTCATTATACCCCGGGAGATTCCTCCCACTCATGAGACGACGACGGTGGTTCTTTTCTCGGCAGTTGTTGAGTTGAAGTCTCGCTCGTCTTAGCGATTCGGCATTGATACCTAATCGGAATTTCTGACGAATTCAGCATTATTACGGTAGCGGAGTCTTTGTTGCATTAATTTGTTCTCTTCTAGTTTGCTCTTGTATATGACTACCCATTTCCGTTCTGGACGAAGCAGTTGGAACAGTCTTGATGGGATACATCCCTATGACGCGGATTTCTTTTTCTTTGGGTTTCATTTCGTTTCTGAGAGTCTGGCCATGTTGGCGGGGATGAAGACTTGAAAAGTCCGTCAGTAGGTAGTGCCGCGCGCATCGTCATTTCCAAGTGCTCAAGGGCCAGCGTCAGCCTTGGAGGGTTCACGTTGCGGGCGGTGGAGGTGCCAATTTGCGGTCGCGTACCGCTGGTCGTGGTGCCAGGTGGGATCGAAGATAGCTAATAGCTTGAGTGCCTCACCTTGAAGCTTTTCCAGGGTGTGCGCGTGTACAATATCAAAAACATGTTCACACACATACGAAGTCTTTGAGATGACGATCATGTCGATCGCCCAGAGTTACACTGTCACTCGTACGATGGTCCCGCCTGGGTCATTGCAAATCCATCGTGGAAGCCACATGGCTGGCGTCCGCTTTGTTCACAGGCAGGTTGTGCACCCGAGTCTGCCGTGGCGGCGAAACGAACGGCGGGCCGAGAAGACAAGGCCAGGGGACAAGGTCGCCTAGTGCCAATCTCCGGGTCGTCATCTCGGGAAGAGGAAGAGGAACAGGACCATAATGTTTCGAGAACAATTCTCGGTTCCAGCCACCCATATCGCCGCGAGCATGCCGTTGGGAATGGGGAACGGGGAAATCTAGCAAGGGCTTGACCTGGGCCGTCAAGCAATTGTTTCCAGGTCCGCTCTGCCCCGCAGCCGTGATTTGGCAATCGTTTTCCGAATGGTCCGAAATATATCGTATTCTTCAACTTCTGTAAGTCGGTGTTTCGTGAGGCATTGTGTGCATAGCATAAATATGGAATACCTGAAAGTTTGAATGAATAATCGCCGGCAGCACGCCGCGCCCGCGACCGAGTCATCCCCGTGTCCATCCCCCGCCTCCGAAAGATTGCGGCGCCGTGTGCTCGGGTGGACCTACGTAAGCAGGAAACAAACCGACCACTAAGGACGCCCAGAGATAGGCAGCTAATCTGCCACGCACAAACCTCTATGCTAAGCTTCCCGCGCGACATAATCCAAAGATACGCACATACCAAGCCAGACCAGCCTCCCGTCTCGCGCGTGCTCCTCGTGGTGAAAAGCATATTTCGCATCCGTCTTTTTTCTTCTTCCCTACCTTTTAACCCCTCGCCGCCACCAAAACCCCTCCTCGTTTGCGCCGTGACATCAACGTCCCCAATTTTGCGGTCGAACGTCACTGCCCCCTCCCCCCATAGAGGATACATCTCTCGCAATCTCTGGTCGCGTCACCGAATCCCCTCAATCACGGAAATCCTCAACAAACCGTCGCAAAAATGTCCGGCTGGGTAGATTGGTCAAAGACCACGCGGTCCTCCGACTACCGCGGGTCAACCTCCTTCGCAACCTTTATGATCATTGGGCGTATGTGGCAAACCCTCCCCCTCTGCCCGGTCGCCTTGTCTTCGCCGGCGCAATGATGCTAACGCGCGTCCCAGCAACCTGCTTCTTCCTCGGGATCCTCTTCGCCTCGTTCCCCTACGATTTCCCCCTCCTCTGGACCTCCGCCCCCGTCCCCGAGTCCTTCTACGCCCACCTCGAGACGCACCTCAAGTTCATGCACCAGTCCCCGCCCCTCATCGGCCGCCTCCTCAACATCATCGTCTTCACCGGCTTCCTCGGCTTCTTCATCAAGCTCTTCCGCCCCTCCGAGGCCAACGTCCTCTTTGACGGCGCCTCCCTCGTCCTCTACCTCATCGGCGTCGGCGTCTACATCACAAACATCGTAAAGGGCCTGCGCTCCGTCAGCGCCGGCATCTGGGACGACCCCAACTGGGCCGCGAACAATGGCGGCGGCGACGAGAACGGCGAGGTCATCCTCGGCAAGGAGGATAGCCTGAAGGTCCTGGCCGCGAGCAACACCATCCTCGCACTCGTGCTCGTCGGCGTCCTCGTGCTGCAGGCCGGGCAGTGGTACGCGGAGCGCAAGGACCGCGAGGACTTTGCCAAGCTCGAGGAGGAGGAGAACAAGAAGGGCGCGTCGTCCAAGAAGAAGCAGTGAGGTGTCATAAGTGCGTGCGTGCTGGTCTTCGATGCCAGGTGGGAGGCAGGCGACTTGCGTTGGAATGAGAGCAGTTGGCTTCCTCCTGCATGCGAAGTTTATGTCATGAACTTCGTGTGTCATAGATGCGATGTATGCACGCGATCATCGCTTCAGCGAGTTGCCCGGTTCTTGTCAAAAGGCACCATGTGTTGAATATACCATGTCTAACGTCTTTTTTTGTATTCTGGGTCCGTCTACCCATGGGTCAACAAGGTGCTAAAAACAACTAATGAAATCTTTTCATATGACGACCATTTGTCCTCTCTCTTTTTCTCTCATCTGCTCTTTACTTCATCATGCAACATGCGCTTACTCAAGCTTGAGCTGCTCAAACTGCTTAATCGTACCCTCGAAACCCCTCGCCTCAGACTCGAGGTCGACAACCTTCTGCCTGTCGGCCTTCTGGACGGCCTCCGCGACCTTCTCCTGGTAGGCGGGGTCCTCAACCAGCTTGCGCTGCTTCTCGATGTTGGTGCGGGCCTTGTCGAGCTTCTTCTTGGCCTTCTCGATCTCGGCATCGAGGTCGACGCGACCCTTGACGTGGAGGTAGACAGAGGCGGAAGAAGCGACGGGGAAGGCAACGCAGCCGGCGGGGCGGGCGGCATCGGGGGCGACGATGTCGATGCCGGTGACGCCCTTGCCGCTGAGGGACTTGATGGAGGCAACCTGCTCCTCGATCGTGGAGTGAGAGGTGGCGTCGTGGGCCTGGATAATGACTGCATTTCGTTAGTGACTGACGTACACATAACATGTAAAAACACCTACTTCTGGCCTCCTCCTTCTGGGCGTACTCGCTCATGAGCGATCTCGCGGCGCGAGAGCAACCCAGGACAAGCTCGTAAGCGGCCTCGGACTTGGGGTCATCGAGCTTGGCGTTGTAGACGGGGTAGCTGGCCAGCATGATGGACCTGGTCTTGTCCTCGGGACGGCGGGGCAGGCGCTGCCACAGTTCTTCCGTGATGAAGGGAGTGAAGGGGTGAATCATGGTCAGCGCACCCTCAATCGCAGTGTAGAGGGTCTGGACAGCGCTGGCCTTCTCCTCCTCGGTACCGTCCTGGATGATGGCCTTGCTGTTCTCGATGTAGACGTCACACAGGTGGCTGAGGATGTACTGGTAAACGATGCCGGTGGCGTGCTGGAACTCGCGCTCGCCCAAAGCAGTGTTGATGTCCTTGGCGGCGGTGTTGAGCTTGTGGAGAATCCACTTCTCAGCAAGCGTCTTGCCGGCGGCCGGCTCCTTGAGAGGGACGAAGTCCTCGGGCAGCTTGCCAAGGACGTACTTGGACGCCTGCCAGATCTTGTTGCAGAACTTTCTCCAGCCGTGCATGACCTTGACATCGAAGTTGACATCGCCACTTGTCGATGTAAGCGCGGCCATGGTGAAGCGGAGGGCGTCGGCACCGTTGCGAGGCAGACCTTCGGGGAAAGCCGTCTTCTGGTACTTCTCGGCCTTCTGGACCTCGCTGGGGTGCAGGTTGCCGGTGCGGAGCTTAGCGTGAAGGTCCGGCAGAGAGATACCGGAGATGGCATCCAAGGGGTCAATGACATTGCCCAGAGACTTGCTCATCTTGCGACCCTCGGAGTCACGGACGAGACTGTGGCAGTACACCTCAGTAAAGGGAACCTGGCCAGTAAGCTTGATGCCAAGCATGACCATACGCGCGATCCAGAAGAACAGAATATCCCAACCAGTCTCAAGGACGGAAGTAGGGTACAGCTCAGCCAGATCGTTAGTCTTGTTGGGCCAACCCAGGGTAGAGAAGGGCCAGAGACCAGAGGAGAACCAGGTGTCCAGGACATCTTCATCCTGCTCCAGGGTGAATTTTTTGCCGGGTAGGGCAGCCTTGGCCTTGGCCTCAGCCTCCTCGCGAGTCTTGCCAGCGAACCATTGCTTGCTGTCCAACGAGTCGGCCTGTTCACCCTCAACCTTGGCCAGGTAGACGGGGCAGCGGTGTCCCCACCAGAGCTGACGGGAGATACACCAGTCGTTGATGTTGGCCATCCAAGCGTAGAAGCTGCGCTCAGAAGACTCGGGGCGAATCTTAATCCTGCCATCCTTGACAGCAGCAACAGCGTCATCAGCCATGCTGCGCATGCTCATGTACCACTGAGGCTTCAGCAGAGGCTCAATAACATCCTTGGAGCGCTCACAGAGGGGAATGGTCATGGCGTTGTCCTTCTTGTCAACGTAGAGGCCGAGGCTCTTGAGCTCATCCTGGATGGCGTAACGGACGTCGAATCTCTTTTGGCCCTGGTACTTGCCACCGTTCTCGTTGATGTTACCATCATCGGTGAGAATGTTGATGAACTCGAGGCCATGCTTCTGACCAAGGTTGAAATCGTTGGGGTCGTGGGCGGGGGTCAGCTTGACGGCACCAGTACCGAACTCCCTGTCGACGTAAGTGTCGGCGACAATGGGCAGGAAGCGGCCCTCAATGATAGGGTGCTTGGCCCTCTTTCCAACGAGGTGCGTGTATCTAGGGTCCTCAGGGTGGACAGCGATACCAGAGTCACCCAGCATCGTCTCAATACGGGTGGTAGCGACCTCGAGGAACTCATCAGAGCCCTCAATTGGGTACTTGAAGTGAATAATGACACCAAACTCAATCTTCTTCTCGTAGCCTGGGACGTCGAGCAGTGTCCTGCCTGTCAGCTCCTTGTTGTTGACCTCGAGGTTTGACAGAGCAGTGGTCAGGCGGGAAGACCAGTTGACGAGTCTGTTGGCACGGTAGATGGTGCCCTCCTCGAAGAGTCTGACGAAAGTCTCGGCAACGGCGGCAGACAGATTCGCGTCCATGGTGAAAGCCTCACGGCTCCAGTCGAAGCTTCCTCCCATCTTCCGGAGAGCAGCGTTGATCTTGTCGTGGTATTCGCCCTTCCAGGTCCAGACCTTGTCGACGAAGTCCTCACGGCCCAGGTCATGACGGGTCTTTCCTTCTCTCCTCCAGAGCATGTTCTCGACAACGCTTTGTGTGGAGATACCGGCGTGATCGCATCCGGGCAGCCAAAGCGTCGTCTTGCCCAACATGCGGTTCCATCGAATCATGATATCCTGAAGCGAGTCGCCAAGGGCGTGGCCCAGATGCAGAGCACCAGTGACGTTCGGCGGGGGGTGGGCAACGACAAACTTGCCCGCGGGCTTGCACTTGCCATCGGCCGTGAACTCGGGCTCTGTCATGATGTCAGCTCAGATTTCCTCATCGACTCATTTGTGTCTTACTAAAGAAGCCCTCCTTCTCCCACCATTCATACCAGGCGCTCTCGACAGCCTCGGGGTGATAGGCCTTGAAGTGGGGGTCTTCGAGAGACTTGAGGCGCTTCTTCTCTCCCTTCGGGGTATCTTCAACGTATTCAGGGATAGCCTCCTCCTCCTTCTTCTCGGCCTTGGCCTTCTTCTCGGCCTTCTTTGAGGGAGCAGCAGTCGCGGCCTTCGCGGCCTGGGCAGCCTGCTTCTGCGCAAACTTGGCAGCCTTCTCGGCCTTCGCGCGTTCCTTCTTCAGCTCCTTCTCGGTCTTCACCTTCGGCTCCGCGCCGGCGGCGGCGCCAGCGTCCTGGCCAGCAGCATGGGTATCGGCGGTCGCGGCGACCTGAGCCTTCGTTTCGTTCGAGGCAGGGGGAGGAACCTCCTCCTTGAGACCCTCAGTGGCACCGACTAGAAGACACAAGAACGCAGGATCAGCTTCAAAGTCGAATCATACGACAAACGAGATGCGCGCGTGGTGGGAAAAGGCATCGTGAGAATGTGGGGGTGTATGGAGGGGTAGGCGTACTGGGGTTTCCGCGTCCGCTGTCGGTAGCCATGGTGGCACGTGTCTGGTGAAA
This sequence comes from Colletotrichum horii, assembly GCA_027406005.1. NCBI lineage: Eukaryota > Fungi > Ascomycota > Sordariomycetes > Glomerellales > Glomerellaceae > Colletotrichum > Colletotrichum horii. The sequence goes on along the minus strand of JANVYB010000001.1, from coordinate 6,352,459 downwards.
AGGTCGAAGACTTCGACAAGGACGAACTATTGGACGTGGACTGAGGATTGGAGGGCGCACGCGGAGTGCTCGAAGAAATATTGATCTGGACGTGGTGGATATTTTGGTGAAGAAGCCCGAGGGAGAGGGGCTTCAACTTATGTCCAAATACCAGGTGGGAAAAATTAAGAGCACAGAGGTTTCCCGATGAGGGGCAGGGAATTATGACTCGGCGGTCTGTTTGGCAGCACTTCCTCGAATTTGACTCACAGGATTGGACGTCTAGGTCTGCTCAGGGCGGCGTGGGAGGGAGGGGTCGTCCGCCGTCATGCGCAAAATCGGATCCGGCGCACGCCTAAGGCCCTCCACTGTGGCTAGTTGCGCAGGGGTTTTGTACGTAGGTATCGATAAGCAACCTAGCCCGGTAGCGGGTCCCCTGGCCTGGGAAAGGGTTCCCCAGATGCACCGTGAATGACTGGACAGCCACGGCGTCCAATTGAAGCATCATCAATTCAGTCATCGCATCTTGACGTTTGGAACTTTTGTCTTACAATCCGACCTTCCTTTCTCAGATCCTGATTATAAACACTCTTTTTGACTCAATTGATCGATGTCGCAATCTTTGTGACTCAATTGCTTGATATCGCAATTTTGAAGACCACCGTGTATGCAGGATTCGACCCTCAGCGTACAATAGCTTCCAGGTGAAAACCCGGACAACGCCGAAGAAAAGTGGTGACGCGATGTACTCGCCGAGAGCCTTCTCACGGCTCAGTCACATCCGTCAACCCCCAGTTTCCAGAAGATGGTTCTCTGAAGTCTCTCGGTTCTCCGTTCATGGCAACGCAAATAACTCAAAGGTACATTTCAAATATTGCCCCAAAACTTGTCTAGATCTTGGCTCTGACCTTGACGGCTTAGAGCAGCCTCATCACGACAGTCAAAGGCGCTCAGCTGGATAGTAGCAAGCAGAAAGATGCTCTCCTCATCCTTGCTTCTCGTCAGTTTGCATCTTGGCTTCAGGATGAGAAGTTCATGGGAAGTCTCATAGAGCCCTTCTCAGCATTAAATCAAGACGCCAGCGGATTCCATACCGTTGCCGCGGCAGTGGATGGCCTTCAACCTCTTCAGCCTCTTACAGAGATCCCGCACGGATTTTCCTTCTATCGTGGCAACCTCGACTCGCTTTTGCCCAACCTGTGGAAAGACTCTCAGTCAAAACCCTCGAGCAATCCGAAGCTGCAGGCATCCCTCAACTTCCAGCTCAATCCTCTCAACGCTTTGTCTTCGTCTACGATATGTACGCTGCCTCTGGCCAACACCATATTCCAGAACGGCAGACAATCCACGCTTTTAGCAACCCGCTGGAGCAGATCCGGAAACACACTAGTCCAGGCCGAGGTCGCGGAGAAACAAACCCAAGACGTTTGTTTCCCACACGACCTCGCCAGCGCCGAGACTGCCATTGAGGCGCCATTGGTTCCTATAACGGCCCCTCGCAGGATTCTCAGCGGTCTGGGTAACATCATTCGACAAATTGAGGTCAATGATCAACCCACCCCGGCGTCAAAGGAGCTCGAAATTGCCGTCCAGACTCTCTTTGATAGACGACTGAAGGAAGGCCACAAGTTCCCTCCGGGCCCTGTCGGTGTTTGGGCTGTGGTCGTACCTCCCTCTGGCAAGCAAGTAGAGGACGTAGACCTTCTACGGGAGTGGGCAAACAGACTGAATGAGAACAGTACTGCCGAAGATGAGTGGAAGCACGCCTTGGGCACGAAGGGTTTCTTGCGGGATCTGTTGAGTCACGGCACCAGAGTCTACAGAATCTGTAAGCACCTCTGAGATAATTACCCAGTTTTGAGATGCTAATGGTCGTTGTAGTGAGCGGCGGAGGTGGATGGGGAAAGAAGCAAGGTCTTCTCTCCCTGGACCCTGAAACGAAGTACTCGCCCTCTTCCGAGGAAGAGGACCTGAATAGCTTCATCCGCTCCTTCTCCAGCCAACACGACGGCGAAGCCCAAGAAGGCGTCGTGGCCCCAGGCTCATACGTTCAATACTTCGTCTCTCCTCCCGCCACCGCCAAGCCGGCGCTGTCTCCCACTAACAGCTCATTTGCGAGCGTCGCCTTTGGAGCTTCAGAAAGCGCACTCGCGGAGGATACGGCTTCGACCGAAGGTCCGTCGGGGTGGGAAATCGTGCCCGGTCACTTCGGTGCCGTTAGCAGCCACGGACTCTTCATCGCCTCTCAAGGAAACAAGCTGATACATACTAACGAGACGAAGCTCGACGTGCCAGACACATGGGTCGGTTACAGAAACTGAGGTGGTATAGTTCATGCGTTGCTGGTAGTCGAGCGCAAAAGCTCGTGTATTGTAATTTGTAACACCGCAAAAGATCTACACCAACATAGACAACCACATAATTTTCGACTCCAGTTGTGCAATGTCCTCCAGTCTGTTTAGAGATCGGGCACTCAGTGGCGGTTCATCCGTTGTGTCCTGGCGCCGGCTGTGCGCGGCAATAACCAGCCGGAAACTGACGCAATTCTGTAACTGCAGCTCAAGTGGCCGCAATCTTCAACCTCCACAACCCAACTCATCTCATATCATCAACTAATCTCACAGAAACCCGCCGATATTAATCCCCAAAAATGGCTACCAACGGCGTAACACCCTCAAAGATTGGGGTCATCTCCATTGGTGACATGGGCGTAGGCATAGCCAAGCTGCTCATCGCCAAAGGCTTCGAGGTCGCAACAAACGTCAAAGGCCGCAGGTAGGCAACTCACTCACCTACCAACAACCCCCTCACATCCAGCCCATCTCAGTTCTAACCTTCTTCACAGCGAAGACACAGTTCAGCGCGCCCGTGATGCAGGCGTAGAACTAATAGACTCAGACTTCGACCTAGCATCCCAATGCGCCGCAGTCCTCTCCGTCGTGCCCCCGCGCGACGCCGAGGCCACCGCCGATCGCATCATCGACGCCCTCCAAGGAACCACCCGCCCCGTCCCGCTCTACTTCATAGACATGAACGCCGTCGCGCCCTCGACCTGCAAGTCCATGGCGGCGGCCTTCACCCGTTCCCGCGTCCCCGCAGTCTTCATCGACGCATGCATCATCGGCGCCCCGCCCCGCCTTCGGTCGGCCCCGAACGCGGGGACAAACGTCTCCTCCTCCTCGGCCCCGCCGACAGGAGACGGTGACGACTGGGTCGTCCCCGGTATGCCCATGTCCGGGCCCGATACGCTCGTCGACTTCCCGGGCGGCGCAGAAGGTCTGGGTGCGAGGTTGAGCGCCGTGCTGGGCGGGAAGCATATCTCACCCGAGATCGGCGCCGCGAGCGGGCTAAAGATGTGCTTTGCGTCCATGTCCAAGGGCTTCACCGCCATCGCGACGCAGTCGTTCACCACGGCCTCACGTCTCGGCGTCCTGGACAACCTGCGCGAGGAGCTGTCCGCGCGGCTGCCGACGCATCTCCAGTTTGCCGAGAAGGGCGTCACGACGATGCCGCCCAAGGCTTATAGATGGGTGAGAGAGATGGAGGAGATTAGTAAGACTCATTCTGAGGAGGGCGGTTTTGGGCCCGAGATGTTTCTGGGAGCTGCGGGGGTTTACAAGGCAGTGGGCAGTTTCGCACAAAGGGCGAGAAGGCAAGAGACCTACTCCGAGATGTCGTTCTTGCCACATGGGCATCTACCCTGGAGGAAACGACATTTGCCCATATGGGCATCGACGTGTTCCAGCAACAAGGAGTATTCGCTGTTGACGTGCAGCGTCACTCAACCTGGGCTAGGATCCACAAGGGGGAGACCGCATGCAAGCAACTCGGCATCATGACGTGGACCGGCCGAGGTCTTGACCTCGGCCATAACGCGGGCAATGACGCCGCGAACACCCTCCAGAAGCTGATCGCGCTGGCCCACCTCACCCAAACGCAGCAAAAAACGGTGGAGAACGGCGGCGCGCTGCCATACATCAAACCCTCATGGGTGTACTCAACGTTCGAGGTCAACCAGGCATTGGGCCCCCGCATCTCATCGGCAATCCTCGATCACAAGACGGACGTCCGGAAAGATGTCCTGGAGGGCGTGCTGCCGAACATTCCGGTTGGCCGCGCTGTTGTCGCCAACGAGGCCGACTTTGTGGAGGACGGGGCGGGGGTTGGGTCTTTCCCATCCTCCTCCCATGACGTCCCAGACGCTCACGCCCAGACTCATAAGGATTCGCTTGTCAAGCTTCCACCCAAGCAGTTGCCCGAGGGGGTTGGGTCCTTCCCATCCTCCGAGGTGCGCGAGGAATCCCAGGCCGGCACCTACGATCACCATGCACTTGCCAAGCTTCCATCCAAGCAGTTGCCCGAGGGGGTTGGGTCCTTCCCATCCTCCGAGGTGCGCGAGGGGTCATCGTCTATCACTGGCACCGAGACGATCCGTTTCCGTTTACCACCCGCCGGCAAAGGTAAATACAGTTGGATCCCCACACGGTGGAGGGCCAAAGACGAGGGCTTAGGAGGCTGTTGGGTAGAAATGCGAAGAGAGGAATTCGAGACGGAGAAGAGGGTTCATCCCAAGCTCGCCAGCTACTTCGATCAGTATGCAAGCGAGATGAAGATGGAGGAGGGAGGTGCAGCATACAACTATGACGGATGTGACAGTGACGACGACTCTGACGACGAAAATCCCATTCGAAATGTCGCTGTGGCAAACAGAGCCTGATTTGTTCTAAGTACTACAACTGCAAATGAATACAATGGTCCGCGTTCATATGTTCCTGTTTGTTTCATGTTATGGCTGTTGCAAATGCTCGAGTGAAGACCATGACTTCCAACCTCTCCAGTGATATATTGTGCACCTGCGTCGTCTGTATTGGCCCTGAACCATTAATCCGAAGCTTCTGCCGTCTGATTTTGACTGAAGATGAATTGATGTGATACTATTCTCCATTTTCGATAATTCGAGCATGTGCTCAGTATTCAATTCAATTCAACTCAGGTCATGATCACCAGAAAAAGGAAAATCAGTCTCGAGGGACAGCCAAACATTCCGCGAAATTTCCTCTCGCGTGACTTCACGATATTTTGCACTACAGACAACTTCACCAGTCAGGCCCCTTCATGTATGGATAGCTGAAGGCACTCCCTGCGAGAATGCTATGGATGCCGGACGAGGCGAAGAGGTGCCAGACCCACACACCAACCGTGCGCAACTACCGAAAGCTCAATGCAACGGCGCCACATTGACCACGACACCGCTCTTGCCTCGTACGACAAACAAACAGTGATCATCAACCCCGACGGGCTCCTGGGATAATGAGCACTTCGGTCACACGAACTGACTCCAGCCGATACCCGAACATGCATCAGCGACACACCATCAGACCCGTTCTCGTGACGCATTGGAACCGAACAATCAGAAACAGGCGCTGATAACGGTCACGATGCTACGGGGCTCTCAACACAGAGCTCGCTGCGCTTTTTATGGGGGCTGAGAAGATTGGAAAGAGAAAGAGGGGCACAACGCTCGAGGATGTTGCGGCTGCTGTGACGGAGGGATTCGAGACGAAGAAGAAGAAGACGGATTGAAGCGTAGAAACGGTGAGAATGTAGACGGCATGGCCCCTCACTGGGACTTGATACAGGCGCATGTAGCAAGACAACACAGCAATTTTGCACATATTGTAGTCACGATCATAGCAGGAAGAAACTATGTGTTTGAAGATGTCCACTCTGCCAATCCACCCCTCACCACCACGTAATTTCATATATACACGCTCCGCATGCCATCCGCTGAACCTGAAAGTCCGTAACGCCCTGCACCGCCATCCAGATGCGACGGACCCATTCTTGTTTTCGTAGCCTCCGTTCTGTTATTATTACAGCGTAAACCATTACGTTCGCCGAACCAGTATTCATACATGCCATATGGAACAAAATGCCGAGCCCATCATCACACATCACACGTTACAACACAGAAAGCGTCAAATCTCCCATGATGGCAGCCTTGAGCTGAATCTCTATCTCGAGGTTCATTTTTAGATCGACAATGAACCCCCGTTCACCGTCGTCGAGGATGTCGCGTGGATTCCTAGTCCGCACCGGCAAGGGTCTGTCGCCGTCGTAGTCCGGCCCAAACTCCACGCCAGGGGGCACAATGGTCCCCTGTTGAGACTGTTCGAGGATCGGTCCCCGAAGGGAAAGGTCCATCTCCGTCCGTGTCCGGATCGGACGGCGTCGAATAGGGGGAACAGTCGACGAGGAGCTCGACGTCGTGTCGGTGTCAGACGCCGCGCAGGGCTCGCCAAGTCGCGGGATCCTCCTGGGCGCAGACCGCCGTACAGGTATGGCCGGCCGGTGAGGCACCGGGTCTGTTAGTTGTTCATCCTCCGACGGCATCGGTGGCGCCAGCGTCGGTCTTGAATTTGACGCAGTAGGACGTCTTGATCTAGGCCTCGATTGCCTAGACGAGTTGGGTGGTGGGGTTGGTGGAAAACGGCCGAGTTCCTCGACGTCGCTTCCACGTTCACGATCTGAGCCTTCTGAGACCGACCTTACGTCTCCAGAGTCTGAGGGCGGAGGACGCGCAGAGGGTCTCCTACGTCTAGGCGGCTGAGAGCTGGACCTTTGTGTCCGCTGTGTGGAGTTATTGCGAGGTGGACGTCTGCTGTTGGTTGATGGCAAGGGGCCCTCCGTGTGCTGGGCAGATTCCATCTCGTATTAGAGATGATGGCCTTCCCACAAAGTGTGGCAACCAGATGATGACGGAGTATAGAAGTAGTTAAGGGTTATTGCAAGGCCTCCGGAAGAGGTCGGGATGGCCAGACAATGTCAAAGACAGCAGGCAGCGGTTGCGTATGTCGCGCTGATCTCAGAAAGTAAGATGTTAGAGCCTTGAGGGTTGAAACAAACCCTCGTGTCGTGCTCCTTCAGTTGGAATGTCTGTTTGAGTGACGATCGACGTGGTCGCGATTCAGTCGTAGAGAAGCAGCTGCAAAGCGTGAACAGCGGGAGAAGATGCGGTCGCCGCTGGGAGATATAAGCCAAAATGCGTACCAGCGACAGTCATGCTGCTGCGTTGCTATTATCGTCGGTCCGTTTACAGTCGCAGGCGCGGTGAAGGTTAAAGCGTCGGTGTCCCCGTCTACCTTGGTGCTGTTGTTTGCGGTTCAACGGCGACTCTCCATCTTTGTTGCAACGATTTCCAAGGTTTGGAATGACGGCAGAGGGGAAAGAGGCAGGGAGGAGCGGCGTAGAGAAGGGCGGCAAGACTGGGGCCGGGGCAGTAAAAGGCAGCTGCCGTGAGTACGGCGCGTGCAGCAGGTGGTGCATGCACATTGACGTTGCAGGTTGGACGTGCACTTTGGCGGGGGGTGGGACCTGGGCAGACAAGCTGGGGCGACTTCCCTTCCTTGGTTTTTGGAGAACGTTGCCAAGTTGCATGTCACATGCATGGAGGGTCCCCCAGTTGGACGCTGCGCCGCTGGATGTCTTCCATTTGGGAAACTTGATTTTTTGGGGGGGACAGCGTTAGTCGTGGGCCTCCCCAGAAAGGCATGTCCCTTGTATTCGGCAGCCGCAACACGGGACGTTGCGGCTGCAATGGCCCTGCAACTGCAAGTCCAAGGGATGAGGCCTGTTTGTCCGTGGCCATTCGCGAAGAGGCTACTTGGGGATCTGCAGACCTCAACAGGAATATCGGCATGACAATCTTGATCTTGGGATATTTCGAAAACCGGACCGCAGTCCGCCAAAGGGTCCAAACTCCCATGATTGGTGCCCTGACCTTGACCTGCGTTCCACGTCCCGGAAGTTGGTCTTTCGAAGAGGGGTTACTAATTGTTGGTTTCTATAAGGGTCCAATATGCTATTGGTGAACTTGAACAATGGCATTCTACACACCTGGCCGTCCACGTGTCTTGCTTCCCTCCCTTGTCTAAGGGATCTCGTGACTCCTTCGACACGTCCAACTTCTGCCTGTCTACATGGACCTGACACAGACAGGCGCAAAGGGGATTACTCAATCATGTCGATATCGTCGGTGGGGGCAGCTGCAGCAGCAGCGCCGGCAGCGTTTGCGCCACCGTTTGCCTCAGCCGGAGTCTCGCCGGAGTTGCCTCCGCCAAAGTAGTCCGCCATCTCGGCGTCCAACTCTTCCTGTGTCTTCCGAGCCCGCCCGTTACTTCTGCCACCTCCACCCCCACCACCACCTCCTCCACGACCGCCCTCCTGGTCTCGATGGCCCTCTCTGCGGGCACCCGGCCTGCGTCCGCCACCCCCTCCACCCCCACCACGTCGACGCGGCATGGGGCTGCGCGAGCGGGTTCCGGGAATGTATCTGTCGATGCCCTTGCTGGCAGCATCGTCCATGTCGTATTTCCGACCGGGCGACATCGATCTTGATCGGCCTCCGGGTGCGGAGATGCGCTCGGATAGAGGGCGGCCCGGCATGACTGCAGAGTCGAAGGGATTGCGAGAAGAACGACCACCGTGCCCACCAGACATGAACGACAACTTGATAGGTTGGCCTGCAGCGGGTTAGCGACGGACGACCGCAGGAAAGGACCAGGCTGCATACCATTTGCATTGGCGCCGTCAAACTCCTTGATCGCCTCCTGAGCGTCCTCGCGAGTTGACATGGTAACAAAGGCAATGCCTTCAGACCGTCCAGCACGGTCATACTTGAGATCCAGCTTCACGACGGGGCCAATTCTGTTAAAAAGTTCCTATGCCCCCTTTTAGCTTCATTATACTGTCGTTGCGTTGCACTCGTCCATACCTCGAGGTCCTCGGCAGTCAGCTCATAGTGCACGTTATCGACGCGCAGCTTTGCACTGCTGGAGTCTCTGATGCGACGCGTTAGCATCTTCCCACGGTATGGGACACGTAGATCCTACCTTTGTTCCGGCGAGTCACGTCTTCTTCGGTTGTTCGGGCCGCGGCGGGAATCTGTCGGGCTTTAGCAATCGAGTACGAGGCCGCTGAAGCTTGTCAAGCCATACCGTGTTCCTCGAAACGATCATGGACCCATTCACTACGGCGGTGTTAACAGGCTGCCAGCGCGCTCGATTCTTGTTGAGCTTACCTATCGAGGTTTCTGGGTTCATCACGGAACGACTGAATAGCAGGCGGCGACACCTGTTAGCTAGGCCCTTCCAATTGACAAGAAGCGGTCCCGATCTTCAACGAGGCGTCCAGCGTGGACCGACTGGTGCGAGAATCGAAATCGACCGGGATAAGGAGGGAGGATCATTCAACCTGGCCGGTGAGCCTGATGGTCTACCGCGTGCGAACATCAGGGGTCGGAGTAACGCGTCGTACCTTTCTAACGCCATCACGAGGGTATTCCTGGCGTTCACGTTCGCGCCTTCGGGGAGGGCCGCCCCGACGGTTGTTGTTGTTGTTGTTGTGGTTGCGAGGGCCGCTGCTCTTCTGTTGATGCATCGTCAGCTTGGGATGGGCATCGCTTGAGGAGCTGCAGATGGTGGTACCTTTTCGCCGGCGAGGATCTCGTCGAGACTACGGTCCAGCTTGTCCGCCATGGTGGAACTCTGAATGCAATGCTGCGGTCTGGGAAAATTGGGAAACTGAGCGGTAGGCCGAATTGACTGTCGCGAATATTAAGCCTTGACCATGCGGATAGAAGGTTTGCTGCAGGATGGATTGGACAGCCGTCGCTCTTTGGATGCGACAACGGCGAGGCGACCTCCACTGCACGAGTTGAGCTCGGACGGAGCAGCCGACAGCCACAAGACAAGACGGGGACCTGATCAGCTCTCCGGGCGGTGTATGTGGCTGTGGCTGGTGCACACCTCGGAGGCTCGAACCACTGGGTACCTACCTACCCTACGCAGTACAGCTCTTTGCACGGTTGGCGGGGTCTGATTGGACCAGAAAGAATGGACCCGACGGGACTCGGAAAGAGGAACTCACGCCTCGAGCTAAGCACATTCCAATCCACCCACCTCACGTCCTGAGAATAGCCTCTGACGGCGCGCCCCATGTTAGAAACTTAGTGGGACTCCACTGCAGGTCTCAGGGGTCAGACTGAGGTGAGGTGCAGCCTCGAGATTCCACCCCTTCTGAGCCACCCGCCTGCAGTCAACCGCGGTCTTAGCACCTCTCAGCGTCGCCGTCGCACGCTGGTCGCAAGTTTACAGCGTTGTCTCGCCCGTAACTGTCAGCGCCCTGCATGCTGAGGTGAGCCCTGACAGGCCCTGGCAGTCCCTGACAGGAGCATTTGGCTGCAGTGCCGGCCCGGAGTTTGTGTTAGTCCTCGAGGGGAGATGCCGCTAAGCCCCTTTTGTGAGCCCAACTGCAACTCTAGTGTAGAGCTGTCCTCCCCCATGCGCATCCCTTCGATCGACCTGCTACCAGTCCGAATCAACCGTCGGAATCTCGTATCTGGCCAAATTTCTCGCTCCTTCCTGCCAGAGAGAGCCACGAGAGGGAGCATCTTATCTCGACTTCTGTCCAACCTACATGGCCAACCGTTCTCTTACTCTCCTCTGCAAGAACGCATCGACACTCTTTTGATACCCACGTATCCAATACGCCGAAAGAGCGCGCGCGCCGAACCGCTGTCCCGAAAGCTACGAATCTGCAACCTAGCTGCGTGCGCGAAGAGGATCGAAGCGAACTGCCGTCAACGACAATCCTCCCGTCTGCGATCAAACTTTATGATTTCCACGTCCTCCATCGCCTCCGCGTGAGCACCCGCAGCACCCATGGCTCGCCCCATGGGGTCAGTCCGCTTGAAGAAGGCGAACCCAGTGACCCTCGTCCTCGGTGTCTTCCTGTGCATTTTCATCATCGTCTTCCTCGTTGGGCCTTCCAAGTCCTCCAAGCCAGAGCCCGCAGGCACCGCCTCCCACCATCTCTCGCCGCCGACCGCACCCTACCGAAAGAAGTCGAAATCAGACACAAGACCGCCCCCAGTCGTCCGCTACAACCTCAACAATGTCACGATTACTCCCGATCCAATTGCCAACCGCGAGTCTGTCCTCATTCTCACGCCCATGTCCCGATTCTATCAGGAGTATTGGGATAACTTGCTGACCTTGAGCTATCCTCACGATCTCATCTCCCTCGGCTTCATCCTGCCCAAGACCAAGGAGGGCAACGCCGCGACCGCCGCCCTGCAGGAGCAGATCACCAGGACCCAGGACACCGAGAAAAAGTTCAAGAGCATCGTCATCATGAGGCAGGACTTCGAGCCCGCCATAGCGTCCCAGGATGAAGCAGAGCGGCACAAGATGGAGAACCAAAAGGCCAGGCGTGCGGTCATGTCCAAAGCTCGCAACTCGCTGCTTTTCACCACTCTTGGTCCTCAGACCTCGTGGGTTCTCTGGCTCGATGCTGACATTGTCGAGACGCCGCCCACTCTCATCCAGGATCTGGCTGCCCATGACAAGCCCGTCATTGTGCCCAATTGCTTCCAGCGATACTATAATGAGGACACCAAGAAGATGGACGAGCGGCCGTACGACTTCAACAGCTGGCAGGACAGCGAGATCGCGCAAAAAATGGCCGAGTCGATGGGCCGTGATGACATTCTTCTTGAGGGCTACAAGGACATGCCAACCTACCGCGCGTTGATGGCATACCTGGGTACCGACGAAAAGGACAAGAGCGCGGAGATTCCTCTTGACGGCGTCGGTGGAACGGCGCTGCTGGTCAAGGCCGACGTCCACCGCGATGGCGCCATGTTCCCCCCCTTCGCCTTCTACCACCTCATCGAAACCGAGGGCTTCGCCAAGATGGCGAAACGCTTAGGTTGGCAACCGTTTGGGCTCCCGAATTATAGGGTGAGTAACAAACCCCTGAATCAAGGTCGTGCGACTCATGCTGACAATACGCAGGTCTACCACTACAATGAGTAATGATTAAGCATCATGGCGGGACGCAACAACAGGAGCACGCCCAATACTCTTTTACCCAAGAGGTGATAGACCTGTAAACACCCGCTTCCTCCTTTCTCAGCCGCTGTCGACAAGTTCACGGCCCCGGCGGCGGCGGCGGCATTACGAATTTATGTGCGGTGCTTTCTTGTCCATTGGAAACATATGCCTTTTAGTGTGCAGATACCCATCCTGTATCTTGCCGACATAATTGCATTCGAAATTTGGGGAGGAGAAAGAGAGGTGCAAAAAGTAAAGAGACGGCGTTTATGTAGTATATTTTTGCCCATGTCACACAAACAACAAACTACGCATACAGACTTTTATCGAGGCGACGATAGGTTCAGGACCAGGAGTCAAGGAAATAGGCACGGCAGGCGGGTAGGCTGCGGGCACCGGCGAGGATCCTGAGCAGATGCGATGCGTCCCACACGTGTAAGAATAAATGAGGCACTAGGGATCGAGGAGGAACGGGCTACGTACGGGTGACGCAGGACAGACTTGCAGCATTAGAAGGTGTTTCTTTTTTTTGTTACGTTGCGCCGAGGCAGTGTGATAGAGAGCGAGATGAACATGGTGTTCTTTTTTTCCCCACAAGGGTACACCACGAAATATCCCAACTTCTGATCCCATGGAAAATTACAATCTGACGAGCCGTCTTTCAGATGCCCTTTCCCTACCCAACCCACGCGCGCCATCCCTTCCATGTGCAACCAGCCAAGGAATAATAATAAAGATTATAAACTGCCCAAAAGATCCCGTCCCATTTCCGCTCCCGAAATCCCGACCAAATTTCCTGCTTGTCTCTCCCTTCCGTTGTTGCCCCGTTTCTTACGCAGGGCGTGTTAATGCGCTTCCTTTTTCCCGTGCTCTGCTTCCTCCCCTACCTCAAGAAGAATGACACCACATCCCCGATAACGGGAGGGTGGGGGGTTCCCACCATGTCAACGAGAAAGCTACCCTATGGGCCATCGTACCGTCCCTCGTCGTCCCGACACCAGAACTCGACGAGGGCGCGGGTGCCCAAGACGTCACCGCCGCGCAGCAGCGCCGCCACGTCGACGTTGAGCGGGCTGTCCGTCTCCGGGTACGCCAGGAGCGTGCGCACGGCGCGCACGCTCTCGAGGACGCTGTACGCGGGCGTCCAGGCGTCCTCGAGCAGGTCCAGGCAGATCTCGCCCGTCTGCAGGGCAATGTTTGCGTGCACGATGGGCGTGACGAAGCGTATCGTCGGCGGGCGGAGGGGGTAGTCTGTCGGGATCTTGATCTCGAGGAGCCAGCGGCCGTCTGTGTTTTTGTTCAAAGGAAGTCGTTAGCAATGTATACACTTGTGCGTATTCTCTTGGCTGGGAGCTTGGGGAGGGGGGAGAGAGAGAAGGAGGTTGCCAAGAAGCGCAATTGACGAGAAGCGAAGGGGGGATTCTCTCTTTCGTACCATCATATCCATTCCCAATCCCCCGTCCATTGATCACAGCCTGCCACAGCAACAAATCCTCATCGTCGACCGGCCCGAGCCTCTCAATGCCCCTCTCATCCTTCTGTTCCCCGCGCCAGACGTCAAGCTCCTTGATGAGGCGCTTGATCGCGCCGCGGCCGTCCGACGAAGACTTGGACTTCTTCTTGCCCCCGACTGCTGGGCCCGTTGGGTTTGAGTTAGAATCGGGGAGGTTCTGGATTCGCCACGACATCTTGAGGATGGGGCGGGGAGGAGAGAGGTCGAAGGGATGGTGCCAAGAGCTGTGTCGTTTGGGTCCAAGTCTGGTTTCGCAGTGCTGCTGGTCGTATGCAAACCAAACAGCCGGAATCAAGGAATGTACGGTATGCGCGCTGGCGTGGGAAACTGCTAGTCGCGATTGGATAGGGAGCTTTGTTGGAGCTTTGGCATGGAAGTGTCGAACTTTCGGATGGGGGGAGCTCTTCCCTTCAGCCCAGACGTCAAGTAGCGTGAGGCAAGTGTACCCAACAGCCTGGAGCTCGACCACGGGGTACCTTTCCCCCAGAGTGCGCCAACCAATCAAAGGAATGACGCGACAACGAAGTGGACCCTGCGGCTTCTACCGAGGCTCCTGGCCATACCTGTTCACACGCACATCGGGCCCATCGTGCGGCCCCTGACTTTGCGGGTGCTCTCCGCAAACCTGCGTGCCCCATCGTCGCAGCAGATGCTGTCCCACGATGGAGACGGCGCGTCTCGTTACGTGTCACGCTCGTTGTTGTTCGTCTCATGTAATCACGCTTCATCAAGCCCAAGGTGACTCAGAAATATGTTCATTAATATTTGTCTACGTCGCGGTTTGTCCATCGTCTACAGGGCTGAAGCAGCCGGCCGACCAAAGGACCAAGAGAACACTGTAATTGTGTCTCGACTTGTCTGCCTCCTTTTCGCCTTCCTTAATTCGCAATTCATCCCTGATATGTCCAGAGAACGGAAACAAAACCTTTGAACCACATGTTTCCGCTCCCTAGCATAGTGCCTAAAGACATATGGCCGCGTACCTGCTGCTATGCTCATGCAACTTGCTGCTCATGCTATCATCACAAAGAACGCCGAATTCATGTCCCAAAGGAGCTCGTATTATCGAGAACGCCTGCCCTTACACTTTGTGTAGAGACCAGCGCCGAGCTTGAGATGCTTTTCACCTGGTGGTAGGAGTACGTTGGTGATGGGTGACGTCTACCGAACGTGTTCGCTTTGGAGTCGTTGCCCCTTTTCCAGTAAAAAAAGACATTATCTCGTCAGACAGATCCGCCGAGAGAGAAGGTGTAAAAAAGTTGTACAATAATTCCATATACATGCGTCGTGAAGTCACCTTTATCGTTGTAGGTGCGCCTCGGGCAGCTTGCGACCAATCGCCCGGTCTGGGTGGTGAGAAAGTTGCGACTTTTCGACGGTTCTACGCCGAGTTGTCTTCCTTGTTGGGCTTCCAGAATCGCATCATGCGGCTTAACCGCTTCGATTTGCTGGACTTGTGCTTCTTATCAGTCTCACCATCATATGAAACCTCCATTGAGAGCTTGCTTCTTTCGCCATGGGAGCTGCTGATCAGCCTGCTCAGGCTAGCGAGACTCGATCGCCGACGACCGAAAGCACCCGATCCGAACGCAGCAGATGACACAGAAACTGGTCGTTGCTGTTCGGGACGAAAGCTATCTGGCCTGAATTGAGAGTTGGTGGCAAACGAGCTATCCCTCGTCATGGTTGAATGACTTGAAGTCAAAGAAGGAATGTCCACAGAAAGTCTGACCTCAGGACCCGGCTCGCCAAGAAGGAGAGACTGAAAGTTATTCTCCTCGTTGACTGACGATGGCGCCGTCGAGATGCGTTGGGCATCGTAGGACATGGGTGACCGTGGCGATGGAAACGAAGAAGCGTGGCTCATGGAGTAAGGGCTGACGGGAACATTGGAGGGCGTGGGCAAATGCAAAGGACTGACGTCAACAGGCGCCAAGTCCTTGCTTGCGAGAATTCGGCGAGGCGAAGGAGTCTCAGAACCACTCGACTCTGCCTTTTCCTGAAAAAGAGATGCTGTTCGGAATTCTGGCATTTCAGGTAATTCAGGTACGGGCTCCTCGGGGATTGTTGTTTCTTGCAGAGAAGCTACAGATCTCTCGGATCGCATGCTTGTGCCCCTCTTCACTTCCTTGTCGGTATTTATCGAAGCTGAATCGGCGGTGCTGTCGTCAACGACGTTAGACGGCAAAACGTCGAGGATAGGCTTCATGAAGGTGGTGGCAGGAGGGGTTGTCTCGTCCGTGGGCACATCCGGGTCAGATTGGGCAGTTCCCCTCCGAGCACCAGCCCGAGCTTGCGAGGCAGGAGACTTGACACCATTTTCATCCTCCTCCTCGTCCTCCTCAAACACATCAGCCATAGTCGAGCTGCTACCAAAGCGGTGAATACCAAACCGGCCGGCTTCGAAAGGGACCATCTCCGGCGCACTCTCCGCTCGTCGGTGATAGTGCATGCCAGGTCCGCTAAAGCCCTTCATGCCCTGTGCGCTGTGCAGCTGGCGCTTCGAGGTACCTGCGGCTTTCTGGGCTGCCTCCCACTCTGGGTTGTTGGGAAGAGGGGTGTTGAAGGGGCCAAGGGCAGCATCCAGATCGATCATGGGGAAAGAGGTGTCGTCCTGGGCTGAGGCTGGCCGCGGCTTCCACTCTTGAACGGCTTGCGGCTGACTGGAGGAGTCTGTGACGAGAAGTGTAGGCGTGACAGGCTCAACGTCAATCTCGGGTTCAGCGAGGAAGACTTCCTCCTTGACCTCTGGCTCCACAGGCTCAGGTCGAATGACCTCGGCGGAGAGGTCTAGATCCTTGCACTTCTTGGCCCGTCGCTTCTCCTTGCGTGTCAGGATAGAGCCAGCCCAGGTTTTAACCTTCTTCTTCTTCTTGGACTTCTTGCCATCCTTGCTGTGGGGATCGGAGGCGTCTGAGGTTCCTACGGACTCCGAAATATGTTCTGAAGAAGATGACGACAAGCTGTTGGGTTTGGATGCGGATTCAGAAGAACTAGAGCTGACAGGTCTGTTACGCAATGGCGACGCTGCCGCAGCGAATGGATCAAGACCGAAGAATGACCAGCGTTTTGGTGTCTTGGTCGGACTGGGCATAGGCGGACCAACGGTGGCTGCCTCGGCCACATTGATAAGGGCGGGAATTGAGTTTCGCCTTCTAGGAGAAGCTCCCACAGACTGAATGCTTTGGGAACGTTCTAATACCGCGCCAGCTGTGCTTGGCCTGGATTCGCTGGTCTGGCGTGACGGTGTGAGTACGAGTGGAATAACGGGTTCCGTCTCAGTATTTGTTATGGTGGGGATAGAGATGATGGAGGAGATGCTGCCCGAGACGGAATGACCGCCGGGTCGAGCTGTGACGGTGCTGGAGGTGTCACTGGATACCATGGACAATGGCCGTGGGATGAATTCCAGCGTATCAGAAAAGCCAACGCGAGCGCGGGTCACTGGCCTGGCCACGGGCGACGCCCGACCGCTCGAGCTTGCTGATCCGTCTGACGGGGTGTGCATCTCCCTAGGCACCTTCAGCGAAGGTTCAGACTCAACATACTTCAATGTCTTTTCGTCGTGCCCTGTGGGTTGATTTTCCAAGCGTCTGTTGTCGTAGTCAGAAGGGCTTGTTGGCGCGCTGCTCCCTCGAGGGGGCCCTGACGTGGGAGGCTGGAGGATGAGAGACAAATCGTGACTTGAGAGGGCAGCAGACCGGCGATGTTGGTGACCTCTACGACCCGGAGGCTTAGGAGGGGGTAGTTGGAAGCCATTTCCCGCAAATCCACTTTCTGGTCTTGTCGGACTCGTGCTCGCTACTGTGATAGAGTCCCCGGAGCGAATGCTTCCGCCGACGAATTCACTTCCTCCGCGTCTGTGGCCATGGCCAGGCCTTGAAGCAGACAGAGAGTTGGGCGATGGCACGAGGCGAGGCGATATTGGCGGAGGAGAAAGCGGAGGGCTGAGCAAAGCGGTATCGGGAGACAACGAAGCACCCGGGTTAAACGTGAAGTTGGGGAGCGCAGGCGATCTCCGGTCGAAGGACTCGGCAAAAGGAGACGACTTGTCCTGAATCTCGATGGCTGACAATGGACGTCGGCCAGTTGCCCTCGAAAAGGACGAAGGCGCGGAAGCCGAAGAAGGCCTCGCGGGGAAGACGAAGGGAGGATTCGGTAGAGGAGGCATCGTTCGCGGTGATTGTTGGGGACCTGAGCCAGAAAAGGATGGTGTCGTAGAAGAATTATGCAGCATTGCCGGGAGAGGGAGCGATTGCATCGAAGGGTCCTCCAAAAGGTGAGTGGCCGGGGTTCCCGTAAGACTCTCAGGTCCAACAGCAGTTGCCATTCTCGACTAGGCCGCGCTGCGGCAATCGTGACAGTGAGAAACTAGGCGAAGGACATAGAAAGTCGTGATAGGGAGAGAAGTAGTCGTCGGGAGGAATCAAGTCGGGATGTGTTTCGCTTCCTGACGTGGGAGGACGCGTGTTGGAGGATTTGCGAGGTGATGACGAGACTTGTGATTAGTTCTGTGGCATCAGACTTAGCAAACCAGGCTCTCGTCGGTGCTTTTTTTCCCTTCGTCGAGGCACTGAATGAATAAGGACTGGTGGGCGAGCGGGCGCCTTGCGGAAAGTGTCGAATGCGGCGCGAGGACGGTTGGGAATTGGACGAAATTGGCGTTCACGATTGCGGACGTGAAGGGAGCCGGGCGACCAGGTAAGACAAATGCTATTTATCGAAGTTGAAAATTTGAAGAAGTTGTAAAGGAGCGGACGGTGCAAAACCAGAAGCAAATCTGCAAGATTTACGACTGGAATTGGACCACGAAGCTGAAGTCAAAGAGCGACAACGGCTTCGGAAAAGGGTTTTGGGGGAAAGAGAGTTGATAGGAAGAAGAGGGGGGTTGCGACGCGGAAGACTAAAAGAGAGGATGGGATGGATGGGTGGATTTGGGATTAGAATTGGGGACAGGCACACACACAGAGGCACCACAGGCACCACACACACACACACACCAGCAGAAAACACAAGAGAGAGCGAGTGTGGAAGCGACGAGTCGGGTCCAGCGGTTGGGGGGTGGAAGTCGGAAAATAGGGGGGGCGTGGTGAGGGGGAAGGGATCAGGGAGGGGTGTGGAGGCAAAATCTGAGTTGGGTTTGGGCCGGCCGGGGGGGAGAGGGGGGAGGATGGAGTCGTGCAGTGAGCACTGAAGAGAGTGTGCAGTGTGGTCAACAGTGGGCAAGTGGCAGGCAGCCAGGCGGGTGGGCACTCGCACTCTCTCACCCATCAGTCCCTCTCTCCGTCCGTCGCGCCAGGGACACTGGACACAGGCCAGGAACAGGCGAAAAGTGGATGCGCGATTGTGATTCCATCTGGATGTGAGGTCAGGACTCAGGCAGGGCCTGTGACAAGGCAAAGCAGGGACGACACTCCAGGCTGGCCCTCTCACACACATAACTCTCCCTCCGGGACAAGCATCAGCAGGCCAGGGCTCCAGGGCTCCAGGGCTCGAGGCAGCCAGGTTGATGGGGCAGCCGTCGCGGTCGCCAGTTTTCTCTCGTCTCTGTGTTGGATCTGCAGTGTACACCATGAACCAATGAGAAGTACCC
Organism: Colletotrichum horii; assembly: GCA_027406005.1. Classification (NCBI taxonomy): domain Eukaryota; kingdom Fungi; phylum Ascomycota; class Sordariomycetes; order Glomerellales; family Glomerellaceae; genus Colletotrichum; species Colletotrichum horii. The sequence goes on along the minus strand of JANVYB010000001.1, from coordinate 6,333,480 downwards.
TGCAGGGGCAGCGTCTGCAGGAAGGTACTTGGAACCTCGCAGCTGCAGATGGGGGTTGCAGGCCAGACACACGCCAGACTCCAGATTAAGGTAAGGTGGGAGTTCCTTACAGGCAGCCAAAGGCAGGCACAGGCGCACGCAGGCACTGAGGTGAGCAGAGGAAACTGGCTTGCGCAACGCACAGCGGTTCTTGTGACCTCCCTGGTGTCATTCATAGTTTGGGAATTGAAGGCAAGATTGAAATTAGGTGCAGAGTGCAAAAGTGAGAATTGGGAAACCATGGATATACGCTGAGAGCGAGGAACGCACGTACGGCACGCTTCGTTTCCTGCTCTGTCTTTCGGTATAGCACGTCCAACCAACCATACTAGGTCATATTTACTTGCCAATGCAAGATAAACAAGTCAGATTGGATTGCTTTGCTCTTTGCGCTCGCCCGCTCTCAGATGGGTGGATGGCCTTACTCTCAGACTGCTGCAAGAACCTCCAGTCCTGAGCAGCCATCATCTTACTGTCATGACAGCGGACTTTTCCACACCGTCGTCCTCCTCCCACTGCATGCGCTTCGGTTTTGGTTTCTGAAATCCAAATCCAAATGCAGACGCAAATGCAAATAAAATTCTTGCCTTTCCGTCCACGTACCCATGGAGTATTCATGCCCGTCCTGCCGCGCTGCTGCCGCCACCATTCTGCAATCACGCACATGCATCGCAGCAAGTCGACGGGCCCTGACAGATACTTGTGCGGCCCTGCAGCTGTACCTCTCGTCTGTACCTATCGTACCTGCAGTTTTCCCAAACCTGCTTGCCAAGGGTAGGTAGGCTCTCTGTAGGTACCATAGTAAACCGAGGTGTAGTCTGGACGACCCAACCCCGACCGACCACTAGAAACCGTTCTGTGCCTGGCCAACCCGGCTAAGTCTACCCTTCCTGGGCCCGTCACTGTGGCGAGGAGGACGAGTATCGTAAGCTAGAAGGCGTCGTTGGCTGCCACACCCTCGCTCGCTGCCTCTGCAGGTCAGCTTCTTCGTAGACACCACCACCTTACTAGCCTGCCTTGCCTTCCAAGGTAGCCAGCCGGCTCGGGTTCCCGGCAGTTCGCACTAACAAGTGGCCCATCTGGCCACGGCCGCAGCCCAGGACTCTTCTTCTGGACGCCTTTGAACACGTCCAACTGCTGGGTAGCTTAGCTGTCGCATAGCTTCTTAGCGGCCGGTCACCAGACGTTGGACTGGTCGAAGTTGCGCGGTTGCCCTGGCAGAGAGCCCCTTTGGCGTCGATGGCGGCGCTGGCCGACGTTTACACCGCTTCCCCTGCCGCGACAACGAACGCGCCGTTTGATTGTTTGCTCTTCTTTGTCTCATGCCACGCTGCCACTACCAGGCGATAGACCAAATTCATACTTTTGCGAAAGGGAATCTGACTTTATCGAAATGGTTTTGCCATAGTCTGAGACCGTTGCGGGTGGATCTAACAGTCATTCGCCTGCAAGTCAAAGGCCTGGTGCTGGTGCCTCCCGTCCCCCAGGGGAAGGAAGGTAAGGGAAGCGCAAGGGAAACGGGAGCGGAAACAGGGGCGCCGCGCCCTCCTCTCTGGGAGTATTAAGCCCAGTCAAGCCAGTGCACACTTGAGGTACCTAGTAGCTTGTGTGGTGTGTCGTGCATCGAGACCTCCATTATTTTCTCTACCATAGCAGTACGTACCTGCTCTGTACCTTGCGTGCCTGCTGATCGCTGATGACTACCTGCCTACGTTTTCCCTCACGACGGCAAGGCACCACAAGCGCATCCCATGAGCAGGCCGGCCGACGCGCACGGCCACAGCAAGAAACTTCCCTTCAGAATAGAAGCCATCGAGTCTTTTGCTAGCGTGGCGCCTCTTCTTGTGGTCCCTACGGCCTTTACGAGCTCAGCAAGTTGACTGGTCCTGGACCGGCCATGACAACGTGAGGCAAGGCAGACCAAAGCAAATCCCGCAATGAAGCAGCTGCGACCACCGCATCCAAACGACATCTGCCTCACTAGACAGGCGTCGCCGGCCTGCTAGACTACCAGCACCAGTTCAACTCACTTCAACTCAGCTCGGCTCAGCTCAGCTCAACCAACGGCACCTCCCCCCTCTCTGCCCCAGCAGCCGATGCCGACCGGAGAAATCTGATCCTAAGAACATGACGGAACCAGACGGCCACCACATGGCAGGCGTACACCAGACGAATCATCGCTTCTCCGACCTACCCAAAGAAGGCCGCCCTAGCAGACAATTGCCTCTCTAGGCACCGCACCGCCTGATCTGCCTTCACCCACGCCCCCTCCATCGACGCCGTCGCCCCATTTACGGCAAATGGCAGAGAAAGCCAGAGTAAAGAGCAGAGCCTCGACGTCGTCGAGAGAACAGACGAGACGAAGAGACAGCAAAGTCAAGCCAAGTCAAGCCCGGCCAAGTCATGTCATGCCCTGTCGTCCGTCTGTCTTGCCAAAGTTCAGCAAGGCATAGCATAGCACAGCCAGCACTGCGGCGCTCACTTACACTTTCGCTCCATCATCTGGCTGCACACCGAAAAGACTGTCTCCTGTTCTTGGCTTCCTCTCCCCGACCCGAGCCACCGGGACGAGTTTCAACTTTCAAGAATCCAGAGCCGTGTTCGAATTATGCCTCGCCTCGACTCAGCTCATCTCGACAGCTACACCGCACCACGGTCCAACGCCTCGGGTTCTTGCCTTCAATCCGGAGCCGTCGCCAAAGCGGTCAAGCAGCGAGTGTGTGTGGACAGCATCCTCACTGGACTGTACGAACGTGGCTGCTTTGCAGCGGCGTAGGAGCCGAATTCCTCCTCCACGTCCAGATGCAACGGCCGCCTCTGAATGGCTCCTCATCTCGAACCAGGGACGGTCAAGGGTGCAAAACGTATGTGCCAAGTCCCCGTCGTCACTTTTGCTCTCCCACTTTTTGCTGCTAGGGCGCACAGCGCCCGCGGCCTGGAGGCGCGACGAACGAGGGATGGAGACCGCAGACGAGGGGCCACACACCCCCAAGCCTCAAAGACCCCTCCCATCTCCATATTAAATCAATCGGCCAGATGACCGATAGCACCTGGCAGATCTGCTTGCTTTTTTCCTTAGACTGGAATGGCCCTGCGGCCTGGGGGAAGACCACTTGTAGCGATAACCCGTCAGTCTCTAGCATAGGACCGAGACATCGTGCGCTGGACTTCCAAGTTTCTCTGTCAACACGGTGCTGTGGATGGATGCCGGAGCCAACCTTGGTCTGTCTGGCTTCGTATTTGATTGAGGTCGGGGCCAATCTTTCAGTGCGATCCGTCACCCCGGCACATCTCATCGAAACCATCATCTGTCAACGTCGTCCTTGGGTGCTCGTGCTGCCTAACACTGGGGAGCAGCCAGCATTCCTTTCCCACTAATGGTAACTGATGCAGTAGAAAGTCCGGATGCCTCCAGATGTCTGCTGTGTGCAGGTCGATGGGATGGAAGTAACTTAATTCTCCCATGTTTCCCGTATTTAACGCCCCGTCTCTCAACCCCGGCCTCTTGGTGGGGGAGCATGTCACAGTTGGAGCTGGATGGAGGCAACACGACGCGAACCCCAGATGGGACTGTGCCTTTTCCTGTCACTCGCAGACCAGGTTTCTATGCACAGAGCGCCCGTTGCCGAACACACCCGATTGCAGGAGCAGATGGATACGCTGTTTTGTGTCAAACCAGGGACTTGATCGCCAGGTCGCTCGGCGTGGAGAGACATAGCCACGATGTTTACTGCGATTGTCAAGAAACGACGCAAGGCTTTGACTTCCGACAAGAGAACAAAGAGAGTATCAAGCGGCATGAACTCTAATGTTTGTTTTCCCTCACGTTGCTACGGTTTGGAGCCGCATCTTGACTCAGTGTCCCTGGCCTCGAGGCCGATGATCTCTCGCGGTGCAGGATGCCAGTAATCGCAGCGACTCGGTCCGCCGCCGTCTTGGTTCGATATGGAGTTCGACAGTTTGAGAAGTCCGTCCAACGCCTGGTGGCGATCGATGGGAAACGGGCAGGTTCTTTGTGTGACAGGGCCGTTTCTTTGCGGCTTGACGGCGGTGGACAAAGAGACGAAGCTCCCCAAATGACGACGTTATTAGCCTGCTTAGCGGGCTGGTACTCTGCTCATGACCCTTCAATTGTTTCGAGTCGCCCGTTGCAACGGGAGTCAACAAACAGGCGCCCGCTGTCCTGTTGCTGGTCGACCATGCCATGCATCGAGTGACTCCAGAGTTATCCATGGCCACGTAGTGGTGTCTCTCTCCCTGAGAGTTGCAGGTGCGCTGCAGGTGCAGATAACCTCGAACCAGAATCCAGCCTGTCATTCACTCGTGTTGCATCCAAACCCATCCGCGCGAATGCAAGTTGGAGGTGGTGCACAGACGGACCTGCATGACGCCACGTACCAATCGAGGCCGAATTGAGGTTCAGACGCCTGATAACAACACGAAGGACTTGCGGTCACCAGTCGGCAGATTTATTTTGTCGCCGGGATGGCATAGCAAGTGCCATGAAGGATAGATAGGCATCGCACATACGTCAGGAGCAGCTTTCAATCAGCGCCCGGCAACTTGGAAAGTTTGGGCCGGCGACATGTCCAACATGACTGATTGCCCTGATTACCTTGGTAGCGTTGGTTACCGAGATTCCCTGGGAATCACGGTACGTCGGCGTCGGGTTCATGGCCTGGTCCACGACACCGTGGACTCTCTCTCTGCATCAGACACACCTGCATGGGGAAATCAGGACCAGTTCCTCCTTGGGGAGGCCCTCATCTCCCGGCAGGGAACAAAAATCCTCCTCGTGATTGATGCTTTGCCTCCTTGGCTGGCAACCATCTCCACCGGACCAGGATGGCTCAGTTCTCAATGAGACCCATTTCATCCTGCTCCCTTGTCCAATGTTTCTTTCCCCGACCTCTCGTCAGTCTTGCAAGCGCGGCTCCGGCCCAAAACATCCTGCCTTGCATCATTTCATATCCGATCCGATCTGCCAAATTGTTCTAAGAATACCAGTCTTTCCCGCGCCAGCCTCCCAGCCCTCAATCAGCGTTGACGGGCAGCAAATCAGAAGGCACCGCGCCGGGTCCAGTCGAATTGCGGATGACCCAAGGTAATTTCGCCTGCCAGATGACCACCAGCCGCTTTCAGCAAACCCCACGCCGCCCACGCCTCGGTAATGACATTAATGACAGCAAGTGGTGGGCAAGTCATCATAATTTTCTCGCAACACTGCCGTTGTTCAAATTTTGTGCAGTGCCAGCTGTCCTTTACCTAATCTCACTCCTTGGGATCAAACGACGGCATCCCTGCTTCAGGTGGCCAAGCACCCATCACCTTAGAGGATCTTTGGGGCCCTCGCATCGGGAACCTGGGGTCGTAGTCTGGGATATCCAAGTTTAACGCGGCCTCGAACACGTACGGGACTTCTCGATTGGTCAAACGAGCAGGGATGTTGTGTCCAAATTCTGATATTGGCGACCAAGTTGGCAACTGGAGACTGAAAAGGTCTGCCACGTTCATCTCGGCAGCCTCACGAGCCACCACCACCACCACAGCTCAATACCGGATATCAGCCGTCATCTGCTGGGTGCAATTCCATTGCAATCTTTAGTCCCGCCGACCCAACTGCCAACGTCTTTTCTGCTTCCCTGGCCGTCATCTCAACAATGAGACCAATCATAACACTGGCAAAGGCTGGGCTGGAAGGCATTTCTCTGAGGCACATAACGACGTAATGTCTCGAGGCCGGGTCCAGCCCTAAGCCACGACCGTTTGATGAAAGCTGGCGACCTCCCGACGTATGGCCAACAATTTCTTGGAAACGAATCCTAGGCGTCATTTCAAACAACGGGGGGCGCATCGAGTCGTTTTATTGATGTGTGACGGGGAAAGCCTCTCCCGAAGACACGCAGCGTCTAAGGCTTCTGTCTGAGGCTTCTGGAAGTACAGACCATCGTTGGTCGAACGATCTAGTCAATGGTTGGGCACCGTGTCTTTGTCGCCGACGATCGAAATTGACAATTCAAACCCCCATCCATTTGAGGGCCGCGACTACACCTTTTAGTGCTGTTGATCAACAGGGAATTTTGTCGAATGAGGGCTGCTCAGTGAATTCCCAGTTAACAAATCGAGAAGCCAATCACAGATCGAGATCGTTTGACGCTAAAAGTCGACTTACGGCCCTCAAATGGATAGATATTGTTTCCCGATGCTCGCATTCCTCATGCGCGCCCCCCCTAGTTGAGGACAGGACCCTTCATGAAGCATTAGCCACATTTCATGCACGTCCTTTAATTTGTGGAGTTGTACCGCCACAGGCGCAGCTTTACTGGTCGGTCAGATGCGCTAGCCGTCTCTGCAGCCTTGTGCCCCGCCGAAATTTTTCTGTTCGACATGGCAAACTTTCCAGCCGTCCGCAGAGCAGCGAATTTCAACTGCGCAAATTAACGTTCAATTAACGTTCCTCCGCCTCCAGCACTGCAATTCTTCAACGCTGCCGTCATGTCTGCAGACAAGTCTACCGTGACGACCTCCGCTGCCGACAAGCCGCTTGGCATGCGGAAGAATGGTACCTCATCTGCCCCATTCTCCGGCCGATACGGCGCACCCAGCTGACTCTCCCTGCGACAGGCAAGCAATGGCATGCGCCCAAGAAGGCCTTCAGGCCAACGTCAGGCTTGACGTCCTACGAGAAGCGCGCCAAGGAGCGCGTTGCGATGGCGGCTATGAAGGCCAAGGAGAAGGAAATGAAGGACGAGAAGGAGGCAGAGCGCAAGGTACATTGCTGCCCGCCCTCACTCCCCTGTTGAGAGACGCAGTGCTGACACAGCCTCCAGCAACGCATCCAGAACCTCAAGGATAAGAAGGCCGCAAAGGAGGAGAAGGAGCGATACGAGAAGATGGCTGAGAAAATGCACAAGAAACGGGTAGAGAGGCTGAAGAGGAAGGAGAAACGAAACAAGCTCATCAACTCATGAGCGAGTCCGAGTCAAACAGAGACCACTTGAGCGGGAGAAAGCCTTTTCGCGCCGGCAATTTTTCTTTCGACGCCGGTCCCGTTGACAAATACCGAAACACTGTCGGGGAGCGAAGGAGGATTCGGGCCTTCCGTTCCCGGGTTCGCGCAGCTCGGCGAACAAACAAGGTGTCACAGGGGCTCATGCGAGGGTGAAGGTTATACGGGACAGGAGGAAATGGCTTCGGGGGAACGTGTGCTAATGGTGCGGCTCGTTCATCGGAACGGCGGGCGCGGACACAATCCCTCGGAGGCGAGTTCGGAGCCGGTGAAATGCATTTGGTGAGGTAAGCCAGCAGGAGATGGGGGAAATGCGAAGAGAAAAGCGACTTAATTGTTCCCACGAAAAGCCCTATGAGGCTAGCCATCCGAAACTTCGTCTCGCGTTGCGATCGGAACAGAGGACAGATGACGGAGATGGAACCGAGCCCAACACCAGCTCGAATCAATCCATAGTTGACAATAGAAACGATAAACGTCTGACGTGAAGCTGTAAAAATGGGTGGTTCTCTCTGCATCCTCGGCCCAAAAACCAACAGGGCAGGGAGGTTGCCGGGAGTGAAGTTCAGACGACGTTTCAGTTGATGCAAGCCATACAGGAGGAACCTGGGGTAAGGGGCATGTGAAAGTGCGTCATTGGCCCAAGACGGACCACTCGTGCTGAGAGCTTCGGTTCTGCGCCGCGAAACCGTGCACATTCCACCTCCACCTTCCCGTCTCCTTGTCGGTTTGCCTGCTCGCTGTCCTCCCTCTCTAACACACCGCGTCAACCAACACACGCTTACCCTTTTCCTATCCCAGGGAATAAGCCACAATTTTTTGTGCCGTTCGAAGCATTGACCGTCCCAAGCCCAGAAGCCAAAAGACGAGGCAGGCGACACACAAAAGTCTAACCGGGGCCCAGTCCAGCCCAGCCCATCCCATCCAAAAAGCCGTCTGGACCGGGTGCCTGCGGCGGCGAGCGCGGTAGCGGCGGCCGGCGGCCCAGCGCCAGTCAGCCAAACTTGGGATCTCCAAAGCCCACGAGTGACGAAACAAGAGACGACGGTCAACAGGGTGAAACCATGTCCGCCGCCCGCTTCGAGCTGCCGACGGCGGCGTCGATGGCGGCGTTGTTGACAACAGCAGGCATCAGCAACTCCTCGTCCGGCAACAGCAACGGCCACGGCCAAGGCACCTCCTCCGACAAGGCTGCTACCGCGCCCGCGGCAACCACGACTGCCACTGCAACTGCTACCGCAACATCGACTGCCACCGCAGCTGCTGCCGCCCTGCTGCCTGCGCGCAGACCGAGGCACCAGATCACCCGCTCCATCACCGAGTTCTCGCCGCCGCTCAAGATGCATCGTCACCGCCACAGTCACCACCACCACCCGACGCCGCAGCCTCACCACCACAGCAGCAGGCGGGACAACAGCAGCAAGCTCCTCTTCCCAGACGAGAGGTCCCCCGGGCTGTCGGCGGCTGATCGGAGCTTGGCATTGGGAAGGAGCTCGCTCGATATGACGAGGTCAGAGTTCGTGACGCCCAGCAGGAGTCCAGACTCGAGCCGACGGACGAGTGCCCTTGTTGGCCCCATGCTCGGGGGCGGGGAGAATTCTTTGACCGTCTCGCCGCCTCGAGGGAAGGGAAAAATGGCCAATACTGCGACTACATTGGTGGTGGAGAAGGAGAGGACTGCTAACAGGGTCACGTATGTTCTGATCTTCCGCATAAAGTCAAAACTGGTGTGTTCCATACTGACTCGATGCGATATGCAGCGGTTTAAAGAAGTCGCTCGTGGACCTAAGCAGCTTCTCAACGACGACGACGCGCCGGCTTGACGAGACGTACTACTCGGTCCTCGAGAAGAAGAGTATGCTGCACAATACCATATCGGCAATCAAGGAGCTGGCGATCGCGTCTCGGCGGCTGACGGGCGAGTTTGAGCGCGAAGCCGAAGAAATGGCGCGGGACGTCGACGGGCAGCTGGCTACCTTTGGGCAGTTCAACGAGCAGGAGCAACTTATCGAGGCGTTGCAGACGAGGATCGAGAAGGGTAGGACACGGATTCAGGGGCTCGGGGAGAGGGTTGACCTTGTCAGGAGACGCATCGAGGGATGGGAGAGGGCAGACAGGGAGTGGCAGGAGAAGACGCGCAAGAGGTTGCGGACTGTCTGGATCGTCATGTCTGTCGTGTTCGCTATCTTGATCCTGCTGTTTATTGGTGCTCAGTATGCGCAGCAGGTCGGCGGTGTCGACCTGGAGGACGTCGCTGCCAAGATTGTTGAGAAGGGTGCTAATCGCACACCGGGCTTGGGTGTTGATAGCAAGGGTGAAGGGAATCAGGAAAGGCCTGTGCCGCCTCTGTGGGGAGATCGTGCCAGAAGACAGGAAGAGGACAGGCTGAGGGTTTTTGACGAGTTGTAGGTGAGGCATCTTGTATATCCAGTTTGTGAGCGCACGGGACAGGCATTGCATGGTTTTGCATGGTAATATTTGATACCCCTCAATAGAATAATCGGTTACATTTACTGTAATTCTCTGGTGCTTACTTATGCTGTTGGAGTTGTACATCATGATTGGAAAAGTAGGGGTAATGGGATAGAAGGCTGAAGAAATACGTCGAACGTTCACTTCAAAGGCGTTCAATGCGGAGAAGCTCGCATCCGAGGCGTCCAATCCCATCGGTAGTTTTGTTGGGCAATGGATCTCTGGAATCGTTGCACTTGGGGACTGGAGAGGCAACGAAGGGAACCTCAATAGCCTGAAGTAGAGGATGCCTCTAGACATCTTTAGAAGTGTATGTGCCCTCTCGGCTCAAAGTCAAGGACCGACATCACTTCTCAACTATCAAGGCATTCGAGGACAAGCTACAGATTTCTCGTCTACGTCGATGTTGTCCTGCTCGTCCCGGCTTCTTTCTCTGCCCGTTGTTTTTGTGGTGGCTACCTCCTTCATCTTTTTCTCCCCTCTGATAGTCGTAATTTCTGCTCCGTTCAGAACCACCAAGCAGTGACACGTCTACATTTCTTGCTTGCGCTTGCTCGGAGTGTGGATGGGCAAAACCCACCAGCCTGTTAAATAAGTAATAAGTTTTCTCATGGGTATAGAAGCTACTGGGTCCAATGACAAGCCACATATGGTGAAGTAAGCAGCATAGTGACAGCATCAGAAGTATGAACTCTGAGTGACTTTGACGTCAAAAGAATATTTCTCGAAAAGCCGTCTTTAAACTAAAATCTGAATCAGAGTATCTTCTCTATGCAGCAAGGGCTTCTGCTGTTCGCGTTCTACCGTGCAATAAATCTTCACCTCTCCGTATTATGGATGGCAACACGGGTTTTCGAGAAACCAATGGTCTGCGAAGCTGAACTCGTATCTATTTCTTTGATTCACACCATCTATCATTGCAACCTGACGATGTTTTAAGTAGAGAACTTGAACGATGAGTCGAACCTGTGCGGTGATTCCGCCCCGTACGAGGTTACTGAGTGAAGACACTCGTCGATGAATGAAGCGCTCGCTCCGCCCGCGGTACAGACACCATATTCCGGCTTCTGGATATGGAACACTACTCTAAGAGTAGGGTGCTCAGGCGTGAGAGATTTCTCTCCCTTATTTTGGGGCTATGATCTGCCTAGAAGTGGATCGAAGGGACAGGATGCTGTCTTCAGATGAGCAGGGTCATAAATTACCACCACGATACAAGACAGCAAGTGCTTGCCTGTTGTTAGCCTCGTATATCTGCGTTTTGATCTTCGCTCATCAGTCAGAAGATTGAGCAAAGAAGGCCCGTGAGACGTTGACTCTCGTCCCGAACCAGGAGCGTAGTCTCATGGTAAAAAGAGCTTGAAATTGCAACTTTCGCAAAGTTCAAGCTTGTTCTGAGAGAAGTATTCGGGTTCAAGGAACGTAGGAATATCGGCAACGAGACCAGTTCCGGATGTGATACAACCCAAATACCTAGTGCAGCTCGCAGAGTTACAACAGAAGAAGCCTGAAAACTCGGTTGCCCTCACAGGATGATGGCACTAGTACCCTCGAATGTGTCCAGGGAAGCTTCAAGAGTCCGGACATAATCTTGAGATACGTTACAGGCTTAATTAAGTTGGTCCATACACTGCAGGTTCAGGAGATTATGTATCGGCGAGACTGAAGCGTCACGCCTATGCTTTTGGCCATACGTTTGTTTCATTATATGCCTGGGCAATGAAAACATCAAGCGCCGTGATTTGGGTCACATTTGATATGGGCAAATGCCAACGACGAGTAACAGCAACGCATTTTGAAGCTTTGGAATATAAACTCAAGAAATATCAATGGTGTTGGAATTCGATGTCATAAGGATCCCTCAGGATTCATGTTCCAATTTTTGATGATAAGTCCGGAAGAAGTTTGGTAGAACACGATCCAGGCCGTAAACGCATCGTAGAGCCTCGTAACTTCCCCAAATACCGTACTGAATACGGTCAGAACGGATGCCGCGGGCCATTCCGATCTAACCCTCCAAAACTATCACAGACTCCACATCCGTTCCGAGTGCGCTGACAGGAGACGTCTCTTTTTGAGGCTGAATGATTTGCTATTCAACCTTGTCATCACCTTCGGATTTAACTCAAGGCTAGGCGCCGGGAAAAGCAAGCGGCGACTAGCTCTACGAGTCGGGATGGCCGATGGGCTGCTCAAATGAGGGTTATGCATATGTCGTGACCATCACCGAAAGGGGCCCGGTCCGAATCCCGACGACGGTCCTACTGTGCGTCTTAGGCCCGGCACCATATCCGCGTAGGCGCAGGGATGAAGCGTGATCGGAAACGGGGCGTTTTTCTTCTTGCCTTATGTGATCCATTTGGTTGGGCCTTAGGGTTCTGATGGTGAGAAAAATGTCCCGCGAGCCGCGGGATCCAGAAGCTTTTCGCGACCAGCCTCGTGCGTATCGTGGCGCTAACATTGGTTAGGCCCCCAATGTACTTTAGGGATATTTTACGAGCAGCCGCATCCTCACATCGCGGACACAAACGGCCCAGCAAAGATTTACTTGATCGCTGGGCAGGTGGATACGGCGGGGGAGAGTGGCACGAAGAAGGGCCGCAAAATCTCACGGGAGCGCAACCCATCGAACAATCGGCGCGCTAACCGTTCTGTGCCCCATTTGGGCCGTTCGGCGTCGTCCGGGCCAAGGAGCTGATGGCGACAATGATTGCGCGTCTGCGTCCTTGGCCAGCAAGGCTGACTGACAACAAATGGAGCGGATCTCCTACCAAGGATGTAGAGGCTTCTTGGTTGGGGGCGATGTTTTTTGAGTCAACGAATGGAGTAACATGTTGCGGGCTGCAGACTGCGGCGAGTGTGTGACTCCGTCGAAATCTCCGACGGGGAAAACCAAACGCACAGCAGGGCAAGCAAGGTGCCTGTGTGGCTGGCTGGTATGAGAGAGGGAAAAATGAAGCGAAGCGCAGGCCAAGGCCTCTTGCAGTACCAATCCGCGAGTACTGTATGGGATTGTGGCTGAAGTGTGTGTGTAGTGTGAGAGGTATGTCGCCTGGAGGCGACTGTCGTGGTGCTCAGTGGACGTGCCGTCCGTCGTGTGTGTCTCCAACGAGTCTTGGGAGAACGGAGGAGGTCTTGTCTCGGTTTTCGGCCCAGCTCCAGAAGGGGGGCAACGTCATGCATCCCATGGCCAACCCTCTACAGAAACCACCGCAGCAGATGTCACCGCCACACCCTTCCAGCGTCATTCGGGCCTCAGAATGCGATCAGCCAGTGTGCCAGCATAGAGTACCGCGTAAGTAAGGATGGCTCAGTGGCCAGACTGCAGGCGCAGTCGGGGGGACAAGGTGGATCATCCCTAGCAGTAAGGCACGCGGGAAAGGCTTGGCTTTTGGAGATGGCTGCGCAGTGACAGTCGAACATGTTGTTGGAGGAGGGGCGGCAATGAGCCAGCACACCCAGCAAATATCCCTGCATTTCGTCCTGTGGTGGTTTTTTGGCCTTCAGGTTGGCTCCCGAATAAGAGCAAACCGAGCTTCAGCATCGACCTCGGGCGTCACAACGCCTTGTTGTCAGGGGCAAGCAAGCAAGCACAAGGAGACAGGACCCTGAACTGCTGAGAGGCCGAGCGCATACCACATGGAGGGTGAGAAGAAAAAGTCAAAAAAGACGGTTTGCCGTCATCCCGTCCAGGGCGGCCACACTGTTCGTAGAAGGGTTCTCCCGCGTGTTAGATACGGTTACGGACCCTTCCTTGCTTTTTTGCTGTGCCTTGCTTGTTTTATCTGCTGTTTCCCGTCGTGAGTCTCCGCCAAACATGGCTTGGGAAATGATGTATGTGTGAGTGTTGGTGTGCCGTCTCTCCGAGCTAAGGTGTCCGAGACATCCATCCGCTCTGCTGGGCTGGGCTGTAGGTTGCGAGACTGAAAAGAGAATAAACATCCCGATCCATCCCTATGCGCGGGTGACCGACCACCTCACACGTACCGCTTGCTTCACACCCAAAACAGCTCCCATCAGGGTCGACAGGTACACAGCTCTGAGCTCATCTGGTCTCCCCCGTGCCTTCACCAAACGACGTGTGTTGCCCCCTCTACCACCCCTAGCTCTTGCCGAGAGAAAAGAGCTATTAAAAACCGGGAAGCAAGGCAACTGAGGCAGTCGGAGACTAAAAAAACAAAGACGACAAGAAAGTTGCATACATACCAAGATTAAGCGGTTTGGGATACCACCTAAAAAAAGGCTTAAGCCAGGCTCCCCGCCGTATCGCGACAGCATTGACTTTTAGCTATCGTTACCGCTTCTTGCTCTCGTTTCTGCCAGGCTTCACAGCAAAAAAGAACGGCAACCTACCTACCTACGGCAACCTGGAAGAGGAAGAAGCTGTCGGCAGAGCCTGTGACTACCCCGCCATACGCGCGTTACGTCCAGCGGCCCTACGAGCCTGCGTCTCCACCGCGGTCGCTGGGCCTGCACCCTGCAACTTGAACCTGGGCCCCGTCACCATTGGATCTGCTCTGCGCTTGGGGACCCAGCTCAGCCCAGGGTAGATTGATTATTACGTCGAGCCCCTCCCTCAGGCCCCCCAGCTGTTGTTGCCGCGCCGCCGCTACTAGCCTACACCCACGCTACCTACGCTACCTTACCTTACCACAGATACCTTGCCTTACTCGCTCCGGGTCTGACGCCAGTCAGCTCTATCCCATCACCTCGACCTTTTTGACGACGTTCACCCTCCTTCCCCCCGAAACCTACGAACATTCTTTTCCTTCCACGAGCTTGGCATCGACAAGAGGCATACTACGACTCGCTGTGTGCTCCCCGGGTAGCTTAACAAGGCCCAAGACAAACATCGCCGATGGCTTCGACATCGCAAGATCAACCCCAGAATGGTGCTGCTGTAGCGTCCGCCCAGGACCCGGCTCCGGCCGTCAAGTCTGACCTACAGCTCCCCGTCCGCACCAAGAGCGACGCCTCTATCCCTCCGCCGGGTCAATCTCTGACGGGAAAGCAAGAGCACTGTATGTCGAATGACTGACATTTCCGGGGACCATGCTGACATTTCTCGCTTCCAGACCTCAAGCGGGAGCTGATCTCCGAGCAAGTCAAGTACGAAATCTCAGAGCTCAACTCTCCTACCGCCCTCAAGCGCTTCGGTGCCCCCTTCAAATCCGACGTCGGCGAGGTCTCCCCCTTGGATTCCGAGCTCCCTATTCTGCGCTACATCTTCGTTCACCATGTTCGCGATTTCCCGTTCCTCGACAAGGCCAAGGAGAAGGAATTCTGGCAAGACAAGCTGCAACTGGTAAGTGAGAAAGCTTCCCCGCGCTCTCTGGAACGCCCAGAAAACCCCCCAGCCGGCACGCAAGCTGACTCGTTTTGCTCCCACGTCCAGTTCCTGGAATCCTTTGCGACTAAGAACATCTCGTCCTCCGAAGACAGACTTGAAGAAACGAAGAGGCGCAAGTTGGCCATAAAATGTCAAAAGCTAGTCGAGTTGATGATGGTATCGGGTTGCAAGACCTCCTCCGGCTTCGAAGAGAGGATACGTTTTTCCGAGATCGAGGTCGTGGACAGCAATGCGATTGACACGGGAGTCATGCACACGATGCCGGAGGGAAATTACATCAATGGCTGGGACGTGAATGTCACCGCCGTGCGCATTACCTCGGAAAGGAAGACCATCAGGACTCACAAGCATGCGGTAAGCTTACTCCGAACCAGACGCGGGGCTTCACTAACACCATGACTAGGAATTTCTCATGCGCATTCACCGCAAGGGCGAACTCGAGTTTTTCATCGGTAGACGGTATGGCGATTTCATGAGATTGCATAAAAGACTGCGCATAGAGTTACCCGGAAAGGTCCTCCCAACTTTACCCAAAAAGAACAAGGCAGATACCACGACGTCGGGCCTGTTCTCCTCCCTCACTGGTGGTGGATCTCCTGACTCTTCAGCGTCGTCAATTTCCTCGGTATCGACACAAATGACCGGCCTCGCTCCCCCAAGCGAGCCTTCTAAGCTATCAATCAGAGGTGCGCGACTTTTCCCCGTCACTCCTGACAAGCTCTCTAACAGCATCAATCAGGGCACAAGCGCGCAAGCTCTACCACCTCCGGCCGCAACTCACCCCGCGTGTCAACCGACAGCAGACCAAGAAGCCCTCTTCCTTTTCTCAGCAAGAAGAACAACGAGCCCGTCACATTATGGCGGGAGAGCCAGCGCGTTTCACTTAGGGCGTTTTTGCGCTCTCTCCTGTCAAACCCTCAGATTGCGCAGACCAAGGCTATGGAAGAATTCCTCACTAAGGACCCAATCACGCCGACCGATGCTGATATCGACGACATTGAGCGGAGAAAGGCTGTTGACCAGTTGCGTATGGAGGAGCAGAAGAAGTTCTACGAAATTGCGCGTAAGCGCGCAGCGGAGCTCGACATTTACATGGAAGAGTGAGTGCCGCAATATGAGAGGCGTAATGTGTTACTAATGGCTTCCCAGGTTCCGCCAGGAGATTGTTGAGCGAAACGGTCTGACCTCGCTCTTCAAGGAAATCAAGGATAAGGAGACCATTCAGGACCTGAGCATCCAGTACCGCAAGTTTGCCGAATGGTTGAGGATAGAGGTGGCGGCCACAATCTACCACCTGTTCCTCGCAGAAGACAACTCTCCTGAGCTGTTTGCCCAAGCCAAGAGGATTCATTCGCTCATTCCGTATACCGTCATGAAGAACGTTATTAGAATCGCCAATCCCGCGGCTGTCATGTCCGGTGTTCTGGACATTTTCCTGGCACAGCCCTTCGGCACCCGCTCGCTTCTGCAGCGTATCTTCTCGCTTACACTCAACGACGGCATCCGGAGTTTCCAGAAGTCTATTGACACCCTTGCTGCTAAGATTGGCGATGAGGTTCTGACCAAGAAACTGAAGATGTACACGGAAGCCGAAGAGCACATCAAGGTGGCTATTCGGGATGAAGCTCAGTCAGAGGACATGGACATCATTGTCGTCATTCTGCGCTCGGAGTACCTTGAGCCTGCCTTGACCTCAGAGCAAATCGGTCGACTGTACAACGCGTACGTGGCATTCAACAATGCGGTCGAGAACGTGGACGAAGAACTCAAACAGGGTGCGCAACTGTTTTCGTACCTTAAGCAGTTCTTGAAACTGTGCACGAGGCAGCACGACAAGGCGATGATGTTGCAGCTGGTTGAGGAGCCTGTGACCCTCCAGCTCTTCAGGGATCTCTTCACCATCTTCTACGAGCCACTTGTCAGAGTTTATAAGTCTGCGAACGTCTACAACAGCGTCACCGACTTTGCCGTCTTTATCGACGACATGATTCAGGTAAGATGGTCCTCATCGAGGTTTGGATAAATTGCTGACATGTCTCTAGGTCGTCGAGAAATGCCAGGAGCAGGATGCTTCCGCGGACCCGAACCAGACTGTGCAAGCGTTCATCGACCTGTGCCAGAGGCACGAGCACAACTTCTACAAGTTCGTGCATGAAGTTCACACACACGACAATGGACTTTTCGACCAGTTGATGGGTTGGATAGAAGACATCCTGGAATTCCTCAGAAAAGGGCCCAAGAATGGCACCTTGAATATCAACGCGCTGTTCGAGGGAGGTGTCAGCTCTGGTGCGATCGACAAGGCCAAGGTCATTGAGGAGGTGAACGCACTCATCGCCTGGCAAGAGGCCAGGAAGAAGTGGCACCATGACAAGACGCGGCAAAAGATGGCTGCCGAGGGTAACGGCGGCCCAGATCTCGTACCCACGGGCTTCTCTTCCTCCGATTTCGGTCTTGATCAACAAGATCTTCAGGATATGGCTTACGAGGATGAAGAGGACGACGAGGCAGAGGCAGAAGAGGAAGACGAGCTCGACCCTATCGAGGCCGAGCGTCGACGCCGCGCCAAGAGACGCGACAGGCTTCGCCGGAGCGCTGGCGAACCGGTCAAGCCGCCAGTGTCTGAAGTTCATAAACTCAAGGAAAACTTCCTCGTTATGTTGCGTGAGGTTCTTGCCGAGTAAGATCCGAAAAGAAGCATGGTATCCAGGATTCGGGTCATACATGGGAGGTAAAGGGTCGGGCAACTGGGGGTATCAAGCCCCGCGACGGCGTATACCTGGTTTATTGCTACTATACCTTAGTTATTGCAAACACTTTTCTTCGTTAAATTGGAGTTCACCAGACGTGACGAAAGAGGTTGATCAGCAACATCATAACCGTTGACAAGCAGGTTCGGCCGTGCGATAATAGACGAGAATGCTTTACTTTCTTCGTCCACATAGCAGTCATACCTATGTTTCTTTGCCGTCTAGCGTGATGACTTACAGCAGAGACGAGCGTGGCATAATGCTGAGATGCCCGCCCAGGCGGTTACGTCGCCTCATTTGAATCTTCTAACATTGCTCAACGCAAGATGTCCTCAGACGAGGTCGCAAACCGATAAGTGGCTAGACTCATTCGGGGATATCAGTGAATATGCCCACAGGATTCTTTATTATAATGGGTGAGCGCCCTCGACAAGGAGGCGCTAGCTACTCTACTCCTAAAAATTTGCAAGTGCTCTGCCAACTCTGGACCGGGAGAGAGGGACAAGTTTTACTACAAGATCGTCGTATATACTACTAATGTCGCCGTGGGGGTGGAAGTGAAAGAAAGTGGCAAGCGCCGTGGACTTGAACACACCTGCTACCAGAACTCAGGCGGCATGCTGAACTACGTAGGCCTGCGTCTGCTCTTGTGCTTTCAACCGGCGAGAAGGACAAAATGGCCCAGTGGTCAGTCAGGTCAGCGCAATCGCAGCGCCCTGGTGATCCATTACCTTCTCGGTGGGGTTGAGGTTTCACGTGAATTCTTTTGGCATTTCAACGCTTTTCTGTTTTTACCACCATTCCCTTTTCCTTTCCTTTTGACTCTCTCATGTCCGTCTTGGCCAATATAGAGCTAGCTTTGAAGTTCGTGCTGAAGACACGGAAGATGATACCAACTTAGACGGCTGGCACAAGCCGGTCGGGTAGAGTACTTAGCAGCGCAATTGACATGTAGGAAGGAGAAATAGAACCGAATGTCTAGTATAATGAATGTTATGTTAAAGGCGAACGTCGCAGAAGTGGTGGTCTCTCGACAGTGCAATAGCTCACATTCGTCTGGCCACAACAAAAAGAGACAACCGGTTTTGAAGAACCAGTCCGATTACGAAAAACCAATGTCCCGAGTACTAGCTAACCTACAATCATAACAAGGGGTATCCTCAAATCCAATCGCCCAAACTAACCTAACCCATCCTGCTTCTCCCCATCGTAACCCATGCTCTCCTTCTCGTCAGTGCTTCGAGTAAAGATCCATAATGCTCGCCTTGAAATCAGCAATCTCCTCCCTCTGCGCCCGGTTGCGGTCCTCCAAACTGGCAACCCTCTCCTGCAGCCCGGCAATCTTCTCATCTTTCGTCTTGAGGGCCGACCTGACGCTGTCTCGTCCCCTCGCAATCCCCTTGGCCTTCATCGCGTACCGCCGCAGCACGCCCCTCACCTCTCCCATTGTCGCCTCGTCCACCTTCTGCCCCTTGAGCAGGGCCATCACCTCGTCGGTCGGGTCCAGCTGCTCCTCCTGGGTCTGCGACGCCGGCGGCGACATGGAGGGGTTCGCAGTCATCGACGACGCCGTGCTCGCCGCGGAGAAGGACCCGGTACCGGTGTTCCTCCGCTTGGCGTCAGGGAAGAGCGTCCTTGAGACCGTCCCCGGGGTATCGACCTCCCCCTCCGCTACCCGTCGGGAGGATGGCGTAACCGGCTCTGCGTCCCTCAACTTCTTCGCGCTCCTCTCCATGGCTTCATTCATCTGCCTCTCCTCATCCGACGACATATCCCCGAGTCCGAAGTCATCCTCATCATCGTCGCTGAACTCGAAGAGAACCCTCTTCCTCTTTGCGGTCCGCGAAGGCGTCTCCGCCTCCTTCTGCTGCGTAAGGTAGTCGCCCATAGACCGTTGTCTCGGCGTGGCTGTCGTCGGCGTTGGAAGCGTAGCAGCAGGCGCAGTCACAGACACAGGCGCAGTCGCAGACGTGGCCGCACCGTTCTTTGTCGGCTCGTCCTCCGGCATGGGCGGCAACATCAACGTGTTTCCCTCCGCCCGGTTCTTCGCATCGTCGTCCCACAGGAAAAAGTTACAACCCCTGGACTCGCACGTCCAAAAGTACCGGCCATGGTTCTTGCCCTGCTTCTTGGTCTGGAGGTACTTGGCCTGCATCCGCGGCTCGCAGTTGCAGTACCAGTTCCCTTCCATGTAGAGCCCGTCCAGCCGCTTCTTCTGCGACGACGGGGTGTTCGGACCACCCCCGCCATTGCCGTACCCGCCACGCGAGTACCGGTTGTTGCTGTAATTGCTCTTGCCGTACGAAGAGTTGTTGTACATCAACCCTCCTCTCCTACCGCCGCGCGGGGTCCTGGTGAAGACCATTTCGCTCGAGGTGTTGTTGCCGGTGTAGTCGACTTTACGATGTGGATGGGTCCACGGCAGATGGCGGACCATGAGTTGGGGGTGGAGGGTAGGGTTTTTTTAGAGACAGGTCCGTTTCAGCGGTGGTTGGTTCACTCGGACAGGAGTGATGTCATAATCCCTTGGTATACAGCAAACTTGCGCTCTTTGTGTGTTTGTATGCAACTTGGTATATGCTCTGCGTCGTGTGTGTATATTGTCCGTTGAAACGGGGAAAAGGGCCACTGAAGCGACAACTTCCCCGCCTTTATCGTAAAGCTGATTGCCATCAAGAAGTGGACAAACCAAAGGAAGCGGGAGGGGTCCTCTTGTTGGACCTGGAGCTGATAATTGTCGGGTGGCTGGGGGAGCAACGGGGTGGAGCTTGGGCCGGCATGCTGGTAACGGGACGACGGGAAGCTAACTTGGTGGCCCCGCCTGCCGCGCGCTACCAGCTGGAAACCCCTGCAAGGCACCATAACCACGGGTCGAGGCAGATTGCGGTGACATGCCAACGCCATATAGGCCCTGGATGCGGCCAGCTCTGAATTTTAACGATAAGAAAGAGGATTCATTACAAGCGGGGAAAGTCTTGTCAGTCAGATCCTCTGCCATTATGCCATATGGGTAATCCGTCGCCCACCATACCGCAAAGGGCTCTCAGCTGCCCTTTATTGAACGCCACTCGAGCCAACGGCCCCTGCTATCACGGCTGAAAAGCACCTCGCATAACTCATCACAGATAAAGGTCTTGGAGAATTTCTTGGTATTAGAAAATGTACTCGAGCAAATCATCAAGACTTGCCCTCGAGGGGTATGATCATATGAGAGCCTGTCTACGAAGCTATAAACACCTATCCTTCCATTCAACCAACCATCCGCCCCAATATGTGCAGCATCCTCAGCGCCCCATCGTCTCAGGGGAGAGACATGTGCCAGCCAGCCAACAAATCCAGTCTCTGTATGTAACGACGCTCGCTATGCACATTTTTGTAAAATAGCCTGTAGACTGGACTGCAGTTTTTCTTTCTTCCCAGCTCCATTCGTTACATCCCCGGCTTTAAACGCAAGAGAGAACGCGGGTATATGAAAGCCAAAAGGGACCACAAAGGAAATAAGCTGAAATAAAGACAAGAATCGAATCTTTCGACAGGCTCACCAGATTGGTGGCACTTAAACCTCGTAGAAGTAGTCTTCATCTAGACCTTCCCGGCTAGGGACAACACCAGCCCCTGGAGGAGGGCCGGTGTATGCAGCCTCTATCCTTACGTTCAGCAGCCTGATCTTGAGACCAAAGTCGCTAACCAGGTTGACCAATTTGTTCGTCTCGGCAGTTATTGGCGCCTGGTTGAGCAGCATCAGGAGGCCATCGAGCCACTCTGACGCCAGGCTATGGGTCACAGGGTACAGCGTCAGGATGGCCTGCTCCTTGGCGTCGCCGCCCTTGGCTGCCTCGGCGGGATTGACGTAGCTGAAGATTGTAATCTTGGTAGTCGACTTGACCGTCGCGGTGTTTTTGAGCGTCGAACTACTAGTCGCGCTGCGAGTGTCTTCGTTGGATGCAGAAACGTTTGACACCACCGAACTGATCGTGCTGAGGTCAACCTTCTCTGTCAGGATATCCAGGCCGGGGTCTTGTGATGTCTGGGTTTCGAAGTCGGCATAGTGGAGGTATCTCCTGTTGTGTGATAGCTTGGCAAACCGCCAGGGCCGTGGCGTATACAACCGGCGCTTGGTCTCGTCTCGAGGGTTGGTGTCTCGGCGGGGTAGCGGCTTCGAGAACCACGAACCCTGAAGCAGGCACCTGATGCGTTGCTCCTTGACAAACTGGAGGGCTTCTTGTCTCAACTCCTCTCGGACTTGATACAAGTGTTGACCCCATTGATCTTCAAAAGACAGCTCAAGGAGCTCCATCTGAAGCTCACGCAATCTGGTGCAGTCGTACTCCAGAAGTTCCTCTTCTACTTCCACCACATCCTTCGTCCTGACAGCCTGACCGACAACCTGCTCAATGAGAATACGAACGAGCTCTGCCACCTTCTCAAAGTCCAATTGCTCTGCAGCCGTGGATTTCCAAACGCGGAAGAAAGCCTGGAGGCCAGCAGTGTGTAGTCTCGACCATTGCAGGAGGAGCGGTCGGAAAAGCTTTTCGTTATTCTTAATACCGTCCAAGCCTTGATAGCTCTTCATCGTGTCCTCAATCTCCGACTTTTCAACCTCGAAGTGATCGTAGAGGATCATGGTGACAGCCAGACTTGCTCTCGCAACCGGGCACCGCTCACTCCTGTGTTTTGTTGACTGCTCCAACAGCAGCTTCTGAAAGCTGTCCTCATTCTTGCGCACGTAGTCGGTCAAATCCATCATGCCCAGGAACCCAGGCACTTCGAATTCCTGCGCGGGGCTCTCCGTCTCGAACCCAAGTCTTCTCCACTTCTCAGGATTGTGTCGTCGGCTCCCCTTCTTCCCCTCATTCAGGTCATCCAGTCTTGAATGCCCATTGACCTGCTTCTCCGGATTACTCGCCAGATGTAAACCCTTCAGGCCGCGTCGGTGTTCAGGCCTTTCCAGGTCAACCCTCACCTCACGCCACTTTCTCAGTAGGACCTTGGTCAAGGACTGGAATTCGAGCAGTGGGTGCGCGAGATCTTGCAATGACGAGCTCTGCATGAGATTATACACGGCCTTGATCAGGCCCAAGTCCTGCAAACGCTTGATGAACTTGGACCACTCCTCCATAGCAGGCGACCCCGGCTTCGTGCTGCTGTCGCTCGAGACAGCGTCCCTGATCATGGCATTGATGAGCATGAGCGCGTTGGCGCACAGAGCGTGGTCGGCGGACTGCAGCTGTGAGATGACGAGCTCGAAGAATTGCGGGTACACGGCAACGGCTGGCTTCAGCGCCCTGAAACCGAATGAGCCTGGAGTGCGCGGGGTATTGGGCCGGCCGGAGGACTGCGAGTGTGCGACGAGTGCGACCAGAATCGACATGGCGCCGCGCAAAATGTTGACGAGGGGGTTCGTTACGATCAATTCGACGATGCGCTCGACCAAGTCACCAGACGACGAGCCCTCAAAAATCTCCCAGCCCATATCCACCTCCAGAAGACGCGTGAGACTCTGTAGCGAGTACGCCAGCGTGTTTCCTCCAGTGCTCATGATTAGACGGCGTAGCACGACCAGTCCGCCGGAAGATATGAAAACGTCTGCGAAGGCGGGATCGTTGATGGAGGACTGCAGCTTGAAGACGGCCATTTTCCTGGCGGCATCCTCGTCACTAGCGAGTCGCGACAGGAGCGCGGGGATGTCTGCTTGGTCCATTGTGGCGGCTTCGTCAAGAGAGGGTATATGCTGGTTCGGACAGGTGTAAGCAGGGTCGGCGCGAGGACCGGTTGTCGAAGGAGGAAAAGGGTCGCGTCGGTTCGTCAGCAGGAGGGGAGAGGAGTCGCGCTCAAATTCATGGCCCAAGGTTGTTGTGCCGGCTATTGGGGGGTGCGTCTCGATCGTGGGGGTTATATAAACAGAGGAGGGCGTCCGGGGTAATGTCTTGAAGTTGTGGCCGCGGAAGAGGGTCCGTGTCAAGGAAAGTAGAAGACGGGCAGAAGCTTCTTCGCAAACCCTGCGAAATGATGGTGAAGGACGCGGCGTCGATCAAGAATATAAAAAAAGAACTCCTGGCAAGTTTTGGGTAGCAAGCAAGGGGGTGAGGAAAGAGATAAGGCAAAAAGAAGGGACTGGTTCTGAGTAAGGGACTAAAAAAAGGAGACACGCGCAGTTGTGAGTGCCAGAGTGTGGTGAGGGCTGTCGAAGCAACCTAACAGACCAGATGTTGGCTTCGGTCCGCGTTGGATGCGCACGGCCGGGAAGTTTGCGCATGTCCTGCAGGAGGTGGGAAAGCACGGTGCAGCGTCCCCCAAAATGGCCAAAACGGGCAGAGACCTAGCAGTCTCCAAAATTAAAGCGGGGGTAAACACGGTTTCCGAGTCATGATTGGTGAATGGGATCCTAGTCAAATCCCCAAATCAAGTTGCAGGCCGCTGGGGGTGTTCGCCAGTTGTGGGCACCTTTTTGGGGAGAGACCTCCAGCGTCTTGGCTTCGACCTGAGTCCGAGAGAAAGCGGCGGGACTGCGGCGTCTGGCCAGCGTCACTCACGAAGCCAACCGTTTCACCATCCCTTCCCACCGGAGGCCGTTGATCATTCCACTGCGACTGGAAGAAACCTAAACAAGATTATCCATCTCGACCAGCGGCACCACTCGACGGCGTTCCTCGGAGGAGCGGGTCTCGTGACCATCGTGCTATGGCCGCGTGGCTCGGACTGCATTTTGACTCTGGAAGACAGTCCATCACCATCAGACGAGCGAAGCTTTTGTACGCGGCAGACGGGACATCAGAAGGGAGATCGCCATTGCACGAGCATGTCTGGAAGCTTTCAGCCAAGGATCGGCGCTCCTTCAGACTGATCTGTTCTCTTCTTCCATTCGGCGTCATTCATGTGTGAGTTCAGCCGCATGCGAGAACTGGCCAGGGAACCACCCAGTGTTTCAAACATGAGAAGTGTAGATGCTGTAGTTGTAGTTCGTGTTCACAAGGATATCGTTTGACGATAACACAGACCCATGTATAATCTCTGAGAGAGACATGGAATACATCAGAGACAATGCCATCGAAATGATATCAGAGACAATGATGCCAAACGCATAAGGCTGGACGGAATGTTTATCCCCCCCCCCCCACGGCAGGTAATAAACAACACGTGAATTAGAAAGTGCATGTTCTAGACTCTGATCCGGG
This sequence comes from Colletotrichum horii, assembly GCA_027406005.1. NCBI lineage: Eukaryota > Fungi > Ascomycota > Sordariomycetes > Glomerellales > Glomerellaceae > Colletotrichum > Colletotrichum horii. Next base: position 6,308,685 of record JANVYB010000001.1, on the reverse strand, counting down.
CCGCGGTACGTACTTTGCATGCATGACCCACTCCAGAAGCTCATCGAAGCACCGCCACGGAAAGCTCCAGCCTCGTAATTACTAATAACCGTGGCGCAAGGCTGTCTGAAATCTTCCTCCGTCGCATTCCCAATCGCGACCAGGATCCAAACGCATCTCAACGCGCGCCTCACCCTTCGCCGACGTTCAATTCCTTCCCTCTCCATCAACTTCCCGACCTCGACCCCCGTTTCCATTCACGACCCGAAGTCTCTTCCTTCGTTTCCAGATAATCGATCGCGAAAATGGCCAACTTCCTTGCTTCCATTTTCGGTACCGAGCTTGACAAGGTCAACTGCTCCTTCTACTTCAAGATCGGCGCCTGCCGTCACGGCGACCGCTGCTCGCGAAAGCACGTCAAGCCCAGCTACTCCCAGACCATTCTCATGCCCAACCTCTACCAGAACCCGGCATACGACCCGAAGAACCGCATGAACCCTTCCCAGCTGCAGAACCACTTTGACGCCTTCTACGAGGACATTTGGTGCGAGCTATGCAAGTACGGCGAGCTGGAAGAGCTGGTCGTCTGTGACAACAACAATGATCGTATGTTTTTCTTTTTCTTCTTATCGTTTCTCTTACGCCGCCTGTTTGGCGCTGTCTCTGAACCTGGCGGTGGAAACAGCAGCTAACTATCAACCGCCACAGATCTTATAGGAAACGTCTACGCTCGTTTCAAGTACGAAGACTCGGCCCAAAAAGCCTGCGACGACCTCAACTCGCGCTGGTACGCCGCGCGCCCCATATACTGCGAGCTGTCACCCGTGACCGACTTTCGCGAGGCCTGCTGCCGCCTTAACTCGGGGGAGGGCTGCGTCCGCGGTGGCTTCTGCAACTTCATCCATCGCAAGAACCCCTCCGAGGACCTCGACCGCGACCTCACGCTGAGCACCAAGAAGTGGCTCAAGGACCGCGGCCGCGACGAACGCTCCCCCTCCCGCTCGCCCACCCCGGAACCCACGCGGCGCCGTTACTAGGAGAACAACGGTGGTGGCGGAGGCGGCGGTGTTGATGTCGACAGCCCACCCGGAGGTCAAGGCTTCCGTGATGGCTGTGATGCTGGAGACAGCCAAGGACGAGACCGGCCGAAAGAGGATAAGCGACATGGGAGCCGGCGGGATCGACCACATGGCAGCAAGCGGCTGGGCGGTGACGACCGCAACGGTGCTGGGGCCGGCTTTGCCAAACGACAAGCCCGCAACCATGAGCACCAGTCACGGGCGCGTCCTCGCCGGAGAAGCAGCAGTCCTGCCCCCCCGCGCAGCAGGAGCCGCAATCGTGAGCTGTTGCGGAGCCTGTTTAGGCAGGGTTCGTAAGTCGGTACCCGTGACCAAGGGGCCTTTTGGCTTGATTCTGATACCTAGCCCCTATGGTATTGAATCATAGTCCGCGCGGTCAATTTGAAAAAGAAACAGGCGTTTGCGGTGTTCTGGGAATGGTTCATTGTTATTACCAAGGTTCCCTTTTCGAGGTTCAAGCATCAAATGTGTATAATATTGTCACAACAAAGCTTCCGAAACAAAGTCATGTTCATGTTGCTCTGTTTAAATGAGTGTCCGCAGTTGAATGCAATTATTGCTAGTCCGTAAACGATGCTACATATCTACAAAGGTATCCCTTTTCTACCAAACCCCGTTTTCGCCAGTGCACAGAATGGATCTCCTTTCCTCTAGCCAGAGGTTGACCTCCCATGATGAATGAAAGTGATGACGTGTTTACCTGACGGATGCTCAAAACCGCATGTCTAGTCTACTCCAAGGCGTCGTGGAAGCTGTCCTCGCTAGTGTCGGCTCTCTTTAACGGCGGGACCGCCTTTTTCATGTCGGAGGTGAAGTCGATCAACGGACCCTCGCCAGCTTGATGTCCTGTCTTGTTGAGCATGCCCTGGATATCCTTGGAGTCGCTCCTGGTCTGTTGAGCTCCAGCCAGGGGCTGTACAGCGGGTGCAGGCGCAGTGGGAGTGCTGCCATCGTCTCCAAAGTCAATCAAGTCGTTTTTGGCGGTTTGAGCCGGAGCTGCCGGCGCCTCTGCTGTAGAAGGCCGGTGTGGCGGGATCGTGCTTGCAGCTGTTGCCTTCTGGCCGGGAAGGATGGGATAGATGGCCAAAATCTGCTCGGTTTGTTTCTCCGGTGTTGGTCCATCGCTGTCATATCGTTAGCACTCGTGTCCGGTGTTTCTGCGTTTCGTCCACCAAAACTCACATCTTGGCGTTGATGATCCACTCCAAGTCTTCCTCGCCTTCCTCGACGTCGCCAGGGCCGCCGTGCACTGTTCTGAAAAGCCTGGGACGCCACTCAACACCGTCTCGTGTTCTGGCCTCTCGCTCCTCGCGTTGTTTGTCTTCAACTTTGGTTTTCTCGTCCGTAGCGAGCTCATGGTTGCTAGCCTTCACAGCTTGGGCAGTCGCTTGCCAGAGCTTCTGGGACTCGCGCTCGTCTTGCTCCTCGATAGGTCGCACTGACGGGCTGCTCGGTTTTGACCTCCTGGCGTTGAAGAACATTTCCTTATGACCAGTCTGCAGGTTTGTTAACGCTGTCGATGCACACACACCTGGCCGAACCCTACCTTGACGTCTTTCACAAACATCTCCTCACTCCAGAGCCCCGAAAGCTCGTAAAGAACCTCGCCGGTGCTCTCTCGCTTGATGAATCCTCCGATTGCGTTGTAGGTACCACCAACCCAGCCCTTCGTCTTGAAGTCGACATCCGCAACCAGGTCCAGCTCTGGGCAGCGCACAAAGCTGTGGTCACCGAGCTCGTACTTCATCTTTCCGAACAAGATGCCGCGGGCATACATGTTTGGCTGAGTCAAGATGCTGTGTTACAGTCAGCATACACTCATCCAACCAAGGTTCCCGCTGACTTACTATCTTTCACCCTTAGCCTTGTCCTGTCCCCTGTTGAGCAATGACAAAATAGCAGTGCCCTCCATCATGCTCGCAGCGGAATTTCCAAGGAATTTCGACCTCGGCTTCAAAGTACCGTCAACCCGAATGTGGTGGTCAGGAACCATGTAGAAGTAGCTCGACTTGGGCGGATGATGCGACGTCTGCTCTGAGATGTAGTAGGCTCTCGTGCTGTCGGGAAGGTCCCAGTAACAGGTAAAAATCTCGCCGAGGATTGGATTCAGGGGCTTCTTGACTCCTCTTGAGACCAAGTCAGTGACATGCCTCTCCTACGCAAGCTTGGCATGGGTTTATTTACGTACGGTGGACGAATATGCCAGCCGCTCAAATAGAACTTGACAACGGAGAGGAATCGTTGGGTTGGGTCGTCGATCTCGGGTATCGGGAGAAGCATTTCGGGGTGGCACATGAAGCTATGACAATCAGTCAGCTATGGAAGCTCCGGAAGACACCCCAATGCTCAATGTCACTAACTTGGTGATCCTCTCGAGCATGCTACGAGGCTCGAGAATGAACGTTGGTAGGACGACGCGACTCAGGTCAGCACCCGGCCGAAGCTGGGAGATGATGTGCATGAGCACTGCACCGCATGTTAGCTGTTTGCATGCAAGACGTTGCGCGGGGGAAGACAGCCGGCGCAGGCTCTCGCGGGGATGCTTCACTAACCGTTGCCCTGATCGGGCTCGACCACGAGCGTGTCGTCATCTTCGGCTCCTCTCGCCTCGTCGACGCTGGAGCGGTTGCTAGCTGTGGGATTCCCGAGCCAGGTCAGCATTGTTGGCGGTAACTTTTTTTGAGGCGCGCGCACGATGGGAGGTTCGGGAAGAGAGTGGAGAGCAAGAGAGGAGAGGACGCTTTTCGGGTCCCAACAAGACTTTAGAGCCAGACAGCGGTAATGAACTGGGGACAGAACGGGAATGTGAGATAGGCAGAAAAAGTTGCAAGAGTGGGCGCGCGAAGGAATTTGTCGCCGTCAGTAGTAGCAGCAACAGCAGCAATAAGTCTACAGTACCCTGCGCGCGGCTCAAGAAAATTGTCTGCTATTACATTGGGTTTGGCAGGCAACGCTAGGGCTGGTAAGACTCACTGAGGCTGGACGCTCTGGAGCGTCTTCCTGGCACATGGACTAAACCCATGACTGCGACTGGCTCAGTAGGTGCAGCGGTGCCCCTCAGTCTCACTCTCGCAGTGCCTATGAGGTAGTGTTTCTATGGCCGCTATCGGTCTTATCGGCGCGGTGTCCGGGATGTTCCCTTTGGGGAGGATGAGGGGCAGTGCTCGCGGGCGGCAGCAAAAGGCGTTGCTGGTGCTGCGAGTAGGGGTAGAGTCGGTAACTGATGGGTCCGACCGTCTGGCAGCCCTCTGTGCGGATGACCAGGCGGGAAGAAGGGCGGTACGAATGTGGATATGGGGTGGGAACAGGTCGTAATAAAAGTGCTTGGAAAGGTCGACAAGCTGGCAGCGTGCTTGACTTTTGTCGGTAGAGAGCAAGGAGGTGCCGGGAGAGGAACCGTCGGAAGGGAAAGGTTGGCGATGTATCCGTCAGATGCAGGTGGAAGAGAAAAGTGAGGTGGACAAGCCGGGGCGGACAGGAGAGGCTTGCTTTGAAGAAGGAGATGACATATGAGTGTCTCACTATTCGTGCTGCCTCTGCCTTTGCCGGCGTGGTAGGGTCTTTGCTTGTTACTGTCTTCAGCAGAGGGAAGGCGTACCTAGCGGTAGGTATATCGGTAGAGCACAGCAGAGCAGAGCAGAGAAGATGGGGGCGAGGAAGTAGAGGACGAGGATGATGAGGAGACGGGACGTTCGTTAAAAGTCAATGTCAGCCGGGCGGTGGTTCACTGAGGAACAACCGGAACTTGGGATGGTTTAGATGGTGAAGGTGACCCAAGTGTGAAGTCGGCAAGAGTAGTTGAGACCCAACCCATGCCTCGACTGGGTATGATCTAGAATCTGGTAGACTCCTTAGCAATTAATTGGTCTACTCGCTACACTAAGATACGCAGACATCCTAAGGTACGCAGCAGGGTAGGCAACAACAGCTCACCAACGTAGATCACGGCTGCCGCTCAACAGGTCGCTGGTGGCCTGGCCCATGCAAGAGTTACGTAGTTGGTGGTTTCTGCCATTTTGCTACCGTACTAGCAGGTGAGGTGCTAGGGAACTAGAACCCCACCACGCCGCCGTCGAGGGGCGATGACGTCTGTCGTTTTTCCCGAAACCTTTTTTTCTCCAATGCCCCTCGTCACCAAAGACCTTCCCGTGCACTCCTGGCAAGTCACCATCTCGCGCCAGTGCAATGACACCCAAGATTCCTGACCACCAACTGCTCGTAGAGGGTCGAGTATCTTACCTTAAACGGGGTTCAGCTCTTTGCCTGGGCAGTTCCCGTGGGCTGGCATGCTGGCAGTTGACATATGGCATTCCCCATCTCCGGGACTGCACCTGTCATCCTTCACCCCAGCTTCCCCTCTCCGTCCCATGTATTCCATGTCCACCACACCAAAAGCAGATGCTGTAATACCATGCACCCAATCACCTGGCCCCAAAGCTCCTCTTAGAGCCAATCAGGGGCCTAATGACTCCCCCTTCTGTTCATTTATTCGCCTGTTGGGCTTCTCAAGGTTCCCTCTCATGCATAGAGAGCCTCTCGCTGCCTTTCTTGGCTTGCACACCTGCCTGCTATCCCACCTCTATCCATGCAGGCATTTGTGGCAGTGCTCGTGAGATCCAAGAAATATTGACCGCTTGAAGACGCAGCCGAAGACCTCGAATGCAAACTGGAGCTCGAGGGGGCCCGGATAGGAAACCCGCTGTTGGTGGGGAGTTGGATGGGGCCTTTTTTTCCATGTAATTCGCCTGGAAGCCAGCCCATTTTGGCCCTGAAACTACCCTAGCATTCAATCCCACCGCCCAACGCGAGCTATTCGCCAGGTGTTTCTCGGCACGTCACCGTATGCATCGTACGCATCTTGATACGCGTATCATTCACAAGCTGCTATTCTGTATGTCTAGACTTGCTTTGTGTGCGTCGCATACTTTTTGCTGCCTATCTACCTGTCTTGTCTCTTACAACCAACATGCCATCCTGCTGTGCAGAACTATTCCAACATCAACCCCGAGTTTTCATTGCTCTCCGAGATGCCAAACGTAGAACCTCTCGGCAATGCTTAGCTTCCAAGAAACCATCTCGTGTTAGACCCGAGCCTTCCGGCCAAAGCTGCCACATCACCCGAGCCCGCAGCCAAGCGTCATCTCGGTATAAACTAATGCCACCTCCCAGTGGCCGGCCCAAGCCCTTTCCGTCCCCGCGCTTCAACCACTCACTGTCTTTCTCGTTGTCCGTTTTTTTTCGCGAAGCAATGCGATGAACCGACTTTTGGGTATCTCATACTTTGAATGTCCAGTTATTGCTTCTCGCTGAAATGCTTTGGATGCTGTCACTTCCACCAAACTTGTTGCTATTAATTCCTTCGGTCCACGTGTACTCATTTGCCTCTCAAGGATCTTGAGGCCCCCTTGACTGGTGCCGGCAAACACTGGCACAGGCGGTCGCGTTCTATTCGGATGTTAGCACAAACCCGAGTCCAGTCGGCTTGACGGATACTTACCCGCTTCGTTCTCGAAGAGAAGCGAGATGTCATCATGCTCTCCCGGTAGATCCGGCATGTCAATACAGATGAATCCCATGTCATCCGAAGGTCCATCGGTGCCGTTGGGCATTCGCGGCAACGGAAACTTGGCGTCAACAAACTTAATACCAGCCTTGCTGCTGCGAGAGAACGTCTCGAAAACGTCGGTGCCTTTGAGCACAAAGTTCATACACTGGCCGTGGTGGAAGTCGGGGAAGAACGCCAGCAGCTGAATGATCGAATTCTGCTGAATGACCTGGACTCGGGTCCATCCGGCTTCCCACTTCTTGTGAATGGGAACCACCATACGTCGCCGGGAAATGGCAAAGGCCGCAGCAAGTCCGTCAAAGAGCACATTGAAGCCTGTCAGGGCAGCCTGGAATGAGTGGAGGTCCTTGAGGGTCGGAAAGCTGTAGGTACGAATGGTCTGCGAGGTCTGCAGCATTTGGAGCATCTCTGTCAGCTCCTTGGGCACCTCCTTGCCAACTGATCCGTCCGAAACCGCCACAGTCATATCGAACTGAGGCTGTCGCATCACCACTAAGCTTTTCGCGTCCTTCACCTCCAGTCTCAGTCGCAGCTCGCCAGGGGAAACGTTAATACGATCGGTAAGGTAGCCTTGCTTGGACTCGACGACGACTCTTAGTCTGTCTGAAAGTACTGTGCGGGGTACATCCTCATCTGCGTCCTCGTTGATAACGCGGACCGCCGTCCAAGGAATCTGGCTGATGCCCGGCAGGTACTTGCTGTCGTTGAGAGATGTGGATACAGAGAACCCAAGCAGAGGAACATCCGCAAAGATTGTCTCGTCCTTTTGAACATTGGTGCCTACAATCTGGGTATGGAAATATGCACGCTCCCTCTCGTCGGCAAAGGACAGTACCATGGTCACTCTCTGGCGGCCATTATCGTACTTGAGAAGCATGGCTGCGTCCCCATTGTCGGAACGCAGGAAGCCGAAAGGAATCGGCATCTGGGGAGTGTAGCTGTGGTTGATGCCGCTCAAAGTTCGCGTGCGAGGGCCACTAACGACGGTGATTCTGAAGCCGCGGTGGTAAGCTCGGGGGCCTGTTGGTGAATTCTCCTTATGAATCTTCTCAAACAGCGCAACGTCGCAGCCTTGAATAGCTTCCTTGGGGAAAGCCCGCGCCTGGGGATCGGAGTCGAAGTACTGGAAAGACCGAAGATTGGCGCGGAAGGTGCAATGCTCATCAGATCGGGGGTAGAGAGTGGCCTGGACCTTGGCGCCAAAGTCATACATGCTCCACAACATGCGGTAGTCTGATTGTGAGCATTGAGCGACGACCATGAAGCCTCGAGGCAGCTTGATCTCGAGTGAGCAGGTCTCATTGCGCCAACGAACGTCATCCCAGGTAGGCCCGACTTGCTTGTTGCCTTGGATGCGCAGGTTGACCTCTCCATGTTGACTGGCAATCACAAACACAAGGTTGGGCTGCTTCTGAGGTCGGACCATGGACAGGAGACAGGGGAAGTAGAATCGCTGGGACTCCATGCCCTGCTCCATCAAGAACACGTCGGTGCTAATTCTGCCGAACGTAAAGTTTTCAGCCGTATCACCAGGAGGCAGGGCGTCGAGAATCTCTGGAGGCGAGGGGATCTTGACCACCCCGGAGATGGCTGCTTGAGAGTCTGCAGTGAGTAGCGCAACCATATCCATGCTGAGTCTGGGATACTCTACCCAGATCGACTTGTCGATGGTCTGGGGCAGGAATGCCTCCTCAGGGGGAAGGAATCCATTTCTCTTCATAGAAACAGTCAGCTTCTTCAGTGTTGAAACCAGCGTGGAGCGAATGTCATTGATGCCACTGTCGGGAGGAAGATGCCTGGCCTCCATAAGCTCAGGAATAGCCTCCTCAGCGAGCCAGTAGCCCTTGGCGAGGTTTGCGTAAGCTTGCTGGCGGTCCATGTCGTTCTGCATCTGATCTTTGGGGCTGCCAGGGCGGGCGCGCACAGCCGCCTCCAGTGCCATGCGTCCTTTGAGGAACCACCACAGGGAAGCACGCGCCAACTCAAAGGGCAGGCAGGCTGAAAGAGGCTTGATTGTCTCGGCATGCAGTCTGAACAGCTCATTGAGGTGGCGTGTGCGTGTGACGAAACTGTTCAGGGCATCTTCGCCAACTGCAAGAACCGCATCGTGCATGTTGAAAGACGCCTGTCGGGAAGCCATTGAAGGAGGAGCCACCAAATTATGCTGAGAGCTGACAGAGGCTTGTCTCGAAAAGCTGTTGCCAGCACTCTGCTGTCCAAAACTGCTGCCAGCCGAGTACACAGAAGAGGGACTTTGGTCGGGCGGGTTCTTATGGAGGTCAGGGGACTTTGTGGGTGATTCGTTCAGTTGAGGTGTAGTAGGTGTGTAGCCAGCGCGCTCGTCGCCCTGAGGATGAGAGGACTGGCTGGCTGAGCGTGCTGCCTCTGCAAAAGCCCTGCCCTCAGCCTGGCGCATTTCGGCCTGGTGATGCTCGATGAAGGATTTCCGGTTCTCATCCTTGGCGCTGGTGGGTGTGTCCAGGAATGGCGCCGAGGCATTGTAACCCGGTGCAACCTCTCTGGGAACGGGAGGGGGAGGGGCCTCCCGTGGCTCGGGCTCATGGATAGACGAGAAGCCGGTTTGTGTGCGACGCAGACGGCCGGGAACGAAGTCGGAGTCTTCTCTCGGCGCAGGAGCTCTGGGGGGAGAGTCGTGAACGGCGGCAATGGGCCGGCGACGCTGGTTGTCGGGCGGAGGGCGCTGCTTCTTGTTCTTAGACACCTCGATCGCAGGAATCTCCGACTCGTCACCACCCTCGCCAATAATCTCGGGGTATGAGTCTACAAAGCGAACATTCAAGCCTCTTCGGTTGTTGCGCCGCGGGCTCCGAGGCGGGGGCAGACCTGGGCTGTGAGCAGGACTGCGGGCGGAGTGGATTGGGAGGTTCAGGCTCTGCTGGGAATGGCTGGCAACATTCAGAGCCTGGGGATAGCGGGTGGCTGAAGATGTATCCAGCTTCGTAAGCTGGGGAAGGGCGTTTTGAGGGGTCGCGTGAGAAACCTGGAGGGTATCGGAAGGGCCGTTGAGGAAATCGTTAATGTTACTGCCCGTCTCTTCGGCCGTCGGTTTGCGATCCTTCTCCTTGAGGGCGAACAGCTTGCCCATCAGGCGACCCCGCCTCGAGGAGGTAGCTGACTGCGGTTCGTTCTCCATTGTGTAAGGCTGTTGTCGTGGTGCTACAATGACGGTGTCATGGGAGATTCTGGTCGAGACGGCAATGTCAGCAAGAGCAGACCAGCGGAATGGTGATTTTCCCGGTGGGATGTTGTTGGTGCTGATGTTGAAGGAACGGGCAGGAAGGAGCGTACTTACTTACTTCGAGGTACTGCAGGGCAAACCAGATGAAGCTGCCCAGGCGCGCTCGCGCTTGCACTTGTAATAATTCCCGGGACGACAAAACGACAGGGGAAAAAAAGAGTCGGGGAGGAGTCGGGGGAGGTAGAGGTGAGGAGACGAAGTGAGATGGTTGTATACACCCCGGCCTACGAGGTGAGGTAAGTAGGCAGGTGCAGTGCCAGATGGCGGTTAGTGGTGATGGTCAGTCAGTCGACCACCTCACAAAAAGGCAAGTAGGTAGGTAGATAGGGCAGGAGCAAGCTCGGTGGTGACGAGGTAAAGTTGCCCAGAATTCTGTTGGCAAACCGAATCGGCAGCGTAGCCCTGCAGCCAAATGCTGGTATCGACGGATGGTTGACTGAAAGGCGGTCGGTGGCTTCAGCCCGAATGGGGTGAGATTCGACGTTGGGTTTATTGAAGAGGAAGCAAGGGGTTTCAGGTTCGGAGAGATCGCAGGTACGCTGCGTTGCGGGTGCGGAGCGTTGCTGTCGGGGGGCCCAGTGCCAGGGACGACGAGGGGAGGAAGAGGAGGAGGTGGTGGTGGTGGAGGGGGGACGGGACAAGTACCACTAGGCCTCCAGAAAGTACTTTACAGCAGAGTGATTGCTGTGTGGGGTGGTGCGCTCTGGGTTTCTCATATCTCAGCGCCCTTCAGCGGATTTGAAGGGCAGATGGGTAAGGTAGAGGTAGGAAGGTACGCGAGAGGCAGGTTGGAGTACGGCGTACCTTGCCTCGTCGTGCTTCTGTCCCTCGTGCGTGGACCCTTGAAGACGGTCAGCTTGCCTTATCACTGGCTAGGGACACCGCTGACACTGCAGCAAAACCCCCCTTACGGACCCCGCTCTGGCTGCTGTACGACAAGCGAGGTACCGTCAAGTACACTACGGCGCGGGCAGACTACCCAAGGTACCTAAGGTAATTAGCGTACCTAGGTACCTACAAATACAGGAACCCGCGGTACGTGTTCGTACCTGCCTCTCCAGTCGTGATATCTCGAGGGCAACGGCGGTTGGTCCCACGCCGGGCCTCGTGGGTGGATGTTGCCATGGAATACGTGGGAGAGCTCATTGAGTTTAATGACACGATACGGCCACCTCGCATCTGAAGTGCCGTGCCTTACTGAGTACCCAGCATGCGCTGGAATATCAGCGCACGACACAGAGACATACCTTCCATTGCAGACGCAGCTCCAGCCGGCCGACGTGGGGCTTATCAATTCGACAAGCTCACGTCGGCGGCTGCCCTTCGGCAACTTTGATTCCTTGAAACCCAAGATTTGACGACTCCGCTGGCGAGCAAGCAGCAGGGCGGCGGCGGTGGCGGCGGGTGCTGCAGCTGCAGCAACAGTAGAGGTGAGGGTGTCACTTTCGGATCATTGAACCTAACCTCGTCCCCAGTTCCAATGCGCACATGGTTGGGACGGGATGCGGGCGGCGGATGCGGCTGGCAGCGCTCCATGGCATTGGCATCTGAGGTGCTGCCCAGACACCCGCCTGCCATCCGTCATCCATCACCCACCCATCCATCCCGTCAGCCATCGTGTGGGCACAAGCGCTGCAATGCAAGCTGTTGGTTCCCGGTTGTCCGTCCCTACGGCGGTATGTCTTCACACCACGTCCTTTGCCATCGCCTGTGCGATGGGATCGCACGGCAGCATCGCAACGTCGCAACGGCGTCGGACTCTCGTCACGCAACAACCCTCGCTGGGCTCAGGCAGGCTCAGGGCTGTAGGGCGGCCGTTCCGGGCTAAGGGTCCGGGGAGGATTGGAATCCCATCCCCAAAAGCTCGGAACGCCCAAGGTCCCCTGTCCCTACCTTACCTTAGGCGCCGGCCGAAGACAATTTCATACTATTTTTCGACGTCACATTCCCCGATTCCAGGGTGCACATGCTAAGCTTGGGGGGCCTCTTTGGTCTTTTGGGTTTGGTCTCAGGGCCCTGGAGCAAAGTACCCTCAACAGGTGCCACTAACGGCACTGGTGATGGAGCGTAGCGGGGGCCAAAATGGACAGGCATTGCCGTCATTGGATCGCGTTTTAAAATAAGAGGATTGGTTTGGAGGGGGGGACGGAGATGGATAATACGGGGGCGCACTTGAGGGGCGCGTCCTCGGATTCAATTCACGACACGAGCTCTTGCCATTCTTTCCAAATCTGAGGCACCGGTGCAGAGGCAGGAGCAGAGGCAGGAATTTTTTTTTCTTGCCGTCTCGTAACGGACTCAGTGGTATCCGTCCAAGTCCGGAGCCTCTTCCTACCTACAACTTTGTTTTCTCACCCTCCCTTTTTCTTCCCGTGATCGTGTCTCTCCCAACTCCCGTCCATGTCTCATATTCGTATTAACCACTGAGTCACCACCGTCAATACGGGATGGCTGGTCTTACGAGGACACGCAGATGTCTGTGTCTCTCCTGTAGCCTCTGCCGCCAATTCTCCGATAACCAGACCCACGCTTTCTTTCTTTCTTTTCCTTCCTGCTTTATCTTGCCTTATCAACTTCGTCCTCTCGAGCGTCTTATCTCCGTGAGATTGTTTTTATCGTCAGACGAAGTGGACTCACCTAATGCAAAGGCGGACTCGGACTCGAAGACGGCCAAATACCATACCACTTCGCAGTGCGGATACTACTGCATCCAACAGCCAAGGTTCAAAGTTCAGACGCTGCTAACATGATGATGTGCAGCCCTTGGTTTCAGACATGGGACGAATCTGTTGTCTGTCCGAACCTTAGCCCAACAGCCCAGCGGCACCCTTCTTGGTCCTTCAGCGCTGCCGACGGTTCCCTGCCTTCGGTGCCCTCCCGACTAATGTACCCTGCACAAGGGGAGCCGCCGCTGACCAGCAATCTGTCGCGTGAGCGACACCTGAACTTTCGCGCAGAAGCTGTTCCCTGCCCGAGCTTGCAGCAATCAGAAACTGAGAGAAAAAAAGACCACATGCAATTTACATTGATGCGGTCGACAATATCTCGCAAATTTCCCGTCCGCAAGCACATGCGACGGCCCGTCAACTCTGTTGATGTTTCAACAAACGCCTGCATCTGTCTATATTCACCACCTAATCCCAATGTTTTCAAAAGATGCGTTGCTGGGAAACGACGGCCTGGAAAAATAATGACGACATAGCCCGTCTCGTCCAGACAGCCGTCTTCCTTACCGTCAATGCAAGCCACCTGTCCAGCCGCTAAAGAACGCACCGCAAGGCGGCACACTGCCACAGCTCGCGAGTCATTTCACATGTCAATCAAGAGAAATCAGGGAAAAGACGACAGCTCAAATGTTCACCATATCGTATTGCTCACAAACCCGGGCTATGCAGGTACTCAAAATCGCTTCCGTCCAATCAATTCATCACTCAGCATTGACCACTCCGCGGCTGCATACCTCATTCAGAAATGCAACAAATCGTATGCAACAAATTGCCCGACATGCAAAATCCCATCCAAACATATGAAACTCAACTCAAAAAAACGTGTCCGATACAGCCTCACTTTCCACATAGTTTACGCATGGACCAATTGCCGGAGCCTCTTTTCGATCTTTTCCCGTCCTTCGAACGTCTCCCATACATTATGAGGCGCGTCGTCGACGATGTCCCAGTGCTTCAGGTTTCTCGTCAAATGGCTGAGATCCCTTTGCTTCTCTTCCCAGATGGTATCTTTGCGGAGATTGTCGCCGGAACTGATCAGTACCAAAGGCGTGTCCGGGTATTGAATCGCCTTGCCGCTGATAACCTCCCGCTTAGTGAGCGAGGCGGCCACCAAACTCTCTTGCAGCTTCGTGAACAGGTACTTGCCGCTCTGTCTGGCTGAGCGACCCCAGATGCGGTCCGCGCTGGTGCGCCCTCGGAACAAAGCCCCAGGAAGTCGTTCAAGCCCAAGAGGCGAGATGATGCCGCGCACCCAGTAGAGGAAACCTCGTCCAGGATCCGAGACACGGTAAAGCAGATCTTCGTGAAGGGGATCGATCATGAGAATGCCGTCCACCTCGTGACCGTGTCGGGAAGAGAAGATGCGGGAGTACACAGAGCCGATGCCAGCGCTCGCCAGGATCCAGGGGCCGTTCTCGCCGGCGCGCGCGAGGGCCTCACTCAAAGCGTCTGTTGCCATACCTGCGGACAGCGGGCTCGGGGCAGTGTCGCTCCAGGCGTATCCGGGACGATCGGAGAAACAGTACCTCCAGATGGAACCGTTCTTGAGGGCGCCCTGCGCAAGTTGCCAAAGCCCATTCTCGACGGGCAGATCGCCACCTTCGAAAAGGACACTCGGCAGCTTGTTACCTGCCGCATCGGTGCCGTTGCCTTCGCAGTAGACATGAATGCGGTACTGGTCATTGTCGACCCAGTACTGCTCGCCCGGCGGGCCATACCCAGCGTCGAGAGATCTGAGGATGAGGGTAGCAGTAATGAGGATAATGACGATGGATAGGATCACGTATGCAATAGTCGAGAGAAGCACTTCGGTCCATTCCCACACCGTCCGTCTCGTCTCGACGCGACCTGTGAGCCGCTCTTCTTCCTCGGCCTTGCCCCATTTCACCGTGCGATCGGCAAGCAGCGTCCATAAGCTCATGAGGAAAGCCCCTAAGGTCGTGAGGTAAGTAATGGAGCTACTCTTACTGGGCATCCAAGGCGGTACTCACAAATGACACTGGCGACTCCCACGCCGCCCTCCTCATACCGGTTCTTCTGGACGGCAAGAATGAGAATAGTATCAGCGAGCAGCATGACTGCCATGAAGATGGACAGCACCCGCACAGCGGCCGACGGCGCTCCAAAGAATACGAGCGTGAAGAGCAGCGTGAAGAGCGACAGGCTGGAGTAGCTGAAGGCGTAGAATCCCGAGCCGCGGGTGTGCAGTCCGGGAGGGGTGACGAAGATGGATACCAGATTGATGGTCCACCAGATGAACGTGACGCAGGCGAACAAGACGGTAGCCCATCGCATAACCCTCACCGTCCACAAGTTGTAAGGGGAGACGGCAGGATCGTCTGGGGTGAGGAACTGGCGGTTGTCGCTGTCGAGTCGGTTCGGTAGCAGGCGGGTGTGCTCGTCCGGCTCTCGCGTCTCGTACTCGGCCGACCTCCTCTCCTCCGGCGGCCCTTCTGCGGCGGCAGCGTCGTCATCTTTCTTGTTCTTCGACCCGAAAAGTGAAGGCATCGTGAACCTCGTCTCTGATGCCGAGTGTCTGTAATTGGCCGCGATGACCAACAGGCGAGGTATGCAAGCCCTTCGATGCTACCTCAAACCTTCAAATAAATGAACGGAGGGGTAAAGAAACGGATTAAAAACAAAACAGGGAGAGAAAAAGGGTGCCCAAGGAAGACCAAGGAACGAAAGAGACCCGGCCAGCAGGAGAAAGCCTCCTAAGAAATCAGCTAACGCGACTAACACAAGACGCAACCACTTACATCCCGCCTCCAGACGTGTCAATGACGGCAGGGGTGCTCACACTTACAACAAGCCAGCACGCAAGCTGTAGGACGCAGAAGGCCAGAGCTCCCGGTCATGTCGTCATTGGGTGTATTGCATGCGGCAGAAGTGGGGACCCCGCCGCATCGGCGATTTGGCGGGCCCACCAACACGGAGCGGTGCAGCACGAGCTGTGGGTGGGGAGCTAACGCTCCGGCCCAGCGTGTGGGGACCAGTGACATTTCCGCAGCAGTTGAAAAACCAGGAATACCGCAGTATGCAGCTCTATTTCTTTTTTGGTGTTGGTGCGCAACCAACCGTATCTTCTTCAGCTTTGGACCTCATGCATACTCTGGTCCTGCTTAGGGTTGTGGGGTCGGACCGCGCAGGCGCACTTGGTATCGCAATCGGTGGCGTTCCTTCGACATGCCTCTCCTTGGAAACATGGAAGTCCAATGTGCGATGTACGCTCTTGGGTTGACTCGCCCGCTGCGTTTCTAATGCCACTCTGCCCCAAAGGATCAGGCATCCCGGCATCCTCCTGACATATTGGCTCACGACCTAGATCCGTCAAACCCAATATTTTGACCCATACTCCATACTCTTAATAAGGCAGTGTCTATCCATCAATGCGTTGAAAAGTACTAGATTCAAACCCTTGGGCCAATATGCTCCACAGACGTCATCGTCTTCGTTTATCTCCAAGTGCTGTGAAGGAATATTGACGGCGTTGTGGGAGGTTCAGGGCATGGGCTGCCTCCGTTCCAGACAAGCCTCAGCAATTGTCTTTCTCACATGGTTTGTTCGGCCATTGGCACGTACTGATGAGCTTGAGCTTGTTTGACGGTTCACTAAAAAGGAAGCTTGGAAAGAAGCACATGGATGCATGGACTCTTTGAATATTTTCCGTCTTCGTACAAGTATATTTATCAAGCAAGCAGTATTCTTTGAGCTCTGTGGCTTCAAAAGCGTAACGAATTCCAATGCGACTTCTGCGCCTGGCTGAACCAGGGCGTCGAGAAGTGGGTATAGTGTGAAAGCAAACTGGCTATAAGCAACTCGTCATCCTCCGCTCGGCACTTTTACATTTGAACAAGGCGTCCTGACGCCCTCTTCTCCATACCACAGAAGTTCCTCTATTCATATACACGCCTACGCCCACGGGGCAATCGGGTTGACCTCCCGGCTGCCTGACGACGATTCAGAAGAGACCGAGCTGGAATCTCTCAAAGAGCTGCCGTAACGGCGGATCTGCTTCCGGTTCACCGCTCTCTTTTTAGCAAGCTCCTCAGGCTCGGGGCCGCTAGACGGTTTGATGGCCTCCTCGGGAATCGCGCCAATGGGAGCGTGGAGCTTCGCACTAGCCTCAGGGTCGTTGATGGCGATTCCGTGCTTTCGGTACTCCTGCTTCTTCAACTGCTTCCAGTCTTGAGCACTTGGCTCTCCAGTGGTGAACCAATCTTTGACTTGGTTGAGGAAGCGGTTCTTGCTCTTCTTGGACTTGGAGTTGCTCTCGCGGCCGGACTTTGTGGGGCTTCCACCAACGCTAGGGGTGGAGACGCTACATTCAGACACCTCAGACTGATGAGAAAACATGCGTCTTGGGGGAGACATTCTCAAGCTCATCTCTGACGCCACGCGTCGAAGGCCTTTGGCATTCATCTCGGAGTCGTCGAGATCGATCAATGTGCCGGGATGGTTGTCTTCTTCGTCGATGGCGACGCCGATATTTCCAGAAGTTGTTCTGGTGTCAACAGCTGTAACCCCCGAGCTGGAGGCTGGCCGTGAAGGACTGGGTGGTCGTGGGTGTGCGAATGATAGATCGACTGATTTGGCGATCTTATGCTGGAATGGACGCTTCGGCCGGACGGTTTCCTCGTAGATGACTGCGGGTATTTCAAAAAGCGGCTGGCTGCTGATGGACTTCTTGGTCCGGAGGGGAGTTGAGATGCCGAGCAGGCTTCTCCGTTTCTGCTTCTTAACCGGTGTGGGCCCCTAGCCGTAGGCGAACGCCTCTGGTTGAGAAATCGGGGAGAATGTTCCAGGCGACGCTGGGTCTTCTTCGCCCCGCAGAGGCACGTAAGAAGATGCCCAGTAGAATGGTGTATCGATATGTCGATAGGCTTTTGGCTGAGCCGTGTTCTCTGTCGTAGGAGGTGGTATCGATGTCGGGTACAATGCTGTCGGGTATGAGAAGTTTCGAACGAGAGATGGCGGGTGGTTATGGCGATCGGGAAGAGGATATGTCTGATTCCGATGCCGTTGGAAAAGAGGCATTGTTCGGCTGAGAAGGACGTAGAAAAGTGACTTGCTTTCAGCCACTCATAACAAGAAGGGTGCTGAGGCAGGAAAACGTCTCGAAGGAGACGAGGTCGCACGGGGTGATCCGACGACGTATCGATACTTGGCTTGGACTTGGTTGCCTTGCTCGGACAAGATAGAGCACTTGTCAACTTAAGTTGGGGTGGAGATCGAAAGGACAAGACTAGACAGACGATGGAGGAGGCTAGATGGCTTGATTTGACGGTTAGGGGAGAGATGATAGAGTTGATAGGAGACTGGGATGGGGTTCGTGGGACACAGGGGAGACCGAAGCTGTATATGTTCTCTACTGGTCGTGGGTGTGAAAGGAAGAGAAGCGAGGGTGATGGGCAGAAATAGAGAAGATCAGCGAGCTGAAAAGAACGACACCTCGTGGCAGGAACGTGCGGGACTACGCCTGCCTGAGAGGCAGAAAAAGGAAGGTCCAGGAAAAAGCAAGTATGGGAGGGTCTCACAAACCACACCTGCCTCGTGCCTCGCGCCTCGCTCAATACCCTGGGCAAGCACACAAGACCAGAGCCAGTCAGGCTCAGCTCATCTGCACCTTCCTTGGTTTCCTGCCACGCCTTCACCATGCATCAGCGCCCGCGGGCTCGTGTTGTTGCTTCTTTCTCGCGATTACAAGATAAAAACAACCGGGACCACTTTCCCAAGGCTCTCCGTCATGCAGCTCGACGTCGTAAGTGGACGCCACATTTGGTGACGGAAGCACTAAGATCACACGCTAGTACCGACGTTGGGAAAGACTGTGCGGTGACCTTCCCTGCTATTCATTGTCTGTTTGAAATGGTTCCTGCGGTGTGATCTTGATCTTGCTTCTATCTGCTTAATACTCTGGGTCTGGGTCGGTACCTCGGGATGGAAGGACAAAGTATGACTGGCTCTTCGGCGTTTGAGTACGGGTGGGAGGCATGCTGCTACCCCAGTGACATAATGATCCCTCTCTTCTATGTCTCGTAGCTGACGGGAGCTTGTCTCAGACGCCCCAAATCTCGAAAGGCGCAGTTTATAACTGTTAGCCCGCCGACGGCGCTGCGTTTCGCCCTTTGTTGTCGACTGTCAGTTTGGAAACCGGTCCTCCCGGGGTCCTGGGTCAAGATCAAGATCGACAGGTCCTGGCACTTGCAGCGGTAAGGCTTCCTGTATCGAGGCGCAATATTCTTTGTCAGATTCATGGGAGGCTTCAAGGGGTCGTAGAAACCCAGAGTGAAAGAGAGAAGAAAAGGTGTTCCTCGCTAGCGACTCGAGTAGCAGAACGTGGATGTCGACGATGTCCAACCTTCCTGATTGACTACAATGCCAAGTGGAAAGCTACCGAGGATGGGGGTCCGAGGTGAATACAGCATGCTGGGCGAAACCAATATTTCGTTGGCGTGGGATTGCAAAAAAAGCAAGCTGCCATGCCGCTGCAGCCACAATATTGACAAACCAGATCCCAGACTCCCGTGCTCGATTGTGGTGTCTCCCCGGCTGAACCATCAAAAGGTCCCGCTGGCGTACGACGCCCTCAAGTCTCGGTGGCCGGGCACCAGCATTCCGCGGGAGCTAACCGTTCATACCTTAGTTACCTAATCTCAAGCGCAAAATACGGACGTACGGCCAAATAACGTTGTGAGGAATCATCTAGAAGCCGACTAGAATGTCCGAAACCGCGACTACTATTTTGCAACACCGAGATTTGAGGAATACGCTTGTGCCCGAGAGGGGTTTGCTGATTCCTGTGGCAGACGTTTGCGGGTCGTGTCTCTCTGCTTGTCGGCCGAGATATCAGCTGCGCCTGCTGCGGGCGGTTGAGAGCTGAAAACCCGCCAGTCATCGCGATGCGCACCGAGGTGCAGCAAGTAGGTACGCAGTATGCCCTGCAGAGTCCAATACTTCGGATCCTGGTCGAGATTTAGTGGGGCTGTAGCCATGTGCTGACGCAGGAGAGGACAAGGGAGGCCGTGCACTGCCCGCCTCGGCGCCTACTCAGATCTCGACGCTGCAGGCGCCATGCTCGAATGGAACTAGCCAGTGGCAAGCGTGCATTTGGACGTCAACCTTCAGCGTCTTTCATCCAACATCGACATCCACCCGCCCCAACCTCAACAGTGAGTGAATCTGAACTTTGACCAAAGTCAAGGCGTGCTCAGCCCAAAAGGAAAAAATAGTAAGACAAGACACACCAGCAAAACCAAACACACGTCACTCCTGTACCGACTTCGCCGGCGAACCTCTTGTTGGCCCTTACATCCGGCGCTTCGTTGTGTTGAACACGTCCGGCATCCCAGCCGTCTGAACCAACCCAAAGTCTCACAACGAATTCTCCCTCCAAGTCTCGCCGCCCGAACCTTCTCCTCTGCTCTTTGAGCTGAAAACGGCCCTTGCTGCACTAGCAACCCCTCAAAAGCTGACAGAGTTTCCGCGCCAGCTCGCGCGGCGCGGAACCGCAACGCACGGTGCACCTTCAGCCTGCAGCTCCGATTGCCTACCGTCCCTTGCTTGGTTTCCCCTCTCTCGCCTTTCTCTAGGTCCGAACCCCACCAAAGAAACACCATCCAACCTCTCCAACCTGAATCTTACAAACCACACCACCAGCAAAACAAACAAACCAGCGCAGACTTGTCGCGAGCCACTCCAGCCTCGCTCACAATGCCTGGCCTCACGATACAAACAGACTCTCTCTCCCCGCGCGCATCGAACGCCCCGCCGCCCTCTACGTCTGCGGCTGCTGCCGGTGCCCCAGGTGCCCCAGCCGCCGCAGCTTCCTCGTCCTCCGCGGCCGGCGCAACAAAGCCCCCAGCGCAGACCCCTCCGCGCTCCTCCCGTTCATCATCCCCCGCCCGACCCCCCATCAGCCCCATAACACCGACCTTACCCCCGGCTCGTCTCGCCGACCCTGCCGCCCCCTTCGCCGCTGGCCGTCCTGTCTTTACACACTCCACTCAGCCGGCCACAGCCGCTACCTCGGCCATCCCTCCTCCGCGACCGGAGCCCATCGACTTCGAATCGAACCCAGACGTCCTGGCCCTCAAGTCAGCCATCTCCATCCTCCAGCTGCAACAGAAGAGGGCCGTCGCAGATATACAGGGGCTCAACCAAGCCAAGACTGCTGCCCTTGGCGACCCAGCAGATTTCCTTGCCGATCTTGGGGCTGGTAAGGTGCATACTCAGGGCGACAAGTTATTCCCAGAGTCGGACTCGGATTCTGATGATGAAGAGGGGGCCAAGCGAGCGAAGAAGGAGGGTGTAACTGCTGGTCAAGGCAAGGCACCAGAACCCAAGCCATGGGAATCTCTTCCCAAACCACAAAATGTGGTGCGCTGTCCGCCCATCAACTGGTCACAGTACGCCGTGGTTGGAGAGTCATTAGACAAGCTGCATGCAGACCAAGTAGCGCGGCCAAGCCAGGGCGCGCCAGCGACGATGGGCCCTAGCGGAACATACGAGTTCACGGGAGTCCCTGGAGGAAACCAGCGACCGTACGTCGGCGTAGCGGCTCCTTACACTCCTGGTAAGGACAGGATCGACAAGAAAGCAAAAGGGGCCAAGAAATAAAGTTATTGCTGCCTCCGTTACAGGATGCGAAGCTTCAGCCTCCTGTGGTAAGACTGGCATGATGAGCAACGACTTTTCACGGATGGTTTATGAGATTATGAGGCGTTAGCGATGGTTCGCATATGATGGGATGGCGTTGTGATCCGGCATGGTTTACGAGTAGGGTATTCAAAAAATCAAGTCAATGTTGAAAAAAGGGGCTCATGACATGACATCTCTTAAGAAGAGCTAGTTCGTTGCGTCATTACTCGAGGTATCTACTGGAGTCTAACGGGACAATCCCAAACCCATTCCTGGTATGCATGATTCCTATGCCTTATAACGCCGTCCCGTCCTGTGCAGAACTTGATAAACCAGAATCCACGGTCAAAGACCAGGCCCCCTGCTGCTATGATTAATGGCAAACCCTCCAAGCAACTGCAGAGTCGTAACCTCCCATGGAAAACCACGATCTACGCAACTAGATTGCCTTTTGAAGCGTCAAATTTCTGCGCGTCCAACGCCTCTTCGCCCAGCGCCGAGAGCGCAAGCAGCGCAAGCAGCGCAAGCAGCGCAATTACTCAGAAATCACTGAATTGGGTTAGTAAGGGTGTACCCTCGTAGATCGGCTTTGGTAACTTACTCCATGCTTTGCTGAACGGACCTCCGGAGACGACGGTTGTAGTTCTTCCGCTCATCGGCGCCGCCCCAGTAGAGCTTGTGAGCCTCTGGGTTGACCAGTGTGCGGGGATCGTAGGCAGGGTCCTCCTCTTCCAATGCGGCGAAGACCGCCTCAATATGAGAGCGAACGTCATCCTTGCGCAGATTATTGGGGAAGTAGCAGGCCGTGCCATCCTCGGCGATCCGATGGTGGAAGATGCGAGTGTTGAATCTTACACGAGGTTGCTCCTCGGGGAAACGAGGGCTGAAGTGGATCTTGATACGGAAGAGGCCGCCATCAAGGTTGGTCATCGGCCGTCCAAAGTAGGTAATGACCCAGACGAAAGGGTTGTTGTCTTCCAGTTGCACGTCGTGGGGAATGTCCTGGCGCTTGAATGCCTGCACGACCTGCTCATACTGGTGGCGCAGGTTGACCGAGACAGTCATCTCCTTGTCGCTCGCTATCTGACCTTCCTTCGCCCACTTCACAAGCTCATTATCGAGGGCAGCCTTGATGTTGCGCAACCGTCTCTCCAGCTCAGTGTAGTTGAACTTGCCATCCATGGAGTTACTTGCACCTTCGAACGGCATGCGAGCAAACGCCTGATGATCCTTGACCTCTGTCTTGGCCTTCTGAACCGCACTTAGGTAGTTGTCGTAGTACCAGAGAAATCTACGCTTGCATAGGTCCTTGAAGGGCTCGAACGGAACGCTAGTGTCGTCCATGTCCTCGGTGTCCATGTCGAGATCTTGCTCAGCAGCGGACTGCTGGGCGATGGAAACGCCCTCGGGGGTCAGTCCCAGGTATTCTTCGAGGCGCTGGATGACGGAGATGCGGAGGGTCTCATGACGGATCTAGCTCTACGGTTAGCCACAAAGTCGTCTCTGCATCGCCAAGTCGCATGCCGGCTACCTTCTGCACATAATCCTTCTGATGCTTCTTGTCCGACGCTTCGTTTGCCTCTTCGAAACCCGGCTCGTTCTCGTAGGGATTGCTCGACATCAGACTCTGGATGGAAATAAGGATCGACTCGAGACCCTGCGCGGCCGACCACTCCTCGCCACGCTCGCCGCGCCAAGTGCTGTGTTTTCGTCAGTTCGGGAATCGGTCGGATTGAATTATTAGCCATACCCTAAGATCGACCTATAGCGACGTCAGTATTCAGCACCAAAGTATGCGCCCAGCAGTAGGCGGAGCGGGAGACCTACAAGCAAACCTTGCCGGATGCATAGATATTGGGATTGAAGCGACAGCGTCCGCCGTTAGTTGTGATACCGGTGACATTGGGAGACTTGCGTGGGTAGTCTGCTTTGCGGTCAATCCCTAAAGTTGTTTGCTTCGCAGCCACGCAAAAACGTACCCTTATTGAATCTGATCGCAAACTTGAACAGTAATTAGCATGGCGACACGCTGAGCTACCAAATGAGGACCAACGTACCTCGAAGAAACCAAACTCGTAGGGCGTGTCGTGAGGGCCGATGATCAACGCCTTGACGTTGCGAACATCGACATCTCGGCAGGCAACGGCCAGCGCTGTCGAGAGGTTAGCGAGGGTGTCAGCCAGAGGAGCCGCAGTAGAGGGGATTCGTACACAAATCTGAGGTGCGCTGGATGTCGCTCAACTCCTGTACGACGCGACCGTTAGCCTTCTAATTTCAACCCCTCATTCCATGTTTGGGGGAGGCGAGGCGAGGCAAGGTGATGGAGGCGGAGTGGGACGGAAGTGTGGCTACCTTGGTGATGCGAATGATGGATTGATCAGCCATGCTGACAGCTCGGTTGGGCGTTTGGTAGCTCCGTATCCAACTTCTGGCGAGCTATATTCTGGGAAAGGGTGTCTGTGAATGTCGGCCGATCTGAAGACTCTCCTCTCGTGGGAACAGGTGAAAGTGAACGAAAGAGGGCGGCCCGAGAGCCTGACAGACGAAGAAGAGGTTGGGTAAGGTAAGGAAAATGGGTTATGCGGGTGAACAAATGCGCCTTCCGTTGGCTGGTTGGTAGGCGGCTTTCGCAGGGTGAAGTTCACAAGCAGGCTACCTCTTTGTGCAGGCGCAAGATGGTGGAAGCGACTGGGTCGGAGTATGGAAGTGAGAGAATGGAACGTTAGGTTGAGGCAGCTGCTCTAAATCGGCAGTTTGGCGGGGCATGAGGGGTAATTTTAGCGTCCTGGTCTGGGTATTTGATGCAGGACAATCGCTGCAGTGCGGTGGGAGCGCCGCCATTGCCTCTCTAAATTCCGTCCACGGGTCGCCTCCAGGTGCGTCCTACCCAGGACGGGACGGATAGCCCCACAGTGGCCGACGGATGATCGCTCCGGGTGCTCGTCCCGTCCTGAGCCTTGAGCCTTCAGTGAGGTAGGTACCTTATCGAGGTAAGGTAGTAAGTCCGAGCAGCCTGGATGTCGCGAGGCAGCGGAAGGAAACACGAAATGCGGTATTCTAATTCTCTGTTGCCTGGCAATAGCCTCCAGTACAGAACATCAACATCATCCCTTTCTGCAGGCTATTTGTCAAGGTTCCATTGCCGCATCTAACCGTGTTACGAGGCCTTAGACCAGCAGACGTTGAGGTGAGACGATGACGGCGCATCTGCATATTTTATCAAGGCTTGCTGGGCGTAAAGGTACTAATCGATACCTCATCCTATCATCATAGCATGGCCTTGTGTTCATCCTTGGTTCTCATGTTCCGTTCTATTGCAGGTATCCACAACACCATCGGGTATCGGCATCATACTCCCAGTTGAGTGATGTGTGTACTGCCTGCTTTGATGTTCGAGATCTATCTAGCTGGCCTAATTTAGGAGTAACTGGATTACCACATTTATAAATTTACCACGTTGAAAGGAGTTGTTATTTCATAAATTGGCACGCAATCATACTACGTGCGTTAGATAGATAGTTGCATGCGCATATCCAGCCACTTGACTGATTGAAACCCGAAGAAATTTCAGAAATTGAGAAAGCTTGCAGGAGACAGCAAGAACCTGCCTTCTTTTTAGCACACCTAGCTTGAGGATGCAAATGAGATGCCGGAGGAAAGCTTCGCGTCGCATTCAGGCAAGGCACCTACGTAAGGTACCTACCTGTCGGTGGGGCACCGCGGGGTTCCAGTCTGGACGCGATCAGTTCGGACCCCTGTCGGCCAAAGCTACATACCAGCACGCGTCCACTCCTCGAGCAACGCGTCTGGTTTAATTGATTTTCCAACCGGCACCACGACCGCAGCACGACCGACCTACAACGGCAATTGACGATCGGTCTCAATTCGGAGTCCAACCCGATCAAAAACTTCGATAAAGGAACGAATCATCACAATTTAAATGGCGAGCTTCTTCGACCTCAAGGCTCGGAAGGCGGCCGCTGCAAACGGGGCAGCCCAGAAGCAGGAGAAGTCTTCCCAGCCTCCGAGAGCACAGCCTTGGGTTGAGAAATAGTACGGCATTCTTTCGCATTCACAATGAGTTTCAAAGCATGCTGACCCTAAATGATAGCCGCCCGAAGACCCTTAGCGATGTCACCGCTCAAGATCACACCGTTACAGTTCTGCAGCGGACGCTACAGGCTTCCAACGTGCGTCTACCCACGATACGATACAAAACCCACGAAACCTTGACCTGCACGCTGACTCCTTTCCGAAGCTTCCACACATGCTCTTCTACGGACCTCCCGGTACCGGAAAAACATCAACAGTCTTGGCCCTCGCCAAGGAGCTCTACGGCCCCGAAATGATGAAGTCACGAGTCCTGGAGCTGAACGCCTCTGACGAGCGAGGAATCTCTATCGTCCGTGAGAAGGTCAAGGACTTCGCCCGCATGCAGTTGACAAACCCGACGGCAGAATACAAGAAGAGATACCCCGTTCCACCCTTCAAGATTATCATCCTCGACGAGGCCGACTCTATGACCCAGGATGCCCAAAGTGCTCTTCGCCGCACTATGGAGACATACAGCAAGATCACACGGTTCTGCCTGATTTGCAACTATGTCACCCGCATTATCGACCCGCTCGCCAGTCGTTGCAGCAAATTCCGCTTCAAGAGCTTGGATCAGGGCAATGCCAAGAGGAGGCTTGAGGACATTGCGCAGAATGAGGGTGTTCAGCTCGAGGATGGTGCCGTTGACGCGCTCATCAAGTGTAGCGAGGGCGACTTGCGAAAAGCCATCACCTTCCTGCAGAGTGCGGCGAGATTGGTTGGTGCTGGCAACGAGGAGAAGCCGGCAGATGATACCATGGACGTTGACAAGAAGCCTGTTACCGTCAAGACTGTGGAGGATATCGCCGGCGTCATCCCGGAGAACACGATTGACAACCTAGTCAGCGCCATCCGCCCACAGCGCGCAGGCGACACATACCAAAACGTGGCCAAGGTTGTCGAAGACATGGTTGCAGACGGCTGGAGTGCTGGACAGGTCGTTTCTCAGGTAAGCAATGCCTCCCGTTGCACACGAGGCTCCGATCTAACAGATACCAGCTCTACCAAGCCATTGTTTTTGATGAGACGATTCCCGACGTCCAAAAGAACAAGATTGTCCTCATCTTCTCTGAGGTAGACAAAAGACTGGTGGATGGCGCTGATGAGCACCTATCAATTCTTGACCTTTCGTTGAGAATATCAGGTGTCATGAGTGGCCGCAACAATTAATACAGGAAATTTGGAAGATGTTTTAATGAAGAACGCCTTGTATTGGCATCCGGACTGGACATTAAAGGCGTTGAACTGGCGAAAATGTGTGTATAAGGTATATACCACTCTTCAAATATGATCTTCATGACCAATGAGACCAAGATCGCCGTGAATGGCAGACCAAATGTCTCCAGACTTGGCCGCTGACTCCTTCCTCTGGTGTGCACCATGCCTCCTTGCCCCGGACCTGCCCGCCGACCCCTGTGTAAGCCAGATGTCTTCCTCCGTAGTATCGCCGACGGCGTCTTTCTCAGACTGATTTTGTCCTAGGAGCCGGTCGACTTCCTGGAGGGCACTCATAGACCCTTCAAGCGCGACTTGGCCCTCCTCAATCTTCTCGGCTACCGCCTCCAGGGTTGCGATCTTTGCTGAATCCGCCGCAAACACCCAAGGCTTGACTCTCTCGGACATTGCCTGCTTTTCGGACACTGCAGAAGCGAAGTCTTCGGCGAAGCCGGACCTTGGCCTGGGTTTAGGCATGGGATGCTCGGGAAGAAGCTGACTCTCTTCCGCGAGATGGTCAAGTGCTTGCCGTGTCTCTTTAGTCTGCTTCGACAGCACATTGTTGACGTGCGACTTGTGCGCGATCATGCCCTTTTGCTCTCGGGACAGCGCCAGAAGTTTTTCAAGGTACGGGATGAGAAGGTGTGTGGTTGGCGCCGACGGGATCTCCTGGCTTTGCGAAGCTGCCGCGGCTTCACCTCCAGGTCTCAAGATCGGCTGGGTCTCATCAGAGACCATGTGAAGCAGCGACTTGCGCGCGGCTGTGTACCTCGTGTACTTGTCCCTGATTTCCACTAGTTTTTCGTCAATGTTGGTTTTGTCCGCTGGAGAGTGGTGCCCATTGCGCTGCGAGTACGAGTCATCGTCACCTTCTCCCGAAGCTTTGCTGAGCTCAGTCTCGATCCAGTTGATGAGTTCGGCACGCGTGGTGTCCAGAGCATGCGCCTTGGCTTCGTCGCTGACTTGGCCCGTCAATTCGCCGGTTCTTTGCCGTACGTCCTGCAGCAGCTGTTCCTCCCGTTGCAAAAGTAGCTTGGCTCGGAGGACGACCTTTTCCAGCTGCCCCGCCAGCCCACTCAAATCCGTCGTCGCTGACGTATTTGTAACTGTGAAACTGTTGACAACTGCGGTTGGCACATCGGGAAGAGGCGGTGAGTCTCTGAATACAACTTCTAGGTCGAGGAAGTCCGGAGAGGCTGCCGGCTGGCGCACCAAGAGGTCCAAATACTTCTGAACCGTCTGAAGTCGTTGTTGTTTCTGCCGCAACTTCACTAGAGCTATGTGATCCTCCAACTGATCTCTGGGATCCACGATCTTGGACCGCGGTAGAGGTGCCGTTGCGGTATTATTCCGTGTGTTCTCATAGTCGTTGCGAGCTTTGATATTTGCGTCCAGGGCCCTCAGATACTCTCTTTGAAGGCCTCTAGCTTCCTTTGTCGGGGCGATGGTGCATGACGCATCAATGAGAGACAGCGGGCTCTGGATAGGTCCTGGTTGACCACATGCCTCAAGATGGAGAGCCAAGGCGCGTCGAATGTAAGCGACCTGTTCCCTCGGCTTGATGTATGGCTGGAGTGATGCCTGAACTTTCTCAATGGTTTTCGGTACAGGATCCATGTTAGATGTAGCCAGCCATCAAGCCATGAATCTGGGGTCTGGAGGTCGCTGGGGTTTTTTGGCCTCGGTGTAAGTGAAATCCAGAACCCAGGGCTTGTGTTGATATTCGACTGAACTGAGTTGGGCAGGCACGCACTAGGCCTCAGGGGTGGTGTGGATTAGTTTGGCCACACCTCCACCCTGTGCCGATGTCACGGCGTCACGTGAAGCTACCTAAGCATCCGGGGACGCCACTAACGCGCTTGTCGCCTAGCGCCACCTCCGGATTTTGCCATTGCAAGCAGAGGAAATTTGTTCCGCGACGGGTGTCGAAGACATTTGATACACGCCTCCGCCCACCTGTCCATCAAGCGATACTTTTCCCATTGAATCAACAAAACGCAACGACAAAGTCAACAACTTAATATCGGACGGATGGTCTAGAACTTGCGTTGGGTATACGGCGTTTTCACGGATAAATACTCGGCGCAAGCCGCCTGATGCTGTCGTTTGACAAGCTCCAACACCTCCATCATCACCCTTAGACTCGAGCGCAACCGAAACGATACGATACCCCTCCACTCACAGTCAAGATGTCGGACCAACACCGCGATGTCTCCCAGTACAAGTACTCGGCCATGTCCAACCTGGTCCTCCAGGCGGACCGTCGTTTCGTGTCGCGACGAAACGATGAGGCCACTGGCGATCCCGAGTCTCTCGCCGGCAAGCTGAGTATTCGCGATATGGGAGCACGCGTCGCGCGCGATACGGCCCCGAAGCAGAAGAAGCAGACCGGCCTGCCCGAAATCGAACGCGGAAGGTTACAGGAGGGCGAGGATGTGCTGTTGCGCGAGCAGCGCAAGAGGAAGAACGAGGCGGCGCAAGCGAGGGGAACGGGTGTCTTGGGAACCGGCGACCTGCTCATCGAGGGCATCAATTATCGTCCGAGAACGGCGGCGACCCGAGCCACGTACGAGTTGATCCTGAAGATCGTGTCCGACAACCTAGGCGACGTGCCCCAGTCAACCGTCTTGAGTGCTGCGGATGTAGTCCTGGAATACCTCAAAGATGATGACCTCAAGGATACGGAAAGGAAGAACGAGGTCGACGACATCCTCGGCGTTTCAATGAGCCCCAAAGAGTTCAATGAGCTCGTAAACCTGGGGAAAAAGATCACAGACTACGACGCGCAAGACGAGGACGAGGACATGGATGCTAACGCAGCTGATGCTGACGGAGCCGAAATGGACGAGAGGCAGGGTGTTGCAGTCGTCTTCGAGGATTCCGAAGATGAAGAGGGCGGCATTGTCAACGAGGTCCGAGAAGAGTCTTCGGAAGATGAGGAAGCTGACGAGGAAGACGAAGACAAGGAAGCTCAAGATGGTGCCGAAAAGGAAGACATGGACGACGATGCCATGATTATCGATTCGGCGCCGAAGAAACAAACACAAGACGGCAAGCCCACGAAGACAGTACCCGCAAGAGATATCGACGCATTTTGGTTGCAGCGACAGATCGGAAAGCTGTACGAGGATTCCCACGAACAACACGATAAGGCGACGCAAGCTCTTCGGATCCTCTCCGGCGAGCCAGATGAGCAAGGTGGGGATGAAAAGTCGCTTCGCGAGATCGAAAACGACCTCATGGAGCTCTTTGATTACGAACATCATGAACTGGTCCAGCTGCTCATCGAGAATCGTGAGAAGGTTGTATGGTTGACCCGCCACTCAAGAGCTGAGACGGAAGAGGAAAAGGCTATCGTGGAGCGTGAGATGGCTTCGGAGGGCCTCCAGTGGATTCTCAATGAGAAGTTCGGCAAGAAAACGGATGAAAAACGGAAGATGGAGATTAAGATGGACATCGACAACACGTCATCACTCAACAATGCACCCGCACCCGAACCAGAACGTCCTCAGGGCTTGGTCGGTGGACTGCAGCCACGGAAAATGATCAACCTGGAGAACTTGGTGTTTGACCAGGGCAACCATCTCATGAGTAATCCCAAGGTCAGGCTACCTGAGGGCTCAACGAAACGGACCTTCAAGGGCTACGAGGAAATCCATGTCCCTGCACCCAAGAAACGCAACGAGCCAGGCGACTCTCTCATTCCTATCACTGAGATGCCTGAATGGTCTCGTCTGCCTTTCAGTACTGCTAAGTCTTTGAACAAGATCCAATCCAAGTGCTACCCAACAGCGTTCGGAGACGATGGCAACATGCTTATCTGTGCTCCCACTGGTAGTGGAAAGACGAACGTGGCTATGCTTACCATTTTGCGAGAGCTTGGCAAGAACCGCAATCCCGAGACTGGTGATATCGACCTGGACGCCTTCAAGATTGTATATATCGCTCCCTTGAAGGCATTGGTTCAAGAACAAGTCGGTAACTTCGGCAAGAGGCTTGAGCCCTACGGCGTCAAGGTATCAGAATTGACTGGTGATCGACAACTCACCAAGCAGCAAATTGCGGAAACCCAGATCATCGTCACCACGCCTGAGAAGTGGGACGTCATCACAAGAAAGGCGACGGATATGACCTACACGAACTTGGTTCGTTTGGTCATTATCGACGAGATCCATCTGCTCCACGACGACCGTGGCCCGGTTATTGAGAGCATCGTCAGTAGAACCATTCGCAAGACTGAGCAGACCGGCGAGCCTGTTCGTCTGGTTGGTTTGTCCGCAACGCTGCCCAACTACAAGGATGTCGCCAGCTTCCTCCGTGTAGACATTAACAGCGGCCTTTTCCACTTTGACGGCAGCTTCCGTCCTTGCCCCCTGCGCCAGGAATTCATTGGCGTTACGGATCGCAAGGCCATCAAGCAGTTGAAGACCATGAACGACGTCACCTACAACAAGGTCATTGAACATGTTGGCGCCAACAGGAACCAGATGCTTATCTTCGTTCACTCACGAAAGGAAACGGCCAAGACTGCCCGGTACATCAGAGACAAGGCGCTCGAGATGGATACTATAAACCAGATCCTACGTCACGATGCCGGCAGTCGTGAGGTTCTCAACGAGGCCGCCAGTCAAGCTACCGATAAGGATCTGAAAGATATCCTGCCCTACGGTTTCGGTATCCACCACGCTGGTATGAACCGTATTGATCGTACCGATGTCGAGGATCTGTTTGCCAGAGGTGCCATCCAAGTGTTGGTCTGCACAGCTACCCTCGCCTGGGGTGTCAATTTGCCCGCTCATACTGTCATCATCAAAGGAACCTCGGTTTACTCTCCGGAGAAGGGTAGCTGGGTCGAGCTCAGTCCCCAGGACGTTCTGCAGATGCTTGGTCGTGCCGGTCGTCCGCAATTCGACACATACGGAGAAGGTATCATCATTACGACTCAAAACGAAATCCAGTACTATCTGTCACTTCTCAACCAACAGTTACCGATTGAGAGTCAGTTCGTCAGTCGCCTGGTTGACAACCTGAATGCTGAGATCGTGCTCGGTAATGTCAGGAGTAGAGATGAGGGTGTCGAGTGGCTTGGCTACACGTACCTGTTTGTCCGTATGCTGCGGTCTCCTGGTCTTTACCAAGTCGGTGCGGAATATGAAGACGATGAAGCTTTGGAACAAAAGCGAGTCGACCTTATCCACTCCGCGGCGACGGTCCTCAGAAAATCCAACCTAGTCAAGTATGACGAGAAAACCGGAAAGCTCCAGTCAACAGAACTCGGTCGCATTGCGTCGCACTACTACATCACCCATGGTTCCATGGACACCTACAACAACCTCATCCAGCCATCAATCACGACCATCGAGCTCTTCCGTGTCTTCTCACTCAGCGCAGAGTTCAAGTACATCCCAGTTCGTCAAGACGAGAAGCTTGAGCTGGCCAAGTTGCTGGGCAGAGTTCCCATTCCGGTCAAGGAGAGCATTGAGGAGCCTCACGCCAAGATCAACGTGCTTCTGCAGGCCTACATTTCGCGACTCAAGTTGGACGGCCTTGCTCTTATGGCTGATATGGTCTACGTTACTCAGTCTGCTGGTCGTATCTTGCGCGCCATCTTTGAAATCACCATGAAGAAGGGATGGGCGTCTGTCGCGAAGACCGCACTGGACCTCTGCAAGATGGCTGAAAAGAGGATGTGGCCCACAATGTCACCACTCCGCCAATTCCCCAGTTGTCCAAGGGATATCGTACAAAAGTCAGAGAGAATTGAGGTGTCTTGGAGCAGCTACTTTGACCTCGACCCTCCTCGTATGGGCGAGCTTCTCGGTATGCCCAAGGCCGGTAGGACTGTTTGCGGGCTGGTCGCCAAGTTTCCCAGGGTTGAGGTACAGGCGCAAGTCCAGCCGTTGACCAGATCGATGCTTCGAGTCGAGCTCAGCATTTCGCCCAATTTTGAGTGGGATGTCGAAGTTCACGGCCCCGCAGAGAGCTTCTGGGTTTTCGTCGAAGATTGCGATGGCGAGGATATCCTCTTCAGCGATCAATTCCTGCTTCGCAAGGAGTACGCTGAATCAGAGTCTAACGAACACATCGTTGACTTCACGGTCCCGATCACGGAGCCCATGCCTCCAAACTATTTCATTTCCGTCATCTCAGACCGCTGGATGCACTCGGAAACAAGACTACCCGTATCCTTCCATAAGCTGATTCTTCCCGAGAGGTTCCCTCCTCATACTGAGCTTCTCGAGCTTCAGCCGCTGCCTGTTTCTGCCCTGAAGGTAAAGGAGTATACCAAGCTGTATCCCAGCTGGGACAACTTCAACCGCATTCAGACACAAACCTTCAACTCTCTGTACAACACCGACCAAAACGTCTTTGTTGGTGCTCCAACTGGCAGTGGCAAGACTGTGTGCGCCGAGTTCTCGCTTCTGCGTCATTGGTCTAAGCCCGATGCTGGTCGCGCTGTCTACATAGCACCCTTCCAGGAGCTGGTCGACTTGCGCCTGGATGACTGGCAGAAGCGACTGAATGGCTTGCGTGGCGGCAAGACCATCGAGAAGCTCACAGGAGAGACAACGACGGACCTGAAGATCCTGGAACGTAGCGACCTAGTTCTCGCCACCCCTGTTCAGTGGGATGTCCTGTCTCGCCAGTGGAAGCGCAGAAAGAATGTTTCAACCATTGAGCTTTTCATCGCTGATGAGGCTCACCTTTTGGGCAACAACATGGGTTACATCTACGAGATCATTATCTCGAGGATGCACTACATTAGAACTCAAACGGAGCTGCCCATGAGAATCATTGCTCTGGGTGTCTCTCTTGCGAACGCTCGCGATCTTGGAGAATGGATTGACGCGAAGAAGCATGACATCTACAACTTCAGCCCGCACGTTCGTCCGGTTCCCCTCGAACTGCACATTCAGTCATACACCAACCCTCATTTTCCTTCGCTGATGTTGTCAATGGCGAAGCCGACATACCTGGCCATCACCCAGATGTCCGCTGATAAGCCAGCCATCGTCTTCGTGCCGAGCAGAAAGCAGACGCGAGCCACCACCCGTGATTTGCTGACAGCGGCGTTCATGGATGATGATGAGGACCGCTTCTTGCACGCCGAGCCCGAGCAATTACGACCTCTTCTTGAGCGTATCAATGAGGAGGCACTTGCTGAGGCCCTTTCCCACGGTGTTGGGTACTACCACGAGGCCTTGAGCCAGAGCGACAAGCGTATCGTCAAGCATCTGTATGAGCACGGTGCCATCCAGGTTCTGGTTGCTTCTCGTGACGTATGCTGGGAACTGAACAGCACTGCTCATCTCGTCATTGTCATGGGCACGCAATATTTCGAAGGTCGTGAGCACCGTTATATCGACTACTCCCTCAGCGAGGTGCTCCATATGTTCGGCAAGGCCCTTCGCCCCTCAAAGGACGGTAGAGGCCGTGGCGTCCTCATGCTTCCAGCAGCGAAGAGGGATTTCTACAAGAAGTTCCTGAACGAAGCGCTCCCCGTCGAATCACACTTGCACAACTACCTCCACGACGCGTTTGTGACCGAGATCAGCACCAAGATGATTGAATCTGGTGACGATGCCATTAACTGGACGACGTTCACGTACTTCTACAGGCGGCTTCTCGCGAACCCAAGCTTCTACAGTCTGACCAGCACGACAGAGGAGGGACTCAGCGATTACATGTCAGACCTCATTCAGACCACCTTGCAAGAGCTGAGCGACTCTAAGATCATTGAGCTTGACGAGGACGATGGTTCAGTCGCCCCTCAGAACGCAGCCATGA
Source organism: Colletotrichum horii (assembly GCA_027406005.1). Taxonomy (NCBI): domain Eukaryota; kingdom Fungi; phylum Ascomycota; class Sordariomycetes; order Glomerellales; family Glomerellaceae; genus Colletotrichum; species Colletotrichum horii. The sequence continues at coordinate 6,274,341 of JANVYB010000001.1, read as the reverse complement.
TTGCCGCCTACTACAACATATCCTACATCACCATGCAGACATTCCTTCTGTCGCTGAGCGCCAAAACAAAGTTGAAGGGTGTCTTGGAGATTATCACGTCAGCTACCGAGTTCGAGGCGATCCAGATCAGGAGACACGAGGAGGGTATCCTCCGCCGCATTTACGACCGCATCCCCGTAAAGATGTCGGATCCTGTCTACGACTCGGCGCATTTTAAGGCGTTCGTTCTCCTTCAAGCACACTTCTCTAGGATGCAGCTGCCAATCGACCTTGCGAAGGACCAAGAGGTCATCATTTCCAAGGTGCTCAGCCTGCTGAGCGCCACGGTTGACATTCTCTCATCGGATGGCCACCTTAACGCCATGAACGCCATGGAGATGTCACAAATGGTTGTGCAGGCCATGTGGGACCGCGACAGCCCCTTGAAGCAGATTCCTCATTTCACGCCTGAGGTCGTCAAGGTGGCCAACGAGTTTGGGTATGTACCAGTATTATCAATGGAGATTTGCGACGCTAACTCTGGTCTTCTCTACAGTATCAAGGACATCTTTGACTTCATGGAGGCCATGAACCCCGAGGAGAACCCTGACTATGCCAAGTTGATCAAACGTCTTGGGCTTAGCCAGAACCAACTGGCTCAGGCCGCGGCGTTCACGAACGACAAGTACCCCGACATTGAGCTTGAACACAGCATCTTGGACGAGGAGGATATCAGGGCCAATGAGCCTGCTTATCTCAGTGTGCAGATCCAGCGCAACGTCGATGAAGAGGAGGAATTCGACCCCACTGTGCATGCGCCGTTCTACCCAGCCAAGAAGCTGGAGAATTGGTGGCTAGTCGTGGGCGAAGAAGGCACGAAGAACCTGCTTGCAATCAAGCGTGTCACGATTGGCCGCGAACTCAAGGTCAAGCTGGAGTTTACAGTCCCGACAGCTGGTAAGCATAACTTGAAGTTGTTCCTAATGAGCGATAGCTATGTCGGAGTGGACCAGGAGCGCGAGTTCTCCATCGAAGCCGCGGAAGGCATGGACGTGGACGATAGCGACGAGGAAGAAGACGATGAGTAGACTGCCCCCCGAGTTGGGCAGAGGCACGCCATCAGTACGAGATCTCTACATGTACAATATTCGATCGAGAGGAGTTTGAGGAGGTAATAGACAAATTTTCGAGCAAAGTCGAAACGTCTTCTTACTGGCGGCAAACCACAGGCAACTCTTGTCCTGATTCGACAGGGTTGAGTCGCCTGATGTCCGGTTGTGCAGACTGTGTGCGGTGCGACAGTAGTTTCGGAGGGTGGTGCTTCAGTGGTCGAGTTGGCGGGCGGATCCCGGACATAGTTGCTCAACCAGGACTATCACGCGGACGAGACTTCCACCGATTCGGATGGACATGGACAGCATGAAGAAAGTCAAAAAATAAAAATGAGGGATCAGGTTGCCGTCATCCGTGATTCTTGGGCTCAATAGGGCAAGTAGCGTGTTGTTAGATGCCTAGGAAAGGTACTTATGTCAAGGGGGAAGGGGTGGCTGTGTTGTGATTATGATGGGCTGGGCGCTGGGAGGTGGACGTGGACGGTGGCATTGACCGGGCCACACACGCCCAGCGAGCGTCACGTCCCTCACCGCACTGCAACTGAGACTCCGCGATTTCACTCGTTCCCTGTGGATCAGCAGCACCTGGTCACCACCCGGTCACGTGTTCGCCGTCATCCGCGTCCAACCTCCAAGAGTTTCTGCGTTCATCTTTTTCCAGCCCGTCGCCTTTTTTTCGCTACCACAACACGGGGAGCTCCCAATTGCGCTCATCATCTTCAGTTCAGCCAGCTTATCCCGCACCATCGTCGCGACATCCATAATCACGAATCGCGCGTACCAGAACGCGTCTTTCTCCCTTTGACCCATCGCAACCAATCTTTGGCGTCGCGACTCCCCTGTCCAAAACCCCAATCCCTACCTTACATACATATCACCTGCCACCATTATCAGTAGCTATCGCCACATCCCACGAAATGTCTGACGAGGCGACCACCAGCGGCCAATCCGCGCCTGCTGCGAACGAGGAGGTGGAAAAGAAGGTTGAGGAGACCTCGACCGCGGCTGAAGCTTCTGAGGCGCCTGCAGCTGCTGCTGATGACGCGAAACCCGTCGAGTCCGAGGAAGCTGCCAAGGACAACACCGACAAGGACAAGAAGGAGGACCCCAAGTCCGAGGACGGTACGCGCCACCTTTTCTTTCCCTCTGAGCCATTGGGTCTCAACCTCAAACTCAACCCTACATACACATTATCATCATCGCGCAATTGAATAGCTTGCTGACGCATTTCCTATTGAACAGCTGAGACTAAGGACGCGGAATCTGCCGGCAAGCCCGACGAGTCATCCAAAACCGAAGACGCCGACGTCGAGATGAAGAACGCGCCAGATGCAGCCGAGACGAAGGAGACTTCTGCGCCTACCGCTGAATCTACTGCTGACGCTGCCGATGCGACAGCTGACAAGGGCAAGGCGCGTCGCAGATCGTCGGGTGTCCCGGAGCACAAGGGCAAGAAGCTCAGCAAGAAGGCCTCCAAGGCTAAGCTCTCCCACAAGGACGCAAAGCCTGGCGACCACTTCTTGGTGAAGCTCAAGGGATACCCTCAATGGCCCGTCATCATTTGCGACGAGGAGATGCTTCCCGAAACCCTCATCAAGACTCGCCCCGTTACTGCGAAGCGTGCCGATGGCACATATCGTGAAGACTATGCCGACGGTGGCAAACGAGAGAACGACCGCACGTTCCCCGTCATGTACCTTCGCACGAACGAATTGTGAGTCTACTACCCCACCCAGCTCCCCAAACCTTCGTATCAGGATGTATTGCTGACAAGGTATAGTGGTTGGGTACCCAACTCTGCCCTTCAGGAACTCACCTCGGAGAAGGCAACCGAGATGCTCACCGACAAGATCAAGAAGGCCGAGCTGCGCGACGCATTCGAGCTCGCAATCGAGCAGAACCCTCTCGAGCACTACAAGGAAGAACTGCAAAAGTACCAGGACGAATTGGCTCAGAAGGCGGCTGCCAAGGAGGCCAGAGAAGCTGCGAAGAAGAACAAGAAGAAGGCCCCGGCCATCATTGAAGATGAGGACGTCGACATGGCGGATGCGGCTGATGAGGAGGTTGCCCCTACACCGAAGGAAAAGTCAAAGACCAAGAAGCGCAAGGCTGAAGATGAGGCTGCTAGCGTGAGTATTAATCCCATTGCCCACAGCCGTACACTGACAATTTGGTAGACCCCAGCACGAACCGAGTCGGCTAAGAAGCCCAAGATCAAGCTTAACACCTCTACTTCTACGCCCAAAGCCACGAATGGAACTGCTACCCCTAAGTCTGTGAAGGATTCCGCCACCAAGCCTGCGAAGACCAAGTCGTCCAAGAAGGATGGTGCCGAGAAGAAGGAGAAGGAAGCTCCCAAGGAACCTGAGCTGACTGCTGAGGAGAAGCATCAACGCAAGGAAGTAAGTTGGATTTTTGACTTCATGTTTTCGTCTTCCACGACTTACACATTCAACAGAAAGAGGTTCTTTTCCTGCGACACAAGTTGCAAAAGGGCCTTCTTACGAGGGATCAAGAGCCCAAGGAGGAAGAGATGAAGATGATGTCGGATTACATTACTAAGCTTGAGAGTTTCCCCGATCTTGAGGTCTCTATCATCCGGGCTACGAAGATCAACAAGGTTCTCAAGGCCATTATGAAGCTCGACTCCATTCCCAAGGAGGACGAATTCAAGTTCAAGAGTCGATCTCAGACTCTGTTGGACAAGTGGAACAAGATCCTCAGCGGCGGCGACGCTGGAGGCTCTGCCACGCCAGCTCCTACTAACGGCGTTGTTAACGGTACTTCTGGAAAGGCTGCACCGGAGACGAAGGAGACACCTGCTGCGTCCAACGGCGTCAAGGAGAGCAAGGAGGCCGACAAGCCCGAGGAGGCTGGCAAGGAGTCTAAGGACGAAAAGGACGACAAGAAGTCCGATAAAGACAAGACGTCTGAAGAACCTGAAAAGGCGGAGGACAAGGCCGAGAAGTCTGAGAAGGCCGATGAGTCCGCTGAGAAGCCAGCTGAAGAGGTATGAGGCGATGTCTTACCGACCACGACGACGGAAGCTAACCGAATTCGTAGTCGGCACCTGCGCCCCCGGAACCGGTTGAAGCCAAGGCTTAAGATTCCCGTTCACGTCGCAGATCTGCTCGACAGTAGAGACATGGGCTCAGCAGTAAATCTGGGCTATCGTGGCCTGGCCACTTGCGTTTCCTGGCGTATACGGTTTTCCTCAATCGCAAAAGCGGTACTTTGTCTTGGTTATGGTGTAAAATTACTCGTCTCTCATCTTTTCGCGGTGCGGTTGGGAGCGTTAGATGGCAGGCACCTGCGGCAATCCCGCAGACGGCGCGCGCTTTAGTCCTAAGGGAGGGTTCGGTGTACAGAGATGGTAAGGAGGCTATACGGCGAGAAGGGGACCCGATCCAAACAGGACATTTCAGGCATGCCTTTGATGGTCTGCAAAACCGCTTCAAGTTATGATGATGTAGGATGGCACAGGCCCTGGTTTTGGAGATGGAACGGAAGTCATCAGGTCCTTGTTTTGCGAAAGCGAGGGAGAGACGAGACTGGTAGTCGTTATTTCCACACGGCCTAGGGGTATTGGTTCTATGTTACTTGTTAGGGGAAATCGATCAGAAAGCACGAATCATGAAAACGCGGTGACAATTATGCCTGCAATGGCTTGAGAATTGTAGCACTAGGACTGATGGCCACAGATTTCACTGTGACGCTGCTGCCGCAACGCAATACATATACAGTGCGAATATACTTCAGGCGACGGTCCCCCTCCGTCCTCCCTTGTCCAACTCGACGCGTGCCACTCGGAAAAGCGCGTCTCAGCTCCGTGACATCAGTGACATACTACGCCAACGAAGTGCAAGCCTAGTCACCTACAAGATGAGCGCACAAGACGATCAAACATCTCACTTTACCCAAGAGGATCATCTAGTCAGTTCTTCTGTCGACTTGACGAGTCCTATGTACTGACCTGTTTACTCCAGGCGGCCTACGTCTTCCGCCCGCACGGGGAGGAAGGCAAGCCCCAACGGCCAGCCAAAAGGCGGCGGGTATCAAAAAATGCCGTCAATGAGGAGGCGAACAATACAGTTGCAACGACGTTCGTGCCGTCGCTGAATGGCGGCGAGCTCGCAGAGTGCGTACGCATACGTGAAAAATTATTTGAGACCAGCTGGTCCCGATTAGAGTCCAAGGTCCAGGTACGCGACCCCTAAGTTTTCAGCCCTGGTGTCTTCATCTGACCAGAGTGCCAGAAAATCTTGCGTGATGTGAATTCGGCCACGCTAGACCAAGTAACTGCTTTCATTCAGGAGCAAACAAACACACCGTGAGTCCTAGCCAGTGTGGCAATTCAGCTGCTCGTATTTAACGCAGCGGTAGAAGCAAGATTCCTGCCGCATTCGTCATCACTGGGCCAAATATTGCATCTCAGGATTTGTTATTTGAGCAGCTGTCAGAGACGCTTCAAGAGACTACCCGAAGCAAGTTCGTGAGACTCAAGTCGTCCGAGGCATCCAACATCAAGGCTGCCTTGAAGAAGATTGTTGAAGATGCCACGTCTCGTGGGTCTCTTGATGACGAAGATGCCGAGTTGGCGTTTGACGTGAGTCTGACAACCTTTAGGCAGGCTAAAGAGATACTGATTAAAGACGCAGGGCCGAAAGTACCTAAACTACGACCTGGAGGGTTTGTATGCCTTCTCGAAAACACAGCAGTGTGACCACATATTTGTCGCGTTCCAAGACAGTGAGGGTTTTGACAGCGCCCTCCTGTCGGATCTCATTACGCTCTTCAAGTGCGTCTTTTCCCAATATCAGTCTCGAAGCAGGCACTAACAGCCACATTAGCTCGTGGCGACCCAAGATCCCGTTCACTCTGCTGTTCGGTGTTGCGACATCCGTCGAACTCCTCCAAGCTCGTTTACTCAAATCAGCATGCCAACATCTCTACGGCGCTCAGTTCGATGTCGTGCAGACTGGTACCATTCTTGAGCAAATCTTTAAGCCCACCGTCGCGGCAACGGACGCAGCCCTAATGCTCGGTCCGAACTTGCTGCACAGCTTAGTAGATAGGCAGGAGGACCAGGTCGCCAGTATCCAGACTTTTGTTGCATCCATCAAGGTGAGAACCTGTCCATCTCAATGATTCGGAACCGGAATTGACTCGGGTAGTACGCGTATATGTGCCATTTTTACGCCAACCCTCTTAGCGTCTTCTCGCTGGAGGACGACGAGATGAATAGCGAGCTTGTCCAGGGCGACCATTTGGAAGCTTTCCGATCGCTCCCTTCGTTCCGACGCGAGGTCGAGAACGCCGTTGAAGCAAAGGATCTAAGATTAGCGAGGTCGTTACTAGAGGACGATGATCTGCTCCGGGAAAGGATCTTTGACATTCCTGACAGAAAACGGGAATGGGCCACTGGTCTACTTCGCTCGCTTAAGCTAATCCAGGCTACCGGAGCAGTCCAGGACGACTTTTCTCAAATGTTCATGAAAGCGGTGTCCGACGGCATCGCCCTTTCGTCCGAGAGCTGGGACATTGTTGAAAGCATCAAGCGGATGCAAGCGGACGACTTTGTCTCGATGCTACAACGGGTCGAAACAACCGTAGCGACCGGCGATGACCAGCTGTGTCTCACCGCCTGGGAATCCGAGGCCGGGGACCTTCCGGCAGTTGTACAGAAATGCCTGGCCGAGTCCAAGGAGCTGCTCGGCAGAGCCCAGGAGGACGGCACCACCTTGCGGAGCGCGTACAGTGGTCACAGCATGGTGCTTCGCACAACCGTCGTCGCGCAAAAAGTGCAGCTGAGCCACGACTCGGCCGCCCTCTCTGAAGACGACAAAGCATTCACCAGAATTGTCGACCAGATTGCGGAGCTTTTCGAGGACGTCATACGATGCGAACCCGCCGCAAGTGTTTTCTTACACGAGACATGGCTCTACGATTTCAAGACACCCCACCGGGATGTTTTCGTACCGCGACCCCAGGACGTTTTTGAGCGCAGCCTAACCCGACCCCAGGACTACCTGGCCTGTGCTTGCTGCACTACCGATGAAGGACTATCTACGACACTGCCCGCAACGTCTCTGCTTTACCACCTCTATTTGGAGACGGGCAACCTCATCAACGTCGCTGACTTGTGGTCCGCCTTCTACGCCATGGTGGGCAGCGGCGGCGGTGACGACGCGGAGGATAGCGATGGGAACACCGATGAGAGGGCAGCGTTGGTGCTCTTTTACCGGGGCCTGGCGGAGCTAAAGGCCCTCGGCTTTGTCAAGATGAGCAGAAAGAAGACGGACCATATCGCCAAGCTCAAGTGGCTGTAGGAGCTCAAAGGGTATTCCGCGACGACGGCCTGGGAAGCGTGAAACGAAGGTCGTGGCGCGGGAAGGCACGTCAGTCGCGTGGTCAGGGGAAGGAAACAAGCGAGAAAAAGAAGACCTACACTTGGTGGGGTTCTGTCAACTTGAAGCCAAAGCAACCATTTCTTACATCTTTGGGCTTAGATATTTTTTTTTTTTTCAAATCAAACAAGCAAGATGATGCGTGTTTGCCCCCGAGAAATCTCCATCTTTTGAATAAATGTCAATGACTCAGGTGACTCAGAATGGGTGTCGGCATTCTTCAGTGTCTCCAGTGTCTTCAGATGTGTTCTTGAACAAGGCTATTGTCTTCCGGACACTCCTTTGTTCCCGTTGGCCAGACCACCACGGAACCGGTGTGCTCAGCCTCCACCTCAGACCAATTCCGCTCTCCGTCCGCGGTTTGCCGAGAGCACGGAGTTCGTAATTGCCGTCCACAGCGAGGGAAAGAGGGGGGGGTGTCGGGGAGGGGAGGGAGGAAGAGCGGAAAGGGACAGAGGAATTATGTCTCGGATGCTCCACGTTGGAGCCGGAGGCGTATCTAGTTGCGTCCGGCGCGCGACTCGTTTCTGGGACACCCGCGACACTCGTAGAAAGGCAGACACAGCGTAAATCGCACCAAAGAGAACTCGTTCCCTCCCTCTCCCTCCCCCGCCCCGCGCCATGTCTCAAGTTACTTTGGTGCATCGAGCGAGATAAAGAGAGACATAGGGGAAGGAATCCGGCTCTCTGGGTCATCTGGCAAACTGAGTTCGGGGGCGGCGCGCCCCCTTTGGCCTGATTTACACTGCTTGGACGACCTCTGGCCGCCGACGGACAAAGCAATCGTGTCTCTCCTGACGTATTAGTCCTGCCGCAGCCTCTGGTCGGGTCCCAGTCGCTCGGGTCGCTGGCTTCGCCTTTAACGAGAGACGGGAGGGCCTGGATCTCCAGTTTTTGTGCTTGACAGTTTTTTTTTCTGCCCTCCCTCTTTTCGATATCGTCTCTTTGGGGTTATTTGTTTTTGTCTCGCAAAGGAGAGTTGTTCGGTCAAAGAAACGAAGAACGGCAGGACGGGTGGTGGGGGAGCGTGGGCTTGGATTCCCCCCCATACAAGAAGCAGAGAGTTTCGCTCTAGTCGTTGACGATGAACAGTCTCTCGGTATCTCGATCTCATCTTTCCAAGTCAAGCCTTCGATAATCATAGAACACTCAACGTTTATTCTGCTCTGATTCCAAACGTTCTATTCCTTTCCTGTGAAGGTCTTAGATTACTCCCACTTAAGCCTCTGATCATTAGAGAATATTCTCTCAGAGGAACAGTATCCAAGCTGAAATACGCCAGTCTGTTCTCACGAAGATCCTCATCACCCGCGACGCCTCCATATTTTGATATCATCTTGAATCTCGTTGAATATCTTTCAAACTGAACAACATCTTTTTATCTCTCGACCACATCATACCCCCAAACTTGACTTCTTGTCACCGCAACTTCCACGGGAAAACAAGTTCTTTGAGAGGAAAGCCCGGTCCGTTGTGTTGAACAGGCCTTTTGGGTGAAAGTAGGAAAAAAGGGAGGAATTCGGCGCCAAAACAAAAGCCACGATGGCAACCAGACACCACCACACAACCAACGGGGGCATTGGCAACCGTCGAGCTGCACGCAACGCCGGATTCCAGGAAAAGATGCGCCAGATGCGTCTGCCCCTGGTTCCTCTCGTTCAGATGACGACGGGAGCCGTCCACCCAGAATTCCCCGCGACACTGCTTAACTTCTGGCTTTTGACTGAGGCGCAGTTGGACGACCTTGCCCGCTTCTACCACCAAAAGACTCCCTCGCCCTGGTCGGCATCCTACCCTTGTCCTATTACATGGAAATCCGGTCTCACGCTTGAGGAGAAGAGAAGGAAGATTGGAAAGTTCATCGGTCTTAGGTACGTCGAATTCGACTACACTCGAGAGGTCATCTACTACGACCCCCGAACGTCGACTACCAACCCTTTCGGCCCCCGCCCCCGCCCCCGCCCCTACGCCTCGGAGAACATGTGCTGATCTACGTCTTACTACGACAGGGGCTGCGATACGCCGATTCGCATACGCATCAAGACTGAAGAGCAAATCATGGAGGAGGCGCGGCAGGCGAGGTTAGCAGAAGATGATGAGGCTTTGAGGAGAAAGATGCCATGGTACTCATAGAGTTGCCATTAACCGGGTCTGCGCAGAGTTGGGGACGGGTTTTGCTTTGGAGTCTTTTGTTGCTTTTTCCCGCATGGCACTGCGTTGATATCAATCACATAGCACATTTAGGAGTTGGAGACGGATGGATGGGTACATGACAATAGAGATAGACCCCACCAATGGGGAACCATCGGTTTGATCTGGTAAAAGAGCAATGATAACCGATATATTTATAGACTCCCCAAATAATTCATGATGCCAAGTACGATTCCCGTGTAACCATGAACGCCGAATGCAACCAGACAGCCGTTGTATGCTTTGATCCTCGCCATTTGTTGTATCATACAGGGAGGTGGGTAATGAGGTATCTAGTGACGAGGAATATGATGCAAGAGATGACCTTTGAGCCTGCCCAAGGCACAGGTATTAGAGTTGGGTGGAGGAGGAGAATACGCGTAGTATTTATTTCTTGCCCTTCCTCTTCTTGGAGGGTGTGCTAGTGGTTGAGTCAACAAGAACGGCATCACCGTCGACACTGGGCGGGGCAGTTGAGTTCTTCTCGGACTCGTCAAGCTCCTTCATGAACTCGGTCTGAATGTTCGCCCTGCGCTTCTCCCACCACTCCTTCTCCTGGTCAACGGTGTTGGCGACTTCCTCAAGGCGGTTGCGCACGATGGTGTTGGCGGCGATCTCGTTAGCGGACTGGAAGATGGACTGACCCCAGTTGGGGGCGAGAGCGTTGGCCTAAGTTGATTTAGTCATGCGATCCCTACGCGGGCTGAACCTGGTATACGGACCTCCATTACGACGTCGCGGAGCTCGTCCTCCATTTCCTTCTCAGCGCGCTGGAAACGCTGCCACAGGTCATCGCCGACGCTACCGCGCTGCAGCAACGTGCTGCAGGCCTGCTTGGCGGAACGGATCTGAACGAGACGATGGATGTCCTCGACGGCGCGGCGGAGGAGCGCGGCGCGGATGACGCTGTCGGGGATCTTGGGGGTCTTCGCCTTCTCCTGGCCCTCCTCGGGGGATCCGATGTGCAGGAGGGATAGGTAGAGGTTGCGCTGCAAATGTTCCGGGAACCAAGGAGCGAGGTTGGCGCTTTGGGCTAAAAGTGAGAAGAGAACAGGTCAGCAGTCGTGTTTCCGTACTGCGCGGTCGCGCGCATCACGGAACCGCGGATGGAGGGGCGTGGAAGACACATACTGGCTTTCCGTTGTCTGTAGATCTTGGAGAAGGTCATGAAAACGCCGCCGAGGACCAAGAGGTAGGCGAAGGGGAGCACTAGGCCCAACCAGTCTATTTCGAACATGGCTGCTGCTGCTGCTGTTGCGAAAATCGTGCGCTCGTAAGGATCGTGGTGGAAAAGTGAAGAGGTCGAACGAGGGACAAAGAAATTGGTGGTGTTTGAAGGCGGATGCTCTCTGGCCTGGAGGTTCCGTTGATGCAGCGTGTCCAATTACAACATGACAGCTTGGTCGCAATGGACACTTTTTTGGCTGCCCACCCTGGGTCAAAGATGACCCGCTGCTTTTACCTTGCGGGATGCGGACCATCCATCTTACCTTGCAGCGCAAACTGAAGGGGAAAATAAAAGCCAACTAATACTGTGTGAACAACACATAAACACTGTTATACTTTAATGGATAAAGAAAAGCATCTATCTCCCTTATTATTTACTATTCCAAAGCTGCGATGTTTGAGCTCGAACATCTTCCTGACTCGACGGAGGCATATGGTAAAGCAGCGTGGGAATCCTGGACCCTAGTCTAGTCGCAAGGTGCCACAAGGGACAAGGGTACCTCTTGTTGGTCCAAGCATGGCAAGTGTGGCTGCATTGCTCAAATGCTCCTTCCTCTCACTCGCGTTGCTTGGTCTCCTTTTTTTCTAGTTGTGCCGTGCAGCTATAATCATCATGCTATCCTCAACTCCTAAGGTTCTCAGAACCTCGCTCTTTGAGCAGTTCTCTTCTCGTTCCTTCTCTTCTCGCCCTTCTGCTTCTCGTGCTTTTACTCCTCGATTCCAACTACAGCGACTCCCGGCGCGTCGTTTCTATTCTTCTGAGCCTCCCAAGAAGCCATCTGGTGTCAAGTTCTGGCCTTTCCTTGCTGTCGTCATTGCAGGAAGCGGTGCTTACAAGCTGCTCGTTGACCAGAGAGCCGGTGAGTGGACACCTTTGTTCTTATGCAGCTTACCTGTCCACACCTGCATACTCCAAAACCCGCCTTCTCTCATTTCTTGTCAATCTACGACAAACCCAACTAACATACCTCACCTCTCAGAAATGGCGTCCCTCCCCGCCCCCGAAGCTTCCAAGCAGCTGCCCTCCCCGACAAAGTCCACACCCACCTTCTCCCCCGATGAAGTAACCGTCCTCTTCGTCCTCGGCGGTCCTGGCGCCGGCAAGGGCACCCAATGCGCCAGACTCGTCTCCGACTACGGCTTCACTCATCTTTCTGCCGGCGACCTCCTCCGCGCCGAGCAGGACCGTCCCGGCTCGCAATTCGGCCAGCTAATCAAGGACTACATCAAGGACGGTCTGATCGTCCCTATGGAGGTCACTGTGCAACTGCTCGAGAACGCTATGACGGAGACCATCAAAACCACCGGCAACAAGCGATTCCTCATCGACGGCTTCCCGCGCAAGATGGACCAGGCCGTCAAGTTTGAGGAGGCAGTGTGCCCCGCGAAGCTTGTGCTCTTCTACGATTGCCCTGAGGACGTCATGGAGGGACGCCTGCTGGAGCGCGGCAAGACGAGTGGACGCGCCGACGATAACGCTGAGAGCATCCGCAAGCGCTTCCGTACGTTTGTCGAGACGTCGATGCCTGTCGTTGATTACTTTGCCAAGGAGGGCCGTGTTGTGAAGCTCGATGCGACGCCCCCGCCGGCGGATGTCTACTCCAAGACTCGCGCAGAGCTGTCCAAGAGGCTTGGAATTTAAACTCTCGAGATGCCTAGAGACGACTTCAACTATAAATAGTCGATTTCCCTACCGGTTGTCGTTCCTTTTGGTTATGGTGCTGAGGAGCAGTAGACTTGTCCACTTGGACAGCATCTGCAAAGGGGCTGCTGGAATGGCTACAATGCATTGAGAGTAAGATAGTTACTTCGTAGGTTTTGTGTTAATAGAATTATCCTAGACTTGTGAAAGGGATATGGCCATACAAGTGGTTTATTTTTTTTTTATTCTGCTTCTACTCATCTTCTAAGTTGCGACTGTTTAGAAGTGGTGTAGAATGGCTGGAGCCTTCAGTGCTTCGTAGAGAACTTGCCTACCTACCTACCTGTACGCAGCAGATATGGGGAGCTTATGGAATGGAATGGACATGGAACCGCCAACTAACCCCCTGCTGGGTGCGGTGAATAAGCTCTACCAAGGAGCAAGGTATGCCGCACGCCGAATCTGAGAGGTGTGCCCCCCCACCTCCGTCGTTTTGCCGGACCCACTGTAAGGCACCACCTTTGATGACGCTGTTGGCAGTGCGTTCCACCACTTAATCAGTGGGACATCAAGTCCAAGAGCTCTCTCTTCACATCCCACTAAGCAAAAGCTACCTCGGGCAACTTTCCACAAGCTCCCCTTGACCACACCTTCTTTCCTGAGCTCAAAACCACAAATCGGCAAGTAGCAAAGGAATGGGCTCTTTCTAGAGAGATTCTACATTATATATATTCTTCTCCGTACCTCTCCCGATCTAAGATCTCACACAACCCTGCACGGTTTCGCATCCCTCGCCCAAGATGCTTCTAAGACTCCGAGGGCCCGATGGCATGAGCCGCCTGACCATCGACAAGGACGAGACCTTCGGCGAGCTTGGGCGCCAGGTATGATGTCTTAAACAAGCTACCGAATACTGATCTAACTCTTGTAGCTGCTTCCGAACCTTCCAAAGACGGTCGATCCCAGCACCATCACTCTTTCTAACGCCCCGACCGGCGGCGATGCTAAGAAGCTCGTCGATATTGCGAATTTCAAGATTGGACAGATTGGATTGAAGTAGGCACATGCATGACACTGGAACTCGAGATCATATTCTGACATGGGCAGGCACGGCGACCTCATCTTTATCAACTACCAGCACCAGGACAACCTCTCAAATGGCGCCACCAACGGCGCCCAGCCGACGTCCCATCCTCTCGCGTCCTCGAACCGCCTCAACGGCAAGCCCATACTCCCCACTGAAGACCTCCCGATCGATCCTCCTCCGGTGACCTCACCCTCCGAAAAGATCAAAAACCCGTGGGAAGTCGTGAAGCAGCACCCTCTTGACGACCGCTTAGACAAGAAGGATGGCAAGATTCCGAGAAAGCGCGACAAGATGTGCCGCCACGGCGAGAAGGGCATGTGCGATTACTGCATGCCCTTGGATCCATTCAACGCCAAGTATCTGGAGGAGAAGAAGATCAAGTACTTGTCATTCCACTCGCACCTACGAAAGATCAACTCCGCCACGAACAAGCCCGAGCTGGGTAGCTCCTTCATTCCTCCTCTAGTGGAGCCATACTTCAGAGTCAAGCGCGACTGCCCATCCGGTCATCCGCTGTGGCCTGAGGGCATTTGCACCAAGTGCCAGCCTAGCGCCATTACTCTTCAACCCCAGCCATTCCGAATGGTCGATCACGTCGAGTTTTCGTCGCCCAACATCATCGATAGCTTCATTGACGCTTGGAGAAAGACAGGAGGCCAGCGACTAGGTTATATGTACGGCAGGTACACCGAGTACGAAGTCGTGCCACTTGGTATCAAGGCGGTTGTGGAGGCCATCTACGAGCCACCTCAAGTGGACGAACTTGACGGAATCTCCCTCAACGGCTGGGACAACCAGAAGGATGTTGACGATGTCGCAAGATTGTGCGGCCTCCAAAAGATTGGCGTCATTTGGACAGACCTTCTGGATGCGGGCGCTGGTGACGGATCGGTGGTATGCAAGAGGCACGCGGATTCTTACTTCTTGTCTTCCCAAGAAATCTGTTTCATTTCACGTTTGCAGGCCCAGCACCCGAAGCCCACCAAGTGGAGCGACAGCGGCAGATTCGGTTCTAACTTCGTCACCTGCATCATTTCGGGCAACGAGTCGGGCGAGATTTCCATTTCCTCGTATCAAGCGTCTAACGACGCCGTTGAGATGGTGCGCGCCGACATTATTGAGCCCTCGGCCGATCCCAACGTCATGCTTGTTCGCGAAGAAGAAGAGGATGATGGATCCGTCAGTCGCACAAGGTACATTCCCGAGGTCTTCTATCGCAGAATCAACGAGTACGGAGCCAATGTCCAGGAGAACGCCAAGCCATCTTTCCCGGTTGAGTATCTCTTTGTGACACTGACACACGGCTTTCCGGATGAGTCCAAGCCGACCTTCACACAGCTCGGTTTCCCTATCGAGAACCGTGAGTACATGGGTGAGAGCCAGGAACACTCGGCAGTCGCCAGAATCCTCAAGTTCTCGGGAGGTCAGAAGCCAGCTGAAGGTGGCCTTGAAATGTCCAACTTTCATTTACTGTGCTTCATCCACCAGATGGACATCTTGTCAAAGGTTTGTGGGTACCTTCTGCTTTCAGAGCATTTACTGACAGCTGCGTAGGATGAAGAGTCACTACTCTGCCGAGTTGCGTCGCAGCACGATCTCGCCGACACCTATCAGCTACGATCTACTACTGGCTGGCAGACTTTGCAGGCGATTCTGCAATCGACTGGTGAGCGAATCCCCAAGCGCCCACGGGAGTCCGGGGGCCATTCCAATTCCAATTCAATTGATGCTACTGCTTATCCGCGACCCCCTGGTACCACGGAAGAACCGCTGGCTAAACGATTTGCTGCCTTCAGGCTGAACGAGCGCCGCCCACCGGGGTAAATTTACATACCTTTGGTCTTTTTTCCTAGGATTGGTTGCCAGTTGCGCGTCGTCAATGACCGTGGTGTATCAACACGATCTTCCAGGAGTCCTGGGTGTCCATTTGCCAAGGGGATAGGGTTTGCGGGTGGTCTGGTTGCTCATTTTGAGGGCCAGGTTTGTTTGTTCGGTACGGTGTTTGGGGGTCGAGGTAGCATATCGGCATCAGGGTGGCATTTGTAGCAGTTCACGGAGGCGATGAAATGGCTGCGCCTCCGAACAACAGATACTCCAAAATAGATGCAGTATTAGTGAAGCCGCCTTCTTAGGGAATTTCACGGGGCAGTAGTAAGTATCGTTGCCTTCCACGTTGTGTGTGGTCGTATCCCTTTTGCATCTTCGCTACTAGCCATGGCCAACCAGTGTCTACTGCTTCTATGCTGTGCCCTCGTAGCTGGTCACCTAGCCCGTAGCAGAAATCATAATCGGACAGATTACGAAAATAGCAGGCCATTACGAACTGCCAAGATGATTGACTGCTATTGATGTAGGCAACTATTATCATGAGTCCAAAGGCCCTTGAAGATGGCAACGGCTGCCCATAGACGACGCTTAATTGTACTGTACGCATCGCATAGTCGCCGTCCTTTTCGTCGTTTCCATCTTTGTTGTCTCTTTTCTCTTCATGTCAGCGTATTCGGTGCTTGCCTCCTGCACGCGCGTCATGTTCACATCTATATCACGAATTGTTTTCAACTTTTGATTCCGCCCTAAATACTCCAGGCTATCTACAACAAAAATCAAGTCTTTTTGTTTACCCCTAAATCAGGATTTGTTTTTTTCGTATCCCCCCTCCGATATCACACCATCGCCAGTAAAAAAAGACGAGTAGTTTCCGGCTAGCCATTAACTCCTTTTGAAAATGAAACAGAGACAGGGGGTTTGCAGCTTTTGTTTTTTTCTCTTCCCTTTTTAAACTCCTCTTCTATATTTACAACGGCTTGCCGCCGAGGAAGTCAGACCAGCGGCGGACCTCAGAGGGAATACCCTCCTTGCGAGGAAGCTTCTCGCTCATGCACTGAGCGAAGAGCATGGCAGTCTATAGCCGTCGTTAGCATTTGCTTCACAGCTGGGGTTCATCGTTAGTAGAATTGAACTTACCTTGGGCTCCATGAACAGGGGAACGCCGAAGTCGACGGCATTGCGACGCATGACATAGTCAACATCCATGATGGTCTTGCCACGGGCCTGGGCGAGGTTGAAAACACCGCGGATGTCGTACTTCTGGAAGACCTCACGGAGGGCGCGCTTGTCCTCCTTCGGGAACTCGATAACATCGACGCTGACGTTGCCCTTGGCGTTGGACTCGATGAACTGCTTGACCTCATTGTCGGCAGCGTAAAGCTTGTAGCCGAGGGGTTGGAGGTAGTTGACAACAGTAATAAGCCAGTCCTTGTTGAGCTCACCACCGAAGAGCAGGCCCTCACCAGGCTCGGGCATGCGGAAGTTCATGGTGGACTGGAGGGAAGTCCAGTAGGCCTCGACGAGGTCCTTGCCGAAGCAAGCAATCTCACCGGTGGAGGCCATCTCGACGCCGAGGAAGGGATCGGCGCCGGCCAGACGGGTCCAGGAGAACTGGGGAACCTTAGTGGCGAGGTAGTCGCGCTTGACGGCCATGGGGTCCTGGGGCTCAGGAACCTGCTGGCCGACAAGAGCCTTGGTGGCGATGTCAATGAAGTTGGTGCCGAGGACCTTGCTGACGAAGGGGAATGAACGAGAAGCACGGAGGTTGCACTCGATGACCTTCAGAGCAGGCTCGCCTCCCTCGGGGTCATCAGCCTTGATGATTTGCATATTGAAAGGACCAGTGATACGCCAGGCCTTGGCAACCTTCTGCGCGATCTCCTTGCAGCGGTCCATGGTGGTCTGGTCCAGGTTGGCAGGGGGCAGGACGAGGGTAGCATCGCCGGAGTGAACACCAGCTTGCTCGACGTGCTCACTGACGGCGTGGATAATGAGCTCGCCCTTTGAGGCAACACCGTCAACGTCAATTTCCTGAGCACCCTCGATGAACTTGGTGATAACAACGGGGTGGTCAGGGGAGACGTTGGAAGCAGCCTCAAGCTTCTCCTTCAGGTCCTCTTGGCTGCGAATGACAGTCATGGCAGCACCAGAAAGGACGTAACTGGGACGGACCAGGACAGGGTAGCCAACCTTATCGGCGAAGACCTCGGCATCCTCGACGGAGGTAAGCTCCTTCCAGGCGGGCTGGTCAACACCGATGCTGTCGAGGATCTCGGAGAACTTCTGTCTGTCCTCGGCCTTGTCAATATCCAAGGGGTCAGTTCCCAAAACATTTGCGCCGCCAGTCTCCTGAAGCTTTTTAGCCATGTTTTGCGGAAGCTGACCGCCAACGGAGACGACGACGCCAGAAGCGCTTTCGAGTTCGTAGATATCCATGACACGCTCGTAGCTGAGCTCCTCGAAGTACAACTTGTCGGCAGTATCGAAGTCTGGAAAAGGTTAGCGCATGTTTAAAGTGGGACCATCTCGTGTAAGTCAGAGTCAAAATGCCAACCGTGGGCTCGGGGATCTCAAATAATTAACGAAGAATGTATAAACACATACCTGTAGAGTAGGTCTCCGGGTTGTACTTGTGGCTTGTGAGTATTCAGTCTCTTTATGTGGGTGTATTTGGGTACTTACGTTGATCATGACAGTCTTGTTGCCCATCTCGCGGAGAGCCTGGGTAGCACCGACGGCGCACCAATCGAACTCAACGGAGCTACCAATGCGGTAGACACCGCTGCCAAGAATGATAATGCCCTTGTCATCAAAGGTGACATCGTGAGAAGAAGCGTTGTAGGTGGTGTACAGGTAGTTGGTGTCAGCAGGGAACTCGGCGGCAAGAGTGTCGATCTTCTTGACCCAGGGGCGGACGCCGAATCCAAGACGAGCCTCGCGAACCTTGTCCTCGGTGCTGCCAACGGAGTTGGCGATCTGACGGTCAGAGAAACCAAGCTTCTTGGCCTTCAGGATCTGGTCCTTCTTGAGGGCCTCGAGGCCGCCAGCCTGCTCCATCTCGCGGGTGCAGTCGACCAGGTTCTGAAGTTTGTAAAGGAACCACTTATCGATCTTGGTGAGCTCGTGGACCCTCTCGACGGAATAGTTCTCGTGGAGCATGGCCTGGCCGACGGCAAGCCAGCGGCGATCAGTAGGGTTCTGAAGCTCAAAGTCAAGGTCGTCGAACTTGTCGCCCTGGAATCCGACAAACTTGGGGTCGACCTGGCGGATAGCCTTCTGGAAAGACTCCTCGAAAGTACGTCCGATAGCCATAACCTCACCAACAGACTTCATGGCACTTCCGATATCACGCTTAACGTGCTGGAACTTGGAAAGATCCCAGCGAGGCATCTTGGTGACAATGTAGTCGAGAGAGGGCTCAAAGTTGGCAGTTGTGGTCTTGGTAACGGCATTAGGAAGCTCGGGGAGGCTGTGGCCAAGACCAATCTTCGCGGCGGTGTAAGCAAGAGGGTATCCAGTAGCCTTGGAGGCCAAAGCAGAAGAACGAGAAAGACGAGCGTTAACCTCAATGACACGGTAGTCGAGGCCGTCGGGCTGGAGGGCGTACTGGACGTTACACTCTCCCACGACACCGAGATGGCGGACAATCTTGATGGCGGCGGATCGGAGCATGTGGTACTCCTCATCGCTCAGGGTCTGACTAGGGGCAACGACAATACTGTCTCCAGTGTGGATACCCAAGGGGTCGAAGTTCTCCATGTTGCAGACAGTAATGCAGTTGTTGTTTGCATCACGAACGACTTCGTACTCGAGCTCCTTCCAGCCCTTGAGGGACTTCTCTACCAAGATCTGGGGAGATAGAGTGAGAGACCTGGCGGCCATGTTGCGCAGCTCCTCCTCGTTGTTCGCGAAACCGGAACCCAGACCACCGAGGGCATAGGCGGCACGGACGATGATAGGATATCCGACCTTGTTAGCGGCATCGAGAGCCTCCTCGACGGTGCCAACGGCGATAGACTTGGCGATGGGAATATCGATCTCCTCAAGAGCGCGGGCAAACAAGTCACGGTCCTCAGAGACCTCGAGAGTCCTAACGCTGGTTCCAAGAACCTTGACGCCGTACTTCTCCCAGAGACCCGCGCGCTGCATCTGGACACCGAGGTTCAGGGCGGTCTGACCGCCGAAGGAAAGGAAGACACCATCGGGCTTCTCCTTCTCGATAACGTACGACACGTATTCCGGCGTTACGGGAAGGTAGTAGACCTCGTCGGCGAGCGAATGGTTGGTCTGAATGGTAGCGATGTTGGGGTTGATGAGGACTGACTTGACGCCGGCCTCCTTAAGAGCCTTCAGAGCTTGCGATCCTTCACGATGACTCCATGTTAGTCGGGTCCTCTTATTTATTGTGACTCATTCTTGGCACTCGAGACTCGAGAATAGTCGAGGAAACGAACCTGAGTAGTCAAACTCGCCAGCCTGGCCAATGGCGAGACCACCACTGCCAATAACCAAGACCTTCTTAACGTCGACGCCAACGTGGGGCTTGATCACGCCGCTCTCGAGATAAGCCTTCGGGTTCGGCGCAGTCTGAGCAGCGCTGGGACGGAGCGCGCTGGCAGTAAACAGGCGCTTCTGAAGCAACTTCGCGCTGCTGTTCTGAAGAGAAGCTCTGGCGGAGGCATTGGCGGCGGCAAGAGTGAAGTTGCGACCAGCCAGAGCTGTAGGGACTCGCCGACCATGTCGGAGGACGGCCGGGGCGCGGCCTGCCAAAGTGTTTGACATGGCCGACGGCATTTTCAAGGTCTTAACAAGCCAATGCGACAAAGACCGGTAGGAAGAGAGTGAAGCCTCAAGGTCAGGGCCAATTG
Organism: Colletotrichum horii; assembly: GCA_027406005.1. Lineage (NCBI taxonomy): Eukaryota > Fungi > Ascomycota > Sordariomycetes > Glomerellales > Glomerellaceae > Colletotrichum > Colletotrichum horii. Next base: position 6,254,002 of record JANVYB010000001.1, on the reverse strand, counting down.
AATGGTTTAGGACCGAGAGAGCAGAAGAATATAGCCGCCGCTTTGGAGAGTTTGTGACTCTTCTTCCTGAGCTTTGTTAAGGTTGTGGGGGGAGGACACTGAAGTAGGACCGTAGGCAAGGTAGGTCAAGTCTTCCTCTTCAGCAAAAAAGGCGGTCCGGGTCCGAATACTCACGCCAGATAAGATAAGGAAATTTTTCTCTGGGTGTTGTTGAATGGCCGATCGGGGGGGCCCAACAACCGTCCAACGCGCTAACTGGGGTAATATTTCAGGCGGCCCTTTTCCTCAGGGCCCCGTCTGCAGACCAGGGACCACTTGGCGGCCGTTATCGCAGCCTCCGCCAGTGTCACCGCAGTGACAAAACCCTCGTCCCTCGTCCACAGAGGCTGTCCTTCCCCTCAGATAGGCGAAAAATTCTGCCAATGCAGCTGTAACAGAGTTTTACGGGGGTTCTAAACTGTCGAAACCTTCACTGCAGCATTTAATTGACCTAACGGCTGCCCCTCAATTGCGCCTTGTTTGCATCGTCTTGCCCGGTTGCTGCGTCCTTCTCGGTGTATGCAACGGGCTGAGCTTGGGCAGACAATATGCCGCATTGTTTCCATCTCAGACAGCAAAGATGCACGGCACAGTCACCCGTCACACATCAGGCTGAGCATGTGAGCAATACAAGCGGACCTGCTGTCTACCTGTGCTCCAGCTACAGCTCCCAAAACGACAGAAACTGTGACTCAACGCTGATCTATTGCAGCAATTTCATACACCTGCCAAACGTTTGCACGCACCTTTCCCTGTCTGAGCTTTCGCGCTGCGATCTGACGTCTGGTCAAGCCCCGCCATATCTGGCATGTGCCCCGCCATTCAATGCCGGGGAGTTCTGAATTTCCCCATCCTTACAGCCATTGGCCAATACCAATGCGCCGAACCAGCGCAAGTAATGCCGACGGAGAAGCCGGAGGACGCCAGATTTGGTGCTGGCGCCGATGAGAGCGATGAGGGGAGCTTCGATCCCTCATAAGGATCAACCAACACCCTGGTTGACACTTCATATAGTCTTCACGAAAACAGCTAGCCGTGGTCCACGACTCGCGGGTTCCATCGGTGTCCCGGTGAGAATGATTCATTCATCCAGCAGTTGCCAATGACTCTTCAAAATGTGGTATTCCATTCGCCAACAAATGCCAGCCCAAGCTCATCTCGTATAAGTCGTGTCCCTATTTTTTTTTTTCTAACTTCCCATGCCGTCATGTCTAGTTCTTCTCTAGTCTCACCGCCGGGTTCCTTTCGATGAAGTTCAAATCAACCTTGTGGCCAAGCAGCTCACGAATGTTTGAAATGCCGTATTTGATCATTGTCGGTCTCTCCAGAGAGAGTCCCCAGCTAGTTTTCTTCATCAGCAAACAACATAGGATAACCCAGAATTGAACCAACTTACCCATATACTCTCATATCCTTAGGCAGACCCATCGCCTCCAACATCTCTGGTCTGAACATACCGCTGTTACCAATCTCGACGAGCTTGTTCAAGCCCTTGTGGAAGGAGAAGATCTCCATGCTGGGCTCTGTGTATGGGTTGTAGGCAGGCTTGAACTTGATGTCAGTGATGCCCATCTTGTTGAAGAAGATCTCCATGAACTCCATCAGACCACCCAGAGTCAGGCCGTAGTCAGCGATAACACCCTCAACCTGGTGGAACTCCGCCAAATGTGTGGCATCCACGCTCTCGTTACGGAAGACTCTGTCAATGGAGAAGTAGCGCGCCGGAGGAGGCTTGCCATCAGGTCCTTTCTTGGCAGCCAGCTGATGAAGTACAGCCGTGGAGATGGCGGTGGTGTGAGTACGGAGAACCAATCTCTGAGCCTCATCGGCAGCCCAGGGGTAGCGGTACCCGATCGAGCCGAACTTTCCATCCTGGTGCACCTGCTTAACATTTTCCCAGTATGTCTCGTAGTCCTTCCTGTCGTCCGCAGACTCAGGGCCGGGCTTGTCCGCAATCTTGGGGTCGGAGATGTAGAAAGTGTCCTGAAGATCTCTTGCGGGATGTTGTTGGGGAACGAAGAGGGCGTCGAAGTTCCAGAAGCCAGACTCGACGAACTTGCTGGTGGGCATCTCCTCGAATCCCATCTCAAAGAAGATTTGTCTGAACTCATGGCGGACCTTGTTCAGAGGGTGAAGAGCACCGGCGTTTTGGTCGGCACCGAGAGCCTTGAAGTTATAGGGCTTGAAGTTGGCAGTCTTCCACGAGCCAGACGCAATCATGTCAGCCGTCAGGTCCGTCTCCTCCTTCTTGATCTCGAGAGCGAACTCGGGTCCCTTCTGGATCTTGAAAGTGATGACCTTTTGGGTCTTGATGAGCTTGCGCTTCTTCAAGTCCGTGATAACCTTCGAGTCGTGGGTGCGCTTCTCCTGGATCTCCTTGAGTTGGGCCTGGGTCTCGTCTTGAATCGACTCGGTCTGCGAATGCACCGTTAGCGCCAGCTGATCAAAATGGATATTTGATTCAAAATGCACTTACAGTCGCGACGAGCTTTCCGGTAGCCTCCTTCTTCACCCACTTGTTCTTGAAGGCTTTGCCCTGACCCAACTTGGTGACATTCTTGTCGCCAATAGCAGCCTCTAGCTCCTGGATCGTCAGACCCTCCAGAGCTTTGCGCACTGCCTCGAAGACACGAGCCTCATGACTGCCATGTTCGGCAATCTGCTTGCCCTCGGCCTCGAGAACTGCCTCTTCGCGCTCAATTGACTCGTACTTCACCATGGAACGGCTGGCAAGTCGGTCGAGAGCCGCCTTCAGGTCGGCGAACTGGAACTCCGGGAAGTACTCGGCGGACAGGATAGGTTCCTTCACGGACAGAGCGAGGAGAATCTGGGATGTGAGGTCCCCAGAGGGACCGTTGCTTGCTGTCGCCATGATTTGGGTCGTTGGTGTCTAGAATCAGAGCCGTTCTTGACTGACACCAAGGTTGACGATGTTCGCTCCGTTGAGTCAGAGGGGCAGTCGGGCGGGCAGTACTGGCAGAAATTTGGCTTGACCATCAAATCGGAGGGGAGTGTGGACCCTGCGCCAGATAGGAAGGAGGGGTCCTCGTATCTATGTTCCACCGATCTCCGGGTGTTGACAAGCAGCCCGGGCAGACAGGCCACCAAGGCTTACGGGAACTGACTGCCTGCTAAGGATGAATGGAGGGCGCGTCTGTGCATCATCCCTCCATTGGGAGCTTGCCTAGGTAAGCTGTGGCGTCACTCTCGGCATCCCTGCAGCTACGGTCGGCCACCCTTATCCACAACGTCAAGTTGCAACGGTCGCCGAAGTCCGTACGAATGTTTCCATCGTGAAATCGCACATTTACCAGTTCAGAACTCACACTCTCTCCGGCCGCTGGAGTATGTGAAGCGACGCCTCTTTCAACGCCGCAGCGATTCTCCTCGACATCAATGAGGCCCCAGAGCTATGGTCGATGATGCTGCGCCCGATACCCTCCAAGGCCGATCGATCCCTCCACCAGATGGTCAAGAGGATGGTGGAGGGGCCCCAGAGCTGTCGCTGCCGGCGGGTGACTCGAGTACACAAGTTGCCCAAAGGCGACGACGCCGCAAGCATCGGAAAATCAACATTGGCCTCGCGAGAAAGTTCGACCTCATGACCAAGTTGCTGCGGAATCTCGATGCTCTGGTATACGCGGAACTTTGCACACTGTATTATATGGAGTATGAACTCCGTATTCTCGCTTCAGTTGACTACGTTCTAACACAATCGCCAGGTGTTCGATATTCCGCTTCGCTGTCCGCGTATACGGTCAACATCACTGGCTTACGCCTAAGCCAAATGACTACCCGTTGACAATGGAGGCTCCACGGTCGCAGGTCATTTCAGTATTCGTTCCGAACTTCATATGCATTCTCCTGCACATATTCTCAGCCTTACCCACTGCTGGTGAGGCAGCCAGAGGTTATCTTCATGGCGGTGTTATAGTGGATTTCATTGGACAAAAGCCACCAACGTCGAAACTTACATTCTTGGCTCTGGACCTCATCATCTTAGCTGTCCAATGTTTGATGTTAGCCGTCCATTCTGAGCGAGAAAAGCTGCGACCGCTTGTGCAGCCTTTCTGGCCTCAAGTATTGGGAGGACATAACACAGCAACATCGACCCAAGATCACGACGCTGAAGAAAGGGGTGTACACAGGGATGCACCCGGATTAGAAGACGAGGGCATGGAAAGCATAGAATTACAGCCATTAAGACCCAATCGGGATGTGGATGCCAGCAATGAAGGAGAGAGGAGCCGAGACAGCAGTCGATCGTCGCGCTGGGTTCGCTCGCTCAACGGGAATCATCTCTTCGACGTGCTCACTTCAGGGAACGGGGTTCTCGGCGAATTTCACATCTCTCACACGATTAGGAACGCCACGACAGACTTTCGCGGAGCAGCAGGGCATTCACTGCAAACCTTGGGTTATACGGCTGCATTGACTAGGCTCTCGGCGATGAGGAGAATGCCCCGTTTAGAACGCAATCAGAGAAATCAAAGATAGTGCATATGGGTATCACAAAAGTCTCGATGAGGACTGGTCTTTAAATGTCGCTGACGCACCTTGGTATCTTACGCAATCTTGCGACCAACATTACCCACGCCGCTGCCCTTTACAGAAACAAGAATGTCACCCGAATCGTCGTCGTCCACATCCCTCAAGCCCCAACTGCTTGCGCCGAACGTTCGCAAGTCACGGGCCAAGCCCACCATCTCCTCCGTGCCTATGACCTCTTTACCTATCCTCAGTCTGCCCACATCCTCGGACCCCATGGCCATCATCGTCAAGACGGTGCTAGCAGACGACATGCTGACACATCCTCCCTGTGCAATATTCTCCAGCAACTGGTAGGCACAGTTCTTTCCGATATCCTCAGGCACGACACCACCCACTGGGGGCGCGACAACATCCGCCGAGTAGAGGACGCCAACAGAGCTCGATTCGGCGACCAGACTCAAGCCGAATCCAATACCTGTCCGCGTCTTGGACTTATCAGCCGCCTCGATAAGCGGCGCCTGATCATATTGAGCCGCAATGTGGATGTCTGATACCAATGCGTTCAACACCTCTCTTGCGGAGTGGATCATTCTGCTGTTGTTGGACGCTGACACTCCTGTGCAGTATGCGACACCTCGTATCCTCCTGATCTTGCCGGGATTTCGGTTCAAGTGAAGCGTTTTCGGCAGTCGGACCTGGCTTGCGAATCGAAGCTCGACGATACCTCCACCACCTCTGCCGCCCTTTCCAGGGCAAGATCGTTGCAGAACCCTCAATTCGATTCGCGCCGGTGGGATTCCAAACAGACCGAAAAGAGGTAGAATAGCTGTGCGGAAGGAGTCGACAGAGATATCGCCGGTCTCGGTCGCAGAGGTGATGACACCGGGTCCCATAAAGCGGACGTTGACATGGGCTTTGGAGAAGGGCGCAAGGAGGCAGAGTGGCAGGAGGAAGTATGTGACGCCGCGCTTGTTGTTCGCCGGCAAGCTGTGCTCGATGACGTCGCCTTCGGATGCGCCAAACCCAGCAATTGTGCCGGTGATCAGACCAGGGTTGTACCTGATGGTGGTACCGGTGTATGAAATCTCCACAGAGCTTCCATTGGTGACGGCTTCGAGGAGTCGGAGGAAAGAGACCTCATGCGGCGCAAGACCTGGATGTGTCGGCGAGGAACTGCGGATTTTTGAGATGTTGACGGGTCGTCCCGTGAGGGTAGATAGTACCAATCGTTGCGCAAAGGACCGATGTCCTGTAAATCGCAGCCATTCCGGGGCGGAAGACATCGTGCCGGTATTTCGTGGCTAGCGATGCTCGAGTGGCCGAGAAAACAAAGTTGGGTAGACCGAGCAAAGCGAGTCTGAAAATTATCTTTTTCTGCCACGGCCTGGCGGCCGGGAGCATTGTGAACGGCAGGCGGTGTAGCGTTCAGTGGGTTTTCTGATAAGATAAGACGATTCCGCGCTGCGCGCATCTGGGTTCAGGGTCCATCAAAAAATCTGACCCAACCCGATCACTACATTTCCTTGAGCTTCCTTTGCGCCAGACCCAAATCTTCTGTATTTCTTTCAATGTCGACCAACTTCGCCTCTCCTTATGTCTCATAGAGCTCTCTTTCGTGACATTACGTGTCGACACACATTCATTTGCCAGTCCTGCCTCTCGTCATTAGGGACAGCTGCAACCCCGCAATCATGGGCTACCCGACATAGCTCTCGCTTGGCTCGCTCCCGTATCCAGAGACGAAATGCCCAGCATATCGACCCGTTGACTACCGAATCTGCTTCCGAAGAACCTCCAAAAAGCGCGGCAGCTGCACTTCTAGAAGAATTGACGCAAAAGAAAAAGAAGGGAGAACCCACCTGGCGCTTCTTCGAAAAGAATGCGGCAGGCAAGGTCAAGGCCCTTCAGGGCGAAGATGCGTATAATGATTCTCTAAGCGGGTCGAAAGCGTTGGAGGAGGGTCTCAAGAAGAGCATGATAGCCAATATCAAGTCGACCCTGTCAAGTCTCCAAGGTGGTGGACTCCTGGCCCCGTTCGGAGTCGGCGACATCGATTCCATCGCTAAGGATTTTGAGGCACAATTCGAAGGAGCGAATACCCCAGAGGAGATGACGGAGACCATGGACCTATACATCAAGAGCTTGGAAAAAAAGCTGGAAGAGAAGGGATTTGATGTAAGCCAATTCGACGATTCAAACCCAATCGCAACATTAGGGACGATCCAAGAGGCGACGCAAAAAGACCCGTCGGAGAGAAAGGGCGATCCGATACCACAGATACCCGAGAGCGCGTGGAACTTCAACCAGCGAAAGCGCATTTCACGATTCAACTCTATATTAAAACGAACCACGAAGGAAATGCGAAGAGGAGAGGAGCCAGATGCGAAGACGATACAAACAGTCTGGAAGCTTTACGGCTTGACGAGGCCAACTCTATCCAAATCATGGGCTAGCGTACCCCATGACGTATGGGACATACTCTGGCAAATCTTGTCGGTGGATGAAGCCAGGAATCCCGGCCGACTGACGTACCTCTCGATGTTGGCTAGAGACTTGAGCGAGGCCCAGGTTCCTCTCAATCCATCACAGCAACTGGTGACGATAGAGGCAATGTTTGTTGATGGATGGGATGCTAAGGCGATCGACAGTTGGAAGAGATGTATGGCAACGTTGGGCGATAGCGGAGCAGAAAACTTCCAGGAATTCTGGGAGCTTGGAGTGCGCATGTTCTGCCAAAAGGGCGATATTATCCAGGCAGAACGCGCAGCCAACAAGCTCTTGGAACAACAACTCGATCCCCGCATCCTGGTGCCGTTAATCAGAAGCTGCGCGGCAGATCCAGCAGAAGAGTCAAGAGAGAAAGCATGGAGCACCTACCGAAGGATGAGAGACCTGCTTGGTCCCTCGATGGGGCTAGAAGACTACGATCTGGTCATCTCATTTTTCTTGACAACAAACCAGACGGTTCAAGCCCTGCAAGTTTTCGTCGACATGATGACTTCAGGAACAATCGACGTGAAGAGACAAGACGTATTGCCTTCCAAGATTGGCAACAAGTTTTTCTTCGGGAAATGGCTCAAGCGATTGATCGGTGCAGGGGATCTGGACGGAGCATATAGCGTCTTTCGGTTCATGCAGTCCAAAGGCATCGAGGCGGCTAGTATCCAGATAAATGGCCTCATTGGCGCTTGGCAAAGATCAGGAGGAGCCGACAACCTCCAACTGGCGGATAGCCTTGCGTGGTCGATGATCCAATCTCGCATCGAGTTTGTCAAGAGCCGCCGCCGACTGTCAGGTATGGATGGGCCTGTTCGCATCGTGGAGGTGTCTGATTCCCACGCCGAGCTCGCTGCGGTCCCAAAGGCAACGCGGGAGACTTTCTCTTTACTCGCTGAGAACTACCGTCTCCGAAGCCTGCATGGAAAACTGGAGGAGTTGTGGGACGCCTCGAGAGAGGCAGAAATCAGCCCAGACGCCTTCATGATGAACCAGCTGATCGAGTCTTTCTCCCAAAAGGGCAGTCTCTCTGAAGCACGGGAGATATATCAGGTACTCGTCTACGAGCGACAAGTAAAACCCGACCCACACACCTTTATGGCGCTCTGGAAGATGCTAGCCATCAACAGACTGCACAGCGTAGCTGGAGATTTGCGCATCACGGAAACCAAGAACACACGAGAGGTGTTTGCGGAGACTATCCGCTTTGCGCACGTCTTCGAGGCCGAAGGTTTCGACGGTCAGTTCGCAAGGAAAGTCCTTCACTCTTTCCGCCGGTTGAAAGACTACCCCGGACTCGTTGTAGCCCTGCAGACGCTCAAGGTAGTTTTTGATTACACACCGCCAGAGATGCTTACTTTCGAGATGCTATTCGATACTACTAGCCTGAAGTTCGATACTGGACCAGCGAGACAGAAGCTGCGGCTGGCCAAGCGCAACATGGACGCGTTCGTCGAGGCACAGCCCAGACAGCCCGGAGAACCCAAGACACTCGAGGAGATGACGCCGAAGCAGCGAGGGCAAGAGATGTCCAGTTACCTTCAGTCCAAATACATCAAGGAAATTGGTGTCATTCCGGAAGGTTTAATGGAACGGACGGCTGCAGACATGGGCGTGTATGATATTCTCGTCAAGAAGGCCTAGAGGCCAGAGTCCTCTCTGTATTATGTAGATTAAGATCTGTACACATATAATGACACCTATCATGACTCCACCACCACGTCTTTTAGCAGTGACGTTCCGAATGCCATGTCTGTATAACTACTAACGTCGTTGCACCGGTTAATATGTCTAATCAACCACGTCCTTGCCACTTAGTCGTGATCTTCCTCTGTCAATCCAGGACATCCCTCCATCTCTGCGTCCGGATATGTATACTTGCACCAGAAGCAATAGTTGTGCTCCTTTCTCAAGTACTCCACCAATCGCCGCAGCTTCTCTGCTTCCTCCAACTCGTTGAACTCTTCCAGCTCTGGATCCTCCTCATCAAGATCCTCCGCCGTAACATAGACAGTCTGCTTCTTTCCCAGCGCCATCCGGTCGTCCTCATCTTCCTGTTCATCCTCGTATGTCGGCAGCCGGGACAAGCTCTGCTCCAAATCATGCTTCATCTTCCGATCCCTCTCCTTCTCCTCACGATGCCTCACCAGCCCGCGCCAAAGCATGTTGATGGACTTGAGCGGCCTCGACTTAGCCCCCGTAGCCAACTTCTTCTTCCTTTCCTTCAACTCTGCCTCTTCCACAACCTCCCCATCTCCGACACCTAGCTCCTTCTCCTCGGCCATCCTCTCCGCCATCCTCTGCGCCGCAAAGACCTGGCTCTGCACTCGCGCCGTCTCCCTCTCCTGCCTGATGCGATCGCGGTACTCGAGCGGGTCGATCTTGACCCTCTTCCCCTCTTTGACCTCTTCCTCGAACCTCTCTGCCGCCTCACGCAGCTTGCGCTTCCTTTCGCTCTCCATGCCGATACCACCGCGATCATCCTTGATCTCCACGGCAATTGGCTCTGTCCTCGCAGTGGTGTTGCCATCGGCACCGAGCGCGCCGCCTTTGAAACCCATCTTGGCCATCATCGCAAGACCCTTGCTCTTCTTGGCGGCGGCATCATCGAGAAGAGAGCGCGAAAGGGCCTTTTCGCGGGTGGCTTCCTCCTCGGCGGCGAGCTCTGCTTTTGACTTGACGCGTCCTTTGATCTCGCCTTCGCGCTTCAGGCGCTGGCGGCGTTGGAGTGATGTTTCTGCACCGCGTGATGTGATTGGCGGGGGTTCGTCAAAGGTCATGTTCATGTAGTCGTCTTCATCGCCAGAGGCGGCGGCCTGTTTTGGATCCATGGCGTTGGGCGGGTATGGAAACCTTTGGCGGATATGTATGCGTGAGCGGATGTAAGTGAGATGAGAAAGTAAACCTGAAAAATTGGTTCGAGGCTGAGATGACTTTCACAATGGCGCAATCTCGCGCTTTGGGCTTGATAACTAAGTCGAATGAAACGAGAGGTTCCTTGTTGTATTTGCGTGTTGTTCAGGAGTATTGCGCGGATGCAACTCAATAATTAATGTGTTTTGGTTGCTGTGAGAGATGGTGGGAAGCTGAGTTGAATGAGTGAACGATCCATGCCTAGGACCTGTAGTGGAGGTAGTCGATGTTTTGACCAGCTGCCACCAGGTGCCACCAGCTCACGTCTATTGGTTGAAGCCAACACGACATATTCAACTCTAAGCGCATTGCACTGAGATAAAAGAAAGTGATGCTCCGAGAGACGCTGTTCTTGATTTCATGAACCAGTATCATATAGTTAGAAATCGTTACACTTTCCTGAAGTCAGACGTAGAAACCTTGTCAGTGAGTTATACATTGTTGTTATCCCTCCGGAATCCGAGGTGTGAGGTAGCAAACGCGGGAACTTTTCAACCGCGGAAGATCCATTATTTGTTGTGCCAGCTGCAAGTGCCCTGGACTCTTTCGTCTGAGTCTGTCCGCTTGAAGGACCGAAGACGAAGTGTGACAACACGACTGGTTACGTAGTGGTTCGAGAATATCTCAACTTGCGGCGCCTGCAGTAGACAAGGATATGTTCTGTTCTAGTATACAGTCCGTTGCGTTGACAGCGTCCGCCCTGCAATTTGTAGCCCGAAAAAGGCAAAAAAAGGGGCTTTTTGCTGAAAACCCACCAAATCGCCCTAAACTCTGCACATTAATAGCTCTATGCGTACGCAATGCGCGAGAATAAAAAAGATATCTTTGTAATCACCTAATTGAGGGCTATCGATTGATATATTTTTTATTCTCGCGCATTGCGTACGCATAGAGTTACTAGTATGTGAAGTTAAGGCCGATTTTAAGGGGTTTTTTAAGCGGACAGTTCAACGCAACGCGCTAGGGGTTTCGTTTTTTCTTTTCAGCGTTGCGTTAAGTGTCCGCTAGCCTAAAAACCCCTCAAAATCGACCTTAACTTCGTACTTATATAACTCTATGCGTATATAATGCGCGAGAATAAAAAAGATATCGTTATAATCACCTAATTGAGGGCTATCGATTGATATATTTTTATTCACGCGCATTGCGTACGCATAGAGTTATTTATGTGTGAAGTCTAGGGTAGTTTAGGGGGTTTTTAGGCTAGCGGAAAATTTTCCTTCTGGGTCAAAATCGGGGGCGGACGCCGTCAACGCAACGGACTGTATGTTATAGATAGCAGGTAAAGTCTCTTCCCAGCTGTTTATGAATACGTTCTGACCCGGGCCCAGACACTAAAAGCAAGCAGCACGTTCGCTAAGTTTATTGAAAACAATAAAAGTACGAAGTTCAGCCAGTTTGAAACCCGAACTAAGTCTGACAATTCCCCTCATGCACATGTAGCTGTTTGGTCGAAGCTAATGCGGTACCTGGATGAGGCATGATTTTTGGCCGTAGATGCAGACACTTGATCCCCAATGAACGGATTCACGAATTCAGGACCAAGTTGGTGATGTAAGTCTGTTTGCTTCGAAATCTTTGCTATTTCGTTCTTCATCTGCCCATGTAGACGTCTCAGCCAGAAGCAGTGGCGCCAACCCATCCTCATGCTGGTATTCAATACAAAAAGGAAACAAGATGCCGATAAGCACGTATAAACTTTTAATTACGCAAGCAACCAGATAGACAACGAATGTGTCTACCTGTGCCTCGCTCTCTTCCTGCCCGCCTTCTCCCTCTCGTACGCATTGGACTCTCTGCCCTCCTCGTTCTGGATCTCCGCCACAAGCCTCTTGTATTTCTTCTCGTACGCCTCGTCCTTGGCCTTCTTGACGCGGAGGTTCTCGCGGGCCATGAACTGGGCGTCCTTGCGCAGCTCGCGCATGGCACCCTTGCGCTCCTTCTTGTGCTCCGCCTTGAGCTTGGCCATCTCGGCGCGCTCGCGGTCGGGGTCGTAGTGCTTGTTCGGGTCGAATGAGTCCTCGAATTTGGGAATAAAGGTCTTGATGGCAAGGGGCTTGTGGTGGTGCAGCTCGAGCGGGCGACGGGAGAGCTGAGCGATCTTGAGCATGCGGTCCAACTTGACCTTGGACTTCTCCACTTGCTCGCCGAGGGCGTCGGGGAACTTGGGACGGCAGGCTTTGCTGTTCAGATGCGCGACGAGATTCAAGGCAGGCTGGAAGGACTCGTAGAAAGCTGATTTGCCAGTCCATGTGTCAGCGGCGGCGCCAAGGAGTTGAATGGTGGTGCTCAACAAAGCGGCTTTCGTGGACTCGGCCTCCTTGCCAGATACACCAGTGGCGGAGCAATCCTTTGGAGAGAGCTGGCGAAGCTCAACCTTCTTCGCATTTGATAGGCGAATACCGTCCGCAGGCTGGTGAATAGGGAAGCTTCCCGTGGCCGGAGGGGCTGTGGGAGCCAGGGCGGAAAGGGTGTTGAGGCAGTAGCTCATGACCTCGGGGACGTAACGCTTGGAATATTGCTGGTACTGCACGGCCAAGGTCGAGAGGTAAGTGCCAACAGTGTAGTCGCTGAGGGTCTGCGGGATCTTGCCACCAAGGTAACGTCCGATAGTGAGCATTGCAGGTGTCGCGACTTGGTGGAAGTGATCTGAAGTTGGGAATGTCGACCCAATCGCGGCCAGTAGTGTCAAGTCTCCCATATGCAGAGCAAGAGGACGTTCTTGGCTGATGGTTTCGAGATGAGACCGATACTGCACGGCAATCTCGATGGGGAACATCTTGGCCAATGAGTGAATGTGTCGAATGACACTCTCAACCGCCTGGAAGGACGGGCTACCGTCATTGCGATCGCTGGCGACCAGATCAACAAGTGCTTTGGCAAAGTTTCCAAGCTTCTCCTTGTGCCTGCTGTCTAGCTTTGGATGGTATAGTGCTCTGATGCGCTGCACAATGGTAGGCATCTTATCGCTGGGGTATTTCTGCACAAGCGCCTGCAGCTCATCATAGCTTTGCGGGCATGGAAACGTGAATGGCAACTCGCCATCCACAGCCATTTTGTCGCCCGTAGACGCGCTCGTAAAGATTGAGCTCTTAGCTTCTTCCTCATTGAGCAAGCCCTTGGTAAACTCGTCGTCTTCGTCTTCGTCTTCGTCATCCTCGGCCTCTCCCTCACTCTCCTCGTCAGATTCTTCTTCCTCTTCGCTGACGGGTTCGAGATCCGAGCCACTGGCGACCAGATCGTCGTCGATAATAAAGTCGTCCTCATCGTCGAAGCCGAGTTCGGTTGCGGTTGGGCGAGTCTTGATTCCCTTACCAAGCCCAAAGTCCTCGTCCTCCTCTTCAGTGATAAACTCGAAATCTGGCTGCCCAGCGGTATCGTCTTCCATTTCTTCATCTTCATCTTCTTCATCACTGGAGATGGGTTCTCCGTTCATTCTCTTCAAACGCTTCTCCTCAAGCTCCTTGAGCCTCTTGGACTCCTCTTCTGCCTTCTCTTCATCGGTCTTTGTACGCTCGGCGGGCGCAGCTCTGCGATCCTGGACTAGTTTTTTGAGGCGCAAGTCGAAATCCTTGTCGAAGGTAGCTCTATCAACGCCAGCAATCTTCCTCCCTGAGTCATCCGACTTCGTGGTATCGTTTTTGCCGCCAGCGAACAGGAGAGCCTGAAGGTTTGACAGCTCCTTGTCCAGCTGCAATCGCAGATCTTCGTCCTCATCTTTTGCAACCTGGCGCTCGTACTTGTACGCCTTCGATTTCGCAATAACTTCCTCCATGACTTCCTTCTTTGACTTTTTCCTCTCGGGTTGGTCGTCGCCGGCGTCCTCGTCTCCCATCTCACCAGCACGAGCACGCTTCATTCTCTTTGCCAGCATATCCGAATCGTCGCTCTCAAAGCCGTCGAGGTCGTCTTCGTCAAAGTCGTCTGCGAGCGTTGAGTCATCCAGGTTGATCGATTGACCCATGTGAGTCAGTTCCGTGAGTGGCTCGGCCTCCTCGAGATCGAAAAGGGAAGTCTTCTTGTGTGACCTTTGCTTCTCCCGGGCGAAACGTTCAATCATCTTTTCCTCCTCGGCCATTGCTGGGTCGTTTTCACCGAATCGCCGATCGAGAATTCCTCCGACTTTGTTTCGCTTCTGCATCTCGACGAGCAAGGTCTCTCGGCGCTGCGTTTGAAAATTAGCAGATTGTTCCTGCGGTCAATGAGCTGCTCTGCGTACCCTCTGCTCGCCAATAGACTTCGCTACCCCAGGACGACCGCTAATTCCCTTTGCGGCGGCCCCCGCGGGAGGCCTATTGCTTGTGACATCGAACTTGGGTCCTCTTGGGTTGTGCTTGAGGTCAAACGGATTGAATTGCTCTCTGATTTGCCCCAGGGCCGCACTCTTCTGCAGGCGCTTGTCATTCTTCGCTTTCTCCTCCTGTGCAATCTGGCGCTTCTGCTTTTTTGACTTTTGCGGTCCAATAATTCCCTGCTCCTTGAGGGAGGACTTGAGCCTTTTGAGCTGCGAGCCGGCCATTTTGTCGAGTGTGCCCAGAAAATGGTGTCGATTTCGCAACCGGGCAATGGTAAGCACTGATCTTCCAAAAGTTTTTTGAGAAGGACTGTGCCTTATCTTATCGGTATAGTGGGGAATTGAAGGCGGTGGCGCATGGCAGAACCAGCGGCGAGCTTCACTCACCCGGCTTCCATCGTCAGCTAGTAAAGCAGGCGGCTTCCACGCAACCTCGACCAAACCTTACATCCCAAATTCCGCCAATACTTCTTCCGAAAGTGCTCGCGACAAGCTACTCTATAATGTTTCAATAGCTTTGCATTCGAAGATTTCCAACATGACTTTCATGTCATTTATTCGTGATGAGCGCATCGTCCTGCTAGGGATTGGTGTTGCTACGTTCGGCATGGTCACTATGATGACCCAGATGTTGACGTACATCCGCGACGAGAACGAAGTGAAGGTTTCACCACCCAAGACGCAGTACATCACGCAGGAAACAGAGGACTCGCTTGGTCTCGAAACGCTTGACAAACTTCTCTGCCACCCCAATTTCTCTATCAGGGATGTCGCAATCAAGATCCTCTGCGACCGTGCCGTAAATGACACCGACACCGTTCGATATCTGCTTTATGGCATTACGCGGCCTGACTACGATACTCGCATGCGGAGCCTTCGTGCTCTTGCGACTTTGACGGGTCAGACCAATGGTGAGAAGCTTTCGTGCGTTGGCGGAGCGGAAGAGCTGACTGACTTATAGACTTTGCAGAGGGGCTCTCCAAACTGCATACATGGAGAGCATATACGGCCCTCGTGCGGTCCCTTGAGCTGAGCTTGGAGGATGTGGAACACACGAAGCTTGATGACAAGTACTGGGACGAGTATTATCTGCGCGACATGGCCGAACGGTTCTGCCTCATGTTCGTCCTCGAGCTGGTTACTAAGTACGGCGCCGATATGCTTGTGAAGGCCAAGTTTGTTGAGAAATGGCTGGCGAAGCAGCCTTGGGGCGACACCGAGTCCGAGGTTCAGGAGAACTTCATCTACTACATGGAGCACAAGAACAACCGTATCGTCGATATCGTCACCAGAATTGCGCACACCACCGCCGGCGCGAAGGCCATTGTTGCTTGCAAGTTGGCGTCCAAAACGAATTTTAATCTCACTCCGGATGCGAACATTGCTGGCTTTACAATAGCATTGCAGTCAACGTTGTCAAACGCTGAGGGCGACGAAGGCCAGCAGTCTGCGGAGCAATCCGTAGAGCAGGTGCCCCGTACCAGAGAGCACTCGGCGGAAGAACAACGTCTGAGACGCCGGCATAGGGAAGCGATGGTTTTCAATGATGGCACGCGACCTATCCACAGAGAAGACATAATTGAGAGAGGCCACGACTCGCCCAGCTGAAAAAAAGCAGAATGGCTATCGAAACATGTTCCCAAGGGTATCACTCATTAACATGGATTTACACCCTGTCACGGCGCATCAAAGAATGAATCAGGGGCTACAGAGTAGGCCGATGGCATGAGAACGCGCACGCGATTCGGAGAAGAAAATTCCTGCGACTCAACACGGCCCGGTGCGGCCGGCAGCAGGGAGTACCCCGAGACCGGTAGCGCGTCAAGATTAAGCACCTTGGTGCCGACGGCGTGTTGTGGTTTTGTAGCACGTGGAAGAGGGCGCATAATTGCAATTCATTTGCAACTCATTCCCTTCCGAAGTGGGAGATCCAATGGCAAGTCGTGTACGCACACGCCAGAATGGCATGGACAACGCGACTCAAAAAGCAACAGAATTGTTGCCCACAGATTCAATAGGAGCATGTGAACCAAGCACAGGGAGATACCGCGCGGGTTATGCCATGATTAGGTGACAAATTATCACAGACCGATTTGCGATTATGCTTTCAGACGATATTCTTGCCTGCCAGAAGTCGGAAGGCAGATTGGCGAGATTATTTTCGTCTGATCGTGAGCTGTAGGATCCGTGCTTCACGTCGGTCCAGTCGGCGGCCAGCTTTGAATTTAGCGTGGTGATGCACCCGTGGCACAGGTCAGGCAGGGCAAATGCCAGCTCGGAGATTCTTAGCGGCTTCCCCCACTGTTCCTGGGATTTCGGAAGCTTTGACGCTAAACCCCAGGAACCCTCTCTCGGCCTGGAGCCATTCCCAGAAGGAAACGCCCAGGCCGTCCCTGTCTGATTCCAGGAACGGGGTCTCACCCAAAGCAGCGGTATCCAACGACCGAGAAAGACTGACATCAACCTGGGGCACTTGGGGTTTGGGCCTGGACGGTGGGTTTCTGTCCACGAGAGAGTTCTTTCTCTCAGAGTTGCTGGATTAGGAAGCAAAACAGGAACAACACATTTCGCGACATAATATGCACGCAAGCCGCAGCCAGCGGGGGGCATCTGTCACCGTTGGCAGGCCCGACAGGGCCTGATTCGCATCACGCAGCCGTGTGACGACTTGCATGGGACCCATATCTTGCCCAACGCTATCTTGACTCTTTTGGGCGGAAGACGGCGCTGTCCCTGGTTCTTTCCAGCTGGATCCAAGCCCGCCTCGGCCAAAGAATGACAACAGAATTCGGGTCGCCGGAAAGCGGGAGCTGGTGCTGACCGATCAGGTAGCATCTGATGTGGCTGCCATGGTTCAGTTCGTTGACGGTGACCATCTAAATTTGGGAGGCGTTAGACAGGTGACTGGGCAAGGGAACCAAATCTAAGATTAAATGTCAGAATCGAGAGGCGAGTGGTCGATTACAATTAGGGGCGTCTTAAACCACACCCACCCTCCACACCCCCCAAGCCACAATTTGGGGCTGGGGCAGTGCTAGAGGCCGGTAACCGGAGGTCCTTAGATTCGGCCAATCAGAAGCCAGGGATCAAAGTTGCGTAACTTTTGCGATTCGGATTTTTATTGCGGCAATCGACGTAACTCAACGAGGGCTCTTTTTTTGCGATTTTGATCAAAAAGGTCAATAGGATAAGGAAAAACCATTAATCCGCGCCCTCCGGCCTCCGGAGGGCTTAATCCGATAACTCAACAACGTCAACATCGCCGCCAGCCACCCTTGCCATCACCAGTGCCCGCCGCTCCGTAACTCCGTATAACTTGCCCTGGTGCCGCGGCGCCACAGGATGCTGACTTTCCCAGCAATCCCACTCGGCGTCAGTAGCCTGCGTATCGATAGCCTCAACTTTGACTGTAGGTCCCTCGTTGTCGTCAGGTAGAACGTTCGCCTCCTCCTCAATCTCATACCGATCTTCAGGCAACGAGCCATTGTATCGCTGGTAGGCTCGCGGGGCCTTCGTGCCAGGTTCGTAGGGGTCGGGGCCGTGAGTTTCGAGGTACTGTAGGCCGTACTCTGTAGTCAAAGTGCCTGCCAAAGCTGCCAGCGCAGTTGACGCTGGTGGTGGTGACGGCGAGGCTCTGATCGTTAGAGTGACTGAGGTAGGTGGGTAGGCAAGTAGGCAAAAAGAGGGGTAGTGGCAGGGTCTGCGTTGCCAGAGATCGGCTGCCGCCGCCGCCGCCGCAGCGTATATACGCTGCAGCATCGTTGGGCCAGCGGCATCGCATACTTCGCGAGATGCATAGGAATTCTGGTAATAACTAGTGGTATGCATAACTGTAGTAATATTAGCTGAGGTAATCACCGATATCGCTGTTTTTTGCTTACTGTAGAGGCTGCGCCACATGGGTGGGTGTGGGAGGGTGTGGAGGGTGGGTGTGGTTTAAGACGTCCCTACAATTATTGGCCTGATGCTACGCCGATTAATCAGTTTCGACTTTGGGGTAGTAGCAGTCGTACCTACTTTTTGATGAGGTGTGGTTGAGAGTTTGTAAGGGATATTACCCACCGACCTCAGGTACTCTCTGGTATCAGTAAGTGGGCGAAGATGGCATGAGCGATGCGTGAGGCAGAGACATGTGTGAAGTGAAGTGTTCACCCCGCGACGGCCACCCACGACGGACAGGCGAACACGTTGCATGCAGGCGGTCAAGTACCCTGGGCTGGGCGGCTCCTGGCCCCGCTGTCTGCATGCAGCGGTAAAGACAGCCACGTTCGGACGATGCAGAGCTACGACAGCGTCATGGCAACCATGAGGAGATGGGTGCAGCAGGAACCATTGACGGCAGCCGTGGGCTTCAAGGGGTCGACGTCTAGAAGATCTGCGGCTGCATCGCAATGGAGATGATGAAGGAGCGACGCAGCTACACTGTCCAATTGCAGCCATCGACAGCGCAGAGTCAGGGCCTGTCACTGCCCAAGCCCATCACGAGCAGCCGCCACCTGCGACTGCTCTTTGCTGAATCTGGATCCACGTAAACATCGGGGAGCCGTTGCTCGTGATACAAAGACCTCGTCGTCGTCTTCTGTCTCCATCTCAGGTTTCGTCTCTGGCTCTGTCTGTCTCAATCCCCAGCAGCCAGCCACCCAGCCAGCCAGCCAGCTCTCTCGACTCTTGCCGCCAATTTGTCGTCCGCCTTCTTGGTGTGTCTAGACTGTCTTGACTTTGTCTCTCCTTGCGCCAATCTGTGCCACTGCAAGTCACACACAACCACGACTCACTGCCATTTTGTTCTTCATCCTTCGTTGTCATCTCCCATTCCACCACGACATATACACACACACACTCACACATACTGCACCACCAGTTCTTCCCAAGGGATACGGGTACATGCCGCGACATGTACATCGTCTAACCATCCCACCACCGCCGCTACCACCGTCACCGCCAGCAAGGATAGCGCTACACTCCTGACGGATCACCAACTCCAATCCAATTCCCCTTCCCTGACACCCGCCGCCCCCCCCTGCATCTTGTTGGCCATCGGATCCCTACCCCAAAGGCTGAGCCAAAAAGTGGTCAACGTCTGAGGACATTTTAGAGCGACCGTGCTTTCAAAGGGGATAGGAGGCTCAGAGCGCAACAAAAAGCCCCTCATCTCGCGAGCTGCCCTTCTGTCGCATTGGACTTTCCCGTCCTCTTTTTCTTTTGTCGCCGTCGCCGTCGCCGCTTGACAACCCCCCTGTCGTTGCCTGGACCGCTGCCATTGTCCTGATCTTCCCCAGCCGGCACTGACCACGCAGCTTGGAACTGCTGCCAGAGGACCCTGACAAGGCCACCATCGCAAGACATTTCGGCCAGAGAGACAATCTTTTGCGCCCAACTACACGCTACCGCCCCAACTTGGCTAAGGCCAGATCCAGAGACAGACGTCAAGCTATCGGGACGATCACACCTCGTGGGTCTCTGGTTTTAGCCTCTTTTCGGCCAGAGCGTACAGAGTACCTCTTCTCCCTCCCACCCGACCAAATCGACCCGAAATTTTTCCCGCCAGCCAGGTCTTGGGTTGCTTCTTCTGCCGTTCCGTCCGCCGAAGAAGGATCTCGTCGCGCCTCCCATTCGCTGTCTGCTGCCGCCACGACTAAAGCAAGCAACCCAACCTTGCATTTGCGCTACGCCGCGTCCAGTGGGGCGTCGGGAAACAACACACCACAACCTGGAACCTGGCCTGACCTGCGCGGCCTAACAAAGGCCACGTCCAGTAAAGCTGCCACTCGGCGCTCCCTCTAGTGGTCGTGTTTAGTGGCCGGGACCCTGTCCACGAACCGTGGCACCCACTAAATATTACCTTGAATTCGCCCAAACCATTATTTCATCATGTCCGTCACCACAACAACAGCGACCGCCGCATACGCGCCGACCCATCGGTCTCTTGCCAACCAGCCGCGTTCTCTTCGCAAAGCGACCAGCTTCACAAGCGCTTTCCCCTCCGCCACAACCGCTTCTTCTCCCAGCCTCAACTCGCTTTACAACGCCCATTCACGTCTCACCCCTTCGCACAAGACTCTCCCGCGAAAATCCTCCCTTGCTGCTCTTACTCCCAACTCGCTCGCCTCCATTCCCGATGTGAGCGAGTCCTACGCCTACAACAGCGTGCTAGCCGACTCGCCCGATCGCAACATGGCGCCCACCACTCCCGGTAAGCCCGGGAATGATTTTGTCATTGGCGATGTCGTCGAAGTGCCGGGCAACATGCTCGCTACAGTTCGATTTATCGGTTCGGTGCAAGGAAAGAAGGGCACTTTCGCTGGGGTGGAGCTGCATCCAGAGTTCTCACAGCGGGGGAAGAACTCTGGTGAAGTAGAAGGGTATGTGCACTTTTTCTCATGCGGTTTTCTTTGGAGAAATAACGGCTGACTTTGATTGCCCAGTGTTTCTTACTTCACGACGACTTTGCCTGGCGCTGGCATTTTCCTGCCTGTTACGAAGGCTGTAAGGCGAGACTCTCCCCCCGGCTCCTCCTCGAGCTCATTCCCACATACACCCACGGCGAGCACTTTGGGCGGTCTGAAAGTCGGCAACCAGAACTCTACAAACTTCACTAGTCCAACGCCATCGCTGCCTGCATTTAGCAAATCCGTCGGCCCTGGCATTGGACGTTCTACTAGTCCTGGACTGAAGAAGCCAAGCAAACCCTCCCTGCGCCCAGAGTCGCCGTCGCGTAAACTCCAAATGACGCCTGGGCCGAGGCCTTCACTCGCAACCCCCAATAGAGTCCCTTCCAAGTACACGTCTCCCACGGGCAATAGATTTGCTCAGAGCGTGCGTGGAACGGCTGGGGATCCTAGCAAGACACCCGGCAGACTCGACAGGATACCTAGCGTGGGACCTCGCAGTGCCTCTGCCCTGGGCCTGTTCGACGAGGAGGCCACACCCACCGCCTTGCAGCGGACTAAAACAAACGGAAGCGTAACGTCAGTCTCGTCATATAGCTCGCAATTCCGGGTTCCTTCGCGCGCAGGCTCCAGAGCAGCATCGAGGGCCACCAACGATCATGAGGTGGAACGGTTGAGGACACAGCTTGAGGATCGTGAGAGACAACTGAGGGACCAAGCAGCCACGCTGGCAGAGATGGAGAGCAGTCTTACTGAGCTGCAGACACTAATGGAGAACTCCGACATGACAGCCATGAAACGAAATAGTCTCGACGATAAAGACTCAGCGCAACTTCGAATGCTGGTTAGAGAAAAGAACGACAAGATCGCCATGCTTACGGCCGAATTTGATGCGCATCGAGCCGACTTCCGCAGCACCATTGATACCCTTGAGATGGCTAGTACTGAGACTGAGCGAGTGTATGAAAAGCGTATTGACGAACTCATGGGAGAGATTCGAGAGCTGGAGTCTCGCACTGATGATGTGGATGTGGTTGCCCGGCAATTGAAGCAGCTTGAGGAGTTGGTACAAGAATTGGAGGAGGGCCTCGAAGATGCGCGACGTGGCGAAGCCGAAGCCAGAGGTGAGGTCGAATTCCTTCGCGGTGAAGTCGAGCGGACGCGTACCGAGCTGCGCCGCGAACGCGAGAAAGCCTCAGCTACGATGAATGGCTCCGGAGGCCCGTCCAATGGCGACCGGGCTTCTGTGTCCAAGGAACTCGAGCAGAAGGAAGACGAGATTCGAGGGCTGAAAGCTATCATCCACTCCCTCAGTCGAGATTCTGTCCCCGATGCCGAAAAGCCGGAAGACCCTTCGATCCGCGAGAATGCTATGGCTCGCGAGAAGTTAGAGAGAGAGCTTGCGGAGCTTCGCGCTGTTGTCAAGGACAAGAACCACCGCGAGGAGGAACTTGAGCGAGAGGTGGAGATGCTGCGTAGGGGTAGCGCCACAACTCAGCGGTCCGGTTCCATGGCAAACGGTAGCGCCCAGCGCTCGTCACTTCGCGACTCCCGTGACACTGTGGTGTTGACGCGGAACAACGAGCCGCGATCCCCCGAGGCGACGCATAAGCGTGGCCGCACCTTGGATACCATGCCTGAGAGCGACACCTACTCATCGGTCACCGAGAATAGCACTCTCTGGTGCGAGATCTGCGAGACTGGCGGTCACGACATTCTCACCTGCACCAACATGTTCGGCACAGACGGCGGCAAGACCAATGGTGACGGCAGGTCTATCAAGGACGTGACAAGAGAAGCGTTGAAGCCTATGGACGATGAGCACAAGCCCCCTCCGTTGTCGCCGAGACCCAAGGCATCATCTTCTCCCCCAGCTACCCTGCCTGCTGCTCCTCCCGTCGTAAAGATTCTGCCCAACCCCATGGACAATGGACCTGTTGCTGGCAAGGATAGCGGCGTGGTGGACAACTCCAAGTGGTGCGCCCTTTGCGAGAGAGACGGGCACGACAGTGTCGATTGTCCGTTTGAAGATGCGTTCTAGGGGTACTGACTTCTACTCTCGGAAGCGAAGGAAGCCCGCCACCTTCTCATGGTCCAAGTCTTGGTCTCATTGTTATATCGTCTTGAGTCGCTTGGAGAGGTCACCCTGTACGACGTGCGGGAGTTGTGTAGGATTTTGGGTGGCAGAGCGGTGGTAGTTTTCTGTTCGTCATAGCATTTGTAGCGATGATACCACAGTTCGCAGGAACAATTTTGAGGAGCGGAGGAGACGACACAATAGCCATGGGCTGTTATTAATGAAGCTGCAAGGCTTCTGCAACATCTTAATAGTAGACCTTAAATACAAGGAGATCCTACCTATTACAGACGACATATCGATGGCTCTGTCGCATGTGATAAAATGTTCGCGAAATCTGACGCCGGCTGCCAGCACCAGCTGAAGGGACGGGCTGCACTCGGACGGCAGGGGTCTTCCCGTCGGTAGCGGCCGGGGCTGCTGCGCGTTCATTGCCGTCTCCCGAGTTGGGTTTGTAGGGTGTTCCCCACCAGCCAGAAGGAGGTCACCGTGGCGTTTCACGGTCTCTGCGCACGAATCCTTAGCTCAGCCGGGCATGGCGCAGCCAGTACTACAAGCACGACTCACTGGATGAGAAGGGCGGCAACCTTCATTAGCAGCAGCAGCAATTGATCTGATGTTTCCCGCTCAATCGTCTTCTATGTCTCAAAGTTTGCAGTATTTTCACATCCTCAGATCGCGCCTCTGTTCTCACATCCTCCATCGATTCTTGTCACCTCTACAACCTGCCTTTGCTATTTGCGTCACCTTTCGCGCGGTTCCGGCGGATACTAGAGCGCACAATCCCGCGTTCCCCGAAACCGACTTACAGAGCGGTACTGGGACCTGGCGTACTACGTACCCATCCTTGGTCTCTTTTTTTTTCCTTTTTTTTTTTTTAAACGGACCTGCGTCAGCTCCTTGCCCACTCACGGTTGCCGGGGTGGTGAGAGCTAATAGCTGTCCACTGCTGCTCTGCCGTTCCTGATTCTTGACGGAGCCCAGTGACGCGCGCGCGGAAAGGTCAACGTAACCTCAATTCGCATCGAGGCTGTGCAGCTTCTTTCCCATTTTACTTCTTCCTTCTTGCTGTCTTGCTTTCGTCCGTTGTGATCGCCTCACTGGTTCTGAACTGTTTACCGCCAACAAGGAGCTGTGTGATTGGACTCTCAATTGTTTGAAACCCCGATTCCACCGAGGAGAGAGAGCAGACCCTCCCCCGGACGAACCTCGAAACCGCAACAGCATCATACCAATCGCATCGTCGAATTGTCGGATTGAAATTAGCCCACCATGGCGCAAATGCTCCTCGACATCGTCTATTCCTTCGGCAACTGCCTAAATTGCTTCCCCGGCTCCCCGACCCTCAAGATCAACAGCCGCAACTTCAAGATTCTCCGTCTCCTCGGCGAGGTAAGCCAACCTCCGCATCTCCAGTGACTGGCCCGACAGCTAATGAACCCCCTCGCACAGGGCGGCTTCTCCTACGTCTACCTCGTCCAAGACACGGCGACCAATGAGGAATTCGCCCTCAAGAAGATCCGATGCCCCTTCGGCGCCGAGTCCGTCGCCCAGGCGATGAAGGAGGTCGAGGCCTACCGCCTCTTCGCCCGCGTCCCGGGAATCATCCACGCCGCGGACCACGCCATCGCCACCGAGCGCGGCGGCGAGCCCGGCTCCAAGACCGTCTACGTCCTGCTGCCCTACTACCGCCGCGGCAACCTCCAGGACCTCATCAACGCCAACCTCGTCAACCACACCGCGTTCCCCGAGCGCCGCCTCATGCTGCTGTTCCTCGGCGTCTGCAAGGCCCTCCGCGCGATGCACAAGTACAGCGGCGGCCCGCCGGTGGCCATGGAGCGCATGGAGATGGGCAACGGCGATGAGGAGGACTCGACGCAGAACAACAGCAAGAGGAAGAAGGGCAAGAACAAGGGCGGGAACAGGGTCACAAGCGCCGCGGCAGGAGGCGCGGACGACGAGGACGAGGAGGACCAGCAGAGGCCCTTGATGGAGGGGGAGACGCCCGGGTCGGGCGACGTGAAGTCGTATTCGCATCGCGACATCAAGCCCGGTAAGCTACTATTTACGGACACACTTTCACAGTACAGAGAACTAACAGGCATGGCAAAAAAAAGGAAACATCATGATTGACGACTCGGGCTCCAACCCAATTCTGATGGACCTCGGCTCCATCGCCCCGTCCCCGATCGCAATCACCTCGCACTCCCTCGCCATCGCGACGCAGGACACCGCCGCCGAGCACAGCACCATGCCCTACCGCGCCCCGGAGCTCTTCGACGTTCGCACCGGCACCGTGATCGACACAAAGGTGGACATCTGGTCGATGGGATGCACGTTGTACGCATGCCTCGTCGGCAAGTCCCCCTTCGAGGCCCGCTCCGACGAGACGGGCGGTTCGCTGAGTCTCTGCGTTCTCGGCGGCGACTGGCGGTTCCCCGACGAGGGCGTCAGGCGCACCGGCACGGGCATGAAGGGCAAGGCTGTCGACTCGGGCAACGGTGGCTCGTCAGCCAGCGAGCCCAAGATCAGCGAGCCCATCCGCGAGGTTGTGAGGAAATGTCTCAAGGTCGAGCCTGCCGAGAGGCCAGACATTGACGAGCTTATTGACATGGTGGAAACCGTCATTGAGGAGCTACCACAGGAGGGTTCGCTGTGAACGAAAAAGTTTTGGTTGGAACCGTGTATTGTATTATGATCTGTCCACAATTATTCCCGGGGAATTTGCAAGGCTTTTTGAGAGTCACCGCGGCGTTCTGGGGCGGGCGCATGCAGGATCAAGGAACTAGAGAGTCATTCTGATTTCAAGTGTTTTTTACGTAGGTATTGACACGTCCCCAGACTCTAGTTAGGGGCATGTTCATCTCCTGTTATCCATCCATCACTCATTAGGTGCCGAATCACACCGCCAAGGTTCATCTTCGCGCTTTCTCAGAAGTCGTCAAATAGCGTCGCAATTTCGTCGACTTCGGCAAGGTCCGAGTCGCATTCATGATCGAGACCGCAGTCGCTGAGGCATTCATCCTAAAGTTCCAGACGGTACGATGCAATCTCGAACGGTCGCAGGGTGATGTTAAACTTTCCATCGTCGATCTTGATCTCCTCGAGGTCATCCTCGAGTAAGTTGCACTTGTAGACGCGCTTGACGTCCCAAGTCGTCTCGATAGTCCCCTTGCTTTGCCCACCAAGACTGTCGTATACGCGCAGGATGACATTGCGGCCCTTGCGCTTGGGGAGGTCACCACGAGTGACGTCCTCGTCGTCCTCGCCACGTTTGACAGTGTCAAGGACCAAAGAGCCATCTCCAGTGAGGGTGACCGGGCTCTTCGTCAGGGTCGACTGCGCAGCATCCGGTGCCGACAGCAGCCTTAGGGGGTTGTTGAAAGCGTAAGCCGCGCGGACAGTCGACGAGCTAAGATTTCCCTCGTGAGGGAAGATGGCCCAGCGGATTTGGTGTGTGCCCATATCGGCGTTGCCATCAGGGGCCTTTGGTGATCGGAGAAGCGAGAGACGCATCAAGTTGCCGACGGTGGCGAAACCGTACTTGCTGTCGTTGAGGATGGAGACGCCGTAGTTGTGCTCGGACAAGTCAGCGAATCGATGGCAACAAACCTCGAACTTGGCCATGTCCCAGCTTGTGTTGTAGTGGGTAGGGCGTCTGACAACGCCATATGCCGATTCATAGGATGCCTCGGTGTTTCTGACGTCGACGGGGAATTCGACCTTCAGGAACTTCATTGCCTCGTGCCAATCGACTTCAGCGTGGCACTCAACCCATGATTGCACTCCCTTAAGGGCAGCTGACAGAGTAATCGTGGACTTCAAGGAGCTTTGCCCGCTGATCTTGATCTCGGTCGTCAGGCTGACACGGTGTGACTTCTGCTCGGAAATAGATGTCTTCCCGCAGGTGAGCTCCTTCCTGGTGTCAAGATGGTAGACTTCAACATCCCAGGCTTGCCAGTAAAGGGGCTTGTCGTCGAAGACGACGTACTGGTTTGCCTTGCCTCCCTTTTCAATGACTTCGCGATCAGCGACGCGGTCATACAAAGAGGTAATGTAGCCGTCTTCAACCTTGACACGGAGCTGGTCATTCTGCAGCACGAAGACGCCATCGCCGACCTCCTCGATTGTCACAGCTGGCTTCTCCTCATCGACCTTAAAGGGGCGAATGGCAAGCATTTGTCCGTCTCCGCAAGCCACACCAGCCTTGTTCTCAGCGATCTCGACAACCTCCCTACGGTGCCAAGGGAGTGTATTTAGGGCCACAGTCTCGCCAATACGACCAGTGATGGCGGTAGAGACGCCTAGGACGTTGTGGAGATCCTTGAGAATCTTCTCACCCGTCTTGAATACTTTTTCGTAAAGCTACCAATGTCAGCGAATTCTACGTTGAATCGGACGGCAGTGCTCACCTCATCAGAATCATCATAACACATTTCAATGGAACTGCC
Organism: Colletotrichum horii; assembly: GCA_027406005.1. NCBI lineage: Eukaryota > Fungi > Ascomycota > Sordariomycetes > Glomerellales > Glomerellaceae > Colletotrichum > Colletotrichum horii. Next base: position 6,226,852 of record JANVYB010000001.1, on the reverse strand, counting down.
AGGGAGACAGTCATGGAACTGGCAGAGAAGGACAGCCTCCCACATATCGTCAATGTCCTTCTTGGGATATTTGTAGTCCTTTCCATTGTCGCTCAGAGTGGCGATGGTGGCAAGCCACTCAATGTCCCTGAGCAAGCTTTCAGACTTGCGGTTGTTGTACTTGTTGTTAGCCTGAGTAGTGTAGGTCCCACGGTGAAGCTCAAAGTAGAGTTCGCCGTACCAAGTCACGAACGTCTTGGCCTTGGGCTCCAATTTGTCGAAGAAGTCATCGACGGTCTTTCCCATGTGCACTCTAGGCAGCATGCCAACTTGATCGGACATACCGCGGCATCGGCGAAGCTTCTCAAGGTGCTGCCAGGTAGGGCCGCCGCCACCGTCACCCTTACCAAAAACAAGCAGTGAGGTGTGGTCTTGGTCCATGGATTTGTGCTGACTGACACTTCGCTTTACGTCGCCGAAGTGGGCCTCGGCAGTGTAGGTCTCGGAAGGCGGCATATGGCAGATGACCTGGCTACCGTCAAGAGCAACCCAGTTGAAAGTCGTGTGCGGGAAGTTGTTGATGTTGTTCCAGCTCAGTTTCTGGGTGAGGAAGCGGCTCATTCCAGCCAAGCGGCAAAGCTGAGGAAGCTGGGCAGAGTATCCAAAGGTATCAGGGAGCCAAAAGGTCTGGCAGCGCTCGCCAAAGTTGCTTTCAAAGAAGCGCTGGCCGTAGAGAAACTGCCTGACTAGAGACTCACCGCTGGGCATATTGGTATCGTGCTCAACCCAGCTGCCACCAATTGGGTGGAATCTGCCCTCCTTGACCTTCGTCTTGACGCGATCGAACGCGTATGGGTACAGCTCCTTGAGCCACTTGTATTGTTGAGCCTGCGAGCAAGCAAAGTGCAATTCGGGATAGCGGTCCATCAAATCGCATTGGTTAGACCAAGATCGCACAACCTTGCGTTTCGTCTCAGCCCATGGCCACAGCCAGCAGCTGTCAATGTGGCAGTGGCCAATGCCGTAAACCTGGTGGTCCTTGTCGGTGCTGTAGACTTTATGGGAATCGACATCTGGACCAAGGTACTCCTGTGCGATTTTTCGGCACTTCAGAATAGAGTCTTTATTGCCGAGCTCAAAGGCGTCAATGATATCAGTGGCGACCTTGAGAGCCTTGTGCTGCTCCCACGACTCCTTGGGAAATTCGCGAGCAGCATCACCAATGATCCAAATGTCGATCCAGAGGGCTCTCGCCTGGGGGTTGACGGCGACAATGTCGGCCTTACCGAGCTGGAAGTACTTGTTAGGATCCGGGGGTTGGATAGAATCTCCGCCAGGAGCGTTGCCGAACATGCCGTTGCAGGCCATTTCGATGTAAATGGTGTGCTCCTTGCCATCTTTAAACTCCTTGGGCAGGATCCATTCCGTACGTTCGCCGCCTCCGGTGAGGCCCTGGAGCGGCTTGCCGTCTTCAGTCCAGACCAGGCCCTCATTGTTGGCATCCCAGTGCAATTCAAGCAACTCCTTGTCACGCAGCTCTTCTGGTACGGTCAGAACGACCTTGAACCAGTGGGTGGACCAAGACGGTCCAAACCAAGCGCCAACCTCGGTCTTTTTGAATTCGTGCGATACGGCGTCTTCGAACGTCGGCCGGGTGGTATCGGGAGCGTCCCAGACGGACAGCTTGACATGAGGCTCGCCTGACGCGGTGCCCTCCGTCATCATCCTAGTCTACAATTAGCTGGATGTTCCCCGGATGGGATACGGGGCGCAGTGGGGACTACGTACGCCAGCAGGTTGTATTTCTCCCATTGTCCGCTGGAGTAGAATTGGTTAATTCTCTCCTTGTAGATGTTGGAGATCCATTGTCCAACGGGCCGCTGGGCCAGAGCTGGATAGTCGCTCTTGCTCTTGATTTCTCTGCCGCCACCCATAGTGGGCTGTTCTGAAGTGTTGTCGAGGGTGTGCTTGCCGGTCTGTTTCAATCGATCGAGGGAGCTGGGTGGAGCTGAGCGATTGTTCAAGCGACGATTACGCTGGAGCTCCGTGAGATGGTGATGAGTCGGCCTTGGGGTGGGTGATGGAGATGATCCGCCCTTTTCGATAACCTGCGAAGCTCTCAGGGCTTCGTTCATATACTGATTGAGGGTCTTTGATTTGTTTTGGTCACTGTGAGAAGGATGTCTGGTTAGCTTTCCTTGAAATCGAACGAAAGCAAGACGGACTCGAAGCTCCCGGGGGAGCTAAGGCAGAGCACGGGAACACCCTGGCGCAGCTGGGCGACCACTGAAACACAGCCAGTGGGAGCGTGCGGGGACAGGCCGGTGCAGCCAAAGTGCGGGGAGGTTGGGTGTAGGTGGGCGTGTGATGGAGGGTGACGCAGCCGTCATGCGATCCCCCCTTCGTAGCCGGCGCATCACCGAGTTCCTCGGCGGATAAGGTCGTTTGGCACCGGGAATGTACGTCTTACCTCATCTCGTTGACTTGGTGATCCAACGCCCAGAGTCTGAGACAGGAAGGTGATGTATGCGGCGAAGGATGGGATAGAACAGATGACTATTGATTCGGCAGAATATACTTATGGATACGAAAAGAAAATTACCACAGGCAAGCCACGCCGCAGAGGTTCTTTAGGTAGTGCTATCACGGTGAATAGGCTTGACGATGCAAAACGCGATGTGGTAGAGGGCCGTTGAAGGAGTGATGATGGAGTTCATGACGGAACAAAAGCAATCGGTGGCCCGAGAAGGACCAGAAACCCTCGACGTTGAGTAGCTGCGTTGGGGTTGATAGGCAGCTGGTATCCAGAGTTTCGGAGGCATGCATGCCTCGTCGCCTTCCTGCTGGTCAACTCTATGATGCTTCGGAAGGCGAGATGCTGGGATATGGCCAGAGCGAAAAGGCAAAACGGTGACTGATGAGGTAAACTGTGCAAGGCTATTGCTTCCAATTGCTGCCCATTCTTGCTACTAGTCTTGCCCACCCCTCTCGCTGCCAATCTCTGTTGTCGCTGTTGCCCTAGCCCTTGCCATGGCGATGGCTGGTAATCATGTCGACGACCAGTACGGCAGGGAAATCACAGTTGCAGGGTGGTGCTGCGGTTGTGGCAGGTGACGAAACCAGAATGCACAGCCAGTGCAACCTCCTGCCGAAAACACATCAACAAGAGGGAGACAGTAGTATTCAAGGTCATCTGTATGCGAGTAGAGTTGCACAACAGTTGCACAGCAGTTCCACAAGACTCAATATACATGAGGTGCAACCTTGGGAGACATCGTCCTGTCCGCGTGTTTTAGCGATGCATTCGCCTGTATGTATGGGCTGTTAGTCGGGGTGGATATCTGGGGAAATCAAGTCATCGTGCAGCATCGTATCCCCATCAAGCGAAATGCGGCACGATCGCGATTCGGAATGCCCTCGTGGCCCATCTGCCCCAGATGACCAGCCGAACGACGATTTGTTTTGCGGATTCCACGGTTGACCGAAGAATTGATCGGAAACCCCAGGGATCGGGGCGAAGACGGGAGCTCGGCGGATGGGGACGGCTCCAAGCGAAAACAGAAGGCAACGTGGAAGTGGTTCGAGGTCCATCTAAGTGCATTTTGCGGCGCCAAAAAGCTTCCAGAATATCAGCAGATGCCAACCAATTAAGGTTTACCGACCCATCTCGCTTAAGTGGTCACGGCTCACAATAAGACGATGTTCGCCCGATCTGAAAGGGTACACTTGGAATAAGATGAACTGGTCTTGAGATGCGTGGAAAATATTCGTCTTGTTTCCTATCGACGGGATGCGGGATATTTATACTACGAAGTAGCCAGAAAGTGAGGTATGCAGATCGCCCAGGGTAACAACCAATCATCACATCATTGTCCATGCCCGTAACACCTGAGAGATTCCGGGAAAAAAAAGAGAGAGAAAAGATGCGCCTCCAACACCGTCCGTGCCGTTCCAAATCAAGATGACAGACCCGAGTCCTTGGCCCGGCTTCCAGTGCCGGTGCCGGTGCCTTTGTGAACAACTTCCGAGCCGTCTTCCTCTTCCTCATCTTCATACAGGTCAAGGTCGTCCTCCTCATCGTAGTCTTCCACCTCGCCCTCCTCGAGCTCGTCACCCAAGGGCTGGTCAAAGTCATCGTCGGCCTCGCTCTCACTCTCGCTCTCGCTTTCCTCAAAGCCGAGCACGCCGAGAATGGGCACCTCGATTTTGCGGTACTGGCTCCTAATCATTCCGTCGGCCATCTCGAACAGCTTGGAGTCCTTGTCTGGTGGGGGTTCTTTGTCCATGGAGAAGTGAGCCTCCTCTTGGTCAGCAAGATCGTCTAGCGCCGGGATGTGCGGCGACGGAAGACCCTCGGGGATATTCATGACCCAGCGCCGGACACCTTCGCCCTTGGCCACTCGGGAGCGGGTGCTCTGTGCTCTTAACCCCGACCGGAATTGCCGCTTTTGCCTTCGGCGTCTCCGCTGAATCCGGTCGCGAATGTACCAGGCCACAACCAACATGGCAGCCTGCATCATTTCCTGGCACTTTTGCCTGTGCATGTTTGCCCAAGCCTGACACCTTTGCTGCTGTGCATTGGAAATGGCTTGGCACCGTTGCTGATAGTAGGCGGCAATGCGTGATACCATGGCGACGTATCTCGGGTCCATCGGTGGCTGACTGGGGTCCGGGCTTGGGGTCGGGATAGAGGTCGGCTTCGCCTGAGCTGTAGGCTGAGAGCTTGACGGCGATGGTGACTCCCTCTTCATCGGGACATTATGGTCGTCGAGGTTGGCCTCGGCAGCCTTGCGTTTCAGTTGAGCAGACAGCGGAAGGGCGGGCTTTCGGAACGAGAGATGTTCGGGGGGAGGCGTGACGGGGGCTAAAGGGTTGAAGTTGATGGAAGGTAGATGCGCAGCCATAAGGGTGGTCTTTCCAAGCAGCTTTGCTATCGTGAGATGTGTTGTTGGGCGGCAGTCTCGTTGAGACGGCTAGTGTCTGATATCGTGGATATCGATGGGCGAGCGGCGGGTCGCTCTTGTTTCGGTTGTTTTCTTGCTGATGGGCAATAGACGCACTCGAGAAGAAGGCGAGTGAGCAAAGAAAATTGTTGAATTTGCGCAACTCTCGAAAGTTGTAGGAGAGGCGGTAGTAATAGTAAGACGAGAGGAAGAGACGGATGGTCGGGGGGTGTGGTTGTGTAAGAGTAGTTGTACTGCTGGCAGCAGATGAGACGGATTTTGGTGTGATGGGTGTGTAAGTGGACGGGGATCCGCTGAAGAGCAGACAGGCAGGCAGGATAGACGTATCAAACCAAGTGCTCGGTAGGAAAGGAGGGGGAAACGGGGCGCTGAAAAAGAGATATATACCTACATGGCCACATTTGAAATCGGAAGGGCGACATGACGGCGCATGCTGCCATGTTTGGGCCAAGGGTCTGATGATAAATTTGGGGAGTGAGCGGGAATGGGCTGAGAAGGAGTCGAAATCGGCCGATACCGAATGGCAACCGCGCCGTGCTGTTGGGGCCAGGCCGGGTACGTGCCCCAGGGTACCCTGCCGCCCTACCGCGTGCGCGCAGGGACTTTCACCGACTCGTTGCACACTCCATCCGCTTTCAACGGCCAGCGGGCTGCCCGTCAGTGACAGGCAATCAATGGAATCCGGTCGCCTTAATTTTTTCCTTTCCTTTTTCTTTCCCCCCTTCCCTTTGCCCTCTGTTCTGCTTTGTTACATGTCTGTAATGCCCTGCAGTACACCCCTCGGGTACTCTAACAGACCAATCCGAAGCCGAGGAATGCCTTGACAACACTTGACAATGGCATTCCGGCATCCAACGCCTAGACACACCCAGCGTCGCTGACTGCAATCAACCAGCACACGCTTACAGCTGGCGTCCTTCCGGCCCAACCTCATTACATTCTCACATCACCAAGGTGGACTCTCATCCAAGCATCATACACTTTCCTCGCTATGGCATGCTACGATCTTGAGCCACGCTTCCCTACCCACACGTTCCCCATATGCCGTGTTCCCACATCCACATACGATAATGTTCTCAGGGAGGGTATCATCAGTTGGCAGGGCCAACATGCCTAACGTCAAGCACCCCATCCTGCAGTAGCCACACTCGCACAACAAGACGCACCACACCTTCTATTGACTCCAGTCAAACCCTTTCCCCTTCTCTTCCCGAAAGCCGCGCCGGGTCCTGACATGTTTCCGTCATCTGCCATGCCGCGTGCTACTGGCTTCAACCCGGTACCCATTCAGAAACCATGATTCCCATTGCGTGCCTACCAGGCCTGGATTTGCACATGGGGAAGTTGGCCGCTGCCATCAGAATTCGAGATAAAGTGCTCCGGGGTGGCGGCATCCCATACCGTCTGCCCATCTTTGATTGCCTACAGGCCACAGTCATCTGCTGCAGCGAGCATTTGGGAGCACTCCCTCGGGCTGACTGTTCCCCTTTTGGGGGCCCAGCGGCGCGTTGATCATAATGGTTAGCGAGCCATGATATGGCCATCCATGATGCGACCCCCGCCCTGTCAATCTCAACATGACGGTAACATCATTCGACCATCGCCCGCACAGCAGCGCCAACGGAACAGCCTCGCTGCCAACTGGATGCCCCTACTGCACATCAACCGCGTGTTAGTGGTCACCTAGGCGCTGCTGCCGTCCAAAACACTGTGTTTATGCAACCCAAATGCTTGGGCGGTGCGGCCCAACGTCGAAAAGAAGGCGGTGGAAGGAGGGAGGAAATACAGTCTCAACACAGTGCTTCGACCCCACCACCAACACACGCACACATCTCACTGGCATGGAATCTACCACGCAGTGCAGAGGGACCTCCAACAGCGCGGTCCTTTGGTCCTGCAGCTCCATTCCATTTCTGTGGTCCCTGGGTTGTTCGGACCCAACTGTGCACCAACGGTGTCCATGATTGTCGTTCCTACGTACGACTGGCCCAAATAAATGACGCTAGACGCAACCGACTCTCGTAAGACGATGATGCACACCAGGCAGGTACCCGGAAAAAGCACCAACACTGTCTCGAATCTTCTCTCTTGTTTGCCATCTGTTTAGACTCACCGCGAATCTCGCTGGGCTGCTTATGGATCATTTACCTTATCTGAACAACTCCTCACACCCAGGCCTGGACAGGACAGCCGGAGCATTGCAACGGATACAAACGAAGACCCCTAATTCCGATCGTGGCCTTGCTCCATAAACCCCGTTTGTTCTCCGCCTCGCGTGTCGCGCATCTCCAGTTCCATCTTACATCCGGTTTGCAATGTTTCGGCGATAACGAGACCCAACGTACGGCGAACAGTAATCGACTTACAAACCATCGGCCGGTGTCGTTTGCTGCTATCTTGGTCCGTCGCATCCCGACCCCCAAGCCTTCGGGCCAACTCGACACACATCCGTACAGGGTTGTCGCCTAATTTTATCGCCGCCCCGACCATGCCATGCCATTTCTCTCTCCACGTCCGTTCCACGCCGTCCCATCCCGTCCGCTGCCCATACCTACCATGCCATGCTACATGGCGTACCTAGGTGCCTAGATCCCTAGTTCCAAGCCCTCCCCATAGGCCCCCTGGCGACCCGTCCCAGGCGAGAGTCGCTATACAAACACGCTGAGGTGAACGACTGCGGTCCCAGACGCCTGGACCACCGGCCCCACAGGACAGTTCGCAGCAGCCTGTCAGGCGCCTGCCCTCCAGCGAGATCCTCCCTATGGGTCCCCATGGGCTCCGATCGATTCGGGCGGATTCAAGGCCACGGTCCCGAAAAATCTCGCGATATTCTACGACTACAACGCCGCTCGCATGATTCGCATCCAGCCTGAACCAACCCCGGCGCCCGCCCTCCACCCGGCTCATTATCTCATCATTTCCCTCCGCCGAACGTCGCAACACCACATTCCTCGCCGCGCCTAGACCCTTAACCCTAACCTTCTAAGGGCTATTCCTCTTGTGCCGAATTGGACAAAGGCCTGAACCGACGTCACTCCCGAACAGCTCATATTGATGATATGCTCACATGTTGGCCCGATCACTCACCACACTCGCCTGTCATGACCTGGTGCCCCCATTGCTGACTGCTTCCCGATTGTCTATCCCCGCATCTCTCCGCCTGCGCCGCAATGGCTATCGATGGGGTTTCGGCCGAGACGCTGGGGTTGTGGGAATGCCGTGCTGGCACTCGCCTGCTGGTGTCTTTGCCAGGGGCAAGAAGACAACGTCAACCGTGAAGCTTGACGATCTACCCCAGGGACTTCTGCTGCCGTTGGATCCCTGTCCCGCGCAGGATGAGGCACCGGCCTATCCAACCGTGGTGCTGCAGGCTCGTCAAAACATGCAAAAATTCGACAACTGCGTGCTACTGACGCGTGTCGGTGGCTTCTACGAGCTGTACTTTGAGCATGCCGAGGAGCTTGGTCCCTTGCTCAACCTCAAAGTTGCCCAGAAAAAGACAAATGCTGGCCCTGTTTCCATGGTAAACCCTTCTGACTTTTGTTTACCGCCGTGCTCGTATCCTCCTCAGGTCTGATATGTGATGGCTAGGCCGGTTTCCCCTTCTTCCAGCTGGACCGTTTCCTCAAGATCCTAGTCCAGGACCTGAATCGCTACGTCGCCATTGCTGAAGAGTTCCCCAATAAGGCGCCAGAGAAGGTCAAGTCTGGTGGGCTGATGCACGATCGCAGAGTTGCTCGTATCATCACGCCAGGAACTCTCATTGACGAGAATTTCATGGATCCATATGCGAACAACTATGTGCTGGCTGTCCATGCCCACACGGCAGCGGTCCAGTCCGGAAGCGAGGGGGAAGACTCGACCCATTCAGCCGCTGACCGGAGTCTGACTCCGGCAGCTGGTGACCCTGCCGAACCACTACCACTGGGCCTCGCGTGGTTGGATCTGTCCACCGGCCAATTTTACACCCAGGCTTCCGATCTCACAGCGCTGCCCTCGATCTTGTCGAGAATATGCCCCAGAGAGGTCGTCCTAGACAGCGAGCTCCAGACCCAAACCGGCCATGGGCTGTTTTCCATACTGGCTGAGGACCGGCACCTGGTCACGTATAGCCCGTTCGGCGAAATAAGGCGTCTTTCTGATTGGACACCCATGCTCGAGTCTGAAATTCCGGAGCCAGTCCGGGACGCCTTCACTGACGATGAGGTGATGGCGGGGAGTCTGCTCCTCCACTACGTCAAGGAGCGGCTGCTGGGGCTAAGCATGAAGCTGCAGCCGCCGCAGCGTCATGAGAACATGCAGATCATGAGCATAGACAAGAACAGCATGCGCTCCCTGGAAATTAAACAGACAATCAGAGATGCGAACTTCCGCGGTAGCCTGTTGCATGCCATCAGACGGACCGTCACGAAGAGCGGTGCTCGACTGCTCAATGATTGGCTCAGTGCCCCGTCAACCTCCCTCGAGGTCATCAAGCTGAGGCAGGATCTTGTCGCACGATTCATCGAAGACCCAGACTTGCGGGATGCCGTGGTCGTGCTGCTCCGCCGCAGCCACGATTCCCAGCGCCTGGTGCAGAAGTTTGCACTTGGCCGAGGAGACCCGGACGACCTGGTGGCCCTGGCTAACACCACTCAAGCCACTGACAGCATCAAGCAGCTGCTTCTAGCAGCGTCCGATGAGTCTGCGTGCCTGTCGCGGATGAGCTCTCGGCTCGACCTGAAGAAGCCCTTGACTATGGCACGCCGCATCAAGGAAGCCATCGACGAAGAAGGCATCATCCATCAGCATGAAGTCGAGGAGAGCCAGGCAGGACAGATGATGGCTCTCGCTCAGGAAATCGTGAGCACGGAAGGCTCACAAGAAGACGCCGACGCCCTGCCGAAGGGTGCTGCTGTTGCTGCCAAGAAGAAACGTCCGGCCTCTGTGCGAGAGGCGTACGCGGACGACAACGAGACGTGGATCATGAAGCCAAACGCCAGCAAACTCCTCCGCGAACTCCACAACGATCTGGCCACTCTTCACGCCAAGAAAGACACCCTCACAGAAGACCTCCGCGAACACCACGGCGCCACTTCCTTGACCCTCCGCTGGAGCCCCGCCCTCGGCCATTTCTGCCACATCAAAGGCAAAGATGCTCGCTCCGTCTCCGCCGACATCAAGGCCCTCAGCGCAAGCCGTTCGACACGTTCATTCCACGAGCCCGAGTGGACCCGTCTCGGCCAGCAGCTCGAACATGCCCGGCACAGCATCCGCACCGAAGAGCAGCGCGTTTTCCACGCCCTCCGCGCCGCCGTCGTCCTGAACCTCGTCAAGCTGCGCCGCAACGCCGCCGTGCTGGACGAGCTCGACATAGCAACCTCGTTCGCCAAGCTCGCCGAGGAGCAGGGGCTGACGCGGCCGCTGCTCAACAACTCGGCCGCGCACACCATCATCGGCGGCAGACATCCCACGGTGGAGGGTGGCTTACACGAGCAAGGGCGCAGCTTCGTCCGGAACGACTGTGTCGTGGGCGGCCCCTCGGCCGGGAAGCTGTGGCTGATCACGGGTCCCAACATGGCCGGCAAGAGCACGTTCCTGCGGCAAAACGCCCTCATCACGATACTCGCGCAGATCGGCTGCTACGTGCCCGCGGACTACGCGGAGATGGGCATTGTAGACGCCATCTTCAGCCGCGTGGGCTCGGCGGACAACCTGTACCGGGACCAGAGCACCTTCATGGTGGAGATGATGGAGACGGCACAGATTCTCCGCAACGCCACACCGCGGTCGTTTGTCATCATGGACGAGATCGGGAGGGGAACGACGCCCGAGGACGGCACGGCGGTCGCGTACGCTTGCTTGCACCATCTGGTCACAATTAACCAATGTCGGGCGCTGTTTGCAACGCATTTTCACAAGGTGGCAGACCTCGCCGCGGCCGAGGGGCTCATACAAAACGGAGGCGTGGACACGTATTGCACGGATGTGGAGGAGGACGAAGACGGCGGGTTTGTCTATATTCATAGGCTACAGAAAGGCATTAACCGACAGAGCCATGCTCTGAAAGTTGCGCGGCTTGCTGACATGCCGGAGTCGGCTATCAAGATCGCCAAGCAAGTGCTCGGTCAGTAAGAATTGTACATCACTCTCATACACAAATGCAACGAAGAAAAAAAGAGGCACGCTAGATAAGGCAGCACATGTATTATAGGACCTGCGACTTTTGTACGTTAGCCATGATACCCAGTAAAAACAGGCCGAACGAGAAAAAAGAGTTGTAAAGGATCCTCATAGGGTGGTGATGTGTGTGTCATCAAGAAAGATTCAGGGTTAAAAAGCTCTTGAACGTATATAATCATAGGAAGCAGGTGGGTGTGGAAGTGAAATGGGAGTGAAAACAACGAACCTTTTGGACTTTGGGACGAGCATGCTTCAAGCATGTCACGTTCACCATTTCAGTCACGAGCCAGTTTTGCCGTCAAATGCGATGTGCTTAATTGACCGGCAACCCATCTACGTAGCCGTGCGTTAGATCGACATGTCGTCGTAAACCCATTCGAAACCCAGATAGAAGCCGTCGTAACACCGATTTCCCGTCAAAGCATTTAGTCACTGCGACACAAGTTAGCAAACACTGCAACGCATCACTGAAGGGGAGTGGGGAGAAAACATACAAGAGACCGCCGAAGCCGCCATCCTCGTCAGACTCCTCGTCCTTCTCGGACTCAGCCTTGGTCTCCTCCACAGCAGCGGCGCCACCGGCGGCAGCGACGGGGGCGGCAGAGGCGTAGGCGTCGGGGTTGGCGATGCGGTCCTTGAGCTCCTCGATCTCGGGCCAGCTGATCTCGGTCTCGATGGCGACAGCGAGAACCTTCTTGTAGCCGTTGAAGAAGGAGTGCATGACGGAGGGAAGGGTGGGGAAGTTGATGGCCAGGGACACGGCGGCGATGGTGGCAATAGCACCGCTGAAGGCCGTGAGGAGCTGCTCCTCGGAGATGTCGAGAACCTCAGAGGGGAAGGTGTTGCCCTGGTCGTAGACCTGAGCGACGCCCATACCGTAGGTGAAGGGAGAGATGTTGAGCATGTTAAGGAGGGTAGCCTCGGAGGGGCCGACCTTGGAGTTGGCCTCAACGAGCTTCAGGTCCGAAACGATTTCAATGGTACCACGGGCAATCTTGGTGGGGACACCGAGGGCCTGGAAGAAAGAGGTCTTTCCGGGCTCCATACCGGTGTTGCCAGCGGGAATCCAGACGTCGGAGGGAGCGACGGCACCGGCACGGGCAGGGGCGGCGACCTTGTTGGCGAGGATCTTGTCGCGGATGGTCTTGAGGTCACCGTTGGTGAAGACAAAACCGACGTTGCCCTTGACGAAGGGGAGCAGGCGCTCGTACTCGGGGGCATCGGGGATGAAGGTCTTGAGGGCACGGCGAACCTGAAATATTTGTTATCATCGTGTGTCGCGCAGCGTTTGACTCGCCGTTAGCTCCCCGAGAAAACGTACCATGGTGTTCTTGCCCATCAGGACGACACCCTCACCACGGAGGGACTGTCTGATCTCGTGCATCTGCTGAGAAGAGACATTGTCGACGGAGACGATGAAGATGGACTTGTACTCCTCGAGCAAGCCCTTGAGCTTGTCGAAGTAGCCGGCCTTGTTCGCAGATTTGCCCCCCATATCTTCTTATTTTATGAAGGCAGGATGTTTAAGGGCAAATGAATTTGTTCCTTGTTGGTTGATGGGAAATTGGGGTATCAAAATGGTGATGTAGTAGGAAAGAAAAAAGAGCCTCCACGAAGCAAAAAGGTTTTTGCTCTCTGCTGCTTCGCGAAAATGTGTGGACCCACCCGGGGCCGACGAGCCAGCCAATTCCGCTGGACTTTAGGGCAACCAACGGGCAGCCGGGGTTGCAAGTGAGAAGGTCCAGCATCTGCTGCTGCAGGGTACGGTGGTCCAAGCTTTCGAAGAAAAAGATACATGCTGGAAGTATCTTTTTTTTTCAGTTCCATGGTGGGGCGCATTTCAGACGGCCAATGAGTTCTTCAGTGAAAGTCCTATCCTGACCTCAGTTCCTGGTGTAGACAAGCTTAATTGATCTAATTGAGCCTGCTCAACTTCCAGCAACCCATAGTCACGATGAAGATTCCGTATAATTTTGTCCAGCCCTGCGGCAACGTCATATTTGCTGCCAGGGGTGGCAAGATTCACTCCTTCAGCCTAGAAGACGGCTCTCACATTTCTACATGGAAGCACCCCGATGTCGAGAAGGTTGCGGCTGCCTCGGCGGCCAACGCTGCAGCAAAGGTTGAGATCGAAGTGAGCTCAGGGGTCCCCACGCCTGCTTCCCCGACCAACGATGAAGATGGCCCACCAGCCAAGCGCCAGAGGGTTGAGAAGGAGGATGAGGCCAACGACGGCGATGCTATGGTTGTGGATGAACCTCAGAAGCAGTTCGAGGACCACCAGCAGCAGAACGACAACGAAAAGAAGGGCAAGAAGGACAGGAGAAAGGGAAACAAGGGTAACAAGGCCCAGAATCAGCAGCAGAGCAATCGTTTCGCGCGAGTTCCGGACCAGCCCGTCATCACCCTCATGACAACGACCAGCACCGGCAGCCACCTGCTTGCCATCTCAGGTCATGACAAGGGCCTCTGGGTATTCGATCACGACGGCAAGGGCGGCTTGAAAGAGCTGAGCCAAAGGTATGTCGGCCGTCTTCTCCCGGTTCCTGAGCGAGCTTGACTTTAACACGTGTCACAGGACAATGCCTAAACGCCCCTGTTCCGTCCTCATCTGCCCGGACGACGAGACGATTTTGAGTGCAGACAAGTTTGGCGATGTCTTCTCCCTGCCCCTGATCCCCTCCGATAAGCCTGCTGCCACTGATGCTCCGGAGGAGCCCGCCGCGCCGGCAACCCAAGCGGCAGAGGCTCAGCCCTTCAAGCCCGAAGCCAGCAACTTCACTGTGCACTCCAAAGCCAACCTCCGCGCCCTCAAGAACCAGCAGCGCGAGATGACCAAGTCGAAGCGTGACGCCCCCAAGGAGGAGCCGACCTTCGAGCACACCCTCCTTCTTGGCCACGTCTCTATGCTCACCGCCATGGTGCTAGCCGAGAAGGGTTCTCGCCGGTACATCATCACCGCGGACCGCGACGAGCACATTCGTGTCTCGCGCTACATGCCCCACGCCCACATTATCGAGGGTTTCTGTCTCGGCCACACCAACTTCGTCAGCGCCCTAACTCTTCCCAGCCAAAACATCCTCGTCTCGGGTGGTGGAGACAGTGAGCTGTTCGTATGGGACTGGGAGGCCGGCAATATCTTGTCCAAGTTTGACATCTTGGAGCAGGTTCGCCAGGTCGAACAGGAGGCTGCCAAGGTCGCTGTCTCCCAGCTTCTGTCTGCCACCGTCCTCGCCAATGGTCTGCCGGTCCCCGTTGTGTTGGTGGTCTGTGAAGGGTACGTCTCTGTTCGCCATGTCTTGAAGTGCTCGTACTGACCCGTTACTTAGTGTCCCTGTAATCTTTGTGCTCCGTGTCTCAGAACAAAACACTCTGTCCCACGTACAAACAGTCTCTCTCCCAGGGAACCCTCTACACGTTGCCCCCATCTCCAGCGATAGCCCTCTAAGCACCATCCTCGTCACGATTGACCCGGCGGAGCCAAGCACTGTTGACAACGGCCTCGTGTCTTACAAGTGGACCGGGGCCGCCTTTTCAACAACACAAGACTTCGTTCCCCAGGATGCGAGCGTGACGAAGAGCGAGTTTGATCTGACTCAGGAGCAAGTACGCAAGCTGCTGTACAACGTTGGAGACTTGCGTAAGAAGAATGAGGAACAGGGCGAGGACGGCGAAGAGGCTGAGAAGGCAGAGCAGGCACAGGAGGCATCATAATCACGTCTTAAAAGTAGACAAAAATAAAAATATGTGTATCATCAAATCGATTCAACGGATTATCCTCTATGACCGTGAAACCGTGAACGCCTTCCTACCAAGTCTCGATGTCCGTCGAGCAAAGAAGCCAAATGATGTTTTTAACACGCAAGCGCTGGACCAGAAATCCCTGTACTGTGCTGGTCCATCGGAATCCAGCCTTCATTCTCGACGAACCGACTCAGCGCATCTAGTCGAGGCGTGCAGTCAGCTGCTGCCTCGTCCCACAGGCAGCCGCCGAATGGCAGGCCTCTCTTTACCATTTCCATGCAACCGTTTCCATCCATTCGTGACTGGGAAAATATGCATTTCCGTTCCAAAGAACAGATGTGAAGAACTGCCTCGATCCACGCCCCTCCCCCAACACGCCGAAGATGCTCGTAATGTCAAATATCGTCAGAAGTTATGTCGTCTACTGGGAAGCGCACTGCACGCGCTCGGCGCCATGGGGACCATCCTCGTCATCCTCATCCATTGAGCCAGCGCCACCAAAGACCTTGGCCTGTGCGCTGTTGTCCAGATCCTCGAGGTCGGCGGGCTCGGTCATGGCCTCAGGGGGAGGCACGGTCTGCAGGGACGGGGCGGGAAGGAGCTTCTGGAGAGCCTCGAAGGCCGTCGGGTCGTCGGTCCAGTTCTTCTCAGGGAACTTGACGCTGAACTGGATGTACAGGTTTCCGAAGTCATGGTGTCTCGGGGAAGGCATACCCTGGCCACGAACCATCTTGACAGCATCTGCAGGTTGTCAGTTGGTTCTTACGGGAAAGGACGGGATGGTTGAACATACCAGGAGCAATAGCTTCGCCGGGCAGAATCTCAATGCTAAGCCACCTGTCGTCGAGGTGCTCAATGTAGATGGTTCCGCCAGCCAGAGCAGTGACCAGCTCGATCTCACACTGGTAGAGAAGGTCGTCTTCCTTACGCGTGAAGCGGGGGTGGGGCTTCTGCTCAATCTCGAAAACGACGTCACCAGCCTGGATGCCAGGGGCCTGGTCACCCTCACCACGAAACTCAACCTTGGTTCCGCTCCTAACACCGCGGTCGACGTGGACGTGGAGAACCTTGCGGTCGACGATCGTCTTCTTGCCGTTGCACTGCTTGCAGCGGTCCTTATCCTTGATCGTCTCACCCTCGCCATTGCAGTCGGGGCAGACGGTCTGGAAGCGCTGGATCATGGGACCCATCTGCCTCATCATAGTCTTCATGCCGTGGCCATCGCAGCCGGCGCAGCGCTTAACGGCACCGTCCTTTCCACCGCGACCTTCGCACTTGGGGCAGATAATGGAGCGCTGAAGGGCAAGCTTGGAGATCTTGCCACGGTAGACGTCCTCGAGAGAGACCTTGTGAGTGTGGTGAATGGTGCGGGCCTTGGGGGGTCCACGGTTGGGCATACCGCCGCCGCCGAACATGCCGCCGAGGCCACCACCGAAGCTACCACCACCGAAGAACTGAGCGAACAGGTCCTCGGCAGCCATGCCGCCACCGCCGCCGGCGCCACCCTCAAGACCGGCCTCGCCATATTGGTCGTAGATCTGACGCTTCTGGGAATCGGAAAGGATCTCGTAGGCGTGGGAGACCTCCTTGAACTTCTCTTCCGCCTCGGGGTTGTGGGCGTTCTTGTCTGTTTGCAATCCGTCAGCAAGCTCCTTGCAGAGCAGCGCAACTCGATTCACATACCAGGGTGGTACTTCAGGGCGTTCGTCTTGTAGGCCTTCTTCAGTTCCGCCTCAGTCGCAGTCGGCGCCACCTGTCTCCCATGTTAGTATTTCCGTTGGACTATATAAGGATTCTGCTGTGGGAACATACGCCGAGGGTGTCGTAGAGCTTCGTTTCCTTGACCATGGTGTATGTCGGTACAGTAATCCTTATCTAAAACCTTGGCGCTGAAATCGGGATTTGGGGGGTAAGGGTCCTTGGAGGGGCCTGCGGAGTCGGAGCCTGTCAGCGAAAACGAACAGCCAGAGTTTTGTAAGTTTCGTGGCCTCTGATCATCAAACTTGCTCTGCCTGTGCAATTTGTAGGGAGAAGGGTTGGCGCAGGAAGGAGGCCTCGATGTTGGGCGCAGCAGGAAGCGCAGGTCAAGGCTGGACTGGCAGGGCGAACGGAGAAAGTGTATCCGCCACCTCGCCTTCACCTTGAGGTTTGCGCCGGCGGAAAGCAAACGAAGGAGGTTGCAAACGTACCTAGTGAAAATGGTCGGCACAAAGTTGTCTGCGCAACTGGGTATCAGGTAAACGGGAAAGAGATGGTGCAGCGAGAAAAGTTGAAAAAGATTGAGGAAGGTCGAGGCCGGGCTGGGGGCAGGCAATTATTGATGCAATTCGTGGCGGGGAGCGAAATCTACCTGGACTGAATGGACCGGCTACGCTAGTGACGGAACACTGGATTTTTCAAAATAAAGGGAGAAAGCAGGCTGCGAGTGCGGGTCGCCTTGCGCATGTCCCGCGCCCAAAGGGCCCCAATCTGAATCCCATGGAAAGGTGTAGAATGTTTTTGAGCCACAGTGGCGGTGCTGATGATGCAATACCTGCACCGTCCTGCCAGATCCGGTCCGAGGGGTCCAACGACCCTCCAGCAAACCCGAGGAGGACCCTGATCCGCTTGCCATGCTCCAGCTGCGCCGTAACCTACCTTTGGGTACTGGGCGCTGTTGGACCTGCTGCGGCACCCTCTGGGCAGGCAACCATCCGCCTGGAAGGCAGGCAAAATCCAGGCTCCTGGAGGGTCTTCCACCGCGCAATCGCTCGCTGCGTCCAGCCTGAATTCCTCCCCTAACCCGCCGCAGAGGCTATTCTTATCCCATGCACCCAAAGTACCCCTCTAACAATTTCGAGCAGAACTCTCTTCCCCACCCCCGATCCAAGTCTTAGCTAAGCGGGTCTGGATTTCTCATCCGTCATTGTTATCCACACCTTCCTGAGTGCCAATGCTTCACCCACGGACTTTATTCCTGTCGGCGATAGGATGCCACGGAACACGGAACCCAATTGTTCGGTTCCCAACGTCGGCAGACGAAAGGACCGTCAGATACCCCGTCAGTAGTTCGGCTCTTGTCAGGATTCCATGGCGCCTCGAAGCCAGAGATGTGCCAGCAAACCGCCAAGCGAATACGTGCCTTCGGTTTCACGTTTCAACCCGGCTAATCAACTGTCTGAAGGGACCACTCGAAACTGCTGCAAAGCAACTGCGGGACCCCCACGACATCGGTTCAACCTTCAAAAGCTCTCTGCTGTCTTTTGTCTTCTTTGACGTTGGGCCATTCAAACTCTCAATTCTTCCTTGCGAAACCAAACCCCTTGCCGACCAAGTCCCCTTGACCCAAATTACACTCCAATGCATGTCGTCCCGCATTGGTTGCGTGGGGCGGACATGTAACCCTCCTGCTCGCTGGTCTCTTTGATCTAGTGTTTATTCCTGATCCCGTCGCCATCTGCAAGCGGCGCGTATCTCACACGCTCAGACCGTTGTCGTCCGAGGGACGGAATGACGCTGGGAATAACGGCCAGGAACCGTCGTGTCAAATGCCGTCAGTGCTCAGATTGCCAGAAAGAAAGCCGTATCTGCACCTGCCGAACAATTTCAACCATGGAAGACTGGCCAGGGGTCCTGTGTCATGCTACTAGTACATGAAGCTGCCGTCATTGAATGAAATGGTTGCAGACTCTGCAAACGCAACTGGCATTGTCCATGTTGGAAATTGTCTTCTCATTCACCACAGATTTAAGGCCAGCGCTGCGAACTCGTTGCACCCAGTGGAAAGAAATCATGTCAAGGATATGCCGACTCGGCCTATGTATGGGACGTGGCATCTCAGGAAATGACTCTGTCGGAATGAGCCTTAACAGGTGCGGCGATGTGATTGAATGTCGGAGTTGAGATGGCGGGTCGAATCGACCATTCTTCAGGCTTCGCTGGCAACCAATCAGGTAAGCCCAATATGAATGACAGACCGAGCAGTTACCCACCCCCGCGGCGGGCCGTCCACCAGGGAAAACCACCACATTCCCATGTGTTGCTGGGCTTAATTCCCATGTCTCGTCATGGCGCGCTTTTACGTGTACGTGCGACCGGTTTCCAGTACACGTTGGGGCGAGGAAAAAATGAGCTGCCAGGACACAAACTCCATGCGTTAATGCCTTATCACTTATCAAGACTTGAGATAGATGTATTGGTTGATGTGCGCCTCCGCGATCGGGTTGTTGATGTCCCTCGGAGAAGCATCTTTCGGCTGGTTTACGTCTGGCGTGGAAGTGACGGCATCGGCCCATCCACAGGCCCAAACCATCGAAATAAATGGTTTGGACGTGGGAAGATGTGCAACCCTTCCCATTACATTTAGCATCTCAGACGTCAAGCAATATTTACATGAAACAGGCTCAACTTTTCCTAAGTCGTTTCCCAGTTGATTTTGTCCAGGCTGTTGTTGTACCTTCATGATTAGCGACTACATCCAACATGGATACCACCATTGACTTCAGCCCTTACCGAGCAGATGGCAAGCTCGTGAGTCGCATTCAATCCCATCTCGCATCGACAAAGACTTATGTTAGATCAGTACGGATTCGTTTGCGTCGTCACTGGTGCTGCCCAGCCCGTTGGGCAGGCTATCATTGAGGAACTAGCCGGTATGATTTCCAAACACTCATAGCATCCTATCACTCATAAGTAGCTCTGACGGTGAGAGCAGCACATGGCGCCGCTTCCATCTACGGTCAGTCTAACAGGTTAAAACTATCTTCATGGCAAAGGTTCATCTTGAGCTGACATTATCCAGCATGCGACAAGGCGGCCAGCGATGAAGGCTTCAAGCCTTTGGTCGACAAGGTCCACGTCGAACACCCAAACACGAAAATCATCCCTTACCCCTTTGACGTAGCCAAGGAAGAAGAGACACTCGTTCTTATTGACGAGTTGCTTAACAACTTCGGGCGTCTCGATATCTGGGTGTCATCGGCCGGCCTACTAGGTCCGCCGTCCATCACCGAGACAACACCAGCAGACCTGCAACGGTGCCTTGAGGCGCATTCGATAGCACCGTTCTTTGCGCTCAAATACGCGCCTGCGGCCATGGCCAAGCTCACAGAGAAGAAGTCGTACCCCAACGCCGCGCCCAAGACGCAAAAGTACGGCAGCATCATCGTCATTGGCAGCGTGGCGTCAACGTACGGCGGCTGCTGGGGCCCCGCTTACGTGGTGGCCTCCCATGCTGCGCTCGGTGTCGTGAAGGCTGGTGTCGCAGTTTTGAAAGGCACAGGAGTGAGAATCAACTGCATCTCGCCGGGCCAGATTGACATTGGTTTAGACTTGAACGGGGTATAAATAGGGCACTTTAAGGTCGATAAGAGTGTGCTAACAAAGCCGACAGATCGACCTCAAGGGAATGAACTCCCAGTTCCCCCCTGCAAGCCTCCAAACCCAAGAAGTAAGTTACGCTCCTGATGTCAACCGAACAACTGATGATTGAGGCCCCGCAGGCTTCAAAAGCTACCATAGGTCTAGAAAGGCCAGGCAATCCACAAGAAGTGGCACGGGTAGCTGGGTTCCTCGCATCGGGCTTCAGCTCCTATATCACGGGAGCAAACCTGGTTGTCGATGGCGGCGCGTCGTAAGTCCAACCCCGAGCGACAAGCCTCCGCGCGGGCATCCCACTGCGCGAGGCGCACCCCGTGATCAAGGCCATTAGCTCACGGATTGCTGGATCCCTAGTGCCATGAACCCGCTTACGATTCCCATCGGCAAAGCCCACCCGTAATCTTTAGGCCATGAGGAATGGACGGACTGCGGGGTACTCGTTCCAGAGGCGCCGAGCACTGTGTGGTTGGTCATATGGGGGATTGCCCGTCCAATCCAATGCCATCCCCCGGAAATGTAGGTTGCCCATTAAGGCAGGAAGTCTTGACGGGCATCTGCGATGGTTGGCGAGACGGGGTCTCGTTGTATCGCTTCGTTGCGGGTTCCGGTTCCAAAATTGATAGCAAACATGATTGAACTTTGGCAAACGCAAACGGATGTCGGAGACGGCCGCGGGGTACAGACCCCCATAAATGGAACATTCCAGTGGCAGCTTTCAGAAGGTGTCCCACCAAGTGACTGCCCCAACACACCTTCGCTCTAGCACCCGTGGACCCGTCCGTCAAGCCATCGCACCCGAACATCAGCCAAGCAAACACGGACTCTTAGCAGGGCATCTCAGATCAACTGCAAATCATCCATGGTCTTATCATCCCCACCTTTCGCAACCTCATCCCTTCCCTCTTCTTCCTTTCCTTTCTTCCCCTTTCTCGAATTTCATCATGTCGTTCACTCCGGAAGTTTTCGATATTGCCAATGACTCTCAGACGGTGGATACGGCCAAGAAGTACGGCCTCACGCCTGACCAGGTGAAGGAGCTGGAGAAGAGGGCAACCGCGGCCAAGGCGACGGCTTACTGCCCGTACAGCAAGTTCCGCGTCGGCGCAACCCTGTTGTCCAATGACGACAGATACACCGATGGAGCAAACGTTGAGAATGCTTCGTACCCAGTTGGAACTTGCGCCGAGAGAGTAGCCTTTGGCAAGGCCATCACAGAGGGTATCCGTGGCTTCAAGGCTGTTGCTGTTGCCACCGACGTCGATGCCCCCTGCAGCCCATGTGGCATGTGCAGACAATTGTGAGTCCTTTCTTTCTTGGAGCTTCCATCCAGCCATGTGAACTTTTGGTACTCGGCCGCAGACTAATCCGCGTCAACAGCATTCGTGAGTTCGTTGATCTTGAGACCCCCATCCTCATGTTCAACAAGAACGGCAAATACGTCGTCATGAGGCTCCAGCAGGTATGCTTTCCCCGCCATGATTCGAGATGATGAAATTGAGTATTTTCTGACCCAACCTCAGCTTCTCCCGCTCTCATTTGGTCCTGAGTTCCTCCCTCCCCCAGAGGTGTTGGAGAAGAACTTGGCCAGTGGAGCTTAGAAGGCTAGCCCTCACATATGCCACACTGAGTGGTTCCCAATCTCATGAAGGGGTCCGGAATTATATGTGGTTGCGACGGCATAGCCAACTCAATCTTCCATCAGAAAGGTGTAATGAATACCGGGTGGCCGGCGCAGGCGTTGTCACGGGGTGTGTGATTTGGAGTTGGGGCTGAGTCTGCAGGTCGTCGCTGGTTGGCACAAGATGGTGTTGGTACCAAAGGTTTCGAATGCGTTGAGGTGATAAGGAAGCTTGGCTGAGAAATCATGAAACCTATGGCAGTCTAAATAAACATTGTTCTCTCCTACTTATTGATCACTTTGCGTAGTTCCCCTCATCTCGCCTACCTTGATAACGAGGCTACTCGTTGAATCTGTCATTTCCGCGCAAACGTATCCAACGATGATCAGCTATGTCACCTGGCTGAATTCCGATTAACTGAATCTTGAAAAACAAAATCTACTGTGGCTAAGTATGCACACATCCTATCTCAACGCTAGCAACCCGAGGGACAAGTACCAATAAGGCACCGCTTCTAAGGTATAAATTCAGGTAACGAAAGGTTTTGTTGCTAGCTAGGAGTACTGCACTCCTGGCTCTTCATTGTTGCTCATGCAGTATTTCAAACGCCCCTTATCAAGCACAGCTTACGTCTTGATGTAGTTCACTCCCCGAGGTCCTTCCTCCGGCACAACAACATTCATCACGCAGATTCACCCCCGTGATTCTTCACGACGGTCTGTGTATTCAAAATTCACAGATGTCTGTAAGTGCAACGTATGGGTTGCATCTGTGACAATTTGTCTTTGCATTCGTACTCCAGACTTACTCATAGCTATCATCTTCCCAACATTATGATTAAAGAAAGCAGTTGTCAAAGTTCAGCTATATTTCATGATGCTAGAAACTCTAACGAATTGAATATCACTCGTTAATGGGAAAGCCACCTAGATCATGAGTCTCTGGAGTTGTTTCTAATAGAGCTGTGTTATTTAATGCTTGGGCTACATTGTATGCCCCGGGGTAACCTCACTTGAGTCTCACATTGCAGCATGACTGATCTCTATATCTAACCTCAGTTTCCAACCCGCCGGAATATGGGTAGCCAACATTTAAATCCGTTTAGCCTACACATTACGTGGGAGGTAGTCACTTTGCACACTAGAATTTAAGTGTAAGTCAGCAAGCCGGCGACGACAGGGGTGCAACGCGCTGAATTCACGCCCACACGCCCCCCTGTCATCCGAAGCGTCTCGATAATTGCATATTCGTCGTAGTTTCATCCAAACTCCGTTCCACTTCCTTGCAACCCTAACGAACTGCCCAAAACGAAACGAAACAGAAAAGGGGGTCTTGGAGGTCCAGGGAACGCAGCAGAGGGGGGAGGGAGGCGAGGGACGGACGGCGGGAGAGGGGGGGGGGGGGGGGGGATGGACATGCACCAGGAAAGAAAGGGCAAACCGAAAAAAACCGGGTGGCAGCCTTTTTGAAACTTTTCCCCCTTTCCCCTCCACTCACTCGAAACCCTGATCGTGGTCTCAGGGCGAAAACAATTGGAAAAGATTTTTGTTGACGACGACGTCGCGGGCTTGCGTCTGCGCGTTCTTTCTCGCGGCAATCAAGGAAAGTTGTCGCTGCAGGTAACAGTAATATCTCCCGCCTTTTTGAACTCACGCAGTCGCCTGCCCAAGGAACAGCACATCTCTCTGAGAGTGATGATGGCTTCAATTTTTGGCCGTCGCTCAGTTGGTGCGCTTTTGGCGGGGTAAAGGCGCTGTCAGTCGATCCCCCACCAAAAAAAAAACACGGCGTTTGTGTTGAGGGGTCCTCGCTCTGTTGCCTGAGGGTTCAGCAGGCGAGGGCCCCTCTCTGCTCCCCGCCCTAGCCAGTCAGGGGAGACCCTTCATAAGTCGGGAAAAAACCGGCGTTTTCGCCTTCGGGCATTTGGTCAATTTGAAACGATACAGAGAAGATGTAAGCGCAAACCCAAAGGTCCCTCGTTCGAGTCTGGGTGCAGTCACTAACAAACTCACAGTAGCATGGCCCCTGCACTAAGGATGACACGCTCAATCAAAGAGAAGCTACCAATTTTTTTTACCTCTATTTTTTATCAAATAATTCTGTTCTTTCTTTTCTTCATCTCTGTAGTTCGACCTCCCCACAGCGACTTGAGTAGATCTTGTGAACCTGTAGACGCCGTAATTTTATCAGAGCCACATCATATTACGAGTGCAAGGCAGTAGAAAACGGACCAAGGCTGGCGTGGAGCAAAACACCATAAATGGTTGCGAATTGCTCTGGACAACACATCGAGCCCCGTGTGCTGTGGCCCGCCCACGTGGCGCTTCCGCCCAGCCTCCCCTACTTCCAGTCTCTCTACCTCCGTGCTCCGTGGGCCTCGCTGGCTTCTGGCTGGCTAGTCAGGCTGAATTGTCACGATAAGGGCCGCCGTTAGCCCTGGCTTCCACAACGAACCCATGTTGTCTTAATGCACGTCGTGTAAACGGCTCGGCCACTTGCAAGCCTGTATGGTGGAACGAACTGAGGCCGATTCTCCATCTCGGCTGGGTAGAAGTCGCCCTGCCACTCCCGAGTATCCAGCCTCGTGCATGCTCACCCCGCTTCCTTTACACTGGCCTCTTCAGAAGACAGCGATGGATGGGGGACCTTTAGAAACGGTGGAGAGACGGGTCATATTTCAGATCAAGTTCACCATGCGGAGACGGCAGCGTATTTTAAAATGCAGATTCATCGTGACGAGGCCCCTACGTACAGAGAGACACTAGGAAACTGAAAGTCAAAAACTAGAACCCTGCCAAATGATTCTTTTAGGTACCAGTCCGCCGCACCTTCGTGGTATTAAGGTGCCAATAGACTCGTGAGCCCTCCACATGCAAGCCAGTTTTCAATCCCACCCATGAGCCGGGGCGCGGCGTGCAACCAACCAAAGAAGTCAACCACGCCCAGTGACTCGCTAGGTAGCCTTCCGCGATCTATCAACAAACAAAGTCCTGATGAATCTCGAGTAAACGCCCCCAACTGGTATGCCAGATCCGTGCGTGATCGATCGGCAGACCCAAGGGCTTAGTTCGTGAAAAGAGAGTAGTCGTATCCCGTGAAGCGTAACTTAGATGAGGTCGGCAACGTTCATGGGCATCTCCTCAATCTGGGTGCTGTAGAACTGCTCAATCTCTCTCATCATGCGGACATCCTCGGCGGTAACGAAGTTGATGGCAACACCCTTACGACCGAAACGACCACCACGACCGATGCGGTGAATGTAGTTCTCACGGTTGGCGGGAAGGTCGTAGTTGATGACCAGGGAAACCTGCTGGACATCGATACCACGGGCCAGGAGGTCAGTGGCGATCAGAACACGGGAAGAACCGGAACGGAACTCCTTCATAATCAGGTCACGCTGAGCCTGGTCCATGTCACCGTGCATGGCAGAGACGGTGAAGTCACGGGCAGTGAGCTTGTCGGTGAGCCAGTCGACCTTCCTGCGGGTGTTGCAGAAGATGACAGCCTGGGTGATGGTGACGGTCTCGTACAAGTCGGAAAGGGTGTCGAGCTTCCACTCCTCCTTCTCGACGGCGATGTAGAACTGCTTGATACCTTCGAGGGTAAGCTCGTCCTTCTTGACGAGAATGCGGACGGGGTCGCGCATGAACTTGGTGGTGACCTCAAGAACGTCCTGGGGCATGGTGGCGGACAGGAGAACGACCTGGGTGCTCTGGGGGAGGAGCTGGAAGATGTCGTAGATCTGCTCGGTGAAACCACGCTACATCGGAGGGTTAGCAGGCAAAATTTTTTCCACGGCAGGATTTGCAAGAAACATACAGAAAGCATCTCGTCGGCCTCGTCGAGGACGAACATCTTCATGCCGTCGGTCTTGAGGAAGCGGCGCTGGATCATGTCGTGAACACGGCCAGGGGTACCGACAACGACCTGGGGACCATCCTGGAGGGCCTTCATGTCGTCGCGAACGCTGGTGCCACCAATGCAGGCGTGGCACTCAATGTTCATGAAGTCGCCGATGGCAACGACGACCTTCTGGATCTGCTGAGCAAGCTCACGGGTGGGGGCGAGGATGAGGGCCTGGCACTGCTTGACGTTGGAGTCGATCTTCTGGAGGACGGAGATGGAGAAGGTGGCAGTCTTGCCAGTACCGGACTGAGCCTGGGCAATGACATCGTGACCTGGGCATGGAGTGAGCAGAGTTTACGGCGCATCAGTAGGCGACGTGACATACCCTTGATGACGGGCATGATGGCACGCTGCTGGATAGCAGAGGGACGCTCGAAACCGTAGGCGTAGACACCTGGCACAGGCGATGTCAGCAAATTGTCGATCGGTGAGGGTATTTCAACCCAATTTTGGGCGCGCGAAAAAACATACCACGGAGGAGCTCCGACTTCAGGTCCATGTCGTCGAAGGAGTCAACGGTCTGGTCATAGTTGGACTCGATCTGGCCTGCGAAGAAGATTGTTGTTAGCGACTTGAAATCTACTGGAATGCGCTACATGCGAGAGAGGAGGGGAAGAGGTCATGGTCAGGTTGGTGGGCAAGCGTCAAAATCCGCAGGGATGGCTCGCTGCGACGGGCAACGATGGTGAAGAAAACTGTCGCATCGCTTACCCTCAGGCACGTCCTCAAGACCCTTGTCAGCCATGATTGCGGTGTTGTTTTTCTGAAGAGATCTAGATCACAAGCACAGCTTGGGACCTAGAAATATTGTCGCGAAGGTGGGGTTGGGCGAGGGGCTGGAAAATTCGCAAACGTCTCGTTGGAGCGTGCGAATTATGTAGACGAATCGAAGTCTAAGAATTAAATTCTCTTCTAGATTAGATGCTCTTGGCGATAAGCAAGAGCAAGACTGAATCTAGGAATAAAGTGCGTTTGGTTGTTCGTGGGGTGACGGTGCACGTTGATTGTTCGGTGGGAGGTGAAGTTTTTATCAGCGGGCTGCCAGAATTCTCGACCACGTAAAAAATTTCCTGGCGGCGGGCGGCCCCTCGAATTATGCGGTAAGCGAGGTGGCGCTAACGGAGTTGGCTGGTACCCTCCGTAGCTGCACTGCGGCATGATTAGGGCACGCCCACCGTAGTGAATGAGCTTAGGTGCCCAAGGTGCCACCTGGGACTGGTTGAGAGCCGCGCTGGGAACACCGGAGATAGCTGCTGCAGAGGGCACCAAGGGCGGCAACTGGACGGGCTGGCTTCTGACCTTTTTTTTTTTTTTTTTTTTTTTTCTGCGTCCCGCCCCCCAGACGCAGTGTGGCGGGATGCCTGCCCAAAAATTTCATCTAGGCATCTTCATGCATTAATTGAGTCGTCTAGACATCTCTACCGGAGCATGTGCCCGCCACTCGTACCACCAGCGCCTGCGATGCTAGCCCAGTGACATGATTCCTGGTGCAGGTTTTGCAGCGTATCTCTTTCTTCTTTGTTACTGCCTCTCGACTTCCCCCCATTCTTCAGCCCGCCTGCTTGCGTTTAGTTTCTCCAACGTCGCCCGCCGCAGGATCTACCTGCCTGTCTAGCCTGCTTTATTAGCAGCAGGCACATGCTATTGTTCCTGCCTTTCTCCTACAGCAGGAAACATGGCCAACGACAACCTTGTGTCGACCCAGGGACTTTCGTCCAATGACAGGATCAACGGCAACGCTGACACCAACGGTCATGGCTATGACTCAAAGTCTCTCGCAAATGCAGTCATGACCTCTGAGTCAATTCCAACTCATCCTTTGGGTGTGAAACCGCTGGGCAACCAATATCTCTCGGACCGTCCGAACGCTCGGAAACACATCGGAGTTTTCAAAATCTTGCCCGATGAGGCTCTCATGATATTACTGGAGTACCTTGACCAAAGCAATTTGAAGAATCTCGGATACACCAGCAAGTTTCTCTATGCCTTCTGCCAGTCTGACGAGTTATGGAAGGCCCTTTTCCTCGAGTAAGTTCATGGCGCAACTCACTGTTAACCAGCCCCTTACGAAAGTTTAAATGGCGGCACCTCACCATCAAGTGTTGGGCATGGCGTTGAAAGCTTTTTGGTTATCAATCATCTACACTACCTGGCAATGGGTTCATAGGGGCAATCTATGACTTTGAATGCGGGAAGGTCAACGACCACCTGAATGACCGCGTCTGATGTGTTCTGGCTGACAGCATCCTGGTTGCGAATGAGGCCCGGCTGACAGGTGGTTAGGTCCCACAGTTCGGGCAGATTCGACGGCAAGTGGCAAGGTACCTGGAGGTCGACTCAACTTGGACTGTCATCTGAGAAACGATGCAAGATTGATTGCAGCAACGTCTTCTCAGATGTCCTGCATAGACCCTTTGTATGCAGCCATGTGGACCTGACGCAGTTCACCTCGAGGATTCCAAAGAGTAATCAGATCCAGCGTATGGAGACACTGACTTACGAAGAGTTTGCTCACGAATGGACTGAGGTGCCGTTTATTCTGACCAGCTACATCCAGACATGGCCTGTTTGTCATGAGTGGACCATAGATGTCATTCTGCAAGAGTACAAGGATGTCGAGTTTCGCGCCGAGGCAGTTGACTGGCCTTTCTCGACGTATCACGAATACATGAAGAACAGCAATGACGAGAGCCCTCTTTACCTCTTCGACAAAAAGTTTGCCGAGAAAATGGGAATCAAGGTTGGCCATGAGGAAGGCGCGGCGTATTGGAAACCGGAGTGCTTTGGGCCTGACTTATTCGAACTCCTTGGCAAGGAGCGGCCTGCCCACCGCTGGCTCATCATCGGGCCCGAGAGGAGCGGATCAACCTTTCATAAAGACCCCAACGGGACCAGCGCATGGAACGCCGTTATCCAGGGGACCAAGTACTGGATCATGTTCCCGCCTACGGCACAGGTTCCAGGAGTCTACGTTTCAAGCGACAGCAGTGAGGTGACGAGCCCGCTCAGCATTGCTGAGTGGCTCCTTGAGTTCCATGATGAGGCGCGCCAGCAGCCGGGCTGCATTGAAGGCATTTGCAGGGAAGGCGAGATCTTGCATGTACCAAGCGGATGGTGGCATTTGGTCGTCAACTTGGAGAACGGCATCGCACTAACACAGAATTTTGTGCCCAAATCCACCTCTCTGTACCAGCTCACCGAAGTCTTGAGTTTCCTGAGAGATAAGGCAGACCAAGTCACGGGCTTTAAGCAGGAAGTAACGGACCCGTACGGTCTGTTTGTCGAGCGGCTACGCCAGGACCAGCCAGAGCTGCTGGAAGATGCCATGCAAAACTTGGAGAAGAAATCCAGTCAGAAGAAGAGAAAGTGGGAAGAGGCAGTGGGTGTAAATGATACCGAAGCAAGCGGCGGGGGAGGCTTCAGCTTCGGATTCGGCGGTGACTTGGATGACGATGAAGTGCCATGAGGGAGGAATTGTGAACGCAACGTGCTCGCTAATAAGCCGCCATGCGTCTCTACAATTCAGAGAGAGACATAAGGTTACTGGTTGCCCGGACATCAAGAGCGTTTTTGATTTATGATACTTGCACATTGATGGATGACAGAGCTTCGTGGTGTTCCCGATTAATTAAGACACTATCGTGAATACACGTGTGAAATCCGGGGCTGAGGTTAGTGTTACTATTAGTAGATTGGACGAAGATTATCCAACCGGAGGTCACATGGTCTTTCCACTGCGGCAAGTATTCAGCCATCACACTCTGTGGGACACGATATAGAAAGAAAATGGGTTGGTGTGCCGTGAGATGGGATACAGGGTGCACAGTGACTGGCTGGGAGTGCAGGTGAGAGGATAATGGCTTCCCTTCTAACAGGTTCTCGGTGAACGAAAACCTGCAACTCGCAGCCTTGGTTTCGGCGGCTCTCAGCTCGCACCCATTGTCATGGTTCAAGGCGCCTAGCTGGTCGCCTTGTTCTGCCGCAGTGTTTCTGCAGGTGGCCCAATCAGATGAATTCATCCAAAGGCTCCAAATCTTGGCCGACGGTCGTTTGTTTTTCGTGTCCTCGTCTTCGAATCCTTGGGCTTGAGCCGTGCGTGCCTGACCGGTGCAATTTGGCAGTCAACTGTCAAGTTCCCATTGAGCCAGGAGACGTGGAAAAGGGGAGATCTGAGCCAACCTGGGCGAGACCCGGCGAACTGCCCGTTCCCTTTAATGAGGTGGTGAGTCTGAGAGAGGGGCCACCGTAGTGGAGGGAGCGACCCCACGCTCCAACATTGATCGCTCACTGGACAGCCAGCTGGGCCGCTCCCCGCCCTGCGCTTCGGATTGGATGTCTTGATGCAACTCAGGGGATACGTACCGCTGGGCTTTGATTTCACTGACACCCGGGCCCCAGTACCCCGACCCCCGGGAGCTGTTGGCGGCCTGCTGGTGTTGCTATTGCTGGCGCCGCTGCATCATCCCTTCCTCCACTGTCCACAGCAGTCGGTCAGGTCAGCTCTCTCCCGGCAGCACCTCTTTCCCAGCAGCGGGCACCACGCACGCACCCCAAAGAGATACCTGCCTGCGTTGCCTATCCTCCACCCACTCATCCGTACCTTTCCCACTGCAGCAGCAACGGCAGCAGCAACAGACAGCAATAGCGCAATAGCAGGCCCCCCCGTTCCCCAGCTGGTCCTAGTCATCAGCTGAAGCCTGAAGGGGGGAAGTAATACGTGTATGTGCACCTTGTCGCCGCGTTCCCTCCACCATCCATACATACCATCATCTCCCGTCCCCCTCACGCGTGTCTTGCTCTTCGCCTTCCAACGGTCGGCAACAAAGCAGGCCAGAGCCAGAAGGGAAACCACAAACACACAAGGACCTGACGGCAACAGCTCCAGCTCCAGCTTCACAAGTCTCCTTTGTGACGGAAGCATCAACCACCTCATTCAACCCGACAAGGAGCTCGAGACAATCCCTCCTCCGCCCCTGGCTCCGAAACCATGTGACGGAACCATCGAGTCCCGCCCACCAACTTCGCTCCCCGTCCCATCGCTATCCCGTTCGTCTTTCCTTCGATCACTCGTCGAGCCCTGATACACGGACACCAAGTCTCTAGCGCATCCTTTCTCTAGTAATACCGACGTTGCTCTTGCAAGCACAACGCCTCCTCGTTCGACCTCGTCCACCGCCGCCATACCGTACACGAAGGCTGACATCCCACGTCAACTCCAGCGCCAACCCTCAGCCCTGCCTGCCACTGCCTCTGTCTGCCCGTCGCCTGCCTTACGTAGTACTTGCTCCACCCAGACCGAAGACATACCATAGACTCGCTGCCTCGCTATCGGCCCCAAACCATACATTCGCAAACAATACATATTCTTTACCGCATCATACCTGCCTGATTCTTTCCCGAACGGGCTGCGTCTCGGTCCCAAACCGCGCAATCATGGTTTCCGACGAGCACTACGAGATCTGTCTCCCTATCCTCCAGGATGCCACCCTCGAGGACGAGGATAAGACGGATCAGCTGGAGGATCTACTCCGAAGCCAGACAAGCTTGTCTGGCCCTTCATTAGACAATGCGATTCTCGATGTGTTATGGCGATACCGCGATGGTGGCGGCAGCTCAACCTCGCCTCCTCCCATCCGCCAGACCATCCTTCGAAGACCTTCGCCCTCCCCATGGCGCGGCAATGCCACTCCTCTCTCTGGCTCGCCGCGCCTCGGGGTCAGTCCACTGGCCCCTCCCGGCTTCGTACCATCTTTCTCGAGAACGAAATCATCAGCCGCCTCTCCTTTTTCTTCTCCAAGGCCGTCCCCGAGACTTGCCTTCGCGACTCCCGTCATACCCAACAGCCCGAACCTGAACGCGTATGAGTTCGCCAACGATAGATCCCCTTCCCAGGAAACTTTCGGCGATTACCAGACCGAGAACGTAGAGTGGCTCGTCGCGGACGATGCTATAAGCATCACCTCGTCGGTCGGGACGTCGAGTGGCCTGAACGCTGCCGCTCCCGAGTTCTCGTCCATGTCATCGCAGCAGGCTGACATGTCTCCTTACGATATGCTTCGCTCAATACTCGGTCAGACGAGAACTGACGATGAGATTGAAGCTGCTCTCGCGCTACATGGGTACGACCTGAGCGCAACGATAGTGTCCATCATGGAGAGCCAGGCGCAAGAGAATGGATTTAGCCCGGCGTTGCATCCTGATGACTCCAAGACTTCTCTTATTGGCAAAGCTCTAGCTGCAGAAGGCCGCCCGACCACACCTGCTGGTGGTCAAAGATCAGGGGTCATTTGCAAGTTTTACATGTCGACTGGACAATGCCTACGGGCTGATTGCCGGTTCAGTCACGACTTGAGTAATCACCTTTGCAAGTGAGTTGACATACTCTGTATATACATTAAAGTGATGACTAACAGGATGCATAAGATACTGGGTGATGGGAAATTGCTTGGCTGGCGAGACTTGCATCTTCTCTCACGACCCGGCGCATTTGATGAACAAGCTTGCATTGGATGGCTCCAGCACTCCGCCAACAAAGCAAGCCAACAATCTGGACTTGAACTCTTTCCCGGCACTTCCCCCGGGCACACCGGAACATCTTGGTGGTTTCGCTGGAGGTGTTAACATTACTGTTGGAATCACACCTCCGCCTGGTTTGAAGCCCTTTTATCAAGACCAAAGCCCAAGGCCCCGATCTCGTCCTGGAAGCCGACACCAGCAAGCAAGGGAACCCGTAGCCCCGTCGCTGGACGACGCAGACGCTTTCCCCACGCTCGGCTCAGCTGCAGCAAAGCAAGGCAAGAAACATCATGGAAAGCGCGGTGGACACGGGCATAATCACAAGGAAAACTTTGGCCCTAGTTCTCTGGCTGAAATTGTCAAGATGTCGCCCTCTCCGAGCTCGGCTTCCCTCCGCCAAGACACGAAGAAGCTGGGTCGAAATGGGAGCTCCACCAATATTCGAAATGGAGAAAACAGTGCCGCGGCGCAGGCAATTCCTAATCCGAAACACATTCCCTGGCTGGAGACCGGGGAGCGTGCCAACAAGGCATACCTCAAAGCTAGACAAGAGGCCATCAAGCATGGCGGTCTCCGCAATAAGTTCCTTCAGAGGTGTGTAAAAATGAGTGTCGGCGGTCCAAGGGAAGAGCTAACCATTTATCCAGCGCCGCGCAAGCTTGGAACCGCAATGACGCAAGGGCTGCCAAAGCTCTAAGCCTCAGAGGTCAGAGCGAGAACGACCTCATGCGAAAAGCGCATAGGGAGGCTGCTCGCGAGCTGTACGAGGAGCGTAATAAGGGCAACGCTAACAGCCTAGAGATCTACGTCGACCTTCACGGACTCCACCCGGAGGAAGCAGTAGAGTACCTGGAGCGTGTGTTGATGGAAAATGTCAAGGAGAGCAGATCGATCTACGCCATCACCGGTACCGGGCATCATAGCAAGAACGGCAAGGACAAAGTGGGTAAGGCGATCCGCAACTTTTTGAATGAGTGGAGGTACGCCTACCGCGAATTCTCCGTTCCAGGCGACCGCAACAACATGGGAGGGATTTTGGGCATTGATGCTCGAAGCTACGACAAGTCGCTGGCTCGCGAAGGGACGTCGAGTGCGGATGAAAGCAAGGAGGAGGTTGACATCCTGAGTCAAGGAGTGGAGATCGGGGATGGCAAGGTTAGGCTCCTCGTGAGAGACCCTCCCAAGGGTCCCAGTGGGCGGCGATGACGAAAGTCTAGAAAGAAAGAAAAGAAACTAGAAAGAACGAGTAGAAATGTCAGACAGACGCTCCAGGGAGCGGTCTCCCCTTTTTCAAATTTTCGAGTCGGCATCTAGCATGTAAAGCATTTGGCAGGGAATGCAGAGGTCGTTGAGCGTGAGGTGCCGGGTAGAAGAGCCGCTTCGTCCTGAAGTTCATGCAGGGAAGGAGCATCGAAAGCTTCCAGCTTGTGTGGAGCCCCCACATTGACTGACTGCGCCGGGCTTTGGGGCGGATTTAGGCCGGGCGCTCGGTCGGTAGGCAAACCGAGCCGGACGGGATGCACAGCTGTCGCTGTCGCTGTCGCTGTCGCAGCTTGCCGCCTGCCTAGTGCCGCCTACTGCCTCTGGCAATTGCCCTTTTGGGGACGTGCGGACATGCATCGAGCACCCTGTATGCCAAGCGATTGAAACCGTCCGCAGGAACGTGAGACACCTTCACTGCGTTTGCCTATGAAACGTTCCTTTCCCGTTTAACGCTCCGAGCTGCATCTTCAGTCTCCTTGGCCGTTTGCTTTCGTTGAGGTTCATCATTAAGTTTACAAGTTATCCTAATGTTCAGTCTGCCATTTTGCTCGTACTTTTGAGAGGCACAAACTTCGAGAAGCTGTAGAATCCCCGTAAGATAGGTAGGTACCCAGTTGCCAGTCCACCGCGCCTGAACGGGACCCGCGCGTCGTCGATCGAGAATAGAAACCTCGGCTGACACTACCACCTTTTGCGCAGCTGTGCCAGTGGCTTAGCTTACCTCATCGCTCGTAGGCTTGCAAGTCAGCGCTTCGAACGTCGCGACTGCCCTCTCGCCCGTTCCTCTCCCTCGACAAAGCTCTCTCCCACACCTCATCCTAAGTTTCTTCTTCCTGTTTTGTTTCCATTCGAAATGGCTAGATGAGTGCCGAGCCAGTCAATTGCGAATCACACCTAGACTAGAACAACGAACCCCTCGATCCGCCCGGCTGCCCCGCGGCACACCTCACCCGGAGGCTCCGGTCCCAACCCAGTAAACCGACCGTCCACGATGCCGGCCGACTACGAGTCCGCAGCGCGGGCACTTTCCATCTCCCCAAATCCTTCATCCCCAGAGAATGACCGCACCGACATTCGCCCGCCATGGTCCACGTCGCGATCATCCCGCCGCCTCTCCAGCGCCCGCTTTGGCAACCGCAGGACGACCGCCCTCTCAGCCGTCAACCGCGCGATCCAGTCAGCAGTCAAGACCGGTAACAGGTTATGGTCTATGTACCTCGGCCTCTCTCCCGTCCAGCGTGTTGCGGTCGCGGTATTCCTGCTCGTCGTCAATGTCCTCGGCCTGCTCTTCCTCATCTACTCGCACGCAATCTTTAAGTGGCTGGCCCCGATATCACAAAAGTGGAGGGCGCTCCCGGGAGGATGGCTGATTATCTGGGCCTTCACGTTCATGACGGCCTTCCCGCCCATGATTGGGTACAGTACGGCCATCTCCGTGTCTGGTTTCGTCTATGGCTTCCCGCTGGGTTATCCGATTGTCGCAACGGCGACGGTGGCGGGCAGCTTGACGGCGTTCTACACAAGCCGAACGATATTTAGTGGCTACGTCCACAGGCTAGTCGGACAGGATCATAGGTTCATTGCGCTGGGACAGGTCCTGAGGAAAGACGGCATAAAGATGTTGACGGCTGTGCGCTTTTGTCCCTTGCCGTACAGTTTGTCCAACGGCTTCCTTTCAACCATCCCCTCGATCAAGCCGTGGGCTTTCGCACTCTCAACAGCTCTGGCAAGGTGAGCCTCCCTCCCTCCCCTGCATGTTTGGTCAAAATGCAACGACTAAATCAAAAAGCCCCAAACTGCTTGTCCACGTCTTCATCGGCAGCCGCCTGGCTCTCCTCGCTGAAAAGGGCGACGAGATGTCCGCCGGTGG
Source organism: Colletotrichum horii (assembly GCA_027406005.1). Lineage (NCBI taxonomy): Eukaryota > Fungi > Ascomycota > Sordariomycetes > Glomerellales > Glomerellaceae > Colletotrichum > Colletotrichum horii. Next base: position 6,191,471 of record JANVYB010000001.1, on the reverse strand, counting down.
CAAGGCCATCAACTATATCTCCATGATCCTGGGCGGCGCCGTCGGTCTGGTCGTCGGCTACGTTATCTACAACCGCACTATGGCTCGCGCCGCCGAGCTGGCGCTCGAGCAGGCCGAGTCCGAGGGCGCCTTAGCCCCCGGGAGAGAAGGAGCACCGGATTATTTTGACGTCGAGGCTGGCCTCGTTGACCCCGAGGACGTGGCTGCACTTATGGACGACGACGACATATCGCTCTGGGCTCGTGAGGCAGTGGATGACGAGGAGACTCAGGTTGGCGGGTACTATGACGAAGATGACGACGACGACGGAGAGGGTCTCAAGAGGCAAGGGGCAAAACACAAGGGTGACGATGACCGGGACGAGGAGGGCACCGGGTTCAAAGATGCGGATTAAGGGTTGGTCATTCTCTACGCCGATCGTGGTAGACATAGACTTGGACTACTAGACACAGGGCGCATCATGAAATTAAGTAAAATGAACGTAGCCAGGAACTCAACATGTGAACAGTGTCATGATAAAGTATCTCATACTTTGTGTCTCGTGGTATCATACGGACGAGTTCTGTCTGCTATCCCCTGCGTCCAATCATCCCTTTTGCCCGGACTTCGTCAATCTGTACGTAAAACTCGTGCTACACCACGGAAGCTCGAATGTGAAATAAAGCCATGTGTCAAAAGTCCCATCCCAACGCCTTCGCTAAAACAAGACAAACGCCTCCGTCCCGATACCAAAACCGACTGTTGTAATTGCGTGTGAGAAGAAAATAGCGTCGTAGGGAACGGCTGAGAAGGATTATTGCCGTCCCTGAAAATGCTGCATGAATTGTATCGCTTGCTCGATAGGGTAACCAATGAAGACAGGTCCTGTAAACACCATCTGAGGGACGCCGCCAGCGAGGGGTTGCTTGTATGCATCTAGAGGCGGGTTGATGAAGGCTGGCTGAGGCGGCGGAGGACTGTGTGAGGGCTGAGGCTGAGGCTTGACAGGCGTTGAGGGTAGTTCCACCGGGTCCGGCTCCGGCTCCGGGTGCACGAAGGTCTGCTCGCCGGTGTTGGGCGTCGGAGAGGTGAAGCCCATGGCAGCCAGCTGAGCATGGTCAAATGGGCATTTACCTCCGGTCTTTGGGGCAGACCCGGCGTGGTCGCTCGTTCCGTTAGGCATGAACATGGGCGCCGGCGGTGGTGAGACTGGTCGGGGGTCTTCACGAGGCGCGACCATTGCCGCCATCTTTGCGTGGTCAAAGGGACACTTGCCAGTCTTCGCCGGGGTGTCCTCCGGTGTCTCCGCGACGTCTGTGCCAGATGGCATGAAGACAGGAGCAGGTGGCGGCGACATGGGAGGGCGTTCGTCGTCATCCAGACCGTTGCGTTCGTACACTGGAACCGAGATGCCCCACGGTCGGCTAGGTGACTCGCCTACCCGAACCTCCTTCAGGGGCCGATCGAAGTGACTTTGCCGCGCCTCCTCAGCATCCTCCAGCGCCGGCAGCGACTGTTCGGCATCGTCAGTGGCGGTAGCAGTGACGGCCTTTGCCCAGTTCTCAACCCTCTCATTCGAGGCCCGGTCAATCTCTTCCTGCTCCTGCTGAGACGATGGCAGCATGGGCTGGTGCAGCGCACTAAGTCCTTGGATCATGTTCACTAGGTTGCCATACTTTGCATCAAGCTTCTTGATCTGCACCTCATTCTTCTGGTATCTCCTCACGCAGACTTCGTGGCTGCGAGGCAGTTCGTGCTTGTGTGTTTCGACGTAGTGCGCAATCTCTTCGGGGGAGTGTTGATCGAGGTAACGGATCGGGCACTTCGCGGGCGAGCCGCCGTTGGCAGCTGCCTGGGACGTGGATTCTTCGAGCATAGCAGCGCAAATGGGGTCGGCGGAGTGATGTGGCGTGGGGTCCTGCGACCCGTTCTCCGCGCTTCGCGCATCGCCCTCAGCAGGGCCATCCACCTCCGCCGTCTTTGGTGCGGAGAAAGGGCATTCCAAGTGTCCCTTCTTGCCCTCGATTGTGAAGTCCTGCTCAAGCACAGTCGACATGGAAGTTCCGGTTTCGGCTTCACGGGAAGAGGTCTGTCTGCTAGAGTCGCTCGTCTTGCTCGTTTCGCCGACGGACGACAGTTGTTGGGCGACGCGCCGGCCGTCTCGGATAATGAGGGCGATTTGGTTCCGCGTGTCGAGCTTATTGCGCTTCGGGAGAGGAACTGCCTGGGAAGCTTCTTCGAGAGATGGGTTTGCTAGTTCGGGAGGCAGCTGTAGCTTTGCCAATACTTCTGAGATTTCTGGAGCAGCAGGTGCATGTTTATCGGCGAGGTATTGGTACTGCAGGCACTGTCGGGTCAGCTTGAGTTATCACCGAGACTGGCCAGACGACGAAGCAGAAGACATGGAGTCGCAAGTCAGGCAATGGTAAAAAGTGGTCGGTCTTTGCTCCTAAGTAGTACAGAGGAGCTCTTGATCTAGAGCTAAGGTTGCTCATCATGCAAGGCAAGGGAAGGGGTGCGTGTGTGAGAGCGTCGCATGGCGCCGGGGCGGCGGCTGACAAACCCACTCGCGTGTGTTTCGAGGGTTCTCCGTACCTGTTCGTGAGCGAACCTGAGCTTGTGCTCCAGGATCGTCTTCCTGTCGGTCAATATCTGGACTTCATCGGCGAGGGCGTTGAAAGAATCAACCAGCGTTTGGGTGAGATGTATGTAATTCATCCCACTGTTTGTGACTTCGCGATCGGAGCATGTGGGATGTGGCATGAAGGGGCGGAGGGACGTCTTTGATGTTTGGAGTGATGGGGAGACTTTCGTTTCGCTACCCATCTTTGCCGCCAAAACGCTTGTCCCCCGGACAGTCAGTCACAGTGGGAAGGGCGACGGGGCGCGCGCGGTCCATGGGCTTGGAGTCCCGACCATATTTTGCCGAGCCGAGCAACGCTTCGGATCCTGGGCGGGGGCTGATGTCATTGGTTGATTATCGGCGTCAAGCTTATGTAAGAGGTCTAGACCGAGCTGTACCTCGAAGAAAGTGAGCCTATCAAAGCATTCCTAAGAAACCTCAACCAAGGACAAGTCAAGAAGAATTTAGAATTTCCAAAGCTGTACAGAATTCGAAAGCATTCCGTTGTACCTGGTATGCAACACGCGATGTGCTTTCAGTATTGGTTTTTGTCAAGTCTCCCGCCTAAAGACCATCGACACCGACTCAAGACGAAGCTGACGCTAGCAGAGCTTAGAATCCACCAGGCTTCCAGGGTGCATCAAAGGACGACAGCTGATGAAGCTACTCGTGCTGTTCCGGCCTACACTATTTCACACTTGGTCTTGCGTATTTTGGACAAACGATGAAATTTGATCGTTCTTTCCCACAAGAGATAGCCCGTAGAATCTAATGAGACTACAGCGAAGCACGGTTATTGAAAAAGCCTCATTCAAGAAGATGAGGTTTCGAGGCAAGAAGCAGCTTGTGGGGTTCGACCGGGAAATTGCACTGTGTCTTCCGGCAGAGATCGCCGCTGCTTACACTGTGCGAAAGCCCCAGTTGCCGTTCTGAGAAGGTGCGACGTCTCACTGCACTTATCTCATTCAACGACTGCGCGGGGTTGCCAAAGTCGCTCAAACCCTCGGCCTTACAACTCGCAACATCAAGAATTCTTCTCTTCAAAGACCAGTTCAGTTTTTCCTGTATATTTCCGTGGGTTCCATCAGTCCTGTCATGGCGTCCAAAGTAATCAATGCAGCAAACCTGCTGAGCAAGAGATCCCATGTCATTCCGGGTAAGTTCACTCGGATACCGTTTCCTCTCGTCTTATACGCATAGAAACAACACTAACCCAGCTCTCAGGACAATTACTGGTATCGGAGCTCTCTTTCGAGGTGCCCAAAGACTACAACAACCAGTCTGCAGGCGTCCTTAGGCTTTTCGGCAGAAGTGTCACCAAGCACGAAAGACCCATAATTCCCCCGACTGAGTCTGAAAAGAGGCAAGCTGAACAAAAGCCATGGATGGTGTTCCTGCAGGGAGGACCCGGATTTGGCAACCCAGAGCCTCAAGATAGCCCAGTCACCCGTACCGCACTTGATCGGGGATATCAAGTTCTGTTCCTCGACTACCGAGGCGTCGGCCTGAGCTCGCCCGTGTCAGCTGCTGCTCTGGCACTCCACGGCGATGCTCAGAAACAGGCTGATCACCTCAAGCTGCTTCGTCAAGACAAAATCGTCAGGGACTACGAGGCTGTGAGGGCTTACCTCACAAAAGACTTCCCAGAGGAGAAGAAGAAATGGTCCCTATTCGGACAGTCTTTTGGTGGTTTCGTCATTCTGACATACCTCTCCAAATACCCAGAAGCCTTGCGCGAGTGCTTTTTGACTGGCGGCCTTGCCCCCGTCGGCAAGAAACCGGAGCAGGTCTACGAAGCAACCTTCAAGAAAGTCATGGAGAGGAACCAAGCCTACTACGAGAAGTACCCGGAGGACATTGAGAACGTTCATCAGGTGGCCCGGTTCATCCAGGATGAGAAGAAGATCAATCTACCCGGTGGCGGCTTTCTCACTGTTCCTCGGCTGCTTACCTTGGGACTCGCATTCGGCGGCCACGGCGGTCTCGATTCTGTCCACAGCATCATTCTCAAGTTGAAGACAGACCTCGAGAATTTCGGGTTCTTCACGCGCTCAAGCCTCTCCGATATTGAGAACGCCACAGGATTCGACAATCACATCATCTACGCTATTCTCCATGAGGCCATCTACTGCGAAAAGCCAGGCTGGGCTTCTGACTGGGCGGCTTACAGAGTCGGCAAAACTTTGGAGCAGTTCTCCTGGTTGGCACAAGAGCCCACAATCTCCGAAGTCGCCGGCCCTCCCCTCTTCTTCTCCGGAGAGATGATCTTCCCGCTGCATTTCGAAACGTATCCGGAACTGATCGAGCTGCGCGAGGTCGCCGAGATCCTTGCCAAGTTTACTGACTGGCCCGAGGACCTTTACGACCACGAGCAACTTCGCAACAACGAGGTTCCTGTATATGCCGCCAGCTACATTGATGACATGTACGTCGACAACCATTTCGCCAGGGACACAGCTTCCCTAGTTAAGGGATGCAAAGTATACGAGACGAATCAGCTGTATCACTCTGCACTGCGCTCCAAGACTGAGGACGTGATGAGGGAGCTCTTCAAGCTGCGGGACAACCCCATTGACTAGTCTATTCTCCTCTACATGTTTACAATGCCAAGGGCACTTCAGATGGGTATCTTTGATGCTGTCTTCCTCCAAAACCCGCATCTCTTTTCCAGATGGTCCAACTCAGCGGTCGCGAAACCCGCGTCCACAATTATCCATTCTTTATTTTCTTTCAGGGAGGGCACTCCGGCCGCCGTCGATGGCGACAGTTTGAGAGCGTTAGGGTCACCGGTCTGGAAGAAGGATGCAAAAGCGCCTGAAAGTGTTAGTCAGAGTAGCGTTCAATGAGAGCTTTCTCAAAACACCTACCAGCATAGCCTTGATAACGGGCTGGATCCGTCTTCTGCACCGCGTTGACCTGGTTCCACTGCTGTCTGTCAGCCGGTTGCCCCATTCATCGTTCGAAATCAACCTACCCAAACGGTATCACTGGCGTGCTTGGAAGGGTTGAGCGAATACTCGCCCAACCACCCGCCCTTCGAGGCTGAGCCTGCGAACCAAAACGCAGGGCACGACAACACAGCGTCCCTGTAAACAAGACCAGCTCTCACATATGTGGTGTTATATGAGATGGTCTCCGTGGTTCCAGCCGGGGGATAGAGCTTCTTGATAGCCTCGATCTCGCAGTCCCCAAACCCGGGAAGAAACCCTCTCAGCCATTTCTCAAACGACGCCTCGCTCGAGTTAAATGATGGCGAGCCCGAGCCCGCCTCGCTCTGCAGCCCGGGCGGGATGAAGTTCTCGCCCTCATGCGTGTTGTGAAGCGCAAAGGCCAGGTCCATGTTCACATTCCCCTTTTCGGTCGCCTCGCTCAACTGGTCCCGCAGAAACTCCCCGTCGATCACGGGCGACCACGTAAACGAAGACGTGTTGTACTGATGCGAAGTCGAAATAGCCAGGCTGGCATCCCGGATCGTTTGCACCTCGGCCTTTTTCAAGCATGCCAAGCTGTCCGCCCCAGCACAACCTGTCCGTCTCGCAAGCTCATCGTAGAGAGCCTGCGCCTCGACGCTGTCGTAGCGGTACGTCTTCGGCCAGAACGGGCTGCTCGCCATCGCCTTGCGGAACAGTTTCTGCTTCCCTCCCCTGCCGAGTGCCTGGGCGAGCACACTGCCCCCGCCGGCCGACTGGCCCCATATCGTAACGTCGTCCGGGTTTCCACCGAACTGCGCGATATACTTTTGTGTCCATCTCAGCACGGCTTCCTGGTCGAGGACTTCGCGCGCAATGTTAGCATTTTTGCCATATGATGGTCCAATGAATCTACCTACGGCCCGGGTTGAGGTCGGACTTGGGGTCAGCGGCGATTTCCTTGCCTGGGAGTAGGCCGAATGCATTTGTGCGATAGTTGGGATATACGAAAAGCATGTCTGAGGCATTGGAGACGTTGAGGATCGGATACGCCGATGGCGGGATCGAGAAATAAGCACTGCCTTGTATGAAACCTCCCCCATAGAAAGTCACACTGTCGGCGTTGCTGGTTAGCTGGGAGACGACTCTTTTAGACGACAGAGACTACTTACACCACGGGCTTTAGGGGCTGCGACTTCGTCCAGGGACGTGAGTAGAGGCCAAGGTACAGACAGTCTTCGGAGCCATTGACCTGCAAACCCGGGTTTCGTCAGCCTGCACCATCCTCTGACGGATTTTGCTCGCATGGGAGCCAGACAACTCACCGTCCGCTGCGGACACATGTCATACGGCTGGCTCGAGTCATAGACCCCGTCGATGCTCTGCGGCGGCTGAGGTCCACGAAACCGGTTCTCTCCCACGGGCGGCGCGGCGTAGGGGATCTTCTGCCAGTACGAAATGTTGTACGTCTCGGAATACGCACCCTGAAAGCTTCCGTAGTCCGTCTCGGCGAGGAGCTGAGTCTGCGTCTGCTCTGTCTGGCGGGCTTGCGTCTGGGGGAGGGCAGCAGCGGCACCGGCGGCCGCAAGGGCAGTGAGCACCGCGGTGGTGAGTGTAGACGGCATCGCAGGGCAGGAGGAAATAACTCTCGAGGTCCCGGCGGGGTCAGCACCGTGAGGCCAGTCTCATGATGCCCGGATCCCTGAGGGCTACAGGGCGGATATATACATGGCCAGCTTCGCAGCGGCTTCGGCCCAAGACGAAGCGACGGAACCGGGGGAAGGAGCGTAATCCCATAGGCATGGGAAATTAAGCAAAACCTAACCTCGTCATCCGAATCTAGGCTTACGATCAGGAACCGGTGCCCCCCGTCCTTACACTCTGGTTTAGGCTCCGTCTTGTGGGGTAAACACCACAATGGTGGGGTTCCGGAGCTTGAACCCCAGAATCGTGAATAGCTTGCGGGGACCCCGGGAGGGGGGCTGGGCTCGGTCATTCTCCTTAATCATGTACCGAAGCTGGATGCTGCAATTTCTCCGCACCGGACGAGCTGCGTGGGTTGGTCACGCACCACACCATCGCATACGAAAGAGAAAGAGATGGTTTGTTCTTCACGGCTAAAGGGAACCCTTGGTCTGCAAATTTGCTGAAGCTACTTGCACCGTCTTACCTGCGACGACATTCGGATGCAACGGCATCGGCAGCATGGGGAAAACGTGTTTGTTGCTCTGTTTCGGCCCAACTTCACAACCCCCCCCCGCGCCCTTGCCTTTGAACCAGGAGTGACGAGTCGCGCGGTTCTAGTTCAATTCCATAATACCATCGAATACCACCTCATATCAATAGATCACATGCGCCACGGGGAAGGGACCTGCATACGTCAATCGGATGAACGGGCTGAGGTACAATAGTACATTCTGGGGTGTGTAATTCTGCTTCAGAATGATGGGGTAACAACCACACAGCTATGATCCCCTGTGGATGGGAAGCTGGGATAGTACAGCCCGCTGGAAGGGGTCCATCAAACAAACTTTCGCCTCGACAACCAACGTTACTAGACTACATTTTAAACCCGAAAACCCTTCCCAAGAACCGTCGGATAGAATATTGACAATAGATCAGTGTGAGCAGCCTTATCATGCGCACGAATAGAGAAACAAGAAAATTACGTCGCTCCTCATTACACATGTCTCCATCACCACGGAGCCGGGTGCCAGTGAGGTTGCGGTGGCGGGGGCGGCGGATGTCGCATATGCGGAGGTAGAGGCGCGCCGACCGGCCAGACGGGCATTGGATGGGTGTGCGTCGCTCGTTCCATAGACGGAAGCGCCCTGCTCCCCATATCCTCTTCTCTGCGCATAGCGGTCTCGCGAAGCATTAGGGCCGCCACCTCCGGGTGGCCGATCAAGAACTCGGATGTCTGCTGCGGTGCCCTCTGCCACAAAAGCGGCTGTAGAAAGCCGACTCTGGCAAATATCATCTTCAACAGACCGTCAGACTCGGGCACTCCGGAATACAGCTTCGAGCACAGCGCCAAGACAGCCGGCTGAGCTGCGTCGGATCCGGCGGACTCGAGCATGTCGACACAGTGACGCATGATTGCTGTTTTGAAGTCGTCCATCAGGAACTTGTTGGCGGTGATGTACACGTCCAGGCTGAGCTCGTACGTCAGGAGCCAGGTTCGCATATCTTCACCTCGTATACGATCGCCACCCATGAAGTCCTCATTACCCGACGCGGAGTTGTCAATCGAGGGTGTCGAACCAGGCGGTGTGAGAATCTGGGGCCGACTGCGACGCCGGCGGTGCGGAGGGATGCCTGGTGGCCGTGTGGGAGGCATGGGAGGTATTGGCATCATGTGCGGCATCGGTCCGCCGGGCATCGGCCTTGAGCGACCGACGCCACAATTCCAGCATGGCGACCCGGTCGTGGTCGTGCAGCGCGGACATCTGCAATCTGGGCGGTGTGCGCCGGGTTGCTTGCGGTTCTGACGCTCCCATTGCCGCTCTCGCCGCCGTTGCCGCCGCTGCGCCCGTAATCGACTTCTAGCGCTGGTATCGCTGGCCTCCGATGATGAAATTTCCGATTCCGAGTCGCTTTGATATCCGCTTTCTTGTGCTTTGCCCCGGCCCGACTCCTCCTGGTCCAACGCCGATGCGGCTGGCCTGATGGGAATGAAGGTTTTTTGGTAAAGAAAGGCGACGAGGAAGTGAAATATGGCGGGGTCTTCTTCTGGAAAATCCATCGATTGCGCCTCGGCCTCTCTGAAATCTCCACAGAGCGCTTTGCGGAAGTATTCGGTCGTCACCAAAATGTCTCTGTGAACTTGGAAAATCTCTTGGTTTGGGGCTCGGCCAACACGAAGCGGAATGATGGCCGAATTGTACCGTCCATCTGCGGATGTCAACCACAAGTCCTCGCGAGGGCTGGGTTCGTCTTTTCGCTTCTTCTCCTCAAATGTGTCGTCAAGGACAATAACACTTGGAGAGCCGGTTGTTGATGTTCTCATGACATCGCCCAGGGTCCGCGCAACATCTCCTGTATTGCTGCTGCTGCTTCCCCCATTCGGACCACGAGAGACGGCAGACATTGAGAAAAATGCGCTCGACACACTATTGGTCGGTTCCTTCGGCGTGGTGGTACCGTTTGGTGGTAGATTTCGAGGATCGTTGGCAACCTTGGAAAGCTGACATGGACGGCCCGAACAGGTCTGCAATCAACAAACCGAAGAGAGACGTTCCCAGGATGGATGAGGTCCGAGGAGCGACGGGCTTCATATAGGCTTGGATTGCGCGCAAGACCACCGAGGTCAGGCAGCCACACCACTGGAGAGGTAATATGCACAAGTCGAACAAGACGTGGACGGATGAGGGTGGGTAGCTCGGTGGGCGGTGGCTGTCAGACCTTTGTTGGCCGCGCCCAGCAGCCTCGCGACCGCCAACTATGGCGAGGCGCATCTGGGTCACTAGGAGTCCGCCGGCCGAGTCCCATTCGGGACATGGTCGATTTTTCTTTTCCTACTGCGTCTTCTGCTTCCCTGCTGTACCTGCTGTGTAACTAGTGCATGAACGGTTCTATCGTCGCATGGAAGAGTCGAGTGCATGTCAGGTGTCACCTACAACTTGGTGTCGGCTTGACACCATTCGCCAGTCTCCGTCAGTCGCAACCGAAGTTCTGCGTCTGTCTCTCTCCTCGGCCTTAGTGCTTGGCTAGCGACTTTTCTCGGGAATGCCACCCTTCTCGGTCTGCGTTCCATCCCATGTCTTTCTTTCTTGTGCATCTTGTCTGTCTACCTGTAGCTTGGCCCTTGGCCCCGCGCAACTCCGGAACGGGACGCACGTAATCGCCGCACCGCACCGCACCAACCCGTATCTGTCCATGTGATGAGCCCATGTTGCTTTTTCATGTCTTGCGCCGTTGGCACCCATCTTCTTCTTCTTCGACGCCTCGACGGCGGTTTTTAGGGCATAGACTTTGTTTGTTCCCGGCCGCGGCTAGTCAGACCACTGAGAAGCTACCGAAAGTCTAGAGTGGCGGTGGAGGTGGAAGCGGAGCTTTATCACAGGCTGCCGGTCGCGTTAAACCGGTCTGCGAAGGACGTGGGCGGGGCTGCCGTCCGATGCAATGCAGGTTGGGCGTCTTCATCACCAATAATTGACGGGTGTGCGGCGGCATGCATACATACACACGCATCTGCGTCTGCGGGAAGTGGTGGGAATGCGCCTATGAGCGACACCGCCAACTGCCCGGGTACGATGCATCCAGTAGGCATGCAACGGTCATGCTGCAGCCCAGGGGCTGACCGCACCAACCCGCTTCCTCCGGTCCCTCTGCCCGTTTGTTGGTTTGCATCATCCTTCTTCCTCATAAACTTCTTGCTGCATCTGCATTTCTGTTCAATCTTGTTAGTTGCGGTGTGCCGAATGTCGTCTCCGTCTTCACTTACGCCATAGTCGGTTGGCCGAGTTCGAAATGACCTGAGCCTTGGCCATGAGCTTCTCCTCATACTTGACGTTCTCCTGTCCTTTGATCCGAAGCTTGCTTGGTTGCGCCTGTCTGATTGTGAGTGGTAATCCCTTGATCAGGTGGAAAACCTGCTTGCCTGCATGAGGATAGGTAACAGTTCTTTAGGATCTGCATTCGCAATAGCCGCGACGCTTCGAAAGCCGTTTTCCCAGAAAACCCTCCTGTTTCACAAAGTTAGACTCATACCCGACGTGACTTGAGGTCGCGCAACGCACGCGGTTCGGCTCTTTACGAAGGTAATCTGTGCTAAGGCCAGCAGATCCGACTTTGCGCCTGCTCTCAACCGATCCGAGAAATGGTCCAACGCAGCAGACATGACGCTGCACCGTACGATTAGTGATCTGGCGTGTTGTGCATACCAAATGACGACTCACCCCCAGCCCATATGCTCACAAAATTTGATCATGCCAGCTGCAAACCCATGGCAGGTCTGCGAGAGGTTTTGAACTGCGCCACGAGGCACATCGTACTTGCGCGCAACGGCGTGGACCGGCAATTCGTTGCACAAGTCTCGTAATTGGAAGGCCAGGTAGAACCGACGGTGTACACGGACGATTTCCTTTTCCTCGGGTGTCGTCTCCTTCAGTGTACTACCTTGTGCCCTGAAGACGGTTAGCGACATCGGAAGAAGGATCGACGCTGCTTACAGTCGGTTGATCACAGCACGTTTAAGCCCGAGAAACCCGAGCACGCGGTGTCCGCTGTCGTCGAGATTCTCCATTTCGTTGCGGAAGACTTGCCAATTGATGTTGGTGCCGAAATCGTGGACAGGGGTGAATGTGTAAAGAATATGCATCTCGCCGTCCATTACGAAGGCTTGGAGCGCCTTTTCCAGCTCTCTGTGAATAAACACTCCATCATCGGGATCTAAGGCAGAGGCTACAATGGCGTGACCCAATTTCGTTGGTTGATAGTTGCCGCACACGTCCGCCGTAATGAACCCCATTGATTGGAGGTTCTTAAGACTCGTCTGAACACATTCTTGCAATGGCTCCGGTGGTCCAGCATGTGCTAGCAAGGTCTTGCTCAGATAGTCATCAAGGGCATCTTTACTAGTTGCAAGCCGTACCGCGATCACCTCCAGTAATGCCCTGGGAGATTTAGCTTCATCGTAAAATTTCCAACCCGACCTTCTCACCTCTGAATGCGCTGCTTGTCTGTTATCAAGCCGCTCGTGATCTGGGGCATGTCTGCATGCATCAGGTCAACCACCTGCTCAAGGTCGTCTTTTCGACAACATAAGTAGGTTTCTCCGACTTCGTCTTTGCCTTTGCGACCGGCGCGTCCGCGCATTTGCCGCAGCATAGATGGCCCGACGAAGTCTCGCCCCATGCGGGCATTATGAAGTATAACCCTACGAGCAGGTCTAGCAAGTGTCAGGTCACGAAGGAGTCCATTCACTTGGGGAACCTACAAATTGATACCCGCAGCAAGGCTGCAAGTAGCTATGCATACTTTGATGACACCGGCATCATAGGCACTGGCAATGATCTCTCGCTCTTCTGTTGTAAGTCCAGCCTAGAATGATTAGCAACACGGTCCAAAAGCCCATAGCGGCAAACCTACGTCTTATGAACGGTTAGCCAACAATTTGTATAGAAACCGCTCAGGAAAACTCACGGTGGAAGGCAACTCCCGCAGGAACCGTCTCTTCGAGGACAGGGTCTATTCCCGTTCCGAGACTTCGTAACTCAGCAAGTAGATCAATTCTCTTGTCAACCAGGGCAGGGTCAAGTTCGTGTAAGGCGGGCATAACCCTAGCGATCCAGCGAGCGTCTGATTCGCAACCAGGACGACTGCTCGCAAAGACAAGCACACCGAAGCCAGACCTTGCAGTCTCGCTGGCAAGGGAGACAACTGCATTTAGCACAGGATCTTTGAATTCCTTATGATCTGATGACTCGATGCGCCTTATGGCTCTGGTATTTTGAAGTTGTTGCGCCTTCAACTCATTGGCCGTTTTGAGCAGCTCGCTGGTTGTGGCGGCAGGGTAGATGTTCCCTTCGTAGACGACATGCTCTTCGATTGGCACCGGCCGATACCTTGTTTCGTAAGAGTGAGCTCCCAGCCAATTTGCCAAAAGGTTGATGTTCTATAGACTGAAGTTAGAAGACGGTCTCTAACGAAGCTCAGGTTCCCATCCAATACTTACAGACATTGTAGCGCTCATGCCAATAATTTGGACTGCCTGGGGTAGACTGAGCAACTTTGTCCCCATGAGTTCCATGAGGTATCCACGGTGGTCATCATCGATCATGTGAAGCTCATCTAAGACGACGGCTTTCAAATGCTTGATCGAGCAATCGTCGATGGCAGTGTTCACAAGTGCATTCGCCTGGGTTATCCGTATTTAGTTCGGACCTACGTCGATGCAGCTGCGAATCGCATACCTTTTCGATTGTGCAAACACCGATATCAAAATCGGCCCATGTAGGCTTGATCTTGCTACCTCCAAAGAATCCAATGACCCTGATGGAGTCTTCGTCGGCACGCCGCCTCCAGATCCGCTTTTCATCATCAATTTCGTCTACGGGCTTGGGCACCCCCTGAACGATGTTCCGAAGCCATCGTACCTTCTCTTGTACGAGAGCAACGTAAGGCAGCACTAGAAGCACCTTTGCATTCTTTTCTTCAAGGACCCTCTTCAGCATCAGCACTGTGAAGAGGTAAGCAGGACGTCTCGGAGAGGGCATTACAGGAGGGCGAACTTGCCATCAGCGACCAGAGACTTTCCACCGCCGGTTGGGGCACTGTAGACAAGATTTCTCTCTCCAGACAAAAGCCCCGGTCCGCGTAGGCAAGCCTTCTGCCATGGATACATTATCTTGATGCCAAGACCGTACAAATTCCGAATGAGTGGCCGAGGAAGGCCATAGAATGGATGAGCAAGAGCAAGCAAAGGGTCTGAAGAAGAGGACGGGGTCGACTGTATGACATTTCGCTGCGTATACTCGGACGGCCCCTGGTGGCAGGCAAGCTCTAACGAGGTGATCGGGCTCGGCGTCAATCTCGGGGGCCCTGGAGGCAGACTCGATGTCCGTTGTACACCCAAGGAGCGACTTGGAAGGGTAGTCGGCCGTGGCGCTGCGGGATGCGTAGCTTCAGAGCGAGCACGCTTATTCCCAGCTATGCTTGTGATGTTCGAATAAGCATGGCCTTGTTCCTTGGCGGCTTGCACCGAGGTTTTATGCCATGTGCCGTTGTTGGAGGCCATGACGAAGCAAATATTTGATAGTGAAAAAAGAAGAATCCATGGATCAATGCAAATTCAAGCTTGACACAGCTATGAGTATAAATGCAGGCAGGTGTTTGGCTATTTGGGCAAGTTTTGATGGCCAGCAATCGAGCTGCACTGATAGGCAGCAGGCGTCCCGCTCATGGTGCAGATGGCACTTGTTGATAGAAAACGGGCAAGCGCGTTCTGCAGACGTGTGAAAGGCACAAGCAGGGATGACCCGCCTTGCAGGGGTATCGCGAAATCATGTGTCAAGAGCGGTATTACCTCATCTTGCTCATGATGAGGGGGGGGAGAAGATACGTACCGACGTTGACTGGCGGGTTGCTTGTCTGCCAGAAGTGGGCAGGCAGTTCAGTGGTCGCTGGACTCGGCCGGGTTGACCGGTCCGCGGTACGTACAGTCTTCACTGGCTGCCCGTCCTTCCCAGAGATCGGGGATCCACTCCACCGAGCCACAACTTCACGCAAGGCCTGGTGGGGCTCACGCGCGTGGCTTCTCGTCTGTTGCCCCAGTGTGGCTGACTACTCTACTTGAACGGGCCAGACGTGGCACTGAATTCTGTTGCAAGATTTTTTTGGCATCGGGGCCGATTGGGTTGGGGTCGGGCTACTTTAGCTTGGCCCGGTGGACTCATGCCACACGCATATGTCGGATTTGGGGCGGGAAGGGGGAAGGGGAAAGGGATGGGCCCGCTCGGCTCTCGGGAGGGGGGCTTGCCGGAGTTGTAGGAGATGGGAAAAAAGGACCGGTCGGAAATGGGAATGGAGAAAGTATTGTAGGACACCGGGCCTGATCTCATGTCGAGAGGAGAGCACAAGACATGGTCAAGACCAGACCTGAAGAGCCGGAGTAGGCGTGGCAGGATTGACGACAGGAACAGCGCAAGAAGAAGGGCAAGAAACAGCATCATGGCAGACTTTGGGACAGTGGGTTGCCAGGGACCTGTTCTTTGTGTATGCAGCGCCAAACCAGTGGTCAGCCCCAACCATCAGGAACCCGAAAAGCACCGTACTTAATTAAGTACGCAGATAACCAAGTCGTGGACGAAGGATGATCCAGGTAGGTCCAAGAGCCAGCGACAACCCTTCCCGGAGGTACGCTACGCACCGGCGCGGTCGCCCCCAGGCCCAGCCGTCCAAATGAGGTGCAAGACCCTGTCCCCGGACAGGGATCATCATCTGGCCCCATCCATTCGTTAACGCACAGCACCTCACCTCACTAGCCTGTCATGGCCTGCCACCAGCGACCATCATCGACCACCATCCATCTTTTCCTTCCTGCGTAATGGTGTTGATGAGATGGACGAATGGACATCGATGGCATCTTCCGGTTGCTGATTGAAGCACGGCTGCCAGTTTGCCTTCTAAAGCTGGGATTGGGGTCTGGGTTTGAGCAATATGGCTTGTCGGCCAAATGTCAGCTCGACACCGTTTGCTGCGTAGTTGGCGGCGATTGAGGTGTTACCCTCCTCAAGTCCCGTTACGTCGCGATCGTCAGGCGCCCATGGCCGAATCCTCGTTTCTTACCCAACGACGTCAGGTGCCGTCGTCAGATGAAGTTCCGTGGGCAGTGATGCCGACGCATTGAACGGCTTCCGAAATATATGGCCTTGACATGCGCGGGTTATTTAGTATTTTGGTGACTTTAAGATTTTACCCCGTTGTTGAGTTCAGCCACGACGTTATTGACGGCCCCATCAAGGCACGTCCGATGACTACGCAGTAGCCCCGGGGCTGCCAAGAGAATTGGTACAGCTGTCCAAGGACTCTGCGAACCAAGTTTCCGACACTCGCACATTTTTAAAATACCGCTTTCGCTGTCTACCGCCTGGTGTTCTTCCGATGAAACGGGACGGGGTTCATTTCACAACGCATGATTTCGTGGCCGGTGGATTGTGGGCGATTGGAAATGGGCCTGCGCCGGGAATGCGCCTGTCGCTGGCTGGCGGTCGGCCCCTTGCACCATGCGGCATGAGGTGCCCTTTTTTTTTTTCTTCGCTTGTGCCGGATCAACCGACAAATGCGGTCAACCTCATCTGTCTTTTTCTGACGTCCACCGTCTTTGCTGGAGCAAGCCTCAGGCGCCACAGGACTGTCTGCATCGTTTCGCATGCACTTCATAGTTGCGATGTCGAAAGCCGCGTCTGCGCTTCAGGCGCCCTCTTTTCTTCTTAAACTGTTTTCCCCCCCCGTTGTCCCTTTATCGCGAGACATAGTGAGATTATGTGCGGTAGGTGTTGGCTAGGCGCTAGGTTGGCCAGTGAGCGACCGGCTGTGCTAATTGGTGACTCAGTCCGACTGCAGCTGAGCCAAAAGATTGTGCCTTGTTCCGTAGGAGCCTCTCTTCATCTTGAGTCGCCGTGAACTGATGTCCAGGCTGCAATCGCCTCTGATGGACGAATCGTTATCAGCACCCGTGCTTGGGAAATGCGAATGGTAGGGCTGGGATGTCTTTGGTGGCTGTACAGCGACGGTCCGGGATGCGCAGTCGACCATATAATTACAGAGTTGATGGTTGGATGAATGGTGCCTGCAGAGAGGCGCGGTCGTTGTCGTTGACAATTACAGGTTGCCCTTCACCTCATTCCCCAAGGCGTCGCCCCATTTATTTCGCGTGGTCGCCTCCGCCGGTTCTTTGACCACGGCAGCGCTGATGGGCGAGATTAACGAAGGGCGATGCCATCGCACGATCGTTCTCGCTCAATCTCACCAAGCCCGTTGGAACTGGATGTCGGCGAAGAAAGGCAGGACCAGATCACGCTGCGAACGAGGGAGGTCGTTCGTTCTGACACTGTCGGTCGTCGTCAGGGAACGTCCAACTTGAGGTCGTGGCGCCTCCAGTCATGGCAAAGAAGGACAGGGTAGCTTGGGTGAGATACGTACCGGTTCGGTCGTCTGGCAGCGTCCCTTGCGGCTCCACCCCGACGTCGAGGCACGCAGTACCGAGTACTTCGGTCAGGTATCCCACACAAACCTCCATCGTGCTCACTCCCCATTACCGGGATGTACTCGAGAGGATTGGTATGTGGTTTGAACTTTGAAACACACAGTAGTATTGTTTGCGCTGATGTGTCTTCAAACCGGACGGTCCTCAGAAACGTCAAGAGAATATTGCATTCGCTTGGAAACAAATCCTGGACTAGCGGGGAGCGGGAGCGACAACGCCTCGATCTCGCCTGTACCTGACGAGGTACGAAGTACGCCGCACTGGACGGGATGGTGTGCGCCTTGCCTCGGAACAGCTGGACGGGCAACGGTCGGCATCTGACTGCTACCGCGAAGGACGTCCGCCGCTGCCCACCCTCAACGTCGACCGCGAGAGCCCAACTCTGCAATCCGTGAAAAGGTATGTCGTGTGCTGAGCATGAGATCAGGTCAGCGTGCCTGAGGTGGTTCCCGCCCGGTATGGAAAGTGCCGACCTGCTGGAGCTTAGGAGCGGCTTGCCTGTTTGCACGGGTTGAGGCTGGATGTTGACAACAAAAGGGCATCGGAAGCCCCCACAGCCTGATCTGACCTCTGGCACAATGGCCGCTCATCCGTTCTTTGTGCTGCCCCAGACTACCTTGCGCTTTTCTCGATGGCCACTGCCGCCGGAGAAATGAAGGCTACAAGCGACATCGTTAATACCGACGGACGCGTGCCGCAGATTGCGGGTGCATTCCCAAAAGGCAAATCAGCCTAGCATGACTCTCTGCAGACAGCAGCTATTGATTTTAAATACCAACCGATGTGGTCTGCCAGGTACTGAACCGTTGCGAGGACGGAAACTCCGCCAAGAGGTGTTGTTCAAATTGAGAGGAGGGAAAGCCTGTGGACGGGGGCAAAACAGCCTGCAACGGAAGACCGGGGGAAAAAAATTAAGTATCGAAATCAATACCCGAGAGGGCTGTGGGAGTGGTCGCGCAGTGATATCCTCCGGAATTGGAGACCCCATGTCGTGGATATAACGTTGGCAGGACTCATATACCACAGTAATCATTCGCAAGAAAGGGTGGTAAGGGAGAGCAGATCAGGCCGATTGTGCTCCTTATCCGAAGCAATGCCAATGGCTGAAGCAGAGGGGAAAAAAGTAGGTTATCCGATGAAGTGCTATCAAATAATTACCAGGCAAGGTAGGTACCGTGTGCGTACCCGCTCCGAGGCACATCCCGTTACCCATTCCTCGCTTGTGTTAGACAGAGACGATCGAGCGCGAGGCCGAGTAAAGGGTCAACGACTTGAGTGCACTGTTCAGAACAACCCGCAGAATTCTTGAGCGATCGATATGGACGGCATGCAACCAACTTGGGTCAACGAGCAGGAACGGCCCGAAGTTTGGCATTGGGGAGGCAGAGACGAAGCAAGCAAAAGCAAGCCAGGCCAGACGGGGACAGACGCAAGGACGCAGCGACAGTAGTGGGTGGTGTTGTGTTAATATTTGGGTGGGCGGCCAAGAGCCACTGGGCTAGCAGAAGGTGGGATGGAAATGGAACCGACACACATGGGTAATGACGGGGGTGTGGACAACATCTCGTGGACATATCCCTACTCCATAGGGAGCACTTCGTTTCCACAGGGTTGGACAAGCCGGGGTGCGACGAACCAAGGAAGGGGATCGAAGGAAGAAGTGGGCGAGTCGCCGGACACAGCCAGCCAGCCAGCAGCAGCAGCAGCAGCAGCAGCGGCAGCGGCACCTACTGTGTACATACTTAGGAGCAGCGGCGACCGTCGGTCGACTCGAGTTGAATCGAAGCACGGTTGGCCGATTGGTGTTTCCGCATTTCAGCTTGGACTCAGGACGATAAGGTACATGGCAAGCATGGATAGACAAGTCCATGTGGCCCATACAGACACTGAAAGTGAGGTCGGCCGAAGTCGAGATATGCTGCCAGGCAAATCTTGACCGGGCAAGGATGCATCTGAGGCACTGCGTAACACACCAGCGACTCCGACCAACGATGTGTGGAGGTGTGTGTGCGTGTGTGTATGCGGATATCGAGGAGGATCGAAGACTGAGATACCTAACGTGGTGGTGTCGGCGGCGACCAGAGTAGGTACCTGCAAGGTATTCCGTGCCTCCAGAACTGAGGCGCACCATTTGGCTTGGGTTGAAGTCTATGGCTATCACTGCAGTGATTGTATGATGCCCTTGCTCTCTTGCCAAAGGACGTGTGATACTCAGGTAGTTAGACCTGGAGACGTAGGCGGCGGGGAGGATTGGCTGGGAGAGGAGCGATGTCAAAACTGCAAGGGAAAAGAACACTAGGGCGCAGCAAAATGGGTGGGGGAGGGAGATGGCGGACGGGGACGTGGACAGCTCGTCTGGTAACGTGAAGGGAGGTAATCGTGCACGCGAGCGAGGCCAACAAGGCAGGTAACAGGTAGCAAGTAGGGGGGATATGACGGACGTGGCAGTAGCAGGAACCCAACTGCGTGGGAGGTGGAAAAAGCGACAACCGCAGCCTCAACGTCTCATTTGCCATGGCCATCGTCTCTGCACCCAAGTCCCAGGGATGTTATCCTCCTCGCACCTTCCCAACCAACCTAAGGTTCTTCTTGCCTTAATAATGCCGAGCTGCTTGCGTGCATATCTGCTGCTGGCCAAAGGGCGAGTGAGCCACGAATGTTCTTAGGGAAGGTAGGGAAAAGGAAAAGGAAAAGGTAGCAAATTGAGGTGGAGGGCATGTACAGACAGACACTGGGCGAGGTACATGCCATCGTGCCTACCTAGGTAGCCATACCCCCGACCCCCGTCCCAGGCCAGACCCAACAATGGAAGCCAGCCAGCCCCGGCCGGCCGGCTGTTTGAACGTCAACGTCGTCAACCTAGTTTTTTCGTCGTGAATGAAGTTAATTGAGCCTGCTGCCACCTCGCCCTCCGACTTGGCCACACACTGACGACTCCCGACACTCTGGGGACCAACATTGAATTTATTTGCCCATAGATCGGGATGCCGATGGCAAGACATGAGGTCGGGGCAAGGTGTCTGATGTCCGATGAAGGCAAGGCAAGGCAGGGTTTGTATGCACGGAGGACCCAGTCAAGGTACGTCAATACCTCGCCCAGCAAGCGAGCGAGCGGGACACGGCGAGACAGCGAGACGGCGACAGAATCAGAAACAGAGCGATAGAACAGCACAGGTGAGCAGGTCTGAAGGTTGGAGGCAACATATACACGCGCATCGTCGCTTTGCTCTTTTGTCCCCCATCATTTCTTTCCTTCCCTCTTTGCAGTCCTCTCAATAGCCATGGCCATGTGGTCAATGGTAGGAGACGAAAGCGAAAGGCTAGACACATGGTGCTGCTGCCGCCCTCACGCAGACAATCCAAACATGCGGTCGGCCAGAGGGGAAAGGGACTTCCATTGCCTGCGTCGGATGTGTCAGGGCAATCCCCCCCAACTCCCACAAAGAGCGCATGGCGGCGATCTGATAGAAGGAGAACAGAGGTGAGATGGACATGGGGGTGTGTGGTTGGATTCTGCGGCGTTGTCAACCTTGGGGTGAGGTGTGAGGTCGACGGGCCCTTGGTCTGGTGCGAGAGTGATGACTGTGGGAGCGGGTGCAGAGGTACAGAGTGGGTCTAGTATCATGCAGGTTGCATCGATGTATCGTTACCAAAGACCGCGGTGAAGTTTGGGCGTGGCTGGAAGTACCGCATCCTGACCTGCAGCAGATCGATACCTCCCGCGCAGCCCCACAGCAGGGGAGGGAAAAAAGAGAGAGAAAGAGAGAGAGAGAGCGCGGGCCTGGCTGCTGTTTCTCTGCTATTCCTTCAACTGCTGCTGCTGCTGCTGCTGCCGCCGCCTCTGTGGCCCAGACGGGACTGGAGAGGCATTGCCTTGGCTTAACATTGGTCTGCTGTTGATAGGCCGGTACGTACCGGACACATCAGGTACTTGACCCATACTTTACCTTACCTGCTACTGCCAGACCTGACGCTGCCATGCAGCGCGGTGCGGTGCGGCAGCGGTTGAAGTACCTAGTAGCCTTAGCAGGAGCCACAATGTGCGGCGGCAAAGCAGAAGAGCACCTCAGCAGAGCCCAGAGTCATGGGCGCGGCGAGGCCAGACAGCACAGGGCAGGGCCAGGGAGATAGCTGATGAGCTAAAGCGAAGGTGAAGAGACAAACCGATCGGGCCCGGGCCAGGTGCAGTCAGAGACAGAGAGACATGGTCAGAGACGCTGAGTAGGTAGAGAGAGCAGAGAGCAGAGAGAGAGATATGCAGCGGTGCAGCAGTGCAGCAGTGCGGTACGGTGGCCCTTGTCATTGTCCTGGTCCCTGGTCTTGGCCCATCCATCCAATTCTGGTCGTGGTCGTGGTCGTGGTCGTGGTCCTGGGAGCTGGGAGTGGGAATCGGAGCTGGTAGTAGTAGTATCCGTAGTAGTAATGTGTACATATGGCAAGGCAAGGTAAGGTAATGTAGGTAGCTGGTATTGGCTGGAGCGAGCGAGCGCGACCTTCGTCGACGTTTCCCGTCCACGGCCGCGGTCACGGCCGCACGTCTTTGGTTCCTTTCCATCCTTACCTACCTACCTTGCCTACCTTGCCTTACCTTTATTTCTCCATACCTACCTTTTACCTCTTTCTACCTCTACCTCTGCCGCAGTACCTTGCCTCTTCCTGGCTTGCCTTGCCGTGAGGTACCTTGCCTGCCTTCCCACACCTCCACGCCGGCACCGTACTTTCCTTGCCTTAGCATTTTGTCTTCCGCTTGTCTGGACCCGGCCCCGTCGTCTTCTTCTCCTTCCATCTTCCCACATCACTTCCTCCCTGCCCATCTTCACCACCTTCAAACTCAACCCAATTCACCCAGCTTCACCTCTCCCTGGTCGCGCCGCCTTCTATCTTGACGCTTGGCTGTCATTTTCTTCCGCTCACAGCCCGTCGTCCTCTCTCACACACACACTCACCCTCCTCTTTTCCTACTCTACAGAGTACACTCACTCTCACTCTCATTCACACGCATACATCCCATCCACCCAAGCATACGCATCCATATCACACACTCACGCGCACCCGCCCTCTTCGGCTTCGCTGCCTGCCTGCAGGACCTGGTCATATCCAGGTATTGTCATCATTCAAATATCACAGTCCTCCTGTTCGAGTCTGCCTTCGACTCGTAGCCGTCTCATGGGCTCAGTCTGGTTTCCATCGCTCGTCGCGTTGCATCACTAGCTGTCGACTACTACTTCGATCGGTCGTCATATGGCTCGGAGCCTCCCCTTCGTTCCTCTAGAGACGAGCTTCGACCTGTCGGCCCTCTTGCTTCTACCTTTTTTGCGGGAAGGGCCCCGACTATCTTCAACCTGCCTTCTGCCATCGCGCAGCTAGCCACAAGAACAATGGCGCAGAAAACGCAAAATGCCAGCAGTTCTGAGGACCAATCTGCCAGCGCCACCCCATCCGCACAAGACGCCTCGGATTCCGCGCAACCTTCAACGTCGGGCGCATCAACGTCCAAGGCGTCCTCCGCCGCCCAGAAAGCAAACCTGACTGAGCTTGACACCGCCCTGCGCAACTCATCTCAACCCATGGCCAAGTCATCATCATCTGGCTCAGACCTTGCTGCCAAGGACGCCGCCATGGAGGCGGCCAACCCCTACGGAACGCGCTCGCGAAATCGCACTGGATCTTCGCGCCCCAACTACGCCGAAGACAGAGACATCGACGTCGACATGTACGACGACTTCCCCGAAAAGAAGGATCAGGAGTCCAAAAAGTCGGCGCGTCACAGTAACGTGTCAGCGACTTCCGCCCAGGAGCCTCCGCGTTCCAACGGCCCATCCCGCAAAGCTCTCACATCCGACGACACCAAGGCCATCTCCTCACAAAATGGTGCCAAGGATCCGCAGCCCGCCGCCAACGCAGTTCCGACGGCACAAGCATCCAGCTCGTCGGCGACGACGCAGCCCACCAAAAAGCGCAAGGCCACATCTCAAGCTGCCTCGCAGGCACAGGCAGCACCATCTGGCGCTGCATCGCGAAAAGCCGCGTCAGGTCCCTACGCCAGCTCATACGCAGAGACGAACATGCTCAGTTTCGAGAGTTGTGGCGCGAACCCCAAGGATGGAAAGTTGGTGGCGGATGACGGGACTGTACTAGCACCAAATGGTAAGACACCAACAAACCACACACCCATCCTTGTGCGCATTTGGATTTTATTTTTCGGGAGGGTGGCATGCTGATCCGCATCACAGACAACGTCTACCTCGTGTGTGAACCCCCAGGCGAGCCTTACTACCTGGGCCGCATCATGGAGTTTCTCCACACGCAGAATGACAACACCAAGCCGGTGGATGCACTTCGCATCAATTGGTTCTACAGACCAAAGGACATTGGGAAAAAGGTCAACGACACTCGCTTAGTGTTTGCGACGATGCATTCCGACATTAGTCCTCTTACGGCATTGCGAGGCAAATGCCATATCAAGCACAAGGCTGAAATTCCCAACATGGACGAGTACCGGAAAAAGTCAGATTGTTTCTGGTACGAGAAGCTGTACGACCGCTACATCCAGAAGAATTACGACCTCATTCCCACGTCCACCATCGTGAACGTCCCCGAAAGGGTGAAGAAAGTGTTGGACGAGCGCTGGAAATTCGTTATTGTGGAGCAGGGCCGCGGAAAAGAGTTCACTAGCGCGGTGAAGTCCTGCAAGCGATGCAGCGGCTACTGTGCAAGGTTGGTCCACCCATTTCGCCGTTTGAGTCCGAGAGAGGGACCTGGGGTCACTAACAGTGCAACAGCAATGACTCGGTCGACTGTGCTGTGTGTAAGAAGACATATCACATGAATTGTGTCAGGCCGCCGCTGCTGAAGAAGCCCTCAAGAGGTTTCGCCTGGTCTTGTGCTGCATGTAGCCGCGCGCAGGAGCGCAAATTAGAGGCCCGCCACACGCCCAATCTGCTGGATCCCGCCGGTGACGACGACGATGATTTGTATGATGATGATGACGATGAAATGCAAATCGACACCGAGCGAACCAGCCTCGCCGACGACGACGAGCACCGCACTGGCACGGCTGAGCAGATTTATCAAGCAAGTCTTTGGCCTTGGCGATATCTTGGAATGCACTGCAAGCCTGAGGATGCACTGGATTACGACGATCGCATTTATCCTCGCGCTAGCACCCGCATTGGCCCGAAGCATCAAGCCAACGTGCTCCCCTGGCCTGGTCAGCCTGTGCAGTATCAGAAGCCTTTGGAGACAAGAAGGCAGGGCAAGAAGGGACCTAATCTCTCCAAGGAAGCCCAGGCAAAATTGGAGGAAGAGAAGCTCAAACGCGAAAATCGGCCGAAGTGGGTGCAGGACGAACCCCCTGGCTACGTGGCCAGAGGAGAGGATCTCGACAGTGATGACCCGAATGCGACATCCACCCGGATTTGGATGCCTCCTGCGGATATGGAAGCCAACCATGGCTGGGAAAACAAGCTGGACAAGTACATGGAAAAGGCTGAAGAGCAGGCACCCAAGTTCAATCTTCCCAAGAACTCCACTAACCTGCACGATGTGGCACTGGAGACATACTTCAACAGCGGCTATAATTCGGACCGAGCCCTCAAACTATTTGCAGAGACCGACAAATCGGCCTTCAAAGAGCCCGACCTGACCGCTACAGAGCAGAAAAAGTTCGAAGAAGGTGTGAGCAAGTATGGATCTGAGCTCTATCTGGTCAAGCGACACGTCAAGTCCGTTCCGCCAAGCACAATCGTCCGTTACTATTACACATGGAAAAAGACGCCTCAGGGCAAGCAGATATGGGGCAATTTCCAGAACAGGAAGAGCAAGAAGGAGGCCAAAAGGGCGGAGCAGGCCGCGAGCAAACTGCAGGACGACATTGCCGACGACGCTGACGATTCAGCCTTCGACGCCGAAAAGGCCCAGACCAAGAAGAAGGGGTTCTGTTGCAAATTTTGTCACACAAAGTATTCCCGACAATGGAGGAGAGCTCCGAACGCCTCCGGAACGCTAGTCACTGAGACTGGAGGCAAATCCTCAAACAAGGACAAGGGCGGACAGTATATCCAGGCACTTTGCCGCAGATGCGCAGAGCTTTGGCGGCGCTATGCCATCCAGTGGGAGGATGTCGATGAGGTTGCAAAGAAGATCGCGCAAGCCGGTGGTAAAGCCTGGAAGAAACGCCAAGATGAGGAGTTACTCAAGGAGCTCGAGGCCGCCAAGGAAATGCACACCTACTGGAACACGCCGCCGCCCGTCAACACCCCAGAGCCACCTGCAGCTGCCGTTGCCGCACCCTCCAGCGAGCCGCCACGGAAGAAGCTCAAGGGAGCCGCCCCAGACCGAGATTCGGAGCCTTTGGCGTCTGACTCGGCACCCAGCCACCCGAAGAAGAAGGAGAAGGCTGCCGAGAAACCTGCGCCCCCGCCAGCTCCCGAGATTCCCAAGGCGCGGACCATGCCTTGCGCGATTTGCAACCAACTAGAGCCATTAGGAGATCAGCATCTGTCTTGCAAGGAGTGTCGATTGACGGTCCATCGCAACTGTTATGGTGTCGTTGACAATAGGAATCCTGGCAAATGGGCTTGTGATATGTGCGTCAACGATAAGAATCCTCAAATCTCCATTGTAAGTCATCCTCCGTCCTTGCCAAAAGTCCGGATGATGTTAACTCCCAGCAGCAATATAAGTGTGTACTGTGCCCTATTGAGCATACAGAACACGACTTTGTTGAGCCGCCCAAGGTCTCAACCTCAAAGAAGAAGTCAGAGAAAGAAAAGGAGCGGGAGAGGCTTGAACGAGAACAAGCACAGAAGACTGCCGACTACTACCGGAAGAAGCAGGAGGAAACAAACCGACCAGTGAACCCTCGGGAGCCACTCAAGCGCACCGCCGACAACAACTGGGTGCATGTCACCTGTGCTGTCTGGACTCCCGAAGTCAAGTTTGGTAATGCCAAGGCTCTCAGTCCATCCGAGGGCATTCCTTCCATTCCTCGTGTGAGGTATGATGAGGTCTGCAAGGCCTGCAGCCACAAAGGAGGTGCCTGTGTTGCCTGCCACAACTGTCGCAATCCTGGTATGTCTCTTAAGCCCCTTATCTGATGAAGCCCGTCTAACAACTGCCTTCTAGTCCATGTGGAATGTGCTCGCCAGCAAGGCTACCTGCTTGGATTCGACATTACACCCGTCAAGGGGTCCCGCAGAGACCAGTTCAACCTGGTGACTATTAATGGCGAAAGCGGTGTTATGTCTGCGACAGTTTGGTGCAAGGACCATGTTCCGACAAAGTCCATTGTCCACCGAATGCACGACATTGTCAACGAGGATGGGCTCAATGCCCTGCAGCTCTACGTCCAAAGTTACAAGCAGGCGGATCTCACTTTGACTGGTACTGTCCGAAAGGCCAACTTGATGACAAATGCTGCGAAGATGGGCAGTGTGCCTGTCACTCCGGGTGCTCGACGGGCCTCAACCACAACTCTTCCAGTCAACGGTGTTTCCCACCACGCAAACAGCGAGACAACCCACGATCACCAGGCCGGAGAGAAGATTTGCATTACTTGCGGTATTGACGTCAGTCTTAAGTGGTGGCCAATTGAGAACTCTGATGAGCGAGAGCTTACCAACGGCCACTATGGAAGTCTTGGATCGGAGGCTCAGAAGTTCGTGGAGCAGAGAAAGTTCCAATGCCACAAGTGTCGTAAGGCCAAGCGGAAGCCCAACCCCCATCCACCGAAGGATCCCTCTCCAGTTGTTGAAGCTGCGCGAGTGGTGCCTCCGCCGCTCCCAGTGGTTCCGCCCCATCATGCTCTTGCTGCACCCCCGCCGGCTTTGAGAAGCCCTCCGACGACCGGCCCAGAGGCCAGGGCGCGCAGTCTCTCGGCATACGCCTGGGTGGCCCCGGCACCAGCTCCAGCTGTCGCTGCTGCCGCTGCCGCCAACGTCCCGGTACAGCCTCCGCCTCCGCCCCCGCCTCCGTCTGCACCTGTCTCTCAGCCCGCGGGACATCCCCCGGCGGCTCCTACAGCTCCACCACCGGTCCAGGCCCCGGCACCTCCTCCCATACCGCCACCAGCTACCCACCAGCCTTCTGGCCCCTATGGCCACCCACCTCCCGGGCCAAGGTACGACTGGCATGGTCGCGCTCCTCAACACAATTCGCCGCCACAGCGACATCCGCCTTTTCAACCTCTATCTACTCTGCGCCCGCCCCCGATGGCCGTGCCACAGACGCACCCTCCATTGCCGACGGGTGTTCCAAACGGGCACATGGGCCAGCCAGCGCCACACGGAATGCCGCCTTCTCCTCTCATGGCAGGCTCTATTACTCACGGGCCGCCGTATATGCACCCTTACCGGCAGGACGCTCACGCGCCACCCCATGGAATTCCCAACGGCGGACCGCCCCAAAGAGGCCCCGACTCATTTTCGCGAGGACTGTTGCCCCAACGGGCGCCATACGCCAGCAGCCCTCCGGGGCATGATGCGGGAGGCCCTTTGAGAACTCCGGGCATGCGGCCAACGAACGAGCCTCCCCGGCCGGCGGGCGCAAGCACGAGTCCCTCATTGCGCAATTTGCTTTCTTAGGCGGCGATCACGATCAAATCAATTTCAGGAGTCTTGTCGGCCAATCGAGCATTTTGAGACGGGCCAGGCGTTGGAAGATGGCCTGTGTCAGTCCTTCAGGAAATCAACGGCAATGCGTCTAGCCTGGGTTGTCCGTGTAGGAGACGCAAAGATGCCACTGCTCTTTCAGACCGGAAGTGTGATGATAGCAAGTGACTGGGATCACGGGGAATGCATGGGTGGCACAAATATCCCGTGAAGCACTTTTTGTTAGATATGGTTGAATAGAAGCGGTGAATGATATCAATATTGAATCCGCAATCAAGAAGCCCCAAGCCATGCAACGCAAAGTGACGTTGATTGAATGTATCTGCAAGCCACCCCAGACCTACTCCTCGCCAATATCCTCGTTCCTGTCTGCGTCAGCCTACCCGGTCCTGTGATGCTGGGGCTTGGATGAACCCTTACCATACGTCGGGCTTCTCGGCGATGAACTTATCCATAAGAGCCTTGCACTCTACGCTGTCGACGACGACGACCTCGACTCCGCGTTGTTTGAGATACTCCTCGCCGCCGAGGAAAGTCTTGTTCTCCCCGATGACGACGCGGGAGATGCCATAGAGGAGGCAGGCGCCAGTGCCTACATTTCATATGAGTGTCATGAGTATATACGGCAGTGTTCTCACGGTTGTAAACTTACACATATCGCAGGGCGAGAGGGTCGTGTACATTGTGCTTCCTAACGCAAGTGAGTGTCCATTCGGGAGACGGAGTCGGAGAGGCTTCTGGAAAATGCTGACCCTTGTATGTCTTGCCTGACAAACGACCAGAGTTGAAGAGAGCGTCTGTCTCGCCCTTGAGAGTGGAATTTTTTGTTTAGTACTGGAATATCGGATCAAATAGGGGGGTTTCGACTTACGTGGTGGATTGCAGAGCCCATCTGGACACGGCGGTTGTGGCCCCGGCCGAGGAGCTTACCATCTGCGGAAACCAGGGCTGCTCCGATCTTGATGGTCGATCGTCGTTAGTCTACCAGTTCATGAATTGCTGCGTTGCTCCGAGACCGTCGTTCTGCGGCACATACAGGAACACCGCCCTCGGCGGCGCCAATCCTGGCCTCCTCGATCGCGATCGCGAGACCCTCTGCGTCGTTCATCGTGGCTGGCGGCTGCGGACGCGTGGAGGGTGTGGCGTTGCGGTTGGCGGACTTTCGAAGTAGGTTGGAAATATGAGAGAGGTGGGGGCGGGGTATGTGGTTTGTGGAAAAGTTGCGCGTGTCACGTTTTGACTTTCACGTAAACCACGGAGAACACTCGAAGAGCAGAAACCTCCTTTCTTGTTTGAGAGGTTAATGATATTTCTATGGGACTGGACGCTAAAAGGGGGGGTTTTCCTGCTAAGGAGTTGGATGATGGAGACGGGTTTGCCGGCGGAGATAGTGAGGGTATCTGGGGATATCCTTATCAGCGGATCCACTTGAGTCGATTGATGAGGTACTGTCGCAAGAAAGAGTCTATGGAAGAGTTATCAATAATGGCGGAGGCTGTTTTGAAAATCAAACACTGAATTTGTAGAGACATTGAGCTACGTTGTGACACCATGTATTGGGCGACGTTAGTTTTGCTCTGTTACCAACTCCAACTTGAGATTTGGCCAAGCGACTACTATCACATCCTCAGCAAGGTATCAAAAGCCTTCGATTCGCCTCAATTGTGTCACGTTAGTCCGAGCACAGATTTTTGAGTACTATATCCACTCCAAATCTCATTAGAAATGCGGTGGAGAACAGTTCGTGATGTTGAGTTGCGTATCAGACAGTCTCTGTTGAAAGAAGCAGCGAGATTTTGGATACTCATGCAATCATGTTGGCCTTTCGATTCACGGGCTTCAATTGCGACCGCGACTTGATACTTGTTCCTTGCATTTATTTTTGTGGTCGAGATAAACTCAACAGCTACGCCCTTTCCATGAGGAATTGACTAATGACTACGCAGGTGCAGCTCCATCCGGTGATCTGTCCCTTCCAACAGGCTGCCAGTCATCTCTTTATTTCTCTTATAAGACAGTGCTTCGTAGAGATTTCTCTCTTCACATCACACCGTCTTTCACACTAACTCATCAAGTCTGTTAACTCAGCAAGCCAGCACCAGGGTTTCAGACCCAAGCCGGCTTGGCAGATACAACACAACTACAAAATGGATGACGACTCCCAGCCCTCGAGACATCACGACCGGCTTGCATTTTTTGCGCTGACCAACAAACTTCGGGACTGGGCGCAGGTCCACGACCATGCCGTGCCTCATCTATTGACACTCGAGGATCACCGTCTCATCAGGGCATGCGATATAGTTGACCCCCATGAGTTAGCTCTCACCAAATGGAAGCCAGGCCCCGCAGCCATAGACCGCATGGTGCGAAGGAGATACCGAATCACGATCGTGGCAACAGGCAAGTGCGTATTCGAGGTGTGCCCTAAGTGGCACCGCTTCATCAAGCCTGCTGTTTGTCAGTGGCGGGAAAGAGCAAGGCAGATCTTGCCTGAGATTTTCGCGGCGGAAAGACCGACTCAGAAAGACAACGTTGGCGAGGAGAGCAATGTGCGGAGCAGCGCAGACTTGGGTTCACGAAACAGAGACAAACACCGTGGAGGTAGCGACGCTGACAACATGGCTGAGTACGTCTCATCGGACTCTTGCGCGGAAGCAGAAAACTCGAGAGAGAGTGAGAAAACAGAGCCACGTGATGCAAGTAGCAACACTGACTACGTTTACACATATGCAGGCAATGCAGCCAAGCAGGGGCAGCGCGCCAAGAACGACAACGGCAATAACGGACCATCGAAAAAGACCAGACCTCATGTTCCACGGAAGGAACAGAGCGATGCACGACCGCGAGCCAAAGCAAGGGTCAAGGCAGCCCGCAGCCTCACGTCGCCCCGATTCATGACCTCGTTTGAGCCTTATCGAGACTCGACGGCCGAAGGTCGGGCTAGGAAGCTGACAATGACCCCAGCCCAGGCCAAGACGCATGCTGAGCAATGCGCGAGCTCAACTCCCGAACATCAGACAACGAAGCCCAGCGAAGCAGCTTTCTGGGCCAAAATCTCTCGCAGACCATCAGATGACATGATAACGGGTGGGCCCGCCAGCCGGGCCGAGTTTGCTCAGATGCTCCAAACGCGGAAGAAGAAATTGAAGCGTGCGGAGAAGTTAGGCCGGATCGAGAAGGGGAAGAAGTTGCAAAAGGCAAAAGCGCTGAGAAAGAAGGTCGCGATGAAGTTTGCATAAACTCTAATGAAGGCTCGATTCTCGAGGGGAAGGGGGGATGCCTTGGTGGAGCGAGGCCGTTGGAGATCAACAGATTGCGGTACACAATGTCGGCGTGTACCTCATCTTACCCCTCCACAAAAGCTCAACTTACCCCCCCCCCCCCCACAGACTCCCCATAGGTTTAAGCCTATTTCAGACATATCACTAAGGTTAGCAGAAGTTCTATAAGTATATTAAGTAATACACTTTAAAATATCTTTTTATTTTATAGAAGCTGCATAATTTAATAGATAAATACTATAATTTAAAGCAGAATATAAATTATAATTAGATTATATTTCTATATAGTTTTAAAATTAATTTAGTAGTAGTTTATAAATAACCTCTTTTATATATATATATATATATATAATTATAATAATATTATCTTTTAATAGCTAAATAGCTATTATATTACTTATTAAATCTTTTGTATTAAGTATAAATTATATTTATATTATAATTAAAACTACTAATAATATAGATATATTAAAGCTATTTTTAAAACTAAAGTTTTAAAATAAAAACACTTTATCTAAAAAAGAAAAAGCTTTTAAGTTTATACTTAAAGAGAAAAAAAAATAAAAACCTATTATTATAAATAAAATTATAATAAATTAACTATATATATTTATTATATAGAACCTTTTTAATAATATATAGTTAACACTTTAGATATAATTTAAAGTAAACTTAAACTATAATATAAATATATTTAAATTATATTTTAACTTATTTTCAAAAAATATATAAAAAGAAATAAAAGAACTATTACTATTCTTTTTACTAAAGAATTTAATATATCTAATTACTACTAAAATAGTATTCTTTTATTAATACTTCTCTAATTTTCTAATTATAAATCTAAATAGCATTATATATATTATAAATCTAAATAATAAAGATATAACTTAGCAAAAGAATATCTTAAACTTAATATATACTTATAAAAATATATTTTAATTATATTTCTAATTAAGCTTAAATAGATTTAATACTATTATGCAGATATATTAAGCTATAGCAAAAAGATATTTTTAACTTTTTTAAGAATATATTATAAGTATTATATATTAAGTTGCTCTAATATTAAAGTTTGCTTTAAATTAAGTTTTTAATTATAAAAAATAAAAGTTATAAATTTTAGTTAGATTCTAAAGTTTTTATAAAATTAGCAGCAAAAAAATATTACTATTCTTAAAGAAATAAATATTTCAGCAGCTTAATAAACAGTAATCTAATACTTTTGAGATATCTAGCAGTATTTTTACTAAAATTAAGTATATAAGAGAAGATATTTAGCTACTTACTATTTAAAATAAGCAGTAGCTTAAGTATATTTAAAGCCTTATTTAGATTATATTTACACTATATTTTAATATAAATATAAACAATCTTAAGTTATATACTAATTATTTATTATAAAAACTATATACCTTTATATAAACTTAGAATAAAGCATTTTTAGAGGCTAGTTAAAAAGCTATTTAACGCTCTAAATATTTAGAGATTTTTAAAGACTTAAATTAAATAGTACTACTTTATAAACTAAAGCTTATTAGTATTATAGCTAATTTAAAACTAATACTATTATATAGTTATTAGTAAATAAGTATAAAGGCTAAAATGCTATAAGTTTACTAGCTTTAAATTATAAAAAAAATATAGTCTTAATATAGTCTTAAATAAACTATATCTAAATAGCAATAATACACTTATTTTAATTAATTATAAATATAAATTTAAGCTTATCTTACTGCTAAATCTAAATAAGTTGCTATTTGCAATATAGATTTCAACTAAAATTTATAACTATCTATTACTAATTTTAGATAAAATTCCTTAAGAATATTTAGATAAACTAACTGAAGCTATTATAAGAATTTAAAACCTTAATTTTATATATAGTAAATATTTAGTCTTATATCTAATTATATTTCTAATATATTTCAAACAGCTTCACTTATAGCTAATCTAATAATATAAAAGCTGTTATAATAATATTAAATAATCACTTTTAGTAATATTTATATATCTCTTTTATAAAAAGAGAAGATTATAAGAATTATTATAAAGTTAAATGCTTTAGTCTACTTTTAAACTAACTTAATTAATATAATATAGCAACTATATTATATTAAAAAAAATAAGCAGTTTCAGATATATTTTATCTATATTTATTTAAAATATAATTCTAATTAAAATAAGTAGTATATTTAAGATATATTTTATAATAGAACTAACTATATTATTTACTGCTTTTACTCTAAATAACTTTAGATAATATAAAAAAAACAGTTTATTAAAGTAGATATATCTTTTAAGCATATTAAAAAGGCAGAAAACTATAAACTAATTTTTGCTAAATTCTTAGCAGCTATATAATAAAGTAAAAATATATTTAAAATATATTACCCTCTAGTTACTTATATTTAGATAGTTAAAATATATATCTAGTTTTTTATAAATAGTAAATTTATATAGCTTTATTTTTAAGTATTTATAATGCTTTATATACTTTAAAAAAAGTATCTCTTTAAAGTATTATAATAGAGGTATTACTATCTTAATAACCTAAGTATAATAAATATTCTTATTATAGACTAAAACTTAAAATAGCTTTTAAATATAGATATATTATATTTTAATTATATTCTAAAGCTAACTTATATAAAGTTTAATTACTACTTCTATTTAATTAACTTCTAAAAAAGAGATTAGCAATAGCAAATTTATTAAAGTGTTATATTTTGTAAAATATACTTCTAGAGAAGAGTTAAATAACTTCTAAAGCTAAAAAGTAACCTAAAGATTGCATATTACTACTATCTTTTTGCTATTATAATAAGTTTATTAAATATGCATTCTAAAGAGGAATATATTATATTTATAAGCAAAATCATTAGTATATAAATTATAATTAGACTATATTTATAATATGCTAATAAGATATTAAACTACTTAAATAGTAACTAGCTTATTATATAATAAATAATATCTAAGTTAAATTTAATTCTTATAGCTTGCTTAAATTAATTAATCTTACTAATCTCTTAAAGCATTTAGAACTTAGTATAGCTAAATATAAATATTATTAAAAGAAGCTATTAGCATAAATATACTTATAAGCAATAAAAGCCTTTATTTAAAGCAGTATATATATATAGAAAATCCTACTAAATTATATTTCTATTATAATACTAATATAATAGCTCTTATATTATTAATTAAAATTATATAAATATAAATAAAATTGCATAAATAACAGAAGTACTTTTAAGTTATTAAAATTAAAGTCTCTATATTTATTTTAAGACATCTTTATCTATTTATTTATATAAATACTAAGCATATTTCTATTATATTTCATACTGATTTCTATAGAATATAAAAAGCTAGTTACTACTTCTAAAAGTTCTAAAGTTATTATTATTAAAGATATAATCTTAACAGCTTCATCTTTAAAAGTATTATAATTAATAAAAGTATCTAAGTCTCCTTTAGTAATAAGAAAATAAGTTATATCACTCTATTTAAAACATATTACTAATATATTTAGATATTAATAAAAGCAGTTTGAAATATAATAAGAAAAGCAGGCTTATCTTGATATTCTTAATAATAACTTAAGTTAATTAAGTAATATAAAACTTAAAATATAACTTAAAGATATTAGAATTCAAAAGATTAAACTTCTATTAAAAATAAAAGATAAAAGTAAAGAGGGCAAATTATAATTAAAATAAGTTAAAAATATATTTATAGATAGTTTATAGTTTTAAATAATTTAGTTTAAAAATAACTTAAATTGCATAATCTAACTTCTTAGCATTTAAATACTTAACTTTATTCCTTTTATATTTATTACACTTTATATATATATTTAAGCTAATTACTGATTTCACAGCATATTAATTAATTTAAACTAATATTAGATTATATTATAAATAGATTATAAATATTTCAAAAAATATACTTATTTATTTATCTTATATAGTAATTCTCTATAGTTATTACTATATTTATCTTATAATTAATTAAAACAGTCTACTATTTCAGCTTAGTTTGCATAAATATAAGTATTTAATTAACCTAAAAGCTCTTTTAAAGATAGAAGTTTATTATTATTTAAATCATTAATTATTTATAAATATTAAGGTGAAATAATAGTCTCTTAGTGAATATATTTAGATTATATTCTAAATATATTTAACGCCTTATTAGATATTACTAAGATTATTTATTTATATATTTTTATTTTTATAGCTATAATATCTAAAATACTTAATAATAATAACAATAATAATAAGTCTTTAATATCACTTAGGTTTATAACTAGAACATTATTAGTAAGTAGTTTTAATTTAAATAGATTATCTAATAGTATTTAATAGAAGTCTAGCTATTAGTTAATTATAATTTAATTAGAATAAAATGCTGATATATACCTTTTATCTCTATAATTTGCTTTTA
Organism: Colletotrichum horii; assembly: GCA_027406005.1. Lineage (NCBI taxonomy): Eukaryota > Fungi > Ascomycota > Sordariomycetes > Glomerellales > Glomerellaceae > Colletotrichum > Colletotrichum horii. The sequence continues at coordinate 6,155,907 of JANVYB010000001.1, read as the reverse complement.
ATTTAGCATTCCTTAATAATTAACAGCATAAATAACCTAATAGAAGTCTTTTATATACTAAGCTAAAATTAACTAATCTATAAAGAAAGCTTAATTATAATAAGAATATATTAGAACTATAGTTAGATAGCTAGTGTAAAAGTATACTTACTTGCTGCATATAGAGAGTAAAAACCCTATTATTATAGTATTTTAGAAACTAGTAAAAAACTTCCTCTAATTAGATATATATATAGCTATTCTTATTTATTATAAATGCTAGCTATTAGTTTGAATATTGCTTAAGTTTGAAGTATTATTTATAATATTAAGACTAGGTTAATTATGTTAGCATTAGGTTTATAATATATATAGAAATAGAGAGATATAAACCTAATTTATAATCTCTTTAATTATTATATTGAAAACTTTAATATTTTACTATAAGTATATCACTATAAAGCAAAGCCTTTATAGTAAATATAGTTTCTCAAAAAAAGAAAACATTTTAAAAGTTAATTATAATTTAAATAGAATATAGTTAGAGTAGCAATATAATTAACTAGTAGATAAGAAAAAATTTAAAGTGATTTAAAATATAATAAGAAATATAAAATATAAGGCATTTCTCTATCTTTTTTAACTTTATATATTTAATTAAATTAAGAAAAAGTATCTTTAGTAGTAGTAAATATAAACTTCTTTAGCAGCATTAAGCTAGGTTATCTATTATTCTAAGCTAATCAGAAGCAGGCGATAAGTAGAAATACCACTCTCAATATATAAGCTAACTGCTTTAATATATAAGCTACTTAAAATTTCTATTTTTATCTACTTATTAACCCTTCTATCCTCTTTTTTTTTTCCCTAAATAATATCTTTACTATAGCTAGCAGTATTCACTTAAAGCTAGCTGTAAGCTATATATTCACCTTCTTAATATATATATTTTTATTTCTTTTTTATTCTTTTTTAGATTTAAATTCTAAACTTAATTCTAATATAATCTAATAATTAAACCTCTTCTAGTAATATCTATTACAAACTATTTATCTTATTACTATCTCTTTCTTAATAGAGATTTATTCTATAAATATTAATTTTCTTAGCAATATAAATAGAACCTAACTAAATTATAATCTAAATATAATTAGAATATATTTATATTTTAAGTTTATTAAAGCTAAAAGTAAATCACCTTCTATTTTAATAAGATGTTTTATTATTAAAACTACAGCAAAAGTGATAAACAGCCTATCCTTTACCTTAATACAATTTATATTATTCTTTATTTTATTTCAAATATAATTTTAATATAATTCCTATAGCAAAAGTTTAAAAACCTTATAGCTTTATACTACTACTACTTTTTAATTTATAGCAAAAAAGAGAGCAGTTAAAAGCTTTCTATTAACCTTACTAATAACTAGAAAAATACTAATAGCTATCCTTCTAATATAAAGAAAATAGCATTCCTCTATAAGTTAAAAACTAATAAAAACCCTACTTAATTATAATTAGATTACTAATAAAATATAATTTAACTATACTCTTAAAGTAATATATAAACTTTTAAGTTAATACCTAAAAGTTTAATAAGAATTATATTATACTCTTATATTAGCAATTTTCTAAATTGCTCTTCACTTCTGCTAAAGCTAACTAAATTACTACTCTAACTAACTCTAAAAAGCAAAAGATATAATAACCTAATAAAGATATAATTAAAATATATTTCTAATATAATTAAATAAATAAAAACTATTTATAGCTACTTTCTCTTAAGCTTATACTTTAGCAGCATATTACTAAAGCTAAAATAAATCTTAAAATAAAAAAAGCTGCTATAAATATTACTTTCTAGTAGAAGTTAGCTGCTTATAATAAAATAACTATAGATTAATTAGATTTTTAAAACTTAAAGCTTAAAATATATATTTTTATAGAAATATATTTTAAATATAATATTAATATAATTCAGCCTGCTTTTAAGCCTTTATAGCTTTCTAAAGCTACTTCTATTACTAGTAATAATATAAACAGCTAGTTGCTATATACCTCTAAGTTACAAAAGCAAACTGTTTTTAAGCCTTTTAGCTTTAAAAAAAATAAATTATATAAATAATATATTACTAACTTTAATAAGTTTTTCTTTTATAAATTATCTCTAATAAAAATATAATCTTAATATAATTAAATTTAAATATTAAAAAGTATAACTTTTAAAGCAATTAATATAAAATTATAAAATTAATTAATTCAGCTTATAATCACTTTCTTATTAAAACTAAAGCTAATAGCAAAATTAGCTCTATTAATATATTTTAATACTACTTTACTACTATTAAGCTTAAGTTTAACTCTAGCCTTAAAAGCTAGCAAAAAGAATAAAGTGAAAAAACTAAAGCTTAAGCAGAATTTAAAACTTTTTTAAAACTAAATAGAAATAAACTTAAAGAAACTTTTAGATATAATTAGAATATAATTAAATTATATTTAAATTATAATTTATATATTCACCCTCTATAGATAAGAACAGACTAGCATTACTTTTACAAACTTATAAGTAACTTCTATAGGTATAAACCACCTAATTTGAGAAAGGTAGGGAGGGGTAAGATAAGCTTTTGCGGGGGGGTAAGCTGAGGTGTTAACCAACACAATGTCACTCTGGAACCAATTTCTCCCGAAGCTTGCATCGGCGTTTATCTAAAAGTAAACTCGTATATCAAAATTTGGTGGGGCCGTTTTGAGATCATCTCAAGGAGGAAAGACATTGGAGACGCCTGAAGATCAGTCCGATGTAGCCACGTGATGACGCATGTGATCCGATGTTCTTCCTTCAGGAACCTCAGGAACGGGAGGTGTCGAGAAGCAAAGCTGGGTGGTCAGCCAAGAGGCCAAAAATGCAGTGAAGGACTAAGGTACTACACGACCGGGCTGGGCGCATCTTCTCCGCTGCCCAGGTCGGGGTGGCTCGTGCGCCGTCACCCTGGCGAATCACCAATAAGGGGCTCGGGACACGGGATAGGTGGTGAGGTTGACAAGACCGGGGGGAGGGAGTTCCACTCCTTCGTCCTGGCCGGAGCAATTGTAAATAGCATCCCGATCATCACAGGTCCGGTCTAGCAAGCGGATGTCCACTGAGAGAGAGAGCCAGCGAGAGAGAGAGAGAGAGAGGGAGAGAGAGAGACTCTGGAGAGGAAGAGAAAGACAGAGAGTGTGTGAGTGTGAGTGAAAGAGCCCCTTCCCCCGCCGACACGGGGACCAAACGAGCCACTGGAATGACCGTAGACGGGACCCAATGTAAAAGGCCCCAGCAGGCAGGCATTGATCGATGATGGGCGGCCCTTTCCTTTTGGGCTCTGTCCTCCGCCGCAGTTTCCCCTCTTTGGGGGCATGTTCAATAGAGGGAATACGGGAAAGGGAAGGAAGCACGACGCCGTCATAAGGTTCCCGACTTGGGGTAAGGTATCTCAGATCACGAGATGGGATGTGGGCTTGACCATGCGCCATTCAATGTTTGTGGTCGTCTTCTGCATCCCGTATCTGTAGAGTTCCGAGCGAGAACCTGCCCCGTTGATTCATATAATTCCGTGTCGTAACTCGCGCACCGTAAGTCAGACGTTCGTTCCTCTCGTCGTCGTCGACGCCACAAGACAGCGTCTCTGAAGAACCCAAAGAGTACATAGAGACGTCGATCCCTGTATTAGCGCCCTACGGCAGTGAGGAGTAATTAGCATGCCTTCCTTGCACCTTGCACCTCCAATCTGCACCCGAAGAGAGAAAGACGAGGAAAAACAAAATAAAAAACCGGTAGAGAGACAAACTCACCTCCCATTCCCGTCCCGTGTGCCCCTGCCTTTGCGTTGCTTTCCTCGCCTTACCTTCCCGCCCGTCTGTCTACCTTGGTACTTCCATCGCATCTGCCTTACGCCGTACCGTCTATACTTTTGTCTCGGCCGTTACCTGTACACAACCACACGGCCAGGGCACAACAAGTCACAGCAGAAAGTTGGTGCACCGCCATCATCCTTTTTTTATTCCTCTCTTGAAGCATTGGTTGGAGGCAAGAGCACACCGAAGTACCTACATTAGGTAAGGAAGGCACCTTCGCTTTTTATGCTCCCCCCGTCCTATCTTTCTTCCCCCCTCGCCCGTCCACTCAGAGCAGGTCCCCTCCCGGCTGCTACGTATCCCAAGGCAGGTAGGTAATTAAGGTGCCTTGGGTTCGGATAGGATAGCAGAAAAGGTTCCGTCACTGGCCCTTGGTAAGGCCCATTGGTCCCTTCCTAGACGGCACCACTGTGCACAGCCGGGTTTGGGATTTGCCCAAGTTTTGGGTGCAGCCGATCGAGCCCACACTAAATCTCCCTACGGCCAGCAACGAACGCCTCACAACAAAACCATTCTCGCGCCTTCGCCCACACTCCTTTGATCGCCTTGAACCGGCCCCTTTTCTCCTTCGCTCAGCTTCAGCTGGTGCTGTTTCTGCCTTCCCGCCTCCCGTCTGCCTCCTGGGTTCTACCTGGGCGGTCCGAGGTGCCTACTGCACTTACACACTCTTGCACCTGCGCCTGCACCTGCGCCTAAACCCGCACCTGCACCAGCCGCCGCCGCCGCTGCAACTTGCTTGCTTGCACTTACTCCCCTCTCTCTGTCTCCCCCGCGGCTTGACAACACACCCATACCTTACCCAACGCATACTGCCGAGTCGCAGTCGCTTCAGACGGGACCTTGTTGTTTCCTCATCTTACCTTTTGTCCTTTTTTTTTTTTTTTTTTTTTTTTTTTCCTTCTTCTTCTTCTTCCAAGTTCCTCATTGCCCGCCTTTTCCCATTCCTCCTTCTTCTTCTGGGTGGCTGCTCCTTCCCCCATCCGTCTGTGTTGTCGTTGTGGTCCCTGCCCGTCTTGGGTGCTGAATTTCAGCTCCAAAACAACGACGCCGTGCTCCACTGCCCACCGCCTGCCGCCCACTGCCATAAGCCAGGTGCAGCAGCCCACGGTACGCGGTCCCCTCGCCTAAGTGCCTTCCTTGCCTTGCCCACACCGCGCAGCATCTACCTGCCGCTGGTCTTCGGATACAGCCCGTAGCGACCTAACCACAACCACAACCATAACCTGACCTCTGCGACCCTAACCTGGTCTCCATCCCCCGACCCTCACCACCTGCACCCGCGCCCTCAGCAAAGCAGGTGCGGTGCTCTTCTTACCTACCTTACCTTCTTAGGCTCAGGTCACCCTCACCCTGACCCGACCCCGACCCCGTCCCCGACTTCGAGTCCTTGCCTCGACCGACTCACCTCCCAAAATTCAATCCCGACCACCACTCTCACTCTCCCACATCCGTCATCTTTTTCTTCAGCCCGGTGCCCAGCGACGTGGCCTGCCGTCGTCACCCAGTCACGCGAGTAGCTGCCGACCATTCATTACCCGACTTATTTAGTATTGCTCAGCACCGTACCGCCGCCGTGCGACGACAACCCGACTCCTTCAATTCGACGCCCCAATCCATACCCATCTCCTCAACAACGACCCCGGCCAATCTACGGTCCAGCTGATGCCGACCGATAATTTCCTGCCAATTCCCAAGTCCGACACTCGAGGCTGACGGGCCGCATTTCAATCCACGACGCCCTGCCAGCTGAGAGTACCGAATTCGAACGCACCATCAGCCTGCACACACCGACACACCACTTCACCATGGCGTCGGATTACGATCATGCGGCGCCCGACGACCGCCTGCATGCCCACCCCGCCGCCCCTATGGAACCCGCGTACCCTGGCGAGAGAGGATGGCAGAACGGAGGACGCAGAACTCCCGACAACAGCAATTATCGCAACCAGCAGCCCTCACGCTCCCCTGGTCCTAGAACCCCTGGAAGAGAGGGCGACCCGAGACAGAGCCGCGAACGCAGCAGATCCAAGGGAAGAGGTGGTGCACGATCAGCTAGCGGTCAACAGAGAATCTGCAAAAAGTGTGGAGAGCCACTCACCGGTCAATTCGTGCGCGCACTGGATGGGACCTTTCATCTGGACTGCTTCAAGTGTCGAGTACGCCCTGAGACCTCAACCCCCCCTTCAACCGTTCTGAACCCTTCTAACACCTTTGCCCTTCCAGGACTGCGGCCAGATCGTTGCCTCCAAGTTCTTCCCCGTCGACGACGAGAATGGCGAGGGTCAATACCCGTTGTGCGAGACAGACTACTTCCGCAGGCTTGGTCTCCTCTGCTACAAATGCGGAGGGGCTCTGCGTGGCTCTTACATCACCGCGCTCGACCGCAAGTACCATGTCGACCATTTCACATGCTCAATGTGTCCCACAGTCTTCGGCGCTCAAGATAGTTACTATGAGCACGATGGCCATGTGTATTGTCACTACCACTACTCCACACAGTTCGCGCAACGATGCAATGGCTGCCAGACGGCCATTCTCAAGCAGTTTGTGGAGATCTTCAGAAACGGTCAGAACCAGCACTGGCATCCCGAGTGCTACATGATTCATAAGTTTTGGAATGTACGACTTACACAGCCGAGCGAAACCCCCGAGATACCCCAGGAGAGCGATGACCCCGCCACGCGCGAAATCATTAGACAGGAGGAAGAGCGCATGGAGGAGAAAGTCTACCGCATCTGGAGTGTCCTTTCCACCTTCGAGGAGTCGTCCGCTGCTTGCATCTCCGACATGCTTCTGCACGTTAGCAATGGCGCCTACGTCGACGGCGTGCTCGTCGCGAAGAAGTTCATCTGGCACGTCGAGATTCTCTTCCAGTCCGCCGATCGTCTCGACCTTTCCATGGAGGAACTGAAGCTGAAAGGTGTGTTGTTCTGGTGTCCGTCTTGCAGGCTTTGCTAACTGGCTAGAAATAGGATTGTCGTATGGTCGTGAAGCCAAGCTTCTTTGCAAGAAGATAGTGTCTTTCTTTTCTCTGCTGTCCAAGACCCAGGACACCGGAGCACGGAAGCTTGGCGTCACCCAGGAGCTTCTGTCCCTCGTCACAGGTCTCGCCCACTACCTCAAGCTCCTCATCCGCATCTGTCTCCAGGGAGCGCTCCGCCTTGAGAAGGAGTCTAAGAGCTCCGACGGCGTTTACCAATTCCTAGATGACCTTGGTGAGCTGGACACGGTGAAGCCCGACGACAACACTCTGCAGGCTATCACCGGCAACTCTCGGCTCTCAGCCAAGGACTCGGATCACTGCGCGCTCTGCAACAAGTCAGTCGAGGATGAGTGTGCAAAGAACTCAGAGAGACGGTGGCATATTGCCTGTGTGGGCTGCAAAAGCTGCAACAAGGAGCTCGGCCGCAAACTGGAGGAGGCGCGCTACAACGCATTCGACAACTCGATCTGGTGCACCAACTGTGTGGGTTTGAACAGCGACGACATGCCACCTTTTGAGCATGTCACAAAGTTGCAGCAGTACGTTTTCCTTCTCAAGGTGGCGCTCGCAAGGTTGTTGGACATTCTCCGAAGCAGCGGTGCCCTGCCTCGGCAGAACGATGACCAGAACATGGATGGGTTCGGACCAGGCGACGGCCCTCGAACTCTTGCCCCAGGCGAGGCGCCCTACCTCAACTCCGACAACCGCTCCAAGTCATACGCTGGAGATCAACGAGAGCACAACCGCGAGTCTTCATACGAGAACACGCTGAATGACGTTCGCCGCTTGAGGAGCACTCGTCTCGACAAGCACTTATCATCTAGCTTCAGAAAGGCCCGAACCTCGCGCATTATGGATGGCCCCGAGGGACGCAGCGTCCGCCCTGGATCTGCCGGCGAGGACCTTGGACGAGCCGATGGGGGCTTTTCGATCGTCGAAGACCGCGGCCCAAACGACGAAGGAACCACGGATAAGATGTTCAACCACCAGGACGCGTTGACCCTGGATGACATCCCCAGAATCGTCGCGGCCGAGCAGGTCAAAGAGCAGCAGAACAAGCCTGGCCGCCAGGAGCTTTTTCGATCGCCCGCAACTGACCCCATGGGCCACCAAAGATCGCAGTCTGCGGGCAGAGAGGCCGAGATCCGTGCAGGTGACCCTTTGCCCCAACGACTGGGAAGAAAGTATTTTTCAGAGCTCTCGGGCCTAGAGTACTTCATTGTTCGTCACTTGGCCGTCCTGACTCTCCATCCGGCGGTCGAGAACGAGTTTACCCTGGACGAGCTCTTAAGTTTCATCGAGTCGAGGAAGCAGCCAACGTTCTGGAAGAACTTGGGTAAGGCGTTCAAGAACGACAGGCCAAAGAATGCCAAGAAGAAGGGCATTTTCGGAGTGCCTCTGGAAATCATCATTGAGAAGGATGGTGCCGAGTCGACGGATGGCGTAGGACCTGGAGCTCTCAAAATCCCTGCCATTATTGATGATATCATCAGCTCCATGAGAAAGATGGACCTTTCGGTCGAGGGTGTTTTCAGGAAGAACGGCAACATCAAGAAGCTCACTGAACTTGTGGAAAGGATTGACCGTGAGGGTTGCGATAACATCAGTTTCATGGACCAGCCTGTTGTTCAGGTCGCTGCCTTGCTGAAGCGCTACCTGCGCGAGCTGCCCGACCCCCTCATGACATTTAAGCTTCAACGTCTCTGGATCGTTGTTGCTAAGATTCAGGATGACGCCAAGAGAAAGCAGTATCTTCATCTCATCTGCTGTTTGCTTCCCAAGGCCCACAGGGACTCTTTGGAGATTCTGTTCTGTTTCCTCAAGTGGGCTGGATCTTTCCATCAGGTTGACGAAGAGGCTGGCTCGAGAATGGACATCAAGAACCTGGCGACTGTTATCGCGCCCAACATTCTCTACAGCAGCAACAAGGCGCCTGCGCTGGACAGCGACCCAATGTTCGCTATTGTTGCCGTACAGGACATGATCACTTACATCGAGGAGATGTGCTTGGTAAGTTCCACGCTCACACGCCTGTTTCAGCATCACTAACATACTGCATTATAGGTTCCTGACGAGCTCATGGATCTTGTGAATGATCCGTTTGTGTTTGGTTCCGGAAACGGTGCTGATCTGAGCACCAAGGACATCTTGAAGCGCTACCAGGACCGCATTGGCCAGAGACCAGGATTAGGCGAAGTCAATGAGGTCTTTAACAGACCGGACAACTCCACCCGCCCACCTCCCCGACGAGTTGAGACGGACCCCGCTCTGTGGCAACAGCAAGAGAGCAGTGTCCGCCCTGTACAGGACCCTCTTCCTACTATGGTCCTGCCTTACCATCCCCATCCCAATGCCAATACACCTCCTCAAAGGTGGCGGCCACATGAAGAGAATGGCCACCCCTCACCCTATGGCAACCAGCCTGAGCACTCTGATACCGAGGGCCCAACCGACGCCCAGAAGCGTGAATGGCGCAACTCTGCTGCCTGGGGACGGCAGAACGGTGGTGTGGGAGTCGGTGGACACACATAGCCCTGTTAGGCCGTGGAGATGGCAGGCTGTACACACATACACACAACGAAGAGTGTTGCTATCCATTCGCATGCACTGCTTCATATGCATTCTACCGGGATTGCAATTTGGGTTTTGAGAGTCACATATCCATGCATCGTTGGCGGCGTTCCTAACCCTTTTTGATCAAAAGGAACAAAAAGATTTCCCTTTTGTTCGGTTACTTCTACTCACGACAAGGCGGCATGAATGAATTTTTCGAGTTCTTTTCAAAGCTTTTTTTTCTTCTTTCGAGCCCCTATACTTCTTAGCTTCTCTGAGAGTAAAGCATCAGACCATGAAATGAGGGACTCTTGCAGTCCGCTGGTCTTCTTTCACGACACGATTGGTCGTCTGCTGGGGAGGAGGCAGGTTTGGCTTCGGTTTGGCGGTTTGGTTTGGAGTATGGCCCTAGGGCTCATTGACTTGTCGATGGGCAGGACTGGCTGGATGTTTGATGCACATGGGTTGACCGGGCCTTGATTTCTTCTTGGCTTGCGCGCAAGACCTACTATAGCTTCGCTTCTGTTTGTTGGAATGGGGATGTCGGATTACCATTTTTGAGGATTTCGAGAGGAACGAGATGGTGACAGGCGAGAGGGAGTGAGGGGGAAAAGTTGCCTGTTTTTGCCTTGGGCTCAAGGCTGTGCGAGGCGACAAGAGCCTTGTTTTTGTAGCTCGAACGAGGTGAAAGAGCCAGATAGTTTCGCTAATGCGAGCAAAGAGGGAAAACATTTCCCTGCAGGTTTCCCTCATAATACCCTCCGTCTCTATTGATTGCTCGTTTGCGTGTTTTTCAACTTGATGTTTGTGCTCTTGACGTGGCCGCAGGCCGTTTATTAGTCCCTTTTATAGTAGGGGATATGTATGTAGATTTACACAAAAAGAAAAAGGAGACCTATTTCTTTTGGGAGATATAGTCAGATTGCAAATCACCGCTCGTCATAAATTTTTTGGTCGCCTCTCACGCCTTGACGCTGACCCTGCCCGCCTTCTCCTGGTCCAGGAACCACTGCACACCTCTCTTGATACCTGCGTCCAGGCTGACGATGGGGCGGTACCCCAACAGACGCTTGGCCTTGCTTATGTTGTAGTAGCGCGTCATGCAGCTGTAGATGTTGCGCTGGCGGTTGAAGATGGGGGGCTTGCCGATGATGCTGAAGAAGACCTCGGAGCAGAAGCCCAGGACGACGCCGATCTCGCGGGGGATTCTCCAGACGTGGTCGGTGCCCTTGTCCGACCCGGCGGCGCGCCAGATGGCCCTCGCAAAGTCCCAGAAGTAGATGGGGCTGTCGTTGGTCACGAGGAAGGCCTCGCCGTCAATCTTTTCGTTGTCGAGGGGGATGATGCTGGACTTGATGGTGGCCAGGAGCATGCGGGCGGCGAGCATGTGGGCGTGGGCCACGTTGCCGACGTAGGTGAAGTCGAAGAGGTTGTCGTTGTCGCCGAGCTGGACACCCGTCTTGCCCTCGCGGTAGATCTTGACGAGCTGGTGCGTGGCCATGGTGTCGCCCTCGCCGAAGATGCCGGCGGGGCGGATGGCGGCTGTGAGGAGGGGGTAGGGGTCTTGGCGGTTTGCTTGGAGGACGAGCTCTTCCGCGGCGGCCTGGAGAGAGAGGAGTCTTCGTGTTAGCGAAAGGGAAATTCTTCAGGGGGGGGGGGGGGGGGGGAGACGAGGAACATTGCGCGCGGGGTGTGTACCTTGGTCTCGGAGTAGTACTCCGACTGTTGGTCGCCGCGGATGACGGGCCACCTCTCGTCGGCGTTGATCAGGTTGCTGGTGTTGTCGCTGATGATGCTGGCTGACGAGGTGTAGACCAGGGCCTTAACGCCGGCGGCCTGGCAGGCGGCGATGATGCTGGCGGTGCCATCAATGTTGACACGGCGGAAGAGGTCCTTGGCGACGGCGCCGTCGGCCTGGGGCGCGGGCGAAGCGGTGTGGATGACGACGTCGGGCTTGACGTCCTCGAAGATGGACTTGATCTTCTCCGTGTCGGTGATGTCGGCTTCGTGGTAGGAAGCGGCGGGGTTGCGGTTGTTCGCGCAGCGGAGGTCAATCACGGAGACAGACGTGGTTTGCCAGCGGTCGCCGGCCAGGAGCTGGTTGACGACGTGGTGGCCCAGGAAGCCATTGCCGCCGACGACGAGGACCTTGCCCAGGTCGATTGGCACGGGAGCCTTTTCGGAGGACATTTTTTCGGGGCGAAGGGCGCTTTGTCTTGGGAGGGACTTTGGAGCTGACTTGGGTCCAAGTGCGAGCAAAGATCGGGCGGGGGAGGTGGTGTCGAGAGTCGCCCGTTGGTGGATTGGTTTCTCTGGTCCCTGAGGTGAGCTGGGAATAAGGTCGAGGTAACGCAATGCTCGGTTTGCGGCGCTCGCGCGAATGGGCCAATCTGAAGTTTGGTGGTTTGGTTGCACTCGATTGACAGCTGTGTACCGGGTACGTGTCCGTCATGCAGGGGGCCGTCGGAGCCTGTGGTACAGTCGACCTTTCCAGTCCCCAAGCTCTTCAGCGGCGCTAGGAATGCATTTTAGGCTGGGCCCCCGGTTTCTGAATGCGACTTGAGGGGCAGGGGGGACATTTATTTAGGTGCCCCACCTCGAAAAGCGCACTGACTTTGCGATTGCCATGCTCTTTGGGAACCTCGCGAGTCGCGACTTCCGATCTTCAAGTGACGGAACTCAATTTCTTGACGTGAGCTGGCCTGTGTTGGGACCTTGGTGGTCAACCACACGATGCCAAAAGTCTCGATTTAAACCGTGGCAAATTTTGTTTTTCCTTGGCCCATAAATTATTCTTACTTTAAACTGGATCTTTGTTCCTCCACGACTCGCATGAGATGCGCGCACCTCACCTAAGCCTGTGGTCGTCATGGAGACGAATGGCAACATCGAGATCTTAGTGCATGTCGCAGCGCCGTGCAAAGCTGTTGACGATGCCAGGTATCGCGCCTTGGCGCAGGCGTATCTTGACTTTCAACCCGCAGGCCAGACAAAGATCTTGGGCGGCTTTCCACAAGGCGATGCGGATTCAGACATAGCCGGCTCACAGGCTGAGCTGGCACCTGCCCCATCAACACCCTTTCACGCCCCGATCCCAAGCAGCGAGGCAACCCAGCTGCCATCGTCACCACCAGTGCGATACAGCCTACCAGAGGCCTCGTTCGGGAGTGTTCAACTTTCTTTTAGGAGTGTCTTGGATAACAGAAGCTCACCGGTTCTTGGTAGAGCCGGAGCAGTCCAGGATATACCCCCATCATCGCACCCAGAGGCGGAGACTCAGTTTACACAATCTAGTTGGGTGGCCCCTCCAAGTGTAATTGGAGACTCTCAGCCAGCGAACGACATCAGTCTTGCCGAGTTCTCATCGCCAAGTCGGCTTTTTGAGCATTTGGCATGTCAGTTCGAGAGTCAACGAACCGGAGCCTCGCAGCAGACCCAGTCGCAGAGCCAGCGTCGAGTTCTACAATTCCCGCAAGGCCCGGAAGAGGAGCTGGAAGATGAGGAAGAGGACGGGGAAGACGATGAGCAGGTTGTTCTCGTCACATCCAGCGAGCCACCATCAGCCAGCGACGTCCCGCCACCGCACCCGTCCCCTCCAGCGGAAAACGTCGTTCTAGATACCCCTTTCCCAGCGCGGAAACAGCCCCTACTCGAGAGCTCACCCCTCGACCAGGTGATCCAAGAAACACCATGTCACGCCTCCGGAAAGCGGCCGTCAGTATCTTCTCCCTCTCGTGGCAACTCCGATTCACCACTTCCACGCAAGCGTCATAAGCGCTCCGCGCCAATATCAGAATCCAGATCAGCAACGCGGAGCCCCTTCGCAGCCGGGCCCGTCATCCCGGACGATCTCTACAGCGTCACCCGTCCACCAAACACACGTCACCTAAACTACCTCGAACGCCTCGAGATTCATCCCGAGGGGCCCCCCGTTGGCAATGCAGAACTCACCCCAGACGACCTCCTGACGCCCAAGCTTAGAGAGCTTGCGCGGCAGCTCAACATCGACAAACGCTTCCGGCCCGTCGAGCAGATGAGGGAGCTGCGGCCGTTCGAGAGGGGCCACTGGACAATCGACTGGACCGGCTGGCGGCCGACTTTGCGCGAGCGGGCGTGGCACTTTCTGACCGACTACATCCTCGAAGGCTTCGCGGGGTGGGGTGTCTGGTGCACGCGTGCCGAGGACTGGTCGTGGCTGAGGGTCTACTGCTGGGGATATGTCGCTGGGCATGTGTACCTCGCGCTTTACCTTGCCAGCGAGAGGGCTCTGAAGACGGACACAGCTCGGTGGGTGGACGGCGCCGGGGAGGTGATTCTGGTTACCAACGGGCATGGCAACTCCGAGTCAGGGGACAGCATGGAGGACGGGGCGGACGAGTAAGGGGGACTGTCTTGAGGGCGTTTTTTGGCAGCACTTTCTTTCACTGGGCTAGCGAGGCGTTTCTTGACTTTCGGTTGGGTGGCACAGAGTCGGACTGGAAACGAATGGCGCCTACTGTTGTGGTGCAAATTGCGTTGGTAGAGGCGTCGCTGGATAAAAGTATACGCGGAGCAATCTCATTACAAGACTGGTTGCGAAACCTTTCAATATTGGTATTTGAAACTCAACACCGCACCATCATCCTGTCCTCTGATGATCGAACAGGTGAAAGTGCCATCATGGAACCCGCATGCTCGTGAAAGTAGCAGGCTTTGCTGACACAGCTCTCCTGTTAGTTCATCGCACACGATTTTGCTCGCAACATGCCCCGTGGAAACTCTTCATCGGATGTCCCACTACGCGGAGATATATCTCTACACACAAACGCATCTTCTGGAGCCAGGAGACCTCGCCCGCCGCCGGCGAACTAAGACTAGCGCAGACGGAGCTCAAGGGCGATGTTCGACCTCACGTCCCAGGACGTTTTTGACCTCCCGCTCGTATCGTTCCATGTCGGACTTTGCCAACGCCAGGTACGGGGCCTTCTCGGCCTCTGTGAGGTTGGTCCACTCTTCACCGATAGCCTTGGTCGCTGGTCCGACCGCCGCAGGAAGGTCACCTTGAGCCCAGCGCGCCTTGACAAAGAATAAGAAGGCTGAGGTTGGGCGGTTGGGCAAGCGCTCGTCAACAATTGATCTCGGTTTGAACTGGCGCTTTCCCTCCTCCTTGGGTTTCAATGCGCGAAGGCGCTTACGCGCGTTGTTGGCATTGTTGATTTCCAGCGGCGTGTGGGATTCAACCCAAGCTTTGTACGCGGCATTGTTCTTGAGCTTGTTGGCCTCGGCCGTCTCTTGGAGGCGCTGTATCGCCTTGTTAGCCAACATCCATATGACAGTCGTTCCCTGGCCTAGGACAACTCTGGCCGATAGACAAGCTTACCTGGAGCTCGTGAGAAGAAAGGTTCTTGAAATCTTCCGCGAAAGCTGCAACCCGACCCCCAAATGCTTCCCTGGAAATTGTCTCTGCCCTCAACCTCTCTGTCTGATATACCATCCACGCGGACGTGACCTTGTTTGAGGGCTCGCTGGCAAGCAGAGCGACTTGCTTCAAGTCCTTCTTCAGGATCTTAAGCTTCTCCTCGGGTGTCGGGGCTCTGCGGGGGCGACCGCGACCCTGGCCCGTCTTAGTTTTCGCGGGCTTCTTCGCAGCAACCTTCTTCGTCTTGGCCGCGGGCTTCTTCGCTACCGGCTTCTTCGCAACGGGCTTCTTCTTCGCGGCTGTCGTCGCCGTCTTCTTCGCCTTCGTCTTGGTGGACGAGGCGGCGGCGGCGGGTTTGGCTGGGAGATGCGCCCACTTGGTGGTCGAGAAGGCCCGGCATGCGATGCGCGGGACGGCTCGGGAGGCGGTCAATGGCGCGGCGCGAATAACCAGGCGCTGGGCCGCTGCGCGACCGATTGCTGTCAACATGATGTGCGCGCAATCAAGTTTGCTGAAGGTGGGGTATTTGTTTGTTGTGTGGGCACAGCTAAGCTGTTATCGGAGATGTTTTGTGCAGATGTAATTGGGAAGCCCGCGATAGGGCTGATGAAATGATGGGGGGGAGGGAGGGAGAGAGGGATGGATGGCTGTGTCCCAAGTGATGTCCCGGAGACAGGAACAAGCCAATTGTAGGGCGACGGAGCAGTAGGGGAGATTTCGCTGCTGCAAGTGCCGTCCGTGGTGTTGACGGAATGACGGGCGAGGAGGGACTGAGAGCATGCGAGCTGACCTTGGCCGGCCTCCTTGTTTGTTTTACCTTGACCCCTGGAGCTATCTGTAGTGACTACCTCCAAATTATCGATTGTGACACTGAAATTGAAGTAGCATCTACTTTTACCATTCTCCCACAGCTTTAAGCTGACCATTTTCGGTAAGCCCACCTCAAGTTGTAGCCCCGTTTGTCAGGCACCACCCTGACGCAGCTGCCCAGCAAGCAAGCACCACCAGCAGCACCTGGCAGCCGCCGGCAGAGGCATCCACGGGACGCGAAGCTAAGCACAGCAACCCCCAGCTACATCTACATACCGACGACCATCACCAAACACCCTGCCACCGTTCTCTCCGCCAACGATACCGACACCCACTACCGCCGACTCGACCCCCCTTTCTTCTTCAACCAGACACCATCGATAATCATGGATCACAGACCGCAAGCTTGGGGCCGTGTATGCAACCTCCCTCTGCCCTCAGCCTCTCGTCATGGACTAACAGACCGAACCCCTCCCATAGCCTAGAGACGACGTCTACGGAGCCTACAATGCCTCCTACATGAACCCCAACGGCCCCAACCAAGCGACACAAGCCCCCATCGTCACGGGCACATCAGTCATTGCCATCAAGTTCAACGAGGGTGTCGTCATCGCGGCCGATAACTTGGGTATGCCCGTTCTCGTCCTTCTAGCAGCCTCCTCAAAAACGATCGAATACTGACAATTCAACCCCAATAATAGCATCCTACGGCTCCCTTGCTCGATTCACCGACGTCAAGCGCCTGCGCAAGTTTGCCGACTCTACCGTCGTCGGTTTTGGCGGCGACGTCTCCGACATGCAGTTCCTCGACCGCCACCTCCAGTCCCTCGACATTGAGGAGTCCTACGACCTCTCCACCGACCAACCCGCCCGCCTCAACGCTGCAAACCTGCACAAGTACCTCTCCAAGCTGATGTACAAGCGTCGTTCCGACTTCGACCCCCTCTGGAACCATCTCCTCGTCGCCGGCCTGGACGACGCAGGCAAGCCGTTCCTTGCCGCGGCCGATCTCCTCGGCACCACATTCACCTCCCCCTCATTGGCCACCGGTTTCGGTTCTGCTCTGGCACAGCCCATCATGCGCCGCTATGTCCCCGACGAGGAGGCAGCTGCCAAGCTGACCAAGGAAAAGGCCATCGAGGTTATCAAGGAGTGCATGAAGGTGCTCTTCTACCGTGACGCCCGCAGTTTGGATTCGTACTCCATTGCCGTTGTCACCAAGGATGGTGTCGACCTCAAGGAGAATGAGAAGCTGGAGAAGCAGAGCTGGAAGTTCGCGGAAAGGATCCGTGGCTACGGCACGCAGGTCGTGTAAGGTGGAGAGAAAGGAGGTCCTGGAGATTACGATGGGATAGAGGAATTAAATGACAGTTACTGGTAAATGGGACAGTTGCTTTCGACTCGCCATCTGGGATGACTAAAGGCGACTCTGGAGAGCATCAGAAGAGGCAAGTCCGAGGTCGACTTTGCTTCTACATGTCATCCGCAATGCAAAAGGGCGCGGTGCATGGGAGTGTAACAACACGAAATGAAATAGACAATATTGCTTTCATTGATTGCTTCAGGTTGCCTCTTCTCTGGCATTTAACCTTTTTAAACATACGCTCCTTTATCTTGACAGGCCCTAAGTCTACCATGCTGGACCCTTCCCTCCTTTTCACACAAAATCCAGTAATACATCCAAGGGCTTTCATCTGTTCGTAGCCCACTGTGTCATTAAGCCAAGGGCCAGCCTCCCTTTTGGCAACCCAACTCCAATGGCGAGAAGCACCTCACAAGAAAATATTCAACCTCGTTCGCAGCTGACAGACTGTTTACTCGACGGTGACAGACTTGGCCAAGTTGCGAGGGAAGTCGACGTTAAGGCCTTCCATAACAGCGAGCCAGTAGGCGATCAGCTGCAGAGGAACGACGTTGAGAATGCCCTGAAGAACGTCGACGGTCTTGGGGATCTCAATCTTCTCGGCCTCGCTGGACTTGAACTCCTCATCGGCAGGGTTACAGATGACGATGGGCTTGCCGCTACGAGCAATGACTAGTAAGAGTTAGTGAGAGAACCTGAATGCATGCGATTGTTTCCAAACTGACCTTGCTGGTAGGCGTTGAGTGACTTCTTGAAGAGGTCGTCACGGGTGAGAATCATGATGATGGGCAGGTTCTCATCGACGAGAGCCAGGACACCGTGCTTCAGCTCACCAGACATGACAGCCTCGCAGTGAAGGTAGGAAATTTCCTTGATCTTCAGCGCACCCTCAAGGGCGGTAGAGAACTGGCTGCCACGGCCGAGCAAAAGCAGAGACTTCTGGTTCTGGAAGGTCTTGGAGCAGAGCTCCTTGATAGACTGGTCTTGGGTGAGGATGTCCTTGATCTGCTCAGGAATCTTGGCCAGACCCTCCATGATCTCCTCACGACGTCTCTGCTTGGACGCGCGGTCCTCACTAAGGGAGAGCGCGAACATGACCATGGCGATGAACTGGGATGTGTAGGCCTTGGTAGACGCCACACCGATCTCAGGGCCGGCGTTGACGTGGACACCGCAGTGAGTGAGGAGAGAGATGGAGGAGCCGACAACGTTGACGATACCGACGGTCAGGGCACCACGCTCCAAGCAGTAGCGGAGGGCCATGAGGGAGTCAGCAGTCTCACCAGACTGGGAGACGAAGACACAGGTGTCGTCACGGAAGACGGGGGCTTGTCTGTCGAGGAAGTCGGATGCCAACTCAACAGCGATGGGGATCTCGGCGAGCTCCTCAAACACACCACGAACAGCCATGCATGAGTGATAACTCGTACCGCACGCAATGAAGATGATTCTGCGACATCTGCGGATGGTAGAGATGTAAGAGCGGAGACCACCAAGCGTGACCGTCTTGTTCTCACTGTCGAGACGACCTCTCATGGTGTTGACAACGGACTCAGGCTGCTCGAAAATCTCCTTCTGCATGAAGTGGTCGAACTTGCCCTTCATGATCTCCTGGAGCTCAAGCTCAAGGGTCTGAATGGTGCGCACGTTGGAGCTGCCATCGGCCTTCTTAAGGCGGTGAATGTTCAGGGATCCCTCGTGGATGTGGGCAATATCGTCGTCCTCGAGGTACATGACCTTCTTGGTGTGCTCGACAATGGCGGAAGGGTCCGAGGACAGGAAGAACTCGGTGGGCATGGGCATGCCATCGTCGGTCATGAAAGCACGCGACTGGGAGCGGTGGAGGAGAGACTTGTCAGGAGCGCCCAGCAGAGCGTTGGGGTTCAAGAAGTTGTCCTGCTGCTTCTTGAGGGCAATGTTCTGGGAGGCGGTCTCAGCCGGGAGGGCAGCCTGCTCATCAGCGTATTCGACATCGACGAAGTCGACCTTCATGCGCTTCTGGGTCTTAACACCAATGACGAGGGGAGAACCCTTACGGGCAGCGATGACCTCATGAGGGTAGTGGACAGACTTGATCAGGAGACCGTAGGCGCCCTCGAGCTCGTTGATGACAGCCTTGGCCAGGTCGGTGAAGCCGACCTTAGGGTGCTGATCGTAGAGGTACTTGGCGAGCTTAGCAATGCACTCGGTGTCGGTGTCGGTCTCGAACTTGAAGCCCTTGGCGCTCAAGAGGGTCTTGAGTTCCTTGTAGTTGGTAATGATACCATTGTGGACAACGGTGAACTCCCAGGTGGGATCGGACCTGCAGGAGAAGGATCATTAGCCACTGAGTCATTCATAACCAGGAGGCTGAAGTGGAAAGTTTGCTGGTATCCTCGCGAAGGTGCACACGTACCTGTGGGGGTGGCAGTTCAGACGAGAAGGGGGACCGTGGGTAGCCCAGCGAGTGTGGGCGATACCGGCATGTGAATCGAAGTACTTGGTCTCGTCGACCTTGGACTCGGCGATGAGCTCCTTGAGCTTGGCGACCTTGCCAACCTCCTTGAAGGCGAAAACCTCATTCTTCTTGTCGCCATCAACAGCTAGACCGGCGGAGTCGTAGCCACGGTACTCGAGACGCGACAGGCCTAGAGAAGAGAACAGATGGCTCGTTAGTCAAGAGCAGCCCCTCGGGATGAGCAGGTGGAGCTGCATGGCTCCAATTGGAGCTTTCGGGAGGCGGTGTACTCACCGTTGATTAGAGTCTCGAGGATGAACTTCCGGTCCTTCTCCACCAGGTAGTTGACGTAGCCGAAAATGCCACTGTTGGGAAGAATTTCCTGTCAGCTTACTGCTTACTGTGTTGCCAATGGCTTCCAAGGCGTATGCCTGGGCCCCCTTTTCAGCTGGCAAAAGCTGGATGGAGGGGGGAGGCTGCGAGCAAGCTTTCAGGAGAGCGGGGGAGAGTTGGGGGAGAAAAGGTAGACATACCACATATTGATTTCAGCGCAAAAGACCTAAAAAAGAGACGTAAAGACCAATTCGCAGATAGAGACCTAGGCGGGGATATAGGTCTTAAGAGGCGTCGGTGAGGGGTATCAAGAAGAGCGAGAGAGACGGATAGTTGGATCGAGAGAGAATGAGCAGAGCAAAGCCAGTGGTAAGGAGGCGGGAGCTGAGCAGCTTTATGTGTGTGCTGGACAACAACTGATGGAGGAGGGGAGGTGTGTATTGTGTACGTGGAGAGAGCACGCAGTAGCGTCCAGAGGTGTGCGAGGCGTGGAGGTGGGCGGTGGGCGGGGTGGTGGCAGGGGCGTGCTCGTATTGATGGATGACAGAAGGGGGGAGGGGGGAGGTATTCGTACAGAGGCACGGGTTGAGGTGAGAGGCAGATGTCGTCGGCCTAAGTATTATTGCCTGCGCTAAGAAGGCAGGCCAAGTCAGGCATGGGGGGATGGATCGAGGCAAGAAAGAAACAAGACACTGGTTTGTGCTTGTTAATTTGTGACTCTGGTGATGACGGCCGAAGCTGAAGGTGTTGAGGTTGAAGTCGGAATTGGCACTGGCACTGGCACTTACCCGACGTCAGGCAAAGGTTTAGAGAGCTGGAGCAGAGCAATGTTTGGCCCGTGACAATGACGGGAGGCTTGAAGGTTCCCCTTTTCCCCAAGTTTGTCCTGATCGACTTTTGCAAGCGGGCGAAACAGATGTCTTCACGTTCCCGTTTGAACATCTAGACCATGAATGTCTGGCTTGCCTTTCTTTGCTCGCTTGCGTTGCATGTTTGGGACGGCAGGCAGATGGCAACTGCGGTCAGTGTTCGTACCTACACTACCTTACCTCGCGGATACGATACGCGACAAGAATTGGGTGTCTGACATATCTCGACCGGGGTGGCATATGTCAGGACTCAGCAGGCGCTGGGGCAACGAATGGATCTGGGCTGGGTTCAATGGACCAGCGGCAGCAGAAGCAGCAGCAAGAAGACCACGGACCCGGCCAGCCACACGGTGCATCGAGCTGAGGACAGGCGGGACTGGAAGCAGGAGGTGAGGGGCAGCTCTGGAGTGCCCCACCTCACCGGCAACCACACACATTGCATCGCTCGTCACCAACACTAACACCTGGCAGAGCATCTTATTATGTGTACCATGCCAGGAGACCCCGTGTTGCTCTGGAAAGCCTGCCATGTTGCAGACTTTTCTTCTCTTTCCTCACATTTCTAGCATGTCAGTCAGTCAGTGTCCGGGAAAGCTGCATTTCCAGATGGAATCTGACCGCCATCATTCGGATATACAGATGCACTCAGTTGCAGGCGCCATCATCAGGTTGCCGGCGCCTCTAACCTCCTCCAGACCTTCCATTCAGATGGTGCCGCCCTCCTCCGGGCTGGCTCTTCCTCTTCCTTGGACTGTGGCGCCATTCCCTGGCTCAGCCATTCGGCTGCTACACTAGCCCAGAGGATCATCCTCGGTACGTACCGCCAAGTATGACGGACGCGGGACGCCCTTTGCTTTTCATCTAACGTATTGTTACGGATACAGTGATGCTGATGACCGTGGTCGATCTTCTCCTCCAAGTTCCTCCATCGCCTTGAGTTCATCTCAAAAATGTCATGCTGGGGACTGACACCGTATATCGACGACAGTTCAACTTCTTCAAAGCGGCCAACACCCACACCCGTTCTTCACATTCCAGTGCAGCCGCTAGGAATTCTACGCCATCTGCAAGCTGTCTGCATTTGCTACACTACCCGCGCTGTCTTTCCCAAATCGGATGCGTACCTAGCTATCCAGGCACCTTGCAAAATAAGCACCAAGTATCTAGGTAGGCACCAACTTGGACAAGCTCCGTCCGTCTAAGCATAGCATCGCATCAAATCAATCAGGGCAATCTTCACCAGCCCTGGCCGCATGCTCTCCAGATGCTTACCACCAAGTGCTTTACTTTGTGTCGAGTCCCATGCTTTCCATCTTGTGCCCTGTCTAATTCACCTGCCCGTGCCCGAGGCAACGCCTCACCCGTCTGCCCTCCCACCTCTGGTTAACTTACCTCAACACCGGTAGGTAAGGTAGGTAGGTAGGTAGGTAGGTAGGTAGGTACCTAACGACGAGACCGAGCAGCCCACCCCAAGGCTACGGACGGCTACCATTCCATACCTTACCTTACCTCACTTTCGGAACATACGCCCCCCTGAGTCTACACATAAGGTCAGAATCACACACCCCATGTGAGTCCAAAGGCCTGTGCACTGGGGCGGTGCAGTCCCTACTGTGCGGGAAATGTTTTAGAACTAATTAGAGTATAGTATTCCTTGTTTATAGATATCTATAGGAAATATTTCTAGAATAACTATTAACTTGCTCTATAATCTATTTTAGTAGATAGAACTTTTTTTTTAGTAATTAATATTATAACTTTCTATTAAATTTATCTCCTTCTATAATAATATATTAACAGTAATATAATAATTATTTTTATAAATTAATTTTAATTGCTATTATACTTCTTATTTAATAAGAAATATTTTGCAAATAATTCTCACTTCTTTATTAATATACTTTCTATTTACTGCACTTTAACTACTTATTAGGCTTACTATAATAATTGCAATAGTTGCTCTGATTTCCTGATTAATTAGTCTATTAATAGTATATATTCTAATACTTTTCTTAGTTTAAAGATATTATTAATATTTAATCTAATAAGGCTGTATGATCTTTATAGCTAAAGAAAGCTATTATTGTTTCTCTAACTGTTATAATATAGGTTTTAAATAGTTTAATATTATTTAGTATATAGTATTAATTTTTCTTAAAGTTATTAGTTTTTTTTTAATAGAGCGCTTAAGAAACATATCTTTAGCGCTTATAAAACGCTTTATGCTCAGTCTTTCTAAAGCTTTTTATCTTCTGTTAATAACTAGCATGTTGTATATAAGTTCTACCTTAAATCTATAAGAAATATTTCTAATTTAATATTAGTTTGTTTAAAATATTATAAATATATTACTAGCTAAGCTGCTTTAACTATAAACCTTCTTATTATGCTTTATAAAGTGAAGGCAATTTGCTTCAATTAGAAGCTTTAAGCTATCTCTAAGAAGGCTAATAGTAATATAAATAGAAATATTTCTAATTTATTTCTTATTATATTAATTATATTTAAATAGTTTAATTTAGATATAATGCTTAATAAAACTAGTATAGAGGCAAGTGAATACTATATTATCTGCTTAACTTAAGAAGCTGAAAGCTATAGTAAGTATAAGCTATCTGCTTCTTATTTTATCAACTGATTAGATCCTATAAGCTGTTCCCTTTCTACTAGCTATAATACTACCTATCTTATTTAGCAGAAGTTTTGCTATAACAGCTTAAGTGAGAATAAATAGATCTCTAGTATAATCTCTATATATTTTATTCTCTTTTTATATATTAATTTAATTTGTTTCTAATATTTTGCTAAAGGCGTCTAGCTTTCAGTTAGAACTTTAATAATATTTCTACTACTTCTGTTATTAATTTTACTGATATTAGCAGCGCTCTTGTTAGTAGTTAGAATAGTAATAAGAATAGAGAGAAGAATAACTAAAGAAGAAAATGTTAGGAAAAAAGATACTGATTATAGGGGCAGAAATATAGAACGCCTATTTTTAAAATTATAGATGAATACTCTTTAGTCTTAAAGTAATTAGAATGAAATTGATAATATTATAAACTTCACTTTATTACTTTTAAATAAAATATAAATAATAGAATATATTCTAACTAAATAAATATAGTATAATAGATATAAATATATATATATTATAAGATAAAATGTTTTTAATATATTAAAAAAATGTTTTTAATTTATTATAAATATGTTTCTATATATATATTAAATCAAATTATTAAATTTATATATTACTTATATCTGAATATAATTTATTTAAATATAAACTTAATAAATTAAATATATTATATAACTTAAATATATTAAATAGGTTAAATAATTAAATTAAATATATTTATTTATATTATATTAATTATATATTTTATAAAACATTTAATTTATATAAATAAATATTATAAATAAAATATTTATTATTATTATATATATATATATATTAATATATATAAAATTTTATTTATTTAAATATTTTATATTAAATTAATAAATATTAATAATAATAATAGAAGAATAAAAAATATTAATAAATATATTAAAATTATATATTTTAATAATAAAATTATAGCTTTTAGTTATTTATAATAATTTTTATTTATTTAAAATAACTTATTTAATTTTATACTTTTTAATAATATATATAGCTTTTAATTATATAATTATAATTTTTTTAATTATAGTTATATTTATATATATTTATTAATTAATAATTTTATAATTTTTAATTTTATTTTAATAATAATATAGTTTTTATATTATTATTAAAAACACTTTTTTTTATTTAATATAAACTATATTTATTAATATTTTTTATTAAACTTAAGCTTAAGTTATATTTATTTTAATATTATAAAACATTTATATAAAAAAACTTATTTTTTAAAATAATTATAAATTTATATAGTTTTTATATTAAAGTTATTAAAAATATTTATTATTATAATTATAAAATAAATAAAGTTTTTTTCTAAAAATATTTTTAAAAGCTTTAATTAATATTATTTTAATATAATATTATTAATTAATAAAAAAGTATTTATTAAATTTAAAAAGTTTATTTAATATATAAATATTATATTTTATAGTAATATTTTTAGTTATATTTTTAAAAATAATATATTTAATATAAAATTAATATTTTCATATTTTTTATATAATATAAATATTATAAAAAGTTTATTATATAATTATAATAAAAATATATATTTTTTATTTATTTTATATTAACAAGTATAAAACTTTAATATTTTATATTATTAATTAATATTAAGTTATATATTATTAAAAAACCTTTTATAAAAAAAACTTAAATTATATATATAATATATAATAAATAAGCAAATTAAATTATATAATATTATATATTATAATTAGTTAGTAGTTATTAATACTTTATTATATATATAAATCTTTATAATATAAAGATTTATATATATAATAAATTTTTAATTAATTATAAAAGAAAAAAACAGTTTTTATAATTAAAATTATATTAATATTTATATATTTAGCTAATATATAAGCTTATTAAATATATATTACTATATTATATAAATTATAACGAATTTATTATAAATTAAAAAAAATATATAAATATAAAGTTTTATATATAATAATAAAATTTTTTATATTTTAAGTTATAAATATTTTTTAAAATACTTTTTTAATTAAAAAGTTATTTTTTAAATAATAATATTATTATAAAAGCTTTAATAATTTATTTAGCTTTAATATAATTAGTTTTACTATATATACTATTATATTATTTAGCTTTATATTATATAATTATTATTATTATTATTATTATTATTATTATTATTATTATTATTATTATTATTATTATTATTATTATTATTATTATTATTATTATTATTATTATTATTATTATTATTATTATTATTATTATTATTATTATTATTATTATTATTATTATTATTATTATTATTATTATTATTATTATTATTATTAATTTATTTAAATTAAAATATATATTTAACTTTATATAAAAATTTATTTATTAATAAAAATATATAAAGTTTTTATATTATTTTTTTAATTAATAAAAAATATAAATTAAAATATTTATATAGTATTTTTAAAATTATATTTATAAATAAAATATATTTATTATAGTTTCTTTATGAAAAAGCTATATTATAATTATAAATTTAATAATAAAATTATTTATAATATAAAATCTTTTTATAAATATAAATTTATTAAATTTATAATATATATTATATTTATTATTATTAATAAAATAAAAATAATATTATATAATTTAAATTTATTATATTATTTATAAAATAAAGCTTTTTATATTATTTTAATATATATAATAAAACTTTATATTTTTTTATTAATTATAAAATACTTTATAAATTAAAAAATAAAATAAAACTTAATATAAATAATATTAAAATATAGAGTAGTTTATATTATTATAAAAATAAAAATCTTAAAATTAAAAAACTAAATATAAAAATATATTAAAGTTATATAATTAATTATAAATTTAATAAATATAAAATTTAAAATATATATTTAAAAAAAAGCTTTATAGTTTTAAAATATTAAAATTTTAATAAATATTTTTTTTTATTATAAAAAGCTTCTTTAAAATATAAATATGTATTTTAAAAATATTTATAATAATATTATATTTAATAATAATAAATAAAATAATTTAAATAATTTAAAAATTTAATAAATTAAAAGAAATAAATTTAATATAAATTAAAAATATAATTAATAATAATAAAGCTTTATATTAAAATTATATTATAAAGCAAAAAATATTATTTATTATAATATAAATATTTAAATAATAAAAAGAAAAAAATAAATATAAATTAAATATAATATAAAACTAATTATAATTTAAAATAATAAAAATAAAAATAATTAAAAAAATATAATTAATTTAATTTATTATAATATATAAAATTGAAAAAATATAAAAATAAAAAAAATATTTAAATTTAAAAGTTATATAATCTAAAAATTATTAATAAAAAGTAAAAAGATTCATTTAATTTTTATAATTAATATTAATTAAATTTTATAATATAAAGCTATTAGCTTTTATTATTATTATATATATAATAAAAAACTATTAATATAAATATTATAATAAAATAAAAAAAATCTTATTAATTATATTAAGTATTTTATTTTAAATAAAACATTTTTTAAAAATCTTTAAATATTTATATATTAATTTCTTTATAATTATAAAAATTATATAAATAAATATATAAATATAAATCTAATTAAATTATATTTTATTTATAATTTTTATTTTTTATATTTTATTAATTATATAATTTTTTAAAAGAAAATAAGCTATTAAAAAGAAATTTAATAATATTATTCTTTAAATATTATTATATTTTAATTTTAAATAATTTAAAAAATATATTAAAAATTAATATAAAAAAATAAAAAATAAATTTAATTAAAACTAAAAAAGCTTAAAAATATTTATTTTTATTTAATTATTAAAAAATAAACTTTAATAAACTTTTATTATATATTAAATTAATAAATTTTATAAATTATTTTAAAAAAACTAATTATTAAAATTATTATAAAAAATAAAAAAAATATAAAAATAAATATATTATTTACTTATTTATTTTAAGTTTTTTTATTATAAACTAATTAAGTTTTTATTTATTTATATAAACTATCTTTTTTATAATAATATTTAATATTTATAAAAATTATAAGTAATTAGAATTATAATATTAAATACTAATTAAGCTATTATTAAGCTTTTATTAAGATTTAATTAAATTAATAAGTTAAGTTTTAAAAAGAAATATTATATATATCTAAATAGCTTAAAAAGCTAATTTAATTAGTTATTACTAATTAACCTTTATATTATTATTTTTATTACTTTTTTTAATTTAGCTTATAGCTTTATTTTTTATAATTAGTTAAGTTTTATTTAAAATAAAAAATTAGCTTTAAAATAAATAGTAATATAAAATCTTATTAAGCTATTATTAATAACTTTATAATATTAAATAAATATTAAAAGTTTTATTTTAAAAATAGCTTTTAAATTAAAAGTATTAATAATAATATAAATTACTATACTAATTACTAATATAGCTTTAATTATTAAGTTTATTATAACTATTTAATATTAAGTTAATTAAAATAATATATTTATTAAAACTCTTTTTAAGCGTTTTATATTAACTTCTAAAGCTTTTATTTTAAAGTTTTAAATTTATCTTATTAAACGCTAGATATAGCTTAAACTGAAACTAGCTAATTATGTAATTTGATTTATAACTGACTTCATATGAGGTATATAGTTAATAAGGGGGTTCTAACTTAAATTTCGCTCTATATATCCCTTTTAGCAATGCTGACGTTTAGGGCTTAATATTATGCTATTTCACTTAGCAGTTATTCTAACAGTAGAGAGGTATATTGCACTAAAGGCAGCCTTAGTGTGTATAATATGCTAGTGCTATATTCCTATTAGTCTCTCTTAATATAGTTCTTCTGAAATGCTTTATATATGCTTAGTACTTCTGTTCTCTTTTATACTGTCTGAAATTATATAGCCTGCCTTCAGTAAGCTAGATAGTTAAAAAAGACCTCTCTCTGAATGTAATACCTCTAAATTTAGCTACTAATTGCTTATAGAGTTTGTGATAGAATATAGCAGAAGGCTTTTTATAGTATAGGTTTAAAGCTTTATAGAGTAAATATATATTAATAAGTATAACCTCTATAGATATATAAAAGTTAGCGAATATTACTCTAAAGTGCTTTACTAGCAGTTAATATATTTAGTAAAAAATTAAAGGCTATAAGCTGCTAGCTATTATAGCAGCTATAATATATAGTAATACTTTTGCAGTTAGCCTTATATTAGTTGCTAATATTAATGCTATTTATATTATAGTTATATATATCAATTAGAGTAAGTATAAGTAGTTATTTAATAGCAACAGTAATAATAGGTGGCTTTCACTTAGATTAACTAGTAGTATTAATATGCAAGCTAGTAAGGCTAGTAGTAAGGTTGATCTAGAAAGGTATTTATAACATTTTAATTGAAGTTAATATAGCTAGAGAATATTTATGCTAGTATAGAGTGGCAATCTTCCTGCTGTTAAATATATTGCTAATTAGAAGTATAATAGTATTATCTTTAAATGCAAATTAGTAAGCTTTGCTGTTTAAAGTAAGATATATATATAAGTAGCCTTAAGGAATATAGTTACTCTTTTTGTTATTAGCTTATAGCTGCCTAAATAGCTTAATAACCTTAAAGTTCAGCTTAGTAGTGCTAATAGTAGTAATAAGTAGCTATAGTTAATATAGATAATATATAAGGTTGACAGTAATAAATAAGTTATTAGTAAAAATATAGTAGTAAGTAGTAGCAGCTTCTAGCTAGAAGTAGTAAGTAGATAAGCGTTATAGTAGGGTGATAATAACAGCTTAAATAGGTATTAGTTATTTAGCTATTAGCAGCTTCTGTAGCACTTTTTTCCCTATAAGAGAGGTAAAACCTTATACTGCTTCTACTGAGGCTTAAATTTAAGCCTCTAGCAGAAGAATAGAGTTAACACTAAGAGGGTTTTCTTTAGCAGCAGCAGCTTCTAAAGTTGATAATAGGTTAGTATATATATAAGGGATTTATGAGAGGAAGTAGCTCTGCTAAGCTGCTACCTATAGTTTAAACCTAACTTTAATAGGCTTTTTAGATATCTTAATAATATTATAAAACCTTCTCTAGAAGCAGATTATATACTTATTGACAGTAATAATAGTGCTAAGGTTTTATAGCTATAGAGATACTTTTTATATTTAAGTTAATTATAGCTTAACTTTCTGCTAGATCTTTATAGGAGGGTTAGATATATTTAGGTTCTATAGGCAGAAGTTGAGATATAAAGTAGCAAAATGGTTATAAGAGAGCTACTTAGTGATATTATAAGTAAGGTATGAGGGATTAATTAACTAGTAATAATTAAGGTTAGATTTATAGTGAACTGATATATAAATTAGTATAGTGAGGAAGGTATAGATCTCTGCTAGTAAGGTTTTAAAGTGTAGCTTAGTTTGTAATGCTTTTTGCTTTAAGCCTTATTGAGGGCTGCTAGTGCTGACTTGCTGCTGCTAGAAGTGTTTATTAGTGTAGTCAGCCTATTTAGTAATATTAGCAGCAGTAATGAAGCATAGGAATAGATTGAGAGGGGTTTTGCTAATAAGATTGGCAGCAACTAGTGTGTAGCCTATAGGCTGCAGCTTTTAGAAGGAGTTATAGCAGTATAACTTTAAAATACTGCTGTTAAGCTACTCTTTTAGTAAGTATTATGTAGTTAGCTTAAGCTTGAAAAAAGGGTGTTTTTTAGTGCTATTAAAGGTTAGAGGGGTAAGAGGGGTTGAAGTAGCTTGCAATGAGGCTTGCGATAAGGCTTAAGTAGAGGATAGCTTAGATGCAACTGTTGCTTACAATAAATCCAGCCTTAAGCTAAAATTAGCTATAGAAATAATAAAAATATTAAAAAAAAGAGCTTACTATCATCTTTGCTGTTAGAATTAATATCTATAAGGTTAGCAATATTGTTATTAGTATTATTATTGATTAGTAGCAGTAGTAGGTTAAAGAGCAGATTTTCTAGTAGTAATATTAGAGGGCTGAAACAACCTAGCGCTAGCTAGGTCGAAAAATCTATAACTAGCTAAAAGCGCACTAGTTAAAATCCTATGCATCTAGTTAGTTAAATTGAGTGAAAGTGGGGCAAATTATACTAGCATTATTAATAGTGATCTAAGCGTAAAATAATAGTTTTTATCTTCTGCAGGTAATTAAAAATTTAATATAGATCAGTAACTAAAATAGAGTTAAAAAAAATGATCTCTATATTAAGTTATACCTAAATATCTCTTTTTTTTTATTAGCTGCGTTATAGTTGATTTATATGAGAGTTTAAAAAAATGCTGTTGCATTTTAGGGCTTTAGTAGGGGTTTAATGT
The DNA here is from genome assembly GCA_027406005.1 of Colletotrichum horii. Taxonomy (NCBI): domain Eukaryota; kingdom Fungi; phylum Ascomycota; class Sordariomycetes; order Glomerellales; family Glomerellaceae; genus Colletotrichum; species Colletotrichum horii. The sequence goes on along the minus strand of JANVYB010000001.1, from coordinate 6,125,259 downwards.
CACTTTTTGTGAAAATAGGCAAAGTGGGTTTTAAGCTATATCTGGCGTTTAATAGGATAATTATAATTATTTATTAATATATATTTATAAAACTTTTATTAAAAATAATATATTAGTTTAAACTTATAATTAGCTAACTATAATAAAAAATAATAATACTTTTTATTTTAATATTTTTAAAGTTTAAAAGATTTATTAAATATTAATAAAAATACTTACTATTATATAAATATAATAATATAACTATTAAGTTAACTTTATAGTAATTAAATTTAATAGTTATAATAGCTTTTAAAACTTTATATAAATTAACTTTTTAATATTTATTTATTAAAAATATATTAATATTAAGCTTTAAAAGTATTAGTTATAGAGCTTTTTTAATAGCTTTTAATAAAAATCTAACTAATAGCTTCTTTAGTTTTTTATTAAATAGTTAGCAATATATTAAGCTTTTAGTATAAACTTTAAAAAGTTTTAAATTTATATTTATATTTTTTTTTCAGCTTTTATTATATTTATAATAATATTTTAAATATTAAAAGTTTAATATATAACAGCTATAAGCTATAGCTATTATTATAAAATAACTATAAAATATATATTTAAAGTAATATAAATATTATAAAATAGCTAATAAACCTTTAGTGCTATTAATATAAAAAGCTACTATTAAGCTAGCTTTAAAGAAAATATATTTTAATTATAATACTTTTAATATATTTAATAATATATATTTAAAATATAATAAAATTAATTACTATAAAGCTAATTATTAAGCTAATAAGTAGTATAAAATATATTATAAAAAAAACTACTTTATAGAAATATATTAATATAAAGTTAAGCTATTATTAAATATAGCTTAAGTTTATATTAATACTATATAAATATAAAAATATTTAAATATTAATATAATAATAATAATAATAATAATAATAATAATAATAATAATAATAATAATAATAATAATAATAATAATAATAATAATAATAATAATAATAATAATAATAATAATAATAATAATAATAATAATAGTAATATTATTATTAATAAAATAATATATTAATTTTTTTCAAAAACTTTTTATTTATAAAGTTATTTTATAAAAGTTTTTTAATTAATTATAAATATATTATATAATATAGAAATATTTTTCTTATTTTTTCTATTAGATTTTAATATATATTATATTAAATAAATATAGTTATAGTAATATATATATTAATTAAGTTAACTACTTTTTATACTTTAGATATATTTACTATATTTAAAGCTTTTAATATATTAATTATACTAATTATATTTGCTATATTAAATATAGCTAAAGCGCTTAAGATGCTAAAAGTACTAAAGGCACTAAAGGCATATAACATCTTTACTATATTACATATCAGATTTTTAAGTTTTTATATTTATAATATATATATATATTAAATAAATAAGCTATATATTTTTAAATTAATTATATATACTTTAAAAAGAGATATTAATACATATTATCTTAATATAATAATAATAATAATATAATAATATTTTATTTACTTAAATATTTTATTTACTTAAATATTCTATATAAAATAAATAAATAGACTTTTATATATATAACTTTATATAAAAGTATTTAATTTATTATAACTTATAACTTTATAAATACTTATATAATTCTTTATATTATATAATCCTACTTATATAATTAAAAGCTTTATAACTTATATTTTAAGTTATTTTTCCCCTCTTTTTTCCTTACTTCAAAATAAAACTAAAAAACAATATTAACTAATATTATATTAATATAGTCCTTCTCTATTAATAATCTATGCTAATAAATGCTTATAAATGCTAAAAATTATTATATTTTATTATAATATATCTCTATTTATAACTTTATACTATATAAATATATATACTACACCTCTAAATACTTTAATACTTATGCTAATAATAAGTAATATATTTTTATTACTTATTTAACTGTTCTAACTCTAATTTTATTTTAAATTCTATAAGTTCTCTTTTCATTTTTAGTTCCTCTTCTATCTTCTGATTTTATTATTTAATTTCAGCTTGAGATTTACGCTCTTTATGCTGTTCATCTCTTTCTCTACTCTCTATTTCCCTTTTTAACTGCTTTATATAAAGCTTTTGCTTCTTATTAGCAAGAGATAAAGCGCTAATTTAAGTTTATATTTAAACAGCTTAATAAAGAAGTTAACTATTTTAAAAATGTAGTAAGCTTCAGTTTAAACAGCTTTAAAGAGCAGTTATTAGTATTTTAGATAATGAAACACTACTAGTCTGTAAAGATCTCTTATTATTTTTACTATTAGAGAAGCTAAAGTTGCTATTATTATTAAATAGCAAGCTTCTCTAATTGCTTACTAATAGTTTTTAAGTTTTTAAACAGCTTAAAGAATAGTGAGGTTAGTCTTTATTTTTATTATCTAATAATCTCTGCTGCTTTTATTTTAGAATAATAATTAGATATCAGTCTCTTAATATAGTATCAAACTTACTATTCTGTTATATTATTAAGTCTACTCAACTAGAAATTCCAGTATTATAATATAAGCTTAAGATATATCGCTTATAAGTTATATAATCTTAAGAGATTATATTTCAATCTATTTCCCTTAACCTATATAAATAAGTAAAAATACTTTCTAAGTGAAATAATATATATATCTATTAATAATATAAAGGATAGAGAGAAACTGCCTAGTCTATTAGTAGGACGCTTAGTAATAGATCTTAATAGTATTTATATTGCATAAGATTTATTTCCAATCTGAGGCTGAGATCTTTAATATCGCCTGATAAAACCTTATAGTAATAGGTAGTGACTGCTTATAGTCTGCTTAAGCTTTAAAGGCTGGAAATTTCACTATATCTTATATAAGTGATAAAAAACATTTTAGAAATATTTCTAAAACATTTCTAGATAAAGTATAATAATAATATACTTCTAATTGCATTATAAAGTTTGTTATAATCCTTTTGAAATTAACAGCTTAAAAGACTGGTTATAATGTTATATAGAGTCTTTAGTCTATAGGGATAGATATCACTTAAAAGCTTCTCAACACTATACTGAAAATGTATGCAACAGAGGTGAATGCAGCTTTTAACTTAGAATTCCTAGAACTCTAGGCGTTAATACCTTTTCTTAAGGTATTACTTAAAGCCTTTAATAACGCTCTATCTTTAGTTAAAAGTGACCTTAAATATACTAGATCTATAAATAAACTTCTATTTAATATTAATTGCATACTTATGATATAGAATATTAAAAACAGCTTGAAATATATATTAATATATTTCTGCTATCTTAATATTTATATAGCATTACGCTAGAGGAAATGCTTTATTAAGTTAGAAATAATTCAAAAACATTTTAAGTATAGATGCTTACTTTTCTCTAATATATAGCTATACTAAGCCTAAATAACCTTATAATGCTTTAAACTATAAATATGTTTATAGTTTATATCAACTATAAATAACTTTATATTATTAAATATCTACTGCATAGCTTATTTATAGAAGAAATAAATAACAATATAGTTAGAATATATTTCAAATAAATGTTAGATATATTGATAATAGTAAGCTATTAAAGTTATAATAATATAAAAAAGAAATTCATTTTATATATAGAATCACTCGTTTTGTTCTTTTATTTGCTGTAAAGTGAGTGTAATTGCGCAGGCACCTTATGGAAACATTAAGATTTGCTGTTTTCAAATAATATATTAAAAGTAGTTAGGATTTGCAAAGCTTTTATAAATATCTATTATAGATTGCCTATAGAACTCTATAATATACTCTTTTAACTTATTTAAGTTTAAAAATAAGTCTATAAATATTAGTATATTTAAATAAAGTAAAGAAGTAAAGCATATACTTAATGTTATGCTAAGCTTATTAATATATAAGATAATATATATTAAACCTTTTATAATTAAAAGAGGCGTTTTTGCTGCAGGTAAGAGAGGGTGTATATAAGTACTATATAATATAATCACAATATATAGCGTGGTTTTTAAGTCTTATAGAATAAAAAACCTATAATAGATAAAGCATTTAACTTGCTGCATTTAAGTAATTAAACCTTAATAGGTTTAGTTGTATATTAGTTATCTTTATAGATTGTCTGTAAATATAAAGCATTTCTAGCTTATAATTACTTCTTTTAAAAGTGCTATCTCATAAAATGTTAATATTATAATATCTTAATATAGTTGCTATTTAAAAGAAACTAATATAAAGTAGTGTTTCCTTTAGTTTTAAGCTGTAATACTATTTAAGCATATAATTACCTACTGCTAAACGCCAGCAATAAACTAAATTATAGTTAGTAGATATATTATATATAGCCTTTAAAATAGATTTATTTTATGCTTTATTCTATTGCTTATTGTAAGGGACTAGGCACACAGAGCGGCAATACTGGGGACAACCTAGCTAATAAAGGCTGAAGGTATGGAGACGCCTGTAGGCCTAAGGCATAGAACCTTCTATAGTGAGAACTTAGTGAGAACTTGCTGAAGGTTGGGAAAAGGGGATCTTAGAAGAAGCAAGCAAAAGTAGTGCAGCAATACTATACTTACTTTTTAGATGCTTCTTCTATTAGTTTAACCTAACTATAGCTTATAGCCTTTAAATACCTTTATAATTCTTTTGCTTCTACTTTAATTTAAGAAAGTTAGTAATAATAATAGTACTATATATCTGAGTAATGCTTACTAATCAGGCTGAAGAACTTATGCTTAGTGTTTGCTGAGCGTAGAGCAAAACAGCCTATGCAAACCTATATAGAGAAGATAACCTTAGCAAACAATTAGAAGATGATGCAAATCAATAAGGAGAAGTGAGAAGCTATGCTTTAAGTGAGGCTGAGGGCTCTGAAGAAGATGGGCTACTTATGCTGAATGCTTACTACTTAGGCGATAAGTGTATATAGGAAGATAAGAACTATAAGACCCCCCCCTATAGATTAAACAGGCTATAAGGCTAGATATCTATAGCTGCAGCTAATAGGCTAGCTTAAGCTAGAAGGCTAAAAGAAGCAACTAGCTAAATGCTAATACAGCAGATGATTGCTATAATAGCTAGCTAGTAAGAGCTAATTATTGCTATGCTAAGTAACTAAACGCCTGCTGAATAATTGCTTAAGGTTTTTAAGAAACTTTTAAACTATAATATAGCTTGCCTCACTAGTGAGTTTATAAGTGTGATAAGAGAAGATTAGCTTATTATAGTAGAGAAAGCTTATAAATATCATTCTAGCTGCTCTAATAGCTAGTATATCTAGTAGGCTGTAAGTGTAATAAAGTATATTCTGCAAATAGAATAGCAAATATATTAGCAAACGTTTGTAGATACCTTAGAGAGAGAGGTTAACTTAAGATAAGAAGACTTTAGAATCTTTATAAGAAAGCAGTATATTATGCTTAAACTCTAAAAATAGAACTACTGTAATGCTTTGAGATAGTGCTGTTAGAAAGATAATAAGAAGCTAATTATATATTAGGCTTAATAGAAGTCTATTAACTAAGCTTTTAGCAAGCTGAATATAAGTAATGCAAAAGTATATGCTTTCTTTTAAGGCTTTATAAAGACCTTAAAAGATGAACTGTTTAAGCAAGATATTAACTATACTAATATATATATTATTACTTTATATACCTAGAAGTTATAGGAGATTATAGAAGGAAGATATATAGAAAAAACTGCTAAACGTTCTAAGTTATATAAGCAACTGCACTTAGGCTCTTTAAACTGCTTTTATAAGAGCAGTTTGCAGCCCTCTAGGTTGTCAGACTAAAGGGATTGCTGTCTAGAGACTCTATCTTAGAATAACTGCTTAGCAAACACCTGCACAACACCTAGCTCTAGTAGTAAACCTTTTGATTCTCAGAGACTTTAATATTATAACTGCAAGAAGTATAGATATATTTCTCCTAACTGCACTGAGAACTAAATGCAGCTAGCAGGCAGTAATTAGAACTTTAACTTAAGATAGAGTGGGATTAATATGATTTTAGTATTTTATATAACTAATACTAAAGACTTAAGAAATAAATAGGTATAGAAGCAACCTTAAAGGGCATTACGCTAGAAATCACTTTAGTTTTAATAAGACAAACTATTAAAAAATAGATATTAGCATTCTAAGCAGCTAGTAAAGTTAAATTAGAAGTTAATATAGATATTTATATAGCAGTAGATATTATATAAAAAGACCTTATTAAGAAACTTTAATTAAAGGAGGCTATAAGCATTACAGCTTTTAAACTAATAGACTTCTAAAGAAAGCTTATATCTGCTAGAAAGGTTTACTAGCTTATATTCTTCTTTATAAATAGTTAAAGATATCTATAAAAGATTTACTAAGCCTTTATTATAAGCTCCCACTCTAAAAGAGCAAGAGATATTCTTCTGTTTAATAATTTAATAAGGTGAGAAGGTATTTATATTAACACTTATGTATATACCTAGTTATATAAATGCTTCTTGCTTGCTGAACTAGAGGTAATTATTTAGGAAATCGTAGAGAATGGCTAATAGGCTTATATTATGTACTTAATGGGCGCTTTAGCCTCTAATAAGAAGGATATTAAGACCTTAGGTGAATACTTGCTAGGTAAAGGCTGGGAAAAAAAAGTCCTTAAGGAACTTTAAGACTTTGCTGACGTTTTTAATAAAGAAAATATAAAGAAAGTTCTTAAGCTGAAGAGAGCAGTATATTACATTAAACTGAAACCTAGCAAGGAACCTCTATATAAGCCTATATACCTTATATTAGCAGAACAACTTTAAATGCTTATTAAATATATTTAAGAAATAGAGGCAGCAGGCTATATATACTGTTTAACTAGCTCTATAAGAGCATCTATGCTATTTATACTTAAGAAGGATAGAAGTTTATAATTATATATAGACTATAGAAGACTAAATGAAATTATAATGAAAAACTGTTATCTTCTGCTACTAATTAGTAAGTTTTTAGATAGGCTTATTAGCATAAAGTTTATTTTAAAAATTGATTTAAGCAAAGCATATTACTATATTATAATTAATAAGGCAGATAGATAGAAAACTATATTCAGAATAAGATATAGGCATTTTGAATATATAGTGATGCTATTTAAGCTCACTAATGCTTCTGCAACTTTTCAGATATATATCTACTAAGCGCTTACTAACCTCTTAGATATCTGTTATATTGCATATCTAAATAATATTTTTATCTACTTAGATATAAGAAAGCAGCATACTAAAGACCTTTATACTATCTTATGCTGCCTAAAGGCTGCTAAGCTGTTTATAAAACTAAAGAAATATAACTTTTATTAGATAGAAGTAAACTTCTTAAGGTTTTATATTACTTAAAATAGTATAGAGATAAACTTAAAATAAGTCTGAGCAGTTACTAAATAGCTAGTGCTAAAGTCTTTTAGAGATATATAAGTATTCTTAGGATTTTATAACTTCTATTATAAGTTTATTGCAAGATATTTCTATATTGCTATCTCTATAAATAGTGCGCTTAAAGGAAGCTAAAACAGCATAAAGTTAGAAGCTTTCATTTAAATAGAGGAGATGCAGACTGTATTTGAAACGCTTTAGAGAGCATTTGCTAAAGCTTTAATGCTGAGATATTATAACTTAATGCTAGAAATAAAAGTTAAGACTGATATATCTATTTAGGCAGCATTTAGTATGCTTTTGCAGAAGCATAGTATAGTTTAGCACTTAGTAGCCTTTTAGTTAAAAAAGCTTTTAGATATAGAGAGATGCTAGGCTATAGGGCAGTAAGAGCTCTTAGCAATTATGGAAAGTCTAAATTATTAGGCCTAGTATTTATAAGAACTCCCTGAGAAGTTCCTAGTCTTCACAGACTATATAGCGCTGAAAGGAGTGCTTGCCACACTTGCGTAGGATATTTGCAGAAGGCTTGCTTAATAGGTTTATTGCCTATCTGCATTTAATTTTGAAATTCAATATAGGTTAGAGGTTATAAATCTAGCAGATAGACTGTTGTGATGCTCTAATTATATAGTAGAAAATGCAAAAGTAGATGATATATTTTCTACTTTTAGAAAAAAGCTTAAGCTTATCAGCTAGCTTTTAGCGATAAATTGCTAATATATTGCTAAGCTTAAAAGGATTATAGCTACTATGAAAACTTATATTTAGGCTGTCTAGTGAAGTATATAAGAACTTTGCTAGAGGGTTAGCTTTAAGGTTGAAAGATCTTCACTTTTAGGTTAGTATTACTTTATAGAGGGAACTAATAATCTACTGCATTAAAGTATATATATTAGTGCTGTTACTTACTTGAAATTATATATAGGTGTTATGCTGACTGCTTTACAAGAGATTAGCAATATGCTAGAGGATTTAAGAAGAGCTAGGGTTATTATGCTAGAATAATATATTTTATATGCTGTAATAAGAGAGCTTATTTAGAATGAAACAGCTTATATGTTGCGATTAAGTGTAGATCTTAAACAGACAGTTAGAGGACTGCAGACTAAAGACTACTTCTGTAGAGATTTTGCAGCTAAGGTTTGCTGAAATGCTAGAGAATATTAAAGGTACTAACTTAATAAGAATAATATCTTTTGGTTTAGAAGAAGACTTATTATTCTAGAAGAAAGATCTTTCTGCTATGAAATCTTAAGAAACTATTATGATGCATTTAGATTAAGGTATATAGAGGTGAATAAAACAGCTAAACTAATCTTATAAAAGTTTTATTAGCTATATCTAATAGAGGATATATAGCGATATATTGCTAAGTGCTTATACTGCTAAAAGGTGTGCATACTACAGCATAAACTATATAAACTGCTGCAAATATTAGAACTGCTAGTATACTTATTTTAATAGATTTCTTTAGACTTTTTAACTAGCTTATTAGAAAGTTGCTAGGATGATAGAATTATTTATAATGCAATCCTAGTAGTTATATACAGAATAACTAAGATAGCTTAATTCTTAGCAATAACTAAGCAATTAGATGCTGCAGGCTTAGTAAGGATTTTATATTAAGAGATTAAATGCTAGTATAGTATATTTGAAGCTATTATCAGCAATAGAGACAAACTGATCACTAGTTAGTTCTAGTGAGACTAGACTAAGGCTTAAGATATAGAAAGGTGTATCTCTATAGCGTGGCACTTATAAATAGATAGTTAGATAGAAAGAATGCATTAAATTTTAATTATATATTTCTTAAAGTTTAGCGAAGGTCTATATAACTAATAGGTAATGCAGTTAGTTAAAGCTGAGTTTTTATATAATAATAGCAAACATACTATTATTAGCATATTGCTATTTGAGGCCTTTATAGGATACTATTTAAGAATGATTAACTACTGCTTACTATATATTAACTTTAGGACTTAAGAGGTTAAAGAAAAACTTAAGAAGCTAATAGAGGTTTGCTGAAGGATAGCTAAGAATTAGCAATATATAACTGAAGTATAAGCTAAAAATGTAAATACTAGAAGAAAAATATAATTATATAATATTAGAGATGTTATAAGACTTTTAATTAAGAACTTTTGTTTTGCAAAAAGTTAGTAAAAGCTTACTTTGCAATTTATTTCTATATTAGTTATAGAAGTTATAAGCTTTAACGCTTATAGAGTATAGCTTCTAGAGAAGTATAATTAGGTATATAATATCTTCTCTGTTATATTACTAGAGCTGTAGTATAGCTGAAAGTTTGCTAAAAAACTGCTTTCAGACTTAAAAGAGGACTTTAAAAAATAGGAGGTTGAAGATATTATGTTGCAAAGGGAAGCGCTAGAGGGCCTCTTATATCTAGTTAAGTGGAAGGGCTAGCTAGTAGAATATAACACTTAGGAGCTTGAAGAACACTTAGTGAATGCTTTGCGAATTTTTGCAGAATTTAAAAAGCAGCAGTATAAATTGCATTATAAATAGGATAATAAGTAGTATAGAGAAAATAAGAAAAGTTAATTAACTATAAGATAGCTAAAATGCTAGCAAAGACTTCTTAAACCTCTTATAAAAGCAATATGAAACTATAGGTATCTAACTAAAAATATTTTATAGAAATTTATTATGCTCTTGCTGAAGTTTTATTAATAATACTATTTCTTATCTTCTTTACTATCTTCATTATTATTATCTTTATTTTTATCTTCTTCTTCTTTTTCTTTCTTATCTTCAGCTTTATTTTTATTATCTTTATTTTTGCTGTTATTGCTATTACTAGTTATACTGCTATTTCTATCTTATAGATTATTGCTAAGCTTATTAAAGTTGCTGTTATTGCTATCCTTCCTACTAGAAGAATTATCCTTATTATTAGTATTAACTAAGTTCTAGCGAACTGCTGTTAAATGCTTATTAACGTTCTTATAAGAATTAAAGTAGGGTGTGGAACTATTACTGACAGTCTTAAAGATTGCAATTAAGGTATAGCGACAGGCGTTGCAAAATATATAAGCACTTTAAATCTTTGAAGGATCTTATAAAGAAAGTGCAGTTATATAAGGATTGCTCTTTGAGAGATATATTGCTAAGATATCAGCAAGCTTATTGAGGAAGTTAGCTTATTTAAAGATATAGGTTTTATTGTGCAGGTAAAAAGAAAGAGTACTTTTAATTTGCTTTATAATTTTATCTATTTTATTTTAGTCTTTAGCTTAATAAGCTAGCTGTAAACACCTATTAATATAAAAGTGAAAATAAAGTAGACTATAAGATAAAACTTATATCTAAGGATATTTAGAGTTATATTTATATATAGGCAGCAGTGCTTTTTTTAACACTTATAGCTACTAATTAGTTGTTATAATTCTTAGTGCCCTACTGAAGGCTGGTAGGGTTTACTAATTACTTATAGAGACTTTAGAGAAGCATTTAACCTTTTTTGATTGTAGTGAAGATATAGTAAATCTTATGCTAGTAGTGATAACCAGCCTCAATTTAATAGATACAATACTTAACTTAGTTCTAATAGTAGCAAACAGTTAGAATAAAGCAGAAAGAAATCTAAAAGTGAAACAGTTAGCTTATGCTTTCTCTAAATAATTGCTGAACTTATTCTGCAGCACTTAATGCTATGCAACTGGCATAACTTACATATATAATCTCTATTATAAGTGTAAATATAAACAATTTTGCTGCTTTTATGAAGCTATAATATACAGCTAATATAAAGCTTGCTGTTATTAGATTAGTTGCACTAGTATATATTATTATTAAGCTTAGAATTATTAAGACTATATTTAGTGAGGATTTAAGTAATAAAGCTCTTTACACTTATAATATTAGTTATAGAAGTATTATAAAGTAGTGAAGTGTCTGTAAAGGGTTTATAGAAGCTTAGCAAAGCTTACATAATATGAAGATGCAGAAAGATATATTATTATAAGGAAAAGAAGAATTAGACTAAAGTAGAGAAAAGCTGTTACTTTATAGATAATTATAAGACTTTATTAAACAGTTATAGAGGTAGGTATAATATTAGATGAAGTAAATAACAGTTATTCACTATAGCAGGTGCTACTAAAGGTGAGAAGATAGGTATAGTAAATTAATAACAGTAGTTGCTATCTGACTTAATTGACAGCTTTATAATGCATCTGTTTAGAAGGAGGATAATAGGATAAAAAATGAAGCTATTATAAAGAATATTATAAGGATATTATGTTAGGAAACCTTATTAAATAAAGGGTGAGTTTGTAGAGAATAAAAGCAATAAAATATTTAGATAACTATATTTGCTAAAAGAAAGAATAAATATCACTTTCTTTAAAGATAACTAATAAAAAGGTTTAAAATGAAAAAACCTATATATAGCCTAAAAGACCTTAATTAATAATAACTATAATAATAACAGCTTAGATAGATAATAAAGCTTTTATTAAATATATAATAGCTACCTGCTATGCTAGATAACAGAGAAAGATAATAGAGGCTGCTCTAGATAACAGAAGAGGACTATTATAGCTACTTCAAACTAGAGGCTGACTATACAGTAGGGACTACTATAACTAGAAAGGGGATAATTATAAAGGACTAGGCATACAGAGCAGCAATGCTGGGGACAACCCAGCTAATAAAGGCTGAAGGTACAGAGACGCCTATAAGCCTAGGGCATAGAACCCTCCACAGCGAGAACTTAGTGAGGACTTGCTGAAGGTTAGGAAAAGGGGATCTTAGAAGAAGCAAGCAAAAGTAGCGCAGCAATACCATACCTACCTTTTAGGTGCTTCTTCTATCAGTTTGACCTAACTGTGGCCTATAGCCTCTAAATACCTTTACACTTATAAGATAAAGCTATATATTTCACTTAAATCAGTATATAATTATCTTTTGCAAAAATATTTATATATTATCTATAGTGTCCTTTATATATATTAAACTAGATATAAAACATTTTAGAAATATTTCTATACTGATCCTATTTATGCTATAATATGCTTCTCTACTGTTATTATTATAACTCTCTCTTTAAGCGCTATAAGTTATATGTTAAGAGATAGTGTTATTGCATTATAAGTGAAATCTTAATACTATATATATTAGTATGCTTTTCTACTTATATAATCTCAGTCTGTATGCTATATAAAAGTATCTTTAAGAGCATAATAAGTTATATTAAATTTGCTTATCTTTTTGTATATTTAATATTAAATTATATATTAAGGTTTAATAATTTCTTCTATAGAGAGAGCTTCTGTTAGAATAATAAAAACTACTCCTTTTAGAGATATTATTAAGTATTCTAAGATACTAAATAAGTAGCTAATATTCTCTATAACTACTATATCTTATATAAAAAAGTTATTGCTTTATATAGCTAGAAAATAGCTAATAATTATTAGTTTAATAAGTGTAATAAATATATCTAAAGGTAGCTACTACTATTTATTAGTAAAAAGTATAAAAAGAGAAATAAACTAATAGTTATATTATATCTTATAGTTATTTTTAAATTAATATTAAATCTATTTTAAAGCTTAAATAAAGTGAGATATTACTTAAATTATTATAAACTTTATTTATATTATTTGAATTCTTAAGTTTATTTATAGGTTTATTAAAACTAAACATAATAGCCTACTTTTAAACCTTATAATAGTTATTATATATCAGTAAATCTATTATCTCTAAGAATAATTTAAGCAAAAATAGGATTTATTAGCATAAAAAGATAAATATATCTAATTCAGTTTGAAAATATTTCTTATAATACTAATAACTTTCAAAGTTACCTCTCACTTAGAATACTTCAGTATACGCCTTAGATATTAAGTATTATATAAGCTATATAGTGCAAACTGCTATAATTGGATAGATAGTATAGGGTGAGGTCTACTAGGTTTAGACTTAGCAACTGCACTGCCCCAGTGCACAGGCCTTTGGACTGACATAGGGTGTGTGATTCTGACCTTATGTGTATTGTCGCCCCCCTTCACCCATCATCCCATGTGGCCCCCAACTCCCTCGTCCAATCCTTTCTCACCGCATCCCAAGACCCGAACCAAGAAACCACCTCATCCCAACCACCACTTGTCTTTCTCTGGACTTACATGCCAAAACGGTGCAAAACTCGTTCAAATCGAAGCTGAGTGCAAAAAAAGGGGTCAGTTCAAAAGAAAGAACCAAGCAGCCGCCGAAACCCAGATCTGCCGTTACCACGACCAACGTCCGTACTCCGTACTCGTCGTCATTGACCCCTCCTAATCCGGCACTCGACGCCCTTACCGTGTCGCCTCAGAAGCATCCCCTTACTCTTGGGTGTGATGCGGACGGCTACTTGCCTTCGTCATTCCCGAGTCCCGACCCTACAACTTCTTGACCAGCTGCCCAACGCCTTTCTTCAGAGGGGTTCCATCGCCGACATCATTCGTATTCCCTGGTCTCGGTCCCCAGTCCTCTGGGTGCAGGCACCTTGTTTGTTCAACGCTAGAAAAAATCCAGTGGGGATCGTCGGCACTGCGACACCAGCCGACAGGACTTCCCACAGTTGGGTCCCCTGGTTTCTGGTTTCTGCTGCTTGCTTGGCTCGGTTGCTGGTTGCACCCACTGGACGGAGGGGGGCCCGGGGTCGACGAAGCCAAGGAGGGGTGGTAAGGTGGGGGGCGTCCAGGTACGAAGAAAAAAGGAATGGGACAGCGCACTAAAAAAGGTACAGCCTCAATGGCAATCGTGAGAACGGGCCAAAAAGGGGCGACCTGTCGTCCACTCCGAGGCATCGTAAAGGGAAAATCACCAAAAATAACACGCCGCACCGATGAGAGAACCCTGCTAGGCTGCAAATCACCATCTGGCATTTCCCACTGCCACCACCCATCGCCCCGACCCAGATGTGGGAGATGGAGTTGGGACATGAGCAATGAACACATCGCAGCGCAACCGCCGCGGCAGTCCAACAACACGGCCGAACTCCTGCCAGCCGCAGCCGCAGCCGCTTGTTGCGCGCTGCGCTGCGCTGCTCAGGCCCCAAAACCGTTCTGATGTCAGATTCCAAGTGGGTGCCATGTTCCACGGTCCCTGGAAACGGTAAGATGGACGACGAGGATAGGATGGTACGGGCCACCACATGGGGGTGATGGATGGGTGCACGGGGGAACAACAACTGCTACCATTCATACGACTGCAAAAACCGACCAACACAAGGCCAGAAGTCCGAGATGCTGTCATGATGGACGCCCGCGCCTCGAACAGCGAAGACTTGATACGCCAACCGCAATGGACTTCCCGCATGCAGCTGCTCATCTTGAATCTCACCGCAATCCTCCCAGCATCGAAAACATGTGGCTGGCCTTTGTCTCTATTCGTTGCCGTGCGAGATCACCCATGACATGATGCGGTCTCAGCTATAGCCCTCTCGCCGTCGCCGACCGCATGCAGCCAGCTCCAGCAGCCTCCTCCTCCTTTGCACAACAGGTCGAAATCGGCGAATGGCAGCTGCAGAACCAAGGAGCTCTCGATCCTCTGAAGCTTCGAGGCTTACAATGTGTGGCCTCCCAGTCTCCGCCCGTTGGCTGTTTCCTCCCTCGTCAGACAGGATCACAAGCATGTGGTCTTCTGTCGCAGAGAGAGAGATCATGTAAGACTCGACTCGAGGAGAGGCACCCGGAAGTTAAAGTGCATCCAGCGAGACGGAGCTCGCTCACCTAAACTCACCCCCTAAGCTGTGGTAGGTAGGCACAATAGATGCGGAGGCATCCATCATACAACTGTGGCTTGCCCGAACCACCGACGCCCAGGACCCCTCTCCTCAACAGAAGAGCTCTCCGTTCCGTTCCATTCGGTCCCTTTTTTTTGCTCTACCCCCAGCCCTACGCTTGCTTCGGTTCTACACTATTGGGTTTGTTTCTGGCACCGGGAGCCGACATCCCCTCCACTACGGTTCGCATGCCGCCCGGCGCGGTGGGTTCACAGCAGGAGCAAGAAAGCCTTTCGCTGTTGGTGAAGCTCCGCACGTGGCACCGGGTGAGCTTCGCCTTCCTCCGGTCCATATGTAAGGTATGCCGCGCATACCAGGACCCCAGCCTAAGCGAGGCTGTGCACTATCAATAGCTTCAAAAACGGAGCTGAAGCTCGCGCCCGGCCGCAATCCCTACCCTAGCCTCGCCGGGGAGGAGGAGGAGGGAGGCCTTAGAGGGAAAGGAAAGGGAAGGAAACATGACATGCCTTAACATCCGTACCGGGGAACATGCACAGAGATAAGAGAAAACGACCCAGTCTGAAACCTGCCTCTGCAACCATACGAGAGCCAATGCGTCTCGTGATGCATTAGGCCCATGCCGACGATCACCGCAAGGGCGCACGCTCAGGGGGAGAAACTCGACAAAACACCACGAATATCGTTCACGATACGAACTGGCGAGGTCTCATGATGCGCGTGGGACTCATTTGTTGCTGCCTCTATTGCACGCCCACCGTCTCTAAGTTTCCCGCCGCCAACAACCCCAAACCTGGACTCGGGTATTGTACACTGTTTAACATATTAAAGACTCCCGGAACAGCCAGGACCCGATGATGCCTGTCCCCAGCCGCCCTCTTTTGGCGTCTTTTCCGTCTCCTTTGCATCTTCACCCCCGCATTCATCATCATGATGGCGACGCTCTCATCGCCGCTTTACAGCTTCTGGTACTCCAGCTTGCCCTCCAGCTTCTTGGACTCGGCAACCTTGCGCACCGCCTTGTTGAAGTCGTCCTGATTGATCGCATCCCTGTAGTCCTTAATGGCAAAGAGACCGCTGTAGGAGTGAAACATTAGTAAATACAACGCCATCTTGGGGTGGAAGGGGTAGACCTACGCCTCGGTGACAACGTTTCTCAAATCCGCACCGTTGAGACCGTCACTCATCTTCACCACGCTCTCAAAGTCGATCTCGCCCTCCGTCACGACGCCAGAAGCGTGAATCTTGAGAATCTCCAATCGTCCCACCTCGTTGGGCAAAGCGATCTCGATCTTGCGGTCTAGACGTCCGGCACGGAGAAGGGCGGGATCGAGGGTGTCGGGTCTGTTTGTGGCCATGATGATCTTGGTCTTGCCGAGGTAGTCGAAACCGTCAAGCTGGTTCAGCAGCTCCATGAGCGTTCTTTGGATCTCACGATCGGCACTGGTTCCCTCGGAGAATCTGCGTCCACCGATGGCGTCGATTTCGTCCATGAAGATGATGCAGGGCTCGTGCTCCTTGGCGTATCCGAACATCTCACGGATCAGACGGGCCGACTCTCCGATGTACTTGTCGACAATAGCTGACGAGACGACTATTGACCCAGTAGTTAGCATGCTTTGTCCACCGCACATTGTGCCGTGAATGCAGGATTGATCTTCACATACCCTTCAAGAAGTTGGTCTCCAAACTGCTGGCCACAGCACGAGCCAGCAGCGTCTTTCCTGTGCCAGGAGGTCCGTAGAGCAGGACACCCTTGGGCGGCTTGATGCCTACGCGCAGGAACAGCTCGGGGTTTTTGAGCGGGAGCTCAATGACCTCTCGCAGCTCGCGAATCTGGTCGTTGAGACCTCCAATACCGGCAAAGCTGACCTGACCGGGGTCCTCCAGCGACATGTTGTAGACGAGGGGGTCGACTTCGCGGGGAAGCATTCGCATGATGGTGAGTGTCGTCATGTCGAGGGCAACACGAGTTCCCTGCTTGAGCCTAGCCTTGTCGACCTTTGACCTGCACCCAACGACATATCTGGGACCTGAGGATGCCTTTACGATAACTATTTGCGAGAGACACGGTCAGCGTTCAGCGTTGGACGATTCCGCAAAATGTGGGCGTTGTGATGGTGGTGACGGTGGAGAGGGAAGGAAGCGGAGGCGGGATGCTCTCAACTCACATCTTTCGTCATCGAGCTGCTTCAGAACCTCGCCAATAATCTGACCCACGCTCTGCAGCGCCTTGATGTTGTCTTCGGTGCGGTCGTACTCCCTCTGCAAGTCCTTGATCTCGAGGCGGAGAGCCTTGAGCTTGGCCTCCCACTCCCGCGATTCGAGCAGCTTGCCCCGGTAAGAGTCGAGAGCCTTCTGGCGTTCTTCGTCGGAAGACATCTCTGGTTATGTGTGTGGTCGAGAGGAGGGAAGGTCCGAAATTTCGAATTCTCGTCGGGGGACGAAGGAGCGGACTCGTGTCAATGTCGCTTCGGGCAAGATGAGGTTGTGGTTGCGGTGGACGGAGGATGGTGGATAGCTCTGGCGTATGTAATCGTTGTTTTCGGAGGTTTGATGTGCAGACGTACCTCCCGCTGTAGCCTTCTGCCTCACAAAGCACGGCTCAGCTGCTAGCGCCTCATCCCTGCGTCCACTGTAGCTCTCCCGCGTGCGATGTGATTGGCTGAGAGCTATCGGGGCGGATCAAGCGCAAATCCGACACAGGACCTCAATGTCCTGGAATTGATGCTCAGCTGTTTATCATGGAGAAGGCGTATTCGTGAGGGAAACATTGGCCAGGAGGCTTTCCTTCCAATTGCCCTGGTATTATTTGCAAGGTTTCTGGTTTTCTCATTGTCATAGGCGCATGAAGGGACTTGAGGCGTCACGAAGACTAGGTAAGGTGAGGCAGAGATAATGTTCAAAATGTTGGGGTCAATTAGGAGAATTTACCTCCAAGTATGTACGTAGAATGATAAGAAATGACAGTCCCAACGCCTGTTTCTACTCTATCGCGTTGTGCGATAACAGATTGACGTCTCATGCTTCAGTCTTCCTCCTCCCAAGGGGTAATGGCTATTGATATGGATAAGTTGCGCGAAGCTGTAGATGCACATACGTGATGCAAGCAGTGGATAATCCTCCCCAGGGTAAATGTGTAATAAATGAGAACCAATCCGACCAGAAACTCCATAAAAGACGGGTATTTGGGGGTGGGGGGCATCAATCGTAAAGACGGTATCCTGAGATGCTTCATGTCTTTAGCCCTCCAGCTCGGACGTGATCTCTTCACGGACATTGCGGCTCCACTCCATGACGGCGGCCTCGAAGTTGATCCAGACTTCTGGGCTGCTGTTGTAGACAACACCAAGTGCATCCACCTTCAGAAGGATTTCCCATCGCAGCTCTGCTGCTTTCGCCCAGTAGCGGATGTTGTCGGCACAGCGGTAAGGCTTCTCTGTATCGGTGTGGAACGTGGTAATGAGACCGAAGCGTCGCTTCGACAGCTTGACTGCCGCGTTGTGCAGTTCGACAAGTCGAATACCGTTCTGCAAAGCTTGCAAAAAAGGCGTGGGGAACTCGGTTGCTGATGCTGCAGGCGTATACTCCGGCATGGGCTCAGCTTGAGGTGCAAGAGACGCCATGAACGCCAACTCCCTCTGGACTTCCTGGCCAGTCCAGTCGCCCTTCATCCAGGTCCAGCGCTTGCGCTCGGCCTTCTCCGCCTCGACCATCTTCTCTTCAGTCTTGAGCATGCTGAAGAGTCCCTGGATCCAGGAGTGAAGAGTATTGTACTCGTCCTCCTTCATTCCGCCGGCCCACTTTCGTGTGGCCATCTGCTTCAGCGTCTCCATGACGTTGAAAAGCTCGGTGCGGATCTCCTTCTCAGACTTGATCACGTCTAGTCTTTCCGGGACTTCGTGGGCCGTGTAGTAGTTCTTGGCTGCACGAATGGCTAGCGTCATGACATCGAGAATGTGCATTCCCTGTACTTCAAACCAGCCCATGCCCTTCTTTGGCGTGTTCTGAGCTGACGTAGCTTCCGCCGCCGCTTTGGCATTCTCCGCCTTGCTCTCCCACGCTTTCTTTAATGAGGCACCCGCTTTGTCGAGAGATTCTGTCAGGTCACTCTTGAGCTCCTCGATCGTCGGCGGCTTGGGCACTGGCTTATTCCTATGAATGTAGGTGCTGGTCGTGGGCGGCAGGACGTCCGCATCATCCTCGAAATCGGAGTAATAGTCGTCGTCCTCGGTGGGAGACTCTACCATTGCTCCAGCAAACTGGTCCCCAGAGAGGAGTGGACTGAGCGAAGGGAAGGAAGCCTCCCCATCAGAGCCAATCTTTGGCGAAGACATCCCAGAGCTGCTCACAGACGAGAGATCCAGACCTCCCTTCGCCTTGTTCTTTCTCGCCAGCTGGCCACCCTTGCCATCGAGGAGACCGGTTCGTGAGAAGTAGTACTGCAGATGGGCGATGCTTCCCAAGCTCAAAACACTCTCTCTATGCCGGGCACTCGCAGCAAAATCAGTGCCTTGGGGCCGCACGAATCCCCGGCGACGGCTGTTAGACCGGCCGGCCATGCTGCAAGTCGACTGGCGATTTGAAGACGTAAAGCTCATATCTGAGCGACGGCTGTAGTTGTCGGAGGATTGTCTAGAGTATGTACTGCTTCCCAAGGAGTCGCGGGAGTGGCCATCGGTGGCGGACCCGTGCGAAACAGACGACGCCGTTGACACGCATCGTGTAAGTTCAGGACAGGCGCCGATGGCCGGAGTCGGGGAGATCTCGGGCGAGGGGGAATCGCATCGGAGAGCTGGAGGTTGCTCGTTTGCTGTAGCCATGGCTTCGGTCGGAAGACGAAACGAGAATATTCGAAGATTCGGCTAATCCTGAAGAGGCGGGGGGCAAATACTGGCAGTGCTCTTGGTGGTTTTAAATAGGTTTAAAGGTATTGGCGGCGATCGTCCGAAGGGTATGTTGGTGTCGTCTCAGCTTGGTGTCGATGGCGTACTCAAGCCATGCGCGGGATAATGTGAGGGGGAGCAAAACAATGTCGCAGCTGGGTATGTACGAAGCAATGCGGACAGGATATGAGCTATAGCCGTCGAGACAACTGGGTGCACAGCAGCGTCCAGAAGGCGACGAGGGGAGATTCCGAAGGAAGAACGTATGCTGGTGGTTCGACAGACGTACGGCGTATTATTGATTCAGGCGAGGTGAGGTAAACAAGGTATGATGCGTCAGAGAGGGAGCGAAGTGAGTTGGTCAACGGACAGTTTTCCAGCTGGACTCAGCGCCCAGAAAGTTTACTGCTGGACTTTCTTCAATACCCCGGCCGGTAAATAGACAGGCCAGCAGTTGGTGTTAACGGTAGGGCGAAGACGAAGGCGGAGGGCAAGGTAAGGCAAGACAAGGCCCAGGAACCAACGGTAAGGTAAACCAGACAAGGGAAAGGCAGGGTAAGGTTGTGCTGCGAGCTGTGACACGACGCGACCTTCCGGCGTCAGGGGTTTGTGTTGGGCTCGGCCACAGCGTAAGGGCGGGTACGGTGAGTCGTTTGGGTCCGCTGCCTGGCCTTTTTTGCCTGGATCCTTCCCGTAGCCAGCTGCGTCAGTGGAGACTGATGGGCTCTCTCGAGGTCTTGGGAACTCTGGACTTTGCAATCTGGGAGGGGGAAAGGGGCCCCGAAGGCGAAATGGAATTGATCTCTTGTGATCAGTCTCCAGCAGGCAAATTGGGGGTCCAGTGGAGTGGCGCGCGAGGTACCAGGGAGGGATGGTTTAAATTGAACGTCGCGTCGTCTCCGAAAGTGGGGGAACAAAGGACGAATAACCTAGGCAAGGCAGGGGAGGGGACTGAGGGATATGCACTGCGTTATGGAACGCGTGAAACGGCAGACGTTGTGCTCGCTTGGGTTTGCACACAGCGCAACTTGAAGAAAGATACGTTTTGCTTGTTGAAGATGTTCCAACAAGAGATGGGCAAGGGCTCCGCGTACTGCAATTACCGTCCTCTCCAATGGCCTGCATGCCTGGTTAGCGGTGGTTTAATATCGACCAAACAATGCGGCGTTTCTTACTGGTTGAGGATCACGGAGTAGCTAATGGTGCAAAGTAGCTTCTGCGCTGTCGATGGGGTAATGTAAAAATAACGGAACTTTGATCCCGCACCTGGCCGTGACGTGTAATAGTGAGCTGCTAGCGTCAAAGGCAAGATCCTCTTGTAAGTCACAGCTAATACGAGACTATTTCGATGAACCTCAGATTTCCTTTCTGTCACAAGCCACACGAAAGGGGATGGCCCTGTTCTTAAGGCACCTCATCCAGCCTTGAGTCGGCAGCATGCATATGATCCAGGCCAATAACATCGAGGCTCTCCAGACAGACAAGCATACGCAGTACAGAGAACTCAGTTGGCGCGCCACAGCAACGATATGCAGCCAAGCATTAGGATGCCCATTGTGAAAGTCGAGCTCAAGTGGCTGTTTGCTGCGAGCCTGAATGCTGTGCCACCTCATCAGAGACCAACCCCCGTGCTGAGCCATTTTCCTTCGCATGCCCGCCGTTATTGTGACAGATTCCTGTGGCGATGACATATTCGGGGGCGTCAGATTGATCGAAATATCCAGCACCTCAACCGGGCAACAAAGCACATGTGGATAGTGCTCATTCCGCGAGGCGTCTCTGCTCCGCGTTTCCCGACATCGAGATTGGGAGATTAGCACCTATTGTCAATCCCAAACACGGCTTCGCGGGTTGCCTCTTCATGTAAGGCCCCAGTGGGTTGATCGGCTACGACGAGGACTTTGACTGACTGCCCTTTCGCGATGGGCAAATCACGGCCAGGAAGCGATAGCCGGGAAGAGGCCAAGGAAGCACATCGGATTGGAACGCTGCTGTTGATTGCAGGCTTTTTGGCCACATGGCACCAAGGGGTTCGAAATGCCTCGTTACCTTTCCTTTCCTTGCCCTACCCGCGGCTTTTCCCGTTGTCTCTCCAGATCGCAGTTCCGTGCCTGACCTTGTCGGGAAGAGATTGGGGGAGCTCCATATTGGTGGCCGGCGAGTGACCAATGACAGCGATCCGGTGGCACTCTTAGCTGACATATCAAAGCCGACACGCTGTGACTGATTACTGTACCAGAGTTCGGACACCTAGTGCCGATGGCACCTCTGTATTCAAGATGTCTCGTTAAGCAATGAGAATAAACCAGGGTGGATTTGGGACAATTTCTAAAAGGGTTTGGCAGGCGTAAAAGGGGCATGAGACATAGGTCCTGAATTGAGCCCGACCCGCAGGGCTTTACATGGCGAAGAGATGTCTTTACTAACTCACGCAGTCCTTCGTCAGAGAATGAAAGAAACATATAACCCTAATAGCTCGTCGCCTAACCTACCTCTATTATTTGTAAAAACATGCACGCCGGTATTATCCGATAATATTTTCCACAAGCAACATGTATCTTCTCCAGCGTACCCTCGATTCCCGGCTCCCCAGCGTCCCAGCTTTCTGGCTGCTCTGACACTGACTTTTAGATATGCAGGTGATATGCAAGCCCTCATGCCAACCCGTTTTTTTTTTTTTTTTTTTTTTTTTTTTTTTCGCAATAATACACATTCGTATCTTTATCCACCTTTTAGTGCCAGGGACCGACGATAACAACCAGCTCGTTGTGCAGCCGCTTTCAGTCTCTCTCGGTCGGTTCAATATAAGCCGTCACAGGTCAGTATTCTGTCTCCTCCTCAAACTTACTCGCTCTGGCGCCAGTCAGTAATCGCAAAGATCTTCAGGCGAAGTTGACGAGAATTGAATGTGATGTTCTGATGGGTAGGTGTAGGGCGCCATCAAGAGACTTACACTATTCCCAAGACGTCACTCGTCGTCGGGAACGTGCTTATCCCCTGCATACGCCGGGCGGCTTAACATGCAGAGTAATATGCATTATTAGCGTGCCACGGCTTCATCCGACACTACCAGCAGCCCGCATATTTCTACTTCACTTCATCGCTACGTTGCGTCACAACCAACCAGCCCGAGCAATGTTGGTTGAATTGGGGGATGGTATGATATGCACAAGAAACATCGGGCATAAAAGGCTTGTGCGGTGCTTCTTTGAAACGGAAGGAGACATTAGACCAACTGACCTGACAACCCGCAACCAATGCTACGGCGGCCACCGTGTGTCCGCCCGAAGAACACATGTCCAATTGTCTGGAGACTGGAGCTGCGAGTGAGCGAGGTATGCAGGGAGGGGGAACGGGGCCTGCAGCCCCGGGCCCCGATCCGCCGACCCAGAGAGCAGGGTCACCCCGGCTCATCTAATCTTCCACGAGCCTCCCAAGTCCGAATTGCCAGGGCTCCCGGGCTGGTCGCGGGTGACCAGTCCAGAACTGGGAACAGCTTCTGCAGTTGACGGCTTGAAGCCCCAGGGTCCGGACAAGAGAGGACGCCGCAGAGGGCTTCAACTGCCGCAACTGGTGACACTTGATTGCGACGCTGTAACTTGCGGGAAATATGGTCAAGGCTCGGAAGGGCTGTCGCTGGAAACGTGGTGATCCACCGGCGAGCTCTTGGGGGTGGTGCTCCAGGGTGATGAACCAACCTATGGTTCGTGAGCAGCAATTAGCGACGGGAGAGCTCGCTAGCTCATTGCTTTGCTGGCCACTGCTTAATTGGCACTGTTCATCTCGAGCGCGAACGGACGGGGCAGAGAGGGACTAGCGTCTGTAACCGTGGGCTCACAGACTATTGGCTCCTGGTGGGCTTCTAGAGTCGAGTCAAAATCAGCGTCTCGACGCAGGGTGGTGATGAGAAACGGGTTGAAAGACGCTCGGGTTTGGTGAGAAGGGAAAGGCTGATGGAGGAGGCCAAACCGGATGGAGCGCGTGCTTGACTCAGACTCGTTCAAAGAGTTGGAGTCTATCTGTATATTGGCCCAGGCCATACTGAGTTGAGAGCTCCGTGTAACATTGACGATGGAGATGGAGACGGGTGGAAGGTGAGGTAAGGCAGCCTCGCATGCGCCGTCGTCGCATTTGCGGTTTCGTGCAAAATCAATAAAGCGCTGCGGAATGCCCTGCCCAGGAAGGAGAAGAAGGCTTTTCTGGTCTTGTTCTGTGCCTTGTGCATGTCGCGTCGGTCGGTCCTTGGTTCCTATTTGTGGTGCTTGTCGCAGCTTGTTCCGACCCAACACGAGTAACCCATACAGATTCAATTCTAGACCATGCCATACTAGACCATTTCGATTTGATTCGGAAGACGCACATTTCCTTTCCCTCTTCCTTTTTCCTTCTTCCTACCGCGGATCGGCGCGTTCTTTGCTTCTCTTTGCGTCTCCGTCTGACCATTGCCATTTGCTAGGCACCTTGGGCGCCTGCTTTGGCTTTACTTGGGTTTTGGCTCTTGCCCTTCTTCGTCGCTCCCTCACATACCGTTACAGCCTCCTGCTGCTCATCCTTCATCTTCTTATTCTTCCTTGGTTTATATTTGTTGCTCATTCTTTCCCGTCTCAACTTACTTAGATATTCACTACATCCAGACACTTTGGGAACCCCTCCCCAGTCGAACGCTCTCTACCTTTTTCTTCCTTCTTATCTGTCCTTCTTTGTTCCGCTTCCCCCTCTCTTACGTCTTCTTTTCCTGACTTATATTTGCGCCCGAACAAGGTCCAACCCAGCATATTTGGACACGCAGCCGGATCCAAGCAATGGTGGCCAAGTAAGAGGCACGTTGGAGCGACCGACTGACATTCCGCCGGCTGCGAATCGATCCGCCACCACGTTCTTCCTTACCTGCTTCGTTTGCGACTTCCAACGCTTTGTGAAGGCACCATCCCTCACTCCATACCGAACGAACCGAATCATCTATACCATACCTGACGCAGCCCAACCAACCAGCCAACCAACCCTTCCCATCCTAGGCAAGGCGAGGCCGCCAGATCTGCACCTGCTCTGCTGCTGCTGCTGCTCTCCCCGTGCCTTACCCTAGGTATCCTGCTCACCAACCGAGTCGGTGCTAAGACGGTGCGCCGCTGCATCCCAGCCCAATCGCGTGGTCGCCCCCAAAAAGATTTGCGCGCCAAACGACTGGCGCCCAGTCCCGGTCATCGTTCTTGCAGCTCTTGCAGCCGACGCAGCGCACACGCTTCTGCGCCGCCAATAACGACTGCATTCCCGTCCTTCGGCTCCTCTAGATCCCCTGTTGCCGGACGCTCTTGCTTGTTTCTGTCGTACATCTCCCCTGTAACTGAAATCGCCGGGACCCCACCGACTAAGGCATTGACAACAGTGCGCTCGACGAGCTCGCCCAGGCATCCAGCATTCCCAGCATTCCAGCGCCGCTCTTCGATCCCTCTCATTCGGCGGCCTGCAGCTCAAGCGACCGAACCCAGCGAGGATCAGTCTCCTCGACCCAGTTATCACTCAAGCTCAGGACCACCGGACCCAGCCAACCCACGACCCGGCTCAGTCGCTGTCGGCCGTCCTGGCTGGACACGTACCGCATTGCGCCGTACCTAGAGACGTCTGTCTCTACGGAGGCACGCGGGGGGCCGGCCGCCTTGGGTTCAGCACCAAAGAGGAGGGTGCTCGGCGTCTTGAAGGACGATTCGTGACTCAACAAACACGCAGGCATAAGCACGAATAAAATGTCGGCCGAGGGAGCTTCCGCGCCAGAGGAGGCAGATGCAGCCCACGCCAACACCACCGCAACCGCAACCGCTGACGCCGCCAGTGCCGACGCCAAAAACTCCGTCTCCAGCCACCGACTGCAGCACCCACAGCACCCACAAGACCAGGCACAGGCCCCTCCAACAGCGGACCTTGACCTGGGCTTCTCTGACGTCTCTAGCCCCGAACTTTTCCAACTACAGGCCCCATTCGATGTCGTAAACAACAACAACAATACCATCGCCGACACAGAAAACAATCAGACAAAGTCGCCCGCAAGCTCGACCCGCAGCAAATCCGCATCCTCGCATCTTGCTACATCATCGCCATCAGGCTCACCCAACGCGAACAAGGCAATTCAACCGCGCAAACCGTCACCAGGACTCGCTGCACGCCTCAAAGCACTTGGCCTAGCCTCTTACAAGAAATCAGCAGATTCGTCTCCTAACCAACCAGACAACGTCGGTCGCCTTCCCGAAGACCAACTCCGCCAACTCGACGAGAACCATAAGTCGAACTCACTCGACTCTATTATCCATCGCCGCGGCCGCCCTTGGAAGGGTCTCGTACATCACAAGGCCTCGGAGACACAAAAGACACAATCCGTAACCTCAACCGAAGAGCTTGATACTGAGCCATCGCCGTCCACCGCAGACGTTGCCCCGGGCGCGTCTCTCGTCCTACCCGAGATCACAACAACAGACCCGCTGGACATGGAGACACACAAGTACCGCCTGCCCGACCACACCAATGGAAATGGCACCAAAGTCCAGCTCGAGACACGACGAGAACATCTCGAACGTCAAAACTCCTCGGATGTCCCTCCTCCTCCACCCCCGAAGGACACGCCGCCTATCCCTCAAGCCGAGTTCACGCCTGATCTCTCCTCGTATTTCAACCCTAGCCACCAGCGCCCCGGCTCGATCTACACACTTTCCCGCGCCTCCTTTGCCAATCAACTAGCACAGCTCACCTCCCTCCAACTGCCCGACGCCGAGTCATTGTCTAGCAAAGTTTCCGCGATTCCGACCGCGCAGGTCGCCTCGAAGGCCCTCATCAACGCCGCAGAACAGATCAGGAGTTGGATTTATAAGGCGTCCGAGGTCATTGGTGGCTTGGACAGTGACGATGACGTCGAGTGGGCCTCTGCAGGCGGGCGTGAAGGCCTGGAGGAAGTCGAGAACGCCATCCATCGCTTCGAAGATTTGATCAAAGTCTACGTAAGCGCCATCGAGGAGCTGCAGTGTCGTCAGGATATTGCCAATGTTCCGCCAGCAGACCTCCACAGGGCAGTCTCCCAGATGGAGGCTATCATTGAAGAATGGGCCAACATTAAAGCGACGCTGAACACCGTTAAGGGTCAAGTCGAAATCGCTATGGAATGGGAAGAACTCTGGAACTTAGTTTTGGGGGATATCCAGACCGAAATGGACGAATTGAGCCGCTTGGTCTTCGAGATGGAGGAACGCCGGCACAAATCGCTCATCGCGGCTACCTCCGGCGACGGCGTTGACATAGGGGATCTTGAAAACATCGTTGACGACACGCCGGCACCACCACCCAAGGTGCAAGCCCAGAACCGATTCTCCCTACCAGGTCTGGCTCTCAGCCCTGGGTCGACGTCGCCAGGGACACCTACGCTGTCGCAGGATGATTCAAGTTTGTTGGCTTTGTTCGCCCGGATGCAACCCTTGCGCGCATCACTCGATTTCCTCCCCATGCGACTCGCCGTCTTCGCTGCAAGAGCTGAAAAGTCGTTTCCTACAGCCTGTGAGGAGCTAGAGATGCGACGCGAAGGTCTCGACGGCAGCTACAAGAAGTTGGAGAAGGATGCCGAGTCTTTACGCAAGGAGTTGGGAGAAGACCGCTGGGTCCTCGTTTTCCGTGGCGCCGGACGGCAAGCACAGAAGATGATTGAATCCGTCGAAAGATCGATGGTCAAGTTGAGAGAGGCCATTGACACTGGCATGCATTTGAGCAACCCCCCTGCGATGAGCAAGAAGATTGAGGGTTACGACGCCAAGAAGACGCATTATGGTCCTGCTATTGAGCGTGTCTTGGCCATCATTGACAAGGGTGTTAAGGATAGACTGACGGTGAACGGCGAGATTCTCAGACTACACGCGGAAATGCAATCCAAGTGGGAGTCAATCAAGGACGAGATGAGGGAGATGGATGTGGTGGTTGATGAGGTGCAAGCGGACAACCGCGGCCAGCAGTTGAGAGACTCCATATCGAGCATGTTGTCGAATGATCGCTCAACTATTGGTAGTGGACGCGAGACTCCGGGCAGTTCGCCCCCATCATCAGTCATCATGTCTAGTCTTGGGTTCGAGCCAATGACACCCACGCCCAAGATCAGGAACCGTTCGGCGAGCAGCAGCAATCTGCCGCAGCCTTCGGGGCGAAGACAATCTTCATTGCCGACCCCATCTTCTCGAAAGACTCTGACCTCTCGTCTGTCAAACATGACTTCACGACTGGGTACGCCATCGGCCAGCAATGCTGGCAGCATTCCCCGCCCTCAGTCAACCTTGCCGAACCGCCCTCGGTGGAATGGCTCGACAAACACATCAGATGTCGGCATTGGCCACAACTTCAAGCCCCTAAGTCTCACGTCACCTAGCCCCTACGCTAAGAAGACATCACCTGTGCCTCGTCCGCCTTCGTCCCTGACCCCACGATCTTCGTCTCCAGGTGGTAGTAGGTTGCCATCGATCCGTGGTCCGCTCGGGCGAGAATCATCAGCTTCGCCCATGCCCGAAGACACGCCGACCAAGAGAGCCACCTCCAAGCTCTCGTTTCGCGAGCGTCTTGCCTCTCCTGGCCCTTATTCGCAGCGCACGCTGTCGAAACCGCGCTTGTCCTCGTCTTTGTCTACCTCTGGCCTGGAATCTCAATCTACTCGGCGTGCATCTTTGCAGCCTCCCAGGACCTACTTGACCGCCGACGACAGGACACCGAGTCGTCCAGCCAGCTCTCTAGCTACCTCTCGGCGAACCAGCTTGCTGCCACAGCCTAGAGGGTCAACCTCAACTGGCAGAGAAACCTCGTTGGGCATCACGCCTCGTGGAGCTACCCGGAAGACTCTCCCCGAGCTATCTGGCAGCACTTCCGCTGCGAACGGCAAACCCAGATGGAGGGGCTAGGAGTCTTTCATTGGGCAAAAGGGGAGGAGTGTCAGCTCACCAGCAGCTCCCTGCGGTGTAGGTTCCAACGTGATGAGCAAGCCCCGCTGGCGGACTTGATACTTGATCATTCACAGCGGGAACGCACGAGGCTTCCAAGCAATTGGATGGGGGGCCTCGACAGATATTGCCTGGGCCGTTATGGCCTAGGGACACTTCGTTACGACTCGATACCAAATTTGTACATATTCGAATACGCTCCTTAATGGCTCACGGCAGAGCCATTCGGACGACTTTTACTTCTATTGCTTTGCGGCATGGCGTCGGGTTGGGAACCGTCGGATGGCGTGTTTTCTGGAGCGGGGAAAAGCCTCTCCGGCGGTCTTGATTTATTTATCTTTTTTGGGAATGTTGGCATTATACCCGGAAGGTGGGCTGGAGTCTGGTCAATGGTGTATTTTGGGGGCATAAATGGCCTCCAGACCGGGCCATCCGTGCGATGGATGGGAAGAAGCAAGCCCCGTTGCCGGCCATGACACGCACTGTCATGTCCTGTCAACAAGGGGTACGAAATCGCTCAACCATACGCTACTACAAACCACCATTGGGGTTAAGAAAAAAGAAAAAGAGAATCGATTACTTTCATTTGCTGCGATCGACAAGTTGGAACCCCTGACGAGACATCTCATTCGAAACCGGCAACTACAGTGAACTTGGCTGGAGTATGTCTGGCCGTCGTTGGGAGAGGGGGCATTACGAGGGAAGGACGCGGCTAGCTAGATAGGCGGAAGACGTAAATTGATAATTCGCACATCCTAGAATAGAGATGACTGACTGAGTGAATCGGGACATTGCATTGCACTGCAGCTGATCCTCCACGGTGACGGCTTATTGCTCGGGTCTTTTTGGGGGCACACACCATAGAAACGCCAGATGAGAGGAGGGAGGTAGGCTCTGCTCAAGTATAGAAATAACATCATCCCAAGGAGGGAGGAAATGGTTGGTTATTGTCAACATTAAAATGCCAAATGTGCCTACGCTGCGCCGGAAGAAGATGCCCTGCCAAAACCGACCCGACGCCTGACCCGCGCGAACCGATATCATGCTTGATAATCACCCACTCCGCCGCCATGAATATAAAATATGCAGACCGATCAAGTTTCTTCCTTGTTCCCTCCCTCCTTCTGCCGCTTCGTGACCATGCCATGTAATGCAGTGTAATAGTTTTCCATCGTCGCCGGTTCTGTTCGTATCAGACGTGTGCACATCATATACTCCTTTCTCTCTCTCTCGACTCAATGCGGCATCAGTCCGATGCTGCCGCCGCCACCGCCGCTCCTGCCACTGCTGCCGCCACCTCTCTTACCACCTCTGGGGAAGAAGTTCGTGACGGTCGAATTCCTGGAGCTGGAAGCCGTCGTCCCGCCACTACTCCTTCTGCTGGCCCCGCCTGAGGCCTTCCTTTTGGTCACCCCTCCCTTTTTGGCGTACCCTCCGCCAGATGCTCTGCGATATGACTTCTTCCCACCGCGTGCGCCACCACGGCCTCGTGTGCCTGATGATGCTCGTGTCGGCGGTGCCGTCTCGAGTTCGTTCACTCTCATTTGTTCGTTCCACGCTTCCACCTCTGGTCTCAGCGGTGGTGGCGGGCCATTGAAATACTTGGAAGCCTCCTCTTCCTCCTCATCGTCATCTTCCATGTCCTCGTCCATGTCTTCATCAGAGCTGATCAAGTCAACAATGTGCTGATCACCGGCGTCTATCTGATCAGCGTCGTCCATCGCCCCTATCATTGAATTGTAGTTGTCTCGGCAGCGCTTGACCATAGGAATAAACTTAGTCCCGAACTTGTCAACTTTCTCGGTCTCGATGCCTGGTATTTTGCGCATTTGTGGCAGTGTCGTTGTCCAGCGAATGGCCATTTCTTGGAAGCTTCGCTCAGAAAAGAGCGGCTTTCGGAGGCTTTGCGCGTTGCGCAGCTGCTCTTCGAGCTTCTTCGCTTCCTGCACAAAGTTATGGACCACGTCTTGATGCAGTTCATCAAGATCTCCCAACCGACCGTCTGCCTCTATGCGAGGACCAACGTCGCGAGAAGCGTGACTTCTGTTGCGAGACTTTGGCAGAGGCTCGAACGCGTCGTCTTCGTCATCCGACATGACAAAGCCATCCTTCGCGTAACCGTTAGAGTGCAAAGACAAGTCCTGCTCCTCCATTTGTTGCAGTAGCATCTCTTCCTCTTCGTCCGTATCGAAGATGGTTGCCATAGACTTGCCTTTCTTCTTGTTCTGAATCCTCGCCTGTGCAGGCGAGGACACATTAGTCGAGGGCGGGACATGTCTAGAAGGTCCTGCGCCCGAGTCTACATCATCGGCCTCCTTGCTCTTCTTTGTTCGCTTTTTCGGCTTTGGAGCCGAGGATTCCTTACCCCTATCGGAAACCTGAACCGACAGCAACAGCTTGCGGCGCCCAGACAGAAACATATGCGCATTGCGACCAACCTAGCACCGTGTTAGTTACGATCGTAGTGAGGGTGGTAGACAAAGTAACATACGATGAGGTACGGGATAGCAATACCAGCCCGCTTGTTCACCACGTTTGTCTCCTCGAGTGCCTCCTCAGCAGTAAGTCTGTCGAGAATGCGCTCAACTTCATGCTGTTTCATCCCCCGAGCTATTCCGTGGGCGTCGTCTGGGTCCTCGTCTATGTTCGGGGGGTATTTCTTTCCTAAGAGAATCTCTCGGCACTGATTGACCGTTAATTTTTCATGGTTTCTGATGGTCTGAATAGCGCCAACAGCTTTGTCAGAGAAGTCCTGCTGCTCAAAAACAGCCCCCGCTCGACAGTTGTCGCACGTTTTGTTGCACTCGTCTCCGTTGAATACCTCGCCAAAGTATCGAAGGATTTCGACACGGCGGCAGTTCTCCCGATTGTCGCAGAACGCCGTGACCCGATTGAGCATCGTTCTCTGCCGCTCTTTTTGGTCCTCATTGCCATCACCGTCCGCGGTCATCTTCCTCAAGGTGACGACATCTTGATATCCGAAATACAGGATGCAATCGGACGGGTTGCCGTCTCTGCCAGCTCGCCCCGTTTCTTGGTAGTAGCCTTCCAAGCTCTTGGGTACCGAATGATGAATAACGAAGCGAACGTCTGGTTTATCAATCCCCATGCCAAAGGCAATGGTTGCCACAACGACATGGATTCTGTCCTTCTGCCATTGCCTTTGAACGTCGATCCGGTCCTCGGGTGACATCTGTGCGTGGTAGTGATGGGCTAAAATGCCGTACTTGTCTCGTAGCTTCTCAGCCACCTGTTCGGATGTCTTCCTCGATAGCGTATAGATAATGCCGCACTGCTGGTCGTACTTTGACTGAATGAGGTCGGCGATTTTGTGCACCAACTCCCTCTCCTTCCGGCGAACTTCATACGTAAGATTCGGCCTGTTGAAACTCTGGCAGAACACCTCGCAATTATCCATACCCAGGTTATGTTTGATGTCAACAATGACATTCTGGGTTGCCGTTGCTGTGAGTGCAATAATAGGTACGGTGGGAAAGTGATTCCGTAGTTTGCCCAAGGCCTTGTAGTCTGGCCGGAAATCATGGCCCCATTGACTGACACAATGCGCCTCGTCAATGACTATACGAGCAAGTCGTTTGCCTGAGTGGAGCGTTGCCAAGGCCTTCATGAAGGAGGGACTATTGTTCAGCATCTCAGGTGTGACGTAGAGTAACTGAACGAACAGCTCAGGGCTTCTCTCCTTGAAGGACGAGAAGATTTGATTTCGCTTCTGAGAAGTTGTTTCTCCGTTGAGCGATACCGCCTGGATGTTCAATGCAGACATGTGATCGACCTGATCTTGCATCAGACTGAGCAGAGGCGAAACAACAATCGTGATCCCCCGGGTCTTCCCGCTGTTGATAATTGCCGGCAGTTGATAACAGAGTGATTTTCCTCCACCGGTGGGCATTAGCACAAAGGCATCTTTGCCGGCTAGAGTGGCATTGATAGCTTCAAGTTGATTAGGTCGGAACCCTCTCATCCTGAATCTGTCCTTCAAAGCCCTTCTGACATCCGGGGACCAGGGATGTTTCATCAACTCGGGTAGTATCGACAATTTTGCTTTGGACACTTCCCTCTTCTTCAAGGGCTCGGTTGATTTGGGGGGCTGAGCGAGATTCCCCGACGTTGCGGTGAGGACGCTTCTCCTCTTGGAAGCCGTTTCCGCAGAAGATGAGTGACGGGATTCGAAGTCTTGCGCGAGCGCAAGCATGTCTGCATCCGCATCATCGCCATAGTCACTGGACATATCCATGGCTCGAGGGCGCGATGCTTTGACAGGGCTTCTGCGGCTTGGCAACGGCCTAGAGATCGGCGGCTCAGGATCAAATGCGCCGAAGTCATCTTCGATATCATCCAGGTAGTTGTCTTCGAAATCGTCTCGTCGAGTGGCTTTCGCAATTGGAGGGGCTGACTTCTTGGCACTCTTGGGCACAGGGGGTTTGGACCGTGGAAACGGCGGAGGAGACCGATCTCTGGGGTCGGTTATTCTCGACGAACCGGGGAATTGTGTCTGATGAATGACTTGATTGTCATTCTCCTCGACTGCCTGTGCAGATCTCGACGCTCTGGCCGGGGTCTTGTGGCTAGGTTGGGTGCTCATGACAATAGCCTTAGACCTGCGATAGTCGTCGATGAAAGATTCGCCATCGATGCCCACACTAGGAAGATGTCGCTCGATGGATTGCTCCAAAGCCCTAACTTTGTCTGACACTTCATCCAAACGAATCTCGTCCTGCTCAGTGTCGCCACCGTCACCGTAGGCAGTGGCGATTTGTTGCACAAGCACCTCTTTCTCGCCTTGAAGCTTCGCATGGGACTTGAGGAGTTCGTATGCTTTCTTCAGGCAAGATTGCTGTGTCATCAACAACTCTTTTTCAGCTTTATGTTTATTACGGTCTTCCCTTGAGCCATCCATCAAGACGTTCCGGAAAGTTTCGGAGTTGTGCACAAGCTTCTCCTGGATCATCGTCTCCTTTGCCTTCATAGCGTCTGGATTGTCCAGAATAAACTTAAGCACCGTGGACCTGTTCCCTTGCGAAGAGGGCGTCGGCTGTGAAAGTATATTCGTTGAATCGTCATGGGCGGTGTCTGCCTCGAAGCTCATTAGGGAATCATCTGGTAGCAATGTCATTGGCTGCGGCCTCGAAGGAGTGTCAGGGGCAACGAGCTCGTCTGATGAATCTGCACTCCCAGAGGGAACAAATGCCGTTCTGCCACGAGCTGCAGAGGCTGGCATGAAATTACTTCGACTTGGTGTGGCCAGAAGCTCGGCGTCAAGATCCCCGTCGTCGAACTCGTCATCTGAATCCTGTATTACCCGAGGCCGAGGACGTTGTTGAATCGACTGTAAACCTGCCGATTTCGCCCGTTGGTTCGACTCTGGGCTAGAAGAAATCCGGA
This sequence comes from Colletotrichum horii, assembly GCA_027406005.1. NCBI lineage: Eukaryota > Fungi > Ascomycota > Sordariomycetes > Glomerellales > Glomerellaceae > Colletotrichum > Colletotrichum horii. The sequence continues at coordinate 6,090,835 of JANVYB010000001.1, read as the reverse complement.
AGGCCTTGCTCGGGGTCCTTCCAATGGCATTCTGGCCACCAACAGCCATTGGGAGCCGATGCGGCGTCCCCCGTCCTTGAGGATCATCGGCCATCTTGTACGTGCGCTGGGTTCGGCTGATTGTTTGTGTGATGGTCCGCTCTTCCACCATGCCCTTGTCTGTATTCGCCCTGCGAATGCTCGATGGTATTGTCTTCGTGCTCTTAGCCGCTCGACTGCTCTTTGGGGCTGGGGTGCCCAGTGTCTTGTAGATATCCGGAAACTCGTCCGAATCTGAATCCAAGTCTCCTGTCTTGCTCATCTCCGTACTCTTCCTCTTCTGGCCGCGCTTCGACAGCGGTTCCGGCCTCGAGGCCTGCGCTTCGTTCCATACCGTGACTCCTTCGTCGAAGGCAACCGAATCTGACGACAAGACCGTATCGTTACCAGTCAAGTCCAGGATTTCGTCGTCATCGTCAAGTAGGTCTGGTGTTGACACAGGCGCCGGCTTATGGCGTCTGTCTTGGGATGATGAAGGTGCCACTCGATTGTTTCGTGTACTTTCTGCGTCTTCAGTTCGTTAGCGGGTGCGTTTTGGCAACAGTCATGCGCAGATAACCCACCTTGTTGCTGAAGCTGAGCAGTGATAGCTTGTTGGAAACGCCCACCGCTAGTGGTTGAGGATGGCGTCAGCAATTGCTGCTGCTGTTGTTTCATAGCCAAAGAAGGCTTCCTGGTCTTCGAGGCTGAGGTCAGTTTCGCCATAGAGCCAGCCTCTGTCGCTATCGCCACCCTGGAATCCTGCGTCGTCTGTTCCACCGCGTTCGAGGCATGGAAAGTCGGTCTCGCATTCGTACGGCCAAAGTCCGATTGTGACACGGGTCGACTTGGAGGCTCCTGCTGGGATCCAAAGCCCCCAAAACGGGATTGTTGTGATTGAGACGGATCAGTGCCTGAAGGATCGCGAGCCGGCGGAAGGAAAAGATCGGTGGGTTTGCAAATAGAGATATTGCCGAGCAGCCAGGAGAGTTGATCCCCGAGGTTATTTCGAGTCATTTATTCGACGACAAGGGAAACACCTGGGGGGTTACTAGGCGTCATCGGGGAGATATTTTGAGGCGCAAAGGAGGCTCTTTGGCAGTCGTCTACAAGGTTGGTCGTGGTGTTTACGCCGAGCTCTGCACTGCAGGCGTCAACCGCGTTTGGCCCCCCCACCCACTTTAGCTAGCGTGTTAGTCGCGTTCTGCCTTAGTCAGCACCTTCATCCTCGACTTCACGTGAATTGGCGTCGGCATGGTTGCCCGGCAAAGCTTCGGCTTTTCCTCCTGACGCGCAATCTCAGTTTACCAAGAGACAGAGCAACCTACAACATGCTCATCAATACATAGGTGAGTGCTGTCCTGAAGTGTCATTGTCTTCCATTGGATTGCCTCGACGGTCAAACTTGGTGATGTTGTAGTGGGCTATTGGGAATAAATCGGCTATTGCAGCATCATCATCTTGGCCAACAATCGAAATATATTTTCAAATTCTGGTAGACGGGAAATATAATCGCGGAGACACAGGAAAGCTAGGCCATCTCTTTTCAGATCAGAAAGTTCTGCTTGAGCGTCAAAAAGCTCGCCATCCTCTCGATTTTGGACCTAGCTATTTACGCCTTCTCTCAGACTATGTTTAGATGTTTTCCCTCCGGCTGGAGAATCATTTCAGAATTGAGACGGAAGCGGATACTCTTGTCGCGTCTTGCCTGCCGGGAGTGTTCTTTATATATATATATATAACAAAGTTGTTTTTATCACCAACATCTAGTGGAAAGTTGGCGAAAAAAAAAACATAGGCGTGGGTGGGTGAAGACGGGCAAGACACAAAAGAACTCGAAAACAAAAAAGTGGAAAAAAAGGGGTTCTAGACGGCAAAAGACAGGGTTTGAACCCATAACCATATTATAACCCCAGTGAACAGAGGGCAATAGACATCATGGCGCAAGCACTTGGCCAGACCTGACCAACTGAGCCATTAACTCCTCCGTTCGCTGCTGACTACGGTTTGAAGAACCGGTACTAAGTAGGCCACTGCTTAGAGTAGGCCGCGGGCTAACCTCACTATCATCATTCTCAATTATCGAGCTATGCATCGGAAACGACTGTATTTTTTTGAAGCTACACAAGTCAAGCATTCCCGTCGCGATCCTTACGTATCCATGGCTAGGCCTGTTCCGCTAGCTTATTCCTCGCCGTCACTTGCGATGCCGCGTCCCGAGCGTGTTGTTCTCTGGAGCCAAACCATTAGCTTGAGCTTGGGAACCTAGGTTTTCTGGAATTGTTCCTTACCCCGAGGGTTTTGTATTCGCCGAGGTCTCCAGTCTCACCGGATGTTGAACCAGTGGACGCTGCTAGAACCAGTGTAAGTGTCTTGAGATCAACATTTGCTAACGATGATGTGTTTTCTCACCCTTGCAACCTGCCTGGGAATCAGAGACTTTGTTTCTCCCGCCGGCTCCCGCCGCTGTGTTGGAGGACAAAGCCTCGGGGGCTTCCTTTGGTAAATCGGTGTAATCAATGCGAGCATCTTCGGCCGCGATACCCTCAGTGGTGTCGTCCACCTTTCCCTGCAACAATCCACCTTCCCGCAATTTCTTCTTCTCTCCAGCTACCACATTTTCGCCCTCGTCCCCCAACTCTGCCTCATCCAACTTCTTCGACTTCTCATCTTTTTGGCCTTCACACTCACAGCCCTCCTGAGTCCCATCGACATCCTCCTCCCCAGACTTCAGCGCCTCCTTCTTCCTGCCAGAGTACCCGGCAACAATATCCTTCCCGAGCTGTTCCTTCTGCTTCTCATCCGCATCCCCTGCATCGGCTCCGCGATTGTATGCAGAGTACGCAGCTGACGCAACGCCCCCGATCTCCTTGTAGTCGGGGCCCTTGCCTTGAGCTTGGCCCACTTGATAGTTCGCAAAGGCCTTCTGAGCATCATCGCTGACCTTGTCCCAGCCTTGCTGGTCAGAAATCTGAGACGAGCTCTGTTGGTCCTTCTTGGCTTCGTCGTTGCTAGCAAGCTGCTTGGCAGTGTTGAGGATTGAGTTGAAGCCCATATTGGATAAGTTAGAGTGAAGAATAGGATATCCGAAATTGCTTTATCTGAATGCTTGAGAGATGTTGTGATGATAACCCGTGTGAATTGGATTCGAAAGAACAGAGTCGATTAGAAGGTGTCTGATGCAATGCTTTTATACTTGCCATTCAGTCCCCAACTTCTACACCCGTTCGTATGTTGTCACCGAAACCCCGAGATCCGCAAACGCAGTCTCTCCTGATTCCACCGAACACATGCAATACGTCAAAATGCATCAGCCCTGGGCGACGTGCGTCCACGACCTTTCTTGGCATCACATCTTCCCACGTCCTCCTTGGCATCACAACAACACAGCCCAGCTGAGGCAACCACAACAGATGGATCTCTTGGCGAAGAGAGCACATACAGCCAGCTGAAAACACACAATTACCAGACGAAATTCTTGGCAACGAAGAGAAAAAAGGATCGCCGTTCGTCCAATTGAGGCCACGCGGGTTTTGAGGTCGACAGTAGTTGCCTCCCGTAGGACGAGAGCACGGGCGCACGGGGAACACATCAGATGGTGATTGGCAATGTACGACGTGGGACCGTGCCTGACATCAGGAACAACATTCCAGGAACGTCGGCGCTTCGATCGGTGTCGCTTGAGGAGACAGCGTGTCGTTGCCTTTCTTCAACGACCAATAACGAGGAAAGATAACCGACGGCAACGTTACTATTGTTTGCCGTCAACCTCAACGTGAACTTGTAATATGTGTTTATAAACTACTATTGTATATGTGTAGAGTGTAAGGTCCTTTGTAGCCAGTCGCTCCTTCCCATTTGAAATCTGTAATGACTGTACACGCAACCTGAAATATAACCTGGATGTCGCAAAGTTGCTTTGTTTCTCGTCGCACGCTATGCCGGGGTATGCTAATTTGTTTGTGTAGAATGTACTCGTCGAATACTGATACAGTCTGTGTGTATGTGCTTCGAAAAAGAAATGGACGTATTAGAAACTGAGAGAATAGGACACGTCAGTCCATACCCCCGTCACCTCAATAACGACATTGACGATGGTGCTGACTGTCCAAATCGCAATAAGTCCCCAGCCTATCTTGCGTGACATGATCCACTTGTTCATCGGAACGATGATCAGAAGACCTAAGAGGGTAACGAGGAGCGTGATGGCTGATATCATCAGGGTGCCTCCGATCTGAATTTCGTATGAGTGATACTTGAATGGTTTGTCGGGATGTTTCTTGTGTCGATGTTTGGCGGCCTGGACCATCATGTAGACACCGCCAATGCCGATACCGAGGAGAATGTTGAGCATGGGGCCGCCGAAGCACGCGGAACTACGTTGCTGTTAGTGTAATGTATGCGTCGAAAGGTAACGTTGCAACTTACAGAGCCATCACAGGGTAGCCAAGGCGGGCAACGGTGATGTCGGCGATGAGATCGCCAACGCTGTTGCCCGCAGCAAAGATGGTCAGCCCGAGGAGAGCCTCCGAGATTCCCAAAATGACTCCAACGGCTTTCAAAACGCCAACAACCTCCCCCGCAATGGTCGAGATCCAAGCGATAGCAATGATGAACCCCATGAAGCATAAAAGGAAATGGAACTTGGGTTTCTTGTCGGGGCTTGTCGTCATGAGTAGCAGGCCAAGAAGTATGGTAGATGCCAGCAGGGTGTAAAGAATGAACCTGACCAGCACTCTGTATGGGTGCTGGAAGTCCTCAAATATGTTGGCCCAAAGGATGACCACTGCAAACAAGGGGCCCGTGAAGATTTGGATAGCGACGAGCCACCGATTCCACTGACCCGAGTCGTCAACAGCGATGCTACTCTCAGAGGGTAGAGGTGCCGCCGGCTTGATGTGTTGTGGGTGGCTCGTGGGTGCCTCAGCAACACGCGCACCGCTCGGATCATCGATGGCAATCAACGCTGGAGAAGCCTTAGGAGAATAGGTGCGCTCGAGGGAAGGCATACGAGAGTGCGTCAGGGTAGCTCTTCTAAAGCGTTGCCATTCCGACTCTTGTTCGATGGGCTCGCCCTCAGGCAATGTTACAGATCCATCGCCAGTGGTGTCCAAGCCGATCATGGGGTCCACCATGGTATCGTCAGACAAGTCGTCTGGACTTTCACTCTCAACGACGGGGAGGGTGAGAACGAGTAGCAAAATGCTCGGCACCGAAATGGCACTGACGAATCTGTCCCAGTGACTCTTCTGCTGCCATCCTAGGAGCGTAGGAAACAATGTTCTCCAGAAGATGTGAGGGGGCGGCAAGATGGCATACGGCCACCATCTAACCGGCTTCGGTTCGATGACCTCGTAGGGCGCGAATGGCATCTCCATGCGAGCTGGTCCAGGAGGCAATATGAATTCGGGCGGATCGGGTTGGGCTGCTGGTGTTAACACCATTGGAGATTCCGTGTACCCGGGGAAGGGGGATGCTGGCGAAGAAGTGCTGAAACTTGTACGTCTGCTTGTTGGAATTTGGAGGGAAAGCTGGCCAAATGGTCTGGGGTCAAGAGAATCGCTGCCACCAGTGTCTTGTCGAAGGGGCGCAGCGTCCAATGGGGGAGGCGCCAGATTGCCACCAATCTTGTATGCAGGGGATGGACTTCGATTCCTGGCTTCCTGGGCTTTTACCTGTTGGATCGGGTTTGCTGAGCCTTGGGGAGGGAAGCGCCAGGGAGAGTGATCGCGACTGGGTTGGCGAGTAGAAGCCAGTGAGCCAGGAACATCTCCAGAGGACAAGGCCCTATTCCTACTCTGGCCGAGACCTTCGCCGCCGCTGATGGTGTATCTTCCTGAATCTGAAGGTGGCCCCATAACAGTGCCTGATTCGCTGTTGCTTCGAATGTTATTGACTGAGTATGCTCGCCCGTGCATAGGTCGCATCCTCAAGTTGCTTTCTCTCTGCAGTTGAGCCAAAGCTGATCGAAACTCCAGGGCGCCGACCAAACTGGGACGAATCGGAGTAAGAGTGTTGCGTCTGCGGCCCCGGGGTCGGAGAACTCGCATGTTGCTTGCCATCTCCGCCACGACGTGCCTGCCATGATCGCTCTCCTCAACCTCGTCATCGCCCTCGTCCTGGCCATCGAGTTCAATTCGCGGTCCGGCCTCTAGTGCACTGATATCTCCGACATTTGAGGCGCTGGCAGACGTGACTTGACGATCCTCGTCGTCGGGATCATCCCGGTACGGCTCCGGTGCCAGTTCATCGTATGGATGCCCCACTGCTCCGTAGACATGACCTCGTGCGGTTGCTTCCCGGACCCGCCGCTGGCTCCGCCTTTTCGAGTACCAATGCCATGTGACAACGGTGACCACGTAGAAGATGTAATAGCAGACCATGGTTATGCACTCCCATAGGTGCAGGTGCCCGTCAGCCAAGAACACCATGGTGAAGCAGACAGCCACGATAAAGAAGCATAAATCGCGAACGTATGTCTTTCTCCCCACTTTAAACTCTCGCACCAAGGCCATGGAACCGGCGACGACGGCAGTGATGAAGCTTGCAGCGCCGATCAGCTCGCCTACAGCCATGCTGGCGCTGTTGGAGCCCATGGCTGCAAAGGTGCTGAAGACATCCGGGGACCCATTTCCAAAGGCAAGGAAGGTAACACCCGCTAAGCTTTCGCTAAGGCCAAGGATCGTAGAGATGGTGTTGAGATTCACGCTGAAGAAGTCGCTGGCGGCGATGCCAATGGTGGTGAAGAGCAGGCCGAGCCAGCAGACGAGTATGGCGAAAGCGACTGGCTGAGCTTTGCCTAGGTTGCAGTAGTACAGAGTGAGATATGAGAGCAAGCCAGCCTCGTCCTCAGCGCAGTGAGCCTTGACGAAGGCACACTGGTCCTCAGCGCGATGAACATCCCGGCATTCCGTCAGTTCGTTCCTTCTCAGGAGCGGAGACGAGGCGTCGACATGCTGCGGGGCGAAGTGTCGTTCCGTGGCCTTGGTAAAGAATGACCATGTCGCGAGCAGGGTGAGGAGAAAGACTGTCGTATAGAATGGCCGCAAGCGAAGGCCGCTCCCCCTAATCTTAGAGGTAGCTGGCATGCTGACGTCAAATGTGGAAGATAATTGGCTCATAGGAAGCCATGGCAGAAGACTTGTCGCGGGCGCGTGCCTGGTGATGCCGCTCGTTCCGCTGCGGTGCGCGGATGAGGAACGAACGGGTGTCTCTGAGTCGAGTCGCTATGCAAAAAATAGGATACGTAGGAAAGGCTGCTAGCGGGTGTGAGGTGAGCCGCAGGGCAGGGCGAGAAGATGCATGCGCTTCTCGCCTTCATGTACGATTCATGGAGACTCTGGGAGGCAGCCCGGGAAAACCTGCCCAAGGTCCTAAGGAAACGGATGTGTCACAAGTTCTTGGCCAAGATTTGCTGGTCTACGCAAAGCCGATGCTCTGATAGAGCCGAGGACATGCGTGGTAAATCCCCCTCCAACGTGGCTAAGTCTCTTTGGAGCGGCAACTTTAAGAGAGGAGGGCGTGTTGCAACGGCAAGTGTAAGAGAGCGGTTCCAATTGGGCTCGGCAGAGAGCATCATTGCGTCACGTGAAGATAACAAGGACAAGGGGGGGGGGGGGGGGGCCGGCAACAACCAAGCAAACGTTAGGTTGGCAATAGGTTGGGACGAAACTGCTCGGGCCCGGGCTTTCAGCTCCCCGCCTTGTCCCGTCCCGAAACGGTAAATTTCACACCTAAGATTTCAGGCAGCACCTCTTTATTGTTGTTTCGCGTCGTCGTTGGGGGCGTGTCCAAGTGGGGAAAGTAAACATTGGTGTCGGACACTGGGCTACCGACGCATATCGCAAACAAATCTAACATCCAACACTGCCGGACGAGCCTCATCGTCAACAACACAGAATGCCTCGGGTGGCTAACGTACCGCGCGCTGGCAGCGTCAGAGCGACCTCCGGGTCGATGAACGCTTCGCCCTTCAAGAATTCCCCCGTCAAGTACGTTTGCGACACCGCCGACTCACCTATGTTTCCCCTCCCGCCCAGCAACGATACTAAACAAGACCCAGAATCCCCCTCAACGACGATGTTGAAGAGAAGGCTCGGAGAGCGCAATCGCGCCATGCCCTGCAAGAGCGCCAGAAGAACGAGCTGAAGGCTGCAGCTGCGACACCTTTGCGCAAGGGAAGACACAGTTTGGAAGATATCGAAAATTCGCCCGGTGGCTCCCGGCCTAAGACACCAGGTGGCCGCGGCAGTCGGGCCCGAACAGTTGTCGACGAAGATGACGACGACATCGTCGTCAGCGGAAGCACAGTTACGCCTATGAAGCGAGTCCCGATTCTCGCAAACTTCGAAGAGTGGATGAAGATGGCTACGGACAATAAGATCAACGCAAACAACTCCTGGAACTTTGCGCTGATTGACTACTTTCACGACATGTCTCTGCTGAAGGAGGGTGACGGAGTCAACTTCCAGAAGGCCAGTTGCACGTTAGACGGCTGCGTCAAAATCTACACGAGCAGAGTTGACAGTGTCGCAACCGAGACCGGCAAGCTGCTCAGTGGTCTTGCAGACAGCAACAACAAGAAGAGAGACCGCGACGGTGAAGAAAACGAAGGGGAAGAGAGCGACGAAGACGAGGTTGATGAGGATGGAAACGTTAGGAAAAAGCCAAAGCGAAAGGTATGCGACACTCAGCCCAAAGCAGACGCAACAATACTGACTTTGAACAGACGCAACGTTCGTCAGAGGCCACGCTTGCACCTAGCTTCTCGTCACTCCAACTCAAGAAGTTCGAGCTTGAGTTCGCCGTGGACCCCTTATTCAAGAAGACCTCCGCAGACTTTGACGAGGGCGGTGCCAAGGGCTTGCTCCTTAACCACCTCATGGTAGATGCGCAGGGACGCATCGTATTTGACAGCAGTGACGATGTTGGCGATGCGCACACCTCAAAGACAAGAAAGAAGGATACCGCGGCTGACCAGGAAGAGGAAGAGGGTACTCCTGAACCATCCATGGTCGAGGAGCCCGAGCCGGAGGAGGAGACCGAAGATGTAGAGATCGATCTCGGTGCTCTCGGTTCCAAGTTCTTCCCCGAACTGAACATCCTGGACGAGCTTGATGTATGCCCATCATTGAAGACCTTCGATCTTGGCAACCCCTCTGGTTCCCTGGATATTCCCTTCCTTCGGGCACCAGAGGACTGGAGAGGTGACCAGGACAAGGAGAAGACGGCTGATTTGCTTGGTGATAACTCTGGGATGTTCATTGACGGTGACAATGCCGCTGGTTTCGATGACGACGATCTCGGTCTCGGTGGATTTGATCTGGGCGCGGATGTCGCATTCGGCGAGGGTGGTGAGGCGTGGGCTAGGGAAGCTGCGCTTGAGCCGCAAATGCGCGTGTACGACGCCGGTCTCAACAACGACGGTGGTGAAGGTGGTGACGTTGAGATGCTGGACCAGGATAACGGCGACTATGTCATATCCATGAGCCATGCGCAGAATGCCGACAAGATGCATGAGGACATCCTGGGGTACTTCGACCAGGCCCTGCAGAAGAACTGGACCAGTGCCGAGCACTGGAGAATCAGGAAAATCAAGGACATCAACAAGCCAGCAGCTCCAGCCCGGCAACGCAAGGAGAAGGAACCGTTCGAGATCGACTTCTCTGCGCCGCTGGACAACAACCTGGCTGATGCGCTGTACACAAAGGCCACTAGCAACTCCGCAATCTCCATGCCAAAGAAGGACTGGATCTCCAAGTCAAGGAACCTCCTGCCTGACGACAAGCACTTCAACTCCAAGTCTCTTCTCAATCTTTTCCTCAAGCCCAAGGCCCGTCTCAGCAAACGACGTGTCCTTGGCAACAGAGGCGGCGCCTTCGGCAGCGGCGGCCAGGACAGAGACGTCCCGGCAGGCGAGATGGACGAGGCCTTCTGGGCCAATCAGAAAGAGCCGATGCACGGCGCGGAGGAGACAGATACGTTGCCGCAAGGCGACTACGACGCGAACTTCTTCCAGGACGACGCTCTTCCCTTCGCTGGTGGCCTGGAAGATGAGGATGATGAATTCGCAGACGCTCGCGAGCACTTCTCGCCTACCGCAGAGGGCGACCCCGGTGTTACTGAGACTGCGGGTATGACTGCTCTCCTCGGCAGCGACGCAGCGACGAATGCCCTGACCGGCGCCTTTGGCACAACGCTAGTCACTCAAACGCGCCGTCTGCGGCCAGACTACGTGCAATATGCACGTGTAGCCAAGAGGGTAGATGTCAGACGCTTGAAGGAGGAAATCTGGAAGGGCATGGGCCTCGAAACCCTCGAAGCTGTAAGTCCCAACTCACCCCCGAATGCAGACTCGACGCTCACTGTTGTGCAGGAAAACCTTCCGACACCAACCCCGCCCGAGGACCCGTCCAAGGACCCAACGCTGAAGTTCACCGATGTCATGAATAACCTGCAATCAGTATACCCCAGGCCGATGATGGAGGACATCTCCACGAGTTTCTGCTTCATCAGTCTGCTGCATTTGGCTAACGAGAAGGGTCTCGTCGTCGAGAAGACGCCCGATCTCACGGAGCTGATGATCAAGAAGGATTGGACGGCCGAGATCACGGCAGGCGGAGACTAAACGACTGGGGAATGAAAAAAAAAGGACCGGAAGCGACGGTGGAATGTGTCTTTGCGATCGTTTGTGCCGCGTAGGCCTTCAGCGGCGTTAATTTGCTTGTAACGATGACATGTTTGGTTTTTGCAATGTTCATAATGAATGGGCGAAGAGAATCATTTGCTTTACGCCTTCTCTGCTCTCCGCTGCCTCCAACCGAAGGTATCGCGGCCCGAGTGGCTCGGGAAGTCCTGGAGTGACTTCCCATGTAATGAATGACAATCGACCGGCCCAGACGGTGTGCCTCAAACTTCGCATGAAATAACGATGTGCCTGCATTTCCCCCATCATGCGTCTTGACCGTTTTAATCTGAAAAAGGGACCTTATCGAGTTTCCTTCATCCTAAAGCAATGCCGCTAGCACACGTTCCAATGGCTGGTCCAACCCGACACCCTGGGTCTGGGAAGGGGGGAGCCAGAGGATCAATCGAGGCCGCTTGGGTCCCGCATCCAGTGAGAAGGCGGGGGATGCGTTGCTGTGCAGCATCCGATGAAGGGACGAAGGAAACAACACGGATCGCTCACCGACGAAACAAATGTCTCGGTACTGTGCACGATAGGATGAACACCAATTAAAAAGAAAACAGATGCTGCCAGAGCATGTCCTGGATTTTACCGGTGCAGTCAGTCAGGCTGCGCGTCGCACTTTTGAGGGTTCTTGTCAAGGAGCATATCCTCCGGGCCGGGAACCACGCTACGCCGCAATGCGCATCGGCCGTCGTCCCGTGGTCAGACTAAAGAACTTGCAGATTGTGGCGCTTGTCGGCCTTGTTTCTCGCTCTCCAGGGTATGGGAATGTGTGTATGTGTTTGCTGCCTGGGTGGCGGGCTGGGATGGGATTTTTGAGCATGTGTCTGCTTCGCGTGCGATTTTAGCATGCCTGTAACCTTGCAGCAGCGAACGGGAGAAATGTATGTCTTGAGCTTGTCTGTGTGTTGCCCTATTAAGAGCTCAACTTCTTTCCCTCGTCTTCTTCAAGTTCTTGCCCTTCCGTCCCTCGTCTCTGCTTCATTGCATCTTATCAACGCCGCGATCACGACCCAACCTGCCTTACCAGCGAATACTTGTTAGTATGCTGCGTTTGCCGCTCCTCGATCAGCTTAGCCTCACCACCTGGCAGCCATCGTAAGGTCACTGGTCGTGATCGCCGTTGAACACGCAGGGTCTACCGATCGGCGCGAAACGCAGACGAACCAAACAAACAAGAAGAGTCGAGGTTCAGCATGCAATGTTCATTCACACGGCAAGGGGGGGAGGGAAGGGGAGGGAAACGAGGAAGACATAAGACTACCAGGGTTCTCGCTCGGTCTGCGCGCCAAGACTCGGAAAGGTAATCTACGCAACAAGTTTTTGAGGGCCGGGGAGGGGAGGACCCCGAAATTTTGAGCACACGATGACGTTGGAGGCTCTGGGAATAAGTGCGAAATGAATGCGGTGGTAAGGTATGAACTGACTTGACCTGCATGGGAATGATGTATGTGCTAGGCGGGGTTCGACCGACGCGCCAGACAAATCGAAACAGGGACCCCTTTCACCTTGCTTATTCGCTATTCGCGACTGGGGGAGGGGGACCCTTCAACCTGTGCACACACACACATGCGCCTGCCTCGTTGGTTGTTCGTCACCTTATCCACCTAGCGGCCATCCGCATATGCTCCTCGCTTCCCTGGCTGCTTGTGTGTGTATGTGTCAATCTTGGTTGGGCTTGGGCTCGGGGAACTTGGACGTATGGTGGACAATGAGTAAAAAGGGCGTCTTCCCTCCACGTCGTTCTCATTTACGTCACACCTCTTCCATCTTGTCCATTTGAGATCATACTTTTGTCTACTAATGGTACGCAGGTCTTGGGCCAGTCACCCATCAACCTGATCGAGACGGGACAGTATTTCGTTCGATCTGTACATTCCACTACCCCCTCTCTTGCTATCTCGTACCATATCCTGTTGATTCAGACCTATTTTCTTTACACTGTTTATATGATTTTCAGCATCTCTGACTGCCAATAAGCTTCACTCTTGTCATGCCATTTTCAACCCAGTTTCCGTTTCCTTTCAAGATGAACCATATCGTCTGGTCGTATCACACAACTCATAGCCTGCTTAGGCAAGAAGGAAAATATGCTAGGTCCGCCATACCCAAGAACGCCAATGAGGGGGTTTCCAAACACGCCGCCATAAAGTTTCCCCAAAAACAATGCCCAGCAAGATGCCAACTCATGAGGGTATTTCAGATATTCGAACACACCACCTTGGCTGTCCAGATTCGATAGACTCAACATATCCACATCGACAACAATAAGCTGACGGGTGGAGGCTCCTCAAAAAAGGCCCCCGGCCCGGCAGTAAGAAAAATGCAACTTTCTCAGCACTCCTTTTCTTCACCAATTTGCATCCTCTACGACATTCTCTCAACGTCTGTTATTCAGCAACTCGGCTGCGCGTGATAGCTGGTTCAACCCATCGAGCTTCGGAGTGCTTCTCTCTTGGGCCCCCAGTGAGGTCTGTGAAGAAGCATGTGAGGCTGCGTGCGAGGATGCTATGGACCCCTCGGTTCCCGACGAAGATGAACTGGACTGGAATCGCAACAGCTGCGGTGGCGAGTGGTATCCTTAAACCTCGTTAGCTCTGAGAAAAGCTGTACTAGTACGGGGTGAAAATACCATTCCGACCGTTTTGGGCGACGGTGGGCATATGGGGGAACATTGATTTTTGTTCCTGAAGTGGAGGTGGCGGGCCCGCCGGGAAGGGTGGTGGTTGCACTTCAAATACAGCCGCTCTGGGAGGTTGAGAAACTGGGGAAGCCTTGCCGTCGTTGGTGCACAAAGCATGGATTGGGAGGGGGTTGTGGCTAGGCGTCTGAGGATACGACGGTGCTGAACCGGATGAGGCAGTACTGCCTGCGGAAGGAAGTGGAGGCGGGAGAGCGCCAGGATGTCTCGGTGGTGCATATCCAAAGCCATTCATGATCTCCGGTGATCTCGAAGCACCATTCAACGATGGTAAAACACCCGAGAATGAAGAGATGGAAGGGAGCACTTGGGTCGGGACCGCCTCGGGGTTGGACTGTGTGTCGGTCCATGTTGGGCGACGACTCCGGGTATTGGTTGCGCGAGGACTTGTCGAGTGCAGGCTCTCACGATCGAACTGAGTGCTGGTGGGTGAGTGTACCGCTTCATCGGCTGGGTGGTGATGTTGCGAGACAGGCGTGGGAACAGCTGTCGAGTATTGTGACTCGGACAACGAGACGACAGATCCCACACGCTGCTTTCTGTTCGGAGGCGGTTCACTTCCTGGTTGACTCTCAGTCCCGCTGCCGGTACTGCTCAAACTTCCTGGCGTTGCGCTTGCACTCCCGTTTGTTAGGCGAACCCCGGAGTCGAGTTTCTGACGTTTGGATGACTCTTTGGCTGAGAATGCATTAGTAGTGCATGGAAGTCGGAGTAAAGCATGCTATCTCACCTTGATTAGCGCTGGCTTGCCTGGCCTTGAAGTCTGCAAGATATGCCGTGTACTTTCTGAACTCCGGAGTCTTTTTGTACTCGGCCAAGTCATGGTTATACTTCTCCTTGGCTTTCAGAGCCGAGGTTTCATACGGCTCCTTTTCTGCGGGAGTCAAGTTCTGCCAGTGTTCGCCAACCAGTTTGGCTATTTCAGTGAAAGTCAAATTGCGACCTTTCAACTCATCGCGCATTTCTGGTCCCGAGTTAGCCATGCAACCATTCATTCACGCGACCAACTGGGCTTACTGTTGGAGAATAACACATAGGCTGAAGGAGGGCGTTCTGGCGCATTCTCATCCGGCTGGCAAGTTGTCAGTACACATTTCCCATGCACAGCAATTGCTCGACACAAACCTTCGGGTGACGTCGGTATTTGCGCTTAGCTTGAACTGGGCCCTCTTTGGTCTCGGGTCGCGGTTGATCGGGCCGTTGCGTCTCGGTCTTGGGCTCTTCCACGCTGGCTCTTGTTGGTGATACTAGGGACACATCGGGAGCGTGGCCCCTGGAGTTGGCTATGCGCCTCTGCAATTTCTGTCTTTGATATTAGAATCTCCCGTTGACATCAGAACACATGCCAGCTCCTTACACGTCTGTGGCCCAACTTGACACCAAGTGCGTCACTGAGGCATACGTTAGTCTGTGGTACACATCGTCGAGGGCGATGTGCTACTGACAGGTCGGACTCTGTAATGTCCAAAATCGTATCCCACGTGTCAAATCCTTGCTCCAGAAAGATGTCGAGATACTGGGAAATGCCCAGTTCCTGGAAGATGCTCTCAAGATCTTGGGCCATCGTGGCAATATTTGTGCCTCGGAATTGGGCTTGTCGTTGGGCGAGTGCTCGTGGCGTGCGCGTCTCGATTTAGGGCAATATACGGCGTTGAGGCTGCTCGGGGAGTGCCTCGATTAACAAGCGTTGAGGGTTCGTTTTCCGTCGGTCAATTCGTTCCCATCTGATCTAATCGTCTGTTGGAGACGATTCGCGCCAATTTCCCTCGTTCGAAGTCGAAGCACTTCTAGTCCCTCTCTATCCAGCCAACGATCATTGGAAATTTCCGACGAAAATAAGGTCGCGTCCACTGGGCGGGGAGGCGAGGGTGACGAGACAAGAAGGCGATGATGCGCGGGGCGACGAGGACGTGTACTCTCGAGATGCTCTGCGATCTGGGCGACAATGTTGATGCGAAAGCGCTGTGGTGGCGATGTCGATGCCTTTTCCGTGAAATAGGCGACGGTCTGCTGTGTCGAGGTTGTTAATGGGGAGTCGATAGGGACGGAGGCGTGCGGCAGGCCTGGCGTGGATATACCAACATGGCGGCTGCAGTATGAAAGAGAGATCTCGATGACATGGTGAAGGAGACCGAGCTCTTGGGTGTGGGACAACGGGATGGACCAAGCAGAGAGGGGCTTTCAAGAATCGGGTGGGATGGATGGATATTTGTGTGTATGTGTGTGCATGTATGTGTGTGTAGAGTGTACCGCGTGTTGCGTACTGCGTACTGCGTACACTGACAACAGTGAAATCGGGAGAGGATACGTACAGAAGAGATGGGGGTTTCTTGCTTTCTAAGCCTGGCAGCAGTCTGCTACAAGTGCATGAAGGATAGGGAAAAGGCAGACAGAATTGGCGTTGCCAGAGACAGATGGTATGGTATGTACTGGAAGTAAGAAAGACGTCGGCGCGTCAAAGTGGGCGTGGAAGTCGTCGCCGTGAATCGAGACTCCGAGTGTTGCTTGTTCAAGGAGAAGGAAAAGGCTGGGTTTGGGGAAGAAAAGACGAAAGGCCCGCCAGCAAAAGTCTTTTTTTCTTGTCTCCCCTGGGGTTGTTCGAAATTGGGAACGGTGAAGAAACACCAGGGGGGGTCCGTCGACGGTGCGAAAGGTGATGGAAGAACGGAGCGCGAGCTTTCGGTCCAAACGAGTGAGTGACAGGATGACGAGGTGAAGACGGAAGGGAACCGTTTATCGAGGTGCGAGCTAGTACCAGCCCCGCGGTGATCGACGCAAATTGAAAGGTGAGGTCACAGGTGTCAAAAGGGAATCTGTCGGGTGGGTGTGTGTTGAAGTAGCCTCAGACGTCGCCGCAGAAGTGTGATCCGGGGTGGCATGTCTTTTCTTTGCCCTCTACTACTACCTTATTATACTGCATAGTACGTCGGTAGTAGGTAAGGCAGAAAGACGCAGGACAAGAAGCAGAAGCAAAAGTAGTTGGAGAGCTACCTAGCAAGTACGTAGTACAGGCAGGTATGGGTCACCAGAGTTAACAGGCGGATGGTTGTTTGTGTACCTACCTTGTTCAAGGCACCCAGGACGACACCGTAAGCTCCCTGGCGTCTGATCGCAGAAACCGACTTTTGAGAAGTTGCAGAGGAATCCAGCACCGTCGACGACGAGGTTTTACTGGAAGCCCATCGCAAATAAAAGCGGGATTCGTCCAGCAATGGCTATGGGGGGCTTCCCAGCCCATGGCAGACCGGGATGCTCGACGAGTCAGGAACAGGAAACGGCCGCTTGGGGGGGGGACTCTGGATACCTGCGAGGGGCGTACCGGTACATGCGTCAAGTGCCCTGGGCCGCCTCCGGTAGCTACCCAGCTGCATCTCGTAGCCCGTACGAGGCACGGGTCCAGTCCATCTCAGTTCAGCGCACTTCAGTCCGTCAGGAATGGGCTGGACTGGGCTGGCGTTGGTCTTCAGGTAGCTGCTAAATTGACCGTGTCGTTTTGTTATTTTGCCCGCGCTAAGCCTCTTTGGGATGAAGTACCCGGAAAAACGTATCTGCCGGCGCCGAAAAAAAAGCATAAGTTCCTCGAAGTACCGCCTCCAACGCGCGCATCTCTTTTCTTCCTGCTAATCCCACAGAAAAACCAGCCCTTCTACAGCCCTTCCAAGGCCCTTTAGCATAGCCAAAAAGATATACAAACGACATCAAAATCGCTTTTTTCTCGCCTAAAAACTCTGTTTGAAACGCTTCAAGCATTGAAGTCGGGCGCGCTGAAAAGTTGAGGGCTTTTGGTAAGAAGATGTGGTGTTGTAGGGGGGAAAAAACAACGCGCTAGGTGCACGACGCGGGTGCGGTACTTCAAAGTTTGGTGGCGGTACCTCGGGAGCGGCAGCGGCGATATGTTGTTCCGGGCGCTATACTAGATATAGCTAGCGCGGGCAAAATAACAAAACGACACGGTCAATTTAACAGCTACCGGTCTTCAGGTCAACAATGTCCATCCACGCCCCTCTGTCACTCATCTGGCTCACTCTATAATCTGCGATAGGATGCCCGAAGACCTGCAGCAGACGTCCAGCACCGCTCAACCGCTATGGGTGATCCGTGCCTCCATCAACAGCCACCTTACCTTACCTTACCTTACTTCCATTATTCGTACCTGCTTTACCTTACTTCGTACCTACACTTCCAGCGTATTCTCCCCCGGCTACGTTCGGGCCCTTGAGAACATTGGATGCGGGTAATTCCGCTGTCTCTGAGCAGACATTCTTCAGCTCGACAACAATGGAAACAGGCTTCGACCTCGACCGTCAGAGGAGACGGCTAGCTGTCCGCGACGGTCCACAATTCGCTGCAGAGAATCCGTGGTCGAGATAGGTACCTGGTATACCGTCATCACCAAACACCGCCGTTCAAGATTCAAGATTCGAGTCTCAAGACTCGAGACTCCCACAAAAGACCATGGCCGCGACCACAACCACGGGCGGCAGGAGATGCGACATCACGTAGCTGTGGTGGATCCCATCCCAGCAACGACCAGCCTAGGGAGAAGCGAGGGAGGAGAATCCGACACCATGAACAACCCTGCAGACCCCCAGAGACACGTACCGTCGCCTGGGTTAGATGAAGGTCGAGAAATCAAACAGCCCAGCTCGTGGACCTGGATCTCGATGTTCGACTTCCACCACCGTCGGTCGACCTGCACTTCAAGAAGCCTGCCCCAGACACGCCAGAGTCGCGCTTCTCGACGTGTCAGCGTTTGACCAGGCAAACCCAACATGGCTAAACCCACGCCTCTATGCGGGGAGACGGAGTATCCATCCATGGGCGCAAAGACACCTGAAATCGAGAATTGCGCCGCGATCGAAAGCCGCTACCACCCCTGCCGCAGCACACTCACGCGGACGTATCTGGCCATTACAGCACCCTACAGCCCACATTGGCACCCTACTATCACATTCTGGCACAGAGTACCTGTTTACCTCACGGCATTCACAACCTGGGCTACCTGACCTGACCTCAGGTGCCTTACCAACAAGCTGCCTTACTGTGTAGGTCACCACCGCCTGCTGTTGTCCGTAGGTAAGGCGCCGTATCCAACTGCACGGCGCGGGTAAGACAACGGCCGGCGAACCATGACTGCCATGCGATCGCACCCACGGCTGCGACCTGCCGACAGTCACATTCGCCGTCTCTGGGTTTCGCGGAAGAAACTCCCGTGGAAATAAATTCATCTTCTCAATGGCTGTGTGTTGGACGAGAGTGCACACGCAAGCGAGCGAAGCACCGCTGTTTCGACGGCTTGTCATCCAGCCGCTCCCAAAACGCGGCGACATCAAATGCCCCTCATGGTGGAGAGAGGTCACCAAAACAACACTTTCTCGAGAGGCCTTCTGTCATTACAGGACAGGCGTTCGCCAACATCACACGGCAGTCCTTTCTAGGACGCATCGGGTTCTGGATTACTGATGGCACATTCATGCAATGAAACGCAGGAAGACACCGGGCCAATTCGCCGTTGGCTCGCCCGGTAACTGTGCGCCCCATCAGTGCACGATCGGGAACTTCGTTTTGTGGCAAAGGGGCCCAGAAAAAGCCATCGTGAGCCGGTGATTGCGCATTTGGCCGCAAATGGCATTTCCAATTTTTTCGCCTCTCAGTCGCCCATTGTCGGGTGTGAGGCTGAGAAGTGCATGCACTTTGACCGGGTCGTCACCGCCCCACAATCCATCAAAGCGTTCTGGAACTTGGGCCATCTCGACCACGACCACTCGCCCGCCCAAGCCAGACGCGGAACAAGGCCAGCGACCCCGACGTCCATGATCCAGACGCAGAGAGGCCCCATTTGCCAAGGTCATGGAATGGGAACTTGCATCCAGAATGGCTTTCTGACGCTGACTTGCTTGTCCTGCAGATGGGACGCCGGGGCACATTCTCCAAGTAACCCAGCTCAAGGATCACGGATACTGCATCAACCATGTTCTGCCACTCTGCCTAGGACTGTCTCGTACGGGATATCCACAACCATGTCCGGCCTTGATGAATATCAGGACATCGACGATGACCTGCTAGCTTCACTGAGCTCTGTCAGAGAGAAAAGTATGGAACGACGCAGAGTTCTGATGGCAGCACCACCTCGCCTCGTCCGAGGGCAAGAGCAACTAAGCAGCTTAGTTGCACTGTTGTTTATCCATGCATCAATCGCCATGGTTATCGCTCGTCCAGGACGTTTACTGAACGTTCTGGACTCTTCAAGCGAACGCTGAGCGAACGCCTGGGCCAGCAAACCGAACGCAGCCACTACTCAAAGGCCAACATTCTTGTCGACGCTACCCTACCGTATGCACACACCAGTCCGACTGAGAAGAATGGGGAGGGCGTTGGCCTATCGATCTTCCAATTAAGGGCAGAGGGTTTCGCAGCGCAACGCGCTACAAGTCAAATGGTAGCGTTACAGAGCGCCGATGCACAAGTCACCTCCCAACTCGACCGTCGATAGGCTTCCCGCGGTGACGTAGATTCGATGCGGCGCGTGGCTTGCGGAACCTACCATCTCACTGGGGTTCTTGGGGCCTGATGGCCATGCCGACTGACGTTAGGTTGTAGGTAACGGCAAGGCGCCCGTGGGCCACAGTTTCATCAAAGATGGGAAATAGCGGGCAGCGAAATGGGCAAAGAGTTGATATGCGCGTCGACTAGCGATCGGCTTCCCAAGGCACCGACCGAATGGAGACTATTGGTGTGGGAGACATGGGAAGAGGAAACAAAACACCACCGTGGACAGTACGACAGTACGAATATTGACACCGAGGTTACAGGATCATCAATCGGGTTTCAAATGCTGGACCATTTGAGTAGTGACAATTCGTCATGGTAGTGTCCATGGCCTATGCTTCTGGGTGTTTGATAGATCTAGGACAGCGGCAGAGACGATCGCGATGGGCCAAGGGCAGAGGCAGCAGCGATGATGAGGGAACCAACCGTATGTTACGGAGGGGTGTGGTGGCTGTCGTACACGGTGAATTCAACATCTCGATCCTCGAACGCCCATTCCAAGTCATCGAGATTCAGCAAATGCCACCAGTTGTGCTCGAGAAGATTGGACGCCAGTGCGTCAGAAGGGGTAGCATCCCATGTGCTTTGTTTGGGATCTGATATCATGGTTCTCGATCAAGGACTCTGAAAATCCGATCTGTGTGCGGAGGGGTTTTGGTCGATATCTGGGCTTGGGCTGCGGCATCGAACAGTCAGATGGAATCTCCAAGAAAAAGCAAGTGCGCCATTGACGAGCCTAGTAAGGGGAAGGTTGACAGTTTCCGGTCTCCCAACTGCTAAGTGGAGCGACCTAGCAACATGCCTGAGGAGAAAGCAAAGTCGCCAGGTACCCGCTCCAAGTACCGATACCAAGGCCTCGCGCAGCGACAAGAAGTACTCGCATCTGTCTTGGTCTTCAGCATCCACTCTTTGCGCCTTAGCAGGCTTCGTGTCGATTCTACAGCTCTCAACACCCTACAGCAGGTCTCTGGACAGCCTGACAGGCGTCGCTCAGCAGCCCATCGCGAGGCTTGAAGGTACCTGGATGGCAGCTCAGATGCTGACCCAGGCAAGGCATCCGTATGTGTCCAGGCATGCGCTGCCGTACCTTACGTTGCTCTACAGGCACTTGCACCGTCCGCACACCCACCACACCCACTGAAGCTGCTGACAGGCCAAGCAGGCATGGCATTGGCTGCGCCTTCGGCGTGCACTCCGGTGGCCACTCAATACCTATCTATCTATGCACAGGTACGAATGGCCTGTCGGCGGCCTTCCAGGATGCGACAACATCAGACCGACGCTGATGCACTTCGATGCGATGGTACCGCCAGTCATGATACTGCGTGGTCTTAGGTTTTGGATTCTGAGCATGAATTGGCTCATTCAGGAAGAGCAGACCATCTCAGCCATCCAACTACCGAATGACGATCGACTGAAAGAGTCAGGTGCTGTGATTACCTTCAGCCGAATGGGCCGCGATAGTTTTGGACCCTTGCTATCGTGTCCCATGTCTAGGTTGTATCTAAATCTTTCTCAAGGATGTAGGGCGTATCACGGCCATTGGTCATGTACAGACAACTTTGTTGCCAGATGCAGCCTAGGAGTCATCTGTTCGAGAAGGCACATCTCGATGAACAACTGGGGAAGGAGGCAATTGATCAAGGCCAAGAAGAAAGCTGGCTGACATCGGGCGATTGCGAAAAGTGCACCGGGGAATCGGACGCAAAAAGGGAAGTGCCCAGAGGCGGATTCGAACCGCCGTCAACACGGTATCGCTGAGTGATGGAGACCACAACGTATCATCCTAACCAACTAGACGATCTGGGCAACCAATTGAATGGTGAGGTAAGGAGACTTAACCACCTATGAATGTGTGGATTCTAAGCACAAGAGTCTCAATCCTCGCGGGGATCAGTGACCTCCCTCTCCCTTTTTTCTCTCTTTGATGTGGCTCCTGCACAGTTGCTTCACCTCAGGCAAGAGCGCGCATGAGGCATCACCTAAGCAAAACAAAAAGAAGAAGGAACGCCACTCGGTCTGTGTGTCCCAGTGTTTTGGGAAGGAAAGTGAGGGGTTTGAGCCATGACGGCAATTCTGTCGCCCGACGTCAGCAATTCCGCCCAAGTCCTTACAAAATCCCATTCCTCCATCCTAGAAAACCCGTGTTAACAGAACCTTTGAGACGACACCGAATTTTCGCCATTCGCTCGGCATTACCGAATCCCTCCAGCCTCACTCAGCTCAGACCACTGCCAACACAACACGCCTTCCTGAGCCAAACCGAATTCTCACGACTTTCCCGCCATAGCCTCGACAAATCCGCTTCTAGGGGGTCACCTTGTGAACGAAGCTACGAAGACACTACCGCGCATCTCCAAGCCGGCGTGGTTCAGGCATCGAGCATAGAGTATCCGCATTTCCCACATTACGGCAGACTTACAACAAAAGGCGAAAGAGCCCGGATACAGAAAAAGAGGGCGACACTCCATCACCGGCCCCCCAAATCAGGCCACATTCTACTGATTTTTTCAGCTATTTTTTCCCTGCCTCCAAAAGCCTTCCATTCGCTCGCCCCGTCGCCGTCTCCGAACATGGCCCCAGCGTCTCAGGAGCCCGAGCCCGCCTCCGCGACCACGACCAGGCCCGACAGCGACTCGTCGGTGGACAACATCGCCCAGGTATGTACGAATAGCCCGTATCTGCGCCTTTTTGGGACCCCGACAGAGCAAGGGGGCTGCCGGGGGGTAATGCTCATGCAGAACTTCTGCCTCGAGCTTTCAACCGGCGTCCGCCCCGTCTTCCTCCCCTGGGTCCTCGGTCATCGTGGTTTGTCTCTCTCACTTTCGCTCTCATCCTCGGTTCCCAGGCTCGCTCCTCCTCAGCTTCTCAATTCCGCGCCTACGCTCCGCTCCTCTCCCCGGCGCTCCTGCACCATTGCGCCCCATTCGCTGTTGTTCTGTCACGCTCGTTGATTCGCTCAAAGTTCCCTGCCATCGGTACTGGAGCGGTCTGGACCCTCCCCTGTGCTGTGTGGGCGTTAAGGTGGGGTCCAGGACCGATGATGTGTCGAGATGGCAACAACCAGCGAGCCCCCCGGTTGGTTGGGGTTGACTTGGTTGCTAGTGTTGCAGCCGAAGACTTGGGGCAGCAGCGAGCCTGCCCGCCCGCCCCAAAGGGCAAGCACTTTGCGAGGATGAGAGAGAGCAAAGAGCCAAACCACGGAAGCAAGGGCCCAGCGGTATCGAGGTAGAAGGGGGTGGCAGGATGTGACTACCTATGGGATACCCCCTCCTTTTCACTTTTCCCGGGCTGACCACGTTTGGGGCGCGTTCTAGGCCTACAGGGACCTCCAAAGGTACGCTCATTCCACGAGCATTTTTCCATCTTCTCCCTCCCCGCTCCCTCATCTGAAAGGGTGAATGCTAGCACTGCCTTTCTGCATGCGCCCCCTAGGTGTGGGCTGTTGAAAGGCCCCTCTTCCCCTACCACAACAATCGGAATGGCATGTTTGCACCCTGGGCTCGAAGACGGAGCTGCCTCCGAAGCTGCAAAGTGCGCTTAGGAGGAAACCCGGGCGAGCGCCACAGTGCACCATCCACAGTGCACCATCCACAGCACAGCGCAGTGAAGCACAGGATAGTGCAGCATCTCGCCCAATCTGCTGTCGGATCCTTGCGCTGCGCAGCACACCCCCAAGTCGCCAACAGCTTTCCGGTCACTTTTTTACGGAATAACGTCCGCAGCCTGGCGCCCCTCGGACTTCGGTTGGCTCAGGTGCATCTCCTTTCTGGTTCAGGATTGCGGTCTGGACCAACCAAGGCCTTTGCAAATTCGGATTTGGCCAAATCACAATCTCCATGGCAATTTTCCAACCGAAGAAAAAAGCCATCAATACCATCAATCTGCTCGCCCCTCCCCACCGCTCCGCTCGCGATGTGTCTGTCTAGGGCGATGCATCGAAGCGAGACACCTGCCGGTCTCTTCACCAGGTAGAGTTGAAGGAGGGGTGATGGGCTGTGGTACGACGGTGTCCAAATCCTCTTGTCACCAGACGGCGTGAGATGAGGGCTTTCGGTTACCGCTCCCCCAGCAAAGCAGCCACCTTGGGAAAGGTTCTAGGCCCATAAGTCAGACCGTCCGCCCAGATGCCAGGGGTGAATCTCGCTTTCAACAGTTCTCATCCGGGGATAAAGCTCCCGTTCCGGTCTCAGCTGGTGGCCATCTCGATGTTCGAGGCCATTCTTTCGTGCCAACGTCGAATAGTCTGGACTGCCAAACCCCCCTAATAGCCACCAACCCCTCTCTCTTGCGTCCGGTCCAGCCAAGCGGCGATACGGAAAAGACAAATTCCCATTCATATTTGCCCATCCAGACGCGTCCTCGTGACCGCTTTTTCTCCACGTCGACATTCGGGAATTGGACTAACCGAGAACCGCAAACAGAGGCGAGCAGGCTGCCAGCGCGCTCGAGGCGAACCTGACGAACCTTGAGAATAGACTGGACGCACTCCTAGCTGCGTTTGAAGCTTCCGAAGGAGGAGCTGAAGCTCCGACGAACACGAACGACACCCACAAGGGAGACTCCCTCAACGGGCAGAAGCACAATGAGGAGTCCGGGCCCGATGCCTCTGGGGCGGCGAAGAAGCCTTAGACGGAAAGACCGGATTCCAAAATTGGTGTGACGAACTCGCGTCGGTCGAGAGACGGAGCCGACAACCAATTTGCACGTTCTTGAGTCCCGCTGGTCGCCCTCTATTCATGATCCTGAAATCCGACGATCAGTGCTAGGAATCGAAACTAAAGGCAGACTAAGACATGGGGATTTGCAATTGCTGGTATGGAAAACCGCTGGGTGGCGATATTCGGGAGCAAGTTCCCGCGTGGGCGGACGCGACGATCCCTCCTCGGAGATCAGGGGCGACGTTGATCGGCATTGTCCGGCTCTTCATCCCCGACCTGTCCTATCACGTCTTGTCTTATCGACTGCATCCCATATCATATCGATAATTCGTCTGTTTGATCGGAAAAGATGTGCGGATTTGCGGTTCTGGATGGCCGTTGATTATCGTAGGAAGCGTCAAACAAACGCGGGAGGAGAGGAGAGGAGAGGGTGGTCTGTTTTCTTTCCTGTCAACATTCTTTTGCCACTCGCTAGGGCTAGCCAATATCTGCAGCTGCAACACATTATCGCCCCCTAGGACTTATCACACATGATTGCCATCCTGCGTCTTGATCAGAATTGTGATCTCGATGTCTTATTAGCGTGTCGCCCGGTGATTTGGGCTGGTACTTTGATGCCATTGTGTGGTGGTGGTGCATAGAAGGAAGCTATGGGCTCCGTCCCGTCTAAGGGGAGGAGGAGGAAGGGGGGTGGGGGTGGGAAGTGTCAAAAAGTGAGGGGGCAGAAGGGAAAAAAAACATGGGTTTGTAGAATGCCGCTTAGGACCAGGGCAGAATTGCATGCCTCTCGTGGTGTGATTGTCGAATTCGCGACCGATTTAACACCCTCACTCATTCGGCCGGCGAGCGAGCGAGCGACATGCTCGGATGGAGCCCCCCGCCTCCCTCGCCCCCATCGTGTGCGGCTGGTCTGCTTCACCTTCTCCTCGCCATGATTCCTCTCATTCAATCATTGGCGGCCTCAACGCATTGTAGATGGACATCACCGCAGCAACTTGTCTTCGACGAGCTTGAAAATTTCAGCCTTTCCTTGTACGGTGTGGCCTTGCTTCTCTTGATATCAATGATGTAGTCTCGGGACCCCCAACCTATCTGACGCCCTTGTTGCTGGTAAACCTGGTTTGAGCAAGGAGAAAAGGAAAAACCAAGAAAATTCAGAATCCCATCTTTCCCCGCTATCAACCGTCAATGCCTGTTCTTAAGTAGTGGAAACTTCTTTCCCAATTCTTCGTCTTCGTCGTCGCAATAGCCCTTCCAACCAACAGACACTGCCCATAGCTCTTTAAGCCGAGGGCCAAGCTCATCGCCCTGTACAGGAGAAAGGCCAAAATAACCGCAGGCCCATCTGTGGCTGCTAGAAACTTTGACCTCATCCTCCTGTCTGTCCACCCCTAAGTATCAACAGTAAAACTACAATCGAAGGTTAACGAGATGGTGAAGAATGCGGACGGTGTGACGCCTGTCCCACCCTCCTGTCTGAAAGACCAAATCACGATAGAAACTCCTCAACGACCTCCGTAATCCCATTGCCCGCCCTCCCTGTGCGCATACCCATCTTAAGAGATCCAGTGTGCCCAGCTCAAAAAAAAATCCTGTCTCCCTTTGTCGCATGTGCTTGCACACCATGCACAACCCGTCTTTATGCCGAAACTCGAACATAGTGCTTCTTGTCTTGAAATGGCTTCTGCTGCTTGAAGGAGTCGTGCCGCTCGTAAAACAGTTGTGATGGGAGAGGTGTGTCGGATAGAATGAGCAAGCAGCGGCGTCCAGGTGCTGTATCCATCCTCCAAAGCTCCTCCATCTTTCTTGGGTATTGCTTCGTAAAACGATGCTACTCGTTTGGCTTACTCGGGTCGCCACTTGCGTTTTTTCTGAGCCTGTCCCTGCACATCCCAGTTAGGAACTATGTGACCTCAGCAGCAGCTACGCGCAAGAACAAGAAACCAAGTTAGCTTGTTAGGCTGCGCGAGTCGGAAAGGCCGTTACGTGCCCTAGTTATGGGATCCTCCTGATCCGCCGTGACCAAGGACGGGCTAGCCAGGCTAGGCCCCGTCATCGGTTCTATTGATGAAAAGGCTCGGTTCTCCAGAGGTGGGCGGAGGTGAGACTGAGGCTGCTCATTCCCAGTGGCCTTAACCCTGGATTGTTGAGCAAGATCCCTCTCCCTGTTCTTCTCCAGCAGCTGACCCCCAAGGGTAGCACACTTGAGAATGGTCTGGATGAGGTGGTTTTGCTGCAGGGGCTTGGACAGGTACTCGTCCATCTGGGCCTGGATGCACTTCTCACGGTCTCCCATCATGGCGTGGGCTGTCAGGGCAATGATAGGGGTACGATGCGAGCCAAGGCTTCGCTCATACTCGCGAATCTTGCCAGTTGCCTCAAAGCCGCCCTGCCGGGTGGGGTTAGCTCGCAATCAAGATAGACATGTAATAGAAATTCCGGGACTTACCATGATTGGCATTTGTACGTCCATGAGGATGACGTCAAACTTCTTCCGCTTGATTGCCTCGACGGCTTCAAGACCGTTGCCGACAACGGTAACCACATGATGGTACTTCTCGAGGATCTTGACTGCGAGCCTCTGGTTGACTCGGTTGTCTTCCGCAAGCAGAATCTCGAAGGACTTCGTGTTATCCGCAAGTGATGGCGTGGCGCGGTTCTCGAGAGCAGGAATCATGCCATTGCCCAGGTCAACTGCTGTGCAAGGCGTCGTCATGTACGACGTGATGCCCAGATCCAAACAGGACTTGAGGTTCACGTGAACGACCGGCGCCAACAGAACGATAGGCAGGTACTTGAAGTCATCGACCGACCTGAGTCTGCGAGCCGTGTCGATGGAGTCGACGATAATAACGTCGTATGGCATCGCTTGAGCGTCCCGAACTCCAGTGAGCAATGGGTCCTTTTCTGACTGAACAACGACGGGCTGCAGGCTGATCTTATGAAGCATGTCCCGGATCTGTTCGCCGTACGAGGTCTGGGCTTTGTCGACGAATAGAACTTGGTGGCCCTTGTAGGGCTTGATCTGCTTCTCGATGGACTCGACGCCGAGATCTGACAGGCGAACGCGACATGTGAAGTGGAACTCGCTACCTTGACCGTGCTGGCTCTTAACCCACAAGTCACCGCCCATGAGCTTCACCAGACGCTTCGAAATGGATAGACCAAGTCCGGTACCGCCGAACTTTCTAGTCATGGATCCGTCGGCCTGCTGGAACGTGTCGAAAATGAGGTCAAGCTTGTCGGCCGCAATGCCAATACCCGTGTCGGTAACAACGAATTCAATAGCATACTGGTCGGGGTTGCACTTCCAAACCACCGGATCGGCCTTCTTAATTGTGAGACTGACCTCTCCATGCTCGGTGAACTTGATGGCATTGCCGACCAAGTTCAGGATGATCTGCCTAAGACGGAACGAATCGCCAATGACATGGTCGGGCACTGAGGAGTCTACTCGGTACGTGAGGTCGAGGAACTTCTCATTGGCCTTGACAGCCAAAGTCTTGAGAGCATTGAAGACCGTTCCACGCAGAGTGTACGGAATCTCCTCAATGACCATCCTCCTAGCCTCAATCTTCGACAAGTCCAAAATGTCGTCAATGATCGTGAGCAGACTATTGGCAAGACTGTTGACGATATTCAACATTTCTCGCTGGTATTGTGTCAAGTCCGTGTCGAGGGTGAGTTGTGTCATGCCGATAATACCGTTCATGGGTGTGCGAATTTCGTGAGACATATTTGCCAGGAACTCCGATTTCGTCTTGTTCGCCAACTCTGCCGCCTCACGAGCTTGTGTGTTCCTCTGAATACTATCCCGTAAGTTTGACACCATCTGGTTGATCTTTCGTTTCAGTTCGTCCATTTCGCCAGATGCTTCAACCTCGACGAGTTTCGTGAAGTCCCCGTCCGTCGCCAGGTTGGTTATGTCAGAGAATGCGCGCACTTGAGTCGTCAAGTTGCTGGCCATGGTATTGACGTCGGTCGTGATCTCACGCCAGCGACCCTTCAAGCCAGCCGGGTCTGCTTGTGCGCCCATCTTGCCGTCGACGCCGACGTCTCTGGCTACTCGCTGCACTTCGTTGCAGAAATTAGAAAGCCTGTCAACCATGTTGTTGATGGTCTCTTTGAGAACCCGGATTTCTCCTTGAGCCTCAACTTCGATCTTCTGGCTCATGTCGCCGTTCGCAATAGCCTGTGTGACGGTTGAAATACTGCGGACCTGTAACGTAAGGTTTGAGGCCATGGTGTTCACGTTTTCTGTAAGGTCTTTCCATTTGCCTTCCACGTTGTCGACCTGAGCTTGTCCGCCCAGAGTTCCGTCAGTGCCGACTTCCCTCGCGACCTTGCTGACCTCGAAAGCGAACGTGCCCAGACGGTCAACCATGGTGTTGATAGTGTTCTTGAGATCAAGAATCTCACCGCGCACAGGCACTCGGATCTTCTCTGTGAGATCACCATTGGCGACGGCAGTCGTGACCTTGGCAATCGCACGAACTTGCGTTGTCAAGTTCATGGCCATACCGTTGACGTTCTCAGTAAGGTCTCTCCAAGTTCCCTCGACGTCATGAACGGTGGCCTGACCACCGAGACGACCTTCGGTCCCGACCTCTCTAGCAATCTTGGTGACTTCCCGAGCAAATTGTTGAAGTTGGTTAACCATGGAGTTGATGGTAGACTTGAGGTCGAAGATCTCGCCCCGGCAATCCGCTTGAACCTTTTGAGTGAGATCTCCCTTGGCGACGGCAGTTGTCACCTTGATGATATCTCGCACTTGTGTTGTCAAGTTATTTGCCATAGCGTTGACGTTGACTGTTAATTCGTTCCACATGCCCTTGACGCCTTCAACGTCAGCCTGTCCGCCGAGTATGCCCTCGGTTCCGACATCACGGGCGACACGAGTGACCTCAGATGCGAATGTCCGCAATTGATCCACCATAGTGTTGATCGTCTGTTGCAGTTGTAGGATTTCACCACGAGCAGGACGTTCAATCTTCTTGGTTAAGTCACCGTGGGCGACAGCCGTGGTTACCGATGCAATTTCGCGCACTGCGTAGTTTGTCAGACGGGACATCTCAGGAAATCATTGTTTGCGATGCCTTACCTTGATCCGTGAGGTTCTGAGCCATGACGTTGACTGCCGCATGGTTAGCTTGTCCACCCGAGGACCGCATTGAGATGCATGCATACCGTTGTCCGTGAGTTCTTTCCATGTGCCGTCGACACCTTCGATGCGGGCCTGGCCGCCGAGCAAACCTTCGGTTCCGACTTCGCGGGCGACACGGGAGACTTCGCTCGAGAATACCTGCAGCTGATCCATCATGGTGTTGATTGTCCGTTTGAAAGTAGTGATTTCCGGGTCCATTTCGACGGTATTCATGCGGACCTTCTTGGAGAGGTCTCCGCGCGCGACGGCTGTAACGATCTCACCGATTTCCCGTAAGGCTTTTTGGAAGGCCTCGTTGGCCTTTTGGTGTTTCCATAGTTCCCGTTCCAAGGTAGCGACTCTCTCTTGCTCGATCTTGAAGAAGGCCTGCTCTTGCAGCTCCTTCTGCTCGAGAAGCTGTGCGCTAACACTGCTTATTTCCTGTCTCGCGCTAGAAATGCCCTTCTCCTGATCAAGTACCTTCTCTTGCAAGCTTTCCAAGGCTTCGTCAGTCAGCGGGCTGCCTGCGAGGCTTGGGTCGTCTGAGGCGGTACCTTCGCGTTGGAATTTTGGCCTGGGAATGGGGCGGCTATTTGACGATGATGGCGATGTGGCCTCGGAGTCGTCGCCGAACAGGGAATCGTGGACCTCGTTGGGTGTTTCCGGGAAAGCGACGGATGCGTGGGCTCTGTTCTCGAGCTTCTCGATTCTCTGGGCAAGCTTAGCCAACTCGGCCTCAAGACTGCGCTTCGCCGGGGTGTCACGACCGGGGAGCTCGATTCGCGCGTCGGCCTTGAAGGGGAGGGACATCGGTGTCGAGCCGTCGGCGGCGAGGGATTGCACGATGGCCGCCGCGGCGGCCAAAGCAGAGTCGTCGACCATCCTGTTTCTGTACAGTTTACAAGCTGAGCAGAGAGAGACAGCTCAAGGAATTGGTAGAGAAAAGGTGTTTGCGGTCGATGGAGGGGAGGCCGCGGGCCAGAGGGGTGTTCGGTGGGAAAGGAACGGGGCGGATATGGATTCAGGATGAGTCGTGAGCAATCGGCAGCATATTAGCTCTGGTCAAGTCCTGGAACCAAAGTGAATACAGCAGCGAGAGGTATGGTGGGATAGGCGAGAGTCTTTTCACCGCCCGAATCTCGTTGATTCGCCGCGTATTAGACGATGGCACTCTTGTCTGTGGTGGTGCAGGAAGGACTGATAGAGATAGAGTATGGGAAGGTAGGTGGGTAGGGAGGTTGTGTGAGAGGAGGTACGAGGGAAGGAGATGGTGTTGGTGAGTTTGTCGGTATAGGAAAGAAAGAGGGTGAGTTGAAAAAGCAATGAGGCGAGCAAATAGCGAGTAGACACGCCCCGAGAATGGTCAGGCGGATAGGACAAGCTGCTGCTAGAGGTCGCAAAGAGCCAAAGCGAGGGAAGGACCACTGCACTGGAGAAGAGAGGAGATAAGGCGGAACAAGATGCAACAGGGGGGGCTAAACGGATACCACAGCGGATGGAGAGGAGGGCGGATGTAGGGATTGGGGTGGGATGGGATAGGCAGGCGAGGGGGGGGGCTTGTGGGAGGTGGAGAGAGGATTGGTTCGACGAGGCGAACCTCAGAAACGGTGCGGTGCAGATGAAAGTACTGCTGCCGCTGCTGCTGCTGCTGCTACTACCACTGAGTGTATTGCTGGCCGAATTTCCCTACTGGCGCTGGTCTGGCTAATGCCGCTGCTGGTTGGACAAGCACTTGAAAGTGCGGCACAGGGTTAGGATCTGTACAGCATACCGGAACAATTCATGTCGAAGAGGTGCGCGAGGATGTAGTTGTACCTCGAGTAGGTTTCCGAGGCGGGATACACTCGGTCTACCTGAGGGGAGGACACGCAGGTACCTGTCTTGAGCAGCCTTCCGCCAATGAGAAAGGAGGACGACCCAGCGCTAACACCATTCTGTCCAGCCTTGCGTACCTTCCTACGCCAAAACTGCAGCTACGGGCACTTTCTGAGTCGAACGGGTGTCCATATCATGCAGCGAATAAGATCGGCCCAAGTGGGGGGAGCGTAGTCCGGCAAGGGTGGACGGAGCCTCTCTGAGGACACAACAATTCGCTCTCCCTCCACGGCGACATGGAATACGAATGGTGATCGATCGATATTCTTTCCTAACGCAGCACAAGCGTCGACGCCCGGAAGGCGCTGTTAGCGGTCTCCTGTGTGCTTCTCCCGGTCGCCCAGTCCGTCTGGCGACTGGTATTGGTTCGCCCAGCCTGGTATGCCCCTCTCCAAGCCTGAGCCTGCCCTGAGATTTTTCTCGTGATGCGACTCGAGGCATCTGTACCGTCAGAGTATTCACTTCCAGGTTATCACGGCGAGATACATGACCACTGCGTGCCGTCCGCAGGCTTCGAGAGCTGGTAGCTGACAGCCCATCCGTGCACGACTTGTGCTTCAGCCTGCCCGACCCGACAGCTCCTGCCTATGGTCCTGTACAGTGTATCCTATCCGTGCCTACCTTTGTAAGGTATCTTCTTACCGCTCCCCTCTCCCCTTTCTCATGCCAATGCTAATGCCAATGCCAGCCGGTGGTGTCTAGTCCGTATGGGCATATTGTCTGGAAAATGAATGGGAAGAGGCTAGTGCAGGCCGTTGAAGCAGTCTACTCCCCGTCTGGCTCGTTCGGCCGCCCCAGCAAAACGCATCGGGGCATGTCGGCCGTTGCCACTGATTGAACTGGCGACTGGCTCGTCTGCCCGCAATGTCGTTTGTGTCGGGCCTGTCGTCTCCTATCACTCAAGCGGCAGTCGAGACTGTCAAAGGGCCCATGTGTGTGCACCTGAGGTCAGACAGGGCAAGGCAAAGCATCTCGCGTCTGCTCAAGAGATGGCAAGACATTGGCAGTACATTGGATAACCTAGCAGGGGTAGCACCACATGTACTGGCATCCCGGTCTGTCAGCGCATGCGCTGATGTGTCTACCGCAGTGTGGCTGCTTGGGCACTTGCAGGAGTGTCCCCCGAGACGGCCTAGCGTATGGATTGGAACCGTTTTCTCTCGCGTTGGTGTGGGGAAAACCAACGCATTTCCTCACTGTGGAGTTACCTTTGAAAACAATTTTTCATGATGAAAAAAAAGGGGGTTCGTGGCCGTTTGCTGCTTCTGAGGGACTCGGAAACCAACTCGAGTCTCGAGACTCGCCATGTTGCATTTCGGGGTCACGACTGGACTGCGAGGACAGCATCATTCTCTCCGAGCCCCAAGGGAATCGATTGGTAACGACAACGGGAGGCAAGGTAGCATTCCCAGGCTGTTGACGGCGGGAGGCTCCTGGTGGCCCCCATCCAGAGCAGCCAGTGCCAGCGTCCCATGTGCTGCTCGGCTTAAGAGGAGTGCGGGACGTCGCTATGTACCGCGATGTGCAGGCTTCCAGCAGGCATCTCAGCAGCGTAGCGTTGCGTTGCACCCCTCGCTCCGTCTCCACCAGCTGCACCGCCGTACCGCTGCAGTCGGCGTGTACCTCATCTTACCCCTCTGCAAAAGCTCAACTTACCCCCCCCTACAGACTCCCTATAGGTTTAAGCCTATTTCAGATATATCACTAAGGTCAGCAGAGGTTCTACGAGTATATTAAGTAATGCATTTTAAAGTATCTTTTTATTTTATAGAAGCTGTATAATTTGATAGATAAATACTATAATTTAAGGCAGGATATAAATTATAATTAGATTATATTTCTATATAGTTTTGAAATTAATTTATTAGTAGTTTATAGATAACTTCTTTTATATATATATATATATATATATATATATATATATATATATATATAATTATAATAATATTATCTTCTAATAGCTGAATAGCTATTATATTACTTATTAAACTTTTTATACTAAATATAAATTATATTTATATTATAATTAAAACTACTAATAATATAGATATATTAGAGCTATTTTTAAAACTAAAGTATTAGAATAAAAACATTTTATCTAAAAAAGAGAAAGCTTTTAAGTTTATATTTAAAGAAAAAAAAGAATAAAAACCTATTATTATAAGTAAAATTATAATAAATTAACTATATATTATAAAAGTATTAAGCTAAAAGCTTTAACTAGAAAAGATCTAAATAATAAATAGAAGTTAATTTAGTATATTAACTACAGCTTGCTTCTTTTAAGTTCCTTAAGAAGCAAAGATTTCACTAGTAAGCTAGCATTCTAATTACCTAAGGATTCACTAGGCGTTCTCTAGCAGCTCCCTTAGGTAATACTTATAATTACCCTCCTCTCTAAGGCTTTAGTCCTTAAGGCGTATAAGTATATAATTATCTTTTTAGGTAAAGCCTCTCTATAGTCTCTCCTACTCAATTAGAAGCAGCAGCTTAATTGCACTTTCTGCGCTTAAATTGCTTTGCTAGCAGCTTAACATCTCTATATCTATATATCTGTCGATTTTTTATATTAATTAATTAATTTATATTATTATATTATTTTATAAAGTTATTAGTTAAAAATAGATTTTTTGTTTTATTATTAAATTTAAATAATCTTTTATATTAATTAGCTTATTATTATTTTTATTATTATGCTTTTCTTTTTTAGCAGCAGTTTTCTATCTATTTGCTAATATATACCTAAAGCAGTTAATAACTAGGATTTTCACTTATCTCTTGCAGCCTTAAAATTTTCCTTTTTTAGCATACTTTTTATTTTAATAATCTTATAGCTTTTCAGCTTTATTTTTTCTTCTTTTCCTTTTATTATTTTTATTTCTTACTAAATCTCTTGCTAAAAGCTTTATATATCTTTACTATTAATTTTATTATTTTCTCTATAAGATTTTTTGCTATTAATTTTTATTTTATTTTTATTTTTTGCATTCTATATTACTATTTTTAAACCTTTTAAACTTATAATCTCCTCAATTTTTATATCTTCTCACACTTTCTATTCCTTAAGTATTTACTTAAGATATTATATATTATTTATATAATAAAAATTCTCTCTAAGTTCTAATTTAATTCTAACTATAACTTTAGTGAAAATATCAATCTTACTAACACTAATTACTTATATTTAAACTGCCTCTCTTTTATTAGCTTTAATATTATTAATATTATTTATATTTATAGCAACTATTATATAATTTATATTATCTATAAGCAATATAAAATTAAATATACTGCTATAAGTTCTTACTATATCTTTTCTAATATCTTATTAAAAATTAACTAAATCTTTTAAATATTTAAAAAGCTTTATAATGCTATTTAAGCTACTTAAAATGCTATTAATAACATTTAGTTATATAAAATTGCAAGCAGCTTTAATTTCTATAAACACTAGCAAGCTTAATATATTTTAAATAAGCTTAATAAAGCTTAAGAGCAAATAGCAGTTCTAATTAAAAACCTTACTTAAGGTGTTAATACTACTATTATAAAATAATTACAGCTCTAAAAGCTTGCTTTAGTTTATAAACTTCTTATAATTAGTATTATATATTATATAAATCTTTACTAAAAGCTCTCTATATATATACCTCTTAATCTCTTAATAAGCTAGCTTAATTTCTAAGAGTTCTAATATTACTATTCACTTTAATACTATTTAGCTAGCTTATATTTATAATAATATTTCTGCTAAACACCTTTATAATTAGCTTTAACTAGCTTATAATAATCTTTACTTTTAGAAACCTCTTAGTAACCTAATAGAGAAAGATCTTAAGAGGTTTCTAATATTCTCTAATTTTATTTTTAAGCTTCTCTCTTATTATATAAATAATAAAATCTCTAACTGCTAAATTGCTATTATTAATAGTTACTCTATTCTTTAGAATAATATAAAAACCTCTAAAGGTTAAGCTGCTGCTTAGTTTAATCAGCAGTTTGCTATTAAAACTAAAGCTAGTAAGAAGCATAATACTGCTGCTTTTACTAACCTTAAGCTTACTAAAAAAGCTAGATCTTCTGCTAAGCTTATAATAAAAGCTAGCTGAAGTAGTTATAATAGTTATAGCAGTTACAGTAGTTATAGTAGCTAGAATAATACTTCTATTAACTTTCCTCTTAGTAATAATAGTAGTAAAAAGACTAGCTCTAATATTAACACTTAAAGAGAAAAAAGTGATAAGTTAGATAATAAAAAAAATAGTTCCTTTATAGACTAAGATAGTAAAAGTAAAAGAGAAAACCTTATAGTTCCTTCTGCTAAGTGAATATTTATATTTTTAAGTTGCTATAGTTATTTTTAGCAGCTTATTATTAAGCTCTTATTAAGGTTTTTATTATTTCTTTATAAACTTTTACTTTTAGATATTAGCTAGCTTTAAAGCTAAATTAATTCTTCTTTTTTATGCTTTACTTAAGCTAAATAAAGTTTCTATTAGCATTACTTTAATTTTAATTAAACTTATTTATAAAACTAAAAATCTCTTAATAATATCTTATTAAGTATTTAATAAATAATTACTACTTTTCTTTATTTTATTTCTTATAAGCCTTTTAGGTTTGCTTTTCAAACTTATATATAGCTACTTAAGTGTTATCTAAATAGCTTTTCAGTTTCTAAGTATTATATTTAACAAGCTATTTAGCTTACTTTATAAACTATTTTATATTATTACTTTATTTTTAGCAATTTATAATCTCTTTTACTTCTTATTTATTAAGTTCTTCTTTTAATTTAAGTAAGCTTCCTTTTATTTCTATAGCTGCTCACTTTAATATCTATAGTTTAAATAATAAAATAGAAAATATATTATAAAGCCTATAATATTTCTCTAAGAGGTATATTTAATATACCTAGCTCTCTATATACTTAGTTATAACAACTTTAATATAATATAGCACTAGTTTTCTATTTTTAAACTTAAAGAACTTTATTAATAGCCTTATTATTTACTTAAGTTTAAATAACATCTTTTTATATTTAAAATTATAATATTTAGCTTATAACTCTATAGCTTTCTGCTAATACTTTGCAGCTTTTTGCTGCAATAAAGCAATATAATTAATTTATTCTTTAATGCTTTATATAGATATATAGCTTTCTATTTATATATACTTAACGCTTTAAAAGTGATAACTATATAAGACTTCTATTAGCAAATAATTAATAGTTTTATATTATAAGTTATTATATATAAACTTAACTTCTAGTAATTAAAATGCTTATTATTTTAAAATATTTCTAGTATATACTTAGAGATACTTCTTAAAGGTTTAATATATCTATTCTATCTAACTATCTATTTATAAGTAGTATACTATAAAGAGATAATATTTAATTCTTTGCTCTTAAGTAAACTCTTCTTAAAACTAGCTTATAAGCAGTTTATTTTTATTACTGTTAGCACAGGTATAAGAGTATTCAGGGGCGTAGTATATGCGCCTATATAGTATAGGGTTATAGATAGAGATATGTTATGATAAAATGTGATAATCCTCAGCATTTATGGGCATTTATTTGTATAGATAATTGATAGAGAAGGAATGTATTGATATGATTCTGGTTGATGTTGTTGGCAGGTTGTTCCCTAAGGTAGGGAAAAGTGAGGGGAAAGATATCCTGAAACGTAACCTGCTAAACTGCTAATTACATAAGGTGCTTACGTAACTATACGTATTACATAATCAATATTATAGTTATAGGTTATAATAAATAGAGTATTTTTATATAAGGTTTTATACCTTAAAGTCTATTAGTTTATTTTATATAGAATATTTAAGTAAGTAAGTATTATTATAAGTATTATTATTATTATATAAGATGTTATATGTTAACATCCCCCCTTAAGGTATATATAGTTGATTTAAAGGTATATAGCTTACTCACTTAACATATATATACGTTATAGGTATAAAAACTTAAAAACCTAGTGGGAAAAATAAGAAAAATATTCCTATATTGTATAATATGTTTATAACTAGTTAAAAAACTCTTATAAAATAACCTTATAGGTAAAAGTTAAGAGAAAAACTAGTATGTTATTTCAGTAATAATATTATTATTATTATTATTATTATTATTATTATTATTATTATTATTATTATTATTATTATTATTATTATTATTATTATTATTATTATTATTATTATTATTATTATTATTATTATTATTATTATTATTATTATTATTATTATTATTATTATTATTATTATTATTATTATTATTATTATTATTATTATTATTATTATTATTATTATTATTATTATTATTATTATTATTATTATTATTATTATTATTATTATTATTATTATTATTATTATTATTATTATTATTATTATTATTATTATTATTATTATTATTATTATTATTATTATTATTATTATTATTATTATTATTATTATTATTATTATTATTATTATTATTATTATTATTATTATTATTATTGTTATTATTATTATTATTATTATATTTATTATTATTATTATTATTATTATTATTATTATTATTATTATTATTATTATTATTATTATTATTATTATTATTATTATTATTATTATTATTATTATTATTATTATTATTATTATTATTATTATTATTATTATTATTATTATTATTATTATTATTATTATTATTATTATTATTATTATTATTATTATTATTATTATTATTATTATTATTATTATTATTATTATTATTATTATTATTATTGTTATTATTATTATTATTATTATATTTATTATTATTACTATAAATAATACATAATAATGTGAAAAATATAACTTTGCCTAAAGGCTTAGTTAAAATATCAGCAATATTAGATTTATTATTAATGTGAAATAACATTATATCTTTATTTAATAAAGAGTCTCTAGCAAAATGATATCTTATATCAATATGCTTAGATTTTTTATGAAATTCAGGATTTTCAGCTAGTTTTTTAGCTGCAATATTATCTATAAATATTTTAGGCTTATTTATTAATTTAAATCCCAGATTTTTAAGATTAAAATTATAGGTATTATATAAATAAATAGCTTCTTTAACAGATTCAGTTAAAGCCATATATTCAGCTTCACAAGTAGATAAAGCTACTGTTTTTTGCTTTATAAAGCTATAAGATATAATATTATATAAGCCCCAGCAAAATATATAAGCTAATGTAGATTTTCTATCATCTAGGTCTCCAGCCCAATTAGAGTCTGAATAACCTATTAAATCCCAAATTATATTATTATTGCAGTTATAATAAATTCCCTTATTAGGATATTTATTTAAATAACCCCATAGATAATCTAAAGCAGAGAAATGCTCTTTAGAAGGGTTTGTAGTATATCTTGATAAGATATTAACTGCAAGAGCTATATCAAATCTAGTTTTTAAAGCTAGATATAGCAAAGCTCCAATTTGCTGTTGAAATTGTAATATTTCTTCTTTAGTTGCATAACTTTTATTTATATGCATTTTTATATTATTTTTTATAGGTGTTATTAATAGGTTTATATTAGTTTTATTATATTTATTTAATATTTTTTGTGTATATTTCGTTTGATGCATAAAAATAGACTTATTTTGTCTATCTATATCAAACTCACAACCTAAAAATATATTAGGCTCCCCTAATAGTTAAATTTTTATATATTGCCTTAAATTATTATATATATAATCACTAGTAGCAGTATTATTAGCTGCTAGTAATATATCATCCACATAGCAACATATTATAGCTTTATATTTATTTTTATTTAATATATATACTGCTTCATCATAAGGTGAAACAATAAATCCCAATTTTGATAATATTCCTTTTAAATGGTTATACTATAGTCTAGGACTTTGTTTTAAACTATATAAAGCTTTAATAAGCTTACAGCAATATTTATTATTTTTTGATTTATAATTATAATTAAGATTAAATTCTAATTTATTTGTAGTTTTATTATAAATAAAACCAGCAGGTATAGCAGTATAAATATCTATATCTATATCTGCGTGAATAAAAGCAGTTGTTACATCATATTGTAACAAAATCCAGCTTTCTTTTATAGCAAAAATTACTATAAATCTATAGCTCTCAGGTCTATAAGTAGTAGAAAAAGTTTCTAAATAATCAATACCAATATATTAATTAAAACCTTGAGCAACCCATCTTGCTTTATATTTATAGGTATTATTTATTTTATCTTTTAATTTCATAGTATATACCTATCTACCGCCTAATAGATAAATATTATCTGGTATTTATATGATTTTCCAAGTATTTATATCTTCTATTTAACTTATCTCTAATTGCATAGCCTAAATCCAATTATCTTTATAAGGAGAATTTAAGGCTTGCTTAATATTAGAGGGCTCGTCTAATGTAATAACTGATAGTATATAAGAAGCTTTTTTATAGATAGTACTGGTTCCAGCAGAACTATTATTATCAGTTAAAACGTTATTATTATTTATTTTATAATTACTTAATATAGGGCAGTCCTATATAGTAAATAATAGTGCACTTTCGTTAATAATATTATTATTAACTGTATTATTTACCCATTGGTAGTCTTTTTTAGCTTCTTCTGATAGAGAGGGGATCTCTATTAAAAACTTGGATTTTTCTTTATTTATTTCTCCATTATTAATACTAATAGTTTTCTTACTATCATTATTC
This sequence comes from Colletotrichum horii, assembly GCA_027406005.1. Lineage (NCBI taxonomy): Eukaryota > Fungi > Ascomycota > Sordariomycetes > Glomerellales > Glomerellaceae > Colletotrichum > Colletotrichum horii. Next base: position 6,050,481 of record JANVYB010000001.1, on the reverse strand, counting down.
GTCTTACTCATATTAGTATTAGTACTATAACTATTATTATAAGATATAGTACTATAGTTATAGCTATTATTAATAGTATTATTATTTATATTATTATTATTATTTTTATTACTATTAATAATAGTCTCATCACTTGGATTCTTAAGAGCAGTGTTTTTAGTAATATTATTGCTTTCTATAGCAATATTATTATTACTATAAGAGATAGATTGACTAGATATATCTCTTTGTGGATTATATTGGGCAGTACTCTGTCTATCGTTGTTGGGCATAGTACTACTATTAGTATCCTTAAAGCGGGTATTTATGCTTATAGGAAGCTCTTTATGATGAGAAATAAAGGTATTCTCTAGGACTTCAACGTCACGAGACCATAAAGCTCTCTTTAGTTGCATATCCCAGACTTTATACCCATTAGATCCATAATTAATTATAAAACCTTAACGTGCTCTTACGTCTAGTTTCTTAATTTTAGGATCTTTATTCTTATAGTAGCATATGCTACCCCACACCTTTATATTATTAATATTAGGTTTTATATTATTCTTTATTTTATAAGGCGTTTTATACTTAATAGAGCTATAAGGAGTTCTATTATGCATATAAAGAGTAGCATAAAAGGCTTCACCCCATAAGTAGTGTAGTAAACCTAAATTATATAGTATAGTTCTTATTTTATTAACTATAGTGCGTATAGTATGCTCTATAAGTCCGTTAGGCTTATGTGTATAAGGAGGTCTTATATTGTGGATAATCCTACTATTAAGATATATAGTCTTTATACGTTTATTAGAAAATTCTTTACCTCTATCAGTAGAGATTTCTTTTATTCTTTTATTATTATTATTATTATTTACTTCTGCTTGAAATTCAAAAAAAGTATTACTTATAGTTTCTTCAGTTTTATCTTTAAGTAATTTTCCCCAGACGAATCGGGTATATTTATCTATAAAGATAATAAATAAATTATATTTATCATAAGTAGTAGGCGTTATAGGCCCACATAAATCTGAAGCTATATAGTCTAGATAATCTAGATTTTTATTATGAACCTGTGGTTTACTAACCTTAGTTACAAATTTGCCTTCAAAACAGGCTTTGCAAGGTAGTAATTTATTATTATTATTTATATTTATATTATTTATATTTATATCTGAAATTGTATTATCTTTTATTTTTAAAAGACTTTATATATGAATATGACCAAGACGTTGGTGCCATAGTTGGAGGCTATTATTATTATTATTATTATTATTTATATTTTTATTAGTTATAGTATTATATATATAGTTATTGTTATTATTAGTAGGAAATTGGAAGAAATATAAATTATTTCGTTTTGCCCCCATAGCAATAATACAATCTTTCTTTATATTATATAAAATAGGTTGTTTCCATATAATAGAAGCAATACCTAATAAATCTAACTTAGATTGACTAAGTAGATTAATACCTAGTTCAGGTATATAATAAACATCTTTTAATATTATTTTATTATTATTAGGATATATAATTAATTCACCCTTTATTAAAGAAGTAATTTCTTTTGCTTCTCCCCATTTAATAGGTTTATTTATTTTTATTTTATTTATTAAAAGAGTGTGGTTTTTGACTACATGTATAGTAGCCGCAGTATCAATATAAAAATCAACCGTTTTTTCAATTTGGTTATAACTCCTTGCTTTTCCTTTTTCCTTAATAATAGACTGGTTAATTAAATAACCTAAGGAAGGATTATTAGTATATTTATTTATATTATAAGGAGGAGTAGTAGTATAACCTACATTTTCAAAAATAATATCTTCGTCTTCTTTTTCAGAAGATAAATCCATTAATTCCATAGAATTAGGATTATTTAAAGATATATAAGGGGTAATATTGCTAGCAGTAGTTATATTAACTACTTCTTTCTCTTTTTCCTTATTAGCAGTAGTATTAGTGGGTTTTTTCCACCAACTAGGTGCTTTTTCAGGATGTAAGAAAGCGCAATTTTCTTCAGAATGGTTGGTTTTCTTGCAATTTTTGCAGTATAAACCTTTCTGTTTTTTCCAGGGTTTTTTAGATATTTTATTATTATCCTTCTTTTTATTTTTATTATTTTTATTATTTTCCTGGTTTTTATTTGATTTTTTATTATACTTATTACCCTTAGTAGTATTATTAACTACTTCTTTGCCTCCTTTTCTTTTATACTCATCTAGAAGACTAACATATAAAGAGTTAAGGTTATAGGCAGAAGGGTTAGTCCTAAGAGACTGAGTTATAGAGGTTATAAAAGCCTCAAAAGTCTCATTTAGACTATTAAGTATATAAGCTATAACTACTTGATCAGGTAGTCTTAGCTGGTTATAGGATAAATTATCCGTAAGTTCTTTTATTTTATTAATATAATCTTCTATAGAATCAAAGTCATCTAAGGAAGTATTAAAGAACTCTTTACAGGTTAAAAACTCGTTTGTAAAACCTGTAGGCTCATATAGCTTTTTAAGGTGATCCTAGGCTTTAAAAGCACTATTATCATCCTTAATTACTCTTAAAGGGCCATCTTTACAGAGTAATTATATATAGCTTAAAGCCTTATTACCTTTATCTGCATTAATATTAAATTCAGGTTTAGTTAAATCTATAGTTATATCTTTACTTATAAGGAAGGCTTTAATATATATAGCCCATACCTTATAATTCTCAGAGCCTATAAGCTTAGGCATATCAACCTTTAAGTTAGCCATTATTGCCTTATAGGATGCAGTGCATAGTTGCAAGCCTTATGAAGGTCAAACAACAGTGAGGTTATATAACTACAAAAGCTATTAACGTATAGTACAGTGGTTTATACAGCAACGTTATATAACAGCTATAAACCTAGAGGTCTAGGGTTCAACTGTAAAAAAAAGAGTTTTTTTCCTTATAACCTTCTCTTTAATCAATATCTTCTTCAGTTAGACTAAAGTCTGACTGAGGAGATAAGTATCCTATATAATAAATCGGTCGAAAAGAAGTCCGTCAGGCCGTAAGTATAGGTCTAAACCAGATTGGTAGTAGACTAGAGGATAGTTCGAATAGATAATCTGAGGGATATAGATCAAATAAAGCAGTAGCAAGAGACTGTCTGCTTAGAGAAGGATCGATAGAGGTATAGTTGATTTGTATAGGATTCGTTATATAGATTTGTAAGAGGTGTATCTCGTGGAACTAAACTACTAGTCCAGCTAGTATATCTGATTCTGCAAAGGTAGTATAGATAGAAAAGCGTTTGAAGGATTGATTTTCAGTATATATAGCCTTTAAGTAAAGGTAGGGCTTTATAGGTAGGTAGGGGAGAAGTAAAGAGGTAGAAGGAATAGAGGTTATCTCTGAGCTGGGCTCATAACCTGTTAGCACAGGTATAAGAGTATTCAGAGGCGTAGTATATACGCCTATATAGTATAAGGTTATAGATAGAGATATATTATGATAAAATGTGATAATCCTCAGCATTTATAGGCATTTATTTGTATAGATAATTGATAGAGAAGGAATGTATTATGATGATTCTGGTTGATGTTGTTGGCAGGTTGTTCCCTAAGGTAGGGAAAAGTGAGGGGAAAGATATCCTGAAACGTAACCTGCTAAACTGCTAATTATATAAGGTGCTTACGTAACTATACGTATTACATAATCAATATTATAGTTATAGGTTATAATAAATAGAGTATTTTTATATAAGGTTTTATACCTTAAAGTCTATTAGTTTATTTTATATAGAATATTTAAGTAAGTAAGTATTATTATAAGTATTATTATTATTATATAAGATGTTATATATTAACAATTACTAATAATATCTTTTAGTATATTAAAGTTACACTTAATCTTTTTATAAAAGATCTATAAGAGCTAAATAGCATTTAGCTGCTTAGTTATAAATATAAACAACTTAAACTTAGTTATATAATATATAATAACTAAAATTATATTATATTTAGCGCTATTATCCTAAATACTTACTAAGAGACTTATAATAAAGTTTATATTGATCTCTTAAAATAAGTGTAATAGCAGTAGCAGTAACTACAGCTTACTATATAGCTTATACTTTAGAACTTATACTCTTTAGCATACTTTATAACTGAAGATATAATTTTTAATATTTATAGTTAAGTTAAGCTAATAGAACTTTCTTTTAATCAGTTTGATTATTTTATTAGACCTTATATAGCCTACTTTATAGTTATTATAATATTAGCAAAATATCTTAAGTTTAAGTAATTACTCAGCTAAAATCTTAAGTCTCTCTTTATAAAATAAAGTACTATTTAAATTAATATAAAATCCTTCTGTATTGCTAGTTAGTCTATAAGCTTTCCCTAGCTTATTTTAGTAATACTTATCTTTAGCTTGCAGTCTTTTAATAAAAGCTTCTGTTACTATAGAGGAGTATTAAATATATACTATTTTATTATTTATAAGCCTTTTTATAATTAAATATAAGATATATTACTTTAAAATAGTAACTTCAGCTTGCTATAAGTTCTCTTAAGTTATATCTTCTTACTAAGTGTTCCTCTATATTTTTTATACTTTCTAGCTATAAGTTATAATAATTTAAGTTTTTACTAAATTGCTAGTATACCTACTTATATATAGCTAGTATAAAATTAAAGCGTTTCTACTTTTAAAGCTAAGGCGTTATTAATAGGTTTTAATAGTATTAATATAAGCTTTTTTAATCTGTAATTCTACTTTAAAGCTAGCAATCTTTATTTATAAGTCCTCTAAGAGTTCACTAATAAGATTTAACTTCTTTATAAAAGTTAGTAGTATATTATTATACTTTATTCCCCCTTTTATATAATCTAGCCTCTTAAACAGCTTATTAGCAAGGTTAGTAGTCTTTAAGTAGTGCTTCAGATTAAAGTTAAATATTAATAACTTATATACTTAATAAGTAAGCCTTCTTTAAAAATCCTATACTAAAGCATTAATTACCCTTTTAAAAGCTTAGTAATCTATTAAAACTGCAAACCTAACTAATATCTCTTATAAGTAGTATACCTACTAATTGAAACTTTTAATAATAGTAAGAAGTTTTTATTAGCTTATTACCTATTATTATTCTATATCTAAAAGCTTCTGCAAATAATAAGCAACTAATTACTATTAGCTATTAATCTTCTAAAAGAAGATGCTAGAGATAGCTTTTATAGAAGCATCTATTTTAACTTTTATTTTATATATTAGGTTTTAGTACTAGAGAATAGTTATAAAATAGAAGGTAACCTTTAGCTTATTAAAAACCTCTTAAGCTTCTTTTAGCTACTTAAACTTTATTAGTTTTCTGCTATTTTTGCTGCCTTTAAGTAGAGATATTATTAAAGCTATAATATTTAAATATCTTATAATAAATTTGCAGTAGAAGTTATAAAATCTAAGAAATATTTAGATCTCTTAATAAGATTTCAGCAGCTTTTATTTAGCAACAGCCTGCATTTATCTTAGGTCTATAGAGATACTGTCTAGCAATATAATATATCTTAAAAACTTAACTTTTTATTAGTAAAACTTATACTTATTAAGCTTTATATATAGCTAGAACTTCTTTAAGCAGCAGAATACTTAAAGAATATCTACTATATAGTTTTCCTTTATCTCTAAATATATTATAATATTATCTATATATATTATATAGTATATATCTAAAAGCTTAGCAAATGCTTAATATATATATGCTTAAAATGTTGCTAATATATTAGTCAGTCTAAATAGCATAACTATATACTTAAAATGCTTATATTATATGCAAAAAGCAGTCTTTTATTAGTCTTCTAGCTTAATTTAAATCTAATAATAAGCATTTTACAAATTAATCTTTAAAATCTATTTTGCTCTATAAAGCCTATCTAAAAGCTTATTAATAAATAGCAGTAGATATCTATTTTTAATTATAACTTTATTAAGGCTATAATAATCTATATAAAGCCTTAAAAATCCATCCTTTTTTAGAATAAAAAGGATTAACACTTCTGCTTTACTTATAGAAAGTTAAATCCTCTTGTTTGCTTTATTCTTAGCGATATACTAGCAAAATTCCTCTAGTTGCTGTTTATTAAAAAAGTAAATTAGTTTATATAGCAGTTTCTTATTTTCTTCTAAATTAATTAAGTAGTTTACTCTATTAAGAAGGTTTATTTCTTTTGCTACTTATTTATTAAATGCTCCTCTTTTAGATTTAAGCTTTAGAGGCAGCTTAGCCTTCTTATCTCTCTTATCTTTCTTTTCTTAAAGTTCTTTAACTTTAATCTCTTTTAAGCTAATACTACTTAAAATATATAGAATATATACTTTATAGCTGTTTTTAATAATCTCTTTTGTAAATACTAAAGGTTTTATAAGTGCAATTTTATTATATTTCTATTTATTTATTTATATATTAATAATAATCTCTTTAAATCTTATAAAGCTTTATAAAAGCAGCAGATCTTCTTTATCTTACAGTTAGAAAACCTTAGCAAAGAGCTTATAGATCTTATAAAAGCAGCCTTTAAAGTCTATAAAGAAGAATATAAGTTTAAATATTTATTTTAAGTTAGCTATATAGCTGTTAAATCCCTCTAGTAGAAAGGCTATAATATTAGAAAGCTTTAAGCTTAAAAACTTAATAAAGTTAAAGCTAATAAAATTAATTTATAAACAGCTGTTTATATCTATAGTAACTTCTTTCTCAGTATGCCTTTAGAGAATAATTACTTTACTCTTTATTATAGCATTAATAAGCATTTTCTCTAGTTTTATAAGTAGCATAAAAATACTTAGATTTAACCTCTAGCTTACTTATTTTCTAATAAGTTAAGCTTATTATTATATTCTTCTTCTTTTATAACTTAAATTATATTTATACTAGCCTTTTTAGCAAATTGCTAGTCTGCTATTAAAGTAGCATTTATATCTTTTAGTCTTTTTAGCTTAAAGCAGTTAGCAGCTTTATGCTTTTTATTTCTATAGTTATAGCAAATAATAGATTAGTCTTTTTAGAATATATTAATTAACTGCAGTTAGATAGGTTACTTTTAACTATTTTTTTACTAAGGTTTCTTATTAGAAAGTTAAAAAGTATTTATACTTCTTATAGCTATATAGTTATTCTTAATAAAGTCTCTTACTTCTAACTAATACTTTAATTTAAGCTAGCTTAAGTAGTCACTTTTAAAAAGTCTTTTCTATCTATCCTCTTATAGCTTTTTGCTAAAGCATTACTAGTATAAGTTTTAAAGTCTTTTAGCTTTAATAGCTATATCTTTAGGTCTTTTCACCTCTACTTTCTATTACTGCAGTTTTCTATATATAATAAGCAAAAGTCTAAAAAAATATATATAAACTTCTGTCTTACTGTTCTTTTAGTCTTTTATATTTAAGCTGTAATATATTACTAACTACTTAGTAAAGAATTAAAATAGTAATTAGCCTTTTTTCTGCTTAATTATATTAAGCTTCTCTTAATATTAAAACTTTTATATTTCTAGGTTAATATGCTGCTAGTAAATAAATATAGTAAAGTTAGCTTATAAAACCTCTTCTTTTAAGCTCTTCTTATAATAGTATTATTATATCTATAAAATATATAAAAATCTTATAAGAGACTATTAGATCTATTCTTCTAGTATACTTTTAATATATATCTAATTATTATCTTTTATAGCTTAGATCTAATTGTTAATCTGTTTAATTATAATATCTTCTCTTAAAATTTTGCAGTTATATACTAAAAGCTTCTCTTAAACCTTTAGCACTATTTAGCTTATAAAGCACTTAATAAGCTTTTAGAAAAAATGCTTTATTAACTTTTAATAAGCTTTTTGCTATTACTTTATTATCTAAGTATAAGCTTTCTATTGCTATTATAATAGTAGTTAAAGTATATCTATTTCTTTTTTGCTGCTTATATATTATTCTCTTTAGAAAGTGCTTATATTGCGCTTATATAGTAGCTATTCTATTACTAAAGTATATTCTTAATTATTTAAGCTGAAATAGTTATAAAGCTAGCTTTATAAGCCTGTATACCTAATTGCTTTATTAATAAAGTTATTAATTATTTCTTTTTATTCAATTAATATTGCTTTTAGCTAACTTAGTTTTAATATAAAGTTATAAATACCTCAGTAAAACCTTAAAAAAAGTAGCTTTATATTAAATATAAACTTCTATAGTTTGTCTATATTAAACTCTATTTACTAACTGCTCAGCAAGTTATTACTCTTATTATAAAACATTCTAACCTATACTAGTTACTTAAAATAAAGTAAAAGCTATAGAATTATAAGAGTATTAAGCTAAAAGCTTTAACTAAAAAAGGTCTAAATAATAGATAGAGGTTAATCTAATATATTAACTACAGCTTACTTCCTCTAAGTTCTTTAAGAAGCAGAGATTTCACTAATAAGCTAGCATTCTGATTACTTAAGGATTTGCTAAGCATTTTCTAGCAGCTTCCCTAAGTGATGCTTATATATATATACTTATTATATAAGACCTTTCTAATAATATATAGTTAACACTTTAGATATAATTTAAAGTAAATTTAAACTATAATATAAATATATTTAAACTATATTTTAACTTATTTCTAAAGAATATATAAAAAGAAATAGAAGAATTATTACTATTTTTTTTACTAAGGAATTTAATATATCTAATTACTGCTAAAATAGTATTCTTTTATTAATGCTTCTTTAATTTTCTAATTATAGATCTAAATAGCATTATATATATTATAAATCTAAATAATAAAAATATAACTTAGCAAAAAAACATCTTAGACTTAATATATACTTATAAAAATATATTTTAACTATATTTCTAATTAAGCTTAAATAGGTCTAATACTATTATATAAGTAGATTAAGCTATAGCAAAAAGATATTTTTAACCTTTTTAGAAGTATATTATAAGCACTATATATTAAATTGCTTTAGTATTAAAGTCTACTTTAAATTAAATCTTTAACTATAAAGAATAAAGGTTATAGATTTTAGCTAGATTCTAAAGTTTTTATAAAGTTAGCAGCAGAAAAATATTACTGCTTTTAAAGAGATAGATATCTTAGCAGCTTAATAAATAGCAATTTAATACTTTTGAGATATTTAGTAGTATTTTCACTAGAATTAAGCATATAAAGGAGGATGTTTAGCTACTTACTATTTAAGATAAATAGTAGCTTAAATATATTTAAAGTTCTATTTAGATTATATTTACACTATATTTTAATATAAATATAAATAATCTTAAGTTATATGCTAATTATTTATTATAAGAATTATGCACCTTTATATAAACCTAGAATAAAGCATTTTTAGAGGCTAGTTAAAGAGCTATTTAATGCTTTAGATATTTAGAGATTTTTAAAGATTTAGATTAAATAATACTACCTTATAAATTAAAGCTTATTAATATTATAGCTAATTTAAAATTAATGCTGTTATATAGTTATTAATAAATAAGTATAGAGGCTAAAATACTATAAGTTTATTAGTTTTAAATTATAATAAGAATATAGTTTTAATATAGTCTTAAGTAAACTATATTTAAATAGTAATAATATACTTATTTTAATTAATTATAAATATAAATTTAAGTTTATCTTACTGTTAAACCTAAATAAGTTGCTATTTATAGTATAAATTTCAACTGAAGTTTATAACTATTTACTACTAATTCTAAATAAGATTTTTTAGAGATATTTAGATAAACTAATTAAAGCTATTATAAAAATTTAAAACCTTAATCTTATATATAGTAAGTATTTAGTCCTATATCTAATTATATTTCTAATATATTTCAAACAGCTTTACTTATAACTAATTTAATAATATAAAAGCTGTTATAATAATATTAAGCAATCACTCTTAGTGATATTTATATATTTCTTTTATAAAAAGAAAAGATTATAAGAATTATTATAAAGTTAAATATTTTAGTCTACTTTTAGACTAACTTAATTAATATAATATAGCAACTATATTATATTAAAAAGAATAAGCAGTCTTAAGTATATCTTATTTATATCTATTTAAAATATAATTCTAACTAAAATAGATAATATATTTAAGATATATTCTATAATAGAACTAACTATATTATTTGCTGCTTTTACTCTAAATAACTTTAGATAATATAAAAGAAACAGTTTATTAAAGTAGATATATCTTTTAAGTATATTAAAAAGGCAGAAAACTATAAACTAGTTTTTATTAAATTCTCAGCAGCTATATAACAAAATAGAAATATATTTAAAATATATTACCTTCTAGTTATTTATATTTAGATAGTTAAGATATATATCTAGTTCTTTATAAATAGTAAATCTATATAGCTTTATTTTTAAGCATTTATAATATTTTATACACTTTAGGAAAAGTATCTCTTTAGAGTATTATAATAGAAGTATTACTATTTTAATAACTTAAGCATAATAAATATTCTTATTATAGACTAAAACTTAAAGCAGCTTTTAAATATAAATATATTATATTTTAATTATATTTTAAAGCTAACTTATATAAAGTTTAATTATTACTTCTATTTAATTAACTCTTAAAAAAGAGATTAGTAATAGCAAATTTATTAAAGTGTTATATTCTATAAAGTGTACTTCTAGAAAGAAGTTAAATAACTTCTAAAGCTAAAAAGTAACTTAAAGATTATATATTATTACTATCTTTTTGCTGCTGTAATAAGTCTATTAAATATGCATTCTAAGGAGGAATATATTATGCTTATAAGTAAAATTATTAATATATAAATTATAATTAAACTATATTTATAATATACTAATAAAATATTAAACTATTTAAATAGTAATTAGCTTATTATATAATAGGTAATATATAAGTTAAATCTAATTCTTATAACTTACTTAAATTAATTAATCTTATTAATCTTTTAAAGCGTTTAAAACTTAATATAGCTAAATATAAATATTATTAAAAGAAGCTATTAGTATAAATATGCTTATAAGCAATAAAAGCTTTTATTTAAAGCAGTATATATATAGAAAACCTTATTAGATTATATTTCTATTATAATATTAATATAATAGCTTTTATATTATTAATTGAAATTATATAAATATAGATAAAATTGCATAGATAACAGAAATATTTCTAAGTTACTAAAATTAAAGTCTTTATGCTTATTTTGAGAGATCTTTATCTATTTATTTATATAAATACTAAGTATATTTCTATTATATTTCATATTGATTTCTATAGAATATAAAAAGCTAGTTATTACTCCTAAAAGTTTTAAAGTTATTATTATTAAAGATATAATCTTAACAGCTTTATCTTTAAGAGTACTATAACTAATAAAAGTATTTAAATCTCTTTTAATAGCAAGAAAATAAGTTATATCACTCTGTTTAAAATATATTATTAATATATTTAGATATTAATAGAAGCAGTCTGAAATATAATAAGAAAAGCAGGCTTATCTTAATATTCTTAATAATAACTTAAGTTAATTAAGTAATATAAAGCTTAAAATATAACTTAAGGATGCTAGAATTCAAAAAATTAAACTTCTATTAAGAATAAAAGATAAGAGTAAAAAAAGCAAATTATAATTAAAATAAGTTAAAGATATATTTATAAATAGTTTATAGTTTTAAATAATTTAGTTTAAAAATAACTTAAATTGCACAATTTAACTTCTTAGCATTTAAATACTTAACTTTATTCCTTTTGCATTTATCACACTTTATATACACACTTAAGCTAATTACTGATTTTATAATATATTAATTAACTTAAACTAATATTAGATTATATTATAAACAGATTATAAATATTTCAGAAGATATATCTGCCTATTTATTTTATATAATAGTTCTCTATAGTTATCACTATATTTATTTTATAATTAATTAGAACAGTTTACTACTTCAGCTTAGTTTATATAAATATAAATATTTAATTAACTTAAGAGCTCTTTTAAAAGTAGAGGTTTATTATTATTTAAATTATTAATTACTTAAAAGCATTAAAGTGAAGTAGTAGTCTCTTAGTAAATATATTTAGATTGTATTCTAAATATATTTAGCGCCTTATTAGATATTGCTAAAATTATTTATTTATATATTTTTGCTTTTATAGCTATAATATCTAAAGTACTTAATAATAATAATAATAAGTCTTTAATATCACTTAGGTTTATAACTAAAACATTATCAGCAAATAGTTCTAATTTAAATAGATTATCTAATAGTATTTAATAAAAGTCTAGCTATTAGTTAATTATAATCTAATTAGAATAAAATACTAATATATATCTTTTATCTCTGCAATTCACTTTTAACTTAGCATTTCTTAATAATTAATAGCATAAATAACCTAATAGAAGTCTTTTATATATTAAGCTAAAGTTAACTGATTTGCAAAAAAAGCCTAATTATAATAGAAATATATTAGAACTATAGTTAGACAGCTAGTATAAAGGTGCACCTACTCACTATATATAGAGAGTGAAAACCTTATTATTATAATATTTTAGAAACTAATAAAAGACTTCTTCTAATTAGATATATATATAGCTATTCTCATTTATTATAAATGCTAGCTATTAGTTTAAATATTACTTAAGTTTGAGGTATTATTTATAGTATTAAAACTAGGTTAATTATATTAATATTAAGTTTATAATATATATAGAAATAGAGAGATATAAACTTAATTTGCAATCTCTTTAATTACTATATTAAAAACTTTAGTATTTCACTACAGATATATCACTATAAAGCAAAGCCTTTATAGCAAATATAGTTTCTCAGAAAAAGAAAATATTCTAAAAGTTAATTATAATTTAAATAAGATGCAGCTAGAGCAATAATATAATTAACTAATAGATAAGAAAAAATTTAAAATGATTTAAAATATAATAAAAAATATAGAATATAAGGTATTTCTCTATTTTTTCTAACTTTATATATTTAATTAAATTAAAAAGAGATGCTTTTAGTAGTAGTAAGTATAAACTTTTTTAGTAGTATTAAGCTAAGTTATCTATTATTTTAAGCTAATTAGAAGCAAGTAATAAGTAGAAGTACTGCTCTTAATATATAGGCTAACTGCTTTAATATATAAGCTACTTAAAATTTCTATTTTTATCTATTTATTAACTTCTCTATTCTCTTTTTTTTTCTTCTAAATAATATCTTCACTATAGCTAGCAGTATTCACTTAAAGCTAGCTGTAAGCTATATATTCACCTTCTTAATATATATATTTTTATTTCCTTTTTATTCTTTTTTAGATTTAAGTTTTAAATTTAATTTTAATATAATTTAACAGTTAAACTTCTTTTAGTAATATCTATTACAAACTACTTGCTTTATTGCTATTTTTCTTTTAGTAGAGATTTATCTTATAGATATTAACCTTCTTAGTAATATAAGTAAAATCTAACTAAATTATAATCTGAATATATTTAGAATATGCTTATATTTTAGGTTTATTAAGGCTAAAAGTAGATTACTTTCTATTTTAGCAAAATGTTTTATTATTAGAACTATAGTAAGAGTGATAAACAGCTTATTTTTTGCTTTAATATAGTTTATATTATTTTTTATTTTATTTTAAATATAATTCTAATATAATTCTTATAGTAAAGGTTTAAAGACCTTATAGCTTTATATTATTACTATTCTTTAATTTATAGTAAAAAAAAAAGCAGTTAAAAACTTTCTATTAACTTTATTAATAACTAGAAAAGTATTAATAGCTATCTCTTTAGTATAAAGAAAGCAATATTCCTCTATAAGTTAAAAACTAATAGAAATTTTATTTAATTATAATTAAGTTACTAATAAAATATAATTTAGCTATACTTTAGAAGTAATATATAGACTTTTAAGTTAATACTTAGAAGTTTAATAAAAACTATATTATACTTTTATACTAATAATCTTTTAAATTGCTTTTTACTCTTACTAAAGCTAATTAGACTACTACTTCAACTAACTCTAAAAAGCAAAAGGTATAATAACTTAGTAGAAATATAATTAGAATATATTTCTAATATAATTAAATAAGTAAAAAATTATTTATAGCTGCTTTCTCTTAAGCTTATACTTTAGCAGTATATTACTAAAGCTAAAGCAAACTTTAAAGCAAAAAAAGCTGCTATAGATACTACTTTTTAATAGAAGTTAGCTATTTATAATAAAATAACTATAGGTTAATTAGATTTCTAAAACCTAAAGCTTAAGGTATATATCTTTATAAAAATATATTTTAAATATAATGCTAATATAATTCAGTTTGCTCTTAAGCCTTTATAGCTTTCTAAAGCTATTTCTACTATTAATAATAATATAAACAGCTAGTTGCTATATATTTCTAAGTTATAAAAATAAGCTGCTTTTAAGCTTTTTAGCTTTAAAAAAAATAAGTTATATAAATAATATGCTGCTAATTTTAATAAGTTTTTTTTTTATAAATTATTTTTAATAAGAATATAATTTTAATATAATTAAATCTAAATATTAAAAAGTATAACTTCTAAAGTAATTAATATAAGATTATAAAGTTAATTAGTTTAGCTTATAATTACTTTCTTATTAAAACTAAAGCTAATAATAAAATTAGCTTTATTAATATATTTTAGCACTATTTTACTACTGCTAAGCTTAAGCTTAGCTTTAGCTCTAAAAGCTAGCAAAAAGAATAAAATAAAAAGACTAAAGCTTAAGCAGAATTTAAAACTTTTTTAAAACTAAATAGAAATAAGCTTAAAAAAACTTTTAGATATAATTAAAATATAGTTAGACTATATTTAAATTATAATTTATATATTTACCTTCTATAGATAAAAACAGATTAGTATTACTTTTATAAACTTATAAGTAACTTCTATAAGTACAAACCACCTAATTTGAGAAAGGTAGGGAGGAGTAAGATGAGCTTTTGCAGGGGGGTAAGCTGAAGTGTTAACCGCGCTGCAGTCCCTGGTCGGGGCCCGTCGAGTCCAGTCCATCTCTCTCCCGTCGCGCGCTTTGCAGCTGCGCAGACTCCAGAGGCTGGTGCAGAGTGTTCCAGAGGTTCTAGAGGCAGTCCATACAGCGGACGGCAAGCCCTGCGCTGGGCTGTCACATGGCGTACCAGGGACTGCCCGTACTTGGTTGCGTCTACAAACCAAGCCTTCCCTACTCAGCTGGTTGCAAGCAGTGGGAACCAGTTCCAGAATCCCGCGCATGACGAAGGGATCGAGATCTTTTTTTTTTTGTCCCTTCGATCGCAGGACAGCAGACGGGATATCCATCCAGCCAGCAGGGCGCTGACGATTTACCAGCTGTCTGGCTGGCTAACTGCCTGCTTGCCCTGCTTGCTTGCCTGCCTGCGGCATATGCGGTTCCTCCGCCACGGCTGCTGCCAGCCGGGAGTGCGCCGAGTGGGAGTGCATTCGACTCGAAGTCGGGCTGCTGGTACCCGTCACACCTGGATGCACATCGGATTGGACTGGGTTGGATGGAGAGAGGGGTGCACTCTTAGCGATTGCATGCCGGGTGTTGGAGAAGGAACGGAGCAACGTCGATGTAGCCGCACAGTAGGCGACGATGAAGATGGGCACCCCCTCGCACAGTCACCTCCTCTCCAAGCTAGGTTCAAAGGGCACGCGGTGGACTCCCGAACAGACAAAAGTCTGAAGTTTGAGGGTGTGAGAGCGAATTGGAACTGTGTTGAAATGGGAAGGAATGGAAGCAAGCGCGCAGGGTCTGGGTCTTGCTTCCCGTCGTCCCATCCCACTCTCCCAGTCCTCTCCCTCTCTCTTCCGCCCAAACCCAAACGGGAGAAGGAACGAAGGAAAATAAACAAAAGGAAACCGAGGAGCGGCAATAAGAAAAGAATCGCTCCATTTTTATTTTATTTCTTTTTACTCTATTTTCCTTCTCTGCCTACCTTTCCAGGGGAATAGTAGCAGTAGTAGAAGTAGACAAAGTGCGCGTGCGCCGCTACCGCTGCACTGCTGCCCCCGGCAAGCCAGGAAACGACTGGCCGCCCGCCCGCCCGCTCGCCCGCTTTCTTCCCTCAGAGTCTAACAGACTGGTGGGCTAACACTAACACTAACAGAGTTCCAACACATAACGAACGACAGTCCAGATGGCCTCACGCCTTGGGATGCCGTCACCGTCACAACTCAGTCAATCCTCCTTCCGATCGTCAGGGTCATCTTCAAGGTTTCCACTTGTCAAAAAAGACCAAACTGAAATGCCGTTCTTAGATCGTCGTGCATGGCCAACTTCGCCCGTTTCAAGATCCTCGCGTCGCTCATCCTTTCATATTAAACCGTTCAGCTGGCGACCTATCATCATAACAAGCATCCCGACAACCACCATCACCGCCGCCGTCAACAGGACCCCCATCTCTCGCCATCCCATCCCTCCCGCCAACGACTGCAACTCGGGCAATATGCTCGCGCTGCGCCCAAGCGAAGTCACTCTCCCCCCCCGCCGCCTCGTCAACTCTTCCCCGGAAACGCTCTTACAGGCCGTGGATTTCCAATACCCGACCCTCGCAAACCGAGACAACCTAATCAGCCTCCCACCGCTCCCTTACCTTACTTCCGACCAAACATCTCAACCGTGATACTGGATACCTGCCGCCTGCCGAAAAGCCCAAGCCGCCGACGTCACTGTGGTCCTAGGCGTCGCTAATCTGATTCGGCCCTGAGCCACACCGCCCTGCCTCAGGTCCAATCGCGGTTGACTCGACCGTCGCGGATGCCAAGGGTATTCCCATTCTCAACCCGAGCCCCGGGAGGTACCTGTTTAACAATCCCATCAGAACGAGGTCGATGCCAGTAACGACATCGGAATCTTCCTAACAATGCCGTCAACCACCCACAACCCCCTGAGCCAGACACACACACACCTCCCATTTGTCTACGCGGTCCAGTTCAGTCTGGAACTTCACCGACCATCCCATTACCACAACGCGTTCCCGCACCTTGACTGCCTGTCACTCACTCAGACTGTCCGTTCAGGAACTGGCTGAAAAAGAGGCGGGATAGCGCCTAGACCATACTGCTGAACCCCTATTTCGATACGCCTTGCCACCATGCACGCCAGATTGACTTTCCTAGCAGCAGCACACTGACCGAGAACCCCTACATCACCGCTTCCGACAGGAGCTAATGCAGACCAAATCCTCACGTCGCGGCTTGATGGGGGGGTGGCTTCTTGGAAGCCGGTGCCGATATGCTGTTAGCCGTGGCTTATGGTCCGATGCTTCATCTGCTTCAGCCTTCAGCCAACCGAATTGTCCTCCAAGCCAAGCGGTATCCGCCATCTATCAGTTCTCACCGTCGCTGGCTAAATGCCAGCGTTGCTGCCGGCGCTTGGTCTATCGGACGTCTTCCGTTCACGATGACTGGACGAAACCATGGGTCAATTAGCTAGCTTGTGTACAACCTGTGGCCACGGGCTCAGTCCGTACCCCACGTACGATTTGAAGCAAGTCAAAGGAACATGGTAACAAACCTAGTTCCGAGCAGAGTTGAACATCATGCTATGCATCCAAGCACGCCTAGTCCGGTGAACCAGCACTGCCATCTTGCCTTGACTTCAATGTTGATCGACAGCATCGGGCTGCGCTTGCGAGTAACAGCCTTCACGCTACGCATTCTCAGATAAGCTGTTTCTGCTTCACGCAGCCGCCTGTGACGACATCCCTCCTTAGAAGTCGGCTGTAACTACCAGGGTCGAAGCCATCTCTACAAGCGATGGCTTATCAATACTTTCATTTACCAGGTGCCTCCTAGGAGGTTCGCCTCGAAGCGTCCTCCGGGCCACATGGCAGGCTCCAAGAAGGAAACCTCTAACCTGAGCATTGTCTCCGCCGGACTTGAGCGGCTGGGGATTCGGGTTGCGGTTACACGATGCCGGGCCTTTGGGCTGAACAACGTATCAAATTTCAGCCTGCCACGGAAGACCCTGCAGCGGCGATTGACTCGTGTGGGCGCTTCGGCCAATACGCTCCCAACTCGTGAGTCGTGAAATCAAGGGTACGATCACCTCCGCACTAGCCGTCCGCCAAGCCGCATCCCGTCGAGCAGCCTCAGCATTGTTCTCGACAAAAACTCTCCTGCAAAGCCGCCTCCAGCCACAATTCTCTGACAGATGATCAAAAGGAAAAAAAGAATAGGTGGAACGCCATGCGAGACGGTGCTAGGCAGTTTGGGAAGCGGTCACTCCGTAGACCACGAAACGGGACCATTTCTTTTGCTTCCTCTGCCCACTGCGCTAGGACTTGTACAGACTTTTTTTTCTGGATCACGGATGCGTTCGTCTCCCCCCGCTCGTCTCGTCCAGTGAAAGGATGAAGACAATGGTCCCCTGGAATGAGATCGGGGGGCTCGGCTGGCTTGCCACTGCAACCCACGTCCACTTCGCCATGGATTACATGCCGGTCACCGCTTCGGCCTGCATCTTCTGTGTCGGTGACTGGTCACTTGCCAGGTCTCCCGTTGAGTCGGTGTTTACTGGTTGGAGGGAATATTAGGCCTGCCTCAACTGCTCCGTAGCTGATTGGCCGGTTTTAACCTCTTGCTCGTTGCATTCACCATCTTTGGAGGGGCGCCGGGGTCTCATTGGTGCTAGGGAGCCGTTTGGCGAGCAACCGTTGAGAGACGTTGCTGTTTAGGAGGTTGTCTGGAGCAGAATGTCACGCTACCCAGCCTCTTTTCCCGCAGCTGTGGGCCATCGCCCGGCGAGACAACAGAACATCGAGGACCAACATGCGGTTCGAGCGCCTAACCCACATGTCGAGCAGAGCTGCTGCGCTGCTGCGGCGGTCGTCGTGAACCATCTTGGCAGGTTCTTTGTTCGCATTCAGTGGGTTTTGGGAGATACGGGCTGCCCGGCCGGAACTCATCGGACGTCGCTCGGAGCTATTGTGGCTTCATCAGCTGCCCTAGAGAGCTGGCTCATCCGTCCCGTCAAAATCTACGCGTCGAAATACTCGTTGTCGGTCTGTGGATTTTCGAATTGCGTGTTAGCACACGTGGATTCTGAGGTTTCAGGACTCGGGGTGTGATGCAACGTTGGGATGCATTACATACTGCCTGATTTGGCAAAGATGGGGAGCTCTCCATCTTTGTCAGTAACTCTGACCAGCCGAACACATTCCAAAGAGCTTCACCGTCGTCGTCCGAGTCAAGCTCTCGTCGATCGGAGCACGGCGGCGGTCGTTACTCGCCAATAGCAGAAGCCCAAACATCCTTTGCACTAAGGGAAAAAAGGGGTCCACGCTGAACGGGGCTGTTCTTAGTCCCGTCTGTTATTACGGACGCTCGTCCGTTTCTATGGTTCCCGAGTGTGAGACGACCTCATCTTCTTCCGAACCTCGGGCCCTGATCCAATGCAAAGCTTCAACGTTCTATATGCTTTCGCTCTATTACGACCCAGGAGCCCAAGCACGGGGGATCATCCCAGAAGTTGAACTCAATCCAGCTCCACACGCAAACCATCAGGCAACGTGTGGTTTCGCTACAAATCGCGCGCTATCGCATGCCATCACGATTGTCTACCCCGTATAACGTCATAGAACCGATAGCTCATGACACGGGAAGCTTCCAGCTGTACTCGGAGAAAATATATCTCTGACATGCCAGAGCCTTTTTTTATTTTGGCTTCAGGGCCCTGGCCAGGAAGACCCGACTTCCCCAGGATTCCCAAGGCTTACAAACCGGCTTGGCACGCATGCGTTTGCGCAGACATGAGCTAGCTACGGCGGCCCCGCGAAGGACCAAGCCCAGACGGAGGGGGGACGATCGCAATATGTCTTGAAAAGCCTCAGTCTGAAGTTTACAGCAGGGTCGCGCAGCACTTTTGAGTTGGTGACGTGTTGCTCTTTCTTCACATGCGCACGGCGCATGGTTCGGTTGGGGTTGCACTAGCTGCGCTTCACGATACCCTCAACGCCAACGACGGCACAACCTTGGCAACCTTAGCATGCAGCACAAAGTTGCTTTCTGCCCTCCTCCTCCCCCTTCCCCTCCTTCTCCTCGTTCGTTCTGTCTGAAGTCGGACCAGGCAGGGGTGTGTTGTAAGACTCGCAGTGCCGGCCGGTCCCGCGACTCCCTTGGGCACCAACCCGCGTTTGAAAGTCTACGTCGACGACCGTTCGACGGCCGTATGGTGGAGTCACTCCGGAACTTGGCTCCGCGAAGCTTCCTCGGTCGCATATCGAGAACCATCCCACAGCACAGCACCGCAGCATGCGTTCATGCGCTTGTGACAGTCTCGGGGTGTCGGGTTTCTATTCGAGAAGGCCTTTCTTTCCCCTTGGCTTGGAGCTTCGCGAGTACGATGTATCGGGTGATATATGTCCCTTGCCGACCAGGTAGCCATGTCTACTCTCCACGTGATGCACCATTTCACAACCTGCAGTGGTGATGCTCTTGGTGCATGTTTGTATCGTCAGAGCTCATCCTATCAGGGGGAGCACTCTTCACTGTGTACCATTCCACGACAGTTGATGGAACAGGATTGTGTGTGTGTTTGCTCCGTTGACTTGGGACACTTCGGCGGGCAGCCGCTTGCCCTCGTGTCTAGCGACGTACTACATTGTGAACCCGCAGGATTCAGTTCGTGACCTTGTAATCTGCGGTCGACTATTGGGCTTACCCAGCTCAGTGCAATACACTTGCAAGGAACCACCGCGTGCCAGCATGCCCAAGAACAACACTCAAGTACCCAGGCAATCTCCAATACAACCACCGCAGCATGTTTTGCGCAGGAATGTGGCTCTCGCCAGAATGTCACCATATTTGTAACCAGGTTTCATATAATAGAAGATTTCTCATGTTCTGGCCCAGGTATCCGACCTCTCGTGAGTGAAAAGGATTCACAATGTTGGAAAACACAGCAGCATTTGAGCCGGAGAATGTCGGTATTAGTCCGCACTTATCGGGTGTCGTTCAACTACATGGCGGCTGTTGTCAACGGAAGCTCTGTGTGAAGGGTGGCATCGTCAACTTTTTATCTCAAAACAAAGAAGTGGTAAACTCTGGGGCAGTATGAGAAACCTCTAGTGCGTTCAATTGACCCTTGGGAAGATCGCTCCCATGTCGGCCTGAAGAGATCTCGAGAACACGGCCAACGACAGGGTTCGCGGGCGACGACTGCGGGAGGCCTCTGTATCAGAACAACTCATGCTGACGGAGTGAGCCCACGCTAAAATCATGTGGTAATGAATGGAATCTGCCTTCATACACGACATTTGCGTGAAACAGATCAAGACGTTTGTGTGCAGAGAGATGGGGTCTCTGGTATCCCGCCATCTAGCATTGTAAGACTGGACACTTGGTAATCGGCATCAATCGTCAGTGTTTCCGCGACTTGACCCGTGCTACAAGGATATTACTGCCTGGTCAACTGGCTAACACTTAGGAAGACTCATGTTCAGTCTGATTCGTAGTCGTGATGCCTGGGGAATATGCGGGCTTTTGTGAATCGTGACAACGCAACCGAACCTTTCTGTCGAGCTTGTCAAGGGGTTGACTTTTTAAACCTGTCTGAGCAAGAGCGTACACTTGGAGTATAAGACATGATTTGGAATCGACAGTCTATAGCTCTGACTCGCCAGTTCCGGTGTGATTCCCCAACGCCGGGAATCAGTTCGAGTTGGTTGCAAAGAACGTCGGTCGACTTCACCTTTTGATAGGTCCTCCGGTGCAGAATCCGTCGGCTGGATGAAGGCAACACATACGATTCTCTGTTACTGTTTTATCGAGTCAATGATGAATCCATCCCCAGGTAACTTGCGTGAACAGAAAGCCGTGGGTGGTTGCGACTTACCCCGGTGCCACTCCAGGACCAGAGATGCCAAGTTTGCATGAATCCACCTTCGTCAGATCCGCCGAGGATCAATCTATGGCTCGGTGACCTTTGATGTCCTGGAGATCTACCTCAATTCCGATTGTGTGGTGTATACTATACTTTGCTGGGCCCACATGCTCAGGCAAGCAGGAGGTGCTGGAGCTGGTTGGGAAATAGTTCTTGTCTAACATGATTTCCCCCAATGGAACGACCCTGACCCGGCTATTCCTTCGACCTTTTGTCAAAAAGCTAGATGGGAGGTTGAATATCTGCTCATTCAACGCAGGGCCAATCTTCCCAGGGACTTGGAAGACAACACTATCTACGCGGTAACAGCTCCAAATATCAATGACGGGCGTTCCGTGAATGGCCTGGGGGCGGCTTTATTAGGATTCAAGCATCTCGACTGGCCAGAGACCATCAAGCTCCTCCGCCTTCTACATCTCTATGCTTCCATGCACATGGGTTCCTCTTCCGGAGGCGGCATTGTCTCGGGGGATGCGCCCTCGTTACCATTGCTGTAGCTCTCCGCTCTTGGTTTCCTCAGCTTTTCCCGCCAAAGGATGCTGCAATTAGTTGCCTTTTCCTATCCCAGCCCGAGGGAGAGACACCGACTGAATGTACCGTTGTGTCTGTTCTAGCTTCTCGTCCACGACCCATCAATCGTGAGATAGCCGACAGTACTCTCTGCGCGGATGCTCATGGCAGAAACCCTCTCCATCAAGACTGAATCAACAGCGCATTGGAATTCCGAGCCAGCAGCCCTTGAAATATGAAGGGCCATGGCGAGAGTGATCTTTCTTATTTTCAAGACGCCCTGAGGTATATCCTCATCTAGTATACACATGGAAATTGAATGCAGCGAGGCAAGAGACTCGTCCGTACCTGTTAAGTGAAGTAGGAAGTCGAATCCTAGTGGCGTCTCGTGTTCATGAGAAGCTCTTCGTAGAGGCCTAAAAGCATTAGAAGGCCGAATATAATCAGGTCGATAGATGATTTAGTCGTGTAGTCTTCCCCTTAATTTTCATGGCACGAGCTCTTGTTCCAAATTCACTACCATGTGGATGACAGCACCTTTTATCGAGGAACGATTACTTCGCATTATTAGTTAAGTTCATTGAAGGACGGCCGTATCGATGTTATTGCATAGAATAACGCAGCATCAAGCACCCAAGTCCACCATCCTCCCAGTAACTCCCTAGGAAACCGGAAAATGTATACCAACAACATCCTTCGATCACGTTCTCATGCTCAAGCCACGCTCTCGGTTTGCTTAGTACCGTTGCTCGAGATGCTAGCATTATCGGTGCCGTGTGATTTTCCCCCAGGCACTGAGCTGGCAACGATCTTAGCGTCCTCGTCATGAATCTTAGTCTGAGCATCAGAAAAGGTGTCGGTCTGAGGGGTAAAGTCTTGGTCTGGTGACCAGTCTCGGAGGTCGTCCTCTGCATCGTTCAGAATCTGCCGCGCTTGCTGACCGTGGGTATACGTGGGATGCATGTCGCCGGGTACGACTGGGGTATCATCAAGTAGTTGTAGGAGACGTCGACCGTGCTTGGCGAGGATGATCTGCTTTGCCGCGCGCTCAATGGTGGCGGTAAACTCGGCCTCATACGCCTCCTTCAATTTCTGACGAGTCTGGAGGTTGTGAGTACATGTTGAGAGACATCACCCGAGCCTTTAACGTACGATATTCTTCAGCTGGGCTTCAGCAACCAAGTTCTCCGCCTCGGCTCTAACGAGCTCCTGCTCAAGCACAACAAGCCTGGCACTTTGGGGCTCCTTCATCTTTAGCTTCGCAATATCATCGGCAATCTTGTCTTTGCCATCGCGGCTCGGCTGGACACTCTTCTCGGTGTTGCGAATGGCTTTCAATACGCCCCGGGCATCGTCAAGGGAGTGCGCATACTGGTCCTCCTGCTCGCCAAGTTCGCTAAGGATGACGCCGACCTTGTCCGAAATGTCAGAGATAGCCTCATCGTTGGTCTGTTCGCCCCATTCGGAGAGCTGAGTGGCGATGGAGACGCGTTCGCGGCCGGCGGTCTCGTGAGCGGTGATGAGGTTGTTCTCGCTCTTGATGAGGCGGTAGAGCTTGCGTGATAGCTCGGGTTGGACGTTACCGCGCAGGGAGTTGAAGGAGAAGCCGGTTCGCTTGGAAGTGTTTTGGGAGCCGTTGCGGCGGTGGCCGGAGCGGATGGAGAGAGAGCGGTTCCTATTGCGGCGTTAGCATGATAGTAGCAGAAAGTTGAGGGTGGATGATGGCACGGAGAGGAGGCGATAGCCGTCACTCCGCAGGGGAGTTCAGACTCCTCGCTGCGGGAGGAGAAGAAACGACGCATCGTGGTCACAATTTCTTTGGTGGTTTGTTTGGAGACAACATTGCTTACATGATGGCAACTGAATGGGTAACAACCCGGAGCGTCCTACTGTTCTTTCACGCGGCGCTTATGGCCAGAGCCACGATCGGTTTTCGATATTTGGAAGGATGGAGCCTGGTCCTTGCAGTTGGGATGCGCGTCTAGGACTGGGGAAGCAAGGCTTTTCGATGGGATGGCAGCTTCGGATACTCAAAGCCAAGACTCTTGTGGACCTTTCTGATCGGAAGTATGCAGCAAGAACAATGCGCCGTTATGGAAGGGAAGTGCAGTGTAGGATGCGACAGCCGCGATGCGACAAGGGTATATGGAAGACTTTAAGAAGGGAAACAGGGTCCTCAGCGGTTGACTCGGGAGGGAAGGGCACCGGGTGAGACAGTCATGTCATAATCTTGCAGCAGGTAAGGTAGGTGGCATGCCTCACCAAAGGAGGGGAACCGGAGAGCAGGTAGCTCTAGTTCTAGCTTAAGCTTTAGCCATGTTGGGACCAAGAGGGCCACGAAGGCATCCAGCGCACATCCGCCAACTGTGCTGTCAAGCTGTCTAGGAGTAGCTAAGAGGAGCCTTGGAGGAATGGCATCGGCCTGGTGGACGCAGCCAGCTCAATAGTCGCCAATAACGAAGGCCGAGCCGCGCCAGCCCGTCGTGTGCACCTTCTTGAATTTTTCCCAGCGTAATGTTCTCCAGAGGTGCGGCGATGATGATGATGATGAGGATGACGAAGGGTTGGGAAGGGTCGCGCTATGATGTCATGGCAATGACGGGGGCCCCAGGCGACACCTCGGGAAAAAAGGGTCCCCTCCCCAATCGATCCCCTCATCATCATCCTCCTCCTCCACTTCTCCAATTCTGGCCCGTCGCGCCGGAGTGATCACTCCACGATCACGGCTCCCGGCCGACAACCGCCCGCAGAGGCTCCTACTCTGTCTGCTGTGTCGTGCGTCCCGATTGCTGGGGCCTATCAGATGCAGCGTTCCGGCTTGGGAGCCGCTTGAATGTGCTCGTCCCTGGATTGCGATTCTTTTGCGGTTTCTCCCACACGGATGCCATCACAGATCAGTTTGGTATGCGCACTCTGTCGCGGTTTGAGCACTTATGCGTTATTATTCAGGAGTCTAGAAAATGAACTGCCGAAAGGCTAAGACCAGAACCGTGATTCATACAACATAGAAATTTCGTGACATTCATGCCGACCCAAGTATCGCCAAAAAAAAAAAAAAAAAAAAAAAAAAAAAAAAAAGGACACGCCGTAAATCCTACATTATAAACTCCATGCCCCCAGTCGGGATGATGTTGCCCAGCTTTCAGACGACTTGTGAAATCCGTCGAATCTTGTGTCGAGTCGCCAGCTCAGTAATTCACATACTCAACACCGTTGTCTTCCCGAGTAGACCGACGCCATCGCTGCCTGTGCTGTGCTGCGTTGTCGCTCATGCTGGCTTAGACAGCGTAATAAACTTTTTTTCGTCCCGTCTCTTCTGATTTCGAAACGATCATGCCACTCCGTTGCAGCTCGTCTAATCCCCCGCCAAAAAAAGGTTCGTCCATCCGCATTCCCGCGGAGCTATCCTTTCCAGGGCTGAAAGCTGAATTTAATCTCGGCGGTAGGTGCGGCTCGTTCGCTCGTAGACTACAGGCTCGACGTAGCTGACTCGCGGACTGTTGGCGACATACGAGCGCCTCACGCTCGTGTAGCTTGCGCGGGGCGAGTGGTGGTGGTGATGGCCATGGTGGTGACCGTGGTGATGATGGCCGTGGTGGTGGTGGTGGTATCTCGTGGGGATGACCTCCTCGTGGTAGTAGTGCTTCCGGCCGCCGGTTCCGAAGCACATTTTGATGTTAACTGTAGAGATGGCGAGATCGGTCAAGTTATGCGTTGTTTTTTGAGTAGCTTGCTCGATGTTCAGTTCTCTGAACTTGGAAGAGCGTGGGTAGGTTGGTATTAGTTGTGCTGGCCACTCCAAGATAGGTAGAGCCAGGCAAGTGGTAGACGATAGATGCGGGTAGAAGATTCAACGAATGTTCTTCTGCGTAAGTGTCAGGCTATGCGATGCGCCAGGCTGGAACGGGGTGTGGGCGACGGGCCGCCTTTTTATGATTCCCCTACTCATCCCCCCTCCACAGATCTGACCTGGACACATATCTCCCGTCTCCCGTTCAAGTGTGCCTTAACAAGTGCGCGCTGGTTAGTCAACGATGTCAGGGGACTCAGGGCCAAGGCGAAGCAAGTCAGTCATCCATCCCACTCTAGCATGGATAGAGGGCCCCCCCTCCCTCTCACATTCAGACGGGCCCGGGAAACAAAGCGAAAAGGATGGCCCTCACTGAGAAAACCCTGCGTCTGCGAACAAGGAACCAACTTGGTTGGCTGGCCTCGCCGTCTAACCTTACGTATTATGCAGTTGTGGTAAGTGGCTCAGCGCATCTCTGCTTCTCTTTGCTTCCAGGTTCTTGGGCGCAGCTGCCCTGGTTCTGACCCTTGCTCCGTTCCGCCGCCATCAGCAGCGACGGCGGCGGGGGGCCATCGAGCGTTGGGCCTGCCATCCTTGCTTTTTAGGACTGGCGCCGCCTCATTCACCAGCAATCCAGTCCAGACCGCTGTGCAGGAGCCAGGGTCTCCCCACCTGGGTTTGATCCGCGTGAGACGTCCCGCCGAGTCGCCCTAGCAGAAGAGTCCCCGAAAAAAGGTCAGAAGTTGGATTTTACTTTGGAATCGACGAGGGCAGGGGAAACAAGAGAGAGGTTGAAGTTGCAGAGAGTTGGTGTTTTGAGTCACGGATCGTGTAGGGCCTCAAACCAAACAAAGCTTGCTCTGAGGGCCTGACTTTCTCAGCTGGCCAGAGCTGGGTTGTCGTTGAATGAATACGGAAGCCACCCAGAAACGGTGATAATGACCGCTACCGTTACAGTCGTTGCGAGCTCGTCTGGCATTGAAAGCAAGAAACATCAACCAAAAATCTCGACGGATCCAACCTGGTTCAGAAGAGCCTGGGCTTCCTGCCCCATGAATGCGTGGACGATCCCATCGGTGGGATTGTCTAATTGATGACCTCCTAGTGCCTTCTGTATCGCTAATAGCAGAGTTAAGATCTGATCTTCCCAGCCGGTCCACTCACACTCCGTCTTCACCGCACACACCTTGGTCAGCCCGCGACGTCAGCCTGCATCTCCCCGGCGGCTTCTAGGAAGAGCAGCAGGGATGGCTTCTCGAAGACCTTCCCGATAGACCTCCCGAGAGCTAATTTTGTAGGCGCGGACCCTACCCGTCATACGTGCTGAGGAGCAAGGTATCATTCCACACAGGTTCAAAATGACAGCGCTCAAACGTTTCTCAGCGTGAAGATCAGTGTGCCAGTCCAATCATGATTCTCTAAAGCCATCCGTTCCATCTGCTTTTAGATGCCGTCTGTTGATAATGTACAAATGCTAGGAAAAGCCGCCTCTGAGGTCTATAGTCCGTTTTACTTCTTCTTCGCGATCGTAGGGTTCAGTCCACCAACAACCCAGGCCGCAACAAAGACAAACACCATGCTGACGAAGACGATAAGAGGCTTCCGCAGAGCAGAAACCACCGAGTAGTCGTATGTTACAATCACCTCGCGGTCTCGGAACTCGTCAACAAGGTTCTGAGCCTTGAGGGTGACAGAGGTGCGTCCGACGGTGTCGAGGTAGGTCTGGTGTACGCCAACAGCCGAATCGGCGATGGCCGACTGGGGAATGCTGGTGTAGAACTTGACATTGCTATCCGCATGTTAGCGGGCCCTCGCAATAGGGGAATTAGAATGTTACTTACGTGGCTCCCTCGGGGAGAAGGATGCGCAGGTTGACCTGGCCGTACTCAATACCCTCAGGCTGCTTAGGTCCCTCGAGGAAAGGCACGTTGACAACGTACTTTCCGGCCTCAACAGTGCGGACGAAGTTCTTGGCATCGGAGTTCCAGCCGATTGTGAAGGGGTACTTCCAGCCACCAAACACGGGGTAGCGGGGCTTGATCTCCAAGAGAGCCTCGCGCTTGTTGCTGCGGAATCTGGAAGTCGACACGTTGCCAATAGCATCGGTGAAGTAGGCGTCGGCGCTGCCAACCTTCAGGGGAAAGCGCAACTCCTTCAGAGCATAGGTGTTGGGGTTAAAGTATTGCGACTGCTGCCACTTGACGCGGTTGAAGAGCTTGGACAAGTTCGCACCGCGGTGGTAGAGCTCATATCTCTCTTCGAAAGCCACGTTTCCTCCCCAGTGGCTGACCTCAATGTCACGGTCGAGCTTGGAGACGTGGGTAACGGGCTTGGTGAACTCGAATCGCACTTGGGCCTTGGAGACGGCACCGGCGGGCTTCTCGTCAAAGGGACCGTACGTGAGCTTCGAACCGGCCTTCTGAGGGAACTCCTTGATGTCACCACTGCCAGGGAGCTTGGTGTAGTCGGGGATGTTGGACGAGTGTGACTTGAGCTCGGTCTTCTGCTTCGTCGTGACGTAGGCCGAGGGGGCGTACACTGAAAAGTCGTAGGCGAGGAACTGGTTTTCCTCCTGGGCGATCGCGGCGGGTAGGGGCTTGTAGGCCTTGAGGAGGTAGTAGGAGATGCTCAGGGTCTGCTGGCCACCAGCCTTCAAGGGCGCGGGAAGCTTGATCTTGTAGTACTGAATCTCGCTGCTAGACTGTCAGCACAATGGCGGGCATGAGAAGATTTAGGATTGTACCGACCTCGAAGGATCGAACTCAACGGCGTCAGCAGCAAAGGGTCCAGCTTCGGGGTCCTTCCTATCCTTGGCCTCGAAGCCGCCGACGCGCGACATCTGGTCGGGGGTGAATGGCAGATAGTATTCATCTTGGGGTTGCTTGTCAATGTT
The DNA here is from genome assembly GCA_027406005.1 of Colletotrichum horii. NCBI lineage: Eukaryota > Fungi > Ascomycota > Sordariomycetes > Glomerellales > Glomerellaceae > Colletotrichum > Colletotrichum horii. The sequence goes on along the minus strand of JANVYB010000001.1, from coordinate 6,021,411 downwards.
CTCGATGAGGACATTGATTGATTCCTTGACGTAGTTCTTCTCGAGGGAGATGATGTGTACAAGATTGGCGTTCTTGAAGACTTGGGGCGGCTTGAAGGTGGATGGCTGATTGACTTCCGACTTGTCTGCCGCGGCGGAGCTTGCGACAACTGGGGAGAGCAGGCTCAGAAGCCCAGCGGCGATGGCGAAGGCTCTCATGATGTGGAAAAGTCGAGGGAGATGCTCATTTACAGAGCGCTCCCGGCAGTGAGAATCAGAATTGGAAAATAGCGGTTGTTGAGGCGCAATTGGGGCTTTCACTCCATTGCCGAATTGATGATCTGGCTCCTGAGACAGCTACCCCCAGCCAAAAGCTTACGGATACGTTGCTTGACGGCGCGCACGGGCCAAGTCCAGCTGGGAACCGCCGGGTCGGGTCAATGCAAGTCCGGTAGTCCCTCCCGCCAGGTTCAGTCAGGTCGGGCCCGTCCTCTGGCACCTGCCACATTTCCCGGGGCAGGCCACGCGGCCAGCGTCTCTGATCTGAGGCTAGAGAGCATAGCTCCAGCCACACCTTGCCCGTCCACCTCAACGACCTTTCTGACACTTTCCAGCTTGCTTCTCGCTTGGCGTTGCGGGGCGCCTGCTTTCCCAATGACGACTGGCTTCGGGTATTGGTGGGGCAAGCAGCTTCTCTACCTATGCGCTGTGGTTGAGCTGCAATTTGCTCCACGTCACACACCGAGAGCTCCGGAGTTTGGGATGGGTGTTGTGTCAGGCACCCTATCCAAGATCCTGGAGATGCTGGAGTTCATCCAAGATATTATCTGACCCGGGGATGGGCGCCGGCTTCTGGGTCCTCCGAAGACGTATGAACCGTGTGGAAGTATGTCTCGGAGGCTCAACATACCTATCCGCCCCCCTACCTGGGAAATGCTCAGAACAATTAAGTTCAGTTTAGCCCTAGGTAGCAACCCGGTCCACAACAGACCGCTATCGCTACGGCGTTCCTGGGCGCATCCCAGCTGAGTAAGGCCGCTGCAAATCTCGTAATAACCACTGGACGGGGCTTGACGGCTCTGCTCCGCGGCACCTAGTGGGACAGGCGATGAGTGAGAAAAAAAAAATCGCATGTCTGAAAGCTACCCGGGGGCGTTAGTCAGCCTGCGTCAGCGCAAAACGCCCCCTACTCACGTAGGGGGGGAAAAAACCCCTTGCCACCGAAAAAAACCCCTTACCACCCAAGTCGACCTCCTGTCACCAAAAACACCATTTTCTCACCAAAATTACCTATTTTTTCGACTAGATACAGACCAATTATACTGCTTTTTTCACCTTATACTTTCGTACAAGTGACTAGGATGCTTCGCCAGCATGAACTCAGCTTTAGCTCTGCTCAAAAAGCAGCCTAAGTTGTCTATGCATACTGTATATATGCTGACTAAAGCTTCTGATGTGACTGTCAGCCTGCTTCACCTCCTCTCTCTATTTGGAAGGTAGCTAAAGCTTATAAAGTTAGCTATACTGCTGTTAGTAACGCTCTGAAGCATCTTAAGAGCTCTAGGACCTTCTTCAGGCTGGGGGGCTGGCTGAGAGCTGTTACTCTAGGCGAGGATGCTGCCTTTGCTGCCTTTGCTATATAGCTATATAAGGCAGGGTTTCTAGCTTCTCTAGCTATAATCTAAGAAATAGCAAATGCCTTTTAAGCTAACAGAGGCTAGCTTTTAGTATTTAAGTAGTAGTTTGCTAGCTAGAAGGCTAACTACTTTAAGCTTTAAGTCTTTAGGTTAATTAAGCTAATAAAGCTTTATTAGAAGGGTGCTAAGTATAACTTAGTGCTAATTAAAGCTTAGTTTAACTATTATAAGTTTACTTTCAGCTAGTATAAACTTAAGCTTTTAGAGATTTAAAATGCTGATAAATTTAGCTGCTATATTAGCTGCTTTATTAGCTGAAAGTATATTATTATATTATAAGGTAAGTAGAAGCAAAATATAGCTTTAGAGGTTATTAATTTAGTAAATTGCAAGTTATATACTCTTATAAGGTGTAGTAATGCTGTTAGCAGCATTATACCAGCTTATATTATATTTAAAACTTAGCTGATTATAGTTTAAGCTGACTATAACGTTTAAGAGGAGGTATGCTTTATTTAGTTGCCTACTGCTTTCTCTAACTAAGAGATCATACTGGATTTTATTAAATACTTTAATAACTAGTTATATAAAAGCTTAGTTAGGTATTAATAGATAGGTTTTACTATAGAGAAGTACTTTAGAGTTAATATTTATAGCTGCTGTTCTAATAACTTATTTATCTTCAGTATAAGGCTGAAGCATTATGCTAAGCATATAGAGACAGCTTAATATACTTCTACTGAGAGACTATATTAATTACTGCTTTTAGATAGCTTCTTTAGCTATATTAATATCCCTCTTATAGAATATTATTAAGACTATAATATTGTTATCAGCTTTTTTCTGCCTTATATTATATATCTACTGCAGCTGATAGATATAGAAGTCTTTTAGCTGTTTAAAAAGCATTAATAAGAGGCTATATAATATTAACTTTATAAAAGTGCTTTTATATTTATAAGGGGTGACTTTATTAGAGCTTTCAGCAGCATAACAGATGCTGTATTTACACTAGTAAATATTATGAAAAGCTTTAAAAAGTTAGATATTTAGTCTATATAACAGAGGTTGTCCAAAAAATACAATATAAATACATCCTCTCATAAGGTTAAATCTACTAAAGTAAGTATTTTTAAGCAATTAGTATAGCTATTATAAAAAGTAAATATACTATAATTATCTATGAAAAAAGCGCTATTTTTAGCAGTAGGACCCACTTTTATAGCCCTTAGTTTACTATAGTTATTACTGCTTATATAATAAAAGCACTAATATTTTCCTTCTTAAGTTAAATATAATACACTAAAAATACAGACCCACTTTTAAATATATATAAAATAATTTATTTAATAATATTACGTAATAACCTATATAAACCCTGTATTTTTTGCTTTATTATAGCTATATATCTAAAAATAATATTAAAAACTATTAAATTTAATTAAAAATAGATATTTTTATAAAAAATACAAAAATATAATGTATTTTCTGTATTATATTTTTTCCAACCTCTGCTATATAACCTAAAGTTATATTAAAACACTTTGCAAAGAAGATATAAGAAGCTAATATTACTATACTAGTATACCTTCTCACTTTCTTACTATATATAAACTGCTTCACTAAAGCAAACCTTCTAACTAATTATATCACTAAAAAGTATATACTACTTTTTAGTTTACTAACTTATTAGTAATATCACTATATAACTAAATATCTTAAAAAAAGCTAGGTTATAGTTAATTAGAGTAAAAAGTTTATATAGAATAGAAATATATACCTCTTAACACTATATAAAAAGACCTAAGTGAGGCAGGCAGTAAAGCTAAGCTATTTATTTATTACTAGCATAACCTTCTTAGATATTATTAAATAGCAAGAGAAGCAGTTTGCTGAAGCTATATAAGCAGAGATTAAATGTTAATATGCCTATATAAAAAGAGAGGCTAAGAGGTAATACTTAGAGGTGCATATAGAGTATTTAAAAACTAAAAAGCAGTTTGTTAACAGCAGAGTGAAGATGTTAATATTTAAGCAGTAGCTCTGCTATATTAGAAGAGATATTAACTTTATTATATTTAATGCAAAAGACCTTTATTAGTTTAATAAGCTTTAGTTTATATTTACAGTTAATATAATTAACCTCAACCTTAAGCTGCTGCTAAAAGATATATTTAATTATATAAAGTATGCAGTAAAGCCTCTAAGTTAATTAAATATTAACTAACTACTATTAGATATAGTAGAAGCATCTACTAACTTTATACTTAACTTAAACATCTTTATTAAAGCTGATAATCTTATTAAAGATGTTATTAATAATATAGTATTAAAATTAATAGTTAACTTTAATATTAATAATAATATTAATAATAATATTAATAATAATATTATTAATAAGTTTAAACTGCCTGCCCTGCCTCTGCTGCTAGCACTAACTATACTTATGCTAGCAATAGGGCATAAGTTGAAGTATCACACTATTATAGAGAGAGTTAACGCTTAGAAAGCTTAAGAGGTATAGTTATAAGCAGAAATAATATCTGCAGCACCTTAAAGTCAAACTTAAAGTAATTATACTTAAAATAAGCCTATAAGCAAAGATATAATAATTATAAAGTTATGAATAGCTGTATAGTTATTTTAAATATACTGTTAGATTATATATATTAAGACGATTATAACTATCATACTTTTATTGTTATATAACGCAGTTATAGGTGGTTAATTAATATATGAAGTTAGTGATTATGATAGTGAGGCATTAAATTGACCACTTTTGGTGTTTTAGGTGGCAAGGGGTTTTTTCGGTGGCAAGGGGTTTTTTCCCCCCCTACGTGAGTAGGGGTCTTTAACGTTAGCCTGTGCCGCTAGGACCCCCGGGTACCAATAGGCCCCGTTCAAGTCACAGCTTTGGCGATTCAAGGTGTGCTGATTTTCTATCTCAGCGGTCTCGGGGATCAGGACTCGACCCAAGAAAGGCAGGGGCCACAGATTGTGCAGGAGCGTGCAGCTTACAGTGTGTGCTAAAAGTGAGGTCTGGTCAAGGTCCCCTGTGAGACGAGACGCCCTGCTTCCAATCCGCGCAGGACCCCTCCATAGGCTGCACCTTCTCGAGCCCACTCAAGAAGCTCTAAGGTATTCGTACGGCCGACCTCTCACCTTCAGTCATCTGATCCACGCACCTTCGCCTTTTCCTCAACGTCACAGCAGTCGGTATCTCTCACCACCACGAGTTGCTTGACCGCCGCCCACCTATACAACACCACGGATTTTTCGTCCTCGTGCATTTCACTTCACTTTGGAGTCGACGGACAACCCCGTTGCCTCTTTCACCACCTACAACCTTACTTCGACCCCTCATCATCTTTACCCCGCCATCTTCCAGAGCTACCGGTCAAAATGGTTGGTCTTGGTCCCAAGGTCCCGCCCTCTAGAAAGGGTAAGTTCAAACTCACGATTTCTTCCATTGTTTTCCCCGGATCGACTGCCCGAACATTCGAGACGGAGGGAACGGAGCCATCGGACCCTGGTCTTTAATTGAGACAATGCTCGAGACACCTTACTCTCAAAAGTGCTGGCAATTGTACCGCTCCCACACCACGCAACTGCTCATGCAGGCGTCACACCCTCCCGTCCTCCTCAACGCCTCATCCTCCTATCCCCATCCCGCGCACACCTACATCATCGCCCAATGCCATTCCCGGCTGCCACTTTGACGTTTCCCACGCCCCCTGTGTCGGAGTACACGGTGCGCCACAAGGCTGGGCTGCTCTGCTGAGCTACTCCGACGGAGATACCCCAGGGCAAAGGGGTAGCTTGTCAAGCAATGTCTATTTCATTGGGAAAGGTGCCCAAACTACTTAGCGTTGAGCTGGGAGACATGGTCTCACTGACCAGACACTCCCCCACCTTCACCCCAGCTTTCTTCTTTCCCCAGAGCTGCCGGTTGGTATAACAAGCTGGCAAGCGCCGTTCCTCTCTGCTTGGCTGCTTTGTGTTGACCGCTCTCTGCTTGTCTGTTGCTGTTTGCCCTTTGTTGCTTAGATCTACACACCTGCTTTCACTCCTCGATCACTGGTGATACCCTCACACGAGACAAGTCGCGTGCCCAGAGGCTGAGCACATAGCTCGAGAGCGGTGTTTCCAAGCACAACCTTTGTCCAGTCTTATCCCTCCCACCCTTCACGATGGTCGACAAGGCAATTGCGCCCCACACAAGGGAGCGCTCCTATCACCATACCGACATTTTTAACCCCAATCCCTCGCGGAAAAGCAAGCAATTCTTATCAAGGAGCCCATTCTCTAGTGCGATCGCTAACCATGAGTAAAATTCTAGGCTCCATGGCCGATGTGCCCAAGGACCTTCTTGCAGAAGTCCAGAAGCTTGAGCAGCAATTCACTGTGCCTACCGAGAAGCTCAAGGCCATCAGCAAGCACTTCATCTCGGAGCTTGACAGAGGTGAGTCTCAACTGTCAATAAGGACCACATCTGAATAGCTGCTAATATGAAGCTAGGTCTGAGTGTCGAGGGCGGTAGCATCGTAAGTTATGAAAACAAAGATTGAGCCAGCTTCTACGTGGGTTTCTGACTACAGTGCTAGCCCATGAACCCGACCTGGGTTATGTCCTTCCCTGATGGCTATGAGACTGGCACCTTCCTGGCTCTCGACATGGGTGGCACCAACCTCCGTGTCTGTGAGATCACCCTTACCGACCAGAAGTCCGAGTTCGACATCATTCAGTCTAAGTACCGCATGCCCGAGGAGCTCAAGACCGGAAAGTCTGATGAGCTTTGGGAGTACATTGCCGACTGCTTGCTGCAATTCGTCGACACTCACCACCCCGATCACCCCAAGGACGAGAAGATTCCCCTCGGTTTCACCTTCTCCTACCCCGCTACCCAGAACTACATTGATGAGGGTATCCTCCAGCGCTGGACCAAGGGCTTTGACATCGATGGTGTTGAGGGACACAATGTGGTCCCCTTCCTCGAGGAGGCCCTGGCTAAGAGAGTAAGGGCGCGAAAGGTCCTTGAATTCGCCGCATGTGCTAACATCTCTCTAGAACGTTCCTATCAAGCTCTCGGCTCTGATCAACGATACCACCGGTACCCTGATTGCCTCGGCCTACACTGACACCAAGATGAAGATTGGCTGCATTTTCGGCACAGGTTGCAACGCCGCCTACATGGAGAACTGCGGCTCCATTCCCAAGCTTGCCCACATGAACCTGCCCCCTGACACCCCCATGGCCATCAACTGCGAGTGGGGTGCCTTTGACAACGAGCACCAGGTCCTGCCTCGTACCCCCTACGATATCATCATCGACAAGGATTCCCCTCGCCCCGGTCAGCAAGCTTTCGAGAAGATGATCGCCGGCCTCTATCTCGGCGAGATCTTCCGCCTGGTCCTTGTTGACCTCCACGACAACAAGTCCATCCATATCTTTGAGAACCAGGACATCGCCAAGCTCCGCAAGGCCTACACCTTGGACTCCTCTTTCCTGTCCGCCATCGAGGAGTACGTAATGATCTGGCACCTTGTGCGCGTGTAAGAACTAACATGTCACAGCGACCCATTCGAGAACTTGCAGGAGACCAGCGACCTGTTCGCCTCCAAGCTTGGCCTCAAGGCTACTCGCCCCGAGCTGGAGCTCATCCGCCGCCTTGCTGAGCTCATCGGCACTCGTGCTGCGCGCCTCTCCGCCTGCGGTGTCGCCGCCATTTGCATGAAGAAGGGCTATGAGAGCTGCCACGTCGGCGCTGATGGTTCGGTATTCAACAAGTACCCTCACTTCAAGGCTCGTGGCGCCCAGGCTCTCCGCGAGATCCTCGACTGGCCCGCCAAGAAGAGCACCAAGGAGGAGGACCCCGTCGAGATTCTTGCTGCAGAGGACGGCAGCGGTGTTGGTGCCGCTCTTATTGCTGCCCTGACTCTGAAGCGCGTTCAGCAAGGCAACATGGCCGGCATTCTGCACCCTGAGAACTTCAAGTAAATCCCAATGGAGCGGTATGAAAAAGGAAACGCGACAAATTTACAGGATTAGACGGGATTTTACTGATTCGGATCCTATCTGGACGGGCTTATATGGTTACGTTCACCAAAGCTTTTAGATAGCTCATACAATCAGTATCCCTATCTGGGAATCAACCCAGGAATGTGCATGTTGGCAATCGGAATTCTGAAGTGATGTTAGTATGTGATGAGTCAGGCAAAGTCGGGGGTTAACTCACTGTCCAAAGTCCAGTACCGGCGCTTCACACCTTCCCACTCGCCCTTGCCTGCCTCTTCCAGACCCTTCATGTCGACGTCCATTTCATCCCATTCAATGTCCAGGCCTGCATCAGCCATGTGCATCTCCACAACCTTGGTGTAAACATCGTAGCATATCCTGCGGTCAGCCCCAAGGCCGTTGAAAAAGCTGAAACGGCCTGCTTCGTCCATTAAGCCAGGGATGTACTCCGTGAAGAACATTTTCAGCTGGCCGTAGTCCTCGCCGAAAGTGTCGAAGTAGATGGCATCGTAAATCTCACCCTCCTCAAGCAGCTTGGGAACGATATCCTGCCAGCGTCCACGGTGGATCTTGTATGCGCCTTCCTCCGGTCCACTCGCCTCCCACGCTGCGCCGAATTTGGAGTCCGGCTTGTCGATGTGCTCGAGCACCTCGGGATGTGCCTCGATGACATGGTGTCTGGAAGGCTTGGTCTCAGCAAACATGGCGTCGATGATGCCCATACCGAAGCCAACGTTGAGGATCCGTTTGCCAATAGCCAGGCCAGGGAGAACGGCATCGACGCTCTTGCGCATAATTTCTGTCTCCCAGGCCATCATGACGCCGTTGCCACCGTCGTCAACAAGCTTGCCGTCGGAGTAGGTCAGGTTTGAGCGGAGGTACTCTTCCGATTTGACATCCGGGTCGGCGACCGTCGGCGGCACGAACTTCTTTTCCACCTCAACGAGCTCGGGGGCCTCTTCACCATCTTGAATGTCAGCCTCCATGGCCTCGGCTTCCTCGATCACCTCCACCTCCTCGTCTTCGTCCATCTGAGAACCCAACTCCTCGTAGCCGTCCAGCAAGCCGAACAGCAGTTCGGCGCGCACGCCAGCCTCTACGCAGAGCTTGTAGAGCTCATTTTGGCCCAGGCGCTGAGCAAGGCAGCCCGGGGTCTCGTTATTGGCATCGACGTCGTTCCAAATGGCGCCTTTCAGGAAGAGCTCGTAGACTGTCTCCTTCGCCTCCTCGACATCACCATCCTCTTTTGCAGGGCCACATGCGCGGATCGCGGCATGGAGAGGTGTCTCGCCGGTCGTAGGGTCTTGCACGCTTGCTTTGCCAGGGGCATCGAGAAGTTTCTTAAGCTCGGAAACATCATGGCTCCAGGCGTGGAGGAGGATTTGTCGGGTCTCCTCCGGGCAGTCGGCGGTGATGCGCGCTTGCAACGAGTCGTCGATCGCCATGGTTGCAAGGTGAGGGGTTCACCGGATGTGAGCCAAGGGCGGTGTCCGTATCCGTGGTGTCTGGAATCGGAAGGAAGGATTCGGGTCTGAAAAAGGACTTCGATCGGGGATCGGTGCTGCGGGGGACCGGTCCGATGTAATTTTGAGGCCGGCCGGCGCAAAGCAACCTTGCGTCGAGTTTTCTCTCGACGGCTCCGGGCTGTGGTTCCCCGCCGCTGCAACCCCGCCATGGGCCAAAAAAAAAAATCCTTCCTCGCACTGAAGGCGCTGTGACGTACGGGGATGCACGTGCTCTTTTGCCGTTCTCAATTGGCCAATGCCCCCTGCCAAGAGCTCTGGGTAGCAGCGGGTACTGGGCCCAGACGGCCTGGAGCTAGCCGCGTCTAAGCTGCATTGTACTGGGTTTGGGGCTCCATCGTCAGAGCCACTTCTGCTGCAGGCCAGGCAATCCCCCCTGCCGGAAGCTTGTCTCGTAAACCGTCGGCCGCTTCCATTCCATCGCCTCCCGTTTGTTTTGCCTGGGCGACCCGACCGCGACAGGCGAACGTTCCTCAACTTGCGCATCTTTCGCACCAACTATTGGAACATTTTACTCCTGCGCCATCCGGGTAGTACGGCTAAAGAGCTGCATAGGTGAGACCCCATCCTCATTACGAAAAGGTATCCCTTTCGATAGACTCCACCGTTTCCCTGGAACATTGGTCAACCTATGCCTCAAAACGCAAAAGGCACCATCCTTGGTTCGGTTGGCAGGCTTTCTCCGACAACAGACTTTTTTAGTCCTTAGTCTCTAAAAATGGTCTCCTTTTGGCGCGACAATTCCTCATGCTAATTGTCCACGACCTGAAGACACAGGAACGAACTTGGCGACCGAGTCTAGCACCCAGCGAACCCTGGCGCGCCCGTCCTGGAATCGTCGTCATGAAGTTCGGCGAGCAGCTCCGTTCGAGCATTATCCGCGAGTACCAGTGGTACTACATCGACTACGATGCCCTCAAGGCCGACCTCAAAACAGCCACCGGCCCCGTCATCTCGACCGATAATGGCAAAGGCAAGGGCATCAAGCGCGAGTGGTCCGAGGAGGATGAGGGCCGCTTCGTCAAGAAGCTCGAGGCCGAGCTTGACAAGGTGCACACCAAGCAGCAGGTGAAGGCCATGGAGATTTCGAGGCGCATCGCCGTGAGCGAGCGCGAGGTTAGAGGCGTCGTCAATCGTCTCATCGAGCGCGGCCCTCGCGAGGATGGCCCCAGCGAGGAGGAGTTCATGCTCTTGGAGGAGGACTTGAGCGACATCATTGCCGATGTGCACGATCTTGCCAAGTTTGTTCAGCTCAACTACACTGGATTTTATAAGATTATCAAGAAGCACGACGTAAGTTCATGCCGCGACTTCGGCGACGGGATATTGGGCTAACGCGACGCAGAAAATGACTGGCTGGCACCTCAAGCCCGTTTTCGACACCCGACTCAAGGCGAAGCCTTTCTACAAGGAGAACTACGATGCCTCCGTAGTAAAGCTGTCGAAGCTGTACGACTTGGTGAGGACGAGAGGAAACCCGGTCAAGGGTGACAGCGCCGCTGGTGGCTCTCAGGGAAGCTTCGTTCGTAACACGACGAAATACTGGGTCCACCCCGACAATGTGACCGAGTTGAAGCTCATCATCCTGAAGCACTTGCCTGTCCTGGTTTTTAACGCCAGCAAGGAGTTCGAGACGCAGGACTCGGCAATTACATCCATTTACTACGACAACCCGAGTACCTGGGACCTGTACGAGGGCCGTCTGAAAAAGACAGAGGGAGCCGAGGCTATCCGTTTGAGATGGTACGGTGGAATGCAGAGCGAGAACATCTTTGTTGAGCGTAAGACGCATCGTGAGGACTGGACAGGAGAAAAGTCCGTCAAGGCACGGTTTTCTCTTAAGGAGAAGAACGTCAACTCGTACATGCGAGGTGAGCTTCTGCCGGCAGCTCTCTTCGAGAAGGCGCGCAAGGAGGGCAAGAAGCCTGAGAAGCAGATTGCCGAGGACGAGAGGCTCGCTGCGGAAGTCCAGTACTCTGTTCTCAAGAAGGGTTACAAGCCCGTGTGCCGATCATTCTACAACCGCACTGCCTTCCAGCTCCCCGCCGACGCTCGTGTTCGTATCTCCCTGGACACGGAACTCACCATGGTTCGGGAAGATAACCTCGACGGCGTCAACCGCTCCGGCGATAACTGGAGGCGTATGGATATTGGTATCGACTACCCCTTCTCGCAGCTTCCGCCAAGCGACATTGTGCGCTTCCCATATGCGGTTCTCGAAGTCAAGCTACAGACACAGCTTGGCCAGGAGCCTCCCGAATGGGTGCGTCAGCTAATCTCCAGTCATCTTGTTGAGGCCGTGCCCAAGTTTTCCAAGTTCATCCATGGAGTTGCTTGCCTATTCCCTGATCGCATCAATCTGCTTCCGTTCTGGATGCCGCAGATGGATGTCGATATCAGAAAGCCAGTCACACATGACTTTGGTATCCACAGACCAAACCAGTCGACGACGGCCACGACATCAGATGACGAAGATGATGACCTCGACTCTGATGACGAGGAGGGAGCTTTGGTTGTCGGCAACAACGGTACCACGAACGGGGAGTCCAGTCGCCAAGGAGCTGCCAGGAATGGTGCGGCCGATATCGAAGACCAAACGACCGATGCCCTTGAAGGCGAAGATTTCTTGTACGACTCGGACGAGGAGTACGATGCGGACGAAGTTCTGGAGGAGGCTCGCAGAGTTGGCGGCTGGACGTACTATTCGACTTTGGCATCAACGAAGGCCCGCGCATTCGGGCAGGGTGCTGTCGATGTGTTGAAGTGGGCTGTGCCCCATCCCCGTGGCTCAGTGATTCCTAGGCGAGAGGCAACCACGCAGCTTTTCGGCACTGGCCCTGTTCAGACTAAGAGGTTCAAGGCACCCAAGGGCAAGAAGATTTACGTCCCCGTCCGCGTTGAACCCAAGGTCTACTTTGCAGCAGAAAGGACCTTCCTAGGCTGGGTAAGTTGCCACTGGAATCTGACATCAGAATTACTGCTGACTTGATTATCTAGCTCGAATTCTCCATTTACGTCGGCACCGTCGCCGTCACGCTGCTCAACTTCGGCTCTAAGCCTACCAGTGCCTCGTTCATCGTGGCCGGAGTCTTTACATTGCTGGCCATCCTGTCGCTCTGCTACTCTGTCGCAATCTACCTGTACAGAAGCCAGGCAATTCGTACCAGGAGAGCGGCCAAGTTCTACGACCGTTGGGGTCCCAGCGCGCTTTGCGGTGCGTTGTTCATCGCCGTGGTGCTCAACTTTGCTTTTGAAGGTAGAGAACGCGAGTACTGGTGAGGCTTTGTGTTTTTATCCGTGTTTTTATCCCCCGGAAAATAGTTTCTTTTTATCTTGTAGTATGTAGCGGGTGCTCCATGGTCAATCTGCATTGGTGGTTTAGTCAAACCTGTCTCGTTTGTTGCGATGGATTTTGGTGCCATGTCATTGAGTAGTGGATATACATGTACCTAAGAACAGAAAAAGTAGACAAGAATGAATCAAGATAGGGCGCTACCCGAACGATCGCATTGTCCCATCCCTAATTAAGCTTATGGGTTGATATGTAAAGCTTGCACAGGTGCGCGCTTTCCTTCCAATCCTGCGAGGTCTCATTGCTCCAATGACATACGTTCTTGCCAGCCCTTCTTGCCGTTTTGAGCTCTGCTGTAGCGCCCCGTAGGATTCGACTTTCCACGCTGACGTGAGCAACCCAAGCTTCTGGTAGCTCGAATCCGACGTTGCGAATGACATGCAACCTTGTTTTTCTACTTAGCCCAACCCGTCTTCCAAGACATCGGTTTGCTGTGAGATACTCCCTATTCAGCGTAATCGTCCTTTTGTAGCTCAGATTGGAACATCACCCCACAACCCCGACATCTCAGGTCGTTGACAATGGCTGGTGGAGATTAAGACACATGGAGGTGCAGCCGGCTAGAGGCAGCTTCGCAGCTTCCATTTGCCTCCCTTGGGGCGGTGGGTATGTCTTACTTGCTGCCTGCCTAACCCCTCTCTGGCTGGACGATATCGCAGGGCCGATGGATTTAGACCGTTAAATCCACTCCGTAGGTATCTTCGTGGCGTTCATCTCTCCGAATTTGCGTCCTTGTCAGCCCCCGCTCAGCCGTCGGAGTTCTCAGCTTCGAACTTTTATATCTGCCTGAACCCGTTCTGTCTCCAAACTACAATTGAATTTGCATTTCCGTCAAGCAGTAGTTACAACGACGCATCATGCCTTTGCTCAAACCAGCGTCAGAATTTGGCCGCTGCGTGCCTCCAGATTCTCAATATGGCATCACAACCTACGCACCGGGTTGGGATTCCGCCATTGCCTTCCGTGAAGGCGATCCAAACATTATGAAGCGAGTCGTTCACATATATCCGAGATTTGGGCCTTTCGGCCCCGTTGGCGAGGTCAGCTCTTCCCGAACTAACACGCGATATCGATGTAGATAACATCGAGGTCCCGTCCATACCATGTGGCTGAACTATCCACTCACTGACGCACATTCATCCAGACTCTCAGAGCCATCTGCGCCAAAATCAAGACACCCGAGGGTCACGGTGCACTTTACTTCACTTCGCCTCAGTCTCTGGATGCTGTCCGCGCTCACTCTACCCATACTAACCGCAAGGAGAAGATCTTGGCGGAAAGCGACCTCGGATACCGCTGCGTCGACATTGGAGGTGTGCGCATCTACCTTGTGACCTTCCCCGCCGCGAAGACACCTGGCGCAATCGGAGCCTGGCAGAATCCTGGCACCGGTGTTTCCATCCGTCTTGCAGAATACTTGCACAAGAACATTGACTCGTTGACCGAAGTCGCCTTTCCCAAGGGTTCGACGGTGCCTCCCACAGAGTACCTTCCGGTGGGGGAAGCCCACGGCAAGCTCAAAGAGCGCATCACGGGACTCTTGCACAGAGCTGCTATCGAACCAGAAAAGATCAAGGTCCAGAACAAGGATGTGTTCTTGTACCAGACGGGCATGGCCGCCATTTTTAGTATCCACCATGCGCTACTACCGTATCGTCCTGGCAGTGTAGCGATTCTAGGCATCGTCTTTCACAGCACTGTCCACTACATTCAAGAAACCTCGCCGCATGGATACAAGCATTTCGGTCCCGTTGATCCCAAGGGCGTAGATGTCTTCGAGGCGTGGCTGGATGAACAGGCCGCCACTGGAAAGGATGTGAGCTATGTTCTCACTGAGTTCCCTAGCAATCCTTTGCTGGCTAGCATTGATCTCGCTCGTCTGAAGAGGCTGGTTCGTCTGATTTTGCATCTCAGTTAATCAGCGTCCCAAGACTGACACTGGCAATAGTCTGAGAAGCATAACTTCGTTCTCGTCCTTGATGACACAGTCGGATCCTTCGCCAACATAGACGTTATCGCACAGTCAGACATCCTTGTGTCATCACTCACAAAGACATTCTCGGGGTACGCCAACGTCATGGGAGGTAGCGTCGTCTTGAACCCTCTCTCACCACACTATGATGGCCTGTCCTCTCACTGGGTCAAGAATTTCCACAATGAACTCTTCACCGCCGATGCTGAAGTTCTCCTGTCTAATTCAGACGACTACCTCGCCCGCACTGCGATCCTCAACCGCAACGCCGCGGCCATGGCTACCCACCTCCAGCACCTGGCTGAAGACACTTCCTCCCCAGTATCCAAACTTCTGTACCCAACGTGCCTCCCAGACTATGAAATTTACAAATCCTACCTTCGGCGGCCAACCCCTGAACTCGAGGAGCCAGGCGCGGGCTGCTTGCTCAGCGTCGATTTGGAGTCCGTCGAGACGGCAAAAGCATTTTACGACCGCCTCGCCTTCTATCCAGGTCCCCATCTGGGCGCTCACCGCACGCTCAGCCTCTGCTACAACACTCTAGCATTCGGCAAGGACGCCGACGAGGCGGCGTACCATCGCACGTACGGTCTTTTGGAGGAGACGATCCGGATATCGGCGGGGCTGGAGGATGTGCAGGATCTCCTGGACACACTCGACGACGCGCTCGCGGCCGCTAATGAAGTCAAGAAGCAGCGGTTGCAGGCGCCTACAACGGTCGAGGCGGTGGCTGGTACTGGTGTTGCTTCATAGAAACGGGGACTTGAGTCGAAGTCGCCGCCTTGGCTTCACTATTGAACCTCCTAGCTCTCTCACTCTCTTGGGCGTACACATGACCATACTCGGTTGTAAGAAAAAAAAAAGTCATCGTCAAATCAATAATCCACCAAACTCGCGATATCTGAGATGAACCATCCAACTTGAAGCAAACGTGTATACATCGGGGCATTTTCCCTCTTGCTTGTGCTTGTTCCCGCATTGTGACCCAACCAGTGGTAGTAGTAGCAATCATGTGATGTTTGTTGCCATCGGATGCGTCATGCTCGTGAATCGATCACTTCCCCATGACTATCAATCCCTCAAGCCAGCCATCTCCGGACAAACACTACTATGCTAACCGTACTAAGACGATCACAGGGGTTAGGAAACACAATCAATCATACGGTATGTGTCGTATTCTCCAACTGCTACCAATTGCAATCTAATGCCAACCAAGAGAAAGAAGCAAAAACCATGAACCCCAAGTCTCCGTAAACAAACGCGCCGCCGTCGGTCAGGGGGGTGGATGGATATTAAGAATCGTAGCGAGGGTATCTACATCTTGTCATGATTCCTTGGACCGCTACCAAAGATTTGTTTGCAGAAGGAAAAGAGCAAAAAGATATCAAAAAAAGCCGTTGCTGCGTCGTGTGTGTGTATGTCATGCGTCCCATCCCGTCAACCATTCTTTCTTCTCTCTCGGCCTCTGGTATCGAAATGTTCCATCCATCTCCTTCTACAACGAGCAAACCACGCACGCAAAAGCCAAAATGTGAAGACTGAGGAAGCTAACGCCGCCTCCTTTCAAGAAGAAAAAATCGAGCTCATAACCTTCCACGTTTCTCACCTCCGCGGGAGGTTGTTGCGGCCGTAGGCGCCCGCACCACCAGAGTTCCATCCTTGGTTTACGCTGTTCTTGACGATAAGTGCTGCAGCAGCGGCGGCCGCCTGTCGCTCCTTTTGTCTGTGTCTTTCGCGAAGGTACGGAGCCGCCTCCGGCCTCATGCGAAGAATGCGGAGAATCATATCGTCGCTGGGATCCGCCTGAGCCTCTTTGCGCTTCTCCTCCTTGGCCCGCCGCATCGTGCCCAGATTTCGGCTCATCATGATGGACTTGCCGCGACGGATCGTGCCCATGCTGGCAAAAGATCCCGGACCGCCACTGAATGTTGGACCAAAAGTAGCCGGGGCGGATAATCGGTTCTCGTGCTTCTCCTGCAGCAACATCTGCTGCGCCCGCTGAGCGTTGGCGGCTGCCATACGCTCTGACTCCCTAATGAGATTCTGTGTATCCTCGAAGTAGAAGAAATTCAGAGCCGCCAGCTCATGCCACTTGGGTGATCTCAAAACCTCCTGTGGCACACCCAGCTGCTCGCCGCTTTCGTCCTTGGCATTGAAAAAGTCGAAAAGCATCTCCAGCCACCTGTAAACGATGTCTGATTCTTTCTGTGACAACGGTCTCTGCGACGAGGGCTTTTCTGAGAGAGGGGGCACCAGAAGGCTCTCAACCGCCATAAGGACTTCCTTCCAGAGGCGTGTCATTACTGCCAACATTGTGGCATCCGTAAGCGTCTCTTTCATGATGGCGAAGTTCTGATCAAAGTAGTGGAAAAGAGGTTGCAAAGCGCTCTCGATGTCGGCTTGGGTAGTGACAGTGGGCATTGTGGACGCTCGCTTTTTCCATAGGGCAGTCACGGAAGATCCGATTCCGCTGCCCTTTAGCAAACTCCGCAAAGTCTCATGGGATATGGTGGCGCTGATCTGAGCTCGGAGCTGGCCGGAGGTTAGCAGTCTCTTCTCCGTGAGTGATATGCATGTGCTTGCTTACCTTATCCGTAATCTTGCGAACCATATCTCGCTCCGTTCGCTTGAGATGCCTGAATGCCTTTCCAAAGTAGAACTGAATGTCGTCTCGCTCGCCTTCCATGCTTACACGCAATAGAACTCTGCCTTGCGTATCCAAATCTAACCAGTATTCTCGAGGCAGGTAGTCACTAAAGTGAATGGGATCAAGCTTTAGTGATGTACGACCAACAAAGTCGTGGTCACCAAAGGTGTCGTAATCCCAAATGGTGGCGATGACGTTGAGAGGACCCGATACGGTGATATCGACCGATTCGTCCCATCGCGGGTTCAAGTTCCGATACACGATACGCGTCTTGTAGAGACGCTTCTGGTACTCGTCTCCAAGCACCACGTAAGGATCACTGTAGCCACTAGGATCGCACGCCTTCAGGTCTTCGGCTTCGACGACCTTGATTGTGAAGACGTACTTGTTGGGCCGTCTTGATTGCTGCTTAGCACCTTCCGCCCTCCGTAAAACATCAGCGCATGCGTCAACATTCATGCTCTTTTCTAGTTTATCCAACTCCTGCATGGCGTATTCAATGTTGTTGAGCTTGACAAATGACTGCGGGTAGAACTGGAAAGGCTCTGGCGCCTCCTTACTGTTCCAGGCATCTCGTGCAATTTGAGCGTACTGCTTGAACATTTCCTGTGTCGTCTTGTTGGCCGCCGCTTCGTCCTGGACAGTCGGTCGGTCCATCTCCTTGGCGAACATCTTCTCAACTTCTTCACAGTATTGCCCGATTCCAGCTGCAAAAGAACGGGCAAGGGCAGTCATGAATCGGGCGTGGTGAACATCACTATCCCACTCGAGCTGATACACCTGTTCTGTGGTTTGCCTGAAGAACATGAACATGTCAATGATGGACAGACTGTGGCGCTCGGCGTCGCTGGGAATGTCGTCGGGACTCCTTTTGCGAACTTCAAAATCGTCTATGTTGATGGCGTTCCCCACGAAGTCAACCATCATGGTTTCAGCGTTGCGCACCCATCTCCAAACGAAGTCCACAAGGAGCTCCTCAATCTGAAACTCGAAAGGTTTGTCCGGTAGAGCAGCGTGGTGAGTTTGTCGTAGTGAGACTAGCTCTTTGTAAAGATCAAATCCATCTTGCATGTTGATTTCCACACCCTTCTCCTTCGCAACGGCAATGGTTCGTTCGATGATGTGCTGTGCGTCTCGCTCGAAACTTGGAAACATGACCTCGACCAAGACTTGCCAAGGTTGAACGCCCATGATGTCGGGAATGTTCCTGTATCGCTTCTTGATCTTGTCAGAAAGCTTGGTCACAGCCCGGCCAAGTTCGACAACATGTGTAAACTCCCATTCGGAAGCATGGTTGGGGAGTTTGTCGTGTACGAAGGCGTTATAGACCTCTGTGGCGGCACGTTTTAAACCCTCCGTCAGATGGTTGGCGAATTCCCGAGTCTGTTCCGGTTTCGGAGAAAATGCTGGATCCTGCAGAATGTGTTCCTCGAGAAGCATCATCACTGATACAATTGGTGGCGGCTTGGACTCGTAGCATCGAATCATGAGATCGTAGAGATCTCGTAGGAGAGCATCATAGAGCGCGTTCAATGTTTGCTGATAGACGGCAAAATCATGCATTGTCCAGCGACTCTGATCGATCGAGGCTAGTCCGAGGTTATACTGATGAAGATGTGGGGGCTTCTTCACTTCGGGCGAAGAAGACTTGACGTACTCCATGGCAACAGATAGCTCATCTGCACCAATCTCTCTGTCTAGAAACTTCTTGGCAGACGCTTCAACGAAGCAAACCAGTCTCGAAAATTGTGGGATGCGCCAGTAGACGCAAATATCGACGAGTAGGTCGGTTGACTGTTTAGAAATGGGCGTCCATTCGGCGGCAGGATCTGCATGCAATTGATCATATGTCATGCACACCTGCAGTATGGCCTTGTAAAACGCTCTTGCGTCTGGGGGGATAAACGTGTAGACGGCCTCCTCAAAGCTCTCGTTGGGGTCGTCGAGTCCCAGAGAGCCGAGGCCGAGGGAGCTGTCGAAGTTGAGAATCGACCCATCGGGACTAGAGATCGCCTTGCTGATTTCGGAATACGCCTGCTCGTTGCCAAACATGGACATGGGTCGCCCAGGCAGAGGCTTGTCAGCTCCTGATGACGTCTTAGCAAGCTCGGGTCGGACTGTCAAGATGTCGAGGATGATCTGTGACAGATGTGGCGCTTCGGATCGCTTCCACTCTTGGAAAGCGTCTTCGAGGTCAAAGTCCTCGCTCCTGAGAGCACCAGGAGCGTCAGAGACGAGACGCTGTTGATACGCTTTAACGTCCTTTAGGGCAGACTCCTCAGTCCAGACTTGGCGGTTGGCATCGATATCGGACTGAACTTCAGAGTTCAGGCGGCCAAATATGCGAGCTACCGTTAGAACTAGCGGCATGTCTTTCACGTCGTAGCTCAAGGGGACGACAACCTCGATCGTAGTACCTCCGTCCTGGCTGGCGTCAATGGAAAGGTTCTGGTCCCTAGTAAGCAGCTTATTTTCCAGCGTGTGCAGTCGGCTCATCAACTCGGGTCTGTCTCTGTCGTGCCCCTGATCGCGCAGGGTTTGCGCCACCAGTCGAATGAACATGGCCATATGTCTGTCGGCCACTTCCTTCCACGAATCGTCAGCTGCCGAGGTTAACGCGGCGTACTTTTGGTTTGCTTTGGTGGCGGAAGAGTAGAACATGAGGACGTATGGCTCCAGCTTGCGATCCTTCTCGACAGACTTTTGAAAGTTCTTCTCGGTGAAGGCTGTGTAGGCTTCGGCGAAGCTGCGCTTGAGAGCCGCATCATTGAAGCCCTGCATCGGCTCCTTTCCGGTGAGAACATTCTTAATTCTCTTTTCAAGAGGTTTTTGGAAGCCGTGCGGGAGCTTGATGCTGTTGGAGCCGCCGGAGACGAACTGGCCAACAAGCTCTGTGACGCTCGTATGAGAACGTTGGGCAGGTTTTGGTGCGGGCACATATTGCTTTCGCTTCTGTCTCGGCTGCAGAAGATAGTTGAGATAGGCGACACGTAGAGCAAATGTGTATGCATCATCGTGGCTGACGACAGCAGCTCCTCTGGAGAATCCTCTTGGTCTGGTGCTCAGGCGATTGCTACTCAGACCACGATTTGGCATCCACGAGCTCCTAGAAGCGGACGACATGGTCGCAAGGGGTGCGTAAAAGCGGGGATTCGACGATCGAATGTATACGACGGTATCGAGAGAGCGATTATGTCGAAAGAGTAGTCATTCTCGAACCTGCACAGTATGGCCAGGTGTGCAAGGCCCAGGTATAGTACCTCGACTTGAGGTAATGGGGGCAGGCAGTCGACGGGGAGCGGTGGGGAATCGTCGAGATCTTAGCCGTGGTGAGTTCGTCGTGTGTCGTGGTAGGCAGCGGCTCGGCTAGTTTTCAAAAAAGCAGTCTGGGTCAGCGGCGGCGAAACGAGGTGGCCGGTCTCTCGTCAGAAAGGAGTTGGACGACTTGAAGTCGTAGAGGGCGACCGTGGAGGTGGAGGATCGGTGGTGTTGTACGGTCAAGCAACCGCTCGGGGACCCTCTGTAGGTTTGGGGTTGATGTTTGGCCAGCAGGTGACACACGTCATTGGCAGAAAAGGGGATTGTGGTGACTGCCGGGACCCCTTGTACTTTTCAGGAAAAGGTGGCACGGTGGTACCTGCGGCCCTGCGCGGCGCTAAGCTGCCCCAGTCAAAGGTATTTCTGTAGGGTGCAACTGGGCTTGACTGGGCCACAGCGCCTGAGGGCTGCAGAGTCAGGTTCCATACGATGTGCTTCTCGACCAGAGCTCACTCCTCTTTCCCTCTAATTAGCACGTATCGGGTATCGATGATGCCTGACGCGACCGGGCTATGGGCACGCTGAGATGGAGGGGAGGGGGTGACCACAGGCCACTGCAGCTCTGGCCTGACGATACGACGTTCTCTTTCAAGCGTAGAGCCAGCCCGGGAGCTGCTCAATGGTGCCTCTGCCAATGGATCTACACGGCCTGGCCCTGACATCTCAAGGGAGCCATGCGGTGAAGACGATGACCAAGGGCAAAGGCAAAGGCAAAAGCGGCAAAGGTCTCGTTGGTGAACCACCTCGATCGACTGCCCAAGGGGGGGGATGCGTTCCTTTCGAGATCTGTTTCAACAGGGCTTTTCTTTTCACCAAGGAGCCGCCTCCATTCCCCTGATTGATGACGCCCAATTACACGACATAGGTGTCCAACTAGAGAGATTCTCGAACAGCATCTCATCATCATGTCTTGAATGGCAGCTGCTGACTGGCTCCTTCAGCCATCGCCTCAAACCATGCTCAAGCCTTTCCTGTCGCTGCAATAATCTTACATTCAACTGCAAGCTGCAATTGCATTGCAGGCAACGGGACGGCAACTCTACCGAGAAAACAGAGCCAACATCACATGTTTCTGGCCGGCATTGTTTCTTGGCTGCTTGGGTGCTTTTTCCTGCTGTTTTTTTCTTTTCATCTTCTCCACCGCATCGCCCGAGACCCAGTGCCATCTCCGTGGCTGCTCGCACCAGCAAATCAGTGTGGTTCGTCCGGACCATGGACGAGCGGCCTGAACGCGCATGTCCGTTATGCGGCGGCAACTCTTCATTTCCCGGCTCTTATCACACTTACCATTATCATATCTCATGGTCGCTGCCGACCTTATACTATTGACAGCCAATCATCCGCAAGCTAAACTACAAGCATCTGTCACTTCGGATTGAATTCGGATTCAATTGCAACTTGCAGGAAACATGACTGTCCCTTGGATGACCAGTTTGCTTACCTTTGCGTGATGGGCAAAGTCGGTGTTAGTCAGTGTTTGGCAGAATACGAGCACACCGGCCGACACGACGCGCGATGCGATGAGATACGTTGGGGCAAGCTGCAGAAGAAACGCCGTACAAATGTCTAAACCAACGGTGGATCGACGATGCGTCTCAACGACCGTATCAAGCAGCAGCGGCAAGCAACAAAAGCACCAGAATTGCTTGCTGCAGAATGCAGTGCAGTGCCGTGGCAGACAATCCGAACGCGACCTCCCAATCCAGTCGACCAGCTAACAAGTCCGGCCCAGTTTTGTCCGAGGATCTTCCTTGCCGGAGGCTGGGAAACTGGGGATCGCATGGTCCGTTGTTTATTCCATACATGGTTTGCCTGCGGCTGTAAGAACAGCAATAAGGCGCAAAGGAGAGATGCCTAACCTCAAGTTCACCCAAAGAGCCATTGTCACGTCACAGCCTGTGGTCCTGTGGTCGCGGGCCGGCCGAGGACTTGGGCTAGCCATTTGATTGAGGAAATGCCAACAATAGGTGACGGTCCACAAGGTGAAATGCGAGTAGTCACTCGGAGTCAGTCGCATGCGGCATCGTCAAGGCGGCACGTCGCATAAGCTCGCACCGGCCAGGCGGTTGCGCAGGAAGTACTCGCTGGCAGGGCTTTTGACTTTGGCCTGTCGCACGTTTCTCGCGCGCAGAAGCATCTTCTACCGCAGCAGCAGCAGCAGCAGAAGCATCCAAAGGGAGGGCACGCAGGACTCTGAAACGAGGTGTTGGTTCCTCAGGTCGCGTGGGCTGCTGCCGGTGCCGGGTTTGAACAAACCAGGCCCGTTTGACCCGTTGGGTGAAAGCTAATCCAACAAACAAGAGTGAGGTGATTGAGCGAAATGATGCTGGCAAAAGATCAGCGATTGACTTTTACGCTGGTGGTCTGGCCGACTGGGAAGCCCCTCTCCCAAACCCCTCCTCCTGCGCAGGCGTCCATTCGCAAGTTGCGTATCTGGCCCCCTTTCCTCCTCCCTGGTGCAGCAGGATGGAATGTAGTGAAAGGTTTTTGTCTTTTATTCTTATCTTGGCTCGACTCGGTCTGCGAGCAGCCGTTCGAACTGGACAATTTTTTTTTTAAACGGCGATTTCGAAGACAAGCAATTGTATTCGGTCCATTAGGTAAGGCGACTGTCAAGCGTCCTTGCATCTGGCTTCGCTTCCCCAAGTCGGGAGGGGCAACGACGACGGCAGGGGAGACGGCGGAGGGGCGTCGTCCAGTCAGCTTCTCTGGAGTGCTTCAACGTGCAGGGCAGGTGGTGTGGTGATCCCATGTGCTGCGGTCACTGTTGACGGACATTTGTGCTGCTGACCCCACCGCGAGACCGCTAATGAGAGGCCGCGGTGGTGGTGATTCTGCGATCTACCTACCTACTTGTGCGCGCGCATAGCGTCCCTGAGATGAGAGTGATTGATGCCCAGCATTTGGAATCGCGAGCCTAGGTAACTACCTAGTAAAAACCACACGCTAGGCATAGCGAATTTGATGCAGGATTCGGGACCGGTGCAGACGACGGAGGACCTCACCTTAAGATCTCTCTCTCTCTCTCATAGCCTGTATCCGCCGTGTACTATCTACTAGGTACGCAGCAGGTAGGTAAGTAGAGACAGGGGTCGGGATAAATGTGAATCGGCGCCAATCTCGTCTTTGCCAACCTTGAGCCCGGAGTGGGCTTGATTCAACGTCACAACGGGGAGGTTCCTGAGTCCCGTCCTTGACTCCTTCCTGTGGCCCTCCACGTCCCGGCTAGCCAGAGTCCCTGACACCCTTTCCCAAAAAGCCAAGGTGCCCTGCTTGGTGCCTGTCCAGCTGTGCGTGTGTGGAGAGAGAGTGACAGAGAGGAAGAGAGAGAGAAAGCGAAGCTGCAAGGTACATGCTACCTCCCACTCATGCCTGATTTTGCATATTTCCCAAGTACCCTCGACTGCCCGACGAGCGAATAGAACACCTACCTAGGAGCAGCACAAGCACCAAGAAGTCAGACGCACCAGTGGCAGTGGCAGGCCTCTGAGGCAGACATGCCGCAGCCCAGTTCCTCTTTTGATATCGCAACATTCAACCTTCGCATCTCCATGACTCTCATGCTCTCCCCCTTCTTCTATACTTCCACTTGCACTTCTACTTTACTGCCATCGTTGTCATTTTAGCTCCCGTTGCCTACTCGAAGCGACGCCGCCGACGCCCACGTCCACGCCTCCCCGCCCTCTCTTCGCAGTCTTCCCTCTCACTCTCTCCCCTCCGCTCAGGCCGTCGTCGCCTCCAGCGTCTCAAAGCTGGCCGCCCAGTCCACATTCTCGTACAGGCTCCTCGTGGCTGTGGCTTGGCCTTGTCTTGCGCCGCCAAATGTCCACGATCCTGGCCAACCTGCGACCCCGCGCTGCGAAGCCCGCCCACGATTCCAGCGGCTCTCCTTTGGCTGCCGAACCCACGACTTTCTCCTCTTGAATGCGCACTTGACCCCCGGATGAGCATCTCAACATGGGCATCGTTAGCAGCAAGCCCGACGACGGGGCAACTCTCTTTCTTAGAGACCAGAATCGACGTGCGCTCTCCCTCTGCCCCATACTTGCACCGCCTGCCCTGCTTGCTGGTCATGCACGCAGCCTGGCGGCGCATCGCCGTCGCTTTCCGCTGACTGTTTGATTTCTCTTGAATAGTAACCATATCCTCCCTCGTCATTTCGAACCCAAAAAGGCGTTCCTCTGTAAACATTGTTCCCAATGCATTCCCTGCCACCAGAGTATCCGCCTCTCGCCCCCTCGGCGATAGTAGTCCCATAGAATTCGTTCAGGTTCGTCAGCGCAAATCATGGGCTCCCCCCATTACCAGAAAAAACCCCCTCCAGCCTCGCCTTGAGCACCAAACACTGACTGTCGCTTTGCAGGACACCGAAGTTGTTACCAGCCCAGGCGGCGCCCCGAATTTCATCCTCAAACTCACACATGACGAAGAGCTAGTCTTCACATTTACCTTTATCATTCGCCAGGGACAGCAGTTTGTTACCAGCGGCACCACCGATACCATAGCCAATATCGACACCCAAATCAGCGGACTGACCTACGTATACGCCTCTAACCCCCGCGAGGTTGAGAACCTCGTTACTCGCGAATTTCATGCCGACCCGAATCTACACAAGAACTCCAATGTTGAGTTGGTAGGGGACTTTGGGACCGGAGGCCACCCCTCGGTTTCTTTCGAGTGGACCTGGAAATGGAAACCTCCAAAGCCCATTGAAGACAGAGGCGGTGGATGGAGGAACTCATGCAGCGTACGTTGGCCGCCGCGCCTCCCCATTGCGGCAGTATCTGACCCCGCGACAGTTCGTCGAGTACGACCCCCGCGCCCACAGGCTACACACTTTGGCCAGCTTCTCGTATTGGGTATCAAGTGAGTCTCGTGATCCCCTGACGACACCTGCGGCTCGTGACTGACCATCCGTAGACGCCACTCTGCCGCTGAGCCACCCGAACTCACCGTCCCCTCCGTTCCTCTTGACCGCACCCCCCAAAATCCGTGTCGCATCCTCACAGTCTGTCGATTCCCGCATCAGCAACGCCGAGCTGGATGAGCTCTCTTCACCCTTGCCGGTCAACACGTCTTCATCTACACTCCTCCCCGTACAGCCACCCTTAGCCCAGGAGCCTGTCAAGGTTGATGTTGCTTGCCCGAAACCAACCGACGATGTTCTTGTGCCAGACGATGGGCCGGTCTTCAGGGCAACGATCAAAGCGCTGGAGCAAAAGACGGGCAACATGCGAACACAGATGAAGCGCGTGCTAAAGATGGCTAAGCAGGCGCATGAAGCTCAGGTGGAAGCCAACAAGAACTTCTCCGAATTCATTGATACACTCCGCGAAGCATCATCTACCAACGCGAATGCTGTCCAGCCAGCAATTGAGCACTACTTCGACAAAATCGCCAGGGAAATTCTGTCCTATGAGCGACAGAATACCGTCAATCTCAAACGCATTGTCATTGATCCATTGGACAAATTCTACACGGTGGATATAAAACAGGCCGAATCCAAAAAGCGAGACTTCGAGGAGGAGAGCAAGGATTACTACGCCTACGTTTCTCGATATCTTGGCCAGCGCCACGACTCGGTCAAGGCTAAGAAGCTTGCGGAGAGCGACTCCAAATATCAGACGAAACGGCGCAACTTTGAGCTTAAGCGGTTCGACTACTCTAGCTTCATGCAGGATCTTCATGGTGGACGCAAGGAGCAAGAGGTTCTCTCTCACCTCACCAGATATGCCGACGCCCAAACGAGGACCTTCCTGGACGCCGCAAAGAAAATCGACACGTTGGTGCCGCAATTGGAGGCGCTGTCAAATGAGGTTCAAGAGGCTGATAAAGAGTATCAATACCAGAGGCGCGAGCGAGAAGAGAAGAGGCGACTTCTGGAAAAGGGCAACCAGACATACAATGAGCCGGAGCCAGTCCCGTTGGCCAGCACTAGCTCAGTCCAAGTTGCGGGCTCAAACGGAAACGCGTACGTCTCCGACAGCGACCTTGGTCGAGCCGACAGTACCGGCTCCCAACTGAAGGTCGCACTGACCTCCGGATCCAACTCAACCGTGGCCATAGTTTCTCCCGAGTTGTCTAGGTCTCCAGGTAGTCTTGGCGCCTCTTCAGTCGGAAGCCCTGCGCAGGCCTCTAAATTCAAAGGCATCCGTGACTTGGAGGAGAAGGATTACGGAATGTCAAGTGCAAGCAGTGCTCAGCGTAAGGAAGGTTTGCTATGGTCTCTCAGCAAGCCCGGCAACCATGTTGACCCCCGCAACTTGAAGCAACAGGGCTGGCACAAGTAAGCGCTTTCCAAAGCCTTTGGTGGATGTACCCATACTGACGTGATGTAGATTTTGGATTGTACTTGATCAGGGCAAGCTTTCGGAGTACAGCAACTGGAAGCAAAGGTTGGATCTTCATATGGATCCAATCGATTTGAGAATGGCCTCTGTGAGGGAGGCACGTAATGCTGAGCGTCGATTCTGCTTTGAAGTCATTACGCCACATTATAAGCGAGTATACCAGGCCACTTCCGAAGAAGACATGAACAGTTGGATCTTGGCCATCAACAACGCACTCCAAAGCGCTGTCGAAGGCCGAGTTGCCAGAGATAAATCTGGACCTGGGGCCTCCGACTCGGGCTCTATTAGGAAGGATATCGGATCCATCCTGACCGGCAAGAGCCCCTCAGTTGGGCACAACAGCCATCATGCACATTCCAACAGCGGCGCGCCGATGCGCCGAATAACTGTCGGCGCCCGGCCAAGCACACATCGATCTACCAGTTCGAGTTACGACGATAATCCCGATAAGCTATTGCAACTACTCCGCGACAACGACCAGGGCAATTGCTGGTGCGCGGACTGCGGATCGGGAACCAAGGTCGAGTGGGTCTCAATTAATCTAGCAATCATTGTTTGCATCGAATGTAGCGGTATCCATCGCTCTCTTGGTACGCACATCAGCAAAGTGAGGTCTCTGACCTTGGACATCAACTCTTTCACCCCCGATATTGTCGAACTCTTGTTGCTTGTCGGAAACCGGGTGTCGAACATGATTTGGGAGGCAAAGCTCGAACCCGGCATGAAGCCTGGACCCCAGGCAACGCGCGAGCAGCGGCTGAGGTTCATCACGGCAAAGTACGTGGATAGAGCGTATATTGAACCCATCTCGGCGACGTTATCTCGTTACCCTACACCCGAAGACACTTTGCTGGCGGCGATTAAGAAGAATGAGATCCAGCAGGTTATTTATGCATTGGCTCTTAAGGCCAGTCCCAACGTTACGGATCGTTCGAGGGGCACGCATGCAGTGTTCTTGGCGCTAGCAGCGGCTGATCCGGCATCGCCTTCACCAACTCCTGGCCAACCATCGGAGACGGAGAGGGTGGTGCCGTTCCCAGTCGCCGAGATGCTTCTTCAAAACGGGGCGGAAATACCTTCATCGATGCCAGCATTCCCCCTGAGTCGAAGCGCTCAGTTGTACATTGAAGAGAAACGGGGCAGAAACACAGGGCTTTCGAGCGATACTATCGGGTCGCTCCCTGGCAACATGAGCCCCGACCAGAAGCTAGCGCGCGAAAGGGAGTCGCGTCTGCAGAAACGAGTGAGCGCAGGAGGCCGTTTGGCCAAGAGTCCGATTCCGGAAAGGTAGCGACCTGCCCGTTTCGATCGACTGGCACGCTTTGATATGTGCTTCACGTTTGCATACCCAGCATCTAAACGCAACTCCAGTTATGATGACTCCTTTGGTGGGAAACAGGCTTCAACGGATGAGGATGACTATTAAAAGTGCAATGATACACGAGGGCATATCGGCTTTAGCCAGGTCATGGGAGAAACGCTTGGCGTACCCGACTGTCGTTACCAGAGTTTGACATACGCTTTGAGCGTCTGGTATTTTTGCCGAATGAAGTTCCGCCATCATCGCACAGCAGGAAATGAATCAGAGAAACAGTTTCTCACATGCAGCATGTGTGTGTTCTTGGGCGACAGACGTCTGCAGAAACGCAGGCACATTGGAGTAGTCCTCTATTGGAAAGACGAGGTGCTGAGAGACAGTGACATTCGATGTGCGCATGAGTTTATCAGTGTGTATGGATAGTAATAATAATGAAATGATGAACACAACGAATGCTTCACATTAGATATGAAATTTCAGGTCGGTCCAGATCGATCTGAGATCAAATGGGTTCGGTGACTATCGATCGGTGAGGAGTGGAAAGGGCCCCACGAAGGAGATCGCAGCTTGCGGCAGGTGAGCTGCCCACGTGGGTTGGCGAATGTGGATGACGTCTCAAGGTTAGGTAGCGTTATGACTTTACTTCGCGGCAGGCGAAGCAGCGCGACAGTGAAAATGGAGATGAGATTCCGCATGAGCTCGCATGTGATGAGAAATGGCGGGCTTTCGCTCTCTAGCTGGGACCAGTCGAGGTGGCCCCTCCTAGCGACGCGTGACGATATGTCTCGGACGGCGACTCGAGATGACAGCACGGGAGTTCGCGTAAGGCGTTTCACCGGACGGTGAACCAGAACCAGGTCCTGTCAAACCAGCAGCGGGTTCTACTAAAAGGAGGTTTCCATCCGCAAGGGGGTATAAGCAGCTGGCTGACCAGATTGTCGGAATCTCGATCCTTGTAGTTTGAGGAGCAATGCACCGAATGATTCATGGGGGTTATCATCTGCGGGTGTTCCGCCTAGTGTGAGGTAGTCGGCAGACGGGATGGGCACAAGACACGAGCGAGTTCCCCGCCACTTGGTGGAAGACGACTCGGACGGGAACCATATGAAGGCTGGACGCCATCTCACGCGGCGATGTGTCCGAAGTGGTTTCTCGGCCGTCACGATCGAGGTTCAAGTGCAAGTCGGAGCGAAAGAGGGAGTTTTTTTTCTTCCTCCGAGACCGCGCGATCCCATGTTGAACTGATCGACAGTTCCACCAACATTTTTCCCCCCCTCTATCAAGCCTCTTTCCTGCCTGACGTCTTCCCGCAGGAAGCTCTGCGACCCTGCAGCTCCCCGTCGTCACTGCTCGCTCACTCGGCTTGCGAACCGGTGCCCACACTGCACGCCCAGGAAGACGGGACCCCCCCAGAAGCAAGCCCGCTGATTGTCACCCGTGGATCTGGATGGCACGCTCTCCAGGTTTTGGGCAACCGGAAGACAGTGAAGTTTGGAAACTGCTAGTGAGTTTTTCCGGATTATTGTTTGCCACACTCATCAGACTGTTGTGGCATTGGCATGAGGAGATATGGAGCTGATACTCATGAGAAGGACACAAAGGATTGTATGCGGAACAACCGATGGACCGCATTTCTAGGCTGCAACTCGCGCCAAAAAGTTGACATCTCGCTCGCTGCGCAGTGCAGTCATACAGTACCTATCAGAGTATCAGCGTGAAGAGTCAAAAACGCGGCGACCCACTTGCAATTGCACGGCCCCCGATCCGAAGCGAGGAAAGCCCTGTCCTGACTCTTTCCTGCCTGGTAAATCCAGCCCAGTCCGCCGAGCAGCCGTCCAGCGCAGGTGGAAGGCCGCTCCAGAGAAAGCAGGGGAGGTCCTCGCCTTGGTAGGGTAGCTCGCACCTCACAGGGCGCAGTGCCTGGTGCCGGCGCAGTTGGTGCTCACACCAGTACCTACCGTACCTACCTTACCTCAGCTCTCATACGAATACTGGCCTGACCTGGTCCCCCATCCCTCCTGGTCACCTCAGCTGTCTGGTACTTTTTCAAGGCCCAAGGTCCAACACTGGAAGGAAGGTTCCCTCTCCACTTGGAAGTCCCGGTCCAATACGAATACCTACACCACCTACCTGACCTTAGCTCTCCCATTTCCAGGCTGCACACCGTCGCTCCGTCCTTTGGCCTTGCCTTTCTTGCACTCTGGTTTATTAATGAGAGCCTCGCCGTCTGCTCTCCCTTAGGCAACACTCCCACACTTCCATCATACAAGTTTCCATATTCACGCTCGTACACATCATACCCCAGGCTGTTGTGCACAAGTCCGCTTCTCTATCCTTTCTCGGCCTGTAATACAGACCATCGCCACATCATCTTACCTGGGGATCCATTATTACGTCTCTACTGCTGCCTCCCAATACCACTACCAATCCACCATCACCCGCGAAGCACGCCTTGACTGCCTCGTATAACCGAGGCCATGGCGCCCCCTCGCGAAGAGAAGAGCCAATTGAAACGTCCAAGAGTGAGTCGCTTGTTAATCTGCCCGGCCTTCTGGTGTGCGATCCTAAACCGTCTTCCCCTGGCAAAGGGTTCTCTGCCAGACTCAGACACGGATGCGAAGAAGCCCCGCCGATCCGAGAGGTTATCCGTCGATAAGACCCCGGTTTCCCACAAACAGCACCTACCGTCGCCCGTGACGCGATCTGGAGACTCGGACGATGTGTACAAGGAGCCAACCGCGACGCCGCCCGAGGGTCGCCCTAGTCAGGTTAACCATCGTGAAAAGGACGACAACTCCCAGTCCCAGGCACACACCAATCTCTCCTCGCCTCCACAGGATACACAGGCCTTTTCCCAGTACCCGGCCGATCATAAAGATGTGCTATGTGATGAGGTCGAGGACGAGGTGAAGGAGGGCGTCTGGGGCTACCTGTTCCCGCTTGACACCAAGTACGGCAAGTGCTTGGTCATGAAGAAGAGGGCAGCATGCCCCATGCCAGACAAGCTCGAGGCTCAGGACACGGAGCCGGTAGATAGGAAGGGCAAATCGCCGTTGAAGAGGGAAGAGGAGGCCTACGAAAAGACCAAGATCAAGGGCGTCGCCTCAGGCGGATACCTGATTGGACGTCATCCGGAGTGTGGTAAGCCTTGCGAATTGGTATCCGTTCCAGTGGGGTTACGATAACGCTGACGAAAGGTAGACATTGTTGTCGAAGACCCAGTAGTATCAAATCGACACTGCCTGTTATTTACGGAGAACAAAGGCGGCGACACCGTAGCTATCTTGGAGGATTTGTCCAGCAACGGAACTTATGTCAATGAAGCCAACGTGGGTCGCAACAAGCGCAGAGAGCTCCAGGAGCAGGACGAGATCGCGGTTCTCGACAAGGCTCGTTTTATCTTCAGGTACCCCAAGAGCCGGCAGACGAGCGCCTTTCTTCAGCAGTACACGCTACTGGAAAAGCTTGGCAAGGGGCATTTTGCCGAGGTCTTTCTTTGCGTCGAGAAATCTACTGGCCAAAGGTATGCCGTCAAGATCTTCACAAAGACTCCCGGCATGGAGGAGAGATCGAAACAGGAGGGTCTGCAACAGGAGATTGCCGTTCTCATGGGCGTTAGCCACCCCAACGTTCTATGCTTGAAGGACACGTTTAACGAACGTAATGCGGTGTACCTTGTCCTCGAGCTTGCTCCGGAAGGCGAATTGTTCAACTTCATCGTCATGAAACAAAAGCTCACCGAGGACGAGACGCGCAAACTCTTTACGCAATTGTTTCAGGGTATCAAGTACCTGGTAAGTTTTGTGACGACACTTAACGTCCTCGGTCCGCTAACTGTGAAAAGCATGATCGCAACATTGTCCACAGGGATATTAAGCCAGAGAACATTCTGATGGTCGACCGAGACTTGCACGTGAAGCTGGCTGATTTCGGTTTGGCTAAAATTATTGGTGAAGAGTCATTCACGACGACGCTGTGCGGAACACCCAGCTATGTGGCGCCTGAAATCTTGGCCGAGGGCAGGCACCGGAAGTACACCAAGGCTGTTGACATTTGGTCACTCGGGGTTGTCCTTTACATCTGCCTGTGTGGCTTTCCACCGTTTTCGGACGAACTATATTCCAAGGACTTCCCGTTCACGCTGTCGCAACAGATCAAGAGCGGTCGTTTCGATTACCCGTCTCCATACTGGGACTCAGTAGGCGACCCGGCCCGTAGGTGACCCAGACGCGCTACAAAACGATGCGTTATGACTAACGTTATGACAGTGGACCTCATCGACTCAATGCTAGTAGTTGATCCCGAGCGTCGCTTCACGGTTGACCAATGCCTCAACCACCCCTGGATGACGCAGAAGCAACCAGGAGTCAACGACAGCACCGATGGCTTGGTGGGCGGCATACAGGGCTTAGAAGTCCACCGCCGCGGTGTTGTCAGAGAGCGAACACTACTCAGCTCAATGAATTCAGTAGTAGTTGCGGAAAGATCACCTGGCCCTAAGCAGAAACCAGTCAAGATCTATTCCAAGAACACAACGAAGACGACCATGACACCGAAGGAGGCTGACCCTGCGTCACAAAGAAACGTTGATGAATTCGTGGAGATGGGCGGCAAGGGCGATCAGCCTCTGTTTGGTGAGGACGGCGATAGCATCTATTCAAAGGCCGACATTTCTACAGAGGCCCAGAATGGTAGCAAGGAGGATTAATGGGTTTCAATAACTTTGTTGAATTGTCAGGAGCATGCTTAAGGTACGGGACGCGTCGGTCATAGATACAGTCGGCGAAGGTTATGGTTTTTGCCTGTTTCTTGACCATCTAGGCCACGGGGACCATTTGTGTGTTGAGTGTATAGCCGGCGGTGACACCGTTGTCTTCATTGAATGGGGGATCTTTTTTTCGTCTTATGTAGGTGTCTGAGAGGCTGGATGGGAACGGCAAAAGTTGGCGTCCTGACATATCTGACATTATTTGGAAACAATATAAACCTATTAATGAAGGGAAGGATCCCGGCATGCCACATGTATGGAGGAGAGCGTATGTTGCTGAACTCTGGGTTTTGTCTTCGAATGTGCAGTATCCTAAGTATTCGGGCACGTCAGCACCGTTCCGACAAATAGGGCGGAAACGGCTGCCGCTGCTATACCGGCTCCGAGCGGAAACCGGGGCCTGCCTTTGTGGAGAGCAGCCCGAGGCGGGGCCGCGCAGTCGACAGAGATGCTGAAAGCGCTTCGGCGTCACGATGTGGAAATTTGGTGCAAGATTCCATTCCTATTTGAGAACATTTTTGGAGTCATTTTGACTTGTCTATGAAGTTAAGCTCTGAGTAACAAGCCTTAGTTCCGTTGTGGTGAATACAGAGTCTCATCCATCAATCCCGGGTAGTACCCCGCCACGGGCACCGTGGCCTGGCTTCACCGCCTTCGCCTAGGTAAGCCCACAAGTCAGTCGGCTGGCAGAAAACACTGTGAAAATTGCCCTCCTCCACCACACCCCTCCATCGAACCGCAGGTCGACACGGGCTTCGCAAGAGACATACCGCACGACAGAGCAACCCCCTGTCTCCCTTGTCCCCAAATCACACGCCCCTCTACACACTTTCGCATTCTCTTTTTTTCCGGGGTCCCTCTCTTTACTCCTCCTCCCAGCCAAATTTGCCCAAACCTCCGCAATCAACCGCATCCCACCCCCCTCTCAACCCGAAGGCCCGACAACCCTCGTCAGATACCGCGAAAAACTAGCAATCATGGCGGCGGGAGCGAAGCAACAGGCGCAGCCTCAGCTGCTCTTCGTCGACGGCTCCTTCCAGGAGCTCGCTCGCGAGATGGCCGAATACCTTCACATCGCCGATGAGGTGAAGCCGCTCGTCGAGAATGAGGCCAAGAAGGAGGAGGTCCTGTCCAAGCTGGTGCGCTCGTCGACGGCCCTGACGTCGGTGGCCGAGAAGGAGTTCACCGCCGCGTCAAACCTCATGGTCTACCTCGTCCTCCAGTCCGAGGACCCCAAGAAGCACCTCCCGACCCTCTGCCAGGCTTTCTCCAAGCCCATCGCCTCCAGCCCCGTCAACGGCGTCGGTCTGAGCCTCAACGCCCTGAGCACCATCTTCAACCTCATCGCCCCCGAGAACCCGATACGCTACAACGTCTTCATGGCCATCCTGCGCTTCCTCAAGGCCAACTCCATGTTCGACACCATCCAGCCCTACCTGAAGCAGCTCCCCGACTGGTTCGCGGATTGGAAGACCAGCGATGAGTTCCAGAGACAGATGTACGAGGAGATTGCCGAGGTCGCCAAGGAGGCCGGCAAGGAAGAGTGAGTCGTCCTTTTTCTTTTTTTTGGTTGAACAGAGTTGGAAAGACAAAGCATCGGAGACTGATAACCCCAAACAGGGAGAGCTACGAATACATTCTCAAGGCCCTGCGCACCTTTGATGCAGACGATAAGGACGATGTCGGCTCCGAGGACGCCCAGCGCCTGTCCCTCCGCGCAGTCCGCGACGCCCTGCTTTCCAACACACACTTCCTCTTCACCGACATCCGCAGCATACCCACCGTGCAAAACCTGTCCGAGACGCACCCCATCTACTCCCAGCTCCTCGACATCGTCGCCGAGCAGGACCTCGAGGACTACAACGACTTCAACGATGAGCACGAGGGCTGGCTGGAGAAGGAGAAGCTCGACCACGACCGCCTCCACCGCAAGATGCGTCTCCTCACCTTCGCCTCCCTCGCCGCCCAGACCACCTCCCGTCGCATCGAGTACTCCGCCGTCGCGAAGGCTCTCCAGGTCCCCGCCGAGGACGTTGAGATGTGGGCCATTGACGTGATCCGCGCCGGCCTCGTCGAGGGCAAGCTCTCCCAGCAGGACCAGGTCTTCCTTGTCCACAAGGTCACCTACCGCGTCTTCGGCACCAGGCAATGGCAGGAGCTCGCCACCCGCCTGGATAGCTGGAAGGGCACCCTGTCGAACCTGCACGACGTCATCCGCAAGGAGCAGGCCAACGCCAAGGCCCAGAAGGAGCGTGAGGCGCAGGAGGCGGAGCGCAAGCTGAACGCCGACAAGGAGGGCGGCAGCGGCGGTCGTCAGCAGAGGGGCGGCCAGCGCCGTGATGGACAGCAGCGTGAGCCGAGAGAGCCTCGCGAGCCTCGCGAGCCCAGGGAGCCCCGTGAGCCCAAGGAGAGGACGGACAACGACGACTAAAAGAAGGGCGCTTATGAGCCCGGTGGTTTGTCGAGAGATCGTCGACGCGGAAATTCATGAATGTGGTTCACCTATTGTCTTCTTCGCTCCGTTTTAACCACTTTGGCCAACTCTTTCACATAGCGTCATGGTATGGGTGGGAAGGGAAGGGTTGGCGATTAGGGAAAAAAGAAACGAGAGCGAAAAACTTCCATGGGACAAATGGGGGAAACTTTTGAACGTGTGTCTTTTATGTAATTACGGCGAGGAGGGGAAAAGGAAACGGGAAGTGTGTGGGTGGAGGAGATGACCCGAGCCAAACCGTCGAGTTATAGAGCTGATGATGAGCTGAGAGAAAGGGAGAAAAGAACGGGGCCCCTGTCAGGCTGCCGCATGCTCGTAGCAGTCTGGGTCTCTTTTCTTTTTTATCTTTTGATTTTTTTTTCCGTTTTAGAGAAAAGTTTGGTCAAACCGGGAGAGGGAGGTTCGTAGGTCGACAGCGGCGTCTCAACGAATCAGCGTAACAGGATCATGATACAGACTCTTCTCGAACGATCACCATGCGCTCATGCTGCGGTATCTGACATGAGCGAACGATGTTGCCGTCCTCAAGACAATCATTCTCAACAGTCACTGACCATGGTGCCTCTTGACTTGTATTCTCATGGCTTGCTTTCATTTCGTAGAATGTGAGAAAGTTAGTGTACAACCGTGAAGACGCAAACCGATGCCTTGCGTCGAAATTCTTTTCAGTGGCGCGCTCTCTTCGAATGGGGCATGTGTACACCCCTCTTGCCCCCAAACTTTTATCTATCTTTTGCTTTCTCATACGCGGCTCAATTTTGCAGGAAACGGGTCCGCGAGTGGTTCTCGTGGCGGTTCTGCCGAAGCCTGGCCTTCTTGCAGCCACGGCTTCCTCTTCGCTGAGCAAGACTTCTTGCCATGGCAGCAAAGGATGTCCCCCAACACGGTCGGCAAACGGGTCTAGACGTATTGGCTTGACTTCCAGCGGCGGGAGCAGTACCGCCATATACAACGGAGAACGGCACGGCCCAGCGGCGCGGGGCCAAGGCCTCTTGGATCCATTCATCTTTCCGAGGTTTCTAATCCTGTAGACAGCTTTTCGAGATGTTTGTGAGCGAGACCACTCGATAATTCCCTGAAAGACAACATACCCAAGGTAGTCCTCCTTGATACTGCCAATGGCCCACATCTCACCGACTTCCGTTCTCGTACCAATAACCTTGACGCGCACATGCGTGCCAGGCTCAATGATGGTGTCCTCATTGTTGGTGAACTGTGGCGGCGTGGCATTGGGATCCCACTTGATCTCAGAGGGAATCAGCTAGAAGAGAGAGGGTCACGGTTAGTGATTTTGAGATCCTGCCTGGCTGGCGCGGAAGCGGGGACGTACATGAGCCGACACGAAGAGGCGCAGGGGTCCTGCCTGGGCGAAGAAGCCCTGGTGGTTGACCGAGTAAACCACGGCGTCAACCTGGGGGTCATGTCAGAATCCGCTTCCCGACAGAGCCAGGCAGATTTGTAGCATTTACCGTCTCGCCCTTGAAGGGCCTCCACACGACCGCGCGATAGCCCACGGTGAACTCGGCCAGACCGCTCCCCGGAAGAATGCGACCCTCGGAGATATCGAAGGTGTCCATGATGGAAATGATGTAGTAACTGCCGGCGCAGGTTCCCTCGACGTCCTTCAGCAGCTTGCTCGTGACCAGCTCGTGCATGTTGCGCCCAAAGTACGAAGGGTGCAGGGTGACCCTGCGCTCCATATTGTAAAGGAAGAACATGTTCGCAAGAGGTACGGCGCGCTTGCGGAAGGTAGAGTCGCTTGCTAAGTTCGATCGGCTCGTCGTTGCTCAAACTTGGTCAGGCAAGAAGTCAGGAGTATATCGTACGCGATCGAGGAGGGCACGGTGGGAGGGATTCGCCCGGCGGAAAGTCTAAGTGGACGACGCGATCGAATTGATAAAGAAGGTGGCTAAGATGCGCGAGTTCCAGCAGTGGTCCTTAAACCTGTGTAGCCTTCGACACGGCAGGAGCGAGCGAGCGCGTGTGACGTCGCTTGCACGCTGGAAGTCTCGCGAGAGCAAGCGCAATATTAGAGAACGAAAAAGAACCGCAAGTTGTTAGGAAGATTTTTGATGGAAAGTGCCACTGCGCGCCGTTGGAGGGAGGTGATGCGCCGTCGTCGGTGACTCGACGGTTGAAGAGAGAAAGGTTGCACAAGACGAGGCTGAAGACGATGGGGTTGAGTTGAGCTACCAAATGTGGCTCGTTAATTTTCTGGCCTTGCGAAGCCACATGGGAGCGCGCAGAGTCAAGCCACACACATATGTCTGTGGCTCTTGCTACGACTTGCATGTGCCACGTTTACCCCAGCCACACTTTGACATGTCGCACTTAACGCGCCTGCGCCAAAGGTGCATCCACTAACGCGACATGCCCATGGCCCCCCAGTCTCCTGCGTACAACACCTTACCTCACTCCATGGACCAATTGAGGTAAGCACGAGAGTCGGGATGGAGAAAGACTGCATGGAGTGTGAAGTCCGATTTCAGGACTTTATGCATGATAAGGTAGCCAAGATTGGTTTGAGACGACAGTGTACGCGCCGCGAGAGGCGAAGGAATGCGACGAGGTGGCGCCAGGGACGGCGGAAACCGCAACCCTAAAGTCAGTCGTCTTGTGCCGTCCAGACTAAATCTGAGCGGTGATGAGGTGAGGGCTGGCCGGCTTCTTATGTGGCCAAGGTGCCTCGGGTCAATTTTACCTTAGTGTCTGTGTTTGGGCCTGTGTCTGCTCGGCCAATTTCTACGCTCCTCCAAAAACCGAATCACGTCGTTGAATCTGGGCAGCCGGTCGAAAGCCTCTCCAGCCCCCCAACGCGCTCACACGACAAATCCACGGCATCAGATTGGGCGAGGCAGGTCGTATGTTCGCTGCATGCACGTTTAGCGGTTTTTAGTGGACTCGATCACCCAAATTGCCAGTCAGGAGCCGCTCCTATCGCCCTTGTCACCTGCTAGCCTTGGGTACTTCGACCTGCCTTTTGGGCTCCTAGAAGTTAGAACCCAGCAGCCCTTCCCCTACAACCTCCCCGAACCGAAGCAAAAACGCGCCCGGCGGCCGGCCCCACGGGCTTCCACTTCCACCGTACGGCGCACTCACCCTCCAGGCGTGCTGTGTGCGAGTGGGACGCATATGAACACCATTGCAACCCTGTCCTGTCCAGTCCGGAACACCGCGGCATTCCTTCATTTTCCATCCTACTCTACGGCCTTGACATCGCCAACCCGACCTGTCGCAACGTACAGCACGCCCATTGTTGCAAACTAAGGAAGAGATCGACACTGTCTTCTGGGTCGCACCACCCTTCACCCATCTAATCTGCTCACGCTTCCGACTATCCCTTCTGCTGCGGCTGAACCTCGCCCCTGCTTGCTTGCAGCCTCGTTCAGGTCTTGCAGCAATCCTCGGCTTCCATCACCTGCCTCGCTCTGGCTTAGATCTCAACATCATCCAATCTCCAAAACCGTCAACATGTCTCTTGACTTGGAAAAACACTTGACCTTTGTGAGTCCATAGCTTAGCCTCTAAAGCCCCGTCGTCCGTTCACTGCTAATTTCGTCAAAAAGTATGGCGCATACCACCATAACACTGTCAATATTGGCATTCACATGGCATGCGTGCCTATGATCCTCTTCTCGGGATTTTGTCTCGTAAGTGGCTAATGCATTGAGACTCGGGTCTTTGCAGTCCAGCTAATTCATCTTTCTTAGGCCACCAACACAGGAACTCTCATTCCCCTGCCCAGTTGGCTCACAGTCCCTAATCTAGATCTCAACCTGGGAACAATTGCAGCATTGACCTGGGGTGGGCTGTACGTGCTTCTCGAGCCTGTCGCCGGCACCCTGCTGGCAGCCATCTGCTTGGCCGCCACTGCAGCTGGCAACTCCTTCAGGCTCGAGAACCCCGACCTGACCAACAAGGTCGCCATCGGCGTCCATGTTGTTTGCTGGATCTTCCAATTCATCGGTCACGGCGCCTTTGAGGGCCGTGCCCCTGCTTTGCTGGACAATCTGATCCAGGCCATCTTCCTGGCCCCTCTCTTCGTCTGGCTCGAGTTTCTCTTCAAGCTGGGCTACCGCGCGGAGCTGAAGGGGCGCGTCGACAAGGCCGTCCAGAAGGAGATTGCCAAGTTCAAGGCCTCCAAGGCCAACGGAGAGGCCAAGAACGGCAAGGCCCAATAGTTTACACGCAAGCCAGCCAGCACAACCCCCACGATGGCGATGCGAGTATCCCGCAATTCTTTGAAAATCGCACTGTGGACGCCGGCCCGACGTCAAGTGCCGCACTTACCTGTCAACAGGTATCAGCAAATATATAGGGCAACGAGGTTACAAGGGGAAGCAGTGGTTGAACAGAGAAATCAACGGGCACAGGACCCGCCGCATGGAAGCATTCGGGCAGGCGCCATCACTTCACAGGACGGAGTACTTTCATCAGATACCAATTTGAGCTCACGCGAATACAGATTGTCAGTCATTGGATCTGTATCTTGGTCGAGCCATGACACTTGCCAACGAGAGTTTGCACGGGACCCTTGCGCGTTGCTTGTTTTCGGTTACGTCCTATTTGGGAAGGGAAGGAGGCTCTATCTGTCTATGTCAATTGCAACAAAATGCACGAAACGAGTACATAGTTCAACAGAACGAAGCATTCACTCACCAACTTGTCTTCCCAGGACCCTTGTCGTACCCAGCTAAGCTAGGACATCCCACGTTCCACCGCCCGAGCATCTTGACAAACCATCGATCCGGACTCCGAGATGACGGAGTCTGTACGAGCATCCGGGCGAGTGGGCGAGCTGAGCATTCTCTTGAGATCATGAAATTGGGCCAGGTTTGTCGGACTCTTTCCCGCGAGCTTTTGGCTCGGTGGCTTGCGAAGCGACCCGAAGGACCTCAGGGGGTTGGGCCTCTAGCCCCGCCGACCACGGCGAGACCGAATCGGCTCGTCATCAAGCGGCGACATTGGCGACATTGGAATCGATGGAACATAGTCATCCGGAGAACGAGAAGGAGGGGGCAGTCGAAGGGGGTCAGGTCTTGCCCTGTTTGGTCTCGAGGGAGCCGGTCTACTCGGCGTCAAATCCCTAGATGCGTACCTAGATTTGTAGGGTCGGTCGACATCATGTCCGCTCTGCTTTTGCTCGTCCCGTCGGTACTGGTCATACCCATGCTGGTTCACATCGGGTCGATTCACGCTCATGGATTCATCATCGGGGTCATACTCATCGTCCGCGGCCGGCGGCATGATTTGCGAAGGGCTGAGGGCGCCCGGCCGAAGTGCACCATACGACTGTTCCTGGCTCATCGCCCGATTGCCCAGCGGAACACTAATGGAAGACGGCATCTGCATAGGCGGGTGTTCGAGATAAGCGGTCGCGTTCCGTCGGGCGATCTGCCCGGAGATGCGGTCGTCCCGGTACGCGGCGCGCTCTGCCTCCTTTTTCTTGTCC
This sequence comes from Colletotrichum horii, assembly GCA_027406005.1. Classification (NCBI taxonomy): domain Eukaryota; kingdom Fungi; phylum Ascomycota; class Sordariomycetes; order Glomerellales; family Glomerellaceae; genus Colletotrichum; species Colletotrichum horii. The sequence goes on along the minus strand of JANVYB010000001.1, from coordinate 5,980,586 downwards.
GCCGCCTCCTTGCGCAGGCGCGAGGCTCGCAGGCCCTCGGGTCCCAGCTGTGATTTGAAGCGGTTATGGGTGCTGCGGCTCTGCGGGAGAGCCCCAGACTCGTCGGCGGCCTGGCAGTCGGGACAGCTGTGGGGGACGTTGAAGTGCTTGTCCGCGCGGATCTGGTCGCATTGCTCGCCGGGGCGTGCGCCGCAGAGGGTTGTCATGACCGCGTGGCAGCTCCAGGGTGCCTCCTTGGGGACCTCCCGGCAGGTGAAGCGTTTCTTGATGTTGTGGGAGCATGAGTATGACATGGTTCCGTAGCACATCGTGGCGGTTGTTGTTGTGCTTTTGTATCCGTTGGTATTGGTCACGATGCGTTTTGCGTTTGTGGTAGTCTAAGGTGTCTCTCGTTCCTTGGGCGATCGGCTGGGTTGCGGTGTTCTTGATTTCGGTATTTGCGTTGTATGATAAATATGTCTCTGAAGAAAACAATAAATTCGTCGACTGACGCTTCTGAGGTCTTTTCTACTTATCAACATCATCTTCTCTGCTCTTTCAGAGACTGGTGGTTTCCAGACAAAGGGGGAAATGAGAAAATGCATGAGCTTGTTATCAAACAACACAATTCAGCCTTGTTGTCTTGTGTTATATCTTTGTGGGTTTCTTTCGCAGGAGTTGGTCTTCTCTTTCGTTTCAGGCCATTTAAGATATTCATGGAGGTGATAAAAGAGTGTGATAAAATCCGTAACGTTGGAGTTTGGTCCTTTGAGATAGAAAGATTGCCTTGTTGATGGCCAACAATGAATAAAGGTCTTGTGAGCTTAAGTGTTGTGTTATTTATTTGTCTGAGATTCAGATGACACTATTGATGCGAGAAGACTCTGTCTCTGTAGCAATCTCCACAAGCTGTTGTCTCCTGACCATCTGAGATCAGATCTTCATCATACGTACTTTACAGGCTCATCTCTAAAAAGAGTATTCTCCTCAATTATTTTCTTAAACGTTCAACACATTTAGTCTTATACTGCAGTAATAGCGAAGTATATAGCACGTATCAAAACTTCCAGCTTAGTATGTATGATGAATTGTTGTGGGTATGATATTTTAACCGCTCTACACTTCCACTTTTGATATCAATCTCATAAACTTAGCGGAGCGAGAGCATGTCTCCACTCGGGGGCTTTGTACATTTCAGATCCTTTCCACAGTTTCTCACCGTTCTTACGACCAAAAAAGCTTCTTCTCAGCCAGTTCAATCGTCTTGTTGCTGCCTTCGCAAAGTTGTAAATCCACATGAATGATGCAGATGTCGCGATTAGCAGTCACTCATAACCATAGCCTACAGGTTTTTAGATCGAAGTGTAGATGTTCATATAAGCAGCAGGACAACTTCATTCGAGTGCCATATATTTGAGGCGAGTACACCCTAACCTTCCCAATCTTCTTAAACATCAGTGAAACTAAAATAGAAGACACTGAACCTCACCTGTTCGCCTATTAGCAAGATAGCAGACCTGCAGACTGCTCCTGAACGGGGACTCGCTCGGGCAAAGTATGGCGCAGTCTATCGTCATGCGAGGTTGGTCGTGGGGATGAGCAATAATGAATGGGCTTGGTATCGCTTCGAAAGGTCCCTCGTGACAGAGACACAAGGTATTTGTGCCCGGGCGATAGGAAACATAATTTCTGTTGCAATATAATACGTCAACACGAGCAGCAAGCTTGTAATATCAAAAATCAGCGGGAGCTTGAATGTTTGAAGCGAGTTCCCCGTGTCTTCTCAGTATCCTTTCCTGACTTCTACCTTCACTTACCCTTCCTGCTTCTCCTCCTCAGTTTGGGTCGATCATCACACCTCACTTCATCGAGATTTCTAACACGTTCAGCAAAGGCAGTTCGCAGATCCTCGTACGATCATGATGTCGCAAAGTCACAGGCTTATTGCGATCTCTTTTGTGACGATGACCAAGGGAGATCGTCTGGCGTCCGGAATGTTGACATTGACAACATTGAACAAAGGGCATCGCACGCAGGTAACGTAGTGTCCATCTCCGAAGAGATGGATGTCCCCCTGTCTCGCATCGAGAACATCCAAGTCAAACCTCGCAACTTTGACAAGAAAGACGAACAATGCAAGCACGCCATCGAAGTCCGGGAGGGAGATCCCACCGGCCGAAACCCCAAGGCTCGGCAACCGACCCTCCCCGAAAGACGGCCTGGTTAGGAAGTCCCCTAGGATGAGGTGGTTTCCCCTCCGCTTCGGACTGGAGTGTCTACCATCATCGTTCACGCACCAATGATCAGCGCATGTTTGCCGCCCTCAATCACCGACTTTGCTTGGCTCTAGTAAGGAATGAAGTTTCCTCGCCCCAGAATGACGATGGAGGATGTCGAAGGCGTGTTCGAGAGGGTTGTCTTTGGTGGCCAGAGAAGCCAGTCTCCTTAGGGGTCCCATCGAGACATTCGACTTGAGGTTGGAGAAAGCTGCCCGCCTACCGCGAACAGGACATTCCCAGGAGGCGGACCCTCCCACCTCCGCGCTCGAAGGGGCGGACCGTCGCATAGCGCGCAGAGTGTCTTGTCAAGGGAGCCTACCGCGAGCAGCGGAGCGATCAAAGACGGGGCCCACGTGCAGCGGAGACACGAGGGATTCGGAATCAACAGTCTGGCCACTCGGGGCACGAGGTACGGCACGGGAAGTAATAGCTGGACACACGGGAACTGATTGAGGTGTCTAGGCTGTGCGGGACGGAGCCAAGACTGGTCTGACCAAGTGCAGCGGCGCCACGGAGAAGAGAAGAAATCCCGCTTACACTGGGCATTCTTGGACGTGGCTACCACGAGAACCGTGCTGTCTCTGTTTCTCGTCACGTAATCCCGTCGAGGGAAGGCCTATCAAGAACTCTCGGAGCCGTGCCTGTGGAGGTTCTCTGGAGGCCTGGACCCGGCCCCGAGAGCCATCACAAAATGTGGCAGTCTTCGCCTGTACGGGTGAAGGCTCAGACTTCCCCTACACATTACTTGGCATTTCTGGCTCGGCCATGATGATGTGCGGACATGGACGGGACCGGTTTGACCTGAAAGACTCACAAGTGTTTTACACAACAGGTAGTCAGCCGCCAGACGCCCTTCGCCCGGGAGCAACTTTCAACTTTGAGGTATTGCCCATGCCCTCGATCAAGAGAAAGATGCAACGTGACGAGCCATCCTGACGCAGCGATTGCAGACTGGCCACGAAGTAAGGGCGGAATCTCCTCTTGGCATGTCTTTTGGATCTGAAAACCATTCTGACTCGGTATGACAGAAACGGGAATGACGTTGGAGTCCGGGGGCGGACGCTTGTTGGCGGACCGGCGGCAGGCTGAAGTTGTTGAGTCCACCTACGTATGGGCCAAAAGTGTCTCTCCCCATCCCCGATGAGTTGTGTGACGAGATCGTCTTTGTCTGCGGCGCTTCGGCATGACGTGCGACTAAGCCATGGAGATGCCATTCCATTCCTCTCACGATGCCTCTAACTGGATCAGTTGGTGTTGAGTCGGAGTGGGAACAAAACTTGATCTCGAATTTCCCACATCTTGGCGGGAAAAGGTCGCACTCGGCTTGCAACGGAACATGTTGATTCAGCCGCCAACAAGCCAGAGTCCATCGTTCACGTCCCTGGGCTTAGATGCAGTCCAGATCTGGATTGGTGCTAAAGAAGACTGCTGCTGCCTTGGCTCACACAAAAAGCGCACCTCCACATTGCTTGTAAACTGCCCAAGGCGGTCAAGTTTCTCAGCCTCAGAGGATCCCATTCCGGTCACGTTGCGCACAATGTCTTGCGTGGTTTTTTACGATGGCGACATATTCCGCTAGAGAGATGAAATCCTCCTCAACATATCCCGCGGTTAAGTTGACCGGAGGGGAAATATGTGCGACAGCGCCGGCCCGCGGCCGTCTGTTGCCAAGGCAGGATTCTTGAGAACGTCCATATGACCGGGGCACGCATCGTGATTCGATAGGTTTTGGCGAGACTTGCGATCCCTCAGAAAGCTGTCAGTTGTCACGTTTTCCCTTCAGCTCAAGCCGCTTATGCTTGGGCGGCTCAAACGGGTAAAGGCGGGAATGCAAGCTCCCGTTAGGGAGAACGGGAAAGGAGGTAAGTGGAGGCTTAGAGGCTGGCCGGGCTGAGACAAAATAGACTTATTGTTTTCCTCACTTCACACGTAATGTTTTTTTATCTCTCGCTCTCTCTCTCTCATAATTCTCTTGATGGCATCAAGACGAAAGCAGAGACTACGGCCAGGAATCCACAAAAGAGAGGGGGGGCAACTTAACAAAAGACTCGGAAGGGGGAAAAGCCTCGTTGTCAGTAAGGAACACTGTCCAGGAAAAGCAGGTTTGAGCGATCCTCTTTGGGTGATCTTTGGCAGCTTTGTCGACGGTGCCGGATGCCGCAGGCATTACACCACAACATCACATCACTCAAAAGCTGTGGTATGCAATTCTACCGGTGATCGGCGGCGGGAGCAACGGTGGAGCCGGAATGGGTTGACTCTGATCACGAAATATCTCCCCGCAAACGTCACGACAGCTTCGGCCGAGATGTTCGGTCCTGTCTCAGTGAGGGGCACGGGTGGATATGGAAATGCGCGCTTGCCCACAGAGAGTAGAGGCTGGGCGGAAATTATGAGCCCCGTGGCAACCATTCCTGTTCCCGTTCGCAGAGATGCGGTCAGCCAATGAGCTGCCCAAGAGACAAGATGTTGCATCCCTCCACCACGTAGATGGTGTCTTACTTTTGAGTTATCCGTCAGAGACACGACGGACGGATGAGGCAGCGGGCGGCCATCAACACCAAACGTCCATTGGTCGAGTTTCGCGGAAGGAGCTGTCAAAGGCGCATGGGTTGAGACTCCCGCCCTCCCTAGACCTTCTTGGCTACAGCCTAGCCCTAGCTTCAGGGTCGCGAGGGTCCACCGGCCGGCAACTTGGTCCGATGTTGAGGGTGAGGATGACTTCGCGTGGAGTTGCGAGTGTGTGTTGTGATGTACCTCATTCGGAAATGCGTCTGAGGCTTCACGAGTCTTACACGCTGTGCGGCTGGATGTGTGTGAAGGCCACGTTCAAAATTCTTTGCTCCCTTGGCGTCGAGGGGGCAAGACGAGGGACAGGACGACGAAGACGGAAAGCCAGAGTCGACGACATGTGAGGTGGGCAATGGGATGATGGGAGCTTCAACGAGGAGAATCGTGAGCTGGATGAATTATAAAAGGCCTCATCTTCCACCGTCTGGATTGGAATATTCTCTCTCATCATCACACACAGCTTCAACTACAGGATAGTCAGCCGCTTCTTCTCTCAACTCTCAAGTCTTCGGAACACTTCTCTTTCACGCTTCAAGCAAACCACTTCTTCAAACCCCTCCAACCATCAAAATGAAGGCCTCCGTCGTCACCCTCGCTCTCTTCAGCGCTGCTGCCATCGCCAACCCTGTCGCTGTCGAGAAGCGCGAAGTCGAGCCCCGTGCTCTTCCCTCGGTCCCCGCGCTCAGCGGTATCACCGGCGCCGCTGGCCTAGCCAACTTGGGTAGCATCCCCGTCGTCACCGGCCTCGTCCCCGCTGGGGATGCCGTCGCTACCTTGACTACTCTTCTCCAAACCATTCTCAACACCCTCCAAACCTTCAGTAAGCGCCTGCCCCCCTTCACATGAACATCAGCGTCAAAACTGACTTGTTTCGCAGAGTCTGGTGTTCCGGGTAATGCTCTGGGTGCCATTGGCACCATTCCTGGCGTCTCCGGCCTCACCGCTCCCGTCTCCGCCCTCCCTGTGGGCACCAACCTCACTCCTGAGCAGGCGATTGCCCTGGCCACCAGCCTTCAGTACCAACTTGGCAACCTCACTGCCCTTGCCGCCAACCTGCCCACCGGCGGCCTTCTGGCCGGCGGACTCAACGCCAACCAGCTCACCACTGTTCTGAGCGGTATCCAGGGCGCCCAGGCCATCCTTGGACCCTTCCTCAACTCTGGCGGTCTCCTGTCCAACCTTGGTGGTAAGTCAACATCCTCTCCCGACTTCACTTGCTGAACCAAGCTTAACAATGTCAATCAGGTCTCGGCGGTGCTCTTTCCGGCGGCGCTGTCGGCAACCTTGGACCGCTCCAGATCCTGCAAACCGCTCTCACCACCGTCCAAAACCTCGTCTCCAGCGCCCTCGCCCTCCTCACCGGTGGTCTCCTCGGCGGTCTCCTCGGCGGTGCCCTCGGCGGTGGCATCGGCCTCTAAGCTGAGAGCTCCGTCACAGCTAGGGACTCAATCCGGGCAGGCCATCTTGCAGTCGACAGCGTCGGCACTTTTGCACACGAAAGCCATGAAGAGTTCTTGGCTTGGCTGATAAAGCTTCCCCCTCTCCTAAATTCCTTTGGGATCGGGGGCTTGGCTTTCTCAGACTTACACGATCATACCTCAACCTTCCGACAACGCGGCTCTGATTTGACATCAAAAGTTTCCGAAGACTTTCTGAAGATTACTTATTCCTGGAAGCGTTCAGCGGTGTGGATCATTCATCATCTTGGGGACTTTCAACTTTGTTGCAGGCACAATAGCGCGAGTCCCAGTGGCTCCCTTTTTCTCGTCTCGCTTATAATCTGGAATTGTCTTTTTTAATCATTTCTAACAACCGAAACCTTCTCTTCTTCTTGTCCCCCTAGACTCAGCTCTAGACAATCAATAAACAGTCAATCCTTGCTATAAAACACTTGCCTTTGTCCTGTACCTGAATGTGAGTGGAAGTATGCGGCTGATGGATGGTTTGGGCAATGGCAGAGGCTAAACAGTCTCGCATGCCAGGGTGTTCAGATCCGGGAAACTGGGAGATGATATTATTTCTCAAACTCTGGCTTCCAGGTTTCAAGATCCTTCACGTTCCAGACCTGTCTCTTGTCGATCTTTGTGGCTGCGTCTGATCTGGGCAGTGATGGGCGGCCTTTGGAATGAATGACGATGGTAGGATGAACGTCGGCGGACGGAGTGGATCCCGATCTCTAGAGCTCCATCATCGGGTCACGTGATTCTACTTTCTCGATCGACGCAGCCGGCCAGCCAGCCACTTACCAAAGGGGCTCCAGATTAAACACTGCAGCGAACACACGACTAAGAGACGATCGCAAACCCGCCCTGCCGCCACCGCGTCTATCTGAGATGCTTAGCTTAGCGGGCACGGCGGGCCCGCCTACATCATCCATCAGACCAGACAATCGACAGTTCATCCTCGTGAGGCCGTCGAGCATGCCGGAAGCTTCGATCGAAGCGACCCCTGCATACGACAACGACATCCTCTCTGCAGCCGTAGCGTACAATGAAGTCTCCCGATCCCAAGCATATGAGGGTCTACTGGGGACAGGGGACCCTTAATGCAGCCTGGCTGTTGGCGGCGTCCAGGCGCCGCGGCGCGCCGGTCGAGCTCCCCGCGTTATCGGCCGGCGCTGCGCCCCCCTATCGCTTTCTCTCTTCCGGCGGTGGTGGTCTCCCCACACTTTTTGCCCACGTCCGCGGACGATCCTTGCCGTGTGTACCAAGAACGCCAATGATGGATGATCCGTACATGCGCAACATGCCGTCGTATTTGCCCATCCAGTCCTGGGCCAATCTCCTGCTGCGCATGTCTCTGCTGCTTACTTTTTGCCCGCAAACCCTTCGTCACAGCTGCCTGTCGTGCCTGTGTCGATGTTGCAGGACGTGCCAATCATCGCCCCAATCGAACAAACCATCACGTGTCCAACTCATGATTCGCGAGGGTTTTGGCTACAATGCTGCCAGTGTTTCGCCCGCTCGTGTGTTTTTCTGATGTGCTTGTCCATCCATACCTGGGATCCCCCTCCCTTGCCTTCAGCTCTCTAGCACACAGAGAGGAGGAGAAACACTGGGAACATGGCCCCTTTGCCTGAGATCGCCGGCGTTTGACTGGCTATCCGGCCATCTCGGCCCAGGTCGTGATCAGACCACCAACCTGGGTTTGCATGGCCTTCCCGCGCGGGGTAAACCTCGAGAGGAGAAGAAGCGAGGTGCAGCAGGAGGTACCTGCCAGAGCTTACACGGCAGAGGCCGCTCCAACAAAGTGACAGCATCAGCACCAAGCGGGGAGCCGATTTGCAGAGGGGGAAAGGGTGTTTTACGTACACAAACACTCAGGGTAGCTTGATGTAACCAGACTGATTTTAGGATTCGTCGTAAAAGTATACATACGTACCCCCTGGAACTAAAGAAGTGCGGCGGGCGCTACTGGAGACCTCCGGTGATGAAGCGAGCGAGTAAACGCCGTCATCGTCCTCACCGGCGCATCGACAAGCTTTCCCGCATCCCTTGTGTCAGAGGGGTGGGCGCTGGCCTCATTGGTGAAGTCATCCGTGGAGAAGGGAGACGAGTCTGGAATACCCTAGACGGGATACCTCTGGGAACTTTGTTCTGGCAGGTCGAGCTAAGGTGAGCTTGGGAAGAGCTGAGTCGCTTATATACCCTCATGCTGCCGCTCCTCTCCTTTATGAAAATGTCAGAAGTATTCAGCACAACACTCACGCGACCTGAACACTACAACAATCAGATCAATCACCAAATCTTACAACACCGCTAACATGGACTCCGGAAAGACCAACAACGCCCCTGTCTCCCCTACCACTGGCCGCAGACGTGTACGTGCCTCCTCATCCCGGGTCCCCAGAATGACGTAGCTAACGTTTGCACCCCGCATAGAGCTCAGGCACTCTCTTCCAAGGCCTCATGGACCAAAAGCGTCACGATGGCACCGCAGCACGCAGACAGTCAATGACCGACTCTAAGCCGGCCCCTGGATTTATTGGCCAGATGTGGCACAAGTATGCGATGAGCACAACCTTTCGGATAGAAGAGGATACTGACTTGGACCAGCTGGACACGCGGCCCGAGCCCCCCGAAATGAATGATGTAAATGGCCGTCACTCGGGTACAGGAATAAAGGAGGCGTTATGATCCGGTCCTTCGTGTCTGGGAGTGTATTGACACACTGGCGTTGGTACGATATTGTGTGTATGAGCATAGCAAAACGCTGCCACAGCGGAAACTGCTGCAAAAATTGAACGTGGTTATCTATTCTGACGTGTAAGGTTGAGACCCAAATTTATGTCTGAGGACAGACGGAAAAGACTTCGAAACATCGAACAACAACACCCTTTGCTGTGCTCAGACGGCGCCATAGGTCTGAAATATACAACGTCAGATTCCTCCTTCACAATTTTCAGGAAGCCAACTTAAAACTTTGTTTCACTACAGCATTGTTTTGCAGACAAACGAAGTGGCAAGTTGTGAGCAAGCCGACGTGGAAGCCAACAAAATAGTTGGCCGGCTGATGCAATTGCTATTAATGGATGTCACCCATATACCACCACCAGCACAACCCTGGATACAATGGTTGAAGAGTCTTCACGTTGTAAACACGATGTTTGGGGACAAATGTCAGGCTTGAATTGCGGCTGTACAGGACTATCTTTAAGCATAGAGAATCATGAGGCATCTCTCCCCGCGCAGAAATCCCCCACCTGCAGCCCCCCTTTTCAATTTTTTGCCCACTGTACCAAACCCCGACACTGTGATCAAGCATAGGGTTTTTTGTAACGGTCACAAACATGACCGTATATGAGAGACGCGACCAGCCCAAACCCATGAAGCCCCTCGGCCTCCATTCCAAACGTTAGCCCCACGTATTCGGCACCCAAAAATTGAGTGATGGTGTGGTTCGTGGGGCAGATCCTCCTCGGCCTAGTCCGAGATGCTGGCTCCGGAGCAAAGTAGCCTTGCTAAGACGGTGCAAAGAAGGCCCTTACTATCGCGCTTGTCTCCTTCAGAAAGGACCCCGCCTGGATGGCACGTGGACAGGACCAACATTCGGTTGAATCCTGCCCCCGTCTGTCAATCCACGACAGCGGTTGTGTCACTTGATCTTTTCAACAGCCAACCACGGCAGTTACAGCAGTTTCCGCGTCAATATGTGCTCCGCAACGTCGATATGCGCGATGCGGTCTCCAGGAAGTTGAACGCAGAGTTACCCAGTTAAGTTGTTAACACAGTAGATTTTCACACAGTAATGATCAGAGATCAATGGTGATCAAGGATCTCAACGAAGATGGCCGACATCACGTCTCGACTCCGAAAATGGGGAGACAACATCAGCGGTGATGGATGAGCTTTGCAGATCTTGTTGTGATCGATGATCAAGCGTGACCAACGCAGGCTCGAAGCTCTTCTTCGGCAGCGCCAGAGCAACCATCAATGTCGATGAGATGAGTCTGCGGGTCAATGGTGGCCGATCGTTAGAAACGAGCGTGGCCAAATGTCGAGAGCGGAGGATTGTCGGTAACCAATCATCCACAAAACACGCAGTCGAGCGGCGTCGAAATGCCCGCCCGAGAAGTTCGGGAGGCAAGCTCCCAGGCCGGAAAGGAAATCCATCTTTCTAGCCACAGATGTCGGAGGAGCACAAACGAGTGCTGCCAACGACAATCCAGTTGATCCGGCATGGCATGACAAGGCATGGCATGGCAGACCAAGGCAGTTTTACGTCCTGCCCAGGACAATCCATTGGAGCCTTTTCAAGTCATGCCCAGGACCAAAGACACAGCCGAGACGCTGTTTTAGGGTTTGTTTTTCCAAATCCTGTCCTTAGACATAAATTAGCACTTTTTACGAGCACACATCAATCGACGGATGAACGTACTACCCAGCGCCGGAGTCGGCAAAAAAGAAAGACCCGAGAATGCCGAAGATGTAGACAAACAAATCATTATCGTCGCGTTTCATCAGAATTAGGTAATTTTTCCGAGGCTCTAATTGCTGAATGAATGAGATGCAGTCGTTCGTTTTGGTTGCCCAGGCTTGGAGACATCACAAGTCTAGAGGTCGTTTCTGTTTTGATTGTTAGTATCATCACTTAGGCAGATAGTCAGCTTGCCTACCACACGTGACTCCGTAGCAAGAATCATAACCGTAATGCCCACCAAAGATGCTGAATGGAAATCTTGCCGCTCATTGTAGCTTCCTTGCAACGCCGTGGGCCTTTTAACGTCCTGCCCAGGACAAAACCACCGGCACGAGTCGATTTCGCTGATGCGACAAGTCCAGCATGTGGGGCAATTGAGGCTCCTTGAAATGATAGTCCAGCCTCCGTGATGCTTCGCCCAAGCATTGTTGGATTATTTCTTGGGACCTTTTGACGAAGCGCTTCTGTGATCACTTTGAACTTCAGGCGCCAAGAGAAACCGGTGTGCTGGCTGAGGCATGTCGCCTTGGTCAAACGGGGAGGTGGGACTGGGCAAGCATTGTTAGCTTACAACTTTGCGGTGCCATGTTTGCAAAAAATGCTCTTCACATACCTTGGAGAGGCTGGGTCGAGAGGCCGCCGTGTAGCAGACCATCAAAGTGTTCCGCCTTACAGGAGATACGGCATGATCTTGTCCATGGAGACCGTCTCAGTCACCCAGGGAGCCGGTAGAGCATGGCTGGTAGGAGAGGTGCAGCCCTCGATAGCACCTCCGGGCCTTGCGCGGTCATAGGTCTTCAAAACGTCGTCCTTGACGGAAGTCAGAGGCAAACCAAAGCAGAGGAAATCGTCTCAAGAGATCATGGCGAGTGGAAGCACGGCGGTGACAACCACGTCGGAGTCACTGGTGGATCACATGAAGGTGGGAGAAGAGGGGAAAGTGAGGAAAACGGCGGAGAGGAACGGGTATTTCAAGCCCAACGTTGGGCCGAGGACATATCGTAGAACGGTGCCTGATTGCCTGAGGTGTTCTGGACAATGGGTCGGAAGGCGAACCTGATTGTGACGGCAGCTGCGTCGTGTGGCCGAGAGTGGGAGAGGAAGCAGCGAAAGCCTGCGGGTGGTGGAGGGACGTGAGTGGAGTTTAGGATGGGAAGACGTGCGAGGTGGCTTGCTTACGTACACGGTAAGGCGGCAGACTAAGGTTTAATTGATTACCTTGGCTATCTCAGGTAGGTACCTATCTAAGTCGCGTCCTTCCGATAGCGCGCACGGTCGCGGCGGTGAGGAGACCGCACGCTGAGTGGAAGATGCACTGCGTAAGTACGCGCGTGGCGCCAGAAACTGTTGAACCCATCAATCAATTAACAAAACCTTTTTCCTTCTGTTCGCGTAAATAGATACATGATGGCTCACGCCACGCTTTGAAAGGACTACGTTTCGTCACGTTCGGTGCGCTATTTCATCACCTTATTCTTATGCTATTAATTATGCTCTCACGTGAATGAAGTAACTAGAGGGTATCACGACTTGCTATCAACCTCAACGGTGTCACCAACCCGAATTGTGGGATACCTGGCCGGCTTCAAGGAGTCCAGGGCAGGGTCCTGACCCATGTGCGTGCCGAAGTAGACTTTTCCGTCAAATCTTCGAATCTTCGCCAGAGTCACGAATGGTTCTTCATGCCTCTCACCGCTTTCCTGATCCACACAAACCATCTGGCATCGCCGGCAGGAACCCATAAGCTTGAACTCGTTTTCGCCTATTGACAGAGTCGTCCAGGTGTCCTCCGCCCATGCTAAGTCCTTTGAATCCGAAGCTGGGCCAATGACAATATTGGCACGAAACGCCGCCGACGGCACTGGTTCCCCACCGCTGGCCTCGATTTCATCGTTCAGGGCGCGCAGACTCGCGGTGTTGATAAGGAGGATGGGGCTTTCGTTTGAGAGGAGAATTCTGCTTGGTGGCTGCTCAGAGTCCGAGTCGGGTGGAGACGGCAACTCTGGGAAGGCTCCTGGGCATACTCTGGCCGCTGTTGTTCTGATTTGTTGATGCTTCTGGGGTTTTGCTTTGGCGTGACGCATAGCGGGACCTTGTCCACCTGCTGGAAAACGAGCTAATACACAGGGAACACCAAGAGCATCGCTGAAGAAATCGTTGATGGCGTCAGAATTGTAGATCTGGGGCGTGATGTTGTCACCACAGACACGGGAAGATCTTCCACGTGACGAAGCTTTTGAGTCGAACTGAGTCGGATCTGCGGAAAGGGGTATCCGAATCTCATCGGGTACGTGAAATGCCCCTTTGCCGCTAAAGGAGACGCATAAGTCTCCGCTCTTGAAGTCAAGGGAGGGCCTTATCAGGGCCATCATCGGATATCGTTTCTGACTGAGAACTTGGCCAGATCCTTGATGGACGAGACACCATTCTCTGTCCCAAGCCAAGCCCTCGGGCTTCACCTCCCATGCATCGCCCCGAGGTACGGAATAGCCCCCGCAGCTCTTGATAGGGTAAATATTGATGCCCTGTACCTGGATCTTCTTGCCGGGAATGGAGATCCTTGGTCCCACGTCGACGAGCATGGCATCCTCTCGATAGAACTCGTGGATGAAGTCAACGAGGAAGTCCACATCGGACGTGGTGCTCATAGCGCCAAGGCTTGCGCGAACGATACCTGTCGGCTTTCCAGAAACGATATCTTCGTCTGTTCCGCATCGAAAACCAGCAGAAAAGTTCCTCCGCATCTCCCAGGGTTTCAAGCCAAGTACTGATGCTACACCTCCAGGGCTGCAGACACCTCCAGTCCGGATATGCAAGCTTTTCAGCGTTGCCAACTTTTCAAATTCATGGAGGCTAACCCAAGCACCAGCTGAATTGCGGATGTTGAATGCGACGAGTGGACCCAATCCGTCAGACGCCGCGTCGTCCGTAGTACGTTGCGAGTAGACGGTACAGATCGGCGCTCCGTTGCCGTGGGTGAGAGCGGTCAGGCCCTGGTGAAGACGCCGCCTCAGAAACGATGTGTGCGATGCCACACAAGCCATAGTTCCGAATAGGTCGGCATGGGCATCAAGCGCAGCATCAAGGGCAATAATACTGTGGAATGGTAATGTGCCGTCTTCAAGTCGCTCGTGCAAAAATGCGGACTTTGGAGAATGCCACCGCTCTCTGCCACAGATGACCATGTCGACGGTGCCGCCGCCAAAATAACGCCTCCTGTCGAATACCGCCTCTGCTTGTTTCCTGATGATGAGGGCTCCAAGGTCTGGGAAGCCAAATATCTTGTAAAGACTGAGAACAGTGAAATCTGGTGCGGTCGATGCGTCACTGAGGTCCAAAGGGGAAGTGGAAGCTAATGAGGCGGCATCCAGAAGGGAATAAAGACGGCTACAGGGTGGTTCAGCTGTCTGTCTGAGAAGTGCTGGCCAGCTTAAGGGGTATCGACTACCATCCATATGAGACTGGGCTGTGTATGCGAAGAGCACGTCTGATTCAGATTGATTGAGTGTAGGAAGTGGAACTTGCCCCGATATCCATTCTTTGACCTGGGAGTCGTTGACGCACTCGCTATAGCGTGCTTCCTCGCGGACTCCGACTATGCTGGTATGGCATGCTTCATGGTAAGCGAAGAAGAAGCCGTCCGGTGAAGCTCGAAAGGCATCAGCAACAAGTTTAATGCCAGCTGTGGTGTTTGCCACGAAGACCAAGTCGAACTCTGATGGGTCGGCGTTGAAGAATCTCAGGAGTCGTAAACGGACATCTTCAATCCTGGATGTCGTGTGCTGAGAAGGCGATGAAGCTGAATGTGGATTTCCGAATAGATTTGACATCATGTCGGCAGAGAACCTGTCGATGAGGGACTTTGAGTAGAGAGTTGTGCCTGCATGGTCAAGATATATAGAGTCTGTGAGGGTGGTCAACAACACTGGAGTTGTGTGGACTCAACACCATTGGCGGAGACTACCTTTCAACATGGGGTACTCTCTATCCCGAAACCCCTCCACGCGAGGGTTGTACCCTTTCGCCTCGATATCAGCCATGACTGAGTAGATGGAAAAACCACCAGCAGAATGATGCTCTCCAAACGATGCAATTGAGGGTTTGCTTGAACGCGGAGGGGTGAATAGCACAGAAAGTGGCTGAGAGTAACGAAAACGCCGGTTGCCCCGTGTATAAGAAATGCGCCGGATTAGGTGAGACAAAGCGGTAGACCAAGACCGTGCACTCGAGACGAATTACACAAATGAAAGAATATCGCCACGAGTGTCATTGCGGAAAAGAATCAGGAAACCCGGCGAAGACGGAGATGTGGTTTTGATAGTATCGTTGGAAGGCGGCCCTGCCCGTCATTCATGCTGGTAGCACCGGGCACCTCCGCTACCGTCTCGTCGCTTGCCACAGCACACTTCGCGGGGAAGCACAGTGGGGCGAAGCACGATAAGGCAAGACGCGGAGCCGACCCAGCACTGTGACCCCTTTCCATGTTGCTTCAGGCTGCCTTAGGTAAGCGGATGAACCCGAGCACAGACCTTCAAGTGGAAAGAGGGTCCAAGTCCCGTCACCCGCGTACGCACGGTCCATGTTCCGCGGTCAGCCGCACTAGCCACAGCAACCTATCCGTACCTGTTCAGGAGCGCGTTTTCTCGCGAATTCAATTTACGCGACTCCAGGAGTAGGCGCGTTTCCCGGTCATCGTCGTGGTCCGCGCCTACCACCCTATTTCTTCAGTTCCACTCGCAACCGCAAATCCACTTCTTCCAATCTTTCAACTTCTCCTTCCTTATGGTCGCCAAAGCTTCGGCTGAACTTTCCCCGATCGTTTTTTTTGCGAATTGTCAGTTGCGATTGCCTCTTTACTTTAATACATTACCGCAATGTCTCGCGCCTCACTCCTCGGCAAGCGGACTAGGACCGTCCAGGACCAAGGTAAGCTCGACCGAGACCTGTCAACGGTCCAAACTTTGTCGCTGACTGCCTTGCCAGATCAAGTCCAGCTTCCAGCGAAGCGAACCAGAAGACAGACTCGAGCCGCACAAGAGAATGACGAGAACGCAGACCCCGATGCGAATTCCACGTCCGAAAGCGATTCGCAGGTCGACGATGCCTGTGCTGAGCCCTCTCCGAGGAAGCTCAAGCGTTCCCGATCCCAGACTCTGGCTAAGGCGATCCCTGTCACGCCCCAGACTCCTCGGCACCGAGATGTCTTCACAAATTCTCCTTCAACCCCTCGAATGGCTGTCAAGTCCGCAGGCAAGCTGTTCCAGAGAATGACGCCGCAATCTCCTCTCACACCCGGCTCTCTTCAAACTATCTACCACTCAGCACGACAACTCTTCGCCCGCGGTGCTGATCCCGGCCAGCTTGTGGGACGAGAGCAAGAGCGTGAACAGCTGTCTCAGTTTATCCAACAATGCTCATCTGCGAATCCCAGCGGATGCCTCTACGTCAGCGGACCCCCTGGAACCGGCAAGAGTGCAATGGTGAAGGAAGTCACAGAGCATTTGACCGAGTCGACAGCTGTGCGGCAAGCAACAATCAATTGCATGAGCATCCGGTCATCCAAGGACCTCTACAACACCCTGCTGGATCTCTTGGGGCACGATAGCGACCTCTCAGAAGCATCGGCAATGGAGGCGTTACAAAAGATCTTTGTGACGAAGAAGAAGGATTCGTCTGTCTACCTGGTCGTTCTGGATGAGATTGACCACATCTTGACCATGGGTCTGGAGAGTCTGTACCGCTTGTTCGAATGGTCCCTGCAGCAGCCATCCCGACTCGTTCTCATCGGCATCGCAAACGCCCTCGACCTCACGGATCGATTTCTGCCACGCCTCAAGTCGAAGAACCTCAAGCCGTCTCTCCTCCCTTTTCACCCCTATTCAGCGGCCCAGATCAAGAGCATTATCACCACGCGCTTGATGTCGCTGCTGCCAAAAGACAGCAAGCAAACGACGACTCCTTTCATTCATCCTGCAGCCATTGAGCTTTGCTCGAGAAAGGTGTCGGCTCAGACAGGAGATCTGCGGAAAGCCTTCGAGATTTGCAGGCGCGCACTTGACTTGATCGAGTCAGAGACAAAGCAACAACACGAAAACGAGGCAAGGGAGAAAGTTTTGCAGATGACACCTTCTCGGAAGCCTCTTGGCGAGAACGCCAACATGGCTGCAACTGGCGGCTCCCGAAGCGTATCTCACGTTGCCGCGGCGTCTCTGAAGGCCTTGACAGCAGAGACGGCACCTCGGGCTGCCATTGGACATCTGAACAAGGTGACGGCGGCAGCTTTCAGCAACGGCACCAACCAGAGACTGAAGGCACTCAACCTTCAGCAGAAGGCTGCGCTCTGCTCACTGGTGGCCCTTGAGAAGCGCAACAGATCGGCGAAGATGGCAAACGGCTTGGCAACTCCGACTAAGTCGCAGTCACTCGCCCCCACAGTCAAAAGCTTGTGTGAGACTTACACGATTCTTTGCACCCGAGACTCTGTCCTTCACCCACTGTCAAGCTCAGAGTTTCGCGAAGTCATCGGAAGTTTGGAGACATTGGGCCTGATCAACCAGGTTGATGGAAAGACAGGGGGCCTTGTAGCAATCCAGACGCCAAGCAAAAGAGGGCGTAAAGCGGCGATGCCAACCGGCGAAGACAAGCGGGTGGCTAGCTGCGTTGGAGAGAAGGAGATGGAGAGCATCGCCGAGGGCGTGGGTGCAGCCATCTTGACCCAAATTCTCAGTGGCGAGGCGCTGGATTGATTCTTGTACTATGGCATGCGACATGGAGTTCTTTGGGAGTTTTTTTTTTCTGCGTGGCAGTAGGGTCTGGAAAAGCATGGCACGTGGCGTTTTGGGGATATAACGCAGATCGATAGACATGATCAGCGCAGCATTGGACGTCAGCAATTATCTGAATATCAATGGGATAGATGGTTGGAGGGTATGGTGTAAGATGAAGAGAAGTGCGGAGGACGGACATCAGCATGGTAGATGCTCGCGTGTCAGCACGCAGATGGTGTGAGAAAGGCATAAGAACGAGACATTAATAGCATGATACCAGACGGTTAAAACGAAACAAGGCTTGTGGAGAGCAGAGCAGACAAATGGTGCCCGAGTCGCAAAAGATGCAGCAGACGCTCAGATGTGAACTGCAGTGAGACGATGAGGCGAAACGGAGGAGCTGCGGGCTGACGCACCGGCGTCAGCTCGGGATTTGGTCAGCCCATGTGGAATGGAATGCCTGATGTTCTTGGGCCGGAGAATTGAATTGTCTGGTGTTTCTCCCGCAGGCCTGCGGCGGGCACACGAAGTCAAGTACCTGGAGACAGGCTCCAGGTTCACAATTGCAACCAGATCGGGTGCGATCCGCTGCCGCCACAACAGTGTAACAAGACACGACTTTCACAATGTGCATCTCCCTTCCCTCATCACTACCTTATCTTGCCTGCGGTCTTGGCTTGGCACACCTTACAACCGTTAAGGTCAACGGGGGTACCCTCGCAGGGCGTTGCTCAAACCACCTTACCCTTTCCCTTGCTTCCATGTTCTGACCATTGCATACTTAGCATCTCTGCCCAACTTGCGTCTCTAGTCGAAGAAGAGTCGCGCTCGGTCCAGTATGACAACGCGGATGGAGAGGCATTTTACTTACTTCTGTCTGAGGCGGCCGGATGGACTATGTAACTTGCCAGACAAAAAAAGGGTATGCACACTGGACGGAGCATCGAATGAGGTATCCACTCCTATTTTTAGGTCTCGATGTTACTGGCCAGAATTGAGTCCGAAATGCCTGCTTCATGTTCACAGTTGCCTCAAAGAGAAGCAACTAGCAACGCACTCTGCCCAAGTTGATCGGACTATTGAATGGTTGATTGGTCACTTGTCGTCTCGACTGTGAGGTTATTCCGTGGGATACTCGGACGTCGGCATCGAATGCAACGGAAGCAGAGCCAGTGTGTCGTGCCGATTACACGGAGAAGAACATCAGAGAGAGACAGGCCTGTATTATCACAGCGGTAAACACATGTTTTGTAAGCACGCGGCGCAGGGCACGAAGCACAAGGGGCAGCTCAGACGGCAAGGCTCCGGACAAGCCCCAACAGCGGGAGTGGCATGTCTTGGGTTCTAATGGAAGTGTTTCCCTGTCCCGGGAGGGTATGTCGAGGTACCCGACGACGACCCGATTCCAGTGCCGTCCCGTCGCCCTGACGCCGTGAGTTGCCTTAGTCAGGCGTTAGCAGCCCTAATGACGAGGCGAGCGAGACAACCTGAAGACAAGGACTGGTCCCTACAATTGGGGCTGAGCTGAACCATCTGGGGGTACGTATTCCCGCGGTGCGCCGGCCGTGGTGTTTCTGCTTTCTTGCGTTCTTTCACAAACCACACACACCAACGCTTCATTCAGACACACATCGTCAGTCGGCTGGCCCCCGCCCTTTTGGTGCCGTCCTTCCGCATCAAAAATGGGGCTCTTTCGGTGTTAGTGCAACGACTGCGAAGTTGTTGGTTGATACCAGCCGGGCCTCCACTGTCACATTACATTGTCGCTGACACAGGCGCCCTCCTGCGGTTCCTCGGCCTCGTCACCTCGTCTCGTCACCCGTACACTAGCAGGCCATTAATCTCATTCGCGTTCGGCGTCCAGTCTCTCCAGAGGTCTGGGTCCAAAGTCCGTCCGTCCATCCGTCCAGCCGTCCACTTGCCCACCTAGCGTCTGTACGGATACGCTCCCCGCCCCCTCCTCATCCACGGTAGCAGCAGCCCCTTGGGCATTGGCTGGTTGGCTGGGTAGATGGACTGACACAACTGATACCTGCCTGACGGCCCTTTCTCATTCTAATATCTACCTACCTTACCCATGCGTATTGTACAAGTAGTTGATAGGTGCGTACCTTAGGTATGAGACTGCGAGGTGCTAACAAAGAGGCCCGCGCAACAACCAAACGTCGTGCAATATACATCCGGCGCACCATCCGTACAGCAATACGTACAACACACTACGTGGCCCTGGCCCTGGCCCTGACACCCCCCTCTTCGTCCTAAATTGCCCATTGTCCATCCGCCCCCCGTTCCCGTGCCTCAGGCTTGTTCTTCTCCTGATCCCCGGCACCCACGGGCAATCTGAGACTGTGAACCCTCGAGATTTCCAGAAAACAGGGTGTGAGTACAACAGTCGTTCTCTTGGCAGTATGTTGTACTTTTGGGGTCAAAATGTCGTTTTTTTCAGCGAGAACGCAGGGATGTGTATTGAGCTAATCCTCAACAGGTAATTCAGCCTCCGCCACCTCCTCATAAGCTAATTGATCTTCAAAGTGCAGTAAATCTAACTCAGCAGCCTGTTCTTAGCAATATAAGCCCTATTTTAAGCTTGTAGTTATACTATTTATCCTCTTTAATACTCTTAAGTTGATATATATAAATATTAGTTTATCTATATGCTTTAGCATTATCTAGTTATATATATAGCTATAGAAGAAGTTCTATATTAAAAAAGATCTCTCTGAAGGCACTAAATTAGCTATTATGCTAAAAAGATATAAAGCGATAACTATTAGTTTCAAACCTATAATCTTAGCTTATTGCTATGCCTTATAAGGCTTCTAGTTAGGTTGCTAAAAAGAGCTGCTAAAGCTATAGATATAATAGCTATTATAGGCTTGAAATATTAGAAATTCACTTTAGACTGCTTTTTTATTAATAAGGCTAGCTAGTTTGCAAATAATAACTTTAATGCAGTTAATAATAAAGTTGAGAACATTTTTAATAAGTGTAGAAAGGTTAAATACCTAAACAGCTTAGTTATAGTTAGTAATTTGCTTTGCTTTATAAGCATATAGTATATTATAGAAACTCTCTTATATTATATCTTTAATCAACTTAAACAGCTTACTTAAAATCTTAAGCTCCTATTAAGCTGAAAGTATGCTCTGCTATTAAGAGATAATATAGCTAAAATAGCTTTTATTAGATTTAGAAATATACTACACTTCAGTAATTAGCTTAAGTAGAACATTAAGAACCTCTAACTTACGCTAGAAGCCCTAATTGCATATATAATAGCAGGCCTCTTTAATACACTTCAAAAAGTTATTCTTAGGTATATAGAGTAGAGTGCAATAATGCTTAAGTGCAGCATAAAAGCATAAGAGCAATTAGAAGGTGCAGATCTAACTACTCTATTAGATAATAACTAAAGTAATAAGAGAGTACTTTATACTGTAATACTTAAGGTGCTAGCAGG
The DNA here is from genome assembly GCA_027406005.1 of Colletotrichum horii. Taxonomy (NCBI): domain Eukaryota; kingdom Fungi; phylum Ascomycota; class Sordariomycetes; order Glomerellales; family Glomerellaceae; genus Colletotrichum; species Colletotrichum horii. The sequence continues at coordinate 5,959,611 of JANVYB010000001.1, read as the reverse complement.
TATAGAGATAGGTAAGTTAGAGCTTAGAAGTATAGAAAGCGTTAATAATAACTAAAGCATACTTAAAAGTCTGCTTAAAGTAAGGTAATTATAATATATTGCTAATCAGAAGTTAGAAGCTATAAAAATCACAAAATATACTAAAAGCAGAAAGATCAAAATAGCCTTCTAGCAAAGTGTAACACTTCCTTATAACTTTAGCTATATTAATAGTGAAGCTGTTAATATAAAACAGCTTGCTATTAGAGATTAGTTATAACTTAAGCAAAAGAGAATAAATAGTAATTTAAGCATTATAGCAGTTGCTATAAATATCCTAAGTCTTCTAATATAAAGTATAGCTCTAAAGCATTTATATATATATATTTATAACACAATAAGAAGAAGCATTATTAAAGCTATTAAAAATAATATTAATATAAAGTAAGTTAATTAAAGTTTGCAATACTTACTAGCATATATCCTTATAAACCTTATTAAATAAGCATATTTAAAGTAAATATAGTAAAAGCAGTTACTAGTTATAAAGCTTACTGAAGATCTTAAAAAGGGCAGTACTATACTTATTAGCATAAGCATTAAAAGGCTTGCCCTCACAGTAAACAGCAGTAGCAGCAAGGTAATTAAAGCGCTGCAGCAAGGTCCTGCTGACTTAGCTTATTTCAGCTGTAAAGTAGCTCTAGAGAGGTTGTTCATAGCAAGCCTTAGCTTATTAGATTTAGTATAGCTAGCATATATTAAGATAGCCTTAGAGATAGGTACCTATGCTGGAGAGAGACTTCTAGCAATATTTGCACTCATACTAAATAGTTCTAAAGTTAAAATTAGGAGGTAAGCAGCAGTATTCGCTATAGACGTTAGCGCTGGCACACACCATACTGATGTTAGCGATAGGTAGGCGCAGCAAGTTGACGATATCAAAAAGGGCTGCAGAGGCGTTAAACTGAGGCTGAAAATCAAACTTGAAGTGGAATATTAATTGATCCAGCCGACGCTAACCCAAATAGGCAATACGCTAGCCACTTGCGGTTAGTGTGGCTTAATCGGGCTAGCGCCGTTTTTGTTCTGTTTTTTTTGTTTTTTATGGCGAGTACAGATACGCGGTTTTTTATGAAAAATACGTATTATCTCACTCCCTACCAGAAAAAGCGAAGCTTTCTTGGCAAGGCTCCCTCTTCGCTCTTGGCATATGCAACCAAGAAATCCGCTGCCAGCATCTCTCAAAGATCCCAGCCTGGCATTCCATCATCAAATCAATTCCCCTCCCAAGCTCTAGTAGTCGCCCACCAGTCGGACAGCACGCGGACAGTCCCATCGCGCAAACGAGCGAGCACAGGTCCCTGACGATTCGTCCCGACATACCGAGACCTCGTGGACCCGGTCGAGCCGCTTGTTCGCTGTCGAGCACCGCACCGCACCCGACCAGCTGCTGCTGCTGCTGCTGCTGCTGTTGTGCGCCCCAAGAACACTGCTGAGCTCCTCCGTAAGCCTGGCTCGCGCTCACTCATCACTGCCCGCCCGTCTCGCCGCGTTCCTCCCCTTTCGCCTCCCCGCGCCCACGGCCACAGCCTACACGGCTACGCAATCCTACTGCTGCGAGCCACGAAGGCGTTGCTCTGCGAATCCCCTCGTTGCATGTCGACGTCGAGGGTGCAACCGCCGTCGCCTCTGCTGCGCCCCTTCCCCCGTCTCCATCTCCATCTCCATCTCCGTACTTCGCCCGCCTCCCGACTCCGCCTTCTCCTCCACGTCCTTGCCGTCCTCCTCCACAACCACCGCTGCCGACATCACCACAACCACCGCAATCCCAATCACCACCTCCGACCCCGACCGATCCACGACACCGCCAAAGGCCCGGCCCGCAAGTCGCTGCATACATGGGCGCATACTCGCATTCCAACGGCTCCGTCGAAGAAACAACCTCGTCCACACGCTCGTTTTTTTCTCGCTTCGCCCTGCCGATCCGCTCGCGTACGCGTAACCTCGCCGACTTCCACGTCCGCCCCGACGACCCCCACCGCCAGTACTCGGCTGGCGACCATGTCCGTGGCGCCGTAGTCTTGACCGTCGTCAAGCCGGTGCGCATCACACATCTCACCGTCACCCTACATGGCTACGTCCGCGTCCACAAGGGGCCTGCCGTCAGCGAGCCTCCCGTTGCGAATCCCGCCCTGTCCGGTCGGTCGACAGCACAATACCACGGAAATGGTCATGCTTCGCTCTTCCAGGACGAGCAGGTACTCAGCGGCGAAGGGAGGTTGGAGGCTTCGAAATATGAGTTCAATTTTGATTTAGTGTTTCCCGAAAAGGGCTTGCCTAGCAGCATTGATGTACGGAACCCGTGTTCGATTGTTTGATTGAAACGCAGTGCTGACGCGCTTGGCTACAGTTTGAACGAGGCACGATTTCCTACATGATTACAGCGACTCTGACGCGTCCGACTTCAATATCACCAACAACGTCATGCGACCGAAAGATTCAACTGGTGGAAAAGGTGGATATTGGGCCTCTCGCGCCCCCGCGTCCCCGGACAATTTACCTCGAACCGATTTCCAAAAGGTCAAAAAGAAAGAGGACAGGCGGCGGAGAAAAAGCTTCGCTGGCCGTAGAGAGCGTTGACCATGGTTCGGACATGGAACAGCGCGAAGCAGTGACGCCCGATCCGGCAGCGTCAAACGACGAATCTACACACGATCCACTCGAGCAACCGCGCAGTCCAACTCACACAGACATCCACAGCGAAGTCAGCGGGGACAGCACCATAAGTTCCAGTACAGGCATCAGTTTAGCGCGGGCCGAACCTCGTTTAGGCGGCTCTCTCACAAATTCCAAGATGCAAGCCGTTGACGAAAAAACTATTACGGCTACTATTGAGATGCTCAAGGGCGGCGCATTACCAGGAGACACCGTTTCCGTCAAGGTTTCTGTTCAGCATATCAAGCGGATAAAGAGCATGCACGGTGTTATTGTCACCATGTATCGCCAAGGCAGGATCGATACAGCGCCGCCGGCCTCAATGTTCGCCGACATCATGACGAAAGAAGAGACTAAAAAACTTGCGAAGGAAGACTACTATCCACGATCACGCACTGGCCTCGGCGGTCTCTCTCTGAGCTCCACGTCGTCCCTGAGCGTCTTCAGGAAGGATCTCTCCCAATCGGTTGCCCCTCTGATTATTGATCCGGTAACGTTGGAGACAACAGTGACAGCATCCGTCAAGGTACCTGAAGACGTTTTCCCGACGATCAAAGGTGTACCAGGGGAGATGGTCAGCTTCAAGTACCAAGTTGAAGTTCTGGTCGATCTTGGTGGCAGGCTGGCGAGTCAGCTTCAGGGCGGTGGCCAACCGAGAGTGGGACAATTTGCACCCGGGTCCGCTGCTGCGGAAGGCAACAATGCGGTTGTCAACTCTTGGGGTGGAAACGTCATAGACACGGATCGGTTACGGCGCGAAAAGGGCGTGATATCCGTCGTTTTTGAGGTTATTCTGGGAACCACAGACAGCTCGAGGTTGCGAGGCCGAAGTAATACGGTGCGGACGTACCAGATGCATGATGAGGCGGCCAGCGGAGAGGATATTTCGAGCCCTTGGCCGGTTGACGATATACATGCGGACGACGGCGAGAGCTACTGGCCACTTGCCACACCTCAGAATCCTGGTACCCTAAGCAGGCAACCTACCATCACGATCCAGCCTACGAGTCCGCCTGAGACCCAAGCGCCCGCCTATATCCCTCCTCCACAGGTGCCAGACGAAGCGCGCTTGACAGACAAGGAGCGTGTGAGACGCCAAGAAGAGAGGCTGTTGCCCAGTCAACCGCCTCAGACTTTAGGAGCAGGGCCGTCCGGATCATCCGCACCAGAACCAAATATTTATGATGCCGAAGACGAGGTGCAGCCAGGTCCCTCGGCACCTCACGAAGGGCACCATGCAGAAGAACAGCCGTCAGCGCCAACATTGGACGACCTGTCTACGGCTCGCGAAGCCCGCACAGAGGACAAGCAGGAACTCGAACGACAACGCCTACTGAACGAAGCCAGCGCGCCGCCAGAATTCCCAGACGATTATGACGCCGGACCCAGCGCATCAGCACCACCTGCGGACGTAGCTGAGCCTTCGGCGCCCGCACTCAATGACGAGGAAGAAGATTACGGCGAGCAGTATAGCTACAGGACAGAAGCAGCTGCCGGACAGTCCAGCCACGCAGCAGGCTCGGAACCCTTGCCGAGGTACGAGCGATGATGACCTTTCCGGGGGGTGGAGAGAGAGTAAGAACGATGGCATGAAAACCACTGGTTGAATAGTGTATAATATGTGTGAGTGTGTGTGTGTGTGTGAGTGTGTTGAGCATTGTGCGCCATCTACAAAGTACTATAGAGACATGAACGTGTGATACGATTTGAGAGCGAAAATCAGAGGTAGTCAAAAAAATACAAAATACAATACAATACAAAAATACAATACTAAATACAAAAATACAATACAAAATACAATACATATATTTGTATTGTATTTTTATATTATACTAATTACATATATTTAAAATACAATACAAAATACATATATTATATTTTGTATTTTGTATTGTATTTTTGTATTTTATTATATATATATATATATATTAAAGGCTTTTATAGTATAACTATATATAATTATATATTATAAATACTATTTATATCTTAAACTGCTTAAAAATAAAATATAAGAGAATTATATATTATATTAAACTATTCTAAAAGCTTAACCTAAAAGTTTTAGCTAGATTTTGATATATTTATTATATTTAATATAATAATAGAGCTAATTAATAGATATTTACTCATATCTCTAAGTACTAATACCTATCAGCCCAGCCCACATACAGGATAATCTTAAATACTACCACACCTAAAACCAACCTCCTAAAATCCACTAATTATTTCTAAACTCTTTATCAAATTGAATATCTATCGTACGATTTTATACCTAACTGATTTGAAATCAGAAAATTTTAAGGAATCAGATAGAATATCTCCCCATCTTAATACAGTACATATCTATTTGAATAGATTATTATAAACTATATAAACCCTCTATATTTTCTATTAAATACACTTTCAAATACACAACCAAAAAACAACAAACTTTCACATCAGATTCTTTGAAAAAAATAGAATATAACACTACTACTTTTGTTAACCCTAACCCTACCTATTCTACTGAAGCTATAAAGTTAATTAATGCTTTTTATTTATTTATTCAGTCCTGCTAGGCTAAAATACAAGCCTTTTCCAACCCTCTTATTAGCTCAAACCCTCCCCAAAACCCACTTAACCCCACATTTACTTCCCAATTAGGAGATTTTATTAAAAATTCTAGCTTTTATAGCGATTTTATTAATTTAGAAGCTGAAAAAGAGCTTAAGAACCTTCTTCTTCTTTCTGAAGCTATAGAGGCCCCCCCCTCTGCACAGACAACTAAATATTCCTCTAAACCTATTGAGGAATTACCCGATTTAGCCTTTTTTTCTACTATAAGTGATGCTATTAACCCTGAAGTTACTCTTTTAAACTCAAGGTTTATAGAGCCTTACAGTAGCCCTCCTCTAGCCTCTCCACCCTAAAGCCCTATAATAGGCCCTTCTATAACTCCTTCTAGCTTTAAGAAATCTTCTATAAGTTATTTAATTATTTAAGTATTTATTTATTTAAATATATATTAATATATATATATATATAGGTATCTAAAAAGAAATATAGATATTATAGTAGGAGATATTTAAACTTAGGGAGGCATTATAGTTAGAGAAGTAGAAGAGGGGGGGTCTGTAAGCCTAAATAGGCTAGTATATAGTAGCTTTTCTTTAGTATATATGCTTTTAAGTGAATTTATTTCCTTTATTTTAGTAGTTTAGTTAAGGTATTAAAATAATAAATAATAAAAAAAAAGGTGTAAAACTATAAATTAATCTTAAATATATTTTATAATTACAAAACAATATAAATATATATTATTCGTTTAATAAGTCCCAGTATAAAGAATAATAATTAAGGTATTCTTTCCAAAAAGATATAATATTATTTAAATATAAATAATTATTATTATTCTTATTATATATATCTAAAGTTTCTATATCTTTATTAATTAAATTAATTGTAGATATAATAATTAAACTATAAAAGTTTATCTATATTAATAAAGTTATTAATATATAATATAGTTTATATACTATAATAGTAATAAGTATAATATAAACCTACTAAATTATTAGAACTTAAGTTTAATAAGTAACGATTATTATTATAATATATAATAATATTATATATAGTATTGCTTTTAGTATTACTTATAATACTATTAAAGTATCCTTTTTCATAAAGTATTATATTCTCTTTAATATTAATATTATTAATATTAATATTATTAATATTAATATTATTAGATATATAATATAGGTGAATTTTATGATATATTTCACTATATATCTTATTAATAAGATCTATAGTTTTATATAATACTAAAGTAGAAATATCTAGTTCTAAACTAGTATTAAAAGTAGTAGTATTATCTAAAATAAAAGTAAGTATTAGTATATTATATTATATAGATATTATCTTAATATTTATTACTTTCTATAATTTCAGCAAAGTTATTAAGATTATTAAAATCTTCTAATAGCTGTTTAGATATAATAGTCATTTTAATATAAATAAATATATAATAATATTCTATTATTAATTAAAGTTAATAGTATAATAATAGTATAATCTACTAGTAATTTAGTATTATATATATATTATATATAACTTAATTAATTAATATTATTAGTTATTAATTATTAGTTATTAGTTATTAGTTATTAGTTATTAGTTATTAGTTATTAGTTATTAGTTATTAGTTATTAGTTATTAGTTATTAGTTATTAGTTATTAGTTATTAGTTATTAGTTATTAGTTATTAGTTATTAGTTATTAGTTATTAGTTATTAGTTATTAGTTATTAGTTATTAGTTATTAGTTTTTAGTTATTAGTTTTTAGTAATAATATTATATAATTTTAAATAAATAATACTTTTATTGTTTTAGTTATAATATCTATATATTATATACTTTATAAGTAACTTTATATTAGTTTTAAACTTAATAAAGCTTAACTTAAAATATTAATTATATTATATCTTATTAATTAACTTTATATAGTATAATATTAAAGTAAGTATTAAATATTATTATTATTACTATATTAAAGTAATATCTTTATAGTTATTAATAATTAATATAATAATAGAAATAGAAAATAACTTAATATTATTAAGTAATATTACTATTATTAAAAAAATATCTTTACTTATAGTTATGCTTATAACTTATATTTAAAATAAAAATATAGCTTTAAGAGAAGAAGAAGCTGAAAAAAGAGATGAAGATTTTAATATAGATGGCTTAAGGCTATATATAGAGGATAATTTTGAAAGATTTGATCCTTTTACTATATTAGCTGGCTATTTAGAAGAAGAAAAGAATACTAAAGATTTTCTTTATATTATTATAAAAGAATATATTAGTATAAGATATAATTACTTTACTTTAGAGGAATATTTAGTAAGTAGTTAAGTATAAATATTATATATATAATAACTAATATTTAAATTCTATTATAGACTGCTTTAATATATCCTATAAGTAATAAACTAGCTATAAGAGTATTATATAAGATAAATAATTATTATATAAAAAGAAATAAATAGGATATAAATAATTATACTGATAAAGAATAGGATATATATATTAATAATGATAAGGAGATATTATTATAGTTTTAGAAAGAAACTTTTAGCTTTAATATATTTAAGTTTATACTTAATAGGTTTATAGAGATAGAAAAAGATAGTTCTATTTAATATTAAATATATTTTAGTTATATATTGTTTATTTATTAATATATAATATTTTTAGTTTCTTATTAATAAAATAAATAAAAGTTTATAGTGATATAAGTTATTTTAAGAAAATACTAAGTGATTTATTTTATATTAAACTATAATTACTACTTAAAATATATTTAGTATATTAATTAATAATTATAGTATTATTATTAATTAATTAATTAATTAATTAATTAATAATATTATAATTAAAAAGGCTATAAACTTTTAAGTACTTCTAAATAGCTAGATCTTAAGCTTATTTATTACTAGGATTTTACTAGGAAATCCCTCTAATTAATTAATATTATTAAAATAATTTATAATATTAACTACTTATAGGATAAACCCCACCTCGCTAAGTGTCCTTCAGGGCAGGCGCTTTAACCTAGCGGTTTGGGCGTTAATTTGCTTATTAAATTTCCTATATTGGCGTTATTGTTTTTGTTAGGGCCTGGGTTCGAATCCCGTTATGGGCACTCTTTTTTTTGAAAAAGACTTTTTTTTAAAGTGCTAAAGTAAGCGTTAAAGTGTTATTACTTCTTTAAAAGTAGTTATAATATATAACTTAACTTATTAATTAGTAATAATAACTAATAATAATAACTAATAATAATAACTAATCATAATAACTAATAATAATAACTAATCATAATAACTAATAATAATAACTAATAATAATAACTAATAATAATAATAATAATAACTAATATAAATATTATATCTAATATCTATAAGTATAAATAAAGTATATAATTTCTTTAACTTAAGAAATATTATTTTCTCTATATTACTATAAGATATATACTAAAAGCTAAATACTTTAAGCTAACTATTAATATATCTTATACTTTAAACTACTTTAACTTATTATATTTTTAAAAATTATACTTATTATATATATTTATAATATATATATTAATATATATTAAAAAAATGCCTTCTGATCCTAATAATGATTATTCTCCTATTGAGACCTCTTCTATAAGTTCTAGCTCTAATATTAGTAATACTAATAATATTAGCTCTCAACTTAACGCTAGCTCTTCTCAGATTAGTATTACTAATACTAGAGAATTTAAATATAAAGATGATAAAGAAAATCAACTTAATTATACTTAGAGACCTTCTACAGCTTATATATTACAAAATAATTTATTTATAGCTAAATTAAGGCCTATAAATTTATCAGAACCTCGAAAAATCGATTTAATCTGTAACTATCCTAACTGTAACTGGTCTTTTAATACTAAAGCTATAAGATTTCAAGCTAGTAATGGAGTTACCTACTATAAAACTTATTATAAACTTATAGCTACTTCTACTAAAGAAGAAGAACAACCTGGAAAAATGAAGCGTAAGTTATAATTATATTATATTATATTATATTATATTATATTATATTATATTATATTATATTATATTATATTATATTATATTATATTATATTATATTATATTATATTATATTATATTATATTATATTATATTATATTATATTATATTATATTATATTATATTATATTATATTATATTATATTATATTATATTATATTATATTATATTATATTATATTATATTATATTATATTATATTATATTATATTATATTATATTATATTATATTATATTATATTATATTATATTATATTATATTATATTATATTATATTATATTATATTATATTATATTATATTATATTATATTATATTATATTATATTATATTATATTATATTATATTATATTATATTATATTATATTATATTATATTATATTATATTATATTATATTATATTATATTATATTATATTATATTATATTATATTATATTATATTATATTAAGTAAATACTAACTTATTTATTTTTATAGTTTCAGATTATATTACTATAAATAATAATCGTAATATTACTCAGACTGATATTAATAGCTTTATGTCTAGCCTTTCTACTAGATCTAGTTTTAAGAGACCTAGAACTAGTACTATAATAGGAGGTAATATAGAGATTATAGAAGAAGAAGCCTATAATTATGTTATAAATCTACTTATTAGGTATAATTTACCTTTTAGTACTATTACTTCAAAGGATTTTAATAATATGCTATACTACTTTAATAGGTAAGTAATTAAATATATATCTTTTATTAAAATAATATATATATATATTATAACCTTAATAAATATATAATATTAATATATATATTAGTAATACGCCTACAATTCAGCCTAAATCTTTAAATAGTTATATTAGTCAAAAATATGACTCTTTTAGAGTTAATATTATTAGCGAATTACATCAACATATTAATAATAATGGCTTTTTATCCTTTCAGCTAGATATTTAGACCTCTATAGACTATAAGCCTTATTTAGGAGTTATAGCCTCTTTTATTAATAGTAAATATAATATTAAGTATAAACTATTAGGTATATATAAATTATATTAGTTTATAGTATTATATATTAATACTAACTTATCTTAAGGTTTAAATATCTAACTGAAGCGCATACTGGTATTTATATTAAAGATATATTTACTCAAAATATTTTAAAAGCTTATAATATACCTAAATCTGCAGTAACTAAGTAAGTATTACTTATTTAAGTTATATTATATATTTAACTTAAATACTATATAATAAGATTATAACTAATATAGTATTATTATAGTATTACTAGAGATAATAGCTCTAATAATAATACCTTTTTTAAGAACTTTATTACTAGCTATAATAAAGAAAATATAACTTTTCCTATTTATAATATTAAATGCTTAGCATATATACTTAATTTAGCTGCTAAAGATATTATAAATAAGTTTAGTAATACTATTATTAAAGATTTAGATATAGTAGACTTTAAAGATATAGCTATTTATGATGATTATAGTGGGGCTTTAAAAAAGCTATCTGAAAAAGAAAAAGAAAGGTTTTTAAAGAAAAACTTTAGTAAGTCTATTATTTAAATATATTATTAATTCTAAATTATAATATAATATTAACTTATAGGGTTTAAGTATTATAAGGTTACTTAAACAAGTAGTAATCCTTCTTCATAATAATACTACTATACAAAAAGAGTTTAAGCATGCTATTAATATAGCAAAAGAGGACCGCTCTTTTAAAGCTAATATATATAAAACTAAAATTCCACTCTGTAAGTAATATATATTAATAATATATATATATATATATATATATATATATATATATATATATATATATATTATATTTTAATACTAATTAAATATATTATATAGGTAATAAAACTAGATGGAATTCAGTTTATATGATGATAGATATAGCTTTAGAGCTATAACCTGCTTTAGATAAATTAAATTAACTAACTAAATCAGATATATTTAAAGCAGTATATCTTAGTTTTAATCAGTAGTTATAATTAAAATATTTAAGAGATATATTAAAGCATTTTTATAACCTTACTATAACTTTACAATCTCAAAGTTATCAAACTATTAGTATTAGTATACTTTTACTAGCTAATATTTATAATGGTTTAAAAGATGAATGAGAAATACATACTGATTTTTTTAATTCTACTGATAAAGTAAGTTTTTAAATATATATATATATTATTTTATATATATTATATTATAATTTAATATTTTATTATATAATATTTACTAACTTATATTACTTAGTCTGGGAAATCCTTATATCCTTATTCTTAATACTTTGTTTCAGCAATTAAAGTAGGATTAGATAAACTAGAGAGCTATTTTCCTAGCCCTATAGTTACTAAAAAGGACTATAATATATATAAACCTTACCTATTTGGGTTTATTTTAGATCCTAGGTTAAATATTAATAGTTTAACTAATATACCTAATATAGATAAGCTTATTAGGCAAGCTTATATTAAACAAGCTAAAAAGGACTTAACTGAAGAATATAAATCATAAGTAATATAATTTAACTAAATATATTTTATATATATATTTATTAGTTTATAACTTATTATAATATAATTAATACTAATATATAAATATATAGGTTAAAATCTAATATTATAGCTGAGTTAAATGCTTTAGGCAAATCTCAGTTATATTTAGAGGCTTCTAATAGCTTTATTAATATAGATAATAGTAGTAGTAAAGAAGAAAACTATACTAGTTCTACTAATAAAGGAAAATCTAGAGCAGATATTTTAAGAACAAATTTTACTATAGATTTAAATAAAGAAAAACCTAAGCCTAAAGAGTATAAAAACCCTCAACCTAAGCCTAAAGAGGAAATAATTAGTCAGCTTTTCCCAGTTAAAAGTAATGAACAAAATAAAAGATTTCAGAGAGCAGAATTAAAAAGCTATTTTAAACTAGGTATTCAAGGAGATAAAGTAAGTATTTTAATTTTTATTAGTAATTAATATTTATTTAAAGTTAATAAATTAAATATATTTAAATATTTACTAATTAGATTAATAGGTTAATCTACTTATATAGTAGAAAGAAAATGAAGAAAGATTCCCTATACTTAGCATATTAGCTAGGAAATATTTAGCTATTAACCCTACTTCTGCTGCTATAGAAGGAACTTTTAATCAGAGTAGTAATATTATTACTAAAAGAAGAACTAGTTTAACACATTTTAAAAGAAAGCAATTAATGCTACTTAAAAGTTGGAATAAAGATTTAAATAAAGAAAAATCCTATAACTTTAGCCCTAAAGTTTATAGTGATTTATTTGATAGTTCTTTACTTTCTTTATCTGAATCAGAATTAGATTTTATAGTAGAAGATATTAATAATAGTAATTCTGAGATAGATATAGATTATAGTAGTGAGGATGAAGAGGATATTGAATAAGAGGATATTAAGTTTAATGAGTAAATTTTATAGATAATTATATATATTTTTATATTTCTTTTACTATTTATATAGAATTAAATATATATTATATAAGAAATTAATAAAGTTAGATTCTTCTAAGTTAAAAGCTTCTTTTAAGTACCCCTGAAGGTAGTAATCTTATTATTAGTTATAAATAATATATTTAGTTAGTAAGGCTATTAATTACTATAAAAACCCTTTAATTAAATATATATAAATAAATACATAAATACAATACAAAATACATAAATACAATACATATATTGTATTTGTATTATAATAAAATCTCTTTAAATACATAATATAATATATGTATTGTATTTGATCTGTATTGTATTTTTTCCAACCTCTGGCGAAAATACAGCAAGCAATACCCGGGGGTCAAAGCGTGTGGCAGGCTAACGCTAGACCCCCTACTCACGTAGGGGGCGAAAAAACAGGGTTTCCACGCTAAAAAGGGGGTTTCCACCTATATCACTAAAAGTGGCATTTTTCTATGTTAACCTACTAAATTAATAACTTTTTGTAATGCAATTTTCAGCTTCAACTATATTATATAATAATAAAAATTATATTATTATATTGCTCTCAAATAGAGCTATCTAGCTATATATATAATATCTATATATATTATATAAGTATAAATAGACTGCAGAAGATTATCATATTATTATTTTCTATATTATTAATAATATATTTATATTTCTTTAATATTTATATTAATAGAAGTATTAGTAGAAAGTTACTTTCTATAGTACTTTAAGTATAGAAGTTATTAAAACCTTTTTTTATAGTATAATAGATTACTTAATGCTTCAGCTATAGTATTAATATTAATATAGCATTAAGTATAGCAGCTAGCGCTAATAACAGCAGCAACTTAAGCTTATTAGTATTAATATTATTATTAATATCTTCAAACTAGCTAATTGATTTAATATTTATTATAATATTATTACTGTTTTTATTAATAAAGTTATTAATATTATTATTAACTTTTAAATTAAAGTTATTATTATTATTTATATTACTAAATAACTTTTTAATATTAAGGTGACTAAAAAGCCTTACTATATATTTAATATAATTTTAAACTTCTTTCAATAATAATATAAAGTTAAAATCAATCTGCTATTTCAGCTTAAATAGCTTAAATTATTATAAGTCTTTTAAGTTAAATACTATATAGTTATAAATCTTATTAGTATAAATAAGCTACTACTTAAAATTCAGTCTCTTTATATATCTATTAATCTATTAATACTTTATAGTATTATACTTTGCATATATTTGCTTTTCTTATTGCTAAGCTTCTTTTTTTATAGTAATATATTGCTATTTAAGCTTCTTCTGTAAGGCTTCTATTACTTACTTCTTATAATGCTTTTTAATCTCTATAAAAGTTATACTTATTATAAATAAGTAGGCTGGTTTGATGCTTTGCTAAGTCTGTTTCTTATGCTGCTATATCTCTATATGCTTATTCTAGTTAATAATATATTTTTAGCCTCTCTTATAGTATAAATTACTTTTACTAATTGCAGCTTTAATCACTTTATAACCTCTCTAAATAAGAGAGCTTTATTTAGCAGTATATTATTGCTTAATAGTATCTACTTATAGTATAGCTTTCTCGAACTTATTATTATCTAGCAAATAACTTAAGAAGTAGCTAAATATATTAACTTAAGCTAACTATATATATTTAACTAATTAAAAGAGTATTATATTATCTCTAATTAGCTAGATATTAGAAGAGGGCAGAGTTCTTAAAATTTTTAGAATTTTTAACACTTTTGACTTAGAGGTAAGGAATTAGATAGGTGTTTTTATAGGTATTAAGCGTTATTATAAGAGGAAATAGCTTATATAAGTAAATAGAAGCTTAGTCAGCTTATAATGAAAAAGACTAAACAGATAAGCAAAAAATATACTTATTTTTATACTTTTTTTATTTCTCTTAATAACTTCAGTAATTAATTCTTTGAGATAACTTATAGGATTTTTCAACCTAACTTATAGCAAAAGTCTACTAAATCCTACTTTTCAGCAATTAAACAAAAATAGATGTTTTTAAGCTTCTCTAGCTCTAGTTAGACCTGCTTTTTATCTTCTTTATCATTTTTATTAATCCCTGCTATGCTTCTTAGATTATTTAAAACTAAGATAGGGCAGAATATTATAGGAATAATGCTACTAAACTTCTTCTCAGCAGCTTATTTTCTCTTAAAAGATTGCATAACTAGAGGGATAAAAAGGATAGAAGTTATAGATAAAGCATAACTTAATTAGGCTTGTATTTATATATTTATTTGCATATCTCTTTTAGAAGTAAAGGAATTAATATATAAGTGCTTAGGAATTTTTCAAGAGATTTTCACCTGAAGTGGAGTGCCTAGCATATCTGATAAGTTTTCTCCCTTGCCCTATTGCAATATCTAACTTTTTAAACCTTACTATAATATTTAAACAGGTAAATATAGTATTTATTATCTATTAAAGCTTACTAATAAAGTTTCTATAAGTAAAAATAAAATTGCTACTTTATATAAACTCTTATAGTATTATCTAATAAGCCTTTTTAAATAGCTAAAAGACTTCTATATTTATAAATTAAAGTAGATATATAGTATAAAAAGAGAAAAATCTAATAATAATATTAAAGTTAATATAGTATTCTATAAAGTTTATATTAATATAACTAGAGAAGCTATTAAGAAAAAGTAAATAATATAGTGCTATACTAGATTTAGCTTAAAGAGTTTAGTATAACTTAGCCTAAATATTTAGTATTATCTTATGCATTTTAAGCTTATTAGAGCAGCTTCTATATATATTAATACTAAACTATAACTTTATTATATACTTAAATTGCTAGAACTTTACTAACTACTTAAATAAATATATATTAAAGTGTTTAATATAATTTATTATAATCTTTTAGTTAGAGAAAGTAATAAAAGACTATATAAAGCAGATATCTTCTTTAATATTATAATTAGCTTAAGTAGTAACTAGCTATATCTTAAAAATAAAATATATTAGAATAGTATTTTTAATAGTATTACTAATACTAATAAGAGTATATAACTCTCTATTAGCTAGATTAATAACTTTTTGCAATTTACTTTACTTCTATTATTCTTAAAATAAAATAATATATATATAGCTGCTGAGATAGCTAATATAGCAGCTAAACTTATTAGTATTTTATATTTCAAAAAGCTTAAGTTTATAGTTTTAAACTATAGCTTTATACTAATTAAAAAAGTGTTAAATCAGTATTAAGTTAAATTTAATATCTTTTTAGTAAATCTTAATAGATTTAATCTTTAATTCTTTTTAAAACTCTAAATAATCAGCTTTTTAAAACCTCATAAAGTGCTTTAAAATTAAGTTTATACCTCAGCTAACTTAAAAAATATTAGCTATCTTTTTAATAATAAAAAAAATTACTAAAAAGCTAACAGCATTAAGCTATATTATAAATGCTATTAAAGCTAAGTCTTTAGCTTCTATTAATACCTTCAGCTAGCTACTTTCTTAGAGCAGTATAAAGAAGTTATAGCTAACTTTAAAAGCCTTCAGATGCTTTTCTATTATTATATAAAATACTTTATAGTTAGCAATAATAGCTTATATTAACAGCATAGCAGCTAGAAGCTTTCTTAAACGCTTTAGCTAAAAAGCTTATTAATATAAGATATATAATATCTGCACAGCTTATTTAGTAAGTATTAAGTTAGCATCACTTTAATAAGATATCTTAGTAGTAAGGCTTAAAAGCAGTAATCAAAAAAAGAGTAGTTTTAAGTTATAGTGTAGTCTCAAAAAAGTTATATTTTGGTGGCAAAAGGTTAAAAATGCGACTTTTATGCAACTGGGTGGAAACCCCCTTTTTTGCATGGAAACCCTGTTTTTTCGCCCCCTACGTGAGTAGGGGGTGTTTTGCGCTTGATGTGGCTGACTAACGCCCCCGGGTATGACCTTTTTGTCCTCATTCACAGCTCGTCAACTTTTTTTTTTTTTTTTTTTGTAAAAGTAATTTAATATAGGGTATGTAGCTTGTGACACGCGAGAGGTCAGCCAAGGCCAAGCCAGGCGTTCGCCCGCGGGATACGACAAGATTGCCGGCGTCGCGCCCCCGTGATGCCAATTTTTTCCCCGTAGTACCCGCCCTTCCGCCCGGCAGCCATCCTTCTTGGCATCGACCCCGATTGCTTGGGCCAAACCGCTGGAACGGCGAGACGGGCTTGATCTACTACCTACCTAGAGAGTGGGAAGAGGAAGGGAAGGGCGGAAGGAGACTGGGTTCGCCGGGAACGGGATCCACTCCTCCTCGGAAATGCTTGTCAAAAGGCTTGACGAGACGATCAAACGTTGTCTTCCTCATCGACGCGGTGGACTTGTACGAAGTAGTCACCCTGGACATCGTTTTGTGTTGGAGCCCTGTTTGTTGTCGGATGCCGAAAGTCCCGCGCGACTTGGATCCCGTTTTTTATGATGTACCTCCGGGCTCTTACGGGTCCCTACAATGCCCGTTGATTGCCGATTGAATTCAACAACAGCTTGTATCGAGTATTCGGCTCCGAAGCCGATGTCATTAGTCCAGACTACGTCTATAAACTAAGCCACTGCGCAGCAGCTGGGCTAACACTAAGCTACCTTGGCTCTATGGCCAGTTGATTTGGATTACTCGTGCAGCGGCATCAGTTAGAAGGAGCGGTCTACGAATACGCACGAATTGCGTCTCATGTGGCGCTGTCGTCTAGTTGGTGTTGGTTTGGCTTGCCTCGCTTCAGCATCATCCACCACACCACACCCACTCCCCTTCTCCCCCTGGCTCACAGGACGATGACCAGATGGAAACAATAGTGTCTGGGGTTCTGGTTGGAGTGAGAGCGGGCAGGATCGAGGAGAGGAGAGTTTGGGCCCAACGTCGAGACAGCCGTCGCCGCAAAGCTTGGCGGCGCCTTGGCCCCCCGTTTCCATCTCCCAGCTTTTGCCTGTAGACCACAGCCAAGCCGGGCCCCCAGTCCCACCTTACCAGCCCTGTGTCCGTAGCGCATTGCTTGTTCCAGAGGATGGACCCTTATGTGAGAGATGGGCAGAGAGTTCGAGGCAGGTGATTCTGTCAGATCGTACCCGAGAAAACGCGATACAGTTCAATTGGCCCGCGGAAGATGCGGCAATGTCTGTGGCTGGGAGGGAGGCGATGGGATTGGACGGCGTGCTGGAGGCACAGCACAGCACAGCACAGGTTTGGTGGCTCTTTAGTCACGGTTTGTTGGTGTGCTCCGCCGGTGGGTGAGAGTTGTGATGGAAGTCCACCTCAGTGGGGACCTCGGCGCATGAGATCGGGTTCAACCAAGCACCAAGTCAGCGGACTTCACTTGTGGCCTTGCAATCGCCGGGTTTTTGGTGGATCCTACGCGCGGGCAGCGCGTCCCTTTCACTTGGGTTCTTTTGATGGAGCCAGGACCGAAAGATTTCGAACAGTGTTGTTGCGGGAAGAGTGGTTCGTCCCCACGCCTCCCCTGGTCAAACAGTGACACTCGTCGATGTTTTGGTTTCGCTGGCGTCAGCCTTCAACAGTCCCCCTTAGCGGACCATGTCTACCGGGCGATAAAAGCAGCCCGTTGAGACGTCAAAGTGGTATCAGGCGGTACCATACAACGTTCAACTACGTAAATGTCTCGCAAAAAGGGGGCTTTCTGGCTCTGATGGCGCGAGAAGCAAGCGGGCGTGTGACTGTTTGGCTTTGAACCGGCAAAGTCCCTCTCCCCTTTGACGATGACGACCGTCGCAACCAACAGAGACGAAGCAGGATGACTGGCGTCCTAGCCAAAACTTACCTGCGGCAAGTGGCTCTGGCTGGCTGGCGGAAAGGGCATTTGGTGATTCCGAACTCATGCGCAGGTTCCGCAGCGCGCAACACGGCATATCCCGACGAGAATCTACACACTTACGCAGGGCCCGCCGAGGAGTGCATGGAATCGAATCCGGGGGACAACTGTGTTGCTCGGGCATATGCCAATGCTTTCCCCAGATTGAAGCATTCCGAGTGGACGTTTGTTGGGACCAAAGGAGAGAGGGGACGGGCCACCGTTGACAGTTGTTTCCTCGCTTCGCGGCGGCAAGACTGCGGTGCGCAGCAAAACCGAAGGCGATCGAATCATGGGACGGGTCGTCTCGACAGGTCGAGAAGGTGGACGCATCACCACCGCCACTAACACCCACCCATTCTGCAGAGTGGCAGACTACCCAGTGTGGCTGCGCCGTCTTCCCTCCTACCTTACGTAGGTACGGCCATCCCGTCAGCTGGCTAGTGTGTTCACCTCAACATTTCGAGGCGCGTGCAGTGCAGTGCAATCTGTCGCCTCATTACACATAAATCGGGAGTCCCATGCCGATGTATCCCCGCCCCGTCATCGGTCTCCTCCCTCAGGGCCCGTTCAGTTACGCCAGCAGCCCGATTTAGCATTACAATTGGCCCAGCGCCGAATCATCTGTGGTGCCCAGTGGGAATCTGGGAGGAAAAAAGCTTCTTAGCTCCGGCCCCGCAGCGCCCTTCGCTGTCGCCGAAGAAAAAGCCACCCACCGGGGGGGTGGTGGTCGACTCACACTGCCACCGCGAAGAAGCTGCGTGCTGTGCTGGGCGTGGGTAAGGGTACAGCGGGCTGCGCGAGGTGCTCTGCAGTCTTGCAGGGGGTGTGCACAGCTTTCCACTGCCCTGCCTTCTTGGGTAGGTACCTAGCCTGGAAGCCTTAGCACGCCTGCAGCCCAAGACCTGTCACTGGACCACTTGGGGTCCTTTTTATCGACACTCGTTCGCCCACTCTTTTTCCCTTGCTTTCTGACGGTCTCAGAATTCTTCTCTTAATCTCACACACCCATCCTTTTTCTCATTCGCAACAAAACAGCTTTCGAATCAATCGCATTCCAGTACTCCTCAGCGACATCGTCTTATTTCTTCCTGCGAGAGCAACAAACTTAGACAAACATGGCCAGCAACGACTACTACAACCAGCACGGCGGCGGCGGTTACCAGCAGAACTACGGTCCTGGCGGCGGATACCCCCAGCAACCCCAACCTGTAAGCCTGCCTCTTTCCTCTGCATTCCCGAGCTCCGGGGCCATCGCATCGCCACCATTGGCCCGACATGCGCGCGCATTCAATTCTTGAAGAAATGTACGACTAACACGCCTTGATATAGTCTTATGGCCCTCCCCAAGGAGGAGGCTACCCTCAGCAGGGCGGCTACTACCCCCAGGGCGGCCAGCCTCCCATGCAGTACCAGCAGCAGCCTCCCCAGCAGGCGCCCAGGAAGCAGGGCGGCGGCAACTGCCTGACTGCTTGTCTCGCGGCGCTGTGCTGTTGCTGCGTCATCGACGAGACGTGCGAATGCTGCGCAGAATGGTAAAAGAGCCGCCTTCTCAGTGCGCAATACCATCCAAAACACCACGCTAACATTTTAACCAGTTGCGAATGCTGCTTCGACATTTGCTAAACGGTCACGACCTCTGGAAAAAAACGGCAACTTATCTGACATTCGTCGTGTGTCAAGACCACGGTCTGTGGTGTTGGGAAAGTGGGGTCCGCGAACGACACCGAGAAATGCAACACACAAAAAACTGTAATACTCGATGCATTTCTTCGGTTGAGAGCGGCAGTGGGAGACAGAGAGTCAAAGAGGCCGGCGGAAGGATTTTTTTGGGACACGAACGAAAATGGAACGAACCGACGATTTCCCCACGGCTATTACGGCGCAAAGACCCCTGACGAGGTGGCGACCTTTTAAAGAGATGGGATGGAAAGACGAATGATGGACGGGTGGTCGGATGGAAAGGAACGGGACTTTTCTTGGTTTTCATGATGGATTCAAAGCGGCCTTGACGCTTGTTCATTCTTATTCCCCCCCTAAGGCGTTTTTGGCGGCGCATTGTATCGCTCCTTTGGATGAAGTTTTGCTGGGGCGCATCTTTGCGCAATAATGAATTTTACATACATTTATCAAATTACCCCTGCTTGACTCGAATGATCATTACGGCTGGTGATATTGAGGTCATGATGACTTGAGAGATCAACAATTGCGCTGGCTTGGCCGCAATGCACCTTGGCGTCATTAGTCCGTTCTCGGCTTGGCGGTTCAACACCAAGACTTCGTTAGTGACGATCCGTCTACAACTTGTTTCACGAAACACACTTCGTCAGTGGACATTGTCTTGTTGCCACGTGTAATTTTATTTTCCACCGGTACCCTGGACCCTCTGCAACCTAAGAATGCAAATAGCTATAGGGGCTCAAAGCAAGACTATTCGCTGGCCGTCGTAAAGACTTTTCTATCTGTTGTCATCAACCCATACTTAGTTATCAAGCTGGACGTAGTTGGCAGGGAACAAGCCCTGCTTGCCGCCGTAGGAACCGAACCACCAGTCCTCATCGGGGAACTCGAGATCCGTGATCGTACCGTTCTCGGGGAATGAAAGTTCTAAGCACATAGTTAGCATGGCTCCACCTCGTAGCATTAGGCGTGGAATCTGACCATTGTCTTCGGCAGCCTCGTAATCGAACTGTGCCGTGGCTGTCCGACCGCCACCGGCCGCCGGCGCCGGTTCCGGTTCGGGCTCCGCTTGAGCCGGGGCGGGGGGAGGCGCCGCACGCGCTGCTGGTGCCGGCTCGGCCTCGTCCTCGACGAGCTCCACATAGTTGCTAGGGAACAGACCGCTCTCGCCGCGAGAGTTGGTGCCCATCCACCAGTCCTCGTCAACCATCTCAATGTTGGTCACGTACTCGCCCTCGACAAGCTCAAGCTCATTGTCCTCGGCCTTCTCGTAATCGTACTGAATCAACGCACGGTGACCGCCGCCTTGTGCTTGACCGGCAGCCACCTGCTCCTGGCCAAACTGCTGCTCGGCAACTGCTGTCGCTGCACCGCGGCCAGCGTTATTATCCTCGGGGAGCTCGTCCTCTCTTGGCAGCTCGTCCTCAATCTCCTGGGTAGGGATGGGCCTGGGAGGCTCTCGCTCGACGGGAGGCTCGAACTCGACCTCGTTTCCGCGAGCAACAGGTTGGGCAACGCGAATGGGCGAGTCCGGCTCGGCCTCCTCCTCCTCTTCCTCCTCGGGGGCGGGACGGGGCGGCATGCCAGGGAGCGCAAACCCACCAGCGGGCGGTCGGCTGCCTGCAGGAGGAGGAGGGGGTGCCTCCTCCTCTTCTTCCTCGGCATCATTGTGAGCGGCATAAGCTGCGGCGCCTCCGGCAGCACCGGCAACGGCTGCAGCTCCCACGGCAATAGGAGCAGCACCCTTGAAACGGTCGCGAAGGGCACCAACACCACCGCTGGGGGAGGCAGGTGCCTCACGCTCCTGCTCGCCAGTGTTCTCTTGGCTAATCTTGCCACGGCTGTATTCGGCGGTTTGTACGGGAGCCCACGACTTGCCGGAGTAGCCACTCTTCCACTCTCCGCTCTTCTGCACTCCAATGGGGGATGTGATAGGAGGCGACACAGGGTTCGAGATAGATCCTGTCTTGCCCTTCTTCTCAGCCCACAGCTGGGCAGGCGTCTTGCCGCCTTGATCAGCAAAGGTTCGGCTGGCAGCTCCAACGGGTGCAGCAGCCGGGACGGCGGGTGCGCCGAAGCCCATGCCTCCAGGCGTGGGAGCCTTCGTGCCAGTGAAAGAAGATCCACCAAACTTGTTGGCAACCTTTGGCTTAGGGAGAGACGTGAGGCGCTCCGACTGCGCGGGCTGGCTAAAAGCAGCACTGCGTTCGGCCAGGGACTTCGGACGTTCTTCATCGGCGGCGGGTTCCGGCTCGGAGGGCTTCTGCGCCTTAGCCCGAATAGCCGCAATATCAACCTTACCAACCGGCTCGTAGGCACCCTTCACAGGCGTTGGCCTGTCGTCGTTCTTCTCCTTGGCGGCAGCACGAATGGCAGCGATATCAACCTTTCCGATTGGCTGGTATCCTCCCCTCACAACGTCACCTCGGTCTTCTTGAGAGTTGTTCCCATTGAAGCCGGAGGGTTCTTGGCGCTGCTTCGTGAGCTCTGCCATGTTCACCTTGGTGGGCTTGTATGCCGGCGCGACCTTCTCGAGCTGCGACCGGGTGACCGGGGGAGCGTCGGCTCCCCAGCCGTCTTCATCGACGTTCGCGGGCTTGCGGTTTCGTGCGGCCACGATCGGGTTGACAGATCCAACCGATGATGTGGTGGGGGTGAAGACGGGCTTAGAAGCAACTGGCGGTGGGGCGGGGGAAGCCGTGGAGCCGCCGGCTGAGTACTTGGCGCCGGAGGCATCGGCAATCTTGCGCATAACGCTCTCCGGCTCGAGGTCGCTGTCTGAACGAGCGGTGATCTGGACGTGATAGCCGTGGAGAATCTTGGAAACGGCAGCCGTGTGGGTGGTGAAGTAGCCTTTGGTCCGCTCGGGGACACCGCCTCCACACCAAGCGATCAGGGCATTCTTGGGAAGCCCAGAATTGGGGTCCTTGACCTTTACGAAAGCGAATTGGATGCGACCCTCGTTGAAGTCTTCGATGAGTTCCGAGAGCTCGCCATCTGCCGCGGGGGAAAGCGACGTGTCAGCGTGTGTCCCGCCATGTGACGTCGGCAGCTCGGGATGGGGACCAGGAACCTACCTCCAGTGCTCTGGACCTTGAGCACGCTCTCCTTAGCACCGGTATCTTGGAAGGCATTAGCCAGAGGAGCTTGAACCGAGAACAAAGCCCATTGAGCGTATGTCGGCGAGCTCGAGCTCGGAGGCGGGCCGTTGATGACACCCTGGTAGCTGCTCTTGATTGAGGGTCCGTTTGTGGACAGGTTGAGTGACGCCATTGCGAGTGTTTGCTTGGAGCTTGACCAGCAGTGGGCGCGGGTTGATGAGGCGTCGATTCCTTGGTGAGAATGGGGGGAAAAGAGGGCAAAGAAGGGAAAAGGCGGAAGAGGGTAGGTTGTAAAGATCTCCGTCGGAGAGTCGCCTATGTCTTACGGGCAAGAAAGCTGACGTAGCAAACCAACCGCCTGTATTGCAGAGTCGTGGGCAGCCGAGAGTTGGAGAGGCGCAGCACAGGTGGAACTAGAACTTGGAGGTGAAGCACGGTCCCACCGACTTCCAATACGCGGGCAGCGAGTTACGCAGTCGTTTGGCTTGCCAGGTGTCGGAGCGGGGCAGGAACATACCTAAGAGCGGTTAGGTAGCTGGTAGGGCAGCTTAGGTACGAATACAGATAGAGGGGTACAGTGGGCTTAGGTACAAACACGGCAAGAGGGAGGGGCACAGAGAACAGCGCATTTCGACTCATCAGAGAATGGATGCGCCCGAACACACGCAGAAGGGGGTCGGATTCCTTACAGTGAGATCACTGTGTTCCCACTTACCTCACCGCCCAATGAGCTGTCTGCCGTTCTCGCTCTGCCCCTCGAGCCTCCCATTCCCCTCTGGCGGGGCGAACCCAGGACTGGTTTTGCTGAGTCAGACCATCCATTTATGCAACTAGACACCACAAAAACGCGCCATAGACTAGTTTTCCTGATACAAGCAATTTTGCGCCCGCATAAGCCATTTTCTGTCGCCATCGATCATGAATTGCCCCTCCAAATACCCCTCCACCGTATCGGAGACCCTGGGTTTATCAGCTGTTGGCTCGTCATTTCGTGATCCGGCACCCGACCGAACCTGTCCGCATTCCGGAATCTCTTCCTTACTTTCTACAACCCCACGCGACCCATCCCGCGACTCCCTCTTCCGATTGCGCCTCCCCCGATTCCCCCCCGCGCATCCCCTCATAGTCCTCACACCTACTGCCGAAAAAAAAGAGTTCGCGATCCACGAAGACGCACAATGTCGACGATCACGGAGATCACCAGTCTCGCCGACTGGGAGAAGCACATCGCCTCCACACCGACGTCCACCCTCCACATCATCTCCTTCCACGCCCCGTGGGCCGCCCCCTGCGCGCAGATGGCCACCGTCCTCTCGACCCTCGCCTCAGAATACCCCGTGACCAGCCCCCCAGAGACCTCCTGGGTTTCCATAAACGCCGAGGAGCTCAGCGAGATCAGCGAGACCTACAACGTCACCGCCGTGCCCTTCCTCGTCCTCCTGCGCAACGGCCAGGTCCTCGAGACCGTCAGCGGCAGCAGCGCCGTCAAGGTGCGCAATGCGATCGAGACACATGCCAAGAAGTCCGACGGCGCCGGCGCGGTCACGGTGAACGGGAACCAGGGCGTCGAGAATGGGCCCAGCGCGATGCAGGTTGACGAGCCCGTCGACCCGGCCAAGGCCAAGGAGGAGCTGTTCAAGAGGCTGGCGGACCTCGTCAAGGCCGCGCCAGTCATGCTCTTCATGAAGGGCACACCCAGCTCACCCCAGTGCGGCTTCTCCAGACAGCTTGTGGCCATCTTGAGAGAGCACTCTGTCAAGTACGGTTTCTTCAATATCCTGGCAGACGACGAGGTGCGGCAGGGGTTGAAGGAGTATGCGGAGTGGCCGACCTATCCTCAGCTCTGGATCGACGGCGAGTTGGTTGGTGGTCTGGATATCGTAAGTGTACATCAAAATTATTGGTTTTTACACGAACTGACACCTCACTATAGGTTAAGGAAGAAATCGCCAACAGCGATGACTTCTTGGGCCCTTACAGTATCAAGGGCAATGAGACTGCCGCTACTTCATAGACAGGATGTTGACGAGCAGACTATTGGAAAATGGTGTTCTCCACGTACTGGCGGCGTTATCTGCGGTTCTCTGCTTACAGATATCCCCCCCTCATGAGCATGTTGGATATCCCTCACCACTAACCGCCGATGTCCTCCATGAAATCCGCCAATCAATGACAAATCAGATCGCAATCTCGAAGTACGCAGTGCGCACTCACGGTGTCATCAGTGGGAAGAGTGGGCAAGGTGGAAAGGCGAGCGGTGACAATGGGGCCCAGCAAAACAACGCAGTCGAGTGGGCGATGTTCATGATGACGCATCTGTCGTTATGTAGGCATGACTTAGTCATGAATTTAATGAAATATTCTAGAAGACATATTTGTAGGCTTCCGCAGTAGCTGATGTGATGATGTGTACGTATAAACGCGGCAGGATTTCACCATGAGTTTTGCTAGCCGGGCAGTGTCTCCTATGACTTCGATCGTAGAAAGGCAGACGTTTATCTCCAAGCTCGTCGGGCAGTGGTTGTTATGTATGGGTAGTCGTTCAGTCAAGTCATCGAAAGGAAGCAGGGCCTACTACCTAGCAATGGCAAGTACGAGAGACCGGAAGTCCGAGGCCAGATAGGCAGCAGCAACTCAAGTGGATTCTCGTTCAAAAAAAAAAAAAAGAAAAACAGCAAGTATTATCAGTAAGTCAGCAGGTGAACCCCTTAGCGTTCTTTCCATGCGAGCTTCAGTCATCGAATTGGGCGAACACCAGCAGGAATACACAACTCTGGTCTTAGAAGCATATCAGATGCCCCTTCCCTCCTTCGTAATACATATTTGACCAGAGGAACGGGGTCATAGTAGTTGTTTCTGCTTATCAAGAGACACCAGTAGCGCATGCCGCCGCTGTCTTGTGGCTGGACAGCAGGATCTCTTGTTCAACCGGCAGGTGTTGAGCAACCCCTGAGACCCCTTTCTTCAATTTTCTGAGCCCATCAAGAATGTTTCTGAAGCCGCAAAGAAAGAGATGTCCTCGATGATTGAGATCTTGCCAGCCTGTCATACTGTTGGTCAACCAATGGCCCCAGTGCCTGCCATGTCAGGACAGCCTCCTTGCTGTGAGGAACTGCTTGCGCCTCCTGAAGGGACGAGAATACACATCATGTCTTTCTGGAATACATCCAACACCGGTGTTTAATATCACCACCCTCGTCACTTTTGGCTCACAATATCACAACAAGTCAGCAATCCCTGCACCTCTTTTTCTCTTTCCGGATATTGAAAGCAACATATTATGGCCCCAATCTTCCCTTTCAGGTACACCGTTTACGGTGCAGGCTTCGGCGCCGCCCATGATCCCAGCTTCCCCATCAGCGACAGACCAGACGGACGAATGGCATTTCTCAGGCCGGTTCAACGCATGAGATTTGAGCTCGAACGCAAGAAAGCAGCCCACATAGACGGACGTCCCTTCTACGTCCAGTGGTTTCTGCCCATTAGGAGATGGGGGAAGACGTTGAAAGCGACCGTCGAAGATGACTTGAGAAATCTTGTACATCCCGCACGGCTCCTTAACCTCTCTCTCTATTCAATATCCAGACGTACGATAGAGCATCCCCAAAACGATCTCGTAATCGTTGCACAAGCTGCGACTGAGGAAGAACGCCCCAACCATTCACAGCTTCGCAGCCGGGTGTACCCGGAGATCCTAAGGCTTCTCTCGAGGTCAGTACTGGAATCTCGTCTTTTGCTGCTTTCTCCATCTATATAGATTCCATCCCAGCCTCTTCCATAATTTCTCAAGAAGCAGACTCTAACCCACGTTTTTTTAGTCCCGAGGTCGGCAGGCCTGAAGTCGGATGTTACGTGGAATACTCCAAAGACCCTCGTCGGATGGAAAACCCGTTGGGTATTTCGGCCCCGGAGGAAGCCGAAAAAGATATTATTTTCACTCCCAAGAGTCCCACTTCGGGCTCATCATCAAATGATTCGAGACCATCGAGCCCCATCACAGCTTCTCTCGACTCTGATGGTCCGCAGCCTCCTGAGGATGAGGACGAAAAAGCAAAAGAGGAGGCGGATGTCGTTTCCGAGTTCTTCGACATTGATGCATATGATGCTTCGAACAGGCCAGGAGGCCCGAGTGCCGAGAGCTAGACGGAAAACAGCCATGTTGTATGGAACCCTTACAACCAATACGAGTGTACCTTTATGGCTTATCCACTGCCATTGTTCTTCCAACGGACGTATTTCTTTCTGGTATAATGGGAGGCTCCGGTTTGGACGACCGAGCCGAGATGAAGGACGCACGGAAAGGGGATCAGCCCAATGAGACAAACATTAACATAGAGAAGAATTGATTGAGGTGTGCTGGCTAGAAGGCAAAAGGATACGAGACTTCTGGCTTGTTGCCGAGCTCCAAGTCTGACCAACATAAATTCTCAAAACAAATACCAGTATGCGAATCTGGCCATCTGATTTATTTCCGTTTATGATATGTTGTAGTCTGTGATGTTCAACAACCACTTGGCGGCAGCATCTCACAATTATGGACAAGGAAACCCCTTACGCTGCCTTTTCGCTCTCGCCCCTTTTAACCATTATCATGTCATCATTCTTCTCCGTCCACCGTCTACAGCACGTACGTGACCGCAAGAGCTGCCACACCGCCAACAAACGCAGCAAGATAGCTCTTCTGCGCCTGTCTGCTTCCACCAGACGTGGTGAGGACCGAGGGAGGGGACGTGGCAAAGACGAGACCGGTCGTAGGTGCCGCGACTCCCTGGGCCTGGATGTTACTTGCGAGTACCATGGAAGTCATCAGGGAAGACGGCAGTGAGATGATCGCGCCGAGACGAGGGATGGTGGTAGGGTCGGCGGGTGTGTCCAGTTGCGGCACTGCAGTCGGCCTCGAGCCCGTACCGGCAGACTGAGAGCTAGCAGGTGTAGACGCAACGGTTGAGGACGGCGCGGTGGCCACGGGAGGTCTGCTTTCCGCGCTGCCTCCCGCGCCAGAGCCCTTCTCGCTGCCGTTCTTGTTGCCCTTCTCCTTGTCGCCGCTGCTAGTGCTAGGGGTCGGCGTTGCTGGCGCGACACTGGAGCTGGGGGTAGTTACCGCAGAGGGCACCGGGGGAGAAGATTGAACCGGGTTGAGAGGCGGCTTGACGGCAGTAGCGGCGGGGAGTTCCGAGGGAGTGGTAGCGGGAGGAGCGGCGGCAGGCGGTGCTGGAGCGCTCGTATCGGCCGGGGCAGCAGAAGGGATAGGAACCGGGGCGACGGCAGCAGGCTCGGTGGCGGGGATGGCTGGAAGTCCGGTAGCGCTCGTGTTCGACGGAATGAGAACCGGGGGCAGGGAGGCGGAAGCCGCAGCCGTCTCGGCGGGAGTGCTGGTGTTAGCCGGAGGAACAAGCACCGCAGGCAAGGTGGCAGCGGGCACAGTCGTATTAGCTGGGACGAGAACGGCTGGTTGGGTGGCGGATGCTTCGGCGGGAGTGCTGGAGTTCTTTGGCGGGATGAAAACCTGAGGAAGGGAGGCGGTGGGTGTCGCAGATGGCTTAATGGAGACACGGCTCTGCTCACTCGCTGCAGGTGTTGTTGCAGGCGCGGTCTGGTTGTTTTTGATGGGAGCAGCCGAAGGAGCAGCAGCGCCGCCTCCAGCGGGATCGATAGTCGAGAAGATAGGGGAAGGCGCGGCGTCGGTGCCGTTGCCGCCAGCCGCAGGTTGTCCTGCCGCGGCAGAAGTCGTCGGGGCCGCAGTTGCTTCGGCGCCATCGCTGTTTCTGTTGCCTCCTCTGCCCTTGCCATTGCCCTTGCGGCGACCGCCAGTCGCAGGGTTCGTTGCCGCGGGAGTGGTCTCTGCCGGCGCAGTAGCGTCGCCAGCAGCATTGGATTTAGCGGGAATAGCAGGAATCGTACCGTTGGCAGGAGCAGCCTTCGCAGGAGCAGCTTCAACAACGAGTCCGGCCGGAGTGGCCTCGGGTGGCAGGTCACCAGAGTAGATCGTCTTCGGGGCGTTAGGCGGCTTGGTAAGAACCTGGACTTGAGCTCCAACATATGTCTGGACGATGGGCTGATCCGTAAGTTGGTTGATCTTGAATGATTGGGACATGATGGTGGCCTTGGCGGAATCGGTGATGACCATCATGAAGCTGTCAAAGGCCGCGATGGAGGCATCTGGCGCCCAGTACAACCGACCAACATTCTGGATTTGCTCTGTCAACTCTTGTTAGTACACCGCATACCCAAGCCATCCGTCACGATGACCTTACCGCCGATCCTCTCCGCAACAACTGAACCATCCGTCACTCCGCTGGGTACCAGATCGATGTTGATGGGTCCTTGCAAGCCTGCCATCTCCCACTCAATCGCAAATTTCTCGCCAATGTTGTAATAATCTCCTGCCAGGGGCTTCGTAAACTGGGCGTCGGCGAAGGCAATGCTCGCAAACAGAGCCAGAGACTTTGTGAAACGCATTTCGTCCAAATCCTTCGTTGATAGAAGAGTCGTACTGGGGTCGGCAACTCGTCAAAAGGTCCTCGAGAAGAAGAATTACGGGAGTAGAGAAACGGCCAACTAGGGCACGGGTATCGAGGTCGAATCGAAAACGAACGTAACGAAGGGATTGCTTAAGAAAAGCTGGCCTGCAGACGGGTTGACTAGAGAATTGAAAACATTAACCAACGACCACCAAAAAAGGATCGTCAGTTAGAAAGCAAGGCGCACACAAGTAATGAGTGAGAAGCGAACAAGAATGGAGAAACCAGAAGAAAGGGAGGCAAAAGAGCCGTCCCAAGAGCCGCAAAACTCGGGCTGGTGGCTTTGATATGGATCTCCTCGCGTGTAAGTCAACGTTACCACCCCAGACAGGGGAGACCTGTGGCAGGACCATGGGTGAGCCCCCCTGGACGTCATCTCAAGACTTCAAGCTTAGGAGAGAAAAAGCTCGGCAGGGGTGTTGGGGCGTCTCATCGGCCGACACACGCTACCGAGCCCTTCGGAGCGGCGTATGAGGTCGCACGATAGATTGGCTGACGGGGCCGGGGCCTGGACGCAATGGGTGGCATTGAGAAACATTTCTCCCCGAAGGGTGGGCCCAGCCACTCGGGGGCACCCTACGCGGTGACGGAGGATTGCGAAACAACCATCCATCGCAATGGGGTGGGCACTGGTGCGGAGGGGGATCTCGCAAGAGGCGAAGCCTGGTTTCGCGATCCCGGCCTCTTGCATCGCTTGGCTGTATTCAAGCTCGGCGCGTCGTCACTAGCCGCTTGGTAGTGTGTGAGCCGCATTGCGCGGCTTCACGGTTGAGGTCTCGAGGACCGTAGAGTGAAGCCCAATACAGGCAAAGACTTTGGTTCGGTTGCCCATAGCTCTCGAAGCTCTCGTCTTAATCTTGCAATTAAGCTTGAATCGATTTGTGTCTTCAAGCATGTAAGTGTAAAAGGTGCGCGGTTTCGTCCAATCCTCGTTTGATGGCCCGGCGGGATGGGTGAACGCCTGATTGTGTTGAGGAGGTTGAATGAGAGTCGGGATGACAGGGGCCAGTGCAAAGCGGCGGCTGAGACGACGTCCTTGAGCTGATCAAACTCAAACCTCCCGCCCGGAACTAAGCCGCAGAGTGGATCCACGTTAGTGAAATCCACAAAGCCCAGGCGATCTCACTAACAGCGCGCACTGACCAAGCCCCTGTCAACGCAAGCAAGTCGCTCTGGGGATGAACCGCCCTGTATCACCATTTTCTCCGTGTTTGATCTTGTTCTCGATGGTCACCTCGATGGCGCTGTTGGTCTCCAGCCATAGTAGCCCTTGGCGAAAATGACAGTCCAGACTCAGTCTTACGTATAAGACGCTTGTGTGATCGAAAAGTGAATAAGCATTTTGCCACCCGTGCTAAAGCCATACGATAGATTAAAGTCCAAGGAAGGGGAGTGGAACTTCATATACCTAGGGCTTCGGGCTCGATAAAGTTTAGGTAAAGAAATATGCTTGATCATCATGGGTCGGCCATACCTTATGCCGTTGTTCAGACGGAAAGATGTGTGTGGCGGTGGATCGACAGACGAAAAGCAGCATCCTAGGTGCTTGCACCCCTGATCCGATGTGACTACCACTGTTTATCATTGTCGCTATCGACGCTGTCCTTGTCGATATCCTTCATGGCCATTGTTCCTGTTATTTGGGGATTCGTCGGGTAGTACTCAGCATGAAGTAATTTGCACCTCACGAGTCCATTGGATGGCCTATCACATTCAGAAAACAGCGGCCTGAAAACAGCCGCATTCATGACATTCTCCAGTCGCCTAATTGTTTGATACCATACAGACCCAAAACCATCACCGCGAACCCAGCAGAGGCCAGCGGGGTGCGGGATCCTCTCTCTGCCCAAACAAACCATTGTCTTAACTTTACATCGTAATCTATCTCGGACGCTTTTCTGCAAAAGCAGCTCTAATCCATCCTCTGATTTCCCTCAAAACGGTATTGAGCTAGAGAAGCCAAGGAAAGCATCACTGAAAGCAGACCGCCCCTAAGCGCCTTCAGACTGGTTTCCAGGCGTATTCGTGTTGGAAATGCCGTGGAAAGCATCACCGAAAGCAGAGTCATCCATTTCCGCGTTCATATCTAAACCATCACCCAGCGATGCTCCATAACTCGCCATTGCATCGCCGGCAGAATCAAGATCGCCGAGGGAGCTGAAGCCACCAGGGGTCTCCCCGGCAGGGGTACCGGCTGCAGAAGGAGCTTTCGGAGTCGGCTTCGGGGCCTCACTCTCAGTCGCATTGGCATTGACCGCGGCGGCAGGGTCCGGCGACGCACCCCCCTTAGGTACCATCACCCAGTCCCCGCTGCCAGTCCCTTGATCGGGCGCGGTGGGTGCATCCTTTGGAGGTTCTGTGTTGCCCATTGTGACGTCCTCTCCGCCAGATGGGGCAGACTGAGCCTCCGACTCTTCAGGGATCGTCGGGGGCACAGGCGCCGGTGACGGCGCGTTTGCGTTGGCCGGAGTGCCAGCGTTCGAGTTGAGCGCTGAAAGATGAGCCTGTGGTGTGGGGAAGTTGTTGACAGGAGTAGATGTTGCAGAGAAGCCAGTGTGCATTTGATCAAGGAGACCTGCAGCAGTGCCGCCCATGTCGATGTCCGAGTCGCCGACCATAACACCACTATGTTGAGAACCGGCCTGAGAGGGTCGTCGGGAGGCGGTACCACTTGGCTCGGCGCCTGCCGCCGGAGCTTGCGGAGAAGCCGCAGGTGGCGGAGCTGGTGTTGGCTCTTTCACGGGCTCAGGGGCCGGCTCCTGGAAGCCGCCATCCTGGATACGATGAACATTGTGAAGAACCTCAACATGGCGGCCAAGGTTGGCTTCGACTTGTGCCACAATGTCGTCCACCTTCTTGTTGTGCTTTTGAGACCATGTGCCAGAGTTGTCGTCCGCATCTGTGGAATGGCCCTCCAGACGCCAAATCTCCGGGCCCCGCTCCTGAATCGAGTTCTTGACCTCCTTCTCTGCATCCACGAACACGGAGCTGGCCTTAAGGCTAGCCAGGTTCTTTGCATGCTCTGCTTTCATCTTCTCCATTTCCGCTTTTGTCGTCTCGAGATGTTCTTGGACTCTCTTTCTGAACTCGTCTGCGAGACCAGGCTCCAACCGACCAATGTACGGCTTCTGAGGAACCTCAGTAAGCGCATTGGCACTTTGTGCCGTAAAAATGCCATCGGTCAAAGATGCGAGCTCGCCCTTAAGGCCAAGTCCGAGATCAGGCGGCGCGATTTGGGCAAGACCGTAGGGAGAAGAAACGATCTCTTCCATCCACTCGTGGTTCTGCTGGTATCGCGCAAAGGAAACGTCTCTGGGAGTGAGATGGTCGAAGAGGTCCTTTTCCAATTCCTCATCGTCGTGCAGGGCTTCAGCGTGAGCCAGGGCTTGTTGCTGGGCTTGTGCCTGAGCCTGGGCCTGGGCTTGAGCCTGGGTTTGGCGGCCACGACGACCCGAGGGGCCAGAGGGTGGGTAGGCCATCTGCTGAGGAACCCTCCGTGACGGGGCTGGAGGGTTGTACATCTGAGGTCGTCCTCCGTTGCGGGGGAACTGGATGCTTGGCCAGCTAGCCCGGTCGGACAACATGAAGTCCTTGCGAGCAATCTGGCCGCACTTCTGCAGGTGGTTGCGGGTGGCCATGATGTGTTGAGTGTCTTGGGAGACGGGAATAAGGTTGACCGGCACGCGGTCAGGAGGGTCCGACGGCCCGTAGTGGACGATCCAGAGGCTGATATCGGGCTGCGGTGCGTTCATAACACCAGTCTGCGAAGGCACAAGGCGGAACCTGCGGCGCGCATGCATGGCGACCGACTCGCCGGGGATGAAACCCGACTTGATGTAGTGGATCTCGAGAGACTATGTCCATTGTCAGTAATGGGACCGACGGCGTGACAAACAGGCAGCATACCAATCCATTGCCGACGTCCTGTCTGTGGTATTGCTCAGGGCCCCAGATCATGCCATCGCTAGCGAAATTGGTTCCAAGCCTTTTGAGTGGCTGCCATGTGAGATAAATCTGGCCGTCGCGGGGTCTATCGAGGTAGGTCCAGAAGAACGGAGCCTTGTCTTTCGCGACTTGAGGGGCGGCCATCAGCCATTTCGTAACTTGGTTCAAATCGACACGTGCCTGGTCGGCATAGTGGTTCGCGGAAATCAGGTGAGCATGGCTCAGCTGTCAAGACGTTAGCGATGACTCCACATCAGATGCACGTCGGGGCGGCACTGCGTACAAGCTCCTGATCAATCCCGTCACTCGGATCCTGAGCCATGATGGGTCGCGGTCGCGGGTTTTGGATATGGTCGTGATTGGCGGTCCTCAATGCGCGATTCTTATTGGCGCAAAGCAATCAATTTTCCCATCAACTTGCAATCTCGTTCTTGGGAAGAGAAATGCGCAAAGTGACGTCGATGGATGGATGCGCGCAAGATGTGGGAAGGCTGGGGTTGATGGTTGAAATGGCCTGAAGGACGGTTCGCGTCCCCAAATTTCTCGCGACGAGGCTGAGGTGCCTTAGGTGACCCCTGTCGCGCCAAAGCCAGCCAGGAAAGTCTCCAAGTGAGGTCCGTGCGCTGGTAGCTTTCTTAAGGTGCTTGCCTTAGTGGAGGTTCATCGTGCCTTTCTCCTTACGGATCAATAGGAACTCTCAGAGATACTTTCTGAACCTTTGCCTTCGACGAATGTTTGTCAGCCGTCAACACAATACCACCATATGCCTCTATTAGAATCAAGCCTGGTTCAATGTAGCTTAACTTGCTCTAAGTTGCCATTTAGTTAATTTCAAGCCAGCTACGATAAAAGCTCTATCTTTACAGCGTTCGGTTGTCCAACGCAACTGGCGGCTTTCCAAGTTTCACACTGTATTTTAGTAGTTAATGGTTCTCGCTTCACTGTCACATTTATACGATGTCAAGATCAAATGGGAGGAATCATTTCATTTCATTTCGCCTGGCACCATTATACCAGGTATCATAATAGTTTGTGCCCTTTCCTTAGTCTACGCGTAACCCATCCAAAAATCCTTTTAAGCGTTGTAAGTAGAAGCAGAGACGTTGCCTCCGCGACCGGTCCAGTTAACGTGGTGGTACTCGCCAGCCTTGTACTTCTCGTTGGCCAACTCAGGCTTGACCAGGAAGGTGTGAGCACCGAAGTAGTCACGCTGGGCCTGGAGAAGGTTGGCAGGGAGGTCCTTGGTGCGGTAGCCGTCGAACCAAGACAGGGCAGTGGAGAAGGCAGGAGTCGGGATTCCAAGGAGGGCAGCCTTGGCAACGACGTCTCTCCAGCCGGGCTGGGCCTTGTGGATAGCCTTGTTGAAGAAGTCGTCGAAAAGGAGGTTC
Organism: Colletotrichum horii; assembly: GCA_027406005.1. Classification (NCBI taxonomy): domain Eukaryota; kingdom Fungi; phylum Ascomycota; class Sordariomycetes; order Glomerellales; family Glomerellaceae; genus Colletotrichum; species Colletotrichum horii. The sequence goes on along the minus strand of JANVYB010000001.1, from coordinate 5,924,339 downwards.
TCGAGGTCGGGGTTGGTGCGGTAAGCGTTGGTGATGTCCTTGAGGAAGACGGAGCGGATGATGCAGCCACCACGCCACATGAGGGCAATGGAGGGCTTGTTCAGCTTCCAGCCGTACTCCTTAGCGGCCTGCAAAAAGCTTGTTAGCATTTCATCATGTGAGGTTGCAAAAGACGGCACGTACCTCCTGCATCAGCATAAAGCCCTGAGCGTAGGAGACGATCTTGGAGGCGTACAGAGCCTGCTCGAGGTCGTCGATGAACTGCTCCTTGTTGCCCTCGAACTTGTTGTTGCGGCCAACATACTGGAGGAGACCAGAGGCCTTGGTACGCTCCTCCTTGATGGCGGACAGGCAGCGGGCAAGGACAGCCTCGGCGATAAGAGTGACGGGCATGCCAAGGTCAAGGGCGTTAACGGCAGTCCACTTGCCGGTACCCTTCTGGCCAGCCTGGTCGAGGATCTTCTCGACGAGAGGAGTGCCATCGTCGTCGTTGAAGTACATGATGTCGCGGGTAATCTCGATCAGGAAAGAGTCAAGAACACCCTTGTTCCACTTTGTGAAAACGTCACCAATCTCCTTGTTGGACATGCCGAGGCCGCGCTTCATGATGTCGTAGGCCTAGGTGTGATGTTAGTTGATGTCGGTTGAAGGTACTAGAAATGTAAACACGTACCTCGCAGATGAGCTGCATGTCACCGTACTCAATACCGTTGTGAACCATCTTGACGTAGTGACCGGCACCCTCGTCACCGACCCAGTCGCAGCAGGCCTCGCCGTCGCTCTTGGCGGCGATGCTCTGGAAAAGGTCCTTAAGATGGGGCCAGGCCTCCTCGTTACCACCGGGCATCAGGGAGGGGCCGTAGCGGGCACCCTCCTCACCACCGGAGACACCGGAGCCAACGAAGCGAATGCCCTTGGTCTCGCAGTACTTGGTGCGACGGTTGGTATCGGGGAAGTGAGAGTTACCACCGTCGATGATGATATCGCCCTTCTCGAGGAGAGGGATGAGGGTCTCGATGTAGTCATCGACAGCCTTGCCAGCCTGTACGAGAAGCATGACACGGCGAGGGCTCTTTAGTTGGCCTACAAACTCCTCGATGGAGTGAGCCCTTCGCAGACGCAATTAGCATCTCCGAGTGTTCTTGTAGGACCGATCATGATTCTTACCCGACGATGGACTTGCCCTTGGCCTCGTTGGCCAGGAATTTGTCGACCTTGGAAACGGTACGGTTGAAGGCGGCGATGGTGAAGCCGTGCTATACAACAGTCAGCAACTTCTGTACAGCTTCCAAAAGGCCGGAAAAGGCCAAATAAAGGGTATAATCACATCAGCGGCATTCAGCACAATATTGTGATCTATTTGTTAGCTTTTAATCCATATAGGGAGGCCTTTGGAAGACTTATCTGACCCATGACGGCCAGGCCGATGAGGCCCATATCAGCGCTGCGATGTAGTTAGCTACTATTCACATCCGGACTTTGGGTATTCGGGCGCGAAGTAAAGCGGGGCGGGACCTCGGAGCTGGCACAACGCTTGCCACGATGTTGGCTAGGCGAGCGCTGGTTGTATGAGCATGAGGTGTTGTTGCGAGAGAAGCTGATAGCTCACGGCCAATGTGCATTGGCACCTCCCGTGAACCCGTTCAGCCTCCTCAACCTTACGACAATACACACAGCTGCGCGAATTGGCCAGCATCATGATGTCGTCGTGAGGCTTCGGAGGCCGGAAGCGGGGTGGTGGGGTAAATTTGCTTAGGAGCGACGGGGGAGGGGGAGGAATGAAGCAGATGATACTTACACTGGTCCAGACATGATGGCGGTTGGTCGGTATGAAAATGTAGGGGTGTTTGGATGGAGGAGAGGTTCAAACGCGCGATTCCACGAAGACTGCGGGAGCGTCGAGTTATTTATCTCAAGGGGAATGTGTCAAGAGGACAAGAAGCTGGAGCTTTCGTCAACCCGGACGAAGTTTGTAGGGGGAGGGTCGACGGAGGGGTAGGAGGGGACAATGGGAGGGGGGTGGTTTGCATTGGGGCAGGGGCCCCCCCATGACAACCTGCACACTCCCACTCTTAGCTTCCAAGTACTCCCACGCAGTAGGAGGCACAGGGCGTACATGGTGCGGTACCTGGTGCTTCATCGCCGCCATCGCTGCAGTGGGAAACGCCTACGGCTGACTTTCGTCTTTTTGCGTGAGGGAAAGCCAAAGACTGGGCAGAAAAGCGGGACGCCGGTTGGAGCGATTGGCTTTGTTGACGGAGCTTACTCATGGGCAACATGTACTGGCCATGTATCTTTGGCATTTCCCACCAGCTCTTCCAGCGCTTCCGTCCACACAACGAGAGAGAGATACAGAGACCAGAGACCGAGAGAGAGAGAGACGCAGAAAGAAGAGGGACGGCATCGTCACCACCAGCCAAGGTGCTCCATCAAGGCCCCTTGCGCTGCCACCTCCAATTGGGTGGTTTGTCATGGAGGGGCACTTATGACGATGTTCTTCTGCTACCTCATCTTTCTCGCTCTTGTCAGCAGCCCGGCTCCCCCGTTTGGCATCTTTGCCTAAACACATTTTGCAGCTTGCCTGTAATGTGTTGCCGTTTTGCAGGGAACACAGACCTGCAACACGATGATTGACAAACAAAACGAATAGCACCAAGCAGCATCATGTCCTCTGACTAGAGAGCGCCGTAAGCAGGTACCAACTTGGACCCGTCGCTTTGCTCATCAGCACGCTGCGACGCCGGTGTACACAGCTACCGCATTGTGGCCGTCAGCCGGCCCGCGCGGCGGATGGCGGCCCAGCAACGACCATCATGCCTGCTCCACGCCGGTGGTGTTTTAGTCAAGCAGAGGCGCGCCAGCCTTGACGAAAGACGGTCCTGACTCCTTGCAAAAAGGCGCTTCTGGATCCGTCCTGTTGTGGTCCGATTCGGCGATAGGCACCCTTTCCCATTGGCCGCCGCGAGTTTCTGCCTCACACTCTGCGTGTTCCAGGAAGAGACGAGGTGCGACTCCGGTATTCAAACCTGATGCGTCAGACCCTGACGTTTCGCAACCCACGGCCGCGGAGGAATCACTCTGCGCTCGGTCTAACTTCACGCGGGGGGCTCCTGCTAATCAGTCCCTGTCCACGTCCACTTCCACTGCCCACGATACCTTATTTGCGCAAGGTTGGGTAACGCAAGAGACACAGTGGGCTGGCGGCATATAATATCACCCTCCCAACGCAACGGAGCTCCGGTGCTCGCTCGCTCGTTCGCTTTGCCCGCTCTTGGACCGTTCATCGACAGCTAGGGGCGGATACCGACGAAAGGCGAGCGCGAGAAACGAGAGACACGGTGCAGTTGAGCTATCAATCGAGCAGCAGCCGCCCTGCACAAACCAGCATGTGCCTCATGCCCCGGACTGCATTTGAGGAAATTCCGTTTCTTCAGCATGGGAAAACCCCCCCTCCCATGCTCCGGGCCGTTCCAGCATAGCAGAGCACAGCATGGCTTCCAGAAACTCCGGACATGGACCCTTGAAAGTTGGGAGGAAGGGCGGCGTCGCGTCGCTGCCTTTGATCACAATGCGAGCTCTCGGCGTAATGCCGTCTGGCCGTTAGGTCTCGGAGGGAAGGCCGCAAAAAAAAAAAAAAACACAGCCTTGCCAGTGACCACTCAAACCCAACCTCAACGCATATCTGCTGTCTTGTCCTCGCTTGAAGAAGGCAGCGATGCCGCATCCGCGTCTGCATGCGCCTCGCAGCTGGCATCCCTGGCTGTTACTATCCCTGGAAGGACTCGCCAGCAGACAGCGGGACTCGCGCAGAATACGCGACAAATCACGATGCGCTTCAATGGTGTGTAGTCTCCAGGCAAAAGTCGGTCCCAACCAAACCGAAGCTGGCCGTGGCCAAAACGGCCCGCTCCATTTTCCTCCAGTTGGACTGCTTGGCCGGAGCAGCGAATTCAATCTATTGGGTTCGTTGGGGTGCCCCACGCGTTTTGCTTGCTCAGCCGGAGGGGGACAGAAAATATCGCACCTCCATCTCCCAAGGTACCTCAAGGTGTGGATGGAGGCGCAATCGACGGTAAATCCGTCCATGCTGATGCCACCACACTTCCCGTCGGCCTCGGGCCTGGGTTGCTCACAAATCTGGGCCGTGACAAAGGAAACGAGGGGCAACCTTTAGGTGGGGGTTAAACACCTAACACCGTATCGCCGCCTTCGGGCCTTGGATCGGTCGCACTTGCACGGGTCGGAGACGTCGGTTGACAACTCCGCTGGAGCTCCGCTGGGAATCCACGCGCATTATTGATTGGCATGGGCCTAACCGTGGCAGTCGCAGCGGCCTCAAACGGGCCCTCTCCGGACGCCATGATGTCAATTTCCCATGTAAGGAGGGACACCTCTGGAAAGGCAGAGAGACAAAATAATTGCACTAACAATTATCCGCCATGTCCGTCTGATATTTCTCGACGGATAAAATGCGTCTGATGCAGGAACGGGTGGTAAGGAACTCGGGCGGCCGAGGAACCCAGCCGAGCGGAACGATACCACATGGGAGAAATGGCTCAAGACGGAAATTCCGTCCGCTTGTTTTCCGCTTCATTCTGGCGACCTGCTGGGCCTTGGCGGATGGAACTGCACGGGATGACCTCGGTATTTGCTGGCGATGAAATTATGTAAGCCCGTGATCGACGGCAGTTGCGGACCCACCATCCGAAGAGGGGAGTGGAAAGCACCGACCGGCTCCGCTGACATGTTCCAGCCACATCAGTACACGTGACCATATAAAGCTTGTTGTCAGCCACACATTCCAAGGCTTTCGCCGAGGCTGCGACGCCAACATCGTCACATCCTGCCCGTACATCACCAACCACACCCGAATCCTTTGCCATTTGCGACAACACCAGACGCCAAACGTCGGCTGCAGCAAAGACACAAAGCTTAAGGGAAAATTCTTTGAGCAGGAAACACCCAGGCTCAGAGGTACGTTCACCACACACAAACAATACCGCGCAAAGTCTTGTTCTTTGCGAAGGGGCCCAAACCACCACATAAAAAATCCTCCTCCAAATTATCCGCAGTCATTCATCATGGCCTACCCGCCCCCTCCAGGTATCTCCAGCGGCGCCTCCAGCAACCCATCCCACCCGTCCCTGCCCGCGCGGCCTCCCCCCTCAAAGTCGTCCGGCGGCTTCAAGTCCGCCTTCAAGCCCGCCTTCGGAGCGGCGTCCACCGCGTCACCCTCCTCCTACTCGAGCGCACCGAGCTACGCCAGCGCACCCGCGGCCAGCAACTATGGCCCCTCATACCCGTCCTACCCCCAACAACATGCCTCGCCCTCCGTAGGCGCCGGCCCTTACCAGGCACCGCCCTCGTACCACCAATACCCGCAAGCCGGCGGCGCCCCCGGCGGCTACGGCCAGACGAGCAGCTACACCGCTCCCCCCTCGACCGCGTCTTACTCCGCCGCGCCGCAGATCCGCAACCCCTTCCCCGTTCCCGGCGCCGCCCCGGCCGCGGGAGGAGCAGGCGCCTCCGACTACGACCCGGACATGGCGATGCAAATAGCCCAGTGGCAGAGCGCCTACACCTCCAAAGACGCCTCGGCATCCGCCTCCGCCACCGCCTCCGGCGCAGCGGGCCGCGGCACCCCCAACGTTCCCGGTGCCGGACCCAACAACACCGAAATCCCCGACCCAGCAGCCGCGGCCGCGGCCGCCAACGCGCCCCCAGAGCGCAAGAAGACGGTCGTCCGCGAGGGCGGCGGCAAGAAGTGGTCCGACGACACGCTCGCCGAGTGGGACCCGAGCCACCTGCGCCTCTTCGTCGGCAACCTCGCCGGCGAGGTCACGGACGACTCGCTGCTCAAGGCCTTCTCGCGGTGGAAATCCGTGCAGAAGTCGCGCGTCATCCGCGACAAGCGCACCGCCAAGTCCAAGGGCTACGGCTTCGTCTCCTTCAGCGACGCCGACGACTTCTTCCAGGCCGCCAAGGAGATGAACGGCAAGTACATCCAGAGCCACCCCGTCGTCGTCCGCAAGGCCAACACCGAGATCAAAATCACCAACGTCAAGGATAAGGACCACCACAACAACCGCAACAAGAAGAACAAGAAGCATTCTGGCCACGGCGGCGGTGGTGGTGGAAACAGGCACGAGGGTGGCGGCGGCGGGTATGAACCCCACCTCGGCCCGGTACATCACCACGGCGTCACGAAGCCCGGCCAGAAGACCAAGAACGGTCTCAAGCTCCTCGGTTAAGGTTCCCCGTTGGTCTGGTTGTACGATTGTCTCGTGGCGGCTCCCATGATGTCCACTCATGCAACCGCACTCCCCTAGATGATTTTGAGCATTGGAAAGCGGCGTTCGGAGTTGGAGGCAGAAAGCATACCCATGTAATAAACCGCACAATGTATTGGAAAACATAGATATGAATTCACACATCAAAACTACTTGGTCATGAAATGTTTCTTGATTCTCTGCGTGTCTAACCTCTTGGGTATTACACTAATGATGGGGGGACTCAAACCCGGCAGTCTGATATATCCCCCCCTAATTTCCTTCCCATCTTCCGTCTACTGTCGCCAGTAGGGTATATCCATCTCAATATGCAAGCTTCTCATCCTCTGTGGCCCCCCTTGAAACCCTTGGGTCTGAAAGCCACGACCCGTTTTAGACTCTTTCAAAAGATCTCGGTACAGGTTGTCTCTGTCCGGATAAGTCTGCAAAAACAAACTCCTTGCCTTCCCTGTCTGCCAACCGGCCAGATATGCTTGCTTCCAAATGTACAGTTTTGTTTTGTTTTCTTGACCCAAAATACAACAAAAGAGATAGAAAGCCACGCGCCTAATTGTCGCGGTGGGCCTGAGCCGTCCTCGACTCCTGCGCCGTGTGGCTCGGGTTCGGCATGATGTCGCCGTCCGCCGTGACGAGGTTGTCCTCGTAGTCGGTGCTGTTGCGCAGCAGACCCGTCTCCTCGCCGCCGTCATCGTTGTCGCTGCCGCTGGAGCCAGAAGACTCGGCAGCCTCCATGTGGTCGCGCTGGACTTCCTTCTGGGCATCCTCGCGCATCTTCACGATCTTGATGTAGTTGTACGCGACGATGGCGCCAATAGTAGTGATGAGACCAACAAAGTTGACGGGGGTTAGGCGGTCGTGGAACACAATGGCTGAGGCGGAGATGGTGACGACCTCCTTGAAGATGCCCGCAATCGAAAGGGTGACGACGGAGGTACGCTGCAGCAGAGCGAACTCGGAGGCAGTCATCAGGAAGGCGATGCAGCCGGGGAAGAGCAGGAACAATGGAGTCATGAGGAGACCCCATTCCTCCACGAGCACCTCGAGGCCCTTGATGAGAGCGGGGAAGCCCTCGAGAGGGATGGCGATGACGATCAGGGTAAGGAACATGATCGGCGCCAAGAAGAAGATGCTAGAAAAGGGATTCGAAGTTGCAGGGTTACGTAGAAGCAGAATTTGGGTCAGACCCCAGCGGAAACCGGAGAAGAAGGCCGCTGAGATGACGAGAATGAAGCCGGCCAGGTTGAACTCGACCTCTCCCGAGACCATGAGCACCACACCAGCCGTCATGGTCGCAATAATGGCAACGAGACGCCACGTCGGCTTCTCGAGTCTGAACAAAAAGGCGAAGATCAACACGAAGGCTAGGGAAGATGATTTGCACATGGCTGGACTTCGTTAGCAACTAAGATTGAGTATCGGCCGGGATCAAGGACGTACTGTAGAATGTAAGAGTAATAAACTTGAGGGAAGTGTTTCCGAGGCCAATATCGAGGCCCGTCGCGGCACCGCATGGGCCAATTCGCGTCAGATAGAACATCTTCGTCATCAGCGGCCGTTCTGGCTCGGACTCGTGCCGTGAACGACCCAGGTCGGAGTGGCGCTGCGCATTCGACGGGCGCAGGGAGGGGATCAAAAACAAGATCAACGAGGCGAGGGCGAATTGTACCAGCATGTGGCATGCTGTCGTAAACATGGGGAAGGAAAAGTTGAGGTGGTCCTTATCGAACATCCATTTGTTGTACTGGGGGAATGGATTATCAGCTCAGGTGACGCTGGCGGTCTGGAAGGGAGAGATGTTGATGCTTACCAGTGAGATGCTGAGAGAAAACAGATACCACAGCAGGATTAACACGATATTGACCATTGACCTCCTGATGACATTTTGGTCCGCCTCCTTCTTCTCCTCGGCCGTGACGCCTCCCCCTGGGGCGATTCTCTGGTCTAACCTCCTGTTGTTGCGCTTCTTGTGCTTCTTTCTCCTCTTGTCCTTCTTCGTCAAGCCGGTCTCCTCATCGTCGTGGAGGTCCTCATCGGAGAAGCTGTCGTTGTCAATGTCTTTGGAGGCAGACGGCAATGGGCCCATGTCCTCTTCCGAGATTTTGGGCTCTTCGAGCAGGTTTCCGCTGTGGCCTCGTGAAGGGGTTCGGTGGTGGTTGCTGGAGCCGGCGCTCTGCATCAGACTGCTCCTGCGCCGGCGATGGCCGGTCTCTTTCAACGGCTCCATCTCTATGTCGTTGTTGTCGTCGGCAACAGGGGCGACGGGCGAGTGTTGCTGACGGGAAGGAGATGGGTTAAGTGAAGATGAGTAGGAGGAGCCCAGGCGCGGAGAAGCGTGGGCAGGATCGGCGGGTTGGTCTTGTGGCCGGGGGTCATCCGCGGAAGTGTCGCTGGTCGCGTGTCCTGACGAGGGGGACTTGGGTGGTGGGAGGAGCAAGGGCGACGGGCTCAGGAGACGACGGTTCTGGTGGTGGAGATGTGTGTCCGTATCGTGGGATGATGGGTTGGCGTCGTCGTCGAGGTCAATGGGGTCGGGAGAAGATGATATGGCACTGGGAGCAGAAGAGCGACTGGGGTCGGGAGGCAGCACATGCACTAGGGATGAGGAATCTGAGGAGGAGGTGGACATGATTAAATCTGGTTTCCACCGGGCGGTTCACGGCTGGGGCTGGAGGATAGGTCCCGGTGCAGGTGCATTTGCCATTCGGCAAGGTAGGTAAAGCGTGAGGTAAGGTACGGTACGGTAAGGCATGCGGTCGGTACGGTACTTCGTACAACGAACAAGCCAACGAACGGGGTGTGTGAATGAAATGGATTGGATGGGTCGGGGGGGTCTGGGTCTGGTTCTGGAGACTGGTCCGGCTGGATCTGGGTCTAGTTTGCTTGGTATTTTGGGTTCGGGGTCGGGACGAGGAGCTGGGCGCGGTCATTTGCAGTCCTCTGGCTAGGTGGGTGAGGAGCTGGGCTTGCTGCCGCTCGGTGCTTGGATTTTTGCTATGGTCTGCTGTGCTAGTGGGAACCACAGAACCTACCTAAGGGGGAGGGAGGCAGGAAGTGGCAGACAGACTTCCACCGTCGCGAGACAGAGAGGCGGAGATGGTCACGGCGCAGTGCGGATCATTTCTGGACCCCCAGTGTCGCGCCCACACCAGCCCATGAGTGTGAGGTGGGCGGCCACCAAGGAGTGTGGGCTGGGCTGGCACGCTGGGGAGGGGTTTCTTCCAGCGTGTCTCTGCCCTGTAGGCAAGCGCACTGTACGCTATGCAGGCTTACCGCCAGTTACCGGCCAATCACAGGCAGCCGTCGCGGTGTCTCGCTGATGAGATGTGGGCCCAATCTTGGCGCGCCTCGCGGTGGAGACGGCTCGTGGATTTGCTGCTGCAGGACTGGAGCGGTCAGGGTCGTCTGCTCAGGGATTCCTTCCCCTCGGCTCCCTGTGACATGCCAGCTCACAGTGATGAGCACCACTGATTGCCCTTTGTTCCAAGAGAGAGAGAGGCGAACCCCATGAGAAATGCAACCAGCATTATGCACCGGACCCCGACTGAACTGGCAACACCTGTGCTGCGCTGTGCTGCGGCGTGTACCTCATCTTACCCCTCCGCAAAAGCTCAACTTACCCCCCCCCACAGACTCCCTATAGGTTTAAGCTTATTTCAAACATATCACTGAGGTTAGCAGAAGTTCTATAAGTATATTAAGTAATACACTTTAAAATATCTTTTTATTTTATAGAGGCTGCATAATTTAATAGATAAATATTATAATTTAAAGTAAAATATAAATTATAATTAGATTATATTTCTATATAGTTTTAAAACTAATTTATTAGTAGTTTATAAATAACTTCTTTTATATATATATATATATATAATTGCAATAGTATTATTTTTTAATAGCTAAATAGCTATTATATTATTTATTAAACTTTTTATATTAAATATAAATTATATTTATATTATAATTAGAATTATTAATAATATAGATATATTAAGGCTATTTTTAAAATTAAAGTATTAAAATAAAAATATCTTATTTAAAAAAGAAAAAGCTTTTAAGTTTATATTTAAAGAGAAAAAAAAAATAAAAACTTATTATTATAAATAAAATTATAATAAATTAACTATATATATATTTATTATATAAAACCTTTTTAATAATATATAGTTAATACTTTAGATATAATTTAAAATAAACTTAAACTATAATATAAATATATTTAAACTATATTCTAACTTATTTCTAAAAAATATATAAAAAAAGCAGAAGAATTATTATTATTCTCTTTATTAGGGAATTTAATATATCTAATTACTACTAAAACAGTATTCTTTTATTAATACTTTTCTGATTTTCTAATTATAGATCTAAATAGCATTATATATATTATAAATTTAAATAATAAAAATATAATTTAGCAAAAGAATATCTTAAACTTAATATATATTTATAAAAATATATTTTAATTATATTTCTAATTAAGTTTAAATAGGTTTAATATTATTATATAAATATATTAAGCTATAGCAAAGAGATATCTTTAACTTTTTTAAAAGTATATTATAAGCATTATATATTAAGTTGCTCTAATATTAAAATCTGCTTTAAATTAAGTTTTTAACTATAAAGAATAAAGGTTATAGATCTTAGTTAGATTTTAAAGTTTTTATAAAGTTAGTAGTAGAAAAATATTACTGCTTTTAAAAGAATAGATATTTTAGTAGCTTAGTAAATAGCAATCTAATACTTTTAAAATATCTAGTAGTATTTTCACTAGAATTAAGCATATAAGAGAGGATATTTAGCTATTTACTATTTAAGATAGGTAGTAGTTTAAATATATTTAAAGCTTTATTTAGATTATATTTATACTATATTTTAATATAAATATAAATAATTTTAAGTTATATACTAATTATTTATTATAAGAATTATATACCTTTATATAAACTTAGAATAAAGCATTTTTAAAGGCTAGTTAAAGAGCTATTTAATGCTTTAAATATTTAGAGATTTTTAAAAACTTAAATTAAATAGTACTACTTTATAAACTAAAGCTTATTAATACTATAACTAATTTAAAACTAATGCTGTTATATAGTTATTAATAAATAAATATAGAGGCTAAAATACTATAAGTTTACTAGCTTTAAATTATAATAAGAATATAGTTTTAATATAGTTTTAAGTGAACTATATTTAGATAGTAATAATATACTTATTTTAATTAATTATAAATATAAATTTAAGTTTATTTTACTGTTAAACTTAAATAAGTTGCTATTTGCAGTATAAATTTTAATTAAAGTTTATAACTATTTACTGCTAATTTTAAATAAAATTCTTTAGAGATATTTAGATAAACTAACTGAAGCTATTATGAGAATTTAAAACCTTAATTTTATATATAATAAGTATTTAGTTTTATATCTAATTATATTTCTAATATATTTTAAATAGCTTTACTTATAGCTAATCTAATAATATAAAAGCTATTATAATAATATTAAGTAATTACTTTTAGTAATATTTATATATTTCTTTTATAAAAAGAGAAGATTATAAGAATTATTATAAAATTAAATGCTTTAGTTTACTCTTAAACTAACCTAATTAGTATAATATAGCAACTATATTATATTAAAAAGAATAAGCAGTTTTAAGTATATTCTATTTATACTTATTTAAAATATAATTTTAACTAAAATAGGTAATATATTTAAAATATATTTTATAATAGAACTAACTATATTATCTGCTGCTTTTACTTTAAATAACTTTAGATAATATAAAAGAAACAGTTTGCTAAAGTAGATATATCTTTTAAGCATATTAAAGAGGTAGAAAACTATAAATTAGTTTTTGTTAAATTCTTAGCAGCTATATAATAAAGTAGAAATATATTTAAAATATATTACCTTCTAGTTACTTATATTTAGATAGTTAAAATATATATCTAATTCTTTATAAATAGTAAATCTATATAGCTTTATTTTTAAGCATTTATAATACTTTATATACTTTAAGAAAAATATCTCTTTAGAGTATTATAATAGAGATATTATTATTCTAATAACCTAAGCATAATAAATATTTTTATTATAAACTAAGATTTAAAGCAGCTTTTAAGTATAAATATATTATATTTTAATTATATTTTAAAGCTAATTTATATAAGGTTTAGTTACTACTTCTATTTAATTAACCTCTAAAAAAGAGATTAGCAGTAGCAAATTTATTAAAGTGTTATACTCTATAAAGTATACTTCTAAAGAGAAGTTAAATAACTTCTAAAGCTAAAAAGTAATCTAAAGATTGCATATTACTATTATCTTTTTACTGCTGCAATAAGTCTATTAAATATATATTCTAAAGAGGAATATATTATACTTATAAATAAGATTATTAATATATAAATTATAATTAAACTATATTTATAATATATTAATAAAATATTAAACTACTTAAATAATAACTAGCTTATTATATAATAGGCAATATATAAGTTAAATTTAGTTTTTATAGTTTGCTTAAATTAATTAATTTCACTAATCTTTTAAAGCATTTAGAACTTAATATAGCTAAATATAAATATTATTAAAGGAAGCTATTAGCATAAATATACTTATAGGTAATAAAAGCTTTTATTTAAAGCAGTGCATATATAGAAAACCTTATTAGATTATATTTCTATTATAATACTAATATAACAGCTTTTATATTATTAATTAAGATTATATAAATATAAATAAAATTATATAAATAACAAAAGTACTTTTAAGTTATTAAAATTAAAGTCTTTATGCTTATTTTAAGAGATCTTTATCTACTTATTTATATAAATACTAAATATATTTCTATTATATTTTATATTAATTTCTATAAGATATAAAAAGCTAGTTACTACTTCTAAAAGTTCTAAAGTTATTATTATTAAAGATATAATTCTAACAGCTTTATCTTTAGAAGTATTATAACTAATAAAAGTATTTAAGTCTTTTTTAGTAGTAAGAAAGTAAGTTATATTATTCTGTTTGAAATATATTATTAATATGTTTAAATATTAATAGAAGCAGTTTGAAATATAATAAGAGAAGCAGACTTATCTTAATATTCTTAATAATAACTTAAGTTAATTAAGTAATATAAAGCTTAAAATATAACTTAAAGATGCTAGAATTTAAAAAATTAAACTTCTACTAAAAATGAGAGATAAAAATAAAAAAGGTGAATTATAATTAAAATAAGTTAAAGATATATTTATAGATAGTCTATAGTTTTAAATAATCTAATTTGAAAATAACTTAAATTGCATAATTTGACTTTTTAGCACTTAAATACTTAACTTTATTCCTTTTATATTTATCACACTTTATATATATACTTAAGCTAATTACTGATTTTATAATATACTAATTAACTTAAACTAATATTAGATTATATTATAAATAGGTTATAAATATTTTAGAAGATATACTTACTTATTTATTTTATATAGTAGTTTTCTATAGTTATTGCTATATTTATTTTATAATTAATTAGAACAGTCTACTACTTCAGCTTGGTTTATATAAATATAAGTATTTAATTAACTTAAAAGCTTTTCTGAAAGTAGAGGTTTATTATTATTTAAATTATTAATTACTTAAGGGTGTTAAAGTAAAGTAGTAGTCTCTTAGTGAATATATTTAGATTATATTCTAAATATATTTAGCACCTTATTAGATATTGCTAAAATTATTTATTTATATATTTTTGCTTTTATAGCTATAATATCTAAAGTATTTAATAATAATAATAATAATAATAAGTCTTTAGTATTACTTAGGTTTATAATTAGAATATTATCAGTAAGTAGTCTTAATTTAAATAGATTATCTAATAATATTTAATAGAAGTCTAGCTATTAGTTAATTATAATCTAACTAAAATAAAATGCTAATATATACTTTTTATCTCTATAATTTGCTTTTAACTTAGTATTCCTTAATAATTAACAGTATAAATAACCTAATAGAAGTCTTTTATATATTAAGCTAAAGTTAACTAATTTATAAAAAAAGCTTAATTATAATAAGAATATATTAGAACTATAGTTAAATAGCTAGTATAAAGGTATACTTACTTACTATATATAGAGAGTGAAAACCCTATTATTATAGTATTTTAGAAACTAATAAAAGACTTCTCTTAATTAGATATATATATAGCTATCTTTATTTATTATAAATGCTAGCTATTAGTTTAGATATTGCTTAAGTTTGAGGTATTATTTATAGTATTAGGACTAGGTTAATTATGTTAGTATTAGGTTTATAATATATATAGAAATAGAGAGATATAAACTTAGTTTGTAATCTTTTTGATTACTATATTAAAAACTTTAGTATTTCACTATAGGTATATTACTATAAAGTAAAGCCTTTATAGCAAGTATAGTTTTTTAAAAAAAGAAGATGTTCTAGAGGTTAATTATAATTTAAATAGGATGCAGCTAGAGCAGTAATATAATTAATTAGTAGATAAAAAAAAATTTAAAGTGATTTAAAATGTAATAAGAAATATAGAATATAGGGTATTTTTCTATTTTTTTTAACTTTATATATTTAATTAAATTAAAAAGAGATACTCTTAGTAGTAATAAGTATAAACTTCTTTAGTAGCACTAAACTAAATTATTTATTATTTTAAGCTAATTAGAAGTAAGTAATAAGTAGAGGTATTATTTTTAATATATAAGCTAACTGCTTTAATATATAAGCTATTTAAAATTTCTATTTTTATTTACTTATTAACCTTTCTATTCTCTTTTTTTTTCTTTTAGATAATATCTTTATTATAGCTAGCAGTATTTACTTAAAGCTAGCTATAAGCTATATATTTACTCTCTTAGTATATATATTTTTATTCTCTTTTTGTTTTTTTTTAGATTTAAGTTTTAAACTTAATTCTAATATAATTTAATAGTTAAATTCCCTCTAATAGTACTTATTATAGACTACTTATCTTATTGCTACTCTTCTTTTAGTAGAGATTTATTTTGCAAATATTAACCTTCTTAGTAATATAAGTAGAATCTAATTAAATTATAATTTAAATATAATTAGAATATATTTATATTTTAGGTTTATTAAATCTAAAAGTAGATTACTTTCTACTTTAGTAAAGTGTTTTATTATTAGAATTATAATAAAAGTAATAAGCAGCTTATTTTTTACTTTAATACAGTTTATATTATCTTTCATTTTGTTTTAAATATAATTCTAATATAATTCCTATAGCAAAAGTTTAAAAACTTTGCAGCTTTATACTATTACTACTTTTTAATTTATAATAAAAAAGAAAGCAGTTAAAAGCTTTTTATTAACCTTATTAATAACTAAAAGAGTATTAATAGCTATCCTTTTAGTATAAAAAAAGCAGTATTTCTCTATAAGTTAAAAACTAATAAAAACCCTACTTAATTATAATTAAGTTATTAATAAAATATAATTTAGTTATGCTTTAAAAGTAATATATAGACTTTTAAGTTAATATTTAGAAGTTTAATAAAAACTATATTATGCTTTTATATTAGCAATTTTTTAAATTGCTCTTTATTTCTACTAAAGCTAACTAAATTACTATTTTAACTAACTCTAAAAAGCAAAAAGTATAATAACTTAATAGAAATATAATTAAAATATATTTCTAATATAATAAAATAAGCAAAAGACTATTTGCAGCTGCTTTCTCTTAAGCTTACACTTCAGCAGCATATTACTAAGGCTAAAGCAAATCTTAAAGTAAAAAAGGCTGCTATAGATGCTGCTTTTTAGCAAAAGTTAGCTGCTTATAATAAAATAACTATAAGTTAGTTAAGTTTTTAAAACTTAAAGCTTAAAGTATATATCTTTATAGAAATATATTTTAAATATAATGCTAATATAATTTAGCTTATTTTTAAGCTTTTATAGCTTTCTAAAGCTATTTTTATTACTAATAGTAATATAAATAGCTAATTGCTATATACTTTTAAGTTATAAAAGTAAACTGCTTTTAAGCTTTTTAGCTTTAAAAAAAGCAAATTATATAAATAGTATGCTGCTAATTTTAATAAGTTTTTTTTCTATAAATTATCTCTAATAGAAATATAATTTTAATATAATTAAATCTAAATATTAAAAAATATAACTTTTAGAGTAATTAGTATAAATTTATAAAATTAATTAATTTAATTTATAATTATTTTTTTATTAAAACTAAAGTTAATAATAAAATCAGCTTTATTAATATATTTTAGTACTATTTTACTACTGCTAAGCTTAAGTTTAGCTTTAGCTTTAAAAGCTAGCAAAAAGAATAAAATAAAAAGATTAAAGCTTAAATAAAATTTAAGACTTTTTTAAGACTAAATAGAAATAAACTTAAGAAAACTTTTAAATATAATTAAAATATAGTTAGACTATATTTAAATTATAATTTGCATATTTACCCTCTATAGATGAGAACAGACTGGTATTACTTTTATAAACTTATGAGTGATTTCTATAGATATAAACCACCTAATTTGAGAAAGGTGGGGAGGGGTAAGATGAGCTTTTGTGGGGGGGTAAGCTGAGGTGTTAACTGGCTGTGCTGCGCTGCAGTCAGGTACCGTTCGAACTTGCGTTCCTTACCTTGCGTTCCGCGGGCCTTCCGGGTCCTCCTTGCACTGGAAGCGGCACATAGTGTTGACGACTTGTTCTCCCCCGCTGTTAGTGCATCTTGCATCCATCCGCATCCCACCTCGGGAGCTGAGGATCATGGGCCATCGTGGATTGTTGGAACTTGGAAGCCCAGAGAGAAGGAAATACTGGGTCGTTCTCGTCTGGCTTGCTGGTGGTCATGGACACATTGCTACCTGACCGCAACGTAACGGCAACAAACCAACGCATTGCCCGCAATATCACAACAACACGCCGTCTGCTTTGAGTCATCAATTTTGGCCCCGTTCGACTGCTCATCGTCCCCGCCGTGTGCCAATGGCCGACGACGACGACGCCTGACTGATTTTCACAATTCAACTATCACCGTACCTTATTTCTCCTGACTTCTGTCCTGGCCTGACCTGACTCCTGAGGCTGGGTAATGGTATCCGTACCTGAAAGGGGATTTAAGATTGCCTGACTTCATGGTGCCTTTAGGCGAAGTGAGCTACAGCATGCCAACCTAAAAAGACTAAGGCACACTTTAACAGCTAGCTCCCCTAATCCTATTTTTCCCATGCCTTTTGGACGCATGACACCGGGAGGCGGGCAGGCAGGCAACCGGCTGGGAAGCGTCGTCCGAAGAATTGCAGAAAAGTGTCCTCCCGAGTTTCACACGCATTTGCCTCGATTTAAGCTTGGTCCAGCCGTCTCTCACGCTCAGAGTCACAGGTAGGTTCTTCCGCTGGCTGGCTGGGCCACACACCGCAGCCACATCCGAGTGAACCAGACCGCAACACCAAAACCAACACCACCACACAAACATCCGTCTACCGCAGCCGTGGGAGGTGTCCTTGCTGTCGGTTAAGGTTCACGCAGCCATGTGGTCGCTCGTGCAAGTAGAAAGTGCTCGGGTGACCAGACCCCACTCGCACTCGCACACACCACTGCTACCATGCATCCAGCACCGTCCTGCTCGCCGTGCGGTGTCTACCTCGCCTGTCCGTCCGTCGTCTTCCCTACTCGGACCAATCTGCCGCCCAGAAACCAAGACTTGCCTACCGAGCCGGTTTCTCGGGCAGTGCCGCGACCCGCTGCTCCCGAGGAGCATCCGAAATGTGAGGTCGAACTTGTCGACATGTTTGGCAAAAGTTAAAAATCAATAATTCCAAGTTCATATTGGAGAATTGTCCTGCTGATTAACAAATGATCTGCACACACTCTAAACAACCGTTGCATTGTCGTTGTTTCTGGAGCCCCGTTTGTTCCGAGACTTCCAGGCACAATAACAGGCTTTTGCTATGGGCCATCCAACAGCTCTTGCCTCGGGTCGTTTCGTTTGCTCTTCGAATAGACGACGTTGTTTCTCAGCTTTGCCGTGTTCCCCCATCTTGTCCCGCCTTTTCACATGGCGGTCTAGACCGAGCCACAATCCACACACACACACATGTGTGTACTTACACAGACGACGGGGGAAGAGGCTGGAAAACGCTCGAGTCCGGGAGGCTTGAAATCGGGGGGCCGTCTATCGATTGACGGTTTTTTTTTATTCTGCATGGACCGCGACGGACGAGCCCGGCCAGCCTCCCCCGCAATATCGTTCACCAACTACTACACGGCCTGTCAGTCTTGGGAACCGGCTGGAATGCACATGTCTCACACACTAACACGCCTCTCCCAGAAATATCTCCGATGCCGGTTCACCTGAGCACTTACTTGCCCGAGTGAGACAGGAGCTTCATTCAATGCGGTCACCCGCCACACGCCGTTTCTCTCCCGCCTTTTCCTCCCTTCCCGCCGTGGCACTCTCCCCAGCCCGTAGGTCTCGCACGCACAGGAGAAGCTTTGGGCAGCTCGCGTAGCGGGGAAAGGGATGAGGTGAGAGAGAGAGAGCCGTCATGATGTCAGCCACCGTCATTCAGCCCTAAACCGAGTGCGTAACGGGGCTGTCATTTGGATTCCTGCCACCCCTTCCCGATCGATCTTACGACTCAGGCGAGCCAGGCCGCAGTGGATATTCCTGAGAGGAGCTTTTCCAAAAGATCCACGCCAAGGGAAGAAGAAAGCAGAAACCCGAACGTCGGGCGAGAGAGTGGGCGACAGCAATGACAGACCGGGTGCTGGATGTTGGCCCGCCCTCGGTGCGAGTTTACAGGATCGTCTTAGCTCGCGCAGGGTAGCTGCTGTGCCTGACCCAGCTCCGCTCGCAGATCTGACAGCTCTCCCGTCGATAGAGCGCTCCCACCAAGTGGATATTGGGCAGCTTCTCGACGCGTCCAAGGCCAAGTCGACGGCGTCATCGGTCTGCCCCGACATCACCATCAGTCTCTGCCGGTTTCTATTGTCTAGCAAAGTCAATCAGCTCGAACCATTTGACAGCATCGATGGATCTCGCAGCTATTGGCTATTGGATGCGTATCACAATATGCAGCTCGACGCAAGTGCCGTCCGTTCGTTTCCTGTCGGAATCAGGATTCACGTCTTAGTGGACGTTTTCCCTTCGCCTAGTTAGACACCGTCTCGACAAAGCCCAGCGGTGGGATTGGTCTCTCTGGCGCGCCTCGCGCTTCCCGTGCTTCCCGTGTTCAGCACTCGGCCGGGGTTTACCCTTCTCCCTTGACCGAGGCTTAACTTCACACCTTACCACGACTTTATGTCATCCGTAGATGAGAGAGAGACACTAACCGTGCAGCCTCACCAACACGAAGTGTGTCTGTCAAGCCCTGTCTTGACCATTGCTTTTTTCCGCGACAACAATCAAGTTTCTAGAATTCCATCCTTGAAGAAAAAATCCAGTACTGCGTCTTCCCGCCGCTCCGGAACCGACGTCATGGCTCAGCAGTGTCCGAAGAGACATTCTGCCGGCAGCCATGCCGGATACCTACCTATCGAGGACTATGGAATGATCGGCAACATGCACACATGCGCACTCGTCGGCATGAATGGTTCCGTTGATTTCATGTGCTGGTACGAGAAGCATTTCACTTTTGAGCCTGATGCTAGGCGTTCACTTACACGGACTGACAAAAGTCGGTTGCTGTGTTGCTGCGCTCAACATGACTTGATGGCGCCAAAATGGTTCATCGAGATGACTGATTGGCCAACACATATCGGAACTCAAGTGAGCCGAGATAGTCAGCGTGCCCCTTTCCGGGAACTTGGAGTCTTGCCCTTCGTGATGCGTCCCAACGGCTCGAAATCAAGAAGCCTGACTTATGCTCCAGGCCCGACTTTGACTCCCCTACCGTCTTCTGTCGTCTCCTCGACCAGGACAAAGGAGGCTTCTTCAGCATCTGCCCTCCTGCGTCCAAGCATTGCACGACAAAGTAAGAGACAGGCCCGTCTCGGAGCCATGTTACATGCCGTGACACTAACCACATCCAAAGACAGCAGTACCTCCCATCCTCCAATATCCTTCAGACGAGATACATCCACGATGATGGCGTCGTCGACCTCGTAGACTTCTTCCCCCGCCCAAAGACGGCCACCGTCCTGGCCAAAAGCAACCGACAGAGCGCCTTTCGCGAGACCACCAAGATTCAGGAGGAGCTCAAGAAATGGCTCGTCCGCCGCGTCGAGTGCATCCGCGGTCGTCTGGAGATGGGTTTGTGTCATCCACGTCCACTCGCAGAGCCATTTCACTCATGAATAATACAGACATTGAACTCTTCCCGGCCTTCCAATACGCCACGGAACCCCACGTCACCACAATCGTACAACAGACTCACACCCGCGGCGACCCCAGCAAGGCCGTGACCTTCCACAGCGAGCACTACAAGCTCCAGCTCGACGTGACGGTCGACGCCGAGTCCGATGACGGGGCCGCCGCAGCGCCGTCCGTCACCTTCACCAAGGAGAAGCGCGACGGCATGGCCGGCGAGGGCGTGGTCGCGCACATCGTGATCGAGGAGGGCCAGGCCATCTCGCTCGTCCTGCGCAACGACATCCCGGACCACGTCACGGAGGACATCACCACGGCGGTGCTCGACGGCCAGCAGCACGACACGCAGTCGTTCTGGTACAACTGGATCTCCAAGAGCAGGTACAAAGGCCGCTGGAGGGAGGTGGTCAACCGCAGCCTGATGCTGCTCAAGATGATGACCTACGAGCCGACGGGGGCCATCATCGCCGCCCCGACGTTTTCGATTCCCGAAGACATTGGGGGCGTTCGGTAGGCTTTCCTGGTTCTTGATGATCATGAAACTTTACTGAATCAGTCGTCGGCCACACGCAGCAACTGGGACTACCGCTTCTGCTGGGTCCGCGACTCCAGCTTCACAATCTACATCCTCCTCCGCCTGGGCTTCTCGGCCGAGGCGGACGCGTACATGGACTTCATCAGCGAGCGCTTCATCAAGTCGCGCGGCCCGGGCGGCGAGCTGCCTATCATGTTCACCATCCGCGGCGAGACCGAGATCCCGGAGGTCGAGCTCTCCCACCTCGAGGGGTACCGGGGCAGCAAGCCTGTCCGCATCGGGAACGGCGCCGCCTTCCACCAGCAGTTCGACATCTACGGCGAGCTCATGGACGCCATCTACCTGTACAACAAGTATGGAAAGCCAATCAGCTGGGATCAGTGGTGCTCCGTGAGGGAAATGTTGGGTGAGGCCCCTCGACTAGATCGGACAGACGACGACGAGCTAACAATACGCGGCAGACTTTGTTCTCACAATAACAGACAGTAAGGCCTTCTCCTGATGAACTTGCCTGACCCAGTTCGCTGACAATATCCCAGAACCCGACATGTCCATCTGGGAAGTCCGCAACAACAAGCAAAACTTCACCTACTCCAAGGTGATGCTCTGGGTCGCCTTCGACCGCGGCCTCCGCCTCGCGGACAAGCGCAACTTCCCCTGCCCCAACCGCAGCAAGTGGCTCGAGGCCCGCGACAACCTCATGGAGGAGATCATGGACAAAGGCACGTCCTTCGCTAATACGTGTTCCCCCCATCCCGGCGCCAATCTCACTAACACGGCGCCCCAGGCTACAACAAGGAGATGAAATCCTTCGTCCAAAGCTATGAGAACAACACAATGATCGACTCCTCCATCCTCATCGCCCCGCTGGTCTTCTTCATCGCCCCCAACGACCCGCGCTTCCTCAACACAATGGACCGCATCCTCCTGCCCCCGGAGAAGGGCGGCCTGACCAGCACCGGCCTCGTCTACCGCTACGACACGGAGCTCTCGGAAGACGGCGTCGGCGGGAGAGAGGGCGCCTTCAGCATGTGCACCTTCTGGCTCGTCGAGGCCATGACCCGCGCCTCCGTCTACGAGCCAAAGTACCTCGTCCGCGCCGTCAACCTCTTCGAGAACATGCTCAGCTTCTCCAACCACCTGAGCATGTTCTCCGAGGAGATCGCCCGCAGCGGCGAGCAGCTCGGCAACACGCCCCAGGCCTTCAGTCACCTGGCCCTCATCAGCGCCGCCTTCAATCTCGATCGCGTCACCGAGTTTATGCGGTAGACTTGATCCGACCGGCACCCGCAGTAGGGTACAAGATTGATCCATTAGAAATAGAATAGATTGTCAGCATTCATGTTCAATGCAGCTTCATGAAATGTTGATAAATTAGCATAGCTGGACACCTATGCAAGTCCCAGCTAGGCCGGGTAAAGGTATGATACCGCTCCCCTGAGCCGTCGTTGTCTCTCTCATGCCGTCTGCCCCCAAGACAATGCTTTTGTAGTGTAAACGTCTCCCCTCCCGTCCAAAAATAAAATCACGACCCACCCGGTAAAACGCCGCGCTATGCCCTTTGGTAATCACTTCACCGTTTTCCTCAACGTTGAACTTCCTCGTTGCCGTCGAGCGCCACGTGCCTTCGATCTAGTAATTCGCGTGTCCGTCTCCTATGACAAGTCCATGCTGTCCCGATCGTCGCCCAGCCTGTCGCCCACAGAACTCAGGCCAGAGCTCGGCGGCCTCGACTCCTCCTTGATGTTCGGTGATGTCGCCGACAGAGCGCTCGCCGGCGAGGGTCCGCGCATCTTGGCCCGCCACGTGTGAATGCTGGGCAGGTCGCCGCCCTCGACTTGCACCTCGCCCACGTCGTTGCCCTTGCCGATGATCGTGCCGTGGTACTTTGAGTCTTCGCCGGTCTTGCTGTGCTTCTTCTTCAGTACTGTGCGCCTTCGTTAGCCGCCTCCTTGTTTGCAAAGTCTGGACCAGGGGGGGAGACAAACCATTCAGGTAATCCCCGAGCTCAAGCTCCCCGTCGCCCACCGCCGCCTCGCGGATAGCCTTGTTTCTCGGTCCGGAAAACCACCTGATGAACTCCTCCACGCCGCGGATATCCTCCACCACCACCTCCCTCTCGCGCTCTCTCTCCACGACCGTCCCGGCATTCGCCATCGCGACGTCGTCCCCGTTCTCCGCAGGCGCCCCTGCCCCCGCGACGCCGTTCGCCTCCATGACGTCGTCAAGGATCTCTCCCAGTATCGCGCCCCGTCCCTCGGCGCTCACATCGTCCGGCGGCACGGCGCCCAGCTCCTGCAGCGCCATGCGCACGTCCACGATCCCCGGCGCATCGCCTTCCTGGTTGTTATCCGACGCGTGCCGCGCCGTCGCCTGGCACAGTGCCAGCATGTACCGCGCCGCCAGCTCCGTCACGGCGTCGAGGACGACCGGGCGCGCCGCGTGGTAGCCCGTCGCGCGGAGGATCTGGAGGACCGCGGGGCGGAGGAGGGCGTGAAAGAGTAATGGTGGGGGCGTCATTTTGCGTATGCGTACGTCTGTGTGATGTGTGTCTTTGTGTTCGATGAACGCCGGTATTGCGTGTGAAGAAAGTCTATGGCCGGTCCGGTTTCCGCGTGTCGAGAAGAATGAGCGTGGTTCAAGAGGAAATCGCGAGTGCTGTGGCAGGGCAAGAAGGTGCGATTCCGTCCGTCACCATCGATTCTGGAGCCGTGTTGGAGAGCTTCGCATGATGCTTTGGTACGTGTTTTCGGGTCGCCGCAGTGTTTCAACGGATTCGCCGTCGCGTTCGGTCCGTCGTCTCGCGATAGTCGTCAGTAATCGAAGTTTGTACGTTCTGGCCGTCGAGACCGAGCAGGTGCGCACTTCGAAATTTCAGCCTCGTTGGAGGGAGCTCGGACCAGCAAAACGCAGGAGCTCTCGGCCTGCAGTCATTTTGGCAGGACCGTTCGCTGGTTGACAGTGTGAACACTGTGTTCACACAGGTAGTTAGTCACTGGGACTGGTCTGCGCTTCATTTTCATGTCTGACTTTTGAAGTTTTCCCTACTTACTGTCCACTCCGTCTCCGCATCAAGCATACGAGAGCTACCCAATAATATTTAGCCGAAACCTGACTGCTAACCTCAAATTCAATTTTGTATTTTCCCATCTCAACCCCTTTCGGCTCCTTACTTCTGCCTCACGGACAGGTCCTCTGCCTTGTCGATGCCCGTGTACTTGTTGATCCAGCCAAGTACTTCTCTATGCCATACCAATGAGTTCTCCGGCTTCAAGACCCACTGTTCTGAAGTTAGCCTTCGTTACGAGCTCAGATTCAGCGTTGACACTTACATGGTTCTCATCGGGGAACATCACCAACTTGCTGGGCACCTTGCGCGCCTGCAGCACATTGAACATCGCCAGACCCTCTGAAATCGGTAGTCTGTAGTCTAGTTCGTTGTGAATGACTAACATAGGGGTGGCCCACTGGTCGAGATGGTGAGCAGGATCCCACTTCTCGTAGCCCGTGCGGTTCTCCCAAAGAGTACCTCCAAAGTCGTGGAGGGGGAAGAACAACTCCTCGGTAGACCACTGGTTGAGGGTTGAGAATACACCGTCGTGGCACACCAGCGCCTTGAACTTTCTTCCGAGATCGTGGCCCTGGATCCAGTCTGAAGGAAAGTCAGCTTAACTATGCCACGGCCAAGCCTGTCATCGACTCACTGATCATATAGCCACCATAAGAAGCACCCAAAGCAACCGCATTCTTTGAGTCAATGTATGAGATGTTCTTCTCAATATGGTCAAAGCACTTGACCAAGTCAACGTACGGCCGGCCACCCCACTCGTTCTGAATGTTGTCGGTATGCTGTTGTCCATAGCCAGTGCTTCCCGTCGGGTTTGGCATCACCGCGATATATCCCTGCTCAGCAAAGATGGCCGGGTTCCAGCGAGTGCTCCAGCTGTCCATCCACGCAGCTTGAGGACCTCCGTGGATCAGGAAGGCGAGCGGGTACTTCTTGTTTGGGTCAAAGTTCGACGGCTTCACCACGAGCGCGTGAACGTCGTAACCCTCGGCTCCCTTGTACCAGAACTCATCGCACTGAGACTTGGACAGGCCTAGAGACTTGCCGTGCTTCGAGCTTGACGAAACGAGATCTGACTTCTTGCTGACAGGGTCCAGAATTGAGTAGGCCGAGTTCTCAACTCTGGACGACGTGCTGATAAATAGACTGTTGCCGTCATCTCCCAGCAGCTTCGCCTCTAGAACTGAGCCGTCCTCATAGATTGCGGCAGGGAGGTCCTTGGCTTGGTGCGGCGTGGCAGGCAGCTTCCATAGCTTCGCGCGACCGTGTTCTTCAGCGGACACAAAAAGCTCCGAGTCGTCTTTGCTCCAGGTGACCCATTCCGGTCGAGCGTCCCATCCGCCGACACCATCCTCTGTCTCGTAGAATTCCTGCACGCTCGACAAGTCGAAGATGTCTGGAATCAGCAAGAGTCTCGGCTTGTCCGTCTCGTACTGGTCGCTCTTCATTCTCGTGAACGCAACCTTCTTCCCATCCCTTGAAAACACCGGCGAGGCGGAGTACCCACGAAGCTTGCTCGTCTTGACGACCTGAGGCGCAGGTGGTTTAGTCTCCGTGAAAGACTTCAAAGGAATAAAATAGAGGTCGGTCTTTGTGTAAATAGCAGGAGAAATCTCGGGGTCGCGCGCAACAAAGACGAGGCCGTTCTTGCTAATGTCAAAGTCTCCTGCGCCACCGAACGGAGGGACAGGGGATTGCAACTTTGTGCCGTCGAGGGCGTTCACCAAGCCGGGATCTTCCAACTTGTACGACTGGTCCTCCTTTTTCAGAAGTCCATACCAGATAGAGTTTTGGTTCTCGTTGCCCCATGTATCCCAGTGTCTAACAAACAGACTCGAGTATATCTTGCCTGACGACAATTGCTTCTTTTCGGCCGCCGGGTTGTACATGGTCCCAGACGGGGTGGTCAGGACGCACAGAGCAATCGCGACCTCGTTGTCCGAGAGTCGCTTGACTTTCAGGCTCGATAAACTTCCTTCAAAGTTACGGATCTCCTTGACTCTGCCACCTTATCGTTAGTCTTGCTCTGAGGTATTCGCCAAGCGGGGCACCTACACGGACGGTTCGGTGATATTTCCCAGTACAAGGCTGGTGGTGCCCTTCTCGCCGCTGCGAAGGAGCACGATCTCCTGGTCTGAAATCCATGTCGCATCGTTATAGGACTGGTCCTCGTAAAGGAGCGTGGAGTGGCCGCTCTCGACGTCAAGAACGCGGGTCTGGGAGGTCTTGCTGTGGGATTCGAACGAATACGTCGAAACCTGACCATGTCAATCAATGCAAGCTCAGAGCCACGTCGCCGCATTCAGTAGCCACGCTTGACTGGCGCGGCGCCTAGAAAAAGCATTGTCATGGACTTACAGTATACAACACTTTGGAGCCCGAAGGGTTGGGAACACCGGGAGACCTGCGCGGGGCAGAGAGGAGGACCTCGGGTGTAAACTTGGAAGCTTGTATCGTCATCATGAGGAGCTGCAGAGGGACCTGATGTTTCATTAATCACGAGGCTCACTGGAAAGGAGGACTACCAACAACGGACGTCAAGGTGGGAGCTGTGCTGTAGATGTATGACGAGCGACTCTGTTCCTCTGTTGCAGAGCGCACCTCCACGACGGGGGTTCGACCTGCTGGCATGGAGCTTGGTCGAGGAGCCCCGCACTAGCTACAAACCAGGCTAGCAACGGCTGTTAGAGAGCCGACAAGGTTCTCGGGCCCCTGCTCAAGCGCTGCACAGGCTCAGGTGCACCCCTCAAACCCCTCACTGCAGACCGTCCCATCGGCTCCGAAACCACTTGGCGCTGGAGAGCTGGGGAGCACCACACGAAGCAGACGCCCAAAAGCTTCAGTCGGAGGCAGGATGATGCATGATGCGAGGGACCTGGGTTGACGATTGAGTGAACAATGTCTTGGCCCTCGCAATTCGTCAAACATTTCAGGACGGAACGAAAGACTCTAGCAGTGGCAATTGCGAAGATTGAATGGAAATAGTATCTTGATTGACCGTGTCCGTAGAGGTGTCAGAAGGTAGGTAACGAGTAAACATCATCCAGACGATTTGGCTCGCCTTGGTCAATGGTCTCGCACCGTGGGCCGAGAAAGGCAGTTGCATACATTCTCTGTGTTACTCGAAGGAGAACCTCACCATCAAGCGGAGTCATGGCCGGCCTCGCAGTTCCATCGAAGTGGCCTGACAGGCCCAGAGACTCAAAAGTTCGTCTCCACCAGGAACTTTTGCCGCTTTCTCGGTGCAGAAGTGCCAGCCGACGGCGCTAAACACCGGCCAATTGGACTATTCAGGCAGCGTTTCGCGACAGGCGATTGAGTCTCTTGCCTGGCACAGCTTGTCTTTCTGACAGTCTTAACAATTCTCCTCGATATTTTCTAACCTTGAGAGCGAGGCCAAGAGTTCAAGGTAGAGTTATCCTTGTCCTAAGCTTACCAAGAATCTTCGTTTTTCAGGCAGTCGCGAAAGAGACCTTAGCTTCAAGCATGGGACTTGAGACAGACGGACAGGACACATCGACGCATGTGGAGGCGGTTTTCAACGAACGGAAGCTCTCTGCCCTGGGCCAAAGATCGAGTGCAGACACAGCCTCTCAACTCAAACAGTAATATTTCAAAAGGTTTAAGGGTATCATAATCCGGAACTCCAAAGTTGTCGTGGGTCGCGTTTTGATCCATCTTCTCGGATCCCTGAGTTCTTGCAGGTACGGCCAACTCATGACGGTAGACGATTGTCATCAACGTAGGCATCTGGGCAAGCTGCAGATGCCACCAAGATCCCTGCCGCCTCGATAGAAAGTAGCTGCCCTTTCAGCGTTGAAAGCATCATCGAGCCTTGATGCCGTCCTTACTTCCGTCCGGCGCCAAAGTTGATGCGTTTCTTGTTCGGGGCTTGCGAGTCGTGGTCACTATCCTCCTCGTTCGCCTTCTTGTTCTTCTTGCCTGACTTAGAAGCAGTGGCAGACGTGGGCGTAGCGTGATTCGACCCGGAGCCGTCCTTGAACGAGGTGGACAACGGTGTCGGCGCATGCGAAGCAGGCGTAGAGCCGGGTGTGGTAGCCTCCTGAAACCCCGTTAATGACTTCTCTCTCACCCGCAGTCATCGTTCAAGGGTGACTTACACTGCCAGGACGGTACGAGATCGAAGACCGCGAAAACACGCGATTCTGTTCCGTAGCACCCGCCTTCCTCCGCTGTGCTGCTGCGCCTGTGCCCTTGATGTAGTTGTCGAATCCCGCAATGATATTGCCGTTTGGCGTGCTGTCAAGATAGGCCGTCTCCTTGGACTCGATCTCCGACTCGATGTTAGCGAGCCGCCTCGCAATCGCTGCTCTCTTGTCCAACATTTGCCGCAGGCGAGCCTGCTCCTCCCGGTACAACTGCATCGTCGGCGCGGGCTGCTGCGCAGCAGCGGCTCCGTTCGGCTGATTCTCCCCCATGACTTCAGGTGGGTTTCCGGTTAGCGATTGATTTTATTCGGTATTGTGGATGGTATCGATGCTGCGCAATTGATGAGAGCTGGATGTGATGGGGTGGTCGCGGTTTGGAGGTTGCTGCACTTGTCGCGTCGGGTGAGTCTAGCGGCGCAGGAACCGATCCTGGGGCCGTTAGTGCGGGCCGCAGTTCATTGGTCGATCCGGGCTGCAGCAGACCAACGCCTCAGTGGATAGTGCGGCTTATGTAAGGTAAGTTGTGGTGGTGGCTTTGCAGGCAGGGAAGGGGCTTTGAGCATCTTCCAGCAGGGGGCAGTTCATCGGACTTTGACAATCCTTCGACAAGCCAGCCAGCCGTTGCTGGGTCTCACTCAGCAGCCATCGTCTAAAACCCCAGGAATCGTCTTCGAATCAGCCTTTTTGTCTCGCAATCATGATCCTTATTATCTCCACAGCGTCTTTGTCATGCCCCTCCAAAATTAATCCAATCCCAGGCGGTGCAACCCGAATTAAGGTCCAAAAGGAATAGCAGACAAGGCAGGTTGCAGCGCCCCTCCCAGGCCTATCGTCTGCGAAGGGCCCCCAGTCCTAGGGCTGCCCGTGGACCGTGGTGGTGGTGGTGGTGGTTCAAGGTTGTGCTTGGCCACCAACTCGCATGAACCAAGACGGATCGTCATCTGCGAGCTCTGTCTATCTGCAACATCACACGAGCCCGCCCAAGCCACGGGCCTTTTTGGCCAGGTTATGCCCAGCTCAACTCGGACGGCGCGGGTAAGGTGGAAAGACTCGGGGGAGAGACAGGATGACAGCCCATCAACCTTTTTTTTTCCTGTTGCTGGCTTGCTTCCTTTCCCTTGCTAATGAGGAAAACCGGCCGGGTGTTTCAACATGGCGAGACCATCACGGCAACCTGCTTTTCGCCCCGTCTAATCCCACGAATGCCCACGCGACGTCCATACGCACTACCATGTAGTCAAACGCAGGAGACCAAACGACGGAGACAGACGTTCCCCTTTTTTTGCAGAGACGTTGCCTCCCAGCCAGCCTTTGGCATTCGTCTGCTCCCTCCCGGCACCAACGGCACTCGCCTGCCCCTCTAAACTACCGCAGCCACCCTCCGCGAGCCGGGGGTCGTAAAGAAGCCTCCGCACCGTCAGCCGCAACGCTCAGCCAATCGATGGCATGCAGCTGCATCTTTTTTGACAGAGCCCGGGAGATGCGCTCCCAACGCAGCGCAAGTGCTTGGCCCCTGTTTCGTTTCACCACGACCACCTCGCCCAGGCCTCGCCGACGATCTGTGGTCCAAAGTTGAGTTTTCTCCCCCCCCTTTCTGCTAGTCGGCCAGGGCCTAGCTTCCAAGCATTTCTCCAAAAAGGAAACCATCCCAAGGGAGTTCCGTTGTGCAAGGTCACTCCATGGTGGGGAAATCAGGGTGCAATTCCACTGGCTTAAGCGCGCGGAGAGAGCGGATGGGTGACGGAGGAGGAGGAGGAAGAGGAGGATTTTCAAGACGACGGGAGGAGCGATCAAGGGCACTGACTGACTGGCATCCCGCATGACCAGCCTTACTACCGCTCATTTACGAACAGTCCTAGCCAAAGGGAAAACCCCGACGTACCTACCCCCTGCCGATACTCAGATGCTGCCGTGCTCAGGGGTGCGGCTGTTGCTGCTGCCCAGTGTCCGTACTAAAAAAGCTCGTCACTCTTATACTAGGGTATAAGGAAGAGAGGAAGCAAAAGAGACACAAACACCCTCCTCTTCGCACTCGCACTCTCCCTGCGGAACTGCGCTTTCCTCTCCTTCGCCTTGCTTCGCCTTTTTCCTGGTCTGACTGTGTCACTCACTTGAGCCACCGCCGTTCGTTCTCTGTTTGTTTCCTCCTCCGGGACAGTAGCCTTTCTGTCCTTCGTTGTCCTGTCTTCAACATTGTACAAAAACCACAACGCCACCCGTTCGTTCTCTCACGAAACCTATCACGAACCCTACGTCACACCTCAATCGCCTGGCACCACCTAGACAACCATAAGAAACAAAACACTCTGCACATCCTAAACCTTCTACCTCATCCGAGTTCACCGACCTTTCAAAGAACCAAACCTGCAAAATGGTCCTCGCAAAGTTCCTCCCGCTCACCCTCCTTGCCGGCCTGGCCCTCGCCTCGCCCGTCGCCGTCCGCAACAACAACGCCACGGCCATCCTCCTCGCCGTCGCGCCCACCTCCTCCACCTGCGACGGCGCCGCCTTCGCGGACGAGTGCGCCACCGCCGAGCACGCCGCGCAGTTCGTCCCCGCCGCCATGCAGAAGTACGCCGTCTACCGCCCCGGCGAGATCGCCGCCCTGCTCTCCCTCATGGCCTTCGAGACGGGCGACTTCAAGTACAACCGCAACCACTACCCCGCCCCCGGCCGCCCCGGCCAGGGCACCCGCAACCTGCAGATGCCAAAGTACAACCTGCTGTACGCGCTCTCCATCCCCGAGCTCAAGGACAAGGCCACCGCCATCGCCGGCTCCGCGGACGCGGACGGCAGCACGCTATCGGACGACAAGAAGAACGAGGTCCTCGCGCTCGTGATGCCCGACGAGTACGCCTGGGGCTCCGCGGCGTGGTACCTGACGACGTACTGCGACCAGAGCACGCGCGACGAGCTCGCCGAGGGGACTGTTCGCGGGTTCACGCTGTACATGGAGTGCGTCGGCACCTCAGGCACGGAGGACCGCGTCGCGTACTGGACGCGGGCCAAGGCTGCCTTTGGTCTGGCATAGAAGGGGCAGGCTCCCCTTTTCTTCCCCAAAATAGGTCGTCTTCAAAGATTCTTGTACATAGCATTTTTAGTTCGCATAATCGGGATGGGGTGCTCACGAGGAATATGACATTTTTCACAATTGTTCAATAACAAAAAACAGAAATTACACACTAAAACCCATTGGTTTACATCAATATGCCAAAGTGATTTGGAGATATTATGCGTAGTTGCAGCGTATGTTTGGTAAAAGTAAATGGACTAACACAGAAGATGCGCACTCGAGGTGAGGCTTCGAAAAGGTGGGTATAAGTGATGCCGCCGTCACAGTGTGTCGTTCGGAGAGCATCTTCGCCCCACCTCGAGCACCCAGTAAGAGAATCGAAAGAACTACCGAATCCGCGGGCTGATACCCTTTTCCTCCCATATGTACACGGCGGGTTGCTGGAGTGAGTACCGGAGCCGGAAATTTCATTTACGAGAAAGACTAAACAATATGAGAGAGATAATCGCGTCGGGGAAATGTTTGTTTTGTTCGATATTGAGGACGTTTTTTTTG
Source organism: Colletotrichum horii (assembly GCA_027406005.1). NCBI lineage: Eukaryota > Fungi > Ascomycota > Sordariomycetes > Glomerellales > Glomerellaceae > Colletotrichum > Colletotrichum horii. The sequence goes on along the minus strand of JANVYB010000001.1, from coordinate 5,892,385 downwards.
TTTGTTCACACGTTTGTTGTTTGGTTATTTGCCACTGCTTGTTTGTTCACGTTGGTGTTCGATGGATCGATGGGTCGTGGGGGCGAGGGATGTTCGTCACGGTGTTGTTGGCACTGTGTTCGCACAGTAAAGGGAATGTCGTCGACTTATCGCAGTTCGTCGCAGTTGTTGTCACGGTGCGTGGGTGGGGTCGCCTCAGCAGGATGAAGTCATGTTATTAAAACGTCCTATGTAATCTAAGTTATAATCAGTCCTCTCAAAAGCGATCGTGGCCGTCGCGGACGGAGATTCGGTGCTGCTGCTGCGACGGGCACGAGAAGGAGGTGGAGGAGGAGGTGGCTTGCGCATGCCGCCAGGACAGATACCCGTCCCCATAACCCGCTCGGCCGGAACGAACACGAGCGGCTCTCCGGTCCCGCTGTGTGCCTGGAGCCCGCCGCTCGAGTCCGTCACGAAGGGCTTGCACTTTGTGATCTCCATGATGAGCTTGCAGGGGCGGAATCCCGTCTCCGCCTGTCCCAGGGTCACGCCGAAGGTGCTGTTGCCGCCGACGTTGGCGTACACGCTGACGACCTGGGCATCGTCGAAGCCCTTGCGCATGGCGATGATGTGGCTGTCCGCGTAGATGGGCAGGGCCTTGTAGAAGAGGTAGCCGCCGTCATGGGCCGACATGGTCGAGCGCAGGCCGATGAGCTTCTTGATCAACTGGTACTGCTCCGTCTGGGTGGTGTAGCCCGACAGCCACAGCGCCTCGCGGTTGTAGGGCGTCTCGCCGCCCTTGTAGCCCTGCTCGAGGCCCTGGTAGATGACGGGGATGCCGTCCATGAGGAGCGTGAAGGTCAGGGCGTTCTTGAGCAGGGTCAGGTCGGCGGTCGAGTGGAGGAAGCGCGCCTGGTCGTGGTTCTCGAGGAAGCTGCCGTAGAGCGTGAGGTCGCGCGCCGTGGTGCCGAGCGTCTTGATGCCGTCGCGCAGGTTCCAGATGCTGCCCGTCGTCGACTGGAAGGCCTGCGTGATCCAGTAGTAGGCGGGGTAGTTCATCACCCCGCCCATGTAGTCCTGGTACGGCGCGACGTACTTGGGGTCGCCGTGAAACACCTCGCCGATTGAGAACACGCCGGCGGCGGTCTCGAAGCCAGGCCAGAACGACTTCTCGACGTGCTTGGCGCTGTCCAGACGGAGACCGTCGAAGCCGTACTGGCTGACCATGCGCTTGATCCACTTGTTGAAGACCTGGCGGACGATGCCATCCTCGGTGCGAAGGTCGGGCAAGGGGACGGCCTCACTTCCCTGCCAGCACCTCTCGACAGAGGTCTGGTTGTCGTAGTTGATCCAGCAGGGGGGCGTGTGGTAGGCGGAGGCGTTGTTGAAGGGGCTGAACGTGGAGTAGTCGACGCTGTTCATCTTACCAATCCAGGCCATGTGGTTGGTGACGACGTCGGCCATGAGGTACATGCCACGAGCGTGGACAGCATCAGACAGGGCTCTCAGGTCCTCGGGGGTGCCAAAGGATGGATTGACGTTCCAGATGTCCTTGGTCCAGTATCCATGGTACGATTCGCTGATTGATGTGTTAACCAAGCTCTTATTCCAGCCGTCCTCTGCAACCCATTTCCTGCATGAACTCTCACACGGAGAATCATCTTCTCATGATGCGCTTCAAACTTCATGAACCAGGGGGAAAACAAAACTCACCCGTCAGCGGATTTGCCGTCAATGTTCTTGACAAAAGGCGAAATCCACACTGCCGTCGCACCTAGCTCCTGGATGTAGTCGAGCTGCTGAATGATACCCTGCCACGTGCCGCCGCAGTACGTCTGCTCCGAGTCAATACACGGGTGCGTCGTCGAGCCGTCGGTCCGCGCAAACCGGTCGGTAACCACCTGGTATATCGTCTGAGTCCGCCATTCCGCGGCGCTCAGGGCCGATGCGCCGGTAGCCACAGCGGCCGCCAAGGCCGGTGCCGAGAGGAGCCTCATCGCCGTTTGAGGTTTGCCGAGTTGCCTCGCTTAGAGAGTGACTGATATTCAAAAAGAAGGTAAAAAAAAGAGTGACTTCAAACTAAAAAAAAAAAAAAAAGAAACAAAAAAACCAAACAACAAGAAAAGAGTGTGTACAGAAACGTCGTCTCGTGAAAGGGGATCGTGAGAATCGTGACGTCGTACAGAGCTTGGCTTATATATCCCCTTCTCCCTCGCTCATAGCGGGAATAATACGACGCTGAGAGTCAGATAGAGTTTCGGTGTGGATAGCTCTTGGGATACTCTGAATGTAGATTAAGGAGTTGGATTTCTGATCATCCCATCGGTTTCGCAAAAGGCGCGTTCCTGCAGGCGACAGGGCAAGGATCCCCAGGAGATGCAGAGAGTCCGATGGGTTGGTTTCTCTGTCGTCCGCAGATGTCCGGGAGCTTAGAGCGCGGAGGAAAAGTATATGAGATGAGGTCGAGTGATTCGGGCGAGTCGAGGTCCCAAGAGGGAGATTTAGCACCGACTGGGGAGACCGGGGCGAGTCGTGGTAGTTAATCAAGGTTTGATTTGATCGGTCAAGGCAGGGACGATCTCCGCAGCGTCCAGGAACCTGCGTCGACTGGCACTTTGCCTTTCGGAAGAAAGGTTATATTTGACCACCTGCACGACCCTCGATCTGCCACCCTTAGACCTCATCCCAATTAGGCGAAAATGATTGGCTGTAAAAGAACCTCTAAATATATTAGCTATAACCTCTACAAAGTGGGAGAAAGAACCTTCAAATATATTAGCTTAAACCCCTATAAAGTAGGAGAAAGAACCTTTAAATCTATTAGTCCTTTCTGGCCTGAAAGACCTATATATATAATAAGTTATTAATAAAGCCTTTTAATTATATTATACTACTATTACTATTACTATTATTACTATTAAAAGGAGGTGTAAAATAAAAGATAGAAGTTAGCTAAGCTAAGCTTAAGCTTAAGCTTAAAGCTGCTTAAAGTCTAGCTTAATTTAAGTTGCCTTTATATAATAGGTTAGCTATATCACTTTATAGCTAGAGATATACCTAGTGCTTATACTTAAAGTAGATTAATTAATTTATTCTATATAGAAAGCTAACTGTTTAATTTTGTTTTTTAAATTATAATTTAGGTTTATAATTTCTTATGCTGTAGCTAATAGGTATTACCAGCCTAATTAGCCTTTTTTGCTATATTGAAAAAGCTTTAGCTTTAAGACTACTAATAAAATAGAAAGATAGAAGGCTTAGCATTTAAGTTAAATAAAAATATCTTTCTTTCTTTTTTTATTTTAACTTTTACACTTTAAAAAGTTATTATATAATATTATAAAGAAAAGAAAGCTTAATAAAAATTATTATTATATCTCTATTTCTAACTTTTATCTTAAGGTTATAGCTTCTTATTTAAATTCACTAGCTTAATATAACAGTAGATAGCTTAGTATTTACTGCTTACTAGCTAAAGTATAAGAGTGAAAAGAATAAATAAAAAGAAAATATATAAAAACTACCTATAAGAAATTATAAAATCTGCTTAGCAGCTTAGCTTAAGTTTCTTTATTTTATTATAGCTTTCTCCTCCCTCTCTAAAAGAAAGCAGCTAAGCAGTCTATCTCTATATCTAATAAAACTATATTTACTTTTTTTTCTATCTAGCTTTTATAGCTCTAATACTATGCTTAGGTTATAATCTTATCTTCTAGCTTTATAAGGTTATTAATAGCTTAAAGCAGTAGCTTTATAAAGAAAAAGAAAGCTTTACTTATATCTATATCTGCAGCAGCTAACTCTATAACTTAATTACTTATTATAACATCATTCTATATAATCTTTAAAACAGCAGTTATTATATTATTAAAAATATCAACTTAAGTAATATAGAAAGCTAAGAGATATATAGTAGCTATATTAATGCTATTAATATAGCTTCTATTAATATCTTAAGTAGTAATCTTAGTAATAAGTAGGATATCTTTAAAGTATTTTATAAAAAGCTAGCTAGGCACTTTATTACTTTCTTTAAAGCTTCAGTTAAGCTAGTTAGCATAGTAATAAGCTAAATAAGCCTCACACTTATAGCTATAAGCATAAGGCTTATAAAGGACTTAGATATTAGTAGTGTTATACTTAAGCTCTTTATAGCAGCTGCTAGAGCTATTAGAGACTGTAATAACTATAGCCTCCTAAAGTAAGGCTTCTAGCACCTCTTTATAGCTATTTTTAAAAAACCTCTTACAGCTATAATCTTTAAATACATCTTTCTCAAACTTCTTTACAATCTCTATACTTCTAGTTATAATAATAAACAGCCTTTTAGTATAGATGCTTTTATAGATCTTATTAAATACTAATATAATAGCTTAAATAGTATTTAAGATAATATAAAAGATTATTTAATAGCTTAAGGTAAATAGCTTTATTATGAGGATTTTATTAGTAATAAAGTAGTAGATATTATTATTACTCAGCTTACTTTTAAAAGCCTCTTTGCTAATTAACTTAGCATTATAGCAAGAGGTAAGGTTTATGCAGATAAATTTAATTATATTATTAAGCTTCTGCTGAGTAGCTATAATAGCAAGCTAGATATTATTATTAAGTATTAAGTGAGAAGCTATAATTCTAAGAGGTAGGTTTAAGGTTTTTAAGTACTTATTAGTATTATGTAAATAAAAAGAAGTGTTAGAGATCTATAAAAGGCTATACTTACTGTTAAGGATTTAGCTAGAGGGATGCTAATGCTAGCTTAAGAGAGCTATTAATAATATCTAAAGATAGGAGATTTTTATTGCTAATAATAGTATATAGAAAGGAACTTTAATTAGTTAGGTTGAAAAGTGATAAAGGTTACTAATGCTGCTTTAAAAGGTTTATTAGTGAAGATATTAAGATATAAAAATATAAAGCTATAAAGCTATTAATTATAATAGTATAAAAAGAAAGTTTTATAAGCTAGATTAAAAGGTGAGGAAGGTATCCTTTTATGCCTTAAATCTTAGAAGCTATAGTATAGAAAATGCTACTAATAAATATTATAATGCTTTTAATACTATAATATTGCTATTATAAGAGGAGTAGTAATATTTATAGCAGCATTTTAACTATAGATTTAAAAAGAAGTAGACGCCTTTTATAGCAGAAGTTTTAAACTAATACAGCAGAAGAAGGTATATACTAAGAGGTAAGAGTAATAAGATGCAGTAGATATTGCTATACTAGCAAACAGCTTATTATAATATATAGTATAAGCAGTCTTTAGCAGCAGCTGCAGTAGTAGTGCATAAGGTAAGTCTCTAGCTTAGTTTGAGTTTGAAGTGAGGTTAAGTGAAGTAGAAATGCTAGAGCTAATTTAGCAGGAAAGGTATGCTTTAGCAGCTAGGATGAATAGTATATAGTTAATATAGTAGTGCTTTTAAACAGTTTATAATAATATCTATTAAAAGCTGAAGCTGAAAGTGAGATGTAAATAATGCTTTTACTACCTCTGCTAGGCCTTTCTGCCAGCCGGTATATAATGTTTTTCTAGCTTAGGCTAGGTAAGTGCTAACTTCAGCTTATAAGCTGCTACCTCTACGCTTTAAGGTAACAAACTGCTTTAGGTTTAGTTTATAAAGGCGTTATTTATAAAGGTTTACTTACTGTTCTAAGTAAATAATCTATATTAAAGTATCAAAAGAGATAGATATAAAAAACAATTAGGTTTAAAGCTTGCTTTAGATTGAAGTTGCTATCACTTAGTATAAGTAATAGAAAAGTAAGTAATTAACTGAAATACCTATTTGCTAAGTCTAATTACTAATAAGCCTAGCTGCAACTCTATTATATTTTATATATAATACTATTCTCTCTCTCTTATAGCAGCCTAAAGGTTAATTCTTATATCTTATAAAACTACTTATCTTTTATTATCCTTATAGCTAGATACTTTAGCATCTTACTTATGCTTTAATTTTATTCTCTAGCTTTATAAGGTTGTTAATTGCTTAGATAAGCAGCTATATTGAGAAGAATATAGATCTTTAGATATACTTATCTTCAGCTTTACTTTTTGCAATCTAATAGCTTACTAAAATCTCATTCTATACTATCTTTAGAATGTTTATTTTCTTATTATCTAAATAGTTAACTTTAGCAATATAGACAGCTAAAAGATGCATTATTACTATAGTAATGCTGTTAATATAGCTGCTAGCAGTATTATAGACAGTTAGCTTATTAGTAGATTTAGTATGCTTAAAGTATTTAGCTGAAGGCTTGCTAACTACTTTATTTATAAGGTTTAAGTAGTCCTCTAATAATGCAGCATAGAAGTTGCCTAAGTGAGCACCCTCTTTGCGATAACTAGGCTTAAAGGGGATCTAAATATTAACCTAATTATACTTCAGCTTTTTATAGCAGCTGCTAAAGCTATCGGAAATAGTGATAACTTTAACTTCTTATAAAATAGTTTTAAAGACCTCTTTATATCTATTTTTAAAGAACTATATCTAACTATTACTATAGAATGCCTCTTTTTTTTAGTTCTAACTAAGCTTAATCTCTCTATTTATAATAATTAATAGCTTTATAATATTGCTTCTATAAAGTTTCTTAAAAATAAGTGTAAAAGCTTAAATAGTATTAGGAATAGTGCAAAAAATAATATAGTAGCATAATATAAACTCTTTAGTCTTTAAGATAGTTTCTTTATAAAAGCAGCAGATCTTAATATCTATTAGCTTATTTTTAAAGATGTTTTAAGCTATAAACTTAGTAGTATAATAAAAAATAAAGTTCTTTTAAATAAACATTAAGGTATTATTAACTATATACTAGAGGGAAGCTATTATAGCAGTTGCTTTCTAAAAGAGCTTTAGCTACCTATTAGTATTATATAAATAAAAAGAAGCGCTAGAGATCTATAGAGGGCTGTACTTACTGTTAAAGATTTAAGAGAAGGAATGCTGCTGCTAGCTTATAAAGGCTGTTAGTAATGCTTAAAGATTAGAGATTATTGCTAGTAGTAATATAGAAAGAAACTTTAATAAAGTAGGTTAAAAAGTAATAAAGGTTGCTAATGCTGTTTTAAAAGGTTTATTAGTAAAGATATAAAGATATAAAGGTATTAAGTTATAAAGCTGTTAATAGTAGTAGTATAGAAAGGAAAGTTTGTTAGCTAAGTTAGAAAGTGAAAATAGTTTCTTTATTATACTATTCTAACTTTATGAGAGAGAATTAATAGTAAATAGAAAGAAAGTGCTAGCTAAAGTAGCAAGTAGAAGAAAGATATTAGCTAAAGTAGTAAATAGAAGGAAAATGCTAGCTGAGCTTGCTATAAAGGCTTTAATAGCTTATAGTTGCAAATAAAGATATAAGTGTAGTTATTATTATAGCAGTAGTAATAGTAGTAATAGTAGTAGTAATAGTAATATTTAAAGTAGGTTTCTAGCTTAAGTATAAATAGTAAGTAAGGCTTTTAATAGCAGAGATCTTAGTAGAAGCTAATAAGGTAGTTATATGCTAGCAGGTAGAAGTATTAAGCTAGGCTGAATATAGTGTTATTAGTAAATAGCTTGCAATAAGAGAGATAATTATATAGTATAGCTAGTGATAACTATTAATAATTCACTATATTTACCTCTTTATATAGAGATATATAGTGCTATAAGGCTAGCTATACTTAAAAAAAGAAATAAATACTATTAAAGGAAATAACTACTGTTTAAGGAAATAACTATTATTTCTGCTGTTTAGAGTTAAAACTAATTCACTATAGAAGTGTTTTTAAGTAGAACTCTTATATTTATAAATAAAAACCATTTCTCTATTTTATATCTATTTATTTCTCTCTATTTTACTACTTTATATTATATCTAAAGCTTCTTTACTATAATAACAACTTATATTATAACTTTCTAAAGTATTTTTTATATTATTTAGAAATATCTATAAAGTTATAGATAACTATTACTTAGCTTTCTCTATTGCCTTAATAGATCTATTTATAGAGTAGTATGCTATAAAAAGCCCTAATAGAGAGTATTTTATCTCTGTTTATATAGTATATATCTTACTTACTAAACTCAGTCTATTAATTAATATAGATATTAGAGAGATATCTATAATCTTAGGCAGCTTTCAAAACACTTTACAGCTTATAACTAAGAGACTACACCTCTAGCTATTAGTTTTAGCTGTTTCTAGAAATTAGTTTTTCAACTTTATATTAGATATAGATAGACTATAATAGTAGAAACTAAAGTTTAAAAAGGTTAAATTCTATATTTATAATATTAAAGATATAAAACTTAAGATATAATTATCTAATAAGAGGCTTTTATATATATTTATATATTACTTTAAGTTTATCTCTCTATATAAAGATATCTATAAATAGATATAAAAAAACAGTTTACTTAAGGAAAAAGCCTTTAAAAGCGAAGTAAGTTCTAGCTATTTATAATTTATTTTTTAGTTTGATATAGCTAATAAAAGAAGTATAAAGATATAGAAAGGTTATCTTTACTACTATTAAAAACGCATAATAAAACCCTTTCTAGCATTATTTAAGTTATAAGCTGCATATAAGTTCTAATTATATTTTTATTTTTCTATGCTAAGTAGAAGAGAGAATAAGAGTGAAGCAGCAAACTTAAGCGATTTTAGAAGTATCTAATATAAGCTAAAGAACTAAGATAGAGCAGCAAACTAAAGCAATTCTAGCAGCATTTAGACTAAAGCAGAAAACTGAAGCAGAGCAGAGAATAAAACTTAATCTAATAGAGTTAGATTAAGATAGATGAAACTATTTAAATTAAAGGCTTTATTATATAGTTTAAGTAGTAAAAAATATTATATTATTTATAGCATTTTATTTATATAAGCTGCTGAAGTTAGAGATAGATCTCTATATTTAAGTAGCTTAGCTAAAGCTGAAGCCTATTAACTACTAGTATAATAAAGCAGAAAAGCATAAAAACTAAAGAAACTAACTATATAAAAAGAAAAGTAATGCAGCCTACTATTATCTTCTAATATCTATTTTATATAGTATAGCTAGTTAGACTAATACTATCCCTCTCTTATTATTCTTATAATATTTTGCTAGCATAAGTAAATATTGCTATATTAGTTTGTAAAGTTAGGCTGCATTAGCAAAAATATCTCTTAAGATATTTATATCTGCCTATTTAATTAGTAATAAAAAAAGATAATCTATTTTATATAATATAGCTAGCTAAACTAATACTTTTGCTTATAAAGAATATAGTTTCTACTTTAATATATTCTTACGCCTCAGAAAAAGACATTATTAAGCTTAGTGTAGAAGTCTATAAAGTTAGAATTATCTAATATTCACTTAATTTTAGGTTTGCTGTTTCAGCTTATGTTTTCTATTATAATAATGAAGATCTGCTTTACTTTCTGCAATTTATATCAGTATGATAAATCTTTTAACTAGAGGTTTTTAGTTTTTTAGACTTATTTATTTATTATAATAGCTAATAAACTGAATCTATTAGTCTAATCCTTTATGCTTTATATTCTTATAATTAACTATTTTGCTATATTTAGACTTCTAGATAATATGCAGATTACTACTACTTCCTTTTAGAGCGTCTAGCCTATCAATAGGCTTAAAGAGCTTGTAATAAATAGCTTTAAACTTATTAGTGATGAAGAATGAGAATTAGACGCCTTCAGCCCACTCTGCTAAAATAGGTTCTTTATTTTATTAGAAAAGCACTCCTAAGCTAATTGCTATCTATTTGCTAACTATAAAGATAGTAAGATGCTATATATCTCTAAAATCAGCAATATTAAGGTTAGCTTTAAAGTTAGCTTTATAGTAAGTTTTATAAGCCTTAATTATAGAGATATATTTATAAACTAATTTAAATATAATTTAAATTATTAGCTTTAGATTATAAAGCTTAATATTAGACTTATTTAGCTTCTTAAAGTTAGTATTATAAAAACTTTAGATAATTTCAGCTATATTAAATCTAGAAGTTCCCTTATATATAGGGAAGTTTTTAATTATCTGCTTATTTTAATACTTATCTTTAGTGAGAAGCTTTAAATCTAGCTCCTTTTAAGGTATATTAGTTATAGTCTTTAAGTTATTATTGCTATTCTAAGAAGATATATTAACTAGAAGCCTTAATAAAACATATTATTAATAAGTATTTGAAATATAAAAGAGGTGAAAATATCTATATTTATAAGGGTTTTTATGTATTTTTAGTTTTTAAAAGCTTAAAATAGTTTAAATAATAATGCTTTAAATTAAACTCTATATATATTCTCTTTAGTATATAGATAAAAGAGATAGAAAGTAATCTAAGAGGAATAAGTAGTTATTTAAATAGTTAGCTAAATGCTAATTATATTAGTGAAGTTTATAAAGTGATATAAGATAAATATTCACTTTATAAATAAATATTAAAAGGAATAGTATTATATTAAGTAGGTAAGTAGGTGAGATGCAGTAAGAATTAAGTCTTATAGCTTAAGTTTAAATAGAATAGAAGCAGAAATATTAGTCTTTTTAGCAAATAAGTAGGCAAGCAGGATATAGTAAATATTAATGCTTTCAGCTTAGTTTAAGATAGATTATTCTTATATCTAGCATAAAAAAGCTGTTTCTAAATGCTATTAATATTTTTACTTCAGTTTTTAAGCTTTATAGTGAAGTATTTAGTTTTATAATAAGATTTTATTTATAATAGTATAAAGTGTGTTTATGCTTTTATATTAGAACTTTCTGAAATAAGTTAGCTATAAAGGGGGGAAGCAATAAAGAGCTAGCTAGGTAATATATAGAAAGCAGTAGGTTATATATAGTAGAAAGAAAAGTAGGTTTTAGAAATTTATCTTTTAACTGCTGAAAAGTAAGTATTTATAAGTAAGAGATATTTAGATCTTTAAGGTTTAAGTAGATATTATAGTGAACTAATACTTTAAGTTATAAATAATTAATTAATATTTCTGAAATCTAAAATAGAATAATAACTTTTAACTCTTTTAGTTTTATAAAAGATATATCTATCTATATATAGATTTAAGCCTCTCTCTTTTTTAAGCTGCACAAGCTGCTATACTTTAGCTTTTTAGTAAGGCTTAGCTTATTGCTCTTATTATACTTATCCTAATTATTCACTTTAATAGCTCTAATTAGTATAATGTTCTATATCTTATCTGTTATAAAAAGATTGTCTGCACTTATTTCAATAAGAGGGAGGTTTTAAGAGGAGCTTATAATTAGGTTTAGTTTAGTTAAGCAAAGGCTTCAAAAAGAGCCTATATATGCAAATATCAGTTTTAATAATATATATTAAAAGTAGATATAAAAGAGAAAGGCTTATTTAGTTTAGTTAGCATAAATAGAATAAACTTATCAGCAGATATCTAAGCCTTAAGGTTAAATATAGTCACCTCTTTAGTTAGAGATATAGAAGAGGCCTAGCTAGCAAAAGCTGCTTGCTTTATATTGCTTGCTGCTTAGCTTAAGTTAGTAATCTTAATAAGAGGAATAAACTTAAAGAGGTTATATAGTATATTAAGTTAGAAAGCAACTTTCTTATTATAGAAACTATAGAGATTGCTAGTAATATAAGCCTTCTGTTTATACTGCTAAAACAGAGTGGATGCTGAGGAGTATTATAAGCACTTCTCCTTCTATTGCTTTTTATGCTTAGTATAGAAACAATATATATAGTTATTACACTAGCTAAGGTTTAAAGCTGCTACAGCCTTTATACTGTTAAACTTAGTATATATTTAGAAGATAGCAGATAAGTTTTATATTATATTATTTAAGCTAGTATTTAAGTTATCAGTAAGAAGAAATTATAAAATATTAATAGAACTAAAGAAGTAAATAAAAGGTAGCATATCTAAAAACAGAAAAGGTGCATTTAATATCTATCTTAGAGCAATCTTATATTTAATTGCTTATTAGTAAAGTTCACTTATAAGTGCTATACTTAAAGAGAGAGAGAGAGAGAGCATTTATAATATAAAGCTGTTATTTGAGATGAATGCTATATACTTATATATAACTATTAACCTATTATTAACTGCATAAGAGATATAGCTAAAGTAAAGCTTATAGATAATTAAAACCTATTTATTATTAATATATTTAACTAGCAGTATATAGCTTTTAAAGTACTAAAAGAAATTAAGTATAAGTTTATTATAATAAAAGAGGTTAAAAAGCTTTAAGTAGTTTAAGTTAACCTATTTAGAAAGGTTTATAAGAATCTTAATATAGCCTATCTAATTCTAAAACTTAAAGACCTTATTAGACTAGTCTAAAGATTTCTGCTTTAGCATCAAACTAATCGCATAGAGAGTAGCTAGAAGGCATTATCTTAAGAGCATTATTAGCTAGATCTAAAACTAAAATTCTAAGTAATTAGTAGAAGCAAGAGATAAGTTTTAAGATATATTAATTAAGATATAAAGTTAAATAAAAAGCTTAGTTAGAAGAAATAAAAATATAGTTAAGGTTCTAAAGTGTTAATTAATAGAGTTTATATTAGTAGAAAGCTTAAAGATAATATTTCTAGAGATTAGATATAACTATAAGCTTAAAATGCTTTAGGTATTTATAACTCTAGCTAATATAAATAGTATTCTAAATAGATATATATAATAGATAGAAAGAGAATAAACAGCTTAATAGTAAATTAAGAAGAAGATTAGCAAAATATTTTAAAACTAAATATTATTAATTTTAGGTATAGAGGTGGAATATCTAACTAACAGCTAGTTAGCTAGCTAGATTATTAAACCTTAAGCCTTCCTATAAAAAGGAGAGCAGCTAGATCTAAGATAATATATAGGCTGTATATATATAGAGTTCTATTAGCAGTAAAAAAATATAATATTAAGATTAAAAGATTATTATATATATATAGTCTTAAGCTTTTCAGTTTATCTTCTTTTAGCTAGTTATATTATAATAATAGTATATTAAGCATAAGAATAGCTATTTCTAACAGCTATATAAAGTTAGAACAGCTGTAGAGCTAGTTATTAAGCTTCTCTATTTATCTATTTAACTGCAGTTATATTAGATCTAAAAAAGTAATTATATATTAAGAGGAGGTATATCTTAATAAGAATATTATAATGCAATTAGATAAAAGTAGAATATAATTGCAAAATAAATTAAAAAGTAGATATTAAAAAGTGTAACTAGCTTATAATTTAATTAGATTTTATATATTGCTCTTTAGAAACAGCTATAGCTTATAATAGCATCTTCTTCTCTCTGTTTATCCCTCTAAAACCAGCTATATTATTTAATAAGTGTAATAAATATATATAGTTTTCATAAAGCAAAAAGTAAAAGTATATAAAGAAAGCTTAAAGGTTTAGTTAATATATAATATATAAGGTTTATTAAGTTATAAAGAAGTAAGTTAGATTTAGTATATTGCTAAGCTAAGCCTTAAAGCTGCAATATATACTGTTTTATTATAAAGCTATATATTCTTCTTCTATTTTAATTTACCTAATTATTTAGACTTTCTATTATATTATGCCTAAAGCACTAGCTTTAGATAAGAATTTAATATAGCATCCTCTTTATATATATCTTTTAGCTTTTTTGAGATTGTTTTTCTTATTAGAAATACTTAAATGCTATTACTAAAAAGATTGTTAGTGCAGCATACTAATAGCTTTCTAAGGTTAGCAGTCTTCACACTAAGAAAAGGCTGTTATAGTCTAAAATATAGCAGCTTACAGCTAGATATTACATTTATAGCCTAAAATATATAAATATAACTATAAATAATAATATCTTTTTCTAGCTTAATACTTTTAAGTCTTAAGAGAGAATAGTATAAGCTAAGCTAAAGTAATACTCAGTTAGATAGAGTAATAGCATCTTAATAACTACTTAGTTATAGCATCTTATAGCTAGGTTAAGCTTAAGATATACTAATATAACTTCTAATAATAATATTTCTTCTAAACTTAATACTTTTAAGCTTTAAGAGAGGATAGCATAACTTAAGCAGAAGTAGTAGTTAGCTAGAGGGAATAATAACAGCCTACTAGTTATTTATACAGCTATCATCTTAATTACTAAGTCTAACCTTAATAGCTAGTATCAACCTACTGCTAATATTAATAATAACATTCTATATATCTTTATAGATTATAAACTCTTAATTTATAATTATTTTAAATAAAGAGCTTTAATCACTACTATAAACTGCTCTATTAACACTTTAACTACTGCTAAATAGTATAAACCAGCTTTAGAATAAATAAGATTATATTTAATAAATAATTAATAGCTTTAACTATTATTATGCTTAATAGGTTTATAACTTTACAGAGCATATATAGTGTAAGCTAGTTAAATAAGAAATAGTTATTATAAAGATGAAAGCTTTTTATAAAGAGATAAATAATAATAACTCTCTAAGTACTAAATACTATAAGGTTTGTTTCTAGCAACAGTATTCTGCTAAACTATTAGATTAAACTTAAGTAGAAGTTAAGCTGCTTTATAAAGCAGTAGAAGGTTAGATCTCACCTTTAGATAGAGGCTATTTCTCTTGCAAAGAGTGCTTCTTAAGATATAAAGGCGCTCTTCTTATTATAATATATAAGAAGTATGCTTTTTATTTTTAGAAAGCTAATATCTCTTCTGCTTACAGAGTGAATAACTTTACTTTTAGCTGCATATATTAATATCTAGCTAAGTTAAAAAACCTATCTCTATTAAAAAAGCAGCTTTTAAGCTAAAATATTCCCTGCAGATAGATTATTAAGTTTAATATTAATATAGAGAAGTAGATAAGCGTAAAGTATTAAAAGCATAAGCAGGGCTATATTACAGTTTTTTTAAATAATATTAAAGGCTTAGCTATAAGTATACTGCCTTACTTACTTATTGAGAAATACTGCTAGATTTATATCTGCTTTATTAGTTCTTAGAAGCTAATAGCTTCTAATTTATTATTTATGCTTTCTATTAACTTAAGAAAGCTAAAAACTACACTTATTTAGCTTAAAAGCAATAACTATTTATATTATAATATTATAATTAGTAAGGAAAACCTTGCTAGCTAGAGTGATTTCTATACTAAGATATAAGTTCTAGCTGCTCTCTTTGCTTAAATAGTTTAATATAACCTTCTAGCTAAAGATAAGATCTATATAGGCTATTATATTGCTATAATAGAGAGAGATAGGCTAAATAAGCTTATATAGAATATAGCTGATATTTTTATTAAGCTTAAATAGAAGTATATTAATATAGAAGTACTTAAAATTAAAAGAAATAATATAAAACTTAAAGCAAACTAGAGATAGAACTAAGAATTAAAAGAGATATAAAAGCATAAAATTGAAGTTAAACTTAAGGAGTTAAAGTTAACTAGCTTATTGAATATTAACTTTAGTAATAACTACTCACTTTAAGAGCAGGTTTAAATACTTTAAGATGCAACTTTAAGCCTCAACTAGAGGCGCTAGTGAGAACTAAAACCTTAAGATAGCAGCATAAGTATATCTCTAAAGATAGGTGAGCAGCTATTTATTATTAGCTGCTGAAAAGAGAACTTTACTAACTATAGTAATTTAGACTTCTTTTTTAAGATATTTTTATGCTTATTTCTCTAAAGCTAAAGAAGCCTTCTTATATTAATATTAAATAACTAAAGCTTTTTAGAGATATCTTATAAGTTAGCATCTAATGCTACTTAGCAGCTTTTCAGCTTCTATTTTTAAACTTAAGCTTTATATCTCTTAAAATAATATAATAAGAGATATTTAACACTTTATATCTTACTACTATTGCTTTTAGAATAAGATAACTAATTTATATTAGAATAAGAGTAAACTTTACTATATATCTCACTTTTCTTTTTATAATCTTTAATATATTAATCTGTTCTAAGAACTAAAGAATAAGCTATTTTTATATAGAGAAAGTATTATTTAGAAAGGTTAAAGAGATTATATAGACTTTTATGCTAGACTAAATAGCTTATACTGAAGAGGAATATTAAGAAACTAAAAGAATAATAAATAGTGAGATTTCTTTTCTTATAAGGAAGTTAAATGCCTTTAGCTATTAAAAGCATATATTAAATAAAGAATATCTGCTATTTAGAAAGAAGATTAAATTGTTATATCTTAAGCATAAAATGCTATATATTTAGTTTACTATTAACTTAAATAACCTTATCAATAAAGTTAATATAAAGCTTACTGCTTTTTAAGTAGCATAAAGGCTAAGCTTAAACCTTTTAATATAAAAGTTTTAAAACTAAATAGAGAAAATATAATATATAGTTAAAGATTTTATCAGTTTAGCTACCTTCTTCTATTATAAAATAAAGCTCTTCTTTAAGCATTATACACTTTAAAGAGTAAACTTTATCTTTAGTAATATTTTATGCTACTTTAGATATATTAAGATAAATAACTATAGTGTTCTTTACTTTTATAGTTTCTTATAGCTAGATGCTAATATTAAGCTGCTAAACCTATTTAGTGAAATTGCTGCTTTAGAAGGGAAATAATATGCTGAAGAGATCTATAAATATATTAATTTAGTTTTTTATAAAGTAAATATATTGCTCTTAAGAAGTTATAAGTAATATATATTAATGCTGACGTTTGCTAATACTATAATGCTAAGCATATTTAGCAGTATTATTTTTATTAGAGCATTTTTTCTTTTATATTATATCTCACTAGTAATATAGATAAGTAGAATAAGATGTTTAATAATAAAATAAACTAAGTAGCATATTATTATTAGATATATAGCTGCAGTATAATATATATAAAGTATAGTTATAAAAGCAGTAGTATAAAAACTAATGCAAGCTAGATATCAAAAAGATATTCTCCTTACTGCTTTTATGCTTTATAGATACTTTAAGAGCAAACTAAGTTTATAGAAGATAGTATCCTTTATATTTAGAGAGACTATATATAGATTAATTAATACTACTTAGCTTTAGCTATAAGTATATATTATAATATAAATATAGCTTTCCTCTTAATAAGTTTAGCTAGCTTATCTATAGTTTATTATATAATAAACTACTTAACTAAGCTAAATTTATCTTTATAAAAAAGAGCAGTACTAATAAAAACAGTTTTTAAAGAGATATTAGAGTGTATAGATAAAGATGCTTACTAGCTGCAGCTTAACAGAATAGATGCAAATAATAAAGCTTATTAGTTTCTTACTAGAACAGCAAACTAAATCTTTATAAGCTGCAAGCTATCTATAATTAAAGTATATAGTAAGCTTTTAAACTTTAAGTCTAACTACTGCAATAAGCAGTTATAGTTTTATATTATTATAAATATATTATATTAAACAGTATTTAAAATCTAACTAAGCTTTATATAAAGTGTAAAGCTGAACATTTAATATTAATAAATAGTAGAGATAATAGGCTTATAAGCTAGTAGGCTTACTCTAACAGCCTTATAAAGCTATAAATACTGCAGCCAGCTTCTTTAGAACTTATACTTCTATAAATACCTCTACATAGTGAAGATCTACTGCCTAAAGAGGTATATAAAGTCAGATAAAGCTTAATTTATTAACTTTAACTTAACCTTTAATAACAGCTGCTTAGAATAGATATAAGAGGTATTACTAAAGAAAAAGCATTATATACTAGTTATTACTAGCTACTTAGACTATAATACTAATAATATATAAGAGAAATACTACTAGAGGTAATAAATATCCTGCTATTATATATTAATCTATAGTTTAGTTTTACTAATAGAGTTATCTTTTTAGATTAATAGTACTACTTCTTACTCTATTTGCTCTTTAGAACCTTTTTACTTACAGCTTTCAGAAACTAGCATTCTTATAAATAGAGTTATACCTCAATTTACTAGCATAAGTCAAATTAGTAATTAAGAACATCTGCCTTCTTCAGAAGAGCGCAGAAGATACTAAAAAAGACATATAATTATAAGTAAGTTAGAGCGAAAGTGATAAAGATGTTAAGTTTGAAAAGCTTAAGAACTATCTCTTAGCAGATTAGCAATAGACACTAGCACTAGAAAACTAATAAGAGGCTTTCTATAATGCAGTTAAGAATTTATAATTACAGGCAGATATAGTATATAGGTCTTTAGGTTTTAAAAGCCTTTTTACTTCTCTAACTATAGAGGACTTTTTAGCTTTTAAAGAAGAAGGTATAATTACTGCTCTAGTTACTAATCATTTTAAAGATTATAGGCTTATGCTTCTAAAAGCGCAGTTTGATATTATTAAAGTATTAATTAAACAGCTCTAAAAGCAGAAGATAAACACTATAGAAGGAGATAAGTTTAATAATATAAGTAACCTTTATCTAATAACAGCAGATATTAGCTTTAGTAATAGTTATAAAAGCAATAATAAGATATTAAGCCTAATGCTGACAGTTAGGCGAGGTGCTATATAAACCTAGCTTAATATAAGGCTATCTACCTCCTTTTCAGCTGCTGCAGAAGTGATCAGGCAGGCCTGCATATTAAACTAGAAATAGAATCTTACTTTATAACTTATCTATAAAGCAATTAACTAGCATGAGAGTTCTAAAGCTGAATAGCACCTTTAGTATATTAGTAGTAATAGAAGTATAGAGAAGTTATAGCTGATTAATACCTTAAAAGAGGTGTTTATTATAAAAGAGGCGTAAAGTTAGCTTATTATTATAGTATTAATAAGTATAGCTGCAGTAGAGATTAGCAGCAATATAATCTATTCAGCAGTAAGCCTTTAGTTTAATAAAGATAAGTTATTAAACTCTTCTAATATAAATATTAATCTGAAGGATATAAATTATTAAGTGAGAAGAGATATCTTTATAATTAATAAAGTTAGTATGCTTAGCCTTAATATATTTAATAAGATTAACAAAAAACTTTAGAAACTAAAAGGAATTAAAACAGCATTTAGAAGTATACTTATAGTTATATTCTTAAGAGACTTTATGCAGTTTCCTTTAGTTCAGCAGAAAAGTCTTATAAGTAATAAAAGAACACTAAATACTATAAAAAAGAGTTATTTATTAAAATACTAATTAGAAGAAGAAAATAGCTAAAAGCTATAAAGCATATTTAAGCATATTATAATCTTAAATAAGCAGAAGCAGGCATAAAAAAATAACTACTTAGTAAGGTTCTTAGAGCGCCTTTATAATAAGATGCAGATAAAGGAGAATACTGAGAATTTTATATCTTAATATAAGCTAAAGTTTAAATTTAACTTCTCTAGTAGTATATATACTATTATCTTACTAAACTAATATAAATAGGATATTACTCTTTATGCAGCTTTAGTATATAGTGCTAAAATAGAAGAGAAGCTTTCAGTCTACTTCTTATAATATATCTAGAAAACCTAAATGCTAAGTAGCTTAAAGCAAGCTGCAGCTATACTATTTAGTAATAACAGTAAGCTAATTATCCTTAATATATTTTTATTTATCTATAAGATATTTATAATAGTAAATAGAAATAAGTATATCAGCTTTAAAGTAGTTAATAGGGCAGAGTTTATAGCAGTTAGCATAATATATAGCTTAAGACTTAAAGAGGTAGTAATAAACAATAAGTTATCTATCTTTTTAAAGCTACCTAAAGGTATTCTACTTCAGTTTAAAGATATAAACAGCTTCTCTTTCCCTATATTGCTGCTAAATATAATTATAGTGTTTGCAACTTAGATTACTCTAGAAGAGAAGTATGCTGCAGTTTTATGCTTAGGTTTACTAAAAGGTTATAAGCTTAGCCTTATCTAAATAGGTCTATTATGCACACTTAAGCTAGCTATAATAGATTATAAAGCTTAAGAGAGAACACTAGAGAAGACACTTTTTAGCTTCTATAGTATAAAAGTTAACTGCAAAACTAGCTGCTTAGAAAACTATAAGATAATCAGCTTATATATATAAATATCTTATAAAACTATATAGATAGATATATACCTAATATAGCTGCTAGATATTAAATATTTCCTATTATTATAAATACCTCTAAAGCTATAAAGAGGTATTAGTTAGCTATAGCATTTAGCAGAATTAATAGCAAAGGCATATAAAGATTAATTATAGAGGAAGTATAGCTTTTTATTTATACTTAGAGTAAAGTAATATAAATTATAATATAATTAAAGTATTTATTATTTTAGTTTATTTGCAGTTTACTATATAGAATTACTTTACAGAGTTTATATATTATCAGCATTAATATACGCCTTACTTATATTTATATCTATACTGTTACTACTGCTGTTATAGCTATTGCTTAAATCCTCAGTATCTATAAGTAAAATAATAATTAGAACTTACTATCTATTAAACATCTGATTTAATACTGAAATCACTGCAATCTT
Organism: Colletotrichum horii; assembly: GCA_027406005.1. Lineage (NCBI taxonomy): Eukaryota > Fungi > Ascomycota > Sordariomycetes > Glomerellales > Glomerellaceae > Colletotrichum > Colletotrichum horii. The sequence continues at coordinate 5,872,017 of JANVYB010000001.1, read as the reverse complement.
AAATAGCTTTTGCAATAGCTAGTATACCTCTTAGGTAAGGTTAGCAATAACGTTTTATATTAATATAATTTGAAACTAGGTATTATTATACTTCTTTTAGAGTGTGGAGTTAAGCAATCTTACTAAGGAACTAATATAGATATTAATCTTAATTTTAAATATAAGCTGAAACTATAACTTAAAGTAGTAAAAACTAAAGAAGTTAGTTTTAAGGCTAAATAAAGTAGCTTCTTATTGCTCTTTATATATTAAATATATTTAGATATTTCTTAAGCTGTTTAGAAGTATATTTAGTTAATATTTCTATAAAAAATAAAATATAGTTAGGAAAATATAAAATAGAGGTAAAAAGCAACTAATTAAAGAGATAGGCAAGAGGCTATATAACATATAGAATAAACACTTTAAACCTTAGTTATTCTATAAGCAATTTGCATATATACCTTTTGTTGCTTATTAGCTTTCTCTAGTTTAAATAATAATATATTTTAACTATAAGCTATTTATATATAAGCATTTTATGCATTTCAGCCTAACTTTAATACTAGTTACTTAAATAAGTATAAATAAGATATAGCTAGAGCGCTTTAAATCTAGTAGTTTCTCCTTTTTTCTCTAAGATAGCTTTTGCTTTAGGGGAAAGTATAATAAAATAATTACTCCTCTATTAGCCTATAATAGTAATTTAACACTAAAGCAGTAAAAAAGGTTATATCTAGCTATAAGCACTTTATTAGCTTATAATGTTTAAAGAGAAGAGGTTTTTAACTTTATAACTTATTTTTATATATAGGAGGTATTTGTTTTTAAGATATTATCTCTAACAGCTGAATAGCTATTAGCTTTTATATTAATCTCTCTATTATCTATATACCTTAAGGACTATAAATAAAAGAAGTAAAAAAGTAGAATCAGTAATACTATATATAAAATAATAAAGCTATAGATTAAATAGTTGCTTATATATATACTTATAATAAGAGGATTGCTTTAAGTAGTTTAAATTATTAATAGTAGATAGTTTAATAACTTATATATATAATTAACTTAGTAGGAAAATACTTAAACCTTATTGCCTTATATATAATTAAGGTGCTATATTTTAGTAGCTTTATCTAATTATATAATACTGCACTTACTTTTAAAACTAAACTATATGCTGAGTAATATTTATATAAGAATACTGAGTAAAAGTTATGCATAGCATATCTAGGACTGGATTTATAAGGGGGGTCTTAATGCTCTTACTTAAGTAAACCTCTTATATCAGCCTTTCTTCTGAAAGGTAGTAGCAGCAGGCAGGAAACGCTGCTCCCTAGTGCATTTAATATATATCCTATTAAACGCTAGATATAGCTCAAACTGAAACTAGCTAATTGTGTAATTCGATTTATAACTGACTCTATATGAGGTATATAGTTGATAAGGGGGTTTTAACTTAAATTTCGCTCTGTATATCTTTTCTAGCAATACTGACGTTCAGGGCTTAACACTATGCTATTTCACCTAGTAGTTGCTCTAACGGCAGAGAGGTATATTGCACTAAAGGCAGCCTCAGTATATATAATATATTAGTGCTATATTTCTATTAGTCTCTTTTAATATAGTCCTTTTGAAATGCTTTATATATGCTTAGCATTTCTGTTTTCTCTTATGCTATTTGAAATTATATAGCCTGCTTTTAGTAAGCTGAACAGTTAAAGAAAACCTCTCTCTGAATATAATATCTCTAAATTTAGCTACTAATTGCTTATAGAGTTTATAATAGAATATAGTAGAAGGCTTTTTATAGTATAGGTTTAAAGCTTTATAGAGTAAGTATATATTAGTAAGTATAACCTCTATAGGTATATAAAAGTTAGCAAATATTATTTTAAAGTGTTCTATTAGTAGTTAATATATTTAGTAAAAAATTGAAGGCTATAGGCTGCTAGCTATTGCAGCAGCTATAATATATAGCAATACTTTTATAGTTAGCTTTCAGAGGTTGTCTAAAAAATATAATATAAATACATCTCCTCATAAGGTTAAATCTACTAAAGTAAGTATTTTTAAGCAATTAGTATAGCTATTATAAAAAGTAAATATACTATAATTATCTATGAAAAAAGCGCTATTTTTAGCAGTAGGACCCACTTTTATAGCCCTTAGTTTACTATAGTTATTACTGCTTATATAATAAAAGCACTAACATTTTCCTTCTCAAGTTAAATACAATACACTAAAAATACAAACCCACTTTTAAATATATATAAAATAATTTATTTAATAATATTACGTAATAACCTATATAAACCCTGTATTTTTTGCTTTATTATAGCTATATATCTAAAAATAATATTAAAAACTATTAAATTTAATTAAAAATAGATATTTTTATAAAAAATACAAAAATACAATATATTTTCTGTATTGTATTTTTTCTAACCTCTGTTAGCTTTATATTAGTTGCTAATATTAACGCTATTTATACTATAGTTATATATATTAATTAGAGTAGATATAAGTAGTTATTTAATAGCAATAGTAATAATAAGTAGCTTCTACTTAGATTAGCTAGTAGTATTAATATATAAGCTAATAAGGTTAATAGTAAAGTTGATCTAAAAGAGTATTTATAATATTCTAGCTGAAGTTAATATAGCTAAGAGATGCTTATGCTAATATAAAATAGCAATCTTTTTGCTGTTAAATATACTGCTGATTAAAAGCATAATAGCATTATTTTTAAATATAAATTAGCAAGCTTTGCTGTTTAAGATAGGATATATATATAGGTAGCCTTAGAGGATATAGTTACTCTTTTTATTATTAGCTTATAGCTGCTTAAGTAGCTTAATAACCTTAAAGTTCAGCTTAGTAGTATTAATAGCAGCAATAAATAGCTATAGTTGATATAAGTAATATATAAAGTTAACAGTAATAAATAAGTTATTAATAAAAACGTAGTAGTAAGTAGTAGCAGCTTCTAACTAAAAGTAGTAAGTAGGTAGATATTATAATAAAGTAATAATAACAGCTTAGGTAGATGCTAGTTGCTTAGCTATTAGCAGCTTCTGCAGCACTTTTTTCTCTGTGAGAGAGGCAAAACCTTATACTGCTTCTACTGAAGCTTAAACTTAAGCTTCTAATAGAGAGATAGAGTTAATACTAAGAGGGCTTTTTTTAGCAGCAGCAGCCTCTGAAGTTAATAATAGGTTAGTATATGTATGAGGAATCTATGAGAGAAAGTAGCCTTATTAAGCTGCTACCTACAGTTTAAATCTAACTTTAATAAGCTTCTTAAATATCTTAATAATATTATAAAACCTTCTTTAGAAGTAGATTATACACTTATCGACAGTAATAATAGTACTAAGGTTCTATAGCTGTAGAGATACTTCTTATATTTAAGTTAACTATAGCTTAACCTTTTGCTAGATCTTTATAGAGGGGTTAGGTATATCTAGGTTCTATAGGCAGAAGTTGAAATATAGAGTAGTAAAGCAGTTATAAGAAAGCTACCTAGCAATATTATAAGTAAAGTGTAAAAGATCAGTTAACTAATAATAATTAAGGTTAGATTTATAGTAAACTGATATATAGATTAGTATAGCAAAGAAAGTATAGATCTCTGCTAGTAAAATCTTAAAGTGTAGCTTAATTTGTAATGCTTTTTGCTTTAGGCTTTACTAAAGGCTGCTAATACTAACTTGCTGCTGCTAGAAGTATTTATTAGTATAGTTAGTTTACTTAGCAATATTAGCAGCAGTAATAAAGTATAGAAATAGATTAAAAGGGGTTTTACTAGTGAGATTAGCAGCAACTAGTGTATAGCTTATAAGCTGCAGCTTCTAAAAGAAGTTATAGCAATATAACTCTAAAATACTGCTGTTAAGCTACTCTTTCAGCAAGTACTATATAGTTAGTTTAAGCCTAAAAAAAAGGTGTTTTTTAGTGCTGTTAAAGGTTAGAGAGGTAAGAAGGGTTGAAGTAGCTTATAATAAGGCTTGTGATGAGGCTTAAGTAGAAAATAGTTTAAATATAACTGTTGCTTATAATAAATCTAACTTTAAGCTAAAATTAGCTATAGAAATAATAAAAGTATTAAAAAAAAGAGCTTATTATTATTTTTGCTGTTAGAATTAATATTTATAAGGTTAGTAGTATTATTATTAGTATTATTATTAATTAGTAGTAATAGTAAGTTAAAGAGCAGATTTTCTAGTAGTAATATTAGAAAGCTGAAATAACTTAATACTAGCTAAATTAAAAAATCTATAACTAACTAAAAGTGTACTAATTAAAATCTTATATATCTAATTAGTTAAATTAAGTGAAAGTAAAGTAAATTATATTAATATTATTAATAATAATCTAAATATAAAATAATAGTTTTTATCTTCTACAGGTAATTAAAAATTCAATATAGATTAATAACTAAAATAAAGTTAAAAAAAATGATCCTTATATTAAGTTATACCTAAATATCTCTTTTTTTTTATTAGCTGTGTTATGGTTGATTTATGCGAGAGTTTAAAAAAAATGCTGTTGCATTTTGGGGCTTTGGTAGGGGTCTAATGTCACTTTTCGCGAAAATGGGCAAAGTGGGTTTTGAGCCACATCCGGCGTTTAATGGGATAAATGTTGAAAGGCAAGCTTTCTGCGTCTTTGATTTTTTCCTGCCCGTGGGATAGACAGACACACTGAGCAACTGCGCCTTCTTTCGGTGACCTTCCAAATCACGGGCCGACGGACAAGAGAACCCCAATTCGTGTTTTTATTTTTTCTTCAGCAGCGTAAGGAGGGTCGTATTAACTGGGGTTCGGCCTGGTCGATCGGCCCTATCAGCGGGGGTGTCCCATCCCTCACCGCTCCAGGGGAGGCCGAGGAGGGTGCACCGCAACTTCAAGAGTTGCCAAGCGGTGCATGTGTTTGTTGCAAGTCGTCTGGACGACGGCGCATGTTCAACTGCTTCGCATCGGAGTGATGGACTGAAGAAGAAACAAGCAAAACCAAGACTCCGTGAGGCCGAGGGGGGTAGAAAGCTTGCAGTTGCCAAGTGGTGGGATGCCGACTTAACGCAAACTCTCTTCCTGCCCAAAAAAAGGCGGAGTGCCCAGCGGAGTAGAGATATTCCAAGATTGCGCCCTAAAAATGCGCAAAGGGCCCGCCTGACTCGACGTCAAGTGGGCATGGGCCGGTAACACGAGGTCCAGAGGCTCCCCAACACAGCAGGTTTTGGCAGTTCCTTGCAGGCGTCAACCCCCCACGACATGCGCAATCAGAATCATCATCCATCCCCGCATCGCTTCTTCAGTGACCATGTGTCCCCATCACCCGGAGCAGCTGTCACTGTCAGGGCCGCCAAGGTCGCCGACCATCTACCCACCACCACGGCTTAGGGGACGGACCGATTCCTGCACATTACGGCCGGCATCGACGCCGAATGGCACGCCGGAGGCTGGCGTCTCCATGCCGCTTTCGACCTGTCATCCCGTCCCTTCGGCCAACCACGCCCACGTGGTTCGTCCGATGCGACACCAGCACGCATTCCGGGAGGCGTCACACTGCTTCATGCCATCGGGCCGTTCACTTTCACGTCGCGCACACCTGCATGTGCTGGGAGTTTAAAAAGAGAGCAGGGTATTCATTTCAACATAGCGTAGAAAAGGCCAGCCGACCTTTTTGACCTTTCTAATCCATCTCCAACGCGGAGTCTCCGCCGTCCGCCTTTTATCCGACCAAGATGGCCCAATCGCTGCAGATTACCCCATTCCGCCAGCCCTTCATAGCGTCGTCAATAGCCTCTCGCGCTGCATCATCGGAAGCGACCCCTCATCCCGCCATATTCGTGTTGCCGCCATTGAACGGCATGCCGGTGCTGTCCGTTTCAGGAGACGACTGCCCGGGATAAATCTGCTGGAAACCAGCATCGGTTCCCCAGTTGGCGTTCTGCGTGAACGACTCGAACGCATTCTGGCATTTGATTAGCATGTGAACGGATAACCGGTGCGGGGATCGTGGCTTACCCAGTCAAAGTTGGCGGGGAAATCTCCGCCTGCTTCAAGGTTCGTGAACATTGAGAGCGGAGATCCCACGCCATTCATACCGAAATCCCCTCCTCCGGAATAATTCGGCGTCATCCCCGTGCCTGTCATCGGCAGCGCCACGCCGAAATCCATTCCACCAAACGTGTTCTGGGCCTGCATGGTGCTCTCGATGGCAGCTGCCGTGTTGGGCGTCATACCCCCAGAAAGCATGCCGAGGGTCATGGCAGCATTGTGCTCTGTCTGCATCTCGGGGCTGCTGTCGAAGCTCGAGAACTGCTCGCCCTTCATGGCGTCCGCTCCATCCGCTCTGGGGTTGGGATTCTTGATCTTCTCCAACATGATATCGAGAACCTTCGTAGCCTTGAAGGCCTCCATTGAAGTATCCGCCAGACCCTGCCAGATCCCCTTGGTAATCTCAAGGTTGCTGAGCATTTCCATTCTCTGCTCCGGTGTCCAGAACATGGCTGATTCGGATGCTCTTCGGTCGTTGCTCGTTTCTGCTACACGATCGAAATGCAGGTCGAGAGCAACCAACATGGCAGAGAGCAAGAAGTCCTTGGTGGCAATCGAGTTTACAAACCACCTTAGTGAACGAAGTCTGCCGTTCGCTTGTGATTCTCGGTCAAGCGTGACCAGATGCCGCAAAGTTTCCAAAGCGGCCTCCACGGCACTTCTGCGGGAGTAGGCATATCGTGGGTTCTGTCTGGCCCGAGGAACATACTTCTTGTGCAGAAGGCAGATGATCTTGAGGTACAGGACGTTGATGTTGTACCTCGCGATGATCAGAGTCACCGGGTCGTGTGAGCCTTCCAATGGTGCCACCTTCAGATGCGGCGGAAGCTCCTGGTCGATCTGCCGCAGGCGGGCGTCGAACCGCAGAATCTCGTCGTACGGAACTTGCCTCCCCACTCGGTTGGTCGCCTGCAAAATGTCGCCCATCTCGATGCAGAGCTTGGACTTGGCAATCATGTACGCAATCGGAGTCGGTTCCGTCTTGGGCCGCGACGGGGGCAAAACCTTGGTATCAGGCCCGAACTCCTCGTCAAAGATATTGTTTGGCATTTGCGTGTCGCAGTCATGGCCGTATATCATGGAAGGCAGGGAAACTTGGTGTGAGAAAACAACATCTGCCATTCTTACTAGAGCCCATGTTCGTCGCCGCATTTCCTGACGTTCGAGTTAGCTGGGTTCAAATAAGCGTCTTCGGGTTACCAACGTACAGCTTGAAATGGTGTTAAAGAGGGGAACCACTTTGCATCCCGGTGGTAGCCCATCCGGAAGGCGACCCTGGTGAGCAACGATACGATCAACCAGAGCCCCAGATCGGCATCCCACCGGGATGAGTATTCCCCAAAGACGTAGAGAAGCATAGTCTCCACAGTATACTCAACCGGTTTGGTGTAGTCGGCAGCAATCAAGCATTGCACCGTGCGAAGGCGGTACTCGGACGCCAAATCCAACGTCCTCCCCTTCCATTCCGGCGGTTCGTCTCCGACTTTGTGATAACTGAGCATTGCCAGACACAGTATCGAGTACAAAAGGCCAAGCCACATAATGGGGGTTTTTGATGGATCTTGCCAGTGCGCTCGGAGTTGCTGCTGGAATGTCGGAGAATGAATAATATTCACCGCATTATCCATGGAATTGAAGTACCTTGAGCATAGCGTGAGAACTGCCGATTTGGGCGGTAACTCTGCACGCAGCTCGACCTCGCTTGCGGGCGCGGCTCCCAGCAAAAACGTCGGTCCTTCCCTGGCGCTGGCCGGTTTTGACATCATCACCTTCTCGTAGCTCTTTTCCAACTCCTTCTTATGGTTGGTGAAGTACGTCTTCACTTCCGATATGTCGGCCAGTATTGTATGCCAGTGCTCTTGGCCAATGTACATGGACTTGCCCTTGTCCGAGTCGACCTTCAATACTCCCAAAGATGTCGCCAACCCGCCGTCTGGATCACTGTCGTCGCCCTCGTCGTCGTCGTCGCGCATCGCTTCTTCGTCGTTGTCGATCTTTTGCGAAGCAGGGGTGCTTTCCGTAGTCGACTTACTGTTTGAGCCGCTGGTTACAGCGGCGGCAGCGGCTGCTGTTGCGGGATCAATAGAGGCACCTCCATGCATCAAAGACAAAACTAGGCCTTCTAAGCGGTCAATACGGTTCTGCATGTCATCAGGGCTTGAAGCGCCTTGACTTTGATTCTTCTTGCGAGTGGCAGGAGTTGCGTAAGAACATGAAGCCGTATCGGCGCCCTCGCGCTTCACGCAGTTACTGCATGGGTGACTTCTGTCACACTTCCTACGATGGGTTAACACTACACGACGGAATGAACTCGCGATAATCCTTACAGTCTACGGTACGAGTTAGCCAAAGTGAACAAGAAACGTCTTGAAACGAGGCTCGCAGCTTACTTTCTAGTCCTACAAGGGTAGCAGGAGAGAGGTACCCTATTCCTCTTCCTCACAACTCGGAACTGCTCCTCGGGTGAGCGACCCGATCCCGAGGAGGGCGTCGTAGACGGCGGTGTGGGAGTCATGATGATAACGCAGTCCGTGGATCAAAGCAGCGGGTGAAACGCGACTGGATGGCGATATCCACGGATGAAAATTGTGTGTGTATGTGAACAGAAAGTGCCGTCCAGCTAGCACACGTGTGTGAAGCACAATGCCTCAAAATAGTGCAAGCGGCCGGCGTCGATCCTTATACAAAGTGTTCCTGGCCAGCGACCGACTTTGTTGCCGTCAGATTTCCGAAAGTAGGGGACGAAGATAGCCACTGAAACGTTCACAGTGGCTAGACCTTCGGCAGCCTAGACCTGTAGGAGCGGTCGTGCAGATGCCGTGAGCTTCGAGGGGGGCAGGCGGGAGGGCAAGGCGCGTATAACAGGAGCTTTCCGGCTGTCAGACCCCACTACCCCAAGTAGTATGACGAAAGACGGGTCTATAATCGTGATGAGCGGCAATCGTCTTGCTTGGAAGCCTGCTGTCACTTGTTGAGTATTCGCCTCCCAGTATGAGCAAATATGGCACAGCCTTGCTTCTAGATTAGGCTGCTGACGAAGAAGCGGTTCGATGCGCCAATATGAGAGCGCACAGGGTCGCGATGGGCTCCGGCAGATGTGGACTCAGAGCGACTCCTCGAGTCTGCGTATCAGGAGAAGAAGGGCAGCCGGATGTATTCCGCGCAGCGAAGGGTGTGGAGTAGGGTCGCAGGTAGGGATCTCTTTGGCCAACTCGGAGCGGGCGCAAAGAAGAACAGGCGCAGAGACGATTTCCCGCAGGTTTCCGCAGACGTCTGTGGCAAGTGTCGGGAAGCAGAAGCAATAGCGCAATGCAATCAGGGCGGGGAGTGTGTAGCGGAGGTCGAGGTCTCGTAAGGTTACGATGAACTGGAAGGCGCCGTCAGCTTTTGGTGGTTTAGGGAATGGAAGGATCGCATTGGTCGGCAACCGGAGACGCCTAAGCATGGAAGTCACAACTCACCGACGGGTCTGGTGGTGGTACTTTTTTTCGCCTTTGCCAATGTTAGATTAGGCGCGAAGGAAGTGAATGGAAACGCAGAGCGACCAAGCCACGGATTACTCAATGCTGTCGGAGGTGCCGTAAGACAAGAGAAGACGTGCAGCGCAGAGAGGGACGTCTCGGGAGGCAAAGGTCGAGGGCGAAGGAGAGAGGTGAGGAATGGTATGGTGAGGTATGGAGGGGAAGAGGTGAAGTTGCTTTGCTATCGCTCCGCAGACGAAAAGATTCGATAGAATCATCGGATACAAGCATCAGCAAGTGGAAGCATCTGATCAGCGATGGGTGACAGGGGGGTTTGGTTCGCTGCGCCGTAAGGGCCCAAGGAGGTACGTAAGGGGAGGGAGGGGGGGGGGGGGGTCACTGAGGGGAGGTGGGTGTTCTTTCTACCTACAGGCAGTGGCAGAGAGAGCACCTCAGTCTGAGGTACCGCCACTTTGCTCATCTGCAGACTGCTCACCCGGTTCCAAGAGGGAATTCAAGGTGCTGATCTGCGTCGATACGACCAGTGCTTAAGGCTCTTGGTAGGCCGCCCGTCTTACGCAGCAACGCGCCGTCGGCTGGTGCCTGCGCTGGCTTCCTACCTTACGCTACCTTACCTTAGTATGAAAGAATGGACGCTAAAATGCGACGCTGGTGGTGATCCAATGGTGGGGGATCGTGACCCTGTATCCGTCCGTACCTAAGTACGAATACCTTACCGGCATAAATACAAACTCGCAAATACTGCGGATCGACTTGACGGGACACAGCACACGGGCAGCGTGCCGCCCCATGCTCTGCGCTGCCCCAGGGCTTCCCAGCTGGAGCCCCTCGTTGTTGGACAGCCCACCCACGGCAACTTGGCCATCTCCTTGAGGCCTGAGACATGGACCTTTTAGATCCCGTCACATCCAGCCAGTCAGCAGAGGCCCTCAGAGGCCCTCAGACTCTGCAGTATATCAGCAAAAGACACTTATGGCGTGGGTAATAGCTGTAGAGGCGTTTAATTGAAGTGTTGTATTCAGCTGCAGATCCTTCTTAACCTGGGCTACCTATGCTTAGCCTTCTCTCTGGTATGCTAGGCATCTTAGCACTCTTGCTTATAAAGTGCTATGCTGTACTATTTGCACTTAGAGGTTGTTTTATAGTTGCTAAATAAGTTATTAATATCTCTCTTGCTAAGCATTTTATGCTTATATACTAAAGAATATTATATATACTGCTTTCTCTCTAATAATAATAATAAATTATAATTTAGCTAAATAAAAAGCTCTTTTTTTATAGTAGTAAACTTATAGCTTAAGATTGCTACTTCTCTATATATAACTATAATCTCTTTATAAAGATATTATTAAAATCACTTTTATATTTAAATATATTATTTATTGCTGCTATAATATATATAAGCATTATACTAAGCTTTATAGAAAGCTAAATAGGCGTTAATAATACTAATAGATAGGTTAAAGTTAAAATTTAATGCTTAGTAGCTATTATAGTATATATAACACTTATAGCAGCTATCAGCTTTATACTAATTGCTAATATTAATAGCATTTATATATTAGTTATATATATAGCAAAACTGAGAGAAAGGTAGCATCTTTATATATATAATTATAACCTCACTTATAATAAGATTATAAGCCTTAAAGAGGGCTTATAATATATTAGTATAGGTTGCACTACTGTAAAGCTTCTTCTAGAGCTTAGAGAAGGTATATTTAAAGCTATAGAAGCCTATAGTTACTATTAAAACAGAAGAGCTATCTTTAAATAAAAGCTAGCAGACTATATTATCTTTAGTTATTTTATAATAAATAGTACTTTAAAGCATCTTTTTAGCCTTACTATTACAGCTTTTAAGCTTATTAAGAGTTAAGCTAACCTTACTATATTAAGCGTTATATATAATGCTTATAGTAATAATATTGCAGCGCTAGAAGTATTAAAATAGGTTAATAGAAATAAATAAGTTATTAATAAAGAGGTAGTATTACTAGCATCAGCTTAGTAGTATTAGCAGCAATAAGATTATAAGGGACTAGGCACACAGAGCGGCAATGCTAGGGACAACCTGGCTAATGAAAGCTGAAGGTATAGAGATGCCTATAGGCTTAAGGCATAGAACCTTCTACAGCGAGAACTTAGCGAGGACTTGCTAAAGGTTGGGAAAAGGGGATCTTAGAAGAAGCAAACAAAAGTAGCATAGCAATATTATATCTACTTTTTAGATGTTTCTCTTATCAGTTTAACCTAACTGTAGCTTATAGCTTCTAAATACCTTTATAATTCTTTTGCTTTTACTTTAATTTAAAAAGGTTAGTAATAATAATAGCATTATATATTTAAGTAATGCTTACTAATTAAGCTAAAGAACTTATATTTAATATTTGCTAAGTATAGAGTGAAACAGTCTATATAAATCTATATAGAGAAAATAACTTTAGTAAATAATTAGAAGATAATATAAATTAATAAGAGGAAGCAAAAAGCTATGCTTTAAGTGAGGCTGAAGGCTCTAAAGAGGATAAGCTATTTATACTAAATGCTTGCTACTTAGGCGATAAGTATATATAAGAAGATAGGAACTATAAGACCCCACTTTATAGACTGAACAGGCTATAGGGCTAGACGTCTATAGCTGCAGCTAATAAGCTAGCTTAAGCTAGAAAGCTAGAAGAAGCAACTAGCTAAATGCTGATACAGCAGATAATTACTATAATAGCTAGCTAGCAAGAGCTAATTGCTGCTGTGCTGAGCAACTAAATGCCTACTAAATAATTACTTAAGGTTTTTAAGAAACCTTTAAACTATAATATAGTTTGCCTCACTAGTAAGTTTATAAGTGTGATAAGAGAAGATTAGCTTATTATAGTAGAAGAAACTTATAAATATCATCTTAACTACTCTAATAGCTAATATATCTAGTAAGCTATAAGTATAATAAAATATACTTTATAAATAGAATAGCAAATATATTAGCAAACACTTATAAATACCTCAGAAAGAGAGGTTAACTTAAGATAGAAAGATTTTAGAATCTTTATAAAAGGGCAGCATATCACATTTAAACTCTAAAAATAGAACTACTGTAATACCTTAAAGCAGTGCTATCAGAAAGATAATAAGAAGCTAATTATATATTAAGCTTAATAAAAGTCTATTAACTAAGCTTTTAGCAAGCTAAATATAAGCAATATAAAAATGTATACCTTTTTTTAGGGCTTTATGAGGATCTTAAAAGATAAACTGTTTAAATAAAATATTAACTATATTAATATATATATTATTGCTCTATACACTTAGAAGTTATAAGAGATTATAGAAGGGAGGTGTGTAAGAAGAACTACTAGACGTTCTAAGTTGTATAAGCAACTGCATTTAGGCTTTTTAAACTACCTTTATAAAAGCAGTTTACAGCTTTTTAAGTTATCAGACTAAAGGGATTGCTATCTAAAGACTCTATCTTAAAATAACTGCTCAGTAAACACCTATATAATATTTAGCTTTAGTAGTAGACCTCTTAATTCTTAAAGACCTTAATATTATAACTATAAGAAGTATAAGCATATTTCTTCTAACTATACTGAGAATTAAGTGCAGCTAGCAGGCAGCAATTAGAACCTTAACCTGAGATAGAGTGAGATTAATACAATTTCAATATCTTATATAACTAACACTAAAGACTTAAGAAATAAATAAGCATAAAAGTAACCTTAAGAGGCATTATACTAGAAATCACCTCAGTTTTAGTAAGATAAACTGTTAAAAGATAGATGCTAGCACTTTAAGCAGCTAGCAAAGTTAAACTAGAAGTTAATATAAATACTTATATAACAGTAGATATTATATAAAAAGACCTTATTAAGAAACTTTAATTAAAAGAGGCTATAAGTATTGCAGCTTTCAAATTAGTAGACTTCTAAAGAAGGCTTATACTTACTAGAAAGGTTTATTAGCTTATATTCTTCTTTATAGATAGTTAAAGATATCTGCAGAAGATTTGCTAAGCTTTTATTATAAGCCTCTACTTTAAAAGAGCAGAAGATATTTTTCTATTTAATAATTTAATAGAGCAGGAAGGTATTTATATTAATATTTGCATATATATCTAGTTATATAAATGCTTTTTACTTGCTAAACTAGAGGCAATTATCTAAGAAATTATAGAGAATAGCTAATAAGCTTATATTATATATCTAATAGGCGCCTTAGCCTCTAATGAGAAAGATATTAAGACCTTAGGCAAATACTTATTAGGTGAAGGCTAAGAAAAAGAAATCTCTAAGAAACTTTAAGACTTTGCTAACATTTTTAATAAAGAAAACATAAAGAAAGTTCTTAAGCTGAAAGAAGCAATATATTATATTAAACTGAAACCTAGCAAGAAACCTCTATATAAGCCTATATACTTTATATCAACAGAATAACTTTAAATGCTTACTAAATATATTTAAGAAATAGAAACAGCAGGCTGTATATGCTATTTAACTAGCTTTATAGAAGCATTTATGCTATTTATACCTAAAAAGAACAGAAGTTTATAATTATATATAGACTATAGAAGACTAAATAAAATTATAGTAAAAAACTATTATTTTCTACTACTGATCAATAAGCTTCTAAACAGACTTACTAGCATAAAGTTTATTTTAAAGATTGATTTAAGCAAAGCATACTACTATATTGCAATTAATAAGGCAGATAAGTAGAAAACTGCATTTAGAATAAGATATAGGCATTTTAAATATATAATAATACTATTTAAGCTTACTAATGCCTTTATAACCTTTTAGGTATATATCTACTAAGCGCTTATTAACCTCTTAAATACTTATTATATTATATACCTAAATAATATTCTTATCTATTTAAATATAAGAGAGCAATATATTAAAAACCTCTATACTATCTTATACTACTTAAAAGCTGCTAAGCTGTTTATAAAACTAAAAAAATATAACTTTTATTAAACAGAAGTAGACTTTCTAAAATTTCATATTACTTAAAATAGCATAGAAATAAACCTAAAGTAAGTTTAAGCAGTTACTAAATAGCTAGTGCTAAAGTCTTTTAGAGATATATAAGTATTCTTAAGATTTTATAACTTCTATTATAAGTTTATTGCAAAATATTCCTATATTGCTGCTCTTATAAATAGTGCACTTAAAGAAAGCTAAAACAGCATAAAGTTAGAAGCTTTTATCTAGATAGAAGAAATGCAAACTGTATTTAAAATGCTTTAGAGAGCATTTACTAAAGCTTTAATATTAAGATATTATAACTTAATACTAAAAATAAAAGTTAAGACTAATATATCTACTTAGGCAGCATTTAGTATGCTTTTGCAGAAGTATAGCATAGTTTAGCACTTAGTAGCCTTTTAGTTAAAGAAGCTTTCAGATATAGAGAAACATTAAGCTATAGAGCAGCAAAAGCTTTTAGCAATTATAAAAAGTTTAGATTATTAGGCCTAATACTTATAAAGACTTTCTGAGAAGTTTTTAGTTTTTATAAACTATATAGCACTAAAAGGAGTGCTTACTGCACTTATATAAGATATTTGCAGAAAGCTTACTTAATAGATTTATCGCCTATCTATATTTAATTTCAAAATTTAATATAGGTTAGAAGTTATAAATCCAGCAAATAAACTGTTGCAACACTCTAATTATATAGTAAAAGATATAAAAGTAGATAATATACTTCCTACTTTTAGAAAAAAGCTTAAGCTTATCAGCCAGCTTTCAGCAACAAATTGCTAACATATTGCTAAACTTAAAGAAACTATAGCTACTGCAAAAACTTATATTTAGGCTGTCCAGCAAAGCATATAAAAACCTTACTAAAAAGCTAGCTCTAAAGTTAAAAGATCCTCACCTTCAAATTAGTACTACCTTATAGAGAGAACTAACAATCTACTGCATTAAAATATATATATTAGCGCTGTCACCTGCTTAAAATTATATACAGATGCTATACTAACTGCTCTATAAGAGATTAGCAATATACTAGAGGACTTAAGGAGAGCTAAGGTTATTATATTAGAATAGTATATCTTATATGCTGTAATAAAAAAGCTTATTTAGAATAAAACAGCTTATATATTGCAACTAAGTATAGATCTTAAACAGACAGTTAGAAGACTGCAGGCTAAAGACCACTTCTATAAAGATCTTACAGCTAAGGTTTATTAAAATACTAGAGAATACTAAAAGTACTAACTTAATAAGAATAATATCTTTTAGTTTAAAAGAAGACTTATTATCTTAGAAGAAAGATCTCTCTGTTATAAAATCCTAAAAAACTACTATAATACACTTAGATCAAAGCATATAAGGGCGAATAAAATAGCTAAACTGATCTTATAAAAGTTTTATTAGCTATATCTAATAGAGAATATATAGCAATATATCACTAAGTGCTTGCACTACTAAAAGGTATATATACTACAGCATAAACTATATAAACTGCTGCAAATATTAGAACTGCTAATATACTTATTCTAACAGATTTCTCTAGACTTCTTAACTAACTTACTAAAAAGTTACTAAGATAATAAGATTATTTATAATGCAATCCTAATAGTTATATACAGAATGACCAAGGTAGCCTAATTCTTAACAATAACTAAGCAACTAGATGCTGCAAGCTTAGCAAAGATCTTATACTAAGAGATTAAATGCCAGTATAGTATGCTTAAAGCTATTATTAGTAATAGAGATAAACTAATCACTAGTTAGTTTTAGCAAGACTAAACTAAGGCTTAAGATATAAAAAGGTGTATCTTTATAGCATAACACCTATAAACAGATAGTTAGACAGAAAGAATATATCAAACTTTAACTATATATCTCTTAAAGTTCAGCAAAGGTCTATATAACTAATAGGTAATACAGCTAGTTAAAGCTGAGTTTTTATATAATAATAGCAAATATATTACTATTAGTATATTATTATTTAAAGCCTTTATAGGATACTACTTAAGAATAATTAACTACTGCTTACTATATATTAACCTTAAAACTTAGAAGGTTAAAGAAAAACTTAAAAAGCTAATAGAGGTTTACTAAAAAATAGCTAAAAATTAGCAGCATATAACTAAAGCATAAGCTAAAAATGCAAATATTAAAAGAAAGGTGTAATTATATAATATTAGAGATATTATAAAACTCTTAATTAAGAACTTTTATTTTGCAAAAGGTTAGCAAAAGCTTACTCTGCAATTTATTCTTATGCTAGTTATAAAAGTTATAAGCTTTAATATTTATAGAGTATAGCTTTTAGAGAAAGATAATTAGGTATATAATATCTTCTCTATTATACTACTAAAGCTGTAGTATAGCTAAAAGTTTGCTAAAAAACTGCTCTTAGATTTAAAAGAGAACTTTAAAGAATAAGAAGTTAAAGATATTATATTGCAAAGAGAAGCACTAGAGGGTCCCCTATATCTAGTTAAGTAGAAAGGCTAGCTAGTAAAATATAACACTTAGAAGCCTAAAAAACACTTAGTAAATATTTTATAAATTCTCACAGAATTTAAGAAGCAGCAGCATAAGTTATATTATAAGTAGGATAATAAGTAGTATAGAGAAAATAAAAAAAGTTAATTAACTATAAGACAGCTAAAACGCTAGCAAAAACTTCTTAAACCTCCTGCAAAAGCAATATAAAACTATAGATATCTAACTAAAAACATCTTATAGAAATCTATTATACTCTTACTAAAGTTTCACTAATAACACTACTTCTTATCTTCTTCACTATTTTTATTATTATTATCTTTATCTTTATCTTCCTCTTCTTCTTTTTTTTTATTTTCAGCCTTATTCTTATTATCTTTATCTTTACTATTATTACTATCACTAGTTATACTGCTATTCCTATTCTATAGATTATTACTAAGCTTATTAAAGTTGCTATTATTACTATTCCCTCTATTAGAAAAATTATCCTCATTATTAATATTAATTAAGTTCTAGTAAACTGCTACTAAATACTTACTAACATCTTTATAAGAATTAGAGCAGAGCATAAAACTACTACTAACAATCTTAAAAATTGCAATTAAAGCATAGCAATAGATATTATAAAGTATATAAGCACTTTGAATCTTTAAAGGATCTTATAAAGAAAGTGCAGCTATATAAGGATTGCTCTTTAAGAGATATATTGCTAGAACGTTAGTAAGCTTATTAAAGAAGTCAGTCTATTTAAAGATATAGATCTTATTGTGCAAATAGAAAAGAAGAATATCCTCAATCTGCTTTATAATCTTATCTATCTTATTTTAGTCTTTAGCTCAGCAAGCTAGCTGTAAATATCTATTAGTATAAAAGTGAAGATAAAGCAGACTATAAAACAAAACTTATATCTAAAGATATTTAGAGTTATATTTACATATAGGCAGCAGTACTCTCTTTAACACTTATAACTACTAATTAGTTATTATAATTCTTAGTGTCCTACTGAAGGCTAGCAAAGTTTACTAATTACTTATAAAGACTCTAGAGAAGTATCTAACCCTTTTTAATTGCAGTAAAGATATAGTAAATCTTATGCTAGTAGTAATAACTAGCTTCAATCTAACAGATATAACGCTTAACCTAGTTCTAATAGTAGCAAACAGTTAGAATAAAACAGAAAGAAATCTGAAAGTGAAACAGTTAGCTTATACTTTCTCTAAATAATTGCTAAACTTACTCTGCAGCACTTAATGCTGTGCAACTAGTATAACTTATATATATAATCTCTATTATAAGTATAAGTGTAAATAACTTTACTGCTCTTATAAAGCTATAATGCACAGCTAATATAAGGCTTGCTGCTATTAGATTAGTTGTACTAATATATGCTATTACTAAGCTTAGAATTATTAGAACTATACTTAGCAAGAATTTAAGTAATAAAGCTCTCTATACTTATAATATTAGTTATAGAAGTATTATAAAGTAGTGAAGTGTCTATAAAAGGTCTATAGAGGCTTAGCAAAGCTTATATAATATAAAAATACAGAAGGATATATTATTATAAGGAAAAGAAGAATTAAATTGGAATAGAGAAAAGCTGTTACTTTATAGATAATTATAAAGCCTTATTAAACAGTTGCAAAGGCAGGCGCAATATTAAATAAAGTAAATAATAGTTATTCACTATAGTAAGTGCTACTAAAAGTGAGAAGGCAGATGCAGTAAATTAACAACAGCAGTTGCTATCTAACTTAATTAACAGCCTTATAACGCACCTATTTAGAAAGAAGATAATAAGATGAAAAATAAAGCTATTATAAAGAATATTATAAAAACATTATATTAGGAAACCTTACTAAACAAAAAGCAAGTTTGCAGGAAATAAGAGCAACAAAACACTTAAATAACTATATTTACTAAAAAGAAGAATAAATATCACTTTCTTTAAAAATAACTAACAAAAAGGTTTAAAACAAAAAGACCTATATATAGCCTAAAGAACTTTAATTAATAATAACTATAATAATAACAGCCTAAACAGATAATAAAGTCTTTACTAAACATATAACAGCTACCTACTATACTAAATAACAGAGAAAGATAATAAAGGCTGCTTTAGATAACAGAAAAAGACTATTACAGCTACCTCAAACTAGAGGCTAACTATACAGTAAGAACTACTATAACTAGAAGGAGGATAATTATAAGAGACTAAGCATACAGAGCAGCAATGCTAAAGACAACTCAGCTAATAAAAGCTGAAGGTATAGAGATGCCTATAGGCCTAAGGCATAGAACCCTCTACAGCGAGAACTTAGCGAAGACTTACTGAAAGTTGGGAAAAGGGGATCTTAGAAGAAGCAAGCAAAAGTAGCGCAGCAATACCATACCTACCCTTTAGGTGCTTCTCCTATCAGTTTAACCTAACTGTGGCCTATAGCTCCTAAATACCTTTATAAAGATGAAATAAATAATAACTGCTTTTATAAAGGTAAGCTTTTTAGTTTCTACTAGCAGATATGCAATTAGAGGGTTTAATAAACCTTTATTTATATATTAAGCCTACTAAAAAAAGTATTTAGCCTTCTCTATAACTTATACTTTAAAGCTAATAGATATAAGCTTATCTTATATATATTAGATATTAAAGTAGCAGCTTTAATAATAAACTATACTTTTATTAACAGCAATATAGCTACTAAGCAACTATAGCTATATTAATACTAACTATAGCTAATCGCTTTAATAAGCAACCTTTTTATATATTATTAGGTATATATTATAGAGAGGCTTAGCAATAAGGTTATAAATAGAAAAGTTGCAATATAACTACTTAAAGCAGTTATAAAAAAGCTAATAATTAATAGAGTAGAGAGAGTAGTAGTTACACTTAATTTAATAGTTATAGAGAGCACTCTTTTAATAGATAGTTATATAAATAAGTATGCTTAAAAAGATATATATTTCTGTTATAATTATATGCTAAAGCTAGCGAAATGCCTAAGCAGGGTTTTTTATTGCTTCAGTAAGATTATAAGCATATTAATATATCTCTAACTTCTTATTAGTCTAATATGCCTACTGCTTAGCTATCTACTTAAAGATAAACTTTTGCTATATTTATAGTAGTAAGAGGTTTAAAAGTAGATATATCTTGCGTTTAAAATACTTAATAAGAAGTTTGCAATATAGCATACTGTTAATATAGTTTAGAAGCTCTTTATTACACTAGATACTTAGCAGAAAGTAGGGCTTATAAAGGTTATGCTATATTGCGTTATTATTATATAGAACAGCTAGCTAGAGGTTTAGCAGTAGATTTTGCTTACCTAAAGGCAGAAGTAAAAACTAGCGCACTTACAGCAGTATTAATATATCTACCTCAATCTTATTAAGGTCTCTTACAGCAGGCAGCTAGCAAGAGTTATTAATAATACTAAAGCTGATAGGTATATAGCGCTATATAGAAGCATTAAGATCCTTAAAGTTGTCAGCAATATCAAAATCGCTATTATAATTATTAAATAACTTAATAATATTATTATTACAAATATTATCTATTTTTTAGGTATTTTTCAGGATTAATTTGATATAGAGTAAGCAGAGGTATTATAGTGGTGTTATGGGCAAGTAGGTGGAGGACTTAGGTTGAGGAATGAGGTTAACTTATAGCTGTTAAAAAAAGTGGATAAATGTTAGCTGGTTTTGGTGGAAGTAGAGGTACTTAAAAAGTATCAATTTCACTGCAAAAGATAAGTATATTGACTAGTGGCGTAGCTTGGCTGGCACGTTAATCCTTTTCTGGGCTTGTAGCTGTGGGGGGCGCTAAAAGGTCCATGTCTCAGGCCTCAAGGAGATGAACCCTGAATTCTAGCGGCTATTGAGCCCATGTCTGGACCTGCGACGGACTTTAATGGAGATAAGAGTGGATCATCTGTCAGTCCAATATCAGGTTAAGTCTTTTCTTCGATTTGACGTCGCCAGTGTTAGAGATTCCAGAGGTGGGAGACCGTAGAGTCATGGGATATCGGACGAGCCCAGGCAGCCGGCAAGACAGGACGAAGAGGCTCGCAGCACCCTGCATATATGCTGGTGCAGGAGGTGGCGGCCGTGTAGGTGGTTGTGGCCGCAGTATTTGCGTGTGCCGGTGTAATATCGGTTCTGAATCCTTCCACTTACACGCACGGCACGCACCCCAGGGTCATCGAGACACAAAAGGGCCTTCTGTGGCCATTTGCGCCCCACGCGGATTTCATGAGAGGAGTCTTGAAGACTCATTGCTATGAAAATATGGCTCTCTCAATTTTTTATTCGTTCTCGCCAGGTCCTACATGGTGATCGAGATGGTGACGCGACTCAGCTTCTTCCAAGTCGCAGTTCCAGTCCACCCGTTCAGGGCAATATCCGGCGGTAAGGTATCAGAGCAGAGGCACCAAAGCGATGACGAAAGCGGGGTGGCTTGGAGGGCTCAAAGTCAAACAATCTGCCCGGTACTAGCCTTCCAGCACGAGGAGGCATGGCATGGCACGGCATGGCATGGCATGGCATAGCAAAGTGTGAAAGGACGACAGATCCCCGCAAGGCCTAGCGCCCCGGTAAGAGCACCCGGGGGCCGGTGCGTCGTCGTTCCCTCTCGACGTACCTAAGGTACCTAAGGTACCTTACCGTGGCAGGTGCAGCAACTGAAGGGCAAGGGGAACCGCAGTGAAATCCTGCCCCATTTGATGAATTACCTCCCCAGCGCTCCAATCAGCGCCCAGTGTCACCCACAGCAGCCCGGGCCGCTCTCCAACTCCCTCTGCCACCACCACCACTAACACCACCCACGTTCAACTCGCCCTCTGCAGCTTCAACATGCACCAAACATGACTGCAGCAACATCATGTCAGTTGCTGACCGAGACTACACGTCGCTTGCACTTGTTACACAATCAAACGGGCGCGCTTAGAACCGTCAAGAGAACCAACTCCTCTCTGCCGATCAACTCGGTGGCTCCGTCGCACCAATCACCCCTTCTCTCTTCCGACAAGGGTGCCATACTCTCATGCAACTTCTTTCGGCCTCTCTCCGTATGACTCACCTTCATGTGGATGGCACGGCAGCCTAGGCAAAACTATCATCAGAGGTATCGTGGCCAGTCTGGGATTACCTATTGAACCACTGAACTGAACCCTCCCATACTGCCGAAACAACCTCCTCGTAAGCCGAAGTTGACCTTTCTCCCCAAGGCACCTAGGGTAAGTTCATTGCATTTGTAATCACAAGCCCCGAACCCGAACCTCATCTGGCGAAGCATTTCAAAGCTACCCATCAGCAACGACATCATCGTGCTCTCGCCAATGCTGCGGTGTCACGCACGCTTTGCCCTGGGGAGTGGTCTGTCTGTCTGAATCCTCGCCACCGGCGCTTCTCCCTGTCCCATGGGGAAGCCTTCCCGCCACCACAGTCCACCGGGTCGAACGGGTCTTTCCGACATGGATTCTTTCCTCACCCTCCGGTTGGATGACGCTTACCCGGTCGTTGAACAGATCCCCGAAGTCTATTCGGACCTCTTCAACTGCTCCCTTGTAATCTCAAAGAGGATCTCCCACGCTCCGTCGCGGATGGTGGACGACCCTCCGACTGGCGACCAACCCCAAGGTGCACCAAGTCCCCTGGCAAACCACGCTACCGGCACCAAAGCCAGCGAATTCTGTCCATTCTGTCAGCGCTAGGCTTGTAAAGTGCTCGGGTCTTACCGAATCGCAGAGCCAATCCCCCGGGCCTTGTCCACGCGCCTCCTAGGCGTTCCTCAGTGTGAAGCGCAGCTCTCGGCAGTCCTCAAATAGAGGCCCTCGCCCGACAACATGAATGGTTTGGCCTCAACGTTCGGAAAACCTCCGCTCCAAGTGTCCATTGACGTGCGCCCGCTGCACCGCATTACAAAAGTCCCCCTAGTTGCAACGGCCGTACTAACATGTGCTGTTTGTGCGTTCGCATGAGCTTGCCTCGAGGTGTTTCTATTGGCACTTGTAGTCTAACAGCAGCCGTTCACCAAAGCGATCAACTGATACCTTATGAAAGGTCAAGTCAGAATCAAGTCTCGGCAGCGGGACATGTTTTCACGCATGGACAGCACGCCATACGATTCATCATGAAGTCTATTGATCCCTTCATATTGATTCTCTTCCCAGATATACGAATCACTGGGCGACATACCAAGCCTCATATAACAAGCCCCGATTCCCCAGCTTGGTCCCGATAAGTGCAGTTCTCGCCAAACATTTTTGCGCCGAGCATTTCGGCAGTCTTACGAAGGACAATTCTAGGGCATGCATAGCCGGCTGCAATCACAGATGGGTTGTCTGAACCTGAATCCTGTCGGTCTAAGCACCCTTGGCATCCTTGACGAAGGAATATAAACGCACGGGGTGAATCAGCGTTGACGCTGTCTCTTATGAGAACTGACCAGCAATTATTTGGAATCTTGTATGTTTCCCCTTCGTGCGGTCCCTTGGAATCTCTGTCGTAGGGCCAATGGTCTTGATTGCTGGGCTTTGGTTCCTCTCACACATCCGCCCAGCAAAGCGCCAACCAAATCCCCTGGTATCGAGCCTTTGCCATATTAGTGACAGCTTTTTGGTCACGGGAAATTAGTAAGGTAAGACTGGCTGAAAAATTCCATGGATTCGTGACTTCAGTCTATCTGTTCGTCGTCTACTCGTGCATCATTCTCATAGCTCATTATTGCCCAACTTTGACAACCTAAAGGGTAAAATCAAAAACCAAACGCAGCCAGCCCAGTATGCAATAACGCCTATAATGCCAGAGAAGAAGTGAAAAAAAAGAAGAAATGCCCACAGGTACAGAGACAGAGACAGAGAGAGAGAGAGAGAGAGAGAGAGAGAGAGAGAGAGAGAGAGAGAGAGAGAGAGAGAGAGAGAGAGAGAGAGAGAGAGAGCCCCTTGTGAACAATCAAGCGCCCTTGATGTTGGCATACTGACTCCCGGGATAACTCAGCAGGTTCTGCGTCGAGTCCAGCGAGCCCATCCGTCCGGCGACGGCGGCGACGAGGCTGCCATCCCCCTTCCTGTCGCCCGCCGCCTCCCAGAAGACGGCGCCGCCGAGGCTCTTGCCCTTCATGTAGTCCGTCTTGTAGTTGGCGCTCTGTACGTTGTCGTACGAGACGAGCTCGCGCGAGCTCGAGTCGTAGCTGTACAGCGCGCCGACCTTTTCGTCGAAGATCTCCTTGGCGCCCGCGCGCGGGAGGACGTTGTAGTGCCAGACGCCCTTCTCGATGGAGCCGGCGCCGAGGCCGCTGTAGGGCAGGCCGATGCCGTCGGTGTTGAGGAACGAGCGGCCGTAGAGGGGCATGCCGAGGACGATCTTGGAGGGGCGGATGCCCTGGGCGAGGTAGTACGTCAGGGCGACCTCGGTGCTGAACTTAGTAGCGAGCGGGGTGGCCGGGTTGAAGTAGACGTTGGCCTGGTGGCCGGTCGTGGTGTCCCAGGAGCCGGCGTAGTCGTAGGCCATGAGGTGCCAGGCGTCGACGTAGGCGTCCATGCCGCGGAGGTCCATCTGCTGGTAGTGCGAAGGCCCCGCGGGACAGGCGACGGTGAGGACGAAGTGGTAGCCGGGCGCGTTCTTGGCGGCGTAGGCGTCGAGCGCCTCGCGGCAGGCCTTGAGCAGGGCGACGAAGTTGGCGGCCTCGGTGGAGGAGGCGGGGTACTCCCAGTCGATGTCGATGCCGTCGAAGCCCCAGTCGGCCATGAGCTTGACGGCGGAGGAGGCGAAGGTCTGGCGGCCGGCAGCGGTGGCGGCGACGGGGACGAATTTGGAGGACCAGGTCCAGCCGCCGATGGAGAGGACGACCTTCATTTTGCGGTTCTTCTTCTTGAGGGCGAAGATTTGCCCGACGCAGCCGTTGGCGTTTCCCGCGGTGCTGGTGTCGCCGGGGTAGAGCTTCTGCGTGTCTGAATAGGGGTCGGATGAGATGCTGGGGGCTTATTAGTCTAGTCCCGGGGATATCTAGGATGACGTTGGGACTTACACTGTACCGTCTGAGGAAATGTCGGCGAAGGAGTAGAGAAGATGGGTGACTTTGTCGGCGGGAAGATCTGCTGGTTGGTAGTTGGCGCCGTAGATGCCCCTGGAACGGTCAGCTTGGAAGTGATTGAAAGTGACAGCGAGGGGTGACGTACCAGTTTGTGAAGTACAAAACATTTCTGAAGCCTGACGCCGGTGACGTTCCTCCGCTGCTACCGCCGCTGCTTGCTGGCGGACTAGAGCTCCCGGTGTTTGATGCTGGCGATGAAGCTACCGGCGTCGGGTTTGAGTGCGCGGTAGGCGGACTTGAAGATACCGGCCTGTTCGATGGGGCCGTTGGTGGGCTCGAGGCGTTCCCGCTGCGCTGTGTTGTTCTTGTGACTACTGTGGACACGGTCACGGTGTCTGGATTGCTACAGCCAGCCTGAGAAGGCGAACTGTTCATCATGGGCACAGCGCCCACGATGCTG
Organism: Colletotrichum horii; assembly: GCA_027406005.1. Taxonomy (NCBI): domain Eukaryota; kingdom Fungi; phylum Ascomycota; class Sordariomycetes; order Glomerellales; family Glomerellaceae; genus Colletotrichum; species Colletotrichum horii. Next base: position 5,846,527 of record JANVYB010000001.1, on the reverse strand, counting down.
AGGAGGAGAGGCAAGAGAAGAGTTGTTTTGATCATGGTGGCAGATCAATGTCTCGGACAGGCTGGTGTTGACAAGACGAAAAAGAAAGAAAGAAGGGAGGAAACCCAAAGATGTAGAGACAAGATATAGACTTATTGCGATGAGGCTCTTGAGTCCCCTGGGGGCTGGTGATGGGTGAGATGAGACTCTTCATCGTGAGGAATGTGCCCCGTAAGTGGCACGCTTCACCAACCCCCGTAGGAAGCTGCGGCCTGCCAAGGAATGGCGAGGCCTGTTCTGGCTCACCAATTCTCTCAAGCAAAGTGTTCAGAGATCCACTCGGTGATATGCAAGCCATCAATATATTTAGGTAGCCCAGCCCAAGACATCGGTCTAGACTTCAACGCCTCGGCATCTTGAGGCTTCTCAAGGTTTGTGATTTCCTCACAGGTAGCACGTCCAGAACTACCTGGCCTTGGGCAGAAAGATGAACCAGCATTTTCAGGGATACCTTCTGCTGTTCTCTGAAACCAAGTCAGATGAGCCTCTTTCAATGTTGCTCTCAGAATGAACATTGTCCAACATAAAGAGACTTGTTCTCTGGGGTGGTACTGTGTTCATCGGGACAATTTCGAGGCCCAGAGAGTTGCGTCTGGCTGTGACCAGTGAACAGCATGGAAATGATCCTTGAAATGACTCCGGAACAGGCACCAGGCTCCGTTCTGTGAGCTGGTCGGATCCCCGGGTCAGATGTCACCCAGGATGGACCCAAGATGGCGCAAGAGAAGAAAGAGGTTGAGGTTGGGGTGGACAGACAGGATCCTTCAGTCTTTCTGGTGGCGGTTGATCCACTTTTCCAGGTACTGGGACACCCTGAAGAATGAACCCTGCCACAGTGCCACAGCGGGAGCGCCCGGCGCACAGGCGACCTTGGACCCCAACTCGCTCCGCTGGCAGCTGCCATCCTGGCCCGGCATATTCAATCTCACCATCTTCTTGACCAGGTGATTCAGGTCAGCTGGTGTTGCAGAGGATTTACTCTGCTTGGTTTGAGCTGAAGTATCACGGCCAAGGTTTGGTAACATGATATTAGCATATCGAGGGGACAAGAAGCTTGGAAGATTCAGCATGTGAGAGCTTCAAGTCCACACACACGGCTTTACTTAATGGAACTACATACGTATTTGCGCCACTCCCGGGCACGATGTCTTAGCTGACAATAGCACACATCGTCAACGCTGAAATTGCTTTCAACTAACACTGGTCGGTATATGATTAATTTATCCTCAAAACTGCCTTAGTGGTGACTCAAATCCCTCAGGGCAGAACATAGAATATTGAAACCTGGAGCAACTGAACAACCATCTCCAGATTACAGAAAACACTTCGTTTACAAGCCGTGAAACAAATCATGAAGCGTCACGCGCAACTTTCCATCAATCTCTTGATCCTTTCAAGTCGTCTTTGGACGCAACAGTGACCGCAGGTCTAGAACATGTCAGCAATGCCCCATGAACACCAATCGCTGAACTTACACTCCGTCCCTCAACACCTTGCCTCCAATCCCAAGCGACGTCGAGCCCGCCGTCACAACCTCACCCTCCACCCCATCGGCAGCTTTCCCCTCGAATCCCATCAACGCAGTAGGCATCAGAGCAAAAGCCCCAAGCAGCCCGGCAGACGCGAGCCATGCCGTGCCGTCCGTCTCCCGAATCCAGTCCCCGTAGCCCTCTTCGTACAACACGAGCCCCAGCAGCGCCTCAGCCGCGAACATGAGAAAAGCCGCCAGCCCGCCGAGGGCGAGCCTAAACCACGCCACGCGCGGTATCTCATAGGCAATGACGACGTAGCGGGCCCAGACGACCCCGACTATTGCCTGTAGCGGGATGAGCATGAGCTCCGCTTCTGACGTGGTGAGGTGCTGCTTGGACGCGGGTAGCAGCATCTCTGGGTATTTGCAGATGACCCATGAGAGGAGCGCACTCGTCGAGAAGGTGAGGAGGAAATAAGTCCAAGCGATGCGGACGACAAAGAAGGCGAGCGCCACGTCCCAGAGTATCTCAATGACAGAGTCTGTTGTCTCGAACAGGTAGTGGCCTGTCATGTTGGTCCAACTTGTGATTGCGGTGGAAGTTTTGTTGTGATTGGTGATGTCCAAATTTATTGCTATCAATGTAATGTAGTCTCTAGGAACAGATGCTGTTCCCATTATATGTAGACATTCTTGCTCACGCAATTTTATTGCAGTGCTCTTGTGATATGCCTGTGCTGAAGACGGCCAGATGTGTGGGGTGATCGTGGAGTGATGACCGGGGAGCTGCGGGATGATGCACCCCAAACGCACGAGGGAACCTTGTCCGCGCATACCGCGAGGGCGCAAACGTTGCTAAGCAACAAGCAGGCTGCCTCTCGTGCGGTTTTGCGCAGCCATAACTCGACATATGCGAGTTCGCGATGTATCTCGCGGGTCGTCGGTGGTGTTTGGGGGACGGAGGGTAATGGGGGGGATGAAGTGTATTTTGGGGGTATCGTGTCTCCGTGTAATGGGGGCCTTCCTCTTGCGTTCCGCCTTCTAAACTAATAAACCAAAGGGATTCGTTCGTCTGATTCTAAATTCCCGTCTTCTCCAACTTCTTGGCCAGGTCGTCCACCTCCTTATCCTTGAGCTGGACGGTAGGCTGCTCCTGAGCCTCCTCGGCCTCCTTGACGAGGATCTCGGCCCTCTTCTCGGGCTCGAGCTCCTCCTCCTCATCCGACTCTTCTTCATCCTCCTCGTCGGAGTCCTCCTCTTCCAGGTCGCTGAGGCTGTCCAGGCCCCAAGCGTCCTCGTCGATAATGTCACCACCGAGCTTCTCCTTGCGCTCCTCGAGAAGCTCACGGATAGCGACGACGGAGGGATCTTCCTCCTCGAACTTGTTGCCGTTTAGCTCAACCTTCTTCAGAGCAGGCAGAGAGTCGGCAGCGGCGCTGGCAATGCCCGTGAGAGCCTTGGCGGTAATGTCGTTGAACTGCAGACGGAGAGTTTCGAGCTTGTCCTGGTTGCCCTTAGCAAGAGCCTTGGCAACAAGAGCGGTACCCTTGGCAGTCAGGTAGGCGTCGTTGAGGCCCAGCTCTTGCAGGTGCGCCCAGTTCGGGAGAACGCTGGCGACGGCCTTGGCGCCGGAAAGAGTGAAGGTGTTATCCTGGAGATCGAGGATGCGCAACTCAGTCGCGTGGTTCAAACCCTCGCTGATAAGATGGCTGATCCCCTCCTGACGGATGCCGTTTTGGACCATCTTAATCTCCTTGATCTTGTTGTGGAGGCTGAAGGCCTTGGCCCAGGCCTGCATACTGCCGTTCTCCAGACGGTTGCGGCCGCAGATAACGGTCTCAAGGTCTGGGACCTCCTTACCCTCCTTTCTAGCCGCCTCTTTCTTCGCGTGCAACTCAGAGAGCGCATCCGCAACCAGAATACCAGCATGGGGACCGAGACCATTGTTGTTCAGGTAGAGGTGCTGGAGGGGCACGTGGGCAGCCAGGAAGGCAACGACGGGAGCCTGAGTGTTGATGCCGAAGGCATTGTCGTTAAGGTTAATCGTGTTGAGCTTGGGAAGGTTCAGGATAGACGTCAGGAGGGAGGAGAGCGCCTCGGGAATCTCGCTCAGGAGACGTCCAGTGAAGATGTCGGAAAGGTCAGCGGACTGGTGTTGGTCTTGTCAGCATGCGCGGTTAGAATCGCCGGAGTACGGGTAAACTGACTTGGAGGTTCTTCTTGGTGGCCAAAACCTCTCCAAGAAGCTTGCAAGCGCCGACTCCCAAAGTGTTTCCAAGGAACTTGACTTCCTCCACATCGGTAGAGCGCAACTCAGCAATATGGGGCTCGAGGTCAGCAGCAGTGTCGAGCTTAAGACCCTTTCCCTCGAGGGAGAACACCTTGCGCGTGGTCGCCATGATTATTTCGGTGCAAAGAGGAGTGTTTTGGAGTGCTGGGAGCAAGGAGGCAGCAAATGCGCAAAATGAGTCTCTGTCTGGGTTGTGATGGTGGGGGAGGGGCATAAACAAAATAATGAAGGATTTCGAGACCCCAACTTACAGGGGGTGTGCCTGGGCTGCGTCGTGGGTGCCTGGCAGCTGAGTGTCCGACACTGGCAAGGGGCAGTTTGCCACCTGGGCTGCAGCTGGCAGAACCGCCCCAGAAATTCGCAGCTGGGAAGGACTGGACCCACTGGATGAGCTCCGTGAGCCAGCCACGGTCGTCGCGATCCAGGTGCAGGCGCAAACATCATTAAAGTTGTCAGGAGCACCCTTTCGACTGACGTGACTTTTCCTCAGCAATTGCTTTGGTGCTGGGCTCTTTCTCATCTCTGCACAAGCAGCTTTGCCTCCTGCTACAAGTTCCAATATCACCAGCACGACTACAAGGAACGCAATTCATCCCCGTCACCCCAAAATTAATCTCACGCGGCCATCACATACCACTTGATACTGTTTTCTGCATCCTTTGAAAGAGCTTTTTCGGCATCGGACAGCACACAATGGCGCGCCATTCTACACCACCCGAGTCGCCTCTTTCCTCTATGGATAACACGGACGCTTCTGACAATGAAGCTCACGACTATGAGGACGAATCCCTTCTCCGACCTTCGAAGCGACAGAGACTAGGAGCAGCCTCAACGACATCCCCTGCGCCTGCACCAGTCCAGGAGCCCGAGCCCGAGCATGAGCCCGAAGCCGAGGCCGACCCTCTCGAGGGTCTATCAGACGTCTCGTCGGACACATCTGGCGACATTCCTAGCTCTCCCATCAATGCCAGACTCGACGAAGAAGACTTCCAGGAGCAGGTCACTTTCTGCGCATGGGAAGGTTGCGACGCGGGTGACCTCGGCAACATGGACAAGTTGGTCGAGCATATCCACAACGACCATATTGAGAGTCGTCAGAAGAAATATACCTGCGAATGGAATGGATGCAACCGAAAGAGCATGGCCCACGCAAGTGGCTACGCGTTGAAGGCACACATGCGCTCCCACACTAGGGAGAAGCCCTTCTATTGCTACCTCCCAGGTAGGTTCATCTCGCCGAATGCCATACAGACCATCAATTGACTTGACCACAGAATGCGATCGCTCGTTTACCAGATCCGATGCCCTGGCGAAGCACATGCGAACCGTCCACGAGACAGAAGCTCTTCGTCCCTCCGACCCTGTACCCAAGTCGATGCAGGCAGGCCCCACGGGCAAGGGCAAGCTCAAGATTATTCTCAAGACTCCTCAATCACATGCCGCTGGCCAAGATGATGCCATTGACGACGGTGCAGACGATGATGAGCTTTCGGCCGACCTGTTCACACCAATGACCGAAGAACTCGGCTTCACCAAGAATGAGCTGGACATGCCTCTCGAAAGGCTCTACAGGCTTTGCAGACATCAAGTCAAGTGGGCACAGGAAGAAACAGCGAATCTTGCAGAAGAGGTCAAGTACTGGGAAGATCAGTACAAGGACCAGTGGAGAGAAAAGGAGGTCCTGCTGTCCCAAGTTGTCCAGAGCGAGGTCGACTGGCACAAGCGCAAAGCGGCTGTGCTTTCCGGGGCCGCAGATGTACAGCTTTCAGGGGTTATTGAGAGTCAGGAGACAGCTGCTACAAACGGCGATGGCGCAGAATCTCGTAAAGCATCACCGGCCGAAGAGACAATGGCGAACGGAACCGAGTCCGAAGTCGCAGCAGCCAGTTAGGAACCACCAATGCACTTCAAAGAGTCACTTAGACGGCTCAGATGGGGGGAAGTATGGAAGCAAGGGCAATGATGAGGCTGACGAGGCTCAAGATAAGAGCGCTGACGAGGAGATGGGCAAGTTTCGAGGAACCCCTCTGGGCATGGGCGAGCGGAAGGTTCCCGAGGGACCCGTCAAACCAGAGATCAAGAGCAGGCAACTGGTCCTAAGGCAATCGGTCCTAAGGACCTGCGATGGCTTCAGAAGAATGAAAAAACGGCGTTCTTCCACCCCCGACGCCGATGCTTGCACTAAGTGCGTGAAGCGCGGTTGGGCTTGCAACAAAGCTTGACGCCTGACCTCCGCGCGACGAGATATAAACACCCAAAGACTCCCCTTTCCCTTATCTCATAGATGTCTGTTAAGGTCTACGGAAGAATGATACGGCGGATTCTGAGGTTCTGTACGCACGAAGATGGGGATATGAAGATGCCTGCGGTCAGTCGATAAGGAAACCAGACACGTGGGCCAGAGAGGTCTAATTTGGTTGTGGAGTAGTTCCCCTGAGAACACAGAGAGCAACGGACACGCTCGTTGCGCCTCTCCGAGTGGGATTGGGTGTCTGCGGGAATGGGGTTTGCGGGCTAAGAATGGATCGTAAGGGGCGTTTGGCGTATTGTACACTAGAAGAACCGGTCTCATTTATAGTGAACAGGCATCAATTTGCTTTCTGCACATGGTGCCTATATGGCTACCGTTGAAGGCCATATTTGCGTGATGAGTCCCTCGATTCGACATGAACTCACTGCATCGAGCAAAGTTTATACATCAGGTCCAAGTGTATGCAGTACCCTAGGTCTCTCATTTCTGCCGCAGGCCTTTCTCTACAGCGCGCCACACATGAACGCTGTCATAAGACGCGATCTCGATGACTGTCCCTACAAGCCTTTCTTCTTCGACTTGTACGACTCGGCGTTCTTGAAAGGGAACGAGCTCGTGTCCTTATCGTAGCCCTTCTTGCTCCAGCGCGACTTGTCACCGGCGAACATGAGGCAGTACAGACCGAACACGGCAAAGACGGTGCTGCCCAGGCAGCCCAGTACGAAGGCCGTCTGGTCCGATCTGAGGTACCGGCTGTAGCAGTAAAAGGCGGCAGAGGCGTGGTGGAGGGACGTGAGGACCACGGCGGCGTTGGCGTACGGTGATATCGTCCCTTGGGGTGCTAGTTGTGTTTAAGTATGCCATGAATCGGATGTGCTGGAGAATGAGAGGGACTGACTTTGGTCTTCGGATGTCAGGGGAACTGCTCCCGAGAGACACACCACCAGGAGGCCCAGAGTGAGGAGGGCGAAGCCGAGGGATCGGGCAAAGTAGTCCTCGAGAGCTAAGGTATTTAGTCAGTGCTGGGCTCTTCAAATGGACACGGTTCAGGCTTACAGGTAGCAGCAGACTGGTAGTCATCAGGGCGGAGGAGGTTTCCGATGAATCTCGGCCAGATGATGAGCGGGATGGCCTGCATGGAGAGCCAGCCCAGGTTTCCGAAGCTATAGCTTGATACCGCCTGTTGCAGGTCGTGATCAGCAGGTGTATGTCACCGCGGATGAGTTAATCACTTACGTCCATTGTGAATAATAAGAAACCAGCGCCTCGAATTGAGTGTTGTCAGAACAATATCAGCAAGTTCTTACAGATTACATGAAGCTCTCTTGAAGTCATCAGTTGAGGCGACCTCAGCTAACAACGCACGTATATACTTCCAGCGACGTCATTGGACTGGAGACCCGGCCCGGAAGAGGCGCTGCGCGCGCGTCCCCCTTCCCCTGCCAGCCGGCCTCCCAGCTGGGCATGGGGCGAACACGTACAGGACCAGGCTCCCTGTCACCGCGTCGCACCGCCTGAAGAACCCCCCTTGTCACTCCCGGTCTCTCCCTCCCCAGGGGTGCCTCATGCCGGCCGATGCCGCGGGGCTCAACTCCACTAATTTTTTCTTCCCAGTCCGCCACCCACAGGGCCGATTTCGCATGCGGGCAATCCAGCGCCGTGACCGTGCCTGCACCCACTGTTAGATTCCCCTCCCCCAATCCAGTGGTGGGGGACGGATTTGCAATCACACACTGCAATTCTACCAGTCTCTGCTAATCACCTCCGCCCAATTGCGCATCTCCGGATTCGCTGAGGAATTAGCAAGAAGTAAAGACAAAAGACAAGGGGACTGACGACCATCCTTTGCATTAGCAAGCACATGACAAAAAGCGACCTCATTCCCATTCCCTCTTTTTCTGGTCTTCACATTGAGTAGGCCTCCTCGTGCGTCACACTTCCAGACCAAGACAAAATCTACCCCGCGATCTCGACACAACCAATCCCTCTTCGTCTACACGATCTCGAAACCGAAGCCGGCGCAATGAGCGCAATCCTCTCCGCAGACGACCTCAACGACTTTATCAGTCCGGGCGTCGCCTGCATCAAACCAATCGAAACCCTCCCCGCCGCGCCGCCCACCCCTCCCCAAGATGCGTCCCTCGAGCACGAAGTAATCCTCGACGGCCAACCCGCCAACGGCTCCGCCGCCAACGCCGCCGCGCCCGCCGAGATCTCCCTGACCGACTGCCTCGCCTGCTCCGGCTGCGTCACCTCCGCCGAGGCCGTGCTCGTGAGCATGCAGTCGCACACCGAGGTCCTCAACACCCTCGACTTCGGCCCCGCCCTGCGCATCGTCGGCCCGGACGAGAGCGGCCAGTTCCGCGTCGACGGCCTCGAGGACGAGAGCAGGCGCCTCTTCGTCGCGAGCGTGTCGCCGCAGACCCGCGCCAGCCTGGCCGCCGCCGTCGGCGGGGGCGCCACCGAGAAGGAGGCCGGACACATGCTCGACGGGCTCCTCAGCGGGCCGGACGGGCTCGCGCGCGGAGGGAAGTGGAACAACGGCTTCACGTGGGTCGTGGACACCAACGTCGCGCGCGAGGCGTGTCTGGTGCTCGGCGCGGACGAGGTCCTCGGTGGTGGTGCCGGGGCCGAGAACGCTGCTGCTGCTGCTGCGCCGGCGCCGGCGCCGGCGTCTTCTGCGACCAAGCCGATCCTCACGTCGTCGTGCCCCGGATGGGTCTGCTACGCCGAGAAGACGCACCCCTACGTCCTCCCGCACCTGTCGCGGGTGAAGTCGCCGCAGGCCTTGATGGGCACGCTGCTCAAGACTACGCTGAGCAAGAAGCTCGGGATCCCGCCGAGCAGGATTTGGCACCTGGCCGTCATGCCGTGCTTCGACAAGAAGCTGGAGGCCAGCCGCGAGGAGCTCACGGACACGGTGTGGGCGGGAGATGGCAAACCAGGGCGCGGGGTTCGCGACGTTGACTGTGTCATCACAAGTAAGGAGGTTCTGATGCTCGCGGAATCAAGAGGCTTCAATTTCTTTGACCTCCCCCGGAGTAACCCCAACCTCCAACGCGCAACTTTCCCTGACGCCCGCCTGGATAAGTTCCTTTTCCCGCGACATGCGGCCCACCGTTCCTCTCAGGCGGCGGGCTCGTCAGGCGGTAACCTCTATTTTACTCTCCAAACGGTAGCTTCCAAGCACCCCAACTCCCAAATCCAAACAATCCGTGGACGCAATGCCGACGTTACTGAATACATCGTCGCATCCTCCACAGGAGACCCGATATTCAAGGCCGCCAGGTATTACGGCTTCCGTAATATCCAAAATCTGGTGCGCAAACTGAAGCCGGCGCGGCCATCTCGTCTGCCTGGCGGCAAGGCATTTGGCGCCGCAAGGCGACCCAACGGCAAGCCTGCCGGCCTCGAGTATGCCTACGTCGAGGTGATGGCCTGCCCAGGCGGCTGTACCAACGGTGGTGGTCAGATCAAGGTTGACGACCCCATCATCGTCGAGCGCAAGGGCTTTACGGCCAAGCCCGGTCCGCTGGAGCAAAAGGACTTCCTTGCCGAGGTTGATGAGGCTTACTTCTCGGCCGAGGACTCAGACGGCGAGGAGGTCGTCTCTCAAAATGGTGAGAGCCGAGCAGATATTGTCGATGGAATTTCGCCTTCTTACATTCGAGATACCCTGGCGCATTGGGCGGACATTACTGGCATAGACTTGGGTAGACTGGCGCTCACCACGTATCGCGAGGTGATTAGCGACGTAGGCAAGGACAAGACGACCGAGACGGAGCGCGTTATCCAGTTGGCGGGCAAGATTGGCGGAGGCTGGTAGATTCGTCGTCGTAGCATAGTAATTCAACCTTCTCTGGTGCCTCTGTTAGCAAAGCCAAACCCTCCTCTTCCACTCCCGTCCGGCCCGCGTGGTGCTCTGATCGCTTGTCGCGGTTGGTCGTCGTCCCTAGGTGTCGACCGTCCAGACTGGTGACCAGAATCTCCTCCACGTTTCTGCAAAGAGACGCCTCCTCTGGGGGAGAAATTGGGGTCGTAGAGCTCGCGGCCGCTCTCGGATCGGCCCGCGTCAGGCCTACTGACCGGTCGCCTGTCTTCCTGCCTGCTCGAGTTTCCTCTATGATTACCTCCACGGCCACGGCCCCTGCCGCGCTGGCTGCCTCTGCCACCATCGCCCGGCCCTCTAGGCGGCGTGACGGTCCCTGGGCTTGAGGCGCCAGAGGACGGGTTCGACTCCCCAAAGATCTTTGCGCGGGCCTCCTCGTATCGGCGCTGCTTCTCCTCGAGTTCGCGCTGTTGCTTCGCCCTGATTTCTTCCGGCGTAAGCTGCGGCTTCTTCTCGGCCGCCTTGTCGTCGTCGTCATCGGCAAGGGAGAGCTGTGAGAGGCCGGTGACGGGGTCGCGCCGCGCGATCATTTGCGGTGCGGGCTTGCGGCTGAGGACCTTGACCTGGGGCTTGAAGCCGGTAGCCAGGGGGACGGAAGGCTGAGAGTCGATGAAATGTAAAGGTGCTGGAGAATCGCTGTTGGGAGGTGAGGGTTAGCTAGTTGTCCCCAGGCATTGGGGCGTGGAACTACAAGGGCTTCGTGAATTTGGCCTGGGATGAAGGGAAATATGGCCTGGACAGACGTACGCTTCTTCCCACAGCTTGCGATTCGACTCGGCGTGCCGAGCCAGACGCTCTGCCTTGCTGAGCGGGACCTGAGGTTCGGACTGCTGCGGCTGGTCGTCGAGCCTGTCGGCTTGGGTCTCCCAGTCATCCTCCCACGCGTTGGAAGCAGCGCCCTTCTTGACCATCCTGGCGGTCCGTACGTTGGTGCCGTATATATATGAGATGCCGTCGATATGTCGCGAGCCGCTTTGGGGAGAGAGGCTTGGAAGGTGGTCAGGGAGAGAAGAGAAGAGAAGCTTTGGGAGACCGTGAGTAGGGAAATAGTATGATAACTAATGTGGCAGCATTGGTATACTCTCGAGGTCGAAGGTGGATGAGAGGGAAGACGTCAAGGTGTCTGGCGTTTGATGTAGGGTCCGACGGGAAAAAAGGTGGGATGAAGTTGACGGGCTCCCCTTGGCTCGGCGGTTCCTTGAACGGAGTCGTTATTTTTTTTTCTTTGGGCTAAGTTGACCGCGGAGATGGACCCAAGAGAAACTTCTGTGCACACAGCCAGCTTCGCTTGGTGGGAAGTACCTACAAAGTTCCTTCTCCAGGGAACTGTGTGGAGGGGCAGTTGCAAGGGTGGGCGTCAGCAGGCGCTGCATCGGATCTTGGAAACACCCTGGAATGGTGGGGTTGCCCGGGCCCGTGTCTGGCTGTGTCTGTGTGTGACGAGAACGACGTTCCCCCATTCCACTCACGGCGAATGACTTTGGCAAGCTTACTCTGAACTGCATAAGCAGGGCGGAGACTCATATACCCCGACACGACCTTGGGAGGAGTGATATAGCTATCTGTTCTTGTTTGACAGCACTTTCTCTAAACGATTGTGCATTTATTTGTCCGTCTCTTGAAGCGTCCGAGATCTCAGAAACATCTAGGTCTGGGCATCCTGCTCTTGGCGCAGGACGATCGCCGAATCGGGCAGGGAGTGAGCGAGCACAGTAAAGTAAGCATGCCGTTTAAACTCGTGGTAATCATGTGTTGGCAATAGTCTAATGGATGGTTGCAAGGAAGGATTCCATCCATCGGGGTATCCAGAGCACACAAGGAACATGGCAGCCACCTCCGCGATCCAGACCCCTGGGCCGGAGGCGGGAGGCAGCACTGGGGACGAGAAGGCCGCCAACTGGAACAACAAGAAGTTTAGGGATGAGTGCGAGTCCGTCAAGTCGAAGCTCGTCGACCAGCGCTTCGATCCCAGTGAGTAGTCGCCTGCCTTCTGGGCGCTGACCCAATGCAGGAGACATGCTGTGTGCGTTTGGGGCTCACGACTGAATGATGCTGACTTGTTATGGCAGAGCACTTCCCCGATCCGTTGCTCCCAAGAAAGACGCCCGATGTCCGGAACAACCCCAAGACATCGTCGCCAGAGTTCGAGAGGAAAATTGACCAGATACTTGGAGAGCACAGGGCACAGATTCTTTAACAGACACTAGGGGCGAGCTCACTTCAACTTCAAAATAAGCAAACATCTTTGATTTCCATATCCGTGTATCATTATCGACCCACACCCCGTATGGGCTGTGCCTGTGGCTTGTCGACGTCCAAATCATAAAAGTGATTGACGGGTGGGGGATTTGACCTATAAAGACAGACTGGTACCCTAAACAACTTTCTGCTCTCAAGGCCGTGCTTATAAATAATGTCCAAAAGGATTCTCCGGTATGACCTGCAACGCCGTGGGTATCTCAAACGCCTTTCCTATGCCTCCATCTATACCAACCAGCGCCATGGCGAACGCCAGTAAGACGAACAGTTTCGATAACTCCATGCTAACCCAACGATTCACCTGTAGCCCCCGCGTTCGCGGCCTTCATGAAATGCCCGGCCCATTGACGCTAGGCCGGGTCAGTTGCAGCGGATGAAGACGATGCGGGGCTTGGGTTTCGGTTGACCTTCTCGTAGGTGCCGTTGCTGAGCTTCTGCCAGCGGAACGTCTCGCCGTGAAGGATGATCTTGGGCTTCTTCTGGGCCCGGTTGGCCTTCTGGTAGATGCCGTCGCTGACCTTCTTCCAGCGGAAGGTCTCCCCGTGGAGGATGATCTTGGGGTTGACGAGGAGCTTGACGTCCTCGGAGGGGGAGGGGGAGGTGCACGGGGTCACCTGGGCAAGGTCTTCGGTGCTGGGGGTGGTTGTGACCGTGGTCTCGTCCTCCAGCTTGGTGGCCGACAGCTCAGAGTCAGAGTCAGACACGACGGAGCTGGGAGGGGAAATCGTGAGGGCCTGAAGGTACCGAGAGCGGCGCTCGGCAATGGTACGCTGGGCCTTGGTGGTGTTCTGGGCCTTGGTGACGCGCTGGGCCTTGTCGTCTATTGTGCTATTAGCATGAGGCTGGCTTTGAACCTGGTTGCTGATTCTGAGCGTACCTTGTCTCTTGGAGGACTTCAAGATGATTCTAATGGCTCGAAGAGGAACGGTCTCGTCACCCAGCTTGGCAGGGCTGTTGCCCATGTCGAGGGCCACGGGGGCCTTGACGGCGGCCTTGTTGGCTGGGGTAAATGTAGCGGCCATTGTGATGTGTTTTGATGTTTGTAGACTTGGTTGGGTGTGCAGTGTTGTTGTGTGTTCGAGAGGGGATTTTTGTCTGTACCTGAACCTTGACTGCGGATGTGTGCAATTGGGTTTTTGTGAGGGAGGGAGAAAATGCATTGACTTCTTGATTTCTTGGTCGGTTCCTGGAGTTAAATAGATATGGTACTGATTCGGAATCAGCCGCGCTTGTCTTTCGGAGATGGCCTCTGACATCAAGGTGGTGTTGAGAGGCTGTAGATGGCCATCAAAAGGTTGCGGGAAACCAGCAATTGACCAATCTCCGTTCGACTGATTCACCGAAAGATATGTCACTTCTGAACTAGATTTTTCAGCTCGTAAGTATATTCCAGACGAGAAGTAGTCGACGTTCTGAGTATTGGACTAGATGGGAAAGGTGAGAAGGACAAGAGATGGAAGGGCTCAACTTCGGTCATCCGCTCTTCAACATTCACTGGTACTGTCCCTCCCAACCGCGACCTTCAGCGCCCAAACAAAGACTTTGTGACCAATCAGCACAACTTTGGCTCTGAACAAAGTGCTTGTCTCTAATGGTAGGTCGATGGTATCACTGCAGCCTTACACCTCTTTGATTCACAGACGAGGGTTCCATTCAAGTTTCTACACGGGGCAGCCATTGAAACAAAGGAGCCGAAACTAAACGTCTTTCCTCATGCTTCGAGGATGGTCGCCTTTCTTCCTAGGGTTTCCAACATAGAGAGAAGTGGTGTGGCTATACGGTGCCTCGAGTCACATAGTCGTGTTGTGCTTGGTGCTCTTGACCCAAGTCCAGGTCGATTCTTGGTATTGAAGTCGGAAGACCGACAACAACCACGCAAATCTGGACGGCGGGAATACGTTCTAAAGACACGGAGTTTCAGAGACCACAGCGGCCGAATTTACATACGTTCAATTGTTGCGTCTCAATTCCATTTCCGTGGGCGGCTCTTTCCTCGTACCGCGGCTGTAGATATACGTCCCCGAAACTTCTACCTGTACCCACGACGCCAGTAGTCAACATGTTTCCGGATGGTAATCAACAAGAGCTCATAGAACACAGTCCGGAAATGGATTGATGTGGATAGAAAGAAGGATGTCCGGTTGGTTCAACATGTTGATTGGCATACTAACTCCCAGCGAATTTGCAATACTCGCCTGCGCGACAGCCAAAGGCTCGGATTCACCAAGTCCAACTTAGTTTAACATGCCACCGGATTCACAAGTAACAAATGGAACATTGCTGAATGTGACCCAACAGAGCCAGCCGCGGGTACGTCCTAAACTGACCTGTCAAACCACCGAGTCGGCATGTTCATCTTCTGCAGACCCGAGGCAGGGCCGAGCTCGGGATTCGTCGCTGAATGCCAAGATATCCCTTTCTGGCAGGTTCGTCTATATCGTGTTCGAGGGATACACATGGCAATGGAGCTACCCCTCATCGGCAGAATGCGGATGGATCGACGCCGGTATTGCGTCTAGGTGCATAGCTTCACAAGCAAGCTAGGATACCATCTATTGGAGCTTGCCATTTTCCCCCGTCCAACAGGTAATCTCACAGTGCCATGTTTGAACCTTGCGTTATGGGCATGAAGCTTTTTCAAACTTGTCCCCATCAAAGTGTTTCCCCCGCTTGAGATTCATTCAATTCTGTTCATGTGAGAGAGGGGGGGCTCGAGACGCACGAAGGGTCGTACGAGAACAAGCGAAGGTTCTTCGGCATGTGGTATCCGAGGAGGGGGAGGGTAGGGGTGGAAGCTGAGAGGAACTCGGTTCGAAGATTGGACAGTAACCCTCTTCCTGTCAAAGGAGGCAGCGCGGGATTGGAGAGTTGCAGATCCGGCGGGTCGGGTCGAGGATTCTTCGGACGAGGATTGCTCGGGGTTGAGGTTGCGAAACATTGACGAGAGACGCGCACTCTCGTGCAGCAAGGTGTGTGTGTGTGTGTGCGGACAGAAGAAACTTTAGGTGTACAGGAGCTGTACAGGGTGTGTGTGTGTGTGTGTGTCATTAAGCCTTCTAGAACCCCGAAGGGGTATGCAGCTGCTATCTCACGCTCTACTTATACATTATGTAACTAATTCAGCGCTTAGGGGGTGCTAAAACCTCCTGCAGTGTCTCTCCTACTATCTCTGATGGTTTGCTGCCTGTTTGGTCTGAGACTATTTAGTTTGTCTAACTTATATATTATATTATATCTGCTGCCTTTTAGTGTTTATACTGAAATAGAAGTAATTTTAAATAGTATATATATATATAAAGTGATATAATTAAAAAGGGGAAAATAAAAGATTATTTTTTCTAAAGTTAGTTTTAAGTGATATTAGTTCTAAAGCTAGTTTTTCTAGTTTAATTACTAGTGTAGCTTTTTATAAGTAGTATTAAAGATTAAAAAGTGTTAACATATAACGTCTTATTATAATAATAATAACAATATAATAATATTTTACTTATTTAAATATTCTATATAAAATAAACAAATAGACTTTTATATATATAACTTTATATAAAAATGCTTAGTTTATTATAACTTATAACTATAATATTAATTATATAATATGTATAGTTACATAAGCACCTTATGTAATTAGCAGTTTAGCAGGCTACGTTTTAAGTTATCTTACCCCTCCTTTTTCCCTACCTTAAGATGCAACCTGCTAACTATAACAACTAGAATCATTATAATACATTCCTTCTCTATCAATTATCTATATAAATAAATGCCTATAAATGCTGAGGATTATCATATTTTATCATAACATATCTCTATCTATAACCTTATACTATATAGGCGTATATACTACGCCCCTAAATACTCTTATACTTATACTAATAGGTTATAAGCTTAGCTTAGAGATAACTTCTATTCCTTCTACTTCTTTACTTCTCCCCTACTCTCCTATAAAGCTCTACTTCTACTTAAGGGTTATATATACAGAAAATCGATCCTTTGAACGCTTTTCTATCTATACTACCTTTGCAGAAGCTGATATATTAGCTGGACTAGTAGTTTGGTTCTATAAGATATACCTTCTTTAAATCTATATAACTAATCCTATATAAATCAACTATACCTCTATCAATCCTTCTCTAAGCAGACAGTCTCTTGCTACTGCTTTATTCAATCTATATCTTTTAGATTATCTATTTGAACTATCCTCTAGTTTACTATTAATCTGGTTTAAACCTATACTTACAGCATGACAGACTTCCTCTTAACTGATTTACTATATAGGATATATATCTTTTCAGTCAGATAGAAGTCTAGCTGAAGAAGATATTAATTAAAGAGAAGGAAAAAACCACTCTTTTTTCTGAGTTAAACTTTAACTTTCTAGGTTTTTAACTCTTATAACATTACTCTAAGAACTACTATACTATATATATAATAGCTCTTAAGTTATATAACTTTACTGTTGTTTATTCTATATAAGGTTTGCAACTATACGCTGCAACCTATTAAGGCAATAATAACTGATCTTAAGGTTCAGTTCCTTAAGCTTATAGGCTTTGAGAACTATAAAGTATAAGCTATATATATTAAGGCTTTACTATATAGTAAAGATATTACTATAGACCTTATTAAGCTTATTTCTTCTACTAATAAAGATAAAAACTATAAGGCTTTAAGTTATATATAGTTATTCTGTAATGATAGGCCTCTTAGGGTTATAAAAGATAATTCTAACGCCTATACAGCTTAGAAGCACTTAAAAACCCTATATAAGCCTATAGGTTTTATAAATAAGTTTTTAACCTGTAAAAAGTTCTTTAATACTTCTTTAGATAACTTTAAATCTATAGAAGACTATATAAATAAAATAAAAGAACTTATAGATAACTTATCTTATAACCAGCTTAAACTACTAGATTAAGTAGTTATAGCTTATATACTTAATAGCCTAAATGAGACTTATGAGGCTTTTATAACCTCTATAACTTAGTCTTTTAAGACTAACCTTACTGCTTATAACTTAAACTCTTTATATACTAGTCTTATAGATAAGTATAAGAGAAAAAGAGGCAAAGAAGTAGTTAATAATACTACTAAGAGTAATAAGTATAATAAAAAATTAAATAAAAACTAGGAAAATAATAAAAATAATAAAAATAAAAAGAAGGATAATAATAAAATATCTAAAAAACCCTGGAAAAAACAGAAAGGTTTATACTGCAAAAGTTACAAGAAAACAAACCATTCTGAAGAAAATTGCGCTTTCTTACATTCTGAAAAAGCACCTAGTTGGTGGAAAAAACCCACTAATACTACTGCTAATAAGGAAAAAGAGAAAGAAGTAGTTAATATAACTACTGCTAGCAATATTACCCCTTATATATCTTTAAATAATCCTAATTCTATGGAATTAATGGATTTATCTTCTGAAAAAGAAGATGAAGATATTATTTTTGAAAATATAAGTTATACTACTACTCCTCCTTATAATATAAATAAATATACTAATAATCCTTCCTTAGGTTATTTAATTAACCAATCTGTTATTAAGGAACAAGGAAAAGCAAGGAGTTATAACTAAATTGAAAAAACAGTTGATTTTTATATTGATATTGCAGCTACTATATATATAGTTAAAAACCACACTCTTTTAATAAATAAAATAAAAATAAATAAACCTATTAAATAGGGAGAAGTAAAAGAAATTACTTCTTTAATAAAGGGTGAATTAATTATATATCTTAATAATAATAAAATAATATTAAAAGATGTTTATTATATATCTAAACTAGGTATTAATCTACTTAGTTAATTTAAATTAGATTTATTAGGTATTGCTTCTATTATATAGAAACAACCTATTTTATATAATATAAAGAAAGATTGTATTATTGCTATAGGGGCAAAACGAAATAATTTATATTTCTTCTAATTTCCTACTAATAATAATAATAACTATATATATAATACTATAACTAATAAAAATATAAATAATAATAATAATAATAGCCTCTAACTCTAGCACTAACGTCTTAGTTATATTTATATATAAAATCTTTTAAAAATAAAAGATAATATAATTTTAGATATAAATATAAATAATATAAATATAAATAATAATAATAAATTACTACCTTGCAAAGCCTGTTTTGAAGGCAAATTTATAACTAAGGTTAGTAAATCATAGGTTCATAATAAAAATCTAGATTATCTAGATTATATAGCTTCAGATTTATGTAGGCTTATAACGCCTACTACTTATGATAAATATAATTTATTTATTATCTTTATAGATAAATATACCTGATTCGTCTGGGGAAAACTACTTAAAGATAAAACTGAAGAAACTATAAGTAATGCTTTTCTTGAATTTTAAGCAGAAGTAAATAATAATAATAATAATAAAAGAATAAAAGAAATCTCTACTGATAGGGGTAAAGAATTTTCTAGTAAACGTATTAAGACTATATATCTTAATAGTAGGATTATCCACAATATAAGACCTCTTTATATATATAAACCTAACAGACTTATAGAGCATACTATATGCACTATAGTTAATAAAATAAGAACAATACTATATAACTCAGGTTTACTATACTACTTATAGAGTGAAGCCTTTTATGCTACTCTTTATATATATAATAGGACTTCTTATAGCTCTATTAAGTATAAAACGCCTTATGAAATAAAGAATAATATAAAACCTAATATTAATAATATAAAGGTGTAGGATAGCATATGCTACTATAAGAATAAAGATCCTAAAATTAAAAAACTAGACGTTAGAGCATATTAAGGTTATATAATTAATTATGGATCTAATGGGTATAAAATCTGAGATATACAACTAAAGAGAGCTTTATGGTTTTATAATGTTGAAATCTTAGAGAATACCTTTATTTCTCATCATAAAGAGCTTCCTATAAGCATAAATACCTGCTTTAAGGATACTAATAGTAGTATTATGCCTAATAATGATAGACAGAGTACTGCCTAATATAATCTACAAAGAGATATATCTAGTCAATCTATCTCTTATAGTAATAAAAGTATTGCTATAAATAGCAATAATATTACTAAAGATTCTGCTCTTAAGAATCTAAGTGATAAAACTAGTATTAATATTAATAAAAATAATAATAATATTAATAAAAATAATAATAATATTAATAAAAATAATATTAATACTAGCAATAAAAATTATAGTACTATTTCATATAATAATAGCTATAGTATTAATACTAATATAAGTATAATGAATAATAATAGTAAGAAAACTATTAGTATTAATAATAGAGAAATAAATAAAGAAAAATCTAAGTTATTAATAGAGATCTCCTCTCTATCAGAAGAAGCTAAAAAAGACTACTAATAGGTTAATAATATAGTTAATAATACTGAAAGTGCACTATTATTTACTATTTAAGACTGCCTTGCTCTTAGTATATATAAAATAAATAATAACGTTATAACTGATATAACTGATAATAATAGAACTGCTGGAACCAGTTCTATAGAAAAAGCTTCTTATATACTATTAGTTATTATATTAAACAAGCCCTCTAATATTAAGCAAGCCTTAAATTCTCCTTATAAAGATAATTAGATTCAGGCTATGCAATTAGAGATAAGTTAAATAGAAGATATTAATACTTGGAAAATTATACAAATACCTAATAATATTCATCTATTAGGCAGTAGATAGATATATACTATGAAATTAAAAGATAAAATAAATAATACCTATAAATATAAAGCAAGATGGGTAGCTTAAGGTTTTAATTAATATATTGGTATTAATTATTTAGAAACTTTTTCTACTACTTATAGACCTAAGAGCTATAGATTTATAGTAATTTTTGCTATAAAAGAAAGCTGGATTTTATTACAATATAATATAACTACAGCTTTTATTTATGCAGATATAGATATAGATATTTATACTGCTATACCTGCTGGTTTTATTTATAATAAAACCACTAGTAAATTAGAATTTAATTCTAATTATAACTATAAATCAAAAAATAATAAATATTGTTGTAAGCTTATTAAAGCTTTATATAGTTTAAAATAAAGTCTTAGACTATAGTATAACTATTTAAAAGGAATATTATTAAAATTGGGATTTATTGTTTCACCTTATGATAAAGCAGTATATATATTAAATAAAAATAAATATAAAGCTATAATATGTTGCTATGTGGATGATATATTACTAGCAGCTAATAATACTGCTACTAGTAATTATATATATAATAATTTAAGGCAATATATAAAAATTTAACTATTAGGAGAGCTTAATATATTTTTAGGTTGTGAGTTTGATATAAATAGGCAAAATAAGTCTATTTTTATGCATCAAACGAAATATATACAAAAGATATTAGATAAATATAATAAAACTAATATAAACCTATTAATAACACTTATAAAAGATAATATAAAAATGCATACAAACAAAAGTTATGCAACTAAAGAAGAAATATTACAATTTCAACAGCAAATTAGAGCTTTGCTATATCTAGCTTTAAAAACTAGATTTAATATAGCTCTTGCAGTTAATATCTTATTAAGATATACTATAAACCCTTCTAAAGAGCATTTCTCTGCTTTAGATTATTTATAGGGTTATTTAAATAAATACCCTAATAAAGGAATTTATTATAACTGCAATAATAATATAATTTGGGATTTAATAGGTTATTCAAACTCTAATTAGACTGGAGACCTAGATGATAGAAAATCTATATCAGCTTATATATTTTGCTGGGGCTTATATAATATTATATCTTATAGCTCTATAAAGCAAAAAACAGTAGCTTTATCTACTTATGAAGCTGAATATATAGCTTTAACTGAATCTATTAAAGAAGCTATTTATCTATATAATACCTATAATTTTAATCTTAAAAATCTAAGATTTAAATTAATAAATAAGCCTAAAATATTTATAGATAACATTGCAGCTAAAAAACTAGCTGAAAATCCTGAATTTCATAAAAAATCTAAGCATATTGATATAAAATATCATTTTGCTAGAGACTCTTTATTAAATAAAGATATAATGTTATTTCATATTAATACTAAATCTAATATTGCTGATATTTTAACTAAGCCTTTAGGCAAAGTTATATTTTTCACATTATTATGTATTATTTATAGTAATAATAATAAATATAATAATAATAATAATAATAATAATAATAATAATAATAATAATAATAATAATAATAACAATAATAATAATAATAATAATAATAATAATAATAATAATAATAATAATAATAATAATAATAATAATAATAATAATAATAATAATAATAATAATAATAATAATAATAATAATAATAATAATAATAATAATAATAATAATAATAATAATAATAATAATAATAATAATAATAATAATAATAATAATAATAATAATAATAATAATAATAATAATAATAATAATAATAATAATAATAATAATAATAATAATAATAATAATAATAATAATAATAATAATAATAATAATAATAATAATAATAATAATAATAATAATAATAATAATAATAATAATAATAATAATAATAATAATAATAATAATAATAATAATAATAATAATAATAATAATAATAATAATAATAATATTATTATTACTGAAATAATATATTAGTTTTTCTCTTAAAACTTTTACCTATAAGGTTATTTTATAAGAGTTTTTTAACTAGTTATAAATATATTATATAATATAGGAATATTTTTCTTATTTTTCCCACTAGGTTTTTAAGTTTTTATACCTATAACGTATATATATGTTAAGTGAGTAAGCTATATACCTTTAAATCAACTGTATATACCTTAAGGGGGGATGTTAATATATAACGTCTTATTATAATAATAATAACAATATAATAATATTTTACTTACTTAAATATTCTATATAAAATAAACAAATAGACTTTTATATATATAACTTTATATAAAAGTGCTTAGTTTATTATAACCTATAACTATAATATTGATTATATAATATGTATAGTTACGTAAGCACCTTATGTAATTAGCAGTTTAGCAGGCTATGTTTCAGGTTATCTTATTCCTCTTTTTTCCCTACCTTAGGATGCAACCTGCTAACTACAACAACTAGAATCATCATAATACATTCCTTCTCTATCAATTATCTATACAAATAAATGCCCATAAATGCTGAGGATTATCACATTTTATCATAACATATCTCCATCTATAACCCTATACTATATAGGCGCATATACTACGCCCCTGAATACTCTTATACCTATGCTAACAAAAAGTAATAATATAGCTATAAATATTATAGTAAGCTTAATTGCTTTTATATTAGATCTTATTGCTAAAATCTAATCTTCTTAACTACTTCTATAATAGCTTTATACTATTTTATAGAAGTTAAGTATTTAAGCTTTCAAGAGATAGTAAATAGTAGCTTATAATTTTAATAGGTATTATAATATAATAGTCTGCTGTATTTTAAATATCTTTTACTAATTGCTACTAAAAAGTAATATTATTAGTTGCTTTAAGCTTCTAATAAGCAGTTAGTTTAATTATATTAATATTTATTGCTGTTAGTAATATTTATTAGAGCAGACCTCTTCTTAATATTAAGGTAGATATAGGTTTTATCTCTGTTTTTATTATATATTAATTTAAGGTTTTTAATATTTATTACTTTAAACTGCTTTAGAAAGCTTACCTCTAGTACTATCTTTGCTATATATTTTATACTAGCAATTTTATTTAAAAGATCTTTAATATAGGTATAAATAGTGCTAATATTATTCTATATATAGGCTTTATAGATTGAGAGATTTAAATAATATAGTAGAATATATTTTCTAGTTTATAGTATCTTCTTACTTTTATTTAAGCAGCTTAAGCAGAAAAGGTTATTAGTTTATCTAATAGAGTATAAGTAATAGCAGAAGTTTATTTTTCTTATATAAAGTTAAATAATAACTAATATAAAGGGTTTGCTTAAACTTTAAAGATGCATAAAGTTTAATTTATATAAATAAGTTTTAATCTATTTAAAAAGGTAGCTATAAGCTGCTTTGCTTTATTTAGTAACTTAGGTTTTTATTATTCTATTTATTAACTTACTCTTTTGAGAGGAAGCAGTAAGAAGATAGCTATTAAGATTATATTTTAAGAGGCCTTTAGTAAGAGATAGCTTTTTTTTATTTCTTTATTTAGTAGCTTCTTTAGCATATTAGTTTGCTATCTTATTACCTTTAATTTCTAAATAAGCTAAGATCTATTTTATAATAATATAATTTAGTATTAATTTATAAAGCTTATAGATTTATATAAAAAATTACTTCTCTTAATGAAAGTAAGGTTTACTTAAAGATTAAATAACTCTTTTATTATCTAAATAGATATAGATAAGCTTTAGTATATTAAGTATTTATATATATTTTAGTATAAGTATAATTGCTTTAGCCTTTTTATAGAAGATAGAAAAGCTAGCTATTAAGCTTAAGTAAATTCTCTTCTAGCTTTCAGTCTTAAGGCAGTATACTGCTGTATTTATCCTCCCTTTGATTTTCAATCTGTTAGTAAACAGTTAGACAGCATTTAGGTTTATATTTTTATTATATTTAGAGGCTTCTTAGGCTTCTAAAGGGTTTACTGAAGGCATTTAAAATAGGCTTCTATAATTATAATATATGCTTAAAGCAGTAACAGACTTATTATAGGTTCTAGTTAGGCTTAATAATAATTGCATAGTAGCTTTAAAATAGTTCCTTATAAGGTTTCTATTCTTAATATTTATAATTATTAATAGAAAGAAACTTTAAAGAGAATTAATATAAATTAAACTTCAGTTTACTGTTATAATGTTGATTTCTTAGTATTAGATTGCAGTATAAGCTATAAGTTTTACTAGAGAGCTCTAGAAATAAGCCTTTAAATCTGTTTAATTAACTAATTAGCCTCTTATTAGGTGTGTTAATAACTATATTAAAGCGTTCAGATATTACTATTTAAATTATAATTTAGTAAGTAGAAGGTAGATTTTAACGTTTATAACGTCTTTAGACGTCTTAGTAATAGCTTTTAAGGTTTGCTTTGCTGCTTACGTTTAGATTTATTCTAGTTATTTAGTAGTAAGCAAAGTTATAAGGTCTAATTAGTATTAAACTGAGCAGCTAGTAAGGAAAAATAATAAGATTACAGCCTTATAAGCTGTTCTTATAGCATCTGCTCTTGCTTTATAAGTTAAGTTTTTAAGACTATTAATTACTTTTTCTATATTATAAAAAGCTGTTTTAGTAGTAGTATTAATATAATATTAGAACTTAAGCTTATAATTAATAGTAATTTCTAGCATCTTAATATAGTTTTTATATATTATTAGCTTTAAGCATTAGTAGAAGAAAACTTCTAGCTTTTTAAAATTATTACTTTTTAAGTTTTTTAAGTTAATAAAGTATATTATATAGAATTTATTCTAGTTAAACTTAGCTCTATACTTCTATACTTATATATTACAGATTAATAAAATAAGTTTGATTTTTGCTGCTAGCTATATTTTTATCTCAGCTTTAATAATAAGAGTTATATTATTAATCTATATAAAGGAGATGCTTAGCATCTTTAGGTTTCTAATAAGCTTATTATTAAAAAGAATATAGAGAGGAGGTGAGAGAGGAAAGCTTTAAAGGATTCTAACTTAGATATCTTCTTAAAGTGTTATATAGTCTAATAGGTATAAGTTTGTTATTCTCTCTTTTAGAAAGCTATTAATCTATTAAATTATATTAGAATTAATGCTCTTTTTCTATAAGTTATAGATAAATTTAATATAGAAGATATAGTTAAAAGCGCTAGAGATATTTATAATAATTATTACTATAAACTTTTCTTTATTTTATATGCTATAAACTGTTTCTAGTATTTAGTAGAAAGCTATTTTATAAGAGATCTTTCTATATCCTCTCAGATATATAATAAGTAGTATATTTAGATAGATATTAAAAGTATACTAAAGTTAGTTAGAAATAACTAATTCTAAGAGTTTTCTTAATAAGTTAAGTAGTATAATAAGCTAATAACTATTTAACTTTTTAGTAGATCTATCTATTTTATAGAAAGTGATAGTAGTTACATTTTGAAAGTATTAGAAGTAGTAACCTATCTTTAGGCTTATATTAAAAAGTTGCTAAATAGCTTTCATTTAGTTAGAATCTATTTTTTCTATATAGTTCTCTTTTAGAAAGCTGTTTTTAATTATTTTATTAAAATAAGTATTAAGTTTTAAAGCTTTTTTAGTTAATATATTCTTAGCAGCTTAAATAATCTTATAGATTATAATAAGTAGCTATTTCTTTAGAAATAAGTATTTAGTATAGTTAATATCTTTAAGGTTTGCTATACCTTAAGGTAGAAAGAACTTCTCTTTAAGCATTTCAGCAATCTTAAAGCTTTCTATAAGAGTTTTATTTTCTATTTTAAGCTGTTCAATTTGAGAGGTCTAAAGGTTGCTGCTACTCTTCTGCTATCTAATAATTTTCTAAAAGGTATTTCTATTTATAATTGCTTCTATAAAAAAGTCTCTATATATATTTCTTTTTTAGGCTCTTAGAGCTTTTTAGAAAGTATAATAAACTTCTTTAGCATTCTTAATATTAATTATAATATTAGTGTTTTTAGCTTATTACTTAAAGTATTAAAAATTTTAATAGATTTTAGTAAGCTTATTAGTTTAGCTTTTATAGCTATAAAAAGTGTTAATTCTCTTAGTAGGAATAGCAATCTCTGCAGCAAGGTCTATTTAATAGATTAGTGCTTCTATATAGGCATCTATAGATTTTAGTATCTAGAGGTCTTTTAGCAGTAAGATCTTAATTGCATTAAAAGTTTTTTATAATTTAGTTCTCTTAAATTTTATTTAATCTTTAAAAGTTTTAGTTATATATATATTATATCTTAATATTAAGATAATAGTTAAGATTAAATAGTAATTAGATATTTCTTCTTAGTTTTAAATTGTTTTATAAAAATTTAAGAGGTTGCTGCTGAAATAAAAGTTAATTATTAATAATTTCTCTTTTATGCTATTATTATAAATATATCTGCTTAGCCTTATAATTATAGCTAGTGCTAGGCGTTAGAGAAGGTTAAGTGTAGTTATTATTGTTAGCATAGGTATAAGAGTATTCAGGGGCGTAGTATATGCGCCTATATAGTATAGGGTTATAGATAGAGATATGTTATAATAAAATGTGATAATCCTCAGCATTTATAGGTATTTATTTATATAGATAATTAATAGAGAAGGAATGTATTATGATGATTCTAGTTGATGTTGTTAGCAGGTTGCATCCTAAGGTAGGGAAAAAGGAGGGGAAAGATAACCTGAAACATAAGCTGTAAAGCTCTTAATTACATAAGTAGGATTACATAATATAAGGGATTATATAAGCATTTATAAAGTTATAGGTTATAATAAACTAAACACTTTTATATAAGGTTATATATATAAAAGTCTATTTATTTATTTTATATAGAATATTTAAGTAAGTAAAATATTATTATATTGTTATTATTATTATAATAAGACGTTATATATTAACATCCCCCCTTAAGGTATATACAGTTGATTTAAGGGTATATAGCTTACTCACTTAACATATATATACGTTATAGGTATAAAAACTTAAAAACCTAGTGGGAAAAATAAGAAAAATATTCCTATATTATATAATATATTTATAACTAGTTAAAAAACTCTTATAAAATAACCTTATAGGTAAAAGTTTTAAGAGAAAAACTAATATATTATTTCAGTAATAATAATATTATTATTATTATTATTATTATTATTATTATTATTATTATTATTATTATTATTATTATTATTATTATTATTATTATTATTATTATTATTATTATTATTATTATTATTATTATTATTATTATTATTATTATTATTATTATTATTATTATTATTATTATTATTATTATTATTATTATTATTATTATTATTATTATTATTATTATTATTATTATTATTATTATTATTATTATTATTATTATTATTATTATTATTATTATTATTATTATATTTATTATTATTACTATAAATAATACATAATAATGTGAAAAATATAACTTTGCCTAAAGGCTTAGTTAAAATATCAGCAATATTAGATTTAGTATTAATATGAAATAACATTATATCTTTATTTAATAAAGAGTCTCTAGCAAAATGATATTTTATATCAATATGCTTAGATTTTTTATGAAATTCAGGATTTTCAGCTAGTTTTTTAGCTGCAATGTTATCTATAAATATTTTAGGCTTATTTATTAATTTAAATCTTAGATTTTTAAGATTAAAATTATAGGTATTATATAGATAAATAGCTTCTTTAATAGATTCAGTTAAAGCTATATATTCAGCTTCATAAGTAGATAAAGCTACTGTTTTTTGCTTTATAGAGCTATAAGATATAATATTATATAAGCCCCAGCAAAATATATAAGCTGATATAGATTTTCTATCATCTAGGTCTCCAGTCTAATTAGAGTTTGAATAACCTATTAAATCCCAAATTATATTATTATTGCAGTTATAATAAATTCCTTTATTAGGGTATTTATTTAAATAACCCTATAAATAATCTAAAGCAGAGAAATGCTCTTTAGAAGGGTTTATAGTATATCTTAATAAGATATTAACTGCAAGAGCTATATTAAATCTAGTTTTTAAAGCTAGATATAGCAAAGCTCTAATTTGCTGTTGAAATTGTAATATTTCTTCTTTAGTTGCATAACTTTTGTTTGTATGCATTTTTATATTATCTTTTATAAGTGTTATTAATAGGTTTATATTAGTTTTATTATATTTATCTAATATCTTTTGTATATATTTCGTTTGATGCATAAAAATAGACTTATTTTGCCTATTTATATCAAACTCACAACCTAAAAATATATTAAGCTCTCCTAATAGTTAAATTTTTATATATTGCCTTAAATTATTATATATATAATTACTAGTAGCAGTATTATTAGCTGCTAGTAATATATCATCCACATAGCAACATATTATAGCTTTATATTTATTTTTATTTAATATATATACTGCTTTATCATAAGGTGAAACAATAAATCCCAATTTTAATAATATTCCTTTTAAATAGTTATACTATAGTCTAAGACTTTATTTTAAACTATATAAAGCTTTAATAAGCTTACAACAATATTTATTATTTTTTGATTTATAGTTATAATTAGAATTAAATTCTAATTTACTAGTGGTTTTATTATAAATAAAACCAGCAGGTATAGCAGTATAAATATCTATATCTATATCTGCATGAATAAAAGCTGTAGTTATATTATATTATAATAAAATCCAGCTTTCTTTTATAGCAAAAATTACTAAAAATCTATAGCTCTCAGGTTTATAAGTAGTAGAAAAAGTTTCTAAATAATTAATACTAATATATTAATTAAAACCTTAAGCTACCTATCTTGCTTTATATTTATAGGTATTATTTATTTTATCTTTTAATTTCATAATATATATCTATCTACTGCCTAATAGATGAATATTATTAGGTATTTGTATAATTTTCTAAGTATTAATATCTTCTATTTGACTTATCTCTAATTGTATAGCTTGAATCTAATTATCTTTATAAGGAGAATTTAAGGCTTGCTTAATATTAGAAGGCTTATCTAATATAATAACTGATAGTATATATAAAGCTTTATTATTATTAGTTATAATAATATTATTATTTATTTTATAATTTCTTAGGATTGGGCAGTCTTCTAAGATAAATAATAGTGCACTTTCGTTAAAAATATTATTTTTAACTGTATTATTAACCTATAGGTAGTCTTTTTTAGCTTCATCTGTTATAGAGGGGATTTCTATAAAAAACTTAGATTTATTAGTATTTATTTCTCTATTATTAATACTAATAGTTTTCTTATTATTATTATTTGTTATACTTATATTAGTATTAGTACTATAACTATTATTATAGGATATAGTACTATAATTGTTATTGCTAGTATTAATATTATTTTTATTAATATTATTATTATTTTTATTAATATTAATATTAGTCTTATCACTTAGATTCTTAAGAGCAGAATCTTTAGTAATATTATTGCTATTTATAGCAATACTTTTATTACTATAAGAGATAGATTAACTAGATATATCTCTTTGTGGATTATATTAGGCAGTATTCTGTCTATTGTTGTTGGGTATAGTACTACTATTAGTATCTTTAAAGCGGGTATTTATGCTTATAGGAAGCTCTTTATGATGAGAAATAAAGGTATTCTCTAAGATTTTAATATTATAAGACTATAAAGCTCTCTTTAGTTATATATCTTAGATTTTATACTTATTAGATCTATAATTAATTATAAAACCTTAACATGCTTTTATGTCTAATTTTTTAATTTTAGGATTTTTATTTTTATAATAGTATAAGCTACTTCATATCTTAATATTATTTATATTAGGTTTTGTTTTATTTTTTAATTTATAAGGTGTTATATAATTAATAGAGGAATATAGAGTTCTATTATGCATATAAAGAGTAGCATAAAAGGCTTCACCTTATAAGTAGTGTGGTAAACTTAAGTTATATAGTATTGTTTTTATTTTATTAACTATAGTGTGTATAGTATGCTCTATAAGTCTGTTAGGTTTATGCATATAAGGAGGTTTTATATTGTGGATAACTCTACTATTAAGATATATAGTCTTAATACGTTTATTAGAAAATTCTTTACTTCTATCAGTAGAGATTTCTTTTATTCTTTTATTATTATTATTATTATTTATTTCTGCTTGAAATTTAAGAAAAGTATTACTTATAGTTTCTTCAGTTTTATCTTTAAGTAATTTTCCCTAGATGAATTGGGTAAATTTATCTATAAAGATAATAAATAAATTATATTTATCATAAGTAGTAAGCGTTATAGGCCTATATAAATCTGAAGCTATATAATCTAGATAATCTAGATTTTTATTATAAACTTATGATTTACTAACTTTAGTTATAAATTTACCTTCAAAACAGGCTTTGCAAGGTAGTAATTTATTATTATTATTTATATTTATATTATTTATATTTATATCTGAAATTATATTATCTTTTATTTTTAAAAGACTTTATATATAAATATGACTAAGACGTTAGTGCTAGAGTTAGAGGCTATTATTATTATTATTATTTATATTTTTATTAGTTATAGTATTATATATATAGTTATTATTATTATTAGTAGGAAATTAGAAGAAATATAAATTATTTCGTTTTGCCCCCATAGCAATAATATAATCTTTCTTTATATTATATAAAATAGGTTGTTTTCATATAATAGAAGTAATACCTAATAAATCTAACTTAGATTGACTAAGTAAATTAATACCTAGTTCTAGTATATAATAAACATCTTTTAATATTATTTTATTATTATTAGGATATATAATTAAATCACCTTTTAGTAAAGAAATAAGACTTTTTGCTTCTCCCTATTTAATAGGTTTATTTATTTTTATTTTATTTGCTAAAAGAGTGTGATTTTTAACTATATATATAGTAGCAGCAGTATTAATATAAAAATCAACCGTTTTTTCAATTTGGTTAAAACTCCTTGCTTTTCTTTGTTCCTTAATAACAGATTGGTTAATTAAATAACCTAAGGAAGGATTATTAGTATTTTTATTTATATAATAAGGAGGAGTAGTAGTATAACCTATATTTTCAAAAATAATATCTTCTTCTTCTTTTTCAGAAGATAAATCTATTAATTCCATAGAATTAGGATTATTTAAAGATATATAAAGGGTAATATTGCTAGCAGTAGTTATATTAACTACTTCTTTCTCTTTTTCTTTATTAGCAGTAGTATTAGTAGGTTTTTTCTACTAATTAGGTGCTTTTTCAGGATGTAAGAAAGCGCAATTTTCTTCAGAATGGTTTGTTTTTTTGCAATTTTTGCAGTATAAATCTTTCTGTTTTTTCTAAAGTTTTTTAGATATTTTATTATTATCCTTCTTTTTATTATTTTTATTTTTATTTTCCTGGTTTTTATTTTGTTTTTTATTATACTTATTATTACTTTTAGTAGTATTATTAACTACTTCTTTGCCTCTTTTTCTCTTATACTTATCTAAAAGACTAGCATATAAAGAGTTAAAGTTATAGGCAGTAGGATTAGTCCTAAGAGACTAAGTTATAGAGGTTATAAAAGCTTTATAAGTTTCATTTAGACTATTAAATATATAAGCTATAACTACTTAATTAGGTAGTTTTAGCTAGTTATAAGATAAATTATCTGTAAGTTCTTTTATTTTATTAATATAATCTTCTATAAAATCAAAGTTATCTAAGGAAGTATTAAAGAACTCTTTATAGGTTAAAAACTCGTTTGTAAAACCTGTAGGCTTATATAGCTGTTTAAGGCGATTCTATGCTTTAAAAGCATTATTATCATCCTTAATTACTCTTAAAAGACTATCTTTACAGAGTAATTATATATAGCTTAAAGCTTTATTACCTTTATCTATATTAATATTAGATTTAGGTTTAATTAAATCTATAGTTATATCTTTGCTTATAAGGAAGGCTTTAAAACGTATAGCTTATACTTTATAATTCTTAAAGCTTATAAGCTTAAGTATATTAACCTTAAAGTTAGCTATTATTACCTTATAAGATATAGTATGTAGTTATAAGCCTTATAAGGGTTAAACAACAGTGAAGTTATATAACTATAAAAGCTATTAATATATAGTACAGTAGTTTATATAGCAATATTATATAACAGCTATAAACCTAGAGGTTTAAGGTTTAACTGTAAAAAAGAGGAGTTTTTTCTTTATAACCTTCTCTTTAATTAATATCTTCTTTAGTTAGACTAAAGTCTGACTGAGGAGATAAGTATCTTATATAATAAATCAGTTGAGAAGAAGTCTGTTAGGCTGTAAGTATAGGTTTAAACCAGATTGGTAGTAGACTAAAGGATAGTTTGAATAGATAATCTGAAAGATATAGATTAAATAAAACAGTGGTAAGAAACTGTCTGCTTAGGGAAGGATTAATAGAGATATAGTTGATTTGTATAGGATTAGTTATATAGATTTAAAGAAGGTGTATCTTATAGAACTAAACTATTAGTTTAGCTAGTATATCTAATTCTATAAAGGTAGTATAAATAGAAAATCGTTTAAAGGAGTGTTTTTCAGTATATATAGCCTTTATATATAGATAAGGCTTAATAGGGAGGTAAGGTAAAAGTAAAGAGGTAGTAGGAACTGAAGTAATCTCTAAGCTGGGCTTATAACCTGTTAGTATAAGTATAAGAGTATTTAGAGGCGTAGTATATACGCCTATATAGTATAGGGTTATAGATAGAGATATGTTATGATAAAATATGATAATCCTCAGCATTTATAGGTATTTATTTATATAGATAATTAATAGAGAAGGAATATATTATGATGATTCTAGTTGATGTTGTTAGCAGGTTGCATTCTAAAGTAGGGAAAAAAGAGGGGAAAGATAACCTGAAACATAAGCTGTAAAGCTCTTAATTATATAAGTAGGATTACATAATATAAGGGATTACATAAGCATTTATAAAGTTATAAGTTATAATAAACTAAATACTTTTATATAAAGTTATATATATAAAAGTCTATTTATTTATTTTATATAGAATATTTAAGTAAGTAAAATATTATTATATTGTTATTATTATTATAATAAGACGTTATATATTAATAATTATCTCTTATAGAAATTTTCTTCTGAAGTTTTTAGCTATATTATCTAGCAACTAGTTTAAGTAGTAAGTATTAAAATCCTCTATTATAACTGCTTTATTATATTTCTAGCTCTTTAAGATCTATTAAGCTTCAATTAGAACTAGTATTAAGTTTCTTGCTGCGTCTAATAGCTAATAGATATTAAGAAAGAGTAGTATAGCTAAGCTGAACTTAAACTCTATTATATAAATATAATTGCTAGTATAAATAGTCTTTTATAAGCTTATAAGTAGTGATTTATTCACTATTATTGCAATTTTAGCTTTCTCTCTAATAAAAATAAGCTAGAAGTTTCTATTTCTAGTATATATTTTATAATATAGTTTGCTCTATTTATTAATATATAGCTCTTAAAATGCTAAAACTATAGATATATTTATAATATCTTTAGTTATAAAGTTAGTAAAGAAGTTTACTATAATATTATATTTTATTACTGCATTATATTAAAGAACTATAAAGGCTTCTTTTTTTCTATTAGAAGTAAGTATAATTAGTCTATCTATATCTTCTAGTTAAGTTATTAGATTTTAGTTTAAAAGATTAATTAATAGGTCTCCTATTATAAAAGTTACTCTCTTTATCTTTAGGGGAGAACTATAGTTTACTATTACTGGTTTGTTCTGTTAAGCTTAATAGAGAGTTGCTCTCAGAAGTAGTTTCACCTTTTTTCTTCTCAGTTAGTTCTTAAGGCAAAGCGAAAGCTAAGTTTAGTTATTCTGATAAGCTTTTAGGCTTAAATTGCTGTGAGAAGATAGAGAGGTTTAGATCTATTAGCTTAATAGAGTTTTTAAGCTTTTATTGCTATAAAGGTGAAGTTAAGGTTGAAATATACTGGCTTTTTTGTAAAGTTAGTATATATTTAATTGCTTTCTTTAAAGGCTTTTTTTAGTGCTTATTAGGTTAAAAAAAGTCTACTGCGCTGTTTTTAGTTATGCTTAGCTCTTTAGTTCTTACTAACATCTTTTATTTAATATATATTAGTATGTTTAATATAAAGGGTTTATTATAATCGCCTTTATAAGTTCTAAGTAGTAGAATATTTTTTGCTATCTTAGTGATCTGTTTTTTCTTTTAGAAAGCTAGAGATTTCTTTTCTGCTAATATCTTATACTTCTCATCTTATTATTGCTTTATTGCTTCTAGCTGCATTTTATGCTGATTTTCTTAAGCTTAGTGTTTTGCTGCTAACTCTTCCAACTTCTTCTCTAAAGCTGCTGTCTCTAGTAATAGCTTCAGTTAGTATATTCTTATGTTTTTCTTCTATCTTATATAATTTAAATTCCTTTTGATCTTCTTATAAATTAGTTTGCTTTAACTATTATTGCTGCTATTTATTACTTTAGATATATTAAGTAGTTTTGCTGAAATTACTTTAACTAATGCTGTAATGTTATTTTTGCTGAATTTCTGCTATAGATATCTTTAAGCTGCTGCTAAAAGTATTTCTAGTATATTTGTTTTCTTAAAAATTAGCTATAGTATTGCTAAGCTTAAGATATACTGTTGTTTAGATAGAGTTAAGTTAGAGGTTACCTTAGTAACTTATTGCTATTTCTCTATTTCTATCTCTATATAAGATATATTAAGATTTTAAGAGGTTTTAAAAGGCCTTCTTCTTGCTGCTTAATAATAGTCTCTCTTTTCCTATTATACTGCTGTTATTTATCTAAAAGTTAGGTATTATTAGATTTTGCTGCCTCTATATATCTTTAAGGTTTATCTCTTTGCTTTTTATTTAAAGCATTTTTTGCTATAAGCTATATATAGTCTGTTGCATATAGTATATTTATATATTTCCTCTTAGCAATCTTTATAGTTATAATTTCTAGCATATTTGCTGTATTTAACTAAGGTTTGATAATTAGCTTCTTTATAGTTATATTTCTAGCAGTTTGCATATTATAAAAGCTATTCCTTCTGATTATAAAAGTTTATATAGTATAGTTAACTACTCTAAGTCACACTCTTTATATTTAATATTTTATTTGCATTTTTAGCAGTAATAATACTTATTATAATAGAAGATTAGCCTGCTGTAAGAGGTTTTCCCTTTAACTAGTCTATCTAATAGGAGCATTAGAGCTAAAGTTTTAGGTTTTTCTGAATAAATTAAGTGATTGCTATTAAAATGCCTAACTTTATAGCTAAGTTATAAGTTTTAACTGAAATGCTATAAATAATAACTTAATATAATTATATCTTTAGTGTGAAGTAATCTATTTAGTTTTAATATTATTCTTTAAAGATAAGTTTTACTTTAGTAGTTTAAAAGTATAACTTAATATTTTTAGAAAGTAAAAGCTAAGCAGATTAAACCTTAATATCTAAAGCTTAGCTTATATTTCTATTAATATAGTTTTATAAAGCTTATAGCTTAAAATTAAAATATTTAAACTTTATTTTATTTAAGAAGTTAGTAATTACTATATAAAGTTATTTTAAGTTGTTTTATTTAGCAGCTTAAAGTTTATCTCTTTAAAAGCTGCTAAAAGTAATGCTTAAGTTTTTTATAAGAGATATTATCTCTTTAATAATTTCTTATAGCATTATTTGCTTATTTTAGCCTAATAAAGCTAAATTTTATAAGATCTTTAGCATTTTATCTTACTTCTTTATAAAGTTAGAAAGCTAGCTTAATACTTTAAGTATTTTTAGCAGCCTGCAGATCACTATAATAATATATTCTATATAGTTATAGAGATTTATTATTAAAGCTTTCTTTAAGTTTTTTAAAGATATATACTCTAAAAGCTTATTATTATATTAAATAAAGGTTATAGCTTTCTCTTTTAGTAGTATTATTTTTTTATAAGTAAAGCTTATAAGTTATAAAATCAGCTAGTGCTAGGTAGGTTTCAATATTATTGCTGCTTATAGGATGCATATTATGCTGCATGCTTCGAAAAGTAGATAGATTGGTTTGTCTTAATAAGGCGATTCTTTTGCGATACTTTTGGGTGGTATTTGAATTGATTTGTGGGTGCTGATTTCAAAAATTTGATTTAGACTTGTGTAGTTGTTTTTGCGGCTACAGGAGCTGTACAGAAACTGTACAGTAGCACAAGGGGAGCTGCGGTTCGTGCAGTTGTACCTGTCGTTGACCAATAGGTATTGGTGACTCACTGCAGAATTGCTGCATTAATCGGTCTTGTTGGGAACATGTCAACCATGTGCCTCGGGGAGACCAAAACCTTCATGCCTTGGAGATGTCGGTCGCCATTGGACGTTGACATGAAGTTACCCCGACGCTGCGTGGGCGCATCGCGAATAGTGATTGATGATGACCTTGGCCAGGTTCCGTGTTTCTTGTAGTCTGCTACTTTAGTCGAGCTTGTGGTGTTAAAGCCCGGTTGGAGCCACGGCAATATTTGTGGTGTGCACGTTGAGTCTAATGACTCGTTGACGCAAAACCGCCATGTCTCGAACGCTGGACTACGTCGGATTGGATGGGGACAGAGTTGGGAGGCCCCCGTGTTGGGTAAAGGACGACGGACGTGGAGAGAGCGGTTGACGTAGTGGATTCCACCAGTTACGTAGCGGCGGGACGGCTGCTCCACAGCAGATGAACGGCGGGGGAGGATTGTCGCTCGCTGCTCGCTGGCTCCCATCTTGCACCGTGCGTGGGGGAAACGGCGGAGTTGTAAGTTGGCAACGGCTCTGAATCATGGCGTGGGCATCTTGGTATGCTACGTCAAGCTGTGGTTCGCAAGGCCTCCCAAGTAAGCACGAGGTTGCAATCGTTGTATCGGTACTGATACCTCCAGGTAGCGGCCCGCAGACAGATCGCTGCAGAGACTGGCCCATAGTCGCAAGTTGGGGTATCTATTTACCTTAGTCAACCCACGCCGCACGACCTTGCGCAGTTACAAATTGCTGCTCAGCCATACTGCCAGAGGCTGTGTCCGTGTAAAGCCGGACAAGGACGGGAAAAGAGGCACAGAAGTAGCAGAATGTAAGCGCTTGCCCCCGGACTGGCGTGCATCCGTTGAATCTGCAAGTGCTGAGTTGCTGTGCTACATTCGTTGGGGCTGCACTCTTCGTGTATCCTGATCTGACGAGCTTCATCTCCTTCCGGCGAGGAGAGTTAGTCAGCTTGAGAATCCTTTTCTTACCTCAGCTGCAGGCCGTGATATGGCGAAGCCGGTCAATTGGTAACCTGTGAAAAGCATTGAGTGGTATTGCAGGCATGCCTGCCGGCCGAGTAAGAATGTGAACCCCGGATCCTGAAAGTTGATAGGGTAGACTATGTAGCCAATATCGCAGGGACGCGCTTTCTTTCAAAAGCAAGCTCGTTAACCGAATTTGGACACGCGAGAACCAAGAGCGGGAACACGGCCAATGGTGTCTGATAGTCGCAGAGCTGAGCGCGGGTGCAGCTCGTACTTGCCTGGGTGTTGCTGGCTGATGTCGATTTTTGCATTGATGGAGGCAGTAAAAACAGGGGTTGAGAACAATTGGCGGGGGCCGTCCCGAGACATTCCAGATCCTGACAATGATTTGCGGCGTATTCTTAGCCAGTACCTAGCAGATGGACTGGATATTTCAGGTCGAGAAGGCAGCTGCGGAAAAGATTTGGGGGCGGACGGGTGTACAGGCCGGCGCAGAGATTGCAGAACCGCCTCTTGGCTCGGCGAAGGCAATCATTTGCTGCAGGCGAGTGTGAGAAAAGCAACGGCATGAGGTGTCTGGATCTCCAGAGATGTAAGGAATCCTGTTGGTGGCAGCCAATGCCTCGTTCCAAGTTGATGTTGGTTTCTCATTTTGGTTGTCGGCTTGACTCATCCACCTTGTCAACCGAATCGACCGTCAACCCACCCCCGCGGTTTTCGCCCATGTCGACGGACGGATACCCTGGGAAAGGAATGTCCCGCTGGCGGGGTCGGTATCCCGAGAGGATCCTATCAATCGGCGGTTTCGGAGGGGAGCCGTAGCATGGCCCCCACACAACTAGGTAACCGGAGGATATCGATGATTTTCGAAGGTCCTTTTCGATGTACAGAGTAGGACAAGCTGAATGGAAAGCAATGGCGAAGGCTCTTTCAGCTCAGAGCTGTACGTGGAAAATTGAACCGTCGGTTGCGGCTTAAAGCTCGCTCAAACAGGGCTGCGGTGGAAATACATTCCTTCGACGGCGTGTTCGGTCCGTTCTAGAAAGTCATCTGGAACATTACGACTCTGAATTGAGGCAAGCCTAGCCGAACTGGGACGCCGCAGAAGACCAGGCCTAGGACATTTTGACTGACTGACTTAGCTTGGGACACGAGATGCTTTGGCTTGGCGAAGGCACCTGTTGCGAGAGGTCGAAAAAGGAGGCAGGAGGCACTTTGACGGGTTAGGGGTACCTGGGTACGTGACCATGTGTCATGGCTGCTTGGGTGGGCATGAGCTACTACCGCGTTATGCTCGAGAAGAGGAGACGAAAGGCGGGGGACGCGACGGGTGAGGAGAGGAGGGAAAAGGAGGAGCAAACGGGGGGAGTCTGGTTGATGCGGGTTGACGCGGGACGAGAGGGAACGGGCAGAGAAAATCAAATGTGGCAACGATTGCAATTAGCAACACCATGAATCCATTGCTTCTCCTACTGCTATCAGGGACGGGAACGGGATGGGATGCAGTTATCAAAATGGAAGCTGCATACTGATAACCACCAACCTGAAAGTCGGGTGAAGGAAGGTAAGGTAGAGGTAGGTACATGCCCTGCGAAAAGGGCCAGAGCAGCCCAGACCTGACCATCGACTTGCCGTTGATTTGTGGAATGCAGTCCGGGCAGGCTGTTGAGGCTGTTGAGATGGAAAGAGTATTGAAAGGTACGCCGTAAGGTAGGCAGGCAGGCAGGCAGGCAGGCAGGCAGGTACCTTGCCTAGGTATTCTCCCTCCCCCCTTCCCGTCTTGCCGTCAACCTCGGAGTGCTGAGCAAGGCATGCCGGGCTGACGGCACTGGACAGGGCTAAGGGCATCTGGCGCACAGGGCGGCTCCGCTGAGTGTGGTGCAGTGTGCTGGAAGTGGAAGGAAACCTGGAAGGCAACCCAATTGTGGAGTTCCATATCTTTGGCCGCCGGCCGCTCTTTCCATGTCGATTCAGGCTTTTTTTGGTTGGACTCACACATGGCATCGTCAACCTGAGGCTTGGTCCCCTTGGGTTCGAATTGGACGCCTGGATACCTACCTTACCTACCTTACCTACCTTACCTTGCCTTCCATTGCCTTAACAGGTACGCGGGTAGTCATAATTATCCCCTGGCTGCTTTCCTTCTTAAACCTCTTCGCCCCAGCACCACCTACACCAGGCACCGACCTGACGGCAGGAGCCATCTCATATCGCCGCCAGGCATCAATCACATCTTGCCGTCCGTCGGACACTTACATCCAACCATCCTCGAGCTGCAAACCCGTCCCTTTCAGGTCCTTTCAGGTCCTTTCAGATCCCCAACCCAACAACATCGGGTCCCCTCCGTACGAACCACGACCCGAACACTAATCCTCCTCCGCCCACGGTGCCACTTCACGATCCGCCCACCGGGGCAGCCGCACTCTCACTGGACGGTCGCATCGCAGACTCCCTGGCATATTCGGGCCTTGGGCCAAGTCCATTGCCTTCTACCGCGTTGCGCTGTCGCCTTCGCCCCACTCCCACACGACCTGCCAGCCAGCTCTACCTTACCTGACTGACCTTACCTTACTTTACCGTCTTGCGGATACTGCATACGGCGGTACAGTCACCAGTCCACCACCAACCACTTCAGTGACTCCAGTATTCTATTCAGCACCTCACACTTCGCCTCTCCCATTCGCCTGCACCTTGCCAAGGCATCTGGGCTCTGTCAAAATACCTGCACGCCGTCTCAAAGTACCTACACCGCAAGCCACCTAGCACCGCTGTCCCTAGCACCGGCCAGCCAGTCCGGAGCGGCCAACACGCAACAGCGCAAGACAGGAGACTGAGGTGAGGTGGCTACGACAGGCCTCACCTGGACTCACTCGCGATTTCCCCTCTTCCCTCCACCCACCTGCATCCACTCCCACGCACACACCACCCACGACAGGGACGCACACAGTCAACACCCTCCTCACCGTCGTCAGGCAGTGGGCGGTCGCCGACTTCCACTCC
Source organism: Colletotrichum horii (assembly GCA_027406005.1). NCBI lineage: Eukaryota > Fungi > Ascomycota > Sordariomycetes > Glomerellales > Glomerellaceae > Colletotrichum > Colletotrichum horii. The sequence continues at coordinate 5,806,383 of JANVYB010000001.1, read as the reverse complement.
ATCCCACTTCCTGACTTCTCACCCCTCCTGGCTGTTCGGGAAGGAAAAAAAAAAAAGTCTCCAATTCCAACTCCAAAAAATCACAACACCCACGCACCACGCACCACCGCCGAACCTGTCGCCTTCCTTCTCACTCTCAACCACCGAATACCGTCTCTGCTCCCGCCGCCGATTTGCGCGACAGTCATCCACCCACACACGACTGCCGCGCAACTTCTTCGTCGACCAATCGATCCGACAACGCTGCGATATCTTGGCCTGTTTTGACGCCCACCACGGATCTGGGCCTCTGCCTCGACTAGGCCTTGCTCCTACGCTTTCACCACCATCACAGGATTCCCCGACAGCCAGCAGCAGCAGACGACTAGCAGCCCACCATGTCTGGCTCCGAGGGCGCACATGCAAACACGAGCACCGGTGGCTTCGACTTGTTGAAGCGGGCGACCCAGGCAATGATGATGTCAGGCCCAACCCCCAAGTGAGTGCACTTTCCATTCCGTTCTTACTTTCCGCCTTGCCTTGCCTTGCCCTGCTTTCCCTACACACCGATCGATGCGGATTTCGATACCATCTGCCGTACTCGCGCTCTGCTTTTTGCATCTGCCATGGCCTTTGTCCTTCAAAGTTCTCGGCCCTCCTTGCTGCGGCCGCGTTGCACAGCATTCTGCCTTCCACAAAAAAAAAAAAGATCCCCTTTCAGCCTTCTTTTCCGAAAAGCATCATCCACTGGCCCAGTGGCCTTGCCTGCCATTGAAGCTGGCTTAGTCAATGCTAGGATGCTAGTTCGCCTCCCTCAGGCTGGTCTGAGTCTGAGTTGTGACGCTCTTCGTCCGCCATTCGCTTGATATCGGCCATGCCCTTCGTTTCCTAATTGGTTCCCCTCCCCTGCCCCGTTTGTGTAACTGCTCTCCAGCTGGGGAAGTGGCATCCAACGTGGGTTTCTTCATGGTGGCAGGCAGACCTCTCGCCTCTGCAATTCTACATTGTCTAGCCCTCCGCAGTGTGCGTCACGAGGGCGTCTTTCGCAAGCTCTCTCTTATGACAGCGCGGCTGTGGTGCCTGGTCTGAAGCCGGAGTCGGTCTTGGGCCTGGAACAGGACCCTTGATAATAAGCCTCCCATCTCAAAGGCTGTCCCCTCCTTGCGGCTTGTCTTCGCGGCACACACATGCTACCCAAAAGCGTGGCGATGGAGGGGTGACTGGCGAACGAGGAGCTTTTTGGGACACGCACCACCCACTGCTACCTCCATTGCTTGTTCCCGCACCTGGAGCTTGGGAAGGACTGGAGTTCCCCCATCTGGCTAGTGCCGGTGGCATCAGACTGCCGTCAACGGCCCTTTCAGCCTACCGCAGACGATCCCGGACAATCGTCCGAGGCTGCAAGCAAATCTGCGAGACCAGCAGGCGCATTCACATCTTTGCTGAAGTCTGCTTCTGCATTTGCGTCTATGGTCTTATTCCTTCCGCCACGGCTGCTCGTCAAGCTACGGTACCTAGTCCAAGCCCGCCTTCTGGTTTGCCTCTTCATAGCCCTCCCCCCGCGCCCGTTCGGATTGATGGCGCCGGACAATCTTACCTGACGGCGTTGGGGGCGTCGTAGTCTGCAGCTGGCTTTCCTGCGAGGGCCATGTCGCGTGTGATATACGACGCTTCCAGGCCCCCCCTCACGATCAAATCCAGTCTCTTGCACATGCAAATCACCGCATTACCCCTCGTCCCAACCCTTCCCCCTGCTTACCTACATACCATGCCTACCTACCACTTACCTCACCAACCTTTAACTGCCCTGCGGTGCGGTGGTGCGTTGGTACCTTTACCCCATGCCGCCACGCCCACCTGAACCCTTACCTTGGTTCGGCCGCCAGTGCGGCGACAAGACTAAGAATTGCAAATAGAGGAGCCGAGACGGGGCCGCTTGTGCAAGAGCCAGTGCCAGTACTCTGTACCAGCGCTGCAAGAGGCTTATCATACCTAGTTGAGGCCTGACTCGCCCAATGCCCAGCGGCAGCGGCAACGGCAACAGCGACATTGGTCTCAGTGGCATCTTTGTAGTGGTACCAATTTGCCTTCGCTCACCAGTCAGCATCCGGCTCCTTCTATCCTCCAACCTCTCTGCCCCTCTACTTCCCCCTCATCCGTCTTTTCCCCCTCTCCCCCCCTCTACGTCCCGCGAGCGCCCAGCACTTTGCCCCGCCATCGTCTTCACCAAGACCCCCGGAGCAAGGCCTTGACTAGTGATCAAAGACCTTCAAGTCAACGCGACACGGGGCGTTCTCGGAACGAAAATCCACATTGCCTATTTTCCTATTCGACAACTCTCGTTTGGTCCTTTGCATCATCCCCTCAAATCGCACTACCCGGTTAGCTATTGCGACGGCATCCTTGCGGCCGCCCGCGCCGAAAAGGTCGAAAAAATTTCCCCGTCCTTTTCCGTCAGAAGCAATACATGTCCAAAAACCTCTCTTATTCTCCGCTTTATTACCATTACTTCCGAGTGCCTGTCTCCAACACTGCACTTGTCCCTACCAGACCGGACATGGGCTTGGCAGCCGTCATGAGCTAGCTCCGTCCTCCAAATTTGCCTCCGCTTTTCGCTCCGTTACCCAGCGCGCTCGTCTGCTCTCTGTTGTCTTATATCCGCAACGCAACTTCCATGCTTCTGCGCTCATATCAACGCCAACGATGATGAACCTCACTGTTGACCACCGAAACAGGGCTGCCGCTCCGGCTGACGATGATGGAGCGGATCAAATCGGCTTTGACACGCCCCGCTCCGGCGTGGCGACTCCTCAGCCCGACCTCCATGACAAACGCCTGCCGGGCATCATGAGCTACTTCGGCCAGGTTCGTACAGATTCTATTCACAATTCTGTATCTGCCCCTGTCGCGTCGGATTCTATACGAGGGCAGTCTCTTTCCGGTCCCTCAACCGAACAAGTCGAGAAGGAAGGGACGGCCTCTCAGGTCAGCTCAGTGGTTGCTGTGCCCTGTGGCGATTCTGAACAAATATCCCCGTCATCATCACTCCCCCGTCCCGCGCCGCGAGCTCCGTCACAACACACTGCATCCAAGGCACAGGCATTGCCGGGAACTCATCAGTACCCGACTCCGCCGATATCACGAAGGTCGTCCTTGGGACGTCCCACGAGAAGTCTGTCATTGTGGTACGGGGACGGACGGTCCGCTGCATCCTCATCTGCGCGACCGTTGCTCCAAAAACACTCATCAGACTTCCCGACGACCAAGTGCCACAGCCTCACCCTCATGTCGCAACCCTCAAGTATGGTCACTACATCAGTAGTGCATGCTCATCACATATCCAACCCCAGTCTCCCCAAACCCATCACACCAATGTCTCCCACACATTCCCAGATCGGTTCAGCGCAGGAAGCCTCTTTCCTTGACAACTCTTCCTCACTTGATCAGCTCAAGAAGCTAACACAAGTCGCGGGTATAAAGAGCGGACCACCAACCCCAACTCGAGCCCTTTCAGCTGCTCAGCCTTCTGAGGAGCGGTCGGGCTCTAAGAGAAGTAGTAATGAGACGGTCCCTCCCAGTGGCACACAAACGCCCAGAGGTTCAACCGGTGCTCAAGTGCCTGCAGCGAAGGGAAAGCTCACGATCAAGATCGTCGAGGCGAAGGGCTTGAGGCGTGCAAGAGACCCTTACGTGGTCGCTGTTTTCCAGAGAAGCGAGCTCATTTCAGGAGGTCCGCGTTCTGTCGAGGAGGAGGAGGAGCATGTGAACCTGCCGCCGCCGTCCATGGGAGGCATTCCAATCCAGAGGCAAGGAAGCGACTCTGGACGGCCTGCGATGTCCATTCCCATGCGTAGCCGGCAAAGCAGCAACACCAGTATTTCCGACTATAACACGTTCCGCAACAAGTCTCGGCTTTTCTTCACCAGCCCCAAGTGGGACGCCGAAGCAGAGTTGTAAGTTTGCGTCACAACCCTACCATGATCCCTAGACTAACTCAGGCTAGTGACGTTGTCGACTCCAACATGCTGGTGGATATCTCGGTCTATGACCACAGCGCGAATGGCGAGGAATTTCTGGGTCATGTCGACTTCCAGGCGAACAGGGACTCTAATAACCCGGTTCGTGGCTGGTACACGCTCAGGGGACACGCCGACACGATGGCTGAGAACGCACCGACCGGTGAAATCTATGTCGAAGCCATCTACCACCGCACAGAGAGGAAGCATTTCGGACCTGAGGACTTTCAAATTCTCAAGCTCATCGGAAAGGGAACCTTTGGGCAGGTCTACCAAGTCCGCAAGAAGGACACCGAACGGATCTACGCCATGAAGGTCTTGTCCAAGAAGGTTATCGTCCAGAAGAAGGAAGTGGCCCATACCGTCGGCGAACGTAACATTTTGGTCCGTACGGCCATGTCAGACTCCCCCTTCATTGTGGGTCTGAAATTCTCCTTCCAAACACCATCGGATCTCTACCTGGTGACCGACTACATGTCCGGAGGAGAGCTGTTCTGGCACTTGCAAAAGGAGGGCAGGTTCGATGAGCGAAGAGCCAAGTTCTATATCGCAGAGCTTATCTTGGCCATCCAGCACTTGCACAACAACGACATTGTCTACCGAGACTTGAAGCCGGAGAACATTCTCTTGGACGCCAATGGCCACATTGCCCTCTGTGATTTCGGCCTGTCCAAGGCGAATCTGACCAAGAACGACACCACCAACACATTTTGCGGCACGACGGAGTATCTCGCCCCTGAGGTGCTCCTCGACGAGTCAGGATACACCAAGATGGTCGACTTTTGGTCTCTGGGTGTTCTTGTTTTCGAGATGTGCTGTGGATGGAGCCCCTTCTACGCGGAGGACACCCAGCAGATGTATAAGAACATCGCCTTCGGCAAGGTCCGCTTCCCTAGGGACACTCTGTCGCAGGAGGGTCGCAACTTCGTCAAGGGGCTGCTCAACAGAAACCCCAAGCACCGCCTGGGTGCCACGGATGATGCTGAAGAGCTGAAGCGCCACCCATTCTTTGGTGACATCGACTGGGACCTCCTGGCCAAGAAGCTCATCACCCCGCCATTCAAGCCAAAATTGACCTCTGCTACCGATGTGTCCTACTTCGACCCTGAGTTCACCAACGCACTGGACAACAACGGCTCTCTGAATGAGCGGGCGGCAGCCCTTTCAAGGGGCTTTGCCACATCCACACCCCTTTCACCATCTGTGCAGGCCAACTTCCAGGGCTTTACCTTTGTTGACGAGAGCGCCCTTGACGATCACATGCGAGATAAGAACCGATACGACGACGAAGAGATGCGTGACTCGCACCACCAGGATGACGACTGGGACGACCTGGAAGACATGAACCAAAGAGGCAACCGGATGAGTGGCATTGTGCGGACAACCACTAACGACGAGCAAATGGTTGGAGGTGGCCACTTTGACGTCTAAAGGCCTTGTCGTTCTGGTCAGCCGTTCCATATTTTTGGTTCTATTTTGAGGACAAGAAAAAGTTCATCACACAGCCTGTTTCCTTTGCAAACAATTGCGCGCGCGCGGGCACACACACACATACGGTCGTCATTACGAAGTCAAAAACGAACATTCATGGATTCAGTGCATAAGGGCGGTCAACTTTGCATGTGATAATTAAGGGTGTATTCGGTACATGGCGTTTTGGGCAGAGCGATGAATATTGGCGGGGGAGGGAGAACCTGGATCGGCCTTCAGAATGCTGCTTTCCAAGCTGATTGAAGCGCCTATACACACTATGCTTCTTGAGACTCTGGATACCTCGGGCAGTTTCGCAAACATTGGTGACCTTTATCTCTTCATTCTCAATGTTTTTGAATCGCCCTTTCATTCCATGACGTCTTGCTCTTTCATGCATGCATGTTTTCAGGTCCATCCTGGAGCTCTCCCCGAGGGGATTCAACGAAAATTCACCGAGGCGGTTTCTCTTGTGGCAGTTGCGGGATGATGAGGAAGTGGACGAAAGAAGTTTGGGAGCCCAACCTACTAGGGTCTGCTTATCCCGCCCGGGAAGTTTGCGTTCTTTTGCTGCTTTGACTCTGAGAAGATATAAGAGAGATGTGCAACAGACACGGTCTCAAACAAGAAACAGAGGAAGAGAAAGAAAAGAGAGACTGGGGAACGGGAGAGGAGGCAACGCCAATTACTGTCTGTCTGTAATAAACTTAATTAGCTTAAAAGACAGAAACCGTCCCCTATGATCATCTTTGCATGTGTAAAAGAGTTGGAGAACATCCTAGATTGGATGATGTGTCTCTATGCGCAGCTGCTTGCTAGACTGCTGCAGTAGAACAAGATAATGTTGATTTGAGTCGGTCATGGACTGACCATCTTTTATTGCCTGGAGAGGATTTGAGGCTTTTTTTCCTTTCCTAGAATGCTTTGCAAGACGACGTCACAATCTAGTGCAGGAACTCGGGAAATGATTCAGGTCGACAATGCATGAACGTAAACAAAGGTTGATTTTGGATCCGTAGTAATAGATAGCGTTGGCTGTGTTTTGTTGTTTTCGTTGCCACATGGACTCGCATTGACGGCACACTTCAGAATGAGTCTTCGCAAGACACTAGATTATGCACACGTTCGAGGGTTGTCGTATGCCCCCGATACTTGGGCTTGTTCCATGGCGGTCGAGTTGTCGGTGTTTGTGGGTGTCGACTGTTATGTCTACGATGTTCCGGAAGATTCCGGGTCCACATGCCCCTTCACTGTGTTTTGATGTCTGGCTCTAGTACTCAAGACGCAGTGCGAGACAATGTTGAGGCAGAAGTGCAGTCAACTCCGACGATGCAAAGATGTCGGGAGCAAAGACTGGGGCAGACAGCACGGAACGATACCAGCGCCGTCGATGACGCGGACAGAACAAATGAGTGTATGCTGATAGCATTTCCTAGCCAGCGAGGTTCAGTTGGACAATATACACGGGATTACCACCTCCCAGCACTCCTCCTTCTCGTTTTCCCCTTCCCTCTCCTCTTCGTTCCTAACGTTGTCTCACTCCCTCTTTTCTCTCGTTTCAAAACATAGCAACGCTCTCCCCGTTCCATCGGTCCGTCGGCAAGCGGCAGGTGAAAGACGATCCAGGCCTTCTTCGAGTCGCAGAGAAAAGCACTTTTTCTTGTTCATCGGGTGAGGATAGATAAAAAGAAGACGAGGAAAGTCTTTCGGGTCGGTTGACGTATAAATTTTATCGTTGGGGGTGGACGTAAAAAAAGTTTGATGGTCCCCTTTTATATCGGATCGAGGGTTGGTTTTATTCGTTTAAACGACATCTAGTGGTGAGGCTCCTCCTCGTCCTCCTCGATCATGAGCCAGTCGTGCTGGACAGGCTGGCCACCGGCGGCGACGGCGGCGTCCTGGCCCTCAACCTCGACGGCCATGCTCTCGTACTCCTTCAGGCTGGCGGCGAGGTCGGTCTCCTCGGGGGACTTGGGGGTCTGGGGGACGGAGAAGGTCTGGACCTGGCCCTGGGCGTCGGACTCCTTGACGGCGGCGGGCTTGTAGGCCTTGAGCTCCTTGAGGTAGAGCTCCTGGACGAAGTCGGCTATATCGGGGTTAGCGAGGCCTGATCGACGACGACAAAGGCGGGGTGCATGTGTGGTTGAAGAGGGCGACGACGGGGAGGTCGGGAATGGATGATGATGTGCATTAAGGCATCGTCCTTCGGTATAGGATTCGATGTGGGACAGTGACAAATTTCGATGTTGTTGGTTGATTGTCGATGACCGATATCGTCACTCGCGGACCACTCAGCTTCGGAGCTTTGGTCTCCCTTGGCCGCATCGGCAATCCGACCACAACGCAACAAACCATCGTCCCGCATCTCCCCGGGGCAATTGCGACAAGACGAAGGACAGGAAAAATCGGAAAAGGGATTTACGAACCTCTCCGCGAGACCGTGGGGGCGATGAATCCCCTCATCTGGACGGCGCTGGGCCTCGCCAGCCGAGTGACAGCCGAAACGGCGCGCTGGTCATGCTCGTCAGTTTTTTCTCTTCCCACTTCCTTCCGACCGCGCGACCGCGACACCACCACCCCTCCTTGGGGCCACAGCAAAACATCATCGACGGGAGACAGAGGCAAGGACTCACGGTAGCTCTGGACAATTGGACGAGCATCTTGAATGTGGGTGTGGCTGGCTCAATTGGGGGAGGAGAACGACACCGGGGGGCGGATGGGGGGTGAGGACGGCAGAGGTGGTTGAGGGTTTTGTACGGACGGGACGTAAAAAGCTGGAGAGTGAACGAGCCAGCGGCCAGCCGGTTGGACGACGCAGTGATCACCGCTGTGGTTGGGCTTTATGGGTGCCTCAGGCCGAATTTTTCGCTGTCTTTCTTTCCCGCCCGCTCGGTGGAAGGAACACCTGGGCTCTCTCCACCTGCACTGGCGGCTCGGGGAAACGAGGAGCAAGAATGGTGGGCGGTGGACTGCCATCACGTGATGCGATTCCCACCGCCATTCATGCAGAAAGCTAGCTACTTTACTTGCAGCAGCTGCTGGGTTCTAGATCCCGAGTAATAGCAAGCGCTTGACGGCGTGCTTTCTTTGGCCAGACAGCTTCTTTGCAAGCTAGCAAACGGTTTCGTCAGTCGAGCGACCACCCACCGACATCATAGGCTCCGTGGCTCACCCCCGCGACACCAACGTATGGCTCCATGCCTCCGACCTAAGCTCCATGCGATCCGGCTAGTGTGCCGAGACCTCCTTCATCGTCTTTTCACTTACATCATGACCTCACACCTCACAGACGTCGGCTTTGGTCGTCATCATCCCACCTTCTTCATCTGATTTCGCGTGTCAACTCATGTTGGCGCTTCACCTACGTTTTCTACATCGTGTATTGCTCGCTTTCAGTCACGCATCGCTAGCACACGTACAGTGAAAGATCAAGTGATCATGAATTCATAGCCTCCCCCGTCATCATCGGGGGACTGGCTCGCTACCTAACGCCGACAAACTCCAAGCTACATACCAAACCCAGAAACCGCAAGTCGCGTAGATGCGATCCGGCCCAGGCCTAACTAGGCATTATCTAAAGAGACACAAGCGTATCTCGATACAGCCACGTAAAACAAAAAGTTGTAATAGAGTGGAACCACTGTGTTCATCTCTGTTTCTCTGTTGTCTGCGGGTTCCGGTCAACGTCGCCCCGTCTCTATTTCTTTTGGCGGTAGGGGATGCGCTGCTGCGACTCGGACGACTCGTGGCTGTGCTCCTGCTTCATGCGAGGAGTCCTGCGCATCTCGCCCCAGGCTCCGGCGCCGAGCCACATGACGCCCAGGATGGCTGCGGGGACCGAGTATGCAATGACATATCGGTTGGGCGTGTTGGCGAGCTTGAGACCGAGGCCGCCGTTGATGATGCCGAGAATCATCAGGGCTCTGCCGTACCAGATGTGGACGTGGCTGATGATGCCGCGGCCCTGGAACTTCTTGTAGTACGCATGGTGGGCGTAGCCGAGGAACGGTTGGATGGCCAGCAGGGCGGTAACGGCAGTGCCAAGGAGGGTGTGGGTGTTGTTGAACAACTACGAGAGCATCACGTATCAGCTTACGGTTCTGGGCTTGGATGGAAAGAAAGTGGCCCGACGACGGGGCATCGGGAGGGGAGGCCGTCCGCGGGATGGGAAGGGACGCGGTCTCCCGGGTTTTACAAAAGAAAAGCAACTCACATAGTCGTTGTCGCGGGCATAGGCATAACCAGTGCCGAAGCCAACCCACATCAGGGCGAAGGCAACGGACTGCCAGACAGCGTGTGCCATCCACTTGCCCACGAGAGGCATGAGCATGGCGCCGAGAGGGTACAAGGCAACAAAGACGATCGACATTATAACGCCGTGAGCGAGGAGGATGGCAGACTTGCCACCACCACCGTTAAATACAACGCCGCTGCCACCGCTAGTAGAGCCGCCGCCGCTGCTTCCGCTGCCACTTCCATTGCCGCCAGTCGAGGCCCCGGTGAACGGGTTGCTGTCGGACGAGACGGTCGCCGAGGTCAGGTCGAGGGTGAAGCTCGACTGGTCGTCGTGCTGCTGGATGCTCTGGCTGTTGCTGGCCGAGTTGATGGCGCTGCCGGACTTCCAGGCCGCGATCCAGTTGGTGCTGGCCGAGTTGAGGGACATGGAGCCGCCGCTCCAGGACGCGCAGTTGGTGCAGAGCACGTTGGCGATCATCTTGCCGTTCGAGACGCCGGAGCCTCCGAGGAGAGTGAGGGCCGCGCCGTTGTCGGAGACGGTGGGCATGTTGTGGCCGCGCGCGGTGCGGGGGCTGATTGTCACGTTGCCGGCGCCGTCGGTGTACATGATGAACATGTTGGAGTTGGACATGGTCGAGCCGGTGCCGAGGGCGACCCACTGGTAGCTGGTCGGGGCCGACATCTGGAAGTACAGGTTGCCGGAGCCAGAGCTGGCGGCGGCCTGGGGGACCGCGACCTTGAAGCAGACGTCGTTGGGACAGGCCTGGACGGGGTCGGCAGAAGCCGTCGCCGCATCTGAGGGTGTTAGTCGCCGGGAGGGACAGCTAAGCGATAGGGGGAGCTTACAGAGTGCCGCGGCCAGGGCGGTTGCAGTGAAAGCCTTCATGATGACGGGTGTCTTTCTCGTCTAGGTGGTTCAGAGATGTCTGAAAGTTATGTTAGTCGTGGGGAGCTCGAGGTTGTTCAATGAGGACTCGGTGCTAGTTATATCAAAGAGAGCGGGCCGGAATGTAACATACGTCTTTGTGCGTTTGTATGCAGGGAGGCTCCGGGCTGGTCGTTGGAGTAACACGGCAGCTTGAGACGGACTAACTGGTGAAGGGTGGGAGCTCCGGGGTTCTTATGAAGAAATGTCGGGTGAGCGCCGGCAGCCCAGCTCCGTGGCACGTTGAGAGTAGGATGTGCGGTGCGGTACTAGGTTCAAAGCGTCGGGTAGCTAGCCAGCTAGCAGGAAGAGGACGCAGCGGTACGGGATACAACCGCGGTGGCTTTGCCTTTTGGGCGCGTTGTCTTGGTTTCTGCCAACCGTTTTGCCATGGGATTTTGGGTTTAATGGCACCTGCTTGTTGCTCCCCACGTCGTCATCCCAGGAATCTTGGCGCTGGGAGGAGAGAGAGAGAGATGGGCATCTACTTCGATACACTAGCACAAAGTCATCTCGTTTTTTCCCTCTGGTGTCCTTCGTGTCTCGCCCCCGGGAGTCGGGCCCCGGTCCCTGACTACCCTCCAGTTCCTCTTGTCTCTCCCACCCATTCGCCTCACACTCGAATCTTGGCTTGGGGGACACGGGGAGTGCGGGCAGCGGGCCAACTCTCTCTGTTTCTCTGACAGTCAAGCCACGCAGGGGATGACCCCTGGAGCACCTGTAACCCACGCATAAGATTGCTGGGCTGGGCTGGGCTGGGACCGCCAGGCTCTATCGGATTGGCAATTGGTGAGCGCTGAGTAGGCCGGAAGCTAGCTGGACGTAGCCGCGGGCAAGCTTGTACGGTAAGCTTTCAACCGTCCAGGGCAGCAGCAGTGAGCAGCAGCAGCTATCGGAGAAGGCTAGAGATCAGCATACGTAGGCCGGCATACCTTAGCTAGACACAGCCACGAAGCCGAGAAGTTGTCATAGGCTCAGTCCGACGGTGATCTGCCCGTTTGTACACAGCGGCATACAGACAGGCAGCGTTACAATGTGCAAAAAGTGACTGGTCATGGGCATGGGGAGATAGCGACCCGCGTCGACGGACCCGGTCGGTCCAACACGTTCCCCGGGGCCAACGAAGCCTAAAAAATGGGCGGAGAGACTAACCAGGCACGCTGGTCAGTGGTGGTGCCCCTGGTCGTTATTTTGGCTCCTTGCAGTGTCTTAGGTTGGATCTGGGCTGCTACCCTTTCTAGCGTGTCAGACAGAATCGGGGGAAAGGTGATTGGGCGAAGGGTTCACAAGCCCCGGATGCTAAAATGGAAGTGAGGAAGGGCCCTGGGACAAGCCGGCGCTCTGGGATTGGGATGCGCCTACGAATATCCAGGGCTTGGCCGGGCCTCACTGCTGCTGCAGCTTCAGTCCCAGCCATCAATCAGCATGACGGAGGAATACTCATCCTCTCAACATCATCCGAATGTTCAAATGTGATGCGCGCCGCAGAGGCAACAGTCGACAATGTGAAGAAACATGAGCAAACGAAGGGATGCCGTTTGGGGCGTGGAGGCATGGAGACGAAGGGTCCGGGCCGGGAGCATCCCAGGGCAAGAGAGCACAGTTCTACGCAGATGGGACTAGCGGGTTCGCAGGGGGCTTCTACCTCTCGTTTTCCTCGACGCTTCTGGGGCCTCTTCGGGACCGTGGGCAGTGACTGATTTCTGCGTGCTTGTAAGTGGTCTGAACTCTATTAACGAAATGAAGACAGGAACCATAGAGAGGGCGTGGTGATAGGGTAGGGTAGGGTAGGGTAGGGGCCCAAAGAAGCCGAAGGGATGCTTAGTAGAGAGAAACTGGAAACGAAACGACGTGTGGTGATGGACATCGATACCCTGCATATGCGGTTGTGTACTCTGCTGAACTGGCGATGCCAATGCCAGTGCGGAAAGTGCCAATGCCCGCGAGCGAAAGTATAGGTGAAGAAGCCAATGAAGCTGGCGGGCTGGGCATTCAGACTCAGCCTCCCGGAGGTAAAAAAGTGCCGTTGCGGGCGGTCTGGGGTCTCTGCTGCCGTAAGCCTTGGTCAGAAACATTTGTTTTGGAGATATCGGACAGGACTACACGAAGCAATGAAAGGTGGAAGACGTGAAGCATACGCAAGCATTCCATGATGAATGCTTGGCTTGGAGGCTTGTGGGAGTGTCTGGACGAACGAGAGGAAGCGAAACATGTGGAACGTGGAACATCGCACTGCGTAGGCAGTGAACGGAGTACCGATCAGCAGCAGCCATTCCCGCCACTGCGATAAGCGCACTTCCGGGCCACTAACGGCAAGCTACAAGCGGCCTACTCGTACCTACCGTGCGACCTGGTAGGGCCGCCAGTGGATGCCATCGCCATTGACGCGCTGCCGTGGGAGTAAACACCGGCCAGCCACTCGCCCAGCATCACCTCACCCAGCAGGAGCGGGAGCAGGAGCAGGAACACATCGCATGAGGCACAGGACTTGGAGCATGGCACACGGGCTTGCACCTGCATAGAGCTGTGATGATGGACACGGACGCTGCTACCCACAAGCCGCATGGTACCACCATTAGGATCCCGGTGCTGCTGCTGCTGGGCTGGTTGTCCTTCCCGCAACGTCTCCCGAGCTGTTGGCGCATCCAAGCAACAGCTTACACCTGAACTATCTACACCTCTCATCCCTAACATCTCTGAACCGGCATGGCGACTGCTCAGGAATGCAGTGCAGACCAGCACCCTTCTCGTGAGGTCTCTTGCACACGGCAGACCGCAAGAGTCAATCATAGCGCCTGTCGCCCACCGCCAAGTAATAAATCTCAAGGATGTTGCGCTCCTACTGCTGATGATGACGAGGCACGTTGTCGCCAAGAAGGGGCTTATCTGACGGCAGCCGCAGGCTTCGGCACTGCTTCACCATCCCCCTGCGACGATGCTGCATCTCAGCCCGAATTCACCGCTTACTCTGGTCCACGGCATTGGCTGAAGAGCCTTCCCCTCAAGCCAATTCTATTTTCATTCCAAAGAGGCCTCACTCAGGACCCTCCCTCCTCGATGTGCGCCTGAGGAGGGACTTGACATGGTGCCTCGAGCGCTCCCAAACCACCCACCACCACCACCACTACTACCTGACGGATACCCCGTCGTCGGTCAACACCTCGACCGCTGACCGAGGAATGCAACCATCCCAACGCCAGCCCACGTGTAAATACTTGGACATCTCAGTCAATTCTTCTCTCATGTCGGCCAGGACGTGCACACCACATCTGGGTAACTGCAATGTCCGTCGATCAAACCGTCCAGCAAACGACCCGTCCTCCCGTCCCGATTTGTCAAAACCGCCAACTAACACGGCACCAATGGGACAAGCGCCGATCAGCACCAACGCAGGCCGCGCAATGCTTTCCCTTCCCTCCAGCCTCACATCATTCTTCATTCTAGACCCTGTTCCATCTTTCCACAAGGTTGGCCAGAGGCAGGAAGCTCATTGCCTCTACCGGTAGGATTCCGCCTGAGCTTGACTCCCGCGCGCTCTTGACGCCATCAGAAACATGAAACCATCTTACTGCAGGTGCTCGGGACATTAGCACCACCAAGTGTCTTCCTTGCCATTCGTCTGACGTTGCGCAGGAACTTGCCCGTTTTCTTTTCATTCTTGGCTAATGTAATGACGCATATTCCGATGTGCATTCGTACGCCAACTAGAATAACCGTCCGTGTCTCTGAAGAGTACCGTCTCGATCTGGCTCAGGACTCGCACAGCCCGGTAATACGGGTCTTTGGCCGAAAAAAAACCAATTCTGGTAAACTGCCTAACCCGGCCTGCCAAGGTCCAAAAGGACAGAGCTCTCTCTCGCAGATCCAGGGACGCGAATACTGGTTGACTTTCCTCTGGGCCGTGTCAAAGCTGCAAGCCCAAGCTCTGCCGATGGGCCGGCCGTACAAGTTCAGGGCCTTCAGGCATCTCCCAGCAGAGCGCATACGACACACAAAACATCGAAGCCTCCAAGACATGAAGAACCCTTAACAACAGCAGTTTCTGAAAGCAGCTTTGAAATTGCGTCACAGTGGCTCAGGGTTGTCCCCCACGCGATGTCTTTGACGCCAAGCCTTCCCCTCCAACGACCGCTTGCCAGCGGCCAGAGCCACTCAGGCCTATCCTAGAGACGTGTCGAGGGAGGGATCCAATGGCCTTCTGCACCTCTTTGAACTTGGAAATCTTTCGTCGATTTGACATACTGCGCATCGTCTTCAGCACGCGCTTCATCTCGATGCTCCCGCCAAGCCCTATCGAGTCTATACCAAGACTCTGGCTGCTCGCTGCGAGTTTCCTTCGGGAATCGTCCCAATATTCTAAGCCTCAAGGTTTGATACCACAGCGGGATGGCTGATGCTCGTCGTACGTCAGATGATGCCAGTTGAATGGTTAACCCCAAACACTCATAGTCACATTCGAGGCAGTCCGTAACGATTGGCAAAAGTTACCGAGGGCACTTGTGGCCATTCACGAGAGACTCCGCCACTGTGCAAGCCGCCGTCCTGTCACGGCGCCGTCAACGAAAACCTTGATTAGGTACTCCCGACGATCTCTCGCTCTGTTCAGTTACCCCCTTGACGGCAACCGACTCGTCGCTAGTGATCTCGATGTGTCAATCCGGGCACGGCGACCGGAGTGGGGCCGCGCGGGGACTTCGCCTTGCCGAAAGGAGATTGCACGCTGCCGTCTGACCCCGAGATGCTGAGTCGGGTGAACAGTCCCGATGTAACGCTGTTAGCTGGGCAAGGCGCAACAGTCGTCCCGCGCCGAACATGAGTTACCCCGGCGCTGATCCACTTCCACAGCCGCCGTCGTTGATATTCAGTCTAGTCCCTATCCCCAGCCCAGACTTGGGGGAGGCTGAGCAGCTGTCAATTTGACGTTTAAGCTTCCTTGCAACGCCAATAAGCCCTAGGAACTACTACACGCGAAAAACACACCCGAATCCTGGGGCACGCGGACATGGGCGCTGCCAGATAGACGTTGCCGGGGTCCGCATTTCCCGTCTCTCCGCATCCTCCTCCATCTTGCTCCTTCTTCTTTTGATACCTGACGGCACACCGGCACGACGACAGCGTTCAGCGACGCCGCCGTAGGAACCGCACACCCCGTACCAGCTCACCGGATCCAGAAAGGAGCCTTGCGAACCGGTCAGGGCTTGGTCAAGGTTATTTGATGCTGCCCAAGAGGGACGATCTTTCTAATTGCACCCCTTGATCACTCGTGAAGCATAGCAGATCCCCGTGCGCTGTTCTGCAAATGAACGCCAAGCTCACAATTTGCCAGCTGTTCTTGCCAGGCAGGAGAGTTAAGCAGTTTGGTAAGCAAGCTATGCAAATTGTCTCCGGAACTTTTTTGAAAAATAGTTGTCATCACGAGACAAGAGACGAGGCACCATTGAGAACTATGCGCCGTGCGCGCAGACCTCTCTTGGCCATTTTTGCTCATGCGTCCGAAGTTCAGCAGCAAGTGTACACGCATCGTCACCCAAAGGCATAATCAAGCATAACTTCTTAAGTCCATGAAACACGAGACCAACGAAGAACTCAGGAAGAGGAAAAGCAAGAAAAAGGTTTAGATCTAGAAAGACCCCCTTTCCTTCCTGGTATTTGACAAGTCGGAGAGGGGAGTAAAAACAAAAAGAAGCAAAAAGTTAAGAAATCCTTCCTCATGCGTGTACGGACGGAAAAGATCCGAAATGCCCGGACGAAACGAGCGTGCGCCGCCGCCTCTGCCGCCGCCGTCTTGTTTGCTTCTGCCTCGCCTCTCCTAGGCGTCAGAGTCGTCAGCCTCGACAAAATCCGAACTTGCCAAAGAGAGGCGCCGCGCTGATGCCACAAGCCTACCGGAACACCGAAGGGGGAGGAGGGAAGGTGAGCTCACCGAAGCAGCAGCCTAAAGACGACGACCACGACGGCCCGCCGGCACGGTAAGTCATCGTCGGGCTCCAGTAGTCCCTTGGGGCGAGGGAATCTGACCGCGGATGCCGTGAGCCGCGGGTCCTCTCAGACAACAGTGCCGTTCGGATTCTCGTCACGTAAGTTGTGGCTTGGTGACACCGACACCAACGGGGCGAGCTGTCGTTCTTTGAAGGATGAACAGAGTTGGGCCAGGTGTGTTTCTTATGCAAGACCACCGTTTCGCTGGCCCGTTTGCCGGAGCCGACGGTTGATGGAGATACTTCGCCCTCCTCCTAGACATCAAGATCTACCCGGAAGCCTCCGGCCAACATCGAGGTGATGGAACCTACGGATCGCCCACGGGCAAGGGGGTTGTTGGGGCCATGGAAGCAACGGATGACCTTTGCAATTGCACGCATGAGACAAAAGTCTGGTTCACCGTAAGAAAAGTCAAAAGCTCGTATATATTTCCCATGACGATACTGAACAGAAAAAGAACTAATCTAACGCCCGTGATTAGACGGACTAACCCCCGAGTTGAAACGTCTTCTGAAGCTCTCGACCAAACGCGTCCATCCTCGAATTATACACACTGCCGAATCGGGTTGTGAGGTCGGGGGCTCTGTGTTCAAATCAGAAGGGGCGTCGTCTCAAATAATCCCATGCTCGTCGGTCTGTGCCGCGGTTGTTGGTCAAACTTTTCCCATCCTAACATTACGCACAAGTGTATTCTCGCACCAAAAACAAAACGCCATTGCTCCGTGCTCTCTTTCATGTCTAGAAATTTTGTTTCTCTCTCTAGACCTCTGTGGTGAATCTAAACGCGTGACTCTCTAGCAGGCTGCTCGACGCGACATAGCTGAAGCCTCCAAACGGGTCGTCCTCCTTACCCGCCAACGCGCTCCAGTGGTCCTTGGAGGTCACCACGGGGCTCAGCGACAAGTCGGTGAACTCGGGCGCAAAGTTCTCGGCCAGCTCCGGGTCGGTGATCAACGGCTGGATCGGGGGCTCGACCTCTCTGGCGGCAAGCTTCTTCCAGTCGATCTTGCGGAAGAAGCGGTGACCCTTCATTATCTGGAGATCCTTGGGCATGTTGGCGCCCAGGCGCTTCTTGGGGTCCTTCTTGAGCAGGCGCGTCAAGAGGTCCTTCGCATCCGGGCTGAGGAAGTAAGGCATGACGAGCTTCTGCTTGACAATGTTCTGCTGGATCTTAGCGTGGTTTCCGCCGCGGAACGGCGGGTTGCCCGTCATCAGATCGAAGCCAAGCGCGCCAAAAGACCACCAGTCAACGGCCTTGCCGTACTTCTGCCCCTGAATCACCTCGGGGGCCATGTACTCCACGGTGCCAAGCATCGAGTTGCAGTGATCCTCGGAGGGATCGACGGCAACTTTGGACAGACCAAAGTCGGTAAGCAGTAGATGACCCTCGGCATCTAGCAGGCAGTTCTCCGGCTTCAGGTCGCGGTAAACAACGCCCAGGCTGCTGTGCAGGTAGGAGATGGCCAGAAGCATCTCCGCCATGTAGAAGGCCGCGACAGGTTCGGCGAACATCTTCTCCATGTTGAGGTGCGTGAACAGTTCGCCGCCCTGCCCGTACTCGAGGATCAAGTAGAGCTTCTCATGGTCCTGGAAGGCGTAGTACAGGTTGACGACAAAGGGGTGTCTGTTCACCGACTCGAGGATCTGACGCTCCGTCTTGGTCTGCTCAATGAGCTTCTTGTGCACCGTCAAAGACGCCTTCTTGAACTGCTTCTGGGCGTAGAGACGTCCGGTGTTGCGCTGCTTGACCAACAGTACAGTTCCGTAGGTGCCCTTGCCCAGGCAGCGCAGAGGCTCAAAGTCGCCAGCCGTCATCTTGCGCTGGGGCGCGTTGCCGCCCTCGATTGGAATGATGTTGCCGGTGCGCTCACGAACGCTCTCATCGACATAGTCGTGCGTCAAGTTGATCTCATAGCTCGTGGAGCCGCTTTCAGAGCGCTCGCTGCCGGCCTCGCTCTGGGTCCCGTCGTTACTTCCGGTGCGGCTCATGGCAGCGCTGCGGATGCCCAAGCCGTTCTCGCCGTGGCCGTTGCGAGTGACAACGGTGCTCATGGTGCTTGTGCGAGAGGAGGTGTCGAGGCTGAGGGGCTCCATCTGCATGCGGAGCTTGGCGATGCCGGACACGGCCGGGGAAGAGGCGCCGCGCATGATGGGGCTGCAGTTGGCGCTGACGACGTCGTCGATGCGGCCGGGGCGAGCGGCGCGCTTCGACTTGGCGGAGAGAGGGGGAGTCGCGCAGACGGCGCCGACACCATAGTCGGAATCCTCGTCGCCGGAGGTGACGGGGGTGTTTTGGAAGCCGCGCACCGTGTTGAGTGCGGGCGTCGCCTTGGCAATCATGGTTCCGGTGGATTTGAGGGTTTTTTATGGAGGTCGCTCCTTGTAGTAGTGAATATTGCCCGTAAACGAGGGGCGCGCGGGGGCTCTCCGCTCGCGCCCGAAACTGGCGGTGGTCTTCACTTTCGTTGGTGGTTTAGATGGGAAGCACAAGGAGCGTGCCTCGTCGTCGCTCGGGATCAGCGCGCGGCTCGGATTCGTAGTTTCGCTGGGTCTTCTTGTGGCTCGGATATCGCATCTGACGGCGGAAGAATGAGCAGGAGTTGTCGTAAGAATCTTCCTTATTATGCATTGGGTGGCGGTCGGTTTCTGGGTAGGTGTGGTGAATGTGGGAAATGGTTGTCTTCACCAAAATGGTGGTGTTGAAGGGAGGAAAAGGGAAAGGAGGAAAGTTAGAAACAGGGCCTGGCGGGATAAATCCAAGAAAATTCAGCCCGCCTTGCCCGCCCGCCCATGCCCGTCCAGCCCAGGCCTTTCCTTACCGAGCCTGGGGTCTGGAGGGGAGAATGGGACGGGACAGGCCACCACTGCAGACAAAGTACCCTGTTCTGTGGCGCTCCCCTGTAATCAGGTACCCAACCACGACAGGTCCAGTCAGCCGGCGAGTGACTTTTGGCCCTTCACATGGGCGGCTTAGAGGGGAGGATTGGCGTGCGGAAGCCAAAATATTTGGGCACCACCCGCGCTGGGTCTTCAATTTCGGGTCCTGTCATTGGGCAGGCGCGGCAGGCGCAGGGGCTAGCACCGTCTTGCCCTGCTCGACTCAGCCCAAACATGTATTCTGGGTTTCTTTTTTCTTTTTTTTCTTTGGTTTTTCCTCCCATCGCCGCGGGGCTTTGACATTTCAGGCTTGTTCCTGCTTGCATCTAAATACCACCACCTTAATTCGCTACCAGCCCCTTCTGCAGTCTCACATTTTGCCCGCCTGTCGATGCTCTCCAGGCCTCGGTACCTGCCTATCCATACCTAATACTTGCCTGCCTCATCTGTATCCAAGGCCGGGTAGCAGCGGGGATCAGCATGTCACCCTCCACTGCTATTGCCGAAAGCGGTGGACGGCGTCAGCGGAGCGGGAAGGTCCCAATCTGTGAATCGCTGCATGTCTGATGTTACAGTCAAGAGGACCACTGGCTCGCGGTCTTGTGGTGCTCTGTTGTTGGAGGCTTTACAAGAGGCACACACAAGCAACACCACCACCTGACCGTTGCGTTACCCGGTTGTGGAGGCTGGTCAGGAATCCTTCGAAAAACCGGGCCTCGCCTTGCCTGGCCCCCTCTAAAAGCCGCGGAAATTGGGAGCGAAGAAGGGGCTTGACGAGGATGATGACGTCCGCGGATTGTCACCGATTTGTGGGGTGCCCCGTGCCTGGGTGGTCTGACAACGGTCTTGTTCAATCAACACACCCGTACCTAACAGCGTCCGCGGCCGCTAATTTTGCCTGAAATTTGCTATTTTTATGCGCTGCCCTCTCCCTGCTCTGCCCATTAAGGCACCTCAAGGGGGAAAACAGGAGGAAACACCAACAAGGCCGTCGGGAATGTTTGCTGGCGCGCAAGGCCGTCTGAACAAAGAAGCCGCCGAGGCGCGCATCGAGGAGAGAAGAAATGAGAGTTTGAGGCATGTCTCGGAGAGAGCGACGCTTCAGAAACATGGGAATGCGAAATGCGACACTGGCCCGAGATGAGATGCCGTCCAGTCTTAGTCAGGTCGCGCAAAGGGCATGGTCCGGACACCGCCAAAGCGTTCCTCGCTGCCAATAGATGCAACCTGAATTCTTGCGATTCAGCTCCCCTCAGCGTCTTGCATCGAAAATGTTTGGCCTCGCAGGATCCAGATCGGTAAGTGAGGCGGACTCAGGATTCAGCTGAAAGTTCAAGAAATGCAAACAGCATCCATCACAACACACACACAAACACCTGTTCGTCGCAGCAACAGCAGCAACCACCACGCACACAAACTTCTCCACTGGTTCCCACTGAATAAGCTGCTGTGATTTCCCGCTATCAACCCTGTTGAAACTTGCAAGACGAACGCTTCTCCAGAGTTACATGGACGATTAAATAAGCAGCCAAACTACAACTCTACCAAATGCCGTCACTTTTGTCCTGCCATCCCTCCTCCTTGTACTATTTTGCATAATTACACCGGAAGCTCAGTTCGCCTCAACATTCGTTCTGTAATGCGTCTCGAGACTGAACCTCGCAAAGGGGCTCCTCTGTCTCAACCGCTTGCTGAACCGGAAGAAGATCCACGGCGTTATGCAGAACACAGCGGCTAGTCCCGCAAGAACAGTCCCGGCATAGTTGGCATTCAATGCGCCGTACATCTCGTGGGCCACGAGCGGCATCAGACCCGACGCGACCGCCCTCACGAGAGCCAGTCCCGAGAAAGCCGACGCCGAATACAGCAAATAGGAATCCGCGAGGTACCCGCTCAGCGTGTGGCTCGTCTCGTTGGCGGCGAATCCGACGAGAACAAGTGAAATCATGGGCACGATCCAGTGGACGCCTCCGACGAGAGGTGGGATGGTCCACGCGAACCATGCCAGTCCGATGGCCTGGGCGGGTGCTGCGAAGGCGAAGCCCATGATCTTGTCTTCCCTGCGACGAAGCAGTCAGCTTTTTTTACCCCCTCGTCCCTGACTGAAATCGATGCAGAATCTTACGGTTGGACGGGGACTTTCTTGCGCTGGCAGTCCCGAACGACCTTCATATCCCAAAGGCGAGGTAGGAAGGTGAAGAGAACCCCCACGGCGATGGCCAGGAATGGCAGCGAGGCCTGCGTCCTGGTGAAGCCGAGTGAGACGTAGACGATCGTAAGCGCCTCTGTGAACAGGTAGATCATGCTCCAGGACGACGCCGAGATGAGGGCGACCATGATGACCAGGGGCTCAGTGAGCAATATCCTCGCCGGCCTGACGACGCTGATCTGCACCAGAGCTCTCCAGTCGGGCGCCTCGTCGGGGTTGTGCCAGCTCAGCTCCTGGACCTCGGTCTCTTTCCCGATATCTCGGATGATGCGGCCTAGCAAGAGGCTGGGCCTGCTCTCCCTGATCCCGAAGAGGGCAAGGAACAAGCCTCCGGTGACGATGGCCGCGCTGTTGAAGATCCACCGCCAGCCGAGGGTATCTGAGATGTAAGCGGCGTAGACGGGCCCCATGCACAACCCGATCACGGCCCCGGCGTTCCACAGTACGATGATCCAGACACGGCGCTTGGTGTTGAACATGTCTTCGACGCTGCCGGCGATGACCACGGACGGGACGGCGGAGGCAAGACCTGCGACGAAGCGGCCGACGTATACCGCCGAGGATGAACGCGATACGCCCGTGAGGAGGCATGAGAAGCAGAATGCGGCGCAGGATACGAGGTAGGGTATCCGACGGCCGTAGAGCTCCGAGAATGGGGGTATCAAGAAGCCTGCGACGGCTTGGCCGAGCTGATACCTGTTGCTCATGAGTTTACGGGCACACTGCACGATGCGTCCCCTTCCCGAACTCACATGAGGGTGAAGCCAACCAATGATGCTTGGCGACTTAATCCGTACTCTGGCCCAGCTTCAGCAGCCGCCACGGCCTGTGCAAGAATAAAGTCAGCATGTCTCTGATTTGATTCCTGTCCCGTTTCGAACCCGCCGGCTCTCGGGGATAAAAACATCGCGCTCCAGTGCAGAGAAGTAGGAGTATAGCGGAGGATTCTGCCTCAAGGCATACCGCTACGCCGTCGGGTCCTGCCGATCTGCGGGCCGCTTCTGCTTATGACGGGGTAAGATTTGGACGTGACATACTCCTGTTGTGCTTATGACGGTGCTGACCGACGTTAGTTCAGCTATACTGCGGTGCATATAACAACAGACAGCCTTACGTGTAGAATTCAAAGAAGATGATGATCACGGTGTCGAACGTCTTTCTGGAGAGTATCCAGTTTCGGGGATGCGTCTTGCAGTCTCGTTGCCAGTTGATGAGCCCGTCGATTTGTCTCTCGACACCGTAGCGTGCTAAAATGACGGGTTCGTCGGTTTCCCGGACGGCAAGCTTGCTCTTCTCGACAGCAAGCTCTTCAGAGCTGGAAGTCTCGACAATGGCCATCGTACTTGGTAGACGGTTCGACAGGAGACCCCGGATGACATCGGAAAGCGATGAGGAGTACGAAACACCACGAGAAGTCGATCAGAGAAGAACGCTCTCACTGGCTTTAGTAGAGGGGTACCAATGCCCCTTCTTGAATTATCTAAGATGGTTTTCTGCATCAGCGACTGACGATGCCACACCCAGGGAGCACCATTCGCCCCAGACAGGCATCTCACTCGCATGTACTGTCCCAAACCAGAATCCAACCTTTCACCTCGCTTAGAAAACAGAATCTGCCTCGGATCTAGAGAATGGCAACCCATCGAGATACCAGCACTGGACCAGAGCATTCTCGCGCCTCTTTCCCATTGTCCGTTTTTTTTGAGGCTATTGAAAGGATTGCATGCTGCATGTGAGACCTTTGATGGTTACATCTGCCATAAGCACTTAGGATGCTGGCCGCTGGGTCTGCCGTCCAATCGGGCCGCAACCTCCTGGCCGTTCTCGCGATCTACAAGGACCAGGCCAGAGTCGAGTCCGAGCCTGGGTGTTCAGCGTGACAACACCGTTTTGGGGGATCTATCTTGTCAATTGAGGCTTTTTGGGGGGCGAGCCTCCCCTGTCTTCCTGGAGGATTATTCAGCCAAGGTGTGTTTGTTGGCGAGTTGATAGGTCACTGAACGAGGAAGGTGATCGGTGTTGAGATTGTCATGAGTCTGCCCATGTTGTGTGCTGGCGGCGGTGTGACGAATCTCTAGCTCAGCCGTATCGCGAATGATCGAGGAGTTTATCTACCTAGTCCGGCCCTCGAAGAAGGTAGGGCGATCTCAGCTGTGACTGTGAACTTGAGATATGCAACGTCGACCTCTCGATTAGCCTTTGGTTCAGTATTCGTGTCTGCCGTCCAGAATTGTCAGGCTGCGATAGCATTTCAAGTCTAGGCCCAAAGCCATGCCGAGCGACGAGGAAAACCCAGTGCTCTGGGGCTCGCCCGCGCAAACCGGCGCGGCCTTCGACTTCCGAAGTAAGTCTCAACTGGAGCCCAGCGGGAGTAATTTGACCCGGTTCTTACGCCGCCATCGTAGGCGACGTGGTCACGACTCCATCCCAAGGCATGCTCTTGGCCATCGCTCGCACGACCCTCCACGATGACGTCTACGCCGAGGATTCAACGACGAGAAGCTTCGAGGAGGAAATGTCCAAGACGTGTGGCCACGAAGGCGCGGCTTTCGTCCTCTCGGGCACCATGGCGAACCAGCTTGCCATCCGCTCACTCCTGCACCAACCGCCGCATGCCGTCCTCGCGGACGCCAGCGCGCACATCATACACTGGGAGGCCGGTGGCGTAGCACACTTGTCGGGCGCGATGGTCCAAGGGATTCGTCCTCTGAATGGTCTTTACCTTACCCTCGAAGACATCAAGAAGCATGCTGTTCTAACGGACGACGTACACAAATGTCCCACGCGGGTCGTCAGCATCGAGAATACCAGTTCCGGGGTGGTTATACCTCTGGCGGAGTTGCAGAGAATCAAAACGTGGGCTTCGACGCATGGGGTCGCCGTTCACATGGATGGAGCTCGTCTCTGGGAGGCTGTATCGGCAGGTGCGGGCGCGTTGGACGACTTTGGAAAGTGTTGTGACGTCTTGACACTCGACTTTAGTAAGAATCTTGGCGCTCCTATGGGTGCCATGGTCTTGGGCCCATCCGAGTTGATCCGGAGACTGAAACGAATCCGTAAGAGCATCGGAGGTGGCATGCGACAGGCTGGTGTTCTCGCGGCGGCAGCTCGGCAGGCGGTTGTAGAGAACTTTGGATTGGGAAATAGAGACACTAAAGGGGTCTTGAGGAACAGTCGTGTTCTGGCAGAGAGGGTTGGGAGGATGTGGATGGAGAGAGGGGGGAGGTTATTAAAGCCTGTTGAGACCAACATGGCCTGGTTGGATCTCAAGAGCTGCAGCATAGAAGTCAAGGAATGGAACGCTCTCGGGAGGGAAAACGGAATCAAACTCGACGGGAAGAGGGTTGTGCTGCATCATCAAATTGATGAGATGGCCATGGAGCGACTGGCTGCAGTGATGAACACGGCACTTGGTCATGTTGCAGAGGGGGGAACTCCCAGAGCTCGGTTATGACATGTGTAATGGCTAGAAGTCTAAGGGTTTTGTGTACATCATAATGTCTTTGTGTATACTTGCATGAGGACGATATTAAGCTGGAGTGAAGTGAACATGGAGAAGTATAAGCCGGCCCCACTCCCGTTGATATCCGGTGCTTGCCCAAACGCGACCTGTCAGCTTACATAATCATAAATTTTCCAGTGTAGCTGGCGCGACTGTAACCTTTGCATGGAGCTCTGCCTTGGAAGGCAATCAGCTACCTATCACCACTCAGAGACGACCACCTTCAGGCTGCCATTGGCCGCAGTTATATCGTTCGCTCAACTTCTCGTTCTTTGAACTTCTGTCTTTATTTGATACTCTACCTACTTTCGCAGCTGATTCCTGGGGCCGCGACAGCCCCCGTTCCGCCCAAGATGATGCATCCGTCGCGACAGGCTTACGTGGAGGAGGCCATGGAAGAGGACAGAGGAATCGCGCTCGAGGACATTCCCGTCGACCATGACTACGAGATCCCTTCTGCGGCATCCGGTGTGGCGCCCGAGAAAGCCTCCGCCGTTCTGGCGCAGATGGAGAGGAAAAAGCTGGCCGCCAGCATCGCGGTGCCTACAGACGACAACCGAGTGCGCGCGAGGCTCAGAGAGCTAGGCGAACCCATAACACTATTCGGAGAGGGCAAGCCCGAAAGACGAGACCGTTTGAGGAATCTACTTGCTATTCAAAAGGAGATGGACGATGTCGATGTCGAGATGCAGGAGGCTGGAGACGAAGACGCGGACGACCAAGACGAAGAATTCTATACCCCGGGAGGCCCAGCACTGTTACAAGCACGCATCGATATCGTGAAATACTCGCTCCCCAGAGCGAAACGACGAGTCCAGTTTCAAAAAGCAGAGTCGACAATTCCCTTGCGCACGCACGTCAAGTTCCGAAAACAGATTAAGGAGAAGTTGGAGGGCTTCGAGCTTCAGGGCAGTCAAACCGCTGGCGACCGAAATGTCAGCATGACGAGGTTATCACCGAATGGAGAGATTGTCGCGGTGGGTAATTGGGGAGGAGGTCTGAAACTCATCGAGGTGCCGAGCCTGGAGCAGAAGATGAACCTGCGAGGACATACCAACAAGATCAGCGGTCTCTCGTGGTATCCGGGCTCTACGCTGCCCGAATCCAATGTGTCTCCCAGCACTGTTAATCTTGCGTCTGGAGGAGCCGAAGGCGTGGTGCATCTGTGGGGACTGGAACAGGACACACCGTTGTCGACACTCTCTGGCCATAGTGCTCGCGTATCTCGTGTCGAGTTCCATCCCTCTGGAAGGTATGTGGCATCTGCCTCAGACGACACCACATGGAGACTCTGGGACGTGGAGACCACCGCGGAGCTGTTGCTCCAGGAAGGTCATTCGAGAGGTGTTTATGCAGTAAGCTTTAACGCGGATGGCTCCCTTTTGGCCAGCGCTGGCCTGGACAGCATTGGTCGCATCTGGGACTTGCGATCAGGACGGACAGTGATGATTCTGGACGAGCACATCCAACCGATATACGCCCTCGACTGGGGATCGGATGGACACCGAGTGTTATCAGGGTCGGCAGACGGCTGGGTCAAGTGTTGGGACGTTCGGAAGGTTCAGAGGACGGCAAACCTGGGAGCTCACACGAAGGCGGTGTCTGATCTCAGGTGGTTCAAGGGAACGGACGACCCCATTGATGGGCACCCCCCTGGGGTTGACGAGAGCGGTGCACAGCAGCCCAAGAAGGCCGGCACATTCTTCGTATCTGGAGGATTCGATGCCAAGGTCAAGATCTTCTCGGCGGACAACTGGGGAGTCATCCAGACTCTAAGTGGACATGCTGGTCCGGTTTCCAGTGTGGACGTGAGCAGAGACGGAAAGTGGATTGTCAGTGGAGGACACGACCGGACGGTAAAGCTCTGGGGTCGCAATGACGGCGAGGGAATCTAGACAGGCTACGCGGCAGGTTGCGAAAATAGAGGCCCAATAGAATAACGAGATACCCATGCATCAAAGAAAAGAGGAGGAGCTTCAGTGACATGACCGCAGGTTCTTGGACTCAGGGAGCCACTGCGACAGCAATGCACGGGCCAAGTCAAGGGTCTTAAGTGGCTACCCAAGGTCACGTGGAAGTCAAATTCGCGATTAGATAACGCGACTCAAACAGGACCCAAAATCCACTACTCCTGCAAGGCCAAGGTACTGCATCATCCAACTCCATCTCGAACTTTGCGACAGCGCGCGCCACCTTCCCATGACCAATTTATCTTTTTTCACCACGCCAATCGCCGAAACAAAATCACCTTAGCAAAACTGCGGCGATGGCTAGCATCGATCGCTATCGGCCGTCAAGAGAGGCCTATCAGCCGCCTAGTCTCCCTCCAGGTCCTCCGCGGCCAGATCGGCAGTCGAGATCTCCTGCGCGTCGCCTGGACGTTCCGCCAGCTGTTCCATCTCCCCCGACACACTCTTCGCGAACCTCACCGCCTCGACCGCTTTCACAACGAGATGCGCGATCGCCACAGCGCTCAAGGGCGCAAAGCCCGTCTGGGCCCCCACCCAATCAGTGGTACTTCACTAACGACGAGGCACTGAGCACGCCGAGCGTTTTGGATGGAATTTCCCCGGCGGAAGAACGACTTCGACGCGCAAAAGGTGTTAACTTCATCTACCAAGCCGGCGTCCTGCTCGATCTGCCCCAGATCACTCTTTGGGTGGCGGGCGTCTTCTTCCACCGGTTCTACATGCGATACAGTATGGTCGAGGAGAAGGGTGGCATTCACCACTACGTGAGATATTTCCGCTGCCCCTTTTGCTTGTGTTTCGATCCAGCTCGAGCTCGGGTCTGACGAGTGTCAGACGCAGACGTCCCTTCCCAGATCCAAGCGAGGAACTCAGAAAGCCCAAGCCGAACCAGAACTAACAGACTCGATCGAACAGAACATTGCTGCCACAGCCCTCTTCCTTGCGAACAAGACAGAAGAGAATTGCCGTAAAACGAAAGAAATCATCATTACCGTTGCAAAAGTTGCGCAGAAGAATCCGAAGCTGATGATTGATGAAATGAGCAAGGAATACTGGCGCTGGAGGGACAGCATCCTGGCATACGAAGAACTTATGCTGGAGCTGCTTACTTTCGACCTCATGGTCGACAATCCCTACCAGCGGCTATTCGAATTGTTGGGCCAGCTCGATATTGTTCACAATAAGCACCTGCGCCAGTCCGCATGGGCCTGGTGCAACGACGCCTGCCTCACCTCGATCCCTCTCCTGCTTGAGGCTCGCGATGTAGCCATCTGCGCCATATTTTTTGCCAGTGTGCACACCAAACATAAGATTGAAGACGTCAATGGCGAAGCGTGGTGGAAAGCCCTGAAGGGCAACGAGAGGAAATGCACTCGCGCGATTGATATCATGCAACAATTCTACACGGAGAACCCGCTCAGGAAGCAGAACCCATCTCTGCCATCGCCGGCCTTCGACCTGGAGAATACGAGGCAGCCGAGGGACCCCATGAGCCAGGACGCCCTTTCATCGACGGCAGGGACGCCCTTTGAACTTGACAGGGGGACGCAAAGTCCTAGGACTCGCATCAATGGCCGCGATGATGTCACCAACACCGAATCTGGATCACAGGCTACTCTCAAGGAGCCAGAAAGAGCGAACGGTAACGGCGCCATATCTCCAGGCAAGAGGAAGGAAGTTGAGTCCGACTCTGAGGGTCGGGACCAGAAGCGCGCGAGACTATCCGATGAGGACGAGGGGGAGGTCCTGGACTAGAATCCCTGGACAGAACGAGGACCATCAATCACACCACGAGGATCATCAATTTGAATATTGTAATTATCTAGGGACCTGGCGTTTGGGAGGTCTACCGATCTTCACGGCATGCGGACTGGCAGTCGAAAGGCAATTAACCATGGGTGCGGCATCACCCTAGTATATCATATGGATCCCGTTTTAGGCGGCCTTGCATTCGAGCATTCTGGCTCACGTCTGGGACCTAGAAAGCACCGAGGGCACGGCGTTCAGGAGGGCGGGAACCTGAGAGCTCATGACGCAAGCGCTGCTTCAGATAGCACGATACCTCGATAGTGCTCCTAATACATGCACTGGGTGAAATCTTTGCTGAATACGATCGAAGTCGTCATGGTATAGATAATTTTGAACTGTCTGCGGGTTCACGTCGCAGCCCGTCCACCCTACCCGTTTTGCGGTTGATTGCCTCGTCCATGAAGTCTATCACGTCTATCATGCTTTCCAGTCTCTGCAGCGCAGCCCTCTCCTGTTTGTCAAGCAGCGCTTTCTTGTCTGGACCCATGCCCGGACCAACCATCTCGTGGAGGTGATGCTGCACCAGCTTCACGGGAATAGGGGCACGGATGACATGACGCATGAAGGACTCAACGGCCTCCCAGGGGCAGGCTTCGTAACCCGCATATATGGCCGGGTTGGCGAGGATGCCACGGGCGGACATGAGACCCGCGAGTTTGGTTCCGCTTGGAGTAAAAGGTGTGAGGCCGTGGGTAACCTGTCCATCTGGTTCTGATACTGTCTTTGAAACGGTAGAAAGCGGCAATGTAGCCATGGAAAATACATCGCCGGAGAGAAGGATCGGAAGGGTGTCTCCGTACTTTTCCAGCAGGATACCCAGTGACTCCGTGTTGATAGGGGTGCTAGAGGCCGTGTGGCGCGTACGGGGATGAATTGTGAGGAAGTCGATGTTGCGATCGTGAGGGTTGCCGATGACGGTGTCGATGAAGTCCATCGTCCTCCTCAAGTCCTTGTGGACCCTGATCTTGACGCTGACACTGCGCCCCTTGGGGCTGTCGATATCACGCTCCTTGCCTACGTGCCAGCCGTCGTTCGCCAGGCGCTGTCGCGTCTCGATGACCATGTCGCGGACAAGCTCGCGCTTCTCCATGAGCGCCGCACCGAGAGTCTCGGCGCAGGCCCAGGACTGGGGACAGCCGCAGTTGAGGTCGACGCCGTTGACATAAGGGGCGGCTAGGGACGATGAACGGGCGAGCTCTATGGGGCTGTTTGATCCGAACTGGACTATCGTGGGGGGCTGGATGCCCTGGGTTGAGATTGTAAGGTCTTTAATAAGACTCGTCAATTTCTGAGGCTATTCCATTGAGAATGGTGAATGACGAACCGCTGTCACGCGCAAAGTTGTTGCGGTTGAACTCCTTGGACAGGATCATGGGTGTCCAGCACAGGTCGGTTCCATACTCATGGACCGTTTGACGAAAGGCAAGCTAACAATTTGTGAGATCATTTTCATTTCTCTCACGGCAGAGTAACGTCCCGGGAATCCTACCTTGCTGTATCTCACCATGGGCGCAGAGACATTGAGAAACCTGTCCTGGCTCTTGGCTGCATCGAAGATTTTGAGAGGACTAGATGATTCATGCAGGTGAGCCAGCTGGGGAACAACACAAAACGAGTGCACAGCTTGGCATTTTCACTCACTGTATCCTGTCGGAAATCGTCCCATCGTACAATTCTGCCGCCATGATTCCGGCTTCCCACACGCGCGTGGTGGCGGTGGTTGTTAAAAATCTCAATCTGGAGGGGCGATGAGAGTGAGTCTCACGGGCAGGCAGGCAGGGGGGCTGAGGTCGAAGAATTACAGCGTCTAAAGCGCGGGCACGTCAATGGCATTTTTTGGTGGAGCAGGGGGGCCCTGTGGCTGCCGTTCCAGTGTCACCGGCACCCTGTAGGCTTGTCATAGTGGGGGTGGGGCTCTACAGCGACGATAACGGCGGGGTGTTTTTTCACCGCCTGCCCGAAAAGGTCAAAATCTCTAAACTTCGACTCAAAACTTTGCTCCATCCGCCCTGTTCATGCGGGATTGATGAGTCGTTTCTTCCCTCGGGAACCACCTCTCCACCATTTTGCTCTTGACCATCGCATCCGTTCTGGTTCCAATCTCCTTCGCACTTACACCAAACCCGCCCTCACGCCTTCCAAAATGGTCAAGAAGCCTACCATCGGCCTCCTTGGAGGCGGCCAGCTTGGCCGGATGCTGTGCGAGGCCGCGGGGCCTCTCGGCATCGATATCGCCATCCTCGACGAGGCCAATTGCCCCGCGAAGATGGCAAACCAGAACAGCCGCCATGTCACCGGCTCCTTCAAGGATCCCGCCAAGATCAGGGAGCTCGCGGCCATGTGCGATGTCCTCACTGTCGAGATTGAGCACGTCAACACCGAGGTCCTCGAGGAGATTGCGACCCGCGGCGTTATTACTGCTCCCGGCACCGTCAAGAAGGTCCCCGTTCACCCTCACTGGCAGACTCTGCGCCTGATTCAGGACAAGTTCCTCCAGAAGGAGCATTTTGCCAGAGCTGGCCTTCCCATTGCGCCGCAAATGGCCATCGAGTCCAGCCCCGCCATTCCGGAGAGCCTGTCGGCCGCTTACAAGAGCTTCGGCTTCCCCTTCATGCTGAAGGCGCGCAAGGGTTCTTACGACGGCCGCGGAAACTTCAAGGTCAATGGTGTCCAGGACTACGAGGCGGCTATTCAGGCGATGGGTAAGTTGTCGCTTTACGCCGAAAAGTGGGTTCCTTTCGACATGGAGCTTGCCGTCATGGTCGTCCGCACCGAGGACGAGGATGGCGAGCTGAGGAAGGTCCACACCTACCCGGCTGTCGAGACGATTCACGAGGAGAGCATTTGCACCAAGGTGTATTACCCTCCTCGCAGAGTCCCCCTTGATGTTTGTGAGAAGGCCCGCCAAGTTGCCGGCGACGTCGTTAAGACGCTGAAGGGCAGGGGTGTCTTTGCTGTTGAGATGTTCCTCCTGAAGGATGGTGAGTTTTCAACGCCGCCATGATGTGTTCTTGAGTTGACATCCGATAGGTACCATTACCGTTAACGAGGTTGCCCCTCGTCCTCACAACTCTGGCCACTACACCATTGAGGCTGTGCCCTACATGTCCCAGTACAAGGCGCAACTCTACTCCATCTTGGACATGCTCCCGCGGTCTATCAAGCTTCAGCCCCGTGTTTCTAGTGCAATCATGCTGAACATCTTGGGCGGCGCGCGCGAAGACTCTCATGAGGAGCTTGTTGATCTCACTACGTCCCTGTACGACGACAAGATGGACATCTTCCTCCACCTCTACGGCAAGTCTTCTAAGCCGGCCCGTAAGATCGGCCACATCACTGTCACGTCCTACGAATCTGGTGTGAACCTGGAGCAGTTGGCTGCGCCCCTGATCAACGAGGTGAACTACATGCGCGAGGCTCGCATCGACGCCTCGTCCGGGCAGCCTCGTCTCCAGCAGTCTCCTATCAAGGCCAAGAAGATCAGCTCGCGGAACTCAGACAAGCCTCTTGTGGTTGTCACTATGGGCTCTGACTCTGACCTCAAGGTCCTTCAGGGGGCTTTTGAGATCCTCGAGAAATTCGAGGTTCCTTACGACCTCGATATTACCTCTGCACACCGCACTCCCCACCGCATGGTAGAGCTCGGCAAGACTGCTGCCCAGCGTGGTATCAAGGTCCTAATCGCAGCCGGTATGTGTTGCCAATCAATATCCAAAGATCTCACTGCTAACATAAAACCTAGCTGGTGGCGCTGCTCACCTGCCCGGTATGCTGGCATCTGAAACTACGGTGCCAGTCATCGGTGTTCCCGTCAAGGCCACGCACCTGGACGGTCACGACAGCTTGCTCAGCATCGTGCAGATGCCCCGCGGTTGCCCTGTTGCCACCGTTGGCATCAACAACTCGACAAACGCCGCGCTGCTGGCTGTCAAGATCCTCGGTTCTTCCAGCCTCGAGTACCAGCAGAAGATGGCTCAGTACATGAGCAATATGTCTACCGAGGTGGAGCAGAAGGCAGCCAAGCTGCAGAGTGTGGGATGGAAGGCATACCTTGAGGAGAAGAAATAAGCTGTAGGGGTCTGTTCTCTTTTGCATACCTTACGTGGTGCCTACTTTATGAACAGCATTGATTGATACCAGCACCGGCGTCGTTTAGGAGTAAAATCAAAAATACAAACTTGAGTAGTCACTTTGATGAAATGATTCATTCCCGCGCCAGATATATGGCCAGTGTACCGGTCCAACGGACCATGCGAAGGACCTGACCTGGTTCAGCGACCGACGAACCGGTGAGCACAACCGGTTCTTGAGTAACAGGGGAACGTGTGCCCCCGCTTGAAACATTAGATGGTGGTCTCCGTGATGCCCAGCATGATGCAGCTGACGACGTGGGCATAGGATACAAACGAACCGTTGGCTTCTTGTGTAACGGACTACAAGCTGACCACACCTGTCGAAGGAATTGCCCTGATTTTGACGCTGTCTGACCTTGGCTATCTCTCGCCAAGGCTGGATTGGATTCCTCCGGGCACGTCAAGGGTTCCACTGCGATGAGTGAGTTGCATCTATGATGGTGCTGCACGAGATACTTCCCAGATCCGGCATCGTGATGTCTTTCAAACGAGAGTTTCTGTCTCTGGCTGGAAATCCCCTCGCGCGGTTTTTTCATCTCTTCGAGTTGATCATTTTTATTTTTACTTGGGCGGTTGCAACGAAGTTCTCTCTTCGTCTAAAAATAGGAGTTCCTGATGATCAGCCATCCTCGCTCGATCGACGATCACCGGCCGGTTGGTGATAGTAGTCCCGATCAGGTTGAGACGGTTTGAGAGCCAACAGGTCGGCTCGCGCCGGATCGACGAGCTCGCGACTCGTGGCAGGATCTGTCAATGATCGACGGAGCCTTCCACGTTCGTTGCGAGCGTTGACGGGAAAGGGTAGGGCGCCTCGCTCGTATGTCTTGCCCAGCCTTGAGCTGACGTTCGAATAGGCACATTCAAGGAGTGTTGCGGGCGCTTGGAGGGCAAAACAATGTCTCCGAAACAGCGCATACATTCGGCTCGAAGTGCGGAAGAAGTAAAATGGAAGCAAAAGAAGAGAGTAAGGTAAGACGGACCAATTCAAAAGTGACGATGCCTACTCGAGCTGACCAAGGTTTTCCCAGCACCGCATGTCTCAAATATCACCGAGGTATGCGCTTTCCATGTCGATGATCCCCCGCAAATGCCACAGTCACATTCTTGGCTTAGCTGACAGCGGGAAGGAGAGACAGCCGTGGCAAGAGGGTTCGTAGGTAAGGTAAGGTTCTTCCATGTCTTGAACATGGTTGCCCCAATCGGGAAGAGAGGAAGCAAGTCGGGCAGTTGATGGTCGGATGCTATTCATAGCCCCTTGCACGTTGCGGACCTTTGCCTTTCCCTCTCGCCTGCACTAGGGGTCCCGAACGAACGTCGCTCGTACAACGAGACATCCCTTCATTTCTTCCCCCCTCGTGCGTCCACTCGTTCACACAAACGCTCTACTGAATGAAGTTTTCTGATGTCATTCAACCGTCAGCGACCAAACGCCCGAGTCCTGTCGCAGATACGAACCCTCCCAAGCTTCCGGTGGCATTCCTCCCAGCCGGTGGGAGCGGTTGTGCGATCTTGGCTTGGCTTCCATGGCTAGCTCCACACTTCCTGGGTCCATATCACAGTCCCAAGGATTCGTGATAGCCTATTACCATTGAACGGCTTTCCGCAACTTAGTCTCAGGCTGTCATTCCTTGACCTCTTTGGAACTTCCTTGGAAAAGCTGCTCAGACGGGCCGAAGAACCGCTCAAGTCTCTCACCCGAATCCAACCTCGAACTCGACTTCGAAGATGATCAGCCCATTTCTGTCCGCCCATACCGTTCGTTGCCAGGGGTCCAGGTCGCCGCTCCCTCGAAACAAGCGCCTTGGCACGAGCGGAAAGTTTCTGGATACGGTTATCTTGACTCCCCCGTATAAGCGATGGACCAGCCACATACGGGCATGTTGCACGGTGCTGGGCATCATCACGGAAGCCTCTCAGCCCGGGCTTACATCTGGAGAGCCACTTTCAGGCCGACTTGGGCGGAGTATTGTCCGTCGCTTTTCAACAATGGGTTCTCGTCAAGAATTTTTACAACCTGCAACGAGCTGAAGACCGTTGATGGTATCCTTACATCAGTTGGACATCGCTCGAGTCCATACCAGGGTATCACGAACAAAGGAGCTGTGCTAGTGTAACTCCCCGCGGTGCCTCGACATCCCCCTTGCCTTTTGCAACAGCCCTGAATACCCCTTCTGGTAGGGCAGTCTGAGACCAGACTGCTCGAAAACAGCCGAGAACTGAGACCTTGACCTCATCGCCAATCGCTGATCGTCGACCCCATCCACCGCTCTGTCCACCTGCACATGCGGCGCACGCTACTTTCGACCACCATCCGCATGCGCTCCCTTTCTCCCCTACGTCGTGGCCCTGTGTAAGCTATTCTCATGTTTGGCATGCTTCCGCGTCTCTTGGCACCTACACCGAAGCAAGGTAGACTGTGCTTGGCGGGCATGGAAGCAAACTCATCTGGTGATGTGCCTTGTGCACTGGCAACCAGGGCGCATATCTCGTGGGGCAGGGCAATGGCGGCTCACATCCCCCTGCGGCCGAGACAGTCACAAACACGCTCCCGCTAGCCTCCGTCTTCCCGTCTTGGAGACTATCCCAGTCGGATGTTGGGCAAGCCGCCGCGGGTGTACGTGCGACCTCTGCGCAGGCCGTGAAGCTATATAGGAACCCGGTTGTCCGGCCTGACCGATGGAAAGTTTTTGTGTAATCCAGCACAAAACCAAGATCCGCTCTTCACATATACAAACCAACATCTGCAGATTTAGCAAATCTACTGCAACTTACACCAAGTCAAGATGCACTCGACTCAACTTCTCGCAGCCGCTCTGAGCGTCGCCGGCTTCGTCGCCGCGGCCCCTCAGATCCAGCCGGGCAAGGCCGGCTGCCCCCAGAACATCTGCATCGACGGAATCAACCCCGCCTGTCCTACCGTGCGCTGGGGAGGGTAAGTCAGGTTTCCCTGCCGCTGCTGCCAATGATTCTTTGCTGATATCGAATGATAGCTGCTACGATGCCTGCAAGCCGGACACAGCGCCCACGATGCCCCCCTGCCCAAAGCCCACGAAGCCGACAAAGTCCATCACCAAGATCCCTGGAAAGCCTTCGCCTCGTCCTACCGCGCCTCCCAGCATCTCGGTCACCCCGGTCAAGCCGCCGACCATCACGGACTCATGCAGCAAACGCACCGTCTGCGTAGACTACGTCAACGAGTGTGGTCAGTGGTATGGCGGGTAAGTCTTTCTCTCCCCATTGTCAATCCATTCCACGAGAGAATATATAGACAGCTGACATTTCTTCCAAAAGATGCCACTCCGACTGCCGCCCCTGGCCGTCCTACACCGCACCTCCCTGCTCGAAGTCCACGTCCACGTCCACGCCCGACCAGACGTATTCTCTGCCTTATTTCACCAGCGAGCCTGATCAGACCTACTCACTCCCGTACTTGCCTGCCGATCCCACCGCTTGAAAAATTAAAAAGTGGAGAGGGAAAGGTTTATGGGAAACATAGAGGATGATGAAGGAAAACGCGATGGGCCTTTCTTGTCGGTAGATATCAATGATATGTTGTTGTTGTAAATTGCCGTCTCGATCTGGGCGATGTCTTTCCTACATGCTCACTTTGTGCATGTTACCGTGACGGCGCATGGGGGGTGCCTGTTTGGACAAAGTAAGGAACGGCTCAAGTCAAATAGGGTGGCATATTCTTCGCTGAGCCAAATATCTCGACGCAATGTGATGAGAACGGCCTTCCATGCGTTCGTGGCAGCAACAGCAGAGTGTGATGAAATTATTTTGCCCCATGAACGCCGTCCGTCATGAAAGGAAATAAATCTTGAAGCCGTCATTTCGAACTGCAAGGGACAGTCAGGTGTGAACTGATTCCGTTACTGTTTGAACAAAATGAATTTCTCCTCCTACTTTACACGTTTTTAACTCCAGAGCCAAAGCCCAAAAGCCTGCGGTGCATGTACCTGACCCATACAGCATATTCCAAAAAGGGTAGGTAGCTTATCCCCCACGCGGCTTTTCCCACGATCATTAACTGAAAATTATCGTGGTATTATGATTCGCCTCCTCTCCTTGGTCTTCTTTCTCTTCATCCTCTGCTGTTCCGACATTCCCGTTGCGCGCCTCCCAAAACACCCGACACCTGGTCTATCGTAACATTGAAGGTTTAGTACACACGCTTGAAAGGAGGGACGGCCTTGCAC
Organism: Colletotrichum horii; assembly: GCA_027406005.1. NCBI lineage: Eukaryota > Fungi > Ascomycota > Sordariomycetes > Glomerellales > Glomerellaceae > Colletotrichum > Colletotrichum horii. Next base: position 5,769,079 of record JANVYB010000001.1, on the reverse strand, counting down.
TCGTTCTCGTCAAGGGTGTTGGCGATGACACCACGGTAGCTCAGATCGACCTTGCCGTGAGGCTGCTTCTGGAAAGAGAGGGTGTGCTTCATCCATTCCTTATCGTCACGCTCGGGGAAATCCTCGCGCGCGTGAGCACCACGACTCTCCTTGCGAGCGGCGGCAGAAGTGGCAGTTTGAATGCTGTGAATCCATTAGCTTCAATTGTGACCAATTAAACGAAGTGGTTACTTACGCGCAAGTCAGCAGGTTGCGGAGCTCAAGGGTCTCAACAAGATCGGAGTTCCAGATCATGCTGCGGTCCTTGATGCCAACCTCGGGGAACTGAGCGTCAATCTCAATCATCTTGCGAACACCCTCATCCAGGGACTCCTGTGTTCTGAAAACGGAAACCTCAGTCTGCATAGCCTTCTGCATAGAAAGACGAACATCGGCGGTGGTCCTGGGGCCCTCAGATGTGCGAACCTTGTCAAGAACCTCAATGTGCTCAGCACCAGCATCAGCCGCAAGGGGCTTGTGCTTAGTGCCGGGAGAGAACTTGTCGCGGATGGTGTGGGAGACGGCACGGCCGAAGACGACGAGGTCGAGCAGGGAGTTGGCACCGAGACGGTTGGCACCGTGGACGGAGACACAGGCGGCCTCACCGCAGGCGAACAGACCGGGAACGACCTTGTCCTTGCCGTTCTCGTCAACGGTGATAACCTCACCGGTGTACTTCGTGGGAATACCACCCATATTGTAGTGGACGGTGGGCAAGACAGGAATGGGCTGGGTGCGAACGTCGACACCGGCGAAAATGCCGGCGGTCTCAGAGATACCGGGCAGACGCTCGTGGAGAACCTCGGCGGGCAAGTGGCTGAGCTGCAGGAAGATGTGGTCCTTGTCCTCACCAACACCACGGCCATCGCGGATCTCCATGGTCATGGAACGGGAAACGACGTCACGAGAGGCAAGATCCTTGGCGGTGGGGGCGTAACGCTCCATGAAACGCTCACCCTCGGAGTTGAGGAGGTAACCACCCTCACCACGAGCACCCTCAGTGATCAAGCAGCCAGCGCCGTAGATACCGGTAGGGTGGAACTGGACGAACTCAAGATCCTGGTTGGGCAGACCGGCACGGGCGACCATGGCCATACCATCACCAGTGCAGGTGTGGGCGGAGGTGCAGGAGAAGTAGGCACGTCCGTAACCACCGGTGGCCAGAACAGTGTGGTTTGCGAGGAAACGGTGCAGGGTGCCGTCCTCCTGGTTGTAGGCGAGGACACCGCGGCACTCGCCGTCCTGCATAATCAGGTCGAGGGCAAAGTACTCGATGAAGTAGTTGGTGTTGTGGCGGAGGGACTGGCCGTAGAGAGTGTGCAGAAGGGCGTGTCCGGTACGATCCTCGGCGGCGCAGCAGCGGTAGGCCTGTCCACCCTTTCCAAACTTCTGAGACTGACCACCAAAAGCACGCTGGTAGCTGTTGCGGAAGGCTGTTAGCAAGAAGGATCTCACAGCTTGGCCGTGGATTGGCACTTACATCTTGCCGTCCTCGGTTCTGGAGAAGGGGCAGCCGTAGTTCTCGAGCTCGACAATGGAGGCGGGAGCCTCACGGGTCATGTAGTGAATGGCGTCCTGGTCACCGAGCCAATCTGAACCCTTGACGGTGTCATACATATGCCACCTCCAGTCATCCTCGTGCATGTTGCCGAGAGCGGCGTTGATACCACCCTGAGCAGCGACGGTGTGAGATCTGGTGGGGAAAAGCTTGGAGATACAAGCAGTGTTGAAGCCAGCCTCAGCGAGACCGAAGGCGGCACGGAGGCCAGCGCCACCGGCACCGACGACAATGGCATCGTACTCGTGGTCGATAACGGGGTATTTGTTGCTGACGTAGGGAGAAGCCTCCTTCGCACGGAGGGGCTGGTTCGCGAAGACCCGCGCGGCGGATCTAGTCGTGGAGAATGCGCGCGCCTGCGAGAACTGAGGGTTGTCAGCGAGGTCGTTTCTCGAGACCGGCCATGGGTTCACTCGAAGGTTGCCACACGACAGAGGGGATGCTTACAGCAGGTCTGGCGGCGGCAAATCTCCTCAGCGCCATTGAGGAGGCCATATTTGCTATAAACACTATTGTCGAGTGTCAGTCTTGTTGTGTCGGGTTGTTGGCGTATTCGTGGTCCTGAATACTCAGGTCGTGGGGGTAGCAGACGACGTTGACGGCCGAGGATGCTGTGCGGGTGGATGGATGCGTTGAAGGGAATGGTCGGAACTAACCGTTGTCGGAAGAGAGAGATCAGGCCTGCGGGCGACGGGTTAGTAAGAGAGAAGTCCCCTAGGATCTGCTGCTGCCAGAATGGCACACGTACCTTCAATTGGGATCGTTCTCCAGAACGAGGTGCTGCCTCCAGTCGATGTCAACAACTTGGGTGGGAAAAGGTTACTGGGGACGACCTGTCGAGAGGTTTGCGAAGAAAGGATTCCACAAGCGATTCAGCCAATCACTCTGTCTTGATTCGTGATTATCCCTCCGTCTCCATACGAACCTAGCTCGACTATCCGCCGAGGAGCCGAAGCCACACTAGCCACACTCCAGGAAAGCCACACCTTCACATGCATTAAGTCCCGTCAAATTCCGAAGATCCAATCCGGGGTACCTATCATCAGTGCGACCGGACGAAAGCTTAGCCCTCCTGGATCAGCGGCCATTGAAGAATTATGTTTATCCGCAAAACTTGGGGTTGCGATACACATTGCGCACTTGAACTATGCCTCTGAGGAGTTGCTCTGAAGTTGTCGCAACTCTTTTCTCTGCGTTTCTGTCTCTCAATTGAACGCAATTGGTCCTGTTGGAGCTTTTCGCATTGCGTGCTGGACCTGCGGTGCTTCCCGAACCCCATTGCCGAGGTGCGGGTGGAACTGGGTCCCTTTCGATGCAGAGGCCCAAGTCCATGACTTCACGACCATAGCTCGCTATCGCGCGCGATTATTCGCATTGCCACTTTTCAAACAACGTGACTACGTGGAGCCTCGGTAACAGCTTAGCGGTCGATGGTCAATTGGTTTCCAGTTGTAGTGCAGCCATAATCAATTCGCAACTCGTTGTCGCAATGTTGCGTTCGAGAGTTTCAGAGCACGTGCCTACACAGTTGCAGCAGTGTTGAAGAATTGTAAATAATTTAGGGTTACCCTAGGTATCTATCATGAAGCCGCCGTTCCACGGCCAACTCTAATGTGGCAACTTTCTTTGTTGCATCGTCCACCTGACCTCCCCTTTTGCCTCTTCCACAGACCCAGCAGCATTCTGAGGTCCGATCCCCTCGCCTCGCATTGCTTTAGCACGTCCAGACACACAGGTAATCTCTCATCAGTAAGCCGTAGAGTAACGGAAACAAAAGAAAGCCTGAATTCAGAGTCCCCTTTTAGTGTGCCCAAGGAGTTCAAACTCCAGCCATGCTCATAAAGTACACACTACCTAGTATACAGCCAATAACGCGCCGCCCAAGATTATGACTCCAACCCGTAGAAACCTCCGCCACCAACTTCCGATTCGCCTCTTAGAAAGCCATAGCCTTCTTGATTTCGGCAATGGCCTTGCCGGGGTTGAGACCCTTGGGGCAGGCACGTGTGCAGTTGAGAATCGTGTGGCAACGGTACAAGCTCATGGAGTTGTCGAGGGCGGCCTTACGCTCAGCCTTGCGCTCGTCACGGGAGTCGGCCAGCCAGCGGTAGGACTGGAGGAGGATGGCAGGTCCGAGGTACTCCTCAGAGTTCCACCAGTACGAGGGGCAGGAAGTCGAGCAGCAGGCGCAGAGGATGCACTCGTAGAGACCAGACAGCTTCTTTCGGTCGGCGACGCTCTGGCGGTACTCCTTGCCCTACGGAGAGTTAGCGTAAGCTTTTACAGTAGAGGGTGGCAATTTCAGCGTACATCAGGGGCAGGAGTGTCTCTCTGCAGGTAGGGCTTGATTGAGCGGTATTGCTTGTAGAACTGCGTCAAGTCGGGAACGAGGTCCTTGACGACGTAGGTGTGAGGCAGAGGGTAGACCTTGACGTCTGACGCGCTCTCGGTAGGAATACGGCCTGGACTTTGGTTAGCCATGCTTTCACATCTTCCGGATTGAAGGCGACGGCGGAGTCGAGCTTCCGCCCCCGCCCTCAAGGGGGACACGTACAAAGGCAAGCCAGAGTGTTCTGTCCGTTGATGTTCATGGCACAGCTACCGCAGATGCCCTCTCTGCAACTCCTACGGAAGGTAAGAGTGGGGTCGATCTCGTTCTTGATGCGGATCAAGGCGTCCAGCATCATGGGTCCCGTCTTGTTGAGGTCCAAAGTGTACTCCTGCATGCGAGGCTTCTCGGTCGGCGTGTCGGGGTTCCAGCGGTAGATGGTGAACTTCTTCATCTTAGGCTCCTTAACCGCGGGCGCATCCGTAGGGGTGGCAAGGCCACGGCGAGGGATCGTGACGATAGGGCGGAAAGCGGCCTTCGTGGCCGTTCCAAGGACTCGAGAGGAAGAGCGGAGAGCTGCCATTGTGGCGGTTGTTTTCGGAGCGATTGATCGCGAGGATACAGTCAAGAAAACAGCTTGTTGAAACTCCAAGAGATATTTGAGCAGTTGCAGGTATGCTGCGGGGCGTTGGTGGTTGGAGAAGTTGGCCGGATCACCGTGATATTATCCTATGGGAGCGTTTGGGCGAAATCAAACATCATCGAAGATTTGGCTGCTGGTTCCGACTTCGAATACCCGAGGGCCAGCGGGACAACCGACCAATCAGGTGCAGCCTGATAATAAGCCCAAGTTCTCCACAGCTGACCAGGATCGGGTGAATGTGAAGAAGGACTCGGGCATTCCGTGCTGCCGTGGGTGCACGTGACGTGACGCGGGAATATGGCGGAGGTGTCATCCCTGCCAAATCTGGGGTGCCCTTTTCCATATGACATCAAATCGGTGGATGTTACATCCCTTGGAAGGCTGCTGCACCTATCGCGTCGCAAGTGTCCAATTGTGCTCGTGCGCGTCGAGGAAGCTCCAGTCTTTCCATATGAAATCCTAAGCTGACAGCATTGAGCCCGCAGCGAGGTGACTTTACGTCGTTGTCTGTCGCCTTCAAACTTGACGCGGGGATAGTTAACATGCGGACTGCGGAAGCACCGCAAACGCATCTCCAAGAAACACGACACGTCGCTGCACATTGGAAGCAATGGCCGCAGCGGTGATCGCTTTGCGCCAGCCCCTGGTCCTGCTCTCTCATACTAGGTCTTTGACTAAGGGTAATTCCTCCAGACAATGCGATATCTGTGGAGGGCAAGAAGCTGATTGCATCACAGCCTGCCCCTCATATCCGAATTATCTGTTGCGTCAGCAACGGACCCCTCCATCGTCACTATCCCAGCGCTACATCTCGACGACCAGAAGCATGAGCTCCGACTCGACAGCAGCCAGACTCTCCTACCACGTTGCAGCCTCTTTCACTGGCAAAGACCGACCGTACGATCCCTCAACACATATTTTCCATTTCAACCCATACAATCGGATCCAACTGAATCGCAGCAAGCGATCGAGGCCGGACAGCGGCCATGATGCCTTCTTCGTTAGCAGGGTAGGCGAATCCGGGTCGGTAGCTCTGGGCGTCGCCGATGGTGTCGGCGGCTGGGTCGATTCTGGTGTCGACCCTGCAGACTTCTCCCACGGCTTCTGCGACTACATGGCCTCGACAGCCTATGGCCACGACTCGGTTAAAAACGATTCGACGAAAGGCACTGGCGATAAGGACCCGTTGCGGGCGCAGGCTTTGATGCAGACCGGGTATCAGGCGATATGTGAAGACAAGACGGTTCCCGCTGGAGGGAGCACGGCATGCGTTGCCGTCGCCTCTCCGAACGGAAACCTCGATGTTGCAAACCTGGGCGACTCCGGCTTCATCCAGCTCCGCCTGAACGCCGTACACACCTACTCCGAGCCTCAAACGCACGCCTTCAACACCCCTTACCAACTCTCCATCGTGCCCCCGGCTGTGGCAGCACGCATGGCTGCTTTTGGTGGTGCTAACCTCTGCGACTTCCCCGCCGACGCCGACGTTACCCAACACAGCCTCCGACACGGTGACATCGTGGTCTTTGCGACAGACGGCGTGTGGGACAACCTCTTCAACCAGGACATACTTCGCATCGTGAGCAACGTCATGACGACGACGGGTGCCTGGTTTGACAGCAAGAACGGCGTGCGTGTCGTCGACAACCTCAAGCCCTTTACAAAGCCCTCAGAGGATGCCTCCGTACGACCACCTTCAAAGTTCTTGACACTGCAAAGCGTTCTGGCGGCAGAGATTACCGCGGCAGCCAAGTCGGCTAGTCTCAACCGCAAGCACGACGGTCCTTTCGCCAAGGGCGTCCAGAAATACTTCCCTCAGGAGAACTGGCATGGCGGCAAAATTGACGACATCTGCGTCGTTGTGCTCATTGCATCGGACGACACCAAGGTCAAGAGCCGTCTCTAAGGCCCACGTTGAGAAGTCGTCTCTGGTTTGGGGCGTCGGAATTTCCGAATTGTATTATTATCAAAAGACACAAAGCATGCCGCGGGGATGGGGTTCCCTTTTCTTGTTTTCTCAAGCTATCAAAAAATATAGACACCGGAAAGGAGGCGCCGCCGCTGCATTCAAGCCTGGGTTATCATTATCTCTTTTCCGTCCAGTGTTTCGCAAAACCAGATATCCATCGTGTACATAGAAGCGACAAGCCCCTCGAGACTTAGCAACAACCGTTCGAGCTTGTCATATCACAACACATCCCCCGTTGAAACCACCGAATCTTGCTTTGGGCCCGGTAGACAAGATTGGGTCATTGTAGAACACGAAGATGACAGCATATACGAGATTGCAGCTGGCAGGCGGACAATCGGGCATAGTCAAGGCCCGTGACGACGATGGAACCGGCAAGGCGACCAAGGCCGATCGATCCCCCAGGCATATAGAACGAGAGAGACAAGAAGAAGAGAATGGACAGCGTCGATGGATGAGGCAACGGCCACATTCGGCGAATTCTCAAACCGCACTAGAACAAACGCCAGAAATCCCAGCCAGCATCTCGTTCCCTTCCCAGACCACGTCTCACGTTGACTGACAACCGCCCGCCCCAATCCTTCCCTTCACAGCCTCGATTTCTCCACTGAACAAACTACACATTTTGGCTCATTCGATCAACAAACCGGCTGGTCTTGCTCGGGCGTCTGTGTGTGGTGGGAATCCTGCTGATCGGCAGGAGGCGACGCCGACGTTGGTTCGTTGCTTCCTTCTTCTGCCTTCCCCACGGCCGCCAGTCTTCCCCCCCTTTTTTTTGGGCCCCAAAGGGGTCCACGTCAGCGTCAGCCTCTCCACGTGGAAGGGGTCGAACAAACAGGTCTCTTGTTCCTTGTTTTCTGGAGACTTTACGATCCGTTTGTTTCGTGGATGAGTTTAAATGCAACGACCGGCGAAGGTGTTGATGGCGTTGTTGGTGTGGTTTTCCGAATGCCCCTCGGACGCGGATGCGCCCCGGACTACAGTGTACCCTGCATGCCTGCGCCCGAGTGACCCGCATGCAGCGTCGCACAGGAAGCACTGGCAGAATGTCACGTCGCTCGAGGACAAACGGTCAGATCATGCATGTCGCTTGAATAGGCAGCGCAAGCACGGAGGATGAGAGGGGTCTACCGTTGTACAATCGAGATGTCATATGGTCACGGGTGAACAGGCCACAAGTTGGTCTGGCGAATTAATGGTAAGAGGCAACAATGCATCTGATTGCTGTAATTGACTATGCTTGTGTACAGACCCAGTTGAATACAATACACAGAAGTGGTACGCCGTCCGTTGTCATCGTCTTCATCGAGTCCAGCTACTCAATTTAGCTAGACCCCATATGCAACGCCTCATCCTGATTGTTCCTGGATCGCATTACTATATATTAAACCCTTTTGTTCCCATCATATACCAGTCAAGTGACTCATGACTGTCCCTTTTCGTCCTCGTCAAACACACACGCTTACTGGAAGTAGAGCATGGCGGCGACGGTGAGGCCGATGAGGGCAATGGGGGATCCGAGGCGGACAGAGTCGCTGCCAGGGACAGTGGTGGGGGAGGTGGTGGCACCAGTAGTGGAAGAGACACCTGCTTGCTTGTTAGTGAATCTCATCAGGAAGAGAACCAAGAGAGAGAGACATACGGGTGCTGGCGCGGGTGCTGGAGGACATAGTAGAAGCGACGGTGGAGTTGGCGGCAGAGGTGATGGTGGCAGCAGTCTCGGAGGCGGTAGAGGAGGCGGCAGAAGTGACGGTGACGGTAGCGGAGGCAGAAGCAGACGCAGAGGCGGAAGCAGAAGCAGTGGCCGAAGCGGAAGCAGCGGTAGAGCTGGCACCGGTGGCAGTGGCCACGCCGGAGGCACCGGAGATCTGGAACTGGCCAGAGTAGTTGGTCTCAGAGCCGTCGGAGATCTCGATGGCGTAGGTGTCGGCAGGGAGGCTGGCATCGGGGGTCCAGGTGAAGGAAGAGCCAGTAGCACCAGCTGAGTTGATGTTAGTCATGCTGATACTTTGAGTAGACCATGATCAGGTCGAGGCGGCGAGCTTACAGGTGATGGTGGAGACGGTCTTGAGGTCGGTGCTGGCGCCGTTCTTGAGGGTAAGAGTGACGGCACCGGTGGCATCGGACCAGGTGATGGTGAAGGGCTGGCCGGCGGTGATGGCGAAGTCGCTGTTGGTAAGCTTGACAGCCTGGGCGAGGGCGGCGAAGCCGGCGACGAGAGCAGTGGTGAAGGTCTTCATTGTGACGGTTGGGTTGTTTTTTTGTGAAGATTAAAGTTGGTGAACGAGTGTGGAGGTTGGTGTATTAGGTATCGTACTACTGTAAAAGTCGCAAAAAAAGGTCAACAACGAATGTCGGGAAGGCTCGTGAGGAAACAAGAGAGGAAAACAGGCAACGGCTCGAGGGGGGGGCCCAGGAGTAGAAAAAGGCTTCTGGCTTCCCCGTGTCGAAGGAGCGAAATTAGGCGAAGACAGAGATCCAGGGGTAGAGCATGGAAGGGGGGGGTGTGCGGGTGTGCGGGTTCTGGCGGAGGCATGCGACTTACATCAGTAGCGGTACCTGGGATGGTGGTAGCAGACGGAGCTTTTCCTGGTTATTGCTCGAGGGTAGAAGTTGGAATTCCGGGGGTGTGGACGCGCGATGGGTTGTAATATTGCGTGGGTTGATGTTTGTCTGTGTTGTGTGTACGGACAGATTTGTTTGTGTGTTGAGTTTGGGTCTGATGATGGAGACGGGTGGAATGGAGGATCATCAAGCGCGGAACTGAGAGGAGCGCAAGGTGAGTTTAATAACGGAAGGACGACGGCGTGAGAGGTGAGAGACGGGAGGCGAGACAGGAGCTACGCACAGTCGAGGCTTGCTTGTTTGGCGGCGTTTCGACGACGAAGGGCGATGGAATCACAACAAAAGCCATCTCACACAGTAACCGCGCTGCGCGGAAGGCGCTGCTCCTTGCTACTGCTGCAAAGGCCACGGCTCCCACCTGGCGCCTGCCTCCAGCCTCTCCCAAGCCCGTGATTTACGCAGTCGCAGTACAATGCCATTCGGTAGGTACCTACCTTAGGTCCCTTGGGCACGGCAGCAGTAACAGCAGCCAGCAGGCGTCCAGTCGGCGCAGCGCAATTCGTCGCAAATTGAGGAAGCAGCGACGATGACCTGGGAGGGTGTAGTGTAAGGTAAACCTGCAAGTACCTTACTCTACCTCTCCAACCGTCCGTCCTTCCTTCCTGCCCACCAGTCCTAGCAACCCCAGCAACAGGGGCGCGGCGCTAAGCTTAATCAGGGTTGGGGTAGAAAATTCTTGGATGGGGACCCCTGTCGCAGAGAAGAACATGGCGAACCCGAGGCCACACGCTAACGAGCACCAAGCTTCAGGTTTCTGTGGTGCGCCTTCTGTTCTTTCTCTCGCTGCTGCTTTCCCTCTCCAGATGATGCTGCACCTGTTACGGCTTGCGACTTTAGTCTGTCTTCCTTACCTTTCCTGCCTTCTTACCGGCACCTACCTTAAAGCTGAGCTTGAGCTGTCTAATGAGGCGTTAGCTGGCCTGGAACAGCTGGGAGGGCAACCACTCGGCCCGCGCGTACGTTATGCGCCGCCGCCCGAACTGTTAGGCAGTCGCCGACAACACTGGACACCTCCAGTTTTTTTCAACGACCGTCGTCGACCGCGAAGCTCGCTCAACGTCCCCCCCTCTCTTACCCATGTGCCCCGGAGTCGCCCGAGCGCCCCTATTGGCCTTTTGAGCTGGGGTCTCTGAGAGAACCCTTCCATCCATTCAGCTGGGGCGAGCAGCGGCCCTGGTCGACCGTCCAGCGTGACAACGTCGCGTCCACCTCCAGCATCCGCAATGGCACAATCCAGTGGGCAAATGGTCCATCTCACCTCAGTCCACCGCAAGTGACACCCGCTGGAACTGGGCCAAAGAAGGACCCTGGGACTCAAGACTCAAGAGGTGCCCCAAGACCTGATTTGCGCCAGTCTCTGACTCTCGCCCATGCCCTGGTGCCCGCTTTTCTCGTTCTGGCCCGATGACGAGGGGGTCCTGGGGAGGTTCCTGTCGATCTGGGTCTTTCGAGGCGCAGCAAGGGAGGGGACAAGACTCATTTTCATTTTCAGCGCCGACAGCTACAGCTCTCGCCCGAAAGATGGCGCGCCATCAACAGCCCGGAAGACGTACCTTCTATGTGTCTCCTCCAAGCGCCTTCTTTTTCTCGCCGCCCATGGGAATGTGAGCATATTGCATCTCAGCCTGCTGCTGTTGGCGCTGCTGTTATGCTCGCTGACGCCCAGCCTACTCAGCCTGCAACTGCGTGCGCAGCCAACAGCGTCCATCCCTCCACCCTCCTTTCCATCTCGTGTTCTATCTCAAGAGGCAAAAAGTTTACTTACCGCGGACCAGTCGCCGTTCGTCGTCAATCCGATGGTTGCTCCAGGCTGACCTTGACAGCTCAAGGCTCCCCCACCACGCCAAATGGAGGTGACGACGCCTTCCGCTGCGCTGGTATTTCCAAGCATCCGAACATCAAAAAAAGACGAATGCCAGCGGCGCCTTATTTCCTCACCCCGATGTGCTAGGACCCAGCCCGCGGCAACGCGGCGGCGACACTTACGTCGTCACCCTCACCGACGACCAGCCTGCTCTGTTTCCCCTTCTCACCGTCAGTCCATTGACTTCTAGCGCAAAGTCATTTAGATCCTGGCAACTTTGTCTGGGTGTTTTGTTTCCGCCCCATAGAAGCATTGACGGGCAGGGCATGAGACAACAGGTCAGCTGCCGCGGACGTAGCAAGTTGCTTTTCTCCATGCTTCGATCCTATGCATACGGATGGCCTGACGCATCTGTGAGAGGTGAACTGCTCGGCCGTCGCCATCAACGATAGTCTGGCGCACATCATGCTGGAACGGGACACTCTTTCACCGATCATGACGGTGACAACCAGCCGCCTGTCCTCCCCAACCGACGGTACTGACCTGACAGTAATCGCCTGATGAGGATCTACCGAGGGGGCGCCGGAGAAGATTCTGCTCTTCGCCTGCACCCGCTTGTGCCGTGCCGCGCATTCCATCCGGCCCCTCTCTCCAGAACTCTCGTTCCCACGGCACGGTACGCGATACATGCACGCATATTGCACATATTGGCTGGTGTAGACGGATATAGCACATAGCACTGCAACATCATATCGCACAAGCGCAGCCAATCTCGCTCTCAATCGGCGAACGGGGGCGTAATCCATCGGTTGTGCAATGAGATGCAATGAAACGACGTCAGGGCCTGGGCCGCGCTGCCCAATTGCGATTCCAAGATGCCAATATCTGAGAGAAAAAAAGGACCAATTTCAATGCGCCCCGTTGTAGACCCATTGTGGAGACCAACATTGGACAAATCTCCCCAGTATGCGCGCTATTTCACGGCTTGCACGGTACCTGCATTTTTGCGCCATGGGCCCTGTACCTGACCTCCAATCGACGGACTCGGACACTAACAGCTCCCGGTTCACCCACAATTCCCCCTCCGTACCCTGCTCTAGCCGATTCGTCGCCCCTGGTGAGAGCATCCATCTGGATGTCCCCCGCGCGGCCGACAACGGAACGCCATCTGATGGCTCGAGTGTCGCCCAAACGACTCGATATATCGGTCATTGACAACTTCGTTTACCATGGAAATGCAACTTCGCGAAGAACCATCGGTGACAAATTTGTTGGAGCCTAGCATCCAGAAGATATCGATGTCCTCGCCTTCAGCAGAGTTTCAAGCTGAGGGGCGGCAGCTTCGTGACAGGATTGGCCCTCTGTGCTCCCAACGCATTCACATGCAGCTTTCCGCCATCAACGCCAGTGACATCTTGTGGTAAGTTACTCTTGGCCGGACGAAAAAGGACAAGCGAAGCCTGGTTCTGCCTCATGGAGCGTTTCAACATGACACCCTGCTGGAATGGATATTCCTCCGAATCACCCCCAAAATTTGCAGCCCTGACCTGGGTGACGTAAAAGGCCGTGATCCGGTGCCACGGACGGGAATGCCGACACTGGAATTGGCGATGTGATGCGATGCGATTCGGTACCGCGCCGTGGCTGCTGCACCTGCAAGAGAAGATGAAGCCCAGGCTGATGAACATTCTGCAACGCCACAGCCGCGACCATCAATCAGGCTTGACGTTTCACGTGCCCAACATTCGTCGACAGGTCTTGGTTCATGCCACAGGTCCCCGCGTCTTACGACACTGTCTGGGACGATGGATGCCTTCCGAAAGGACTCACAGTCACAGCCCGAGACCCTTGGCCGTGCCAGCTGCTGGCACCTCACGGAGAGTTTCCTTGTCTCCCCCTAGAATGCTCAACGACGGCAAGGACCTCTACCCAAATCGCGCCGGTGCGCCAGAGCATTCGTGGCCTCCCAAGACACGGGTTCGACAAGGCAGCGAATCGCGCACGGCATCGCCCCGGCGGTGGCAAACAGATACCAAAAACAAGATGGGCGTCACCCGACAGCTTGGACTGGAACGATGGTTCTATTAACCGGAAGAACTCAGCGTGCAGCGCACGACTCCCCGCCGGACGCCTTCCGTCTCCTCCGCGATCTGGGTCACCGTCGCGCCCTTCCCTCTGGCCTTGTCCACAAAGTCGTCGAGTGAACCCCCGACGCCAAAGTACAGCCTCTTGGCTCCCACCAGCGCCTGTGACTGACAGCCGCTGCCTCCTCGCTCCGCCTTCTCCTTGCTAAGAATAGCAAAGACCATCTCGTTAAATGCCTCCAGGGCGAACGGGGAGTATATTGTCTCGGCCCCAATGAGCAGGGTATCAAAGTCTTTGTTGATGTTGTCACTGTTGTGAGTCTGCTGGTCCAGCTTGGACTGGCTCTCGTACAGGAGGTCAATCAGCTCCTGTGACCAACCGCCGGAAATGAAGTTGAGAGAGATTTGTGAAGACGCGAGGTAGTCTTGGAACTGCTGCAGCACCTCTGGCGTAAGCTCCAGCTCGTCCTCCAGCGCGAACGCCTCCTGCAAGGCCGGGCTCTGGTCCCTCCGTTCCAGGGCCCACGCAAGAATGAAATTGGGTAGCGTCACCAGCTGCAGCACCGTCGGGTTGTAGTCGGCGAGCGTCAACAGCAGCGGTGACCTCTCCGTCGCGTACCTCATGGCCCACTGCAGAATCGCCAGAGATGGCAGCGCCGTGCCGCAACCAAGCTGTGCCATTCATCACATTAGCCCCTTTCTCTCATCATCATCATCATCGATCGCCACTTCACGCTAACCGCCGCAGTAGTCATCTCATACCTCTACGACCCGGAGGGGCCGCTCCTTCAGAGCATCAAGGTACCCGCCGCTGGCGAGCACCTTGACCAGATCGACACTGCTCTCCCAGCTCTTGAACCCTCCCTCGTAGACGCCCGTCTTGACGTCGTGGCTGCCGAGGCCCTCGGCCGCGGGGCCGGCGGCGGTCTCGTCCTCGGCCATGAGCTGCACGCGCACGTCCCACAGCTCGCGGCGGGGGATGGCGATGGTGGTGCCGTCGTCCAGGGCGACATCCAGGGTGCTGAAGGCGACTTTCGAGGGGAGCTGCGCGAGCATGTGCTTCAGGTCGTGGCCGGTGGGCGGGAGCTGGGGTTTGCCGGGGACGGGGAAGGCGGATGACGACGACGACGCGGCCGCCGCGGGCGGCGCCGGGGTCTTGTCGGGCTCCGGGCCGGCGGGCGCGGAGGCCGGGGCGGGGGAAGAGTCGTCTTCTATGTCATCGCCGCCGAAGCCGAAGGAGAAGGATGAAGACATTTTGTGAGGGGGATGGTGGGATGCCGCGGGGTTGTAGGAAATTTTGGGTCGATAAGGAAGTCGCGAGGGAAGAAAGGCTGCCTCATCAAAATGTGGGGGCGGGGTTCAACGACGTCGGTGCGCTGCGCTTCCCGGTGCTCCTTCGCCCTCGTGCAGGTTCGCCGGGCGATGAAGTTACAATTTGGAAATTTGTATACGACTGAGATACTGCGTGAGTATTTAAACCTGGGTCACTCGTATGCTTTCGAATGACCTCCCGGCGGAGCTGTGCTCAAAAGGTTCACCAAGTTGCATGATGCCGATTTCAACCCCACAGTTTGAAGACCCTACGCAAAGGATGACTGACGGTGGGCATGAGGGTGAGTGGCTGACGTCAACCCTATGCTGGGAGATGAGCGTACATGTCACAGGTTCTGCACGTTTCTCTGAATTCTGAGTACTCGTTCTCATTCTTCACTTTACAAAGTCGTTCGTCGACGTGACCAATACCCCAATCCTACGCATCGACAACGGTGATATCGTCGATCAGAACGGGCGCCTTGTTACTTCTCCGGACCTGCAACAGTTTCTGTCACTCGACCCGCAGACCGGAACGTCCGGGAGAGGATATGTGTCCCAGGCGAATCCGAAAGTCGGCACCCTGGCGGAGGACGGCGTCTCGTTCATGCGGCCGATGTATGCCGTGAGGATTCTCTTCTTGGTTGTGGCGGAGGGGGGCAGGGTCACTGTTTGGGTGAAGCGGCCTATGAGACCACCTACGGCGGACTCGAGATTGATCCGGTAGCGGCCTCGGTGAAGGTCCAGTTGCTGGTGTCGTAATCACATCCGTAGTTCTTCACGTACGGCCCACCTAGGAAGGAGATGTGCATTAGTAAGTCGATGGAAAAATAGCTAGATATCTCTTCGAGACGGGTGCGGAACACATACTTGCAGCTAGAATAAGGTCAGTTTGGTTGTCAATAGAGCAGATGATCGGGGTAACTCACTTGCAGAAGATGAAGTAGTTGTGTTTGAGGTGGCAAAAGTTTCTCAAATATAAGTATGACGTGCTTATTCTTTATTTCGAATGGTTCCTAAGTCCACTCACCGAAGAACTGAATGAAGCGGATCTAGAGGAAGAGCTTGCAGATCTTGTCTTGAAACTGGAAGACAAGCTGGACGTTGCCACGGCTGATGAGCTGGAAGAAGTGGCGTGGTCGGCGAAGTGGTCGAAGTTGAAAATATGCTCGTAGCGGCAGAAGAAGTGAGCGAAGTGCTGCTGTAAGTCCCAAAAGCGGTGCTAGAGCGGGTTGACGACCCAGACGAGCCGGATGTGGCAGACGTCAAGGAAGGAGAGGAGACTCTGCTGCGCGAAGACGAAGTAGATGCAACCGTGGATGAAGAACTGATAGAGGGGAGGGCCAGCTTCAAGCCGTAGGAAGCGCAGATGGTGAGGCGGTTCGAGCCATCACAGGTCTCGTACGTGTTGCCTCTGCAGAGCATGTTGCAGCCGTCCGTCGCTCGCGTTACGATATTGAGGCGGCGTTGCCCAGCCCACTCGGGGCCAGGACAAGACCCGGAATGGTTGAAGAGTGCACATTGAAATGAGGGAATGTGCTATCTATAAAGAATGAAGGAATGGAAGCGAAGAAAAGAATGGGCTGATGGTTTGCCATAGAACGTGCTATTGAGAGACTCAGCAGTATCTCTATATACTTTGAACGAAGGCCATAGTGATCGACAACTAGAGATTATGAGCAAGATTTGCATCCAATGGCTAACAACTAATCACTTGAACTTGAGACTGTTGTCGACGTCGTCAGGCGATTGGGCGAAATATCAGCCATCTTTGTCAAGTTCTGGATCTGGATCGATTTTGCTGAGAATTTTTGAGAAAACAATGAATCATTTATAGCCAAGAATCACATCTTCAAGATTTATGCGATGATTTGCTGCCCACACCAGGTGCTGGAGCTGTTATATTAGCCAGCTAGCTCATTCCTGGACAAATATCAGTGGTCGTGTCGAGAAGACGGCTTAGGATGAACGCTGGGAGAGGGCTGCTTTAATCGCTTGACATGCAATGCACAAGGAATTGATGGAAGGGTTGCATTGGTGATATCTGATCGGTCTTCTTGATGAGTTGTTGGATGAAAGTTTTGTGATTGTGGGAAGTGACGGTTGAGGCCTGTGTACCAAGTATCCGATACTTCCCACAAGCCTGGCACTGCTTACGTGCTTCTGGTACATGGCACTTGCGCCTAGACGTCGACCGCTCACTGGTCGGTTTGCCTTGAACGGAACACTGAATGACCGCCATCGCCTCAGTCTCCATCGGCACCCACCAAACACCAACACCAACATCCAATCGCAAAACAACCAATGAGCAAGAGCCTTTGCAAGAGGCGTTCTGCAGCGCAAGCCCCAGCAACCTCCTAGAAACAATGTCTTTCTCTCTCTCCCGTCCGTTCGGATTCTCTTTTCGATCTGCGGCCCCCGTGCTTATGTATTGACCCAGCTGGCCAAGGACCAGACGGCAAAGGGGCGCAGCTGTAGTCTTGATAGGCCGACATTCGGAAATGGCCCCCGTGCCTCCGCAACTAAACCCTCTGCGTGTCTTTCTGCATCCTTCTAGCAGGGCAATGGGGGAGACAGACAAGAGAAGAATCCCACGCCGAGCAGGACCTCAACCACATCCTTGTCAGAGCATGCACGTCGTTGCTGCACGCTTCAGCTGCAGCTGTCTGCCAGACACCACCCACGCATATCAACCCTGCGCATCTTAACACCGGAGGATCTTGTGCATCTTGTGCTTCGTGCTTCCCGCCAGATCTCGTGTCTCAGTGGTCAGCAAACGCGACAGAGACAGCCTCTCTCCGCCAAAAGGATGCGCTGCACCGCATCCCGTCCACGCGGCCGATCGACACTGGGTCCGACCCTTTCACGATGCCTTACTCCCCGATTCGCGCAACCAACCACCACCATGTCCCGCGCATTTCCGCCGGCACTTGGGTTACCATGGCCTTTGCCGTTTGCTGACACAGGCATCAAGGATCCGTTCCTGTAATCTTATGCCCTTTATCGTCATGACTCCGGGGCAGGACCAGGGCATCTCCCAATGGAGGCTCTGCGAAGCATCCACTGAGCTCCTTGGTCCCCGGCACTTGCCACGATCCAGCTGCGGCTCCAGGCCTCCCTCCTCCATCAGGACGGCGAGGGTCCTGATTCGCCACTCACCGCGTCTGGATCCATACTCCCAAAGACCCTCGACCTGGTCTCTCCTCGTGGTTGGACAGTTTACGACTGCATCCAGTAAAGGCCTCTTTGCTAATCGAAACCATGCTTGACCGTAACAAGCTTAGCAAGCGTGCAAGCAAGCCATACCGTCGGTTCTCCTCATGGGCCAGCCTTGTTTCCAAGCTCTTTGGATACGTGCAGCCACAGCTCTGCCGTTCCACCAGCCAAGAAAGATAAACTGCTTGTCGTAAATCGACCAACAGTGGCCCTCCTTACAGACCCCACGCAACATGGCTTCAATTGAGGCGATCCAATCCATTGGATGAACTCAACTCCACTGGTTTGTCTCATGTGAGTTGTCTCTTTTGACTTTGACTTAATATGCTCTGTGACGAGAGTTTCTTTGCGCTAGTTGATTGTGTGCAGTGGTGGCCAAAGTCGTGTGGTGTGGTCGTGGTGTTAGTTGATCCAGCCGCTCTCCTCAGACAGACTTTACCCGTCTTTGCCTGGGTGAACCGGGCGATGTCTCTCAGGGCCTATCCATGTCAATGGGTTCTCCTTTCTTCTTCCCTCCGTTGTCATCATTACCTGTCTCATCCCATATTTTGCTTCTTCCATGGGCTCCTGTGTCTTTATTGGCTGCTCTCCGTCCAAACCAATGAATGCACCAAGCCTGTCAAACGGCCTTGCTTTCCTAGTCACTGCCTCTGCCTACGCTCTCCTCCGTAACCCCACCAAACACTCAGCGGGATCGCACCTTGTTTGATAAGGAAGCTCTTGCAAAATCTTGGCAGTACCTTCCTCGGCAGAAGGCAGGCCTCTTGCTCAGAGGTTGGGATATAAACCATCTATTCCTTCTCTCATTGCTCATCCAGCCATCTCCAACACAACGACACCGACAATGACACGCCAACTCATCCCCCAACTCTCACGGCATGTTGACGGCCATGGCAGCGGCTCCGGTCAGTCGGTCCGCAGCAACACCGCCTACTCGGTGCGCGAAGCGCCGTTCGGAACGCCGCGTCCAATTCGCATCATCGGCATCGGTGCCGGGGCCAGCGGGATCAACATGATTCGCACTCTCAGAAACACACTCGGCCCTTCGACATACGAACTTGTGATTTACGAGAAGAACGCGGATGTCGGCGGTACGTGGTTCGAGAACCGCTACCCGGGCTGCAAGTGCGATGTGCCCAGCCACAACTACCAGTTCTCCTGGAGGCCTAACCCTGCGTGGTCGAGTTTCTTCGCACCCGCCGCCGAGATTGAGGAATACTTGTGCCGGATATGTGACAGTGAAAACATGCGTCCATACATCAAGACGTCGCACCAGATTGTTGCCGCATCGTGGTCGGAGTCGAAGGCTGTCTGGGAAGTGCAGATCAAGGACTTGGAAACAGGAACCATCATCAACGACCATGCCAACTTCATCATCGATGCGACAGGAATCCTCAAGTATGTTACTTCCCCCCACAATGATGACTGCGGATCCTGACCCGAGCAGCAAGTGGAAATTCCCAGACGTGGAGGGCATCTCAGACTACCGGGGCACCCTCATTCACAGCGCAAACTGGCCCAAGAACTTTGACTACGAAAGCAAGAAGGTCGCTGTCATCGGTAACGGAGCATCTGGTGTACAGATAGTGCCAGCCATTCGCCCTCGTAAGTATTACCTGCTCACCCTCCAGGCGTTACACTGGGCTCACCTTGATGCAGATGTAAAGGAGCTCCATCATATCATTCGGACACCCACTTTGATCATCCCACCACGGGTGGCAACAATGAAGATGGGCCCTTCAGCCCCTTTGATGCAGCAGATTGAGATGGACGAAGAAGAACGCTTCTCGCCAGCACAGATTGAGCGGTTCAAGAACGACCCGGAATTCTATCACAAGTTTGCAAAGACTCTGGAAACCGACGCCAACATCAAGTTCGCGGTGGCACTGGTGGCTGGCAGTCCCCAGCAGAAGTGGGCTTTGGGCAAGACAAAAGAGTTCATGACGGCGATGCTCAAGGGCGACGCGGAGCTCTGCAAACAACTCATACCCGACTTCGCGCTTGGCTGCAAGAGACTTACTCCCGCACCCGGGTATCTCGAATCTTTCCACGACCCCAAGGTTTCTCTTCACACAGATGCTATCAAGAGGTTCGTGGCCAACGGAATCGAGCTGAACAACGGCCAAGTCCTCGAAGTTGATGCCATCGTCTGTGCCACTGGCTTCGACTCTTCGTTCCGCCCCTCGTTTCCTCTCACCGGCCGGAACGGAAACTTGCAGGACATCTGGGCCGAGCAGACACCCAAGGCGTACATGTCCCTCGCCGTTGCCGGCCTGCCCAATTACTTTAGTGAGCTAAACGCCACCCCCAATGTCTGGACCTCTTTTCTAATAGTAGCCTTAGAGTTCCTTGGCCCCAACGCACCCATCGCCCACGGTGATGTTTTTACACTTAGCGAGCACATCGCCACCTACATCGCCAACACGATACGCAAGTGCCAGACGGAAAGCATCCGGTCAATCACCCCATCGGAGGCAGCCGTCGAGGACTATTTCGAGCACATCGCCGCATTCATGCCTCGCACGGCATTCACGGGCGGGTGCAGATCCTGGTACAAACAGGGAGAGGTGAACGCCCCCGTGACAGGCCTGCACCCAGGGAGCAGGATGCACTTCATCCGCATGCTGGAACACTTCAGAGGCGAGGACTGGGTTTACACATACGAGAACGCCAGGCAGAACCGCTTTGCATACCTCGGCAACGGCTTCACGCTGCCTGAGATGGAGATGCTCAAGGCTGGAGCGCCGGCTTCCTGAACGAGGGGGTTCTCGGCAAGTGTAGATAACGTCGGCTTTGCTTTTTCTTCTTGATGGGTCATTGGTCCCAAGGTGGCTTGGTTTCTTGAGGGTGGCTTTGCAGGCGTTGATTTGGGATGGGCTTCTTGGCATGATGAAATCAAAGTCATATCCTCTACCATGTGATCAGTATCTTGATGACACCTTGAAGCCTTTATGTCTTGCCCCTAGACATCATGACTCCAGAACCTTGCCGCAGATCTGTGTGCAGGGATTTGACCTATGCCTTACGTCTGGTGTGCAGAGCCACAATTTGGTTGCAATGAGGCTGCTCAGCAGGCGTGCCATGAACCCTGCAAGATATCCCCATCTTCAAGAAGGAATCTTGGCGATGGATCGTATTTCGCTTCAACGGCTGATAGCATCATGCGGAAGGGGCAAGTTGCCCCGGGGAGAGCCTTGAATGACTGGTGTGTTGTGGTGTGGTGTAGGCGGTGGCCTCCGGGAACACTCGGGTCTCGTCCCGCCCACCCACTCGCCCGTAGCGCATCCCGTTCAGCGGTCCGGTCCGCCCCATAACGGCGCTTACAAGCATAGTCCTCCTCCCCAATGGCCGTCTGGGCCTATATTTTCCACCTACACACCAAAACATTGATTGGACATATCTAGCATCGAATACACCGACTTTTCAGAAGCGCGAATCGCCCTTTTCCAAGAATTAATAGATGCAGACGTACTGACGAGCAGGTCTGCTATCTTTAGGCACATTACCTGAGTATGCACGTACGATTACCAACACTCAACGCCACCCCATGGAGCCAGGGGGTTTCTGCGGATAGGCAGACTTGGCCGGCGGATGACCCGGTTTTGGTATTCGCAGCTGAGCCCTCTTCGCGGCAGAACCGTCCCCTCGGGTTCGAGCCAAGTCAAAACTGATGGTCTTCGCAGTCGGCGGTGAGGTGTTTTGATGAAACATGCCCGTCCAGAGAGGGGAAGCACTGAAGCATGTTGGTGCATGTCTTGTGGCCATGCCCCCCTCTTCCAACCCCGGCGAGTGCAGGGCGCTTATCACGGATTCTCTGGACCAAAACGCTCCCTCGTTTGGAAGGCCTCCGAGGGGGTCGGCTCCGCTCGCAAACATGTGTTGGTTGGGTTGTTTGAAGAAGTACTTCATCCCCTGGTGTCCACGCTTTCTGCGTGATGAGAGGTTGCACTGATTTTGGGCGTCAACTATCACGCACTACGATCTCACAACTTTATAATTCTGCGCTACCATCTTTGAAAGGCTTTTCATTTAAATATTATAGACTTTTGTTGTTATATGTATCATTAAGCTGTTTTCATACATCGCATACAGAGTGAGGTTAGAATGGCAAACGACCAAGACACCAACAATGATCCGGTTTACCTTCTATCTCTAGACGGCGGCGGAGTCAGGGGGATATCCGAGCTTGTCATACTGCACGAGATAATGAAGAGACTGCAAAAGGTTGCTGGGCTCAAAGAACTGCCCAGGCCGAGGGACTATTTCCACTTGATAGGTGGTACAAGCACGGGAGGGTTGGTTGGAACCGTTCCAACAAGTGAACCAACACAGGTTTTTCGCTAACAAAACACACCGCTTCGCAGACTCATAGCCATCCTCCTCGGTCGCATGGGGATGACGACCGAAGAAGCCATTAGAGGCTACGAAGACTTTGCAGAAACAGTGTTCAGAAAAAGCAACCGACGACTCCTGAAACGCACATTTAAGGAAAAGACGCTTGAGAAGGTGATCCGGGATATCGTTACCGCGAGGGCGCTGAAGACGACAGTCATGATTGACGAAACACGGGACCGGAACAGCCTCGGCCACGCCTTTGTATGTTCCGTGCCGAGAAGCAACATGTTCGAGGCGTATCTGTTCCGCACCTACAGGGGCAAATCCAACCACGCACACAATGTGGAAATCTGGGAGGCTGCTCGGGCGACGTCCTCGGCTCCTGGTTTCTTCAACCCCGTGCACGTCAAGGTCGAGGCCGTGAAGGAGTACTACTACGACGGCGCGCTGGCCTACAACAACCCCGCCAAGCTCGTCCTCGACGAGGCCGACTCGTATCTGGGCTCCGATCGGAAGCTAGGTTTTCTCCTGAGCCTGGGCACGGGGCTCAAGATCACGGATAAAGCGTTCAAGGTCGAGGCCGATGCTGAAAAGGCGGTAGAGCACGCCCTTGAGTTGACAAAGAAGCCTGTTCGGTCTCTCAGCGGGTCTCTGCTGTCCCGCGACAGCTTGCCTGTGTATAAACACATCAAGACGTCGCTGGCAGATCCTGAACGCACTCATCACGAACTCGACCAGTGGTTTCGCGCTATTCCCAACGCTTATTTTCGATTTAACTTGGACAAGGGCGCTGCAGATATCAAGTTGAACGAGTATAAAAAGATGAAGCTCCTAAGGGAGGCTACGGAGAATTATCTGAAGAACAACGAGGTGTCGGCTTCCATTGACAAAGTGGTCAGCATGTTACACAACAAAGAGGGCGTTGAAATGCCCCTAGAGGCTGCTTGTGAGTTTGATGTCCCAATGGCATGATTGAATAGCGTCATTAGCTAACAGACTCGAGGCCATGCTACTTCATATGAAGCATTCCGGCACGCCATGGTCCAAGAAGTCCGGCAAAGGACCATTTCCAGCCCCCAGTTCACCGGGAGAGCCGCGATTCTCGGCAAACTTGACCGTCACTTTTGTGAAAGGGAGCCTGGGTCGTCGCCGAGGAGGCTTCTCAGAATTTGGGGTATGGGCGGCGTCGGAAAGACGCAGATCGCTCTGAAATTCAGAGACCTATGTGGCTCTCGGTGCGTGTGTCAACGTGTAGCATCCATATAAATCTGCTAATGTATGCTGATGCAGGTTCAACCATGTCTTCTGGATCAACGCGGACACTACAGACTCCATCTACGAAAGTTTCCGAAAGGTGACGGCGCAGATCTACGGCGGAAGCCACAGTAGACCCAACATCGCCGGTGTCCTCAGGTGGCTGTCCCGAAACGTTACGGAAGAGTGGCTTCTGGTATTTGACAACAACGACTCTGACTCCGTCGACGTTAGCAAGTACATTCCAGAAGGGAACACGGGCAATATTCTCTTCACGAGTAGACGGAAGGATATCAAGCCTGCCTTGAATCGTAACCAGACGTACGCTGTCGATATTATGGACGAAAAGGACGCCGTGGCATTGCTGTTGCGGTCGTCAAAGCTGGAAGACCAATTGCTACATGGCGACAACGAGCAGCTTGTTGGTCAAATCGTCAAGGAGCTCGGTTATCTTCCGCTCGCCATCGACCAGGCAGGCTCTTACATCCATATGCAAGAGTGTACGTTCGGAGACTACCTTTTCGGGTTCAAAAGTGGGCGGAAGCAGCTCATGGAAGATCCGTCAATGGGTCGTGGCGCTTTCAACGATAACCCAGCCGTGTACGGCACTTTTGAGTTGTCTTACAAGGCGCTGGAGGCGAAGTCAAATGACAACACCCGGGAGGGGCGGGCTGCTCTCAACGCACTCCGGATCCTCTGCATCTTCTGCTTCTACCACAACGAGAATCTCACTGATGAGATAATCAGCCGGGCAGCGACGAATATGAAGCTCGACACAGATGTACTGGGCGATATGGAAAGCGTTGCGCCTCTAGCATTGTTCAACCTCAAGGGCGATGAGTCCTGGGATTCCACCAACTATACTGATGGCATCCGTCTCTTGAAGAGCTACTCTTTGATCAAGAAGGCGGCGATCAACGACGAGTGGCATTCGATGCACATCTTGGTTCATTCCTGGGCTCGCGACCGTATGCGCGAGGATGCATACAGATTCCATCATTATGCGGCGCGATCCATCATCTTTGACTCCTACGACCTGGTTTTCCGGTTCGAAGATGAAAGATTCAACGCGCGACTGCTCCTGCACATCAAAGCGATGATGAAGCATGGATCCCCTGAAGGAGGCAATTGGTTTAAAAAAACTAGGCAAGAGGCGAAGTATGCAAAGCTCCTGCAGCATGTCGGCATGTGGCGCGAGGCGCTTCACGTTCTCGAAAAGACCGTCCAGGAGCGGCGTGATAAACTTGAGCCGCAATTCTGGATGGTGCCGGAGGGTGTTTGGGCCCTCGCCAAGATGAACAAGGCCTGCTGCAGGTTCGACGAGGCAAAGCTGCTTTTCCTTGAATGCTTGGGCTCGGTAAGGAAATGCTCTTCAAAAGAGTGGGAATGCTCTTCAGAAGAGTTGACATGCGCTTCAAAAGAGTGGGCACTGAAATACGGTCTACCCATCGGCATCGACTTCGCTGAGCTGTTCATCCAGACGATGGAGCTCGGCAAAGCCCAGGAAATGCTCATCCTAGTCATAGAGGAGGTAGAGAAGAAGGGTCCAAAGCACGCGGAGCACCCGCAGTTTCGCCGCGCCATTGCTGCGCTGGCGTTGACGGTGCGTCTGGCGGGGTTCCACGACCAGGCCGAGGGGCTGGAGGCGCGCATGCTATCGCTGTGCATCGACAACCCTAAAGTCGGTGCCGGCCACCGCATGACCATGAACGCCATCAGCAACCTCGCGGCGCTGCGTTCTGAGAGGGGCGAGCACGAGAAGGCGGACGACATGTGGCGGCACGTGCTGGAGGTTGACGAGCGGTTCAGGGGCAAGGAGCATCCGATCACGCTGACGTCGAAGCGGAACGTGGCCATCGGCTGCGTGAAGCTCGGGCGGCTCGACGAGGCGGAGCAGCTACTGCGTGAGGCCTTGGAGGCGAGCGATAGGGTGCTGTGGCGGACGCATCTCGACACGCTCGCAACCATTGAGTGCCTGGCGGGGGTTCTGTATCAGAAGAAGCAGGTAGACGAGGCGTTGGACCTTCAAGAGGAATGCTATAACGGTCGACTGGAAGTGCTTGGGAATCAGCATCCGCTTACCGTCAAGGCGGAGGCAGACCTGGGGAAGATGAGAGATAGCCGGCTCTTGGGCGTTGAGGAGCTCGCAAAAGTACAGTGGCAGGGAGAAGTCCCTACTGGAGTTGGGGATAGCAACTATGTTCTGCAAGAAATGAATGATAGATACCTATACTAGATGTTTTTAGCTTTCAGAATAATATTGAAGTGTGTGTTAGGCACTCTTAGCAACATTCTTTTCTCGCAGTGGATTTGGCTGGGCTAAAGAGTGACGTTTTACATTCTGATCGCTTGTTTCTCTTGTCCAATCGAATGCAAGCTATGGGTATTTGCCTATTTCTCTGCTGATACAGTCCATTGCGTTAACAGCGTCCACCCCCTTTTTTTGCTGAAATTATATATGCATAATCCCTATATATATATATAAAAATTTGCCTAACGCTATATAGATATTTATAATATAGTAATTAACTTATTCTGATAGCTTTAATTAATCTATTCCTATTAAATCTTATTATTTAAAGGTATTATAATACTTTTTAAGTATTATTATATATTTTAGTAAGTAAATAATAATCTATCTAAGTATTATTTATTACTTATTACTAATAGTATATAGAAATAATAATATATATAATAATTAGTATAAAATGCTATTAGAGATCTTCTTTAATATTTTATCTTATTATTAATTAGAATTATTATACTTACTAAAAAGGTTTATTAAGCTACTATTGCTAAAGAAATTACTAAAGCTACTAAAGAGGTTATTATTACTAATTT
The DNA here is from genome assembly GCA_027406005.1 of Colletotrichum horii. Classification (NCBI taxonomy): domain Eukaryota; kingdom Fungi; phylum Ascomycota; class Sordariomycetes; order Glomerellales; family Glomerellaceae; genus Colletotrichum; species Colletotrichum horii. The sequence continues at coordinate 5,743,071 of JANVYB010000001.1, read as the reverse complement.
TAAGCTTAAAACTAATAAATTAATAGCTTTTAAGTTTATATTATAAAAAGGATATATATATATATATAGTCTTTTTGTTATTATAAAAAGCTTTAAAAATATCTTCTTACTAAAAAGCAATAATAATATAGAAAAAGTAAAAGAAAGATCTATTATAAATAATCTAACTTTAAAATACTTTACTTTTATTAATATTTCTATTTTAATTAGACTTAACTTAAATTAATTTAACCTTTTATTAAACTATTTAATTTATAGATAATATACTTATAGCTTCTCACTATAATATTAATAATATATTTATATTATTTTTTGATATAGTTAAAAAAAGAAAATATAAATAATAATAAACTTATTCTACTTTAAATTTAAATTACTTATAGCTTAATACTTAAAAGTTATAATTTACTTATTTTTAATTTAACTATTAAAAGTATTATATATAATAAATTTAATATTATTAATATATTAAATATAAATAATAAAAGTTAAAAAGCAGATAATAATACTTAACTTAAAGCAAAAATAGCTTATTTATATAATTTAAAAAAAGCTAATATTATTATTATTATTATTTAAAAAAAGCTTATTAATATATTTAAACTAATATTAATTTTTATTTAGATATATTAGAAGGAAGTAGAGTTTTTAAAATTTTTAGAATTTTTAACACTTTTAATTTAGAAGTAAGAAATTAAATAGGCATTTTTATAAGTGTTAAGTGTTATTATAAAAAGAAATAGCTTATATAAATAAATAGAAGTTTAATTAGCTTATAATAAAAAAGACTAAATAGATAAATAAGAAATATATTTATTTTTATACTTTTTTTATTTCTCTTAATAACTTTAGTAATTAATTTTTTAAAATAGCTTATAAGATTTTTTAATTTAATTTATAGTAAAAGTTTATTAAATTCTATTTTTTAATAATTAAATAAAAATAAGTGTTTTTAAGCTTTTTTAGTTTTAATTAGATCTACTTTTTATCTTTTTTATTATTCTTATTAATTTCTATTATACTTTTTAGATTATTTAAAATTAAAATAAAATAGAATATTATAAGGATAATACTATTAAACTTCTTTTTAATAACTTATTTTCTCTTAAAAGATTATATAACTAGAGAGATAAAAAGAATAAAAAATATAAATAAAATATAATTTAGTTAAACTTATATTTATATATTTATTTATATATTTCTTTTAATTATAAAGAAATTAATATATAAATACTTAAGAATTTTTTAAAAAGTTTTTATTTAAAATAAAATATTTAATATAATTAATAAGTTTTTCTTTTTATTTTATTATAAAATTAATAACTAATATAAAAAAATAAATTAAACTATTATAAAAGATCTTTTTTATAGTTATTTTATATTGCTTTATTTAATTAGAATAAAAAAAAACTTAAAAATAAAGTAATTTAAATAATATTATATTAAAAGAAAATTAGCTAATATCTTTTTAAAATTTTTTTTCTTAAAGTGAAAAATAGCAATTTAAATATTTAGAATTAAAAATTTATTAAGTTTATAAAAATTTAAAAAACTTTAAAAGAAAAAATATTTAATAAAATAGAAGAAAATAAATAAAATTTTATAAAAATTTAGTTAACTTTTTTTATTAGCTTATTATTTATTTATTTAAAATTATTATATATTATATTATTAATTAGTTATTATAATAATAATTTAAAAATGATTAAAATAAATTAAAAATTCTTTTTATTTCTAAAAGCTAAAGTTATAAAAGTAATTAAATTTATTTTACTTTTTTTATAAATTTTAAAAAGAATAAAACTAATTAATTTATTCTTAAAAACTTCTCTTTAATTAAATTTATTAAAAAGTTTCTAATAATATATTAATTAGTAAAAAGAAATATTAAAAAAGTTTAAAAACTTAAAATTTAAATTATATTTATATATAAAAATATTAAATATTAATTTCTTTAAATTAAAAGCTATTATAAATATAAAAATATAAAAAACTAAAAAAAAAATATTATAATTATATTAACTTTTTTTTTAAAAAAAAGAGAAATATTTTTTAAATTTAACTAAAAGTATTTCTCTCTTTTAAAAATAATTTTATATTAACTTTAAAAAGAAATATATATATCTCTTTTATTATTTCTCTTTTATATTTTTTTAAATAATAAATAAATAGCTAGCTTAAAATATATTTTTTAAGATTTATAATTAATAATATAATTTAATTATAAATTTAATTAAATCTTAAGCTTAATTTATAAAAGAGAAATATTATAAAGTAAAGTTATAAAAAATATTACTAATAATAATTAAGTTTTCTCTATAAAGAGAAGAGAAATAAATTTAAAATATAAAATAATTTTATTATTAAAAAAAAAAGAATAATAAATATATATATATTTTTTAAATAAAAAAATAAATAAAAATAAAAATAATAACTAAAGCTTTTTTTTTATTTTTATTTTTCTTTTATTATTCTTTTAAACTTATATTATGAAATTTTTTTTATTACTTTTTTATTAATAAATTATTAGTTTTTCTTAAGTTTTATATAATCTTTTTACTTTAGCTTTTTTTAAAAGGTTTTTTTATTTCTTTTTCTATTAATTTACTTATTATCTTTTTAAAATAGTATTATTAGACTTTAAAGTTTTAAAAACTTCAGCTTTAACTTAAAATAAATAATTTAAACTAGAAATAATAGATAATAAAGCTAATTTAATTATTAATAATATTTTAATAAGTTTTTTTATAAATTCTTTTTTTTATTAACTTTAATAAGAAAAACCTCTTTTAATTTTTAATTTAAACTAAAGTTTTAAAATAATTATAGAAGCTAAAGTTTTTAAAATAATAGCTTCTAAAAGTAATACCTCTAATATAAATAAAACACTTAGAGAGAATTTTATAAAAAAACAAATAATATAAAGCTATTTAAACTTTATTAAATTTTAATAAAAAGTCTTTAGATTATATAATTTAAAACTTTAAAGATTTAAAATATTATAGCTAAATATAGCTAAAATATCCTTTTTTATAAAAAATAATATTTTAAACTTTATTAAAAGCTATAAAGCTACAATAAAACTAGTAAATATTATTAATATTTCTAAAATATTAAATAACCTTTTTTATATAAATATATCTTTTTAAACTAATAATTAAACTTAACTTATTAATAAGATTTAATTATAAATAAAAAAATATTTAATTTAATAATATAAAGCTATAAATAAAAATTACTAAAATCTTTTAAATAATTAAATTAATTAAATTATTTCTTTAATATTAATAATTAATAATTTAAACTATAAAGTAGTAATATAGTTTTTATAAAAAATTAATAATATTTAAATTAAAACTATAAAATATAATTTTAATATTATAATTAGCTTTTAAATTATTTAAATAACTATATTAAGATCTAATTAGTTAGCTTTAGATAAAATAGCTTTACTTATAGAAATTAATATTTATAAGTTATTTAAAAAAAAAACTTTAATAAGTTTAAAGTTAATTTAATAAATTAGCTTAACTTTAAAACTATTTAAAAGCAAACCTTTTAGATTGCTATTTTTATTTATATTCTATTTATTATATTTCTAAAAGCTTTAAAAAGAAAAGCTTCTCTTTCTCTTTAAACTAAAAAAAATAAAGTTAAACTTAATTAAAATATTAAAAGTCTTTAGAACTAATTTTTAAATTAATAACTTTTTAACTTAATAAAGATAATAAATAACTAAAAAATCTCTATTAGAAGAATTATTTATTTCTCTTTAGCTATAAAAAATTACTATTTAATTTCAATTTACTTAATTAAAATTAATAAAAAAAATCTTAAACTTTTTTCTTATAAACTATATAGTTAATATTAATATATAAGCTATATAAACTATAACTTTAAAAAAAGCTATTATTTTTAAAAGATAGCTAATAAGAGAAATAGCTTAATTTAATACTTTTAAAAGTATTATTCTTATAAACTTTAAAATAATAAGTTTTTTATTTCTTAAATAATTATTACTTTATTAAAATAAAAAGATAAGCTTAACTAAAAAGCTATTATTACTTACTTTAAGAATTAAAATAATTATAAAGCTATAAAAGCTTAAGCTATTAAAGTCTTTAAATAAAATATTAGTTACTTTTAGTTTATATTTATTAGAGTTTTATAAAATTAAAATAATTATAACTTAATTAAAATTTCTTATAGATTTATAGAAAAAGAAAATATTATATTAAATAATAAAATATTTAGTTAAAGTTTTACTTTTTAAATTTTAGCTATTAATAAGTTAAAATATTATAATAAGTCTTTCTACTTAAGTTAGCTAAGCATATAATTAGTTATATACTTATAGAAACTCTTAATATATTAGATATAAAAGTTTAAACCTTATAAGCTTAAAAGGATATTCTTTTTAAACTTATTAATTAGAAACTTAAAGATTAATTAATTTTATATTTCTATTATTATTATTCACTTTATTTATATATAGTTTTAGTAATTACTGCTATAGCTTCTAGCTAGCAGAAAGACTGTAATAATTAGTAGTATAACTTAATATCTTTTTTTTTTATATAAATGCTTTTTTTTATAACTTTACTGTAATTATTAATAATAAGAAGGAGAAGATAAATCCTCTAATTTATACTTAATTTTAAGAAATACTAACTATTATATTCACTTTATTACTAATATTTTTATTATAGTTTATAAAAAAAAGCAGTAAAAGAAAAAAGAAGCTTATTAAAAAATATATTTAGTAGTTAACTTTTATAGCAGACTACTTAAGTTTTCTAATTTTATTACTTTCTAATAAAGTGTTTCTTTTTAATAATAAAAATCCTTTTTAAGAGGATTAACTATTAAAAAGAGCTGTAATAGTAAACCTAAAGTATTAAGTAATAGCTAAAAAGTTATAAACTTTTTAATAAAAGTATTATAATTATTAATATATTATTAGTCTTAGTAAAAGGTTTTATAATTAGATAGCAATTTTATATTATATTAACTAAAATAATAATAATATTTTTTATTAATATAGAAAATAATACTTAAAAAAAGGAGTTTATTTAAACTATAAATAGATATTTTATTAGTCTAACTATTTTATAGTTATAACTAGTATATTTAATATAATTTCTATTATTTAAATATTTTTAGTACTAAAGGGATATTTTATTTTAGCTTCTAGAGAAGAAGATAATTTTACTTATAGTAAGAAAATCACTTTCTAATTAGTTTTTAAAGATATTTAAATACTATATCAGTTAGTAGCTTTAAAAGATAAACTGCTATTAATACTAATTAAACTTTATAACTTAAGAGAGAGATTTAATAAAGAAAAAGAGAAAATTTTTAAATTATAAGTTAGACTTATATTAATACTTATTATAAATACTTTATAGTAATAAAATATTAATAAAAGAATAATAAGAAGTAGTAATAAAGTTATTAAATTTTATAATTTTATTTTTTTTTAATCTTTTAAAAGTAAATTCTAATATAATTAATATTAAAACTATTTTTAATACTATAATAAGCTAGAAAACTTAATATTAATATTAAATTAGCTATTATTAATTTTAAATTTATAGCTACTAATAGAATATTTATATTCTCTATAGATATAAATATTATTACTATAATAATTTTTATAAAAAGCTTCTAGCTAGTTACTTAAAATATTTAATTTGGAATTAATACTACTTTAAGTATTAATAAAACTTAATAAGCTACTAAAACTAATATAACTACTACTTTAAATAGTAATTTCACTTTAGTAAAGCTAAATTCTATAGAAATATAAAGTATTTTAGCTAAATACTAATAAGAAATAGAATATTAATTTAGTATTCTATAAATAAAATATTTTCTACTATAGAAAACTAAATATCTAAATTTCTAGTTTAAATATAAAGCTAAACGCTTTAAGTATAGAAGTAGAAATTATAAACTATTAAAACTAACTACTTTATAATAACACTTTAAGTTAATAGAAATATTATTTAGAATAAAGTGAGTAGTAATAATATTTTAGAGAAAAGTATTATAGTTTTAGAGATATAATTTAAAAGTATTTTATATTATTCTAAAAAAAGTCTATTAACTAGATTTAAAAGAATAAGTTTATTATTAAAGATCTTATAAGTAATATAAATATTTATATTTTTATATAAAACTATTTTAAATATAGATATTTCTAAATAGATTTAATATTAATTACTATTTAACTATTAATAATCTCTTATAATACTTTAGATTTAAAGCTTTAGTAATTTTTTAATAAATTTAATTTTAGTAATATAATTAAAGAATATCTTATTCTTATAAAGAAAAAGTATAAAACAGTTTAATATTAACTGAAAATATTAATTATAATTAATTATATTTTAGATATAAAATCTAAAAATAATGCTCTTTAAAATAACTTTAAGTAATAAGAGACTTTATATTTCTCTTAGAACTTTTAGTAATAAGAGTAAAAGCAGTTATATTAGTAATATTTAAACTATTTTTTAAACTTTTATAATATCTAAATAAGATATAATAATTATAATTAAAAAGATAAATATTTATAGAATAACTTATAAAATAATATAAAAAACTAAAGATTTATTAAGTATAACTACTTAAAGTAATTAGACTTAAATATTTATTATATTTAAAAAGATATTAATATTAATAATAAGATTAATTTTTTTATTAATAGTAGATATATCTTTATAGATATTATAGAGATTTCTTTAAAGCTAGTAGATTTTAGTTAGTTAAAGTTTTAAAACTTAAGAAGAGTAGAATAAACCTTAGATTTAGTATTTAGAATTATATAAGATACTTAATAGGAGAATATAGTAATTACTTATAATATTAAAAGAAAAAATATATATATTAATAACTTTATTAGAGTAGTAAATATTTATAACTTACTTCTTATTAAGTTTAAAGCTAATTAAATTATTAATATATAAGTGAAACTAATAAAAAGAACTATACTAACTAAATATATATCAGAGGTTGTCCAAAAAATACAATACAAATACATCTCCTCATAAGGTTAAATCTACTAAAGTAAGTATTTTTAAGCAATTAGTATAGCTATTATAAAAAGTAAATATACTATAATTATCTATGAAAAAGCGCTATTTTTAGCAGTAGGACCCACTTTTATAGCCCTTAGTTTACTATAGTTATTACTGCTTATATAATAAAAGCACTAATATTTTCCTTCTCAAGTTAAATACAATACACTAAAAATACAGACCCACTTTTAAATATATATAAAATAATTTATTTAATAATATTACGTAATAACCTATATAAACCCTGTATTTTTTGCTTTATTATAGCTATATATCTAAAAATAATATTAAAAACTATTAAATTTAATTAAAAATAGATATTTTTATAAAAAATACAAAAATACAATGTATTTTCTGTATTGTATTTTTTCCAACCTCTGATATATATATCTTTATCTTAATATTAAATTTAATAATAATAGTATTAGAGAAGAAGTTTATATTAATATAAGTATATTTATAATTCTTATTAATAGGTTTTAAGTTTTATACTTTGCATAAAACTTAAGATTTTAATTTATAAAGCTGTAAAAAATAAATATAATTAATTTAACTTTTTAAGTTATAAAATAAATAATATTTAACTTTTATATTTTAGGTATAATTAATAGTATAAATATTAATATGTATATTATTATTACTGCAGAAGTAGTTAATACTTTAGAAGTAAATCTACTTTTTAAAACTTCTTTTTATAAGAATTATAAAATTATAATTAACTTTAATAAAAATGCTATAAGATTTTAATTAGTTTATAATATAACTAGTTATATCTAGTTTTAATAACTATATATAATTACTTATAAAGTAGATAATATATATACTATAGTTATTTCTCTCTAAATAGATATTTTTATTATTGCTATCTATTTTAACCTCTTTAATAAATTAAGTTAATAAAATAAAGTATAGTACTTTTAGGCTGAATATAATAATATTATAAATACTACTATTATACTAAATAATTAAAAGTTTATACTAATAAGAAATAACACTTTAGTACTGCTTATACTTATAAGAGATAAGTAATTAGAATATATAGTTAAAATAAAACTTAATAAAATAGTAAATCTAATTAAATATATAGATGCTATTAGATTAATAAATATCTAAATATTAGTTTAAATTAGATTTTTAGTTAATAAATTTACTAAAGTTACTATAAACTTAAATAACTATATATAGTTCTTTAAGTAACTAGAACTTTATAATTTAAAACTATTAACTATAGCAAATAATATCTTATTATATAGGATTTTAAAACTTAATAATATTTCTATAATTTTTAGTAAATATAATATTAAAATCTACAGTAAGAATAAAGATTTTATTAAATATCTTAAAGAAGTTTTAGATAAATAAGATATTTACTATAATAAGAGAATAAATTTTTTATTAAATAAGTAATAAATAAAAGTTAAATTAATTAATAAATAGTAAAACTAAAAAGTAATAATAAAGTTTTATTTTTTTAGTACTAAAGATTTTAAGTTAGCTAAAAATATCTATAGTAAACTTTATATAAATAGTAAGATATTATAGAGAGATAGCTTTATTTTAGTTATTTATTTAATATTTATTATATAGAGAACTATTAATAATATAAAAAAAAGCTATATAATAATAAACTTATAATTTCTTAATAGGATTATAGTTTTTAATATATATTTAATATTTAACTAAAATAATATAATAGTTATTTTTAAGAGTAAAAAACATATAATGATAATAGATATAATAAGCTTTTTTATTAGCTATCTATCTTCTTTAGATATTATAACTATATAGCTATAATTAGCTTTTAAAATATTAAGATCTCTAATATTATTTTTATAAGCTTTAAAAACTTTTTAGTTTATATTTGAAGGTTTATAGATTAACTTTTATATAATTATTACTATTTTATATATATTTATATTAATAATATTATAATCTTTAGTAATAATAATAAAGATTACTTTAAATATATTAAGATTATTTTTAAAATCTTTAAAAATAATTATTTCTATATATTAGCAAAAAAATTATTTATTAGATTTCTAAAAATAAAACTTTTTAACTATATTATAAATGCTAATAGAATTTAATATACTAAAAATAAAATTATAATATTTTATAACTTTAAGTTTTTAGAGAATTTTTATAACTTTAAAAGATATCTTAAAATAGCTAGATAGTTATAATAGAATGTTTTTTAATTTAATATAATTATTAATATATTATAAAATAAAAAAACCTAATTAAATATAAAACTTTATAAAGAGAACTTTCTTTTAATAAAACTAAATAAATCTATATATATAAAGTATATATAAAAAATAACTTTTAAGCTAATAGAAGCAGAATAAAAATTTTAAAATGCTTTTTAAAAGAATTTATACTTTTAGGTTATAAGATATTATTATAACTTTAAGAAATCTTTTTCTTTTAAAGTAAATATTTATAAAAGAGGTTTTAAGCTAATAATTTTCTAATTTAAAATGCTTTAAAATAAAACTAATATTTCTAGATAAAATATTATATAAAAATATATCTATTTTATATTTTTTCTCTTTAGAGTTATAACTCTATTAGAAAAGTATTACTTTGCTATAGAAGCTAAAGTAGTAGAAGTTATATAAGTTATAAGAAAACTTAAAAAACTTATATAATCTAACTAGTATTTAGTTTAAATCCTTATAGATTATACTACTATAAAGGAAATCTTTATATATATATTATTAAGAATAATAGACTTAAATAAAGCTAATTTGAAGTTAGTAAGTATTATAAACTATTTCTCTTAATTTAACTTTAATATTATTTATATCTTTAAGAAACTTAATATAATACTAAATATTTTATTATAACTATTTATCTTCTAAGTATTAAAATCTTTAGATAAGTTTAAAGAGAGAGATATTTTTTTTAAAATCATTTATAATAAAAAAGCAGATAATAATAATATTATAAATATTATTTTTTATATTAGCAATTATTATGCTATAAATATAATAATAAGAATTTTAAAGATATTTACTATTAAACTTACTAATAACTATATAAATAATAATAAATTTAATTAAATCTTCTATTAATTTAACTAAATAGAAGTAGTATTAAAGAAATAATAGTTATTAATAAATACTAAAAAAAAGAATAATAAGCTAAATTAGAATAATATTTATTTAAATATTATAGAATAATATTATAAAGTTACTTACTATAAAAACTACTATTTTATATCTCTATAAATAGCAAAAAGAAACTTTATATTTTATGCTACTTTATATAAGTAATTTTATATTTTATTTATAATAATAAATACTATTTTAATATTAATAGAATAATAGCTAAACTATAAACTTTTTAGTTTTAAAATATATATATACTTATATATTATTATATTACTTATTATAGTTAATATAAAGAAAACTAAATTAACTATACTAAACTATTAAGCTTATTATAGTTTTTATTTATTATAAATATTTCTTATAATATAGTAATAATTAACTTTATTATTAATATATTTAAAGTTAAAATATAAGAAATAATTTAAATAATATTTAGCTTTAGAAAACTAAATATATTAGTAATAATTATATATAAATTCTCTAAGAAGATATTATTACTTATAAGATATATAACTTATAGTATAAAAGAATAAATAAAAATACTTTTTAGAGCTTTTTAAATTATTAATTAGAGAATTCTATAGAGAATTATTAGTAATAGAAATCTAAAGTTTATATTTATTATTTAAATTATAATATTTAATATACTATAGATTAAACTACTTTTATTTATAGCTTATTACTTTTAAATTAATAAATAAAATAAAAAAACTAACTAAATAGTTAAAATTATAATATACTTTTATATTTTTAAATTTCTTAATATTTTATAGATAGAAATACTGCTATCTTTTTAGTATAACTTTAATAACTTACTAATAGCTATAATAAGCTGCATATTAAATAAAGTTATATTAAGATTTAAGTCTTATAGCATTCTTAATATTATTATAAATAATAATATATTTAAAGTAAGTTTAATTATTCTTTATTAGATATACTAAAAAGAAGCTTTTTTCTTTATTAATATTATAAACTCTACTTAAAAAAAGTATTATAATAAGTACTACTTAGATATAAGTTTTAATAAAGAGAATAAGGTTTAAATATATTTAAAGTATAGATTTCACTTACTAAAATAGTATAATAATAAATAAACCTCTTAGTAGATAAGCTCTTTTTATACTAAATATATAATAAGTTTTTTAGTTTATGAGATTAATATTTTTATTTATTAGAGAATATATTTAATTCTCTTTATTACTTAACTCTATAAGTTTAAGTAAAATAAAAATCTATTTAGTTATAAAATATTACTATTATAACTAATAGAAATAAATAGTAATAAAAAATAAAAGCTAAATTATATTATTAGTAGTAAAATCTTTTATAAAAAATGCTCTTTAGAAATAAAATACTTTATTTAATAGAAAGGTTTTATTTCTAAAAATAATACTTAATAAATATATAAATCTTTTATACTTAATGCAGCTAATATTATTTGCAACTATAAAGCAAAATTCCCTAATGCTATAGTAATAAGAAAATAATAGCTTTAATAATTACTTTATATATAGTAAGTTATTTATATTACTTTTAATAAATAATAATATTATTTAAAACTAATTAATAAAGCTGCTGATTTTAATAATAAAAAGGTATTTATTTACTATTTTTTTATTAAAAAACTTCTTTTTTTTACTTTTATTTTATTTCACTTTAACTTCTATAGAAAAATTAGCTTAAAAAAGAAAATAGAAATAACTTTTTAGAAGCTATATCTTTTTTAAAAATTAATACTTTTTTCTTTAATTTACTTAAAAACTCACTTTTTGCTATTTATGTTAAAAATCTTTTATTAAATAAGCTTACACTCTATTTTTCTTATTAATTAACTACTTATAATATTATAATAAACTTTTATAACTTCTTTATAATAACTATTCTCTTTTATATTAGTAATAATATCTCTCTCTTTTTCTTTATATATATTAATAAATATATTACTATTATAAGCAGTTTTTCTTTTAAACTTTAATACTATAAGAATACTTTTAAAGTTAATAATTTAAATAGTAGCTAAAGTGCTATTAATACTGCTCTTTATAATAATATATTTAATATTAAGAATACTAAAAATAGCAATATTTTTACTAATAATACTGCTAAAAATACTGCTAAAAGTGCTATTAAAAACACTTTTAGCTTTATTAGCATTATTAACTACAGCATAAACCTTAATAATATTAAAAAGCTTTATAAGCTGTATTATATTTATAATTTTATTAATATAAATATTAGAAATATTAATATTAATAATAATATCTCTATTAGTAAGTTTAACTTTTTTGCTATAGATAATAAGAATAATATAGTAAATATTAATATTATTAAAAGATTTCATAATAACAGCTTTATTAGTTTTAACTTTTTAACTTTAGTTAAACTAATTACTACTACTAGTTTTAATAATAGAAAGAAGTAAAGTTTTTAGAACTTTTAGAATTTTTAGAATTTTTAATATTTTTAACTTAGAAGTAAGAAATCAAATAGGCATTTTTATAAATATTAAGCGTTATTATAAGAAGAAATAACTTATATAAGTAAATAAAAGCTTAGTTAGCTTATAATAAAAAAGACTAAATAGAAAAATAAAAAATATATTTATTTTTATACTTTTTTTTATTTTTCTTAATAACTTTAGTAATTAATTCTTTAAAATAGCTTATAGAACTTTTTAATTTAACTTATAGTAAAAATCTATTAAATCTTATTTTTTAGTAATTAAATAAAAATAGATATTTTTAAACTTCTTTAGCTTTAGTTAGACCTATTTTTTATTTTTTTTATTACTTTTATTAATTTTTATTATATTTTTTAGATTATTTAAAACTAAAATAGAGTAGAATATTATAAGAATAATATTATTAAACTTCTTCTTAATAGCTTATTTTCTCTTAAAGAATTATATAACTAAAAGAATAAAAAAATAGAAATTATAAATAAAAAATAATTTAATTAAGCTTATATTTATATATTTATCTATATATCTCTTTTAGTTATAAAAGAATTAATATATAAATACTTAAGAATTTTTTAAGAAGTTTTTATTTAAAATAAAATATTTAGTATAATTAATAAGTTTTCTCTTTTACTTTATTATAAAATTAATAATTAATATAAAGAAGTAAACTAAATTACTATAAAAGATCTCTTTTATAGTTACTTTATATTATGCTATTTAACTAAAGCAGAAAAAAGCTTAAAAAAATAATTTAAATAATATTATATTAGAAGAAAATTAGCTAATATCTTTTTAACTTCTATTTTCTTAAGGTAAAAAGTAATAACTTAAATACTTAAAATTAAAGATTAACTAAATCTATAGAAGTTTAAAAAACTTTAAAAAAAGAGTATTTAATAAAGTAAAAAATAAATAAATAAGATCTTATAAAAGTTTAATTAATTCCTCTTATTAGCTTACTATCTACTTATTTAAAATTATTATATATTATATTACTAATTAGTTATTATAATAATAATCTAAAGATAATTAAGATAAGCTAAACTTATTCTCTTTTGCTTTTAAAAGCTAAAGTTATAAAAGTAATTAAATTTATTTTGTTTTTTTATAAACTTTAAAAAGAATCAAACTGATTAATTTATTTTAAAAAACTTCTTTTTAATTAAATTTATTAAAAGATTTCTAATAATATATTAACTAATAAAAAGAAATACTAAAAAAGTTTAAAAACTTAAAATCTAAGTTATATCTATATATGAAAATATTAAGTATTAGTTTTTTTAAATTAGAAGCTATTATAAATATAAAAATATAAAAAGCTGAAAAAAAATATTATAACTATATTAATTTTTTTAAAAAAAAAGAGAAAAATATTTTCTAAGTTTAACTAAAAGTATTTCTCTTTTCTAAGAATAATTTTATATTAACTCTAAAAAAAAAGATATATATATCTTTTTTATTATTTTTTTTATATTCTTTTATATAATAAATAAACAGCTAATTTAAAGTATATTTCTTAAGGTTTATAGTTAATAGTATAGTTTAACTATAGATTTAATTAAATTTTAAGTTTAACTTATAAAAGAGAAATATTATAAAATAAAGTTATAGAAGATATTACTAATAATAATTAGTTTCTCTTTATAAAAAGAAGAGAAATAAGCTTAAAATATAAAATAACTTTATTATTAAAAAAAAAAAGATAATAAATATAAATATATCTTCTAAATAAAAGAAATAAATAAAAATAGAAATAATAGCTAAAAAAAAATAATTTATTTTTTTTCTCACTTTTTATTATCTTTTTAAACTTATATTATAAGAATTCTTTTATTACTTTTTTTATTAATAAATTATTAACTTTTTTGAAGTTTTATATAATTTTTTTAATTTAGCTTTTTTTAAAAAGGCTTTTTTTTATTTCTTTTTTTATTAAATTTTTTATTATTTTTTAAAATAATATTATTAAACTTTAAAGCTTTAAAGCTTTAAAGATTTTAATTTTAATTTAAAATAAATAACTTAAACTAAAAATAATAAATAATAAAGCTAATTTAGTTATTAGTAATATTTTAGTAAATCTTTTTATAAGCTTTTTTTTATTAATTTTAATAAGAGAAATCTCTTTTAATCTTTAATTTAAACTAAACTTTTAAAATAATTATAAAAGCTAAAGTTTTTAAAGTAATAGCTTTTAAAAGTAGTACTTTTAGTGTAAATAAAATATTTAAAGAGAATTCTTTAAAAAAAAAAGTAATATAAAGCTGTTTAAATTCTATTAAACTTTAATAAAAAGTCTTTAGATTATATAGCTTAAAGTTTTAAAGATTTAAAATGCTATAGCTAAATATAGCTAAAGCATCTTTTTTTATAAGAAATAATATTTTAAATTTTATTAAAAACTATAAAGTTATAGTAAAAATAATAAATATTATTAATACTTTTAAAATATTAAATAACTTTTTTTATATAGATATATCTTTTTAAGCTAATAACTAAACTTAACTTATTAATAAGACTTAGCTATAAGTAAAAAAGTATTTAATTTAGTAATATAAAGCTATAAATAAGAATTGTTAAGATCTTTTATATAATTAAATTAGTTAGATTATTTCTTTAATACTAATAATTAATAATTTAAACTATAAAGTAGTAATATAGTTTTTATAAAAGTTTAATAATATTTAAATTAAAGCTATAAGATATAACTTTAATATTATAATTAGCTTTTAAATTATTTAAATAACTATATTAAAATTTAATTAGTTAGCTTTAGATAGAACAGCTTTATTTATAAAGATTAATATTTATAAGTTATTTAAAAAAAGAACTTTAATAAGTTTAAAATTAACTTAATAAATTAGTTTAGCTTTAAAGCTATTTAGAAGTAAATCTTTTAGATTATTGCTTTTATTTATACTTTATTTACTTCACTCTTAAAAGCTTTAAAAAGAGAAGCTTTTTCTCTCTATAAGCTAAAAAAAGTAAAACTAAATTTAATTAAAATATTAAAAGTTTTTAGAATTAACTTTTAAATTAATAGCTTTTTAACTTAATAAAAATAATAAATAACTAAAAAATCTTTATTAAAAAGATTATTTATTTCTTTTTAACTATAGAAAATTATTATTTAACTTTAATCTATTTAGTTAAAGTTAATAAAGAAAACTTTAAGCTTTTCTTTTATAAACTATATAGTTAGTATTAATATATAAGCTATATAAATTATAATTTTAAAAAGAACTATTATTTTTAAAAAATAGCTAATAAGAGAAGTAGCTTAATTTAATACTTTTAAAAGTATTATTTTTATAAACCTTAAAATAATAAATTTTTTATTCTTTAAATAATTATTACTTTATTAAAATAAAAAGATAAGCTTAACTAAAAAGCTATTATTACTTATTTTAGAAATTAGAATAGTTATAAAGCTATAAAAGCTTAAGCTACTAAAATCCTTAAATAAAATATTAGCTACTTTTAGTTTATACTTATTAAAGTTTTATAAGACTGAGATAACTATAACTTAATTAAAGTTTTCTATAGATTTATAAAAGAAAGAAGTATTATATTAAATAATAAGATATTTAGTTAGACTTTTATTTTCTAATTCTTAGCTATTAATAAGCTAAAATATAAGAATTATATCTATATATTTTAACTATATAATTTAATTTAATTAGATAATATAACTAAAAAAGATTTATTTAATTTTATAATATTTAAGTTTATAATAACTTAATTAAAAATATATAAAACTAATTTATTTTTATAGAAAAAGATAAAACTATTAGATTTTAAAAAAGTTAAAAAGAAACTTTTAAAGTTTCTTTTTTAAAAAAATTATTTTACTATATAAAATATTAAGAATATGTTAACTATTTTAAAGAGATCCTTTTTCTCTTAAATTTATTTTAAAAGTTAATGAAACTTATTAGAACATAAGGTTATAAAAAAATATTTCTTATAATTAAAATAAATAAAAAGAAAATTCAGATATTAAAATAAAAAAATAAATCTTTTTTAAATAGATTTCTGCTTTTATTAATACTTTAGAACTAAAAGAAGTAATTAAAATAAAAAGAGAAGTAATATCTAATAAAGTTATTAAGATTTCTCTTTTAAAACTAATTCTAAAGCTATTTCTTTTAAAAAGCAACTTCTAGCTAGTTATATTTCTTAATAGTAAAAACTAAAAATCTATTAAAAGTAAAGAGTTAATTAATAAATTTATTTTATATAAACTTTATAGTTTAATTAGTTTATTAGTTAAAAAGGTTTATAAGATTTAACTTAAATATAAAGAGAAGTTTATTAAAAAATATATATATTTATAAATAATTTAAAAGAAATTATTTATATATTTATTTTTACTAACTTTATAAATTTTACTAAAACTTTAAAGAAAAAAGCCTAATAAACTAATTAAATTTCTAAATATAATAAAGTTATTTAAACTTAAAACTATCTAAAAGTTTTTTTAATTAAAGCTATTATTCTTATAGTTATTAATTAAATAGCTCTAATAATTATTATATTAGAATTAATTCTAAAAATTATAATTAGAAATAAACACTTTAATAACTATTTATTAATATAAAGTATTATTAATATTAATATAAGATTTAGTTTTATAAGTTATTAATATATCTTAAACTATAATATTTTAATTTCTATAACTATTTTAATAATAAGAATAATAGCTAAAAATAACCTAAAGCTACACTTTATTAAAATATATTATATATTTATTTAGGTTAATAATTATAAAATTATAATAATTATAATAATTATTAACTTTAAAACTATTAATTATAACTTACTTTTTAGCCTTTTATTTGCTATTTCTATTAAGCTTACTTTTAAATACTTAAAACACTTTATTATAACTATAATAAAAGCAAAAAACTATAAAAATAATAAAGTTAGAAAAATTAATATTTTAATTAGCTTTATATAATTAGATTCCTTATATTAAATTTAGTAATACTTCTTTAAATAAGAAAACTATATAAAAAATATCTATAATACTTCTAAAGCTATTAAAAAGCAATTTAAAACTAATTAAAACCTCAGCAATATATATAATAAGGTTTAAATTTATTATATACTAAGAGCTAGCAGTTATAAGAGACCTAAAGAGTTTATAAAAAGGTATATATTACTTAAGAGGAGTTTACTCTTATAAGCATCTTTAAATTATAAGCTTGTAAAGCTTATACTAGTTATATAACCTACTTCCTTAGTGAGGCTTACTAAAAGGCTGCATAAGGCAGAAAGCATATTATAAAGTAGATTGCTATACACCTTTTTAGCTGTAAAAACAGCTGAATATGCTTTATATATATATCAAAATGCTTATAAGCTAAAATAAATTATATAAAGACTGAATATATATAGAAAATCTAAAAACTTTTTATAAAAAAAGAATAGCTTAAAAGCTTACTTTTTATATTAAAGTTAAAAGCATTTTAATAAGCATCTTTAACTTATAATATATTTAAACAGCTTTATAAATATATAAACTATACTAGCTTATATACTTTATATTTATAAGTAAAAGCAGTTAACTAATTAAATATAAATAAAAAAAAAGAATTTTCTTAAGCTATATTTAAGTCTATTTTTTCTTCTTATATAACTTTTCACATTTTATTATAATTATCTATTTTTTATATTTTCTATTATAATACTATCTCTTAAGGATTATATATCTTTATAATCTTTTTTATAAGTCTTTTTTTATTTTATTATATAATCTTTAAGTTTCATTATAGCTTATAAAACCACTTATATATACTACTTTTAGCTGTAAGCTGAGTAGAACTAAGTCTTAAGAGATTAAGCTGCTTATATTGCTATTTATAACATTTATAATTTAACTAATAAGCTTAATAAGTGTTATTATAATCTTTCTATATATTTTCTACTAATAAGATTAATCTAGCTATAAACTCTATTAATAAAGCTTATAAAAGCTTACCTTCTGAAGTTTATTTCTACTAGCATCTCTATAAATATCTTTTTAAAACTATTTTTAATAATTATACTTCTGCTTTTAAGTAAGTTTATAAAGAGATAGCAGAAAAGTTTGCTCCTACTGCTTATAAATTAAAAAATAATAAGATTAATTTTTCTAACTTTTCTTTTAAAGATTTTAATTTAATTATAATTTTTAAGTTTTATAAATATATAAATCTCAGTATTACTTCTTTTTCTAAGCAGAAATATCTATTAAAGCGTTTTCTAATAAGTTATAATAAAGAGATTATTACTTCTAAAGAGAACTCTATTAAGAAGCTCCTTAAGTCTATAAAGAGTTTATCTTTTTTTTATTTCTTATAAATCTATCAGCTTATTTTACTTTAAAATGCATTTTATATACCTCTATTAAAGCTCAGTTTTATTAAAACAGTAGCAGCAACACCTTACTTCTATCTTCTCAGAAAAAGCTTAATAGATTTTATTTACTTATTTTTATAAGCTTATAAGCTAACTACTTTTAAATATTTATTTTATTAAAAAGAAAGATAAAAACTATAATTATAAAGCTAGTAAGCTTAATAAATATAAATATTTATATTACACTATAAGTAATAGCTATAGTAACTATTATACTTATTACTATTACTTAACTAATTTTAACTACTATAATTTCTATTTTAAAAGCAGTTATAGCAAATATACTATAATCCTTTATAAGCTTATTTATAAAGCTGAAAAGCTTAATACTGCTATTTTTAAATATAAGCTTATTTATTCTATTTCTAAAGTTAAAAAAGCTTAAAAAGTAAATTATTTAGCTTATAAGTTATTTTTACTACTAATAAATATATAGCATCTTTTAAAAGCTTATAAAGCTTAAAAGTCTATATAAAATACTTATAAAAAGAACCTTCTTACTTTTCAGCATTATAAAACTCTAAAAATTTATAAGTTTTTTATTACTT
The DNA here is from genome assembly GCA_027406005.1 of Colletotrichum horii. Lineage (NCBI taxonomy): Eukaryota > Fungi > Ascomycota > Sordariomycetes > Glomerellales > Glomerellaceae > Colletotrichum > Colletotrichum horii. Next base: position 5,723,459 of record JANVYB010000001.1, on the reverse strand, counting down.
AAAAGCTTATTACTGCTAAGAAACTTACTGTAAAATCTCTTATAACTAAGAAAAAAATAGTATAAGTAAAGCAGAAGCTAAAAAGTCTAAAAAGCAAAATCTCTTATAATCTTCCTCTTTCTTTAGCATTTTGCTAAGCAACACTTCTTCTTATAAGCTTTCTTAGAAGTATAAAGTCTTAAAAGCATTATTTTTTATAGTTATTTTAAATATACTTAATTAAAGATTTTAATAAAAAAGATATTATAAAGGTTTCTCTTTCTATATATTATAAAAAAGTAATAAAAAGTAAATAAAGCTTTTATAATATCTATCCTTTATAAAGCAATAATTCTTCTATAAGCACTTCTTCTCTTATTCTTTTAGTTATAAAGACCACTTCTATTAAGCATTCTTATAAATATATATTTACTTTTAAGCTTATTATTAAAAAGGTTTATATAGATTTTAATATTACTAATGCTTAGTAGTAGCTTATATTTTATAAATCTCTTTATACTCTATTATCTTCTATTACTAAAAACGCTCTATTAATCTTATGTCTTAATACTTTATCTATCTTATAAGCTAATATGCTACCTCTTTCTTTTTAAAGCAAACCTTTAGTTTCTACTACTTTAAGCTTCACTTCTTCTTATTAATATTTATAAAGCACTATTTTCTACTATTCTGCTTATATACTATATATATTCTTCAGAAAATATAAAGTCTTTAAGTATAACCTTTTTAATATTAATAAAAGATTAAAAGATCTCTTATAAAAGATTAGTTTAAGCTCTTAAAAGTATTCTAATATTATTAAGAATATTAAAGGTTTTCTCAACTTAGTTTAGTTCTCTATTAAAGACCTCTAGAGAGCTATTTATAAGCTTAATATTTTATGCTAAGTTTATAAATATAGTTTTCTTATAAGTATAATGTTTTAGTGTTCAGCAGATAGCCTGTTTTAGTTTAGAGATCTATAAGGTTTTTATTTTATAAAAAATATTTTAGGTTTTTAAGTAGTTTTTAAAGTTTTATATAAATAAAAGAAACCTAACTTTTGTTTTATAATATTATAAGTATAATATAACTAAATATATTATATTTCTAAAGTTTAAAAGTAAATAGAAATATTTAAATTTTACTTATAAGAGGTTTTTTATAAGTTTATCTATAAATATCTTATTTATAAATATATAAATCATCTAGAAGCTTCTTTTCTAATATTTCTATTTTAACTATATATTATAAATATTAATATATCTTAAGCAGATGCTTAATCTCTTTCTTTTACTTATAATAAGTCTAATTATTTATTAGTTATTATAATAAATATTCTAAATATCACTTAATTTAAGTTTAATATCTTTAAATAGCTTCTAAAAAGCAACTATCTCTTTTGCTATTTCTATTAAACTTAAGAGTTCTATTTTAATAGTTAAAGTTATAACTATTACTTATTAAGTTACTTTCTACTAAATTAATCCTCTAAATAGCATTATAAGATATCTTTATAAGAATTAATATATAGCTTTATTATCTACAAATAAAGCATTTATTATAATAAAAAGCACTTAAATATCTATAAGTCTACTTTTTAAAATGCTAAAATATATAGCAAGATATCTAATCTTATATAGATATTATATTATATATCTTATTATATCTAAATGCTCTTAAGATAGGTTTATAAGAAATCTTAAGAGCAGTACTATTATAAAGATAATATCTGCTTATATAAAAATAGCAGTATAAAATATCAATCTAACTATCTCTTAGTAGATTTTAACTTTTTAAATTATTACTTACTTTAAGTTCTTCTTAAGGTTTATTTATAAAAGTAGTATTAATAAGCAAATAGTATCTTATAAGTTAAACTTTTAAGTAATCTTCTTAATATATAAGTTATAAATTAGAAATATCTTTTAAGCTTTTTAATCTTTTATAACTTTTACTTTAAAATACTATTTAATATCTCTCTATTCCTTAATTTTATACTTTTTTTTAATTCCTTTAATAATTTTATAAGCTTTCTTCTAGTAATCCTTATAAAAAAAAACAAAGAAATTATCTATATAAAAAACTATTATAACCTTTTAATTAAGATCTTAAAAGAAGTATAAATCCTTTTTCAAACCTTATAAACTAAATCTTATAAAAGTTAAGCTGAGTTCTTTATACTATAAAAGCAAAACATCTTAAAGTCTATATAAAGCTCTATTTAATTTAATAATATATTTTACTAAAGATTTAAAATATCTTATAAGTTCCTCTATCTCTTAAAATAACTTATAAATAACTAATTCCCTTTTTTTTAGCATTTTAGCATTTAGAAACATATTAACTATATTATATTAAAAGATCTTATAATCAAACTAAATACTAATTGCTATTATAACCTAAAAAGTCCTCAATATAAAAGTTGCTATATAAGTATTCTTAAGATCTCTTAGTTAGAAGTTCCCTCTTATAATAATTTAAGCTTTTATCTCTATAAGATATCTATCTATATCTAGCTTATAAATAAAGACCTATTTCAGAAGAAAAAGCTTTAAATGCACTTTTAAGCAGTTTAAAACCCTCTATATCTTAAATTTAATAATCTTCTAAAGTTCTTTATAGTATATAGTAATAAAAAGCCTCTAAAGCTATTTTAAAAACTTCTTTATATTCTTCTAAGTTCTCAGAAGCAGTAGTAGTTCTAAATAATAAATTTTCTTAAATTATAGAAAAGGTTTAAAAAGCAGTTTTAATATTAAGCCTTTAAAGGTTTAACTTTTAAGAAGCTTTTTAGATTTTAATTTTATTATCTTATAAAATATATAATAAAATCCTTTGCTTTCCTCTATTACTTTCTGTTTCTCTAGTATAAAAGTAATAAAGAAGTATTTCTAATCTCACTTATTAGATATTATAACTTCCTCTACTATATTAATAAAAACATCAGAAAATATAATAAATATACTCTTTAGATTGCTTTAAAAGCTATTTCTTTTATAAAAGTAAGTTTAAATATAAACCTTTTTCATATAGATATACTCTTTTTATAACTTAAAAAGTCCTTCTTATATATCACTAAAGTTAAGCTATACTTTAAGAAAAAAAAAAGTTTTTATAAGTGTTATTTATTTCTATTAGTCTAAAATCTATTATACCTCTTAATAGAAGCCTTATTCTATTAGTTCTTAACGCTTCATAAAATTTAAGTTTAATAGTTATAATATCACTCTTTAGACTTCTATTGCTAATAAGCTTTAAGTTTTACTTAAAAGGTTTACTTCTAAGATCTTAATCTATTAGTTTAAGAGATATTTTAAAAATAAAAAAAACTATACTAAATATTTTTAAATATAATCTTCTAATTTTCTATGCTTTATAGCAACTATTATACTATAATTCTCTTATTAAAGATAAAGTTAATCTTATTTAAAAATACTAAAGCTTATAAGTATAATAAAAACAAAAAGTAATTCCTTAATTTCTTCTATAATAAATCTTATAACTATAAGCTTTATAGCTTCTTTAGCATCTTATTTTAAGTAAAACTTATTCTTATTAAATATAATATTTCATAAGATAATAACTTTTTTAAACTTTAAGATCTAAATTTTATAGAAATTATATATATTCAATATATATCTTATAAAATATCTAATATAACTATATAAGACTACTTTAAACTCTCTTCTTTTTATCTCTCTTTCTCTTTCTCTTTTAAGAATATATACTCTATAACTATAAGTATATATCTCTCTTTAGTAAAGTTAAGTTTCTAAGCTTTATAGGATGCTATAAACTAATACTTAAGCATTAATATGCTCTCTAAATTATTCTTCCCCTATTTTATTAGGAGACTTCTATTTTATTAATATATAAAGACTTATATTATATAGAAAAATCCCTATAAACACTAATTTATCCTATAGTTTAATTAGAAGCTCTACTATATAAAGCATCTATATACCTTATATAATTACCTCTTTTTCTACTCTTTCCTCTCCTCTTATTAATTCTTTTATATAAAGCAGAAAAAGTTTAATATTAATTCTATTTTTATAAGCCTACTATTAATATTTAGTTATTCTCTAGATTGCAATAATAGATCTATTAATATCTTATTATATCTTATATATAAGAAATCCTTTCTATCAAAAAACCTAATTCTTAAAGGTTTAAAGCACTTAAAAAACTTCATAATAAGTTTTATTTATAAAGCAAAACCTAAAAAGCTTTTCTATATATTTATCCTTTATAATAAAAAGCTAAAAAGCTTTTAAGCAAACTTCTAAATAATTAAATAGATCTTAAAAAATACACTAATATAAATATTTACTCCTAAAGTTAAATAGTCTTTATAAAATAACTTATTATATATAAATTATAGAATAATATTTATATTTTAGCTAAGTTAATCTTTTAATCTTCACCTCTTAAGTGTTTTATATTAAATACTTAAAAGCTTTTTAGCTAAAATATCTAGCTTATAAATACTAAAGATATATATTATCTTCTCAGATAAGCTTTAAATAATATAAAAGTTGCTTTCAAAAAGTTACAGCTACTAACTAAGTAATATTTATAACTTCTAAATAGCTTATATTAATATAGATTTATAATAAAAGCAGAATAAAATAATTAAAAATAAGTTTATATTTAAAAAATAAAATATTATTAATATACTTAAGCTTTTAGAGTAAAATGCTAACCTCTCTATAGTATATCTTATCAGTCCTTCTATTTAACTAAACGCTAGCAGTTTTAAGAGAAGATTTTAAAATTATATTAATCTTAAATCCCTTAATATAAAAAACATTTATAAGAGTAAAATCCTCTATAAGCTCTTTTTATAATCTATAAAGTATATTTAAAAATATCTTTATACTAACTCTTTAAATTATAAAAACCTAATTATTTATAGTAATCCTTTTCAGTCTCTTAAGATTCTTATAATCTTATAAATAAGCTAAGTTATTAATAATATAATTTAAAAATATAGTATTATAGATAGTATAAAGCTATAAAAAGTTTTTTATTTTATTAGTTATATTACAAATTAATTTAAGTTTGCTTCTTAGTTCTTTATAAGCAGATAAATTTAAGTTTAGCAGTTTTATAAAAATAGTAACTACTTTATTAAGAAAAGTTTCCCTTTCAGCAGTATATCTCTTTATTTCTATAACATCCTCTAGTTTAATTTATCTCTTATTAATAAAGTCTTAATAGATTAGTTTCTATTTCTTTAAAAATGCTTTAGTTTTAGTATTATTTTAGATTTCTATTATTACTTATAAGAAATTCTAGTAAGAATATTTTCTAATAAGTATAAATTTAACTTTTATACAATCTTTTGAAAACTATATATATCTTACAGCTTACTTCTCTCTAATAAATTCTCAACATAAGCACTTTTTAGCTTCTTTAAGCGTTTTTAAATCCTAAGACTTCTTATTCTTATTTAATTTACCTTTAGATTTTATACCTCTTAAGTTTAAGCTTAAAGCTTAAAAGTTATTTAGTTAACCTCTAATTATTATAAATAACTTATTAAACTTTATTTTCTTTTAATAAACATTTAAATAGATAATACTAAAGAGGATTTTTATATAATATATAATATCTAAAATTAATTTAAATATTTCTTTATAAGTAATAAGCTTTTAAATCTATTATTTAGTCTACTTAAAAGCAATTTAAACTTCTACAGCTTAGAGAAAAGTCTTCACTATAAATACTTTATAAGCATTAGAAGGGAGTAGAGTTCTTAAAATTTTTAGAATTTTTAATATTTTTAATTTAGAGGCAAGAAATCAGATAGGTGTTTTTATAAGCGTTAGGCATTATTATAAGAGGAAATAGTTTATATAAATAGATAGAGGCTTAGTTAGCTTATAACAAAAAAGACTAAATAGATAAGTAAGAAATATATTTATTTTTATACTTTTTTTTATTTCTCTTAATAACTTTAGTGATTAATTCTTTAAGACAGCTTATAAGAATTTTTAACCTAACTTATAGCAAAAGTCTACTAAATCTTACTCTTTAGTAATTAAATAAAAATAGGTGTTTTTAAGCTTTTTTAGCTTTAGTTAGGTCTGCTTTTTATCTTCTTTATTATTTTTATTAATCTTTACTATACTTCTTAGATTATTTAAAACTAAGATAAGATAGAATATTATAGGAATAATGCTATTAAACTTCTTTTTAGTAGTCTATTTTCTCTTAAAAGATTATATAACTAGAAGAATAAAAAAGATAGAAGTTATAAATAAAATATAATTTAGTTAAACTTATATTTATATATTTATTTATATATCTCTTTTAGTTATAAAGAAATTAATATATAAATGCTTAAGAATTTTTCAGGGGATTTTCACTTGAAGTGGAGTGTTTAGTATATTTAATAAGTTTTCTCTTTTATCTTATTATAAAATTAATAACTAGTATAAGAAAGTAAGCTAAACTGCTATAGAAGATCTCTTTTACAGTTATCTTATATTGCTTTATTTAACTAAAGTAGGAAAAAGCTTAAAAGAAAAAGCAATTTAAATAATATTATATTAAAAGAAATTTAATTAATACTTTTTTTTAACTTCTATTTTCTTAAAGTGAAAAGTAGCAGCTTAAATATTTAAAATTGAAAATTAATTAAGTTTATAGAAGTTTAAAAAACTTTAAGAAAAAAATGTTTAATAGGATAAAAGAGAGTAAATAGGGTTTTATAAGAGTTTAATTAATTCCTTTTATTAGTTTACTATCTATTTATTTAAAATTATTATATATTATATTACTAATTAGCTGCTATAATAATAATCTAAAAATAACTAAAATAAGTTAAACTAATTCTCTTTTACTTCTAAAAGCTGAAATTATAAAGATAACTAAATTTATTTTGCTTTTCTTATAAACCTTAAAAAAAATAAAACTAATTAATTTGTTTTAAGAAACTTCTTTTTAATTAAACTTATTAAAAGGTTTCTAATAATATGTTAATTAGTGAGAGGAAATACTAAAAAAGCTTAAAAACTTAAGATCTAAGTTACACTTATATATAAAAACATTAAATATTAGTTTTCTTAAATTAAAAGCTGTTATAAGTATAAAAGCATAAAAAGCTAAAAAGAAAAAGTATTATAACTATACTAACTTTTTAAAAAAGAAAAAAAGGAATATTTTTAAGCTTAACTAAAAGTGTTTCTCTTTTCTAAAAATAATTTTATACTAACTTTAAAAAAAATATATATATATATCTCTTTTATTACTTCTCTTTTATATTTTCTTAAGTAGCAAATAAACAGCCAGCTTAAAGCATATTTTTTAAGATCTACAGTTAATAATATAATTTAATTACAGATTTAATTAAATCTTAAGCTTAACTTATAAAAGAGGAATACTATAAAGTGAAGTTATAGAGGATATTACTAATAACAGCTAATCTCTCTCTATAAAGAGAAGAGAAATAAGCTTAAAATATAAAATAACTTCACTATTAGAATAACAAAAAGAAAGAAAGATAATAAATATAGATATATTTTCTAAATAAAAGAGATAGATAAAAGCAGAAATAACAGCTAAAGCTTCTCTTTTTTTCTTTATTTTTTCTTTTACTTTTTATTATCCTTTTAAACTTATATTATGAGAATTCTTTTATTGCTTCTTCTATTAATAAATTATTAATTCTTCTTAAATCTTATATAATCTTTTTACTTTAGTTTTCTTTAAAAAATCTTTTTCTTATTTCTTCTTTTATTAATTTACTTATTATTTTTTTAGAATAGTATTACTAAACTTTAGAGCTTTAAAGACTTTAATTTTAGCTTAAAATAAATAACTTAAACTAGAAATAATAGATAATAAAGCTAATCTAATTATTAATAATACTTCAGTAAGTCTTTTTATAGATCTTTCCTTTTATTAACTTTAATAAGAGAAACCCTTTTTAATCTCTAACTTAAACTAAAGTTATAAAGTAATTATAGAAGCTAAAGTTTTTAAAGTAATAGCTTCTAAAAGCAGCACCTTTAGTATAAATAAAACGCTTAAAGAGGATTCTTCAAAAAAAAAAGGCAATATAAGGCTGTTTAAACTTTACTAAATTTTAATAAAAAGTCTTTAGATTATACAGCTTAAGACTTTAAAGATTTAAAATGCTATAGCTAGATACAGCTAGAGCATTTTTTTTATAGAAAATAATATTTTAAACTTTATTAAAAGCTATAAAGCTGCAGTAAAAGCAGTAAATATTATTAATACTTCTAAAGTACTAAATAACCCTTTTTATATAAATATACTTTTTTAAGCTAATAACTAAGTTTAACCTACTAATAAAACTTAGCTATAGGCAAAAAAGTACTTAATTCAGCAATATAAAGCTATAAATAAGAATTACTAAAATCTTTTAAATAACTAGATTAATTAGATTGTTTCTTTAACACTAATAATTAATAATTTAAACTATAAAGCAGTAATATAGTTCTTATAAAAGATTAATAATGTTTAAACTAAAGCTGTAAGATATAACTTTAATATTATAACTAGCTTTTAAATTATTTAGATAACTATATTAAGATTTAATCAGTTAGCTTTAAATAGAACAGTTTTGCTTATAAGAACTAATATCTATAAGCTATTTAAAAAAGAGAACTTTAATAAATTTAAAGTTAATTTAATAAATTAGCTTAGCTTTAAAGCTATTTAGAAACAAACCTTTTAAATTGCTATTTCTATTTATACTTTATTTGCTATATTTCTAAAAGCTTTAAGAGGAGAGGCTTTTCCCCCTCTATAAGCTAAGAGAAGTAAAACTAAACTTAATTAAAATGTTAAAAGTCTTTAGAACTAACTTTTAAACTAATAGCTTTCTAACTTAATAAAAATAATAGATAATTAGAAAATCTCTATTAGAAGGATTATATATTTCTCTCTAGCTGCAGAAGATCACTATTTAACCTCAGTCTATTCAGTTAAAGTTAATAAAGAAAACCTTAAGCTTTTCTTTTATAGATTATATAATTAATACTAATATATAAGCTATATAGACTATAACTTTAAAGAGGGCTGTTATCTTTAAAAGATAGCTAATAAGAGAAATAGCTTAATTTAATATTTTTAAAAGCGCTATTTCTATAAACCTTAAAATAATAAGTTCTTTATCTTTTAAATAATTATTGCTTTATTAAAATAAGAAGATAAGCTTAACTGAAAAGCTATTATTATTTACTTTAAAAATTAAAATAGTTATAAAGCTATAAAAGCTTAAGCTATTAAAATCTTTAAGCAGAGTATTAGCTGCTTTTAGTTTATACTTATTAAAGTTTTATAAAACTAAAATAACTATAATTTAATTAAAGTTTTCTATAGATTTATAAAAGAAAGAAGTGTTATATTAGATAATAAAATATTTAGTTAAACTTCTGCTTTTTAAGTTTTAGCTGTTAGTAAGCTAGAATATAAAGATTATATCTATATATCTTAACTATATAACTTAGCTTAACTAGATAATATAACTAAAAAAGATTTGCTTAATTTCACAGCAATTAAACTTATAATAACTTAATTGAAAATATATAGAACTAATTTATTCTTATAGAAAAAGATAAAGCTATTAGATTTTAAAAAAGTTAAAAAGAAGCTTTTAAAGTCTCTTTTTAAAAAAGTCTACTTTACTATATAAGATATTAAGAACACTTTAACTATTTTAAAAAAACCTTCTTTTTTTTTAAATTCACTCTAAAAGTTAATTAAACTTATTAGAAAAAAAGGTTATAAAAGAAAATATTTTTTATAATTAAAATAAGCAAAAAGAAAACTTAAATATTAAAATAAGAAAGAAAATCCTTTTTAAATAGGTTTCTGCTTTTGCTAATACTTTAGAACTAAAAAGAGTAAGTGAAATAGAAAGAAAAGCAATATCTAGCAAAGTTATTAAGATTTTTCTTTTAAAACTAATTCTAAAGCTATCTCTTTTAAAAAGTAACTTCTAACTAGCTATATTCTTTAACAGCAAGAACTAAAAGTCTGTTAAAGATAAAAAATTAATTAACAAACTTATCTTATATAAATTATATAGCTTAATTAGTTTATTAGTTAAAAAGGTTTATAAAATTTAGCTTAAATATAGAGAGAAGTTTATTAAAAAGATATATATATTTATAGATAATCTAAAAGGAGTTATTTATATATCTATTCCTATTAAGTTTATAGATTTCACTAAAACCTCAAAAGAAAAAGCCTAATAAACTGACTAAATTTCTAAATATAATAAAGTTATTTAAACCTAAAACTATCTAAAAGTTTTTTTAGTTAAAGCTGTTATTTCTATAGCTGTTAACTAAATAGCTCTAATAATTATTACACTATAATTAATCCTAAAACTCATAATTAGAGATAAACGCCTTAATAACTACTCACTTATATAGAATATTATTAACACTAGCATAAAGTTTAATTTTATAAGCTATTAATATATTTTAAACTATAATATTTTAATTTCTATAACTACTTTAATAATAAGAATAATAACTAAAAGTAACTTAAAGCTACACTTTATTAAAGTATATTATATGCCTATTTAAGTTAATAACTATAAGATTATAATAACTATAATAGTTATTAACTTTAAGATTATTAACTATAACTTACTCTTTAGCTTTCTATTTACTGTTTCTATTAAGCTTATTTTTAAATACTTAAAATGCTTTATTATAGTTATAATAAAAGCAAAAGACTGTAGAAATAATAAAATCAGAAAGATTAATATCTTAGTCAGCTTTATATAATTAGATTCCTTATATTAAATTTAGTAATACTTCTCTAAGTAAGAAAACTATATAAAAAATATCTATAATACTTCTAAAGCTACTAAAAAGCAGCTTAAAACTAATTAAAACTTTAATAATATATATAATAAAGTTTAAGCTTGCTATATTAATACTACTATAAACTATAAAAAAAAATGCCTTCTTACCTAAAAAGAGAAGAAACTTAACCTTCTTAATCAGAAAGAAGCTACTTTTAAAACTGACTAATGCTCTACTCTAATCTTATTTTTAGCAGCACTTAACGTTTTGAGAACTATTACTAAAGCAATAGTTACTTTAATTATAGAAACTATTTAAGCTTACCTTTTAAAAAGTACTAAAAGTTAATACTATCTTTTTAATATTCTAAAAGATTAAATATTCTATAAGTTAGCAAAAAGAGATTTTAAGTCTAACTAAAACTTTATTAATATCTATATAATATATAAACATAAAAATAAAAAAATCCACTTAGTTAATAATTCACCCTTAAATAGATCTATTCCTAATAAGCAGAAAGATTAGAAAAAGATTTTAACTTAAGAAGTAGAAAGCTATTATTAATTTTCTAACTTCCTTTTTATAAGCTATATATATCTATAATTTATATAGTTTAACTGAAGCATTTATTTTACTTCTAAAAGGTTTCTAAAGTTTAAAGTTGCTTAGCTGTATTTTTTACTAAGAGAGATTAAAATACTTAAATATATCTTTATAAACTAAGAAGAAGCATTTATATAGAATTTCACAAAATATAGCTGCATTAATCTTTATATAGCCTTACTATAGAAAATTAAAACTGTTTTATATATTACTTAGCAAGAGAAGGGAATTCCTATCTTTAAGGCTTTATAAAGCAAAATTATTAATATGCTTAAATTATAAGTTATATATAAAATCCTTAAAGAATCTTATAGGTTATATAGAAACTTTTAGTTTTTTATTGCTAAAAGAGACAGCAATATAAGGTTAATTAACTTATATATAAAACTTAATAAGATTAATATTAAGGATATCTTTATTTCTCTAAAAGCTGATAGATTTTTAGAAGACTTTACTAACTGCAAAATTATAAGCCTTTTAGATCTATTTTCTAAATATAACTAAATTTCACTTAATAAGTTAAGCTAAAACCTAACTATATTTGCTATACCTTTAGAGCTATTTAAAATATATATTCTGCTTTAAAAAGCAATAAATTTAGTTGCTTAGTTTATAAAAATTATAATAAGAATTCTTTATAATCTTATTCTAAATATTTATTAACTTTTCTTTAATAATATTCTTATTAAAAAGCCTAAAACAATATATAATAATAACTAAATAATTAAGCTTTTAGAAGTATATCTATATATCTTTAAGCACTTTATAAATCTAAATATAGTTCTTTAGAATTTTAAGCTTACTAATGCTATAATTTCCTCTAAAAAATCTTAGATTTACCAGCCTATTATTAACCTCTTTAGTTATATAGTAAGCAGTAAGAAATATAAGTCTAATTAGAATAAAATAATTAAGATTTTTAAATAAAAAAAGTGTAATAATATTACTACTATTAAAAGCTTTTTTAATATTATTAAGTTTTATTAAGCATAAATTAAAAATTATAATACTATTTCTGCTTTACTAATAAAGCTTTTTTAAAAAGAAGTACTTTTTAAGTAGAAGCTAGAATAATAAGCAGCTATAAAATCTCTTAAGCTTTATTTAATTAGCTTTCTACTACTTTACTTAATTAATTATAAAAAGAAAGCTAGTAAAATCTACTTATTAACTAATATAAGTATTAAAAAGTAGAAAGCTATATTTAAATAATACTACTAAAGCAAAAGATATATTGCTAGATATAAGAATAAGATTTAAATAGATATAGCTTTTAACTATAATATAAAAAAGCTTAAGCTTCAGTTAGTCTTACTTACTCTCAAAAAGCTTTAAAACTACCTCTATAGCATATAATTCACCTTTAAAACTAATATAAAAGTTCTTATAAACTAAATTAATAGTACTACTTCTAACCTATTTAAAGCAGTTCTAACTTAATAGATTATATAAATTAAAATATTTAACTTTAATATTCACTATATGCTAAGTATAAAAAATAAAGCTATAGATAATTTTTTGTAAAAACTAATAGAGAAATCTAATATTTATAGAGCTAAATAAAAAAAAGATTTAAATAAAATAATTAATAATTCTATTTATATACTTAAAGCTAAAGAAGACTTCTAACTAAAAGCAAAAAACTTATTAAGCTTTAAATAGACTTAATTTTAATGCTTAAAGCAAATTACTAAATATTTAGCTTTATTATTATACTTTAAAACTATCTCTTAGATTAACTTTAAGAAATTTAAATTACATATTATAAAATATATATTTTAAAATAGTTTTCTTTTTTAAAAAGAAATAAAGTTAAACCTTATATTAAAGCAAATAGTTAATAATAAGAAAAAGCAAAAGAAGTTAATTTAATATATATATACTAAAGAAAGCTATTAAGATTGCAACACAATATATACTAAACTTCAAAAACAATATATCTAAGAGAATATATATTAAATAATAAATAATAAGATTAAAGGCTGCTTACTTTATATTTAAGCCTAACTAAAGTAATTTAAAAACCTTTATATCTTTTTTATACTTCTAGAAATCCTATTTCAGCATATCTATATTAATATCTAAAAGATTAGTAATTACTCTTTAGCTGAAATCTATAATATACTTATTAGATATATAGAAGTCTATTAGCTTTCTAAAAATGTTAACTTAAAGATAATAGCTAAGTTTATCTAAAAAGATATTATCTGCTATTATAAGATTTATAAACTTTTTATTATTAATAAAAGCTTAAAACATAAAAGGTTTGTTAAGAAATTTAATTAAATCTATAAGAAATAACACTTTATTATTTCAGTATATAATTTAAAAGCTAATAAACTTATAGAAAAGAGCTATTAACTTCTTATTTATACCTTTATAATTTAGTTAGACTTCAGCAAAAAAAAATTAAACTTCAGTTCTTTATATAGCTTTATTTACTAATTAAATATCTATTAAATCTTTTATAAGATATTCCCCTTTTTACTTTATCTATAGATATAATTCTATTATTCTAATTAAAATAAAAAGTGTTATTTAGTAAGTTTTAAACTAGTTAAAGGTTACTAATACTGAAACTAAGCTTCTTTTCTATATATAGATATTTAAATAACTTAATTTAGATTAATATATTACTTTTAAATATATAGTAAAATAATATTGCTAAGTTGCTAAAGATTATAATTAGAGAAATAAATATAAAATATAATATAAGTAACTATAAGTTAGTAATATTATTCTTATATATAATATAAAGCTGTCTATTAATAAAAGTTTTTTTAGTAAGCTTAGTATATAATAGCTAAATCTCTTTTAAATTTAGTAAATATCTCTTTAAACTTTATTTTATTTACTTAAAATATTTACTAAACTTTTAATTAAGTAAATAATAGCTAGTAACTACTTAAAGAAATTTATAATAAATAAGAATAGCTATTTAAATGATATCTTTAAAATAGAAGTTTAATTAGATCTTAAAGAAGCTTTTAGTAAAGTTTTCTCTATAGTAAATTAATTAGATTTTAATATGCTTAGCTTAGTAGAGATTTTAGATCTTAATAAGATATCTATACTAGAAGAAGTAGAAATTAATAATATTAATGCTATAAAAATGCAAATTAAGCAACTATAAGAATAAAATAAAACTTTATAAACTGAAATTAATATTTAATAGAAAAAGAATAAAATAATAATAAATATCTTTATTAAAAATAAAAAGTTTAATAGCTAGTATAAAAATATAGAAAAGCTAAAAAATAGTTAAGTTATAAAATTTATTAATTTCTATTTATTTTTAGTAAGCAAACTAATATTTTATTTATTTATATTTAGTTATTTTTATATTATAATTTATATTAACTATATATTTATATTACTTTTTTTACTTTTAATATATATTTTTATAAAAGAAAGGAGAATATATAATAATAAAAACTAATTAAAATCTTAAAAGACTAAAAAACGCTAAAAAACTTAAAAGAAACTAATATTAACTTTAAAAAATTTAAATCTAAGTTAGTTTAAACACTTTACTAAAAGCTGCTATTACTAAAAACTATATTACACTTTTATTATATATATAAAGCCTCTTTCTCTGCTTTTAAGTAGTTTATCTATCTAATTACAGTTTGAATTATTATTAGAAGCTTAATAAATAAAATATCTCTATCTTTATTAAACTTAAACTTTTTATTTAAATTATCTATTTAATTAAAAAACTCTCTATAATCTTCTTTAATCTTCTTACTTAAAAGAAAATCTAACTAGCTGTTAAAAAAGAATCTAACTCCTCTACTATCTTTATAAAGCATACTATTAGAAATATTCTTTTATAAAATACTCTTTATAATATATCTAACTTACTCTATTTTCTCTTTATTATAGTTAGCTTTATATAAGCATAATAAGCCCTTTTTATAGTAGATATAGTTAAAATAAGTTTTTTTCTACTTAATTTAATAGGAAATATACTTCTAAAATAGCAGAACTATTATAACTACTTAACTGCTTTTAGCAACCTTAAAAGATATTTTAGCTTATTACTTAAAGTATTTATTATAAAGATAAAAGTTGCAGTTACTATATATATATATTAATAAAGCTTTAACTGCTTCTAACTTATTTAACTTCTAATATAACTGCCCTTAAGGACTAAAATAACCTTCAGTAATATAAACCTTATATATAAAAAACAGCTAGCTAAAAAATACTTCTTGCTTTTTAGTTAAAGCTATATATATAATAGAAAACTTTAAAAATAACTTTTAGAACTATTTTGCTATAGCTTTAGTGTAATTTTAAATATTAAGTCTATCTATAAATCTAAGTTTATATTAAATTAAGCTAATAGAACTTTTAATTAAAGTTTATAAAAGGAAAAATAAAATTTATAAATAAGTTAGTAATTAATTTAATTAAAACTAAAATTAACTTATTATAACTAAAACAGTTATAATAGTTTAATATAAATAAAACTTATTATTTTTATTTAGCTTATTAATAGTAGCAATAAGAATAAAAAAGAAAGGAAAAAGCTTATATAAAGCATTTTAAGCAGTAGTATAAAAATAATTAGAGTTAATTTTAATATTTATAATTATATATATTATATAACTTAAGAAGGTTTAACTATTATTATAAAGGGTTAATTAAACTAAAAAATATAAAAGTTAATATATTAAAAAGAAAAAAGAAAAGATATAGCTAAATAAAAGAAATATACTTTTTTATATCTAACTAGAAAACAGCAGTTGCAACAACTTAAAAGCTTATTTACTGCAGCAATCTATTAATAGAATAAAAAACAATTCAAAAAGCCTTTTACTTTAAATCTAAAGTTAGCTAAACTAGAAAAAATATATTTATTTAAGTTTTAACAGTAAGAGCAAAACAGATATATTAATTTAAACACTACTATCTATAAAAGAAGGTATTTAACCTTTAAGTAACTTATAAATAGATTATAAGAAACCTTTAACTCTTCTATAACTACTATATTAACTTTTCTCTTAAAAACATATCACTATAAGTTTAATTAAGCATTTAGTAACTATATTTAACTTTAGTTACTTTTATATTATTAAATTTCACTAGTTACTTTTTCTTTCTCTATTTATAACCTTTAGCATTTAATTTCACCTTTAAAAAATTATTAAACGCTTTTAATAACTATATTAATCTTACTTTTAAAAAACTACTTTGTATAACTAACTAGCTCTTTTCTCACTTAAAAACTATATTTTTAGAAAAAATATTAACTACTAATACTAAATTCACTTTTCTTATATCTATAAAAGAAAACATTTCAACTTATTAACTTTCTATTAAATATCTTTATATATCTATATATAATAACTACTCTACTTTAATAACTACTTTCACATTTAACTTCAACACTTTAACTAAGTTTAACTATCACTAAGATAACTTAAAAATCACATTTCTAATTCTTTTATTTACTTTTGCTAACTTTTAATAAAAATTATTATTATAATTAGTAACTTTCTTATTTACTTACTGCACTTTTACCTTTTTAATTCTTTCTTTTATTTTAAGAATATTTTATTACTATAAGTTTAAAAAGATTATAATATAAAACTGTTCAATCTACTTTATAACTATCTATATATTTATTTCTTTTTTTTAGTAATTAAAAACAGCAAAATATCTGCTGCTTTTTCTCTTCTTTCTAGCTTTTCTCACTCTCTTATTCTCTATAGAGTTTAAAAGAGCATTTAGAATATAAATAATATTAAAAAGATCTATAAAAACCTTTTAACTTATATCTACTGCTTTTATAAAGATCAGTTATTTAAATATAAAATAACTAAATAGATTAAAAATATATTTAAACCTTTAGAAGGTGAAAACCTTTCTGCTTTAGATTGCTACTTTAATATAAATATTCTCAATGCAGTTAATATATTAATTAAAGAGAGTTAATATATCTTTTCTATTTATTTTAAAAACAGTCTTCTTAAGATTATATTTAATATAATTAAGCCTATTAAAGCTTTAATTAACTTATACAAGTTTATAAACACTTTAAAGCTTAAAGTTACTAAAGACCACTTTATACTTAAATAGATATACAGAAGTAAAGATATTATAAATATAATACTAATTAAGTAATAAAGTAATAGATTTATTAAAGCTAGTAATAATTACTAATAGCATAAATAAAGTTAAAAAACCTAAGAAAAATGCCTTTTTAACCTCTATAACCTTTTAGGTTGCCTTTAGAGAAAAAACCTCTTTAATGCTAAATATATTAAATCAGCTTATAAGCTTACTATTAGAGATATTAATAAGGAAGGCTGTTTAAAGATCTATATAATGCTTACCTCTTAAATTAAAGATAGCAATATAAAAGCAATAGAAAAAAAAAATTGTTAGAAAAATAAAACTTTATTATTTTTATTAAGACTTATAAAAGTAATAGTTAGTTTTTAATTATAATTATTAATTAGAGAAATAGCTTATATCTCTACTTAAACTTTATTTAAAACTTTAAGTTTATTACTATTACTTTTAATGCTTTTTAAACTAAATTTTAAGAAATAGTAAAACTTATTAAAAACTAATATAAAATCTATAAAGCGCTAATAGAGATATAAAATATTATTAATTATACTACTTTTATTATTTTAAACTTCTAATTTAAATTATTAAATAATATCTAGAAGTATAGCTTCTATTATGCTAACTTTACTTATTATATATTTTATAAAGAAAACTACAGCTTAAAGATAACTTAGTTGAAATATATATTAAATAATAAAATTATAATAGATAACTATTATAAGTTTCTTTTTAACTATTAGGTTTAGCTTATTATTAATAAGTTTAGCTTTAAAGGAGGTAATAATATTAAAAGACTTTAAGTTAAGTTTAATTAGACCTTTAATAAATAAGTTAACGCTATAGAAACTATAGCTAGAAATAGTAGAAGCTAAAGATCTGCTAATATTAACTTAGCAGAAAAAAGAGTTAAAAAACTATACCTAGCTTATTTTAATCAGTTTTTAGTTCTTTAAGATTTAGTAATAATTACTAAGGAAAACCTAATTGCTTCTCTTAAAACTTATAATTTAAATAACCTTATAAGATATAAAGATCTTAATCTTTTAACTTATATAGATAATACTAAAAAAGCAGATTATCCTTTTAAAAGAATAAAAAAAGAGCTTAATCAGTAGGTTAAAATAAAAAACCTTTAAAAGGCAATATATTAAACTAAAACTAAAAGATAAAAAGAAAGGCTTAATTTGCTTAAGAAAGTTAATAGATTAAATAATTATATTTTAAACTAATTTCTTTTTATATAAGATAATTTAGTTGAAGATATTGCTTAGTATATAAAGCCTTAAGATTTTTATCTACTTCTAACTATACTAGAAAGATACTTTCTACTTAATATACAGTATACTAAAGAGCTATAGAAAGAAGATAATAATACTATTTATATAGAGCAAGAGATAGTTATAAACTTAAAGCAAAGCAAAAATACTAGCTTAAAAGCTTTAAAAGCTAGATATAATATTAAATATATAAAGTAAAGCTGATTAAGTTTTTTTCTCTTTAGTATATAAAAGACTTAAAAGATATATAAAAAGAAGTAGAGTTTTTAGAATTTTTAGAATTTTTAATATTTTTAACTTAAAAGTAAAAAATTAAATAGATGTTTTTATAAATATTAGGTGTTATTATAAGAGGAAATAGCTTATATAAGTAGATAGAAGCTTAGTCAGCTTATAATAAAAAAACTAAATAGATAAGTAAGAAATATATTTATTTTTATACTTTTTTTATTCTTCTTAATAACTTTAGTAATTAATTCTTTAAGACAGCTTATAGGATTTTTTAACTTAACTTATAGCAAAAATCTACTAAATTCCACTTTTCAGCAATTAAATAAAAATAAGTGTTTTTAAGCTTTTTTAGCTTTAGTTAAACTTACTTTTTATTTTCTTTATTATTTTTATTAATCTTTGTTATACCTCTTAGATTATTTAAAATTAAAATAGAGCAAAATATTATAAAAATAATACTACTAAACTTCTTTTTAGCAGCTTATTTTCTCTTAAAGAATTATATAACTAAAAAGATAAAAAGAATAGAAGTTATAAATAAAGCATAACTTAGTTAAGCTTATATTTATATATTTATTTATATATCTCTTTTAGTTATAAAGGAATTAATATATAAGTGCTTAGAAATCTTTCAGAGGATTTTCACTTAAAGTAGAGTGCTTAGTATATCTGATAAGTTTTCTTTCTTATCCTATTGCAGTATTAGAGATATTATAAGTTAATACTTAATAATAGTAATCTATCTATTAGTTATAGAAGTTTATTAAGTTTATAGTTATATAAACAGCTTTATAAAGAATAGCTATATAATTTTCTTATATAATAGTCTTTATAGCTAACTTACTCTTTATAAGCTGCTTTTTAAAAAGTCTAACTACTATCTAAAGAGAAAACAAATTCTTATTTAAAATATCTAAAGTAATAAAACCTATAAAAGATTATAAAATCAAAAACACCTATAAAAGATTTATATTTTTATTTATCTCAAAAGTATTTAGTTCTTTTAAATCAGTTTTAATAAGAAACTTATATCTTAAAACGCTTATAAATAAAGCATTAGCTTTATCTATTTTATTTAAAATCTAAAGCTAAATTATACTTATAAGTTTAATATTAACACTTATAAATAGCTAGTTTTAAATATATCTTAAGAGTTATTTCTTAGTTTTCTAATTATCTTAAGCTTCTATAGCAGAAATACCTTATTATTTAATAAATATTCTATATCTAACTTAAAAAAAAGAGTCTTTAAGCTTTATAGCTTTCAGCTTAATCAGCTTAAGAGAAGCTTAACTTTAAGTTAGCATAAAAGCATTAGAAATTTATATAATATTATTCTCACTAATAGATTACTACTAAAGATTAATATTATATTTTAAAAAGTCTACTTATTTACACTTAATTGCTTACTTAGAGATCTATTTATTATAAACCTTTCTACTCTACTTATTAAGAAGTATAAAATACTCTTCAGAAGAAGATATATTAATTCTATTTTTACTCTTAAAGTTAAGCACTTTAAGTCTATTTAAATTAATATATTTCTAAATATTATAAGTAATATAAATAACTTTAAAGTAGTTAAACTAAACTAATTAATTCTTATAAGTCTTTAACTTAATCTATATAGCTTTAAAGCAAAAGTCTATTTTAAAAGCCTTTTTAAAAGAGTAAAACATCTTATAAGTTATAAAAATTAATTATAAAAATATAAAAAGAGAAAAAAAAAACCTATTCACTTTATAAGATATTCTAATAGCAATAAAGAAATTAAATTAAAGTTCTAATAAGCTAAACTTATAATTACTAAAAGCTAGCAGTTAAAAAAAACCTAAAAAGTTTATAAAAAAGTATATATTGCTTAAGAGGAGTTTACCCTTATAAGCATCTTTAAATTATAAGCTTATAAGGCTTATACTAGTTATATAACCTGCTTCCTCAGTAAGGCTTACTGAGAGGCTGTGCAAAGCAGAAAGCATATTATGAAGTAGATCGCTACACTATATTAATACTACTATAAACTATAAAAAAAAACATCTTTTTACTTAAAAAAAAAGAAATTTAATCTTTTTAATTAAAAAAAGCTACTTTTAAAACTAACTAATATTTTACTTTAATCTCACTTTTAATAGCATTTAATATTTTAAAAACTATTACTAAAGCAGTAGTTATTCTAATTATAAAAACTATTTAAATTTATCTTCTAAAGAATACTAAAAGTTAATAATATCTTCTTAATATTCTAAAGGATTAAGTATTTTATAAATTAGCAAAAAGAGATTTTAAGCTTAATTAAAGCTTTATTAATATCTATATAATATATAAATATAAAAATAAAAAGATCTACTTAGTTAATAATTCACTTTTAAATAGATTTATTTCTAATAAATAGAAAAACTAAAAGAAAATTTTAATTTAAAAAATAAAAAGCTATTATTAACTTTCTAACTTCCTTTTTATAAGCTATATATATCTATAATTTATATAGTTTAATTGAAATATTTATTTTATTTTTAAAAGGTTTTTAAAGCTTAAAATTATTTAGCTATATCTTTTGCAAAAAAAAATTAAAATACTTAAATATATCTTTATAAACTAAAAAAAAGCATTTATATAAAACTTCATAAAATATAGTTATATTAATTCTTATATAGCTTTATTATAAAAGATTAAAACTGTTTTATATATTATTTAATAAAATTTTTTTTTCTATTTCTAAAGCTTTATAAAGTAAAGTTATTAATATACTTAAATTATAAGTTATATATAAAATCTTTAAAAAATCTTATAAATTATATAGAAACTTTTAATTTCTTCTTATTAAAAAAGATAATAATATAAAACTAATTAACTTATATATAAAGCTTAATAAGATTAATATTAAAAATATCTTTATTCTTTTAAAAGCTAATAAATTCTCAAAAACCTTTACTAACTATAAAATTATAAATCTTTTAAACTTATTTTCTAAATATAACTAAATTTTACTTAATAAGTTAAACTAAAACCTAACTATATTTATTATACTTTTAAAGCTATTTCAAATATATACTCTATTTTAAAAAGTAATAAATTTAATTATTTAGTTTATAAAAGTTATAATAAGAATTTTATATAACTTTATTCTAAATATTTATTAACTTTTCTTTAATAATATTTCTATTAAAAAGCTTAAAATAATATATAATAATAACTAAATAATTAAGTTTCTAAAAATATATTTATATATCTTTAAGTATTTTATAAATCTAAATATAGTTTTTTAAAATTTTAAACTTATTAATATTATAATTTCTCTTAAGAAATCTTAGATTTATTAGTTTATTATTAACTTCTTTAGCTATATAATAAGCAGTAAGAGATATAAGTTTAATTAGAATAAAATAATTAAGATTTTTAAATAAAAAAAGTATAATAATATTACTACTATTAAAAGCTTTTTTAATATTATTAAGTTTTATTAAGTATAAATTAAAAATTATAATATTATTTCTACTTTATTAATAAAGCTTTTTTAAAAAGATATATTTTTTAAATAAAAACTAAAATAATAAATAGCTATAGAATTCTTTAAGCTTTATTTAATTAGCTTTCTACTACTTTACTTAATTAATTATAAAGAAGAAACTAATAAAATCTACTTATTAACTAATATAAATATTAAAAAGTAGAAAGCTATATTTAAGTAATATTATTAAAATAAAAGATATATTGCTAAATATAAAAATAAAATCTAAATAAATATAGCTTTTAATTATAATATAAAAAAGCTTAAGCCTTAGTTAATTTTATTTGCTTTTCAAAAGCTTTAAGATTATCTTTATAGTATATAATTTACTTTTAAAACTAATATAAAAGTTCTTATAAACTAAATTAATAGTATTATTTCTAATCTATCTAAAGCAGTTCTAACTTAATAGATTATATAAATTAAAATATTTAACTTTAATATTTACTATATATTAAGCATAAAGAATAAAACTATAAATAGTTTTTTATAAAAACTAATAAAAGAATTTAATATTTATAAAGCTAAATAAAAGAAAGATTTAAATAAAATAATTAATAATTCTATTTATATATTTAAAGCTAAAGAAAACTTCTAACTAAAAGTAAAAAACTTATTAAGCTTTAAATAAGCTTAATTTTAATACTTAAAATAAATTACTAAATATTTAGCTTTATTATTATACTTTAAGATTATTTTTTAAATTAATTTTAAGAAATTTAAATTATATACTGCAAAATATATATTTTAAAATAGTTTTTTTTTAAAAAAAAGAAATAAAATTAAACTTTATATTAAAATAAGTAGTTAATAATAAAAAACAGCAAAAGAAGTTAATTTAATATATATAT
Organism: Colletotrichum horii; assembly: GCA_027406005.1. NCBI lineage: Eukaryota > Fungi > Ascomycota > Sordariomycetes > Glomerellales > Glomerellaceae > Colletotrichum > Colletotrichum horii. Next base: position 5,700,127 of record JANVYB010000001.1, on the reverse strand, counting down.
ATTAAAAGAAGCTATTAAAGCTATAACATAATATATATTAAACTTTAAAAATAATATATTTAAAAGAATATATATTAAATAATAAATAATAAAATTAAAAGCTATTTATCTTATATTTAAGTCTAACTAAAGCATTTTAAAGATCTTTATATTTTTTTTATACTTTTAGAAATTTTATTTTAATATATCTATATTAATATCTAAAAGATTAATAATTACTCTTTAGCTAAAGCTTATAATATACTTATTAGATATATAGAAGCTTATTAGCTTTCTAAAAATATTAACTTAAAAATAATAATTAAGTTTATTTAAAAAGATATTATTTACTATTATAAAATCTATAAGCTTTTTATTTTTAATAAAAGCTTAAAAAATAAAATATTTATTAAAAAACTTAATTAAATCTATAGAAAATAATATATTATTATTTTAATATATAATTTAAAAGCTAATAAACTTATAGAAAAAAGCTATTAATTTTTTATCTACACTTTTATAACTTAGTTAGACTTTAGCAAAAAGAATTAAACTTTAGTTTTTTATATAGTTTTATTTACTAATTAAATATCTATTAGATCTTTTATAAAATATTCTCTTTTCTACTTTATTTATAGATATAACTTTATTACTCTAATTGAAATAAAAAATATTACTTAATAAGTTTTAAATTAGTTAAAAGTTATTAATACTGAAATTAAGCTTTTTTTCTATATATAAATATTTAAATAACTTAATTTAAATTAATATATTACTCTTAAATATATAGTAAAGTGATATTATTAAGTTGCTAAAAACTATAATTAAAGAAATAAATATAAGATATAATATAAATAGCTATAAATTAATAATATTATTTTTATATATAATATAAAGCTGTCTATTAATAAAAGTTTTTTTTAATAAATTTAATATATAATAACTAAATCTTTTTTGAATTTAATAAATATCTCTTTAAATTTTATTTTATTTATTTAAAACATTTATTAAACTTTTAATTAAATAAATAATAGCTAGCAAGCTTTAATATAATCAGCTTTGCTATATATGCTGCTATGCTGTTCAGCTTTATGCTGTACAGCTAGTGCTGTTACTATTCTGTTAGTCTATTTAGCTAGAGTATGCGTTTAACTTTATGATGTTTAGAGGGTTTGCTTGTCAGTAGGAATGTATAAGGTTTCTGTACTGTTTTCTTTAACTAGTAGAGGGTATAGGTTAAAGTGCCTATATAGTGTTTCTAGAATTATGCTTGTGAATAAGGTATATTTGCTGTAGTCTTTTTGCAGAGAGGTTGTATTATAACTATAAACTTAATAATAGCTAGTAACTATTTAAAGAAATTTATAGTAAATAAAAATAGTTATTTAGATAATATTTTTAAAATAAAAGTCTAATTAAATCTTAAAGAGGCTTTTAATAAAATCTTTTTTATAATAAATTAATTAGATTTTAATATATTTAGCTTAATAGAGATTTTAAACTTTAATAAGATATTTATACTAAAAAAAGCAGAAATTAATAATATTAATATTATAAAAATATAAATTAAATAATTATAAGAATAAAATAAAACTTTATAAACTGAAATTAATATTTAATAGAAAAAAAAATAATAAATATTTCTATTAAAAATAAAAAGTTTAAAAGCTAATATAAAGATATAAAAAAGCTAACAAATAGCTAAATTATAGAATTTATTAATTTTTATCTATTTTTAATAAATAAAATAGTATTTTATTTATTTATATTTAATTACTTTTATATTATAATTTATATTAATTATATATTTATATTGCTTTTTTTACTTTTAATATATATTTTTATAAAAGAAAAAAAGATATATAATAATAAAAACTAAAAAATACTAAAAGACTTAGAAGAAACTAATATTGATTTTAAAAAATTTAAATTTAAACTAATTTAAATACTTTACTAAAAGTTACTATTATTAAAAACTATATTATGCTTTTATTATATATATAAAGCTTTTTTTTCTATTTTTAAATAGTTTACTTATCTAATTATAGTTTAAGTTATTACTAAAAGCTTAATAAATAGAATATCTTTATTTTTATTAAACTTAAACTTTCTATTTAAATTATTTATTTAATTAAAAAACTTTCTATAATTCTCTTTAATTACTTTACTTAAAAGAAAATCTAATTAGCTATTAAAAAAGAATTTAATTTTCTACTATCTTTATAAAGTATATTATTAGAAATATTCTTTTATAAAATACTTTTCTTAATATATTTAACTTATTCTATTCCTTTCTTATTATAATTAGCTTTATATAAATATAATAAACTTTTTTTATAATAGATATAGTTAGAATAAACTTTTTTTTACTTAGTTTAATAGAAAATATATTTCTAAAATAATAAAACTATTATAACTGCTTAACTACTTTTAGCAACTTTAAAAAATATCTTAGTTTATTATTTAAAGTATTTATTATAAAGATAAAAATTAAAGTTATTATATATATATATTGATAAAACTTTAACTATTTTTAATTTATTTAACTTTTAATATAACTGCTTTTAAAAACTAAAATAATCTTTAGTAATATAAACTTTATATATAAAAAATAGCTAGCTAGAAAATATTTTTTACTTTTTAATTAAAGCTATATATATAATAGAAAACTTTAGAAGTAATTTTTAAAACTATTTTACTATAGCTTTAATATAATTTTAGATATTAAATCTATTTATAAATTTAAATCTATATTAAATTAAGCTAATAGAACTTTTAACTAAAGTTTATAAAAAGAAAAGAGAAGCTTATAAATAAATTAGTAATTAATTTAATTAAAATTAAAATTAATTTATTATAATTAAAGTAGTTATAATAATTTAATATAAATAAAGTTTACTATTTTTATTTAGTTTATTATTAATAGTAATAAAAATAAAATAAAAAAAGGTTTATATAAAGTATTTTAAATAGTAATATAAAAATAACTAAAGTTAATTTTAATATTTATATTATATATATTATATAAGTTAAAAAGATCTAATTATTATTATAAAAAGTTAATTAAACTAAGAAATATAAAAGTTAATATATTAAGAAGACGAAAAACAAATATAGCTAAATAGAAGAAATATATCTTTTTATATCTAATTAAAAAAGTAGTTAATATTAAAAATAGCAGTTATAATAACTTAAAAGCTTATTTACTATAGTAATCGATTAATAAAATAAAAAATAATTTAAAAAGCTTTTTATTTAAAATTTAAAATTAATTAAACTAAAAAGAATATATTCATTTAAATTTTAATAGTAAGAATAAAATAGATATATTAATTTAAATATTACTATCTATAAAAAGAGGTATTTAACTCTAAATATTTTATAAATAAAATATAAAAAACCTTTAACTTTTTTATAACTATTATATTAACTTTTTTCTTAAAAATATATTATTATAAGTTTAACTAAATATTTAATAACTATATTTAATTCTAATTACTTCTATACTATTAAATTTTATTAATTACTCTTTTTCTTTCTATTTATAACTTTTAATATTTAATTTTACTTTTAAAAAATTATTAAATACTTTTAATAACTATATTAATTTTATTTTTAAAAAACTACTTTATATAACTAATTAGCTTTTTTATTACTTAAAAACTATATTTTTAAAAGATTTATTAACTACTAATATTAAATTCACTTTTTTTATATCTATAAAAAGAAATATTTTAACTTATTAACTTTCTACTAAATATCTTTATATATCTATATATAATAACTATTTTATTTTAATAATTATTTTTATATTTAATTTTAATATTTTAACTAAACTTAACTATTATTAAAATAACTTAAAAATTATATTTTTAAATTTTTTATTTATTTTTATTAACTTTTAATAAAAATTATTATTATAATTAATAACTTTTTTATTTACTTACTATACTTTTACTTTCTTGATTCTTTTTCTTTTTAAAATATTTTATTACTATAAGTTCAAAAAGATTATAATATAAAACTATTTAACTTACTTTATAACTATTTATATATTTATTTCTCTTTTTTAGTAATTAAAAATAACAAAATATTTATTACTTCTTTTTTTTCTAATTCTTTTTGCTTTTTTATTCTTTATAAAGCTTAAAAAAATATTTAAAATATAAATAATATTAAAGAGATTTATAAAAGTCTTTTAATTTATATTTACTTTTTCTATAGGGAATAATTAATTAAATATAAAATAACTAAATAAATTAAAGATATATTTAAACTTTTAAAAAATAAAAACCTTTTTATTTTAGATTGCTATTTTAATATAAATATTTCTAATATAGTTAATATATTAATTAAAAAAAGCTAATATATTTATTTTATTTACTTTAAAAATAGTGTTTTTAAAATTATATTTAATATAATTAAGCTTATTAAAGCTTTAATTAACCTATAGAAGCTTATAAATATATTAAAACTTAAAATTACTAAAGACTACTTTATATTTAAATAGATATATAAAAATAAAAATATTATAAATATAATACTAATTAAATAATAAAATAATAGATTTATTAAAACTAATAATAATTACTAATAGTATAAATAAAATTAAAAAACCTAAAGAAAAAACTTTTTAAAGCTAAATATATTAAATTAGTTTATAAGCTTATTATTAAAGATATTAATAAAAAAAGTTATTTAAAAATCTATATAATATTTACTTTTTAAACTAAAAATAGTAATATAAAAACTAATAAAAAAGAAGAAAGGTTTTTAGAAAAATAAGACTTTATTATTTTTATTAAAACTTATAAAAGTAATAATAAATTTTTAATTATAATTATTAACTAAAAAAGTAATTTATATCTCTATTTAAATTCTATTTAGAACTTTAAATCTGCTAAGAGCTAGCAGTTAGAAGAGACTTAAAGAGTTTATAAAAAGGTGTATATTGCTTAAGAGGAGTTTACCTTCATAAACATCCTTAAATTGTAAGCTTGCAAGGCCTATGCTAGTTATATAACCTACTTCTTCAGTAAAGCTTACTAAGAGGCTGCATAAGGTAGGAAGCGTATCATGAGGTAGATTGCTATATATCCCTTCAGCTGTAAGAACAGCTGAATATGCCTTATATATACGTCAAAATGCTTATAAGCTAAAATGAATTGTATAAAGACTGAATATATATAGAAAATCTAAAAACTCTTTATAAAAAAAGAATAACTTAAAAGCCTGCTTTTTATATTAGAGTTGAAAGCATTTTAATAAGCACTTTTAACTTATAATCTATTTAGACAGCTTTATAAATATATAAACTGCACTAACTTATACACTCTATGCTTATAAGTAAGAGTAGTTAACTGACTGAATATAAATAAATAAAAAAAGAATTTTCTTAAGCTATATATAAATCTATTTTTTCCTCTTATATAACCTTTTATATTTTATTATAATTATTTATCCTTTATATTTTCTATTATAACACTATCTTTTGAGAATTATACATCTTTATAATCCTTCTTATAAGTCTTTTCTTATCTTATTATATAATCTTTAAGTTTTGTTATAGCTTGTAAAACTGCTTATATATGCTGCCTTCAGCTGCAGGCTGAGCAAAACTAAGTCTTAAGAGATTAAGCTGCTTATGCTGCTGCTTGCAATACTTATAATTTAACTGATAAGCTTAATAAATGTTATTATAATCTTTTTATATATTTTCTGCTAATAAGATTAATCTAGCTATAGACTTTATTGATAAGGCTTATAAAGACCTGCCTTCTAAGGTTTATTTCTATTAATATCTTTATAAATATCTTCTTAGAACTATTTTTAATAATTATGCTTTTGCTTTTAAGTAGGTTTATAAAGAAATAGTAGAAAAGCTTGCTTTTACTGTTTATAAGTTAAAAGGTAATAAAATTGATTTTTCTAATCTTTCTCTTAAAAACTTTAACTTAATTATAATTCTTAAGTTTTATAAATATATAGGTTTTAATATTACTTCTTCTTTTAAGTAAGAATGCTTATTAAAATGTTTTCTAATAAGTTATAATAAGGAGATTATTACTCTTAAAGAGAACCTTATTAAGAAGCTTTTTAAGTCTGCAAAGAGTTTATCTTCTTTTTGTTTCTTATAAGTCTATCTGCTTATCTTGCTCTAAAGCATATCTTATATACCTCTATTAAAGCTTAATCTTACTAAGATAGTAGCAGTAACACTTTGCTTTTATTTTCTCAGAAGAAGCTTAATAGGTTTTATTTGCTTGTTTTTATAAGCTTATAAGCTAACTGCTTTTAAGTATTTATTCTGCTAAAGAAGGAGATAAAAACTATAATTATAAGGCTAGCAAGCTTAATAAGTGTAAGTGCTTATGCTATATTATAAGCAATAGCTGTAGTAACTATTATACTTATTGCTATTATTTAACTAATCTTAGCTATTATGATTTCTATTTTAAGAGCAGTTATAATAAGTATACTATAATTCCTTATAAGCTTGCTTATAAAGCTGAAAAGCTTAATATTGCTATTTTTAAGTGTAAGCTTATTTATTCTATCTCTAAGGTTAAAAAAGCTTAGAGAGTAAGTTATTCAACTTATAAGTTGTTTTTATTGCTAATAAGTATGTAGTATTTTTTGAAGGCTTATAAGGTTTAGAAGTCTGTATAAAATGCTTATAAAGAGGATTTTTCTACCTCTTAGTATTATAAAATTCTGAAGATTTATAAGTTTCTTGCTGCTTAAAAGCTTGCTGCTATTAAGAAACTTATTATAAAGTTTCTTATAAATAAAAAAAAGGTAGTATAAGTAAAGTAGAAGTTAAAAAGTCTAAAGAGTAAGGTCTTTTATAAGCTTTCTCTTTCTCTAACATCTTACTAAGTGATACCTCTCTTTATAAGCTTTTCTAGAAGCATAAAGTTTTAAGAGTGCTGTTTCTTATAGTTATCTTAAGTGTATTTAATTGAGAATTCTAATAAGGAGAATATTGCAAAGGTTTCTCTTTCTATATATTATAAAAAAGTAATAGAGAGCAAGTAAAGCTTTTATGATATCTATCTCTTATAAAGTAATAATCTTTTTATAAGTGCTTTTTCTTTTGTTCTTTTAGTTATAAAGAACACTTCTATTAAACGTTTTTATAAGCATATATCTACTTTTAAGCCTGTTGTTAAAAAGGTTTATATAGGTTCTAATATTGCTAATACTTAGCAGCAGCCTACATCTTATAAGTCTCTTTATGCTCTATTATCCTCTGTTACTGAGAGCGCTCTGCTGATCTTACGCTTTAGTACTTTATCTATCTTATAAGCTAGAATGCTGCCTTCTTCCTCTTAAGGCAGACCTTTAGTTTCTGCCACTTTAAGCTTTACTTCTTTTTATTAATACTTATAAAGTACTATTCTCTATTACTTTGCTTATATACTATATATGCTCTTTAGAAAGTATAAAGTCTCTAAGTGTAACTTTTCTAATATTAATAAGAGATTAGAGAATCTCTTATAAGAGATTAATTTAAGCTTTTAAGAGCGTTTTAATATTATTAAAGATATTGAGGGTTTTTTCAACTTAGCTTAGTTTTCTATTAAAGACCTTTAGAGAGCTATTTATAAGCTTAGCATCTTATACTAAGTTTATAAATATAGTTTTCTTATAAGTATAGTGTTTTAATATTTAATAGGTAGCTTGTTTTAGTTTAGAGATCTATAGGGTTTTTATTTTATAAGAGATATTTTAGGTTTTTAGGTAGTTTTTAAGGTTTTATATAAATAAGAGAAACCTAGCTTTACTTTGCAATTTTATAAGTATAATATAACTAGATATATTATATTTCTAAGGTTTAAAAGTGAGCAGAAGTGTTTAAACTTCACTTATAAGAGGTTTTTTATAAGTCTGTTTGCAAGCATTTTATTTATAAGTATATAGATAACTTAAAAGCTTTCTTTCTAATATTTCTATTTTAACTATATATTATAAATATTAATATATCTTAAGTAAGTGCTTAATCTCTCTCTTTTGCTTATAATAAGTTTAATTGTTTATTAGTTATTATAATAGATATTCTAAATGTCACTAAGTTTAAGTTTGATATTTTTAAATAGCTTTTAGAGAGCAACTATCTCTTTTGCTGTTTCTGCTAAGCTTAAGAGTTTTACTTCAATAGTTAAAGTTATAACTGTTGCTTATTAAGTTGCTTTTTATTAAATTAGTCTTCTGAATAGTATTATAAGATATCTTTATGAAGTTTGATATATAGCTTTATTATCTGCAAATAAAGCATTTATTGCAATAAGAAGTATTTAGGTATCTATAAGTCTACTTCTTAAGATGTTAAAGCATATAGAAAGATATTTAGTTCTATATAGGTATTATATTATATATCTTACTGCATTTAGATGCTTTTAAGATAGGTTTATAAAGAATTTTAAAAGCAGTACTGCTGTAAAGGTAACATCTGCCTGTATAAGTATAATAGTATAAAGTATTAATTTAACTATCTCTTAGTAGATTTTAACCTTTTAAATTATTATTTGCTTTAAGTTCTTTTTGAGATCTATTTGTAGAAGTAGTGTTAATAAGTAAGTAGCGTTTTATAAGTTAAACTTTTAAGCAATCTTTTCAATATATAAGTTATGAACTAGAAATATCTTTTAAGCTTTCTAATCTCTTATAACCTGCACTCTAAGGTATTATTTAATATCTTCTTGCTTTTTAATTTTATATTTTTCTTTAATTCTTTTAATAATCTTATTAGCTTTTTTTTAATAGTTTTTATAAAAAAGAACTAAGAAGTTATCTATATAAAAAACTATTATAACCTTTTAGTTAGGATTTTAGAAGAGGTATAAGTTTTCTTTTAAGCTTTACAGACTAAGTCTTATAAAAGTTAAGCTGAATTCTTTATACTAGAGGAGTAAGGTATTTTGAAGTCTATATAGAGCTCTATTTAGCTTAATAATATATCTTACTAAAGATTTAAGATGCTTTATAAGTTTCTCTATTTCTTAAAGTAGCTTATAAGTGATTAGTTCTCTTCTTTTTGGCATTTTAGCATTTAGGAATATATTAACTATATTATATTAAAAGATCTTATAATTAAACTAAGTATTAATTGCTATTGTAACCTAAAAGGTTTTTAATATAAAGGTTGCTATATAAATATTCTTAAGATCTCTTAGTTAGAAGTCTCCTCTTATAACAATTTAAGCTTTTATCTCTATAAGATATCTATTTATATTTAGCTTATAAGTAAAGACTTATTTTAAAGGAAGGGGCTTTAAGTATGCTTTTAAGCAGTTTAAAACCTTCTATATCTTAAAGTTAATAATCTTTTGAAGTTTCTTATAGTATGCAGTAATAAATAGCTTCTAAAGCTATCTTAAAAGCTTCTTTATATCTTTTTAAGTCTTTAAGAGCAGTAGTAGTTCTAAGTAATGAATTTTCTCAGATTGTAGAAAGAGTTCTAGAGGTGGTTTTAGTACTAAGCTTTTAAAAGTTTAGCTTCTGAAGGGTTTTTTAGATTCTAACTTTATTATCTTATGAAATATATAATAAAGTCCTTTGCTTTCCTCTATTGCTTTCTATTTCTCTAGTATAAAAGTAGTAAAGAAGTATTTCTAATCTTATTTATTAGATATTATAACTTCTTTTATTATATTAATAGAGATATTAGAGAATATAGTAAATATACTTTTTAGATTGCTTTAAAGGCTACCTTTCTCATAAAAGTGAGTTTAAGTATAAATCTTCTTTATATAGATATGCTTTTTCTATAGCTTAAAAGGTCTTTCTTATATATTATTAAGGTTAGGCTATGCCTTAAGAAGAAGAAAGTTCTTATAAGTGTTATTTATTTCTATTAGTCTAAAGTTTGCTATACCTCTCAATAGAAGCCTTATTCCACTAGTTTCTAATGCTTCATAAGATTTAAGTTTAGTGGTTATAGCATCACTTCTTAGGCTTTTATTGCCTATAGGCTTTAGGTTTTGCTTAAGAGGTTCACTCTTAAGATCTTAGCCTATTAGTTTAAGAGATGCTTTAGGAGTGAGAAAGCTATGTTAAGTGTTCTTAAGTATAGTCTTCTGATTTTCTATACTTTATAGCAACTATTATGCTATAATTCTTTTATTAAAGATAAAGTTAATTTTATTTAGAATACTAAAGCTTATAAGTGTAGCAGAAGTAGAAAGTAATTCTTTAATTTCTTCTATAATAGATCTTATAATTATAAGCTTTATAGCTTTTTTAGTATCTTATTTTACGTAGAACTTACTCTTATTAAATATAATGTTTTATAAGATAATAACTCTTTTAAGCTTTAAGATTTAGATCTTATAGAGATTATATATATTTAGTATATATTTTATAAGATATTTAATATAGCTTTATAAGACCACTTTAAACTCTCTTCTCTCTATCTTTTTTTCTCTTTTTCTCTTAAGGATATATGCTTTATAACTATAGATATATATTCCTCTTCAGTAAGGTTAAGTTTTTAGGCTTTATAGAATGCTATAGGCTAATGCTTAAGCGTTAATATATTCTTTAAACTATTCTTCTTCTACTTTATTAGAAGACTTTCATTTTGTTAATATATAAGGACTTATATTATACAGAAAAATCCCTATAAGCATTAATTTATTCTACAGCTTAATTAGAAGCCTTGCTATATGAAGCATCTATATGCCTTATATAATTGCCTCTTTTTCTGCCCTTTTCCCTCCTCCTACTAGTTCTTTTATATAAGGCAGAAAAAGTTTAATATTAATATTATTCTTATAAGCTTACTGCTAGTATTTAGTTATTCTTTAGATTGCAATAATAGATCTATTAATATCTTGCTGTATTTTATATATAAGGAGTTCTTTCTGTTGAAAAACCTAGTTCTCAAAAGTTTAAAGCATTTAGAAGACTTTATAATAAGTTTTATTTATAAAGTAGAACTTAAAAAGCTTTCTTATATATTTATCTCTTATAATAAGAAGCTAAGAGGCTTTTAAGCAAACTTCTAAGTAGTTAAATAGATCTTAAGAGATATATTAATATAAGCATTTACTTCTAAAGTTAGATAGTCCTTATAAGATAACTTATTATATATAAGTTGTGGAATAATGTTTGCATTCTAGCTGGGTTAGTCCTTTAATCTTCACTCTTTAAGCATTTTATACTAAATGCTTAAGAGCTTTTTAGCTAAGATATTTAGCTTATAAATGCTAGAGATATATATTATTTTCTTAGGTAGGCTTTAAGTAGTATAAAGGTTGCTCTTAAGAGGTTATAGCTACTAATTAAGTAGTATTTATAACTTCTAAGTAGCTTATATTAATATAGATTTATAATAAGAGCAGAATAAAGTAATTAGAAATAAATTTATATTTAAAAAATAAGATATTATTAATATGCTTAAGCTTTTAGAGTAGAGTGTTAGCCTCTCTATAATATATCTTATTAGTTCTTCTGTTCAGCTAGATGCTAGCACTTTTAAGAGAGGATTTTAAGATTATATTAGTTTTAAATCTCTTAATATAATAAATGTTTATAAGAGTAAGATTCTCTATAAGCTCTTTTTGTAGTCTATAGAGTGCATTTAAGAAGACCTTTATACTGACTTTTCAAACTGTAAGAACTTAATTCTCTATAGTAACTCTTTTTAATCTCTTAAGATTTTTATAATTTTATAAATAAGCTAAGTTATTAATAATATAATTTGAAGATATAGTATTATAGATAGTATAAAGCTATAGAGGGTCTTTTATTTTATTAGTTATATTAAAAACTGATCTAAGCTTGCTTTTTAGTTCCTTATAAGCAGATAGATCTAAGTTTAGCAGTTTTATAAAGATAGTAACTATTTTGTTAAAGAAAGTTTCTTTTTCAGCAGTATATCTTTTTGCTTTTATAATATCTTTTGATTTAATCTATCTCTTACTAATAAGGTTTTAATAGATTGGTTTTTATTTCTTTAAAAATGCTTTAGTTTTAATATTATTTTAGATTTTAGCTGTTACTTATAGAGGATTTTAGTAAGAACACTTTCTAATAAGTGTAAATTTAACTCTTATGTAATCTTTTAAGGACTATATATGCTTTGCAGCTTGCTTCTCTCTAATAAATTCTCAGCATAAGCACTCTTTAGCCTCTTTAGGCGTTTTTAAGTTTTAAGACTTCTTATTCTTATTCAATTTGCCTTTAGATTTTATGCCTCTTAAGTTTAAGCTTAAAGCTTAAGAGTTATCTAGTCAGCTTCTAATTATTATAAATAACTTATTAACTTTTATTTTCTTTTAATAAGCATTTAAATAGATAATATTAAAGAAGATTTTTGTATAATATATAATATTTAGAATTAGTTTAAATGTTTTTTTATAAGCAATAAGCTTTTAGATCTATTGCTTAGCCTATTTAGAAGCAATTTAAACTTCTATAGCTTAAAAGAAAGTCTTTACTATAAGAGCTTTATAGATATTAGAGATCTTATAAGTTAATACTTAGTAGTAGCAATCTGTTTATTAGTTATAAAAGTCTATTAGGTTTATAGTTATATAAGCAGCTTTATAAAGAATAGCTATATAATTCTTCTGTATAATAGTCTTTATAGCTAACTTACTCTTTATAAGCTGTTCTTTAAAAAGTCTAACTACTATCTAAAGAGAAAATAAGTTCTTACTTAAAGTGTTTAAAGTAGTAAAGCTTATAAAGGATTATAGAATTAAAGAGGCTTATGAAAGATCTATGCTTTTATTTATTTCAGAAGTATTTAGTTTTTCTAAATTAGTTCTAGTGAAAAGCTTATATCTTAAGATGCTTATAGATAAAGCATTAGCTTTATCTATTTTATTTAAGATCTAAAGTTAAATTATGCTTATAAGTTTAATATTAATGCTTATAAGTAGCTAGTTCTAAATATATCTTAAGAGTTATTCTTTAGTTTTCTAGTTATTTTAAGCTTCTATAGCAGAAATATCTTATTATTTAATAAATATTCTATATCTAACTTAGAAGAAGAAGTTCTTAAGCTTTATAGCTTTCAGCTTAGTCAGCTTAAAAAAGGCTTAACTTTAGGTTAGCATAAGAGCATTAAGAACTTATATAATATTGTTCTTATTAGTAAGTTGCTGCTGAAAATTAGCGTTATATCTTAAAGAGTCTGCTTATTTGCACTTAGTTGCTTACTTAGAGATCTATTTATTATAAACCTCTCTGCTCTACTTATTAAGAAGTGTAAAATACTCCTCAGAAGAAAGTATATTAATCTTATTCCTGCTCTTAAAGTTAAGCGCTTTAGGTTTATTTAGGTTGATATATTTCTAGATGTTATAAGCAATATAAATAACCTTAAAGTAATTAAATTAAATTAGCCAGTCTTTATAAATCTTTAACTTAATCTATATAGCTTTAAGGCATAAATCTATCTCAAAAGCCTTTTTAGAAGAGTGAGATATCTTATAAGTTATAAAAATTAGTTATAAAAGTATAAAAAGAGAAGAAGAAGACCTGCTTACTCTATAAGATATTCTAGTAGCAATAAAAAAGTTAAATTGAAGTTTTAATAAGCTAAGCTTATAACTGCTGAAAGCTAGCAGTTAGAAGAGACCTAAAGAGTTTATAAAAAGGTATATATTGCTTAAGAGGAGTTTATCTTCATAAGCATCCTTAAATCGTAAGCTTGCAAGGCTTATGCTAGTTATATAACCTGCTCCCTTAGTGAGGCTTACTGAGGGGCTGTGTGAGGTAGGGAGCATATTATGAGGTAGATCGCTATAAAATCTATTATTACTATTTTTAATACTTCTTAAGTTAAATTTTAAGATATAATAAGATTTATTAAAAACTAATATAAAATCTATAAGGTGTTAATAGAAATATAAAATATTATTAATTATACTACTTTTATTATTTTAAACTTTTAACTTAAATTATTAAATAATATCTAAAAATATAACTTTTATTATACTAACTTTATTTATTATATATTTTATAAAGAAAACTATAGCTTAAAAATAACTTAATTAAAATATATATTAAATAATAAAGTTATAATAAATAATTATTATAAGCTTTTTTTTAATTATTAGGTTTAGCTTATTATTAATAAGTTTAATTTTAAGAGAAATAATAATATTAAAAAACTTTAAGCTAAATCTAATTAGACTTTTAATAAATAAATTAATATTATAGAAATTATAGCTAAAAATAATAGAAACTAAAGATCTATTAATATTAATTTAATAAAAAAAAGAGTTAAAAAACTATATCTAACTTATTCTAATTAGTTTTTAGTTTTTTAAGATTTAATAATAATTACTAAAAAAACTTAATTACTTTTCTTAAAACCTATAACTTAAATGCTTTTATAAGATATAAAGACTTTAATTTTTTAACTTATATAAATAATACTAAAAAAATAAATTATTTTTTTAAAAAGTTAAAAAAGAAAGCTTAATTAATAGATTAAAATAGAAAACTTTTAAAAAGTAATATATTAAACTAAAGCTAAAAGATAGAAAGAAAAATTTAATTTACTTAAAGAAGTTAATAAACTAAATAATTATATTTTAAATTAATTTCTTTTTATATAAAATAATCTAATTAAAAATATTATTTAATATATAAAGCTTTAAGATCTTTATTTACTTTTAATTATACTAAAAGAATATCTTTTATTTAATATATAGCATACTAAAAAGCTATAAAAAAAGATAATAATACTGCTTATATAAAGCAAAAAATAGCTATAAACTTAAAATAAAGCAAAAATATTAGCTTAAAAGCTTTAAAAGCTAAATATAATATTAAATATATAAAATAAAGCTAATTAAGTTTGTCTTTTTTTAATATATAAAAAACTTAAAAAATATATAAAAAAAATAAAAAAAATAAAACTTTTAAAATTTTTAATACTTTTAACTTAAAGGTAAGAAATTAAATAGATATTTATTATACTTTTTAAATTATTTAAAACTAAAATAGAGTAGAATACTATAAAGATAATACTATTAAACTTCTTTTTAGTAGCTTATTTTCTCTTAAAGGATTATATAATTAGAGAGATAAAAAGAATAAAAGATATAAATAAAGTATAATTTAATTAAGCTTATATTTATATATTTATCTATATATCTCTTTTAGTTATAAAGAAATTAATATATAAATACTTAGGAATTCTTTAAGAGGGTTTTACTTAAATTAGAGTATTTAATATAACTAATAAGTTTTCTCTCTTACTTTATTATAATATCTATTTATTAAAGAAGTTATTTAGTTAAATATTCTATAAGTTAATATTATTACTTCTCTTAAATAAACTAAAAAGAGAAATAAAATCTATTTTATTATTAAGTAGTAATATAGTATTATACTAATTTCTAATAGTATAATAACTAATATATAAATGCCTTAAAAAGATAGTTAAATAAATATTTTAGCTAGTATATAAAAAGTAATTAATTATAAGCTTAATAATCTTACAAATATTAAGTATTAAAAAAAAGATATATATAGATAACTTTTCTATATATATATCTACTTAAAGTACTAAAAATATAAAAATAGTTTAAGTAATAAGAAGTTTAATTAGTATTATATATTAAGCTAAAAGTATTATAAAATTAAATCTCACTGTAAAGAGAAATAAGTAAAAGCTTTTATAGCTAAATAAGCTAATATTAATAATATAAAACTACTTAAAAAACTACTTAATAAAATTCTTTATAACTAATTTATAGAGAATTAGAAATACTAAAGCAAAAAGAATAAAAATATTATTAAAATTAATAATAATTAAGAAATAATAATAATAATAAAAGAAAAAGCTAAAAATGCTATACTTCTACTATTAAAGTTAAGATTTAGTCTAACTAATACTAATAGTAATATTATTATTAATATTTATAGTAATATAGAAATGCTAAATTATTATTTTTAATATTTTAATTTATATATATAGCTACTGCTATTAGTATTATTACTACTGCTAATATATTAGCTATATATAAATATCTTATAATATTTATTACTAACCTTTCTGCTATTAAACCTTTTAAGTATTTATTAACTAAATATTATACTTTTAATTTATTTATCTTCACTAGTAATATTAAATTTACTTTAAAAAGCTTTAAATTAAATAGCTAACTTTATTAAATAGTTTATATCTATTTATAGTAAGTAATATAATATTAATAAAAAGTTTAAAAAGAAGCTATAAAAACTATAATTAATAGATAGTAGCTTATAAATAATTTATAAATTACTAGATATTTAGTTTACTAAATAGAGTTTTACTTAATATTTTATTAAAGATATTAGAAACTTAATTAAATCTTTTATAAATAATAGCACTTATTATAAAAAGCAGTTTAATACTTTCTTTAATATAATATCTCACTTTAAACTTTATTTAAACTATTAAAAGTTAGAAAGAGATATTTATATAAAACTATATATTAAATTACTAAAAGAAATAATAGTAATACTAATTAAAAACTCTATAATATTAGTTTTAAGTAAGTTAAAGTTATTTTAATATATTAACACTTTAATACTATATCAATCTATTAAGCAAAAGATCTATAATATATTAGTTAAAGTTAATTAATATAGTAAATATATATAGAGCTGTTTATTATTAAATATAGCTAGCTTTATAGATATTTTAGAACTTTTTAGTTTTATTTTATTACTATTATTATTAGTATTATAAATACTACTTATATAGTTATAAATAAAATAAAATAAAGTTAAATAAAATAATAAAAATAATTAAATAGAAATATTAAGTAATATATTATTAATAAAGATATATTACTTAAAAGAAGATAATAAAAAAGAGTGATATAATAAGAATAGTATAAAATTTAATTATATATATAATTTTTTTATATAATATATTTAACTATAGAAAAGTCTATTTATAGCTACAAATTTAATACTACTGCTCTATATATATAAAAGCAATAGAATTACTGTTATTTTAAATTTATAAATAATATAATTTAGTTTATTTTAATACTTCTTAAGAGCAATTAAAGTCTCTAATTATAATTAAAATTTCTAATTATAATAATGTATTATTATTATAAATTATTATTATAAGTATTAATAATATATTTTAGCTGTTATATAAATAACATTAATATATATATAGCTATTAATAAAAATAATAGATAATAATATTTTTTTATATTTTAATATACTTATAGCTAACTTTTTAGTAATCTTATTAGCTATAATTATAAATATAATAATTAATTATTATATAATAATATAATTAAAATCTATTATATATAAATATATAATAAAGATTTAAATTGCTTATTAATATTTAATATTAGCAATAAATCTACCTTTTTATAGTTTAATATTATTAAACATATACTTTATTTTATTAAAGTTAATAAATAAATAATAAAAATAGCCTTTAATTTAAAGTAGATAATATTTAATTTCTATTATATAATTATATAAATATTCTATAAAATCTTAAATATTATTCTTATTATTATTCTATTTTAAATATATCTTTTTAATATATTGCTTTAGATTGCTAAAGTATTTCTTAATAAGGTTGAAATCTAGTAAATATAGAGATAGAAACTTAAAAGTTATACTTAATATTTAATATAATAAAATAATTTTAGGTATATAATAATAAAAGAAGTTATTTATAATAATAATAAAGTTTAACTTTAAATAATATCTATACTTTAGAATAAAGCATTCTTATAGCTAATAAAAAAACCTATTACTATTAGTTATACTATAATATATAGTTAAATATAAAATACTACTTAATATAAAGACTAATAGTAATTATATATAAGAATTTTAAAAATAATTAATCTCTATAGTTTAAAATATAATAAGCTTTTTTAGTACTTATTTAGTCTTTTATATCTTAATATTCTTATTAATATTAGATTTATTAATTAAGTTTATAGTTATAATGCAGCCTTTCTATAAAAAGACTATAGCAAATATATTTTATTTATAGGTATAATTCTAGAAACACTATATAGGCATTTTGATTTATACTTTCTATTAGTTAAAAAAACAGTATAGAAACCTTATATATTCCTATTAATAAGTAAATCTTTATATAAAGGTAAATAGATATTCTAGCTGAATAGACTAATAGACAGAGGTAGTCAAAAAAATACAAAATACAATACAATACAAAAATACAATACTAAATACAAAAATACAATACAAAATACAATACATGTATTTGTATTGTATTTTTGTATTATACTAATTACATGTATTTAAAATACAATACAAAATACATGTATTGTATTTTGTATTTTGTATTGTATTTTTGTATTTTATTATATATATATATATATATTAAAGGCTTTTATAGTATAACTATATATAATTATATATTATAAATACTATTTATATCTTAAACTGCTTAAAAATAAAATATAAGAAAATTATATATTATATTAAACTATTCTAAAAGCTTAACTTAAGAGTTTTAGCTAGATTTTTATATATTTATTATATTTAATATAATAACGGAGCTAATTAATAGATATTTACTCGTATCTCCGAGTACTAATACCTATCGGCCCAGCCCGCATGCAGGGTAATCTTAAATACTACTACACCTAAAACCAACCTCCTAAAATCCACCAATTATTTCTAAACTCTTTATCAAATTGAATATCTATCGTACGATTTTATACCTAACTGATTTGAAATCAGAAAATTTTAGGGAATCGGATAGAATATCTCCCCGTCTTGATACAGTACGTATCTATTTGGATAGATTATTATAAACTATATAAACCCTCTGTATTTTCTATTAAATACACTTTCAAATACACAACCAAAAAACAACAAACTTTCACATCAGATTCTTTGAAAAAAATGGAGTATAACACTACTACTTTTGTTAACCCTAACCCTACCTATTCTACTGAGGCTATAGGGTTAATTAATGCTTTTTATTTATTTATTCAGTCCTGCCAGGCTAAAATACAAGCCTTTTCCGACCCTCTTATTGGCTCAGACCCTCCCTAGGACCCACTTGACCCCACATTTACTTCCCAATTAGGAGATTTTGTTGAAAATTCTGGCTTTTATAGCGATTTTGTTGATTTAGAAGCTGAAAAAGAGCTTGAGAACCTTCTTCTTCTTTCTGAGGCTATAGAGGCCCCCCCCCCCTGCACAGACAACTGAATATTCCTTTAAACCTATTGAGGAATTACCTGATTTAGCCTTTTTTTCTACTATAAGTGATGCTATTAACCCTGAAGTTACTCTTTTAAACTTAGGGTTTATAGAGCCTTACAGTAGCCCTCCTCCAGCCTCTCCACCCTAAAGCCCTATAATAGGCCCTTCTATAACTCCTTTTAGCTCTGAGAAATCTTCTGTAAGTTATTTAATTATTTAAGTATTTGTTTATTTAAATATATATTAATATATATATATATATATATATAGGTATCTAAAAAGAAATGTAGATATTGTAGTAGGAGATATTTGAACTTAGGGAGGCATTATAGTTGGAGAAGTAGAAGAGGGGGGGTCTGTAAGCCTAAATAGGCTAGTATATAGTAGCTTTTCTTTAGTATATATGCTTTTAAGTGAATTTATTTCCTTTATTTTAGTAGTTTAGTTAGGGTATTAAAATAATAAATAATAAAAAAAAGGTGTAAAACTATAAATTAATCTTAAATATATTTTATAATTACAAAACAATATAAATATATATTATTCGTTTAATAAGTCCCAGTATAAAGAATAATAATTAAGGTATTCTTTCTAAAAAGATATAATATTATTTAAATATAAATAATTATTATTATTCTTATTATATATATCTAAAGTTTCTATATCTTTATTAGTTAAATTAATTGTAGATATAATAATTAAACTATAAAGGTTTATCTATATTAATAAAGTTATTAGTATATAATATAGTTTATATACTATAATAGTAATAAGTATAATATAAACCTACTAAATTATTAGAACTTAAGTTTAATAAGTGACGATTATTATTATAATATATAATAATATTATATATAGTATTGCTTTTAGTATTACTTATAATACTATTAAAGTATCCTTTTTCATAAAGTATTATATTCTCTTTAATATTAATATTATTAATATTAATATTATTAGATATATAATATAGGTGAATTTTATGATATATTTCACTATATATCTTATTAATAAGATCTATAGTTTTATATAATACTAAAGTAGAAATATCTAGTTCTAAACTAGTATTAAAAGTAGTAGATACCTAAAATAAAAGTAAGTATTAGTATATTATATTATATAGATATTATCTTAATATTTATTACTTTCTATAATTTCAGCAAAGTTATTAAGATTATTAAAATCTTCTAATAGCTGTTTAGATATAATAGTCATTTTAATATAAATAAATATATAATAATATTCTATTATTAATTAAAGTTAATAGTATAATAATAGTATAATCTACTAGTAATTTAGTATTATATATATATTATATATAACTTAATTAATTAATATTATTAGTTATTAATTATTAGTTATTAGTTATTAGTTATTAGTTATTAGTTATTAGTTATTAGTTTTTAGTAATAATATTATATAATTTTAAATAAATAATACTTTTATTGTTTTAGTTATAATATCTATATATTATATACTTTATAAGTAACTTTATATTAGTTTTAAACTTAATAAAGCTTAACTTAAAATATTAATTATATTATATCTTATTAATTATATTTATATAGTATAATATTAAAGTAAGTATTAAATATTATTATTATTACTATATTAAAGTAATATCTTTATAGTTATTAATAATTAATATAATAATAGAAATAGAAAATAACTTAATATTATTAAGTAATATTACTATTATTAAAAAAATATCTTTACTTATAGATATGCTTATAACTTATATTCAAAATAAAAATATTGCTTTAAGAGAAGAAGAAGCTGAAAAAAGAGATGAAGATTTTAATATAGATGGCTTAAGGCTATATATAGAGGATAATTTTGAAAGATTTGATCCTTTTACTATATTAGCTGGCTATTTAGAAGAAGAAAAGAATACTAAAGATTTTCTTTATATTATTATAAAAGAATATATTAGTATAAGATATAATTACTTTACTTTAGAGGAATATTTAGTAAGTAGTTAAGTATAAATATTATATATATAATAACTAATATTTAAATTTTGTTATAGACTGCTTTAATATATCTTATAAGTAATAAACTAGCTATAAGAGTATTATATAAGATAAATAATTATTATATAAAAAGAAATAAATAGGATATAAATAATTATACTGATAAAGAATAGGATATATATATTAATAATGATAAGGAGATATTATTATAGTTTTGGAAAGAAACTTTTAGCTTTAATATATTTAAGTTTATACTTAATAGGTTTATAGAGATAGAAAAAGATAGTTCTATTTAATATTAAATATATTTTAGTTATATATTGTTTATTTATTAATATATAATATTTTTAGTTTCTTATTAATAAAATAAATAAAAGTTTATAGTGATATAAGTTATTTTAAGAAAATACTAAGTGATTTATTTTATATTAAACTATAATTACTACTTAAAATATATTTAATATATTAATTAATAATTATAGTATTATTATTAATTAATTGATTAATTAATTAATTAATAATATTATAATTAAAAAGGCTATAAACTTTTAAGTACTTCTAAATAGCTAGATCTTAAGCTTATTTATTACTAGGATTTTACTAGGAAATCCCTCTAATTAATTAATATTATTAAAATAATTTATAATATTAACTACTTATAGGATAAACCCCACCTCGCTAAGTGTCCTTCAGGGCAGGCGCTTTGACCTAGCGGTTTGGGCGTTAATTTGCTTATTAAATTTCCTATATTGGCGTTATTGTTTTTGTTAGGGCCTGGGTTCGAATCCCATTATGGGCACTCTTTTTTTTGAAAAAAACTTTTTCTTAAAGTGCTAAAGTAAGCGTTAAAGTGTTATTACTTCTTTAAAAGTAGTTATAATATATAACTTAACTTATTAATTAGTAATAATAACTAATAATAACAACTAATAATAATAACTAATAGTAATAACTAATAATAATAACTAATAATAATAACTAATAATAATAACTAATAATAATAACTAATAATAATAACTAATAATAATAACTAATAATAATAACTAATAATAATAACTAATAATAATAATAATAACTAATATAAATATTATATCTAATATCTATAAGTATAAATAAAGTATATAATTTCTTTAACTTAAGAAATATTATTTTCTCTATATTACTATAAGATATATACTAAAAGCTAAATACTTTAAGCTAACTATTAATATATCTTATACTTTAAACTACTTTAACTTATTATATTTTTAAAAATTATACTTATTATATATATTTATAATATATATATTAATATATATTAAAAAAATGCCTTCTGATCCTAATAACAATTATTCTCCTATTAAGACCTCTTCTATAAGTTCTAGCTCTAATATTAGTAATACTAATAATATTAGCTTTCAACTTAACGCTAGCTCTTCTCAGATTAGTATTACTAATACTAGAGAATTTAAATATAAAGATAATAAAGAAAATCAACTTAATTATACTTAGAGACCTTCTACAGCTTATATATTACAAAATAATTTATTTATAGCTAAATTAAGGCCTATAAATTTATTAGAACCTTAAAAAATCGATTTAATCTGTAACTATCCTAACTGTAACTAGTCTTTTAATACTAAAGCTATAAGATTTCAAGCTAGTAATAGAGTTACCTACTATAAAACTCATTATAAACTTATAGCTACTTCTACTAAAGAAGAAGAACAACCTAGAAAAATGAAGCGTAAGTTATAATTATATTATATTATATTATATTATATTATATTATATTATATTATATTATATTATATTATATTATATTATATTATATTATATTATATTATATTATATTATATTATATTATATTATATTATATTATATTATATTATATTATATTATATTATATTATATTATATTATATTATATTATATTATATTATATTATATTATATTATATTATTATATTATATTATATTATATTATATTAAGTAAATACTCATATATTTATTTTTATAGTTTCAGATTATATTACTACAAATAATAATCGTAATATTACTCAGACTGATATTAATAGCTTTATATCTAGCCCTTCTACTAGATCTAGTTTTAAGAGACCTAGAACTAGTACTATAATAGGAGGTAATATAGAGATTATAGAAGAAGAAGCCTATAATTATGTTATAAATCTACTTATTAGGTATAATTTACCTTTTAGTACTATTACTTCAAAAGATTTTAATAATATGCTATACTACTTTAATAGGTAAGTAATTAAATATATATCTTTTATTAAAATAATATATATATATATTATAACCTTAATAAATATATAATATTAATATATATATTAGTAATACGCCTACAATTCAGCCTAAATCTTTAAATAGTTATATTAGTTAAAAATATAACTCTTTTAGAGTTAATATTATTAGCGAATTACATCAACATGTTAATAATAATGGCTTTTTATCCTTTCAGCTAGATATTTAGACCTCTATAGACTATAAGCCTTATTTAGGAGTTATAGCCTCTTTTATTAATAGTAAATATAATATTAAGTATAAACTATTAGGTATATATAAATTATATTAGTTTATAGTATTATATATTAATACTAACTTATCTTAAGGTTTGAATATCTAACTGAAGCGCATACTAGTATTTATATTAAAGATATATTTACTCAAAATATTTTAAAAGCTTATAATATACCTAAATCTGCAGTAACTAAGTAAGTATTACTTATTTAAGTTATATTATATATTTAACTTAAATACTATATAATAAGATTATAACTAATATAGTATTATTATAGTATTACTAGAGATAATAGCTCTAATAATAATACCTTTTTTAAGAACTTTATTACTAGCTATAATAAAGAAAATATAACTTTTCCTATTTATAATATTAAATGCTTAGCACATATACTTAATTTAGCTGCTAAAGATATTATAAATAAGTTTAGTAATACTACTATTAAAGATTTAGATATAGTAGACTTTAAAGATATAGCTATTTATGATGATTATAGTGGGGCTTTAAAAAAGCTATCTGAAAAAGAAAAAGAAAGGTTTTTAAAGAAAAACTTTAGTAAGTCTATTATTTAAATATATTATTAATTCTAAATTATAATATAATATTAACTTATAGGGTTTAGGTATTATAGGGTTACTTAAACGAGTAGTAATCCTTCTTCATAATAATACTACTATACAAAAAGAGTTTAAGCATGCTATTAATATAGCAAAAGAGGACTGCTCTTTTAAAGCTAATATATATAAAACTAAAATTCCACTCTGTAAGTAATATATATTAATAATATATATATATATATATATATATATATTATATTTTAATACTAATTAAATATATTATATAGGTAATGAAACTAGATGGAATTCAGTTTATATGATAATAGATATAGCTTTAGAGCTATAACCTGCTTTAGATAAATTAAATCAACTAACTAAATCAGATATATTTAAAGCAGTATATCTTAGTTTTAATCAGTAGTTACAATTAAAATATTTAAGGGATATATTAAAGCATTTTTATAACCCTACTATAACTTTATAATCTCAAAGTTATCAAACTATTAGTACTAGTATACTTTTACTAGCTAATATTTATAATAGTTTAAAAGATGAATTAGAAATATATATTGATTTTTTTAATTCTACTGATGAAGTAAGTTTTTAAATATATATATATATTATTTTATATATATTATATTATAATTTAATATTTTATTATATAATATTTACTAACTTATATTACTTAGTCTGAGAAATCCTTATATCCTTATTCTCAATACTTTATTTCAGCAATTAAAGTAGGATTAGATAAACTAGAGAGCTATTTTCCTAGCCCTATAGTTACTGAAAAGGACTATAATATATATAAACCTTACCTATTTAGGTTTATTTTAGATCTTAGGTTAAATATTAATAGTTTAACTAATATACCTAATATAGATAAGCTTATTAGGCAAGCTTATATTAAACAAGCTAAAAAGGACTTAACTGAAGAATATAAATCATAAGTAATATAATTTAACTAAATATATTTTATATATATATTTATTAGTTTATAACTTATTATAATATAATTAATACTAATATATAAATATATAGGTTAAAATCTAATATTATAGCTGAGTTAAATGCTTTAGGCAAATCTCAGTTATATTTAGAGGCTTCTAATAGCTTTATTAATATAGATAATAGTAGTAGTAAAGAAGAAAACTATACTAGTTCTACTAATAAAGGAAAATCTAAAGCAGATATTTTAAGAACAAATTTTACTATAGATTTAAATAAAGAAAAACCTAAGCCTAAAGAGTATAAAAACCCTCAACTTAAGCCTAAAGAGGAAATAATTAGTCAGCTTTTTCCAGTTAAAAGTAATGAACAAAATAAAAGATTTCAGAAAGCAGAATTAGAAAGCTATTTTAAACTAGGTATTCAAAGAGATAAAGTAAGTATTTTAATTTTTATTAGTAATTAATATTCATTTAAAGTTAATAAATTAAATATATTTAAATATTTACTAATTAGATTAATAAGTTAATCTACTTATATAGTAGAAAGAAAATGAAGAAAGATTCCTTATACTTAGCATATTAGCTAGGAAATATTTAGCTATTAACCCTACTTCTGCTGCTATAGAAGGAACTTTTAATCAGGGTAGTAATATTATTACTAAAAGAAGAACTAGTTTAACACATTTTAAAAGAAAGCAATTAATGCTACTTAAAAGTTAGGATAAAGATTTAAATAAAGAAAAATCCTATAACTTTAGCCCTAAAGTTTATAGTGATTTATTTGATAGTTCTTTACTTTCTTTATCTGAATCAGAATTAGATTTTATAGTAGAAGATACTAATAATAGTAATTCTGAGATGGATATAGATTATAGTAGTGAGGATGAAGAGGATATTGAACAAGAGGATATTAAGTTTAATGAGTAAATTTTATAGATAATTATATATATTTTTATATTTCTTTTAATATTTATATAGAATTAAATATATATTATATAAGAAATTAATAAAGTTAGATTCTTCTAAGTTAAAAGCTTCTTTTAAGTACCCCTGAAGGTAGTAATCTTATTATTAGTTATAAATAATATATTTAGTTAGTAAGGCTATTAATTACTATAAAAACCCTTTAATTAAATATATATAAATAAATACATAAATACAATACAAAATACATAAATACAATACATGTATTGTATTTGTATTGTAATAAAATCTCTTTAAATACATAATACAATACATGTATTGTATTTACCCCCTTAAATACATGTATTTTTAAATACATGTATTGTATTTGATCTGTATTGTATTTTTTCCAACCTCTGCTAATAGAACAGTAATAATGCTAGCTGTATAGTATAAAGCTAAATAGCATAGTAGTATATATAGTAAAACTGATTATATTAAAGCTAAATAGATTACTAAAGCTTTTATAGTTTAGTAATACTACTACTTAAGAGATAACTTCTTAACTAAAAAGATATTCTAAAAAGTTTTTATAGCTAAAAGTATAAAAATCTTTACTGCTGCATATAAAGTCTTATGCTTATACTTCTTCTTCTTCTTTATCTTATAACCTATAATAAATCCTAAAGTATCTTTATAATATCTGCACTATATATAGAATATAAAAACACTAACTTTATGCTAAGTATACTCTTCTTTATAGATATAACTAAAGATATTACTATAGAATATAATATCTATATGCTAGATGAAACCTTTAAATTTAATAAGCACTTTTTTGCTAATTAGTAGCACTATATTAAGATAGTATTAGCTAAAGCTCTTGAGAATGCCTCTAAAGGGAACCCTATCTACACTATAATTAAGGCGATAATAACCTCTAGAGGCCTACATATAGAGGCTGTATAAGTCTCTAGCTATCTTAAGGAGTAGCCTTTCTTTACGCAAGCCTTCTGTAATGCTAAAGTAAAGGCAGCTTAAGCTTAAGCCTAATAAGACTTAAATATTAGTAAGTATAGCTTACGCAGACTATAATATAGCGAGAGCATTACTAATAATAGTATAGCTGCAAAGGCGTCAGCTAGCCTAACTAAATAAGAGAAATAGCAGATAGCGAAGCAGTAATAGAGATAGTGTTAGCAGTGTAGGTGATATATAAGAGGATAGGTTAACAGTTCAGTAGTTAGTAATTAAGTAATTATAAACTATATTGTTACTGAAGTGAAGTTAAAGATTGTGAGGTTGTAGGTATATGTAAGTGTAGCTGTAGTTAGGAGAGGTGGTTGGAAACTTAGGAGGTTGTTAGGGATTATATGATTGAAGGCTGTATGTATTGTTAGGAGGTGTGGAGTTAGGAGGGTTGCTTTAAGTAGGTAAAAATCACTGTGAATAGCTAGAGGCTTTAGATTTATTAATAAATATTAGCTAGTTAAAGTAATATTATTATATATAGTATAAATACTTATATTATAAGTTATCACTTTACTAAGTAGTAATAATTATAAACTTCTTATTTATTTAGCTAGCTTAATAAAGCTGTTAACTAATTGCAAAATAACTAATTTAAATATTAAAAGCTTTAAATAGAAAATTTTATATCTCTTTAAGAAATAAATTGCTATAATATTATAGTAATTTAAAAAGCTTTATATAATACTATATTTCTATTTTTTATTAACTCTAATAGCACTTCTTATATCTCTATACTTCACTAGTAATATTATATTATAATCTATATTATTAAATTATTTATTTAGTATAACTAATAATATTTACTAGTTTATAAGTTTTTTAGTTTTTAAATAGTAATATTATTATAATTACTAATAGCTATAGATTTAATATTTTAAGTATTATTATATTATTATTATTATTTAATATCTTTTTTAATATATTTAATATAATAAACTATAGATATATACTAATTAGTAGTAAACTATAAATAACTAAATATAATCTATATAGTAATAAACTTTTAAGAAAATTATTAATTTTATTATCTGTTAAAGCTATTTACTCTAAAAAACTATATTAAGTTTTCTAATATACTTTTATATAACTTAAAGCTATATAAACTATATACTAAATAGATATATAAAGTTATATAATAAATCTCTTCTTTTGTTCTTTAGTAATATATTGCTAAAAACTTTAATAATAGCAATATAAACTTTTTATTAGTTAATTAATATAGAAATAAAATAACTAATTAAATTAATAATACCTCTATAAGCAAATTAACTACTATAGAAGTATTAAATATATATTTTATATCTCTATTATATAGTTATATATTTAAATACTGCTAGAATTATAATAATTAGCAGTAATTAAGGTATTAGTAATGAATTTGATGCGTTTTGCGTGCGATGCGGAGAAATACGCGTCACAGCATAAAATTAGGCTTTTTTTTATAGTTTTACATAAGCGGGGAAAAAAAGGGGGGGCGGACGCTGTCAACGCAACGGACTGTAATGTACATAATACCGACACGAGTCACCTCTGTTGCCGTCCAAAACGCCAACACATTCACATTCATACACGCGCGCACGTAGCCGTCGGCTCCGACTCGACGATGATATTCAAACAATTCTCGGAACGCCCTTCTGAACTTCGTCTCATGATATAGGCCTTTGCCATCCAACCGAAGAAGGTTCGGTTGGCTCGCTTTTTCTCCATAGGCGCAGAAAGAGTAAACGGCGATGACGGAACTAAGATATCATACCACCTTACGCCGCCGAATTTTCCGATTTTTTGTCTACCACACCCATGGCCAGAAAATGACATTTCCTTGTGCGATAACGGTCTATGGTACGCCTGCAAAGAGTCAAGACTGGTCATAGGCAAGCACTTGCGCCGCACTTACAGTACTCATCCTCAATACAACAACCTGATTCCTGGCATGCGCGCTGTGCGACTCAACGCAAGCCATTATGCCGGCACGCGCTCTGTGCGAGTCAACGGACGCGATACAGCCATTCCGTTTGTCCGTCGACGAGATATGACTTGCCTGCAAGTTCCTCCCAGCCTCAAGATCCATGATATCCAACAAGCAGTGAGGCAACTCGGATGCATACCTAGTATTCCCGGAAGCAACGCCGAGCCTTTCGCCTTCGAGCACAGCGCCTCTTGGGCACTCGACCCTGCGAGGGATACACTTTCAAAAATGAGACAACTCCCGGGTCCACGTGGATTATTCCTTAAATTACTACGCCTGATACCAGATCAGCACAGACAGACCTCCCAAAGCTTTTGGGGAAGCCTTCATCTGATCCAGTACGGCGCGACTCTGAAGTCGAATGACAGCGTCTGTCGCTATCCTTCACCGTTCCATGGCAACGGTTATCAGTTTATGGAGGCTCATCGAGAGGATACTGAGGAGTGTTGTAACATGAAGATGAACGCGTGGGAATTCTTAGATGCAATCATCAGCCAGATGAAACCTAGAAGATGGAGTTAAGATGGGGACGTTAGTGTCCTTGTATGCAAAGCTTCGACAACTGTGAGGCAATGTTATTCATACAGATAATGTTGACCGGAATTATCAGCAAATAGCTTCAGACCACATGGGAGAAAAGTTTTTACAAGCAAAAAGAACAAGAAGAAGACTCAAGGACTTGGACAAAAGACTGTGCTCATTATAGATTATTTTTGACAATGTTCGAATCATCAAGATCGAGCTGAGGGTGTACTGTGTGTCATCTCAAATAACACTGTATGGGTCCATCTAGACCTCGGAAAATGCGTCAATGACAACATCAATCACTCAATACGAACCACATACTCGATCCATCACGAAGCGAACCAAAGACCCGGCGTTCATTCTAAGACGACCGATTACATTCAAAGGACCACGTTGGTTTCGGTCTCTAAGAAAGGGTCCCTATCTCCAACAGGGCATCGCCACAGACCCTTACAGCCAAAGGCATACCAAAGACGGGACACACACCATGCGGCCGTCACTCATGAGAATGGCCTCGGCCTCCATCCCCAAGGGCTTGGGAAACACACCGATGGCCCTTCTTCCGCCCAGACCGCTATACAGGCGTCTCCTCCGCGCACACCGAAAGTACCTGCCCACGGAGATGAGGCTGCTGGGCGATGAGTACATCAAGGCTGAGTTCCGTGCGCACCGCACCGTGGACAACCCGGCGCATCTGGTATGTTCTCTCCTGAATTTGATGTCCTTTTATTTCCTTCTGGGCACAAACGCATATTTTGGGAGCTTCCCTGGCGACCAAACCTGAAGAAGCTTCCATCAACGCTGTGTTCACGATCTGTTCGTGGGTTGGTGTTGTAATACGCTACATATGATTGGCGGTCCTCATCTGTGCACTTGCCATTCACAAGGGTGGCGAGAGACAGCAGCCAGACCGTATCTGCGCACATCCGCGAAGTACTCAGGACGAAGCTTTTCAGACAAGCTGACATTAATTTTCCAGATTGGCTTCCTCACAGAATGGCAACTGTACGCTCAAAAGGTGGAGGGAGACCAGTGGAAGGGTGACAAGATCGACCCTGTGAAGATCGCCAAGATGAGCGGTAAGTAAAGACATACCATCCTCCTGGAAAGGCGGACGGTGAATTAGCTGACAATCCACCCTTCCAGATGAGCAAATAGGTCAGCTGTATGAGCTGATGCAAGCAATCAAGGACAGCAGCAAGCAGCAGGGTGATGGTGAGGAGGAGTCATAGCGACATGCTGGCCAGGAAAACCACGCCGTTGTACAAAACACCTCATGTAGATCTATGTATAGAAGCAATGCATTGTTTGAGCCTCAAGGCCATGCTTATGTTGAAATTTGTCCTCTTCTATATTCTTGGGTATTACATCGTCATGTCTCTGTAGATCTATGCAGTTCCTCCCAACGCCTCCACGATCCAGTTGGCCTGAATCACGCTCACCTTCTTGGCGTAATTCTTCTGTGTAAAGACATGCTCCAGGAACATGATTGCCTCCCTCTTCTGCCCGTGCAACACGCTCGAAGGGTGGATCGCCACGACGTGCTTGCCCTGCGACGTCACATAGCTCGCGTCCGGCGCCAAAACGGCCGTCTTGGACACGAAGCCGCGGAGGAAGCACTTGAGCAGCGACTCGGCCTGTTCGGGGGCCAGAGGGCTGAACGGCTGCGGGTCCGGCGGCGGGGCCTCGGAGAGCAGTCCCTCTTTCAGACACAAGTTGCGGAGTTGCTTGCGGATGTTGAGGGCGGTCTTCATATTTCGGATGTTGACCTTTCTCTTCTTGCACCACTCGATGCGGTCGGCATTCTCGGCGGCGTATTGTTGCATGGTGGTGAGGTAGGTGAGGATGTCACCCTCGCGGCGGTATAATTCCTTGCGAAGCTCCTCGATCTCCTCGCGCTGCTCCTCCGATTGCAGCTGGTGGAAGATGTCGTCGCCGGACGTGATGCATGAGATTACGTCAATGGCCTCGAGGACGCAGTCGAACTCCGGTTTGGCGGATGCCAAGAGGACGGCGCCGAGGGGGGCGGAGACGGGGAAACCGGCCATCTTGCGGCCTGCTTCGGTGATGGTGCCGTCGTCAGCCAATGCGCCAAGCAGGTGAAGACTGACGAGAGCCCGCTCAATGGCATCGATGTCTGGGGTATCCATCAAGGGAAAGCCGAGAATGTCGTCGATACCTCTGGCCTTCATGGTAAGTACAGCTCCGAGAACGTCGATCCGCAGAATTTCTGGCAGATCCGCTTCCTCTAGCGTGCCGAATGTCCCTTCGGTATATAACCTGAAGCACTTTCCGGGGCCCTCACGACCGGCACGACCAGTCCTTTGAATGGCGGACGACTTTGAGATGGGCTTGGCCAAAAGCGATTCCATGCCCAGGCGAGAGCGATACTGCTTGACCTTGGCCTTTCCGCCATCCACCACATAGCGCACTCCGGGTACTGTAACAGACGTTTCGGCGATGTTGGTGGCCAGCACAATCTTTCTAGTCATGCCTTTGATAGGCTGGAACGCTGCGTGTTGGCCTTCCATAGAGAGCTGGCCGAACAGCGGTAGGACTTTGACCTTGGGGATGTTGGAATCAAGGGTCGCTGCGTATTCTTCGATGAGCGACTGCGTAGATTCGATCTCCTCCTGGCCAGTGAGGAATGCTAGAATGTCTCCAGGTAGCGGTTCTTCCGTATGAATCTTGAAGATGGTTTTCAAAAGGGCTTCTTGGATGTCGGGCACGGGCTTGGGCGTGTGTATCGTCTTGACTGGGAACTGGCGGCCCTGGATTTTGAGAACCTCGACCGAGCTCGGCTTTTGCCCATCCATCTCCGCGCTGTCACCTTCTGCTTCCGGCTTGTCGGTCGCGAAAAAGCCCTGAATGCGCTCAACATCGGCAGTGGCACTCATGACGACGACTTTGAGGGGGATGCCTCCCCGGCCTTTCCTGTCGCTCATCACAATCTGCTTCAGAAAGCCAGACACCAGATCGACATCGACGCTTCTCTCGTGGATTTCGTCGACAACCACGGCGCTGTACTGCCGCAGACTGGGGTCCCGGAGAAGCTCCTGCAGGAGCATACCCTCAGTAAGGAACTTGATCTTGGTTCCCTTGGGCACTTGATGATCGAAACGAACTGAGTACCCGACCATTCCCTCACGGCTCTCGCCGAGAGGGCTACCTGCTTCTCGAGAAACGCGGTGGGCGAGAGTCGTGGCGGCGACTCGACGAGGCTGCGTGACGGCAATCATACCGCCAACACTGACCTCCCTTCCACCGTCGACGCTCACAGTCTGCCGCTTGCACCAAGGCTCCTTCACCAAAAATTGGGGTACCTGGGTACTCTTTCCGGAACCCGTCTCACCAACGAGGAGAAGAACATCCTTTTTGCGCATTCGCTCTTGGATTTCCTCCCTATGAGCCCAGATCGGGAGCTTCTGCCGGACCTTGAGCAGAGCTGGATCCTCTCTCCATCTCGGGCCTCGTTGGTCTGATCTCGGCCTACTATTGTCGAATGATTTCTTGAATGGCGGTTTATCCGAAGAAGGAGGCTTTCTATCTGGCTTGTCCGTTTTCTTCTCTTTAGATTTTGCCGCCTCTTCATCAGTCGGTTTGGGCGCCTCTTGCGGTTGATCCTGTTTCTTGGGGGGTTCCTTTTTGGCGGGAGGATTCAAGTAGCCATCCAGAGAAATCACTTTATTTCCGACTTTGATAACGTTTTTGTCGTTTAGCTTTCCCTTCTTGGCGGTGCGCTCGCCGTCAGCTTTTGGTGGCATTATGAAGTGATGTCCGCGAACCGAAGCAGGTCGTGAGAAGTAATCGCCGATTGACTTTGAGTGGGAGAGCCATTGTAAGAATTTTTGAGGGTCCCCTGGCCCAGACCCCGGTTTTCGTCGGAACCCAATTAGGCGGTAGCCCCGCATTTCTACAGGGCGGCACTGTGCTATCTCAGAGAGCTAGACGGGTCGGCGATCTGAGCAGATGGGTATTTCTGAATAACATGAAGCCGTAAGTCGGACGCATCCACATTGTTCGTCGCTATCTTTAAAGATACTATGCCAATCCGAAGTCCAGCTCTGGTGGTAGGTCTGCGCCGTAATTCCATGCCGCGTCACCCTCATGTGCTTCCCCTCTCGTGCACCGGTATAAGACCCCTCTTCAGCAACAAGATCAGGCTGGCAACATCTCACCACCAACAAATGACCACGACTCCAAACATGGCCGAACGATTCAAGCTCTACTGGACTGTTCCCGGTGCGTATTGAAATCAAATATACCTGTCATGGGCGGCGTTGACTGATGTTGTAACCAACTTGCAGCTTCCCATTTGGTCGCAACCAAGGAAGCCGTCTTCAAGACCGGCGCCGGCATCTACGACGAAGGCAAATATGTCCAGGTCGCCTTCCAGATTACGGGCCAAGGCCAGTTCATGCCTGTCGCGGCTGCTGGAGCGGATCCTCACACCGGTACCGTTGATAAGCTTGAGCAGCTACTCGAGTACAAAGTCGAGATTGTGTGCGTTGGACGGGATGTCACTAAAGCTGCGGTAGCTGCTTTGAAGAGGTATCTTTGTCCACATTCGTGGCGAGTCATATGCATTGAATACTGAAAATGAATACAGCGCGCACCCATACGAGGTTCCCGCATACGAGGTGTACAAGTTGGAAGACTTCTAATTCTGTCGATGCCACACTGCCTGTGTATACCAAGAACACAACCAGTCTATAGAGGAACTTATTGCTTCCACTAAGTATTGCTAGTGGGCTCATAATTTGGCACACCAAGCCTTCCCCAGTTTCTGTGCCCAGCTATTGTCGTGATGCTCTATTTTACTTGATGCGGTTCAGGCGTTCTCTGTTCATTCTGGTTCCATCGTCCACAGCATCGCTCTGTGAAATGTATTAGCCACACAATCAGAGTGCAGGATGACAGAGCGAAATGCTCGTACCTTGTTGTTGACTTTGGTGATCAGAGTGTCCTGTGAGTCAACCTCCGCCATCTGGGCTCTGGCCAAGCCGTTAAGACGACCCACGGCACCCTGGATCTGTCCCAGGGTGTCGTCAATTTCGTCTTCTTGACGACGAGCCAAATCATTGCCCTCCTCGTCGCTATCTTCTAGGTAATACCTAGAACGCTCGGCCGCGCTTGACTTCGTGTTTCCTTGTGGGCGGCCG
The DNA here is from genome assembly GCA_027406005.1 of Colletotrichum horii. Classification (NCBI taxonomy): domain Eukaryota; kingdom Fungi; phylum Ascomycota; class Sordariomycetes; order Glomerellales; family Glomerellaceae; genus Colletotrichum; species Colletotrichum horii. The sequence continues at coordinate 5,665,388 of JANVYB010000001.1, read as the reverse complement.
GAAAGAGAAACCTCCTTGAATGCTTCCTCCATGCGCTGGTTGGATTTAAAAGCGGCGTTTCTGGTCTGCTCGCGAGTCTCGCGCTCTTGGCGGTGACGATCTAGAATCGCTTGGTCGCGCGCCTCCGCGCGAGACTTGGATGTGAAAGGGTTGCTGACATGAACAGCGAACATACTGCGGTTGAGGGTCTTGAGCTCCTTGGCTCGGTCCTCCGCAACCTTGTTGTGATTCGCGGCCAGATCCAGGTTTCGGTTCGTGTTGTGGAGGCGCTCTCCCTGAGCTCCAAGTCTCGCGAGTGTCGAGCGACCAGTCTCCTCAGCCTGCAAAGCCGCTTGCAGGGCTCGGTTTACGGTGTTGACAGACTCTTGTCTGGTCTCGGTAATCTGGTTCTTGATGGCACGGTACTCCTCCGCCTCTTGCTCCTCAGCCGTCAGCTCACGGCTTTCTCCATAACCACCGTAACCTCCACCGGCGCCAGATGTGCCTTCGTCACCATATCCTTCAGACTGTCCGTATCCTCCAGGTTGCTGCCGCTTCTGCTGGTAGCGATCCTGAGCTCCTGCAAAAAGCTCACCACGCTGAGCGTCGGTATCGTTACTGTTGGTTCGGCCCAGACCTCCGTAACCACCAGGACCGCGAGCCCCGCCTGCAGCGCCAGAAGTATAGTTGTTCGCTGCGTATGCATTCTGGTTGGCGTTTTCGTAGCGATTGGCTCCGTAGCCACCAGCAGCGCCGTACTTTTCGTTTCCGTAACCTCCCGCAGGCTGGGGAGGAGCACCGTAGCCGCCTCCAGCACGAGGTCCGCTGGGGAGGCCACCGGGCACGCCGCCAGGGGCAGTGTTGCCTGCTCGGGCTGCCTGGTAGGGCGTCATGTTGGCATACTTGTTGCTGTCTTGGGCGTAGGGGTCGTTGCCGGCGGGTGCTTGAGCATACGGGTTGTCGGAGCCGGGTGCGGGGGACTTGTTCTTCTTGCTGCCGAAGAGAGCAGAGCGGCTGGCGTCGTCGCCGTCGTCGCCGCCGCCGCTCTTCTTGCCGAAGCCGAACTTCTTCATGACAGCTGGGGCGGGATTGGGATTGTAGGCTAGATTGTCGATGGGTGGAGTTATGAAGCAAGGCAATGACCGAAACACGATCGTGGAGGTATTCTGGAAGGAAGCAAAACACAAGGCAACGTGCTCTGCAGAAAGTTAATCTAGAAGGTAAGAAAAGAGATCAGGAGAAGATTTGAAGGATGGACACGGTGTAGCACAGGCAAGCCTTAGAGGATGGACAGGACAATTACTGGAGACGGCGAGCGGGCGGGCGGCAGGGGGGTTGCAAGTACGTAGGATTGGGAGCAAGTACCGCCTACGGACTGCGGGCTTACTGCAGCTTTATGTGGCAAAATCGGGACCGTCTTGGGTGTGTTTCGAAGGCGAGCGGATGCGCCCCTCAGGGTCTAAGCCATAAAACATTCGTCAGGCCAGGCTGTTTAGGACCTGACGGAGATGGACAAAAGATTGGGCTGGGCTGGAGGGGTTAGGGGCAGTCAGCGAACAGCGCGGCCCTAAATGTGCAGGCCGTCTGGAACAAGTGCTCGACATGCGACTGAGCTGGGTTCAGCGCTGCATCTGCATCTGGCGGGGAGCGATTCGCGATTTCTAGAAAGAGAGACGGTTCACGCTCTAGAGGTGGCCGCTGTCAGTCGGTTCCCGTCGGTACCTAGGCAGCCGACAATTGAAATGTTTCCATGGCGCAGAGTGGGCTGTAAAGAATGGCCGCCGCCATGAGCCTATGACGGCGCTGCATGCTTGGCTCAGCCATGGGTCTAGCGCCAAGGACGTTCGTGTTCCTCGTCCATTGTCTTGACATTTTTCAGCTCAGCTTTGTCTTCCGGGCCTGTCTTATCCGCAACCAAGGGCTTCAGTCAGGACGCATATGCAGTAATACAGACGGTGTCAAGCATGAGTAAGCTGAGCGCGTTTGTCTCGCCTCCACGGAAGCATAAAAATACTCCTGCCAGCCTCTTCGTCTTCTGCACCATACTCAGCAGAGAGTAATCCGCTCAATTTCAGAAAGAGGTCCGCGTCTGATCTCGTCAAAAAGGAGAAGGGAGATCAGCGGACCTGGGTGATCTTCGAAACTAATGAGTTCCGTCCAGTGCTCCATCACTTCTTCAACACCATGTTCGATCCAGCGCTGCAGCGTTCCAGGAGGGGCAGCCAAACAGCTCAGCGACAGAGAGACCCTGGGTGCGTGTTGGGGGTGAAGAAGTACCGAGGTACATCTCCAGCACCTGGTGCTTGCAGAAATAGCAAGGAGCAGGCAGGCGGTCGCGGGTAGGTTAACCTGCTGCCAGGAGCCTTAGTACCCAAGTGGGGCCAAAATCTGCAGCAACAACAGTATGGAGACAGGCCTCAACTACAAAATGGGTGCCGCCGCTTTAAGATGTCATGACTTGATACCGCGCCTCCTCCTATCCGCACGTATACTGATAGTCGGCCAAACATTCACTTGTTGCGTTTGAGACAACAGAAGCATTCACTATCCTCAGATATGGTTTGCCCTGTACATCATTATCGTCAACAGCGAGTATCAATCATGAAGGTGCCTTGAGGTAAGGTACCTTACCTTAGAGAAGGAAGGAAGGAAGGAAGGAGAAGGGTGGCTCGGTAAAGCGGCGCTGGTCCTTCCTGCCAGACTGGGAACCAACTGCTGCTGTGGGTTCCGGGGAGTGATTCACCGCGAGCAGAATGCGCTAGTGGGTTGCCCGTACTTTCTCCGCAGCGCAGGCAAGGTCAAGCCACCAGACAGGGCACTGAGGACCCTTCGATCCCTCTTGGCTGTCCATCCACGTTCGCTGCGTCACACCTTGGCTGAGACCTCACCGTCTCCGAGTCATACCGTCCTTCGAGAACTTCAACGTCCTCAACCGAACGACTCGCCACGCCTCAAATGCGCCTTTAACGGTTGCCGCCATCCGCTCCTACAACACCACCATCGATCTGAACTCACACAAGAAGTCGCAATGGCCTCCAACTAGACTTCTAGTTGAGCTCTATCCAGCCATCATCACTCGTCGTCAACGACGCCTGACCTTGAACCACCGCCTCAAGCAACCTTTGCCTCAACTTTCAAGATGATCCCGCGTATAGCAACTCGTCATTCCACCTTTGTTCCCGCAATAGCTCATCACAAACCACGCTTACACCCATATTGGTCTTGTCCATTATCGACTTTACATATATAGAATCCGCCACTGAACCCACCACCGCCTGAGTATCAATCATGGCCTCCGGATCAATATTCACCTTCGAAACTGACCCTCAACGGGTCTCCTCCCCGTGGCTGGCTCCGGAAGAGCTGGGGAGGACACCAAAGTCTCAACCCCCCTCGGAAAATGGGGAACCTCAGCCTGGCCACCTCTCTGACTATGGAGTCACCAAACTGGAAGCAGAGCCTCAGGAGGGACCAACTGAGTACAAGCTTCACCTGCTCCTCCGACCGAGACGGACCTTCACCTCTATGAGCACTATTGGCAAGCCGTCCTCCCAGCATCCCAAGACTTCTGCTTCCGCAACGCGACCTGCAAAGGTTATGCCTGCGGCTCTATCTGCATCCAGCCAGAGTCGCCAGGTGCGCCTACAGCAGTTGACGACACAGCTGCTCTGGAGATTGCAGCAGTCCTGTGCCTACCATGCCTTGAACCCCAAAGACTTGATAGTTCCCAAATTGCCTGATGACACGGCCGACTTGAGTCAGGCCTTGACGCCGCAGAAACCCCTCCCGGGACTGGAAGAATCTCGTGGTGCCCTCTACGAGATCGGCGTGGCTGACGACGGAACCTTGGTGGGATTGACCAAGGATGAGATGGACGAGAGCATCACCACTCTTAGGGTCATGGCGGCCACGCTGGGTTGCCGAGTTGAAATCCTTCGTCATGTTATCGTGGGGGAATGCGAGTGGCTGGAAACATCCGAATTGGTCGACAACGTAGCATCGCAGCCGGCCCAGATTGGACGACAAGCAAGGCTCTGGGTGGTTGAGGCGTTGGTGACTCCGGACTTCTCAGCCAAGCATTCTCTTGCAGAAATCCCCGAGAGTAGCCATCGGGAAGTCAAGCAGTCTCCTAGGGCCAATGAACCTGTCGTGTTACCAAGCAGGGGTCGTTCCACGACCGACCAGCTTAGGATAACGCTCACGGGGCCAACAACATCCGGCAAATCTACTCTTCTGGGGACGTTGTCTACTGGAACCCTCGACAACGGTCGTGGGAAGAGTCGCATCAGTCTTTTCAAGCATCGCCATGAGGTCGCCTCCGGTTTGACCAGCTCGGTAGCCCAAGAGCTCATTGGGTATAAGGACCACGCTATCTTCAACTTCTCCCAGGACCACGTCGAATCATGGATCGATATCCACGACAGCGCCGAAAATGGCCGCCTGGTTTTTGTCTCCGACTCTGCCGGGCACCCCCGATACCGCCGCACCATTCTCCGAGGGTTGTTCGGCTGGGCTCCCCAATGGACGGTCCTGTGTTTGGCCGCTGACGACAATGAAGCCAGCTCTACCAAAGATGGTGCCAGTTCGACGGCCAACGAAGTCCTCGGAATTGCAGGCGCAGGTGTAGACCTCGCAAAAGCCCATCTAGAGCTGTGCCTAAAACTCAAGACCCCTCTGGTTATTGTTATTACGAAACTTGACCTGGCAACTAAAGCTAGTCTGCAGAGAACTCTAGGACAAGTATTGACACACGTCAAAGAAGCTGGCCGGGTTCCCAAGATCCTGCAACCTGCCGCCGGTGGTGCCCAGGAATGGAGCAGAATCCCCTCGGCAGAGCTCAGCAAGGCCCAAGTTCTCACCAGCGAAATGGGGCAGAGCGGAGATTTGCTCAAGCACATACCCATTGTACTTACCAGCGCCGTCAGTGGTGCGGGCGTAGGACTGGCCCATGCCCTCTTGGAGAATCTCCCATTACCACCTGTGCCGACTGCGCATGACTTTGTAGGAATGGCCCTGAACCCTGAGCAGCCTTCCTGCCTATTCCACGTCGACGACACCTTTAGTCTACCTGCGTCCTATGCTTCTCTTGCTGAGAACCCCAAACAGAATGACACGGGAACTGTTGTGTCTGGTTATTTGAGATTCGGAAAGCTCTCCGTGGGGGAGGCCATCGTGGTTGGGCCCTTTCCTTCGGGCGATGACGACTTCAAGGGCATGACACCAGAGGATAGGCCCTCTCCAGGTAACTACGGCTTGTCAATATCCCATCCCTCTTCCGCAGAGCTGGCCAAGATCGCGATACGTAACACGGTCGCGGCCTCGACTATCAAGGGAGAATGGCACAAGGCGAAGATTGTCAGCATCCGCAACCTGAGGCTTCCCGTTAACACCCTTGAAGCCGGCCAAGTTGGTACCATTGGGATCGTTCTGGATATGCCGCCCGAGAGCCTCACAGAGGGTGATTTCGAGCGGTTGTCGAACGCACCTCGGATCAGGAAAGGCATGGTCCTGGCAATACCATCAAAGCACATGGTGGATACAGGAATGTCTCTTCAGGCCGCGAGTGGACTAACGGCGTTGTTCCAAGAGCCAAACACGGCGTTTCTGACCTACGGGTCTCTGGTCAACCTCTATGTTGGAAGCGTACGAGCAGCCGCCAGGGTGATGGGAGTGTCAAGAGTGCGTCACGAAGCCATGAAATCAGCCGATGACGCGGAGGACATTTTCAACATGAACGATCACGATGAGTCCATGACAACGTCGGAGTCGGATCCTGTTGGGGGCGTCCACGTAACGTTGGAGTTGCTGACCAGCCGGGAGTGGGTTGAGATGGGCTCACAAATCTTGCTTCTCGAAGGCGGCCGCAATGATAAGTCTGGACTTGAAGGATTTGTCGGAACTGTGGTGGAGATTGTTGATTGATTCGCGGGCGACCAGCGTTGGTTTCGACTTATTGGATCTCACCGTAAGAGCGTTGTACTTTTGTTTACTGCATCATGCTAATGCTAGCTTTGTTTTCGTCATCGTCGATTTGTTTCTTCGTTATGGATGTATTCTTTCCTGTCTGTAGTTTTATTCGAGCAATAGACGACCCCCTATTAACGCCCAGACGCCAACCACTCCCACACTTTACAATGCCGTCATCATGCCCTTACAAGGCCGTAGAAGAGTGTCCAGGTCAGGATGAAACCAGGGAGCCCACCAAACAGCCCACCGGTCCAGAACTCGAAAGGCCCCCTGAAGTACCGGCTGGTGCTGAGGAACGGAAGTCCTGCCGAGGTCGACTGCGGCGCGATGTGGAAGACGTAGACGAGGAGGACGGTGAGAAACGAGAAGAGTATGTAGAAGAGGAAGCCGCTGTAGGATTCGAGCCCGAGGATTCCGGCGGCGACGCCGAACAGGGAAGCTGTGAGACTCTGCAGATTTGACAGGGCCTGGCGTGCGTGAAAGATAGAGAGTTAGCAAAAAGCTGCTGCAGCAAGAGAGCATGACCACATGTCCATCCATCCAACCCGCCTCGGAGAAGCTTGTATCCCACCTTTGTGTTGTGCATCACGGACTCCTGCACGATGGGAGAGATTTGGTAGTCGCGTTCGGTCGGCATGACTGCGGATTTTGTGTGCGGTACTCAAGGTATCGCTTGGGGTTTGTTTCGTCTAGAGCGACACCGAAACCAGGGAATCGGGGAATCGTGATTGTGCTGCCGCCGGTGTGATGTCTGTTCTCCACGTTGTGGTAGAGCTGTGCTTCAGCTAGACGGGCAAGATTAGGTAATGCGCCTAACGGTGATCTAACTCAATTCGCCTACCCGACGGGCCCTTGGGACGGGGCCGACGTGGATTCCGGACTCCGGTGTAACATTGTTCCTACCTACGTTAGCGTCAGGGGCCCCCAGTTCGGTCTCGGCTCCGCCCCGTGTCGTCCCATGTACCAAATTTAAAAACTATGCAAATAATACCACGTTAATGAAGGACGTGGTACATACGGGGTGCGCGGCGCTGCGGGCTCTCTTCACCGTTCGCTTCGTTGGCTGGGTCGATCATCTGCAGTCACCCCACCGGAAGGAGCGTCTTGAATGACGCCGATGAGACGACAGAGGACGGCATAAAGGACGGCAGAGACGACTACGGCGAGGGTGGCATAAGGTACAGCATCAATAATAACAGAAAGGACAACAGAGGTGACGATTGCATGGATAGCAGAGAGAGACAGAGAGAGAAAGTAGGTAGCTCGCAGCTAACGGGTCTAGTCGCTAGCCTCGAATCATCCCTTTGACCCCAAGAAAGTGGCTGTAAGTAAGGTCCATTCTGCCCTGGTAAAAATGCCAACGGTCTCTACGTAGTGCCTTATTCGTCAAATCCCCCTGCAAGTATTATTGGGAGGTTGATATAGACTAAGAATCACCCTCTCGGAGTCAGGTGAAGATGGCTTGTAGCCGTCGGTGTCGGTTTCTCAGAGGGTGAATGAGGTGGATGTCGTTAAGATCCCACCCCCACTGAAGACCCCAAAAACAGCGACCGACCCCTTGCACGTTAATCGGTTACAGGGGTGCGGGATCCTTCCCCATTCGCGAGTGGCAGCAGGTCACCGGCGCTTTGGAGCACGAGCAGTGTTCCAACTCTCCCTTCCCACCCCCCTGTGCAACACACTCCGCAATCACACTACGTATCCTACACGAACCGTATATATCCCCGAGGCACCGTCCATACACTCATTGCACATGTTTTGCGTCTCCCACTTGAGTTTGTCCATGGTTTCTATTTGCAACTGCCCCTCGTTTCCTTTCCTTTACGATTCCACGACACTGCGGCAACACGACTACTGAAGAGCGCGACCGCAGATGGCCGTGTTGCTTGCAAGTGCCTCCCGTCGTCGAAACTTGTCGCCAAGTCGCTAGATGGAGCCCGTTGTGTTCGACCAGTCGCCGCTCGCCGAGTACCTTCGTGGTGAGTGCAGTCCCCGCGAAGAAACCGCGCCCCAAGTGCTCGTGAGAACTGCGACTGACGATGCGCGCGCGACAGATGAAGGCGAAAACGAGCAGGCAGATTGGGCGCACGAAGATCCTCCAAACTACGACTTGTCACCTCCCTCCAGTCCAGAATTCGCGCCGACAGGTCGGCCCATGGTCAGGTCGAGATTCCGCAACAACCCTCTACAGATAAACATTCCGACCAAATCCTCCACCGACAAGTCCTACAGAAAGAGCTACTCTGTGCGCAACACCCGAAATCCCCTTTCCGTGTCACATGGGGAAATTACTGACTGGTGTTGTGTGTCCTCTTTCAGATTGCGGTAGCGTCCAGGATTGACCGAGCCGACAACTCCAAATTCCTCGAGCAATTTCGCTATACCATTATCGCATCCCAGCTATTGAGTGGACACTCAATATTATCCCAGCACCATGCATCATCCCGGCCTGCCAACCCTCCGATTGACGGCAATTCGACCGACAAGTTGTTGGACTCAACAGGCGCTGTCGCAGCGGTCTTGGGCGCCTTGGCCTTGGCCGTCACGATCAACTGGCTCGCAGGTTCAGGAACTTGGAACAAGAGATGGGTTGCGGTAATTCTGTTTGTGGCCGTGATCGCTGCAGGGATCGTCCATGTGTTTATGCGGAGGCAGTGGTTGAGGTATAGACGGCTGCAAGCACTGTCAGAGGTCACTGCGTTTGTTTCAAACTCTCAGGAATTCGATAGCGCGACTGGAGCGGCCGTCGCATTGGTACAAGAGGTGGAACTTGTGTCCAGAGGTTACCGTCTGTAAGTTTGGTTTTCACCCTGATGTTTCCGGCGGTGATGGGGAAAAAAGGCCTGTTATGCGCTGACACATGATTTAGGAGTGCGCCACTGCCGCCCATCAGTCGGATCGAAGATCGCTCACAGACTCGGAAGTGCGTGCGCCTGCGCAAAGCCTTGAAGGCTTGCTTTGCAGATGTCATTCCAGCCTACGATCAGACCATGCTTGTGGTCAAGGGGTTTTCGGAGCAACTCGACCTGGACAAGTACTACGATATTTACGATATAAGCGATTTCGACATGTCGGATGCCAAATTGGGATTCAAGGAAAATGAGTTTGACGACCCCGAGTCCCTGCGGACGCTCAAGATTCTCGCCGCACGGTTCCACACCATCCGTAAGATGTTTTTGTGTGCGCTACTGGCCTTGGACGCAAGTGGTGACAGCAGCGACCTGCTGAGGTGGACAACTACGGTCGAAGCGGTGCGCACGCTCAACACGGTTACACAGACTGCGTTCGAGAGGCTGAGGAGACTTTTGAGTGAGGAAGAGTGTAAGTCACCGGCAGTCCTGATCTGACCACCAGAGGCTAACATTTCCGAAGCATTCCCGGCACCGCCAACTCCAAAGATGCCCCTGACACCCGGCAGGGAGAGATGGAGATCACAATTGCGCAAGCTCAACTCGCTATCCAGTGGGATCCGCGGCCTTCAAGCTAAGCTGACGCTGCTTCGAGAGGAGTCGGACCGCAGCCTCAACGAATCCGACGACATTTCCGAGCTCGGTTCCGATCTCATGGCTCAGTACGAATCCATTGGCGCGGACTTGAAGATCCTGATGCAGGCTTGGGAAGAAGGCAAAGCAGCCCTTGCAATGGGCATTGACCGGAATGAGAAGAGGCTCTCGTCTATGAGCACCTTGCTGTCTCCTGCAAGTTCGCTCAGCGGGCTTACGACTGTGGAAGAAGGAGGCGCCGCTGAAGCTCTGAAGGCGCTCAACGGAGAGTCGCCGTCCAGTTTGGACTTCAGCAGCACAGGTGAACCCGATACGGAAGAAATCTTTGAGGCTGTCGCTCAGCCACGGCCGAAAAGCCTGCTCACCAGAGAGGAACGCATCATCAAGATGAGGGAAGATCGAGAAAAGCGAGAATCACTCAGAGAAAAAGCGGATGCAAACAGGGGCATGCTCAAGGAGCTCGAGATGGTCATCAACCTACGACCCCGCCCTCGTGCAGGGACCAATCCGTCACGCATCGTTTCGATGTGACGAGAACATGACATTTAACGACAGACAACGGGCGTTCTGGAACAGGAAACCAACTAATCGTACAGTCATTTTTGCCTTATTTTCCCTTTATTGTTTGATACTTAATTCGTGCAAACACTTTCGCTTTGCCGACTGCATATAGAAGGGGCCATGGAACTCAGGGACAGGAGGCATCGTTCACTGAAATCATTCATTTGTACTTTATGACGACGTTGATGTCAGGCTCTTCAGTGAGCCCAAAACTGTACAGACTACCTAGTATCTTCAGATAATTGAAAAGTCTCGAATGAATACCCAGCTGTACGTGTGATCAGTTGCCATACACTCTCATTGTTGTTGCCAATGTTTTGTCTCAAATGTATTAAACAAAGGACTCCTGTTGGCAGGGTAAAGGAAAGGGGCCACGATTCAGGGGAATCTCAAGCCCCTGAGCATGGAGTCCGCTGGGAGTCCGGTGAGCCCGGGCCAGCTTCCTCAGAGAGGTCAAGCGTGCGTGGCAGCTTACTTATCGGCTCCAGGCTGCCTTACGTCGGTGGAAGGCGCACGTGCCACCGTCCATCATTGATTCTTCCTTGCCCCGCGCGCGTTAGATTGGCGTCGAGCCCTACTGAAGGCTGGACGCGTCTCCCCTCCACTCCAGCCCACCACGACCACGCGCGCTACGTGTCTGCCCATTAAAGTGCTTCGCGACTTCTCCTCCTTAACCATCACCTCGACCACTCAACTTTTTTGCCAAAGCTCACGATCGATCTTTGCGCTTCGTCTTACATTTCCTTGATTTTCCAGATACCCCATCTCCTCTCTTTCCACGCAAATAATCAGCCAGTACGTTCTGTTCTGCCCTTTCGCTCACCGATCTTTTCGTCTCATGCGGAGTTGTGGAAGACGGCTAACGTTGCGCAGAAATGCTTGAAGCCAGACTCGACCAGGCCGACATCCTCAAGAAGGTGGTTGAATCCATCAGAGAGCTTGTCCAGGACTGCAACTTCGACTGCAATGACTCCGGCATCATGCTGCAGGCCATGGACAACTCGCACGTCGCGCTCGTGTCCATGGCCCTCAAGACCGAGGCCTTCTCCCCCTACCGCTGCGACCGCAACATTGCGCTTGGCCTCAACCTCGCATCTCTGCAGAAGGTTCTCCGCGCCGCCCAGGGCGAGGATGTCCTGACGCTCAAGGCCGAGGACGCCCCTGACAGCCTCAACATCGTCTTCGAGAGCTCGGAGCACGACCGCATCAGCGAGTACGACCTCAAGTTGATGGATATCGACCAAGAGCACCTTGGTATTCCCGAGACGGAGTACGCAGCCACCATCACCATGCCCAGCTCCGAGTTCAAGCGTATTTGCGGAGATCTGCAGGCCATGAGCGAGTCTGGTAAGTAGTCGACGTGCGGGCAATTGATCTGTACAAGGACTGACAGATCTGCCTGCAGTGACGATCGACGCGAGCAAGGACGGTGTCAAGTTTGCCTGCACTGGTGACATTGGTAACGGATCCGTCACCCTCCGCAGCCACACCAACGTCGACAAGCCCGAGCTGAACGTCGACATTGAGCTTACCGAGCCCGTCTCCCTGACCTTCTCCCTCAAGTACCTCGTCAACTTCTGCAAGGCTGCCGCCATGTCCAAGCAGGTCAAGATCTGCCTGTCCAACGAGGTTCCTCTGCTGGTTGAGTACACTTTGGTGGGCCAGAGCTATCTGCGCTTCTACCTGGCGCCGAAGGTATTTTATTCTCACCAGCGCTCTTAAATTATGGATGCTAATCAGGCCACAGATTGGTGACGAGGAGTAAACTGGCGATTGACGACGGCATGAAGATATTAATGCGGGCGTTGCACGGAATCAGAGACAGGCATTGGTGCCTGCTCATGCACTCTGGATTGACTTTTTGCATGTTCTAGACTCTTGTGGAATATGCTGGTAGACGAAGGGCAAAAGCATCTTTGGGACCACGAACAATAATGAGATTACCGTTTCTGCGTATACAATTGCATGACCTCAACTGCTTTCTGTTGATAGTGGATTGACCTTTTCTGTGGATGAGAGAGACTTCGACCAGGCACCAGCTGGCTGCAGCTGCATACTGCCTTGATGTCTGCCGACTTGCCAAACATGGCCTAGTGCGGGGTTCTTCGGCGCCCTTTTGGCGGGGTCATTTTCCATTCAGACGGGACCCTTGAAAAATATCGGATTGGACGGTGCGGAACGTCATACCGTGAGAGTCAGAGGCTAGAAGAACCTGGAACCGCCTTACATCGGTCCAAGTCTAATCTCACTTAGTCACTTTTACGGCCAACTACAGATACGGCTCGAAAATCTCGTAGATACTGAGAATTGCGCTGATAATCGACCCCCCCTCTATTTGCGTTTTCCTCATTTGACTCGTAGAGCGCCTGTTCCGATCTGTTCACTCAGATCTTTGTTATACCCCTTCATTCTGGTTTGAAACTGGTTATTGCCGCGCATCGGCCGCCGTCCCGATATCTCATCCCCCCGCCGAGATCCGGAGGTGCATTTTGATATCTGAGATCTGCGCCGAATCATTGAACATCTAGACACACACACACACACATAGAGCCGAGTGTTCATCATTGGTCCTCAAGAAATTCTTGTTTTTTGGCATTCAAAATGGCGCCAGACCTTCCCATTCCCGATACGCGCGTCCTTGCCGTCGCTAGTCATGTGAGACGCTCATCACTCCCCGATCTCTCTCATGCCGCATGTAGGGTGACTGACTTATGATCCAAGGTCGTATCTGGGTGAGTCGCTGCAGACAGACCCAACCGAGTGCATCGGCGAGCGAGGAACCAAATGTGTGCGCTGACACATCACATGCAGAAACGTGGGAAACAAGATCGCCGTCTTCACGCTGCAGTCGTTAGGTTGCGACGTCGCGGCCCTCAACACCGTCCAGTTCAGTCTGTCCGCCCCTCCCCCTTTCTCCAACTTGTGTGTGTATATCAATCACGCAGCTAACGATATGCGTGGACGATAAGGCAACCACACCGGCTACCGCCAATGGAAAGGGACAAAGGTCTCGGCGCAGGAGATCCGCGACCTGTTCGAGGGCCTGAAGCAGTCGTACCTGGACGATTTTGACATGATGCTCTCGGGGTACATCCCCGGCGCGGAGGCGGTCATGGCCGTCGGCGACATCGCCAAGGAGCTCAAGGCGAAATCCGGCGACGGCAAGTTCTTCTGGGTCCTGGACCCCGTGATGGGCGACAACGGCAAGCTCTACGTCGCCGAGGAGGTCGTGCCCGCGTACCAGAGTCTCGTGGAGCACGCGGACCTGATTCTGCCGAACCAATTCGAGGCTGAGTAGGTTTTTGCTTCCCCCTGCATGATGTGAGAGAGATAATGTATATTGATACCTGCGAACATGAAGGCTGCTCTCCGGCGTCAAGATCACAGACATGGACTCCCTGCAGTCCGCCATCCACGCCCTGCACAGCAAATTCCGCATCCCACACGTCGTAATCACCTCGGTCAACCTCGCCGCGCCGGACCACCCGCCCTCGCACCTGTCCGTCGTGGGCTCCAGCATGGACCCGTCGACGGGCGCGCCGCGCCTCTTCAAGATCGTCTTCCCGGCCATCGACGCATACTTCTCGGGCACGGGCGACATGTTCGCGGCGCTGATGACGGTGCGCATGCGCGAGGCCGTCATTGGCGCCGGCAGCCAATTGCAGAAGACCAGGTCGTGGCTGAGCGGGCCCGAGGTCGACGCACTGGACCTGCCGCTGGCGAGGGCGGCGGAGATGGTGCTTGCGAGCATGCACGAGGTGCTCACGCAGACGGCGCGGGGCATGCAGGAGGCTGTCGGGGCGGCGGCGGCGGAGGCCTCGACGGAAGAGGAGAGGAAGAGGCTGCATCTTCTCAAGAGCAAGAGCGCGGAGCTGAAGCTGGTGAGGAACTTGGCGTGCTTGAGGGACCCGGTCGTGAGTTTCCGGGCGAAGAAGTTGTAGATGTTCGGGGGGATATTCTTATACAGATTGGGGGGTTACAGTTCACCTGCATGTGCGGCGTGGTCGGGATAGATTTAAAGGCATTATGGTCGTAGCATTGTCATCATTCATATATTGTTCAGTCGGGTTTCCCTTTTTCTATAAGCTTTTCCGAGCCGTTGCGTGACGGTGGGTACGGTATGTGCCTTGGCGCTCTCTGTCAAGTCTAGCCCGCCGTCTCTTTTATATCCCTTTCCCGCCATGATTCCTTTTTCTCTCTTCCATTTTATATCGGGGTAGGCGGTCTGTATCTACTGCAGAGCAACGCCAGTGCTGCCGAAGCCGCCGGCGCCGCGCACGCTCTCCTCGAGCTCCTGGACCTCGACAATCTCGGGGGTGAAGATGCGCTCGACGACGAGCTGGGCAATGCGGTCACCCTCGGCGACCTCGAAGTCGGAGTCGGCGTGGTTGAAGAGGAGAACCTTGACCTCGCCGCGGTAGTCCGCGTCGATGACACCGGCGCCGGTGTCGATGAAGTTCTTGGAGGCGAGGCCGGAGCGGGGGGCAACGCGGCCGTCTGCGGAGGGAGAATTCTCCGTTAGCTTTGTTCTGTCGTAATGTGAACTCTTTTCAACGAAAGAACAGTAACGTACAGGTGCCGGCCGGGACGGAGATGGCAATGTCGGTGCTGACGAGGGCCTTGCCGCGGGCCGGGATGGTGGTCGGCTTCGCGGCGTAGAGGTCGTAGCCGGCGGCGTAGAGGCTGCCGCGGGTAGGCAGGCGAGCCTTGTCCGAGAGCTTCTTGACCTGGAGGGGCGGGCAGGGCTCCATGGCGGCGGGGACGGGTGCCTCGTCGGAGGCGGTCTTTACTCGCTTTGCAGGAGGGTCAGAGGTCTGAGCAGGCGCGGCGACGGGTTCAGCAGAGGTCATTATGGTAGATGGGCGTTTTGGGGAGTTGTTTCTCGCGAGGATCTTGGGGAAAGAAGGTTTACCGTTGTTTGAAGGGTCGTCTTGCGGTCAAGCGGGCGATTAAGGCGGTGGCAGTAATAGCTTGAGGTCCCTGGGTACCTTAGGTAAAGCTTGGTGTGGGCTCTCACAATGGCGGTGTCGCGACGACGCGTAAAGACGCGGGTGAGGAATTGGCCAATCATAGCGGGTCTCTTGATTGAGGTCGTCGGCTTGCCATTAAAGCGAGCCGACAGCTGCCATCCATGGACAACGGTCGTTTGTTTCTGACGGCAATTTACGATGATCCATTATGGTCTCATCAGAGCCTCAGCGTAGCGCCGTGAGCCGCTGCGAGTCACTCTTTCCGCCCCAAAGTTTGTTCAACTTCGAAGGTTTGCATTGTTCAGCGCCAAACTGTGTTTGTTGCCCAACGCATACGTGCCAAGTTTCTCATTTCCACACCAAACGCTTTTCCGTACAACTCAGATCCGTACCTAGATCCGCAGGGACGTGCAGAGTCAAAATGGCATGCACTGTGATGTAAAACGCCGCGACGAGCCCGCACTGTGACAAACAGAGCTTCATCGTGGTCGGGTAAATAATAGCGTCCTGACTCGGCGGGCTCGACGCTTAACATCAGGAGCTTTTCTCTGACATTGAAGGACCCAAGATGGACATGCCATCGCCAAAATCTCAGTTTGATTGCCTGGTTGCTCACCCTCCCCACACGGGGGATCTGCACCGCGGGTACGCGGCGTGCCGGGCCCTCCTAGTCGTCTAGTTCTCTTCCAAAATCAATCAGCTTGAGCCTCGTGGCATCTCTGGGGTGGAACTGTGCGACCTTGGACCGCACCAGGAACCGCGCCGCTGCCGTCTCCTTTTGTAACTTGACGTAAGACGCCGTGCTATCGCCTCCCGCTTCCACGAGCTGGTTCAAAAGTTGCTCTGTAAGCTCGCGCATCTCGCGTCCGGCAGCTGCTGCTTCGTCGACTTCGCCGCGCTGGTCTCTGCCATCCTCCTGGGGCAAACCCCATACTTCCTCGAGCCGTCTTTGTCGCTTGTCCTCGTCTGGCTTGGACTTGGCCTTTATTGGCCGACCCTGGGCATTGAAACCCGCAACGAGTTGATCCGAGTCGATCTCCATCATGTCGCCCACGACTGGGCCGCCGAGGTCTTCCGCCGCTAGCTGTGCCGCAAGGTGATCATCAATGAACTTCCTGAGAGCCTTGAGAAGTTTGGACGTCTCCTTGTCGTAACGCCTCTTCTTTTGCTTGAGTTCATCCAGTCTTTCCCTGGCCGCCTGTTCGGGCGTTATTTCCATCCGAGATTCGGCGTCATCTTCCAGCGATTGGATGCGCTTCTCCAAGCTTTGCTGCAGCAGCCTCTGATCGGCCAAATTTGCCTGTTCACTTTCAAGCCTGCGTTTGGCTTGCTCGAGTGAGGCTCCCTGGCTGGTCAGATACGCTCGGGACTCGGCGACAGTCTGGTGTGTCTTTCGTAGGGCCAGGAGCGCGGGCAAGACTGATGCCGAGGAAGGGACGAAAGGTGGTGTTGCAGCAACTTTTTCAAAAGCACCCTTCATAACTTCATAGCTGCCTTTTCCTGGGCCAGGCACGGTCTGCGACTGCCTCCCATTTTGCTGAAGCTGGTGTGGTGTTAGCTGGAGGTGAACTTGTGCTCGGTGTAGACAGCATACCTTGGCAAGCTCCTCCCGGTGTTGCTGAATCTTTTCTTGGAGTTCCTGCAAGCTCTGTTCCAGACTCAAAGTATACCTATCGTCGACAGGCCGAGGAGAAGAGTCCGCCATACTGGGTGCTTTGATGGTGCGTCCCAAGATCTCTCCGGTCAGTTGGATAAGATAGCCCAGACCCTTGACTTAGTCCAAACGATCTGATATTTTTGGCGACACGGTGCAAATATCAGCCAGGAGGTTGCACGCGACTTTCAGAAGGTGCCCCAGAAGAAACGAAACAGTTTAAGCAACGGCAGCACGCGACGGATTCAAGCCGTCCCTAAGCACACGGTCCGTCGGGGTTGCATCCAGGTCCAATGGGATTGAGAGTCTGATAGAACCCCTGTCGGGGAAAACAAGGCGTGCTCAGGCTTCAGACCGGGCGCTAGATCCTCTCTGACTGTTTCAAAGGAGGTGTCACTGTGTGTCGGGTGTTATCGAGATTTCCGGGGGACAGGCAGGGCCGGCGCGAAGAGACGGCACGGATGATGCACTGTCTCGACTGTCTGTCTAGCTGTCTGTCGCGGTCTGCCACGCTGACAAGTGACACCGACAGGGTAGATTCCGTAGATAGAGTCTGCCAGAAGAGAGAGGAAGCAACCTGACGTGGGTGTTGGGCCTGCGGTGGCTGAGATGGGCGTGGTCTCGGGGTAGGACGGGTGGCAGAGACGCGATTCTGCTATTGGAGTGTATGCGTATGCGCGTAGGCTCGGTACTCAGTACTGAAAAGGTGCGCGCGCGCAAACGAAGCACCGTTGAGGTTACAGCCAGCGTTGGTGCTGGAATATCAAATGCAGGGCGAGCACCGCACGTAAAGCGGGCAGGCAAGTTGCACTCGCAGCAGCGCGCCGCCTGAGGATGGGGGACTGGGGCTTAGCGACACACTTTTCGCGGTGATGTTGCGGGAGGCAAGCGTCAAACACACTGTGCGGCTCGCTGCTTCTGTCCAATCAAACAATGCGCTGGAGGAACACAAAGTGCCCGGCCAAACACGATTGGGGGCCCGCGGGAAACAAGCCCCCCCATGCAGCTCAATCTGCCGGAGCAAATCACTGCTACTGTGTGGCTCTTGCTCAGAAGGGTGGGTAGTGGGGACCCTCCCCCCACCCTGGGGTGTGAGTGGCCTGTAATTTGTTTGAATTTCTCTTGTATTGGTCTTAGTACACTGCTTTATCCTTCAACTCTCATAGTTATCCTGCTGTTACTACACAATCTGAGTGATCGATAAGGCCCTCAGCAGAGCGGCCCTGTAGGCAGCATATTTATGGCCTTGGAGAACTATGGTGAGATTTTGCTCTGTCTGACCTATCATCCCCTGTCAACATATTCTGTAGGCGCAGTATAGAGCTTGCATCTCTAGGCCTGTTAGCTGCAGACTAACCTGCTTCTAGATGCTAGCACTGAAGATGAATAGAGTGATAATATCCTTAGCATTAAGCTTAGTAGTATTAGCAAGAAATCTTTATATTTATTTAAGCTATAGCTTTTATATATTTTAAGCAGCTACTTAAAGGTTAGCATATATAGCGCCTTTTAGGTTAAAGTTATTATTAAAGTTATTAAGTTATTAGTTTGCTATTATATTATTTAATAGATAGAGAGTATTAGCTATTTATCTCACTATTGCTCTCTTTATATAAAGCAAAGTTTTTAAAACCTTAGTAGCTATAGCTATTATAGCAGAAGAAAAGTTATTTATATCTTATTAACCTCATCTTTATCTCTCTGGAGACCTCTGTGTCTTCTAGTACTGAGTATAGTACTTCTATGTTCACACCTTAGGTTATATCTATTAGGGTTGCTTGGTCTTTATCTATATCTACCTTGCTGTATATTGTACCTCGGTGGGTAGTGGGGAAGACGAGGGGTGGGCCGTGCGTCCGTGCCGCCCACTGTGCTAGGTAAGGTACCTTAGGCTGCGCTGAGTTGGAGGCAATCGCAGCCACGAACAACCCCGTGAGGGCCTTTCCTCCACTGCGGGCTGCTGGCAGTAGGTGAGGTGGTATCCGTACTGACACGGCGCACCTTACGCAGGGCAGGCACACTGGCAGTGGCACCTGCGTCTGCGCCTGAGGTGTGCGCACCTGGCTGCTGCGTACGCATTAGGCCGATCTTTTTTCTACGAGGTTTCAGCAATATCTTGCCCTCGCCCATTCCCAAACCTCTTCGAGACATCCGGACCCCCTTCCAACCCATCTGTTTGCACAGGTTTCCTTCCCATCTCTTTTAATCGCCGCAACCCGCTGCCCCCGTCCCGTCCGCTCTGTTCTGGCTGAACATCATCTGGTGGGTTGTATTTTCGCGGGCGCATCGCATCGGATTTCCGCTCTCCCCTCACGTGTCGTGTCGCCTCCAAGCTTGCTTGCTCTGACCCGACCGTTGGCGCGTCGCCAGCATCAGCATCAGCAACTGCTTGAAGCACCGTCCAGAGAAGAGACATTCCATCGCAGAAAAGGTCATCAAAGCTCTGCTTGGAGACTTGACAAGCCGTCGCAACTCATTGCAGCTTCAGTCCCCCTGCCTTGCAGCTTGGACTGTTCGTTTGACGGAGAAAGGTTTGAGCTTCTGCATCCGAATCGCCTCCTACATACAGCCTTTGTCTACCATCAGCTCTATTCCCCTCCCGCCTTCTACCTCTCTTTTCCATCATCACCTCTTCCTGCCCGCCTCGCTGCTTCCCCGCCGCGCCTTCCCTCCGCTTGACCTGAGTTTCTCTGCGATTCTCACGATTTCGGAAGCTACCGCGACCCTGATAGGATAGGAGTCATCCTGAATCCACCACCCCGACCTACCTCAACTTCACGATCCTCTGCCCTACGACCTCTATCCTCCTCGAGCACAGCCACTTCACGAAGAAAAAAAAAAACGGTTTCTTTTGAACCCAACCCCGACCACGCCACTACACCAGCCCGTTTTCCTTTGAAAACTGTTGTGGTGTAGATAGTCGAATACAAGCTCTTCTAGAACCAAAAAAACGGAATCGCGAAAACTTGTGTGAGACATTAACAACTAGCCCATCATGTCCGCGTCACCCACTCAACCCTCAAACTCGGCCAAGCGCCCTCTCGAGGAGACCTCTTCCCCCTCGCGCAGCAACGACCAGCCCGACGCGAAACGGCCCGCCTTGGACAAGATTCTGAAGAGCGATGAGGAGATCGAGATGGCCCAGCCCATCGACGGGCTCGATGCCGGTATCGAAACACCGAGCGCAAACGGCGCTGAAAAGACGAACGGCGAGAAGGCCAAGTCCGATCAGGCCGACTCCGAGAGCACCGAGACAAAGCCCATCCAAAGCTCTGTCGCTGGCGCTGTTCCTGCGACTCCCTCCGCCTCCGCGAGTCACGATGAGCGAGACTGGATCCACATCCGCGCTGTT
The DNA here is from genome assembly GCA_027406005.1 of Colletotrichum horii. NCBI lineage: Eukaryota > Fungi > Ascomycota > Sordariomycetes > Glomerellales > Glomerellaceae > Colletotrichum > Colletotrichum horii. The sequence goes on along the minus strand of JANVYB010000001.1, from coordinate 5,645,402 downwards.
ATTTCCAGCCCGGAAGCTGCTACCGTCATCGGAAAGGGTGGAGAGAACGTTTCCAACATTCGCAAGATGTCGGGTGCCAAGTGCACTGTGAGCGACTATCAGAAGGGAGCCGTCGAGCGCATCTTGACCGTCAGCGGTGTCGTCGATGCTGCCGCAAAGGTCCGTTGCCGCATCATGTCTGCTTTTGCTGAGACCTAAGCTAACTGAGAAATAGGCCTTCGGTCTGATCATCCGCACACTGAACAACGAGCCACTGGCTGAGCCGTCCAGCGCCCAGTCAAAGACGTACCCTCTTCGTTTGCTCATCCCGCATATCTTGATTGGTTCCATCATTGGAAAGGGTGGTGCGCGAATCCGTGAGATCCAAGAGGCCTCTGGAGCTAGGCTTAACGCTTCTGACTCTTGCTTGCCTCTCTCCACCGAGCGCTCTCTCGTGGTCATGGGTGTTGCTGATGCTGTTCACATCGCGACTTACTATGTCGGTAGCACTCTCCTGGAACAGTTGAACGACCGCTTCGGTGGTCCGGCCGCGTCCGCGTACGCCACGCGAAGTGGAGGACCTGCCGGCGTTGTTCCTGGCGGTATGCAGGTCGTCCCGTACTGCCCGCAGCCGACCACGGGCAACTACGGCAACCGTGAAAACTACAACCGGAGACACGATGCCCGCGCTCAGCACCATCTTCCTGCCGCTCCCTACGCGCAGCCTTACCCAGGACACCACGCCGCTCAGCCGAACCCGGCCATGCCCATCCACTACGGTGCGGCGCAAGCCGGCGGCTACGGCGCCGCTGCCCCTATGCAGCCTCACGCTGGCGCCGCCGTTCCTCAGCCTCACGGCGCCCACCCGGCTCAGCCTATGCACGGCGGAGCCATGCCTGGTGCTCCTCTGACCCAGCAGATCTACATTCCCAACGACATGGTCGGTGCCATCATCGGCAAGGGAGGTCAGAAGATCAACGAAATACGCCAGATCAGCGGCAGTGTCATCAAGATCAACGAGCCCCAGGACAACAGCAATGAGCGACTGGTCACTATCACTGGAACAGAGGAGTGCAATCGTATGGCGCTGTACATGCTATATTCTCGTCTTGGTTAGTGCTCTACAGGTTGGAAGTCGGCTTGGACGAAACCACTAACACGGGTCACAGAATCGGAAAAACACCGCATTTAACGTTGACGACGTTTATGACTTACTGACTCACAATTTTAGTTCGGCAAAACAAAACTACGGGCGGATCTGGTACAGTTTCTTTTCTTCATGCGAAACATCATCGCCGCGCTTGGGGGAATATCGGATTGGTCTCCGGCGTTGTCACCGTCGCGAGGCCCCAGCTAGGACGGGGACGGATATTGATCAACGTGATCTGATCAAAGGTGCTTTTAGAGGAGGTACTACTTTTAATAGTGCACTACTCTCTTTTACTTCATCACTCTCCAGCACATCTTGACTCCCTGCCCAAATTTGCACAATCACCATCGCGCGCCCCATCCATCGTCGTCCTACCGTCCGCTCCGCCTTGCATACCCAGCCCTCTGGACATGACAGCCTCTTGGGCTCTCGAACCTTAGACTCTCCCGTGACCCCGCTCAATATCGTCCCAAGCCTGCCTGCCACCAGCCTTCGAGATCCTGCCTAGCCTAGCCCTCTTTCCTATATCTGCGGCTCAACATCTGCGCTAGCCTCCCTTGAGGCGCAGTATCATGCTCACCCGTTCCTTTCCCGCGTTTTGGCGGAGGAGAACAGTATTGGATAGCATGGGCAAGGGTTCTTGATCCCGGGGTCCCGAGGTCTTGGAGTTTGCTAACATGATCGTTCTAGGGATCCGACGAACTCATCGCAAGCGCTACGAGTGCGGCGGCAGGAAGCGTCTACGGCGGCTGGACCACAATGCAGTTGAGTAATCATCAATCTCTTCTACAGCTAATCATAGACAGTGGCCGTTCGTCCGACAACTGCTAGCATCGACGCCCTACTCTCTTTTGCCCCTCGTAGTTCCGCGGCTAGATAGTTGAAGACGAGAATGGTTACGCTCTGATGCTGGCCATGGCACGAGAGCTAACCATACGGCAGCTGCTTAACAAGTTTCAAGAGGGCGTCTGTCTTGTTTGTTCTTCATAACGACACTTAGCACTTAGACCATGTCGCTCCGTATTGTGATTATTATTTTAATGCTAGTTTTTAGTGTCAATATTAGGAATCATAGACCATCGTAACCACCCAATTTTCGTCGTTCTCCGCCGGTTCCCCTGAACGCCCTTGAGCTTCCTCCGTTCAGATTTGCTTGAGATTCACGTGGAACTGCGCAATGTTAGCAATCACGAACTTATGGTAACACCCACGCCAGCCCCCGACTTACCATGGCGATTTCCTTCCGGCCCGACCTCAACAGGTGGATGTTGTCAGAGATTGCTGCCGCTGTCGTTAACCCCATTTTCCACGCCAACAGCCGAAGAGGGGAGCGAGAAACTTACGTCCGGCCTTGCCCTTGGCTTCAAGATGCGCCTCCTTGCTATCCCACCCGAGCAACAACGTCACCGCGGGCCCCCTCTCGCCCTCGGCCCCGAACGCAAGCGGCGTCGACACCTCGCCGTACGCGTGTCCGTGGAACCCCGCGATCTCCGCCGCCGACAGGCCGCCCGCGAACGCGGCCGTCTTGCCGATGAAGTCGGGCTCGACGCCGTAGGCGACGAAGACCTCGGTGCAGGGCGCGCGCAGGGCCTTCTCCTGCTGGTTGTCGTCGCCGGAGACCGAGACAAGAGGCGCTTTGTAGAAGACGGGCGCGGGGTCCGTGGCGGCGATGGCTTTGAGGGAGGCGAACCAGGGCGTGTAGGATTCGGAGGAGGCGAAGGCGGAGAAGGCCTCTGGGGAGGCCCAGTTGATCACGAGGAGATGCCGCGAGGGGTCCTCGAGCTGCGGGCCGGTGAAGAGGGAGGTCACGCCCGGGACGGATTTGAGGGACGAGGTGACGTCGGCCCAGGCTGCTGAGGGGGAGGAGGAGGGGTGTTTGAAGGAGAGGAGGATGAATTCTGTGACTGTCATGTTTGGGGTGAGGGTGAGGTTGGTGATTTTGGTACGAGGGTGTTTGGCGAGAAAAAGTGACGAACGATGTTCTGTTACGGGGGTTGAGTGGCTATATCTTGACACGAGAGGAAGCTATCACGATACTCTGGCGCAGGTGTATTATGCAGTATTCGACTTTCGCCATATCTAGCAGGTTCTACGGGGTTTCGAGGCGATTCGACCACATCCGTCGATATTGGGGATGGGTCACGTGGACAGCTTTCTCCGCATCGATGGCGAAGCTTCTCGCCGCGCGACTGGCTCGCGGTGTTTCACAGCCTCGCGCCACAACACTTGTTGCGACGCTCAAGCTTCTATGACAGTTTTTGGGGTGATCTTTTTGTGGTGGTCTCCAAAGTCTCTCCGATCGGGCCAGTGGAGAACATGAAAGTCACTGGGACCTCCGCTCCGCACCGCAGACCGGGATTGTCCTCCGGAAGGATCGACCTCCGCCGACGTACGGAGCGGTTCGGAAGTAGGCGGTGCGCCATCCTCCTCAGCCCCGGGCCAAGGGGTTCATTTCCTCTGATGGCGGCGGACAGGTGAGCACCAAGTTTAATCGAGCGGCAAAACAAAAATGCATGGCTTCGCGCTAGGGAAGATGAAGTACCGCGCGGTCATTCCAAGGTCCAACGGGGCGGGACGCTTAGCCTGGACTTTGTTAGCCGCCACGAAACGTTTCTCGTCAAGAATGCGACGCACAATAAGACCGAGAAGAATCAAGATCACCTCAGACTCTCTACCCTCGCGATGTGAGTAAGAAATATCCTACGAAGAAGGACGTGATCGATCGGACGACATCCAGAAAAATAGGCTTAAAAGTACCGTGCTGGCGACAGCGCACCCCATCCCAGCCCGTTTGCTTCTTTCGGGTGCCGGAAAGTGGCTTAGGGCTGGGTCGCATTTTCAATATTTGCTTCTTGTGCATGCGATGGGTGATGCGGGCTGCAGCAGCTGCTGACACGATTGCCGGATTCGTTGGTGTTAATGGGCGAGGCGGCACCTACACACGTATGACCTTGTCGCAACGTTGCGCAATATTGGCATCGTGGCACCGTAAGCGACGACCAAGGTTTTCCCCCGCGAAGGTAGGTTGGCGCATTCGCAGAAAAGGTTGGGGGAGCGGTGTCAACTCTGGCCTCGTGACACAAGATCGCGCGGTGTAGACGCATCGCTGTGCCGCTTGACCGCAGAATGCCGGGAGAAGTTGTCTAGCTCGGCCGTATACGGATAAAGGCGACGCTGACTGCGTTGTTAGAGTCACATAGAGAGAACCAACCCGCCGACCTTTGGCAAGCATGGAAGGGAAGGCCCGAACAAAACGGCATGTCAGGGTAGGGTCTTTTTGCGAATGGCCTCAGCAGAGACTGCTGTTGCCCACCATGACCGAAGCTATTCTTGTCGCCATGCGTTTGGTTTTGCGCTAAAGCCATTATTGGCCCATGACGTCTTCCGGGCGATCAAGGGGCTTTTGACTTCAGCTTACCCCGTTGTTAATGCCTTCATACGCGGAGACCCACGACTTGCGAGTCGTTTTCATCAAAGAACCGCGAGATTCGCTTTCTCGGGTCGTGGATTGTGGGCAATAGAGTTTGGTGTTGAAACTCTGACAGGGAACACTGGCAAAGGGGACCTTGACGACGGATGGCCCGAGGAGGCGGACGAGTAGGGTGTGTGGCGGTGGAGGCACAGAAGCCACTGCGATCTATCGGATCAAGGGCTGCGTCGAGAGGCGGAAGAGCACGTCATGTCGATGGCTGATGTCCGTCGTTGAGATATCAGATGGATGGGCGATGAAGGAAGCGAGGGCGAAGATTGCCGATGTTGAACATGGCCGAGTGCGGCTTCTGCCCGAGGCCCTGCATGATGCGAAGTGCGCACCTGGGGAGGTGGGCATTGGGGCTGGCTGGGGCGTAAAGCTGGCGGCCCCCAGTGTGTCTCGAGGCCCACGATGACCTCCCGCATGGTGGACATGGATGGCAGAGTCATTGAAGGATATTTCGGGGTGGCGCAAGCAGGGGAGCAAGACAAGTGCCAGCGACAGGCTGCAAGCCGTAACAGCGCGGCTGATGTGGAAATCCGAATTTCATATGGTAGTAGTCATCGGGGTTGTTACATGAGGGTCGACGATGAGGTGATGATGGGGTATGTTGGCCCTTGGAAGTGCCCGGCCGGAGAAAAAAAAATATTTGATGAATTAATGACCGGTCAATGTCACCTCTGCCTTCGCTTGACAACTAGTGCCGTGTATGATGGTTGACGGAGGGGTTCTCGAAGGGCCGAAGACAAAAGATCCTTTTCTGCATTTGCATGTCGAATCGGCGTCCCCTGCTTGCTCGGTGCGTAGAGGGCTGCAGGACTTGGGCTGCGGCGTAGTAAATTAAGTGAGTCGCTTTGACGCATGGCCGGTGTTAGTCCGTCTGACAGTGCGGTGAATGAATGGTGCGTGGAGGACGAGATGGGTTCCACTTGGGAAAGATGCCCTGGGCGAGAACGGAGAGAATTGGACCATGGCATTGGCGGCTGCGGCTGGTGCCAAGTTAGGCGGTCCCATGAACGGTTTGCCTGTTCCTTGCAGTGGTCGAATCGCTAAAAGCGCAGTGTGGTGCGTGCCAGCAGGTACGTACACTTGTACCGCACGACGGTCTCCAATTGCCTTGGATTTCGCAGCAAATTAGCGACGTCTATTTCCAGATCCACGTTAAGGTAATTACTTAGCTTAAACGCTCGATGCTCAATGGGACATAACAGACGTCACATCATCTCGACCCCGTGTGGACTCATCCGAGGGCAAGACACCAAACAGCAGCCGCCCATTTCATGCTGGCAGCTGCTGTGTCACTGCCCGTCCATGAGGGATCGGGGAAATTCCCGGCAGGGGCGAGAGAGAAATGCCAGTGGAGGCCTGAAGGATGACAAGTGAGCATGGAAGAGGGAACTGCTGGCCGAAGTCCGTCTTGTCGACATTGTTTGTCCCGTCCACCGTCCACGTCCATCCATGTCCACGGGTCGTGGGCCGCAAATGTCAGTGCTCCCCCTCCTTGAGGCTTTCGGTTACCAAAGTACGGGGAACGGAGACCATGGACGTCTGGGCGATGTTATTTTCCCTTTGAAATTCGCGGTACGGATATGCGTGGTGTCCCTCCAAAGCACTCGGGCTCAGCTCAGTGCCTGTGTGCCTGTGCCCGTGCCTGCGTGTACACCTGGCAAGCACGCCATCCGCGAAACTTGGCTCTCGATGGCGGCCTGGGCTGGGCCTTATTTTGGCCTCGCCATCACTTTGGACTTTGGACTTGCCAAGGTTGGTCGTTTGCTGGCAGGGCTACGGGCCCGATGGGCGGGTTTCCGTCCTTACCCGGGTGCTAGAGCAAACGACCAAGCCATTTGAGGCCTCGCGAGAGGATCGCAGGAGGGGCATCAAGAGATGAGTGCAGCGGCGCAACGTCGCAAACCAATGGAACCCATGGATAATAGTCCGCAGTCACAGTGCCGTGCTGTTGTTGCCTGGGGGCATCGCGCCAGCTCGGAGGGAAAAAGGAGATCGTGACCCGCTGGGCAGTGGGTTTTTGCTTCGGAGGAGACTGAATGCCGCCATGGATGACGGGACCGCCAGTGGATAGGCGGACTGGAGGGGGAGGGAGGAGTGAGGAGCGAGAGCGACCGGCGGAAGAGAAGACGGACTGGACTTGATGGACACCCCTGAATCGGGAAAGAAGGGGATGCATGCTGAATTCGCGCTGATGTTTTGATTGGCTGGCGCGACGGTCCTCAGGGTGGGAAGCGGAAAGCGCGTTGGCTCAGCCCTGTTCGGTTAGGTAGGCTGCACCTGCAGTTGCACCTGCACCAACCTGTCAAGAGCAACTTTGCCAATTCAGGGCAGGAGACACTCACTCTTCCACGAGTTGCGCTGGCCTAGTGCTCACTTGCTGCTGCCCACTGAAGTCCACCTCAGTTGTAAAGCACCTAGGGTAAGGTAATAGGCTACGGCTTGCAGACGCGCGAGGTACCTGCGCCAGGGAAATTTCCCACGACCCCACACCCCCTGCTCCGTGCCGCAACGGCCCAATCACACTAGCCCAATCTCGTCTTTAATTTGCAGACCCATGCTTTCTCTGTCGGCGGCGCAGTCAACAACTGCAACGAGGCATGCAGACCTCGACAGGAGCATTGCGCCCAACTGTGGTGGTGCAAGAACCAACTGAAGTCGGGTGTGATGCACCGCGGCCTCGCAGTCGAGTTGGCCGCTCCTGCCCCTGCTCCCTTCCCGAGTTTTCGCAAGCACCAAGCCAGAGAACACTGTGACTTTCTTGTCAATCCCGACCTACCTAGCCTAATTGGGCCAGGGATGCCTCGAGGCCACCCCCCCTTCCCCTTCCCACTTCTCACCCAGAACCATGATCCCATTGCCCAATACCCATGCCCATGGGTGATGATGGATGGATCAAGCGCGCCTGGGACCATGGATGGACGACCAAGTTCTGGGACCTTGCACCACCTCACCCCCTTGCCGCGCGCCCGGCCCCGTGAGCCTAGCAGCAGCAAGCCTGGGAGCCTAGCCCGGGGGAGGGCACCACCCACCTTCACTCCACCCCATGCGCTTACGGTGCCTTACCAGCACCACCTCGCCAGGCTACACCTCCTCTTCTTTTCAATCCCTCCGCTTCGTCTGATCTTCTTCTCTTTCCTCCTTCCTTCCCTACCACAGCCCAGTCAAACTCACAACCCCCGTGTGCGTCTCGTCCTCTGGCTTCAGCCTGCCGCTCTTTTTATATACAGTCACTCATTACCCACCGTCGCAAGACACTTACTCTCCCTTAAAACCTTACTCGCTTTCTTCTAGTCACTCGTTCGACTCGTTACCGTCTTCTTATATAGACCTAACTTCTAATCACCTTCCTCAACAACCTCAAAAACCACCAAATCAGTCAACATGCGTTTCACCATCTCCGCCGCTGCCTTCCTGGCCTTCGCCGCCAACGTCCTGGCCCAGAACCCCAACTTCGACCCCGTCACCAAGCCTCTCTCCCAGGAGAAGATCGCTGCCGGCTCTACCTACACCATCGAGTGGACTGCCCCCGATGCCTTCAAGGACGTTACCGTCTCCATCAGCCTGATCGGCGGTGCCACCCAGAACACCCAGGTTCCTCTCCTCGACATTGCCTGTGAGTATACTCCGATCCTTCCTTCCCTCAAAGGAAGGTGAAAAACAAAAGAACCCCGACTAACATCACTCCAGCCGGTGTCGCCAACTCCGCCGGCAAGTACTCCTGGACTATCCCCAGCACTCTCGGCAAGGACGCCTTCTACGGCCTCGTCATCAAGTCCGAGTCCAACGCCGCCGACTTCCAGTACTCCAACCCCTTCCACATCACCGCTGGCGACTCCAGCTCCGGCACCACCACCCTGGTCTCCAGCGCCGGCACCGCGACCGTCACCCTGTCCGCCGCCTCCGTCTCTGCGACCCCCTCGGCCTCTGCCTCTGTCTCCGCCTCCGCCTCTTCTTCCGCCCCTGTTGTCATCGCCAACACCAGCGCTGCTCTGTCCACCACTGCTGCCCCCACCCCGGTCAGCTCTGCTCCCGCCACCGTCGTCACCAGCGTCACCAAGCCCGCGAGCAACGGCACTTCCACCAAGACCCCCTCCACTACCCTGGCCACCGTCACTGGCGTCGCCGGAGGTGCCCAGGCTACCGCTGGTGTCTTCGCCGTCCTCGGTGGTCTTGCCGTTGCTGCCCTCCTCTAAGCATTTTTCGGATCTTTCATATCTGTTAAATCGCATGGGTATGGGTTTGGTTTCAACGTGCATATAGGTCATGACAGGATAAAAAGACGGGGACTCGGCTTCTAAGGCTATCTCGGCCCAGGGAATTATTGCGCTGGTCCAGCTTGGAGGAAAAACGGGCTCCGCACATGGCGTTTCTATTGTGTTTTATTCGATACCAGTTTCCCGCGTGGACGAATTGCGATTCACGAGGGATGGGTTGATACCTTTCTAGTTGATAATGTGAGAGAAGAACGAACTTGGTCTTATTAGAAAACACGAAAAATCATTTTTTCACCACCGTCTTTCTTTCAGCCCAGTGACACTGCCGATCCCTTTCGTGGAGGTGCGATCCCGCCCTTGCAGATCAGATAACCTTGCAGCTGTCATGCAACGACCGACATCCTGTCTGACGTGAACTGGTGGCATCCGAACGCACAATTGGCCCAGGGCAGTTTCGGCCGGCCGCAGGGTCCTCGGCCACTAGAATCAGACGAGCTTCCATGTGTTGACACACCTGGATGTACCACCACCAGAGACAGCAAGTCTGCAACATCGCGGTAACGTGCATTCTCCTCCCTCAATGACTCTGAAAATCTCCATTGACAGCTCCTTGTTTTCTCTCTCGTATTTTTTTTTTTCCTCTGTCCTTGCAGCTGCTTCTGCAGTCTTTCCTACTCAGTCGAAATTACCACAACCGCCGATCGCAACAACGCTGTCGTCCAGCCACTCGACCGGCGGCTGCCCCGGCCCAGACGGACTCGGTCAAGTGCCCGAGTACACGGAGTCCATCCGTCTGCTCCTTCCTCCCTGTTTTTTCCTTTCTGGTCTCCGTACCCTCTTTCCCCGCCCTGAGGGGGATCCGTAGATCCAACAAATCAACAATTAAAAAAATCTCTCTCCCAGACGCCAGGAGGCCAGGAGTGTCCCTCCGCGACCGCCAAGCTTCGCCTCGCCTTCGAAACCTGACGCGAACCGTTCATGACTCGGCTAGTAGATTGCAACTCCGTTTTTTTCTGCTGGAGACAAGTCGCTCGGGAAACTCTGTTCGAGTCCGACGAGCCCGGGATCATGGTGCTTTTGAAACCTGGGTCGCCTTTTTGCGTGCAGGTCGTCCTCTTCGTCGCTGTTATTTCTTTCCCCCCCAATTTATCCGGGCGGTGGCCTCTGTTTCGAAGCGTTACTACCCCCCAGATTGAAATGTTGCGATAGTATCGCCCTGTACCGGCGATTCCGTTCGGATCTCGGCGCCGTTTCGAATATTTCCTCTTAATTCATTCTTTAGATTTGTCCATTTTCCTGGTGTACAGAATCCTTGGCGATCTGAGCAACGAAGCTTGGTTTTTTCTTCGAATATTGGTTCCATTCAATTTTCTATTGGAATTGGGTGGCTACCAAGTACGCAATGCAATGAATTATACTTTCGGAACGGCACCTGTGCTCATCTCGGGAGTCCACGTCCGTGGGAAGAGCAACGAACACGACGGCCGCCCGTCCCGCCCGCGGGGTGTGGTCGACGGTACATTGGTGAAATCGTCTGTGACCCCACGGCGTAATGGGATGATGCATCTTGCTGCTGCTGCAGGTTGACAGGGCCGTTAATGAGGGTGGTGGTCATTATCGAGGGTTGAACCCTGCCGGGTGCCGCGAGCGCGGTATGGCGGTCGCATGGTTGGCGATCTGCCTCGTTGCCAGGTCGGTTTGCCTCATTGGGGATGCCCAGCGGCGGGTGTGAAAACGGTGTGGTCGGCGCGGACGGTGGGAGGGAGGTAGACGCGCGTTTGGCGGCATGGCAATAATGAGGATGGGAAGGAGGAGAGTTCCGTTCCGTACAGGCGGCGTGATATGGGGTGATCTGAGTATTGACTCAGTTGCGAGTGAACGCTTGATTAAGGGGTAAAGTTATTGGTTTGAGGGTTCTTTCTGTGTCTACTCTGGCCTCGATGGAACCCGAATGCTACCGGAGGGTAGGGCTTGCGAGACATCCGGTCGAACTCTGGCCCCTTGGACAGAGAGATGTCTATGCAGTCCCCCAGTTGCTTTAGGAAGAACGGCGTTGGGTTTTCCAGTCAGTGATGAAGCCCAGCAGAGAGATCATAGTAGCGTGCTATCCAGACGTCCAGGTCGCAATGAACTGGGACCTGGCCGCCACGCATCACGTACCGATGTACTGCCCCCAACGTCCTTGTGTATTATCAACCACTGCTGAATGATCTGTCCAGCCAACCGCAATTGACGTGGTTGTGTTCATTCAGACCGGGTATGTTGATGGACAAGACTCGTCCCTTTTGTCTATGTTACAGCTCTCCGCCAACTACCATGTCCACGTGCAGCAGCGTATTGTGCCATACGTTGACATAGGCTCATTACTCTTGTTGCTGCCACTGGAGGGAGGTCTTTATCTTCTTGGGTGTCTGTTCTGGTGTGAGATGTCTAAATGGAAGTAGTTCAGAGGAGGCTTAAAGACTGCCTTTGTCGCCTTTTGCTTCAGTTCCTTCAACAAGTTCTTGTTCATGTTTGGTTTGGACCCCTGATTCAAGTGAAGAGGAGGGGAGGCTTCATGTAATTGGTGAGCTGTGATTCAAATTAAGCTGAGCTTTGCGTCGTTCCATGGTATGTGGACTCCGCGAAGTCCAAACTTTGTGTCTCCTCATCCGAGCATGCTGATGTCAACCAACATGCTACGATCATAAGAAACACCCCACAACAAGACTTCCCAGAGCCTGCCAGTCGTTGGGCGGATGGGCTTCAGAATCTTCGCTAGGCTGGTTCGAAATAGGCCTTACTGGTTGGTGGGATGACTTCGTCCTTGGATTGGCGATTTTCGGGAACATCCTGGCATGGCATTCTCAATCTAAGAAAGACGAGTCTGAGAACTATATGGACATGGTCCATGGTCCGTGACGCGTAAGACATCGCCTTCTTCCCTGTGTTCATACAGTCCAAAGTCCAGCTTTGTTGAGTATGCTTGCGAGAGATGATTTGGACAGACGACAATAATGGCAGATAACGATAGTAGGCTGCACCGACGACGAAGACGGTAGCGGTAGCAGAAGATTTGGTCCTTGGTTGGACCACATGTAATGAGAGTCCGAGGCGACGTGGATGATGAATGCAACGCTCCGTGATTCCGACGTATCTTCTATTGCCGATGAGATGTCTGCATCATTATTCCCAGTCATCATTGTCACTAAAGTCCATGCAGGATTCAACGAGAGCTGGTTGATCCGAGTTGTTGGCAACCTGGTAAGCGGGCATCATCTAGTGCACTTTGCATGCAACGCTTTTTGTTCCGTTTCAATTCAATCTCAAGTCGATACAGTTTTCATTCTCTCATGCCCAAGACTTGCTTATCTAGCCCAGTTCTCAGAGAGATGGACACTGAATCAACGTGACGGCCAGACGATCGCAGACAAAGGGAGACCCACCGAATAAGCTCATTCTTCAACCAGGTGCCGTTCACCTTACCCAGCCAGCCCTAATTTACCACGCACATCTTCAAGCGGGAAAGAATCACGCGAGCTATATGCGAAGACGCCCGAGCAATCTAGCAATATGCAGAGCAGGTTCGCATAAGATGGATCAGGTCGAGAGCAAAAAAGTTAACGGGAAACGTGCAAAAAATGAAGCTGAGTGCCAATCGCTGACGGGAATTGAGCCCGACGTGGGGGTCGAACCCACAACCTTGAGATTAAGAGTCTCACGCTCTACCGATTGAGCTAGCCGGGCGACTGAACCCAGCTTGTGTGTTGTTGACGACGAAGCTGGAGGAGTGGGTTAAGAAGGGTTGGTGGTAGGGAGGCCAAGGTCGGTTGGGCTGGTCCACTGGCTTCAGCGGGTCTCCTCGGGCGGGTTGTGTGAATCCGGCGGTAATGAGTGACGGCGCTTGTCATTCTGTGGTTTTTGTTGGTCTCAGGGAACGGAAATTTTTGAACGCGTAGCTGGGTACTGGATAATGTTGATCGGGTGGTCGACTCTGGTGTTGGTGAAAGGTCTCGTGGTTTTGGCGAGACTACTTCGGTTCGGATGGCCATTTGAGGTTCTCGTTCGCCGGATCGTAGGCGAATACATGGGTAAGATGCCATTCAAGTCAGACGACGTGAGATGATTCCCTGTAGTCTGAACACTTGCGGAGTGGTTCCTGATCTTTCTCGGGTGGTATCGACGTCACGAGCGGATGTCATGAGCGACGAGTCCGCAACCTAAGCACGAATATTACTCATGCTAGTAGAAACGAGCCGTTATTCTCTCATCATTAAGATATGGATGAATTGTTGCTTCGGACAACGCCAGACGTAAGCCTGTATGTGAAAAATTGGCCCGTGAGCGGACATTAAGCCGTGAACGTAAAAGCTGTAATGTAGGCTGGTTTCATAAAGTGAGAGAGATTCTGCTGTTGGGTTATCCGGTCAGCAATACTTCTCTAAGCTGAATGAATGACACCGCCAATGGAGAGTCCGGTAGTTACGAAGTCGAGGTACGGGGGATACTTCTACCGGATTGCGGTGGTCGATAACATCACCGGACCATCTCTGCTAAGGTTTCATCCCGTGCTTTCTTAGAAGAGCCATATAAAATAATGTCTTCGTCATTCTAAGCACGTAAATGCTGGGCACGGTCAGATGTTGATCAATTTGTAACAGTACTCAAGCACTGACCGGTGTGTACACGCAGCTTCTGTATTAATATGAGGTCGCACTTGACTTCCCTTGCTGTTACGATATAGTGAATAAAGCGGCTGATACTCCTTCTTGTATTGGTCCTACCTTTCTCATGAGAAAATAAGCGGTCGGCGCTTTTGCTGTAACGTAACCCGGAATGCTAAGGGACGTCATGGCGAAACTACTAACAAGACTGTGCGTCATGGTCTGGCTCGTCACAGAGGTCCTGCTTTGAGTTTTTTTTAGCAGGGAGGCGTTTTTGACGATGTAGTTGCAGTAATACTGTTGATGAGACAGGTTCACGTGTAGAACCGGAACACTGTTCGGATGGTTTGCAGGCCAAATGGAAAGGCTATCTCAGGGTAAGGCTAATGCTCCACAGAAGTCTGACATCACCTAACAGCGAACACTCACAGGCTTTGAGCGATATTTCGTGTTCTGAAAGGTGTGCACGTGGCCCATGCCTGGTGCCAGGCAATAGGCAGACTCATGCCACAGTAGTCACGCTCTGCATTGCGTCGTCTTGCCTCGACAAATTTTGTCGAGCCCGGAAGCATGTTGCTTGTGGATAGCCGTCACATCGCAAGACGAAGAATAATAAAACCTGTGTGCTCGAGTATGAGAGATGTCAAGGATTGCGTCTGTCGTAGGGGATTACGCTGAGTAAATGCCCTCGATGCCGCAATACCGGTGAAAACGCCCTGTTATCGCAGGGCAGATCGTGATGTCAAGCGAAGACTTGTAAAACTCAGACATAATACCCGACTATTGAATGTGTCAGTATATTTGCAAGTCGCGATCTGCCTCAACCAGCAACACGCGATACACTCGATCTCGTGAGCATATCGAATGAAGTAAATGTCGTTCGAGACGGGTTCAAGCTATCGACCAACTGCGGCATCGTGCTGCTGTCGAAATTTCGATATCTGTCCATCTGGGAGACCCAATATGGGCGTAGATACGAGCTTCCAGGAGAACCGGAGATGCAAAATACGATCCACTTGCTCGGTCGCGATAGCAATCACACGGGCTCAGCTGCGTGCTGTGGCGACATTCCGCGCGGTTCGCCCACGCCAAGTCTCCGAACGTGCTTCGATACTTTTCAGGCCGTGAGACGATGATAGCTAATAGTGCAAGGATTCTTTGGACGACATTCCGCGATCGAATGATGCGTTCTGGCGTTGGCGCTGCTGCCCATACCTATTGATCCGGTTGTGACGAGGCCACTGTTTCTTGGCCAAATGCCAAGATATGCCAGAAACGCAGGCAATAAAGTCGACCGAAGCGCTGTAGGCCCCTTGGGAAGGCACCACTCATCAGCATCAAGAAACAAGGGCGGGCCGCTGGAAGAAGGCCCTGGCAGACTGGTGCAATCCATGACCAGGGGCAACCAGAGATCTCTTTCAAGGCCTTATCGAAGACCCGAATGCTTCCTTTCTGGTGCCAATGGCCCAGGCCTACAAATAATTCTCATTCCCGTCGCGAAGTTAGCTCGAACTACTGGTTTGAGTGCTTTCAGGCTACTCAGCAACCCAAAGCCTAGTGAACAGCTCTCATCTCAAATACCAATCGATAGCCGTCGACGTTGAAGATAAGTCGGAGGGCGCTTGGGCCATCATCCGTTGTTGAAAATTGCGGCTGTCTTGTCGTTATCTCTAATGAAGCATCTCCGCGGAGCATGACTTACACGTGTGAAATGGCGAACAGGGTCCGTAACGCCGCGTTAGGGTGGAGGTTGGAAACGACCATCTGAAAGCCTGCAACTGATAACTGGTGCGATTGAAGTATCGATGGCGACCCTCCGGATCAATTTTTTTGTGAGTTTGAACTGCTGCTGGCGTGAAGACAACACAGCTTGGGACGAGCGATGTGGTCGGATGGCAGAGAAAGTCTAGACCCCATCACGGCACGGGTCCGGGAGGCCGGGGATGCACGCGGCGACGGGAGGGGAAACACTTGGACCAGACAAGCGGGTCATTAGCGTGGGGGCAGAGTGATGACATAAGCCATGGGCAGACTTTCTTGCGAACAGTGGGTGCTCTCTGTGGCCAGGGGTCTCCTTGGCTCCGCTATCTGTATCTTATCTCGACCGACTCCCTAGTTGCAGTCCAAAGTCTCGGTCACCCCAATTTTCGTCTACCTCATTGCGAGTCTAGCTCGGGGCCCTCTCTGGGGAATGACAGCATCCAGAAAGGGGAAGCTGAAAGGGACCGCAGCTTTGCCCAATCGCAGGCCGTCCAATTACACCAAAGTCGGGCCGGGAGACGCTACACGGCAGTTGATGTAGGATCAGCATGAAATCTTTGCCAATCTTCTGCGACAATACAGAATGACGAGAGATTCCTTCCGTGCTACATCAAGCGTATGATATATTCGTATATTCATGAGAAGATACGACAGACGAGTCTGTTGCCAAGCCTGATGTGTTTCGGGTCAAGCTGCCAATCGTTAAAGCACCAGCGTCAGTCTGTCTTTGTCACCGTCCGGCCAGCTATTGGTCTAGATTGTAGGGAGGCTAAGCCAGTGCTTCAAAGTTTATCATCGTCGCCAAGAACCCCACTAGACAAGTTCCTCTCTTTCCCACTCACTCACTTCAACTTGGCCTACCTACAGACAGTCATCATAATCATGGAGGCATCATTCGGCCCAACTCCCATCTGTCCCTAGACACATGCCACGACGAAAGGTCCGCGGAGATCGACACCAAAGGTTCAAGCACTCGCCAGTCAGCTGTCAGAGTCACTCTCTTATCTCTTGGATGCCAGGGGTGGGGCCTGGCTCACCCATCCCGACCGCATCTCGAGCGCCTCTATAGAGCCTCCAGAGATAAGCAATAAGCTCGTAAGATTCCGCTTGGTTTAACTGGTCCCCCGTCCTTACAGGCTCCCGTCCAATCATTCCTCCTGGAAAGCACTTTACTGACCACCCCGGACAGGCAAAGGCTGTATCCGTCAAGACAAGGCGTGAACCTAGTGCCGGACTCTCTTCCTTGGCCCGTGGGTTCTCTCATTCGAGCCTTCGTTATCTTGATGCATAGACTTGCTGCGAAGTTCTTTGCATAGGCTACAGCGTAGCTACCTCGGGGAGACAGCGCGTCATCCTGTTGAGGGGAAAACCTGGGGAAGAGCTCATCTGCCCCAGGCTCGCAATAGGCAGCTCCCTCAGCTTGGCTTGCCGTTATTGTCTTATCAAGACGTCAGCTAGCTGTGTTCCAAGACAAGATCTTTCTTCGACACAGCCTGACATTTAAGAGTGCCGATATTTGGGCCCCGACATCGATTTTCACGACTGAGCGGATCGAAGTATCTTGCAAACCCGGCACTTGGCTGGAGAAAAGCCCTGGCGCCTCATACTACCTACACTATAGTAAAGAATTTGACATTTCCGCCCTCTGCCCGGCAAGAGAGTCTTATCAGAGAGATCGACGAGTGAGCCCGCTCTTAAGGCTCCCACGCCGCTGGTCCATTCTGGCTCTTAGGCTTGGCCCGCCTCCCTCCCATCGACACACCTCCATTACACTCCTTCCCACACCCCCGTCCCCCCTGTTCCTCCACAGACACAGAGAGCAAGGGAGCGTTCACGGCAGACATCCATTGGGATTAGCGCAGTGTCTCTCCGGAGATGCTTCAACCGCCTTCTTACTGCAGAACGCTATGCTACACAAATGAGGGCAACCATATAAATCCAGGACAATCTCCGGCCGAACACATGATCTGCTCACCTGTGTTCAAACATTCGACGACATTGACACGATAACAGTCCACGACAGGGCAACCTTGAGGCATCAAGCGCCTGGATTACCAGCTTGAAGCCAGCCCGCTTACACGAAAGTGAAGAACTTCGCCCAAGACCCCGCGTCATACCACGTCGACTCCGGACGGATCGACCGAACCTCTCACCATGGAACTTTCCATTCTTTGGAGGGCACCCGAGGTGAACCCCATCAACCGCAAAGCCCGCAGCATCCCGGTCTTCAACATCTTCAATGTATACGCACGCGCCTTTCACTTCTCGTGGCTTGGCTTCATGATCGCCGTGAGTACACACACGACCGACTTCTTGATTCCCGTCTGCTGACACGGTGCGTCCAGTTCTGGGCCTGGTACACCTTCCCGCCCCTCCTCACAGTCACCATCAAGAAGGACCTCAACCTGACCACCGCCCAAGTCGCCAACTCCAACATCGTCTCTCTCGTCGCAACACTCTTCATGCGCCTCATCGCCGGCCCCGCGTGCGACCGCTTCGGCTCCCGCATCGTCTTCGGCTCCCTCCTCCTCATCGGCAGCATCCCCATCGGCCTTGCCCCCCTCGTCAAGGACGCCACGGGCCTCTACATCAGCCGCTTCTTCATCGGCGTCCTCGGCGCGACCTTCGTCCCCTGCCAGGTCTGGTGCACCGGCTTCTTCGACAAAAACGTCGTTGGCACCGCCAACGCCCTGGCCGGCGGCTGGGGCAACGCCGGCGGCGGCATCACGTACTTCGTCATGCCCGCCGTCTACGACTCCTTCGTCCACGCGCGGGGCTACTCCCCCGGCCAGGCGTGGCGCCTCACCTTCATCGTCCCCGTCATCTGCCTCCTCGCCTGCGGCCTGGGCCTCCTCCTCCTCTGCGAGGACACACCCACCGGCAAGTGGGCCGACCGCCACCTGCACGCGCAGGAGAACCTGCAGTCCCACGGCGTCGTCAGCCCTGACGTCGTCGACGTCCCCGGCGGCATCGCCGACCGCACGGAGACGGCGGGCTCGATGGCTTCCGCCGACGAGGAGAAGCGCAGCAACCACAGCAGCAACAAGAACGGGCAGCACGGCGTCCTCGGCGACCACGAGGTGCGCCTCTCCCGCGACGAGATGGTCGAGACCGCGCGCGGCGATACGGTCGTCAACCCCACCCTCAAGGAGGCCCTGTCCGTCGTCCTCTCCCCGCAGACCATCTTCCACATCGCCACCTACGGCTGCTCCTTCGGCGGCGAGCTGGCCGTCAACGCCGTCCTCTCCTCCTACTACCTCAAGAACTTCCCCGCGCTCGGCCAGACCGGCGCCAGCAACTGGGCCGCCATGTTTGGCTTCCTCAACGTCATCACCCGCCCCGCCGGCGGCGTCGTCTCGGACCTGCTCTACCGCTTCGGCGGGCAGAACCTCTGGCTCAAGAAGGCGTGGATCACGCTGTGCGGCGTGCTCACCGGCGCGCTGCTGCTGCTCATCGGCCTGCTGAACCCGCACGACGAGGCGACCATGTTCGGGCTCGTCTTCCTCATGGCCGTCTTCATCGAGGCCGGCAACGGCGCCAACTTTGGCCTGATCCCCCACGTCCACGGCTACGCCAACGGCATCGTGAGCGGCGTCACGGGCGCCGGCGGCAACCTCGGCGGCGTCATCTTCGCCATCATCTTCCGCTTCATGGACAACGGCACCAACTACGCAAAGGGGTTCTGGGTCATTGGGTGCATCCACATCGGGGTCAATCTGTTGGTCTCGTGGATCCATCCCCTGCCGAAAAGCCAGCGGCACTGAAGTGTCGTCCTGGGGGGGGGGGATGCAAGGCTCAACTTTTCTATATTGTTATGTAATGAAATGATTCTAGGATGGAAGATGTAAAACGATAGAGTGGCTTACAGGGACCAAAAAAAGGTTTATGCTCGGAGTAGGGGGGTTGGGAATTATGATATCCATGGGCTAGAGTTTCAATGTAAGCAAGTAACAATTCAGAGCGATCAAGGCTTTGCGTATTCTACCCCCTTTGTCAAGTGAGAAAGTGAGCTCCGCAGAAGCCTTGAGAAACGTAACTTCAGCCTCCTCAATTGTTTTGACCGACAATCGGATCCAACTTGGACCGCCGGACTTCCACCGTATCTGATACCTCGGGCATTGGCATAACTTCAGCGCTTGATTGTTCTTATTTGCTCTAAATTCAGTTCATAAGGGATCTCTGTCTATCTCCCCATCGAGGCAATTGCGCATCCGCAAAACCATCTGGTCTTGGTATCATCTCTCCTTTTTTATTGGAAACCACCCACCGCCCCCATATTCAGCGTCAGTATCTCCACCATCACAGCCTGCTGTCCTCCCGCACGCTTCACAAGTCGAAAAGCTCCTTGACGATGCGCATGGTCTCCTCGGGCCCGCTGACGGCGTGTCCGATGGTGCGGTCGTCCGTGTAGATCTCGTAGTCGTTGCCGCCCTCGTGCGTCTTGTCGCCAAAGAAGTGGATCTTGTCGTAGGTGATGCCGCCCTCCTTCTTGGCCTCGCTCTCGAGGTGGCGGAGGCAGTACGTCTTGTCCCAGCCGGTGGGGAAGACGTCGAAGGAGATCATGCCGCCGATGGAGAAGGTGAGGCCGAGGTGGCCAAACTTCTCGCGCAGCTTGGCGACGAAGTCGCGGCGGACGTTGTGGATCTTGTCGTAGTCCTCGAACGCCTTGCGCTCGTCGTTGGAGGCGTTACGGCCGACGGGGGAGATGTTGACCATGCCGTTGCGGAACTCGATGAAGGTGCCGCGCTTGATGGGGATGTCGAGGTCGGCGATGTGGTGGAGGGCGAAGCGGACGAGCTCCTTGTAGTTGTCCTCGCCAATGTACTTGATGAAGCTGTTGGAGGGCAGCGGCTGGCCGAGCTTGAAGGCAGTCAGGCCGTTCTCGGAGAAGCAGAAGTCGAAGAGGGTGGTGACCGGGGTCTGGGCGTCGCCGAGCTGCTCCTGTTGCTTGTTGAAGTCGGAGCCGCCGACGTAGCCAATGGCGCACTTTTGGCGGAGGCGGGCGAGGAGGTCGAGCATCTCGGGGGTGGCATGCTGGTTTGGAGGTCAGGGTTAGAGGGTTTGGAGGGGGAAATTGGGAAGGGGAGAGCTTACGCGACGGGCGGGAGTGAGGGTCTCGTCGACATCAAAGAGACAGATGGTCGTCTTGAGGGGACGCTCCTCGAGAGGGGGGTAGGTAGCCATTGCGACGGTGAGTGATGGGTGGTGAAATGTGTTGTGAAGCTCAAGCTTGCTGTTTGTGACGTCGCAGAAGTCTGGGAAGGATCTACCTAAGCCAGCAAGAGATAATTGCAGAGGGCGGTCAGAAGCAAAGGGGTCGAGATTGGAGCTTCCTTTCGGGATGTGGATGGGTAGGTAGGCGCGGGGTCGACTTTCAGATGGCGGGGCAGGGGTAAGGTCACAGGTAGGTGCTGCGCTGTGGTGGGTGCGTTTTCAGGGTCTGGAGTGGTCTTCCTTGGGTGGTGGGTAGGTGCTTAGAGGTGATTGGTGCTTTGAGCTCAGGGAACCAAGAAATCTTCCGGGTGGTGAATTGTGTTTGGAGGGATGTTTAAATAAATCTTGTTCACAGAGACTCTTTCAATGCTGAACATGGGATTTAATGATGTGTTTGCATCATTGGTAAGCCATCGCATGGTGAACATGTTCTAGAGTTGACAGATCTCAGTCGTTTCTTAGCTTCGGGGTGATCTGTCCTTGTCTTTGAGATTGTGTTCTGGACAGGTTGGCCATTAATGAAGAAGTTGGAGGGATTGGCATCGAAACGAGATGAACTGAGCCCAGCCTGGACATTGTTTTGAAACTTGATGTACGCAAGACGGGTGGCAGTGCAAAGTGCTTGGGATGGCCGATGACGACGGTCTCTATTCGGATTTACCCAACACGGAAGACTAATAAGAAACGAAAGCCAGGAACGTGTTCAGAAGGGCGAAAAAAGCGTGAGGTTCAGACATCGTGTCCTGAAGCTAGGTAAGTGAGGTGCTCATGCCAGACAGGCGGGTGACAACTTTAAGCGGCCGCTTTACCGCAGGGGAGGAAGGATGACTGAAGCCCGTGCTGCGCTGCAAGGCGCTAGGTCAGGTACTGCGGCGAGGAAGTGGATCCCCTGCGTGTCTACGGACTCTGTATTGAGACACGTCCGATCTGGATGCTGTTGAGAAGCTGGTCTCAGGACTCTGGAAATCATAGCTCATACATGTAACAGTTCGTTCATATGAGTATTGGAAAACACCCATGAATCAATTTCGCACCGGGCAGCCTGCACTGTATGGGTTGAAATTCAGATTTTGTGTATTGGGAATATGGATAGTAAATGTAGGCTTATATCATCAGGTCGTCAAGCACTCGCTTTATGCCTCATCGTTTCTGGAAGTCGCCTGGAAAGGTGTGAAAATATTAAAATATCCGAGAAAATAGCCTCCAAAGTCCACGTCCTTCTATCCCAGATGGGGCACAATCACCGGGCCATACTTCGTCGGCGCCGTGAAAGCGCCGTCGCCCTGGACCACGAAATCCACGGCCAAGCTCAGCTTCGTAAGGCCCTGGCCGTTGGCCTGGTTGGCTGCGTACTGAGTGCCCGGGATGGCCTCCGGGTCGTAAGCGACCACGGCGACGTAGTTTCTGCGGCCCATAAGCTTCTTGAGCTCGCGCGCTGAGCCGCTGGCGTCGGTGTGGAAGATCTCCATCATGTCCTCCTTGGTGTCTGACACCTCGTGGTTGGACTTGTGGCCGTTCTGAGGCACATAGAGACTTTTGTTGTTGTGGAGCAATTTCAAGATGTAGTTGCTGGCGGGTTGGGCGACAATGGGCGACGTGATGATTTGGTACATCGTCTTGTGGTCGCTCGGATGAGTGGGATCATGAACCAAGCCTGCTCCCGCACAGTTGACGTCTGAAATGTGTTAGCTTTGGCTGACGGGTGCGGCAGGGATTTAGCTTACCTCCTGACATGAATGTCATGCGAATTCCCTTCTGCTGTGCAATGCCCTGGAGGGTCCTGATGAGGTACGTCCTCTCCAGATCCTTCGAATCGTGAGTCCACATGTCCTTCAACACCTCCGCGAGATCAATCTCTCCGAACTGGTTGAGGACATTGCCCATGAGACCAGACTTTCCGACGGCCTTCTTCACCTGCGTGAAGCCCTGTGCCACGACCTCCTTTCCACCAACCACACCGGCCACTGAACTGGTGACCTTGCCGAGCAAGTTGTATGACATGTTGACCGCCTTCTTGCCGGTAGTAACAGCAGTGGCCAAGCTCTCAACTGCCTCAAGACGAGGGTAGACGAGAGGAACTGACACCATCCAGATACAGTGCTGCACGCTGGGAGGTAGCGTGGCGACCTTGGGGAAAAGCCCCTGGTAGGTCGGGCCGGCCATGACCCGGGTCTGGTTTCTCTCAGATCGGCAATCCGGTCCAACGACAACGACAGCAGGTCCGAGATACTTCACGAAGTGCCAACCCTGGCCGGTGATTGTGAACAGGTCAGTGTCGTTGCTGACGTTGCGGAGGATCTCCACAGTCGTGTGGTGCTGGAAAAGCAGGTACATCTCGATGGCTATGCGGCCGACGTTCTTGAACATCTGCGAACCTTGCATGTACTCGGGGTACGAACCGAAGCCGTCGAAGCTGCGCGGGTCAGTTTGGAACAAAATCATCAGGACCGACAAACTTACATGTCGTGATCGTCGACCTGCAAAATGTGAGGAATCTGGGCAAACGCTTCTCTCAGGTACGGCTGGTCAAAGTGACTGGTGTAGTAGTGGAAGTAGGCATGCGAAACGTCCTCCTCATGACGGGCAGTCCACTGTGCGTTTTTCCTGTTATCCCTGCCGCTCATGGCCAGCCACTGCTTCAGAAGCGGCACCTCCTTCCATAACCTGTCGCCGTAGATCTGGTCACCCAAGCCGAGCTGAACGTGGAAACCTCCACAATCAACGTTCTTTTGCAGCACGTCCTTCCACATGAAGCCCACACCGCCAAGCTTGGAACGCTCATTCTGAGACGTCGATGCAGCAAAGTCATTGTTGGAGTGTGCGATGAAGCGCCAGCCATTCTCGTGGCGACCGGCAACGACAAACTCATATCTTGTGCATCCCAGATGGGATGTCACGGCATAAGTCCATCTCTCGGTGCCATTCTCGCTCATGGGCAACTCAATATCGTACTTGTAAAACGACCAGCGCTGATGAGTGTAGATATTGTGCGGCACCAACTGTCGCGGGTTGGGAGAGAGGTCGGCACTGAGGTGAAGATGGATCGTCGGAGGCTGCGGTGCTTCAGTCACAATCATGATACTGCCCAACCACGTCCCCTTCTCCATGTCCATATTGCAGTAGCGCAGATACGGCCCAAAGTACACGCCGTTCGTTGGCTGAATCTTGTACATGTCGACACCGGCACTGGGAGGCGGCCCAGAGAAGCCGGCCGTAGTGGGAGTCTGCGATACGGCGACACTCATGATGCTCTCAGCATAGCCAGGGGTATGAGGAGGGAACATCGGGGACGCCATGCTCTGCTTGCCAAACATGGGGGATGCGAGAGGGTTGCCGTATGTCGAGGCAGTAGGCGACAGAGGCGCCTGTTCATGTTGGATCGGGTTGGGTCCCTTCGGAAACTCCCACTGGGTAGCCTGGGAGGCCAGATGGATGTAGTAGTATTGACCAGAGTTTTGGTCAAGGTGAGCGATCCAGCCCTCGGGTAACGGAGGGGGCGAGGACGGCCCGGCGTTTTGAAAGTTGGCAGGAACTTGTGCAGTTTGCGCAACCGGAGTGGCCGCAGGTTGTGCTTGTGCCTGTGCTTGTGGCTGTTGGGCCGGTCCTGGAGACTGTCCATTCTGCTGCTCTGGTCGGGGATCATTGGCGAAAGCCGGATGGCCTTGGAGAGCAGGCGACGCAAGCCCTGCGGCCGCGGGACCAGCCGTTGCGGGCTTCTTTGGGGGCGACTGTGCGACGGATGTGGCCACAGACGGTTGCGAGTCTGCTCTTTGCTGAGCCGGACGCTGCTTCTCGGCGGGGTAGGACGAGTTGCCTCCGGGGTTGACACTCGAGTAAGCCGGGGGAGGGTCATTCGCATTCATTCGCGCGAGGTCCTGCTCCAAGACGCTCACCTGCAGGGCAGGCTGGTCTCCCTCGTTTACCGCTTGTTGAGGAGGAGGACTGAACGTGGGCTGAGTAGGGCTCGCCACTTGGTTCATGCCCTGGTACACGGTGGGAGGTCCATGAGGTTGGTTCTCTGGGTTCTCAGTAGGTGTCCATGGTCGCGCGGGCGGCGGTGCCCCGCCATATTGCGCCAATCTCTGAGAAGCGGCAGAGTTTTGCACCTGTTGCGCCTGAAGGCCGGTCAAAGTCGCCGTGCCTGATATACCAGAAGCAGCATATCGAGCCTCGATGCCACCGCCAGGGATCACTCCCGGTTCAACGATCGGGGTCTCAGGCGGGGGTGGAGAACCTCTGCTGGCGCGTGTGGTAGAGGTGGAGGCAGTGGAAGCGAACCTGTTCACGTTGCTCTGGCCAGGCATGTCGAGATGCTCGGAGCTCTGAGACTGAGGCTGAGAAGGTGGTCTTTGAGCGTAGCTTTGAGCAGGAGGGGTTGAGCTTGATGCGCCACCGGGGGGAGGATAGTACGGCTTCTTGGTGTAAGAGGGGTAGTTCGTCGTAGAAGCAACCGGGCGCTGGGGCTGAGGAGCATTCAAGGGCTTCGCAAAGAAGCTGCTTTCCTCGCCAGGACTTGTCGGAGACGTAGCTCCCAGAGGCCTCGGGCCAGCGCCGCGTCGCTCTGCGAGGGTCGGGCTCTTGGTCTCAACTGGACTGGTGGCATTCAAGCGCGGGGTAGTATCATTGTAGTCGGAGCCAAAACGCTTCGGGGCAGTAATGGTTGGCTTGCTTGGTTTTCCAGGACGGAGGTCTTCTTCATCGGGATACGGGAGAGGCGCGGCGGAGCTCGAGGCGCCTGGAGGCAGAGGAAAGGTCGGCTTGGAGGTGAAGGAGGACGGGGTGCCCGAGGCCGACGGAGGGGCGGGGTACTTGAAGCGGTCGGAAGAGGACGGCTTGGGGCTCTGAGGTTTGAATATTCTCAGAGGCTCAACGGTCGGGCTGTCGCAGTCTTCCTCGGAGGGTTTGTTTAGAAACAGCTCGGCGTCAGGGACGCCGCGACTGCGCTCCATGGCGATGGGTCGTATCTAGATGGACCGGTATCTCGAATCGACTTGCGCAGGTACGCGACAGGCTTGGTGCAGTCTGAGTATGCGAATGACGCACGGCGAAAGCTCAGGTCTGCAGGTCAGGGGGAAAAGTTATTTATAGGAGCTGTCGAAGCTGGTGGTTTGTTGTGTCTGCCGTTGGCTACTGTAGCTCGAGAGGATCGCAGCAGCAGATGGGGGGTTGGTGGGGTTCAAGTCTCACGGGGGGAGGTCGCAGAAATGGCCGGCCGCTCCGTCAGGCCCCGATGGATGGACGAAACAGATGCGATGCGGCACCAAAAAAAATTGAAATAAGGCTGAAGATTTGTCGATTTCAGAGGAAAAGGGAAAGGGAGGAGTTCGACCTTGAAAAGAACAAAACTTGACAGATAGGACGACAGGCGTCTAGGTTAGGTAGGTAGGGTTTGGGTCTGGCGGGAAGCATTGGGCAGAGTGCAAGTCAAGCAGCATGGGATGGGACGGAACGGGGATCTGGGGGGTTCTTTCTTGCTCCAGCGGCAACAGCAAGAGCGAGAGGAGGGGAAACCTCTCATCTCATGCTTCACACCTCATAATTCACACACACACACACACACCTGGACACATGCACCACACACTTCCCGGCGCCAGAGCGGGAGGGGAGGCCTGGCCGGGCTGGCATGGCATGGCATGCCGCATTTTGCAGGGAATGAGCCGTATTGGCCGTTGGCCGTTGGAGACAGCTGCCTCAAGAGGAGAGCACAAGTGGCTCGTCTCCCCTCAATCACCTCCAAGCGGGCGGCATCAGTGAGCCAAAGAATCTGAAGCACCCATTACTATGGAGCCCTGCATGGTGGCATCTTGCCTAACGAAGCTTGGTGATTGGCTGCAGGTGCTGGGCGCTTAGAAAGTGGGAAGCAGCAAATGGGCATCTTCACTTCCCAATTGCAAGCGCCTGCCCATGAAAGCGAATTGCTTGGCTTGAGCCTCCAGCCCTCTCAACAGAGTCTAGAGCAGCACAGCGGAGCGGAGCCACTCGACTTCGTAATGCGCACACGGCGAGATGAGAGAGTGATTTGTTGTTGACAAGGTGGATGCGGCATCTGGTATCCGGTGAGTCGACAATGCGCCAAGAAAGGGGGGATGCGACTGGGCAGTCAGTCTGCATCCATGGGAAGCATGAACCATCACTTGATGAGTGGAAGCGCCGACAATCTGCGTACAACATGCGAAAGAAATATGGGAAAACATGCAGGAGTAATGTCCTAATATGATAGATAGCCTGAATGCGGGCGGATAAGTGAGAGCAAATATGGGAAACACATATTGCATGGAATAATGGAAGAAGAGGACGAGAAAAGCCCGAAGAGGATCCGCGGCACAGACACAGGCTCAAAGGCCTCCCGACTCCCGACGCCCACCGCGGGACTGGCCGAGAAGTGGTCCAAGCTCCGTCGGTGAATTACCTAAGCCGGACCTGGTCCAAGCTTCGAGCGTCGTGGAGGTTTTGCCCCCCAAATCCCCGACGAGATGGAATGTCACTGGTCGACGTCGGAGTTGTTGGTCACTGTCACTGATATTCATATGAATCCCATCTCGACTCCTCGGCAAACACGACAAGGACTCGGACTTTGATACAACGATGCCCCGGCAACTTATTCCGAGAGCGACACATTCCCAGGGGCAATTGACTCACACCTCAAGCCTTACGACTCGTCCGCGCACAGCCTAGACCAACCATGGATTGAGGCCTCAGTTGGCGTGCGCGTCCCTGCCCGTGTCGGTGGCGAGCCACATCCCAGGCACTTGTGGCACTCGCAACCTTTCAGCTGCGCAGCGGTACCGCACAACGGGACCGAGCAAGCCACACTCTCCCCACAGCGGTGCCTTTTTACTTTCGGCCCCGAACTTTGGGCTCCCTCATCCCATCCCATCTCGCTCGGTCACGCCCCTCACCTTGCTGCGGACTGCGTAACTCCCTGACGAAATAAACAATGACACCAGGCAAACACCACAAACGCGGCTTCGACGCCTGGGATAACCCCTAGAGTCACTGCGGCGCCGTCTCAACTCGGTCTCCGACGCCACGGTGGACTTGTGGACTTTTGCAATACACTTGAGGCGTCGGGGCTCGGTGAGTATGTCTCCCGCCCTCCGCCTCCGTCCAATGAGCTGATGGCCCCCCTCCCCGGGACGCGTGGCGACATCGTGCTTCCCATGTCCATCATTCGAAACCTTTCTGATCTGTTCGACAGGGTGACTACTGGTGTAGTGTACGTACGTCTGACTGGTGCAAATCGGCGTCGCAAGTGCTTTTGCCTTCACTCATGCTCGATATCAGATGGTGGTATACGCATGCTTCTGCCTCACAGCAGTTCGCCCAACGTGATATATAAGACGATTCCTGTCTCCATCCAAGTATTAGTTTTCTCTTGTCTCCATCAGCAGCTTCAATAGCTTTACGATACACTACCATCACCATCTCCACCAACAACCCTTCACTTATACACACACACAATCAACCCGATATCACCAAGTAACAGCAATCATGTCTTGGGCAGGCCCAAACGGCAACAACAACCCTTTCCCCCGACCCGGCGGTCCCCAGCAGTTCTGGAGCTGGGTCAACTCTGATCCCAACGCCCGCGCCGGAGCTGGCGTCGACCACGCCGGCCCCTGGGGCGGCCCTGGCTTCCCCTTCCACGGCGCCGAGTTCAGCTTCGGCGGTCCTGGCGGATGGGGTGCCTACGGCGGCTGGGGTGACCGACGAGGAGGACCAGGCCACCGCCGCGGCGGTGGACGATGCGGCAGCAGAGGCCGCCATGGCCGCCACGGACCCCGCCACGGTGACGAGGGCGACGAGACGCACGAGGACATCATGCGCGACATCGACGACGCAGAGATCTCCGACAAGGAGAAGGACGACTCCCCAGAGACCATGAGAGACAGCCCCGACGAGGGCGGTCCCGAGCACGAGCACGGCCACCATCACGGTCCCGGCCGACGCGGAGGTCACGGGCGCTTCGGCGGTCGCGGCGGCGGTGACCACTGGCGCCACAGCAGACACCACCACGGCCCCCACGGCCCCCGCGGTGCCCACCCTCCCCCGCCTCCACCTCCCCCCTTCGGCGCCGGCCCGCCTCCTCCTCCGCCCTACGGCCACCCTCCCCCTCCTCCTCCCCCGGGCTTCGACTTCACCGGCTTCCTGAACCAATTCGCCGGCCACCCCTTCGCCCAGCAGATCCGCGACTGGGCCTCCCGCTTCGGCGGCCTCAACACCCCCGGCGGCGTCCGTGGCGGTCCCGACTTCGGCCCCGCCGGGCCCAACGATGATTCCTCCTTCACGCCCCCTGTCGACATCTTCGCCACCGAGAGGTCGTACATCCTGCACTTCGCCCTCCCGGGAGCCAAGAAGGAGGACATCGGCG
This sequence comes from Colletotrichum horii, assembly GCA_027406005.1. Lineage (NCBI taxonomy): Eukaryota > Fungi > Ascomycota > Sordariomycetes > Glomerellales > Glomerellaceae > Colletotrichum > Colletotrichum horii. Next base: position 5,616,589 of record JANVYB010000001.1, on the reverse strand, counting down.
TCGACTGGGACGCCGACAAGGGCGAGCTCCGCGTCGCGGGCGTCGTCTACCGCCCCGGCGACGAGGACTTCCTCGCCACCATGGCCTCAAGCGAGCGCAGGGTCGGTATGTTCACGCGCTCCGTCCCGCTCCCGCCCGCGGGCGCTGAGAGGGAGGAGATTGACGCGCTGTCGATCACGGCCAAGATGGAGGACGGCGTGCTCATCGTCACCGTCCCCAAGCTCGAGAAGGAGTGGACTGAGATCCACAAGGTCGACATCGAGTAAGACCTGTCTTTCACGACGAGAGGCGAACTCGATTTTTTGGTGGAAAACGGTTTTTACGGTTTACAAATAATGAAACGGAGTATTACGGAGGAAGGATTATGAATTTTGAGTTTTGATATTTTAGGACAGCTGTACTAGGTAGCTATCATGATAACCGTTTACCACCACTACATGTATCAATGTGACTTGATTTTGACAAAAGCAGAGATCGTCCAGCATTTCCTACATACCCTCGTAGCAAGTCCGATGTTTCTCCGCTTTGAAATGCAGTCAGCTCAGTGCTCAGGCCCGCGGCGAGAGATTAAAATGCTGTGAAAGGCAGAGCCTCAAGCTGCTGACGCGGTGACTTCGTCACACAGCCCACACACCACGTTTTGGTAATAATTCACTTCTTATCGCGAAACTTAAAAAATCTCTAGAAAAATGACCAAAATTCATAAAAAACGTAGTTGATTCGAGCGCGGACTAGGTAGCTAGGGCTAGGATGTTCGGGTGAGTTACGTATGAGGATTATAGTTAGGAGTTAAGGTCAGCGGTTAGAAGTTCCTGATCATGTTACTGAGGGTGGGCAATATACCAATTTTCATCCATCAAAATACCGGCAAGATCACTCAATGTACCACGAGCATGTGTAAAAGATTCTCACGGATCCATATTCTCCGTACAGCAACTGATCGTGCCCACCTGCATTTTCGCCGATGATGCCACTCCCAGCACTGGCGCTGCGTGAATGGGCCGAGCGCACTCCAGGCGGAATAAATGCTTACGACTGGAAACTTTTCAACGGGGGCTGTGAAATGGTCGAGGTTCGTTCACGTGTTATCCGCCTGTATTACCCAATAACCTGACAGCATTCATCTAGCATTCAATCTGCTGGTGTCTTACGATTTTCTTAAAGAAAATACTACATATATATTATAAGAGGTATATAAAGGAAACCAAATAAAACCATAAGCGTGGTATCAGTTAGATGGACCGCCCATGAGATCCGGAAGGCTTATCCGAGCATGACTGCAGCAATACCATACCACACTTTCGCGAATCGAATGGGAACGGATATTCTCTGAAAGCAGACATATGGGTTCTTTCAATATGACTACCATGGTACAAGTAAATTGACAGAAATCTTCATTATTTTCCATGTCGTTTTCTTAGCGTTTCCTCTGGGGCAGCCATTCACCACAGCGGCACTCTACATTGCAATTTGCTTGCTGGCCGAAGGAAAGATAGACAAGGGAGGCCAAAAAAAAACCTGCAGAGAAAAAACGAAAACACAATAGGAACATAATCCCAATGCGCACTCCATAACGACCTCGACGCAAGTCGTCACTGCCCTCCCTGGGGCTCACAACAATGTAGCAATTTTCTACCGATGTATGAGAACACGATTGAATTCACTTTGAAGCACCACTTTGCCAAACACCACACTGGGAGCTAATTTGAGCTTGGGAATCAACATCCATTATATCTTTACTCAACGTCATGCTTCGAATGCAGAACGAAAACAGAAAGCCGACGCCAAAGTCCCTTTCTTACCATCCCGAATAAGTATCTATCAAAAGAACACATTCCACATAATCTCATTCATCACATCGCCACGCCGATTTTTACACCTTAGCTTTAGACAGCCGCAACTCTTCTAACACTCCTCCTCGCGCCCTCACCGCTGACCATAATCAGACCCTCCATCTCTAGCGTACGCATCGTCTCGTTGAAGTCAGCCTGCTCGACGGGCATGCTGGCGCCCTCGCTGAGCTTCCTGGCAACCTCAGCCCACTTGACGGACTGGCCGCCGCTAGTGAGCTCATCGAGGAGGTGAAGAACAGCCTCCTTGATCTCCTCCTTCCTGCGGCGGTCCGCAGAACTCGTGCCCTCAGTCAGCAGACTCATGTCGATGCGACCTTGAGAATCGGTAGCAGCGGTCTTAAGGGCAGAGCGGATGAGGCGGGCAGCCTCCTGGACGTCCTCGCGGGTGACAGTCTCAGAGAGACGCATCTTGGCGTGCGCCTCAGACAGACGAATCATGGACTCGAGCTGTCTAGTGGTGGCGGTGATACGCTTCTCAGCGGCGCGCACATCTTGTCCAAGCTTGCGCATCTCAAGGTACTGGTCAACCAGCTCCTGAGCGGCGTCTTGCGCGATGGTGGGGTTGATGGTGGAGCGGGCGTAGAAGATGTAGGAGGTAAGGAACTCGACAGGCTACAAGAGAGTTAGCTTAATTCTGATGTACGGATCATCTGTGGACTTACGAGGATGTCGTCCTTGGTGGCAGCGGACTCAGGCTTGTCCTCCAGGTACAGGGAGAGAAGATGGCGAGCGAGGCGAGCATCGCTCTTCTCGTCGACACGGTCCAGGATAAGGTAGACCAAGTCGAAACGAGAGAGCAACGTGGGAGGGAGGTCGATGTTCTGGGGCACGGGGAGATCGGGGTTGTAACGACTGCCAATGGGGTTGGCTGAAGCCAGAATACTGGTTCTGGCGTTCAGGGTCGTGATGATACCAGCCTTGGCAACGGACACTGTCTGCTGCTCCATGACTTCGTGAAGAACAGAGCGGGTGGCCTCTGACATCTTGTCGAACTCATCAATACAGCAGACACCGCCGTCAGAGAGAACCAGAGCACCGGACTCGAGGACGAGCTGACGACTTTCGGGGTCGCGAGTGACATACGCAGTCAAACCGACGGCAGAGGAACCCTTTCCGCTGGTGTAGATACCTCTAGGGGCAATCTTGTGCACGTACGAAAGGATCTGAGACTTTGAAGTGGAGGGGTCACCGCAGAGCAAGACGTTGATGTCTCCTCTGTACCTGGGGCTTCCACCCTTCTGGAAGGTCTTGTTGGTGCCGCCAAAGAGCTGCAGAAGGATACCCTTCTTGACGTCGTCCATCTCGTAAATCGAGGGGGCGAGCGAGCGAGCAAGGAGTTCGTAGATATCTGGTCGTGCCGCAGTCTCCTTGATCTTCTCCACCTCCTCTGGAGTAATCTTGCGATTCTCCTGGAGGTTAGGGTCGTTCGTCTCACCCTCCTCACCCTCGACACCCAGCGTTGAGGCGTCAAGACCCATTCTCTTCTTGTCCACCTTTTGGATGTGGACAACGTCGACGAATGTTCTGTACACGCTCTTGATGGTTCTCTGGCGGGGGTTCACACGCACAGGGTTGACTCGGAAGACACCGGTGATCTCAACGCGGTCACCTGCCTTGCAGAAGTCCACAAGCTCGTTGTAGGCGCAGATCGAGACAGAGTGAGGAGTCTGACCGGCAGGAACAGCATCGGGAGTCTCTTGCAGCTTGATGACCTGCTTGTCCTCAAAGGAGCACCTGTTGTGGATGATTTGCATGGAGTTCTTGGAGGCGCAGCGAGTTCGCGGGCACTCGGTAGGCTCGCGAATCTTGCCTCTGTCAATGCTAACGTTGACAGAGTGGTTGCAAACGTTGCAACGGAAGAAAGCATCCTTCATGTCCGGGATGATAGGGGTGGTTCGGATGACAAGACCCTTGATGGTGATGAGCCGGTCCATATCGGACGGGTTCAGATCTCGAAGGTTGGTGATCTTCTCGAGGCCGTAGGGGCGGACCATGTAAATCATCTGAGAGACTTGGTCCTCTTTGGAGGTGATGTCAGTGGCTGGTCTGGGAGTCGGAGCATCTGATGGTGTTCCGGGTTGGTCGGAACTGGGGAAAACAGGCTCTGAGCTGGGCGCAGTGTTGCTTCGCCTTGCAGCATCACCGGCGCTGCTCTGAGTGTTACGCTCCCTCAGGTCCTCAGCTCTGGCCAGCTCAACCATCATATCATGGATAGACTGATCCATAATCGGGATGATTTCTTGTGGGTAAGCCTGGAGATGGTAGTAGAGCTTGCGAGTAGGGGGGTAGGTGTTGAGATCCTGCATGTTGAGGAACAGCCTGGTGCCACCCAAGAGAAGCATGTTCTCAAGAGCCTCCCAGTAGACCTTGGACTCGGCATCAGGAGCTGCTCGAACCTCAGCTTCGGACAGTCCTTCCCGGTACATCTGATACTTTCGGGTGAAATTCCTCAGGAAGTCCTTGAAGGTCACAAAGGTATCGTCGATCGAGACGCTGGTACCCCAAATGGTGCTGTCGGCAGCTCCACCGAGACGGTCCGCCTCCGAAGTGTTGGGGTCGGGGTTGCTGAACGATGGCGCATCGGAACCGGGGGCGTTGGTCACTACTCTGCCGGATGGGTCCAGCACAAGGCGGCGGCGCGGAGTTCTGAAACCCTCAGAGTGAATGTCACCTCTCCGTGAGCGGGCACGGTCAGAGACGAAAAGACCACTGCTCTCACTTCGGAAGTCTGACTGTGGCGGCCTCACCGAGCCACGGCCTGGGCTGGAACTGGGATCGTATCGGATGGGTGACGATTCTGCAGTCGTGTCAGTCCTCAGTCTTCAGTATACGTGCCTCATCCTCCTTACCTCTGGCCATTCCACTCGCACGCGGGGTTCTGTCACCATCGCCAGTCGACTGGGTGTCAATGTCTTGACGCAGCGGTGAGCTGGGAGCTGGGCCAACGTTGGTGTTCTGGCTGCTGCTGACGCCCCTCAAAGGGGACGAAACATCGCCATTGGCAGGTGCATTGCGACTGCTGCCCTGCGCAGGCGAAGATTCGTAAAACAGAGGGCTCGATGCAAGCTGGGAGCGGCGGGTTGTGCGGCTGGGTGTCTGCGCAGCGGGCTCCTGTGCAGGCGCGGGGCTGCTACGGTCTGCATCTGGGTTGTTTCTCGTGGACCGGCGAGGAGTGGTGCCGGCCGTCGAGCTTCTCGTCGACCTTTTTGTGGGCGACGACATTGTTTTGAGGTGTTTGTTGACTTTGCGTCGATGTGTCGTTGAGGGATTGTTCGAAGGTGGGATGGGGGGGAATTGGCGGGATGCAAATGCGACAAGAAAGAATATGCGTGTTGCTGGGGAGAGGGGAGATGTGGAGAGCGCTCAGGAGCAGTTCAAAGTGGGCTGGCTGCAATTTTGGAAAGCACTTTACGCGCTCCCCCGGTTCTTGACGCGGTCGAAAAGGAGTTTCGCGTTTTCCACTTTACGCGTGGTGGGAAAGGGCATGACAGGCATGGCCCGTGCGCTAATCGTAGCTGCCAGGGTGGCCCTCAGAGCAATGGCGCAGCGCAGCGCCGGGCCCCTGCTGTCCGGCCGTCGGCGAAACCACCCACCGACTTGTACGTGGTCAATTGCATCCCGCCAGAGCTCTCTACAAGGCATCGTGGACTTGAGGCTCAAGATACAGCAAGCTAATCAACAAAGCGCATTCCGGCGCAACGCACATAAAATCCGTCAAGATGGCTCCTGGAATGTCCCTTTTCTCCGTCAATGCGATCCTCATCCTCAGCACAGAGGACGGATCGCGGTTATTCTCCAAGTACTACACCGCACCCCACCACGGCCCTTCGGCGACACAGAAGGACGGTATGCGCTCGCAGCTCCCAATGCCAGCTCCGAGCTCGTGACTGACGAATAGTGTCGACTGCAGGCCACGCTGGCTCCGCGAGCAACCCCTACGGCGATGTCAAGTCTCAAAAGGCCTTCGAGAAGGGCCTCCTCGACAAGACGGCGAAACAGACCGGCGACATCATCCTCTACGACAACCGGATCGTTCTCTACAAGATGGAGTCAGACGTCATGATGTACGTCGTTGGAGGTGTCGATGAGAACGAGGTGCTGCTGTATAACGTCATTCTGGCCCTGAGAGACTCGCTTCATCTGCTGTTTAAGTAAGTTGCAGCTTCAAAGCCAGGCGCTGGGCGTTGCTAACACCTTCTCAGGCAATCTGTCGATAAGCGTACAATTGTCGAGAACTACGACCTTGTCTCCCTCGCCATTGACGAGATCGTCGACGACGGCATCATCCTCGAGACAGACCCTACCATCATCGTGCAAAGAGTCAGCAAGGCGCCGGCGCAAGACGTGGATCTCCGCCGCATCGACCTCAGCGAACAGGGTGTCAACAACCTCGCCCAGCTGGGCAAGTCGAAACTGGCGGACTGGCTGCGACAAGGGTTGTAAGGGGACGGTGCACGAGCGAGATAGGGGGTGGAATAGCAACGCGAAGAAGATGGGTTGCTGCACATGGGAGTTTTATGGTGGCCTAGAAAGGGAACGCATCATTAAAAGTATAATCCCTCTGAGGGATGTCATGACGAATGCTGAGATTTATGCCTAATTCCTCTATTTGCTTTTCCCAAACCTCGTCTATGTCCGAATCTCGGATGCTGCTTTGCGAAGCCTGTTCATCACCGCCTCTGCAATGTCGTTCTTGTCGTCAATACCGTCTACGAAGATGACGCTGGCGCCCCTTCTATCCAAATCTCTCAGCGCAGAGAACAGGCCCTGCGCTATTCCTCTGGTGTCGTCTCCCAAGTCAATGTCAAGCACCGTCGCCATGGGCTTATCCTCGGCATCCTGGAGCTCGCCCTCTTGGACTTCATACGTCGTCTCATCCCTGGCGTTCGCCTCCGCAGCCCCGTCAACATGGACCTTGGAAACTTGCAGAGCACCGTGATGCAGACCACCTGCGATCTTCCACCTCCTCGTCCGGATGATTCCTATTCTGGCGGAAGTCGGTCCATTCCCGTTCGTCAACGCATCCGCATTCTGCTGAATGAGTGCCTTCTGTAAGTCCTCGGCAACGATGCCCTCAGCGCCTGCGGGGCAAGCATGCTCGTACAGCACAACCTTCGCCTTGGGGCTGTAGTGCTTGTACTTCATACCCGGTGCCCTGGGTGCCGACTTTCCCGTCTCGCTTTCGTCCTTGTACGCCTTGACGACGCCCTCCCAGCCTGGACAGCTTCGCAACTCTTCCATACTCACGCCTCCTGGCCTCAGAACGACTGGCGGGTTGCACAGGCCGTCAACAACCGTACTCTCCACGCCGACCTGGCACGCCCCGCCATCCAGGATGAGTTCGATGCGGCCCTCCAGATCGTGGTAAACATGCTGTGCCGTTGTAGGCGAAGGCTTTGTGGATGCATTCGCAGAGGGCGCAGCCAGCGGCACACCGGCCAACTTAATCAGCGTCAACGCCAACGGCGACGATGGCATCCTGACTCCAAAACTCGTCAACCCCGCCGTCACCTCAGGCGCAAGCTTGCTCGGCGTCGGGTTCTTAAGGAGAATCGTAAGAGGGCCAGGCCAGAACTTTTCGATGAGTGGCTTGTATATCTCCGGGATAGGGTCCTTCTGTGCATGACCGTTTGTCTGGTTCTCATCGCTGGATCGCAACAACCCCCTCAACATATCGAGATCGCTGACATGAGAAATCAGCGGGTTGTCTGAGGGCCGGCCCTTAGCGGAATAGATGCCCTTGACGGCGTCGCTCCTTGTCGCATCGGCGCCCAAGCCATAGACAGTCTCGGTCGGGAAAGCCACTGGTGTCGCCTTGGTGCGCATATACTCTGCTGCGTCGCGTAGGGCGGCTATCGAGGCGCCTGATGCAGAGGGGCTGACTTCCCATGTGCTCAATCTCTCAGGTCCAGAATTGTTGGTGAAGTTGCCGAGCCCTTGGGCGTCGACTTTGACGATGCGGGTCTCCATCGTGAAAGCTTGTGCTGTAAGAGATCTGATTTGTATGAGGCTAAAATGTGAGAGATGTGTCGCAAGCTGGCGACTTATACGATAAGTGAGAGCCAATGTGAAGAACCTTGGATGGGTAAGAACTTCAAAACCTTCGGTTCAAGAAGGAAATAGAGTTGACAGAAAGAGGGTCCGGGGTAATTATCTCCGATGTGTGAGAAGAATAATCTAGATCGTCGTCGTATGGGTATCAAAAAAGGTCTTGTGTGTGGATGAAGAGTGACATGCGGTTGACTCATCTAAAAAAAATTCTTTTGGAGATGCGGCTAACAAAGATGAGAGCGTTTGTGGCGGCGTTATCGCCGAGCTTAGGGCGTCCAACTTGTCGGGTCTTGCCTGCTAAACCTTCTGAGGAAATACTGAGGTCAGACGCTAAAAGTCGCCCCCGTAGATCTGATTTTAGTGGAACCAGTGATGTGATTTCGGTGGGGATTGGGCTTCCTCCGCGCCTGTCCCACGTGTCGGGGTTCCGGCCGACAACGGGCATCCCGGTCGCCGACAACTTCAACCACTTACAAGTTCGACAACTTTATCTTAAAATCTAGAAACATTCACGGTATCCGAAGTGCGAGCCAAAGGTCTCATCCCTATGGCTTGGAGTACATGATTGCTATTGGAGACGAATAAAACTAATAGTCAATTTGAAGGTCTTCTGACGGTGGTAACTATGGAAGCCAGGGCTGAGGGACCGCATTGTGCTTATGCAGATCTCTTCTTGCGAACCAACACCAATTTTAGGTACCTTAGGTACGAAAGGAACACATTGACGAGCCCTCTTAGTGCTCGCGAACCCGCGCAAAGAAGCCCGAGAACAGCTTGGCCACACCAAGTGCCAGTTCATCAAGTCACTGAGGCATCAACAAGATGCAAGAGGCGATTTCTTAAATATAATGTATTATGAAGGTGATCTAAGTCATTGGTATCTTCTTGCAAAATTGAAAGCATCATGGCTCTGCGGAGCGATGGCATTAAGGATAAACCGTTCGGGTCTGCTTTCACGTCGATGGCGGTGATGAGACGCGAAGCGGAAACTGGAGAGAGCTGCGCGTGGTCAACCTCAGAAACTTCGAAATAAGGCTTTCTGCAATGGAAAAACAGGCTCTAATCATACCAAGTAAGATTTTGCCTAGTGCTGGTAGCGCCAGGAAAGGCCGGACCATGGCCAATTCGCTTGGGCTTTTTGAGGAGTGTGCCAATTATCTTCCTAAGGACGAACATCCCCAAGTAGGAGGTTGATTATAGTAGGAGATTCGGCATGAGGACGCTTGCCATGTCTTTCGTACATTGGTATCAGGGTGCAGGGACAGTTATGCTTGTTTGCCTTGTGAGCAAAGATGGCCGATGCAACAGCGACCAGAAGACTCGGGACTCCGAAAACAATAGCAACAAGGACTTCTGCTGAGATCGACATATTCAATATTCAATATTGAGATGGGGACGTGGAGGTGAGAGGAAGAAAGATAGAGAAGCATTCTGTGACCCCGAGCCGGAGCAGCATCGCTTTCATAAGGTATTGCTAGCAGGGCGACCGGGGTGATCCGAGAAGAGGGGGAGGGGCACCGTTGCCCTGGACGGCCGTATCGTGGGGTTTAGGTCCAGGTCCAGGTCTGCGACTTGTCGACTGCTTGGCAAAGACTACAGCAGTTCCCTGCTTTTCCGGGTGCGCCTTACGGTACTCTTTTATTGTACTGCCCCATGTCTCCCGTACTGCTCTGGCATTGGTGACCAAAACTCCCTACCCGTGAGTTGACTACTCAGAACTACTACATACCTACCTTCTTACAACAAGTCCCTCTTTCAACGAGAGACTATCAATGGAATTCGACGGGCGAAATGGCACTCAATCTCAAATCTGAGAGAGTCATGCCGCCTCCCTGTTGCCCTGCAGCTCTAAAGGCCTCTTGATCGATGTTGGACATCTACTGGCACGCGACATATCAAGCACCCCGAGATAGTTGGCTTCCACAAAGAAGAAACTAGCCTGCCAAAACGATAAAATATGAGAGCTAGCTGTTGCTTCACTCATCAAAGACGACTATGGAAGCAGAAAATATCAAAACGATGCTCGTCAGCGTCGGAAGGATGTCAGAGGGAATCAAGCACAACAATGATCTGGTTTCGACCAACTTCTTCAGTGTTATTATGATTAGGCATCGACATACAACAGCGTCAAATTTAACGCTAGCGATGGGCCCCATTTGGTCTTCCCTTGATGTCGTCAACCGCGTTTCTCCGTGAAAAGAAATGAAGATTTATGTGGCCGCAAGCAGCTGTTCTGCTTAGATTTCCCTGCCTCACAGACGCTGCCCGAGGCACTTGGCCGGCGAATTAGAATTTTTCAGCGAAGAGTAAGAAAAAGGTTTAAATAGGAGCTTGTATCTATGTTCTGGTGGCATGATCCGGTATGTATATTGTTGGATGAGTAGAATCTCTACGTCATGAATTAATGTTGAATTTTAACCAAATCTCTATGCTTTGACTAAAACATTGTCTGCAGAAGCACTAGAAATGTTTGAAAGTCCGAGATCGCAAGTCACGATAGAGATTACCAGTCAAGCTTTAGATTTCAAGAGGTATGTCCTCTATTAGTGGATTTGTGTAAGTTGATAGAAGACTGGCATGCAGGACAAATGTCATGCTGCTAATGATCTTCACTTTTGAGCAACTAACTGTCGACAAGTGATCTTTTGCGAGACCTTCGGTGCGATTAAGCCGGCGCAGAGAAGCCTGTAAGTATGTCCACAAATCATGCGCCACATGGGAATGAGTTGCTAGAGCATCGATAAAATTCAAGAAGAGCCTTTTGAATTGATGATACTAGTTTTCTGAAACATGAAATATCCATAGGCCCGATCACCGGGCGGAAACGTGAAGGAGATCGCTGTTTCTACAACGGCCTTGATGACCGGTTCTAAGACATCAATTATATGCAAGATGCATCCCTCGTCAACAGCCCTACCAAGCCAATTCATGATGGCCCGGATTGAGAAAACACCAATGTGCGAAGGCTTCGTATCTTGACTCTCGTTATCTTGCCTAAGGTTGTGTGTTCTAGCTCGGGCTTAAGATGGGGTCGAAGTTTGGCTGAGCTTTGTGCAAATCTGCTTCAAGGTCGGCGACAGCGGTCGGGCCGGAAAAGGACTGAAGGCAACTGGGGTTGGTTAATGACCAAGAAACGTCTGTGTGAATACAAGATGGCAAACTATGATTTAGACGTACAAGGTATGATGATGTCTAACATCGCTTGCGTGAAACAAAATTGAGCCATTGCCAACTTGCCACGGGCTTTCGAGGCACGTCTCTGTCTTCTCCCGAGTTGCGAAAATCTCCAAGTAGAAGGTTGATTGTTGCAGGAGATTCAGTATAGCGATGGATTCCATGCCTCTCATAGATTGGAATCAGAGCATAGGGATAGTCGTCTGTTTCTAGCTCTCGACGCTCACTCCGACGACTCTGGTTGACCGCCATGTAGGCGAACACAGCCGATATAATAGCAATCACAAGGCTTGGCACTCCGAAAACTATTGCAACAAGGACTTCTGTTGAAAGTGACATCTCCAATATGTAGATGGGTAAGGCGGGCAGTAATGTGAATGGTGACTGGAAAGATGACGGGTAAGCAAAACCAAGCGAGCAAACAAAGATAGAAAGTCAATCGATGAGGCGCTTTTCCAGTTTATGAGATGCAGTCATGGCATCCCGCGCTCGTTGAGCCAACGACTTCGAGTCGTTGCGTATTACTATATATACCTTCTCACGTAGCGGATGTCCAGCCTGACTTATCAAAATGCAAGTATAGACTGTCTGGTCAGCGGCGGCGTACCGCAGGTTGGAGGTACTTGGACCAGGTATTAGTTTCACGTGCGGAATGGCTTGTAATGATGCTAGTAGCCCAGGTGAAAAAAAAGTACCGACTTTGTGTGGTGTTGAGTGCTGGGGAGGCCGCAGGATCCGTCGAATTAACATGCAAGTTTAGAGACAGTGAGCACCTGATAGGAATGTATCTAGTAGTCCGGTCTCAGTACGTGGTACCTTCGTGGGTAGGGAGGGTGAAGTGTGAAATAAGGGCAGCAGCAGCATGGGCGTCGGCGGCGCATGAGAGGGGTGTAGATAATGAGTCTGATTCAGGTGGAATAAGGCGTATCAATGGGTGCACACGCCCTCAAGATCAAGATTATCCCATCAAGCAGTACCTGTTGTCTCATCTGGTTCACTGAATACTGTTTTTATGCGTCCTTGTTCCAAACCCAGGTACTTGGAGCAGCTTATGATGATAAAGAGAGAAGAGCAATACTCTCTGACGGTCGTGTGAGCGTCGACGGTAGCAAACGCAGCAACTTACAGGCTTATTGCAGTATTTATTTAGTGATGCTGTGATCTTGGCACTCGCAATTCCAATTTCGTACAATCATTTCCGTAGCGAAACGACAAGACCAGCCCAAATCCTATTTGGCCGGGTGCCCCTTTTCGCCGTCTCCAACCCTTATTGTTTGTTGGATACGACCATGATTTCATGGCTATTAGTTGTGTTCTTGTCAACCCGACTTGCACGCTTTACAAACAGTCTGTCGAAGATCTTGAGAAAGCCGGAATAGGTCTTGAAGAGTCGAAATCCTATCGAGACGAACATAAATACTTATTTTGTAAGTTTGGATATCTCAGTGAAGACTCTCTGACAACCCCGAACAGCGACTAGCATAACCATGTACCTCAACATTCTTAATGAATTTTGGTCTACCATCTACCTATTCCCAGCAGACATCGTCATGATCCGCGCGCTTTGGAAGAAAACAAGTCATTTCTCATAGTTTTTATATTCCAAACCGCACACCCCACAGGCCCATCACGGCTCTGCTTCTTCTTCTCTTCAACTCCACCTGTTCATGCCATCTTAACATCAAGCTCTACGCTCCCTAGTCGTAAGCTGTCTAGCCCGCCGCCTCTCGTCCTCAGTCAACACCCAAATCATGCCATCCTCGTCCTCGTCCGGATTATCGACCGCAGAGATCTCCTCCCACTCTTCCTCCTCCATGTTCGCCACCATGAGGATCTGCGACACCCGCGCAAAGAGCTCCCTGACGCCGTAGTTGCCCTTGGAAACGGTGCTGACGATGCTCGAGAAGTCGCGCTCCATGCGGATGACGCCGTAGGCGTTGGCCCTGGCGTCCCAGACCCTACGCTCGAGGACCCGCGCAAGGTATCGAGCCGTGAGGTCGTGCAAAATTGTGAACGTGTGGGCAGTCATGAGGCGGGCGATGGGCTTCATCAGCTGGTCCCAGCCGTGCTCGAAGCGGCGGGATACCTGGTCCAGCATCTCTTCCTCATCTTCATCGTTCTGCTCTGCGTACTCGGCGAGCTCCTCTTCCGTGAGAGAGTAATCCACATCGCGGAACGTGTCGGAAAGCACGGGGCGCAGTCGTGGTTGAACGACGCGCTGGAAGAGGACCTGCAGGCCTTCGTTGAGGAGCTCGGTCGTCTTGAGGGTGAAGGAGCTGTGTAGTGTGTTGAGGGCGGAAGTGACGAATGTGACGTCCTTGTCGAAGGGGAAGGAGTCCCTGAGCGACGGCTCGTGGGCGTCACCATTCGCCTTTGCTGCATCGTTTGCGCTGCCTATGTTGCTTGTGATGATGCGGTTGAGATACTCGTTGGCTGTGTCGAGACTGTTTATGAGAACAATGAATTGGATGATCTTGTCTTCCGGCGGGAAGCCTCCCTGTACGATCGGCTTGGGGTAGGACTCGTCGCGCATCTTTCGTTGGATCATGCCTATGAAGTCGGAGCTGAGGACGCGGCCAATCGTAGGGATCACGGAGGCAATGACGTCTCTCTGTGATGTAGATGTAGATTTCTGTATGACTGCGCTGACGACGTACATGACATCGTCGACAGCGGATATGATGAATGGTTGATTGGTGTCGACCTGCCTGTTCATGCTCAGAGACAACCCAGTTGGCATTTCGTCCAACTGGAAAGCCTTCTCAACCGACCTTCGGAAGAAGAAGGTCATCATGGTATTATATGGTGAAGTAAGCTTATCCGAAATCTTTCGTTTGAGATTCGACTTCACGACTAATTCAGGTATGGAAAGCGGGGCGTCCTCAGGGGCATCGGGTTCCTATTATCTTGTTAGACTTTGATCTCACTAAGCAATGAGAGCCACTTACCCGGGTCTTTCCTGCTAAGAAGCGGGAGTAAAGTGACCATCGGCCGAGCATCACGGCGATCTCACTAAGAATCGCGTCCACCTCCTTCATATTGACGCCCTCATCCTCACTGGGACGGGGATTTGCGCCAGCGCCCATTGCAGGTGAATTGACCCGTGGTGTTCCGCTTCTTTGCGGTGGCAAGAAGCTCTGAACCAGGAAAGAGAATGGGTAACTCTTGACGTCCTTGAGGCGTCTGTCGACATCGCGCTCATCGCTCCATGAGTCAAGGATGATGCCACCCTGTACATCAGCCTCTTGTTGCAGCCGCTCGATAACACGAACCATCTTCCCAGAGCCATAGTGTCTCTCGACAAGACCTCCGTGTCCCTCAACGATGCGCGCAATATGATCGAACAGCCTGGTGAGAGCATTGGCATAGAAGAACCCTTCTTTCCGAGCTTGCACGCCAGGCCCTTCCTTCAAGACTGATCTCGCTGTGCCAGCCACGCCCTGGCAGACGTATCGTCCGTATACGTCGAGACCGACGTCGCCTCTCCCAATCAACGGGAAAAGCTTGAAGAACCTCGTAACCTTGGCACCGTCCCCTTCCTTGGTCGCCTTCTCGAACTCCCTCAGGAACAGTCCACACAAACTCTCCTTGGCGTTCTCTAGGGTAACCCACGGCGGGTCGGGCACCTCGACGGAGGGCACGATCGACGACGCAAACTTGCCCTTTGTGATATCCTCGGGGACCTGCGCAGCGCGCGCAAGGTACGCCGCCGCAGCCTCCCAGTCCTGCGGGGCACCCATGCTGCCCACGACGCCCTGCACGCAAGCCTTGAGCTCCACGACCTGCTTCACGACCTCGAGCGTATCCTCGACGCGGCTCTTCTCCAGATCCAGCTCCTTCACCTTATTACTCAGCCGGCCCGCCGTGTCAGCCGCCGTCGCGAGCATGTCGTTACCGATGGACCGCGCGGCGATGACCTGGCTGCCGAGCCCCGCGCGGAGGAGGTCGAGCCGGCCCAATTCGCGGGCGAGGTCGGCCTGTGAGCCCAGAAGAGCATCGAGACGGCTCGTGACTGTCGATTCGCGGGCGTGGAGGGCGTCTAGGGCGGCGCGCACCTCGGCGACGCTTGATGCAGCGTAGATGGAGGTGGTGTTGTTGGAGCTACTGCCAGGTCGGGCAGCTGCTGCGACGAGTGCTGCGCTGTCGGCGGCCTTGTCGCTGTCCGCGCGATGGGAAGAAACGCCATTCGTGAGGGTTGACATTGGCGCAAGCTGGCTGACAGGTGCATAGCTGCCTGAGCTTGCCAGCAGAGGTAGGGTGGGTGTAATCCGGACCGGTGGGGTTTGAGGTCGAGGTGCAGGTGAAGGTGTTAGCTGGCCCGAATTGCAAGGTAGGAGGCTCGGTGAACCCTGCACACCGGTAAGCGAGCGTCGGTGTGGGCGCAAGGGAGGCAGAACAGAGTTTGGGCTGATCTGCCAACTGTCAAGTTTAAGGTGAAGCTATTGGACGAAATTTGGTGGAAATTTCCAACGAATCTTTTGGAAAGGCCGTTAATTATTTACTGTATTCAAAGTTTACATGTGTGCTTTAGCCGTTGACAAGCACAATCCGCCTGTACCTCCATTGCATAAATGCTGCCCCCATTTCTAAACTGCCTGACTGTAACCACCGGCCAGCCTCCGCCTGGCATACTTCCAATATTTTCTAAACTCATCCGCCCAGAACACCGTGCTGCAAAGCATCAACAGACCAACCAAGTCGAAGAAGCCCAACGCTTCCGTCTGGAAAACCTCCTGGAGCCAGGGGAAGTATATAACAAGCAATTGGCCCGCAATACTGAGCGAGACTGCCCAGTTGAAGAGCGTGTTTGAGAAGAGTCCAACTTCGCCTCGCAGAACCGACTTGGACTCGGAACGACAGGCCAGAGCGTTAAACATGTCAAATAATACAAAGCAAGTGAAGGTCATTGTAGTGTCGCGGCGGTTGACCTCGCCATCCGACCGCATCTCGCGGCTGTAGACGAGCATAGTACCCAACATAACGATGGAAGCCGAGGTGAGGACGCGGTAAAGAACGGCTTTGGTGAGCACCGCATCATTGCGCTTTCGAGGAGGGCGGTTCATGACATCGGCGTCGACAGCCTCCACGCCGAGCGATTGAGCGGGCGGTCCATCCATGATGATATCTGTGACTGGTTAGTATAGGTCGAGTAAGTGTGCACGGTGGAAAACTCACTAATCCACAGAATCTGCATCGCATTCAGGGGCGACTTGAATCCGAGTAGAGTGCAAAAGAATACCAACGACAATCCGGCAGCGCTTGTGCTTAGCTGGAAAGTCAGGAAATTCTGGATGTTGTTGAAGATTCCCTTGCCCTCTTCAATGGCCCGCAGGATCGTCGAGAAGTCATCGTCTGTCAGGATCATATCCGCAGCCTCCTTGGCGACATCAGTTCCGTGCAAGCCCATGGAAATACCAATGTCGGCTCGCTTCAGTGCCGGAGCGTCATTCACACCGTCTCCAGTCATGGCGACGATATCGCCTCTGGCCTGGAAAGCTTTAATGATTTTGAGCTTGTGATCCGGGTTCGTGCGAGCGAAAATAGTGGTGTGCTGAATCGCTTGAGACAGTTCCTCTTCCGACATGGCATCAACGTCCTCGCCCCTGAGGACGGGACGAACGGCCAAAGCACTGGATCCCGCCTCACTTGCTTTGGCGATTGGCATGCCGAGCTGCCTGCCAATGGCAACAGCAGTGGTCTCGGCATCGCCCGTGATCATCACAACCTTGACTCCCCCACGCAGAAGCTTCCTAATCGAACGGCCGACCCCAGGCCGGGGAGGATCGCTCATACCGACCAACCCAGCAAAGGTAAGACCTCTATATGTCTCGTCTTGTTGAGGACGCGGGCTACCTGGAGTGCTGCTGCGTGTAGTTGGCGCCAAAGTCGCTCTGCCCTTGGCAGATCGTGACACAGCACCACTCGCGAAGGCAAGCACTCGTAGACCCTTAGCAGCCATAGTCTCGGCAGCTTGAATGGCCTCGCTACGGCGCGCAGAGTCGAGAACAATCTCTCGTCCGTCACGAGTGAGATAGGTGTCGCAAGCATCCAGAACTCTATCAATGGCCCCCTTCATGTAGGCAAATTCTTTGGAATCAGTTCCGATGGTGACTCCCATCCACTTCCGTTCAGAACTGAACGGAGTTTCGCTGAGACGGGGGCCAATGGACTCGCGAACGTCGTGCTCCTTGAATCTGTCGAGGAGATCAAGCATAGCAACATCGGTAGGTTGTCCACACCAGCGCGTAAAGGTCGAGGCAAAGTCAGTTCCCTGTGTTGAGGAGAGCACGGCCCTGGCTGCTGCGCCATTCTCGGTGTATTGCTGTGCGAGGCGGCCGTTATTTGCGATGTTACCAATACGCAGGATGCGCAAAGTTGCAGGATCAGGCTTAGTCTCAGTTGCTTCGTCGTCGGAATCTACATCTATGGCATCGTTGGCACCAAAGTACCACATCTTGGCGGTAGTCATATGATTCATAGTCAAAGTACCTAGAGGAAGTTAGCAAGAGCGTAGTACACGTGCGTCCGAACATATCTCACCCGTCTTGTCGGTGCAAACAACGTTCACCGAGCCCAGGGTCTCTACTTTTGGCATTCTGCGCACGATGGCGTTGTGACGGGCCATTCTATGAACGCCGAGGGCCAAAGTGACCGTCACGATAATTGGCAAGCCTTCGGGAATGGCTGCAACAGCAAGCGAGATTGAAATGGTGAAAATCTCCATCAGCTTCTTACCCTGAAGCCAGCCTACCAGAGAGATCATGCCGATAATGACGAAAGACACCTTACTCAGCTGGGAGCCAAGATCGTCCATGGACAGTTGGAGTGGTGAGCGCGGACTCTCGGTTCCCGACACACTGGTTGCGATGGTGCCAAAGTGTGTGTTTCCACCCGTTGCAAAGACAACTCCTTGACCATGTCCGGATCTGACCAATGTTCCCATCCAAGCGATGTTGTTGTCGCCGCTTCCGCTAGCCTCTCTACCGTCAGACAGCGCCGACGGACTAGGTAATTGGAGGGTGTCGGCCCCGTACGCTGGCGATAGCACACCACGTGCTCGCGGCTCAGCAGTAATTCGCACCGGCTCGTTCTCGCCCGTCAAGTTCGATTCGTCAATTGTCAGATCTGAGGCCTTTGTGACTCGAACGTCGGCTGGAATACGATCACCCGTTGTGAAGTAGACCAAGTCTCCCGGTACCAGCTGCGAAGCCATAACCTTTGACGACGTTGCTTCCAGCATTTCCTCCCCAGGCGTGCTTGATGCCACCGACTCATCTCCGTCCATCGGGGGCTTCGGCGGCCAGGTAGGTGTTCGGGCACTGCCTGGTGTCTTGTTCGATGCTGACCGGACCAGGTGGGCATGGTTCGGGACCAAATGACTGAGTGCCTCTATTGATTTTTCTGACCTGTATTCCTGGACGAACCCAACTGTGACGACGATAGTGACTGCAACTGTGATGCTAACAGCATCGTCCATGTTGCCAAGGAAGATGGAAGCCCCGGCTGACACCAGCAGTAGCACGATCAGCGGCTCTTGAAACTGTTTGATGAATCGCAACCACAGTGGTTCAGGCGGTTCATGGGGGATTTCGTTCGGACCCCAGTCGCGTAGTCGGTTCAGCGCTTCGGCCGCTGACAGACCGTGAGTGAGGGAAGTTTGCAGCCGGCTGGCGGCTTCTGTTGATGTCAGGAAGGAGAACTCGTCCGCAACACTCTGTGGACCATCGATGTCAGCAAAACTCATCCACACGGATCAAGGAAAACAGCGGCATACTTTTGACTGCGCAGATGTCGTCCGAATGTGCGCAGGCCGCTCTCGCGGCGGTTCCGCATCGAGGGGCTCCATGGGCAAACTGGTCATGCCTGGCACCTTTGAGGCCAGAGGCAGCAAATATTCGCCATCGTCGTCGGAGGCTTTCCTCTTGTGCCACGGCCACTGCATATCTGCGGGAGGCGAGGCAAGGCTACCTCGATCACGACCTTCCAGATGTTGTGGGAGGCCCAATATCGGTCATCTGTTGCGGAGCCGGCCGAAAAGGGGACATGCGCCAGGGTGTGCAATGATGTCGTCGGGTCGCGGGAGGGGTGGTTTTTCGGAGGACGTATCGCCCTTGGTCGGGTAGGTATCAATTGGCGGTAGCTGGGTCCGAAGACATAGTTTCGCGGGCGTTGTTGACAGGTGAAGGAGGAAGGATGTCGTGGTAAAGTTGAGAAAACGTGTGCCTTTTGCCAGGATAGCAAATGCACATTGCAAGGCCAAATCTGGACCTTTGAGGACCCAAGGTGCAGGGTCACAGGGCGTGTGCCAGCGCGCCTATGGGGCGGGTCCGTGTCTATTGGACCAGGGGGCCCTGGAACCTGGACTCGGGACCGCAATCGCCGCTCCGCATGTTCCAGTGGAAAGACACCGTAATACCACTGTGATAAGCATTCGATGCCGTGTTCAGGTGTCAGAGAGCTGCATGATACTGCTAACGTGCCGGTCTCGTGGTTGCGGCACTCACAGCGTCATCAGAGCTAAATGGAATGAATTGGTGGTCTCTTCTTGGTACGACTAGCAGAATTGCTATGTGGTACCTGTACATACACTAGCGAAATCACAGCTATGCGCCACAGGTATTTATGATATGTGGTATTCCTAGGAAGAGCGAGGACGATTTGAAAGGCTTTCACACAAATTCGTCCAAGTCGCATACTTGACGCGTGGTGCAGCCCAAGTGTCTCCAGTCTATTTTTGCTGGGATTTCCAGGGTGCGCAACGACAGAAATGGACTGGGAGGCCCAATAACAATTCAGATATTGATGTTGCCCGTTTGCGGTTTCATCTCATCCGCGTGGTTCCAAATGAGGCGGCAGCCAGGTGAACTCCTCGGTTGGCGTTGTCCTGTTCAATCATGCTTGTTGGCTCCCTGCAGAAGACTGCTTCATTGGATTTAAGAGAAAAGGCCTCCTTGCAATCATGAAGAAGGAGATGCAGATTGCAAACATTGACAAGCCCGGCTTAACAAACTCAGAGCTGCAAGTGGCTGGGTCCAGTGTGCGTACCTTGCAGCGGACCTTGCGCTAGATGGCTTCTCGGGAGGCTCAGAAGAACACCGAGCTGGAATCGAGACGCTTGAAGCTTGGATCTTGACTGCTTAGGTAATACAGCCCAGGAGCTTAGACCACATCTCGACCAGTCCGACGGTAGATATCGGGACGGTCTGATACGGCAAGGGTGTTGAACTAAGTCAGGGGTTAGAGTTAACGCTCTGCGAGAAAAGTGCTTCGTACACAAATTTTTTTTTCCATATTATGCGGGATAAATCGAAAGACACCTTGAAGAGCTGGTAAACCACTTCTCTGTATGATTTTAGAGCACTTTGGCGCGTAGGTCCCCGGCAAGGTAGTAGCTTAGGTACACCGGCCGCCGCTTCCGGGACGGTCGCCGGGACAGCAGGTGGACAGCCCAGAAGTGGAGCAACGGCCCTCACGTGATGTGGCTGGTGCCACCGTGCCACCCAAATTCTGCGCAAACCAATCCCTGCCCCATCCCAGCCCCGTCATTTTGCGTCCGCTGGGCCAACCGTCGAGACAGAATAGACCACTCACCACACCTTGATTCCCCCCTCCTACTCATTTCCTCCATCTCCCTCATCGTCGCTCATCGCGCTTTTGCTCCCATCGCTATCGCTACCCCAGCGCATTTCGCCTCCTGCGATACAGATCATTTGCTTCATGTCGCCGCGACTCGCTTTTTGCGCGTGCTAGACTCATCACCGACCGCTACATCGACAACGCGACCGAATTTGCACCACAACGCGTCCCCTTGTTTACCAGAGCAAGCTTCCGAGCCGAACCCGCCCCTCCAACCCCGGCGCGCGTCGCTGTATAATACCTCACGAGCAATAGCTCTTGTTCATAACCCCTCTCCTTCACCAACTTGCATCAAATCAATCCCGAGCCGTCGCCATGTTCTATTCCGACGCGCTGCTCGGAAAGAGCGGTCCTCTTGTCCGCGTATGGCTGTCCGCCAACCTCGAGCGCAAGCTCTCCAAGACGCACATTCTGCAGTCCAACTTGCCCGACAGTGTAGAGGCAATCATCACACCAGGCCAGGCCCCCATGGCCTTGCGTCTAAGCGGTCAGCTGCTGCTCGGTGTCGTCAGAATTTACAACCGCAAGGCCCGCTACTTGCTCGAGGACTGCAATGAGGCTTCCATGAAGATCAAGATGGTGCGTTTCCATTCTTGTACCTTTCGCTTACGCGTTTCACTGACATTGTTAGGCCTTCCGCTCAAGCGACAACCACGATATTCCCGCCGCCAACCTGTACGTCAACAATCGCGAAGCTCTGTTGCTGCCTGATAAGATCACTCCACTCGACAACCTCGATCTGCCCCCGCCTCCCGACGCTGCCTGGCTTTTGTCGCAAATGGACGATGTGACGGCCACCCCTGTAGGTCGCAAGGGCCGCGTTAGCAACCGTGACATCAACCTGCAGGAGGATTTCAACAACAGTCAGTTCTTGAACCAGGCCGACACCCTGGATGATGAACTGGAGTTGGCGCCAATGGAGGATCTCGACTTGGAGCTGGACTTTGGCATGGACGTCGATGAGCCCATCGGCCGTATGGACACCACAATCGAAATGGGAAGAGACGCGCCCCTTGCCCGCTCCGTTGAGGACGACATCTTCAGCGAGCTCGACATCATGCCGCGTGGAAAGGACCAGCCGGAACGCGAGGCCTCACTTGGTTTGGATCTCAACTTCGGCGACGACAACGTTCGCATTGCTGACGAGGAGGGGGACATTCAAATGGGTGACGACAACGACTTCCAGTTCCCCATCGCCGATCAGTCCGTCGTTCCTGGGGCCCCTCTCGACATGGCTCGCGCCCGCATTTCCGAGTCCCCGCTTTCAGAGATCGACCCCGAGTTCGCAAGGGAGGTCGAGGAGGAGTACTCTCGCATCCAGCACACCGACCTGTACGAGCCTGATGAGGACCAGGAGCTGTCCGTTGTTCGCCACCCTCAGCGCGCCAAGAAGAGGAAGGTTCTCCAGCCAGATGAGCAGACCATGCTCTCCAGCACTCACATCAAGGACCAGCAAGCCAACCACGCGAACATTCTGAGGGCTCAATCCTTCCTGCCCAAGGACCCCTTCGTCCTCGCCTTGATGGAGATGCAGAAGAGCGGAGGCTTTGTTTCTAACATCATGCTTGAGGGACGCGGCACAAACTGGGCGCCTGAGCTGAGAGGCATGCTTTCCCTCGAGGCTATAAGCCGATCCAGCGAGCTGAAGAGAAAGCGCGACAGCGGCATCGCCGATGTTGAGAGTGATCAGGGTATCTCTTCCAAGTCACCACGCCTGAACGTGGATGAGGAGGATGCTTTCGCTATTGAGGATGCCGGCCTGGGCAACCAAAGTGTTGCAGCAGACGGCACCATTCTGGAGATCCCGGCCGAGGACGATGGCATGGGCTTCGGAGGAGACGATGACACTGCCAGACCCGTCTCTCGCGAGGCAAGCCCGATGCCGAACTTCGACGACACCGTTGCCCCCAACGTCCACCCCGAAGACAGCGGCCCGGTTTCCCTCGGCACCAAGCACGCCGTGCACGTCCTCAGAGATATTTTCGGCCCCGACGCCGAGCACGATGCCGACAAGCGCAAGA
This sequence comes from Colletotrichum horii, assembly GCA_027406005.1. NCBI lineage: Eukaryota > Fungi > Ascomycota > Sordariomycetes > Glomerellales > Glomerellaceae > Colletotrichum > Colletotrichum horii. The sequence goes on along the minus strand of JANVYB010000001.1, from coordinate 5,593,854 downwards.
AGAGCGCAGTTGTATTCCAAGACTTGCTCCCCGAGAAGAGAACAACAAAGGCCGACGCGACAAAGATGTTCTTCGAATGCCTCGTCCTCGCGACAAAGGATGCGATCAAGGTCGAACAGGGCGAAAACCTGGGAGCTCCCATCAAGGTCCGCGCAAAGCGTGGCCTCTGGGGCGCCTGGGCCGAGCGCGAAGCTGGCGGCGAGATTGCAGAGGAGGAGGAGGCTAACCAGCCAGAGCCTGCCGCTGTCAGCGCGCCTGCCGTCGCTGTTGAGGCATAGATGCCAGTCGCATTTTTGACGAGGAGTTTCCGATTGATGCATAGCTGTTGGGTCGGGATCTTGGCATGTAAAGTACATTGTTCTTTCTCCCTGTTGGACTAAGTTAAGGGGTCGGTCCTGGAAATGGCACCCGGCCAAGTGGCGTTCGGAGTACCGGAGGCTGGAGAGATACCAGATGCTGTTGCGGCCTGGGAGGGAAAAAGCATGATTTGGGTTCCAGAGCCGCGTCTCTTTGTTCTTGTTTATTGGAGGTTTAATGTCGTTTTCTGGGTTTTGCGCGTTGCTAGTATAGCTCGTTTTGATGGCTCCAAGCCCAGGATACCGCAGTAGCTACTTAGCTGTTCTTCATCGTCAATGAAGCTAGACATTTCCTTCCAACTCCAGTTATTCCGTATGCTATGTGGTGTGAGCAGAGCTCGAAACAGTCCGTGACTGAGCATGCCGAATCCTCCTTGGCTCTCGGGATCATGCTCAACATGCCGATATCCCACCGGGCGAATATGTTGGACGACCTCAAACCCAACAGACTAATATCAAGGCCAAGGCCCTCGGGCAGACGAGACTGAACTTTTCCCCCGCTTTAGAGGCATCCCCAGATTATTTGTTTGACAGAATAACCGCGGAGAATCCTTGCTCACATGCAGCTCATCCTTACGTGTGCTTACAGGAAGCGATTCATTGGACGTAAGTAAACCACACACTCGCAAAAAGATATCCTTCGATATGGCTCGCCCTGCGCTCCATGCACTCCGCACGATTCCCACAACCCCGCGGGGACCCCAAGATTTCCCCGGAGTTGAATTCCAGAGATATCACTGGCTGAGATGGCGTCGGCATCTTGAGTTGTCGGTATCATGAGTTATATAAGGATGGCTTTCATCACATGAACTACTTCTCCTTATGCCATCTACTCTTCTCATTTCAACTGGCAAAATTGAAATAGCAAGGTTTATCTCTTCGTCACCGGCACAATGGGTTTCGCAGCAGCCAAAGGGACAACCGACCCCCCAGAGGTCCGCAACTGGACGATCCACTACATCGCCCTCGTGGCCTCCATGGCAGCCCTCTCTAGTAAGATTGCGAGAACACCCCCATCACTGATCCAGATCTTGACTTACAACACTTCTCTTCCTTAGTGGGCTACGACACCGCCGTGATCGGCGGCACAATGTCGCTCGACTCCTTCGTCCGCGACTTCGGCATCGACAACATGACCCCCTCGGAACGCGACAACTCCCAGGCAAACATCGCCTCAATGTTCCAAGTCGGCGCTTTCTTCGGTGCCCTGCTGACCTTCCCCGTCGCCGAGAAGTACGGCCGCAAAAGAGCCATCATGACCGCCGCCCTCGTCTTCTGCGTTGGCGGCGCCATGATGTCCGGCGCGAACGGCATGCTGGAGCTGGTGTATGTCGGCAGGGCGATCGGCGGCCTGGGCATCGGCATGGCCACAATGACGGTGCCGGTGTACATTGCCGAGACGTCGCCGCCGAGCATCCGCGGGAGGCTGGTGGGCGTGTTTGAGATCTTCTCGCAGGGGGGCGGGATGCTTGGGTTCTGGATTAACTATGCCACGGACCGGACGATCGACAAGCGGGAGAGGGCGCAGTGGATCGTGCCGTTGGCGTTGCAGCTTCTCCCGGCTGTGGTGCTCTTTTTCGGGATTATCTTCTGTCCGGAGTCGCCGCGGTGGCTTGCCCGTGGGGATGATTTCGAGGCGGCGGAGAACGTTTTGGTGTATATTCGCGGGCTTCCTGCGGACCATCCGTATGTGCAGAGTGAGATGAGAGACATAAGACAGCAGGTCGAGGAGAGAAGCACGATGCGGTTGAGCAAGAAGCAACAGCTTCAAAAGTTATTGGCTCCGGGGACGAGGAATCGAGTTGGAGTTGGGGCTTTCCTCATGTTCCTGCAAAGCTTCACGGGGGTCAACATTATGACATATTTCAGCCCGAGAATCTTTGAGACTTTGGGCATCGTGGGAACTAGGTATTTACCTCTTTTTCGAAACGATGGGAAGATGCTGACAATCCTTCTACAGTAACAAGTTGTTCAGCACCGGCATTTACGGTGTTGCCAAGATGCTCGGTATGATACTCTTCGCCGTGTGGGTCGTCGAGAAGGTCGGCCGACGTGGAGGGCTCCTTTGGGGAGCTTTCATCGGCAGCCTACCTCTCTGGTACGTGGGGGGCTACGTGATGATTGCGGACCCAGCCACAAATGCTGCCGAAAAAAACATCCAATTGAGCGGATGGGGCTACTTTGCCATGGTCTGCATCTATCTGCACTCCTTCATAATTTGCGCGACGATCCAGGGAATTACTTGGACGTATGCGGCGGAAATCTTCCCGTTGGATGTCAGAATGTTTTGCGTTGCGATTTCAACGGCAAGCACATGGCTAGGTTCGTTCGTTGTAGCGAGAGCCACGCCGTTCATGATCACAGACCTGGGGTACGGAACCTACTTCATGTTTGCCGGGTTCTTGATTGGCATCGGGTTGTGGTCGTTTTTCTGTGTTCCTGAGACGAAAGGTGAGTACTTTCGTTCAAATCTACTATAGTAGTAACGTTCCGTCACTGACGCCTCGCAGGAGTCTCACTGGAAGAGATGGATGCTCTCTTCTCACGGCCTACTCATATTGCCGTCTGGGCATAACTTCGCGGCAGGCCGTTTCTTCCTCAAGACAACATTTCAGTCGCCGGATCCATGGAGAAGAACGATGCAAAAGTTGATGAAGTGGCATAGTCGAGGCATGTCCGCGGCCGATTTCACCAAAACCCCTGACCGGTGATACCGTTGGCCGTTCGGTCCTTGACTCGGCCCCACTCCCGGCCACAGCTCCGTCTGAGTGCCGAAAGCCCTGTTTGGTCGTGGTGTCTCAAAGATGAAAGGCACGGTTGGGGAAGCTCGCCAATTGCAATCAGGCCCTAAGGTCCCTTACAAGCGCTTATCTTACGTCCCGAAATGTTAGCAGAGTCCGGCGCTGACGTGGAGTCAACTATGCCGGCGATCCGGCATGGATGGAACATCGGCATAAGCCCTCACATTAGCCAATAGATCCGCCTCGAACAACTGCCTATTTTCTGACATATGTGTACGACAGTTCAGTCGATCTTCAAAGTGATCGTCACGCACGTTGAATCTAACTGCTAAGCCTAGCATACATAAACCTCCAAACTTTATCTTACCCCTCAGTCCGCCTCTGGAACGTCCAATTCCGCAACAAACAAAAGCGTCGCTCCTCTATGTTTCTCGGCAGCTTTGCCAATCTGACGTTTTAAAGATGACGATAAGATCGCGTTTTGTGGAGCCGATTCCCATGTGTTCCCTTCAGACATGGATATTTGGCTCCGCTACCGAAGAGTTGCCAGATTCCCAGAAGCCAGTATTCATCGATGCCGATCGTCCAAAGTCTCATGTTGTGTCAAGATCGAATTTCAGACTGTTTTCCAAACAAATAGCACTGGGCCTCATTAACTCCGGCCTTGAACCGCAAGACCGCGTCCTAGTGTACTCCGGCAACACCGTTTTGTATCCGAGCCTCTTCCTCGGTGTGCTGATGGCGGGCGGTATCTACACTGGAGCCAGCCCCAACTTCACGGCTCGCGAACTTTCACACCAGCTACGAGACTCGGGGGCCAAGTTCGTGTTTGCAGCGCCAGAGAACCTCCCCGTCGCCATCGAAGCCGCCTTGTCTGCCGGCCTACCACCAAGCCGAGTCTACATATTCGGAGCGGACGATTACAGAGCTGTCTCTCAATTCGTCGCTTTCAGTGACGCTCACAGCAACGGCCCTCGGCATTGGACTGAGCTGATATCCGAGAATGAAGTCGCAGCCGGGGATTGGGTTTGGTTTGAGCCGGAGGATCCTGCATCGACAACTTGTTGCCTGAACTACAGCAGCGGGACAACCGGGGTACCCAAAGGTGTCGAGGTTACGCATCATTCGTATGTCGCCAACTGCGTTCAAGTCATCAGTCTCTTGAACAAAGCCCCGGGGATTGAAGAATTCAGACAGAGGGAAAGGACGCTGTGCTTCCTGCCCCTTTATCATGCGTTTGCGCAGACATATTTCGGGGCCATCTTTCCTGCCCTGCGTGTCCCGGTCTACATCATGGCTGCATACAACTTCGAAAGAATGCTTCAGCATATCCAGAACTTCCGCATCACCACACTCGTTGCCGTACCTCCCGTCCTGGTCAGCATGGCGAAGAACCCTATAGCCAAAAATTACGACATGTCTAGCCTCGAGAACATCAGCGGCGGCGCTGCTCCACTGTCAGGCGACACAATCGAAGAAGTCGGAAAGTTGTGCTCGCCTGGTGCATCAGTCAGGCAGGGATGGGGCATGACGGAGATGACCTGCTACATCTCCAGCTGGGATCCCAATGTGAAGAACAAGAGCGCTTCAGTCGGTGAGCTGATGCCGAATCTGTCGGCGCGGCTGATGCAACTGGATGGGAAGACCATGATCACGAGGCCACACGAGCGTGGCGAGATTTGGCTGACGGGGCCGACTCTCATGAAGGCGTATTGGAAGAACGTGAGGGCAACGGGATGTTACGCTTCTCGAACAAGTGCCTAAATTGAATGCATACGTAGCAATCTCTGCATTTGTCAATTCCAATACACTTCAATGGTAGCCGTTGGGTGTTGATGAAGAAGAGTTGACGTGACGGGAGGGATGCGCGCTGAGGTAAGATCGCCAGGGGTGTACCCCGCCATAGCACCCCCACCACAGCACATCCCCTTGACCTTCCAAGGCACCAGCCTGCGCATCTTGACGTAGCCAGCCAAGCAGAGTTGAACAGCCGGGATTCCGTGTAAACAACAAGAAAGCAGGAAACCATCAGCCAAGCAACGCGCGCAAGGCAGACAGGTAAGCCGTCCTCAATTCTGTACAAAAGTCTCGGCCTTTCGAGATCCATAGCAACTGTTCCCCATCTACCCTTTCCCACTTCAACTCCAGACGTAACCTTAGGTACCCAGGAAACTCAACTGAACCAACTGCGAAAAAGAAAAAAACAAGGCACCCCACTACCTACTTACTCACTTCCCGACTACAACCACATTTCCCGACATAATGGCTCCCCCTTCCCAGCTCACCGTCGCCACTCTGGCCGTCACCCGTCTCCTTAAGGAGGAGATCTCTTACGAGAAGGAGCTTATCCAGCAGAAAGCTAAGGTCGCGACGCTGGAGGCCGAGATCAAGGAGGGCAAGCCCGATGAGGACGGCAACCGGGAGTACATGCTCAAGCAGCTGGTTCGTTCGCCTAGTGTCCCCGATGCCCCAATTGTTCTTACTGACGCCCGCACAGAAGCTGGCCGTGGAGGAGACGGAAAAGGTCTTCCCTGCTCTGCGCACACGCGTCGAGGATGCGACCGTCAAGTTGGAGGAGCAGATCGCCCTGGCTGAGAGTGGCGGCGCCACTGAGGACGAGCTGGCTACGGCCAAGCTGGCCCTGTCGAAGGGTAAGGAGGAGAAGACATACACTGTCGACGTTCCCACGGTCTCCGCGTAAGGCAGTTGGCCTCATGATTTGTGTGTATTATTGAATCCGGCTGGGCACCGCGTTGTGATCAAGGGCAGGCAAGCGTCATGAAATCCGCAGCTCGCGTTAATGGGTATCTCAATTGAGAAGAATCATTCCTCAAAGCTAAACTATGCCGTAACGTCCTTTTGTCTAATTGTCAACCTCCATGCTCTCCGGTGCATCCACAGTAATCTGGGGCGTGTCGCCTCCAGAAGTGACCTGGGTGTCTTGCCGGTCGTCCATCTCAACATCCTCTCCCTCCTCAATCTCGTCGTCGTCAGGCTGGGGACGAGGGGTGCCGCCTTGGCTTGGCACGGCGCTTCCAGACCGCGAGAAGCTTCCCAAACCACCAGGTCGCGGCTTCAAACCCTCTGACTGATCCTCCGATTGGCCGTCTTGACCGGGTGTCGCTCTTGATATGGCACCACTGTCGGGGTGCGGCGTGACGTTTCCACTAGAGACGTGTCGCGGTGTCTGTCCTCCCCTGGAAGCCTCGCCGTCCTCCTCGTCCTCGTTCATGCCCTCGCGTCTCTCGACCTCCTCCTTCTCGTCGCGAATCTGCCGGCGCAGCAACATGCCCTCGTCCATGATCTTGCTGAATTGCTCCTTCCGCTCGCGCCATGTGACACCGTATGTCTCGCTCTCGCGTTCGAGGTCCTTGATTTCCTCCTCCAGCTTCTTGAGGTTGGCTTCTTGCTCGACGCGCGGCCGCAGGCCCTTGGCCATCAGCGCGTTGGCCAGCTTGTCATACTCCTTACGTTGAGCAAGCGTGGCCTTCGCGCCGTCCAGCTGCTCGCGCAGCTTCGTGTTGTTCTCGCGTACGCTCTGTGACTCTGCGAGGATGCGCTTCTGGTCGGCCTCGTAGCGTGCGCGCTCGCGGACGTTGGCGTCGAGGAGGAACTGCAGGCGGGCGATGCTGCTTTCGAAGGCGGCGAAGTCGAGGGTCAGATCATCCTTGATCTGGTTGATCTCGCGGGTCTTGCTGGCGACGGATTCCTCCTTCATTTCGGTGTCGGCATCCTTCTCGCCATTCGTACCCTCGGGAGGCGGAGTGGGCTGTTGTTTTGTCTGGGCGTTTGCGATGGCGGAGATCGAGGCGAGTCTCTTCGTAATGCGCTTGAAGGGCTTCTCCTCGATGTTAACTAGACGCGTCTTGTGGAGTTCCGCCTCCTCCTTATCGTCCAGAAGATCCCAAGATGACATCTTTTCGAGTTTGGTCTGATGTCGCGCGAAGTGGAATATTCGGGTCGGGTCGCGGAAGGTGGAAATAGTGTTGTGAAGATGTTTTGCTTTGGATGAAAACAGTAGAAGCCTTCTGAGAAAAATACAAGCAATTTTCAACTTGTAGTAAATGACGTGTCTTTAAGGTGTTCCTGAACTCAAGCAGAAAGGTCCGTTTGAGGTAATGGCTGCAAGCAGGCGAGCGGCAGTTCACCAAATTCCAAAGGCAAAGGTGCAATTAGAGTGCAGCTCTTCACGTTCTTTCCTCAGCCTTGCAGTAGCTTCTTTCCACAGTTGGGATTGGCCATCGGGCCGGACAGACCCACTTTGTGTTTCTCCACTAACCCCCCCAGATCGAGGGCAAAGTCAAAGCGTCTCCTTCCCACCACAGTGATCTCATCCAAATCTACCAACAACATCGTTAGGTTCTTCGTCGCAACTACTCCAAGACTGTCGCATTTAATAGCGCTTTCGATACGAAGTTACCACGACAAATCTACTAACTGAGAAAATGACTTCGTCAGAGGAACAGCAGTTGCTGGCGCGTATCAGCCAGCTTGCCGGTACGAGAACTTTGCAATCAAAACTGGGAAAGCGCCCAATCTGACATGGTGGCAATAGGCAAGATCAACCTTCATAAGGCACAGCAAGCTGGTGTTCAGTCCGTTCCCAGTTCCCAGGCATCATACCATCGACGTACGTCCCATCATGCGTCCAGCGGCACCGCGCGACACTCACACGACCCAGACAACCCCCATCGACAAGGCGGTCATCCCCACAGGCATTCCCCGTACCCCTCCTCTCGAGGCCCTTCGGGTTTCCGTAACAGATCTCTGGTGGTCAACAACAGTGGAACGCAAACACCGCCCTCCGACTCGCCTACTCCCGAGGCATCTGGTTCGACCGCTTCTTCGGGCTCGTGGATTTCGAAGAACACACCCGGCCAGATGTCGCTAATCAATTCAGCGGTCTACGATAAGACCAACGAAGCCACCGCCAAGGCCATCGAGGCCACTCGACAAAAGAAGCTGCTTCAACGGGAAGCGCGCGAAAAATTCCAACTCGCCAATCATTTCCACCGATACGGCGGACACGCGAGTGCTCCGAGCACCCCTACTAACACCACAGTTGTAGGCAACCACGAGATCGAGATTCAGGGATTACGGTATCGCGTCGCCAACAACGGCAGCAAGCTCGTGAAGGTGTCCGGTCAGTCACCACCGCCGTTTGGCCCCCGGGCACTCATTGATTATTACACAGGAGACCTTCACCCCGTCAGTGCGACTCCTAAGGTTGCATACGTTGGAGGTGTCAAATTTCATCGAAGCAAGAGAGGCAACTTGTACCGCGCTGGCGTGCTCAGAGCGCATCGGTATGTCCCCTATCCCATTAGTATGCAGTCGCTAATCTCGATCAACATCGTAGCCACCGTGGCGTCAAGAAGGTCGACGTGCCTTGCAGCATGTTTTCGCTGACTGGTATTTCATTCACATTCTCACCCGACAACTCGTCATTCATCCGGACAAACCTGGGATCATGTTGCTCAAGTGGGTATGATAGGTATTGGACAACACTAACCCCGCAACTTTTATCTAGGTTCATGCGCTAAAGGCCCTGCTTGCCGATACCAACACGACGCGTCGAAAGTTGCCGTCTGCCGGGAGTTGCTTCACAAGGGAACCTGCGCTCATGAGGAGTCTTGTGATCTTTCCCATGACTTGACCCCTCAGCGCACCCCTACATGTGTTCACTTCATCAAGGGCAACTGTGCGAATCCCAACTGCCCGTATGCTCACTCTAGTGTATCTCCAGGTGCTCTGGTCTGTCGCTCGTTCGGCATGTACGGCTACTGCGACAAGGGGGGGAACTGCGAAGAACGACACGTTTTCGAGTGCCCCGACTTCAGCAACACCGGCAAGTGTAAGACCAAGGGCTGTAAGCTGCTTCACCGCGAGAGGGCAAGCGTCCTTCGGAAGCGCACAGACGACAACGAGATGGAGGATCTGTCGAGCGACGAAGAATCGGCCGACAGCGACGACGTGGACTCGGACGAGGTCGAGGAGTTTATCAACGATCCTGTTGGTGACGACTCGGACTTTCGGGTTCAAAAGGACTTTATCGCTTTCTGATCGTGACCTAGTGCCACTTCGTAAGAGCGGCCGCAATTGGTCCGCCTTCTTTACTGACATGCTTGCTATCTACTCCCTGAGGGAGTCTAATCTTGGGGGAAACGGGAAGTGTACCCTTTGAAGAGCGTGCCTTGTTGAGGGCCTCCTTGAGGAAGGCAACTGGGAAAAGAATAGCGAACAAACGATACCCAGGAGAGCGAAAGAATTGATACCTGGCACAAAGAACAACATACATAGAAAGGATAGAGATAATCCAAGAAAGAATTGTGGAACTTGATGAGTTTGAATCTTGGCGTGAGAGGCGATCAATGATCATCGACCCTGTAATCATGGATGAGAATTCGGATGAAATGATAGGGCATGAGACTCCATTCATTGAAATCAAAGGTTACAATGACATACCCAGTGCTGGAGGCTCAAAGCCAAGGGTTGCAACTTCGCTTGGGCCTCGGACGGGCATCATTTCCGTGTGCGGGCCGTCCCCAGCTGGCTTCGGATGTCTCAATTAAATCAATTAAAATTTCCATTAAAATTTACCCCGCCATCCCTTCGTACCCTGTGGGCTCCTGAAAACAACGCCATTCGATGACATTTCGTGCGTGCGCTGACACACTGGAAACTCTCCAACAAGTCCCCCCCTCGGTCCTCTCCTCCTCCACTTGCGGCCCCCATTCTGCCCAGCGGCGCTCCTCCGAGTCCAGCGCCACCCGCCGCGTTCAGTGGTTCCTGCGCCTTTGTTCCTCCCGAGACTGCTACGTTCTCTAGACGCTGGCGAGGCGCTAATGGAAGGGGGCGATGGGGGGGGAGGAGGGACCTGTCACGCCGGTGGCTAAGGTGTATCGTAAGGTAGGTGGTTGTGTGGTCGCGCAGAAAGCGCCCTGTTCAGTCTGGTCGCCTTTGAGCTGCACCGCCATGGAGCTCAGCCCCTCGTCGCTGCACCACTTCCGTCCTGCCTGAAGCTGAGAATAGCACCAAATGTGACGACGCTGCGCTCCCACATAAGCAGCTGCTCGTGGCCTCTTGATCCTCCAGCCTTGGGCTTGGTATATCTGATTTCTGCATTCTGTGCCATCTATTCTCTATTCTTTCCCTCCCGAAACGTGATCCGGACCGCATCCTTAGCAGTGTACTAATCTTAGGCTCCATCATCATGGGTATACGCGACATCCTCAAGAAAAAAGACAGCCTCGACAATGGCGAGCCAAGCAGCCAGGACGCCATGGACAGGCTGGCAGCACCCGAGTTCAAGTTCATCCGGTCAGACACACACTCGCAAGAGGTCATCCACCCGCCAACCGTGTCTGTGGAAAACGACCAGTACCTGAATCCCAAAGACGGCGGCGGCGGCGGCGGCCAGAAGCCCCGACGCAGCCTCGACGTCTTGTTCGGCAACCGCTCCCGCAGCCCTTCCGTGTCCTCCCAGGCAAGCTCAAACGGCAACCCGAAAGGGTCGAGACGGCTGTCGGAACGGCTGCACCTCAGCCGCTCGCCCGCCTCCTCCGATAACGTCCCGCAGAACCTGCCCGACATCGTAACTACGGCCGAGGGCGACGAGGCGGCCTGGGAGAAGCGCGCGACCATTCTGGCCTCGTCGAACAAGAGCAGACCGGCGACGCCGTCGCATGATAATGGGCAGGGGGGCCAAGGGGCGAAGGACAGCTCGAATGGGGCTGCCGTGTCGTCGCCAGCCATTGATGAGGATATCCAGGAGGCCATCAGGCTGCATGAGGCAGGGGATTACGAGAACTCGACGGCCATGTTCGCCCGCCTGGCTGATCCAAAAGGGGCTAACAACACCCTCAGTCAGTTCCTGTACGGGCTTGCTTTGAGGTCAGTCTAGACGTCCAGACCGGTCTCGACCCCGCTGCGGCAGGCTTGCCGTCGCCTCCCCGTGCCCATGGGGCGGTCCCATGCCGGCTCGTCGGCCGATCACACTGCATCGGAGGGGGGCGACGGGTGCCACGATACTTGGGGTGGTGGACGGATCGAGTGACGCGATTGCTGACTCGGGAATGTTGATAGGCACGGCTGGGGATGCGAGCCCAATCCAGAGGGAGCGATCAAGTATCTGTCGGCGGCAGCATCGAACGCGGCAGCCGTTGAGCAAATGGCGTTGAAGGCTGGGCTCAAGAAGGGTGGCGCTGCCAAGGGAGAGCTCGTTCTGGCCATCTTCGAATTGGCGAACTCGTTCAGACACGGTTGGGGCACGAAAACGGACCCAATCGCGGCCAAGCAGGTTGGTTTCCCCGTCCGAATAGGAGCTCGAGGCAGGAGGATGAAAACCTGCAGCAGAGTCGCCATCATGACCGAAGGGGCGAGAGCTGACATCCAATTGCAGTACTACGAGACCGCAGCGAACCTTGGAGATACTGGTGAGTATGCCCTCATGATGCGCCGCTGGGCGTCAAGTCAGCGCCCAATGCTTCGTTTCGGGTACGCTAACCAGCCTTGCTTGACTCAGATGCCATGAATGAAGCCGCCTGGTGCTATTTGGAGGGCTTTGGCTGCAAAAAGGACAAGGTATGTTTCGTCACATATCAGCTTTTGCTTGGAGATATTACGCATCTCGGCGTCGGCAAAACAGGGTCGGGAGACGGCGTCTCTGGGGAAGCTTTGAACGAGCCTCATTCGCCTCAGAAAGTGTGTGTGTGGCTTCCGCCATGGACCGCATATGTCATGAGATGAGCTCAACTCCAGGGGCGCCCAATTCAAGAGGCCGTCAGCAAAGTTGCTTTGGTCAGGTTGGGCATCAAGCGGCCGTCTTTCGCGGCCGCGAATGACACCCGCCCGATACGCATGCTCGATTTCATCACATGAGGCTGACGACATGTCCAGTTCGCAGCAGCCCGTTACTACCGGTTGGCCGAGAAGAACGGCAACAAAACACTAGGCAATTCATGGTATGTCGAGCCAGTCTCCTTTTGCTTTGCTCTCATTTGGTTTGCTCGGTTTTCCCCAAGGGTCGGATCCGGTAGACGCATCGAGTCGTCCTGGGGGAGGGGGGCAGCCTGCAGCGCGTCGCGGATGACTTGCGCGCTGCGGCATTGATAGGCTGCCGGCGCTTCCTGCACCCCAAGATGCAGCAGCGGCAGCAATAGTAGCGGCAGCTCGCCCTGCTTTGGCAGCTTTGGCTGTCAGCAAGTCTCCCCAGAGCATGCACGCAATTCTTACTTGTTGCATGCTCTTGCGTGCTGCGCTGAGCTGCGCCGCCTCCGACAGGATTGCCCCGAGCCTCGATACTGGGGTTACTGGGGGCGTTGCGGTCGCTGTACCCCCATGCATCGCGATCTCTGTTCCCACCGGTTTTCTGTGTCTTTCGTTCCTGACGACATTGCATTTTCTCTGACACCACTATGATCCAATACTCTGGTGACACCGGTACTGACGGTCGCAACCCAACAGGATCTGGAAGGATAAGTACGATCCAGACGGCGGCAAGGGCAAGAAGTAGAGAGGGGCAAGGCTCCGTATCAGCGAGGGGATGCGACGTGTGAGACGGCCGAACCAGTCATCGGTGACACGGGCGTAGCATACTCGAAACAGCTGTACGGACGGCAGCGCCGTGCAGGCGTTCCCCCCTGTTTGTCCACCGGCGATTACCTTTCCTCCTGCCGCTGTGCCACCGAGACGCGAGATCGTTACACGGAGCGGGTGTCCATTCGCCCGATCGTGCTCCCGTTGTGAACCGGAACGTTGCGGTAGGGGAGAACAGATAGAAAGCTGGCAGGCCCCCTTCCTGTAACGAATACCCCCCGTGATGGAACGGGAAGCACGAAAGAGAATCGTCCCAGGTGGCGCAAGCGTACTGCGGCAAATAGATTCTCCCATGCAGTATATTCAGAGTGGGGTGGGTTTCCGCTAGGCATATGCTGCACGCCGTTGGACGACAGACATGCAGGTCTCGTGAGTATGGGGAACAGGCCAATGTTCTTGGACAGGCGAAGTGGCCTCGCGGAAGGGAGCGGGGGACTCTGGACATTGGACTCAGTCGAGCTGAGCTGAAGTGTCCTTTCGGGTTGAGCGTCCGGTCCGTTTTGGATAGATTGGTGGTGTCTACTTGGGCAGTAGGAGGCATTTTCTCAGTTGCTTCATTTTCTTAGTTGTATCATACCCCCTGAGCAAAGAAGAGCCTCATACCCAACATCAGCACTGCGAAATAATACAAAGCCCCCACCTTTGTTTACACGCTGGGGACTCCTCAACGGGCCCCAGACCCGGGATTCTCTACGCACCCTCCGGCGGTCCCGTCGTCCTCGTCCGGGCCGAAGCAAGGTTCCTCCCGACGTCGTTCGAGGACCATCCCCTTCCCGTTCCCGGGAGCGGGGGTGCCACCAGCCCATCATCCGTCGTCCAAAGGGCGGACAAAGGATAGCACGACTTGGGAAACGCTTGTGTGTGGCCTTGGTTTCCTGTGTCGGACGCATGAACCTGCGTTGCGCTATGTGCCGGCGCGCTGAGAGACATTTGTGGTCCCCGCTTCTCATGCGGTTTCCCGCTGCTTCAGGGGGGCGCCTGTCAGGAGTGAGGAGTGAGGGGTCACTTGCTATTCGATCGCTGTACGAAGGGATCGCGAGGCGCTTCTTAATGCGGTTGCGAAGCCAGGGGAGGGGAGATACACTACACTCCGGGTTTGGGGCTTCATGACACACGCGTTATTGCACTAGATTTATTTCTAAGCTTGTGGTCGTTGTGTTCAGGCCAGGGGCTAAGAGGGGGGGGGGACTATCTTGTGGCCCCGAATGCCGTCTTACAGTTGAGCGGTCGTGACTGTTACTGCCCCCTGATGCGAAACCTGCGCGACATCCAGCGACGGCGTCTTGAACGGACGAGGAGGAGCTTTCAGCCGATGTGTGCCTGGCCCTTTGATACCAAGGAAAAAGCTTGCAACTCAGCTGGACAGGTCGTACAGTAGGCCGTACCTTAGCCTCGCGTCTTCGCTCTGGGGGAGGGGGAAGAGACCGAAACCTCTCTATCAAGCCCGCGGGGGTTTGCAGCTTTGGGGCCCATGCAGGACATTCAGACTAAGAAGTGAACGCGCGCATCATGGAACGACAGATGAGCGTTCATCTGGTGTTTGGTGTTCTCTCTCCTGGGCCGTTTGTGTCATCGCGAGATCGAACTGCCTGGGCTGAGAAGAATGACCCAATGGAGGAGTGCAACGTCAGCAAACTATGCAAAGATGCCCCCTGGCTTGAATCTTCTTGGCTGCTCTGCAGTGGGTAAGGTAGGTCCGCGTCGTGATGGCATCGCGACGGAAAACGGATGAACCCATCCGAACCTGCACGCTTAGGTATATTCCTGCTCACCTGCTCACCTACATGTGGCTGGCTGGTTGACCTTTCGCCACTCGTGAATGATTGAAGGCCGCGCGCCGCTCCTTCACCTAAGGTCAGGCTAGGTCGTGTTAGCTAGCTCTTCACCTTCTTCACCGCGGTAGGTCCCTTAGCCACATGGTCCTATCATACTAGCTACGTTAGCTCTCGAGTATGGGGGCTTCTTCTTACCTCATGGGCCTCAATCTGTTATACACCGTTTCTTCGCACCGCGCGGCCGGAAGATATTCACCTCCCCGCGGGTGAACCGCGCAGAATTACGGAAAGGAGCATGACGATGGTTGAGTCGATTCCGATTCCTCGCCGCAGACCTGGGCCTGCACCGCGGCCGCTTACCGTCACCGCGCCGTTTTGGCCCCCAGTTCCCAGCTCCCGTGAGCGAGCACCCAAGCATGCGACCTCCAGAATGTCTCAGACGCACATCGAGTACGACCGCGCATCATCCATCATGGCCTCCCCTCCTCTCGTTGCGTCTGCCTGCCGTCTTACACCAGAAGAGCTAATACTACGTACCACTTATCAATCTCAGCATCTTATCCGCCGCCACACATCCTTCCCGTCTCACCACATTCTCTCCCATTTTCGTACAGCTCTCTATCTATCTGGGGACTTTGGTGAAAACGGAGAGCCAGGCAGGAAGGGGGCAATGCAGGGCAAATTGGAATGGATATCAAGTCTTGTCGTAACCCAATGATCCGGACTCGTTGCCTCGTCTTCTGGCTTGGTAGATGCCGGTATTCCCAAGGGTGCATCTAATCTGGGCCCTCCAGCTCCCCATCTGACCTCATCGGAACCCGAGCCGACGACTCACGCGAAGGACGCACGCAAGTCTCCTCCCATGTACATCATCGTGCTGAAGCTCACAGCTTGCAAGCTTCGCCTTTTCCTTCCACGAAGGCCGCGAATGGCACTATGTTTTAGCACCGGGGGGAAAGAATGCGAGATCTCGTCCATGAGGGGGAGCTAAGCAACATTTACCAGCCTCCGCACTTTTTATCCCCCTCCCGACCTAAGATGTAAGACTTCAAGCTACCCTTTAGCGGGCTGTGGCTTTTATTGTTCAACCGCGCAAAACAATAGGGTCGCGGGAATCTTTAGTGAGGAGGAAAGAACAATCCCATTCAGCCGCTACACCCGTTTTCTGCTATTGTGGTCCCCCAAGGTTTAGACACATACTACCACCACTACGATCACCGCGATACCATCCATCTACACGCAACATCACCAGAACCGGAGCCCCAGAGAAACAACCCAAACAATTTCCCGTGTTTCCCGCGCCGCACTACCACAGGCTCACCCGCATGCCCCTTCCAGCCCCAGGTCTGCGCTGCGCTGCGCCCACCATCTCACGCGCCGCGCCGTCGACCACAGTAAAAGACCTTTGCCTCGCCCTTCCCATGCAATCAGAAAACCTCAAAACAACGCTAATGCCGCATCGAAGCTGCTGCCCCCCCAATCCATTGGTCTACTCCAAACCAAGAACCAAGGAAAGATGGCCTGCTCCTTACCCGGGTGCCATTCCCGAGACGGCGGACGTGATCTCCAACAGAAACCGCAGGTCACACACACACACACACTTGCACTTACACACACCTTACACATGCGCGTAGGTACCGTACCGTCCATCGCCCAAGACTAAGGTAGGAAGGAAGGAATAAACGGTGATGCGTTCCGTTTAACACTGCCGCCCCCGAACTCTGGTGTT
The DNA here is from genome assembly GCA_027406005.1 of Colletotrichum horii. Taxonomy (NCBI): domain Eukaryota; kingdom Fungi; phylum Ascomycota; class Sordariomycetes; order Glomerellales; family Glomerellaceae; genus Colletotrichum; species Colletotrichum horii. The sequence goes on along the minus strand of JANVYB010000001.1, from coordinate 5,577,656 downwards.
CGCCAATAGTGCGAGAGGCCTGACGACGACAATGGCGAAAACGGGGTTTTGGTTTCGCCCCCTCCTCTTGTCTGAGCCGATAACACTGCTTCGGGGGATACGCGAGTGACCAACGGGCGCAGATCATGTCCTTATCATGGCCCTCGTTATACCCCCTCCAGACCTCTCAGTGTACTGCGCTCAGCGCGGATCGGATCAACGATCAACGATCAACATGGCGAAGGCAAGGTCATCCCTTACCATTTACGACTTTTTAGGCTTTTTTATAGCCAAGTTTTCCTCTAAGTGAGCGAAGTCATCTGTTCAGAAATATTCACGAATCGCATTGTTGCAGTCAAAGCAGAGGGACATGTTTAGTGGTAGTAATAAAAAGAAAACACAAATGAGTTTCCATGGTATCTTTCAAGTGCTTCGGTAAGAAAGCTTCGCAAGTAGCTACATGAATAGAAAAAAAAAGGATTGACCAAGTCAAAAACACCCAACAAGCCGCCTATCTTTCAAGAACCGGCCCATCTCTGGAGTCTTGCGCCATTGGTGCTACACTAAGGTAGAAGAAAATAAACAATAAGAATTCCTGAGGGGGGGAATCGACCTAACGTCCTCCGCTATCAATAAATTCTTCAATGCTTTCCCCGCCGCTGTGCCCGCTTTCCTTCTGCTCGCTGTGCTGGAAGTGATTTCTTTCGCTGAGAACTGTTGTTTTCGTCGTCGTAAACGTTGACGGTCGTAAAATGTTTGGTGTGTGTGTGTGTGTGTGTGTGATGAACAAAGTAAATGGACGAAAAGATCGTGTGTGTGTGTGTGTATGTGTCGAAGTGAATAAATGGACGGTAAAAAAAAGCGATGTTATTTGCGCGCGTTTCGTGAGAGCGTTGAATGTGTGTGTGATGTTTGTGTGTGTGTGTCTCATTGATCATCAGATTCGTTTCGACTGTGTCATTTTTCTTCTTCTTTGGACGTCGTGAGATGTCCCCTTCCTTCCTCCCTCCTCTTCGTTTCTTTCGTCGCAATCTGTTGCGCGCAATGCTGTCGCTTGCCATCTCTCGAGACAAGTTGAAAAAAGATCAAGGAAATAGAAAACAAATGAAAACCACAAAAGATCAAGGAGAAAAAACAAGACAGCAAAAACACAAAGCAACCGCTATCCATCCCTTCTCTGCCCTCCTAAATGTGATGAGACCTGCTCTCCAGGTTTTGTCTCCCGTTGTGACCGCCATCCCATCCCATTCCCCGGCCCATTGTACACAATCCACCCATCCCTAAAACCCAACCGCCCGCCTCCGCCGCTCGCCCCGCACTGGGAATAAGCAGTAGATGGAACAACCCAAATAAGGAAAAGCAGATAACAACAAACTGATACCAGGACTGTGCGACAGATATAAATCCAGAATGCTCGCTCGCTTGCTTGCTAAGATACCGGGAAAACACATCAGGAGATAAGGACACAAATGTAAAAAACAGCAGATAAAGTGGTGATGGCCCGAAGGAGCTTCGATCATGGTTTTGTTTTTGGGGCGAAAAAAGAGGATCGTTTGGTGCGTGAGCAACAATGTCTGGGGGGTCCCGCGGTGGAGCGGTAAAGAAGTGTATGATGAGAGGCTTCGGGAGAAGTAGAAAAGGAAACAATGTTTTGGTGTGAAGATATGTTTGGTTTCGTTTTGATCATGAGATCGTTGAGGTTCTCTTTTTTCTCGTGCTGCTTCGTTTCTTTTTTTTGTTGTTCATTCATGTGCGAAGACATTCGTTATTCGTCAGTGCCAAGCTTGTTGGACTCGGACACCATTTTGGCGAAATTCCTGACCACCTCGCTGGGGATCTGGTCCCAGAGCAGCGACCGGGTGTAGACCTCGGCGGCGGACTGCTTGTTGTTGGTGTTGCGCATGGCGGCGAGGGCGTCGGCGAGGTTCCTGCGGCCCTGGCTGGTGGCGCGCTCGGCGGGCGTGGGCCCGCTGCTGAGGAAGTCCTGGGAGCTGACGCCGTTGTACTGCGCGGCGGAAAGGCCGAACAGCTGCTCGTTGGCCTGCTCCTCGGTGGGCTGGGTGAGGGAGTCGCCGAGCTGGCCGAGCATGGAGGGGGCGACGCCGGACATGGTGGCGTCGCCGCCGAGCTGCTGGTGCTCGACGACCCAGGAGGCGGCGCCGGAGGGCTGCGGGGCGACGGCGTTGAGGGTGTTGGAGGCCTCGTTGACGCCGGCGTCCTTGAAGACGTTCTCGAGCAGGGTGGCGGCCTCGGCGCGGACGTCCTCGGAGACGCGGGGGATGGCCGGGGTGGAGCGGCTGGAGAGGACGAAGGCGCCGACGAGGAAGAGCATGAAGAGGATGCCGCCCTGGGAGGAGGAGGGCTTGTCGGCATCGACGGGGAAGGGGACCTCCGCCTTCTTGGCGGGGACGACCTGCAGCTCCTGCTTGACCTCGGGCTGCTGCTGCTGCTCCATGGGGTACTCGCCGAGGAAGTTGACGTTGTCCCAGGTGCCGGGCATGGTCATGCCGTCCATGTCGTCGTAGCCGGAGACGAAGGCGTTGCTGGGAGGGGCGGCCATGGCGGCGTTCTCGAGGCGCTGGACGTGCTCGGTGAGGACGCTGACCTTTTTGCGGAGCTCGCCCGTCTCGATGGTGTGGGTGCGGATCATCTCCTCCTTCTCCATGGTGAGAGACTCAATGTACTCCTGTTGGAACTGCTTCTCCCTCAGGAGCTGCTCCATCTTTTGCCTCATCTCGGCCATCTCCTCCTCCATGTCGGTGAGGACGGCGGTGAACTGCTTCTTCTCATCCTCGAGGCGCTCAGTGTGCTGCTTCTTCCTCTGGCGAGAGTCGAGACTGTGGTCGGATGTCAGTGTGTGTGCAAGTCATGTATGGTGGTGGTTTACTCACGCTGCTTGCCGATTCCTCAAGAGACGTTTTTGTTGCTTGAGCTCCTTGATCTCCTGCTCGTCGGTGGACTGGGCGATGAGCTGGTCGATGTTGCTGAGGTTGCGCTCGGCGGGGATGTCGAAGCGGGCGTTCTTCTTGCGGATGCCGTCACCTCTCCTCATGTCGTTGTGCGAGCGGATGGTGGGGCTCCCCGGGCGCATCTTCTTCGCCATAGACTCTGACTGACCGATCCAGCCCTTCTGCGGTGAGGTGGGGATAGACTGGTTGCCTGAGCCGATGGAGGCGAACATGTTGATCTGGCCGGTGGGGTTGGTGAAGGGCGTCTGGCCCTGGACGGTAGGTCTTTGGAACAGAGCGCTGTTGTCATATTCCGCGGGCATGCCGTCGAACTGTTGCAGGGGAGTGCAAGAGCCGGAGGTGTTGCTCAAGGACCAGGCGTTGCCCTGGGGGCCAAAGGGCGAGGGCTGGGCGTGGTCGAGGCGCATGAAGGGGTTGTTGCTGTGCTGCTCCATGTGGAAGGGGTTGTTGGACGGCACCGACTGCATCTCGACTGACTGCCAGTCTTCCGTCTTTGGGGAGAAGAGAGAGCCGCCGACGGCGAAAGATTCCCTGCGGCTGTCGGCCATGGGTGGCGACATTTCCAGGCCCGAGTCGAGCGCGCTGTGATCCAAGATGTTCTCGTCCAGAATGCTGTGGTCCTCCTCCTCGTAGTACTTTTGCGCTTGACTTGTGTCGACGGTCAAGGGATTCGGTCTGAAGTAGGTCGGCATCTGGTAGGTTGAGACCATTTCTGGTGAATGTGATGGGGGCAGTCTAATGATGACTGCAAAGTGCTTCTATGCGAGCAAAATGATGCCTATTTGATATTTTTTTCCTCTCGAAAAAAATCTTGGAAATAGTTGTGTTAGTCGTGGGTGGCAGGCGGCGGTGAGAATGATCATCCAGGGTTTATTTTTGGGTTGAGTGAGATGTGGGGACGGTGCTGCGGATTCTCAGAGGGACTCGCAGGTGAGGGGAATGCACTCAGGCTGTGTGCAGAAGGATGATGATGGGTGTAAAGAGGATGCATGCAAAAACGCTGGAGAAAAATAGCGAGACGCGGGCTTTTGTGAAGGTCGCCGGACCAGAGAGAAGCGCAAATGAGGTGAGGCAGGGAAGAGGGCCAGGAAAAAAGCAAAGAGGTGGTGGGAGCGGACGAGCGGCCGGAGTAAGTGAGTGAGTGAGTGATAAGAGAGGTTGGTGGGGATCAGGAAGTCGAGCGGGTGGGAGGGAGGCCGGAAAGTTTTAAGGCAGTGCGTTGCAGCAGAGCGCAACAAGAAGAACAAGGCAAAGTAGTCTGCGGGAACTGAGGAAACAGAAACACACTCACAGGCTTGGTATCGTTTCTTCGTTCGAGTCGTACGGTGCTGCGATGCACTCCAGATCTTGTGGCAAGTTGAAGAGCAGGTCAGTCAGACACAGGGCGGGGAAAGCCTCAGTATGTATTGCGTGTGTGTGCTTGTGTGTGTGAGAGAGTTGGTAGGCCGCCGATATGTGAGGCAGGTCGAGAGGAGGATGGACGATGGAACAATAATAAACAATTGTGTGTTGCAACAACGGGGGAGGGAATCGTCGAAAGATGGGGTGTCGGGAATATGTATATGTATGTACGTATGTACGGTTGTGTGAGTGTGGTGTGGGATGGATCTCGTTCTCTTGGTGGACTTGGGTCTTGGTGGCAGACAAGGTAGAGCCTGAGGAGGACGGCCGGTGGTTTTGTACTTTTGGGTCCAAAGGCGGCACTTCTGCGGGAGAACGGGGACGAGGTACTTGGTCAGAAACGGTGGCCGGGTTGAGGTACTTTGCTTGGCTTCCAGAAGAATACGGTGGGCATGGATGGGGAGGGGAGGAGGGGAGGGAAGAGCGTATGGGAGCAGCAGAGTTGCGGATGGTGCAGGTCAGGCTTGGTCCGGGTCCCAATCCCAGCCCAGGATGCAGAGACTCAAGAGACAGAGAGAAAGCAGTGGGGAAAGACAAGAGGGACGAACGCGCGACCTAGGCCGGGATGGGGAATCGACGAGATGGAGGAGAGCTCTTTACGGCAAAGGCAGAGCAGCACCGGCGGGCAGCAGAACGGAGAGCCATACGGCGGGTGGGATGGGATGGATGGGTTGGTCTGGTCACTCACTCGTTTGTGGAGGGTGGCCGACAAACGACGGGGGTGGGTGTCTAGTGGGAACGTGCCGAGGAGGAGCCCAGTCAGCAAGACTCTGAGAGACAGAGAGAGAAGACTCAAGAGACCCAGAAACCGTATCTCCAGCAGGAACAGAGACTGCTGGTCAGACAAGAGAGAGATCATGATGCCAAGGAGCCGGAACTTCCTTCGTTTCCCTGCTTCCCTGGATGCCGGGTCCGGTATGATGCCGCTGCTACATCGAAATTGTCTTGTCCATGTCTGGCCTTCATCCCTCGTGAGACCGCGGGATGTCCCCGGAAATCTTGCCAGTATCTTGTCATGATGGTTTGATCCAAGCATGGCGAGAACGAGAGCTTGGGATTGCGGCAGGCTGGGCTGGCGGGCTGACTACCTACTGACAAGCACAGACGGACGGCCGACGCAATACGGTTGCAAAGTATTCCTTGGAACAAGACACGGGCAAGACAAGGGGAGGATTTGAGCAGGGGTTGTGTTTGGCTTTAGACCGCCTCGAACTCTCCTCACGGGCTCTATCAACTCGATAGACTGTTGCCGCCGTCTTCCCTTGTTTTCTTCTTGGTACCCAAGGGGAGAAAGAGTGTGTATGAGAGAGGCCATGGGGATGGGCTAAGGTACCGTTTGGCGGGCTAAACTAGGGCAAGGTACATGAGGCCCGGAAAGAGGCTTGGGGACGAGCTCTTTGGGGGGTTGTAATCCCATCATCATGGCCGTATGGGAATAGAAACGGCAGCCGGGGCCTGACAGGGCAGGGTAAGGCCAGGCGAGACGGCAAGAAAGATACTTGGGGGGACCATGGGATGGAGGGCGGGATGGCATACGACGGGATGGGATGAGATGGGATGGGACGGTACTTGCTGCAGTACCTAGTACAGAGTAGTTGCAGACAGTATGGGTAGAGAGAGAGAGAGAGAGAGAGAGAGCCAAAGCGAAACCCAACCCCACGCCCAGCCGATGTGCTCCGACTGGATTCTCTGTGCGCTCTCTCGGTCTTGTGGCTCTCAGTTGGGGGGAGCCTTGGCCGGGTATGCGTGTGTCAGTCAAGGGCCGCTGGGAGACGACAGATTCCGGCCGACGAATGAGGTCAGCGAAGAGGAGGATGACAAGAGATTCTGGGTTCTGGGCCTTTGGGTCCTGGCCGCGATGCGCCGGGTCTAGCTGGACGGGGATCTTGCCGGAAGACACTTTGAGCGACGGGCGGGTCAGGCAAGGGAGGTTGAAGGCCGTGAATGGAGATGGGGAAGACGGCTCGGCCGTCAACCGGGACGGCCAATAGCGGGAAATAAAAAATAGAATTTTTTTAATGACTTGGTTCTTCGCGCGCAAAAGAAAAAAAAGAAAATGAAGGAGACGGAAGGGGGAAACACCACCACCCAGCCAGCAACAGCTCGGCGCAAATGGGAATGGCGGTCACGGTCACAGACGGTAGGGGCTGGGCGCTGCTTGGGCCACCGTCTGTTCGGCAAATGCGTGCGCAGAGGCTGGATGAAGGAAGGACGGATGAGCAAATGGTGAGGGAATTGGCCACCGTTATTCTGCACTGCGAGGTCCATTAAGAGTACCTAATGGATACTGTAGGTGCAGTGCAACACCGTCGGAAACGTGTGGTGCTGCGTGAGGCGAGTGGACGGTCTGGATGTTTGAACGGTGGACCAAGAATGACGTACGGCGCTAGGAAGGCAAGTACGATGTAAGGTGAGGTACATTGGTAAGGTACCTAGGCAGGCAGGTAGGGTAGGTAGGTACGGTAGCTGCCCCTCGGTGGGAGGGAGGGCGAAGCCGTTGTGATGACCAAAAACGGAAGGAAAGATGCAAAAATAAGAGGTGAGCTCTGAGTGGTGAGCTTCGAGTCCCTGGTGACCGAATCCACTGGACGAGAGACAACGGGGATTCGGAGAACCAGGCAGCTCCAGCAGGTTGGGCAGCGACGGCCGCTCTCTTCCGCGATAGGCCCGCCCGCACCACCCCGTTGATACCTAATCTTCTCCAGACTGCTGCACCGCGCTGCTCATGTCACAGCAGCCCTCCTGCATCCATCTTTACCAGGCCCTACCTTAAGGTACCTTACCCAAGGCAAGTACCTACCCAAGGTACCTAGCAAGCCACTGTTTCTCGTCCAGCAGCTCCTATTGCTCGGCGCCGAAATGGGGTGACCACCCCTCGCCAGGCTCTCGCTACAGGGCGGACGAGGCACTGGTTCAGAGCCGAGTGAGTGAGGTGAAGGGCTTACTTCAGCTCGGATTGGTATTGGTAGTCGCATCGAACCTCCCTCGCCAGGCACCTTATCTTGGACAGGTAGGCAAGGTATGACCTGAGATGACATTGATGCTCTGCCATTCAGCTGTCATGCTGAGCATCCCGGTGTGATTGCAACCGGACAAAGAATACAGATACTTGCGCTATCAAAACATCCAAATGGAAGTCGCCCGTCTTCCCAATCACGGCAAGTCATGCCGTGTGTGCCTCGGCCAAGGTGCTCACTTCGCGATGGCCGACGCAGAGAACCTTGAGGGTATCCGTCTCTACAGAGATAGAGCATGACGAGTCCCCATCCAGAGTGGTATCGTCACTTATTCCCTAGATCATCTGGCTAGCCCAACATGCGCAAATCCCACACGGCGACAATGCAACCGATCCGATCGATCACCTCAACAGACTTGGCTGGTGTCCGTAAATCTCTGCAGTCTCTGCAGTCCCAAAGCCCCGTTTTCCTTCTCGAAAACGAAAAGAACAAAGCGCAATTGGCCAACCTCGTCTGTTGTAGGTTGGGATGATGCCCGTACCCTCAGACGCCTTCTCAGCCACATCCCTGGAGGGAAACAGCCACCCTTCGCCTAATTCTCGGGCGCCTTGACCCGACGGGCAAAGTCAATTCCAACATCGAGAAACATGCGAAGGAGAGGGGCTGCGCTGCGCATGAGGGTCCCCCATCACGCAGTGCGACGACTACGACGACGACAACGACGAAGAGAAAAGTCGGTGGCTGGGAAACAACATCCGGAAACGTTTTCAGCGGCGCCGGTGATGCCCAAGCCGGAGTGTCAACACCAAACCAGCCACTCAGCCTGGAGAGACGCGTGAGCCCCAGCTCCACTGTGCTTCATGGCCGCATACTGCGCGGCCCATCGTCAGCTGCGAAGACCCTCCCTCTCCCTCTCTGCTTTGTCGGTGTGCCATGCGCCATGGTGCTTGTTTGGGCCTCTCTGCTCGTTTCTGTCCGTCTCTGTTGGTAGAGGCTGAGTGAGGGGCAACTGAGAGAGAGGCCTCGATGTACCCCGACACCCAAGATCGCGGGCCGGGTACCTCGCCTGCCTGTGGTCTCCTCTCATGCTGCCCCTCGGGATCGAGTCTCGAGATGTCGTGGTCTGCTGCCGCAGGGCCCGTGGTCGATTCATGGCAACGCGTTTCGCGTCCCGGAGCGCGCCAGACGATCCGGCCAAGCCCGCGACCGCTGCAGGATTCGCGACGTCACGAATGTTCATCGGAGACGTGATTCATGCGCGACTCCACCGAGGGGCCCGACCAACGCTCTCTGCGCATTCTGTGAGGTCGAAGGAGAGAAGATGCCCTGGCGATGGCTGCAGCATCGCCCCCAAGGTGCCTTAGGGCCTGAGGTTAGTAGCTCTTTCCTGCGCAGTAGCTTTGCAGTGCAGCGCAGAGTAGCGTTTCTGGGCCCAACCCAGCACACCTCACCTAAGGTGCCTTAGCAAGTGTCCATGGATGGAGGCAGGTGTGGACCTGGAGACCGCACTTGCCGTACCTCACCCTCACCTTACGGTCCGCCGTAGCCCACGGTCTCCTCACCTTCTGGAAAAACTCGGCCGCCGCGAAAGCCGGAAGGTGGAAGGCAGGATGGAAGGTGGAAGCCGCCCGTGCACGGTGCCGCCCTTCAATGGCGCCGTTTGAAAAGCGGGGCGCCCATAAAACGACCCGTTAATGGGCCGCCGCCGTCCCCGTCATTAGCCAATCGTCCAAGTGAGGCGAGCGATTTCTGCTACCGCACCAGAGTCGCGGCCTCTGACATTCATGGATTCTGCCCACGACCGTACCTGACAGTCGACTAGCATCGACCTTCGAACCGCCCTTAGCCGCATCAATCCAATCCTCCTCCATCCATCGCCGAATCTTCCAGTGAGAATCTCACGCACTCACTCTCTCCTCCTTGTCGCCCTTGTCGCCAAGGTACTTCACCACCTCAACCCGACAACGAGCCATCCGAGGTACCTACCTTACTCGACTTGTTGGCTCCCGCATGGCCGATGGCCTCGGCCTTCGTTCGTGACAATCGCGCCTGGAGAGCCGTGTACAGCTACAGCTGCCAGCCTACGGCGACGGCTTTCGCATCCAATACGTCGATTCTCGCCGTTGTCTCCTGCGCGTTCCTGGCGACAGAGCCCAACTTGTTGGCTGGACCAGACCATCGGCCCACGACCCCTAATCTGAATGATTTGATATCTGAGCTACAGCCTCAGACCGCCAGAAATCGTCATTATCATTGGGAGACGCCGCGTGCGACACATCTCGACTGCGGAATCTCCCCCAGTTGCGCCCAACGCCCGCATTCGGCCTGTCACGTTGGCTCAGATTATCCACACGGAACCCTCCCCGCCCTCTTCAACACTGATCTCGTTGCCTCATCGTGCTTTCTCCTGCGCCTTGCATGAACGAGGGGCATCATCGTTGCGTTCCTGGGCCTCTAACACGGCCGCTCTTCCATTTTTTCTCGCCTTGCCTTGCTCCGCCTGCCAAGTCCACCGTCTAAAGGCACGGCTGACCTCAACCTCGTACCCAAACGTACGTTGTTGCCCAACGACACGGCTCGATCGAGATCGGTTGGTAATCAGCCTCGGATGACTCCTTCTGCCTTCCAATTCTTTCATTATTCCTTCTTCCCATATACCCAAGGTACTTCGGGGACGGAGAAATAATCCATCGACTGACTCAAAGCCACATTCATGCCCGTCGCTCCATCGGCAGTTGGAATAGGCTTGGTGTTGCCGCGCAAGTTCGGTTCCTAGGGTTAAGTCGCTCAGCCCTCGCGATGCCCAGGAACTAGCTGGTTTGAGGCAGGAACAAAAGTTCGCACAGTCCGGCCGTTCAGCAACCACTTGCTTCTCAACTCGTTCTCCCGAGAAAACCATCCAATTTCCAACAAGGTCAATGGCTGATGACGAGAAGAAATATCTCGTTCAGCCACTATTGAGATGGCCTACCGACAGGGCTGACCCCAGCGGGGCATCTGAACTCCAGCCCACCCCTGTTCCCTGGACATTCGGTTTAGATCCAAGACTGTCTCTTCCGAATTAGCATCCCGGTGAGGATCCCCGGTCTCACATCATCTCACGAGTGAAGGGTTCCCAGCTCAGGTTTACGGCCGATGTTTGCGAAATACCAAAATGTCGGAGAGCAAAACCTCCCTACGCGGCCTCGTTGACGATGGAGGAGGCTGGACCGATTGATCACCATGTCAAGTTTCTTTCTTGACTCAATGAGATGACGGTCGTTCCAACTTCCAGTCCGTTTTGTCGGTGAGCCCCCCACCGGCAGCTTAAGCTTCTCATCCCCGGGATCCACTCCGGAGCTGCTCTCAGACATTTTTTCCCAGCTTTGAAGCCGGAGATTGAACTTCAAGCGATGGATCTGGGACCCCCCGTCGCGTGCTCATGATGCGATGCCGCGATCCACCGCCTCCGTTTTACTCTTCCGACGTCATCCAGAGTCCTGGGTCCGTCTGGGTCTCTTCCCCCTCATTCATCCCTCATTCATCAGCCTCCCTGTCAAAGGAGAAGCACAACCGATGCGCGCACGGCGGCGCCTTCTCCTTGGAGGCTCGCGAGAGCTGGACAGAGCTGTATCCCCGACAATTGAACTACTGGAGCTTGGATCAATTCGGTTCCAGATTCCATTCATGCACACGCCCAGGGTTCCCGCTCTGTTGCAAACAAGGTGACTGAGACTGGGCTCTCGGAACCGCTCCCCGTCCACAAAATTCTACGCCTCCATGGCGGTGAACGGACGCCGTGCATCACCCCAATCCACCTACTGCTATCATCCCGCCCGAATAGAAGTCTCGAGAGAAGGAGGGAAGAAAAAAAATACTTCATCAGTCCCCAGCGCAAATGACTCCTTCGACGTGAAAACTCTGCTGCCTTCTGGGCGTCGGTGCCAGTCAGTGCGCGCGTCCTATCAGTCAACGAGGATATCACGAAGGGAGTGGAAAGCGTGGGTACCCGCAACAGGATCTTGTCAGCCCGTCACTCGTCACTTCTCAGCATGGCTCTCCACAACACGCGAGCGGAAACTTTACGGCGCATCGCAGAAAACCCGCCTGCCTACGCATGCGTTATCGACGGCCCCCAAATGGGCCCTCCTTTTGGAGATCAAGATCCTGTAGCACGACAATCCGACAACCGTTGACACCTCGGCTCATGTGCATTTGCCACGGCGCAGATGCAGGACGCGGTTGGGGCGCGTTGCAGAAGTCGGCCAACATCATCACCGCTCATCGCGCGTCGTCCCGTCGAACAATTCTTTGCGAGCATCGACAGATTTTCAGGTGCCCAAGGTGCTCAACCGCCTTTCAATTGTCGTCGTATCCTTGCAATAGTACAGGGAGCTGGGTTCTGGATTAGGGCAAACCTACCAATGCCTCTCATCGCCCATCAACTCCAGCCAGCCCGGGCAAACAACCTTTTGACCAGCCACTTCCATCGTCTTCCTTTTCGTCGCCCTGACGGACGACGACGGCTTCTCTGGATGTTGGAAAGTTGACTCATCGTACCCTGCCCAAAGGGTTGGGCATGGTTGCTTCTTCGTCTCCACTCTTTTCCCATCCTGTCGTGCCTGGCAGACGCCTCACAGCTCGATCCCAGGTTGGCGGTGAAGGATACCTACACGGGCTGGCTCAGGGATTTCCTCCTTTCCCCCTCCCCCTCCTGTCCCGCGTTTCCGAATCCGGACCCCTTGCACTGCACTTTGCCCACCAACCCGCCCTAGGAAGGCAACTTCGAACGTCGTTGGTGGCTTGAGTTAAAAACAGAATTCGGGCCCTGGGCTGCTTGCCAGCTGCGGAACCACTCGTCTGTACGTTTGACGGATATTCTGAAACGGAGCTTGTGTCTTGTTGCATACGCAAGCACCACCACGGCCGCCGCAACGCACCGCCGCGGGCACTAAGGCTATCCGGAATACCCTGATGATCAATTTTTTCCTCATCGACGGGCCTGCAGAGCGAGATGCAACGGGATGCGCATCTCCACTAGTCATACGACTGAGACTTCTCGACGTCACGGGCGCCACGACGCGGGAGAGAGAGAAGCGCACAGTATCGCTCGGGTAAGGCGGTCGACGAATTCTAAAATTAAGAAAGCAAAGGTTGCTATACGGCGGCTTTTCGATAGCTCTCTTCCCGGCTTCTTGGCTCCGAACGCCGCCGCGATCGTGTTTGTGGGTTTTGGGTTTTAGTCATGTTCCCTCCCCCTTCACCGTAACAACTGGCATCGCGGGGGACGACGGAAGGTGATGGCGATGTTTGGAAATTGCAGGATGAATGTACGTCCAGTTGTCACCAATTACTGCCTGCACACATGGTATCACATTTCTGGATGGGAAAAGATACCAAATGTTGATTCCAAAGGCGGGTTTGGGTTTGATGGCCGGACTAGCCGCGATATTCCCAACCCGCGGGCCAAGTCTCTCTGCCATTATCTCTCTCAAACAATGGCGCCATGGCCGCCCCCCCTATGGGCACAGGTTTCCCGTTCTCCAACTATGAGAAGGATGACTGAGCGGGATGGGCACGTGTTGGAGCGAAACCCCAGCAAGGGCCAACATCGGATCGGCGCGCGCGTGTGCCTCTGTGCGGGCTATGTTTCGTGATGATTGAACTACCTTTCTGTGTTGAGTGAGTGAGGGGAGGGACAGGCGGGCGAACTACTTCGGTCCGGTTCGTCGGGGTCATTGCGTGCTTTCTGTCAGTGTATCATGACATTCCCACGGGGATGCTTGTCCGTTTTGTCTGCCCATTGCTCCCTGTCAGTAAACATCCGAGTTTCTCTCTGGTTTGACGGTCCAGGATCGCCGGCGCTGTCTGACTGTGATTCCTTCTTGGCTGTGGTGGTTCTAGATTTGCGATGCTTGATGGTTCTCGGGCTTGGGATATACTGTGATCCAGGAGAGATGTCCTCACGGTAGGATGGGGATATCTGTTGCTTCTCTCGCTTTGACATCCACCGAACGGTTTTTTCCCTTCGGTCTCTGGAATGGAGTGAGAATCCTGCGGAGAGAATTGCCAATCGGCTCGGCTTGCCGTAGACTACTTTATGTCTAGACATCCATGACTCCAAGAGGATATCGTTTTGGCCAAAGTTCGGATGCAGCGTTCCCCTCGCAGGTATCCTTTTTTCAGGCCAAAGTTTTGGTAAGGTTTTCGGATGTCAAGTGGACATGGAATTTCGTAGTATGGGGAAATCGAGGTTGATGCTGTTCGCTTTCGTGCATGGTTTCTCTGTGAAGCGGCTGGATTGAGGTTGCTCACATGTGTATTGAGACTCGGGGGAGGAGAGGTGCGTAACTAACTCCCCGTGGGATCGGGGTTCATAGAGTCAGGCTTCGCATGGATAGATGTGATAAATCTACGCATTATCTTGTTCATGGAAGTATTTTAACGCCGTTGAGCTAATATTCTGAGTCTCGTTATCATCTTTTGGGGAGTTGGTGTCGTTGCTGATGTTGTTGCGGTGTGGGTGTCGGATGAGTCATACCTCGACGAACTTGGGTGAGACGGGAACTCATTACCACGAGGAAGTCAGGACAGCTGAAATGAAATAGACTAATAGCAGAGAATACTTTTCTGAGAACAGATGTAAAAAATTCCGGAAATCTGAAATACGGTATGTAGCTTAGTTCAAGAACGTCCAGCGAGGCTCTGCTGCTTGCGGTACATATTCCGAACATGACCACAACTGGACCTTTCCGCACTCATTTCCAATTTTACCGCTATCACCCTTCCTAGAAAGAACGAGCCTCTAAGAATATATGTGAACTGTATAGAACCGCTTAATGGTTGATACAAAGTCGTTCGCGGTGGCTGCCGGAATGTGATGTCTGTCGTGGAACACCCGCCTGCCTGCTTTTCATTGTTCCCCACGAGGTAGAAACCCTCAAACACGCACCGTCCCGGTTGATGCTATATCGTATCATTTTCATCCGCTCGATCGACGAAACGGTCGACGCCGTTTTCCTCTCAGCTTGGCCTGCCCGTTGATTCAACAGTTGAGTTTTCGATACCCCAGAATCGTCCGTTCTCTGGGAAGCCTCGACAGTATATACATGCGCGCCCCGAGCGTTCGGCATCTGTCCAAACTCTGAAATTGACATGAACGGGACCCTCGGGAGTGCGATATCCTGACTCAGACGAGAACGGGCTTTTCCCCAACGACAGGTCATGTCTCTCTGTCCGTCTCTCGCTAGATAATTCGGATCGTTCGCGAAGAAAGTAGTCGTCAGCATATGGAACTCTCTTGGCTGATATATACCAAGTCAAAAGGAAAGAAGATAGACTTCTTCCCGACAGGTTTATCACGCGTGTTCTTCTCCTTCCCCGCGTGGTGTGAAAAGCATGCCGCCCTCCCCAACTCTTTTCTTTTCCAATTCCGATCCTTTGGGATATCGATATCGATATCTCAAGGCCAGATACGCACTTAGAGTATCGGACATAAACTTTTGGATAAAGCGGCCTATCTAAGGATGCGCCGGGTACCGAATACCATCCCAAATCAACTCCTTTACTGTCCTTGTAGCCTCTGCACTATGGCTTCGTCTTACATCAGCCCGGTTCCCCATTCCATCAAGCCTCCGGTCCGCGTTGAACCAGATACTCCATGTCCTCTTCAGCCCGCATGGAGAACAGCTCTGCGGGAGGAGCCCGGGGTTCTGGGAAAAGCAGGACCCATCCAACATCAACCTTTTTCTCGGCGGCCAGCCCGGATACCGATTGAACCAATGAAGCAACACTTCCCATCAGATCTCTCATCTCAGATCTCCTCCCCTCCCTCACTTCAAGCTTCCCCGAAAGTCAATGTCACGCGTGCCCCAAAGGTGGCGTTGTGGAACCGGGGCAGATATGTGATCAGAAAAAGTAAGCAACCAAAAAAGCTAGACGACGCGATGGGAAACGCCCGACTTCACATATTCGATATCAACCCTTTGCGCAAATCGTCCCAAGCATGACAAACTCCTTAGAGGTTGCTTACACACGACGACGAACGGACGTTGAACAGACCACATGTGTGGCCACACCCGCAAGAACTTGAATTTGCGATTACCGTCAGGTAAACGGGGATGAGAAACGTTTGCGCCTCGCATCATGAACCTCGCCACGTGAAAAAGACAACCCATGAAGCTCAGATATTCTTCTCTCACCACCCCCCGAACAATGTCCCGGCCGAGGGTTTGCGGGAGCTTACACCTGCATCCATCCTGCAGCTAATCGGTTGGGGGACAAGACACAGACGCATGGCGCCTGTAAGCTAACGCTGCAGCTCGCAAGCAATACATGACCCCTCACTTGTGGCTGCTCTACGCAGGCCAGATACAGTCTCGGGTCACAGGAGGAGGACGCAAGATGAGGGGTTGGATGGAAGGAAGGATGGATGACGGAAAGGAGGAGGGGGAAAGAGGAGCGCAACCAGTCGGCATGTCATTCACACACATCCCCCTAGAGAAAACTCTCGCGATGGCATCATTCCCATCCTTCTAGAACACTCAAGCCCTCTGCCCCCGAAAGAAACAGACTTTTTCCATCATTGAGAAAATCCGATATCTTTTGTGAAAACCTAAGTAACTTCCCTAACTTCCAATTCGCCCTCCCCGATCAAACACCCCGGAGCTCTCCCCCATCTCGACAAAATGTCAAACTTCCCCAAGCTAATCCCAGCCTTCACCGTCCAGGTTTCTCACCCCCTCCACCAAAACTCAATTGCAAGCTCCGTCCGTCCCGCTAACACAAACAGATTCACCTCGGCACCCCCTCCCCAATTGGCGCCCTCGCCCACGGGCCCTCCCAGCTCCACGCCCCCTTCCTCCCGGACGCGGGCGCCCTCGTCTCCGAGCCGGACTACCCGCTCCGCATCGACGCCGTCTTCATCCACGGCTCCGACTTCCTCCGCTTCGACCCGGACGGCAGCCGCGTGCGCCTCGAGGTCGCGAGCGCGCTGCGCGACAGGGCCACCGGCGCCGTCATCCGCTTCGACTACACGGGCACGATCGACATCTCGGGCGCCGCGGGGAGGGTGTTGAAGGATCTTCCGGGGGCGGCGACGACGGAGTTCGGGGATGCTTGTGGGTTTTGCTGCTGTGGTGGTGGATGCGGGTTGAGCTAACGGGGTCGCGCAGTCACTTCCGCAAAGTTCGAGTCCGGGCACGAGGCACTGAGGGAGTTGCAGAACAAGGTCTTCGTCGGGTCCGGACGGTTCGTGGTTGAAGAAGGCAAGCCGATTGTGGTGGAGTACAAGATCAGCGAGGTCGTTGCCTGAGCACCTACGAGAGACATCACGGGTGACAACGTAACGGGAGCAGGTCTTGTCAACTTGTGTATGTGGATTTGCCTGAAGGGGAAATCTTTCGTCTACGTTCTTTCAACCTTCAACCTCCCAAGAAAGCCCCTCCCTTCCTCCCTCCCTCCAAAAAAAAGAACCATGTCATGCGAGACGAAAACACCGTCCTCTTCCTCCTGTGCTGCGTTTTCTGGGAACTCTTTGAGACTGTGAGTGTGACGACGTTGCCTGCCTGGCCGTGTAGCGAAATCCGAAACTCCCAACATACAGCCCTCTGCTGCAGCAAATGCAATGCGTGTTTGTGTAAAATGTGTTGTCTGTGTAGTCGTAGTAGTCCTGAACCTTGGTTCTACCCACTCTATGGGGGTCGGGGGGCTGGCGGCTAGCGCGCGTTGGAATCGAAAAAGGATAAAAAAGGCCGCTGAGCAGTCGATTGAGTTGATCAAAAGTGGTCCGTACCCAGAATGCTCGAAACCAAGGCCATCATGAATGCCGTTCCAACGTCAACGTTCCCTGGCCACATGTGCCCGTTCCAGTCGTTTCGCCCGCACATATTTAGGAGACGCCAGCCAGCTGCATGAGGCGCTCGCCGGCTCTGAGGTTGGCGTACTCGTAGGCCTTGGACTCGGCGGGGAAGGTGCCGTTGGCGGCCCAGAGGTCGATCAGGGGCTGCATGGGCTCGAGCTCGTGGGGCTTCAGCATATCCAGGGCGGTGGCGGTAAGGATGAAGTGGCTGAAGCAACTGTTCAGGGACTTCTCCAGGTTCAGGTGGTAGAAAGGCTCGGTGAAATGGGCCCAGTAGAGGTGAGCGTAGACGCGGAACATCTGGCGGAAGATGGTCTGGCATACGTCGATGAAGTTCTGGGGGAAGCCGGAGCGCTTGCCAATCCAGTCGGGCTCACCCGGGTTGGTGAGCTGGGAGAGGGGCGTCGTTGTGATGCTGGGGTTGTGCGCGTAAGAGACGCCCGAGGGATCGGTGGGGAAGATGTTGGTGTCGTCGATCTTGCCCGAGATCCATCTCTGCATAAGAGTCATGTATTCAGCGGCGGGAAGTTCAACGGGCTCTCTGCGGCTGTTGAGCCAGGTGAAGGAGTGGTTGCTGTGGTATGTCAGAAGGTGAGTGAGTGGCAGTGACATTTGTGTCTGACTTACGTTCCAGCAGACATCCTCGGACAAGTTGATGCGTTGCAGATGGTGGTTCCATCCTCCTCCTTCTCGTGAAGGACACGGACAAAGTTCCAGAGGTTTCTGTAGTGCTCGACAACTAGTATTTGGTAAGCATCAACTGATCGAGAGAATGGCAGGATAATTTACGCACCCTGATGCGCGATCCACTCGCCCTGCTCGACCGTCTTCGGCCTTGCACTCAGGGTCATGAAGTTGCCCTTGACAATATGCTTGCCATAGTTAGAGTTGAGCCAGATCGGCATAGGCCGAGGCAAGTGGTATGAACCGAGGATGTCGTCGCCGTTAGCCATGCCGCCCTGAGCATCCATACCAATAGTCTGGGCAAGAGAAGGAGAGTTGGGCAGAGGCGGGACACTGGGCGCCCTGACAGAAGCCTGGCTTTGAGGCGCCTGGGCGACGGTAGGTGATGAAGGCTGGCCGGCGGTGGAAGACGTGGGGGACTTGTTCTGTCCAGGAGGTTTAGCGGCGGCACCCCGGAAGCGGGCGTTGCTGTTTATCGATGCCAGGTTAGCGGGCGAAAGGTAAGGATTAGGATAAGCAACGCAAGGCATAGAAAGGAATCGAGCATGATGGTAACGTCGACCACTAGGCCGATGACAAGGGGGTACCAAGGACCAAGAGCCTGCTCCAGCCATGCTGAGAGGATCTGACTGAGACAAGGCATAGCATGGAGCGGGGGCTGTTGACAAGCTAGGGATGTCTGAGACCGTTGCTGACCAGGGCTGCCGGGTAAGGCCGATGCTTGAGCGGGGCCGAACGGTGTTGCGTTGATGGAATTTGATGAATAGACAGCCAGCCGTACAGATCGCGCGGTGGTGTATATTGAGAGCAGGCCAGGAGCTGCCTCGGCCTCGTCATTGAGGCTCTCGAGGGGATGCTTTGACGGTCCCTTCGGTGCTGTTGATTGACACCGGTGCTGTTGATTGAAGCTGGTCATGTCGCCAGGCTGAAGGTATCGAGGAGCGGGGTCGAGGAGGCGTTTGTCTCCGCAAGACGAGAAAGGCGGTAAAGGTTTATGAAACGGCGTTGACAAGGGCGGGTATTGGCGAAGACGTCTAGGCTCGAAACCCATGGAAATATTTTTCAGTGCGATGTCGAGGCCCAGCACAGACAAAGCTGGCAAAGGGCAAGCCGCTGTCCTGTCACCTTCCTCCTCCGTAGGTTTGATCATGGGCTTGTGGAAGGGCCCAACTTTGCACTGCAAGTGTTGTTGTGGAGCCTGCCCTCACTTGATGCCCAGGACTAGTCGTGATAATGGGTGTTGCCTCAATAGATAGCAGTGTTGATAGCGGCTTGGTCCTTTGGTCTGCCTCTCCTCCCCACGTTGACGTGATGGTTGTTGATATGGGGAAGCAGTGGTGAGATAGAGCAGCCATTGCATCCACATCATCTCAAAACACCAGACCTGGTTCTTGGTGACACAGGTCCTCTTGCAGTGCAGTATTGCATCTGAAGCATGGGAGCCATCCACCCCGCATGAACAGAACAAGGGACAGGTTGCCTTTTGTTCCAATGACGTACTGACGTGCGGCAGCAACCACAAGTCAACCGATGAACACCACACATGACAGCAACAATCAGATGAGTTTGTCATGGTGATAGTCCTGTCTGTTCTCGAGTGAAGAAGATGCACCCCATGTCTCGGGGTCGGGCCGGTTGCATGTACCGAGTAACGGCTGCGGGCTGCGGCACTAGCCGGGGAACCAACTTCACAGCTGTCTGCTGTGCAGCCGCCATGACACCCTCCAGTTCCGTCCCTGGCAGCCCAATATTGGAGATGGGTAAGGAGAAAAGCAGGCAGGGATGGGGAGCAGACAAGGAAGGGCAAAAAGCAAAAGCAAAAAGCAA
The DNA here is from genome assembly GCA_027406005.1 of Colletotrichum horii. Classification (NCBI taxonomy): domain Eukaryota; kingdom Fungi; phylum Ascomycota; class Sordariomycetes; order Glomerellales; family Glomerellaceae; genus Colletotrichum; species Colletotrichum horii. Next base: position 5,558,001 of record JANVYB010000001.1, on the reverse strand, counting down.
AGGACAAACGAAAGGTGAAAGTAACTCACATTCCTGAGAAGAGGTTCGACATGGCAAGAAAGACGTCCCGCGGTGAGGGGGAGGCGGAGGGGGGGTTATATGGCTGGGTCGACCGGCACACCTCCTGGGAGGGTTGTACTCTGTAGGGGCTGGGGAAATAGGTTCTCAGGGCTGACGATTCAAAATTCAGACCGTTTGACAATGGAAAAGTGGTCGGATATCAAGCAAGGAGAGAGGGTTAAGCTGAAAAGGGGCGGTTGAAGGTGAGCTTCTTCGGACTACGTTCGCTCCTGCATCCAAACAGGAGTAGCAGCATGAGGGACGCTAGACTTGAAATGTTACATTAAGCGAGCGCACGGGCCGTCTCCTCCACAGCCTTGGGTCTCCATGCTGCTTGACTCTGTCGCCATTGGACTGCCGCTAGGCGGAAATAAGGGTCCTCCTCAGCCTCGTGTGGCGTCTGGGAGGTTGGGGCGAACAGACGGTGTAGCTTTTGATCATCTAAAAGCTCCTCTAAAGTCAGGGGAAGTCGCCCAGATCATCTGCAATTACAAATTGCCTCCACTGACGCCAAGTATCCTCTGCCACGGCCGTACAGAGGTATCCTGTCGGCATAAATCTGCCAAAGCATAAATCTGCCAGACCGGGACTCGGTGCCGAGACGGGGATCTCCCATCAAATCGGCTGTTCTTGCCTCCGGCGTCCGGAGTAGGTGTCCTGAGGTCGGGTGTGGCGGTGCTCACTCACCAGCCTCACATACATTCACCACACGCACTAGCCTGGCAGTCACCGAGAAGCTCAATTGAGTGGGTCAAATTTTCGAGCAGGGATCCCGCAAGCCTCGCCGTAGTGTCTGCTTCCAGCAAAGGAGCTACACGTCCATTCGCAGCAACGTCAATTTTTGCCGTCACGTTCACATTCAGAAATACCCGAGTCGAAACCACCCGTCAACATGTCTGACTCTGAGGAATTGGTTGAGCTCCCCGAGGAGGAGGAGGAGGATCTCTTTGGCGACGAGGCGGCCGACGACTTCCCCGAGGACCGCAGTCGCGCTGGCAGCGAACGCGCCGCATCAGATGGACTCGCGGCAGACGAGGATGAGGAGAGGTATGATGCAGGCCCGACGTCAACAGACTATGAGACCAAAGTCATCGAGGCTGTTGAGATGCAGCGCCATCGTATTCCCAAGGCGAAGGAGCAGAGAGTGAGTTGACGCGACGATCCTGCTCTTTGCGACATGCGCTTATCCCGTCTAGCTTGGATCTCTTCGCGTTCCCAAGTTTTTCAGATTTATCCCCACGATCTACGACCCGAACACCTTCGAGCCGACCGAGGAGGATATCGAGAACGCCAAGGCCGACACGCCAAAGCACGATATTCGCGTGCGCAGACACGGCAACAAGCTGCAGAGCAACGCCATGATTCACAGATGGAGCGATGGTTCAGTTACCATTACCGTCGGCGACGAGCACTTGGAGGTCACCACGAAGGCCCTGGCACCGGGCCCCGAGCAGCCGTACTCGGACCTCCAGGACGGTCACTACTATGCGGCCGCGGCTGAATACTCTAGCAACTTCCTCATGTTCGTCGGCCACGTTACAGACCAGTTCATAGTACGTCCTGGAAAGGAGGTTCAGGACGACGCACTTGCTGCCCTCGCCGAGCGCATGGCTACGGTCACACAGAAGCCCCAGGAGAAGGACATGATCATCAACACCATCCAGGACCCCGAGCTCAGGAAACGACAGGCCGAGCAGGCAGAGAAGGAGCGCATGAAGGCGCAGCGTCGTCGCGAGACGGCGGCTGCCAAGTTGACGGATTCCAGCAGGGGTTACGGCCGCGGGGGTGGTCTGTCCATTGGAGACCTGGAAGGACGCCGCGGTGCCGGCCGCAAGAGGTCTGGCGCACCGAAGCAGAAGAGGAGACGTCCCGAATACGACTCCGATGATGACCTTCCCTCGGGCGCGCGCAGACAGGACGATTACGACATGGAAGACGACTTCATTGTTGGTAGCGACGACGAAATCAGCGAGGGTCCGGATGACGATAACGAAGAAATCCTGGACGACGACGATGAGGACGAGAGGCCGCGATCCAAGAAGCGACAGAAGATGTCTGACGACGAAGATGCCGATGGCGACGAGGACGATATGATGGAGCCGAGCGGCAGAGGCAGACGTCGTCATGTCGTGGACGACGATGATTCGGAGTAAGGGGGTTTCAACTGGACAGCCACATCACCAAAAGAAGACGGCGCATTTGCCATTTGTATAATATCAGAAGTTTCTTACACGCATGGTGGGCGAGACGGGCGGCCCATAGCCACCAATAACAAAATGCACGATATTCACACGTTTATCCCTCGTGTAGTGCCAACCTCAAGTGCCGTGAGATCTAAATGATGAGCTCACCAACCGCCGTTTGAAGAAGTACACCCTGCTAGATACGGCTAGACTTGGTTCTGGCGTGACCAACGGTAGAACACGTGCTGCAATGAGCGAAATTCTTTGTCATGGACGGGAATAGGCCGTGATCGGTGCGATTGACTTTGTTGGGGACTCACCAGCATTGGCACTCTAGAATGGTGGCTCGCAGCGACTCAGTCCAACACATGACGAGAGTTTCGTGGGACGGAACGGCGGATAAGGCGTTGCTGTGGAATAAGGTGCGATGGAATGGTCTCGCAGGCGGCTGTTCGGAGCGAGTTGACGACAGGGAAAAGGCATTGTCACATGTCGACAGCTAGCGCCAAGCACCACCACCAGCGAAGACAGTGATTGACTGGGAGGGTAGTTGGCAGCAGTGGTGGGCGGGCATGCAGCAAGATGGACGGATGGCATGGGACGGCACAACCAAGCACCACAGTCAAGCACACAGCACAGCAGCTGAGGGAGCTGCTTGTCCGGCCCCCAACCCTCCACCAGCTCGGGATGCTACACGACCTGACGCTGTGTGTAGGTGGTTGTGTGGGGTTGGGGGTCTCGTGGTCTGCTGCAAAGAAGCAATGGGCAAGAGCACCTGATGCTATCCGCTACAGTCCGCCCCCCGGGCAATCCAATGCGCTCCAATGGAGCCTGACGTCTGCTTCCCCAGAGTCTCCAGACCACAGACATTAGCTGGGATGCGCACTGCGGATGCGGGAGCCACGGCAAACCCGGACTTTGCATGCGCCTGCTGCTGCTGCCCTTGTCTACTTCGTACCTTGAGTAACCTACTGTTACAGTGTTCCTTCGACTTTTTGAGCCGAGCCAAACCACTCTTACACGCCACGGACTTGACAGACAGGGAGCTCGCGAGGAGGGTCAAGGCAAGGTAGGTTAGCACCTGGCGAATGACCCAAGGTACCTGGCCTGAGCTGGCCTGGTCTGACTTGCCTGACCTGACTCTCTTTTTTGTTTCCAGCGTTGGAAAGGAACCAGGGAGAAGGGGAAAAATAAAAAAGAACACCCGGGCTTCAGGTAGCACCAGGGATCGTACAAGGCTCCCAGTGTCTCCAGTCCGTCTACCTACTTCATCTACCTAGCGCCCATCGTACGCCCGCTCGTTCGTCCTCCACGCTCCTTGATTACCTATTAGTCTTTCTATTCCCTTTTCAAGACTTTTCTGCAGTCGACAGTCCAAGACATTTTGTTATCTTCATCTCTCCCCCTATCACGGTGCCCTGCTCGACGAATACTGCCTGCCATCCCACCTGTCTCTCCCGTCCATCGCACCATCCTGACCCGACCTCGGTATTGGAATGCAATCACCCGCCTAGTCGAGACACGACGCTCGCCACGCTCCACCCGACCATTATGCCATAATGCCATGACCACCTCACATATCTTGTCACTATCCTCATTAGCATTGCCTTCCCCCGCCAGCTTGGGATCCTCCATGGTCTACACCGTCCGAGTCGCCGCAGTCGCGCAACCATGGGGGTAGTCGTCGCGCTCTGGCAAGTAGCCGTAGACGTCACGCAGTTCTGGAATAAGGTACGTGGCATACTCAACAAATCCTGCTGACGCTGTTCGTTGCTACCGCAGCAGCAGCAGCTTCTGCAACTGCCTGTCGGCCGAACGCCGAAACCTGGGACGAGCCGCGGCTGACCTTTGATGCGTCGTTGCGCACATGCAGAAGCTCCGAGATTGGTACACCCGCAAGACCCCCGTCGAACTATGGCTGGAGCTCCTCCGCCATGCCGAAGCATTCGAGGATTGGGAAGAGGCCGCCCTGCACCTCGACAACCTGCTTGGATTGGACTTGTGGTAAGGAGCTGTAGCTTCCAGCTCTCGTGTCTCAGAAGCACATGCTAAAGCTGTTCTGGCGCAACAGGAGAAATAACCCAACGTCAAAATACTACGATTACCGTCTGATCAACGAGCGTCTCAACTCTCTAATCACTGCCAGGGAGGATGGCAACCTTAATGCGCTGGTCAACCTCCTTCGCTCCGGCCTGGTGCGGAATCTTGGCAACATCACCTCGCCCACCCTGTATAACCGATCCTTCGCCGGCACCAAGTACCTGATCGAAGAATACATTACCCAAATCGCCGAGGCGGTCGAAGACATCACTCATTTGCCGACCACCCCGCCCTCCGACGGCAATGGCGTCCCCATCGGGTTGACAAACCAGATGAAGTTGGATTTCATCCACGATACTAGACAAGCTTTTGGCAGGAGCACCCTCGTCCTGCAAGGCGGTGCGATATTCGGAGTCTGTCATCTTGGCGTTGTGAAGGCGCTGTTTCTTCGGGGCTTGTTGCCGCGCATTATTACTGGTACTGCTACGGGCGCCCTGATCGCGGCCCTGGTCGCGATCCACACCGAAGAGGAACTTCCCAACGTGCTCAAAGGAGAGGGCATCGACTTGTCCGCCTTTTCTGGAAAGGCAAAGTCTGAGAAGGGTCCGCAGAAGGAGCAGTCTTATGCAACGAGGTGGAACACTCTGTTAAGACGGATTAGGAGGTTCTCTCGCGAGGGTTACTTCCTCGACGTCAAGGTCCTGGAGGAGTGTGTGCGAGCTAACGTCGGCGACTTGACGTTCGAGGAGGCGTATAACCGGAGCAAGAGAGTCCTGAACATCACAGTTGCAACAGCCGGACAGGGCGGTGTGCCGACGCTACTCAACTACCTGACAGCGCCGAATGTGGTCAGTAGACATTGCTCCTCAGAAACCGAATCAAGACTGACACTTGTGCAGCTTATATGGACTGCGGCGGTGGCATCAAACGCTTCCTCGGCTAGCTTGTACGGCCACAGAGAGACAACAGTGCTCTGCAAAGACGCACACGGAAACATTGTGCCATGGGCACCCGCAAATACGATCGACTTCCGACATTGGACCCATGTGTCATATTCCGATCGAGAGTCGCCGCTTCTTCGAATTGCCGAACTATTCAACGTCAATCACTTCATTGTCAGCCAAGCCAGGCCTTACCTCATTCCCTTTTTGCAAAGCGACATGCATGGTCCGTCGCTCATGGAGACGCGTAACAGCACGACCTCAATAACGGCCTTCATGGTCCGCATGGTCGGTCTAGAGCTCAGACACCGCTTACGACAGCTCGATACACTGCACCTGCTGCCCGCAGGTATCCGCCGCTTCCTTGTTGACGAGAGGGTACCAGGAGCGTCCATGACGCTGGTGCCAGAGGTGACCGCCGGGGATTTTGTGCGCCTGCTCGAGACACCCACGAGAGAGACGCTAGACTATTGGATTTCGCGGGGCGAGCGAAGCGTTTGGCCCGCGGTTGCCGCGCTGCGTATTCGTTGCGCAGTCGAAAACGAGCTAGACAGGTCATACCAGACTGTCCGAAGATTCAAGGCTGGCGATCTGCGGAGGAAAGGTTCAACCGCGGCGGCAGCAGCCGCAGCAGCAGCAACGGTAGTGGGAGGGGCATCAACGCTGGAGAAGGATAGGAGATCAAGCAGCGTCGGGGCCGCGTACTGATAGCGTCAAAGAATAGAAGGATGCAAGAAGCCGTCATTCAACCACGAACAACAAGGGGTGACACGCAGCCCAGGTCTCGGATGCCGTCCTGGCGCATGCGATGGATAACTGAGGCGCATCCTCACCTCATGGGCACGGCGTTTGGGGGCAGCCTTGATGTGTTGTATCTATACATACATGCACATGTACTGGCTTCACTGAAATTTAAACCACCCACGAGGGGATGCACCGCTCCAACGCAAGGGGCCATATATGGCACGGTGGATATGCGTGGAACGTTGAAAGAACGCCGCGGCGTTGGAGGGGTGGACATCCACAAGACATGTCAGTAGACGAAGGAAACAAGATATTCTCGAAGACTGCCTCTTTCGGACAGTCGGTCAGGGAACAGTCGATCAGGCTGAGAGGGACGGTGTGCTGCAGCAGGATGTTCAGCTGTGTTGGGTCTCAAGCCTCTGTCTTCCAGGGAGCTGCATTTTCCAGAAAGCTGCATGTAAGCAGCGGGAGGAACTATCCGTAGGAAGTATGTACGTTCGAAGAAGACGCGTCTCCAATGACGAGGCGGATGACCATCGAAAAAAAGGAAGAACCCTTGGCGTCCAACCAAACTTGGATACCGACCGGTGAAGGCAGGTGTGTTCTGTATTGTTGTTTTGCTTCTAGAAGAATGCCTTGCCGCTAGAACACGCCTTGCCGCGCACCCGCGCGCGCACACAAGCTTCGACCTGCCTGCATGCTCATTTATCCCTCATAATCAACCAATCTATCTACCCATCTCTTGACGCCTCCGTAAGCCTCGTCAAACGGCCCGGATTGCTCCCTCAGAGTTCCCCGGGGGCGAACCCTGCGTCAGGAAGGCTGGCTTCACACCACCTTCATCAGCGAGAAGAGAGGCACGGGCAGTGAATGATGTGAGGAGAAGACATGCCCAGTGGACGGGGAGGAAGGGAGACATGCATGTTCTGCGGGCCCGCACAGATGCAAGGGGATCTACGGCGCTAGAACACTTCTCGAAGGCCACGGGATCGCTTCCATTGGGACGGGGGACCGGGGTGGCTCAGCGTCCTGCCCGCTCGCTCGTGGGGCTGGGCGTGCGAAGGATTCACACTGGAACTGCGGTGCTGCGTGAATACATCATCGTTCGTATCGTCTTAGCTTGTGGATGTGTTGTTTTCGCAGCTTCAAGAAGGAGCGAGTACTGGGGGAGGCGGTATTTCCCGCGTAATGTTCGGTCACGAGAAGAGATGGTTCGATGATGGATCTTGGAGATTGCGATGAGGGGGTCCCTGGTTCAATTGCCCCAAGGCGATTCGCGACTTTGCGATATCTGATGCGTTGTTTTTCTTCGGAGGTCCATCGCCGGGGAAGAGTTCCGGGGCTGGCCAAGATCATGTGTCTCAATTGCGACCTCGATGGCCAGGGGTGCTGCGGTGTTTTACGTCCTGCGTTTCCCACCAGGCTCGTGTTTTGGTTGGACCGTAATTCGAGTTTCCTCGTTTGGATCGTTTGGAGGGTGACATGCGCCCGTCCACTTGTTTCCTTGGTCGACGCGATCTAAGACCTGCGTTCGGGATAGGACGATGGTAGGACTGTAGTCGCACTTGGGGTCCTACTGGACGGTCGGGGAATATGGAGAAAATGCCCGCCCCGGATAGCTCCTAACCCCAGGTCCTAGGACGTATTGTTGCGCCCGAGAATTGTGGTGCTCGGAGCAGCGTCCGTAAGTGTTTTCGGCGCAAGCCGGGCGTCTTGTTGAATCAGATGACAGGAGAGCGGCGTCGAAGATCTTTCCCTTCGTTGCCAATGTGTCGAACCCGTGCTCTTTTCCCATCAGGCTGCGGTGCTGCTTGACGAAATCTGTACAATGATGCACCATTAGCAGCAGAGGATTCAGTCGTCTATATCTTCCTGTGATAACGGTTCTTGAGTCCGTACTAAGTAAGCATGCAGGACGCCGCGCGGTGGGGAGCTCGGGGACGCCGCTGCAGTGTAGGGCTGCGGGGAAGCAAAGACGGCCGTTTGATGCATTGAGGCCCGGGGGAAACATCCAGCCTATCAGTCGATGTTGAACTGATTTGGATTCAACGCTTACGAGCTTGAAGACGTCGTCGTGATTATGTTGTCCTTGTCGCATAGGCCAGGGTCTGATCTGCGACACTTGGAAGATCAGAGCCGTTCAATTGGGCTACTCTCTGAACCCTGGCCTGTCATCGTTCAGATGACTTGGTTTGACATGCAATATTCCAGATCCCTGACAACTTGCCCAATGGACAGCCTTTCTGCGATGCACCAGGCTGCGTAATGTTTGAATGACAAATTCCCAAGGCTCTTGTAACGACCAGATCGGGAGTCGAATATTGGGAGATGAATTAGCTCATGTGAACCGCTCAAGTTGGCCGAAGCCACCGACTGTACGTGTTTCGGGCACAGTTGGCTATCCGATCGGCGGGCACCTCCGATATAGGGAGGATTTGGAGCCAAGCGTCGGTGAGTGCGCGCGTGGTCAAGCCATCGCATGGCATTGGCAACAACGTGGAAGAAGGTAAGTTGAGTGAGTCACTGGTGGTTCCGGATGAAAATGACAAGGCCGTAACAGCAGTTAAGTTGATTAGCTCGCCGACGGCGCGTTTCATGCCGACGAGCAGCGATTCCGGATTCGTCGTTGACAGGTTGAAGATGGGAGAGATAGGGGGCCGCCGGCGTTGAGGATAACTACGATAAAGCATGTCTTCGGTGTAGGAGACAACCGATAGTAGCCGTTGACTCCGCAGGGCCAACTTGGTCGATCATCTCGGTCGTCCAACTTGGATAGTCGAATCTCAATGGCATCGAAAGTCTCCGAAGACGGCGTGCTGCGAGCTTGATGATGCATGAAGTAAATTCGATAAGCAGCGGGATGGCGTCAAGTGAGCATGTGCCATGGTTGTGTGGGTTGCACAGCCGAACGGAGCTCAGGGCCTCGAGGAAGCTGATTCGAGAGACCTCTAGTCTCAAGGCTTGTGTCGCCGTCCAAAATTTTGAAATGGAGTGTAGCCAGTGGCCAGCGTGTGCCTATGTGTTCAGCAGCTCGGTGAACGAGCCTGACGAGATGGCGATTGCGATGAAGGTAGCGATCCGGGGGACGAGTTGACCGAAGAAGTAGACCGACATCAACTAAACGTTTGCTCGGAAGCCAAGTTTGTGGAGTGTTGGCGGTGCAGTGCTAGAGGTGCTAGAGCGTGGGCCGATGACATAGCTACCTACCGCAGCACGTAGCATTCGTAGAATGAACGTGCCTGTCGCATAATTTTGGTACTCACAGTACTTTTTAGCGCATGCAGAGTCGATTGGGGGCGCAGCACGTCGATTAAGTCGACTGAGAGTACCGCAGTACCTAACTCCAATGCACGATGTTATACAGACAGCTGCCGTCTCGAAGTCAAACACAGAGCTGGGAAAGGCGATCCCAGTACGTCAACGTATCCCTGTCAACCCAATGGCGCAAAAGGGTCTCTGGGTTTGCAGTGTTGAGTCTTGCCAGCTGAGACACGCCAACGCGAACTTGACTGGGGGAGTGTAACCTCGATTACGGAGGAAACAAAACGAGACGACGTATGGTATTGGCTGGAACAACGAACGCGAGAGGACGAGGGACCGGTCGAGATTCTCGGGGAGACGTAGCAGAACGAAAAGTGAGGCTTGCGCAAAGGCACTTGGGGAAGAGGAAAGGGGTGGTGACGGCAGACGAAGGGAGGGCGAAAGGACGAGGTGCGTAGAGACGAGACGGCAGGCCGACCTGAGGCCAAATCCCGGAGCAGGAGCTGCCAAGGGGATCGAACTGCCTTGCCGAATGCCAAGCCCGGCCGGCGGACGTCTTGTACCAGCGTGGATTAGAGAGCGCGATTGTTCTGGCAGCTGCAATCTGCTCGTGGGCTGCCTGAGGTGGACGAATTCGCGACTTCATCGAGGGCGAGTGTGTGTACTCGTGTACTGCCGAGGCAGGTACAGACCCCAGAAGGGAATCGGACAGAATTAAGTGCACAGTCAGGACCCTTGGGATTCGTGTACCTGCTGTAGAAGTACCGGAGGTAGTCCCGTCCCAAAGTCTAGGGTCAGAGTTGAGCAATAATTATTTGAAAAAAGAGACAGAAGATAGACACTCGAAAGGACTCTGCAGAGAATCCCCACACGCCTCGATTGCTGTGCTGTCTCGGCCGTGACTCCGCTCAGCTGGGAGCTGCGGCGTCTGTACCGGTACCTACCCGGTCCCCTTCCCTACTCGAAGTGCAGCTGCTCTCTGCATGCGCTGCATGCCACTGCCGCGCACCTCACCTGCTATTGCTGCAGACTCACACAGCCATGCAAGTACCTGAACCCATCTTTGTGAGGAGCATTAGGTGCGAAGTCGTAAAGAGACGACGGGAAAGGGAAACGTCCAGGATGACTTGCCTCGTCCACCCCTTCCTTTCCGTCACCACACACCCACCCACCCTACGACATGCCGATGCATTTACAGCCAACATACATATAGAGAACTCCTTCCCTCGTCGTTCGCTCCTCCTCGATTCCTCTCCCCCCAAGATACAAATTTATTATTTATGAACTATACCCATATACTCCTTCCCATCAGTCTTGTAGACGTTTGTAAAAGGTTGTCCTGGAACGGATAGCACCCTCTGGCCTTCCCTCAAAAGAGAGCCATCTCCCTCGAGCAACTGGTTTCCTCGAACCACTTGCTTGCTCGACCCGTCACCACTCATCTCACGATTCCCTCTCAAGAAAGCAAATTGCCCACTCGGAACCCTTCTCAGAGACTCTGGTAAGTCGACATGGTATCCTCTTGCCCTTGCACTAGGCCGGGACTAACGCATCTGCCCTTAAGTTAGACAGCAACCCCCTTCCAGCATCACTTGACTGCTGGACTCCAGACCATCCCGATAATACCTCCTTCTCCTCAAGATACCCAATACACAAAGTCCAACATGGATCGTCGAGAAGGTCACAAGCACACGCACATCCCCTTTCACGTTGCCATCGACGAATTCAAGAACGAAAGCCGCTTCGAAGAGGCCCGCAAACCGCAAAGACTTGATTCGAACGAGTCTTCCTCCAACATTGCTCACGGTCGTGTTGCCCTTGACTCCCGGCCTCAGACTCCGGGGTATCAACCCAGTGACAGCGACGATGAGATGATCATCATCTACCATTCCGATACCCTATCGGGACCTCCTTCCGTTGTTACCGACAATACTGTCGTCAACCGAACGCAGCCCGCCGCACCCCAACCTTCGATGGTGCTTGGCACTGAGCTGACTTCGGGCAACATGGACCTCCACAACATGGTCCAGCCTCTCGGCACCATGACTACTTACGAGTGGGTGCATGGTCGGAGGTGCCCCGGAGAGTTGGACGTCAAGGACATCTCGTCCAAGGAGAGCATCAAAGTCCGCTGCCACTCCCGCCTCAGTCACTCGACCGCCGCCATTGAGGATGAGTACGGCATGGTCAACCACCCCTCCGAGTCGTTCGTCGCATGCGCCGGTGACTGGGCCGACGTCGCCGCTCTGCCCGCTTCGTTCGACAAGACCCTGCGCATCTGAGATGTCGTGCTTCGCGCCCCCACGGCAGAACTTCTTTACCGAGCACACCCCAGGCTGTTTGGGTCATCTGCCCGTCCTACCTCGATGTGCTGCTGCTCCAAGTGGCTGTTTTGGTATTGATGTTCTTTCTCTCTGTTTCCCTCCTTTTCAGTCCCTGTCTGAAGTTTGTAGTGTGTAATGGACGATGTTGTTTGGAGAAAGCAACCACAATCATTTCTTGGGGAAGTCGGTCCCCGTCCTCTTGTACGCTAGCATGCAGTTTTAGTGTAGCATTGGAATGTCAATCACTGATCATCGCCCCAATCCTCGTCACCGTTTCCTTTTCTCCCGTCACCGAGCCCATTTAATCTCGGCCGTCACCGACCCCCAGATCGCCCCCCGGCAGTCTCTCCAATGAGTCTTTGTCATGCGGGGGAAAGCATCCCCCAAAGCGGGCCGGACTTGGAGACGGCGTGGTATTCGCATGGGACTCATCTCCCCAAATTTCCCCACGGGCAGTTGAATTTAGCCTGAACTTCAACCGGGTTCAACCCCCCATTATCCATCACCCATCAATTCCGTATTGCCGGAACATCGCGTGTGCCCACATGGCGAGCGCAGCTGTATTCCCAATTGGAAAGCTTGTTATATTGAGGGGCGAACCAGGCACAATGGGATCGATGGCGGCATGCCTTAAATACCACTCCCGGCCCCCTTAGCTGGGGCTTCTCGGAGCGTGCCATCCGCTGGGTGACTTTGAGGCTCTCACGATGTTGTTCTCGCTCAAGACGGCCCTCGCGGCCCTGCTCATTGCATCGCCATTGATCGAGGCAGCGCGCCCGCGCTATCCCACTCGGGACGAGAAGGAATGGGTGACTGTCTGGGGCACTATGCCGCAGCTCGTCGAGCCAGCCAACCTACCTCCGGCGCCGTTTGTAAGTGCACCTCTCCACGACCTCCTTCTCCTTCTGACACTTCGCAGAACGAAACAGGCCGCGTCTTCAACGATGCAACTCTCCGCCAGACAGTCAAGCTCTCCCTCCCCTCGTCCACCCTGCGCCTCCAGATAAGCAACGTCTTCGGCGGCTCCGACCTCCCCATCACGGCCGTCACAATCGCCCGCACCGCAAACAACACAGCCGGCACCAGCGCCATCGACGCTGCCTCCCTCCAGATCGTCACCTTCTCCGGCAGCGGCGCTTTTGCCGTCCCCAACGGCGCCGTCGTCTTCTCGGACCCCATTGACCTCCCTGTCGACGCCAACGCCATCGTCTCCGTCACAATCTACCTCGCCGACGGCCAGTCCACCAACAGTATCACCGGCCACCCCGGCTCCCGCACCACCTCCTTCCTCGCCGCCGGCAACCGCGTCGCCGACCAGGACCTCGGGGGCAACGCCACCGCGACGGACCACTGGTACCTCATCAGCGCCATCGAAGCCCAGGTGCCCAAGGGCTCCTCCGCGGCGGTCGCCATCGTCGGCGACTCCATCAGCGACGGCCGCGGCTCGACCACCAATGCCAACAACCGCTGGCCGGACCGCCCCCTTGCGCGCCTGCAGTCCTCCAACTCGTCCACCCCCACCACGCGGAACATCGCCGTCATCAACCAGGCCGCCGGCGGCAACCGCGTCCTCGCCGACGGCCTCGGCCCCAACGCCCTGGGCCGCCTCGACCGCGACGTCGTCGCCCACACGGGCGTGCGCTACGCCGTCATCTTCGAGGGCGTCAACGACATCGGCGTCGCGGCCAACGACACGGCCTCCCAGACCGCCATCGGCGACCGCCTCCTCCTTGCCTTCGATCAGATCGCCACGCGCCTGCACCGCTTCGGCATCCCTGTCTTCGGCGCGACCATCACGCCCTTCACCGGCGCCGACCAGCCGTACTCGGACCCCGAAAGGGAGAAGACGCGGCAGCGTGTGAACGAGTGGATTCGCAGCTCCGGGCGGTACGATGCCGTGATCGACTTTGACGCGGCGGTGCGGGATCCCGCGGCGCCGGAGAGGTTGAGGGCGGAGTTTGATACGGGGGATCATCTGCATCTGAACCCGGCGGGGTATGAGGCCATGGCTGCCGCGGTTGATTTGAGCATTTTTGAGAAGTTTAAGGGTGGGGTGTCGAGGTTGACGTGAGTGTTGGGAGGTGTAAGATGAGGGCGATATTGTACATGAGAATAGAAATAGAACTCGTCTGGCCCTCGGTATGTGGATTCGGTTTTTGGAAGCTGTGACTGTGAATGAGCGAGCTCTGCCCTTGTACCGGTAATACTTGTGTAATCGAGCGTGAGGACAATGTCATGTCGGGGAACCGCAAAGGAGTTCGTGCTCGAGGATTCGGTCCCGCATCGTTGGCCTATCTAGGTCTGGAAAGCTCAGTACCACAGAACATGCAACCTACAACGTCGATAAGTCGTATGGACAAAACAGATTATTTTCGGTAAGATTTAGAGGACGACGTTCCCGTAGAGATCTTATTACTAAAGTAATCAACTGATAGCACTGCCCGCTTTTAGGCATCCACGCTGACATATCCAGCCAAGCTGTCAAAGTCCCTGGATTCGCTCTCAGTTTTCAGGGCGGGGATGTTTACATATGCACCACGCGTGTCGTTGCTGTGGTTGGACGGTGGGGATTTAAACGATTGGACACGTTCCTCTTGACATTCGACACCATCTTCCTCTTCACTGCATTTTTAACCCCCACCGCGCAGGTGAACGACAGCCCATGCCGCTACTGGTTCACCAGGGCCGTGGGGTCTAGAGAATGCTCAGGGTTGTTGGCATACATGGACGAGTTTTTAGGCGACGACAAGTCCCAAACGGATACAGGTTAGTTTCTTCAAGGTGTGTGTCCGGGTTCACATACATCATACTACTAAGACGATCAACAACTAGGTTCGCCTGCATTTGTTGAGGCATCCACGCTGAAATTCAAGGTGAATTCCTCAAGCATTTGGATTCACCCCCTCAGGTTTGAAGGTGAAGGAGTTGTTTACATATGCAAAAGAATATTGCGCGGTGTCGAATGTAACCAAGGGGACTAGCTAATTAACTTGGTCGGCCTCCAGCGACTTCACTGCATTTTTAACCCCTGACGCGCGGGTGAATGACGCCGCCTGCCGCTACCGATTCAACGGGTCCATGACAACGTAAGAGAGTTCGCAATGAAATATCTTGAAGTCTTGCGGATCTAGAAATTTCGAGGTCATTACACGGCATGTAACGCACAATGTAAATAAGTGTTGGCGACGACTTCCTTATAAATGCAGGTTATCTTGGCTAAGACTTCCAGTATGGGGTTCATGTATAAATGATCATATCAAGAAAACCGGTCGCTACTTTCACCGTTCACGTTTGTTCAGTCCTGCATGGTGACAATCCTAGCCAAGCTCCTAAAGTCCCCGGGTTACCCAGGTGTTTGCGTATGCCAAGTACCCTTTGGCAGTGGTCGAGGCCATGCTGCCTCGTGAGTGCGTTTCTTACTTGCTCGGCGTTTTTGTTTGTAGGTAGCACAAAACGTGTGGCCGTTTTTCCTGCTAAAGCGCTTTAATGGTTTTAGCTAATCATTCTTCCGAATGTGTTTCATTAGTTGTACATGAAAGCACAGTCAGAGATGGAAATCCCTGGGTCAGTCAGGAACGCCACTTGTGAGGAGTTGGGTGAGCAGCTAATGCACTGTTCCTTAACGACTGGCTGAGAAGAGCCTTCACTGCATTCTTAACCCCCCGCGCGTAGGTGAAAGGGCAGACTCCTAGTAAGAGCCTTCACTGCATTCTTAACCCTCCGCGCGTAGGTGAAAGGACAGACTCCTAGTTAATTACTGCTAGCTTAGACATGCAAATATTCATCACTGGCTCACGTAAACACTCCAAAACAACAGTCACAGACCCGTATGCGAAGTTGACGTCCAGTATCATACATCTTCAAGGGACTACTTTGTACAAATTGTGTGAACAAGAAAATAAGAAATGATTTGCTCGTGTCAAGGCATCCATTCTGACACATGTGATCGAGCATCTTGAGTCCCTGTATGCCCAAGGCTTTAATAGCGCGCAAAGCGTCGTTGGGGGATGAGTGTAAGGAAGTGGTCGGGACAGGGATACTTCATATTCACAGCATTTTGAACCACCAACGCGCGGGTGAACAACGCCGCCTGCCGCTACCAGCTCAAGACAAATGGTCATCACTGATGCACATGAGCACACGGGAACGACTTTTGTATGTGCAAAGTTGACGTCCATTATGATACCTCTTCAAGAATCTACAACGCATTATCTAAACACAATGCAGATTGAAAACAACAAGTAAAAAAAGCAAATGATGGGGTTGTGTTTCTTTTGGTTTCTTTTTGGTGGTTCTTCCCAACGCCTCGCTGTCTTTTTTGGTGTAAAAACATACAAGTATCCTCTCCCATATACCCAGAGAGACGGATAGATTGCCACTTTTTCTTTTCCTTCTCCTGTACTTTCCTTTAGGTCCAGAGGATACAGGTGCCGTCGGCGCCGGCGCTGACACACCACGGCTCCGAGGGGTGCCAGTCAACGTCGAGGACACCGAGCTTGTTGACGACTTTGTGGCCCTTGAGCATCTTGACGGGCACGATGGTGGGGTTCTCCATGAGGTCACTGACGACCTTGCCGTGGAAGATCTGCAGGGTTCCGTCGTCGGAGGCGTCGGCGAAGAGGGGCAGGCCGCGGTGAAACTTGACGGCGCGGATGGCCTCGGCGTGGAAACGCATGGTCTTGAAGGGGCGGGTGGAGAGGTCGAGGTCGTGCCAGAGGAGGCGGCGGTCGTAGGAGCCGACGACGATGTTGTCGCCGCCCGAGTGGACGTCGAAGGAGGAGATCCAGCGGGCGCCGGGCTGGATGACCTTGATGAGCTCCTGGCGCTGCAGGTCGTAGCAGCGGATCATGCGCTGGGTCGCGACGAAGAAGAGGGGGCGCGAGGGGTGGAACTGGGCCGTCTGGGCCAGTCCGGGGAGCTTCCTGAAGGGGATCTGAGTCAGATGCTTGGAGAGGGTGTGGATGGCGACGGCGCTGCGCTGTCCTGTGGGGGATACGGTGCAGAGGAAGTCGCCACGTCGGTGCCAGTTGATGACCTTGACGGTCGATCTGACGGTGGCCTTGAGCAGGACGCCGAGGGCCTCGAGCTTGGAACCAGGACGGGCCCACTTGCCGGGCTGCTCCTTGGTGACGGTGGCCGTAGGTTGGGGGTTTTGTGTCGCGTAACCGAAGCCGGCATCGAGGATGTCGCGGCTGGCCTTGTCGACCCCGTCGGCTCCGCGAGGGGGCACGGCGAAGAAGATCTCCTCCCCGGCGGCGGCCGCCAGGATGAAGGTGTCCTTGGTAGGGCGCCAGCGGACAACATTGACGGCTTCGTCCAGGCTGATCTTGGCGGACCACTCCTGGCGACCAGTGCGAAGGTGCCACAGGCGGATGGTACCGTCATCACCACCACTGGCAAGCCATTCTCCGTCTGGGCTGATGGCGGCCGACCGCACACGGCCCTCGTGACCGCGGAAGACGGTCTGACTGGACGTGGGGAAGGGTCTGAGTTCCTCGGGGCGGGGAAGCTTGGGAAGGAGCGACGCAGGATCGATGTTGAGCCTGTTCTTGCGCACGCGGGGCGCCAGGTAGAGATCGAGACAGCGCTCGAAGCGCTCCTTGACAAATTCGCCGTAGGCGGGGACCTTGCGCAGCGAATCGAACTTGGCGGGGAGGTATTCCTTTTCCCTGTCTTCGGCGTCCGCCTTCTCCCACTCCTCCTTCTCGGCCTCGGTCGGGAGGTACTCAGGGGGCGGGTTGTAGCTGAGGTCGTAGCCGGGCGGCGGGAGCTTGGGTGCGGGAATGTTCATAATGTGCGGCGGGCGCTCCTCCTCGTTCGCCCAGATGTCGTAGTAGGTCTCTTCCTTCTCGGCCTCCTCCTTCTCCCTCTCTTCAGGCGGCTTGTACGGCAGGATGCGGCCCTCCTTGATGGCCCTGACGAGCTTGGCGATCCTCTTGGCCTCGTGCTTGGAGGGGACGAAGCGGCGTTTCGGTTCGGGGGCGGCGCTCAGGGGCATCTTCTCCTCGTGGGCAGTAAACCAGTGAACCATTTCCTATGTCCTGTCAGTCTGCGCTTCGGGAGTAAGAAGTGCAATTGGAACTTACGGGGTACGGGTCGTAGCCCTCCTCTGGAACCTCGTTCATCTGGACGCGGCGCAAAAGCTCAAGCTCGTCCTGGCTCAGGTTGAGAGGCTTGCCGGTCGCAGGGTCCGTCAAGCCGGTCCATCCCTTGGGAATCTCAATGGTCTCCAGAAGAGCGTCCAATGCCTCGCCGGTGGCCGGGCGCATAATCTTCTTGCCATTGATGTCGTAACCAATGTGAGGGTAGGAGTCGTAGAAGGACAGAGGGATGTTGCCGATGGTGTTGGCAGCCTCCTGCGCGTCGGAGTCATCGGAGTCGTAGACGGGATCGATCTCGTCGTACTCGTAGCGCTCGTTGCCATTGGCGTCGGTAACGACCCTGTAGTTGGGCTCCTCGTCGTCGTCGTCGCCATTGGCAGCGGAGAGCTTTGTTGCTTTGAGTTTCGCAGAGACGTCTTGGTCCTCGGCATCGGAGGGAATGTCGTCGCTCAGGATGTCCTCCTCGTCCTCGTCCTCATCCTCAGACAAGTCGCCGTTCAGCTCTGCCTCGTCGCCAGACGACTCGGCGTAGTCGGAATCATCCTCGCTCTGAGACAGGATGCCCTCCAATGTTGCATTGCCGAATTCCTCCTCGACAGGAGCAGCAGCCGCCTGCGGTTCCTTCCGCTTGCCTAACGCTTGTCGTGGAGCCATTGTGGTGGTTTCAAAGCCAAAAAGTTGCCTTGGTGGAGGGCTATTTTTGGAGCTTCGCGATGCAGGTGCAGCCAGCGCCCATTCCCAAATTTTTTTTCTGCGATCACTTTTCTGCCGTCGTTAGTGTTAGCGCATTCCACACCGCCCAGCGGGGTTGACCGAAGTCGAAAAGTGGGTCGCTGGAGGTGTGCCGGGGGGCTGGTTTGCATTCTGTCAAACACTGTCAATCGCTATGAAATCTGCCCTACGAAGAGACACCGCAGGGAGCCACAGGTGAATCTCAGTGGTTGGCAAACGCTCAAACTTGAGACCGTCGCAAAAGGTACATCACCAGCTGCACCGTGGCAGATGACAGTTTCTCGAAGAAGTGGACCTAATGGACGACGTGAGGATGACATATTCTAAGCCATCTTGACCGCTGCTGGTCAAGTCACGTTACTGAAAGCAAAGCCGAGCGGCATCATGAAGTCTTCCATTTCTCTCCCGCCCGGCGAATTCCCATCATCAACCCACCTCAGAGCGCTGTAGGCTTGGGCCGGGGTAGCCCGTGCGGGGCCTTTCAAGGCGTCCTTCAGCTGTCGCTCAGCTAACCTCAAAGCAACCGTCCAGCGCCCAAAGTGCTACAACGTAGCATGAGACTAACGGCGTCAGGTCCGAGATGATTATTCTTGGCACAAATGGCAGCACGAAAAGGCCCGTTAAGGTCGAATTAACACACAATCTCCAGATCCCGTAAGGTTGCTGATGGCGCCGCCCTACGGCAGACGCAGCATGCTGCCATGCCTGAACAGGCTTGAAGCCGAAAAGGAGGCTTTGGGGCTTTGCCAAGTCAGTTGCAAGATGGCTATTCAAATGTCCCTTCGTCAGCCCAGTCATGCCATCGGCGGCGTGGAAGCTCCGGCACGCAGCGAACATATGGAACGGTCTTCAAAGGGAGAACCTTGATATCCATGTGTTCTGCGTTAGTGATGCTATTTTTCCTTGCCAGTGACTCAAATGGCTTCAATTGCCATGCTCTCGGCCAATCACGGCGCCACAGGTGCTGGATAGAATTGTGCCAAGAGAGACTCTGTTCCGCGGTCCATCGGATGTTAGCTTGCGCTCGTAGCTCTCACCTATCGTGAGAGAGAGTACTGTTTCGTGACTTCTGCGAGGTTGAGCAGAACTGAGACCCGACAGCCTGGAAACTTTGGCGTGTGCTCAGTCGGGCATCTTTACTCAAAGGAGAGGTTTTGCCCGTGATTTGAATTGGGTATCCAGGTGCGTGTTGATGAGAGCATGAATGCGTGTACAAGAGTGAATAATGATGAGCAGATATCTGGTTGCCTGGCTCGAAGTACCCAACAACGACCCAGCGAAAGTACTTCGGATTCGCCTTGGGCTCCAGTATATGCATGGTCGAGGTGGTGCTTACGCCGCGTGGAATCCTTCTCACTACAGCCAGTCAACGAAAGCTATCATCTTGTCAAGGACGTGGTTAGGTAGAGGGGCTGTACTTCTCCCAGGTACCTGGACTGAGTTGGTCTTAGTCTTACTTGCCAACCCTGGTCTAGGTGGTCTTGAGCGGCCTTACTGGGCTAAGGTAAGCTGTGCTGCGTGGCTGCCACCAACCATAGACATCAACCGGGACTTTGTCACTTACGACTCGACCACGCCGCAGACAAGCTTTCCCCTCTGCCTGCATTTGCTCGTGTTTGCACCTGTGTCTTGCTCGCCCCCGGCCACTCTCTTGTTCGAGTGCACATTGCTTCTGCATCACACCCTTCGGCGTCACCACCCGCATGCTTCCACCACCTCGTGGATACCGTGGCCCCAAAATTACCAAAAAAAACACCCCGAGATCCAGCTGAGGGCAAGCCACGAGCTACTAGCCAGGGCATCATCGTGGTCGCCTTCGCCGTTAACGCTGCCCGTCCCGCCCAAGAGTCACAGACGCACGCCGTCGTCACCTTACACGCATTCCCCTCCGTCCACATATAAACCCTCACGGACGCCGGACTCCGACAGTGTGGAAAGTTCTGAGTAATCAGAATAGTTCGTCCAACGCACATTGTCAGGCAATCACGACAAAAAGCCTCTCCATCCCCTTGATACCCTTGTCACATCAGTCATGCCCCAAAGTAGCAGTAGTCAGTCCAAGTCCGCGGACGGTGTCGTCAAGCATCGTGCGTGTGATGAGTGTCGTGAGTAGATACTAGCCCCATCCCGCCCCGAATCACGGGTTGGTGACTAACATCGCTCGACAGGATCGCGAAAGCTTGCTTGCACCAAGGAGCCAGACGGCTGCTCGCGGTGTAAGAGAGAGGGCCTGAGATGTGTCTACTCGCCGCAGAAGCAGATGGGGCGGCCGAGGAAGCGTAGACACGTCGAAGAGTCAACGGAAGCACAACCTTCTCCCTCCAAGCCTCAAGACCAAGCATACCAGCCGCAAGCGTCGCTCATCACACAACCGACGCTAGACACCGACTTCTCCGCGTTCTTGACCCAGGACTTCAACATCAACTACCTCGACCTGCTATCTCCCCTGGACGGCCCGCCGTCGACGCTGCCGCCCGAGCTGGCGAGCCTCAGCACCATGGCTTACACCGAGCCACGGTACCCGGCTGGAGACTTCCAGTTTGGGGTCGGGGGTGTTGACCTGTTAGGTGGCATCAACTTTGACGAAAGTGACTCTGCTGACGAGGGACTGCCTCAAGATATTAATAAAAGCTTCACTGACCTTCTGTCGGCGCAAGTGCCCGACAAGGTCTCCAGCGTCTCCCCTGCCGCATCATCATCAGACGCATCCAACACCGTTGCCAACGACACGCCCGAATCATCCTCCTCTGCCCAGACACACGACACTGATCATGACCCTGATGCTACTACTGTCAAGGCGTACGACAACACCACGTGTTCTTGTCTCTCCCAGATCTTCCTGTCGCTCGACGCCCTGTCGAGGCTCTCGAACGACGTCAAGATTGCCATGGCAATGGCCCGTCAAGCCGCCCGAACAGCCCACGACGTGATCAACTGCCCGGCATGCAGCGGCATCGACATCACGAAGCCGCCTCCGATGCAATCGTTCCAGAACATGATGATGCTGGGCACCATCCTGCCCGCGACGGCCAACGCATACGCCAAGATCCTCGAGCTCGTCGACGCCGAGACGGCCCGGGCCAAGAAGGAGAGCCGCATGATCACCTTCAGGTTCGCAGAGTACGGCGGCCTCTGGGGGGAGATGAACAAGAGGGATGATAACTGCGGCGTCCTCGAGACTTTTGATAACCGCGAGATGGACCCCGACAGCTGGAGGCTCACGGTGCGGGGACTGTTGAAGGTCGACATTTACGGCTACGACTTCGAGACGACGAACGCCGCCACAGGAAGTAAGAAACCATATCACCACTTGGGGCTCAAGGATGTCATCAAGGAGATGGAGGACACATCGAACCACCGGCATGATGCACTAGACGCGCACGTCGCAGCCGGAAACCCGCACCCGATGCTTCATACGCAACACAACCTGATGGTGCCGGAGGGCAAGGACGACAGCCCAGAAAATCGGAACTGCTTGAAGATTATAGAAATGGCGAGGATTGCTTTGGATAAGCTGGTTATTGCATGAGGCGCATGGTTTCATTGGATATTTTTCGCTCATTTATTGAATTTGGGCTACGAGAAAGAGATATGGCCGGCAAAGTACACGCAGTTGCCCGGGAACCGCGAGATTTATGGCGCAAGGAGGAAAAGCGAGCTTGCAGCGAGTTTTGTTTTGCCATTGTTAGATTTGACAACACTTTAGACGGCGGGGGTTTTTGATATCCAGTGGCCAGCGACGAGAGGCGAGCAGGCCGCGCAAATTTAAGAAACATTCCACTCCTTTCAAGCACTGAAATTGTCCACAATGTCGCTTCATTCCGGCATCCGAGTGGGGTTTGTCCGTCGGTGAGATCTAGAAAGGTTACACACGCATGACGATGTCGCAATCTGTGCAAGATTGGGTTTGGTCGAAAGCCTCGAACATCCTGTAGCCTTGGATCAACGTTCCATACAGCTTCCATGCATATCGAGATTTGAGACACGGTGAGAATGAATGGCGAGGCAACACAGTTCTTCGGGACGAAGAAGGGCAGTGTATGGGCGTGTCTCTCGTCAGCGGCGCCCCGGGGAGATGAAGAGATGGCTGACAAAGGGCTGGATCGGTCGAGGCCGCGGTACGACAAAGGGGATTGATTATGCTGCGGATTTTGCCTATTGATAGGTGAGTCGTGCGAGACAAAGACGGGATGTCTTGTCTCGTCTTACTTGAAGAAAACAAAAAGGAATTCACAAGCAAGAGGTGCGATGCGATCTGTGGCATTGGTTCTTGGTAAATCTTGTCGCGCGGTCTTGGGCAAAACCGACTTATTACCTAAGTGTTGCAGTCATTTGGTAATTTGAAGCAAACATCGACTCACCACCGGCGCGGCGCGGCGAGCCGAGTGTGGTAACGATGTCGCGAACGGGTACGGCCGGGGGTGGTTAGTACGGGGCAAAGGTTAGGTTGGGATCATTAGTAATACGGCCAATGCGATTCCCAGGGAAAATGATGAGAGCAGGCGGAGATCTGTGCCCCTCGTAAATCTGGATTCCTTTGGTTTTAGTGCAGGACTGTCAGATAAACCTTCGTGTTCGCGATGGGCAGAAGAGATTGGACGGGACGGGGACGATGGAACGGATATTGCCCTGATAATTGGCCAGGAACCTGCCTCAACTGCGCTTCGTCAGTTGGGGGTCGACAGGTGGACAGCGGACTGGAAATGGACCTGGATGAGGGGGCTCGGCGGCCTTGGTGCGCGCCGTCCGTCGCCCGCGGGTCCCCCTTTCGGCGCTGTCCTGCCCATTTCCTCCGGTTTGCTTCGATCAATTACCTACCGCCAGGTGCGGTGCAGTGCAGTTAGGTTGCCTGTAAGATATCCCCCGGCTGCTAAAATCTTAGGCGGTGATCCACCTGCAGATTAAGGTAACCTCCAAAAAAGCTCCTAACCGTGAGGGCCAACAAGCCTTCGTTAGCGCCGTGGAATGGTCCCGTTGTCCGCTGTCCGCTGGCTGTTCTCGCCGGGCTACGGATAACATCCAACACCTAATCGCCCTCGCTTGGGGCCGAATGTTCGCGCGGCATGTCTGGTCCGTTAAAGGCGGGGACGCTAAGCCGCATCGGAAGTAAGCTTGTGTCAGAACCTGGAGCCAACTGCTAGGCGGTAGAGGGGCTCAAACGGGGGGCGGAGGGTCCCAAGGTCCTTTTTCCCCAGGGCCCTGGTGAGTGTCGGGTGCCCGCTGGTGCGCTGATGTGCTGATGACCGGGCAGACTATGTTTTTTTCTTAGGTTTCCTACCAGGTATCCTGCTGGAAGGAAGTGATGATGCCCAGACCACCCAGCAGGTCGAACATTGGCAGCGGCGAATAGAGTTCCAGTTAGCCAGGTGCCTGGTCTGCCTACCGCAATCCTAACAACTACCTGCGGTGGTACAGTTCGTACCCAAAAGTCTGAGCCCACCAGCCCCGCCGGGGGTCTCCCGGTCAACGACACCCAACCTCCCAACTTCCATAATTTTGTCAAACGACGTCGCATAATAAAATGGGTTGTATTGATTGAAAGCCTGAAACCTAGCGTTTAATATCGTATATATGAGCCCCTAGCCTTCTGAACAGCCTTCTAGCGGCGTAGCAGAGACTTGCATAGGTGCTGAATAAACAGCTGTAGGATTGCCCACTATGCAATCCTTAGGCACTGCTTCATCTCTTCGATATCTGCTATGTTATCGCCTAGAGTGGCAAGATGAGGGAACATTCTGTACACTAAATGCTTCAAGTAAGCCTAAATATATTTAATAGGGTTGAGATCTAGCAAGTGAGGAGGCTAAGTAATAATGCTGATCCTACAGCTATATAGCTAGTCTATCGAGGCTCTTACCGTATAGATAGATACATTATCTTGCTGAAAATAGCATGTATCGTCATAGTTCAGAACCAAACCTTCCTCTAGAGCCTATATATAACTCTAAGCTATATACCTATTCCTCTTAGCAGTTAGGTCTCTCTTCATAAAGACCAATTAAAACCTATCTGTCTTCTAAATAGCTCCTCAGCATATTATAGTGATCTTAGGTTTGCTATGAGAAGTTAGGTTAATAAAAGGTTTATCCTACTTCTCAGAGGGGTGGCGCTAGATCTATACAGTTATGTGGTTAGATATAGATTAGAAGGAGCACTTATCAGTATATATAGTCTAAAAGTCAGCAAAGTATGCATGATGCGCTAAAAGCTATACCTCTACCAATTCGTCATCCTTACTCTGCTAATAATATGCCTTGCGTAGCCGCTCAACTCACGCCTCTAGCGTGAGAAAAATCCGCTTTAGAGCTTTCTATTTGCAGTAGTGATGCTTGCAGAGAGCGCAGCATATAGTGGAGATTGAGACTTTCTTGTCGATTTGGTTGGCAAAGGCTCTTGCGGTCATGCAGGGGTTCTTTCTTGCTATATGATAGATATATTAAATCTCCTGCTTCAAAAGTAAGCGCAGCTTGCTTGCGCGAGGTAGGCTTTCGAGGGTGTGTTGAGTGGTGAGGCGCGAAACTGTTCGATATATAGCGCTGCAGGATATATTAAAGGAGGCAGCAACAGAGCGCTGACTTTGGCCGCACGCCACTGCTGAGCATATCGCCGCTCGCACCTCCAGCGAGAGCTCGTGATTGCCTCGTCGATTGCTGCTAATTTGAGTGCCGAATTGCCTCATCTGAGTGAATATTAGTGGTGGTAGTATAGATAGCAGAAGGAGGGGTGTTTTTTGGCGCGTCGCGAGAGTCGCGTATGTGGGGTGGGTGGGCTCAGACTTTTGGGCACGGACTGTAGAAAGGGTTCGTGTATTTGTAACTCGACCGCCTAATTGTCCGTGCTTGCATGTCACTTTCTGGCTCCGCCTCGTGACAGCAGCCTCCGTCCATGTCCCATCTTGTGTCCATCATCACCTTTTTGGCGTCCTGTAGTCCTCGTTTTTCCTCATCTCTTCTGCCTACCGTTTCTCGCCTTACCCTTTTCTTTCTTGCTTCACACGCTTGTTTCTCCCTCTTTCTTCTTTAAACAGCCTCCCCCCGGATTCTGCTTCCCCCCTCCTCTCAACGCCCTGCAAGCGCGTTTACCTGTCTCTTCCTTGCTTTTCTGGACCCCGTCTCCGGTCTTCACCTCGGAGCTCCAACTATCGACCTGCATACATATTTGCCCGTGTCTCGAAGCTAGTCAGGTAGAACCGTTTCGCCTGCCCACACGACCAACCACCACCACCACTACTAACGTCGACCCCAGAAAGACGGGAAGAAAGAGAGAGCGCGCCCACCCCCGATCTCCCAAAACGTCATCCACATTCCGACGCCGCACCTCGCCCAACCCCTCCCGACCTAGGCGTCACCAGGTCACAAAGACACCGCGTCTTTGCCTCCCTTAGCCCTACATAATCGCTAGACCGGCCAGGCCAATGGCCCCCCCGCCGCCCTACGCAATAGCGACTGGCGCCCAAGATGCGCTTCCCACATCAACCCTCGCCGCCGCCCTCGCTGCCGCTGCAACAACAACCATGATTCCCCTCACGAACCCAGCAGCAGAGACCATGGTCGACGTCGTCGCCACCGCTGTCACATCGGCCGCCGCCGC
Organism: Colletotrichum horii; assembly: GCA_027406005.1. NCBI lineage: Eukaryota > Fungi > Ascomycota > Sordariomycetes > Glomerellales > Glomerellaceae > Colletotrichum > Colletotrichum horii. The sequence goes on along the minus strand of JANVYB010000001.1, from coordinate 5,532,025 downwards.
GACTGCGACCGCTGCCATGAAGGAGGGAGGCGGCAACGGCGAGTGCAGCCTGCTCGGCTCCTTTGCCCTCATCGTCCAGGCTGCCCTCGGTGGTCTGGCGCTTCTGTCCTTGGTGTACAAGCGCTGGAGGGAACGACCACAAAGGCCCGTCAAGATCTGGTTCTTTGACGTGTCGAAGCAGGTGTTTGGCTCGGTGCTGGTGCACATCGCCAATGTTTTCATGTCTATGTTGACGTCGGGACGCTTCTCTGTTACGTTGGACCCTGCGACGACCGCCAACGTGCGGAGGTTAGTGACGCGCGAGGAGAACTACACGCCAAATCCTTGCTCGTTTTACCTGCTCAATCTCGCTATCGACGTAAGTTTCCTGTGCTCCCTGCGTGCTGTCTGTACCCGGCTAACGTGTGTCCCAGACAACGATCGGCATCCCCATCCTGATCGTGCTCCTACGAATCCTCACCGGCCTCGTGGCCTACACGCCCATGGGCAAGCCCGCCGAGTCGATAAAGTCCGGCAACTATGGCAACCCGCCAAACGCCTGGTGGTGGCTGAAGCAGTCCGTCATCTACTTCTGCGGCCTCTTTGGCATGAAGCTCTGCGTGCTCATCATCTTCCTGCTGCTCCCCTGGATCTCGCGCGTCGGCGACTGGGCCCTGCGCTGGACCGAGGGCAACGAGCAGCTGCAAATATTCTTCGTCATGATGTTCTTCCCCCTCATCATGAACGCGCTGCAGTATTACATCATCGACTCCTTCATTAAGCAGCCGCAGACCGAGCACGAGCGTTTGCCGGACGAAGATCCCGAGTGGAGCTCGAGGCATGCGGCCGTCAGCCCGTACGACGACGCCGACGAGGCGAGCGACAACGACACCGACTCTGACGACGGCGGCAGTCTGAGGTTAAAGAAGGCGAAGCACGCGGACGATGCTGAGTACGACCCCGACACGGACGGCGATGCGCCAACGGTGATTGGCAGCAGCTCGAGCAGGACGAACCACCAAAGGAAGGACATATCGGCGGAGCTCTTCCCAAAGGAGTGATGTGTGTGTAACCCTTACGCGAGGACGGAACCTAGAACATGCACGGGTGTAGGGCCTAGATGGTCTCTTAGGGTTGTAACAATATCGATGTGGTTTATATACGTTATCACATATCTTGCTGCGCGGCGTATTTATGGAGAATAGCAAGCTCGGGTAATTCAATGCATTGGTTGGTCAAGCAGGTCCGTTTTGTCAAGCATCACATCGACGATTTCCTTGATTCTGAGATTGCCTCGCTACGGCGTAGTTCCGAACAAAGTCGGCACGGCGAGTCAAAGACTCACGAACCCAGTAGACGTACGCTGAAAACGAAAGCCTCACCAGTACGTCAGGCAATCGATGCGTCAGCAAAGCCGTCCTACTCAAGTTCGAGGCGTTGGACGCTGTTTAAAACAAGCGGATAAGATGGAAGAGGATGGCCTGCCACCGAGACGGCGGTATATCAAGCAATAGCCTGGCATTAAGCGGTTTTTGGACAGAGGGAGACGTTGCCGTGGTCCGTCCCGCTTGACCTAACCCCTCAAACGTGGTCATGGAAGTCGTCGCGTGCAAGCAGCTCAGCCGCGGCCGCAACTCCCATGCTGACACATTGTTGTCGACGGTATGGGAGGCCATACAGGAGACGGACAGGGAAGCAGTGATAGTGACGCTTCCTAATTCCAAGATTGAGACCCTCGTTACAAGGGAGATGGAGATGGGGTTTTCCAACGTCAGATGAATCACGCCGTCATGTTATTGATAAAACCTCCGATCCACGCTTCGTGGGCTTCGTAAACCTCTCTCTCTCGTATGCCACACATGATTCATCGTCCCTACCCACGATGACAAAATCAAAGCCGACACATTTTCTCTTTCTTCATACAGCGGCCTACATCACATCGCCATCCCATACCCGTCGCCGTCCCGTTTGCTGCCTTGGCTACATCACAACCGCGTGATGGCGACAACGGCCTGGCAAAGGCTGGACTTGACACGTTTTGGTGTCATAATCGACCACAAGGAGACGCAGTCAAAGATGCGAAAAAGACAGGACGCTTCAGACGATTGTCTCTTAGGGTGTACTTACGGAGAAGAGAATCAATCATCGCGTCATCTTCCCCCATTAAACATACACTCGCGCGCCTCTCTATCTTCTTCCGGAAAGGACGAAGAGACACAACTCATGCACGGATCGCAAGTAAACATGCGCTCACTGAGTGAAGCCCACTCAATTCTTATCATCACGTCGCACAATCAAGACTTCGTAAATAATGGTATGATCTTTTCAATTCAATCCTCTGATATCTCCCTCTCTCGAAGCGAGTATCTCTCCCACACCATCATCGCAACAACCTCTCTACCCCTGTCCATCTCCCGCACCCCCTACCCTAGACACAACGTCCGAGTAACCCCCTAAAACCTTCCTGCTCCCCAAAACTCAAATCCATCCCAAGTCTGCGGATAGATAGCGTAGCTAACGATCAATGACGGAAGAAGACGACGCCAGCCCGCGGCTCGTTCAGCGTCAAGACGTGCGAGGTGAAGAAGTGATGTGTGGACGGCCAAATCCACGCGAATGCAAAAAAAGGAACCACGCAAAAAGGCCCCGCAAGAAATGAAGATTCGCCATGACGCAAGGGAAACCCGTACAGAAAAAAAAAAAAGCATGAGAAACAGAAACTTTGACCTGGGTCATTTCATTATACACCCTCCATTGCTCCCTCATCAAGATTCGAAAAAAAGGCTCTTTCTGTATGCCCGAAACTCCGTATGGGAAACCAACCCCAGTTCTCTCTCTTTTTGATGTTCCAAACAGACGACCAGTGGTTTCTGCGAAGGGGTGTGATGAGTTCAGGGATGACCCCATCACAAAACCACTTTAATCAAAACTCAAAGTAACGCCGCCTCGGATGTATGAATTTCGGACTGCATTAGTCTTTAAATAGACTGCCGTGACGGAGACAGCATTCCACTTTGTCGCCACGCATGCGAAAACAATGCTTTCCATGTCAAAAGGTCGTGATAAATGCTTTTTTCTCATTTCGCTCAAACGCCGCTCCAGCCTTCCTTGGTCGGCTGGTAGGCCTTGTATCCTGGGTAAGTGCCGCCGCTGCTTTGTGGGGGGCGCTGTTCTTCCTCCTCTGGCTCACCGTGCATTGGCTGGCCGGTGGCGGGGCCGCGGTTGTAGTTGTACTGCTGCGGGCGGCTGTAGCCTGACTGGAAGTCAAAGCCGCCAGAGTTTTGGAGGTCGGGGGACTGGGGAGCGTGGTCTCCGGTGTAGCTACGCTGAGGCGCGGCCAAAGGTCGGGTCGACTCGGACGAGTACTGACGCGCACCGCCACCGTATTGTTGGCGGTTGTAGTTGTCGTTGCCGTACTGGTCTTGTTGGTCAAAGCCGTAGTCGTTTTGAGGCGCAGGGGAGCGGCGGTAGGGATCCTGAGGAGCCGGGGATCTGCGGTAGTCGGCGGGAGGAGGGGCGGGGGAACCGCGGTAATCAGGGGCCGGCGACCGGCGGTAGCCAGCAGGCGCAGGGCTGGGACCGTTGCGAGGGGGGGCAGTGAAGGCTCTGCTGGGGGCCGGGCTAGGTCCGTTGCGAGGGGGGCGGCCCATACCATATCCTCCTTGTTCAAAGCCGCCGAAGCCTCCGTCGAGCTCGTGTTGGGGTGGTGGGAAAGTCTGTCCTCTTTGCGGGCCGTAGCTGTTGTTGTTATTGTTGAACTCACGAGCGGGAGTCCGTCTGCCTTGAGCCATCGCCATGCCTCCAGCTGCTCCAGCCGCAGCCGCGGCTCCGTACTGGTCAACGCCGAAAGATGAGTTGGACTGCCCGTATCCGTTGTCGTAGTTGTTGTTGAATCCTTGGTTGTTCATGGCATAAGGATCCGCGGACTGGTTGGGGAAATAGCCGCTAGCTCCGGCCTGTCCGTTTTGTCCGTAGGGGCTCCTGTCGCCGGGCATCGGGCTGTTCGGGTGGGACATGGCGTTGGGTGCCATGAGAGGCATATTCGGGTTTGACGACGCTGCGGGCTTGTTCATCTGCTCCAATTCCACCTCTTCCTCAATCGCAACCTTCTTGGATCCAGCACCTTCCCAGCTGGGCATGGCAGGAAGAGCGTCACCGTCCTCCTTGCCTCCGGACTTGCTTACATCGAATTCAGCGTACTGAGGGGGCGCCGAGGCTCCGGATGCCACCGGGGCCGGTGCCGTGGAGTGAGCGGTGTGCGTAGGCTGGTTTTGGAGGAATGGCGGGACGTTCGAGTTCGCATTCATGGGCGCTTGTGACTTGTATCCTTGATTCGAAGAGTACGGCTCGTCGAGGTACTTGTGAGGCGTTCCTTTCGGGGTGTCGCAGCAGCCGCAGCAGTTACCGCAGCACTTGAGGCAGTAGCAGCACTGGCAGCAGCACGACAGACCGCAGCAAGCGCATCGAATGATACACCATACAATCGAAAAGATGATCAAGCCGCCGACAATCATGACTCCGATGACCGGCCACCTGCGCAAGTCAGCATCCATTGCCCCCAATTTAAGCCGCGTAAACCTACTTGCAATAGTTGACGGACATGCAGTTGTCCCAACTTGAAAATGCCGTCTTCACATCATTAACCTGGTTTCCCACGTTCTCAACCGTGGACATGATCTGGCGCTTCTCGATAGCCGCGGCCATGCTAGACATTACTGAGCCCCAAACTCCTCCGCGGAGGCTCCTCGCCATGGCGACGTCGATCGAAGGCATCTTGAAAGCTGAGATGCCGAATTTCTCTCCAACGAACGTGATTCTCGGTATGATACCCTCGAAAAAGCCAGGGTATATGTCGAGGTCGGGATTGTCGAATGAGAGAGGGATTAAGTTGCGGAATAGTAGCAAGACTATAGGTCCATCATCTCATGAAAAAGGACGGATTGCTCGGTGTTTCGTTTGATCGGCTGAACGCACGTTGATCTTCCGTGCAGTCAAGGGAATGGAAGGCGAGCCGCTTGTGTCCTGAAGGTCCGGGTGACGCAGGTGTAACAGAGCGATCTCAGGCGAGAAACGGGCGAGGAGGCAAAAGCGCAGCAAGCGAAAGCGGCAGGCGTGAACGAAAGTAGATGTCCCCTCTCACAGACCGGTTCTGGAAGGGACGAAATTGAAATGCCTGTGTTGCCGTTAGAGGAGGGAGAGTTGAAGGTGGTTGTTCACTGCGGGAGATGCAGTGTAAAGCGTAGTCGCCCCCTTGCGTAGTGGTAGGGGAAGGCGCAGCGAATGACAGCGTAGGACCGAGAGAAGCCCAGAGGTTTTCGTCTCAAAATGGCGCTGAAACTGGGCGGTGCAGTCAGTAAGCACCGCAGGGTTGACACGATGACCCCGAGAATAGGCGATCGGTGGCCAACAGATTGCGGTTGGGGGCTGGCGATTTATTGGGCGAATGACGCTGTTTGTTTGGTGTAGAAAAGGGGTGGTGGTTCCCGATATTTCGTATGGTATACGCGGGCCTTGTCGAGAGAAACACGGATATCCCAGGTAGGTAGTGGGCTGTAGCTGAGGGGGGTCTCTTCGTGAGACGTAAATTGTGTGTGCGGTGACGAAAAATGCAATAAATCGTCGTGTGGCGGCGGGCTGAGTCGAGAAAGGAATGAGTGGATTGTTTATCCAAACTTTGCTGATGCTGCGTATATGTCTATCGTTCCTCGAAGGGAGTGAATCAGGCGCAGAGAGAGACACGAGGAGCCAGCGTCAAACAGCCTCGGGAAGGCGGGCGGGACTTGGGACGAAAGACAACTGATAAAGGAGCGAACGGAACAGGACGCAGCCTGCCGGGTTGTCGAGGATAATGCACCTCCAAAGGGTGTCAAGAGAAATAAAAAAGAGGATGTGAGAGGCCGCCGTGCCGTGGATGGGATGGACTTGGAGGTGTACCTTTTCCCGGAGCGTCAGTGAGGGGACGGGAGGGAGGAGGAGGACGAGGGACGAGGGAGAAAAATAACGAGGAGCGTTGAGAGAAGAAAGGAACGGGAAAGGATTGACGTGACGCACGCGCTACTTTCCCAGAAAGCTAACGGTTTCCACGAGGGTAGCGGGCGATCAAGACGACAAAACACACAGTGGATGAACCCGTCCAGTGAGAGCGGAGAGGTAAGGAAACGGCCCGAGGGGAGGAGAGCCTACCTCAGAAAGAGAGAAAGAGAGACAGGGAGATCGACAAATCACTGCGCAATGACAAAATCGTCAGTGTGTCGCACCTATTCGTACCTAAGAGAGAGCGACTTGAGCGATCAAGAGCGATGCGATAGAGAGAACGAGAGAGCAGAGATGGAAGGCAGAGAGAAGACACACGCACGCGCACCACTGTCCACAGCCCACACACATGAGGGAAGCCAAGGGAGATTTCAGATTGTGAGCGGGAAATTTGAATTGCGATCGAGCGCCATGCCGCTCTAGCGGCAACCCCCTGCCTAGTGTACCAAGCCGCGCTGCTGCTGGCTGCTGAGTGCTCACCAAAGTGGATGCAGATTCCATGGACCTGAAGCTCCACGAGCGTCCTGGCTCTTACAGGCGTTCCTGGCCGTAGCGTGCAGCGTGCCGTGCGGCGTGCATCGTGCCTGGCTCAGACGAACTCTGGTGGGGTGAGCAGTTCGCTCCTCGCTCGCATTCTCTCCCGCAGAGTCTGCCTCCCTCCCGGCCTCACCCTCGCTGAGAAATGCGAACTTGCCAGCGGGCAGGCAGGCAAGTCAGAAGCAACTGGCGGCAGAGCCTGCACTGCAAAATTCTGTGCCAGCAAGTCCCCTGTATTCGCGCAAGTGCCGCGGCGCAGCCGTTCCCCTTCCCACCTCTTCCAGCGTCGCGTTGGCTGTTGGTCGAAGCATTCCCTCCCTTCTCAAGTCCCGGTCCCTTAGCGGCAACCTCTTAAGCCGACCAGGGGGTACGTATTCCATACCTACCTACCTACCCTCCCGCTTTTCCTTCTGAGAAGCTTTCAGGGGTCGGAGATGATTTTGGATTCGTCGACCACAATTTTGAGCTTGCTCGCCCGCTGACGGGTTACCGAGTTTCGCAGCAGCAAAGCGGGAACAAGCCAAAACCCACACGCCGGCCGAAATCTGCTCGCAACATGCAGAGACAGAGACAGAGTGGCTTGCAATCTGCAGGGTCACAAGGTGAAACCTGCACTTTGAGTGGACTCTATCTGTTTCTCCCCTGAGAATCCAGGCACTCCTGCTGACTTGGCAGTGGTCCGGGCGTCTGGGGCTTTCCCACATGATTCGGATGCCACGGCCGATGATTATTTCCATGAACGCCACCCGGATCAGCCACACCTCCCTCTCCAATCCCGACCTCACTCGCCACAATCGGAACTCCGCGTGTTCATTCTGTGTTCTCCTCAGGCGGGCTGAGCAGGTCGGATACGGGCAATGGGGGCCGCCGAGAATAGCGTTGCGAAACCGAGGATGGTTCTCCTTGTCTCGAACTCTTCTCGGTGGGCGCTGAACGGGGTCGTTCGTTTTGTATGCGAACATGGCCCTTACTGTTTCAAGCAGCGTCGGTGAGACTTTCTCGTCGCATTCCAGGCGGTCCTGAGGGGGAGAGGAGGCGCCGTGTAGTTCCGGACAACCGCCGACGAAGCCCTCAATTTCTGCTCTGATATCTTGCCAGTGCCGAATCAAGCCCTGCCCTCGCTGGGGTTGACTGTCTTGGTTTAAGGCATTTCAGTTTGCTTTGGTCTTACTCTGTGTAATATCTCGACCGCAGCTTCACCGTCCGTGGGAGTATCGTGGGATCAAGAACCCTGAGACGCCACCACGGAATGGGCCTTTGGTGCTGATTTCGGGAAATGGGCGTTTTAGGCATCCTTCCTCGTTTTCTAGCTCCCGGCTCCGGGGCGCCGAGATGTCGCCGCCAGAGAGCTCCCCGTGTTTTCTGGAAACTCGTTCTAGAAGCTCGGATGTCAGCTATGCAAAATTTCAGGAACCATCTGATGTTGAAGCCGGCGTTTAAGACTCATCACCGCCTGAGCTTAGCGCATGTACTGCATATCGGCCAACAACATGTCACTGCGTCAATAGAGGGCGAGGTCCTTGGAAAAACTAGTCTTTTTTACTAAAAAGAAGATATCATACAGTCAGAAGGGAAAAGGCCCCTTTCCTAACCGTCATAGGCCGTGAAAAGGAGGAGAGTTGACTCCAGCCGACGTTTCGTTCCTCCACATGGCTCATCTTCATGGCCCCCATACTGTCGAAAAGGAAACCCTTTAAAAACGCCGCTGGATCAATTTTGGTCCGCAATCGAGGTATCATTTGGTGTTCGCATAACCCTTCCCATTTCCATCCATCGTTCTTGTCTTTCTCGCATGGCAACTCATCCTCTCCCAAAAACAAACACACGCAAGCATCCTCTTACTTCCCGGGAGGCGGGCCGGCGGGCGGCGCGTAGGTCCCCTGGGGCTGGTGGTACGCGTTCTGCGGCTGCTGGAGGTTGATGCCCTCGTTGTGATTGCCGTAGTAGCCGTCGTTGGGGTTGAAGGTGGTGCCGGTGTACTGGGGCTGCTGCTGGCCGTAGGCCGGAGGCGGGTTCTGGTACTGCCCCGGCTGGCCTTGGCCGTAGCCCTGCTGCGGGTACTGCTGGTTGTAGGCGTAGGTGGTGTTCTGGGGGTAGTACTTTTGGTTGTTGCTCATCCAGCCGGTGCCGTAGAAAGGCGACATGCCGCGCTTTCTGCGACGGCGGGAGCTCATGCATCTGTTTTGGAGAGAGTCAGTTCAGCTTCTTTTTGGGGGTTTGTTCGGGGTAGGCGAAGTGCTGGATGTAACGTACCCTAGTGCGACGAGGATGAGGATGGCGATACCCAGGACGACGGCGGCGAGGACCCAGCGGCCCCAGTAGTACCACGAACTGCGTTCGTAGCACCCGTATGCGTTACAGTATGTGGCTCTGGACGTTGGTGTTAGTTTTCCGTGGATGAATCGTCGTTGGCGATGGGATGGGGACGGGGGGCCACATCGCAATCTGCCGTCGTTGTTGATCGGCGGAAGATCGCGATGTGCCCGACGGGGAAGTATGACGACAGACTTACCTCTTCGTAATCGCATCGTGAGTTGCCTCGGGGAGAGGGTAGGGGAGGATGTGAAAATCTGCGGGCGCCATGTTGATTATCTTGGCGATGCGCTTGATGGAGACTGCGCAGTCGATGCTTGTTGTCGGGTGTAGGTGACGGAAGTTGCCAACCGAACTTATTTACTGGCCGACAAACAGGGAATGTGGCCGTAAAAATACAGACGTGGTATTAGGAAGTCTCCCGGTTGTTTAGATTCGTCTTCGCAGTGATGCCAAAGCAAAAGAAAGCTCGTGGCGTTGTGTCGTGAGATGTATTGCTATTCAATGACGTGATGGCTGTTGGCCTGACGTCGCGGTTACTGGAACGCTGAACCCCTCGTACGAGTGAATGGGGCACAGGTTGGACGAAATAAGGCCCGCCCGGGTTAGGTTCTCTGCTTCAGGGACCTCGTAGGTGGGTTTAGGTCTAATAAGGCTTAGGTCGTTTGGGGTGTTATGCAGGGCGGAGCGTACGCTGCAAGAGTTGTGAGTCGGGTTTGATTAGGCTGAACGCGAGCTTGGCGGAAAAGGTCTAAATAAATGGGATGGGCGAAAGAGGGAGGGGGGACGGACGAGGGATGGATCAATTATATTCGTTGGGTGAAAGTTGGGTGAAGAAAAAAAGGCCAAGAACACCGTCACCCGTCTCTGGACAAAGCGACGTCTTGGAGGCTGGGCAGAGTCACCGGCCCCGAATGAATTGCGTGGCCTGCCTCCTCTGCCCAGACTTTTGGTTGCTTGTTCGGAGCTTGGAACCTTCGCGCATTCCCACACACACACAGTGACTGACTCCAACGCACACAAAGTACCCTTACCTTACTCTCCGGCCGCCGTATCCCAACACCGGGCTGCCTCACGAAACTGGTTCCGATTTTGCCGTTCTTGTACCTCCGTCCCTCCGTTCCATCGAGACGGTACCTACCTATCCGAATCTTGAGCACCTGGACCATGCCTCCCTCAGAAACATCTTCAGCAGCACCAGCATCGTCAGCAATCAGCATCACCGCTGCGCCGGTATCAGCACTACTCGCTATTACAATTCCTCCAGCAGCCAAAATCGTGACAAAACACTTTTTTCGCAGGGTCCATTTCGCCCGACCAGTCAGTCAGTCCACCGCTCTCCAGCGACCCGTCAGTGGCTGTGTAATCCAATAGTGAGCCAACCGCAGCTGTCCTCTCTTCGCAGCACGCCGAGGAGCGAATCACAGCGAGCGCAGGCCGGCCGGGGATATCGCTCCCAGTGCCTGACATCACCAGCCCGAAGGGCAAACGAGGGAGGCTTGGCCAAACACTTGTCCGTTCGCCTGTTGGTAAGGTGCCGAATACTGCGTGGTTTGGCTGGGTGGTGGCCCAATATTCCCCGCTGGGATTCCTCACCAAACGTGGCGCTGTCGCGGTAGCGTGACCCTACCTGCTCTACCGTCGACCAGTCACCGCCGCCAGAATCTGGAATCATCGAGAGGAAACTTTGCGCCGTCGCCCATCTTCTGCAGCATCTCTCGTCTTCAGTTAAGGTACTTGGCCATTCAATTCGCGAGCCAAGTGGACTCGGCGATGCAGATGCCGCGCAGCTCACCAGATCCGCTCTCCCGCATCGCCAGTGATAGTGTAATCCCCAATTGCCTATTCCGGAACACATCAGAGCTAAACGATCGATATACCAACCGGCGGCGACATTCCACGACTTTACTTCGTCCGCCAGGGTAACTCAACACTTCTCCCGGAAGAGACGGCCGCCCACGTGAGATACCTACCCAGGCACCGCAAGCATGATATCTCCGGCTGGTCTTGTTTCTCTGCAGCTTCATCTCATCTCATCCCCCTCCACTAAGAACCCTTCTTCGACTAACTTATAGCTTCAGCCTAATAAGCCCTCACTTGTTTATAACAAGAAACCCAACGTTTCCTTCCATGTAGACCCGTCCTTCCGCGGGCGTTTCTAGGGATTGAGGACAGGAATGCCCACCATCCTGGGCTCCTGCTCCATTTCTTCGACGCGAGTGCGACTGCCAAAACCAACCTTAAAAGATGCCCGGCGACCCGCGTGTCCCGGGCTCCCGGGGGCACTGCTGCTGCTGACGGCGGCCCCGTCCAGCGCTGCCTGGCATCGAGGACCACCCCACTGGGAGTGGAGGGTCCTGACCAAGGATCCCCGCCGCACCGTGGGCATCGTCCAAAATGTCCATCCAGAGCAAACCGTACGCGACGTACACAATCCTCGAGAGCACAAACAACCAACAATACTTCACAAAGGGAAATGATGGGGGCTCTGATTACTTAATACAGCACAGCCCGGTCGAGGACTTAGGCTGGCTTGATATGATCTAACTCATCCCACCCGGAGATCCAGCTGAACTTCGACGGCCCTCCAACAGAGATTAGATTTACCGCCTCCATGGCGCCTCCGCCAAGGCTGTTTCCAGCTTTCCCTCCCCGACCAACTCTGTTTTCCCTTGCCGCGCTTCCTGGCCAATCTTCGAGTTAGGCGCCGGACAGTTGGTTCGGTCTCAAAAACACCCTCCTCCGCCGCACACCCCGTCGGCCGGGAGCTCCGTGGTATGCCCGGTGCACCGCCGGGCTTGGCGGCAGGTTGACTTTTTACCGCTTACATCCCTTTTTCGGTATCCGTCACATCTAAGCTCATCCCACACGTTGGTCCGCGAAAGCTATCTCAAATCGTAATTGTACTGCTCTTGGTATTAGAAAAAAAGTGTAATCTACGAACACACGAATCCTGCGCTGGTCAGCCTCGAGGGAACTCCCCCCAGTAAGTGCTGCGATGTACTCAGCCTCCCAACCGCTTTATTACAGAGCATCAAAAGAGGCTGCGTCCTCGAAGGATCAGACCCTCGCAATCTTTTGTCAACCTGCACCGAAATTTTCCCAGGGTCCTTCATTAACCGGATGAAGGACGGAGACCAAGAGCCAGCGAGCGACCTTGATCAAAGGTTGCCTCCCTGTCCTTCCAAACTTGTAGCACATGCCCAGCCATCCAAGTGACAACCGCTCGTGGAACCCGTAACACCAAATTCGTCGTGACTTTTAACAAAGCAACCATGCCGAAGACCTTTTCCCCCTTGCTGAAAAATGGAGAAAGAATTTTGCCCGTAAAACGCCGTATCGCCGCTGATCAAAAGGTAACAAAACCGTCTGCGTCCGTCCGTGTTGTCGATATGTCGTCGTTGTCATCACTTGGGAAACGTAAACCTGGATGTAATCTTTTCGGATTCCTTCTTGCCCGCGCCGCCTTGTTGCTGTTGCTGCTGCCTCTGCGCGAGGTCCGCAATCTTCTCCCTTGCCTTCATCAAGCTGCTGTTGTCCTGCTGCTTCAGCTTCGCGCGGATCTCGTACAGCGCCATCAGCGTCGAAGCCCTGTCCAAATCGTCTTCGCCCTGTTGTGCAATCGTTTGAGCTCTCGTCTCCTGTCCCGGGACCTCCAGGAAGTGGTGGGGGTAAGGGTGGTGAGGGGGTGGATGTACGTCAGAAACCCCCTTGGGCGTGCCGGGAACAGAACCCTGGGCCGAGTTGGACCGCGAGAGCATGGGCGGGCTCATCATGATGCGGCGCCCGAACTTGTCGACGCGGGCGGGCGTCGCGGTGCCTGTACCTGGGCGTGATGTCTGGGAGGAGTGCGCGCGGCGGAGTTCGTCGGTCGGTCGCTTGGGGACGACGCCGCCGCTGGTCTTTTCGACCGTCTCGATCGCCTTGTTCGCCGTCACGAGAGCTGCTGCTGCGTTGGGCTCCTACCGGAAATTTCGTCAGCTTCTGGGGTTGTTTTCGAGGGGCAGCATCGGCTGCGAAGACAGAGAAAAGTTTGTTGCGGATCTGCCTCCTATCCTAACCCCTGCGAGATGCGCACCGCGAGGGGCAGGTTTCGATGTTCGACATGGGCGAGTAATGGGGGGCCAGGGGATGAGGAAGACGAGGAGCAAAACGTACCGCTGCGTTGAGGCTGCTCAGATCGGCGAGCATCTGCGCCAGCTGAAGACTCTCCATGGCGTCGAGCGTCCTTTGCTACGTTTGCGTTGCGAAAGGGCTCCTGAGGGTTTTCGGTCGCGTGCGTGTAATAGGACGGATGGAGGTCGTCAATTAAAGTCCGAGGAATGTTAAAGGCGTTGCTGGGAAGTGGATATCGATGGTGGGAATTAGCGGGCGGCCGAAGGGTAAAGACAGCCTGGGAGGTGGGAGGTCGTTGGTGGGACGGGCCATGGAAACCCACCGACGCCGTCATTCAAGGCTTCCGGGTTGTCTTAGCTTTTTCCTTCTTTCCCACAGAGCGTCAGGTACAACAGCAGTAGCGGTGTGATGGTGCGCTTGTCAAGTACCTCTAGCTTGCTGCAGGCGGCTTAAAGTTGATTGTGTCTGAGAAGCGTGTGGGGGAAGGACAGAGCGCCGGGTGCGGGTGCTCCTTTACCGCTGCAGCTGCCGTTGTGGTGACCTCCGGTATGTGCTTGTCCTGCTGCACGCCGCCGTGGCACATTCACTACTGCGTAATACTGCTGATAAACAGGCACGCCACCAATGGACAGCACCTCCCCGAGTCCCAGACGGCGGCAGATCAGAGGTCGCAGAAGCGCAACCCCAGGGCGCCCAGTTACCCCGCCGGAGACAAGGCAAAGTGTCCTCTTTGATCTCCCATTGGATCTGATGCCGTCGCCATCTTCGCGGAAGCGGGGAGGAGGAAACCCCCCACACCGAGCACTTCAGCCACAATGCGCGGATCCCCGGGCTCTTCCCTGTCGATTGTCACCGTCATTGTCCACTGGAGCGGCCTCTCAGCGTGCTTGGCCTGCTTTCCCCGCGACCAGATCTTCTCCACCGCTTGGAGTTTGGGCAGATCTCAGTACGTATCGAAGAACCTGGGGAAACCATCCCGTATTTGTCTCGGGCACCTACCGCCGTATTATGATAGGTGGACTAAGCTGTAGCCCTTTGCAATCGAAGAAGATCAAGTTAAACTCTCGGGTTCACTGATATGGTTCGCGTCCTTTGGATGACAATACCCATAGCTCATCATATAACGGCAACGTCGAGAACGAGAAGTATCTCATCATTACTGAGGGCTTCACATGAACTTTGCAGAACATACACATCAGCAGTATCCTTTGCGCGAACAATCTACGTTCAGCTTGAAAGAAGATAGCAGGAATGCAGTTGTTGAGCATGCGAAGCCCTCGCAATCGGCTGTCCTTTAGAGCTCACGGGAAAACCAATGAATCAGAGTCAAGACTGTAGGACTCTTCGCCTTTCGTTGTCATACCTTGCCTCAGGAGTGATTGCATTTCACAGTAATACGAACAGCACTTGTGAAATGCCACAACGTGCTCCGCGCGGACGTTGCCTCACGTAGGAGTGCTATCTGCATTGCACTAGTACCACCATAGGATGATCATAATTGGCATGGTCTTGTATGAGACACTTACAACATAGATATACGATGGCAACGATCTATAAAACTTCTTCATAATCCATCGTTTTGGTCGACTGTTACAGTGTACTGTCGCTGAGTGGTGGGGGTGGCCGTGCTGGCACCGATAACTGTGGCTCGCTGTGGCTCAACTGGCGTTATCGATATCTGTTCCATTTCTGACCACTCAGGCCTCGGGCTTTCCTGCTTTCCCCGAGAGGAAGTTCCCCACTGGAGCTTCAGACACCTCTCTCAAGCAGAGCAAGCCATTGTCCAGTCAGAGTGAGTAAACCAACCATCCGGGCGTGCAATTACACAAAAAAAGCACAGTCCTGATTGAGTGAGAATTCAAAGTTGACAATTGCGCGTTTATCTGCAGTTATCAAAGTTCTTGTACGTCAAACCTCCCTTTCACCGGGTATCCTCCCGAGGCTATCGGGCTTGTGAGCCGAGACTCCGATGAAGCTCCGGTGACCACTCCGACGTCGCCTACCCTCACTCACTCTAAAGAGCCCCCGAAACGCTGACAGAACCTCATCTCAGACCTCGATTCATATATATCGTCAAGATGTCGATGAATTTCAAGCGCTCAATGGCTACCGCCGCCTCGTTCAAGAAGGCCGGCAAGGTCGTGTGCATCGGCCGCAACTATGCGTGAGCAAAAACCGCCGCCACTGCCTGTGATCCAGACGGCTAACATGCAGCATCCAGCGACCACGTCAAGGAGCTCAACAACACCCGCCCCAAGCAGCCCTTCTTCTTCCTGAAGCCCACCTCCTCCATCCTGCTCCCCGGCGCCGGCCCCGTCCTGAGGCCCAAGGGCGTCGACATGCACTTCGAGGTCGAGCTGGCCCTCATCCTCGGCAAGCAGGTCAAGGACCTCAAGCCCGACGACTACAAGGGCGCTCTGGCCGCCATCGAGGGTGCGCCACTCTCCCATCTCACACAATCCCTCCCTCACAGGCTAACCACTTCACAGCGTACGCCGTCTCCATCGACATGACGGCGCGCAACGCCCAGAACGAGGCCAAGAAGAAGGGCCTGCCCTGGGACATTGCCAAGGGCTTCGACACCTTCCTGCCCATGAGCGACGTCATCGCCAAGTCCGCCATCACGGACCCGCACGACGTCGAGCTCTTCCTCAAGGTCAACGGCGACACCAAGCAGGACGCCTCGACCAACCTGATGCTCTTCCAGATCCCGCGCATTTTGAGTGATATCTCCAAGGTCATGACCCTCGAGCAGGGCGACATCGTGCTCACGGGCACCCCCGCGGGTGTCGGCCCGGCCGTGCCTGGGGACGTCATCCGCGCCGGTATCCGCGTGGGCGGCAAGGAGCTCGCGGAGGGCAAGATTGAGGTCGCGGTGGAGGAGTCGCCTAGCTCGTACGTCTTTGCGGAGACATAAGGCGGAGGAGTTTGTGTGAGATTAGGTTAATGCAGTATCATGAGCGGGTTTATGTGATGGAGGAGGCACGGCGGTCACCAGTCTAGAATATAAAGTCTCGAAACACTCAGCATCAGAATAACATATACTTTCATAGACGGACTGATCTGCATCGCCTACAATATACCAAACACCCCGTAAACAACACCCACCAAACTCCACGCCACCATCTTGAAAGTCCCCGCCATCACTCCAGGTTAGGGTCCTTGATCGACCCGGGCTTCGGCGCCGACTCCGCGACGACGCCGCACTTCTTACACGTGCGGCCCGCCTCGTCCGCCTTGAACGCCTCGACGGCGGCCTTGATCTGCGTGCCGAGGTCGGTGCAGTGGAACGCGGCCTCGTGGACGACCTCGCGGCAGGCCTCGCAGTACCAGCGCATGCGGTCGAGCGAGCCCTCGGGGCGGCGCTGCTCGAGGACGACGCCGACGGTGTTGGCGAAGCGCACGGGGTTGTGCGGGGTGTTGCCGGGCAGGAGGAACATGTCGCCCTCGCGGATGATGACGTCCTTGAAGACGCCGTCGTCGACGACCTTGAGCATCATGGCGCCCTTGTACTGGTAGAACCACTCCGGGGTCTGGTTGATGTGATAGTCCGTCCTGGCGTTGGGGCCGCCGACGATCTGGGGAGGGGCTGTGAGTGAGTTGTGTGATGTTGGGCAGGGAGGGAGAAGGGGAGGGGGGTTTGGTTTACCATGACGGTGAAGTCTTCATTGTAGACGCAGTAGTTGTTGATTGGCGGTTTGAGGAGGTGGGAGTTTTCCTCCAGCCTGGTATTGGTGTGAGTTGGTATTGCGCGAATAGCTTCAAAGAGTGCATCACGAGCGGACTTACCACTTGGGGAGGTTGACAGGGGTGGAGAGCATTGTGAGAAGTTTGTCGGGGTCACTTGGGTCGCGGACCACTACTCCAATTCACTAAATTGCCAGCAGTATCAGAGTTGACTTTTTTTTTTCCTGTGATGGGGAATTATATGTGGGTTGATGACTCGGCAGGAGGTTTATGGACAGGTCAAGATGAGGTCAGGTCAGAGTTGAGGGGTTGTGTAGATAATGCCTCTCTCTCTTTGCTCTCACGTGGCGAATGAGAAGTCAGCATTTAATGGAATTTTAGGCTTTTGTCAACTTTCTGTCGGATTTCCAACAAAAGAGCAGTCGCATTTATCAGCCTTCGTCCGCTAAAAGCCGTGCCTCATCCGGAGCGGCTCTTCGTTCGGCCTGGGTATTCGGAGCAAACTGAACGGCCCGCCACGAGCTTTCTCACATCCGACCATCTTACTAATGGGGATATTCAACTCGTCAAAAGACTCCATTTCGAGGTGAGCCTCCATCCCCGCAGACGGTCTCATCAGCGCATCATCGGCAACTCGAGCCGTAGCAGCCTCATCGCGCGCAGGCAAAACCCACAGCCGGCCCCTAACCGCTCAGCGGAAACAACCCCGCCGTATCTGCCGAGCGATCCTTGAACACATCAACTGAAGAGAGGTGCAAGACAAAAAGAGCCACCCATGTGACGCATGGCATCACACATGTCTGGGAGCCGGCCCCCCTCCTCGCCCCGCCCTACCCGTCTGGCGCTGTCTCGCCCACTTCGCATTCCCTGCCCTCGCTCGCTGTACGAGGCCGTCTGTAAGAGAAGATGGGACAGTGGACTCGGGAGTAGCCCGCCCTCGTCTGCGTCAGCAATGCAAATCCCCCAGGCCGCTGCCATCTCACTGGAGAAAAGCACGCTGGCTGGCCACCTGATGCTGGCGAGCGAGACTTGCATCCGAGGATGGGAGCAGAGGGGAGAGGCCCGGGCGGAACCACCCTCTTAAAACAATTCAGACGAGTCAACAACGCCTTAGCCGCCGCGAATGCACTGCCAGGTCCTTCCCTCCCGCCACGTCCCGCATCCAGTTCGCCCCAAACTCACTCACTACGAGGTGCCTAGAGGCAGTATTCGTACAACGGCACAGCGCACTCAGCGGCACTGCTCCAGCCCCCCCCCCCAACTCCGTCCAACCAGACCAGAGCTATTCCGCATCGACCTTAACCCTCCTGCCACGCTGCCCTTCACACGGCACCAACAAGAAAGGCTGACACCCTTTGAACAGTGCCCGTCTGAGTTCCCTCAACTAGTCGAGCAGCCCGTTAGTTACCTGCTCCTTCCCTACACCGACAGTGACAACCAAACAAAAGGAACGAGGGAACATCCCGTCGCAACCTGCGCACATATGAGCAAGTTTCCTCAAGCCACGGGCCCGCCACCGCTTTCTCTGCGCTGTGCCCTGGGTTGACAGTTTTTCTGCATGACCATGTACATAACCGGCTGGCCACAAGGCTGGATCCGCATACCTTGCCGTGATAAATCTCCAGAATCCCATATTCTTCAACACGCGTGTGCTCTGCCCATTCTAGATCGTCTCTCTCTGATACCCGCCCGCATATCTTCCCCTTAGCTCCCGCTCTAACCGACCACAACGTACCCTTCCCCCCCCCCCCCCCCCCGCGTAAACCTCTTATCTTATCAGACCCCCCAGCTGATGTGACACCATCCGACCCCCGACCGCAGTATCACATCCCGAGCCTTTGGGCCCCCTTAACCCTTCTTTCTCAAACATCAACAACCGCAAACCGAATCTCGACGACCGCTTCTTAATCGCTCTCCTCGAATCCTCGACCACTAGCATCCATTTACAGAATACCCAGAAATTTCCCCGTCAAAATGGACCACGCACACATGGATCACTCCCACATGGACCACGCCGCCATGGACCACAGCAACATGGGCGGCCACGGCGGTATGGGCGGCGGCATGGGCGACCGCTGCAGCATGAGCGTAGGTCCTTTTCTTTCCTCTCTCCTCGCCTTCTTCGCCGTCGACATGACCTCCCCAGAGGCGGCGGCGGCGGGCTGTTGCCAACAGCTTGGCTTCTGACCCGTCCCCCGAACAAGCGCAAGCAATGCTAACCTCCCGTGTTCCTGTTAGATGCTCTTCACCTGGGACACGAACAACCTCTGCATCGTCTTCCGCCAATGGCACATCCGCTCCACCGGCGGCCTCATCATCTCCCTCCTCCTCGTCGTCGCCCTCGCCGCCGGCTACGAGGCCCTCCGCGCCGCATCCCGCCGCTACGAGCAGTCCGTGAACAAGCGCGTCGACTCCCTCCCGAGTAAGCTTTTCCTCCTGCCTGCCCCGGCCGAGCCATCTACATGCGCATATATTACACACACAAATCCAGACAATCTTCCCAAACTTGCAAACCTCCCCCCTTCATGAACCAAACCCCCACAAGACTCTTTGCTTTCCACATACCAAAAAACACCAAAAACACAAACATGCGCAAAACACCTTTCAAGTAGCGCCGCCTCCTCTACGAAGGAGGCGGCCCCCGGTGAGCGCAGATATTACAAACCCCCCCTCCCCCCCAAGAACCATGTGAAAAAGCTAAGAGTCTTGTCTTCCTTGAGGCATCGCTGGAACCGTTACTGAGACAACCCCCTTCCTATGGACAGGACGCGAACAAGCAGAGGCCAGCAGGACCGCCCACATCATCAAGGCTGCCCTGTACGCCGCGCAGAACTTTTACGCCTTTATGATTATGTGAGTTTCTTCGTCTCCCCTTCGCCGGCTATATGCGCAGAGGTGTGCGCGGGTGCGAGCAACTGCGGCTGCCATGGTATGCGCTGCGCGGCGCTGCATAGAATCCACCCGCGCGCGCATGCCAACCATAAAAAACGTGTTACCCTTCATGATTATCTCGAAACTGACCTCAACCTCCCAGGCTCATCTTTATGACGTACAACGGCTGGGTCATGGTCGCAGTCGCCGTCGGCGCCTTCGTCGGCTACGTCATCTTTGGAAACTCGACCTCCTCCACAAAGGACAACGCCTGCCATTAAAACCCCCCCCTCCGTTTTCACTTACAACCAACACGTCCCACAGTTTCAGGGGGCCCGACTTTTGTTTGCAATTGGCATATATCCTTTCTTTCCAGGGATCGCGGACGCTGCTTTAGAATCATCACTTGCGCAGGGGAAGCAGGGCAGAGGTTGGGTGTGCGGGCGGGCGGGCGCATTGTTTGCTTTTCTTGATGTTGCAAGTCGCAGGCGTTGGACACATTCCCGTACGTTTCTCTCCCTCGGCAGCAAAAAGGACGAGGGGGGCAAAGCAGATCTTCGTTCCGTCATGGCAGCTGCGGCTTCTTCTAGCCGGCAGACTCTATATAGTTATTTCTACAAAGCGGGGAGAAAACGCCCTTCTTCCCAAAGAATCATACCCAATGCAAGCATATTTCCCAAGCTATTCACATTTTTCACATCTTGGCGGGCTCCGTCTTCTCCTTGTCCTGATCACCACCCGCGACCTCGTCCCTCTTCCTCTTCTTCTCGACCAGGCTGCCCTCCCGCTCCGCCTGCAGGATAATTTCCTCGTCGCCAAAGTGCGGGTTGCACTCGAACTCGGGCTCCTTCCCGTACGCGATGCGCGCCGCGTCGACGAGCATGTGCGCCGTGAGGCCCCACACCTTGAACCGTCTCGCCTCCGATTGCTCCTCCTCGAGCTTCTCGGCGAGGTTGCCCTGCGGGTGGTCCGCGTCCATGGCGTTCCCGGGCGTCGTGACGCGCTGGTCGTCGACGGGGACGTAGAAGTTGTGCACGCGCCAGGGGTGGTCCTTCCACTGGATCCAGTTGCCTTCGTACCAGCTCCCCGGCGGCAGCGGCCTCTGCTTCTTCTGGCTTGTCAGGGATGATGAGGGCGATTCCTGGTCCGTGGCGCGGAGGAAGTTGTGGAAGGGGGCGGAGAAGACGGCGGCGACCTCCTTGGCGTCGAGGCGGGGGATCATGCGCTCCTCGACGAGCGGGGAGGGGTGCTCCGGGTCGTCGGGCTCCTCGTCGGCGTGGAGGAAGGCGACGCAGGGGCGGACGACGAGCTCGGTGCGCGCGAGGTTGTAGGGGAGGTAGCAGAGGGGCTCGATCTTGAAGGGTTTGGGGATGCGGGCGTCGTCCATGGGCAGGCCGATTTCTTCCCAGGCTTCGCGGCGGGCGATTTCGTCTGGGGATTGTTAGTTGGGCCGTCTTTTGGTCATGTGGGTGACCTCATCGCTGAGACGGACTGCGACTTACACGGCGTTTCTTGCAGGGTGTCCGCCTTGCCGCCCGGGAAAGCGGCGTGGCCGGAGAAGCTCCGCAGGCTGGCGGCGCGCATGGTGATGACGACGCGGAGGTCGCCCCTGCGGTCGGCGTAGAGCAGGATGAGGACGGCGGCGCGGCGGCTGACGGGGAGGCGGTCCCAGAGGGGGAACGGGGGCGGGACGTAGCGGCGCAGCCGCGCGATGGCCGCCTTTGAGCGCATCAGCATGCGGTTCGCGCACAAGTACATGGTTGCTTCTTCTGGCGGCGGTGGCGCGACATGTGCGTCGGCGCCACACGCAAACAAGGGCAGAGAAAGGAAAAGGAAAGGGGAGAAAGAGAAAGGAGGAAAAGAAGGAGGATAAGGTTGGAATGTGAGATGTGTGGGATGTATATATCGTGTGCGCTGTGTGTGTATAAGGTGAGGTGAGGGGTGGAAGGGGTGTGAGGATATGGCGGCGATGATACATGAACCTGATGATGGGCTGGATGCCGCATAAGTCGAGATGTAGAACTACTACTACTACTACTACCGGCTACTGCGAACGTCGCCTTGGATGATGCTACTATGGCTGCGAACTACTGCAAGGTTCTACATCGCGCGAGGAGGCAAAACATGGAAAAAGTGACAATAGCAACTTGGCAGGCGGAAGAGACTTACCGCAGAGACGGCGTTCAAGGGAGCCATGGCCTCGGCATCCCAGTAGCTCGTAACCTCCTGGAAGTCGTCGTCGCCGTCGAGGATGAGGATCTTTGGTTCGTCGGTAGCGGTGGTGTTGGTGTTGGATGCTGCTGCTGACGTTGCAGCGGTAGCGGCGGCCGGGTCCTTGGCGAGCGCAGCAGGAGCTGCGACGGCGGGTGCGGTTGCGGCTGCGGCGAGGTGGATTTTGATCTCGTGGACTTCGGCGTCTGTCGGAGGTATAGTGGTGGTGGTGGCGTCGTCGCCGTTGGGTTGCTGCTGCTGCAGGGCTGGAGTGGTGTCTTTGGTGGTGGTGGTGGAGGATGGAGTTGCTGTGGTTGTTGTTGATGTTGCGTCTTCGGAGAAGGACGGGGGAGAGGTTGGGTCCGGCGCGGAGAGCTGGGTCATGTTCTCCCTGCCTCGGATGGACCTGCTTAAAGCTTGTGCGGGGGAGTTGGGGTTGGAGACGGAAGAGGGGAGGGGGAGGGCAGGGGAAGAGGGTGCTTTGCGCTGGGAGGAGGCACAAGTGGTGGATGGCTGGTGTAAGGTAAGGTAGATGAGGGAGGGGGGTGTAAGAGGTGTCGGAGACGGAAGTGGATGGATGTGGTAGTTGATGGGTAGGGTGAACTCGGGGCTAGGAAGCTTGAAAGTCTAATGTGCAATGCAATGTTCACTCTGCATGTGCTGTCAGGCTAGACTGTGACACGGATGTTTGCCGCTGCGTATGTCCCGCGCGGGATGTGGTTGGCCGGTGGAGAGGTGATGAAAGTGTGGTGTGCGGGTTCAGATTTCCTGTCTGGGAAATCCGCGTCGTTGGAGAAAGGAGGGGGCAAAAAGGAAAGGGAAAGATGATCAGAGAGCCAAGATGCTTGCTGATGGAGTAATGTTTGCTGGGAAGACGAACATGTTTGGGGGAAGATGGAAAAAGGCCGAGCCGAATTGCGGGGGTGGGGTTAGTTGCCTTGGGTGAGTGAGATACCCGAGCTTCCACGGCGCACTGCACCAGGACCGCCCCACCATGCCCACCTCATCTACCTAGGTCGGCTTTACCCAAGGACAAGGGGCCGATGACCGCAACTACTTACTAGATCATGGTCACATTTCATTACTATCAAGATGGCAAAATGATGTTCCTGGATGATGGCAGTAATCACCTAGGAACTCATTGGCTCGCTAATGACTTGGTTTGCCGCCAGAGGGGTGTGCGAAGCCCAAGATAAGGTGGTCTGCCTGAATGAAGCTCGGTAGGCGGCGGCCGGAGGACGGAGGGGCCGTGGGGCTGGAGGCCGAGGCGTGTGAGCTGTGCTTGTGATAGGCCCGGGCCCGGGCGCAGCATGCTCTACACTACCGCCAGCACGCGGGACCCCTAGATCGCCTGCTATTACTTATCCATTACCTTATCGCTGCATCTTGGGCACCTCAGCACGAGGAACCGGACGCCTCACGCGGTTGCAAAGCATCCAGACTTCCAGTGTGCATCAACGGCTTCGTTTGTTCTCATGTCTTGTTCTTCTATTTCATTAGATCAGTCGTCTGGATTAGACGCCCAAACCCGTCTTTGGCTATGCGCCAACCATCGCTAATACGGCTAAGAATAAATGTGTGTTGACACAAATACTGGCTTCCATGACATGCGGCCATGCTTCCCTCAACAAAAATAGACCCTGTCTAGATGGCGCCGTCGATATCCCGCCCATGACGGGGTCGGACAAACATGCAACGCTAAACGCGAACACCGAGACAGGACACCATCTCAAACTTTTCCCTGTCATCCCAAGAGCTTTGGGCCAAACTTGGCCGCTTCCTCATCCCAAACACGCCGGGCGTGCTGCGTCCCTCCCGTGATGCCAAACAAGCATGCAGCAGCCAGTCAAAGCCGCCCCGAACGCCACGCCGACGCCGTCCCATGTTGGATTCCCTCCTCATGTTGCGCTGCCCTCCGGAATCACCCGGATGCTCTGCCTCAGATTCTCCCTCCGTCGCTCATCCTTGGACTGCACCATCACACTTGCCGTCCTCCTGACGTGGGCCGCTAGGTTCTGCACCGAACGCCTGGCCATCCTGTTCGGCGAGTTCGCTGCCGTCACGGGCGACCCGGTACCGGAGGACGACATGGACGACACCGTCTTTGCGGTTGTGGGTGTCGCCACGGTTCGAGGTTCCGCGCCCGGCACATCTACCGGCGATGTGCCCTCCGAGACCACCCTCCGGTGCTCGCCGCTCCATCTGAAGACGCGGGAAATGGCGTCCGAGTACTTCACCCGGAGACGGTCGTCGTCCAGCGAGTGCGCGTGCATGTCTGGACGCGAGCCCGTCGTCAGTCTCCCCGAGCCCGTCATGGGACCTGGAGGAGATGGGGACTGCGACTGCGATGTCGTGTTGATGCCCGTCGGTGGGCGCTTCCTGCCGGACTGAAGCACCTTGGTCGCGAAGCTCAGTCGATTCTTGGGAGGCACAATCGAGTCGCGACCCGACTCGGTGCTGGCCCTGGACGATGCCGCAGCCTTCTTGCGCTCAGAGTTCGCAATCGACGTAGCTGTCGCGTGGTAAAGATCCTTGGCTCCCACATAACTGACCTCCATATGATTGTTTCGCCGTGCCGGCAGGGTCTCAAAGTGATGCATGCCGGGCGACCTGAGCGGTCCAATCTCCGAGTCGCGACGGCGTGGGCTCGCCTCGTCAAAGTCGAGAATCTCAACCCGGGGCGGTACCGGCGATGCAGGAATCCAAGATGCGTAGTTTCGCTTGGAACTGGGGCTGAAGTCCCAATCACTGTCAAAATCTGATTCGTCGTCGTAGTCATCAACAATCAGGCCTAATGTCCGCGTTGGTTCTGATGATGATGGCGGCGGGGCTTTGCTCGGGTTGTCCGGTGTTGACGGTGGGAATGCGAGCTTGCCTGGTGGCAGGGGAGATCGGGGTGGACGCGGTGGCGGGATGGCTTTGTATGCGACATCGAGGCCGGTGATTTGTTTGATCTTGGCGGAAGAACGATGTAGTGTGCAAGGTGTAGTTATCGGGCTTAGAAGTAACGGCGACGACGGTAGATTTGGTGTTGAAAGGCGCCGTGGAGCTAACGCTCTCGTCACCTCTTCATCGCGTGGAAGTCGCCGAGGCGTTGGCGAGCAACTTCGATGTTCTGATGACCTCCTGGATACGGGTGTCGGGCTGTGCTGTATCAAAATCGTACTGATCTCATTTTCGAGTCTCTCTATCGCTCCCCGCCCTGATGGTGCCGGTGATGGCGTGTTCCTCCGTCTGCTTCGCGATCTCGTACTATTGATTGTCGTCCTCGATGCAACAGAGAAAGCCGAGACCTGACGTGAAAAACCAGGTCTCAAAGGAGGAAGTGGTGGTAGGGGCTTTTTCTGGTATGTGCTCGACGGTTGTTGAGGAGGCAGATCGTGTCCAGGCGGAATGGCAATCTCTAAGCCAGGCGGCAACTGGCTGGGGATGATTCGAGGTTCCATCTTGGATGATTCCTCGACGGGACAGTGGGATGGGATTTCGGTGCGGAAGAGGGAAAAAATCCAGCAAGATTGATGTCTAGGACGAAATGCGGGAGTCTGGCGCAATATGTTCCATACCACTGGTAGCAGCCCGTCGATGACCAAGCTGATGAGCGAGACAACCAATCGAATGCGGCGAAATGATTTTCTAGAACTGAGCACGAAGTCTTTGTCGGTGGTGATGACTGGATCGGGAATGGCTAGCTCAAAGTGAATGACTCTCTGGACAAAGAGTTGTCGTGTGGAAAGTAAAGGCCAAGCCGCGGTAGCAAGCCTTCGTCAGTTGAGGACCCCTTCGTTGGACTTCAAGGATTCGAATGGATGTCGGATGTGTGGGATCTCAACGTGCGTTAGAAGAGGGAACAAATAGGTGCCCTCTCAAACGACTGAGTTAGAGGGGGGTTGGCTGCCGTTATCTGCGCCGTGAGAAACCAAAGCATCAGCTGGCATCGTGTGTGCCGAACCATCCACGAAGACGTCTGATGATGTCGAGCTTGTCACTGTTTGACAGTTTGGCTGAGCCACGTTCATTCGTCCAATGAAGCAACTTGATGGCCACATACATTGAGATGATTGCTTGATCAGGCCATTTGTTTGCCCGTACTGGTTGCAAGAGGATGTATGCCAAGGTTGTTTGGAGCAGCTGTCCCTGCATGTTGATCTGCAGGGCTGACGCTGTGATGCTCCTGCTCCCTGTGCCACCCCTGATCTTCCTACCTTGACAGCCCGTCCACTCCGGGGCCGGGGCGGAACGGCAGGAGCATGAACCTAATCGACATTTACACGCGTAAAGGCGTGGGGTCTTCGGCAAGTAAGGTTAGAGCATCTTCGAGGCTTCGCACCGAATGCTTGGCCAGAGTCCGAGACTCGAAGCAGTCTTAGCTTCTACAACCGCCGGTTGACGAGCCGTCGTAGTATGAATGTCCGTCAGCGCGGACAAAGAAGCTAAGAAAATTGTTGCGCCTCGCGCTGAAAGATGGCTCTTGGCTACACTTCGCTCGAGAACGACTATCCAGGAGAGCACTGTTTGTGCTCGGGAAGACAACAGCCCGCGGCGGCCGCGTGCTTTGGCATCATGAGGAGAAACGGCGGCCTGACGTTACTGTCCCGGGACTGCGCAGGCAGCCAGCCCATGGCTCATGCCCCCTTTGCACCCATGCCACGAACGAACAATGCCGCAAACTTGAATGGGTGAAAACACGCAAAATTGCTGGACTGCCTCCTCGATGACCTCTGAGACATTGCCCTTGTCGACCCGTCAGCTTGGGTCGAGCGGGGTGCTTCCCGGGAGAGTGGAACATGGAGGCCGGCCACCTCGAAAGGGAAGCTTCGCCTTTCCCCGCCGAAATCGCCGCACAGAATTGGTCGATGACGGACATCATGATGAATGCTGCCAGGGACAGTCTTTGTCTAGACAAGCCGCTCTAACCGAGTCCCAGCTCTCACAGATCTGGCGCCAAATCCGAGACATGGGGATGAATCGTGATTCTGCTCCAGGGCTTCGCAACCTGACTTGAAATCTCGCCTTCGCGTCTGAAATCCGTAGGGGACGGAGAGATGGAAGTAATAGGCCGTTGAAGGTCGGAATAGCCGTTTGAAATCTCTGCTGTGATCGGATTGGGTATCGAGCGTAGCTCATGGCCTGACAAGCCCCTTTGGAGTTGTTGCCAGACTCACGTCATTCTGTCCGCAAACGGCGATAAACAGCAGTTCCCTCGCTTTACAGAGTGTGGCGGCCTGATGGTAGCCAATCGCGATGCTCTTTCACAGCAGCCCCGGGGGCCAGGCCTGCTCTGATGAACCATGCGCCCCTGCCCGAGTTCTCGACCCGTCTCTTTTCCAAGGCCTCCCGTGTTCACGGCTGAGGAGCTGCCTCGTCGTATGGGATTGATGGGAGGGTTGCCAGGCGAAATTAGCGAAACCGATGTCTTCTCTTGTGGCGATTGCAGTTTAGAAGCTCCCGCTTGTGGTCTTCTCCGCCGGTGGACACGTGCTGCGATCTGTGGATGCTGCATAGCCTCACCCTGCCTCAGCCATTCTCCTGTATGCCGTATGTTTGAATTCAGCAGCAAAGCATTGTGACCCTCAAAGGCGAAGGTCCCAAAGCGTGTTTCTTGAGGCTGGTTCTGAGGCTTATCACAGACGCATGCCCCTGTGTGGCGTACTGCGTCCCTAAGGTTTCCGAGACGGGAATGCTTCATGACGATTGCGAGGGACTCGTATAACATGTGTCATGCAAGCTGGCAAGTTACTGCAAGCCCATGGCTGACGAGAAAAGTCCAGGCGAACAGGTCAAAGGCCAACATCGAAAGGCGTGTCTTCTGGTGTTGCCGAGCCTGAGTACAGTGAATTTTCAAGCCGTGGGGAAAGCTGAAGAAAGGCTGAAGTCGGAGGGATCTGCATGACGGTGCAGCGATCTGAAGATCTCTCAGTCATTCCGCCTGCCCAGGAACATCCTCAATTGTAGAACATGAGGTTGTGATTGGCAACGAGTCTGGATCCACGGTTGGTGACCAGAGCTCCTTTTGGCGGTCTCTGAACTTCCAGCGGAAGTGGTCTTGGACAAGACAACTCTTTGCCTCAACACTTCCACGGATGCGGAAATTAGATTGCGAGCAATAGTAGACGAAAGGTCTCCTTTTCTCATGGCGGCTCATTAACTGCCCGTCCCGCGTTGGGTACGTGGTTACCCGTGCGGGGGGCAGATATCCTGCAGCTAGCTCGAGCACTGGGCAGACTGGATAGGGATGAGCCAATGCCGTCCCATCTTTTTACTGATGGCTTGCAGACGATCTCCAGGCTAGCCAGGGGGGGATCCTCCCGCCTTCTACCTCTCTTCATAACTCCCGTGGTCCAGACGGCGCCAGCACAGGTTCAATCTCCTGGCTGGTGTCAGTATGCGTCTGGCGTGCGTCAGCTCTGACTTCTTCGAGTCAAGCTGGCGTCAGCTACGCCATGTGTCTATGTACAGATGGGCTTGCGACTGCGGTCGCGGTCAATCGCGTTCGCAGCCAAACATTCCGCGCGCCAGCTGGGTCGTAGTTTACCCGTGTGTCTTGGATCTGATCCAGAGGTAGCGCTTGGGGTGCCTAGGGAGCCTAGCATTCCTCTTGACTTGAGATTCTCCTTGCTTGTGAGCCAAATAGGAAATAGGAAGTCCATGCAACAATCAACAAAGCCGGAGAGGAAGTAGCAAGTCCTTGCGAGCTCCTATTGTGCAGGCCATGATTCGCCGATACGTGAGTCCACGACGACGACCGACGTCCTTCCGTCTGCCCATCTGGGTCTGGGTACTCCTTGCCATTGGGCTGCTCGAGTCTGCGTACCACTGTAGCAGATTCAGGGTACCGTTGCCAGTCGAAGAGCAAGATGAGCCGTTCTACACGTCGTGTCGTGAGCCAGACGTGACCGGCAATCGCGAGAACGGAGTGATTGTCATGCTCGCGAGAAATTCGGAGCTCGAAGCCGCAAACCATACCGTCGCATCTTTCGAGAGGCACTTCAATCGATGGTTCCATTACCCAATCGTGTTCCTCAACGATGAGCCGTTCGACGACAGGTTCATGGAGGTGCTGGGGAGTACATCGAGCGGAGATGTGACATTCGAGACAATACAACGGGAGGACTGGACGTTTCCGACGTGGCTCAACCAAACAGCGGCGAAGGAAAGCATCGCCAAGCAGGGAGCACGTGGAACAATACATGCTGGGCAAGAAGGCTACCACCACATGTGCCGGTTCTATTCAGGGTGAGTAAGAAGGCTGGGCAGGTACCGTGTACTTGAAAGGGAGAGACTGACCGGAAGCAACGCAGGAAATTCTACCACCTCGAAGTACTCCAAAAGTACAAGTGGTACTGGCGACTCGAACCGGACGTCGATTTCTACTGCTCGATAACATACGATCCGTTCGTCGAAATGGCCCGGCGCAAGAAGGTGTATGGCTTCACGTTGTCTCTCTGGGAGGAATGGGCCACGGTCCCGTCGCTGTTCCGACACACGGCCGAGTTCAAGGAGGCCTTCGACATCGCGTCATCGTCGCTTTGGACGGCGATGATGGAGCCGTCCTGGCTGCCGTATCCACTGAGATCGTTGATGAGCTTTTTACCGCATCGCGATCGATTCGGCGACGCCTGGAGCGGCTGCCATTACTGGAGCAATTTCGAGATTGCAGATCTCGACTTCTTCAGGGGCAAACAATACCAGTCGTTCTTCAGAGTGCTCGAAAACACAGGCGGGTTCTATTTCGAAAGGGTGAGTCGACAACCGCGCGTTGAAGAATACGTCGAGGTACATGCTGGTGTTGGGGAGTGTAAGAAGGAAGAAGCCGGCCGGGGTGAATTGGGAAAGAAGTCACTTCCTTTTCAAGACTGCCGAGCCGCTTCCCGGAATACCTCCACTACGCCGCTACCTTGGCGACTTTCGGGTTGCACAAGATCGCTAACAGGGATTTGCTGTTGCATTTAGTGGGGAGATGCCGCTGTACATTCGCTGGCTGTGGGCATGCTCCTTGACCCCAGCCAGGTTCACCACTTTGAAGACTTTGGATACAGACATGACGACGTCTTCCAGTGTCCTGCGAATGCCCCGGGAGGGCAGTTAGAAGGCTCTCGTAGGCTTGGCAACGAAACATTCTCGCCGCCAATCGAAGGCGGGATCGGTTGCCGTTGCGAATGCGACGGTCGGAGGAGGAGCAATTACAATGGATACTGCTTGAATAAGTTGAAGGCGCCGAACACAGCGAAAAGGCCTTGGCTGTCTTGGTCGCTGTGAACAAGCGCCCTTGCATTGGATTGTAGCGTTGGAGGAAATAATGGGAGACGGGTTCCTGTGTAAGTTGCCTACCTTACCAGGAGACTCAGAGGATAAACGAAGAAGATACCCATGTCATAATCGCATATACAGCTTTATATAGAACAGGTTTATTTGAATAAAATCTATAGACTCGATAAAAGCTGTCGAACTCCGGCGGGCCCCAAGCAGATCGCTGATTTTGACCGCTCTTCCGTCTCGGCCGATAACTCCAGGGATTCCTAATCACACACTACATTACAGTATCTTTCTCATCAGGGGGCTCGCTGGGCCCCTAATCTTCGTCAGAGTCATACTTGCCCTGGTAGTCTCCCAGCAAGATATCGTCAACTCCCAGTCCCGACGTGTTGTTCCTAAGCCACTCCGTCTCGACTCGGAAGAATATCCACACCCACCGTCGAAATACCTCAAGAGATTGCAAAAGGAAAATGGAGCTCTCAAAGTCAGTGAACTTGTCCAAGGTCGCGCTCAGCTTGATGGACCAAGTGCAGCGCAGCATCAAATCCATCCCGATAACGCAGTAGTAGATGACGGGCTGCTGGAAGACAAGTCGCCGCCGCAGGCCGAATGGATGTTCCGGGTTGTTGCGCTCCCTGGCCGAGGAGAAGAGAGTCAAGTCCCAATCCTTGGCCACATCCCAATACCAAGAGTAAAGCGAGTTGACCAGTGCTGCCACCAACCACGCCCTGTTCAGTCCGGGCGCAGACGTGCCGGCCGGCAAGCTGCGCTGCATTGCGCCGAAGATAATAACCGGAAACGCTGTCGCGTACTTGGTTGCGTTGGCAAGATGCTGACCGCCCCAGCCGACAGACTCCTTGTACGGCGCCCTCTTTACTCGCAGATATTCAATGATACACTGTCGGAATCGGATCGCGAAAGGCACGGCCATGATGAGCGGAACCATGACAGTTCCGCCACAATTGCGGTCTGGGCGGGCGGTCGAGGAGCCAGACGGCGTGAAGAACATGCAGAGGACAACGTAGAGGTCTCCCAAGATTTTCGAGTAGCTCGTCAACACATCGGCGAGCAGGATGTCTCCGAACTTGCCATCCTGAGCCTGCGCGATCCCTCCGATGCTCACGCGCTTCAGCGTCGCAAGGAATCGTGAGCGCCCGCCGTGTGAGAAGCTGCGGATCGGGACGAAGAAGATGGCCGCGAGGGCGACAAAGTATGTCATCGGCAGCCAGTCATATTCGATAACGAGGGAGGGTGTGCGACGGGTGAAGATCCAGAACGTCGAGATCGAGAGGAAGAAGACGGTGGACAGAACGGTCGCGAGGCGGTATGTCGAGAGGTGATGCGCCGGCTCCGTCGGAGAGGATCGAGTAGGGTATCGGATCAAGGTGGGCACGTCGATTTTGAACTTGTGAAGGCAGTGGAGGTTCACACCCCAACCCCAGACGGCTATCTTGCTGTCAGTTTCGTTTTCTAAGTACCAGGTATTGGCGACTAACCCAGTATGATAATAAATCCAATGCGATAGGGCAGGGGAAAGGTCAAGCTGAACGAGTCGAGCTCCGACTCGACCTTCGGATCACCGTCCATGGCGCTGGGTGAGAAGGGAACAAGGCATCGAGAACGGAAAGGAGGGGCGGGCTCTACGAAGCCAGAACTGTGTCCAAAGGAGTGACTAGAACTCAAAAAAACTTCATGCGAATTAGAATCGTGGTCGACCGCGACTGGAAGTGTATCACGAGGAACCGACTTCAAGCGGAGGGAGGGATGCGTTGAATGCGCCGTGTCCAGTTCAGGAGTAGATTGAATTAATTGTCCGCCGGCTTATCGTTATCAGCATGGTCCGTGCTTCGAGATCTTACGTACCTCTGCCGGATGACGTCCACTCCTCTTAATTAGCAATGGGTAATGATTTGCTAACTTTCCCATTCTGATTGCATTTGAATTTGAACATGTCAAGCAACCGGGGATTCGTCTCTTGGGAGGACCACTTCTCGCTCAAACTCGACGATGTCTCGCAATTTCCCACAAGTGTCACAGCGCCGATTTTCGATGTTTGTCTTCTCACCGAGGCTCACCGAGGCGTCTGGTCACATCTCGATCCGAGTTCGTGAGGGCGGGATCGTCAGCGCCATGCACAAACAATGGGCTTTCTGACCACCAACCCGAGTTAGAACTTTTGGCTGCATTCAAGCGCCCGTTTGACGGGCGGGGTGCGTTTCTGCAACGTCACTCAAAGGATGAAAACCGTAACCCCTCCGGCCGGCCATCGGCGCGGGAAACAGATAACTAACCGCGTGATTGAGCTACCTATTTGAAGTTGTCCTCTGAAGACAACTTTCCATTTTCAGTTTGTCTTCGAACTCCATAGACATAGTCGATTTTCTCATTCATCCATCATGTCTCCAAAACGAATTCCCAAGTACGTCCTCGCTTCCGTGGCCATCTCACTTGGAGGGCTTGCAAATGGCCTCGACACAGGCTCCATCGGAGCCATAACAGCCATGTCTCAATTCAAGGAATCGATAGGAAACTTAAGCCCCTTCCTCGTTGGTTTCACAGTCTCACTCATAATGCTTACCGGTGCCGTTCCGTCCGTCTTGACCGGGTACCTCGCCGACAGGTTTGGACGTCTGAAGTTGAATGTCGCGGGTGCCATTTTGTTCGGAATCGGAGCGCTACTCCAGGGCACAGCATACACGCTGCCGCACTTCATTTTCGGTAGGGCGTTGGCTGGCCTCGGCGAGGGTGTCTTTCTGGGCAACTTGAGCGTCTACATCTGTGAAATCTCCCCCGCCAAATCCAGGGGCATGCTGGCCGGACTCCCGCAGTTCATGTCGACCGCGGGAGTCTGTGTTGGGTACTTTGCCGCCTACGGTACCGTTTACATCGAATCGAGCCTGTCCTGGCGGCTACCCTATGTAATTCAGGGTGTTTGCGCCGTCTTGTTCGGAGCCGGCAGCCTCGTCCTCCCTGAATCTCCGAGGTGGTTGCTACTTCATGGCCGTCGAGCTGATGCCATGCGGGCCCTCGAACAACTCGACTTTTCCAGAGGTGAAGCTGAGAGGGACTTCCTCTCTGGATCACAATCAGAACAGCGGCTAAGTCTCTCTCCCTGGCAGAGCTTCACTCTGCTATTCAAGAGAGGATATCGTGCTAGGACGACCCTAGCCATCTTCATTCTCGGCATGATTCAGCTGTCCGGCATCGACGGCGTCGTCTATGTGAGTCTTCTCAACGATTGCTCCCATCCGCCGCTGACAAATCCAAGTACGCACCAATCCTATTCGCACGAGCTGGCCTCCCGGGGGAAACCGCCGCTTTCCTAGCTTCCGGCCTGTCGGCAATTCTGATGTTAGCCATCTCTGTTCCAGCCTTCTTACTCGCCGATAAATGGGGTCGGCGGACCTCAGCCATCTCAGGGGGCGTCGGCCTCACATGCTGCATGCTGCTAATGGGAATTCTGTACGCTGCTGGAGTTGTCCATCCATACGGGGCCGCTCGCTGGGTCGTCATCATCTGCGTCTTTGCTTTCGGCCTGACGTACTGCGCGACATGGAACATTGTCGGCAAAGTCTACGCCAGTGAGATCCAGCCAGGGAACACCCGCGCCGCAGCAAATTGTGTGGGGACCGGCGTCAACTTTGTAAGTGCTGCGTTTTCAGAGATTCTCGAGGGACTTCGGCTTATATAGTCGCATAGCTTTGCAACTGGATTGTCGCCATGATTACCCCTATTCTCCTCAACAAGTCCGCCTTCGGAGCCTACTTCCTCTTCGCCGGTCTGGCCTTCGGTACTACCGCAGTCCTAGCTGCTTACATGCCTGAGACACGTGGCCGGTCACTGGAAAGCATACAAGAAGCCTTTCATCGGCCCCCGTTCAAGGGCCTGGATCACTACTTGAGGCATCTTAAGCCCCGTCACAGGAGAGCCGTCCGGGAGGAAGACCCCACCGGCTCCGGTGTGGAGCTCGGTCCGTCCGGCCGGTCGGCCGCGAGTAGTGTTGTCGGTGCCGCTTCGAGCGGACTACGGCTTGACGTTTCAACGTAGGCGTGTTGGATCCCACCAAGTGTCTTTAATCTGGAAGGTGAGCTCTATGTCTCTTGTAGAAAATTGTCTAAATACTTTGCCGTTGCGTATTGTCTACGAGGGACATTGGACTCATATTACAGACTCGGTTGATCGGATATGAGGAGGTAAAGAATATCTTTGCTGTATTAGGAACAACAAATGCATGATGCCCGGGACACGGAACTCGACTGGCCGAGACCCAGTTCTGGCATTTTGATGTTATTTGACCGTCGAATTGACAACTGATATGGGAAATTTGAATAGAATAGAAAGATCTCGGATTGAATTGTCATTGTCTAGTCTTGCTTGGCAATCTTGCCAATCGATTCATTGGCCGACTGAATGTTGTCTAACAATTCTTGCTCGTACGCCTGCGCTCATCGTGTCATTGATTCACATCATTGTTCGAACCCTTTCCGATATACAATTACAGGCAATTGCTAGAATGTATCGAGCTTGTCTTCACAGACAGGTTTAGAAACAATGCCGAAGAAACCGCCAGCGATGCCACTGATAGCTCCCGCCACAGCTCCTGCAGCATCTAGAATATTTTCGCATCCCTCTAAAAATCAGTTAGTCAAGTTGATTTGTATAAAACAGAATTAGAAAAGAAAAGGGGAGAAGAAAGCCAAGGAGATTGCTGAGAGCGTTGAAGGCGGAGAAGGAACTAGAAGACAGCAGCAGGCTTACCTTTTTCAGCATCACCTAGCCTAACCTTGATTTTCATTTCGCTCTTGAGCACGTCGTCTTCGTACCTACTGACAGCAATAAAATTGGGAAATTGAGTCATCTTGCATGTGCCCCTCATTGGTCCGATGGCGCCAGGAAATAGGAAGTTATAATCTCTGTCCACAACGTCGATTGTAGCTGGTTCTTCCGTCCTAGCAGTCTGCATGATGGCCTCGATCAAATGGTCTCGCTCGATCTCATTGATCCATTGTCCCTCGGCCGTGATTTCGATGTCGGTGAGTTCTGGACCGGTGGAGCCTCCCGTCCATCTGACCTCACGGGACCATTTCGTGCCTTCGTCGCAATGAAAACTGTCCTTGGCGCAGAGCTCCTCGAGGCCCTTGAAAGTGTAGTGGACAGATGCGTCACAGCCGTAGTCAATCTTGGTTTTCCCGTAAGTGACCCTGGTTTTGACCTTCTTCTCGCGTTTGGCGAAGAGGCTTTGGGGCTCAACTCTTGGTTTCAAGCTGCCTGACCCCCAACGGCTGTCGACAATGGCAAGGCCGCTATCAACCAATGGAGACGGTTGAACGGTAGGTGCTGACACCAGAAGAGCGAAAATGATGTTCTTAAGACAATGCATAGTGGTAAAGTAAGAAGTTGTTCGTTTCCGAGGCCAGCAATTTGCGTCTGTTGAAAAAGTTCGTCGGATTGAGGTAGCAAAGAAGAAGTGTAGTAGAGAAGCTTGCAAAGCACGTCAAGAATACAGAAACTGAGCCGGTTCTTATATCTCGAGTAGCTGTGAGTTTCATCAATGGATGGTGCAGAGCCAATAAGTGTCCGTCTTCATCCGTGTCGCACATCTCCCAGTCAGCCTCGCCCGTCTTCTATGATACTTTCAAGAGTTATTAAGATGAAGACGTCATTTTTATCCCTTTCTTCTCTGCAATAGGCAGTAAAACTACAGAAGCCTTGGGTTTGACGAAAGGTTCAGGGAACGTTTTGATCATCCGCTGACGGCTGGGTTGTGCAAACACCGCCTCTGTCGCAGGGCATGATGGTTGCCTGCGAGGCGTCAGAGTCAAACGACGGAAGCCAAGGAAAGATCTCCCTTATGATATGTCTTAAACTCCCTCCGCTTTAAACCAAGCCACGAACAAACCATCAACCTAATTGAAACCGGTCACTAGATCTATTCATGTCAGCAGCCGCGCCGTCAGAGTCTTTCATTCTCTTCGGACTCAACGTAAAAATTCAAGAGCATTTGAGACGAGAGGAACTTCCGTCAATGATTGCGTCAAATTAGCGAGAAAGCATACCTATGCTTGATCAGCAGGCTCACTTGCATCGAGTTCTGCTCAAAAGGGTAATAACATGTACAACTTTTCGTCGAAAAGGCCTGCATTTTACAGACGTCTACCAAGAATTCCCACACCATATTCACACACAGCACGCAGGTGAAAGGAGGTGTAAGCTAGTTGTTCTGGTAAACGTCAACTTTCTCCGCTTCGCCTGGAATTGTCCTAAGCGCAGACCTCGCCAGGTCGGGTTTGAAGCTACATGGGAAAACTGTTCACATTGGCGCTGCGGAAATCATCCACAATCCTCACCACCAGAGGCATTGGACTCACAAGTTTTAAGACTAGGTTGATCGGATATGAGGAGGCAAAGAGACTAGAAACACCTTTTAACCTCTTATGTGACAAGAGAAATTGGGCGAGGAACTGTGGAGTTTTCCGTTCATGAAGATCGCTGAGGATGTGCTGTCGAAACTGGATACCTGCGTCTACTCAGGGGCTCGGGCAGTTCGGAGACCACGTGCCGTACACATGGACGCCAGCCGTACCTTAGCTCTTTTCTTTCTCCTGATTACGGTCTTTCATTCAACTAGGAGTTCTTGCTCAACGGTGATCAAAACGAGATTGGATTCACGGGTTATCAATGCGTAGGCATTAATCCAGTAGTGCAGAACAAGACCTTAGCCATCGAGTGCCAACACAAAACGAGAGCGAACGAGTTTGTACCCATCCTCCATGCCATCTTCCAGGCTGTAGAATAGTCTGCATTCTCGTGGTTCATCTTCAACCTTCATTGCCCCAGGCTTATGTGGATCAAATACTCATGCTTTTGATTGTGACGAAAAGCAAAGGACGTAGATGTTATCCCTCCTTGTGAGATCCGTGTATCTCATAACCTCTCCAACATTCGCATCAAATGTCGTGCAAGAACCAGCTCATTGCCGTGCCTAATCTTGGAGACTTGCCATCTCCCCTTTTAAGCCGCAACAGCCTCCACACCCACCTGCACTGCCCTCTCAACAAACTCAGCCGTCTCCGCGGTCCTCGACAAGAACGGCGAATGCGACGTCCCCTTAAACGTAATCTTCAGCGCATCCGGGCCCAATGCCTCCGCCATCATCTCCTGCGCGAAAAACGGGATCGCGTGGTCGTCCTCGCACGCAATGTACGCGCAGGGGATGTCGTGCCACGGCTCGTAGGTCACGCGCTCCTCGAACGCCTTGACGGTCTGGTGCTGGAGCATGCCGACGCACTTTGAGGTGATCTCGGGCGCGACATCCTGGTAAAAGACCTCTTCGGGGTTGTTTACAAAGATCTTGCCGTCCTACGTTTGTTGTTTTAGTATCTGATCACGATGTGTCGAACAAGTCCGCCCCCTATTAGAGGAGAGTGGTACGATAACTCACCTCGATTCTCATCCATGGCTGAGGCTCATTTCTGGTCAGATCCCATACGCCGGTTCCAGTCGGCGCCACGAAGGCGGCAATGTACACAAACGCGATCACGCCGCCAGCCGTGCCCTCCGCGGCACGCTGCTTGTACCCGAGGCCCTTGACAGCTTGGGCGCCCACGATACCGCCGTATGAGTGTGCCACGAGGACGACTTGCCTCCCCTGGTCCGCTAGTTCCTCAATGACAGCGTGAGCGGAAGCCGCGTCGTCGAACATGCCCTTCGTGGGCGGCTCGGCGCCGACGGAAACGTTCGTCGTGGTCCTGGTCTCCCACCCCCTTTGGTGAAGTTCGGTCTGGAAGACTTCAAAGGACTCAGGGGAGTGCCATGCTCCTGGCGTAAGGACGATGACTGGCTTGGAAGACATTGTTCAAGTGGGGTTTGGATGAGTGTTGAACAAGGGGCTTGGATTGGGTAGAGTGTGTGAGAGAATGGTATTTTGTGAGACGGACAGAAAGCTTGATTAGAGAAGATATCTCCTAACACGAACATCCCTCAAATATATCTGAATCCATGCAGCTTCGATATCCGATCTAACCAGTAGACGTTGGGGACTTTGGACAAGTGTACCTTACCTGACCCATCATCGTGGATACAGTCAGACGAACCGTCAGCGCTTTACCAAACGTAGTGACTTGAAGAGGATCCAACTCGTTGCCCAACGAATGAAACAACACCTCGATTCTTCAACCTTACGCAAGAAAGCTTACTAAACCCCCATTGAGGGGTTTTCTGCCCTTGACTGTTGGTTCTGAGGTCGTCTTCGTTGCGGGGCGATATCTGCAGGACTTCGGACTTTTGCGAGTCGCGTGTTCTGGGTGGAGTGATGGGCTGACGCCAGTTCACCGCGAGTCTTGTTTGTAAGAAGAGGCAGTGAAGGGTTTGGGAACAGGCTAGAAACCATTCATTCTAGATATGCAGTTTGAAGTCAAAATTAGGCTAGAAAGACGGATGACCATGCATGTGGTAAACATGGGTCAGCCATTTAGGGCTGACAGCGGCAGCTAAAGACCAAGCCACGCTCGAGATGCTGATTTTCAGATATATCAAGCTGCCGGTATAAATTCCTTGGCTTGGTAAACTTGCCGTCAACCGCAGACCATGAAGATGATCTCCTCTGCTTCGTCGCACCGGTATTTATCTCACCTTGCGCAACTCTCACATCCAGACCTGCGTCCTGATGACGGATAAATTTGCCATTGCCAGATTCTATGCCGTGATCATGTTACTCGTATGATCCATTTACCACAGAAGAGGAAAAGGGGTTTTTGACTACGGACGACGACCTGTCATTACGTGAGCATTTGGTGCAGCTTAGCTCGACGCCGTGGCTGTTCGACTTGCTCAACAACGAACCGCAGCATCGGCACTAATTGTGTTTCCAAACAGAAGCAACTACTTCGTCTCCCTTTGAATAGCCACAGCGGCCAATTCTGAAACGGAATACCATCGATAAAAGCTCCCACCCGTCCTGCCATCTCCCAATCCCGGAACAAATACGTCGTCAGGGGCATATTTGGGTCGCGTCAAGACGAAGGAAAAGCCTAGTATCCAGCCGAGCAAACAGAGCTATCAGAAGAACGATGTTCAGCGTCTCCCCATTTGTCATCCGCCCGCAGCCTGCGTAGTCTATCTCGCGCTTATTCACATGAAGTTGTAAAACGGTTTGAAAGAAGGTAGCTACCAAGACCCTTGACTCAAAGCAGGACGTCATGTCTACCAGGGTAGGGAATACTGAAACTGCACTCAAGTCAACATCTACATTCGCTTGGTCTGGATAACTTTGGTTGGGTGCCTCTAGCACTATGTATGAGGTCAGCACATCTGTGGGCGAAGGCTGCGTGATCAACCAAGGGTCTAAGAACTTATAAAGAAACAACATAAGTAGACTCTGGCAGGATGGGATAAAGGAGGCGGCATAACAAGTATTGCTTGCTTTCACATGCGCGGTCATTCATAGCACAGGTTCATCATCAACGTCACAGAGTTCTAAAAGCCTTTCTTCATAACTGAATATCAATTTACCCGCAAACCGTAATGCAAAGTGGAGGGCCTAACGCGCAAGAGGTATATAAATCCCAACCCGGAGGGATGTCCCAAAGTTTCATTTCATTGTGAACCCAGAAAAACCTTTTACAACTCGTCGTGACCGTCCTCCTTGGCCTCCTTGGTCTCCTTAGCCTTCTCGGCCTTCTCAGACTCGGTGGCGGCAGGGGCGGCCTGGCTCTCCTCGGCACCCTCCTCCTTGATGGAGACCTCGGCCTTGTACTTGCCGTTCTCCTTGATGAACTCGATGAGGTCCTCAACAGAGCGGGAGCCAGAGTAGGTGACGGCGTCCTTCTTGGCACCGGCGGGGTAGAGCTTGATGGTGGGGAAGCCCTGGATCTCATCAGGGACGTCGTTGGCGGTAGCGTCAACCTTGGCGATGACAACCTTGTCCTTGTACTCAGACTTGGCGTAGAGCTCACCAAGCTGGTCGTACTTGGGGGCCAGAGCCTTGCAGTGACCGCACCAGGGGGCGTAGAACTCAATCAGGACATCCTTCTTGTCGTCAAGGACAACGTCCTCGTAGTTCTTGGCGACAACAATGGTGACGGGGCCGTCCTGGGACTCGGGGACGGGCTCAGACTTGATGCTGGGCTCGACCTTGCCGCTGGAGAACTCCTCGACGAACTTGGCGATGTCGTCGTGGGTGATCTTCTTGTCCTGGTCGAAGGGGAACTTCTGGTTCTTGACGGTCTCCTGGATGGCGAAAGAGGGGAACTTGTCGGTCTTGAGGTTCAGGTTGCCGGCGTGGGCACCGAAAGCCTTGGCGTCAATGGTGGCGAAGTTGATCTTGCCGCGGTACTTCTCGGCGATGGGCTTCAGCTCCTTGCCAAGCTCCTCACGCTCCTCGGGGGTCTCGGCGAAGATGTAGGCGAGGGGGATGCCGGCGGACATGTAGCCGGAGTAGGTCTCGGGGCCGACCTCGCCGATGAGGGGAGTGGCGGCGGTCTGGGCGAAGCTCTCAATGGCCTCGGCGTCGAACTTCTCAGTGAAGGTAGCCTTGCCCTCGTCGAAAGACTTGTAGAGGACAATGGCGGGGGCCTTGACGCCCTCAGCCTCAGCAACAGCAGCATCGTTGACGCCACCGAAGAGGTAAGTGTCACGGTGCTTCTCAGCGACCTTGGTGAAGGTCTCGTTGGAGGCCTTGTCGGAGGCGTCGATGTAGGCGACGAGGACAACCTTGTCGGCGGTCTTGAACTCCTCGAGGGTGTCCTTGGTCAGGATGGAGACGGCAGG
Organism: Colletotrichum horii; assembly: GCA_027406005.1. Classification (NCBI taxonomy): domain Eukaryota; kingdom Fungi; phylum Ascomycota; class Sordariomycetes; order Glomerellales; family Glomerellaceae; genus Colletotrichum; species Colletotrichum horii. The sequence continues at coordinate 5,491,258 of JANVYB010000001.1, read as the reverse complement.
CAGGGACTGCTTGACCATGTAGGAGGTGATGGCAGCAGCCTTGCGCTGGCCGGAGTAGGGGGAGATGCTGTCGGGGCCACGGAAGACCTTGAGGGTGGGGTAACCCTCAACGCCGTACTCCTGGCAGAGGTCGGCCTCCTCAGTGCAGTCGACCTTGACGAGCTTGATGTTCTTCTCCTTGAGGGAGGTGGCAGCCTCCTCGTACTCGGGGGCGAGGGCCTTGCAGTGACCGCACCAGGGGGCGAAGACTGGAAGACAAGAGTCAGTTCATGCTGGATCGCAAGCGTTTTGGATCGCAAGCTACTCACACTCAGCAAGGACCAGGTCGTTGGTCTTGATGAAGTCGTTGAAGTCGTCCTTCTTCAACTGGGTGACATCGCTGGCGGAAACCGCGGCGGCGGCGGCCAAGAGGCCGAAGGCAACACGCTTGCAGAACATTTTGACCCTGAAGCAGGAACTGTCAGTACTCTGTAAAGCAAAACGAAGCGAAGCTCAACAAGTCGCTGGTGAAGATTTTGTATGGTGTGGCGAGAGGGAGAAAGCGGTCGGCGGCAGCTTCACGATAGCTGTCCTTTGCGACCGTTTGGTGAATGTGGAGGTAGTGGGGAGCTTCAAACGTCGAACTCGATATGGACAATGGGATGGGATTGGGAGAGCTGCTTACCTTTCTTGACCTGAAGAAAATGAACAGTGAGGAAGGAAAAATTCACGCTTGGGAAGGAGGCGGACAAGTCAGGCTCCAGAAGGGTGTGAATGGGAAGAGGTTCTGTCTTAAGTAGGTAGTGGAGGGACGAGCCAGCTGGAGGTTTTCTGGACAAGATTTCGGACCATGGATTTCCAAAGGGCAATTGAGAACAGGTGTCCCTTTTTCCAGGAACCGCCGTCAGCTCATGCGTTCACTAAGGCGGCGGCGGTTGTCTGTGTGGGTTAGCGGCAGGGTGGGTAAATTAGTACGTAGTATTTAGTATTTTTTAGTTTAGTATTAGTTTAGTATACTAAAGTATGTTTTTTTGCTTACTAATTTAGTATGAGTTTAGTTTAGTATTTTTTTTTTTTTAGTATATTAAACTAATACTAATACTAACTAAAATACTAAAAGATACTAAAGCTTTTTAATAAATCTATATATATTTAAATAGCTATTATATAATAAAAAAGCCTATTTAGAAGTACTTAATATATTAATTCAGGGGTACTTATTATATCTTAGAGATAATAAGTAATATTATTAATTTAAAAAAGAATTATTAATTACTTTAAAATACTATAAAGCTCTATAACTTGCATAATAGTAGAGCTAAAAGTAAATAAAAATTAAATTTAAATCCGCCTAATTTTCTAGATATAGAAAACATATACTTAAGACGCATAGACCTGCACAGGTCTAAGCGTACAGATCTAAAAACTAACTAAGAGATTTAAACTTCTTAACTATATATCTCTATAACTAGCCACACTAGCACCAAACAGTTTGAACTTTTTATAGCTTAAGCGCTATTAGTTGTATATCTAAGCGTTTTAGCTGCATATTAGCTTTGAATTACCTCTTGAAACTCTATAAGATTTGTTTATAAAAGAAGAACTTTTTCTTTCAGTTATCTCTTTTATTTCTTATCTTTTATATATATATATATATATATCAATCTATATCTATTTCAACCCCTCTATAAGAATATTCTATTCAAAATGCAAAAAACTACTAAAGTCAGCTTTTAGCACTATATTGCTCCCCCTTTTACTTTATATTATAGTAAGGCTTTTTTAATTAATCTTTCTATTTATCTTTTAGTTATTATAAGCTATAATATAGCAAAAAAAACCCTTATAAAAGCTTCTGAATCAAATAATATTTTATAAGTAACTATATATTACTATAAAAATACTTTTAAGAAGGAATTATACTTAATAACTTATGCTGAAATTGAATTATTATTAGCATTAAATATTTAGTTATATCAACAAAGGCTTATTCGACAAGCTATATTAAAGCAGCCTAAAGTGGATTTATCTTTTATTAAATATAAATATAAGGCTGAAAATATAGAATTATACTTAAGAAATAAGTATAAAAATATAGAGGATTATATATTTTAAATACCTAATTTAGAAAATTAGTTTAAATCACTTAGGTATTTTAAAAGGACGCCTAAACCTATAATAATACCTCTAAAAAGAACTATAGCTTAAGTTATAGATTTTTCTTCAGATAAAGGTTTATAGTTAGTAGTAGTTTAGCTAATTAAATTTATTTTTTATTAAAATTAACTATTAAATAATATAATATTCTATTTTTAAATAAAATTAAAGTTAAAAGAAGTTTATATAAAACAGTTTTAAAACAAACTTTAAATTAAGTTTGTTTTATATAAACTTACTTTTATTACTAATAACTTAATTACTAAGAAAAAAGTATTATTTAAGAGTAAGCTTTTCCCCTCTTAAATTCTACTCTTTTCTTTCTTTAAAACTATTTATACTACTTTCTTACCTCTTTTACTAATATTACTATTAAAGTTATTATTTATTTTATATTATACTATATAATAGTATTATATAGTATAATTAATTACTTAAAATAGATGCTTTTACTTCTTTTACTACTATTTCTTCTAGAGATAACTCTCTTAGTGAGAGTACTTAAGCTTCTTACTCTACTATACTTAATACTCCTACTACTACTATTACTACTATTAATACTAGTACTAAATTTAAGGATTCTGAAAATAATAAAGAATCCTATAGTTTAGGCCCTAGTAATAATAGTAGAACTTATATTTTTCAAAATAATCTTTTTACTTGAACTCTTTTACTTATAAATTATAGTTATAAAAGAAAAATGCTTATTATTTATACTGAGTAAGTAATTCTTAACTATATATATATATATATATATATATATATATATATATATATATTATACTTTTTATATTATTTATACTAATAGTTTATAGGTGTGGAAAAGAATAGAAACCAGAAGTTAAAAACTTTTAAAGTTCTAACTTTGTTAAATATTATTAAAAATATCACCCTACTATTGCTTATAATAAAAAATCAGAAAAAACACTACAAAAAAGTAAGTTATATATAATATATTATTAAGTATTATATATTAATATTATACTAATAATTTATAGAATCTTTAACAATAAATACTATACAACAAGCTTTTATAGCTTCTGAAGCTAGAAAACGACAACGTTCTAGTACTATAACAGATTTTATAGAAGAAGAAGCATATTTAAAAGTGTTAAATTTCCTTATAGAGAATAATATCTCTTTTAGGGTTATTGATTCTTCTTTTTTTTAAGAATTACTATCTTATTATAATAAGTAAGTAATATATATATATATATATATTTATAATATTAATATACTAATTATTATATAGATCAAATATTATAGTAAATCGAAAGAAGATTTAAAGCCTTCTTTCTGATACTTATAGTAGATTTATATCTACTATAAATTCAGAAATTAAAGCTAATATTAATAGCTTAGGAAGGTTTTCTCTTACTTTTGATATATGGACTTCTAAGCCTCAAGATGCCTACTTAGGCTGTATTTTAAGCTATATAAATACAGACTTTAAATTAATCTTTAAACTTACTAGTAAGTATATTATTATATTCTATTTATTATTATTTAAAATAAATACTAATATTTATATAGGTTTTAAAGAATTAGTAGACCCTCATACTGAGGTCTATATACTTAAAGAGTTTAGAGATTCTATTATAGAATTTCCAGACTTACAATTATCAACAATTCAAAGGTAAATTTACTTAGTTATTTATATATATATATATATATATATATATATATATATATATATAAACTGTTTATTAATATATACTAATATATAAAATAGTATTACAAGGGATAATGCTAGCAATAATAATACTTTTATTGAACAATTTTCTAATAGCTATTTATTAGCTTCTAGAAAAGAGTTTAATAGAGATATTTATTGCATATTATATATAATTAATATTATAGTAAACGATATATTATCTCAGTTTACTTTAACTGCTAAAGAGGAGGAAAAGCTATTTAATTATACTAATAATACTAAAAGTATTATTAGTAATATAGCTATAGATGAAGAGGTTGAAGCAGAACCTACAGAAGAAACTACAAATCCACTTAGTAGTAAGTATATTTTTATTATTATTTATTTTTATTATATTTAATATATTTAAAATATACTAATATATATATATATATATATTATAGGTCTTTTTACTTAAATTCGAAAAATCTGTGTTATAGTTAAATATACTAGAGATATAAAAAGATTAATTTCAAACAGTATTAATTACTGCAAAAGAAATAATTAAATCTCTAGTAATTTTAATAAAAAGGTTATTCCTTTAGGTAAGTATATTTATTTAACTAAAATAAGCTTATAACTAATTTATTTTATAGATAATATAACTAGGTGGAGCTCTACCTATAAAATGCTTATTACTCTTATAGAGTTTAAGCCTATATTATCTTGGGTTAAAAATAACACTAAGAATAAAGAGTTTATTAGACTCTATCTAACAAACTAAGAATTTATTGCTATAAACGATTTAATATCTATATTAGAGGTTTTTATTAGACCTTCTATTAGATTACAATCTCAGCTATATATCAGTCTTAATAAAAGTAAGTTATATTATATATAATAATATTATATTTATATATATACTAATATTAAATTTAATAGGCTTAGTATATATATATAGAATGCATAAAAAGCTTTTTAATTTATATACTAAGTTTAGTAACTTTCGAGTAGTAATTCCAGAATTAGTAAGTATAATAATTTATTATTAAATATTATATTAATACTAATATAAAATAGGCTGCTTATTATAAAGTACTTTCTAGAAGTATTGAAAAAGGCCTTGAAAAGTTTTATATTTATTGGCCTAAAAGCTTTAATTATCTTAAACTGCCTAAGTTTAAAAACTATATATTAGGCTATATATTAGACCTCAGATTCAAATTATGCCACTTTAATTATAATGAAATTCTACATCATTATGATACTATAGTAGAAGATGTTAAAGATATACTTAAAGAAGAGTATAATAAGTAAGTTTTATTTTATTAAATATTTTAATTATTATAAACTAATATATATATATATAGAGTTAAAGAGGAATATAATATATATTTTCCTGCAGAAAATCAAGAAAATAATAGTTCACCTATAGAAGTTAATTCAAAAGATGAATTATATATTAATAAGGCTACTTCTCAAGAAGAGTGGATTACCTATTTAAATAAAGAACCAGTTATTAAGTTTATAAGTTTTTTTAATATTAATTAATATTTTACTAATATATTATATATAGGATGATGCTTTATCTTATTAGAAGCGTTATAAAACTAATTTTCCTATTTTATCTATATTAGCTAGAAGGTATCTAGCAATTCCTAGTACTTCTGCTCCAGTAGAGAGAGTATTTTCAGTTACAAGTAATATTATTAGTAAAAACCATAATAGGCTTCTACTTACTACAGTTAAACAGATAATATTATTAAAGTACTAGGGTATTAACTCTCTAACTGAGTTAGAGAAGATATATCTTACTAAAGAGGAAGAAGAAGAAGAATAAATATACTATATAATTAGATAGATATAATATTAACTATAGTCACTCTTTATTTTATAGTATTATTTTTAATATTATTTTTAGTATTATTTTTAATATTATTTTTAGTATTATTTTTAATATTATTTCTAGTGTTATTTTTAATATTATTTATAGTATTATTTTTAATATAGTATATATATTTATTTTTCTATCAATCAGCTTAGTTAATAGGGTACTTAATGTTAATAACCTAAGTTAAAAGCTAACTTTTAAGTACCCCCAAATCGTTTAATTAATTAGCTTAGTTAATAGGGTACTTAATGTTAATAACCTAAGTTAAAAGCTAACTTTTAAGTACCCCCGAATTGTTTAATTAATTAGCTTAGTTAATAAGGTACTTAACGTTAATAACCTAAGTTAAAAGCTAACTTTTAAGTACCCCCAAATCGTTTAATTAATTAGCTTAGTTAATAGGGTACTTAACATTAATAACCTAAGTTAAAAGCTAACTTTTAAGTACCCCCGAATCGTTTAATTAATTAGCTTAGTTAATAAAGTAGTTAACGTTAATAACCTAAGTTAAAAGCTAACTTTTAAATACCCCTGAATTATTCAATTAATTAGCTTAGTTAATAAAATAGTTAACATTAATAACCTAAATTAAAAGCTAGATATTACTAGCTATTTATAATAATATTATTATATAATAATATTATTTTAAAATATATTAAATTTAAGCTAATATATATAGTAATACTATATAATATAATTATATATATATAAGTTATTTAAAGATTTTAAAAAATTCTTATTATTTTTATTTATTTTTATTTATTTTTATTTATTTTTATTTTTTTTAATTTAGTATTTTGCCTATACTAAACTAAACTAAACTAAACTAATAATTACTAAAAAAAATTTATACTAAACTAATACTAACTAACCTAACCTCATACTAAACTAATACTAACTAACTGACCCTCATACTAAACTAAACTAAACTAATTCGCCACCCTGGTTAGCGGATTGGGGGACACCTTGCCTTGGCACCCCTCTGGCAGTGGGCGCATGTATCCGGAAGTACCGACACGAGTCATTTTTGCGTTGAGATACAAATTGGGGGCGGGCAGCTACTTACCCCAATCCACAGGCAGCCCGTGCTCTCGTGGTGCTTCTCCCTCCGTCGTGAGGGGCAAATCGGCCACTCACCCCTCCACTCCCTTCCTCTTCCTGCACGCCGTTCAGGTAAGGCAGGTACTCCCCCACCGTTCGGCCGCCTGGAAGCAACTTACGGTGAATTGATAATCAACCAACCACTCTGACCGGGAGTAACGTACACAGCAAGGTGAGGAGGGAAAGATCCAACCTATCTAATGCTTCAAACAGGCTAACGGCTGGATACCTGCCTCTAGCTGCGCTGGAGGCGAGTGCCTGGGCTGGGCTGTGAAGAATCAGGTAAGCTCGGCATATTATTTTCAATCTTCCGTGCCTGTCCTGGCTTATTCAGGTCAGGTCCTACGGGTACCTTGCTCGCCTTGTCTGTCTCCGGTCCGTCTGCCTTACGAGGTGTCAGTGGGGAGACGTCCAAGTTCAAATTGATTGCCAATCATATTCAAGTCGAGTCAAAATGATTGCTTGCTTGACCCAGAGGCAAACGCTCGAACCTGTGCTATGCGGGCGGCCATTGCTATTGCGATTGCCATGCCATTGACTGTTGGTAGTTGCACCCCTATTCTGCGCATTCCGTCTTGCGTCTGGGCGGTCCTCTGAGACAATCATCGTTGGATGGCACAGGTTCCCCTCAGCCCGTCCCATCTTTTCCATGTCTTTCTGTCCCCAGCCCAGGCCAACCGTGGTCCAACGCGCGCGTGCTTTGTCAACAGCGGTGGCGGCCATACTGATATCAATATTGTGGTCTCATAGTTTCTCCTCTGTCTGCGCCTTTTCGCGTTCCGCGCCTGATGATAACCGAATTGGTCATCCATATCCAGACATGGCCAACAATGGCTGACCTGCGCGGAGGCTCTTGGGGGTAAGGTTTTCGCTTCCTGAGGTGAGGACACAGTTCCATGTTCTCATCGGCTGCAAAGGTCTGCGGTCGCCGCTCCGTGCTTCCTTCACGGTTCCATCCTGCAACCACAAGGATATATATATATATATATATATATATTATACTTTTTATATTATTTATACTAATAGTTTATAGGTGTGGAAAAGAATAGAAACCAGAAGTTAAAAACTTTTAAAGTTCTAACTTTGTTAAATATTATTAAAAATATCACCCTACTATTGCTTATAATAAAAAATCAGAAAAAACACTACAAAAAAGTAAGTTATATATAATATATTATTAAGTATTATATATTAATATTATACTAATAATTTATAGAATCTTTAACAATAAATACTATACAACAAGCTTTTATAGCTTCTGAAGCTAGAAAACGACAACGTTCTAGTACTATAACAGATTTTATAGAAGAAGAAGCATATTTAAAAGTGTTAAATTTCCTTATAGAGAATAATATCTCTTTTAGGGTTATTGATTCTTCTTTTTTTTAAGAATTACTATCTTATTATAATAAGTAAGTAATATATATATATATATATATTTATAATATTAATATACTAATTATTATATAGATCAAATATTATAGTAAATCGAAAGAAGATTTAAAGCCTTCTTTCTGATACTTATAGTAGATTTATATCTACTATAAATTCAGAAATTAAAGCTAATATTAATAGCTTAGGAAGGTTTTCTCTTACTTTTGATATATGGACTTCTAAGCCTCAAGATGCCTACTTAGGCTGTATTTTAAGCTATATAAATACAGACTTTAAATTAATCTTTAAACTTACTAGTAAGTATATTATTATATTCTATTTATTATTATTTAAAATAAATACTAATATTTATATAGGTTTTAAAGAATTAGTAGACCCTCATACTGAGGTCTATATACTTAAAGAGTTTAGAGATTCTATTATAGAATTTCCAGACTTACAATTATCAACAATTCAAAGGTAAATTTACTTAGTTATTTATATATATATATATATATATATATATATATATATATATATAAACTGTTTATTAATATATACTAATATATAAAATAGTATTACAAGGGATAATGCTAGCAATAATAATACTTTTATTGAACAATTTTCTAATAGCTATTTATTAGCTTCTAGAAAAGAGTTTAATAGAGATATTTATTGCATATTATATATAATTAATATTATAGTAAACGATATATTATCTCAGTTTACTTTAACTGCTAAAGAGGAGGAAAAGCTATTTAATTATACTAATAATACTAAAAGTATTATTAGTAATATAGCTATAGATGAAGAGGTTGAAGCAGAACCTACAGAAGAAACTACAAATCCACTTAGTAGTAAGTATATTTTTATTATTATTTATTTTTATTATATTTAATATATTTAAAATATACTAATATATATATATATATATTATAGGTCTTTTTACTTAAATTCGAAAAATCTGTGTTATAGTTAAATATACTAGAGATATAAAAAGATTAATTTCAAACAGTATTAATTACTGCAAAAGAAATAATTAAATCTCTAGTAATTTTAATAAAAAGGTTATTCCTTTAGGTAAGTATATTTATTTAACTAAAATAAGCTTATAACTAATTTATTTTATAGATAATATAACTAGGTGGAGCTCTACCTATAAAATGCTTATTACTCTTATAGAGTTTAAGCCTATATTATCTTGGGTTAAAAATAACACTAAGAATAAAGAGTTTATTAGACTCTATCTAACAAACTAAGAATTTATTGCTATAAACGATTTAATATCTATATTAGAGGTTTTTATTAGACCTTCTATTAGATTACAATCTCAGCTATATATCAGTCTTAATAAAAGTAAGTTATATTATATATAATAATATTATATTTATATATATACTAATATTAAATTTAATAGGCTTAGTATATATATATAGAATGCATAAAAAGCTTTTTAATTTATATACTAAGTTTAGTAACTTTCGAGTAGTAATTCCAGAATTAGTAAGTATAATAATTTATTATTAAATATTATATTAATACTAATATAAAATAGGCTGCTTATTATAAAGTACTTTCTAGAAGTATTGAAAAAGGCCTTGAAAAGTTTTATATTTATTGGCCTAAAAGCTTTAATTATCTTAAACTGCCTAAGTTTAAAAACTATATATTAGGCTATATATTAGACCTCAGATTCAAATTATGCCACTTTAATTATAATGAAATTCTACATCATTATGATACTATAGTAGAAGATGTTAAAGATATACTTAAAGAAGAGTATAATAAGTAAGTTTTATTTTATTAAATATTTTAATTATTATAAACTAATATATATATATATAGAGTTAAAGAGGAATATAATATATATTTTCCTGCAGAAAATCAAGAAAATAATAGTTCACCTATAGAAGTTAATTCAAAAGATGAATTATATATTAATAAGGCTACTTCTCAAGAAGAGTGGATTACCTATTTAAATAAAGAACCAGTTATTAAGTTTATAAGTTTTTTTAATATTAATTAATATTTTACTAATATATTATATATAGGATGATGCTTTATCTTATTAGAAGCGTTATAAAACTAATTTTCCTATTTTATCTATATTAGCTAGAAGGTATCTAGCAATTCCTAGTACTTCTGCTCCAGTAGAGAGAGTATTTTCAGTTACAAGTAATATTATTAGTAAAAACCATAATAGGCTTCTACTTACTACAGTTAAACAGATAATATTATTAAAGTACTAGGGTATTAACTCTCTAACTGAGTTAGAGAAGATATATCTTACTAAAGAGGAAGAAGAAGAAGAATAAATATACTATATAATTAGATAGATATAATATTAACTATAGTCACTCTTTATTTTATAGTATTATTTTTAATATTATTTTTAGTATTATTTTTAATATTATTTTTAGTATTATTTTTAATATTATTTCTAGTGTTATTTTTAATATTATTTATAGTATTATTTTTAATATAGTATATATATTTATTTTTCTATCAATCAGCTTAGTTAATAGGGTACTTAATGTTAATAACCTAAGTTAAAAGCTAACTTTTAAGTACCCCCAAATCGTTTAATTAATTAGCTTAGTTAATAGGGTACTTAATGTTAATAACCTAAGTTAAAAGCTAACTTTTAAGTACCCCCGAATTGTTTAATTAATTAGCTTAGTTAATAAGGTACTTAACGTTAATAACCTAAGTTAAAAGCTAACTTTTAAGTACCCCCAAATCGTTTAATTAATTAGCTTAGTTAATAGGGTACTTAACATTAATAACCTAAGTTAAAAGCTAACTTTTAAGTACCCCCGAATCGTTTAATTAATTAGCTTAGTTAATAAAGTAGTTAACGTTAATAACCTAAGTTAAAAGCTAACTTTTAAATACCCCTGAATTATTCAATTAATTAGCTTAGTTAATAAAATAGTTAACATTAATAACCTAAATTAAAAGCTAGATATTACTAGCTATTTATAATAATATTATTATATAATAATATTATTTTAAAATATATTAAATTTAAGCTAATATATATAGTAATACTATATAATATAATTATATATATATAAGTTATTTAAAGATTTTAAAAAATTCTTATTATTTTTATTTATTTTTATTTATTTTTATTTATTTTTATTTTTTTTAATTTAGTATTTTGCCTATACTAAACTAAACTAAACTAAACTAATAATTACTAAAAAAAATTTATACTAAACTAATACTAACTAACCTAACCTCATACTAAACTAATACTAACTAACTGACCCTCATACTAAACTAAACTAAACTAATTCGCCACCCTGGTTAGCGGATTGGGGGACACCTTGCCTTGGCACCCCTCTGGCAGTGGGCGCATGTATCCGGAAGTACCGACACGAGTCATTTTTGCGTTGAGATACAAATTGGGGGCGGGCAGCTACTTACCCCAATCCACAGGCAGCCCGTGCTCTCGTGGTGCTTCTCCCTCCGTCGTGAGGGGCAAATCGGCCACTCACCCCTCCACTCCCTTCCTCTTCCTGCACGCCGTTCAGGTAAGGCAGGTACTCCCCCACCGTTCGGCCGCCTGGAAGCAACTTACGGTGAATTGATAATCAACCAACCACTCTGACCGGGAGTAACGTACACAGCAAGGTGAGGAGGGAAAGATCCAACCTATCTAATGCTTCAAACAGGCTAACGGCTGGATACCTGCCTCTAGCTGCGCTGGAGGCGAGTGCCTGGGCTGGGCTGTGAAGAATCAGGTAAGCTCGGCATATTATTTTCAATCTTCCGTGCCTGTCCTGGCTTATTCAGGTCAGGTCCTACGGGTACCTTGCTCGCCTTGTCTGTCTCCGGTCCGTCTGCCTTACGAGGTGTCAGTGGGGAGACGTCCAAGTTCAAATTGATTGCCAATCATATTCAAGTCGAGTCAAAATGATTGCTTGCTTGACCCAGAGGCAAACGCTCGAACCTGTGCTATGCGGGCGGCCATTGCTATTGCGATTGCCATGCCATTGACTGTTGGTAGTTGCACCCCTATTCTGCGCATTCCGTCTTGCGTCTGGGCGGTCCTCTGAGACAATCATCGTTGGATGGCACAGGTTCCCCTCAGCCCGTCCCATCTTTTCCATGTCTTTCTGTCCCCAGCCCAGGCCAACCGTGGTCCAACGCGCGCGTGCTTTGTCAACAGCGGTGGCGGCCATACTGATATCAATATTGTGGTCTCATAGTTTCTCCTCTGTCTGCGCCTTTTCGCGTTCCGCGCCTGATGATAACCGAATTGGTCATCCATATCCAGACATGGCCAACAATGGCTGACCTGCGCGGAGGCTCTTGGGGGTAAGGTTTTCGCTTCCTGAGGTGAGGACACAGTTCCATGTTCTCATCGGCTGCAAAGGTCTGCGGTCGCCGCTCCGTGCTTCCTTCACGGTTCCATCCTGCAACCACAAGGTGCACCCATGGACCCATTCTCTTGCCTTAGGATCCTGTCCCCACCACCCGCCAAGCTGCCCTGCCGGCTCGCGATCCAGCGGCAATGCTACCGTGGAGGCTGATCACTAACCAGATCTGGTCTCTGTCGGTAGCATCTTTTTTGGCGCTTCGCTCACTGTCCGATGGGATCCTGGGACAAGAGGTGGAGGTGGCCCTCGTCGACGTCCAGCTCCAGGCTACTGTCAAACTGCCTGCTGCATGCACTTTGCAAAGCTCCAGCCACCCAACGGGCTGCGCGACCCTGTACTGGATACCGTGGTAAAACCTCCCAGCCTCATTCACCTCATGATGGGGCAAGGGTCCCGCGACAGAGGGAAAGTCACCGACCGGCCTTGCCTCGTTCGCGTTCGCGATGCCCGCACGTTATGCTCTGCATTCTGCAATCTCACTTGTGGACTTTTGCCATCGCCGGAGCTGCGCGAACCGCCCGTGTCTTGGGCAGGTGTGTGGTCGAGTGGTGCTGTACGGAATATTATTCCAAGATTAGCTGCGGACCGATGCAAGGCACCCTCCCCTCCGAGATCACTGGTCACATACACGCCCAATACGGAGTGCTCAAGGTGTTCCTGCGCCAAACAGACAAAGGGCTCTTTTGTCATCCCGGCCCCATCAAGAACAGCCAAAAGGTCATATTCAGGAACCAACGCGGGCTGCTGGGTGTTAGCTGCCTGCAAAGTGGAACTGTGTCCTCACTCCGTTTGTGGCCTTACGCGGTAACCAGAACGGCGCAGCGGCTGAGGTGCTCCGTGTCGCCCCAAACCCTCTAAACTTTGTTCCCTCCGACCCGAAGAATCCGAATACCTGTGGGGTCTGGAAGCTTTGAACTTCCGTCTCGGATCCTGTGCTATGTATATCATCTGCACAGAGCATGCCTGTCAGAGCTAGACGTTGCTGGTATCACATTCAATTTCCCGAAATTGCCCTTGTGGTTCCAAATAGTGTCACTGAGTCGTTTGTCAGACTGAGTTGCGAAAGTCCAGTTGTCTCTAAGCTGCCACTATCTTGGCGGGCAGATCCGCATCCCATGCAGCCATGCTGACGGCAACTTAGTTTTGGCCAGAGTAGGCAACTGCCTATGGTATCCATCCAATCAGGCAGCCCGTCTCTCTTTTGCTGCCCAGTTGTACCGCCGTACGCCGTCCCATCTGAGATGAGGCCACAACACCATCGTCTGAAATCTTGCGATACTCTAAGGTACTTCATGAACGTCTCTCCTGACGGTGCCATGTCTGGTGCTCCTTCAGTGCAGCGAATATCGTTGAAAGGTGTATAATCGGGTGAACACTTTGATTTTATGAACTATTGGATAGCCACTGCACTTTCCGGCAGCTGCACCACGAGCCAAGCCTTCCTTCTGGTTTGTACATGTCAAGAACTGTCAAGAGGGTGACTGCCCCTCTCGAAGAGAGCTTTTTTGGTGAGATGGAAAGAGCTGGGCATGTGGCAGGAAGTACTTGTCCAGGAGAGCAGGCTCGCAAGAATGACGGAAGGCATGAAGCTGAAGCCAGGTGCCTGCCAACATGAGCACATTGTGCCTGCTTCTGGTCAGACGTTGCGGGAAAGCACGTTCAAATATCGCAATTAGTAGGAAGCTGCTTCAGACGGGCCATTCTTTCCACGGACGGCTTCAGCTGGTGAGTGCCAGACAATAATCTCCGTAGACATTGGCAATTGTAAGCCTGCTTTCCCCAGCAACATCCGCCACGCATGGGGATGTCATGACAATCCGACGACGTTCGAAATAGCTTCATATCGACCATTACGTTGTCTCCGTTCTGCCTCATCCCCCTCTGTTGCCCATCAATCATACCCATATTGCCATCTGTTTCTGCCCGATCTAATACCAAGCCCAACCCCGATGGAAGGGAATTACGTCCAACGCTCCGCCAGCCATGGCTCACTGCGCAGCAGTTACCGGTCTCGTTCTCGGCCGCCCGCCGATCACTCGCTGCCTCATCGACCTCTGAGAAGTGTCACCGAGAGCGCAGGCCTGCTTCCATCCCCAGGTCCCCTCGAAAGCATGCTCAAGACCACCACCGAGACGGGAGACATCGGCATATTCACCATCAAACCAATTGCTCCCGCAGCCACCATCCATCACTGCGCCAGGTCTAGACCAAGCATTGACGCTGGCTCCATTTTCAGGTCAGAGTCGCGCAGCAGCATCAGGACCGAGAGTAAGATCAGCCGTAGGAGGTACGGTTCTGATCGAGATACCAACTCAGAGATCATCTCCATGTATGGCTCCGAGAGCAATCCATCATCTGGTCTCAGCCCGCGGTCTCCCAGAGTTAACCAATTTCGGCGCTCGTACTCTCTTACTGCAACGGCTCCTCGACAGTTGTCACGCAAGGTATCGTCACGTACTTTGCGGAGTCCACTGGGCAGCGGCAACCTGCAACGTCCACGTTCTCCTTTTCCCTACCCCACGAGATTGAAGCGCCCTGGCGTGAGGCCGTCTTCGCCTGCTGTAACCGAGAACGGGCGCGTCGACTACAGTAGGATGGTCGAACTTGATCGAATTTCGTTTGTGAGTTCTGAACGACAGCACTGGCGCCATCAGTCATGCTAACCAACTTCAGAGGACTGTCCACGGATCGTACTTGCCAACTTACCCTAGAACGCGTCTTGCACCTCCTCTTTCGTTGCGCTCCGATATAAATCAGTCGATGCCGTCCTTGCCGTATGGCAACTCCAAGATGGCACCGCTCAGCCAAGATGGCCGCAGTCAAAGTCATAGGGCACTATTGAGCAGCCAATGGAGTGGCGAACGATCAGGCACCATACAGCGGCGGCCCTCCACAGAACAAAGCTTGCGGTCATCGAGCCTGACGTCAGTCATTGATATGTACTGTAAGCAGACACCAAACTCAGGGTCGGCTTCCATTCGCACACTCCGTCCGGCGGGTTCGTTCTACTATGATTATACTGAAGGGTTTGAGACTCCAGAAACGACTGATGCTGCTCCTGTCGCCGACGCTAACACTCCGTTGGCACCCATACCCAAGCGTGCTTCGAGTCTTGTCAAAGCTTTGGTACTCCGCGACGAGACCAAGGCCCGTCTCGACGCGGTGGTAGACATATCTGTGAAGGATTCAAGCGATTCGTCTGGGGACGACGGTCGAGGTGCAGCCCAAGGCGATGCTGACCCCAAGGACATTTCTCCCTCTCTGGCCCCTTTCTCTTTCGAAAAGGATGGCAGCTCAGTTACCCATCCGAACGACGCTGACGGTGGAAAAGGATATTTCAACATGATGTCCCTTTTCGCAGATGATTCGAATGCTAGCCAAACCAAGCATGCGCGCAATTCAGCAAGGCGTGAACTCAAAGATGAAGCCCATGAATACAGCGCCATCACTAGGACGCGGAAGGATCTGAGTGCTGATGAAAGGGACCAGACACGTGCAGATGTCCCAACGACAAGAGGTCGCGTCGACAGTATTCCTCCTCAAGACAAGGCCGCCAAAAGATCTTCAGGTCAAGGCAAGCTACGTAAGTCTCCAAGCGCTCCAGCAGCCGTCATATCAACATCGCGACAGTCCTCGTCGCAAGGTGGGCTCGCGGCGTTGCTCCGATCGAGTGTTCGACACTCTGTTGACCCTGGGCTTTCTGACTTGGCGGCACTGGTTTCATCTTTTGAGCGCATGGCCAAGTCCCCTTTCCTGAGGAAGGAAAAGGAGTGCTCGGGAATGACTGACGATGCCACCTGCAGCGATTCAAAGTATTCTGATGAATCCGAGGCGAATACGGGAGAATTCATTAGTGCAACCCGTCAGAACACCGATCAAATTGAAGCTGACAGCAAGGCTATGGCTTTGAAGCCCTTCTTCAGAGGTCATCGGAGGAACCAAGCAGTTGCGTGCATTAGCGCAAACAGCCTTCGATCCGAAACGCCCACATCAATCAAAAGTGCGAATGCAACCATCATCAGCCCCGAACCCATTTCTCCAGCTCGCGAGGTCAGAGTCAGAAACAGTATACCCCAACTCATGAAGGCTTTGCCTTCTATCCCCAACGAGTCGCCATACATGTCACCTCAAGCATCAATCAGGTCTACAGACGACCTAGGCTTTCCGGTTGAGTTCTCCCCTTTCAAGCTTGAAATTCTTGCGACTCCTCGATCAAGTCCTAGGATTACTCTTAAGTCAACCGTCGAGGATCATGAGTCTTTCAGGGCGAGCATTGAGATCGAGACAGAGTCGTTGGGCCGATCTACAGATCAGAAACCAGTCTCGAGTGATAAGTCAATCTCGAATGAGGTCAACATAATCAAAGATGTGCCTGTTTCTAGTACGTCTCATGAGCAGAATTTCGTGGATGTCGGGTGTGCAGCTGAACCGGGAGGACCGACCCAAAGTATTCGACCGCGGACATCGCGTGATCCGCTGGGCATGCATGTGGAAGAGAATTCAAGTGGCACTGTCAGACGATATCTCAGCTTCTCCAAAGAGAGACCTCTCAGCGACTTGATGGAGGACCCGTCGGAAGGCATCCAGGCTCAGGTGCAAGACAGAAAACCTCGGGATGGCCGAGTATACCAGCGTAAGGGAAGACAGTTTCGCCTCGTGACGCCTAACGGCCGAGGCGCCAGGAGAGTACACCGTCCGCCTTACCCTCCTGCAGATACTAACTCTAGTGATGGATACTTACATGAGCGTTACATACCTCTGGCTCACCCGGTTGACGAGAACCTGAGGCCAGGCAGCTCGATCGAGGGTTACGATTTGAGCGATACACGCAGCTTCAGCTCTGACCTGAGCTTCATTCGCCCAAAGATTATCCGCAAGAAGCTTTCGCACCTGAAGATTCGCATGGCCAGATCACGTCTCAACCTGAGGGGCAGGAACATTGGTTCAACGGATTCTGACGCCACCATTCGATTACAAGTCCAACGGGGTGTACCAGCACCTGGCCAGTCCAAGAAAGTTGGCAAGAGGATGAAAGGGTGGTTCAGACGAGCAGTCCACATCGTCATTAGGAGGCGGTGAGAATCAATATCATTTATGCAGTGGCAGACGAGAAGCGAACCAGCAGAATTTTGTGTCGTCATCTTTACCACTGTTGGGTGCGTTCTTTTGATTGGCTTTCAAGAACTTGGGCTTCTTGAAAAGAGACTTGATGATGCATTGAGAGGAAGAGGGTGTGATTTGCGAGGGTTGATTGTTGGCGATCGAGCCTGGCCATGGCTGTAGCTCCGGATCGAGGGCGTTGTAGGCGCAAGAGGTGTGGGTTTGGGTCTGGGGAAAGTGCAGGGACGAGACTATGACGCCTGGCAGGTTATGTAGTAAATACAACAAGACATGCGCCTTCAGATAGGACTATCCATAAGGAAAATACTTGTCAGGACACGAGGTATACCTGTGTGCTCTCTCGGTGAGGGCAGATGACGCCTTGGCTTGTGCAGCCTCGAGATTTACTTCCCACAGGGTCTCTCGTTTAGGACAACATCCTCAAGAAAGGAGGAAATGGTCCGGATGGGAATGTGCCTTTAAAGGCTAAGATTCCCATCGAGGCTCCTGCTTTCCGGGTCCTCTCTCGCGTTTCCACCGTCACCACAATCGTCATCACGCGGCTACATTCGTTTCGTTCAACACCACTCTCATCATCTTGCGATTGGTAACGTCGCGTCCTTTCGTTTACCACACTCGCTTATACACGGGTTCTATAGAACCATTGACATCATCGGATTGCTTTTTGTGTTTCTGTGACGTACCTAACTTACCTTACTTATAACTTTGGTTGCTGTGGATACCTCCTGGCCATCAAGGGAAGAACAGAGAAAAAGAGAGAGGCGCGGCGTCACTTATCGATAGAAGGGCAGGAAAAGGGTTTGCGGCTGGGTACCTATAAACAAAACGGTGGAAGACATCATCACATCACGTTCGTTGCCCCCTCGACAACTTCACTTACACTACATCGACAAACACACTTCATCAACACGACACTACTACCAACAACATTAAAGATTTTACATTCGTTTCGTTTCTTGGTTTGAAGAAAGCATAATGGCTCCTGGAATAACCTTCAAGAACCCCTTTACCGGAAGCACTCACCAGACTGGACGGGGTGCTTCGGAAGGGGGGATGGAGACCGCTGCCCCCGATGAAACTTCATCATCATCATCATCGCCGCCGTCCCGACGACGTCCTGCACTCACGGGGGATAAGTCTATCAGGGCGAGCTCTGGGAGAGTTTCTCCTCGCTCTGGAAGAGGAGACAAGGTCGCTGAGAGTGAAGCTCACAAGGAGGCGACGGGAGACGACGACGCCGTGGCTCTTAAGGATTCACGACGAGATAGCTTCCCCTGGTACGAGAAGGGCGAAAGCAGCCGGATGGCCGTTGAGCGCGTGCAGAAGGAGCGCGCGAAGGCGGGTTTGCCACCGCTTGCGATGTCGGACGAGGAGCGGGGACCATCATCAGCATCAGCAGCAGCAGCAGCAGCAGCATCAGCTCCCCTGACACCACCACCGCCGGCGGCACAGCAGCAGGGGTCGCCGAAAGGCAGACGGCTGATGTCGCATTTCATGTCGAGCCAGGAACATCTCCGGCGGTGGAGCCGGGGCACGCTTGCGGGGAGCGACGGCGGCGACGACGGCGGGGGCGGGGCTGGGGGCGAGGTGCTGAGCGGGGCGACGACGCTGGCTGGGTCGTTTGCTGATCGCTCCTCGTTCCTGGAGGCGAAGGGCAAGGGCAAGGAGAAGCAGGAGAAGCAGCATGGCCAGGATGAGACGCGGACGAAGGACGCAGAGGAGGAGGCGGAGGGGGATGGGGCAGCGTCGTCGCCATCACCATCGCGGTGTAAGTGGTGCATGGTGAAGGGTGCGCTTGCGGCTTTGGGCAAGGCGTTGACGTTCAAGAAGAACAAGGGCAAGGGCAGGGCGGGCGAGAGTGCTTTGGGCTGCTGTTTGAGGCAGAGTCGGTCGTGGGAGGTGGTGAAGAACAAGGTGAAGTTCCCCGAGGCGTGGTGGAGGGCTGGGTGGTTGAAGAAGTGATGCAGCTGGAGATTTCATCTGTCATGGGTAGGTTCGTTCTGTAGAGAACCAAAACTCCGGCGGGAGATGGAGCACAGGATGTCACGTTCGTGGGTATAATGTTCACATAGCGTATGCAAGCAATGTCTGTGGTTGGGATTTTCAGGGATGAAATGATGGATATCTTTTGCTTTCTTTTATTTGAGCAGGTATTCAAAATACACCGCCGCCTATAATGAAGATCCGTTCCTCCTCGCGGCGGGCCCATTGGATGACCTTGTTCGCGCCCTGGGTAACGACGGCACGGCTTACGTTGGGGCCGGCGACGCAGTAGAATTCGAAAATGGGCGTGATCCAGGCTAGGGAGGTGGCATCTTCGGAGACGGAGTGGAGGACGCGCATGTGTGAGTGTTTTGCGTGGACGGCGGCGTGGAGTTGGTGGTAGAGTGTCATGAGGCGGCGGCGGGCTATGAGGGAGGAGAAGACAGGGTCGAGGGCGGACATGGAGAACTGCACGTTTGCGCGGGATTTGTACAGAAAGTGGGAGATTTGGCCGCCGGGTGCGATATCGACCGTCTTGGGCCGTCCGAGGCGTGCTGCGGCCTGGATGGTCGCGAGATGCCCTGACTGTGCCAGGGAGGCGGCGACGTTGTCGCGCATCTGCTTTAATTCGAAGAAGGATTCCTTGTCGGGGCTGATGAGAATGATGGCAAGCTCTTCGTCCTTGTTCGCAGCGGATTCCGAGGTTGTTGTTGTGTGATCGCCCTCAACGCCGTCAAAGAAGGAGACGTACATGTATAGATAGCCGCGGTTGTTGAAGGCGGGGAGGCAGAGAGGAACCCAATTCTCGCCGCCGCCGGCTTTGATGCCGCCTGATTCAAAGAGCATGTTGAAGATGAGCTGGAGGTCGGAGGGATGGAGGGAGTGCCGGCGAGGGCGGATGACGCTGACAAGCTTGCCGCCGGCGACGATGAGGCCGTACAGGAGCTTTTCTGTGCGCTGCTTGAGGAAGGCGTTGTTGATGGCGTGCCGTTGGGACTTGCGGAGCTTGAGGCATTCTAGAGCCCCGAGGAGGGCGGAAGGTGAACCTTTGGTGAAGTTGTCGGCGAGCGACGAGATGAGAGGCTCGGTGCCCTCGAGTGGTTTGCGCAGGTCCGTTGACGGGCGGTGGACAAAGATGTTCTTGAGAACGGGGAGGGTGAGTGTTGAGAGGATCTGCATGTATAGAGCTTCGAGCTGGGCTCTGAGCTGAGAGTCGCTTTCACCGAGACGGCTGATGGCGACGAAGTATAGGGGGCCCTGGATGGATATGACAAAGCGCGTCTGGCCAGCCGTGAAGGCCTGCAAAGGGTTCTTGGCACCCTCGTAGAAGGATATGATAGTCTGGATGACACCCATGGACGAGTTTATGAGCCCCAGATCGCCGTGCCGACTGTAAATGGGTTTCCCTGCCGAGGAGAGGATCATGTAATGCTTCAACTTGGACTTCCAAATCGTCACGCGGTCCTCGTCCTTGAAGTCCTTGTTTGCTTCGTCGGGCAACTCGTCAAATTCGTTCTCAAATCCCGCCAGGTTGCGCGTGGTGTCGTCCATCCTAAGACTCTCAAACGGCTGAACCGTGGCCGACTGTGATCTGAGCAGGTTCCACGCGGGGCTTTTCCTACTAAACTCTCCAACGAGCAGACTCGCAATGTCGCCGGCGGGGCGCAGCGTCGGGGCGAAGCTCATGATGCTCATCGAGTCTTCCACATCGTTCATGACTGTGGTGGGTGTCGCCGAGCCGCTCCCGTTCTTGGAGGAGGCGACGGACGTCCTCGGGCCCGGTGTCGAGAAAGTGCCGCGCGAGCCATCTGGGAAGGACAGAGTCTGGATGTCGAGGGGTGTGACGGCGGTTGTGGCTGCTGCCATTGCCATTCTCGCGTCTATCGAGTGATTCGAGTCGAGGGAGGGGCGGGAGGGGCGCGGAGGCAGAGGGGGAGGCTGTTCCTCGCCAGGACTGTTGTCGTTGCCATTATCGTCGCCCATGATCGTGGTTCAGAGGGCATTTCCGCTCGATGCCGTGTAGTAATGTCAACGCGTCGCCGCGCAGCGGGTGTATAGGTCGGTCGTATAATCGCAGGTCAAGAATAGGAAATCATGATGCCATGACGGTCGTTAGGTTCGTATGTTCGTGAAATGGTTGGGCGCAGGGCAGAAAAGCCCGAGAAAAGGCAGAGAGGTGCGGTCTGAGAGAGTGGCAGCTGATGATGCGTTGGGTTAGTTAGGTTGGAGGGGCGCCGAGATTTAGCGGTGCGGCGGCCCTGATTAGTGGGAACGTTCCGCTAAGGACGAACGACTCAGGTCCACCCCCTCACCTGAGTTTAACCTGGAAGGTACCTAAACTGGTGTGCTCGGTCGTGGGGGGCCCAACTTTGGCAGGATGGGAATTCAGCAAATGCCATGGAGCCTTCTTATCGCCTAGGTAATTAGGTAGGTAAAACACTGAAGCTGTCCCGGCGCATCCCGGCCAGGACAGATGCAGCTGCGGGTTCACCTCACGAGACAGTCGCCGGGGAGTTGCTTGGATGCATTAGGTGAACACGTGCGCTAAAACATATCGGTATTGCGAAATCGATCAGGGCCCAAGAATGCCATGTCTGCCTTGAGAGGTACCTTAGCTGGTGGCGACCGTCTGTCACCTCATGTGCATGCGCGCGCGCGTCCAAGACCTCGGATTCCCTGGATGCGACTGGATTGGACAAGACGAAAGGGATGCCGATCATCGCATAGGAAAGGAGGTGAGCTGAAATGGCCAATGAGCAGCGATAAAACACCCATGAAGGTTTTGGTAGTTTGAATGCTTCTCATGCGCTACTTTGGGGAATAAACGGACGACAGAAACAAATCAAACGAAAAGGACAGAAGGGATCTGTGGCAGGTAATGCGATGGGTGGATGTACTGTATGGGACCAACTGAAGCGAATGGAGGCCTGATGACGTTGTGGTTTGTCCTATCTCGGCGGTCGGCAGTGACCTCGCCCTGGTGCTTGGGAGGAGGGTCGCAGGGCAGCCTCGCCAGGCGGGAACGGTAACTAATTTAGTTCGTCCAATGGGAAGCTTGGGAAGCTCACAGGGGGGACCCCACTGTACACCTGGCCTGCGAAGGAGACATGGTAGCCTTTCGAGCTCAGCAGTCGCGGCCCTTGCGATCCCAAGTCATGACAGGGCGAACCAACAAGACGACGTGAAAGGGCCCAGCTGCGATGAGCCCTCGAGACCGCCGTATCACATGAGCAAGAACACTTTGATGTTCAAACCCGCCGAACGATCCATCAAAGACCGCAATCATGGCTCTTGAGCCGGGCTCTGGCCGGCGCTCCGTCTCCCCGGAGAGCTCAGGGCGGGACTCCCCCCTGCCGCGCCAATGGAGAAACCAACTCGGTGCCGGTGAGGAGCTTCGAAACAAACGGGACTGATGCAAGGTCTTGCGAGACTGAAGCTAACTGTGTCGTCAGAGGAGGCTCCGTCAAAGGATAAGCACTACCGCAAGTACGCATCCGGCGTTGAGAGGGCCCTGACTCTCTTCGAGACAGCCCTACAGGAGTGGGCAGACTATATTTCCTTCCTCAACCGCTTGCTAAAGGCAAGTTCGATGCTTCGCGCTTTCAAAATAATGGAGAGACTGACCAAAATTCAAGGCATTGCAAGCTCGACATCCCTCGACCACCACCATCCCTGCGAAATCAACCGTTGCGAAGCGACTCTCCCAATGCCTCAACCCCTCCCTGCCATCGGGCGTCCACCAAAAGGCTCTCGAGGTCTACAATTACATCTTCGCGACGATAGGGCAAGATGGACTGTCCAAAGATCTGCCGCTCTATCTCCCCGGCCTGGCGTCGACGCTCTCCTTTGCCTCCTTGTCCGTCAGGACTCCCTTCCTTGACCTTCTGGAAACCCACTTCCTCAGCCTCGACCCTCGATCCCTGCGACCAGCCATGAAGTCCATCGTTCTGGCACTCCTGCCAGGTCTCGAAGATGAGACCAGCGAGGACTTTGATCGGACATTACGCTTGATGGAGAGCTTCAAGAAGTCGATACGGCCGGCAGGGAGCGAGGAGCTGGAGGGTCTACACTCAACTGGTGATGATTTCTTCTGGCAATGCTTCTTTCTGGCCTCCATCACAGGTTCTAGTCGCAGGGCGGGAGCTCTGGCATACCTCGTTAGGAATCTGCCCAAACTGGGCGACTCGCTGGCTCAGGGGAAGCCTGTCAAGAATGGCATCTCGGAGGAGGAGCACTCTACCCAACTGGCACAAATGGTCACCTCCCCTGAACCGGGACTGCTCTTGCGCTCCTTCGCGGCAGGTCTTGCCGACGAGCAGTTGCTGATCCAGCGCGGATTCTTAGACCTCCTGGTCACGCATCTCCCATTGCACTCGAAAGTGCTCCAGAATAGCGTCAAGCCGGGCGACTTGGAGCTTTTGCTGCGCGCGGCCGCTGGCGTCGTTATACGAAGGGATATGAGTCTCAACCGAAGGCTGTGGGCATGGTTTCTGGGTCCTGAACCAGCGCCGACGGAGAGTGAGAGCGGCATGGAGTCGCCCTCGTCGACTGAGCCTCACCACGCCTATTTTGCGTCCAAGACCAGCTACTTCGAGGACCATGGTCTTCGCCCGTTGACACGAGCACTGCTGAGCATGATTCATGTCGATCGGGATTCAAGTCCTGCAGAGAGGGCGCGGCCTTATAGGATATGTCTATCGCTGATGGATCGTTGGGAGATTGGTGGACTCGTCGTTCCCGAACTGTTCCTCCCGATCATCAACAGTGTTCGGCAATATCGGGGCCAGTCACCAAGCAAAGCGGATTTCAACGAAGTATTCCGTAGTGCGAGCGTGTTCTTTGACGGCGTTGAAAGTGGACTCATCTACGGCGAGATCGTTAGCCTGCTTGCTCAGGCAATTGGTCCAGGAAGCGTGTCCGACAAGGAGCGTCTGGATAAGCTCGACTTGGTGAACTTCATTTTGGCTAATTTCAACGTACGTGAGGAGGAGATGATCACCATCCACGCGCCGCTCACTGCTTTATCCATCTTTTCGATGCTGGAGGATACGAGAGATAGACAGAAATCGTCCACCGTTTCGCCAACGAAAGGCTCTGGCAAAATCGCCGCAGAGGCGCTTAGCATCTCGCTCGCTCTGTTAGATCTTGTACCAGACCGAGCCTTTCCCTCAGCTGGTGATAAGTCCAAGAGGACTGTAGAAGCCGGTGTTCTGGCGTCACTGTCGGCAGTCGAAGTCTTGAAGAAGATCAAGTCGTTCTATGTTGATGAGCAGGGCAACCTCGATGCCAATATCCCGTTCACGCCGATCGAGGTTGGTGAGCTTCTTCTGCGCAAGTCAGGACAGCTGGTCTGCGACGGTTTGAAGAGCACCGATTCGGATTCGGATTTGGGTGCGAAGGGAAGGATTCTCACAGCTCTTCTGTTGAAGGTTCCACCAGCGTACCATCTGGACGCGAGCTTCCTCATGAAATGTCTCCATGACCGTCTCGAACACTCCGAAAGGCTGTCATTCGTCTCCTTCAACTCCATCCTTTACTTGTCTGCTCATCTTTACTCCGCCGAGCGCATTGAGCTGCCAGCACTTTCCGAACTTGTCACTCCACTGGTCCAACATGCCTGGGAGTTTCTGTCTGCCTCAGAGCCCAAGTACCACGTCGAAACAGTCAGATCTCTATGGCAGCTTCAGACTGCTTTAACCGTCCAGAATCGAGACATTGAAGCAGCCCTGGCAAGTCTCATAATTGAGAATGATGTCCAGGGGTCGTTTGCGTCACGTCCAGCTGACGCAGGCCGTCGCTTTAGTGTCCTGTGGTCTCACACATTGCAAGATTCCCATGCCGACAGACGCGGATCAAAGACACCCATGATTGAAAAGCCGCCGCAGATCCGCTTGGCTGGATCGGAATATTACGATGTGATGTTGACTCGGCCGTTGTTCTTGATGCTGGATGCCCTCCTGGACGAGAGGACTCAATTGTTCATGACTGTCAAAGGATGGCTGAACACTTTGGTTGGCACTGATAAGTGGGTAATGCCTGCAGATGTACCAATCGGGAGACTAACATGGAAGCAGGTTGTTCTTAATCTTCGTTCGAAAGTTTGCATCCCTCCCTTTCCTCAGGGCGAGCCATGCCATAGGCTCGCCTGCGGCGTCGGCAGCTTCCACAACTTTTACTGCCGATGACGACCTGGATGTTTGTCTTTACTACCTGAGAACGTTGTCAAACGTTCTACGCTGGGCCCCGGACGTGATATGGGCTGTTTTGGCGTCGACATCGCTCACGGTCGATGCAGAGCACCCAGAGATCTCGCAGATGAGTATGTAAAGTGGCCCTGTACGAAGATGTATGCTAATGAGCAGCAGCTGGCCATGAGGGCGAGATCTCCATGCAAGAGGTCTTCATTCATGTTTGCCTGCGATGCATCGCTGGAAACAACGAGCCGGAGGAGCAACTCAAGATACGATCTACTCAGCTCCACCGCTACGCCCTGACTGTTATGCACCAAATCCTCCTCAACCCTTACGCCGAGCCTCTTGCAAGCCTTCACTTGGAGAATGTTCTCATTGAACGCCTCCTCCAATCACTAAGCGGAACGGATCCATACGTCCAGGTTCTTCTTCTTGATGTCGTATTTGATTCGCTCAAGCTTCGGGACGTGATGATCGCTGATGTACCGGGTTCCCCAACATCTGAAAAGAGGAAGCTGAGTCTTGAACCCTCCAAGAGCATCAGAGTATCAACACAATCAGAGACAAAGCCAACAGCACCACCACCTAACCTGCTCAAGTGCCTTCAGGCTGGATTGAGTTCTCCTAGCAGTCGTAGCGTCCTCGACAGCTGGGTCAGCTTCCTCACGGAATGCCTCCCTTTCTACTCCGACACAATTTTCCAAGTTTTGATTCCTCTCGTCGAAACACTTTGCCGACAAATCTCCAACACATTCCAGGACCTTCAGTCCATCTTCAGGGAGAATGGTGGCTCAAAACAGGATGAATGGAACGCTCCCGAATCGACTCTCATATCTCTGCTGAACGCCATTGAACATGTCCTGGCACGAGCGCACGAGCGACTTCTGGTCGAGGAAGCCAGGGCGCAGGTTGTCAAGGGGCCAGACCAGCAGCCAGGATTCTTCGGCAACATGGTATCTGGTGTCTTCAACTCGGACACCCCGCAAACAAGGAGCGCTACTGCGAACGATAGACTCACGGTGCATTTGGCTTTCCAGGACGCTGTCCGTATTTGCTTCACTATCTGGTCGTGGGGTCAAGGAAACGACGCAAATGCCCAGGACGCGACCTCAGTTGCCTCGTTCAGCTACACGTCCCTCAGGATGAGAAACCGAGCAAGACGGTTGCTTGAGCATCTCTTCGCAGCTGAGACTCTGGAATGCCTTGAGACCGTCATTGACATCTGGAGAAGCTCTATCAACATCACAACCCCAGTGCCACTGTCGGAAGTATTCAACTTGCTACCGGCCCTGGATGGTTCCCGACCCAAACACACGATCCCTGCTATCTTTAATGCCATTTATAGCAGAACCAACCCTGGTGCCCTGGATGCGTCTCGAAAGTCAACATTGACAACATCCTTGCAAGACATCGACCTTGTCACCTTCTTGGTCGAATACGCTCGCACTCTGGAAGATGACGCTATGGATGAGATTTGGCTAGACTGTATGGCGTTCTTGCGCGACTTGTTGACCAACCCGTTCCCTCATCGACAGACGCTACCGAGCCTTCTAGAATTTGCAGCAATTCTCGGCGAAAAGGTGGACAACACCAACTTTGGCGAACAACGAAAGATGCGTCGTGAACTCGGGGTAAGTCATGTGCCATTTATTGGTACGTTCGTCTTACTGACTTTGATTAGGACCTTTTCCTCCGGCTTCTGACCGCCATCTTCACCACCAAGCCCTTGACTTTTGCGGACGCTGCCCCTTCATACGAGAAGTCTGACAAGAACCGTGATGGAATTCGTCGTACCACGACGATCTCGCTGGTCAGCGTCCTCGATAGAGCCGAGGATGTGGTGGCTATCCTCGCCTCAATCGTTCCGAATCTTCCCAAAATCTTGGTCGAGACTGACCGTGTCTTGTCCGCGGCGAGCACCATCTCAACAAACGTCATTGGCCCAGCTTTCAGGGCAAAGGCATTCCCGGAGACCGTCTCGAAGAACACCCTGGATTTGCTCCAGGAACTGTCCAGGCTGCCGAGTAACCAGAAGACGTGGAAGAAAGACGTTGGCGATGCTTTCAACGATGCCAGGTTTTTCAACTCAAGCATCGACTTGGTGCGAAGCGACTGGTTGCCACTCCTGAGGCAGTGGACTGTTAGTGACAAGGAACGCATGCCCGAACTCTTGAGTCGCATGAGTCCTCCCACGACTGCTGGTATCGTTTTTGGTGTCGGAGCCACTTCTGCCCGTCTCGAGGCAGACCGGAAAACGCAACTGAACCTGCGTCGCACTGCCACTCTGGTGCTCGCTGCGAACGAGGATGCCTACGTTACAGAGCTTCCTCTCATCGTGGACAAGCTTGTGGAGCTTCTCGGTGCCACCGCGACATCCTCGCCATCTTCTACAACACGTGCAGAGATTTACATGCTCATCCGCGCGCTGGTCCTGAAGACAAGTGCGGTGCACCTGGCTATGATCTGGCCAGTCATCAATGCTGAGCTCCACGCCGCGATCGCCTCTGTGGTCGCTGCTGACCACAGCACAGCATCCGATATGTACAATAACCTGTCAATTTTGCAGGCATGCAAACTGCTCGACTTGCTCATCTGCGTCGCGCCTGATGATTTCCAACTTCACGAGTGGCTCTTCGTCACTGACACCATCGATGCGGTATACCGGTCAACAAACTACCAGCCTGTTGCCCTGGTGGATGAGCTCTCAGAGGAGCTCGGGACCATGGGCATTAGCTTATCTCTACAGAGCACACCGGCAGCTCACCTGGCCGCGAGCAGCTCACACAGGCGGCCTCTTCTTGGACCGGGCGGCATCAACGACGAGGTCAGCATCGACAGGAAAGACGAGCTGGTGGGTAAGATTTTACGACCATTCTTCGGCCAGCTGAGCATCTTCGCTTTCGAGTCGACGTACGCGATGGCGCCGCTGGACCGGGAATTCTGCATTCAGGGGCTATTGAAGGATTTGTTTGACGAACGTAGCGTGGTAAAGGCGTTGTAAAAGTAGGTATCGCATGTTTTAATCATCCCATGAAAGAGAGAAAGAGCTTAGCCCTGAATGAATTTCAAATTTTCCACGATTGACTTGGCGGCTTAAACGCCCCTGGTACGTACGCCACCATCGCCTTGCTCGCGCCCTCCATGCAATACTGCACCGCCTCCAACTTCTCCCCGTCCGGAGTCAGCTTCGCAATTTGCCTCAAATCACTTGTCCGCGGCAGGAACAGCGCGTGGTCCATCGGCATGCACGCCTCATGCAGCTGTTCCAGGTTATACGGCTCCATCTTGCTCAGATCAAACACCTCTGCGCTGCGGTACCCGGGACCGCCCCACGGCGGGCTCGCGAACACGACCGTCTCCTCGAGGGGCACGCGCAGCTCCTCGGCCAGCGCGCCCGCAGGGTCCGTTTTCAGCTTGTCGAGGAACTCGAAGCAGTCGCCGTGGACCCAGGTGATGTAGTCTGCGACCTCGTAGAGCTCTGCGTTGTGCTGGGCGCAGGCGAGGGTGGCGGCGTCGCGCTCGATGGAGATGACGCGGTCCCAGCGGCCGGAGGCGGCGAAGGCGATGGTGTTGCCGCCGGCGCCGCCGAAGATGTCGACGAGGAAGCGCTTGGAGGGGTCCGTGTAGGACATGTCGTTTGCGACGGCGTTGGCGACGGGTTCCGGGGTCACGCCGAACCAGGCGTCGTTTGTGAGGTAGACGCCGTCGTCGTACCAGGAGAAGATGG
This sequence comes from Colletotrichum horii, assembly GCA_027406005.1. Classification (NCBI taxonomy): domain Eukaryota; kingdom Fungi; phylum Ascomycota; class Sordariomycetes; order Glomerellales; family Glomerellaceae; genus Colletotrichum; species Colletotrichum horii. The sequence goes on along the minus strand of JANVYB010000001.1, from coordinate 5,461,713 downwards.
AGCGGCGTTGAGAGAAGTATCTGGAGGCTGGGTTAGTCAATGGTGGTGATGAAGGGAGGTGGGAAGATTGGGGTGATCATTACTTTTGGAGGTCCCAAGGCACTTCGGCCTTGGATTCGTAGTGGTGGCATTCATCCGTTAGGGGAAGTCTGGCGGCTGGTTTCATTTTGATGGTGATTCATGAAGCACGGGTCTTTGGAAGCACGCAAGATACAATGAAACTTTGAAACAAAACTTTTGGATGAAGACTATCAAGTGTCGAGGCCAAACATGGTAGTTTAAAAGTACCTTTTGGCCACTGAGGCCGTTGAAGATGAATGAGCGAGGCTGTAGGAAACTGCAGTCTAGAATCAAAGGCCCCACTTGAAGCGCCCCACTAAAGCGGGAAGAGCTTGGACCATATGCAAGGCTGACGATTGGCTCAGATTCCTTGGATGACAGCTTGCTCCAAGGGGAAATAACACATGGTTCAGAGCTTCAAACACGTTCGCGCGATAACTTCCCACAACTTTACGAACCGCACTTATCTCAAACCGATACCGCCAAACTAAATTAGACGGTATAGCTCAGCTCAAGTGCTGGGCGCAACACCATGTTCAATGCGCTGAACCGCTTCATGTCCCGCTTGGACGGGCAGCAACCAACCCAGCAGAACAACCAGCAGGGCTCCTTCGGCTTCCAGGTCTTGAGGAACACGAACCTCGAGCTGCACGTGGAGCCTTGGTTTGACTTCATCATTGGCATCAACGGCCGTCCGATTGTAAGTTGAACCCCCTTTTCCCTTTCATCTCATTCGCCAAGCTCTCCCTTCAACTCCAAAACAAGACCACTAACACGACGAACCAACAGGACAACCCAGACCCCCGCCTCTTCGCCCAAGAAGTCCGCAACTGCGCCGGCGGCACCGTCCTCCTCGGCCTCTGGTCCGCAAAGGGCCAGCGCACGCGCGAGCTCCACGCCCCCGTCCCGCACGACACCGCCTCCCTCGGCCTCTCCCTGCAGTTCACCCCGCTCTCCATCGCCGCCAACATTTGGCACGTCCTCGACGTCGCCGCAAACTCTCCCGCCGACGCCGCCGGCCTGCTGCCGTACGGCGACTACATCCTCGGCAGCCCGGAGGGCACCCTGCACGGCGAGGGCGGCCTCAGCGAGCTCGTCGAGGACCACATCGGCCGCCCCCTGCGCCTGTACGTCTACAACAACGAGTACGACGTCACGCGCGAGGTCACGATCCAGCCGAGCCGCGAGTGGGGCGGCGAGGGCGCGCTCGGATGTGTTTTGGGATACGGCGCCCTGCACCGCTTGCCGCCGCCGCTGAACGAGCCCGTCAGCGCGCCTGGGGAGATGATGTTTGACGGGGAGAAGGACCCTAGCGGCGGTGCGGCGCACGGGGCGGACGCGGGGCAGGCCTTGTTCGTGCCGGCTGCCGCCGGCCTCGGGGCGCCTCCGCCGGCTGATCCTGCTGCGGGAGGAGGAGAGTTTCTCGTGCCGGCGCAGATGGTTGCCGCGGGCAGTGCGCCGCCGCCTCCGCCTGCGGGCACGGCGACGACGAGGAAAAAGAAGGAGAGGCACCACGGGGGCAACGCGATGATGGATGATTACTTCAAGGAGCAGGAGAAGAAGAGCAGGGAGCTCGACGGGGTTTCGAGCGGTGGACGCGGGACGCCTGTCGCGCCGCCTCCGAAGACGGGGGGACCGCCGCCGGGGCCGCCTAGGGCTGGGACGATGTCGCCGCCAAAGGAGAAGGAGGAGGGCGGCGGCGAGTGAGGTTTCAGGTACAAAAAGGTCAGAGGGAGAGTGGTTGCATAGAAGCCAGAAGTCGCGCGGTTACTTGGCATGATGATTCCCAGAATTGCATTTCTTTGTGCTTTTGTTATACGACGGTCTAACCCTCCGTGCTGTGATGCAACGCCTTGCTTCTGTAATGTACAGTTTGTATTCGTTCGTTTCCCGCATGTTCATGACCATACGGCGGCTCGGCTGGGCTGTCAAGGCCTGCCTCTTGTTCTCTCCTCTATCTCTCACACATGTTTTGTCACCCCCTGAGCGACCCCCTTTTGGATACCCATGGTGTTAATGGCAAGTCGATATCGACGCTTAGTTTATGAAGTTGACGCAGAAGAAGTGGAGGATCAAGCTGCATGCGACGTAGTCGGCGAATGCTCTGGATTGTTGTTAGTTTTGTCAGAGGGTGTGTTGGGAACTGAGCTGGCTTACCTCTCGGGTGATACAGAGGGGAAGTCGGCCTTGTTGGCCTCGGTGGTCTGGATACGAAGAGAAGCTGGAGATTTTGTTAGACCGTTGTCTCGAGAGCAGGAAACACGCAATTGACGGACCAGTGAGGACGAATTGTCCAACGGTGGCAGAGAAGCCGGAGAGGAAAGCGTTGAAGGGCTGTTCACACACATGTTAGCGAGCGTTCCTTGTCTTTAGTCCCCCCAAATCCATTGGCTTTCAACAATGGCCCAATGCTTCTCCTGAAACACAAGACCAATTCCTTCAAATCCACAAAAGGGACCTAGACGTACGTAGTTGCCAGCGAGAACGCAGTACAGGAACTGCAGGGCGCCGACGGCGACGAGGAAGACCATGAAGACATCAATGAGCTTGGTCCGCTGCGGGGTGTTGTTGACGTAGTGGTTGTAGATGTTGGCGAGGACCTTGTCCCAGTTCTGGGCGCCGCCGCTGGAGATCTTGGTGTTAGGAACGGCCTTGGGCTGGGAGGTCATGGTGCCCGGGATCGCGGCGGCGGCGGTCGGTCCAGCGGGCGCCGAGGGGGGAGCCGGGGCGGGCTCGGCGGCGGCGGCAGCGGCCTTGTTGGCGTTCTTCTTGGGCGCCATTGTTTGTGGTGTTCTCTCGTGTTGTGTCGTTGAATTCGAGAAGAGGTCGTCGGTAGGGACTGGGGTTCGGGTTCGGGGGTGGGAGGGTATGTCGTGGGATTTTTGGGTCGCGGCGAGTTTCGAGGTTTACGAATGCGCGGCCGCTACGAGTAGAGTGGCCTGGGAGCTGTGCTGGGGGAGCTGTCCTTTCGAGGACACGACAGCTTGAAGCCACGTTATCAGGTGATTGTGGCTGGTACGTGGACTACCGGCAAGGGGGTCAAGCCACGAATCTGGGGAAGGAGCCGGTCCCTTTCGCTCCTTTCGCTGATTAGTCAGATTTGGTGTAAGGAATGGATGAGATCATCCCCTGAGCTGCAGCTGGTGGGTGGGCGGCCGAAAGCTTGGACTCCCGAGGCACCGAACCACGTTGGAAGTTTCCCCCATCTTCTGCAGTACCGCGAGGAACGATAACTAGCAAGCCGATTTATATCAATTGAACTTGACGACTTACGACATATCACATCGCATAGTATTCCGGCAGTAAATATAATAATCAGTCACAATGGTCCGTTGGCTATGTCAGAGCACAAAGTGGAACAATAGCTGACAATGCGCACAGGCTTCCGACCTCCAGATCCCCTCCTACGTTCTCGCCGTCCTGACGGCGGGCGGTGGCATCGCCGGCTACGCCCGGACGAAGTCCCTCCCCTCAATCATCGCCGGATGCGCCGTCGGCTTCCTCTGTACGATATCTCCCTCCCTCCCTCCGCTTTTTCACAATGCCTTCGGGCAATCCAGACATAACCTCGACTAACCCGGGAACAGACGCCCTCGGCGGCTACCGCATCCAGAACCGCGAATCCTACGGCGTCGAGCTGAGTCTGCTCGCCTCCGCAGTTCTCGGCGGCTCCGCCATCCCCCGCGCCATCCGCCTCCGCAAGCCCGTGCCGATTGGGCTGAGCGTGTTGTCCCTGTTCGGTCTGTTGACCTTCGGCAGGGAGTTCAGTCGTACCTTGTGAAGCCTTGCGGCGGTGGGAGAGGAATGAAATTGTACACCTTTTTGCTTTTCGTTCGCACATGGCCGTACACCTGTGACTCTGAAGAAGGGGGATATAAAACCACCTCTCTCCACTGGACAGTCCGGCGGCCCCAATTGTATTGTACAATATTACTCCCTGACAGGATGTACCTCTGAACCCGTTATCCCGCGCTCTTTTTGTGAATATGCAACCTGTTCCATGACGCCGGGCCCGCAATGAAGTTGTGATTTTCGCCCTATATCATACAATGCCACCGCCGTCGCCGCCCTCTCTTCGTCTCGTCTCGTCCGACTCGCTCGTTTCGTTCGGTATTTGGTTCCAATCAACTCAATCGAGCCCGAGGGACTTGTTCAGCTCCTTGATCCTGTTCTCGCGCTCCTCCCTCTTGGCCCGCGCCGCCGCGCGGTTGGCCTCGGTGCGCCTCGCGCGCGCGCCCTTGAGGCACTGGGTGAGCTTGTCCTTTGCGTCGTTGCAGCCGCCGGTGGCCTTGTGCAGGAAGCCCCTGGCGTGGCATTCTTCGAGGGCGACCATGACGTCTTCGCACTCTATAGCGTCCGCGAGAGAACTCTGTCAGCGATTTCACAATTCTGCAATGTTGCTGCTCCGCCATGGGTTCGCTGTCGAAAGGTGGCGCGGGGATGGATCACGGTGCAGGAGGGGCTCTACTGACCGAAGTTGTCCTTGGTGTGCAGATGGGGATGCATGGTGGGTGACTGTATAGAGATTCGGTGACACGAGATTTCGACACGTTCGGCCGTGGAAAGATGTCCTGAGGAAGTTTGGCGTTGCAAGTCGTGATGCGAATGGCGCAAAAGAAATTCGATATGGAAAAGTGCTAAATGGACGGCGAGGGATTGGATGAGACCACCGTCTAGTGGGGGGCGAGAAGCGGTTGGTTCGCCGCGCCGGGCTTTGATCGATTTTACGGGCGCCGCGCCGTGACCAGGGGGGGATGGTGGGCGCTGCGGCAAAAGCTCGGACCACTGCCTTCTAGAACTTCCACCGCAGTTGGCGCCAGGGTGACAGGCTCATCTCAGGCCCTCACTCTCATTGTCTTTCGCCGACGACTCTCACCCTAATCATACGCATATACACCGGCCGTCGCGCTGATCGGAAATCTTAGTCAAGATGTCGGCGCCAGCAGCTAGCCAGCGGAAGCAGCAAGGTCAGTTTCATTTCCACGACGCAGAGGAGGTTACCCTGAGGCAAAGCACAATGCATGGCCCCCAGGATGCTAAATCAAATCTCACCCCGCCATCGGCCGTCCACATACTGAAACTACTTTTTTCATCACAGATTTGCAAACGCAATATGGCATTTACAAGAACACGCTGCAGCAGATTGCGCAGAAGATCGGTGATGTCGAGCAAGAAGCCGAAGAGCACAAGTGCGTCTTTTCCTCATTTCATTCACCCGCCGTCTTGATGCGATGGTTTCCCCCTGGTGTTCTTTCTTGACGGCAGGATCGCGGGGCAAGGAAAGTACGTCGTCCGGGGGTGTCATGAACTCTCCTTGGAGCCCGGGTCCTGGTCACCACGCACACCGCTCCTCATCAAGACCCCCCTTGAAAGCAACATGGCATCTTCACATTTCACACCGCTTGTTACATCATGGGACAGACATGAGAGAGAGAGATTGGCAAAAGAGTCATGCTGACGGGGGAAGAAAAACAGGCTCGTGCTAGAGACGTTGCAGCCGCTGTCCGGGGACCGCAAGGCCTTCCGCCTGATCAACGGCGTGTTGATGGAGCAGACGGTCAAGGACGTCCTGCCGGCGCTGACGACCAACTCGGAGGGCTTGAAGAAGGTTCTGGAGGACTTGGTCAAGCAGTACAAGACGAAGCAGGACGAGCTGGAGAAGTGGAAGGTATGTGTTTTCTGGCATGGAGCCACCAGCCCACTTTGATTTCCTTCGGGTGGGCGACGTCATTGAGGGGCTGCTTGCTGACGACGTTGGGGTTACAGAAGAAGAACAATGTCCAGGTTGTCCAGAACTGAGACCCTGAGGATATGCTAGTCGACCTGCGGGCTCTGTAGGTTGGCACTCTGTCTCGGAGGCCTGACGACCGTTGTTTCCCAAAGTCGTGCCCAGGAAGGACCGGTTGTCTCACAGCGGCTCGGGGCAGCAGCTCATTACGTCTGAGCCTCCGATGCTGAGCTGTCGTTGCATGCTACAAGAAACCATGAGATGTAGGATGTCTCGATACATTTGCAAGATACAAGAGTGAGGCTGCATCACGCTTATTGCGAGCGAGATTCCGATGAAGATACGACAGTTCTCGGAAGAGGTCATCGCGATGGAGGCCGTGTTGATGGTGTAGTGGTAGCAATGCGCTGTACAGCGCTATAGGCATACACAGACGCAACAAATACAGCCCGGCGGCAAGGGCGTTTCAGTGCCCAACAGTGTTATGTCCCAAACGTCGTCAGACGAACACACCACCTGCTCGAAGGTGACGGGTGCAGGTGGTGGTTGATATGGCTGGCTGAGAATACCCCGATTGACGAGGCGTGCTGACTGGCTGCGTCCCATGCGGCCCATTGATGGTGGTGTGGTCAGGTCTTCTGGAACGGCAGTTCATCAGCTCTGGCTAGTAGGTCATCCAGACCTCCCCTTCCGCACGTGAGGGTCGGGTCATGAGAGGACTGCGACGCTGCCGTATTCTCGTCGGAGGAGCGGGCGGGGGTGGAGGCGACGGACCGGCCCATCCGGCCGAGGCTGCTTTTGCCCGTCAGTACGTCAGGCGCCGATCAAGACTTAGCCACAGGATGGCGGAGGCATCCGATTCGTATTTGCCGGGAGATGAAACGTGACGGCTGCGATGATGGACTGATTTCATCTTGGATGCTCCCGGGGCGTGATATCATGCGTATTCTGGAAGCCGCGGCTGAGTTCCGTCGCCGGTGCCCAACATCTAGATGGTACGCAGCTTGATGTCTGCGTGAGGGGGCTAGATGTGGGAGGCATCCCGTGGGCTACATCCACCCCGCCTATTCACGGTACGATTTAGTGAGATGCATCCTGCAAGCAAAACAGCAACCATGTTGGAGAGTGGGCTGTCAGTATTTTTGGATTGCCTGTTATGGCCAAAGTCGCGGATGGGCCGCATCGAAGACTGCTCATCCGGCTGGCAAGATCCCACCTCCATGGCGCGCCCGGCATCGCCTGTGATGGCAGATGTATGTCATGCCTAGCGAGATGCTCCAAGATGCAATAGGAATTGTTCCATTTTCTCGCATGTCATGACGATGATGCCGTCAGGCAGTCATTGTTTGAGAGCAGGCAGGGCGAGGCACACCGGTTGCATCTCGGCGACGTTGTGGACGACCGGGGGTTGTAGAAATGTGGCTCTGAGTTGTCAATGTCTCCAGGATGAGAGAAGCGCAGCCAACTCATGCAACCATTACGGCTGTGACAGAGTCGAATTCACCCGCAGAGGCGAGGGAAGACGGATTGTGGTACCCCTCTCGAGGGCGACAAAAAGGTCGTTGGAGGAGGGGTGGAAACCGCATCAACCGGACCAGGGTTGTGGAAAACGAGAGAAGAAATCAGTGCATCGGATATGGTGGTCTTTTCAGATAGATGCGGAACGCAGACGCAGAAGCAGACGCGGACGATGCTGCAAAAGTCGTCCAATCCCAGCCCAACCCAATTAGAGGGCTATTGGCTCCCGACAGAATTAAAGGAGCCCAACCATACTCGTCGCAGTGCCTAGTGACTGCGGTGGACGACTGGCTGGGCCGGGCGGGTTGTCTGTCTGTCCATTGCTGCATGCAGGGTCAGACGTAAGGCGATGGGTCGCCGATAGGTGACCGGCGCTTCGTCGCGGGCATTGGAAGAATTTCTCCGTGTTTTCGTTGGCACAAACGGCCACAGACTGAACGGCTTCTGACGTATCTGGGGGATTTTGTGCCAATCAAGAAAACAGGAAGCTATCGGTATTTTTTTATTGGCCGAGAAAGCTCGAATCGAGCTTGTGTCACGCAGCCTCGCGCCCAAGCTCCAAGCTTCAAGCTCCCTCCTTTGACCGTTGGAGGAGCTGTTTTGACTGTGGTACCTTGGCCAAGATGGGTGGCAGGTAGGCAGGCTGCCGCGAACCAAGGCCCAGGTTTCGGCCCAAACGGTCGGCCGTCGTCATTCGGGGCGCTTCCTTAGGCTGCCGTCAGCTTCCCCCGTGCCTGACTGTGCCGGTTAGGTTGGGGGCGGACTCAAGGAAGACAGGCGACAGGCTCCATGGCTTGTTTACTATAGACGGTGCCATTGTCAAATCAAGCGGCGCCGTCGCCCTCCATTTCGATCGCATCGCGACGGCGGGTGGATGGCCCAATCTGCCAAAACGTCGCACGGCCGAAGAGGAAGAGGCGCGTCGACGGAACAGCTTCTGCTTGCGATGAGAGCTGCATCGCTTTGCTGCGTCGACGACGCCCGTCGCGGGTGAGGAGCAAAGGACGGGGCATCAAATTCCACCTTCAATCCCGTCAGCAAGTCTGCAGGAAGCAGGGACTTACGTCGATGTCCCCGTCTTGCCCGTCGTACTGCTTTGCATGTCCTGCTTGGCATCCGCCCGCCGGTGTAAGGCAAGGTAGCCGTGTTTGCTACCCTCCTCCGAGCTTAGTGGCTTCGTGCCGCCTACACCGCTCATATACCAGAGCATGGGCAGGATAGAAGGAGTCCGTGTTGATACAGCATTAAATGCATGCAATGACACATCAAACTCTGCTAGGCGGGAGTGTCGGTACAAGACGGCGAGCCGTGGCAGTCTCTTCTTGTTCGTCTCTTGGAAATCCCCTCGCGCATCGTCAAGGCGCCAGTGTGGTGGTTCATCTTTGCTTGAGCTTTCGTCTGACAGCAATAGCAGGGCCCAGATCCAACTATGTCGTCAGACACCCGACGGCCGAGGGACATCCGAGGGTGCAAGAGAAATGGAGAATGCGAAGAGCAGTCGCAGCAGCAGCGCATCATCTCAGCCGCGTTGTTAGGGAGGAGGATCGGATGATGGGGGGCTGGAGGTACCGCGCTAATCCTGGGACGGGACCATGGTGCTGACAGGTACCTCAGCCTTTGGTGGTAGGGCTCAGCCCGGGCAAGTACCGCGCATGTTATCGATAAAACGGGTGGTGGGCTTCGCGACCTGGAAGGACATGGACGTTGTTATTGTGTTTAATGCGCTGGAGGTCTTGTTGACCGCACCTTCTTGCCCACTCTCCTCCATTTCTCCCTTCTGCACCAACTGCGAACCCCACGTTCTTGCAGCCATCAACACGTACAGGTGCATCCGCCAGAAACCAGGCGCATTGTTAGGCTCTATTGCGACCTCGATCGAACAACTCATACACCCTGAATCTTGTAAGGAACAAACCAAAAACTTTCCAGACCCTGTCGAACGGCACTTGACCTGGGGCCCCCCTCCTCCAGTCCAGTGCCCTCACGTTGCCCCATCTCCATACACACCAGCAGCCACGCGCCGTCGCCCTTCTCTGCTTGTTCCTCTCCCGCCAGTCGCTGTCGCACTCCCACTCCCGTCACTCCCTATCCTTTTCGGGCCAAGCGAAGCTTTCTCTGACGCGACTTTGCAGCTGTTACCTCTCGAGCCCGCTACCTACGGCTGTCCCGTCCGATAGCCCGGTGTGTAACCACAGGTCGACTCTTGCGCGCCCAAAGCTCCGCCAAAGTCACGACGACTACGGACTACAAGCATCTATACTGGTACCAGACCGGCTGCCCACGCGCCTCCTACCAGGAACAAAGTACCGTTTTCTCGCCTCGGGGCTGCTGATTCGACCTGACCTCACCCCCCCATTTGCGACTCGCGAACCCAGTCTCCTCTTCTCTCTACACCAACCCAACGGGCCAAATCCGCGCGCCGAGTTTCGAGCACCAACCCGGAGGAGCGCGTATACCCACAGCTGCAGCAGGGCGATCACGAAGCATCAACGCTACCCTCATTCGGACTCAATAGGACGGCCGTTCCTGTGGGACCCGCAGACGCAGCCACCCTCTTCCCGCTTTTTTCCCAGTCTCTGTTCCCAAGTCTGCCAGGTCAAGGCAGCGGACAGGCCAACCCCAGGGCGATCCGTCATAGCCTGAAGTCAAGACAGGGCCTGCCAGGGGATCGCGAGTAAAAATAATCCATCCCAAGGACAAGCCGAGGGGTCCAGGGCAGGATTGACGCACACTTCTGCAGCTAAGCCGCGAGACTTGCAAGCCCTACGGTCCTGCAACGTGTCAGGGGACACATCATCCCAAGCCCGTGTGTGCGAGCTGCAAGAACCCAAGCAAATTACAAGAACGCCAGCAGCCGCTGCAGGTAGCCAAATATGTCGGACTCCCCCCAATCTCCTCCCAAGGATGTCGAGCAAGGTGTACAATCACCGGAAGAGGAACAAATGAACGAGCCTCAAGACCCACAGTCCGGTGGCCTGGCCTACGCCGAATTCGAGGTCAAGGAACAGGACCGCTGGTTGCCCATAGCCAATGGTAAGCCATATTCCCCTTTCTCACCGACGACGACGACGATGTTTGGACTTTTGGTTCGCCCGCGCCAGCCAACTCCGTGAACGCTGTCTTTCGACTGGATTGGATCGTCTGCCTGCTATTCGCTTGTCTGGTTCTCGTTGCTGTTCGTGGTTGAGACGCGAAGGTTCCGACGGTCGTTGTGCGCTCTCGAGTCGTCATGTCTCACGATTCGTCGCCAAAGTCCCCAGAAGCAACAGGCGCTTCTAGTGGCGAAAAATATGATGAGCTTGACGCTAACATACGAAACTTTGCTCCAGTCGCCCGCATTATGAAGAATGCTCTTCCCGAGAATGCAAAGATTGCGAAAGAAGCGAAGGAATGCATGCAAGAATGCGTCAGCGAGTTCATCTCATTCATCACCAGTGAAGGTAAGCTTGTTTGCTCCACAGCTGCTCCCCCTTAGCCAGCAGGGATTTTCGCAGAAGAGAAACCTGACCTATCACAGCATCGGAGAAATGCCACCAAGAGAAGCGCAAGACAGTCAACGGTGAAGACATTCTGTTCGCCATGACATCTCTGGGCTTCGAGAACTACGCCGAGGCACTTAAGATCTACCTTTCGAAGTATCGGGAAGTACGTATAGCCATGACATGAGACGGCCAGACATTGTCTGCGTCAATTCTGCAATCGGAGCCTGACTGACGGAATCAGCAGCAATCCCAGTCCAACAGAGGAGAGAGCTCTCACCGCCCCGGTAGCAGCGGATACGGCGCCAACCCGCCAGCCGGCGCCGGAAGCTTCCAGGCTGAGCCTCAGAACAACGTTCTCGGAGCTCAGCAGGGTGACGGCAGTGCCGACCCGAACTACATGTACGGCGCTCAGACCGGACACAACGGCACGGGTGGCGCGGACGGCTACTAGTCTGTTCTGCGTGAGCTCTTAAAGTTGTGATCGTGTATTGCGTTAGGATTGCAGACACCTTTTTTACTCTCGACATATATGTACAGGTCGCGACTTGAGAACGTCTCAGCCCGGCCAAAGACGATACCTGGACATACGTGCAAGTGTGTATAAGTACAGGGCCGGGAAGTGTTCTATTATCTTCGAAAAGGGTACGGCGGGGCATACAGGTGTATATGAGGGGCCCCAGGAGTCTCGTCAAGGTCGGAGAGCAGCAAGGTTTACCCAAAAGGGCGTCGACTGGACAGGAATTTCTTTCCTTTGAACGATTGGCTATTGATAGATTCCCCCTTTTCGCGTTGCGATTCAGTCAGCCATGTCAGACCCGAGAGTGGTCTTACGGCATCGGCAGAGAGCAGTTCAGCAAGCATTCGAGCTAACGGAACGGACCCGGGCCGTGTTTCCTTAGCAGATGGCTACAGCACTCTAGATAGCTTCTAATTCCAGTTCCATTCTGTCGCGCAATTACTTCTTCTGTGTTCGTTCTTGCCACTGTGAAATGAGGACTCATTATGAGTCTCATGGATGAATGACACATACCGGCGAGCTTCATGACTTGCCGATCCAACTACTTTATTCGACTTACACAATGGCTTAGCAGGCAACTATTGCAACACATCCAATAAGAGAAGACTCCATCAGTAATTCCCCAGCTTGTCATCAGCCACTTAAAACTGTACCGCCGTAAGGCGCTTGTGACGAAAGGTGCACGGTCCAAGGACCACTTCAGGGGTCTTGAGTGCGGCATTGGGCACGTGCACAGCCCCTCCAGTCTCAAAATTTTATCCAGCCAGTGGATGCAAGGCCCAAACAAATCCGTGCCGCCGCCAACCTTACCTACCTAGCAAAAGAAAAAAAGTGATGGGCAGTCTTTGACCTATCACCAAACCTTCCAGGCAACAAACCGCCGAAAGGATCTCTCGGTCGGCAGCCACCTCAATCCAGCAACACCTCGAGGACAATAGACGCCCCGGCGCTGCTTTCACAAAAGAATCAGATATGCATGACGTGTTTCTGCGAATCCTTGCGCAACACATCTACCAGTCTATGAGAATAGCCCAACACCGTGCCGCCACTCTGCGAGCTTCCCTTCCAAGCGCCTGAAAACGAGCCTTGACCACCACGCACGACTATCTCCATGCGACCCTTCACCCCCATCTCCAGACATCGGTCTGGCCCGCCACCGAGAACAGCGACGCCTATTAAGAGTATCTTGCGTCCTTCCGTGCTGGGCCGCCGGAAAGCAGACGAGGCGGGACTCGATTCGGTCGCAGCCGACCCTCCCTCCAGTCCGACCAAGCGGAGAAAGGTCTTCATCAACGAGATGAACAATCGCGTTTTCGAGTTCGGCGGTCGGTCGATGGACGAGGTAAATGCCGAAGTCCGGAAAGCTCTCGAGGAGCACCTCATGGGGGAGGATGAGGAATACGACAATCTGAAGGAGATCTTCGCCAACGATAAGCAGCGATACTTGCCGCCCGTCGCTGGGGAAGACGAGGATACTCTCAAGCCCCAGGAGCTCAAGTGCTACGTTTTGGCGCTGACTAGCTGCGTCCCTCTCTTGAAGAACAAGGCATGCAATGGTCTCGTGAGAACCGTTCTCCAAGTCTCTTGGCTCGGCCGAGACGAAGACTTCTTCAAGGTCTACATCCAGTTCCTGGCTGCCCTCATTAGCGCTCAGGGGTCCTACCTGACGCATGTGTTGTCCATGATTGTCGAGAAATTCTGCCACTCCAGGCAGTCCGAATGGGCCGTTGCCGATTTTCCTCCCGTCAGCCGCTCCACCATGCGCGAACGTCTGCACACCGGTCTCCAATACCTCCTTCAGATGTTCCCGGCCGCCACCCCCGTTCTCCGCAACTTGCTCGACACCAAGTTTCCCTTCGATGACGACCCGAAGAGAATGTTCGTTTCCTACGTCATCAACCTACTGAAGCTCTCCGATTACGCCGGAGAGCTGGATCTTGACATTATCGACGTTCTCCTCTCGCGTCTAGTCAAGATCGATGTCCAGATGCAGACGGATCTTGACGACCTCGACGACGACCTCACGGCATCGGTTGCATACGCGCTTGGAAAGTCACTGAACACTGGATCCTGGGAGGGCGATGAAGAAGCCGAGGAGGAGGATAGCGACGACGAGTCCGTTGACAGCGATGATTCGGATTTTGACGATAAGGAAGAAAAAGTCCGCGTTGTTAAGGGCAACGTCGAGAAGCTGGACGCCATCCTTGACACATTATTCGATCACTATACACCACTCTTCGAAAACCCCGACTCGGACGAGGCTTGGGGCCGCTACGCCCTGTTGGTGCAGTCTTTTGGAAAGATCGTCCTGCCAACATACAAGTCTCGCCACACACAATTCCTCCTCTTCCACTTTGGCCAGATGTCGGCACGCCTGCGCGATACCTTCGTTGGCAGCTTGATGCACATCTTTGGCTCCCAAAACCGACCGAGCTTCGTACGACAGGCAGCGGCTACATACCTGGCGGGTTTCATGGCGAGAGGCGCTCACGTCCCGCCTGACCTGGTCCGCACCGTCTTCGCCCTCCTGCTCAAGCAGATGCAAATCTACCGCGTGAAACACGACCCCGATGCGAGAGGACCCGATCTGCGACGACACCAGATTTACTACGCGCAAGTCCAGGCTGCGCTCTACATGTTCTGCTTCCGTTGGCGCGACTTGATTGTGGATGCGCCCGAGTTTGTCGACCGCGACGACCCCGCATCATACCTTGGCAACGAGCTGGAGTGGATGCAAGGGATGAGGGAGGAGCTTTCGGCGAGTGTGTACTGCAAGATGAACCCGCTGAAGATCTGCGCGCCCGCGATCGTCGAAGAATTCGCAACACTGGCCCACAAGCTCGGCCTGATGTACATCTTCCCGCGTGTGGAGGAGAACAAGCGCATCAGACTGTCGCAGTTTGTGTCGGACACGTACGGCACAGGAGGCGCCCTCCGGGACACAGGCTCCGGAGCACAGGACGAGGAGTCGTACCAGCTCGACCCTTACTTTCCCTTTGACCCTTACCAGCTGCCCGTAAGCAAGCGCTGGATCCAGGGAGACTACGTACAATACCAAGCTGTCCCGGGTCTTAATATGGAGGCCGGCGACGATGACAGCGATGAGGAGGAGGAAGATGTTCCCGAGACGGATGTTGAGGAAGACACAGCTACGGCTAGCGAGGACGAAGACGACGATTGAGGACTCATAATGGGGACACTCGACGGATGCATCAAATACGGCGTTGGGCGGCAAAACAAAAAGCGATTTCGGGCCAATTTGGCAGTGGAGATATGATTCCCGCAAGGCGTTGGGCGTGTGTTTAGGTCATGTCGTTGGACGAGAAGAAAGATGAAGGGAGATGTCAAATGAGCATTTCAGCCTCTCTCATCGGAGATCCGCAAGGAGAGTCAGAGTAGCAGTCGATGTACGCGAGGCCATCTCGTATTTGAAAAATGAAGATTCATTTCAAAAACAATTCATCTTACCCGGTGCCAATATTCAGCAGTGTCTCCTCTAGCGAAGCTTGGCTGAGGTAGTAAATATGGCTGGAACTCCTTCCCCCGTATTCATTGACAAATTGAAGAAATTGTCATCCACGGGCATTTGAGGCGGAAAAGGGATAAAGTGTCCGGTCCATCAAATTCAAATCTCAAAAGCTGAGGTAACACACGTACGCTACACGCTACACACTACACTGCACTGCAACCGCGACACTGCAGCTCTGCCGCCCAAGGCACGTGAGATCAGCCCCAGCGCCCTTCTTTTCGGGGAGGTGCTTTGGAGTCTCTTGCACGACGCTTCTCTACAACTGGATAAGCGCCCTTTGGCTGCCCTTCCTCCCCCGGTCTGGTCTCTCCTCTTTCCGCCCTTTGAAGCAGGACACAGCCAGCCCCCGGACGTCAAGCCCAAACCCTGATGTCTAGCAAGCGCCGACAGGCACCACATTCCCCCCTCCCCCTCTCCCGTCGGATCGTATTGACTGAGGGTACATCGGGTGGGCTCCTATGTACTGCTAACTCCTCTTGCCATCCCACGCAGCGACAGCGGCAGCAGTAGCAGAAAAAAAAAAGGCGAGTGAGGGTCCTCTTCCCCAGTGGCGTGCAGAGAGAGGATGGGAATTTGGAATCGCCCATTTCTCTTAAGTCTTTGCGATTTCCCCATTCCAACGCTTCTGCCTTTTTCGTCCCGCCCCGCGTGGAGATTTTTCCTTCGTCTAGACAAGAGGACGGGTTCAGCGGAACGGCATATCTAGACGGAACCATTTGCTGCTCTTATCATTCGTTTCCCATACATGCCTTTGTGGTCCAATCGCTGGGTTCTGAAGAAACATAACGAGGCTCTCTCTCACCGTCTTTTTCTGTGGGCGTCATCTCTCACACGCCTACGCCCGGACCGACCTTCTCTTTTGGAGCTGTTTGATTCCTCATCAGACATTTCGGTGAGCGGTTATGGCGGATCATCAGCAGGTGCGGCTGTCGAATGAGGCTGCTGCGGCGGCATCGGCGGCGGGGGAGGGGCAGCGGCAAGACAGGGGCAGCAGCAACGTCGACAACAACAACAACTTCAACAGGCCCTCCTTCTCAGATTACTGGCAGGGCGAGAAGGAGAATGAGAGGGCGGGACGGGTGCAGTTCGTGACTGAGGGGCCGCCGCCGGGCACATCGGGTCCCTCTTCGTCGGCGGCGGCGGTGACGGCGACCAGCACGAGCAGTGCTTCTCCGCAGCCGCGGCAGGGTTCATGTGAGTTCCGATTTATTTCGTGCAGATGTCGTCCCCCTTTTCGGAGATCAAGATTCCATCATCCATTCTCATTCGCGGCTCTTCCCTGCTTCGATGGGGGTTTTGCTTGGTGCTGCGTTGCTGGGATTCTCTGGCGATCACCTCACTTCTTCTTTCCACGGCGGCTGCATCTCGACCTTTTCCATGTCTTACTGCATTGAAATACAGTAATTGATTTGTCACGGGCGAGCGGTCGAGAGTGTGTGAGCAGGGGTCGTTGCTTTTTTTTATTTGATCGTCTGTCTTCTGGATCTGGCTGTTGCAATGATTCCTCATCGCAGCGAGCACGGGTGGCGTCTTTCCCGCCGCTAAGAGGCGAGATGGCGTGGTTGCGTTGGGAATCTTTTGGAGGCGCGTGTGTGTTGTGCGCTTTCCCCCTCCCCCAAGCGGACCTTGCGAACGATGAAGTGCACCAGTGTGTGTGTCTGTGGTGTGTGTTGTGTCCCTGCATTCCGAGCCCGGCTTTTGATTCCAAGGAGTGGTCCCCCACCACCAGACGACCGGTTTTCCTGCACCCCCGATGCGTACACCGCTACCGGGTTTGCGAAGATCTCGGTCTGAACCCCTTCCTTGGCTTCTGGAATCAATCTTGCTGGATTCGGAAGTTTGCTGGCTCTGCTTCCCGCATTATGTGTGGGCACACACCCACTTTGGCACTTACACCGAGGATTCCATCAAACCACGAGCCGCGAACCCCCATGTCTCATTACCTTTGTTTCACGTTCTGGAGATGTTGTTTTGCTTTATTATATCCTCCTTGATAATTTCGTAGCCCTTGATATTCTCGTCGAACTATCATTATATAAGACGTCGGCGACATTACGAGATTGGAAGAACGAGCAAGCTAACCTCACCACCCACAAACCAGCCGAGTCTACCGCCATCGCGGACCACGCAAAGGAAAAGGCGAAACTTCGACGGCAACAGGTCCGGAAGGCGCAGATTCAGCACCGCACGCGCAAGGCAAATTACATCAAGCAGCTCGAGCTCGACGTGTGCAAGTTCCGGGACATGATCGCCGCCGCGGAGAAGGAGGTGCTGGCGTACCGCCGGAGCAACGAGGGCATGAAGGGCGCGCTGAGGGCCAGGGGGCTGAGGGTGCCCGAGGAGCTGAAGGGCAAGGAGAAGGATGTCCTCGTCGGCGAGGTGAGGATCGCCGCCGCGGAGGAGACGCCGGTGGAGGAGCCGTCGTACGAGGAGGTGATGCAGCAGCCTGTGGAGGTTCACCCGTGCCAGCCGCAGCACTCCCACGTCCCCGCGCCACCGCCGCAGCAGCAACAACAGTTCCAGCAGGAGCAGACGGATACGCAGGCGTTCAGCGCGGAGGAGCAGCAGATGTTGCCGGAGGATGTGTCGATGGCGCAGCCGTTGGATTACGACCCGTATCCGCCTGCCGATTTGTTCGGGGACGTCAACATGGGCGATATCACCGTTACGATGAGCAAGGACGCTACGCTTGGCACGCCGTGCTTCCAAATCAGCTCTTCGTCCACTAGCAGCAGCCTCTCAACACCCTTGCGGCCTGCTACGCCGGATCAGCTGTCTCCTGAGCAGGAGATTGTCGCCATCAACCTCATCCTTGCGTAAGTCCCTTCAGTACCCACCCAAACAAAACTGCAAAGGCTTTGAAAATCCGTCACATGCTAACCGTCGACCTGAACAGGATGGAACACATCTGCTGGGACCACTTCCACCCGCGCCAGTACCCGCGCCACGCCGACGTCACAAAGGCGGCGTCGGGCCACACGATGATGGCCTCGACGATGTGCATGTCTTCCGCGCCGGAGCGCGTGTACCGCTCCATCCGCCGGCGCGAGGTCGAGACGCAGCACACGTGGCACGCGTCCTCGGGCGCCGGCAGCGCGCTGACGCTGCGGTCGCTGCTGTCGCTGGCCAAGACGCTGAACCCGGGCGACATCGAGCTGACGCCGGTGCAGGCGTGGTTTGAGCTCGCGGCGCGGTACGGCGCGCAGGCGCTGATGCGGGAGCCGGTCATCGAGGCGCTCAAGAGGGAGTTTTGCGGCGTGGTGGACTGCATACACTTTGGGGCCATCATCGAGCGGGACGCCTTTGAGAGCGTTGTGGCGAGGGTCATGGCTGAGGTCGGGGTGCCTGAGCTGCCGTGGGAGGGGATGGATGTCGATGTTGGCAGCGGCGGCGGGCCGGGGATGGCTGTTGGAGTTCAGCAGATTGCGGCTTAGAAGGGTAGAACGGGATTGAAGGTTTGATTTTGCAGAGGGTGGAAATTTACAGGAAAAGCAGGCCAGTTGATGGGATGTCGCTATCGGATTTACACAAGAGATGTTTGGCATGGATCTATGGTTGGTAGAGGATGAGGGAGGCGACGATTTTCACGACAGTTACGACAATATCACAAAGGGGAAGCATCTATGGGCCAGAAAAAACAACTATGCATGCGGGGAGACAGAATAGCATGGAGAGATAGATTGGAAAGTAATCGCAACATGACAGATAATCTGGACCAGTTCCCCGGCGCCGGGAATACAGAAAACCATTCGTTCGGGGGCGGGCATGCAGGCCGAGGGACATTCTGCATTTGGCAGCTACGTCGCCCATGCAGCTTCGTCAGTCTTGTTCAACCAACGTTGGTCTCCCATTCGCCGTATTGTTTCCTCGGACTCCACATCAGAACGTAAAGAGGCGACCTCGCCGTTGGACTGCATATGCATGTTTGCTCCTGGCAGTTCTTCCTGGATAGATATGGATCTCTGATCTCTCGCCCCTCCCCTTGGGTCAGGAAGGAGGGGTCGTCTGTTCCGCGCTGCCTGCTGTCGCACAACCTCCTCCCGCAAGTCTTCCTCTTTCTGGTCAACATCACGACTCTGTTCCCAACTTTGCCGTTCCAAACCTGCATCAAAGCTCAGTTTTAATCTGATCCGTTGTCGCAGCATCGCATACACATCAGAGTCGTCACCTGCGGAACAAACAATGGCTCAGGTTGATCACGAAGTTCAAATCGGAGCCGAGGATAATGTGAGTCCTCGCCAAGACTGCCATGGCATCATTATGTCTTTCTCCCCAATTGTCGCTGACTTTTCACTCAGAACCCGGTCGATGACGGTGCTGAGGTCCAGGTGGGTTTTAGATCGCGCACCTGATATCGTTCTCGCTCTGATAAATGGCATACGCGCATAGAGCATCGCCTCCTCGCGTACCAGTCTATCCGAGTCTATTCGCGACTACCACTTTGAGAATGGCAGGACTTATCACCGGTACAAGGAGGGCAGTGAGTCTACAGCCTCCGTTGTTGACTTCACCGTGTACCGCCGCTGACTTGGATAAGAATACCATTTTCCGAACGACGAAAAGGAGAATGACAGATTGGGTACGTAAGCTTTATGACCCTCTCTTCACACATCACTGGCCCGCTCGTCCAACTTTTACAGCTTTAGCGTTCCTTCTAGCATTCAGTTTTCTGACCTTGATGACAGACCTGCAACATCACCTGGCCCTTCTGACTCTGGGCGGCAAGCTCGGCCTCGCACCACCGTGTGACCCAGAGTACAAGGTCCAGAGAGCCCTTGACATCGGCACCGGCACCGGTATCTGGGCTATCCAGTTCGCGGATGACCACCCCGAGACTGAGGTCAGTTCAGAAGACAGCTGTATGGCCTCATGAGGACAGATTTTGATTGAATGAGTTCAGGTTCTCGGTGTCGACTTGTCTCCCACGCAACCTGACTTGTAAGCGTTTCTTACATCCGACCTTTAGTGGTGCAACCACTCAAGTCCTACAAATCAAAAGTCTTACCTTTGCATCTAGCGTGGCCCCAAACGTCAAGTTCGAGGTCGACGACATCGAAGACGAGTGGACTTACACCAAGCCATTCGAATACATTCACAGCCGTCACATGACATCGAGTCTCGCTGACTGGAAAGCGTACATAACTAATTGCTACAAGTAATTTCTCCGCCTTTTGAGTCTTCGGTTTTTTGATTTTTCTACTTCTACCACTTTGACACAAACATGATATCGTCGATTGGAGAGCTCTTCACTAAGACGTTTGCAGCAACATCACACCAGGCGGTTACCTCGAGCTTCAAGAGGCCGAAATGGCATTCCTGTCCGATGACAACACATTGCCAGCCGATTCCGCACTAGTGCGGTTCGGTGAGCTTCTCACAGGTGCAGGTGCCAAGTTTGGACGGAATTTTGTCGTGGCCAGCGAACTGAAGGAGGTCATGGCTGACGTGGGTTTTGAGGATGTCACACTGAGCAAGTATAAGTGGCCTCTCGGGACGTGGGCTAAGAATCCCCATTTCAAGGAGATTGGTATGTTCAGCCACGAGAACGCAATGATGGCCGCGGATGGGCTGGCTATGGCGCCCTTGACCCGGGCGTACGAATGGACGCGCGATGAGGTTGAGGTGTTTCTGGTCGATGTGCGGAAGGACCTCAAGAATAGGGCGTACCATGCCTATGTGCCCATGTGAGTTTGGCTGATGGGCCTCAGTTTTCGATCTTGTGAGTTGATAGCAGTTGATGCTGATGGGTTATTTTAGGTACTTCTTAGTGGGACGCAAGCCGGGAACGGCAGACAAGAAGGATAGTTCTGCACAGGATGCGACCCCTGCTGCTGCCCAAGCGCCGGAGGAGACTACGACGCAGAGCCCAGCTCCAGCTCAGTCCGAATCAAATGCCTAAGAATGAGGATGGCTAAAAACATACAGTCAATCATTGTCGGAAGAGTCGGAGGCCGTCAAGCTTGACAAGCTAGCTGGAATCTTTGAGCACGGTCTTGAACCATCGTTCAGCCATGAGCTTCAATTCAAGACCTTTTAAGATGAACCGGCAGCTGTTGGCGGGGTATTTTGGTGACAGAAGCAGATACTCGGCATCCAAATCGAAACCGAATCACTCTAGACCTTCAGATGGCCTTCATGTTTTCTACACAAGCTATTTATCAAAAGGGACAGGGGATAGAGAGTGGGATATATCTGCGAAGACGGGGCTATGTGTTGAAATTGTGCGGCTTTTGAGAAGATACTTGAAGACCTTTGCTGCGATATCAGCATGCGCGATTCAACGTAGATTCATTGTGCGGTGTTTGAAGAGGGAGTGAGGGCACGATGATCCCGCAGGGTTTGCCTGTGGATTGCTCGCTCGGCTCTGTCGAAGAGCAGTCATGCCTATGCATCTGTTGATGCTATTTATTTGTGTTCTAGGCAAAGTTGCCGGGCTATATCAATCCGCTCGAGGAGTCTTTGGTAATGATACACCGAGAATATGTGCCTTTGTTGGTCTTGTTTTCAAAAGACACCATTGATCATTGAACATGGGTGTTGCTACTTCAAGGGCTGAAGATCATAGTCGATGTTTCATGGCATCTACTGTGGTTGGTATTGGGAGTGTGTGTGGCCCTGAATAGTTGCAGGATGGCAGACATGGGGTGTAAGCCGGTGGAGGAGTCTTGGCCTCGTCGATTGTCTTGGGCTACGTGCAACCTTTGTTCGCCACGTGGACGAAAATCGGAAACTAGAAATACTTTGGAGGTCCTTGTCGATATTGTTGGCCGCTCAGAAACCTGACGGGTGCTGACTTTAGGTTTTATAATGTGCAAATCCCTCTTATAGGGTGGGCTATGAAACTTCCTCGACATAATGTGCAAATCCTTAGTGCGCACACCCTGCCTTCAACAGGCCGGATCCTACGCCGCTAGCAAGTATTGCAGTGCAATATAAGTATCAGTAGCACAATAGCTTGAATGGTTTGTAACAACCAAATGATCCGAGTCTCAGCTGCCGAGATGTGAAAATTTCCGGCCAGCAATGCTTTACCATCAGACGTAGCGCAGAAGTCTACATCGACCCAAGGCCAGCTGAACTTGTTGAGGGCGATACCTGTTCATCCTGACGTATCTTAATCGAATACACTCGGAGCAACGACGGCTAGGAGTCGAGTGATTCATCTTCGGAGAACTCAAACACATCCTTCCTGATTTAGGTGTGAGATTGGCTTGCAATTGGTATAAGTTCTACCATAGAAGGCATTATTAACTATCAACTAATCGCTTGTCCATTACTCAATTGATGATTGCTGAAGGGGTCTTTTAAATGCAACTTTGGTTTGCGAAAAGCTTCTGGGTCTGCCATCTGATTCTGAATGGCCTGGCAGCTGGCTTTTTGGTTTTCTTTCCTCAGGCCGGTTGACCGAATACTTAATTTCTCGGCATCACTTGGTGATTCATGATTTCGTTCTCGACTTGGCGATCTTGGTCCCCAAAATCTTTGTTCGCGGGAGAGAAACGTCAAAAAAGTCGAGAAATTTCGTCTGCAATAAGAAAGGTCATTAATCGTTTATATATCAGGGAATTGCGTTGACCCGAACGTCCAATCTTAACACTAACTCGGGGCCCGGAACTTGCGGACCCCCGGGACCCGGAGCCCGCACGGCCTGAGTCACCGGCGTTTCACTGCCACACCACACGAGCACTACGGTGCTGGCAAGGAAGAAACGAGATGGTATGGATATCTTGTGAGGGTCTTCAGTAACATTCAAAGAGTAAAATTGACCATTTGTGTGCCCTTGCTGGATCGCGCCCGCCAACCCCCGGAGACCGGAACCAGGCCCCTTTCTACATGCAGTCAGCCGTCGTCCCATCCGAATATGGAAGAGACTGGAGACGGGGGCGAGCCTTCAGCGATGACGTCGACCTCTACACCACCTGTATTGCAACGATCTGTTGGTTACTCTTCAAAGCTTCACGAGTAGTTGGCGATGTTCGCCTTGGCTAACTCATTAGCAGTGCGATACTTGCCGGGCTCGTAAGGTATGCTGATGAACTTTCGTGGAACATTTGAAACGAGTACCGTGTTCCACCAGGATATGAACCAGCCATTACCAGTCCACAACAGGCTAATACTTTGTCATAGATTCGCTGCGATAGAGAGCAGCCCTGTAGCCACTGCGCCAGCAGTAATACCCCATGCACCTATACCGACAAGCTGAAGCCGCGCGAGAAGAAGACCCGGATTCTCTTAACTTCACAGTAGTAAGACTCTCCCAGGCTTACTCATAGATAGTGAGCGTGCTGACGAAGCCGCTGCCACTCTCTCTAGCGAGAAGAAGATTGACCAAATTGACCGTCGACTGGAACAAGTTGTTGGCCTGCTGCAGACGCTTCCACTCAATGCGGAGCAGACTTCTCACACATCCCTTCAGTCTCCAGGTGGTAGCCCGGGGACTCTTCCAGCCGACGCTGGACTTGAAGCCTCGTCGGTGATGGAGGGAGAGTCGTCATTAGCTGCTCAGTTCACCTTCGCCGACGACTTTATGCAGAAGGTCGCTCGTGGCGAATCCCCATCATGTACCAATCCTGGCGGAGAGTTGCAAGAAAATCTCAAAGTGCTCTCTCAGATTGTCTCTTCTTACAAACAACACGCTGTTACAGACGAGACAGTGTATCCTCATGCCAGGCTCGTTCACCGACCAAGCTTCCACGGGTGCGAGCTGCCACCTATTCAAGAGACTGTTGCGGTGATTCGTGTTGCTGAATGTGAGTGCCATCCTACAATACGTTCAAGTTCTTACAGATTTCAATGTCAGTGAAGACTCACACAAGATCGAATAGCTCAACGCCTTGCCGGAACAGGCTGGATCTATGAGTATCTTCCAATGCAACAGTTTTCGAAAACATGTCTAGAGGTCTACTTTTCGGAGCAGTATACTGAAACAGACTTCATCATCGTCACCGCCGGGCTTCATTCCATCTTTAAGGACTACAGCAACATTATTTCCGGGGAAGAGAGGGAAATATGCCTCAAGCACGCTAATCTATGTCGCGCACATCTCGAGACTGCACTCTCTGGTCTGCCACTGCACCTGCCTGCAACATCAAAGACAATTATTGCTCTCGTCTTCGGGGTAAGCGATTCCGGCGCATGGAATGGCATCTTTGATTGACCGTCTCGCAGGCCACCCACTCAATCGAGCTCTCGAAACCCTTCTTGGCTTGGTCTCTGTCTTCCAAGGCGTCAGAGCTATGCCAATCACTCGGCTATCATCGCGCTGCATCCGTTGATAACGGTAATGAAGAAGACATACGGTTGAAGAAGCTCCTGTTCTGGAGCACCTACTTCATCGACAAAAGCTTGTCGCTTCGTCTTGGCCGTGCCTCAACGATTCCGGAATGGACTATTACGACAAACAGACCATCTGTCGCTGATTTCCACCAGCAGTCTGCCATGGCTTACTTTGTGTTATGGGTCGAGACAGCGCGCTGCCAAGGGAATATATACGAGATGCTCTATAGCCCGGATTCCGTCCTTCAGCCTGATGATGTGCGGCAAGCTCGGGTCCAGCACCTCGTATCCGATCTGGGAGAATTGGAGAAAGCAACCCAGGAGACCAATGTAAGTCGAAATCCAAAACCACCCAAGTGCTGTGCGGCTGATTTTTACCGCAGAGAAGGTGGATACAAGAATCGAAAGACAAGGCTGGAGAAGATCTGATCGACTTTTATGCCGCATCGGATGAGACATTGCGTCTGTCTCTTCTCACCCTGGTCCATCGAGCCGCGCCACGACCTCCAGGCTCAACTACGACCTTCAGTCTCGACTGTGTCGTTTCTGCGCGATCTGCATTAGAGAAGCACAGGGACTGTGTGAGTATTATCAAGAGGAGCGGTAACGCTTATTTCCCGGCGTACTTCCAATGGTAGGTAACCATATCTTCGCGTGCTTATTTGTCCACGAAGCCGTCTTGAAGCAGAAAAGGTACTGAGTAGCACAGGTCCCTCTTATTCGCCCCTTTCGTGCCGTATATTGTCATGTTTTGCCACGTCATCGAGACGCAAGACCAAGCGGATCTTCTCCGCCTCGGAGACTTTTCCGCCTCCATCCAAACTGCCGCCCAAGTATCCGAGGCCGCGTTCAAGGCGTTCCATCTGTTTCAAACTCTTCACGATATCGCCGTACGCTATCTCGAACTCTGCACCGCACATCCTCAGAACGGCCAAAGCAAGGCTGGTCCCGAGATGGATTGGTTCTTGGATGCCTTGGGCATCGCGCCGGCTGGGCAGGAGAACGATGGCCAGCGTCATCCAGCTAGCGACGCGCCTTGGTTTGGTACCGACTTGATTGATAGTACGGGAGTAGAAGGAGCGAGAGACCACGATGTAACGCAACGTAGACCTTCTGCAACACAGCCTTTGGCCCGTGTAGGGAACGAAGTTGAGCTGGAGTCTTGGTTTCAGAATAACGAGGCCGTGATGGACTTCCTCCGAGAAACAGATTTCGGTTTTGGGAGCAATACTTAGATATTGATATGGGAACTTTTTTCGCCGAGTGATAGAAGTCATATATCAATTCTCATCAATCAAGACAGTCATTGGACCATTGCTGCCGGTGTAGAAGTAACATCTCAGACATGGTCCCAGCATCCTCTATGAAGAGACCACCCCACAATTTGTGACTATATTGCATTGAATGTAGCCTTAATAATGCGAAAATAGGGTCGTCATCTCGTGAGTGTGCCTATACTCTGAGGCAAGTCCTCAGTTAAGATGTCAATCTTGCGGTCATTTCATAGCTGCCACAACGACTTACAAGTCTAATAAGCACGAGTTGTCCTCATCGGCGCAGGACTCAAGGGTACTAATCAAATCGGCGATACCACAAATATTAAGAAGAATTAAAATTTAGATTATCAGGATATTGCTGGAATACAAGAAAGGTGACATAATCTGCCTAATAGCATGACTTTCCCCCTTTCTCATAGTGATAGAAAGGAACCAGTTGCCGCAAACATCAAAGGGTGTGAGTACCCCGGCTCGGGCACAGAACTTATGAAAGATCAAGCTTTCAAGGGAGACCGGCGTGACCTCTCATACCCCAAGCTTATAACCTCCAGGACAGAGTCGCTGGAAAGTCTTCCCAGCATCATACTTGTCAGACACAGACCTCAGTCTCTTGAGGTTATCCTCCCCGTAGCTCTTCATGACATCGACATTTTCCCCAGCGTTGTTAAGCCACTGATTCGGCATCAGAGCATTTCGCTTGCGAGCCAGCTCTGTGATCTTGGTCATAAAATCATCGTCCATCTGGA
The DNA here is from genome assembly GCA_027406005.1 of Colletotrichum horii. NCBI lineage: Eukaryota > Fungi > Ascomycota > Sordariomycetes > Glomerellales > Glomerellaceae > Colletotrichum > Colletotrichum horii. The sequence continues at coordinate 5,435,580 of JANVYB010000001.1, read as the reverse complement.
TAGCTGCCGCATCGTCGGCGGAGTTGGCCCAGTTGGTCCTCAGGTTGATAGCTAGCTTCTTATCAGCACATACTAAAAAAGACACTTCGGAAGACCATGCTGTTGGAGAAATATACTCACAATTCTGGTTCATCTCTTGCCAGCCGGCTGGGTTACCTCCTTTTCTGTTCGTTTCGCGCACAGTATGAGGTGTGACGGGGTTCCAGGACAGACCGATGGTGTGCTCCTCGAGGGTGGAGGATCCGTAGTGAGTGAACAGCAATGCGGAGATCTCCTTGTACAATTCCTTGTCTGCCTTGATGTTGACATTTGCGCGGTTGATGCTATGAGGGGACAACTTGTCAGCGGATATTGCACGCAAACATTCTAACTCGTTTTCTTACCGTTTCGTGTAGACGCTCAGGAACTCTGGCGTCACATCCTGCGTGGCCAACGCGGTGAGAGTCTTCCGGGACATATTTGTTGAGATTGGCTCAGCGTCCAGGAGAGGCTTGATTGCAGCCGGGTAGAATCCAGTGAAGTTGGTCTTGTCCGTGAACGTGGCCAGGTCGATCGTGGCGAGGCCGATCGCGGGTATGATCATCTCCAGACAGGTAACTGTAAGATGCGGATCCTCGAGGAGGGGACCAGTCTGCATGTCGTAGAAAGATTCTAGGGCGGCGTCCCCTTGGCTCTGGTTGTAGGACAAAGTGCCGGACCAGACGCCGTTCGGAAGGGGGAAGGTGTTCATGTCGAAGCGTGTTACGATGCCAAAATTGTTCGAGCCGCCCTTGAGAGCCCACCAAAGGTCCTCATTCGCCGTGGCGTTGGCGTTGACAACTTTCCCACCGGCGAGAACGACCTCGAAGTTGGCCACGTCGGAGCTGGAGAACCCGCGACTGCCGAGAAATTGGGAGAAGCCGTCTGAGCAGTTTGGTCAGAATTCATCGTCCCTTGTTCCAAGATATTTTTCTACTGAATATGGAGACCAAAGGAAGGGAAACAGGACTTGAAAGGGTAGAAAAGGGGGGAAAGAGGGAAACACGTACTTCCAGTCAGGAGCCCAGATATACCGACGACTGCGAGCTCTCCTCCAGTAGCTGCAAGGCCCTGACCCTCAAGAGTCTCATAGACCCGGCCCCAGTTGTTACCCGGACCGAGACTGGCGACCTCCTTTGACGGGCTGACTGAGATGGCGTTCATCTTCTCCAAAGCAATGAGCACACCGTCCTCAATGCCCGCCATTCCAGGGTGCGAGGTAAACCCGAGTCCGCGAATAGCAAATTTTCTCTGGAAAAATTCCAGGATCTGCACACCAGATGACACTTGTTCAGTGGTCTCTGGAGTGAAGACAGCGGACGCATTCAGGCGCGGCCGGGAGCCGCTGTTGGGAGTCAGCAAAAGAATACGGGGTTTCAAGGCCAAAAAGAAAAGAAGAAAGAGATTCAAACAGCGGATAGACTCACAAGTACTTGTTAATCTCGGTGGGATAATCGGTAGTCTCAGGCAAGAAGACGTTGGCTGGGTACAGAGCACTCAACAGCTCCTCGGTGTAATTGTTGCTGGCCCGGGCACGCTGATAGATCTGTGATACTTGATCCTGCATCAATCCGAGAGCGAGCATGAAGCTCGTGATCTGCTCTTTGTCGACTCTCATTGTAATCAAGAAATCAGAATGAGAAGTCTTGGAGGTGAAGGATCGAATATTAAATTGAAGTGAGCGAGTGAGTGGACAGCGATAAGAACGAGCCGTATAGCCAGGCAAGCAACCGAAGAAAGAGTGAAGTTCTGAAACGACAATTGCAGATGCTATTGAAGTTATGGTGAGAAATCGGATAATTATATGAGTTGCCGATTTTTGTTCGTCGATCTCACAAACTTCATCTAATGCTTTCTTCCGCCCCCGGAGCCCCGCGAATTCCGGGCCCCGAGTGCTGCACCGCGCTTCGGGCCCGGGCGTTCGGTTGATCGGGGCGCCGTTGTGGCGTTGAAGAGGTTCGGCAGGCGAAGACTAGACCGCCACGATGTTATTGAAAAGAAATGAGTCACTCGGCAAGTCCAAATTAGTTTATGCTCTTCCCTGCATGCTCCGCAAGTCGGCCACGAGCAATGGTTGAGAAAATCCACTGTTTATTAAACTCCATAGTCGATGGTCGATAAGGAAATATCTTCGTTACTGATTTGCTGGAAATGTGGCGAGAACAAACTAAAGATATTCGCATCTACAGCGTGGCGTTGATACTCACAGATGGGACATTCACGTTGATGTCCCGCAGGCATTACACATCTTTTTGTTCAGTGAGTCTCTTCACTTTGTATTATCCAGAAGCAAATGTGCACTGGATTCAATGGGTAAAGGGACTAAAGATGGGCAATAGAGATGGTAAGTTTTCACCGCGTGTAAGACGGCAGATCTTAAGTTTAGACTATTGACAATGGATTGTGTGTTTGAGAAAGAACGGTGCCGACTGGATGTCACAACCTGCTTTCTATTACTTTTTGTACCTGAGTTTACGGCTTCATTGTATTGTCAAGTTCAACTGCCTTGGTGGTGTGATGTAGCAGCACATCCAGCGAGGCAACTCATCATTGACGTCTTCAAAAGTACACGGCGAACCCGGCTTTTCGACACTGTGAAATTCAAACTCATCATGACCCGGTCACATTTCCAAAAAGAGAGGAACAAGAACAGAAGGCGTGCTTGAGTCAGCCTACTTAATCAACGGTGCAGTTAGCTTGAAGGGCAGCCGCTGAAGTTGTAAGGTTGTGGGTCAGGCAAGTCTGGTATCTGCAAAACCACGACCTCCGTCTCTACACACTCGCACGCAGGTGTAGCCCACATCATTCTCCCAACAACACGTCCATGCATCTCTAGTATTCCCATTCCTTCCTTGAGTGACATTCGGTACTGCAGCCCAGGAATCCTCCATGCTCGCGCTCGACGGGCCTCGTCCGCTGGCACGAAAAGCGCCACTCGAAACAGAGATGTCTTCATGCAGTTCGTACAGGTAATGGACGCAATTCTACTGTACGTTCCAAAGTGCATCGTGTTGTAACGGGCGAACATGAGACTAAGTCTTGTCTGTGACATGCCGGACACCGTCCGGGTCAGACATAGAGCACTAGCCAACCACTCGAGTGCCTCGTTGCCTTCTAAACCAAGTCTTTCTGCCCGCCAAGCTGGCCGCCATTCCAAGCGCGTGTATTGGTCTTTCAGAAGTTCTCGGAGAATTTCAATCCGTTCTTTTTGAGCTGCAAGATGTTGCATGATGACGCCAGTCTCTTCGCCGAATAATCTAGTGCCCAGCGTAGTTACAAAGTCGTGTACGTCGGGTCCGGTTTGCGCTAAGGTGAGATCTGCGCATGAAGCGAAATGTTCCAGATGATCGGACCAATCCACTTCTGCGAGTACACTAACAATTCCAATAGACTGTAGCCTAACACTTGCCGTGTTGACTGGAGCATGTACGCAAATGTTAATGTCGTCAGGCTGGCTGATCTCTTCGCCAAGCTCCCACGTCCAATGGTCATAGTAGCACTGCCATTGATTTGGATTTTTTCGAAGGTCATACATCGGGATGTTTGGCGTAATCAAGATCGGACTGATATCCCCAAGACTGAGGCATGTCTGAGCAGCTTGAAGGTATCCTTCACGAAAGTCTCTTTCAAGTGGCGCGTCCTGGCTCTTGCTGATGATACCGCGAAGACCGTGTAAGAAATCGAGTTCGTCGCGACAGGCTCTTTTCGACAGCATAGCAAAGGCCATCGCAAAGTTCACTGTGGCCAGAGACTTGACCTCTTTCAAAGGCCCGAGGTTCCAAGGGACAAAATTTCTGCCAGCTCGCATCCCGACTTTGTCTTCCAGCCAGTGCACATTGCCTCCGTCGTCTTCAAGTTCTCTGTTCCAGACTTCATGAAGTTTGGTCAGAAACGCAGGGTCTGCAGCTGCAGCCCCCTTGACGAGGTGGAAATCCGACGTCATCATCTGGACCTGCCGGCTTCGCACAAACTCCATTGCCGTCCACATACGAGTAAACCATTTTGCCTTGCAGATATCTGTCATGCCTTTCAACCTTTCATCTGTAGTCTCCCCATGGTATAGCTCGTGAATGGACTCCTGTCCAAGATCGTCGTAGTGAATGATCGTAGTCGTTGCCTTCTCAAATATTTCGTGGATCTTGAGGAGGATGGGACCTTTCAGCTCATCTGTCCACTGAGGAACACTGAAGTAGTCGTGCCAACACTCCCAGTCTTTGGAGGGTCCATCTTCATCTATTCCGTGGAAGATTCGTAAAGGTTTCTCGATCATGAGACGTCTGACTTCAAGAGGCTGAGGTGACAATCCAGGTTGCTGCTGGATTGCCGATATCTTCGGATCCCAGACGTGGGAGACCACTACCAGAGAGACACCCGCGTCTAAGGCGCACTGCAGGTGTCGATCAAATAGTAAGATGTCAAGTCCAAGGTGTGAACGAATAATTTTGCTGCACTGTGGATGCGAATCGTGCTTGAGAGTATTCGAAGATACCCTAAAGGTCCGGACCAGAGCGTCTTCGACGAAGGAGCCGTTGCAGACAAGACACTGTAAGGCTTCGTGCTGGGATTCATTCCAGAATACTTGGAGGTCTGGTACTTCGTCCATGTTCAGTGCTCCTGAATGATTACTAGTAATTCAAATGTTTCGGTCTGGAAAGAAGAAAAGATGATTGCCGGGCTTCGAAATCCTGGCCGGAGATGGCAAGAGATGGGCTACCGGCTGATACCAGATCCCAGCGAGGGTCGCGGGGTAATTGTTTCCTCAATCCCCAGCCTGCTGCATGCTGCGATGCAGCCGAGACATGTGTTGTCCCCTGTAAGATATCGAGACTCCAAAAAGAGAAGATGGCGCTGTCAGATGACTTACCTGCATGATGCTGACGACTTCATCTGTTACACGAAGACAGTTGTTCCATTCAACCGAAACTCTCTGGTTGGAAGACGCCTGCAATGTGAGAATAAGCAAGCTGCGGGCCTCGCGTGATACCTCGTACATTATATCGCCTGCATGAGTCAAGCAAATTCACATGCAGAAATGGGAACCTGGCAGAGCCGTCGAGTTAAACATCGAAATTGAGAGGCAAGCCCCCTACTTGAACTACTTTATTGACAACGTCAACATGCCCAATGGAAAGGACATTCACGGGGGCTTTCTGAGAGTTGTATATGAAATTCCCTAGCAGGATTTGTATTGAAATATATCTCTATATGGAAAAAAGGAGTAAGGAAACGCTTGAAACAACAGGGTTTGGGTATCTTGATCATCATGGAGCCAAATACGTCTGCGCTGACGCATAATAGCTTTTCAATCCTGTAAAATGTGCAACCGAAAGCACGTCCGGAGCCGACGCGCGGTGGTTGATGAAATCCTCGTATCTCATGCACATACGTCTGTAATTACCGACGTATTCGTGCTGAGCTCCATCACCGGAGCACCCCTACACACTCACAGCAAGCCCCTTTTTAAGCAGAGGTGGAGGTAGCAGCAGGAGGAGCCCCGGTGCCGCTAGGGAAACCGGTGCCGCTGGGGGCACCGCTGGGGGCATCGCCGCCGGCACCGCCGGAGCCGGAGTTCTCGACGGCGACGCCGCCGGAGGAGGTGTACTCGAAGCTGTAGCTGGTGTCGTAGCTGGCGGTGCGGTTGATGCCGATGGTGATCCAGCCGAAGATGCCCTCGGAGACGTCATCGCCGAGGTAGGCGTACTGGAAGAAGGGGTCGGAGTCGGCGTTGCCGCCGAGCTCGTCGGAGACGACGTGGTCGTCGCTGTTGAGGGTGATGTCGACGGTGTTGGTGTTGTAGGGGGCGAGGGCCTCGACGGCCTCGACGAGGTCCTGGTCCCAGAAGAGCTGGCCGATGTGGGCGGCGTGGCTGGAGGAGAGGGTGTTGTTGGGCAGGACGGTGGCGTCGAGGAAGGCGACCATGTGGTGGTGGGTGGTGCGGCCGGAGTAGTGGCCCGGGAAGATTGTGGTGAACTGGACGACGCCGTCGTTGTCGGTCTTCTGGACGCCGCGGAGGGCCGTCTTGTTGAGGTTGGAGGCGTCGTCGCCGTTGCCGTTGGAGCTCTCCTGGACGCCCGAGTAGATGCCGGTGGCGTTGCAGTTCCACAGATCCCAGTAGAGGTCGGTGATGGGCTCGCAGGTCTCGACGTCGATGAACTGGCCGTCGAGGACGACGTCGACGCCGGGCTCGCCGTCGCGGAGGTCGGAGCGGATGTGCTCGCCCTTTACCCAGAAGGGGCCGATCTCGCCCTCTGGGTTGAGGATGCAGGTGTGGTTGGAGCCGAAGATCTCGGTGGAGGGGGTTGACATGTCGATGCCGACGTGGAGGGAGGACTGGTTGTGTCCCGTGCCGGCGGAGTCGACGTCGCGCTTGGCCTTGCGGATGGCGCGGTGGTAGTCGATCGTCTGGGCGCGGCGGACCATGGCGCGGGCCTGGAGGTCGCGGTAGGCCTTGGTGTTGACGCAGTTCTCGAGGCCGCGGCGGGCGAGGCCGTGGTGCTCGTGGCGGGCGACGAGGAGCGCCGGGTGGGACTCCTCGTGGTGGCCCGGGTGGGCGGCGCCGAGCATGACCGAAGTCAGGAGGAGGAGGACGGAGGAGTGCATCTTTTCGGAAAGAGTGGTCAAGGTGTCGTTTCTTGGTGTTTTTGTAAAGATTGTGGAAGAGTGATTCTGTTGAATGAGAGTGTTTGCTAGGCTGAAGTCTTGTTGATCCAGGCTGGCTTGGTGATCTCTCCTTTCAAGATTCCCATCGAGGCTGGAATCATCATCTTCTTATAAGTGATTCTTTTGGCCCTTTCCATCTTCATCATCGGAGCCTCCGCTCCCCTATCCATCCACCCCTTTCCTCGCCTCCATCACGAAAGCGAGAAAGACCGCAGCGCCCCTTCGCTTGACGTCTTCATCCCGCCATGCGTCACCCGTCGTCGTCACCGTCTGCGTCCCTTCATGCTCTAGAATCCCAGAGGTTCATCCATTCTTTCTCGTCAAGTGGATTGAGCATCCGGGCGAACGCCACTTCGAGAAACAAGCAAACACCTTCCCGTGGATCTTTAAAGTCTTGGCAGTCGAGGCTAAAGCTCTTGATATCCTATGAACATCGTCAAAAGAGGCATTCACGTCGTCAAAAATACCCCGAAAACGTCAATAGAGTCGATTATGGTTGGTTCGCATTTGCCCCAGATTACACTGCCACGAAGCGAATCTGGGGCAAATGCGAGCCAACCACCACGCCGCAAATTCTCATCAGATCGTGGGTTTTTCTGGTGTTTAATATCAATCCTGGCCACCCCGCGGAATCCGTGGCATTACAGGCTTACATTGTGCGCACGGTGATTGGTCGACGGAGACTTTTCGTCGCTCATCCTTAGATCGACGTTGGATCTGAAGTCGTAAGCTTTTTTTACACCCCTTACTTCCCGCGCCCTACATCCCAGTCACTCTTACATACACTACACAACAGCAAACAACAGCCTCAAAACTGGTTAACACCTCAGCTTACCCCTCCACAAAAGCTCATCTTACCCCTCCCCACTTTTCTCAAATTAGGTGGTTTATACCTATAGAAGTCACTTATAAGTTTGTAAAAGTAATATTAATCTGTTCTCATCTATAGAAGGTAAATATATAAATTATAATTTAAATATAGTTTAACTATATTCTAATTATATCTAAAAATTTCTTTAAGCTTATTTCTATTTAATTCTAAAAAAGTTTTAAATTCTGCTTAGGCTTTAGTCTCTTCACTTTATTCTTTTTGCTAGCCTTTAGAGCTAAAGCTAAGCTTAAGCTTAGCAGCAGTAAAGTGATGCTAAAATATATTAATAAAGCTAATTTTGCTATTAGCTTTAGTTTTAATAAGAAAATAATTATAAACTAAATTAATTAATTTTATAATTTTATATTAATTGCTTTAAAAGTTATATTTTTTAATATTTAAATTTAATTATATTAAGATTATATTTCTATTAAAAATGATTTATAAAAAAAAAACTTACTAAAGTTAGCAGTATATTACTTATATAATTTATTTTTTTTAAAGCTAAAAAACTTAAAAGCAGCTTATTTTTATAACTTAGAGATATATAGCAACTAGCTGTTTATATTACTATTAGCAATAGAAATAGCTTTAAAAAGCTATAAAAGCTTAAGAGCAAATTAAATTATATTAATATTATATTTAAAATATATTTCTATAAAGATATATACTTTAAGCTTTAGGTTTTAGGAACCTAATTAATCTGCAGTTGCTTTATTATAGGCAGCTAACTTCTGCTGAAAAGCAATATCTATAGCAGCCTTCTTTGCCTTAAGGTTTGCTTTAGCTTTAGCAATATACTATTAAAATATAAACTTAAGAGAGAATAGCTATAAATAATTTTTCACTTATTTAATTATATTAAAAATATATTCTAATTATATTTCTATTAAGTTACTATATTTTTTGCTTTTTAAAGTTAGTTAGAGTAGTAGTTTAATTAGCTTTAGCAGAAATAAAAAGCGATTTAAAATATTGCTAATATAAGAGTATAATATAGTTTTTATTAAACTTTTAGATATTAACTTAAAAGTTTGTATATTATTTCTAAAATATAACTAAATTATGTTTTATTAATAACTTAATTATAATTAAGCAAAGCTTTTATTAGTTTTTAACTTATAGAGAAATACTGCTTTTTTTATATTAAAGAGATAACTATTAATACTTTTCTAATTATTAATAAAGTTAATAGAAAGCTTTTAACTGCTTTTTTTCTTACTATAAATTAAAGAGTAGTAGTAGTATAAAGCTATAAAGTCTTTAAACCTTTACTATAGAAATTATATTAGAATTATATTTAAAATAAAATAAAGAATAATATAAACTATATTAAAATAAAAAATAAGCTGCTTATCACTTTTACTATAGTTTTAATAATAAAACACCTTATTAAAATAGAAAGTAATCTACTTCTAGCCTTAATAAACCTAAAATATAAATATATTCTAATTATATTTAAATTATAATTCAGTTAGATTCTACTTATATTGCTAAAAAAGTTAATATTTATAAAATAAATCTCTACTAAAAGAAAAGTAGCAATAAAGTAAGTAGTTTATAATAAATACTACTAAAAGAGGTTTAACTATTAAATTATATTAAAATTAAGTTTAAAATTTAAATCTAAAAAAGAATAAAAAAAAGAATAAAAATATATATACTAAAAAAGTAAATATATAGCTTACAGCTAGCTTCAAGTAAACACTATTAGCTATAGTGAAAATATTATTTAGAGGAAAAAAAAAGAAAATAGAGAGGTTAATAAGTAGATAAAAATAGAGATTTCAAATAGCCTATATATTAAAGCAGTTAGCTTATATATTAAGAGCAGTACTTCTACTTATTATTTGCTTCTAATTAGCTTAAAATAATAAATAACTTAGCTTAATGCTGTTAAAGAAGTTTGCACTTACTACTACTAGAAATACCTCTTTCTAAAAGAAGTTTATACTTACTATTACTAAAGACACCTCTTTCTAATTTAATTAAATATATAAAGTTAGAAAAAATAGAGAAATGCCTTATATTTTATATTTCTTATTATGTTTTAAATCACTTTAAATTTTTTTTTATCTACTAGTTAATTATATTACTGCTCTAGCTGTATTCTATTTAAATTATAATTAACTGTAAGCATTACCTAGTAGAGCTGCTGGGGAACACCTAGCGAATCTTCAAGTAATCAGAACGCTAGCTTACTAGCGAAATCTCTGCTTCTTAGGAACTTAGAGGAAGCAAGCTGTAGTTAATATATTAGATTAACCCCTATCTATTGTCTAAACCTTTCTTAGTTAAAGCCTTTAGCCTGATACTCTCACAATTCTATAGCTTCTACTTCATTTTAAGTAACTAGTGTGGGTTAGAATGTCTTATAATAGGGGTGACAACTTGCTAAGCAGTTAGCAAATAGAGTTCAGCATAGATAAACTGCAGGAGTTTGCATTTAATATAAGGCTACTCCCTCTAGGGTTTTACTGAGGCATCTGCAACCTTATGCTAAGACTAAGTTAGCTAAGAGCAATACGAATTAAATAAGAAGAAATAATTAACAACCTTATTAATGAAGCAATTAGGCGTATAAGCCTGCAAAGCTAGCTTTGCAACTGTTCCAGCTTAAACAACTGAGAATATACTTTAGTAATAGAACAGCTACTGTGCAAGCGCAGTATGAGCACTCTTTAAAGAGAATAATATATAAGCAGCAGAGAAGAGATAGGTATATTCTAACTGCTGTTATAGTAATAACAGAAGGCTTATGCTTAGATAATAAAACAACAGCAAGAAGCTTATTAAGAGTTAATAGAGCATCTTCTCTAGAGGTTTGCTGAGCGCTTTATAAGCTAAATAATGCTAAAAGTCTAAGAAAAGCTTTTAGCATATAACTGTAAAATCTTAAGAGAAGATATTATAGTTAAGTAGATTAATAATTAGATCTAAGCTATAAAAGATAGTAATTAGATATATACTAAAAGTATACTAAAAGAATAGATCTAATAGTTTTTTATAAAACTTTTATATATTTTATAAATATAGTAGTATTACTATAAGAAGAGCTTAAAAGAAGAGGTTTTATAAGCTAATCTTATTATATTTATTTGCTAGCAGCATATTAACCTAGAGATATAAAAGTTTTAATATTAAAAGAAGCTTAATATAATTAAGCAGAAAGAAAGCTAGTTGCTACTTTAGTTCTTTGCTAAGTAGTTAGCAATATATTATAGCTTAAGTATAGAAGACTGAGAGAACAGTAAGATAGAAGCTTATATATACTTCTTTAGACTTTTGCTTGCTATATATAGAGAACTATAGCAGCAGAAGGTAGAAGTGAAAAGACCTAAAGATATAGCTACTGAAGCTGAGAGACTTTAAGACTTATGCTAGTAATACTCTAGCGAAAAGCTGCAGAAGGATAGATAGAAAAAACCTTTTAGAAGTAACTACTTAAGTTAGCTTAAACTGAAGCACTAATTAGAGGTAAAAGATTTTATTAAGAATAACTATATAGCTATAAGAGGTATAAGCACTCTCTAACCTTCTAGCAGAAAACTTTAGTAAAAGGATAGTTAAAGGCAATCTATTTAGCTGTAGTTAACTAATATATTCTAAAAGGATTAACTTATTACTTGCTATAACTGTAAGAATAAAAGGCATAAAGCTGCTAATTACTTTAAGCTAAAGAAACTAAGAGATATAAATACTACTTTAATAGCAGACTAGCAATTTACTAGAAAAGCTAATATAAATGCAATTTAGGTTATAAAAGAAGAAAAATATAATAATAAGCTTAACTTATTAGAAAACAAATAGGCTAGAGGTTAGATCTAAGCACCTCTGCACTGCTTATAAAACTAGAGAAAATGCTTATTAATGCTATAGCAAAAAGTAAGGTGATTGTTCTCTAGAAGCATATTGAGAAAGAAATTACTATAGATATAAACAGTTATTTATAAATTAATTTTATTAGCTTTAATCTTATTAAATTCTTAAGCTTAAAGCCTTCTAATATTATAGCCCTTCTACTAAAAAGATTTAATAGCTATATAGCTAACCTAAGATAAATATTTAAACTTATATTCTTTTTTATAAACTCTAAAAGCTGCTTTTATAAGATCTATAGGCTTTTTGCTAAGGTTTTCTGACTGCAAAGCGTAAGAGATCTACTGCTCTTATAGGACTTTATAAGACTTAAAGGGATTATTATTAATATGCAAATAAATAAGTAGGAATATAATAAGATTGCACTTGCAGAACCTTTAGTATTTATAAGAGAGATTGTTGAAAACAGCTATAAAGTATATATCTTATATATCTTAAGCAGTATCAGCTCTAAAGAGATTAAAATTGAAAGACTTTAAGAAGAGAAAGACAAAAGAGATAAAAAGACTAAGCTACCCTTAGAACTTAAATCTAAAAGAGAAATATTTAACAAATAAGCAGCAAAAGAAATAAACCTCTTTAATAGGGCAGACTACTTAATTAATTTAAAAGAAGGCAAGAAACTGCTATATAGACTAATCTACTCTCTTAATAAGCAGCAATTAGAAGAACTTCACTAGTATATCATTAAAAATAGAGCAAACAGGAGAATTTAACCCTCTATAAGCAAAGCAAAAGTGCTAATCCTTTTCATCCTAAAGAAGAATAGATCTTTAAAGCTCTATATAAATTATTATAGCCTCAATAAGGTTATAATTAAGAATAGATATTTATTACTACTTATTAGCAAGCTTTTAAACAGACTTTGCAGAGCAAAATAGATTTTAAAGATCAATTTATAAGATGCTTACTATTAGATCTAGATTAAGCTGGAAAACTAATAGAAGACTGCTTTTTGCATATAATATAAGCACTTTAAGTATATAGTTATGCTGTTTAGACTGACTAATATATTAGCAATATTTTAAGCATATATATATTAAGCACTTGCTAAGCTTCTAGATACTTACTGCATAGCATATATAGATAATATTATAGTATATTTAGAGATAAAAGAAGATTATATAGCAAACCTTTACTAAATACTCTGCTGCTTAAAGAAGTTCTAGCTATATATAAAGCTTAGTAAGTGCAAATTCTACTAATAAGAAGTTAAGTTCTTAAGATATATTATATTACTAGACAGCATCTCTATAGACTTAAAATAAGTGCAAGCTGTTGCTAAATAGAAGCTGCTGAAATCCTACTGAGAGATCTAAATATTCCTTAGATTCTGCAACTTCTATTGCAAATTTATTATAGGATATTTAAGTATTATAGCCTTAATAACATTTCTGCTTAAAAGCAGCAAAAATAATAGAAAACTAATAGAATTTAAATAGCTAAAAGAAGCCTAAAAAGCTTTCAATAAGCTAAAAGTTACCTTCTGCTCTATAACTATTCTCTAGCACTAAGACTTAATATATAAAACAAAAGTTAAGACAAACGCTTCTATAAAAGCTATCTCTAGCATCCTCTCTTAGAAAATTAATAGCTAATAGCAACTAATTGCTTATTACTTATAAAAGCTTTTAAACATAAAATAATAATAGATAACAAGCTAATAAAAACTTCTTACTATTATTAAAAGTCTCAATCAGTAAGCATACTACTTATAAAAGACGTCAGCTAGATTTACAGTTTTAATAGATCACTAAGCTCTTAAAGAAGTAATTAATACTTCAGCATAAAACCTTTAGAGAAGGCTTACCTATTAGGTATATAAGTTATCAGCATTTAACTTCAATCTAAAGTACTACCTAGAGGCTACTAACCTTACTGATAAGCTGTCTAAAAGGCTAGATTATATAAAGGGGAGAATAAAGTATAATAATATACTACTAACCCTTATAAAGAAGTTAAATCTTATCAGCAAACTCCTAGAAAACCTGCAGGCAAAAATTACTAGTTTTAAAGCAGAATTGCAGATTAAAAAAGCTTATATTAATACTATTAGAACCTATTAATAACACCTTAGCCTTAAGAGCAAAAACGCCTCAATCTCACGCCAGCTATATATAGGTAGATATATTAGCAACTTAATAAAAACCTAAGCTGTTATAACTTATAGCTAAAGAGTATAAAAAACATAAAAGAACACTTAGCAAAAAGATATAACTTAAGAAGACTTATAGTAAGCTAAAGTTACTATTTTAAAGCAGTATATTCTATATTTAATTATAAAAAGGCTTATAAACAACAAAATAGTATATATCTAGCGCTCTTCTATAACAACAAAAGCTCTTATTAGAGAACTATAAGCTAAAAATAAGTATTGCTAAAGTAAGCTAGAGAAAGCTTATAAACTAGCTAGCAATATAGAAAGATTTCATATCAACTTAAATAATATTTTATTTCATAAGAAGAAACTTAAAATCCTAGCTGAGCAATCGCTCAAACTCAAAATACTTCGCTAACACTATAACAACTGCAGAGCAGGCTATATAAGGTCTAATAAAACAATCAAACTGATCAAAAAAAAGTTCTATTAGTCTAACCTAGCTGTAAATATTAAAAACTATATCTCTAGTTATAAAGCATACCAGAAAGTATAAATTCTAAAGCATAAGCTATATAATAAGCTATAGTTACTACTACTGCTATCATACCTATTTCAAGAGATTAATATAAACTTTATTATAAGTCTCTTAGTAAGTACTTAGAATAATAGCACTAAATATAATATAATTTTAGTTATTATATACTATATAACTAAGTTTAAGTTGTTTATACTTATAACTAAGCAGCTAAATGCTACTTAGCTCTTATAGATCTTTTATAAGAAGATTAAATGCAACTTTAGCATACTAGAAAGCATTATTAGCAATAAAGATAAACTGCTTATAAGCTAGGTTTAAAAAAAGTTCACTTGAGAGAGAGAAATTAAATATTATCTCTCTATAGCATACTATTTATAAATAGATAGTTAGATAGAATAGATGCATCAAACCTTTAAGAAGTATCTCTAAGTATATACTAGAGATACCTTAGAATAATAAGCGTTTTAACTGCTAGAAGCTAAGTTTATATATAATAACTTACAGCATAAAACTATTAGTTATTTGCTAATAGAAGTTCTATATAGTTATCACCCTTAGAGCGTTAAGTATATATAGACAGAAGGCTGTATATCTATATAAGGCGTTAAAGAATAAATCGATTATATTGCTTTATTATAGCAAAAAGCTGCAGAGCACTAGCAGAAAGCTATAGAGTTATAAGCTAAATATTATAATTCTAAATATAAAGAGATATTATTTAAACTTAGGCAAATAGTAAGACTATTAATAAAGTTCTTTAAGTTTAAGAACAGAAAACTAGCGCTATATTATATTAAAGTTGTTATAACTAAGCATATAGAAAGCTAGATATATTAAATATACTTCCTAGAGAAATATTATAAGCTTTATAATATATTTTCTATTTTATTGCTCAAATTATAGATATTAAAGCGAGCAGCTGCAGAAGCAGAGGCAGACTTACCTAAGTTAGAAGAAAAACCTAATAAATAGGAAGTAAAAGAGATTATAGATTGCTAAGGATAAAGCAATAATATGAGATAGCTTATAAAGTAAGCTAGATAGCTTATTAAATATAATACTTAGAAGCTGAGAAGCTATTTAGATAATACTTAAGCAGCTATATATAAATTTGAAAAGCAAACTTAAAAGGCTTATAAGAAATAAAATAAGAGAAAGTAGTAATTATTTGCTAAGTACTTAGCAAGATATTGCTAAGAGATTCTTAGTTTTATAAATAAGTTTAATTAAGATTAAAGTGATGCTAATAAAAACTTTATTCAGCTTAAGTAGAGCGCAAAAAGAAAGAACTAATTCAGCTTTAAAGCTAGTTAATATCTAAAAGTAAAAGTTTGTAAAGAAATAATAAGAACCTTAGCAAAAGCTTAGCAACAGGCTGCTAAGAATAACTATAATAACCTAAAAATATAAATATTCACTTAGCAGAAGGAACTATAAAGTTCTCTCTTCTACTCTCACTATTTTAATCTGCAAGAAGACTATCCTCCTCACTACTTAACTTATCACCCTCCTCTCTCTAGGTGTTAGCACTAAAGCTAGTCTCCTCACTGCTATTATTATTAAGAAGAGGGTTAGTAAAAGCACTATTTTAGCTATTATAACTATTATAACTGCTATAACTACTGCAACTACTTCAGCTAGTCTTTGCTATAGACTTAGCAGAAGATTTAGCCTTTTTAGCAAGCTTAAGGTTAATAGAAGCAGTAGCATTATGCTTCTTATCAGCTTTAGCTTTAACAGTAAGTTGCTAACTAAACTAAGTAGCAGCTTAACCTTTAGAGGTCTTTATATTATTCTGAGGAATAGAGTGACTATTAGTAATAGCAATTTAGCAGTTAGGGATTTTATTGCCTGCATAACAGGAGAGGAGCTTGAGAATAGAATTAGAGAATATTAGAAACTTCTTAAGATTCTTCTCTATTAGGTTGCTAAAGAGTTTCTAAAGGTAAAGATTGTTATAGGCTAGTTAAAGCTAGTTGTAAAGGTGCTCAGCAGGAATATTATTATAAATATAAGCTAGCTGAGCAGTATTAAAGCAAATAGTGATATTAGAACTCTTAGAAATCAAGCTAGCTTACTAAGAGATTAAGAGGTATATATATAGAGAGCTCTTAATAAAGACTTATATAGTATATAATACTAATTATAAGAAGTTTATAAATTAAGGCAAGCTTTTAAAGCTGTAATTACTTTATGTTAGTAATGCTAGCGCTCTAAGTAGGGTCTTTAATTAGGACTGCTACCTACTCTTAAGCCTTATTAAGCTTATTTAAAATATATTAAGCTTATTAGCATTTATAGAGATTAAAGCTACTTATAATCTTATATAACTAGATATTATTAATAGCATTCTAAGTGACCTAAGTAGTATTATAAAACTCTTTAAATACCTAAAAGACCTAGTTAATCTTTAGTAAAGCATTAGAAAAGATATAGCAAGAACTTATAGCAGCATATTTAATTTTATGCTGCTTATAGATAATATAAATTATATAATAGTTGCTATAAATATAAATAATATTAACAATATTAAAGCTAATAGAAGAGAGGCAGCTTAAATATAAGCAACTAGTGTTAGTAAGACTAATATTCTCACTAAAGTTATAATTAGAATTAAACTAAAACTCAGAGAACCTTTACTATATAAATAATATATAATATCTTAAGCAAACGCTTAAGGAACAGAAGGTGTGAGAAGATATAAAAATTAAAGAGATTATAAGTTTAAAAGGTTTAGAAACAGTAATGCAGAATGCAAAAGATGAAAATAAAATAAAAATTAATAGCGAAAAATCTTATAGAGAAAACAGCAAAATTAATAGCGAAGATATATAAAGCTTTCAGCAAGAGATCTAATGAGAAATAAAAATAATAAAAGGAAAAGAAGAAAAAAATAAGGCTGAAAGGCTGTAAGATTGTTAAAATAAAAAGTATACTGAAGAAGGAAAATTTTGAAGCTGCAAGAGGTAAGCGAAAATCTTAGTTATTAACTGCTTTAAGTATATATTAGCAAATAAGTAGAAAACTGCTGCTAAAAGAAGGAAGCATAATAATAAAATAATAATAAGCTAATTAATATAAGAAATTATTTAAATTTAATAATAAAATAAAAAATCTGTTTTTAACTAATAACTTTATAGAACAATATAATAATGCAAATTAATTAATTAATGCGAAAAATCGACAGATATATAGGCGTAGGGGTGCTAAGCTACTAGCAAAGCAATTTAGGCGTAGAAAGTGCGATTAAGCTGCTGCTTCTGATTGAGTCGGGGAGACTATAGAGAGGCCCTACCTGAAAAGATGATTATATATTTGTGCGCCTTAGGGACTAAGGCTTCAGAGAGGGGGGTAATTATAAGTATTACCTAGCAGAGCTGTTAGGGAACGCCTAGCGAATCCTCAGGTAATTAGAACGCTAGCTTATTAGCGAAATCTCTGCTTCTTAGGAACTTAGAGGAAGCAAGCTGTAGTTAATATACTAGATTAACCTCTATCTATTATTTAAACCTTTTCTAGTTAAGGCCTTTAGTTTGATATTCTTATATTAACCTCTAGAATATCTTCTTTTTCTGAGAAATTATATTTATTATAAAGGCTTTGCTTTATAGTAATATACTTATAGTAAAATACTAAAGTTTTTAATATAGTAATTAAAAAGATTACAGATTAAGTTTATATCTCTCTATTTCTATATATATTATAAACCTAATGCTAATATAATTAACTTAGTTTTAATATTATAAATAATATTTTAAACTTAAGTAATATTTAAACTAATAGCTAGTATTTATAATAAATAAAGATAGCTATATATATATCTAATTAGAAGAAGTCTTTTATTAGTTTCTAAAATACTATAATAATAGGGGTTTCACTCTCTATATATAGCAAGTAAATGCACTTTTATACTAGCTGTCTAACTATAGTTTTAATATATTTCTATTATAATTAAGCTCTCTTTATAGATTAGTTAACTTTAGCTTAATATATAAAAGACTTTTATTAAGTTATTTATGCTGTTAATTATTAAGAAATGCTAAGTTAGAAGCAAATTGCAGAAATAAAAGGTATATATTAGCATTTTATTCTAATTAGATTATAATTAACTAATAGTTAAACTTCTATTAAATACTATTAGATAATCTATTTAAATTAAAACTACTTACTAATAATATTTTAGTTATAAACTTAAGTGATACTAAAGACTTATTATTATTATTATTATTATTATTAAGTACTTTAAATATTATAGCTATAAAAGCAAAAATATATAAATAAATAATCTCAGCAATATCTAATAAAGCGCTAAATATATTTAGAATATAATCTAAATATATTTACTAAGAGATTACTACTTCACCTTAACACTTTTAAATAATTAATAATTTGTAGCAATCTACCTCACAATACGCTTCCTGCCTTACGCAGCCCCTCAGTAAGCCTCACTGAGGGAGCAGGTTATATGACTAGCATAAGCTTTACAAGCTTACAATTTAAGGATGCTTATGAGGGTAAACTCCTCTTAAGCAATATATGCTTTTTTATAAATTCTTTAGGTCTTTTCTAACTGCTAGCTTTCAGCAGTTATAAGCCCAGCTTATTAGAACTTCAATTTAACTCTTTTATTGCTGCTGGAATATCTTATAGAGTGAGCAGATTTCCCTCTTCTCTTTTTATACTTCTATAACTAATTTTTATAACTTATAAGATGTCTCACTCTTCTAGAAAGGCTTCTAAGATAGACTTATACTTTAAAGCTATATAGATTAAGTTGAAGACTTATAAAGACTAGCTAATTTAGTTTAACTACCTTAAGGTTACCTATATTGCTTATAATATCTAGAAATATATTAACTTAGATAGATCTAAAGCGCTTAACTTTAGGAGCAGGAATAAGATTAATATACCTTCTCTTAAGGAATATTTTACACTCCTTAATAAGTAGAGCATAGAGGTTTATAATAAATAGATCTCTAAGTAGGTAACTAAATGCAGATAAGCAGACTCTCTAGGATGTAATGCTAATCCTCAGCAGCAACCTACTAGTGAGAACGATATTATATAAGTTTCTAACGCTTTTATGCTAACCTAAAGTTAAGCTCTTCTTAAGCTGACTAAGCTGAAAGCTATAAAGCTTAAAGACCTCTTCTTTTAAGTTAGATATAGAATGTTTATTAAATAATAAGGCATTTCTGCTGCAGAAGCTTAAGATGACTAAAAAACTAAAGAATAACTTTTGAGATATATTTAGAACTAGCTACTTATAAATGTTAACGTTAAACTTATAAGCATAATTTAGCTTTAGATCTTAAATAAGATAGATAAGGCTAATACTTCATTTATAAGCGTCTTAAGATATAAGCTTCTCACTAGAACTAACTTAAAAGAACTAAATACTTTTGAGATAGATAAAAGTATAGATCTCTTATAGGCTTCTTTGATTTTATAATCTTTTATAGGCTTTATTATTTTAAATATTTTAAGTAAGAACTTATTTTCTCTCTAAATAGTAATTAGACTTCTTAAAAAACAGCTTGTGAGAAGTAAGTTAGCTATAAAGACTATTATATAGGAGAATTATATAGCTATTCTTTATAAAGCTGCTTATATAACTATAAATCTAATAGACTTCTATAACTAATAGATAGATTGCTACTACTAAGCATTAATTTATAAGATCTCTGATATCTATAGAGCTTTTATAGTGAAGACTTTCTTCTAAGCTGTAGAAGTTTAAATTGCTTCTAAGTAGGCTAAGCAATAGATCTAAAAGCTTATTGCTTATAAGGAAATATTTAAATTAATTCTAAATATTATATATTATGCAAAAATCCTCTTTAGTACTATCTATTTGAATGCTTATTAGAAGAAAATAAAGGTTAATAAGTTGTTTATAACAATTAGAGGCTGATTAGATAACTCTTAAGCTTTAGGCTTAAACTTAAGAGGTATAAAATCTAAAGGCAAATTAAATAAGGATAAGAAGTCTTAAGACTTAGAAATACTTAAAGAGGCTAAAGAGTATTTATGCTGAGAATTTATTAGAGAGAAGCAAGCTGTAAGATATATATAGTTTCTAAAAGATTATATAAGAGTTAAACTTATACTTATTAGAAAGTGTTCTTATTAGAATCCTCTATAAGTAACAGTTAAAATTTAAAATAATATTAAAACTAAAGCACTTTTAAAAAAATAGAAATTAATCTACTAGGACTTTATCAGCAAGAGATAGATTAAATCAGAAGATGTTATAGGATTAAAGGGATATACTGCTGAAGGGGAAACTTTTCTTAATAAAGTAGTTGCTATCTTTATAAGACTGCTAAACTTAGATCTATTTGCTTATAAGGAACTAAGAGGTAAGCTTAGATCAGTCTTTAATATAACTAGTGAGATAAAAGATCTTCTATAGCTTTACACTATCTATAATACTATATCTTTAAACTATATTATTAACAACCTAGTCTACTTATAAGATTATAAGAATCTTAAAAGATTAAAAAGAGTTGCTGCAGAGAATTAAGTTCTTACAGTCTGAAGAGTTAGCATAAAGGTCTTTTTAAATGCACTCTATAGACTATAAGGAGAGCTTATAGAGGATCTTACTCTTATAAATATTTATTATATTAAGGGATTTAAGACTAATATAATCTTAGAATCCTCTTTTAAGAGTGCTAGCGTCTAGCTGAACAGAAGAACTAATAAGATATGCTATAGAGAGGCTGGCATTTCACTCTGAAAGCTTAAGCATATTGATAATATCTTATTTTTTAAATATAAACCTATTTCTAATTACTCTGTTCTGCTTTTATTATAAATCTATATTAATATAAGCTACTTAAGAGTTATAAATACTACTTAGTTAGTAGCTACAACCTCTTAAAGGCAACCTTCATACTACTTAAAGCCTATCTGAGAAGATAATATATATCTCTAGCACTTGCAAGCTAGATATCTTAACTAAAAGGCTTTTAAGTATTTAGTATAAAACGCTTAGGGGGTGAAGATTAAGGGACTAACCTAGCTAGAATGCAAATATTATTCTATAACTTATATATAATAAGTTATCTCATGAGGACTATCTAACTTTAGAAGTAGACATCTATACTAATATATCTCTTAAGATCTATTTAACTACTTAGAAGCTTGCTTAAAAGCCTTCTAGCTTCTTATTATAAGAGATAAATATATAGGAAAGCTTTTTAAGTTCTGCTTTATAAATAAAACTTATTATGAAGTTTTTTAAGTGTTTTAAACTTTTGAGAACTAGGCTTTTTAATAGAAAGGACTTCTTATATGCAAGATATAGCAAGATATCAATAGATCTGTTATTGCAATTTAAAGAATAACTAAATACTAGCAGTAGGCTTATGAGAATAGTATTAATATTAAACTTCCTCTGCCTTATATAAAAGAACTAGTAAGAGGAGGGGAAAGAGCAGGAAAAGAGGCAATTATATAAGGTATATAGATGCTTTATACAGTAAGGCTTCTAATTAAGCTATAGGATGAATTAGTGCTTATAGGGATTTTTCTATATAATATAAGTCCTTATATATTAACAAAATAGAAGTCTCCTAATAAGGTAGAAGAAGAATAGTTTAGGAAATATATTAATGCTTAAGCACCAGCCTATAGCGTCCTATAAAGCTTAAAAACTTAACCTTACTAGGGAGGGATATATGCTTATAGTTATAGAATATATATCTTTAAGAGAGAAAGAGAAAGAGAAATAGGAAGAAGAGAGTTTAAAGTAGTTCTATAAGGCTATATTAGATACTTTATAAGATATATGCTGAATATATATAATCTCTATAAGATTTAAATTTTAAAGCTTAAAAGAGTTATTATTTTATAAAATGTTATATTTAATAAAAGTAAGTTCTACTTAAAATAAGATGCTGAGGAAGCTATAAAGCTTATAGTTGTGAGATCTATTATAGAAGAAATTGAGGAATTACTTTCTGCTTCTGCTATACTTATAAGCCTTAGTATTTTAGATAAGATTGACTTTATCTTTAATGAGGGAATTATAGCATAATAGTTGCTGTAAAGCGTGGAAAATTAGAAGACTATGCTTAAGAACACTTAGTATAGCTTTTTCACTCTTAAGGCATTTTTTGAACTGACAGGCTAAGATCTTAAAGGTGAACCTCTTAAGTAAAACCTAAAGCTTGTAAGCAATAGAAGCCTAAAAAGTAATGCTATAACTACTAGACTTAAATCTTATAAAGCATTAAGAACTAGTGGAATAAAGCTTCTGCTGAGAGATATAGCAAACTTTAAACTAATAGAAACAAATAATACTTATGAGGACTTTCTTCTTTTTAAAGTACAGTTTAACCTTAGTGATATATAAGAAAGACCTTTTAAGCTATAAAAAAAGCATACCTATATGAAGAAGATTTATATTTAAACTTACTCTTGCAAGAGAGGTAGCCTTTGAAGCAATCTAAAGAGTATATTTGCTATATTTTCTGATATCTCTATTAATATAGTAGAGGAAGTTATAATATCTAATAAATAAGATTGGAAACACTTTTTTGCTACTTTTGTGCTAGAGAAACAGAAGGTAATAAAGGAAAGCGAAGGACTCTATTGCATATTTTATGAGATAATAAAGTTAGAATCTAAAAAACCCTTTAGAAGCTAAACTTTTGAAGGCTTAATATTAAAACTGCTTTTAAAACCTCTTTTATAATCTGAGAAAATTTATTACTTAGAACTACTACTGCTCTTAAAGATTTAGAAGGATATAAAGAAGCTTTTGAGATAGCTTTAGAAGCTATTTATTGCTATATGCTATAAGGAACTTCAGAAGATTATTAACTTTAGGATATAGAAGGTTTTAAACTGCTTAAAAGCGCACTTAAAGCCCCTTCTCTTGAAATAGGTTTTTACTTATAAGTTAGATGCAGATAAGTATTTTATAGAGATAAAAGCTTAGATTGTTATGAGAAAGGACCTCTAATTAGGAGATCTTAAGAATACTTATATAGCAACCTTTATGTTGAAGACCTTTTAGGTTGCAATAGCAATTAATACTTAGTTTAATTATAAGATCTTTTAATATAATATAGTTAATACGTTTTTAAATGCTAAAATGCTAAAAAGAAGAAAACTAGTTATTTGCAAGCTACCTTAAAGAATAGAGGAACTTATAAGGCACTTTAAATCTTTAGTAAGATATATTATTAAGCTAGATAGAGCTTTATATAGACTTTAAAATATTTTGCTCCTTTAGTATAAAGAATTCAGCTTAACTCTTATAAGATTTAGTTTGTAAGACTTAAAAGAAAACCTATACCTCTTCTAAGATTCTAACTGAAAAGTTATAGTAGTTTTTTATATAGATAACTTTTTAGTTCTTTTTTATAAGAACTACTAAAAAAAAGCTAGTAAGATTATTAAAGGAATTAAAGAAGAATATAAGATTAAAGAGCAAAGAGATATTAAATAATATCTTAGAGTGTAAGTTATGAAAGATTAAAAGGCTTAAAAGATATTTCTAGTTTATAACTTATATATTGAAAAGATTGCTTAAAAGTTTAACTTATAAGATGCTACTTACTTATTAATACTACTTCTACAGATAGATCTTAAGAAAAACCTAAGGTAAACAACAATTTAAAAGGTTAAAATCTACTAAGAGATAGTTAGATTGATACTTTATACTGCTATACTTATATAGGCAGATATTACCTTCACAGTAGTACTGCTCTTAAGATTCCTTATAAACCTATCTTAAGAGCATTTAGACGCAATAAGATATATAATATAGTATCTATATAAGACTAAATACCTTTCTATATGCTTTAGCATCTTAAGAGGTAGACTTATAAGTATCTAAGTGCTTCTTATTATAATAAATGCTTTATTTGCAGATAATAAAGCTATATATTAATCCTCATAAGAATATCTTATAATGCTATTTAGAGGACTAATCTAGTAGAAAGCAACTTAATAAGCAACAGTTATAACTTTAACTACTGAAGCAGAACTCTTAAGCTTAGCAGAAATAGTAAAAGAGATAGTTACTCTCTAGAGGCTATTTAAAGATATCAAACTTAAACTTAGTGATATTTAGAATGTCTATTGTGATAACTAATAAACAATTAGACTTATTATGAGCAAAAGAGAGAGATTAAGCATCTGCTTAAGATATATTGATATTTATAATATATAATTAAAATAGGAATATTAAAAAGAAAGCTTCTGAATTATCTATATGCTTATAAATAAAATGCCTATAGACAGACTTATAAAAAACCTCTTATAAGTGAAGTTTAAATATTTCTACTTATTTTTAAACTTTAGAAATATAATACATCTAATTATATTATACTTATAAGATTGTAAAGCAAAGCTAAATTTCTCTTATTTATATAAAACCTTAAAAACTACTTAAAAACTTAAAATATCTCTTATAAAATAAAAACCCTATAGATCTTTAAACTAAAATAAGCTACCTACTAAATATTAAAACACTACACTTATAAGAAAACTATATTTATAAACTTAGCATAAGATGCTAAGCTTATAAATAGCTCTCTAAAGGTTTTCAATAGAAAACTAAGCTAAGTTGAGAAAACCCTTAATATTCTTAATAATATTAGAACGCTTTTAAAAGCTTAAATTAATCTCTTATAAGAGATCCTCTAATCTTTTATTAATATTAGAAAAGTTATACTTAGAGACTTTATACTTTCTGAAGAGTGTATACAATATATAAGCAGAGCAGTAGAGAATAGTGCCTTATAAGTGTTAATAAGAAGAAGTGAGGCTTAAAGTAGCAGAAACTAAAGGTTTGCTTTGAGAGAAAGGAAGCAGCATTTCAGCTTATAAGATAGATAAGGTATTAGGGCGTAGAATTAGCAGAGCGCTCTTAGCAACAGAGGATAATAGAGTATAAAGAGACTTATAAGATATAGGCTGCTGCTAAGCATTAGCAATATTAGAACCTATATAAACCTTTTTAATAATAAGCTTAAGAGCAGATATATATTTATGAGAATGTTTAGCAGAAGTGTTCTTTATAACTAGAAGAATAAGAGAAGGAGTGCTTATAGAAGGATTATTGCTTTGTGAGGGATAGATGTTATAAAAGCTTTACTTGCTCTCTATCACTTTTTTATAATATATAGAAGGAGAAACCTTTGCAACATCCTCTTTATCAGAATCTTTAATTAAATACACTTAAAATAACTGCAAAGAATAGCGCTTTTAAGACTTTATGCTTCTAAGAAAGCTTATAAGGGGAGGTGTTATTTAGTGAGGCGCTAGAGAAAGAGGAAGCTTATAAGAGACCTTGCTTTTTAGACTTTTTAGCTTCTGCTTTATTTGCACTACTTTTTTCTTATTTATAAGAGACTTTACAGTAAGTTTCTTAGTAGCAGCAAGCTTTTGAGCAGTAAGAAACTTATAAATCTTTAGGGTTTTATAATGCTGAGAGGTGGGAAGGTTCTCTTTATAAGCATTTTATATAGACTTTTAGGCTTTATAAGCCTTTAAAAGATGCTGTATATTTATTAGTAGTGAAAATAACTTATAAGCTGAATAACTTACTCTTTAAGCTTTTTTAACCTTAAAGATAGAATAAGTAAGCTTACACTTAAGAATAGTAGTATTAAGCTTTTCAGCTTTATAAGTAAGCTTATAAAGGATTATAGTATACTTATTATGACTGCTTTTAAGGTAGAAATTGCAGTAGCTAAAATTAGTTAAGTAATAGCAATAGGTATAGTAGTTGCTGCAGCTATTGCTTATAGTATAGTGTAAGCATTTATACTTATTAGGCTTGCTAGCTTTATAATTATAGTTTTTATTTCTCTCTTTAGCAGGATGAATACTTAGAAGCAGTCAGCTTATAAGTTTATAAAAATAAGCAAATAAGACCTATTAAGCTTCTTTTGAGAAGATAGGAGCAAGGTGTTGCTGCTACTATTCTAATAAGATTAAGCTTTAATAGGGGTGTATAAGATATATTCTAGAGTAAGGTAAGCAGATAGACTTATGAGAAATAAAAAGAAGATAAACTTTTTATAGACTTAAGAGGCTTTTTAATAAGGTTTTCTTTAAGAGCAATAATCTTCTTATTATAACCTGTTAGAAAACACTTTAATAGGCGTTTCTGCTTAAAAGAAGGAGTAATACTGAGATTTATATGCTTATAAGACTTAAGAATTATAATTAAGTTAAAGTCTTTAGGAGAAAGGTTAGAAAAATTAATCTTATTACCTTCTAACTTATAAGCAGTAGGAGCAAGCTTCTTTATTATTTCTTTATAAACCTACTTAAGAGCAGAAGTATAATTATTAAAGATAGTTTTAGAAAGATATTTATAGAGGTATTAATAGAAATAAACCTTAGAAGGTAGGTCCTTATAAGCCTTATTAATAGAGTTTATAGCTAGATTAATCTTATTAGTGGAAAATATATAAGAAGATTATAATAGTACTTACTAAGCTTATTAGTTGAATTATAAGTATTATAGGCAGCAGTATGAGCAGCTTAATCTTTTAGGACTTAGTTCTGCTCAGCTTGCAGCTAAAGGTAGTATATATAAGCAGTTTTATAAGCTATAATAAAACTTAGAGATTATATAATAGGATAAGAAAAGATTTATAAAAAGGATTATAAAGATATATAATTTTTGAAAGATAGTATTATAATAGAAAATGTGAAAGATAGATAATTATAACAAAATGTAAAAGGCAGAGGTTGTCCAAAAAATACAATACAAATACATCCCCTCATAAGGTTAAATCTACTAAAGTAAGTATTTTTAAGCAATTAGTATAGCTATTATAAAAAGTAAATATACTATAATTATCTATGAAAAAAGCGCTATTTTTAGCAGTAGAACCCACTTTTATAGCCCTTAGTTTACTATAGTTATTACTGCTTATATAATAAAAGCACTAACATTTTCCTTCTCAAGTTAAATACAATACACTAAAAATACAGACCCACTTTTAAATATATATAAAATAATTTATTTAATAATATTACGTAATAACCTATATAAACCCTGTATTTTTTGCTTTATTATAGCTATATATCTAAAAATAATATTAAAAACTATTAAATTTAATTAAAAATAGATATTTTTATAAAAAATACAAAAATACAATGTATTTTCTGTATTGTATTTTTTCCAACCTCTGGTAAAAGGTTATATAAAAAGAAAAGATAAACTTATATGCAGCTTAAGAAAATTCTTCCTCTTTATTTATATTTAGTTAGTTAACTACCTTTGCTTATAAGCATAAAGTATATAAGCTAGTGCAGTTTGCATATTTATAAAGCTATTTAAATAAATTGCAAGTTAAAAGTGCTTATTAAAGTGCTTTTAACCTTAATATAGAGAGCAAACTTTTAAGCTATTCTTTCTTTATAAAGAGTTTTTAGATTTTCTATATATATTTAGTCTTTATATAATTTATTTTAGCTTATAAGCATTTTGACGCATACGCAAAGCATATTCAGCTGTTCTTACAGCTGAAGGGGTGTGTAGCGATCTACCTCACAATACGCTCCCTGCCTCGCGTAGCCCCTTAGTGAGCCTCACTGAGGGAGCAGGTTATGTGACTAGCATAAGCCTCGCAAGCTTACAATTTAAGGATGCTTATGAGGGTAAACTCCTCTTGAGCAATACATGCCTTTTCATAAACTCTTTAGGTCTCCTCTAACTGCTGGCTCTCAGTATAATTTAAATAATAATAAACCTCTATCTTTAGAAGAGCTTTTAGGTTAATTAAATACTTATATTTATATAAACTAAGCTAAAGTAGTAGATTATTCTAATTAATTATAAGATAAATATAATAATAACTATAGAGAACTACTATATAAAATAAATAGACAGATATATCTTTTGAAATGTTTATAACCTATTTATAATATAATTTAATATTAGTTTAAGTTGATTAATATGCTGTAAAATCAGTAATTAGCTTAAGTATATATATAAAGTGTAATAAATACAAAAAGAATAAAGTTAAGTATTTAAATGCTAAAGAGTTAGATTATGCAATTTAAGTTATTTTTAAACTAAATTATTTAAAACTATAGACTATCTATAAATATATCTTTAACCTATTTTAATTATAATTTGCTCTTTTTATTTTTATTTCTTATTTTTAATAGAAGTTTAATCTTTTGAATTCTAGCATTTTTAAGTTATATTTTAAGCTCTATATTACTTAATTAACTTAAGTTATTATTAAGAATATTAAGATAAGCTTGCTTCTTTTATTATATTTCAAACTGCTTCTATTAGTATTTAAATATATTAATAATATATTTTAAACAAAGTGATATAACTTATTTTCTTACTACTGAAAGAGATTTAAATATTTTTATTAGTTATAATACTTTTAAAGATAAAGCTGTTAGAATTATATCTTTAATAATAATAACTTTAGAACCTTTAGAGGTAGTAATTAGCTTTTTATATCTTATAGAAATTAATATAAAACATAATAGAAATATACTTAGTATTTATATAAACAAATAGACAAAGATCTCTTAAAATAAATATAAAAACTTTAATTTCAGTAACTTAAAAGTATTTCTATTATTTATATGATTTTATCTATATTTATATAATTTTAATTAATAATATAAAAGCTATTATATTAGTATTATAATAGAAATATAATCTAATAAGGTTTCTTATATATATACTACTTTAAATAAAAGCTTTTATTGCTTATAAGCATATTTATACTAATAGCTTCCTTTAATAATATTTGTATTTAGCTGTATTAAGTTTTAAACGCTTTAAGAGATTAATAAAATTAATTAATTTAAGTAAGCTATAAGAATTAGATTTAATTTATATATTGCTTATTATATAATAAGCTAGTTACTATTTAAATAGTCTAATATCTTATTAGTATATTATAAATATAGTTTAATTATAATTTATATATTAATAATCTTACTTATAAATATGATATATTCCTCTTTAGAATACATATTTAATAGACTTATTATAGCAGTAAAAAAATAGTAATAATATGCAATCTTTAGGTTACTTTTTAGCTTTAGAAGTTATTTAATTTCTCTTTAGAAGTATACTTTATAAAGTATAACACTTTAATAAATTTATTATTACTAATCTTTTTTTTAAAAGTTAATTAAATAGAAGTAATAACTAAACCTTATATAAGTTAGCTTTAAAATATAATTAAAATATAATATATCTATATTTAAAAGCTGCTTAAAGTCTTAGTCTATAATAAGAATATTTATTATGCTTAAGTTATCAGAATAATAATACCTCTATTATAATACTCTAAAGAGATACTTTTTTTAAAATATATAAAGCATTATAAATGCTTAAAAATAAAGCTATATAGATTTACTATTTATAAAGAACTAAATATATATTTTAACTATTTAAGTATAAATAACTAAAAAGTAATATATTTTAAATAAATTTCTACTTTATTATATAGCTGCTAAAAATCTAATAAAAATTAGTTTATAGTTTTCTGCTCTTTTAATATACTTAAAAGATATATCTACTTTAGCAAACTGTTTCTTTTATATTATCTGAAGTTATTTAAAGTAAAAGCAGCAGATAATATAGTTAGTTCTATTATAGAATATATTTTAAATATATTACCTATTTTAGTTAGAATTATATTTTAAATAGATATAAATAAAATATACTTAAAACTGCTTATCTTTTTTAATATAATATAGTTGTTATATTATACTAATTAAGTTAGTCTAAAAGTAAACTAAAGCATTTAACTGCATAATAATTCTTATAATTTTCTCTTTTTATAAAAGAGATATATAAATATTACTAAAAGTGATTACTTAATATTATTATAACAGTTTTTATATTATTAAATTAGCTATAAGTAAAGCTGTTTAAAATATATTAAGAATATAATTAGATATAAAACTAAATACTTACTATATATAAAATTAAAGTTTTAAATTCTTATAATAGCTTCAGTTAGTTTATTTAAATATTTTTAAAGAATTTTATTTGAAATTAGCAGTAGATAGTTATAAACTTCAGTTAAAATCTATACTGCAAATAGCAATTTATTTAGGTTTAATAATAAGATAAGCTTAAATTTATATTTATAATTAATTAAAATAAATATATTATTACTATTTAGATATAATTTACTTAAGATTATATTAAAACTATATTTTTATTATAATTTAAAGCTAATAAACTTATAGCATTTTAACCTCTATATTTATTTACTAATAACTATATAATAGTATTAGTCTTAAATTAGCTATAGTATTAATAAGCTTTAATTCATAAAGTAGTACTATTTAATTTAAGTCTTTAAAAATCTTTAAATATCTAGAGTGTTAAATAGCTTTTTAACTAACCTCTAAAAATATTTTATTTTAGGTTTATATAAAAGTGTATAATTCTTATAATAAATAATTAGTATATAATTTAAAATTATTTATATTTATATTAAAATATAATATAAATATAATTTAAATAAAGCTTTAAATATACTTAAGCTACTACCTATCTTAAATAGTAAGTAGCTAAATATTTTCTCTTATATATTTAATTCTAGTGAAAATACTGTTAGATATTTCAAAAGTATTAAATTGCTGTTTGCTAAGCTGCTAAAATATCTATTCTTTTAAAAGCAGTAATATTTTTTTACTACTAATTTTATAAAAACTTTAAAATCTAACTAAAATTTATAACCTTTATTCTTTATAGTTAAAAACTTAATTTAAAGCAGACTTTAATATTAAAACAACTTAATATATAATATTTATAATATATTCTTAAAAAAGTTAAAAATATCTTTTTATTATAGCTTAATATTATGAGAAGATAAGGCTATAGGCCAAGCTAGAGAAGGCAATAAGAGCAGTAATATAGGGGTTAATTAGTGATAACTAGCTAAGTTAGCCTTTCTAGCCACTTTAGCGCTATGCGCCCCTTTTAAAAGTGCAGCTAACTAATTAGTTAAACCTTAGCAGAGGCTTAGTAGGGCTTAGTGAGGGCTTGGCGCCAGCGCCTAGCGCTATAATCCTAATTGCTCATAATTACCCCCTCTCTAGAGGGCTTAGTCTCTAAGTCTATTAATCTAAATAAAAAACTCCTACCTGCATAGGGATTCAAACCTTCTGCAGCGTTTCTAATTAGTCTTTTTGCTTCTAAAGCTTTAGGTCTTTTACTTATATATACTCAGCTTTACTAGAAGCTTCTTAAGCATTTAGCAGTTTATTATCTTCTGTATAGCTTTAGGTTTTTCATCTATATGCTAGCAGGCTAGCTTCTGAGGCTTTAGGTTTTGCACTTATATGCACTCAGCTTCGCTAGAAGCTTCCTAAGCACTTAGCAGTCTGTTATCTTCTGCGCAGCTTTAGGTCTTTCACCTATATGCTGGCAGGCTAGCTTCTAAGGCTTCAGGTCTTACACCTACATACTCTCAGCTCCAGGCTTTTAGGTCTTTCACCTAGTTACCTCAGCTTCCACCCAGCTTCAGGTTTTTCCCTATAGCTAGCAAGCTTTACCTATTAATCTCTAAAAACTTAGCAGCAATTTTACTCATCCTCTAATAAATCTATACTACAACATTTCTATCTATCTAAAATAGAACTAATAAAGCTATTCTTATTAACACTTAAGCACCTCTATATCTATACAGCATTAATACAGGCTACACCTAGTAAAGCCTCAGCTTTATACTGATAAGCCTCTATAAAGTAGTCTTTCTTATAGTATACTTCATACTACTTATCAGCTTAGCAATCAGCTTCGCAGTGGTTAGTTTTGCTGCACTTTAGGCATATGCTGTTTGGCGCGCCAGAAGCGCTGCAATCAAAATATACCCTCTTTAGGGCTAGCTTAGCAGCCTCTTGCGCCTGCAGCGCTAAGGGCTTGCTGACTGTCTTGCAGTTATGCCGCTTAGAATAGACGTCCTATAGCTGCTCTGCAGCAGTGGCTACAGCCCTTAGCCGCCACATATCAAACTTCTGGCGCTCTAGGCCCTACTGAAGCCAGGGCAAAAGCTGGAAGTAAAAGGTAAGGGCTTAGGCTTAAGACTCTTTGAAGTCTAGGGTTCTAATAGCCTAGTAGGCTGCTAACTACTCAGCAAAGAACTAGAGAGGCTGCTAGCTAGGTTCTTACTGAAGGCTGTTGAGGAGGCTGTATAGCTGGCGCTCCTAAAGCCTAGTATCAATATAGTCTCAGCAAACAAATACAGAGAAGTCAGCCTATATAAAGCCTTTAATAGCTATAAAGCTAGCCTAATAGTGCTACTACTGCATTTATATAGTAGCAGGCACTTTAATAAGTGCCTAATATATCTTCTAAGCTTCAGAGGCACCAAAATAGAAGGTGTTACCATCTTCTATAGCAGTCAGCTAATCACAGATTTAGGCTGGCATACTGTCTTCAGCAAGGGTTCTGCAGATATATGCCAGCAAATAATCATAATTGCAGGCCTAAAACTCTAAAACAGAGGCTTCAGAGGCCAGCATAAGGGTTAGGCGATCAGACAGAGCCCAGATCAGCGCGTCATTCTAGTCGGCTTACTAGCAAACAGTTGCAATAAGTTCAGCAATTAGGGATGCATCAGCAGAGGCTAGCGCAGTAGCTGACATCATCATAGGCGCCTCCAATCTGAAGGCTGCTTCTGAAGCAAAATTTTTAGCGCCCAGCGCTGCAAAGTCGTCAGCAACAGCCTAGCGAGATCTCATACTGCTGCTTATTCTAGAGCTAGCTTCCTGTTGATTAGGTAGAACTTAGCTAATTGTGAGGGATTAGGGCTATAGGCTAAGCTAGGGAAAGCAATGAGGGCAGTAACATAAGGGTCAATTAGTGATAACTAGCTAAGTTAGCCCTTCTGGCCACTTTAGCGCTACGCACCCCTTTTGAGGGCGCAGCTGACTAATTGGTTAAACCTCAGCAGAGGCCTGGCGCTGTAATTCTAATTGCTCACAGTATTACTATTATATTTATATAATAGCAAGCATTTTAATAAGTGCTTAATATATCTTTTAGGCTTTAAAAGCATTAAAATAAAAAGTGTTACTATCTTCTATAGCAGTTAGCTAATTATAGATTTAAGTTAGTATACTATTTTTAGTAAAGGTTTTATAGGTATATACTAGCAGACGATTATAATTACAGGCTTAAGCTGTTTTAGAGGCTTTAGAGGCTAGTGTAGAGGTTAGTGCAGCTAAATGCTCTGAGAGAATCCTAATAAGTATATCGTTCTAGTCAGCTTAGCACTAAACAGTTGCAATAAGTTTAGCGATCAGAGCTGTATTAATAGCTGTAAAGGTTTTAAACCTAAAGGCTGCTTCTAAAGCAAAATTTTTAGCACTTAATGCTGCTAAATTATTAGCAACAGCTTAGCAAGTTAATCTTATATTGCTGCTTATTTTAGAACTAGCTTCTTATTGATTAGGTAGAACTTAGCTAATTGTGAGAGGATAAAGCTATAGGCTAAGCTAGAGAAGGTAATAAAGGCAGTAATATAGAGGTTAATTAGTGATAACTAGCTAAGTTAGCCTTTCTAGCTACTTTAGTGCTATGCATTTCTTTTGAGAGTGCAGCTGACTAATCAGTTAAACCTCAGCAGAGGCTTAGTAGGGCTTAGCAAGAGCTTAGCGCTAGCGCTTAGCGCTATAATCCTAATTGCTTATAAATATATCTATATAATAATATTAAATCTATTTCAGCTTAATTAAAAATATAATTAAAATATATTTTTATAAATATATATTAAGTTTAAAATATTTTTTTGTTAAATTATATTTTTATTATTTAGATTTATAATATATATAATACTATTTAAATTTATAATTAGAAAATCAGAAAAGCATTAATAAAAAAATATTATTTTAATAGTAATTAGATATATTAAATTCTTTAATAAAGAGAATAATAATAGTTCTTCTGCTTCTTTTTATATATTCTTTAGAAACAGATTAAAATACAGTTTAAATATATTTATATTATAATTTAAATCTATCTTAAATTATATTTAAAATATTAACTATATATTATTAAAAAAGTTCTATATAATAAATATATATATAGTTAATTTATTATAATTTTACTTATAATAATAGATTTTTATTCTTTTTTCTCTTTAAATATAAACTTAAAAGCTTTCTCTTTTTTAGATAAAATATTTTTATTTTAATACTTTAGTCTTAAAAATAGCTCTAATATATCTATATTATTAGTAGTTCTAATTATAATATAAATATAATTTATACTTAATATAAAAGGTTTAATAAGTAATATAATAGCTATTTAGCTATCAGAAGATAATATTATTGCAATTATATATATATATATATATATATATATAAAAGAGATTATTTATAAACTATTAATAAATTAATTTTAAAACTATATAAGAATATAATCTAATTATAATTTATACTCTACTTTAAATTATAATATTTATCTATTAAATTATACAGCTTCTATAAAATAAAAAGATACTTTAAAGTATATTACTTAATATACTTGTGGAACCTCTGCCGACCTTAGTGATGTGTCTGAAATAGGCTTAAACCTATGGGGAGTCTGTGGGGGGGGGGGTAAGTTGAGCTTTTGCGGAGGGGTAAGATGAGGTACACGCCGCCTCAAAACTGGGGTAAATTGGTGACAAGGAATGGTTGGGTAAGACGGAATGTGGGAGCGTGAAGTTGAGATCAACGTCGACTTAGACTAATTGCAGCCTCCCCTTATGCGCGTTCTAGAAAGGGACATTGAGGGGAGCGAACTCCATCACCAAGGCACTGTGCCGCGGTTCGGGGCCGAATTCTTTTCGGTATTCGGGTCTTATTAGAGTACCGATCTACTACAACCTCTACGGAGCAATCACAGAGTTGAGAGAGTCCCACTCCATGTACAGTCCGAACGTCTATGCGGGAAGTGGGACCCGCGGGCTTAGTCTATATACTTACGCCGTCGCCGCCGCCTTCTTCTTGGCCTGCCTCTTCTCAATCTTCTCCAGCTCCATGTCAATCTTCTTGAAACTCCAGCTCTTCCAGAAGGGAGGGTAGAGGAACGGGCGGAGGTCAAATCTGTTGTCGTCGGGGGCTATTTTTGGGGGGGTTGGAAAGTCAGCGGAAATGCCCTTGACCCGATTGGACGGTACAAAGAGGTCCAGTTCACTTACAGTAGTCGTTGCAGTGTAAGGATGGAGTGAGCGTCGTCATCTTGTGTCCTGTTCCCGTCGTCATTAGTCACTTGTTTTGTCGTTATGATATGTGCGGATTGAACTCACGGTTGATTGCGTAAAAGTGGAAGAACTTCTTGACCTTCTCGGCCGTCTGCCTCGGGTTGTAAAGCGGTGCCTCATCATCCGGCGCACGCTCGCGGTGTTCGTCCCAGTCGTGGACGAGGCGCTGGAACATGCCGTAGGGGCCCAGCTTGTTGACCTTGCGGAGGCGGCCCATGATGGTGAGCTCCGGGTACGTCATGCCCATGTCAACCTCGTCGCTCTGGACGTACGTCTCCGAGATGGGTTCCTATGGGGGTTGGGCCCTGCGTGTGAGTGGAAACTCTTCCTCTGTACGGTTACGGGGGGGAGGCAGCCTCGGTGTGAGGGAAGTGGGAGGAAAGATTGGGACTCACAAGTTCCGCAGTCGGGACCGCCGTGAGGAAGTCGTGGAGACACGGGATGCCAAAGTCCTTCTCGGCCCAGGCGATGAAGCGCTTGAGGTCGGACTTGTCGATGGACCCGATGGGGTTGATGTCGGCGCCTGTAAGGGTGTGTGTCAGTGTGTGTGTCTTTTGTCAGGGGCGGTACCCGCGTATGCAGCGATTTGCGCGGGTTAGTGCCCAAAGCCTCCCTGAGAGGCTCATGGATGGGCGTTCTTACTGGAGCAATCATATCTATGATTATGTTAGTACACCAACGTCAGTGCTTACGTTTGCTGGATCGCTTACTTGGTGAAGTATCCTCTCAAAGACTCGCCGACGTTTGCACTGCCCAAAACGAGCAAGCCACCACCACCAGGGCGGCCTCTGGCAGTGGGAAGGATCTGTCCGTACTCGTACGCCGTCACCATACGAATTCTCGCCTGGAGGCACTGCAGCATCAGGTTCTCCTGGACGGTGCCACCCTCGACCTTGAACTTCGGCTCGAAGTTGTTTGTGGCTTTGAGGAGGTTCTTCTGCGCCTGGTAGATCTCATCGATGTCGAGGTTGATGTGGTAGCTGCCAATGGCCTCGGCGAGGTCCTTTGCACGGCCGCGGGTCTCGGCAGAGCTTTGCTCTCTCATGCCCATGTAGATGGTTGAGAAGACCTGGTTGCAGAGGGCCTGTGGCGTCTTGGGGAGAACACCGTCGCCTTCGTACTTGGCGATGCGCTTTACGTCTTCGATTACCTGGGCGTTGCCCTCCTCGACAGCTTTCATGACGATGCGGCACATGGAAAATACGATTGCTACAGTGGGTCAGTTGGTGTTGGGGTAAGGGGCGAAGGAGACGTACTTGCGGTCGCGCAGGAGTCGATGCCACCACTCAGTGGAACGAGATATCCTGCTGTTCCAGACCGGCGGAGATACTGAGAGTTGTCAGCTTCGCACAGGCAAGAGATGCCGGCAATCTTACATCCCAAAGATAGCATCCAGCACACTGCGCAATCTCTTCCTCGACAGAGTAGAACTTGGGCTTGATAGGAGGCGAAGGACGCTTCTCGACATCCGCATCGTCGTCCTCGGAGCTCAGCTCGAAAGACGTCTGGATCCTCTCGTACTTGGCATCAGACCGTGCAGCCTGCAGGCCGCGAGAGATGGCAGAGCGGTAGGCCCGCACCTCCTCCAAGTCCACCGTCGCAGTAACAACCTCGACGTCATTCAAGCTGAACTGCGAACCCTGCGCCACAACATCGCCGTTGACCAGAATCATGGCAGAGCCGTCGTAGTACAGTCTGTCGCCGTCGCAGCCCTGCTGGTTGGCATACAAGTAGATGCCGCCGTTCTTGCGCGTGGCCTCCATAATAAGCTGCAGGCGGGTGTCGAGCTTCTGCAGGGTGAAGTGCGAGCCGCTGGAGTTGGTGATGATCTCGACGCCGTCGAGGGACATGGCGATGTGCGGGGCGTTGGGGGTGAAGAGCTCCTCGCAGGTCTCGGCGCCGAAGCAGGTGTCGGGGGTCGAGACGACGGCGTCGCCGAAGACGACGTGCGTGGCGCCCTGGATGTCCTGCAGGATGCGCGGCAGGTGGTACTGCTCCGTCGCGCGCGGGTGCATCCACGGGGTGAAGTGGCGCATCTCGCGGTAGTTGCCGTCGTTGGCGAGCCACATCTTGGGGCGGATCATGAGGATCTTGCCGTTGAGGCAGAGGACGCGGCAGTTGAAGCGCTGGTTGCGGTGCTGGACGGGCATGCCGATGTCGAGGAGGATGTCGTGGCAGGACTCGTCCAGGAGGATGCGGCGGAGCATCTCGAAGCAGTGGAGGTAGAGATCCTGCTCGAGAAGGTGGTCAAGGCAGCCGTAGCCGCAGATTTCG
Organism: Colletotrichum horii; assembly: GCA_027406005.1. Lineage (NCBI taxonomy): Eukaryota > Fungi > Ascomycota > Sordariomycetes > Glomerellales > Glomerellaceae > Colletotrichum > Colletotrichum horii. The sequence continues at coordinate 5,398,015 of JANVYB010000001.1, read as the reverse complement.
AGTTCCTGGGTTGATGTCAGTTGACTGGAACTTCTTTCGCATATAGTTTCCGAAGACTGAAGCAGTCGTTGGGTAAGCAGAGGGGATGTGAGTGACTCACAGGACCGACACGAAGCCGGGCTCCGGCGGCCTTTGCCTTTTGGATACTCTCAATAATGCGAGCAGTGTTGCCTTCCCACTAGAGTTGCAGAGTTAGCATCGTCGACAACTCGTGATGAGGGGTAGAGACTCACGTCTAGAGCCCACTGGTTGAGCGAACATGTCGCTACCGTGACGAGGTGGCCCATGTTGATGATCTTTGTTCAAATCTATGTTTCAATTAGTTGTCTGATATTCGAAAATAGTTGCAGGATGACTCGCCTCAGAGTTGCAATATCGTTGCTGATGCCCCTCAATATATGTTGAAGTGAGGAAGTTACGTACACTGCCTTGAGAGCAGATGACTCATCCAAAACCAGAAAGTCGAGCTCCTCTATGAGTTGAAGAGAAACTTGAGAGTCGGCTGCGCTGTTGAAACGGAGACAGCTTTCGTATTTGTTCTCTCAAGCTCAAACACAAAACGTTCTGAACCGGAGAGCTTGACGGAGCAGTTTCGGCATTACGGGTCAGTTGGCTTCAGAGACTCAGTGGCGCATCTTATCAAACCCCTCACCCCGGTATCGCATGTTAGTGCGCACGCGCGTTCCTCCGCCCAAACGCTAACATACGCGAACTATCACCCGTATGAACTGCTGCGTCTGGCGAAGCCAGAAGGGCATGCGCAATTTTGGGAATTACGAACAGGAGTTATGGATATAATTCTTCAATGACGCACATTGAACCGCGTGTTCATCCCAGCGCCAAACAAACATTCGGGTGACATTCCACGGCTTGTAAGTGGTAGTCCTGATCCCTGTCAAGATCAATCCCCGCCATCAAGGCTGCTCGGCGCCGGGCCATGCACTACATACACATGCTGACAATTGCCGGCCGAGCTCCAGCGAGCCCCGGCAGCTGTCGCAGCGCCTCGGCTCAAATCTCCAACCACCAAAAACCACACTGCGCAGCATCAACACCATCACGTCCACGATACCCCCATCACGACATTAACCTCAGTCCAATTCCCCGACGCCGCGCTGTACCTCCTTAACAAACGAACCAGACCGTCGAAGCCGAAAACACCACAACTCGACAACCGCCCAAACAACAAACCCGCGCCCTGCCTCGCGCGCGCGCAATGCGCAGCCGCCATTAACAATGTCGTCCTCCCCCGAACAACCACAACACCCGACGCTCCCCTCCTCGCCGTACCCCTACGCCTCCGCCCCCGACATCATCCGCGCCCACCAGAAAGACGCCTACTACAAAGGCCACCTCTCCAACACCCTCACCTCCCTCCACCGCCTGCTCCTCGGCGCCCGCTCCGCCCACTCCGCAACCTCCCTCCACCGCCTCCTCGCCGACACCCTCTACCTCGCCCTCACCACCCTGCCCGGCAACCGCACCCTCGGCGAGGAGTACTGCGACCTCGTCCAGCTCCACGTCCCGCCCGCCGACCCCTCCGCCGCCGAGCTGCCCGCCCTCCCCCGCCGCGCCTCCTACATCGCCACCTCCGTCCTCCTCCCCTACGTCCTCGGCCGCCTCCTCCCCTCCGTCCGCGCCCGCATCCGCGCCGCCCTCCAGTCCTCCCTCCCCAAAGGCCAACAACAAGCTCCCGGCACGACACGCCAAAAGCTCGCGGCCTACATCCTCGCCAACCTCCCCAGCCTCACCTCCGCCGCGCCCCTCCACGCCGCCACCCTCGCCGTCTTCTACTTCACCGGCACCTACTACGAGCTCGCCAAGCGCCTCCTCGGCTTCCGCTACGTCTTCACCCGCAAGGTCCCCGACTCCCCCGACCGCGCCGGCTACGAGGTCCTCGGCGTCTTGTTAGTGGCCCAGCTCGCCGTGCAGTCCTACCTGCACATCCGCGCCACGATCTCCGACTTTTCCACCTCCTCGCGCGCCGCCCGCGAGCGCGCCCTGGCAGCGGGACATGTCGACGTGTCGCTCGACGCAAACGCCTACGCGGCCAACACGGCCGTCTTGCTCTCCGAGACGGGCACCCCGGGCGGGAACGGGGCAGGCGGCGCGAAGGTCGATATCGCCGCGGTCACGCACACGCCCGTGGTATCCGCGGACGAGGCACGGTACGACCTGAGCGACGACAAGGTGATGGGGTACATCGCGGGCGCGGCGCAGCGGAAGTGCACGCTGTGTCTGGAGGAGCTGAAGGACCCGTCCGCGACGCAGTGCGGGCACGTCTTCTGCTGGACGTGTATCGGGGACTGGGTGAGGGAGAAGCCCGAGTGTCCGCTGTGTAGGCGGGAGGCGATGGTGCAGCATATCCTGCCCCTGAGGATTGCGTGATGGGAAAGGGGGTTTTTATGTTTAGCTGGCCCGGTGAGGCGATGCGGAGTTTACTTTTGGTACATTTACACTTTTATTATTACAATGAGCGGAGAGCTCGGTGGCTAAGACCAGTGGTGGTAGGATGTGTTTACAGGACTGGACTTTGCGTGCACAATCAAAGGCATCCGAAGCAAAGAGTTTGTACGAAATGAATTATATACCACAGAATAGAGGTACACTCCGAGATGATACAAAGGTATTAGCACACTCCCAGTCACAGGCTGCCAGGAAGACGACAAGATGCGCGGAGAATGTAACGAGAGACAGAAAACGTGTTGGTCGACCTTCCTACTCAATACACAGAAGAGTTTGAAAAAGTGTGAAGAAATATTCCCCCCTAGACACTGTGCCATCGCCGCCTTCGCATCAATGGATCAGATGGCTCGTCGGTTGTAAGGTATGAAGACCAGCTTCCTGGGAGCGATGCCGACCATTGGATACGGGCAACGGGGGCCAGTATCAGAAAGAGGAGAGAAAAAAAGAAAAAAAAGTGATACTGTTTGTCGACCAAGACAAGTGATCCGAACACCTTCCCCCCATTCCCACCCAACGGTCCGCCCTTTCTCCCCTCGAGGAGGGCCCGTTTGCCCAATCCAGGGCTCGATGGCTCTCTATTCCATCGTGTAGGTATCATGTGCCATTGTGCGTTCCAATAAAAACAGTAGAAAAAAACATCAAACGCTCAAACTCCGTATCCTTTATGAGTTCCCCAGCCCGGTTATCCGTTGGTTACAAAAGGGTGTTTGGGGGGTTGGAGATTTAACTCAAGCAGCAAAGACTGCTCATTCAGTGAAGAGAACAATCTCTCCACGCTCATTGCGCCTCATGCGCAGGGAGCGCCACAGCTCCTTCTCCTCCATGAGCTTGCTGAGGCTGTCGCCCGAGGAGGAGCGCTCGCGGTGGAAGCGCTTCAGGGCCTTGTTCATGCTGCAGCCGCGCTCGCTCTCAGGGCCCTTGTTGACGAGGGACAGGAAGACGTCGGCGCGGGGGCGGAAGACGACCATCTGGTTGTCGTCGCCGTCGCCGTCCTTCTTGCTGTCGCGGGAGCCGGGGCGGTACTCGATGAGCTTGGGTGCCTTCTCGCCGTCGCGGTGGCGGTGCGAGGAGTGCTTCTTGGAGGAGGACGAGACCTTGCGCTTCTTGGCCTTGGTCTTGCTGCTGGTGTTCATGTTGAGGAGGCCGAGGATGTTGTTGCCGATGCCGCCCTCGGAGGACTTCTTGTGCTTGGAGTGCTTCGTCTTCTTCAGCGGGCTGAGAGGGGACGGGTCGGCGTCGCCGCCGGAGAAGTCGGGCGACGGGGGAAAGACGGGACGCATCATGGTCTTGATGCCGCCGGTGAGGCCAGAGTGCTGGAGACTGGGCGGGGCATCGATCATCATCTGGTCGGTGTCGACGTGCAGACGCTTGCGCTTCTTGTCCTTCTTCTCGCTGCCGTCCTTCCTCCTCCTCTCGTGCTTGGGGGCGGGTGTCTCGTAAGGGTCGAGGGGAATAGAGCCGGCGCCGTATTGGACCATGGCCTGGGGGTCCTCGTCAACCATGGCGCCGTCCTCGTCCAGGAAGGTGCTCGCTTCATAGCGAACCAGTTGTGTTTCTTCGTTGACTTCCTTCTGGCCAAGCTGGAGCGTTGAGGCGGTGGGTGTTGCTGCTTCGAGGAAGTCAAAGACGTTGGGGGCGGAAGGAGGTGTAGGTGCTTCGGGCAGGTTGGCTGGCGAGGCACCGTCGTCGCTGCCGCCGCCCTGGTATTCGTAGGTCTCGAAGACGTCCTCGGGGACGTCTTCAACGTATGCTACATGAGCCATGTTGTCGTCGGGAAGGGGTACGTTTTGCGGCTGGATGTTGTTTCTATTGTTCTGCTTCTTATTGTTGTTGTTGTTGTTCTTCTCCTTGTAGAGGGCGCCTTGGTACTTTTGGGCTTCGCTCATGCAACTCTGGCGTTGGGTTAGCACATGACTACCTTAGCCTTGGAGACGGCGCCCGTTGGCGGCTCGAGGAGGAACTGGTGGGACTTACGGTATGAGAACGATATTCGGTGCCGGGGAAGTAGACCATGCAATCGATGCAAGTGTAAGTGGCGCCTCGACAACGGTTTCTGTGCGGGTCGAGCTTCTTCTTCGTCAAGACATCACCACAGTTCTGTGGTTGAGCGAAACGACAGGTCAGTGATGTTGCGCAGGAGTTGCTAGAGCAAGATAATTGGATTCTTGGGGGATGAAGAGGGGTGTATGGTCGGGGAGGCGAAGGAGGGACGGGACGAGACAGTGACTATTAAAGAGCAACCAAGGGGAAGTGGAGGGGTGTTTGTTTCTGTTGCTGGAGGGGTGTGTGTCTGGTGTCGCTATGTGTGGAAGGTGTGTGGTGTGAGGATGTGATGTCAGGTCAAGAGGTTATAATAAGACGACATGGGGATCCTCGGGGGGGCTACCGACGGGGGGTCGTACGGAGAAGTAAAGGGACCCTTGGGATGGAGGGGGAAGAGGACGAAGAGGAAAAAAAGAGGGCGACGGGCGGGCTTACCTCACAAGAGAAGGACACCATGATGAAGGGAGCGACGCTGTACGATGATGTGTTGTCCTTACAATGGGCTTCTATTGGGCGCGGGACGTTGGGCTGAGAACGGTTTTGACTGGGTCGCGGTATTTAACGGAAGAGAATGAAAGGCGGTTTGGGGAGGCGACGGAATGGCCGTGGTGTATCTGTCGGCAGGCGGATTTGCAGAGTGCAGATTCAGGGCGGCGCCTGACTGGCCGGACTGGCGGGCTTGGGGGATCGTCAAGAAGTGGACTGCAATGCAAGCCGGGACGTGCCTTGTACGAGAAGAACAAGGGCAGACTTGGGGACGGCACTGGGTGTTTTGGAGCTTTGGGAAGCGTAGCTGAGACTTTGGCAGTCGGTAGCGGGTGTGCGAGAACTAGCGGGATGGATGTTGGAGACAGGCCCGGGCGTGGAGCGAGGGGAATGTTGTTGCTGTTGGATGTTGATTGTGTGTTGTGAGAGTAAGTGTGTGTTTGTCGGCGGCAGCAGACAGAAAGGATGGCGAGAGGATGAGAGAAATGGCGAGACGGCGGGTGGCTCGGGGGGGAGCAGGCGCAAAGGAACTCAGAGTTCAATCCAACTCGAGATGTCAGGGGCTTCCTCCGTGTTGGTTTCGCGTCTCAAAGACGTAGCTGTGCCGGCGATCTCCAAAGTTGGAATCCCTTATTTGGAGGGGTCCAAGGGGGCGACGTCCGCAGGGGGGAGGGGAATGGAGGGGTGAGAATTTGTTTCGCGCTTCAGGTGTGTTGGATGTGGTAGAGCTGAGGAACGCGCGCAATCTCTGCCCCCAGAAAAAAGAGTGTCCAGCTGCAGGTGACGGGTAAAAGACTGGAGACTGAGATTCCTGGACTGGAGAGCGGGAATCCGAGCTGGGCGATGTTGTATTTTGAGTGAGGTGAGCTCAGCACTGAGAGTTCGCGGTTGCGACGAGCGAGAGTGCGGATAGCTGGAGGAGCTGGTGGCGTGGTGAATCGAGGGGCAATGGCGTCAAAACCGGCCTAAAGCTGTCCAAGATTGGCCGTGCTGAGGATGTTTGGACTGGGCGGATGAGATTGCGCTTGTCTGGAGAATGCGCGACGAATTATCGGTTGCCAAAGACACAGCTAGAGACGAGGTTGAGTTGCGAAAAGTCGTGAAGCTGCGCGGGCTGCACTGCAAAAAAAGTCTATGCAAACAAAGTGGGAATCGAACGAAACTTTTCGCAGTGGGATTTTTTTTTTCTCTGGTCCGTCTTTGTCGTGGAGACGTTGGAGTGCATGGCAGTTGGGCAGCTCGACATGTTGTTGCTAGGCGCACCCCGGCTCTTTCCCAGTGACAGGCGGTATCCCAGGGGAACGACGGTCATTCAGCAGCAATCGGTGGTGTCGAGTGGCCCAATGAATCCAAAACCCAGGCGAACGACGCGTTTGATTGGCTCGACTTCGGATGATAGCCAATTCGCGGCCGGCCAATCGTTGGAGATAGGGCGACAACGGTGGGGGTGGTTGCATCTGTCCGCCTCACTCGGGCGGGAACTCTGAAGACGGTGGACGATATGGAGACTCTGCGCAGCACCGTCCTTGCATCCGTCCAGCCTCCAGCGGGCGACCATTGACCATCCTCTCCCACTTGCTCGCAGCACGAGATCCCACCGATTCCACCTCGAGCTGCAACGGAATGCATCCGTGGTGGGCTTCTGGCTTCCTGGCACCGCAGACCGCCCCCGCGCTTCGTCCATTTCTTCACAGGGCGAGCTGTTGTGGAAATGCGAAATGCAGGCCAGTGGATTCTACCTTATGCCCTTACCTTGGGGTTCTCCGCTAGTGACCGATATCTAAGGTAGGGAAAGGTACGTAGGTAGCTGTAGCTGCCATGCGTCCCTGACCTAGCCAGACATGCCGTTCGGCGTCGGTCCACAGTCAAGCACATCACGACGACGCCGTCTTTTGCATAGACAAGCCCGGGGCGTTGCCAGCATGAGAAGCGCAATTGCACCCGGTGGGGCAACATTCCGGACGGACCGTTGACTGGAATGCAGTGTCTTGTCGTCGTCCCCGTCCCGTTTGCCGCGGTTTCACGGAAGGAGACGAGAAACCCATGTTCGAGTGACGAGAGAGAACGGAACTCAGGGGTGAACCGAAGAGCAGCAGAAGCTTCTGCTCTGCTTCTATTCTGGGGACGACTCGGCTTCCACGACAAGGGCAGGCCCAGGCCACGCACTCTCTGATCTTCTGAGTAAGGTATCCGTATCTGTAGCAGCTGAGGTCAGGTCAGATTATGCTATGCCTTGCCAGCATCCACAGACGACCACTGGCTGCCAAAGGAGACCGGACAAGGAGCGGCCACATGAGACGGACCAAGCGAGGGCCCTGTCCCTATCCGCAGGCTGGCGCTGCGAATCAAAGGGATGACGACGACGTCCCAGAGGGATGGAACGGCTGCTGCCGCCGCGTTGGGCGTCCAGGTCGACGTCTCGGGGGGCCGTCACATCGCTTTCTGGCACGCTGATTAGCGGGCTGCATGAGATGGCCCAGCTGGCGGGCAGCCCCCATTTGCAGTGCATCGCCGTCCTTCAGTGTTGGAGGGATGTCTTCAGCGCCGCCCCCATAGCGCGCGTCTAAAATCGACGGACGGCCGAACGAACGACTTGTCGTTGGGGGCTTGTGAGTGGAAAGACATATAAATTTGGTTGTTGGTTGCCGGCTGCAGGGACGCAATTAGAACGGACGAAAGACGTTCCTTTTGCTGTTCCTGGCTTTGCCCCGGGTTCCTTCCTTGCGTTAGGCTGGTGGCTTTGCCCGCGTGCCGTGCCTGGGATTGCTTAAGAGGATGCAGCTGTTGGAAATCCTCCCATGCCCACTTCCCTTTCGACCTTGCGTTTGAGCTGCTGCACACGCCCTCCCTACCTTACCTTACCTTACCGTACCGTACCTCAGGGCGCGCGGCCCACGTCGTTTCCATCGAGCAAACGGAAGCATAGAATCTGGAGTCGGATCGACGATGGCAGCTTAGCTGTAGAGAGCCCATCGCGTGGGTTTTCCATGACTTGCAGGCCACGTTGGCAGTGGATGCGAGATCATCTCATCTGGACCGAGGAGCTTCAATGATTGACGGCGCCGGTGTGACTTGCAATTCGTTAGTACTGAGCCACATTGTTCACGCAAGCCAGCCCGCAAGGATGAGTATCAAGCCCAAGCTCGGCGCCAGTCGCATCTCGTTCCAGCCAAGACAGCGCCATTGATCACCGCGGTTGAGATTGAGATGGTTCAGGTGTCTTGCTAGATCCGGCCGGTGGAAGTGCGTGGCAGTGAGCAGCGACTGAGAGCCTCGGGACCATTCGAATGAGCTCCCCGCCATGGTGGATGGATGGTGCACCGCGGTTGTGCTAAGGTGACCTTAAAGTCAGCCCGGCTCAGGACCAGCTTAGGTAATGGGGGAGCTCCCGATAACCCGTCCGATGCGCTTCCGCGTCTCCCGTCATTCAGAGCTCCAGCTGGTCCAGCTCCAGTGTGCAAAAACCGCCCGAGCTGCCCCCTATTGTCGGGGCGGCCTCTGCCAATCACCGCAACCCGCTATGTCAGCCCACGGCGCACTTGGGGGCCCGAGATTGCATTTTGAGAGGCAAGAATCCCCCACCAGGTCAGACGGCGGACACAGGTTGATGGATGTTGCGGCTTTGGATGCGTTCCCCTGAGTTCGAGGGAGCTGGCTACCCATTCCGGCTACCATGACCCGTCCCTCCATCAAGCAGACTTCTGTCACTGTCTCGTGTGGCATTTGGTGTGTATGCTGACTTGCCGTATCCACCAAAGCTTACATGCGATGAATCGCCGTGGTGCTCGAATAGGAACAGTGAATATATCCACGGAATTGCCGCGAGATATAAATGATTCGTGTCAAAGTGCTTCCTCACGATAGAGTCTTTATCTCGTTGAAGAGCTGCAAAAAGGCTCACATCTTTAACATGGCAAAGCGGTCATCCCGGGCTCGTTTAGTGCGCAAGGTAAGCTCAGCAAGCATTCCATCTCCAATATCAAGGACGGACCGCCGGCAATGCGATGGCTGTTTATTGCTTCATGCTAGGCGCGTTTAGCAACAAACGCAATGAAACCACACAAGACTATCAACGCGTCTGCCCGCGTCGCAGCGGGACATTGTCAGCCAACCAACACCTTAAACACCGTCTAGTGCCTCCTTTGACTTTTTTATGATATCCCATCGCTTCATGCTGGTTGTCGTATTTCGGAAACTAGTTCGCAGGACATCTCGCCTCCAACATCCCCCTCCCCATTATCATTACCGATCACATCGTATCATCGCATCTCGCAACTCGACTCTTTCCTCACGCACTCTCTCAAATTGATTGCCTCCGCCTCCAAGGCCCGTCCAACAAGCCTCGGCAGCCCTGCACCTCCGAAAAGAATCTGCCGGCAACCCCCAAATCAGGTCACCTGCCGTATCGACAAGCCTCCCAGACCCGCCTCGTTACTGGCCCCCGACCTCATCCACCGATTCGAATTTCGATGCACATTGAAAAAGGCCGCCCAGGACACCCACTGCGCTGAACACTGCAACCCCCCGACAGCCATCGCTGCACCCCAAACCTCCCGGCCGGCGGCACGGCTGTGAGATCCCGCCTCACACGCTTTCCCTCCTGACCTGCGTCATGCGGCCCTGCTAAAGAAAACCACACCACCATCTACCGTCTCGTCGCCCGTGTCCTCCCGCGCCTTTCAATGCCAGCCGTCGTTGCTGCTCGCAACCCGAAACACGGAACATCCACGACTCAAGAACAAAAAAGAGAGGTCCAGTGTCAGTGAGCTTTGGCTCCTCAACAAACTGACACCGCTCTCCGATCTTCGGTTTCGTTCCGATCAGGGAACGCTGCCAGCCTTTCCGGTTCCAGGGTCGACGGTCAATCACCAGGCTTAGCACTCCGCTCCGTGCGCGACCCTGTCCGTTCGTCCTGTTGCGAGCCTGCGCTGCGGTTGGCTGCCCACCGCAGTTGACCTGGACCTGGCTCGCGTCTCCAATCGCCTCATACCGACTTGCGCTCTAACGTCAAACTCGTCACTTTGCCCGCCAATCTCCGCGTGGGCTGTACTTTCTTCCCGCTAGCGCCGGCCTCCACCGCCTCCGCGAGGCTCCGCTCTCTCCTGGACTCTGCCTCCTCGCTTCGGGCCTTACCTTCCCCATCAATTCTGGTCAGGTCCCTTCCTAATCCTATTGAGGGCTCGCCGACTGGTCCAGCATTGAGGAAATATAATCTTTCCTCCGCCTTTCCTCCCGCCAGGAAAAAGAGAGACCCTTTCGAGATGTCTTCCTCCAATTCAGCGTCGTCGTCCTCCAACAGTTATCTTGAGCAGGGTGTCTCTATGCTCAGTACTGTTGGCGCGTACATGCGGCTACCAGCCATAGCCTCGACGGTATGGCCATTCCCGCCTCTTCGTCCTACGGACTGCCCATCTTTTCTCACCGAGCCTTCAACCTTCCTGTCTGCTACCCCTCCTCTTGGGCCCTCACCCCGAGATGGTGCCTCAACCGCTATGCTAGTCCCCAAAGCTAATCCGTCTCTTTTGCCTCGCAGGGTATCGCAGCAGTCTTAACGACCCTCCTCTACTTCAAGCAAAAGTAGGTGTTCCCTTCGCCCCCAACCCAAGCAGTTCGCGAGTGTGTCCATGTGACGCCACCTTCTCCCGATGCGACCCCACAACGAAAGCAAGCTAACGAGACCGTGTGTGGCTCCCAGGGCTTTGATTTACCCTTCGCACATGCCCCCGAATTCCCGCACCGAAGTCCCACGACCTTCACAATACGGAATTAAAGATTTCGAAGAGCTGGTCATCCCGACAAACGATGGCGAAAAGCTCTCGGCCTTTTACATTCGCGGCCCTCGCGGCGGCAACAACTCGAATGTCACCATCCTGATGTTCCACGGCAACGCCGGCAATATCGGTCACCGCCTGCCCATTGCCCGCATGCTTATTAACTTTATCGGCTGCAATGTTTTCATGCTCGAGTACCGCGGCTACGGCCTCTCCACCGGCGAGCCTGACGAGTCCGGCCTTTTCCTCGACGCGCAAACCGCGCTTGACTATCTCCGCGCCCGCGCGGAGACGAGCAGCCATAAGTTGGTTGTCTACGGCCAGAGTTTGGGCGGGGCCGTCGCCATCAAACTTGTCGCCAAGAACCAAAAAGATGGCGATATTGCGGGTTTGATCTTGGAGAACACCTTCCTCTCCATGCGCAAGCTTATCCCATCCGTTCTTCCTCCGGCCAAGTACTTGACCCTTTTGTGTCACCAAGTATGGCCGAGCGAGTCGGTGATTCCCAACATCACCTCGGTGCCCATGCTTTTTCTCTCTGGCCTGCAGGACGAGATCGTACCGTAAGTCCACTTACCTTCAATTTTGCTACCTCTTTTTTGCCCAGCGGATATGATGATCTGAAGTCACCACCCACAAAATATGAGTCCTTCGGGACGCTTGATTTTACCCTACGACGAGAGTCTGATACCGCTTCTCCAACCTGGTTTTTTGTGTTGTCTTGGATGTCACCGCTCTTAGACTAACTAACACATGTCTCAGACCTCGTCACATGCGCCAGCTTTACGAGCTGTCCCAGGCACCCTCCAAAATCTGGAAACCCCTGCCAGCGGGCGACCACAACTCTAGCGTCCTCGAGGAGGGTTACTTTGAAGCGATAGCCGACTTCTTGGCGAATGTAACCGGCGGGGCCAGCAAGGAAGAGAAGCAGCGCTTGTAGAGAAAGCACGTCGAGGATGAGGAACGGTTCAACAGGCATGTGGCCGAGATCCTGGCGAAGGGGTCCGACCGGGAATCCCTCTTCTCCCTCTTTTCAAAGGCCTTCTGCTGTCGCAGGGAAAGTCGGTACACGGGCATGCGCGAGAAGACGACCTCTTGAGTTCTGAGATGGACCAAGACGGCCTGCGCGAGACGTAAACAAGGCGGAAGGCATTTTCGCGGAGGGTCGTGGCGGCGGCGTCTCCTACCACCTAATAACCATCTCGATGGTCCCTAGAATGATACCCCACCCGGCGCCCACAGAACGGGCCGGGGTGCTACGTTCGACTTCCTAGAAGTAGCATATAATTAATGAAGCAACGATTTTGGTATTCTCATCTACTGTACTACGCATTCGTCAGGTGAAATGTGATGTTTCTACAGCCACGGCTCGGGTGCGGGGTGGCTCAAGGGACAGGGGAAGCCAGACCAGGCCGGGCCGCGTGGACCACTCAACCACAGACCGCGGCTGAGTCCATCGGAGGTCGTAATGCCTGTCGATAAGCTGAGCAAACCGTTTTCCTCCTCCCTCTCTTGCCCGAAGATCGCAGGTTTTACAGAAACGGAAATACGTTTCTGTAGAGTACGATCCTCTTTACGGTGCGTTGATGGTTCACGATGTTGACGACTGGGACAGACCCTGCATTCTGTTCAACGAGGCATCCATGGCCAGCGGGAGAGGACAGGGTTTGTAGCTCGAATCCCGTGATCGTGTTCTGACGTGGCATGCTCTGCTGTACAGGATTGCGATACGCAGATTGCGCGATATCGCGGGGTCTGGGGCTTCATGGCGATGACGACGATGCGACTTTGCTTCGTGTTGCTTCTTGTGATCGGAGAGTGCGCAGATGTCATTGTGGGGGAAGTTGGAACAGACTTGACGAGTATAGATGAGTAAGAGCGGTACTTTGAATGAGGTTCAACTTGTTTTTGTTCTTTTTTCTTCTTTTGCGTAGTGTCTATTTCAATATTCTGATCCTGTCCCCTTTTGATGATTTATTGCTCGCGAGAGCATATTTGCTTCCGTGGGGCATCTATCTGAGCATCTCCAGTGACAAGTCTAAAGCTTATCTCTCCGTCATCGTGGAGATGTATGGATATTGGCGAGGCGGGAAACCAAGGCGATAAAAAAACCAAGCACCTTCCTTGTCCAACGAGCTCAAATGATAACTTCCTTGGCCGAACAACGTCACTTCTGGCCTCCCATCCTAACCCTTGCAGACCGCCTCACTCGTCATCCGCAGCAGCTTCCCAATCGTCCGCCACGGAGTCCTCGACGACCTTCTTCCTCGCGAGCTTGGAGAAGCTGACGAACCCGCTGCTAGGCCGCGTCGTCTCGGGCTTGGCGGGGCCGAACACCCTACGCTGGGCCGCGGCGCGTCCGACGACGGCGTTCCAGCCCCCGGCACCTGCGGCGGCGGCGCCCTCGCGACGAAGGACGTTGAGATTGGCGTCGGCGGTGACGAGGAGGGCCGCGGCGGCGAGGCCTTCTTTTGTGACCGTGCGGGCGACGAGGGGTTTGAGGGTGGCGAGGGTCGACTCGACGGCGGAGGGAGCGGTGCCCCAGGAGGTTACGGGTACGGCGCGGATAAGGATCTCATCGGACGGGAGGAAGGAGGTTGTGAAGGAGAGGGAGTTGTAGGACTTCAGGTGCGTGGCAAGGGCGGAGTCAACCTCGTCTATCGTGAGGCCGAAGCGCGGAGCCGTGAGGAGGAGGGCGTTGAAGGGCTCCGGGGCTGCGGAGGCGTTCGCGGAGGAGGATGCGGCCGGGGCGGCGGTGAGTTTGGCGGCGTCGGCGCGGATCTTGGCGCACTGGGCGAGTGTCTTCTTCGGGGCGGACACGAAGCGCGGGGTCTTGAAGACTGAGACGTGACGGTGTGGCTCCGGGTCCTGGCTCTCCGAGTCAAAGCCAAAGTCCGCGGCGAGGTTGTGCAGGAAGGCACGCTGGGCTTTGGGCATAGGTTTGAAGCGGAGACGCTTCTCAGAAGGCTCAGAGGCGAAGACACGGAACTCGCGTTCCTGATTTTGGGCCCACGTAAGGGAGAGCTCGCGGAAGAGCTTGAGGGTTGTGTCGGAGTAGGGGACGTGGTCGTCGGTGTGGTCTGGGTCGACATTGAGAGCGGCGGCGAGGCGCTGATTACGTTGAAGGCGGAGGCATTCATCGTCGCATTTGAGGGTGTCGCGGTCCGGTGTCGGGTTCGTCTTCGTGGCGAGACACTTGACCTCTTTCTTGCGGTTTTGGCATTCGCAGGTGATAAAGGTCTTGCTTTGGCATGGCCGGTCTTCCTTGCATTCTGGTGATTGTTAGACAGAAGTCAAGAAGTTGTAAGGGGGTCACGTACGGTAAGGGGCGTGACACGAGTCCTGGCAAGCATGCTCGCAGGACTTGCGTGTCTTGCCGCAGGGCTGAGCGCAATGGGAACCAGGAATTTCGGCATCTTCACACTCACCCGGGCGATGACACTCCTTTCTGCAGGTGTGCGTGCTAATAGCTTGTCAGTGTATTTCGAATGTGGTAGACGTGTGCTTAACTTACCCGCACTTGAGCTTCTTGCCGCAAGGAAGACCACAGCGAGCTTCCTCAAGCCAGCATGGCCTATTCTTCATTCTCTGTTTGCCACACATGCAAGCCTTCTCCACGAGGAAAGGGCACTTCGGGCAAGGAACATCGTCGGGATGGCAGTTGTGCTTGACCGAAGGGTGACCGCACGGCGGAGCTCTGGTACAGTCGAAGCGGCACTCAGGGGGCGGGGTGCCGCATGGCTGAGGCGGTTGAAGGACAGTCCTGCCGCATGTACAACTGATTTCCTCGAAAACAGCCTCCAAGCAGCTCGGGCATGGTCCAGAATGGCATATCTGATAACACTCATGAGTTCCGCACTTCAGCGTCCTTCCGCAGACGCGAACACAAATGTGCTCTGCCTCCACCTCATCCGCAATTTGTGGCCGGTGTTTCCGTCTAGCGGCAGCTCTCTCGATGGCCCGCTTCTCCCCAGGGCAACAGCGTTCACCACACTTGTGACGGGCGCAATTCAGTTGACCCTGGCAGACCCTCATGCACATCGGCGGCGCGATTTCGCCTTGGTGGCAGAGCGAAGTGCAACTGGTACGGCCGCATCGACAGGTTATGTCCATCTTCTGGAAGCACGGGTTGCAAGGGCCGATATGGCAGGTGTCGACGCACTGGTGGCCGCAAGACAGTGTCTTTCCACAGGTCTTCTTGCAGTGAGGAACCTGATCCTGGCAAGACTGTCTCGGCTGGTCGAGGAGCTCCTCCAACGGCGTCTTGCCGCAGGGGCAGTTCGCCACGACGTCGGGAGAGAGTGGGCAGTGAGCCGAAACTTCATCTTGCGGATGACAGGTCTTTTCACACCCGTGGAAACCGCAGTCGTATTTTCTTCCACAAGTAGCACCGCAATCGAATGAGCCGTCGAACCAGCTGTCCTCGGAAGAATCCTTTGACTCGGAAGAAATCTGACCATAGTTGAAGGACATCTCCAAATCGCCTCGTCGATCACATGGGATTTCCTTATGCTCCTTTCCACAGTAGCATGTCGCCTGCATTGGAATCTCGCAGCTGCCACACAAGCCTGGGTGGCATGGTGTCTCGCAGAAATGCTCGCCACACGGCAGCAAGTCTCCACAAATCTCTTTGCAACTCCATCCGTTCCCGTAGTCCGTCTCGGTACATCGTTTCGTAACCTCATGCTTTCCACAGAAGCATGCCTGAGTCGGTCCCATTAACGTACAAGGTGGACAAGGGCCGGCGTGGCATTCGAGGGGGCACGGGTGCGGACACGTCGACCTGGGCTTCGAGCAGGTTTGTCCGCAGGAGTGAGGAGGGAGACCAGGAACGTTTCTCGGGTTGATGTCTTTGCCACACCAGCAGTGATACGAGGTGGGCTCCTCGGTAAGGTTGGAGTTGCACCCTGGACATCTCCAAGAGTGCGTATCATCGTCCTTCTTGAGCTGGCTCGTGTACCACTTCTTGACGCAGGAAAAGTGCAACACAGTCCAGCACAAACCACAGGACCATACTCGAGATGACCGCAACACTTCGCTAGAACAAATGACGCACTCGTACTGGCCGTGGCTGATGTCCTCGTGGATCCTCGTGGGCAAGTCTGCTGCTGTGGACTTTGGTGCCAGGGGATATTGAGGCTTCTTCTGCTTGGGAGCAGGTGCACTTGCGCCGCGTTAGTCTCAGAAACATGATAAAGTGGCGAATGTCAAACTCACAATCTCTGAGGGACGGGCTGCCCAGGCACGAAATCTGGAGCAGCTGCACTCAAACCAGCTGCCGCACTTTCGTCGGGGCCGGCGTTCGTCGTTAGACGACCACCAAACGTCCGCTGAGTTCCAGGGACGGGCGCCGCAACTCCGGAGCCGCCACGCCCGCCACCTCTTCGGCCACCTCGAGAACCACCACGACCTCTCCCTCTCCTTCCTGAGCCAGAAGCTGACGCATCTGGCGCGTTCTCGCGAGGTGCTGCCATCACAATCGGCTCAGACGCTGGTGCTGGGCCCGCCTGATTCTGGCTTTGATTCTGGTTCTGCGGGTGCGACTGGGCAGCGGCATTCCGGCCGCCGCCTCGACGACCGCCGTCACCCTGACCTCGACCCCCTCTTCCTCGTCCGGACCTGCCTCTCCTTCCTCCCCTGCTTGACGAACTCGCTTGAGTCTGCGTCTGCGTCTGAGTCTGCGCTCCTCCACCTTCAGACATGACTGATCCGCTTGCTGTCGTCGACGTTTGCTGTGATGAAGAAATGGTGATTGCGCTTTTTGAAATACAGCGTCTTCGTACGGGTGCTGCCAGATGTGCGGCAAAGCTTGGGCGACAAATTGCGGCCTCACAAAGAGTGAATGGGAAAGAAAGAAGGTGAATTGACTTTGATGTCAGGCTTCCTTTCCCTTTGAGGGCCCAGGAGGCGACTTTTAAGATTATGGAAGCAGCCTCTAGATGAATCGAAGTTCCCTTTGGGGGCGGTTTTCGACGGGCCGGACTTAATCGCAGAACAGTTCATTGGGTGGGGCTCCGCTAAAATTTTGGTCCCCGGGCTTCCTTTGGCGGCAGGTGTGTGGCAAGTGTTCGCTGTGGCCGCTGTAAGGCTGACAAAACAAGCAGGGCAGGAGGAACCGCGAACGCCCAGGCCAGTCACTATGAGTCACCATGGAACTTGCATGGACCCTCGGCCGTTTCTGCTGCGCTTCTTAGCCGCTAATTCCAATTGAACGACATATTTGACTCAACAGCTGCGATACAGTCATATCGTCATGCAGAACCAAGCCACATTGGGGGGCATGGAGAGGAGTACTCGTTGCATCATTTGATTATTGCATGGGCTGTGTTTCGCTGTAGAACGGTTGTAGTTGGTGGGGTTGTCGCGGAGTTTGGCCTCAGTGGATGTCACTTTACGTTTGCGGCTTGCAGATGCAGAGATCAGGGCATTCCTATTGTCCGTGTTGCAAGAAAGATTGGCCAATCGCTTCACATCCGAAACTTTTCCCATCATCACTTGGTGGCCAGCCCAATTGTGCTTCCCGTGCGTCTCAAAAACAGCAACTGAAGCTCCGTGAGGGCGGTGGAAGTGTAGATGGCGTTTGGCTACGCTACATCAGCAGTCGTTTCACCGATCTAAACATCCACAAGCGCCGATGGTTTAGTGGTAAAATTCTCCGTTGCCATCCAGCAGCGTCGGGGAGCCGGGGGTTCGATTCCCCCTCGGCGCAATCTTTTGCTTCGTTAGATCTCGCCCCCTGAGTATATCGTACTTTTTGTTGTTTGCTCCGCAGGAACGAAATACCGATGCGAGACTGCTAGAGCTCCTTTTTCAAAGCTCTCCTGGATGAGTATGAAAAGACGCCGCCCGCGGGTGATCTTTAATGGGACATACATCTCTTGCTACGATGCTGCAAGTGTTGAAGCGAAAAGTTTTGGGAACTGTTTTGGTGAGAATGCAATCCAGTGAACGATATAGCAGCAGGCCTGAATCATCCACCATATCTTATAACTGGCATGTGCAGATGCCCACATCTTCAGAATATAAGTAATATCTACAAAGGCGCTTGCTTGATGAATGATCGGGACCCAAAGATCGGAACACAAACTCAGAAAACCAGGTGTCAAATGAGATGGCGTAAGCCGGCTGGGTTCACTAGAGCGCCAATGAACTTTCCGGCGGTGGACACTGATCGATCCTATGTCTCATTCAGTTCTTCCTGCCTGCATTTATCAAAATTTAATGGGACCCGTCTTATATGGGGAATGGCATGGGATAAATCACGCCACTTTCTCTTTCCATTTCCAGCCCTCCTATAGTATTCAAATTGTATCTCAATAATACCATGTCTCTTTGTCGGTATTTGTCAATAATATTTCTTATGCGCAACATAAACATGTATCACAGACGCAGGACTTCTAGCAGACTGTGTCGAGAAAACCTCATAGCAACCTTCACAAATCAAACAAACAATCGTGAAGCAACATTTGCGATGCTTGGGAAAAAGTTGACCAGACGATCCTTTTTATATTTCGTGTCCTGTTCCGAAGCCTCAGTGTTCATTCAGCCCCCCCCCCCCCCCCCCCCCCCCCCCATCCTATCGGACTCGAGACTGACGACCCCAAACGTTTTCTACTCACACTGCTTCATGTAGGCATATAAAATAAGTATGAGTGTCTAGAAGCTGATATCCTCAATACAATAAACGCGTCGACGGCAGCGATTGTCTGTGGGGATCGAAGACACATCGTATGGCTTAGATCCCGTAATTGAATGACATGCTTCAACACAGTGTTGCGTCGTAGATGTGATATGGTCTCTTAATTTGATATTATTCAGAAAGAATAGCTTCCCAGACATACACGACACCAGTGCCAAGTGGTACGGCTAGGACTTGGAAACAGAGGTGAAGAGATGTCGCCAGCTCGCGGGCGCTGCCATATCAGGAACAATCGCGCAGCTCTTAGGTTTTCCTCTGAAAATAAGTAATCACGGAGAAAGACGCAATAAATACTCGAGAACAAAGACTGTCTTTTATACTTCACAGAGGCCAAAGAGTTAGAAAATACAGTCAAATGGAGAGTCTCGGTATTAAAATTTTAAAAACGACAAGCTACTACTATTTAAGTTGTAGGACTTACTGCTCGTGAAAAAGATTTGAGACCCCGATCGGACGGGTTCTGCATTCCTCTTCATGTGATGTCCTAGGCCAGATGCGCTTAATGCCCAGGCAAACCTAAGTAGAGATGGTAGTTCTCTGTCTAATTTCTACACCGGGGAAATGTCGTGTGCTAAGTAATACTCAACCGATAACGGAGCCACGCAAGGGGGGTCTTTCAAAACCCATACTCGCTATATCAACGAGATTTAGTTCACATAATATTTCTCAAAGAGCAACCAGGTTTCTCCTATTGAAATCATGACCTCTGAGTGAGGCAAGACGATGGGACTTGACATCCTAGGCCTCCACTCATGTCAAATATGCAAGAGGCGTACTTCTTGGAAAGAATAAGACGCTATCCCACATACATACTTCCCCAAATAATCATTCACTTGAACGTATTCAGCGGTCATATTCACTCTGACCTCCCTGGTGATCTAGAGCCCACCATGCAAGGAGGATGGACGACCACCTCCCTTTCCTCTCTACGAAAGCCTCGCAAAAGTAAGTTGAATTTAACATTGAGATCGCTCCCGCTATCCGAACCATGCCGTTAGATCGACGTAGGGACCGGCAAGTCGTAGCGTGCCTTACGACGTTGAGCCTCACCATCCCATCCCTTACATATGCCAGACGCAAGGGACACGGGCAGACGTCGGTCGTCAAAGCTCGGACTTCAAAACCTGACAATCTTGCTGTATCTATCAAAAATGGTTCACTTCAGTTAATATGTGTCTATTAAGTGAGTGCAAGGAACCTTTAGGTTGCAGCTGAGGAGTTCGACAACCGGCGGGTGAACGGAGGCAGGGGGCCGATAGAAGCCGATCTTGGGTCAGGGCCGATGGCGCATTCGAGCCAGAAGTATCGAGGTTCGAGTGGCAAATGTGTCGTCGCATCTCTGGGGCCGCAGTGGCGCGAATGCTGGCCTTGTATGAGGGCATATCAGCTGCTTCCCTGGAGTAACCAGTCTGTCCGGCGCTGCCTCCCTTCCGAGCATAATTCCCGCCTGGTTGAAAATAAACCCAAACCAATAACCACGAACACCATTCATTTAACCTTCGCCGTGTCGTGAACTTCCATGATTTCTCCCGAACGATCCTCGAACTGTCGGTTCACACTTGATTGGATGATGGGTCCGAAAACCAACCGTCGCATGATATCGTTCATTTGACCCCGTCCGTCGCACAACCACCGCAGGCCGACGAACTCTATGACCACAAAATTGTTTCGATAGTGACTCTCGGAACTTCGACATAAGACAAGGCGTATTCCATTGACTCAGCTGGACTCTTCTCCGAGGTAACACCAGCTGATCACCCAACCACAGGTCGGCGGGCGGCGCACGCTTTAAGCTCGACCCGCTGCCAAGCTGCTTACAGCTCCCCTCATCGTGGCGGATGACACGCACACCAGCCTAAGCCCTGTATTGAAAAGTTCGACGTAAATGTTCTCGTCAGCTGGAAAGTCAGTGTCTGCCTTCTGGGCGGCCGTGGTGCAGCTGCCATAAAGCTTGGTATCACCAGAACTTCACGTGTTGAGAGCCAAAAACGACACCGACCGAGTCACTTGACAAGAGGCTGCCGGGCCAAGAGATGTCTGGGCGACAACGCAGATGCCAAGCGGCTTGCGCAACGTGCAGAATCCTCTTCCATGCATGTGGCTGTGAACTCAGCCCAATGAAGTTGGAAAGCCATCTCCGAGAGATTGGGAATGTGGAGATGAGATGAGCGGCCACTAAGGGGCGCCATTCGCCAGAAGAAGGGGCGTGTGAACGGCATGGGCCAGATTGAGAATCGCTAGACGGCAGGCTGTCTGTGGTCTGCTTGCCTTCGGCAGTCACATAGATGTGCCCGACCCAGCAGCCCGAGAGCAATGGTTGCGTGTACACGCCAGCCTTCCAGTCTGTGCCTCTGACGATAGAAACTCGCAGTGGAGCAAACCGGTCTATTTGCCAAGGCGGCTGTCAGGCTGCTTACCCATATGGCATCTAGCATTGAGCCATTAACTGCTGTCAAAGTCTTGGTCTTTGCTTCAAGCCGTGAAAGTCGGAGTGTCCGACTCAGAGGTGCAGGGCCCCGGTCGAACAACATGGATGGAAGCAAATAAACTATCCTTTGGGCTAATATTGTTTACTGCGGCAGACGATCTGCTTTCCGTCTGGAAGCCGAAACCAAACGGAAGGATCAAATCCCTGTTGCCTACAGCTTCGGTCAGTCAAGATAATGTGCCTTTCCGAGCCCTAGATATAGCAGAAGCAAATGCCTGCAGGATCCTGCGTGGCCCGGAAAGGAAAAGCAACGCAACTGAAGACCGCCGTCTCGAAAACGAGTGCTTCAGGGTTCCTGTGGGATATGTTGAAAATGCCGTGCTCTTCAGGGTGCTTGAGTGTCGGAAACTAGACGCTAACCCGCGGAAAGATAAGCAAGCTGCTAGGATATTGGTCTACGGCTCGGCAAGCAGCGGTTGCAGCCTAGAACTCAAGAAATAGAACGTTGGCTTGCAGAGACCTCGCCCCTTGTTAATGGGCGCTGGCGAGGGCTATATTAGTCCCTAATTTAAACCGCACGGTGGCGTTGGCCACTTACTTGGACGGCGCCATGTGCTCTCCAAACCATTGGGATGCGGCAAAGAGTCAACAGCTGCAAGACGATGTAGCCCGATGGTGCATAAGCTGTCGTTGTGTATTCTGCCTTGCCCAAGAGCCAGAAAGGAACAACGACAGTTGCTGCGGTCGAGATTTGGGTGTGAAAGACCCCAGACTGACCCATGTGGTTATCGTTTTGTGCTAAGCGGGTAGCTGTAAGGTGCTGTAAGTGTCAATGTGAATCGATAGGTAACACCCAGGCACGGCTGATTTCTCTGGATTTGCCCCTGGCTTGACATCAGTGACGGTGCGTCTCATAGTCAGAAAGAGAGCGTGAGATTCGCCCTGTCTCATATTGTTGAAAGGCGTCATGGGATGAGATGCTGGATGGAGTTTGGTGGGCAAATGACTGGTCACCGCTTCGAGAGCTCGACTAATGCACGTCTGACAGTATCCTGGTATAACGTTGGCCGCCTTGGCGACAAGTCAATATCGTTACCCCAAAGACCAGGGAGGCGGGGACAATCAGTAGGAGTGGCGGCGTTTAGCCGAAGGGCAGGGCAAGCGCTTGTATCGTGAAGACAACGCAGGGCGCAAGTTCCGACTGGCCAGAGTTTGCCGAGGGCAAGCAGCGATGTTCGCTCCAGTTTGGCAGAATGGCTGCGCTATTGAGGGGGCTGGACTGCTAGTTGGTTCAAATAGAGTTAACGTCTGTTCTAGACAAGCCACGATGGCTTGGCCGTTTGACTAACAATGTGGCTGCTGAGGTTCCGCGGCAATCAGAGGGGCAACGAAGTTGTTGGTCGCTAACGCTCTCCTTTGCAACCCCTTATCGATATGGAGACCACGACGAGATCTGTCTGTGACAGTTGCTTGTTTGGCGCTCTCCTTCGAGAAGGGCGGCGCAGGGGACAGCCCCCTTGTGGCTCGTTCGCGATGGTTGTTTCCATTATCGGGAGGAAGCGGCGGAGCATCAAGCAGCGAACCGGCGGTCGATTCTGCGATGAAAATAGACCGTACGATAAGGTTGTATCGGCAAGAATTGTATCTGAGAAGGAACACCCAGAGGATGCCGAGCCATCGACACCTGATATCCGATTTGCCGGGAGATGACCAGAAAAGGGAAGCGGAAATGGAAGCACAGTTCCGGCCGAATGAACGCTCAGATGAGGACCCAGCTAGCGTGGAGGCCAGGCCTGGATGCCTGGCAGGTTGTTCTGCAGCATCGCAGCGTGGGGCATGGGGGAGTTTCCAGATCGGGAGCTCCATGCTCAGCCGTAGCTGGGACCGGGGGTTTTCATGACCCAGAACGGGGAAAGTATTGACGATTAAGTTGAAGACAGCAGACCACTTGTTCGTCCTCGTGATTGACGGAGAATAAGAAAATCCATGTGTAGCCGTGTGCAGCATCGTACAACAGATCGGTGGTGATCAAGAACGAGGGGCTTTCCCTAAGGCTGACTAGGATGACACGACACGTTGCGCTGACATGATGCCTGTCATCTTTGGATGGGCTGAAGCGTTGACGGAGAGACAGATGGTTTCCTGAAGCCATGGTCAATGGATTGAAACCGTGATTATTTGGACTCGGGTGCGCCATCTTCTTGTCGATGGTAACGCGTGGGAGGAGCTGAGTGACGAAGCCAGCGGAGGAGAGAAACGGTATGCTCTGCAGAGAGACGCCGACTGGAAGGATGCGCTAGTCGTTTGAGTGTCAGGTAGAGCCTTCCTACCTCGATTGAGATAAGTCAGGTCCGAGAAGGCAACTGAGGCGGAAGGGATTCATTTGGTGAGCTGACGAATGCGAGAAGAGGAAAGAGAAGGAGCATGAACACACGACCCGAGCTTGCCGCCCCTGTTATGATTCCTGATTCGGACTAAGGTAGCTGGAGTCATACGTGCTGACTGCATAGTGGGGCCCTGCAGGGGAACGAGGAGCACACGGATCACCAGAGATCTTGTGCGTCAGCCCCTGCCGCCTGCAGGTCTCCTGTCAAAGAAACGAAAGATGAAGTCGACTCCTCTTGACTCGTCCCATCTCTCACGATCTCGTATCCTCCCTCACTGGCAGTATCTGACAAAGAGCATTGGCCATGCGCGATACTGCAACTGGAGGATGGTTCGCCGGGTATCGGCCCTTGGCACATCACGGCTGCACCCTTCCTCTCTCATTCCCGGGGGAACGAGAAGAGGTTGACGTTTCTTGGCAGCTTAGCCAAGACCTGGGGTTGTTATGGTATCTATTTTGTGCACTCTGGCTGACGATCTTGTTGTTCACAGTATCTAATGCCAAGAGATCAACTGACGGGCACAAACGCCATTCGGAAGCAATACATTGTCGGGAGAGAATCGATACACTTGCCATCAACATAGACCTATGGGGGGCAATTGTGTACTGCGAGACTGTTTTCAGCGCCACGGGATGTCGTCTTCAGTGGCATGGATGTGACCCAGCACCTCGATCTAGCTATCAATAGACGGTGATCACGAAAGAACGCGGCCTTGATACGCCGATGGTCTTCAATACCGAAGGACTGGAACCGGATTACCCGGTTCGTAGGGAGGCATTGGCGCCCAAAACACCTCTGTTTACCGCAGATCTTTTCCGAAGCCCAAGCCTCGCGCCCATGGGCCTTCTCGCAATGCACCCGGAGTTTCTTGTCGGCATTATTCGGCAAGATGGCAACTT
This sequence comes from Colletotrichum horii, assembly GCA_027406005.1. Classification (NCBI taxonomy): domain Eukaryota; kingdom Fungi; phylum Ascomycota; class Sordariomycetes; order Glomerellales; family Glomerellaceae; genus Colletotrichum; species Colletotrichum horii. The sequence continues at coordinate 5,373,836 of JANVYB010000001.1, read as the reverse complement.
TGCCCCGGAGCGCTTAGCAGAGAGAATAACTAAGAATGGCAACGACAATGGCAATATGGGAAGTGACGATCGAAGTCCCCTTGACCCCTGCTCCCTGACCCTGAGCCAAATCTAAGCTTACCAGATGGAGAAATGGATAAGCTACCAGGTACATACATATGCACCCCTGTCAAATTCGCAAAAGGGTAGCGGGCCCACTTAATTGTGTTCCCTCTGCGTATTATGCGTATATGTACCCAATCTGACAACCCCTGTAGGGAGCGCCCCACTTATGCACGACCCTGATCCCCAGAGAGCAATGGCATTGGATCTTGGAGAAAACACGCACAGGAGAAGAGAAACGTGCACACCACCAAATTCTGACCTCCTTTCCCATCTCACACTGCCGCTTCCCAGTTTGTTTGCCAATTTCCACATGCGCGTGGCAATCATTCGAATCATGGGCTGGGCCGAAAGGTCAGAGGTTCCTCGCCTCTTCGCGCTCGCCTGCGGAACCCGCCCTCCCGGTTGGGTCCCTGTCGCTCAAGTTGGTGTGGCTTCTCGTGTTGCTGGGCAGCTTCACGGGACGAGGCACTTGAGCTGAGTGAAAGAAATATGCTATACTGATGGTCAGGCTCAGGTTGAGGGCGACAACGGCACAACGGCACCACTAAACGGCTCAACGGCGGGTGACGGGGCCTTGGGATAGGGCTCTTGCACAAAGAGATGGTTTGCTATTAATGGTTTAGCGCCCAGACATGTTCGTTTTCTGTCCGGAGAACTATCATGCAACTTCAGCTCACTCCAGGCCGTTGACCAACATCGGTTCTCGTCTCGTTCTCAGCCCCAGCCTGGCCGTCTCACCCATCTATCCCGCCCCAAGCCCTTCCCACACCACGGAAGCCATGCGAGGGACGAGGTATCCGCGTCCCGCCCAATCAGTTGCTTTACACACCACGCCTTGCAAGCGCAATACGTGGTCGCCTAGCTCGCCCGGCTAGCCTTGCTGGTTTCTCAGCAAACCCCATGCGAGCATGGCATGCTCTAGTTCCGCCCTTGGCCCCCCTCCCAATGGACTTCTTTCATTGCCCCCTAGTCTACGATTGGGGAGATCACATCTCCCAAGTGGGAGGTCACGGCCGGAGCCTAGTTAGGTCTATCCGCGTCTAATGCTTCTCTATGTTCGCTATGGCCTCCCGTCACTTCAGGTTCGCCTGCGCTCTGAGCAGCAAAAATATATAGCTTCATGGTTCCCGGACCATCACGAATTGTTCTCCTCCATCTCACCACCCACTCCTTTACACTCCTTTACTTGCTTTTGTGTTGGTTTCCGCCTCTTGGCACACACTCGTCACCATGAGGGCCTCACAGTTGACATTCGTTATTGCTTCCACGTTCTCTCTAGCAAATGCTGCGGCTTATTCTCCGGGCCTGCATAAGCGAGCCCTCCAAGCTCCCCCAACCACGTCAAATGGATACCAACTTCAGGGTTGCTATGTGTATGGGACCTGCTCGTTGAGTCAGAGCGACTTGCTGACTGGGATCTAGCGATGTTGGCCGAACTATCAGCGATGCCACTACCAACGGCAACACGATGACGAACGAGCTATGCACGCAATTCTGCTTCGGCAAGGGCTTCGCCTACGCCGGAACTGAGTACTACGGCGAATGCTATTGCGGCAATGCTCTGGCCAAGGGCGGCATTCAAGCCGCCGACGCCGACTGCACTACCCCTTGCAATGGAAACGCAACCCAGCCTTGCGGTGGTCCCAATCGTCTCACGCTCTATCATACTTCCCTCATCGTTGGGCCTTCGGTCAACCCTGGTCCTGGTGATTGGTCTTCCATCGGATGCTATTCGTGAGTCAATATGGCTTTATTCGCGACAGCTTGAGGCTAACATCGCAACAGCGAGGGTACAGGGGGCCGCACGCTCACGAATGGTGTCGGCGTCACTGGCGGCATGACTGTTGCCAAGTGCACTGCTGCTTGCCAGAACCTCGGTTTCATCCTCGCAGGTGTTGAGTACGCTGGCGAGTGCTGTAAGTTCTTGTCAAGTTCGTCACCATGCCATGTTCCTGACAATGTATTTTAGACTGCGGTAACAGCCCTGCAAATGGCGGTGCTCCCGCTGTTGATGGCTGCAGTATGCTTTGCAACGGTAACTCTTCTGAGTATTGTGGTGGTCCCAACCGCTTGAATGTCTACGACTACAAGCATTCGTACCTGCCCCTGCCATCTTCCACATCAAGCGCGGCGCCGACTAGCTCCTCGACGTCTAGCTCGAGTTCGATCGCTTCCTCCAGCAGCTCCATTATTAGCTCCAGCTCCAGCTCCAGCTCTGTATTCTCTTCCAGCAGTACCATCATTTCTACTAGCAGCAGCTCTGCTGTGTCCAGCACTTCAGCCAGTAGCAGTTTGACCGCCGCTGCGGTTACCAGCAGCTCTAGTACTTCAAGTAGCGCCGTCGTCAGCTCAAGCAGCTCTTCTAGCCGCAGTTTGACTGCCGCTGCCGTCAGCAGCAGCTCTAGCTCCTCATTCATCAGCTCTCTCACCAGCGCGACCTCAGTGATCAGCTCCTCGAGCAGTAGTATCAGCTCTGCTACCCCTACACCCACCGGCCCTAGCCAGCCGGCGACCGTCGGCAACTGGAACTACTACGGATGCCAGACCGAGGCCACCAACGCTCGCGCCCTCCCTTCGACCAACTTCGGCGACGATGCCATGACCATCGAGAAGTGCGTAGCGTTCTGTGGTGGTGCTGGCTACACCTTTGCAGGCTTGGAGTGGTCCCGTGAGTGCTGGTGTGGGAATACCTTCTCCGCTGGTTCCGCAATCGCCCCACCGAGCGATTGCTCCATGACCTGCTCCGGCAACAAGTTCCAGTACTGTGGTAATGGCAACCGCCTTTCCGTGTACACCATCGGCACTTCCAAGCAGTCTGTCTCTTCCTCATCGACTGTCGGGTCGTCGACTTCGTCCGCTAGTGGATCGGCGACCGCCGCAACATCATCCCCTTCATCTACCGGCTTCCCTGCTGGCTGGACGAGCCAAGGCTGCTGGGTGGATAACGCCAATGGGCGTATCCTTCCTGTCCAAGCTGCTGATGACCCGAACATGACTGTTCAGTCCTGTGTCAACTACTGCGCTGCCAACGGTTATACGGTTTCTGGTTCCGAGTATCACACTCAATGCTTCTGCGGTAACGCCATCTATGGTGGCGGTGTCGTTGCCTCTGACCCAACCACTTGCAACACTCCTTGTGGCGGCAACTCTGCCCAGATGTGCGGAGGCGGCAACCGAATGACGATTTACTCAAAGGGCACTCCCCAGACATATGCACCTCCGGCTCCTCAGCGCAGTGGACTCAACGGTTCTTGGACCTACGAAGGTTGCGTCACGGACAATGTCAACAACAAGCGTACCTTTGCCACGCAGACCATCTATGCCGGTACCATGACGGCTGGTTTGTGCTTGGATGCATGCGCCAAATTCGGCTACATGGCAGCTGGTCTTGAATACGGCCAGGAGTGCTACTGCGGTGATCCTGCCAACATTGTCACGGCCGGTGCCACCTTCGTCGATGAATCTCGTTGCAGTATCTCCTGCGCCGGCAACGCTACTGGCATTTGCGGCGGTCTCGCTGTCATGTCAACGTACTTCTGGACCGGCCCGGCTCTGTACAACTGGACTTATGCCACAGGCACTGATGCTGGAAGCTACGATATGTTCATCGGCGGCCTGTGCATTCCTTTGATGACGATGGAGACTATCAAAGGCAAGGTCACCTTCCTTGAGAAGTGGGGAACTGGCCCGCCAAACTCGACTGGCGCCTACGAGCTGGACCCCATTCTGGCTCCCGATCTGACCAAGGCCTGGAGAGAAATGCATGTCAAGACGGACATCTTCTGCTCTGCCGGCCTCACGCTCCCTGACAAGAACGGTCGCCAGCTTAACATTGGAGGTTGGTCCGGTGATTCTACCTATGGTGTTCGTCTCTACAACCCGAGTGGCTCTCCCGGCGTGAACGGTACCACGGACTGGCAGGAGGACCCCTCTCTCAAGCTCCAGCAAGGTCGATGGTACCCGTCCGCTCTCGTCATGGCCAACGGCTCCATCATGGTAATTGGCGGCGAGGAAGGTTCCAACGGTGCAGCCGTTCCTACGATCGAGGTCTTGCCTTACACCGGCACTGCTCCTCTCTACATGGACTGGCTTCAGAAGAGCGACCCCAACAACTTGTACCCATTCGTTGCCGTTCTTCCCAGCCAAGACATCTTTGTTGCCTACTGGAACGAGGCCAGAATCTTGGACAGGAACACCTTCGCCACTAAGACTCTGTTGCCCAAGATTCCCGGCTCGGTTAACAATCCTCTGGGAGGGCGTTCCTACCCTCTCGAGGGCACGGCTGTTCTCCTGCCTCAGAAGGCTCCTTACACTGATCCCCTTGGTATCCTAATCTGCGGTGGCTCTGGAGCTGGCGCCAACATTGTCCTGGACAACTGCGTGACCATCCAGCCCGAAGCCGCCAACCCGACCTGGACAATTGAGCGTATGCCCACCCGTCGCGTCATGTCTTGCATCGCGCCTCTTCCTGACGGTACTTACCTGATCAACAACGGTGCCATGCAAGGTGTCGCCGGTTTTGGCCTCGCTGCTTTCCCCAACCACATGGCCCTCCTGTACGACCCCGAGAAGCCTGTGGGCTCGCGCATCACCATCATGGCCAACACCACCATCTCCCGACTCTACCACTCCGAGTCCATCACCCTGCTCGACGGCAGTGTTCTGGTCAGTGGTTCCGACCCTGAAGATGGCGTCAACCCTCAGGAGTATCGCGTCGAGAAGTTCAGCCCTCCGTACCTCCTCAGCGGCAAGCAGCGCCCGACGTTCAATGTCACCAACACCGACTGGTCGTACGGTCAAAGTGTCACTTTCTCCCTTGGACACCAGCCCAACGGCGTAATCAAGGTCTCCCTTCTCGGTGCCGTGACCTCAACCCACGGTAACTCCATGGGTGCCCGCACAATCTTCCCTGCCGTCTCGTGCGGCGCCTTGAGCTGCACTGTCACCGCGCCGCCCAACGCCGGTGTCGCCCCTCCGGGGTGGTACCAGTTCTTCGTCATCGACAACGGTATGCCAGGCATCGGTGTCTACGTCCGGATCGGCGGCGACCCCGCCGGTCTGGGCAACTGGCCTCAAGGCTCCATGTTCACCCGCCCCGGCATGTAAACCCGTCATGACACCGGGCAGTCCTGTCCGTTTCTTCTCTTCTTAAGACTTTAGATTAGTGCCAGATACCTCTTCTTTTTTTGATTTCAAGCGAACTATGCTTCGGAGTAGAGATGTATTGGGTGGCGTTTCGCGCCGTTGGATGAACACATTCGTTTATGAAAAGACTCTTTCGGGAGGAATACAGATACTCATGATTATGGAAAATCGAGGGTGGGTAAATCTCCTCCACGACATTAGCCGGACTTGGCATTCTTCAATAGTATATAATTATAATGTTTTCAAAGCTATACTCATATTTCGCCACCGTTACCTGTGAAGCTGGTCTCATCCCAAGCAATGCGACTAATTGCCCGGCAGTGGAAGAGGCTGCAACAACGACGATGACTGAACACATAAGCGGGCAGTGCTGCGCGCGGTGAGAAGGGCCAACCAACAACACATTTCTTTTCCCCGGGGGCCAGGCAAGCGAATGAGAGGTTTGGGGATCCGGTCTGGGAGGCTGAGTGCGACAGGCGGTAAGCAGCATTGGCGCGGGGAGGAGAAAGAGACAGATGGGCAGACAGACGCCAAGGTGATTGTGCCGCGCCGCAGCAAGCACCCAGTGTGTTGGTGCTTGTCCTGCTCCGCTGTAGGCAGCCGCTATTTGCAACCGACAGGGGGCAACGTGTTGGGAAAACACCCGAATAAGCTTAATTGCTGGGGCTAGTCCAGGCTGCCATGATGATCCAGAAGATGTTCATTTCGTGAAAGAGGAGACTGGCTCCGGCCCTTAAGTTTCGAATGTCGGGATACAAGGGCTTTGAGAGATGCTTCATTAATAAACACCCAGGTCCGATTGCCGGGTGCCTAAAGCCAGAGAAGACGTCCCGGCGAGCATGCCCGGCCGTGGCCCCACTGTTTTTGCGCAGCACGGCGCCGGGGGTGTGGGGTTGTGCTGCCACTGCCACTTCCTTCCAGTGCGTTTCCCCCGCAGGAATCTGTCTCTTTTTGCTCACTGCATGCCCGCTGTTTCTAACAATAGCACTCAACCAACGTACCGCGGGATCGGGTCGGCGACGGTCAGGGAGACACGGCCACGATGATTTTCCCAACGGTCCGGTACGGGGCATTCAGGCGAAGACAAGCCTCGATGTCGCGAGTGTATAAAGAGTGCTAGGCATCCAAATGGAGGATGATACCGTTGCAACCCTTCCCCAGTCTTGTTTGTCTGACCAGCGGACCGTCTCTTGAATGACATCTCCCACACGATCATCTGAATCACGCTTTCCCTCGTTGTGTAATACCACAACATCAGGCTTGCTTTTAGACGGCTAGATTGCAAGATTGCAAACATGTCACAACCTTGCACGCTCACGACATGTCCCGTCTCGTCGTCTCCCTACGGCTACCGGCCCAGCCAAGAGGCTCCCGCCATCTTCATCGCCATCTCCTCAATCTGCCTCATCGCCAACGCGGCCATCACAGCCCGAGCCTCACAAACACAACAACAGAAACACTCCACGACGACGCCGTTTGCCATGTTAGTCACTCTTGCATGCGCGCTTGAGATCATTGGCTGGGCGGACCGGCTCGCGGGCTGGAGCGACCCCTGGGCGATGTACCCCTATATGCAAGGCAAAGCACTTCTCACCATCGCCCCTGTCTTCCTCACATCAAGGTATGTTTCTCTCTTCTCCCCTCTTTCCCATATTTCAGACGGATGCTGACAAACTCCATCCAGCATCTACGTCTCCCTCGGCCCCATGGTCCACGTCCTCGGCACAGAACACTCCATCCTCCCAGCGCGCCTCTACACCGCGCTCCTCCTCCCCGCAGACCTCCTCGCCCTCACACTCCAGCTCGCCGGCCTCGCGCTCGGCTTCAGCAACGCCCCCTCCGCCATCCTCACCGGATCCAAAACGCCCTCCTACACCCCCACCCCCGCCGGCGCCAAGCTCGTCACAGCCGGCCTGGCACTCCAACTCGCGACCCTCATCGCCGCAGCGCTCCTCCTCGCCTCCGTCCTCGTCCGCGCGGCGCTGTCGTACCGCCGGTACGGGTACACCACGTTCCACCGCGACGCGGGCTACGTCCCGCTCCCGCGGCGCTTCCGCATCTTCGCGATGGCCGTGCCGTCGGCCATGGCGGTCCTCTTCGGGCGGCTGTGCTTCCGGGTGGCGGAGTACGCTGCCGCCGGCGGGTTGGTCTCCTCGGCGGGGGACGGGGAGGGGCTGTTCGTCGGGCTGGAGGGGCTGCTGGTCGCGTACGCGCTCGTGGCGCTGGTGGGGTGCCACCCGGGGCTGTTCCTGCGGGACGGGCGGTTCGTGTCGCGGATCGAGGCGGAGGCGTTGGTTGGGATCGACGTGGTGGGCGGCGCGGCGAGGATGAGGGAGCGGGAGAGGGAGAGGGAGAACGAGGCGGGGTTGGAGGAGTTGAGGAAGGTGTATCAGGCGCATGTTGAGGAGGAGCAGGAGCGGTTCGGGAGGTATGAGAGGTGATTTTGTTCTTTTTTGGTTGTTCTTGGAGTTGGGATTTGGAGTCCGAATGATACCCCCCTTGGAAGCGACTTGTTTGTTTGCAAGATATACCCTCGCTTGTTTGGATATAGTTAAGCATTATGCTTCTACGAAGTTTCAGAATAGGTTATATATGCCCATTGTTTATCCAGCATTGATTTGTTTTTTTGAATATGTTCACGTGGTGTCCTGGTTGTAAGTCACTGATCCTGTTTGTATCACAACAAGGAGTGGTGCACGTGCATGTTGGTTAAGCATTGCATTAATGTGCACTCTCAAGGAGGCTGGGGTGATTTGACAGCATACCTTTACGTCATTGTCATTTAACATTGCTAGGACGCTTATTTAAAGAGGTGAGGTTGACAGCAAGTCTCTAGTCTGCAGCAAATGTGTCAGTTCCGCTCTCATCGTTTATACCTGAAATCTTAGTAACTCACTATCAAGGGATGCTAGCTCGCCGAAAGGTTCAGCACTTAGTCTGAATAACACTCTTTGAATTGCACCTGAGCTTACCTGAATGTGGCGCTTTCGTCCGCCCGTCATTCAGAATCATACTCAAGGAGGGCTACAAGTTTCCAGTGCTAAACGCCCCTGAATGCCCCTGAAGAAGTTAGGCAACTTGTACTACTTCAAGTCAGTTTGTACGATCTCAAAATTGTTTATGGCAGAAGACATGACACCTTATTGTGGTGGAGGATTGCGGGAATTATTGTCTGTAGGGTATGAACTGATATAATGCCTTGATAGCCATAACATTCATACCGCAGTTCGCAGTGTCCAGGTTTTGACATGATACCTATAAAACCAAACAAGTGACTTGTTTTGAAACCACGCCATGAATGGAAGCGGCAGTTTTTTTCAGTCTATGTTTCAGAGAATTTCTAGCTCATGTCGATATCAAATTCACAATTTCTGTCAGCTTACATTGTAGACAACTCTTCGGGCAGATCCATCGCTGAACACAATTGTACCAATACGCAAGGAACGACATGGCGGGGGGATGACCATGGCGGATGACGGCGGTCGAGGTCTCCGAGAGCTTTGTCTGAACAATGAATTCTTACTGTGCGTATTTCGACGGGGAGAGTAAATACTCGACCTTTCAATTCAAAAAGAGAATTGAAAAGCACACGAAAAACCACATTGGTTCGACTGGGATACGTGGAGTGGACAGATGGCCCTAGTTCTTATACAAAATAAGAAGTATATGGGCCCCGACAGCTGTGTCGCCTTTCCTCATTTGATGTCGTCGTCCATGGAGCTCATGTGGTGGAGAAACCTTCAGGACGATAATAGAATGCAGTGAAGTTAACGGCAACCAAGACTCTTTCCGTTGGATGCTACTCGCTCAATTCTGGCGGCTTGCATTAGTGTCATGCAGTAAAGGGTCTGGATTCTTTGCAAGCGAGGCTTCTACATCCTCGGTCTCTACTCGCGCCAGGCTATCATCCAAATATACCATCGTTTGCAGCAGAAGAATGTAGTGCACACAAAAGTCAAGACTTGGCTCGAATTGATGCTCCTCGTAGGCTTGGGCCTTGCCAAGCAAGATCGTCCGTCTACAGTGGCTTTCGACCGTAAATGAAATACCTAAGAATAGCTTGTCAGTCTTCATTGTGCAAGCTCTCAAGACGAGATAATTATTACACGGCAACTTACAGTGGAAAGTATCCGTGTATGGCCCTGTTTCTCAAGTCCCGGCGAACCTCCATGAGAAACACGTCAACCTCAGCACGGCTCCACTCGTGTGCTCTGGTGAGTGGCGCCATGGCGAGACTCTCAACAGCCCGAGGTTATTCTCGAGGTTCCAAGCCCCGAGCTCCTTCCATCGGGGGTCCTTGGGCCAGTCGTTGATTGGCCACTTGTATCGGACAAGGGTCACATCCTCGAAACCGACCTCGGCCATCAGTGGTTTGAGTTTGGGCGGCTCAATAAAGACGCGGCCAAATTTGGCAGCGGCTTCCTTCAAGAGGATAGCGAAACGGGCGAGTGCGCAGTCTGGCGGGAACGAGCCGTCATCGGCTTGGGGGTCCATCTCGGCCTCTTGGAGTTCGACATAGCCTCCAGGGGCGAGATTGCTGCTATATTGTGAGCGATGGAATCTGGGTCAATGAACGAATGCACTGAAAGTTCAAAGATGTCTTTAAAGGCGTTATTGGACGTACTCGTAGCACTTTGTCAGATACTCCTTCCAGCTTGAAATACTAGAGGTCATGAAGCGACTGTGGATGTAATCGAACGGTTGCGAGTAGGTCCATTCCTCTTCGATATCGTCAATCTCAAATTTGACGTTTGGTACGACGCTAAGAGACCTCTGTCAGTCTTGGTCTGTCTTTCTGCTCGGTTCATGTTCACCATACAAATCCGGCTGAGTTGGGGACAGATCTACGCCATACACCTAAAGATAATTCAAATCAGCTTCTTGAAAAAGTATGATTTAGGATGGTTCATTGGTGTGAGATACCTCGGCCTCGGGATGATCTTCTGCATATTGAATGGCCCAAATGCCAGTGCCAGTGCCTACGTCGAGAGCACGTTGAATATGCGCGCCCGGCTGACAAGGCGGAGAGATACCCAGCCGCCCGCCAAGTGTCATGAGGAACATATGATGTTGCATGTCTGTACAAGAGTTTCTTTCTTGTTAAGCCACAAAAGCGCGGCAAGACGAAGGATTGGCTGGGGGTTCTTACCCATTCTATCGTTCTCACGCTCGTCGTTGGGCATGTTGTACTCTAGATGTTTCTGTCAGTAACTTTACCGGGTAAAACAGAAACGGGCAGGAGACCCTTACTTCCTTCTTTGTAGCGATGGTATGTCCTGCCATTTTCGAAGACATAGTCGCGGATTGAGTCGGCTAAGCTGGTGGTTGACGAGGCAAGACTCTGTTTGGGAACGACGTTGGAAAAACAGGGCGTCAAGACGGCCTTACGAAGCGAAACATACCTGGGTTTCCACCCTAATTTCATCTGAAACCTGCAAGCAGCATCAGTCATACTCTTCTCAAAGTTGCAAAGCATAATTCATTCATCGTTACCTCGTCCTCAGGTACAAGTTCGACTTCGTGATCGACCTGGTCTTGATCTGCTGCTGGTTGGTCCATGATCGGTTCTAAACCAAGATAATACTACTGATTTGAAGCGAATATTGGCAGCAGTGTGTATCTTTTTCGTTCAAAAGAAAAGATTGGTACACCTAGATAGCAAAATGGGCGGGCGATTCGACCGTTTTGTAGTGGGCACTCCCAACACGTGAGACCAGAACCCCTCTTTATTGACCGGGATGAATGAAGCATACAATTTAAAGAAGCACCAACAGAAAGAGAGAAGTATATGCACGTCTGCGGCGAAGCTGTCTCTTTGCGTCAAAAGTGGAGTGCTCATGGCTTGATCATGATAGATTGCAGAAGCAAACGGATGTTTGCATGATTCCTACAGCTGGATTCCAGATGTTACTGGTCGCTGAGAATTCGACTGCGGAGCTGTATGCATGCTTCTAAGAGAAGGGGGGTGAGTAGCACAGCAGCTCGTGGCACAGAATGCTTGCCAGGCGATAGAACACCGAAGACAATGCCCACGACCCGACATCCTTATGTGGCTTATGGGTTCGTTCGACCGCAACCCAGTAACTAATAGTCTAAAGACATGCCAGTGGTAGAATTGTGAAGCAACTACATTTTGACCGAATCAATATTGACTTTGACACTCTCACGAATTCTAGCCGCCGGGCCATCCGCCCACTGTGTCGTATTGTCGTCTGTCTTGTAGAGACTCATGTTGAAGCGGGTGAATAAGTTTGCAAGACAGAGATACATCTCCATGTAAGCGACGCTTTGAAGTGTCAGTCTCCACACACGAACTTAGCGAACGACGAGCGCTCACTTCAATCCTATGCAAGCACGTGTTCCTTTGCTGAAAGGAACGAACCACTTCTCTAGCTCCCATCCATTCTCTCCGAGCCAACGCTCTGGGACGAATCTTTCTGGCTCCGGGAAGATATCCGGGTTGTCATGGATGGTTCTGATCGCCTGAGATACAGTCGACTGTTTGAGAGTTGAGCAATGGGATAGACAAGTAGCAGTCTGCAAAACTCACCCCTTCCGGAATGAAATGACCGGCGACGTATACACCTCCAGCAGGGACTCTGCGGGGAGTAATTCCGGGCACTGGTGAAGACAAACGAAGAATTTCTTTGCACACAGCGGTCAAGGGGCAGGTCAGCGTGGGATTTTGTGAGGCTTGGCCTGATTACTTACCAGGTATGGGAGATTGCAAAGTTCGCGGTACTCGAAAAGTCCCTCGGCATTGGTCTTCACCGTCCTCAACTCGTCGAGCATCTTGTTCAGCTTCTCGGGGTTCTTCAGTAGGTAGTAGGTCCCCAGACTAAGACCAATACCTGTGGTGTCGGTGCCAGCAAAACAAAGTACAAAAGCCTCGTCCACAAGCGCCTCTCTGTCTAGCCCATTGGGCATTGTAGCATTGGAGCGGAGCAATAGGTCAAAGTAAGTGGGCCGTCCATCAGACGCTGTTGTCAGGCCTTTAGCTTGCTTATCTTCGATTTCTCCAATCCATTCCGAGCATTGCTGATATTTCAGGTCAGTGGAAAGTCAACCTCCAAAGTTTCGGCGGTTTACCTTGCGGAAAGCCGCGAATCCTGGTACTACCATACCAGCTATGCTCATCGGCAAGCCAACAGCGAGGCGGTTCATCAGGGGGAAGTGTTTCGTGAGAAGAAAGTTGTCTGCGAATTTCGTCATGGCGTCCAGAAAAGGGGGTTGCTCCTCGTCTGAGTCCACAAAGTTCATTTGTCGATCGAATAAGACGGACATGATCGTGTCAACCTTTGTACAACTTAGCGAAGCTCTTTACTTCACCCGTTCTGTCAAGACCTACTGTGATGGATGACCACAAGGCCTGAATGTTCAGCGGGACTCCTCTGTCGTAAGATCTCTGTGCCCTGTTCATAGCCCTTTTAACAACATCCAAGACCGAAGGAGCCAACTGATCCATCTGTTTGGTTGAGAAAAGGGATTTGACGGTGTTTCTTCGCTGCTTATGCTCTTCCGGGTCAATAAGCATAACGATGGAATATTTCAACGTGCCGAAAGCCTGGTAGAAACCCGAGTCTTGAAGATATCGGCTGTTGTTCGCATAAACCCTGTTTACGAAATGAGTCGCTTCTTTAGTATTTCCTCCGTGCCGGAACTCACTCCCTGAAAAAGCTGGGATCGCTGATATGTATGCGGTCAGGAGAGATCCGGATTACAGGCCCTGCACGGTTTGCAATATAAGCACTGTAGCCTTTTAGCCCTGATGCCCGCATCACTCACCATATTTCTCGTGCAGGATCGGGTATTGCCTGACAAGCTGGCCGTCCAGAACAACATCGTAGTAAAATTCATACCAGCTAGTCGCTGCGGCGAACCAAGATCCGGGGATCTTTCTGAGGGGATGAAAGAAGAGCCTGTAGAATAATAGCCAGATGGAATACAGCAGACTCCCTAGCAAAAGCAATTGTATGCTGCTCGACACAGAATATGTCAGAGACATGGTCAAGGGCCGAGGCAGGAGCTCATGCATACGGAAGAAATTAAAAGAACTGTAATTAAACTTGTTGAAAGCGACTAAGATACTCCAAACAAAGTCAAAGACCGGATAGAGTTCTCAAAAGAACACGAAATGGCACTGCCGACTCTATTAAACTGTCTGTGGCAAGCGCTTCAACCCCTCACGTGTATTTCCAAGACATCTTCTCTGCAATACTTATGCGGTATGAATGCAATGTGACACTTCTTGTACGACATCCCCCGCATCTCTGCATTGGTTTCAGGCTGTTCTGGCGACTGATACTGTCAATCACAATAAATTTCCTTCACTTCCCCGGACGAATACAGCTGGTAATTCGGCCTGTTTGGTTGGTTCGGACAGTGTCGATGTATTAGGCAATCGTTCCGCAGCATCAACTCCACCTCTCAGTGCAGGATCAGTTTATCCTGAGAAGAAAGAACGGACTTTGATCCGCCGCCCCCGAGACCCCAGCAGACGTTTATCTGCAGCTATCGTACGCTCGCAGCTGTTTTCTCTCAACAGCCAGAATTCTGCCCCCCCGGTCGCAATGGGGCTGCGCCTTCAGCAGCAGCGCAGTCTTGTACCAACACAGAGGGCATGCCGATGCTTTCATTGGCTCGTCGTAAAGTTCTCGGCGTAGGGGGGCCGAAGCATTTTCCCTTTTCGCACGTATCTGACGGGGGTTTATTCCAATGACCCATATGCGGCAGAGTCTGTTCCGGTTTCTAGGCACCTTCTGCGAACTGCCCCATCACAATCATTCCCAGGCCTACGAATCGAGAGCTTTGGGAATCAATAAATTATCAAAGGCCTTGCATCAGTCATGACTCACCGGGCATGTGGACCGAGTTCCATGCCGTGCCTCGGCTTTGCGATGTTCATTGAAGCCACCTCACCGGAAGCCTTGCTTACCCGTCACTCGGTAGATATATCACGGTTTCATATGTTACATAAATATCCTTGTACTAAACTTCAAATTGAATATGTCTTTTGGTTCAATGTCGGAGTGCACCCTCAAAACATTGTGTAGTCGTATTTGGCGGGCCACTGACAAGTTTTCGTCCTGTGTCTTCCATCCACAAGTGCAATTTCAGCCTTATGGTAGATCTAACTAATCCTGCAGGATTCTGGGTGCCGTTCCATATGTAGCTCGTATGACAGTCACTTGCTACTAAAATCGGCCGGCAAGATGCACATTAGTTTGGTTTTGCTCTTTTCGGCCCATCAGTTGCAACCATCGGTCAGAAACCAAGAGACTTACGAGTCATGAGGATAAGATAAGCCTCTTTGAGGGCAACGAACTCCTGCGGCACAAGAGGTTGAGATGACGTGAGTTCTACGGTTCGGGCGTTCCGTGTCAAAAGATCCACCATTCTGACGCCCCCGGAGGAAGCAATTGGGGGCCGTGTTGCCCAGGCTGCTGAAGAAAGATGGATGTGGGGGTCTTCGCAGTGGGGGGCTTCAACAGCCTTGGTGTGATATTGTGTTGATGTTAATGTGATTTCTGAGCGTCCAAGAAAATGACAGAGAGTTGCGGATAGGGTCACAGAGGCGATGTTAGGCAGACAGACCGAGGACAATGATGAAGCCCCCAGCCTTCCGTCCTTTTCTCAACTATATAATGGTCTCAAGTTTCCTGCCTCAGTTCTGCTTTCATTGGACAATTACATCTTTATCAGCTACATCAGTGCATTTAAAGCATTCAAAATCCCTCAATATTCTCTGAACAGCATGTCTTCGAATGCGAGCGAGTATGGGGCTTCGTCCCCTCTTGAGTACGTTCCTGGGTCTCCGGATGCCTCGAGCACACCCCCTTCATCAGATGATGAAACTGTCTCCCCCAATCTCTCCTTCATGAAGGGGGATGTGAATTCGGCACGCAAATCCGTGCGCATTCCGGACTTGTGCTCCTCGATCCTCTCAACTGAGCCTGTTGTCAACGCCAACTATGAGAAGGTCAAACTTGAGGCGGACAGTTGGATCAAGGAGTAAGCCAAACCCTACCTACCCTCTGCAGATATTTCAGACTAAGGCTTCGTCTAGGGTGTTCCAATTTGATGAGATTGCAGCGAAGAAGAACGTCAAAGCTGATTTTGCTTTGATGTGCGCGCTTTCGGCTCCATATGCCGACGAAGAGGCCCTTCGCATGATGGTCGACTGGCACAACTGGGTAAGTAACAGTGCCATCACCCTGCTCTTCATGCAGCACTGACCTTGGTTAATTGAATAGGTATTTATCTTTGATGATCGTATGTACTCGTCAAAGTACCTACCTCTCGGCGCAACTGACACCATTCTGACACCATGTAGAATTCGATGAGGGTCATCTGAAAAACGATCCAGTCAAGGCCAAGGAAGAGCTGGATGCTCACTGGTCGATCCTGGAAGACCAAAACCCACCAGTGCAACTTCATGAGAACCCCATCAGATATGTCTTTCAGACGACCTGGGATCGTGTGAAGAAGGTATGTAACTTCTCAGGCGAATTGTTCACTCTTGTTGTCACTGAGCTAACAAATCAACAGAGATCATCGGCCGGTATGACGAGATGAACACAGCCTGGAACTCACACTAATTCGCTTCCTAGATTTGCAAGAGCATTGGAAAGTTTCACACAAGATGTACTTTGATGGACTCCTCGGCCAGGTGAAGGTGGCACATTCGCAATCCGCCTTCACACTTACCGTTGATGAGTACATGAACTTCCGACGGGCTACGATTGGAACAGAGCCATCATTTGCTCTTGTCGAGTAAGAGGCACTCTAACCTTATAATCATCAGTCAACTGACATGTTGCCATGAAGGTACGCTCATGGCATCAACATCTCACAAAAGTACCTTAGCCATCCGTCTGTGCGAGAGTGTGAGCGAGTCTCGGCTGATCTGGTCATTTTGTGAGTTAATTTAGCCTGTACTTGAACCTCACTAATCATACAGCGTCAACGACATTCTATCATATCGCAAAGACTTGGTGAGTTTTCCAGTCTGGACCTTCTTCAGAGCCCACACTGATGGAGAATCTACACAGGAACAAGGAGGCGAGCATAACCTCATCTTGCTACTTAGGGCCCAAGGCTTTAGTGAGCAGGAAGCCATTGATCAGATTGGTGATATGATACTGGAGTGCTACCGATCCTGGTACAGGGCCTTAGCGGAACTGCCAGTTTGGGGTGAAAGGGTGGACAAGGAAGTACTCAGATATATTGAGGCTTGCCGTACTATTGCGCTTGGCAACCTCCATTTCACGTAAGTGGCTCTCGCAATGTGCTCTCTTTTGGGGCTTCACTAATATTGCTACTAGTTACACGAGCGAGCGATACCTTGGCCATGAGGGAGCTCAAATTCGTGAGACTCGCATCATGTCGCTTCCTGCCTAGGTCTGTGAAATTTAAAGCGGTGGTGGGAGGGTTGGTTCTCTGATTGGGTTTGTAGATCAACTGCTCAAGTGGAGGGAGTCAAGGATAGATTGGCTTTGGTATTTCGAGAAATAGACTTTCAACGCTGATGTATTTGTCTTTGCGGTCTTCAATGAAAGTTGAAAGTGAGGTCTTGCACAGATGGCCAAAGACATTACCCACTTGATGAGACACCAGAAAGGGTACAAAGCAAGAAGCCGCAAAGACATGGTAGACCCATATCTATTGACCATGACCATGAATGAGATCTCGGAGCGACTCTCCCCAAACTCTCAGACTTAGATCACGTATCGGACAGTCGAAAAGCCGTTCGATATCAATACTTCTGCTTCGACGATTATTCTGTCTCCCGCCACCGTTCCCTGCAAGCGTTCTCTTATTCTGCTGTCTCCCGCTTACATTATAATACCGAAGCAGGACATACGGCATGCATCGAATGCGGCGACATAAATGCTTCCAGGGGCAGAATAAGACAGGCCTCAATGAGTCCGTTCAACCTACCCCTGAGTCCGATTTGCGTTTGCTGATAATTCAAGCACCCCAGTGTTGCCACATATTACGTCATGGTCATAAATGCTTCTCCAAGTTGTTTTGGAGTCTTCAGATTAGTTGAAAACCGAAGCGGACGATTATACATGGCAACGATGCTTTTGCTGTGGAGAATGAAGTTTATTGCCAGCTCCAGACCCCAGTTCTGCTTGTGGTCCTGTGCATGACCTGCATATGTTCCCATGTAAGACCCATAATACTCACAGAATGATACATAGCGGAGATGGGGAACACGGAAGAGCTCACCCACAGGGCACTTGTTGGCTGTCACGGTTGCCCAGAAAGAGATAAGGTACCCGTCTTCGAGAGATCGCAGCATTTCAGGATCATCACGGATGTCTTTCTGCGAACATTGGGTGGAAAGAAGTAAAATCCAGCATGCCAGGATTCTGATTTAAGCTCTCCAGTGCTTGAACCAGAATCTTACTTTGATAAAGATCTAAAAAGTTGATGACTTCTACTTCTGGGCATACAGGCAATACTGGCTACCTGCTCTCCCCTCTATTTCCATGTGGAACGCATGGACACCTGCTGCGGCTCCGACTTTGTCGAGACCCGCTGATAATGACCACATAGCAGCTGTGCTATGACTTTTCTTCCACAAGAATGTTCCTCTTCGCTTGTTGTATGTCTAGATGCATGAATCGGTATGCTGATATCCCGTTTGAAGATCAAAGGTTTCATCTCGTTGACCTAAGTGGAACATGTCCAAGGCGGTGTCCAATGTTTTTTCATCTTGAATACACAAGAGGCGGAATGGATTGAAAACAAATGAGGAAGTAAAGTTCAGGTCTTATGCAATGTGAGAGTTTAGCCCTTGTAAGTGTTGTTGACAGGGGCAGTTATGATGCAAGGTCCATTTATGCATGGGACAACAGTTGGCACCAACACAGAGCATTGGCTTTGCGAGAGAGCGACGTGATCTGGGCAAGCACAAGCTTTTTATAGATCTCGCCAGAGTAGAAGATTTAACGGGTTCTATACCTGGGCCCTTTAGCGATTACCATCGTCTTATTTTTCTTACGCTGAGTTATCACTGCCTTGACCGGTGCCGGGTTCTCAGCAGGTACCCTTTCACGGCATTTCAACCTCGAAGGGGTTTTGCTATCTGCACCTATCGTGTCATGCCTCGGAGGAGGGTCATCATTGATTAGATTCCAAATCCTCCAATCCATCTGCGCACACTGGCATTTCTGTACACACGCCACGCACCCTAACAATACATATTGATACACTGACAAAACGAAACCATCAGTCGCTGTCCTCATCGCTTTCAACCTTCTTCTTCCTTCCCTTCGCAGGCGCCTTCTTCGCGCCCTTCGTCCCCTTCTTAGAATCCTTAGCGGCCTTGCGGTCAACCTGATCCTGGATCTTACTCCTCTCACTGGCCCCCTGCTTCTGCAGCTTCTCCTCGAGCTCCTTAAACTCGTCGCTCTCGGCGTCCATACCGATCAAGCTCTCCAGCAGCTTGATCTCATCTGCCCACACCTTCTTGTCCTCGACACTCTTCCCATTCTCGTCCTTACGATCAATGGGCGTCTCGAGGACCATCGGCATGTCTTTGAATGCCTCGTTGTTGACCAGCGTATGGAACGCTCGCAGGCCGAGGAAGCCAGTGCCGATGTTGGCATGGAGATCGCGGTGTGAGGCAAATGGTGCTTTGCTGTCGTTGACTGTTCCTCGTTAGAATCGTGTCCCCAAAGGCCAGCCTCAAACAACAAAACTTACGATGGAAAGCCTTGAGATACTTTGTTCCCACCACCTCATCAAACTCCTTCATAGTCTCCCCAAACACCTCGGGCGTCCGCAAGTCATACCCCGCCGCAAAGGCGTGGCACGTATCAATGCACACGCCTACTCTCTTCTTATCCTCAACCTTGTCGATAATCTCCTTCAAATCCTCAAACTTGGTGCCGATAACGTTGCCCGCGCCCGCCATGTTCTCCAGCACAGTAACAACGCTCTTCGTCGCCTTATGCGCCGCGTTCAACTGCGCCGCAATCCGCCCACACGCCTCCTCTCTAGCCTCGCCTCCCGTGTTGCCCGGATGGAAGTTGTACAGCTTAATGCCCAGCTGCTCGCAGCGCTGAAGGTCGTCTATGAAACTGGTATATGCCTGCTTCGCTTTAGCGGCGTCTGCCTGCGCAAGGTTGACGAGGTAGGAGCCGTGCGGGAGTACGTGGGCGCCGGCGTCGTAGTCGCTTGCCTTCGCTTGCTCGAGGAACTTCTTCTTGGCGTCGGCCGCGAGAGGCGGGCTTTCCCATTTCCGTTGGGACTTGAGGAAGAGGGCGAAGGCGTTGGCACCGATGTTGACGGCGTTCTGAATCGAGTTATCCACCCCTGCGAAGTAGATCGTCAGTCAGAATGTCTTCAGAGGAGGCAATGGACCGTCCGTACCTCCTGCAGCGCTCACATGAGCACCGATGTACATCGCCTTCTTCAACGAAGATACAGCTGTTCTGTCTGCGAGAGGCATGTCGTCCTCCTTCTTCGCCTTGCCCTTGGCAGCGGTCTTCCTCTTCTTTGCGGGCTTCTCCTCTTCTTCCGCACAGCTGCCACACTCCTCGTGCTCGTCGTCGGACTCAACCTTGCGCTTTGGGGCGGCCTTGGGGGCTGCAGCTGTCTTGGTCTTGGCGGCAGTAGCAGTCGCGCTCTTGGATCCGTTCGTCTTGGTGGTGGTCTTCTCTTCGACCTTGGTCTCGACGACAGCTTGCGCCTTCCTGCGAGCCGAGGTGCGAGGAGGCATTTTCTCCTCTGTTCTGAATCTGAATTAAAGCCGAGACTGATGTGAAAGGTAGAGTCGACTAGACGACTGGATTTTTATCGGCGAAATCGGGAGGTTTAGTCGAGTTTGCAGTTGAAGAAGCTGGATGTCGCAGCTCAAAAAGCTCGAGGTCAAGTCGACGCGTCAGACGCGATTGAGTTTCCACGTGGTCATGTGACGTCAATTAAACAGCCCCCTGCTCCTGAGCTCGAGCAGCCGCTCAGCGCTGCCCCTCCCCCCGTTCCCCTTGCAGGCCGCAGCTACGTTGTGATCGCGACCAGACGAAGGCCCGGCCATGCAGAGTCGTTTCACTACTTCAGATGTTGATCGACTTCGTTTCACATTGTATATCGGTTATTGATAGTGATGGAATGCTACCTCTATCCAGGCTTACAAATTTCCTATTCTTATTGCCCCCCATTTTCCCAATTGATCTCCAGGCGCCAAAACACAAACAAAATTGGGTCTCTCTTCTGACCAGCTCGCGGCCAGCAGCATACGACTAAAGTAGTAAGATTGTATACAGGGTGAAAAGGATGTTCCGTCCAATGTTCGAGATGTCGCGACTTAAGCAATGAACTGAAGTTCGGCCTTGCGCTCAGGCGCGAACTGATCCTTGTATGTGTCCCAGATCTTCTGCAGCTCGGCAATGTACAGCTCGTGCAGGCGGTCAATCTCCTCCTGTGATGGCTGAGCCGAAGGGGGCGTGGTAACCTTGATAGGCTTTCCGACGACAATGTTGAGAGGTCTGCGGTAAGGCATCATGCCCACGTCGTAGTTGAGGATACCACGTCCGTGAAGCGCGGGCAAGGTGAACTTGAAAACGCGGAGGACGAACATTTGGAAGTTGTGCACCCAGGGGTGGGTCTTCGGGCTTAGCTGATCGTATAAGTCGTTCTCGCCGAAGCCCAAAACAGGCACCAGATCGGCTCCAGTTCGCAGGGCCATCTTGATGAAACCCTTGCGACCCTTCAAGATCAGTCTCAGCGTTCCCGGCTGAGCCTCAAGGGACTCTCTGGCTCCGCCAACGACGATTGTAACAGCGCGGCCCATCCCCTCGCCATTTTGGCCGCCTCTGCTTAGGGTGTTCCAGATCGACTCCTTAGAAACAGATCGGACACCCATTGCCAGAATGTAGTCTCGGTACAAGGGGATGCGGAAGTTGTTGTCAAGAGTCAACAGCGAGTTGGTGATTCCCGGAAACTGCTCATCAAAGCCGAGAGCGTTGGTCGCAAAAGCGGCGAAAGCCCCATGGGAAATGATTCCATGAGGGTGGTAGCCAAAGATGTACTTCCTGGTGGGTGGCAGATCGTGAGTCTTGTGCAGCTCAGCCGGGTAGTAGTCTGCAAAGAGCCTCCAGATATAGCGCGAGCGCAGCCATTCCGAACGGTACTTGAGGTTGCCGTCGGATGCAACGCTGGAGAGTGAGAGATGAATGAGGTAGGGAACCAGGAGCGGCCATGTGAAAGGGATAGCGGCGAGGAAGAAGAAGATTGAGACAAATGTCAGTATGGAAAGACCGTGGAACAGAACGGCTCCCGTCTGCAGTCGGCGACTGAAGGGGACCTGAAGAGGTGCAAATCTTATGCCACCAGCTTTCCAACCGTATCGATGACTATTCCTCCTGCCGAATGCAGCCAGGGAGAGACGCGGATATTCGTCATCATCCATGCTCTTCACCGTGGTCGACTCAGGCTTATCTACGTCGAAGCCGTCAACGAGTGTCTCGTCGGCAGTGCCCTCGCTTCCAAAGCTCCTCTCTGCGTCAGGGGAGTGTCCGTTGCTATCATCGTCGACGTTGCCCTTCGCCACATCTGCGAATGTTGCTTTTCGTTCATCTCGGTTTTCCTTCTTTGGGGTTTCATGAAGGTTCTGGGTAAGCATGTCAGTTGG
Organism: Colletotrichum horii; assembly: GCA_027406005.1. Taxonomy (NCBI): domain Eukaryota; kingdom Fungi; phylum Ascomycota; class Sordariomycetes; order Glomerellales; family Glomerellaceae; genus Colletotrichum; species Colletotrichum horii. Next base: position 5,351,941 of record JANVYB010000001.1, on the reverse strand, counting down.
GCTTGCAGCTTGACTGTCCCACACTGTATCTTACTGTAGGCTTCTCCTGTTTCTCGGGAGGAGGCTTCGGGGCTTCGTTGGTTGCTGGCTGTGATGGCCCAAGCTCTGGAGCTTCTGCGACGACGTTAATCTTGCGATTCCCTGCCTCAGCCGATTGCGCTGCCAGTTGAGGGTTGCTTGGCTTCCGCTCAGCCCTCTTGGATGGCGACTTGGAGCGAGCGGACTTCTTGTTCTTAGGCATGGCTGCTTGTGATATCGTGATGACAGGTGCCTGCTCCGTTCAAAGACATGCAATGGCCAACCGTGTAACAAAGCGTGTGTTGCGGAGGAAGAATGGTATTTATGTGGGTGATCCCTTACCTGGACTGACAGCCATTTTCCCCCTGTCCCCAAAGCTAGACATGGCTGAGTCGGCGTCGGATGGCGGTAGGGCCGAAGCTCAGACGGCGACAGACGTGCGTTCGAGGGCGTAAGCTAGGTCGGGTTGCCCAGGAACGAGGAGCGAGAGACGAAAGACGCGCAGGGCGATGGCGTCTGTGAACGGAGTCGGTCGACTTCTAGCGGCAGACCCACGGCCTGTTCTCAGTAAGGGGCGAGGGTTTGACCAGCAGTGATCGGAAACTTTGTGCGCACAGGGTCCGAAGTCTAAGAGGGAGCGGTTCGAGGAATGAACACAGAGCAAGGGCGGAAGGTTGTGGCGCTGGTCCTGTTGGTGGTGTTGTTGGTGGTGGTGGTGGAAGTGGCAGGCGCAGAAGAGTTGCGAAACGAAGTTCAGGTTGGCTGCTGGTGCCGACAGCAGGTTTCCTTCGTGGTCATCCTACAGCAGTCCGCAGGGACAACTAGCTCAAATCAGTATCTAGCCACATTAGGTCACTACGCTCACGCTCTCTTCAGTACATAACTAAACATCATATTACAATTATGCATATATAAATAAAATCGCACCCACACTTAATTAATCTAACTTTTTTACTAAATCGCACATTTCATCTAACCTATACAACTTAAATCCTAATAAATCGCTCTTTCTTTAAAATATTTCTGTTTATATAATATTACTTATTATAAGGGAGATTAAATGCTTAAGTAGCAGTTTATACCACTTTAAAGCTTAACTTCAGCTAGCATCTTTCTATTCGATATATAGTATAAATCTTATATTAATTCTAATTCTAAATATAATCAACCTTATAGATATAAGTTATTAAGTATAAATCTTTTCTTTTTAGTTCCTAACCTTCTTAAACTGATAAAGTCTTACTTACTTATATTCCTCTAAAGCTAACTCTAAAACCTCCCACCCTTTTAACCCCTATAAACCCTATATCTATTCAGACTGCTACAACCTTTTACAGTTATATTATAACTGAGAAGAACAAACGCAAAGCTAGTATTTAAGCTACAAAAAAGGCACTAGCATCCTCTCTAACAATTAATATCCTTCTATTGTTACATATAGTTATATATTATGAAGTTGATAAGTATAAGTTCAAAGTCCTAATATACACCTATATTATCCTCCTCAAACGCTTTACAACCAAGCTATCTTTTGTACTAAGGACAAAATATAAGTTATATAAAGAGATAATCTAAGTAATCCTTAAGCATTTTGTTACAGATAAGCAATACCTTAATCAAACATAGAAAGCAATTCCTATTAACAACAAAAACCTAACATATATCACTCACTACCTCAATAAAGCATATATAGCTATATCCTTTAGTAAGTTCTTATATAATACTATAATACTTATTAAGAAGAATATTTGCTCTTTATCACTTATATATTTCAACTATATCAACCTACTAACACTTAATTAAGTTTCTTCTAAAAAGGTTCAAGCCTATAAGCAAGTTAAAGCATCTACTTCAATAACACCTAAAGCAAAACAGCAAGAGACCAAACTAATAGACAAAAATACCTAAGAAGATAGAAAACAACTAAAGTAAACAACTCAATCTAAGCCTCAGAATGAGGTTAAGCTAGCTATCAAAGTTAAGCAACAACTAACTATTTCTACTCAATCTTAAATAGGTATAGCTTAAAAGCTTTTAGCAAAAGCACTTATTAGAATATCTTCCTAAGCAGCTATAAGAGAAATATCTTATAAACAATCCTTTTCAGACTTTAATTATTCTAATCAATAAGATACTACTTAAGTTAAACCTTACTTAAAAGAAATAATTAAAATAAAAAGAGATCAAACTGAGAATAGTTCTAAATAAAAGAAAAATAGTATATAAAGAAACAAATAGAATAGTATAAAAAGAAAGACTGAAAATAGAAAAAAATCCCTTTTATATAGAGATATAATATCTCAAACTTCTCTTTTCACTTCAATCCTCCCCCCTTTCATTAAGTTCACTCTCTATTTCTTCTAACACTAAATTATCAATATCAATACCTTTTGACAGTAAATGCTCCTTAAGCTATTATATCCTACCACTTAGTACATTAAGAAGTATAAGTTTAAATAAGCTTTTATAGAGATAATATTATTATAACTTCTCTTATAAAAATCAATACTGCTTAAATTAAGGAAACTTTATTATATTATCTCTTAAATACCTACTATTAAAAAGGTTAGATGCTATATATAGGATATCCTAATAAAGTGTAACTATACTTAGATATAAGTAAGCATCTAAATCGATTTAGTTATAGCCTAAAGCTTTTTAAATAATCTGCAAGCGCTTAAGATTAATTAGCTGTAAGTAGTCTTATGCTGTTTAGAAATCTAATTGATAGAACAGATACTATAGTTAGCTGTTAAGTATATAAGAACGACTACATTATTTGCAAATACAGTAGGAATTCTATATATATATATAAAGTTAGCAAAGTCTTAGTAAATAAGTAGCATAAAAGTGAACAGCATTACAATCTAATCAGCAATTAATTCTAAGTGAAATAAGCTATACCTTTATAATAAACTAAGGTACTCTTAAATAATATTAATATAATATTTAGAAATAAAAGTGATAAATATATATACTTACTAAAAGATAGATAATGCTTAATATAAACGTTCCCACTAGCTCTCAATCTTAATATTATAAATATTTTTCCTAAAGATCTAACAATCTTAAAATTTAATAGGAACTTCTTTGCTATTTTATATCTTCTTGCGCAAAGATAATAAGGACTAATAAGTTCCAGCTGTAATTATAATCTTAATACTACAATTAAAATAAATAATTAAAGGCATACAGCTAAGCTTTAAGATAACCTTAAGATATTAAGCTGTTATATTACAAAACATATATGCTGAGATCCTAATATAAAACTACACAACAAATCGAAAGTAAGCATTAATATTTGCATAGATCTTAAAGCTATATAGAAGTAATTTATTATATATATTAAGTAACTAAATGAAATTTAGACTAGGCGTTATCTAGCCTTTCTATCTATATTACATCTCTTATAAACAATTAGCAACATCATCTAGAAAGACTTCCCAATATGCCTCATAGAAGATATTGCAGCTAATAAGATAACCTTATTAGCATATAAATATATAGAGATATTCTCATCTATACCTTCATACTATATATGCTTCCTATATTAATAATTAGAAGAATGCAATTGCACACGCTTTTGCAGCTATAAGTTATTCTATATTTTAGCATTAATATATATTATTCTTCTAATATAAGTCTACTAAGCCAGTTAGAGTTATTAAAAACCCCTCACTTTGAAGAGTACAAAAGATATTTAAATCAATAAGATGTTATTAAAAGAAGAGCATTTAAATATAAGCAAGCAACTCTAGAGTAAGAATTATATAGGATTTGCAACGAAAGTTCTATTTTTAAAGGTGCCATTTAAAAGTTGCTTTTGAGAGTTAAATATGATATATTGAGATAAGATATATAATAATTTCATTATATAGCTAGTTATCTTATAACTTTTCAGAAATCTCTAATTAGAATTAATCTAAATCAATTCGTTTTCAAAGCATTATAGGCTATTATATATAGATAAGTATGCTTATAATTAAAAAAGAAGAGTTATATATAATGCTATATTAATATATATAGAAAGGTAAAGTTGTAATTATAACTATTAAGCTAAGTACTACTACATAGCAATATATACATAATTATAGGATTTAAAACCCTATTAGTATACCTATATATAAGAGCGTATAACTCTGCCTAAGCTTTCTTAATACTAAACAACCCTAAATAAAACCTAACAGACCTAAAACCTATTATGCATAAGCATGCAATAATATATAAGCTTAAAGCTTAATAAACTTATCTATATAAAAGTAATTAGCTATATATTTCTATATATAGAAGTGAACACCTTCATACCAATCTTATTGCAGATATCTGCAAGCTTATCAAGCATGCACGCTATAGTACAGAAAGACTTAGCTGTAAACTGCTTTATAAAGCCTTATATAGTAACCTCTTCATTAATTTCATCCTCAAGTATATCTATACTATCCTAAGCAGAAGCCTTTAAGCGCTTATAGAAGCTAGCAGGCTCATCCTTAGCTATACACTTATAACTACCCTTAGTTAAAGTTGAAGTAGTACTCTTAGACTTAAAATCATCTATATAAATTAGTATATTATTCAAAATAATTATATAGAAGTGTATAACTTATAATGCTTTTTAGCAGAATAATCCTTACTATAAGAACTATAGTAGCAGTTAGCATAATAACTAAAGTTATTAAATATAACATACTCCTCATATAAATTATTCTAATTAAAGCAGATGTTATATATATCTTCATCCTCTAGTATATTTCTATAAATAAATATAAAGACTTTATCAGCATATTAGCTATATATAGTGTTAAAAGTAGGGAATAGGTTGTTAGTATGCTTCTTATTACAGATATAAATAAAGCACTGCAGCTATATATAGATTAATATAGAAGTAATAAGAAATATAAGTAAATATATACTATTAAGCGTATTTATAATATAGCTATAGATATTAAGCAAGAGGATTTGCTATATATCTAAAATATAAATTAGTAAATATATCTATATATAAGTGTAAAGTTATATATATACTCTCTATAAGCTACTTTGTTATAATTAAGCTGTTATAGTCTTTAAATAAGTTGCAAAATATATCTATAGAAGCGTTTATAGGCAGCTTTTAGCTATTAATAGTAGATAGAATTATAAGCTTTAGAGGTATCTTATATAGGTCTATATAGATATATTAATATCTATATATAATTATATAAAAATATAAAAAGTAAATAATAAATAAATATAAAAAAAAAAGAAGTGTGAAAGAGGAGGGGTGTACACTTATATATAAAGGTAATACCTAAAAAAAAAAAGAAGAAGTTTCTAACTGGATAGCTGCAGGTGAGGGATATTTATAGGTAGGGTCAGGGCACCACAATCAGTAAATCTCATCTAATCAAAATTATATAATTGCACCCCCTCGCTTACTTATACTACAGCAGGTGCCCATCTAATAAAAAAAATGATTTGAGCCAGTCGTCCCTGCGGACTGCCGTATCATCCCCTGCACTTTGCCTGCCACCCCAACCCAACAATGGCGATGACGTGAGGCTCCACATGCCGGCTTGCGGCTGCGCTGCATGCAGGGTTGTCTGCATAAATCATGCATAACATGCACAAATCCCACAATGCTTTTCGTGTTTATCAACAACCCCAGCAACTGGGTACGATGAGCGTCCTATTGACATGTGATTGTGGCTTTTGGCTTCCATCGTCTGTCCTTGCGCGCCTTCCAGATCCTGGACATGAAACGTTCTGGCGTCTGCCGGCAGGCTTCTGTGCATATCCACTCAGCGGCTCAGTCGAATGGAAGTTCAGCAACACCATCGATCTGTTCTCCTACCACGCTCACCTCCAGGTTGCAATTGGCCCTTGCAGCAGATCCCCAGACCGATCATCATGGTTGTCTTGGACTAATGTTGTTGAGCTGTTGGTCTGAAACTTGCCTAATTCGCAAAAGCAACGTACTGGACTAAATTCTTGGCTATTGGTAGCGTGCCGCGTTGCCCGTTTATCTTTGCAAAATCAAGAGCAGCCACGTTTCCATGGTCAAGTACCTGTAGAGAGTGCAAGGAGGGGATGAGCTCTGGCATGTGACAAGACAGTTTAAAGCGCCTCTTTCAGAGCTCTGGGATCCATCTTGTCAGCATCCGGCCCGTGCCAAGGCGCCCTGTTATCTGAGGGATCGCTTGGACGGCAAAGACACGCGACGCTGAAGCTTCTTGAGAGCCTATTTGGGTCCAACTTGTTGTCTTTGCTATAACCGGTGTTCATCTAGTTCCTGAATATGACTATGAATGTTGAATCCTACCAACAGATTCTACTCATATTTGACAGCAACGTCTCTCGCAGCTAACCACAGCCGTGATTCGCACTGTAAAAAACTGGATAAACGCCAAAGAAGCACAGTAGCTGCGGGGACATTTGAACTGTACGCTCGATATGATTTGCCCCTCATTCACACGACATGAAAATTTCCAGCGTGATGAACCCCACCATCATCTCATCCCACCATTCACCCCGCCGACGTCACAAAAGTCAACAATAATTTGCCGGCACTTTATCACTGCATTTTCTAAGACCACCCAGTATGGCCAAGGCTAAGAAGGGCGGCAAGAGCGACGAGAAGGCGGCCAAGGCAGTACGTCTCTTACCAACATAATCAAGCTTCTATTCCACCTTGCCTAACTTGGACATGGAGTAGGCCGCAAAGAAGGCAAAGCAAGCCAACAAGGGTGAAAAGAAGGCCAAGACCAAGGCTGCGAAGCTCGAGGGCAGCGATGCTGAGGACGTGGATCTCGAGCAAGTGCTCGAAGAGTACAAGAGGCAGCAGGAGCAGTTTCTCAAGATCACCGAGACTGTGGCTGAGGCGCCCCCTAAACCTCGTTCTGCATCCACACTCATGGCTTCGCCCTGTGATCGCAACAATCTGCTGCTCTTTGGTGGCGAGTACTTCAACGGCGCATTGGCGCAGTTCTTCAATGACTTGCACATCTACTATATTGACCGCGATGAGTGGAGGACCGTGACGTCGCCGAATGCGCCGCTGCCGCGCTCCGGACATGCGTGGACTCGGGCTTCCAACCCGAACCACATTTACCTGTTTGGCGGAGAGTTCTCCTCGCCGAAGCAGGGTACTTTCCACCACTACTCAGACTTCTGGCGCCTGGAGCCTGCTACGAGAGAATGGACAAAGATTGAATGCAAGGGCAAGACACCTCCGGCGCGAAGTGGTCACCGTATGACATACTGGAAGCAGTACATCATTCTGTTCGGTGGCTTCCAAGACACTTCAAACCAGACCAAGTATCTCGCCGACCTGTGGATCTTTGATACCCAGAACTTCTCGTGGTTCAGCCCAACGTTGCCTCCGGCTCAGCTGAAGCCTGACCCTAGATCATCCTTCACACTGCTCCCCCATGAGCAAGGAGCTGTCCTCTACGGAGGCTACTCCAGAGTCAAGGCCACAGTTGCAGCCAATAAGCAAGCCAAGGGCTCTTCTCAGGGGCAGAAGAACATCCTGAAGCCCATGGTTCACGATGACTGCTTCTTCCTCAGAATGTCTCTGCCTGCTGAAGGCTCACCGGCCACCGCCCCTCCCGTTGTCCGCTGGGAACGACGCAAGAAGCCTGCCAATGCTCCTAACCCCAAGCGCGCGGGTTCCACCATGACATGGCACAAGGGACGTGGTATTCTGTTTGGAGGTGTACATGATGTGGAACAGAGTGAAGAGGGCATAGACAGCGAGTTCTTCAGAGAGTTGTTTGCGTGGAACATTGAGCGTAATCGCTTCTTCCCGCTGGTTCTCCGCAAGGCCCGTCAACAAAAGAAGCAAGTCGTTGAACAGCGCGGTGGCCGTCGTAACAGAGCCCAAGATCGAGAGGAGGAGCTTCTCAGACAGCTGGCGGCTCTGGAGACGGGCAAGTCTTTGGAGGACGCCGAGGACATGGAGCTCGACAAGAAGGAGGAGTCCGAGGAGGAAGTTAAGCCTTTGAGGGAGATGCCCATCACCATGGAGCTACCTCATCAGCGATTCAACGCTCAGCTTGCCGTCCAGGACGATGTGCTTTACATCTATGGCGGCACGTTCGAGCAGAAGGATCGTGAATTTACATTCGACGATCTGTATGCCGTGGATCTTGGAAAGATGGATGGATGCAAGGAGATCTTCAACAGGCCCGTCGAGGACTGGATCGTGAGCGCACCCGATTACCTTCTCTCCGTTGCCATACTGACATTGCATAGGATTCTGAGGATGAGGACGAAGACGACGAGGATGACGAAGACGATGAAGACTACGATGAGGATGATGATGAGGATATGGAGGAAGAGGAGAAGCCGAGACTGCATACGGAAAGCAAGCGCAAGAAGAAGGTCGACGAAGCGTCTGTCGCCGGTTCTGAAACCACCGCAGCGGCATCCACGGAGGACGACGACACAGAGGCCACAGAGGAGACGGTCGATGACGGGCTTCCTCATCCTAGAGTAAGTGACACCGTGCAAGCACTGGAATACCATCTGTTTCTAACAACTGTGCAGCCCTTCGAGTCCCGTCGCGACTTCTTCGTTCGTACCACCGCGGAGTGGCAGGAGATTCTTATGACCAACTTGAGGTGGAAGAACATTCAACCAGAGACACTTGCCATCAAGGAAATCAAGGCGAAGGCTTTTGAGCTCAGTGAGGAGAAGTGGTGGGATTGTAGAGAGGAGATCACGGCTCTGGAAGAGGAGCAGGAAGCTGCTGGCATCCAGGAGGTTGTGTCGCTTGCCGAGAGGGGCGATGCGTCTGGTGGTGCAAAGAGACGATGATCCATCAAATATACAGCCAGGTAGAAATGGTCAAAATGTTTCATTGGAAATATACCAAAATGCAAGTGTTGAAGGGTTTGCTCTTCAATTCGTTGCACCTGCCTGACCACTGAAGTGTCGCACGTGACCTCGCGTCTTTGCGTAATCGCCCCTCAGCAGGCAGCTGCGTCTTCTACCGCAAAAGCCACTTCAAGCAAACGCGTGAAACCAGGAAACCAGCCAAGCACTCCTCGAATTTGGGATCCCATTTCTGGATCTACGTGAATCTGTGGTCTGGTGATTAAGCTGTTGTTTGTGTCCATCTTCAGTCCACCATGCCGATCGGTATTCAGCGGCTCAACGCGAGGCGCTCGCACCCAAATGATCGCATCATCTTCATCAAGCCGCTAAAGGGCCCTCACGAGAAAATCGCCCAGGATTATCTGGAGAGAATTGCGGCGCAATGTTGTCAGTTTTCCACATGATGCAGACCGAGGAACCTGGCTGACTGAATAAGTACCTGTCATGAAAGAAAACCACCTATCGGTGATGTCATTGGAAGAGTACGAGCCGAACCCTGAGTTTGTCGGAAGGAACTTCAACGCCGGCGAAATCGTGCAGCTGGTTCTCAAGTCACGCTCTGGGAGATGGCTTCCGTTTGAGTATGTCCAGATGGTCATGATGCACGAGTACGTATGCGCAATTGCAAGGCGGCAACCCATGTCTGACCATGTTCTAGGTTGGCGCACTGCAAACAAATGAATCACTCCAGAGCATTCTGGGCCGTCAGAAATCAGTACGCCGAGCAGATGAGAGGCTTGTGGCAGCGAGGCTACACCGGCGAGGGCATCTGGGGTCGTGGCACCCTGCTGCAGACGGGCGAGTTCCAGAACAACGTGGCACTCCCCAGCGAGCCACTGCCGGAGCATCTCTGCGGCGGAACATATCGCTCGCGTGGTCGCAAGAGAAAGGCCAAGCCCAAGCTCTCCTACAAAGAACAGAAGGAACGTCGAATTCTCAAGAAGTTTGGCGCAAACGGCGTTGCGCTCGGTGCGGATGAGGAGACCAAGGTCAAGCTGGAGGGCGGCAAACGCACTCAGGCAAAACCTCGCGTGGCTGGGAGTGCCAGAGGCCGTGAATTACGAGCAGCGGCAGCATTAGCGCGCTTCGACCAGCAGAAGAAGGAACCCCAGGAGGACTTCACAGTCAAAGACGAGGAGGACAGCACGGAGAGCGAGTACGAGGATGACCCGGTGGATGTCAAGTCCGAGGATGCCGTTGATATTGACGGCAAGAAGATGCTTGACGGCAAGGGTCGCGGGATGATAAAGGTCTGCGAGGACGAAAACCCCGACGACCAGGATGCGCAGAATGAGCTTCAAGAGCTGCGCGCATCTGTCAAACAGTGGCGGCAAACACATCTCAGTTTCAAACGCGAAGACGAGCCCTCGGCATCGGCGTCTCAAGCCAAATCAAACAAGCCTCTGCAAGAGAAGCGAAACGCCACTTCGGATCGAGCCTCAGAGCGAGCATCCCCGCCAAGAGTCAAAAAGGAAGAAGACGATGGAGACGAGCCGGTGCCGATTTCGGACATTGAGAGCGCACCACCGCCGGTCAAGAGAGAAGCAGATGACGATTCGCGGCCATTGTCAGCCGGCCGTCCGAGCTCGCCGACGCGCCCGTTATCAGTTCCCGATCACACAAGAGTAGCGCCTTCGTATATCAGCTGTGGAGTGTGCTCTTTTGAGAACCCGCTCCTCTCGATAACCTGCGAAATTTGCTCCCACGTGTTTGACCCGGCAAGCGTGCCGAACTCCTGGCGGTGCGACCGTGAGCTGTGCCACAGCACTCAACATCTCAACCCCGGCGACTTCGGGGTATGCGGATTATGCGGCCAAAGAAAGAAGCAAAACTGATTCAAGCCAGCGACTAGCTAGTCACCTGCGAAGAATCATGACAAATGTTTTGGGTGCTTTGCCAACCGAACATCACGTTGCTTTCTCGATGAACAACTTGCAGGAAAACTGATTGCCAGGATGGAGGAAAGGAAAAAGTCATGAGCTATGAGGCTATGAACGCATGTTAATATCAATCACTATCCGCCCCCTGCAGAACTGACTAAGGGAACGGGCCATAAGGCTCATTTTCTTGGCAGGGCAGCGAAACGATATATTCCTCCGTCCCAAAAATTCGTACTCAATTTACGAGAAAAAAAGCTTCGACCCAAGACAGCATTTTAGGCTCAGTTGTCAAGTCTTCAAGTAAAGTTCGGCTGGGCTCGTCAGTGGAACCCGGACCGTCCGCAGCGTCCGCAGTGCGCTGAAGAGCGGTTCGCCTAACACTGAACCGACACCCTGGGCGGGTTCAAGGGAGGGGCGTCCAGCGGCTTAATCTGTACGAAACATGGAGAAGGGAAAAAGGAACCACCAGACCAGAGCCGATCGATGGAGCAGGGCCTTTTGAAGTGGGCTGTTGCGAAATACCGACCGGCGCTGCGTTGCCGAATTGACGTTCTTCTCGCAAGGTCCTACGAAAAATGACTTGCTTGCGGGCCTTTTCGCAGCACACACAATCACCATAAGCCAAGAGGACACATTATCAAGTTTCCTGCCACAGCCAAGGGGAATGAAACAAGAAATATTCAAAGAAGGAGTTGTTCGGGATTGTCAGGGCCAAGAGCTCCTCCTGTAAGGGCTCCTCGGTATTTTGTTTGCACACACACGTTTGCGCCGCCTCCTCCTGGGAGAAGATGACAATTGAATACAACCTCGAATGCCGGGAGCTATGGACGGCGCGTGCGGGACTTTGGGTTTTCAAGGTTCGCTAAGGTGTCTGATAAACAAAAGATCAGCAAGCTTGGACAGACGTGACTTCAGCATGGTTGTCACAGGTGGATTGCACTCTGTGCCTATTCTCGGGGATCTGTCTATATCGCGGCTCATCCTATTGACAAGCTACAGCGAATCAGCCACCACAAATCAGCCAACCAACCCAGGCAGGCAATAACGAGAGCAAAGCAAGACGGGATAGCCAAGCTATCTTAAGCCTCAGCCAAGGGTTTCGCTATCCCCTTCGTCACATCATCGCGCACCCCGCGGCACTTGTGGTTGATGATAGCCCCAACGTTCAAGATCGCGAAACTGGTTAGCCCAAAAGAGGGAGGTCGAGGCCCGATTCCTCCTCCCCTCTTCGCATCCCCGGAGCACACGCACGACTGCGGTAGGTGGTAGTCGCTACCGCGCCGGAGGGACCCAAGTGCGAGCCTGCAGTGTTCTTGTCAGACGGTGGAGATTCGCGGGAATACCGGGATGGCCCCACTGCTCGAGTTTCAGAAGCCTTAAAATGGCACCCCGTCGTCTGAACCGAACGGCATGGGGGGCCCATGTTTCACTTTGCGACTCCGGATGGGCGCCGCCGAAGACAACTGGCCCGCCTGTGAGCAACGCCTGTGGCCGCCTGCTGGCCTTGCCAGTGATCACCGAAACTTGTTCCTGTGTTGCTCCCTTCCCCCTTTCCGCTTCCCGACCTTCCGCAACTCTCAGTGTCGTGCTCGACGTCGGTTGCGCTCATCACCGTCCCCTTGCCCCCATCTGAATTACTGCCCATGACATGACGTCCAGAGAGGAAGACCCCTGCACGCGCACCGCCCGGTATCGAACCTATCGAACCTCATGCGCCGAGAGCACCAGCCCAGCGCCAACCGTCGATCCGGGATAGCGACTAAAAACTGCCCCCTGGACCTTGGGCTCCAGGCCCAATGATATGGTGACTCGAGGTTTAGCCTAACGGTACTAAGGTTAATGGGGACAACCTGCCAAAAAAGACAGGTCGTGAACCTGCGACTTTCGAAGCTGCCGGCCCCAAGCCACCATCGCGCAACGACCTCTCTCTGAGTCCACGCCAAGTGTCAAGTCAAACCTGGCTCCCCTTCTCCACAGCCGCGCAGGAGAACTGCGTGTCGTCAGAAGCTCAACGTCCGCGCGGTTCGAATTCTCCATTGGCGATCTTGTGCTTGCGCTTGCGTATCGCGGGTACGCCAGCACCATCTGTGCAGTTACAACAGGTACAACATGACTGATGAACAATATCCGTCTGACTTACCTTCCCGACAGGGGAGGCAGGTGGTGGACTCCATCCCATATCGGCGTGGCCCCATCAGCCCGATTGCCAGTGGCCACCCTTTTCATTGCGCAAACATGGAGAAGCCCGGTCCAAAAAAGTCGGGAACCGGGGTCTGGCGTGATTTGATTTGGGAACCTGAGCAGACAAACGGGTTCAACGCAAGAAAATAACCATCGGCTGAGCCAAGGCCACCCCCCCTCCCCTCCCCAGATCCCAGACTTTAGTGTGAGCGGGAAGGAAAGGGCCAAGGGACGGAAGGAAGGAAGGAAGGAGAAATTTTGAAGATTGTGTTACAAGCTAACCACTACTTAGTGGCTTGCCCTTCCTCCTTCATCGTGCTTCCTTTCCTTCTTCTCCCCTTCCATCTTTGAATTGTTTTGTGAACTTTCCCACATTCTTTTCCAGCCAAACACGCAAACGAGACAGTCTGTTGACCGTCACTTCCTTTCTTTCTTTCCCAACCGACGATCTGTGATCCGTTTTTCCATTCTTTCCCTCCCGAGAGGTTGACCTTGTTCTTTTTTTCGACAAGCATCCAAACGAGTCCCAGCAACTTTCAGTCATTCTCGAAATACAATCGCAAGTGAACGAGAAAAGAAAGTAGACATTCCGAGCTCGCAACCGAAACGAAACGAAACGATCTCGCAGAGAAGGACTCGAGAATCAGTGGCTTGTTCGAGAACGATTCAGCCAGAACCTCAACCTCACTTACACCAAACCCCGAAACACTTCGAGACCGCACACAATCAACGACAGCAAACAACAATGTTCACCATGCTTGTCCACGCCTTCGTCCTCCTCCTCACCGCGACGGCCGCCCTCGCCGCACCGGCTCAGCACCGTCACTGGCCGCGCTTCACCGTGTCCCAGCAGCACTTTGAGGTCCTCGGCATGCGCGCCCAGACGGAGGTCAACCCGGCCGCCGTGTTGGAGGCGACTTGCATCGACCGCAACGCGTATGTCTTTCACTTACACTATTTCTTCCCATCATCACATTCAGACCCCACCTTCCAACTTACACCAATATCTGCAATACCTTCATATCCAAGATCAAATACTAACACATCCCAGCCACATCGTCTCCCACGACGCAAACTCAGCCGAGCTCGCCATCTGCGGCGGCATCTCTGGCTCCGTCACCGCCTGCAAGGGCAACCCTTCCACCGCCGTTGGCCAGTCCGGCTCCGCCCGCTTCACCCTCAAGCCCACAACCGCCGGCGCCACCATCAACATCTCCAAGAACAAGTGGGAGCAGTGCGTCCGCGCCGCCCGCGACAAGTGCCCCACCGGCAGCGTCCGCGCCACCTGCTCCGGCGGCGCCACCTCCGGCGACGTCGAGTTTATCCTCGAGGCCATGCCTCCGTCCGGCGAGCTGTAATGCAGCTTTAAGCCTAAATGTTCTGGCGGCGGGTGAGGGGATGTTGAGCAAGGCGTGTGTATCTTTTTCGTTTTTCTCTGTTCGACACATTTTTATATTCTCGAGTAGGAGCTTTCTTTGGTTAGGAACTCTTGCTCTGGCTGTGCCGTGGCTCGGCTCTTCGGACGGTAGGAGATCAAAACATCTGTTGGAGGATTCGAGCCGTGGTCGGCTTGGTTGAAGCTTCGGCTGTATATATCACGGTGGCCAGAAGGTCGTCTTTACATGTACAAAAGCATTCCGTTAGGAACCGATGAATCAATCCACGGGCTCAAGTCAAACAATTCATTCCATTTTCAAAACAACTTGATGTGGGGTATCATAAACGCCAATTTCGAAGCTCCCAGAGCCTCCTTGTGTGACAACGTGAAAGGTCCGAGTTCCTATAAAACCAACCCCGGATACCTCCTCAATACCCATACCTCGTAGCGCACTCCTCACGATGCGTTTCCAAACAATCCAGCGCGCACACCCGCGTCCCGCACTTCATACACTTCACCCGGCCCCAGTACCCGCAGACCTCGCAGAACGTCCTCTCGGGGTACCGCGTGTCCTCGTCAGCCCACTGCGCCCGCGCGTCCCAAAAGCTCAGCATCGGCTGCGCGAGGAGCCAGCGCAGCTCCTCGTCCGTCGGCGGCTCGGGCACGCGCGAGACCAGCAGCGGGTCGTCGTCGCCCGGGTGCGCCGGCGGGGGCGGCTTGTCGTAGGGCGCGAGGACGGGGCCTCCTGAAGAATCACCGAGGGCGGGCGGTGCGGGCGCCATCTCGACGTCTTCCGGCTCGGGTACCGGTGCGGGTTTCGGGGTGGATGTCTTTGAGCGCTTGGCGGCGTTGCGCTTGGTGTGTTGGTTCGGGTGCGGTGGTTTGTTCGCGGGCTTCGCGGTGTGCTGGTTCGGGTGCGGCGCGGGGGTGTTTTCTGCGTGGGACATGTGGGCGAGGTGGTCGTCGAGGTGGTTTGAGAAGGTCTTTTGGGATTGGAGGATCTTGCGGACGTTTGGGGTGCTTTTCGTCTGGGCTGCTTTGATTGTTGGGTGGTCAGCCGGCGGTGTCTATGTGCTTGGAAAGGAAGAAGCTCACCTCTGCTACCCCCTTTGGCGGGGATGGGAATCGTCGCGTCCCTGCCCCAGTCCTTGTCCAAGGCCTCGAGCTCCTTGCGGATCTTGGCCTCCTGGCGGACGTTGAGGTCGGAGGCGGAGGGGTTCGCCTTGGTGCGCGCGGCGCGCTTGCGGTTCGCGGGCTGGAGGGCGGCGGCGGCGGGGTTGACGCCCGTGTCGGGGACGTAGGCCCATCCCGGGGCGGAGGTCGTCTTTGCGCTTGCGAGCTCGTAGACGCCGAAGTTGTTCATCTTTTGTTTTCGGGGGTGGGTGTGTAGATGTGAAAGGTTGATGTGTTGCGCTGGATGTCACGGCTGCTGTTCAGAGAGCTTGACTTTTTTTGTGACGAATCAGAGTTGGGGAAATTGGTGATGGGGTAATTTTGGCCAATGAGGCGTGGCTGGCGACAGCAACATGGCAGACTCTCAAAGATATTTTGTGAAAGTCAGAATAATTCCCCCAATTTCGACACTTATGCAACTGCCATTCGATTCTTCACCCATAAGACGTCATCATGGTCTTTCCCAGGTCGCAAAACGCCGACCAAGTGCCGGAGCTTTGTAAGAGAACCACCCCTTCCGAACCCCCCCTTCAGTGGGCCATGAAGCCACCACCCCAGACAGCGAATCCCCCAGACACCGAAAAACCTCGAAATTTCTGACCAATGGACTGTGGCCAATGGCTTCCCGGCTAATCCCGCCGCGGCCGGCGCTGATGGAGGACAACGGTACCTGAGGTAATGGGCGGCGCAGCGGCAGCCAAGCCAAAGGGACAAGCAGCACCGACTACCTACCTGCGCAACAAGCATTAGCCGAACCATAGCTTCCCGCCCAATTTACGACCGACCCGAACCTGCAATTCCAACCTCCATTGCATACACCACACCCCCCCATCCCATCTTGCCTCCACCACCGGGTCGAGAGCTCTTTTTTTTTCTACTTCACCTTTTCCCCGACAACCAGAACCAACCAAACCTCGTGAGCGACCACTACTCACACCTCTCGCCCCGGTCGCACGCACACGAAACCTCCCCGAACCGAACGACGACGACACCCGCAACAATGTCCTCCCGCATCCTCTCCCGCGCGCTCCCCCGCGCCTCCGGCCTGCCCGTCCGCGCCGCCCGCTCCTTCCAGACCTCCTCCGCCCTGCGCGACGCTGTCGCCGCTCCTCTGCCTGCCCGGAAACCCGTTGGTGCCTTCCGTGGAGGGTGAGTGTTTACCCCGTCCGGCCGAGCTTCGTCGAGTTCGCCTCCAGCTCCCCTACGTCATGCCCAACCCCAGGGACTCAATTGGCCTCACGTGCTGGTCGCAGTCGCAGACGCCGCCATATGGCTCTGATGGTCACAGGAGATGGATAAAGTGCTAACCCCAATGCTTCTACAGTCTCTTCGGCTTCTTCCTCGGCAGCTCCCTCGCCGGCGCCGGCGTCTACTCGTACCTCCTCCAAGAATACAAGACCTCGAACGAGCTCCTGACGGAGGATATCTACGTGCGTCTTTGCATCTGATATTGTCTCTCTGACTCCCGATGTGCCCCCACGCCGGCTTTCTTCATGTCTCTTCTTTGTCTTTCTCTCCTCTCCATCCGAGGGTTTCAGAGGAGCCGGTTGAACATCCTTTTCTTGCATGCTGCAGAAGGGGGCATCTTCCCATATTTCTTTAGTAGACTTGCCCTTCCAGTGTGGCGCATCTTGTGTTTCTCTCTTTTCGAGAATACCCTTCTCGCTGTCGTTCTTGTGCTTTCCAGCGCTGTTGAGGGGATGAAGCAAAGCTAACCAGTGATTTCACGCTACAGTCACTCCAGGCCGCCGTCCAGCGCGTGACCAACTACGTCCAGGCATTGGAGGAGAAGATGGATGCCCTCGAGCGCAAGAGAAAATAAAAAACACAACAGCCGGTTTTCTTCGTGGAAGCGACAGGATGGAGAGTCAGGGATACATTGTGGTAATTGCGGCGACAGGAGGGGGGGCATGGATGGATTGGGTTTGAGGGTGGACAGCACACACACAAAAAGCACCAAATACAACAAAGGCAGCAGCACAATGGTTCACGAATCGACGTCCCGAAACAAACAAACAGGTTCTTTCATCTCTTCTCTTCCGAGGTCACTGTGAGTGAGCAGGCTGGGTAGGTGGGTGTATGTTTGGATTGGTGAGGTGAAGTAAGGTGTGTGTATACCAAGGATGTAACAACATGCAGCGAGATGGTGGCACGACGAATTTCATACTGGTTGTACTCACATGCTACGCAGTGCGTTTGTTATTGGTGCTGAATGACATGCTAGTATTTAAGCTCTAGAGGGCTGGATTTTGTTGTGAGCTGGGCAATGTGGCAGCATTTGGCTTTGCTTTTTGACCCGGATAGGCGTACAGCATTCGTAACTTTCGATACAGAGGAGGTTGGGTAACGTCTTGAGATTGATCAATGTCCGTCAGCTTTGCCACCCTGCGGCACTGGTTGGTTATTCATCCTCATTCATTCTGAGCGGAAGTTGCTGGTGTTGGTTTCCCATATCAGGTACCCGTCCATCATGACCCCATGGCTGTTACCGCGGCGGTTGATACTGTATAATAACAAAGGGAAAATAGTGATTTGTTTTGCGATTTGATGCGAGGAATCTAGGCTTTATTTAAGTACGCTCGTGACACGCACTGGCCTGCCTCCCCTACGTGCTGCGCTCCGATACGAGGTATGTCATCTAGACTGCTCCAAAGATCAAGTTGGCATGACCTTCCCGGGCTACGGGCACGAAGGCGCAGCTTAGTAGTTCTCCCTTCTACCTCTGCCTTCACTGTGTGAGCTTATGCCGGCCTTACTATGACGGACACAATTTTGAAGGCTGTTACTGTGTCACTTGTGAGACGCAGGAAGTTGAACCTTGGGTATTTTCAATAGTTTCTCTGAACTGGCGTGTAAATACGGCGCAGGTGGCGCTGGAACGTCGTGAGATCAACTGGAGAGAGTCTCTGCAGGTATGACCAAGTCGTCAACGATGCACAAGACATATACAAGCTCTCTGAAGCGGGCAAAGATCCTTTCTCTCTCACCAATCAATTGTAGGGTTATCGTGTTCGATGTGAACTTCCTGGGGTCACATTGTTTCCAGTCCAAGAGGTAAGACTCTCCCAGTTTGTATGTAGCGCTCGCTGCCTGCTTTCTGGGCTCCAGTCTCTGGTCTTCGGTATTACTTTTGTGTTATTCAGATCCCGCTGCACAGAGGTGTCAAGGGATGTTGCCAACAAGCAGTATGTAGGAAAGTCCTGGGGGGATACCGCTTGTATTGTCATATAGTTTGGGCTGAGATAACACATGAGGCTGCAGATCGAACACTTAATTTCTATCCCGGAAGCATGAATGTGCCTCTGAAATGAAATGTTAGGTGGTGAAGAGGCCGGTTTGTCTTAATAGTAATGCCTGGCATGAAGAGCTAACTTTAGGGGGAAAGTTCCTGCTCCCTAGCAGGCACGTCTTAAGATGCTGTTAGCTTTCTCGATTTGGTAGTCCAGACTAATATATATCTTATGTTGTCATCATGAAGCAAAAGACACAAGCAGACAATCTTGGAGGGCTTTAGTGACGAGTGGAACAGATCAGCATTCTGGCTAACTTTGAGGTGGACGTTGGTAATGCATGTACAGGGGGAGAGACCTGAAAAAGATTAGGTGTGACGTGGAAGGTGTCCGACATTGCCCCCCTTCACTTTCTCCATTGTATGCGCCGATGTATTCAGTCCAGAGTCTGTGAAAGCAGTCCACCCTTCTGCAACGTTCAGGCATGCGACTGCTGCTGCGCACCTGGCTTTGTAACCTGCTTGGTGCAGACACCAACCGCCACATTCAGCCGATCACCTAACGGGGGTTCGAATACTCATTGCGCCTCGCTTGGTTCTCTTGCAAATTGTAACTCTGCGCCGGCTTATATATGTCATGAGAAACATAACATCTAGGTAGCGATGAGTGCGTGGACACAGTCACTTGTGTTGAAAACATGAAAGGCTGATGTGCTGTATGTACTTCTCTAGGCCACAAGAAACAACACTGACATTGAAAAGTGCTGAAACCAGCGGATCATAGGCACCATTCATTGACTATGAGCTCAAAGTCGAACAACATAAGTAGTAGCTTGTGATGAAGCTTTGTTTGCATCTCTCAACATGCATCACCCTCGCTATCCGGTATCGTCTTTCATGCATTTGACCTGCCCCCTTTGTGATTATTTGGCATCCACATACTTGTGAAGACAAAAACTGCACTTTGAGCTAAAAAGAAATATAGGTAACATTGATCAGAGAGGAACTATGTGCCGGGGTATGTGTGGATGAGTTTGAGGCAATGAGACGATGAGACTTGGTTACATCCATATGGCCAAGACAAAAAGACCAGATCTTACGCCTGAATTCATCTGACCTCCCACCTGTCATACCTGCTATCAACAAATGCAGTCAGCTTGTTCAGTAATGCCATACGTATAAATTCATGCAGCCGTCATTCAGTAGTTGCCAAGCGGCAATGGGATAGCCGATAGAGGACTTCGAATGGTCTTCATGTAGTGCCGGTCGCTTTTCTCATGAGGTGTAGCGCTTGTATTAGGGGCTTTTCCGTATGACAGCAAGTTGATGCCATCCCTCCGGTGTCGACGCTCATTGTTGCTTTTTTCGGCTGTTTCTGGGTATTTGGGCACTTGTATTTGGCGGATCATCATAATTCGAAAAGTAAGGTTTGTTCAAGGTATCCTGTCAGTGTATTTACTTAAGTGGATGACCCTTCTCTTTTCAAGAAATGCACAGGCTGAGGAGAGAGATTTGGCGGGAGATATTTTCGGATCGAAATCCATTTCAGAGACTGTGTGCAAAGAATTTGACGGTAGCATGGGTTACTGACATGTTACCGCTATAGGTTTATCAAACGGTTCTACGCGTGGAGATGCACATAGGATGCGCAACCACCAGGCGACAGAATATATGGAGTACATCCTCAGGGACAAGCTTCATATCGACCATCGACAGGTCGTGGTTCTGCACTTAATCGAGCAGTCAGTGTACCCTATCAGATTAGGACATGCCTGGTCATTAGCACACGTCCTCATCATCGCGAACACTCGGGAAATTAGAAATCTACTCGCTGGCGCTTCAGCATTTTGTGCTTCCCCTGTCCCTTGTTGATTCTTATCTTTAGAAGTATGGAAGATCAGGAAGACCCTGACTTGAAAGGCAGGACATGCATTGCAGGTGGTGTTGAGGAATTGTGCCCGAACGATCATTCGTGGAGTGGTAGTTTGCCAGCGCAAACGTTGACAGGGACATGCAGATTGGTATTAGAATTCAAAACAAAATAGCCAAAAGTAGGTATCGAAGTTATGTTTGACACTGGATGATGGATACTGGTTGTTTCAGTTGCGGGTCATTGAAGATGAACCGTATCCTCACACTTTCTCACTTCAGCAAGAAGCCACTGGGATGCATGTAGGCACCAGAATGAAAGTCTTTCTACGAGAAGTTTGGATTTAGAGTACTTCCAAACGCCAAGTCCCTTCCCTTACTGTTCCTTCTTAGAATAACCCAAAATATTCGTGTGCCCGACGTCAATACCAAAATATGTGCTCTCAGAAACCTCCTGATCTCCCAAGTCACTGCTCACTTCTCCTGAAGGACTTGCCGGCCGGCTCGTATTGGTGTCCCTAGAATGTTCCCACCAGCCCAGGCTGAAAACAAAACCATGCAGGCTTTGCCTTAGCTCCCGCTCAGTCATAAGGCTAGCATCTCTAGGTAAGATGCCAGTTTTGGGATCGCAAAGCTGCGAGTCGGCAAGGAACCCCATAGTGCTGGCTATGCTGCAAGGGTTCCGGGGTAAAGTGCCTCGTATCTTGACCAGACTGTATCCCGCGAAGCTGAGAACTGTTATTGCTGCTAGTAAAGACTGAAGTATGATTTTCGAGACTTTATGCATTGCGAGACGGGTTGTGGTCTGTAATGACGTGCCCTGTATTGGCGTCTCGGAGTTTTCTGACCGGAAATTCAGGTCGATGACGTGCGTGAAGTATTCCTTGAAGGAATGAGTGATAGCGTCTGTGAGCGCACCAGTATTATATGGACCGAGGATGTCGGTAGGGGAGATCCCTGGTGGCCCAAACAAAACGTGGTTGAAGAACTTATCATAGGAATCACTCGTCCACATGCCTCGATATGTAGTACGTGGGAACGTAGTCATGCCGGATTCAAGAAACGCTTTCAATTTGAACGCCATGTTCGTCGAATTAGACGTGCCGTTTACCCAATACTTGGCTTTCTCTGAATTTAGCTGGATTTCAACAAGGTTGGTGTTGCTGGGATTGCCTTTGTAGGTGACTGTCGCTGGAATTTCTTCGATCTTCTGAGAACAAAACAACGCGGTGAAGTTGCTTTCTAGTGAACCTCCGCCACTTTTCTCAGCCTCCATCTTGCCGAATATAATGGCAGTCGAGGGGCACGCTCCGTTGGACAGTCCAGGTGTAACCTCTAGATCCAAATATTCCCCTACCCAAAAATTCCAATTCCCCCGTTGAATAGCTCCCAGATTTTGTCGCCAACCCATGGATATTTCGAAATTCGCGACCAACTTCCCGGTGTCTCCGCGTCCACTGGAATTGGTATAGCAGCCAGATGAGACCGTTTCGTTAAATGTAATTTGTAGATGGTCAGATGGACCCCCGGGACTCATCATGGCAGCCCCTAGCCCTTTGTCAATGAATGATGTGACAAGAATTTCTTTTTGGGGTACGGAATGACAATTCAAGACTGGCCGAAACACTGTTGTCTGATATGTATTGTTGGCTCCGTCGAGGGATGCTGTAGCGTCGACAGATACTTTTGGGAGCACATCATAACCCTGTATCAATCTGGGTGTTGTGGCCCCTCCATGACGGATGATATTAAGTGTGATTGCAGCTGATTGGTCGTCGTGATTGTTGGTAAGCCAAGTCGCATTCCAATTCTGGATCGTTGCCGTGGATATTGACGAAGTGTCGACCGGATTGCTGCTAACAAACAGTCCAGAGACGATGATAGTCAAGAAGCTGCCCAAGAGTGTGGATAGATTGCTTGCTGTTGATCCGAACTGCTGTAAGCGGAACGTGTCGACTAGGACGAGAAAAGGTGACACTCCTAGTAAATGAAACAGTATACTCCTCTGGGCCGAGACGCTTCCCAACCGAAGAGTACTGAAAGGAGTAAAAACTGCTATTGAAAAATCCAAGTTATTGAATAAGGTAGCAATGAGAAAAACAAGCAGCGTAGATGCTAGTCGAACGGCGTAGGATGGGGTTACTGAAGCACTACTATCCAAATCCAACAGACCGTGGCGCTTGTCTGAGACACGTTGAAGAATTTCGAGGCAAAGAATAGTGAGAAGGGGCAAAATAAAACTCAAGGCTACCATAGGTAACCTGCTGGAGAGAGGAAGCCATGGCCGCTTTTTGCGATGGTCGTCTGGAGGGAGCGCTTCACGAGTACTGCCGAATGCCTCTATCTGCAGTCTGTTCCTAGAGAAACTGAACGTGAAATGCATATTCTCCAGCTTTCTCCTAAGCTGACTACTTCTGTAATAACCAGTATGTTTTAAAGCAGCAAGCAAAGGAGGGCTATTTCCAAGTATGGAGGCATATGAGGCGATGGATCCTGTAAGGCAGAGCTGATCTCCGCCGCTGGGGATAACAAAAATAAGAGCAATGCAGAAAATTGAAAGAAGGAAGAAACCGGTGACTATGGGCCAAAGGGTGTAATGGCGAACGTGTAATTGGTTTTCGCTAACATGTGCATCGGCTTCGAAAGATTCACCATCTGTATTTTCGACAAGCAATGCCTTTTTGGCAAACTCGGTGGATATACCTTCGAAAACGGATGCAGATAGCTTGCTAAGGAGCGATGGCTGTAGAAGAGAGTCCACACTTTTCTTTCTTATCTCGGGTTGGGCAGCTAGTAATTGGAAGAACGAAAAGGCATCGTCTGACAAAGCCCCAGTAATTCGCGGATCTAATAATAACGTGGCCGAAGCAACATTCAGATTAGCGAGCAATACCTCTGCAAGGTCGTGATTTGTCATGTTTGGTAGATGTCGCGGGGAGCTGCCGAGCATAGGAGTCTCGTTCAGAATGGCTTGGCCGCTTGAAGTGTCTCGTACTGAATTCACTGAGGCCATGCCGTAGCCGACCTTGCAGATTGTTGCTGAAGCCCTCTTAATGTTGAAACTTTTGTATCGACTTTGCTCAATAGTGGTCGAAGTGAAACGAGTCTCCTCAAAAGTGGTTGAGAAGTCTGCCATTGTGATTACAAAACGAATGTCAGTTTCAGACAATTCTGAGGAGCGCTTGTTGTCGAGGCTGTCGTGTGATGCACAGTCGACCCGGTGCACTGAGTATGACCGATGCTTGCTACCACAAGGCGAGCAAGGAAGATGCATGGCCTCCAAGTCACCAGATGAGCAGTCTGGTGACTTGAATCTGTAATACAAGTTGGAATCCTTATTGGTGAAAGTGGTTCTGGGAAGTGATAGAGACGCCTCCTCGCAAGTGACGCTAGGCACGAAGACATCGACCATGGCCGAGACTGAGGAAATATTTGTTGAAGACTCTGGCTGTCTCAGCAACTGGTATGCCAAGTTCCTCGATTTTGTATCAACCTGAGCCTTTGATGTAGCGTTGTTGAGTGTTGCTATGTACGACCATACCGAGGCATCGCCCTGTCTAGAAAGTCTCAAGGCGTCTGTGTCTACCACGGACAACGCGTTTTCAGGCGAGTTCCACATGGTTTCGGGGTCGAAAGTGTTTTGGTAGCGAAAAGATACAGTTTCCAACTGCCACGTCGGTTCGACGACGAATAAAGTGGTGGAAAGAAGAATGATCAGCTTGAGAACTAGAAATGCCAGAGTCGACGTAAAAGGGGCGTAGTGACGGTTCTTCAGAGCGCGCACACAGACCATTGGTTGGAACGGCGAAACGTAGTCGAGGAGAACCGATCGAGCAGCTGTTGAGGGCCCTTGGGCCATTTCCCACCATGGCTGCATGGATCTGCAATTGTAGTCGACTTGCCGCCAAAGTGCAAGTATAATTACGAGCACTCCGGTGGGGCCATAAGTCCATGAATAGCGGCTCGAAGACAGCGAAAGGGGGAGGCCGTTTTGCCTTCTGATGTGCCAAGAGACGCCAATCAGTGCCAGAGCGCACGAAATGAACAAAAAAGAGAAAGCCATCAAGACGGTTCTCTGGAGCCAAAAGTTTTGTTGTTTGCGAATGCGCCCCTCAGTGGCGGGAAACAGGCTGGTCTCAGGACGGCTCTCGTCAGCGTCGCCATCTCGGTTAAGAAAAGTCCTGGGACCTTTTGATGGTCGCATTTTCCGCATGTTGTTTATGTAAAGATCCGAGGATTTGTTTCGTAGAGAATAGTCTTGCGAATGATGCGCAGAAGATAGTTTTGCGTTTCGCCGGCAGAGGCGCGCTATTAATCAACCGTGGAGTTGGAAGCCAGGCGGGATAAGTGCAACGCATCGCAGGTAATGAGCGATCGAGATGTAAAAATGAAAGGGCGCATGTCTTTTGTGGCATCAGCACCGGAAAACCCTGTGTACAACAACTCAAGCCTGACAACACCACTTTGCTTCAAGTCACACGGTATGTTGGGGCCTGGGCTCTGGGGCCTTCTGACGGATCCTACATATCTGACAGACAGCTAGTTCGCCTATCCCAACTCACCATTTGACCATGTACATCAAAGTCTGGGAATGACGTGCCAAATTTTCTTCGAAGACACCGGGCGGCTGGCTTCGCCACCAATGGGCCACGGTCCTTACCAGCAGAAACTGTCTCGAGCCTTACAATAGACACAGATTCTGCCAATCTGCCTTGCTAGCCTCAATTCCACGTTACAATAGGCATCAACCCTTAAGATTGTCTGCAGCCTGCTGCCTTAGTGGCAAGTCGCACACACCCTGATGCAATTTCCCTTCCAATCAAGACGTCCGTTGGAGTCTGATGCATTCCTGATTGGATTCTGACACGCGTAGCTGAACAGCAAAATGGCGCTCAGTGTCATGCCCAGCAATGAGAGTAGCTCGCTAAGGAGCTGCGCTTGAGTTGTCTGACCACCATCTCCCAACACCCTAATATCCGTTTTGATCGCGTGCTCAATCCAACATATGTGTGAAGCCAATCCATTTTCTTGCCCAGAGAGCCGGTTTGGCGCGAGATGATCCAACACGAGAACTGCTATAAGATCACAATTCGCCTTCGCAGTCACTCATCAGACAAGCCAAAAGGCAACAATGCATTTCGCTTCCCTGGTCAGTAGGAACGGCAGGAAAGCAAGCACAGTAGGCCAAAGTCTTATGCGCGACACCTGAAGACATTCATTGTTCCGTTCTCCATAGGCCTGCTCATCACTGTCGTTCCTCGTATATTGTCTATGTATTCCTGGACCATAAGTAAAGAGTTCAAAACAGTGCTCTCTTTAGACTATCAGTTTTTCTTCGAGATAAAGATGGGGGAAATACCCATGATGGTACCTACGACTGCGACATTATGAAGAAAATAACACCTCAGAAATCACGTGGAATATATATATATAAGGATTACGGCGTCATGCTCTCTAGGAGCATAAGTGATGTGAGAATAAGAATGAATGTCTATAGAAGTGGATTCAACTATAGACATGTCATTTCTTCCACCACACAATCGGACCACAAAGAACAAAAAGTGCACAGGACATCAAGCACACCATCTTAACGTGATTACCAGATGATATGAAGATTCGCATGATGGAATACACAAACGACAATCGAGGCTCTAATCAAACGGCACTTTTGTCTTTAATTATCACGGTTACCCATCACCGTCACTCACGTATTCGGAATTCCATTATGCCTAGGCAAGCATCTACGTCAAGCCCGATCCTCAAGTCATGCGAGACAATCTACTTGGTCTCGATGGTTGAGTCTTGAGATGCCTGTAGCTCCCAACTTCATCAGATAACATGCAATGGTCCTAAACGATTGCGGTTCTCACCATCTCTACAAATTCACCACCAATCTGTAGATTTATATAGACGTATCCATTAAGTATCGAAACTCTCCTCGCAAAATGCAAACCGTTAAGTATGAATAAAAAAATACAGACTACAGAGACTTCTATTTCTTATTTGCGGAACGAATTTGAAATGGGGTAGTCGCTGAGCTTTCCGTATGATGCAGGTTCTACTGCCCAATACGCCAAAAGTATTTCCTCAAAGAAAGACATATCGCCTTTAGTTTTCATCATCCATCATGACCCTATTCTGACGTAGTCCCAACTGATACCTATGTGCACCATCCCAACTCGCAATAAACATGCCTGCGCCGGACTACCGAGCGGAGTTGGGAATGCCCATGGAGCAGAGCTTGAGAGATGACTCCAAGATTCGATTTTATCGAATTTGTCTGGGGGCCTGCCATCACTCCTCTTAGTGATGGGCCCTTAAATATGTCACCCACCTCTCTCAATATTCCACGAGCCTGTGATACGTCCCCTTACCGCAGCCGTCGCATATGGGACATGCGTACTGACACAACCTACCGAGGAAAAGACACTTCGGAGACAGTCTGATATGACAGTAGATGTTTTCCATATCAAAGAAATAGTATTAATGTCATAAGAAAACAAAGCGCACAGTGGTATAGTTCAAAAACACAAGATATACAATCCTCTCCACCCCTCTAAGAAACGCCAGCACGTCCATCATCAAACATCATGACAAAACTCATCGCCGTCCCTTGGCGAAGGCCTCAACCTTGCCCATAAGACTTTTCAACCCGACACCCCTCTCACAGTTGCCCTCGAGCCAGGCCTCCATCTTCTCCCTGACACCACGCATGCTCTTCAACACCGGCATCTTTGCGTTCTCCTCTGTGGAAACGAAGGAACCGGGGTTCAACAGGACGTCGAAACACTCGCCCCAAATGTCCGTCTGCCAGTACCTCTTGAGACTCTCGCGCACGCGGTACTTGCGCCCAGAGCCGATACCGCCCTGGTCGCAGCGGACGGCATCAATATACTTTCCAAAGAGGAGACAGTGAACGATGCCAGCGAGGCCGTGGTAGTCAATCTGCCACGTCCAGGGCCGGCCCTCGCGCATCTCGGCACAGTCCTGGGCGCTGGTCTTCCAGTCAGCAATGAAGCCGACGTCGGGCTCGAAGTTGCGCATGTCGATGCCGCGGCCAAAGTCGATGAGGGTGACACCGCGAGCGTCCCAGCCGCCGGTGCCATCAGCATGGTATTGAGTGTCGAGGGTGCTGTTGATGCTGGTGCCGTCGAGACGGAGAAGGCAGTTGTCGGCTTTGAGGTCGCCGTGGAGGACGCCGCGAGCGTGGAGTGCCTCAACAGTGCGGAAGAGTTCGATGGTGAAGAACATGGCGAGCTGCTCGTCCATAACGGCTGATGGCTCTGCACGGAAGAAGTTCACCACATCGAGAAGGCTGCCGTGAGGGTGGAAGGGAAGGAACAGGAAGCCCTCATCTTGGTACAGATGGAATTCGTGGGCGTATGAGAGGGAGGCGGCTGCACGGTGCTGGGGGCCGAGGCGGGTGTGAGCGAGGCGCATCATGTGGAATTCCCAAGGTGACGGGGGAAGTTCCATCTTGAGTGCCTCCAAGGCGGTGCGTTGGTTGACGGCGAATGCCCCCTTGCCCATGGCGACGACACCGTCTTCGTCTTCTTCTTCGGCAGAGGAGTTCTCGACAAGGTAAACAGGGGCGAATGCGCCTGCGCCCAGTTCCTTCCTAATGGTGTACTGGGTTGAGACGTCAGGGAAATCGACGGTGACCAGTGCGCAGGCGTTGCTCATACGCTCTCCCCTAGCTGCCTTGGACATGGCCTTGGCGAATTTGCGGATATCGTTGCCCTTCTCGTACTTCTCATTCCGGTGGTCATAAAACCCAGGGTATGAGCTCAGAGGGGGCTGCATGTTCTCAAGGATCTCATTTCTGACTGCGTCGTCGACGGGGTTGCATTGGAGCTCCTTGATAATGGGGCCCTTCTGAGGCACCGGCTTCGCGGAGGTCTTTGGCTTTCCAAGAAGAGGCTGTGGAATCTTGACGGGGCTGAAAGTGCTCAGGACTTCTTGCAAAGGACTGCTGGGAGGGTCCTGCATATCATCATCCTCCTCTTCATCGATGGTCGAGGCGGCCTCGTCTCGACTAGGAGTCTCGTATCTTGCTTTGCGTTCTGTGAACGCTAGCGAGGACTCAGTTCTCTCAGTAATGGGGGTCATGAAGGGAAGTCGATTGTTAGCCACCTCCGCCGCATCTCTAAACGGTCGTGTCCTTGGCTCATAATCCTCGGGCGGTATCGGGACGAACATAGTCTTCGTCCTGGGCGGATAGTCTTCATCGTCTTCCTCATCTTCCTCAGCGTCCGAGTCTCCTGCCTCACGAGAACTCATGTGCTCATCGGCCAAGGGGTCAGACGCCTCGACATAATTGGGGTCCATGAGATCAGAAACTTGGGTGTTGTCTCCGTCGGCCTCTGCGACGTCGCCATTGAGGTCTGGGACATGCTTCCGAGTCGAAAAGTCGGACCATTCGCTGATACTCTTCGCATCTGAGGCCTCATCATCTTCCTCTCCATCGTCGTCCATATCGACTTGGCGGGTGGTAATGGTGCTCTCTGCTTCGGTGTAGTCGCCGTCTGTTTCGTAGTCATCATCATCGCTCTCCTCTTCCTCTTCCTCCTCTTCTTCCTGGGGTGCAGACTGAATGGGCTGGTTGAAGATCTCGTAAATCTCGTCTGTCGCGGCCCTGGTATGGATGGTCATTGTCGGTTCAGAGGTGTTTCTCTTCTTGAGCTTCGGCCTGGAGGGTGAGTCCAGGTTCGCCTTGACTGATGAGGCGTTAGCAATCAGGTGTGATTCATGCTTCAAATCCGACTTACTGATTTGTGTCTCATTAACCTCCATTACCTTCTTCTTCTTGCTCTTCCCCTTCGGCTTGATGATGGCGCCGTTCTCGTCCATCATCACAGACTCTGTGTGAACTGCCAACTTTTCCTGCATCATGTGACCTAGGTTATCAACTGCCGAAGTGTCGGCACTCATCATTTCAGGAATGGCACTCTCATCTAGAGGCTCTTCATCCCAGTTGCGACCCAGCCAGCCTCTGTTCATGGCCCAAATCTCCTCAAAAGCCAGCTCAGAGCCGGGCTCCTCTGGAGTGGGGTACACGGCCTCGAGGTTGATGAAGATGCGCTCCTTCTTGCCACTAACAGGATTCACTACTATCTGATTCTTGGCAGGCACAAGAGTGATATGAGACTTTGACATCTGTGCTCGTGATTGTGATCGTGATTGAGGTTGCGCTCTCGGCTGCAACTTAGACTGAAATACAAAAAACGCCAAAGCCACCCATTAGTCCTATAATCATCAACATCTGGGCATTGGGAGGTAAAAGTGAACGTAGGACATACCGTATCCCGGAAAATCGCCATCTTGGGAGCCGTGCTCTTCTTTCCACCCGCCTTCAGCGTCTCGCCCGCCCACGGCTTTGGCTCCATCACGTTCTCCTTCTTGCGGTCGGCCAGCGAGCCAATGGAGTCCCAGCCCTTGGATCCAGATTCACGCGCAGACAGTGCCGGAGGGGCGGAACCAGCGTCTGAGAAAATGGCCATCTTAGCCTTGCCAGGCTTGGAGGCAGGGCCGCCGACGCCCTGATTCGGGCGGGGTGCCTGGGGGTCTGCAGCAGCTGCGCGGGCAGCAGCGAATGGGTCGATCTTGGCGGCCAGAGCCGGTCGCATGGTAGGCAGTGCTGGCGAGGAAGGTCTGACGGCTTCCTCTGGCTGTTGAGCGAGTCTCTCCTCGAACTCCTTGAACTTGCGCATCAAGCGCTGGACTGGTCTTGCTTCGCGCTCAATGCCCAGCTTGTAGACCTCCTCAGCTTGGTTCCATCTGCCCGCTCCCTCAAGCCAGGCAGCGTATTCTTCGTAGAACAAGGCCAGTGTCTCGCCAATGTTGTGTCGCGACAGGAACAGGAATGTTTCGCGGGGCGAGTCGCTGAAGAACTGAATGTAGAGAACCCAGAGCTTGAGATACCTAGGGTCGTTCTTGTACTGTGCTGAGTTGACGAAGGCCTTGGTGGCGCGCTCGAGGATGGTGTGAAGCTGCGACGCCGGTGTGGCTTGCGCGGAGGGGTATGCGTCGAGGGTCCAACGGACGTAGCGGTCGAAGATATCGAGGGGGTCGTCGGACTCGGAGATGTTCTCAATCTCTGCCTCGTACTCGGCACGGATACAGTCATTCACGTTCTGGGTGTCTGATGGCGTAGGGGTGTCGAGCTTGTGCAGGGGAGAAGGGGAGAACAGCTCGGCCAACTTTTTGGCGGAGCGTCCGCTTGGCAGCGCTTGAATGTTTTCTTTTTGCGCTTCGATGATGTCGAAGTTGATGAGATCGTCGGAGGCTGCCATGGTTAGTATCGTCGCGGCAGGTAGCCCGCGAGTCTCCGGATTAGTTGGGTGCTGAGGAGTTGCAGTCGGGAGATTGTTTTCGGCAGTGGAGGAGGAGGGATTGAAATGGGTGTTTAGTGTTGTGATGTTGATCCCGATAACGATAACAGAAGGGGTCAGGGGGCTTCTGTGGCGTGTTGTCAAGGCAACAGCCCCACAGTCCCGCCTCAGGCCCGGGCAGCAGCTGCGACCAGCCACAGCCTCTGCAGTGTGGCTGGCCCCGTGGGGCTGCTTGGCGTGGATGCATGGGCATCATCACCACCTCAGTATTGCGTGCACAACCAAGAAGATGAGAAGGTACTATCCACTGGGCTTCTCTGAGACTCCACTGTCTGGATTAATTATGGACTGTTTATCGGAACCTTTCCCGCGCTCAGCGCAGACTTTGGAGTCAGGAAGGCGCAACCGGAGGCATGCACCTATCCAGGCGTAGTTCGCGCCTACTTGATCGATACTTGTTGTTTTGTAAAGGTCGGAATTTTTCTCGAGTGAGGGAAAGCGCTCTCCAAACTCAGAGATTGCCTTGATTTAGCTACCTGCTATCTCTTTCTCTTTCCGATTCCTCAAAGAAGTCCACGGTAAACCTCGCCGTCTTCACCACACCACATCGTTCAGACTTGGATGGCCATCGCGAACGTCCATCGCCAAGATGAGACGCCCTGGCATCCCATCCCAGCAGCCAAGCAATGACCATGCTCATGCTGACGACATTCATGGCGATGATGCTTACGGTGATTTCCGATACGACGACATTTCCGACAGCGACTTGCTAGCATTGGAGGCTGCGGTTAACTCCAAGAATCACATCGGCCTAAACCATCACAGCTGCCGCTCGAATAAGGGAACACCCAAGAGGTCCCCTTATGCATCGCCGCCCAGTCAACTTATCATTCTCCCTGCCGAAATCATCCTGGAGATCCTGAGAGCACTTCCTTCCGATGACAAATTGCGGAAAGTCAATGTGACCCCCGAAAACCGGGCAACCCTCTGCCGACTGCCCACTCGGCGGACTTTGGTGGCCCTCTCCCTTACCTGTCGAGCACTTCGCCAACTGAGCCAGATGCAGCTCTTCTCGGACATCTACTTGACCAACGGCAAGCCCACGGCACTTCTTTTGCGGTCGCTCATCGAAGAACCTCAATTCTGCACCTATGTCAGACGCCTTTATTTGGGATTCGCCTTGGACCATATACGCGAATCCCGCCTGGGCTTACGTGCCATCTACCAAACAATCGACGTCAACAAGATACCCAGATTTCACCGCGGAATTCTGGAGAAATGCGGGATCAAGGACCAATGGACGGAAAGAGACTCGGGTGTGGCAGTCGTCGAATCTTTCGAGACTTTTGTTGGGTTGATGCTCTCTCTGACAACGCGTCTGGAATCTCTGGCCATGGGATTCAACGAGCGTGAAAGTCCATACTTGGACGGCGAACTTCGGGAAAGTCCCAGCGGAACCGAACGCTTTCTTTCGGCTTTCATTCGGATCGAATCAGGCTGCTCTAGCTATCAGACCGATGCTTCTGGCCGTACAGCTTACGAAACCAGCTATGAAGTCCTCACGAACCTGCGAAGCTTGGAGGTGCACGGGAATGTCCGCCGTTCCCATGCATCAAAGAGCGACTTCAGGTTCGCTCCGTTTCCTCTCCCCTCCTTGCTCACACTACCGAACATCAAGAAATTCACTTCTTACTCGGACGCCAGTCGATGGTGGCGTCTCCGTGACCACAAGTCGTCTGCACCTATTGCCGTAGAGGAACTTTCACTCTATCGGGAATTCAAGGATGGCTCTGAATTATCCTACCTCTTAAAACGGTGCTCTAGCCTCAAGAAGCTTGAAATAGTTCTGGAATATCCGAGACACGATTCTAGCAACATAAGCATGCCGTACTACGAGACTGACAGCATCTCGACAGCAATATCAAATGCTTACCAACACCTTAGTACTCTGATCTTGCGGACAAAAGGGAGTCGAAGGCTATTTGCCAAAAACGAGCCAGATGACTGTTGGCTCTCCAACATGGCCAAATTGGTCGATCTGCGGACTGACGTCCCTTGCCTGTTCAATAACCCGACAGACATGGCTATCGCGGTCCTTTCCGATCGTCTTCCCCCGAACTTGGTCGACTTAGCGCTCTACGACATGTGGTACGAGGACTCAAGATATCATGCAACTAATCTCCAAAGTGTGTGGGCGCTCGGCGACTCCGAGCTTCTACCGCTGGAAAAAGTCAATGGCATTACCGAACCCTTCGCAGAAATGCTTCTTCGACTATGTTCATCTCGCCTAGCTGGCAACTTTCCAAACCTTCGCAAGGTGGCTGTCCAGTCCCCAATCTTCGAAATCGATACTGGTTCTGCGTCAAACGACTTGATAATGGCTTTCGAGGCAGCCGGCGTGCGATTCGAAGTTATCCCTTTTGCCCAGGTGCTCCCGACTTCGGGGTCAGATTTGACCTCTTGAGTAGTGATATCGGGAGGAATGGACGCTCGCGATCGCGTGAATACTGTCCAGAATTGCGGGGCTGAGGGCAATGATATTGAAGACCGAACGCGGACGATGGCTACGATTATTTAAACAGAGAGTGTATGTAATATCAAGTGGAATGGTTCAAGAACATATACCTTTTGGAGCTTAATTCTAGCGAGCTAATTGCGTTAGCTACTCAGCCCATCACAGAAGTCCAGCCGAGGGCATGTAGTCTCGTGATGTGGCGGCAATGGACGAGCTGAACGAGATTGATGCCAACCTTAGCGGCACCTCTCTCATCCCAGACTGCATGACGCTCGTCCGCAGAGATCCCAATGAGGAATCGATGCTCGTGAGCTATATTGTTCCCGAGATCGCCGAGCGGAAGCGCTTGATTGGAGACCCAGAACCTCGAGGACGTCGAAGCCGAAAGTGTTGAGTTGAGATGGGATCTATTGTGGTCTACCTAACGAGGTTCCGTCATATACAGACTGAAGTGCGTGACCCCTTGGAGTCCCGCCTGCCGGTTTACCCGGGGCCCTCAGTCTACACTGTTCTCCAGAAGCTTCATCTCAACCCAAACGGCAAGGCCGACTCCGCAGCTCTGCCTTTCCCCGACGCCACAGGGAAGAAAAGCTTGGAGGCCGTGTCGGAGACTGAGAAGGCCATTGCGACGAAGTTTCCGAATCTGATTCTCGGTCTCAATACAAAGACTATCAACGAAGTGAATCAGAACGTTCCTGGATCAAAACTGACCCAGCCTAGGACTGACTCGGACTTCTTCGACCGCGGTGGACACAGTCGTCTGGCCCAGCAACTTCTCCTTGTCATTCGCAAGAACTTGGGCGTCGACATCACCATCCAGATCTTCTACGCTAACCCAACACTGAGAGGTTTGAGCTTTCAGGGTGATCGTCTGCGTAGCGGACAGGATGTCACCGATGTCAAGGCGGCGGAGAGTGTCTACGCCAAGTCGCTCGACGATCTGGTCAACGGTTGAGGACAAGTACTAGGGCGCGGACCCTGCTGCTCTCAGCACCTCATCGTCAACTCTGCCAACGCGGTGCCTGTCGACCACGTTGACAAAGTCGTCGTTGCCTCGGCTCTGGACGCTCTCCCCGGCGTCAACGTCGTTCACGTCACTGCCCACCTGCGTCTCCGCATGAACGAGTGCCTTTCGGCGCTCGGCTACTACGGCTACTGAAATGGTCGTAGGCCAGGCAGCCGAGAGCTATGCACCACAGCAGCGCTCATACGCCCAGGGGCGCATGAGAGTACTGCAGCTACATAACTCAGCGAACTTCAAGCCTACGATCTTCGAGGAAAAAAAGAAAAGATATTTCGCGTATTTTATAGATCTAAAATTAAAAAAAAAAAAAAAAAATAGTATAAAAAGCTTAGAAAGTCGTTAAGAAAGAGTGAATTAATTGATCTATCGCCCCTTGAATACGTGAGGATTGATGATGATGTCTGAGCTAACTTCTGCTGCCTCAGGGCCTAGTAATCCTGACCTCGAAAACGCCGGGAACGCCGAAAACTCCTATGGGCCCACTAAACCCCGTTCCACTACAAGGTTCCTTAGATCGACTACGAGGAGTGGAAGACGAGACTCGAGCAGTTCGTCTCGGCTGATTTCGTTGAGAAGGACGTTGAGCGGAGCGCGCAGATGCCTCTGTTCCACATGGCGAGATCGAACCTGCCCTCGGCCACGCGTGCCCCTGAGCTCGACGGCAGGAACGCTATTACCGTTCGGAGATCAATGCCACATGCTGAGTGATTCTCAAATGTCTCAGGAGAATGAGGAACCATTCAGCTGATCATTGGCATCATGTGGCGGGCCCAATATCATAGTTTAATTGATCGGCTATCCTGAGAAAATCAAATTCAGTAGAAGATGGCATCCAGCCTACGTAATCACTAAGTACCTGAAAGAGGGCATGTCTTTTCGCCTTGTTAGCATTCTATTGGTTGCGTCGAATTTTCCACGCAAATGTCTTAGATTCTTGTGTAAGTATTCTAAACTTTTGTCTAGACTCCTGTATCAATACCCACGGCGTCATCGTAACGGTTTGCCTTTGCCCAGTCAAACAACCTGCTCCAATCATTGCATACATGTGTTATATTCCATCCTGGCTCTTTGTCTACGGGCGACTCTTCCAAGGTAGGGTCCGCAAAGCACATCAGAGACTGTCGCAAGTAGTCGAAGCAATGGTCCAGATGGCCGTCCTGCGTGTGGTTCCACGCGCGGCTTTCTGGTGACGCGTCGGCTCCCATGAGGGTTCCGTGTACGGCCAGGGCGTAATAGCCTTCTCTGATCATGTACTGCAGCACGTTAGAACTGTATTTGCACCAAGTGTATGCGAGAACTGGAGATTACCAAGCAATGGAGCTGGTGGAAGGCAGATATTCCGGAATCGTTTGGTTTGACAAAGCCGCGGCCGACTGAAATCAGTTGTCTACTTGTCAGCCTTGTCTTCTTAGTTGGGCCCGCATGTAGGCCCAAGATATGAGGGGCATGCATACCAGGTATCAGGCTATCCCAAGCTTCGGTGCTCTTCTCCGAAGGCGGTCCATCAAAGGCAGCATCGCGGGCGAACGTCGTGGCGATCATAGGCCCTTTAGGAACAAGTAAGCATTTGACGTTGTATCGTTTCTCTTTGGAAGGGCGTGGGGAGGCTTACATTTTTGCAGTTGAGCTGCTGAGACTGTCGGTGATTTGTCGAGAGCACCTGGCCGTCTCCCATGGCGATGAATGTCCTGACGCAAGTGAACGACCTCAAAGACAATCAGCGCTCCCCGTAAGGCAATCAAGTCAATTATGAGGGTCAAACTTGACTTGATTGCCACATCGCGGTACCATACTTGATTGCTTGCAATTAATTGCAATTAATTAGCAAGTATCCCTATATATAGGGGGGCCTTAGGAGCCTAGAGGAGGACCCTTAGGGGGGGGGCCTCGAGGGCAGGGCTCTAGAGGGGGGGGCTCTAGAGGGGAGGGCTCTAGAGGGCAGGGCCCGTGAGGGAGACTCCTGACAAATTGACTTGTATATGTATTGTGTACCTATCCCTGAGAACGGGGAAAACTCTGCATGCGGTTATCCAGGGGCCTGCTGTTCTCGCTGGGCGGATTATCTATTTATCTGGGCTGCCTCTGGCAGCCAAGAAGCACTATTCTAACCCCTGCAATCTGATATGCCCCTTTAGGGATAATTAGTGTGATTATGCAGTTATCTTTGCAGTTTAATTGAGTGCTTCTAAATAGCTTTAATTACTTCTTATTATTATAGTTTTAATTATTTTATAAGTTATAGAATAATATATTTTTTTTGCTATAAGCAGCTAAAGCAGCAGAATAGAGTGCTATCTATTTTATTTAGCAGATTTAAAGCTTTTAATTAGTTATAGTTTTACTTATTACTTTAGCTCTTTTTAAAAATAAAAAGGCAAGTAAATAATATTTTGCTACCTTCACCTTTAGTTATTTTTCTTTTCTTTTTCTCTTTGCCTTTTAAGAATTTATAAATTATATATCACCTTTATACTACCTTTTTGCTACCTTACTAACACTTCAATTAAATAGATTAAATATATTATAATAGCTTTTTATACCTCTATCTTTAGCAAGCTTAAAGCTTACCTTACTGCTGCTTATAAGGTTAGTTTTATAGTTTCTAAAAGCTATTACTCTCTCTCTTACTTCTATAATTTTAACTCTTCTAATAAGAATAGCAAAAAGGATGAAGAGAATAAGCTAGCCTCTCTTAAAACTGCTTATTAGTTTACTCTTTCTCATAAGCTTTTTAATTGCTAATCTTTCTCTTTCAGCTATTATTACTATAGCTACTATCTATCTTATCAGCTATTTTCACTATAAACGCCCTGCTGCAGCCTCTATTAATAAAGAAAACCTTAATAATAGCAAAATTAAGCCTACTTCCACTTCTAAGCGCTATAGCTGCCCCTCTAAAGCGCAGCTGCAAGCTGCAAAAGAGGCTGTAGAGAAGAAAAAAAAAGTTAAAGAAGCTAAAGCTCTCACTACCTAAAAAGAGAAAGAGCATACTGCTATTAATCTTACTAAAAAGAAGAAAAAGAAAAAAGAAGAGTAAGTAAAGCTTAATACTAACTTTAAAGCTATATAAGCTACTGCTGCTTAGTAGATTGCAGCTGCTGCTGCTACTGCTAAAAAAGAAGATAAAAATAAGGTTATTATAAGCATTAAAAGCATTTTTAACTTCTCAAACTTATCTCTTA
Organism: Colletotrichum horii; assembly: GCA_027406005.1. Lineage (NCBI taxonomy): Eukaryota > Fungi > Ascomycota > Sordariomycetes > Glomerellales > Glomerellaceae > Colletotrichum > Colletotrichum horii. The sequence continues at coordinate 5,314,305 of JANVYB010000001.1, read as the reverse complement.
AGTTAAAAGATAAGCTTTACTTCAGCTGCTCTTTCTCTTTCAGCAGAAGTTATTTCTACTTTAGCTGCTGCTTTACTAGCAAAAATATATACTGCTTATACTATAAGAAAAATAGCAGCTGCTATATAAATATTAAGAAAACTATCACTTTCTATTATAAGCTTTATAACCTTAAAGAGCATACTAAAAATAACCTATTTAAAACTATTTTAACTAAAATATATATTATCTGCTTTTTAAGTGTTTCTATATAGTTACTAACCTTTTATAGAGAATTAGTATTACTTAAAAAGACTTTTAAACTGCTGCTTATAAGGTTAATATATCTTATAAAAAAGGCAAAAAGAAGGGTATTACACCTCTGAAGTATATATTGCATATTTGCTATACTACTCTAGCTGCTATGCCTCTTTTTACTACTCCTCTTGCTTACTTAAAAACTTCAGTCTGCACTTCCTCTACTCTCTTAAGCATCTTTTTCAGTTTTCAGTCTGCTTTAAATTACACCTAAAATGCTGTTGCAACTGCTTACTGCAACCTTAACTACACCTTCTTCTATACTGCTAACTCTAGCTGTATTAATCTTAAAAAGTTTTATAACTAGCTTAATATCTTTAAGTTAGCTATTTCTTTAGCTGCTTTTTATAAAGCTATTCTGCTTATTTCTACTTCTAAAGATATTTAAATATTCTTATTTTGCAGTTTCTAGTGTCTAGCAAGCTTTAGCTTTAATTAGCTTTACTTTTAAGCTTTAAGCCTATTAATACCTAGTCTCTCTAGCAGTTTTTCCACCTTAAATAGAAGTTTTTTTATATTTTCTACTTTTTATTATTATAACTCTCTATAATTACTTATATAAAGTTATTCTATATATCTTCTTTTTCTATTTTTTTCCTCTACTTCTCTTTATCTCTTTTAAGCTTAGAGGTGCAGTTCTTCTTAAGTGTTTCTTTTTAACTAGCTATTCCTAGCTATATCTAGAAGTTCTCAAACGCCTGCTGCAAAAGAAACTTCATCAGACTATTTGCTATTAGTTATGCAGAGGGGGTATACACTACAAATACACACTTCTCACAGATTTTCTAACACAGCTAATAGTTATAGATATTAATATAGTATAACCTTATTTAGAAGTAAATAAGCTCCTTTATTACCAGCTTAACTATCTACTAGTTATTACACTAGATTTAAATTATTATAGAGGCATTATTTATAAATTAAAAAGACATTTCTTTATTTATTTCTTTTAGAAGCTATACTTAGAGAAATATTATAAAGCAGCTTATAAATATAGCCTTTTAAGCTGCAAATAAGAGGGAAAGAAGCTTAGCTTTTATTATTAAAGTTATTATAATTATTTATTTGCTTACTTTCTAAGCAATAATACCTCTAAAAAGCTTTATTATAAACCTTTAAAAGCTTTTTTAATCTAAAGTGTTATTACTAAAACTTATATTAGATATTACTTTAAGAGTGTTATATAGGCTTTTAAGCTTAGTTTTATACTTAATATATAAGAAATACATTTTATAGAGATACTATAAGGCTTAATCTGCAGCTTACTAGTAAACTAGCTTTAAGTTCTAATTAAAGCAAACAAAACAGCTTACTGCAAATATAAGGTCTAGTCTTATTATTACTGCTATATATAAAATAATTTCTATTTTTTTCTAATAAAGATTAACTTTACTATTTAAAGCTTTTCTATTATATAAGAGCAGCTTAGTATATCCTATAAGAGTTTTATTTTATATTCTAGAAGAGTATCTTAATAGAAAAAGTCTTCTCACTTTCTCTATATAAACTGCTTATAAGAGCTAAAGTTTCCTTATTTTGCAATTATAGAGAACCTTAATACTAAAAAACCACTATAGGCTTTTACTACCTTTAAGGTAGTATCTCTTCTAAAGTCTTTTAACTGCTTCTTCAGCCTCCTTTTAAGAAGCTTTTAAGTAGGCTAATATATAGTTATCTATATAGAAAAAGAAGTATATTTAACTTTTCTTCTAGCAGCAGTCTTCTCTTAATATTTATAAGAAGCTTAACTTCTTCAGTTTCTTCTTAAGATAATATTACTATAAGAGAAGAGAATAATAAAGCTTATATAAAGCTTTTCTAAGCTTAAGCACTCTTTTAGGCTTTTTATAGCCTAGCAAAAACCTTATATAAACTATCTTATTAAGCTTAGCATATATAAATACATTTACTATATTATACTAAAAGAGCTTTAGATTGAAGCAGTTTGCTATTACTATTAGAGTTCTAAAAGACATATCTATAAGCATTACAGCATAAGTATTTTAAGCATCTTTTATCTGTTAATCTCCTTAAATTATAAGTTAAGCTTTCAGCTTTATAAGTTTATTATACTTATTAAGCTTATAGATATATACTTAATAGCATCTAAAAACCTATTATTTATTTAATATACTTCTTGCAATTTCTTCTTATAACTTAAACTTCTTATATCTCTATAAGTAAGATTTCTCTATTTATAAGAAACCTTCTGCTAAAAAGTAATAGTTTAACTTAAAGTAATTCTACTTCTTTTTATAGTTCAATTAATCTTCTCAACTTAAGAGTTATTAATATAATATAAAGAGAAGAAGTAACTTTTGCTAATAAGTACCTATAAGGCGCAAATATATAGATAAAGCTACTCTCAATAAGAAGAAGCTTCTAAAAGATATCTCATACTTCCCTAAGCCTTTTCTAAAAGCGTTTAGGCTTCTAGTTCTTACTTCTTCACTTTACAGCTTTTCTACTATATCTATAAATTAATCTACTTTTATAGCTATATAAAGCTAGCTAAGCTGCATATATAAACTGCTTAAGCTATCTAATCTCTAGAGAGTGTAAAGATCTTTATAAAGATTGCTTTCTGCTAAGAATGCTACTTTAAATAAGGTTCTAGAGGTTACTCTTATTGCTGATAAGCTTTCTTCTCACTTCTTCATATTAGAACCTCTTTAAAAAGCTTTACTAAGTGCTATAAATAAGCTTATTAATTCTAGAGAGAGAGGCAGAGTTAGCTAGAGCTTAAAATGAGTATTTTTATTTAGTATAGCTTTTTCTAGCTGTTCTTAATTTTTCTCTTCTCTTATAAAGGTTTTAATATACTTAAAGATCTTATCTACTTCTTTACTAGCTTTTTATCTTATAGAAGAACTATAAAACGCTTTAATAAGTTAAGTAATATATTTCTAAATTATCTTAAGATCTATATAGCAAAACTCTTTTGCTATATATATTAGATTTCCACTATAGAACTTCTTTTTATTAAATATTATATCTTATATAGTGAAAACTTTGCTTTTTAGTAGGTTCTATATATAGAAAGAATTACTTAATATATATCCTAAGAGAAATCTAATAAACGCTTTTAATGCAAGCTTCTAACGCTTATTTCTTTTAAATTAAGCATCTCTAGTTATTATATATATATAGCACCTATATATTTAAAAATGCAAAAGATCTAATTATACTAAATATATATTTTCTTATAACTAAAAGTAGCTATAAAAGAGCTTATATAGGGTTTTCTATCTTCAGCTTGCAGCTAGAGTGCAATTATAAATATATATTGCTGCTTTATTAATTTTAAGCTAAAAGATATCTAACAGTTTTACTTTTATTGCTATTACTTTTATGCATTTTTTAATAGCTGCAGCAACTTATTCTGCTCTTCTATTTTGCATTTATATATATAAAGAGGATATTTTAACTTTAATTCCTCTTATATGCAGTTTCACCTTAATATAGTTATACTTTAATATCTTATTATTTGCTTTAATCTCCTTTACTTAGATACTAAATACAGTTTATAAGTAGTTTAAAAATTTATTTAAAGTATTAAAAAAGAAGTTTATCTTTCTGTTTTATAAATAGAAGTCCTATATAAGCCTAAAAGCTCTATTAATAATAATTATACTTAATATATAACCTTTATACCCTTCTTTATAGTTATAGAAGTTAAAAGTAATTCTCTCACTAAAGAGAGCTTATAATACACTTTCTTTTAGCGCTCAGCATACTTAATAATATAATTTACCTTACTTATATATATCACAGTTTATAGTTAAGATTCTTAAATACCTATTTATTATTTAAACCTCTCTTATAAGGTTTAATAAATACTAAAAAGCTTCTAGTTCTAAATATCTAAGCCTCTAGTGCTAAAGCTTTACTAATCCCTTAATAGACTTACAGCATATTAAAGTTATATAGTTATATCTTCTTCTCAGCTCTAAAGCTTTATCTTATATAAGAGCAAGTAAAAGAGCAATTGCAGTAAAAGCTGCCTTACTTAGAGGTCTGTAGTTAAATATATATTAGTTATTAATACTCTCTAATAAGCATAAAAATATTTAGTCAGCCTTCTATAGATAATTATTACTTAGGCTTATATTTTACTATATACCTTTCTAACACAGCTTTTAGAGAGATATTAAATTGCTTATAAGCCTAAAGTATAGAGCTATATTAAATAGATGCAGTTTTATTATGCTATTCACTCTTTTCACTAAGATTTCTACTATATTATACACCTTAATAAAAACTTTATATATTTCTGCTTAGAGAAAGTCTCTTACTAAAGCACTTTATAAAGTAGTAAACTATTTTATATAGTTAAATATATATATTATAAAGCTTAAGTCTAAAATTATAGATCTTATAAGAAAATATTCTTTTAATATTATAAATGCTGCTTTTATAAACCTTTTAGCTCTTCTATAAAGTTATACTAATTCTAAAGTATTTTTTATTACTTTATAGATATATTTTATAAAGCTTTTATCACTCTCTATTCTTCTATTAAAAATATATTAAATAACTATTTAGAAAACCTAAGCCTTCAGTTAGATTATTATATTAATATAGAAACACTTAGAGAGCATATATATATTATAGTATAGCTTATAGTGCAGTTTTTCAGTTCTTTATATATCTAAGAGAGATTCTTTTTGCTTTCAGTAAGTTTTTATAACTGCTGAAGTCTGCCTTAAGTTTTATTCTCTCTAAAAGCTTCTACTATAGCTTATTCTGCAGTTAGTTAACTTATTAAGTTGCTTAGTTCTAATTAGTTAAAGTTTCTTATTATAAACTATAAAGCTAAAAGCACTTCTTTTTGCTTTAAACCTTTATAGAGCAGTTTTAAGATATATAAAATATATTTTTATATTAAAAATAACTTCTCTAACTATAAGGTTATATTTAGCTGTTAAAAGCAGTTTAGTTATATAGTAAGCAGATATCTATATATTAAAGCAGCTCTAAATAAGCATACTAATATATTTAAAAAACTATATTAAAAAGTTTAAGTTATTTAAAACCTTACAGCTTTAGCTTTTATAAATTGCATTTTTCTAGCAAAAGATCTAAGCCTCTATATCTTTCTTTATTAAGAGATATTTTCAGCTAGAGGCTGCAATTATTACAATATATTTAGTAATTATATAGGTTTTTCTTTTTCTTTCACTATAGCTAGCATATTCCTTAAGCTTATAAAACTACTTATTAAAACCTATATTAGCAGCATAGCAGTGCTTTAAAAGCTTAACAGAAGCTAAGTCTTTAATAAACTGCTAAATCTCTTATATACTCTTTATTATATTATCCTACTTCTTTTTAAAAAAGATATAATCTGCTTTAAGCTTATTATAAAAAGTGCAGTTTGCTATTAAGAGGTCTTTAAAGCCCTCTATATATACAGTTTTCTTATTATTTTCAAAAAGAATTAAAGCGCTTAAAGACCTTTATACTAAGTAGTTAGAGATATACAAAAGTTTTAAGAAAGCTGTTAGCCTTTAGTAAGCTGACAAATAGATATATATAGCGCTCTTTAAAAACCTCTTAAGGTCTATAGCATACTATATCTAATAAGAGCAGCAAAAAGCTTAGACTTAGTCAATCTAAAGAACCTAATCCTCTACACTCTTTAAAGGAATCTTTTTGCTATTTAGAGGTATTATTATATACTTATAAGTAGTTCTTTTAGTTCTATAAATAGCTTATTAGTATATTAGTAATATAAATTAAACTGTTAATTAATAAATTGACTTATATATATATTATATACTTATCTTTGAGAACAGGGAAAACTCTGCATGCAGTTATCCAGGGGCCTGCCGTTCTCGCTGGGCGGATTATCTATTTATCCGGGCTGCCCCTGGCAGCCAAGAAGCGCCATTCTAACCCCTGCAATCTGACAACTCCCAGAGGGAGGGGGGGGGGCCAGAAGGGGGTCCAGAAGGGGGGCCTAGAAGCGGGGCCAAAGCCAGGTTTCCTGGGCCTTCAGGGCCGACTTAGCGGCCAGGGCGGATTAACAATTCTCCAGATTTTCCAGGCCCTCGGCCCCCCTTAAAGCCCCCCCTCAAGGGCCCCCCCCCAGGCCCCCCTAGGCCCTAAGGCACCCCTGCTAAAAGAGTCAAGGCAATCAATCAAGTTTAAGCCTCAAACTTGACTTGATTGACTGGCGATAGCTTCATAATTGATTGATTGATTGATTGAACTTGATAAGTTTACTTGCCTTACGGGGAGCGCTGAAGACAATTACCGCGACTAGAGTGAAGACCATGAGCCATAGAGTTATTTTCAAGCGGGCTAGTCTTGCTTCTAGACGGGTTACGCAGACGGCTTGCCGGCTTTCGTCAATTTCGTTGTCCGCTTGCTGCTCCTCCTCGGGCAAGGCACTGTAAGCTGTCGAGAACCTCATTTTTGTCGGACCTAGTCAATCCGGCCCCTTTTCGTTCAATTTAAGGTCGGCAGTTGGTCGTGGGGCGCCGTAAGTTAGGAATCGACGAATCCCGCCGAAATTGTAGAGTCGGCGGTGACAAGAAGGAAGATGCCGCTTGGACTTAGGCAGAGGAAATGCAACATATGAACCTCAAGACACAAATCTCCCGTTAGTGGTGCCGGCGAAGTTATCGAGACTGCCTTCAGGCTGAATGATGACGTGTCTAATACACGTCTGCGGTTTCCGAAATTGACCGACCCAAGGAATTCGATCGTTAGTGCCCGCATTATGAGAGCAGTTGTTCAGAACTGCCGTTCGGGTCCACACGTGCGGCTTGCTGCTGCGCTCCGGCCTTTTACTGCTGAACGGCGATATACGAAAAAAGCAAGGAACAGTCGTATACGAGAAGTCTGGCGTCACGCGCTTGCCGGGCCGGCATTCCGGATGCTGTACACGGTACGACGAAACTTGCGTCTCAGAAGCTGGCATTTGGGTCGTTCGACTGTACTCGCGACACCACGCTGGAGATGCAAAATCAGGTCTTGGATATGCTTTTTCAAAAATACCCGGTAAAAGGGAACGTATTCGTCTTTAGATCCAAAGTAAAATTGACCCCTGTACCGGTGTGCCGGGTCCGCGGAAATGTTGAGAACTTCGGCACGGGTAAGTCGTTCTATCCCCCCCCCCCCCCCCACTTTGAACCCACAAGTCTATGCCTTGCCTACACAAAGTTAATACTATGTTCTGCTTCCCCACAAGAGTCTCAACTCTCGCCTCCACCAAGTCAAGCAGAAGCATGGTTCACGACTCGTGCTAGTTTCCTAGATCGATGTAGAACTTGAAGCAAGGAATGACGCAGATAGATTAGTTTGGCTATTGGTGGTTGTGATGGAGACCACTTGAGAGTCTACGAGCGGGAAAAACCATTAAAGAGCCAAATTTCTCCGTTGAAAATAGGGCTTCTCTCATCATCAAGCTTCCTGTCTTACACTTGCACCTTAACCACCAAGTTACATCTCATACATATCACCAGCCAGTCCAAAAACGCTGATATCAACTCCCCAGAGTTCCCAAATCCATCTCGGTCTCTCTTCATTCGCCAACGACGCTATTTCAAGAGTAAGAATCCTGCTTATACGAATGACGCCGCTCTAAATATTAATCAACCCTCGAAGTCCACAATGAAGTTCTCCGCCGTTCTCACCGCTATTACTCTCTTCGCCGGTGTCTCCATGGCATCTCCCAAGGGAATCGATACGTCTGTTGACGTTGGCAAAGGTGGCGCCGGTGGCCTCGAGTCTCGCGGTACTTGCTGCACCTGCCCTGATGGTCGCAAGGGATGTGGTGGATTCTGCTACACGAACTGCCCTCAGTGCATCTGGAAGAGCTGCTAGACGCAATGAATGACCTATTGGCCGTTTTTGACAGCCAACGTTGCTAGATGTGGTACGCCAGGTAGTTGGAAGATTGGATTCGAAGGATAGACCGGCAGATGAAAGAGTGGAGAAATATTGTCGATCGGCTTCGGTTTGTCTAGAGTACGCGCAAACACTCGGAACCCAATAAACTTATCGACAGAGAGAGTCAATGCTCCAAAACGTAATGAATGAGGTTTTGCTACTAAGAAAGTGACTGGACTAAGTTAATACCTAGTTAGCACTTGTTGATGGGCCGTTGTGGGTTCACATGGGACTTTCCGATCCCCTTAGACTGTAGGAGACGTCCTTAAACTGCATGTTGACCTATCCCATGACAGCAAGAACGCAACATCTTAAGCACGTCATCAGATAGATAGTCTTCTAATTTTGGAGATGGAGCCGCGCTCTGAGAGTGCAGTGTGTGGCAATAGGTTGGCGCAGAAACGAAGCGCTCTCATCGTTGGACTGGAAGTTATAGATTGAGATGTAAGCTGAGACAAAGATGCGTAATTCCATAGTAATTCATAGTTGTTGTTCCAAAGGTTTAATCTAAAATGCCCCTGGACAAGAATCTTTCCAAGCAGAACCCGCCATTTACAATAGAGCCACGCAGTCTACTGTCATGTCCATGGTAGTTGCCAGATACTCCCAAGTAGTCGACTATGGAGTTACTTTCTTCTGTCTGTAAAACTTTTGTTGCTGATTTATGAGCTTTCTAAGAATTATACCAGTTCTTCGTAGGGCCATGTGGAAAACAATGGAAGCCCAAGAGCCAAATCGGCAACTATAATGTCCGGAATCACTGAAACGATAATTTTGAAACAATTCATAAGAAAATTCTTGTCATCGGTAACACATGAAACCATATGATGCACAGCGGTGAAAGGGGGCACTTGGAGCATATTTTTAAGCCTGTAAGTCTATATGGCTTTGCAACCTGTGTCATCTACTGGTCTTTCCAAGACCCTACAGACCCAGATCCTTCTTTAGCCCTGGCAACACAGTGCCCTCATTAAACGACCACACCAACGCGCTGTTGTGTCCCGAGAACGCTGCGCCAGCCCAGTACGTGTTCCTCGCGCCCTCCAGAGCCAGGAGCTTCGCGTAGAAACCTTGCTTGATCTGATCCGCGGAGACACGCACGTTGTACGGCGCGTGGTTGGAGTAGTACGGGAAGGTGACCGTCTCGGCCGCGTCCTTGGGCACGGCGCCGACGGCGGCCAGGGTCGCCAAGTTCTTGCGGATGACATTCTTGCCGTCCTCGTCGGAGTAGTTGGTGTCGTTGAAGCCAACGGCGACGAGGAAGTCGCCCGGGGAACCCGCGGTGTAGAGGCCATTGGTGCCGGGGATGGCGGGCTGGTTGAAGGGGGTCGTGGCGCCGACGTTTTGGAGACTGTTGTTGAGGCCTTGGATCGTGGCGACGCCGGCCCAGTAGCCCAGGGCGGAGAACTTGGAGAAGAGGTTGCGCTCGTGGGAGGAGAGGTCGAATTGGCCGACGTTGTCCAGGGTGGGGGGAGCGGCGATGAGGAGCTTGCGGGCGCGGATGAGCTTAGGGGGCTGATCCGGTTGGTGGACGAGCACTGAGACGCCGGAGGCTCCGCGCTTCACCTTGACGATGGTCGAGTCGAGGAGGACGTCGTCGCCCAGCACCTTGGCCGCGGCGTCGTAGAGGCTACGTGTGTCGCCGGTGCCGGAGACGATGAACTCGCCAAACAGGCTGGCGAGCAGGCCCGGGCCAAGGCCCTTGATGCCGTAGAGGGACGGGATGGCGGAGATGTCGCCGGTCCACCAGTTGAACTGCGCGATGACGGGCAGGAGGGCGGAGAAGCCGTACTTCTGCGCCAGCTCGCCGAAGGGGACAGTGAGCTCCTCAGGGACGGGGTCCGGGACGAGGAAGCCCTGGTCGATCCAGGGGTACTTTGACAGGATGTTTGTCGAGTAGGCCTGCGCGGCGGCCTGGAGGGCCTGCTGCTGCGCCGCGGTCGCCGAGGCGTTTTGCGCGGGAATCGGGATGCCGAGGGAGAAGTCATAGCTCTGGGTGGTGCCGGACTGCGCGGTGAGGGGGTTCGTGTTGACGGTGGACACGTTGAGGCGGGAGAAGTAGTTGCTCACGACCTCGCGGTTCTCGAAGACGACGACGCCGATGTTGGCGGGGACCTTGGTCTGCGGGTTGATGTAGGTCTCGGCGTGGCCGCCAATCTGGGACTTCTTTTCGATCACGACGACCTTCGCGCCGGCGTCCTTGAGGTTGATCGCGGCATGGATGCCGGCGGAGCCGCCTCCGATAATGGCAAGATCAACTTCGATTGCATCCGCGGCATAGGGAGTTGCGAGGGCAGAGGGGAGGAGCAGCGCCCAGGGCGAGGCGAGACGGGAGATCCTCATTGTGATGTTTGGGGTATAGTACAATAGAAATAAGAGAGTGACTATTGGTAGGGAATGAGTGGACTGTCAGAGAGACTGGATTAGGTATTATTATGTTTGGAAGGGATATGTTCACGTATGATGTCTCAAAGACACCTACAGATGGAATCTCGAAATTCTAGCTTCACACAGGGAGGCGCATCTTCTTATAATCATTCCCAGCGAGCTACGGGCCCGACAGATCCGTGCCGGGGTTGATTGACTTTTGCAAACATATCGAATGCGGCAATACTCGCCCCGAGATTCGTAGGGCGTGCTTTGACGCGATGTTGACGCCTAGAGTGCAAATACTGCCGATGTTGCCTTCGCCGTTCCGGCCATACCGGGCGCCTGGTGTTATAAGATTGGTTTAATTAACACAGAAACCTTGACAGCTCGAGAATGCCGGCTTTTGCGGCGTCGGTGGGGCCCCGACGTTGTTTAAGCTTTGATTAGTCCCGTTCGCCGGTTGAACCTCCGGGTTGGCCTGGTCACGGAATCCTGGTCTAGGCTATGAGACCCCAGACCCAATGGAACGGAATATGGGGTTGGCGTTGCCGCGCGGGTCCCGTGCTCACAAAGGTCTGTTCAGTCTTTGAGAATGGCCATTGAATCTCGTCTGCTACTTCAGTCTATTGACAGATCTCTGCTAGCCATAGAGTTTTGATCTAGTCATACTGAAATGTAATGCAGCAAAAAGAAAATGGAATTGATAAAAGTATCGCAAACAACAAGACGAAAGAGATTACATGGAAGATGGGGGACTCTGTCCGGTTGGCTATGAATACTGAGAAATCCACCATATTTCTCACCCACAAAATGCCTTGATCGTCTGCTCGATCTTCGTATCACTAGGATCACCGGCAGAAATCATCAATGAATCCTTCACGTCGTCTAGCGTGATGCGACCGTTAGAGTCCCGAGCTTTACTGAGAAGTGAAGCGACTCGCAAGACGTTTTTGATGCGCCGTCCGTCCATAGGTAAACTTCCTAGTCTCTCGAACTCATCCTGAGATATGTCATGCCCGTCTCTCTCGGCCAGCCTCGCCCATATGAACGTCCTCTGACGTGCCTGGGGCTTTTCAAACTCGATACGGATATGAATCCTGGAGTAGAACGCGGTGTCGAAGTCGCCAATTCTGTTGGTTGTGAGAAATAGAATACCGGACTGGTACTCCAGCATCCTTAGAAGAACTGCAAATCATGTCAGTTTCTGTATATTCATTGCAATCGATGAGTTGCACGTACTTGAAACCAAAGCGTTTCTCTCAAGATTGTCTTCAGTTCGCTGTGCCATAAATGTATCCGCTTCGTCGAATAGAAGAACGGCACCCCATCGCTCAATACGCTGGAAGACCAGACGAAGCCTCTTCTCAATGTCGTCAACTTCGAGACCCAGTTCACCTCCTGTTGTGTAATACAATGGACACTTCAAACTTTCCGCTACAACTTCTACGGGACGCGTTAATGATGTGAAAGTCAATCTTGCATCATATCTCTTACCTGCAGTCATTGTTTTGCCACTGCCTGGTGGTCCATGAAGAAGGAATACTAGACCTCTGCCCTTGCCGGCAACGATATCATCGAACATGCTTCGCCCCGCCCGATGCTCGCGTACTAGCTTGCGTACACTATCCTTTCGCCTCGGATCGAGATACAAACTATCATATGCATTCTCATTCCACTCAATCTCCCCAATATGACTTAGAAGGAAGAAACCCCAATGTTGCTTCGTCAATGAAAACCCTGGAATTAATGGAGGCATATACGCAAGATCCATGTCAACTGACTCTTTATTTGAAGTCAGAGTTGAGCCTTCGGCAAGATACTTGTTCGTTCCAATGTCCGGAGACGTTGAAAATTGAGACCAAGGCGAAGAATGATAATCACGTATCTCGTCGCGAAATCCTGGGCATTCCTCCACAAAACCTGCGGAGTCAATGATCACTCTACCAACACACTGGAACTTATCAGACTCATTCGTGATCCCCACAAGACTTGCTTATTGGGGAATACTTACTTGAGATGAATGAGATTCTCGAAACAAGTCCAAGACCGCCGATTTCCCGTCAGAATAGCTATTCTTTCTTTCAAAGTCCTCTTCATACAATTCCCATACAGGTCCATTGTAATGATGATGGAAGCCTGAAAACCTTCGAGCCGAAGAGTCCTCTGGTCCAATTGGGCCACAAAGCTCAGCGTACCTTTGCCCTCTGACCCTCAGAGACTCAAAAAGCTCTTGGTTGCCGGGGTGATACTTTAAGGGGTATGCTGTGAGATCCGTGATGGTCTTGGGTCCGACCCATTCCGCAAATGAAACTTTGGCAAATACCGGACCAAAGACTGTCCCATTGAAGCCCCTGTACTTCATTGTTAACTCGTATCTTTTCTCGTCGTCCACTTCGATCAATTGACATCCATGCATCACAGCTGCCCAGTAGGTTGGGATATGTGATAGAAAGCGGTTCATGAGAAGAACAGGGGAACCGGGGGCAAAGATGAAGGGAACAAGTTCGAAAGTTATCAATCCGTTGGATTCCAGAGGCTCCAACTCGTCGATTGTGCGAGACATGTAGTCTTCTTGGAACTTCTGTAGGAGTCGCAGCTCCTCACGTAAAGATTCGTCAGTCGCGTCCTCTATCGCCTCCTGTATTCGGGCTTGACAGTGATAAATCTCCACATAGGGCTCTTGGATGATAATGGGTTCCTGATGAATGTTTATGTTCACTAGCCCCTCGGAGAGTTTGATGAATGCAGCCCTTAGTGTGTCGGATTGAATGTCGAGTCGCGACTTCATAGGTCCATCTCTGTCGCCCACTGGTATGATGTGCCGAAGAACCAATGCCACATCCCCGAAGCGTGCTTCCTTGCGTTTCTGTTGTTTGATATTTTCACCGGTGCGGTAAACGGTTGAGATGTCTCCCCAGGGGTATGTCTCTTGTGTAACATCTTCAATTTGAGCCCGATATGGCCGGTCTTTCTCGTCAGGCTTGGCTTTAGGCTTGTATCTGACGTAGAGGCTCTCAAATTCATCATCGTCCATGCTTGCGTTTGAGAGGGCGAGACAAGCTAAACAACAATCTCCGAATCACGTGTTGGTTTCGTAGGAATAGACAGAACTCTTGGGAACAATCAGACAATCAAATACCAAGTCCGGTGGTCTGAAAGTGTCGTCTTTAATTTCTTTCTTGAAGGTTGTCCGAAGGAAGTAGCATAGTACTCGAGTACTGAGGGCGGTGACATCTTGACGGTGAGTGCTGCCTGATCTACCTAGTGTGGGTTGCATGTTGAAGCAGGCTGCGGTTTTCCAACGGCCAGAACTCTAACCATTGGGCAGCAAGATGATGCCAAGACAATAAAACAGGATCAAATCCATGTTGAGCGTAATACCGACCGGCAAGTGTCGGCTAATGGAGTCAGAGTCTTCCGGGCCGATTCCCAAAATACCAACGAGGGGGTAATGTTACGTTCTTTAATCAAGTAATGCCACATCTGGTCCTTCAACATGAAGCCTTTCTCTTGAACAACAATAGAGATATCTCAAATATAGATTCGAACGCCAAGTTCAAATACTTTTTCTGTCAACTGTAACAATTACGCGCAAGAAATCAACATGTCGAACTTACGAAAGCGTGCTTCACTCCCTCTGGCCCTTCCTACTTCCTTGCCGTCAAAGTCACGCAAACTTCAATCACCAGAAGCCCATCCGGGGAGACAAACAAAATATACGCTGCCGAAAGTTGACATTAGTAAGGTCTGCCAAGCGGTCATGGCACACAAAGCTTTCGAGTTGCAAGCGGGCTATGTGATTCTTGATCTCCCCAATTTCTGCGATCTGACACGCTACGGGCATATCACCGAAGATGAGGACGAGGTCCTCTGCAAGGAAGAAGCTCGCAGATTGGTGAAAATCGCAAACACGGACAGCCCCGTCAGATTGCAAGGTAAAGAGGACATGCTTGGACCAGCCGACGCAAAGGGCTACTCCCGACTTCACTGGCTGGGACATCGTTTGATACAAGCCCTCCAGATCTGCCAGCACGACGCACTCTTGGTCATGGTCGAGAACCTCAACTGGTACTCGACCCATTTAGCCTGCGCCAAAACCCAGGCACAGATACTCGCCGACTTCGACCCAACGCTTGGGCAAGAGCGGTTTTCGGGGTCCCAGTCCCTTGCAGGGGAAGAGTACAATCGATGCTACCACGCAATGGTCAATTATCTCACTGCAGTGCTCGTAAGAGTGATCTTACAGAGCATACGGGGCGATTATTGGATAAACAATATCATCGCAGTCATCGCAAGAATCTCGGCCAAAATGAAGGTGATCGGGAACGACCTTCTTACAGCTGTTGAGCAGACGCTACAAAATGGGAGGGAAGCCCGAGCTCGCATCAAGAAAGACGAAGAGAGAAACTCGGAATATTTACCAAAGGACCTAGATGATGCTCTTCTGGACGATACCGAAGCAAGAAAACCTATCACCAGTCAGGCCGGTCGCGCTAGGAAATATTTCATGGAGAAGGACCTCATACACACCGCCGTTACCGATATGCTGACCAATTCTCTTGCCGCGTTCGCCGTCAGCAATCCCTTGGCACCGGGGATAGACGAATTCGAGAGCAGCATCACTCTGTATGAGTCTCTTACCACGACGGAGCAGATCCTTCTCTGTGAACAAAGAGACGGTGGCATAGGCGCTGCCAGTGGAGTGGGCGTTACGCGCGCGTTCACGGCCGGGTTTCAAGTCTGCCTTGGCACGTGGGAGACGCTCGAGCAAGAACCCACCATCCATGGGAGCACGAGATGGACATCCATCCAGTGGAGGAGCTCTGTGGTGGACGACAAGGGGAAGCTCCAGCCCGAAAATAGGAGGGGCGCCGTCAAGTTGGGGTCCATGAGAAAGGTCATTGCAGCCACGGTACCCTATGCGATGATTTCTGGCACCTTCAGTGCTTCTCTCCACACGCTGATTGATCGCATTCTTTTCAGCTCCGGCCAGGACAGCCGGTATGCTTTGCTGCTGGTTGAACAACCCAAGATCATTTGCTCAGCAGTGCTGCGAACTAGTCAATACGAATCTCGACGACCAGCTGAAAAGGAGAATGACGATGCCTGCCCTGTTTCTGAAACCTTTATGCTTCAAAAACGAGCAGTTGGTCATGAGGAGCCTTCCGAATCGTCCGACGCATATGCTCAGACGATAAGCTGGGCATTGATGAAGAGAAAAAGGGAGCCCAAACTGAGTGACAGAGAGGAGGCAAAAGAGGCTCTGGACACCGTACTGGAAGAGTACGTTAAATGGGTCATTGACGACAACGCCATCATCATCTCTTGCAAGTGGTACGCTTGGGGCACTCTGCTAGTTTGCGCTTTGCTCGTCATAGGGGGCCTTGCGGTTGGCTTTTCATTGGGTGAACGAATCAACGGCGTAGACCCTTTCAATATCAGTGTGTTCTGCTGGGTTCTTGCTGGATTCGTTCTCCTTGTCGCCAAGGCCATTCGAGTTGAGAACTGGCCGTGGAGTCGTTTCCTAAGGGGACAAGTCACATGTCGTTCGATCAGCGAAGTTGTTGCCGTCAGCGGCGTCGATGCACAGCTTCTAATTGCTCTTCTCCTCAGGATCGATAGCCAAACCTACTTGCGAACTCGGGGCCCGTTCAATGTCATGTTCCTTCGACATACGGATGATATAGAGGGTGGCTTCTCCATCGACGTTCCTATCAAAATCGAAACCGCAATCGAGGGTGGCTGGATACCGATCAAGATCCTCGGCGATGCAGGAACTGGGATACTGTTCCTCTCGGCACACTCTTGGTCTCCGTATAATGTGATCTCTCATCGGGATTCACATGTGGAGCATCCCATGTGCCGAGACACAACTCACCCATATTCGTTAGTTGAAGGGAAGCCTTGTTATCGTTTGACCAAAGATCGAGTGGATATTTCACAAATTCTGGGCATATTCAAGCAGGAATGTTATTTCTACTGACTGAAAGAATACACTCTAATGACTTACTGAACGAAGAGACATCATGTTGCCTTGCGTCTTTCATTATTGTCACATAAATTTAGTAAAACTGAGAATTCCGGGCCGAACAAGCCTATTGTAGTCCCAAGTCCTCATATGAATTGGTACATCGACACTGCTTCATTTGACGACGCACGGGTAAAAGCTTCTAGGTGCACTTCTAGGTGAAACAAATGTTCAGAGCGTACGGAGTTCGATTACGCTCTTTTAGTTTTAGAATATCGATAGAGACTGGGCTGCGCAAATTGGCGCAACAATCTTCTAGTCTGTACTTGACCGCCGGAATTTTTCTGCCAAATCTCATCTTATGGATCCTCTCGGCATCACAACAGGCGCATTGTCTTTGGCGGGCACCGTTTTGACTGCTGCAATAAAGATCAAAAAGTTGGTTGACGATCTCAGAGGCGCTCCGCAGGCCATTTGCGATGTTGCAGACGAAGTACAGATCGTGCAAATGGTTCTGGTGCAGGTTGAGAGCATTATCGAACGATGCCCACAGGCAATTATGTCATTCGACCTTGTCGACATATTCAATGTCGCTGTCAAAGGCTGCGAAGCCACACTTCTTTGCATCTTCGAAGAGTATCAGCAGATATTCCATCGTGAGGATTGGAAGGCCAGAGTGATAGTTTTATGGAAAGATGCAGAGATGAAGCAGCTGCTCGACCGAATTGACCGGAAGAAATCTTCTCTGGGACTTCTGGTACAGCTCTTGAACTCGTAAGTGGTTCGGTAACATCATGGATCTAAGACACTTACGCCTTCTAGACAATCCATCGTTCATGCAAATCTTTTTCAACATAACTCTACGCTGCTTGTGGCGAAGCAAGACCTTCTGGACCTCATTCCCTGTTACCCTAGTCTCCGGGAGAATATCCTAGAATCCCTGGATCACGACACACGGAACAGCATTCTTGGGTACCAAGAGTCCATAATAAGTAGCACTAAGTTTTCGTTTGATGGCGAGGTTCTCAACTCTGGCCCCTACAGACGAGTGCATGAATCTAAGCAGGAGATCCCAGCTTCAAGAGGGAATTCTGATCACGGTCTGTCTCTCAAATATAGCATCTTAGTCGTTTACCCAACTCATGCGCTAACTTATGGTGTAGAAATTCAATGCAGTGGCAGTGTATCTCGTCAGTCAGAAGAAACAAAGTGTAAATAGTCATCTCGAAAGAAAACGCCGGCAACGCCGCATATCCAAATAACACATTAGAAAAATGATGGCTCTAACTGCTTTCTAGTCCTAGACTTCGAGAAAATCGACCTAGAGGCTTCCACCAAATTTCTAGAAGATCTGACTCAATTTGGTCGGTTCATGCTCGACTTAGAAAATTCACACCAAATACCTGCCGATGCCATCTGGAGACAAGAAAAAGTCCGCATCGCAGTCATTGACACAGGCATTGACCCACAGGATGCTCTCATCAAGGAAGCTCTACATTCAGGAACCATTCGAGAATGTCGTGAATTTGTCAACGGTAATTTAAAGGATGATTGTATTGATGTCCAGGGGCATGGTACGCATGTTGTGCGACTTCTCCTGGCTCATGCTCCGTCGGCAGAGCTTTTCTTGGCCAAAGTTGCCGACCACAACACATTACACGATGAAGAGTTGAGACAGATATCAAGAGTAAGTCAGCTTTACTCAACCTATAGCGATGGTCTTTTTACTTAATATGACTAGGCCATTGAATGGGCACATTCACTTGCGAAGGCTCACGTCATAGTCATGGGATTCGGTCTTGATAGACACCACGAGTCGATGAACGCATCTATGCGAAAGGCTTTCATGGATGACACAATCTTCTTCGCTGCTTGCAGCATTGGTCGTAGCCGGCCCCGTGGTTTTCCAGGCAACAGCCAGTATGCCATCTGCATTCATGCTTCCGACGGCTCTGGGCGCATAGCGTCAATCACTCCTCCACCTAGACAGCTAGGGTACAATTTCTCCACACCCGGCCTCAACATTAAATCGCGCTGGAAAGACAAAGATGTTGCGATCTCGGGAACAAGTTACGCAACGTCAATTGCAGCTGCTATCGCAGCGAATTTTCTGGCGTTCTCAAGATTCGCGTGCAATCTTGAGAAACATGAACACGAGCGTCTTTGGTCGTTCTTTGGGATTTCCGAGCTGTTTCATCATTTATCGGAGAAGAGAGATGATTACGACTTTGTGCTGCCATCACGAAGTTTGGCTGGTCACTCGAAGTTGATCATACAGAACGCAATTCAAAACGTCGTGGAGGGAGCTTGAGGTTGTAATTGATGGGTACTTAGGGAAATGGCGACTTATCGTGCGTCCGACAGAGATCGGCTGTAGTGTATAGGTGAACTTTACGATATTGAACAGTGATATCTTTCGTAGGGGTGTCATTTGTACTTATATGACTGTCGGCAGGCATGCCATGTGTTTACTAGCTCGATTTCCATTCGTCAAAGATCGTAGTCTGTCACTTGATACAAGCAAAAACGATGCGGTCAATACACTCATAGGTAGCGTCGTAGGCCCCGTAGATTCAGTTACTCGAACATTCTGGGGGGGCGGCCTTCACAGTTGCGGTTTAAACCAAATTGTACGGCATGGGGATCTTTATACTGCATATTGATTTACAGCGGCACTGTCAGGAGTGTTCCCATTTCCTGACTTTTGGGTCCGAGTTCAGTAATCTAGCACATTTGTTGTAATCAAACGAACATCAAAAGACCCAACTCCGAACTCCGTGCCTGCAGCACACGAGTCAACGACCCCATTCCGTCCGTGTTCGTATCCAGTCGGAGCCTAGACGCATGCCGTTGCGTCGTGCCCCGGTGAAAGCAACCCGGCCCCGGCAGGTGGAGGTGGGGCTTGAAAAGCCGAAAAGCCGATCGACGCTCTACATCCAGCGGAATCAAAGTCCGACGCATAAACCTTTGCGGAGTTGTTGCGGAGTGGGACTTGATGTTGTATCAAAGATGCAGCCAAGTTCGGACGCGGGCCTTTCGCTATCGTCCGGCACGGCAGTCGTCGACGGCTCGGGCCACTGCATGGCGGGAGTTCGTCCAACAGGGGTTGAGGAGATCGGTAGATCTTACTTGTGACGAGACTCTTTTAGTCCAAGGGAGGACTGTTGGCTTTCGAGGCTCTGTGTTCGTCCTTTCATCCAACCTTCTGACGAACTCATACACGAGTCTGTCAACCGACACAATGCCAGCGTTAAAGGATGCCGTCACGTCAAATTTGACACTTGGTTCTGCCATCTTATTCCTCGTCGCTGCTGTAAGTCTGATGTTATACAACTAGTATCCAAACGCTAACTCCCATTTTAACAGGGCGTGGTCTACAGAGTCGGAATCGTCATCTACAGGCTCTTCTTCCACCCCCTCGCCAGCTTCCCCGGTCCCAAACTCTACGCCGCATCCCACCTCCCCTTCCTCACACAGAACATGCTCTTGGGCACTTTCACAAAAGACACCGTCAGACTCCACGAAAAGTACGGCCCCATCGTCCGCATCTCCCCCAACCGCCTCGCCGTCGACGGCTCCCTCGCCTGGTCCGAGGTCTTCTCCAGACGGCCCCATCAACCCGAATACGAAAAGACGGTCGAGGCCTACGGACTGCCCGGCCGCATCGGCATCTTCCCAGCCTACCGCGATGACCACCGCCGCCAGCGCCGCCTCATGGCGCACGCCTTCTCCGAGGGCGCGCTCAGCGAACAGGGCTTCATCAAGCACTACCTCGACCTGCTCATCTCCCGCCTCGGCGAGCAGGCGCGCGAGGGCAACGTCCTCGACATGACGCGCTGGTTCAACTACTTCACCTTCGACGTCATCGGCGAGCTGGCCTTCGGCGACCCCTTCCACTCGCTCGAGAAGAGCAGCTACCACCCCTGGGTCGCGATGCTGTTCCAAAGCATCAAGGCGGGCGCCAAGCTCAACTTCCTATCGCAGTACCCCGTCCTGCGCCCGCTGCTCTTCTTCATGATCGACAAGAAGGACATCGAGAAGAAGATCGAGTCGGACAACCTGGCCCGCGAGAAGACGGAAAAGAGGCTCGCCCTCGGCTCGGATACGCGCAAGGACTTCATGACGTACATCCTCCGCAACAACAAGGACGGGAAGGGCATGAACCATGAGGAGATCCACGTCAACGCGCGCGCCCTCATCGTTGCCGGAAGCGAGACTACGGCCACCGCACTCTGCGGCCTCACCTTCCATCTGACGCGCACGCCTGAGGTGTACCGTCTCCTGACGGATGAGATCCGCAACGCGTTTACGACCGAGGAGGAGATTGACATGAAGTCCACCGCACGTCTGCAGTACCTCCACGCCTGCCTCGAGGAGACTCTGCGAATCTACCCCCCAGCCGCCGAGACGCCTCCTCGTGTTTCGCCCGGTGACTACATCGACGGCCGCTTCGTACCTGTCGCGTAGTAGGGGTCGTAGAAATGGGTGAAAAACGGGTTAATTTCTTGGAAACAGGGATGTAAGGCGAAGGCGTATTAAATACGCCTGTGCCACATGAAGCTATAAAGCCACAAGTGGCTGAGTGGCTACAACACATCCCCCCAGCTTTACGTCTAAGACGCGAAGCTGCAAAACGAAGCTATATACAAATGAAAAGAGGCTTGTTCGCCTCGCTCTTATATAGATAGCGTGTAAACGTCGCTCTACTGCAGTCTCTGCTAAGGGCAGTCTCTATGGATCAGCCCTGTCGCTACGTCTATCCTCTGCTAAGCTAGCGCTGCTCCACTACAGTCTCTGCTGAGGGCAGTCTCTGCAGATTGACATTACTTAGGCTATATTATCTAAGGTGCTACTCTACTGCAGTCTCTACTGAAAGCAGTCTCTGCAGATTGATATTGCTTTATATAACTATATCTAAAGGTAACTATAATAATACTTATATCAAACGCAGCATCTCTAGCATCTCTATAATTTATTCTTCACTTTAAAAGCAGTCCTAAAGACAGCTCTACTCTAGCCCTAAAAGCATCTCTAGAATAGTCTCTTTTTTACTAGCTGTAAAGCAAGCTTTATACTTAGCCTGTTTGCTTTATAATGCTATCTCTAAGCAGCTACACTTTATAGCTAACTATTAATGCTCTCTACTATATAGACACTTTTAGAAATTACTATCTCTATAGCTTCTACTTAAAGCAGGGATGCTTTATATAGAGTTTTCTAAAATTATAGAGAGGGAAGGCTTTAGGCAGCCTCTAAGCATAGCATAAATATTATACTAGCCTTCTCAACTTATATACTAGTTAATAAGGGCAGTAAAGATTGCTTTATACTTAATAATACTATGTATAAGCTTATTAGTCTCTTTTGCTATAATAAGTTTAATAAGGCTTTATTCAGCTTAAAATAGCATAAGGCGTTTGCTAACTGCTTCTAAAAAGATGCATAAAGCAAGGACCCCTTAGATCTTAAAGATCTTATATGCTTATATGCATTAATATGCATAATGCTACTTCTAGTACTATACCTTTAGATTTATTATTGCTATAGCCTTTTATAATAAAGCAAGGTAGTTATTTTATATAGTAATAACTATAGAGAGAACTGTTAGCATAAAGTAGTTTTTAAACATATAAATAAATGCTTAAATTGAGGTGTTTTTAATAAAAATAAGGTTGCTCTATATTATTAATAATATCTTACAGTTAACTATAGTATAAACCTAGTTCTAGATAAAGTAGTAGCCTATTATAAGCTTCTTTTGCTTTATAACTTATATCTTATAGTTTGCAATCTGTTCTATATATTCTTCTTAAACATCTTTAACTGTAAATATAAGTAGCAGCAGCAGCTTAATATTAATAAGGTTCAGCTGGTAAGTATAACAGTAAGCAGCTTATTCAGTATGAAGTTAGATATATTTGCATTAAGCTTCTTCTTATTGCTTTATATGCAGTTTGTTAAGCATAAAAAGGTGTGTCACTTGCTATATTAAATTAAATGCCTCTTCGCTATGAGGGTTGATATATTTCTATATACTGTTCTAAAGTACATAGAAGTGTAGTTATATAAACTATATAAGCTAGTTATATTGCTTCGCAAGGAGTATACTAGTTAGCTGCTGTAGTGCTATTAAAAAAGATATTATGAGATAAAAAATAAACTGCATCAGGCTACAGCCTACTTTGCAGCATATCAGAAGGCGTGAAGCATCATATTAAGAGCTGGGCTTATAACTGTTGCGTAGTAGGGGTTGTAGAAATAAGTGAAAAACAGGTTAATTTCTTGGAAACAGGGATGCAAGGCGAAGGCGTATTAAATACGCCTATGCCACACGAAGCCATGAAGCCACAAGTGGCTGAGTGGCTACGACAGTACCCAAAGGCGTAAGTTCCCTTCCGCTTCTCATCGTTGGAAACCCATTACCTGCCAATGTGTTGCTGACTCCGTAAACAACAGACCTACATCTCCGTCTACCAATGGGCAACCCACCACTCCCCCCGCAACTTCACCGACCCGGACGCCTTCAGGCCCCAGCGCTTCCTCCCCGACGCGCACCCCCTCTACGAGGCCCGCTACGCCTCGGACAACAAGGCGTCCTTCCGCCCCTTCGCGGCCGGCCCGCGCGACTGCATCGGCAAGAACCTCGCCTACGCGGAGATGCGCCTCGTCGTGGCGCGCTTCCTCTGGAACTTTGACGTCGCGCTGGAGCCGGGCCAGGACGACTGGGTCTCGTCCCAGCCGGCATTCAACGTGTACGATAAGGGGCCGCTTTTGGTGAGGTTGAGGCCGAGGGCGACCAAGTTGGTGGAGGCTTGAAGTCCTTGAAGAGTATGGAAGAATAGCTGGAGGAGGTGTGAGATGTGATCTGCGGTTATTGTGGGCGTTTGGGGTTTGATATAGAGGTCGACGCAGATTTTAGAACAAGCCCGAAGACGTGTGTTGTTGAACGGGTTTCTCAGCAGATGAAAATTTGGTTCTACTCCTTATCTGATGAGCCCGGCGCGAGACTTAGACTACTTCTTGAATGCCGTGTAACAATTATTTGGTTAACTATAAACAAGGTCAAGTTGGACAGTTTGCGAAGTCTTGATTCAGTATAGAGATAAAAATATGCAAACCACAAAATCAGTACGTGTCACAGAGACTAACACAAATATCATACGAACACTGCACACATATTCTGCCAGCAAGAACTAGACCTACGAGTTTTCTTTTCTCAAATCTATCACGACCAGACACACCACTATAAACGCAACCCATCCTCTCTGGAACAAACCTCCGTGGCCATCCCGTCACCTTCGCAAGCAACATCCCGCCAGCCAAACTCCACAACCCACAACCCACAACGGACCCGCCTCACAATCGAGTCATATGCAACTTCCCCTGCTCAACACTCCATCAACATCCGATATGGTGTAGTGGCCAACATGATGCCCTCTCATCTCTGATGCGAGGTTAGGCATAGCCCCGAGTTCGATTCTCGGTTTCGGAACACTTTTTGCATTTTTGCTCACACCTTTTCATCTTCATCACGTTACGTCTACACAGGAAAGCCGCCATTCATTCAGTCCTGCTTCCGGTCGACTCCCGCCATCCCTCTGGCTGGAATTCTCGACACGAGAGGAACCTAAAGTTTTCGAGGGCGGTGGAGCCAAGTCGCGTCTCGCACCAACACCAGATCACATGAGAACACCCACCAGCGAAAGGAGACCTCACACACCAAACCAGAAAGAATCCCGTGACCGAAACACCATGCATCCCTCCCCTCCCACCCTCTCCAAAAAGGCCAAAATCCACCACAAGCGCTGACACCGTCCACCCAAACACGGCCCAACGATAGGTTTCCCGAGAATAGACGGCGCGCGGGCGGCGGGCGCGGGCTGCGCCGCCGCCGCCGTCACAGAATCCTTCCCGCGGAGGGGCGGAGGGGGTGGTCGTGATGACAGGCTGACAGGACTAATTAGCTTCACCACCAATAAATAACAATGGGATTATCGATGACGGCCGCGCGCGTGGGGTCTACTAAGCGCCAGGAACGTCCAGGGACCGCAAGACCATGGTTTGCATCATTGACAAGGCATCTCGAAACACTGAGCGTCTACTTTGTTCGTTCAGTTCGTGGGTCCGGACGAGGTCACGCATTACCCTTGAAATGATGAGAACCAGAACGAGACGCGTTAGACACGTTCCCTATCCGCTGTGACGACCGGTGGGAGTTCATCATCCAGAGACTCAAATGCCAATAACCAAACCTAGCATCGCGTACAGCGCCTCGCAAAGAATCCCTGCGATATTGTCAAATATTCTTCGCGGTCTCCGGAGACCGGCTCGCCTCGACTGTCGCCGTGCTCCGAATGCGACTGTGAAAGGGCAGGTTTGCGACGATGATCCAACAAGCTTCGAGCAGTGTGGCCGAATAGGAAACCAGAAGTACAGCACCGTCCTCTCATTCGTCGCGACAAAGCTGCAACCTAGGTTAACCCCCTCCTTTGCGATTCGCGAACGACAGGGGACGGCAGTCGTCAAGGAGCAAGCAAGCAACTCTACGCGACTCCATGCTCGGCCGTCCCCTGGAAAGTGGAAATAACTCTCCCATGGGTGATTGAAGTCGTGAAGACGACGATCTCAAAATAAAGACGCATGCCGCGTCTCGCGAACTGCACGTATCATTATCGTTAGGTTCCCCACCAAAAAGGCAAGAACGCGGGAATGAAGGACGAGGATCAAGTCACACGGCTTGTGGGAGCGACGGGGGGCGCGCACGCGCGCGACCGATGCAGGAAAATAGCTCTGGCGGGACATGTCCATGCCTCCTCTATGCGGGACAGGCTCTGTGGCGTGCGCCTGGGCTGCGGGAGCTTGTAAAGGCAACGGCTGGGACGGGCGTTCGCTGGGCTACAAATTTGGCATTTGGAGCCCAGAAATGCATCGACTTGTCTGCCCTGCGTGCGTGTCTTTTCGTCTGATGACTCTGGCGATCAAAACGCGTCCTGCGGGGAGGCTCGCACTGGCTGGGCGTCCAGCTTCATGTGCCGTAGATCGCCCTTCCCTTCCCGTGTTGTCAGATCAGGCAGACTTGGCAGGCGCGGTGGCTGACGGGATTCTGGCCGACGGAGGATTGGGCATTCGGGCAGATATCCAAAAGTAAACACGACAAATCTCCATGCGGAAAATGCTGCTCTGGACAATCAAACCGACAGGTGATATTTCTGCTCGCATTAACCGCCGCCCGGGTGATTTGATGATGAGGGCGACATGAGAAGTGAGCCGCGTCAAAGCCCGTGTTCCAGAGTATCGACCGCTGTGACGTCTGTCTGGTTCCCGGAAGGGCCTGGAACAGCACTGGAGATGAGGGATGACATGGGTGGTGTTGGAGCAACACGCGGAGTGTGAAGAAGTCGATACTCAAGGAGGCTCGGCATCTCGTAAAGGCTGACTGAATGGCTATCAGCCCGTCTCATCACACCAGGCGTTGTTGACTTGGCGATCCGCAGCAGCAATAACTTCCAATGGTCAGATGCCGGGCAATCTCCCTCTTTGCCTCGTCCTCAGACTGGCCCAGTGCATGCGTCCGTGTGGCTCCCCTCAGAGAGGCGTGACGCCCTCCCACCCACTCGAATCAGGGAAAAAGCAGGCAGCTGACCACTAGGCAGCGGCAGAAATGCCGCGTCTCCAACCACTCAGATAATTCGTACGAGGCGAATTCTCATCCAATCGTTTGTGTGTCGCGTCCACCGCCGCATATTCGTGTCAGGGTTTGAGGTGAGCCAGGCAGGCGGAAGCTCCTCCTGTGGCTATCAATAAACCGAGAGATGTGGAAGCTCGTGACAGCAACTCTCAAGACTCCAACCGGGTTCTTCTCGGTCTTCGTGCTCACCTGACTTCTTCAGAGTCAAGTGCAAGCACGGCGAGAGACCTGCAGTGAGCAGATGTCTCCCCACGCGCTGCGCTGCACGGGTGCGACGACCGACGAACCCGGCAAACCCCACCACGATTGTCAGCTCGTGAGACAGCCCAAGCCTCTGATACACCAACTGCATGTACTTTCCTGCAGTCATATTTCTGTAAGTAGCTATCTCCGAGCGGCCGGATGCAGGTTTTGCGACTCCGAGACCTCGGAGGGACACGGTCGAACGGCTGCAGTACGAACAAAACTACGGCGGACGCGCCCGTCTGGTCTGCTGGGACCCTTTGCCATCATCCATCCCGTCACACCGACTCTCTGGGATACAGAGTCAGTGTCCAGCTTGCTTGGGGCTCTTGGTCTGCCTTGCTTTGCTGGATAGAATACCTCGTTTGGCGTGTAATGCCGTGGAGTGTTGAGGAGTCATCCATAGTGGTCTGTGCCGAGCGCGATCCAGCGTCATTGTGCTTGGTGCCTTGGGTACGGTACCAAGGATCAAATGCCCTCCAGAAACCGAAAGAGTACGTATTGCTGGCGATGCCAATGTACGAGGAGATGAGCATCACAACCGAGCCAACCTGCTCCCTCGAGAGTGTCACTCCCATGTTCCCCGCCTGGCTGGCGGCGGGAAGACTGAAGAGTTCTCATGCCAAAGGCACATGTACATGTACCTGGATTCCAGGCCAGGGTAATGCTGCCTCAGAAGTCGAAAGAATTTCGTCAGAGAATTAATGCGGTGTGTGTCACGTGGGGCCGAGTGGCTGAGAGTGGGTCCTCAATGGAAGAAGAAAAGCGTGGTGCGGCGCGGACGGAGCTGGGCCAGAAAAAGCCCGGAGATTCAAGACTGTGACTCTTGCAGGGGAGGCCCAGCCGCACAGGCGGGAGCCGGGGGAACTTTGCCAGTGGCAGTCCAGAGATCGACAGTGCGTGCCCTGAGCGATTGGGACATTGGGGAGTGAATTGTGAGAAGCGAGCCAACAGAGCAAGTTGTTCGCGTCGGATAGGCTTGATTCCCCAGTCGAAGCATCGCGCTCGCTTTGCTTTCCCGCAGGAGCTGGCCTGTTAACGACCACTGGGTCCATGGTTTTCAGAGGCCTGTGATATCCAGAGAGTGCGGCGCGTCCTTCTGTGTCCGTTGCGGGCAGAGAGGCAAACAAATGTCCTTCGGAACAACTCGTCGTATTCCATTCCCCAGCCTCTCGTGAACTTGACTTTTGCCCCTCGCCGTTCCAGAGCCAACAGCCGAGGGAGGCTAGCACGACCGGCCGGCGAAAAGAGGAGTGGTCACCGCCTCTTCTTTTTTTCCCATGGCTTCTCCGCACTGTCCGTGTGTCCCACTTCCGTCACGGCGATAGATGGCAAAAAACGAGGCAGAGTCGAAAGCAGTCGGTAGCTTGGAGTGAATCGGTCGCTAAAATTAGCCCTTGCTGAAGTGCCAGCTCACGACTCTGTCGATCGACCTCATTCCTCGGGCAGTTGGAAGTCGGATCAGGCTTTCGCTTGTGTGCCGAAGCTGACCGACTTATTTGTGGCGTCACCCGCTCGCATACAGCAGACAGGCCATGAAACCAGATGCTAGTCGTTGAGAAACAGGAGGGACGGAGATAGTCTGAGGCAGCCTGAGGGCTAGGTGCTGTGCTGTAAAGGATAGACACGAGCTCAGGCAGCTCAGGGGAGCTCTTCGATCCGGCTTGCTTGCGCGTGTTGGAGCTTGGGTCAGGTCAGGCCAGGCCAGGTCAGGTCAGCGTAGGTACTCCGTACATACGGTACCTACCCTCCGTGCCTCCGGTGGTGATGGTCCGGGTAGCCATCAGGCAGTGGCAGGGTGGTCGGTCGGGGTAGGCATTGAGCAGCAGCAGTGTGATGAGTCTCTCCTCGTCTCATGTTCTCGCGTCTTCACTGTTGGTGCGTGCAGCCTTGCTTTAAGAGAGGGAAATGCTGAAGTAACGTGGCAGATGGAGACCTTGCCCCATGCGGAAAAGTCGAGACCTGGGCGCAGAATTTGAGAGGTTGACAGGACGGACGGTCTAGACACCGCTCGGGGAAAATAAGCTGTCAAAAGGTGGGAAATGTTCAGGATGAACGGCGGAGTCGATTACCAAAGAATTTCCAACTGCTGGATACTCAGATAGAGTAGCCAGCCAGGCGGATGAAGTAGTGTAGATGTGTGAGTGCGTTATGAACGATGGATAGCGGTTGTTGGGCGCGGATCGAGGGACGACAGTGAAGGAGCCTTGGAGGTGACTGGACAATTGGCAACCTCTCCACCCACGGCGAGGAAGTCACAGTCGCATGCCATGCCGTGTGCACGCCCAGAGGGGTGGCTGCATCAGACAAAAAGTAGAGATCACGTCATGACAGCAAATCAGAAGCGGCGAACGCGTCGCCAGCCACAGAACGGGCCCACTTGGACCCGCTGATTCAGCCAGTCAGAGAGGTTAAAGGGTTAATGGCCCCGCCCCTCAAATCAACGCTCAGAATTCTCCCCTCGTCCTTCACCTCCTCACTCCCACAACCAATCAATCTCTTCCGGCCCACCAAACGTGTCGGACGCGAGGGCAGAAAAAAAAAAAGAGAGAGAGAGCAGAGACAGGCCAGGTCGAACCGCTCAATCAGATTCGGCCCTCAGCTGGTTTTTCGAAACAGACACCAGGGACGTCGAGGCTGCTTTCATTCGATTGGACATTCAACATCATATCGAATCAATCGCCAATCAAGAGCGAAAGCTATCCGCTCCGCATTTCGCACTTTATCGATCTTGCATCGCGGGTGTGAGATATCTGCGAAGACGCGCGCGGAAAGAATAAAGAAAGACGTTGTCGTGATAGTGTGGAGGAGAAACACGACATAGCGTGTGAGCCCACAGCAGCAGCAGCAGCAGCAAGCCCGCCGTCAGCAGTGCAGCGCCGAAGCTACGCACACGCACCTTGACGCCTTGAGGACACACACACACACACACCGCTACCTTGGACGGGAAAGATATCGCAAAATAAACAGAATTCAGCTCAGCCGGCACAGACAGCAGGAGCGACAAGCAGAATCTCGAAAAACGCCAGATTCCGGCCCTCCCGTCCCGCCGCCTGCCTGCCTGCTTCCTGCTTTGGTCTCGGGCTGCCTTCTTGCCTAAGGTACCATACCTACCTTAGGTACCTGCTTCCTTCCTGTCTCGACTCCAGCCTGCCCTCTGATTGTTGGGCAGGAGCTCTCAGCGCCCCAGGGTCCCCAAGTCACCACCACGACGGCCTCGCACGCCAAGAAAAGAGGGGGTGTACTGTGATAGGTGCACTTGCGGCTATTCTCACGGCCCTCTCTGTCTTTCCATCTCTGCCTGTTCCTCCTCTCCTCCCCCTTCACTGCGACGTCAACGTCAGCAAACACCCCCTCCCCTCCTGTCCCGGTTCTTTCCCACCCATCCACATCCACATCCACACCCACATCCACGCAAGTCCTTGGACATTGGGCCCCATCCCCCTCTCTTTTTCCAACAACCCAAGTCCACACCACAGTCCACCACGGTCGCAATCCACTTGGGGGAGCTTGACTCTCCCGTATCCTAAGGCAGCAGCAACAGCAGCAGCAGCAGCGCAACACCACCACCACCACCACTACCACCGACAACCGTAGCGGCGTAGCCTTAGCACCTAAGGCTCACAGGTTCCCGGATCCCAGCAAGCAGTCCATTTACCGCCGACGCCACAAGCTCCACGCACTTATTTTTTTTTTTCTTCCTCCGCCCTCCGAAACAGGCGTACAAAGTGCAGAGAGTGCCCCGGTTCGCCTGCAAAAGGATCCAGCGAATCCAACGAGGCAAAAAAGCCAGAAAAAACCCGCCCTCCCACAAAACCCAGCAAATCAGCTCGCCTTTTTCTTGCGACCACTCACAACCGCCGCGCACTTTCTCCAACGTCAACGTCCTTCCCGCCCTGACATTGGACAACCATTCGTCGCTCGCACTGGACACTTCCTATCGCCTGCGCGCTTTCCCTACCTACCAGACACTCGTGGATTCTCTCGATTCGCGACTGGGAACTACCAGCAAACCTATCATCGTCGCCATCGCCTTTTTTGCACCTGTCTATTGGCCCAGACAGCCCATCAGGTGACGCCTTGGACCTGCGGAAAACAGCATCGTCCTGTCTGTTTCCTGTCCTGCCTGTCGAACTCGCAGCAGAGCCAGCAGTAGCAGCAGCAGCAGCAACGCTCCGCTCCGCACACACGGCACCGCATCGCATCGCGACAGACCAACCGCGTCGCACACCTCTCGCCCTTCCCGCAACGGCAAAGCAGACGCACGCGCCAAAGCTTTTTTGCAGGCGATCTCAAGCTCATATCGTGACACTCGAGTCAAAAGCCTATCAGAAAGCTTCGCCTCGACTTAGACCGGGAGCCATTCCCCAAAATCCCCCCCAAAAGCCAATAAAAAATCCAGCCAACCAGGTACGTTTCGCATGCCATTCGACACAACTCGTCTGGCGCCCCTCCTCTCCAGCCTTGCCCGCTCGCGCGCTTCCTTGTCGCCGGTCCTGAACACGGGCGCCGTCATGTCTTCACTTTTTGGCTTCCCGCTCCGTCATTTGCCCATCGTCGCACGCTACCTTACCTCAGGGTCTGGCTTCTCCGTCGGGTTTGACGCTTGGCACCCGTTGTGTCGGCACCAATCTCGACTTTGAACTTTGACGACACACCTTGCTGCTGGTAGCGTAGGCACCTGTCGGACTTCACTTTTGTGTTTTTTATTTTCTTCTTTCCTCCGCTCTCTTACACGTCGCGTTCTCCGTCCTCTGAAACCGGCACCAAGAGCATGCTTACTGACTGGAGCAGGGCGCATAACCCCCTCCCTTACGGCACCTTTTACACGCACACATCGGCGATTCCACAAGCTCGCCCGCACTCTCTCACACTCTCGCCGCATTGCATCTCCAACTTCAACGGTACGTGTATTGTACTTTCTTGTGTGTCGCATTGTCACCGCCCTTCACAGCATCTGTACGGCCTCCCGTTCCCCCCGAGGTGTAACCATCCATCCTCGTTGCCCCCCCTCCTCCACTCCTTGTCCACGTCAACCTGTCTCTGTTTCTGTCCCTCACCTACGGTCATCGGCGACGGCGACACCCCGCCGATTTCACCATTTCGTCCTCTGACGTTACCTCCTGCTGCTCTCTGTCGCTGCCATTATTCCCATTGTATGTTGGCTGGACGCACACCCGCATAACCAAGCCTTCTATGCCTTCTGGAAGCACCCCCTCTCTCGGTTGGCATGCGTGTGAGGCAAGGTGAGAATGCGGCGGCGGCACCACCACTGGAAGGGACCCCCTACCAACCACCCCAACTGCAGCCTCAGCGGGATGCACGTACGTTCTTGGGGAAGCGCTTAGTGAGCCCAGTCTGGAGTCTGGCGGGTGGCAGCGACACAAGACACTCAGGACAGCGCCTGGACAAACACGCCCTTCCCCTCAAGAGGCGCAAAGCACGGGCACTGTCACAGCAGCTTGGACTGCGTTCTGGCTTCGCGCCGCCACCACTACCGCAGCAGGGGGAGGTGTTGCCGGGCTGGTTGGCATGGTGGGCCTTGTCTCTGCATATTCCGTCATGCATGCGAGGTCTGCCAGCGCATCAAGTGGTGGCCCGAGGCGCGAGCAGAAGAACTGGACAGGAGCCAGGAGCAGCACCCCACCAATCTCTTGTCGCATCATTCCGAGCATTGGCTCAAATACCCTGGCGAGGACAGAAGCAGCTAACATTCATGGTTGGACAGATCTCACTCGTGAAGTGGAATAAAATCAAACGGCCTCTTTTTCTGGGGAAACAAGGCACCGACCGTTCTGTTTCGTCCAAAACTACCCGCTTCCCGCATTGCAGCCGGTAGGCCATAATCGACCAAGACCAGGACCAGCTTCTTGTCAACCCGGACTGGACCACTTCAGAGAACCCTTAAACGGGTAGCGACAAAAACACATTCCGCGCCGCCTCGACTCTTTCGCCTCGTCTTGCACGGCAGCAGCACCCTTCGTCACTCACGTGGCTGTCATTCTCACTCCAGGCTCAGCCACCCACCCAGCGTCCGCCCCGCGACTACATCAGCCTGCATATGCCGTGGTCGGCCACTTGCGTCGCGCACCACTGCCAGCTCATCCACGCATCGCCAATAGATTGAGCCCCTCCTCTCCCAGCACACTGGCAGAGTACCCTAGGCCACCGCCCGCTCCCAACGCGTGTGCCCAACTCTACCCAAGCAGACGGGCCATTTCCAGCATTTTAAGGCTCAATTTTCATCAAAAGGGCAGCTTTCGTCGCAACTCATTCGTCGCTCGCGACCCATACCCGTGAAACCAATTTTCTCGACCGCTGTCACGCTATTACAACCACTACGCCAGAAACTGTCGCCAAGTTAGACCCTCTCGCTCGGCTTCTCATTGGTCCTGAGCACATCGCGACGAAGACAACCAGCTTCATCGCAGCTCAACCACTCTCGGAACAGGCTTATTCCCAGTATGATGGAATACGCGCAATACCCACAACAACCACAGAACGCGCACTCGGGATACACGAACAACTCCACCTCCGGCAACATCACCTCTCCTCACGGCGTACAGACGTCACCCATTTTGTCTACCCAGCAACAGTCACCCACCCAAGCTCAGGGACACAACATGTACCAGCCACAGTACAACGTCCCTCAGCAGGGCATGTACCATGCCATGCCCCAGATCCAGGCCGCCGCCATGGCGGCGACCGCAGCGGCATCGGGAACGAACTACACTTACAACATGTCGGATCCTAGCTTGCCCCAAACCTCACCACGAATGGGCGGACCGAAGAAGGAGGCCAACCGCGATCCTAGATCACCGACCCAGATGAACAACGTTTCGCAGCTGCCTGGTGCTCAGCGACGCCTCAGCCAGGTCACCAGCCCCGGCGTCCCGGCTCAGGGAATGATGAACCACGTCGGCGCGCGCCCCGGCGTCGCCCCACCGCAGATGTCCCAGGCCCAGGCCATGCAGCACCCGCAGTCTCCCGAGATGCCCGCCGGCGGCGTTGAGGAATCTCCCCTCTATGTCAACGCTAAGCAATTCCACCGCATCCTCAAGCGTCGCGTTGCACGCCAAAAGCTCGAGGAGCAGCTCCGGCTCACCAGTAAGGGTCGCAAGCCGTATCTCCACGAGTCGAGACACAACCACGCCATGCGCAGACCCCGTGGACCCGGAGGACGTTTCCTGACAGCCGAGGAGGTCGCCGCCATCGAGCGTGACAAGGCCTCTGGCACCGACGCGCCGAAGGACGACTCCAGCCCCAAGGCTGGGTCAAAGAGAAAGTCCGAGGCCGACGACGGTGACTCGAACAAGAAGCCCAAGACAGCATCTGAGAGTCCCGAAGAGGAAGATGAGGAGGAGGAGGAGTCTTGAGTTCCGCCGCCGCCAAATCGATCTTTTGTCGAGCATTCCGATTACGAAGTCACGACAGCCAACAGATACGTCTTGCAGCCATCTCTACTCTTTCCGAAATTGGACTATAATGGCGGCGGGAGTCCGATGGAAGGCGGTTCCGCTGTGTGTTTATAAGGGGTTGGAGTGTTCCATGGACGTCTTTAAATGCAGCATTCGGGCCGGTACACAGGACTCTCGTTGCCCTCTGGCTGCCAGGCCTGGCCAATGCCATTGCGGCATGGGCCATTCTTTTTTAACACCTTTTTTCACGTTTCGTTTTCTCGGCTAATACAAATACTCGACTTGCAACAGCATGGCACCCGTTCAGGCGGGTGGCCGCAAGGGAAATGGGAGGGAAGAATGCATGGACGACTCGAAACGACGGATACCCCTCTTGTGTTTACTCGATTACCCCCTTCTCCTTGTTGTTTTTGATTGTTTTCTTTCTTCACTTCATGTCACAATCTTTTGTTGGGATGGGGACTTTTTGTTCACTTTCTCCGGGGATGATGGTTGCAGGGGCAATGAATGGTCTGGTTACCAAACGGGATGGAGTTGAAATGAAGAGAAAAGAAAAACCAAAACGAAAAATGACGCGCCAGCAGTGGCGCCTCTGATGTACGGGACAAAGAAGAATGATTGAAGATTATATTTTTACGCCTTCTCAAACTATTACCCCTTTTTTTTCTTCTCACTTTACGCTTCTATGGATTGATGGGGATAGACTGAGGTTTCCTGGCAATCCGTCGCCGGATTCGGAATTGGGAGAGAAACACGGGCTTTACGACTATTTGATCTTTGCGAGCAATCTACAACTATATTGAATTACTTCCGTGTCAGATTCCATTTCGTTAGACGTCAAGCATCTTGCAGCGAATGACGCACATGTCCGCCCCAGTGAATGCATTGTCGTCGTGAAAAGGGACGGCCCGTAAGGTATGTCCTCGTGGACGCGACGACCAATCGACGCCGCGGGCCTGACTCAAAAGGTCGCCCAAACGGCCAGCGGCATTGGCTTGAGGCTGGACCACGAGCGTTGCCGCAAGGGACCGGGGACCAGCAGGAGGAGGCTTTTTTTGGGTCGTCGAATGATTGCTCACGAAGGGCTGGGCTCGGTCGGGTACGGCTATCGAGACCCGCCTCCGCACTCGTGGCCGCCGTCGTCGTCGTCGTCGACCAGTCCCGTCGTCTGGCTGGCGGTCGGTCAGTGGCCGGTGTGCGGTGGGCGCCCCCCTACCTCCCCAAACCTGGGGGAAGCTTGCCTGCTGCGGCCCTGGCAGTGGTCAGTGGTGCTTTCCCCCGCTCTCCAGCTTAGCGCGGTGGGAGCTCCAGGCCGGTGGACCTCGGCATGTCTCTGGACCTGGGAAATCCGACCCGCGGCGCGTCCGACCGACCCTTTTCGCATAAGCAAACGCACGCTAGAGTGTCTGTCACTGTGTTTTGCTGTGCAGGAGCCGAGGCTGGATACGCAAAACGGCCGGCAAAGGGAGACAAGGGGAAAAAAAAGAAGGTTCCCAGTTTCCGGGATTCTTGTCCGAACAGCCATCCAATTGCTCTTCTTGGGGTTGTTACATTAAACAACGAGATCGCCCGACGTCCGACTTTGGTTTGAGTTCACGACGAATTGCGAAGACAGTTGCCGAGTGAGCAGCGGTGACGACAGAGGACCCAACCAGAAGCTCCCAGGAAGCTCCAAAAGCAGACGGTCGACAAGATGGCGGGACGCGTGAGGCATCCGATTGACCAGGCGGCGCTGGAGCGGTACATTGAGAAGAACGTCCCGGAGATCAAGACGCCGATTGAGATTAAGCAGGTACGTCAATCGTTCGCCGGCCCTTTCCTGAGGCCATTCCCAATCTTCAGCACCGCCTCTCCCCTTTGCTTGCTCCCAACCTCCCGCTGACCCTCCACCGCGCCATAGTTCGGCTTCGGCCAGTCCAACCCGACCTACCAACTCACCTCCGCGACCTCGACGCGCTACGTCCTGCGCAAGAAGCCCCCCGGTAAGCTGCTCTCCAAGGCGGCGCACAAGGTCGAGCGCGAGCACCGCATCATCCACGCCCTCGAGCCGACGGACGTGCCGGTCCCGCGCGCGCTGTGCCTGTGCGAGGACGACAGCGTCGTCGGCACGCCGTTCTACATCATGGAGTTCCTCGACGGGCGCATCTTCGAGGACGCGGCGATGCCGGAGGTGGCGGACCCGGGCGAGCGCAAGGCGCTGTGGCGCGCGGCGACGCAGACGCTCGCGAGGCTGCACCGCGTGGACCCGAAGAGCGTCGGGTTGGAGGGGTACGGGAAGAGGGATGGTTTTTATGACCGGCAGATTGCGACGTGGACGACGATTTGTCAGAGCCAGGCGGCGGCGAAGGATAGGGAGACGGGCGAGGCGGTGGGGGATCTGCCGCATTTCGGGGAGATGATTGGGTTTTTCAAGGATAAGGCGGCGCAGCCGAGGGATCGGGGCACGCTGATCCATGGGGATTTCAAGATTGATAATATTGTGTTTCATAAGACGGAGGCGAGGGTCATTGGGGTTCTCGAGTAAGTTGCCTTTGGACCGTCCTTACGGTTGGATACAGGAGCAAGGCTAACAGAAAGGTACAGCTGGGAAATGTCAACAGTAGGCCACCCCCTCTCGGACCTCTGCAACTTCCTCACGCCCTACTTCACCGCCTCGCGCGGCAACTCGGGCGTGTACGCGCACGAGGGGTTCCTCGCGGGCGCGACGCCGGGGCTGCCGAGCGTCGACGAGATCGTGGGGTGGTACAGCGCCGAGGCCGGGTGGGACCCGGCGCCGGAGCTCAACTGGGGCATGGCGTTCAACGTGTTCCGGCTGTCGGCGGTGCTGCAGGGCATCGCGGCGCGGGCGGCGCAGGGGCAGGCGAGCAGCGAGCAGGCGAAGCGGTACGCGGTTACGCGGGGCCCGCTGGCGGAGTTTGCGTGGGAGCTGGTGGGGAGGAGTATGGAGCAGGGCAAGGGGAGGGCGAAGTTGTAGTAGACGATTTTGGGTAGCGGGATGGGTTTGCATAGAATTTGACTCTTTCTTGAACCATTGCTAGAGAGTGGCTTCTATTAATAGTCTGCCCGTCCCTCTCCATGAGAAGTGATATGGGGCGGCGTCTACCATGGCTATAAGTAAGCCTTGTTGAAGAGAAGAATGCTTTCGCAAGCGCCGAATGCGCTTACGCTGGGTTTACTTTAGACGATTAGCATCACATAGGGCAAGACGCGAGTTGTTGGCTGGCACATGGGACATCCCCTGAGTGGCTGTGAACACTTCAACCCGCCTGGGCGCTGTCGTTCTTGGATGTCTTCCACTTATACAGTGAGAATAATCTAGTAGTTGTTGGCTTTTGCCGAGACAAAAAGGGACGTCTCTGGAACAGTTACCGGAGGGCATGGCTTCTCGCTCAGCCCGTGTCAATCTTTCAACCGCCAAAGCTACGATGGAAATGTCTACGCATTTTGTCTGGCGAAACAATGAGTCCTACTGGTGCATCTTTTATATACCCTGGGCATCATCAGGATCAGTCGCTCCCTGCGTGTGTTGATCTGTGGGGTATGGTGCGGTCTAGTGCAACCCTGTCGGTGTTGAGGTTTGTCCGCTTCATGCTTCTGTTCCCAGCCCTCTCTCCAGCAGTGGATCTTGTCTGGTGAGCGTATTTTCTATTTAAGGCGCGATAGAATGGTAACAGATTCCTTCAAGCAATTGCAGCGTCTCAATCTGACTTGATGGCTGCGTTGTTGATTCCAACTCCTTTAAAGGAGCCAGAGCCCGCCTACCAACGTAGGCATCCCCGTGGGTAGGAGGTAATACGCAGCGCCTCATTGGTTCCAGATCCCGCCAACTCTATTATGTATATCTTTCTGAAGGTTATTCTGAGTGAATAAGTAGTGGATGAAACTTGGAAGAAGGCGAGCTGTGTTTTCTGGCTCGTGCTGGGCGCCTTCGTATGTTGAAGTGCAGTGACAATAGATCAACATGCAGCATCCCAAATCTCAATGTACGACGATTCGACCATGAAACATTGATGATCTGAAATATTGCTAGGGGTTGGTGTCCTTTTATATTGCTGAGAAGAGAGACTTGAGGCATGATCAGCGTGTTGACATCTTCGGTAGCTAACTATGGGTCGCGTCAGGCGGCGTCTAAGAACTCGAGCGTCTGGGAATAACTGTCGCCAGGATGGTAAAAGCACCAAGTCACTTGGAAATCTATAAAGAATCTATACAAGCTTGTTGAGATCAACGCAAGCCGCCAGTGGCTCATCTCGGCGGAGTGCTTCGAAGTTCCGAGTGCTTATATGTGTATAGTGAATACCCCCATTCGCAAAAGCTATCTTGATGAGATATTGCCGACACTAACTCGTAAATGTGATGTAAAGCCTTGTTGTGCATTCACTCGATCATAAGACAACGGCAGAGGAGCCGGATGGCATGGACACACACTGATTGATTTTAACGGCCGCCGTCTGGGTCTCAACTGCCTAAGCAAGAGCGGGGACATTATTCAAATCTTTTGTCAATCACGATGACTTTCGTCTCAATCTGTAAGCTGGTTCAAAATAGTATTACTTTCTCTTAATATATTCGAGTCCAGGCATTCAATGGTTTGTATTGTGGCGTTGTTGTCCCCACGAGGCTGGTTTCTAGACATAAGAGCAGAAGGCTGTGAGATATGGTTACCATCAAGAACCAAGTCAGATGTCATTCGAGGCAGAGAGCAATCATTGCCGCTGCTACGATTGTTGACGCGGTCTCGCCTCTACCTCCTCTACACTAGATGAGGCTCAGCGAAGATTAGGACGCGACACTTTACGATATGCTTTGCGTCTCTTCAGCCAGTATCTCTCGCGCTTCTTTCCTTCGTATTCCGAGGAATGTATCGAAGATGTTTTGTCAGCGTACAAATATATTAAGCACAGTATTTCATGATGACGCCGTACTGTATTTCTGGGACATAGTCTGCTAAACTGGGCGTCTACTAAACTCGTCATGAAACAAGACCTCTTAATGTCGGCGGTATGATGATGAATGACAGGTTCAGGGTGCGCTGTCTATAAATTGGTGCTTAAGCTTGATTTCAGGAGTTTGACGAGCGGTGACAGGCAAAGAATGCTCTACCAGCCTGTCGAAGAGTCGCGCTTCGCCTTAATCCATCTGATATCTGATCAATACTTCTACAATTCCCACACGTATAAGAAGACTTCGTTCGTATCTAGAAAGTCTGTCGTCTTTCTTTATCTATCCCGCCTACGAATACTCAGTAGTTTTTCACTAGCGTGCGCTGCGACAAGAGATGCTGTAGTCAATCTCAAGGGCAGAAAACCTGAGAACATCGAATATGACGAAAGAGGTAGAACCTGTGACTCGGATACAACCAAGAGATGTCCATGTATTGTCTGGTGTTTGGAAACATGGAGCAGTTTGTCTGGGGGGAGTTTATACAATGGACGAGGACTCTATTCGTACTGGCGTCGCTGTAGACAGGCTTGCTGTCTCTCAGCTCAGTTTCTTCACTATTGACTTCAAGCTCCAGGGAAAGTTTCGTGGTCAGCACATGCGGCAGCTGTTGTTGCCATCATGTTGGATTTCATTCTTGGACTACTTAGACTAGATGTTTGCGGGAGCAACAGCCTGAGGCCCAGAGCTAAAACAAATTAAAACCACATAAGACATTCTCCTCGCTTTCAGCTTCAGAGTGACAGACAAACCCATATGCGTATGTGCTGTAAACCTTTGCGCACTTGGGCCATATCGAGACTCGATGGTCATGGATTTCGATGTCGCTAATTCTCCGGAAGAGATCTAAGGTAGTCGAAAGAGTCGTCCGCACTAATTGCTCTCACAAGATTGCCGCATCTTCAGACGAAGATGACCCGACCAATGGACACGAGGATAGCGAAGTACCCTTCTAAATTCAAGCGGAATAGCTAGTGTAAAGTGCAAGACAGTCATGATAATAACCAGACGGAGCCTAGATCTGCGATTCTGGCACAAGAACGGACTTAATTTTATTCTGGGTCACGTCACTGAAGATTTGTCGCGCCCTCCAATGGTACTATGAGTAAGAATCCTTTGCAACTGGAATAGGCTGCAACCTCTTCCCAGCCATGACTGACAAGTCATATCAAATATCACACATAGAGCATCACCCTTCTGTGTCTCGACGAGGAGACAAGAAACTAGTCCGATGTTGTTTGAGGAATTCGTACTGGAAATGAAGTATCGTGATCAGCCTAGAAGGAACATCTCCCACAACACGTCCAAAGAACAGCAAGAAAAGTTGTCTGTTTAGAAGAGACAAGCGGGTGGTAGACCAAAAACATTCACACTGGTCTGACTCTCGGTATAACCTACCATGCATGTTCCCGTACGTTTCTATTAGCCTATCGATTATGATCAGCAAACAGGGGCGATGGGCAAATCAGGCGAGCCGCATTGCCATTTGGGACTTAAAACTGTCAGCTACAGTCAGCATGCATGCACTCACGGCGGCCTGCAGATTGAAGTGTAATAAAGCCGGGCAGAATGAGGCCCCTCTCGGCCTTTTCTTAAAAAGCCTCTGTATCTCCCTCTTTCCACCACCCCTTTCCAATCTATCCTCAACTTGTTGTGCTCCCCCGCAGCTCTTTGTAAAACTTCACGGTACGTGTTTCATGAGAAACACAGAACCAACGAGCCTGGTTTTCCTTCGAGAGGTACTAGAACATGCTCCTGATGGCGCCAGCTTTGCGTGCTCTGAACATCTTGGCCTCGAGACAAGACACTTCTAGCAGTGCTACTACCTCAGATCTCGCAGGGCAATGGATGAACCCTAGCGACATTCTCTCCGTTCTCCTTCTTCTCGGACCCGACATTGTTCAGAAGGCCGTGGCCGCGCAAGCCGGTCGAGTCGTCACGCCTGTTGCGTTTTCCTTTGAGCTCACTGTTAGACGCGTTTGGCGGTAGATGTTCAGACCTCGCGTTACCTTGAAATATGAAGCTGACTGCCTCGTTTAGCTGGAACGTTTATGCCACCCGCAGACGTGGGCGGCGTCTTGGTTGTTAGCTCAGACAGTGGGCATAGCCGTACTTCGTCCAGCTGGGTTCTGGGACGACTACTACGCGACTTGAACTATCAGGTTGACGAAGAGATGCGCTCCGAGAAAAGCCATTTGCCGCCGTCGGATGAAAACGGGGAGGAAATGACAGAGAAACAGGCCATAGAGAAGACAGTTGCGACAGAGAGACCTGCAAGGCTGAGGCCATGGTATGAGAAGGTGTCCCGAAGCAGAAGACCCCGCGAAATGAAAGAACATCCGTGGGAGGCCTTGCGAGTCTCGGTATTCACAGTGGCCAATGATTCTGCGCCAGGGCATGGCGTTCCGGCGCTTGACTTGGTTTGGTACTCTGGTGTTTTGATCATCATGTTCCAGCTGATTATTGCGATCATACCCTGGGCTGCTTATGGAGATTGGCAGATCTTCCTTGTCACGATAGCAGGAAACCTCCTTGCCCTTTCTGGGGGCTCGTTACCGCAGTTCAAGGAGGAGAAATGGGCATGTCCACGACAGGGAGGCGCTACTGTCGCCATCACCCAGGGAAACGGAAGTCGGCATATCGTCTTGATTGAGAACGATCGGAAAAGCGGAAACGGATTAGATCTCGAGATCCTCGCCCGATCTACCCGCGTGGCTTGGGCATCCGAATCTACTAAGGTTATCACAGCGATTCTAGCCTTCTTGTGGATCGTGCTGCTAATCACTGTGGCCGGAATGGAAAATCACACATGGTGTAAGTTCTCTAAATATTGTTTCTTGGAATTTATTACTGTCAACTGAGCTAAGATCATGATCCAGTTCTTCTCGCCATTGGGGCCATTGGCAGTGCCCAAAACCTTCATGCCGCCGGTGCACGCAGGAAACCAGCCGCTCATGGTATTCACGTCAATCTCAAAGAAACCATTTCAGGCAGAACGGTCCATCCTGTCCTGAAGCGAGTCGAGGAGAAATACCCAATGGTAGGGTTGGCGTTGTTGGACGTTTTCTACCCTAACTCACTGCGAGTGAAGAGTGAGGAAGATAAAGGATTTTGGCGAGCGGCGCTACGAAATAAGATGAACCCAAACAAGCATGGGGATAGAGTTGACAATTTGTAGCATACTTAAGATACTATTGGCATTATCTATTAAGTGCATGGCTATCTGACAAGGTACGGTCCATATGTCATATTTAGATGGGCGCGGCTGGACATTACGCAGGTGAGCAAATTCAGCAAAAACGAAGATCGCGGAACTTGACTCAATCACCACTTGTGCAAAGGTATGTGATCAGGTTTGAGATGTGGGTGGACTGCTCGGGTCTTGGCTGCATGTTGCATGCACTGTGCATCTCACTTGCCAAAAGTGGCATATCTTCACTCTTAAACTTGCTATTCGTCAATCACAATCCAATAGTACCTGCAAGCTAATGCAACGCGGTTTTCAGCTTTATGCATGTCTCATTTTGACAATTGCCTGATCATTGCAACATTTCTCAGGCGAAGCGTGCAAATATCTTAGCCCCAGTAGTCAGTGCGCAGACCTTCGAGATATCTCTCATTCGAGTGGTACATACTTAGGTACTCTTCATACAACATCTTCAGTCATTTTGCGTTACCAACTTTTAGAATTGAGACGACGAAGCCTTACAATAACGTCACCTCTCGCAACAAGGAAGACATGCAACAACATCATAGAATGAATACCAACGTCGAAATTCTTGATGCAGTGGAACGAGCCAAGGTTCTTGGACTCTGTCTACGACGTGTCTGGGCTCTGGCAGCTAGCCTCCCGGATAAAGAAAAAAGCCTGCCGAAGCTCATGCCCGAGCCCGACGTATTTTCGATCCCGACTCATTTTACTCAGAATCAGCAGCATGAGCAGTGCACTTTCGACTTCTGCGAGCACTCAAGGGTCGACTTCACATTCGTTGAACAACGCCATGAAAAAGACCATGGGAACATAGTAGATCAAAACGACTGCAAATGTCTCGAGTTCCCGTTGGGTCTTGTGCGCGATCGAGTGAAGCAAGGGGACCCAGCAGTCTGGAAACTGCACGATCGATCTCTGCTCGACTCTTCTCATCCATACATGGCATTATCACATGTATGGGCGGACGGGACGGGGACAGGTGTCTGGGGCCCAGGCAAGGTGCACGAATGCCTCTACGAATTCTTCTGCGATATTGCCAACGAATTCCAATGCGAAGGCTGTTGGTGGGACACGATCAGCATACCTAGTGATGACGAGGCTCGCGCTAAGGCTTTGGCGAACATGCAAAATAACTACGCTGAAGCGAGAATCACACTAGTCCACGATCTATTTCTCCGCAGCTGCGCGTGGGTCGATGCCGAAACTGCATGTTTTGCAATCGTTATGTCGCCCTGGTACAGCAGAGGATGGACGGCTTTGGAGCTGTCCAAATCACACAAGGTCAAAATCTTATTCAAATCAAAAAACGGACGACACGTGATAAAGGATCTTGATGTCGACATACTGCAAAAGATCCCACAAAACGAGGTGGCACAGTCAATCCAAAAGCTGAGAGGTGCCGGCATACAGACCATCAGTAATCTTCTGGCAGTCTTAGGCCCTCGCGATACCTCAAAACCGCGGGATATGTCTATTATCTCGGGACTTCTGGTAGGAGTGGATGTGCATGGAGGCTTGTCGCAACAAGAGATCTACCAGCGAATCTTGCGGAAGTTTGGAAGGATTAACCAGGGGCACCTGTTCCACA
Source organism: Colletotrichum horii (assembly GCA_027406005.1). NCBI lineage: Eukaryota > Fungi > Ascomycota > Sordariomycetes > Glomerellales > Glomerellaceae > Colletotrichum > Colletotrichum horii. The sequence goes on along the minus strand of JANVYB010000001.1, from coordinate 5,270,682 downwards.
ACTCGGCAACGATGTCGACTCCGGGATTCAGTTGGTGTCCTACGAATATTTTCGACATGCCCTTTGACGACGGCGATTTCGGAATGTTGAAGGTGCAAGAAAATGGTGATGTGGAGGGAACCTGGAGAGTGTACGAAACCAAATCTGTCACTCACGAAGACCTCAACTGGAAGGGAACACATCTTCTCATGAAGGTATTTCTTGAGTCAGCTCTGCGAGGCGAAAGCAAAGACAAACATTTATTTCTGGTGGAGGAGGACCGCCCTCGAAACAGGGCACTTCTTGTCAAGCCCATGGACAACGGGGTCGGGGAAAATGTTGTCTCCTGTCGTTTCATTGACCCCGTCCATTTTCGTACAGCCCTTGGTGTCCCTGACTGTAAGAAGCGTTACCAAACTACAAAAGTCAGAATAGGTAGTACGGAGGGGATGAAGGAATATTCGGGCAAGGCATGGGACAATTTGCCGCTCTCGGACGACTTACACCACAGAAGTTCTTCTACCAAGGATACGAGATCGACCGACTACGAAAGCAGTGGTTCTGATCCACAGAACGACTCGCATTCTGTTCTCTCATATGCAACTCATAAGAACGGGGAGGTCATCTTGTATCTGGAAGAGGGGAACACCAATTGGCCATTCCATGAACCCCTGAAGCCAGAGTTACCACTCAAGAACGCACGGTTACCAGAACTCTCGAATGACGACTCGGCCACGATGGCACTACATGTCCAGTATCGACCGGCCAATACTGCATCATCTCCGTTGATCAAGACGCTCTTCTATGGAGACGAATCGCTGATGTCCTCTGTGAAAGCCTGGCTCAAAAGCTTTGACAAAAGTTCCCCATTCAAATTCCGTCACATTGAGCAGTTGCTGCTTCTAAGTATCAAGGACAGCAAAAATATCACAGTGGACGACAACGAAGACAAGCGGAAAAAGCTTGCGGGCAATGCGCTTTGCTTGGCCGTTCAAGAAGGAGAAGGTGACTATGTCGTACCCCTGGTCACACTCTTGCTCAATCATCATGCGAAGCATGAGTGCAGTATGACCGGCAACACGCCACTTCATATTGCAGTAGAAGAGAAACGGGCCGAAATAATTCAGGAGCTCTTGAACAACAAGATCAATCCAGCTTCTGCAGATGCGGTGAATAAGAAAGGTCAGACAGCTATTCACCTGGCTGCTGCCGAATCGCATCTTGATAACAACATGACGGCGAAAGCTCTCGAGGATTCTACTGCTCTCTTGATCACCAAGAGTAACCGTTTCATCACGCAGAAGAACTTGGACGGCATGACCGCATTAAGAATTGCTGCAAGTACTGGAAATCACACAGTGGCAAAGTTGCTGCTTGAGCGGATCAGAAACGTAACAACAAAAGATTCTGGCAGACATGCAACACCCCAAGCAAACGACCATGCTGCTGATGGTGACCCCAAGACATTTGTGTTGGAGGTTCAACCTCGACACAAATATCAAAGGGGGGGTCAGTCAGTAGAATTACTTCCCATACATGATATTGTTAAAATTGTCAACAACAACATGCGTCGATGGACGAACAAGAACCCAAACTCCCCAAGTGAGATGGCTCAGATGGGGGTGGACATCAAAGCCGAAGCTGATATAGAAAAGTCGATGGCAATTCGTCTAGCAGCCGAAAACAACCATGCATCTGTTTTCAAAGTGCTCGCTGAACATGGTGCAAAGGTACGAAGCTTCGAAAAAGGGGCTTCTTCAGTCTTGACGCTGGCAACCACGGACGAAATGATCGACCAAATCCTACGATATTATAAGTTTGACAATGAAGAACTTGATGAGGCTCTTCTGGAGGCAGCCAAAAACAAGCATCGAGGCGTGGTTGAGAGGCTACGTGCAACAGGTGCTAAATCGGGAACTCAAGATAGTGATGGAATGACAGCCTTACACTGGACTATCGAGAACGGAGACAATGCCAACGCCGGAAGTCTCATACGAGAAAAAGCACCGCTTGATCTGAAAGGTGGAATGAAGCAGCAAACGCCTCTACTACTGGCGCTGGAGAAGCGAAGGAAAGGCATTGTTATTGCGTTGCTGGACAGCAAGGCTTCTGTGAGCCTCTGTGACTCACTTGAACAAACGGCTCTTCATTTGGCAGCTTCTACAAACGACATAGATGCTATTGAAAGACTGGTTAAAACCGATTTATTGAACCGGAAGGACGGCATGGGTCGAACAGCACTGCACTGGGCTGCTTACCACGGGTTTACCCAGGCGATTGATTTGATTGCCGACGCAAAAGCGCTTTGCAGTACCCAAGACAAACGCATGAAGACGGCCTTGGTTATAGCAACAGAGAGGAGAAAATTGGAAGCAGTTGAGAAGCTGCTCTTGAGGAACAGCCTCCCAACCGCAGAAGACGAGGATGGGATGACTGCACTCGATCGAGCTGCTGCCCTTGGGGATGAGGCAATTGTTCGTTTGATAGCTGATGCTATCGAAACGGATGATGTTAAGATCAATGCACTCCGGCAAGCAGCAAACGGAGGCCACCTTTCAGTGGCGATGGAACTCCGTGAGAGAATTGGAGATCCTGAGCGGAAGCGTTCAGCAATGACGACGGTCATGTTTTCAGCCGCTACCACCGACGTAGACTCATCAAAATATGGGGAAATCATCAAAAATGTTGAAGATATCAACGCAACTCAGGGCGAATATGGCCAAACGGCGCTGATGTTATCAGTCAGGCGTCAAAACCAGCCGCTTGTTTCAACACTCCTCAAACATGGCGCAAATGTCAACATGAGGGATGAGAATGGAGTGACAGCATTGATGATAGCTGTGAGAGAAAGTCAATCTCGCATTATACAAGATCTACTCAATCATGGCGCCAATAGCAGGATTCAAGACAACAAAGGATACACAGCACTTCATTACGCTGCTAAAGGATTGCAAGAACACATCTTGGCCGACATGCTAGAGAAAAACAAGGACCTCGTTGCCGTTGAGGATTCCGACGGTTCCACTGCGCTTGACATCGCAGTAGAAGCCTCCAAATCACAGTTTGAGTCATCATACTGGAGGGGTGGTTCGCATTCAATCTACCACATGGTGACTTCCATGGACAATTACTTACGGATTCCTACGAACATATGGACCATGGTGCATTACGGAGCGAAAATATACACAAAGAACAAACAAGGTCAAACTCCTCTACACCTAGCTGTTCTTCTGAGCGAAGATGTTGCTTTAGCAATGCTCATACTTGCAGACCGCTTTCAAGAAATCAGACCTGAGGATATGAGTGACGTTGAAGGCCGAAGCCCACTTATGCTTGCCGCAGAGAAAGGATACCTTCGCCTGGTTTCCAAGCTAGGGGACAGCAATACGAATGTCACAGATAAGAATAGCAAGACGGCGCTGTCATTAGCAGCTGATAGGGGCCACCATGGAGTTGTGACTGAGCTTCTGGGCCATGGAGCTGATCCAAACATTCCTGATTCTCAAGGTCATACAGCACTGTCACGAGCAGCGCGAAACGGGCACATACAGATTGTCTCTAGCCTTCTTTCGAATCGCAAGGTGGAGCCGATCGTGGATACTCGGGATGCCATGGGCCGGACGGCGCTGCTACACGCAGCTGACAATGGGCATCATGTCATCGTGGAGAACCTTCTCAGATGTGACGCCGACACAACTATCACAGATCAAAATGGAAGAAAGGCCTGGCAAAAAGCCCTGGAGAAGGGCCATGCATCCATCTTGGCTAAACTTCTTCCTGAGCGTGGGGGCTCTATCGAAGGCAGCCACGAGATCAACCAAGCATTGCAACTAGCTTCCAGAAAAGGCCAAGCGGAACTGGTCAGCGTTCTTCTCGATGAAAAGGCGGACACGGCTTTCCAGAATGGCCAAGGGTGGACAGCCCTGCACATGGCTGCAATGAATGGACATCAGGGTGTTGTTGACAAGCTCCTTGTCAAGGGAAAAGTGTTGGTCATCGAAGATAAAGAGGGCCGGTCAGCTTTATTGCAGGCAACAGAACGTGGTTTCAAGTCTATTGTGAAGCGTTTGCTTAACGAATGCAAGACCAAAGAAGACATCAAGCGTTGGCAAGGGCCTGAAGCCTTGCTGCTTGCCGCAGCGAGGGGTTATAAAGATATCTTTGAGCTTCTCGTGAAGAAAGACATTGACCTCGATTTTCCTGACTCAACAGGTAAAACAGCCTTGTCATTAGCGGCTATGAACGGGCACAGCAAAATAGTCAAGCTACTTCTGGATTCGAAAGCGGATGTGGCCATCAAGGACAAACATGAAAGGACAGCCCTGCATCATGCAGCCAGGGGGGGACATGGCGATGCAGTGAAGTCCTTACTGCAAGACAGCATAGCCCCCAGCGCCCTGGACAAGTGGGGGCAGTCGGCTTTGCACCTAGCGGCGGAATGTGGTGCCAACAAAGTTATCCAGCATCTACTTGACCACAAAGCTGAACCGAACGCAAAGTCTGCAGACGGCCAAACGGCTCTTCACCGTGCCGCTTGGGGGGGTTCGGAAGAGGCAGTTAAGCAGTTGCTCAGGGATGGTGCCGACGCAAACGTCCTTGACAAGTTAAACGTCAAACCTTGGCAGACTGCGGCAGAGAAAGGTCACGAGTCAATAGTTGAGGTACTTTTAGGGGATACCGTCCTCTATGACGAGCGCATTTCCGACAAACAAGCGCTGCTGTTTGCCGCCCAAATGGGATACAAAGGTATCGCCAAGTCGCTACTTGATAGGGGGATGCGTACCACCGTTGAGGATGAGGATGGTCTGACTCCACTACACTGGGCTATGAATCAAGGCAATGCGGCCTTGGTCATCCTGATTTCGAGCCAAGCGAAGGTGGTGATTGATGCTTTGGACAATCGAGGTCAAACACCCCTATGCCATGGCGTATTGGGAGGCCACATAGAAGCAGTGAAGAAGCTGCTCGAGAGTAATGCCGACATCGACATTTCAGACAAGGAAAAGCAAACGGCACTGCATTACGCTGCGCGGAACGACAACCGGGAAATGGTAGAGACATTGGTTGAGCACGGCGCTGACCCGCATGCCCGAAATGCATCGGGAAAGAAAGCTTGGGAGCTCGCAGCAGAGAAGGGTTACCATGACATTGTCCATATTTTACTGGAAAAGGAGCTTAACTTCAGGCCCAAAAGCCAACCGGCGAAAGAGCTCTTTCTAGAGATGGCCCGTAGAGGGCAGACAGCAATGGTCCATGTCCTCCTCGAGAAGCAAGTGGATATCAACACGCAGGACCGACTGGGAAGAACCGCAATCTGTTTAGCTGCTGAATTTCAAAAGAAGGAGGTCCTTGACCTGTTACTTCTGAAGAGAGCTAATCCATGTCTTGCGGATCTTAGACGCCAAACACCACTTCTATGGGCAGCAAAGGCTGGTAACATCAGAATGGTCAACTCCCTTCTTGACTACAGCTCAATGCTACCCCGTCGCTCAACTGCAACCGATGGCTTGACTCCAGCTAAAACGGTTGATGAGTTTTCTTTGATTAACCATACCGACTGCGAACACCGCACAGCTTTATTGATAGCTATGAAGGGTGGTTTCGACGACGTCACACAAGTGTTTCTCAAGAAACGTTTGCGGGAGCTCGACGTTAATGTGCAAGACATCACGGGCGAAACAGCACTGCACATAGCAGCAGAGAGAGGCAAGCAAGACATTGTTCGGTTGCTGCTAGGTAAACATGCGAAGCCGACTCTGAAAGATCAGTGGGGACAGACAGCCATCCTTCGAGCCGTAAAGCAGGGAAATGATGATGTGGTTGATACATTGCTGAAGCACCGCTCGGGCCATGAGAGCTCACGTATGGAAGACTCACAAGGTCAGACAGCGTTGTCTCTGGTAATAAGGAAAGGAGATGCGAAAATGGTTCAAAAGCTACTTGACAGGAATGAGGACGTGGACGATGCGGACGATGCTAACGATGCAAACGATTCAGACGATTCAGACGATTCAGACGATCCAGATGATTCAGGCGGCGCGTACGTTGCAAACGACGCAGACAGTGCGGACGATGCGGACGATACAGAAGTCTTGTGGTCGAGACACAGGGCGCTCCTGACTGCAGCTGAGAATGGGCATACGCACATCATAAATCTCCTTTTTAAGAACAGCGTGTATACGCAAGGCTCAGAAGAGACTGACAGTATTCTCTTTGAAGCCCTTTCTCTCGCTGCCGCAAACGGAGACGCGAGGGCAGTGAAGACTCTTTTCAAGTATACTAAAGCTGGATGGAGTGCCGTCAGCTCGAATGGTGCGAAATTGTCAAGTCTGGCGAAGGCGAGTGGAAGTAAAGAGGTTTATTGGTTAGTTCGGCAAAGGATAGACGAAGCATGTGGGGGTTTGCAATAGTCGGCCGGTCACAGAACTCGATATGCAGAAGTCTTTCAGGTATGCGTGTTCTCCACATTTAGGAGTTTTAGGGTTTCTCGCACGTCTCCTTTAGAAATGCACAAGATGGGTTTCCTTAATGCGTGTGAGAGCCAGTATTTGTACCAACTCTTTCGTCACTACAAGTTATTTATTCAGACCAGTTCCTAGGGCGTTGATGCCAGGCTCAGTAACATCCAGGGCATTTTTCACCCCAATCCTCCGAGCAACCTCGGGTTGATGTCTCGGCACCCGAGCCAGCCCCTTGACCCCTGTATCCCATTCCGCCCGACGATACACCCCACGTTCTCATCTCATCTCAAGCAGAATCTCACTACACCAGCGCTCTGTGAACAGTGCCCATATCAACTAATGTTCCATAAGTTTAGTTCTTTTTTCTTTGATTTTCTCTAGGAATATCTTCCATCTTCCTTCGCAAAGCCAAATCCCAACACAAGCGTAACACGGCCTCCCCTCGAACGTTCAACACATGCGCTTTAAAAAGCTCTCTCTTCAGATTTATTTCGCTAAACTAATCAACCAAAAGGTAATATGGGATATGGTGTAACAACAACAGCCAGCTAAGGCTTCTTCATCTTCAACAACGTTGGGCCTTCTTGGATATAAAGCCCATTAACAACAGAACCGGATCACGGACGACCCGGTTCCCCCTCTTCATTCTCTTTAACCCCCTAGTTCTGGGGAGCGAGGTGCCTCCTGGCGACGCGCGCACGGAACTCATCGCGCTTGTTGTTGGCATTGTTGTTGTTGTTCTGGCGGCCGCCGCGGTTGCCCCCGTTGCCTCCGCCGTTGCCGCCCGTCGCGGCGTTGGCACCGGCGTTGTTACCGGCCTTGGCGGCACCACCACCCTGGGTCGCGCCTCCGTTGCCTCCCGTCGCGGCGTTGTTGTTGGCGTTGTTGTTCGCGTTGCCGGTGTTGGCGTTGGCTCCGTTGTTCTTGCCGGCCTTGGCAGCGCCGCCGCCGCGGGTGGCACCGCCGTTGTTAGCGTTGTTGCCGTTGTTCTTCTTGTTGCCGCCGGCATTGTTGTTGTTGTTGCCGGTGTTGCCCCCGGCGGCGTTTCCGGCGGGACCGGCGGCGGTCTGGGTGGCGTTGTTGCCGAGGATCTCCTTGATGGCGGTGACGCCCTGCTCGTCCTGGGTCTTGGCCTCCTGGTTCGACTTGACGGCGGCGGGGAGGTCCTTGGCGTTCTGCTGGACCTGGGTGAGGACGTTCTGGAGCGTCTGCGCGGTGGGGATGTTGGCGGGGGTGTTCTGCTTGGGGGTGGTGTCGGTCTGCTGGACGGCGAAGCAGCCGCCGAAGGGGCCGGCGGCGGCGGCGTTGAAGCAGCGGACAGTGCAGACGTTTCCGGTGGAGGCTGTGGCGCGTGTTAGTTATCATTTCTAAGGTCAAGATGCGAGGTTGGGTGAAGGCGTACCTCCTACGCAGGCCATGTCCTGGGGCATGGTGACCTTGAGGTTGATGATGCCGTTCTGCGGCTGGCCCTCCTGGACCTGGAGCTTCGTCTGGCCGGTGGCGCCGTTGGCGTTGCTGGTCAGGTCCATGTCGCAGGTGTACGGTCCCGAGCCGTCCTGGTTGACCTGGGCGATCTGGACATCGACGGTGCTGCCCTTGGTGACCTGCGTGACGGTCTTTGCGATCAACTGGTTCTCGGTGTTCTCGCCGATGTCGATGTTGCCGGCGAGGACGGTACGACCGCACTCGTTGACGGCGTTGTCGGTGATTTCCTTGGTGTTGATGATGTTCGCATCGGCCTTCTTCGTGTCGACTATCGGGGGCTATGTTAGCCCACTGTTCCCGTTCCTCAGTCCCCCTCGTCCCCCCTCTTTTTCTTTCTGCCATCACAACTTACCTTGAAGAGGCAGACTGGCGGCGCCCTTGCCCTGGGCCTTGAGGATAACACCCTGAGCCGAAGCCACCGCCAACAAGGCGGAGGTGACCAACGCCTTCATAGAGGTAGACATGGTTGAATTTGCTTTACGAAAAAAGAATCGAAAAAGAATAAAAACGAAAAAGTTGAATTACAAGACAATTGTGTCCAGCACCGTTGAAGAGAACGAAAGAGGTATTGGGCCGAAGAGAAGTGTAAACAGACCGGCTGGGAATAATTCGACGAAAGGAAAGTGTGAGCGAGCGATCCAAACGGGAAGAGCACAGGGAGGCCTGCGTTTTACCCGAAGAGCGAGGCCTATAAAGTTTTATAACGGCGGTCGACATGGTTGCCCGTTGAGTTCCCTCCTCCCCCCTCCCCTTTTTGGCGATGACAAGAGGAGGTGCTTCAAGGGTAGAGCTTGTTTCGACAGGGGGGAAGGGGGGGTGGTGGTGAGCATGGTTTTGCAAGTGAAGCCTGAAGGAGGAAAATGTGTAAGCGCTTTGGTGATGGGCAAAGCTTCGGCCAGTCCCTGTCTCTTTCGCCGTTGGACCAGGTGGACGATGGAGCGCCGTCAGGAACCGCTCTCCACAGTGCTCTCGTCCGGTCGAATTTCACACCATGGATGACGATGTTGGGGTGTGCTGCGGGAGTGGATTCGAGCCAGCATTGCCAGCATCGTACTGTTTCTCACCTGCAAGTATTTCCAGCCAAGATGCGCCAAAAGGACATCAAAAAGCAACCCCAAGCACAGATCCTCTCCGCAGCTCCGACGATCTTCTGGAACGGATGCCGTCGCGTGGGTGGAGATGGCGGTGGATACGGAGGCGTACGCGGGTGGAGGCGTCCCCCCCTTCAGCGGTGGTTTGGTGGTGTCCAAGACCGAGTCTTCTCCGTGGGGGGGCCATCTACGCGACCACCACCACATACGTACACTTCCAACCTTGCCTTTCGTGCCAATGGCTGAAGACAGGCAAAAGCAAGGGATGTTTAGGCTCGAGGCGACAGGGCGGACAGGGCTTTCCCGTTCCCGCCGCAAGGTTGCGTTGGTTGTGGCCTCGCAGCCGGGGGGGACGAGGGACATTCCCATACCGCGGTAGGGAAATGGGCAGATGTCGCTGGGAGTCCAGACGAAAACGGGGCTGCACCCGCGTTTCAGGCTCCTTTTGAGATGGACTATAACGGACTCGAATGGGCCTTAGTAGAGGCAAAGGGCTGCGACCTCGCTGAAGAGCGCCGCCCAGTCGCAGTGTCTCCCCGATGGCACCTACACGTGCTGGATGCTGAGAGGGCGGGCGGCGGCGAACCTCCGATGGCAGCTTTTCCCGTACAGCCTGCCAAAAAAGTTCAGACGGGCCTCCCAGCGGGTCTGAGACGGATGCGTAACGCTCAGGAGTCCAACGGGCAAGCCTGGTAGGCGTCGTCGTTCTCTTCGCTTGCAGCTTGCTTCGCCTCTTCGCGTATTTAGACCAGCGGATCCTCCATAATGTCGGAACATGTTCGTTCCAGACCACTGCCCCATGATTGAGGCTGGATACGATGGATCTCGTTGGGAAAATGTTGGTCGAGACCTGGTGATGTCGACCATGTTGTTCCCGTCCTGTTCCCACAATGCTCCAGTCCCAACACAAGCTTCGCTGCCCTGCACAGCACAGTGGATCGGGGGAGGGCTTCCCCGAATGCTGCTGCTCGGAAGAGCCCCCTTCATTCACTCGGTAAAGTGGTCTTTGAGACAAGCTTCGTGGATAAGGTCGACACTAAGGGGAATTAATAGATTGAGGGCGGGAGCTGCCATATTGGGTGCTGTGGGGGGTTGGAGACCGCCTAGGTAAGTAATTGGAGTTGAGTTGGGTTGGGCTGATGTGGGCGCGCCGCTGGCTGGACGAGAAGGGCAAATTCAGGCGGGACAGCGCAGTACAGGCCCCCCTCCCTCGCATTTGTGGACGCTTCAGGGTTGCCCGGGCAAATGGAAACGCAGGGTCCAGCACCACCAAGCCTGCTGACTGCGGCACAACGGCGTCATCGCATGACGCTGAAACAACCATCTGGCCAGCGTTTGACCCATCAAAGATGCTGGTTGTATTTGTTAGTCAACTCTCTTGGCTTTTGAGTGCACGCTTAAATACCACGGGCCGACGCCCTTGGTGCCCTGGAGGCGAGAGAGGGAGAGAGGGTGACGGAGAAGCACTTTGTGTGCCTGGCGCAGAAAGTCTGTTCCCTTCTTCTCCCTCCTTTCCTAAAGTAATTAGCCCTACACTGCGCTGGCTTCGGGAGCGTCCCTTGGTAGACACATGCCGCCCCATATTAGCTGTCGTTCCTGCATCTCGGCTCCTGCTTGTGAGATTGATTACACGTGGATAGCATGCCCAGTGCTTTCACCAACAATGTGATTGTTGACCACGGAGAGAAATGCCTTTGATGGCTCTCTCTATCTTCATCAGTAATTGTGATGTTGCTACAACTCTCAGACTATGCCATTGGCTGAATGAAGATGTCTTACGATGTCAGCAGACGAGTCTAGGGCCTTCATACTGTTGTACTACAAGTCTCTCAACCGCAGATAAATGAGTTGTCACACTGGTGTAACTGGAAAAGACGATGCTCCGAGACTGAGGCTGGTGATGATGCGCGGCACTTCCTGCGTTGCTATTCTCTGCTCACGGTGCCGCCCAGGTCGAACCGGGTTATCGCTGGACAGATTCAATGCGCATGAGTGGGGTCATCGTGGCCATCTCACACGGACCAGAAACAATCAGTCGCCCACGATCACGATTCAGCAGGTGACTAAGTGTTGACAGGATGAACTCTAATGTTATGGGGCTAGGTCTGTCAGTAAGGTAGTATACGTACTTTGGCTCTGCCCGTGATTAACTCTTAGGGAGCACGTTTGATTCGCGTTCAAAGATTGTGAATCTTCTAGGTGGTCGCAAACAGTTGGTCGCAGTCTTCACCTGTCGACGGCATGAATTATTCTTCGGCGGATAATCGGCGGTTTAAATCATCACAAATTGGACTCGAAAAAGGCTTGCTTATCATTGGCAGCTGTCCTTCCATCAACACAGGCAGCGGGAAAACACTTCAAAGTTGACTTAGATTGGTTTGTCAGCCCGAGAACGGTAATGATTCAATAGATTTGATGAGCATCTAAACAAGTGTGGATTACGGCTTCAGACCATACTTTGGAGATCACAATGTGGACTCCAAATTGTCAGTGCAAGTGATTCTGGGCTTTAGAGAACCAAGAAGACCCACTCAACAGACAAATTGAGGCCAAATTCGACGTGCAGCCAATAGGCGCTCCTGAATGGTCAGACATGCAAGTTGCATGCATTATCGTTGGTGCATCGGTGTTGATGACTGCTGAAGAGTCATACAACTGGCCAGTCTAGCGCATGTAGGAACTGATCCTTCTGCAAATCAGGAAGGTGACAGAACGTCAACCCGGTGCCCGCAGCTTTGAACTCGATTCAAGTCGCAAATGTTCTTCAAAATGAGTCATTATTTGCCAATTGCAACGAGCGTAGCGTGTTTTACAGGATGCTACAACTCTCTGAGCACTCTCGTTGGGCAGCTTTTAAGTAGAGGCTGAAAGCCAACTTCACTCAACCAGAAACCCGTACCTCATGACTTCAAGCCAACTCACTTAATCACTCATCTATCCTCGTGAATCCACCACCAAAATGGCAGCCCCATTCCCGCAAGAAGCCTACACCATCACCACCCCGCGCCTCATCATCCGCAGCGCCGTCCCCGAAGATGACGAGGCCCTCTACAAATTGCTCTCAACCCCCGAAAACCAGCCCTTCGACGCCGTTCAGCCCGGCCTCTCGCCCGAGGTCATGCGCGCCCGCATCGGCCGCTGGAAGCCCATGACCGCAGCCGGCAAGAACGCCTTCCTGATGGTGGCCCTGCGCGAGACGGGCGAGGTCATTGGCAACGGCGGGTACAACTGCTTCGAAGACGACAGCGGCAACTCCGTCGCGCAGGAGGACGGGGAGGAAGGCGTCAAGGGGCGTCCGTATCTCACTGATACGGGCGTCGTGCTCGATCATCGGCACTGGGGGAAGGGGTACGGGCGGGAGACGTTGTGTGCCAAGGTCGAGTACGCGGTTGAGGAGCTTGGGTGTAAAGTTGTTCGTGTTGAGACGGCTGATGATAACAAGCCGTGGAGGGCGCTGATGGCGTCGTTGGGTTTGGCTGAGATTGAGACCAAGGGTCCTGTGAGTTATGATGAGAATGTGATTGGGTGGGTTTACAGGATTGATGCTCAACAGTGGAGAGCTGTAAGAGAGGATTTGAAGAAAAGGGGAAAGTGGCCGTTGTGAACATAACCAAGAGTCGCTCTTGACTAGAGGAAACAAGATAATGCATACATGTCCAGTATGATATTAAGATTGAATGATTGAGGGAGAGGAGATCATTGCATTCAGAACAAGAACCCCCTGTTAAACATCTATCAACCCCTAAGGCTCTGAAGACCGAGTTATTTCGCAAACCCATCGACTTCAAACTTCGCGTACTCCGGTAACGTGAACCCATCTGTATCCTCGACATTAGTATCCTGTATAAACTTCTTCTGAACCCACGGATTCGCCACGACCCTTGCTACACCCGCCACACACGTCTGGAACAGCCATCTCTTCCACGCCACATCAGGATGCACAACCCCAGGGAAGAAGAAGGGGATATGTTGCGTCTCGTCAACATAACTCCTAAACTTCCCCTCAAACTCCTCCAGAGCCTTCCTGGGATGCTCCCCCTCTCCAAGCTTGCTCAGCTCGCCCGAGAGCACATACGCCCCCTGGATCGCCAACGACGTGCCCATCCCCGTCAACGGCGTCGGCGCCCACGCCGCGTCGCCGAGACAGACGACCCTGCCCGTGGACCACCTCTTCATCTTGATCTGCTGGAGCGCCTGGAAGTAGTAGTCCTCCGAGTCCTCCATCGCCTCCAGGAGCCGCGGCGCCTGCCACCCCGCGTCCGCAAACTCCCTCCTGACGAGTTCCTGCTGCGTCTTCCTGTCGCTCCTGGCTGCCTCCTGCCACAGCCGCCTCTGCGCGTCGTCCAGAGGCATCCGCGTGAACATGGCCCGGATGGTGCCGTGCGGATCGGGGCGCAGCGAGATACACCGCGACCCGAGGCCGACGAAGACGTTCCACCAGTCGTCGTCGCTAGCCACGCGCGGGATCGTCGAGTACACCACATACATGTCCTTATCAACCACAGCCACATCCTCCTCCCGGAAGCACTGACGCCGCACCTTGGACCACTGCCCGTCCGCCGCCACGAGCAGATCATACTCCTCCACCTCGCCGCCGCTCATCTCCACCCTCACGCAGTCATCACCATTCTCGACGACCCGCTCCGAGGTGACGCCGAAGCGGTACTCCACGTTCGGATGCGCCTTGGTCGCCTCGTACAGGAACCACGACAGATCCCCGCGCAGGACCTCGAACTCGGACGTCGGGTTGAACCCGTCGCCGGGGTGGACGGGGAAGGGCGCGAAGGGGCGGCCCTGCGGGTCGATCAGCTTGGTGCCCTTCTCCGTCGTGTTCCAGCGCTTGAGCTCGCCGATGAGGCCCATCTTGCGGATGACCTTGATGGCGCCGTAGTTGACGTCGACGTTGTGGCCCTGGCGGAGGAGGGCGGCGCTCTTTTCCAGGACGGTGACGCGCGCGCCGGTGCGGGCGAGGAACCAGGCCAGTGTCGGGCCGGCGACGCCTGCGCCGCTGATGAGGACGCGCATGGTTGGTTGCGTGGGTGGGAGGTTGTCCATGTGAAGACGTGTTTTGAGGGTTAGGTTGTGGATGGTGTTCACGAAAACTGGATCTTGGCGGGTGATGAACGTATTAATAGTGGTGATGTTTCTTAGTCCGCTTTGGTACTAATAGGTGCTGTCTCTAGCGCGCCGAAGCGCATTCCGTGTCGCACCAATGATAGCAGAGAATCTAGGAGATTTTGGTATGAATCTGATCCTTTGTGCACGATGCTCACGCTGTGGCTGACCCTGCGCCCGCTGTCTCAGTCAACCCTAGTATTCTCATGTTCACACGCTTCGTTCATGATGAATTGTCCATCTTCTCACAATGGATTCTTGAGTACGGTGATTGTTTCTCAAAAAGCAGAAGCTCTTGTAAACACCACTCACACAGTGTCAAGATGTCAGTAACTTGTTGACGACATCATTATTATGCAAATGAGACATTGAAGTCTGTGATAAAGGGCCATGCGATCCAGGGGTTGAAGTCAGCGCTGCAGCGGCTAGTCCCGGCGCGGCGTAAGCCCATCCGTCCGAGGTCCGTAGTCCGACCGACCTCCCTGCTCCGGGGCGATCCCGGATTTTCGAGCCGTCGTTGCACCGATGAACTAACTGCTCGGGACCGAGAGATTGATAAATGCTTCCCCATGTGCCAAGCCGGGCGTCAGGGGGAGCTTCTGGTCTGCAGCCCTACGTGTGGATCGGCTAAGCGGCAACTTGTGCTGACGCTAGATTACATGGCTACTAGCGCGCCGCTGGTCTGGAACTGTGGAAATCGTTGACGTAGTCGATATGAAGCGTGTGTGAATGAAAGAAAGATGGCCATTTCTAGCCATGATGACTGGAGGGGCCGAAGAAGATCGAGATCACCATAGGTCTTGGAAAAAGTCCCGTTTAAAGCCTGAAGACACTAAACTGGATGACGGAAACACGTTATAAAAATGGAAACACGAATTCATAGACCGATCATCCCCGAATGCCAAGTGAAAGGAGTTGGAGATTTGTTCTTATGCCTACCTAGTTGCCGAGATAGATGTTTTGCTTGCAAATGTTGCCAAGGCTCTTCAAGCAGCTCGGTCGATTAGCTCCCGCACTTGCAATGATAGGCAGAGCCGTTTTGTTTATCGGCTATCTATACCTCTGGTTCAAATTGAACACCCTCTTTGAACGAAGGTATTAGCCTCTATGAAACATTCCTAATCAGCCATGATCAGTATCTGGTAGTGTAGCATATTCTTCGCCAGCTGCGAAATGCGAGACGCAAACTTCTCACGTAGAAGGATTCCAGAGTTCTTTATTACTGCCTAAGTCAGAGGCAAGTTGCTGATATGGATAGGTAGTTGACTTTCTCATATTTGATTCTCAAAGCTAAGGCCAGCCTGTAGACCATGAGCCTTCCACTCCATATCAGGAAAACAGAAGTTCTTAACTTGAGGTGACGTTCATGCCTAGACCTATTAGGCTTTCAGGGGTTCACCACAGTCACCAAGTTCCGGATGCTCCGACAGATGAATATTGGCGTCGCCTTACTCTGTTTAGACTTCAACGCTTGATACTTGAATTAAGTAAGAAAATTAACTCCAACGCTGTGCTGAACCTGCGCCATACTTCCCTCGTCATCGACAAGTCGAGCTCGACAGGGACATGTGGAGTTAAAGACGCTGCGTGAACCGATGTGCCGCCGACTCCAACTCCACGTCCTGACCTGGCAATATCACACCAAAGTCGCCAAACAGTCCTCACTTTCTCATCCAGCAACCAGAAAACGCGACCCTGACGAACGTAGGCTCTGTCCGGTTCGACCCCCAAATATCCTTCAAGAAGTCGGCGCAATGCTCTGTGTGGTACGAGTTCACGATAACACCATCAAAGACCCTCCGCTCCTCGAACATGGTCCAGAATTGCTTCTTCCAAAGCATGGAGCAGTGATTGACGTGATCCGCGATGGAGGTGTAGTACGACTCCTGATCTCCCATCTCCTCTCTCGTTAGGCGTTTCGTCAAGTTGACACTACACAAGTGTCGCAGAGTCAGCAATTCGTCCTCCACCAGAGACAAAAGCTGCAGGCCAGCAAGGAGAACTTACTCTGAATATGCGTGCCAGGTATCGTCATCCATGTACTCCGTCTCAAACTCCTTGTCATAACACTGCTCCGGTACCCAGTGGTTCAGCAACGTGTCGTACTTGCAGCCCGCCTTCTTCGCTTCCGCCGTCGAGTTTCCGCACATCACCAACTTCGCCTCAGATGTCATGTTGTGCGTGGCCGCGAGGTACTTGGGATCCGGAATCGTCCCCGCTTTGCCGTCCTGTCCAACTTGCGGCAGCGGTAGCGGCAACCCCGACATTGATGGCGGCGTCGGCACCATCGCTGCTGTGCCCGGTGACGGTGTCGACGGAGCCTGCTGTTGAGGCCCGGGTATGAAAGAAAACGCCAGCACCCAGACCAGAGAAGTCGCCAGAAACACGAGGAAGTCCCTCAACCACCTCCTCGTCCTCGACGTCTTCAGCGCATGCTGTTGGTGTAGCATCGCATTACCGCCCGCGACGCCCTGCTCCTCCTCATCGTCCGCAGAATTCCTTTTGTTGGGGTCATCGCGAAAACCCAGAAAGGGCTGGTGGTCTTCGCTGTCTGTTTCGGGCTTCATCGTGTTCTGTGGGGAATGTCGAAGCAGGAAAAATGATGCGCGTCGATCGTGTTTGATCTGGAGTAGGGAAACAATACTTTAAATTTCGCCGCTGAAGAAACAACCAGACCAGCCCAATCCTTTTGGTTGGCAATTTTCAGGACTCGCCTCCTGCCTTCACTGCTATGCAAGACATGAACCTAAGCGTGCGCGCTGTTTTACGTAGCCATGCGAGCGTTTTGGACGCCAGACCAACCCGGTTTCAGAACCATCCGAAGAGTCGGCGCTCGTCCCAAGGTCTGCTGTTTTTTCCACCCTATGATCGGGCCTCGTGGCCGGGATGAGCAGAACCAAGAGTGGTGCGAAACATGGTTGAGACGTATTCATCACAGCTACTGGCATGTGTTCTTGGTTGATGCACTGCCCCAGAGTGATTTTGTTGATCATTTCACTCGCGGGAGTGCTGCGGCGATCCGGTCCTAGGTCTCCGAGTACTGTCTCCGATTGTGGGGCCGCATGTTCCGTCGCACCGCCCCGATGAAATAGCCCACCGTACCGCTATCCAAGTCTATGACAGTGTGCATTATCTCGACACGTAAAACCTCCTTAAGCCTTGGCGTTGTGGTTCACCTCGACTTGCTCTGCATCAGATTGAACACGATCGGCCTGGCCGAACCCCTCACCGTCGCTGTCAGAGCCATGCAGCTCCCCGGGTAGTCTATCCTTCACAAGCAACGAAGCCCAAGTGGTCGCGGGAACAGCAACATAGAAAACAACCACAGAGACAATCAGATTGGTCATCAAAGACGCACTGCGCACTGAGCCGACTGCGTACGACAGCGCCGAGCCAACAGACTCTCCTGAGCGAAGGACACCCATAGACAAAGCAATGGTGTCCGCCTCGACGTCGAAAGTGCCGAGAACCCAGTAAAGCCAAACGCCGACAGTCTCGTACGCAATACTAATGAAGCATGTCAGAATAAAGAGTTTATAGAGTGTTAAAGATGTTGACTCACCGGTAGAGGATGAAGATGGCAACTCCTTCCCCAAAACTGGGGCTGCTCCAGTCAATCTCACCGGGACTCTCACGCCGCCATCGCTCCTGCACGACAATGTTCCAGATCCAGACAAGCGTGAAGAGAGCGAGCAAGAAGTACCAGCTCCAGCGTGCTTGAGTCGTTCGACGGAGGTGCTTCGTATCCAGCCACCAGCCGGCGAGGAGGTTGGAGATGGCACCGACGATTGCAATCAAGAAACCAGAGAGTGTGCGCGCGCGTACCGTAAAGTAGGCTGCCATGTAGTTACCCTGGTATGTGACGCCCCATTGTGCGGTGATGAAGGCCGGGATCAATAGTAGCACCTCTCTGCGTTTGAACTGAGCAAGAAATGCTTTGAGCTGCACCATGAAAGAGCGTTGAGAGTTGGCGAAGACAGGCTTTTTTCCATCCTTGCGAATGAGCTTGTCTGGAGGGGCAATCAAGAGAGAGAGGGGAAGGCCGAGACATTGTATGGCAACAAGGACGAGATAGGTCGAGGGCGCGATGGCGCCGGTTGTGTCGCCGTCCTTGTTGATGGCGAGTTGGATTGCGGTCGCGATGATGGAGCCGAGTTTGCCTAGGGCCATCCAGATGCTAACTAGATTAGAGGTTGATGTCAGATATGCTCCATTATCGATTACTTCCAAAAGGGAAGGCTTACTGCAGATGCCTCTTCGGGCAACTTCAGGATAACCGACGGCAATCGCTGCTTCACCAGGCCAGAGAGCAGCTGCCTGTGCTATAGTCAGAAAAGCTTTTATGGGTGTGAATGTGTATGATTCAACAAACCGAAAAGCCGCATGTAACAGCGCCAAAAATCAGGAACCACTGAGTGCCCCAAAGAGAGTTGCAGTACAGCGCGGCAGAGTAAGGCACATAACCCAGAGTTCCGAAAACGACAATCCACTTCAGACCGATCAAATTGCCGACAATGCTAGCCAAGGGGGAAAAGAAGACCATGATGCTGCGACGTAATTAGCGCGACCTTACTCTCAAAGTTTGAGTGTCCTGAAGACTTACACAAACGTAATGACGTTGACAGCATTGACGACGTAAGGCTCAGCTTGGCCGCCAGCACCAAGATCTGGATAATGATTCAGCATGCAAGACTGATAGAAAATGGATTCCTAACGTACTGTTCATAGCGGCCCATATTCCCGGCTGCGTGAAGCTGATGAGACCCAGGAGCACGGCTTGGAAGATCGTCCCGCGATAGACGTCGTGGGTCTTGCTCCATAGTGTGGGAGACTCAGCAGTGGATTGCGCCATGGTGGTTTGTCTTGATCTTAGGGAAGGGACCCGGACAACATTTCAAGATAATGAAAAGGCGAAAACTTGAGCATTTTATCGCAAATTCAAACAAACCTGGGCACATCTCAAGCGAGCCGCCACGGCGCGATAACGGCATTGCGCTATGGCAGGACTCGATGGTACCACTGCACCAAGTGGATGCCACCCTTCAACTCGATCTAGACCAGCCAGCGAATTCTCCATCTATTTTCCGATGTGACGGTCTTAAAGCAGCAGAGTGGGAACTGAGAAACGAAAGCGCCGAGGAACTGGCGCAGTGGCATGGGTGGTTTTTCCCGATATCTACCCGACCAGCGGTCACGTCATATCCCTTGTCGAATGACCATTTCTCAAAGTCCAGCCAACAGGCGCAGTTTGCCATTTGGGGTGATGCTAATTCTCCGACTGGGTTCAATTGTACGTACAAATCGCGTTTGGTAGTTGGTACACAGAAGAAGTTCATTGGGGTCCGACACCGCGACGGACTTGACGACCTCTCTAGATGTTCTTTCCTGACTGGACGTCACATCACTCTGGTAACTGTGATTGGCCCGGACAGGAAACTGGACAGTGGCAGCAAAGAAGCTCAAGAACTTGAATTTCAGAGGAGCAAACATTACTATTAAGAGATTTGTTCTACATGGCGCTCGCCCTAATCAGTATTTGGAAAGCCCCCGGGTCGCATGATGGAGCTGAACACTGATCCGCCACCTCACAAGTAGACATAGCAGAAAGGCCCGGCAACAGTGCTCATGGCATCTCTGATCTTCAGTGGTTCACCGCCAACCCATCCATACTCCAAGAGGTCGTCCATGGTAGTGTTGGCACTGGGAGGCTGGTCCAAGAAGGTGTTGGTGCCGCTCAAAGCGATGTCACCATACTGACGCTCTTGAGGGGACAGCATCTGCCACATCCACCACACTCGGTCAATCATGGAGTGATGGAGGTAAAAAGCAGGATCGCCAGGGGAGGTGAAGACATCTCTTCCCGGATCTCCGCCGCTGTTTCACTTTGTTAGCCAGTGAC
Source organism: Colletotrichum horii (assembly GCA_027406005.1). Taxonomy (NCBI): domain Eukaryota; kingdom Fungi; phylum Ascomycota; class Sordariomycetes; order Glomerellales; family Glomerellaceae; genus Colletotrichum; species Colletotrichum horii. Next base: position 5,250,652 of record JANVYB010000001.1, on the reverse strand, counting down.
GGATAACTAAGTTGGTTGATCTCAGTGACAAGACTTACAGCGCATAGTGGCCACCACCGTGAATACCGATGTTGCCTGAGCCAGGGACTCCCTGCATCTGCATTTGGAAGTCCCCCACGTTCTGGGGGTTGATGATGTTGGAGAGAACGGCGGTGATGTTCGCATAGGAAAGGTTGATGTCGGTTGTGAGATCGCGTTTGAGGCAACGGGGGTTGTAGGTCAGCGGACCATTAGGGTTGGCCTCGGAGATACCTCCTGGGAGATCAAGAGCGGCAGGTCCAAGGTTTACAGTCATGTTCTTGAAAGGTCCAGAATTGACACAGCCCCCGCCAGTACCAACAGGGAGTACAATGGGGGGCAGGTCGTTCTGGCCAGTCAAGATAACGTCTGCCCGATCAGGAATGAATTCACCATTTCCAGACATGGACGTCTCACTTCCGTCGAAGATAGGAGACTTTTCCATGCCCGTGACGGCAGTTTTCGTCCAGTCCCAGTACTGAAGAGCAAAACGTTGTAGTCAGCAATGCGACACTTGCCAAAATCAAAATGGGCAGGTTCTTACCGGCTGAGTGCCCTTGTAGCCGCACTCGTTTCTCAGCGCTTCTTCATACTGCCAAGTAAAGTACCTGTGCCAAGACAGAAAGTTGGCCGTGTAGTGAATGGTCAGGGTCTGGTTGATGTGGGTTGCGACGAAATCGTCAAACCGAGTCTTTGCTCCTGCGGCCATCGAAGAAGGGGTCAGGGCAGGCTTGGACTGCAGACACTTGACAGCATTAATGTAGTCAAGTCTCTCCTCTCGGCTCAGTGTGCCCCTAGTTGAAAAGCGTGTCAGCTTAGGTGACGGCTCTTGGGTTACACTGGGCTCAGTGATACGTACCACTCGCGCCTGACTTTGACATTGTACCAGGAACAAGTGCCTCCACGTCTTTGAACGTCGCCGCCATCAATCTCAGATTTGGTCTTGTCAAAGGCAGATTGAGCGAGCGCGGCAAGCTGGTCGTTCTCACTTGCTGGCACCGGGTTGCCAAGCACAGCAGAAGCCGCCTGAAGGGCGATGAAACCAAGAAACGAAGAACGCATCCTGAGTTCACTCACTCCAGTACTAGTCTTGTGGGTTGAGAAGACTGTGTTGGCCAAGGTGAGGAGAGGCGACGCGAAAAGAGAGTCGGAGGACGCTGGCTGGGGAACGGAGGAAAAGAAACGATGAGACGCTGACGCCCTCGGGTAAAGATATATGCGAAGCCAAAGGACCCTTACCGACACGTTCGGGCTCCTGCAGCCAAAAGGCAACGAAGACCGAAACTAAGAACTAGCGACATGCATTTGCTTATTCGACCACTCAAAGGTGGAGATCTCGGGTCCGACGAGTCAATCTAGACGTGTAATCTAGGCCATGCAATGCAGGCACGTCGCATCGCCACACAGCAAACATCAAGGGTCTAAAATCTCACGGCAACGCGGCGCCGTAAATCGTAGATACGAATAGCCCTGCCCCGCAGGGATCGCGGAGGCGGGATCCTGCGCCGAAGATGTTTGCTGACTTTGACAGGCAATTTGTCCAGATAAACCAGTCGCGAACCCGGTTGCGGAGGCTGTCCCCCTGTTTTGGAGAGGAAGCCGATTGGAAGAGCGTTGGGACAGCCGAGATAATTAGATTGGGTTATGGAGACCAACAACTCAGCGCCAACAGCCAAGCGAATATCGTGCGACGGTGACCGCCTCTGAGGGTCCGGTTGGACATCGTGCAACTCCACCAACAACCAACAGACAAGAGATAGCAGGAAATGACTCCCGTATCATTTCCTGTTACCTCAACGGGTATGGAACTCACACCGGTATCCATAATAACCCTTGCGGCCCCTAGTTATCGTCAACAACGGGATGTTGCAAAAGAACATGGGTAAAGAGACCAACAACATATCGCGCAAGCATTTCCTAGACGAGATGTTGTTCCAGACTTTCCCTGTTGTTGGTCGTGTGTGATCGAGAGCAGCACTTGTTGCTTCGGAACACGACCGAGACTTATGAAGTGGCTAGCATCGCACTTCTGCCCCCATCGAAGATGCCGCGGCTCGATTGGTGTCAAACTGCAAATATCTTCATCGGAAGCCTGCAAGCATATTCTGAAGAATCAGAAGCTACCATTCAGCTCTCGAAAGTCTCTCGAAAGTCTCAACGCCATCGTCATGGACTTGGTCTCTAACCCAGAAGATGATGACGGAGCCAAGATTTTAGCAGCAACGCTGCCAGTGACAGCAGTGGCCTTGATCGTTGTTCTTACCCGAATATATGTTCGAAGTCATGTCATTCGGAATTTTGGCATTGATGTTTGTGCTTCTTCTCATTTCCCGTTTTTGGTTTGCAACCTAAGACAACTGTGCTGATGAGTAATTGTCATAGGATACCTTCATGACCATTGCGATGGCGATCTCCGTTGCTGGCGAGGCAGTCATTATTCCCCAAGTTCACCATGGCGCAGGCCGCCATAGTGGAGATGTGGAGGAGGCAATCTTCACCGTCGGGGTCAAACTCAATTTTGTCTCTCAACTGTTATATTTGACCGGTATTTGTATCGTCAAACTAGCTGTCGGCTGTTCATTGCTACGAATCGCCGCAAAGAAGATTTACAAACACACAATTACAAGCATCATGACCTTCATGACTCTATATACAGCCGTTTGTTTCACAGTAAGTGTTCTGGATTGTTCGCATCGCACCCTAATGCTGACAACTGGCTTGATAGACTCTACTTGCTCAATGCACCGATATTCGATTCATTTGGGATAAATCGGTCGACTCTACCTGCTGGTCCATCGAGGTTCTGCAAGGGCTAAGTTACGCCAACGTCACGCTCAACATTCTCACCGACCTCCTGTTCGCTACGATACCGATACCAATGCTTTGGGGCCTGAACGTTCACCGCAGGGCTCGCATATCTCTCGTGGCCGTTCTCGGTCTTGGTGTCTTTGCTTGCGCAGCTGCCTGTGTCAAGTCTGTCTACATCGTCAACTATGGCAAGCTCGGCGATGTTCTTTGGGACTCGAGGAATATCACAATATGGACCGTGGCCGAGATGAACGTTGGAATTATTGCCGGTAGTCTTGCTACCCTTCGACCGATATTTAAGCGTTTTCTGGGAAGCATGTACGGAAAAGGTTCAAAGTCACCTTCGGGCGCTGGATATTATGCTCGTAGAGAGTTGCGCAGTGAGACTTGGAAGGCTTTGAGCGGTAGCGAGGAGGCAATCAATGCCTCCGAGGGTCATGAGCTCGGGAGAATAGCACATACTGCGATGGCGGTGAAAGAAGGGGTGAAGGGGCACGAGATGGTTCATGATGAGTCGCGGAACAGTGGTGGCGGGATCACTAAGACGACAGTCACAAAAGTGACATTCTCAGACGTTGACAAATTCTAGTTCACCCTATTGGTTTCTGTGTTGTTTGTGTATGCGTAGTCATTTGCTTATGTGTTAACGAGCAGAATCAACTTTTCCACATCTTCATCTTCTCGTTGGTGCAGTCTCGTTGAATCGGCACCCCCAAAGCCTCATAAACCTGAGCCACATACTCTCTGACCGCAGCGTTGCCCGCGGTGCCAGGATCCATCTTATTCATTGCATAGCTAATCGTGATGTGACGGTCAATGTCGTTGATAGTCATGGAGCCACCCCATCCACCCCAGAAGCAAAGCCTGCCCTCGGGGATCCAGGAGTCGATGATGGCATCTCCGTTGCCTCTGATGCCCAGACCAGTACCAAAGCGGACAACTTGACCAATGGCCAGATCCGTGCCGTATGCCTGCTCTTCAAAGATGAGATCGACCGTTTCCTTAGAAAGCAGTCGCTTGCTTTCGTCGCTGATTGTAGCTGCTTTAGACCAAATCGTCGCAAGACCCTTGCTGTTGGTGTGTCCGTTTGCTGCTCCGATCTCAGCTTTCCTCCATTCTGGTGAATTGCCAAGACCGGCATCCGGGAAGGGATTGAACATCTTTGCCATGACTGAGTCGGGAGGGGGCATGTCCGCGTCGCTGGGTGGAATGAAAGGCGGAGGAGGAACCAACTCCGCAACGCGGGGCCAGTCTTCCTCCTTGGCGCCGATTTGCAAGTCAGCACCGAGGGGACCAGCAATCTTCTGAGCCACAAATTCCTTGAGGCTCAGACCCGTCACTCTGCGAACAAGCTCGGCGATGGGGTAGCCGTATGTCCAGGAGTGATAGCCGGAAGCCGTTCCCGGTGTCCAGCGCGGAGCTTGCTGCAAGAGCCTGGAGATCATGAGCTCAGAGTTACAGAGGTCTGCCATTACTGCGGGCGCCTCCAGGATGGCCAGTCCAGAAGTGTGGGAAATCAGGTGGCGGACAAGAACGTCTTCCTTTCCGTTGACGCCAAATTCGGGCCAGTACTTGGAAACCTTGTCATTGGGAGATAGTTGCCCGTCGTTGATGAGCAAGAGGATGGCGAGAGCGGAGATGGTCTTGGTTGATGACCAGACGTTCACGATAGTGTTTTCTTCCCAGGGACGTGTTCGGGCTGCGTCGGCAAATCCACCCCAGAGGTTGACAACGTCTTTGCCATCGATAGTGACCGTGAGCGAAGCGCCGAGTTCTTCTCCTGACTCAACGAACTCCTGGAACTTGGCCCGGACCCGCTCAAACTTTGGGTCGCAGGTACCGTGTGCTTGAGCCATAGTGGTTTTGTGATGAGCGTTGTTGAAAACTGATGTTGGTGAGGTAGAAGTTGAAGAAAAGGGAGCGGTCAACACCAAATGGGATGAGGAGTTACTTAAAGCTTTCGGCAACTTCCAGTTGAAAGATGCTTACTGATGCTTTTGCAAAGCGGAATCAAGTCAAATTCCGCCCGGACGATCGGCCTTTTACAAACCGCGAAGAGTTAGTAGCGGGACAATTCCTCGGTTTCGTTTCAGTTCCAACTTCCCCATGACAGGGTTCCATCTCAGACGGGTCCTGGCGGCCGCTCCAGTTCACTCACTGAAGTCACTGTGGAGTTGTGGAGATACAGCGAGAGCAATCCCTGTCTAGCTCGATCGTTCTCACCAAAACGATTCGTCAACCCTGGTCCAGCACAGCAGGGACGGCATCCTTCGCTCCGTAAGGTATGCAATATTTGGCTCGTTCCCTTCTTTGGCTTCAACTCCGACGCACTGGAAGGTTATTCATGCTGTCAGCAACTATCGTATTATTTTTGTGAGGAAACAGATTTGATCGTCTGGGCGGAATGTCGACCGAGTCATGAAAGTCACATCCAGGTTGTGGTAGACTAGAAATCTGTTTCTTCCAATTCAGCTGTTGACTGTATGTAATTCCCAGAACGGCTTATCTTGATTGTTTCGGTAACATGATTTTCGTCGGAAGCGGGACATGAAGCTAATAGGTCTTAGAATTTCAAAGCAAAGATACCGTACCTAGGTAGTGATGGTGCAGTCTATATGTGGTCACTGAAAGCCCGACTGAGAGAGACTTGCAGCACTTCTTTGGAAAGTTAATAAAGTCTAGTAACACTCTTAGAATGAAACTTGCGCACAGAGTCGATCGTGACAGTTCTAATTATCTTCCTTATAGCTCTATCTTGTGACAGCTTAGCTGACACATTTGCAGAAGAAAGGCTTGCTAGTATCTTCGCAATCAGAGCCCTCTTCATATTCCTCTCCATCCCTCTGTATGATAGTTACTGGCTAGAAAAGCCTTCCTAAGTCACCTCCTCCTATTAAGTTGTATTCTAGTGCCGCATCAGCCAACATGCAATAAAATTTAATAGGAAGATAATTGCTGAAGTGTCTAGAAGCGTACTGAATCTGTATAGATGACTTCAGTTATCTAACAGGTTCGTATCACCTTTATCTTTCCGTAAAGAAGTCTATGATTTTCTTCTAATTCTAGGTACAGATGGCACTTTTCCTGGCTAAGTAATTACCGCAAGGCCTGCCTGTACAAGATCAAGCTGAGAGCAAGAGCCCTCGGGCTCATAGCATCGCTGCGTCAGCCAGCAAGATTGATATTCATGCTGCCAAGATCTGATGCTATACACGTGATACGCATTCGGGGGCTCGCCTGTTTTGGTGGATATGCATATCTGTAGCCAATGATCTCACGGTTCTCGCTTCATGTCGGCCGCGGGCCTAACTACCCCGCCCCATAGTTGCCTGATATTTTGTTGAGCTCTTCGTTCTGCATTTGTTCATACTTGTATGCACTCACCTTAGGCCGGAATTGAGCTTGAGCCATGTCCAGCTACAGCTATCAGCCTATCGACCCAAGTGCCAACACGATCCGCCTTCTCCGCTTGTTTCAGGGCCGGCGATACTACAATGATGAGCTGATCTGCAGTGAGCTATTCAAGGCATGTCGTAAACTAACTATAACGTACATATGGCATCTGTGTGAATAAAACAGCTTGATTCTTTCTAAATCAGTATCTAACGCAAGGGGTCTTTTAAGGAACAGAAACTAACGCGCTAGAATATTGTCAGCCTAGATAAATAGGTTAGAAGTAGGTCACTTTGCACCTTCCTCTAGGCGTAAAGCTGCTTTAGATACTTAAGGTTATTATAATATATCTCTTTAAGCTTAAAAAAGCTTATAAACCTTAATCTTATATAACTACTATTCTATATTTTTATATATATATTTTAGATCTATAAATAGATATAAAGAGAAGTAATTAATTAAAAAAACTAATAAAAGAGATAATTTTATAGCTTTATTATTAAATTATATAAAAGAAGTAGATTTTTCTCTTTATATACTTTTTATTATAATTAATATTATAAGTACTAAAGTAGTAATTAATATTATTTCTTTACTTAGTAGAAATAGAAGCTTTTTATTAGCTTAAAATAAATAGCTAAAGCAGCTATTAAAATAGTAGTATAATAGTAATAATAATATTTTATATATTATTTCTATTTTTTAATTTTCTTTTTTTATTACTATTACTATAACTATATATATTACCTATTTTACTTTTATATATATATATATATTTATACTGCAATTATAACACTTTTTATTTACTTATAATTCTATTTTTAATACTAACTATATTATTTAAATATCTTTTAAAAAGATTAAAGCTGAATATATAGCTAATATAACTAAAATAAAAACTACTTTTATTAGCAAAAAGTATAAAAAGAGAGAGAGATAAAAAGAGGAAAATAGCAGCACTTCTCTAGCACTTACTCTAAAGCTTAAAAGCCTTAAGCCTAAAAGTAAGTCACTTTATTATTTGTTTTTATTACTTCTAAGTCTTCTTTTTATTATAAAGCATTATAAAGTCTTTACTTCACTTTATTATTTCTATAACTTAATTACTAACTTAAGTTATTTTATAAAGCTAAAGACTAATAAGCTTATTAAGAGCAATCAGCTTATAAAAAGCAAAAAAGCTAAAGAAGAGTATAATTTAAAGCCTACTACTTCTATTTCTTTATCTTCTTATAAGTTGCAATAAGACTGTAAATATAATATATTTAAGATCTTTATTCTTTATTAACTTATCACTTTATTTATTAACTTTAAAGTAGAAATAGAAGCTTTAAAGGCTGAAGGTTAAAAAGAGGAGTAGCTATTGCTATTAAGTAACACTATATACTTGCTATACTTATATAGCACTATCTTAAGTATATCACTTAGCATATATATATTTAGTTTAAAGCAGGAGGGTAAATATGCTTTTTATAAAGAGAAGAGAAAGGTATATATTCTTATATTAGCTTCTATTTTTAGACTGAAGCTTTAATTCTTTAGTAGTATATAAAATAATCTTATAAATAATATATATTCTACTATATAACCTTTTGCTTTACTAATTATTTGCTAACTTATATATTATAAGTTTTTACTTATTAGAGAACTATACTCTATAAAGCTTTTAACGCCTATAATAAGGCTTAAAAGAAGGCTAAAGTTAAAAGTGAGAGTAATAGCAAAGTAGCTGCTAATTTTACAGCTCTTCTTTTTATGCTAGCTATTACTTTAGAAGTTAAAGTTGCTATAGAGAATATATTAATCTCTAGTGATTTATATATTAGTTTGCCTTCTAAAGCAATTACTACTAGCCTTTAAGCAGCTAGCATTTGCTATACTATTAACAGCTTTATTAGTAAGCATCTCTCTAAAGAATTGCTACTTATATATTAAATCCTAATAGATAAATATATAACTGCTCTCTTTAAATAGAAATAAAGCGCAGTATTGCTTTATTATATGCTCTATAAGGCATAAGTGTTTTAAGCTCTTAAGAAGGCTATATACTTCCTAGCTATTAGGCTATTTTTAATTAAAAATACCTAGTCTATAAGCTTTACTTACTGCTTAATTTTTCCTTTTTGCTTTATGCTATTATTTATAATATATTTTAAAGGTTTAGAAATGCTTTAAACTGTTTAAACTTTATATAGAAAAAGGTTTTTATAAGACTGTTAGCTAGCATTTTATCAGTTAGAAGATATATAACTTAAAATAATTGCTTAGTATATTTCTAGTGAAGCTATATATTTTAGATATCTATATAGCAAAAGCAAGTTAAGATATATTTCTTTCTGTCTATTATAAGTTATATTATTTGCTGATTATTATAATAAATCTTCTATATATCTCTTAAGTTGAATTTAAGATCTCTAAAGAGCTGCTTAAAAGCTATAGTCTCCTTTATAGTATGCTTTAGGCTTAAAAGCTCTACCTCTATTATTAATATAGTTACTATACTTTAATGCGCAGCTTTCTATTAAATTAAGCCTCTAAAGAGAGATATTATAAAACCTTAAGACAACTTAAGCTATATTACCTTTTAAGATGCTAAAGCGAATCATAAGGTATTAAGTATAGTATAAATATCAGATTACTTAATTTGCAGCTTAATAATGCTTTAGAGATAGGTTTATTAGAAATTATAATAATAAGGCATAAGCAAATGCAACATCTAGTTATATTATAATTACAGTATAAAAGATTAATTTAATCTTCTCTTAATATAAAAAGACTTATTATAAGTTTGCTTCTCTATTAAACTTCTTAAGTAAAGTAAGCAAGAGAAATATAGTTAATACTTTAAAGTTAATAAAATTAAACTTCTTTATAATTTATTTAATATACTGATTATATAAAAAGTAGATACTTTGCATTATTTAATTATAAGTGATTTTAATTCTTAAGTATTATTTAGCTAGTCTTTAGTCTTTTAGTTTATATTTCTCTTTAATTCTTTTTATAACCTTTTTAGCTTTCTTTATATAATCTTTATAATATAAAATAAAGATATTATTAATATAAAAAAGTATAAAAACTCTCTTATTATAAGTTTAAAAGAGATATAGATCTTTACTTATTAGGTGTAATCTGAAATAAAGAAAAAAGCTTAAGAACTCTTTATACTAAAGTAAAAGTGTGTTGCAAAGTTTATATAGAGCATATTAAAGTTTAATAACTTTTTTATCTTCTTTAAAGCTGTTTAGTAAGTAATAAGTAATAAAGAGGTTATTTAGCCTATATATAGCATTTAAAAACATATTAATAATATTAAATTAGTAAATTTTAAAGTTAAATTATACTGCAAAAGCTATTATAACTTTAAAAGTTTTTAAAGTGAGAGTTATAATATATATCTATTCTAAAAGATGCTTTTTTTAAAAGTTGCTTTAGATATAAATTCTAGCCTTATAGCAGTTAAGATATCTATATTAATTCAGTTTATATATAAATATCTACTTAAGAGGTATCAGCTTGTTCTTAGCCTTTATATTATCTATAACTTCTTAAACTTCTATTTTCTTAAGTTTATTAATTTTAATATTATATATTTTAATAAAGTATAAATAGAATAGTTCTAATATTTATTAAATATCTCTCTAGGTTTTAAATAACTTAATAAGCTAGTTAATATAGATTTTTTTGCTTAATATTATAGAAATATACTTAAGCTTCACTTAGTGAATAGAAATAAAAATAAAGCAATAAAGCAAATAGTAACTTTAGTCTGCCTCTTTAATTGCTTTCTACTATTCTAATATATATATTTTAAAGAAGATATATTAGTTTCATTCTATATATAGAAATGCAAAGTGTGTTCTAAAGCAAAGTAATCACTTTAGCTTTGCAATTTTAAGTTAGCTTGAGTTAGTGTAGTTATATACTTGCTCTAACTTCTCTTCTGTAGCACTCTCTTCTCTAGTTCTTAAGTATAGCTATATTAGCTAAATAGAAGAGTTGCTTTATAAGAGTGATTATATATTATTATCCTCTATATTCAGATTATATAGAAGAAAAGTATTAGTTTAAATATAGATCTTATTTAAAATTATATCTTCAGTAGAAGTTATATTCTTACTAGCATCTTAAGTCTCTTTTATTGCTTTATCTTTATAAATAAAAATTAATAATAGCATAAAATTTATTATTTTATATATATCAGCAGAGTTTATATTTAACTTAAAAATTAGCAGCTATTTCTTTTGCTTATTATTAACTAATTAAAGTTCTTTTGATAAAGAAAAGTATAGTAACAGCACTTTATTATCTATTATTAATATAATTTCAGCTTTATTTCATACTTCTAAAAGCTATAGCTTAAAAGGCGCTAGAAATGCTAGTTCTTATATCTTATTAGCAATTATATAGGCTTCTTTGCCTTAAATTGCTAACTTTATATTATCTTTTAAATAAAATATCTTCTTATTAAATATTATATTTTGCATAATAATAACTTCTTAAAGCAAAAGTATTTAAACTCTATAAAGGTTATATAAATTTGCTATATATTTTATTAGATATCTAATATACCTTTATATTATAACTTTAAAATTATATCTATTCTTATTTGCTTTATATTCTTTCTTAAAGAGGTATACTTTGCAGCTATATATATAGACCTCTCTCTATTATAAGTGAGAATTAACTAAGAGGTTTGCTTTATAAATAGGTTTATAGCGCTTAATATAGTTTCTTAATTAGTCTTTTTTAATTTAGATTAGCAAAAGCTAGCTGTAGCGTTAATAAGAGCTTATATTATAGAGGAATACTGCAGCTTATACTACTTTAACTTATAGTGTAGATAGAAAACCTACTGCTTTAATTATTATAATAGCCTTTATAATTAGTTTTTAATCTGCTTACTTTATACCTCTATTTAGCTCTTTAGTATATAAAGATATTTATTTAATTTTAATCTCTATATCTAACGCCTAAATCTAAAATTCTAATATCTTATTTATTATAATTATAATATGCTTGCTGTTTTATTTGATTTTATATAACATAAGGCTATATTATCTCTATACTTAGCATTTAAATATTTAAATAGCAATAAAGACTAACTATTAGGTCTTATTTATATATAGAAATATAAAGAGTTAACTTATATATTTATCTTTAATAATAAGTAGCTATTTATTTATATTAAAACTTATTAAATAGTTAAATAGATCTTATAAAATTCTATAGAAAAGTTGCATCACTCTTTATTCTGAAGTATATTATAATATTACTTACTTTATATATATAATTGCATAATATTAGCATTTAAAGTATGATATTTCTTAGATCTTCACCCTCTAAGCATTAAGAACCAGTTTCTCAAGCGCTTTAGATCTTAGATATCTAAAGCAAAGATGCTATATTTCTATAGTATTAATATAAGTTTATATAAGCTCTTAAAAGTATTGCTTTATATAAGTTATTATAAAAGCAAATAGATTTATAATTAAAGTATTACTAGAAAGAATATATCTAAGATATAAATATGAGAGATGAAGTTAATATTCTATAAAAGTGATATTACTCTTTTTTAAAAGCTTCTTCACTTTTATATTATTCTTATAATCTCTTATATAAAAAGTAGTATTATAACCTAAATACTAAATACCTATCTTTTGCAGTAAGTGTTCTAAAATGATATTAATATAGAAGTTATTTATAAGCATAATATTATAAAGCGTTAAGTCTTAAAGCCTGTTTACTCTATTTAGTGCATTATAAAAGATCTTTATACCTCTTGCTATAATAAGGTATAAAGTTACACTTATTTTAACTTACTTCTTCACTTTATAGATAACTAAATTTTCCTTAAAGAGAGAGATATTATTCACTAAATAGAAGGCATTACAGTTATTTAATACTATACTGCTAGAAAAGACTCTTAAGCTTTAAGTGTAAGTTATATAAACCTTATTAGATTTAAGTTCTAATATAAAAGCTTCTGCTTTCTCTATTATAATTACAGCAATAATATCTTTAGTAATAATATAAGCTACTATATTAGCTAAAAGGTTTATCTTAGAAGTAGAAATACTAAGCAACCTCTTTATTTCACTTAAGTTATTTTTAAATAATTCCTTCTTATTCTAATTCTTATTGTTATTAAGCTTAGAGAAGCTAAAGTTTCTTATAGTAAGCTATCTTTAGTAAGCTATCTTAGCATAAAGCTTAAAATACTTTAGCTTATTAATTTTAGTGCAAACCTATATAGCTTCTTTAGAGCTTATATAAAACCTTTTACTTATAAGAGCAAACTTAAAGTAATTATATATAGATAGAGTTTACTTATAGCTCTTTTTATATGCATAATATACTGCTAACTTACTTTATAAAAGCTTTTTTGAAGTAGAATTACTAGAGATTATATTATTAGAACATCTTATTAGTGTTATAAAGACTCTATTAGAGTGACCTTTTAATTAAGTTCTTATTATATTTTTATAGAAGAGGTTTTTAAATATATTAATATACTGATTTATATTTTAAATCTTAATGCTAAAGCATTTTTACTTAATAATATTAATAAGCTTTAGATTAGCTTAAAATAAAGTAAAGCAGCATTAGATTGCTTAAAGAAAGGTTTTCAATATAAAGGTTTTTTATACTTCTAGCAGCTTATGCTAAAAAGCTTTAAAAAGTATACTTCAGAAGTTTCTAATTTAAATATTAAAATTAATAATAAAAGCTGCTTAATCTAAAACTACAGTATATTCTTTATAAATTATAATAAAGTTGCTTAAGTTGCTTAAAGCATAATATTGCTTTAGAATATAAATTAAAATGTGAAAAATATAGTCTTTTTTCTCTAAAAGCTTTATTTAAACAGAAGTAAAAATCTCTTCTAAAATAGCATCTTTAACCTATTTATCTAAAGCTTTATATACTTATTCCTTATATATATGCTTTGCTTTATAAGCAGCATATATAATAAAGTGCAAAATATAAAGCTTAAAGATGCTTATAGATCTCTTAATAAGAAAGATAGATGCAACTAGCACTAATAATAGCAGGTTATTAATAGCTTCCTTAAATTCCTCTTCTTTAAGATCTTTATCTTTAGTTATATTACCTTTAGTAAATGCTTTCTATATATTTAAAACAGTAAAAGCATATAAAGCAATAACTTTATTATAAGCTTCTTATTTTACTTTATAATATTTATATTATTTCTTATTTTTCTTTTAAATTTAGTTATTAAGTAAAAATATACTTTTAACTTCACTTAGATTAAATAAAATATTAAAAATATTATTTAAGTTAATATATTTCTAAATATCTTTAGCTTTTATTTCTATTTAAAAAGTAATATATTAAGCTGAGAAGTTATAATAAGAAGTAAGCTTATAAGAAATATTAAAATTAATAGTTACTATTATATCAAAAGTATATTATAAATTAAAAATAAATATAAAAATAAAGCTTAAAAGTTAAAATAAAATATAATAGATATAAAATAAATTAAATAAAGTTATAGTTTATTTTATAAATAATAGTTTAAAAATGCAGTATAAGCTAAGCTTATAACTATTATAAACTAACTATAATATATATATAATATCTATATAAATAAAACAGCTTAATTCTTTCTAAATTAATATCTAATATAAGAGATCTTTTAAAGAATAGAGACTGATGCGCTAGAATATTATCAGCCCAGATAAGTAGGTCAGAAGTAGGTCACCTCGCACCTTCCTCTAGGCGCAAGGCTGCCTCAGATACTTAAGGTTATCACAACAAGGCAGAAATTCCACACGAGCAGGACAACACCTACGAAGCGCTTTCTTACACTTGGGGAGATCTAACACGGACCAAAACAATCACCATCAACGGCCAGAAAGTGGCTGTCACAATCAATCTGTACGATGCGCTTTTACATCTAAGGAACCCTGAAAAGGATCGGATTCTCTGGGTGGACGCTTTATGTATCAATCAGCAAGATGCTTTCGAGCGCACACATCAAGTTGCAAAGATGAGCGTCATCTATCAAAAGGCCTGGGCTGTCATCATCTGGCTCGGAAAGACAACTAGGGATATCGACCTACTTTTAGAAGCTACCCAAGCTTTGGACAAAATAGTGCGACAACGTCCAAGACCATCGAGTAGCGCCGAACATTTGAAAGCCTGGATTGACGAAGGCCGTCGATTCATTTCAGACAAGAGAATCGTCAACCCTGACTTCTACGAAATTAGACAACGGGCGTTGAAGGAGCTGCTCAGCCGGTCTTGGTTTCGCAGAGTGTGGGTCGTCCAAGAAGCCGCCTACGCCAAAACTGCGTATATTCAATGCTCTTGGATCTCGGTTCCGACACGGGTGTTTTGCATAATGCCACATCTTCTGGAGATAGAAATGGATGTTCGCTCGCAAGCATTACTCGAAGTCCTGCCTGGCCCGCTGAGACAGAGCTCGTGGTGGAACAATACCCGAGACCTTAGCACTGTATTGCAAAAGTTCAGTACATGTGAGTCGACAGATCCACGCGATCAAATCTTTGCTCTGCTCGGTCTATCGTCCGACTGTGCAAACGATGGTCGATGCTTCCTGCCAAACTATGAACTCAGCACGCTGGAATGCATCCAACAAACGGTCTACTTTCTGGCTTTTGGGGAAATCAAAGATTCCGATGTGTGTCCTCTACCAGCTTGGAATTTGACGGAGTTCCGTCACGAGCTGCCGTCTTTAAGATTGTCACTGCTTGAATGGGGCATTGAACAGAATGAAAACGGAATTCCCGTCCTGCGAAAGCTCCTTCATGAAGCTCCTCGCTTCGATGTCAACCAGCAAATATTTACCGACCAACTTCCATTAAGTTATCTCATTTCACACCAAAAGCCCATCGAAATGATTCAGATCTTCCTGGAACGCGATGATGTATATGTCCGCCAGGCGAATGCTGGCATCCGCCTTGCAGCATCAGTCAATCGAATCGATATCATTCAGGCATTACTAAACCGAGAGGATGCGGGTATCTTACATGAACGACAAGGCATCATATCTGCTCTTGAGTGTGCCATCGAATTCGGGTTCTTTGATGCAACAGAAGCGCTTTTCTCTGCAGTGCATCGCAGTAACAGAGGCTTTTTACAGGCGTACGAAGGTTTACTCATGGAACATGCAGTCAAGTTTGGGAACACACACGCCATTGCCATGCTTGCACGGAGTGGGGTTCATCCCGATATACCTATCCCCTACGACGAAGGTACAGCTATGCTGGCAGCGATTGATTATAAACACGTAGAAGCGCTGAAACTACTTGCTCGACTGGGGGCGGATATAAACAAAAGAGGGATATTCAACACTCCTGTCTCCGGTGCAGCAAAGAATGGCAACCTGGAAATTGTCACCGTCTTGTTAGACATGGGAGTCAGGATTCCAGCCACGATTGTCGCAGATTGCACATTTTGGTGGACTTTTGAGAGACGCAGGCCGGCGACAGCCGTCGAAATGGTGGAGCTCCTGGTAAGTAGAGGAGCAGATATTGACGCTCAAAGCTCCGACAATTGGAACGGTTTACTTCGGTCTGCCAGCTACGGTGGTTATCCCATGGTAGAGCTCCTGATTCGCTTGGGGGCGAACCTTGAAATCAAAAACTCGAACGGAGAGACGGCTCTGGATTTGGCTGTTCAGTACTATAATTCTGGGATACTAAACCTCTTGGTCAGTACTCTAGTCAGACTCAAGGAAGAGGGATCGCATGGGTTGCCTGTCCTTTGGGGTGCTGTACTTCTTGGGGAGACCAAAGTGGTACGCTTCCTTGGAAGCCTTCGTGCAGATTTCACCATGTCCGAGGAGGTTCTCTCATTGTTGCCTGATTATGTCTTCGAGGAGTCAGCTGAACGACGGGAGCTAGTAGATTACCTGCAAAGTCGTGGAGTGAATCTCTTCAAATGGAAGCAACAACGGAAGAAGAAGAGAACAAGAGAATATAAAAGCAGAGCAGCCAAACGGAATAAGATAAACTATAAATAGCAGATGAAATCGTTCTAGAAAGAGTGTATTGATCTTGCGGTCTGAGGCATTGCTTTTTATCGAAGCAAAACCTGTGGCTCCCATAGCATCTGGAAGATAACTTGTTTTGGCCAGTTTCGGCGACATACTTTTGTTACATGTGTAGGATGTCAAAACTCTGAGTGAGGTGAGTGTTCAGATTGTCGCCCAAAAACATTTAAATCATCGACTGAGTTTAAATACTTCAATATTCCAACTGAGCGTACTATTTGCTTTCACAAACCTCATTTTCCCCGAAAGCACTTGAAATTGGAAGCATTAAGATCGGAAGTCGCTTTGTAGAAAGCCCCAGCCCTCTCTATATCCCTGCACTAAACAGCGAGCTTCTCTTTTGCAGGCATAACAGTTTTCGGATGTAGCATAGTTACGTCTCGAACTTTTGTCGGAATAGTAATGTTGCTGATATCGCCTAAATCGATTCAGTTGGATTCTATGACAAAGTGACGCTACTCACAGACCTTTCTCCTTTATTCAACTACAAAACATTTAGGATGCTTGCGAGCCGCGGCCTTGGAGCGACAGCCTTTGGCGAAGAGAAACGCAGGCTTCTGGTTGAAGGAGGCGGTATGGGGACAGGTGCAGTCCCGAAGAAAGGCGCAAGTAGGAGACATGCAAGTGTACTCGGCCTGATCCGGATCACCGAAGCCGTATCTGTAGTGACAAGCGAGGTAGCCAGCAGCGCAGACCTTGCGTGCTTCAAGAGACTGAAGACCGCCATACGCCTCGGACGCAGGTGTGAATGGGGAGTCGCCCGAAATATCAGCAATGGGGGAAGCAACTGCAATGGCAGCGGCCGAGATGAGGAAGGTTTTAGCCAACATGGTGATAGCTGCGTAATGAGCGTAGGAATGCTTCAAAACAATACGATGGCAAAACTTAACGAGCGTCGATACGAAGTGAGTACAGCTGGCTTTCATTATCGAAGCCGGGGAGGATCTGAGGCGCTTTTATAGAGACAGAGCACGATATTCGTCAGGAAAAAAGCTACCACCTCTATCCTCAGTGTCCGCGATATGAGATAGTGGGTATTCATTGCAGCTGCGCGTCTCAGCGGAGACTTCAAATTTCCAGTTTCCTGCCAACTTCGGTTGTTGCCGCGGGATCCAACATGCTTAATGAGTCCCCCACTATCTTGCAATAGGGCTGACTATGAAAATAGCGACAGAAAGCCCGGATATCTCATAGGCTCTTGGGGACATGGGGGTTTCGCTGTAATCGTCGTTGAAGCCATCGAAAACCTCAGCGCCGCTCACCTGGGTTTTACCTAACATAAACTTCTTGCACCCACATGATGTGAAGGCTTTGAATCTCATTCTTTGCTTGTCTCGTTATTGTTTGCTCTGGGCTCGTCTTGGCTCTCATCCCAGTTTCCTACATGAGATCAGTTCCAACTATTAGTCATAATGACTTCATGGGAGATGTTGAAGTTCAGCGAATGAAGATGAAGACAAGCTGACAGCTAAGTCCCAATTAGCATGGTGCTCGCTTCAAGGCAAGTATGCCGCCATGTGCGAAGCCGTTGGCGCCAAATCGCGTCTCTAATAGGCCGAAGGAAGTATTCGCTCCGTGAATGTTGCCTCCAGAGACCGATACGCTACAAGTGTAGGCCGCAGTGATCGGTATGCCTCTACATACTGCGGTGGCATAGCTGGCCACAGTGCGGAATAGCTTTCTGCGACAGTAATACGTGTGATGTGCCTCAAAGGTTGAAAACTTGAGTCAAATGCTTTCTGTTGACGAGCATGCGCTGAATGTAGACAAACTAGGCTGCGATTGGTCTGCGGGCAAACACCGTGTGAGTGAAACATCCCCAGGAAGACAGGGGAAGGGATGAAACCAGCGCTGAATTGGCAGGCGGCTTAGTGGCTGGTGGTGGTCAGATTTGCGCCCTGGGCTGCAGATCACGGAGACAATGACCCCTGCAACTCTCCGCGCAGAAGAGCACACTTGAACTTCAGTAAAGCATTTAAGCAGTGGCTGCTGAGAAAGCATATCGGGAACTGCGCCGGGCGATCAAAGAGTCCGAGACGTTCATGCCAACTTATCCCTGAGTTTCCTCTGACAGAAACTCAAATGTCTCGGCACAATCGGGTGTTCATTTCATACAAAGTTTCATGCTTCAGACACGTCGAAATTTCGAGACCATCAAGCTCATAAAAGGGGAGTTGCAGAAAACGAGGTGCTAAGCGCTCAGGCTCATTTCCCGATTCCGCCTAGCAAACGTCTCAGCGTTCCATCGCCCCTTATCAGCCGAGCGTCTTACGACTCGGATATAAGCAAAAACAGAGGATCCCTTCATCGTTGAGTGGACACTTTTTCTCTACTTATCCGGCCTTTGCCCCTTTTACCACGTGTTTCTGCGTTTCCCTGTGTTTCCCGTTAACAATCGTTCGAAAAGTCGATGGCGACCTCCCATCGCATGTAGACCTGAGCGCCTGCTGCTGGTCCCGTTTCATTTCGCGCAACTCGGCCTTGACATTCCTATTCTTTGTAAATTTGCAAGCAATCTTGTTTTCGTTCCTTCTTTATATCCTTGTACATTACCACCAACACCATGAGCTCCGGACTAGTCCCGCGGGACGGGACGCGCGAGCATGAGCCCATGCTGGGGGGCCGATCGTCCGTGGATTCCGACGTGGAGAGCCGACCGAGCGACACCCTCCTGTCCAGCTCCGCCGAGTTCGATGAGAAAGCGGCCTACAGGCGCCCTGCGGGGAGGAGGTCCTTCAAGTGGATTCTGGGCCTCACTTGCCTGTCGATGCTGTTGCTCTTCGGTCTCATCTTCCTTCAGTTTTTCAACGTCCAGAGCAAGGCGGCGCCGCCGGAAGAGGCCCACGGTGATGAGGACAACCACGCTGGCGAGCAGCAACAGCAGGAGGAGCCCATCCCGACGCCCGAGCCTGTGCCCGTGGCAGAAGTCACGCCGACGATCGTTGCGACAACAAGCTTGGTCCCCACGCAGACGCCTGAGGTCAAGTTGACGCCTGAACAGCAGTTCGATTTGAAGACTGGATTTGAGGTATCGAACGCGACGACGCTGCGTGAATATGTTTTCAACATTACCAGACAGTCGCATTCTCCTGATGGATTCGAGAAATCGATGATCTTGATCAACGGACAGTCCCCCGGACCACTCATTGAGGCAAACACTGGCGACACAGTCCGTGTGACCGTCAACAACCAGATGCTACAGGAAAGCACGACCATTCATTGGCACGGCATCGACCAGAGGAACACGCCTTGGATGGATGGCGTTCATGGCGTTACCCAATGCGCGATTCCTCCTGGTCAAGGCTTCACTTATGAGTTCAACCTCACTGACCAACGAGGGACGTTTTGGTGGCATGCTCATGTCACCGTCCAGGTCACTGATGGACTATTTGGGCCCTTGGTATGAGCCGTCACATGAGCCTGCACTTCTCTGGGCCACGAGCTAATCGATAACTAGATCATTCATGACCCGGATGAGAAGATTCCGGCAGTCGATGATGACAAGATTCTCATGGTTGGTGACTTGTTCCATGAGTACGGAGGAAATGTAAGTCCACCGATCCACCTCTCACTCATCGACGACCTGAGTCTCACATGAATCACAGCTCCTCAACCAATACTTGAGCGCCACACCTCCCTGGGCCCCTACGAAGCCTGGTAGAGAGCCTCCACCAGACAACGTCATCATCAACGGAAAGAACACCTTCAATTGCTCCAGCATTGCCGGGCACAACGCAGGTACGGACAAGGGCAGCGACAAGGGCAGCGGCGAACACAACATGGCGGACATGGACATGAGTGATATGAAGGACCACGACGCGCACAAGATGGGAGGTCATAGCTCAAAGCGAGACGACTCATCAAAGTGCACCTGGGGCACCTTGCACAACACGCGAGTAAAGAGCGGCTCCAAGTCCCGTCTCCGCCTGATCAACCACGGCACATCAACTCCAATCTTCGTCACGGTTGACAACCACGCCATGGAGATTGTCGAAATCGATGGCGTTGAGGTCAACCCAATCGCCACCACCCGTGTCTACTTGAACCCAGGTCAGCGCTACTCCGTCATTGTCAACGCCAACCAGACCGCTGGTAACTACCTCATTCGTGCGGACGCTGCTGTTAGGTGCTTCCACATGTCGCACAAGAACCACAAGTCCGGCATGCACGGTGCTCCTTTCGGGGCTACCGCCATCTTGTCGTACGATGAGACGGACATTAGCATCCCGCCGATGGGCCAGGCCTGGAATCTGAAGGCCACTTCGAGTCCTGGCATTGGCAAGGAGCCTTGGGGCAGTCACTGCGAAGACTTGCCCTTCAACTTGCCGAAGCCGATGAGGAAGAGGACGGCGTACATTCCTGGAGACAGGAACTTCCACTACTTCACCTTCCGGCAGGATAAGGTCGGAGATGTCGTGCGCACTCACGTCAATGATGTAAGTCACCCTGCATACGGACTCTGACAGCGACTGACGTCCGTAGACGCTCTTCACACCGCTCAAGGATGACGCAACCTTGTGGAAGGTCATGGGTCAGGACATGTCACTGGAAAACCTTAACTCGCCGGCTCCGAAGTTGGACTTTGGCAAGGATCAATTTGTTCTGTATTCCAAGGATGACAAGGCGGCCCAGATCGTGGTCAATTCTGATGCTATGATGGTACACCCTTGGCACTTGCAGTAAGTCATGCCTTCTTACATCTAGCGATGGCACCGATGGTAGCTAACACACCAACAGCGGCCAAAACTTCCAAATCGTTGGTTGGGGGCACGGACTATTTGGGCAAAGTGGAACAACATGGAACTTTGACAACCCAATGCGGCGAGATACTGTCACCATCCCTGGATTTTCGCACATCGTCATTCGCATCCTAGCAGATAACCCTGGTGTCTGGGCGTTCCATTGCCATTACCTCTGGCACGCTGAAGGTGGGTCTTCTGATGATCTGTGGTCATAAGTGATATCTGCTAATTCTGCCTCCGTAGCTGGCATGTTCGTCTCTATCGCCCAGCGAATGGGCGAGCTCGGGACTCTGCTGGGTTCTCTCGATGCTGCTGGCAATGCCGAAGCCATCAAGAAGAAATTCTGCCCTACGCCGAATCCTCCAGCAGCACCGGTAGCGTCGACCCAAACGGCTAACCCGATCCAAGTCGGACGAGTATGAGTGGTCGGTCGTTGGGGTGATGTAAAAATATGACTGTGAACAAAGATAGAGGTACATATTTGACTACATGCATAGCGAAGAGATGTAAAGTTCCAACAACACAGCCACCGAGCTGAGACATAACCATCTAGTCCCACCGCATCCTTACTTAATCACAATAACTACGTATCGAGGTTGATCTATTGTTCTATCTCAGATAGGATGACTTCTCAGCCCCGTACAGCAAAGCCCTCCAGGCCGCCGTCAATCCATTTGTCAACAGCCTCTTCAAACGCCACTGTCCCCAGAGTCCATCCCACGGTAGGTCCCTTCTTGTCCTCGGGGTTCTTTGGCTTGGTCGGGTCTTTGTAATCTGTGAAATACGTGGGAGGGCAAGATGCCACCGTGGCATACCACGGGCTGTACGGCTTCAAGCTCTCCGTGTAGCGTTGCTCTGCCTCTTTGCTGACTTCCACCTCTAGCCGGCTCGCATCGGAAGCCTGCTCCACCGCCGTCTTCGCGATGTGCGCAACCGTCTTTGCTGCGATGCTAAGCGGGTATGTCGTGTTCGCCGAGCCGGTGGCGCCCTTGGAGGTGTAGAAGAGCAGGTTGGGAAAATCGTGGGTGGCGACGCCGAAGAACGTCGCGAAGTCCTCCGCTTTCCACTTGTCCGTCAAGCTGCGGCCATGGCGACCCCGGATCGGAATGTCGAGGACCCGGGACGGGTCACCATCTACACCAGTTGTCGTTGCAAAACCAGTCGCCAGAACGAGCACATCGACTTCATATTCCCTGGCCGCTTCGCCCTTTCCAACCAGGATTCCACCGTCGGTATAGCCCGAGATGCCCTGGCCGTCGGTGTCGACAAGCGTGACGTTGGGGCGGTTGAAAGATTTGAGGTAATCTTGGTGGAAAGTCGGACGCTTGCACCAGCCAGGGTACCAGGCCTTAAGCTTCTCGGCCACCTCCGGGTCCTTCACCTCGCTCTCGACGTGCTTCCGGAGATCAGTGACAATTCCTGCATCTAGCTCCATCATCCGCTTCAGATGTTCAGGGACCTTGGCGGGCGTGATGTCCTTCGCTCGGGGGCTGCCAATGAGTCCCGAGAACTGGCGTGCACGACTCCAGCCGTCCTTAAGTAGGTCATTCTCGGGAACCGCCTCTGGGTGGTCGTTGAGAAACTTGTTCAAGTCTCTCATCCTCTGAGACTGCCAGCCCGGCCCTCCAGCAACCTTTGCCCAGCTCTCGGGGGTCGTCTCGACCTGTTCCCTGGGGCCGCAGTACGATGGGGTACGCTGAAAGACGTAGAGCTGCTTTGCCCACTTGGCTAGTTCTGGGACCGCCTGGACTGCAGTGGCACCGGTGCCGATGATGCCGACTCTCTTGTCTTGTAAGTTCACCAAGTCAGGCTTGGACTGGGAACCGCCGGTGTATGCATAGTTCCAACGAGCTGTATGGAAGATTTCGCGATTCTTCATGAACCCCTCGAGGCCCGGGGCATCCGGCGCGCTTGGGGAATAGAAGAGACCGCCAGCTGGCATAAGGAACTGAACGCGAACGACAAAGTCGCCGCTCAGGTCCTGGTGGTTCGGTCCCAGGTTGCGGCTCAGCTTGACATTCCAACGCTTTTGGGTCTCATCCCAGTCCGCACTCTTTGCCTTGGTGCAGAACATGCCCTGGATACCGAACTTGTCGGCGATACCCTCGACATTTTGACGAATCTCTTCGCCCTTGGAGTAGCGGTGCTTGGGCACGAATCCCGTTTCCTCGAGGAGCGGCAGGTAACAGTACCCCTCAACATCGCAGGTCAAACCTGGGTAACGGTTCCAGTACCATGTGCCTCCGAAACCGCCGGCCTCGTCCACGACGACGATTTCAGATGGCTTGAACCCGGCAGCGATCAGATGGTAGGCGAACAAGATGCCGTTGTGACCTGCGCCGAGGATCAGAAAGCGGATCTCGGACCCGTCTCGCAATGGCGGGGTTTGCTGTGCGAGGTTGTCGTAATCGGCCCATGGATCTTGATCGAGGTTGTTCATGAGGGCGGTGCTTCTGAACTTGAGGCGACCTCCTTGGCCGGCCGAAATGGCGCTGAATCTTTTCTCGCGCTCTGCTTCATACTTGCTCGCAATTGCGTCGATAACAGCCATCTTGGCAGATTTTCTGGGGTTTCGGTAAAGAGTGGTTGTTGTAGCGTTTAAGGATGGTCGAGAATGAGTGGCCTGTGTGTAGCTGTTGAAGTAGTTGATGATGGACTAGACTTCAATATGTCACTGAGCTCGGGTTGCTTTATATTTGTATTTCGTCCACAGTGGAATCACTTTCAGGAAGCTTCGGACTCCCGAGACGAAGGCGAAGCTTTCCCAACCTGGGTTTTGAACATGGTTCATGCTCATCACTTTCAACGGCTTTCGACTTCCACGTCAACGGAGAAGACCTAAGCCACTTGCCTCGCGCAAAATGGGCGGAGTTATTTGGAAAGCCCGAGGATTAATGGAGTGGTTTGTCGTCGTCGGAGTTTCGTTTGCTGGTCTGCCAATCAAGCATGATGAAATGCCGATAGGGTCCACACTTCCGAATAACAAAATACCATCTGTGCACGACGGTTTCCTTTGAACATCGGGTTTCGCATTCGGGTTTAAATGTCGTGATTCGTGAGTTGACTAATCAATCAATTATTGTGTAGAAGTTGGAGGTCTAAGGTATAAGAAAGAGCCTCAATCCGTCTCAGTGACTTCGTCACCTCCCTTCTCGGTATTCTCCAAGGATGAGTGGAGTTACCCCAGTTCTCTGGAGACTGCTTCTTGCGTGACATCCCTCTTGACCTGAACTTACAATCGTACAACGTGAAGAAATTATGCCTAGATTTCAAATTATAACGTTACCACCGATATTCGTTCTACCTTGGCCTTCAACTGAGTGGTTTTTGCTAGTGACCGAAGATAAGTACCGAAGATAATTTCACCGACCCCGGCGCTCGCGGACTTTATCCGGACTGGAGCGGCGCCATTGTCCTATCACAACGTCCATGTCGCCGCACGTGTTATTGATACTGCCGGTCCCGCATGCCCGCGATCCTTCCGGTTTGACCGGATGTTATCGTATAAATACCACCGATTATTTTCTTGACGTAGGTATTTTCCAATGGAAAAGCTTCCTTGTTGTCGTGTTTTCCCTAGGCCCACGAGTCCCATCTTTCAAAATGTCGTCTATCTTCAAGCTCGTTGCAGTCTTGTGTACTCTGAGTTTGCAGTTGCCCGAAGTCTCTGCAGCCCGTCAACCTTACGATGTGAGAAAGATTATCGACGCTTTTCGTCACCCGCACGATGACCTCACCATCCTCTGCGCTCACAGAGGCTTGAAGTAAGATTCACCCCAGAGCAACCGAGAAAATCACGCGCTAATACTTTTCAGATGGAACGGCACTACCGAGAACTCCCGGGATGCTTACTTCCGAGCGACGGAAGCCGGGTTGGAATGCATCGAGACGGATATTCACCTCTCACTAGATGGCTACCTGCCCATGATCCACGATGGCGGCCTTGGCCGTACGACGGATATTGGCGAACAGACGGGACAGCCAGCATACAACCCTTTCACTGGTCAGGGGTATAACCCGCTCGTCAGTGAGCACAACTTCACGGGCTTCATCGAGAACCTTCACCTCCGAGACGAGCAGGGCAGAGTTCACGTCGAGACAGTCCCCACGCTGCCCGAGATGGTTCAAAGCATCTATGAAACTGGAGCCAACGTCGTGCTGCAGCTTGACTTCAAGGAGCAAGCTGCAGTCGAGCCTGCGTACTGGGCCTTGAAGAATCTCACAAACCGCGCTGGGGTGCCTGCAAACGAGTGGTGCATCTACAAGTTGCAGGCAAAGTGGTGGAAGAACCCTGCGGAGTTTGAGGCGTTGGAATGGGTCCAGGATGCCTTTACCTCTGGCATCCAGCTTGCTTACATCCCCGTCTACAACCCTGAAGATGAAGCCTCGTGGGATACCCTTACCTCACTGAAGGAGTTCGCCTCAACGAATTACACCATCAGCGCCGAGATTGAGGTGTATTCGACCGGTGCTGCTTTGCAACCCCTCCAGGACTACATTGTCCACAATGGAACTGGACAAGATACCTTCAGAACATCTGGAATCTTGTGAGTTTGTCTCCTACTGGGCGCACACAGATAGATCTGAATGAGCTAACGGAGCTTCAGTTACGCCGCCGGAGACCTTGTTGATTTCATCACCTCGGACCTGACGCGGTTTGACACGGCGAATTACACTATCCCGGATGATATTCACACCAACAACTCAGTGTTTGTCTTCCAGGAGAACAAGGCTCCAGCACTTCTCGACTCACTCGTGGGAAACAAGTCGCTCGATGGGCATGACTATCGATCTGACTTCGACTGGATTATCAAACAAGGCTTCCAGTGGGTCATTACCGACATTGCAGATATCTGGGATGCCGAGCTGCACGCTCAGGGCAAGCGCAACACAAGCTACTTACTGAATGGCAGTGAAAATGACAGTACGAACGGCTGGTATCGTCGGAGACATTCTCGTGAATTTTAGGAGATGTAAAAGAGATGAGTTCACTAGAAATGGAGAAAGTCTGTTCATAAAACTTTTGTAATAGAGGATTAGTCTAAGTCCTTTGGTTTCCGATGTCTCTGCCATTACATTAGGGCCCTTATCGCTATTGACCACATTAATACTATTCTTCTATTACCGATGCTGTTTAAGAACACTGACGATAGCGTAATGCGGTTTCTAAGAGCTTATGTTGTCGAACACATGTCTCGTAGCATACTTCAAGGCTTCATTCTCCCTAACCGCGGTGTGGATCAGGTCACAGCTCGACAGGCATTGTAGTTGGAGTATCCCCGAGATGGGCAGACCTTCTGCTAAAGTTCAGCAAAATCGCGCTCTGATTGGCCACATACGCGAGATGTCCCACTGTTTCAAACAAATACAGTGTTAACAACGAGATCCCGCAGCTGCCGACGTGATCATCAAGTTCATCTGACGCGCTCCCTTCCTGTGACTGACTGCAGACGAACCAGCCATACGACTTTGAGTATGCCAAACTTCCGACGAAAATCATGTCATCAATGCAGATCTTCAAAATTAGCTTGTGATCGGAAGCAGCCACGGTGCTCCCGGTGCGAGCGCCGAAGCTGGCCATGTCGCTATTCCCCCGTGTCGAAGACTCCACAGCCGCGAGCGGACAAGCCCCAGCATGGCCAGGAACCTTTCTTGCATAATACACCGGGACATGTCTCCGAAGAGACAGCATCGGATGATCCAGTTGTCGCGCCGACAAACACATTCAATCCAGAGGAACTTAACCGCCCACAAGTAGCCGGCTTGTTTGAGAACGTCGTCGCTACCGATGATATCCAAGATTTCGGGTGGGCAGCTGAGTTGAATGACAACACTCCTTGGACGGGCGAGGCCTTCTCCAACTTCACGAATATGCCCTCAGGAGGACAGAGCATCAATATCAATCCAGATCTCGTGACCGACATCATCGCCGACATAAACACCGAAATATCCAGAAGGGCAAATTTTCAGCACTCCATGCTTGTGGATAATAGCCTTCTGCTTCGACCGCGAAAATGGCGAAGCATAGAGTCTTCTCTGACATCCAAAATGATGCTAGGAGATATCCTCACATATCCAGGAATGCTTATCAACGGCCTATATCTGCCCCCATTCATCAACCCGCCATGCTGCGGCGACGAACTCCAGTGTCAACAGTCAGGATCTCATCAATGTCTTCCGCAGCCTTTGGTGGCATGCGCGAGCATCATTCGAATGTCGCAGGCAGATAGCCCCGAGAACAAGGCATTCATATGGAGAACCATCTACATGGAGCAACAAAAGCTTCTTCACGAAGTAAGTTGTCGTCGGCAAACCTGTAATGACTGTCGGCTTTTGGACGCTTGTTGCTAATTCTGGTCACCGTGAAGCATGAGTCTTACGAAAAGGAGACTTTGATAGCTGCTGTTCAAGCTGCCGTATTATACACCATATTGCACATTGAAGCAGTCGCATCGATTCCGAAACACTATGTTAAATCTCTTCTGATCACTTTGGGTGTAAGCTCTTGTCTCCAACCCATGATCACTTTTCACTAATATTCGAAATCAAAATGTACAGACAATGACCTTCTCTATGATGAATGTCCGAGACATGGATTATTGTCACCAGAATGACAGCATTCCTATTCGCCATGAGTGGATATGCAATCAGAGCATGTGGAGGTGAGATGCTCCTTCCGTTCGAACTTATTTGGATCCAATTGATAACGGCGTTCTATCAGAGTGACATCCTTCTGTTATGCACTGAATGAACTCCTCCATATCGCAATAGTTCCTTCCTCTGGCAATGGTGGCGGGTCATGCAGAAGAGTACACCTCCCTAGCACCCGCAGCCTTTGGACGGCCAAGTCAAATCTTGAGTGGCAGAGGCAGTACGCGAAGCAGCTTTCCAAACGACAACTCCGAGATTGTTTTAGGATTGCGCACCTTCGGGAGTATGCCAAATTTTCAGGAGACCCCTCGACAGGGAAGAGCTGGGCGACCGACCTTGAAGATTGGTGCTTGGATCATGATGAGCTGGGCACGCTTATCTGGATGTCTACAAAGCTAGACCCCGTGTAGATCTGTCGGTCCCACTCTTTCAATGGGACCCTAAAATATACAAGATCTTTACAACACAGTTGGTATTCAGGCATTTAGTGAATAGGTAGAAGATTTCTTTTTCCGGCACGGTAATGTAATAGCGCGGAGACAAACATTCCTAATTCAGTAAGTCCGGACTCCGGGCCGGCAGCCGGAGCTTGGTCCGGGCATAAGAAGGCCAACGACGTCATCGACCAGGTTAGGTTGCCTCTGGAAAGTTTTGACAACGGTAAAGCAAAACAGCTTCAATCTCATTGATTGGTCAAATCGGCTTTTCGGTACTGAAGTTTGCCGACACACATATCGTAGCTGGTAGCTGCTAAATTGACCGTGTCGTTTTGTTATTTTGCCCGCGCTAAGCCTCTTTGGGATGAAGTACCCGGAAAAACGTATCTGCCGGCGCCGAAAAAAAAGCATAAGTTCCTCGAAGTACCGCCTCCAACGCGCGCATCTCTTTTCTTCCTGCTAATCCCACAGAAAAACCAGCCCTTCTACAGCCCTTCCAAGGCCCTTTAGCATAGCCAAAAAGATATACAAACGACATCAAAATCGCTTTTTTCTCGCCTAAAAACTCTTTTTGAAACGCTTCAAGCATTGAAGTTGGGCGCGCTGAAAAGTTGAGGGCTTTTGGTAAGAAGATGTGGTGTTGTAGGGGGGAAAAAACAACGCGCTAGGTGCACGACGCGGGTGCGGTACTTCAAAGTTTGGTGGCGGTACCTCGGGAGCGGCAGCGGCGATATGTTGTTCCGGGCGCTATACTAGATATAGCTAGCGCGGGCAAAATAACAAAACGACACGGTCAATTTAACAGCTACCTCGTAGCTGACGTTGATGGATGCCTTGCCTCGTAGGAGGACTTTTGATTCGTTCCCAAATTACGTGAATGCCGCTTGATGATAGGCCACGATCGCGCGGAGTTAAGCTTGACCATTGGTCCGAAGCCGCTACGTAGTATGGTCGGGACGACGGTTTTAGGTTTTACGGTGCCTCCTGGCTCCATGGCGAGCAAAACGAAGCATAAATACAGATGAATCTCGTTCACAGTCCCTAGGTTCTTTCAAGCATTTCAATGAAGCCTACGAGTAACCTCAACTTTCAAATAGATCTAACAGCAAACAAGCTCAGTGAAGTCATGGCGCCGAAGAAAATTATCCTGATTACTGGTTCGTAGCATCGCAATTCTCTGGCTTGCAGACTAAGAAGTCATGCATCTTTCTGTAACATACGTTGACAACCGCATAGGTGCTAATCAAGGCATTGGCTTCGAAAGCGCCGCAACAATCGCTGCCGCTTCAGCCGACCATCATGTCATCATTGGCTCCAGAAGCCCGGAACGGGGTGCCAAGGCTCTCGAGGAAATCCAGGCCAAAAACCCCGTCGGCACTCTCAGCCTGCTCGTGCTCGACATCACTTCGGACGAATCCATCAAAGCTGCATCCGAGAAGATCGCCGCAGACTTTGGCGTGCTAGACGTCCTCATCAACAACGCCGGCATTATTATCACAGATCCTAAAGACCGGCGTTCCGAGCTTGTTGAGACCTTCAACACCAACGCAGCATCGCCACTCGTGCTTACAGAGGCTCTAATACCTCTTTTGAAGAAATCAGATGATGCTCGCATAATCAATGTGTCGACCAGTCTGTCTTCGCTTTCGGAGCGAACAGATCCCACTTCGGAGTATTATATGGTCAGGAGCGAGGCGTACCGCATCTCCAAGGCGGCTTTGAACATGGCTACGGCTCACATCATGTTTGACAACAGAAGCTGGGGTGCGAAGGTGTGGTCATATTGCCCGGGGTATGTAGTCACGAATCTGACTGGCGAAGAAGACCGCCAGACCAGAATTGACCAGGGCGCCGGCGACCCGAAGACTAGCGCCCAGGGGCTTCTTGAAATTGTCGTAGGAAAGAGAGATGGTGAAGTCGGCAAGTTCATTGGCAGAAATGGGACGCAGATTGAGTGGTAGGTGGTTCTCAGGGTTAAAACTTTTTGATACTGTATAGAAACCCATACTGCTAATCTCCTCATCGCTGAACTGAAATCTCCGTCGTTCTCATGATTCCTGTGTTACTCTTATCCCCTCTCAGGATCATCTCTTCACTGCCAGACCCGGAGCCCCTGACACCATGCTTCTCGTAGACATTGTCATGAATGTTACCGACGGCAGCTTTATGGGCATCTGGGGATCCAGCGAAAGGGCGGTCCTGCAACTCATACTCCGCCTGACTGTTATGTTCTCTGTATCCGCGTCGCCGCATCGATGAATTGGTTCCTGTCGGTCGTCGGTTCTCGTATAGCTCTCCATGGTAACGGTCGCTCGATGAAATTTTGAGGGCATGGCCAACAAGAGGCTTCAGAGATGGGGCACATGCTGCGATGATGCCAAGGTTGAGCTGGAGGCTGTGGAAGTCAGCACAAAGGATCTACCTGGACATGTTTCACAGACACGGAAATACTTACAACTCCCAGAACTGAATGCTTTGGTAGCTTTGGAACAGTCAGTAACACTTTTCTTAACAGCGCGATTTGGACCACTTACAAAGTCTTGTCTTGGTCTTTTCCATAGGCGATCTGGTAGATTGACTTTATAACTCCCATGGCAACAGCCCTACATCTGATCAGCGTCCTTGAAAGACATTCGTTATGTGGTATGCAACCGTTAGCTTACAAGTATCCAAGACTCAGCACAACAACCAAATAGATTCTTGTTCGAAGTTTCATCTGAAGAGTCCAGATGATCGTCACCGGTAGTGTTGCGAAGCAGACGTCGGTGAAGATGTTGAAAGCTGTGTTGATAAGTCCGAACTTGATGAAGAGCGTGATTGGGTAGCACTTTGGCTGGATGACTTTGTTCCAGTAGCCCTCCAGAGGCTGACAATAGAAGAAGAAAGTCATCCAGGCCATGATGCTGTAGGCTGAGACAAACACTGAGACTGGTGGTCAGGTACCGGGTATTTGGGGTCTGTTCCTAAGTTGGAAACATACCAATCAGTGCCCATAAGGAGCGAGAGTACCAAACACTACGGCTTAGGCGAAGAAGGGAGAGACCAATTGAGACTTTCAGGAGAGCCAGACCCGCAATGGAGGAGATAATAGATTGAAAGAAACTCGATTTCCTCATGACGAGCATGTCTTCCGTGGCGATAGTGATGGTGTGTCTCCCGAGACCATGGTAGGATTGCACCGAAAAGATGGTCATGCCTGCAACGGCACACAGCTATTCTCAGGACAATCAGACTAGGGACGGTTATCTGAATCTTGTAAGACTTGCCACAGAAGCTACAATAACATAGTCATCTCTCCCCATGAGCTTGACAACGGAAATCCGGGTATACACTCGAAGGGCGACAAAAAGGAGAGCAAGCGCGTGGAACCCCCCAGTAACGCCCAGGATCATGGCCGTATTGCTCTCCGCGGCCCAAGCGGGGTCAATCGGCTTCGGCGGCGTGGCCGGTGGTGGGTTCGAGGACATGATGGCCAAGAAAGTAGCGCATATGCGCCAATCGATCTAGCAGTAAGTAAACATGGAAAAACAAAGTTTAAGACCAATGACCAGCGAAGAGCACAACATGAGGTAATGAGCTGATTATATGTTCACTTCCTGACTGTGATGGTTCATTCTGTGGCCAGCAAGAAACCACAACTGCGCAGACAACGTTGCAGAACAACTTTATTAGCCTGTTGCTAACCGAGTGGTGCGAGAGGCTGCTCCCGGTCTGGCCGCAGGATTTGTGCTGCAGGGAGCATCATGTGATCACATACGTCCCGTCCCTGGTTTCCGCAGACAACGGAATTTTCGAATTCTGGTTGCAGAGACCGTTTCACGGTCCACCTTCTTGGACGGAAAGAAGTCTCATAGGAACGGTTCGCTGATGTAGCCAGGGGCAGCATCATGCTTCCTGCACGCGACTGCATTGAGAAAATGATTCCCGGTGGGATGGAAATATTTAACCAGTCAACAGACCTGCGGCACAAATCAAAGAGGGTGTGCTGCGCGCCACAGTATTCTGGGAGCTTTCGCCTCCTGTATGGGGGTTAATACGGTGTGTGCCGGTCGTTTTCCACATCGGAGCACTGAAGAGGCACAGGGTGAAAACTGACGACGTCGAAGCAGTTCCTGTGTGCTTCTGCTTTCGTTTTTTTAGGGGAGCCATTGAAGTTCACGTTAGAGACATCGAACAATCTCCTCGTTAGTCGAGTAAACAACACCACGCCTTTGTGGTATTCTCAGACATTTCAGTGTTGCCAATGCAGATTTATACTGAGCGCAATGATGCTATCGGCCACAACGCAAAACCATATCAGAAGTTGGAAATGCATGGGTACAAGACTACTTTAGTCACCAATAGAGTCTGATTCCTTCATTTCGTCTGTCAACTTTACCTCCTTGGCTGCAGTATCTCATCGGTTACTCAATGACGAATTGAGAAGGTTGACCGAGACTATTCCTTGTCAGTTATGTACAGGTTCTTACGCGTTGAGATCCGAGCCTGTCGCAATGAACGTTCTAGACAATGATAATTTGGACTTTCGGCCCCCTAAAAAGCACGATTTGCCATCGTCAGCCACACATGATAACCATGATGATGAGGTTTGACTTGGCAGGTAGGCCAAGAAGCATACGAGGACCATGGGCTCCACCATATCGGCCATATTAGGCAAGTCAAGCAAAATTGTGGTGATCTTTTCCCATGTCCCTACGTCTCTGTAAAACGTTTATGCTTGTGATTGTCTTGTGGATAGTAGGCATTTAGCCAGGGTTACAGCGACGACGTCTTGGGAGCCAGGGGTAAACAAGTGAAAAAGCAAAAACATTCGTCGACGTTCTTCATTGCCCAGAGGCCGTAGCCGCAGCCACTCGACCCTGGCATATTCTCTGCAGAGACCCATGCCGTGGTGGTGTCATGCGGGCCGACGTAGGGCATGTTCCCCATCCCCTCCACTGATGCTACACGTGTAGTTGACGTTGGGTGACAGCTGGTGGAGCTCCTGCATGGCTTGGCGGGATGGAACCAACACAATGTCACATTTCAAACGAGATGGACGCCGACCTTGCCATTCTCGCTTCCCCTCGTTCAAATTTCCGTCGGGTTGGCGTTCCCCGAAGAGGTTCGACGAGCTAATGTGCTGCGCCATAGCGAGCGTCGAGCGGCGGAGGAAACCACGCGGCCTGCGGCACAAAATCCTGATTCCTCTACACCTCAAGTCACTCACATGAAAGATCCTGCAGTGTCGACGGTAGTTCTGTCTGCAATGCGGAAGTTGGCTCGGTGCTTGGTATGGCTAAATGTTGTGAGCAAGTTTGCGGAGGTTGTTTACCTGTCAATAAGGTCTTTGGTTTAAACTCATACATAAGGTTGCGCATACTCCTGATGTAGGGCTGAAAGATAGACTTCTCTCATCCATGGTCTGCCAGCATCTCCTCAAAAGTCATCTGTCAAAGCGTCCTGGGAATGCTTGCCTCTCGCAGATGTCCATCCCATTCATTGAATGGTCGTTCGATCGGATCTTGTCCTCACAGTCTCCACCAGCCGGTCGCGCGGGCTCTTGGCCATGGTTCAAGGATCTTAGCCAGGACGATTTTCCCGTCTGGGATGTCACCACCGAGGGGCCGAGAGGCTCGAGGCTCCCCCCTCATATGAGCTGTACTAACCTCTCCCATATGCAGATTGTTGACCAACAACTGAGTAACTCCCCGAAGCTTAGCAAAAGGTGGCGATGCATTCGCTCGCCAAGCTTAGCTATTGCCAGCAATATTGAAATTAAATTCGGCAGTGATGAGGCAGCACTTTCATGTTACGCCCTCACATTGTATATAGAGGTCCTCTCGAAGTGCCCCATTGCCACGTTTTTGCGTTCCTTTTTCTCACCCTCCCTCCTCACGCCCGCCTCCCTCTGCAGATCTTTTCCCGTCTTCTCCTGACGCTGCCGTGCTTTTGGTGCATGCAGAGGCCCCTTTCATCAAAGTTCTAGCAACTCCTCTCCAAAGACACACAGCATGCACGCCGCCAAGCTCCTGACTGCACTCGGCCTGTCGGCCTTGGCTTCCGGCGCGCCCCTTGACACGCCTCTCCAGGCTCGTGACGCTGAGGATGTCCTCGCGGAGCTGCAAGCTCAGGCTATGGAGAACCTGAAGACAGCCGAGGCCAACGGGACTCTGGCTAAGCGTGGAAGCTGCAACCTGATGAATGCTCAGGTGCGCAGAGACTGGTGAGTGTTTGCCCAAGACGGTGAACTTAGCGACTGTACATATAAGCTGACAATTTAATTACCTTGGAACAACAGGGCTGCTTTCTCCGCACAAGAGCGCAAGGAGTACATCAGTGCGGTTCAATGCGTGTTGACTTCGCCGTCAAAGTCGGATCCTTCGTTCGCCCCGGGAGCTCGCAACAGATATGACGACTTCGTTGCCGTTCATATCAACCAGACTCGCACCATCCATGGCACCGTATGCTCACTATCCAGATGAGATCAGATCCAACCACTAATTTGATACTTTTAGGGCAACTTCTTGACCTGGCACAGGTACTTCACTTGGGCGTATGAGAATGCTTTGAAGACTGAATGTGGCTACAAGGGCGCACAGCCTGTAAGTCGATGATGCTTGAAAATCCTTTCTTTTCCGCTTATAAGACGATATAGTACTGGAACTGGTTTGCCAATACCGATGATCCTCGCAAGTCTCCAGTGTACGATGGAAGCGATACCAGCTTGAGTGGCGACGGTGAATACGTCCCTCATAACGGCAGCGTCAGCCGTGCTCCCAACGGGAACATCGAAGTTCCCTCCGGCAATGGAGGCGGCTGTGTCATGAGCGGCCCTCTCGTCAAGTAAGACCCCACTTCATCATCATCACTTAACGTCAGATATAGAGCGAAAACTGACAGTACGGTAGCATGACCGTCCATCTTGGTCCTGTCTCCCCAGGCATGGACGGCCTCGAAGTCAACCCCAATGGCCCCATGGAGTACAACCCTCGCTGTCTTCGCCGCGATCTTAGCCCTTACTCCGCTTTCACGTGGATGACGACAGACAACCTTGTCAACGTGACCATGGGGCATGCCTCTAAGAACATCTCGACGTTCCAGAATGAGTTGCAGGGCCGCTTCGGTGATGGCTTCCTTGGAATGCATGCTGCCGGTCACTTCGTTGCGAACGGAGACGCTAGCGACCTTTACTCCTCACCCACCGATCCCACATTTTTCCTTCATCACGCCATGGTCGATCGTGTCTACTGGCTCTGGCAAGCGATGCACTTGTGGGAAGCTTTTGAGATCGCCGGTACTATCACCATCCAGAACCTGCCCCCTAGCCGTGATGCTACCAAGGATGACTTGGTCCTTATGGGTGTCCTCGCTGAGGATCGTCCCATCAAGGACCTTCTGAACACTATTGATGGCACCCCGTTCTGCTATATCTACGCATAATGTCGGCATCACTGCTATTTGAGGAGTCAGAGCATTAGAATAATGTCATGTTTCACCGAATAAAAGAACCTGATCCCGATGCAACATTGAGCAAGAAACTATCCCAAATACAATGACGCATGCTAAGTTTACCGACACCTTGGTCCCCAATAAGTCCCCATAACCAGTCCTCCGGAATGCCTATTCATGAACCAGGCTCGTCTGTTGATCACCCTAGTCATCGATCACGTGTCCATGCAGTCATATCGGGTTCATCTTGTCCACTCAGATGCGTGGAGCGCCCCGCAACCCCGATTGATCACAATGCCTTCAATGATGGAGTTCACTCCGATCTATAAAGAACTCGACGCGGATGTCAAGCAGATCCGGCTAATCAGAGTCAACTCGGGCCTTGAATCTGCCCAGATTGCAGTCACTCTCGAAATCGCGAGTCTCAAGGACGAGCCCTTGTTTGCGGCGCTGTCTTACGTTTGGGGTGACCCAACCATCACTGAAGAGATCTCGGTGAACGGCCACACGTGTCGCGTCACGAAGAATCTAGCCGCTGCATTGCGCCACATAGTCAAGCAACAGGAAGCCATCGCCAACGTTCAACAGCAGCAACTAGGGCAGAGTGTCCAGCCTATCTCACGCCTCTGGGCCGATGCACTCTGTATCAATCAGGATGACATCGAGGAACGCAACCAGCAGTTGGCCATGATGGGCGAGCTCTACTCATCGGCAACTGTGGTTTTGTCGTGGCTGTCCTCCGTGGACGGGGATCTGCTCTTCACGTTTGAGACGCTCGACAGCATATTTCGCGAAGTTGAGATCGAAAACAATGGCGAATTTGAAGCAGTGATTTCTCGTCCACAATGGGTGCAGAAGTACACTGTCTTCGCCCGGCCACGGATGGATGATTGGGTACGTGGTTTCAAGAACTTGGCTGAGCTACCTTACTGGAGACGAGTCTGGATCTTCCAGGAGGTGGTTTT
The DNA here is from genome assembly GCA_027406005.1 of Colletotrichum horii. Taxonomy (NCBI): domain Eukaryota; kingdom Fungi; phylum Ascomycota; class Sordariomycetes; order Glomerellales; family Glomerellaceae; genus Colletotrichum; species Colletotrichum horii. Next base: position 5,214,165 of record JANVYB010000001.1, on the reverse strand, counting down.
ATCGAAGAACCTTGTGTATCTCTGCCCAACAGGCGCAATTCATCGAATAAGGCTTGAGAAGAGCGTTCGCTATCTATTACGCCTAGCTGATGCATCGCCAACATTGGATAACAAAGGATTCGAGGTCGCATTAGCGATGCTAGGGATGTACACGCCGGACTTCAGCTGGTTACTGTCCAAGGTATCTGCTGCTGTTTCCACTGGCCTGCCCCGAGTAGGTAATAACGTTGCGGCCCGGATCGAGACCTCCGTGTCTGGTTTTATGCACGATGCAACGAACCCGAGGGATCACGTCTATGGCATGCTCGGGGTGGCGGCCTTGGATATACGGCCCGATTACAAGAAGAGCCTGGTTGAAGTTCTGGAAGACTACGTGCGAGCAGTTATTCTCGCAAGAGAACTCCAACCGGAAGAATGTTATCTGGCTTTCCTGAGCCGGGTACCGAGAGGCCTTCAGCAGCGTGTCGGACTGTGGGACGTGCCAACTTGGGCCCCTTGTCACGGAGTCGAGTACCTATCACGACCCAGAGGGCAAAGCTTTGCATCTAAGGGCCTATCATGCAGTAGAATACCCACTCAGACTAGCTCCAGCGGCAAAATAACGTCTGATGGGCATCTGAGGCTCCGAGGATGTCGTGTCCAATCTATCACAAGGATAATTGACGCACCGAACGATACCCCGAATGATCAGGCGGGCCGTCTTCTACGTCTCTTCGAAGACCTGTTACAGCGACGAGGCGACACCTACATAACAGGAATCTCTGCAGTACAAGCTCTTGCAAAAGCGCTGTTCCGCGACACGGAAAGAGAAATTGACCTCAAACCACTTTTGGCCCGCGTGAGAAGATACGATGATGGTGTTCCACCGAAAGGCACGCTCTTGGAACAAGACGATCGGTGGACCACAACCTCTAACCGACTTGGCTCGTTACCACAAAGTAGCTTTTCTACTCTACGAGCGCACCTAGAGCGCGTAAACTTCCCCCTCCCAGCAGGAAAGACGGAAGTGAGCGGTGCGGCGGGGATGGAAGAATTGCTGAAGGACTTTGCAGGAAATTGGTGGCCACTTCTAGGGACGCATCTTAGAGTCTCCCAGGACACGAAGTTGTTCGAAACGGTTGATGGATATCTTGGACTTGGGCCTGGGGAGCTGGATCTGGGTGATTTGATTTGCGTCCTCGAGGGATGCCAATCACCCATGGTGCTGAGGACAGCTGGACAGGTCAGCAATAATCTCACCCATTGCATCGTCGGCCCCTGCATTGTGCCTGGCCTTATGCAAGGGGAAGCCAAATGTCTTCTGGAGACGGGAGTGACAACACTTGCCATGTTTGACTTGTGTTGATGATATCTTCAGTGCAGTCGTTCTAGCATTTGGGTCAACTTCATTAAGCACGGCTTAGTACCTTTCTAGCAGATAAAGATACAGTATTCTGAATGAAATGAAGTACTTAGTAAAACTCACACCTAATATTCTGAAAATCTGCGACTGTGCCTCGGGCTTTGCTCACGCATCTAAGGTAGTGATCTCGACGAAATTTAGGCAATTATAATCCGATAGCAATCCAACTTACATCAGCTCAGCGTTCAGAGGCCTCTCAATGATGCTGCGAGAACTCCACTTGCGCACAAGCAGAACAGATCTTGTGAAATGGATCTCGCGCTTTTAATATTACTAACGCCTCCAGTATCCGTACCTTCTACAAACTTTTTCGAGTGAAATATAATTAGGCGACATTATGTCCCAATTAGCTCAAGCGAAAGACACGGACCCAAGTTTCTGACAGCTGTCAAAGGCGACATGCAGAGGCCGGCTCTAGCTTGTAATCGGATAGCACTGATGTCGGGCGCTAAGCTAGAATCGTGGAAGCGCTGGCAAGTACATGCTATCCAGCTCAGGGCTTCTGTCGGATTCAAATATCAAAGAAAAAGACTATATGTAATGGGTTAGAAACGAAAGACGCTTTTTCCAATTAGATATATCAGGGTTTAGATCAATTCTTTCATCGGTACGGATATATAAGAGACGGGCAACGTCAAGTAACAACAAATGCAGCGTTGCAAAATTGGGATTCCACTTAGCCTGCAGGCATGATTTTGGTTGGTTGCCAGACCGAACTGATGGTCTTTCCTCGGTAACCACAGTGACTCGAAGGTCCCTGAAGAAAAAGAAACTGGGGAATCGCAGTTTGAAGGCTGCAATAGCGGCAAGTTGGGCCAACAATCCAGGTCAATCCCGGCTGATGCCGACGCGTCTGCACGCAACCATGGTGACGAAGATGACTGGCAGGTCTCTTCAGCAGAAGAACCGATGAAAAGAGGCGCAGCAAGATGATGATGAAGTGAGAGGCCTAAGAAGACTTGGACATCCCCACTTTAGGCCCTGATCTGCTACATTCTTATGTTTTTTGACCTCTCGAGGGCTCTACTTCAGAGGCATAGATATAGCATATATACTGCTGCTAAGTTAACGTTAGCTAAAAGTATTAAAGTGACTGCAAACGATAAATATCTTATTAACCCCTCATGCTTAAGCAAATACAGAATCACTGATATGCAGCTCTAGCTATCTAAATTTGCTGATTTCAATATTAAACACTTAGATCTTATATCTTCTAGGCATACTCTTATGCATCAGAGCAATCTGCAAAATAGACTGTAATTTTAAATACTTTAATAATAATAAAAGCCCCCTTAGCATATAAAAGATAATACTTAATAAGATCTAAGTAGCTAAGTCTTTTCCTTTTGATTTAGAGGACAAAAGACCTCCTGCTAATAAGCTTTTATCTCTGCTGATATCTAGCTAATCTAGCTCTAATCAGTTAACTTAGCAAAATTAGATAGGCAAAAAGATATATTAGATGCTAGCCCTCTGTAATAGGTTTTTATATCTCACTCTTAAGTACTGACAGAGTAGTACTATTATAAAGATAGTAATACTAAAGAGGCTGATAAGTATTATTCTACCTATTTTAGCAGTAGAGTTCTTAAGAGATCTCTTCTCTATTAAAGCTTTTGCTAGTAAATATAAAGCTATTTATACTTTATTTAAGAAAGTTAAAGCGTTAATAAGACTCTCTAATATTAAGTATAATAATAAATTAAATAAAATCTTAATAATCTAAAAGTGCTAGCATAACTAGCATACTATATACTTAGGCTACTAATAAGTAAAGCAGTATAGTCTGCTTAATATAGAGATGCTTTTAGAGTTAATCTAGCTGTTAGAGTTAGCAACTAGCAAAAATATTATAGAGGCAAGAGATATACTTCTTCGCTAACCTGCTGCGCATAAAGAGGTAGGCAGGCCTGTAGGGCAGTTAGTAGGAGCGTTAACAACTAGGGCAGCAGTATGCTTACCCCTCTTGCAAGCTATTATAATATTAGGCATAGCGCTATTTATTGCTATATAAGTGCCTATTATAATGTTAAATAATTACAGCTGCAAGCAGATAAGTTAATAATAAGATCTAAATGAGATTAAGGTAGTAAATAGTAATATTAATATCTAGCTGATTTTAGAAAATGTTATAGCTATACTGTTAGTAAAAAAGAGGAAGGATAGTTATATATTAGCAGTAGACTATATAAGTAAGTATATAAAGCAGATTTTCACTAATAAGTGCTGCTAGCATTTTGCTAGCTCTAATAATATTTAGAAGGCAATTAATATATACTAAACCTCACTTAAAGTTAACCTTAAGTTAGAAGAAGTTATTAACACTTTAAACTTCTTCTTAATAGTGATAATAAAAGTAGTAGCATTTAACAGCCTATAAGAGAAAGATAATAAACTGCTGTTCTTATAGAGTAATAGTATTTATTATAAACTAACTATAATATACATATAGCATCTGTGTGAATAAAACGGCTTAATTCTTTCTAAATCAGTATCTAATGCGAAGGGTCTTTTAAGGAATAGAGACTGACGCACTAGAATATTGTCAGCCTAGATAAGTAGGTTAGAAGTAGGTCACCTCACACTTTCCTCTAGGCGTAAAGCTGCTTTAGATACTTAAAGTTATTATAACACACCTCTTTAGGCTTAAAAGAGCTTATAAACCTTAATCCTATATAACTACTATTCTATATTTTTATATATATACTTTAGATCTATAAATAAATATAAAAAGAGGTAATTAATAAAAGAAACTAATAAAAGAGATAACTTTATAGCTTTATTATTAAATTGCATAAAAGAGGTAAGTCTTTCTCTTTATATATCTTCTATTATAGTTAATATTATAAATGCTGAAGTAGTAACTAATACTGCCTTCTTATTTAGTAAAAACAAAAGCTTTTTATTAGCTTAAAATAAACAGCTGAAGTGGCTGTTAAGGCAGCAGTACAGCAGTAATAATAATATCTTATATGCTATTTCTGCTTTTTAATTTTCCTTTTCTATTACTATTACTATAACTATATATATTACCTACTTTATTTCTATATATATATATATACTTATGCTGCAATTATAATGCTTTTTATTTGCTTATAATTCTATTTTTAATATTAACTGCATTATTTAGATATTTCTTAAAAAGACTAAAGCTAAGTGTGCAGCTAGTATAGCTAAAGTGAAAGCTGCCTTTATCAGCAAGAAGCATAAGAAGAGAGAGAGGCAAGAGGAAGAAGGCAGCAACACTCCTCTAGCGCCTGCTTTAAAGCTTAAAAGCCTTAAGCCTAAAAGTAAGTCGCTTTATTATCTATTTTTATCACTTTTAAGTCTTCTTCTTATTGCAAAGTGTTATAAAGTCTTTACTTCATTTTATTACTTCTATAACTTAGTTACTAACTTAGGTTATTTTATAGAGCTGAAGACTAATAAGCTTATTAAGAGCAATTAGCCTGCAGAAGGCGAAAGAGCTGAAGAGGGGTATAGTTTAAAGCTTATTACTCTTATTTCTTTATCTTCTTATAAGCTGCAGTAAAACTGTAAGTAATATATATTTAAGATCTTTATTTCTTATTAACTTATTATTTTATTTACTAACTCTAAAGTAGAAATAGAAGCTTTAAAAGCTGAAAGTTAAGAAGAGGAGCAGCTGCTGCTGCTAGATAATACTATATGCCTGCTATACTTATATAGCGCTATTTCAGGCATATCGCTTAGCATATATATGCTTAGTTTAAAGTAGAAAGGCAAATATACTCCCTATAAGAAGAAGAAAAAGGTGTGCATTTTTATATTAGCTTCTGTTTTTAGACTAAAGCTTTAATTCTTTAGCAGTATATAAGATAATCTTATAGATAATATATATTTTATTATATAACTTTTTGCTTTACTAACTGTTTGCTAACTTATATATTATAGGTTTTCACTTATTAGAGAACTATATTCTATAAGGCTTTTGACGCTTATAATAAGGCTTAGAAGAAAGCTAAAATAGAAGGTGAGAGTGGTAGCAAAATAGTTGCTGATTTTGCAGCTTCTCTTCTTATGCTAGCTATTGCTTTAGAAGTTAAGATTGCTATAAGAGATGCATTAGTCTTTAGTGATTTATATGCTAGTCTGCTTTTTAAAGTAATTACTGCTGGCTTTTAAGTAGCTAGCGTTTGCTGCGCTATTAACAGCTTTATTAGTAAGCACCTCTCTGAAGAATTGCTGCCTGCATATCAAATCCTAATAGATAAGTATATAACTGCTCTCTTTAGATAGAAATAAAGTATAGTATTGCTTTACTATATGCCTTATAAGGTGTAAATATTTCAAGCTCTTAAGAGGGCTATATGCTTTTTAGCTATTAGGCTATTTTTAATTAAAAATACCTAGCTTATAGGTCTTACTTACTGCTTGATTTTTCTTTTTCACTTTATGCTATTGCTTATAATACATTTTAGAGGTTTAAAAATGCTTTAAACTATTTAAACTTTATATAGGAAAAGGTTTTTATAAGACTGTTAGCTAGCATTTTATTAGTTAGAAGATATATAACTTAGAATAATTGCTTAATATATTTCTAATAAAGCTATATATTCTAAATATCTATATAGTAAAGGTAAGTTAAGATATATTTCTTTTTGCTTATTATAAGTTATATTATTTGCTGATTATTATAATAGATCTTCTATATATCTCTTAAGCTGAGTTTAAGATCTCTAAAAAGCTGCTTAAGAGCTATAGTCTCCTTTGCAATATGCTCTAAGCTTAGAAGCTCTGCTTTTATTATTAATATAGTTACTATACTTTAACGCACAGCTTTCTATTAAATTAAGCCTCTAAAGAGAGATATTATAAAACCTTAAGACAACTTTTATATCTCTTTATTATTAGCAAAAGATATATTGCTTGCAATTAGTAATACTTAAGCTATATCACCTCCTAAGATGCTAAAGCAAATCGCAAGGTATTAAATATAGTATAAGTATTAGATTATTTAGTTTGCAGCTTAATAATACTTTAGAGATAGGTTTATTAGAAATTATAATAATAAAGTATAAGCAAACGCAATATCTAGTTATATTATAATTGCAATATAGAGGATTAATTTAATCTTCTCTTAATATAAGAGGACTTACTATAAGTTTGCTTCTCTATTAAACTTCTTAAGCAAAATAAGCAAAAGAAGTGTAGTTAGTATTCTAAAGTTAGTAAGATTAAACTTTTTTGCAATTTATTTAATATACTAATTATATAAAAAGTAGATGCTTTATATTATTTAATTGCAAGTAATCTTAATTTCTAAATACTATTCAGCTAGTTTTTAGTCTTTTAGCTTATATTTTTTTTTAATTCTTTCTATAACCTTTTCAGCTTCTTTTATATAATCTTTATAATATAAAATAAAGATATTATTAATATAGAAGAATATAAAAACTCTCTTATTATAAGTCTAAAAGAGATATAAATCTTCACTTATTAGGTGCAATTTAAGATAAAGAAGAGAGCTTAAAAACTCTTTATACTAAAGTAGAGGTGTATTGCAAAGTCTATATAAAGTGCATTAAAGTTTAATAACTTTCTTATCTTCTTTAAAGCTGTCTAGTAAGTAATAAGTAATAGAAAGGTTGTTTAGTCTGCATATAGCATTTAAAAATATATTAATAATATTAAATTAGTGAATTTTGAGGTTGAATTATGCTGCAAAAGCTATTATAACTTTAAAAGTTTTTAAAGCGAAGGTTGCAGTATATATCTGTTCTAAAGAATGCTTTTCTTAAAGGTTGCTTTAGATATAAATTCTAGCCTTATAGCAGTTAAAATATCTATATTAATTTAGTTTATATATAAACACTTATTTAAGAGGTATCAGCTTATTTTTAGCTTTTATATTATCTATAACTTCTTAAACTTCTATTTCTTTAAGTTTATTAATTTTAATATTATATGCTTTAATAAAGTATAAGCAGAGCAGTTCTAATATTTATTAAATATCTCTCTAAATCCTAAGTAGCTTAATAAGCTAGTTAATATAGATTTTTCTGCTTAGTACTATAGAAATACACTTAAGCTTTACTTAGTAAATAAAAGTAAAGATAAAGTAATAAAGTAAATAATAACTTTAGTTTGCCTCTTTAATTACTTTCTGCTATTCTAATATATATATTTTACAAAAGGTATACTAGTTTTATTTTATATATAGAAATATAAAGTATATTCTAAAGCAAAGTGATCGCTTTAGCTTTATAATTTCAGGTTAGCTTAAGTTAGTATAATTATATATCTACTCTAACTCTTCTTCTGTAGCACTCTCTTCTTTAGTTCTTAAGTATAGCTATACTAGCTGAATAAGAAAGTTGCTTTATAAAAGTAGTTATATATTATTATCCTCTATATTTAGATTATATAGAGGAGAGATATTAATTTAAATATAGATCTTATTTAAAATTATATCTTCAGTAGGAGTTATATCCCTGCTAGCATCTTAAATCTCTTCTGTTGCTTCATCTTTATAAATAAAAGTTAATAATAGCATAGAATTTATTATTTTATATATATTAGTAAGGTTTATATTTAACTTAAGAGTTAACAGCTATTTCTTTTGCTTATTATTAACTAGTTAAAGTTCTCTTAATAAAGAAAGATATAGTAACAGCATTTTATTATCTATTATTAATGCAATTTTAGCTTTATCTTATACTCTTAAGAGCTATAGCTTAAAGAGCGCTAAAAATGCTAGTTTTTATATCTTATTAGCAATTATATAGACTTCTTCACCTTAAATTGCTGACTTTATATTATCTTTTAAATAGAATATCTTCTTATTAAATATTATATTTTGCATAATAATAACTTCTTAAAGCAAAAATATTTAAACTCTATAGAGGTTATATAAGTTCACTATATATCTTATTAGATATCTAATATACTTTCATATTATAACTTTAAAGTTATATCTATTCTTATTTGCTTTATATTCTTTCTTAAAAAGGTATACTCTATAGCTATATATATAGACCCCTCCTTATTGCAAGTGAGAATTAACTAAAAGGTTTGCTTTATAAGCAGATTTGCAGCACTTAATATAGTCTTTTAAGCAGTCTTTTTTAACTTAAATTAATAAGAGCTAGCTATAGTATTAATAAGAGCTTATATTATAGAGAAATGCTGCAGCTTATACTGCCTCAACCTATGGTATAAATAGAAGACCTACTGCCTTAATTATTATAATAGCCTTTATAATCAGTTTCTAACCTGCTCGCTCTATACCTCTATTTAGCTCCTTAGTATATAAAGGTGCTTATTTGATTTTAATCCCTATATCTAACGCTTAGATCTAAAATTCCAATATTCTGTTTATTGCAATTACAGTATGCTTGCTATTTTATCTGATCTTGCATAATATAAGGCTGTATTATCTCTATACCTAGTGTTTAAACGTTTAAATAGCAATAAAAACTAACTATTAGGTTTTATCTATATATAGAAATATAAAAAGTTAACTTATATATTTATTTTTAATAATAAGTAGCTATTTATTTATATTAAAATTTATTAGGTAGTTAAATAGATCTTATAAGATTCTATAGAAGGGTTATATTGCTTTTTATTCTAAAGTATATTGCAATATTACTTACTTTATATATATAGTTATATAATATTAGCATTTAAAGTGTAATATTCTTTAGATCTTCACCTCTTAAGTGTTAAAAACTAATTTCTCAAACGCTTTAAGTTCTAGATATCTAGAGCGAAGATGCTATATTTCTGCAGTATTAACATAAGTTTATATAAGCTCTTAAGAGTATTGCTTTATATAAGTTATTATAAAAGTAAGTAGATTTATAATTAAAGTGTTATTAAAAAGAATGCATTTAAGATATAAGTATAAGAGATGAAGTTAATATTTTATAAAAGTGATATTACTTTTTTTTAAAAGCTTCTTCACTTCTATACTATCTTTATAATCTCTTATATAAAGAGTAGTATTATAACTTAAGTATTAAATGCCTATCTTTTGCAATAAGTGTTTTAAAATAATATTAATATAAAAGTTATCTATAAGTGTAATATTATAAAGCATTAAGTTTTAAAGCCTGTTTGCTCTATTTAATGTGTTACAAAAGATCTTTATACCTCTTGCTATAATAAAGTATAAAGTTATATCTACTTTAACTTACCTCTTCACTTTATAAATAACTAAGCCTTCCTCAAAGAAAGAAATATTATTCACTAAGTAGAAAGTGCTGCAGTTATCTAATACTATACTGCTAAAAAAAACTCTTAAGCCTTAAATATAAGTTATATAGACCTTATTAAGTTTAAGTTTTAATATAAAGGCCCCCACTTCCTCTATTGCAATTGCAGCAATAATATCCTCAGTAATTATATAGGCTACTATATTAGCTAAGAGGTTCATCTTAAAAGTAGAGATGCTAAGCAACCCTTTTATTCTATTTAAATCATTCTTAAGCAGTCTCTTTTTATTTTAATTCTTACTATTATTAAGCTTAAAGAAGCTAGAGTTTTTTGCAATAAGCTATCTTTAGCAGGCTATCTCAGCACAAAGCTTAAAATACTCTAGCCTATTGATTTTAGTATAAACCTATATAGCTTCTTTAGAGCTTATATAAAACCTTTCACTTATAAGAGCAAACTTAAAGCAATTATATATAGATAAAGTCTATTTATAGCTCTTTCTATATATATAATATGCTGCTAACTTACTTTATAAAGGCTTTTCTAAAGCAAGGTTGCTAGAGATTGCATTATTAGAATGTTCTGCTAGCATTATAAAAACTTTATTAGAGCAACCTCTTAACTAGGTTTCTATTATATCTTTATAGAGGAAGTCTTTAAATATATCAATATATTAACTTATGCTTTAGATTTTAACACTAAAGTGTTCTTACTTAATAATATTAATAAGCTTTAAATTAGCTTAAAATAAAATAAAGCAGTATTAAATTGCTTAGAGAAAGGTTTTTAATATAAAGGTTCTTTATACTTTTAGCAGCTTATATTGAGAGGCTTTAAGAAGTGCGTTTTAGAAGTTTTTAATCTAAGTGTTAAGATTAACAGCAGAAGCTGCCTAATCTAAAACTGCAGTATATTCTTTGCAGATTATAGTGAGATTACTTAAGTTGCTTAGAATATAGTATTACTTTAGAATATAGATCAAAGCATAAAAAGTGCAGTCTTTTTTCTTTAAGAGCTCTACTTAAGTAGAGGTGAAGATCTCTTTTAAAATAATATTCTTAACTTACTTATTTAAAGCTTTATATACTTATTCCTTATATATATGCTTTACTTTATAAGCAGTATATATAGTGAGATATAAGGTATAAAGCTTAAAGATGCTTATAGATCTCTTAGTGAGAAAAGTAGATATAATTAGCGCTAATAGTAGTAAGTTATCAGTAGCTTCTTTAAATTCCTCTTCTTTAGGGTTTTTATCTTCAGTTATATTGCCTTCAGTAGGCATTTCTTATATATTTAAAACAGTAGAAGTATATAAGGTAATAACTTTATTATAAGCTTTTTGCTCTGCTTTATAGTGCTTATATTGCTTCTTATTTTCCTTTTGAATCTAGTTATTAAGTGAAAATATATTTTCAACTTTGCTTAGATTAAATAAAGTGCTAGAGGTATTATCTAAATTAATATATTTCTAGATATCTTTAGCTTTTGCTTCTACTTAAAAGGTGATATATCAGACTAAGAAGTTGCAGTGAGAAGTAAGCTTGCAGAAAATGCTAAGATTAATAGTTGCTATTATATTAGAAGTATATTATAAGTTAAAGATAAATATAGAAATAAAGCTTAAAAGTTGAAATAAAATATAATAGATATAAAATAAATTAAATAAAGTTATAGTTTGCTTTATAGATAGTAGTTTAGAGGTGTAGTATAAGCTAAACTTATAACTGTTATAAACTAACTATAATATATATATAGCATCTGTGTGAATAAAACAGCTTAATTCTTTCTAAATTAGTATCTGACGTGAGAGGTCTTTTAAGGAACAGAGACTGACGCGCTGGAATATTGTCGGCCTGGATAAGTGGGTTAGAAGTAGGTCACCTCGCACCTTCTTCTAGGCGTGAGGCTGCCTCAGATACTTAAGGTTATTACAACAGTATTAGTTAGGTTAATCTTAGCAGTAGGGTTTTTATGCTTATAGAGTGAGGAAGAGGGTTATAGAAGTTGATATTAAGGTAGAGTTGAGAGGGATAGTAGGGTTAAAGTTGATATTAATATTAAGAGGGTTAGAGAGCGCTAAGTAGGCTGAATATTCACTTATTAAAGGTAGCTACTATTAAGTACTGCAAAACACTAAATTAATTAACTATATAGTAATCTATTCTGATTTTCACTACTATAACCTATTCTTCTGCTTCTTAAGATATTGTTGATATGCTTCTTATAGATGTACAGTAAGATTAAAGCAGACTTTATACTTAGGTCTCTTATCTACCTATAATCTCACCTGATTTTTAGCCTTCTTGAGAGCTTCTGCTTGCTGTGCGTTAATAATGCATAAGCTGTTAGATTTCACTAAAAAGTTCTATACTGCTGTTATAATATATATAATATTAACCTAAGTTGCAAAGTTATATTTAGCTGCATTCTTACTTCTTATAATCTTAAATTTTCGCTTCACTAAGCTGAAAACCTTTTTAATAATGCTCTTCAGCCTTATATAAGTAAGGTTATATAACTTCTTCTTTAACTATAGCTTTATATTTAACTTAAGGTAGTTATAGAAGTAGTATCTCTGCTTAATAAACAGCATAATAATGCTAATATTATTTTCACTAAAACTAGTATCAGCAAGATAAAATTAACCTGCCTCTGCTCTAAACGATCTTATAAAGGTATAACTGAGTAAGGTTTTATTATTTATACTGCCTTCTGCGCTAGTAAGTATATATAAAAAGGTGTAATTAAACTTCACTATAGTGAAGACGTTCTATAAGATATTACTCTTCTAATTAAAAAACCTCTTCTGCTAACTAGCTAGTATATAGGCAGAAATCAACATCTTATTAATAGTATTAATATACTTATTAAAAACAGCATTCTTAGTGTTAAGCTTAATATCTAGTGAAATATATAATTCTAACAGCAGAGTTACTATTTCTTTATAGAAACTAATAAAGGCGTTAATTATAGTATAGAAGCTTCTTAATATTACACTCTATAATACTTTAAATTAATAGGCAGCATTATGCTGAGGCTTTCTGAACGCTAAGATATATAATATAATTAATAACTTATACTTAACTGATTAATATTAAGTATTATTAATGCTATGCTAGCGCAGCTAATATGCTAATAAGTTAAATGTTTGCTTTAACAGTTAGAAGGTATTTTCAAACTTAATATTAAACCTAGCAAGTAAGGCTTCAGCAATTTAAATAGCCTTAGCAGTCCTTCTAAAGTAGATTATAATCTGCTTAAATATTATTAAATTAACCTTATCATTATTATTATTATTAATAATATTATTAAAAGTGATAGTAATAAAAATAGCTGCTTACACCTTATTAGAGCTATTATTTATTACTAATTTAAAAAGCTTATAAACATCTATTTTAAGCTTATTATATTCTATAGTAAATAAAAGATTAACTTCTATTTAAAGTCTTTATATTAACAAACTTATTAAATATTTTATAATAAGAAATATCTCTCTTTAGCATCTTCACTAGCCTCTTTTTTACTACTATAACTTTAAGATCTCATTTTATAGAGCTAATATTGCTTTTTTTGTTCTATAACCTTATAAACAGAAAGCTAAGCAACTAAGCTTCTCTAAGCAGTAAGAGCGTCAATCCTACTGCTTAGCAGCTAATTTTTAGTGTGGTATAATAGCTAGAGGGATCTATGCGTCTGTATGCGTCGTTTTAGCTTCTTCTTAAGTTATGCAGCAAAAAACAGGCCTAAAGTGGAATAGTGCAGCAAAAAACAGCGTTTTTGCTTATTTTATGCAGCTGTGGCGAAGGCGCTAGAAACACGAGAATGTGGCAGATCAGGGCCTTAGGCTTCACCGTCTCAATCATGAGCTCTTCAGCCATCTAGGCGTGTAGCCAAGCGCCGAGAACACCAAGAACCAGAGCCCAGCTCACTGCTGACGCCGTCTTAGAGCCACCGCGGTATCGATCGCACCCAATAAACCCCGAGGCGGTACCTGCGCATGACCCCTGCAAGGTGACCTGGTCAGTGGATCAAGCGGTTCGCTGTTCTCTGTTCTGACAATCCACAATGACTCCGTTGTGGACCCCCTTTTTTCCAAGCTTCCCAGCCTCTTTTTATCCACAGCTTTCGCCGCCGACACGCGCAATTCCCCAGATGACGTTCGACGAAGAATTCCACATGCAGACATGACAGGTTCCATCTGAGCCATCGGAGACATCAATTGTCGACAGCTAGAACCTTGTTCACCTCACTCACCGGCCTTTGAACATGAGCACGCCCTGTCTCACTTCATAATGGGCGGAGTCATACTGAGCCCTTCCGCGATGCCGGCGTCGACCGGGCTGTCTGAGGCTCCCGCGCCGACGCCCGCCGGCGACATCAACTTTGGACGATTATTCCAACGGGACGAAGACTCGGCACAGATTCTCATCACACAAACCGTCACCCGATCGTGGACTACGTACGTCACAGTCGAAACCCTTCACGGCGGCCTCCCAGCAGAACCGACCGCCCAGTCGTCATCAGGCCTTTCCGGGAAGCAGCTCGGCATCATCCTCGGATCCGTGCTCGGAGGAGTATTGGTTCTCAGCCTCATCGGCTGCTATTTCCTCTGCAGAAGATGGAAGCACTGGCATAAGGGCCGCATCCCCAGGTCGCACACCACATCACCCTACGCCCGGACAAAACCGAAGTTCCGGTTCGGCCTAAGTACTTCCCCCTTTATACAATAGCTTTCTTGGGACTTCACTAACGTTCAAAAGCTTCTTCACGATTGAACTTGGCATCTGTATTTACTCCTGGTACCCGCCAGAACCCTCGTTCTCGTTCAACCTCGCCGTCTTCCCTTTCTTCGGCTCCTCCCGTGCCTCCGCCGGCGAAGCCACCTCCCGCTTATTCTGGTGGTTTCAAAGGCTGGTTCGGGGGCGGCGCAAAGCCGGATGAGAAGAGAGGTGGCGGGAGCTCCGTCACGAGCAGCAGTGTCTCGTAGTGAAACGAGGAGACAGTGGCAGGCCCGCCTGAAGATTGGTCAACTGGGCGGCAGCATAGATTCTCATGGTAAGTTTTGGCCCTGTGGTGCGATCGAATGGACATCATTCTGACCGAATCCGCCGCGAAATAGAAGCGACACATGATTTATGTAAATTTATTATGGAGTTTGGGTTAAGATCTCGGTTATGATAAAAATATTTTCAAGACGCATCAACTTCACCTGTTTCATCGCATGACGCCATTCAGAAAGAGTTCGGATATGAGATAGATTGAATGGGATGGCATTCCTCCACATATGGGAACACGGAAGGACTAATCAAATTGATACCGCATGACCCTATCCTGCACTGCCTCCATGCCGGCCAGATGGTCCTTGATGACTTCATCTCTCACCCTCGTCGCCTCTTCCACGCCCATGGGCCACTCTCCGACCTCCGTCATGATCCGATTGACCATCTCCTGCGGGACGCGACGACCTGCCCAGTCAATTTTTGCCGGTCCCTCCTCAACCCACCAGTCGTGCTGTTGCGGTGGTACATTGCGCGTGGAACAAATGCGGTAGTGGGGATCGACAAGATGCACCGTCAAGCAACGTCGGCGGCCTGGACGCGAGCGGTCCAGTAGTTCATACGCCTCTACACGGTGCTGCAAGGTGTTGGGGTAAGCCACCAGTCGACCATCCGGGGCGACGATGGTGCCGAGCTCCTGCAGCGCATTGGGTTCCTCTCTGTCGGCGCTCAGTTGACGAGGATCAGCAAGACCATAAATCCCCGCCAATGGTGCAAGATCTCCTCGCTTGTAAACATGTGCGTCTGCGTCTAGGTCTGCCTCGAACCGGAAAGAAACGGCACCAGATTTCTCGGTTGTGTTGATGCTGTCAAAAAACACCAGTGAAGTTGCCACGATGTGTTCGTTCCCCATTCCATTGAGGCGCCAATCTGTGGGCGGTCTTGTGCTCATGATCAGCGAAAGTAACCTTGTGGATTTCGGGGAATTTGTTGTAGTATAATTACTTACTGAACTGGGTTTTCCGGTGTCAGCTCGACGGTTGAGAGTTGAACAACAACTTGCAGACCCTGCTTGAGAAAACGATCCTTCAGCGAAACAGCGTAGAACTGGTGGTCTGGGCCAGGTTCCAGCGGAGAGAGTCGCGACACGGATCCCGTTAATGGCTTTCTTGGGATGCGGCCTCTAACGAGAGCTTTCCCAGTCTTTCCTTGCCTCCAGTCATCGTATGTGAAGGAAATGCCCGGCTCAGGGTGGAGCCAGTGTTTGAGGCGCTCATGTTTGACTCGGACAGCCCAGGCCAGGCCAAGATTTTCCCAGTCTTCTTCAATGGTTGGAAGTCCGACTCGGGAGGTCATGTTCTGCTGCAATGCAGGAGGCAGCTCCGGGACAGCAATATACTCTTCCACTTTTCTCTTCGCCTCCCTATACTCCTCAGTCGTTCTATCCTTCTCGATCTTGTTCAGGCCAGCAGCCCAGTCTGGGTAAGGAGGCCACCAAACCACACCGAATGTTTTGATGCGACTGGGGCATCGCCTTCGATCACGATAGGTAAGTACATCATTCCAAGGCTGGATGGATAATGAGATGAGTTTCTCGATGGTGCCGTAGAGGCTCTTGTGGGCCCGCGGGTGAAGGCTGTTGATGTATGAAGTGATGTTGACGTCTGGACACCTATCAGGATTTGTGTTGGCTTCAGAGAAGTCGACTTCACATGGAAGCCATTGAAAGCGGTCCGAAAAGCGTTCCGTATGAGTCTCCCAAGAGTTGAGCCATTGACGGCGATGGTTTCGCATATTCTCTCGCCTCTTCGCCGTGGTCAGGGGCTCAAGCAATTGTCGACTGGCTGTTTCGCCTTTTCCAACACTGTCAATAACATGTTCCAAATCGACCTGACCGCCCTGTGAAAGAACTTTGGTTTGACCATATACCAAGGGAAACATGTTCGGGTCGACTCCAAACGGACACTCGCCCCAGACTGAATCGGTTCGTACCCTGAGTTCTTCCAAAAGAGAGGGCGAAACCAGTCCATCTGACTTGCACACCCGTGATGCCGTGTTGAGACAACGTACAAATCCACGCTCGTTTTCATCTTTCGCCTTGTCTTGAAGTTCGAGAAGACACCAGTCCCAGGCGAGAGGGCTCATCAAGGGGCGAGCCAAAGCCTCTGCCCGCCACGACGCCACCTTGACATCATTAAACACGTCCTCGGACCAGCCTGGCTTGTCAGTAATGTCGTTGATAAGAGAAATCATGGCTATTTCCCGGGCGGTCAGCCGGTCTTGGGCCCAATCGTTAAATCCATGAGCGAACCGCTCATCGTGGCTGCGCTCGATTGACACAGCTAGGGGGAAGCCAGGGATGTTCAAAGGTCCGTTACCAGTGTTGTCGAATTCAACGCCTGGTTCGCCATCACCATACGTCTTGAGGTAATGGTCGCATGCGCGGGTCTTTGCAGCTGACATGGCACCCAGGGCAGGTGCCAAACGGAGGAAGGAGTATGTTTGAGGTTATGGCTGAGATTGAGGTTGAGGTAGAGGTTGAAGTGGGCAGAATTGGCTCCTAGAGAAAGCTGGGAATCGAGGTATTATGCCAAATATCAAGGTGGTCTGTGCGTTGACAACTGCTTTCCAATCGTGGCAGTTCGGCACTTTTGCCGGGGAGCATCCAGATCGATTGCATGGCCTACCTAGGTGTCAATCTACCCAACGCGAATGTACGATAGCTGCGTCGGAATACCCTTAAAGCCCCCCAATTTTCGTTTTAATAGATATGATCGATTCGCAAATGATTCTTAGCCACTATGGGTCCGTCGATCTTAGAGCTCAACAGTAACGATGATACAACCAGACTAAACCCTAACCCCGCCCTCTCCTTCATCACCACCCATGGATCGCAAACCGTCTGCTTAAGATTTCCACAATAAACAGGAGACCTCAGCAACTGGTATCGACGTTGTTCACACGATCCATGTGATTCTTCACAGCATCAATGAGTCCTCGATGGTTGTCAGGGTCCTCACTCTCGTATTCACTAATCAGATTAGTCGCCTCATCCAAGATTTCCTGCACAGCAACAAAGTCATTCCCATGTCTTGCCATAAGATTATCCTCCATAGTGTCGAACTTGACAGCGATGTGTGTGTTAGCCGGAGGTCTTCGTGGACATCACAGAGATATAACATTGAAAGGGGGAATTTGCAAAACGCACATCGATTGCTTCGTACTCCCTGCCAAGTGGCGATGTGACCGTTTGGGTCTCAAAATCAACGCCCAGTGTTCTTGCAATTGCGTCGCCATTGTCGGCGACGATATATGCCATATTGTCGGCTTTGCGCTCTCCATACACTCCCGAAATGGCCTCGCGAGCTCGGTCAAGGTCTGCCGTTGCTCCCTCTGACCTGGCCCATTGCACCGAGTCGGTTACTTTCTTGATGACTTTATAGTACGGAGTAGTGTAAACGGTCCAGCCTCTGACTAGAGACGTGGGGTCAAGGTGCACCTTTTGAAATCCTGCATTATGCAGGTCTTCCGCAATGGTGGCAAGAGGGGTGTCGCGAGTGTAGTCGTCTGGATCGATAGTGCCGGTATATCCATCAAGAGTATCGTAAACACTGTGGACAAACTCGTTGAAGTTGCACGCTCTTCGAGAGCCATCTTCTGGATTACAAAACGGTGCCAGCCGCATGTCGTCGACGCTGAGCGTGCCGTCAGCAGCTACGGCGTCGTACTCCATACGATAAGCATAATAGACTATGCCGGTGTGAGCGTGAGGACAGATTTTGTGGCCGAGCCGCGAGCCGGAGCAATGTTGATCTAGAAGGGATCAGACTCACAGTACAGTGCCTCGAAAGGCGCCGCATAGACAGAGGCGAGGACTCTGACTGTGAACGAAAAGAAAAGAGCGAGTAAAGTGAAACGCATTTTGAATGAGGGAATGGACGGCACCAAGGCGCACCGAAAAGTAGAACAGACCCTGAATGGGGTTTCTCTGAGATTCAGAATATCAATAGCGGCGCCATCTGGGAGCCGGCTATGAATGGAGGGGCGTACATGTTAAAGAAGATTCCGAGAATACATTACTATGCGTCACGACCAAGGTCCAAAATTCAAAAGAGACACTCACCTCCGAGATGATGAATACTGGTGATAAGGCGAGTAAAATTACTTTCATGTTACGATTTTCCTCATTCGGTAGGTATTGATCATCTGGATTTTCCAGGGTCGCAGCGTCTATGAGAAACGTTATCATAATAGCCAAGGCAGAACCGCTTGAGCAGGCATCATTGGTCGACAGGTGATCCTTCAGTGCCGTGTTCCGTTCCTGTCAGCTGTTAATTCAAACCATGAAGACACGAGATGCTTGATATGTGTTGACTCCCATGACCGGATGGTCCATGAGAGCCCATTTGCAGCCGAGGCCCCGAGATACCCTGTCTCGAGCGCCTCCCTTTTCGGCTCGGATCGAAGCAACCTTGCAACCAAAGTCCCAAATACTATCCAAGCGCGGGTAGTTTATTCGAAATTTTAAGAACGGACAAATGCTTGTTTTACGGCTACACCTTTTCTGGTATTCAGCGCCGTGCTTACAGTCGCTGTTGGTCTCCATTATTTAGGCAGCCTGACAATAAGCTCAATCGCTGCTACCCTGACTGCAGATTAAAATGAGACGATAGCGGAAACCCACCAAGACCCTTGGGAATTCGGCAAACCGGCTCATTGAGTAATGTCTGGACCGCATCGAAGACTATTTGACGCTTTTGGGAAACCGTGATATAAGTCAACTTGGTATGAATAACGGTGAGGACATGGAGCCGCGCATCGCATAGCGGAGGCCATAATTAACATTGGATATCGCTTCGTCGTTCAAGACACTCTCGTCTGTGCCATTCATCTCTTCATTTTGCTCTCGCAGCGCAGTCGCTCATTTCCATTTTTCATCAAGCTCATGATGTTGCTCACCAATCATGCCTCAGCCCATACGTGGCTTTGGATTCTACTTGTCCTGGCCTCTCTTTCTTTCGCGTCTATCATTCCATTCGAAGTCTCGCCCTCGCTGGTGAAGCACCGCTCTTCCTCCCTTGACAGCACTTCCCCCTCATCAAACACTACAAACTCTGAGCTCGATGCTGCTCGGAAAATCGTTCAAGAGGCCATCGCAGAGGCGTCCAAGCTCAACAAAGCCCGTCTCGACCACCCTGCCAGAAATCGGTTAGATATCAGCCCTTGCCAGAACAGAAACAGCCAACTAACCATACTTGCAGCTACAAGCTCTCGCCTGAGAGCAGCGTTGGTGGCACTGCCAGGAAAAGACAGAGTACCACGGGGGACTCAGAATCCGTCTCGGCGCCCCCGTTGTTGAACATCACTGCAGAGATCGCCGCCGCTGCCGCTCTTGTGGCTGAGGCAGATGCATCGGCCTCCGGCGGAAACAGCACCAAGCGTTCTGTTCAGAAACGCGGCACTTTTTGGATGCAGGATATTTCCCACAGAGGCACTTCTCCCTGGGGTGACGATTCCAGCTACACGGTTCGTAGTCGAGATACCCCGGGTTCGCCAAGAGATCGCCAAGGCACTAACGCACTCATTTGCGTTTGCGTTGCCCGAAACCCCTGTCAGTGCGCGATTTATCGCCCCTCAAACGGGCTTTTTTTCGACGTCAATTGACCTCTTTTTCGATAATTGCGCAGCGCGCAGCGCATGCGCCTGAATAAAAAAGATACCTCTGAAATCAGCGAAATCAGGGCTATCGATTGGTATACTTTTTACTTAGATATACTGTGTTTTCAAAAAGGTCATTTTTTCGTCACGAATGGGTTGAAAACGACGAAAAACTCTATTTTCGATCACAACGCGTTTTTTTTTGAGGACGAACGCAAAAAAATCAACTTTTTGAAACAGCGATGCGCCCGATAAAAAAGTATACCGATCAATAGCCCTGATTTCGCTGATTTCAGAGGTATCTTTTTTATTCAGGCGCATGCGCTGCGCGCTGCGTAATTGATGGTGTTTTCTGCTGAAAACGCCCCCTTTTTGGGCCTTTTTGGCCACTGCGATGAAAAAAGGCCGTTTTGGCCCCCAACTGCGACAGGGGTTTCGGGTAAAGCAAACGCAAATGAGTGCGAATGCCATCGCAGATCTTCCGCAATGTGATGGATTACGGAGCCAAGGGTGATGGTGTAACTGTAAGATCCCATAACCTCCCAAATATCTCGCAATCAGTTCGTAAGAACGATGCTGAATAATAGCCAGGATGATACTGCCGCGATCAACAAAGCCATCAAGGACGGCAAGCGATGTGGAGAGGCCTGCAACGGCTCTACTACCAAGAACGCCATTGTCTACTTTCCTCCCGGGACGTATTTGGTTTCCAGTCCCATCATTGTGTACTTTGGCACTCAGATGATTGGCGATGTAAGTATGATCGTTTTCAGTCCCAGCAAACTGCGGCTCACACTTCAAATACAGGCCAATGACCATCCAACCATCAAGGCGGCTGCCAGCTTTGTTGGTCTTGGGGTTCGTTCGACAGACGTGTACATGGGTGACGGTGCTGGGGCCGATGGTAAGGACAATGAGTGGTACGTCAACACGGCATCATTCTACAGGCAGATTCGGAACTTCAAGATCGACGTTACCTCAACGGACCCCAACGCCTACGTCTGCGCACTACACTACCAGGTCGCGCAGGCTACCAGCCTTCAGTTTGTCGAGCTGATTGCCAAGACTGGAACCACACAGCAGGGGATATGTAAGTTCGCCCACCGGAAGCAATGAGAAACCCAAGTCACTAACAGACCGGTAGATGCAGAGAATGGCAGCGGTGGTGTTTTGGCTGACATCACTTTCACTGGAGGAAACTTCGGCATCTGTAAGTTGACTTACGACATTGGTCATTTGTCCCCTTCTAGTGACTCAATTAACATCATTGATACAACAGATGCCGGGAGTCAGCAATTCACTGCTCAACGTCTGACTGTGAGTGATCAATCAAGTTGAAGAAGCAGATCGAGACTAAAACCTCTATAGTTCAACGGCTGCAACACGGCTGTCCAGATCATCTGGGATTGGGGTTGGGTCTGGAAGGGCATCACCGTCACAGACTCGAGTACTGGATTTCGTCTTGTCAACGATGGCGGTGACGGAAACGTTGGATCTGCCGCTTTCATGGACACCTCGTTCACGAACGTGAAGCAAGCCATCGTAGTTGCCCCGCCTTCCTCCACCCTTGCCGCTGGATCGACAGGTCTTGTGCTTGACAACATAGGCTTCAGCGGTGTCAGTCAGGGGGTTGCAGATACGACTGGAAAGACCCTACTTGACGGCTCTAGCAGCGTTTTGAGCTGGGTCTTGGGACCTATCTACAATGGCACCGAGCGTACATGGAGTTCAGGGTCTTCGCACGAATGGATGGGTATTCTACCTTTGCTTGGCGAGAAGACCATAGACGGCCTGCCAAACCTACCATACTTCGATAAGGCGAAACCTCAATACGAGGGCCATTCTGCTGGAGATTTCATTCATTTGAAAGACTACGCCAAAGGTGCGTCTCTCTTCCTCGTGGACCTATGAAATATTGCTAACGTACTCACTTCTAGGTGATGGGTCTACCGACGATACTGCTGGTGTTCAAAATGCTTTGAACAGTGCAGGTGGCAAGATCATTTTCGCCGATGCTGGGGTTTACTTGTTGTCAGATACGGTCACAATCCCAGCTGGAACCAAGATTGTAGGTTAGACGTGGACACAGTTTGCGGCGACTGGATCAAAATTTGGGGACTCGAGGTAAGAAGAATCTTATTTAAGACGATCTCAGAGGCTGACTGTGTCGTGAAGCAATCCAATTCCCATGCTACGAGTTGGAAACATCGGAGACGTTGGATCAGTTGAGATGCAAGATCTCATGTTCACCACCGTCGGACCGACTCCTGGTGCTATCCTCGTTGAGTGGAACATCAACGCTGACAGCCAGGGATCTGCTGGACTATGGGGTTAGTGAAACCGTGTGGCCCCTTTTCGATGCACCATAGCTAACGTGTGGTTTCTGACAGACTGTCATGCTCGTTTGGGAGGAGCGACGGGCACTAAGCTGACGCCAGCTGAATGCCCTGCTCTCACTAGCGGCGCCGTGAATGACGACTGCAAGACTGCCGCACTCGTCATGCATGTCGCTAGGGGAGCATCAGGATACTTCGAAAACATGTGGTTATGGACCGCTGACCATATGGTTGAGTATGTGCCCTGCTTCATGCCTCAATAAGCACGGTTCGAAAGCTGACCATTCATCCTATAGTGACCCTGACTTGGTCAGTGACAAGAACGAAATGGTAAGATCAACAGTCTTTCTACTAGTGTACGCTCATTGATTAACGTTCATCTTCTGGCAGACCATGATCTCAGTGTATACGGCCCGCGGGCTTCTCATCGAAAGCACAGATGCCGTTTGGCTATACGGCACTGCTTCCGAGCACGCCGTGTACTACCAATACAACTTGTTCGGTGCCCATAACGTATTTGCTGGTCTTTTGCAAACGGAGTCTCCATATTACCAGCCAATGCCAACTGCTCCAAGTCCGTACAAGGCCGAGGTTGGAGTCGTTCGCGGCGACCCCAAATATGACTGCAGCGGTACCGATTTTGACGGTTGTGACTCATCATGGGGCCTGCTGGTCAGCAGCTCTCAAGATGTCTACATCGCTTCAGCGGGCATCTACTCGTGGTTTGATGACTATAGTCAAGATTGCAGTAAGTCCGTCCCTCCTTGAAGGCAGTGTCATGGCTGAGAAGAATCCAATTGACCATTCTTTCAGTTGATGTCCACACCTGTCAAAAGGTCCTGGTGAACTTCTCTGAAAACTATCATCGAGTTCGTCTCCAGCAGCTTATCACAATTGGCGCTCAATATTCCCTCGTCTCCGACGGCAAGGGTATCTTGGCCACGGACAATCTGGCAATTTCTGGTCATCCTGCCGTAAGTACACCTCGGCGCCAAAATCTGAAGCTCACTGACACATTGTGTTCTAGTGGTCACAAATTTCCTTGTTTGATGCTACATCCGCAGGCGATGCCGATATTGACACCGGCGATATCGCCGTCGACATGCCGCCCTGCAACGACCCGAATCACTGGGTAACTTTAGATGATCTCTATGCGGCCATGGGGACCTTCCCTGACTACTGCGTTGCTCTCTACGCAACTCAAATCCTATACAGGATGGTGGATATTACCTTGGAAAAGTAAGGGTTTCGCCATTTCCCCCGCGGTCAGCATAATACTGACAAGATCCTACCAGCTATACTTCCGTCGACAACGGCTACGACAGCAAATTTGACTCATATGTCAAGTACACCAAGGAAATGATCCCGACCCAACTCGATGAGTTCATGAACCTTGAAGACGGCGCCGGCAATAAGTACTTCACATGCACCTTTGCCGAAAACGGTCGCAATGAGACATCCCAGAAGTGCCCCTTTGGCAACTGGATCAACACGTATGACGAATTTACTATCTACTACACATTGGACGACGAGACAGGCTTCTTCAATGAGTTGCAATCAACATACGGTATCATCCCAGCCTGGGTCAAGTTCGGTGAGAAGATCGACCAGGTGACGTGCACCGGCAGTGCGAAAACCTGTACGCGCACCAAATTTGTCTACGAGGGTCGCCCGTTACCCGCAGACAGCATTACGGTGGCAAACCCCAAAGACATCATCAGCCAGGCGCTTCCGGGCTTTACCAACCTCCGCTCAACCCTCGCCAGCATGTTCTTCCAGATGAAACTCGGCATCTGGAACGGCGTCAACGATGAAGTCATATCGGTGCTCAGCATGCCTGTGTCGCTCGCCCAGCAGGCGGTCGAAAGCATGGCGCAGGTCGCTGCCATTGGAGAGGAGGCAGCTGAAGAGGAGAAGAAGGAACTCATCTTGACCATCTTGAGCGTTATGTTCCTAGTCATCCCATTCGCTGGCGAGGCCCTCGGTCCCGAACTCGATGCAACCATCCAGGCATTCGGGCGGATCATCGATCTCATTGGCGCCGGTGGAAACACCGCTTTAGCATTTTACGACATAGCACAAGAGCCGACCTCCGCGCCGATGGAGATATTGGGACTCTTGATGGCAGGTGGCCTCGGGCGTGACTCCTCCGAGATGGGCAAACTGGCTAAGGCCAGACGGGATATGACTGAAGTCGACCTCGGCAAGATCGGGTCCATCTTCAAGAAGAATGATGATGTCATTCAGAACATCATTCACAAGTGCAGCAACCCGGTGGTTCATTGATGGATCAAAAGCGCTCTCTGGTTTCAGTCGCTCAAGGGGTTGGAGTAGCCTGTTGAAACATATACTTCAAAAGAAATCATTTGCTCATTAATGTGCCTCTTATATGTAATCAATAAATCAAGTCGTTGAGTTTTTTGTATTCAACCGCTATCGTGTCTATACGAACAACAAATACGCCCGATGACTCTAGTAGTCTTCAGTCGGTTTTCAAGCAGTGTTTGGCCTGACAATCTGACACTCTGAGCTCGTTGTTACTCATAAATCTCGATAACGTCATGGATAGCAGGTAGTCGAGTCACTTACCATCTCATGCCTCCTTGACAACTTTCTTAGTGATAAACGACATTTCGAGCTAGATCTCCGCCTTTTTCGCTGAATTCAGACGAAGGCACCACACGATATTTGATCGTGCTGGTTTGCTCGGTTTGCATAGGCCTCATAATTAGCTTGACACGCTTCGTCAACTCGCCAGAAAGCGATGCTCCATCCAAACTGCTTAGACTCCGTGGCTCGATACCTGATAAGATAGAGATCAGACCAAAGCCCCTTCCGAGAGGCGCCGAATATAACAGGGCAGTAAACCCAAGAATAAAGATGATCAGGACCGGTTGGCTGGCAAGGACGAAGTAGAGCCAAAGCGATTTCCGCAATGTTGGGCGGCTATAAAAAATAGCTTGAGCATCTTGGTCGACTGGATAATGTATGCGAACGTCTTCGTATGTAAGTACGGTGCCATTCTCCGTAGTCCAACTGTAGGAACTCATGTTGAACTCTTCTGAGTTGAAGTACTTGTTCGTAGCCTGATTCAGAATTGCAATTCTTGACCAAAGCATTGCTGCCACGGAAGTCGCCATGTACGGAGTCATCCAGCGAGACTGGTTCCCCCTTCCATCATCCCCGCTAAATGTTCTCAGCATCTCCACTAAGGGAGACATGTACCAATCTTGAAGCGCTAAGGTGTTCCAAGCAATGACTTGTTGCTCCGCAAATGGCAGGATGGTCTCGTCACAAAAGCCTTCGAGGAGCTGGAAACCACCTCGAGTCACTGACCACGTAGCCCAGCACACTTGTCGGTAGACTTCGTAGAGATTGATGTAATGGGATCGCTCCTCGCAGTCCACGTTATTCGGCACCAAGCCGAGATACTGCAAGGATTGGTCTGACACACCTCTGCCATTGGTGAGGGACAAAGACCAGTAGTTGTACAACTCAGCACTCTGCTGGTACCACCTATCCTCCTCTTCAATACTCCCTGCTTCTTGGCAAATTGATATGAAGAACTTTTCGATACGAGTCCGGTCTTCTGTGCTAATTTGACTTAAGGTGGCGACAGTACCGGTTACGGGCGCCGTAATAAGCCACTCTTCGCCGGCAGCGAGTAGTTTCTGTATGGCAATCACATACTCGGCTCGAGGAGTATCAAGCGCTGCAGTGCTTGTTTCGTTGAGAAGCAAGATGTTGTATCCATACGGCTGGGGGAATGCGGGCAGGAGAGGTTCAGTGCCGTTCAGGTCTTGTGCTGTTGCGTCTCGAAACGCTGTAGTCGCATTGAAGAAAGCCGATATCCCAGTAACCGATGTTGTTCCAGGTGGCGCCCACATACCGTAATATGTCGTGTTTGGTATGTAGTCGAGACCGTTGATTCTCATGCTGCTCCGGCCACCTGTGAAAGTTTTGTACGCAACGCTGAGTCCAATTGGAAGTGCCAGCATCGAAATGAGAACGATCCTCCACACAAAGCCGAGCTTGGATGCCAAAGGTTTGTTTCGGAGGATCGCATCGTAATTCTGAAGAGCAGAGTCGCCAAATCTTGCTTCCAGCAGCACAAACAGCATCGGCGATACACTGGATAGGCAGAGACTCATGATGCTGAGCAGAAACCCAATGATAATAAGCTGGTAATTGCCGACACCAAGGTGCCAGGAAACGTCTTCATCGGCAACAACCAAAATGGACAGACCAAGGCAGACTAGAGACACAGCAGCTGTTGCAATGTCGATGTAATAGATTCGCTTCTTCGCCACCGGCTTGCCAAGCAATGGAATGTCTTCCGAAAATCGGTGAATCACAGTCTCGGAAGCGGAGGTCCCGCCATTATGACTGTAAAAGCTCTGTCTGCCATGAAGAAGATTCTCGGAAGTGTCGCTGTCAATGGTGGTATCTTCTCTGTGATTATTCGAGGCATAGTATGTATGGTGTCGATACATTCCTCCTTCCACTAAATCTGGGAGGGCAGTAGTCACCGTGTGATTCTGGGAGCTCTGTGGGCGTACTGAGCGCAGTTCGAAAAGTTTCATTCAGGGCAGTACAGATCGCAATTTTTCCAGTAGGTGATTTGTGGTGATTAATTTACGATCGACAATACACATGACGAAGCACGCAGACGAGCTTACGATTTTGCCTACCTACAGGAAATATCAGGCAGACAATCTTGCCAGCATGTTCTATTGCTCAAGTGATCAGCCTGACTTGAAGCGCCCGCTGCGCCCGCTGAGCCCCTTGCATACATATTCAGTCGGGCTGCCAACCCAAGACGGGTAAGCGTGCCGAGCGGAAGCACCACTTTGGTGCATGGCTGATCAGGCCATTGGGAGACTTCACAATCAACATTATTTGTCACCAACAGGCGCCATACTGACCAGTCGATTTCGGGGCACATGTGCGTGGTTGCTATCTAAGGCAGCTGGTCTCGAGCGCAACCTTTCGCCCATTTTTATGATAGCCTGCCTCATTCAAAACTCAGCCGCAGCATGTGTGTGTGGATTCTCGCAAGGAGGGTTGAGGGGGGATATGAGAGGTGGTCACCCTTTGCCTCATGCTTAGGATGAGTTGGCGAAGTGAGCCTGTGACAAAAGCCCAATGAAAGTCGCGGTAAGCAAAATGTTTCGTCATCAATTAGTACTAAGGATACATTATTCTACAACTACAATTCATCATGATCGTCGAGTGAACCCAGTCAGCTCGGAGGCTTGCAGGTCCAGTTCTCAACATCCTTCGACCCATGCGGCCCGGAGCCCCCAAACGAGTTCACCAACGGGTACTTGCAATGCCGACGCTGGAAGTCAATACCCAGCCCCGCAGTGTCATTCACAAACTTCGTCCCCTTAATCGTCTCCGGACCGACCCCGTTCTCGACCCAGTCCACAACAGCAGCGAGAATGTTGTGCTCTGCGTCAAACGGCAGGTTATCATTCATCGCCGCCGCGTCGCCGCCCTGGCCAACAACCCACGCCCCCGGCCCCGCCGAGCAGTGGAACATGCCCGAGATGCGGAAGAAGCGCGCGAACTCGTCCATGCCCTTGTTATCCAGCCCCATGCCCTTCGCCAGGCGGTCGTAGAAGATGGGCGTGTGCAGGCTCGTGATCTGGTTGTCCTGCGTGCCGTGGTACATCAGCAGCTTGCCGCCGAGGGCCTTGAACTTGGACAGGTCGCTCGGGTTCGACCGGATGCGGCCCGGGTTCTTCTTGTCGGCGTCGATGCCGTCCGGGTCCAACTTGTACGTCGCCGGGTCCCACTTGGGGTCGTTCTTGACGGCGAAGCGGAACCAGTTCTCGGACAGCGCGAAGGGCTTGCCGGCGTACAGCCCGTCGGCCGACACCTTCTCGCTGCCGGGGTTCATGCCCGGCCAGAAGAGCGTGCCGTTGGGGTAGTTCGTCGGCGCGAAGATCTTGCGGACGATGTCGACCTGCGGCGCGGTGAGACAGCCCTGGCCCTTGTCCTTGGCGTCGTCCTTGCACTGGATCTTGGACGGGTCGAAGTGGCAGCGGGACGGGTCCTCGATGATGCCGTCCTCGGCGCCGTCGATGGTGTCGCACTGCTTGAGGACCTCGTCGTGGATGGTCGTCTTCCAGACGGTGGCGTTGATGAAGTTCTTGGAGTCGGCGGCGCCGGTGAGGGGGAAGAAGCCGGCGCGCCAGGAGTAGAGGTTGTTGAAGTCGACGGCGGGGGCGCCGGCGACGATGCCGTCAAAGTCTTCGGGGAACATGTCTGCAGCCTGAATGCCCTGGCGGCCGCCGAGGGAGCAGCCCAGGTAGTAGGACTTCTTGGCGCCGCTCTTGTAGAGGGATTGCACGAGCTGTTTGCCGGCCTCGACGCCAACGTGAAGTCTGTTTCTTGATTAGATTACAGGCTGTGAGGATGGAAAGCTCAAAACGTACGCCCGGAATGAGAAGTCAGTCACGACCTCATCATTGTTGAGGAACTGTACGCCCGTGGTGCCGTCGTGGCCGTTGTTGGTTCCCACGGCCGCGAAGCCGTTGGCCGCTGCGTACGCGAGATCCTCATAGTGCACACCTAAGCATACGGTTAGTCAACTGAAGGCTTCATGTCTCACTCTCAACCACTTACATCCGTCCAGACCTCCACCACCCACAGTCACCATGCGTCCATTCCACTTCTCAGGCAGCCAGATCTCCGTCACAACCTCAGACTTGGCCGAAGTCGTGAGGTTCATGGCGACTCGGCACAAGTTCGCCCTGACGACTTGGCTCGCGCGACCGCAGTTCGCATTCTGCTCGGGGAAGGTGAGATTCGTGCCCGAGGCCACGAACGTCTGCACTCTGACTGTCGAGTTGGTCACGATCGTCTTGGGTGTGAGAGCGAGGCAGTCATCCTGTACTGTCGCGAATGCCGGCGCGGCGAGCGCCGCGGCGGCGACGAGGGCCTTCAGCATGTTGATTCCAAGGAGTGGTGGTTGTCGACGACTAGCGGTTCACCTCTCTCGTCCTGCGGGTGCTGAACAGCAAATATTTGACTCAAGAAAGCGATAGGACGAAGGACATGTCTGCTAATGAACAGCGGTGTGGTTTATTAAACTCGACAATAGCCCGAGCTCATGTGAGGGGTACCTGGTCACGGGCGGGGTAGCTTGAAGAGACGAGGACGGACTTCGTCCCATGATTTCTTGTCGTAGCCCGAACATCGGGCAGTCCTTGAGACCATGAGACTTGAAGCCAATTTGAGACGACAAGTAGGTCCGAGGCATTGATTGGGAGATTTCTTGGTTCCTCTGAGAAAGTTAAACAGCGCGATATCGATGAATTGTGTGTCTTTGCCCTCTGTCGTAAAAACATTTCAAAGGCTTCACCGTTAAGCTAAAGCCGGGGTGTTTCTTTGTGGGGGACGCTAATTTCCCTGGGGCTCTTGGGGTAAGGTGATTGAACATCGCAGCGGAGGTGGATGCACTGGGGTTTAGCGCCATTGGCTAGGTTCATCCCTGCATGCAGCTCATGTTTCCCATCAGGAACGGCACTCGAGAAAGCCGAAGGCTGGGTGTGAGCAGGTTGAAGAAGTTCTTCAGTCCCTGAAACGAATCGGGCCAATCAGTGATCGGCGAGCCGAAACAGGGCCAGATTGTGCAGTAAGTTTGGGCACGCAATGTTTGGACCTCTTTATTGCGCGATAACGGATTGCCACTCGTTTGGATGTTCGCCTGTTGTGCTATCCTTTACAGATGAAATACCCTGGCGCTCAGGTCCTCGAGGCCGAGTCTCAGTCGCCGGCGACCAGAGACAGGACAGCTGTCACAAGACGACAGCTGTTTTGGTTCTGCTTCAGTCGGCCGGTCAGTTTGAGGCTTGCATGCAGGTGCAGCCCGTCTGCGCCGCTGGTGTTTTGCCTCTATGCTTGAGTCAATGTGAAGATGGCATTACAGATATTCTGGTGATCTAGGTTCTTCAAGGAACTGAGACAATGTGTGGAGATGTGACTTTGCGTTTAGCATTGCGAGAAGTGCCGTATTGCCGAGTGTGAGTGCCGGTCGCATTTTTACCGGCATACATCCGGGACCCACTCCCCCGTCCTGGCACCGCGAGCCGGAGCCGAGACCGGCAGTTCGCAAAGGAATCACCGTACTTGACAAACGACGCAGAACGATGGACGAAATGAGGACGATTCGCCTGCCGTAACACTGAAGAACATCCAGTATATATGCCACGCTTCCTTTCCCTCAGAGTATAGTATCGCAGGCGAATCCAATTGGAACCCAACATGTGACTTCGAGCCGCCAATGGCCCCGAATTGGCCAAACCGCCGAGCTACGGTTCTTTCATACTTCTCGGTGTCCGAGGACCCCCGGGAGTCAGAGAAATCGGCTCATTAATACTCGATATTCAACCTCTGCAGGGTCCCAAGGCGGGCGATACAACTCAATTATCTGCAGGCTAGGGTTGGTCTCCTCCTACGAGACGGGGGCAACTATAACTCTCGCCAGGGAATCCATAAAAAGACATCTTTTGGCCACGGCATCTCTCTCGGGATAAGATTCGCATAATTCACAGTACAAGATGAGACCAGATGCATCTTGGGTTTGTTATCCTTCCAGTGCCCCCCCATGAGAAAATCTCGGAACGCTGACCCGTCCGGCACGGAATGCGTGATCTCGGGCCCCTCGTAGCGCAGAACCCATTCGCAAAAGGCTGCCGAATCGAGATCCAGGGGCGTATCGTTAACACGGTCCGGCCAGACCTGGAATCTCCGTTTTTTCTTCTGCATGACAATCGTTGTCAGCCTCGGACAGCGTTTGGCGAGCTCCTCGCACACCTCGTACATCTTGTTTTCCATGAGCCACCAAAGCGCGACGTGCTCAACCCTTTCGAGGAACCGCGGCTCGAGACCAGACAGAGTGAGCAATCCTGTTTCCCAGTCGCCGAGGTGGAAGAGGGTCTTCCCGAAATCATCCCAGCAGACGCCGGAGAGCGGTAGTTGTTTTGGAAGGCAGCGGCCTCTGTTGTAGAGCTTGTGGAGTACAGACCAGGACTCTCTGTTGGTGAAGCCTGCGCGCGGCGGCTCGCTGATGCGGGTGAAGAATGGATCCTGCCTTTCTCCCTTGGGGAAGCTGTTCTTGTTGGCGAAATACACGGATGGCGAAGCCGTGAGTGCCTCGATCCATATCATCTCTCGAAACTCTGGCGGCAACTTCGGAAAGCAGGTGAATGTAGTTAATGTCGACATACTGGGTATATAAATGCTGATACAAAATAAGAAGACGCTGTTTTGGAGATGCTACTTTTTTTCGAGGGTTGGAAGAATGATGAGCAGGATGGAGGTGCGTGGCTATCTCAACGCAAGCTTTATGCTGTGAGATTGACGACCTTGACGGACAGTTCCAAAGTTCAAACTCAGATCACCGGATGGAGATGCGTCTCCCCCTAACTCACTGAACCGCCATCTCGCGATCAACATCGACCCAGCTCTTCAAGCTGTTGGTATTCACAAACTCGCTCCGGTCAAGTCGCGACAGCGCCCTGGTGAAATCGCGCATGTACTCCGCAGCGCGCCGCGCAGGCCGCTCGTGGGCTTCAAAGGGGCAGTTGAGCAGCGTCACCGCCACATCCCGCACCTTGTACGTCTACCACCCCTCAAATGTTAGCTTTCACCCAAGACGAACAACAAGGTGGTGGTGAGTTCACGTACCAGATACAGCCCGTTCGGCTCGAGGTAGACATACGGGATACTGTGCAACAAGTGTAGCAGCTGCCGACAGATGTCCTCCCTCTCAGCCCAATTCGCCTTCAACGCCGCCGCCACATCCTCACCTCCCATCGCGGCGTTCGGTCCGATCGCGCTCTCCTGCAGCACCACGTCAATCTGCTCCAGGAGTATGCTCTGCAGCCACAGGTGCGTGACGTGCAAGTTCGCCCGCATGATGTCCGCCTGGCTCTGGACGATCTTGGAGTGGTCCACCGGCCGGCTCTGCATGTCCGCGGCAGGGCTATCGTAGCTCGACACCGCAGGCTGGCTGTCCCCGTCGTACCGCGGCGTGACGGGCGCCTCGTAGCTGTCCGAGGACGCCCACTGGCGCATCGGCCCCGGCGCGTCGTCGAGCATGTACCGCAGCTCGGCGAGCAGGTCGCGCAGGCGGGCGAGGCGGACGGCGGTGCCGCGGCGGAGCTCGCACTCGCAGCCGACAGTGGTCATGGCCTCGCGGAGGCCCTTGAGGAAGACGCGGGAGTGGAGGTTGTAGGCGCTGGTGAGCGTGAGCTGCGGCGGGCGCGGCGGCTCTTGGGCGCCGGAGGGTGTGCCGGGGGAGATCAGGGGCGGGACGGAGGGCACGATGCGCGTTTCGAAGATTTGCTCGTCGTCCACGGCGAGGGGCATCAGGGCTTCGAAGTTGACTTCGCGGAGGTCGTTTGGGTGGAAGTAGGTGAGGTGTTCTGAGCGGCCGCTTTGGACTTTGGTGTGGCTTGTGAGATGTTAGTTGTGTTAGTGTGAGAGTGAACGGGAGGAAGTACATACGCCCAGGCGTAGAAGAGTAGCCAAAAGGCCTTCTTTCTGAGTTGTGTCTCGATGCAGTTGAGCCCGTCGTAGTCTGAGATGCGATGAAGCCCGAGTAGCCTCCCGAGCTGCATGAACTCGATATCAAACATCCTGCTCCTGTTTGCCTGCCCCGTCTGAAAGCATGCTACCGAGAGCACATACGAGACGGCCCATTTTCGAGAGTTGATCTGATCGAAATATGTCGCATCTCTCAACCGTGTGGCAATCTCAGCACAGCAGTTAATGAACGCGGTGCGCGTTTCAAATCGAATGCCTACTTCAGGATCAACGGCCCGGTACACCCTGAACCGCGACGGCAGCAGCCCGACAGTGAGAGCTACGAGACTCATCAGCAGCGCAAAGAAGTCACGGTCCGTGAGGTCGCGGTTGCTGGCGAGGTCGTGGCGGAATGTCGGCCGGTGGACGACGGGCACCAGGGGGTAGACCAGGTCGAGGTAGTCGGCCATCATGATGTTGATGAGCGCTCTGGAGCAGACCTCGTCTGTCGGAAATCCGTGACCGGATATCGACGGCGAGTCGGTGTGCGCTGCTGCGACTACTGTGCGAGGTGACGGGCCGCTGAGGACCGCATGCGAGGTCTCGTAGGGCGATCTAGCCTGCGATACTCTCGGAAGACGAACACCATCTTCTGGCAAGACCAGGACCGGCTCATGGTTCAACGACCGCGACACCGGTCGTTCTGCCTGTGTCTGCGCCGGTGTCTCGTTCTCGTTTGCTGGCTCGACGTCACTCTTATCCGACATTGAAGCGAGCCTCTTCCTACAAGGATGTAAGTACACATTGCATACACAGAAATATCTAACATCAATCCCTCCCCCAAATCCTTCCCCCATGCTATGGTTTCTGTACCCCAGATCAGATCGGCTCACCTTCGCTTCGGACCCCTCGGCCTTGTGGGCACAAGAAAACTACACGAGATGCCGAGCCGGATGCAATCGCGGCACTGCGCCCCGGGACTCTGCGCACCTTCTTCAAAGTGGCATTTCCTCCTGCGGGCCCGACACGCATCGCAGGCCCTGCTAGCCAAGCTCGCCCTGCTGGTGCTAGTACTCGGACCGACTACCGCTACCACGGCGGCAGCAGCCGGCGTCTCGGGCGTCTTGCTGCTGCTGTCGCTTCCCCTCCTCCTCCTCCCGCTACTCCGCGCTGTAGACGATGACACTGACGTTGATCGACGCATGCTGTAAGTCACCGGCGACCCATCGCGGGGGTGGGAATCATGGGGTATGAAACCCGAGAGCGTGGTTCGTCCCTTCGGCGAAATGGGCGGCGAGACTTTTTGAGGGGGAGAAATAGCGAAAGCTGGGTTTTCTTGGCGGTTGAAGAATGCGGAGAATTGGGGGCCTTTTTAGTGCTTTTTGCTAGTTTTTTTTCGTCTTTCTTCTCCAAAGTAACACCCCCCCGGCGAGTATTTCCGGGGTCCCCAGTTGCTTAGCCCGGATTTCCACTTTGTTGGTCACTTGACATGGGATGGCGGTCGTTGTGGAGAGGATCGGGTTATGGGAGGGAGGGGCCTTGTTGGGGGGAGAATCGGACGGTTTCCGAAAGGCGTGAGTCGAGTGCGGAAAGGGGCGTTGATGTTGGCGGAAAGAGATACTTCCACACTTGGGCAAATTACGTACGCCGGCTAGGAACTCTATAATGAAGTTTGAACAGAATTTTCTATGTCTAATTCGTGATGGGTTCATTACAATGTACAGTCATTCCACCAAGCAACTTCGCATGATGTCTAATTTCTCAAGTGATGCCCCAAACCGTCTAAGCCCGCAGACCGCTCCATCTCCTCGTCTTCTCTACAGAAATAGACGACTCCAAGAACTCCCCGCGACTGCTCGTGCCCACCAGGATGCCGTACTTGCCCGCATCGCTGCGCCAGCAGTCCTCCATCTCGGCCCAGTAGCTCGTCGCCCGCAGGAGATCTAGCGTGACCTCCGCCGTGGCGCTCGCGCCGGCCTCGAGGGTAACCTTGGCGAAGCCCTTGAGCTCCTTGGCCGCGCGCGTGATGGTGTCGCGGATGGAGCTCGTGAGCGGCGTCGGCGCCGCCGGCGTGACGTAGACCTGCACGACCTCGGCGCCCGCGCGGGAGCCGGTGTTGGTGACCTTGACGCGGACGGTGACGCTCTTGTCGGCATCTTGCGAGACGGAGAGGTCGGAGACGGAGAAGGTGGTGTACGAGAGGCCGTGGCCGAAGGGGAAGAGGGGCGTGATGTCGAGGGTGTCGTACCAGCGGTAGCCGACGTAGACGTCTTCGCTGTAGAGCACGCGGCCGTTGTCGGAGCGGAAGTTGAGCGCGGCGGGGTTGTCCTGGACGCGGCGGGGCATCGTGAGAGGGAGCTTTCCGGCCTGCGTGATGGTTGATTAGTGATTTCATCTTGACTGCTGTTAAAGGAGAGATTGCTTACCGGGTTGACTTCTCCGAAGAGCACGTCGGCAATGCCGTTTCCGCACTCGTTGCCGCCGAACCAAGCTTGAACGACGGCGCCGGCCTGGTCAATCCAAGGCATTGCAACAGGCGTGCCGCTCTGGATGACAACAGCAGTGTTGGGGTTGGCAGCAACCACGGCCGCGATCAAGTCGTCAGTGCCAGGGGGCAGGGCCATGTGAGTGCGGTCGAAGCCCTCAGACTCCCACTCGCCGCTGAGACCAGCGCAGATGACGACCTGGTCAACGCTCTTGGCGACATCGACGGCCTCCTGGATCGCCGTCTTGGGCTCCAGTCTCGGGCATCCGGCGAAGCGCACACCTCCCTGGCCGAAGTCGACTGTGCCGGAGGGCTTGATCTTGCTGGTGGCCGAGCAGCCGAATCGTACGAGGACGCGGTAGTCCTTTCCGGCTTCCAGGTGCATGCGTCCCGTCTCCTCGACGGTACCGCAGCCGAGGAAGCTGTTGCCCAGACGCTGGTTCTCGACGTTGGAGACGACCAGCTTGCCGTCGATGTACAGCTCGCCGGTGCCGTGGACAGACAGACCGAAGTCCCACTCGCCAGATCGCTCCGGGGTGAGAATTCCCTCCGTCTCGGCCCACCAGAGTGGGTTGAGGTCGGCGTTCTCGTAGTCGACAAACCAGATGTTGGCGTCGTCGAGAACACGCTCCTCGAGCGCCTTACGCGCGTCGGCGGCGCCGTTGGCAGCTGGGGGGTCGTTGTAGATGCGCAGGACAAAGCCCTTCTGCTTGCCGTCCGGCGTGCGCAGATTCTTGCCGAGGAGAGGCAGGGACTGATGGCCGTACGCGCCCTGGGAGAAGACGACGTCGCTGGCGAGGCCCTTGATGCCCTCCAAGGGGGTGACGGTCTTGTAGGCTCTGAGACCGGCGCTGCCGCCGCCGCAGTATGTCGCGATGGTGGCGTTGGGGCCGATGACGGCGACCTTCTTGGTCTTGTCGAAGGGCAGGATGTTTCTCTCGTTCTTCAGGAGAACCAGAGACTTGGCTGCCGCCTCGCGCAGCAGGGCAATGTGCTCGGGGGTGTTGGCCTCGGTTTCGGGGGCATTTGGCGGGATCTTGGTGTTCTCCAGGCCGTGCTTGACCAGCTTCAAGATGTTGCGCACGGCAGAGTCCAACACGGACTTCTTGACCTTGTTCGCGGTGACCGCGTGGGAGAGGGTCTCGCCACGCCAGCGGGTCGGGCCAGGCATCTCGAGGTCGAGACCGGCGTTGATGGCCTCGGATGTGCTGTAGGTGCCATACCAGTCGCTCATGACTAGGCCGTCCCATTTCCAGTCGTCGCGCAGGACGTCCTGCAGGATGTGCTTGTTCTCGGCGGCGTGGTGGCCGTTGAGCTGGCTGTAGGAGGTCATAATGGCCCTCGGCTTGCCCATCTCAATGGCGATCATGAAGGGGAGCAGGTAGATTTCTCTCATGGCGCGCTCTGTGACGATGGCGTTCACGGCCATGCGCTCGCTCTCCATGTCGTTGCAGACGTAGTGCTTGAGGGTGGCAGAGACGCCGGACTCTTGCACTCCGTTCACATAGTGGCCAGCGAGGATACCCGAGAGGACGGGATCTTCAGAGTAGGACTCGAAGCCGCGACCGCCGAGCGGGCTGCGCTGGATGTTCACCGTAGGCCCGAGGAGGACGTGGGCGCCCTTTGCGTGGGCTTCATCTGAGAGCAGGCCTCCGAGGCGCTTGACGAGTTCTGTGTCGAATGTCGCGCCGATGGCGGTGCCGCAGGGGAGGCATGCGGAGGGAGTGCTGTCGAAGAAGTGAGTGCCGCGCACGCCGTTGGGGCCGTCGGAGAGGCGGATCGGGTTGATGCCCAGACGCTCAATGGTTTGTGTATGCCACCATCCGTTGCCTGGAGTATGGTTAAGATTTGATCTGAGCAAGCTTCTCAAGAGGCTTACCAGCTGTGAGGGCCACCTTCTCCTCCAGAGTGAGCTGCTCAAGCAGCGCTTCGACATCCATCGTGACGTTCTGCTGGTGGGGAGTCTCTGGAAGAGTTCGGATGAGGAACAGAACAGATGAGAGCTTCAGACCAAACTCAAAGGAACACGAGCATAGAAACGCTGCTTGGGGAAAAGAGGAAAATGCGCAATTCGATCGACACTCTTCTTTATTCCTGGAGCACGCGGGGAGCTCTCCAGACCCGTCGCAACCGCGGGGTTCCTGGCCCACACATGGCGGGCATCAATTGAGCTCCGACAAGCATGACGTATTTTCACTTGCAGTAATGTTGCAGCGAGGAGACAACTGGGTCCTGCAGTCCTGCGTGCCCACCTTGTCCGAGGCCGTCGCGTGGGAAGTGAGCCGACGCGACGGGTCACGATGGCAGCAAAGTGTGTGAAGAGTGAAGAGGCGGAGAAATACGAGTCGGTCAGGAATCCGACCAAGATCCCTTCGGCATGTGGATTAACTGCACGGACCATCTTCCAGTCCTAGTGTCAATAGTCGATTCGCCAAAAGGGAAGCCAAAAGCGCATTTCTCCGCCTCAGTCTCCCGTCTTCAACTCCCGACTACTAACATCGTTATTCCCACCATCACGATACACCAAACTGACTCAATTCTCCGCCTCCAGATCATGCTTTGTTGCTCCAGCTCTCTGCAAACAACACGAATCGATTCCCACGTTGTATCATCTGCCATGTGGGTCGTATGGGCCCCCGCGGATGCTATCCTGGAGGCGCGCTTCTTCTCCATGGGGGGGCGCAACATTAGACAAGTCTGGCCCCATGGGCCATGCACCATGCGTGTGAGCCGAGTGCTTCGTTCCGGACGAACACGCGACGACCGGGGCATCGGAATAGGGGACTCCACTCCTTCTTTTTTTCTCGGTTTACCGTTTGCCCAAAGACCGTGCTCCTGAACTGATTCTTTTGCCTTGCTCTCCACGTGGGAGAGAAGAGAGTTTTGTATATAGACCTGGCCTGTCCCCCGGTGACAGACAGTTGGTGATGCATCCCGGTGTCACGGTCCTCACAGGCTCTCGTCCGAGTCCAGACAATTCAACAACGACCTCATAGCCCAGGCCACACGCTACCTAATCCGTGAAGCTTCTCCCCCTAACCCCCTTTCTTTGTTGTTGAACGTTACCCGCGACTCTCGGGAGTTGTCCGAACACCATCACACTCAACATGGCGAAACCCGTCGAAGAGCTTGACAGCCTGCCCAGCGATGGCAAGCCGTGGTGGAAGCATGGCTACTTGCTAAAGCTTAACTTCATCACCACGTCCATGATCCTGTTCTGTATGTAGAAGATCCCGTTCTGTTGACCATCCCCTGTTCCTCGCAACTAACCTCCGACAACCCCAGCGTCCGCCAACGGTTACGATGGAGGTATCATGGGCGGTCTGTTGGCCCTCAACACATGGAACACCTTCATGGACTTTCCCACCGGCGCGTACCTCGGCTGGATCGGCGCCATCTACTGGCTCGGAAACGGCGTCGCCTTCCCCGTCGCCGCCTGGGTCTCCAACCGCTGGGGCCGCAAGCCCGGTATCTACCTGGGCTACCTCTTCCTCATCCTCGGCGTCGGCATGCAGACCGCGGCCCAGAACGAGAAGACCTTCACCGTCTCCCGTCTCTTCATCGGAATCGCCGCCTCCTGGCTCGGCAACGCCGCGCCGCTCCTCATCAACGAGATCGCCCACCCGAAGCAGCGCTCCATCGCCAACGCCCTCTTCATGGTTGGCTGGTAGTACGTTCACCCCTGAGTCCCGCCGCCGTGATAGCCACGATGCTAACTGAGATGTGAATAGCTTCGGTGGAACGTTGGTCGGCTGGATCGTCTTCGCCTGTCGCGACATCCCCTCCGACTGGTCGTGGCGCATCCCCGTCCTTCTGCAGATCGTCCTCCCCTTCGTCGCCCTCCCCGGCTTCCTGATGTCCCCCGAGAGTCCCCGTTGGCTCATCAGCGTCGGCCGCGTCGAGGAGGCCACTGAAGTGCTCGCGAAGCACCACGCCGGCGGCGACCGATCGAACCCCCTCGTCCAGTACCAGGTCGTCGAGATCCAGGCCACCATCAACGCCGAGAAGGAGGCTTCCGCCAGCGCGTCCTACGCCGACATGGTCAAGACCCCCGGCAACCGCCACAGGCTCTTCATCTCGATTACCCTTGGTATCTTTGCCCAGTGGGCTGGTAAGTTATTCCGTTTCAAAGTCTGTCCTTTGAGGCCCTGGCTGACCAGATGTTCTTAGGAAACGGCGTCGTTTCGTACTACCTGCCCCTCGTGCTCAACTCCGTCGGCGTCACCTCGACCACGAACCAGACCCTGATCTCGGCCTGCTTGAACGTGTGGAACCTTCTCTGGGCAATCGCCGCCGCGACCAACGTCGACCGCCTCGGACGCCGCTTCCTCTTCCTGACCTCCGCCAGCGTCATGTTGACCAGTTTCGTCATCGTCACCGGCCTCAGCGCCAAGTTCGCCGAAACCGCCTCCTCGAGCGTCGGCATGGCCGTCATCCCCTTCCTCTTCATCTTCTTCGCCGGCTATGACATTGCCATGTAAGTTCCCAGAAGCAACCAACCCCTGCATTTCTACCTTCACAGGTGACTAACACGAAACGCAGGACTCCTTTCCTGACCGCCTACCCCTGCGAGATCTGGCAATACAGCCTGCGCTCCCGCGGCCTCACCGTGACCTGGTGCTCCAGCGTCGTCGCCATCTTCGTCAACACCTTCGTCAACCCCATCGCGCTCGAGGCCATCGCCTGGAAGTACTACATCGTCTTCATCGTCGTGCTCTTCTGCCTGCTCATCACGTCCTACCTGTACTACCCCGAGACGCGCGGCCACACGCTCGAGCAGATCGCGGTCATCTTCGACGGCGACAGCGCCGCTGCGCCGCCACCCGCGGTGACGAGCGAGAAGTTGGAGGTCATGGTCACGCATGGCGACGAGTCGGATAAGAGGCAGGAGTTCCAGAGCGATGCGGAGCATAGGGTTTAAGGGGGTTTATGAGTTGATGTGGTATTGGGCCATGATTAATGTGGTCTGAAGGAACAAGATCTACCGATATTAGTGTAATTGAAGACATTCGATGATGTCTACTCTTTGCTTCACGTAATGAAGATAATGAAGACTGAGGTCATCTCAAGGCGCATTTGCAACCTGGAGCCTGGAATCATCTAGTCTGATCAGCAATGTTGACGACCACGAGACTAGCCTGCAGTTTTTCCATTTCGATGCACTCTATGTAAGGCTGTAATTGTAAGCCCGTGTTTGGTATTTCATTGGACCGCGTTGGCCCAGGCTTGCACATGCATCTGAGTGGCGGAGCAGACCCTCCCAAAGCTGATAAAGTGCATGCCCCTCATCTCTTCAATCAGGCTGA
This sequence comes from Colletotrichum horii, assembly GCA_027406005.1. Classification (NCBI taxonomy): domain Eukaryota; kingdom Fungi; phylum Ascomycota; class Sordariomycetes; order Glomerellales; family Glomerellaceae; genus Colletotrichum; species Colletotrichum horii. The sequence continues at coordinate 5,173,258 of JANVYB010000001.1, read as the reverse complement.
GCATCTTCATTTTCTTCATTTCACTTTTCCTGTTTGCTTGCTTGTTCACCTGGGTCATGCTGAGCTCCGTCATTTTAAGTCGCCCGCTTCTGAAGACAAACAATCCCTCTCGTTTCCACAATACAAAATAAGCCATGTCGATCCGATTGATCGAGGTCAAGACGATGCGACTGAGGTCGTTCAACAGCCAAAAAGTACCTCCATACGTCATTCTGTCACACACCTGGGTTGAGGGCGAAGAAGTCAGCTTCCAAGAGATGTGCCAGATTACCGAAGACCCCGACCATGCGGCCATGAAGAAGTCCGGATATCGTAAGATCTGGGAGACTTGCCGTGAGAGCATGGCACATGGTATTGACTACGTTTGGGTCGACACTTGCTGTATCGACAAAACCAGCAGCGCCGAACTTAGCGAAGCCATCAACTCTATGTTCCACTGGTACCGGGATGCGGAAGTATGCATCGCATATTTGAGTGACTTCACTTTTGTCGACTCCAGCCACATGGAACATATGAGAAATTGCCAATGGTTCACTCGTGGTTGGTGTCTTCAAGAGTTGCTTGCACCCACGCATCTGGCCTTCTACGACAAGAAGTGGGTAGAAGTTGGTTCGAAGCTTGAGCTGATTCCATTGATTGCTTCAATCACCCGCATTGATGAACATGTTCTCGAAGACCATACACACATGTATTCATTACCCGTTGCTCGAAGAATGTCATGGGCGTCGAGCCGGATCACTACCCGCGTCGAAGACATGGCATACTGTCTCCTTGGGATGTTTGACATCCACATGCCCATGCTATACGGCGAGGGCGAGAAATCGTTTGTAAGACTTCAAGAGGAGATCATCCGGCGCTTCAACGATACATCAATCTTTTTGTTTTCTCCCCACGAGACATCATACGTCTGCTCTTCTCCGCCGAAAGCATTTCAAAGCAGTCCGGACGTCGAATCATGTGATTCGGAGATTTTGTCACAGGATTCAGAAAGCTCTTGGTTGTCATTGGATCTCGTAGCTCCGACCTCGAATTATCTCGAAGAACTATCTGCTTCTAAATTCTGTGGCATGTTCGCCAATTCACCAAAAGACTTTCAGGACTGCGGGGGCATTAGGCAAAGTGGGGTTTCCAAAGCCCCATTTGATAGACAAGCATTCTCAGTAACTAACCAAGGCGTCCAACTTGGCAAGCTACGTCTATGGTATGATTCGGATGAGGACGAGCCTTTCTTCACGTGGCATACTGGTTTTTATAAGGGGGGCGGGTGGAGTGGGGCAATATTCTTGCGGAAGGTTGGCCGAAATCTTTTCGCCAGAGTACTTCCTGGTCTGAGGTACTACGCGAAGGTTTCTGAGGGGGGATATACCTACCATGAGAATGTTTGCGTCCTCCTCGATATGAAAGTTTCAATTCAACGGGAGATACGCAATACTCTCGGGACAGTCTTGCGTGTTAAGATTAAAGACCATACCTGTTCATCTGTTTCTTTGTCACAGCAAACACCGATGGATACCTGGGATGCGTCCGAGAATCTTTTTCTTCTTCCTCAAAGCTTTTTCCTCGATTATTCTTTTGATAACAGATATTTTACGCGGTCTGTTCGATTCACTGTTAAGGAAAATGGGGTCGAGGATGTGAACTTTTATTTGCGGTTTCTTTTCTCCCGAAAATGGCGTTACGGTGATACGGCCTTTTTACAAGTGACCCAAGATCCAGGCAGAAAGTCTAGGTCTTTAGAAGATGACGAAGAATCATTTGATGAGTATCTGATAATGGCTCTGGATGCTGGGAAGCTGTCAGCTCAATCACATGTGTCATTTGGCGGGTTGAGCGTGAAGGCCCATGTTTACCTAGAGCCTCATCAGGTACGGTTATCTCGAGTTCACACATGTTTAGTGGATATTAGTCGAAGCCGGAATCGAAGTTAATAGCAGTTGGAACCGGCTATGATGTTCTTTATCCCACCATTGCACCCGATAGAAATGCGTCTCCTTTGCTCGGCACCATACTCTTCACCCGTAAATCTCTTCCATGCTTCACTTCCATCAATCTCAGTAGCAAACCCAGTGGTCTTGCTTACTCTTCTTATCAGACATCTGCATCGGAATTAGCTTACCTGTTTACCCTATGAAAAGAATGTTAGACTTCGAGGATACGGCCACTTTCAAGACGCATGCGAATGGTGGTTTCTTCAATTGGCAGTTGCCATTCGAGACCTCGACGCTTCGAAGGACTATGACGCGGTCAAGTACACCATGTTCATATCAGACACCAATAATGACTAGGGGACGGGAAGCAATCATTGCCTTGCAGAGCAGGCAGTTTGGCTTCTTTTTTCCCGAGCGATATTATATTTAGCTACACCCTACAAGTTACCATGCTGCAAAGACAATACATTTCCGAGGCCTTGGATAGCATTGCTCTCCAGTATATCATCCTCAATGAACAGGTCACGTAGGTATCTGTTGAGGTTCTAAATGTGATCAACGCATTCATAGAATTGCCAATATCGGTGTTTCGGTGGTCACTACTCTCTTCGTGGCGACAATTCTGTTATGAGCCGACTGGGGAAGTCCAACGACGCCCGAGCTGTCTCTACAAAGGAGCTGGCGTCGTAGATCCTACAGACCCCATGTTGGCTTTAGGCAGTAGTCAACACTGTAGGCCCCTGTCGGCGACGATAGATTGGTATCTCCAGCCATCACACTCATGAGCTGGGTGAATTTATATCATATTTAGTCTGCCCCGGGAAGGGTGAGGGGGGTGGCCGGTAGTGGGCCTCGTTATGACTTCAAGCTCATAGCCATGTTAGTCGAAATCTTCATATTCTCCTGCTGAAAACATGACGATCATCTAGCGCAATCGTTTCCGCAAGATCGAGGCAGACATCACCCCTCCTATGGACAAGTAGGTAAATAAACTTGGAACAGGTTGCTTATATATCTTGTCGCATGATCTGGATCGCGAGTAACAAAGAGTGTTGTGATCACAACGCCTCGTTCGCTACGGAATCTTGTCTCGTCGGGCCTAATGGGTCATATACTTACTCCATGGCCAACTCTTCTCGTCCCTGACAGGGCTATATTGTTGAACCAACTTTCTTGATTGTAACTGAAATAATCCCAGGATCAACGACCATGTGTTTTCTCAAGCTCTTCGAAATCGGTTCTACGTCCCCATCACATTTGAGAGAAGCAAACCCAAACCGGAGTCTGGTCTGTATTCACCAACAACTTACGAGAGCCATAATCACAGCTCCTTGACATACTGAGTACCATGTGCTCAAGCTACAAGTCTTGATCTCGCCAAGAGGGCTGGAACCCCTCGCCGAAGGCATTCACCCAGAGAGGTGGAGGACAGCAAGGCAGAGGCTGACGGCAGATCAATATCTGGAACCACGTCACCAAGCACACTGTCCGCGTGTTGTTTTGAAGCTAAAGTGGCGCAGTCAATATCGCGCTTGCTGTTGTTGGGAAGGGTATCATGTTCAGGCAGCTTCAGGACAAGTGCCTGATCGTGGTTTGGACAAGCGCGCTGCCATCTCATTCGCCTCAGAGCCCAAAGACGTGCCGCCTACGAACAGCTCGGCTCTTACAGCACTCTACATAGCGGAGGGGGTGTGCCGTCAGCATCTTATCGCACGATAGGGGCGTCCCCTCAACCCTTCAGGGCCAGGCTATCTAGTCGCTTGTCAGGATCTTGCATAGCATTCTTAAGCGCGATCCTTCACAAATTCGCGGTTCGAACGGACGGAAAGGATTCAGGCACAGTGAACGACGAACTCACAATTGTCATTGGCCCTCTCGCAAGGAGGATCCAGCCATATCGCGATGCCCACGTCGCCGGTGCGGCCCCCCTCACGTTCCAACGGCAGGATTCCCCCAACACACCGTCTGCGTTGGACCAACACGAGCAGAATTCTGCCCTGCCGCAGCTGGTAGCCTGTTGACGAGAAAAGTGTGGCTGCATGCCACCATGCCTAGCCATAACAAACTTGGGAAAAGAAACTTATCTCGAACCAGAGACGATGCGCAAAGGCTGACGAATGGGATTGCAGGGCGGGCGCAGGGGAACAGACGCGAAGGATTGCGAAGCCATTGACGAACGAATGGCGGGTGCTGGTGGACAAGTTGGGCAGCGCTTATTGACAGGCGGAGGATCTGGGCCCCTCGGCTAGAGGAAAGGAAAAGAAAAGAAATTTTGCAAGAGTCGGCAGATAGCAGGCGGCTCTGATGAATGACTGGGGAAAACGTCTCGGGAAGCCTGAGTCCAATGCTCGTCATCTGTTTCCAAATTCCAAGACAAAGTTGACGCGGGAGCAGGCGGGAGGGTCTCTCGAGACCCGGCCGGCGGCCCAACCTCGCACAGACAGGCGCGCGCTGTTGACTCCGGAGGACGGAGCCTAGAGCTGCGGTGTATCGGAGCCAGGCAGGCAGGACGGCCGGGGGTAGTGTTTTTTCCTTCCCTGGGGGCCAGATTTGTGTTGCATGGGGAGGGAATTCTCCGAGTCGTCGACGGCCAACGGGTGCTTTCGTATAGGCTTGCTCGGCCGGGTCCAATGGCTGGTGTGCATCACATGGCGCGCGCTCTCGAAGCCGGAGGGACTCGCCAGGTGGCTGGTGGACTTGATTGAGGGCCGTTTTAGATGGAGAGCGCTTCAAGCAAGAGAAAAGATAGGCTCAAATTGAACGACGAAGCATCGAGGTCGAGACGCAGAGCGGTGCCGCGCGCGGAGTGAAGCAGGAAAAATGAAGGTCGGGATGGAGCAGAGGGTTGAAAATAGAGCAGGCGTTAAAGTTGAACTCGAGATATGCTGATGATGGAGAATGTAAACAAACGGAGATGATGGATAAATGGTGAAAGCCCGGCGGTGTTGGTGAGGAAGGTGAAGCTCATGACCAGCACCTTCCAGAGTCATCACCATCACACCGGACCCCAAAAGCGCAGCCACCGCCCCCAGCGCTTTCCTTCCAACAATTCCACCTCCTTCCAACAATCCCATCACAGCAGGCAGCTTCCATACCTACCCCTCCCCTTCCACGATCCGCGTGGCTTCCATCTTGGCTCTTCTCCATTTCCCTGCATCCTGCCATCTTTTTCCCTTGCCAGGTTCCATTCATTGTTCAGCTGTGTCCAGTTGCACCTACGGATCCTGTGACGCGGCATCTCCTTCTCGGCTTCTCGTTTTCTCGTCTTGCGGCCCCACAACGATCACGAGTCTGACGACACCGTGACCTGACGGCACCACCAGAGTTTCCTCTCTCTGCTTCCTCTTTGCCAAAACGCATCATCGCCGTCCACCTCATTCCGGTCATCGAGATATCCGGACCAAGGCCTCGTGTGTGTATTTGCCCTGCCACCGCTAGCCTCGGAACCCTCTTCGACCAACGGGAATCCGACACCGCCTTGCCACTCATCACCGTCGGGGCCGGCTCTCGACACATCTTCCCGGTAGAAGAAGCCATCTGCAAGATCTGGTGGTCGACATTGGGATTTGACAAGTGGAGGTGAGAAGAAAGCGCAGCGCCGGACAGCGGCCAATGAGAAGGATCTAGCGCTAAGAATAGGAATAGCCAGCACTCGCCCGCGGAACGCAGCCCGAACGTGTGCCCCCGGTCCCTGACAAGCCCACCGTCTCGCGCTGCCTCTCACTGGCTACAGCGTGCTGTTTCTAGCGCCCTCCAAGCAGGTCCTCCGGGCCCAGTTAGCCCGCATTCACTTAGTGAGCCCCAGTGACGGGCAGGCCGCGCTGCACAACACCTCACCTCAGCCTCTCAAGGGCCCAATCACGGCTCTCGTGCCAGCTTCAAGCCAGCATCGAGGCCGCTCTCTCCACGCCGGGCAGCATCGTCGCTCACGGTCACTGGCCAATTGCTCTCACCTTGGTACGAAGACACTCGCAGGTGCCGGTTACCTGTCCCGGGCAGCCAATCCGCCATCACGACGCCCATCGTCATCAACCCGAGCCTTGGAACACTAGGTTCTCAAATACGTTGGGCTGATACCCGACGCCGACCACCAACGTTAGACCAAGTCCGGCAACGACTCTTGTCCTCCACACGACACACAAGACAACATCACACATCCCGGGCGAGAGGCCACGAGGCATCCACGATCGCGCGACGGGACAAACGGTGATCCCAGCAGCCATCGCAGCGCCATCCTCCGCCAACCGCTTCGCTCCAAGCCAAGCCCTTCCCATTGGGCCGTCTCGTCTTCCGAAGAGCACCAACAACACCAACACCTCTGTTCGGACGACCTGAAAGAAAGGCGCATCCCATCACAGTACACTGCAGCAGCCAACAGGGCCTCGGACTCGTCCAACACGCACCAAGCACAGCACAGCGCAGCACATCACACCTCTGGCATCACAGATCACAGATTACGTTCACACACATACATACTCTCTCTTGCATCCATCACAGCCCCGCGAAGAAGAAGAACCGCCAACCGCTGCGTCGTCACAACCCCCCAAATTTGCCCGCTTTCTTCTGCCCTGCAACGAGCCGATTCGTCCCAAAGGGGCCGTTTGAGAAACCAAACCCACCTCGTGGAAGTCACTGGCAGAGGCAAATTAGCCTCAGCAAACCCGCCCAACCCCTGCTCGTCTGCCCTGTCAGGCCCCGTCTCTCTGGCCAGTCGCCGTCGCGCTGTCTCCTGCAGCAGACTCAGCACGCACTAAGGCAGGGAACACCACACACCACACGCGCCCGCGCAGCGAATCGAGTCGTCGCTTGCTCACGCCCGTCAGCCAATCCCATCCCTTCCGTCCGCCGTCCCCTTGCCGCTTTTACGGCATCCCGGCCGCCGCTCCTTTGGACTCTCCTCTCGACGAGTCGACTCCCGTCCACGCTCGACGAGCATCCCCACCACCACACGTTCACCTCCTGGCCGTGTCTCCAGACTCCCACTCTCATCGACGCTCCCGCCGCGCGCCACGCCTCGATTCTCGTTGGACCATTCCTCTTGCTGTCACCAACGCATCACGACTCCTCTTCACCTCACAGCATCCTCCACGCGCTACGCCTGCTCTGCTCCTGCACGCTCTCTAAACGACCACCCCTCCTCCCGCGGGATCCCATCACCACACGCCCCGGCGCACCCCTCCCTCCGCCCCTCTCATCGTCCTGCCTACCAACCAAGCACGACGCACGGCCAGACTGTCGTCTGCCTGCTGCTGCTGCTGCTGCTCTCCCGCCCGTGTCCAGACGCTTGCCCGGCGAATAGCACCGCCTTGTCATTTCCCACCCGTTCACCCCCCAGCAACCCCAGACCAGACTTCCGGGAGCACATCAGCTTCCTCGACTGCCTTGCCGCCGCCGTCAGAGCTTAACCTCGCCCTGCACCTCTCTCATCCCTACCCGCTCACCACTTACACTACAACCACCCAAGCGCCCTCTCATCTCTCCGAGATAATATAACGTCCTCCCACCCTCACAACTGCCGACCTTTCCTCTCTTTCCCTCTCCCACAGGCGACTTGTCTCTGCAGCTTGTAGGCAGCTTGACTTCCTCCCTCACCAAGTCAGAGTCATTCACTTGACTGGACATCCTCCCCCGCCCTTCACTCGCTACCACCTCGTCCTCAAGTCACCATGCCTGGCAACAAACCCAAGTTGGCCCAGCTGGCTACGCCTGTCACCAGCACCTTCCCCTCCGAGACCATCTTCTCGGCCTCAACTCCTCTCTCCGCCAGGCCCATGTCTTGCAAAGAGCTCCCCATCAAGACGCCTATTAGCCCGCCCACCGCCTACACGGACTTCCTCAAGGTCATGTCTCTCAACTCGCCCGCCGCCTTCAAGCCGTCAACCTCGGGCGAGACCACACCCGAATCCACTGCCGAGTCTGCCCCGTCAACCGCCACCAGCGAGGAGACGGATGTCTCGTGCAAGTGTGAGAACGAGCACAAGAGCCCGGCCACGGCTCCCGCCATCCCTCCTAGCCCCTTCACCCAACTGCCAATGTCAGCGCCTGCTACCGGCGCAAACTGCTTCCCGAGCCTCAAGATCCCGCCCTCGCCAGCAGTATCCTACCTGGACTCCCCCATCAGCGCCAGCACTGTGCGCTCCCCCTTCAGTGCCAGATCCGTCCATTCGGTATTCGACTGGGACGCAGCCCTCAAGGCCAAGAGGTTAAACGACGCCAAGAAGCCTTCGAGGACGAGCGTGAAGCACATCCGCGAGGTCGTCACGCGGACAGTGACGTATACGCCGAGGATGAACCCAGCGCCAAAGGGCAAGAGGAGGAAGGTGGAATGATTTATCGAGCCACAGACCAACAACCTCGTCACCAACACGTCCCTGCCGTTTCCTTTGTTTAATACAACTCTCAACACTACCATTCATCAACCCACGACAAGCACAGCGCTACGACACCCATAAAAAAAAAAGGAAATGCGATGAAGCAGGCTCTTCCCACGCAGGGACTCAAACCACACGGCATGACTTTACGGAACCACACCGGCGCACACCATCAGCGCATACCAAACGAAAGGAGGGGCGGAATCTATCCATGACTTGGGCGGGAACATCTTGTGCGACAAGGAGGAAAGCGATTTTTATTTCCCCATCATTTTTATTCATGTTTCAACCCAAATCTACACTGGGACAAACCGGAGTTCTTTGGCGTCATCCACACGATGCTCATGTTCGATACCAGGAACCATAGGAGGCGGGGTGGAAAGGGCTGAAATATGCCCTTGTCTTTGTATTTTGGTAGGCGGGAGGACGAGAGACAATGACGGGCGGGCGGAGGAGGCTCGATTGAGAGTTGGAGACTTTTGTCCAAGTACGCAGCACGCTCCAGGTAGCCCTAATCAGCATACTGTGTATATCCATCACGTTTCCTGACCGCCGCGTGCATGTTGATTGTTTACCGTTCCACGGCCAGCTTGTTCGTGCAGCGCGGCCGTGGATGCGGCCCTGCGTTGCCCCCGTGTTGTTGTGGGGCCCTGGGACCCCCGGCCGCGATGGTGGCCGGTCTAGAGGCGGTGGGCACGCCGACGGGCAGATTTTTGGAATACAAGAGGATGCTCCAAAAATAATCACTTGTGTGGTTGTTGTTGGTTCCTTGCACACATGGAGTTGATCTCAAGTGACCTGGAAGGAAGAAGCTATGACCACCAACAGCACCAACAGCAGCAGAGGCAAACTTGAAGGACCAACACGGGCAATGGGAAGCAAACAATGAGGACCAACAGGTTGGTAGTCGGGAGGAGCAGGCTTTGGTGAATGCGTTGGCACCAACGGACAATATTGCAAAAGAGAGGTGGCTTGGACCAACGCACAATTGGAATTGTTTGGGCATTGTTGGAGGTTGGAGAGGTCAGAAATCAGAATCGTGGAGGTTTTGGTGTGTGTGTGTTAGTGGTGATGGAGGGGAAGCATCCCGCTGCGCTCCCGCATTTTGTGTATTATGTTGGGAGGATGGTCGATTGGAATTTCAGGTGTTAAGAATGGAGGGATAAGTGTTCGCTAGCAGGGAAAGCACACGAGGCGATGGGGAGGTAAGTAGTCTAGATTGTGATGGTCGTCGATCTTTGAGGAGGGGGATGGGTGATGTTGGTGGGTGGTGATGCCGCTGAAGCAAGGCTTCGCCATGGGCTGTGACCGTAACCTGCTACACCTACGGCTACCTCCTGTAGTTTCAGCGTACTGCAGCTGTTCACGTTGAGGTCAGGTAGGTTGCTGCGAAACAGACGTGATGACCGAAAAGCCTCTAGAGCAGAGTCGTCGGCAAACGCTCATGTTGGGGGCCCTTTCCATCGCATTCGCTGCGCTGATGTATGTATGTGTGTGGGCTGTGATTGGGCAGGAGCCGGTGCAGGGATGCGCCCACACCCTTCCTCCCTCTTCCACCACCCTTCCTCTTGCGAATGGGAATGGGGAGAATGTCTTGCAGCTGTTCGCGGTTGAGATTGAGAGCGCTGAGCCAGTCGTTTCTCTCACCACCATACTCTGCTAAAAGCGCCCACACACATATACACACGGAAGGAAGCCGGTGTAAGTGAAGTAAGCAGCGCAAAAGCAGCCGTCCACAACAGAGGGAAAAGTACCGAGCATACCAAACCACATAGAAAAGACTTTGCATCGCTGTGGACTCAGAGCAAAGCGTGCGCGGGAGACCTAAAAGCAGCCACGCAAAAGAAAAAAAGGCCAGACTTATCGCTACCTCACTTTCCCTGCGCAAAAGACCCGGTATCCTGGACCACAGCCCCTAAGCGCCGACGTTTTTTCCTCACTCCTCCAGTTCGGTGGTGCCCGCCACGCTGATTGGACACACAAGGGCAGGGGGTGGGTTAGTGCTCCTCTGTGTTGCGCTCCCGCAGGTAGCGGGCCCGGTGACTGGACGGGGACGCGGGAGGGAACCGGGGGGGTTTACCGTGCAAGAGGGGCAGGAGGGGACGTGATTGGATGGGTGGGGGAAGTGGTTAAGCGCCGGCTTTCGTTCGTGGGTTGTACTTCTACTTTTTTTCTTTGGTGGGGTTGGTTGGGGTTTTTGCACTTTCGACTTGGGAGGGATTTGGATACTTTGTGCCTTTGGTCGCTTTGGGGGAGTTTTGCGCGGTTTGCGGTCTGGCAAGTGATGGGATTTGTGGTTAATCTACAGCGTAGGGATCGTAAAAGACGTCTTGGAGGCTTAAAGCACATGAGATGACGGGAGTTGAGCGATGATATGCAAGCGGGGATCATGCCGGGACGAGTCCAGACGAACATCAGGCTGGGAGATGTCTGGTTGATCAAAACTACCTATCCATCGTCTCATCTAGCGGTGTAGAAGACCACAAAACCACTATACAACCCTTTTCTCCCATATCAGATGGCCACTACGAGTGTACCGTACATTAGCATCGCTGTCTAGGACGCACGCACGTCTACCCGGAACCACTACGAATGCGACGGGCTCGCCCTCCCCATGTCTCTCTCGAGTTCCCGCTTTCACGCCAGAGTCCAGTCCCGTCTGCGTTGGCTGTATGCAGCAAGCGTCGCGAGCGCGGTTCTCGCATATGGAGGGAAATAACAAATAAACAAGAGGCAGGTCGACTTGCCAAATTCGCCCATCTCGGCCGTGGTCGTGACACAAGCGAAGCGTTTCCCTCCAGCGCCTCCTCCAACCACATCCGCGCATCTCATCAGTCCCCCGCCCCGCGTGGTTGGTCTCCCCCTCCCCTTGTAAACCCTCACCATAAAAATCTCCGACCTAAAACGACGAAGCCGCTCCGTTCGGTGTGTTTCGAACCATACCCCCCTTCGACGGAGAGGACCAGGGACACAATCTGATACCAGATTTAGAAACAACAGTTACCGCTGAAACCTCGCATCCCAAAGGGAAATGAGAGAGCTGGAAGCCCTGCCTTTTTCCCTTTCCCCCCTGGACGGCAGGCATGGTGTTTGAAACAGCGGCTGATCAATTTGCTTGGCCGGAACGCTGGCTGGTGATTGGTTGTCTCGGCTGTCTCGAGAGATGTGGTGGCATTGGTTCGGTGACGAGAGACAGCTGAGGTGCAGCGTCACAGGCCGGGATGAAGACGGCCCCACGCGTTTCAGAGTCTTCTTTCGGTCCTTCCACATACCTTCCATGGGTGTTTAAGGTACTGCGTGTGATGTGATGATCGTCCCGGAGATCAGCGTCTGGCTATTTTTGGGGTGTTCGTGTTCGTTGCCGTGATGCCCGTTGGTAAGCATGAAGCTCGTCGAGCAGGTAAAGCAGCGGCTTTGTCGGCGCAATCTGCTCGCAATATCGGCCTCCTATCTTCGAGGCGCCAGATCTCACAGCAATCTCCGCGTCATGTGGCACTCTACGCAACATCCCGAGGTAGCTCTCAAAGATGCTGAGATGTGTATTTCCAGCTTGTCATTTCGCGGCTCAATCCACAACCCGGACCTCCTTAGCCACGGCATTGCAGAGCACGACCTTCACCCCAGCCCCCGTAAGCACATGAATCCACAGCCGCTGCGTATCGCTGAGCCGGTCGTTCGCGCTCTTGACCTCCGCGAACATGACCTCCTTCTCCGGCTCCGTCCGCCAGAGTATCAGATCCGGCAAACCCCCGCCGCGCTGCCGGTACTCCTGCGCCATGACCTTGCACAAAGCTGCCAGCGCGCCGCCGTCGAAACAGCCCACCAGCTCCACGAGGTCCTCGACGTCGTAGTCCCAGTCGAGCCCAATGACACACGTCCGCCGTTCGCGCTCCCGGTCGTCGACCTCGCGGATGATGCGCTCTGCCCCGCCGTTTGCAATGTCCACCAGCCGGTGATTGATCTCGGAGGCGCGGGTCGGGTAGAAGGAGTCAGTGTGCAGGTCCAGCGGGCAGGTCTGGTACGCCGTCTGGAAGACGTTTGGTATGTACAGGAACAGAATGTCGTAAAAGAGGTACGCGAAGAGGGTGCGGACGATGCCGCCCTCGGCGTGAAAGCCTTTGTATCCCTGGCTACGGTACGAGCTGAGGCACATTTCCTCGACGCTGCACTCGCCGCCGTCTTCCAGCTCGTCGACCCAGATCGTTTTGGTGCTGGCTTGGCGGCCGTTCCTGCCCTGGACATCTTCCTTCTTGATTTGTATGCCTTCCACCGTGTGCTCAACGGGCTTTTGAAGACGAACATGGCCGAAGTCGTGTTGGAGTCGGCGGGGTATGCGCAGCTGCTTTTCCAGCTTGATGAGGCGCTTTTGCAAGTCGTAGTGGTATATCAAGTGGCAGTCATTATCTTGGAGGCCTGCTTCGCAAGTCGCCGCGGCGATGCGCTTCCAGTGCTTCTTCTGTATATCCAGGTCCGCTGAGACTGGGTTGCCGTCGAGGGCATGCATGTAGTGCTCCTCCAAAAGAGCCTTCCGCTGGTACCAGCTGCCTCGCCTTGCCGGATGAAATAGATGCTGACCTAGAAGCTCAGTGAGAAGAGAGTGCTCGCGTTCATGATCCTTCAACTTCCCAAACACGTACGCCGCCTTGTGGACAATGCGAGTATAAGAGTGAACCGGGGTAAACCTTCTCAGATATGCGCCTTCACCCTCTTCATAGACCCGCGCCTCCTTCTCTTGTTCTTCGCTCAGGAGTATCTTCCAACGCGGATACACACGCTCAAAGATGTCAACAATCTTGCGGAACCCTGCCTCCCCAGGCGGTCCGTTGAACTCCAGAACGGAGTCAACGTCAGCCTCCACGCGAATCGCGGCCTCGAATTCGAGTACGTGCCTACGAGAGGCAAAGATGTTGGTACTTCGGCAGACGATGTACTCGGGATAGTTCCGCCTGGCAATACTGGCGAGGATGATGGCCGTCAAAGACTTCTCTGTCCACTCTGCCGACCGATAGAAAACAAGGTGCACCCTCTCAAAGAGCTTGTAAGTCAGGGGTGAAAGCCTAATGCAAGGGCCAGTGATGGCTCTGATCTTTTCCAAAAAGTGCCCCGTCTGGTTCGAGTCCTGCCTGCTGAGGTGTGGCGGGGTATCCCGTCCGTCTCCCATGAGACCTCTAGCGTTTGGTGACTCTCCACTGCCAGACCTCTGCAGCCCGTGTGCGAAGAGGCCCGTCTGCTGATAACCGGTGCGGCACAAAGCCTTAATCAAGTCCGCCTTGTTTCGCCCCTGGAATCTGGCCTCCTTGGCCAGGTCTTTGAGCTCGTCCAGACTGAGCAGCGATGCAGCTTCTTCAATGGTGGTGATGTGCTCCTCGGACGCATCCGCGAAAGTGAAGGAGTCGTTGAGACTAAACTCTTCAAGATCGACACCCTCGACCGGGTTGCCGTCTGGTGAAACATCGACTTCTGGCAAATCTCTGACCTCCTGGAGCGACTCGATAGCCGTTTCTGGATCCGATATATCACTGTAATACCCAAGCCGGTCCTGACGATGCCACGCAGACGTTTTCCGCAGGAACAAACGGACATAGCTTCGGTCACTGTCAGTACCTCCCAAAGATCACCGAACTAGGCAACACCCACAGATACTGCGCTTCGTATTCGAGCTGCTTCCACTGCTCGAATACATGAGCTTCCTTCGCGTCAAACAAGTGCGCCTCGTCCGCCAAGACGGTATCCAACGCAAGGTTAAAGGCGTCAACATAGATGGAGCTCTTTCCCCTCACCCACTTCCTCTCCGCCCCAGCATCCTTTTCTTCTTCTTCAGGCACACTGACCTGAGAGCTCCTCATCAACTCGTACTCCTCAATCGCCTCCTTGTCCACCTGCACCGGCGGGAGCGCACTCTCAATCGCAGTCTGGCGCACGTGGCGATCCTTTTCATCTTCTGCGTCAGAGATATCGTTGACGGTGATTCCAGAGGTGTCAGCCTCGTCTTCGTCGTCGTCATCATCGCTGTCCGCAATCTCGACCTTGACCTTCTTGGCGGGGCGTTCACCCAGTGGCGACGGTCGCGTGGGCGACCTCGACGGCGGCTGTGGTCGAGGCCGCGGCAGCCGCTGTACAAACGCATCCATCATGCGACGCAGACAGGTTCAACATTGTCAGACAGAACACAACAACAAAGAAGCGTAGGGTTCATGGGTTAGATTGACCAAGTTATGTCATTCACGACGTGGCGTTCGCGGGGAAGAAAGAGGGAGACGCGCTGGGAAACAGGCAGCCGCAGGGGGTAAAGTGCGATTTCCGACGCGACGTCAGGTGACCCCGCGTAAATGAGAACCCCCGGGGCAGGTACTGTCGAATCTTGCTGTAATCCACTGCATCATAGCCTAGCCTGGGTCCAAGATCTCGATGCTCTTGCCGTAGTCAATTGAAGCACAAACCTTGAAATCAACTTCGAATTGCGTCAATTGGGGTCACCGTCCCATATTTCAGAGTACCTGCAGCGATCCAAAGCTTGCTCTTGCCTCGGCGCATACCCCAACCTCTCCCCCACAAAGCTCTCCGTCTTCTTCGCGCATCTAGAATCGCCAGGACCCGTCGCATTCACTCAGCAACCCAGCGCATGTCCCGCTTAATCCTCTCCCAATCCACCCAGACCAAATAGCCGACAACCTCTCATCGTCTCCCGCTGCATCTTCCTTCCTCCCTCCGCAATGTCAAACCCACCACCGACGGAACCAACCCCTCAACCACCCGCGCCCGCCGCCCTCGCTGCTCCTCCCGCTCCTCCTTCGACCACAGAACCCACGATGCCTCCCGCAGCCGACCCCAGCGCGAACCCAGACGCCGCCTCCACCGTGGACGCTCCCATGGCTGACGCTCCCGACGTCGCTTCCGTATGACACCTGCCGCCTGCTCCTTCTCCGTTCACTTACGCTGACCGCTCTGCAACGTAGTCCCCCGCGCCCGCTCCCCAAGCAGCCCCGAGCCCGGCTCCCGCAGCGCCTCCACGCACCGGAACCCCAAGCCGCAACCTCAACGGAGGCGACGCCAGCTCGCGCGCAGGTTCCGTCCACCCCGACACCCACTCCCTCAACCTCCCGAACGCGGCCACGCCTCATGGTGACAGCGCCCGCATGTACATCAATTCCACCGTCACGGCGGCGCTGCTCGAGGGAATGAAGAAGATTGGCAGAGACCAGTAAAATTCCACCCAGCCATCCATCCAGACGTATCATTCGTCATGGGGACACGGTTCTAGATGCTGACATGTTTTCGTGCGTTAGGCCCGCGAACCCCCTCAAGGTCTTGGGCGAGTTTCTCATCCAAAAGTCTCGCGAGCGCGGCGAGCCTGAGTCGAGTTGAATGCGTTTCCTTTACACGTTGGACGGAACACATCATGTGATATTGGTCACATAGAATGCGGGAGACATTGCTCGTATGGGAGGCATAGCACACATCCGACGATTGACCACCAATACATCAGTGGCTTTAAAGGACCAGCCAGGCGTTCAGGAGGCACAAAATAAGTTTTTCTACGGGTCGAATCATTCAGGCTTGACGCTGCTTTAGATTCATGGACAACACTTTAATGATACCACACGTTCCCATCGTAAAACATTTCATTTAAGACCATCATAGCAGGCCCGGGCATATCATTGAAAACACGTTTGACGCTGATCAACCGTCTCATGTTTGCTTGTCTACTCTTTCTCAAGTTGACAGTTGTGGATGGTGGGGGGTGTAAAACTTTTCTGTTTTTTCATTCATCCTCGGCTGACGCCATGTAAACCGACGGGCCTAAGTCCAGAGAGCTGTTTGTGCATCGGAGCTCTAAATGCAATTACCCCCCAACTCCATGACCAGATTCCACCCCCAAACGTTGCGCACGCACACGACATCCGCGGCGGCGCTTTTTGGTTCATTGTCTCATGTTCGGATCATACGAACAGGAGGAACACGACCTTCCAATCCATTTTTGTTTTTCCCCTCAAATACGCAAGACGACGACGACAGATGTCAGACGACGGCTACGCTTAGGCGACAATGGTGGAGGCGGTGGCGGACTCGTATCTCCAGGTGGGAGGGAGGACACCGACGGTCTTGTAGTAGCGGGCGAGACGGTGGATACGGGACTCGATGAGAATCAGGCGGAACTTGGAGTCCTTGTCCTTGCGGTTGCGCTCGAGGTGCTTGCGGACGGCAACGGCCTATGGTTCACGAGACAAGTTAATCAACCCGTTTCCTCCAGATATTCCACGGTTTACTTTTCCCAAACCTCTCAGCCGTAGGTTGGAGATGGGGAGCAACGTACCTTCTTGATGAGCATGTACAGGTCCTCAGGGATATCGGGGGCAAGGCCTGTTCATTATCTCTCTGTCAGCCTAGACCATACAGAGGCGCATAGTTATGCGGTAAAAGAGACAAGACGGGATTGACGGAGCACGTGTGCTCGTTTCCACGTCTCGCTCGCGGACGGATTCAAGTCGGGCGTGCTTTCAAGAAGACACGCTCGCTTCGCCGCTTTGGGTTGTTCACTCGTGTGGGGTCGTACCGTTGGACTTGAGGATACGCAGAATGCGGTTACCTGAGAAATTTCAAAGTCAGCAAAGTTTTCCTCCGTCTCTTCCAAGGGGACCAAAAACATACCGGTGACGACGCGGACCTGGGCAACGCCGTGGGAGTCACGGAGAATGACACCGATCTGGGAGGGGGTGGCACCCTTCTTGGCCAGCTTGCAGATCTGGTCGACGACCTGCTCGGGGGTGGTCTTGAGCCACGAGGGGGGGTTGCGCGAGTAGGGGATCGCGGAGGAGGAGATACCCTTTCCCTTGGAGTGAAGACGGCCCATCTTGACGGTTTGGTGAGGTGGTTGTTTGGCGGCTGGTTAAGGGGTCAGTCGGTCGGTCGGTCGCTGGTCGGATTTGAGCAAAGGGAAAAAAAGTTCGCGATCCAGATCTTGGAGGTTGAGCGCTGCCGTACGGGGCGGGTGTTGGATGGTGGATTGTGCGGCCGGAAGATTGTCGCTTAATTAGGGCAGCTGCTCCTTCCGCCGGTCAGGTCGCTCCTCCTGCCTGCCAGGTGCAGCTGATGGCCTTGGAAAATTTTCGGCTGAAGGACCCGCCAGAGTGGAGTCCGCTGTGGATACGTGCAGGCTTGACATGGCCCGTGCTTCGGTTTGCTTACCTCAAGCTCCGTGAGCTCGAGATTTTTCTTTCCGCCTCTTCAACTTCACCTCTTGGATGAACCAACAGCATCTGCAGCAGGCTGCAGTATGCGACGTCGTGTTGCTTCGAGCTTCCTCAGGTAAGAACCCCCCCTCTGTTACTTCAACACCGTTCACCCTCTCCATGAAATGATGATCCACACCTTTATTTTACTTTTTCTGGTACCTCTTATTTTAAAGCCTTCGGGCTTGATGAATGAACTGGACTTCTGAATCTTCACACCTAACTCGCCATAATGTTTGAAAACTTGCCCTGGACGTCAAGCTAACATGGTTATAAAGACAGTCACTTCCGTCGACATTCTCAGTTCGATTGCAGGCGCGTCAAGTGGCGCGTCCCAGTCGGGTAATGCGGCAGTATGCACGGTTGGATTGTTTTGAGGATAGCAGACAGCAAATTGACCATGGTTCAAATCATTCTCCCTAACTCCTATGTTGATACGCGTTCTTTGCACGCTCCCCGGTGACTTCCTCTGGCCATATCGACTCGACTTGCCTGAAGGCGTATCTGAGTGTTCCCTGAACGGGGCGCTCCACAATTTGAGACTTCCCATGAACAATTTCCCCAAGGCATTACTTAGAAAAGCCTACTTGCAACTTTTGCAACTAATTGAATGCCCCATGCCCTGCTCGACCGTGCGACCGTGTGCCGCGGAAAATATGATACAGCAGTTTGGTTGGTTACAAGGCAGTCGAAAAATGAACAGCCTGAAATTTTCTTGCGTCCGGATGTGCCATCCCCAGTATTGACTCCCCCTGTCTCAATTGTCCAACATGACAGCAATTACCAAGCACCGACCTCAAAGTTTTCCTAGAAGACGATCACTGTTAGCCAAGCTCGTGATTCAGTGCGGTCAAGGGCAGCTTACCTCGGGGAAGTAGGTGGTGACGACAGTTCGATCCGCAAACTTGCGTCCTGCAAGCGCCTGCAATGCCTTCTTGGCCACCTCTTTCGATTCGAACCTGACGAAAATCTTTCCAACGCCAGCAGATTGTCTGCTGCCTCCCACGGGTCTAGGAATCTTGACGTCAAGGACCTTGCCAAACTTGGTACATTCCTCCTCGACATCTTCCTTGATTTCTATGCAAAATTAGTGCTTGTGGAACCAACCGCGTTCGATATTCTTACCCTCGTAGTCGTCATTATCCATCAGCTCTTCCGGAGTGACCATGTTGAGCAGCTGCAGGACGCGTGTTTCCTCAGAGTCTGTTGAAGTTGTCCCGGCAAGCATGGACATGGCAGCCACACCCATCTCAACTCCCGCAACCTGAGTGACTCCAACGCTCGCCTTCTGGACCCTCAGCTTCTTGTCCCCAAGATCCATGCCATTAAGTCCTTGGATCGCCACGTCCGTCGCAGAGGCCTCGACGTATTCGCAGAAAGCGATACCGCGAGACTCTTCCGTACTCTTATCTCTGACAAGAACGAATGCCTTTAGCTCGCCGAAGCTAACCAACAGCTCTGTGACCTGCTCGTCCGAAAGGTAAGGAGGCATGTTCGCGATGCTGATCTTGTTCGGCGTATCAATGACGATGTTTGAAACGACACCCGGCTCGTACGGCACGTCGTCGACGACAGCAGGAACGATGTAGTCCTTGGGACGACGAATGACAAGGCCGTTGCTACCAGCGGCACCATTCGTGGCATCGTCAGCTTCCATCGTAATCCCATCCAAAGCTAATGCCACCGTGGCCTCCGAAGCATTTCTGAACTCAACGACTGCGAAAGAATGATCCTTGGAAAGCTGGCAACTAGTGCAGGGATCCGTGCTCTCGATCACGTTCAGGCCGTTAAGCTGCAGGTTGAAGAAACCGACAATGCTGTCCTCCGTCGCAGAAGGGGGGAGGTTGTTGATGAGAAGTCGCTTGGCCTGGCGCGAGTTGCTTGGCTTGAGCGCCGCACTGTTGACCTGACCACCTGGCTGGTTCATGATGGCCTGGAGCTTGCTAGGGTCCATGGGCTGCTGGCGAGGAGCACCGGGAAGTGGGAACATGCCTGACAGCTTGGCTTGTTCAGCAGTGACATTCTCATAACCGGGGGGTTTGATGTCCCACTGAGTCAACCGCCGCTTGCGCTCCAGGACCGACGTGACGTTGGTCAGGTCAGGCGTCGGTTCCCGCTTCTTGGGGGGTGGCGTCGCGCTGCGTTGGCGTTCGCCGCGGCGGCCCATACCGCCGTCATCGTGTTGCTGTTGTTGCTGTCTGTCGCCTCGTCCGCCTCGGCGTCGGTCGTCATAGGGGTCGCGGTCTCTGCGTCGGTGATCATCGTCGTCTCTCCTGGCATCGCGTCGGGAAGAGCCGCGATCGCGATCCCACTCCCTATCGCCACGTCTATCGCGTCCAGAGTATCGGTCCTCGCGCTCGCGCTCGCGGTGGCTGCGGCTAGTGGCATAGCTGTCCTCGTCGTCGCGACGTCTGGAGCTTCGGTCGTAGGGCGAGCGGGAGCGTCTGCGGTCGCGATGTCTGTCTCTGTCACTCCCACCACGTCGATCATCACGATCTCTCTGCAGTCATTTCATTAGGCAGTGCCAACCAGGAAGGAGATGGTGCAGCTCTTACCGGGTAGTCGCGAGATCCCTTTCCCCGTCCGTCTTCAAAGGAGGCTGATGTTAGGAACACGAGAACAAAGCAGTCGGACGCGTCGGTCGCCAATGGTACTTACCGCGAGAGTAGCCGTCGCCGTTCATGTTTGCGACGTCGCGTGGCGTGACAAGGATACTATTAGATGATGGACAGTCAAAGCTGGAAGAGGTGATTGACGATGGAGTTGAAGACTCCCGGGTGAGGCGAAGGCGCAGGCGTCTTGTCCACCGGCGCGAGGCTGGAACTTTTTTCCCTGAGAGGTCGAGTTCTGAAACTGGCATCTGATTGGCCGGAAGCTTTGCGGAGAGTGGATCAGTCCGAACCTCTGGGCCCGCCCAAGGTGCTTCCTTCCACGCCAAGCACGCTTTTGGTTAGCCTCGAATTAGTCATCAAGAAGAGGAAACAACACCACGAATTGTCTCGTGATGGTGCTTCAGCTCTAGCTTTCTTCATCTTGGGCTCTGATGAAGTTCAATGAGGAGGTCCTGAACGACTACAGACTCCCTACCGACACCTTACGTCTCTCGTAGGGCAAACAGCAACAGCAATCATCAACCTCCTCATTGACCATCGGGGGATGACGACTCTAGGTCGTGAAATGAGCAGTCGGCGAATTCAGCAGTACTAATTGCTCCAGGTGATTTCTGTGACATGTTTCTGAAGAAAGCTTCTACCCGGGATGTCTTTGTCTCGGTGGTCGGGAAGACCACTCCTCAGACATGCAAAGGAAAGAGTCTCGCTTGACTGAGCCGCTTCTCAGATACTCCGTGTGAGCGGCTGCGCTCGTCGTGCTCTGGCTTTTGTTTTCTTCGATTTACTCTCCATTCGTTCTAGTTCGTTTCATACTTGGGTACCCAAGTATCTGCTCTCTTTAGAAACATTGACTGCCTATATATTGTCGGAATCCCGTCAAGCCACTGGACGATGAGCTTGGTCCGTGCAAAATGCAGCCTCAATCCCGGACCATCAGGGGCAAAGCCGAATCCTTTGGCTCTTCGCCTCATGCAACCCACGTTCTCCATGCTTCAAAGGCCGGTGCCAGGCGAAGTCCGGCGCATACCTGGCGACCCTCCGATCAGGGCTCTCTCCAAGACTTACACGGCGATCTCAGCCTGAGTCGCTTCCCTTCACACAAGGACTTGACGCCTCGGTAGAGTTGTTGCGACCTGGTGAATCAAAGATATCTCGCATCTCCACAATTCCCACCAGTCAAATATATCTCCTGTCGTCTTCAAGCGTCTTCGATCAGAAGCAGACGGTGACAGGCAAATGCAGTCAGCAATCTCAAACAAAGTTTACGACCGTTCGTTGATGTGGGTTACTGCTCCCCCAGTGCCGAGTCCCGGCACCGCCCAGCTGGGCCCAGCTCAGCCGACCTGGGGACACTGCGCAAGTCCAGACGACTGAGGGAAAGGTTTACTGTTCCAAGGGAGAGGGACTATTCGCTTGTCTAAATATTGTCTCATTCTCAGCCCTGAGGGGTCCCCGCCAAACATTGCCCATTCCTCGGCGCTAGTGCGACACCAAGACGATTGACAATGCTCTAGCGTCTATATTGTCCGAACCCATTTCAGCGGAACGACAGACCTTTCCCCAATGTTTGCCCTGTTGTCCGCCTGCGTTTGACCGTTGGGGATGGTTCCATGGACTGGACACTGAGGCATCTCTGGATCAGCATTTGATCCAGGTCTCTTCTTGAGGTTGACTTTCATCTAAATCATCACGATAAATGTCCTTTTGCCACTATCTTGCCTTTCTCCGTCTGCACTGGCAGTGCTGAAGACTGCCCAGTAGGCTAAATCTGGTCAACGACTTCAGGGTCCATCGAGAATCTGAGAGCCGTGTCGCGGCCGGATAACGACCATGAACTAGGAACAGCCGCAGGGTCTAATCCCAAGACGGCTGTCATCACTTTGAAAGGGCTTCTTCAGGCATAAGCGAGTCGCAGAGCACTGTTCAAGAAAACATCCTACCGACCAGAACTTGGCTGCCTTGGAGAAACTTCACTTGGCATCCCACAAAGTTATCCAGCCCTGCTGCAGTTAACTTTCAAATATGCCAAGCCTTCGAAAGATGACACCCTGAAGTGGCTTGTCGTCCTATCTCTAGATCCTTCGAGTTTCTGCTAAGAACGGGTATATCCTACTCCGCAAACTGTCTGTCATCAGGCACGTTATCGAGATCTAGCGAGACCGATGGCCAGGTTGAACTCTTGCCACCTTTTGCTGTCCAGAGCGATTTCTAGCGATTCGACGTCGTAGTACCCAGTTGAAACGAAGTAGTCCAAGAATGAACTGCTGGGATGTGCAAGATGCTACTTGAATCATCAATGTAACTTCAGAGTAATTGTACAACCTCGAGCACTCTTTGTCGATGCCAGGATTTCGTCAGCGTAATCCCCGTATGTAATTCCCTACATCCAACATGAGACTGGACTCGCGTACGGCACTCCAAACAAAGACTTCGCTAGAACGCCACCCTCGCCTATGATGGACTTTCCTGCATGGTTCTATGAACTTTCTTTCTGCCAGCCGACCTGCCAAGGAGGCAATCCAGCTGCATTCTCCCCTTGACCCAACTGACTCCTCTTGCATACGGAGGGGGGAAACCACATGGTCGAAGAGCGTCAGCTGCATGGCATCGCCCAGGCGGTCACAGCCCTCCCGCACTCCATGTCGGGGGTCGGGTCCCAGCCCCCGTCGCTATGCCCGGGACATGCGCCAACTGCGACATCGCCAGCAGCGAATAAGTATTCCTCCACGCCCGCCCAGCGTTCTTCCAGCGCCTCTCCCGCCTCTTCCAGCTCTTCGCCGGGTCCCGCTCGCAGCACCTCGTTTCGTACGACATCCGCAAAGAAACGAGTCGATTTGTGTTCTTGATCAACATGGTATCGTCACATATCTTGGGCATCGCTGCCCTCGTGGTGTTGGCCACGGCCCAGTCGACGACGTCAACGGACCAGTCAACGGACCAGATTACGCCGACGCCGTTTTACAGCACCATCACAACTACTCGTACAAGAGCTGCGACAGCGAAAGCCACGGGGCCGGCGGAGACTCACACTGTTGCTGTTGGTGCCGTATGTACAGCGTATCTAACATAATCTCGCGGAGCTCTGGTTAACTTGTGAAAGTCCGGGTACTCATTCTCACCGTCAAAAGTGACAGCCAATGTCGGTGACACGATAGGTCAGTTGTGAGAACTCACTCATACCGTGAGGAACAGCAACTTACACGCCCCAGAATGGATATTCTACCCCGATGAACACTCAGTCATCCGCTCGGAGTTCGGTTACCCTTGCACGCCTTATGAGTACATCGACATTGGTCGACAGGGTTTCTACAGCGGTCCTCAACCTGTCAAGGCCATCACAAACGATGTAAGTGCCGTCATCTAGAGTCTCGGTACATATCTAACATCCACCAGATGCCAAGATTCAGAATCCGCGTCAACGACACCGACCCCATCTTCTTCTACTGCGGCGCCCCAGGGTCATGCTACAAGGAGAAGATGATCGGCGTCATCAACGAGGTAAGCCACGCGAACCCACCCAAGCCCCTCGAGCACAAAACCCAGATCTAACATCACGCCTCCCCAGAATTCAACCCAGACCCTCGACAAGCAACTCGAAGCAGCCCTCCCCCTAACAACCCAGATCCTCCCCGGCGAGCCCTTCCCAACCGAGTCCGACGCCTCCCGCAACGACCACCACCACCTCAGCGGCGGCGCCATCGCCGGCATCGTCATCGGCTGCGCCGCCTTCCTCATCCTCGGCGGTCTCCTCGTCTACCTCCTCGGGCGCCGCGGCGGCCTCAAGCGCGCCTACCAGCAACCCCCGCAGTCGGGCCACGGAGGAGGAGAAGAGGCGGCCTCGCAACCGCCCGTGACGGAAGTCAACTACAGCGCGCAGCCCAAGAGCCCCGCGACGCAGGGGTGGCGGAACAGCCACTACAGCGAGCTCAGCGGGACGTACCGCGACCAGCCCACGCCCGTCGGCGGCTTCCCCGGCACCAGCCCCCCGATGAGCCCCCAGCCGCATTCCATGCAGGCCTATTAGTGAGTACGATCCGAATCAACGGTGTTGAGAGAGAGCAGGGATGTAGGAAGGAAAGATATCGGGTGTTGGCAGAGACTGACCTTCACTACCACAGCGACCCCCGCATTTCGTCAATAGCGCCGAGCATCGCCGTCGAGGCCCCGGACAACCAAGCCGCGGCCCCACCACCGGCCGCCGCGCCGGAGGCTGCGCCCGTCGAGCTTCCGGCGTCCGCTGACCCGGGTAACTCCCCGCTCCCCGCGTACAAGCCGCGGTTTTCGTTTGCGGGGCAGGAAGCTGACTATCGGCCAAGCAAGGAACAATCTTAGGGCATGAGGGGGAATGACGGTCTATAGAGTTTTGAACACTGTCCTTTGGCCCTGTGTAGTTAGAGAGACGAGAAAATGATTGGGCTTAGAGGCATGGCGTTGGGGAGGGTAGACGGTGCTTGTGTCGGGCGAAATGGATTCTTTGCTTAGGGGTTTCCGGCCATGGCGTCCGCACAGTTGGATCTTGGTGATTTCCATAGTAATGTAAGAAATAATTACCCTTTGCGCTTTGTCAAGAGCATTTCCCAAGAACGATTTCTTCGTCTCGCGGCCCTCCGATAAGGCTGGAAGTGAATCAGCAAAGTCGCACCTGAGACTTTCTACGTAAACCTCGATGAACGTGCATGATCCTTGCGAAGTGCAACTTGAACCCTCCGTCCGGAATTTCTGCACTACACAATTAAGTGAGTGCGTTTTTTTGGAAACTTTTATCCGCGATTACACGTCCAAGACCCGTAAATTCAAGCAGGTTGCATGCTTTCTGCTTTCCAGCATCTTCTTTTCCTCAGTCCCCAAGAAGCCTTACGGATGTGGAGTGGACGGAGGCGCCGCATCTGCACTGGCCATCGTCGGCTGTACTTCCAGGGACTCTCCAAAATTGACGAAATGCAAAGGCCTCACCTCCCTTGATAGACATCGTGTTTTTTTGGCCCCCTTTGGCTCGAACAATGAACACGACACTCGAGTGTTCGCGGCCACCTTGTTGGAGTCACCGGACCCCACTAGCCTCACGTCAGAGCGGCGGGGGGATCCGCCAGCGGTACTTGTACAGCGATATGGTTGGCGGAAGACATGCTCCCATGGTGTAGCTGGTTTGCACATTGCTCTTATACCTCCGTTACCAACGGGAGATATGCAAAGGTCGTGAGTTCAATCCTCACTGGGAGCAACCACTCTTTTTGCGCCTTCCGCCACTTTTTGCGTCACTGCGCGTTTCAACGGCTCTTTTTCGCTGGCTCAGGCAACACAAAAAGCAAAATGTCGCGTGGTGCGTGCACAGAATCCGGAGCAACTTTCTTTTGCCACTAAAGTCGCAGGGATCATGATCATCAGTCAGTCGCATAGCGGACGTATTCAACCAGCATGACTGATTACTGAAGAAAGGTTAAGACATATTCTTGACTTCAATCTGGCTCGAGATTCATTTGAGTACGAATGCTTAAAAGCAGGCGCCTTGTTTCTCTCGTGCACGTAGTCGCTGTGGATGACCTGGCCTTTTGGAACCCTTCAAGCTGGGATTCGGATTCTCTCTGCAAACAGTTTAGCAGTGGGAGATTGTGCTCGAACTGTGGGTGATTCATGGCAGCGGAGGCTCACGCCAGAGTGTTGTACTATTAACATTGTCTGGCACACTAGCACAACGTATGGTCAGCTATCCTGGACGATGCCTTGTCGTATTCATTCATCGAGCACGACGCGGCGCGTCATATGTTGTCCCAACTTGTAGAACGGCCCCCGGAGCTCTTGGCTCCCAGCATTCCGGTTGCGTTCATGATGAAGTCATCCTTTTTGACGCCGTTTATATGGAATTTCAGTTCCCAATTCTCTTTCTCATGCACCCTCCGTTGTTGACTCGAGCGAAGTGTGAGGCCGGATAGACCGGAAATTTCAGCCGGGACGGCCCCACATCGGTCACGGCAGCTAAGATGATGCCACGGAGCAGCCCGGTGAATGAATAGTACCGTAACAACCAACAGCAGCTCCAAGGTTCGAGTGTCGAAATTTTGACAACAGTGGCAGAAGGAGGGCCTCTGAACCACAGCTTACCGTAGCAGTGCTCGCAGTCAATATGACAGTCTGGCTTACGCAAAAGGTTGCATGGAGGACGCAGTCTATTTTTAGCTGACTCGCCGACGATCCGATGCCGAGGTCTCCCACTCAGCCGTTGAAGCCCACGATGCCGTCGGTTCGCTTATTCTACAGCCCACTGGAGAACAATAGTTGGTCATATTCTATAGGCAGCGACGTGTGTAGCAATTGGTGAGAAGCACCGCCTGCTCGGTCTTGAGACGGCACCGTCTAGAGGCCAGATAATCGCTGAGGAAGGGTTGGTGCCGCGGCAAGGGACTGCCTGTCACCCCGGGGAGGGGAGCTCTACCTAAGCTTTGAGGTAGGATGACTGAGTCAATTCACTGAGGCGAGCAAGCTTGTCGAGTCGCCCTACCTATGCTCTCTGCGGGACACCATTGGAGGCGGCATATCGCGCAACCACTATGGGACAGCGGATAAAATCCACCAACGGAGACGAAAGATAGAGATTCGAGACCGGCTTGGAGCTTCCGTACCCGGGGGCGTTAGTCAGCCACGTCAAGCGCAAAACACCCCCTACTCACGTAAAGGGCGAAAAAACAGGGTTTCCACGCAAAAAAGGGGGTTTCCACCCAGTCGCATAAAAGTTGCATTTTTAACCTTTTGCCACCAAAATATAACTTTTTTAAAACTATACTGTAACCTAAAACTACTCTTTTTTTAATTACTGCTTTTAAGCCTTACTGCTAAAATGCTTTACTAAAGTGATGCTAACTTAATGCTTATTAAATAGGCTGCATAAGTGTTATATACTTTATATTAACAGACTTTCTAGTTAGAATGCTTAGAGAAGCCTCTAGCTGCTATACTATTAATATAAGCTATTGCTGCTAACTATAAGGTATTTTATATAGTAGTAGAAAAGTATTTAAAGGCTTTTGAGGCTAGCTATAACTTCTTTATACTACTTTAAGAGGGTAGCTAGCTGAAGGTGTTAATAGAGGCTAAAGATTTAGCTTTAGTAGCATTTATAATATAGCTTAATACTGCTAGCTTTTTAGTAATTTTTCTTATTGTTAAAAAGATAGCTAATACCTTTTAAGCTAGCTGAAATATAAGTTTAATTTTAGAGTACTTTATAAGGTTTTAGAAGGCTAATTATTTAGAGTTTTAGAAAAAATTAAAAATTAAACTTATTAAGATTTATTAGAAGAGTGCTAAGTTTAACTTAATGCTAATTTAGCACTTTTTTAATTAGTATAAAGCTATAGTTTAAAACTATAAACTTAAGCTTTTTAAGATATAAAATGCTAATAAATTTAGCTGCTATATTAGCTGCTTTAGCAGCTATATATATATTATTTTACTTTAAAGATAATAAAAGTAGAGCAAACTATAAGAAGTTATTAATCTAGCTAATAGAAAGT
This sequence comes from Colletotrichum horii, assembly GCA_027406005.1. NCBI lineage: Eukaryota > Fungi > Ascomycota > Sordariomycetes > Glomerellales > Glomerellaceae > Colletotrichum > Colletotrichum horii. Next base: position 5,145,609 of record JANVYB010000001.1, on the reverse strand, counting down.
TATATACTTTTATTAGTATTAGTAATGCTGTTAGAGATATTATCTTAATATATCTTATTTTTAAGATATAGCTAGTTACTATTCAAATTGATTATAATATTAAAAAAGATATCTATTTTATATAGTTTCTTACTATTTTCTCTAATTAAAAGATTATAATAGATTATATTAAGTATTTTAATATATATTTATTTAAGCAGTTAGTAAAATTTTAGCAATTTAAATATATAATAAAGTTATAATTTAATATTAATATATATAGAGGCTGCTCTAATAAGCTTAAGATATATAAAATAATGCTAAATATTTAAGTTAAGTTATATTAAACTCTTTAAGCTGAATCTAATATAGCGCTATATTATTTACTCTTTCTTAATAGCTTCTCTAGTTATATCAGTATAAACCTTATAAAATACTATATTAACTTTAATATTATTATTAGATTTTTCCCTCTTTATGCTATATATCTACTTTAACTTATAGATATAAAAGTCTTTTAGTTATTTAAAAAGGCTTATTAAATAGTGCTATAAGAGTTTATATAAAATAGCAATCTTACTTTTATTTATAAAGACTTTATTAGCAGGCTTTAGCAGATAACAGATATTATATTTACCTACTTAAATATTATAATAAGGTTTAAAAAGTTAGATATCTAACTAATTAGAAATAATATAATACTTTTTTAATTAGTTAAATATATATAGTCAGCTTAAGTTAATATATTTAGCTATCTCTTAAGTTACTTATTAGATAATAATAGATTTGAGAAAGCTATACTATAAGCAAACACTATTAAATAATAATATACTGCTAAATAGAGCTCTCTTATTTAGAAAGGTTATAAAGTAATTAAAACTATAATTAGTAAGAGTAATTTATATTATAAAAGAGGCTAAAAGTATATTATTAATTAGAATAAATATATAAAGATATAGCAGCATAAAAGATAAACTTAGTAAAGCATTAAACTAGCCTATTTATTTATAATAAATATAATTTTTATAGAGATTAAAGAGCATTATAAGAAGTAAATAATAAAAGCTTTATAGAAAGAGCTTAAACAGCAATATATTACTATAAAAAAAGAGGCTTAGCAGTAAGAGAAGTAAGTATATATAGAGTATAATGCTATAAAGTATTAACAGATTGATAGATATATAAAGAGACTGAATTTTAAGTAGTAGCTTATTTATACTAGTAAGATTTATAACTATATAGTATTTAACTTAAAAAACTTATAATAGTTTAAGCTATTTAAGCTGAAATAGCAAATTGATTTTAACTTTATATTATTATTAAAAGAAGCTTAAGATTATATTAAATATATAGTAAGGCTTTTCAGTTACCTTAATATTAGAGAGTTATTTAGCAATATAGATAATAATAATAACTTTAACTTAAAAGTTAATAATAATATTAATAACCTTATTAATAAAAACAATAATAATACTATAATAAGTATTAAATCAGTCAGCTAGTTTAAAGATATTAATAACAGCATTAACGCTAATAAGCTTAAATTACTGCTATTACTAGTACTAGCTGCCAGAGGTTGGAAAAAATACAATACAGAAAATACATTGTATTTTTGTATTTTTAATAAAAATATCTATTTTTAATTAAATTTAATAGTTTTTAATATTATTTTTAGATATATAGCTATAATAAAGCAAAAAATACAGGGTTTATATAGGTTATTACGTAATATTATTAAATAAATTATTTTATATATATTTAAAAGTGGGTCTGTATTTTTAGTGTATTGTATTTAACTTGAGAAGGAAAATGTTAGTGCTTTTATTATATAAGCAGTAATAACTATAGTAAACTAAGGGCTATAAAAGTGGGTCCTACTGCTAAAAATAGCGCTTTTTTCATAGATAATTATAGTATATTTACTTTTTATAATAGCTATACTAATTGCTTAAAAATACTTACTTTAGTAGATTTAACCTTATGAGGGGATGTATTTGTATTGTATTTTTTGGACAACCTCTGACTAATACCTCTATTAATATAGATATTAAAGAAGTATAAATATATTATTAATAATATAGAAAGTGATAATATAATAATCTTCTGCAGTTTATCTATACTTATATAATATATATAGATATTATATATATAGCTAGATAGCCTTACTTAAAAGCAATATAATAATATAATTTTTATTATTATATAATGTAGTTGAAGCTGAAAATTGTATTGCGAAAAGTCATTAATTTGGTGGGTTAATATAGAAAAATGCCACTTTTGGTGATGTAGGTGGAAACCCCCTTTTTAGCGTGGAAACCCTGTTTTTTCGCCCCCTACGTGAGTAGGGGGTCTAGCGTTAGCCTGCCACACGCTTTGACCCCCGGGTAAAGAATCAAGCGCGGAGGGACAGCTGCTGGAAGCACAGAAGAGCTGCGCGAGAGAAAACAAGAGGAAGGCGTTCGTGCCGAATCCAGGGACTGAGCGCGCACGAGCCACTCGCCCACCCGAAGCAAGCAAGCGGCCATCGCTCAGTGGCTCAAACGCTGAAAGCAGTCCACTGCTAGCGGAGTCGTGCCTTAACCGTAACCCCCGTGGACACCTAGCCCAGTGGTAAGGCACGTCGAGACTTGGAGAGCTTGGGCAGGTGGGCAACCAGCTCGGTACTTCCCCCCTCGCGGGTACACCAGCGGGGGCGGGAGGCCGCGGCAGTTGGGCAAGTACCTCGCGTCGGGGCAGGTACATGCCGGTGACTGCCCAGCGACCTACCCGTTCTGGGTGTTCTGTCTAAAAAGTGGACCTCGGACCTCAAGCATCCATCGCGGGAGGTCGAAAGGACACATTGTACCAGAAGTCATCCACGCTACCTTACCTTCCTGGCCTTGCCTTACCTTACCTTTGCGTTCAGGACAGCTTGCCCTCCTTTCTCGGTTCCCTTTCTTCGACACTCCCAAGTCGTGCTTCGCTTTCTCTCCCGGTCACCACACCAACAGCACGGCCTTGTCTCTTTTTACCAACGCCAACGGCCAATCCGTCAATTGTGTTTTACCTTTCGTCGTCGCAAACCTGCCGCCCAACCCAAAGCCGCCGAAACGTCAAGGCTAGCCCTCGGATCCTCAGCTGCGGTTAACCCTCTTTTATTTTTTTCGGTTTCGACACCAACACCCTCCACCAGACCAACCATCGCCTCTGCCGACGGCCTCCCGACCAGGATAATTAGAGAGCGAAACAGCTGGTCTGTCTGTACCTTTTTGTGCAACAGCCGCGTCCACCAACCCTTGCGACCTTCCCTCCCGATCATTCCCTCATCGCGATGGCTCAGCAAAGAGGCCCGTCCTACGGCTTGGGCGCCGGTGGCCCCCCGTCTTTTGGCGGCTCGAGTATGGACAACGAGGAGTCCAGCCCTCTGGACATGATTCGCCAGCAGACGAGCAAGATTGAGGATATGTTGGACACTCTCAGCGAGCCCGTCAAGCCGTGAGTTGGACCCTTGGTCTTGGCAGGGAGCTTGCCGGAAAGCTCGTCACTTTTGGAGCCATGCTGACGAGGGTCTCACGATAGCTACTTGCCCGCCATCGGCCGCTTCCTGATTGTTGTCACCTTCCTTGAGGATGCCCTCAGAATTATCACCCAATGGAGCGACCAGTTGCTCTACCTGCACGACTACCGACACAGTACGTCTTCAAGTGTACGACCGACAAATGATCGCGTGCTAACATGCTGCAGTCCCCTCCGGTATTACGCATTTGTTCCTCATTACCAACGTTGTCGCCATGACTGCCTGCTCTGTTCTCGTCATCATCCGCAAGTACTCCGACTACGCCGTCGCCGGTCTCATGGCCGTCGTCGTCACCCAGGCTCTCGGATACGGCCTGATCTTCGACCTGAACTTCTTCCTGCGCAACCTGTCCGTCATTGGTGGCCTGCTCATGGTTCTTTCCGACTCATGGGTTCGCAAGACCAAGGCCTTTGCCGGTCTGCCTACCCTTGACGAGAAGGACCGCAAGATGTACTTCCAGCTTGCCGGCCGCGTCCTGTTGATCTTCCTCTTCGTTGGCTTCATCTTCAGCGGCTCCTGGTCCGTCTGGCGCATCATCACCTCCCTGATTGGCTTTGTTGCTTGCGTCATGGTTGTCGTTGGATTCAAGGCCAAGTTCAGCGCCACCCTCCTGGTTCTGATTCTCAGCATCTTCAACATCCTCGTCAACAACTTCTGGACTGTAGGTTATGGTCTGCTCCATCCGCCGTCTTCCGTGCTAATGTGTTTCTAGCTCCACGAGCACCACCCCCACAAGGACTTCGCCAAGTACGACTTCTTCCAGATCCTCTCTATTGTCGGCGGTCTCCTGCTGCTCGTCAACAGCGGCCCCGGCCAGTTCTCCATCGACGAGAAGAAGAAGGTTTACTAGAGAAAAAAACACCAAAGCCCGGCTTCGGACGGGCAGAAGGAGTTTGGAGAAGAACGCGACCAGCAACAATTTGCTGGTTTCTTGGCATTACGAACGGCATTCAAAAGGTTGCACTTCCCGCACTGCGATTACGGTTGGCGGGGTTACGGGATCACATCGTGGCATATATGGATTGTAGACAGGAGCACAATAGTTGATACGGAAAGCTGCGTGCTTGAAATGGAAGATATATTCATGTTCGAAGTGGTGTCGAATCGCTGTTTCGAGGCCATTGTAATTGTGGATCAATGGGAGTCTGCACCAACGTTTCCCCCGACCGCAGGCGTCGCCAAGCGCCGAGGCCTAGGACATCGGTTCCCCTCCACGGCGACATGCATCTACGGCGGCTCTTCCCACTTGGAGGGGGACACAGCATCGGTTTGCGTCGTCTGCCATTGGGTGATGAGATTCCAAGTGGATCACATGCAGGCTTAGCTAGTGACTCGCTTCGGGCCAGAGAGAGGAACATATGCGACGTCGAAGCCTCTCACTTCCTTGTCCTCAGGCATATAAGGAAGGTTTCTGTATCATTGGTAGCTGAGGCCATCATGAGAGAAAAGTTTTTAGTAGCCTTGTTTACCTGGTCTTAATCCCCATGCAAAGAACTCCGTTGTCTTTTGCAGTGCTGGGTATAGCTGGTACTTCTATGTTTACCTCTTGGGGTTATTTCTACAAGGATTACTTTAGTCTCCGTTTGTTATATATGTGCTTCGCTATGCATTTATTGTAGCTCGAAGTCTGGGTTTCTTTGTCTTTGAATTCGTCCATGTATTGTGACTTGGCAGATTTCAACGATTATCTTTGCATAAGCGTCCTGACTTGAGGGTAGTTCAAGATTGGATGCTCAAGTGAGCAACTCCGTAACCCGTGCTTCAACATGATTCAAAAAGTAGCCTCGCGCCCTGCCTGTGTCTGTCTCTCTGTCCATCTTCTCACTCACCCCGAAAACGGCACCTGCGGGCTGGGGTGGACAACTCGTGCGCATGGTGGCGCTGGCGGAGGGGACTATGAGGGAAGTGCGTGCTACGGAGACGAACTTTTGAGGAGCTGAAGAAGATGTAGGCATGGATTCTACGCGGGACGCGGGGGAGAGGAAAGATTGAGGATGCGAGCTGGAGGAAGGGGGGGAGGGGTTCGAAGAGGGCTAATGTGGGTTATTGCCGGTACGTCTCCTGTCTTGTTGTTCGGGTTCGTGCTGATGAAGGGTGTCGGTATGCATAAATTCACATCTCTCTTGAGAGACCTCAAAGATACAGCATCATCTCATCTCGCGCGTCTGGCCTACGACCATTTCCGTCTCGATATCACCGCCCAGGCTTACGAACTAACCCACGAGATACGGATAAACGGACAGATCCCCCGACGGCCTCGAACAGCTCTTCCCACCTAGCCCGCCCGCCTGCCCTCCCTTCATCGCGCATGGTGCCACTCTCTTCTCGAGTCGGCAGACATTACCCGCGCACCTCAAACGCCTCCACGTATCCCAAGAAGCCGGCGCGTCAAAACCTCGGAACGCGAGCCCCAGGCGAGTCTCCGTTCAACGACCCCCCCCCCCCCCCCCCCTGGACATCGGGCCTTGGTCGTCTTCTCCCGCAGGTGCTTCTCCGCCAAAGTCATCGGAGAACAACGCCGCCGGGAGCTCTAAGTTCCAAAGCGTCGTTCAAGGACGGAAATACTAGGCAAGAGCAAACCCAACGGGGGGGAGCAAGGCATATCAAAGACGAAGCATCATCAGCATCACCGTCGGTAACGAGAACACATACCTCCCACACATTCCACGGCCCCGTCCTCGTAGAACGGGTCCCATACGGCCCTCCACATCCGCCGCCTCGACGACATCGCGCGCATGAGAGCCTCCCGCCTCGGGAGCGCTAGCCTGCCTGACTCTCCCCTTTTCCTCTCCTTCATCTCCTCCTCCACCACTTCATCCACCGCCGCCGCCTCCATCCCGGCACATCTCAACCCATCAATCACCCCGTCAGCTTCCGACGCCTCCCCGGCCCAGACATCGACGTCGAGATGAACGTCCGACCCGCCGACCCCGAGCATCCTCGACCTGCACCGCGGCCGCAAGAGCTTCGGCATCCACAACCCTCGGGCTTGGCCCATCCTGCGCGAGATCGGCAATGTGTAAGGCGCTGCAGGCGTACTGCAAAGCCACACTACTCGGCCAAGCGGTGGCGGGACAAGGTGATCTTGGTTCTCGGGCTGGAGTAGCGAGCGGGCAGGTCGTGGAAAGGTGTCTGATGGCAAGGACGGCTTACTAGGGGGCGGAGCTGGATAGCTAGTGGTGTGAATTGTCACGACGTGGGAAAGCATACGAAGTTGAAAGGCATCTCACACCTAAAACATCACTACGTTAGGGGAAAACGTGAGGTAATGACCTCGCCTGTCATGCATTCTCTGATAAAGCGACTCGCGGTGAAGAGCGTCGAAGGAAGGTAGTCCACAAGCAAAGGCCGTGATGTCGATACGCCTCTCCCCTTTCCCGAAGCAAGTAAAGTAAAAAAAGAGTAAAAATATAAAGACACTGCCGGCAGACTGTTTGGTATTATCAAACGTCACACGCGACTTTCTCAAACCCCCCAAATTCCTGTTTTCCCTAATTGCCCCTTCCATCGCGCAAGATTCATATCAGGTCATGATACTCTCCAGGGGGAGATGAGTGAAGTTTTCGGGCGTTTTGTTTTTCTCTGTGAGAGCCAGAACCAAAGCGACGACAATAAAAGTATGTGATGATTGTTGCGCATTGCACGTGAGAAAGATGCCCCGACCAGAACATTGCGAAAAGCTTTGGTGTTGGCGGGTCATGTTTTACAACGACTCCACCGTTTCCTCTAAGCGCAAGTCTGGGCCTGGAGCGAGTTGGGTCGCACTCCGTCGGCGAATCGGACACCGGATCGAGATGCGTGTCCGCTGGATATGGTCGGCTTGCCCTTTCGTAGGATCGTCTTCTTCGAGTCAGGTGGAGACGAAGAAAACGTCGGTTTCGTGGGTGAAATCGAAGACGGGCCTGCAGACGAGGAGGATGTCTGGAGGCGTTCCGCAGACCCGTCGGATTGTCATTCGATACCGTGCTGCTGCTTGAGCTGCGCTAAACTGGCGCGGCGGGCCTCGAGGTCCTCTTTTGACTTGAGCATCTTCTCTGGCTGGTGGTACAGAACTGTGACGTGTTAGCGAGGACGGACAACGTGACAGTGGGGAGTCGCGACGCGACGTACCGATGAGGTATCGGTTCTGGAAGTTGAAGCCGTTGAGCTTGTCGCAGGCTTGCTTCGCATCCATTACGTCTTCATAGACAACGAAGGCGGTGCCCTTGGTGCCGCTGGCAATGCCCTGGCGCACCTGTCTGTTGAACAATTAGTTATGCGTGTCGTGTTCGATATCGAAGAAGGTGCGTACCGGATCGGGCCAAATTTTCCGAACAGGTCGAACAACTCCTCTGGAGTTACGTTGTAGCTGTCGTCGCGTTAGTCATCGTGATCGTCGTGATGGTCGATGTCGATGTCGGGTCGACGGCCATCGTGTAGAGGCTTACCTCAAGTTCTTCACGAACAGAGCTCTGCAGGAACAGTCAGCCATGTCTGTCATCACGCAACACAATGGAGGTAACATCGATCGGGATCCGGGGTAGGAGTCAAGATCAAAGGCCGGACGGCATGGGCCGTGGGGTGACCTCGCCCGGCTCCGGGTCTCGTGCCAGGGAGGAAGGGCGTGTTGGAAGGGCGTGTTGGCTGACGGTACCGGGCAGGGCGAATTGAAGAAGAAGAATTCGGACTCACCGGTTGACTTCTGGGGCTAATTTACCGCCGCGACTACTCATCTCTCGATGCTCGGTGACGCTGGGAATTCGGGTCGGGTTGGTGAACGCTCGGAAAAACGACAAGGACGCGCTGGTTGATGGGGGAAGGGCGGGAAGATTGAGATAGGATCTGGAAGTTCTAGGAATGGCGAAAATGGGGAGCAGGCAGAGTAAATGAGGCGACGGACCGGCGGCAGTGCAAGGATTGGGTGAAGGCGCCCACGTGACACGACTGGCCCCACACACCGTCACGCGGTGGACCACTCATCATGCGTCCCGTCATCAAAAGGCAGTTGCGATCGGTACGTACCGGCCGCACCTGCCCAAGCAATTGAACTCTGTTGACTGCAGTGCCTGCCTCTGCAATGCATCAAGGTCCAGGTTGTCGTCGATACGTACCCGCTTCGGCTTTCCGTAGACGTGTCACCGAACGCCCTATCTCCGTCGTACTTCCAATTGTTGCCATTGGGGTGCACTCCATACCTTACATACATGCCCAACTGTCACTGACTGGCTGCAATTGCGCAGCTACCTATGCAAAAGGTCTCCGCTCCCTAATGTGAACGATGCTCGTAGTGGATGTGTTGGGCTGGGATAGAACTGCTGCGTACATCGCTCGCTCCTGCAAGCTGGCCGACATGTCACTGCCGTCCGTCCAAGAAAGTTCACTGCAAGTAGCATCCGGCGTAGCAGGCGGATGCACTGAACTGAAGCCGGGCGTTGCACGGTTGCTGCAGCTGCATGTCCAGCGGGAATGTTTCCGGGCCTCGACTAGACTTGCCATGTCTGTGGCCTCAACATGAGGTGTCCAATGGAAGTCAGGGTACCCAGGTGTGAGTACTGCAAAGCACAGGCTGGAAACGTGAGGAGCCCGCGACCGCTGGGACGAAAACACTGGCCTACGCAGCGGAGATAGAGTTACAAGAGCCTGAGCACGCCATGTTTCTTGCTGCAATCACTGCAACGACACGGTGGAACACGCTCGAGCAGCCGATTCCCATGCACTGGTTCCTCAGGTTTGCGTTGCGTCCGCTCACTGCTCAATGTCCAGTCCCAGTCCCAGTCACAGTCCCAGTCAATGGAAGGTTGGTGAAGAGTGGACCTGGACAAGTCACACGATCGGGCTCAAGATTGCGTAACTTGATCAATGCGATAGGAGTGAGCCTGCCAACCGGGCCGCTGTATCTGGCCTCTTATCCCTTCCCTATCAGTGGCATCGCATAATCCGGGGTACGGAGGCTCTGGTGAGCCACCCTGGACGCTGCTGCTGTTCGAGAAGGTGACTTGGAATTTGTTGCTGTTGGACACTGGTTGACCGATGAGATGAGCTAAGGCAAGGTACCTCGCCGTTCGTTACCTTGCCTTGCCTGCTGCAGCGGCTTGGCTTGGCTGTCCTGGGCTGGCTGTGGACACTGGCGGAGATAGATAATGATAAGCATCTCCAATAAGTTGGGCCAACGGAGGGGCCATATTCGGCACCCCCCAGTCGCTTCTTCGGCATCCAGTTAAACCCCTTTTGGCAGTTTGTAGGCGTCACAGCCACAGAGGGTGCCTACCACCTTATGGCCACCTAAACTATCCTTATGCTAGATGTTTTGTGTAATAGCTGTATAGATTAAAGTAGGCTACTTAGAATGTGTAAATATATTGTTTGTTGATAACTTAACTTGCTATATATCCCTTTAATGCTAAAGTATTAATATCTTTACTAAAAATTTTTATTTTTTTATTGCTGCTATGTTCTTAGTATGAAATTAACTGATCCTACCTTTGATAGGCTTATTAAGAAGGTCTGCTAGTATTAGAAGCCTTTTAGGTATAATGTAATTAGAGGTAAGTTATAATTAATAGTATATAGCGTTAAATATTAGTAGGATTTAAACTATAAGTATAGAGGCTGCTCTAAGAAATCTATAGCAACTTCTAGAGACTTAATAACTAGTAAAACAAGTTATTAGTAGTTTATATAATTATTATAAACTTTAGAAAGATAGGTTACCTTTATAGTTAATAATTAATATAACTACTTACTTATTACTAATAAGTTGAAGTTATATAGTTAAGCGTTTTAAGCGATAGTGTGCAAGGCAGCAGGCAGCAAAGAGGCGACATAAGTGCATATTGAGAACCTCTTAAAGTTAGGCAAATTAATAGCATATAATATTGCTATACAGATAAATAAAGAGGCAGATGTTAATTATATCTATATAATTAATATATATAACATTTAGTATTAACTATATTATAAAAAGTATAACTCTCTTTTAACTATTTAGATATTTATATATAAACTAAAATAAAGTATAGATATTAGATATCTAAGCTTTTATTATAATATTAGCTTAAATAGAATTAATATAGTTTTTTAGATATACTTTTAATGCTTTAAGCAATAGCAGTAGAATTTAAAATTGCTGTTAATAGATACTATATATAAGGTTAATTATAGAGTTAAAAAAAAGATAAGTAAAACTAACTAGCAGTAGGTAAATTGCTTTAATATACTGCTTTTTAAGATTAATAGTCTTACTATAGTATATTTAACTTTTAATACTGCTTTTTGCCTTATTTTAAGCAAAAGTGCTGCTATATATAAGTAAGTTCTTAAGCAGCTTAGAGATATAATTATAGCTAAAAAAATTACAGTTTTAAAAGTAATAATAACTGATTTTAATAAAGCACTTAAAAAAGCTGCTAAAGTTATATTTGCAAATATACAGCAGTAGATCTATATTTAGTATATACTAAAAAATATAATATTAAATATAAAAAATAAGTAGGATAAGGTGTTAAAAAGGGATAATAATAACTAAGCTGAAAACTAGCTTTCCACTAAGGCTGAAAATATTAATAATTCTAGTATGCTTTATATTAGAAACACTTTTGATTTGCTTAATTTAACTATAAGTAAGGCTAAAGAAACTTCAGTTAATCTTATTAATTAAGATTTTGAGGCTAATATTATAGAAGATCTTATTAACTTAGAGGCTAGCTGCAAAATATAGAATTTAATACTAACTACTAACTTCTTACTACTTAATAGCAATAATACTAGTAATATTAACTCTATAACTATAGCGCTAAACTTAGTTATTTTATTAACTGCTGATTTTAATAAGATTAAGCAATTGCTAGATAAAGTTTTATAAGCATAGAAGTTATACATCTATATACTAACTGAGGTGCTATTTTAAAAATACTAGAAAAACCTTAAAAAAGCCTTTAAAATAACTTAGCTTTAAATTGTTAACTACTTTACTACTATCTATTTTTCATTTTACTTCTAGTTTGCTAACTTTACTATTAGAAAGTATTGCAACTATAACTTTAAAATAATATTATATATAGAGTTTGCTTATACTAAGTTGAAGTTATATTTATATAACTATCTTATTAATCTCTATAGCTTTTACTTTGCAATTACTAAAATAATTAAAACTAAGAAGTAAGCACTATATAATTATATTAATAAAGAGAAGTTTTTATTTAAAAATATTTATAATAAGATGCTTATATTATGCTAATTAATTTAAGCTGTTTTATTTAAAACGCTTAATATAATATATTAATAATATAAAGCAGCTTATAATATTTAAGTTAATAAATTGCAATTAAAAAAGCTAGATTTCTATATAAGCTTTTTCTTATATTAGTAAGGTTTGCTCTGCTGCTATAATATTTTTAACTGCCTTAAGTTAATAGATAATAAACGCCACTTTATATAAGAAGCTATAAATTGCTATTAATAGCTTAATTAGATCTTAATATATATTTTTTTCTTCTGTTTTACTAAATATATTTCTAATTAATATTTTGCAATTAGAGATTATAGCATTTAGAGCAGTAATAAAAAAGCTTAATTTTAATATTATTTTCTAAAAAAAAAACTACTAGCAAAATATTATATTAATTAATAATAATAATATCTTTATAGATAATATACTGCAGTATTAATTAACTATATTAACATTTTTTCTTTATGCTAATTGCAATATATCTACTAAAAGAGATCTCTCTGCATTTAAAGTAGCTTAAGCTGATGCATTTATTATACTACTGCTGCTGCTAATATAGCTGCTAAAAAAGAAGAGGAAGTTAGCTGTTAAAAAGCAAGCTGAAAAATAAGAAGAGAAGATATAAGTATTAGTTAGCTAGTAGTTCTATTAGATAAGCTAGCAATTAGCTTAAACTCTGCAAAATTTTGCTTTAAGCTAGCTACTACTACTTCTACTACTGCTGCTAGCTTTAGTACTAACTCTTTTCAGCTAAAGTTAGCTTCAGCAGCACTTATAGACCTTTTTGCTGCCTCTATAGGCATATTTTAAAGCTCTGCTACTTTTAAATCAGCAGCAATTTAAGTAGTTTTTAAGTTAGCTAAAGCAGCAGTATAAGTATAAGCAGTATAAGCAGTATAAGCAGTATAAGCAGTATAGGCAGCTCTAGCATTAGATTGATATATTAATATATAAATTTTCGCTCTATATCTTGTGAAACTGCATATCACTATGCATAATAAATCTTTTAGTGGCTGACAGGGCTAGAGATTCACTCCGCTATATGTAGTATAGCACTAACGCAATAACTTGCTAAAAGGGGTTTAACTGGGTGCTAAAGAAGCGACTGGGGGGTGCTGAATATGGCCCCTCAGGCCAACGTGGTTCATCGCTACACGCCGTAACGCTGGCATGGCAGGCCAGGCTCTCCCTCATATTTGTACCTGAGTTGCACGTCTGTACCCCCCCAACTGAGATACTGATCAACAAACAAAACCACGACCCCAAGCCACCACGACGATGGCTGCCCGGGCCGCCGTTTTTTGTCACCCGTTGTTCTTTACCTACATGTTTCACTTCAGCCCTGTGCCAACGGAAGAGTTGCTCTTCATTTACTGAACGGGTGCTCAAAGAATACCTAGCACGAACCCCTAAGCGGTGTGGCTGTCTTGATGACGCTGATGCCGAAAGCGACACCGCAAAGAAAAAAAAAAAAGGGTCCCTGGCAGACCAGACCCAGGGGACGGGTTCACTCCGGATGAGGCTAAACAACCACCCAACCGCAGCAGGTCTCTGGGACGGAGGTGCTGCGGAATAGCAACGTCTCCTCCTGAAAACAGACCTCACCAGCACCGTCCACAGTCCCCAAAACGCGGCATTCTCTTATTTGTAGCTGCCACTGCGCATTTCAGGTTTTTTCCCCTGCATTGAAATTTCTTTGACACCGCAATGGAGTGCCATTGACCGCCCACAGCGGACAATGGCCTGCCTCAACGGCCCTGGTCCACCCTCAAGGTAATCCAGTTGCAGGAACGCCAACCACGACCTACCTTCTCACTGCACCTCAAACCCATCTCCGGAACATCTCACTTCCTTCCCAAATATCTCTCCCAACTTCAAATTTTTCCATCCTCCTCAATTCTTCCACTCACACACTCGCAATCCTACGACACCACCAAATCCACACCATCGCCTTAGACCACATACACCAGCAATGGCGCATGCACTAGCACCCGATTACTTCGTCGGTTTTGACGTATCCGACGACGACAAGCCCTTCCTCCTCAATGTTCTGGCCCATCCCGGCACTCCCTGGGAGGAGAAGGTGGTCATCTCCGACATTTGCCTCCTCAGCGGCTTTGAGGATTGGTATCTAAAGCTGGAGTGCGCGGCCTCAATCAGAGACAACCGCCCGCCTCCTACCTCGGGGCTCGATGCCCGAGATCTTCTGGCCTTCGTCCCGCGTCCGACCAAGGCCGCACTAGCTAACGAGGAGCTGCGTAAGGGCTGGGCCGCTACCGATCAGTCCATCAAGAACCTGTCGGCCTTGCTTCGGGTCCATCGGTCAGGCCTCACTGCATCGCCCCAGCCCGTCGAGAAGGAGGAGCGAGTTATCGAGCGAGAGGGTGGTCTGAAGCGGGAGCGTGACGATGACGCAACTGAGGCCCCCCGGCGAGTCAAGCGACAGAGAACCGCGCCCAAGGCCACCTCTCACTACTTTGCGCCTCCGGGGGATGAGCAAGCACAGCAGCAATCGGCATCCACATCTCCGGCCGGTAGTGACCAACCCGATCCCTCGGCAATCCTCCGTCACGGCATCGCTACACCGCGCAGCAGCCCCCGCAAGTCCACCAATCCTGAGTCCGCAAATGCAAGCGCCTCTGGCCCGTCGGAGTCCAACAGCGGTATGCAGAAAGCTGCCGGCGAGGCAAATGGAGGCAATGACGACATCGCCGGCGATTTAAAAGGCAACGGCCCGCAGACAGCCAGGGATCTTCGGGCAGAGAAGCCATCCTGGCCCACCCGACTGTCTCCGTCCCCATCGCCGTCCCCGACGACCTCATCCGGCCCCTTGCCCCCCCTGGACTTGAGCCATGTCAAATCGGAGGAGTAGGCGGGCCTTCACCCAAACGGAAGACTGCTGTCATGTCGCCCTTTTTTACACAACCCCCGGCGAAGCAATCGCCCAAGCAGTCTCCGAAAAAGCGAAATGGCCTTGTCTCGACTATTCCCTTTCCGCCGCTCTCAGCTCCACGATTTGGTCTTATTCAGGAAGAAATGGCCCATGAGCCTTTTTGGCTATTGGTCGTCGTTACTTATCTCGTCAAAACAGCAGGCACGCTGGCTATTCCTACGTTTTACAAAATCAAAGAGAAGTACCCTACGCCTGCCGCGGTGGCTGAGGCAGACCCAACTACCATTATGAACATGACACACCACCTGGGTCTTTCTGTTGTCAGAACGGCGGCGATTCAGCGATATGCACGGCTTTGGTTAGAGAAGCCACCTACGGCGGGAGTCCTTCATAGAGTGAAGAACTACGACAAACGCGATATTCTATTCAATGCCGAAAATACGGAGGACGAGCACGAAGAGGAGCACACGACACCAGCCGCTACAGACGATTCTTGGGAAATGGGCCATTTCACCCAAGGCAAATACGCCCTCGACAGCTGGCGCATCTTCTGCCGCGACGAACTCCTCGGACGAGCTCAGGACTGGAACGGCAAGGGAGCGGCACCCAATTTCCAGCCCGAGTGGATGAGAGTACGACCCGATGACAAGGAGCTTCGGGCGTGTCTGCGGTGGATGTGGATGCGAGAGGGATGGGAATGGGACCCCGTCACCGGCGAGAAGACGGTCCTGCGCGAAGAGATGCGGAAGGCCGTGAACGAAAGACGGGTTGAATACGACGAAGTTGGCGGGCTCAAGATGGTCGACGAGCCGCGGCCAGAGTGAGTCTGATTGTTTTTGGGAAGTTACGAAGTCCTTGATTATTGATGAGGCTTGATATGATAATGGATGATACCCGCACCGGTTGGGTGCACTGCGCCTTAGACACGACGATAGACACGATGCTGCTGTAACGGCAGACGACAGTGAAATAGTATACAGTGAACAGTAAAACAGTGGCATGACCAACGTTCAGTCAGCTCGCTGAGCTGAGCACGATACTTAATTAGTGACCACTCACATAACAAGGTTAGGCGAAGGTTGGTAGCTAAGGTTTTGCTTCCACCAACGTCCATGAAGTTTACCCTTCCCATCCCGGCGCCCACAGCCTGGTCGTTGGCACTCACCGCCAACAGCCTTGTATCAATGCTTCGACATCCTCGTGGTTTAGTGCCACCCTTCTTTTAAACTTGTGCGGAAGCTAAAAACTCTCGTCACCCCAGCTGGTTCTGGATGCATAGCCTCAGCTCACCGAGGCTTGATTCATTGCATTCGAGGCCAGGTACTAATTTATTGAATGCGTTGCGCTCAAATCATGTCTCTGGATGGTTCAAATAATACCCTCAGACGCGATTCTGATGCGTTGTAGTCTCTAAAAGGCAGGTAAGCCCCCCCCGCGCCTGCCTCGGGTCTCGCCCAGCGGTGCCCCGCACCGTCCTTGCGCAGGCTGGCTTCGGTTTCCCCTCCACCCGCCCAGATGTGGTGAAAGCGAACCCCTGTCCCCCACTGCTGCTGCTGCTGCTGCTGCTGCCGCGGCGGCGGCGTCCCATCTCCGCCTGCGGCCTTTCGCATTTAGCGCTGCGACCCCACCTCTTGCAGCGCAAACAATCCCGCATCAGGGGAGGCCGCAGTTCAGGTACATAATCGCCAGACAATCGTTTCCCGTTCCCGTCTTCCCGTTCCCCCCCTTCTTCGTACTTCTTGAAGAAGGAGAAAACCTCTCGCAGCCTTTGTTTCTTTTCTCTCTCATCTTTTGATATACTCAAGACCGGCACAATGGGGTCGCAGATTGACTCGCAAGACGAGTTCACCGTCCTCGTGACCGGCTTCGGCGTACGTTCAGCACACACCCGCCATCCCCACCGCCCGCCCGTCTTTTTCCCGAGTTTGCCCCTCACCACCAGATCGTCACTGCCCCGCCATTGCGACGATGAACATCATTGTCACTCCTTCCAATTCTCAGAGCACACGAGCCAGAAAATCCTTCAATTACCTCCTGCTCCTTCTGCTACACCACACGTCCGGCTAACAGAACTAACCCGCTGCAGCCCTTCAAGGTCCAGTACCCCGTGAACCCTTCCTGGGAAATCGCCCACTCCCTCCCCGCGTACCTCCCGCCCCTCCGAGCAAAGAACCCCAAAGACCACCCGTCAGAAACGACGACAACACCCTCTACGACAACATCACGACCCCTCCCGCCCGTCCGCATCCTCGTCCACCCCGAGGCCATCCGCGTAAACTACCAGACCGTCCGCCACCTCGTCCCCCAGCTCTGGGACCCCGCGACGCACCCGCGCATCGACGCCGTCGTGCACATCGGCATGGCCGGCCCGCGCCTCTTCTACTCGGTCGAGCGCCGCGGGCACCGCGACGGCTACGCGTTCCCCGACGTCGACGGCAACCGCCTCGAGGACGAGGAGCGCCGCAAGGAGCAGGGCGAGGGCTGGGTCTGGTACGGCTGTCCCGATGAGATCGAGACCGAGTTCGACCTGGGGGATGTGTTGGGGCGGTGGAAGGCGCATAGTCCGGTAAGTTTCTTTGTGATGTCCCCAGGATCCGATCCTTCATGTATACGCAATGTTTGGCGTGTTTTGGGAAGGATGGGGTTTGTAAGTTCTCCGGGCTCGGCCGCTGACCCCAGATACAGGACCGCTCCGACCTGCGCATATCCGAAGACGCGGGCCACTACCTCTGCGACTTCATTTACTTCTCCTCCCTCGCGCACCTCTGGAAGCAGCAGAAGCACCGCCGTGTCGTGTTCCTGCACGTGCCCTCCGACGCGTCCGAGGAGGCCGTCGCGACAGGCACGGAGCTGACGATCCAGCTCATCCGGTCCATCGCCGAGAGCGAGCTGGAGAAGAGGCGGAACAAGGGCGCCGAGAGCGCCGGGGAGGTCGTGGGCGAGAGTGACAAGATTGCCGTCGAGTTGCGGGTTTGAAAGTGAGAGTATGTGTTGGTGGGTTCTCGCGGGAGCGGGTTATGGTTTTACTCGAAGCATGGTTTTTGGCATAACGGTACATTCATGTGTTTTTGGCTTGGCAGCGGAGTGAGTGAGAGAGAGGAGAAGCATGAGCAACGGCGAGGTTCTGATTTTGGGGGTACATGGCATCCGTTTACTTAGCCTGGAGTTCACACGCTCGGTTTCCTCGTTTGAGGCGGGGCGCGAGTTGGTAATTGAATTGCATCGGTCTCGAATAAGTTGACGAGAAGCAGTACGAACATGCGGCGCACCTTCCACTCGTCCATCTCCAAATACATGAAGAACATCTGAAAGAAACGCCACTGCCGCTTCTGGAATTCTCGTAGCCGGGCGTTGTCGTTGCTGCGGCCGCATTCGTCCACTTCGTGGCCTTCTTGAGCCCATCTCCAACAGACTGGAGACATCAAACGGGGCGAATGGTTTAGTGGTATAATACTCGCTTAGCATGTGAGTGGTCCAGGGTTCGATTCCCTGTTCGTCCAATTCTTTTGCCGTTTAAGACTATTTTTGAGCCGTCTTTTTGTCTGAAGTTTGTGTATCGATCTTGTTTTTGTGATGAGTGAGAATGGGGGTTTGGTGGTGAAGTTGGGGGTTTGAGTTTGGGGGTTGAAGGAGTGGGGGCGGGTACGCCGTGGAACCTCACCTTCGTTGCGGCAGTCGGGGCGGAGCACTCTACCAACTACTGTCATTTAGAAAGAGGGAAAGTTTTGTGGACGACCTCGCGGTGTCTAGCTTGGAGTGTCGTGAAGGGCGAGGTTGGTGTGAAAATATCCCCAGCCGCCCAGATGGTTTGGAGATGTTAGACACGTGAAGCTTTTGTGAGCTCTCGTTGATTAGCTCGTGAACCTGCTCGATGGCGTCCGGACGGCATGGCTCTCCGCGATCTGGCACATCTATCATATTGTGGAAGAGTTCCTTTTCTAATCTCAAAATCTTGCACAAATGCGTCGTCAGATGAGCGAATCGTTCTCCTCCTGGTAGGAGTGTCATGTAAGCCGAGTCTTCGCTTCTGGACTCGGCACTGCTGAGAACCACGGACCTCCGAGGCCGTGAGATTCCAATAAGGCGAATTGGAGAACCATTTGAGATGGATCAGGGACGGTTGGCTGTCTTCCGTTTATTCAATGTCGTGTAACGGGGGAATCATCCCATTAGCCTATCGTCCGAAGACTTGGGAGGTTTTGCGTTGCTGACGACGGTTGATGAATGGCGGACGGGCTGCGTACAAGAGGAGTGTTATCCCAAATGTTTTGATCTATCGAGAAATCCCAGGTTCCATGTGTAGTTTTAATTCTCACCCCAACTGTCAAACTGTTTTCCCCTTTTCAATATGTGGCTACCTCTATTCATCAGATACATCATCCCCTTCGCCATCTCTCAACTCACGCCAACAACTTCAGCCTCCCAAACTCCCCTAACCACGCCCACCAAACCACCCCCAATCGTCACCATCAAAAACGGCACCCTGGCAGGCAAACACAACCCCTTCTACGACCAGGACTTCTTCCTCGGCATCCCCTTCGCCGCCCCGCCCATCTCCAACCTCCGCCTCCGCCGCCCCGTCCCCGCCTCCCCATGGCCGAACTTCACACGTCTCGCGGACTCCTACGGCCCCTACTGCATGGGCAACGCCCTCCGCGTGCCGGGGATCTACCAGCCCGACACCGCCCCGATGAGCGAAGACTGCCTGCACCTCAACATCGTCCGCCCCGCCAGCCCCCCTTCCGGTACCAAGCTGCCCGTCCTGGTCTGGATCCACGGCGGCGGCTTCCAGCACGGCAGCGCCGTCGACGCGCGCTACAACGGCTCCTTCCTCGTCGCGCGGTCCGTGGCGATGGGGACGCCGGTCGTGTTCGTCAGCGTGAACTACCGCCTCGGCCTGTTCGGCATGATGGACGCCGCGGGGGTGGAGGCGAACCTGCTCCTCCGCGACCAGAGGCTGGCGCTCGCGTGGGTGCAGGAGAACGTGGCCGCGTTCGGGGGCGATCCGGGAAGGGTGACGATCGCGGGGGAGAGCGCGGGCGCGGCGTCGGTGGGGTACCACCTCATGGCGCGCGATGAGGGGTTGTTTGGAGGTGCGATCGCGCAGAGCGGCGGGCCGTTTTCGACGGCGCGGTTTTTGAGTGAAGGGGAGAAGGAGGCGCAGTTTGGGAGTGTGTTGAATGTGACGGGCTGCGCGGGGGTTGAGTGCTTGCGGTCTGTCCCGGCCGAGGTTCTGAATGAGGCAGGCATGGCGGTGCCGTACTCGCATACCTTCGCGCTGGACGGCGACCTCGTTACTAACACGAGCTACAACTTCCTGCGCGCGGGGAAGTTCGTCAAGGTCCCGCTGCTCATCGGCACGAACAGGAACGAGGCGACCTCGGTGGTGCAGTACGCCATGCCGGGACCGCTGAATACCCACGAAGACTTCGCGGGCATCGTCGCGGCCTCGAACGGCGGGAGGTTGCCTCCGGATGCGATGGTGAAGAGGTGGGCGCGGCTGTACCAGGACGAGATCGACGTCCCGTCGCCGGCGGGGCTGGGCACGGTGCGGGCGGACCCGGGCCCGGCGCTGGGGGCGGAGTACGGCAAGACGGCGCTGTTTCTCGGGGACGGGTTTTTCCACGCGGGGAGGCGGTTTGCGGCGCGGGCGTGGGCTGAGAGCGGGGTGGAGTGCTATAGTTACTTTTTCGATGTGGTGACGGCGAATGTTGATGCGGGTACGCTGGGTGCCACGCATTTTCAGGAGATTCCGTTTGTGTTTGGGGATAAGGACGGGTCTGGGTGGGAGGTCGACCCTTTTCCGGAAGAGGAGGGACTGAGAAGGGAGTTTGGGGAGTTGGCGGATGTTATGAGCGGGATGTGGATCAGTTTTGTCGTTTCGGGGTCACCGAATAATCATCACCGAGGTCAGGCCTTTCCATTTCCCCTATGTTGTTTCTTGAAGGCGTTCACTGACATAGTACAGAATCAGTCGGCAATGTCACTTGGCCGGTGTACACTCGAGAAAAGCCAGAGAACATGGTGTTCAGTGCTACGGACGGTCTCAGCCTGCAGCCTGATACGTGGAGGGAGGAAGCCATCCAGATGTTCTTTGATTTGGCGGATATGAATAGCAGACATCCATGAAGAAAGATCGTTGTTACATGACGTGGGAGTTACGAAATACACAACTAGTGCTGGTCATCCTGATACTTGAGCCGGCCTGCCTTTGAATTGAGGTATCGGTTTCTGTTGATAGAAAACAGTCAGAAGATATAGCCACTCTCTTGACCAAGTCTGACGTGAAGCATAACGTATCTCACCTTTGTTCAGCCCAGTACATCACGTACCACCCGGCAATCATCGGTGGCGCAACATACCAGAACTGGCTGGCGAAGCGTCTCCAGACGTTGAAGACGGCGTTGTGAGCGGCGCCGGCTAGTGGGTTCAGACGATTTTGGTGCGATGCCGTATGTAATGATTCCGCTCTGTTTCTGTCCTCCTGAGGCGAGGTCAGTGGTCTCGACTCACAAGCAAGGCGCATGAAGTACCGGTGCTTCCCCATCATCCCTTCCAGCTGCGTATCGCGAGTCGTTAATGAAGAGATCTTATCTGGAAATGCAGAGCATCTTGGCATTGGCCGTCACTTACACCCCATATATACCGACTGGGATGTGCGGGCCTGATTGGAGAACCTGGGTTGGCCTCATAGTTGTGTTATACGAATTGGATGTGGACTATGAAGCAGATCAAAACTGAACAGGTGGAGAGCACTCTGCTGTTTTAATGTGACACCTTCCTGCATAGGCTTGAATGCTTCTCAGTTGTCTTCGGGGTAGGACTCGGATTCGGACTTTGAGTCCGGGTGTACTAAGCCCATGGTAGAAGTCATATGCGCGGTGAATATCAAAAGCTGATGAGATAACATGAACTCGAAAATTAAAAGGAGGTGAAATCGAATGGATCATTGGGAGACCATGAGACAAATTACAGTCGCATAAACAAGCAACGAGAAACCTCCTAGCAGAATCGAGTACAGCGCGAGATCACAATCCTACGACACCTACTCTTGAAGATGTATCCAAATCAGACTGAATTTCAAGTGGTTCTTCTCCAGATCGGAATTTTAATCTTGTCAGCGTATGCTCTTTACCTATTCCTCCTCCCAAAACCAATACCCGGCATACCATACAACAAAGATGCAGCCAACTCTCTCATGGGAGACATCCCCGCACTTCTCGACAGCCAAAAACAAGACATATCGCTGCGGAGATGGGTCTCCTCCCAATGCGAGAAGCTCCAGTCACCCATAATCCAGCTCTGGCTGGCACCCTTTTCGCGACCCCTAGTCGTGCTGTCCGACTTTCGCGAAGCCGAAGACACCACCATGCGGCGAACCAAAGAGCTCGACGGCTCAGACAGCCTCGAACACATCTTTGGGCCTCTGTTTCCCCAGTTTCACATGCCCATAAAGAGCCAGGACCCCCTCTACAAGAGGCAGCGGAGGTGGCTGCAAGACCTCATGACGCCAGGCTTCCTCCACTACGTCGCCCCTGAGCCGATCTACCAGAGCGTGCTCAAGGTTGTCGAGCTGTGGGAGCATAAGGCGCGGCTTGGCAGAGGTCATCCGTTTGCTGCGTTCGAGGACGTATACTACGGTGCGTTGGACGCCTTGTTCTCGTTCTCGTTTGGGGGAGCGTTTGCTCACTCGGCGATACCAGCCCGCCTTGAAGCGGTCGCCTCTCTGGGAGATGTCGAAGAGCCTTCTGAGTCTGGAGGACCTGTGAAGTTTCCGGAAGAAGCGAGGAACAAGGTCGTCGATGCGATTCTGAAGCTGGCTGAATCTGTCGAAGAGGCGAGGAAGGCCGTGTTTCCGAGGTTTCGCTCCTGGTATATGCCTCAAACCGCGCGAATCAAGGAGGCCAAACGGATTCGAGACGACTTCATTGACCGCTAGATTGACATCGCGGTGGAGAGACTCGAGTCTCAGGAACCTGTATCCTCGGCAGTCGACCACAGGATGCATAGAGAGAAGCTCTTCGCTGAGAAGGAAGGCAGGAAGCCGGTGTTCAAGTCTGTCGGAATGCACAGCGAGGTATGCTAACATCTCCAACCGCTTGTTCGATGAGACTTTACTGAATCTAGGGGACGACGGCAGGTCTTCGGCTTCTTGATGGCAAGGCACGAGACTAGCGCCACCACCTTCGGATGGGGTTTGAAGTACCTCACCGATCACCAAGAAATCCAACGAAAGCTTGGCGACGAGCTGCGAAAGCACCTGTCAACAGCAGTCGCAGAGAGACGGCAACCAACTTGCGAAGAAATCACCAAGACCACCATCCCATACCTGGATGCCACCGTGGAAGGGATCCTCCGCTGCGCAGGAACGACGTCCGTGACCGACAGACAGGCCCTCCGCAACACCACCATCCTAGGCCACCGGATCCCCAAAGATACAAACTTCATCCTGATTACCATGGGCGAGAGCATCATGAAGCCTGAATTCGACATTCCCGACTCGCAGCGCACAAAGACGGCCCTCCACGCAGCGAGCCGCATCCGTAGCTGGAACTCGTCGCCTTACCCGGTGGCGGATTCCAGCCCGCACGTTGGTTGGTTCCGTCGAAAGAAGATGCCAGCCGCCAGGTGTTTGATGCTACAGCCGGGCCGCAGATGGCGTTTGGACTGGGGCCCAGGGCTTGTTACGGACGGCGGCTGGCATACTTGGAGCTTAGAATGTTCACGGTGCTCTTGTTCTGAAACTTGGAGCTTCTTCGCTGCCCAGATGAGCTATCCGGGTGCAATGGGTGTGTCGGGTTGACTGTCAAGCCGACGCAGTGCTATGTCAGGTTGAGCAAGGTATCATGGTGAGTGAGAAGGAAGCAATCATAACGCAGAGTTGTGATCTGCTGTGGACGGCATCTCTCCAGGTGATTGAGAACCTTGGGAGCCTATTAATATCTTACTCTTTGTGTCACATGTAGATAGTAAATTGCACGCCGGTTTCATACAATCGTTACTGGCATATATATGTTGTCTTCAGGATATCAATATTATCCTTGACTGCTTCGCACCAGTATCTCCTACGCATCGTGGGGAAATTCGAAGAAGTATCCCGATCGGATTATCATAAATGTCGGCGGGCCGGACGGAGAATACATGGGATTGGTTCCTGCTAATCAATGTTTTTAAGGATCGCCAAGCATTATTGTCGCGTGCACCACCCGGACACGGAGCCGAAAGTGGGTCCAACAGATCCGGCGAGAAGTCCGTGGACGGCGCCGGCAAAAGCGCCAAGGACGGTCGGAAGTAGACCACAATTCGGAGGTCGAGCGCACACCTGTGTGACCACAGCGGATTCTGACCCAAGAGGTCCCTATCTTATCCAACGTAAAGCCAATTTAAAGTTTTTGTTAGCCATAGTTTTGTGGATAGCGTCTCGACCTTTCTCCGGAAGACTTTGTGAAACTTATAAGTTGACGAGTACGCCTGTGGTTAGGAAACGAAGAGCCAAAGACCACACACATTTTCAAATTATACCCACACAACAAAAATCGAAGTAAAATGAGTTTCTTGACCCGCCATCCCCTCACCCGCCGACTACAATCCGTGCCGACGGCGGCAAAAGTTGCACCGCTCATGGCTGCAGGCTTCATCGTCACCGTTTTGAATCTTAGGCCACCGCCATCACCTGACGATGCTCCGGCATACAAGAGCCATAAAGACGGACAAAAGAAGCAAGAGTACCCCATACGAGGATGGACTGGCAATTTATAATGTTCGTTAATATCTCGTCTTTATACACTACATGGCGCAGCTAACCAGACGCGGTGGATGTTAGAGCCGGCGTCTCCTACGCAACTCCCCGAGCGAAAGCCCCGCCGCCGCCGCCTTGCACCGGCGGCCACCTCATTGCTGCTCTTCTCGCGTTACGTCGACCAACTGCCAAAGGGGCAAAGACGTGCACGGATCCGTACGTTCAATAGCAGAGCTCATATTAGAGACAACGGAGCTTCGTTCTGGACTACCCCCAACTCATCAGCCCACGGTCTTGCCGACGCATTCGATCCCGTCGCCGGTGTTCACAAGCTCGAATGTGAGGTAGTCAACGCATCTGCCGCCGGGTCTACTGATCTCACCGCGCACATCAATAAATAACCTCGGAAGATGACTCTGCTCCATGGGAAGTGCAATCTCACGCTTCCGTTTTCGAGGGTTAGGGTTAGAGCTCGAGTCGCATCACAACATGCAAACGGAGCCTTTATCGCATGGAAGGCAGAGAACAGCAAATTCTATGCGTCATTCAGAACGTATGACGAAAGACCATTAATTGGGTTGACTGCCGTTAAGCCAGCGGCCCAAGTGGCGCAATGTACGGTCGAAATTCCGAATCCCAAGTTACTCCATCGCCGATCTGTAACAGACGGCACAATAGGGGGAACAGGCCCGTCTGCCATCTATCTGATGCGACAGCCCATGTCGAGTCTTCGATTAGGGATCATGCGCTGCGCTATGCATCCTGCTTGCAACTTTCTGAAGGAGGTGTACATTAGAAACTGTAAGAGCGCTATTTCAACCCGTCAAACCTGGCTTTTATGCTGAGGCAAAGGACAGGAATGAGCTTCGCATTTCCCTGCCAACCCTTTTCTGAGCTGGCGGTTGTCGCCCTTTCATATGGATCCAGATGCACCGCCTGGGTTTGCTTCGCTCAAGCCGTGGCCGTTAAGTGGACAAAAGATAAGAGAAATTTCGGAGTTCCACAAAACCGTGTCGCGCAAGGACAAACCGCTTTGTGCGTGTTTCATAGATTGTAGTGTCACAATAGGCGTATCCGAGACCGAAAACACGCTTTTGCGGCCGCTGCAGCAAAAGCCAAACAAAATAGCAGAGTACAAAACCGCGCGACCCGTTCCTCTGGCGTGCCCTAAGTTCGCAGGAGGATGTTATCTCTACTAATTGATCTACATGCACAAGTCATACACATATATATAGTTTATTGCGCCCCGATAAAATAATATAGCTTATCTTTGTTGTTTTCACCACCCGCAGCTTATATCCTTGCCTTCCAGAAGCCCGTGCCAGTGTTATCTATCTACGTATGTGTCATTGTTGTCAATGCTTCGCAGTGCTGTGGTTGCACGTGGGTTTAGTCGCAGGCCCTCCTGAGTTCATTCCCCCAAGTCATGCACAACTCACGACCGATAAGATCAATGACACCTAAGGTAGGCATTTATAGGACTTGACCCCCACTCTGGCGAGAATGAAGCCTTTGCGGCGCTCGATAAGAAGTCGCTTATCTTGATTCTCGGCATTCCCGACGTGCCCACACACCAATCAACCAAGACCCGTTATTCCGGGAACGGCAATTGATTCCTCGGAGCAACAGAGGTCAACGTCAGAAATGATCTGCGAAAGTGCCGCTTCTCTGGTTTGAGGTGCACTCTAAGCCTTTGGGCTGGGGGTATGTCATCGTAGACCACCTATTCATAGCCCCCATAGTTGGTATGTACCTCCTCCAGCGCGTCTGCTATACTATCTCTACATGTACGTTTGATGCCTCCTTATATTGAGTCGCGCCCATGCCAAGGCTTTATGCATCGGGTTTGTCCGCTGCAGCTTCCACTTCACCCCTTCGTCATTTTGTCTCCAACGGTTCTGCTATCGGGACCCGATTTCCGATTTATACAGTCACTACATACCCTTACACTGCAGACTACGCTCCTCCAGTGATCGTCTGCCATCCAAGACGGAACTCTCCTTATTCAATATTGTCTAATACACCCGGCGGTCGCACGAATCAAGTGCCGACGATCCTTTGAGATCACAACTCGATATCCAGTCAAGACAAGACCAAGTACCAAGGGTCGATATCAAACGGAGCACCCGCCAGGCACAGCCTCGATATCATACGAGCTGTGCGTCAGTTCTTAGATATCTTCTCGATCATCCCATCTCTCGTTCACTTCTATCAAATACCCAGTATCGCACCTTGCTCGCCTTACTGCCGCCTACGACTCCACACTAACTCGACATACTATGGTGTTATGGGTAAGTAAAACCTCCCGGGCTGGTAGCGTGGGGACTGACGGCCCACAGGAAGCACTGGAATAACTGCTGAATGGACGCTCTTTCGCCTGCAATCGATGTACCGCGCCTGGTCGGCTTGAGCCACAGATACCTGGCAGGGGTATTTTACTTTGGCCTGCAACCGCAGTACGCACGAGTTTCAAGTTGTCGGCAGTATGATCTTCTCCAAAGTCACTGCGCTTGCTGTGCTTGGCCTTGGTGCTTCACTGGCCTCAGGGCGCAGCATCGAGGTAATGGACACACTGGTCTCAAAGCGTAGCATCGAGATATTGGAGACACGACAAGATGCGCAACCAGCAACGAATGTCACCGTCGACCAATGTTCCTTCTATTCTGCAGACGGGTATGAAGTGTCCCTTCCCATCCTCAACTGTATCTTTTGCAACCTGCTGACGCGTCGAACAATTTCCAGCATCTTGCCAGAATGTTGGCAGGTTCTCGAAATGAACAACCACCTTAATGTAAGTTGCACAGCTACATGTTTCGTAGTGCAGAGCGAGCTGAGCTAACTACTTTTGCAGCACTGGTGGTCCAACAACTCTGCGAGGTGCGCAGCTTCGAACAAGGGCTTTTCCCAGTGTTACTTGGACTCCGCCGTATGGAAGACCCCGCCTTTGGCACGATCGACGACACACGCGACCTCAATCTGACATGATACAGGGTCTCATTTCATGGCAATGCGACTTCGTGGCTCTCAACGCATGTACTCCGCCTCCCAGCGGGCGCGACGCTGGATATGCCTCGTATCAAGAGTTTTATGTGAGTACTGGGCGCAGATTGCATGGTGTCTCAATGCTGACTATGTTTTAGGTCATCTGGAACATTTATGGTTAGATTCCTTGCCGTTTGAATGTTTTGATCTCTCAAGCAGCCCGTTGACACAATGTACTAGCCATCAATCTCTTCTGGACCAACTACCATGCGTCGCTACTTCAGGGACAGGCAAGCGCCATGTAAGTCTCTTCCACACCCTCACTATTTAGCCTGTTAGAAGTGCCTCCCTTACCAGTGAAAAATAGTGGCTCAGTGGCCGAGATCGTCAAGACCGTCGCGCCGCCAACGAAGAAGAATCCCCACACACCGCTGTTCTCTCCGATATACCTGGTCAGCCTCGGTCAATTCGCGGTAAGCATGACGATGGCCCGTCACTACTGACCGGACTAGATGCTGACGGGTGCAACAGGCGTTGGCTCCTCTCCTCGGTGGTTCGATCGCAGCAAGCATGATCTTCGCTTCCCTGATCGGTGTTCTGGGTGGTGGATCTGGTCTGTTCAATATTCTGTTCCCTCAGAAGACGGTGTATCCGGTGCCCTGGGAGGGCTTGTCAGATGCATTGGGGACGAACGTCAACGAATATCAAAAGAATGTCGGCGCGGCTTTGACTGAAATCCAGACAAACTTTGACACATTCTACGCACTCACTTCGAATGGTGGCTTCAGCCAGGTAAGTGTCAACTTATTGCACTGTGAAGAGTTGGACTGACAGTCGGCCAATAGAGGCTCAAGACGAACCTACCGGAAGACACCGATTTCATGTACCACAACCTCAAAAAATGGACATTCAACCAGGCTCTGCAGCAAGCAGGCTACTTCGCCGTCAAGAAGTGCGTTGTTTTCAACCTCCGATGGCATACCAAGTGGAAACTAACAGCTAGCTTGCAGTCCCGGCGTCGACCCGCGCACGATTCCCATTGACCCGTATGATTGCTCCAAGTTGGACGATAAGATGACGTGCGGCCCAATTTGGTTCGATGGTACTGACTCGTACGGCCTCGCGAAAGCAAACGGTGAGTCTATTTCGGGTGAGAAATTCTGTCTCGGAGCTCGACTAATCATCCCCGGATGGTAGACATCGGCATGGACCGCATGAAGGAGATTCTCGACGTAGCGTTTTCCAAGAACTGGACGACGCCGAGCGAGCTCTACATCGACGCTCAGTCGTGCCGCGGGAAGAATGGGTCTGAGGCTTTTGACGTGAAGGATCTGACACTGAGCTGTGTGGTAAGTTGACCCTCTTTCGCAGTCTGCGCAGTCTGCAAGTGACGAAGAATTCACGGAGCTAACAAGATGCGATATCCAGTCTAACCTTCCTGTCTGCGAATTCAATTTCGACTATAACCCGTACGAGACTACCTGGGCCCGCGTAAGCCCACCGCAGTTTACCAACTGTCCTAACATGAGGGGCTGGGGATTTCCTCCCTACTGGACTAATGATGCCGGAGTGCCGCTGACCTATGTTGGTCCTTTTTTGGTAAGTCAAGACATCCTAAAAGAGATTTTTTCGACAGTAGCATATCGCTGACAGCGTTGATCAGATGTCTGGTGTGATTTATAACGAGAAGAAGGGTTGAATTTGTGCTGCTTTGTTGTGCATGTTGGCTTCGATGATTAAAAGTATTTAGAACTGATTCCTAGATACCTATCCCATTAAATGTATGGTAGAGCTTAAAATTTGATATTATACGCGCTTTAGAAGTATGGCCTGATCCTTCTGTGAGATTAGCAAAGGGCTGCCGATACAGAATCACCGCGGACTTGCCTGTCCTCGTGTACTACCGGTCTGCGCCCGGAGGGCTGTGATCGAACTTGGGAGGAAGCAGATGGCTATAGCAAGGTCCTGCGAACCATCAAAGTCGTGTTGTGTGATGAGATGCAGAGGGTGGGTTAGCTAACAAAACATGCAGCGTGCACAATGATACATAGCAGCCACGGATGACTGCGATCCACCATGCCACCCAGGACGCTACTCGCGCGGCAGTCCTGATCCTCGCCACATGTGAGACGCCAAGAGGGAGCGTGGGTAGAGACCATGCGACTGGGTTCCAACTCGGCTTCTGAGATACTTTAACGCCTCTGATGCCGCTGTCACAGGTCCAGCTGGAGGTACAGGTGCCCTGTCCCGCGTGGTCGACGATGATATCTGACACTCATGCTGCGCTAGAACAGCATGAAATCCATTTCTTCTCTTTGCGCTGCGTCCTGTGTCTAGGCCCTGGTCCCTTTGGCGTTGCCGCTGCAGATTCTACGTCTTCAGAAAGCGAATTAACGGCGCGCCCTTCGTATAGGGGAACCCTAACTTCGCCCGTGTCTCAACCCCCACGCATATCCTTGTTCAGCAAAGATAGGTTGATGGAAGGCATCAAAGACGCTGAATCAAGAGGAACCTAGCCTTCATTATGCGGGCCTACTACTCAGCTTCTCACAAATCTCATGTAAGATGCTTCACGTCCCAGGGGCGGAGCGTCTGTCATGATTACATCCCCGTCCGCATCGACCTCCCATGTGACCTTGCTGGTCTTATGCGCAGTGCTACCCCCTTTGCCTCTGCCGACAAGACAATTGAATGTTGTCTGGGAGCTGTTCACGTAGCGATGGTGACCTGCGCCCATTCCCGGACGATATTCAGCTTGAGGATAGGTTTGGTAGTGTCGTGTATATGTGGGGGCTTGTCTAGATGCTGGCTCGTTCACAAGGCGGTCGTACGCCCTTGATGTTGGGTATCTGGGGTCGATTTCCATCTGGTACGAGTTAGACAAGAAAGGGGTGTAGATGAGCGAGGAGTTGAGGGCTAGGGGTTGCGAAGAGATTAAGAGCAGGTACGCGGAGGTGCTCAGGGGTTGGCTGCTTTGTCTTTTGCAGGCTATTTGTTTGACATTAACATGTCCCAATGTAATATCAAAACTATTTATATTTATCGCAGCGGCATCTTGCTGTACCCTCCCGCGCTGCATCACTGCTGTGCTCCTGTCCATGTAACTCCAACCTGATTCACCATGCATTAACTGGACATCTCCAGCAACATCGCAGCATGCTTTCTCATATTTGCTACCCGATACCTTGGGTTCACATCATCTTCCTCTGCTCCCGAACAATCAATCAGTAGGCAGCACACAATTCCACGCCGTCGACAAATTCGAGTTCTGAACTCCATCCCACCGACTCTCTGCCGGATACGAGCAATACTCTGCCTCAAATTAGCACCCACACCCACAACGCAACCTCACAACACAGAAAACAACTTACTCCTCTCAGCCAACACCTCGCCCTCGCCATCATCCCCATACATCGCCCCCACAACCTCCCCCACCGCCCTCCCGCCCTCAACCCACTCCACAAGCGCCAGCAGCGCATTCCCCCTCGGCCCCAGCCGCCGCCCGTCAAGCGGGTACGTCTGCCCGATGTCCCACGCGCCCCGTCCGCCGCTGCAGTGCCGCATCCCAGGCACGAAGAACAGCCTGTAGAACCCGTCCATCTCCGCCTGCGTCAGCCCGGCCGCGCCCTTCACGCCCTCGAAGAACTCGGCGCTCAGCGCCGGCGTGACGGTCTGGTCCGCCCGCCCGTGGTACTGCAGGATCTTGCCGCCCCGCGCGCGGAACGCGGTCAAGTTGCGGAAGTCGGCGTCGATGCCGCCCGGGTTGAGCGCCGCGGCGAAGTCCATCTGCGCCTCGGTGAAGGCGTGCGGCGTCCAGGAGGTGTCGTTGTACACCGCGCCTCGCCAGAAGTCCTGGCCCTCCACGCGTTAGTACACCCCTTCCTCAAAACGCACGCATGGGTCTGACCTGGAGAATCGTGTACACCAACTCCGCCCTCCCATCCACGATATTATCCGAAAACACACCCGTGTCCGCCCCGAGCCCGAAGGCCGGATACACAACCCTCCCCTCAGAGTCCTCAATCGGCTCGTACGCCCTCCTCACAGACTCAACCTGCTCCGGCCCCAAACACACCTCCCCCTCCCCCCCCTCCCCCTCCTTACAAGCCATCACCGCCGGGTCAAACACATGCCTCAAAGGCTCATCAACAATCCCATCCTTTATCCCGTCCGCGCCATCAAACATCTCAACCTGCCTCCTCACAATCTCCCCCCACACCTCGTTCCTCACGTACCCCTCCGACTCAATATCAGGCCACCCGACCCTCCGCGCCAGAATCCCCTTGGATGCCACGATCCTCAACCAATCCACCCCCGGCGCGCCCACAAGCACCCCGTCGAAATCCCCCGGAAACACCGCCGCCTCCTGCAACCCCTGCCGTCCCCCGGTACTACACCCCTGATAATACCTCGCTCTTTCCCTCTGTCCATAATACGCCTCCACAATCTTCCTCGCCGTCTCGACTTCCACATGCACCCCCCTCGTCCCAAAGTCCCGGACCGTCTCCGGCCTGCCCAGGAAGAAATCCCACCCCGCCGCGCCGTCGTGTCCCACATTCGTCCCAAAAGTCGCAAACTGCAGCTGCGCGCCGCTCTGCAGGACAGAATAATCGACGCAGCCCCCAATCCCGCCGGTCCCTGACGCGAGCAGCCGGGCGTTCCAAGCTTCGGGGGTGGGCAGCCAGCCCTCCACGCGCACGGCGCTTGAAGACGAGGTCGCGACGTCGAGGACGACGCGGCAGATTGATGCGGGCGTCGTGAGGTTGAAGGAGGCGCCGCCGCAGGAGGGGACCTGCGGGATGAGGAGGGTGGTGTTGGCGGGGTGGAGGGAGGCTGATATGAGGGTCGTATCAGGCAGAGTGAAAGTTGCCCCGGTGCACTCGGGGGTGAATGCAAGGGCGGGTGCTGCGAGGAGTGCCGGGAGCAAGAACGATATGCATGACTTCATCTTGAGGTCGGAGACGGGTTGCGAAACACTTGCGAGCAGGCTTGAGCGCAGGTTTCTCATGCCATGTCGTCTAAACCGCCTGGGACCTGGTCTGGATGTATACCAAGTCCATGAGAACGGCCCGAGGAAAACGACACCCCGAACGAAGGGTCGTAATCGGACTTCGGCGCCGATGACCGCAGAAGTGACCATCTACGATGATCCTCCGGCGTCTACCCCGCGCGGGGTTCTACAAGTCATTGCGGGGAAACGGTCGATGGCATTGCCAATCGCTTACTAGGACGCCATTCAGAGCACAGTAATACCCATTCGCAGATGATGAATAAATTCAGGTGTATACAAATGAATGTATATTAGGTAGCTCGTCGGCTTCGTCGGAGAAGGACGCATCATTGCATGCCTGGTGCAAATCGGCGGCCGCGGATGAGAGACCGGAAAAGCGGGGCCATATCGCGGCCGGACCGGGCCCCAAATAGCCGAAACGGGCAACTCACCGGGTCGTTGCTTCGCACCAACAGCCTTGTATCGCAATAGCGACGGGAGCAGGCTACAGAAGCACAATCTGTATCGAAAACTACTAGCGAGTTGAACAACGATTTTCATTACATTCACCACTTAACATTATCCAGAAAAGGGGGGAAAGAAGAAGAGGGGGAAGAGGAGGGAGGGTGGGGGTATCTTTCATCAACAAAAGCCGTCTTCTTTCTCAACATCATCACAAAAAATCACTTCTGCATCTCCTGGATCCTGACCGTGACCCTCTTCTCCGGCTTCGTCCCGTCCTTGCGCTTCTTCCCCACGTTCGCCAGCCTCGCCAGGACGTCTTCCGGGTCGATGCCCACAGCGGCGCCCGGCGCGACGTGCACGACGAGGTCGATCCGCGCCCGCTTCTTGTCTGGGTCTATGGTCTCTTTGGCTTCGAATCTGTGGTGTTGATGTCAGCTTTGGCTCCTCGGCAGACAGTTTGAACAGTTATGGGAGTACACACCTTAAAGTCGACTCCAACTCCTCCACGTTGTTGGGCCACGCCGGCACCAAATCTACAATCACAGCCGCCACAGCGCCGAGATACTCGGCCCAGAACACGCTCTCCAGCTTCGCCTCCGCGACGAGCCCCTTTAGATTCCCGTACAGCTGCGCATCGATCGGGCCCAGGTTCGACCCCCACCTCGCGCACACAGTCAGGCCCAGCACCGCTCTTGCCAGGTGCGTCAGCCCGGGGGCGCTCGGGTCCCTGGTCACCGTCTCGTGCAGCGCGTACGACGCGTTGGCGTCGTCGTCCTCGCCCTGGTGGATCCAGATCTGCTTCGCGAACAGCGGGCCAAGCCCGAGCGAGAAGACGGTCGGCGTGCGCGATATGTCGACATTCTTGGGCACCGCGCCGTACAGCGTGCGCAGCACCGCCCCCGCGACGGCGAGCTCGCCGTCTTCTTCTCCGGAGTAGCTCTGCAGTGCGAAGCCCGCGAGCGCCTCGAGCGGGTTGCTCTCGCGCACGCTCTTGGGGAGCTTCATGAGCAGGGCGCCGTCGCGGTTGGAGCCGCCGCAGAAGGTCACGGTGCGCAGGTGAGGGACGGTGCGGATGAAGGCCTCGACGACCTCGATGATGGCGGGAAACTGCTGGCGGCGGCGCTTCGACATGCCGTAGATCTTGCCCTCGTGCTCGCGGTTGACGCGGCGCATCTTCTCCGTCTGCTTGAAGAATTCGCCCGTGACGGTGTAGGTGCCGACCGAGGGGATCGGGTACGGCTGGATAGGGTCGTTGTGCTGCAGCATGCACCCGTAGCCGCGGAAGCCGCCGCCGCAGAGGTAGGCGTCGATGCCGCCGGGGACGGTACCGTTGACGGCGCCATCGGCGGCAGCCCACTCCTGCTTCGCCTGCGCGAGGGAAGGGAATTTGTCGCAGAGCTTGGCGAAGGCGCCCTGCATGCTCGCGTTGAGCTTCTGCTTCTCCTGGGCCTGGACCTCCGCGGTCTGGCCCTCGAGGATGCGGATAAGGCGGGCGGCGCCGAAGGGCATGCTCTCGCCGGCGAGTGCGGCGGCGATCTCGTAGTCGGGCAGGCGGGTGTCGACCCAGGTCATCTGGACGGAGCCGCCGCCAAGGTCGAGGAAGAGGCCGCCGCGGGAGATGTCGACGAAGGCGGAGCGGGAACCCATGACGGCGCCGAAGAGGGTCTCGACCTCGGGGGCGAGGACGT
Source organism: Colletotrichum horii (assembly GCA_027406005.1). Taxonomy (NCBI): domain Eukaryota; kingdom Fungi; phylum Ascomycota; class Sordariomycetes; order Glomerellales; family Glomerellaceae; genus Colletotrichum; species Colletotrichum horii. The sequence goes on along the minus strand of JANVYB010000001.1, from coordinate 5,111,111 downwards.
GAACGCCAATGTTGGCGGCCTCGCGGATGGCCTTGAGCATGTCGGCGGCGTTGGCGGCGCGGCGCATGGCCTCGGTGGCCAGGACGGAGAAGTGGGCGGGGGGAACGCCATAGGAGACGGCGATGCGGCGGAAGCGGGCGAGGGTCTCGGCGACCTTTGTGATTGTCTCGGGGGGGAAGGTCAGGGGCTCGGAGGCGGCGGTGGAGGAGGAGTTGAGGGCGTCGAAGAGGGAGATGCCGGCGCGTTCGCGGTATATCGGGCGCAGCAGACGGGTCTGGGGCGGGGTGAGGTCCGAGATGGAGAAGCGGATGCCGTTGCTGTAGTGGGGTCGGCGGGCGGCCGCCTCTAGTCAGCGGGAGCTAGGACGCTAAGGAGGGGAGGGGGAGCCGATGTGTGCGCTGTGTTTGGCAGGGTAGCATCCGAGAGGGGGGATGGAGGGGAGATGGGAGGGGGGAGGCAATCCCCCAGACAGATCGCTGCGATGCGCGAGAAAAAAGAAAGCACACCCGATGCTTGGTTGAAGAACCTCGGGAAGAAGGCGAAGGAAGGAAAAAGCAACAACTCGACAGCAGGGACGACGACGACGACTCAGGAATTTCATTCTCAGACTGACCTGCCCATATCAACCAGGGCGTATAGGTGATTGGGGCCCGCGGGATCCCATCTTGGCAGCCGCCGCTCAAAGTTGTCAAGCGTTATGATGTCAGCGCTTGAAGCCATGGCGCCAGGGTTCGTTTGGGAGGAGGAGGAGGGGTGGTGGTGGTGGTGGTGGTGTTGCGCCGTACTGTGTTGTGTGTGCTGCGCTGTGTGCTGGGTTGTATTTCGGGATTTCGGAGCTGGATGCAGAACAGGAGCGATCTCTATCCAAGGTTGTCGGCTGCCGACATTTGCCTGGCTGTGGCTGCTTGTTGGTTGTGGTTTGATGATCTTCGTCTCCTCTAGGGTTCGCGTATACTGGGCTAGATCTGTGTGTGCGTGTGTGTGGGCAGAAAGGTGTGTTGTATGATGTGCGCGTGCGTACGTGGGATATATATGGACAGCGAGATGTCGGTGGGAAAGCGGCCGAGATGAAGACTGACGACCACACGGGCGTTGACTGATGTTTTGTGTGAATGTTGGAGAGTGGAAGGAGCAAGAGGAGGGGAGAAATGGGGCCCCTGGCAGCTGTTGGTGGATTATCAGCAATAGACGGCAGGAGGCCAGAATCCACTATCACTCATGCGTCGCCGTCCGTTCCTGTCTTCGTTCCTGAAGGGCTGGCTGAGGCGAGGTGAGGTCAGGTCAAGCAGGTCAGTCTCCGTGCCAAAGGGCCAGAGAGACGACGGACGGGCAAGAGAAAGAGTGGCAAGGTGTGTTGGGCGTCGCTGATTTGGGAGGGTTAAAAAACAGTCCTAACCTAATATACTCGGCTGGCAATCCAAACACCCTCAGTCAGGATAGAATACCTGGGTACAAAAGGCCTCATCTCAAGTATCTCGTAGTCCAGGTAAGGCAAGTGCAGCGAGCGAGGACGCCGCTAGCAAGACTCCAATGCAAACAATGATGCGCAGCAGCATTGGATCGCAGCGACAACCCCGGGCCCCATCCACCGTCTACCTAGCAGCCAGTGTCTCGTCCACCTTGCCTCAAGCATCCAGCTGGGTTGGGTCTATCTTTTTTTTCGTCATGCTTGTCTCTGGTTGCTTTGCTTTAGGCTGCCTTACACTAATGTGCTGTACTGGAGTAGGTAAGGTACTTACCTGGACAACTTTGGCCCCCCACTTCACCACCCAAATTCACATCGTCCCAAGAAAAAAAAAAGACATGTACCCCTCCTCATCCAAGCCCTGTCTCTGTTTTTTGCCTCACGCCAGCTACAAGACAAATACGTGGAACACAACAGGACAAGCCCGTCAGACGGGAGACACTTGTTTGGCTCAAAACACAACCAACTTGCCGTCCACATCACCTCATCTGCCTTTCGGGCTGCGAGATGTGAATCATCGCAGCCAATCGTGCCCCTCTCCCCCCTCCATGCCCGCTCAGAGCCGCTGCGGTAGGGATGATGAGGAGGGGGTCGCGTGACGGGACCACTGACCGACCGCACGCCTTTACACGAAAAAGGGAGACACTGGGCCTGGGCAGGAAAATGCACGTTGGACGCAGCTCTTCATGCGGGTCAGCCACGGCCTGCAGGCCTAGCCAGCGCTCATCGAGACAGACACGCTTCTGACGGCTCTCGCTTCCCCTTCCCAGCGTCACTGTTCACTACTTCCATGTCCCGCTTCAAGCATTTACCTAGCCCGTCAATGGTTACACAGTCTCAATGTCAGCCCTCCTTCAACCGAGTCGATGGCGACAAGGCGGCCAATGAAGGCACCCGGTCGTGCCATCCCCGCGATTGACAAGGTCATCCGGCACCCCTCCCCGCCCGCCGCTGCCGTCCAACGCCGGTCGCTGCGAGAGCTCGTCCGGGGCTCTGCCGGCCGGGAGAGCAACGAAAATTTCACCGAAGTGAGGGGTTTCGTGTCTCCGTGTTCTGCCATCATCCATGACAAGTCAGATCTCGACGCGGACGTTCAGAACTCACACGCCTGAGCCGCCTAAACCCAGGGTTTCACGCAGCGAGGGAAAGGGTTTAGCGGAACGGCGTCCTGGCTGACATGAGACGGCCTGATATGATATCCCTTGCATGCAGATGGTACGTGACAGGCGCGCACCGATGAACCAACGTAAGCATTTAGCCAAGTAACCTAGACCCAACGCCTACATGTGATGCTGCGCATCCACCCCAGAAGCGACAACTTGTTGTAAAAACAGAAAAAAAAAAAAGGCCCTTTTTGTGCTCCGTCATGGCCATATCGTTGACCTCATGGCGTCCTCGCGAGCTTCATGTTTCCCGTACAGCGTCGTGAACTCGTCTTTCCAAGCAATCGTATCCCCGAGCGGATGCGGTACCGCCTGAGGGCCGTCCCCGAAGGCATATGACCGCCGCAGTGCCAGATTCCACGCGAAGCTGCTCTTGCCGACGCCTGCTACCAGCCCGGCCCGGAGCATGATCTCGTAGTCCACCAGACTGCGCTGATCCCACGTGAGCGCCTCCAGCTCCTCCATCTCCTGCGCATCAAGAATGTCGCGCTTGGTGACGACCGTTACGTTGAAATCTTCGGCACGTTCTTCAAAGGCCGTGATGTTGGCCTCGGTCGCCCCGGATGCAAGGTAAGCAACGGGGGCGCCGCAGTCCGACAGGAAGTGGAAGTAATCCGCAGCCTGCGTGATATAATCTGGAAAGCCCCCTCCGGTAATGTCTTCCTCGGTGCGCAAGTGAATCCCGACGAAGCTCTCCGGGTGGTACCGCGTGCGCGGGTCGAGATTAAGCCTGAAACGGTGCGCAAGTGAGAAGAGCGCCGATGCGGCGAGCCGTCGAGCATCTTGCCGAATACGCAGAATACGTCCAAAGGACGAGGCCACCGCGGCAGTATCATTTGCTGTTGGCCACACCCAGAGCGTGTGCTTCAGGTGGACGCGGAGAGGATACTCCCTTGTTGCCGGCGGCGACTGCGTGTCCAACCAGTCGCGGAAACTTTTGTTCCAGCCCTTGGGGTTCGCCAGGACAGTGCCATTGACCCAGTCCTTGACAAAGGCGCCCATTTCGAATGCGAAGGCATTTCCAACACCGGGGACGTCGTAGAGTTCGTCCAGCGAGTCGTAAACCTTCATCTGAGGACAGTAGGTAGAGAGGACATGATGGAGGTGATCGGTGTCGAAGAAGTAGTTGATGTTCACCCCAGGCTTCGACACGATATCTTGTAGGTTTTCTGGCGAGCGAGGTGTGATTTGGGGTAGAATCAGCTCAGCTGTCCGGTGTTAGACCAAGAGTACGACCACGAGATGCCTTCTCACCTCCTGTCTCAATGGCAAAGCGAATGCAATGCAGATAGGCATTCCGTACGACACCGATACCAGCGTGTACCGCATCGCAGCTCATAACCAAGCCGGGCGACCATTTTTTGCTCATGCAGAGGTTGGTGATGGCCGATCCATTGAATTTTCCGTCGATTTCGTGTTCGAGAAAGTCGGCGACAAAAAGGTCCCTCTGAGTACGGAAGTTTCGAGCGAGCTCATGAACCTGCTGGCGCGATATTCCCAGATACCAGATCGACCAGATGATGATGAAGAATGGCCCAGCGATCTTCACAAACTGGAAGACGGATGACGACCCGAGCATGATGGGCAGCTGATGGATGTAATTGAATTATCGATGGGAAAGCATGGGATGGACATCTCCTGATGAGGAGAAGGGGAGCGTCAAAGAAATCACCCAGCTCTTTCGAGGGCGAAGAGACTGGAATCCAAAGGCCCCTCATGGCTTGAGATGTGAGAAATGTGGCGTAAACTGTCGTTCTTGGAATGGCATGGCGCGGATCGACAAATATTGAAGGGATGGGATTGGTGATAGCGCAGCCGACAGACTGCTGGGGCGAATGCTAAATGTTGACGATGGCGTTCTCCAAGTGCAGCTTGGCGTTTGGTCGAGGACAGACTTCGACTTGTAACATGGGCTATTGCTCAGAACAGACAAGTTGCGGCTCTGGCCTGATGAGCTTAAGTTGAGCCGGGACGAGTCTGTTGGACTCGTCAAGCAGGGAAACCAAAAAAAGACCCCCGATCCGCCCACACACAGCCTTTGCCACCACAGGAATGCCAGCTCCGAAAGGGACCTCCCTTGGCATCTCGACTCCGACAATTCGACGTGGTCGTCTCGGATGACATGGTCATGCGAGATATCCAGGGGCCGAAGATGGGATTCGAAATTTTGTGTATTCCGAGGCCACCAAGACAGTCTCCTCTTTCTGTTCCATATTCTCGACATCAGGATGCTCAAATGCCAATAACTCTGTGGATCGTGCAAGTCTAACCGAGTGCTTCTCAAGGCCGTCTGATAATGTTGATGAATGTTACCGCTAGATATCAAGCGCAACGGTAGCAGGGATGCTGTACAGGCAGTTGGCGCCACAGCATCTTCGGTCCAATGCTTCCTGATCTCGCAGCAACGTCAAAGCCCGCACAGCGCGGCGCCTGGCAGCATGTGCGATGTGATTGGCCCACACACGTTAGCCCTCTCTCCTCAGCTCTGGCGTTGCAGTTGCAGTGAACCGTTGTTGTGTGCCCTTGACCGTTTCGTTCGACGCTCCAGTCGAACAGCTTGTGCCTCAGCGTTGACCACGAGCTAAATCGCACAACGAAACAAGCCATGGAGAATGAAGCAGGGACGCCAGTTCCGACGACATGTAAGACCTTGAGCCGGCGAGAGACGAAATTGACACCAGCCGGGACCATCCTGACATCGGAGCTGATTGCCCCAGACGCATGCACAATGGCAGAGAGCATGGCCTTCGCATGAAGTCCACCATCCTCGCATTTCGGCGGATCTCGATGGTTCAGCTGCAGCGTCGCAGCAGACTTGCTGATCACCGAGGCGGGCCTCCTGTCATTTTCTCTCCGACCAAAGCCAATGCTAACCTGGTCGGCAGGCAAACAGGTTCATGGAAATTAAACAGTGCGCAGCGCAGCGAACTCGCAAGAGGCGCTGGGGTCAACCCACTTGCTGCATAGGGCAGGGTGCTTAAGAAGCGAGAAGCAGCAGATAAGGTCGATGGTGAAGCCATCCCAGAAAGGGCTCACCGCATCGCGACTCCATCGTCGTGCAAACCGAAGCAGGCATTGAGGACCGGCTGGTGCGCCATGTTGTGCTTCGATTGGCTTGACGTCAAGCGGCTTCACTGCGAATAGCAGACACTTTGGCAGGGTAGGGGAAAGCAGCGCAGCGCAAAGCAACGCCGTGCACCCTGTCCTTGGGATAAATGTGGTTTGTGTGTTTCGCGTGAGCCGCCGAACGAGGCTCGTATTGGTATGGTTTGTGGCCCTGTCTCCCAGCCTCCAGGCGTTGTAAGTGTAAGTGCAAGAGGGCCTGTATTCCTCGAGAACGCACGCGATGTTAGTGTCGGCCGGGATCGTCTCAATGGTGCCCTTCTCTTGGTGTCGCATCGTGCAAAGCGTTGAGAGGGCACACCACACTACACCTGGGCCGTGTAGATAGCGTGGTAGGATTTTGCTGGGTTGTTAATTGCTCCTGGCAACAGGGGAAGAAGCAACTCGGGCCTCCTCTCATGAATCAGGGCAGTCGTCGGAAGATGGCAGTTTAGGACCTCAGCTAGAACTTGGAGAAGCAGGCAGGAACTTCGCCTTGGGTCTTTCCCCGCCAGTCAACGCACAGCCCCGGGCCGCCGCTGCCCATCGATCCTCGCGTCACATCTTCATGCGCTCCAAACCTAGTCTCAGTTACGTTCTCTTCTCACTAAAAGGGGGACAAGGAAAGAGCTCTGGTGGCCGCGGGGAGCTGCCTTCCATGTCGATACTCAAATCCAGGACGGAAGGACACAACGGAGGAAGTGATGTGTGGCCTGGACCTGCCCTGCTGAGAGAATGTGAATGCAGGTGACCCTCGTCGACCCAATGAGAACCTAGGAAACGCGTGATGGACCCACATATGCATGTGCCCCCACCGATCGCGCTTCTTCGCGTGTAAGTCGCGATTTCCCACTTCACTCCTGGTCGTCCACCACCACCGGGCATCAGGCGTCAGAATTTTCCACGGTTCGCACGGATCACATCAATTCAGTTTCATCCGCCTCTGCTTTGCTCTACACACCCCGCCAATTCTCCTGCTCCTTCCATGGACGTCACCGCCCACAATTTGTGATGCCATGAGTCGCTGCCCGCCCGTCGCACTCACTCACCTTGACGCTCACCGGGCACATCTAGCGCTTCACCTGCCGCCCTCGCCGCTGCGATAACTTGCTCTCCGTCGACCCAAATGTGAGAACTGGTCAAAGGAATACCCAAGTCTCGCCCATTGCGACTGCTTCACCCACTCGCTCCCCGGGCTTGTTTCTTTCATTCTGCTCAGTCTAAATTCCACCGTCGACCGGTGTGACTCTGAATCATACGTCCACGCTCTTTTGAGACCTCTGTCTCGTCCATTGCAATTGATAGCTTCCGACTTCAACCAGAGCCGGCACCACTACCCACCCCATCATCCACTTTGTGGCTTGCTAGCCGCTCACTCTCCGCACGTCGATACTCTGTTCGTCCCAAGAACGAACGGCCGGCACGAACAGGCCTGTCGGCTGCATACGCAGAAACCAGCCTCTTGCGTTTCCTGGGCCCCGGTCCCAACCGGCCGAGCGCAAACCATCGCACAGGCTGCGAACCAGAGCACCATACCGCCGTATTCGCGGAGCAATCACTACAGGGCAAACGCGCCCTACTCGCTGCCAAAAAAGGAGACCACGAAGCTGCACACGCACATCCAGCTGCCAGCATCATCTGGTTAATTGTCTCACTGCCCCACAAACCCAGCAACCTGGCCGAGTGTTGTCTTGTGCGAAACCTCCACCGTCCGCCGTGGTCTATCCGGACTCCCAGACATCAGACCGGCTCGTGAAGTGGTCTGTCTTTTCGTCTGTTGGATCAACCGTCTGATTGAGTCCAGCTAGTCGCGGGATTAGCCTGACTTTTACTGCATCTGCTACGCCTGCGGCATCGCCCAACAACCGAGACGGGCCAGTGATCTTGCTGCCGTTGCTGTTCTTTCCGTCATCAGCATCGCGGGGGCCTGCTTTGGCTGCGTTGCCTCGACCAACCCGATCCTTGGCTCGGCGCGCTTCCCAGACTTTGCGCGCGTCGTACCTTGCCTTGCAACTGCGAACGAGCAAACCGACCAACGGGAGTCCTGAGCTTTGCTTTGCTTTGCTTTCCTCCCTCGTCCGGACTAGACCCTCGTCGTCCGCTGCTCCATGATCCGCTGCACATGCACTCCTGTCGTGTCCGTCGACTGGCTACACCACACAACACAGTGCATACGGAGTGCATGCGCCTACTGCAATCACCGACACCCTTCCCGCGCCGCTGCCCAGTTCCCTTGAAGGGCCTCCAAGACCCCTGTGAAGAAGAGGAGAGCAGACTTTGACGAGCCACGACTTCACCCGGTTCCAGTCCCAGAAGCAGACACAAGACGATCAATCCCCTCTACGGCGCTTCCCACTTCACGCACCACACCGCACATCTTCAGGGTCCTCTCTGCGGACATCAAGCACCATCACTACGCTCACCCGAGACTCCACTCTGCCACATGCGCTGGTGAGCTTCTGGACCTGTCTTGCGGCGCCATCGCTGGTCCGTCGCTCACAGACTCTCCACTGTCAGTCACCTTGGACGGCACGACTAGGTTCCCTTGGGATTAGCCAAGTGGGGGATTCTAGCGTGCTCAACCGCTGTACAACGCCCCCCCGGCCACCACGCTCTGCTGTCTGCACGGGGGCTCAAGCGAGCAGTGTGTGTGTGAACTTCACCCCAACTCGAAGTACCTTCGGCGTTCAAGGGCCCGGCTACGGATACCTCTCGCTGCAACCCTCAGGCACTGGGTTCAGGCTCAGGCGCAGGCACAGGTGTCTTCCCATTCGTATCCTGCGTCCCGCCCTGCCCCGACTCCCCAGCGCAAGCTTCGCGCCACCCGCTCTTCTCTTCTCCACCCCGCCCACCGTCTAGAGCTGCCATACATACTACACCGGTCCGCCTCAACCCAAACCGTTCCGATCTTCTCCCTCCCACCCTTCTCTTCAACCACAGTCGTTCCTTTCGCAAGTATCAGCCGTCCTCGGTGGTGGGGGCGCGCTGCGATTCCCGCACGACAAGTTCACGATCACGAGCCTATCCACCACCATTAACGACGACGATAACGTCTGTCCGGCTCCTCACGACCACGACTCTTTTCCTTATCCTACAGCATCGCGGAAACTTGCGCTTGCGACTCTCGATACACGATCTACCTACGACCCTAACACGAAACGACGACAAACGACGCGACGTTTTCTTTTTTCACATTTTTCTTTCGATAATTACTTGGGAGTTGCTACTGTAAACGGCCTCGATCCAGACGAAGCCTGCGCATACCTGATTCGCATTGAGCGCTTCATACCAGTCACTGGAATTGCCTCCTTGAGTCCTGAGACCTGGCAAGTAATCGCTTCGCGTGCGATCTGCGACATTGGTACCGAGTTCCATTGAGGTCACATTTGCAAAAGATTTTGCGCGCTCTTACGCGAATCGCCCACCGTTCAAATTCCAGCCTGTCTTAAACTACAGCCACAAAGACGGGTTCAACGGACGTGCCGCCTTTGTTCTCGGTCTGAAAACTTGTTACCTGACCTCATCGCCGAGCTTCGCCGTCTTTGGCATTCTTCCAAGCGGCCGTCGCGTGCCAGAAATCATCTTATTACCGGTCAGGATGAATACTCAACATTCCGGAGCGGCGACTCTGCCAAAGGGCTTTCGCTTCCATGATCCAGAGACGAACCCCAAAACACCGGAGCCTTCCGCGGTGGACGAAGAGTTGCAGCCACCGTCGCCTCCGCGTCCGCGCTTCAAACTGAAAAGGCGCGTCGCATCCAACCTCACCGCCCCGACGAGCCACTTTCTCGCGTCGGTCGCTGCTGCTGATGTGCCAATTCCGAGCATTGAGGAACCCGACGCAGCTGGCGCAAACATGCAGATATCCAGCATGACTTACCCGGTTATCCACAACCTCAAAGACTTGGATGATCTCGCGTTACATAAAGTTCGCGGCAGGCGTTTTTCCCCACCTAAAACGCCAGCACCCGGCGCCGCACCCTCGCTCTCTCCCAGACGATATCCCAACTGGTCCATCGACTCTGCCTTCAGTAGCGGCGAGTCTACCCCGGAATGCGAATCCAGCCGTCCGTCCACCGCGCGGTCCACACAAACCAGCGCCTCTCTTTTCAGCCGTTTCTCTCTCACGTCCGAAGATTTGCAATGTATCAGCCCCGAGACTGAGGCCTCTGATCATTTCAACCTCTTGGTTGATGCTGCCGATGAGGTCGCCGAGAAGCCAGTCAACGCGAAGGGGAAGAGGAGAAAGGCCCCTTGGACCAAAGCCATGAGCGATCACCTTTGGACGACTTATCTGATGTACCTTCAGGACCCGAAGGTCACGCCGTTCCGCACCGGCAAAAGCTGCATCCCTCCCCACGGAGTATGCCTCCGTGTTGCCAGGGAAGCCAAGAGGAGTTGGAGAGGCCCCAAGGGCGCGAAGAAGTCGTTGAATCCGAAAAGCGGCAGCAGTACCCCTACCGTGGAAGCCGCATGCACCTTCTTGCAGTGGCCACACACATGTGCAGCCACTCGTGCTCATTTGAGAGAGCTTTGCAAACTCAAGGCAGCCTCCTCCGCAGCCCGAAAGACCCAATTCCTCGCCCATAGCCCGACGCCTTTCGGCCGGACCGCCACAAGGTTCTGGAACCGGAGATCTACCCCGGCCCGGTCCCCTTCCGTCTTCTCGGCTCACGACATGTCAATGTCGCTGACTCTCAGCACTTCCGAGGCCATGCAACCTCAAGGCCCCCTGGCTCAACTCACACAGTCAAGCCCGGAACCCGTCGAAGAGCCAATGACGGAACCGTTTCCTTCCTTGCCTCTCGATGTCTCTAGTCTCAATGTACCCGTGGAGGAACGTCCGCGGCTGGCGTCTCCTTTCATGCCCAACAGCTATGGACCTAGTTCGACTGGAGCCCTCTCAGATGCGATTGCTGCGATGCCTCAAAGACAGAACCAGAGTTTGGGGCATCGCCGCAGCACTCTTCAACCTCCTGCCCGCTTGACGAGGAGTAGGTCCAACACTCAAAAGCGCGTTGGGAGGCCAAGGCTGGCTACTCACGAACCACGAAAGACGAAGCGTCCTAGTCTCGGCTCTGACCTGTGGACTGGGCCTTCTCCTTTCGACGACATGCCGAAGACGCCCCTCCGCCCAGATACGGATTTTAGCTCAACGGACAGCAACGTCCACGATGACCTGTTCGTTCCGCGAACCAACATTGCAGGACTCTTTACTGCCCCGATGCCAATTCCGTCCACTCGGCCAGAGACTGCTGGGGCATCTCTAGCAGCCCCTACTGCGCCTCCTGCGCGCCTGGGATCACCCTTCCCTGGATCAACCAGCTTCTCATTCCCTAACCGGTTTACCCAGCCGGAGGAGTTTGACCACGGAACTATCCGCCGTCCTTTTGCGACGGTCCAACAATCTGGCGAGAGCGGATCAGCTCCGCCTCGGAACCTGGCCAACCGCCTGGCCTATATTGACGAACGTCTTCGGGAGTTCAGACAGCGCGATACCAATCGCCGCCGGTCGGAATCGCCCTTTTAGTGAATATTTTCTTTGTACATTTGCTACGCCCGTTACTACTTGACGACTTTACGAGTTCATGCGAGTCATCTGCTTGATACCCATGTGGACAGACTCTTGCAAGGACATACCCCTCGACGGTACATAGACGACAGCACGTTTACGATGGTTTCCTTTTACTTCTCACGGACACATTTGCTTCACATATCGAGGGAACAAACCCCTCCGGGCTTGGAGGACTAATTTCCACTTTGCTTGAGATAGTGTGCGATTTGGACGTCATCCCCCTTTTTGTTCTCCTGGCTGGCACTTGCTGCCTAACTTCCTGTTATGAAAACCATGACGAAGGATATGATGAAACGACACTCGACGAGGACGTCGGATATTTTTCTTGCTTGTACTTATTGGCAAACCAGCGGACTCTTTTTGGAGGCTCCGGCGGTGTTGTCGAGAAACGAAAAAAAAGGTTCCTCACTGGAGGAAGTCACCAAAAAGGCAAAAAAGACAAAACAACCCCAGTGTCAGAGCCGGGAATCAGAACCGGTTTCTTTAGACGAATGGAAACGATCTTTAGGCATACTGCTGTCCTGCCCAACTTCGTGTTTTGTGAGGTCCGTTGACGTCAACTGACGCATGCTCGTGCCATCTTGTGTGATGTTTGGCCGCGGGACGGCGAATGGTCCTACGGCTTGGTGGCATCGACAACGTGCAGTCGAACTTACGTGAAGCGATTCGATGAGGGCAGCCGGAGAGAGGAGGTGGTTGGGCCTATCGCAAGAGGCCAAGACGGGTGTGTGGTGTGCTGATTTGGTGCGTGTAGCCGACGTGATGCGCGGGGTGGTGTGTGACGGGTATCTCTTGTCCCCGTCCATTCGACTTGCGTTCTAGGTCAGCATTAGGAACGGCAGACGTACCTGTGTGATTGTTTTTGCTTCGCTGATTCGAGGTGTTTGGATCTCCATGTTCTGCTGTTCTGCTTTTCGTGTTTGTTTATTTAGGATACATGTTGGGTACGCATCGTGTTTGTCGTGGTTTTCGAGGTTCTGGATGCTCTTCGGTTTCGGCTTCGGATGGGGCGGTTAGAGGTTTCGTTGCTAATATGAGCCCAGACGAGTGCAGAATGGGAGATCGAGGAGGGGGGTATTCGGCGAGTTAGTTGTCATCTCCCTAGGAGTAAGCCTTTTTCTGGATGGTCTCGACGGGAGATGGAGGACTGGGTTGGAATGGCTGGCATCTTTACACCTCTGGTGTCCTGCAGGATTTTTTGATGCCCCGCGAGTGAGAGTGTCTGAGGTAGGGCAAACCATTGAGAAAAATATGCCGCAGTATTCCGGGTAAAAGTCGCAGCGGGCCTGTTCCTATTTTCCCCCTTGACTAAGAGCTTGATTACACCATTAAAGAACCCATTGGGTGAATTAGCCACTCGGCCGAGAAATAATCCAGATGGTCAGGTCAGGTGAAGCTTGACTTTTGTGGCGGGGGACGGGGGACGGGGACGGAGCGGTTCTATCGCCGGCCACCACATCGCTGCTTCAGTCTGCCCGCCCACCCTCTCAGACACAGTTCGTCTCGAGAATCCCGGATATCCGGCCCAACCGCACAGTCGCTGGACCATGGGCATCGCAGACGCCCAGTCCTGTCTCACAGCCTCCAAATCAAGAAAAAGCCAGGTTTCGTTGCAAGGAAAAAAAAAAAGGCACCCCCACCGGTTCGGGCCTCCGGTTGAGAATTCTCGTTCCCCTCCGGCTCATCTCAAATGCGAGCGATCCGTCCCGCGAAACGAAACGTGGTTCATGGGCGTTGGCCTCTCGCATGGAACGTCCAGTATGGGCAATGTATAGGAGAGCAATGTGTGCTATGTAATTATTTGTTTCGTTACGGTTCTGGGCTGTGACATGCGATTGTCCAGTGGTTCGCCCGGCCGGAACCCGAAGCACCCGAACGAGAGCGCGGTCCGTCGTCCGGCCCCTTCTCGATTCCCTAATGTAGAAGGCGCTGTATCGTGGACCCTTTTTGTGCTCATGGTTTTAGCTCGCAGAGTTTCCTTCGAGTCAAGGCATACTTTTTTTAAGCTTCAATAACGAGTTGGCTAGGTTGCTTGTTTGCTTCTCCTGCACCTGAGAATTGTGTAAATTACGGCGGGCGGTGTTAGTGCTTCGCGGTCTAAAACAGCTCCAGATGGTCTGTCTGTCTGTCTGTCTGCTAGTGGCATGTTCTAATTGGCCAATTGGTCCAGCTAGCTGGCACAGCTGTCAGCCCAGAAGTCTGCCACACACACACACACACACACACACACTTGCCTGGGGAAAAGTCTCCGAGGAAGGGGAGGGAGGGATCACTGCCTTGAACCATCTCCTTAGGCCCCGAGACATAGACCTTTTAGATCCCGTCAGGTACAGCCAGTCAGCAGAGGGCCTCAGACTCCGCAGTACATCGGCAAAAAACACTTGTGGCGGGGGCAATAGCTGTAGAGGCGTCCAATCGAAGTGTTATATTGAGCTGTAGACTTTCCCTAACCTGGCCTAACCCTGCTTAGCGCCCTCACAGGCATGCCAGGCATCTTAGCACTCCTGCTTATATAATGCTATACTGCACTTCTAGCACTTATAGGCTGTTTGATAGTTACTAAACGAGGTATTAACATTCTTTTTGCTAAGCACTTTACACTTATATGCTGTAGAGCATTATATATACTGCTTCTTCTCTAATAATGATATAGAGGTGTGATTTAGCTAGTCAGAAGTCTGTTTTGTTATAGATATAGACTTATAAGCTATAATAGCTGCCTCTTTATATATAGTGATAATTTCTTTAAAGAGGTGTTATTAAAAACTAAATTATATCTAAATAAACTTTTTGCTGCTATTATTATATATATAAGCATTATACTAAGCTTTATAAAAAGAGAGATATATATTAGTTATATTAATAGGTAAGTTAAAGTTAAAATTTAAAGCTTAGTAGCTATTGCAATATATATAATGCTTATAGCAGCTGTTAGCCTTATATTAGTCGCTAATATTAATAGCATTTATATATTAGTTATATATATAGCAGAATTGAGGGAAAAGCAGCATCTTTATATATATAATAGTAATCTCACCTGTAATAGCATTATAGGACTTAAAAGGAGCTTATAATATAGCAGCATAAGTTACACTACTGCAAGGCCTCTTCTAGAGCTTTAAATAGATATATTTAAAGCTAGTAAAGCCTATAGTTATTATTAAAACAGAAGACCTATCTTTAAACAGAAGCTGGCAAACTATATTGTTACTAATGTTCTCATAATATATAGTACGTTATAGTATCTTCTTAGCCTTACTATTATAGCTTTTAAGCTTACTAAAGGTAAGGCTAACCTTGCTGTATTAAGTGTTGCATAAAGTGTCTATAGTAATAATATTGCAGTATTAGAGGTATTAGAAAAGGTTAATAAATATAAATAAGTTATTAATAAAGAAGTAGTATTGCTGTTAATAGCTAGGTAATACTAATAGCAAAAAGACTAAATAGGTAATAACTGCTCTTATAGAGGCTAACTCTTTAGTTTCTAATAGTAAGTATATAAATAAGAGAATAGCTAGGCCTTTATTTATATACTAAGCCTAGCAAAAAAAGTACCTAGCCTTTTTAATTACTTATACTTTAAAGCCAACAGGTATAAGCTTGCCCTGCATATACTAGATATTAAAGTAGCAGCCTTAGTAGCAGACTATACTCTTATTAACAGCAATATAACTGCTAAGCATTTATAACTATATTAACACTACTTATAGCTAGTCGCTCCAGTAGGCAACCTTCTTATATATTAATAAATATATATTATAGAAGCTTTCAGTATAGAGGTTATAAGTTAAAAAGTAGCAATATAGCTATTAAAAATGCTCGCACAAAAGCTATTAATTAATAGAGTAGCTAAAGTAAAGTACACTTTTAACTTAGTAGTCACTAAAGATATGCTCTTAATAGATAGTTATATAGATAAGTATGCCTAAAAAGATATATATCTCTGCTATACTTATATACTAAAGCTAGTGAGATGCTTAAGCAGAGTTTTTAACAGCCTCAGCAAAATTATACTTACAGCAGCATATCTCTAACTTCTAGTTAGTTTAATCTGCCTACTACTTAGCTATTTAAAAAGGTATAAATTTTTGCTATATCAGTAGCAGCAAGAGGCTAAGCAGCAAGTTGATCTTGCAGTTAAAATACTGCATAAGAAGCTTACAGTAGGCAGTAGCAATAATAAGGTCTAGAGGCTCTTTGTTACACTAAATACTTAGCAGAAGGCTAGGCATATGAGGGTTACGCTATACTGCTTTATTATTATATAGAATAGCTAGCTAAAGATCTAGCAGCAGATTTTACTTACTTAGAGGTAGAGGTAAGTAGGTATATACCTATAGCAGCATCAGCATGCTAACAGCAATCTCTTTAGTAGTTAACCTCTTAGAGGGTAGTTAATAAGAATTATTAATAACTTTGAGGCTGATAGGAATATAGCGCTGCATAGAGGCGTTAAGATCTTTAAAATCGTCAGCAATATTAAAGTTGCTATTATAATTATTAAATAACTTAATATCTTCGCTATTATAAATATCATCTATTTTTTAGGGATTTTTTAAGGTTAATTTAATATAAAGTAAGCAGGGGTATTATAGTAGTGTAGTTAGCAAGTAGGTGAGGAGGCCTAAGTTGAGGAATAAGGTTGACTTAAAGACGTCAGAAAAAGTAGGTAAATATTGACTGGTTTTGGTGGAAGTAGTGGTACTTAAAAAAGGTGGTTTTTACTGCAAAAGATAAGTATATTGACTAGTGGCGTAGCTTGGCTGGCATGTTAATCCATTTCTGGCCATGTAGCTGTGGGGGGCACTAAAAGGTCCATGTCTCGGGGCCTAAGGAGATCCTTCCCCAGAGTCGATCGATCCCAAGAGGATGGGAACGGCCACCTTCGATCTGCGGGCTGTGTGCGAGTGTTACATCACTCTCCTAATAAACGCCAGGCATCACTGATTGAACCACCGGTCCTGGCGGCCGCTTTCGGGAGCGCAGACGGAGTTCACTGCTGGCTGTGCCGCTCAAGTATTGGCAGGGAGTGTCCAGTGTCTTTCCCATCTCACCCAGCCCGACGATGTCTGGTCTTACGCCCGGCTTTGCTGAGAGTGCTCACTTGTCGTCTCTCGCCCTGCGGCGCGCGCGCCCTGCGGTGGACCAGACAGAGTATTGGCGCCGTCATTCTGGCCCCCCTCGATTAATAAACACCAAGACATTGGGAGAATGGAAGAGAGATGCAAGGACTCTCGGTTTCAATGGTCTGCATTCCCCGATTGCATATGCCTCGCCCAACACAAGGCCTCCAATGTCTCGTCCTCCGATCCGATACAGCCGGCCGAGACTTTTGGCGTTTGCGCTGCTGAGTTGCGCATCTCCGGCCCATTCTCCGTTCTCCATTCCTCCGTCTGTGACGTCGTACTGCACGTTAGCTCGACCTCTGAATAAAATTAAAGAAATCCGGGGAGGTAAAGAATACGAGCGACGAGCGTCAATGACAGCCGACCCGCGTAAAAACACACATAAAGGGATCTACGTTGACGGGCTGTCGCTCGTATCCCATTAAACGCCGGATGTGGCTCAAACTGAAACTGGCCAATTGCGTAATTCGATTCATGACTGACTCCACACGAGGTACATAGTCGACAAGGGGGTTCTAACCCCTTCTAGCAATGCTGACGTTCAGGGCTCGACACTGTGCCATTTCACCCAGCAGTCGCCCTGATGGCAGAGGGGTATGTCGCACTGAAGGCAGCCCTAGCGCGTACAGCATGCTAGTGCTGTATTCCTATCAGTCTCTCTTAATACAGTCCTTCTGAAACGCTTTATATATGCTTAGCACCTCTGTTCTCTCTTATGCTGTCTGAAATTATATGGCCTGCCTTCAGTAAGTGCAACTGTTGCTTGCAATAAATCTAGCCTTAAGCTAAAATTAGCTATAGAAACAATAAAAATATTAAAAAAAAAGCTTACTATTATCTTTACTGTTAGAATTAATATTTATAAGGTTAGTAGCATTATTATTAATATTATTATTAATTAGTAGCAGTAATAAGTTAAAGAGTAGATTTTCTAGTAATAATATTAGAAGACTGAAATAACTTAGCACTAGTTAGGTTGAAAAATCTATAACTAGCTAAAAGCGTATTAATTAAAATCCTATATATCTAGTTAGTCAAATTGAGTGAAAGTAAGATAAATCATATTAGCATCACTAATAGTGATCTAAGTATAAAATAACAGTTTTTATCTTCTGCAGGCAATTAAAAATTCAATATAGATCAGTAACTAAAATAGAGTTAAAAAAAATAATCCCTATATTAAGTTATATCTAAATATCTCTTTTTTTTATTAGCTGCATTATAGTTGATTTACATAAGAGTTTAAAAAAAATGCTGTTGCATTTTGGGGCTTTAGTAGGGGTCTAATGTCACTTTTCGCGAAAATGGGCAAAGTGGGTTTTGAGCCACATCCGGCGTTTAATGGGATAAAACCGCACTTCAAATTTCCCGTTTGGTACGTCCGGGGCCAGGGGCCAGCGGTAGGGGTTAGTAAGGTAGGTCAGGTCCTCCTAGCTGGGAACCCGGGAAATCGGAGGTGTCGTGACAGAAGCCCCGAGCGCCCCCAAACACACGCGAGCGACGTGAGCGAGCGAGCGCGCGTGGTTTACCTTACCATGTGGTTTTCGTGAGGGATTCCTGCGAACCATGTCCAGGGAATAGTACCCAAGTCCGAGGTCAGAGGCAGGGAGAACGCTGAAGCACGTAAAACTGAATGACGGGCTCGGTTGCGGTGACTTTTCTTATTCCACGAGGGAGAGCGAGGCATCCGCCAAGATACTCACTAAAAGATTGAGAACGGGGGGCATTGATTACAGTACATCGCGCTGCTTTGTAAGTCAGGCCCGTCCCAGGGCGCCGTCATGCAAACCATTCAAACGAAACAAAAACCCATCCGCCAATTTTGGCACCAAATACGTAGCGGATCGTTCCCGAACGAACGACCAGCAAACGCGGCGCCCAACCCCGTAAAAAAAAAGCACCTTATTTAGCAGCTTGTTTAAATTACATCAAGCCTTAAGCCCATCTTGAACCCCCATCGGGACAAGGAATACACTGGAGCACCCGTACAGAACGGGATGAAGTCGAACCCAAGGACTGCTGAACATTCGGGCAGGGGCAGGGGACAGGGACTCGCAGGGCTGAGCCTCTTCTCCCCTCGGGGCGGTTCTTCTCTCTCGGGGATTTGATTCCCGCTGCCTGCTTCAAACCTCTGTGACCTGGGCAGACATTCCCCTTGGAAGTGTGCAGCTTGAAAAGCACTCCAGCAAGACAGATACTCTCTCTGGAAAGACCTGAAGCCACCACCGTCCAGCCAAGCCGTTAACCCAGCTCTCGCCCAACCCCGGCCCAGAAGCCACAAGAACCCGTCCCGTTCGTTCACGCGAAAACAAGCCACTGGCCGAAGTCCCCCAACGAACGATCAACAAGGTCAGGTTCGGGCACTTCGCTTCTCTAATAATGGCTGCCTACCCAGTTCCGGCGCAGCGCCCCCCCTAAGGTAACCCCCCGGTCCGCCCAAAAAATGCGCCCACCCCAAAGCTCCGGTGGTCCCCTTGGCGCACGGAGCCGGGGCTCGCGCATCGATTGGGCCCCCCCTCACCCTCGCCCTCTCATGTGTCTTTGCATTCCTTATTCTTGCCGGTCGTCTTACACAAGGTAAGTAGATACCTTGGGTACATTGAAAACCTGGCTTTGGGAGAAACTCAATTCCAATGCAAAATCAGAGGACGAGCACGAGAGAATCCGATTCCAGCGCCGGCGTCACGCCTCTCTTAACCTAGCTGAACAACAGAATCCGAGCTTACAGAAACTTACCTACCCCAAAAGAGGCAATACTCGGTAAGGTAGTCAAAACTCTCGGCTCGGATGCGCGACCTTTTCGCGCAGAGATCGGACCAGGCACCGCGGCGCCCAAGCTTTTTGGGTTTTGTACAACTCACAGAATGTCCGGTGGTCACACACACACACACACACACACACACACACACACACACACACCTTTCTGGTCGCATGCCCTCTTTGCAGTCATGTCTTTGGACGCCGCGCCCACCCCTCCCCTCCCCCTCCCTAGGCCGCTACGCCCGGCTTATGCTGGTACGTCTCCGGGCCTTTAAGAGAGCGAGAGGGAAGGGAGGGAAAGCGGGGTGGTAAAGTCTATAATATCGTGTCAGACCGCACCACCACTCTTCTGATCTGCTTTTCTCGTGTCTTGTTCTTTTCGTGTTCTGGGGGTATCACATTAGATCGTAGAGTCTAAATCTTCATCTTACACAAAAGCTCCCAGCTCGACTTGCGCATTGGGAAATCTGACTTGCTTACGGCATAAGCTGTGTGTAACATATCCACGAACGACCTTCTCGGCTTCACGGCGTCACGACGGCAACATCACACAGAGACACACATACACACACTCTTGGAAGAGGAATAATTCGACAGCACCACCAAAGCATCACGACAGCAACATCACAGCATCAACAAAAGCCAGTTTCTCCAAACAGAACATCTAGTATCTTCAATTCGGGGAAAAAAGAAAAAAATTCCTCTCTCTCCCTCCACCCGGAAAATCTGATCAAAAACTATATACATCTTTTTTGGGTTCTCCACGGGAACACAAAAGAAAAAAGTTATGGCTCGTCTGAGTGTCGTCCTCACACAACTCCTGTCGGTCGCCGGATCAGCCGTCGACAGAGCGACGCCGCCGTCATCGTCGACCGCCGCTACCGCCTGCGCGCGCGTCGCGGCACCCGCGTCCTTGACGTGGTTGCTGCAGGATCAGCCCTTTGAGCAGGAGGACCCGAGCTCGTTTTTTTACGTCAACCAGGATATCGACGCCACAGGTAAACCCGCCCTTCTGTATGATGTTGGACCGGGCGTGCTGACCGAGAGTAGGTAACAAGGCCAACCGCGTCGCGCAGCTCGTGACGTTTAGCTCGACGTCTTCGATCGCAAACGAGGATGCGACACCGCCGACGATGACCCCGTGCCAGCTGCTCTTCGCGATGCCCGAGGACTCGGAGAGCTGGGAGCTGATCCAGCGCGAGGGCGCCGCGGAGCTGCGCGTGTTTCGCGTCCCGGAAGCCACCACCCTCGCCGACGTCGACAACGACGCGGTCCGCCAGAAGAGGAACCTCGTCGGCACGGTCAAGGTCAAGCCCGGCACGCAGACGATCGACCTCGGCCGGTGCGACGGCGGGGGCGGCAGCTTCGTGTTCGAGCTGGCGGACGCGGGACGCAGCCGCGTCGCGTTCCGGCAGGCGTCGAAGCCCGGGGAGGGGTTTGGCGTGTTCATGGGCAGCGGGTGTGCCGCGCCCAAGAGGGAGGTCCCCGAGGAATTGTGAGCGGGTGTTTGTTGACGGAGCCGAATGATTAAAAGAAGATTTTCTCGGGGGAGGAGGAAAAGGAGGGCGGGTTGTTTTTGTGTTGGTTTTTATCGTTTGTTGGGGCCGGACTCTTGGTGAAAACGTCCACCTGGGAACGGTTTCCACCGACGTACGACACTTCCCTCTCTATCCCCTTAGAAGACCTGCGCGGTATGCTGCTGCGCCATCCTCTGCGTGCGCAGATGCTGCGGCCTGTCCCGGCGGGAGTTGCTTCTGCGGATCGCCGGCGCCGGGCCGATCTCCATCACCAGCGGCACCATGAGGAAGTTGTCCAGCTCCCTGCTGGCGGTGGTGTGAGGACACCTGCGCTCGCCGACGGCGGCGCGGTGGCTGTGGAAGGAGCACTGGCGGAAGCCGAACTGGCGCTCCTCGTTGCGGAGCTTGTTGGCCGGGATGCGGAGCTGCGGGTTCTTGATGCGCGTGTCGAGCTTGCTGGACTTCATCTTGCGGAGGTGGGAGGTGTAGTCGGCGGCGAAGTCGGGGAAGCGCTCGAACATGGCCTGGAAGCGGTCGAGGCCGCTGGCGTCGACGTCGTTGTGGAAGGAGGAGGAGGTGGCGCCGCCGGCGACGGACCAGGCGACCATGGCGACGGTCCACCTGCGCAGACGCATGGCGGCCGGCGAGTCGCAGTCGCCGTAGGCGTACTCGACGAAGCGCGGCGTGACGTCCCAGTCGCAGCGGAGGTAGATGTCCTGCAGGGCGTCGATGGCGAGGTCCTGGAGGTGGTGGAGGTCGAGGCGGGCGGCGAAGATGTGCAGGCGGACGAGGGCCCAGTGCAGACGCTGGCAGGGAACGCCGGGGGCGTCGCTGACGAGGGTGATCATCTCGTCGAGGTGGCGGCGGAAGCCGTCGCGCTGGTGAAGCCAGACGACGAAGAGGTCGAACATGGAGGCGGACTCGTTGGGGAGGCGGATGGTGGAGTTTTGCTGCGGGAGCCATACTTGGACGGGCTTGCCCGATGTGTTGACGATGCCGGCCGGCGTGGCGTCGAGTTGGTCCTCGAAGAAGGGGGCGACGTTGCTGAGCATCCTCTTGTTGACACGGAACTCCTTCATCTTCTCGCCTCTACCGACGAACACGCGGGCCACGTTCTCATCTTCGCTTGATCTGAGAACGAGTTTGTTAGTCGTGTGTGCCTAGTTGGCAAATCAGGGGTAAACGACTTACACATTGCCCATTGAAGGGTTGGAAAAGATAGCCTTTGGTCTCGACATAGGGGCCATTGTGATGATTTATGGTAGTGCTCAGCACCAGATATTCGAGCTCAGCTCTGTAATAAGAAAGTAGAACAGACACACAAGAATAAAGATACTAAACCAAGGAAAAGGAACAAGTTGAAGGCCGTGAAGACGTGATGCGTTGCAATGACTCTCCCAGAGAGCTTGAGAAGAGGAAAGAGAGCAGATCACACACGAACTCCTGACCCAGAACCGAGGAAAGCTCTCCCGTTATGAATTGCTTCAAGTGCCCCCGATGCAACTCGAGCCAGGGCAGAGCAACAGTATCGAGCATGGGAGGAGCATGGGGCCGGCTTGGGACCAGCATAGGACACGGCATGGGATGGAACGGCGTGGTGGAGAGCATGGGATGGCGGCATGGCGCACGCAAACTCCGCTAACACAGTCTAGCACGAAACCCCCTTTGTCGTCTGCCAAGCGCAGTGTGTGAATAAGCTTATACGTGATAATCGACGTTAAGTCGGTTTCAGAAAGGAGGGACAGCCGTGGCTGGCTCCGGTGCTTACTACTGGCATCTGGGGCTCGTGCCGGGGTCCGCCGGGGCGGCTTCCTGGCAGCTCGCCTTAAGAGAAGGCTGATATGGGACAGCGGTTCACGAAAAAGACGAGATGTCGTTGCTTGGGACGGGCAGGGGTCGCGGTTTCAAACGTCATTGTCAAACACGCTGTGTGCAGTGGTGTGGGAGTCGTGCCGCGCGAAGTGCACCCTCGACATGGCTCGACTGCTTCAGGTGACAGGGTTGCGGGCTGTGAGCCACTGGTTTTTTCGCGGGCAGACGGCTGTAGCGGAAGCTTGGGGCAGCCTTAGCTGTGGCTGATATAGGACCGGGGTGCGGTGCGGTGCTTGGGTGCATTTCTTGACGTTCCCGCAAAAAAACAACTACATAAGTCTAAATCAAATTTTTGAAATCAGCACCTACGAATTAATTTGAATACTGCCTAAAAGTATTGCAAAAGAATCGCTTTGTTAAGACGAACTAATCTATCTACTTTTTGAAGCGTGCAGCATAATATGCATCCTATAAGCAGCAATAATGTTGAAACCTGCCTAATACTAGCTGATTTTGCAACTTATAAGCTTTACTTATAAGAAGATAGCACTACTAAAAGAAAAAGCTACAGCCTTTATTTAATGCAGCAATAAGCTTCTAAAGTATATATCTTTAAAGAACCTAAAAAAAGCTTTAGTAGTAAATCTCTATAACTATATAGAATATACTATTATAGTGATCTGCAGGCTGCTAAAAGTATTTAAAATATTAAGCTAGCTTTTTAACTTCATAGAGAAGCAGAATAAGATGCTAGAGATCTTATAAAACTTAGCCTTATTAAGCTAAGATAAGCAAGTAATGCTATAAGAAACTATTAAAGAGATAATATCTCTTATAAAGGATTTAGGTGTTACTTTTAGCAGCTTTTAAGGAGATAGACTTTAAACTGCTGAATGAAACAACTTAAAATAACTTTATATAGTAATTATTAACCCTTTAAATAAGATAAAGTTTAAACACTTTAATTTTAAGCTGTAAGCTTTATAAGACTATATTAACAGAAGTATAAGCTAAGCTTTAGATATTAGAGTTTAATCTGCTTAGTTTTTACTTTTTAAAGATATTAAGCTATATTTTCAGACTACTGAAGTAAAGCTTATCTTTAAAGGATAATATTAAGACTAAATAGATTACCTCATACTGAAGATATAATTATATTAAGTTATTATTTATAGCGTTCTAGTTAAAACCTATAACTTAGCTATAGAGTTAGGCATTTTAATAGCAATCACTCAGTTTGTTTAAGAAAACCTAGAACTTTAGCTCTAGCGCTTCTATTAGATAGGCTGGTTGAAGGGAAAACCTCTTGCAGCAGGTTAGTCTTTTATTATAGTAAATGCTATTACTGCTGAAGATGTAAATAAGATATTAGATGTGGGGAGTGTGATTTAGAGTGGTTAACTATGCTATATAAACTTCTATAATCAGAAGAAACAGCTCTTATAATATGCAAACTGCTAGAAATATAACTATAAAGGAGCTAATTATTAGGCCTCAGTTAAATGCAGCAAATGCACTAGAGATTATAATTATAGAGATTGCTAAGAGGAAATATATAAATATGCTATATATAACAAACTATATACAGCTTATAGCAAAAAATGCTTTGAATAAAAAGCAAAGAGATAAGCTTTAAAGGTATATAAAGGCAGTAAGATCTAATAATACCTAACCTTCAGACAGATAACAGCAGTATAGCAGGAAAAGAGAGACTATCACTAGGCAGCAAGAGGAAGGCCTTTTGAAACCTCCTAAAATCTTAATATATCTTGCATAGAGATAGGGATAGAGGAACAGCAATAAGTTACTAAGGTGACTTCTAACTTAACCCTACCTAAATAACAGTATATCTTAAGCTTAGCAACACTATAGCTAATTTTTGAGAAGATAAATATATTAGAAATACCTTTAGCAGCAGCTTAAAGATGCCTGCAGCAGAAATTTAGTAAAAATAATATTATAGCATTAATTAAAGCAATCTTAGTAAAACTACCTAATACACTTAAAGTAATAGACAGCAGCAATAATAGTTAAAGCAAACTAACCTATAAAAAGATCAAAAGAAACCTGAATTATATAAAATAGAAGAGAGATATAGAAATATACTAACTGAAGCTATTACTAGAAACAGTAGCTTTAGAGAAAAAGTTAGAAGAGTTAGCAGCAAAATATTAAGCTTAAGAGAATCAGTATAAGATATAGCTAGAAGTAATAAAGTAATAATAAGATGAGGAGTATAAAGTATTAGCAGGAAAGAAATCTCTAGCTTTCTAAAAAGAAGAATAGATCACTAAGACAGCAAGGGATACTCTACTACTTAGAACTTATAAAGGTGATCATAATAAACCCTTTATATTAGATATACTGATATATACTAAGCGAAAGATGCCAGCAAGAACTAAAGAGCTAAGCATAACTGAAGATAGCATAATAGACTCTTCTTAACCTAATAAGCGCTAAAGAAAGCCCTTAAGGAAAGCAATTAAATACATATTAACTCTATAAAGAAGCTAGCGCATTTCAACCTCAACCTTACCTTTATAGCAATAGAAGCTTAAAAACTCCACTAGGCTAATAAACCTAAACCTCTCTATCCCTATATAACAATTTGAGCTTAAAAGCCTATTAGAACAATTAGACTTAGCTTTTGCTTCGCCTTAAGAACTAACTGAGAGGAAAGAAAGTGAAACTATTTCTGAAAGTAACTCTCTATTAAGCTTAATAGAACAAACTAGCAATAGTGAACTATAGTCCTCTCCTGAAGATAGAGAGAGCAACTTTTATAATAGGGGATCTGCTGATTAATCCTTTGAACTGGAATCTAACAACTTAACTAGAAGATATAAATAGACTGATTATATCTACTTCTAATAGAGAGAAAAAAGCCTTTATAGTTCTTTAGTATAATATAGCAATAAAATATAATATTATAGTAAACTTCTTTACTAACCTTATAACTAAAGATATTATAAATATATCTACAGTCTTAGTATTTTAGGAGCTATATATTAACAAATAGGGCAAACTATACTATAAGATATATACTAGAGATAGAAACTTCTAGCCTATTTTCACTAGAAAGAAAGCTAAGATTGCAATAATAGTAAATAAATTACTATCTATAAGCCTATAGAAGACTGTTCATACTAGCAACTGCATCTATATAATAGAGTTTAAGTTCAGCCTAGCTATACTACTCTTTCTTAATGTTTATTAGCTACTAGATGCAGCAAGGAACTTAGCACCAGTTCTAGTTGAGGCTTAATAGATCTTAAAGAGCTGGAAATATAATAAAGCAGTTGTAGTAGGGGATTTTAATGCCTACCACTTAGACTGGTTGCTAGATGATGTAGCTAAGAACTTCAGAGGAAAATTCCTATAGGAGATAATAACTGCACTCAACCTTCTCTAACACCTAACACCAGCTATAATTATAAAGCTAGGCAGATGTATCTATAGCAACAGCATAGAAGAGAAGTTATTAATAATTAACTTTTGCTTTAGCAGCAACCTCTTAGATTTTTGCAAAATAATTTAAAGCTAAGAGGAAATATCTGATCACTATCTAATTTTAACTATTATCTTAGTATTAAGATATAGTATATATATAACTAAGACCTTTAAAGATTAAATAAAATTTGAGAGAACTAAATTATAAGAAACTCTTAATATAATTAAAATCTTGCTGCTAGAAGACCTCTAGACACTAGAGTCTATAGACGCCTATATAGAGGCATTAATCTATTAAATAGACCTTGCTATAGAGATTGCTGTTCTTACTAAGAGAATTAATACTCTTTATAACTGCAAAGGCTAAACTAATAAGCTTATTGAAATCTATTAAAATTTTTAATACCTTAAGCGACAAGCTAAAAACACTAATACTATAATTAATATTAAAAATGCTAAAAAAGTCTGTTGCACTTTCTAAAAAGCCTTAAAAGCTTAGAAGAGAAATATATATAGAGACTTCTTTGCAAAAGCAATTATAGATAGGAACGCCTTTTAGAAGATCACTAGATAGCAAAAGAGTAGCAGTAACTTCTAGACCTCTTAAATCGAACAGCTTGAGATGGAAGGTAAAACCCTCATAAAAAGCCTTAAGATTGCTAAAGCGCTTAAAGAGAAGTTCTTTCTACCTTAAGATGCAGCAAACCTTAAAGATATCAACTATACTAAATATCTACCTCTAAAGGAATAGCTACTTATTATAATCTATAAGATCATTTAGGCTGCTAAGAATATATTAACTAAAAAAGCCTTAAAACCTAACACCTATCTTAACAAAATAATTAAGAATAGCCTTCTGAAGGAGGACTATATAGGAAGAATAGATTCTAACTAGGTGAAGGCTATTCAGCAGCTTTTCAATATAAGCCTAGAGATAAGTTATTACCTCTAACACTTTCAAGATATAACTATTATTACCCTCTATAAGATAGGTAGATCTGCTAAAAAGTTAAATAGTTACCAGCTTATTATGCTACTTAACTTGCTGGGAAAACTCTTAAAATTAGTTATCTCTAACTAACTTTAGTATGCTTTTAGTGCTTACTTAGATATACTACTTATTATATATCTAGGAGGATGTAGAGAGGTTTCTTATGAGATAGCCTTCTATTAGATACTAAAGATAGTTTACAGTATATAGAATAAGGGAAAGTTTGCAGTAATAATTGTTATAGATATCTCTAGCGCTTTCAATTATATCTCTCACGCTAGACTTATCTATAACTTACAAAAGAAGAGCATTAATTTCAACATAATTCAATAGATTAATAGCTTTCTGAAAAAGAGAATAATAGACTTATGCTTATTAGACTATATAACACCTTAAGAAGATGTTTAAGTTAGAATCCCTTAAGGCTCTCCTCTCTTGCCCTCTCTCTATATTCTTTTTAATAATAAGCTTATTAGGGACTTAGAGATGCTAAGCATCTCTTTTATATAGATTAATAATATAACTCTCATTATTAAAGCTGAGATGAAAGCATAGCTAGCAGCAAAAATTAAACTTACTTTATCGATTTGTAATATATAAGTATAGAAGTATAGAGCTAAGTTTAACTGGGATAAATTCTATGCAATATACTTCACTAATCTAAAGAACTTAAAAAGTGATGATTTTAAGAGGTTAGAAGTCTTCTTCTACTAATACTTAAAGCTGATAGTATATAAAGACTATATTAAGGTGCTAGGAATCACTATTGATTATAAGCTTAAGTTCTAATATTATATTAACACTACTGCTGAAATAGCTTTTTATAATATAGAGAAGGTGATTAATAGTTTTAGAAACTTAACTTATAGGGCAAGAGCAGACGCTATAAGAACAGCTTATAAGGCTGTAATCTTATTGTCTTTCCTTATTAGCTGCTTAGTCTGATACTAACTAGACCTTATAACCTTGCTTGCTACTAAACAACTGGAATAAATCTAAGCGCAAGCAGCAAAGCAAGCCTTAAAGGCTATCGCTAAGACGTCTAAAGATGCTATAAACGTTAAAATCCACCTTCTACCTACTAAATTATAACTTAAATAGTAATGCCTGAACGCCTTAGTGCAGTTATTAGCATACTTAATAAGAGGCTGATTGGTTGATTAAGCAGATTTAAGGGCTTATTTCTAGAGCCTTCTAGTAAGACTTATAGCCTATGCTGCAATCTAATACTAAGGAATCAATATCATAATAGTAGACTGAAGTTTAATTTATATTAATCCCCTTTAAGGTCTCTTTCTATTAATAATTATAGATATTAAGAATAGAAACCTTATAAGGAACCATTTTAAGGCTACTATGTAATTATTATTAGGCCTAGCTAGAACTTATAATAAGTCTGTTGCTGCTTTAGGCATATATTATAATTATAAAAGCCTATCTTAAATGCCTTCAGCAAACCTCTTAGAAGCCTAAAAAGCCTCTAAACATAATAAAAATATAAATCTAAATATTATCTAACTGTTTACTAACAGATTAGGAATTAAGAGGAGGATAGGTGTAGCAGTATACTGCTTTAAGACTGAAGGCTAAAAGAGAATTTGCTTAGGCTTAATAGCTAGCTTCTCTATTTTCTGCAGAGAGGCTAAGGCGATTATGCTTGCGCTAGAATATATATAAACACTTAACATATTGA
Organism: Colletotrichum horii; assembly: GCA_027406005.1. Lineage (NCBI taxonomy): Eukaryota > Fungi > Ascomycota > Sordariomycetes > Glomerellales > Glomerellaceae > Colletotrichum > Colletotrichum horii. The sequence continues at coordinate 5,082,454 of JANVYB010000001.1, read as the reverse complement.
GGCTTATCTATATCTACTTAGATAATAAAGGAGTTATTTAGTTTCTAAGTAGACCTTGCCTTCATTAGGAGAAGCAATTTTTTATATAAATCTATAAGCTATATAAATTAATGCTGAATTATATCACTATAGAATAGATCCCAGCTTATTTAGGAATTGAAGGTAATGAGATAGCGGACTAACATGCTAAAGAAGCTACTAGATAGAGAAATGAAAAGAAGCTATCTCTTACTGAAGGCTCTTTAGAATATAATCTTAATAGCTATTTTCTTACTGCTTCCTCTTGAAAGAGTAGGTTAACAGATAGAATAATAAAAACTTAGGTTACTGAATAGGGCAAGGCAGCTTATAGCTACCTTTCCAGACAGATTAAGGCTTGCCTATATAAATTAAACCTTATACGTCTTTAAGGTTTGAGCAAGCCCTTTATATTAGTTATTATCTAACTTTATATAAGAAAAATAGGCTTTTGCTATTACCTACACTCTATTAGATAAGCTGATAACTTTTTCTGCTTAAGCTACCTAAATAAGAGCAGGAAGATACTACAAACTAGAGAATATATCCTACTGTACTACTTAAATCTCTTAACCTATAGAGCCTGCATATAGGATAATATTAGCACTACTTACACCTATATTAAAGATCTCTTAGATGAAATTACTAGCATAAGATGTGCAGCAAAGATAGTACTAGAGGTAAGCCTCTTAGGGCAGTTTAAAGTGGTAGATGTTAAAAACCTCAAATTAATATATAATAAGAATAGGGATGAAACCTATATCTGCTCTAGTGTTGAGAAGAGGTTTGCTTTAGCAGATATCACTAATAGCAATAAATGTTAATATAATTGAACTAACTGCCTATTAGAGGCCTGAAGCAACTGATAGTATTCCCCTTTAGTAGCAATTAGTGAAAGACACTTAGAATGCAGCAGACTATTATATTATAACACCTATTAAGATTATAAGCTACTATCTACCTACTATCCTCTAAGAGCTTAAGTGCTTAACTTCTGTAAGATAGCATAAAGCTATTACAGAAGTAGTTAAGAAAATTAGATTTTAGTGATAAGACCTAATATAAAAGCAACTAAGCTTATTATAATACTTATAGCTATATCATCACTTCTTAATCTCTAATACTACCTATAAAAGGCTATACTAGTGATCAGGCTGGAAAAACTAGCTCTAAAACTAGTATTACCTAAAACTAACCTTAGAAAAGGTGATCCCTTATTTCCCCCCTTTTAACTATATCGCCCTGCATATATACACACTGTTTGAGACTACTTTTGTTTTAGTGCAAGCACTAAAAGGCAGTAGATATAACATAATATATAAGTTAGATAAACTAAGTGGTTTTAGACCAGATGGGCAGCAAACTATCAGGGATGGTAGGGGAGACACTACAGGAGGTTTCAGCACCTCCTGAGCGCTGAATTAGTTATATAATATATGAGTAGAGCGTGAGATAGCAGCTGCATACCCTTTTAGAGTTCTAGAAGGCTTAATGACATACATACATACACACACACTTAACGTTCCTACAAGCCCTTGTTAAGAACCGTCTCGTCTGTGCAGACGATCTCTTACCAGACCGGTCCAAGGGGATTGGAGTTGCATCTAGACACTCTTCTGTGAGGATGCTGTAGCACACGCGTGGGTTTAGTGGTAGCGTACCAGCTTGGCTGTCAATCTCACCTACAGACGGCATAGAGATGGTATCACAGCTCCTATTTTTGGTGGCGTTTTTTTTTATAAACTTATGGCTTGAAATGTTTTAGACGAGCAAGCCAGACTGTAAGGGACTGGGCACACAGAGCGGCAATGCCGGGGATGACCTAGCTAATGAAGGCTGAAGGTATAGAGACGCCTGTAGGCCTAGGGCATAGAACCCTCCATAGTGAGAACTTAGCAAAGACTTGCTGAAGGTTGGGAAAAGGGGATCTTAGAAGAAGCAAGCAAAAGTAGCATAGCAATACTATACCTACTCTTTAGGTGCTTCTCTTATTAGTTTAACCTAACTATAGCTTATAGCTTCTAAATACCTTTATAATTCTTTTGCTTCTATTTTAATTTAAAAAGGTTAGTAATAATAATAACATTATATACTTAAGTAATACTTACTAATTAAGTTAAAGAACTTATGCTTAATGTTTACTAAGTATAGAGCAAAACAGCTTATATAAACCTATATAAAGAAGATAACTTTAGCAAATAATTAGAAGATAATGCAAATTAATAAGAGGAAGTAAGAAGCTATACTTTAAGTGAGGCTAAAAGCTCTAAAGAAGATAAGCTACTTATACTAAACACTTACTACTTAGGCAATAAGCATATATAGAAAGATAGAAACTATAAGACCCTCCTCTATAAACTAAACAGACTATAAAGCTAGATATCTACAGCTGCAGCTAATAGGCTAGCTTAAACTAGAAGGCTAAAAGAAGCAACCAGCTAAATGCTGATATAGCAGATAATTGCTATAATAGCTAGCCAGCAAGAGCTAATTGCTGCTGCGCTAAGTAACTAAGCGCTTACTAAATAATCACTTAAGGTTTTTAAGAAACCTCTAAACTATAATATAGCTTACTTCACTAATAAGTCTATAAGTATAATAAGAGAAGATTAGCTTATTGCAGTAGAGGAAGCTTATAAATATTATTCTAGCTGCTCTAATAGCTAGTATATCTAATAAGCTATAAGTGTAATAAAGCATACTCTGCAAATAGAATAGCAAATATATTAGCAAATGCTTATAGATATCTTAGAGAGAGAGGTTAACTTAAGATAGAAAGACTTTAAAATCTTTATAAGAGAGCAGTATATCATACTTAAACTCTAAGAATAGAACTATTGCAATACTTTAAAGCAATGCTATCAGAAAGATAATAAAAAGCTAATTATATATTAAGCTTAATAAGAGTCTATTAATTAAACCTTCAGCAAGCTAAACATAAGTAATATAAAGATATATACCTTCTTTTAAAGCCTTATAAAAACCTTAAAAAATAAACTATTTAAGCAAAATGTTAATTATACTGATATATACACTATTGCTCTGCACACTTAGAAGTTATAAGAGATTATAGAAAAAAGGCATATAAGAAGAACTGCTAGACGTTCTAAGTTATATAAGCAACTGCACTTAAGCTCCTTAAACCGCCCTCATAAGAGCAGTTTGCAGCCCCTTAGGTTGTCAGACTAAAGAGATTGCTATCTAGAGACTCTATCTTAGAACAACTGCTTAGCAAATACCTATATAACACCTAGCTCTAATAGTAAACCTTCTAATTCTTAGAGACCTTAATATTATAACTGTAAGAAGTATAAACATATTTCCTCTAACTATACTAAGAATTAAGTGCAGCTAGCAAGCAGCAATTAGAACCTTAACTTAAGATAGAATAAGATTAATATAATTTCAATATTTTGCATAACTAATACTAAAGACTTAAGAAATAAGTAGATATAAAAGCAACTCTAAAGAGCATTACACTAGAAATCACTTCAGTTCTAATAAAACAAACTGTTAAAAGATAGGTGCTAGCACTCTAAGCAGCTAGCAAAGTTAAACTAGAAGTTAATATAGATATCTGCATAGCAGTAGATATTATATAAGAAGACCTTATTAAGAAACTTTAATTAAAGGAGGCTATAAGCATTACAGCCCTTAAACTAGTAGACTTCTAAGGAAGGCTTATACCTGCTAGAAAGGTTTACTAGCTTATATTCTTCTTTATAAATAGTTAAAGATATCTACAGAAGATTTACTAAGCCTTTATTATAAGCCCCTACCCTAAAAGAGCAGGAGATATTCTCCTGTCTAACGATTTAATAAGGTGGGAAGATATTTATATTGACACTTATATATATATCTAGTTATATAAATGCTTTTTACTTACTAAACTAGAGGTAATTATCTAAGAAATTATAGAAAATAGCTAATAAGCCTATATTATATATTTAATAAGCGCTTTAGCCTCTAATAAAAAAGATATTAAAACTTTAGGCAAATATTTGCTAAGCGAAGGCTGGGAAAAAGAAATCCTTAAGGAACTTTAAGACTTTACTAATATTTTTAATAAGGAAAACGCAAAGAAAGTTCTCAGGCTGAAAAGAGCAGTATATTATATTAAACTGAAACCTAATAAGAAACCTCTATATAAGCCTATATACTTTATATTAGCAGAATAACTTTAAATACTTACTAAATATATTTGAGAAATAGAAGTAGCAAGCTATATATGCTGTTTAACTAGCTCTATAAAAGCACTTATGCTATTTATACCTAAGAAGAACAGAAGTTTATAATTATATATAGACTACAAAAGACTAAATAAAATTATAATAAAAAACTATTATCTTCTGCTACTAATTAATAAGCTTCTAGATAGGCTTATTAGCATAAAGTTTATTTTAAAAATTAATTTAAGTAAAGCATACTACTATATTATAATTAATAAGGTAGATAGATAGAAAACTGCATTTAGAATAAGATATAAGCATTTTAAATATATAGTAATACTATTTAAGCTTACTAATGCTTCTATAACTTTTCAAGTATATATCTACTGAGCGCTTACTAACCTCTTAGATATCTGCTATATTGCATACTTAGATAATATTCTTATTTACTTAGATATAAAAGAGCAGCATATTAAAAACCTTTATACTGTCTTATGCTGCCTAAAGGCTGCTAAGCTGTTTATAAAACTAAAGAAGTATAACTTTTATTAGACAGAAGTAGACTTCTTAAGGTTTTATATTACTTAAGATAGCATAGAGATAAATCTAAAGTAAGTCTAAGTAGTTGCTAAATAGCTAGTACTAAAGTCTTTTAGAGATATATAAATATTTTTAAGATTTTGCAACTTCTATTATAAGTTTATTATAAGATATTCCTATATTGCTGCTTTTATAAATAGCATACTTAAAGGAAGCTAAAACAGCATAAAGTTAGAAGCCTTTATTTAGATAGAGGAGATATAAACTGCATTTAAGATGCTTTAGAAAGCATTTGCTAAAGCTTTAATGCTAAAATATTATAACTTAATGCTAGAAATAAGAGTTAAGATTGATATATTCATTTAAGCAGCATTCAGCATGCTTTTACAGAAGTATAGCATAGTCTGACACTTAGTAGCCTTTTAGTTAAGAAAGCTGTTAGATATAGAGAAACGCTAAGCTATAGAGCAGCAAGAGCTTCTAGCAATTATAGAAAGTTTAGATTATTAGGCTTAGTATCTATAAGGACTTCTTGAAAAGTTTCTAGTTCTCACAGACTATATAGTGCTGAAAGGAATGCTTACTGCACTTATGCAGAATATTTATAAAAGGCTTACCTGATAGGTTTATTGCCTATCTATATTTAATTTTGAAATTTAATATAGGTTAGAGGTTATAAATCTAGCAGATAGACTGTTATAACATTCTGATTATATAGTAGAAAATGCAAAAATAAATAATATGCTTCCTACTTTTAGAAAAAAGCTTAAGCTTATCAGCTAGCTTTCAGCAATAAATTGCTAATATATCACTAAGCTTAAAGAGATTATAGCTACTATAAAAACTTATATCTAAGCTGTTTAGTAAAGCATATAAGAACCTTGCTAGAAGGCTAGCTCTAAAGTTAAAGGATTCTCACCTTTAGGTTAGCACTACCCTATAGAGGGAACTAACGATCTACTGCATTAAAGTATATATATCAATACTATCACCTGCTTAAAATTGCATGCAGGTGCTATGCTAACTGCTCTATAGGAGATTAGCGATATACTAAAAGACTTAGAGGGAGCTAGAGTTACTATGCTAGAATAGTATATCCTATATGCTGTAATAAAGAAGCTTATTTAGAACAAAACAGCTTATATATTGCAATTAGGCGTAGATCTTAAACAGATAGTTAGAGGACTACAGACTAAAGATTACTTCTATAGAGATCTTATAATTAAAGTTTGCTAAAATGCTAGAGAACACTAAAAATACTAACTTAATAAGAATAATATCTTTTAGTTTAAAAGAAGACTTATTATTCTAAAAGAAAGATCTCTCTGCTATAAAATCCTAAGAAACCACTATAATACACTTAGATTAAGGCATATAGAGGCAAATAAAACAGCTGAACTGATCTTACAAAAGTTTTATTAGCTATATCTAATAGAAGATATATAGCAATATATTGCTAAATGCCTATACTGCTAGAAGGTATGCATACTATAATATAAACTATATAGACTGCTGTAAATATTAGAACTGCTAGCATACCTATTTTAATAGATTTCTCTAAACTTCTTAACCAGCTTATTAGAAAGTTACTAAGATAATAGGATTATTTATAATGCAATTTTAGTAGTTATATGCAGAATAACTAAAGTAGTCTGATTTTTAGCAACAACTAAGTAACTAAATGCTGCAGGCTTAGTGAGGATCTTATACTAAGAGATTGAGTGCTAATATAGCATGCTTAAAGCTATTATCAGCAATAGAAATAAACTAATTATCAGTTAGTTCTAGTGAGACTAAACTAAAGCCTAAGATATAAAAGAGCGTATCTCTATAGTGTAGCACTTATAAACAGATAGTTAGACAGAAAAGATATATCAGACTTTAACTATATATCTCTTAAAGTTTAGCAAAGGTCTATATAACTAATAGGTAATACAGCTAGTTAAAGCTAAATTCTTATATAATAATAGCAAATATACTACTATCAGTATATTGCTATTTGAAGCCTTTATAGAATACTATTTGAGAATAATTAACTACTGTTTGCTATATATTAACTTTAGAACCTAAGAGGTTGAGGAAAAACTTAAGAAGCTAATAGAGGTTTGCTAAAAGATAGCTGAGAATTAGCAGCATATAACTGAAGCATAAGCTAAAAATATAAATATTAGAAGAAAAATATAATTATATAATATTAGAGATGTTATAAAACTCTTAATTAAAAACTTTTATTTTGCAAAAAGTTAGCAAAAGCTTGCTCTATAATTTATTCCTATACTAGTTACAGAAGTTATAAGCCTTAACACCTATAGAGTATAGCTTCTAGAGAAGTATAATCAGATATATAATATCTTTTCTGTTGCACTACTAGAGCTATAGTATAGCTAAAAGTTTGCTAAAAGACTGCTTTTAAACTTAGAAGAAAACCTTAAAGAATAAGAGGTTAAAGATATTATATTGCAAAGAGAAGCGCTAGAGGGCTTTTTATATCTAGTTAAGTAGAAAGGCTAGTTAGTAAAATATAATATCTAAAAGCTTGAAAAATATTTAGTAAATATTTTATAAATTCTTATAGAATTTAAGAAGTAGCAGCATAAGTTGCATTATAAGTAGGATAATAAGTAGTATAGAGAAAATAAGAAAAGTTAATTAACTGCAAAACAGCTAAAACACTAGCAAAAACTCTTTAAACCCCCTATAAAAGCAATATAAAACTATAAATATCTAACTAAAAACATTTTATAGAAATCTACTATACTCTTGCTAAAGTTTCACTAATAATACTACTCTTTATCTTTCTCACTATCTTTATTATTATTATCTTCATTTTTATCTTCCTCTTCTTCTTCTTTCTCATCCTCAGCCTTATTCTTATTATCTTTATCCTCACTATTATTACTGTTGCTAGTTATACTGCTATTCTTATCCTATAGATTATTACTAAACTTATTAAAGTTGCTGTTATTACTATCCCCTCTATTAAAAGAATTATCTTTATTATCAGTATTAACTAAGTTTTAGCAAACTGCTGCTAAATGCTTACTAATATCTTTATAAGAATTAAGGCAGAGCATAAGACTACTACTAATAGTCTTAAAGATTGCAATTAGAGCATAGCAACAAATATTATAAAGTATGCAGGCATTTTAAATCTTTAAAGGATCTTATAAAGGAAGTGCAGCTATATGAAGATTGCTTTTTAAGAGATATATTGCTAAGATGTCAGTAAGCCTATTGAGGAAGTCAGCTTATTTAAAGATATAGGTTTTATTATATAGATAGAAAAGAAGAATACTTTTAATCTACTTTATAATTTTATCTATTTTATTTTAGTCTTTAGCTTAGCAAGCTAGCTATAAACACCTATTAGTATAAAAGTGAAGATAAAATAGACTATAGAATAAAACTTATATCTAAAGATATTTAGAGTTATATCTATATATAAGCAGCAGCACTCTCTTTAATATCTATAACTACTAATTAGTTGTTATAATTCTTAATATCTTACTAAAGGCTGGTAAGGTTTACTAACTACTTATAGAAACCTTAGAGAAGCATCTAACCCTTTTTAATTGCAGTGAAGATACAGTAAATCTCATGCTAGCAGTAATAACCAGCTTCAATCTAATAGATGCAATGCTTAACCTAGTTCTAATAGTAGTAAATAGTTAAAATAAAGCAGAAAGAAATCTAGAAGTGAAACAGTTAGCTTATGCCTTCTCTGAATAATCGCTAAACTTACTCTGCAGCATTTAACACTGCACAACCAGCATAACTTATATATATAATCTCTATTATAAGTGTAAGTATAAACAACTTTGCTGCTCTTATAAAGCTATAATATACAGCTAATATAAAGCTTGCTGCTATTAGATTAGTTGCACTAGCATATGCTATCACTAAGCTTAGAATTATTAAGACTATACTTAGTAAGAATCTAAGTAATAAAGCTTTCTGCACTTATAATGTTAGTTATAGAAGTATTATAAAGTAGTGAAATATCTATAAAGGGTTTATAGAGGCTTAATGAAGCTTGCATAATATAAAGATGCAAAAGGATATATTGTTGTGAAGAAAAGAAGAACTAGACTGAGGTAGAGAAAAGCTGTCACTTTATAGATAATTATAAGGCTTTATTAAATAGTTATAGAGGCAGGCGCAACATCAGATGAAGTGAATAATAGTTATTTACTATAGTAGGTGCTACTAAAAGTGAGAAGGTAGGTATAGTGAATTAATAACAGCAGTTGCTATTTAACTTAATTAACAGCCTTATAATACACCTATTTAAAAGAGAAATAATAGGATGAAAAATGAAGCTATTATAAAGAACACTATAAAGATATTATATTAGGAAACCTTACTGAATAAAAGGTGAGTTTGTAGGGAATAAGAGCAATAAAACATTTAGATAACTATATTTACTAAAAAGAAGAATAAATATCACTTTCTTTAAAAATAACTAATAAAAAGGTTTAAAATAAAAAAACCTATATATAGCCTAAAAGACCTTAATTAATAATAACTATAATAACAACAGCCTAAACAGATAATAAAGCTTTTACTAAATATATAACAGCTACCTGCTATGCTAAATAACAAAAAAGAATAATAAAAGCTGCTCTAGATAACAAAAGAAGACTGCTGCAGCCACTTCAAACTGAAGGCTGACTATATAATAGAGACTACTATAACTAGAAAGAGGATAATTATAAAGGATTAAGCATATAGAGCAGTAATACTAGAGATAACCTAGCTAATAAAGGCTGAAGGTATAGAGACGCCTGTAGGCCTAAGGCATAGAACCTTCTACAGCAAGAACTTAGTAAGGACTTACTGAAGGTTAGGAAAAAGGGATCTTAGAAGAAGCAAACAAAAGTAGCGCAGCAATATTATACCTACCCTTTAGATGCTTCTCCCATCAGTTTGACCTAACTGTAGCCTATAGCCTCTAAATACCTTTACACAGACGAAGAGTTGAGGCGTCTTATGTTGTTATTTCCTTGTCAGTTATAGCTAATAAACAAGCTAAGCAGGTTGTGAAAAGGATTATGTTAGCTCTTATAACCCTAGCTATCCTATTAAACGCCAGATATAGCTCAAACTGAAACTGGCTAATTGCATAATTTGATTCATAACTGACTCCACATAAGGTATATAGTTAACAAAGAGGTTTTAACTTAAATTTCACTCTATATATCCCTTCTAGCAATACTAACGTTCAGGGCTCAACACTATGCTATTTCACCCAGCAGTCGCCCTAACAGCAGAAAGATATGTCGCACTAAAAGCAGCCTTAATATGTACAGTATGCTAATGCTATATTCCTATTAGTCTCTCTTAATATAGTCCTTCTGAAACACTTTATATATGCCTAACACCTCTCTTCTCTCTTATGCTGTCTGAAATTATATAGCTTACCTTTAGTAAGCTGAATAATTAAAGAAAACCTTTTTTTAAATATAATACTTTTAAATTTAGCTATTAATTATTTATAAAGTTTATAATAAAATATAGCAGAAAGCTTTTTATAATATAGGTTTAAAGCTTTATAGAGTAAATATATATTAGTAAGTATAACCTCTATAGGTATATAAAAGTTAGTAAATATTACTTTAAAATGTTTTATTAGCAGTTAATATATTTAGTAAAAAATTGAAGGCTATAAGCTGCTAGCTGCTATAGCAGCTGCAATATATAGCAATACTTCTGCAGTTAGCTCTATATTAGTTGTTAATATTAACACTATTCATACTATAGTTATATATATCGATTAGAGTAAGTATAAGTAGTTATTTAATAGCAATAGTAATAATAGGTAGCTTCTGCTTAGATTAGCTAGCAGTATTAATATGCAAGCTAGTAGGGCTAGTAATAAGGTTGATCTAGAAGGGTATTTATAACGTTCTAGCTGAAGTTAATATAGCTAGAAGACGCCTATGCCAGCATAAGGTGGCAATCTCCCTGCTATCAAACATACTGCTGATTAGAAGCATAACAGCATTATTTTTAAATGCAAATTAGCAGGCTTTGCTGTTTGAGGTAGGGTATATATATAGGTAGCTTTAGGGGATATAGTCACTCTTTTTATTATTAGCTTATAGCTGCCTAAGTAGCTTAATAACCTTAAAGTTTAGCTTAGTAGTGCTAGTAGCAGCAATAGGTAGCTGCAGTTAATATAAGTAATATATAAGATTAATAGTAGTAAATAAGTTATTAGTAAAAATATAGTAGTAAGCAGTAGCAGCCTCTAGCTAGAGGTAGTAGGTAGATAGATATTATAATAGGGTGATAATAACAGCTTAGGTAGATGCTAGTTGCTTAGCTACTAGCAGCTTTTATAGCACTTTTTTCCCTATAAGAGAGGTAAAACCCTATATTGCCTCTACTGAGGCTTAAACCTAGGCCTCTAGCAGAGGGATAGAGTTAACGCTAAGAAGGCTCTTTTTGGCAGTAGCAGCCTCTGAAGTTAATAATAGGTTAGTATGCATATAAGGGATCTATAAGAGGAAGTAGCCCTGCTAGACTGCTACCTACAGTTTGAACTTAACTTTAATAGGCTTCTTAGGCATCTTAACGATATTATAAGACCTTCTTTAGAAGCAGATTATACACTTATTAACAGCAATAATAGTGCTAAGGTTCTATAGCTGTAGAGATACCTCTTATATTTAGATTAACTATAGCTTAACCTTCTGCTAGATCTCTGTAGGAGGGTTAGGTATATCTAGATCCTATAGGCAGAAGTTAAGATATAGGGTAGTAAAGCAGTTATAAGAGAGCTACTTAGTAATATTATAAGTAAAGTGTGAAGGATCAGTCAACTAGTAATAATTGAGGTTAGATTTATAGTGAACTAATATATAGATTAATATAGTGAGAAAGATATAGATCTCTGCTAGTAAGATCTTAAAATATAGCTTAGTTTGCAATACTTTCCGCTTTAAGCCTTGCTAAAGGCTACTAGCACTAACTTGCTGCTACTAGAAGCGTTTGTTAGTATAGTCAGCCTACTTAGCAACATTAGCAGCAATAATAAAGTGTAGAAATAGATTGAGAGAGGTCTCACTAATAAGATTAGCAGCAACTAATATATAGCCTACAGGCTGCAGCTTCTGAAAAGAGTTATAACAGTATAACTCTAGAATACTGCTATTAAGCCACTCTTTTAGTAAATACTATATAGTCAGCTTAAGCCTGAAAAAAGGGTGTTTTTTAGTGCTATTAAAGGTTAAAAGGGTAAGAAAGGTTGAAGTAGCTTGCAATAAAGCTTGCAATAAAGCTTAAGTAGAGGATAGCTTAGATATAACTATTGCTTATAATAAATCCAGCCCTAAGCTAAAATTAGCTATAGAAACAATAAAAGTATCAAAAAAAAGAGCTTACTATTATCTTTACTATTAGAATTAATATCTATAAAGTTAGCAGCATTATTATCAATATTATTATTAATTAGTAGCAGTAGTAAGTTAAAAAGTAGATTTTCTAGTAGTAATATTAGAAAGCTAAAACAACCTAGCGCTAGCTAGGTCGAAAAATCTATAACTAGCTAAAAGCATACTAGTTAAAATCCTATACATCTAGTTAGTTAAATTAAGTAAAAGTAAAATAAATCACACTAATATTATTAATAGTGATCTAAATATAAAATAATAGTTTTTATTTTCTATAGGCAATTAAAAATTCAACATAAATTAATAACTAAAATAGAGTTAAAAAAAATAATCCCTATGTTGAGTTATACCTAAATATCTCTTTTTTTTTATTAGCTGCATTATGGTTGATTTACGCGAGAGTTTAAAAAAAATGCTGTTGCATTTTGGGGCTTTGGTAGGGGTCTAATGTCACTTTTCGCGAAAATGGGCAAAGTGGGTTTTGAGCCACATCCGGCGTTTAATGGGATAACGGAGTGAAACTCGTTGAAGACAGCTCCGCTTGCGCGCGCGCGAGGGCATCGTGGCTGGCTTCAGTCGCCCGCATCACGAATCACGGCCGCCTGGGCCTCGAGTTGATCTTTTGCACCGCTCAGGTGTCTTTGAAAAAAAGGAGGCATCTCAATGCGCATGACCATGGCCATTGACCGGTAGATGTGCAATGATCGTAGCCAGCATCGAGGATCCGTTCGTTCTCGATCTTTTCGACTGCGCCCGCGCTGCATTGTCCCCCTTCTTGCGGCCGTCCAATGTTGCTTGGATCGTCGAGGCAGTGCAACTCAAGGTCGCGGGATTTTCGTGCATCTTGACGCAGGTCAGCCGAAGAACGGATGCTAAGACCCGGGCACCTATATCGCAACCATGGGACGTTTGGTTTCAGTCGTGGAGTTGGGGTTCGCTGGAAAAATCGAAGGCCCGTATTCACGAGCTCGTCTAAGAGAGGTTTGAAACCGGGCGTCGAACCGCGGAGTTGAGGCGAGCATGGCCGCGAGGAGTGGAAAAGTGCCACACTGCTTCTGCAAAGGGGGAGCCACTGAGGCAGGAGGCTGGCGCACAGGGCGATTGTCGGGCCGGGCGGCAGAGTGCAGAGGCGGTGCCCATTGACAAGCCCGGTCAAGGGAGACCTGCAATATCGGGGGCAGCTGGCTCCGATGTGCCTGCATGGAGATGTGGAGTTGAGGGGTGTTTGAGTGGGAGGGACTCGGAAGTCTTGAGATTCAAGATTGCAAGATTGAGCACCCCCCGACCCGACAGCGACCCCGACACCCGTGTCCGACCCCCGACCCGTAACCGTACCTAGTAACAAGAGGAAGAACCGGGAGCAAGGGTCTAGTCTGTTTTGCGCGGATTTTTTTTTTTTTCTTCCTCTTGTCGTCGTCTCTCTTTCTCTCCAGCTGGAGACAGGGTCCACGGAGTCTCCCAGGCGAGGCGAAAAGACTCCGGTCCTCTGCTGCCGCCCCGTCGTCAATCGTCGAGTCGGCGGGTTCTTGTCTGGGTCGTGACTGGGTCAAGATTGGGTCCCTGGGTCTTTAGGTCGATCACGCCATTGCGGATTGCCCCAGAAACGACAAGTGTCAAGGCCACGGCCATCGCGGGCGATTGTTTGCCCAAGATGTTTTGACAGCGACAGACCAGACGAGGGGCATTGATGATCTTCAGAAAATGGCGGTTGACGTCGGGAGCTCCCACGACGATCAAGCAGCGGTCGAGACTGGATTAGATCATTTTTAGTGTACCAACAGACGCCGTTGAGCGGTGACGAGTGGCGGATCAGCTGCAATTGGACTGACTGTAGACCGTTTGCGAGAGGGAAAAAGAAAAGAAACTCTACGTACGTGAGAGCTAGGCCCTCTTCGAGACACCCGCCACGACTTCAACGTCGGCTCAATTGGACGGTGAAGAATTCGTCCAATCGAGAAAAAGGGCGCGCGTGAGGGTAAGACATGGCTGTCTGAGCTGGGGGGGAAGTCGAGGAATTCGTCGTGATGCATCACAACCTCAACACTTGGATAGCTCGAGGAGGACCCTGGAGATGTCTCCTTGCTTGGTGCTTGGATTGCAGCTTAGGTGGTGAGGTGAGCTTCGGAGGCACCACATGTGCTGCACAGTACACTAGTATGGAGGGTAGTGGCCAATGGGAGGCAGGGACACGCAGCTGCCCGCGCTTGCCCACAAAAAAATGGCTTTAAGCTTGTGGGATCCTGAAGTGTGAGGCAAGAAGGTGGCCGTTGGCTATCTCTGGCTCCGATAAGGCAAAATCTGAATCCCACCATTGCCCACACCGCCCTTCCATTTCGAGGCAGGTCCCTTGCGTTCCTGCCGCCCTGTGGCGGGTTGGGCCAATCAGCGATCGCCTGCCCCTCCATACCTGAGGTACCCTCCCTTCTCGCCTCAGGCCCGCGGCCATTGTGTCTGCGTGTCTTATGCTGCATTGTCGCCGGTACGAACCTTAGCTGGCCTGACCTTGGCCTCTCATGCAGTTGTCTGACTCTCTGTGCCTTTTTTTGCTACAATCCTCGGTTTGGAGCACAGACGACCAGAACCGCAGAGCATGGAACATCGGGGAATACAAGGAAACGACGGGAGAAACCAAAGGAGGGAAGCCAAAAAGCTACACCTGGAGGTAGGTAGGTACCTTAGCTGTAGGTAAGGTAGGCAAGGTAGGGACAAGCTTGAGCAGGTACGGAGGGGCACTAACAGAAAACAATGGGTGGCTTGCGGCCTCCCGCCGGAGCTCCCTCGCAGCTTGCGATAGTGCTTTGTACCCCGCCATCTTAAGGTGCCTTGCCAACAGTGGAGACCTCAAGCAAGATTCCCCCAATTGAGTCCCCCGCCAGCCGCCACGCTGCATTCTCACGAAGTGTCAGAGGCCACTTTCTCAAGGGCAATCTGCGACAACCCCTCCTTCCCTTTCCAAAGTACCCCACCTCAACGCTACTGGAAGGACTTCTCACCTCATTTTTTTTTCTCCCCGGCGATTTGGCTGGCTGGCAGAATCCAAAAGAGGTGATCAATAAGAAATAAAAAAAATAAAATAACGAAAACTCCGGGGCCTCCACCAAAGTACCAATTGCTCGTACCATAGACTACCCATACCTATCCAACGGTGAGAGGGAGGGGAAAAACACAAAAAAGTGACATTGAGGCTGCAAGCCGACTTCGCTCTCCAGTCAACTGCCCGGGGACCCAGCCCAGCCTCTCTGCCCCTCGCACGCAATTGCCCAATTCACCGACTCGCGGGCCGCTAGAGTTTTTTCACACGTCCACCACCTCGACCTCTGGAAGACTACTTCATCTGCCCCTCCTCCTCTTCCGTCCTCTTTCTCTTTCTCTCCTTCTTCCCCCAACCGCCTGACTCCCAAGTTCTTCTCCCCTTACCTTGCTTTTTGTCGGCGGGGTAATTTCACAACACATCATTTTATCACACTTGAGTCTTTTGCGTCGATCAGCAACAGCATTCAAGATGGTTCAGTCCTCGGTTCTGGGTTTCCCCCGCATGGGTGTGAACCGTGACCTCAAGAAGGCCAACGAGGCTTACTGGGCCGGCAAGCTCTCTCGTGATGAGCTCCTCGCTGAGGGTAAGAGACTGCGTCTCGCCCACTGGAAGATCCAGAAGGATGCTGGTGTCGACATCATCCCCTCCAACGACTTTGCCTTCTACGACCAGGTCCTTGACCACATCCAGCTCTTCAACGTGAGTGACTCACCCCGAAATCTCACCAAGCCCATCATCAAGCTGACAATCTGCCTCAGGCCACTCCTCCCCGCTACTCCGAGACCAAGCTTGAGCCCATTGACGAGTACTTCGCCATGGGCCGTGGCCACCAGAAGGACGGCATCGACGTCCCCTCTCTGGTAAGCCCCGCCCCCGCCCCCGCTCATGCACGGGCGATGAAAAAATCCCATAACGTAAAACAAATACTGATGGACCCGTCAACAGGAAATGGTCAAGTGGTTCGACTCCAACTACCACTACGTCAAGCCTACCCTTCAGGATGGCCAGACCTTCAAGCTCGCTGCCAACCCCAAGCCCGTTGTTGAGTTCAACGAGGCCAAGGAGGCCGGCATCATCACCCGCCCCGTCCTCGTCGGCCCCGTCTCTTTCCTCCACCTCGGAAAGCCCGACCGTGGCCAGTCCGTTGACCCCATCTCTCTGCTCGACAAGCTCGTCCCCGTCTACGTTGAGCTCCTGAAGCAGCTCAAGGCCGCTGGTGCCGAGACTGTCCAGATTGACGAGCCCATCCTCGTCTTCGACCTCCCAGAGAAGTCCAAGGCTGCCTTCAAGCCCGCCTACGAGGCTCTCACCGCCGCCGGCCTCCCCAAGCTGGTCCTGGCCACCTACTTCGGTGACATCGTCCACAACTTCGATGTTCTCCCCTCCATCAGCAACGTCTACGGTCTCCACGTCGACCTTGTCCGCAACCCCGAGCAGCTCGGCCCCGTCCTTGAGAAGCTCGGCCCCAAGCAGATCCTGTCCGCCGGTGTCGTCGACGGCCGTAACATCTGGAAGACCAACTTCTCCCGTGCCATTGACACCGTCAAGCAGGCCATTGCCAAGGTCGGCGAGGAGCGTGTCATTGTCGCCACCTCTTCTTCCCTCCTCCACACCCCCCACACTCTTGCTTCCGAGAAGAAGCTCCCCGAGGAGGTCTACGCCTGGTTCTCTTTCGCCTCCGAGAAGGCCGTTGAGGTTGCCACCATTGCCAAGGCCATCACCAACGCTGCCTCCGTCCAGGCCCAGCTTGATGCCAACGCCAAGGACATCCAGTCCCGCGCCACCTCTGCCCGCACCAACGACCCTAACGTCAAGAAGCGCCAGTCTGAGGTCACCCCTGAGATGCACAACCGCAAGTCTGAGTTCCCTACTCGTATTGCCGCCCAGCGCAAGCACCTGAACCTTCCTCTCTTCCCCACCACCACCATCGGCTCCTTCCCCCAGACCAAGGAGATCCGTATCCAGCGCAACAAGTTCACCAAGGGTGAGATCACCGCTGAGCAGTACGAGAAGTTCATCGAGAAGGAGATGGACGATGTCATCGCCATCCAGAACGAGCTTGACCTGGACGTCCTTGTCCACGGTGAGCCCGAGCGTAACGACATGGTTCAGTACTTCGGTGAGCGCATGGACGGTTACGTCTTCACCACCCACGCCTGGGTTCAGTCTTACGGATCCCGCTGCGTCCGTCCCCCCATCGTTGTCGGTGACATCTCTCGCCGCAACAACGAGCCCATGACCGTCAAGGAGTCCAAGTACGCTGCTGCTCACTCCAAGCGCCCCATGAAGGGCATGCTCACCGGTCCCATCACCTGCTTGCGCTGGTCTTTCCCCCGTGACGACGTTCACCAGTCCGTCCAGGCCCAGCAGCTTGCTCTGGCTCTCCGCGACGAGGTCGTCGACCTCGAGGCCGCCGGCATCTACGTCATCCAGGTTGACGAGCCTGCTCTCCGTGAGGGTCTTCCCCTCCGCTCCGGCAAGGAGCGTGAGGCTTACCTCGCCTGGGCTGTCGACTCCTTCAAGCTGTCCACTGCCGGTGTCCAGGACTCCACCCAGATCCACTCTCACTTCTGCTACTCCGAGTTCCAGGACTTCTTCCACGCCATCGCTGCCCTGGATGCCGATGTCCTGTCCATCGAGAACAGCAAGTCTGACGCCAAGCTCCTCCGTGTCTTTGAGGAGAAGGAGTACCCCCGCCACATCGGCCCTGGTGTCTACGACATCCACTCTCCTCGTGTCCCCTCCGAGGAGGAGATCAAGACCCGCATCGAGGAGATGCTTAACAACGGTCTCCGCCCTGAGCAGCTCTGGATCAACCCTGACTGCGGTCTGAAGACCCGCCAGTGGGCCGAGACCAAGGCCGCGCTGACCAACCTGGTCAACGCCGCCAAGTACTTCCGCACCAAGTACGCCGACAAGGCCTAAGCGGATGATGCGATGTATATGAAGTGTGATTTAGGTGTTGGGTTGGAAACGATGGTCTATTCAACAGACATGAAGTGGCAATACCCGCGGGGATAACCGGAAAAAATCAAAGGGGAAGGGCTCAGGCACATTCAACATAGGCGTTCTTTTTTCAACATATCTCCACGGCGTTTTGCAAGCGGGTTTGGGACTCGGGGAAAAGTAAGGCATTCAACAGATACCGCTTTCAGGGAAGGGTCCCTAGGTAGACACACAAGCCCCTTAACGGGCAGAGGTCTAATGTAGTTAGTACGTCATGAATTCATGATTATGGTTCAATCACTTTTTGGTCTCCTCGCCTGTGATGATGCTTGGGAAAAAGTGTGCGAAACGCCCCTAATGTGGCTGACCAGAGTCCTTCGGGCTCAGTTGCCTCTGGAGAAGAAGTCGTTGATTTTACCTACAACTTTAGCCGTAGATGGGGCCGTGCGGTGTCATGGGTTGTGGCAATTGTTAGTCTCAAGCGACAACTAGTCAAACAAGACCCTTGCAGCGGATCAACAAAGTCTTCGAAACGTCTTTGCACAAACAAAATGCGACTTCATTTACAGGAAACCCGGAGAACACCGTAGCGAGAAACGGGGCTAGTGTCGCGCGTAGAGGCCACACTCAGGCAAGTTGAGCTTTGGGGATCGAGAGGTCAGGTCGAGGGGGAGAGAGGGCCGTTGGTTGCCGGATCGGCGCCGCGAAAGGGGAATAACTCGGGATGACGCCACAGGAGAGCGTCACAGTCTTTTGCCATGCATCCATCACTGACGCACACTATTCGGCAATCCCAATTACTCAGCAAAGTGGGAATGGATGGCTTCGCTGATGGCGCGAGGAGGCATGGAGATGCCGCGGTTGTTGCAGCGCACCTTGCTTGGTCTAGGGCGGCGGTTGTAAGGCGCTGTGCTGCCGTTTACTGGACGGCGTACCTTTGCACCGAAGCTGATAAATCTTGCCTCTAGAGACCCCACACTTGTTAGTATCTCTTGCTGTGTTCAAAGGACGAGAAACGGTGACGGCACCAACCACCGACGAGCTTCTTTCCTATCTCGACCAGGATAAGTTTGACAAATCGACGACCAACTAACACAGAGCACGCTCAAGTGCCCCATCTTCGCGGGATCTGTCTTCCGCGTCGGGATTTAACCTTGTTCATAAACCCCCATTCCCCCTTCCGCCCCCAGTTGTCGACGTCAAAAAGACTCTTGACAGCAACATCATCAACTCGAAACCTCTTGCAAAACAGCAAAACACCACAACCGACGCCCGTTGTCGTCACTGACTAGCCTCACTCTCCCCCGGCACAGCCAGAACAGAGGACAACCCCCGCACGCACACCCATCCCGTCGCAGTAGCATTGCAATTATTCCCGCACGTCTCCCCCCCTACTCGCAAGCGACGATGACAAAAACCGCAAACAAGCCGGCCCCCAACGTGCCGTTTTACACCCCGGCCCAGGAGCCCCCCGCCGGCACCCCTGTCGACGCCTCCACGGCCCCGACGCTGTTCCAGCCCCTCCGCATCCGCGACCTCACCATCAACAACCGCGTCTGGGTCTCCCCCATGTGCCAGTACTCCGCCCGCGACGGCCACGTCACGGACTACCACCTCGTGCACCTGGGGCAGTTCGCGCTGCACGGCGCGGGGCTGACCATCGTCGAGGCCACCGCCGTCGAGCCGCGCGGCCGCATCTCGCCCGAGGACGTCGGCCTGTGGGCGGACTCGCAGACGGCGCCGCTGAGGCGCGTCGTCGACTTTGTGCACTCGCAGGGCCAGCTTGCGGGCATCCAGCTTGCGCACGCGGGGCGCAAGGCGAGCACGCTCGCGCCGTGGATTACTGAGAAGGTTGGCAAGGCGCTGGCTAAGGAGGAGGAGGGCGGGTGGCCTGAGGATGTGGTCGGGCCGAGCAGTATCCCCTTTGACGAGGGGTGGGCGCTGCCGAAGGAGCTGAGCGTCGAGGAGATTGCTGGGGTGGTGAAGAAGTTTGCCGAGAGCGCGAAGAGGGCTGTCGAGGCCGGGTTCGATGTCATTGAGATTCATGGCGCACACGGGTACTTGATCTCGGAGTTCCTATCGCCTTTAAGCAACGTAGGTTGTCTTCCCCTGATAACAAGTTCAGTAACTGACAAAATTACAGACGCGCACCGACTCATACGGCGGCAGCTTCGAGAACCGCACCCGGTTCCTCTTCGAGACCATCAAGGCCGTCCGCGACGTCATCCCGTCCGGCATGCCGCTCTTCCTGCGCATCTCGGCCACCGAGTGGATGGAGTACGCCGGCGCGCCGTCCTGGACCGTCGACGACTCGCTGCGCCTCGCCAAGCTCCTCCCGGAGGCCGGCATCGACCTGCTCGACGTGTCCTCTGGCGGCAACAACCACGCGCAGAAGATTGAGATCTCGCCGTACTACCAGGTCAGCATCGCCGGCAAGATCCGCGCGGCGCTCGAGCAGGAGGGCAAGACGCTGCTCATCGGGGCCGTGGGCATGATCTCGAGCGGCGAGATGGCGCGCAGCATCGTGCAGGCGCGCGGGGGGCAGCAGAACGGCGAGGCGGGCGGGCACAAGGGCGTCGACCAGGGGAACTGCGCGACGCTGGAGGTGGACGAGGAGCACGGGCAGGTCACGCAGGCGGACGCGGTGCTGGTGGCGAGGCAGTTCCTGCGGGAGCCGAATTTCGTGTACAAGATTGCGGACGAGATTGGCGTCAGGGTGAAGTGGGCGAACCAGTACCACCGCGCGCCGAGGAGGAAGCATTGACTACATGGTCGGAAAGGGGGTAAGGATGCGAAGTTGTGAGGTGGATAGACTTATGACTTATGATGGCGGAGAAAGGCAGAGATAGAGGAAGAGCAGAAAAGTAGAATACTAGAGAAGAGACGCAGAGGAAGAACAGAAGTCTAGAGGGCAATGGAGAAAGAGAGAGGGGTAGGGATGAACAGAAATAAAGGGAGAAAGCTGAATTCGACTCAGTTCGTTTCCGAGGATCGATATGCGTGGAGGATGAGACGGAAGATCAAGGCGAAGAATAGCATTATTAGTCGTCTAGTTTACAACTATGAACTTTAGAATGCCATGATGTTGTTGAGCTTTCATAGCCCACGCAGCACGAGAAAATCAATAAGTCAAACCAGCAAGAGCAATTTGGCAAATGCTATGATTAAATCACAAGTTAAACCCGTATCCCGAACCTCGACTTTATCCAAATCTAACACCTCTTCTACCCGATCCCGCGATAACAAGAAAGCCTGATAAAACAAGAAGGGACAGCTGCCGAGATTCATAAAACCGTAACTCTCCGGAAGCTGACGAAGAATCCCCCTAAAAGAAAACACACGGCAAGAGGGTTTGTGTGACTACGACTGCTACTGGTACTGACGCTAACTACTCTCTCTTCCTGGGCGTCATGTGCACCTTGAGAGGCGGCTTGTTCCAGAGGATGTGGACCTGGTGCTGGTCGCAGCGCAGCCAGTCCCTGCTCTCCTCGGCGAGCTGGAGGTCGAAGTTGTAGATTACGCGGGCGAGGATCATGCGCATCTCTGCGTAGGCGAGGCTGTTGTTTTACGGTCAGTGTTTTAATTTTGATTTTCTCTTTGGTGTGTCTTCATGCGAGAGATGGGAGGGAAAAGGTGTTTGTGTGTGTTATGAGAGGGGCCGGAAGAAAGGGGAAAGGAGGAAGGCAGGACGTACTTCATGCCGAGACAGTTCCTCGGGCCAATGTGGAACGGCTTGAGGGAGTCGAGCGCGTCGTTTGCGAACTCGGGGGCGCCCATCCAGCGCTCCGGGTGGAACTCGAAGGGCTTGCGGAAGTTTTTCTCGTTGTGGTACATTGCCCAGTGCCAGATGTCGAGCGTCGTCTGTTTTTCACGTCAGAATCTGCAAGTTCATTCGTCCCGTAAGATAGAGCAAGGGGCAAGACTCACGTTCCCGGGGATCCACTGCCCCAGAATCTCCTGGCCGCCCGGCGGCGTCACGCGGGGCAGCGCGCTGGGCACGGGCGGGTACATGCGCAGGGCCTCCTCGAGGACGGCCTGGAGGTAGTCGAGCTTTGCGGTGGAGATGATGTCGATCTCGTCCTCGGAGGCGAAGGCGGAGCGGACCTCCTCGGTGAGCTTGGCGAGGGTGGACGGGTTGGAGCAGAGGAGGAAGGTGGCGCCGGAGAGCGCGGTGGCTGTCGTCTCGGAGCCGGCGATGATGAGGAGGCGGGCGTGCATGATCAGCTCGGTGCGGGTGAGGGCCTTTTTGGGAGGTTTGTGTTAGTCGACATGAGGTGGGGAAAGGGGGGAAAGGGAGGAGAACTCACTTCATCACCGGTCTTGTTCAGCATCGACTGCGCAAAGTCGGGCCGCGGCGTGCCCATCGCGATGCGCCTGTCGAGCTTCTCCTCGATGAGCTGGTAATGCGCCACGCGCTTGTCGAGCAGCGCCTTGGGCACGAACATCTTGAGCAGCGGCTCGATCACCTTGTAGCTCTTGAACACGAAGAAGTAGACGCCGACCTTGATGTCGTCGAAGATGAGGCGCACCCAGGGGTGGTAGTCGGAGTTCTCGAGGCACCCGAAGGACTCGCCGAAGGCCAGGTCGCCGATGATGTCGAAGGTGGTGAAGTTGTACCACGAGACGACGTCGAGCGGGCCCTGGCCGGCGATGCTGTGCAGGCGCTCGATGAGCAGGTCGATGTAGGACCTGATGATGGGCTGCTGGTCCTGCATGCTCTTTGCGGAGAAGCCGTGGGAGAGGATGCGGCGGTAGCGGGCGTGGTCCTCGCGGTTGGCGGAGATGAGGTCGGCGTGGCGCTCGTCGATGAAGTCGGGGAGCTTGGCGTTCTCCTCGAGCTTGCCGCCCTTGCGGTGGCCCATGACCTCCTTCCAGGCGTCCGGGGCCTGGAAGGAGAGGAGCGAGGGGGAGAGGCGGACGACGTCGCCGTAGCGGGCGTGCAGGGCGAGGATGTCCTTGTGCGGGTTGCCGCGGAGGAGCATGAGGGAGTAGGGGAGGCGGGAGGCGGCCCAGAGTTTTGGGCCGGGGTGTTTTGCGAGCGGGTGGAGGGTGAGGTTGTAGATTGCGGAGAGGAGGGTGTAGATGAGGGCCTAGGGGGGTTGTGGGTGTTAGTTACTGGGAGGAGGTGTGGTGTTTGGAGTGGTTGGCGTGTAAGTGAGGGTTCATACCAGAGAGACGACCACGATGGGCCAGAGGATGAAGGGGGAGAGCCTTGGGCTCGCTGCTTGGATGTCTGACAACATCCTTTGGCGGTTCGATGAGTTAGTTGTGGCGGATTATGATGAAGGGGTAGACATGAAGCCGCAACCAGAGGTCCGGCAAGCTGAAGAGTGAAAGACTAGAGAAACTAGATTGCCTGATCTCAAGAGTCGAGTATAAGCAACCGGACCGGGTCGTAGCAAACTCTTTATATACTGCTTTCTCCGCAGCATACACACCCCTTCATCATATCAAACCTAGAATGACAACGATGGCCCTATGCGCTTTCACAAAACGTCAACGTCACAGGCTGTTTACCATTCCCCCGCCATCCATTCGCCAAAGGAACCCGGCCGGCGGACTGTGCCCGAGTCACGTCAAGGCACAGACAGGACCCTAAGCCTCATACCGCAGACCGCAGACCGCAGCGGCATCGACTTGCCGGGTATCCTTTCGCGACGACAACGCCCCCGGGGCCCATCAGGACGCCGTCATGCATGATACGAACAGTCTTGGTCCTTCTTTTCTCATATCATCTCTCAGGTGGCATGGAGGCGTGGAGCTACTCCGCGGGCGAATCTAGAGTTTTCTTGCTCCTTTCCCACTTGGTGATAGGCCCGTCGATCGAAAAACGCCGCTCCCACCCCGTGGGCGGGAGAGTGCCATGACGCGCGGCGGGCCGTTGAGACGATTTGTCCCGCCCGTCGTTCCTAGTCTCGACTCGGGATAGGTTCGCTTTCTCTTTTTCTCATTCTCTCATAGGCACTAAGGTAGGCGAGCAAAAGGGGGGGCGCGCGGCTGTAGTCGAAGTCGGGAAATGTGAGCTGTCGGTAGTCTCATCGTGCAGGGCAGAAACAGCGGGTAGGCGCAATCCTTCCCGTCCATTCCCACACACCCTCTATCCTTGTTTTTCACGGTCAATGTGGTATTCG
Source organism: Colletotrichum horii (assembly GCA_027406005.1). Classification (NCBI taxonomy): domain Eukaryota; kingdom Fungi; phylum Ascomycota; class Sordariomycetes; order Glomerellales; family Glomerellaceae; genus Colletotrichum; species Colletotrichum horii. The sequence continues at coordinate 5,058,222 of JANVYB010000001.1, read as the reverse complement.
TCGTGCCTTGAGTTCATACAAGAAATGCTGCAAGAAATGGGCTGGTTTTCCTGAGATGGCAGCTCGGCGCCGAGGTTCTGGCGTGCGGAAGTGGATCACACACCCGCTTTGTGCGTGTAAGTCGTCTGGAGTGATGTCGTCGAGGTGGCGGGCACAGGGCGCGCCAGGGCTGCTGCGTGGACTGGACCTAAGGCAGGCCAGGGGGTGCCGTGGGGAACACGACGGCGGGTATTGGACTAGAACTCGCCGCGGAGAGGGGACGGGAGGGTTCTCTCGATGGTGGCGGCGACGGATATGCAAGAGGCTACGGCAGGCCGTTGTTTTTCCTCGTTTTCGCAGCACCGGTCAACGTCGGTCGAAGAGGGACCTCCCGGTTTGTCATCACCTCTTGGCCATGAGAGACACGTCTTGGGCGTTCTTGCATTTGACAGGGTGACACGGCAGCAGAGACCGTTGCAGCTGAGAGCATGCACGCTGCACGCAATGTTGAAAAGGTGTCTCAGAGGGCGCAGCGGGCCGGTGATGGCCCCCGCGGACCCGAAAGTCCGCGCATCCTTGGCGCCCTTGGCCGTGCCCTCCCGGTCTGGCGACCCGATGTTGCGGACTTTCGGTGGGGTTCAGACGGGGTTCAGAGAGGCCAGATTTGGCGCTAAATCCTGCCGAAGACCTTGCGATCCCCCCGACTTTTTGGTTTTGAGAGGGTTGGGCGTTCTCTCTGAACTCGGCCGTTATGGCCCGGCGTTATGTTGCTGCGCCGCACACTCACGGCGCCGGCGCCGTGATTGTTGGTCTGTTGGTCGTTGGCTCACGGTGGATGCGGACGTCCCGGGTATTCGGGATGGCAGCTACCTACGATGCGACGAACGTGATCGCCGTCTCTGCGATTCAGTCTGAACGCAAGCTGACATTTGTGACGTTCGGGCGAGTTTGGGTGGAATGCTTGATGGTGTGGTGGAAGCCCTCCGCCCTCCTGTCTGTCAACTCAGCACAGGCTCGGCAGCAGTTTCTCTCATTTACTTTGGCGGGCCTTGCTGATCAAAGTACAGACGCATCCGTTGTGGTCATTGTCCCCCAAATCCTGAACTCAAGCTCCTTTTCAGAGGTCGTCCGAAGTCGAGAGTTTTCGATGCCCGCCCTCCTCCGCGTTACCTCCGCATCATCTCCGCATTGAGTTTACCGCGGCCGGCGCGGCGAGGCGAGGTGTGTCGCGTGGATCGAATAGCCCTTTCGACAAAACATGCAAAGCTCGGGATATGGCGCGGAAGGAGGTGATGTGGCGGCAGGAACCGTATTCGGGAGACTTCTACCGAGAGGGAGGCATCATGGGGAGGCATCATGTGGACTACGCTGCGCGGATCACGGCCACCAATCCAGACGACGGCGTTGCAAACCGAGACGTGGTGCGCGATTGCTCTCTTGCTATTTGCGCTCAGCCGGCAGCCTTCCAATACATCCATGCTGGCGATGACGAAAGGGGGCAAGGCGCCGCTTCACTTGCCCCTTGAGACTTTCCCCTCGATCGACATGTTGGCGCGGGTCGGGCCACTTCATTGAGGCACGCATCTCCGCGATGCAGTCCATTTAAGACACGTCTGGGTAGGAATTGCTCCCCATAAAGACGCAAGGCCACGTCAAAAATTGCTGTAAAATACAGCAACCAGACAAGATCGCCATCAAGCGAATTGGAGTCCAGAAACAGAACTAGACCGGTGATCGCCCATCTTGCATCGGCACTGGTAGGCCACGACCTGCACGTAAGCCAATGCTGCACACCCGCAGGAGTATATCGCTGATTGAAGCAATCGGAGTGAATCCAATTCGAATAGAATGGTATGATTATGGCGACTCGCATTCGTCCTTGAACATGCTCGCTGTGACTATATTCCTGGCATCACATGTGTGATTACATCCACGAGCAAAACAGACAAGAACAGGCTGTATTCAAAGAAGCCGCAGTATACTCAGCATACACATGATAGAAAGTCGGCTTGAGCCTCCGACTTTCTGCATCATTGTCCGACTGGTGAACCCCGACTTCTGGCTCAAAAGGGCAAGGAAACTCAACGGAACCGGCAGGTCAAGCCGAGGGGTCCGAGATCGGGCCACGGGGACAGGGGTCCGACCGGCGCCCCGCAGCATGCAAATCCTCGGAGAGGGACCGGCTTACTTCGGTCCACCCGTTTACACATCCTCAGACCATATTCGACGACACTCATTTTGCTTCTTGAAGCGCCCAAACTCCCTACTTCAACTTACATCCTCAGTTCCAAGGCGAACCCTCTTTGAAAAAACATTCGAGCACCAGCGAATCTCCCACCCAAAACTTGCAGACGTCCACATCCCATCCCCACCATGGCTTTCACAGTCCTGTCCGACGAGGACGTGAAAAAGCTCTTCCAAAACTTCGGCCCCGACGACGTCGCACACATGTCGGACGTCCTCACGGACGCCTTCCTCTCCTACTCCGTCGGCCAGGAGGCGCAGTACCAGCCCCACCGCGCCGCCGTCGTCCGCCCGGACGGCACCACCGGCCTCTTCATGCCCGCGACCATGGACGGCGGCATGTCCGTCAAGGTCGTCGGCCTGCCGCCGCCGCACGCCGCGTCCAGCGGCCTGCGCTGCGTGCTCACCGTGTGCGACGGCACCGGCCGCGCCGTCGGCGTCATCAACGCCGAGGAGCTGACCGCCTTCCGCACGTCGCTGGGCTCCATCCTGCTGTACCGCTACCGCGCGCAGACGGGCAGGATCGTGGTCTTCGGCGCGGGGAAGCAGGCGCTGTGGCACCTGCGTCTGGCGCTCGTGCTGCGCGGGAAGGACGTGAAGAGCGTCACGATCGTTAATCGTTCCGAGGGCCGCGCGCGGGAGCTGATTGAGCGGTTGCGGCAGATGGGCGCCGCCAGCGGTGTTGGGGACTGCGCGGGGGTGGAGTTCTCCGTCATCGAGGCCGCGCCGGGGACGACGCCCGCGGATGAGAGCGGGCTGCGGGCTGCTGTCGAGGAGAGCGATGTGATCTTCTGCACGACGCCCTCAACCGAGCGCCTGTTCCCTGCGGAGTGGCTTACGTCGGAGCGCGCGACGGCCAAGACGCGGTACATCGCGGCCATTGGGTCGTACAAGCTCAACATGAAGGAGATCGACCCCGACTTCCTCCGGGCCGTCATCGACACGCCGTTGGGATCGTATGCGCCGTCGCAGGGCGAGAAGAAGGATGGGGTGATCTTTGTGGACAGCCGGGAGGCGTGCTTCTTGGAGGCCGGCGAGCTTGTGGAGGCTAAGATCCCCGCGGAGAAGATTGTCGAGGTTGGCGAGTTCACGGACAGGCTGCGGAAAGCGGGAGAGGATGAGGCGAAGGGGCTGAAGGAGTGGCTTGCGAACGGGCTTGTCGTGTACAAGAGTGTTGGCATTGGTATCATGGACTTGTCGCTCGGAAAGGTTATTCTCGAGTTGGCTGGGAAGCACAAGGTCGGCACCACCTTGGCGAAGTTCTAGACGCTTAGCAATAAGAATGACTATGCATCGGATATAGAGAGGAATTAGAATTGGTTGCGGAAATGCTTCCATGGCTATCTTGTGTTGTCAATATCCAATCTAATCAATGGAATACTGCTTAAGCAAAAAAAGCAGTTGCCTGTTTGGGGACCGGCCCGGCCCCGAATTAGCCCCGCTTTTCCGGTCTCCTATGGCCCTCGGGCCCGGCGTTTATCACGCCCAACTCCTAGCCCAGCGGCACTCTTTCAGCGCAAGATCAGCCAGCATATGCCAAAAAAGAGAAAAAAGATCAGAGCGGAATGAATGTTGGTCCCAACAGGATATTACGAGCAGCCTTGTGTAAAACAAAATCAGCGAATCACACCCAAAACATACTACCTGGAGGAACTCCATCTACTGCGTGGGTTCTGCATCGGGGAGCGCGGAAGACAACTTAAAACTGGGGAATAGGATTGGACCAGAGCTCCTTCAAGGCACATCTAAAGCCAGGGTCTAGGGCGAGTTTCCTTCCAGCACAGCTTGCCTGACACCTCAACCGATCATGCCCAGACATTTGTTGCCAGCGGGGCCCAACGATGGCCTGCTATGCATCGAGGATACCTGCCGCATATGCAGTATTCATCACTTGTCCCCAGTAAAAAAGAGTGGATGAGTTACGGGGCCTGAACAGCTCCTCAGAGGTAGATAAACTAGCCTCCCACGTCGCTCTCAGTTTTCCTCTTCACAATATCACCACAGCCTAATCTCGACCGCTGTTCCAAGTGTGTCCTTCAACATCTCCCGTTGCTCATAAACCCAGTCCAAGATGAACCAACCGTCCGCCAGCATTCCAAAAGATAACGGAGAAGTTATTCTCGCCGCTGATGAGGTGCGCATGACGCCCCCGCTTGAGTTGTCGATAGGTCCTAATCCAGGCATCACAGCCAACGGATGACTCTGCATCAGAGCTCGGGGTGAGTGAACCATTGACCCTTACAAATAACGTAAATGACGGCGATTTTTTGTAACATGAAGCTTCGACAGAGCATCACGTCATCGACTGCTAGTGTTAGCAGTTCCATCCTCGACTATCGCACCGAGAATGGCAGGACCTATCACCGGTATAAGGATGGGTGTAGGGCTCACTCCCCCGACGCCTTCTAGTGTTACACAAACATTGAATGTGCTCAGAATACAGTTACCCCAACGATGAGAGGGAGAATGATCGCCTCGAAATGCAGCATAACCTCTTCCTCGTCACGTACGACAACAAGCTGGGAACAGCCCCGCCCAATGACAAGAATCTCGGCGTCGAGGTGAAGCGCGTCTTGGACGTCGGCACGGGGACTGGAGTGTGGGCGATCGAGTTTGGAGACGAGCATCCTGAAGCCGAGGTAAGACGGCATACAGTCTTCTATTTGGATGACGCTGGGACAAGCTGACTATTATTGCAGGTACTCGGCATTGACTTGTCTGCCATTCAGCCAGACTTGTATGAACGCCCGTTGTCTTTCCTTTGGGTTCGCGAAAGTGGTGTGAGAAATTCTAGTGGCTGACGGCAATTGAACCAGCGCCCCGCCGAACGTGAAGTTCGAGATCGACGATATCGAAGAACCCTGGACGTTCTCCCAGCCTTTCGATTACATCCATAGTCGAATGATGACTTCTAGCCTGTCGGATTGGCGAGTCTATCTACAGAGATGCTACGAGTTAGTCCCTCCTTCCTGACCCTCACCCCCAAAGATCTCAAGCTTAGTTTCACAGCGGTCTCGCCCCCGGTGGCTATTTCGAGATGAACGAGATGGACTACCCCACCTCCGATGACGGCACCCTCCGTCCAGAGCACGCTCTCCACAGATACCTCGACCTAGTCTTCGGCGCCCTCGAAAAGTCCGGTCGAGCGTTCCAAAGTATCCCCGCGTTGAGGGACATGATGGTCGACATAGGCTTCCGCGACGTGACTATGACGAAGTATAAGTGGCCGACTAACCCGTGGGCGAAGGATGCGAAGCATAAAAAGATCGGGGCGTGGAACAACGAAAATCTGAATGCGGGTGTCGAGGCGTGGGCAATGGCGCCGTTCACCCGAATCCACGGGTGGACGCAGGAGGAGGTTCAAGTCTTCTTGGTTGATGTCCGGAAGGATCTGGGTGATCGAAGTATTCATGCTTATTGGCCTATGTAAGTGTGCTATTCCTGATTCTTATGGGCGCGTGTGGCTAACGATGGAAAGATATTCTCTTTGGGGACGGAAGCCAACGGTGGAAGAGGCCGGTGGAACTGGCAACTGAGGTGACAGGCGCCGTTAAAGGCATAAGCAGACCTGGGTGGCATACTTGCTTCTACCAATCTTGTGAAACCTCCGTGTTCCCTATACGGCGATTGCCCTGCTGCGGTTGATGGCCTCTTTGACGCTGGCCCATCAGAGACATCATGTTCAATACCTGCCCATTTGGAATATGAAGAACCCTGGCCCCATCATTGTCCGTCAATACGAGCGAACTCAGACCTCACCGATTGGTATGGAGAAATCCGTTGCATTGCATGTTCTCCATCGGGCCGCCCGCGGATGCAGTATGAACCAGCCAACAGCCGATAGCTATTGGTTGGATCTGGGGCCGAAGGCAGGGCCTCGAGATGTCTGTTGGAAGGCTTGAGTGCTGTATTGGGACAACCCCAGTCATGAGTTGCAATTGAAGAACCAACATACCATCAAGACCCGTTGGTAATCCGTCGCTTATGCACTGGCCGTCACAACTCATCGCGAACTTGCATGATTGTTTCTAGCCAAGAAGAGGGGTAAAGAAAACTCAGGCGGTGGTTATGGAGAGATAAAATGTCGCTCACGGAACGAGTGTATTCCGTTACGATCGCAACTACAAGATCTTTTAGGGTCTCGAGAACCTCTTGACGAGAATCGTTGCAAGAATGGCCGGCACTAGGAGCCCAAAGAGTCCAAAGAGCCCCCAGAAGTCCGCCGGTTCCTCCCCAGCGGCCGCAAGCCCTGCCCATGTTGCACCCGAAACCGATGGTGTTATTGTTGCCGATGAAGTATGATTTGCTGTGACGAATTCATACTCAGGTTCGCTGACTTGTCCAGCTGATTGACGATGGCGCTTCCTCGATTGGTGTAAGTCCTCGTCATGAAGTACATGTAGAGAGGTCTAATACTTACTTCCAACAGAGTCTTGCCTCTTCGACAACTAGCGTGAGCGGCTCGAACTTGGATTACAGGCTTGAGAATGGCAGGACGTACCATCGGTACAAGGATGGAAGTAAGACGATTGAATTCATCGATATAAATCTCAAGCAGCCCTAACAGACGCAGAGTACAACTATCCCAACGATGACAGGGAGAATGAGAGGCTAGGTACTTTTCTCCCAAATTGACCCTAAAGCACACTAGATTAATGTTTCCAGACTTGCAGCATCACATGTTCCTTCTCACGCACGACAACAAGCTAGGGACGGCCCCTCCCAATGAGAAGGGCGCCAAGGTGAAGCGGGCTCTAGATGTTGGCACGGGAACCGGGCTGTGGGCCATTGAGTTCGGCGACGAGCACCCTGAAGCTGAAGTAAGATGATAGCAATGTTCCAAGCGGGGTTATAGCTAACTTTGCATCGAGGTTATTGGCGTAGATCTCTCGGCAGTTCAAGTTGACTTGTACGTTTTGACTCTTACAATACAGCTGAAACTTCGCTCTCAAGCTAACACTGCATAGCGTACCGCCGAATGTCAGGTTCGAGATCGACGATATTGAAGAACCCTGGACGTTCTCAAAGCCGTTCGATTATATCCACAGCCGCATGATGACGTCGAGCATCGCGAACTGGCAGAACTACCTCAAAAAGTGCTATGAGTAAGATCATCACGATTCTTGAAAAATGACTCGCAGTCTAACGTATTGGTACACGCAGTGGCCTAGAACCTGGTGGCTATCTTGAACTGGACGAGTTCGACATCTTCCCAGATTGCGACGACGACACTTTCCCGGGTGACCTCGCGATATCTAAAGCTCTCGGCCTCCTCGCAGAAGCCATGGCCAAAATCGGGCGCGCCTTTCAGAGCGTCCCGGAATTGAGACAGATGATGGTCGACATAGGGTTCGAGGATGTCCACTTCAAGCAGTACAAGTGGCCGATCAATACCTGGCCTAAAGATCCCAAGTACAAGGAGCTGGGTATGTGGGAGAACGAGAACCTCAACATGGGATTTGAGGGTTTCCTGATGGGGCCCCTGACGAGGATTCTTAATTGGACCCCTGAAGAAGTCCAGGTGCTCCTTGTCGACGTGCGAAAGGACCTGCAGAACCGGAGCGTTCATGCATACTGGCCTGTGTAAGTTTCGACTTTTGGGTTCCTTTGCTTGTTGTGGTGACTTACAGATCTAGGTACTCACTTTGGGGCCGGAAGCCGACGGAACAGGAGGTTGCCAATTGAGGCTAACCGCTGGTTCGACCTTAATCGCTGAATAGAACACGATGGTTATGATATGCGCCCGAGAAGAGCTGGGCAGGACACCAGAAGTTCGTCGTCGTCTTGGGTCAAGAGCTATTACAGTATGGACCATAGTGGCAATGCAAGGGTATCTATTCTGTCTCATGGCGATGAATTTACGACGAAAGAAGCTAAAAATAAGCCTTCTATCCACACTTCTCTCAATGACTTGCCACAAAGTCTCGTCACAGATTGACTTAATATACGTACTAGACGATGTTAGCTTGCTGCACCTAGAGATGGGACTAATATGGCTCGTCTCACCTTAAAGTACTTGTTCTCGAAATCGGTCTGATCTAATAGACCCCGTTCGTAAGCCTGCTGCTCGTTCTCCGGCGACTCCGCATGCTCAGTCTTCCGTGAGTGATTGCGAGTCCACAGAAGGACCCAGATACCAGCCAAACACGCAATCTGCAGACCAACGCAGAAGATCATCATTGCGACGCCAAGGGTGTACCTAGGCGCCTGCTCCGTCTTGAAGAAGAAGGGGCCGATGAAGTTTCCGACGCAGTATCCGATGAGCAGCATCGCGTTGGTGGTGATCTTCTTGGTATGTCCGGCGGTGTTGGCCGTGGCAACGGACATAGACAGCGTCCAGGTGGCGGTGTAGGCAAAGGAGATCCAGAGACAGGCGAGGCGGCCGTAGGGATTGGATTGATCGATGAGCCAGAGTCCGAGGATGCCTGCGAGGAAGGGGGCGAGACAGGCAAGCATGATGGTGAGACGAGCGTTAGGGTAGTAGGAGGCGAAGAAGCTGGAAGATGTGAGAAAGGTGCAAGATACGATGGTTCAGGGGTAACATACCATGCCAAAGGGCAGAGAATTAGCTGAACTCCGCCAGAAGGCATTTGAATGAGGGTAGTCTGCAGAGTCGAGAAGCCCATGCCCTTGATAACAAGACCTTGGAACTGCTGGCGGTTAGTCCAAGCCCATATCCGAGAACTTTCCTGACTTACAGTCGTCAAACCACCATTGGGCGAGTTACTGGCAACGGCAAAGAGGAACAGCAACCACGTCTTCAAGTCCCTCATCGCCTCCCAGAACTGCGGCCACTTGAACTCCTTGTTCTCAACACCGGTACCATTCGTCTTGACGCGGTTGACAACCATCGCTCTCTCCTTCTCACTCAAAAACTTGGTCGTAAGAGGCGATCCCGGTAAGAAGATCAGCATCAGCGCTCCCCAAGCAACGGTGATGGAGCCCCAGAACAGGAACAGAATCCGCCAACTCGCAATCGATCCCGAGATGTGTCCGAGGCCGAATGATACGATGCCGGCGGCGATGTATCCCAGCCCGGCAGATCCAATCCAGATGCCCATGCGCAGGGGCTGCTCCGAGCGCTCGTAGTACATGGAGAACAGGATCATCGTGGTCGGGTTGGCTGAGGCCTCGAACATGCCGAGGAAGAATCTCGTCGCCGCGAGTCCGGGGAAGCTGTGCACGGCGCCATGGCACATGAGGACCGCACCCCAGAGGACGACGGTCGCCGCGAAGAAGGTGCCGACAGGGAGCTTCTGCAGAAGCACGTTCGTTGGAAATTCCCAGAAAAGGTAGCCGAGATACAGCACGGCGCCAGCCCATGAGAATTCTGAGCCCGTGAGACCGATATCCTCCCGGACGCCGAAGACAGCGGCATAGCTCAGCGTGGTACGGTCGATGGATTGCAGGGCGTACGTGATGCAAAGCAGAGGCATCAGCCGGAAGTCGATCTTGCGGAGGAGAGACGCGTACTCCTGGGGGTCGACGATCTCGCCCTCCGCGGTGTCGAGGAGGTCGAGGGCCTTGGACGGCTCAGAAGCCATCAGCTCTTTTTTCGTCGCCATGGTTTGTCTCCTCGAGATCCTGGGTGAGATGTAAGCGAAGGCGGTTGCGGCGCGAGTCGGCCGTCTTTGGCGTCGTTCAAGGAGTGCATGGCTTTATACGGCCGTCGGCAGTGTAAGTGCCAGACCGGAGTTGCCCCGCATTATTCGTACGATACAACGGCCAGGGAACATGCGAGATGGAGTTGATAAGAGTGGTGGGAATGACTAGGTTCGTCGGTGGTTATTCCGCGGGAAACTCTTATCACCGGTTGAGCTCAACCGCGGAGGTGAACGACTACCCCGCGGTCAGCGTCGCAGCAGGGTGCCGAGTTGCGATTTGGACATTGTTTGTCGGAGCAATAACGAGACAGTTTCAAGGCCCATTAGGCAGACAGACCGGAGACGACGGAGACTACCATGGAGTTCTTGACTTAACACAAACACAATAAACTAAAGCCATGGTGGGGTATTCCGCGGCAATCCTCGCACTACCCTCATTCCGTTTGCGCAACCGAATATAGTTCATTTGGATTGTTTTCGAAATTATCTACGCTAAATTTTACATGTAATTGAGTCAAAGTACAAATTTCGAGGACCGATCTTGATCGGGCGACGTTGAAGCCAATTTGTGTTATGGTCATTACTTGCAACACAATCAGTGATGTTGCGAATAGTATCATGAAACGATAACTTGCGAGAACCATGGTGGACGTTATCAAATTATGGATTTTACATATAAACGATTAGAATTTGACAACGTCGCAGTTCTTTCTTGCAATTTCTTATATTTGAACATGATGGTTGAGTCCATGGTACATGGTCCTATTTGTCATCATCATCAAGATACAAGCCCTCATCCGGAGGAGGGACGCCGTACCAATCCCTTCCGTCGTCTTCTCCACTATGAGGCATGGAATAGTAGCCGTCGTATTTCCACCACTCTCGTCCCTCCCAAACATCCTCAACCGGGAAGACACCCTCCGCCTTCATCTCGTCTCTCACCTTCTCAACCCCGCGCCATACCCGAAGGATATTCTCTCCAGCAACCTTTGCCAGCTGTTCCTCCGTAGCGCCTCGGTCCAAAATGGCCTTCAGAAGTGCCGGGTAACACTTGACATCCTCCAGTCCAGGGATCACTGACGCAATGCCGTCAAAGTCGGACCCGAGGCCAACGTGGTCCCAGCCGATGCGCTCGGCAATGTAGAACAAGTGATCGAGAACCATCTCCATCTTGGCGTCCCTCCGACGTGTGGCGACGTGCTCCGGAACGAAGGTGACCATGACGATGCCGCCGTTTGCGGGCACCATGTCGAGGATGTGGTCGGGGACGTTGCGCGCGCAGTCGAACACACCCTTGACGTTGGAGTGAGAGAACATGATTGGTGCGCGGGAGAGCTCCAGGACTTGCTTGGCGCAGTCTTCTGAGACGTGGGAGATGTCCACGATCATTCCTGTCTGAAGTTAGACGTGATGCTTGAGTCTGAAGTTGATGATTACGTACCTAGTCTGTTCATCTCAACAAGGGCTGAGCGGCCTAGTTTGGACAGTCCACCATGCACTGGCCCGACTTTCGAGGTGCTCGAATCTGCGAAGGCGTTGTTGCAAACGTGGGTGAGTGTACACTAGAGACTCAATGTCAGCCGTGCGAGATATCATGCCATGGTCTCTCATTACTCACATATCGAACTCCGAGGCGATAGAAAGCCCGAATGATGCCGATGCTGTTACCGGCCATGTGCAGCCTGCTCATCCAGGTTAGCATACCAAGTCACGACTTACACGGGCTCAGCGGGATACATACCCCTCAATACCAATCGAACACGCAATCCGCCCAGACTCATAAATCTTCTTCACATCGCCCGGCCCATTCACCAGCTCAAACGTCTCCGGATACGACTCAACCAGACGCAGCGTCAAATCGATCTGCTCAATGGCGTCGCGCGCCATGTTCGAGTACTCTGCCGTCGAGAAGTTCTCCGCGGACCGCAGGCACGGGACGCAGACGGACCAGAACTGGCCGCCGACGGCACCTGTCACCCGTGTTAGTTGAACGTCACGGTGACATGGATTTCGAGGCACTCACCTTCCCTCAAGCGAGGGATGTCCGTCATTCCCCTCTGGAAGCCATTCGCAAAGTCGAATTTGGGGTTGTTGTGGATCTTGCCCTTGAAACAGCAACGCGGCTGCTGGGGGAGGTCGTTGTGGCCATCGATGAGCGGCGTCTTCAGAAGTACTCGCTTCACCCGCTCATCGATGTTCAGTTGTTGATAGGGGTGTGTTGAAGCCATCATGAGATGTCTGTTGTTGTTTCTTTCGCCTGTGAATGATGTATGTTCTAATCGATCAAACCGGCATTGCAAGGTATTTTAGATGACTATCTCGCTGGTTGTCATCGTTGATGATACCGATGTGTTGGTGAGGGGTCCTCCGTGGTTGCCAGGTTTCCCTCGGTCAGCGATGCAGTGGGGTTCACGTCCGTTTCCCGCGCAAAAAGGAGCGACCCCATAGATATCGCCCTGAATCCTGATTTGGCCATGATCCATCTCAACTTCGGATGACATGTTCCTGGGTTGGCCCTGGAACCCCCGCATGTTCGGCTCTTGATAAGACTGCGCACGATCCTGGGTGATTTACAGGAGAGGACCTCCGAGTCCCAGCGATCTGGTTGCATGCATCACGGATGGCCCCATTATCTGGTAAGCTTCGGAGTTAGTGAAGGCTACGGCATGATAAGTAAGTTTCGGCTCCGAGGGAAGTTCATTCACTGAGACTCTCTTTTCCTCGGTGATGGAGCTGTGCTAAGTTGGGGTTTAAATCGTGGCTGACGACAGCGCAGCTTTGGGGCCCAGATGGTGATGGCTTCATATCACTTTGCTGATGGTTGGCACTGGAAATGACTTGGCTCAAAAACAAGTGTAATCATCCTGTACCGAAACCGGATTTGTAAAAGAAATACCAAATTATGCCCCTTCGCAGTCCAGAAAGTCTCGCTCGCTGGCGCTCTGTGCATGTTGATCAACAATCTGCCCAATTGTGGGCGGTTCATGCTTCGAGCGCACCCGGGTATCCGATTGAAATGCACAAAGCTGCAAAGGAAAACTAACCCCAGAAAAGATGAGAAACATGATGCCGCTGAAGCAAAGTATGCGCTTGTCATAATGAAGAAGAAACAGTAAGGGTTCAGCAACCACCCATAGTCTCATCCTCATCATCATGACCATGAGAGGCACCCCGCTTAACACCGGCAGATTTCTTGGGCGTAGCCGGCCTACGCTTCAGTACCTTCATCTCAGGGTCCACAACCAGAATTTTGAGACTTTGGTCAATGGCATGGACACCGGCAACGATGCTTTGATCTGACGAGCAACATGTTAGTCGTGGATTCACTGGGTGTCAGCTGGCAAGAGCCAAGCAGAAACTCACAAAAGGTATCGCGCAAGCTCAAGGCATAGGCAAACGCCCCACCCAGGTCACGGCTCTGCGCATCATTCGGCAGCCACGAAGCCTGAGCGCTGTCCAAGCACTTCAGCGCCGCAGTGGTACGGAACATGGTCGCGTAGAACACGGCGACGGCGTTGAAGAGGGCCTCGGCGCTGTTGTGCAACGGCCGGACGCCTCGCAGGAGGTCGCGGTATACAAACATCAGCTGCCACAAGGCGGCCCAAACGACCGGCTTGTCTTGATCTGGGATCTTTGGGGTCTTGAGGTACTTGTCAAGCTCGCTGTGGATGTCTCTCTCTGACGAGTCGAGCGCCGAGCGAGCAACACCGCGGAGCTCCGCCTGCGCCGGCAGGGGAAGTTCCACGACACCCTTGTCTTTCTGCAGGAACCATAGCTTCTCAGAGCGGCAGATTCTATACGCTGCCTTGAAGGTACGTAGCTTCTCAAGGAGCAGAAACTGGAAGCCGTGTTAACTACAAGGTGACTTGGCGCACTGTAGGGATGAGTGATGTCTTACCTGAGGACGCTGACGAGCACCGTAGTGATGAGGCGTGGTATAGAATCCAATGAAAGACTCAATAGCACCCTCGAAAGTCTGGAGATCTTCTTGAGAGAGTGACTGTCCAGCCAATTCGACCAAATATTGCTGATCCAGAGCCGGTTGATGAACATGGGCTCTTGAAAAGGTACAGCCGCTGTGAGCAATCTGATTGCCAGGGCCCATGCACTTGTAATTTCTTAGGCAAGCCTGAAGCCCGAAGCCTAAGCAGTTCCGGTCAAGAAAGATCTGCCCTTCGAAGAGGTCATCTCCAAACTCTGGGCACGCCCTGCGAAGTGTGTCTTTGACAATGTTGTCTTCCTTTCGAACCAATCCCGAGACTGTACAACGTCAGTATATCAGAGATAACTTGGAACCAAGCTGGTCTTGGATCTGTGATGTATTCTCTTACATCGTTTGGAAGAATATTCTCGGGCAGTTAATGTCATGTCTTTGCGCATGCAGCAGACTTCAGGAGCCTGAGGGCAGGCCTTGACACAAGTAGAGCAGATACCAGAGACTGTACAGGGGACCTTTCCAAGACGGCATCTGTTGCATGCGCCGGTGCCTCTGACTTGGTTGGTCTTGTCAACATCCTGGACAACCCTGGACCTGGACTTGGGCTTGGGCTTGTCGGCGATGATGAGCTTCGTGGGTCTGGGCAGGAACTGCTGGGTGTTGTAGGTGGGTGTTGTGAACTTGTCATCACCCTGACGAAGGTCAACGAGATCTGCGGCCCGTGCCGACTGATCGATCCGGACTTCCTCAAAGGGTGGGGAGCTGGACAGCGGAGGCTCCGGTGTAGCCGCCGAGGAGGCATCGTCAAGGGTGCCATGGGAACCTTCAGACGGCGGCGACGGTGGGGGGAGCATGTCTTCCGAAGAGTGAGGGTCGCTCAGAGAAGTCCCAGACGAGCTGCCGGAGTCTTCGAAGCTCTGGGACCAGAGCGCGTCTGCGAAGTATGTATCGAAGAGGGCCGGTGACCGCCTGCCCCCCAAGAAGTCGTATATCTCATTCGGTTGGAAGTTTGGGAAATCCATCTCGGTGATATATGACCGTCTGAGTGGACAATAGATGTAATAGGTAAACAGAGACCCAGTCTTTAGCAAGGGTTTAAGGGAGTTTCCTGCGAGATGTCTGGGGTGTATGTACGTGATGCGGTTTGTGTGAGTTGTTCAAGAGGGGTTCACCCATCGCCAACACTCCCGCTCGAAATTATACACTCCCACCTCATGAGGCTCTTACACCCTTCCACCCCTCGATACCGCGACTGACTTACATCTTGCGGATTTCGGTCTGTACCAGGGCTTTCATTGGTCAATGGACATCTCCACAGCATCCAGATCATACCAATCACGTACCCCGGACTCACCGGTTTCTGCAGAGGATCATATCGATTTTCCCAAGTTCCCATGTGCCTAGGTTACTAAGCAATACGATGCCCAGCTGAAGCTGACCTGGCTGTCTCGACTGCCCGTTCTGTGCCCGGAAACAAAAGGTCCCTCTGCAACCCGCCGGAGTTGGCTCGGTCTCACCTGTCCCGGCAGTGGTGCTGTGAAATGGCAGAGCGTGGGCAACTCGAAGTATTTAAGCAAGCTCCCATCCAGGTCTCAAGAGAAACTTTTCTCGAAAAACCATAATCAAACAGCAATTTCCCATTCTTGGCCATTTCTTCTTGGCCTGAGCGCAAGACATGTGTTGCGTGTGCGACAGGCCAGATGACCTCTGGGCCGCTGGCATGGGCAAGAACAGGTATGAGGGATGACGTTTGATGGCCACTCTTCGACAATTCAAACTCAAAGGCTCGAGCCTCAATGTGCAACCCAGAGTTTGGCCGACGGACCGCTGCAGCACAGCATCCATGTCCATGGCGGGAGTTGGCTCCATGAGTCCAATATTTGTTGAGATCCCTTGGCCCGGGACCTGGATCCTGTCGTCAGCCGTCTTTGGGGGTCTCCGCCGTTTGCCGTAGAAGTTGACCCCACATCCTCGAGATGCTTTAGTAGAGTACAGAGGGAGTAAGAGAAAACAAGGTTGTCTCGCGTAGACAAAGACGACAAATGCATTGTCAAATTCTTTCTGTTGGCTTCAAGTCCCCGGACCCAGATGTTCGATAGCGGGGCAGCGCCAGCTGCTGAATGGCGGGGTTGGGCTTGCCAACGCTTCAGCGCCTTAGGGGCGGGAACGTCCCTGCAAAATCGACCGTGCACACCCTGCGTTCACATACCCCACTCCCTCAAACCCATCAACACGTCACTTTTAGGTCCCAACGCTTCCCTCGGATCGCGCCATGTCGACGGCTGCTTTTTTGCGCCCCTCGGCCGCAGTTCTCCTTCTTGAATTCTCCAATAATGTGAACCACTCGAAACCATACTAAGATATACCCACAAGAAATTCAACATGGCAGGAATCCTATCATACGTCCCAATCGTCAATAGGCTCATCGGAGACGACTCGCAAGCCATCGACATCCCTCCCGTCGAAGTCCACAACGTCGAGACCGACCCCGAGAAGCGCGCGCGATGCCTCAAGCACCTCTTGAGGGCGAACCACGCCAACAATGCCATCCTCTATCACAACCTCGAGTTTCACAACCATGCGCCGCACATCCTCGGCTCGGCGTACCTGCTCGGCGCAACCGACAAGCAGCTCCAAGACCTCTACGAGATCGAGACGAAAGATCTGGAGCCATGGACGGAGTCGCCTGCGGAGGTCACCGAGGACGACTGGCGCGACTTCTTGGGTGACAAGAGGTATCAGAGGGCGTACGTTGACTTCTTTGAGGACGAGTTGGCGCTGCGCTGCGGGTACGACTGGAAGAAGGTCGTCCACAAGTTCATGTTCGAAGGCAAGGAGCCTTTGGTAAATGCGCTTATTGGCGGTCGTACGTATGACCCAAGAGAGAGTCCTGGTGTTGTTGCTAACAGTTCATGAAGTCGGCCACCCTCTCATCCACCTCGGATACGCATACGAAATCGACAGCAAGGAGGTCGCCATCGAGGCGCTCGGTCTTGCCACGACGAATTACAACTTTTTCCACAAGTACCTCGACCACAAGAAGTACTCGAAGCCCTCCTATTTTAGCTCAAAGTCGACGTTCGAAATCATGGATAAGCTGGCGAAGGACAAGCGATTCGATGGGCTCTTCAAGGAGCCAGATGCGGAGAACATTGAGCCGTTGTTCGAGAAGCATGAGGATCTCGTGCTGGAGTACTGGAACGCGTGGACAATCACAGACCCCGTGAAGCAATTTGAAGAATCTCAGGAACTGGCCGTGGCGCTGCTCGTGGCTACCGTTCCACGAGGCACCCATGCCTATAACTTCTTCACAGTCCACCTGCTGACGACGAGCCACGCCGTGCGAATCCTCATCCCATTCATCCCGACCAAGTTCCACGTGAGCCTGGTCCGGCAATGGTGGCTGTTCACCCTCGCGGTGTACATCGTCCTCCTGCGACCGAAGATCGATCCTGACAACGTCGATTCGGACCTGAAGCAGCGGCACTGGGGCCACGTCGAGGAGGCGGCCCTGAACTCGCAGTGGGCCAAGGACGCTCACTTTGTCAAAGGTACCCCTTCAGATGCTGAAGCAAGGGACTCGTATCTAATGGTCACAGCCATTCGTGCCATGAAGGAAGCCGCGAGGACGTGGGGCGATGTCCACGAGCGGTACCTCGCGTCTGCGCTGACGTTCGTCGATAACTTCCACGGATGGACGTTCTAAGTCAACAGTAGTCTTTGTCTGAATTAACAGCATATGCCGATAACGCGGTGACCCTCGCTCGACCGAACTTGTAACTGAACGGATACGCGACAGTCTGTCATTAATACTGTACAACAGGGCGTACATAATGAGAATGAAATTGCACTTGTAATAATGAGCTCTCGTTTTGGCGAAGTCATTTACATGTCGTTTTTCACAGTGTGATGGCGTCTAGTAGGCTACAAACAGCACTCAGTCGCCTGCGCTTGTGTGATCAACAGAATAACAATTAAATAGATGATTTTAATCATCATTCAACTCTTTTTGACATCTTCACTCAACCTCATTCCCGGGTTGACTGGCTCTGAGTGTCTGTCTCGCTCCAGTCTGTGACACAGGGACCTCGATGTACATGGGTTTACTAATTGAGCTGCAGCCGGGCGGGACGAAGCTCGCTCAGGCACCGACGACCCGGCCGATTTAGCAGCCGATTAGTGCCCACCCACTGTAAAGTACCAATCAAAGTGGGGGTCCAGATTCGCGAGGCTGCAAATGACGAGGAAGCTGCCTTCACTAACCGCCCGAGGTGCACCTGCTTGCTTTTGCCTGTTTTCAACATCCCCCGTTCGTCAACGTCACCAGCAAAGACGCGTTGATTTCTGCACCCGCCGAGATCATGCACCCCTCATGTTAATATTCCCAAACGACAACCTTCCCAATGGCTCCGCCAGCCAAAAGAAGGCGGCGCAATGTCGTAGAATCAGACGATGAAGAAGACGACCGCCCAAAGACGAACACCTTGACGAACTACCTGTTCTCCTCCCCCAACTCGAAAGCTGGGAGCAGAAACGCGACCGCATCGCCGAGCCCGACGAAGACACGATCTCGAACCGCCGACGCAGGCAAACCCATACCAGCACCATCCATCCTCCAAGCACGAAATGGATCGAACAAGGGCACCAAGAGCCCGAGTACGAGCCCGGAGAAGCCCAAGGGCAAAGGGCAGAAGCGCGTCAAGGTCGAAGAGAAGGGGAAGAACGGCGATCTCATGACATTATTCTCCAAACAGGCGCAACGGACGACTGCCAAGACTGGGTCCTCGAGGACCGTTCCTCTCGATGACATCGTGAGCGATCCCATCTCCGACGACGACTTTGCGGACCAGAAAGCCAGCACCTCGAGCATAGTCGGTCAGAACGCGCGCAAGCGGTTCCGGGACAGCACTCCCGCTTCGTCAGCAGCGTCTCTCACCGCAAGCCAGAAGTTCCTCAAGCCCACGCGCCCGACGACACCAGCAGCACTCGACGACGACCTGCGGCCGTGGTCAGAGCGCTTTGGGCCCGTCAACCTGGACGAGCTCGCAGTACACAAGAGGAAGGTCGCGGATGTGCGGAAATGGTTGGAGGACGTTGTGAGCGGGCGTCTGCGCCAGCGACTGCTGCTTCTGAAAGGCGCCGCGGGCTCCGGTAAGACTACCACGATGAGACTACTAGCCAAGGATATGGGCGCCGAGCTGCTGGAGTGGAGGAATCCAACCAGTGCGAATGGCGCAAACCTTGGGTATTCGTCTGCGTCCGGGCAGTTCCAGGAGTTTCTGGGCAGAGGCGGGAAGTTCGGTCAGCTCGATCTGGATCTGACAGCGGAGGCACCACGGCCAAAGACCGAGAAGTCGGATCCTTCATCACAGAAGATCATCCTTGTGGAAGAGTTCCCAAACACCTTTTCGAGGTCATCGTCAGCTTTGACTTCGTTCAGAAATACCATCTTGGACTATCTGGCGACAAACACGCCCGCACTCTCTGCCTTCGGGCGCCGGCCTTCGCATGAGCCAATCACGCCGATCGTCCTGGTCATCTCGGAAACGCTGCTGACAACGACGTCGGCCTCGGCGGACAGCTTCACTGCGCATCGTCTGCTTGGGCCCGATATCCTGCGACATCCCGGCACGAGAGTCATCGAGTTCAACGCCATCGCGCCCACCCTCCTCGCGAAAGCACTGGAGCTGGTGGTCATGAAGGAGGCGCGCAAATCTGGCCGGAAACGCACCCCAGGGCCTCAAGTGCTGAAGCGACTGGGCGAGATTGGCGACATTCGAAGTGCGATTTCGTCGCTGGAGTTCATGTGCTTGAAGGGCGACCAGGACGCCGACTGGGGAGCCAAGGTTGCTTTATCCAAGCAGTCAAAGGGCGCCAAGGCTGGCATTTCCATGACGAAGGGCGAGCAAGATACCTTGGAGCTGATATCTCAACGCGAAGCCAGTCTCGGTATTTTCCACGCTGTCGGCAAGGTGGTTTACAACAAAAGAGAAGAAACGCCCGCGAGGCCAAATCCAGCCGAGGTATTACCAAGCTACCTCGCGCATCACTCTCGACCGAAGCAATCGGAGGTAATGGTCGACACTTTAATAGACGAGACGGGCACAGATACGCAGACGTTCATCTCCGCACTTCACGAGAATTACATGTTTTCTTGCGAGACGGTGCCGCCAATGGATGCATCAACGCCGCTAGACTACGTCAACGGCTGTATAGAGTACCTGTCGGAGAGCGACCTGCTCTGCCCGTCCTCAGATATCTTCTTCGGTGGACGGGGTGCATACGCCGGCTTTGGCAGAGACTCGGGTAGCCATGTTCTCCGACAAGACGAGATCGCCTTCCAGGTCGCCGTCCGCGGGATGCTCTTTTCACTGCCATCGCCCGTCAAGCGCAAGGCGTCTGGGTCGAAGGGCGGAGATCAGTACAAGATGTTCTACCCGACCAGCATCAAGTTGTGGCGACAGAAGGAGGAGTTTGAGAGTCTGGTCGACGTCTGGTCTACGAAGCTCATGAAGGGCGAAGAGAGTGCGCCCAGGAAGGGTCTGATGGACAGCGCAAGCGCTTTCCGACGACCGAAACAGACGGACGTGGGTAGCTGGATGGCTAAGCGCCAGTCGAAACCTGCGCCGACGAACGATACCAAGACGGAGATCGATTCCACGCCATTGCTTTCTCTCGGCAGCTCAGCCCGCAGAGAGATGCTGCTTGAGCGACTGCCTTACATGGCTGCCATTGTTCGCGGTCGCAAGTCAACACTCCACTCCTTCAAACTCCGAGACATCGAGAAGGTTGCCTCGTTCCAGGGCATCGGTCCCCAGGTGGCAGACGATGAGGATGCCGAGGACGCGCCGGACGATAACATCATGACGGGCGACGCTTGGGCGACTGATAAGCCGTCAGAGGAGTCGACGCCCCGCAAGAAGGGGGCCTCGATCCGGCACAAGGGGGATGGGTCGGTGGCGGGGCTGCAGGTGCAGAATTTGGTCATTAGTGATGACGATATCGAGGACGATTGAGGCGATTGTCCGTTTGGGGAAGTTATTTGTACAAAGAATGAGGGATTGGAACTTGGTATTGGACTTCACGGCGTGGAGTTGGTGGGAAAATGGAGTTGTTGGCATCCGCCTTTGAGCGTAAGTTAGGGGTATTGTAGAGGGCTATTTGCTGATGAATACACGGCGATTTCACAATTCTTTACGGATGCTGGACTTTGTGCTGAGGCTGCGTCTTGTGGGTGGCGTCGTTCGAGGTGTGGAAGAAGTGATAAATTGCACAGGGGTTGAGCTTTAGGGCTTTGAATGGGCACAGTCACTCTCCCCGAGTGAGGGCCGATTTGTTCACAGCCTCCACCGTGAGAGTAGAAGGGCTGTCTGTGAGATCGCTGTTCTTGAGTCCTTGCTGGTACTCAGGGCGGTATGGCTGCCTGGCCGGGCAAGCCATACACCCAGCTGTCTCATCGGAATAGGGGGACGGCGGTGACGGGGGACGACGGTGACGGAAGAGAGGACGACGGCGACGAAACAGGGGGACGATGGTGACGAGGGAGACGAGACCCAACTATCTACGCAGACGCGGAGGGTCTTCATGGCGCAGGGCTTGAGGTTTGGAATAGCATGGCTGGATTCCTCTTGCTGATAGCATGGGCTTAAGTAAAATTGGGCTGAGGGGACGAGATTACCTGCTGCTGTCCACCTGTTTAAATAGGTGATTCTTGAGGGGCTGCTGCCGGTTCTACGGCTAGTGAGATGCGCATGATGGGGTATATATTGAGCGTCATTTGCATCTACAGTGGCAATTCAGGCAACAATGTATCTGGTTATAAAGATAGGATGCAGAGATCTATAGATGCCAGCTGCAAGTCGACAATATCAGAACCTACCAGGGCTACTGAGGTTAAGAGACGGCTGTGAAACTTGTGTTTCCGCAAACCACTGCCCCATGGCATGTCCGCTTCTCAGTAATGTCGTCTTTTTGGTATTCGTCGAGGTTAATCTGCGTCTGAGGATCAGTATCCTGTTGCTAGCCTGTGTTAGATATCTGCTGAAGAAGAAGTCGTCCAGTGCGGCATCGAATAAGGTCACTGCCGCCAGAAACCGCTAAGATGGATCGATCCATTCGCCGTGGTGTCCTACGTTTGAATTCACGAATCTTTGTAGGTATTTATATCTATCTGATGACAATCCCCACCCTCTACCGAGAAGCCATCCTCCCACATCCGCGCTTCTCTTGCGCCGAGCTCGGTAGTATAAAGTAGTAAACAAAGAAGCTTCTCATAGCAAGACAGACGACCACATAGCGGTCTCATCCACATCCACACGATGGTAGCCTTATTCAGAAGAAACCTTCCGAGTCTGAGGTTCGCATTATACTCCGAAGCTCTCTTTTGTTCACAGCATCTGCTCAAAGCTCAGCATGTCGGACTTTCGCTTATTCTTGTGCGATACCTTAACAGAGATGGCGACCAACGGGGGGCGGGCGGGGGTCAGATAGAGATAGGCTCGTCATCAATTTGCCCGTTCAGTTTTCTTCAAGGTGACGTCCAACTTCCCAGGACTAAACGAATAAGCCCGGAACTGCCACAACACACATTTCCTCGTAGAGGACATTTCCTCGTGGAGGAGACCACACTATCTGGCTGTGGAGTATCTTAAATAATGTTCTAAGAAGGTGATTCGGCAATTGGACCTAGAACCACAGTTCTCTACTGGGAGTCTCAAAACGTATATGTCGTTGCACGTGGGGTCTTGATTGCTTTCCCCGAGACACCAATGAGAGATGGAGTAGATTCTCAGCACCCAATATCTGTGAATCAACATCTGGTATTTCCGTCTCAAGAAGGAGGTCGCAACGCCTTATCTTTCTGCAGATTCACCATTACTGCGTTCCTGTCATCCACCTCTTCCTTCGTCCTGCAAGTATACCTAAGATAAAAACTCCAGCGACTCCAAGCGCAGACGAATAGACCATTGAATCTAGACATTTGTCACAGATTTATCATGAAGTTTTCTCCTCATTACAGGAAGATTTTGCTCTCTATTCGTATTGGCGTTCTGAGGGGTTTCTCAGAAACACCTGCCCCTTAAATATCAAAAAGTACGAGAAGAACGCCCCGCTGGCGGTAGACAACAAACAAGAGGGCTGAAGACAACTACCTATAAAACCTCACATCTTCAACAGCTCTTGAATCTGTAGACAATGTGATTCTTATAACCCTTGTCGTGTTTTCATCGACAGCTGATAATCTTTTTCATAAGCGTCTGGTCATTCGAGCGAACAAGTCCTCCCCAGCGTGGAAGAGATTAGTCCTGTGTTCTGCTACAATCATCTGCCCTCACTCTCTTCTGATGCGTATTCCTATAATGTCACGTACATGTGACGCCGCTCTTCTGCTATACTGATATCCATTGCACCAACATCGACGTCACATTAAACACAGGAGCGTTTACGAAAGCCTTAGTATCGTGACCAAGTATCAGCAACAAAGCGCTCACACTGCCGGGCTGCTCAATATATTTCCACATCTATCAAGATACGCTATCTATATACCGTCCAGCAAGCTTCTCACCACGGAAGATTCAACCTCAGTCTTTCCTTGTTGCCTTACCTATGATCTATTATAAAACTTGCAACCTTGCACTATTAAGTCGTGGTAATCAATCTCTTTGCGCTTGTCGACCGCACTTTGGAATGAGATCACATTTTCTTTGAACTCAGCAAATTCCGTGTCAGCGGTGGCCGCCTCCTCTGCTGGGAAACACGTCAAAGTAGCATGGTCAAACTCACCAACTTCTCAGTATTTGATGGGTCCGAATAAACAGAAAATGATGAGAGTTGCTGGGCAACGACGATGGGAGACGAGGATGAGAGAAACAAGCCCGCTATGCTCAAGCTGAGCCATGGCAGATAGAGTAAGTGCAGGAACTGGTCAGTATTTCGTGTTGAAGGCAGAATCTCACATACAGTACCACAAACATAACTGTCTTGCTTAGATCTCGCTGAGATTCACGCAACGCTCCCTTTAATACTGTGATTCGAGGAGCAAATTCTCGGCATCTTACGCAGCAGACGTATGTAGCACCTCACGTGGCATTTTGAATAAATGATATTTCGCTAAATGCATGACTTGAAACGATGCCAAAGGAGCAGAGAAATGAAATCACGCGACATATCTGTATTTCTCGCGTCCTGTCCTGTAGGAGTACCCAACGTGGGGTATAATGAGGAAGACATCCTGCCATACTATGGAGGCACAGGCGAAACGAGTAGTAAAGAGTGATGTGTGTGATCTAACTAGCTAAAGTGGGCTGCCTTACGGCAGCCTGCAGGACGCACTGGGTCAAAATTCCCAGTAGTATTAAGGCTACGCCACCACTGATATGGGGGGTAATACGTTTTATATAAAATAACGCTTATATGCAATAGGTCTGACTGGAATAAGTAAATCTAAGATCTAATTGGTGTGTATAGGGCTGTGTGCAGCGCACAGGCTACCTACTTCAAAATAAATATCTTTTTGGTAGGGCGTTAGAACTCTTTTTTCTTTTCTTATGCTTACTACTATAATAATAAGTTATACTTACTTTTATATATATTTATAACTTTAGAGTTATTTGCTTTTATATAGATTAGTTTTATAACTAATATTTTATTTATATTAACTGTTTTTTTTTTTTAGTATCTAATAATTTTCTATATAAAGCTTTATAATATATATTATATATTATAATCTCTCTATATATATATATAGTTTTATTAGTATCTCTATACCTCTTTACTTCTTTACACTTCTGATATGATCTATATAATATTTTCTAATTATAAAGCTGAGCTAGAGACCTTAGAGAAGATAGCTCTAATTAAGTCTGCTTATAAGACTGTTAAATCCTCTTAGAAAGTTATAGAGGTTAATAATTCTATCAACAGCTAAATTGTTAAGCTTATTTTTAAGTAGGTCAGTAAGGTTATAATTCTAACTAAGCATATCTCTAAAAATCTATCTCCTAATGCTATACTTCTAGAGGCTATTGCTTTCTATTCAGTATATATATATATCTCTATCTCCTTCTATACTATTCTTAATCTAACTTATATAAGATGCTATAGAGTTTGCTTTTAATACTTTTATTAATAACCTTCTTAATAAAGAAGATCTAGAGGTAAGTTTATTATATAATTTCTCATAATTTTTTATAATGCTAATATAAGTGTATAGCCTTAGAATATAATTGCTGCTTGCATTATAACTATAAACAGTCAGTATAGCTTCAAACTGCTTAATTATAAGCGCCTACAGAATGCTAACACCTATCTGATATAAGTATATAGTACTGCTTAAGCTGGTGCAGATTAGTGTACTACCTATAAGAATAGCAACAGCTCTTATTAGAACTATATTATTCTTAATAGCTATAAGTTATATGCTAACTACACTTATAACTTTAGCGCTAATAATTACTCTTTTAGTAAGTCTTATATAACACTATTTTATCTTTATATATTTGCTAATATATATATAGGTATAAAAGAAACTGCTACCTTTTGTAAGCAGGCTAGCATTAAGCTTATAAGCATATGCAAGCTGAAAATGTCTTGCATTAAGTTATGCTTTCTTAAGCACTTATATAATATATTGCTTAAGGCTCTATAGAGCGTTAGACTTACCTTAAATGCTGTAGCTGACTATATTAAGATTACTAGACTTAATATATATTTATATACCTACTTATAACACTTTAAAGACTTACTAACTTATTATATAAATACTAGCAAAAATATTAAAATCAAACTTAAGTAAACAGTCCTATATAACCTTACTTTAGAGCATATATAGCTTTATAACTTTAATATTTCTAGTTTGAAGTTAGGCAATATAGGCATATATATTACTAATATATATATAAGTTTATAAGTATTAGGCATAGTTTTAGAGTTTAATATAGTTAGTACTTTAGTTTAGCAGATAGGGCATCTCTATATAGGGCTTTATAGCCTTATATAAGGGCGTTAAATAGCTTTTATCTTTATATTCTTAGGTTTTTAAATAAAATACCCCTATTATTCACTTTTATACCTTCTTAATTAACTTTATAATATTTTGCTAAATATTGTATTACTTAGTATTTAACACTAAATAGCTGGTCGCCTATATACTGATTTAAAGCTTTTCTGCTTAATTATTACTAATAAATTCTATAACAGCTAGAAGAATAATACAATTATAACACTTCTTTAAGAGTTTTTCTAATTCAAAATATCTCTATTAACTTTGAAAAGGCATCTCTAGAAATAGGAACTTCAGTGTAAAGTCTGTACAGTCTTCTCAGCTAGATTACTCTAATATATCTTTAAGCTTTTTTTCACTTACTGCCTCTTAGAACTAGACCTACTTGCTTACTTATAAGCAGAAGGGTTTATAATCTTATAATATAGTTTAATTGATATCTAAAAATGCTATCAGTTATAGCGTTAATAATCTCTTAAGCAGATCTAAGCAGCTTTAAGTAATATTATAATATATCTCTAGTTAATTAATAAGATTATATAACTTATAAAGAACTTTAGCTAGTAGTTCCTTTATATATTTATACGCTAGCGCAGCTATATTATCAGTTGTAATGCTTTATATAAGATATACTATACAGTTTTTTTTAAATAAGTTGCTGCCTAACTTAAAGAGATATGATACTAATAAAGAGGCTAGACTATACTTAGGCTAAATTTTATTTAGTTATTTGATATATATAACAAATTACTTCTGTTTAGAATTAAGATATATGCTGCAATTAATACTTACTTACAATATATTATATAGTTTTATATTAGGTTTTCTATATATATAACATAATCTATCCTTACTTAGTACCTTTTTATACTTTAATATTAGAAAGTTATGCCTTAAATTATATAATCTAACTGTAGTGTTAAAACTGCTCTTATTACTAGAGCCTAATAATATCTATTATAAGATTATATAAAAAGACTTCTAAGTCAACTAAGAGAAGATATACTAATTAAATTCTATAACTATTAGATATTTAGCAAAAGTATCTATAATATTAAGATTGAAAGCTAATAGAATCAGCTCTACTAAACACAGTCTGCAGCATAATATATATATTCTCTATCTCTCTCTATATATTAATATTATAACTAATCTTAATAGGAATATTTCTACTGACTCTAAATATTTAGTCTCTTCTACTCTATATCACTTGCAGACTAAGTTGCTCTATTATTTATCTTTCTGCCCTTAATCTGTAAAAACTTTAGGAATTTCATTTAGCTCTAGAATAACTATACTATATAGGCATAAAAGAGCTAACTATATATAGTATCTAGGCAACTTTAGAAGTTATATCACTACTATAATCTAATAACTGTAAAAGACTTTGCTCAGTTGATTAATCTTAAAAAGGTCTAAAGGATGCTAGCTGTGTTATTATAAGAAGAGCTTAACTTAGATTAATATCTATTAGAGCAAATGTTAAATCTCTATAAAGATATTATAGCCTCTATATAGAATCTCCATCCTATATCAGAATTCTATAGGTTAAAGTATCTATAGATTGAGGTATATAACTTCTTATAGCAATATCTTAAGCTGTATATAATTTCAAAGTGTAGCTTAGAGGTTGCTCTACTTAAAAAGCAAGATAGTAGAGTAGAGTGAGTAAAAGTATAGCTTCAGCAGTTTAGCGTTAATATTAATTAAATCTTAATAGTATTTAATAAAAATAGAAAGATAGATATAGATTGAATTAAACTTATATTTATAGCTATAACTTAAGAATAGTTTAGATATTATTAATATTAAGTAGATCAATTTCACTCTTTTTAATTACTTTTGCTATAATCTCTTTCTAGCCTGCTTCTTTAGACTCCTCTTAGATAACAGGCTTAATATCTTATATATCTACCTTTAAGATTATATGTTTCTAAAACCTAAGTTGCTTTTAAATTTGCTCTTTAGCTTTAATAGCTTTTACTATAGGCTTTTGTTCAGTTTAAGTCTAAATATATATAGATTTAGCTATATTATTTTCAGAAGTAGTTATTAAAGCTTTTAGTATAGGATGTTGCTTAAATTAGATCTTCTTTGAAATGTTTAGGTTGGAAATAATTAGCTTAGTTTAGTTCTAAGAGACTAGTTAGAGGGTGTAAATCTTTTTCTTAGGAATAATTAATAACTCCTTAAGAAATATATAAAGATTTATAGTATTATATATAATGTTGTAAAACTTATATATATCTATAGGGTTCTTTAGGTTTACTAGCATTACTTACTAGTTTTAGTCTAAGAAATGCTTCTCTGCAGTAAACTTTATAAGAACATAACCTATTATATCTATATAAGAAGTATAGGTAGTTATTATTAAGAATTATAACTTTTCTATAAACTTTTTAATAACCTCTATATAAGTATATATTTGAATTAGGATTTTGTTAAGGTTTGTCTTATAGAAAGATATAATCTATAGGTTAATTATAATATTAGCTATTAGGTTTATAATCAGCTTGTTTTTAGTATATTTAATACTAGTTTATTGTTCTTTTGCACTATGTTAAATAGCAGTTAAGAAGCCTAGCTGAAGCTTAATATCAGGTGTAAAAAGACTTTATTCTGTAGAATTAGCTGTATTTTTATATAACTTAGCTTAGAAGGTTTTAAGAGTTAGTAAGGTTTTAAAATCGTTAGAATTAATAAAGTTAATTATAATTAGCTTTGCAACAGAAGATAAATCTAATCAGCAGTATATATAGAACTGCTATTTTCTAATTAGTTTTGCTGTGAAGTAGTTAATTATTATCTGTTTTAGGCAAATTGACGATATCTTAGCTGCAGCTGTTAAATATAATAAATAATAAAAAGACAACTTAGATAAGGTTCTATATAGAAGTGTACAGTTTTATAGATTCACATAATGAAGTGTGTGGCTTGCTTAAGGTGCATAATAAATACAAATGTATGTTAATTATTAAAGGGGTATTACTGGTTTTATAGATGGTGTATACTTAAATTAGAAATTTGGCTGTAAGCAGTAAGTTTTGAATTTTGACCTAGTGCGTCCTGCAGGCTGCTGTACTGCCTGGTCAGAGGCTGGAAGAAGGCTCTGGGAGGCCCTAGGCCGCACAGGCCACCTGGGGCACCTGTAGGCAGGTGCCTCTACACCGCCCCTCAGGCTCTGAGGCCTGGCAGCAACTGTTAATATATATAAAGTAAGTAAAAGCTAGAAATCTTATTAAAAGCTAAAAAGCTTAAAACTAAAGAGTTTTTAAGTTTATATTAACTTAGTTAATCTTTAGTTAAATTATTAAGTAATTTCTATCTTCTAATTAGCTTAAAGTTTTAAATTAAACTAATCTTAAAGCTAATTAATATCTATTTATATTATTTTTTAATCTATCTATTAATTTTAATATTTTAATAAAATTATAATATTTTTATACTTTAAGAGATTTTATAAAGCTATTAGTAACTATTTTAGAGCTATTAATAAAGTGAAGCTTAAAAGTTTTATTTATAAATATTTCTTTAATAATCTATTTATATTAAATATTAGTATAGTAAGTATAAACTTAATTTAATAGATTTATAATATAAATATATATATTAATACTATTTATAAAGAGAAAAATAAAAATATTTATTTTAATATTAAATATCTATTTAATAGATCTTTTAATTTATTTAAAAATAAAGCTAATAAATATTAAGTTTATAAATTTTATTTTAGTTATACTAAAAATAATAAATATTTATTTTTTAGTTTTTTAAATAATAGAAATATTACTAAAAAAGATAATATATCTTTTAGTTAAAATATAAAATAGCTAGTTATTAGTAAAAAAAAAGTTTATTATATTATAGAGAGCTAAAATTTAATTTAGATTTATTTTATTAATAATAATATTATAATAAATAGTTTCTTAAAAGTAGCAGAAGAAGTATTTAGCAAAATATAAATATATTTAAAATAAGCTTTTATTAGTTTAATAAAGCTTATTAATATAGTAAATAATATTAATATAAATACTTTAAATAAATTAGTTAAAATAGTTAGTTTTTTTAAAATATTGTTTTTAGCTTTCTTAATAATATATTTATTTTTATTCTATTAAATAAAAAGCTTTTTATAAAAAAGAAAAGAAATCTTTATAAGCTATAGATCTTAATAATTAAATTAATAAAAAATAGCTTTAATATATTTATACTGAAAGAAGAAGATCTTTTTAGTTGAAATACTATATTTAATCTGAAAACTAAAGAACTATATAGCTTTATTAAGCTTTTTAAAAATATATATTTTCTTAAGATTATTATAAATACTTTTAATATACTATTTATTAAATGCTATAATAGTATTATTATTAATATATATAAAGGTATAAATATATTAATCTTTATTTATAAATAAGTAAAGCTTGCTACTAATAGAAATAAAGCTAATTTTATTTATTTCAGTATAAATAAAATTAAACTATTAAAAAAAAGCTTTATAAAAACTATAAAATGCTTTCTTAAGAAGCTAAATCTTACTATTATTAATATTAAAGTTAGTAAGTTAATAAATATAAATCTTAATATTATTAGGAATTAATACTATAAAGAAGATAGAGTTAAAGTTATATATTTAATATTTAAGTTTTTAAAGAGCAATAATAGTAAGAAACAGTTAAAAAGCTATAGCTATAGTAACTGCAGTATATACTTTCTAAGAAGTTTAATTTTTATATTTAAAGTTATTATATATAATTTAGTAAGCTTTAAATTAAGTAATAATATTATTAATAGTAGTCTTAATATTAAAAACTTATTAGCTAAAAAGAACTTTAATATTATAAAGAAAGTAAATAAGTTTATAAACCTCTTTTATAATAAACTATTAGATCTTTTATTTATAAGCTTCTTTCTATTTAAGCTAATAAGAGTTATTTTTAGCTTACTTAAAGGTTTTTAGAATGCTATAGCTTTATAGAAGTATTTTAAAGATAGCAGCAGCTATAAAAATATTAAGAAAATATTTAGATATATTATTATATATCTAAATATTAGCAGTAATATATATCTTCTTATTATAGCTATAAATATTAGAGAGCTGCTTATAGTAACTAAGAAGCTTAAAGTTACCTTAATAAGATTTAAAAGAAGTAGTTTTATTATCTTAAGAAGCTTTAGTAGCTTTATCTTTTTAGATTTGCTATCTATAAATAGAGTTAATACTATTAAGTTTTTAGTTAATAATACTATAAAAAGATTTATTAGAGTTACTATTACTGTTATAATATTTATTAGTTTTCTTATTATAATTTATAATAACTATATTATTTTCTAGAGAGAATTATAAGGTTAAGTGAAGTATTATTTTATTTAGAAGCAGTATTATTAAGTTTAATTTTTTATAGCTATATTAAAGGTGTTATTACTAACGCTTAAAGATATTAGCATTATAGCAGAGATCTCTAAAGACTTTTTAAGAGAATTAGAAATACCTATAGTTATATTATGCTAAGTTTAAAGATTAAGTTTGATAAACAGTATATTATGCTTTATATTATTAGCAATTAGCATATTATTTATAAAATAAAGAATAATTTTTATTAGACTTTTATAAAAATAAATATTATAGTAATAAATAACCTTTTTCTTCTTTAAAATATAAATATAATAGATATAGCTGTAGAGAGATATATAACTAATAAGATGTTCTTTTATAGTATAAGCTTTTATTTTCTTAGAATAAAAAAGATAATTAATATCTTTTTTATAGATATAAATAGTATAACTAAAAGTGTAAAGATATTTAATATAAAGTGGTTTATAATTAGTGTTAATATATAACGTCTTAATATAATAATAATAATAATATAATAATATTCTACTTATTTAAATATTCTATATAAAATAAATAAATAGACTTTTATATATATAACCTTATATAAAAGTGTTTAGTTTATTATAATCTATAACTTTATAAATGCTTATATAATCCTTCTTATTATATAATTCTGCTTATATAACTAAAAAGTATAACCTAAAATATAAAGTTATTTTTCCCCTCATTTTTCCTACCTTAAGATGCAACCTACTAACTATATCAACTAGAATTATATGAATATATTCCTTCTCTATTAATTATCTATACAAATAAATACCTATAAATACTGAGAATTATTAATTTTTATTATAATATATTTCTATTTATAACCTTATACTATATAGATATATATATTATACTTCTAAATACTCTTATACCTATATTAATAAGTTATAAGCCTAGCTTAAAGATAACTTCAATTTCTTTTACTTCTTTACTTATACCTTACCTCCTTATAAAGCTTTACCTCTACTTAAGAGTTATATATATTAACATATAACGTCTTAATATAATAATAATAATAATATAATAATA
Source organism: Colletotrichum horii (assembly GCA_027406005.1). Lineage (NCBI taxonomy): Eukaryota > Fungi > Ascomycota > Sordariomycetes > Glomerellales > Glomerellaceae > Colletotrichum > Colletotrichum horii. The sequence goes on along the minus strand of JANVYB010000001.1, from coordinate 5,026,048 downwards.
TTCTACTTACTTAAATATTCTATATAAAATAAACAAATAGACTTTTATATATATAACTTTATATAAAAGTGTTTAGTTTATTATAACCTATAACTTTATAAATGCTTATATAATCCCTCTTATTATATAATTTTACTTATATAACTAAAAAGTATAATTTAAAATATAAAGTTATCTTTCTCCTTATTTTTCCTACTTTAGAATGCAACCTGCTAACTATATTAACTAGAATTATATTAATATATTCCTTTTCTATTAATTATTTATATAAATAAATGCTTATAAATGCTAAAGATTATTAATTTTTATTATAATATATTTCTATTTATAACTTTATACTATATAAACATATATATTACACTTCTGAATACTTTTATATTTATACTAATAGGTTATAAGCTTAGCTTAAAGATAACTTCAGTTTCTTCTACTTTTTTACTTATATCTTACCTCTCTATAAAGCTTTACTTCTACTTAAGAGTTATATATAATAAAAATCAATCTTTTAAACGCTTTTCTATCTATATAACTTTTATAAAATTAGATATATTAGCTAGACTAATAGTTTAGTTCTATAAGATATATTTTCTTTAAATCTATATAACTAATCTTATATAAATCAACTATACTTCTATTAATCTTTTTTTAAGCAAATAGTTTCTTACTACTGCTCTATTTAATTTATATTAGAAAGGGGCAGAGTTTTTAGAATTTTTAGAATTTTTAACACTTTTAACTTAGAGGCAAGGAATCAAATAGGCGTTTTTATAAATATTAAGCGTTATTACAGAAGGAAATAGCTTATATAAGTAAACAGAAGCTTAGTCAGCTTATAATAAAAAAAGACTAAGCAGATAAATAAGAAATACACTTATTTTTATACTTTTTTTATTCCTCTTAATAACTTTAGTAATTAATTCTTTAAAACAGCCTATAGGATTTTTCAACCTAACTTATAGCAAAAGTCTACTAAATCCTACCCTTCAGCAATTAAATAAAAATAGGTGTTTTTAGGCTTCTCTAGCTCTAGTTAGGCCTGCTTTTCATCTTTTTTATCATTCTTATTAATCTCTGCTATACTTTTTAGATTATTTGAAACTAAGATAGAGCAAAATACTATAAAAATAATATTACTAAACTTCTTCTCAGCAGTTTATTTTCTCTTAAGAGATTATATAACTAGAAGAATAAAAAGAATAGAAGTTATAAATAAAGTATAACTTAGTTAAGCTTATATTTATATATTTATCTATATATCTCTTTTGATTATAAAAGAATTAATATATAAGTGCTTAAGAATTTTTCAGAGGATTTTTGCTTAAAGTAAAATGCTTAGTATATCTAATAAGTTTTCTCTCTTACTTTATTATAAAATTAGTGACTAGCATAAAAAGGTAAGCTAGACTGCTATAGAAGATCTCTTTTATAGTTATTTTGTATTGCTCTATTTAACTAAAGTAGAAAAAAGCTTAAAAGAAGAGGTAATTTGAATAATATTATATTAGAAGAAATTTAGCTAATACTTTTTTTAACTTCTGTTTTCTTAAAGTGAAAAGTAGCAGCTTAAGCATTTAGAATTAAAGATTAACTAAGTTTGTAGAAGTCTAAAAAACTTTAAAAAAAAGAGTGTTTAGTAAAGCAGAAGAGAGTAAGTAAGGTTTTATAAGAGTTCAGTTAATCCCTTTTATTAGCTTATTATTTACTTATTTAAAATTATTATATACTGTATTACTAATTAGCTGCTGTAATAATAATTTAAAAATAACTAAAATAAGCTAAACTAATTCTCTTTTATTTTCAAAAGCTAAAGTTATAAAGATAACTAAATTCATTTTGCCCTTTTTATAAACTTTAAAAAGGATAAAACTGATTAATCTGTTCTAAAAAACTTCCTTTTAATTAAACTTATTAGAAGGTTTTTAATAATATATTAACTAGTGAAGAGAAATATTAAGAAAAGCTTAAAAACTTAAGATCTAAGTTACACTTATATATAAAAATATTAAGTGTTAGTTTTCTTAAATTAAAAGCTGTTATAAATATAAAAGTATAAAAAGCTGAAGAGGAAAAATATTATAATTATATTAAGTTTTTAAAAAAGAAAGAAGGGAATATTTTCTAAGTCTAACTGAAGGTATTTCTCCCTTTTAAGAATAATTTTATACTAACTCTAAAGAAAGAAAGATATATATATCTCTTTTATTACTCTTCTTTTATACTCTCTTAAGTAGCAAATAAATAGCTAGTTTAAAGCATATTTCTTAAGATCTACAATTAACAGTATAATCTAATTATAGATTTAATTAAATCTTAAGTTTAACTTATAAAAAAGAAATACTATAGAGTAAAGTTATAGAAGATATTACTAATAACAGCTAGTCTCTCTCTATAAAGAGAGGAGAAATAAGCTTAAAATATAAAATAATTTTACTATTAAGATAATAAAAAAGAAAAAAGATAATAAATATAGATATACCTTTTAGATAAAAGAAATAAATAAAAGCAGAAATAACAGCTAAAGCTTTTCTTTCTTTCTTTATTTCTTTTTTTACTTTTTATTATCTTTTTAAACCTATATTATAAGAATTTTTCTATTGCTTCTTCTATTAATAAATTATTAGCTCTTCTTAAATCTTATATAATTCTTTCACTTCAGCTTTCTTTAGAAAATCCTTCTCTTACTTCTTTTTCTGTTAATTTACTTATTACTTCTTTAAAATAGTATTACTAAACTCTAAAGCTCTAAAGACTTTAATTTTAGCTTAAAATAAATAACTTAAACTAGAAATAATAGATAATAAAACTGACTTAATTACTAGTAATACTTCAGTAAGTCTTTTTATAGATCTTTCTTTTTATTAACTTCAACAAGAGAGATCTTTTTTAATCTCTAACTTAAACTAAAGTTCTAAAGCAATTATAGAAGCTAAAGTCTTTAAAGTAATAACCTCTAAAAGTAGCACTTCTAGTATAAATAAAACGCCTAGAGAGAATTTTTTAAAAGAAAAAGCAATATAAAGCTGTTTAAACTTTACTAAATCTTAATAAAAAGTCTTTAGATTATATAGCTTAAAACTCTAAAGATTCAAAATGCTACAGCTAAATATAGCTAAAACATCTTTTTTTATAGAAAATAATATTTTAAACTTTATTAAAAGCTATAAAGCTGCAGCAGAAGTAGCAAATATTACTAATGCTTTTAAAATACTAAGCAACTCTTTTTATATAGATATACCCTTTTAAGCTGATAACTAAGCTTAACTTATTAGCAAAACTTAGCTATAAGCAAAAAAGTATTTAATTCAGCAATATAAGGCTATAGATAAAGATTACTAAGATCTTCTAAATAACTAGATTAGTTAGATCGTTTCTTTAATACTAATAATTAACAATTTAAACTATAAAGCAGCAATATAGTTTTTATAAAAGATTAATAATATTTAAACTAAAGCTGCAAGATATAACTTTAATATTATAACCAGCCTTCAAATTATTTAGATAACTATATTAAGATTTAATTAGTTAGCTTTAGATAAAACAGCTCTACTTATAGGAACTAATATCTATAAGCTATTTAAGAAAGGAGATTTTAATAAGTTTAAGGTTAACTTAATAAATTAGCTTAGCTCTAAAGCTACTTAGAAATAAACTTTTTAGATTGCTACTTCTATTTATACCTTATTTACTGCACTCTTAAAAGCTCTAAAAAGAGAGGCTTTCCCTTCTTTATAAGCAAAGAGAAGTAAAACTAAGTCTGATTAAGGTGTTAAAAGTCTTTAGAACTAATTTTTAAACTAATAGCTTTCTAATTTAGTAAAAATAATAGATAACTAGAAAATCTCTACTAAAAGGATTATATATTTCTCTCTAGCTGCAGAAGATTACTAATTAACTTCAGTTTATTTAGTTAAAGTTAATAAAAAAAACCTTAAGCTTTTTTCTTATAAACTGTATAGTTAATACTAATATATAGGCTATATAAACTATAACTTTAAAGAGGGCTGTTATTTTTAAAAGATAGCTGATAAGAAAAGTAGCTTAATTTAATATTTTTAAAAGTGCTATTCTTATAAACTTCAAAATAATAAGTTTTTTATCCTTTAGATAATTATTGCTTTATTAAAATAAGAAGGTAAGCTTAACTGAGAAGTTATTATTATTTACTTTAAAAATCAAAATAGTTATAAGGCTATAAAAGCTTAAGCTACTAAAATCTTTAAATAGAGTATTAGCTGCTTTTAATTTATACTTATTAGAGTTTTATAAAACTGAGATAATTATAACTTAATTAAAGTTTCTTATAGATTTATAGAAAAAGGAAGTATTATATTAGATAATAAGATATTTAGTTAGACTTCTGCTTTTTAAGTTTTAGCTATTAGCAAGCTAAAATATAAAGATTATACTTATATATTTCAGCTATATAACTTAGCTTAACTAAATAATATAACTAAAAAAGATTTACTTAATTTCATAATATTTAGGCTTATAATAACCTAATTAAAAATATATAGAACTAACTTATTCTTATAGAAAAAGATAAAGCTATTAGATTTTAAAAAAGTTAAAAAAAAGCTTTTAAAGTCTTCTTCTAAAAAAGTCTACTTCACTATATAAGATATTAAAAACATTTTAACTATCTTAAAGAGACCTTCTTTCTCTTAAATTCGCTTTAAGAGTTAATTAAACTTGCTAGAAAAAGAGGTTATAGAAGAAGATATTTTTTATAACTAAAATAAACAAAAAGAAAACTTAGATATTGAAATAGGAGAGGGAATTCTTTTTAAATAGGTCTCTACTTCTGCTAATACTTTAGAACTAAAAGGAGTAAGTGAAACAGAAAGAGAAGTAATATTTAGTGAAGTTATTAAGATTTTTCTTTTAAAACTAATTCTAAAGCTATCTTTTTTAAAAGGTAACTTCTAACTAGCTATATTTCTTAATAATAAGAACTAAAAGTCTATTAAAAATAAAGAATTAATTAATAAACTTATTTTATATAAACTATATAGCTTAATTAGTTTATTAGTTAAAAAGGTTTATAAAATCTAGCTTAAATATAGAGAGAAGTTTATTAAAAAGATATATATATTTGTAAATAATTTAGAAAGAGTTATTTATATATTTATTTTTATTAACTTTATAGATTTTGTTAAAACCTTAAAAGAAAAAGCTTAATAAACTGATTAGGTTTCTAAATATAATAAAGTTATTTAAATTTAAAACTGTTTAAAAGTTTTTTCAGTTAAAGCTGTTATTTCTATAGCTATTAACTAAATAGCTTTAATAATTATTACACTATAGTTAATCTTAAAAATTGCAGTTAGAAGTAAATATTTTAATAACTACTTATCTATATAAAGCGTTATTAACACTAGCATAAAGTTTAGTTTTATAAGCTATTAATATATTTTAAACTATAATATTCTAATTTCTATAACTACTTTAATAATAAGAATAATAGCTAAAGGTGACCTAAAGCTGCACTTTATTAAGGTATATTATATGCTTATTTAGGTTAATAACTATAAGATTATAATAACTATAATAGTTATTAACTTTAAAACTGTTAACTATAACTTGCTTTTTAGCTTTCTGTTTGCTATTTCTGCTAAGCTTACTTTTAAGTACTTAAAATGCTTTATTATAGCTGTAATAAAAGTAAAAAACTGCAGAAGCAATAAAGTTAAAAAGATTAATATCTTAGTTAGCCTTATATAATTAGATTCCTTATATTAAATTTAGCAATATTTCTCTAAGTGAGAAAACTATATAAAAAACGTTTATAATACTTCTGAAGCTGCTAAAGAGCAGCTTAAAACTAATTAAAACCTTAGCAATATATATAATAAGGTTTAAGCTTGCTATATTAATACTATTATAGATTATAAAAGAGAATGTTTTTTTGCTTAAAAAGAGAAGGAATTTAACCTTTTTAATTAGAAAGAAGCTACTTTTAAGACTAACTAATGCTCTACTTTAATCTTACCTTTAGCAGCATTTAATGTTTTGAAGACTATTGCTAAAGCAGCAGTTACTTTAATTATAGAAACTATTTAAGCCTGCTTTTTAAGAAGTATTAAGAGTTAATACTATCTTCTTAATATTCTAAAGGATTAAGCGCTTTATAAGTCAGCAAAAAGAGATTTTAAGCCTAACTAAAGCTTTATTAATATCTATATAATATATAAACGCAAAGATAAGAAAATCTACTTAGTTAATAATTCACCTTCAGATAGATCTATTTCTAATAAGCAAAAAGACTAAAAAAAGATCTTAACTTAAGAAGTAGAAGGCTATTATTAACTTTCTAACTCCCTTTTTATAAGCTATATATACCTATAATTTATGCAGTTTAACTAAAGCACTTATCTTACTTCTAAAAGGTTTCTAAAGCTTAAAGTTGCTTAGCTGCATTTTTTGCTAAGAGAGATTAAGATACTTAAATATATTTTTATAAACTAAAAAGGAGCATTTATATAGGATTTTATAGAATACAGCTGTATTAATCTTTATATAGCTTTGCTATAGAAGATTAAAACTGTTTTATATATTGCCTAATAAGAGAAGGGAATTTCTATTTTTAAAGCTTTATAAAGTAAAGTTATTAATATATTTAGATTATAAGTTGCATATAAAGTCCTTAAAGAATTCTATAAGTTATATAGAAACTTTTAGTTTCTTATTGCTAAAAAAGACAGCAATATAAAGCTAATCAACTTATATATAAAGCTTAATAAAATTAGCATTAAGGATGCTTTTATTCCTTTAGAAGCTAATAAATTCTCAGAAGACTTTGCTAATTATAAGATTATAAGCTTTTTAGACTTATTTTCTAAATATAATTAAGTTTTACTTAATAAGTTAAGTTAAAACCTAACTATATTTGCTATACCTCTAAAGCTATTTAAAATATATACTCTATTTTAAAGAGCAATAAATTTAGTTGCTTAGTTTATAAAAGTTATAATAAGAATTCTTTATAATCTTATTTTAAGCATTTATTAATCTTTTTTTAATAATATTTCTATTAGAAGGCTTAAAATAATATATAATAATAACTAAATAATTAAGTTTCTAAAAGTATATCTATATATTTTTAAGCACTTTATAAATTTAAATATAGTTCTTTAGAATCTTAAGCTTATTAGTGCTATAATTTCCCCTAAAAAATCTTAAATTTACCAGCCTGCTATTAACCTCTTTAGTTATATAATAAGCAGTAGAAAATATAAGCTTAATTAAAATAAAGTAATTAAGATTTTTAAATAAGAGAAATATAATAATATTACTGCTATTAAAAGCCTTCTTAGTATTATAAAGTTCTATTAAATATAGATTAAAAATTATAGTATTATTTCTGCTTTACTAATAAAGCTTCTTTAAAAAAAGGTGCTTTTTAAGTAAGGGCTAGAATAATAAGCAGCTATAAAATCCCTTAAGCTCTGCTTAGTCAGCCTTCTACTGCTTCACTTAATTAATTATAAAGAAGAAGCTAGTGAAATCTACTTATTAACTAATATAAACACTAAGAGATAAAGAGCTATACTTAAGCAATACTATTAAGGCAAAAGATATATTACTAAATATAAAAGTGAGATCTAAATAGATACAGCTCTCAACTATAATACAAAAAAGCTTAAGCTTTAGTTAGTTTTGCTTACTCTTAAAAAGCTTTAAAACTACCTTTATAGTATATAATTTACCTTTAAAACTAATATAAAAGTTTTTATAAACTAAATCAGTAGCATTACTTCTAACCTATTTAGAATAGTTTTAACTTAGTAGATTATATAGATTAAGATATTTAACTTTAATATTTGCTATATATTAGGCATAAAGAATAAAGCTGCAGATAGTCTTTTATAAAAGCTAGCAGAGGAATTTGATATTTATAAAGCTGAATAAGAAGAAGACTTAAATAAGATAATTAATAATTCTATTTATATATTTAAAGCTGAAAAAGACCTCTAACTAAAGGCAGAAGACTTATTAAGCTTTAAATAGGCTTAGTTTTAATGCTTAAAGCAAATTGCTAAGTATTTAGCTTTATTATTATGCTTTAGAACTATCTTTAAGATTAATTTTAAGAAATTTAAATTATATGCTATAAGGTATATATTTTAAAATAGTTTTTTCTTTTAAAAAGAAATAAAATTAAACTTTATACTAAAGTAAGTAATTAATAATAAAAAAGAGCAGAAGAAGTTAATTTAGTATATATATACTAAAAGAGGCTACTAAGGTTATAATATAATATATATTAGACTTTAAGAATAATATATCTAAGAGAATATATATTAAATAATAAGCAATAAGATTAAAGGCTGCTTATTTTATACTTAAGCTTAATTAAAGCGATTTAAAGACCTTCATACTTTTTCTACACCTCTAGAGATCTTATTTTAGCATATCTATATTAATATCTAAAAGATTAGTAATTACTTTTTAGCTGAAGCTTATAATATGCTTACTAGATATATAGAAGCCTATTAGCTTCTTAAAAATATTAACTTAAAAATAATAGCTAAGTTTATTTAAAAAGATATTATCTGCTGTTATAAGATTTATAAACTTCTTACTGTTAACAGAAGCTTAAAAAATAAAAGGTTTATTAAGAAACTTAATTAAATCTATAAAAAATAACACTTTATTATTTCAATATATAATTTAAAAGCTAATAGACTTATAGAAAAGGGCTATTAACCTCTTATCTATATTTTTATAACTTAGTTAGATTTCAGCAAAAAGAATTAAACTTTAGTTCTTTATATAGCTTTATTTACTAATTAAATATCTATTAAATCTTCTATAAGATATTCTCTTTTTTACTTTATTTATAAATATAACCTTATCACTCTAATTAAAATAAAAAGCATTATTTAGTAAGTTTTAAACTAATTAAAAGTTATTAATACTGAAACTAAGCTTCTCTTCTATATATAGATATTTAAATAACTTAATTTAAATCAATATATTGCCTTTAAATATATAGCAAAATAATATTACTAAGTTTAATATACATCACATTAAGTGAACATAGTTATAGCAATATATATATTAATTAGGTTGACTGCTTTCTACGCTTTAGATATATTCACTGCGTTCAAAGCTTTCAAGGCCTCCAACGCGTTAATCGCACTAGTTGCGTTTGCTATATTGAACATAGCCAGGGCGCTAAAGGCGCTGAAGGCGCTGAAGGCGCGCAACGCCTTTACTATGCTATATATTAAAGTTGCTAAAAACTATAATTAGAGAAATAAGTATAAGATGCAATATAAGCAACTATAAATTAGCAATATTATTCTTATATATAATATAAAGCTGTTTATTAATAAAAGTTCTTTTAATAAGCTTAATATATAATAGCTAAGTTTTTTTTAAATTTAATAAATATCTCTTTAAATTTTATTTTATTTACTTAAAACACTTATTAAACTTCTAATTAAGCAAATAATAGCTAGCAACTGCTTAAAGAAATTTATAGTAAATAAAGATAGCTATTTAGATAATATCTCTAAAATAGAAGTCTAACTAAACCTTAAGAAAGCCTTTAGTAAAGTCTTTTCTGTAGCAAATTAATTAGATCTTAATATGCCTAGCCTAATAAAGATTTTAAACTTTAATAAGATATCTATATTAAAAGAAGTAGAAATTAATAATATTAACACTATAAAAACATAAATTAAGCAACTATAAGAATAAAATAAAACTCTATAAACTGAAATTAATACTTAGCAGAAAAAAAAAAAATAGTAGTAAGCATTTCTACTAAAAATAAAAAGTTTAACAGCTAGAAGCTAAAAAACAGCTAAGTTATAGAATTTATTAATTTCTATTTATTTTTAGCAAGCAAACCAGCATTTCACTTATTTGCATTTAGTTACTCTTATATTATAATTTATTTTAACTATATATTTATATTGCTTCTTTTGCTTTTAATATATATTTTTGCAAAAGAAGAGGAGATATATAATAATAAAAACTAATTAAAACCTTAAAAGACTAAAAAACGCTAAAAAACTTAAAAGAAACTAATACTAACCCTAAAAAATTTAAATTTAAGCTAGTTTAAATATTTCACTAAAAGCTATTATTACTAGAAACTATACTATACTTCTATTATATATATAAAGCTTCTTTCTCTATTTTTAAATAGCTTACCTATCTAATTACAGTTTAAGTTATTACTAAAAGCTTAATAAGCAGAGTGTTTCTATTTTTATTAAACTTAAACTCTCTGTTTAAGTTATCTATTTAATTAAGAAACTTTTTATAATCCTCTTTAATCTTCTTACCTAAAGGAAAATCTAACTAGCTGTTAAAAAAGAACCTAACTCCTCTACTATCTTTATAAAGCATACTATTAGAAATATTCTTTTATAAATTACTCTTCTTAATATATTTAATCTATTTTATCTCTTTTTTATTATAGTTAGCTTTATATAAATATAATAAGCTTTTCTTATAGTAGATACAGTTAGAATAAGCTTTCTCTTACTTAGTTTAATAGGAAATATATTTTTAGAATAGTAGAACTATTATAACTGCTTAACTACTCTTAGCAACTTTAAAAGATATTTTAGCTTATTACTTAAAGCATCTATTATAAGGATAAAGGTTATAATTACTATATATATATATTAATAAAGCTTTAACTGCTTTTAATCTATTTAACTTCTAATATAACTGCCCTTAAGGATTAGAATAGCCTTTAGCAATATAAACCTTATATGCAAAAAAAGCTAGCTAGGAAATGCTTCTTATTTTTTAGTTAGAGCTGTATATATAGTAGAAAACTTTAGAAGCAACTTTTAAAACTATTTTGCTATAGCTTTAGTATGATCTTAGATGCTAAATCTATTTATAAATTTAAGTTTATATTAGATTAAGTTAATAGAACTTTTAATTAAAGTTTATAAAAGAGAAAGAGAAGCTTATAAATAAGTTAGTAATTAATTTAATTAGAGCTAAAATTAACTTATTATAATTAAAGCAGTTATAATAGTTTAATATAAATAAAACTTATTATTCTTATTTAGCTTATTAATAGTAATAGCAAGAATAAGAGAGAAAGAAAAAGGCTTATATAAAGCATTCTAAGCAGTAGTATAAGAATAACTAAAGTTGATTTTAATATTTATAACTATATATATTATATAACTTAAGAAGGTCTAACTGTTATTATAAGAGGTTAGTTAAACTAGAAAATATAAAAGTTAATATATTAAGAGGAAGAAAGAGAAGTTATAACTAAGCAGAAGAAATATGCCTTTTTATATCTAACTAAAAGGGTAGTTAATACTAAAAACAGCAGTTATAATAACTTAAAGGCTTATTTACTGTAGTAATCTATTAATAAGATGAAAAATAATTTAAAAAGCCTTTCACTTTAAATCTAAAGTTAACTAAACTGAAAAGAATATATTTATTTAAGTTTAAATAGTAAGAGTGAAGCAGATATATTAATTTAAATGCTGCTGTTTATAAAAAAGGGTATTTAACTTTAAAGCAACTTATAAATAGATTATAAGAAACCTTTAACTCTTTTATAACTACTATATTAACTTTTCTTCTGAAAATATATTACTATAAGCTTAATTAAGCATTTAGCAACTATATTTAACTTTAGTTACTTTTATATTATTAAATTTTACTAGTTACTTTTCTTTCCTCTATTTATAACCTTTAGCATTTGATTTCACTTTTGAAAAATTATTAAATACCTCTAATAACTATATTAATCTTATTTTTAAAAAAACCACTTTATATAACTGATTAGCTCTTTTTTCACTTAAAAACTATATTTTTAGAAGGAATATTAACTGTTAGCATTAAATTTACTTTTCTTATATTTATAAAAAGAGGCATTTTAACTTACTAACTTTCTACTAAATATCTTTATATATCTATATATAATAACTGCCCTACTTTAATAACTATTTTTATATTTAACTTTAACACTTTAACTAAGTCTAACTATTACTAAGATAACTTAAAAATTATATTTTTAATTTTTTTGCTTACTCTTGCTAACTTTTAATAAAAATTATTATTATAATTAGTAACTTTCCTATTTACTTATTATACTTTCACCTTCTTAATTCTTTTCTTCTTTTTAAAAATATTTTGTTACTATAAATCTAAAAAGATTATAATATAAAACTATTTAACTTATTTTATAACTATTTATATATTTATTTCCCTTCTTTAGTAATTAAAAACAGCAAAATGTCTGCTGCTTCTTTTCTTCTTTCCAGCCTCTCTTGCTCTCTTATTCTTTATAAAGTCTAAAAGAGCATTTAGAATATAAATAATATTAAAGAGATCTATAAAAACCTTCTAACTTATATTTACTGCCTTTATAAAGATCAGTTAGTTAAATATAAAATAACTGAATAGATTAAAGATATATTTAGACCTTTAGAAAGTGAAAACCTTTTTGCTTTAGATTGCTATTTTAATATAAATATTCTTAGTGCAGTTAATATATTAATTAAAGAGAGCTAATATATCTTTTCTGTTTATTTTAAAAACAGTTTTCTTAAGATTATATTTAATATAATTAAGCCTATTAAAGCCTTAATTAATCTGCAGAAGCTTATAAATATCTTAAAGCCTAAAGTTGCTCAAGACTACTTTACGCTTAAATAGATATATAAAAGCAAAAATATTATAAATATAATACTAATTAAGCAATAAAGTAATAGATTTACTAAGGCTAATAATAATTATTAGTAGTATAAATAGGGTTAAGAAACCTAGAAAAGATGCCTTTTTAACCTTTATAACTTTTTAGGTTGCCTTTAGAGAAAAGACCTCTTTAAAGCTGAATATATTAAATCAGCTTATAAGCTTGCTATTAGAGATATTAATAAGGAAGGCTGTTTAAAAATCTATATAGTGCCTACCTTTTAAACTAAAGATAGCAATATAAAAGCTAATAAGAAAGAAGAGAAGTTTTTAGAAGAATAAGACTTTATTATTTTTATTAAGACTTATAAGAGTGATAGTTAGTTTTTAATTATAATTATTAACTAGAGAAGTAGCTTATATCTCTACTTAGACTTTATTTAGAACTTTAGGTTTATTGCTACTACTTCTAATACTTTTTAAACTAAATTTTAAGAAACAGTAAGACTTATTAAAAACTAGTATAGAATCTATAAAGCGTTAGTAGAGATATAAGATATTATTAATTATATTACTTTTATTATTTTAAACTTCTAACTTAAATTATTAGATAATATCTAGAAGTATAGCTTTTACTATACTAACTTCACTTATTATATATTTTCTAAAAGTAACTACAGCTTAAAGATAACTTAGTTAAAATATATATTAAATAATAAGATTGCAATAGATAATTATTATAAGCTTCTTCTTAACTATTAAGTCTAGCTTATTATTAATAAGTTTAGCCTTAAGAGAGGTAATAATATTAAGAGACTTTAAGTTAAGCTTAATTAGATTTTTAATAAATAGGTTAATATTATAGAAACTATAGCTAGAAATAGCAGAAGCTGAAGATCTGCTAATGCTAACTTAGCAGAAGAAAAAGTTAAAAGATTATACCTAGCTTATTCTAATTAGTTTTTAGTTCTTTAAAATTCAATAATAATTGCTAAAGAAGATCTAATTGCTCTTTTTAAAACTTATAACTTAAATAACCTTATAAGACATAAAGACCTTAATTCTTTAACTTACATAGATAATGCTAAAAAGGCAAATTATCCTTTTGAAGAGATAAAAAAAGAGCTTAATCAGCAAGTTAAAATAGAAAACTTTTAAAAGGCAATATACTAAGCTAAAGCTGAAAGATAAAAAGAAAGACTTAACTTACTTAAGAAAGTTAACAGACTAAGCAACTACACCTTAAACTAATTTCTTCTTATATAAAATAACCTAGTTGAAGATATTATTTAGTATATAAAGCCTTAAGATCTTTATTTACTTCTAACTATATTAGAAGGATACTTTTCACTTAGTATATAGTGCACTAAAGAGCTGTAAAAAGAAGATAATAATGCTATCTATATAAAGCAAGAGATAGCTGCAAACTTAAAGCAAAGTGAAGATATTAGCTTAAGAGCTTTAAAAGCTAGATATAATATTAAGTATATAAAGTAAGGCTGATTAAGTCTTTCTCTCTTTAGTATGCAAAAAGCTTAGAGGATGTATAGAAGAGGGCAGAGTTCTTAGAATTTTTAGAATTTTTAACACTTTTAACTTAAAGGTAAGAAATTAGATAGATATTTTTATAAGTGTTAAGTGTTATTATAAAAGGAAATAGCTTATATAAATAGATAGAAGTTTAATTAGCTTATAATAAAAAAAAACTAAGCAGATAAATAAGAAATATACTTATTTTTATACTTTTTTTATTCTTCTTAATAACTTTAGTAATTAATTCTTTAAAACAGCTTATAGGATTTTTCAACCTAACTTATAGCAAAAGTTTATTAAATTCTACTTTTTAGTAATTAAATAAAAATAAATATTTTTAAGCTCTTCTAGCTCTAGTTAAACTTACTTTTTATTTTCCTTATCATCCTTATTAATTCCTATTATACTTCTTAGATTATTTAAAACTAAAATAGAGCAGAATACTATAGAGATAATATTACTAAACTTCTTCTCAGCAGCTTATTTTCTCTTAAAAGATTGCATAACTAAAAAGATAAAAAGAATAAAAGTTATAGATAAAGCATAACTTAATCAGGCTTATATTTATATATTTATTTATATATCTCTTTTGATTATGAAGGAATTAATATATAAGTGCTTAGGAATTTTTCAGGGGATTTTCGCCGGAAGTGGAGTGCTTAGCATATCTAATGAGTTTTCTCTCTTGCCTTATTGCAATATCTCTCAGATTACTTATTTAAATTATCTTTTAGTCTACTTCTAATTTAGTTTAAATTTATATTTACAGCTTAATAGACTTCTTTTTAACTGATTTACTATATAAGATATTCATCTTTTCAGTCAGACTACAGTTTAACTGAAGAAGATCTTAATTAAAGAAAAGGTTATAAAAAAAAACTTTTCTTTTTTTATAGTTAAATCTTAGATCTTTAGGTTTATAGCTATATTATAATATAATTATATAAACTACTATATTATATATCTAATAGCTTCTATAGTTATATAACTTTATTATTATTTAACCTTTATAAAGCTTATAACTATATATTATATTTTATAAAGCAATAATAGCTAACTTAAAGGTTAATATGCTTAAACTTATAAGCTTTAAGAATTATAAGGTATAAGCTATATATATTAAAGCTTTCTTTATAAGTAAAGATATAACTATAGATTTAACTAAATCTAAATTTAATATTAATATAGATAAAGGTAATAAAGCTTTAAGCTATATATAATTACTCTGTAAAAATAGTCTTTTAAAAGTAATTAAAGATAATAATAATGCTTTTAAAGCTTAAGATCACTTTAAAAAGCTATATAAGCTTATAGGTTTTCAGAGCATTAACTACTATAGTACTACAGTACTACAGACTATATATAGTTATAGTATGTAGTATACTACAGAGTATGTAGTTGTAGTATATAGTATACTATAAGGAAAAAATCTATACTATAACTACACTATATACTACCGTAGTTATAGTATGTAGTATATTACATACTATATAACTATATATTAAAAAAACTATAAAAGCATAAAATAATAGCTTTTAAGTGAATATAACTTTTTATTCTTATACCTTTAGAACTGCTAAGTAATTCTAAGTACCCCTGAATAGGAAAAATAATATTATATCACTTTATATTTATAAAATTCTAAATAATTCTTTAAAAGTCTAGAAAAATATAAGAAAAGTCTAGTTTTAATATATTAAGTATATAAAGTACTTAAAACGGTAATGATGGTATATTTAACTTAAAAAAGCACTTCTAACTTATACTATATAACTAAAAATACTTCTTATAAAAGCCTTGCTTTTCAGCCTATCTCTGATGCATTTTTAAAGCTATAGAGGTTAAAAACCCCTCCTTACACTTCTTACACTTAAATCTAGCATGAATTTCCCCTGAAAAATCTATATATTTAGATTTTTCTTGAGGCTTTTTAATATTAGTATATTTAAATATATATTAATTAAATAAATAATAATAACTTATAGAGAGAGATTAGATCTAAATTTCAAGCCTAAGAGACCTTCTAGGGGTCTGAATAGGCCTGTTTTTAGGCGTTTGGGGAGGGGTAGAAAGCAGAATCTCAGCAGGTGAGTTAATCTGGTTTTCAAAAGAATTTATATTAAATAAATCCTCAGAAAATCTAGGAAAATCGCTGATTAGCTTAGAAAGGTTAAAAAGGTTTTAATTAGCGTTAATTTCAGCTTCAAAAGGCTGGATAGTAAGAGAGGAGTTAATAAAAAGCTTTACAGTAGTAGAATTAACTATAGAGCTAATAAAGCTAAACAGCTAATTATAGAAGGCCTTAGGGGTAGAAGTGGGGCAAGGAATAGGCTCTAAGCTTATAAAATCAAAAAGAGAAGCTATTTTAGTGCTAAATAGTAGTGCTTTAGCTTGAATTGCTTAAAGATTAGAAGA
Source organism: Colletotrichum horii (assembly GCA_027406005.1). NCBI lineage: Eukaryota > Fungi > Ascomycota > Sordariomycetes > Glomerellales > Glomerellaceae > Colletotrichum > Colletotrichum horii. Next base: position 5,009,467 of record JANVYB010000001.1, on the reverse strand, counting down.
GATATTAAAGGGGGAATAAAAGAGGTTTATATAGACGTTTTAATCTATATCAAATTCAAACCACCTCCAGAAATCAAACAAATACCACCATTTGAATCTCTAGAATTAGAGCATTTAAATGATGCAATTTTTGCTTAGATTACCTTATATATGGATGTTGAATAACTGGTTGAGAAAATAGGATTATTAGAGTAGTATTCTAACTGCTGGTTTCTCACTGCCACTTTACCTTTGTTAATAGCAGAGATCACGCTGGATTTCTTCTTAAATTTTAACTATTATATTTAAGTATATATATAAAATACTAAAATAATTCTCTTAAATTACTTAGCTAATATTATATATAAGGTTTTTTTTATATTTTTTTCTGTTTAATATATACTATATATATACTACTTTAAATATATTTAATTTAATAAATAATTACCTTTTATTATATATACTTTATATATAAAATATAATAATAATACTTTAGAATATATTAAAAATTAAAAACCTTTATTAGAATATTTAAAAAATACTTTCTATACTTTATATTTATATATATATATATATTTCTTTAACTTATATTATATTATTTAATTTATATAATAATATAATAATATAACATATATATATATTATATATACTTATAAAACTTATATAATATACTAAAATAGCATATTATAGTACTTTAATACTATATTATACTACATTATACTATATATACTACAATAGTACTATAAGTTTATTTTAAGTTTTTAATAAAATTATAATAAATTATATAATATATATATATATTATAAAATAAACTATAACTAACTATATAAGTTATATAGTATTAAAATCTATCTTTAAATAAGGTTCCTAAGTAGTTTATATTATTCTAAAGACTTAAAACAGATTCCTTTTCATAACTATTATTCTATAACTTATAATTACTAATAGATAAAGTAATTATATTAGTAATATTCCTAGGGATTTCACAAATTAAATCAATCTTTATTAATATACTAATTAGTTCTTAAATCTTATATAATAACTTATACTAATAATTAATATTTACTTACTTTAATTTGTTTTAATTTAGATTTAAAAAGTTACTAACTATTTAAGCTTAAATTTAATTCCTATATAATACTATTAATAATTTCTAAGTATAGTTTAGAAGTATATATAGCTTTATGCTTATTAATTATAGCTTTTAAAGTTTCTACCTTATTATAAGGTTTTTCATTAAGAAAATAAAGTTCTAAGTCTAACTTATAACACTTAAGCTTATTTTCTTTCTCTTTAATATTATATTCAGCTAATTGATTAAATATATTATTATAATATAATTTAATATATTGAAATATATCATTAATATAAGTAAAAACCTCAGCTATATCTTTATTATTATTAAAGATAGAAATAGCTATAGTATTAAACGTTTGAGAAGGCATTTTAACTAGTAATAAATTAGTAATTATAAAATTTAATATTAATTTATAAAATAAAGTTATATTAATACTTACTTAAGCTTATAGCTAATATAAACTAAAGGTATAGTTTATAATTAAAGCTTTAAGTTATATATTTTAATCTTATAAGTATATATAAGCTTTTATAATATAAAGAAGTTTAAACTATAGTTTATAAGTTAAAAACTATAACCTAGTAAAGAACTATAGAGACTAATATATATTAAAAGCTAGAAATAAATAGCTTTATTACTATTAATAAGTAATATCTTTATTAGTAGTATTAATAGTATTAGTAGTATTAATAGTATTAGTAGTATTAATAGTATTAGTAGTATTAATAATTAATAGTATTAGTAGTATTAATACTACTAATATTATAAATATTACTATTAATACTATTATTATTAATATTATTAGTAGTATTATTAGTAGTATTAGTAGTATTAATAGTATTATTAGTAGTATTAATAGTATTATTAGTAGTATTATTAGTAGTATTATTAGTAGTATTAATAGTATTAATAGTATTATTACTAGTATTAACGTTATAAAGCACTTAGAAATTCTTTATAAAATTAAAAGTAATTAAAAAAAGAATAAAAACTAAAAAAAAAAAAAAAAAATTAAAAAAAGAGTGACTATAATAGGATTTAAACCTAAGCTCTTGCAAAAATAATAACGCCGACATAGGAAATTTAATGCAACTAAGTGCAACTAACGCCCAAACTGCTAGGTTAAAGCGCCTGCTCTGAAGGACACTTAGCGAGGTGGGGTTTATCTTATAAGTAGTTTATAATGCAAATAATTTTAATAATATTAATTAAATAATAGAATTTCCTAGTAAATTTCTACTAATAATTCTGCTATAAATTCAGTTATTTAGGGGTACTTAATAAAAGTTAGTTTTTTAAAAATAATATTAATTAATATTAATTAATATTAAGAATAAAATAAATAGATATTAGCTTTATAAGTATTAATAAATAATAATAATAATAATAATAATAATAATAATAATAATAATAATAATAATAATAATAATAATAATAATAATAATAATAATAATAATAATAATAATAATAATAATAATAATAATAATAATAATAATAATAATAATAATAATAATAATAATAATAATAATAATAATAATAATAATAATAATAATAATAATAATAATAATAATAATAATACTTATAATAGTTTATTATTAATATTACTACTATTATTATTATTATTAATATTATTATTACTAATAGTATTATTACTACTAATAATATTACTACTACTAATAGTATTACTATTATTAATAGTATTACTATTACTAATAATATTACTATTACTAATAATATTACTACTACTAGTAATATTATATTAAAGCTTATAAACTTAAAAGATAAATATATATATAATAAGCTTACTTTTACCTATCTATCTAGCTTTTAATATTCTTTTTATAATTAAGAAATAAGATTTAAATTTAAGCTATACTTTATAGCTTATAAACTTACTACTTAACTTATATTATATAACTTCTTTACTTTTATATTATTTTATTATTAAACAAAAACCTATATTAAAAACTTTATAACTATAAAAACTTATAAAAATAGATTCTAACCCTGCTTTTTCCCCTTTAGCTTCTAAAGCTTTAGATGCTTTTAGTAGTTTATATACTACTAAAAAGCAAGCTAATAATAACAATTATAAAGATACTAAAGAAAATCAACCTACTTATAAATTAAGGTCTATTAATGCTTATATTATAGCAAATAGGCTATTTAATAGAGTTTTAAACCCTATAGATACCTCTAAAGAACGAACTACTACGTCTTTTTGCCAGACTAGTAGCTGTAGAGGTAAATTTAGCTGTAAAGCTAATAGATTTCAAGCTAGTAATAGAGTTAAGCACTATAAAACAGCATATCTTACTGTTAAATATATATTAGAAGATAAAAGTAACTCTAAAAAAATACATTATAAGTAAAAATAACTTATATAACTTTATATTATTATACTTTTAATATATATAAATATATATATATATATACTAATTAAAATATAGTTACTCAGTAGAATACTGCTAAGCTATTAACTTAATAAGAAGTTAATAACTTTTTTACACCTTTTAGCTCTATATCTTCTTCTATACTTACTAGTAATAAAAAAAGGCTTAGAACTTCTACTATTACTAGTAATAATTATACTAAAGTATTTAATAAAGATATAGCTTTAAGTAAGATTATAGACTTTATACTAGAGTTTAATCTACCTTTTAGTACTATTGCATCTAAAAGCTTTAATAATTTATTATTTTATTTAACTAGGTTAGTTAATAATATATATATATTATTTCTTTTAATTTTAATTAATATACTAATATATATATATATATAGTGGTTTTCAACCTCTCTATTATAGGAACTTAGTTACTTATATAGATCATCTATATAAATCTAAGTTTTAAGGTTTAACTTAGTTTATAAAAGACTATTTAGACTATAATAGATTTATATCTATACAGTTAGATATATAGACTTCTATAGACTCTAAAGGTTATTTAAAAGTTATAGCTTGCCTTATTAGTAAAGAGTTTAAACTACGCTATATATTACTAGGTTTTAAAGCTTTAAGTTAAGCTTATATTAGTAGATATATTAATAAGGTTTTTATTAAGAATATTCTCAATAAATATAAAATATCTTTAGAAAGAATTATTAGGTAAGTATTAATATATTATTAATTTAATTAAATATCTATACTAATATATATTTATAGTATTACTAGAGATAATAGGTCTAATAATAATACCTTTTTAGATGCTTTAGTAAAATCTTTTGATATTAAAAAAAATACTTTTACTTTAGTATCTCTATATGATTACTGCTGCTTTGCTTATACTTTAAATTTAGCTGCAAAAGATATAATAGATTCTTTTATTAAATTATCTACTAAAGATAGTGATATATTAGAGTTTAAAAATCTAGCTATTATATCTGATATAGATTTAAGTAAAATATTAACTTAATTTGAATTTAAAAAGCTATTAAAGCTATTAGCTAGTAAGTTTTATATTATAAGTTATATATAATTATATTATATAATATATTTACTAATTATCTAATAAGTAATATTAGAAGTTTTAAAAAAGTAGTTATTTTTTTAAAGAATAATACTACTATATAATCTAAATTTAAAATAGCTTTAGAGATAAAAAAAAAAGAAAACAAGCTTCCTTCTAACTTAAAGAAAACTAAAATTCCTCTCTATAAGTTTATATTAATATAATACTTTTAATATACTATTACTCTATTAATAATATATATATATATATATATACTAACTTTAACTTTAATAGGTAATAATACTAAATAGAATTCAGTTTATAAAATAATATTAAATGCTTTATTATTAAAGCCTATAATACACATCACATTAAGTGAACATAGTTATAGCAATATATATATTAATTAAGTTAACTGCCTTCTACGCCTTAGACATATTCACTGCATTTAAGGCTTTCAAAGCCTCTAATGCGTTAATCGCACTAGTTGCATTTATTATGTTGAATGTAGCTAGGGCGCTAAAGGCACTAAAGGTGCTGAAGGCGCTGAAGGCGTGCAACGCCTTTACTATGCTATATATTAATTGCTGCAAACAAAAGAAAAGGATGTTATCTATAATAATAGGTATGATTGTTATTTATATCTTATTACAGCTAATATAGCTATATATAACTTAAACTTATCTTCTTTTATATTTTAATCTATAATCTTATTGTTACTAATATAACTTATAGTTAACTTTCTTAATATATCTAAATATAGATATATTAAAAAAAGCATTCTTAGCATTAAATAGCATTTAGTTAGTATTATAGGTATTAAGCTTAATAATATTAATAATATCTTTTTCTTTATTCTCTTTATTAAAAACTATAATAATATTGTACAAAAGGTTTGCAACTCTAATACTATAAGTAGTTACTAAAGTGTAATTATTAGAGAGGTAATTAATATAATTATTTTTAGTTTTATTATAAACCTTAAAAAAGCACTTAATTGCATTATCTTTAATAATACTGATAGCAGCAGCAAGCTAAACAACCTTAGCTTGAAATATATTAATATCTATTCTCTCTCTACACTAAATAAGAAGAGCAGCTTTAGTGTTATTACTATTAATATTAATAATAGAGTAAGCAGCCTTTAGGTTAGTCTCTAATATATTAGCTATAGCAGTAGTTATATAGCTATTAGTGCAAATAGCTATATACTTAACCTTTATTATAACTTTAAGAATAAACTAAAGTATAACTAAGCTAAATATAAAGTTATTCTTAATATAGTTCTTAATAAACGTCTTAAATACATTTATATAGATAAATAAGCTGAATATAATATAGGTGTTATATAGCAATATAAATATCTTATTTATAGCATTAAAAATAAAGTTATTTATATTAATAATAACTAAGTAGTATTAATAATCCTTAAAGACTTATTAATTTTTAATAGTTATATTTAAAGCTTTAGCTACCTAATAGAAACTAAATGCTTTAATCTTAACGTTTTTATCTATAGTGATTATATTTATAAATATATTTAACATCTAGCCTATTTTAAGTATAGCTAGTAAGTAAGCAATATTAATATTTACAGTAATAGCAGCTTTCTTAGAAAAAGTAATAAACAGATTGTTAAGGTTTGCAACAGATATAGTTTGCTTATATTTAAAGTAGTTTTTAAGTCTAAAGCAACTAAAAGTAAGGCTTATTATAAGCTTCAGTATAGCTTTATTTATAGCCTTATTCTTATTAGTAATTATATTAATAAATATAGCAATATTAGTGCTAACCTTATTAATAGCAGTAGTATTACTAGTATTTATTAAGCTATAGAGCTCTTAATAGGCATTATAAAAACCTTTAACTAAGTTAGTAACAGTTTTAATATAGGTTGCATAAGCCTTTTAAGTATTAACAGCCTTAAGTGCAAGAGATGCAGTAATAAGCTTATTAACCTTAAATATAGCTTTTGCGCTAATAGTAAGCTTTATATTACTACTAACCTTTAAGATACTGCTGCCTCTAGCTATAATGTTAATAGTTAGAATATTAATAAAGTTAGAGCTTGTAATACTCTTAATATTAGAATTAAAGTTAGTTTTATTATTTTTAATATCACTAGAGATATTATAAATATTTACAGCATTAGCTATAATAAAAGTATTAGCATTTAATAGGTGATATTAAAAATCTTAAGAGTTAGGATTAATACTGCGTTAAGCATAAAGGTGAACAGCTAAAGAAAAGGTGTTATAGAATTAGCACAGTTAGGTAGATTTAAGTTAGTTAACAATATTAGCATTACTATTAAAGTAAATAATAAATAGCTTCAATAAGATATTACTAGCTTTAGTTTAACGGTTTTACTTATATTTAACAATATATTTAAAAATAAAAAAGTTAATAATTATATAAGCAGGCTTAATATATTTTTTATTAGAAATATTAGAAGAGTAATATCTAATAAAGTTAAAAGTATATAATAAATAAGGCTTATTATTATATAAATATTAACTGCTAAAGTTATATTAAACTCTAAATATAAAAGCACTAAATAGCCTTTATGCTCTACTATTTTTCAAGCATAGTAATTATATTAAATATATTAATAAAGGTAAATAATATTAATAAAGATAAATATAAAGCAATATAGTAAAAATAGTAAAAGTGTTTTATATAATATAAGCATAAATTATGAAAATATAGTATATATATATAGAAAATTTTAGCAACACTATGCTGAATAAAGTGATAGTAATAAGCATAGTTATCACTTAGTAATATATTCTGTTTTTCTTTTTATACAGATAACCTATCGCTCTAATTTTTGCTATTAGTTAATAATTTAAAGTAAAAAATAACTTTTAAGTAAGATTAGCAGTTAAAGTTATAAAGGTTTTCACTTAAAGTAGTTATAATAAAGGTGAATATATAAAGCAGTATGCAGCTCTAAGGTGAGCATAAATAACTCTATTATATCTTAATAATAAGCAAACTATATTATATTTTGCAGCTGAAAGGATTAAATAATACGCTTTAAATATTAAGCGCTTTATTTTAAACTACTATTTTATTAATTTTATCTTTAGCTTAGATTCTTTCTTAGTCTTCTTCTTTTGCATGCTGATTGTTTAGGTCTTTCTTTTAGTTTAAAAGCTTAATTATTAGTAATTGCTATTAGCTTTTAAACTTAAGCTTATTAGCATAGTTATGCTATCTTAAGCTTTTATTTCTTAAAAGCTGAAATAAGTTTATTTGCATTTATTGCTTCTTTATCTATCTAGATAGTATAAGTAGGCAGATATCTTTTCTACTTAATTAAGTATTAAATCTTTCTTTAAGTAGTTATTTATTTCTTAAAAATGCTTTTAATCTTAAAATATTTATAAGGTTTAAACTAATAAATATCTTTATCTTTTTAAACATCAATAGGTCTGCAGTAGTTATTTTAGCAGTTAAAAAGATTAATGCTTAATGCTAAAGCTGAAGTCAGCTAGACTACTAATATAACTAGATATATATTTATATTTAAGGGAATATTAAAGTAGTAGGTTAGTTTGCTAACTTATTTAATAACCTTAAAGGGAATTCTTTGATAGTTATACTTAGTAAGTAGATATTTTAGTAAGATATATTTAGATCTCATTTTGAGGTAAACTTAATCTTTAGGTTTAAATATAATAAAGCAGTGTTTTTTATTATAATATTTCTTTATATATAGCTAGACTATAGTAATTAAAATTTTTGCTTCTTCTTAGAAGATTTTATAATTAATTTCTAGGATTATATTTCTAAAGATATTTAGTATGTTATTAGTGTTTATTTTATACAGCATTTAGTTTAGTAAATATCTAATAACTTATAAGTAAGCATTATTTAAATTATACTAGAGGTTAAAAAGCAATTTGCTTTAGTTGCTACTTATAATATTTAAGAAGTATTATAGAGCTAATTTAACAGTTTAGTTTTTTCTTTCTAATATACTATCAGTTTATAAGTGATATACTATAGAGAACTTTAGTTTAGTTTACAGTTCAAACTATAGCAATATTTAAAATTTAAATAGAAACTTATAATTGCAATCTAAAATAATAGCTTTAGAGATTTCTTAATTTTTATATTAAAGCTTATTTAGAAGCAGTTATCCTTAGATTTCAGCTGTATATATTAAATACCTTAAGATAAAAAGTATTGCTTTTGAGAACTTATTATTAATAATAAGTATAGTGTCTAATAAAGGAAAGTTCTCTTATTTATAGCTAAAGTATTTAAAATATATTTCAAAAAGACTTATAATAAAGTCTATTGCAATTATATAGAATAGAATTAGTAAGGTAGATATTAGTTATATAGCATCTAACAGAAGTTATCAATCTATTTTAAGCGTTTTGCAATATAAACAGTTTTATATATTCACTTTAACCTATTACAGCAATCTTTAGATATAGAAGTTATTATTTAGCGCTCTTTATATATATTACTCTCTAAAGTAGTAATAGTTATTATAAGCTTTCTTAATAAGAAAGTTAGCTATTAATTTTAATATATATAGCCTTTTCTTATTAATATAATAGTTAATATAATAAAAGAGGTTATTATTAATAATAAAGTTAAAGTTAATATTATCTTTTTAAGTTTTAAGCAGCTTATATATTTTCTTCTAAAACCTTAATTCTTTATATACTTAAATCAGTTAGGTTTTAAATTTATTATTAAAGGAAGCTTCTGTTATAAAATTTACTCTTATCAGCATATTATCTTATACTTTATTAAGTTCTCTAATATCTTTAATAAATATCTTAGTTATTAATAACTAAAAAAATGCATCAGCTATAATATTTAATATACTAAAGATATAGTAATAAGCAAGTGAAAATTAACTGAGGTATTTAGATAATAATATAAGGCGTAAGTTAGATCTTATTTTATCTTCTAACTATAGTAATATTTACTTAATAATATTACATATTACTAAATAATCTATAAGAATAATAGTTAGATTATTTCATAATAATTATATTAGAGGTTAGCATTTTTTAATTGCTTATATAAAGCATACCACTTTAAGTTCTATTAGCTAATATTTTTGCTTTATAGTGTTAAAAGCTTTACTAATATACATAATAGGTAAGACATCAGTTTATTTAATAGAGTTATAAGGTTTCCAGAGGTTGTCCAAAAAATACAATACAAATACATCCCCTCATAAGGTTAAATCTACTAAAGTAAGTATTTTTAAGCAATTAGTATAGCTATTATAAAAAGTAAATATACTATAATTATCTATGAAAAAAGCGCTATTTTTAGCAGTAGGACCCACTTTTATAGCCCTTAGTTTACTATAGTTATTACTGCTTATATAATAAAAGCACTAACATTTTCCTTCTTAAGTTAAATACAATACACTAAAAATACAGACCCACTTTTAAATATATATAAAATAATTTATTTAATAATATTACGTAATAACCTATATAAACCCTGTATTTTTTGCTTTATTATAGCTATATATCTAAAAATAATATTAAAAACTATTAAATTTAATTAAAAATAGATATTTTTATAAAAAATACAAAATTACAATGTATTTTCTGTATTGTATTTTTTCCAACCTCTGAAGGTTTCTAATCAACCCTATCTTTTAATTAAAAGATTAAAGCGGAATGCCTATGCTCTTTTAATAAATCTAACTAAATGAAAAGCTTCTTATTAAGATCATAGTGAAACAAAGCATTATCATCTATTAATGCGTTCTTAACATTATTAAAGCTTACAATCTCTTCTAAAATTAAATCAAAATAGATTTATCTACAGAATATTTTTCTAGCAGCTCTCTTATCTTTTCCTTAAGCATAAGCTTAAGCAAGTAATAATATTTTGCAAAGTTATAGCAGATAGATATAACTGCTATATCTAAAGATAATATATCAAAAGAAACTAGTAGCATTAATCTAATATTTAAGTTAGCATAAGTTATAAAAGCATTTAATTTTAGTAAGAGCATCAACTTAGTTTTAAGTATTTAACAGTTTAAAAGTGTTAACTATAAATCTAAATAGCTTAACTAATAAATACTTAATAAAGGATTTCTATATAAATAGCAACAGTCTAATATCAGCAAACAACTTAAAAACAGCATTAAAATACTTAAAATAACTTTTAAAGTTATATAAAGTGATAATAATATTATTAATAAATATATAAATAAACTTCTTATAAAGTTATAAAAGTTAGTCTGCTATATATTAAGCATATGCTAGTAAGTTGCAAAAACCTATAAGCATAACCTTAGATTATTTTTATCTATAATAACTAATAATAGTGAAATAATTGCAATATTTCTTTTTAATAAAAAACTAATAGAAGAAAAAACAAATATTAATAACTATTATCTAAGGTTTACCTTATAAGCATTTAATTATATCTTATTAAAAAAGCATAAGATATATATCTAATATTACTGCTTTATTTAAAGCGTAAAGGTTTATAACTATTCAGCCTTTATATTTGCTATTAATAATTCGCTATATAGCAAAAACTAAAGCTTTAAATAGCATAAGTCTAGCCTTTCCCTATTTTATACAGTTTTATAAGTGCAGTTTATCTAGAATTTTATTGATTAGCTTCTTATCTTCTTCTCCTGCAGAGTATAAACATTACCCTATATTTATCTTTTGCCAGCTGTTAATAAAACTAACACTAAGGTGTTAATCCTCTAAAAGGTTAATTAAGCTTTAGTTAACTTAAACCTTTAGGTAATATAATATCACTTTTTTAAAGCATTATATTATATCTTTATCATAATTATAAATATAAACACTTTCTTTAGTAATAATAGCTAGCAAGCTCTTCAGTTTAATAATTCCTATCTTACTATTATTATTAATTATTCTTTAATAGATATCACCTTATAAAAATGTTAGTAGGTTATCTTTAGTTACACCTTATAAAGATAGAGATTTTTTATTTATAAAAACTGATAGGTCAGCTTGTTCTATTAGAGATTCTCACAGAAGCTGCATAAATATTATAAGTTTATAGTTAGTAAAATGAAATATAAAATAATATATTAAGCATTTATATAAAGATATTATTATTACTGCTTACAGTTATTCTCAAATTTATAGTTTAAGAAATCTATCTAATTTAAATAGAAATAGCATTCTAAGTTTTATTCTATACTTAAATTTTAATAGATAAAAAGCATTATTAACAACTAAAATAAATAGCAAGATGCTTATATATGCAAATATACATCCTTTCTGCTTTAAGCTGAACAGAAGGAATTTTATTTTAACCTAGCAAGTATAATAATTTAAAAGGATGCTTAGTTATAAAGCAGAATAACTGCATTAATAGCAGCATATATAATAAACATCTTTATTAGAACTTTTAAATAGATCTAGAAAAATATTCAGAAGTTACTATATAATGCAATATATATATAAGATTTAAAGTTAATAATATTAATGCTATTAAGCATATTAAAATCCTATTTTATAAGTAGTTTAGTATTAAAATAAAACACTAACTAAGCTTCTATTTAAAGCTCTATTATTACTATTCAGCTACTTAGCAGTTATCTGCAAACTAATATAGTAAATATAATTTAAGTAATTATCTTCATATTACTAACTCTTTAAAACTTAAAAACCTTTAGTTATTAAAATATAATACAGAAGTTCTAAAGGCATTTTTTGCTAATTACTAATTAATTAGCTTCTATATTAATGCAAATAATAATTAAAATTCTATTTTAAATTCCTTAGATAATAATTTTTATATAAGTATATCTATAAGCTTAAATGCTGTTATAGTATTACAGTTTAATAGAACTAATTATAGTAGCATAAAGCTATAGCATAGCAAAGGTCTAATAAGTAAAAATACTATCAAAATCCAAATACAGTTTGAAATTATATAAGCAGATTTCATAAAAACATATTTTAAGATTATTAAGAAATATATTAAGAAAGAATATAGCATTAAATAACAAATGTTTAGTATTATACTAATAAAAATAACCTAATATTTAAAGGTTATACGCCTTAGAAAGTTCTATAACTAAGTTAACTTAATCTCTATTTAGCTTTTCTTTATATTTATTATTAATACTAATAATAAAGTTATTATCTTTAAGGTTTAAACTATTTATAACTTCATTATATTAAATATAGTTAAAATTATCTTTATTAGATATATTATTAACATCTAGTTCTTTAAGTATTATATTAAGCTTAGTTATTATATAAGCTAACAGCTGTTCTAATAGTTTTAATTATTAATTATATTAATTGCAATAATCTAATATATATTAATATTTAAAACGCACTAAAGGTTTTCTAGTTAGCACTAGCTTATTATAAGCTGATAATAGTTTAACTAAGATATTAGCAGCTTGCTTACCAGTCTATAATACTATTAAGCTTAATAACTTTATATCTTTAAGTTTAACATAATAAGAGTAACAAGCTAGTAATATTAATAATCTAAGTGTATTTACTAGCAAAGAGTAAATAGAAAAAGTATTTATTTATACTATTTAGAAGGTTAGCTAAGCTAAAATATACTATAATCCTTTTATCACTATATAATACTAGCTTAATACTATATATTATAAGTTAGAAATAAATTTATTGCAGTTTATCTTTCTATTTAGCTGAAGAATGCTTATTATAAGTTTAATATCTATCTTATTATATATTATTACTAAAATCTTAGTTTTAGATTCTTCAGTATTATAATATAAATATACTACTTTAGTTGTCTAATAGCAGATATCACATCAGTTGCAAATATCTCTTAAGATGTATTATTCTTTAGATAGGTAAGCTTTAGTAACTTCATAAAGAAGTTAAAATTATTTAAATAGTAATTCCTTTTAGCATATCATATTTACTAAAAGATCTCTTAAGGCTGATTTCTCTTTATAAGTTAAATCTATATAATACTAGTTAGAAGTATATTAAAGCAGATATTAATATAAATTTAAAGTTGCTATAGAAGAGTTGCTATTATTAGACTTAATATAACTATTAATAGCATTAATAAAATGATATATATTCTAATAAACAGTTTTTAAGCTTCTATTAATATAAATATCTTCTACTTCTTAGTTATATAAAAGAAGATTAAATAATCTAATTATATTACTTTTAAAACATAGCAGCAAATAATAATATTTAGCAGCAAGAAAGCTAGTAAGCATTTTCATAATATTATCCTTATTAGAAGCAATAAGAAGCATAAGCAGATTATAATTAATAGATAACTAGTTATTAGACCTACTAAGCTTAATAAGTTATCTTTATCCTTTAGACGTTCTGCTTTTATAATTCTTATTATTACTCCTTTAGTTATTATAGTTATCACCTTTTTAGTTCTTTTTATTATTAAGATTGCTATTATCACTATTATTATTTAGGTTGCTTTGCAGCACTATAATATATTTTACCTCTTTAAAAATACCTTTTAAAATATCATCTTAAGCAAGCTGCTTTCCCTTTTATATTATAAATAATAATGCTTTAGGTTTTTACTTAGCAGACTGCAATTAACTTTAGCTATTACTTAACTCTAATATACCTATTTAACCTTACCTTAAAGGAAACTTAGTTATATAAAGAGTTATATCTACTATTTAAAGAGGTAGTTATTTAAAGATAGCAATCAAAATGTTAAGATCTAAATCTAATATAGTTAAGCATTCCTCTATTAGAAGAGGTTTTAATAATAAAAGCAGTAAAATATTTAAAAATCTTTATCTAAAGTCTATCTATTCTTCTAAAATAAGAGAAACTGCTAATAAATCTTAATTTTAAAATAGAATATTAATTTAAAAATAAGATTTTAAGCCTTTTAGCTTCTCTATATAGCTAGCATTAAAGGTTTTATAACTTTCTATCTTTTTATTATTACTAAAAAGTAAAATAAGGTTTAGTTTTTTGCTTAAAGCATATTTAATTTTAATATATTATTAGCAATAAGAAGTATTTAGATAATACTATTATCTAACTAAATTAATAAATATTATAAGATTATTTCTTTATATTTTTGAAACTTTCTTATATAACTTTTAAGCATTTATATATACCTCTCTTTTCAACTTATTTAATTAAATTTATTTATAGTAATAGCTTATTTAGTATTTATATCCTTCTTAAGCTATTATAGCAATTATAGCTTAAATTTTAAGTTTAAAAATAAAATGCTCTATATTAGTAAGTAATATATAGAATTTCTTTAGATAATTCTTAAGAGTAGTCTGAAAATTAGTAATAATTATATAGCTAATAGGCTTAAGGAGTTTAGATTTAAAGCTTTATTTAACCTTAAGGTTAGTTAATATTAATTAAAGCATAATAGCAAGGTTTTATATCTTTTTAGAATATTTCTAATTAAAAGAAGAGTTTAATATAACAATATCTTTATTTATAATCTTATAGAGTTAGCTATTAAATAAAACTTATAACTTAAACTTAATAAAGTTAACTGCTTTTATAAAGTTAGCTATCTTCTTTAAATTAAAGGCAGTAAGCAACTATTAAAGTTATACTACTAATTAATATATATTATATTAGGTGAATATAGTTATAGCAATATATATATTAATTAAGTTAACTGCCTTCTACGCCTTAGACATGTTCACTATATTTAAGGCTTTCAAGGCCTCTAACGCATTAATCGCGCTAGTTGCGTTTGCTATATTGAATGTGGCTAGGGCGCTAAAGGCGCTGAAGGCGCTGAAGGCGCTGAAGGCGCTGAAGGCGCTGAAGGCGCTGAAGGCGCGCAACGCCTTTACTGCGCTACATATCAGCCTGCTTTAGATTATTTAAAAAGAAATACTAAAGTAGCTGCTTTTAAAGCTATTTATTCTTTATTAGATAACTAGAACTAATTAGATCACTTAAAAGATATATTAGAGATTTTTTATAATCCTACTAAATATCTATAATCTCAAACTTATATTACTAATTCTACTATATTACCTTATATTAGTTAGATATATTACTCTTTAAAAGATCTTAAAAAGCTATATAAAAAGAATGCTAAATTAATAGTTAGAAGAGATATAAGTTATATATATAATATTAACTTAAATATTATTATATTATTATATTATTTTATATTTAAATATTTACTAATATTTTAATTACTAAAGCTTAAAGCCTTTATTTCCTTACGCTAATAGCTTTATTACAGCTATAAAGAAAGAAACTAATAAATTAGCTAAATACTACCCTCCTATAGTAAATATAGAGACTTATAGGATTTATAAGCCTTATTTATTAGCTTTTATACTAAATCCTAGATATAACTTAACTACTTTAGAAGATCCTAACTTTTTAAATAAAATTGTTAATAAAACTGTTATTACTATAGTTATAAACGATTTAACTAAAGAGTATAAAAGGTATTTATTATTCTTTAAATATAGATTTATATTTATATATATATATATATATATTTTTATATTTATATATATATAATCTATATTTTTTACTAACTATTTAATTTAGTTCAAAACAAAAAGTTATAACTTCTTTAAAGCCTAAAGGAGGCTTTTATTATATTAGATCTATTAATAAGCATATTCTTTTAAAAAAAGATAACTCTTCTAAATCTAAAGAGGAAATAGAATTTAATATTAATAATAATAAGTCTAATAGTAATAAAATAATTATAGATTTATCTACTATTAAACCTAATAATCCTCCTTATAATAATCTACAACCTAAGCCTAAGCTTAAGCTTAATAGTAGACTTTTTCCTAAAATTAAAAAAGAAAAAACTAAGAAATCTCAAGAAAATAAGATTATATATTATACTAAATATATAGTAGAAGATAATAAGATATATATTTATTTAAATATTTTTTTATTATATTAATATTTTAATTATATAATAATTTACTAATATATCTTATAGATAAACTCTTTAGCTTGATAAGAGCTAAATAAGTCTAAATATCTTATTTTAGCTATTTTAGCTAGAAAGTATTTAGCTATAGCTTCTACTTCTTCTGCAGTAGAATATAATTTTAACCAATCTGGTAATATTATTAGTAAAAGGCGTACTAGTTTAAAAGATAATACTAGAAAGCAGTTAATATTACTAAAAAGGTGGAAAATTAATATTATAGAAGATATAAGTATAAAACCTAAAAATTATAGCAATCTATTTGATATAGATATAGAAGAAGAAGAGCTATATATAGAAGAATTAAAAGGAGTTATAGAAGGAGTTATAGAAAGAGAAAATATAGAAGATATTAATACTTCTATATTAGATTCTCAAGAAAACTTAGATTTACAAGAAGAGATTGAGTATAAATTAGATTAAATTAGATAGAAAATATTAACTATAGTCACTCTTTATATTTACTTATTATTATATATTAAATATAATAAATACTTTTAGATATATAAGTATTTTCTTTATATTATAATATTATCTGTAGTATAATTTATAATATTTATAGTATACTACTACTATAAGTAGTTATAATATATAGTATACTATAGGTTAAAATTTAGTATTATAACTACACTATAACTACTTGTAGTGTAGTAGTAGTATATACTATAAGTTGTAGTATAGTAGTATACTATGTAGTATGTAGTATACTATATAGTAGTTGTTATAGCTCTGTAGGTTTTATAAATAAGTTTTTAACTTATAAAAAGTTCTTTAATACTTCTTTAGATGATTTTAATTTTATAGAAGATTATATTAATAAAATAAAAAAACTTATAAATAATTTATTTTATAACTAGCTAAAACTATTTAATTAAGTAGTTATAGCTTATATACTTAATAGTTTAAATAAAACTTTTGAGGCTTTTATAACCTCTATAACTTAGTTTCTTAGAACTAACTTTTCTGCCTATACTTTTAACTCTTTATATACTAGTCTTTTAGATAAGTATAAGAGAAAAAGAGATAAAAAAGTAGTTAATAATACTACTACTAAGGGTAATAAGTATAATAAAAAGCAAAATAAATATTAGGAAAATAATAAAAATAATAAAAATAATAAAAGAAAAAGGATAATAATAAAATATCTAAAAAAACTTTAGAAAAAACAGAAAGATTTATACTGCAAAAATTATAAGAAAACTAACTATTCTAAAGAAAATTATATTTTCTTATATCTTAAAAAAGCATCTAGTTAGTAGAAAAAACCTATTAATAGTACTATAAAGAAAAAAGAGAAAGAAGTAATTAATATAACTACTGCTAGTAATATTACCTTTTATATATCTTTAAATAATTCTGATTTTATAGAATTAATAGATTTATCTTCTGAAAAAGAAAAAGAAGATATTATTTTTGAAAATATAAGTTATATTATTACTCCTCCTTATAATATAAATAAATATATTAATAATTCTTCTTTAAGTTATTTAATTAATCAGTCTATTATTAAGGAAAAAGGAAAAGCAAAGAGTTATAACTAAATTGAAAAAATAGTTAATTTTTATATTAATACTGCAGCTACTATATATATAGTTAAAAACTACACTTTTTTAGTAAATAAAATAAAAATAAATAAACCTATTAAATAGAGAAAAGCAAAAGAAATTACTTTTTTACTAAAAGGTGATTTAATTATATATCTTAATAAAAATAAAATTATATTAAAAGATGTTTATTATATACCTAAACTAGGTATTAATCTATTTAGTTAATTTAAGTTAGATTTATTAGGTATTGCTTTTATTATATAGGAATAATCTATTTTATATAATATTAATAAAGATTATATTATTGCTATGAAGGTAAAATGAAATAATTTATATTTCTTCTAATTTCTTATTAATAATAATAATAATTATATATATAATATTATAATTAATAATAATATAAATAATAATAATAATAATAATAGCTTCTAACTTTAGTATTAACGCTTTAGTTATATTTATATATAAAGTCTTTTAAAAATAAAAGATAATATAATTTCAGATATAAATATAAATAATAATAATAAATTACTACTTTGCAAAGCTTATTTTGAAGGTAAATTTATAACTAAAGTTAGTAAACTATAGGTTTATAATAAAAATCTAGATTATTTAGATTATATAGCTTTAGATTTATATAGGCTTATAATACTTACTATTTATAATAAATATAATTTATTTATTATCTTTATAGATAAATATATTTAATTCGTCTAGAGAAAATTACTTAAAAATAAAACTAAAGAAATTATAAGTAATACTTTCTTTAAATTTTAAATAGAAGTAAATAATAATAATAATAATAATAAAAGAATAAAAGAAATCTCTACTAATAGAAGTAAAGAATTTTCTAATAAATATATTAAGACTATATATCTTAATAGTAAGATTATTTACAATATAAGACCTCTTTATATATATAAACCTAACAAACTTATAGAGCATATTATATACACTATAGTTAATAAAATAAGAATAATACTATATAACTTAAGTTTATTATACTATTTATAAAATAAAGCCTTTTATGCTACTCTTTATATATATAATAAGACTTTATATTCCTCTATTAACTATATAACGCTTTATAAAATAAAAAATAAAATAAAACTTAATATAAATAATATTAAGGTGTAAAGTAGTATATGCTACTATAAGAATAAAGATCCTAAAATTAAGAAACTAAATATAAAAGCATATTAAGGTTTTATAATTAATTATAGATCTAATAGATATAAAGTCTAAGATATACAACTAAAGAGAGCTTTATAGTCTTATAATATTAAAGTTCTAGAAAATACCTTTATTTCTTATTATAAAGAGCTTTTTATAAATATAAATACCTATTTTAAGGATATTAATAGTAGTATTATACCTAATAACAATAAATAGAATACTGCTTAATATAATCTATAAAGAGATATATTTAGTTAATCTATCTCTTATAGTAATAATAATATTGCTATAGAAAGCAATAATATTACTAAAAATATTACTCTTAAGAATCTAAGTGATAAGACTATTATTAATAATAATAAAAATAATAATAATAATATAAATAATAATACTATTAATAATAGCTATAACTATAGTACTATATCTTATAATAATAGTTATAGTACTAATACTAATATAAATAAGATAAATAATAATAGTAAAAAAACTATTAATATTAATAATAGAGAAATAAATAAAGAAAAATCTAAGTTTTTAATAGAGATCCTCTCTTTATTAGAAGAAGCTAAAAAAGACTACTAATAGGTAAATAATACAGTTAATAATAATATTATTAGTAAAAGTGCACTATTATTTACTATATAAGACTGTTCTATATTAAGTAATTATAAAATAAATAATAATAACATTTTAACTGATAATAATAGTTTTACTAAAACTAATACTATCTATAAAAAAGCTTCTTATATACTATTAGTTATTATATTAGATAAGCCTTCTAATATTAAGTAAGCTTTAAATTCTCTTTATAAAGATAATTAGATTTAAGTTATATAATTAGAGATAAGTTAAATAGAAGATATTAATATTTAGAAAATTATATAAATACTAAAAAATATTTATTTATTAAGTAGTAGATAGATATATATTATGAAATTAAAAAATAAAATAAATAATACCTATAAATATAAAGCAAGATAGGTTGCTTAAGGTTTTAATTAATATATTAGTATTAATTATTTAGAAACTTTTTCTACTACTTATAAACCTAAAAGCTATAGATTTATAGTAATTTTTGCTATAAAAGAAAACTGGATTTTATTATAATATAATATAATAACTGCTTTTATTTATATAGATATAGATATAGATATTTATACTGCTATACTTGCTAGTTTTATTTATAATAAAACTACAAATAAATTAGAATTTAATTCTAACTATAATTATAAATCTAAAAATAATAAATATTGCTATAAGCTTATTAAAGCTTTATATAGTTTAAAATAAAGTCTTAAACTATAGTATAACTATTTAAAAAGAATATTATTAAAATTGAGATTTATTGTTTCACCTTATAATAAAGCAGTATATATATTAAATAAAAATAAATATAAAGCTATAATATATTGCTATATAGATAATATATTACTAGCAGCTAATAATACTGCTACTAGTGATTTTATTTATAATAATTTAAAGCAATATATAAAAATATAACTATTAAGAGAGCTTAATATATTTTTAGGTTATAAGTTTAATATAAATAAGCTAAATAAGTCTATTTTTATATATTAAATAAAATATATATAAAAAATATTAAATAAATATAATAAAACTAATATAAACCTATTAATAACACTTATAAAAGATAATATAAAATTGCATATAAATAAATATTATATAACTAAAGAAAAAATATTATAATTTCAATAATAAATAAAAGCTTTGCTATATCTAGCTTTAAAAACTAGATTTAATATAGCTCTTGCAGTTAATATCTTATTAAGATATACTATAAACCCTTCTAAAGAGCATTTTTTTGCTTTAGATTATCTATAAAGTTATTTAAATAAATATCTTAATAAGAGAGTTTATTATAACTGCAAAAATAATATAATTTAGGATTTAATAAGTTATTCAAACTCTAATTAGGCTGGAGACCTAAATAATAGAAAATCTATATCAGCTTATATATTTTGCTAAGGCTTATATAATATTATATCTTATAGCTCTATAAAGCAAAAAACAGTAGCTTTATCTATTTATGAAGCTAAATATATAGCTTTAACTAAATCAATTAAAGAAGCTTTATATCTATATAATAGTTATAATTTTAATCTAAAAAACTTAAGATTTAATATAATAAATAAATTTAAGATATTTATAGATAATATAGCAGCTAAAAAGTTAGCTGAAAATCCTAAATTTTATAAAAAAATCTAAGCAAATTAATATAAGATATCACTTTGCTAGAAACTCTTTATTAAATAAAAATATAATGTTATTTCATATTAATATTAAATCTAATATTACTGATATTTTAACTAAGCCTTTAGGTAAAGTTATATTTTTTATATTATTAAGTATTATTTATTATAGTAATAATAAAAATAATAGTAATAATATTATTACTGAAATAATATACTAGTTTTTCTCTTAAAACTTTTTACTTATAAGGTTATTTTATAAGAGTTTTTTTAACTAGTTATATATATATATATATATATATATATATATATATAATATAGGAATATTTTTCTTATTTTTCCTACTAGGTTTTTAAGTTTTTATACTTATAATATATATATATATTAAGTAAGTAAGCTATATATTTATAATATACCTTTTATATTAATTATATATACCTTAAAGGGAATATTAATATATAACATCTTAATATAATAACAATAATAATATAATAATATTCTACTTACTTAAATATTCTATATAAAATAAATAAATAGACTTTTATATATATAACTTTATATAAAAGTGTTTAGTTTATTATAACTTATAACTTTATAAATGCTTATATAATTCCTCTTATTATATAATCCTGCTTATATAACTAAAAAGTATAACCTGAAATATAAAGTTATCTTTCTCTTTATTTTTCCTACCTTAGGATGCAACTTACTAACTATATCAACTAAAATCATATTAATACATTCCTTCTCTATCAATTATCTATATAAATAAATACTTATAAATGCTGAGGATTATCAATTTTTATTATAATATATTTCTATCTATAACTTTATACTATATAAGCATATATATTACGCCTCTAAATACTTTTATACCTATGCTAACAATTAGTAGTGAGATTAAGTTTATAAGTTATAATTTTATAAAGGTTTATTTTACTTTTAGTGTTCTAAAGCAGAAGGTTAAGTATTTAGATAGTTAAATTAAGTAAGTAATCTTATAGTTTTTTAAATAAGTTAATATTAATTAGCTATATATAAGCTGCTTTAATAATAGTTTTTTTTATATATTTAATAAAGCTATTTATAAAAGAAGTATTAATAATAGTGAAGTTAGCATAAATATTAGTAAAGTATAAATTATAAAGAACTTTTTTGAATTTTAAAGTATTATTATAGACTTAAGTTTTAATATTAAGGCTAGTTATATTATTAAATATATTATAGAAGTTTTTAATAGCATTATATATAATTTTATAATAATAATTAAGCAAAAGAATAAGCTAGTGATATCTGCTATATTTATTAAAAAAATATAAAGTGTAATGCTTACTAGTTATTAATAGAAGTTTAATTTTAATAAGGTTGAAATATATCTTTTTTTTAATCTAAGTAAGAGGTAAGAGAGAATGATAGCTAATAATTTCTATTAACTTAGCTAGATAGTATGCTTTATAGTAGAAGTTCTCTATCTCTTTCTTACTAAATATAATATGCTGAAAGCTAGCAGTTAGAAGAGACCTAAAGAGTTTATAAAAAGGCATATATTGCTTAAGAGGAGTTTACCCTCATAAGCATCCTTAAATCATAAGCTTGCAAGGCTTATACTAGTCATATAACCTGCTCCCTCAGTAAGGCTTACTAAGGGGCTGCATAAGGCAGGGAGCATATTGTGAAGTAGATTGCTATACACTCTTTTAGCTGTGAGAACAGCTAAATATGCCTTATGCATATATCAAAATGCTTATAAGCTAAAATAAATTATATAAAGACTGAATATATATAGAAAATCTAAAAACTTCTTATAAAAAAAGAATAACTTAAAAGCCTACCTTTTATATTAAAATTAAAAGTATTTTAATAAATATCTTTAACTTATAATCTATTTAGACAGCTTTATAAATATATAAACTATACTAGCTTATATATCTTATGCTTATAAGCAAAGGTAGTTAACTAACTAAATATAAATAAAGAGGAAGAATTTTCTTAAGCTATATATAAATCTATCTTTTCTTCTTATATAACCTTTTATATTTTATTATAATTATCTATTCTTTATATTTTCTATTATAATACTATTTCTTAAGGATTACATATTCTTATAATCCTTCTTATAAGTTTTTTCTTATCTTATTATATAATCTCTAAGTTTTATTATAGCTTATAAGACTGCTTATATATACTGCTTTTAGCTGCAGGCTGAGTAAAACTAAATTTTAAGAGATTAAGCTGCTTATACTGCTGCTTATAACACTTATAATTTAATTAATAAGCTTAATAAATGTTATTATAATCTTTTTATATATTTTCTGCTAATAAGATTAATCTAGCTATAAACTTTATTAATAAGGCTTATAAAGACCTACCTTCTGAGGTTTATTTCTACTAACACCTTTATAAATATCTTCTTAAAACTATCTTTAATAATTATACTTCTGCTCTTAAGTAGGTTTATAAAGAAATAGTAGAGAAGTCTGCTCTTACTGCTTATAAGTTAGAAAGTAATAAGATTGATTTTTCTAACTTTTCTCTTAAAGACTTTAACTTAATTATAATTTTTAAGTCTTATAAGCATATAGGTCTTAATATTGCTTCTTCTTCTGAATAGAAATGCCTACTGAAGCGTTTTCTAATAAGTTATAATAAAGAGATTATTGCTCTTAAGGAGAACCTTATTAAGAAGCCTTTTAAGTCTATAAAGAGTTTATCTTCTTTTTATTTCTTATAAGTCTATCTGCTTATTTTGCTCTAAAGCATATCTTATACACCTCTATTAAAGCTTAGTCTCACTAAGATAGTAGCAGTAACACCTTGCTTCTATCCTTTCAGAAAAAGCTTAATAAGTTTTATTTATTTGTTTTTATAAGCTTATAAGCTGACTGCTTCTAAGTGTTTATTCTGCTAAAAAGAGAAATAAAAACTATAATTATAAAGCTAGTAAGCTTAATAAATATAAATATTTATGCTGTATTATAAGCAATAGCTATAGCAACTACTATACCTATTATTATTATTTAATTAATTTTAGCTACTGCAATTTCTGCTTTAAGAGCAGTTATAGTAAGTATATTATAATCCTTTATAAGCTTGCTTATAAGGCTAAAAAGCTTAATATTGCTATTTTTAAGTATAAGCTTACTTATTCTATCTTTAAGGTTAGAAAAGCTTAGAAAGTAAGTTATTCAGCTTATAAGTTGTTTTTACTATTAATAAATATATAGCATCTTTTGAAAGCTTATAAAGCTTAGAAGTCTATATAGAATGCTTATAAAGAGGATCTTCTTACCTCTTAGTATTATAAAACCTTAAAGATTTATAAGTTTCTTGCTATTCAGAAGCTTACTGCTATTGAGAAACTTACTATAAAATCTCTTGCAAATAAGAAAAAGGTAGTATAAGTGAAATAGAAGCTAAAGAGTTTAAAAAGCAAGGTTTCTTATAAGCTTCTTTTTTCTCTAGCGTCTTGCTAAGCAACACCTCCCTCTATAAGCTTTCTTAGAAGTATAAAGTCTTAAGAGCGCTATTTCTCACAGTTATTTTAAATATATTTAATTAAGGATTTTAATAAGGAGGATGTTATAAAGGTTTCTCTTTTTATATATTATAAGAAAGTGATAGAAAGCAAGCAAAACTCTTATAATATCTATTTCTTACAAAGCAATAATCCTTCTATAAGCATTCCTTTTCCTATTCTTCTAGTTATAAAGAACACTTCTGTTAAGCATTCTCATAAGCATATATCTGCTTCTAAGCCTATCGTTAAAAAGGTTTATATAGGTTTTAATATTACTAATGCTTAGCAGCAGCTTATATCTTATAAGTCTCTTTATACTCTATTATCCTCTGTTGCTAAAAGCGCTCTACTAATTCTACACCTTAATACTCTATCTATCTTATAAGCTAGAATACTGCCTCCTTCCTTTTAAAGCAAACCTTCAGTTTCTGCCACTCTAAGCTTTACTTCTTCTTATTAACGCTTATAAGGCACTATTCTCTGCTGCTCTGCTTATACGCTATATATGCTCTTTAGAAAGTATGAAGTCTCTAAGTATAACCTTTCTAATATTAATAAGAAATTAGAAGATCTTTTGCAAAAGATTAGTTTAAGCTCTTAAGAGTGTTCTAATATTATTAAAGATATTAAAGGTTTTCTCAACTTAGCTTAGTTTTCTACTGAAGACCTTTAGAAAGCTATTTATAAGCTTAACATCTTATATTAAGTTTATAAGTATAGTTTTCTTATAAGCATAGTGTTTTAATATTTAGTAAGTAGCTTGTTTTAATTTAAAAATCTATAAAGTTTTCATCTTATAAGAGATATTTTAGGTTTTTAAGTAGTTTTTAAGGTTTTATATAAATAAAAAAAACCTAGCTTTACTTTATAATTTTATAAATATAATATAACTAAATATATTATATTTCTAAGGTTTAAAAGTAAGCAGAAGTATTTAAACTTTGCTTATAAGAGGTTTTTTATAAGTCTATCTGCAGATATTTTATTTATAAGTATATAAATAACTTAAAAGCTTCCTTTCTAATATTCTTATTTCAACTATATATTATAAATATCAACATATCTTAAGTAGGTGCTTAATCTCTCTCTTTCGCTTATAATAAGTCTAATTATTTATTAGTTATTATAATAAATATTTTAAATATCACTAAGTTTAAGTTTAATATTTTTAAATAGCTTTTAGAGAGCAATTATTTCTTTTGCTATTTCTACTAAGCTTAAGAGTTCTACTTCAGTAGTTAAAGTTATAACTATTGCTTATTAAGTTGCTTTTTATTAGATTAGTCCTCTAAATAGCATTATAAAATATCTTTATGAGAATTAATATATAGCTTTATTATCTGCAAATAAAATATCTATTGCAATAAGAAGCATTTAGATATTTATAAGTTTACTTTCTAAGATGCTAAAGCATATAGAAAGATATTTAGTCCTATATAGGTACTATATTATATATTTTGCTATATTTAGATGCTCTTAAGATAGGTTTATAAGGAATCTTAAGAGTAGTACTGCTGTGAAAGTAATATCTGCTTATATAAGTATAGCAGTATAAAGTATCAATCTAACTATCTCTTAGTAGATTTTAACCTTTTGAATTATTGCTTGCTTTAGGTTTTTCTTAAGATCTATCTATAGAAGTAGTGTTAATAAATAAGTAGCATTTTATAAGTTAAACTTTTAAGCAATCTTCTCAATATATAAGTTATAAACTAAAAATATCTTTTAAGCCTTCTAATCCTTTATAACTTGCACTCTAAAGTACTATTTAATATCTCTTTGCTCTTTAATCTTATATTCTTCTTTAATTCTTTTAATAATCTTATTAGCTTCTTTTTAGTAGTTTTTATAAAAAAAAACTAAGAAGTTATCTATATAAAAGACTACTATAACCTTTTAGTTAGAATTTTAAAAAAAGCATAAGTTCTCTTTTAAGCCTTATAAACTAAGTTTTATAAGAGTTAAACTGAATTCTTTATACTAGAAGAGCAGGGCATCTTAAAGTTTATATAGAGCTCTATTTAGCTTAATAATATATTCTGCTAGAGATTTAAAGTGCTTTATAAGTTTCTCTATCTCTTAAAGTAGCTTATAAGTAATTAGTTCTCCTCTTTTTAGTATTTTAGCGTTTAGAAACATATTAACTATATTATATTGAAGGATCTTATAATTAAACTAAGTATTAATTGCTATTACAACTTAGAAGGTCTTTAATGCAAGAGTTGCTGTATAGGTATTCTTAAGATCTTTTAGTTAAAAGTCTCTTCTTATAATAATTTAAGCTTTTATTTCTATAAGATATCTATTTATGTTTAGCTTATAAGTAAAGACTTATTTTAAGAGAAAAGGCTTTAAGCGCGCTTTTAAGCAGTTTAAAACTCTCTATATCTTAAAGTTAATAATCTTCTGAAGTTCCTTATAGCATATAGCAATAAATAGCTTCTAAAGCTATCTCAAAAGCTTTTTTATATCTTTTTAAGTCTTTAAGAATAGTAGTAGTTCTAAGTAATAAATTTTCTCAGATTGTAGAAAAGGTTCTAGAGGTGGTTTCAATATTAAGCTTTTAAAAGTTTAATTTCTAAAAGGTTTTTTAGATTTTAACTTTATTATCTTATAAAATATGCAATAAAGTCCTTTGCTTTCCTCTATTGCCTTCTGTTTCTCTAGCATAAAAGTAGCAAAGAAGTATTTCTAATCTTATTTATTAGATATTATAACTTCTTCTACTATATTGATAAGGATATTAGAGAATATAGTAAATATACTCTTTAGATTGCTTTAAAAGCTACCTTCTTTATAAGAGTAAGTTTGAATATAAATCTTCTTTATATAGATATGCTTTTTCTATAGCTTAGAAGGTTCTTTTTATATATCACTAAGGTTAAGCTATACCTTAAAAAGAAGAGAGTTTTTATAAGTGTTATTTATTTCTATTAGTTTAAAGTCTGTTATACCTCTTAGCAAAAGCTCTATTCTACTAGTTCTTAATGCTTTATAAGATTTAAGTTTAATAGTTATAGTATTACTTTTTAGGCTTCTATTGCCTGCAGGCTTTAGGTTTTATTTAGGAGGTTTACTTCTAAAATCCTAGCTTATCAGTTTAAGAGATGTTTTAAAAGTGAGAAGGCTATACTAAGTGTTCTTAAGCATAGTCTTCTAATTTTTTGCGCTTTATAGCAACTATTATGCTGTAATTCCCTTATTAAAAATAAAGTTAATTTTATCTAGAATACTAAAGCTTATAAGTGTAGCAGAAGCAGAAGGTAATTCTTTAATTTCTTCTATAATAAATCTTATAACTATAAGCTTTATAGCTTCTTTAGCATTTTATTTTAA
The DNA here is from genome assembly GCA_027406005.1 of Colletotrichum horii. Taxonomy (NCBI): domain Eukaryota; kingdom Fungi; phylum Ascomycota; class Sordariomycetes; order Glomerellales; family Glomerellaceae; genus Colletotrichum; species Colletotrichum horii. The sequence continues at coordinate 4,981,253 of JANVYB010000001.1, read as the reverse complement.
ATAAAACTTACTTTTATTAAATATAACATTTTATGAAATAATAACTCTTCTAAGCTTTAAAATCTAAATCTTATAGAGATTATATATATTCAGTATATATCTTATAAGATATTTAATATAGCCTTATAAAACTATTTTAAACTCTCTTCTCTCTATTTCTCTTTCTCTTTCTCTTTTAAAGATATATGCTTTATAACTATAGGTATATATCTCTCCCTAGTGAGGTTAAGTTTTTAGGCTTTATAAGATGCTATAGGCTGGTGCTTAAGCGTTAATATATTCCTTAAACTATTCTTCTTCTACTTCGTTAAGAGACTTCTATTTTGTTAATATATAAGGACTTATATTATATAGAAAAATCCCTATAAGCACTAATTTGTCTTATAGCTTAATTAGAAGTTTTGCTATATAAAGCATCTATATACTTTATGTGATTGCCTCTTTTTCTGCTCTTTCTCCTCTTCTTACTAGTTCTTTCATATAAGGCAGGGGAAGTTTAATATTAATACTATTTTTATAAGCCTACTGCTAGTATTTAGTTGTTCTTTAGATTGCAATAATAGATCTATTAATATCTTATTATATTTTGCATATAAGAAGTCCTTTTTATCAAAAAACCTAATTCTCAAAAGTTTAAAGCATTTAGAAGACTTTATAATAAGTTTTATTTATAAAGTAGAACCTAAAAAGCTTTTCTATATATTTATCTCTTATAATAAGAAGCTAAGAAGCTTTTAAGTAAGCTTTTAAGTAGTTAAATAGATCTTAAGAGATATACTAATATAGATATCTACTTTTAAAGTTAAATAGTTCTTATAAGATAACTTATTATATATAAGTTATAGAATAATATTTATATTTTAGCTAAGTTAGTCTCTTAATCTTCACCTCTTAAGCGTTTTATACTAAATGCTTAAAAGCCTTTTAGCTAAAGTATCTAGCTTGTAAATACTAGAGATATATATTATCTTTTCAGGTAGGCTTTAGATAGTATAAAGGTTACTTCTAAGAGGTTGCAGCTACTAACTAAGTAATATTTATAACTTCTAAGTAGCTTATATTAATATAAATTTGTGATAAAGGCAGAATAGAGTAATTAGAAATAGGTTTATATTTAAAAAATAAAATATTATTAATATGCTTAAGCTTTTAGAGTAAAGTGCTAGCCTCTCTATAGTATATTTTATTAGTCTTTCTATTCAGCTAGATGCTAGCACTTTTAAGAGAGGATTTTAAGATTATATTAGTTTTAAATCTTTTAATATAATAAATATTTATAAGAGTAAGATCTTCTATAAGCTTTCTTTATAGTCTATAGAGTGTATTTAGGAAAACCTTTATGCTAACTCTTCAGACTGTAAAAACCTAATTCTTTGCAGCAACTCTTTCTAGTCTTTTAAGATTTTTATAATTTTATAAGTAGGCTAGGTTGTTAATAATATAGTTTGAAGATATAGTATTATAGATAGTGTAAAGCTATAGAGGGTTTTTTATCTCACTAGTTATATTAAAGACTAATTTAAGCTTGCTTTTTAGTTTTTTATAAGCAGATAGATTTAAGTTTAGCAGTTTTATAAAAATAGCAACTACTTTATTAGAAAAAGTTTCCCTTTTAATAGTATATCCCTTTGCTTTTATAATATCTTTTAATTTAATTTATCTCTTATTGATAAAGTTTTAGTAGATTAGTTTCTATTTCTTTAAGAATGCTTTAGTCTTAATATTATTTTAGATTTTAGCTATCACTTATAAGAGATTCTAGTAAGAATATTTTCTAGTAAGTATAAGTTTAACTTTTGTGCAATCTTTTAAAGACTATATATGCTTTACAGCTTGCTTCTCTCTAATAAATTCTCAGTATAGGCATTCTTTAGCCTCTTTAGGCGTTTCTAAGTCTTAAGACTTCTTATTTTTATTTAATTTGCTTTTAGATTTTATGCTTCTTAAGTTTAAGCTTGAAGCTTAAGAGTTATTTAGTCAGCTTTTAATTATTATAAATAACTTATTAACTTTTATTTTCTTCTAATAAATATTTAAATAGATAATACTAAAGAGGATTTTTGCATAATATATAATATTTAAAATTAGTTTGAATATTTCTTTATAAGCAATAAGCTTTTAGATCTATTATTTAGCTTACTTAGGAGCAATTTAAACTTTTACAGCTTAGAGAAAAGTCTTTACTGTAAGAGCTTTATAGATATTAGAGATCTTATAAGTTAATGCTTAGTAGTAACAATCTATTTATTAGTTATAAAAGTCTATTAGGTTTATAGTTATATAAGCAGCTTTATGAAGAATAGCTATATAATTCTCTTATATAATAGTCTTTATAGCTAACTTGCTCTTTATAAGCTGTTCCTTAAGAAGTTTAACTACTATTTAGAGAGAAAATAAATTCTTATTTAAAATATCTAAAGTAGTAGAGCTTATAAGGGATTATAGAATCAAAGAGGCTTATGAGAGATCTATGCTTTTATCTATCTTAAAAATATCTAGTTTTTCTAAGTTAGTTCTAGTAAGAAGCTTATATCTTAAGACGCTTATAGATAAAGTATTAGCTTTATTTATCTTATTTAAGATCTAAAGCTGAATTATGCTTATAAGTTTAATATTAATGCTTATAAGTAGCTAGTTTTAGATATATCTTAAGAGTTATTCCTTAGTTTTCTAGTTATCTTAAGCTTCTGCAGCAAAAATATCTTATTATTTAATAAATATTTTATATCTAACTTAGAAGAAAGAGTTCTTAAGCTTTATAGTTTTCAGCTTAGTTAGCTTAAGAGAGGCTTAACTTTAGGTTAGTATAAGAATATTAGAAACTTATGCAATATTATTCTTATTAATAGGTTGCTACTAAAAATTAGTATTACATTTTAGAAAGTCTGCTTATCTGCACTTAATTATCTACTTAGAGATCTATTTATTATAGACCTCTCTGCTCTATTTATTAAAAAATATAAAATACTCTTCAAGAGAAAGTATATTAATCCTATTCTTACTCTTAAAGTTAAACGCCTTAGGTCTATCTAAGTTGATATATTCCTAGACGTTATAAGCAATATAAATAACCTTAAAGTAGTTAAACTAAACTGGCCAGTCTTTATAAGTTTTTAACTCAATCTATATAGCTTTAAGGCGTAAGTCTATCTCAGAAGCTTTTCTAAAAGAGTGAGATATCTTATAAGTTATAAAAATTAGTTATAGAAGTATAAAAAGAGAAGAAGAAGACCTGCTCACTCTATAAGATGTTTTAGCAGCAATAAAAGGGTTAAATTGAAGTTCTAATAAGCTAGGCTTATAACTGCTGAGAGCTAGCAGTTAGAAGAGACCTAAAGAGTTTATAAAAAGATATATATTATTTAAGAGAAGTTTACTCTTATAAGTATCTTTAAATTGTAAGCTTGCAAAGCTTATACTAGTTATATAACCTGCTCCCTTAGTGAGGCTTACTAAGGGGCTGCGTGAGGCAGGGAGCGTATCATAAGGTAGATCGCCATATAATGCTTATATAATAATAAGCTTTAATAACTTTAAATAGATAAATATAAATCAGATAATAATATATTATCTTAAGAGTTAGCTTAAGGTTATAATAAATATTAATAAGAGCAATAGTAGTATTAATAGGAATATTAAAAGTTATATAAGTCTAAAGAACTATAATATCTATAATCTATTTAATCTTACTGATAAGATAAGCATTATTTATATATATAAAACTGCTAAACTTATAGTTATAGTTAATATTTGCTTTATGAAATTTGCTAAAGCTAAATAAGTTAGTAGAACTTAATAAGCTATACTTAATATTATTAATAGTTTAATTAATTATTTTAGATAAGTTAAGAAGATTATAAGTCTAAAAGAATATAATATTAATATTAAAGAGATAGATATTATTTCTATTAGCAGCTATAAAGAGAAATAAGTTATTATAAGAAGTATATTTTATAAAGTGTTTTATATTATAAAAAAAGTAATTAGAGCATTTAAAGTTAATAATAATATTATTATAATAGATTATATAGCTATTAATAGTAGTATAAATTAAAAGGCTAGTAATATAGCAATTTTATATAGTAATGCTAATAAAAGCTGAGCTGCTAAGAATACTAAATAAACTTTTTATAAAAATAGAAGTAGTTAGAGTAGTATTAATGCTATTTCTCTAATAGTTTTTATTACACTTATATTTATTAGCCTTTTTGAGAAAGCTTATTTAGTTTTTATAAGTTAATAAGATCAGCTTTAGATAAGCTGTTTAGTACTTTTTAGATAAGTAGTTTATATTATAGTAAATATAAAATATCTTATATTTATTATTTAATAAGTTATTACTATTATTATTAATATGAGAAGTATATAAATTTAATAACTAAAGCTGAGATCTATCTTTATAAAGTAATAGATCTATCTTTTATTCTTTATTTTGAGCAAAAATATAAATAGTCTTAATAATATTAATTTATATAAGCTTTTTATTATTATTAGTATAATACTTATAAATATCTAATAAGTAGGTTTTAAAATAATTTAAAAGCAGTATAACTTATAAATAGTTAAAAACATTACTTATAAAGTTAGTAATATAAGTTTAAAAGTATTAAATATATTTAAAAGTATTATAGAGAGTTTTATAATTTTAAATAGAACTTTTAATAAACTTATTAATAAAAGTGCTAATAGTATCTTTAGAAACCTTAGAAATAAACTTTTTAAATATCTATATAAATATAAAAAAGTTATTATTATCTTTTTATTTTATATTAAATAATTTATTAATAAAAGTGTTATATAAACTGATAAGCAGTATAAAAATAGTATTATGCTTTTTAGCTTACTTCTTTTTAATATTATTATTATTATTAAGCTTAAAGATATTTTTATTAATATATTTCTTAATATAGTTTAATTAGAAAGTAATATTAATAAAAACTAGCTATAATTACTAATTAGATTTATTTTTAAGTTAGAAAATATTAAATAAAAAGGTTTTAATACTTTTATTTATTTTATTAGTTATTTAAAAAGATATAAACAGTATAATAAAAAAGTGAAAAAGAGAAGATATTATTAATTAATATATTAAAGAGAGTTATAAAGAAATAGAGTAATATTGCTATTTAATATATTCATAAGAAGTAAATTTTTGTATAAATAGTAGCAATATAATATATTAAAAGCAGTTAGAAGTTATATCACTATTTATTAGCTAAATTAGATTATATAAGCATATAGATAACTGCAAAAAATAAGAAAAATATTATAAAAATATTATAAAGTAGAAAAACGTTTAATTTGAGGCTATAGATATTAGCGATTTAAGTGCTAAGCTTATAACCTATAGAGGTATAAGCGAAACAAGTAGTAAAGAGTGATATATATAATCTAACTAGCTAAAGTAGGCTGCCTGGTCAGAGGCTGGAAGAAGGCTCTAGGAGGCCTTAGGCTGCACAGGCCACCTGGGGCACCTGTAGGCAGGTGCCTCTACATATACTACATCATAACTTCTCGCACCACATGCTTGATGCTGTCCTTCGTTGCCGCTCTTTGACTTTGATACGTTGAAGCTTATTCAGGTCTCTCCGGTTCTGATCGAAGTTGACCCTCCGTGGCTTGCTAATGGCATGTACTTGTCTGTGGCGAAATGCAACGGGCCCAAACCTGGGCATCTCGGGGCTGCTAAGGCAATGACTGACGAATTCTTCCTGAATTCTCGTCGCTTCCAGCAGGTTTCTTTCCCACTTGCTCGCCAATCCACGGGCATCAAGTAGCCTGACTTCCGAGCAACGTCCCCCTTTCTAGTGTGTGCCTTCTCGTAAATTCGATGGACATCTCATTGATGGTTCTGATATAAAAGATGACTTCGCTTCTAACGTTCGCATATGCGGGCAGAGAATTCGCTGGGAAGCAGTGCGTTTTTGTATGTGCAGACCGCACTATACTGTCCACAAAGAAGACGGGCAAGCCATCGGGGGTGGATGCTCACACCATAGAAGGTGTCTGAATTGATCCGCTGGAGCTTTAAAACTCCGGAAGTACTCATCGCGGAATAACTCGCGAGAAGAGAGGCGGAACAGTGAGTCTTAGGCGAGTAAGCCAAGGAGCCAGCTACAGCAGGAGTCATCGAACCTTCACCGGCATCCTGAGGTCTGCCTACGCATACTGTCCTCTTAATCGTGTACGCCCCCTAAACAGATAAATAAATCAATACAATAAACCGCAATTCAGTCATTCGTACAACATAACATCCTAAGCCTCTCACGCGTGAAATTCAACCCCTCGTTCCTTAAGTTCCTACTATCGCTTAGAAATATTCTTAAGTTCACACTAAAATTAGTATTTAGCTACTTTCAGTACCCGAATAAATATCAGTATCGATCTAAGTCGTCTTAGATAAACATGTTTCCGAGCTTTTAGTTTCGTCCCAAACGCTATGTCTACCTCTGTCGGATTCGGTATCTCCTTTAACGAAGAGAGAATAGCTTCCTGGGTACGCTCTTTTAACGCATGGCCGTTGCGTTGAGTAGATATCGTGCCTTGGGCTGGTTCCAGAATTTGTTTAACTCCTCAATCTCTTCTTTAAATACTCGCTTGTAAGCTTTGCCTCTGCTCGATCCTTACTTGCAATGCTGCTATATGTAGAGAGTTTTGCTATCTGGGAAAGTAGTGGGCATAGATGATGATAGGGATGACGACGACGACGGCAACGACGACGACGACGATAGTGATACAGAGAGGGACTGGGATAGAGACGTCAGGGACGACAGGGATGATACAGACGACAGTAATAGTATAATTATCTAGATAAAATAGACTATTACGCCTAATATGACTAGTAATCCGCCCGGATAGCAAAACTCTTCATAAAAGGCGGCTTTGAATTGCACATTTTACATTAACTGCTATTTCATCGGGAGAATAAAGTCTGTTTCATATCTCTAGGTGACTTCCTGCTTTCAGCATATCTGGAGCATTTTGAGAGAGTCAAGAAATTGGCTACATCCTCAGCAGATGGCTTTCTCCCCTCGGCTCTTCTTGTAGACGAATACCTAGCAGAGCATAAGTCTTCGTGATGGTCGATGAGCAAGCCAGTTATCAGGGGAGGTGTGGGCGAGACCAGAAGATATCAGTTAGGCGTTCCAAAGGAATCCCTAAGCCTCTCTACTATTCTTGCTGGCCTCGAAGTTCTAGAAGTCCCAGATTTTGTTGTCTCAGGTAGCTAAAACAAAGTGAAAGCCGCAGCATACTTCCATCGGAAATCTAAGTCCAAGTCTATCTAAGTTGAAGTTCTCATCTCAGACATTTGCTTACACAGAGCAACCTGCGTCAGGCGTACAACCGCCGCGCTTTCCAGTATAATGCATTTATCTGGTGTGTATTGACTCTGAAACTAGCATAATGAAACCTGGTTTTCTTGTGTTATGAGAGAAATTCCTCATGTTCCTTCATGCTCATCCTTCGGTAAGATCGTGGATCGGATGCTGCGTACCTAGGCGGTGGATGAATCTAATAATCCTCGTTATTGTCGGCTCTTGTTTATTATGCTAGAATGCTCGAAGCACTCATCATGAAATTTTAAAAGAAGAATCAAGCTCCAACAGTTCTCGGACTCTCTTAGTCTTTTCCCTTCTTTTTACTATCTCCGATTGTATAAGCAGCCTTAGCCAACATAAAGCCCTACTATATCCACCATTGAACACCGGACCACAGAGCTCAGGGTCATGTCGAAGGCACCAACACAATTAACCTATAAAACCGACGCAGCAATACCACTGCTTTCTTCAGGGTCTCTGGAACCCAATGTAGGCCGAGTCGTCTCGTTCGTCTCCTGCGCCAGCCAGATCGATCAACGTGGATCACCTCGGTTGGCATCTTCTCAAGAGAGCAAGAATAAGGTCTCATCGAGCCCAGCAGATGAAATACTTGGCATAATACCATCAAAGAGCGGGATGACAGAGAACGCCAATGCGCAGAACATGATGCTTGAAGATTATCACAAGGCGCCACCTCCCGGGTTTCGCAGGAAGACCAGGGCCGGATATGAATCAAGCAATTAAGTCTTGTACTAGTCGCCAGGCGCTTGCACCATAATTTGCGGATGACAGAGATATTGTCATGAAACTTACTATGTAAGTAGGTGACACAAGTTTCAGTGGCGGGAAGTCGCCTCACGGATGCTGGACTTTGTGCTGAAGCTGCGTCGTGGGGGCGGCGTCGTTCGAGGGGTGGAAGGATTGATAAATTGCACAGGGGGTTGAGCTTTTGGGCTTTGAATGGGCACAGTCACTCTCCCCGAGTGAGGGCCGATTCGCGTCGTCAACTGTGAGAAGTAATTAGGCTGTGAGCTCTTGGGTCCTTGCGGAAAGTAGCAATTGGCTCCTGATTGTGAATATCTAATCTATGTGACAAGCAACTCTCTCCCCGAGCAAATTCCTTTCGCCGACTTGACAAACCATATCAAATATCCCCTTTCGCATACTTGTCCTCCATAGGTCACTACAGTATGCCTCAGCAAATGACTATGTCGTAGTTATCTATATCACCGATACAACCACTATGAGTTTGGTGGCCCGTTGTTTGATGCCGTCTGCATCCACTCCTTGACGTGCTGCTTTGCTTGCGAAGCAGTGAACTTGTGTGCATTTCTGAGGTGCTTTTCAAATGCTTCCTTACTCCGGAAGATGTGTGTTTTCTTCCGGGGGCTGCGACAGACTGGTTGGTCACAGGCAGTTGGCGGAAACGTAGAATGGAATCTATTGCGATGATTTTTGAAGCCCTTGTCACTGGTGAAGTCGCGATCACACTCGTTGCAACGTCTCGCTGGGACGTGCGCTTCGGCTTTGTGGGTCGCCAACCCGCCTTTGGAACTGAACCGCAGACCGCAGCCATGGTGATCGCACGGCAGGGTGGAGTCGACATAAACTTGATAGGCTGCGAGAGAGACCAGAGCACATGTTTTCTCGTGATCCACTTTTTGCCACTCCGTTTCGAATTTTTGCGTACAATTGTACTCATGATTCTTGCAGGGGCGAAGAAATCGGGCAGCGGGGTCTCGGCTGTTCCCGTCAAGTGGCCGACCGCGAAAACCGCCGACTTGGTGGTCCTGTCTTTCTCCGGAGCCTCTGTAGAAGGTATTGATCTTCGAGAAGTATGACACAAATGCATCGATGTCCGATCTGATTATAGAGATTACCTTGTCGTCGTCTGGCCGGTCCAAAGACTCGAATCTCGAGGCGTCCATCCTGAAAGTGTTTTGGTCGCCGGCGATCTCCTGCTCAAGTGAAGCAGCCACATCGTCACTTTCCTCGTAGTCGCCGTCTGAGTCGTCGTCACTCTCCTTATATTCTTCGTCTGACTGACTGTCATCTCCCTGGAGACGGTCTGGCTGTCGTGATTCCACGGGTCGGACGCCGGTTTGCTCCTGGAACCACTCATCACGATGCGTTTTGCGCAATTTCTTGGTAGCTTTACGGCGCAGATGGTCGTCTGTTGGATTGTAGCCGTACCCAACACATGCCTCAGTGATTTCCTCGGCCGAGTATCTCAGGATTGGTTGATATGGCCGATCTGTCAATCGAGGGCCAAACTCTAACAGGTTTGGGGTACTCGCGTTCTGAAGGCGTTTTTCAAGGTCGTCGGTGTTGCTTTGGCCAACGTACTTGGATGTGACGCCACTCTGCAGGCTGCGCGAATTGTGGTGGAGTCGCCTAGCAACTGCATCGTGGGATGTCGAAGGTCCAAAGTCTACCTGAGCAAGATCAGAGGCCGCACCTCGACGGATGTCGTGGCTTAATGGCTGTTCTACCATGCCGATAAGGTCGGCTGCCACTTTCAGCGTTCGATTGATCTGACCCGGAGGAGAGGGCGTAGAGAAATCAACCATGTTGCCTGAGATGGGTATGCTTCCCAAGACAGGCCAATCGGGATTGACCCATTGAACCTCGCCACTTAACGATGCTTCACATTCATCTCGAAGGGCTCCGTAGTTTTTCTGGTTCACTTGGCCGACTCGCAGTGCTAACGACAAAATCCACCGTATAGGGCACATTGCTGCGTCGTCGTTGCTCGTTGCTTTAAACGCAACCTGTAAATTATTGTTCTTATACCTGCATCACGGTTAACTCTGGCTTAGAAGAATGGGACATGCAAACACATACTGGTTGCCTTTTGTAGATCGAAGGGTGATTTGCGTCGTCCAAACGTAGCCGTCAGCTGATTTGACTAGGCGCAAACGGATGTCCCGAAATAGGAGACACGCTGTGATTGGGAACCCTTCGCGATGAGTCAGGTCGCCGGCACGACAGCCCAAGGCATACATCAATGCGAGACCAAGAACACGGGAAACCACAACGTCCTAAGAAGGGATCCCTTGGGTGAGGGCATTTCCAACAAATGCCTCGATCAATTTCTTTATCAGTGCTGCCTTGATCCACAGCGACTGCCGGTGAGGCTCGTCGGTCAGGACACCGCGAAGCAGTAACTGGTTCATCACAGACTCTGCACTGAGTCAGCATTGTTGTGGCCAAATGTAAGTCTAGGGGCAAACGTACCTAAGCGGATCTGGTAATGCTTATCCCACTTGAAAGATGGGTGTAGAAAGATCAGGTTGTTGACGACGGCACCCAATCCTTTTCTGTAGTAGTCTGCTGAAATCTGCCCATCCGTCTTGCGCAAGGACAGGTGAACAGTTTTGAAGAACTGTTCTATCTCGTCGCCGCTGGGAGTCGACGACGCACTGACAGGAAGGTCAGTGGTAAGTCAAGGTCAGTCATGTAGAGACGCGAGATACATACTCCTTGCCTAGGAAACCAAGGCGGAACATGTCAAATCTACATGCCCATATGGAGCGTGTTGCATTAGTTGACGGCGAGACCGAAATCGGGAGCTCAGAGTTGAATGATTCAAGTTCCGACTTCAGTTTTTCATGGTCAAGAAGCAGATCCGACATAGCGTTCTGGGTTATTGAATGCCGATGACCATCCATCTTGCTTGCTCATGCGGGCTCGCGAACGATAGTTGAAGGTGACTACTCAGAGTTTGACTTTGGAGAGAAGTTAGCGTGCCCACGGGCTTGAGATCGATGGTTGAGGGCAACCACTCACAGCTTGACCTGGGAGAGACGTCGGCGTACCCACGGCTCGCGAACGATGGTTGAAGGTGACTACTCAGAGTTTGACTTTGGAGAGAAGTTAGCGTGCCCACGGGCTCGAGATCGATGGTTGAGGGCAACCACTCACAGCTTGACCTGGGAGAGACTTCGGCGTGCCCACGGGCTTGTCATCGATGGCAGAGGGACCTAGGAGAGACGTCGGCGTAACCACGGCTCAAGGGCAACCACTAAGAGTTTGGCCTAGGAGAGAAGCTGGTGTAAAGAAACCATGCGACTGCAGAAGAGATGGAGCGCGATGGCCAGAGTGCCGGGGTTGAGGATCCAAGGTTGGGACTGGCGAGAGTGTCGAGGATGAAAGTTTGCGTGTAGGCATATTTTAAAAGTTAATTAGGGAGCAGGAGGGGCACGGCGCTAAGAGCGAGGCGGAAGGAGCGAGGCAGAAGGAGCGAGGCGGAAGGAGCGAGGCGGAAGGAGCATGTCGGGAGGAGCATGGCGGAAGGAGTAACCAAGATGGAAGTAGCGCTTGGGATGAAAGATGTATGAATGAATTGTAGCAATTTTGATCTTAAATCGCAAATAATGTACTAACATGATGCCTCTGACATTTAGATGGTTCCTTCCGTTCGAGTGGATCCTTCTCATCTTCTGTCTCTATCTTAAGTACAGGAACATCCTTCCCACCTTGGCGGCCCTTTCTTTCTATTCTACACCGCGGCTTGCCATCGCCACTTTTCACAACCTGTTCTATACCGAACAGTCATGACCACGAGCTGGAGATTCGAGCCCTTCCAGGCCCTCCCTCTAGAAGTTCGTCGACTCATATATGAAGAGTGCGAGAGAGAGGAGCTCCAACAATTGGTCGCGACATGCAGAAAAACCAGAACCGAAGTGCTAGAATACATCTATTGGAACTACTCCGTCATCGGCCTCACCGGAGATGTCAATGCGAAACTTCGCAAATTCTTGCGTGTTCCTTGCGAGGTTGACTCTATTCAACCCATCAACGAGATTGTCAGGTAGGCTAATCTGACATTGCCCTGAAACAGTAAGTGTTTGCCTAACCCGCATTGTTAGGAACATGGGCGTCGCCATTTTCCAACCTCCCGTCAACAATTTCACCATGTTTGGTCCGGAGTGGCAATGGAACAACCCGTCCTCGCTCTCTTCCAATCTGGTCGCTGTCTTGAGCGACATGACCAACCTCCAAACTCTGTCTCTCGACCTGAGCGGTATATCTGAAGCTCAATTCAACCATCTCAAACGATTCGCGCGGCCTGGGTTCCTCCCGCGGGCTGTCAAATCTCTGCGCGTACATGGCAAGGAGCCAATGGCCAAGGTTATCATCGACGGTGCCATGCCTAAACAGTTAGAAAGCATATCTCTCTCGCTTCTCGATACAGCAAGGTCGCTAGGCGACTTGACATTGGCACAGTCCAAACTCCTAGAGTTTGAGATCGGCTCTACAGACCAAGAGCGGTTCGCTTGGACCAGATTCTCAGCAGCCTGTTCTTCGCCTCTTGTGCGAGCTGCACGGAGTCTCATTTTAAAAGAACGGCCTACGAATCCGCTGGCCTTCGCGAAGGTAAGCGACAACCACATCTCAAGTATTACAACGTGGTATGCTGACTGGGATCCTAGACTGTAGGCGAGACGATGAGCGATCTGAGGCTGCTCGCCGTGTTTGCCGAGCGGACCGAACGTGATCCCACAGCCAAGAAATTGGCAGGAGTGTACTTCAAGCGCATACAATCGCTTGAACGGATCATCTTGATGATGGATGCTGAGTTCCCTGATGCTGTCATTGGGGAAAGGGTCTCGAGTGGAAAGTTTCAGGTGACCAAGGTGAGCCACGTCAATAACATTGCCTGGCCAATACTGGGCAGATTCAGAGGTCGCGGTAGGCCGTAGCAGGGGGTGCACAACGTGTTACAGGTTTGACCTCAGCGGCAGAATGGCGTAGCGGGAAACGTAGTCTTCGGGATTTAGAGAGCGTCACTAGAAAAAACGAAGGGGATTCTGCAGCATCACATAATAATTATCGCCAGTTTAACCCAATGAACATTACATTCAAATACAGATGCAGCCTTATGCATTTTAATGCTGGAGAACTGTTGAGAACCTGAATGGAGGTTTTCATAATGTGACATATCCTCCACAAATTGGATGTGACTGGGCTCAAAAGGTAGAAGCCCTGAATGATTTCAGCGGATGACAAAACAGATGGGACGCCTTGAATTGGGGTATAGTGACAGATACCTGTCTTATCCCTGGTTTATATCAGCTAGATCGGTGCCTTTGCTAAGGAATTCGCGCGGGAACAACCACGACTTGGACGTGTGTGGATACAACTTTTTTTTGTGTTAGGTAGTCGACCGCTGGCAAAGGAGAATGTGGATGTGTGGATGATATTACCGGAACCTGTCCGAAGAACTCCGAACCGAATCTGGCTTCCATTCCTGATTGGCCTTCGTTGGTCTCGCCTGAAGCTCATTTGCTTTTGCCCCGCTCGGTTCAAAGTCTGTCCGCGAACGACAGGGTGTCGGTATTCTGCCGCACATCTGAACACGTCTCAACACCGCCCTCTGAACGTCTATATAAACGTCAGAATCCTCCCACCTTTCCTCTGCTTTTTCTTTTCTTCTCCAGCTCTCTTTTTAAGTCTCCCCCTCCAATGCATGTTTGCGGCGCGCGCTAATACTTCCACAGGCCTTTTGGCTTAGATCAAGTGTAGTATCTGTTCTTTTCAGTTTAATCTCTGAAAGGTCTCTAAGGAGACCAATCGTGATTATTCTTATTTTTGGCTTTAGGGAAGAGTCCTCTGTGCTTGCACATGACTCATCCCACAGTGTCCCTGGTATTACACTGCCTCCAGGCGACGCGAACCTCTTTTTTCATTGTATGCTCTGGCTTGCCCAGGGGTATGAAGAAGAAATTTCAACACCCACATATGAATGTTGGCAACTGTCAGCAGCTGTGACTCACGGGACAGGTTGGAACCCGCCAAAAGTCGGCAAAACCAAACAAATACGGGAGCCCAGCGAAGACCTTTCCCACGTGTGTACTACAACGCCTCTGCACTTTGTGTGAATAGAATGTTGCATGTTGACGTTCAACCTATGGTCGTGATGAGAAAGATACATGGATGGGCTGTGTGACACTGGCTTCGCTCCAAGTCAGCACCGAGATGTAAGATGATGAAAGCTGTTCATGCTATGCCGGCGCTTTAGGATAGCTTGCCAAATTCGGTAACTTTGCTGGAGAAGGCATCTTCTCTTATCTTCTCACCTGGTGAGATGACTTGGACGGTGATTGCTAGGCAGCTGATATCGAATTTCAGACGTGGGTAGATAGGTCCGGTCACTCTCAGAAAGTTAGATGTTCATCTTTCAACTTGCGAGTGGTGATGATCTTCAAGTCGACGACTAGCCTCCAAAAACTGAAGCCTGAGAAACATACCTGCGTGTCAAAACTGCCATGGTTCGTGTTTCTACCCGTACATGTTTTCGAGTGCGACCACTCATCATCTTCAGGGTCCCCACGGCATCTACAGAAGCCTCTTTCGCCAGGTGGAAGACCTTTCAGTCTATCTTGACACTGCTTGGGAGGTGGTTCCCGGCGTGGTGTTCCTGCCATTGCTCCTCGTCGGCGAGATCATGATCATCATTGGTGTCTTGATCATTTTGCCGGTCATTCAAGTCACGAAGAGCATCTACTCAGCATCGTTTCTCGTCTTTTGCGTATTGTCAAAAGCCGTGAGCATTTGTTCTGGATTCATTTTGCTACTGAGAAGCATCGCAGCGCAGGTTGTCTGGACAAGAGTTGACACGAAGATTTCATTCCATGGGTTCGACACCCATGCTGGCAACTCTTTGGTTCCGAAGAGGTTCCAATACGCCCTGCCGCCGCCGTTTATCCCATTCCGGCTGTTCTTTCGGCGAATGCCGTTACAAGTCTCGGGACGCGAGATGGACGTGGAGGCAGTGAGCGGGCATCAAGACGGCCGCATGCAGAAGAAAGAAGCCACACTGCAACGAGGTGGAAAAGAGCAGAAAATCTGAGCATCGATGATAATTGTCGGAAGAAATAGGCAGAAGACTTCGCCTGCTGAGCACTCTCGGGCACTGCAAGCACGGTCAGACCCGCAACGCCGAAGGGTGCCGATCGAGCTTCGGTCGAAACGGGGTCGGCCCGGACGGGACGCCGCCCTTACGCCGACAATCTCCGGGGAATGCTCCTCGTTCTCGCTTAGGAGCTCAACCCAACTGTCTCTTTCCCACAGGAGAGCGATCGATCCAGACCGTTCCAATGCATCACCGTTGCATCTTTAGCGTCCCCGAATCCCACGCCCGCTTACACCCACGCAGCCCCCCAATATTGTCGTCAAATTCGAAAAATAATGCCCAATTCTCCAGTGATCGTGCCTTAGGTGATGATTACCATCTCATGGAGTCGTCATAGACTTTACTGCTGCCTGGCTTGGCCGGTTCTGGGTGCGCTCTTTGCCATGTTGCATTAGACTTTCGCACCAGTCAGAGATCGAGTTCCCCGCGTACCCATGTCCGGTCTCCCTTCACTTGGCACAGCTGCTAAGGGGGGCAGTGCCCGTCTTCCCGTCAGACACTCTAATTGCACTGCGAATCCTACGAATAGCCTTTTCCAGCGGCCTTTTTCTTCTTCTTCTTCTTTCCCTATCGCAGATCAGAGTTTATATCTGGAACATGAAGTTTAATTCTGCCCAGATGACGCTTTCTCTGCCCGTTTGATGTTACGCGGAAACGTTGATGTGAGGGGGGAAGTCTAGGCAACAGCAAATTGACGGAGGAATTTATCACAACCGCCGCTGCGAGTTCATCTCATTCTTGCTGAAAAACAAATTATTTGATCTGTCAGGTTTTTCCCTCGTTGTGTGTGGGTTAGATAAGGGACCGTTGTCTCCCGCACTTCCTCTTCAGGAAACATACGAGAGATCCGTCGTCGATGAACTCTGGTTTGCCCACCCCCGTCTCACAACCAACGAGACGAAACCGCAACCGGGTCGCTGGGACGCCGCCGGATTACAAGCGCATTCTCACACCAGATTTTCAGCCCTACGATCAGACCAATCAGCCCTATGACGCTCCGTCCGGGCCCGGAAGTGCTCACCTTCGCGCTCGAGGACTGGCCGCGCAAGGACGGGCCCAGCACCCGGGCCAGCAAGCCCAAGGTGCGGACTGGGTGTATCACTTGCAAGTATGTAGTCATCTTTCAGACTGAGACATGTTCTTGTCAATGTTGACGTTTTTGGCAGACGCCGCAGGGTAAAATGTGACGAAGCAAAGCCGACATGTCACAACTGCATCAAGCGCAAGGTCCCGTGTGAGGGATACATCACGGAGCCGCGGGCATCGAAGACGCCGCCGAAACAGGCGGTGCGGTCTCCGAGGGACGCGGTGGTGGTCATCTCGCCGCGGGTGGTCGAGCCGAGCTACGAGGGCCTCGTGTTCACCAGCCAGCTCCAGAGGGACCACTTTGACCACTGGCTGTGGTTCGCGGGCGACACGCTGGTGTTCCCGTCGGAGCTGATCACCGAGACGATACCGCAGCTCGCGCGGTCCGACGCCGGTGTGAGGAATGCGGCGTTTGCGATTGGCGCTGCGTCGTTGGGGAGTTTCACGAGAGAGCAGCGGCTCAGGGGAAAAGGGCCGTATTACTCTGATGCGCTCAGGTACTATAACCGCGCGTTGCAGCTCACGGCGGCGTCGACCACGACGGAGGAATCGTTTCCGAAGGTTCTCATGACGTGTCTTTTGTTCTTCATGTTTGAGGCGTTGCAGGGGGACAGGAAGGCGGCGTTGATTCACTTGAATCACGGATGTCATATTCTTGATCAGTATGAGCGGCGGGTCGGGCGGAAGAGGACGCCGCTGCTTGAGGCGATAGTCGCCAACTTTCAGCGCCTTACGATGCAGTCGTGGAGTCACGGAGGAGATCATCCTGCCGAGACTGAGGAGCATGTGCCGTGGTGTTGTCGAGGGAGGATGAAGCGGTATGCTGTGGACGAGATGCCGGAGGTGTTTGATACCCTCGACGAGGCACATCGCTGGTGGGAGATTACGCAGCACCATGTTGTTCACCATGCGCCACTATTGATTGGGTTCAGGGTCGAAGGGACGGGGAACAAGTCTCCGGCAGCGTACCCCTCGACACAGAGCTTGCCGATTTCTTCTGAGAAGGTCAAGGAGCACATGAAGTTCATTGAGCGCTGGCGAGCAAGGTTCTTGCCTCTGGTGGAGGCGCCGGAGAAGCTTACCAAAGATCAAGAAGATCGAGAGCGGCTGAAGGCCCTCGGTCTGAGGATACATTCTACGTATCTGTCCGTACCACCAAAAACAGCAAATTACACGGACTCGGATGCACTTACATCCTTGACGCCCGCGTTCAGGGAGGTTGTCATCCTCAGCGAGAAGTTTCTCACCATCCAACAGCGGCACGCGAAGATGGGCGAGGTATTCACGATGAACAGCATCAGTCCCACGTGGCCCCTCGGCGCGGCAGCCATCCTGTGTGCGGATGACGGCGTGAAGGCGGACGCGATGAAGCTGCTGCGAAGGTTCCCTCGCCGGGACGGGCTTTGGGATACGTGCACGTACGTCACGATGCTGGAGGGCGTCCAGCGGGCGAAGGAGACGCTTCGGAGCCGCGCTGGGGAGAAGAGCGAGGGGGATCACATTTTCAGCTACGAGGTTGTGTACGATGAGACGTCCATCTCGTGGGTTAAGGCCGTGGAGGATCCGGCGGTTGTCGGACGGGATGCGTTGGAGTACAAGATCGCGATGCCGTGAGCTCTTTTGAAGAGTTTTGCTTGCCGGGCAGTGTCCACCACACACGCGTGAAATCTGTATTTCACCTCTAATCGCCTATACCATTCTCGTCGTCGTCTATCGTCGTTATTATGATGACTATCTCTATCGTTTCCTCTATTACTATTGTCCCTATAGAAGTATCAAGTACGCTACGATTAGAGGTATAGGGGACATCGCCCGGGTAATAAAGCTCTTTTGAAAAGACCGAGGCATGGAATGAATGATTGCCGAGACCTTTGAGTCTGCTGGCTCGGGTTAGAGGACGGCACTGATACGGTTAAGCGCGTGGGAGGAAGGCCTGGTAGATGATAGTTGCCAGGGAAGAAAGGGGCGATGTCGAATGAACCATTGACTCTTTCCGTACTTGGCATTGTTTCCATGTCATGTAAGTCACAGTTCCCGCCAGAACTACAAGGTACGAGGTAGGAAGAGTAACAGCGGACAGGCAGGAACTATAAGAAGGCAATGTCGAGGAAGCAAGGCGACAAGTGCAGAAACAGCGGAAGCTCAAAGCCGTGAAATGGAAGGAATGAGGCTTAAGACAACTGGAAGCGACGGCGGTTGGAAGCAGTCGGATGAGTAGCGGGAAGGAGTGAGCGTGGATAAACCAAACCACAAGCACAGCAACAGGGAGTGCCTGCTGAGAGGAGAAGGCGGGAAGAACATCAACAGGAAGCAAACACGAGGGATGGAGGAAGGCACGACGTCAGGAAAGAGCAGCGAGGGAGCGGCCATAAATAACGCGGACCTGACGACGTCCGTCTCCTGGAACCTCGTCCCAACATCATCACCATTCTCAGCACCGCCAGCTTCTATCAGCATTCAACCAGACACAACCAAACCACATCATCAGCTCTTTTTTTGGATTACTACATTCATCACCCATTTCACATCAATCATGACGACCATGCAAGACGGGCTTATGAGAAGTATTGCGGACGCGGCTGGGGCAAGCAATCAAGACCACAAGCCACCTACTACCGCAACGGCTGCAACACCTGCAACGCCTACAACGCCCGCAACATCTGCAACTCCTGCAACTCCTACAACTCCTGCTACGCATGCAACGCCTGATACGCCTGCAACGCCTGTTACGCCTGCAGCGCCTGATACGCCTGATACGCCTGCAGCGCCTGGTACGGCCCCATCAAGAACACCAAACTCCAAGTGGTACAGCATGAATATCCCATGGAACATCAAGTTTTGGCTTCATTGTCACGCTTGGAGTCTCCGGGCGAGATTTTCGTCGCGGGCGAACTTCCTAAGAATGTTCGAATCTGGTAATGTCCAGTTTCGAATGAATTGCATTGAGGCCAACGATAATCTGCGCCGCATAGTCGTCTGCACCTACTACCCACTGTGTGACGACCCGGAAAATCCGACCATCGACGACCTGAAGATTGCTTTGGTACGGGTAGCCCAGAAGAAGGGCGAGAACATTGAATTTCTATATTCCCGCTTCGAATCACATTGGTATTGGGGTTCGGAACCCAACCCAGACATGAATGACTCAAGGATTACAGGCGTATGGCTGCATGACCGATACGTCTTGAACCCCAATCCTCCATCAATCTTGAAAGTTCAGTCGCCTGCCGTCACTCAACCCGAGGTCTAGCCGTACGATCACAACGACGATTTCTACAACCAGCGAAGATGTTTGCGGTCACAACAAAGTTGTTGGCCTTTTGTCGAATGTCGAGAGCACGCGGAGTGCTTTCGGATGTGTCGTTGGGAACACACGCAGGAACGGACGGCTGTTCTTGATGCTCTCAGCCTCTGATATGGGCTGCCCCATCAGCGAAGATGCGACATCAAACCAATTTCCTGGTGAGTACCGCATGGGAACCTTGACGTCATCACTCTGAGCTAACCCTTTGGCGCAGAGCAAGTTGTCTCCCGGGCATGGCCAAGGGGTCTTTGCGAAGGGTGGTCGTCGCGGTGTAATATGGAAGTACGGATTATCTCTGGATCAGGACTTGTCAGACAGTGAATACAACAGCGTGTCATACAAGCTTTCCTTGGTGATTCAAAGTTTGTGATCTCAACCGCCACCGACCATCGGAAAGCTTGGGCAAGGGACTCTCTTTTCCCCCGCTGCCCTGATCCCTGGTTCACGTCTCGGTTATATCTCGCTTTGTGGCAGTCGACGGTCTCGTCAGACAACGGGGAGTCTTCCGGCAGTAAGCATACGCGCCCTCAACGGGGCTTCACCCAAGCTTCCACGCAATCCATACCATCCGAACCCCGTACCATCACGACATGCTTAAAAAACGACACCCAAGGTCGATTTAGACGAATGGGCCCTCGACGGCGCCAAGCCACGGGACAGAAACATCAGCAGAGGACCCGATGAGGTCCACATCGATGGCAACGGTAGCGACAGCCGGCCCCAGTCATGCGGGCTGAGCTTGATCTTACGCGGCTCTCCAGAGGTGGTCCCGTCGGGGAAGGTTCCCCCCTCTAGCCCGAGAAGGGAGACCGCCTATGTTTCCTGTGTACTTGGTGACTTTGATGAGGATGATAATGGTGGACGATGATGGATGATGATGATGGACGACGACGATGGACGACGACGATGGACGACGACGATGGACGACGACGATGGACGACGACGATGGACGACAATAACAGTAACGACAACAGTAAAGATAGCAGCGACGACAGCAGCAACAGCGACAACGGCAAGGAAGAGTATAGCCACAGAAAAAGCAGTCGCTCTAGGACAGGGAAAATAGGCGGTGTCTGAAAAGAGGAAGCTCGGCCCCGAGGGGTGTTGGACTAGTGGTGTTTACTCCGGGGTCGTCTCCGTTGTTTGCGCGGGAATCTGCCAGAATCGCGCGACACAGGACCAACACGAACTTTCTCACCTACAGGGCCTGGCGGTCTGCGAAGCATCGTGGGATAGAGATGCGATGTTGGGAGGAAACCCCGTTGATCGGCTCAGCCCTGCGGACGACGACGCAAGCAAACGTCGTCAGCTAGGGTGACATTCTGTTGTTGTGAGTGTGTCCCGTTTTGGAGGTATCCGTACCGAGCTCCGAGGGCGGCGGGCGGGCTGGGTTTCTGCTGGGGCCGTTTTTGGGCTCCGGGAGTGTGGAGTGAGATTCTTGTTTTTGGTGGGGGTATGGAAGGGACGGGACACTGTACGGGGGGGGGGGGGGGGGGGGATTTGTGGTCTAGGCTGATCTAAGATTGGACTTTTCATTGTTGTTTGATGCTGCGGACCAGTGTGTGCGTGCAGAATGCGAATGTCTTCTGTCTTCCCGATGTTGTGCACTGCAAAGGGGGACTCCACGCGCAGCGCGACGGTCCCCTACGGAACCCTGTCAACATGTCTTCTTTTTTGCCTTTTGAGCAAGAAAATCTCAGAAAGGGGTGCCGGCCGGCCCACCCCTGGACGATGGATGGAAAAGGGTCGTCCTTTTCTGGGGAGGGAAGGGTGGGCTGTGGATATCAATTCCAGAATTAAATGCGGCGCTGGGCGATGAAGGGGGGCAGTCGACGTGGGCTGGCAGGCAGGCAGGCACAAGATGCGGGAGGGCTCCGAGAGCCTCATTTTAGGATCACTGATGAGGGATATACTCATACGTGTATTCCTGATTCTACGATGATGCGGTCGGGGTTGGTCAGTTGGACTTGGACGGATGAGCGGCGTGAGACGGCATCTTTGGGGGCCGGGTTTTGATGAGGTCAGCGCGGAAGGACGGGAGAGGATGGAGGCGAAGGGGAGTGAGGGAGAGCCAAGGCCGTTGGCATCGACGCTAGAAGCACCCGACGACGGCGAGGAAGGACGGTGTCGAGGCTAAGCGTCTGCGTAGTCAGCGGCGGCATCCAGTGAAGCGATTCGAAGACGCACGTTGGCAAATGGCGAGATCTGAACGGGCTGCATGCTGCCGGAAGGCGATTCTTTCCTGCTGGAGGGGTGGTGGTGATGGTGGGTGGCTGTGCACCTTGATGTTTTTTAGTGGTGTCCTTCTGCGTTGTCGAAATATTGCCTGCCCGTTGATGGTAATAAACGGCGGGCAAGTGGGAGGAGGATTGGAACCGAAAGCGGGTTTGTGTGTGTGACATGGGATGGGTGGGACGGGGCGCGCGACTGGGGAAAGGGAGGCGCCGCGCAGTAGGTAGCTATTTTTACACACATCTTTTTGTTTGGTTCTCCAGGTAGGTATTCTTTTCGGAACGATGCGATGAATCTTTTTTGAGTGGGTTGGACAAAAGAAGAGAAGCAGAGAATTAAACGCAGAAACCTTGTGTCCGGTTGTGGTAAGTGGTACAACTTTGGTCGACTGGGGGGCGTTGCGTATACGGTTTTTGGTTTCCTTTGTTGCACGTCTAGCAGCAGGTCGTAAAAAAAAAACTCACAATCCGCCCCTGCAAGAGCTGCATACATACACACGTATTCGGGGGCCCGGGAGTTTGGGATCGCGCTTGGTGGAAATGGGAAACGTAAGGCCGAGACCGGCTTGCCATTGTCAAACCTCGGATTCGGCGCGGGTGGTTGAGAGAAGCCGTCCATGTTTTTTTTTGAAGGCCGAGCAGGTAGATTCGGGGAAAACCAAAAGCAGAGCAGGCGGTTCGTTGTTTGGAGGCCGAGGAAAAACCAAGGAAAAGGATTTCTTTTGGCGAAAAGTAAGGCCGAGATCGATGAACGGTGGCCGGGGAACCGTCCGGGAGACGGGGAAACAGGGAAACGGGGGGATCTCGGCTGCGCTGGTTTAAGCTGCTGTTGCTGGTGATCAGACTTTCGTTACCAATGATGTGTGCTGGGATCACGTAAAAAGTGCTCTGGATGTTGTGTCGATGTGCGGGAAGAAGAAAGCAGCGATGGGTGATGGGTTTGGTTGCTGGGGGATCATCACGTCACTGCGTCTGATTCTGCCGACATGCTCACCCCCTCCTTGCTTCCTTCCTTTTTCTGGGATCTACGCAAAATGACATTGAACGGATGTTTGAACGGATGGGATGTGCGGAAAGCGTGCATGTGCGCATATTGGACGAAGCGGGAAGGAAGTTTCGGGCTCTTTTGCTGGGCACGAACAGGTTCCTGGGACAAGCAGTCGTCGGATGTTTCCTGTTATGCAGCTTTTTTTGGGCTGAACTGGGAAGGATGCTGGCTGCAGGAGCGGAAAGCAGGTAGAGGAAACATTGGACTGAAAGTCAATTGGAAGCCAAACGACCGGTTTCGCAAAGGTCAGGCCAGACGCTCTTTGCGTATGTGATAAATGTGAAATGCATGTCAGAGTTGAGAGCGAGAGTCAGAGAGAGTCTCAGTCAGATTGAAAGCCACGATTTGCTGCGAGGTCAGCTGGGCTGGGCTGTTATTCTGTTCAGCTGCTGGGGCCTGTTCGCCTCGCCCTTTGCCTCGGCTGAATCGATACATCAAGATTGAAATGAAGCCTGCCTGGGGTAAAGCAGAGAGGGCTTAGGTAAGGCTGCGGTGATTCAGAGGGAGAAGGAACACCCTCAGCCGCCCCGGATGGGGTAATTTGAATGCAACAAGGCATGTCTTTCCTTGGATGAGGTCGTTGCGATGGTCTGACGGCCAATCAAGTGTTGCACGGGGGGTTTTGCGTTCGTTGGGCTGAGCTGAGTCTTGTTTCTGCTCCCCCGTGCAACTTGTTTTATTATATTTCTTTCCCTCATTTTGATGGGAGATGTGATTCAGGCAGGCGCCAACGGCTTGGGCCGGATGAGCCAAGGGTAGGCAAGGCAGGGGGCATTTAGAGGTACCTTAGCATAACGCTGCATTTAGGTGATGCAAGGTTTCACCTACAATGTCCATTGCCAATGGCAACAGGGCGGGATTAAAAAAGGAAAAGCAAAGCTATACTAGGTGACAGCAGACGAGTTTGGGATTCATTTGTTGCTAAGAAGTTGCCGGGCAATAGCAATCAATGTTGAGTTTGTTGATGGACGAGAAAATAGACTCTGCTGCTGCCGCCGTGACGCGAAGCACGAGGGGGTCTAGCTTGCGGACTGCCGGCATAACACGACGACGATACGACCTTAGGTTTTGGTATTCGTACTGCGTGGACGGCGACAGGACCCCGTGGACCCGGTTTCTCGGGGTCGGGACTTGTGCTGCTGCTGCTGTAACCCAGCGTTGCACTCGCTGAATTCTGAAAAAAGTCTGGAAGCTATCTCGTTCTGGACCAGAGGACCCCCGGTCGCGCGCGAGTTTCGTTTCCGCTTCATGATGCACACGAATAACACCCTGCCCTTTTGTCCTCTTTCTCGCGCAGACAGCAGCAGCGGCACATGACTTGAACACCCTGGTGGTGGTACACAGTGAAGCATCCACATGCCTTACCTGAAGACCTTTTTGGGAGGGAGAGCGAGAGGGTGACCATTCTTGCCGTTGAGGGGTTGGCGCCCTTTTCCCTCTCCCGTACACGAGGGAGATCCAATGATTAGCGGAGTTGCTCACTTCGCGACCCGTGATGAAAGGGCTCGTAATGGATCTGAGGGAGGTTACTGATCTTGGCCGATCGCCGGTGCACCCAGGCTGCTTGGGTGCTCAAGGCTAAAGCTAACGCCCTCCTCTAACGGCTTGTCGGCTGCCCCCATGCAGGATGGATTATTCCCAGTGCCCCTAGGGCAGCATCTTGCGGAGGTGTCTCTCTCTGCTCTCGTAAGTCGTACCGCAAAGTAAGATTTGACGCTGGTCAAGCCTCAAACGTCCACGTCCTCTGACTGCCGATCCAAATCGGCCATGTCCTCGAGCAAAACGTCCTGCGTCGGTTCACCCCCGTACACCGTGCCTGCGCCACCCTGGACGCCTCACAGTCTGAGGTGTGTAGTCTGCGGAATAACATCCGTAAAGAAGGCCTAGAGTAGTCCTGGGCGCGGCACTGAAGAGAGAGGGACGCCGTCGTGTGGGGTCCCTCTCAAGCTGCAGCAGCAAGTGCATCCATCCATCGGTGCCATCCATTGGAGAAAAACGGACACCAGCACCAGAGGAGAAAAAAAAAAAAAAAAAAAAGGATGAATGCAGAGAGGGAAGGAAGCATCGACATTGCTCCAAGGGCTGTCCCTGCTGGAACATGCATCCTCGCCCATCCCTCCGCCATGATCAATGTACCTGGCCCCCCCTCCCTCCGTCCAGTCCCCTTGGCTGACGATGGGCAAGGTACGTACCCGCCCTGGTCCACGTCGTTGGCAGTTTTCTCACCACCGACCCAGCACCAGCTCATCGGTGACCACCTGAGGGCAAGGCAAGGCAAGGCAAGGCAGAGCAACGCCTCCTCAACTCACCTCACCTGTCGTTCCATTGTCCACGGTCCTGTACCTGAACCTGGGCGCCGCCTCGCGACTTACGTACCAGCAATCCGTAACGAACCGTCCAAGCCGTTCCTCTTCCACGTCCCTTACAGCGAGCAAACAGTACGCAGTACACACAGGGCAGTCCACACAACACGTAACGGGCTCCATTCCATCCACCGAGATCCCCAAGCCCGCTTGAGGTTACGCAGCTTCTTCCCTCAGCTCAGCTCATCAGCACCGCGGAAGCAGAGCACCGCACAACACTGCACAGCACAACCCGCAGCCGAGCCCCTCATCTCCTCTCCCCTCCTAGGTAGGCTCTCCTCTCTTCGTCCCGTTCCTCGACACCCGGAACCCTCCTCCATCCAGCCTCACCTCACCTCGCTCAACTCACACGCCCCCCTCTCCTCTCGCCATCTCATCTCTCCCGAGTCCCGTCCCCGTCCACGTCCACCCGGCCAGGGATCCAGCGTCTTGTGTCTTGTCTTACCTCTCACACTAGATCCGGGCATGTTCATGGTCTAGCTTGTGCCTGTGCTCGACAATACCCGACTTACTACTGCGTACACGCGAATACTAGGTACCGTATACACACAAACAACCCAAGACCTTGGTCCAAGG
This sequence comes from Colletotrichum horii, assembly GCA_027406005.1. Lineage (NCBI taxonomy): Eukaryota > Fungi > Ascomycota > Sordariomycetes > Glomerellales > Glomerellaceae > Colletotrichum > Colletotrichum horii. The sequence goes on along the minus strand of JANVYB010000001.1, from coordinate 4,955,408 downwards.
GTATTGTGCACGCCATCAGATCCATTCCCACACACTCACACCAGCTAGTCCCGGTCGTGGTCTCAGTCCCGCACTCGCCGACTCGTTTCCTGGCCCTGGGCGTCCTCCACGTCCGTGGTCCCTTTGTTTGAATTCTTAATACCCGTCCGCCCCGTCCGCCCTCCTGCCACCCGAAAGTCTGCTTTTGCCTACTTCTGGTCTGGACCAAAACTGTTTGTACCTGTCTGTCGAAAGCTGCAAAGAAAGAGAGAGAGAAAAAAAGTCGTTGGATACCGAGAGAGACCACACCAGCTTCGGAGCTCTCTAACATCGCCTCGGTCCTGCCTCAACCGCATCCAACCATTTCGATACCCACGCCTCTTTCTTTGCCGCAGCAGGTGTCACACAAGCCAGGTTCAGCCGGAAACTAGACTAAGCAAGACTGAAAGACGCAGTTCATGTTGCCCAGCATGACGTCGAGTAAGTTGTCGGTTTCTCGTGCCACCATTAAATCCTTTGGCCACTTCTCCTTCTCTTCTTCTCAAACCAATCTCTCCGACCCCGTCCCTCCCCAGTCCTCCCGCGGCCACAGACACCACAGCGTTTCCGAACCCGTACATGAACAGCAGCAAGTATACGGAGACGCCGTTCAATACCCCTACAACACCAACGCCGACTATTCTCGCCCGCAGCCTCCCGTCTCCCCGAAGCGATCCCGCACCGAAACCGACCTCAAATCACAAACACGACCTACCACCCGGAACGGCCGAGATCTCCTGGTTGTTGAAGAGAGGGAGAAGCCAGCCGAGCCAGTGCTCGCGCCAACAAGGCCTCCCAACAACAGAAAGTCCCGATCTTGGGGCAACCGCTTGTCTGCTCTGTTCCCCTCGCTCATCGTCCAACCAACAGATCAACCCGCGCATCCTCCCCCGCCGCCGCCTCAGCTGCAGCAGCAGGTCCCGATTCACCGCAAACCGCTGCCCGACGATTCACCGACCTCGCCCTCCGACAGCGCGCCCTCATACCACACGAGTGAAAACCCCACCGTCCGGCCAGTGACGAGCTCGGGGTTGGGCCTCGGGATCGCTCCTCCGGCTGCTGAATCCCTCGACCCACAGCCGCCAGCTGCCCCAACTGATGCACCGCCTCCTGTTCCTTCAAGAATCCCCGCACCGCTAGACTCTGAAGCCATCTCCTCCGCCCAGGTCGAGCAGCCTCTGGTCTCTCCCCCCGAACCTCCCACACCCACGACACCAAACACAATGGCTGCCCCGTTGCCGCCTCAGCAGGCGCCTCCGCCGGTCCCGGCGAAGCTGCGCAAGGAGAAGAACCTCCCGACACCTCCCCCGATCCCGGCAGACAACACCCACCTGCCGTCCCCGAGAGCCGTCTCGGGGCCCGAAGTGGCGTCGCCCGGAAAGCTCAGGAAAGAGAGCAACGAGCCGCGCAAGAGGAGCAGCTCCTTCCACCAGGCTCGGAGAGGCTCCATGGCCTTCTTGGGTCTGCGATCGACCTCCCCGGGTCCTGATGCGAGGGGACGAAGCACCTCTGCGCAACCGCCCGGCGCCAGGACAAACACTGGCAGCTCCGCCGCGAACGATTCCACCGGCAGCGGAAGCCCGACCCGCGATGAGAGGCGGGGTCGCCTCAGGAGGAGCTGGCTTCCGGGCGGCGGAAGGTCGCGGTCCAATTCGCAGGACGTCACCGGAAAGTCCCATAACTCACAGGCTTGGGTGTTGTCGCAGGACACGGTCGGCGATTACAACACATCATTCCTGTTGAATGCGGAAAAGGTAAGCTTTCACGCACGTGTTGCGCAACATCGGACGGGAGCTAATTTGCATGGCAGGTCCCGGAGTTGTGGAACGAAAACGGCAACGTCTACGTTTACCTCCAACCTAAATCCGCCAACGGCCAACCGTCGTTCAAGATTCCCAGCTTCTCCATCATCAACTCGATCATCTTCAATGAACTCATCCAGGCGGAAATGTCGTCGCCCACCGGCCGAGCCCGCGGCAGGAGTTTTGGTGGTCGGGACAGCCTCTCGGTCGATGACGCGTTTTCCCCGCCAGTGTCGCCGCCTTTGGAAGGTCAGGAGAGCCCCGGCGATGCAAGGTTGTATCTGCCGGCCACGCCCCCGCAGTACACGCAAAACGGTCAGCTCGCAGCGCCGGGTCCCCAGCTCCGCGCCGATCTCGACCGGCTTATCGCCGTCCGCAATCTGTTCGCCTTCCTGACCGGCCAGCCGCTGGTCGCTACCAAGGCGCACCCCACGACGTTTGCGGCCTTCTGCCAAATTTCCAAGCTTCTGCAAGAGTATGGCTTCACGAACATGGACGGCTCGTCCTTTGGCGAGTCCGTCGACCTCAGCTTCGGCTTCTTCATGGAGCAGCTGTCGCTGGCCGACGTGCGACACAGCCGCGAGAAGACGCTTGAGTCGCTGATTCTCGGCGAGCGCATGCGGTCGATGGAGCTGTACAACGAGGCGTTTGCACACGCGGTGGGCAAGTACACCGCCATCATGGACTTGCACTCGCCCCTGTTCGAGCAGGTGTCCGCGTACACCAGACAAAGACTGGAGCGCGCCCATCTGGACCTCGTCAACAGACAGCACAGCGTCAATGTCAGGCTGGAGCAGTTTGAGTTCCCCTCACTTTTTGCCGGCATTGCCAGCTCGACGTCGAACCCCGAGCTCAAGGCGATTCGCTTCAAGGTGTGGCAGAAGTACTTCAACAAGATGAGGTCCTTCGTCCTGAGCCACTACAAGACCAGCTTCGGCGCCTGGCCCCCCAAGGCCAGCAGCAAGAAGAACCCCTTCTCCGAGAGCGGCCTCAACCGCCTGGTGCTGAAGGCGCTGTACTCTGACATGTGCGCGCTGTACGACCTGCTCGTGGACCGCGACAACATCACCACCAGAGTGATTGACGGCAACGGGGACGACGACGGCAGGTCTACCGACAGCCCGGTGATTGTCAACCTGCGCAAGATGCTCTTCGAGTTCGACAACTCCACGCCTCCCGTGCTGCCGCCGGTGCCCTTTGACGTGCCCAAGCTGCCCACCATGAAGTCCATCCACGCCAACTACGACTCCCTCTCGGCCAAGGAGCAGGCCAAGATCGACCGTAAGATCAAGGAGAACGAGCTCACCCTCATCCTCCAAAAGGCGTACAACTGGGACGCCAACAGCATCAACATCCCGTTCCTGCTTGAGTTCAAGGAGTTTGAGCAGCACGAGGGCAAGGGCAAGAACGCGGCCGACCTCGCCGACCAGCGCATCGGCTACTGGCTCTTCCTCTACGTCGTCATCCAGTCGCTGCCCATGCTCACCGTCGACGCGCCCAACCTCAAGTTCAACGAGGGCGTCGAGTACTTCCTCTGCGAGCCGCCCGTCGGCAACCCCCCCTGGATGGAGGACGCCCGCCACGTGCGCAAGATGTGGTACGAGGTGTCCGGCGGCACGGGCTACGTCGAGCTCTCCGCCGACAGCGTCATGTTCAGCGTGGAGGCCATCCACCACCGCAGCCACTGCTGGCTCGCGGCCAAGGAGTGGGAGGGCCTCGGCGGTTCGGCCGCTCCGCCGCCGCAGGACGCGGGCATGTCGCCCCTCGAGCCGCCGCGGCCCGTCTTCCCCGGCCCGGACGGCATCGTCGGCAGCCCGCAGAGCCTCGGCACGCCGCCGCCGGGCTCGCCGCAGTCGCACCTCCGCCCGCGCAACGCGTCCCCCGGCGGCCGCCAGCTGGGCAGCCGCAACGCGCACCGCTCGAGCATCATCATCGGCCTCGAGCCCGTCGGGTTCGACGACCCCTCGGGTATGGGCATGCCGGGCGACCGCACATCGCGCATCGCGAGCAGCGCGCGCAGCAGCTCGGCCGGCTCGCGCCCGCTGAGCATGGTCATGCCGCGGTCGCCGTCCGCGACGAATCTGCGGAATATGTCTGTCGACAACACGAACCACCACAGCAACAGCAACGACTCGGGCATGACGTTTGACGATATCCTCGGCGGCGGGGAGGAGAAGAAGGCCAAGAAGAAGAAGGGCAAGTTCTTCTAGGCGGTCGCTCTTTATCATTGTACATGTGAGGAGGGGTGTATTTATACCACCAAAAACCATAATCTGGGGTTTTGCTTTTCTTGAATCATTTCACAGCGCGCATGGTCTTTTACGACGAAGCTTGGATGGGCTTTCAGTCTTGCACAATCGTTTTGCATTTTCAACACCAAAAAAAGGGAGAGAGAAAGACACGGGGGTATTTTTAACGTTTACGTCCATATTGCGAGAGAAGCGGAGGAAGCAGAGGAAGGAAAGCATAAGGGGAAAAGGGGGAAAGAACACATTTTGGAATTTGTTGCGTTGCTTTTTGAAGGGGGTGGAGGGGGAGGATACCATAAAATATTGCATAGTTGCGAAGGGAAAGGATCGGGAAGTAAGGGGAGAGGGGGAGAGGTTCACAGAGGAGAAGTAATTGAGGCCTGGGGGCGAAATTCCAGTTTTGAGATGTTTATCTTGTTGGTGTTTATGGTGATGTGATGATGTGACATGAGGTAAAAGGGTTTGGAGAGGCAAAAGAGATGGTTTGCGAGGGATACTAGTTGGCGCAGCGGAATTGAGAGACCCTCGCAACAGCTTTATCTGTCGAAAAAGGCCGACTTACCAGTTTGTTGTCTGTCTCGCCCTGGCATGGGAAGACTGGGCGATGAGATGCAGAAGAGGGGGCTAGCATGGGTGTTCGGAAGGGATGTTAGGGAGAGATGAGGGAGGGGAGACGATGGACAGCGGAGGCTTGGTTGGGATGTGGGATGTGCTTGATTTGGGAGATTGAGGCATGCTGCCAATGCGGCGGTGGTGCTGGTGTCGATGTGAAGAAGGTCTTACTACGGATCTATCAAATCTCTCAGACTCATTCCACGACGCATTTCTTGGTCTGGTGGAGCGTTTGGTGGACGACTTGTGGTATTACAGTTGTTTCTGGAGATGGATGTTGGGCGAGGGAAGGGACTGAGAGGCCGTGGGTAGGCTGATGGGAAGGGAGGGTTTATAAAAGATGATGGGGCGGAGAGGATGACTTGTTCAAGCACCGCAACGGCAAAGTTCATCACTTCGATAGATATGAGGTCGTACGATGCTATCTTGATCTGAGTTGAGGGCTTTTGGGCTTTGTCTGCTGACTTGAGGTTATCTTTGGGGATTAAAGCTTGTTGTTTGTATGTGAGAGGTCTGATCAAGCGGTGATGGAAGAGGCGGGAGGTGGTGATGGGGACTGAGGGAGTGGAGGGTGGACGAGGTGAGGTTTGGTTGGGGCGGGTTAAAAGGCTAATAGGGTTGGTTTGTTGTGGACTGTACATGGGAATAAGAATGTAATCATAGTTAGCCAAGCACGAATTGGATTTGTCTTGGTAAGGTAAGACTTGAACGCGCAAGGGGATATTGTATCATGTTAATGTTCTGCTTAGATGTCAAATGATGGAATGGAGATGGACTGGCTTCGGGAGAGGGTATAAATGTGGGAAGGCTTAAGGAGTATAGTGGAGGCCAGGGCGAATGAACCGTTGAAGAAGACGGACTCATCTCTTGCAAATAGGATGCATAAGTGAGGACTCTGGCTATTGGGCGTTGGAGAGCCCGGGATCACGGTGTCGCAAGCTCAGCAAGCGCATAATACATCGCGAATAACCTGGGAACAGAGAGCTCCGACAACGACGGAGAGGTTTTGCATCGCGAAATCTGGGTATCTCGCCGCGATTTTGACTGGACGTTTAATGGATTTCAGTGGCGCGTTGCTTTGTGATTTTGGAGTCTTTGTTTCGACGATGGATGAGGAACATTTCCATTCCTTGATTAGAGATCTTTGACACAGAAGGCGAGGCTTATTTATACAGCCAGTTGGCTGTTCAGGAACTGAGTTGATGGTGATGTTTCTGAGTCTAGGTCTCTTGTGGGGTTCGTTCAGCTATTGAAGGGAAAAGGGAGGCGATGGTTCGGTCAGTGAGAGGTATATATTGGGCATGTCAGGGGTGGAAGTGACAGTTTCAGCAATCCAAAGCTACCAGCAATAATGGTCCAGCAGTTGAGTTCTTCTCCGAACTGTAGCATGTATGCACGGTGGACAGAAGCGCAAGTGTGTGTTTCTTCCACGAAGACTCTTCGTTGGGGGGATTGATCCGCGGTGAATACTTGGATGGGATACATCAGAGAGACTGGGGGAGGGTGACAGGCCACAGGGGGCGGGGCTGGAGAGACGATGGTGATCAAGTCGCCTTTCGTCAGAGAGATATTAGATGGGGACAGCGTTGAAGTTTAAGTGGAAGGATAAGATTTGATATTCAACACCTAACAACTATTCTTGGTAAAAGCATGTAGTAAGTAGTCTTTGGCGGCGGCCTTTATACCATTTTGAGACGTGTAGTGAGAGGTGACTGTTGCATGTGGGTGTTTTCTTTACAATTTAGAGTTGACGAAGTGCTTTCTGGTGTTTTGCGCAACGGTTGGAGTGCTCTTGATGAGCAGGGACGCTCTCACGGAGTGAATATCGCGGTATATAATGCGGTGTTATGTGCTACAAGAGTCTGTCGGGCACCAATCATGTTGGTTATGTAAATATGCTCTGAAAAAGTGACAAATATGTCCTAAAAGACTCCGTATCGACCGAAGCTGTTGATGATAGTTCTCGTGGTTGAAGTTTGTTTCCTGTGAGACTGTATACTCCTGCTGATACAACTGGAATGACGGAGATGTTGGAGGGTGGCAGGCGAAATGCGACCTTCGAGAAGGCTGTGAGATGGTAATTAGATGACGCCGGGGAATGAACGTTATTCTTCTCATACGGAGAACGAGCCACATGGCTCGGACGAGCTCGATGATGGTGCGCATCTTCTGTAGTTATGAAAAGGGAAGCAGATCGATATAGATGGTTCTATTCGAGTATTCAAAACGAACGGTACGGCGACATGGAGAAGGGAGGGTGGTGGAAATATGCAAAGGCTAATGGGCAGAGCATCGCCTACAGAGTGATTTGGTGATGTTGTGGTGGACTTCGGTTTGATCTGCACTAGTAGATGTTCGAATCATCACCTTTGATTGTGTTGGTTGCAGAACAAGAAGAAATGGCGCGGTCATCATGTTTTATATTATCCCTGGGCATGAGAGACGGACTGGAGCCGTGCCTCGCAGGAAGGAAAGGTACAAATACGGGCTCGTGGGAACTCACCTGGTTATGACCGATGGAAAGCAAGTGTCTATAGACCTCACAAATGGTCCAGTTGAGGACTACTTTCAGTTTGAGGCGGGCTTCTATTATCTGATCGCACGTCCAATTCGCAACTGTGGAAGGCATGAATATGCCGTTGATGGAAGGGGAAGGCAGAGACGATGGCATTAGGTGATGTTAGACATGGTAAAATGACTGGATGGTATCAAACCTATAATATCTCGTTCCACTCGGTCACTTTCGCCAGGGCATCGATATCAATTCTTTCAAGCCGAAGAGAGGTAGGGATGATTCTCTGCTGCAAGTAGTGAGGGAGGGAGTACACGTCCTTATATACGGGCTCGACTTAATCATCACAGTACTGCAGAAGACACGAGTGATGATGATCGAACAGTGTTGAAATGACGGGGTTGCTAATTACAGAGGCACATGAACTCTGGTGTGGGTTGAAGTCGACTATTATGATGATCAGTATCAGGAGTTACCGGTGTCGGTTATGGTCAAAGCTAAATAACTGGTTATTTAAATGACAGCCTACATCAGATTCTTGGTTACACAAGGCAATTTCGGCTGTTCTCCATGGCAATGGAATCCATCTAATGTAGGATGTCAATCGTCTGGTGAGGAAGTGGCTTACGCAGTACCGCCAGGTCATATCGTATGAGAAGGAAGTGTGGTACATATTCTGAGAATGGTGATGGAACCCTCTGCGGCGAGAATAGTTCAGGGATAACTATGATGAAGGATAATATAGCTACATGGAATGTGGAAGAGGTAGTGGTTGAATAGGCATCAAGTATGTGGGAGAGGCGTGCCGGGGCCACGGGGCCCAAGACCGTTGGAGCAGGAAAAGTGATAGCTCTGCTACATCAGTGCTTTGATGAAAGTATATGCATTGATGACGTTGTTTCTTGCAGAAAGTTTGAACTCACAGTGATATGCATTGTTAGGGCTGCTGCTCTCATCCGAACGGCGAGCTCGTTGCTCTATCCTGTGAGCTCCTCTATCTGCGAGTGAATCTCTAGAGCCACGGTGAGACTATCGGTCGACTCTCAAATACTTCGGGTGCGTGAATGCCGCCCTTCTCCCGGTATTTCAGTCGAGTAATACCAACAGAAGGGCGACGAATGAGAACAGAAAACATCTCCCTATGATTGAGACAGCCATCGACGAGGGAGTCTTGTGAGCTCGAGCATAGATTCCACGACCTGGATGGCAGTCAACTGATCCGCGAATCGGGTGAGTTCGTATCAGGCGTTGGCGTTTGCTCGTGGGCCAAATTAAGTACATAGAGATGTAAACTTCGGGGTTGGGTTTTGGATGCGGTGAAGTAATTGAAGGTCGACTAGTCCAAAACATATTCAAATGATTGCTCGAAGCGTTTAGTTTACACAGCGAGGACAAATGCTTTCGACAGGGCTTCGTGGACTTCCGCTTCACATTCATCCTCCGCAGATACAGAATGCCTTGAGAGAACAATTCGATATTTGACAGGCGCCGTCTTCACCGAGCTCACCGCTATGGCTTTTGGTCAAGGGAAGAAGAGGTGGCGTGGCTGAAGAGGCTGCGGCTTGCCTGAAGTCAGAAACTGACCGCACACAGAACCTCTTTGGCCAGGCGCCGACGGGACACAACAATTCTATACGAGCTTCGAACTCGGTAAATTTCAAGAGAAACATCGAATTAGCTACCTTGTTGATGCAACAAATGGTCGCCCATGTTTGGTCCGACAAGCGACCGATGATCATCATTGAGAAGCGCGGAGCTTAAGAAGCCGCACGTGGCCGCTCATGATATCTCGAGAACAGAGCAAGTGCGCTTGTGGACCTAGGACTGAGCGAGAATGTCTGGATATACATCATTGAAAGAAATTGTGGCATGATTCTTACTGTTTGAGAACGTTTGGGATTGGAGATGAGGTTGGCGACGATGTTTTGAGAGTCATTCCCAATATTTGACGTTCTTATTTATGTTCTCAATTCTCGTCCTTGTTTCTGCCTTCGTCGTCGCTGTTGTCTTGAATGTCTCTTGTTATTGCTGTCTTTGTTGTCCTTTGTTGCTGTCGTCGTCGCTGCTGCTGCTGCTGCTGCTGCTGCTGCTGCTGCTGTTGTTGTTGTTGTTGTTGTTGTTGTCGTCGTCGTCGTTGTCGTCGTCCGTCGTCCGTCGTCCGTCGTGCATCGCCGCACCCCCCCCCCCCCCCCCGGCTGTGTACAGGCCCCCCCGGCCATGACGGTGTCGGCATGTATTCAAGACAATGCCAAAGAACGTGATGTGCTGTTCCTGAACACCAAGGACGAGCCAATGGAGACCAAACGGCAAGTTCGGACAAACCTGCATATACGACTCTGATGATGTTTGCACGTTGTCCTGGGACCGGGCCATCCCATCTCCCACTTTTGCTCTCTTGCTCTCGCTGGAGATGATTCCCTTGTCGCTGTCCAAGTCAAGGGATAGACTTCTCTCTCGCTTCTTCCCCTTCGTTATGGCGTCACCAGAGGATTCATTCTCGTCTTTCTTGCGCTCTTCACCCTTGCGCTTCTCCTCCTCGTTCTTGCGCTTCTCCTCCTTCCTCTTCTCGTCAGCGGCCTTCTCTTCTTCGATGACGGCTATCCGTGCATCATAGTCCTTTCTCTTGCCGGAGTCTTCGTCGGAGTCTTCGTCGGAGTCCTCGTCGGAGTCCTCGTCGGAATCTTTGACGGTAGTCGCCTTGTCCTTCTCGAGATCCTTCGTCTTGGAGGCCTTGGTATCAGTCTGCTCGCCATCGTTGGTCTTCTTGGCATCCTTCTTCTTGGTCTTCGTCTCCTTCTTCGGCGAGTCATAGTCACTGATCCGGTCCTGACCCCTGGTGGCCTCGAAGGCCTTTTTGACTCTTTCTCTTTTGGGATTCTTCATTTGAGCGATGTTGGCGGCGTCGAAGAAGGGACGGATTTCGTTGTATCTCGGGCTGTTGACCCATGACTTCGGAGGCACGAAGGCCACCCTGATGATGGTTGCCCATATCATGTGCTCATCGATGATATTTGTCTCCTGTTTAAGCCATTTCCAAACGGCTCTGTACCCGGCGTAGTTGCTTGGCACGAGAGTGGTGGCGGTGAGAGTTGTTTTAAGATCTTTGTCGATTACATCTCTGATCCCATCCGAGTACATTTCCCTCTGGAGGTCATGGTCGAACATCCTTATCATAGCGTCGTGCATCTCATCTTGTTTTCGTGGATACCCAGAGTCCGCCTTGTCCTCGAAACCCTTGATATCGGCCTTGCCTCCCATCTCTGCGACTCTTCAGGTTGAGGTTGTTGACGTAAGGATGCTTGGTAGAGAGATATTCTTGGAAAAGTGAAGTTCTTGGCGTAGGTGATGTGCTCGTGGCTCTCAACGGAGGCGTTCTTGATGGAGAGGAATCCGCCGTGGAAGACTTCGGCACGGGATTTCTCAAAATTCTGTTCTCAGGTCAGTGACTGATTCCTTTGGGCGCAAGGTGCGATCACATCGTATGGTGCACTACCTTTTGCTGTATGTAGATTTTCTGGGGTGGATGAAGGATGAAGAGTTGAAAGGTTGCTGGGGCTCAGAAGACGATAAATTTATGGAGAGCTGGCGAGATGCCAGGAGGAAGGAGGCAGGCGATATAAGGGAATGAAGTCAAGGTGGAGCGTCAACGAGCGCCCCTTTTGGCAGGAGTGATCGAGGAAAGTAAGAGTACCTTAGGGAAGTAGCAGTGGTAAATATCAAATGGATTGAGCAAGAGCAAGCAAAACTACCGGTAAAGTAAGGCGCGATCCGCCAACGTCCATTCCGTATCGATTCGGGCCATTGTGCTGATGTCGGCACAGTCCTCGCATAAGTCGTGCCGTGCACAAGTCACTGGCTCTGTACTAACGGCCTTCGTTCCGGGCCATATTCATTCCTCGAGTTCCCTTGGCCAACGGGTTTCGGTCACATCCGTCTCCAAATCAACCCCTGATTCCAGCACAGCCCTCTGCTCATCTCGATACCGTTCCAACGGTCCCAAGATCTGGTCGCTAACGGCATCCATAACCCTCAGGCTCAATCCACGTACGATAACGTCGGTCGCCGTAGCCGCCATCGTTCTGTCGGTGGTTGTGCTGAGGGTTCCGTAGGCCCTCTCGAGGCTCTGTGGCGTGGGCTTTACTGCGCCTGGTGCGCCTTTGGAGAACTGCAAGACAGCCTTGCAGACACCTTCAAATCGATGGCAAAGGCCATCCAGCAGGTCAACAGTGGCTTTAAGAATCCCAATGACTCCATTTGCGGCGGTAAAACTCTTCATCGCGGAAGGTTTGGCTCGGCACTGGTCTCGGGCATGCTCGTACGCATCTACAACGATGCTCTTAAACTCGCTGCCGTTCTCGTCCTTAGAGTGGTCGTAACGCTTAAGCAGTATGTTAAGCATATAAAACAAACTTGTGATCATGCCTCAACCGAGATCGAACCTCTCTGGATCTTCGTGGATGATTCTTGATGCCGGACTGAGAAGTTCAGGAGTGACGTATGAGGTGTAGGTCTTGCTGAGCTCGGGATTGAGAATCTATGCAAGATATTAGACAATGACAGCATAAACGAGATGCTAACTTACGTAGAACTCTTCCAGGGCTTTCTCGGCCTCGTAGGGAGCGAGTTTATGCTGTTGGATGAGAAGTCGTAGTTGGTCAGTTGACCTGGTCTCCGAAAAGTTTACCCCCGTCGCATCGGCGAGAACTTTGGAGATCGACTTCATAAGCTCTGGGTTTTTGGTCGCTTGGAGTTCGACAACTTTCCAACGGAGCAAGTCGGCAGTAGACATTTCGGGGCTGTCAGCTTGAAGCTTGCCGTTCTTCTGGCTACTCTTGGTAGAGTTCCATCTCGAGGTTGCTGGATTGGGGTTCTGCACTCCTCCGCACAGCTGCCGGCAAATTTGGTTCCACGTCTTCCTGCGCTCTTTCTGCTTCCCGATGTCATCTCCTACGTCCCGGCACTCTCTGAAGAAGAATATCTGGTCTGTTCCTCCAACGATCTGGATGGCCGTACACAAGCCGGTACTTGCATCTGGATACGCTAAAGCGTGGTACTTGATGTTGTGGAAGCCCGAGCCGAGCTGCAAGACAACCTTCAGGGCCTTCGCGGTGAGCGCTATGGCTTTCACAGCTTCGATTTGAGAGTCCGCGGCATCTCCCTCAGACAGCCTTTTGACCGAAAGGCCCTTGTGCACCTTGTGGTTGAACTGGAGGTCCTCAAGCGGAAGGTACCAGCCCACCCATACCCCACGACACTCAGGACTGCCGCCCTGTCCGACCTCTTGAGCCGTAGGTTCATCTGTGGAAGCGATTCTCTTCTTTGAGTTCTCGTTCCTCAGGTCGTTTTTGAGCATCTTCTGCGTGCCCTCATCGGCTCTTATTTGCGAGAATCGAAGCTTCAAGTTCTTTGGTCGGGAATCTCCTAGCCCATCGTCGTAAGCATGGAGTCCTGTGGTCCAACACAGATCTCGTGACAGAGGGAGATCAACGTCCTTAGAGTTTTGCATCGTGGGCGAGAATCGGGATTTTTGGGGGTCGACGGGGCGGGATTCGCAGCGGAATGGCGCGGTATATTGAAGGGTGACGAGGGTGCGGTAAGTTTTACCCTTTGTGTCTATGGATGGATTGATGGGGATTAAATTGTTTCATGGCAATATCATGAAGACAGAAAAATATGTGCCTGCTTTTTCAGGTGCCTCTACCAACTCATCAGTTCGCATCCCTCTTACAGGAAGGAGCTATGGGCAAAGTAGTGGATGCTGTGCCTTCCTCTTATGATGCGACGACAAAAGCGGAAGGGACAGCCCCCAAAAAGGGTATTCCAGGGGGAATAGGCATGGTGGCACGGAAATGTTCTGGCGCTACGATTTCTTTTTCTAAAAAGCTACAACCCACGATATTTCTTCGTGTTGTTTTTCATTTTTTCCCATTCCTATTCATCACCGACAACCGTGAACAAGGTACCGCTCCATCAGAAAGTGCGCTACCATAACCTAATAGGAGAGACCCTGGGATCTATCAACACGTCATTCTCTTGCAAGCGCGACTGGTAACCGATCGGACCTCAGGATGAACACCAAGAAGTCTGAGAAACCGTCGACGTCGGCGCTAGAGAACCCCATGGAGGCCATCGAGCTAGCAGCGGACTACCCTGATGGTATTCTTGGTGTTCTCATTGAGCGTGCTGAAGATGTCAACAACACTGCCGTAATGGTGGGAGTCCAAGCATCAGCCGAGACGACAGACACGCAGAAAGATTTCTATAGGAACTTCGTCGACCAATTCTCAGAATCCCACGATGAGTTTCTCCAAGGACGGGAAAGACGCCGGGGGCTACTGGCGGAAGAAAAGCTGGCTTTGGGCTCTAACGAAATGGTCAATGAGTTCCTGGAAGCAGAGGCTTTTAATTGTTTTCAAGAAGAGCCAGAGAAGCTGAGAAGGAAAGAAGAGATGACACCAGACGACAAAAAACACAACGGCTTTGCACAGACTTCAGAGAGCCTTCGCCGTATCATTATCGATACGAGACATCATCTTGTTGAAGGGCTTGGCATGTTTTCACATGCAACGGAGGCCGAGTGCGATCTCGAGAAAGACCTCGCCATGCTGCAGCAAACAGACGAAGGTGCCGAGGGAAGGTACGGGCATGGGCCAATCATGTCGCCGCCAACAGACAGCGACGAGAGCAGTGACGCCGACCTAGAGGACGAATCTGACGAGGAAGATGTTCTCGAAGACGATGATGAGATTGAGGAGGGTGCAGACGAGGGTGACCTGGAGGACGAAGATGAAGAGGAAGGACCTTCCTTTTCGGGTTCTGAAGAGACCGAAGATTTTGATAACGATGCCGACTCTGAATATGACGAAGACATGTCCGACGTAGATGAGGATTATTTCCTTTCTAGTGAGGATGAAGAGGATGAACTGGACGTGGACGAAAACCCGGCGGCCGACGAAGATGACCGCAGCCCGAACAGCCCCAGAGAGACTACTCCTCGCAAACCCAGCAGAACTCTCAACACACAGTTACGCAACAACATCAAAATCAACGGGCAATGGAAGCCGGTTGAGACGTATCTCGGAGACGACTGGGAGGATCTCATTGTAAGTTTCCTGGTTTGGTTGAGCTTCATCTGCTGACTCTGGTACAGAAAGAGATCCAAGAGCTGAGGAGCGAAGAAGAGCCAATCGGCCAGATCGTAGGTTTACAGACCGTTTTACAGCCTTGGCAGAGAATCGCCGTGGTGAAGATGTTGCGTTGCTACAAGGCCGGCATGGGTGGCTGCTTCCTGGCTGACGAGATTGGTCTCGGCAAGACGTTGACGTGCCTGGTTGCTGCAATGGCGCTGAAGAGGCTCACAAAGAGCAGCGGCTTTTCTCTCATCGTTGCGCCCAAAAGTTGCGTGAACGAGTGGATAGCACAGATTGGCGGACACTTCGAGGAGGTGAGCTTTCCCCTAGACAGCATTTTGCACGAGAATACTAATCGACAACAGGGCCGCGGACCTTCATTCTTCGTTCTTGATGACCCGAAGATCACTGCCGAGGACATACTTTTGCGTCGGCCTGATTTCGTCATCGCGTCGCGAGGCTTCCTGACATCGAGATTTGTGGAACACCAATTAAACGCGAACGCGGCTGAGCTCAGAATGGGGCTCGGTCTGGCATGGCTCAGAAGATGCTTCCCGGAGTTCGACAAGACGTTCCGAAGCCGTGTCCTATCACTCCATAACGCAGGAATCTTTTGCCCATTGTTCCAGCGTTCCGACCTGGGCATAACAAGTTGTATTGTCGACGAGGCGCAAGAGGCAAAGAACCATAAGTCGCTTTAAAACCGAGCGTTGAGAACTCTCGAGGTGAAATTCAAGGTTATGGTGAGCGGCACGATTGTTCATAACACCTGGAAGGACGCCTTTGGCCTTCTGAAGATGCTACCGCCCACGGACATTTTCAACGACAACGAGCACTTCTTGGAGACCTTTTCGGAGTTCTCCAAGAAGGGCTTCCGCCTCCAGGGGCTCGATGAAGACAGGGTGCCGCTAGTTCAGCGGCTCCTCCTCGCGGTGAGCATATCTCGTCCAGCCAGCATCCTCGAATTGCCAGATAAGGAGGTCCATGATATTCCCATCTCTGTGCCTCAGTCGGCCAAATCTTGGATAGATGAGTGTGTAGACAAGTTTATCAAAGCCTGTCACGCAAGCAAGAAGAAGGAACCCGAGGGAGCTATCGCGTTGATGACGAAGGCCCAGCTCTACGGAGCCAGTCAGTTCCTCGTGACCTTTTGGGAGAACGAGAACGTCGACGACACCGATTCCCCAGGTACGGTCCCCGAGCGAAGATTCAAGAGACGTGGAAACGTCGGCGCTGGGGAGGTCGACTGGAACAACATCGACGACACCTCGTCTATTGACGCAGCCATTCACAACGCGGGGGACGAGTCGATTACCGAGGCCCAGCGTCGGCGATGGGTAGAAGCTTTAGTAGCTGCTCCCGACAACGAGATTCTGAGCCCCCGTGTTGCAGCTATAACGCAAACGCTTCGAAGCATCATGCAAGAATACCCTGGAGAGAAGGTGGTGGTCTTCTCCTCCTTCGTCAGGTTTCTAGATGTCGTTGAGGAGGCCATTGACCGGGACGACCATCTGGGCGGGGTTATACGGTTCCACGGCAGCGTATCTCGCCGGGATAGAGCAACCAGGGTTGATCAGTTCAAGACCGACCCCGAGGCCAAGATCCTGCTCGCTAGTCGAGGCGCCGGCGGCGTCGGGATGAACCTGACGGCCGCTTCTCACGTGATCCAAGCCGAGCCGTTCTGGAATGGGAACGATGAGCGTCAAGCGCATTTCCGATGTTGGAGGCAGGGACAGAACAGAAAGGTTCATATCTAGAAGATAATGGCCACGAACTCTCTCGCCGACCTCTACATATTGCACCGGAACCGAGTCAAGCTCGATATTGTCGATGACATCATGAGAATCGTCAGGAGAGAGGACACTGATGCGCTGATTATACCGGCCATCACCACATCGCGAGAGGACAGAATGGAAGACTCCAATTCGGAATTTGATTCGTTTTAGAAGGGAGAAAGGACGGGAAACTACAGAACGGGGGAGGGCAGGTTCTGGACTGGCTAGGTCTTATCGACGGGAACAGTATTCTTCATATTCTCGTGAGCAATTTAAACTTTGGCATCACGAATAGCTTAGATCAATGAAGATTGGCTCAGGGGCCATTCCAGTAGACGTCTGAAGAGATTTTGATTTTTTCTTGTGATGCTTTTTGTCTACCCTTGTGATGGAGGGATCGCCGCGGCAATGCGTCTTCCCTCTGGTCATTCTTTCGACTTCCGTCCCCGTAACATGCAGCTAACGATCGCCCTAGTCCTCCAATCCAGCTCTGCTGTCTGTGCCGTCGGTCTCATCATCAATGTCGTCGTCGGCAGAGGTCTCCCCTCGGAGAAATCGGTCGACGTCCTCGAAAGGCTCTTCGGCAAAACGCCTCTTCAAGTCTTGGTCAAAGGTCTCTCGAATGGCATCTCTTCGGAGAGCGAGGACTTCTCGACCGATCTGAGCAAGACGGTCAGTAAAAGTAGTTGTTTCTAGGTCTTGGCCGATTCTTACCGTGGTAGAGGACCATTGGCGGAATTCTGCAACCGCCTTGTCAGACTCTCGAAGGAGCTGAGCTTTCTTCCGTTGGCCGATTTTGGCCTTTTTCTTGCCCTTCTTCTTGCCCTTCTTCTCGCTCCCTTTCTTTTCCCGCTTGTTCTTCATCGCGGTCTTGTCGCTCTTGGCGGATTTAGAGGTGGCGTCCATTTTGGTGGAGGGCTGGAAGTGCGCGCGCCTCGTTGGGAAGGGGTGATGGTATTTGTGATGTGGATGGGGGAAATTCAAATAGACGAAAACGGGAAGCCGGACGCATGTAAGTACTCTTTTTGGGGAGTAGAAAGAGCGACATGAGAAAAAAAGGATGGAGCACGGTTACCGGTTGATTGCCATATTAATATGAGGTGAATGTAGCGAGGTAGGCTAGGGAAATGCGATGATGTGCTATGCTTGTGGAATACAATCGTAGTTCAAAACCTTGGCTCATCACATTGACGAAAATAGATCCAGAGTTAGTTTGAATTCATTCATCATCGTTGCAGCACAGGTTGTATTGGGGGAAAGATGTTGATCGGAGGCTCCCTCGTTGCAGCAACACATGGTCTCGTATTCCGCATGGCCGAAGCCCACGAGCCATGTATGAGAGGTGTGCCAGTCAAGTTCCAGTCCCACGCGCGAATCCAGCCTGTCATCGGCAATACAGACTGAACGCGATACTCATCCCTTTCTTAAGACTTCGCATCTTTGGGTTACACGCGATATTTGCTTGAGTCCATCCTCCACCGGCACCCATGTCTGAGCAAACATGCGTTCTACATTGGCTCAGCCATATCTTGCTATCTACCGGAGCTCGTATCTGAACAGGAGAGGGTCGTTAATTTCGTTTATGTGGTGGCGAGGAGGCCATTTTCTTGCCAATTTTGAACCTGCGAACTTTCTTGACGACCGCATAATTAGCCCATACGCATGGGCGAAATGTCATGCGGGATGATTGATCCAAGGCGCGTGATCTGCTGAGTCTACTTGAACAGAGACAGGAAAACAATGTGAGAGGGCCGGTTGTCAGTCTAAGAGAGAGTTTGATATCATGTCACTTCATCAGGTACCAGTATCAAGTCAGGACCGACCTCGCCTTGCTCATGATGCCATTTCCTTCGCTCATGTCCAACTGAATTGAATACCGTAATTTTCTTGACGTGCTGCTTGCTGTTTCCTTCTACGAAAATGATCTAGACGCCCGACGAGCATTCAGGTATAAAAGCCAACGTATTTGCCACTTCATGAGTAAACTTTCTGTTCTGTTCATCCCGCAACATTCGTCAGCGACCTGCACCGTTTCTGAAGGCACCACGTTTTTCAAATACGTTTGCCCTTCAGAGTTCAAAAGTCTACGAGACTGATTAAGGAGAGTTGAGAACAGTCAACTCATGCATCGTATGGGCAAGAACACGGACGAACAAGAACAAACTTGAGAGGATCAAAAATCGGGGCATCAATAATAGGGAACAACAGAAATCATCAATCTGTAGTCACGGTGCAATATAGCGTCAAAGAGCGCCGCCAAAAATTCGAAAGGCAGTACAGAGAAGTCTTGGACATCCGCTACAAGATGGAGAAGATCCTAGACAACTGCGAGAAGACCTATATGATGCTCTTACAGGTGGCTAGAAGCATCATACACATAAGCATTGCTAAGCGCAGATGCAAAGTGCTGGACCAGATAGCGGTGAAGAGGCTGGAGTGCTTGCGCAACTCGGATGATGCATCTTCAGATGAGTTTGAGGAGGAGAAAGGGTCCGAGGAGAACCGCGATTCCGAGAAAGACAGCGAAGAAGACGCCAAGGAAGTCGAGTCCAACAGTGGCGCCATTTCTGAGGCGAACAGCGATGGTTCATCAAGGGTGAAATCCAAAGGACGGCTACAGCTCAGAGCCCACGTAACTCTACTAACGCATTCACATTATATCTACCAGTTCCCATGCTTATCGAGGGTTGAAGTTTGCGTCTGGGGCGGTGTCTCTAAATACCTACCTAACGGAGTGGAAGGAACGAACCGCCTCCATCTCCCTGAACCGCCTCGGCTACTTCTTGCCTCCTTTGACAACTACCTCACAACTCTTTCTTACATTTTCCTTTCATATTGCTGTAGTGCGTTCAGACCTGGACCCACCCAAGTGAGCTTCGCTCTCTCCTTCCGCCTTCAAGCTCCCGCACTCGTCTTGTTTTGAACTACCTACTGCCTACTGACCTTGCCTACCTCAGACAAGGTCTTCAAAGGCAACTCAGGCTGGCCGCGTCAACAAACTTCCCTTTTCCACGACAAAAAGTCTCACTGCCTCTGACAGCAGAGCACCTTCCTAACACAAACCACGCTCAAAGCCTGTTTCAATTTCTCCTTCTATCACATTTCTCTTATTTTTCTCACCTTCCGCGCACAAAGTCTTTCCTGCCGTACTGGATTTTTGGTGCGGTAACGCGATCTCGACGACAAAATGGCAGGCGATGATGACTGGAAGAACCTAAACATCAGTCTTCTGATGTCAAAGAAGCAGCTCAGCCTCGCTCAGGCGAACAGAGCAGTTGATGAGTTCTTTGTGAGTCAGTGCAATATCACGGTATGTGCTTCACTGACATTTCCGTCTCTGCAGAACGGGGAGAAGCACCACAAGAGAGAGTCCCTTCCCGGTCTGACCGGGGTTCTCATCCAGCGCGTGTCTGTCATCCTCAGCGAGTGCCCGAAGAGCTTCGAGCTTACTGACAGCCTCACGAGCGCTCTGCTGAAGTGGGTTGCTATCTACGGCAAACTGCGCAACGGATCCGAGGACAACTACGAGAGCGGTCTCAAGAAGCTGGTGTACTCCATCTTCGCCAATGCTGATTGGATCGTCAACCATGACTATGATGAGGGCGTCATAAAGCGTCAGTTCAACAAGTTTGAGAATGCCATGAACCAGCACGAGAAGACCAGCGAGACCTGGGTTGAGACCGCAGCCAAGTATGGCGCCCAGAAGTGGCAGCTGCCCCGCGACCAGCCCCGGGCCGAGGAGGCCCGCCTCATGCAAGCCTTCCCCCGCATGACTGCCCTGGGCGCCATGGAGGCCACGAATGGAGAGATCATCAACAAGACGAACCGCATGGACTACGAAGTGAAGAAGGAGAAGGACAAGACCGAGATGCTTCTGACGGAGGAGGGATACAGACTCGATTTCCAGTACGATTTTGGAACCATGACTCCGGTTTCCTACTCGGACGACGAGGGATACGAGGGAGTGCACTACAACGTCCCTGGCTGCTCGAATGGCGGAAAGGAGATTGAACGCTTGATGGGAGGAAAGGGTTCTAAGTGAGGATGATGTCGATGTGATGGCATCCTAGGAGGCCTTGGTTCCTGACGAGACGAATGAACTGGCAACGAATGAGCTCGCGAGATGACGCGGGAATTGGCAACGCAACAGACTACGATTCAGGTAGATCATGAGTTATGAGAATCCGAAGAGAACTTGCTCCATCATCGATGAGACCACAAGCAACATGACTGACGAAAGTCAAAATGAACCTTGCCACGAGAACCGATGGCCCGGACGGGGATGCCGTGACATGTCAGGTCGAGCGCCCCGAAAGTCTGCCCAATTTGTCGCGGGTGGTGCCCGTGCCCTCGGCTGCCAGCGGGTGGCTAAGATGCTCAAATGCAGGGCAGGTCGGGTACGTATCTCCGGCCGCCAATCTCCCTGGCCGGAGCCCACCAAAAGTGCAAGATCGGGACAGCACAGCTCAGCTGAGCCCTCAGCCACAGGGAGCTTTGCTGGACGTAGCGGCGCAGCATCCACTAGGAATCCACCAGCCCAACCAATGTCGTATTACCGTGTACATCTGGAAATCCATGGCAGGTGCCGTGGACCTGCCGACAAGACCGACTTAGCCAGCTTCAACAAGTTTCCTCGCCCCGAGACGTCGTCATCCTCACGCCAAGAGCGAACGGCAAACTGCGCATACACGCCGCGTACGACCCCAGAGTGACCACATATACGCCTGATATCAGCGCATCGCGGACTCCTGCGACGGCCGAACGAACCTCGACTTTTCTCCCTCCCTCAACAGATTTACGCCCGTCATCCCACTTGCAGCTTCCACACGTCGTCGCCATACACCGCGCCTCTTGACTGACCGCGCCGAGAACCCAACCTCCTTCCAAGATGGCGCTCAACGCGAGAGATCGCAGGGCCTACAGGACCGACGACAAATACCACAACGGTGTCATCAGCGAGGAGAATCGCAGGAAAATCATCGACGTACGTGGAAGAGCTGTCCTTTCTGGAGCTTCTCGCGGGACCATCAGCTGACTCTTAGCGCATCCAGAACTACCTCCCGACACCCGAAGAAGACGCGAGGCAGCAATGGCGAGAGGACAATGTTCCTCGTCCCGGCCGGTTTGGCCTGCGACGCGCACTTCGTCAGAAGCTTCACCTGTTCGTTTATACCGTCATTCACGCCATATTTTCTTTGTACATTAGGATACGACAGGCATGGCACCTGGTGTGCTATCATGTCTCCTCCGTCATGTTCTACCACCACCGCACACCAGAGTACATTGAACGCGACGTCGTGGGGCTGAAGAAGAAGCCCAGGCATCTCAGCGTGATTCTGAAGATGGAGGAGGGTGGTAGACATGGAGCTGAGCTGGAGAGACTGGTTGGAGAGGCGGCTGAGATTGCCGTCTGGTGCGTGTGCGCCAAGATCCCCGTCTTGACGGTGTACGAGCGTACAGGTGCGTATTCCTCGCTACTTTTGTTGCGACGACGACTAACTCCTTGAAAGGCCTCCTCAAGCGCTATCTGCCTCACGTCCAGCAGGCCATCATCCAGAAGTCTCGCGCCTACTTTGGCCGCCACCAACCCTCTCTCACCATAGCCATGCCTCACGCCGACGACATCCTCAAGTCCCCGGCCCATGGTGACTTCGCCAGCGTCGACCCGCGCCACCTCAAGGTCCTCTTCATCTCCGCCGAGGACAGCCGCGAGTCCATGGTCGACCTCACCCGCACTCTCGCCGAGATGTCCCAGAGGGGCAAGATCCACCCCCGCGATATCAGCATCGACCTCATCGACGCCGAGCTGTCCGAGGGCATCATGCCCGAGCCCGACCTGCTCATCCACTTCGGTCCCTATGTCGACCTCGACGGATACCCTCCCTGGCCCGTCCGCCTCACCGAGATTTTCTGCTTGCCCGACAACCAGGGCGTCGGTTACCAGGTCTTTTTGAGGGCGCTTCGCAACTTCGCAAGCGCACAGTTTCGCAAAGGCAAATAAGCAACGGCATTGCTCACATATACCCGATTAGAGTTCTCATGGTTTTCCTTTGAGCTGGCCGCTGGCGGAAGATACCCGCATTTCCCGCATCGTTTTGTCCCACCGATAGACCGGCCCGGTCCCGACGTTGTAGTTATAGTAATTCTCAGTTCCATCCTTCACCATTGCGCGTCTGAAAGTGATGTTGATCCTCCCCCCGTCTTCCGCGTTCTTCCCAGTCCGCTTGGGGATCGAGTGCAGCCAGTTGGACTGCGTCCGCCCACGCATGAGAATCATATCGCCGCTGCCTAGAGGCAGTTTGAGTTGCTTCGGAGCTGGCCTGTCTGGGTTCGCCGGGTCCGGGGGGATGGGCTTATGCTTCATGAGAAAGTCTCGCCTTGCGCCGAGGGAGAACGAAGCGATGGCTGGGTCTGGACCCAAAAATCTCTCGTCATCGCTGTGAAACGAGATGCTGTCCGTTCCCGAGGCGTAGTAGTTGACCAGGCAGAAGTTGAACTTGCAGTCGGTCGCGGCCTCGGTGGAGCGGCGGAGGTCGTCGAGACACTTGGGGATCGGCCGAGGCGGATACCTTTGGTATCGCTTGTCCTCGACCTTGAATCCGGACTTGACGTCTACGACGGAGCCATCTTCGTCAAAACGGGCTGTGTCGTCGAGGCCAAAGACCGTTGTCCACCTGGCAACATGTCAAAAGGCTTTCAGACGAGTCGTTCACATATGGACCTACCTAGGCGTGCGGATATGAGTTTTGATGCCGCCCCTGTTGATGTCGTACTCAACCCGGTAGAATGGTAGCTCTGCCCGGAGGAACTCGAAGAGATCCTTCGCCAGATATGACGGGACGTATGGCTCGAAATAGAGCAAGTCCAAGTCTGGCTGGTCGTTGATTTCCCTGCCCGGACGTGCTGGAAGAGATGAGAGCTCTTTGCTAATACTGGGCGCTAGCTCTACGATGGGGCAGGGATAGTTCGGATGAGTTGACTTTCCAACCTGGCAGTCCGTCAGCCTTTGCAACATCACAGGTTGAGAACACGTACAGCCTCAACAGTCTCATCTTCCTTTCGCGACTTCTTCGCACTCGGCGCGAAGAACGCGTCCAACGTTCTCTTCTTTGACATGGTTTGCGAGGTGGAAGGTGATTGGTGGTGTGTAAGTGAAAAGAAGGTTCGGTTCAGCCGGGGACCGTTGAGTCGTCGCCACATGTATGCGCCAAAACAAACTTCCTTCAAACGGAAACAACCATACCGTTGGATTCTTACTCAGACGTCAACGAATGATATTGAGCAAGTGACTTAGCATCAATCCAGTCTCGTGGATTGAGTTGAGTCGACGGATGCTATCCCATCCCTTGACACCTCTCGGCCAATCATCAATGACGCTTACATCGTGGAGCTTCAGTGACATCACGCTATGACGCTCGGGCCAGCGAGCGCGCCCGATCTCAAGGACAGCCTCGTCTCTGCGCCACATGCGCCACACACAGCAGGGACCCCTGCCCCTCAGCCCTAAACGGAATTTTCCTCAGCCTTGCCCCTCCATGATCGTCCCCTCCATCGACTCATCAAAATGGCAGTAAGTAACGCTCTTGACGGTCACTGCTTGAACGGGAGAACTAATACCTAGATAGACCTCTGATTCTGACGAGATGATAAGCTTCCGGGTGCCTCTTGCCCGCGCGGCGACGTCTCTGGACCGCTCGCTCTTCTCCAAAACCGTGAAGCTTGCGGCGGCGACTGTCAAGGACAACCGCAACATTTCAAAGTACCGCAAGCAGCTTGAGAAGTCCAAGGAGCTTCTGGATCTAGACCGTCTGGACTCTTGCCGCTCTGATCCTGTAAATACTGGTCTGAAGTGCCTGCTGTTGCGTCCTGGTGTGAAGCATGACGGTATTGCCCCCTGATGAACTCGTGAGTGAGGGGTATGACTAACACGGTCAACCAGCACCGACGACATGGGGACCTGTATTCCAGGAGGGTATCAAGAGCGGCGAGCTGGACGTCATTCCGTATGAGTTGCAGCTTGACTACGACTACTGGAGCTATCGTGAGTGAAGATTGTGTGTCGGCTGGGATGCAAGCTGACTCATGGCAAAGTCGATGTGATGACCTCCATTCTCCCTGAAGAACTTCACGTCGAGATTCCCGTGGGTTTCAACACCGCCGGACACGTTGGTAAGTTTCACAAGACTCACGCGAGATGCATCTACTTACCACACCAGCCCACCTCAACCTCCGGGACCGGTACCTCCCCTACAAGAAGATCATCGCCGAGGTCATCCTCGACAAGAACCCCAAAATCCGCACCGTCATCAACAAAGTCGACAACGTCGGCGACGAGTCCGAGTTCAGGACCTTCGGTTATGAAGTTCTCAGTGGACCCGACGACATGAACGTCGAGGTCAAGGAGAACGACTGCGTCTTCCAGTTCGACTACTCCAAGGTCTACTGGAACAGCAAGCTCGAGCCCGAACACACCAGGCTCATCAAGATGTTCCAGCCGGGTGAGGTGGTCGCCGATGTAATGGCTGGTATTGGACCTTTCGCCGTACCGGCTGGAAAGAAGGGCGTCTTCGTCTTTGCCAACGATATGAACCCCGAGAGCTTCAAGTATCTCACCGCCGCCGTCGACAAGAACAAGGTCCGTCTCTCGAGCACCCTACACAACGTATCTCAACTAACCTATCCCTTAGGTATCACAATACGTCCGCCCCTACAACATGGACGGCCGCAAGTTCATCCAAGAGGCGGTCCACGAGGTCTACGCCGCCTCAACCCGCGGCGACGCCGCCATCATCAAACCCAAACAGTCCAGAAGCAAACCCCAAAACCCGCCCCCTGAGCCAAAACGCATCCCCGTCCCGCCAACAATCTCCCACTTCGTCATGAACCTGCCCGCCTCCGCCTACACCTTCGTGCACCACTACAAGGGCATCTACGCGGGCCACGAGAAGCTCTTCGAGCCGCACACCTCGACCAAGCTGCCCATGGTCCACGTCCACTGCTTCGCCCTCAAGTCCGACGACGAGGTGCCCCTGAACGACATCCTCGACCGCGTCCACCAGGAGCTCGGCGTCCGCTTCAAGCTCGGAGACGCGGACAAGCAGGGCGAGATGACAATCTACGACGTCCGCGACGTCGCGCCCAAGAAGCGCATGTTCTGCGCCAGCTTCCGCATCCCCCCTGAAGTCGCCTTCGCCACGGACAGCTGAGCTTCCTCCCAAACCGCCTGACACCAACCTGGTCTTGAGGAGACAGAGTGATGCCACAATGACCAAATGAAAAGAAAAAGAAAGGCCACCACTCCCGACCCGAACACGGCGCCAAAAACTCCATCCGTCCGTCCTCCGCGGCAACACCTCCACCAACCACTCCATCCTCCCTCCTCACGCCATTCCGGCCGCAACACCACCCACCACCTCCGTTCCTGACCGAGAACTCGCCCCCGGCCCTTCCAGAACCCGCGCCGCTTCGCTCACCGTGCAGCCGGTGTACAAGCCCGCGGCATCCCTTTCGCAAAACACCAAAAAGAACAACAACCCGCCCGCCATCAACCACGCCCCCGTCCGCATCGTTTCAACTACCGCTGCCAACCTCCTTCATTTCACCTCGAGTACCGCGAAGGTACGTGTCAGTACTCGCCTGATCGGCCGCCTTGCAGGCGAGCGGGGGGGACGTAGTGGGTGCGTGGTCGTGGTGTAGAAGTGGGTTGGTTCGGACTCTGGGAGATAACGTGCTGATACCCTGACGGACTGGTGACGAGGGGGGAGCCATACATTGATCAATCAATCAAAAAGAGACAGAGACAAGAGAGACGCACGTAAGGAGACAAGAAGCATCCAGGCGTCCCATCCACCCCTCCTTCGCCTGGCCGGGGAGGGGACCTGGTTCTGGGCCGCCGCAGCCTCGCGAGCCAACCAGCCAGCCCCAATCGCACACTGTCAATAACAAGCCCATTCTATACCCAAACAAGACGACGTGCATCCATCCATTCTCTCGCATATGCGGCTCCCTCCTGCTGCCCGCCTCCAC
The DNA here is from genome assembly GCA_027406005.1 of Colletotrichum horii. Lineage (NCBI taxonomy): Eukaryota > Fungi > Ascomycota > Sordariomycetes > Glomerellales > Glomerellaceae > Colletotrichum > Colletotrichum horii. The sequence continues at coordinate 4,929,284 of JANVYB010000001.1, read as the reverse complement.
CTCCACCACCACTTCCTTCTTACATACAGGAATAAGTGATAGATTAATCTCGACCGGGGAGGTACGGGAGACAGCAACGAAGTAAAAAGCATGTGATAAGAAACCCCCATCCATCCATCCATCCATCCCCTCTTCCCCCGGGCGCGGCAGCTCCGCAGCGGCGCGTCCCTAAACGACGATGCCTCGTCCAAGTCCAGGCCCGCCAAGGTCCCACCGTGCGTAGCAGCATCTACGAAATACCAACGCCTCGCGTCTTCACGGGAATACCAAGAAAGAGCCTCTGCGAATCTGATCCGTCAACACCTCTCTCACGTCGTGCAACCCTCCCTCCTCCGACGCCCCCGTCTCCATCGTTCGCCAACGTAGGTAGTGTCCCTCCACCCTTCCCCCGCTTCCCAGAATCTCGCAATCTACAATTCTGCGCCCGGCCGACCACCCACACGACGCCTCGCCCTCTCTCCCTGCCTCGATGCAAGCCACGGCTTCGACAGCGAAAGAAAATCGGCAGCGTACCAAAGTCCCCCCGTGGCCCTGGAAAGGCAGACTGCATCATGACATGTACACGACGATTCGAGCGGCCTCTACTCCGGTCAAGCGGGGCTAGAACAACCGCCGCCGCACACCTGCCCCCCATCCAACACACACTCACACTCACACACACACACACACACACACAATCTGTCCCGCTCCATCCGTTTCCCGCCTCCATCTTTGAACCGTGAGACCTGTCAAAAATCCATGCCACCTCCATACTCTCAGCTTGCCCCGCGACCGGTCCATCCCTTGGGGCAGCTCTCTCGTCGTGTCACGAGAGGTTTCTCGCCATCTACGCCAGCTGGGAAGGACAGACGACAATCGCGTGAATCTCGCAACACTATCTCAGCCAACACACACACGCTCCCGTCGACCCATTCACCCTCCCGCCCAGGTCTATCAAACCTCACTTCTCCGATACCCAAGACCCCATCACATCCCCCATCTCAGGCCACCCATCCAACCAAACCCCCCTCCTCCTCCTCTCCATCAATACCACCCTTCCCTCCCCCCGGGGAACCCCGGAAACCAACCCAACCCGCGCCTGGCCTCACATCAGAATCCCACCCACATGTCACCAACAACACCCTAACGAACATCAACGTGCTGACAGCTCACCATGCAAAAGCTGCACTAAGACGATCATTTCCGTTACCCATAAACCCCGTAGAATCTCTCGTTCCAATTCCCAATATCAGATTTCGCGTATCCCCATCCCATATCCCCGTCATGCACGACATATGCCGCTCAAAGAGGGTCCCAACATCACACACTGGGAAATAGATACAACCAGAGGAACCATGCAACCGCCCCGTATCAAAACACAAAACAGCAACAACAACAACACGCAACCGGTATTCCGTTAGGTAAACGCAACATTATCTGCACATACATCTCCACATCTAAACCCCAGCTCTGCAACGACGCCCAAGACGAAAAAGACGGAGGAACCGCCTCAAGAACACGCCCCCCCTTCCTCGTCCTCCCCTCTCAACACGCCTCCTCTCCAACAAGCCGAAGGTGAAGAACCCAGGTTCCACGTAGCACGGCTCCACGAGGCTGACTGCTTGCATAGTCGCCGCCATTACACAACAACGGGCATACAGAGAGGGATAACACAAGAGACGCCCTGCTCCCTCGGGAAGTGATAGGTAATGACGTGCGTAAACGGGCTGAGTTCGCCCTCCATCTATCGAGTATACCTTGCTGCTCGGGATTCTGTCAACCACACCCCCTCCGTTTACAAGTTCCAGGTCCCAGATCACCGCTTATCTGTTACTCCATGGACTACTCATGCCCGAGAAAAAATATCCCCGATCGATCAACATTATCAAATCGTAGCAAAAATCTCAGACCACCAGGCACACTCTTCTACCATAGGGGAAATAATCCCCGAGAGCTGCTCCCCTTCCGCCACAAGACATAACCGTAGATCGCACGTGCAAAAGAAGACGAAAAAGAAAAGAAAAACGTGAACACACTCGCTCACTTCTCAAATTTCAACACCACTCAAACGATGATTTGACATCTCCTGATTCTTTCGTAGTTGGCCCCTCGGCCAAGATGCCGCGTTCGTGTAAGACAGAAACCAGCAATGGCGCGGCGCCACTCCGCTGGCTCAAGGTACAACACTGAACAACCACGAACCAACAGCACCCACCAAAAACGGGCCCCTCTCCCCCTGGTTCTAAGTTAGCTGCACATCATCAGAAAACGGGCGTTGGTCGCTACGCGTGGTTAGCACGACTAGAACGCAACTATCCACGTTCGCGGCGACGTCCTCTGTCTGCGTTGGTAAACGGAGGCGAACCATTCGGCAACAGGTCTTATCCGTAGTCCTCCGCCTCCTCCCGCGGTGGACAGCAATAAAGCAAAAAAGGAATCCGAGAAGAAAAAACCGGGGCACCCGTATCGAATTCGACCGCCGTACCACCGCGAAAAACTCCGTCGCCAGCGCCTAAGCCTCAGGACCTCCAGCTCCGCAAACGGGGGGAGGCTTGGGAGCGCGCTGGGGGCAGCGGTGGTTTTTCTCCCACCTCCCCTAAAGAGCCGCCGCCCGCTCGCCGGGAATACCTTCGGACACACTCGCGACGGGGCGGCGGCCGCTTCAGAATTCTACGCACCTCGCGCACGCTGTGCCGCGGCGCAGTTGCGAAGGCAGTGATGTTGCACTCGACTCCGTTGTGGCCAAATTCGTCGTTCCTCGTCCGCTCACAGGCAGCGCCTCGGCTTCGGACCACCTTCGTCCACGCAGCCGCCAACGGCCATCCAGGTAAAATGTTTTGCCCAGTCGGACCATGGTTGGTCATGATATCCGACAAGAACGGCATGCCGAGAACACTTCCCAAAACGCCCCCGGGTCCTTTTCTTTTTCCTGGTTTCCTCCCCCCCTTCGCCTGATAATGATAATCCCCTTCCAAGAACCGGCAGCCTCTGGGCGCCCACTGGCCGCTCTCACCTCACACCCTCCTTACCTTAGCCTCTCGGGGCTCCTCCGGTGATTGCGTAGTAATCGAGGTCTAGAACGCCTCGCATAATTCAAAACGCCCCAAATAACTCGCTGCTTTCCCAAAAATGCTCCGTCCTGCGTTAAACACCAAGCGCCCCAAGCTGTAATGACGTTGCTCCACTCATTTATGCCGCACCCTGCGCCAGGTGCCGGAGACTCGAGACGAGACGATTTCGCAGCCTAATGACGAGGAAGAATGAGGATGAGGGTGAGAATCCGAACGAGCCGCTTTCAACCGAACCGTCGCGTCTTTCCCCGGCATTTCACCGGTAACCCTCCCCCGGTTCCCCGGTGTAAGCACTACCCACACTGCGCAATCGCAAAGGCCCTTTGCCGCGTGCGCGTGTACGGCAATACTTCCTAGTACGCACCACCGCGTATGGGCAATCCAGCAGCTCCGTACCTCGCGACACAGACACACATTTGTCGTCAAGACGTGATTGTCACAGGAGGTCCAACACAACTCTCTCACACACCCTCTTGTCATAAGGGAACACCCATAGCTCCCGACCTCCCGGTCTTCCGGCCGGCCGCCCGTACCTGGCTAGCCCTTGTATCGACCGCGATGAAGAGATGGACGTGAGCTAGAGGCAAAAAGAAAAGGGGCGTCCGGCCATGGAGGTGATAATCCCGGGTGATTCTCTAGCAAAACTCTGTCCGTCAATGTTTGAACAATTCGACAGTCGACACTGGCTTGAGAAGCCGAACTTCGTCTGCTCGATGCCGATGTCTCGAGTGGCGCGGGGTCAAGACCTTGGCAGGGCCATGACGTCCAGGCACCACGCGGTTAGGTTTGGTCCATGCTCATGATTGCAGCAGGAAGGATTCCCCATCATCGATGTCGATGCTCTTGCTTCTCCCAGCCCCAGACCCAGCCCCCTAAATGAGCCTCAATCAAGATCTCCGACAGGCAGCTCGTTCGGACATTAGGGCGTGTATGCACTCTTTGCAGTCAACCGCGCGGCCAAGTGAGACAGTAGCTGCTGCTGCCCCGCGTTCCCCAGCCAAGTCCGAGGAGATGGAAGACGTCAAATGCATAGAGTTCACATCTTACTTCTGTAGCTGAAGGATGAGCCTCATCGAAGGTGTATGACAAACCTTCCCCCCGCGTTCTTCAAAAGCTGCATGCTTTTTGTTTCCGCAAGAGTTCAAAGCTTCGCGGGAACGTGGCGGGCAGCTTATGTTGTCGTCGTTCTCGAAACCCCGCGCGATATCAGCACAGGGAAGCCCTGTCTTTGCTGTGCCAACCCCAGAAATCGACAGTTCAATCAGAGGCTCAAACACTGCACCCCAACGTCTGGGGAAAGACACGTCCATCGATCGGTACTGCTCGGGCCAACCTCTGGGTGTGACGGATGAAAGCCACACAGGCGTTCGAAAATGAGACGGGCAGGAACGGGGAAAGGATCTGCGTACGAATACGGCGCACAGCCTGAGGGGTGAAGTTCCAGATTTGAGCCGCTGGGTTCCAGACCGCACCGCGACTGAGCTGAACTCGAAAGGCGGGGAAGCATTTTCAGCTTTCCGGTCAGACACTTTTACCAATGCCACCGTGTTTGTCTGACGGTTTGCTCAGCACCGAGAATGTTTAATTCGGCGGAAACAATCGGCTATGGACTCTTCCGCAGGGCCCTCGACGTAACGGTGCATCGCCGGCACCCATACGGCTTCTCCCCCGTTCGATGCACGGGCTGATCCCGAACGCAACGGCCGACGTTACCGAGCTTCCATCGGCTCAACGGCTTTGGACTGGCTCGTCACTGGATATCAATCGCCTCTTCAGTGGCTTTCCAAGTCCAGTGTAATGCTTGGGTTGGATCAAGCTGACGAAAGAATTCGCCATCGGCGTTATGAATAGTCTGATCTTTGCTTTGGCTTGAACTGGAGTGTAGAACGTTGCGAGTATGGCCTTCTGCGTTGAAACCACAATCTTACTCTTGCAGATGTCAATTTGACCTGTTCAACGTCAAAATGTGTCAATGGGTTCCATTACTGGCCGGCCATCCTTTGCCAAGTGCGAATAGCATGAGTGCAATGGGTATGATGAAGTCAGCGCCAGCTGTGATGACGGAGATGATGCGAACAAGGTTGTTCCGGACAACATCCTGCTGCCGCCGATTTGCCTGACGGTCTGACATGACTGAATCTTGTGTTAGCGACTGAGAGCTCGGCTATTTCCAGATGGTGCAATGAGCAGCAGGCAGGATGTTGTTGAGAACCTGTTATGTTTTCGTCAAGAATTCGCCGACAGCCAGGATTTTTTCCGGGGCTGGCGTGCAGAGTGCAGTCGGGGAAAGGCGGTAGCGCAGATCAGCCCCAGCTCAAAGCGACACGGAGGGATTTGAAGGCGGAGTCCGCTCCGTAGATATTGTGGCTGCGAGGTGAAGAAAGCGCGTGCAAATGCTGCGCGATGGGTTTTACATGGATGGGAGGTGCATCGTCGACGGGTTGTGAAAGCCACTTTCGATGCGACGATAGAGTTCCAAAGTCATAGGCGGCTAGACAAAGGTCAAATGACGACTGGGGACTGGTCCCTGAACAGGAAGTTGAGGCTCAATACGATGTTGCGTGTCCAAGGGGCTGCCCTCCTCGCGTCTTCGGCGTGTCGCAAGACCTATCTGATCGTCGTGTCTCCGTGGGGGGTTGGTCCTGGAGCTTCAAGATCGTCGTGATAATGCATCCAGGCCGCTTGGAGGCCTAGGGTCTTGAAGCATGCCTGCAGACGGAGTTGCCGCATGCCTGCGGCACTGAGCGGATGTGTTGCTGAAAACGATTGAGGCAACAAGGCTCTAGACAGCAGACCGATCCACTTGCGCGCGTAAGAAACCGAAGGTCGCCGAGGTCCACACTGTCGTCCTATTGCAACAGCGTGCAGATGGTAAGTCGCAGGGCTTTGTTAAGTCAATTGTTGGTTCTGCGGGAGTGACTACGATGGATGTCGTGAAGTTTTTCCAAGCGGCGAAGCTCCACCGTACCGACACCCTGTCTGTAAGCCGCGTCGGCCGGTTGATCCATGACGGCCACAGGGACGTGGCGTGAATAACTGAACAATCAAATCTGCACCATTGCTTTCGATGTTCGTCTGCTTGAGTTGAACATTGCGGCATCCCCATAAGTAGGTAGGTGTAACGAGCATGGAGTGGGGGTTTTGCCTACCCACATCAACGGACCCTTGTTGCAGATTCGTCGAGTCTGGATGCAGGAGGCTTTCCCCGACAAGGTGGGAGGTGTGGCAGGTGTGGCATCCTTGTTGAATTGACCAGGGTCACTGCGATGTTGCGTCGCGTTTAGCAACTGGCTAGGCGTCAACCCAAGATGATCGAAAGTGCCTCAATGTGACTGATCATAAAGCAGACCCACGATCTCTGGGGGTGTGTGTGTGCTCGCTAAAACCACAAACCACTCGACGAGACCGTTGGCGGCGACGGACTGCAGAATACCTGGGATATAGCTACATTAGCCTCTGCATATTATCGTCTCGGCCAGGTGAACGAAGCAGGCTGCTGCTGCCTTTGGATCCCTTCAGTGCGGTACAATTTGCGATTCCTTAGCTGGATGCGAGCATCCGGCGCGGCGTACATGATAAGATGATAGCCATGTCTAATGATGGAACAGTGACGTGAAGACCTCTTGGGCGTCTGTGCGGAAGGGCTCATTTGGGTATTCCGGCGGCAACACACCGAGGAAACCAACGGCCACGGCTTCATGCTCTGGTTGCTCAGCTTTCGTAGACTGGGTCAAGACCGTGAACATCAAGTCGGGATGTCTTCTGATATCATGGAACGTGTACGCAAGTCATCGCCAAATCCTCGCTAAAGTCTCGCCGACGCGCTCAGTCATCTCTCTGGGAAAAGTTTGAAGTCCAGTGTCTGCTTGAAAGCAAACGGGAGCATCAGCGGAGATATTCCGTCCTCAGCGAGCGTAAACCCTGTCTGTCCAGATAACAGCGTTTGGCTCAGATGAAGTTTGGACTCTCCGACTGTCCATCTCCACTGAAAAGCCTTGAAGGCCTGAAAAGTGGCAGCTACAGCGCGCCGATCAGGGTCCTGATTCCCGCATGGCACCCTCCCACAAGAAGGTTTTGGCGAAGCGAACTTTGCGGTAGGGCATCAGGGCGGTGGAAATTGACGCCTATTCTTGTCCTAATGATGCCGCCCGCTCCCGGACAGATGAGCGTTGTCTACTTTTGGCGTCGGAACCAAACGCGACAACGCCCCGATTGTTCAAATATGGAAAGCTGTACGCGCCAGTCTCCCTTTCTAGACCCTTTTCGAATCGGCTCAAGTGATGGGAAACAATGGATAGTGCCTTGATACTTGGGTCTGCAGTCAGCGGCCTCCAGTGTCTGTGAGATCAAGCGCCTGAGCTCCAGACTAGATACCAGCCGCAGGAAAGCCCGGTCGATGGTCGCTAGTCAGACATGAGTTGTACGAAAAGATGATACCTGGCAATGTTGCGCGGCGTAGACTGTCGAACTGCCCTTGATGGCCGGCAATGTCAGGGAGTAGCCGTCGGTGGTGATGGGGACGGCACCAGCGGCACAAGGAACGACCTAGGTGTTTGCGTTCGTTGGCAAGCTTATCTTATCTCTGGTTTTCCCCTCCCCCCACCTCCAGACTTTTGGTGTCGTATGTGAGGTTGGAGTTGGCGACCCTTAACAAACAGTCGTTATGCATATAGATAAGCCCAAAGTGGCGGAAGCTCTCCTCCGATGCAAGGGAATATTCCTAGGTTTCTCGTCTCCCACCACCGTCTCCTTAGCGACCGCTCCAATCAGTGGCTCGCGCCTGGCAGCGATGTCGCATGGCTCAGATTTGTTGGCGCTGGCACTGACCTGTCGAGCCCGATGCGGTGACTGGGCGAACTTTTGGCGTTGTCAGAGAGGTAGGTGAGCCAACGACTAGCCAGAGAGCGCAGCTGGCTAGTGACATTGACTAGTCGGCACACACTGCAGGATTGAGTTGATGTGTAGAGGTTGCATACACAACCACCCTCAGCGACGGTACACAAAGATTGGCCATCTGTACGCCGTAAGGGCAAGCCCCCGTTGAGATCCGCAAAGCTAAACCTCTGCCCCGTTTGAGTAGATAGAAACCGAGCATACAAAGAACGTAGCTGGACGGATAGTTGTGCGAGAGACGGCTGCCGTGGGCTGTTGCCCTCATCTCGTCGACTTGCAGCTCCGTACCATCCTTTCAAGCGTCAGGGAAAGCCATGACGGAGGCACGGTCTGAAACATGCGACATCGATTGGATGAGTCGAGGTGGCCGGTGTAGCAGGGAACCGAAAGGCGGAGACAGCCAAGGCAGAAGAATCTGGCAGAATAGTTTATAGGACAAGGTGTGTTGCTGTACGCAGTAGTCGTATCTGTATGTCAGCGCCTCTCCAGCAGGGGTCATGGAGTGGGAGAATGAAAGCCTCGTGGGTTTGATGCGCAACAAGCAGACGCCAGCCTAAGGCCTCAGCTCGAAAGGCTCGTGTTTAGCTGGCGGGAAACTGAAGGTTCCCGCAGTCCAGAGACTTGAGTTTGCTTCAGACGGTGGAGGAGAAACCAGAGACGCTCAAAAACTGGGGAAGCAGATGTCGAGCGTCGGAGCATGCCGGGTGTGAATGTGAATGGTCAAAGAACGCGGAGAAGCTATCTTGAGCTGAACTGTAATTGTTGGACGTAGGTATTGTATTGCAATTCACAGTACCTCAGTCAGACGGTGTACGCGTTGGCGCAGATGGCAGGTTTCAATGCATTCGTGCAGTGCAGCGCAGGGGAGCGGCATAAGAAACAGAGATGGACGGTGGAATGGCTGCCTGCGTGCTGCCGTTCTGCCTGTCTGTCCGAGAGTTCTAGACCTGCTGAGCCAGCCTGTAGCCAGCAGTGTCCCTGCTCTGTCCAGCGGTGCCGCTGCTGAAGTTGCGGCGGGTTCTTGTGGTTCCCGGGGGCTGTGTGCAATGATAGGTTACGGAAATGTCGTTCGTTCAGCAGGAAACAACTGCTAAACATACTCCGTCCCGCTAAGTCGGCTCGACAGCAGTGAGTAGGATGCCGGAACAAAGCCAATCCTCTTGCGCGAGACGCTGCAAGAATGAGACTGGCGGGGCATGGGGAAAGGCATTCATGCCACCGTCCCCGAGAACGAGCGGCTGGCGACATTGATGATGAGCCTGCGGCCTCTGACTAGGCCCCCCCATGACTTGAAAAGATAATCCTGTTCGGTGGCTCAGTCAATGACCGTCACGACTGGAAAGCATCCCGTCCAAACTCAGGTTGTGAATAGCATCGGACGTTTCCTTCCAGCGTCAGCGCCGGTCCACCGTCGCACCGCAGCATCGCACCGCAGAGATATCCGTCCGGAGTTGTGGAGGCACTGGAGGGCCGAGTAGGGATTCGCCCTGAAGCCTCGGTGAGTGGCGGATGGAGCTGCTGCAATTGGGTATCCGCTGCCCATGGGGATTCTCCAGAGCCAAGCATTTCAGTTCAAAGTCTCCCCCTCTTCCCCGTGGAGTCCATCAAGAGTCAGCATGTCTGAGCGAAAGCGATAGGGGACCTGTGCTACCCAAGGTACCGAATTGGCTCTGTTCCCATTCGTCCGTTGCACAGTCCAGACTCCGAATGCGTCAATCGCTTTCATCGACAGACTCCGCGGCCGTAACAGTGACACGCGAGATGCCACGACAAGAATAGTCGGCGTTTCATGAGACATCTCTCCGAACCTAACCTCAGCCCAGCTCGGGGTGATTCGGGCGAGATGAAGAGTCAATATTGAACGAGGCACCGCCCGGGGCTCTGTTCCACTGCAAGGCACTGCCTGCCATGAGCTTTGCCGTCGTCTCGCCTCGCCAGTTTTCCTCATGCTGTGCCCACATCTTCTTATCAACTTACACCTTCTTTGCATGACATGCCTTCCCCGGGCTCGGAAGACGAAGCCTTGATGGCACTGACCATGCTAGGTTTGGGTATACCCCAGAGTGTTCATCCTTCTGCGAGCCCGACCTTTGTCAACGTAACGGGAAACATAGATAGATAGGCTTGCTGCCTACATATGAGGGGAGAGTTTGGCGGAAGCCGGGGAAGTAGAGGCTGCCTTTGAATGGTCGTTTGCGGGAATTAGACGCTCAAGGTACTGGATTGCATAACCAAGAGCTTGCTGATAAGATATCTCAAGATCAATATCGATCGATGCTGCTCCCCGCGATTCCTTTGTGGAATGATGGTTTGTCTTTGGTAATTAAAGATACCTATCCTTATTCAGGACCGCGTTAAATCGACGCCTTGTGTTACCAAGGCCACGCTAGTCCAGAAGCTCTGGAGTTTCTGTCTGTCAGAGCCAATCCTCTGGCATCACCCTCGTCTTTGGCTCCATGGGCGCTGCAGCTTCGCGGCACCACTGCCGTCGCATGGGGCGAAGGGACGTAGGAAAGGGCGAAATGAAGGGTCCTCAGGTTGTCGATCGAGCTCATCGAGCAAGCACCGGATGATTCGCATCTAGCGGACTGGCCGATATCAGGAACAATTGGTAGTGGCCGAGAATGAGGCAGAAGACCCCAGCGGTGCGTTAGACGTTGTGCAGCTAGCTGCTAGTTGGCAGTCTCACACCCCAAGCTATTAGCGATTGGTGCTTGACGGGCTGTGTAACCACCGACCGCGGACCATGGAGGCAAGGATGGCGTCGAATCACACATAGTTGAGGTTGAGGTGGAAAACAGAGTTGGGTGTAGCAGTAGTGTCAGCCGCGATAACGGCCTGGATTGGCCGCTAAAAGCACGACACCGCTATTGTGCACGTAGGAGGCCAGCCGCCAACACCAACGGCACCTTGCGGAACATGTCGGGTGGTTGTGGTAGCAATTTTCTGGGGTAACAGGTGCTGAGGTTACATCCACGCAGCACCAAGGCTTCTGAAGACAAAGTTTGCCTGAAGTTTGCAGAGGCTGCTGGCGACGCTTGCTTTTTGTTAGGTTTTCAGATGTGCCCCAGTGTATGTTATCAGCATGGCGGCGGCCATGACTGGTGCTAATCCCTTCGAGACCACCAGCAACAAGACGTACAGAGCCGCCGAGTTCATGTCGATCCATGATGAAGCAATGGCGAAGAGGGGAAGCTTGGAGCTGGAGGTGCGAATGGAGCTTGAGCCCGTTTGACATGTACTGTATGGCCAAGCGTCCGTTATTTGAGACCTAAGGAACAGTTGCTGGCGGTCAGGAAAGGGTCAAGCTGGGACAGACGATCCTGGAGCTAGAGCTTGGAGTCGACGCAAAAGAGTTTACCGGTGTCCAGGCTTGCCAGGTGCCACTCCAGGCCGGGAAGGGGATGCCTGCAAGTCGAGGCCTGCGTGGCTGCCCTCACGGCAAAAACGCAGACCAAGCCGTGTTTGGGATTCCTTGGGCTCCCCTCGCTACAGGGCCTGAAGCTAAGACGAGCGTGCACGAGGCGGATGGCGATCAGCCTCCAAGCGTGCAGTAGGGGCAGAGAATCGAGATGGTTGGGGTCAATTGACAGAGATGAGAGGACAGCATGTAGGATGATGATGGCAATGATGCCATGGCGCGGCTGTCAAGGCCAGGAGACAGCATCATACCCCCTGATGGATGGATGGGTGATTTCTTGATGCGGTACTCCGTACCACATTTGCCATGCCGTCGGAGGGGTCTCGAAAAGACCAACACGTGTGTGTGTGTGTCTCTGGGCCTTTGGAGGCATGCTGCGCTTGACCAGCAAGGCAAGTCGAGCGAGCAAGAGAGAGACTCGTTAAGTAAACGCCTTGCCGTCGGGTATGTCTGGCGATTGATTGTCGGACATTCGAGGGATGTGGCAGTTTGACCAGTCTGTACTTTGTACGGATATTTGGTAGGTATTGTCGGAAACGAGGCGGAGACTGTCGAGTTCCGAGTGTCCTGCCCCAGCAGCCACGAGGCCATCAATGGAGTCGCCGTGGGGGACATATGGAGCCAACCCAAGCCCTGTACGTGTATCACCGAAGGGCCGACCGAATGCTGTGCGAGGTTGACCGAGGTGAAGGGGCTGCAAGGATGTCGGTGTCGTCGGTGGTTGAAGGGTTCGTGAGATGTCGGTACTCGCAAATGGTCGACACTCGGATTCGATGCAGTCGATGCAGAAAAGGCAGCATCGCACTTGCCCGCGTACTTCGTAACAAATGGCATCGTCGTCTTCGCTGTCGCCGACACCTAGGCAGGAAGGAACCGGGGGCAGAAATTGTTAGCAGGGTACGGGCTGCCCCGCAGTGTCCAAGTCCATGGCACGCTAAAAAACAGCGCCGAGTGACAAGGCCGTCGACCCGGGGAAAGGTTCCGGTCATGCCCAAGGCATCCTTGGCGATGACCCACATCGTAGCCGGAAAATGTGGATCATCTGCACCCATGCCATGCCTCGACTGGACTGAACTGAGAGTGGGAAGGAAGGTACGAACACCACACTGGCACACTGGCAAGTACGGTACATACGACAAGTCGAGAGAAGGAGGTGCCTGCCGCCAACATGAAGCACCCCAAGTCGACTCCAACAAACCACCCGTCGTCTGCGGCCTTCCAAATGCTCCCCTCAGCCAATGACTTCATCCAGATACAGGCCGACATCTTGGGTTTTCAGCATCTGGCAGCTTTGATCGGCATGATCAGCAACAGAAAACACCTGGCAGGCACGAATAGAGACGGGAATATCAAGATGAGACCCTGCGCGAAGCACAGGGAGACTGCACCACATCCGCATACTATCTCTGATACTAGTGCATCGAGGACCCTTGAATATTCCCAAACACACGTTCGCCGCCGTCTTGTCGTCTGGATATCGGCCATCGTCCTTCTCTGCACGCCTTTTCTTCTGCCCACCTATCGAATCCATTCCAGGCCTGTCTTGGACCCCCAACTTGCATCACGCGGCCTGCCTACCGAGGAGACGGACTCTCGGCTTCAGCGGCGCCAAATCCTCCACGCCGCCCGAAAATGTGAAGCCCCGGGTACCACGAAGAATCTCATAGTCAAGCCGGTGACAAGGGCGAGACCAAGATACCGAAGGGAAAGAAACAGACGTCGTCTCCGCCAGAAGGTCGAGACCTCGCAGCTGCGTCGTCCTCAGTGGGCACAGCAACGTGGAAGTTGCCCGGGGCGGGCGAAGAAAAAAAAAGTTTTCGAGAATATTTTTTGCGCTCCATCCTGACTCCTTGCCAGGATCTTGCCGACGACCCCCTGTCACTTTGGGATCATTTGTCGCCTCGCCAATTTCCAGCGTACCAGCAGACGGACGACGGGTCCTTTTTCTTCCCTTTGCCTGCCTGGCTCGCCCTGGACTCGACTGGCCTTGGTCTGAAATAGGATTGCAAATTCGCCCTACCGGAACCCTCAGACACTGCGGCGTCCGACCAGCCGGGGATCGCAACTTGGCCTGGGCCTTAGACCCAATGTCCATCCATCGCCATTGTCAGTGCCCTTTCGAGTCTGGTCCATGGGTGCCTTGAAGCACTCGTCGTCGCCTCCGTCGTCAACTCCCTCAGTACTATGCCTCATTAAGCCAGAACGCATACCAGCCGACCTCGTCTACGACGCCATCGTCCACTTCGACTTCTCAGCCCAGAGGTCCAAGTCGAGAAACAACCCAAAACAACTGCGCAGGCTGCTGCCGTTGGCACTGGCGGCGTGTGTGTACCTGTGTTCTGTTCCACCGGCAAAACGGGTTCGTGTCTCGATCACCTGACTTGCAAGGCGTGATTGTCTCCGGGATGGTTTGAGAAGAACGACAAACGTCCCCACGTTGACGTCTTCGTGTCAGGGACACCGAATGAGACAGGCAGTTGAAGCCTGGATACGGCGGAAGATCACAGATCAAGAGACTGAAGATCATCGGGACCTACACATCCCCGGGTATCATTCCTCTGCCCAGTCGGCCTTTCGGAGAGGCGTCTGTTTCCATACTTGAGGCATGCACTGTCATCTCGACGCTCCAACCAACAGTGTCTGTACAAGCACATCTCGATGAAGCTACTACATGCGCGTCTATAAGTCGTGCCAGAACGGGTACCTGGGCGTCTTCATTTCATCCAATGTGCCGTGGTATCCTGGGCTGGGATTGCAACCTCCCATTTCCCCAGAACTCACCGTGCACATCTCTTGTGGTGCTTCCCTTCCGTATTGGTACGGCACCGTGTCGGACGGGCGTGCTGCACACGGCGGCTGTCTCTGGTACCGGACAATCAGCATCCATTCCCGGCCACGTCCCGACGTCCCTGCTCTGCGGTGCACTGGCATTTTGATATTCAAAGCTCCACGAACCATCAAGGCTCATGCAGCCGTGTATTCGAACACACGTTGCCCCCCGAATTCCAGCGGCTGGGATTTTCCGCTACATCGTCTTGGCCAACTTTTCTCGGTTCGCTCTCTCATCATCTGGCGGTGCGTTGCCCCGGATCGTCCAGTCTCCAGTCTTGTCTCTGAACTATCCCGTCGCCCGCCACGCATGTAGCTCACTTTACTGCCCATTACCCGGCCGTGCTTCCCCTGGAAGAGAGTGGCCATCCCTTGCGAAATAATTGAAATGGGCATTTGGGGGTTTTGTCTTACGGCGTCCCTTGAACCTGGAGAAAGGCGCATCATCCCGCCTCCGCATCTCGTCACCTCGCCTAGCCGACTCCTTGCGAATTCCAAACCTCAATTCATTATCTTATCCGGTGTTGACAAACCATTTGGTCTGCCACCGACACCCACGCCGGATTCGCCGCCTCGCCGTTTCGTGTCTCTCCTGCGCTGGGCTGCGTGCCCGGGCTTGATCGAGCGAGCTTCAGAAGGGGGCACTTGCAGATATATATTGTGCTGCCTCCCCCAACCCCCCATCGCGTGGGCTCGTCCAGTCACCCATCATTGTCTTGTCGTGTAGTAAGAGTCGACAAATAAGCTTCGAGGTATGTACCGCAGTACTTGTTCCTCTCTACGCTACGTACAGTTCGCATCTTGCATCTCTCGCTCCTCTCCTCTGCCCCTCGATACACTCTCACTCCCACTCCCACCCCAGTTGTCGGTCTGGCTGCACGCTGCCACACTTGCATCTTGTGTGCGTGCATTGGCTTGCATGTCTGATAAACGCTTGCGCTGCTGCACTGCTCTCTTGCGTAGTGTGTGTAGCGTGTGCTTCGTTGCTTCCTTCCTTCCACCTTGCACACTCCTCCACTGCCGTATCCCTCCCCGTCCCCTTACCTCATGCCCTCAGTGTCGGTATGGTATGGGTTGCCATCCTCAACTGTACCCTTTCCCTTGCTTTTGCTCTCACTCTGCGCTTGCATCTCCAGCCAGCCAGCCAGCCAGCCAGCTCTCCATCCATCCAACCGTCTACGCATGCTTCTCACACCGGTTGCTTGTTTTTACCTTGCGGTAGAGTTCCATTGCAACAGCACTGCACTTTCGGGCAAAGTACGTACCCCTCCATGTCGTCCGGCCGTAGGTAAGTCGATACCTACGTAAGGAGCTTCCTTGTACGTAAAGTACTCGGTGGCGTTCCGGACTATGGCAAAGTACCTTTCGCATTGCTGCAGCAGCTTCTGCACCGCACACTCACACTCACAATCACCTAACCGCCACTCGTTGCTGCCGCTGTCGCTGCTGCTTGCTGCTGGTGCTGATGCCCCGGTCCCTTCCCCCCGGCTCCCCCCAAGCCCACGTCTTCGTCCACGTCCATGTTCCACGTCCCACATCCCCCAGTCACCAACCAAGCAGGACATGTCTGGTTCTCCAGTTGTCAATCCTGTTCAGTCCAATCCCCAGCCAAGTCTAGGTCACTTTCTTTGCTCGCTTGGGGGGTCTTGTCTGGAGAATCTGCAGTCAGTCATCAAAGTCCCGTCACTTTGCGCGCGTCCCCCAGCCCAGCCCAGCCGGCCAGCCCACGTCCTCGCCTCCATCCGCATGTACAAAGTAGTGTACCATGGAGTGCCTGCGGTAGGTCCCTACATCACGTACATGCCATACCCACAGCCCACGGCCTTGGACCTTCTTGGACAACACCTAAGAGGCTTGGAGACTTTGTGGGAGGGGGATTACGCCGTACCTACCAAAGGCAGACAGAAAGAGAGGCGGCGGAGAGGGGGTCCAAGTACCTACGTCCTCCCACCATCACCCTTGCTTGCACCATCAAGCACCTTTCCCGAATAATAAGACGCAAAGGCAAAAAAAACTGTGTCTCCCACACACCCCGGAGCGTCATCTCCCACGCCCCTCTGCATCTCTGCACTCTGCCCCCCTCCTCTTCGTCCCTGACCCCTTCCCATGGCCCTCGTCTCTCAGTCTTTCCCCCCTGTCCTGTCGTCTCTTGCCCTGGCCGTCTCCCACTTTTTCTGTTCTCCCAGGCCAAAACTCCACTGCGCGGGCGAGACGAGACCTGCAAATCAGCCTCCAGGCTCGAACGTGCCGGTCTTCGTTCCAGCTTCTCGATCCGCTTTCCACCGACTCCATTTCCTATCCTTCCCTACCCAGTATTTTACTTTTTTACCTTTTTTTCCCTCTCCTCTTCTTAACCCTGCACCACCACTTTTGGTACTTTTACCTATTCTCCCATCCATCCATCCATCCCTCCCTCTCGGATGCTCATGGGCTATCTCTGCCTTTAACTATCCACCTACCCGACTCAAACAAATACCTACACCTTCCCTCTCCCTGCCACCCGTACCAACACGGCCAGTTTTTGACACCCGTTTGCGTTTCCAATGCTGCGATATCTGTTTCTGCCATCGCTCGTCCTCGAACGCCGTCACTGACTTCGCCTACTCACTCGCCAGCCAGCAAGCAAGCAAGCCAGCGCAACGCAGCCATAGCCAGTCTTGTGTGTGTCTGTCTACTTTCACGCCTCGCCAGCTACAATTCTCCGCCTTTTCCACTGGCGAAATTCCCCGCGAATCGCTCCAGTCACCGCCTTTGTTTCTTGGGACGCCACCGCGCTAGGTCCTGAGCCACCAAAAACCTGCACGGAATAACCAACGGCCTGGTGTAGAACGAATAAGAAAAGGGACCGTCATCCTCCCGCCCCAAGCAGCCCCCTCTCAGCTCTTCCCTGCCGTCCACCCGATCCCGACTTCTTGGTCAACGATCTACGAGCTTCTGCTGCTAAGACCATCTTGCCTACCTACAACAACAAATCTGTCACCACCAAAACCCCCCCTTGGATACTTATGATCGATCCTTCTTGTTCCTGCTTAGGAGTTGCGGCGATTAGGGACTAACGTTCCTCAATTCGCCCAAAACATCTTCACAATGGCTGTCGTTCTATCGTCAGAGGAGAACACCTACTTCTCCTCTTCCAACTTGCGTCGGTCGCACTCTCAACCCAAGTTCGTAACGAAACAGTCCGGCTTCCACACGTCCGCTTCTGCAAGTCAAATCAGCGACGCCTTTGCGGATTCGAAGGTATATCCCGACTCTGCGCCATCTTCTGCTCCATCCTCTCCTAGAACCGCCCATGCCGAGTCCACCGATTTGTCTTGCTCATCAACACCCGCCAGCAATGTCTCCATTGCCTCCGACTGCGACGACACATTAGACCTCGCCGTGCATGCCAACGACCACTTTGTAATTCCTCATTATGGGGAATCCGGCTACTTTGATCAGGTAGAAGACCTGGAACCACCGACAAGTCCCAGGACGGGTGATTCGTACACGGTTTCGCCTGTCGACAACGACACCGAGGGCGACACATCTAGGCCAAACACGCCAGAGTTTATCCTTGACGTTGAGCACGCGGAAGACGACACTGCGGTCCGCGCACAACCGTCACGACACGTCGACTACCTATCGCACAACTGGAAAGAGGAGGACATTTGGTCATCATGGAAGTTCATCGTGTCGCGGAGATCAGAATACAGCAATGCCGCCCGCTTAGAAAATGCGTCGTGGAGAACGTGGATGAAGGCGAAGAACAAGCTCAAGACGGTGTCTCCAGAAACGCTCAACTGGTTGGTATACTGCAATGCTGAAATCTGACCCTCACTGACCCTTTTGCAGGCTCAAGGACTGTGATGTGACTTGGCTCTACGGACCGTTGCAGACGGGTCCGAATACGTTGAACCCTATCAGCACCGACCCTAACAGTGCTAGGCTGACGAAGAACAATTCCTTCGTCAACAAGAAGCCTATCCTCAAGAAGAGGAGCATGTCGGAGATCATGCTGCAGAGGTCACTATCTGCCTCTTCCCTGGTCAAACAGGCCGCTGCAGCCGTCCAGGCTCAGGAGAAGGATGGCAGGAGAAGACTTGCACGACCGACTTTGGAGCGTGCCTCAACCGACTACGTCACATTCCCATTTTCGTCAAGGAGGTTGAGCCGCGAGAGCTCAAATTTGTGCCCGTCCAGCACCTCTTCTGGCATTATCTCACCTAGCAGTGAGAAGAAGCACATCCACTTCAACGAGCAGGTGTCTCAATGTATCGCGGTTGATATCAAGGGTGATGATGACGAAGATGAAGATGCCGACACGGAACGTTATGACAATAGCGACTCGGATGAAGGCGCCATCATGATGAAGAGGTCTAAGACGAAGAAGAAGATGCCTCTCATTAAGAAGAAATCGGCAAAGGCGGCTGCCGCTGCCGAGGGCAAGACGATTGCCATGCTTCCGTCTACGACATTGAAGTACCGAGAAGACACGCCTGAGCCACAAGAGACGGCAATGAAGCACAGCACCGGCGTCTACCGAAGCCCCATCATGTCGCCCTCATCTTCTCAAGAGACCCTCCGACCATCAAAGGGATCCGGAAAGTTTTTGTTCGACGACGATGATGATGAAGAGGAGGATGATGCTTCCATGGGCTGGCAATCACCAACCAAGACCGACGACAAGTCAACGGGCTTACAGCGATCATCGTCCACCAGCAGTCTGAACGCCGAACCGGCTGGCATGCGTAGGACCTCGTCAGGTATGTTCATGCCATATGAAGAGGGGGAATCATCTTCCAACGAAGGCATCATCGGCCGGGTCATTGATACAGTTAATACAGCCCGCGACATTGCTCATGTTATCTGGAACGTGGGTTGGAGGAAGTGAAGAGGTCAGCCAAGGAAGGTCTCGGATTCTCAATCGATGAACAACAAAAACCCGGCACGACGGCCGTCACCAGTGGATGTACGATACGGAGGAAGTTGGCGCATCAGCCACTGTTGCGGGGACATAATCGGCTCATACAAGGCCACGGATTCCGACGTAATGACATCATCGAGGGAATTTTCACGCAGCGGATCATCACTACTGGTCACGGAATCGACATAAATGGGAAACGGGTTGGGCATCGGCGCTTCGGCACAGCGAACATTTGGAACGGGCTGGTTACTGCCCTCGACACAGGTGCAACTGGAATGTTGCGTGGGGGTCTAATGACAACACACGGAAACACGCATGTAACAATTTTAGGAGGGATTTGGGGGAAACTGGTTGGTTATTGTCATCATGAACTGGCACGCGATTTTCGATCCAGGGAACCAGGGTTTTCAGCACCGGCGCATTGGAAAGAGGGCGGAGAACAAAAGAAAATGATTTGTTTCACAACACAAGAGCTGGTTGGGTCTCACCGGGAACGCTTCCTCAGGGTGCTCACGCTAGCGTGGTTGCTGATCTGGGGTCTCTGCATGTCATGTCTCACGCTCAGGTTTGCGTGACCGTGGCTGGAAGACACTTTTTCGGAGCAGCGCCTCAGACATAACATTGGGGCATGTTGGCGATGGCTTGCATAGAGCCTGGGGATTAAGGGATGTGGAAGGGAACTTGGGGGCCTCCAAAGCGTGTGAGCGGGATGAGACCCACGGCATTAGTACATAGAAGTCAAAAAAGCTCGAACAAATGAATCGACACGGCGAATGCCAATCATGACAACATTTCTGTTTGCTTCTCGTCATTTGGTCTGAGTGTGTCCGGCCGTTGGGCTCGTGGACAGTGTGTTGTGTCTTCTTGCGCCAATGTCTCGGTTCATTCGCTGCGATTATTGCTTTTTCACACCTGGGCATTAGGGATGGCAGCTGTAATCGTCTTTGACCGCCATGGAGGCAATTCTCTCTTGCTGCTTTGCACACACCAGAAATTGACTGATGTGAGAGAGGGTTGCCCGCAGCCGCCGTCCGATAACCTCCGCGGCCGCAGATTGTTTTCGTTGATCCGATCATCCGAGTCAAGCAATCCATCCCCCATCCCCCCTTCCCCGTGGGAGGGAGAGGCGTCATGGAGGCGGAGGTGATTACGTGCTTTTTTTTCTGTTCCCCGCTCCCGTAGCCCCCGGGCCCGTGAGGCTCTTTGGGAGATGGAGACGGAGATCTGGTTAGTGCCTTTTTTGGGGGCGTAGGTGAGGATGGCGGGTGGGGAGTGAGGCTGGTTTATGAGGCTCTATGGGGGAATCTAATAATCTATCTATCGTCTATCTGGAGTATCCCTGCGGTTGATCGCCTTCGCTTGTCGGGTGATGGTGCCATTGCCACGGTTTTTTAATGCTTAGTGTAATCAATCTCTCATTTTTGGATTTGGTGATCTGCTATTGTGTAAGTTTGCGGTGGTGGTAGGGACGGACCGAGGATGGATGTGGTGGATGTGGTGGGATGGATGCTCAGGGACTTTGTGGCTCGTGTCAGGTTGCTTTGATTGACGGGGAACTGAGAGAAGGGGTCCTTCCGCCGACGATCTATTTTGTTTCTGTATTTGCTTGGGTTGTGGGTTTTTTGTGGATGATGGGCAGGCGGCGGCGGCGGCGGAGGCCGGCCGGCCGGAGCTATGCAGGTCTGATGCTTGTTCCATTACACGAAGTTTTTTGGTCTTCACGTTTTCAGGGTCCTCAGGGTCCTTGAGTGTTTTTTTCCCTCTCTCCTGATGGTGGAGAAAGAATGTGGCATTGAAGGTTATCTACGACCTATGCCGGTTTCTTGAGTCGTCATGCAGGACATCACACACACACACACTATTTACCACCGCAGTATGGTTATCTCTCTTTTTTTTTGTGGGTTGCGGCTTTTTGCTTGTTTCGGTAACTTGGTGGTGTAACTTTCTCGGGCCTGAGTCGATGCGTTGTTGAGTAAGGTGAGTGGGATTACGAATTGCGTGTGAGAGTTTGTTGTTTAGAGGGAAGGATGGGAGGGGAGGGGGGACGACTTGGACAAGGTTGCGGGTTGCGTTTGCGGCATACCTTTGGACCTTGGTTCTCTTTCCTGCGGGCAGTTCGAGATAACCGGGGCAGTGCGGGAGCCAAGGGAGGGGGGGGAGGGGGACACTGAAGCCGGAGGGAGACGTGGAGGTGGGGGAGGGACCACTGGAGAAGGGCGGGGTGAGAGCACCGAGAAAGAGAGAGCGAGAGGTTCGGAGACTTTTGCGGTATCGGGTTTTGATAATGCACGATGAGGGCATGATCCCGAACGCAAAAGGGGCGTGGAGAACCACCGCGCAATTGAGGGCGTTTTTTTTTTTGGTCCCCCTTGCTTGTGTTACGTGTACGTACGTTTTGCTTTCCGTCTCAATTCACATAATTTTTCCTGGGCGGTGGCGAAAAAAAAAAAAACAGACAAGAAAAAGAGGGACTGGCTGCGGTCTGGATTTCTGGAGGGGGGTGCGGTGCTGCCCATGGGGCGGGCGGCGGCCGGAGGCGGAGAAGGGGACCCTGAGAAACTTGAGAGGCGTGGTGTTTTACATGCATGTTGGTGTAATGTTGCATCTATGTAAGCTGCAGGAAGGGTTCTTGTTATCTTGGTTTTTATCTTACGGTCTGGTTATATTTCCTTGTATGGCGTGCGGGTGCAGCGACGATCCCTTCGTGTGTTCCCTTCGGAGAGAAAGGTCGTTTCTGGGCAGTAGGGCAGGCACTCAGTACGACTGGACAGGCGCCGGGTTACTTTATTGGGTAAAGCGGGGGCTGGGGGGTGTTGATGTAGTACATAGTACCTGGGGGTGTTCGTGGCGCGTATGCGAGATACGAGGGGGGAGGTTCGTAGCCATCTCGAGGAAGAGAGGTGATGAGCAAAGATACTGGTGATGTGTGCTGACGCAGGCTCGAGGTGGAGGGAATTGTGGATGACGGATAGTTGTCTGTGATGGAGAGACAATTGGACGTGGGGGCCGGCCTAATGAAGACGATCTTGCTGTACGGAAAAGAAAGAAAAAAACCCAAAGGTGGTAGCTAGCATTAGCTAGCTATAGCTCCTGAGCATCAAATTCTCGAGGACTGGGGAAAGGGCGAGGAGAGACATGCTCGTATGTCCGAGGAGACGGGGCCAAGGGAGAAGAAGATTAGTACGAGCCTCTGGGCAGCAAAATGCTGCGGTAATTGACATATTTCGCAGTGAGATACGCAAATGTTTTGCAATGTTTGGGAACTATGGATAGCTGGATTGGATACAGCTCCCGAGCTGTCAATGTGTCTACGCCGGTTTCTTGAACCTTTTTTTTTTTTTTTTTTTTACGCCCGTAGCTCCCCGTTGTCGAGGAATTGACCAATCAAAGGCGTCAATTCGGCTGCGTGTCACTGTGCCCCCTCCAGAGTGTTTTCTCGATGCGGATGCGGCTGAGGGATGGTGTGAGGGAGCCGCGTTCCTGGGGTTGGAAGGCGTGGTTCTGGATGTGTCTTCCCCCCCCTTTTCTTTCTTTTTTTTTAAACCTCGCTCTCTCTCCGGGGAAAAGAGTTTGGATTCCTCGGTGTGTTTTGGGATATTAGATCCCTCATGTCCCGCGTTTGAAAGGGCGCCAGTTCGGCTCTTATCGGTGGAGTCTGTTTCTGGCTGGCCAGGCCCCCCCCCCCTTTTCCTGCTTCTGGTGTAAGCTCCTGGGGGCCGTGGGGTGTGAGACTTTTTGACAGTTGAGGCGTAATGGTGGCGGGTGTTCCTCGGAGAGGAGCCGTGTGGAGGGAGCTCGGGGTGGGTTGTTCTGTGTGATGGGGATGAGACCTCTTGGAGTTGGAGGCGTCATTGAAGATGTTGAGTCTTATGTGACGTCGAAATTTTGAAGACATGCATTCTCTGCGCTCTGGTAGGCTCCTCGGTGGTTTCTTCAAGGACCCGGTCCTGGCTGTCACTGCAAGAGACGAGTGGAATCCTGTGCTCCCGCAAGTCTGGACTTCATCACTGAGCCTGCAAATTTCAGAAAACGCTGATATTAATGCCTTTGGCTAAGGTTTTATGCTACCTTATGAAGATCGATCGTTATCCTTGTGGCTTCGGTCTGCTGAAAGCACCTCAGATGCCTGCATCATCAACTCGATTCCCGACCTCTCTCGAACCGACGTCGCTTTGAAATCCTGTGCCAGACCGCTCCCCCTCTCGCTTAATTGCTTGTTCTCCAAGTTCCCGTGTGAGAAAAGGCCCAACCATTGTCTGAGAAAGCTTCTATAACACGGCATGTGAGATGTTCTCCATTACGTCGGGACCGTGACGGCGGGCATAGGCCGTGAGGAAATTGGCGACACTCTGAAACGTATGACATTAGGCATTCGAGAACGCGATTTATGTGTCCTCCATGTCGCTCTCAGTGCCCTGGAACCATTCGATGATGCGAAAACCCGTGAGAATCGTTTCCTGAGCATGTAGGGGAAAACCATGCTGTAGATTCTGCATCAGGCGCTCGTCGGACAGGAGAGCCATCCGTCTGATGAACTTCATGATCTGTGTGATATTGTCGGTAGCAGGAGATGCGTCCACCTCGTCGTCTCTTCTGATTCTCTTGCGTCCGTTTGGTGACTCCTCATGCTCGTCATCCGGCTCGTCGGTATTGCCTCTGCGGCGCTTCTTCTGGTCATCAACCTGGCGCCGTTCTGCCTGGTTTCCGTTCTTTGACTTTTCTATGTTCCGATTCTTCATGCCATCGCTTCTGTGCTTCTCGTGGACATTCCTTTTCTCCTGGCCTCTCACTACCTTCAAGTCCCGAGTCTCAACCTTCCTCGACTTGTCTCTGACCACCTCCCAAGAGCTATCTTTCGGGATGTCAATGAAACCTTTGCCGTTCTCAATCTCCGTGGTCTTATGATTGCCACCGTCTGTATAACGCGCTTCATCGTAGTTGTGGTCCCTCAGATTTGCATAAGATGGCTTGCTGGATTCACCGACACTGAAGATGCACATGCTTGTGTTGCTCTTCTCAATCCGTTGAAGTTTATTGGCCCCGTCTTGCTTCTTGTCTCCCTCAGACTCTCCATATTCTCGAGACATGTCGTCTTGTGGGGGCTCGCTGTCTCCTTCGGCTTTCTTCTTAGAGGCCATCTTGTTTTCGACTTCGCCTGCAGGTGTATCATCCGAGTTATGTAAATTCTCCGAGCTCTTCTCCAGCTCCTCGAGGCTGTTCTCGCCTGGGGCCATGATCATAGTATTCAGCTGTTGCTGGTTGAGAATACCGTCAGGCCTGTCGGTGTCTCCGCTCTCATCGAGCTATATATTGACTTCCTAGCGGTACTTCTGCCACTGGCAGCTATCTTTGTTTGCTGACCTATTCTCCTTGTAGTTACGCTTGGTGTTTCTCAATGCTTGATTCTTGACTTGAATTCCTGTTCTTAGTCAACGTTCTCGCTTGTGGTGCGTAATTCTTTCTCAAGAGCCTTGCAAACCTGTAATTGGATGTAAGTCGCGGCGCCTTTGAAGATGTCGCATCATCAGACAAGGTGTGGGTACTTGATAGATATTGTGGATTGAATAGGAGAGGAAGTAGTTATCATAGCCGTAGATAATGGAGTATTTATATTGTTTGTCAGTAAATGCTAGTTGGACAAGTCGTAGGAAACAACTACCTCTTAAATGCATAGGGAACTTTACTTGAATAGACACACGTCTTTGGTAATGTTGGTTTTGGACGCTGGTTTTGCTTTCCCGCTTTGCTGGAGCAAGCTTTTACCTTCAACCTCGCTCCTTTGGTCAAGATTCAAAATTGTAGACATTCCATCATTCGGCTCTTCTGCACTTCACTGCAACATGAAGTCCCTCAGCCGTTGACGTGCCCCACGACGACCAGTGCAGCAATTGTCTTGACGATGAAGTGTATCAACCCCGATATTATGTGAATTGACACTGCTGTTGAAAGGGGACTGGGTTTCCAATTCTTAGACAAGACGACAGAGCCTCCGCCTTGGGAGATAGGCGAAATGGACGACGGTGTATGCATGACCTTCTGGTCTGTTATGAATGCTCGAGGGAAACCTGTTTAATTACCAATGACTGTGATCATTCTTTTTCGTCTTGGTTTTGTTCTAATGATTGTATGGGAATACTCTACAGATGAAGTGTGTAAGATGAAGAGTGGAAAGTGAGCCATCATGCTTTGTCAGTCGACAATAGTCAATCTAGTCTACAATCATGCTATCATCCTTCTCCAATCAGCCTCAAAGTGAGAGAGCGGGTGGATTGCTTGTGTGGGATAGACTGTGCTCGAGCTCAGTCTGATTTTATTACCAGAGGACCTGCAGCAGCGACAAGATTTCTACCGTGATTATCACTGGTGGTCGCTAGTCTTTGACGTCGCGTATGTTCTCCTGCCATACGCCCAAGGCTAGTGCGGCTATGAAGTCCCGAGCATTGTCAGAGTCGTATCAGCCAACATTCACTGAATGGATTTTCGCATAAAAGGCACGAGTTGTAGGTAGGTCAGAACCTGAGCCGGCACAATGATAGTGCAGCCAAGACTCTGGTATTACAGCAAAGCATGCTACAAATTTAAAGAGCAGATACAAGTATTTGCTTCAAGACTTTTGCACATTGCCATCGTTTCCATCAATGTTTGACATCCGGTGTTGCGAGTATACCACTCAAGTATGTATATGGAATAATCTGATGATGCTAGCAAAGCTGACAGATTGATTCGACCAGGTAACGAAGGTAGCTTGACATCCATAGCTTCAAAAGCCAATTCCCCGCGACCCGAGATTCCAAGCAGCCGAGGAAGAAATCGACGGGGGGGCTGTTTTGTGACAGATTCCTGCCTCCAAGAAATTGTGCTAGAGAAGAGCCATTAGAGAAAAGAAAAATGGGCATAATAGAGTCTTAAATACCCTTACCGGAGACCACTGGCGCTCGACCTGTTCCTTTGACCTGCCTGATCGATCGCCAATATCTCAAGAAAGGAAGTCTGCCAACACGTTTTAGAGCTGAAAGTAGGCTTTGTAATGCCCAATTGAGGGTCGTGGGTAATGTCCCAACAGACGTTCTCATCTTTAATATACGAGGGAAACCATAAGGTTTTAAGGAATGTAGAATCTGCAGAAGAAACACAACTTTCTCGCCATTGACGTCTACGTCGACGACATATCAGTGTCTGGTAACTAGTTTGCGGAAAATCCCTCGCAGCTGGCGACTTCGACAAAGCTTCGATTGGTATTCTTCGAATAAGTCAAAGATCTCAGACTGCCAAAGATGATGGACGGGAGACGACTCTGCCATATCGACGCTTGACCTAGTCACAAACCTTCAGTCCACGTAACATTCAAGCATGGACGAGATCATGTTTGGCAGTTGAAGTTTCGACGTTACAGCAGCCTCATTGTTTTGATAGACCAGACATAACAGTGCCATACTTTTTAAAGGAACTCAAGCTGGCGGCTAAAACGCGAACCAGGCAAGCTAGAAGCTTCTAACGCCGCAGATATCTTTACCATTTCATAGCAACAATAAAAGGGCCTTGAAATGCCCGATACAACTGGATCAAGATCCGTTGTCAGGATTGACAAGTGTCTAGGGCACAATATGATATAGCTAACTCCTGATGAATGGGTTACTTGAGAGTTGGAAGTTACATGGAGAGAGGCCCCTTCACTGTAATAATCAACATTGAAAGAACATTGGAAGAATCTACCGGTATGCATGTATACAGTTCTGATACCACTGAGAGCAACAGCGCCGGCAACTGAAACGATCGCAACGACATCGATGCGCACAAGAGGTCTCTTGGTAATGGGAGCGGCCCTTGATTCATCAGCTATCGTTGGCCAACGCGTCTTTGAAGAACACCCAACAGAAAACAAGCGGGCGATTGTGTTCTGGGCAAAGAAGGTAGAGCGACAAACGTCATCTTATAGAAAGGGGACAACATCTCAGTATCTACCCGAGGAAGAGTTCCTAGCCACTCCGACCTTGCGAGGGAGCTCATATGATGCTATCCATAGAATCAGTCCAATATGCGTTCTGCAATTGCAATTTTAAGTCAGACAACGCAATTCCCCTCACGTAGGCGCTGAGAAGACACAATTGAGCTTCGGTATCTCGTGGATTCGACAAATGCAGACTTCGTGGCGCTTCGTTCAAATTTTTGATCCCTGGAGGAAAACAGTTATAGTAAAAGACATCGTCAACAGTCGACATCCAACCCTGTCCGTCGATCCCTTTTGGTTATTCAGTGACGCCAACCTGAGATAATCGCCGCAGTGTAGCATTTCAGTCGTAGGTATATGCTTTAAGATGGATGCATGGCGGGAAAGTATGCGATGCAGGGCATCCTGAAAATGAAAATTTTTGTTGCAGAACATTGGATCGCGGACGTGTCAGCTGCGATTTGAGCTGCTATTTCAGCTGCTACTTGAGCTGCTTGTAAACTAAGTGGCCCTACAGGAGCTTCACTCATCGGCAGAATTCACGAAGCGCGGACGAAGGAGTCACACATCAGAACGCCAAGGAGATGTAAGAGCTGGGTATAAAAGGCGGTATGATTGCAAGTCCAGGAATCAGAAGCAGGCAAAATGAACCCTTCTGACTGACTTCTGGAACTTTTTATAAGCACATATGAGGCCAGATCCTCAGACGCATCATGCACAATAAGTACAGTCTGCGTTATCGATCCAAGACCTCCAGAAAACTCTCTGAGTGTTTATCATTCGCCAAATAACGAGTCGGAGACGGGGGAAGACGGCAGCGCTGGGCAGTTTTTAGAAACAGCTGGCCCTGAATGAATCCCCACAACCTCTCGAGGGAGGCAGAGGTTGACTTATGTTTTGTCACATGATTCAAGCGGCATGTTACCAAGAAGACGAATTCGACCTCATCGATCGGTTGTGGTTTAGGACCATAATAGAAACGGCGCGGGATTTAAATAATGTTACCGTTGCCTGGGCCTCGTAGGGAATAATGTACTCAGTGGCCGTGTGGGTGTGTATCACCGCTTCGCCGATCTCATTCAGACTCGTAAAATTGGCCAGAGCTGACAACGGTCTCAGCGAGTATGAAAATGTAGCTTCCGAGCTCATCAAATGGTTGAAATGCAAAAGAAGAGCGTTAACACAAGTTCTACTAAGTCCAGCCGAAACATGAGCGAAATACCCAACTAGTGCTTCACTCTATGGTCGTATTACGAGGGCAACGTTCACGGCCATAACACGCAGAAATGGGTGTTTCCAAGACCCGACGCGAAGAGAGGCAGATTCATGTGGATTATCAGGGCGGAAATCATTACTGTCTTTGAAATAGTTGTTCTGTCTGCCTGATATTCTGTACCGCCCTTCCTGAAGCAAGCACATGTGCTTCTCCGGCTCGTCGCGCTGGACGGAAAAGGATGACTTCACATCATAGTCCCCAGACGTGCCCTCCCTTTACCGACAACCTTCACCCTCCACGGCGAAGATTCACCCAAATCATCGCCAAAGATCCCATAGTATGTGGCTGCCGCGTGTCTATGTATCTAGACCAAGCCGAGACAAGACTCGGAAGAGTAAGAGATAGACATCTGACAAGATCGCCATTCGTGAGACTAGGGTGGTCTCTCGGGCAATACCATGTATATTTAGACGGTTTTCTTGCTTGCGGATGCGATCTGGTACCGGGTGGATGAGTTGACGAGCCGAATCCGAGCTTGGAGCTGAGACTGGCCACGCACAGCTTACTTGCAGTAACCTCGTCATAATAGACCTGGCGCGGAAAATGAAGCTGAGATCATGACCCGGAGAGCTTCACCGAGAGTGCCAGGGGCTGTTCGGCATGCTGTCGCACCCCACAGCTAGCCTGCTTTTGAAACGGGCGAACTTCCGCCAGGAAATTTTGCACTCATTATCGTATCGTGTCGTATGGAACCCTTTGCCTGGCGTGTTACGCCCAAGTCCGCCAGTAACCCATCACTGCTTCATGGCACGCTGCCCGCCTGCCACTTATCCAACAAGCCGACATTCCATTCCTTGAAAATCCGCTCACTCGGCGGGAGAAGCTCGGTGCTGCTCCGTAGAACCTCCGCTGCTCGAGAAATATCCGCCATGGGAAGATTCACCTCCTGCACATCCGACGTCATAGTCTCCAGCATCGCGTCCGCCTCGTGCTGGGGGATCTCCCGATACAGCAGCTTGATAGCAGACCGCTTGCCCTCGCGCCCGGAGGAGGCATACGCGATGTTGCTATTCAGGATCCATAGGTGCAACGAAAGAGACGCATCATCATCACTGCCGCTGCTCGCGGTCTGTGGAGACGAGAACGTCGGAACCACAACTGACTTGGACGAGCCGGACCGCGACAGGGTTGCCGTCAGCGACGCAGCGAGACAGTCG
The DNA here is from genome assembly GCA_027406005.1 of Colletotrichum horii. Classification (NCBI taxonomy): domain Eukaryota; kingdom Fungi; phylum Ascomycota; class Sordariomycetes; order Glomerellales; family Glomerellaceae; genus Colletotrichum; species Colletotrichum horii. Next base: position 4,899,804 of record JANVYB010000001.1, on the reverse strand, counting down.
GAGCTGCTGGGCGGGACGCTCTCGACGGCCGTCCGGCATGACACTTGCCACTTGAAGAGAAGGACGGACGAGATGGCGACGTGGAAGAAGCCGACGTGGGTCTTGCAGCCTGAGCAGAAGACGTAGAGCATCCGCGGTGGAGGGTCCGCTTCGCCAGCCAGGACTGCTGAGCTGGTTTCTGAGCCGGCTTCGTAAGACGAGGAAGAGAACTGCACAAAGGAGACGTAAGCAAAGGAGATTGTAGAAGCAAGAGAACGCGAGACGGTGCATGTCCCTCTTGGTAATCCCGAGGCTTCCACCGCTCTGGAAGTCCCCAGTGAAAAAAAGAGGGTGTCTTCTTCCAAGCCCGCCGAACCCATCTGCGAACAGAGGTTTCGGGGAGCCGGAAACCTGCCGGGGCAGGAACGACGGAGTATCGATCTCGGGGCGGAGTATCGGTGACCACATCACTGAGCGGCAGAGATGCCGATATGGCCTCCTTCTTAATGCCCCGTTCAGACATGTCACGGGAGAACTTCATGGTGAACAGAGAACGAAAGCAAAATTGTCCACTTACCACGAGTCCCGAGCAGTCGGCTTCAGTGAACAGGAGAGACGTAAGGTCAACCAGACCCACGCCGTTCTGCGCCGCGATGCTCGAGTTGGCGCCGTAGCCACGCTTGGCAAGGTGCTCAGGTTCGTGATCGCGCTCATGATCCGTCGGCTTGTGGCAATGCCAAAAGTCCATCATCTCAGCCCAGTTCTCGCTCGGCAGGTCCTTCCACTCCTTCGCCGTGCCCTCCGGCACTACCGTCGCCGCGCAGCCCCTGCAAGCCACCGCCGACTCCGGCAGCAGATCGGTTGCCGCCCATGGTACGGGCTCGTCCACCGGCCCGCGTGCCGACGGCGCCGATGCGTCAGACAGAGGCAGGCGCCATGAGAGGACGCGAGAGCCTGGGTGCGGTGCGGGGAGGACGCCGTTCTTGGGCGCGACGACGTTGCCTGGGAGGGAGAACGGCGTTTGGATGCCTGCGTGTGCGATGTGCAGCGTTGAACCGTCTGGCGAGACGCTGCCTTGCGTGCTTCTTTCGGCAGGCGAGGGCAGGGTCACTGCGACGGAGAGCTGGCGGATGTTTGCCAGGAGCTCCGCGTAAATGACCGGCGTGTCCTGGGAAGACATTGTTGGGAGCTTGCTTTGTCGGGGGCAGCAAGGTTTCCAAGCAACGCGCTTTGGGTGAGGTTAGACTTAAGCTGGGTGAGCCCGCGTCGGGTGAGGTGGAGTTTGGATGAACGCCGTGGGGCAAGAGACGCGCCTGGAGATGCCACAGCTCAGCGCACCTACCCCCGAAGCCTGAGCATTTATCTTGCTGAGTTGCACATCTTCATTGAAAACATTAAAAACTATGCGTGGTATCTTTGCTAAACCCATAATTCCGTCGCCGCTGACAAGTCCTTCGAAAGAAAAGAACGAAACCTGGTATCATCAAATATATATAAAAAAAATCAGGTCTCTGGGCGCCGTAACGTCCTGAGATTCGGTGGCCACTGGTGAAGCTCGTACGCCGGGGCTGGCGTATTTCTCTGTTCGTCCACCGGTTGAAGGGGCGGGTTTCGAATTACTCTGAGATGAGCCAACTCAATGGGCCCTTCCACATTCCCAGGCTCTCTTCCTTCCTGGTTGACTATTCTTCCTTCATTGGGATCGACCCTGGAATATGGCGGTAATTCATCATCGACAGGAGCGTTGGGATCAACCTCCCGATGGACCGCCGGCTCGTCGAGTCTCCGTAGGCGATACTCGGCCACTTCTCCACGCGCGCCCGCCCTCCTTGCCCGTTCAACCTCGTCCTCGGGCTCCGGTGGATACAGTTCCGGCCGTTGCAGGCGGTGCCAGATCAATACCGCCCCGACATATACAAAGCATCCGAGCATATGGCTGACGAAGGCGCACCACGTCAACGCCGCGAACGAGGACCCGACCGCATGGTACGGAAACACGTCGTCGAATTCGTCCAGCGTCGCCTTCGCTTTGTACGCTGCCGCTGTGGTAATGCCCGAAGCGACGAGCAAGGCGAACAGCGCGAGGACTTGCGCAGCCGTCATAACGCGGTAGTGGGATGCGTTGAGAGTGTAGTGATGTCTTTTGGAGATGATCTGGAAGATCCAGGTGCCCATGTTGATTGCCAGGTAAATCCCGTAGGACGCCAGCGCATCCCGCGTCGAGGTGACGACGTCGGCCGTCGCAAACTCTGCTGGCGATGGTCCCACGAAGCGGCCTTCTGGGTCCGATATTGGACCGGCTTCGACATTATCCTGCTCCCCCAGCCTGTCTTCGACGTCTTGAATGATACTCTGCAGATCGAAAGCACTGCCGGGCGTTCTGTGTACGCAGCCGGCGAGCGCATAGCTGCTGTCGACATACGCCTCTTTGAAGCAGCAGCTACTCAGGAACCAAGTAAAAACAAATGTGCTCTGGCGCTGGCTCTCAGTCCGGCGATATACCGCCGACCACTTTTTTCTTCACGTCAGCACCATGCGCGTTGTGTCGAACAGTGTATACTGACTGTTACGAGATGTATGTCTTCGCTGTTGACTGTCCCACCAACCTGATTGGCATTGTGAACCCAACCGCCGACGCAAAGAGGGATGATGAGTGATATTGCAACAGCATCGAAGAAGAAAGCAGCCCATATACACCGCCGCCTGATCCTCCTCTCGTCCTGCTTCGAGAAGATGAATTTCTGGGCGGCGGGTGCTGCATCCTCATCGGCGTGCGCATCCATCTCCAAAGGATGAGGCGGTGTGTCTGTCTAGACTCACTCGTAGTCCAGAAAAATCAGTAAAGCTCTCAGAGAGCCAAAAACACACACTCATAATCGTTCGACATGCCCAAGGGAGCCAGACAGAGACGCCTGGCCCTGGACGCGTGTACAACGAACGAGGTGCAAGGCTGGGAGGAGAAGCGCTCTGCGTCGTTGGTCGCCTCGCCCGGGGTCTGGATTGCGCGCCCTTCGACTGCCGCTTCAGTGTATTCGGGCAAGCGGCACAGCAGACGATGCGACTCGCTGGTGCAGCTTCCATTTTGGGCGGCCTAGCTGTCAGCTCTGATAAGTCGGCAATAAAGATCTGCTATTCCCACCACTTGGTGGCTTGCTTCGATTGCAATTCATCAAGACTGGGCGAATCTTGGTTCCTTGGAGACCAATTGGCAGTCGTCATCTCTTTGACACAGAGATGAAGAAGGTTCAAGACAATGCAAACATATTGAAGCGCAAAGTCCTTGAACATGGAAGGTGAAGGAGAGTGAAGGGATCTGGCCCAAGAACAGCAGGACGCACAGACCAGTTCATTGGGCGACAGAAGCTCCCCAGTGACCGTGCTCACCTCCTCCCGAATAGGACTAGTGTGGGAGCTCCAAGGTCCCTCTCAGATTTCCGAATTTCACCAACCGGCATCCAAGTCCAGCATTTCGATACGACAAGAACAGCCGAGCGAGACCCGGATTCCAAGTAGTCCCACGAGACCAATACCTCAAACGTCCTGATATCGTCTCTTTCTGTTGCCCTATCTAAGCCAGAAGTACCATCAATTCCTGAGTCCGACCGCCGAATCCAGACCGCAACCATGGCGACCCTCGGAGGCTACTTGAACAGTATGTCACGATCTTCTACCACACCTCTCAGGCCACGACACTACAATTGCTAACACACTGGGAAACAGAGAAGGTGCTCATTGTCACAGTCGACTCGAGAATCCTCGTTGGCAACCTCGAAGCCGCGGACCAAAACACAAACCTCGTAAGGCACTCCCGTTCCCCGGTGCTCGCTCTCTCCCCCAGCAGCAACCAAGCCGGCTAACCAAGTCATGCGCCCAGGTCCTCAGCAATGCCCAGGAGCGCGTAATCCAGACCCCCGAGAGCGGTGAGCCCTCCGTCGAAGTCCCCCTCGGCCTCTACCTCGTGCGCGGCGACAACGTCTGCACCGTCGGCCTCGTAGACGAGCAACTAGACGAGAGTATCAACTGGACTGAGGTCAAGGGATCCGCCATTGGAGGAACGAAGCACGTATAGACAGGCGAAAACTACGACGTGGGAGTCCAGAGACAGCATGGCATCTGAGTCGAAAAGCAGGGATTGGTTTTCTTTTTCTTTTTTAATTGCGAGCGGGATACCCGAATACTGGGAAGATACGAGCCTGCCAGATGGAGGCGAGCAAGACACACAAAATCACGGCGTTGAATGTTTTCTGGGTTGGTAGAGAATGAACATTTGGGTTCCTAAGGGGTATGCGCCTGCCTTTTTCTATCCAATCTCCATGCCAGTCTCAATGCTGTTGTGCTGACACCGAAACGAGAAGCCCCCGAAGGCAGTCAGGGGTCGTCGCATTCTATACATTTCAACCAAAGATCCTCTTCATCAGATCATGCGCAAACAGCTCCTCGCCGGGAGACCCGACCATCCTGTTGATCCTGTTGCCTCTGCTGTAGCTGAGCCAACCGCCGCAGTCGCCCGGCACCTCGGCCAGTGTGAGAACGTCGACGCCCTCGCCGGTGGAATCGCTTTCGAGGGCCGCCTCGGTGTACTTGGCTCTGACTCTGCGGTCAATGATGTGCATTCCGCGCGTCCATTGGCCAGAGGTTTCGATGCGGATGTCCTCAGGCTCCGCGACGGGCTTCCACTTGGGGTCGGACTGTGTAATGAGGTACCAGACGGTGAGAGGGTCGTGCAGGGAAAGGCCGGGCTCCTCGCCGTTACCCTCCATGGACTCGACCTTCTCAAAGGTCTTGGACATGAAGTGGTCAACCCATTGGCCAAGAGGGCTGCCTGCCTCGACGATGGGCTTGATTCGCTCGTTGAAGAAGTTCTTGTTGAGCAGGTGGGGCGTCGTGATGTCGAGGGGGAAGAGGGTCAGCTTGAGCTGCTTCGACAGCTTGGCTGGGTAAGGCGGGAGGGATGACTTCTCCTTCGAGATGGGAGGCATGGTCGAGCGGGGGTTGGGGGAGGTCAGGGCGAAGACTCGGGCCGCCGCGACGGTATCGGCAAAGGTGTTGAATTCACCGACAGGGGTGATGTTTCCCTCAACATGGACTGCACCGCCCATGACGCACAGCTCCTTCACACGGAGGAAGGTCTCGGGGTCCTCAGCAGCGGCAAGGGCGACGTTCGTCATGGGGCCAACGACGCAAATGGAGATCGTGTTGGGAGGGTTCTCCTTCAGGATGCGCAGAATCTCCTTGTGAGCGACCTGCTTGGCTGGTGTGAAGTACTGGTTGAAGGGAGACGGGTCGTGGTCGACGTCCTTCTCTGTGTGGAAGAGTGCCTTCCATCTGTCGTCAGGGGTGAGGTGGGGGTGCTTCTCGTGGACACCGTGCAGACCGTCAAGGCCATCTATGTTCGTTAGTGTGTGTCACAGCATCTGGTAGGCGGTGTTCCTCACGGAAGTAGTCGGCAGCCAGCTCATCATCCTCAAGAGGATGCTCTGCACCGACAGCCACAATAGGCTTGTAAGCCCTCAACGACTCAAAACCCTCGGGCTTTCCGTTCTCCTTGCGCCAGGCCAACTCCTTTTCCAAGACATGGAACAGGGCAACCGCGTTGCGCAGACAGCTGAGATTCGTCAGTCCTGAACGCTCGACCTGTACTGGGATGCATACCTCTGAAGAGGCACGTTGCCGTATGTGACTGAAATCATCATGACCTCCAACTCCTCGGGGGACGCCGCGAGGGCCAGGAGCATGGCGAGAACATCATCGATACCTGGCTTGATAATCAGCCTCACGTTCCGTCTTGTCCTCCCGTCGGGGGTTCTCACCAGGGTCGGTATCGATAATCACACGGTTCTTGGGGGCCATGGCTAGGGGTTGCTGGATATGCTCTTGTTATTCCCTTCTTTTTTCAGATGAAGAGACGAAGTTGTTTCGTCTCAAGTCTTGACGGTTTGCGACACGATAGTAGACAGTATCTTGAAAGGGACCGTCGAATCGTTATATAAAACCGGATCCGCTGAGTCAGGCGGAGTTCGACGGATATCGGCGGTGGGTAGTGGTTGACGGAGTTGACCGGCAGCGATTCTTAAATTCCTAACAGTGAGAGGTTCAAAGCTCTCTAGTTCGTCGTCCCGCAAGGGTTTTCTCGCATTGGTGACGCCGTTGCATAGAGATTCGGTAGGCGACGACCCCTCATTCCTAACTCTTCCTAACGTCGATGGTGGGGTTTAGTGGGAATCAGCGTCCTGGAGAGAGGGCCGCTAAGCCTCTTCAGGCGAGTACAGGCAAGCGATAAGAGGAGATTGGGGGGCTGTTGGCCCAGGCACCGCTGTCGCAGCTCTCTTATCACGGGAGATGGGATCTGACATGCGGCAGGTTGCAACTCAAGGTTTCCAACATTGGATGAGGTGCGGGAAGGAAAGCCTCGGGAGCTATGGAAAGGATCGTATTGGTGTCGCACACACAGGAGCCTGTCTATGTCTATTTTTACTTTGAACTTAGTGATAGCTATGATGTAGCGTTTTGTTCTCCCTCTGTTCTTGGGGTTTTCCTCGCTGGAGGCAAGAGCCAGCCACGTCCCTCGGCACCTGCTTGTATCCTTCTTCAGCAGGGGAGCTCCCATCTGCGGCAGGCACCTTCCCGGAGTTATCAAAACGCCGCCTTTCTGCTACATCCAATCAGAAGCCCGAGAGTAAGACGATCACGTGTGGATGACTACCTACCTACTTAAGGTCAGTCAAGAGGCCACGTGACCTTTGCGACCTTTACAGCTTGCAATTACTCCGAGCCCCGTGCTTGAAGGACGGATCCTAGCGTCCCGGACGTCCCTTCCACCCGTGGAATTGCGAAGCTGTCACTTTCAAGGTGGCCCAGGAAATTACATAACAAGGCCCTGGAGAGATAACCTCATCCTGTCCACTTCTCCAGCTCAAGCTCTGGAGAAACAACAAGCTCGACGATCGGTCCATGCGACTGCCTCAAGGTGAGTGCCAATTTTCCTACGCTTCAATTCAATTGCCTGTTCAGCCTTGCGAAATACCAATTCTCCCCGTTGTTTGTTTTTTTTGCTGCACACGTTTTGGTCTGGACACTTCTCTCTTGCCGGTGTCTTCGCCTCCCGCTTCATCTCAGCTCTCCGGCCAGACCAAACACATCCCTGGGGCACCTGCGACCTGCGGCAACGACACCAAACCCGATTCGTAATTCCCACTCTTGGGGGATTCGGATGCACACCGGGTACGGTGCAGCAGCGCAGCAACAGGAGCATCAGCAGCAGCAGCAGCAGCAGCACTTCTGCGGCGGTCGGGTCTTGAATCCGTGACGGGACCCCTTCCCTTGCCCGAGTCCTGGTCTGTCAGAAATCCCCATTGCTGCCACCTTAGTGGACTGCTAGCACCAAACTGGACCACCGGACGACCACACCCATTGGCGCCCATTGGATATTTGCTGAGAAGCCACCTGGTAACTTTTTTTTGCCTGCTCCTTGCTCTTGCCAAGCTACCTGGCATCTGAACACGACATCCTGCCAGTCTTTCGATCGCGTGGTTGAAACACCTCTTTCATCACCCTTTTGCCTCTCTTACCTTCTCTTGCAATTTTCACACCTTCCCGCCCCCATCACTCCTGCACATTATCTGCATCGAGCCATCAATTGTTGCGCCCGATTCTCCTTGCTGTATGTGCCCATCCGCACCTCCCACCAGCTACCCTGGATGAATGCATCCTGCTCAAAGCTTAACTCAAATCTTGCCTTGATGCTAACTGCACATTGAACAGACATCCCATCCTCTCCGCTTCTTCAACATCAGTGAAGCACGAAGACACGCCTTGTGTTATCTCGGCATAGGTTTCGGTACTGCTCCGATAACCCACCGTCTTCGATCGCACCTTGCGAGCTTAATCAACAACCCCCTTAATATCCATCGCAAAGCGAGTGCCTCGAGCCTCCAATACCAGTCACAATGCCCTCTTCCGAGTTCCTCACAACCCAGACTATGGGCGGGTACCTGGTGGTTCTTGCTCTGGCCGGAGGTCTGACCTACTACTACATGGCCGAGAAGAACGGCAAGCAGACTGCTTCCAAGGGAGTCAAGCCATACGTCGAGCCGCGCAAGGAAAACAATGCAAAGAAGCAAAGAAAGGCCGCCTTTGCGTCACACAAGCCTGCAGAGGACAAGGCTTCTTCTACCGCAGTGGCCAACGACTCAACCACTTGGCTGAGCAACGACCCTGATGAGAAGGTCGACAACAATGACTTTGCCAGACGAATGGCCGCCGCAAAGGAGGGCAAGAAGTTTGATGGCAAGTCTTCTGGAAACAAGGAGAAGAAGCAAAAATCCGTCAAGCAGTCCCGTGCTTTTGAAAAGCCCGTCGAGGTCGCCGAGCCGGAGCCCGCTCAGGCCCCTGCCGTCGAGGCTGTTGAGGAGTCTCCTGCCGCTTCCCCCGAGGTTGCGCCCGTCGACGCCAGCGGAGTCAGTGACATGCTCGAGCCCGCCGCCGCCGGCCCCTCCGTCCTCCGCCTGACTGGCACCGAGGAGAAGGCCACCAAGCCCAAGAACCAGAAGGTCCCCGAGAAGGCCGAGACCAAGAAGCAGCGCCAGAACCGCCAAAAGGCCGAGGCCAAGAAGGCTGCTCGCGAGGAGGAGGAGAAGGAGCGCAAGGTCAAGCTCGAGAAGCAGCTCCGCACCGCTCGCATCGCCTCCGGCACCCCCGCCAAGGACGGCTCCCAGTTCATGGCTGCTGCCAACGGCAAGAACTCCTGGACCGCCGGCAGCCCCAACGGCGCCTCCACCAACGGCAGCTCTGCCGCCGTCCAGCCTCTCGACACTTTCGACGCTCCTGCCCAGAACGGCACCTCCGCCGCTCCCGCTGCTGCTCCCGCCCCGGCCTCCGACAACTGGATCTCTTCCCTGCCCTCCGAGGAGGAGCAGATGGAGCAGCTCAAGCAGGAGGATGAGTGGAACACCGTCTCCAAGAAGTCCAAGAAGGCCAAGAAGGAGGTCCAGGCTGCCGAGCCCGAGGTCGAGGCCCCCGTCGCCGCCGCTCCCGCCCCGGCTCAGTCCCGCCCCATTGCCCAGGCCGTCCAGAAGCCGGCTGCGTCCAATGGCAAGGCTGCGAAGCCCGCCCCTTCCTACGGTTCCTTCTCCGCCCTCAGCACCCAGGAGGAGGAGTGGGACGTATAAACGGTCACGCACCCTTATTGTTCTCCAGGACATTCCGCCCTAGACGCACGCTCCTGCATCATATCCCATCATCGGGCGTCGTCTGACTGTCACTTGTTATTTTAACTGTACAATACTTCTTCCTGGAGTGCGGACCAACGAAAAACTCTCACATGCATCCCCTTTCGACGTCATGGAGGGGCGCCGAACTCGAGTCGACCGCATCCGCGCAAGGCGGAGGCGTGGCCGGGGAAGGCACGTGGCTTGCCATCGGCCTATCGCGCACACATACAAAAAAGATCCCAGCATCGGTATGGGATCTGGAGTTGGGGGACATTGGCCAGCGGGCTAAGTGATTTGCACATGCTTTTTTTTTTGTTTCTCTCTCTCTATTTCGGCTTCGAGACCTGACGTGTGACGAAGCGGGGGATGACAACGACAGATCACGATGTCGATGAAGGAAGGTAGTTGGGTCTCGGGGCGAAAGCGAACAAAATGGAACCTCTCTTAGGGCAAAAATTGGTTGAATCACATGGGGAAACGGCCATGGCACGTCTGTCGTTGTGTGTTTAGCGCAGATTCCCGCAAGATACTTTCAATAGGTTTTTTTTTCACCCCGTCCTACGTCTCGGGCTATGCATGTCTTTCCGTTGTGAGCATCATTTTCCATTGTGACGACTGGCAGCTTTTTTGAACATTGCTCCTTCCGGGATCGTGCCGGCTGCATGTAATGAGCTGCGACCCTAAGTTCATGCGATGCACGAGCAGTCCCGTGACGGACGGCTCTACGACTATTCGCACGGGATATGGTTGCGACTGCCGTTCACCGCGCACGAGTCGACGAGACTGGGGTAAGCTGTCTTGTCTGGCATGTGAGAGAAGCCAGTTGGCGGAGGGACGGACGGGAGCGCAGCTGCCGGCGCCTAAGTACGTGTGGGGGACCACGCGCGCGATATTGACTGACCGCCCCTTCTCGATGGACGATGGTGATGGCCGGAGTCGATCTGCGGGAGATCGTTGGGATTCGAGACATGCATGACGCCGGGCTACGCGGGTTGTAGGTTGTGTGTGGTGTGGTGAGGTGTTGTTGCAGCGGTTATCTAGTTTGGTCAGTTGGACTGGCTGGTAGGAGTTGTTGCCGCTTCGTGGGACAGGTGCATGGGGGCTAGCTAGGTAGGCGGGTTGGTATCTAGTTTGGCAGTAGCGGTGGTACGGGCTGGATTTCTTGGTGTTTGTCGAATGGCGGAGGACGGGAGGATGGGCGGCTGCGGAGGCTCGGGGACCGGTTGGGAGGAGTGGGGACGGGGGGATGGCGGCGGCCGGTGGTTGTAGTCGGACTTTTGAGGTGTTTTTTTTCCTCTACGGAATTATGGGATCTGGGTCTGTTGGTTTGGCCGGGTGCGTGGGACGGAGGGAGGTGTGTTGCACAGGAAACGATGTCGGGGGTGGAGTCTCATGGTGCATACGACGACGAAGAGTGCTTGTGGATGTTTTTGGGTCTTGGGTGAGGCATTTGGACTGCATCTGTGGTTGCAAGAATGATATCTCAGGGATGAATGTTCAAGGCGAGCTGTGAATTGAGCCTTTGTGCAAGGTAAGTTACGCTGACAGCCTCTGCATTGCACGCAATTATTCCCCCTCACATCACCATGTGCAGTATTTCGTCTCGGGACGTTGAAAGTTCCGCGTTGGCTTCGGATATTGACGTTGTGTTTTTCCTCCCGGGTTGCTCGTCGACCCGGAAGATGGGGGAGGGGGTCGTCGCAGCATCACGGGCCCCTCCTCTGGAGGAGGAGGGAGGATCTACAGGGTTTCGTTAGATGACGGGATCGTGCTAAGTTTATTTTTACATTGCGTTAGGTTACGAGATTTTAGTGAGATCTCAAATTTTCTCTCGCCCTCTCTGTCTTTCTCATTTGCATGGTCTTGGCACGCGGGATTGCGCGCCGTTTGTTTCCTCTCGCCGTCCGAGGAAAGAAAGGAACAAGGTGTTGCTCAAAGTTGGCGAGTGTACGTACGCACTACTGCAGTATGTGTAAGTCGTCTCTTGTTTTTTCATGTTGGGGGAATGAAGGTTCATGGGATTTGCGAGAGATGGGCGGGTTTAGTAATGTGGTTCGTTCAGCCGTAAAGGTTGTTTAGGAGGCTCACGGGAGGGAAGTATCGACTGATGGGCTGCTGCGGGAACTGTGCATTGTGAAGTGAAGTGGTGCCGATGAAGGTTGCGGCGGCAGGCGAGGTTGAGATGGAGAGGAGGGGGGCCGGGTCAAGTGGCTTTGTGTTGGCAGGCATGGCATTGACAGGCGAGCGAGCAAACGAACGACAGTGATGTGGAGGGTGGGGGATAATACGATGGGATGGGGATGTGTGTGTGATGTTATCCTCATGCGCTTCCCTTTGCTCTTCTCTCTTTTTCGCCACAAGCCGTTGCTGGTCGGGAGTGTTGGTGATCTTGAAACCTTCGTCATCATTTCCCGGGCTGTCACCGACATCCCATGACGATTGCACAAGCATGATGTATTCCTCGCTGTCCTCGGGGAACGCATTCTGTAGATGATCGACGTCTAGAAGAAAAAGGATCGACGTTGAATTCCGAGGAATCGACTGGCTAGCGCGAAACGCATTGTGACATTGATCAGCTCTGTAACCTCTTTAACAGCGTGGGCTAAGGATTGTCTAAAATGGCATGCGTCTTGTCGATATCTCGGCGAATGGTGGGATCAACTGGAGGAGGTTGACGGTACGGCGGTACATTGCGCCTGGCACGGGTCCTGTTGGTGTGGTGAGGGAGGGGGATGTGGGAGGGAACCTAGGTGGTGTAGGGGAGGTGTGGAAACGACAGGGCATGAGTATCGATAGGCATCGATAATATCCCTCCAACGAGGGTCCCCTGTTTGAGGGTTCGATGCGCCCTGAGGTCCCTTCGTTCGCCGTCTGTCAGAAGAGAAGAAAGGCCTGTGCCGACGAGAACTGGAAACGAGAATGGCAGAGACAGATGCCGGAAAAGTCAGAAGGGGGAAAATGAGAAAAATTAGGTGGTTTGGCGCGCCAAACGCTGAGGCGCACGTCTTGTCTCACATCTCCCATTCCCTTAGCGACCAAGACATTAGACAAGCCAGGACGCCCCCTCAGGCCGACGCTACGCCAGAGACAGGCAGCTCGCGCGGGAAAAGCAGCGAAGGAAAACGTGTGTCGGTGCTAGAAAGGAGGACGCAGAGTGGCCGGCCGCCAGGACGACGCCGCCTCCGCGCGCCCGCGGCGCCGTTCGAGCCGCCATGGGAACGAATGGTCACTGCGGGACGTTCTCGGGGGCGCGGACGGCCGAGAGTGAGACAAGCAACGGTCTGGCTGATAATTCATGGGTGAGTTTTGGGTGGTAACTGGTCAAGGTAGGCGTGTACCGAGCCAAGTTTGGGGTGGAAATTGGGTGCAGAGGAAATTTCATTTTACCTCCTTTTTTTCTTCTCTCCCTCTAATCGATATCGCCCGACTCTGACATCAATCTTGGCTTGGATAGACTAACGCCGACTGAAGAATGCCAGCGAGCCACTATCGATTGATTGATTGATTGATTGATCGATCCGGCTGGGCGGAGGGGAACAATAGTCTGTCGACGACGCGAGGAATTATCGCCCAGCGCGTGTTGAATGCGTAAGGGCGCGACACGGCGTAAATTGGCCGAGTTGCAGATTCATGACTCCGGCAGCAGCACCCAAGGCCTTGGGCGGGGGGAGCACCCTCGCATGGTGTCAGTGTCGGGCGGGAATGGGTAAGGGATTGAGGCGATGAGGGTTCGGTAAGAGCGCATGGTATTCAAGGTCGAACGCCGGGCCAAGTCGAGGGGGGAGGGGGCGTTGTCGGGGGGAGAGAAGTCACTGGTACTTGTCAGTGGCTGTTTCTCTGGAGGGCGTCAAGTGGTGGACAGACACACACTCACAGAGTGCCTGATGGATGGATTGCTTGGCCCATTGGGATCTTCTGAGCCCCGAGTCGGTCAGCTTTGGCGGGCATATTTTGATGTGCGTGACAACATACATGTCATGGACAGAAAGATGCGCACATCTCCCCGGAGACACGGACAGGCGTTGCAGGGAAATCCCCCCCTCAAACCAAGGAATTGAAGGCATCTTGGCCGGTGCGTTGGCGGAAGATTCGAGGCGGTCGAGGTGGAAACATGTTGGACGTGGAATCGCTGCGATGCGCTGTAATGCGCGAGGTGCACCAATCCTCGTCCTCCCCGGGAGCACCTCCTCGTCCTGGTTACGGGCGACGGGCTGACGCACTGGACAGGCACAGGGCCCCTGGGCACTGCTTGGCTGCGTAAGGTACCTTGCCTTGCTCTTGCTGTGCAGGTAAGGCACAGGTAGGATGTAGGACTTGTTCCAGCATTGGTTGCGTAAGTCGGTGGTACTGCCCGACATCCGTAGGTGGAAGGTAAGGCGCCATCACCGCTCCCCCGCGTCGAGTGTCGAGTGCTGCTGTCCAACCTCCTCAAACCCGAAAGAGGCAGATGGCGCATGTTGCAGGTGCAGAGAGATGCATCGTGTTCCACCTCACGCAACTCGCAGCCAGACCGCAGAGGTGGAATTGGTAGGTTCCTGGAAAGCAGAAACCCCACACTGCGCCGCTGGCTTTTGCTATTGGCACACGGCGCATGGAGCGCGCCGTATCTGGAAGTTGCGGTGCCCTGTCCCCCCAATCCACGATCCTCTCGAGGACGGGGGTCAGGGGCCCTCATCGCTTGAATCTGTGGAGGCCCTGGGACCTGGATGGGGGGAGGAGGGCCACAGTCGCAATCTCTCGCAGACTGCAGTGATTTCCACTGGAATTTGGGGCCATTGAGCCATGCCATTGGCGACATTCGTTGGGAGGAGAAGACACTGAAGCAGCAAAGTATCTGATACTTCGCATACTTTCCCCCTCCATCCACCCAGCAGCAGCAGCAGCACCGCGACCCGTCCACAGGCACTGCTGCGCTGCTGCTGCTGCTGCACCAAGCCCCATCCCTCGGCTCCGTCCAGTCCCCGTCCGTCCTCCACCCACTCCCCCCCCTTCCTTTCCATCGTTCCAGTGCCAGACCCAGTACGGATACCGTTGATTCGAGCACCGCCAGTGGCAGCACCAGCACCAGCACCAGCACTAGCGACCAGCACTCCCGACTCCCGTCTCTCATTGCGCAAGCCTCTGCCTCCCTTTTTCGAAACGTCGTCTCTGCTTCTACTACTCTCCAACAATTCGGTCCAATTCGCCTTGCTCTTCACCCGGCTCCCGCTATCCTCTTTTCTTTTTGCTTCTTGCCATCCTCAACTGCCTACCTAACCAAGCAGCTGGTCACTGCCAACCCAACAACCCCCATGTGCCAGATCTAACCGTCTCATTGCTCACGCGACGCAAGCCCCCGGCATCACCATCGCCATCATCTGCTCTGCTCCTCCTTCTTCCTCAGTCCGTCCGACCACCCGCATACACCCCGTCCATCCCTCGCCCGGCACACCCCGAACGCCGTCTCTGCGCTACGGTCCCGGAACAGACAACTCAACACTATCACACACTCAGCAAGCACAACCAAAAGGCGTCTTACCTTGCAGAGGCACAACTCTCTCTCCCTCGAGCCACCAAGCGTCCACCAAGCGTCCCTGGCCACACACACCCCTCGAAATAGCCGTCTGTTGCCAACCTTGAAACCCTCCCGTCCGCCAAACCAATCCTCGATACTCCCGGTACCAGGGGGCCGCACAGGCCGAGCCACTCTTAAAGCAATTGCGCCTCCGTACCGAAACTGTGTCTTGGGCTGCGCGCCGGTGATTCACTTCAATGGTGCTTTAAACTTCTCTGGCGCTGGCACGCGGTCCCTTCCTTCGACCATCACTCAGATCACTCACCTCACCCTACCTGACTACGAGACTACCTACTTACCCACCGAGTACTTGCAACAAGACTGCTCGCCTACCGCCTAACCCACCATAACCTTTAACCTCGACATTGCCGCAGACACCTATCCGCCCTTGTGGTCCCGGTTCCTGTCACTTCTCCCACCAAAGAGCATAGACATCCTCTCCCCGCGAACCGCCACGAGGCACTACCTTCCCACGCACACACACCCCGTCTATAATACCCTCGACAACCTCCACCACACACGACACCTCAGCATTCGATGTATACGTGCACCCACGGCCACCGACTACTCTCTGCTCGTTCTCCCCTTGCCGGGGTTACGGCCAATTCGTCGCCATCATGTCGTTACCTGTCGCTATCCAGTCGGCCATTTTCTACTACCTCGCTTGCACACCATGTAACGAGATGAAGGCGTTTAGGAAGGCGAAGAAGAAGGCCAAGGAGGAAAGAGAGGTCAAGAGACGCATAGAAATGGAGCAGCCGGGACTGTACCGTCATCCCGACCCCTTCCACACCAACCCCTACTGGGCTGAGGAGATGGCCATGGGACCCCACCTGCCCAAGAAGTCGGCAAGCAAAAACGCCAGCCAGAGAGGCCTGCAGAGTGCCGGCCGCGCGAGTACGGCCGCAAGTTTTGGATGTGCGAGCACCGCCGCTGAGAGCACCGGTCCCGTAAGCCCGACGATCAGCCAGGAGCAGGCACGGAAACTGTCTGGCGATGGGTGGAATAGGACGCTGTATCAACGCGAAGATGAGGAGCTGTGGGGCCACAACCTGTCTGGCATGGGCCACAAGCTCATGGACAACATCGTTGGAGCAGGCAAGACGGCGGGACGCTACGTCGAGGAGAAGCTAGGTCGCGAGAAGAACATCACGGACGAAGACCGCGAGAACTTCTACACCACACCGCGGAATCCCCCAGTCAACGACTACCACCCCCCAATTGTCGGAAGCAAGCCTTCTCGTCCCGATGCCCTCAAGTGGATGTTGCAGCCGCCGCCACCAGCCAAGCTCATGGAAGGCCGAGTACCCGTCACCAGAACACACAGCACCAGCACCGTCGGCAGCAGAAGAACCATGGCCTCTGAGGAGCCTCCCCTCGACAGGCTCGTCCGCGAAAAGGCCCTCCAGAAGAAGCTGCGACAGGCGGAGAAGCCCCGCCACGACGAGACCCCCTCGGAATCGGAACTAATCGACTCGCTTATCGGGTCAAGATCTAGAAAGTCAACGGTCTCGAGCAAGGGCATGTCCAACCGTAGCCGCAGCCTCTCGTTGGAATCCGAAGTATCATCAGACGGCGAACTGGTCGAGAGAAGACGCAGAGCCCGCGCCAGACGAGTCCCCGCCACGCCGGAGGAGACGTCTTCAGACGAGGACGACTACGTCCAGCACCGCGCTTGGGACTCGCTGGGACATGCGAGCCCTCCCCGACGGCCCAAGCTGGAAACAATCGGCAGCTCCCGGTCAAACAGCAGACAGGCATTGAAGGCACGGCCAAACGGCACCAGACCTAATGCCACGGCCAAGGACGCCGACATCACACCCAAGGCCTCGACCAACCCGATTGTCCTCAAGTCGGATGAGAACACACCGACTACACCAGCAACCACATCATAACACGTCCCAAGGGACAGAAACTTTCTTTTCCTTGTGGCCCCATTTGCCACTTTTCCATGGGGGGCCATCAACTGCATTATTATAACTTCGGGAGGCATAGCGTTCAGGCAAGGACATCTGCATTACAAAGGATTGGATCGGCATCGGCGTTGAGATGTGCGCAAAAGCAGCAAGCAGCATACGGAACATGATTTCTTGATTTTCCCCAAAAAGGAGGATTGGTTTGGGTTGATTTCTTCTTTCTTGCTCACCAAGGGACGGACGGCCTTTTATTCAGTCTGATCCCCCATTCATTCTCCTTTCTCACTTTGACACTTGGATGCGCACATAGATGCGATCAAGCTTCCACTTCTTTTTCAGCTTCCCTTTGTTATGGCATGCTAGCAAGCAAAATAGGAACATGAGGGTATTATCTCTTTCCGTGACCTTTTTTTCCTCTTTTTCCCATCCCGCCAACCTGGCCTGATGTCTCAATCATGATGAACGCCCGCCCCGTCTTTGAGTAATGACATGAAAAAAGCGGTAGGTATCCTCCGCCTCGTCTACAGATGCATGCCGCCATCCTCATCGTCATCCTGACCAAGGCCTCTCATCTGTTCCTCCATCGCCCGACGGAGCTCCTCGTCCGTCAGCCGGCCGCCGGTTCCATTCGCTCGCTGGCCCGGCTGGGCTTCCAGTTGGATCTCGCCGTTGCGTATCGTGCCCGTCTGGAAAGTGCCATCCAACCACGCAGGGTGCGCGCTCGGCGCAGCAGCACCGCCCGCGCCGTTTGCAGTCCTCTCCTCCTCCTCCCTCGCAGCAACCAATCCATTCGTCGCTGTCGTCGTCGGTGCCGCAGTAGTAGCAGTCCCGTTCACGCCCGTTCCGTTGGTGGCTTCAGTCTTGCCCCCCTCGGCGTCGACCTCCTCCTTGCTGCGGAACTCGTTCCAGCTGTGCCCGCGCTCCTCGACCTCCGCGCGGATGATGGCGACGCGCTCCTCCATGCGGGCGATGACGGCCTCGTTCTCGCGGATGGCCTCGACGCAGTCCGGGTCCGGGCGGCCGGCGGCGGCGTCGACGGCGGCGTCGAGGGTCGTCGCGAGCCCTTCGGCGAAGGGCTTCAGCTGCGCGTTGGAGTACTGCAGGTGCAGGATGGAGTTGCGGATCTCGAGGACCTTGAGGTGCAGGGTGGGCAGGGAGAGGTCTTTGAGGGCGGCGGCGAAGCGGGTGGGGGATATTGGGGCGGTGTCGGCGGAGGACATGTTTGCGGTTGTGGTGTTGATTTTCTTTTTCGTTTTTTCTGTGGTTGATGAGGTGAGGATGGAGTTGAAGGGCCGTCGGGGAAGATGTCGGGGTGGTTTTGGTGGAGGACGGCGTTTCGTTTGTTGGGTTGGGAAGGTGTGACGTAGGTGAGGACGGGCGCGATCGTGCGCTGCTTTGGCGATGGTCGTTGCAGGGTCAGTTTTTGGTGTAGAAGTGTAGTGGTGGTGTTGCGTAGGTAACGTAGCGTGACAGACAGCTTCCTGTCAAACCTCGGTGCTGGGTTCTTGCTAAGCAGCAGCAAGGCAGGAGCAGCAGGAACAAGTTCAGGTTGCCAGCTAGGTACGCAAACCGCGGGGTGGAAGGTTCCTGCAGTGGGGTTACCAACAGGGGAGGGACACTGGAGGGAGGAAAGAAAGGTTGGAGGGTGTGGTGTTAGGACGCCCCCATCGACATCACTTCACTCTTATCGATAACGACCGATCGCACCCTGAGGGCCTGCTTGGGCTGACTAAACTCACACCACGCCGTGGGCCGGAACCGACCGCCGCCGAACCGTGGGTGCGGCCCTGATTCCGTCACTCAAAGAATTTCTGGAATCGATGACTTCCTCGGTGCACACTCATCGAACCACGCAACGTCGAAAGTCTCGAGAGGAAGTGGGAGCCTTTTTCCCCATCGAGACGGGAAACAGCCCCGGAACACCTGATTCCTACCGAATCCCGCACTCGGCACCGGCGCATTGAGGAGTGAACACGCTCCCCAGTGCGCTGCAACCACCGGCCCGAACGGGGGCTCCCAGGAGCCATGAATACCTCACTCGTCCTCCCCGCGCGATCCCTCCTCAACCTCGGCCTGCGCGCAACCTGCCGCCGCGCAGCAGCCAACAGCTCGCCCTCCCCTTTGCGACTCCTCTCGACGTTCTCCGCCCCCCGCGTCACGAGGTCATCATGGTCACCGATCCATCGTAACCCGTGGCCCTCGCCCGCAGCGAGGGCAACACAACCCCGCTATGCTTCCTCCTCGCCTGCCGAATCCACAGTCATCCGCGAATACGAAGACCTCCCCGCAGACTACAGAGACAAGACCGGACTCCCCTTCCGCGAGAAGGACCTCACCGCCGCCGAGGTCAAGGCCGTCTTCGGCCCCGTGATCAAACCCAACGCCGCCAACCGCCTCCTCAGAATCCTCCACGGCCGCCGCGTCGCCGGAACACTCGACGACCCGATCTTCACCGTGAACACCGCCTCCTTCCGCCCCGAGCAGCGCGCCGCCGCGCTCGAGTACCTCCGCGACACCGTCCCCGTCGACGAGGTCCTCAACGCCGGCCTGCGCGCCGAGGACGAGCTCGCGCAGCTGGAGAAGGAAATCGCCGAACAGGCCGACGGCGACGCCGCCGCCGCCGACTCGGACAGGACATCCCTCAGAAACAGCGACAAGGACAACGCTCCCGAGGAGGTCAAACCGGATCCGGTGTACGGCTACAGCGTCATGGACGCCATCCGCGCCAAGAACCAGGCCAAGGCCCGCGAGGAAGAAGCCCGTCTCGCGCGCGAGGCCGCAGAGAAGGGCCTCCCCCCGCCCGGGCCCGGCGGCGCCGTCGCCACGGTCCCCATCAAGCGGCCGCCCATGAGCCCGCGCATGCAAAAGTGGCAGGAGCAGGGCACCACCTCGAACCTCGAGGCCCCGCCGGAGCTCACCCTCTTCGAGCGCCTGCTGCCCTCCTACGCCGTCGTCGCGCTCCTCGTCGGCGCCCTCGCCGCCGCCGCCATGGTCTACTCCCCGCCCCACGACACCGAGCGGCTGTACCCCGAGGTGTCCGCCTCCACCGCGACGGTCGGCTTCCTCATCGGCCTTAACGCCCTCGTCTTCGCCGCCTGGCACGTCCCGCCCCTGTGGGGCTTCCTCAACCGCTACTTCATCATGGTGCACGGCATGCCGCGCGCCGTGACGATGCTGACGGCCAACTTCTCGCACGCGGGGCTGAGCCACCTGGCGACCAACATGGTCGGCCTGTGGTTCGTCGGCACCGCGCTGCACGACGAGATCGGCCGCGCCAACTTCCTCGCGATATACATGGCCTCCGGCGCCCTCGGCCTGCTCGGCAGCCTGACCATCTACTCGTTGCGCGGCATCCTGACGGTGTCGACGGTCGGCGCGTCGGGCGCCGTCTTCGGCACCGCGACGGCGTACTTCTGGATGCACCGCTTCGACACGTTCAAGATCCTCGGGTTCCCGCCGGACCCGATGAACGGGCCGCAGGGCCTCGGCTTCCTCGCGGTGCTCCTCGGTGTGCACATCGCCGCGCTGTTCAGCCGGGGCAAGCAGACGGTCGACCTGACGAGCCATCTGTGCGGGATGTTGGCTGGGTTGGTGGGCATTGAGCTTGTTACGGGCAGGAAGGAGGTCCCCAAAGCGAGGGAGGATCTCGTAAAGGATGCGCCACCGAAGGAGGATGGGGATGCGAAGGCGTGAAGAGGTGTATGTGTGATTTGTAGTAGAGTAGAGTAGAGTGAGTGATACGGGGCAGGGGATGATGGATAGATATGTCCTATCTGTACTACTATATAGTGTACACAAAATACCACTTTTCAGTTTTTAGCAAATGGTTTTTTGATGTCGAGTTGGACCCTTTCGGGTGTTTAGGGAGCTGCCGAGGTTCATTGTCGTGACCAAGTCTCTTCAGCTGGTGAGAGGAGGTATTCCGTAGAAGCAAATCCATCGTCACGCCCTTCCGCTGTCAGCGTGTTATACATGAGGAATACGCAGAAGCGACTGTTGCGATGAGAAGAGAGAAAATATCTCCAGGCCGCCAGGTGTGAGACACACAGGATCTCATTGTTAAATTGCAGTCGCTGTCCCGTACTGAGAATCTCGAGGTACAAGAAAAAAGAGACTACCTTACCTCAGTCAGTCTTTATATACCAAGAAAGAAAAGAGACGAAGCTTGTGCGTGCCGCGTATTCAAAAGACACCCTTTCAGCAAGCAGTTTGAACTCGGCTTCAGAGAGACGCGATTCGAGCTCTCGGATACCTAGTCCTGACATGTTAAGCAGACGACGCATGGTGAATTGCTGCAATTTGAAGCTTTACTGACGTCTCCATCTAAAGAAGGAATTGATAGTTTGTACGGGACTTGTTATTATTTTGATGACGTAGCGGTTTAGGCTGGAACAAATCTGTCCGCCTGTATCATTACAAGGGAACATTGTAGAGAGGCGAAATCAACTCGTCTCTCAAGACTCAAGTCTGGTGGTTGGCGATCCCCCCACAAATCAACGAGTCCCAGCAGATTGTCGTAGCAGGCTTAGCTGGAAATAGTCACTCACCGCCGTCTTCTAACTATGACGCTCAAGTCTTGGTTCAGTTTCTTGCCAGCAGGGTATAAAGTAAACACTGGAACTGACGATTCGACTTTTTATCAAATACTCGTTTCCAGCATCAGGCATCATTGTAGTTTTTGGAAGTGACCAGCCAGCACCTCCGGCGATTCCACCAGTAAGCACAGCAGCAAGTAAGGAAGAGTCATTGGGGACTTCTCTTCGTTGGGGTCGCTGACACTCCACGTCTGGCGTTGTCTTCTCCGGTTAATTCGAAATCAAAAACGCAAATACACAGTGGACGAAAAGAGTGTGGCTAAGGGGACCGCAGGCCAATCCACTAAAGAAGCCATAGACGGAGGTCGGATCTCGATGAACGAAGTAACAACCCAATCCACAACAACCAAGATTCATGTTGACATGAAACCACGATGTTGTTCCATATCGGAACTTTTAAATAGCTTCTCCGTCTTTCTACATAAAAAAATGCTCCGTGTACCGCCTCAGCTGCATTTCTTGAATGTTTATATTCAGCTCTGCCACGCTACAAGCCTTACGCCAAGCAAGGGAAATGGAACGTCCAGCTGTACCACATCGCTTCCATCGTGATTTGGAATGAGGAAAACGGTGACGAAGAGGTTTTTGGTCCGCCAATGTCGGTCGAGTCTGCAGATTCCGCTACGCTGCCTTGCCATCTGCCATCCTTGCCCCTGGATTATCCGGCGAACACACACGAATCCCGGCATATCAAAAGACCTTGAACTGTTGCGTACAGCCACACAATATGATCCGGAGCCTTGGGAGGCTGTGACCCCGGAAAAGGCCGCAATGGTCGATTGCCTGCTCTTTCCCTCTTCAGTTCTCGATTTAAAACTATACCGCCCTTTATATCACGCAAGCTCTCGCATCTCGTTAGCATTCGGCACGATCCAATGGTATGAGCTTCATCCTGGCTAGATGAAATCCGCTACTCAGCAGAGCTCTCACGCTACTGTGTCGTTTCAAGGCAGCTCAACCCTCCCGTACTTGTTCCCGCGATCAGCTCAGAGCGGATCGTATCGGGCCATCGCAGGATCATGCTGTCTTGATGGCCTGAATAGCCATATACATCCTTGCCGGGTCTTTGAAGGGTCTATCCTCCTTCAAATTGCTCCCACAAATGTCCTCATTCTTTCCGGTTGCCTTGACTCAGATGGCCCACCAATCTTTACACACCAATGTTAACTTTGAAATCAAAGTGGTATAATTGAGTCGTTCCTGGAGGCAAGTCCGTTCCTGCTAGCCGTTTCTATCTTGTACACACGTTTTGGGGAGTCTATGCTATAAACATGATCTTACACGAGGCCAATTTAATCGCCTCTCTCATTTACAAACTTTTTTGCTTCTCATCATACAGCCACGCGGGCAGGGATACCCGTCCCCGACTGCTGCGTCGGCGCCGTCGACAACCTCCTCAGAGGCCGCACCGAGATCTGCGTCGTCACGACGTTGATATCCTTAATCTCCACCTCGATCAGATCGTCCACCCTGATCTCGGCCATCCTCGCGAACCCGCTCAGCTGCGCGAGGTCGATCGACGCCGAGAGGTTGTAGAAGCTCGCCAGCCGCCCGCGCAGGCCGAACGCGTACAGCCCGTCGACGACGAACGTGAAGGTCGCGGGGAGCGGCGCCTCGCCGAAGCGCCACGCGCGGAGAAGCGCCTGCGCGATCCACTGCGTCGGGCCGTCCTTGTTGTCGACCTGCTTGATCTGGCGCTGCTGGGCCTGCAGCATCGGCAGCACGGGGGCGAGGGTGCTGCGGCGCCAGGGGAGGAAGTCGGCCTCGGAGCAGTCGGTGCCGGCGAGGGAGGCGTGCGTGGCGCGCTCGCGGGCGAGGGCGGCGTGGATCTGCCAGTGGACGACGAGGTCTGCGTAGCGGCGGAGGGGGCTGGAGGACTTTGCGTAGGCGTCGAGGCCGACGGAGTAGAAGGGGGCCGGGTCGATGGCGAGCTCGGAGGTGCCGACGAGGGCGAAGAGGGCGTGGAGGGTCTCGACGGGGATGGGCTTGCCCTTGCGGGTTAAGGGGTCGAGGTGTTGTTTGCGGAAGGCGGCGAGCTCGGACTTGTTGCGGACGGCTTCGGGCTGCGTGCTGTAGGGGATGGGGATCTTGCGCTCGGCGCAGAAGCGGGCGGCGACCTCGCCGGCGGTGTGCATGAGGCGCTCGACGAGGCGGTCGGCTTCGGTGGTGGCGTGGTCGGAGAAGCGGATGAAGGGGTCGCCGACCCAGATGATGGAGGAGCCGGGGCTGTCCGGGTCGCCGAAGGCGGAGGTGGGCGCGAGGGAGACCTCGGGGGAGTTGAAGCGGGCTTGGAAGGGGGGCAGCTGGCCCTTCTTTTCGCGCTGGTGTTTGAGGGCTTTGCAGAGGCGGTTGAGGAGGAGGAGGTTGTCTCTGTCGGTTTGGGAGAGGGCGGAGGCTTTGGTGATTTGTTTTGAGGGCGTGGAGGGGGGCGGCGGAGTTCCGACGGAGAAGGGGGTTGTGGCGGGTTGGTTGGTGAGGAGGCCAGGCAGGACTGCGGCGACTTCGTTTTTGGGAACGTGGAGAACGTTTCTGATGACGCCGGGCTCGACCTTGTGGTCGAGAATCTGGCCCTGGTCGTTGACCTTTGCGCTGAAGGTCAGGGTGAGCTGGCCCGGGTCGAGCGAGAATTGCTGCTCCAGGTCGCGGGGGAGCATTTTGTTCGGGAAGCCCGGGAGGTAGAGACTCGAGGGTGCTTGCTGGAGGCGGCCGGCGACGTCGGAGTGGGGGTCGATGCTCGAGGCCGGGTCGGCGATGTGGACGTGGATCCAGTACACGCCGGGCGTGTCGGTCGATTCGATGGAGAAGCCGTCGTCAACGTCTGTCGTCGACTCGGCGTCCACGCAGAAGACGGTCGTGTCGCCCCAGTCCCGTCTGCTTCCGGCGGCAATGTCCGGCCTGAGGGAGGCGTTGACGTCGACGAGGGGCATCTGCATCGGGGTGCCTCTGTAGACTTTCGTATCGGGGAAGCGGTACTCGTAGCGGGCGGGAATCTCCCACGGCGGGATCCAGCCGATCTCTTGGAGGAAGGTGAAGGCGGTCCAGTGGGCGAGCCACTCGTCTTGGGTGTAGCAGTTTGTCAGACGCAGGATCGTGGAGCCGAGGGTCTCGAGCTGCGACGCCTTAGGCACGATGCGGTGGCAGGCCCAGAGCTCCATGAACCGGATGTAGTCCAGGTCCCGGCTGCTCCATATCATGACGTTGTCCGCCGGCTTCTCGCTGGGGCCGATCATGCCGTGCGGCGTCCACTCTCTCCTCTGCCGGCTGGCCTCGATGACGTTGCGCGCCTTGAGGATGAACTGGCCGAGGCTGTTCTGCTTCAAGAGGGTCAGGGACTCAGCGGGCTTCTCGCGCAGCGCCGCGCCCTCGATCAGCTCGCGGACCTGGATCTCCGTCCTGCGCAGGATGCGCGCGTCGGAGGTAGGCCGCACCTCGTAGATGTAGTTGCGCCGGTGCCACCGGAGGTTCAGGGGCCGGAAGCCCCACTCGTCGCGTTGCAGGGCGCAGTGCACGGCGTACAGGGCGTGCGGGGCGAACTTGTCTTTGACCTTGAGGAATTCGGGCAGTAGCTTCTCTGCGATTTCCTCCAAGCTCAAGTAGTCCGGCTTGTCGGGGAGCGCGAGGTGGGTACTAGCGTGGTCGAGCTTGTCGTGGGCCTGGTAGAAGGAGACGGAGTTGGCGCGGAAGGTTGTCAGGGCCTCCTGAAGACGGGCGGCGGTCGCGAGAGCGTCTTCGTTTTTGCGGTGAGAGAGCACGTTGCGTGGGTTGGAGACTGGCTTCGGGGGGATGATGTCTGTAATGTGGCGGAAGCTGGCGGGGTTGATGAAGTTGGTGAGGGTGAAGAGCGTGGGGATGTTTTGCTCGGGGACGACTTCGCCCGTGCTCATGTAAAAGTATTTCAGGCCGTGGTGATCGCCGAGACAGATGGCCAGGATCGGCAAGCGTCCTGATCCGTACCTGCGTCTTATTAGCAAAGCCTGTTGTGCTGTCGTGGAAGTTCGATCTCACCTCGTCTCCACCAGATCACCGGCCACAAGCGCCGACGTAGACCCTCGCAGGTCCTCCAACTCGTCGCCGTCATAAAGAGCGCGGTTGGCCTGGCTTTTGTTGTCGTTGAAATCGGTGAACTGGCCGTTGATCGCTTCCGTCGAACCCGGAAGCATGTCAGGCCTGGTGAGGTAGTTGGACAGCGGGATGTCTCTTGTCGGGAGATCCGACAGAAGCCGCTTGGCGGGGATGTGGTTCTCGGACTCCCAGGCTCGGAGACGGTCCCTGATATCGGACTGTTCACGAATCCTTTCCATTTCCTCCTCCGAGAGGTCGTGGGATGTGGCCCGGGATCCCATTGGGCCTCCTCCCCGTCCTCCCCTGCCACGTCCTCTGCCACCTCTTACGTTCGCAAATCCCCGATCTCCTACACATGACTAAATTGAATTGTTAGTAAAGTGATCTTGATTTGGGAGACTTCACCGGGCACTCACTTTCGACGGGCTGGCGTGGGTCTGCTGAAGGCTAGACCCGGTCACCACCCAGGAAACCGGCGTCCTGGTCGCAAGACTTTGAAAGCGGCCAGACGGCCGACTCAACCTGGACAACATCTCTGGCAAAATTGTAGCGATGTTGTGAGAAGATTGTGATGAGTGGCGGCCCTCACCATGAGTCCTCGGGGTCTCAGAGCACAATGCGCCAAAATTTCTGGCCGTGACGTTTGGCCACCTGGGACCCACCCGGTTCCACAAGCGCGCTGTCACGTGACTGCGTCGAAAACCGACTTCCAATGTAGCGTTATATTTGGATCCTTTGCCTCTGGGATTTCGTATTTTTATCACTAATTATGAACGGATGAGTTCTGGTAGCTGAGCGCACTGCGTGGTGTCAAGTACTAGTGGGCAGGATCATGTCAGTTCCGTCGGGCCGGAGAGCAGCAAGAGAACAGATTTCTCTGGACGAAACACGAGACACAGCCAGCGCATTGTGAACCAGGCTCAAACCCTCACATGGTGCACTATAGAGCGAAAAACCCGAGATGCGGCTGTACGGCCGATTGATCCTGAGATGCCCACAGACTGATCCCACCGCTCGTAGGCTTTCTGTAGTGTTTACTTGAATACAGCCTACAGCTTCTACGCAACAGTTCCTTGTTTCCACACCTCAAACTCATGCAGAGAACCGACCGCGCGTCGTGAGACCTTTGCTCACAAAGCTGCGGTTTCCCAATGAGGCAGTGGATACAAAAACCGGCGCCGGGCCGGGGCCCCACTCACGGATGTTCAACACCGGAGACGGATGATCGTCGTTGCGCCTTGGCTCCCGACCTTGACGGTAATGGACGCAAGCCAGGAACAAATCTTTCGTGGCTTCAAGCCACCTGAACCCGGGCGTCATCATTATGCTTCGGCCCGAGATGCCTCCTCCGACCTGTCTCGGCTCCCATTAGCACCGGGTCTCCACTGCCGCCCCAAGTCTCCAGTCACTACCGAACACTTAATCAGGGTGACATGTCTGCCGATCCGGTCTGAATCCGTCCTCCCCCCCAAAAAGAGGCGCAAACAATGATCGTCAAATTTCATCATTGACAGAGAGCTAGCATCCACCGCAATCTTGCCCAGCGCTTGTTCACATGGTGAACAGAACACGCCCAAATGACGACTCCACACAATAGCGCATGCCACATGGTCTTTTCCCCTCGACTGACAACTGACAATCTGCCGCAACGCAAAAATCAGGCGAGGAATTCATGACCACCATCCCGCTCTATCAAGCTTAATCCTAAACCCCCTCTCCACCCAAGTAAATGCAACCGCAAAGTCACCGTCGATACCACCCCAACTGACCAACTCCCCAACCTCCCCCCCGGAAACCCCCCGTTTCACCAAGAAAGAATGTTTCGTTTTGCACAAATCCTTCCCGCGGAGATAAAATAAAGCACTCCGAAACAAAAACCTACCAGGAACCAGGGGGGGCCGGGGGACAGGAATTTACCAAGGCGCACGTGGCATCGTAAATCAAGCACAGTCTCGGACGTCCAAGCTCCCTCCTCCTCCTCCTCAATACCTCCCAAAAAGACTGCGCATCTACGACCTACCTACCGTCCCTGCAAGCAAAAAACCACACCGCCTCATGACAACGTATCGCGCTCAAATCCGTCTGAACATCGGGCGCAGTCCTTCACCCAGCGCCCGTTTCCCATCACAAAAAAAGAACATCCCGCCTCCTTCTCAAGCGTTCTAGCCACAGGGAAAAAAAACCAACAAACGACATCCCGCCCTCCCCCAAAGTGCCGGGCCACTAACAACCTCACGAAACGAAACCAACCCCCAAAATGAACCCTTCTCCCCCAAATTGAACCCCGATAACCCACGGAAGACGACCCTTCCGAACCACACTTTAAATCATCCATCTCCCCCCCCCCCACCCACCGGATACGGAAATACCACCACCGAAGAAGAAACCAGCAACCTCCATCGTCTGCTTCCCAATACAGCGCCGTCCATGATGATCTGACCTCATACAGAACAAGGCAGGCTACGCTACATACTCTTTCCCCAAGCAGATGGACGTCCTCCCCCCGCCCCCTCATCCCGTAGCCGTGACGTGAACCAACACCAAACATGAAAAAGCCAGAGAGCCCCGAGCGCAGAACCGTACCCAGACACAGGTCACAATCAAACCGCCCAAAACTACCGTTAGATTTCTGCCCGCGACGAGCAACAGATCCAGGGGTCCATCCCATCCCAATTCCCATTCCATCACAACCCAATCCCCCCGTCTCATCACATCACCATTACACACATCCCGTAACCTACCCTCGGACCGCCGTTTATCCAAAATATGCCAATGTCATCCTCCTCCCCAGCAGCGGACAACGGCAGCGGCACCGCATATGCACAGCAGGAGATCATTAATCTGGCTGTTTCACACACACGAGCACACAAGCACTCGACGTCCGAGTGGCTTAACGCCGAGGGAGCTATCAACCAG
The DNA here is from genome assembly GCA_027406005.1 of Colletotrichum horii. NCBI lineage: Eukaryota > Fungi > Ascomycota > Sordariomycetes > Glomerellales > Glomerellaceae > Colletotrichum > Colletotrichum horii. Next base: position 4,871,573 of record JANVYB010000001.1, on the reverse strand, counting down.
GTTCCTGGGTTCAGCTTCACACACAACAGCAGCACCACCCGTGTGCCGTCGCGCCCAATCCTGCGACGATCCATCGCCCGTCCAACGCCATGATCCTCGCGTTGTAATGTACTTACCGTCCTCGCAGCGCTTGCACACCTACACCTGCCTGCCTGCCTGCCTGCCTGCCCCCAAAAGCTGACACGCTGCACCTCGAACGATTCTCTTCTGTGACAAGCACGGAATGCAACGCAGCCCAAACTCTCCCACGGACAACGTTCACGTCTCCTGCATGTCACATACGATTCAGATACCCAAAAAAACGTGTCGCGGTGGCACAGGTGGGAGTTAATTCTTCTTCTTTTTTTGTGAGAGGGGGCGGACGCCTATGAGCGACGCCGTTGACAAATGCTACGCTACAACCCATCTTATCCTTCTCCCCTTTGAGCAATGATCCGCCTCTCTGGACGGGTCCATCACTCTGTGCGTGTGATGAAATAAAAAAGTGACAGGCGGAAACCGCGGCAGTTCCCATTTCCCTACAGTAACTCCTCTCCCCCCTTATGCATCTCGCAGCCACCGTCTTCCAACTCCTGGCTGTGAAGCCCCTCCCGCGCACACAAAAATCGCTCTTGAGAGAATATTCGTAGAACAAAAGGGAGATAATAGACACTATGAAAATAAATATGTATACATATTTGATTTGGGGGTGTAAGAAACAGTGCTGCTAGTGTCATTACGTCGAGTCTGGCAATCTCGCTGTTGGAGTCTAACGGGCGTCGTAAAATTTGCGGTTCGAATTAAAGGGTCTGAGCATGGGCTGCAGCAAGTCAAGCATCCCACACCGCAGCGTTATGCTTGTCCACGCCGGACCTTGTTCCAAAAACGCTTCATGACGCCGCGGTCATTGGTCTGAGCGTTCCACTGGTCCATGGCCGCGAACTGACGTTCAATGCTTTCTTTTGACGTCCCATCCCGGGCGTACGCGGGCGCGGCATAGTCGTCTCGCAATCCGTTCGACTGGGATTTCCTGCCGGGGGCGGGAGGGCAGCATTTTGCTTGCCAGCCGTAGATCTGGTCGTCGTGAGCCCGAAGGTCGGGTCGAGTGAGGGTCATGCGTAACGTCATCTCCCTCGTCTCGGCCGCTGCGTACTCGTTGTTCGACGGCTGAGGGGAATATGCCCTGTCGCCCTTCAATGGCGGTGGCGGCCGGAGGGCGGTAGCATTTTCGAGTGTCTGAGGCGTCTTGGGGGAGTCCGAGTCGAGAGAACCATCCTCGCTGTATATGGACGACCTATCGTCCGCAAGGAAAGTGCGGAGGTTGTCCGACTCGTCTGCCGGTACTGCCTTTGAGCGTCTGCTCTTGGGGTCCTTGCTGTTCCTTGCCGCCTCTGGAGACATGGCTTCCCTGGACGGGAACCCAAACTCAATGACCTCGTCAAACCTTTGCGGTGATGCAAGATACGCACGAAGCTTTAGACGGGCCTCGGGATCTTGGTAATGTGCGGCCTCGGGGTCGAATGCCGCCACAGTGTCTTGCGGACTATGCTTCGGTGTGATGAGAGACAGGGCGCGGGATCTCCGGCGGCCATGGCCCGGAGAAGTGGCTTGGGGGCTGCTCGGGGCGTTGCCAAATATCGGAGAACCCGGGTTGCTCGTAACGCCCTGTGTTGTGCCAGGCCGGTTCATGTTGAGAGAGGTACGGCCGAAAGGCATCTTGGATATGGACAAGTGCCTGCGAAACGACGGCCTGCGCTGTTTCGGGGCTGGCGCCTCCTCTTGTAGGTTCTGGTGGTAGTCATCAAGGTGCAGGCGCAGATCCAAGTCGTCATCCTCTTCCAGCCAACGGAAGCTGTCGTAGAAAGAATCCCGCTTGTTCTTTGGCGAAGTTGGAGAAGTCGGCAGAATCTTCTCCGGCATGATCTTCTCCGGCAACTGCTTCTTCTTCTGTTCCGGCCGAACAGGCTTGGCCTTCTTTGGCATCTCCCTCTGGCTCGGCTGGGACTCCATGGTCTGGGGTCGGACCGACAATGTCGGGCTCCACAATTCGTCTTGTCCTACGACGCTTGACGCTCTCCTTCGGACCTTGTAGACGGCCTCATCAGCCGGGTCGAGGATGATGTCGTGCCTGCGGTTCAGGGAGGAGGCGAGCTGCTCTTCGGTGATGATGTGCCTCTTTTTGATCTTGTCGGGAAGGCGGACGTAGACAGACGATGCGCCGGTTGAGGTGACGCGGGACCGGCGAGAGTTGCGTCTCTTGACGCGGTCGGAGACTTGGTCGGAGGCAAGCCTGGCCTGTCGTGCCTTGCGGCGCTGCTTGATGGTCTGGGTCTGCGGGTTGGGGCTGGTTTCCGGGCGGTCCAGGAAGGGGTCGAGGAAGTTTGGTGTTTGAGGGGGAGCCGGTGCGAGGCTGGCGAAGTGAAGTCTTTCGAGGGAGCTAAAGTACTGTGGAAAGATTTAGCAGCGATACAAAGGCAGGGTGGCGGAATGTAAGTGAGATCAAGAATGGAATTGAATTGAGAAACAACGAGGGCATGCAATGTCTTAATGCAGGAACGTGCGAAGGGGTTGAGCGAGAATGCGGGAGCCATGGTCATGGTGTTCCTGGCGCGGTGCCAATGCCACTGGGCCTGAGACTGGGACTGGGACTGGGACTGGGTACGGCATCTCCAACAACTGGGTCTGCCTGCGTGCGCTGCGCCCAACTAAGGTACTCGCGAAGGAAGAGCGTACCGTATAGGGTATGCCTGTGCTCGTTCGTACCTGTGGTGTCGTGTTGCGTCGTGTTGTGCTGTTGGTGGGCGGGACCTGCATTGCATCTGCTGAGGTGCATGACGGATGGAGCTTTACTAGTATGTAGAGGGAAGCGATGCCGCAGTTGAGCTGCAGCAGGAGGAGTAGAAGAAGTAGAAGTAGTTGCGGCAGCGCAGCACTTGCATCACTTGCACACCAGCCGCCGACAAGACATCGAGATCAGCAATGAGGAGTGGCAGAAGCAGAGCAAGCTCGGGACGAAGCTCGGGGTTGGGGGTAAAAAGCCTTAATCCAGCCACTTGGAGTTTGGGGGTCGGTACTTGGGAGGGACAGGACAGGACAGGACACAGAGACTGGAAACACTTCAACTCCCACCTGAGATGGGCCATTATTGAGTGGGTTGAGTGAAGTACATGGCCACCGAGTGCGTGGGGAGCAGGCCCTCCCCTCCCAGTCAGTCCCCAGGCTACCTGAGGTTCCTTAAGGTAGGTAAGACAAGGCAAGGTAGTGATGATCCATGACTTCACGGAAGGCTCCAGCCAGTCAGTCCAGCCTGTGTTCAATTGAGACAGGAGCAACGGCCTTCGGAATAGGCAAGGAGCGGCAGCACCTTCAAGGAGTCGAGAGCCATGCCGCCCTGCCCTGGGCCGGACGTGTGGGAAAAGCGTCCGTGGAGCACGTCAAGTCAGGTCAGTGCATCGGCGCCAGTGCCCGTGTCAGTGCATGCTGCTGCAGCTCTGCATAGGTAGGTACACCAGATGCAAGGACACTCAGAAAAGGGCGGCGAACAGACACGATACACGACACCATGGGGGAATAGCCTGCGAGGCCACGCCGCACCAGAGACACCATGCGCGCAACCGGCCTAGCTCCATGCTCCTTTTTAGCCAACGGCACCACTTGGCGGCCCGGGGGGTTCCATGGAATGTGGGCAACAGAAGGGGAATTGGGATGGTCCAACAGCCAGCGCAGCGAGAGAGAGAGAGAGAGAGGCCGTTGCAAGACCACCGCCGTACTTGACCAATCTTTGGTACGGCAAATGCTAGTCTTGTTGGAGGGAAGGAATGTGTGAAGAACGGGTCGTGCAATTGGGAGGGGACGGACGACATCGGCGGGATGGAGGAGAGACAATGACGGATCTTCGGCCCCAAGATTGACAACTCCCGATCTGCAACGAGCCAGACTGAGACAAAAGTCGTTCGGTCCTTTCCTTGGGGCTCTCCCTCTAGCACAACGGCAATTGACTGACGATGGCTGGATTTTGTGGACCAGGCTGCCCAGTCTGGGTAGGTGTGCTGATAATCCAGACAAGGCAGGCAATATCAGGGCGAGCCGTGTTGGGACGATAACGAGACGGGAAGGGAGAGATGAGGCAGGGCACGCGAGAGGGGAGGTCCCGAGAGTGCGGACACGACGAGATTGGACCGACTGGACCCTGGTGTTGTTGTTGTTGATTGTCTGTTTTTGGGAAGTGTTATTTCTCGCAGTTGGCGAGTCATCTTCCCAACACCAAGGTCGTGACGAGTCGTTGTCCAATACGAGTGCGTGATGGCCTCTCTCTCTCTGTGTTCGTGTTTGTTTGTGCCTGACCCCTCACTTCCTTCTTGTTCGTTCTCTCTGCGCGTCCGTCGCTCTTCAGCGGCTGGCTGGCATGCATGTGCAGACTAGCGCACGTCGTCTTCACGCTTACGCCTGTGCCTGACAACACACTCTCGCCCGCGCTGACTGGCTGCGTCGGAGGTGATATTGGGGGTCGAATGCATGAAGGTGTGGGGGGAAGACGAACAGCTGGGGCAGAGGGAAGGGGCTGCTGGGTGTTGGTTGGACGGAAAAGAATGTGTGGTGATGGGGGCATGCTGTGAGTGTGTGTGCGCGCGGTAAGGGGTTGAGAGGGGGGATGGATGCTGGAGACAGTTGAGGCTAACGCGGGCGGTTCTTTTGGGCGCATGTCTCAGTGGGCGGTGGATGCTGAGCACCGAACACACCCACAGCAGCAGCCAATTCGCTTCCACAGGGACCTGGACCTGGACCTGAGCTTGAACGGGAAGCAATCCCAATGTGAAGGGAAACGAACCCACACACACCACCCCGGCCAGTCGGCGCCAACCAGGAAGGCCCCCGACTGCAACTGCACAGGCAGAGCACACAGGAACGCGGGATTCAGGCGAGCTCCAGGCGAGCAGCTGGTCAGCAGCAGGCAGGCGGGCAGGCAGGCGAGAGGAGGAGGCAAGAGAGATACCCCGGGCTCGGGTTCTGGGCCGCAGCTTGCTGCAGGTCTGGGCCCTCTCTGCCGTCCCTGCCCTACCAATACCACCTCACGTTGCCTTGAGCCCTGTAGAAAGGCTGGAGCGGAATATTACACCCAAGGAAAGTTATGCGCTGGCTGTCCAATGCTCATGTCTGTGTGCCTGAACATGAGATGCCGCCCCCGTTTCTCTCCCAGGGGGGCAATTGGGCTGGCAAGGGTTTGGGGGGAAATAGGCCAATGTCTTGTTCGGGAAAGGTCCCAGGGGAAAGTAGGAGAAGAAAAATCCCACGGTCCGTGGAACTTTCACACCGGGAGGGAGAGAAAGCAACGAAGAACTTGGGAAAAAAAAGAAAATGGCAGGGAAAACAATTTAGAAAACGCCACGGACGGCCTGTTTCTCGGTATGGCTTCTTGACAAGGGGCCGCGCTAAAACAGAGAAAAAAGAAAGCTCGGCACTTGCTTTCAAAGGAATGAGATCGGAACGGCAGATGGTGGCTGACGCTGGAGGCGCTCCGTTGGAACATCAGGAAGAACAAGAATGGAAAAAAGGAATAGAACGACGGAAGGGATGGATGGGGTCCGCCAAAGACAGACCGACAGACACTCATATCAATAATGAGAGAAATGAATGCTCAGACATTGGGGAGGAGGGAGGGTGTAAGACATGAGAGAGAGAGAAAAAGACGACAACATCATCAAGAATTCGATTCATAGCTTACCTTGCGCTGAATGGCCTCGGGCAATGCCTCAAACTCCTGCTTCGTCATCTCAGCCCCGAAGGAGGCCGTCGAGGGCGAGACTGGCGGGGGCAGGACGATCGACGTCAAGCCGTCGGGAGGAGACAGTGTCGCTGCCGTCGTCGCCTCCCGCTCCCTCACGCCGCAAATCGTCGGAATCGTCATGTTGGTCGCCGTCGTGGCCGTCGTCTTCTTGCTGCTGCCGCTATTGGTCTTCTCGTGGCTCTTGCCGCTCCTTAACGTCCATGTCGCAGAGGCTCCCGCAGACTCGGAGCTCGTTCGGTGCAGATGCTGGAGGTGGTTGTGATGGCTCTTGGACGAGTCGGGCCGTAGTTCGTAGAGCGTCTGGTGATATGTTGACGATGACGAAAGTTGATGTTGCTGCTGGGTCCTCGTAGCTGATGACTGGTGTGGCTTTGTCGTCGTCGTCGTCGTCTCCCTCTCATTGTTGTTGTTGCTGTTGTTGTACTGGCCCAGCAGTCGCAGGTCGGGAGAGCTGTAGCCGTCGAGTCCGTGGTGCAAATAGTCCCAGAGGCCGTGATACCGGTCCACGCCATCGTCGCTGGTCCTTCCGCCCGCCGCCGTCTCCGCCGGCGCTGTCGTCTTGCCATTGTTCTTAGCGCCGCCGCCGCCTCCAATCATGAACAAGGGCGCCATTGTCGCCGTTGTCGTCGTCCTTGTCGTCGTCGCAGCCGTCGTCGAGTCCGTTGTGGTTGTAGTTGTAGCTGTCGACGGGCAAGTGGTTACATCCGTAGCCGACTCGAAGCTTGACCGCGCAGACGAGTAGAAGGAAGGGAACCGGGGAAATGAGTCGTAGTTGGTGGTGGTGGTGGTGGTGGCTGTGTGGTTGTGTAAGTTGCGATCGTCCTTGGTATTATGATTATTACTGTTGGTGTTGGTGTTGTTGGAGATTTCGTTGTCAAACAGAAAAACAGACGAACAAGACGAACATGAAAGAGATGATGATGCAGTGCCAGGAACAATATCGACGGTATCGGGAGAACAGGACAGAGGGACCTGGTCATCCGCGTCCGCGTCGTCAAGGAAACTTATGAGCTCATGCCGGTCCACCAGCATCGCTGCCGCCGTCCAGGGCCCCCGAGGTTGGCGGTCCTGTCCCTGGAGCCGATGCTGCGGTCGCTGCTGCTGCTGCTGCTGGCACTGCTGCTTCTCGTCCACGACCCCCGGTCCACCACGCCTGTGAGCCGACCGTGACAGCGGTGATGGGGCCCACGGCACCGCGCCCATCACACCTCCTACACGCGCCAGCGCAGCCTTCATTCGCCCTCTTCCCTGCTGTGCTGCTGCTGTGGTGCCTCTTCCGCCGCCGCCGCCTTTCATCCAGCTTGCTTTCTTCTTTTCCTCTTCCTCCACCTCCACCTCTTTCGTTGTGCAAGTCGTGGGTGTCGATGACATCCACCACAACTTCTTTTTCCCCCCAATCGCCTGTGATCCTGTTACCTGGGCTGGGGGGCCACTCCAGAGTGCTCCGCCAGCACCAACAAGCGGCTGCCGAATCCGGTATTGAGCTGAGCAGAGAGACCCAGGGGCAGACCCTGTCCGCTGGCTGAGGGTCCGGTTGGGTAAGGATAGTGTAAAGGGGGCTCCACCGGCTCGAGAGGAATGCGAGCCAAGGGTCGAAATATAGGACGGAGCAGGGGACAACGCTTGAATAGAGTAAAGGTAAGGTAAGAAAAAGTATGGGTGGTATTAATCCACCGACAGGGCTCTGCTGTGTCTGTCTCTCTCTGTCTCTCTCTCCAACGGAGTCACTCTGGCCCGGGGCGGCGTGATGTGATGGGGCTCTCGAGAAGGGTATTGATAATGATGATCACCAACACTTTAGGCATGACATGCAATCGCGAGGGGATGATGCCTCGAGCGAGGGCAAAGCCTTTGTTCGAGGGGCCACGGCCAGGTTTTACACATGTGCGGTCTTTTTGGCGGGGTGGTGTTGCGGCGCAGGAGAGAGAGAGGAGATGGCAGGCATATATGATACTTATTGTTCTCATGTATGTCTCTCCCTCTACGGAAAGGCCGCCGTTCGGCTGCAAGATGGGAAAACCAAGCAAAAATCGGGGAGAGGGGCCCGGATAATACCACGTAATACCACACAAGCGCGCGTACGGAGGTACAGCACACATTAAACGACGCGTCGGCAAGCCATATAAAGCAAATATATATAGAATATCTTCAACGGTTGCAGGTTTTCTGCGATGGCAAAGCACGTAACGAGCTTACGGATGGTGCGGTTTGTCGCGCACCCTTTTCCCAGTTGCACGACATGTCCCTCCCTCGCCCTGCCATGTCTCGCGGAGCCGTCTGGCCATTGCGGTTCCCGAAACAAGTCAAGATCTGTCGTCGAGCTCAATTTACCACACACTTTAAGGCTTGCTGTGGCAGGGGGGAACTTTGATATGCTGGCTACACAAGAAACCAAATCGCAGAAAGCAAAACCCAGCCGCACATCCATCACGCCAGTCTGTGCTCCGTTCCCTTGTGTGTGTCTCTCTCTCTCTCAGAGTCTCTGCCGTGTCTCGTTGTCCCTGGGTATCAAATCAATCATACCCCGTGTCCAGCCCGCCCCAATGCCGCGCCACGGAAGGCAGTCTGTCCGACGGCACAGCAAAATTACCAGCAGAGAGAGCAAATACAACTTCCAACATGTCAAGTCTTGACAGCGCCGCCGTCCCCCGGCCGTTCTATTTTTTGTGTCAGCCTTTCTGGTCTAGACGGATCGGAAACCCGGCAACTTCCATGTTGAGCAAAGTTACACGAGAAGGAATCGAAGGCCCCAATCGTCATGAGGGCCGTGGCAGAGAAAGACCGGACAGACTCGAGGGTGGAATTGGACCAACCATCGGAGGAACCCCTTGTCGCTGGGCGATCATTGGGCATGGACGTCGTTCCGCCGAACACCCCTAAACATGACATATCCAACCAGAGAGGCACAATCATCCCGAGCCTTTGCACATACTTCATACGGCGTCAAGTACGACTCCCTCGGTATCGTGTCACCGCCAGTTGGCGAGGGATGTGCGCTCCAATGCTTTCCCGCAACAATGTCGAGCACAGATCAGAAGCTGCACAGCGAGGTCGAACATGAGACGAGACACACAAAACACATACACACAAAACTCTCTTTTTTGTTTATTCTCGACGAACAGGCGGAAGAACCTGCAATTTACATGGGGGCCAGCCCTTGCACTACGTTGAACCAACCGCCCGCGAGGAATGAGGCGAAGATGCAGAAGCAGATGGTTCGCTCGTTCCTGCGTGCCTGGCGCCTACGGGACGAACAGGGCCTGGATATGGGCGAATCACGGGCAGACTCTCGTTTCCTCCCCCTTGGACCCCAGTCTCTCCCTCTCGCACTCTCCTCACTTCTTCGGCCCCCACAGACATCTCACTCATCGCCTCCAGCTCGACAGTTGTGACGAGGCTCATGATCAACCCCGGTCTGGGGGGCCCGTTGACAAGCGTCAGCACAAGTCCGAAGCGTTAGCACCCTCATTTCTTCGCCTTCTCTCCTCTCCGTCAGCAGCGTCAGCCTTTTTCCTGCTATCGGCGCCTCTGCTGCGGCCGCACGGCGCGGGCATATTGCCACAGACGGTATCCCGCGGGGTGTCGCACCTCCGAACCTGTAGGTCTCGGCGATATCAGGACGGAACTCGAACGATGAGCAGATGCAGTGTGGTAATTCCACTCTATCGAGCGTCATCCATCATATGGGCAAACCACCACAACCTGCCGCATCGCGCATGAAGTCACAAAGGAGAGGGCGGCACAGGGGGCGGGCGGCTGGAAGAAGAAAGAAAACGTCCCCCGGAATAGACGGACGCAATGAAACCTCAACCACGATTGCTGCACCTCCCGCCCGCTGAAGCGCCTGCCGTTCCTCGTGTTGTGTGTACGTATGCATGCCTACCCGATCGGAACCTTGCTTTGGTTCTGCCTCTTCTCGGACGCAAGGTTGCAGTCGACCGACGCGCCGGGCACTCAGAACACGCGACGAAGCCCCCGAGATAGAAGACGCCTCCGCGTAACCCCCTATTTCTTCTCTCTGTCCGGTGTCTTCCCTCCGACGGACGGAGCTTCGGCATATCAGAACTGGCGTTAAGACAGCAATTGCATGACGCCGATGTGTATGCGGCTGTTGCACTGCTGCACCGCCCCCAAGAGGTCGCTTAACATAATCACACAAATCACACAAGAATCATTATGCGCCCTATATCCAACCGTCCATCGAATGCAACCCCATCAGTTCGCCGCTTTTCCTTCTGGAATGATTCATTTTCCATCCCACTTTTTCCGTCAAAGCAAGGCCGTCGCGCCGCTTCCTCCTCTCCCTCTCTCTGTGCCTCCCGCCTTTCCATCTTTTGCCTTGTTCGTGCCTGCATTCGAACCCATGAGTCGCTCCACGTCGCGGGGGGGACCCTATATCGCTGATCTTATACGGTAGCGAAAGTCTGCCACCGGACAAAACCGTCGACCCACGGGGTCGGAATGGGACGAACAGGACCACCGGACGAAACATCATTTGTTGATGATCTCTTTAAAGACTTTAAAGTGGTTTAAAAAGGGAAACGTTTGAATGAACTGGCCCCGATCAGGTGAAAACGCATAGAGGGACCCTCTCTTCCCAGGCCGCCGATACAACGTCGATTCCCGAAAAGCAGTGGAGGCCGTGATTAGCCTTCTGAAAGTCTTTATGCAAGGCACCTACTTATATCCTCAAAGTCGAGATGGACCTTTGTTCGACAAGCTTTCCTGGACTTTCTCGCACATCCTCATCCATGAACAGAACACAGACAGTGATCATCCCAAGTTGGTGTTAATCCTCCCAGGGTCTATCTGTACTTGAGTCGAGCTCGCTCGAGGCCTAGACCCTGGCCCCCCGACGCGAAACAAAATTGGGAAACATCTGACGATACGAAACAAAAGAAGCCTTTCCCCAAAGTGTCTGTGAGTTTCGCCATGTCCAGACAATTAAAATGAAAACGTCAGTGACACCCGTCATCCGATTCACACAGAAAGAAGAGGGGTCCGCGCACGACTCGAGCCTCTTCGTCATGGGTCTGGCCTCGGCCGAAGACGACTCGATTCCGTCTTCATGCTCTCCCCCGGTCCAATATCTTCCCATTTCGCGTTAATTGGCAATTGCTTTCACGTCTCGCTGAATCGCCTCCGCTCCGGCGGCCCCAGAAAAATCCAGGCCCTGGAAATAAATCCCATGCCAAAAAAGTCCCAGGCCGAACAGCCGGGCTGGAGCTTGTTCGACGCCGTGCACGCGAGGTTCACCATCTCGAGGCTTCATATCTCTCTCCACTGGGCTAAACCCTAGAGAATACGGGCCCGTACGTGATCCATGCGCCGTCGTTGCCGACACATAGAGAGAGAAAGACACGCGAGGTCTTTTTGGGCTGCAGTGTTTCATATCTACGCTTTACACTATGTGTTGTTTATGGAAGATTGTGAAAACTAGGTATAGAGCCTCAGCCTGCCGTCGTCCTCAATCTAAACTAGCTTCGCCGTTGCCATGTCTCCCAAACCCCATATATCGGCCCCCTGTTTAGTCGCCCCCCCGAGCTAAGGTGGAAGAAGGAACGAAACAACCTGGAACTATGAAACCTGCCGAGAAAGCTTGACCGCTTCCTCAGAAAAAGAGTCACCCAACTGCGAAATGCAAAAAGACTACTACTACGTCGTCGTCGTCGTCATCGTCGTCGTCGTCGTCATCGTCGTCACCGGGGGACGGGGCCCAGCGGTGTACGCAATATACAGAACACACAAAGAGGCTTTTACCGCACGCACACCGCAGGTTCGGCTCTGGGGCGAGCCGATTTTCTAGAGAGGGGTTCTTCCGCGCGCAATCAACTTGGGTACTCGAAACACGACCGACGGGAGCTCCGAGGACGAACGGGAGAAGGGACAGGATTCGCCTTGTTTCGAGGTGGCAGGATTCAGATTAAAACCCATCCCGGGCTTGAGGAAGCAAACATCCCCTCTTCATCGAGCATCATCACCGCGCGACGCGATGGGGTGAGGGGACGGGGGACCAAGGACATCCTTAATGTCGTGACAGGGACCCGAACAAGTCGCCATCCATGTATTCCTTTCTTTTTCCTCCGTCCAACATCTGACGCCGAAGCCAGCTGTGCCTCTCTCGGAAAGAAGAGAATCTCAAGGATAGTCATTGACCGCCTGGGATTGCCAGCACAAGCACACCCCTCGACGGGGGCTCGAGAAGTGTCGTTGACAGAATCTACTGCTGGTCATGTTCGGTCGGTCGCCCGCGAGGCTCCGACGACCTGTCATGTTTGAGATCTCGCCAATCCGCATGACAGGGAACAAAGAAAGAGGGTTTGATCGTCACGATCCACGAGGGCTGAAAGGCAGTGCTCGGGGTTTGTTTGGGGCTGAATGGGTGCAAGGTCACACCCGTCTCTGTCTCAGGCGAAGCAAGGTTCTGCTGTTGCCAGCTGCCACGACTGAGAGAAGAGCGAAAGGCACAGCAAGCAAGCAACACATGACAGGTAAAAAGGACCTCGCATCGTCGTACAATCACTTTTGGCTGTGCCATGCGGTCGCTCGATCCAGGCAGAGCCGTGGGAGACAATCGATAGAAGATGGCCGAGTCAGTGCTGCTCCCAATCGAGTCTCTTCCCGCTGTCAAAAAGGGCAAACTCGTTCGGATTAGGGCGATTGGGCAATTGCTCCGTGCTTCGTCGCGTTTGTAAAAGTGACAAATTTAAGACTCACTCATATCATGCCGCAATTCTTCAATCTACGGGACGTGTTCATTTGTACATGTATGCATCAAGATTACAATGAAGAAAACAAATGCTCATGTTCATCGTGCCCACGGGTGTGGCTTGCATGGCATAGGGCCCGTTAAGCACACCAAAGAACGGCCTAAGAGAGCCCTTCCCGTCGACAAGCCACATTTGCCTTGCCCTCTTCGTCCAGCACCCGACACGCGAGTGGTCCAAAGTCGCTGTGGGCACGTTTTGTGTGCTGTGGCCGTCAACCCCTGGTTCCCTGCACCAGCAGCAGCATATGCACCGGGGGAAGAAAGGACCGCGCCTTGGATGGACCAAGGTAATAGGCGGCAAAGCGGTTAAACGACATGCCCTCACCAAGTCGCGGTGAGAGACGTCGTACGGATGGATATGCGTACAGGCAAACATACATGGCCGCTTTCTGCTGTGTCCCGCGCATTGCATGTGTGTTTCAGAATTCTTCATTCCATCCATCCCAAACCCCGAATCCTGCTTCTATGTACAAAGATGGATGGGTGCAACGACGAGATCGAGTGAGCCAGACTTACACAAGCACATGTCACGAGATGGGAGACGCCGTACGGGAAAGAGAGAGAGGAGCACCTGCCAGCCGTACCAAATAACCAAAAACCAAGTTTAAAAGAGCCAATCTCGACTTCATCTCTGCCGAGTCCCCGCCCTCGGCGTCCTCCGGAATGTTACACCAAAATGGGGCTCCTCCTCTCCCCAGATGGACTGCGACTTCAATATCTCCGTCGAGTGCTACGCTGTGCCGCGCCCGTGTTTCTATTTCAGAAGTTCTGCCTTTCCCAGCCCGTGGGGTTGCGTCGCGCTCGCTAGATGTTTTTTTTTTGGAGTATTACTGCTACTCTACGAGCAACTTGGGTTGGCCAAACCAGAAAAGCCCCGAAAACCGTATTCCTGGGAAACACCTGAGCGAGATTTGAGCCGCTCCGGCGAGTGTGCTGGATCATCTCATTTCGTGGCTGCCGGAAATATGGACTGCCAGATTTGGCCCAACACCATGGGGGGGCAGAAGAACAAGACGGAAAAAGGTGGGAGGAACCGTTTCCCCACCACCACCGGCTCGCTTCCAACTTTCTGAGGCTCATGGAAGCATTCTTCTCTGGTTCGCTGGGTTACGGGGATTTTCTACGGCGGGAGATTCCCACGCCTGTCAAATCTCGCTCCGGAGAGTGAGTAGTGCACGGGAAAAGTCGAGCCGAGGTTTTCAGTTCTGTCTCTCTCTCGAATCTGTGTCCGTTGCTCAGTTGGCGACCGATCTCGTGGGCTCTTCTAATTGCTTCGTGGGCTGGAACCCATTCCTCCCCTTGGTACCCTGCTCTGATCCCAATTTAGAGGCCGGCAGACCAGGAGACTTAATTCTGGGTTATCGTCCGAGCCGACGTCATGGTGAAGATCACGAACGTGAAATCCCCGCATGGTGTTGATCCCGGTTGCCACGGCGGCTTCTGTCTTTCAGGTTGAAAGCAGCTGTTGGTGTGTCTCGGACAGCAGCCAACGAGACACGGGGACAGAAGCAGTCTCGGGTACGGGTCGGCGACCAAAAAGCATTCCAAGAAGCGGTGTGCCTCTTCAAGACAAACATGCAGTCCGACATTCCTCTTCTCGGGCACACTGTAGCCGGCCCGAATCGCTGTCGAGGGATGCGAACGCATGACATCTCGTCGTCATCGAACGGTCCGAGCCCTCCCGTTTTGAATGAGGAATGGCATGTTCCTACTGTTGCACGGCAGATGGCATTTTACCATGGCATTTTGATCAATCTTCGAAGTATGTTGTCTTATATAACGACTCCAAAACTCAATCCTGATCGCACGCTACCCCTCAAAACTCAAGTCCCGCTGCCCTTTGCCCCTTAATGTTCGCACGCCAACAAGCATATTGACCTTACATAAGCCCGGATTCTTTCTTTGGCCAATCGCCAGCCAAGTCGTGACTACAACCAACATGACCAACTTCCAAGGCATGCACCTCGCCGCAAAGGGAGATGGACAAGCCTAGACCCGAGGCTCGCAACTTCGTTCCAACTTCGTTCCAACAAGTGAGGCTTTTGTCATGCCGGCTAAGCTGCTGATAAGCACTCTGGTTTACCGGAAAGAGTTTACCGGGAAGAAGCACACCTCCTTCCTCCGAGCAAGGAGACGTTACAGGACAGAAGTCGCCATCTTGGTCCCTCGGTGAAGCGGTCGGTTGGCTGTAGGGGCGGCTCACAGGAGGCATGCCGCAACCGAAGCTCATGGTTGGACTGAGTCGACGGGGTCGTGGTACTCATACACCTTGTTTTGCTTGTCACGGCCCGTCACTGCGGGTGCCACATACGTCGACACACCTGTCCGACGATCGTACGATCTGAACGTGCTTGCCAACCGCTTGCCACCTCCTCCAGGAAGGTCGACCACGAACTGGGGCATCATGAAGCCCGCAATCGAACCCCTGATGCTGGCTTCCAGATCCAGAATCGTCTGCAGCGGCGTACGCAGGTGCTCCGACTTCCTCACCATGTCGTGTTGGTAGACGTAGTACTGGGTCGAGTCAGCGAGGTCTTGAGGCCAATGGGTTGCATTGCTCACCGGAAATATGTTGTTGTCCGCGAGCCTTCTGATCAGACTGGACATGGTTGCAACGTCGTCGTTGATTCCACGAAGTAGGACCGACTGGTTTCGCACCATCACCCCTGCCTCGAAAAGTCTCTGGCTGGCCCTCTCGGTGATCCATGAAATCTCGCTGGGGTGATTGATATGGGTGTGAAGGGCCACAGCTTTACCGACGCTGCGAGCTTGGTCCGAGATCGAGATCACGGCATCGGTCCATGGGTCATTTGGGTCCAGAATTCGCGTCGGACAAACAGCAAGACCCTTAGAAGCGAACCTGAACCGACGGACATGGTCTATTGAGATAAGGCGGTTACCAATCATCTTTATATGTTCAGGCATGAGTTGATATGAATCTCCCCCGGAGACGACAATATCTTGGATCTCTGGTGTGCGCTCGATGTGTTGGAAGACGGCCTCCCATCGTGCACGCCCAGGCTTGAGGGAGGCTTTTGCCACACTCTCCGTATTAGCACCAACTGCGTAGGAGCGAGTGCAGAATACGCAGTAGGTTGGGCACACAGAGAGAGCTTCGGCATGGGGTCAGTCACGCTGCAGACTCGAGGGGTGTATATCATGCACTCACGGAGGAACAGAGCCTTGTCGGGATACCGGTGAATCAAGCCGTTGACGGGGGAGTCGGCTTCCTCTTCCAACGAATCAAGCGTCAACTTTGGGTGATCTGGCTGCATTATGGACTTCGTGGGTATGAATTGGCGGAAAATGGGGTCGTTTCGCGGGTTGCTCCAGTCGATACGACTGAGGGTGTACGGCCTAAGGGACTAGTTCAGCCTGGATTCCAGGAATTCTGGTGAGCAGCTTACATCACTCTAACAGACATGGTCGCTTCAGAAACGCCTTCAAAAATATCCGCTATCAGCTTTTCTCGAGGCTCCATTACACCATTCTGGCCACGAGCGGGAATTTGCTCTGGCAAAACCCTGTCCAGGAATCGGTGCAGCTTGTTTGGCCCTTCGACCAGATTCTTCATCTAGAAATGGCAGGTTGTCAGCTATTGCCATCGGTTCGGCTGCGGTACTGTAGAAGACATACGCTCCATCGGTAGCTGATGAACTCGGCTGTCGAGACATCCTCCCACCCTGGCACTCTGCGCCAGAATTGGTCAACCTGCTCCGGAGGTGGTCTCGCAAATGGTGTGACTGGGTCAAGTACCCGGGGCTCTTCTACAACCCTCTCGGCAAGCGCAGAATGGGCAGCTCGGACACGAGATGAAGTCCCGACCCTGCGGATACCATGTATGTGACAGCCACGAGTTGGGCGAGTCACATAAACTTGGAGGTTACCTACGAACCTCATTTTGATACCAGCCTGCATTGGCTGCAGAAAATAATCAAAATATCAGGCTAGATTGGCTCGGAACTGGCAAAAATGGAGATATCTGGCGATCGGTTTGGAAGTCGTTCGGTTTGGATTGGCCGCGGTGGTATTCCGACATCAGCTGCAGTCGCCTGCGATACGGCTTGGGCGCGCTTCGAGTTAAGCGCGCAAAGTGCGAACTAAGAGCCAAAAGACAGAGATACTGAAGGTGGTAAGGTGACACAAGATGAAAGAGTTGAGGGAAGATATGACCAGTCTGGGTAAGACACGCCAAAAGAAGGACGGCATTCGTGAGGGATGCTCTTGGAGCTATCGCCGTATTTGATATTCCTCCAGCACGACTGGCCACATGACGAGCTTTCCTAAAGTTCCTCCCAATCACGAAGGAAGCTGCGGTGTAGAAAGAGATCAACAACAAGCGAGGGAAAGCAAACACGGGGTCGGAGGACCAAACATGCGTTTCCAGGGTCATTCCTTCAGCAGCCCGACTTGGACAACCAACTCGACGGGTAAGCCCTGCCCAACCTACCTAGCCCCGCCTCACTCCTCCACGCTCTACGCCCTTGTCACTTCTACATGTGAACAAGTAACACAAAGGTACGGTACCCGCCAACAACTCTAAGTAGGCACTTGCTAAGATTTGGTTTGTGGCTGTCGTACAGATCTTGCATGCGCATCCTTCCTCGGGTTGGGCGTGTCAACATCTGCCTTCATTTGAATCCTATCGAGCCACGTACATACCCAAGAAAGCTGCTCATTTTGCCAAACAATCCCAGGGCAGTTGGAACGAAGGCCGAGCAGAAGCGAGGGCATGGAATCTGGGCAGACGACGGGCATCTTCTCACAATTCGCCACGTCTTGCACAAGCAGCATGCCTACTACCTTGCCATCACGCCTACACGCTTTCTTCTTCTTCTAGCACCCGATTGAGAACCATTTGCATATATCCCGGTTCCATAAAAAGCCCGCACCAGCAAACGACGTCGTCTCATTAGCTACCAGGCGTCTGGTCGACGCCCACTAGCTCCCCACCTCCCTTGACGGCATCCCCATCTCCACAATGCCTCACCGTCACTATCCGCGACCAGGGTGTCGTTGCGGCAAGCACTTCCAAGACATTGGAAAATGATTGAACCAACTCACCGAGTCGATAGACGCGGGCCCCGACGAATGATTCTCTCAAACGCAGGTGTTTATTCATCCGCTCGAATGGTGAATGCAGAGATGTTCAGCCGCATCATCCCAACAAGGACATTCGGCCGAGCTCTGAAGCAACGTTGGCTCTCGGTTGCTATGTCCAGTTACAACAAACAGTCGGCTTCGCCAGAATGAGGGGCTCGTCTAAGTTGGCTGCTTCTCATGTGGCCAAGTTGCCTGGCCTCCCCGCGGTAATGGGCTTTGCAATCCCCCCTGGTATAGTGCACTACGCGCCTCCGAACAAGACGGGGCTCCACCACCCTCCTGTGAATTCTATCACATAGACAACAGACCGACTTGAAGACTTTGGTTTCTCATCAACTTTCTTCAAGAACTGAATATGATAACTTGGCGTTTCTGACCACCATTGACCAAAGTCCCAGGTTGAGATCCACAGCTAAAGTCCCAGCTTCTAATCACTGACGGAAGCTCCGGACGCCGATTCTGAACCAAAGCTCTCTGTCGAGATCCTCAATTCTGCGAGGCTGTGGCAAGGCTTCCTGTGTATAAATCGACGATGGCCGTAGGTGTACACACGCCGACTCAGCTCACTCTACATGCAGTGTCTCAGCGCAACGAAGCTTCAGCCATGGGTACCGCGTCTGAAAACCAAACCGCCCACGAAGCGACCGCAACACCTCCTGAAAGGGGAATAGAGTACAGAACTATTTCTTTTGGCCTGCTGTTCAGGTGGCTTTACATAAGATAGCTGATATCTCAATTCTCATAGGCTACCGACGCAATATCCCGCGATACACATCGATCCAGCGGACCAGACCCGGCCGACGTTGCCCCAGGCTCGACCGCTGTCTATACAATACCCATCTGCTAATCAAGTACATGTCATCTCAACGGAGCCTATAGATCGTGGCTGCAGGGCATGGTCCGTCGTGGTGGGGTCGACGGCAACCATGATCCCAACCTTCGGGTTGATGACGACGGTTGGCATTTTCCAGGTCTACTTGAAGGAAAACCAGCTTGCAGACTGGTCTAATACGGAAATATCGTGGATTATATCCGTCTTTGGCTTTCTTGCAGTCCTTCTGTGCGGCCCCTTTGGCGCAGTGTTTGACAAATTCGGCCCTCAATGGCTGATGACGCCTGCTGCCACGGTGTACTGCGCATCATTTCTCGGCATTGCTTTCAGTAGTCGGTATTGGCAGTTCTTCCTCTGCTTCTCCACTGCCGGAGTAGGTGCGGGTACGTTGCTATTCATTCCAGGGCGTATTCAAATGTACCTAACCTTACGGACGCAGCGGCATTGACCACGAGCGCTCTAGCAGTGATCAATCATTGGTTCGACGAAAAGAAAGGGTTGGCAATGGGCATCTGTACCATGGGCGGCGGACTTGGTGGCGTGATATTCTCAGTCGTACTTCGGTTTACCACCAAACACCTTGACTGGACTAAGGCCAGTCTGGTGCATCTTGCAATAATTGGCGCGTTCCTGTCCCTCGGATGCGTCTTGATCAAGCCCAAGATACGCAAGCCTCCTCAGGGCAAGCTGTGGGACTTCTCCTGCTTCCGACGCTGGGAATTTGTGCTCTTCACCTTGAGCGTGTGTGGTATGACCTTCTCGTCCCGACTTCATCAGTAATGGCTGCCCTAATGCAGTCTAATAACAGGTTTTGAGCTGGTTCTATTTGTGGCCTGGGGTCTGCTTCCGACGTACGCCAGCACAGTCAAACTTGGCGACGTCTTTTATCTAACCCTTGTATTCAGTGTGTGAGTCTAGCCCTCTCTAGCTCTGGCGATTTGGGGCCTTAAGTGCTGATCACGACTCTTCAGGGGTTCTTCTCTGGGAAGGATAATCCCCGGGTATTTCACCGATAGGATCGGTCCTTTCAACGTTACCATTGTCATGACGATACTTACAGAGGTGACAATGCTTGTACTGTGGCTCCCCTTTGGCGATACCTCGGCGTCTGCATTGTACGCTGTTGCTTTCCTCCTGGGATTTGGCACCGGCAGTTTCGTCTCAACGGCAGCGACGTGTCTTGGCAGACTCTGTGACGCTCAAGACAGCGGTACCTACATAGGCTGCTGTTACGCCGTCGTCAGCCTAGCGACACTGGTCGGTAACCCTGCGGGACAAGCTGTATTGGGTGATGGACAAGATGGCCGCACTCGTTGGACCGTGGCCTTCCTCGGACTCATTCTGATGGTGGCCCTGACCAGCTGCTGCTTCGTGCGGTGGTTGTGTATGAACAGAACATGGAAGTGGTCGGTAAAAGTGTGAGTCGAAACGGAACAACACCAGCCGTTGGACGTGGGAACAGTCGTTCTTTCTTATTTCCCATTCGACTTAACAGGGATCAAACCCACGCTGACGATGGTGGGCTGCCGGTATGACCAAATCCTTGGCTGCCCCGTTTGCCACACCGGTGAGGCACTGGACCAACATGGTTGGTTGATGACAGCGTCACACCTAGTTATCTGATTTTCCTCCAGCGCATCCTGCAGCCGACATTGAGGGCAGGCACCAGCGTAGAGCTAGCGATGATGCTGCAGGATGAAGCGCCCATGAATCGTACGACAATGCCGGCGGCATCTCATACACCGCAAGTCGGCATATATCGCGCTCTTTGCTTTCAGCTCCCGGTACCACGACAGCCCAAGCTTCCTCTAGCCCGAGCCGAGCCGTACCAGACACCCCCTTTGACCCCTTTCCGATTCCGTGCTCACGGGCGTGTGTGTGGCTGCGACACGTTCGCCAGTCCTTGCCCGGATGCTGCCAACCGACCACTTTAGAAACATCTTCGTGAGCCGGACTGGAAGATAGTACACGTCCTCCTGGGAAATCGCAGATCGTTGACCTGCGGATCTGTGTTATGCGAGTTGTCACACGCGCGTATCTGAGATCCTACGGGGGACTCATCCGGGTCGCCCGCCAGGCTTGAGAGGACTGAAGTGGCCGGGGGTAACCAACGGGGTCGAGCGGTCCAAGCCCGGGTTTAAGACTCGATGGTCGGTTTTTTCCTTGTTTTGCCAACCAACCCGCCTCGCCGTTGGTCTCGCAAGAACGTTTGATAATATGATTATGCGGTTGGTGGCGGGAACTCCGCTTGACAAGGAAGGGGTCACTTGTCGAGTGGAACAAGTGGGTTTCTTTTAGTATGGGGGACGCTTCCTGCATGTTGTACATACATATTACGGTTCAGTTAATCCCTTTGGGACTGGTAGCTGCACAACAAGGAGAGGTGTCCGGGGATGGCCTGACAAAAGCGATTGGTGAAACGAAGACTGAAGCTAAGAAGGTGAACTAAAGTTCTAGCCACGAAGAAAGCTGTTTCCAGGCGACTTCCGACTGCTTCCAGCCTGATAACGGCCCAGGGCCTGGCCGAAACCTTCGTCATGAACCACTGCTCGGATGATCATTCCCCAGGTGACAGACCAGGGAGGGGGAAGGGCAGGAAGGATCGATCTGAAAGGGGAAGAATGTCCAGGGGTGACAGGCTAGTTATTGAACCCAGTCGCCAACTCGCGGGGTTTTCCGTCCCTAACTTGACCCATCCCAGACCTGGAGCTGGTGAAGGGTTTCGACGATAATTGTCTGTGTTTCCCGTTCAGGCTATTTAACCCCGAAAGGCAACCGAGTCGTAACCGCACCTATGCGTGTTCGGGCGCTAACTTCAGGCATATTGCATTGTCACGTACATGACATGACATGGCACGACATGATGGGCTGTATGGGAGATGGCAGTGTGCCGACATATTCAGTCTTGGGGTTCATATACTGCGTCCGTTGCGTTCATTGCAGAAGGACTTTCCGCGGGAAAAAACCGATCCAGGAAGAGCGTTCCGTTCTGATAACGTCGGGGCATAGTCATGGAATAGGAAACTCGGTGAGCCGAACCGAGTCATTCGATAGGGATGAAGCTCACGGGACAGGTTAGCTGGCGTGTTTGAGATTGGGATACGCGACCCAGAAACACAACTGTCCATGGGGACTGACTAGGGGGCAGATCTAGGACGGAAGATCGCGAGACATTTCGGCTTTTTGGAAGGGGGCATGACGTTCAGCCACACCCCTGGTGAAGGACGGAGAGAGACAGCAACAATCGGCCGAGTGGACGAGACTTGAACGATCATCGCCATGGGCGGAGTCCAAGGTTTCGGCGCGGCCCGCTCGTTGAGGCGGGTCCCTGAGAAAGAAGCAGACCAGCTTTCGCGATCCATCTTAGGTCCCAGCTCGTCTTTGTCTCTGGTTCACGAAGGCAGAAAAGCCCTCCTCCCAACGGCCACAGCTGGCTACCACGCGGGAGACCGCAGGAGCTAGCGGGAACTCTAAACCATGATCTACACGTCAAACACCACGGCCGCTTTGCCAAGTACTTGTAGTCTGCGCGATGTGGTCTCGCTGAATCGCTGCCCAAATGCCCGAACTTTCCTTGATCCATCGACATGATCTGACAAGGAGGTTGAGGGCCCAAGCTCAGAGACATACGAACCTCTCAAGCCTCCCCCCCTTGCTTTTCATCAGTGAAAGATGAACGGACAGCTGGCTCTTGCAGGGTTGAAGTCTAAAATAGGGAGAGCGGGACGCCGAGGCTAGATTCTTGAGAGATCCGGCGCTTTGTGAGAAGTGATGTAGGTGTGAAATCGCAGTAGCCCCACGCGCGGTCCTTTTGTGTTCTACGCTTCTCGTTCTGCCTGGGTTTCTTGCAGTAAATCTCTCCTTGCTTCTTTCTTCTCGCAGACAGCGGTGTCGGATAGGTAGGCGGCACGGTGTGGTCGGGGTAAATGGTCCGGATGCGTCACTAGTTGCATGTGTAGATGGGCTGTCTGGGCTTGAACCCTCATGGCGCGCGAAGCTTGGGGGGTTTCCGCGATATTTTCGGAGCCCGTTCCGTTGAACATCCGGGTCCCCTATGTTTTCTCTTTGGGAAAACCTTCATACAGTGAGCATTCCTGTCTATTCTCTTTCTGTGCTGTGCTCTTTCGTTTCGGACACCTTCATGAATGAGCAAGGCGACAAACGCCGGGCAAGGCCTTGCGTTGCTTTACCTCATCGTTTGCTTACTCGAAATGAGAGTGTCCCCAGTGGGCTTCGGAGCGTGTTCGCTCGTGGATGTTGTATCCGGCGATGATCACCGGGGAGTGGTCCACGATCGTCCGTATCCTTTGCTTGTAACCGGCATAACCCCGCTGCTGTCGTTATCCGCCTCTTTTGTGCTCCTGGGGCCACGAACATAAGTATGTTTTTGACCCTTGCTAGAAGATTAGATCTCATTCGGTTCCTGAGTCGGGGGCAAAAGCCGAGAGAATCGGGATCTTCTGCCGGCGTGCATATTGAACGCCCCGGACGACGGCGTTCTTGAGCCATACTCAAACCACTTTATTCATACTTTGATGCGTTGCGTCACGGCAATGATTCCAACACCCAAAATCCAGTCCTTTCTTTGTCATGCTGCATTTGGCTACTTGGACCATGCCTTGCGACCAAATTCCGCGGATTGGGGCGTCGTCGCGGGATAAGGCCAGTCACCATCGCACATGCTTTTATCACAGAAAATGCAGCCAACATTGGCGTCATCTACTCTTTTTGCCCGGGCTGTTTCTTATCTCACACACTCTCTCCCGTTTGATGAATCTTGCAATTCGTCCCAGGCCCCCTACCGAGTTACTATTATTTGCGGTTCAGTGCCTTGAAAATTTAGTGTTCTCATTCCACTTCATACCGTCGCCATCTCTTCCAAAAAACGAAACCCGGTACACCCAAAATAGCTTCCATCACACTCCCGGAACATTCATCAATTGCTCTTACTCCGCTCATCGCATTTCTGTCAATTTCCGTCCCTCTTGCATTCGTGTCATTTTCTCTGCTTCAATGCCTTCATCCCCGACGCAAAAATTCCCTATTGATACCGAAACCACAACCGAACCACCTCCCCAAAGTTGGAGCCACGCGGCCGCAGTGTTGGTGCGTAACATTGTTTTGTACACGTCGACACGATTTTCTTCCCATTCTTGAGATACTATAACATTTTTTCGCCTTTAATCGTCTTTACGATCGGAAATTAGGCGATCTGAATCGATCCCGCTCTGTCGATGTGGCGCTCGTCGCGGTGGACAACGTTCGTCGTATCCGTGGCTGTCATTCGCTGCTCGTCTAGTTTTCGATAGTCCAAGGCCCGCGATCTTCGATCTTCTAGTCTAGCTCAGCCCATCGCCACTTTGGACTATCCGATTTTTCCGTAACTGGCCTTTGTTGTTTTCTGTAAAGACGGGACCTAGTTGTTATGAACCCTGTGGCTTAGATATTTGCTCAATTGCACGCGATACTAGCCGTGATTCAGTAGCATCACAATCACGTTTCAAACATCATGTTGAACAAGCCTACGATGGCGAGACCTATCCCATTGTGTTCGGATATGAACGTAAACATAAAATTATTGGAAAGAGGTATGTTTATTGCGGAGCATTCAGATCAATGGGGTCACAAGTCGCGAATTGAAGCATTTGGTATCTGACCTCAATATACGAAAATCAGGTTAAATCTTCGAGCAGAATCCGGATGATGTGAGAAAAACATCCTACCTTTTCACAATTTCAATAGCTCGCCAACCGATTTATTGTACCCTTTCTTTTGGAGAAACTTAGCTCTCATTAGCTTATTCTGCGAAGAAAGAACAACACTCTTAGGTGGACCAGGAACGCAGCGGAGGCAACATGAGTCTCAAACCTCTCACAAGCGCTCAGTCAAACTCATCCATATCTCTCTGATGCTCCATTCCAGTTTGAGCAGCCGAGACGCCAAGGTTTTTGATGAGGGAATTAGCCCAGAGACACCAACCGACAGGCTCTCATCATTCCCTTCCTAGGGTAGCATCTTGTCGCGTCAAGGAGTAGTTTCACTCGACTTTGCTCAGCCAGTTTCTCCTTGCCAATTCACCATTTTTCATACACGGGACACAAGCTCTATTACGTTCAGTGAAAGGAGATCAATTCTCATAGACTAAGATAGCACCTCGAGTTGACCCTCAACTCGCATGGCCTTGCATTACGAAGACCTCGTATATGCAACTCTGCTCTCTGTGCTACTTCCGAAATTTGGTTTCTTTTTCTGCGAGACCTAGCTTGGGGGCTCCTCTCCCACGTGCAAAAACAATTATTTTTCATCTTGTTGCCTGGCTTTTCTCGAGACAACATTGCCACCAATAAGACGACGAGGCACTTGGTCATTTCGTCATTTTCCGTCGAAATGCATGCTTCACATTCTCATTCGAGTACGTACAACATCTGGGGGACCTCTGGCTGAACGAGGATGACACGGAGCTTGGGATATTGCGCAATTGATATGTTCCAATTTTCAAATAGGTGGGCATGAGAGCGTTAGTTCGGGTCACCGTTACATTCTAATGCAATATCCGTACCATGCTTTTTCTAAGCGAGAAAAGCAATGCGAGATGTTCCTGAGCAGCATCTAGGCTGATACAAACGAGCTCTACGGCTGATAATATTGATCAATTGAACCAAGAGCACAATAGGTCTTGTATTCGCATTCATAGCAAGGAGAAACTTGGTCCGGATATCAAAGAACCTGGATCAAGACAAGCAAGATGATGTTGGACTTTTGGCAGAGCGGAAACAGCACCTGGAACACCTGAACAGAAGCTGAGATACGCAAAAGAAAAAATGGTGGAAATTGATTACCAATGATGAAGATAAGCTGGATTTTCGGTTTTCAGGCGCAAGACCACGAGTTGTTTGAATATATGCCGGATGTGACGTCAACGGCATCGTCCGCTGAGGATGCAGTTTTTGAACTTTGGTAAATACAGCCCACGATCGCCATGAGACGTCAATCAGTGTGCGACCTGACCGGATGCCCAAGCTGAGGCTCGCTGCGGATGGGTGAGTTCTACAATGGCTTCATATCTAAAAGGCGTTGAGAAAACGAAGCTAAGACCGTGACACGAAGAGCATTAACATAGGTAGCAGGGGTCATCTGGGCTTGCCCTCATACTCTTTGCCAGCCTGTGGGATGAACTGCCTCGAGTGACCTCTCAATCATGCTACTTGATTTCATTTCAGGATTGATGTGTAAAAATTGGTATCATATTCGATCATCATCACAACAGAGCTAACACCCGCGAGTTCCCGTTGCTATGTCCTGCTAACCCGGCAATCAAAGCAAAGCTCAAAAAACATTTACTTCTTCTGCTGTACCATGATTAAAGCCCAGCGATAACGCTTTGAATACCAACACTACTGGCATCTTCGCGCCGCTGGACAAAGGCCTTGAAGTCGGCCTTGGAGAGCTTCTTGCCCATACCGGCGGGTCCGGTGGCGAGCGTGCGGGACTTTTCTTTGAGAGCCTCCGGTCCAATGATGAACAGCGATCCGATGTCCGTGAGGAGCTCGACCGAAGCCTCAACGTCGGCGGCGAGGGACCACTCCTTGATAGTGGAGACGTACTTTGACAGGTCCTGCGCAACCATCAGACCTCCAGTGGCGTTGACCTGGAACTTCTTGAAGTGATCAAAGAGCAGAGCCAGCACGGCAAGGGCAACCTCGGAGCTCCAGACCTCCAAGTTCTGGCCGTCAACAGCCTGAGAGGCGTGACGAGACACGCTGGAAAGGAACTGGCTGATTTGCAGACAGGTTGGGGTCTGCAGGGAGTCAATATCCCCGTCCCGGGGACGGAAGTCAAACTTCTTTTGGTTCGCAAGCGATCGAGTGACCCAGTTGGTGACGACATCGATGGAGCTACGCATGACGGCGTTGGTCTTGCGCTCGATACCTTCGATGGCGGATTTTGTCTGGGCTGACATATTACGACGGACGGTCGTGTTTGACTCAGCCAGCTTGATAAGAACAGTAGTGATGAAGCGCTCCATGATACTGGTGATAGTAACCGCAGGGCGAATGGAAGGGAGGTAAGTGAGGTCCGGCTCCGTCTTGATGTTCTCCTGGGAGCTCGCCGCGTCCAAGGCGGCGTCGAGAGCGGTCTCGACATAGACGCGGCCCATGGTCGTGAGCAGCAGGTTCAGTAGTACGTTGACATCCTTGGGTGTCTCGACTTGGGAGCCGAGCTCGAGGGTCCTGCGAACCGACTCGGCAAGCCACTTCATCATTCTCTTTGCGTTTGCCACACTAATAACACCATCCTCCTCCGACACCTCTACTTCTTCCTTGTTTTCATTGTCGCCTTGAATTCCCGCAACACGAAGCATCATAGCCTTCTGTGTGGCCGTCAATTCAGACGAATCGAGGCGCTCAAGGTATGCGTCCTTGGCCGATGACAAGAGCTGCGAACTCTGTTGCGCCAGGGATGCCATGAAACCCGTAGGCGCCTTCTTTCTCTTGGAGTGGTACGTTGTGAACTTGAAGAGCAACGAACTGTACAACTCCTCGAGACTCCTTCTCTCGCGGTCAATGTACGAATTGCCTACAAGGTAAGGAACGAAAAGTTCCTCCATCTGCTGGTCAAGTGTTTGAGATATTTGTGGAGAGGCTGGCTCTGGGTGCTCTGTCAGACCATGAGTCTTGAGATCCTCGATGAGACTGCTGATGTATGTCCTCGAAGAGTGCAGCGATCTCAAGAAGGCCAGGGATGAGACCTCGTTGGCTTTGTCCAGAACCATCTCGAGTCGTTGCTGGATGGACTGTTGGAACACTCTCTGGATGAACTTGATCAAGACCGTCTCGTAGTATGGGAAAGCCCTCTTGATGATGAAGGATTCCTCCTGCATGACCAGCTTGACTTCGTCAACGAGAGACTGCAGACTTGCCTCGACTCCCGGTGGATCTGAATCTGGGTCGGCAATCTGTTCCCACGTCTCTCCATCCATCATCACTTCGTCCGAGAGAAGTTGGTCTCTGTCGATAAAGAACTGGTGCTGGTTGACGAAAGTAGCAATGACGCTGGCACCGCCGTTGAAGTCGTAGAGCACCTTTGAGCACTCCATCATATCGTCGAAGTTTTGACGCCTGTAGCTGTTGTTGAACTGCTTCAGGAGCTCCTGCTCGAGTGATTCTGAGAACTTCTCCAACAACTCTCGTGTGTTATGAGCGCGGCTCGTTCCCGTGACGCCGTTGGTTACGCCGTTCCCGCGGAATCCATTGGTCCCATTTGTCTGACCCCATGATGCCGGATCCAAGCGCTGGCTGATGCGCATGAGCTGCCGAGAAATGACGGCACATCGCACCTTGTTCTCAGCGCCGCCCTGCCTCTGGATCTCCTCCAGCGACGTCAGCTGGCCTGTCTCGCTGACCTCGAGCCAGCATTGGATCAGGAAGTTGGCGTCTTGGGCGCGTCTTCGTTTCCTGTCAAGTTCTTCGAGCTTCTCTCCAATCTGCACGGCGATGTTGCCTCCTGCCTCTTGCCTTGCGCTTCGGTCGCCGTTCGTCGCAGGGTTATTTAGGGACAGATCGAGCGCCTCGAAGGACGCCATGGACTGGTCGAGCTTTCGGCCGAGGGTATCGAGGGTCTGGTCATGCTGGGATTCGGCTCGTCGCACGTTGGATTGAAGTTCCGATTCCTTCTCCTGGAGTTCCTCGGACAGCGATCCAAGTTGCGAAAGGGCGTCTGCAAGTGGTCAGCGATCAGGTTGCGCAAAGGTTCGTGGTGTCGTACTCTCAAACGTTCGAATGAGTGGCTTTGGGTCGAAGGCAGGCTGTGACGGGCCAGATCTTCGATTGGCTGGCACGGCGTTCTCGGCGAGGTTGTCGACGAATTCGCGGACCACGAAATCCTGGTTTGAGAAATCGTCGAGGGTGAAGCTGGGCCCTTGGGGAAAGAGCGACTTTGCCCCAGACGCAGCCCGCTCCATGGTTGCGGTTGGGCTGAAAGTGCTGTTGTTTCTTGCGTTGGTTCGATTGGTGACAGCCCGCTACATCATTCTCGATGACCTTCGAGTCGTTAAAGAGCTACTCCAGCAGCTGGAATGATCGTGATCAGGGAAGGCCGAGTCCAGGTCGTTGAGATTCGATGTTTCCGCGTTTCGGGAGCACGGTATCCGCGTGGCCGTTCAAGCAGTGACGACCGAGCTGTCCCTTGGGTCCGCTTTGGGTTAGCGCAGGTGCATCTGAAGTCACTTCCCCGCCATCGTTGGCCCGTGTGTACATTGAGATCCAGCTTGCACGTGATTCTACGAAGCACGGAGGTAATATTACTGGACCAAAGCGACCTCATCTCCTTACTACCTATGCTGCAGCTTCAATGAAGACAGGAATGATCCTCTCAACGCATTGGGGTCACTCAGAAGGCCTCGAGTGAGGAAATCGCGAGTTAAATTCAAGAACTATCTGCCTAGAAATCAAAGCAACTCTTCTCGAGCTATTCGCTCTCTCAGGGTCCTGTTTCTGGCATTATTTTGCTCCTTCCCTAGAGCATATTATGGGCCATGCGAGTTTCCTGTTCTGCCGCGCTCGCTAGTGCCGAGTTCTCCCATCATTTACACCATTATCCCAAAGCCTTCGGTTGGCCCAAACTCTTGTTTCTCTTCGTCAAATTCGAACTGCTTCCTGGCGGCGGTCGTTGAATCTTAAGCTCCATTCAAGCGCTGGAGCATGACAAGTGATTCCAGGTCCTTGGGAGACCCTGGTCCAGTGACCAGAGACTCTGGGTCGCTGAGGTGCGAGTCGGAGTTGGGTGTGCCAGGAGGGGTGCCTGGACCAGGCTTGACTTCGACGGCGCTTGGCTCGGCAATGTGGGAGTTCGCATCGTGGAAATCTTCTGAATCAGGGCGAGAGCTCCAGCCGAGGTTTTCACCTCCGGCATGTTGATGGCTTGGAGTGCCAGCACTATCTCCGGTAGACCCGGCTGCTGCCAGGCCAACTCCATTCGAGCTGGCATTTGAACCAGCCTTATCGAGCTCGGCCTCCGGCAAATTCTCATCGTCATCTTCATCATCAACCAGTTGTCGAAGCCTCTTCGATGGACGCTGCGGCTCTCGCATGTTTCCGGAGGATGGTTCTCTCAACCTCTTGACCCATCGATCGACGATGGCAGCACCTGTGGTGTGTTGTCCTTCGCCAAGGCTTGCTGCAAGCCGGCTATTCTCCACGTGCACGACCAGCTGTCTCTCCATGTTATCGATTGCATCGGCAAGGAAAGTTCGGATCCTATCCTGATGGGTGGTTTCGCTCGACTGAGGAAACCCGTCGGGTTGCTTTCGAACCATCTCAAAGGCGAGGAACACCTTAGTCTTCACTTCTGCCTCGTCGGCATATCTGGCGTCGCAGATGTATGCGAGAGTCACCAGGAAGTCCTTGACTGTATCCAAGCTCAGGGTCACGATGCCTTCCGTGTCGCTGCGCAACACGACGGATGCGGTGTGAACCAAAAAGTGGTTCAGCTTCGTCAATGACTGGCGGTCCAAGTGTGAATAGAGGCGCTGCAAGCAATCTGTCAGTGGGCAGAAGTCCTGGAAGTCTTGGCGAGGTCACTTACGAAGAACTCATCCACCGCCAGCCTTGCGCGTCGTAAGTTGAGCCGCTTTTTGCAAATGAAAGACCAGAGGTACGCCAAGTCAGGAAAGGGAGGGAAGTTGACCTTCGTCAGTCCTTCGATGTCCACTCTGATCCCGTTGTACAGCTTCGGGCTCATCTTCAAACGCAAGTCGGCAAGCCGAGCTTTGAGCTCCGTGATGCGGCTCGCTCCCGGGGTGGGGAAGGTAGAAGCAGAGACGTTCGACGGATCGTTCTGGGTCTGGGTAACGAACGAGCTCACGGCACCAACACCGGCACCGGCAACCGCAGAGTTGCTGGTAATGGGCATGCTCACGCCTGACTTGGACTTAGACTTGGCCTTGGCCTTACCAGACTTCTGCTTTGCTGACTTGTCTGCTTTTTCCTTGCCCCTGTTGTCGTCTCCGTTGTCGTCGTCTTCGTCGTCCTGTTCGTCGTCGCTGTCGCCTTCGTCCTTCCTGCCAGCGATCCCCAGGATTGAGGCTTTCCAAGCGCAGGCTCGTTTTTTCGGGTCAGTGATGTCGTCAGCGTGGTCTCGAAATTCGGGGAAGAAGTAGATCGACTTCGCGGCACCGGTTATCTGGAAGGCCTTGCAGATACCAGTGGTCGGATCCGGTTCAGCAAGTGCAAAGTAGTCCAATCGCTTCCTAGCATTCATGGGAAAGATGGCTTTGAGCGCCGTGGAGCAGTTCCGCGAGACTGCCACGGCCTCCGACTGATCTTTCGAGGCCTTCTGCTCAACGAGATCCTTAACGGAAAGGCCCCGTGTTGCCATGTGAGGCTCGGTGGAAGACTCTAGAGGCAGGTACCACCCTACCCACAAGCCAAGGCGCGCTCGGGGGTTGCTATTGTTTAGTTCTTGAGAGGTCGGGAGATTCGTGGTTCCTCTTGTCGTTCCATCCTTCAAACTCTCGATAAGGGCGGCCCGCGTGGTCATGCGGGTTTCGTGTGAAGAGAACAGAAGTTTCTGGTTTGGTTGACGCGCCTCGCCGAGTCCGTCATCGTACGCCTGGAGGTCTGCCTTCCAGGACCACTTCCGTGAGAACTCTGGTTGAATAGCCATTGGGAAGAGTTAGGCTGGAAGACTGCTTGGATGACGATGTCGAGAAAGTAGTAGCGACGCAGTTGATATGCGAGTAGTTACAAGTGGGATGACTTGAGTGTTCGAAGGGTATCTTGCCAATCTTGGTATGGTGCTCGACCCGTGACTGCTTTCACAGTAATACTCAGATGAGGGTGTGAGTTGTTCTTGGCCGGTTGAGAGCCGTGAGATTGAGAGGGTTGTGTGTTTAAATAGACAACTGCCGGCCTCAGCAGGAGTTGATCTCGAACAGAAGGAGGGCGCCTTCTAGAAACGAAATGACCACGAGATGGAAGAAGGCAAGAGAGACGCGGGGAAGAAGAGCAAGTTGAAGCGTTTCGAGGGAAAAGATGGCGATGAAGAAGATGATAAACGCAGCAACACTAAAGCAATGTCTCGAGTGGAAAGTGGTGATGGCAACTTCTGTCCGCAAGTCTCTATTGCACGGCTATCAGAGAGAGACGGGGACCCACCTGTTCTCTCCGGCTCTACTCCTTCCGGTGTAAATGATGAGGCAGGTTCAGCCTCCTTCCTCCGAAGCTTCACTCTTGGACTCAGAAGGAAGCAGCTTGCACTCTCGCATCCTCCCCCAACTTGATACAATTACCCATAACGTCACCTTGCTCAGCCAACTTCCTCTCCTCTTCAACCCACACTACCTTGCTATCGAACCACCACTACTCTGAACAGCACACTATACATTTTCTTCGTTCAATTCATACCTTGCATACTATCACAAGCAAGTTCTTCTACACATGCCGAAGAGGACACAATCTCCGTCAAACAGCATGACATCCAATCAACCCCAACAAAAAAAGAGAAAAAGACTCCCCGGACACACACCAGCCGATACGACCACCGACGTGGGGGATGACGCGGGAGAGAGTGCCACAGAGCCAGCGCATCTCGACGTGGCAGGCACTAACGTCGCAATGACCAGAGAAAAGAAGGCCAGAGGAAAGAAGACCAGAGGAAACACGACCAGAGGAAACACGACCAGAGGAAACATGAACAGAGGAAACCAGATCAGAGGAAACACGACCAGAGGAAACCAGACCAGAGGAAACACAACCAGAGGAAACCAGATCAGAGGAAACAAGCGGCCCAAGCATGAGTCGAAGACCACGTTGAACGAGACCGACGCCTCAAGCAGAGGTTCGGGAGGTGCATCAAATAGGAAGCAGATCGTCAGCCTTCCTCCCAGGACCGCTCAAACTCCTCCCCGCTCCTCGGAACCTCTTGCTGATCTTCCCGATATGGAATTTATGCGCAGAGGAGATCCCGACAAGCGCATCTCCCGGGCCGAGCAAGCCAGAAGACGTAAGATGCAGAAAAACATCGACTGGCTCGCCAAGTGGCTCATAGAGAATGCTTACCACCAAATCAAGAAGGATGAGGGGTTTGGGCCCGGAGAGGTCGAGAATATGGATGATTTAATTGGGTCTGGTATATGGTGGCGCGAAGCCATTATGACTATGTCCAAGGAGGACGTTATGGAGCAGCTTCGTGTGCTCGAAGGGCAGTTACACGAAGCTCCCGATAAGGTGTTTGTGCAAGCCATGTTTGGTTGGACCAGCTACCAGATGTGGAAGGATGGTCGCGACATTCAGGTCATAAAGAGTCAGGTTGGGATCGGCGCGAAAGGCGTGGATATCCAGGATGAGTATTGGAAGATGCTTCGACAGGGGCTCCGTGAGCACTAAACACCTTTGCACCCAAGTCTCGGCTCCCGGGTTCTCCAACAAACCCGTGTTTGTCATTCTTGGAAGCATTCCATATTTTTGGTGCGTCGTTTGGCAACAGTGAGGCATGGTTATGGGTAATAGCAGTGGTTGTGACATCGTTTATTTGCGAGCTCAGGCTTTCGATTGGAGCGTAGAGAAAACGGAACAGAGGGCATGAGGTCCTCCCATAGATATTGGTTTCCATAGCAAAAAGACACTGTACTCACACGACCCTCTTACTCTCTCTGGACCCCAAGTGATGCTCTCCTCATCTCAGTTGATGGTGGTTATTAGGTGATGACCCCGTTCACAGATCACCTCTCTTCCATCGTTCAAAGCCCCAGAGAAGGAAGCCCGACCGGGGTAAGTAAAGGAGCCGGCTAACGTCGCCGCCCTCCTGGCCTACCTAAACATGCTGCGCGGGATGTGATGAGCTCGAGGACGCCCAATCTGAGGGGGCGGCAGCAGTGGACATAACTTCAGTTTAGGTATTTCAGCCCCGCCCTCCGCGATATTTGTCCCTGGGAGCGCTCCAAGCCTAGTTCTGACGTTGAGCAACACAGCATCAGGAGCCTCTGTCACAACACGCGCTGGGTACCAGCATTCGTCAGCGTATCATGCACAACAGAATCGATCCGTTGACCCGATGGTAGATACGATGCGAGTCTGGCCTTGGACATCCTAAGCTTCAATGTCAGCCGGCATCGACCAAGTCTCCATAGAAGAGGCGACCACAAGACAATGTCAAGTAGCCATACTGCACCACCCTCCCCCATAAGGACGGTCACAGCAAGAGTCACTTAAGTCCAAGATCATGTTTCAACTTGACAAGCCATCGATTGAACAGCCCTACAAGCAGTTGATAGAAATAATACAATAATGCCACCCCCCTTTTTCATCTTCATCAAGAGTAGCAGGTAGTTTCAACAACCAAACCAGGTCGAACAACCCCTCAACTTCCTTCCACCCCCTCTTCCCTTTCCCTTCCAAATGTTCAACCTCCTCCCTCCCCCTCTTTCATCTTTCCACCAAATCAAGTGGGGGAATAAAGTGACAGAAACCATCAAAAAAAGCCCCAGAAGTGATGAACAACTTCCGCCTCCAACACCCCTTCTCCTAAACACCCTTGAGGTGTATTGTGTGACAAAAAATTGATAATTACATTGCCAAGTACCAGCATAAAGACAAACTTCAACAAGCGACGTTGCTGTGAATCCTTTTTGTGGCTTGGACGTGTGTTGATGGAGTTCTCTGCGATATTGGTATCACGGAAATGACTGACTGCGAAGGGAACGACCTGTCCCGGGTCTCGCTCTAAAAACAGGAATGTACAGAAGAGAGATGCTAGAAGCGAAGAAGAAAAAACAAGAGTCGGAAGAGAAAAACATGTGGAGTAAAATCGGGAAAAGAGGATGGAAAAAGAGAAGAATTGCGGGAAGCCATGTTCACGAGCGGATGAAGAGAATTACGCCGCCCGAGGAAGCATGCCATGCCTGCGGTCGTGCGAGAGTGTGTGAGAGAGTAAGAGCGAGAGTGAGGTGGTGTGATGCGAGTGTGTAGTAGTAGTAATGGAAATAATGTGCGCGGCGGATAGTTCAGGTAGGCGATAATGGGATAGTAAGGGCACGCCGAGTATGTGTGTTTGTCTCTACGAGACCTATGTGTGGTAATATTGGGATTGTAACGAGTGGTGGGACTTTTGAGTGCTCTAAGCCGTCTATGCTGAATGGAGGCCCCCGCCGAAAACGATGCTCCGGAAAAGACCTGGGTATAAAATGGGAAGGACGGATCATGATTGGGATGTCGTGAAGGCGCCATGGCCGAGAACGGAGCTCGGAGAGGTTGCGCAGAGGCGATTAGTGTCTCGTCACCGCCATGACTTCAAGTGAATCGCCGGCTAGACCTAGCGTTGATTTTGCTTGGCCTTGTTGATCTCGCCGAGGTTCAGCCAGCTCATGTCTGACGATGTTGAAGCCATGGCAAGCGGGGGCTGTTGGCTCACACCGCTCGGATGGCCCTGGCCCGGTGGCCTTGATGGGATGCTAGGTGCCAGAGACGTCGGGTAGAGGCTCTCAGCGTAGACACTGCTCGGGGCACGATCGGCACCCCACGGCTTCTTGTAGCTGCCAATGGGATCCCAGGTATCACGGACGCTCTCCGGAATGCCACTTGAGTAGCCGGATGAGGCGTCCGAGGTAGGCCGTCGGGGTGATTCGATCTTGGCGGAAACTCCGTCTCTGAAGGGGATCTGGTTTGAGTAGTCCGAGACAGTAGGGCTGCCTGAGACCACGCGGTTGAGCTCCGGCCGGCCATCGTGTCGAATGGGCGGGACAGTGGACAGATCCTGGGTGATGAGATGAAGGGGTGGAACGGTAGCAGAGTCTTGTGTGATCCGGTTCTTGTTCGAGTAGTGAGAGGTTTCCGAGTCGACAGTGGTCCGCTTCGAGTTGCCAAATCCGAGGATGTTGAGAGCGCTGCCGCCAGACCAGTATCGGTTCCAGCCTGAGCTTCTGCGGGTCTCACCAGGACGTCCCATTTGATTCCCACGAGTTGTGGGGCGCGGCTCAACGGTATCAGCGGCAAAAGAGACGCCCTTCTCGTCACGGGAAGGCGGTGCCAGGTTGGGAACTTCGTTGACCTGCGGCATGGGCTTGCTGATAGTGCTCTTGAAGAAGCTGTTCGTAGAGCCACGCTTCAAGTCGTTGCTAGGGCCGCGAGGAGCGACGTTTGCGTTGGACTTGGGACCGTTGGCCTTGCCCATTAAGATAGCCATGGAGGAGAAGGACCCAGCTGAATCCGACTGCTGGTGTCCTCGGAAACCGGGAGCGGGACCAAAGTCGTTGTTGCCGTAACTAAGTCCAGCCTTCTCGTCGGGGAAGCCTCGTTGGCCCTGCTCAGGGTTGGGCTGGTTCTTCGCGCGACGACGGCGGATACAGAAGAGAATCAAGCCCAAGAGGATCATGATACCGGTAATAGTTCCAAGCACGATACCAAGAATGGCGTTAGCACTGACAGGGGCGCCAACAGCGGGAGCAGCAGTCTCCGAAGAGGCAGAGGATGAAGCAGAGGCGGAGGCAGAAGCAGGGGCAGTGATGGCGGAGGAGGCACTAGAGATTGCGCTCGACGAAGACTTTGAAGAAGAGCTGCTGCTTGAGGTGGAAGTAGCGGTCGACGAAGCACTTGTGCTGCTGGACGTTTCGCTGGTGATGAGCACCGACTGCTCGCTCAACTTCTGGTTGGCGTCTGTCCAGCTGTTTTCGCGCGCATTGAACATGCACAAAACATCATTCGTGTTGCCTCCAGCAAAGACAACAAGACCGGTGGAGTCAGACGCGAGGGCGTAGTTGGCGCGGGTTCCTGTGGGCGCGAGTGTGCTGTTGTAGGCAGGCCAGTCTGCCAAAGTCAAATCGCGCTTCGCCATGTCAGCCGCCGTCCGTGTCGTCTTCTTCGACACCGCGGCAGAGTTGGCAACAGGTGCTCCCGAAGCATCGACAAGGACCATACGCTGGACCTCGTTCGGTGAGATTGACAGGTCGAAGGTGTACAAACTCTTGCTTCCATCATCTCCCTTCATAAGCATCGCCCTGATCGCCGTAGTATCCTTCAAGATCGGTGAAGCGAGACTCGCGCCGGAGTCCGTCCACTGAGTGTCCGGGTTGAAAAGCATGACTTTTGAGTTGGTGGTGCTGCCACCAACCACGACCGCCTGAGTGTCGGACCAAGTGAGCACAATCGGGTTCACGACGGGTGGTGCTGTGGATTCGTAGGCTCGGGTGTGGTAAGGTGCGGAGGCACCAACAACAAAGGTCTGCGTCGAGGGCCCGGAGTAACCATCTTGACTTCCGCCGTAGATGACAATCTGGTCGGTGCCGGGCAGATAAGTAGCGCCGTGAAGCAGACGCTCCTGTGTTACCGCGTCCTGTGGTTGGATTGACTCCCACTTTCCCGTCGCGAACGTGTACTTCTGCAGTCCCCGGTAGTCCGTCGATGTTCCCTTACCTCCAACAATGTACAAGCCAGCCTGAGTGGCGTCTGTCGGATTTGAGCCGACACATACACCTCCTGTAACCTTTTCGCCCTGAGTCAAAGTCTTCCATTTCGCTCCCTCGGTGAGCGAAAGCGACTGGAAAGCGTCTGCGGAATACGTGTACAGAACGTTGTCGTGGATAACTGAGCAAATGTTGTTCAGGGCGACGGGGGGCTCGGGGAGAGTCATCGTGTCCGTGTGTCGGGGGTGAGGTTGTGTTAGATGAGATGTGGTCGTGAGTGTAGGTGAGAAGATGAGGTGGATCGTTCACTCTACAACAACATGGCGCGAATATCTCAAAACTAGATTCGTGTAAAAATAAGATGGGATCCTCGTGTCGAAAGCGGCTCCGTCACGAGATGTCGTCTTGTCGATGGGTGAGATCCTAAGGTGCGGGTGAGGGCTGCACACAAGCGAGGGCCGTCGAGGCTTCGAACCCGAGTTCAATCGTTCGCGATTTCGAAGTGAAGTTGGTCGGTCGGTCCCAAGCTCGCAGGACGTGTTGCCGATGATGAAAATCGAGGAGCGGTCCTAAGGGAGGAAGAAACAGTGTCCTGAAATTTGTCGTGGACGGGAAGCGTTGCCCTTGTCTCGGAGTTTGATCTGCAGAACAAAGTTTCTGGTGCTTCTTTCGCGGGCCAGTGCTAGGGCGGCAGACAGGAAGCAGCAGGAAGAGAGGCCCAGACGGCTGGGTTGGAAGGGAAACAAAAAAGGCTTCTGGCTCTCCCGAGTCCTGAAGGCCTTTGTGTCGCAGGATTTTGGGGGTGGCCAAGCGGAGACGTGTTCGTCGTTGGTCGGATTCGTATGTTGGAGGTGGTGTCGTGGGTAGGTCGTATCGCCCCTGGGCTATTACTGTCGCTCGTGTCGGTCGGTTTGGTCGGTGGGAGATAATAGGGGAGGCAGTGACGGGACGTATGTAGGCATGCGTCGAGTATGTTGCCGCGTCACGGAATCGAAGAAAGGCTTACAATGAACGACTCTTGTTTTCCTTTGCGAGATTCAACGTTCCAGACGATGAGTAGCAATTCCACCTCGAAAGAGCGAAAAATGCACACACGGCACTGGAGGAGAAGAGGGAGAGTGAGAAAAGCAGAGAGATTCCGAGTAAGTGAGAGAGAAGGAGAGGCGAAAGGAAGAGTGGGCTGTGGTACCTCGTTTGAGAGCGGCCCACGCCTCTGGCCGCTGCGGTCTCTCGCTCTCTTGGGAGTAGTCGACCAGGTACAGCCCAAAGTTGCAGGCGAAGAAACACGAGACAGGGATTCTGGGAATCGTGACTGGGGGTCGCCAGGAACGTCCTGGTTGCTCTGCCGGGGTGGCTTGGACTGGTGATTGACGAATCAGACGGTCCAAGAGCCATCAAATTGGGTCAGAGCAGGGGGCCCCCAGACGAGCGCCAAAGTAGACGACGGGCCAAGAATACTTGGATGGGTGGTGAGACAATGCGGTGCCGCCAGGTACAGGCCCAAGAAGCAGCTACCCTTGAGGCTGCACCCTAGTCCAGCACGAGATTGAAAAAGGGGGTGCCGGGGTGTTCTGGCCTATCAGCGATTCCAATCTCGCGTGTTGCTGGATTGGGGCACATCCAAAAGAGAAGTCGAAGGGGGCTTTGACGCCAGTTGACGACTCTGTCTTGTCAGTGTCCAGGAAGCCCAGCAGCCAGTGGCAGTCAGGCTAGCCGTTGAACGGCCAGCAGTCAAGCCAGTCAGTCACGGCGATGACAACGGGCGGACCTCCTGTGATCTAGCCTGAAGCCGTAAAGCGCAACATCATAACGTGGCCCCTGGTGCCCTCGATGCTACCTTCAGTCTGGTGCGCTGCCCCAATGGCGATGTGTTGTAGCCGCAAGTGTAAAAGCAAGCAGAGAGACGCGCGCCGGTTCAAGTCAAGCAAAAGTAAGCCAGGCGCCGTTGCGTACTCGTTTTCTTCTTCTTCGGCCTCGTGCCGGCCAATGCTCCAGGCTCAGGCTCGAGGCCTCTCGTGGCTCGTGTCCGCGTCGTCTGTTGTCTGACGGCATATGGACAGACTTTTGCTCTGCAGTCAAAGGATGGGGGGAGCCGGTCAGAGTGACGGACAGATCACACCAGACGACGGCTGACTGACAGCACTGATGGCATCCATAGTGCAAGATCCGCCGTCCGTCCGTTGCCTCGTGGATTGGCTTGGCCAAAGCAGAGATGGGATTAATTCCACGCGTTTGCTTGGCTTTGGCTGCTGACCTGACCTGACCGGCTTTCGTTCGCGTTACTCGCGTCGCTCTGCTCGAGGGAAGCCGTCACGGGCTGCCGTGGGACCACGAGGTAATGAAAGCAATTAAGCCAAAGCCACGATCTCCTTCCCAGGCTCCCAGCAAACAGTCGATTGACGAGAGTGCCAGATCCGAAGGGGCCATTGGGCCAAGACCAGCTCACGAGCGAATCCACGGACGGACGCCCGCTTCCCGTCCTCGGCCTTCAATAAAACAATATCGGGATGCCTGCAGCGGGAACCGGCCAAGAAGGGGGGGAGGGGGCCTTACACCGGGCACCTCAAGCGAAGGCGTGAGCGACAGGCTTCAGGCTTCCAGCAGCGAGAGACTGGCGTCATACTGCACCACCGCTCATCAAACTTGGGCGCTGAACTATCCGTTACCCGTACCGCAGGGCTTTCCGGTGGACGCCGCAATGGGCCGTGGCCGGGAAACCTGGGGGGCTCCTTCTGTAGGAGGGGGGAGGGGAAAGGAAGAATCCGAAAGAAAAGAAGATGAGCGCGACACCGGCACGGGAGAGCAGCGGCAGCAGCAGGTCGCAATTTTGCAAATTGGGGAGGGCAATCAAAGATGATGCATGTCGCCCCGGTGTTGGACGAGATGATGGGCGACAGACTGCGTCGCTCAATGTTCAGATTGGAGGATAGCGCGAGCTGCGGCCACGCGGTACGGAGTCGGTTTGCGTGCTTTCTCAGCCCCGGTCGTTGCTGACTAGGCTGCATTTGTGCTGACGGCTGAAATTGGAACAAGCAGCAGAAAAATGCAGTGAAGCCGGGGTGGTGTCTGTCGTTCAAACGTCGTCGTCGTCCATGGTCAGTCAGTCGGTTAACACCTCAGCTTACCCCCCCGCAAAAGCTTATCTTACCTCTCCCCACCTTTCTCAAATTAGGTGGTTTATACCTATAGAAGTCACTTATAAGTTTGTAAAAGTAATGTTAGTTTGTTTTTATCTATGAAGAGTAAATATATAAATTATAATTTAAATATAGTTTAATTATATTTTAATTATATCTAAAAGTTTTTTTAAGCTTATTTCTATTTAGTTTTAAAAAAGTTTTAAATTTTATTTAAGGTTTAATCTTTTTACTTTATTCTTTTTGTTAGCTTTTAGAGTTAAAATTAAATTTAAGTTTAGTAATAATAAAGTAATATTAAAATATATTAATAAAGCTAATTTTATTATTAGCTTTAATTTTAATAAAAAGGTAATTATAAGTTAAACTAATTAACTTTATAATTTTATATTAATTGCTTTAAAAGTTATATTTTTTAATATTTAAATTTAATTATATTAAAATTATATTTTTATTAGAAATAATTTATATAAAAAAAACTTATTAAAGTTAATAATATATTATTTATATAATTTATTTTTTTTAAAGTTAAAAAACTTAAAAATAGTTTATTTTTATAATTTAAAGATATATAGTAATTAACTATTTATATTACTATTAATAATAAAAATAGCTTTAGAAAGCTATAAAAACTTAAAAATAAATTAAATTATATTAATATTATATTTAAAATATATTTTTATAAAAATATATATTTTAAGCTTTAAGTTTTAAAAACTTAATTAATCTATAGTTATCTTATTATAAATAGCTAATTTTTATTAGAAAACAGTATTTATAGCAGCTTTTTTTATTTTAAGGTTTATTTTAGCTTTAATAATATACTACTAATATATAAGCTTAAAAGAAAGTAGCTATAAATAGTTTTTTATCTATTTAATTATATTAAAAATATATTTTAATTATATTTCTATTAAGTTATTATATTTTTTGTTTTTTAGAGTTAGTTAAAGTAGTAGTTTAGTTAGCTTTAGCAAAAGTGAAAAGCAATTTAAAAGATTATTAATATAAAAGTATAATATAGTTTTTATTAAACTTTTAAATATTAATTTAAAAGTTTATATATTACTTTCAAAATATAGCTAAATTATATTTTATTAGTAATCTAATTATAATTAAATAGAGTTTTTATTAGTTTTTAACTTATAGAGAAATACTGCTTTTTTTATATTAAAAGGATAGCTATTAATATTTTTCTAGTTATTAATAAAGTTAATAGAAAGCTTTTAATTATTTTTTTTTATTATAAATTAAAGAGTAATAATAATATAAAGCTGTAAAGTTTTTAAACTTTTGCTATAAGAATTATATTAG
Source organism: Colletotrichum horii (assembly GCA_027406005.1). Classification (NCBI taxonomy): domain Eukaryota; kingdom Fungi; phylum Ascomycota; class Sordariomycetes; order Glomerellales; family Glomerellaceae; genus Colletotrichum; species Colletotrichum horii. The sequence goes on along the minus strand of JANVYB010000001.1, from coordinate 4,830,260 downwards.
AATTATATTTAAAATAAAATAAAGAATAATATAAATTATATTAAGATAAAAAATAAGCTACTTATTACTTTTATTATAGTTTTAATAATAAAATACCTTACTAAAGTAAAAAGTAATTTACTTTTAGCTTTAATAAACTTAAAATATAAATATATTTTAATTATATTTAAATTATAATTTAGTTAGGTTTTATTTATATTACTAAAAGAGTTAATATCTATAAGATAAACAGAGTATTAATAAGTACTATATAGTAGTATTATAACTATATAGTATACTATATACTATATATAGTGTAGTGTAGTTATAATATTAAAATTATTTTTATAATATATTATAACTCTACTTTTTGTAGTATGTAGTACACTATAGCCCCACTTTTAAATATATAGTAATGTAGTATAATACTATATACTACACTTAAAAAACTAGTTATTTAATTCTAGTTAATTAATTAATAATAATTAAATAATACTTTTTAGTTATATAGTTATTTAATTATTAATTAATAATTATAATATTAGTTATAATAGTATTAGTTATACTATATTATTAATAATAATTTATATATATATATTATTATATTATAAATTAATTAATAAAGATATCTTAATAGTTTTTTAATATTAAATTATACATAAGCTATAATAACTAGTTAATAAAAGCCTATTAATATTAGTATTAATATATAATATTATATATAATATTATAGCTAAAATATAGTATAATTTATAGTAAGTAGTATACTACATACTACTACTACAGTAGTATATAGTGTAGTAGTAGTATTAAATTTTTTGATATAGTATACTATATATTATAACTATATATAGTATATAGTACTGTAGTACTATAGTAATTAATGCTCTAAAGATAAATTTCTACTAAAAGAGGAGTAGTAATAAGATAAGTAGTCTGTAATAAATACTACTAAAAGAGGTTTAACTATTAAATTATATTAAAATTAAGTTTAAAACTTAAATCTAAAAAAAAATAAAAAGAAAATAAAAATATATATATTAAGAGAGTAAATATATAGCTTATAGCTAGCTTTAAGTAAATATTACTAGCTATAGTGAAGATATTATCTAAAAGAAAAAAAAAGAGAATAGAGAAGTTAATAGATAGATAAAAATAGAAATTTTAAGTAGCTTATATATTAAAGCAGTTAGCTTATATATTAAAAGTAGTATTTATATTTATTATTTACTTCTAATTAGCTTAAAATAATAGATAACTTAGTTTAGTGCTACTAAAGAAGTTTATATTTGCTACTATTAAAAGCACTTCTTTCTAATTTAATTAAATATATAAAGTTAGAAAAGATAGAGAAATGCTTTATATTTTATATTTCTTATTATATTTTAAATTACTTTAAAATTTTTTCTATTTATTAGTTAATTATATTGCTGCTTTAGTTGCATTTTATTTAAATTATAATTAACTTTTAGAATATCTTCTTTTTTTGAGAAACTATACTTATTATAAAGGCTTTGCTTTATAGTGATATATTTATAGTGAAATATTAAAGTTTTTAATGTAGTAATTAAAGAGATTATAAACTAAGTTTATATTCTTCTATTTCTATATATATTATAAACTTAATGCTAATATAATTAACTTAATTCTAATAATATAAATAATACTTTAAACTTAAGTAATATTTAAACTAATAGCTAGTATTTATAATAAATAAGAATAGCTATATATATATCTAATCAAGAGAAGTCTTTTATTAGTTTTTAAAATATTATAATAATAAGGTTTTCACTCTCTATATACAGTAAATAGGTATACTTTTATATTAGCTATCTAACTATAGTTTTAATATATTTTTATTATAATTAGGTTTTTTTTATAGATTAATTAACTTTAGCTTAATATATAAAAAACTTTTATTAGATTATTTATGCTGTTAATTATTAAGAAATGCTAAGTTAGAAGCAAATTATAGAGATAAAAGGTATATATTAGCACTTTATTTTAGTTAGATTATAATTAACTAATAGTTAGACTTCTATTAAATACTATTAGATAATCTATTTAAATTAAAACTACTTACTAATAATATTTCAGTTATAAACTTAAGTAATACTAAAGACTTATTATTATTATTATTATTATTATTATTATTAAGTACTTTAGATACTATAGCTATAAAAGCAAAAATATATAAATAAATAATTTTAGTAATATTTAATAAAACACTAAATATATTTAGAATATAATCTAAATATATTCACTAAGAGATTACTACTTCACTTTAATATTCTTAAGTGATTAATAATTTAAATAATAATAAACTTCTACTTTTAGAAGAGCTTTTAAGTTAATTAAATACTTATATTTATATAAACTAAGCTGAAATAGTAAACTATTCTAATTAATTATAAGATAAATATAGTAATAACTATAGAGAACTACTATATAAAATAAATAAGTAAATGCGTCTTCTGAAATATTTATAACTTATTTATAATATAATTTAATATTAGTTTAAATTAATTAATATGCTGTGAAATTAGTAATTAGCTTAAGTGTGTGTATAAAGTATAATAAATATAAAAGAAATAAAGTTAAGTGTTTAGGTGCTAAGGAGTTAGATTATATAATTTAAGTTATTTTTAAACTAAATTATTTAAAACTATAAACTATCTATAAATATATTTTCAATCTATTTTAATTATAATTCACTCTCTTTACTTTTATTTTTTATTTTTAATAAAAGTTTAATCTTTTAAATTTTAGCATCCTTAAGTTCTATTTTAAGCTTTATATTACTTAATTAACTTAAGTTATTATTAAAAATATTAAGATAAGTCTGCTTTTTTTATTATATTTCAAACTGCTTTTATTAGTATTTAAATATATTAGTAATATATTTTAAATAGAGTGATATAACTTACTTTTTTATTACTAAAGAAAACTTAAATACTTTTATTAATTATAATACTTCTAAAAATAAAGCTGTTAGAATTATATTTTTAATAATAATAACTTTAGAACTTTTAGAAATAGTAATTAGCTTTTTATATTCTATAGAAATTAATATAAAATATAATAAAAATATGCTTAGTATTTATATAAATAAGTAAATAAAGATCTTTCAAAATAAATATAAAGACTTTAATTTTAGTAACTTAGAAGTATTTTTATTATTTATATAATTTTATTCATATTTATATAATTTTAATTAATAATATAAAAGCTATTATATTAGTATTATAATAGAAATATAATCTAATAAAGTTTTTTATATATATACTGCTTTAAATAAAAGCTTTTATTATTTATAAGTATATTTATACTAATAGCTTCTTTTAATAATATTTATATTTAGCTATATTAAGTTTTAAATGCTTTAAGAGATTAGTAAAATTAATTAATTTAAATAAGCTATAAAAACTGAATTTAACTTATATATTACTTATTACATAATAAGCTAGTTATTATTTAAATAGTTTAATATCTTATTAGTATATTATAAATATAGTTTAATTATAATTTATATACTAATAATTTTATTTATAAGCATAATATATTTCTTTTTAGAATATATATTTAATAAACTTATTATAGCAGCAAAAAAATAGTAGTAATATATAATTTTTAGGTTACTTTTTAGCTTTAGAAGTTATTTAATTTCTCTTTAGAAGTGCACTTTATAAAGTATAACATTCTGATAAATTTACTATTATTAATCTCTTTTTTAGAAGTTAATTAAATAGAAGTAGTAATTAAACTTTATATAAGTTAGCTTTAGAATATAATTAAAATATAATATATTTATATTTAAAAGCTGCTTTAAGTTTTAGTTTATAATAAGAATATTTATTATATTTAAGTTATTAAAATAGTAATATTTCTATTATAATATTTTAAAAAGATATTATTTTTAAAATATATAAAGTATTATAAATGCTTAAAAATAAAGCTGTATAAATTTACTATTTATAAAGAACTAAATATATATTTTAACTATTTAAATATAAGTAATTAAAAAATAATATATTTTAAATATATTTTTACTTTATTATATAGTTATTAAGAATCTAATAAAAACTAATTTATAGTTTTTTGCTTTTTTAATATACTTAAAGAATATATCTATTTTAGTAAACTGTTTTTTTTATATTATCTAAAGTTATTTAAAGTAAAAGCAGTAGATAATATAGTTAGTTTTACTATAAAATATATCTTAAATATATTATTTATTTTAGTTAGAATTATATTTTAAATAGATATAAATAAAATATATTTAAGACTGCTTATTTTTTTTAATATAATATAGTTGTTATATTATATTAATTAAGTTAGTCTAAGAGTAGACTAAAGTATTTAACTTTATAATAATTCTTATAATTTTTTCTTTTTATAAAAGAGATATATAAATATCACTAAAAGTAATTACTTAATATTATTATAACAGCTTTTATATTATTAGATTAGCTATAAGTAAAGCTATTTAAAATATATTAGGAATATAATTAGATATAAGATTAAATATTTACTATATATAAGATTAAGATTTTAAATTCTTATAATAGCTTTAGTTAGTTTATTTAAATATCTCTGAGAAATTTTATTTAAAATTAGCAGTAGATAGTTATAAACTTTAGTTAAAATCTATACTATAAATAGCAACTTATTTAAGTTTAGTAATAAAATAAGCTTAAATTTATATTTATAATTAATTAAAATAAGTATATTGTTGCTATTTAGATATAGTTTATTTAAGACTATATTAAAACTATATTTTTATTATAATTTAAAGCTAGTAAACTTATAGCATTTTAGCTTTTATATTTATTTATTAATAACTATACAACAGTATTAGTTTTAAATTAGCTATAGTATTAATAAGCTTTAGTTTATAAAGTAATACTATTTAATTTAAGTTTTTAAAAATTTCTAAATATTTAAAGTATTAAATAGCTTTTTAACTAGCCTCTAAAAATGCTTTATTTTAAGTTTATATAAAGATATATAATTTTTATAATAAATAATTAATATATAACTTAAGATTATTTATATTTATATTAAAATATAATATAAATATAATTTAAATAAAGCTTTAAATATACTTAAGCTACTATTTATCTTAAATAGTAAGCAGAGGTTGTCCAAAAAATACAATACAAATACATCCCCTCATAAGGTTAAATCTACTAAAGTAAGTATTTTTAAGCAATTAGTATAGCTATTATAAAAAGTAAATATACTATAATTATCTATGAAAAAAGCGCTATTTTTAGCAGTAGGACCCACTTTTATAGCCCTTAGTTTACTATAGTTATTACTGCTTATATAATAAAAGCACTAACATTTTCCTTCTCAAGTTAAATACAATACACTAAAAATACAGACCCACTTTTAAATATATATAAAATAATTTATTTAATAATATTACGTAATAACCTATATAAACCCTGTATTTTTTGCTTTATTATAGCTATATATCTAAAAATAATATTAAAAACTATTAAATTTAATTAAAAATAGATATTTTTATAAAAAATACAAAAATACAATGTATTTTCTGTATTGTATTTTTTCCAACCTCTGATAGTAAGTAGCTAAATATTCTTTTTTATATATTTAATTTTAGTGAAAATATTATTAAATATTTTAAAAATATTAGATTGTTATTTATTAAGCTGCTAAAATATCTATCTTTTTAAGAGCAGTAATATTTTTCTGCTATTAACTTTATAAAAACTTTAAAATTTAACTAAAATTTAGAACTTTTATTTTTTATAGTTAAAAACTTAATTTAAAGCAGACTTTAATACTAAAATAACTTAATATATAGTACTTATAATATATTTCTAAAAAAGTTAAAAATATCTTTTTATTATAGCTTAATATATCTATATAATAATATTAAATCTATTTAAGCTTAATTAGAAATATAATTAAAATATATTCTTATAAATATATATTAAGTTCAAAATATTTTTTTACTAAGTTATATTTTTATTATTTAGATTTATAATATATATAATGCTATTTAGATCTATAATTAGAAAATTAAAAAAGTATTAATAAAAGGATACTATTTTAGTAATAATTAGATATATTAAATTCTTTAGTAAAAAGAATAGTAATAGTTCTTTTGCTTTTTTTTATATATTCTTTAGAAATAAGTTAGAATATAGTTTAAATATATTTATATTATAATTTAAATCTATTTTAAATTATATTTAAAATATTAACTATATATTATTAAAAAGGTTTTATATAATAAGTATATATATAATTAATTTATTATAATTTTATTTATAATAATAAGTTTTTATTTTTCTTTTTTTTTAAGTATAAACTTAAAAGCTTTTTCTTTTTTAGATAAAGTATTTTTATTTTAATATTTTAATTTTAAAAATAGCTTTAATATATTTATATTATTAATAGTTTTAATTATAATATAAATATAATTTATATTTAATATAAAAGGTTTAATAAGTAATATAATAGCTATTTAGCTATTAAAAAATAATACTATTATAATTATATATATATATATATAAAAGAAGTTATTTATAAACTACTAATAAATTAATTTTAAAACTATATAGAAATATAATTTAATTATAATTTATATTCTACTTTAAATTATAGTATTTATCTATTAAATTATATAGTTTTTATAAAATAAAAAGATATTTTAAAGTATATTACTTAATATACTTATAGAACCTCTGCTAACCTTAGTGATATGTCTGAAATAAGCTTAAACCTATAGGGAGTCTGTAGGGGGAGGTAAGTTAAGCTTTTGCAGAGAGGTAAGATGAGGTACACGCCGTCAGTCAGTCAGGTTGAGGGACTCCTGAGCTGCTGGAGCAGGAAGGGAGGTGAGCAGCCAGTTTGCAAATCAAAGATGCCAAGAGCAAGAAGGAGGGACGCGCAGCAAACAACTGAACGCTGGGCGTTTCTCCCCTGCCCTTGGCGCTGGAACGGGGGGTACGTACTCCCTTCGCAGCACTGGGGCACTGGGAATGCAACTTTGGGAACCTCGAATGGCATTCTGGCTGAAACGCGCTAGACGAGTGAACCCCTGCAGCAACCGTCGTCCATCGCCGCCGGCCCCTGAGCCACTCACGCCAGAATCTGAGGTGGAAAAGCCCACCTGGCGGGCAGCTGCTCTTCCTGCTTCCTGCACGCTGCACACTGCACACTGCACACAGCTTCGCTGCGCGCTGCTGCACGCCGCACTTCACCTGAAGCCCGCCTTGCAGCCGCCATCACTAAATTTGACGAAAAAGGTCGTAAACCTGCAGCAGTTCAGCATGGCGCCCCTGCTCGAGATCCCCTCCTCTTCGGCCCCAAGTATCCGTGGCCGTTCAGGTTCTCTTTTTTAAGAAACCTTTCCCCATGGACGAATCGTGCCGCTGAGCTGAACTGCAATACTGCAGTGCAGATTGCAGTCCATCCGTCTTCCCTCAGCTTGTTCTAAAAGAGCACGCACGTGGAGGAAGAAAAAGTGAGAGAGTGTCAGAGGAAGATCGGGCGCAAGGAAAGAATGGCCACATCTTGAAAAGGTTCAGAATCCTTCTCGGTCGGCGCCGGTGACATGGGGCCATGTAAGCCTTTCCCCGGCCACGGTCACGATTGGGAAGCCTCGACCGCGCCGGGCTCCAATGCTACTCTCAATTGAGTCCGAGTGTCGACCAAAGAGTAACTCCGATCCGGGACTATCTGTTTTTCGAATCTCCAAAATCTAATCCATCTGCCAATACTACGCCCAATGGGCCAAGGCTTTTTCTTCTTCTCCAGTATCCAAGCCAAATAGAACACACAAACCTCTTCGCGATCCGGGAAGGGTGAGCCACAACCCGATTTGAAAAAAAAAAAAAAAAATGACATCGAGTCCGGCTCCGAAGGAACATCAGCAACCTGACACTGACACCAGCAGAAATGCCTAAGCGTTCCCGCCCCCCTCCGCATATCAATCTCTGAATGTGACCGATGCCATCCCTCTGATGGTCTCGATCTCTGGCCCCTCTCTGCTTGTCATACCCGTCCCGCGCTCTTCTCCATTCCACTGTACGCGATACAACGAACGTCTGCCCGCTGTGGAACGGAGATGGGGAGAGGGGGCCGCTCCCTCTCAACTCCCAACACTGGTCTCCGCGATCCAGGAGCAATTTTGCATCCTTCAGGCTTCAAAGCAGGGCCTGCCGCAACGGTCAAACAATCGTCCCGGCGCGCCCCCCTCAACTCGCTCCATCGTCTTGGGGCTAGCCGTTTGCCGTTGACGACGACGACGACAACGATGCCGCGTCGCGGAACATGGCTGAGCCAGGGAACCCGCCGCCCCCAATCACCCTGCCCAAAAAAAGAACCACAACAGGCCTCTCCATAAATGTCATTCAATTCATCAACCTCCAACGGTACCGAAGGAGAGAAGGGGTGAGCCTTTCCGGTGGCCAACATCGCCCCCCCTCCTCCCCTTCCCGAAATACAAAACATGCCTGTTGCCAGCTGCAATCCGCCTGCCCTTCCTTCCGAGCCGTCCGTTCCCTCACCTGTCTGTCAGTGTCAAAAAATAAAAGCCTTCAGGGCAATGCCTGGCACAGGAAGACCGACCGTTGGGACGGCAGGCCAGCCCTTCCTCCCGGCAACTCTGAACCGGTCTGATCGTACGGTGCTTGTAGTATATCCGATGAACTTGCTCCCCGCTCCCCTCCTTCAAACCTCCCATGTGCTTCCCCCCCACAGGCAATCGAATCTTGTTGCCGTCAACCCAGAGAGCATAAATCATCTCAACTACAAACATCTCGCCCGCTCGTTTCCCACCCCCCCTCTTGGAAAGAAGAAAAAACAAAGGCTTAATATCCCCAGAGAAACCGCTGGAACCGCCGTCAGCCATGTCAAGCCAGGTGCACACAAATTCTCGGCTGATGTGGCCCAATGTAGAGCTTTACTCCAGACAAGAGCCAAGACCGCATCGAAAAAGGGACCAGCGCGCGCGCGATTCAATAAGCTAGCTCTGCGCTGGGCCAAACCACCAACCAACCACCACCACTCTCAAAAAAGTAAAGCACAAGGAAAGAAAACCCGAGACATGTGGATTCGCACTTCTTCCGTCTGCACAGGGCCAAGCAGACTGTATCCAAACGCATTCGACCTGACAGAGTCGATCATCTGCATCTCACAGCACACCGCTGGCTCCCCTGCAGTTCAACAATCACCTGCGCAAAAAAGAACCCAGGCTGAGGTAATCCCACTTTCTAAATCGAGTAGTATAATAAACTCTCACTGGAGGGAGGGGTCCCCAATCCGCCGCCGCCGTCGCCGCCAGCGCTAGAATTTAAAATAAAGAACAAATAGGTTGGTGTGGGAAGGGATCTCCCGGCACCATGCATGAAATCTCCAATCGCAGGAAGACGCAACAAACACGCCCAATCCCAGGTCGTCAACTCTGCTGACTACGCACCACACCACCCACCACCCGCAGGGAAACAAGACAGGCCAGTCACAACGGCCACAGACAAGATCAACGCTGCTGCGCACCCGCCGGCACTAAATTAGTGCCGCTGCCAGACTGTAGGTACCTTACATCGTGATCGAATAATCCATAACCGCATGTGACGCATCTTCGCGCCGCGACCTAACCCCCAGAATCTACGAGACAATAAGCGCCCAGCAACAACATGTAATCTTCCTCATTCTATCAAAAGAAAAGGCCGCCATCACTCTCGGCCCAATATCACATACGCCTCCGTCACACACACATATATCCCCTCGGATCCGATTAGCCCACGCGAAAAGCCCCCTCCCCCCAAAAATGCCAGAGGACGGGACGTTACACACCCACCACCGCCTACTCCCGCAGTTCCTCATTAAACACCCAGCGTCATCCGCGACCATTCAAATCGCGATGCCGCGCACGCCTCTGGAATTCAATCTCCATGTAAATGACCTAAGCCATGGCCCATTGGTCGGCGGGAATGGCTGCTGCTCTTCAGCCTTACAATGAACATGTCTCTGCTGATCTTCAGCCAGCCTGCCGTCCATCCGTGGAACGTCATTGTCCAGCGACTCAAATATGTGCTCTGGCGCCTGACCTTTGCGCACACGACGCTCCTCTCCACTCTTGCTCTCATTGGCATTCGGTTTCAATTTGAGTCATGTTTAATCACATTCACGATGGCAGTAGACTGAGAAATTCCTCACTGAGCCCGTGAACTGGCGGGGCGACTTTGCGACTTTGAATTGAACACCACCTCCCATACCCTCCCATGGCTATGCTAACACCAACACCCCTGTACCAAAAACACGCCGCTGCTTCTATGATGCGGCCCTTCTTCTCGTTCCGCTCTTGTGAATATATACGAATGCGCTTCGGAACCATCCCAGACTCTTGCCAAGCCGTTCTGATGGTGATTTGGGTTTTTTTTGGTTTTTTTCTTTGTCGTGGCTGTTCCACCTCGCGCTTTGGGTAAATATTTGGTTTCCTCCCATCTTCCGATCTCCCGAGTCCTGCGCATTTCGCAAGGACCCCTACCCAATACTGTTTACCTCCTCGCTGTGTGGAGTAAAAATTCTGTCCCTTCTTCCTTCAATAGATAATCAACTGGGGTGGGCCAAAGGGCCAACGTTGCACTTGAGCCCCATCGTCGTCTTTCCTAATACATCCATGTCCTCCGTCGGCTTCAGTACTGAAGAATGGACTGAGACGAGCACAGCATTCTCTAAACACTGGCGAAGGCTTCCGCAGGTAGTTGCGCCTAGGCGAGGTTAGATAGGGTTTTCGAATAATCCAGATTCGGGCACGCTTACCTTCTTTTCGTTGAAGACTGTCAAAGCCCTTGTAAAATCCCATGCAACGTCGGACAGACACATCTCCGAATACTGGGGAGTCATGTTCGTCTGTTTCGATAGTTCCGCAATCATGGCTTGGCGTTGTTGCGGTTCCGGGGCAGGAGGTGCCTGGTTTTCGGCGACGAAGACGTTGGGAAGGGGGTTGAATGCTCTCAGGCTGAACATGTCACTAACAACGCGGATGGGGTTCGCGCCGGGTCGCCCAGGCCCGAGAACAAATGTGCGAGAAAAGCTCCTGAGTCCCGTCTTTCCGTCCTTGTCGCACTCCTCGAACTGGCCGTGGACGCAGATGATCATACCGTCGACACCACCGCCAGGTTGTCCGGTTGGGTCTGCGAGACCAGGTAGCATGTGACAGTCCATGATGAACTTGCTGATGTCGGCCTTGATGTCCGGGTGTTTTGACGCAGGAAGTTCGTTCCATACGTTCCAAATAGCTTCCCTGCCAGTGAAGAGTCTGGCAGCTCGGGCAGCCGGTCCGGTAATCTTCTGCAGGTTACGTGACTGCTTGATGTAGGATGCCCACGGTAGCGGTGGCGGCAGATTTGGCTCGCGAAGTGAGTGGGTGTCGACGGCGTATGAGAACTGGCTGTTGTCGTCGTAGTACTTCGCGAGAAGACCTGTTCTGTCGGTATCGAAGCCGACAAAGAATTCCAGGAGGAAGGCCTCGCCGATGCCGTTGGTATCACGGAAATCAGGCCCGCGTTGAGGGATCGGCTTAGGTCGCCCCGCTTCCTTGATTTGTTTGATTTGTTCCGGCGTCAATTGCTCGCCGTTGATGTTATGCAGCTTTGGGAAGAACTGCAGCAGTTCCGCCATGACCTTGTTATCTCCAAGCGGAAGCGGATTCCCAGTCAAGTAGAGGGTCTCCAACTTGCGGAGCTTTCCCCTCCACCTTGACAAGCCATCGATGGTTGCAATCTGGTTTCCACTGAGGTCCAGGTTCATGAGGTCGGGGAACGTGTCTGCCAGGTCCTCGACTTGAATGACAGTGTCGATGCCGTTGTTGGCAAGACTAATGCTGTGGATGGCATCGATCTTGGCTTGCGAAGTCTTGAAAAGATCATCGCAAATTCTCATCATGACCTTAAATAGCTTCTCGGCCCTGTCCTTTGACTCCAACATGCCCATCTGAATGAGTCCCTCATCTTGATTGAGTGCGTCGAGTCTCAAGAGCTTGTTCTCGATGTCATAGCGGAGCGACATGATGTTGGTGACCTTCTGTTTGGTCTCTTGAGCCGCAACCGAAGCCTTGTTTGCCTCCGCGAGGGAACCTTCGCTATCGGTGATCTCCAAAGGCGTTCCGGCAAAGGTGAAAGTGTTCACTTTGAGAATTTCCTCCGCATCCTCTTTGCTTGCTGCAACATTGACAATGTCTCCTCTTATGTTTGACTATAGAAAGTTAGCTGACTTCACAACGGAATCTCCTGGCCACAGGAAGGGCATAAGCAGCTGGCATGGGCTGTTTGTCTCTCGTTTCGCGGAGTATCTGGCGTTTTGACGAGTTTGGACCATTCGGCATCCCTATGTAATTCCCTCGAGCCCTCACATCATCATCATCACAACATACCTTCTTGATGACTACCGCCTTTCGACGACCAGCTAGGGTCGTAGATTTCCGTTCCAAGAATGTGAGTAGGTCCCGCAGGCCGCCGTCCTCGTTTTTCGCGGCCTTGCTTTCTTTCAAACCCTTAACACTCAACCAGACGAGACCTGTGCTTTGAGGCCTCCTCTTGGATACCAAATCCGCTCCATCTCCGGTGTCCAGATGGCGGGCGATGGCTTGATGCACTTTGGAGCCCGGCTTGGTGGGAGGACCGCCAGATCTTGTTGGTCTTTGGGGTCGCGAGTTGTTGGCATCGCCCGCAGATGATCTGTTGTTTGCTCGGCGTGGGCCGCTTCCTCCAGCACCGCTCCCCATGTCAAGATCACCGTCCTTATCGGTTGCTGTTCTGCCGCCTCGTCGCTTTTGGACGCCGCCGCCGCCGCGCGACTTTGCACCCGTCGTAGAGCTGCGAGTCTCGCGCGCAGGCTGAGAAGCCATGGCCCTGGGAGCTCTAGGAGGCGCCATTTTTTATCGGTAGGGTGGACGTACGAATGCGACAAGTGTAGGCGTTGGTGTCGACGTTGGTGTCGAGGTCGGCGTAGGGGTAGGTGGTGATGCTCGACACTCGCCGAATAAGGATGAGCTAGTGGTATAGATGTTTTCGCGCTGTCAATTAGGCAGGGAAGCGATCGTTTTGTTGTAGAACAGCCGCTTGAAATTCGTTGAGCGAAGGTCTGTTGTCGGGATCGTTGCGCGAAAAGCTTCTGGCACAAAGGCTGGAGGACCAGGCGCAGACCTCGTGGGCCGTTACGAATAGGAAATGCTTTTTTGTAGGACAGAAGCTTGTGTAATCGACAAAGAAATCTGAAAGAAGGGTTCGGTTGCGGTCCTGTCCAGGAAGGCCCTGTTTTTTAAGGTGTTGGGCGAGGTCTTTGAGGAGTGATGCAGAGATGTAAAGGTGGTGAAGAAATTCGTCTGTCGCGAAGAGCAAGTGACGTTTGAGTCAGCCCCACCACTCAAGGTAGCAGGCCACCAGGCAGGAACGCTCAGGTCGCATGCGACCTCTCTGGAAAAGGTTTAGTGCCACCACGTCTCAGCAGAATGCTCCGGCAACAGGTACCTCTCCAGGGACCTTCCCAGGCGTCCGTGGTGAATCACAGGCAAGTAACACGAAAAAGGGCAAGTTTGTTTTTGCGGTTTGCACCTGGACGATACAATCGATATACCTTGAACAACGGAAATTTCTGATTGGGAAGCAAAGGTGCTGCTGCCTCTGGCGCACAGGTGCCTAACGGTTCGGTCAGCCAAGGTCCCTGGTCCCACCTTACGCAGGATGGTCTGGAGCTTGACGGTCGGTGGCCCTTGCGCGCGGAACCTTATCTTGATTATGTAAGGAAATCAGTCATGTGATGTATCATGTGACTCAGATATGCGGTCGCGTCAACGACGCGTCTCGATGCGCGCATCAGGAAGCTACTACTAAGTGGCCACCCCGCCAGCTTCAAGTCGGCGCCGGACTGCCGGAGTTTGACATGACAACGACTGATTGATCGACCACCTAAATCATTCAGCCCGTACGGGCGAGCACCAAGAGTTCGCCATGGATTCAGATGACTACGGTGACGATATTGCGGACGAGGACCTCTTTGAGGCCTTTAGCCAGACACAGGCTGGTCCATCGAGTTCCTCGGTTGCCGCTCTGGTCCCGTCTTTCAACCGGGTCAATACAGGACGCCAGTCTAATCGAAACGACTTCAGGGCAGCGTCCAAATCCACAGCTTCTGTAAGTCGTCTATCTCCATGAGGTGGGACGGTGGTTCTTGCCTTTCCCATTTAACAGATAAGTTCTGACTCGCGAACCAGGGCTTCTCCAAGGCAGCAAACAACAAGTCCGCTGGCGACGAGCTTGATGATTTGCCCTCGGATGCATTCTCTTCCTCGCCAGAGCCTGCCTTTGCCTCCAGGCCGGCAGCTCCAGCACCAAGGGCAGTGAACGGCTTCGCTCGTACAAATTCAGCAACCTACCGCCAAACCACTTTACTCGGTGGCCGAGTGGCAGATGACTCTCCGATTCAAGCAGCTCAACCTGGTTTCGGTAGGGTTTATAGAGGAGACAAACCGCAAGAACCACCTGCCCATCATGCCCTTGACCGCGAAGCCATGAAAACTTGGCTCTATCCCACCAACCTTGGAGCCACGAGAGATTACCAGTTCAGCATTGTCAAGAACGGACTCTTCAACAATACGCTTGTTGCCCTTCCCACTGGTCTCGGCAAGACGTTCATCGCTGCAACCGTCATGCTCAACTACTTTCGGTGGACTAAAGATGCTAAAATTGTCTTCGTGGCCCCTACGAAGCCTTTGGTGGCCCAGCAAGTCGACGCGTGTTTCAACATTGCTGGAATTGCACGATCCGAGACGACGCTTCTAACAGGTGACACCGCGCCGGCCCTTAGGGTTGATGAGTGGCAATCCAAGCGAGTGTTCTTCATGACGCCCCAGACTCTGGCCAACGATTTGTCCCATGGTTATGCAGATCCCAAGTCGATCGTCCTCCTGGTTATCGACGAAGCGCATCGTGCAACAGGCGAATATGCGTACGCCAAGGTAGTCAAGCTCATGCGTCGCTTCAATCCCTACTTCCGTGTCTTAGCCTTGACAGCCACGCCTGGCTCCAAAGTTGAGACAGTGCAAGAGATTATCGACAATCTCGGCATATCTCACATCGAGATTCGCACTGAGGAGTCCATCGATATTCGACAATACGTACACCAAAGGAATGTCGAGCAGGTTCTGCTTGACCCGTCCGACGAGATGTGCGAGATCAAGGAGCTGTTTACCAAAGCCCTGAAGCCCCTCATGGACAAACTCACGCAACAAAACATCTACTACGGACGAGACCCAATGTCTATCACGGCATACGGCTTGATGCAACAACAGAAGGATTGGTTTGCAAATGTCGGGCGACGTGCCAATCCGGGACTGCAAGGCATGATGCGGTCCATCTTCTCCATTCTCCAAAGCCTCGCCCATACGATCAAACTACTGAACTTCCACGGAGTCAGGCCGTTCTACGAGAACCTCAAGGAGTTCAGAAGCGAGGTTGAGGAAAAGGG
This sequence comes from Colletotrichum horii, assembly GCA_027406005.1. Lineage (NCBI taxonomy): Eukaryota > Fungi > Ascomycota > Sordariomycetes > Glomerellales > Glomerellaceae > Colletotrichum > Colletotrichum horii. The sequence goes on along the minus strand of JANVYB010000001.1, from coordinate 4,814,774 downwards.
GGCGAAAGGATCAAAATACAAGAAGCAAATCCTGGAAAGCGAGCATTTCCAAGAGATGATGTCGAACATGGAGAAGTGGCTTCGGATTGATGGATTTGCGAGCCATCCCAAGCTGACTGAACTCCAAGACCGAATTCTGAACCACTTCATGGACAATGGCGGGAATTCAGCAACTCGCGTCATCGTATTCAGCGAGTACAGAGACAGTGCCGAGGATATTGTCCAGGTACTGAATCGTCACAAGCCACTTATCAAGGCCACAGTCTTCGTTGGCCAGGCAGACTCCAAAAGGTCAGCAGGTATGAAGCAGGCCGAACAGATTGAAACGATTGAGAAATTCAAGGACGGCAAGTACAATGTACTGGTGGCGACATCCATTGGCGAGGAAGGTCTAGACATTGGTCAGGTCGACCTGATTGTCTGCTACGATGCATCGTCCTCGCCTATTCGCATGCTGCAACGAATGGGTCGAACTGGACGAAAGCGAGCGGGAAACATCATTCTGCTCCTCATGCGGGGAAAAGAGGAAGAGGCATTTGCGAGGTCCAAGGACAACTATGCGGAAATGCAAAAGATTATCAGCGACGGAAGCAAGTTCAACTTCCGTCATGACCTATCAGCCCGGATCATCCCTCGAGATATTCGTCCGGAAGTTGTCATGCAACACATTGAGATCCCCATCGAGAACACCCAGAACCCCGCGCTGCCTGAGCCGAAGAAGCGAAGGCAGCCAGCCAAGAAGAAACCACCCAAAAAATTCCATCTTCCGGACGGTGTCGAGCTTGGGTTCACAAAGGCATCAGATTTTGGCAAGCCAGCCGCAGGAGCAAAAAGGGGTCGTCCGCCGAAGCAGCCGGAGCCAACGGAGGCAGACTTTGTCGAGGATGTACCATCCCTCAACTCTGTCCTCTTGACCGATACTCAACTAGCCGAGCTGGATAGGATTTACCGTTCACTGCCAGCGAGCAGTTCGAAGATCGAAGAGACTGAGATGCCGAACTTGACGTCGTACCCGCTGCTTCAGCGACGACTTCGACCAGTCGAGAAGGTTCAACATGGCGAAAGGACCAGAAAGTTTGTCAAGCTCTGCAAGAAGCTTTCTCAGCAGCAGGATACTGCGAGCCGGTACACAAAACCTTATGGGGAGAAAGATACCAGCCGATACAAAAACATCCCGGTGCCGCCTTTTGCAAGCGATACGGAAGATGAGGGTGTCGCAACCACGAGATCAGTGATAGAATTCTCCGACGACGACGATGCAGTCGAGCAGTCCCGCCCCAAGAAACGTGTATCGACCGGTGCCGCGAAATCTAGGTCCTTCACGGCAGCTTCTGCCCTCATAGATGATGGCCTCAATGACATGGACGAGGAAGAATCCCCTCCACGACGCCGCCCGAAGCCAGCGGCCAAGAAACGCGGCAAGAAAGCCACCAAGAAAACCCGAGGCGGGATCAACAGCGATGAACTCGGCGACGACTGCTTGCGGGACAGCGACGCAATGGATACGGACGGTTCTGACGATGGAGCTGACTTGGTTGATTTCGTTGTCTCGGATGACCATCCCATGTCCAGTGTGCGGCCGACATCATCCAATCTACCATCGAGCCAGACTGCAACTCCCGATTCCCCAGCGCGGACAGAGACATCAAAGCCGTTCTATGTGCCAAGTGAATTTCCGCCCACGCAGGAGTCGGTAGACTCTCTGCTGGACGACAACGACGACCTGCTGAGCAGCACGAAGCGGCCGTCAACGAGCAGGGCGCAGCTCGATTCCGAGCCAGACGAGACGCCACAGAGACAGGCGGGTGGTCGGCAGCAGAGAAGGCGGCCGATATTTGAGAGCGATAGCGACGAGTAAGCCCTAGGAGGACAGCACGTAATGTTGAATAGATTATGAGTAACGTCTGGCTGGTGAAAACATGGCAAGATTGTACATAGCATCACTCGAGAACGAATTGCATGAATGAACGAATACATCCTATTATTCTATTTCTCCGCATCAACCCCAATCCTCCAACACCGACCTCGAAGCCAGAAAGCGCACCTGTAGGTCCAGTCAGTAAAAGTCCAACCAGATCAATCTTGAATCTTCCAAAATGAAAAATAAGACCAATGTCAGAAACCCAATTTAAAAGCACTACATCCCCACCCCACCTCCCTGCGCCCCTACCCCGACGACGTACGAGATGGCACATGACGGTGCAAACTTCCCGCAGCCATGATGTCCAGACAGATAGGGTGTCAACAGGAAAGCGAAGCCGAAGGGAGCAGACCTCCGGAGGGAAAAGAAGAGAGAGGAAAACAGAAAAGAGCAAAAAAACGCAAAAGGTCCCAGAAAGAAGGGAAAAGGAAAAAAAGACAAAATGCCGTCCCCAGCCAACGAACCAAACCACAACATTTCCCCGCCTTGCTCCCGCCGAGCACCACGATGTGAAAACGCCGCGAAGCATCTTCCACCATACAAAGTCCAACCTCCAACGCCGGCCCTTAATGTCTGCATAGAGTTCCGCACCCCGTCGCCCGTAGCGCTTGCACGAACAATCCGTGCCAGAGGCAGGAGAGAATGCCAAGCAGGCGTCGAGAGTGCGTCACCCACAGAGGTAAAGTTGCGCGTCCATCGGCGGACCGTTCGGTGCCGGCACGCAAAGTGCAGGGGCTGCAGAGATCCGCGACCGGAAAACGACACTTCGCCCATCTCCCCTCTCCCCCCGACTCCCCTTTCCTTCCACGTCCCTCTCTCCCGCTCCCGCTCTCCTCCTCCCCGTTCCCGGAGGCCCTTGAAATGCTCCGGGGCGTCTCAGACGGCTCTTCCTAATGAGATACGGGTGATGCGAATTCATCATATGTTGGTCGTTTACGCGCGCGGTGAAGCAAACACACGGCGTGATATTGAGACATGAAGGAGAATAAAGTTAGCTTACCTCTCAGCAACGGATTCAAAAAAGAATGAGTTTGAATCCGCAAAGCTTAGATGTGCGCCGTTCGAGCTGCGACGTCGGCACGCGTTTGGGGTTGGTGATGGATGGGAGTTGGGAGGAAGGAAAGGCGAAGAGATTTTGCCGACGCGCTTTTTTGGAGCTGGCGGCACCTTGCGGTGGGTGGGGCACGGAGACCTCAGGAATCAAGCGAAAGGGCGGCGGTCCGTCACCAGCTGGGTGCACGGTCGCCGGACCCCACACAAGCTTCACGTAATCACTCAGAGAGTGACAACTCGGAAAAGTTAGGTAAGCCGGCGGGACAAAACGGTTCTCCCCGCCGACCCGTCTCACACAGACGGGAGCGTAGGACAGACAAATAGTACAAGACACCAAACGGTCCAACGACGGAACGCAGTCACCAAAACCAAGAAAACGCACACGAGCATGTCTCAAACTAGGTCTTTTGAGATTCCTAAATCTACCTATCTGCCCTCTTCCATCGTAAAAATCCCCCAACCACGGTGCAATCTACCTTCCCTTGGCCCCCCTTTTGCCAGCGAGATTGATCACGCGCCGGCTCCCTCGTATCCCAGACCGCAGATCCCTTCATCGTAGGAAGAGCCGGAACCTAAGACCCAATCCCCCGTCCAGCCCGATCCGTCGCCGTGGGACTCACACTTGCCGCCCCAGACGTCATACACATCCATCCTTAATCCCGCGGAGACATTCGACCCTCTGCCGGAGCCGTGTCCGCTCCATCAGTGCCATTGGGCCCCCTTTTCTTTCATTGTGTCCGTGACATCCAGAGCAAACGATCCTTGAGTGGATACTTGGTCAAGAGTTGACAGCATCGCACGTCACGGCATTGCTCAACGGACGCCAGATAGACAGAATAGCTTTTTTTTTGGTTTTTCTCAGAACTTGCCATATCAAATTTCAAAGCGATATGTCTAGAGATCTGCATCCTCACACCCGTGGGCTGACTAGCCGAGACCTTTTGTTCTGTTGGCCCCAAGTCACCACACCTCGTGCCATACACATCCTCTATCGTCATTCTCATACCATTAAAAATGAGGAAAGAGATAAATCCTAGAGCAAGCAGGGTGGTTCTGCCAAACCGAATTGTACAAATGCGCGCCAAAGAGGAAAAGTCGAACATCCGACTTCCTCGAGCCAGTACAAAGGCTCAATCCGTATCCAGTCATCAAATCATAAACCTGTCCAACACCAAGCAGTTTTTATCACACTTACAGCTCCAACGAGCTGTCACCGTATTCATCGCACACACCGCTTGAGACTATTTACTGGCTCGGGAAATTTGTGTAGTCGATGTTGTTCCAGTCTAGTGACTGGAAGGGGTCTTGGGAATTTTGAGAGTAGCCCAGACCGGCGCTCGGTACCTCGCCAAACAAAGGCTCAAAAACCTTGGTAGCGTTGTTGGACGGGAACAACTGGAAGTCGTTGCCGCAGAAGTTGTCACCGGCGTTGCCGAAGTTGTCATCGAAGCCCTCGTCGACCTCAGCCAGCGAGTTTGGTGTGAAGAGCATAGCATTGCCCTGGCCGATGGGGGAGATGTGAGGAGCGGGCTGAGCCGGCATCATCTGCGGCTGGCAGGCAGGTACAGACTGGTAAATGGGGAAAGCCATGTTCATCTGCTTGTCGGCGAACACGGCGCGGTCAGGAGTGGGAAGCGAAGCGTGCGCAGCGTAGATGTCGTCTTCTACAATAAACTCCGGGCCGTCTTGGTACGAGTATGGGCCGAGAGAGATGTCGGTGTTGGGAGTGTTGTGGTCGGACGGAGACAGGGACATCTCCAGGTCCACTTGGTTGTCAAACGGCTGCTGGACACCAATGACCTGCTCAAACTCTTCATCGGAGATGTACGAGGGGAATTCCATGCCGTCAATGTGGGAGGCGAAGTCACCGACGGGACCAATGGGGTGCAGTGGAAGCATGGGGTCGTTGAAGTTGAAGTGCTGAGCCTGGTCCATTGGCGGAGGAGGAGTGGCAGCGCTGCTGGTGGAGGGGGTAGGCATGTGGTGAAGCTGGGGAGTGGCGTGGGTAACGCTGCCAGCCTTGCTGTCCTTCTTGCCGTTGGTCTTGGTGCGGACGTAGGTCCAGCCATGGGCCTTCTCCATGTGCTGTTTGCAGTTGGACTCGCGCTTCGACTTGTAAGGGCAGGGCTTGTACAAGCACTCGTACATGGGAGGAGCCGACGAGTGCTTGTCGTTGTGGTGGCGGTCCATCTCCTTCTCAGTCGGCCAGCCGTACTCGTGGTACTTGCAGGTAGGAACAGGGCACTTCCAAGGACGCGAGTGAGTCTTCTCGTGCTTGGTCAAGTCGCACGGGCGCTTGAACTCCTTGTTGCAGCCAGGCTCGCGGCACTTCTTGGGGGCGAGCTCCTCGGGGCTGGCGTTCTTCTTGCGGCGGGCCATGGAGCGCATGATCTCCTCCTCGTCCTCCAGCTGTTGGCTCATGGAGCGCTTCATCTTGATGGGTGCGGAGTCGTCAAGGTCGACCTCCTGACCAGTAGCCATGGAAATGGCCTTGCCGTCCTTGCGAATGCGGACGAGCTCAGCAGGGCGTCCGTTCTCGGTGATACCACCGTAAAGCTTGATTTCGTCGGTGCTGGTTGCCGTGTTAGCAGTGGTGAGTAATTTCGGGGCGAGGTTACCATACGAGATCTCGACGTCTCCCTTTTCCTTGGCGGCAGCGAGTTGGCCTGCGTACTGGTGAAGCTGTTCGACAAGATCGATAAAATATCCGTTAGTGTAAGGTCGGTCGTTGGGTCGAGTCTGTTCTCGGTCGCTGAGGTATTCCACGGTGGCTTGAATGCAGCGGATCGACGTCAGGCAGAAGTCGAGGTACAAGGCGGCGGTCTTGGTCCTCTCCTTCATCAACAATCGATAAGTATTTCCCCAAAGACCAGTATCAGTCAGTGCTTGACTTACCGGTGCCATGAAAATCAAAGTCTTTTCGAGATCTCTCAGGCAGATGATCTCCTTCTCTCTAATGCGTCTAGGGACGTCGAGAACAATGGGCTCAAAGTCCTTCAGGGCAGGCTTGGCCCGGAGAGGGCGCAGAATGTGCTCTTGGATGCGGTTGGCAGCCTTCTGGCTGAGGCCGCGAACGTTCTCCTTGGTGGAGGAAGAGGTGGCAGCAGCGGACCTAGTAATGGCAGAGGCCTTCTTTGATGCGGTGGTCGCAGGCTCTGTCTCGGTGGTAGGGGCGACAGAGGTGCCGAGTCCGCTGTCTGATTCATGATGTCTCGAGGAGCGGCGGGTTCTGGGACGCAGAATGCGGCGTTCCGCTTCCTTTGACTTCTCCTTGGCCATGGTGGGGTCGACAACGGGAAGGTTGAGGAAACCTCTGGGAACGGGAAGGCTGTCGTCACGGAAGGACCTGGCCTTGGGGGAGACGATGGTGATGTTGGAAAGAGAGTTCTCAATGTCGTCGATCATCAACGCGGCGCGACGGCAGTGAGCATCAACGACGTCGTCCAGGTTTGTCTGGGAGCGTCGAAGGCTAGGAGGGGAGGCCAAGGCATCGTCTGTTGAAGAGGTAGGGCTGGTAGGAGAGTGGAAGGTAGCACCCTTGCGGAGGGTCATGTTGGTCTTAAGGCTAAGGCCGGCAGGAGCCTCCGGGCGAGTCACCGGAGTCCTTCGTCGAGGGTTGACGGAGACGGACATGGTGACGGTAATGACACGGGTGTCCAGAACTCTGTCAACAAGGAGAGTGTTAGATATCTTATGGGTTCATTCGAGTAGTAGGGCTGAACGGAACACGGGGTGTGAGTCACGACCAGGACAGCGCCGGTACGCCAGATGCAGGATAGTCCTAACTCTTGGAGCCAATCGTCCCCAAGGTTTTAGGATTGGCCAATGTGGCGATGTGGCAGCAGATGTTTGAGACGGGGAACGTGTGGACGAAGTAGAAGAAAGGAGAGGTCCTAGTCTTACAATGTGTGATAATAGCTGGTGCGGGAGGTGATGGTATGTCGGCGACGTGAAGTCTGAGGATGCAGGAGAGACGATTTAAGTCGAGGCCGAAATCAGTCTGCCTGATTTTGGGGTCCGGTCTGCAGAGTGCTGGATGCGAGACACGGGGTATGAGCGGTTCGTTCGTCTCTGCGGGACTACGCGTCGGCGAGAGAGACGAGGGATGGAAGAGGGCAGATGTGCAGGTTGTTATTGGGAAAGTGTCCGGGAGAAGCGGCGGACGAGTAGAGATGGTGGGGGAAGTGCCAACTGCGGACTGGATGTGGCGGCCTCAGTGGGACAGGTGCGGGCGGATGTCGAGTCCTGAAAGTTGAGGACGGTGGTGTGCGCGAGAATGAGGAGGGGGGGAAAAGAAGAAGAGATGGTTGAGGACGAGGAGAAGGATTCGGTCGAAGAAAGGACGGCGAGGACGAGGACGTGGACGGGGGTGGGATGGAGGCGGGAGAAGCGTGAGATTTGGCGGTTTGGCTCGAAGGTCGCCGAGGTTGATTAGAAAAGGTGAACGACGTGAGCGGACCTGAGAGCGCCCGGGGCGAAGGCTGCTGCCTGGAGCAGCTGGGCCAATCAGAGGGTGTTGCGGGCGGTTAGTGGAGGCGGAGTCTGGGCTTTGCGGACTGAGGAGGATCAGACCCCTGTTCGTCCGCAGGGGAGCGTAAGGTAGAGAGTGAGGTATCGCTGGGTTGGTACGCTACTGGATTTACTGGGTTTACTGGGTTTACTGAGTGCGGGCTGGAGGGTCGCTGAGGGAAAAGAGCGAGAATGGCAGTTTTGGGAGACACCCAGGACCCTTCCTAGGTACGTAGGTACGGTACGGAAATCGAATTACTGCCCCAATTCCTCGTTGAGACGCCCGCCGCCGGGTACAAGACGCGACCTGGGATGCAAACAGCTCCAGGGCAGCGAGAGCAGGGCCCGCTGTTAGGGTCACCGTCGCGCTGCAGCCGTCGGACTAAACTGGGCTACAGTGGAGCAGACGAGAAAGAGCGACATGAGCACAGCCCCGGAATTAAGCATTAGAGTGCTGGATTAGCACCGACGACATTTTGAGAATCGCGCTCAATGTAACGGCGTCACGGCTGGAGAGGTTTCAATAATAGCTCCATTTCAGACCGATGATGATCATGATGGTATCCGCAGTGCCGCAGTCCACACTGGTGACTGCGGTGCCGTCTGCTCCAGAATCGGGACCGATGATGCTGGCTGTTGTCAGCGGCAAACAAGCAAGACAACCTCTCTCCCTGGGTCCGAGTCCGTTTCTGTTACTGTTTGTCCATACGAAGTACACTGCAGTGCGCGTTGGTGAGGTCGCGTGTGTGCCGGGCTAAAACGTTGGACGCGCATCAACCCCAAAAGGCAGCCGAATTCTCTGGCCGCTGAATGCTCAAACACACCCAACGGTCGACGCAAGCCATCACGAACGCATTCCGGAACGGCGCACCGGTTTGACGGCTGCCTTTTCGCTTCCCGGTCTCCCGTCATGCTTTCAATTTGTTTGATGGGTCTCGACGGGGCAGGCATGGCATGTGGAAACCTGGTGGAAAGAAAGAGAGCGAGAGCAGCCAGCCGCGGGGCCGGGTCCAGGCCAGTAACAAACGGACCGCACAGGTTCGCAGCAGTACGAATTGCCATTCAGAGTATGGCGCCATCCCCTACCCTCGACCCTGAACCTGGAGATGACCAACACCAACGGCGGCGAATGGGCGCAACTGAGGCCAAAGTGTCGCAATGGTACGGGTTGTGTTTCAACGTCCGCTGTGGCAGCAGATTGGCAGGTTGGCAGATTGGCAGAACTTTGTGACGGATGGCAATAGTTCAGCTCAAAAGTCCTGCCACGATGGCCTCAATAAGCCCATCACACTGTCCATACCGATCGACATGAGTCCTGTGCAGGGGTTGGTGAGAGCAGATGCTGTTTTCGCACGCCGCACTACATCATCATCGTCTCAACACGGCACGGCATAGCATGACAGAATGCACAATTGTGGGTGAAGCACAGCAAAAGCTTAGCACGGCTGGTGTCCATCCTGCGAGGCATTCCACAGCACAGCACAGCACAGCACAGCAAACATGGCTGGGCTTTCTGCTGCACCTGCATCTCCCTTCAGTTGCACCGGTTGTGGCTGAGGTCCTGTGTTGCTGTCACTGGTGCAGTGGTGACTGTCTCTTCTCTCAGAGACAGACGAGAGATCGTCTTGCTGTCTTGCAAAAAGAGGAGCCCAAGAGGAGACGGCCTCATGCACGGTACTTTCTCCAATGGGGACTAATGAAGCTCAAATTGGCCTCGCTCGCTTACCCCCGTCACCATCAGCCCATCAGAACCAAAGTCCCTTTCTCAGGTTCCTTAGCCTCTTAGGACTGAAGACTGAACCCCGTTCCCAGTGTCCTAGACTTCCGCATGTGCTCCACCCGCCCAGCCTGATCCATGACATCCCACTGGATCGTTTCCTTCTCCGCCAACCCGGGTCTGTCTCTCTCGCCTCTTTCTCCCAAATCCGATTCCGCTCTTTCGTCCCCCAATCCCCTCCGCCCCCAGCACCAACCAGCGGGCCCCTCAAATGCTTGGTCCTGCAGTGCTTCATGCTCGGGACCTTGGGCTGAGGGTCTCAGGTCCCCTCAGCCTCCTCCGCAGCCCTCATCAGGGTTGCAATGAGCAGTCTCGTCCGTATGTTGCAGTGACAGAGTTGCAGAGACACTCACCGCAGGCTGGGTTCGACACTGGATGGATCCCCTTTGATCCAATCTCCCGGCCTGCTGCCCATGCCATGCAGCACTGCAACTTTGAGCTGGCCACTGGCAGCGATTGAGCCACCGTTCGATTCCGGAAATTGACCAATCACACCACATCATTTACGCCCTTCCCATTCTCGCAACCCTGTGATATCAATCGTGTGGTCCGTGGTCCATCTGTGGAGGTCATCGCCAAAATGCGAGCGAGCGAGCAAGAAAAACACAGACAACGAAACACACAAGAACCCACTGCGGACCTCTACAAGCATGCACATCGCATCGCTTACCGTGGGGGCCGCGGCCGACCCCATCAAAGAGAGAAGACTCAACTAACACAACAAGGGAGACCAGACCGACGACAACCCGGCCGTCTTGGAAAATCCCAAAACCCCCGGCCCTGATTGATTACATCCGGTGCATCTCGGCGTTCTCGTCCGCTCGGTCGGTGAGGACACTCAATCTTCAGTCACCCGACCTCCGTGATCGACATGGATCGGAACCGCCAGCGGGCGCAATCTCTTTCGCTTGTCGTCCCAGCCCAACAACACTGCGACGCCAACCCCTTGGGATAATAATCGAACCAAGTCTGACCAAGCAAGGTGTCAAGGTAGCATGGCACCATTGGCATAACACTCTAGAGGCTAGCTGTACCCATCGACCGGTCTGCTGGTCTGGATCCGGTCGAATGACGTCCAATATGTCGTCCACCTTAACAGGGGTGGTTACATCTTAACAGACCCCAATATCTGGGCGGTCGTCTCTGCAGCCTTCTTTTGCCGCCGTGGCCGTTCGTAAGGGTCGGCCCCTCACTCGCATTCTGGCTTTGGCTTTGTCCCTGAGCAACAACATTGGATGCGAAGCAAATGACGGGACGTTGGAAGAGACGCAGGACGGACGTGGACCTGCAGGACCTTGACTCGTCACCTGGCTTGCGTCCGTTGGACCTTGGCGCTCTTGCAGTGACGGCACTGGATTGCGCGGTTGCGCACAATCACCAGCAATACGGGTAACGCAGCACGCAGCACCTACGCAGTCACGTACTCCCCTTAGACAAGCATCCCCTACTCCTCCTCCTGCTGCACAGTACCTTTACGCGCATACGGATACAAGAAACGAGAAGCACAGTCGGCATGAGGACTCACAGTACCGCCCTTCTTGCAGGAACCACCACGTCAAACGAGCCTTCGTCAGCCAATTGCTCACCACCACCACCACCCCCTCCAACCTTCACCGCGCTCCTGCCGCCCCCCTTGGTCCTCTCCACACGTAGGGCTGGCGTGGCGGTCGTCAGGTCCCAGAGTGTAGTGTGTGCGCCGGAGCGTGGAAAGAAGAAGCAAGTAAACTCAAACCAAGCAAGCTTTCTGACTCAAAATTTCGGTTCGCCGGGTCAGAAATGAGCCAGCTAACTAACTAACGAGTTACTGCGCGCGGGCGCGCGTTGTGTGTGTGTGATGGCGTCCTGTCAGAGGCCAAGCTTCTTCGCCTCGTCACCATCCCGTTCCCGTCCCTGAACCCGCCGAATCCCGTGCTTGTGCTACCCGTCGTCACCCCGTATTCACGGTTCTCGGACAGAGCAAGGCCCAACTCATTAGACTTGGACGGCACTTGCGAACCGACCGGCTCCCCCCCTCTCCCCTCTCCCGTCCATTCCAGCAAGACGGCTCGTTGTTCGTCCGCACCTCCATTCCAAACGCTGCATGCCTTACCTACGCAGTTTATCCCGCCGGCGAACCGATCCCGCCGCCCCATTGGTTCACGAAGTCCATCATGGATACGACACGTACTTCGTAGGCGGTAACGAATCAATGATCTCCCGGCCGTCAGTCTGCCCGGCTCGTCAGCCCTATGGGGGGTCCCCCGTCATCCACCAATCAAGTCTGCGGGAATAGAGCAGCCTATCACCCAGTGCTCCGCTCCGCCAATCTCTTGCGACTGCCATATTTGGCCAGACCTTTTTTAACCAGCCGCGTAGCATCACGACAAGGCATCAATATTTCTGCCTTTGGCCCTCTTGTTTGAGAGCACTACGTACCTTGCAGCCATCTTGCGTTGTTTTCTTTAACCCCTCACCCCATGCCAGAAGTCTGTTCCACCCTGCTGCGGAAAACAAAGTGGCCACCAACAACCTTGGCAAAACGAAACCTGTTCTTTGACGGGCAGCGGTCAAAACGCTTGCCCACGAAAGAGGCCACGAATCTGCATCGTCACGAACTGTTCTTGGCGTATCAAAGATGGGGGCCACAGTTGCAGTTGGCTGCGTCCTCGTTTACTCTTCTGCCTTGAGCTTGTTTTTCCCGCTAACATCAACTCTGTCTCTGTCCATGTCCATGCCACCCCGGCGCCCCGTAGATCCAAAAAGAGCGAATGCATGTCACGTTTCTCAAGTCCCAACCCCATGTAAACTCTTCTTTGGCCCCCCAAGCCATGGAACCCACCTCAAGATCTGTACTATCGTATAGTATCCAGGGCCACTAGGTTTGTCCCGGGTTGAGGGGTCCAGAAGCCAACTCTAAGTCGTAGTCTACACATGACGTGAACGCATACGTACCTGAGGAGCAGGGACGACCTTACCCAGGTCCATCGTTGCTGTAGCCTGCCCTTCGCCAGAGGAGCTCAACCTCGTCAATCAGATCGTCGATCGGTAGTTCCGGGCTGTAAGGTGTCGGGCTGGCCAGTGGCGGCAGCTCCTGCGACGGCTTTCGAGCAGTACTGGCGGCGACGGAGCCTCCATCAGGGCAAGCATCGTTCCAGGCCTTCTCCACGTTCTCCATCACGACGCTCAGGGGCGGATTCTCCAACGCCGCGACCGCGCTCCGGCCCGGTTTCTTGGGGTAGCTCCTCTTCGGCCTCGACAGGTCCTGGTTCTGCTTGGTGCTTGAAACTCGCAAAGGGGCTGGCCGGGCGGAAGATGTCGATTCTGGGCTCTTGAGATGCTGCGTCTGTGTAGGTCTCGACGGATCCTGGTCCTGTTTAGTCTTTGATATCCGCAAAGGCACAGGACAGGCCGAAGATGTCCTGTCCGGGCTCCTGATCTGGCCCTCGGTCTTTGATATTCGTAAAGGGGCAGGCCATGCGGAAGACGTTGACTCCGGGCTACTCATCCACGACGTCTGTGGCAGCTCCGACGAGTCTGATGACGCTAGGTCCCTATACGGCACAAAGTCCCGGCCCCGATTCGGTCGCCGCGAACTCGCAGAGGCGTCCACTTCCCGACGACCCTCAGGGCGATAGGACATATAAGTCCTCTCTGGCTCCCGCATCCGCGTGTCATACTCCCCCCGGAACCCAGCCCTCCCCCTCGTCCCCTCCCTCCTCTCCGCCTCGTCCATCGGGACAGCTATTTCCACAACCTGCGCACTCACGAGGTCAGCAACGGCGTCCATCTCACTCCCTTTCACCTCACCTCTGACACGGCACCGGCGCGCCGCGTAGTCATACTCGTACCTGTCCCGCCTACCCGCGGCAGCCGCCTGCGCGTCGAGGAGGCGGCACTGCGGACACCGACCGTCGACCTCGACGTGGATGTCTTGGAAGGGGCACTCGCGGCGGGGCTCCGGGGTGCGCGGCCGCGGCTCAGGGGCGATGAGGAAGCAGAAGATGCACAGGAGCCAGGAGCTTCGTTGGCGGCGGTGGGCGTCGAGGCGCTCTTGAAGGCGGAGTTGGCTGAGGCGCTTCTGGTGGGGGCAGTCTTCTTCTTCTGTTCGTGTGTGGGAGCAGGTTTTGTAGTACGTTTGCTTCTTGTAGCACATCTTCTTATTGAGGATGATGAGTTCGTTGATGTGAGTGGGATTTGGATGTTTGGCAAGCCTGTTTGTGACTGAAAACATGGTTGATTGCGGGATCATGACAAGTCATATATTTGACGATGTGTGGGAGTTGGAATTAGACAATGTCTTGTGTTCTGGTTCTTTACGGTAGTTCGCAATCCCTCAAGAAGCCTACAGACGTGGTGATAGACTGTAGAAAACATATTGCCTAAATCTTTGTTCCTGCGATAGTCAAGAACATTGTTCCAGAAACAACTTTTGCTTAAGCTCAGAAAACTCCAGAATATGTTTCTACTACTGAGTAAAGCATTTAAAGTTGTGTGTATTCGTCCAGGTTGTGTCTTGAGAGATATGGAGAAAGAGACTGAAGCACTTTTTCAGACGCTGTTTGCTTCCAATGGTTCTGTCTCATACTCAAGAAGACGATGGAAGAAGGTGTAGACAATTAAGAAACCTTCCGGGACAGCTGGGCTCGCGCGTGGAATCGGCGGTAGTACAGATCTATGGCACTTCAAAGAACAATCGATGACAATGCTTTTGTTGCGAGACTTCTTCAGCACGAAGGGCATGGGACTGGCCGACTTAAATGTTACGGCTCGTAACAAGTAGGCCGAATAGCAAAGGGACATGGCTCGTGAGCCGCGATGCGGACCATCTTCTTTGAGCCCACAATACACACTCTTCTTTGCGAAGACAGCGAGAAGTTTCAAGAAAGGGTCGCTCCTTCCCAGTTGTAGAATTTTCTGTCGCAACTGCCTTCTTTGACCAAGTCTGAGTCAAATAGGGGCGCGCCTTCTCACCTTGCCGAATTCACTGACTCTCAGCAACTCACCAACCACCCCCACCACACAACTGATTCACCAACAAGCAATACCGAAAAGATGCCTTTCAAACTTTTCTCCCGCTGGACCGGAAGGAAGTCCACACCAACCAGTCTCCAAACCAGTCAGTCAGGACTCAACTACACGTCAACATCAACGACTACCTTGGCAAAAGCTTCTTCCGCACCTCCTAAACTAACAACAGCACACGCCCGGGACGTTCCCCTCGAACTTCACACGCAGGGTATCAGAGAGACGCTAGATTGCCTTAGGGGAGGTGAGTCTTCCGAAGCACTCCTCGCGCTTCGCCGTCTCCAAGTCGAAGCTGAGAAGCGCGCCCGAAGCAATCGCAACGAGGCCGACACCATACTCCGCGCTCTCAATATCGTCCGCAGCATTACGTCGTGGAGACCAGAGGTTACGCAAGCTGAGAGCGGCCAGGATCTCTACCGGGATGAAAGCAGCAGCAACGATGAACAGAAAATCGAGGAACAGCAGGAAGAGGTAACGGCGCCGTCTGCCGAGGGAAACGAGATGAACGTAAGTACTGACAGGACGAGCAGATCACACAGGACGAAGGACGAGATGAAGAATTCGAAGACCTCAGGAGACGCATCTGGCTCCCTTCCATCTCTTCGCCGCATTTCTTCGGAGACGGAAGGGGCGACTTCTCTCTCCTCGCGTCGCAATTTTCAAGAGGAGATGGTGCGCGACGCTCTTCCTCGTGTTCCCACGGACGGAAGGAGCGGAAGTCCCGGTTCGCTGAGCACTTCGATGATGATGTTGGCAGAGAGCCCTACCGACACCTCTGAGACAGACTACCGAGAGAACTCTGCGAGGTCCATGAGGCATGTGCTGGAAGCATACCGCAACCCGGATCCCGATCCCTCGTCGCCCCCAGCGTCCGCGACATCCAGCGAGTACTCTGACGAAGAAGTGAATATCAGCGACTTTCCCCGTCCTCCCAACGCTCTCGGCTGGCACGAGAATAGGGAGGAGGCTTCACTTACCCAGAGCTACGTCGCGGACTCCTCGATCGAGGACTTCGTTGCACACGAAGAACAAACAAACGCCGAACTAGGAGAAGCAGGCGTTGTCGAGATCTTTGGAGGTACGGCCCAGCTGGTCTTTCATACCAACAAACCAATTCGCTTACACAATTTAACAGAACCTGCGACGGAACGCAAACCCAAGGAGCTCGATAACGGGAACCAAGCTACCCTTGGGCCTGGAACCTACTCTTTTATTCAAGGGGGCAAGACCATGACAATCACTGTCAGCGGTAATGACCAGGTGCAGGTGGGATGCACCAACCCTCCACCTGTATCCAATATCGATCAAAATATCCCCGATGACAACCAGGAGCCTTCTTCGGCAACGACAGACGGTGCCATTGACGATCTACTTGAACATTACTCGGAATCTTCGTCCTCATCTGAAGGCGATGTTCTCACTCCCGTAGATGTTCCACTTCCGGAGACATTGACCCAAGGCATTGACCTGCCTCCTTTCTTTCCTAATGCACCTAATGCTCAAGGTCCCCTAGCTGTAATTAGAGCAGGTCTCTCTCTACCCGATACAGCAACTCATAATGAGATTCAAAATCGCATTGCTTGCAACTCGACAATTCTTCGCTACCTCGCTCTCCACGTCATCCCCTCACCAGACATCAATCCGGTGGAACAGCTCACAGACCTCCACGAGCTGGTCCTCGCCTCTCAGGATGGCAAAACAGAGTACACTCGTCTCCTGCAGGCAATACGCTCGATATATTGGGACTCGGGCCCAGTGATTGAGATGCTTAGCTTCGTCGACGCCTTCGCGCCTCCAAACGGTCTCCGCCGAAGACACAAGATCCTCCCAGCATTCCGCAAGATTCGCGCTGCGGACTCACAGAGGAAGGGCTGTCTCACGTCCACACAAATTCATACCCTCAGCGAGCACGGCCTCTCACTGTACGATCTTGTAACCATGGCTGATCTACCGCAAGTTGTCAGCCAAGGCTTGATGGATCGTTTGATCGAGGCGGCGGCAACAGGGGCACTGGAGACACTGAAGGAGTGCGATATCCTTAACGAAGACGGCGCGTTGCTGGAGTTGCTTTCCGCAGTGGGTGGCAGGGCAACGATCCAAGAGGGCGTTGGGAGAAAGAAGAGCGTGGCTGGGACGCCTAGTCGGCTTCGCTATTGCGAGAATGTCGACTCGACCGAAGAGCCTGAGAACGACTATAGTGCGGGAGATGCCATGCGAAGCACCTGGAGTGTGAGTTCACAGTCGAGCGACGATGGCGATGAGGAAGAGCAATATGATACACAAGAGGACTCCGGTATGTCAGACTCTCAGCTGGACGACTACGAGACGTTTTTCAGGAGCATACAGAACACCGCATCGAGATCTCCTGACAAGTCGCTGGACAACAAAACCGAAGCACCTATCACCAATCGACGGCCAATGCTCGCAAGATCCACCGGTGGCTTCAGGGCAATCGACGCTACGTCCGTCTCGGTAGACGAGGAGACGAAGAAGAGCCCCGAATTGTCACGTTTCTTTGAGGAGATCGGAACGAATCCGTTGGTTATTGACACGGAAACAACGTTTCTTCACCCTTTCCTCCAAGACGCGTTATCCCATGACGGAATGACACAAAAGCTCTCCCTTCATCCGTTCCTACAGGAAACAGACGACATATCTCGGGACTTGACGACATATTGGGGAGTGAATCTGGGAGGTATTTTGGATGCTTAATTAATTAAGCAGGCGGCCTTATAAGCATAGATAGATGGTCCACGGTGCAACGACACGTAATGGCATCGGGGATAACAAGATAGACCGCCGCAAGGCCTTGAACATTCT
Source organism: Colletotrichum horii (assembly GCA_027406005.1). Lineage (NCBI taxonomy): Eukaryota > Fungi > Ascomycota > Sordariomycetes > Glomerellales > Glomerellaceae > Colletotrichum > Colletotrichum horii. The sequence continues at coordinate 4,797,690 of JANVYB010000001.1, read as the reverse complement.
CAAATATATACCAGGGTATCTTTAAACATGCGCCCACCCATTATAAACAAGAACCTGCCCCTCGTTAATCAGACAATCAACCCCCTTCTCACTTCTCCCCTCCCCTTCGGCCTCCCACTCCCTCACCCTCTTCCTGACAACCCACTCCTTGACGCTGTCACTCGTAAGCAACCTCCTCAACCTCCCCTCCCACTTCCCCACGATGACCCTCCACACGCTCACCCAGCTCCCCTCCGCCGGGTTCGCCCACCGGTACGCGTCCCCGTCATACCCGACCCTGACCCTCGGGTTCAGCCACACGCCCAGATGCTCCGTCAGCGGGTTGTCCACGTGGATCAGACAGCACTCGCTGCCCTCGAGGTGCTTCTCCTCGGCGAGCGAGTCCGCCACGGCGCGGAACTTGAGCCTGCGCCCGCTGTCCTCGGGCGCGAGGAACGGCGCCGCCGGCATCGCGACGATGCCGTTCCAGCAGCTCCGCACGGGCACCGCGTCCGCGTACGCCATCATCGCCGCCCGGCTCGCCGCGGACCGGAAGTACGGCCACGTCTGCATCAGGTGCGCCTGCCCCGCGGAGTCGCGCAGCGCGAACGTGTCGTAGTAGGAGGGCGGCTCCGAGAAGTCGAGCGAGCACGCCGCGGCGTAGAGGCCCCCGTTCGTGTCCAGCAGCGCGAGAACGTCCTCGGCCTGGAGAGTCAGCGAGCGGAACCATGGGCGGAAACCCGGGGATTTCTTACAGTGAAGACGACATCGTTCAAGAACAGGACCGTATCAAACACCTCCCCCTCGTCCGTCAACCTCCACAGATCCCGCAACGTCAGGTTCCTCAACCGCGCGAGGAACGGTATCCTCCTCATCTCCCGCTTCCCCCTCGGCGTCATAATCCACCCCTCCTTCTTCCCCCCTTCAGCGCCCCCTTCTTCTTCCTTTCCCCCCTCCTCGACCTCCTGCAAATGCGTCCTCTCATCCAGCACCACATTCCTCCTCACCCCCCTCTTAAACAGCTCATCGTCCAACTGCCTCAGCCAGACCTTGCTCTCGTCCCAGCTCCCGCTCTCGTACACGCTCACAAACACGTTCCCCCGCCCCAGCGCGTCCACCAGCCCCAGCACCGCCGCGTTCCAGTGCTCCTTGATCAGCGGCCCGTCGTTGTAGTGCATCCCCGCAATGTACACCTTCTGCGTCCTCCGCGGCCGCTTCGCGATCGCCTCGCGCGGGGGCGTCGCGCCCGTGATGATGCGCTGCACGCGCAGGGCGTCGAGGAGGGTGTACGCCGCCAGCACGAGGACCAGGTTGCGCAGCGCCCGCGAGCGGAGGGCTCGGCGCGCGCGGAGGCGGAGACCGTTTAGGAAGCCCATGTTCTTTTATCTGCGTCGAGGGATTGTTTTCTCGGAGCGTTTTCTCGTTCGGTTCGGCACCGGGCGATCTGGCGTCTCGCGGGATGTCACCACACCCGGACCGGGGACAATGTCTAAATTAGCGAAGAAGAAAACGAGGCCGCGGGAAACAAAACTCCATTGGTGCGAAAAGGGGGAGGGAATAGTAGATCGAATGCGCTTGCTTGTCGTGCGATCCTGCCACGCCTTCCTCCTGCGCTGACGCTGACTGAGAGAGGGAGGTTGAACTGTCCAGATTCAGAGCTCATGCTAGGGGTTCCAAACTTCCAAAGGTCCCCTGACGAAAGGTCACTGGAATTGGTCAGGGGAACTGATGTCATTGGCTGACAGGGCTGACAGGGGTCAATAATCGGGAGCCTGGAGAAGCGGCGAGACTCGGTGATTGGCTGGTGGAGCTCAGCTCATCCCTCCCGCAGATGACAGGGATTACAGGAGCGCATCAGCCTCAACGCATAATGTCACTATTAATTTTTACTTCACACGCAGACGGGCTTCACTTTCAAAACTGTCGAAAACAGCTGATCTGGAACTATTCATCAACGCAAGAAACTAGTTATACACCCCACAGTGTGTCCCATTTGTTCGTCATCTCGTCTTACATTCACAGCTTAGCCTCATCCCCCCGTTGGCTTCTGATAACTGTATTTCCGTGACCCGAACCCCGGGTCGCTGGACTGAGAGTCAACTTCTGGAGCAACTTCGTCTAAATTCTGTATCAATCCCTTACGGGCTTGACTTTAACCTCACGACGCTTATTTGGCGAAGTGCAGGTCGTAGCCGAGCCACTTGCGACGAACGACTTGCTCGACGGTGAGGCCGGGGTAACCATAGGTCAGCGGCAGGAAGAAGTACCAGCCAGCGACGGCAACAGCCAGGATGACACCACAGGCGATCCAGGCGGGGAGAAGGCTCTGGCCAGAGAAACGCTCGCGGGCGCTGATGTGCCTCTTAGGTCCATCGCCCTTCTTGTTGCCCTTGATGACCTGGTAGCCCTCCTCGGGAGCGGGCTCGGCGGTGAAGATGAACTCTAGGAGAGCACCCGCAACAAGGCAGGAAGCCAGGTGTGCTGGGAGGTAGTGGTGGAGGAAGAGCTGACGACCCATGAGGTAGAAGGGGAAGTAGTGAGTGGCCCAGGCAAGGAAGAAGAAACCGGTCGAGTTGTACAGACGGGAGCGTGTGCCTACGTCGAGTTAGCTTCGAAACGATCAGGAAGATGCAGTATACTCACGGTGATCAAGAGCGTCAATACCCCGTCTAAGAGAGACCTGGTCGGCACCGATAATGCCGGCGAACACGGCCAACAGACTGCTCGCAAGCCACCAGCCGACAGGGTTGCCGAGGAAGTAGATCTGCTGACGGGTGTCGTTCTGGGTCCAGAAACTGACACCACGGAGCAGGAAGGGCCACTGCCAGGGCTGACTGGCGTACGGGTGGGAGCTGGTCAACTGGTTGTTGTGCCAGAACATGGAGCGCTGAAGCTCAAACCACTTGCGGAAGAAGGGCAAGGTCTTAACCTCCTTCTCCGGCTTCTCGCGTCTCTTGGAGTCTGCGGGAATGGAAGGGAGATCCTCGACAAACCAAATGTTGGAACTAGGGGCCAGCTGTTTGTTGCCGTTGATCTCTTGCTGCTTGTATGCCCACTCGGGGAGAGGGGTGGTGTGAGTCCACATGGCAACCTTGCTGGGGTTGTGAATCAACTTGAAGTGGCTGGAAATACTCTTAAACTCCTGACCGGGCTTGCCGTTCTCGACCCGGATCTCAAAGAGGGTATCGTTCAGGCGCTCTCCGTAGGCTTCGGTCAAGGGAACAGTGGTGAACTCCTGGTTGGTGGGGTAGTAAGGGGAGGCAACATCGTGGGAGAGCAGCATGGTGTCGGTGCCCGTGTGGCGAAGACGGACGACATCGTTGTTCTTGACGGCCCTGCCCGTCTTCTGGTCGTCGACCAGGGGGATGATCTGCCAGTAGTTGTTGGTGTCGTTGTAGGGGTAACCGGTGACCTGCTGGCCCTGGCTGGAAACGCGGCCGTCGTCGTAGCGGAGGGGGTAGCGGTCCTCGTGGCTGTGGAGGTACGTCTTGGTCTCCTTGTGGCGAAGGGTGATGGTGTCGTAATACTCGACGGTCAAGGAGTTGGCCAACATGACGTTGTCGCTCAGGGTCTCCTGGAACTCGGGAGTCATGAAGTCGTCGCCAGGACCGGAACGGGTGAGGATGGCGAAGTGAACCTGGAACCAGAAGAGGTAGAAGAGGAAGGGCATCAGAATGAGGCCGAATGCGCGGGCAGCAAAGTGCTTGCCAAAGTCCGGAAGGGACAGCGCGCCACCGGGTCGCTTAATGTCCAACAGGGCCCAGAGATCGATAATCACAGCAGAGCCGATGGTGACGAAAGCGAAGAGACCGACATACTTGGTGGACATGTCGGCAGACAGGGCGAATCCGGTAAGGATAAGCCACTTCCACCACTTGCGCGAGAAAGGCTCGTGGCGCAGCTTGTAGAACTTGATGTAGCAAAGCAAGCTGCATGCCATGCAGAAGACCAGAGTAGCATCCAAGAGGATCAGTCTGGTCTGACCAATGTGGGCGTTGTCGAGAAGGATGAGGCCGGCAGCCAGAATGCAGGCAGGCAGACTGTATCCAGATTCCCACATGATGAGGTACGAGATGGTGACAGTCAATGCGCCGAGGATGGCGGGCAGAGCGCGGAAGGCGACATAGGGAACCTTGTTGGAGATGTACGAGTCGCCAATGTTCTCGAAGTGGAAGTGTCCGTCGTAGCCTACAAGCCATCCCATAAAGGCAAAGAGGAGCTTTCCGAACGGAGGGTGGACATCGAAGAAGTAGGTTCTCTCGAGGTAGTAGGAGGCAAACTATTTGGAAAGCAAGCTGTTAGCTATCGTGTCTTGGGGAAGGCGAGGGAAAAAAAACGACGGTGTTGACGTACCTTGCCAAAGTGGACCTCGTCGAAAACGACTTCATTGGGATGGCTGATACCCCAGAAACGGGTGACGAAGGCGAGGGCAGTGGTAACGACAAGACCGATGATGTGGCCGCTCTCCGCGCCGGCGCGCTTCGTCTTGTCGGCGGCCTTGGTCAGAGAGTCGGCGACGGCGTCAGCAGCGGCGCCCGGGACAGCTCCCTTCTTAGTAGAGCCCGTGTTGCGCTGGCGAACGCTGCCCTGCGGGGAGGTGGCAGTCGTCTGCGCCATGATGGGAATCGGAGATGGACGAGAGGAGCTGCTCGAGACGGGGTTTGTCAGTTCCAAGTCTCTCGAGATTGGAGGTTGAGTTGGAAGCTGGGAGATAAAAAGTGTGGTCGCCCAGACGGGTCGCAACAAGAAGGACAGGTAGCTCGACGTGGTGGTACGTATCGCGCCTCGGAGCTGTGCTCCTGCGGTTGTAAGGGAGCAATTCAGGGGCTTGTAGCTTACTTACACGCTATGGGAAAAAGTGGACCGCGTCAGCCCTCACGTCACGGTGATTGAAGAAGGCAGGCGGGAAGAGAGAATAGTGAAGAGAAGAAGGAAAGGTTGAGGTAAGGAACGACAGAAGAAGCTGCAGCAGGGAGGTAGAAACGAAGAAAAGGGAACAGAATCAGTCTCGCGATGGAGAAGACGGTGGTGGTGAAGGACGAACGACAAGGAAGGTTGGATCACCTCGGCCAGGCAGCTCGTGCGGAAAAATTAATAGGAAACCCCCTGGCGAAGTGCAGAAGTGACACCGAACCTTCGTGGACACCCTGGGGGATAAATTTGGGCAGGGGTCTGTTGCTTTTTTTCTTCTGCCTCTCGGTGGACTGGATTTGATGGACTGGACTGGACTGGACACTTGGCCATACTGAAGCTGCCTGCCTGCCTGCTGGTCCATTCCCACGGAGCTGAGGTGGGTTACGCTAACAATTTTTGGGGGTCGATTTCGGGGGCGTCTAGGTTGGGGAGAGCTCCATCCCACCTTCCGCCATGATAAGATAAGAAGGGTCCTCGTCACCATTGACGGCACTCTACCCGACGCATTGTACGCGCAGTCTGTGGCTACGCCCGCGTTTTTGCTCGGAGAGAACAATGTGATTAGCGAAAGTAAGGACTTGTTAAATCGAGTGCAATTCCAGACGCAGCAATCCAGCTGAATTTCGATGCAATTGACCTATCACGGGACAGTGCTGGGGAAGGAACATTGTCCCCCGTGGTAATCTCTAGCTCATGGCAGTCCTCATCAGCTATGTAATACACATAATATGCAATCAATCCCTCTACATGCAAAACTGCTTTTCTTCACAAACGACGAGCCTCAGACAAGGCGCAACCGACAGTTTTGTACGTAAACTCTCGGTCGGGTAGCCGCTCCGACGAGAGGCAACAGGACCCCGCTGCTACCCGCCCGGGCCTCGACGCCGAAGAACGGAGGGCGCAACGGCGGGGTTCGCCCGACCAGCCTGGGAAGTCCCAACTTAATCCTCACCAGAGCGCGCTCCCAATCCACGGTCCATAGTAACCTGCCCCTCCTCCTTCCACTCTTCAATCCTCATGTCCTCTTCGCTCCTCAGATCCGTCACCAGAGTTTCCTCTCGTGCTCTCCGTCCCTCAACCCGCGTCTTCACAAAGTTCCACGCTCAGCCCTTTAGCATCCACACCATCAAGATGTCTGACCAGACAATCGTCTTCACCAAGAACGCCCCGGCCCGTGAGTCTTTTCTGAATGCCCTCATCCTTATGTGACTCAATTAACTGACAACAATCATCCGAAATAGCCGTCGGCCCTTACGTATGAGCTCACTCACACGAGCAATTGGACCCTCCAGTGAAAAGCTAACCACCACCGCAGTCCCAGGCCGTCAAGACCCCCACCGCCATCTACTGCTCCGGCCAGATCCCCCTCAACCCCGAGGGCGTCCTTATCGAGGGCAGCATCACCCAGAAGACCAAGCAGTGCATCTCCAACCTCGAGGCCGTCCTCAAGGAGGCCGGCTCTTCCATTGCCAAGGTCGTCAAGGTCAACATCTTCATCGCCGACATGGGTGACTTTGCCGTAAGCTTCCGCGGCCTCCTTCCCCCCCATCCTGCACTTTCTGACCGGTGTACACAGGAGATGAACGGCGAGTACGAGAAGTGGTTCACCCACAAGCCCGCTCGCAGCTGCGTTGCCGTCAAGACTCTGCCCAAGAACGTCGAGGTTGAGATTGAGGCTATTGCCCTCCCTTAAGCGCCTTCCGAGGTCGGAGATTGTAGTTACTCTACAGACCAAAAGCAAAACTGTTAAACCTGCTGCGCCGTCTTTAATATGGTTTTCAATCATTCATTGGTGATGACTCTTCCATGTTTTCTGTGCCCGTCACTGTCACGTCCCCTTCTTCTAAGTGTTGAAATTATCAACGGGACGGGACAAGCTGTGACAAAGAGCGACATGGTGATGACGTTCGAACAAGCTTCAGTTCCACTTGAACAATTTTGGCATTCTGACATCGATTCTCTGACATGAATCTCCCGTATGACTTGGCCTCTTGAGGGTACTTCAAACCATGTGAATTCCATAGACCTCAGCCTCACTCAATCTGAGTGCTCCTAACCCCAAACGACCTCCACATATGAGAAATGCCACTTCAGCGCCGTTCTTCGATATCAACACGAATGCGTTGCAGCATGTAACCCCCGAGTTCGACATCACCATGAAACACCGCAGCCCTCATCTCGAACCTCATTTGTCTGAATAATAAGCCGAAAGGTAGTTCTTGTTCTACACACCCCTCCGTCTATTGGTACAAATCCTCTACTCTAGCAGAGCCCTCAAAGGCAAAGCCCCAAGCACCGCGACCCAATCGTTAAAGAACAGTCCCGTTCAGGCATCGTTTACTCGTCGTCCTCGTCGGCAGCCTCGACGTATCTGGCGCGAATGTCCTTCCATTGGCGCTGTTTTCCCACATGCGTTAGCACCCCCTCAAGGCAGAAATGAATATGAGAGTCAGAGGGGTTTCTCTTACGCCGCGGTTAAGGTAGTCCCAGTACTTGTTCATCGCGCCGTTGAAGCCCCTACGCAAAGAAGACCAGTCAGCACAACGTTCGCTCGCTCCTCGCCCGCCCTGATGCCTCCTCCGCCTGCTCTTTCCACCAGGCATCCTCCTCCATAGCCATCGCCTTCCTCAGCCAGGCGTCGTCCCAAATCGGCAAGGGGTTTCGGGGTTTCTTACATCTCGAAAGCGAAGCCCGTCGCGAAGACGAAGCCAAGCATGGAGAAGTTGTTCTTGAACAAGGCGCTAATGCCCCACGGTCAGCAAAACTCAAGTTCCGTAGTAATCGCGGCGTTCAAACGGGTAGTCTTGTTCGGTCGGAATGGGGTCGGAGGGGTCGGAGGGAGACTTGCGTGTAGAAAGGTCGTGCGGCGGCCTACGGAGAATGAATGAGCGATTAGCCAATTGCGGTCGTGAGGGCGCAGCAAGCGGCGCAGAAGCCTTACCATCTTGAATATCGTCTGTCAAATCGCACTTCGTGTGGGGAGGACGAGGGTGCTTCGATGCGGTCGGCGAGGCGAGAGTCGTTGGAGGGTGATCAGATGGTTTTCGGAGGTGAGGTTCCTGACGAAATTCGCGATGTTCCGGGAGCACCAGCTTTGCCGAATTGCCTATCTTCTGATTGGGTACTTGGGACCCACTCTATTGGACCAACGGACATTTATGCTGACTAAGTTAAGCAAAGCCTCACAAACACAAGCCTCGTCAGCCACATCATCACAGGCCATCACTGTCGCCTCTGATGGGGTCATCGCAGACTGTAGAAAACGACAGAAATAGGACCCCCAGGTCCAAGAGTCATTTGGCCTGTCGCATCTCCACTAAGCCTCATAACTGAGTACACATTTGATGTAATTGGATTGACAGCCTTTCGCATGGCCGCGAATGCAATTTTCAGCAGCCTGTGATCCTGGTTTGATTGCCAGAAGCATCTTGGTCAAATTTGCAGGAATTAATTGAATTAACGTTGTTTACAGACCTACTGTGCCAAAGTGATACCCCAAAGTGCAAATGAACCAACTAACTAACGCAGCTGCAGATTATTTATGTGCAAGGTGACTGACTTTCTCCTTGGCATCCACCTTGGCGTTGTGCATCTTCCTTCGGAATGGGACGTGTGTTTCCGCTCTCCTACCGCGAAGACCAGTATGCGATCTCAGAGGCATATTCTTGCCCTCGACAAAGTCGTGGTGCTCTTCCAGTCGCTTCTCTGAAATGGTTTCTGGCGCCCACTTCTTACGGATGAACCAGGGCATGCATGCACCAACCCAGTTGTCAGGGAAAAGACGGATCAAGACACCCATTGGCAGCGAAATCGCACCGAGACCGATAGAAATGCCCCATTCCTTACCAGTCAATCGTTCAACCTTGAAAGCGTCGCTTCCGACGAAAATGATCAGCAGCTGCCCGCCAATCATGATCAGGTTGATGGCGATGAAGAACGGGTTCTTGGTGATGTTTTCAAAAATATTCAGCTTGTTGTCCAAGCGGCGGTTGCTGTTTTGCGTTAGCATGTATAAAATACCCGAGTGCTGTGACCTACTTGAGTTCGTTGAAAATCTGCAGCCACACAAACGTATTGAAAACGAGGGTGTTCAATTTCACTGCTCTGTCTTGCCCTTCCAAGACGTCGACTATACCAGATCCCGCGTAATACAAGACCAACGTCACGACCAGCTGGACCACAGCTTGGCCGAGTATCATCTTGATCATTCTCAACGTTATGAGAGGAGCAGATTTGCGTTCTGGCTTGCGATCGAGCACGCTACGCGTTGGGGGGTCGGTGGCAAGCGCCAGAGCGGCAAAAGTGTCCATGATAAGGTTGACCCAGAGTAGTTGAATGGCATTCAATACAGAAGCTTGATCTTCGCTGGCAACCGCAGTAACGAAGGTTAGGACAACAGCGGTAATGTTGACAGTAAGTTGAAACTGTGTCTCGGGTTAGAAGCAGCGACGACAATAGGGACGACAGACAGTAGAGCTGACGACAACAATCATGACGAGGACAGTAGAGATATGAAAGAAAATAGCAACGTACCTGCAGGAACTTCTTCACAGAATCGTTGATGGCTCTGCCCCACATCAACCCTTTAACGATTGACGCAAAGTTGTCGTCCATGAGAATGATCTCCGAGGCCTCTTTCGCAACCTCCGTCCCGGCAATACCCATAGAGAAACCAATGTCTGCCATTTTGAGTGCTGGGGCATCGTTGGTACCGTCTCCTGTAACAGCAACTGTTTCTCCGAGTTCTTTGAGAGTGTGTACCAGGATTCGCTTGTCATCAGGGCTGGAGCGAGCAAGAACCTGGAGCTTCGGGACGATGTCCTTCAATTCTTCCTCTGACTTCCTGCGGAAATCCGGTCCCTCCATGGCAATGCCACCCTTCTCAGCTTGGTAGATCCCACACTCCTTGGCAATGGCCTTTGCGGTCAAGATGTTGTCGCCAGTCACCATGCGAACCACCACACCTGCGTGATCACAGTCTTTGATTGCGTCAATGACGGTGGTGCGCAGAGGGTCCTTGATACCATAGATAGCGATCAACGTCATGTCTTCATGGATCTTGTTGAAGTCTGCCGCTCGGGGATCTTCAGAAGAGACTGCATCTTTCGGAGGCCACGATTCGAAATCTTTGAACGAGGAACCGATGGTTCGAAGTGTTTGTCCGGCGTATGATGTGATTGTTTGCGAAAACATCTCGCGGTCTTCTGACGTGATGTCCGTAGTTTTGAGCTCAGAACTGCTGGGATCTTCGAGCACCTTTGTGCACTTGTCCAAGAGGATCTCGGACGCACCCTTGACGTACGCTCTGTACTTCCCATCCGCAAGCTTGACAATTGTAGCCATGTACTTGACCGCAGAGTCGAAGGGCACGACCTGGACGATGTTCGCGTTTGAGCGCTCCTCCTGGACTGGACCTGCTCCTAGATGATCTCGACAAAAGGAGAGCAGGGCGACTTCCGTCTTGGATCCAATGAAGGTTTTCTCTCCATCCTCGTCACCCTCGAAGGCTGTGGAGTTGACGGCATTGCCTTGAATCAATAGGCTCTTGGTTTCCGTGCTGAGATCCTTGGTGAAATTGGCAACAGAGACATTACGGACTGTGGACACCGGTGCTCCGTCAGAGCTGCTGCTCTTAACCTTCCCCTCCTTGGACTCTTCGAGTGGAGTATCGGTGCCGCCAAAGCTGATGCTCTTGCCCAGAGTTGTCGCAACTACTGTCATCTTGTTCTGGGTCAGCGTCCCAGTCTTGTCGGAACAAATCGTCGTCGCGTTTCCCATGGTCTCGCAGGCTCTTAAAACTCGAACCAGGTTGTTGTCTTTCATCATGCGGTTGGTCGCGAAGGAAAGAGCCAGGGTAACAGCTAACGGCAAGCCCTCCGGCACTGCTACCACCACAACAGTGATGGAGACGATGAAGAGCTTCATGAACTCCTGGCCCTTATCAGCAGCCGTCCCTTGATTATTCGGCAGTTTGACGAGAAATCTAATGAACAACGCCACGAATAACAGAAGACCGGCAGCGCCACCGGCTTTTGCAATGAAATCGGCGAGAATGTTGAGCTTCCTCTGAAGGGGTGTTTCTTCTTGTTCGGTCCGCAGAGACATCGTGATGCGGCCGTAGGACGAGTTGACGCCCACAGCCGTCACCAAAAAGGCTCCAGTACCTTCTTGAACTTTGCTGCCGGAAATGATAAAGGGGTCTAGCTTTTCGACATCAGGCCGAGCAGCACCTCCATGCGCCATATTATCCAGTGCTTCAAAGACTTCATCAGCTGCGACCTTTCTGAGAAGGTCAGATTCTCCAGTGGCGGACGACTCATCACATTTGAGACTGTGACCGTCGATGAATATGCCGTCGACTGGCACGACGTCGCCAGTGCTGAGGTGTACCACGTCGCCGACGACAATGTTGTGAATAGGTATCTCCACTGATTTCCCAGACCGGATGGCCTTGACGGTTCTATCATCATTCTTCTTGTTGAGAGTGTTGAATTGGCGCTGCATATTCCAATCGTTGATTGACCCGACCAAGACGACGGCGATGATGGCAACGACGATAGCCATGCCCTCGACCCAGTCAACGCGTGGCTCACCCTCCTTGTGGGTCGGGCCGTATGATTCGTAGAAGCCAAGAGAGAGGGATATGATAGCAGCAGCGGTCAGCAAAATCAGAATTTTGTCATTGTAAGCGATCCAAACAAACTGCAGGAACGATGTCTGCTTCTTGTCTGGCAGCTGGTTGTCTCTGAAAGCGACTTTTCGATCCGAGAAACCGCCGGTATACTCGCTTGGCGGAGGGGGAATAAAGTCGTCTCCTTTTGAGTTGGGATCCTTTTCGGGCACATTGTTGCCAGCTGCACCATACTTGGGGGCTCCTTTGGTTGCAGCTTCTTCGAAGGAAACTGTGCCATCCAGGCGATCTTCGTCGACACTCAGGCCCGTCTTCCGGTTCGTTCGGAGACCCTTTTCCAAACCAGCTAGACCACCCAGTGCATAGAATGCGTTGAGGCTTTTCGGATTCAAAAGCTTGGAGAGCTGGCCAGGAGAGAAGGCGAACTTGTCATTTTTGGGCTTGAACATGTCCTCGGTGCCACGATCCGGCGTCAACGCGTCCGCCGTATCCAAGTGGAACTCCTGTGACCCATGGTGATCCTTGGTCTTCTCAGATACGATATCTTCTGAGTGGTGTTCGCTGCCATGCTCGACCTTGTCGGCGACATTGATGCTCTTGTCGGCGTGCTGTGCCTCCGTCGTCGCTTTCTCTGGCGGCGTCGCCATATTCTATAGCGTGTATTCGTATTGTTGATGTATCGATTAACGAAGATGTAAGAGACTTGAGATAATACTTCTCATGCTGCTGTTGACGGCAGAAAAGATGAGATGTCGATGGCGTAGCAGCTTGGCAGGGGAATTAGATCAATGGTACGTATTGTTTCCTTCTTCGGAAGGAGGCCTATTGAAGAAGTGGTAGAAGAGGCAATGCCTCAAGGAACTGCAAGAGCTGCTCACTGTTGGGGTAGGAGGCAGAGTACGGCAACTAAGCAAACATATGTAAGGGAGGCAAGGAGGATGTGAGGAAGAGGCAGCAACTCCCTTGTATAGATTGTGCCTGATGTTGCCCGCTGGAGTACCGGAGCACCTTCAGCCATAACAAACTCAATTTGAATCTTAATGGTCCCAAAATCTCCGACAGGTCCTTGGCTCTTGCCTTGCATAATCTACCTTAGGTACGGTGTACCGCGGCCCTCGGGGAAGAGGCAACCAACCTACCGACATCATTCGTCAAACAACAATGACGGAGGGGATGTGTTGTTATTGCACAGAACAGGCGACAGAAACAGGCCTCCAGGTCAGTGCCAAGAGTGAGCGTGCAGGGCTATGACAATTCGTCCAAACAGGCAAATTTGCCTGGGTGTTGCGCGAGAGGTGGTGGTTTGATGAGAGCGAGACCAGCATGTCGCCTAAGGCTTGGCAAACGCGGACTGTGCCAGGCAAAGCTTGAACCTGACGGGACGAAGCTTGTCTCTTTGCCAAGGGCGGTTACGAGGAGCGTTGCGTGTCATTGATGACGATGAATCCCTTAATCAACAAGTCTTCCTTTCATCTCTTCACTGAGACCATAAATCGTCTGGATCCTCGCAATGCCACCCCAGATAGACTGTGTTCGGCATGAAGCTTTGGGGCTGGAGGCAGCCGACGCGGTCTTATTTTGACAGACATGAGAGGTGCACCCGCGCCGTCTCCATGCAGATGCAGGCCCGGCAGGCGTCCCGCGTCATGCTGACTGACGAAACGCCTTTTATTCGCCCTGCGGAGTGTGTCGGTGAGAGAGGCCATCTTGTGAAAGCCACTTGCTGCCCAGGGCCGCCGACTAAGGAAGCCATGGACGAGCCTTCCCGGCCTAGTAGCGGCTCTTGATGTTTAAATAGAGCTTCGGGTCAGCGAACCTAACGATGGTACGGCTAATCAGATTGAAACAGGCAGCCAGGAATCCGCCTTGCCAAACCCCAGGCGGAACGGAGTTCTGCATTGTCGCCCACATGCCACATCACCCTGTCGTGGACTGCTCAGTGCCAAGGCCCGTCGTATGAGACCGAGGGCGACAGACCAAGGAAAGTGGAAAAAGCCCAGCTGCACAGGGGTAAGGATTCTGTGGCAACCTCGAAATTTGGGATGACACGGGAGAGTGCCTGACGGTGTGGTACTTGACTTTGTTTGCGAAGGAGAGTAGGATACGCCGGCTTGATGCAGCTCTGACCTGACCAGCTAGAGTGGGCGACACACGTGGCGTCATACCGACCTGGCTTCGCATTCCTCCAACGCAGATGAGAGGGTGAGAGGGTTGGGCGAGCGCGAGAGAGTCCAGTCCAGTGCCCAGGTGCTCTCCGCTGCCCCCAGCTGTTGTCAATGGAAGCTCACAGCTGTGGCGGTACGTGCCCGCGGGTGGTTTCGTCCAGTGTTCCTGGATCCGCCAGATTGGATGGTCGTGGCCCGGGCCAATCATGGCCCAGCAGTGAGCAAGAAGGTTCAGACCCCAGAACGGTCTGTGCGCGGTGCACGAGGAGGGGCTGTTTCGACGTCGTCTCCCACCTTCTTTTTGCCAAATCGAAACAGGACCTTTCCACAGCTACGTAGCTTGTCGCCCTTTGTTTCTGCCATCAGCTGCATTGCATCCGATTGCTGGCTTGTCCTGCAACTGCCAAACTGCCCCGAAAGTTGCAGCTGCAGCGGTGGTTCTGGAAAGAAATAAGGTGCGGCCGTGTGTGCCCCGCGGTAGGCTGTGATCATCTGCCGCATCCAACCGCATTCGACACCTACCTGACCAACCGAGCCGAGCTGCCCGCAGCTACCAGCATCTGGCGGACTTGACACAGCTACAGCCGCACATTGGCTACAGCTCTTGTTCGCGATATACCGATTCACTTGCTCGCCGCCCAAGCGTACCTTACCGAGTGCGCCCGGCGAAGCTGTCGGGTTATCGCCGATCAGTTCAATTTTACGCCAATCCGGACGAACGTGCCCGACGACATGCCTTCGGAACCCAAACCCTCCAACGCGGGCATCGTGACCGACGATGCAGGCGAGCGCCAAATTCCCGAATCCGTGCGAGCCGACGGCAGCACCCGCAAAGCAATCAAGATCCGCCCCGGTTACCGCCCGCCTGAGGATGTTGAAGTCTACAAGAACCGCACTGCCGCAGCTTTCCGTGACCGCGGAACGAGAACCGGCATCCCTGGTGCGGCCGGCCTGAAAGACGACAAGCCTGAGGCGTCATCTTCGGCTGCTAGCAATAAGAACGCCAAGCGCCGAGAGGCAAGAAGGAAGGCCAAGGCCGGCAATGAAGACGAAGGCGACGACCAGAAGGCCAAGACTGTCGACGAGGCACCCAAGGCCGAGGAGGCTGATCCTGAGGTGGAGCGAGAAAAGAAGGCCCGCAACATAAAGAAGAAGCTCAAGCAGGCGAAAGACCTCAAGAACAAGAAGGAAGGAGGCGAGACGCTTCTGCCTGAGCAGATTGCCAAGGTTATCAAGATCAACGAGCTCATTCGCGAGCTGGACGCTCTTGGATTCGATGCTGATGGCGAGCCGAAGGCGAAGACAGATGCGGCAGATTCGGCGGCTGACGACAATGCGAAAGACGCATGACCTGTGCTTGAGCCATAATCTCTCGATATTTGCCAAAAGCTAGGAAGTCACACAAAGTCGAAGATCCATGCACAATTTGTTTTGCTGGATTCTTTCGCCGTATCCCCGCCCTTCTGCCGTCCGTCTGATGTCGTCGCGAACTTCCCAAGTAAAACGATCTTGGAAAAGAAACGGGACTTTGCAAGAAGCAATTGACAGCCATGCTAGGGCATTGAACACGGAACGCAGCGCAACGCCCTTGAGGTCGCAAGGACACAGGACACCGCCAAGAGCAGCAATACCAACTGCCGATGCGTTTGATTTTGGTGGATCATCGGGACACCATTTAGAGATGGCCATCAATGATATGGCTGTCGTCGAGATGGCGCAGTCGGTCAGAGCTGTGAGACGTTGTTCACTTTAAAGTTTTCTGAACGCATGGCGAATGCGTATTCAAAGACCAACCAGATATGCGGGCACCGAGCCCGCCAGCTTAATAATGATGAGACTTTGATCGATGACAATTCATGGAAATCTTCTCAAGTGATCGTTGCCTTCTTGGGTGGTTCATCTACGCACGTTGAATTAAGAGGCTGCTAGGGGCTTGCTGGCGTCTCATCTTTTTGCGTGCGCTTGTTCGATGCAACAGGAGACACGCATTGTTGCAACGTTGCGGGTGCGAATTATCCTGCGTTGTCGTCGGTGTTGAAGATTGTGGGACCACGACGCCGATCCGGAGGACTTCGTCTCATCCGGATCCCGGTCGGATGGTCTGGCGGGAGATGGGGAACAGATCCCCGGTTGGATCGGTGGGCCAATTCGAACAAGAAAAAAAACCCGTGAAGTGTGGAGTTCCCGAGCGCACCAGGGTCCATCGAGGACCTACCGTATTGTCGGGCGCAATTTCAATTCTCAATGAGCAGCTTTGACGCTGTGTCCTAGATGGTGCAATCGGATGTGTGCCAGGAGCCAAAAACCAGGACTTTTAACCCCCGCCGCCACTGTCTCAGAGGCCTTGTCGTACTGCTGTAACTAGCAATTGAGGCGTTAATTCACTGCCTTCTTGATGCGTCGTTTTGCTGCAAACAGATCACTAGTATGAAGTTTTTATTAGTATTAAATTCTTTGCAGAAGAAAGCAAGAGATAAAAGGTTTATTAACTCTTATATCTTTTTTTGCAGTTAGATAGTAATAGTAATAATAGCTATTGCAATAATAATCTTAAGTATTTCTTTTGATAATAAAGAAAGCAATAATATTTAAGATAATATAGAGATCTCTAATGCTAGAGAGGATATAGAGATATTTCTGCTGCTGCTATATTAATGCTATACTTTCTGCTCTTTATTAACAGCAAAAGTTATTTAGTCTTATAAAGCTTTATAGCTATTTTTTATTTTAACTTAGAAATAGGTTAATAAGGAGAACTTATTTAATAATTAAAGCTTATATATTAATTATGCAATAAGTAATATTTTACTGTAAATATAAATAAAGTTTTTAGAGCTGCTAAGATATATTTAAAAGATTTTTATTAATAAATTTAAGTTGTTATTATATAAGTAGTATAAAGTTAAAAGCCTCTTTTGCTTAGATATTAAGTATAATAATAAGTTTAATATAATATATATATCAGAAGATTGCTAATAGAACTTTATTACTAAAAACCTTTATCTGCAAGCTATTAGAAAGAAAGGTTTCTTATTTATTAATAAGTATAAAGTCTTATAGCTTAACTAAATATTAATAAGCTAGTTTATTATTAAGGTAAGTAGTACTAATGCTATTAAGATTACTTCTAATAATAAAAATAAAGCAGAAGAAGTTAAAGTAGCCTTTAATAAGCTTTCTTAACACTAAAAGAAAAAGCAGTTAAACTTTAATAACCTTAAGAATAATTCTATAGCAAATGCTGCTGCACTTACTATAGCCTTATTAATAGAGCTAGTTTAATGCTGCTTAATAAAATAGAGTGAGAAGAGAAGTTATTAGTTTAATAAATTTAGCAGGTATATTAAGCAGAGGATTAATCAACTTAGAGAGGTAATCTCTGCCCTTTATAAGGTAAAGTTAGGCGATATTAATACAGCAAGCTGTGATTTTCAGACGTTATTTAGGCATTATATTAAGGCTAGCATAATGTTATATATTGCTTAATACTTTAAAGCCTATATATTAGAAGCAGTTGCTTAGTTAAGTATTAAGTTAATTAATAAAAAGGAGGCTTTTTTAGTTAAACTGCAGTTAAATAGGCTTAATATTATACTTAACAACTAACTGTTAATTTGTTTATTAGTATTTATTAGTTATTAAATAATATATAATTTTTTTCTATAATTATTAGCCTTTTTTATTAAGTTAACTATATTAAAAAAAAAGCTCTTTTTCTCTCTACTTCTAGCATTAACTCTAATATTAAAGTTAATATCAATATTAATAACCTACCTCACTAGCTAACTTTATGCTATATAACTACTTTAACTGCATTATTATTATTGCTATACCTACTATTATTATTATCTCTCCTTTAAGTCTGCCTTACCTTAAAAGCTTCCTACACCTAGATTGCTATATTATGCTACACTACCTTGCCAGCCCTTATACTAACCACCTTATTCGCCTGCCTTTTTGCTATCTTTAACACCTAATCCTATATAAAATTAAAAGATATATCATCCTGCTATTTAAAAGCAATAAAGTTATAAACTGCAGTTACTATATATATTATTCTAATTTAATCTTTATAGAAGTACTCTGTTAAGCAGTTCTTAAGCAGAAGCTACTGCTTTTTTATATTACTAAAGAGGTTTTCAATCTTCACTCTTCTGCTAGCATAAAATATATTATATACCTCTTTTGCTAATATTACATCAATATATACCCTCATTTCAGCTTAATAATACCTCTTACTGAAGAAGAGCATTAAAATGCCCCTCTTATAGGCAAATCTAATATCTCTAAAGTAATACTAACTTATTAGCAAGTTAAATAATTAACTATATACCTATATAAAGGTATTTAGAGGCTATAAGCTACAGTTAGGTTAAACTGATAGGAGAAGCACCTAAAGGGTAGGTATAGTATTGCTGCGCTACTTTTGCTTGCTTCTTCTAAGATCTCCTTTTCTCAACCTTTAGTGAGTTCTTGCTGAGTTCTTATTATAGAGGGTTTTATGCTTTAGGCCTATAGGCGTCTCTATACCTTCAGCCTTTATTAGCTAGGTTGTCTTCAATATTGCTGCTCTATATGCTTAGTCTTTTATAATTATCTTCTTTTTAGTTATAGTAGTCTTTATTATATAGTTAGTCTTTAGTTTAAGGTGGCTACAGCAGTTTTCTTCTGTTGTTTAGAGCAGCTTTTATTATTTTTCTCTGTTGTTTAGCATAGCAGGTAGCTGTTATATATTTAGTGAAAGCTTTGTTATTTATTTAGGCTGTTATTATTATAGTTATTATTAATTAAGGTCTTTTAAGCTATATATAGGTTTTTTCATTTTAGATCTTTTTATTAGTTATTTTTAAAGAAAGTGATATTTATTTTTCTTTTTAGTGAATATAGTTATTTAAATATTTTATTGCTTTTATTCTCTGCAAACTTACCTTTTGTTTAATAAGGTTTTCTAATATAATATCCTTATAATATTCTTTATAATAGCTTTATTTTTTATTTTATTATCTTCTTTTTAAATAGATGTGTTATAAGGCTGTTAATTAAGTTAGATAGTAACTGCTGTTATTGATTTATTATATCTGCCTTTTCACTTTTAGTAGTACTTACTATAGTGAATAACTGTTATTTACTTTATTTAATGTTATATCTGCTTCTATAACTATTTGATGAGGCTTTATAATTATCTATAAAGTAATAGCTTTTTTCTGCTTCAGTTTAGTTCTTTTTTTCTTTATAATAATATATTTTTCTATATCTTTATATTATATAAGCTTTGCTAAGCTTTTATAGACCTTTTATAGATATTTTACTACTTTATAATACTTTTATAACTAATATTATAAGTGTAGAGAGCTTTATTATTTAAATTCTTGCTAAGTATAGTTCTAATGATTTTAAGCTTAGTAATAGTATGCATTAGTATAACTAATCTAATAGCAGCAAGCTTTATATTAGCTGTGTGTTATAGCTTTATAAGAGTAGTAAAGTTATTTATGCTTATGCTTATAATAGAGATTATATATATAAGTTATACTAGTTGTGCAGTGTTAAGTGCTATAGAGTAAGTTTAGCAATTATTTAGAGAAGGTATAGGCTAACTATTTCACTTTTAGATTTCTTTCTGCTTTATTTTAACTGTTTGCTACTATTAGAACTGGGTTAAGCGTTATGTTTATCAGATTGAGGCTGGTTATTACTGCTAGTGTGAGATTTACTGTATTTTTATTGCAATTGAGAAAGGTTAGATGTTTCTCTAGAGTTTCTATAAGTAGTTAGTAAACTTTATTAGCCTTTAGTAGGGTATTAAGAATTATAATAACTAATTAGTAGCTATAGGTATTGAGAAGAGTGCTGCTGCTTATATATAGGTATAACTCTAAATATCTTTAGATATAAGTTTTATTTTATAGTTTGCTTTATTTTTGTTTTTATATTAATAGGTGTTTATAGCTAGCTTGCTGAGCTAAAGACTAAGATAAGATAGATAAGATTGTGAGGCAGATTGAGGGTATTCTTCTTTTTTATCTATATAATAAGATCTATATCTTTAAATAAGCTGACTTTTTTAATAGGCTTGCTAATATCTTAGTGATATATCTCTTAAAAAGTAATTTTTATATAGCTATACTTCTTTTATAAGATCTTTTAAAGATTTAAAGTGTCTATATGCTTTGCAATATCTATTACTATATTCTAATTGCAATTTTTAAGATTATTAGTAGTAATCTTACGCTTTACTTTAATTCTTATAAGGATATTAGTAAGCATTTAGCAGCAGTTTATTAGAATTTAGTTAATACTGATAATAAGGATAATTCTTTTAGTAAGAGGAATAGTAATAATAGTAACTTTAATAAGCTTAGCAATAATCTATAAGATAGGAATAGTAATATAATTAGTAACAGCAATAATAGTAAAAATAAAAATAATAAGAATAAGGCTGAGGATAAGAAAGAAGAAGAAGAGGAAGATAAAGATAAAGATAATAATAATAAAGATAGTGAGAAGGATAAGAAGTAGTGTTATTAGTAAAACTTTAGCAGAAGTATAGTGGATTTCTATAAGATGTTTTTAGTTAAATATTTATAGTTTTATATTGCTTTTGCAGGAGGTTTAAGGAGTCTTTGCTGGCGTTTTAGCTGTTTTGCAGTTAATTAACTTTTCTTATTTTTTCTATATTACTTATTATTTTATTTGTGATGTAATTTATGCTGCTGCTTTTTGAATTCTGTGAGAATTTATAAAGTATTTGCTAAGTGTTCTTTAGGCTTTTAAGTGTTATATTCTACTAGTTAGTCCTTCTATTTGACTAGATATAGAGGGCTCTTTAATGCTTCTTTTTGTAATATAATATCTTTAACTTCTTATTTTTTAAGGTTTTCTTTTAAGTTTAAAAGCAGTCCTTTAGTAAACTTTTAGCTATGTTATAGCTTTAGTAGTGTAATAGAGAAGATATTATATGCCTAATTATATTTCTTTAGAAGCTATACTTTATAGGTATTAAAGCTTATAACTTTTATAATTAATATAAGAATGAATTGCAGGGTGAGCTTTTGCTAACTTTTTGCAAAACAAAAGTTTTTAGTTAAAAGTTTTATAACATCTTTAATATTATATAATTATATCTTTCTTCTAGTATTTATATTTTTAGCTTATGCTTTAGTTATATGCTGCTAATTTTCAGCTATCTTTTAGCAAACTTCTGTTAGCTTTTTAAGTCTTTCTTTAACCTCTTAGGTTTTAAGGTTGATATATAGTAAGCAGTAGTTAATTATTCTTAAGTGGTATTCTATAAGGGCCTTAAATAGCAATATGCTGATAGTAGTATATTTGCTATTATTATATGAGAACTCAGCTTTAACTAGCTGTATTGCTTATTAGTTATATAGATTTTTGCTGAACTTTAAGAGATATGCAGTTAAAGTTTGATATATTCTTTCTGTCTGACTATCTGTTTATAGGTGCTATATTATAGAGATGCATTCTTTTATATCTTAAGCTTTAGTTTAGTTTTGCTAGAACTAACTAATAATCAGTTTGTTTCTATTGCTAATAATAGCTTTAGGTATGTTATACTAGCATTTAATCTCTTAGTATAAGATTTTTACTAAGCTTATAGTATCTAGTTGCTTAGTTGTTGCTAAGAATTAGGCTATTTTAGTTATTCTATATATAACTATTAGAATTGCATTATAAATAATTCTATTATCTTAGCAACTTTTTAATAAGCTGGTTAAAAAGTTTAAGAAAATCTATTAGAATAGGTGTGCTGGCAGTTCTAATATTTGCAGCAGTCTATATAGTTTATACTATAATATATATGCTTTTTAGCAGTATAAGCATTTAGCAATATATTGCTATATATCTTCTATTAGATATAGCTAATAAAACTTTTATAAGATTAGTTTAGCTGTTTTATTTGCCTTTATATGCTTTAATCTAAGTGTATTATAGTGGTTTTTTAAGATTTTATAGCAGAGAGATCTTTTTTTTAAAATAATAATATAAAGGTATTTAGGGGCTATAGGCTACAGTTAGGTCAAACTGATAGGAGAAGCACCTAAAGGGTAGATATAGTATTACTGCGCTACTTTTGCTTGCTTCTTCTAAGATCTCCTTTTCCTAACCTTCAGTAAGTTCTTACTAAGTTCTTACTATAGAGGGTTCTATGCTTTAGGCCTATAGGTGTCTCTATACCTTTAGCTTTTATTAGCTAGGTTATCTTCAGCATTGCTGCTCTATATGCCTAGTCTTTTATAATTATCCCCTTTCTAGTTATAGTAGTCTTTACTATATAGTTAGCCTTTAGTTTAAGGTAGCTATAGTAGTCTTCTTCTGTTGTTTAGAGCAGCCCTTATTATCTTTTTCTGTTATCTAGCATAGTAGGTAGCTGTTATATATTTAGCAAAAGCTTTATTATCTATTTAAGCTGTTATTATTATAGTTATTATTAATTAGGGGTTTTTAAGTTATATATAGGTTTTTTTGTTTTAAACCTTTTTGTTAGTTATTTTTAAAAAAAGTGATGTTTATTCTTCTTTTTAGTAAATATAGTTATTTAGGTATTTTGTTGCTCTTATTTCCTGCAAACTTACTTTTTGTTTAGTAAGGTTTCCTAATATAATGTCTTTGTAGTGTTCTTTGTGATAGCTTTATTATTCATTTTATTATCTCCTTTCTAAATAGGTGTGTTATAAAGCTGTTAATTAAGTTAGATAGCAACTGCTGTTGTTAATTTACTGCATCTACTTTCTCACCTTTAGTAGCACCTACTATAGTAAATAACTATTGCTCACTTTATTTGATATTACGCCTACTTCTGCAACTGTTTGATAAAGCCTTATAATTATCTATAAAGTAACAGCTTTTCTCTGCCCCAGTTTAGTTCTTTTTTTCCTCATAATAATACATCCTTCTACATCTTTATATTATACAAGCTTTGCTAAGCTTCTATAGACCCTTTATAAATATTTCACTACTTTATAATACTTCTATAACTAATATTATAAATATAGAGAGCCTTATTACCTAAATCCTTGCTAAGTATAGTTCTAATAATTCTAAGCTTAGTGATAGCATATACTAGCGCAACTAATCTAATAGCAGCAAGCTTTGCATTAGCTATATATTATAGCTTTATAAGAATAGCAAAGTTGTTTACACTTATGTTTATAATAGAGATTATATATGCAAGTTATGCTGGTTGCATAGCGTTAAATGCTGTAAAATAAGTTTAGCAATTATTTAGGGAAAATATAAGCTAACTGTTTTACTTCTAAATTCCTTTCTGCTTTATTCTAACTGTTTGCTACTATTAGAACTAAGTTAAGCATTATATCTATTAGATTAAAGCTAGTTATTACTACTAGCATAAGATTTACTATATCTTTACTGTAATTAAGAAAAGTTAAATGCTTTTCTAAAGTCTCTATAAGTAATTAGTGAACTTTACTAGCCTTCAGTAGAACACTAAGAATTATAATAACTAATTAGTAGCTATAAGTGTTGAAGAGAGTGTTGCTGCTTATATATAAATATAACTCTAAATATCTTTAGATATAAGTTTTATTTTATAGTTTGCTTTATTTTCACCTTTATATTAACAGATATTTGCAGTTAGCTTGCTAAGCTAAAGACTAAAATAAGATAAATAAGATTATAAGGCAGATTGAAGGTATTCTTCCTTTCTACCTGCATAATAAGATCTATATCTTTAAATAGGCTGACTTCTTTAATAAGCTTATTAACATCTTAGTAATATATCTCTTAAAGAGCAATCTTTATATAGCTGCATTTCTTTTATAAGATCTTTTAAAGATTTAAAATGCTTATATACTTTATAATGCTTATTGCTATACTTTAATTATAATCTTTAAAACTATTAGTAGTAGTTTTATGCTCTGCCTTAATTCTTATAAAGATGTTAGTAAGTATTTAGCAGCAGTTTGCTAGAACTTAGTTAATATTGATAATAAGGATGATTCTTCTAATAAGAGGGATAGCAATAATAGCAACTTTAATAAGCTTAGCAATAATCTGCAGGATAAGAATAGCAATATAACTAGCAATAGTAATAATAGTAAGGATAAAGATAATAAGAATAAAGCTGAAGATAAAGAAGAAAAAAAAGAAGAAGATAAAGATGAAGATAATAATAATAAAGATAGTGAAGAAGATAAAAAGTAGTGTTAGTAATAAAACTTTAGTGAAAGTATAGTAGATTTCTATAAGATGTTTTTAGTTAGATATCTATAGTTTCATATTGCTTTTATAAGAGGTTTAAAAAGTCTTTGCTGGCGTTTTAGCTGTTTTGCAGTTAATTAACTTTTCTCATTTTCTCTATACTACTTATCATCCTATTTATAATGCAACTTATGCTGCTGCTTTTTAAATTTTGTGAGAATTTACAGAGCATTTGCTAAATATTCTTTAAGCTTTTAGGTATTATATTCTACTAGCTAGCTTTTCCACTTAACTAGATATAGAGGGCCCTCTAGTGCTTCTTTTTGCAACATAATATCTTTAACTTCTTATTCTTTAAGGTCTTCTTCTAAATCTAAGAGCAGTCTTTTAGCAAACTTTTAGCTATGCTATAGCTTTAGTAATATAACAGAAAAAATATTATATATCTGATTATACTTCTCTAGAAGCTATACTCTATAGGTGTTAAAGCTTATAACTTCTATAATTAGTATAGGAATAAATTATAAGGTAAGCTTTTGCTAACTTTTTGCAAAATAAAAGTTTTTAATTAAAAGTTTTATAATATCTCTAATATTATATAATTACACTTTTTTTCTAGCATTTATATTTTTAGCTTATGCTTTAGTTATATACTGCTAATTCTCAGCTATCTTTTAGCAAACTTCTATTAGCTTCTTAAGTTTTTTTTTAACTTCTTAAGTTTTAAGGTTGATATATAGCAAGCAGTAGTTAATTATTCTTAAGTAGTATCCTATAAAGGCTTCAAATAGTGATATATTAATAATAATATATTTGCTATTATTATATAAAAACTTAGCTTTAACTAGCTATATTACTTATTAGTTATACAGACCTTTGCTGAACTTTAAGAAATATATAATTAAAATCTGATATGTTTTTTCTGTCTAACTGTCTATTTATAGGTGCTATGCTATAGAGATATATCTTTCTATATCTTAAGCTTTAGTTTAATCTTACTAAAACTAACTAATAATCAGTTTATCTCTGTTGCTAATAATAGCTTCAGGCGTACTATACTAGCATTTAATCTCTTAGTATAAGATCTTTGCTAAGCTTGCAGCATCTAATTACTTAGTTATTGCTAAGAATTAAGCTACTTTAGTTATTCTATATATAACCACTAAGATTGCATTATAAATAATCTTATCATTCTAGCAACTTTTTAGTAAGCTAGTTAAGAAGTTTAAGGAAATCTGTTAGAATAAGTGTACTGATAGTTCTAATATTTGCAGCAGTTTATATAGTTTATGCTGTAGTATATATGCCTTCTAGCAGTATAGGCATTTAGTGATATATTGCTATATATCCTCTATTAGATATAGCTAATAAAACTTTTATAAGATCAGTTCAGCTGTCTTATTCGCCTCTATATGCCTTAATCTAAGTGTATTATAGTAGTTTTTTAGGATTTTATAGCAGAAGGATCTTTCTTTTAGGATAATAAATCTTCTTTTGAACTAAAAGATATTATTCTTATTAAGTTAGTATCTTTAGTATTCTCTAGCATTTCAGCAAACCTTAGCTGTAAGATCTCTGCAGAAGTGGTCTTTAGCCTGCAGTCCTCTAACTATCTATTTAAGATCTATATCTAATTATAATATATAAGCTGTTTCATTCTAAATAAGCTTCCTTATTATAGTATATAGGATATATTATTTTAGCATAATAACTTTAGCTTCCCCTAAGTCTTCTGATATATTGCTAATCTTCTGTAGAGCAGTTAGTATAGCACTTATATGCGATTTTAAGTAGGTAACAGCACTAATATATATACTTTAATATAGTAGATTATTAGTTTCCTCTATAAAGTGATGTTAACTTAAAGGTAAAGATCTCTTAACTTTAGAGCTAGCCTTTTAGTAAGGTTCTTATATGCTTTGCTAGATAGCCTAGATATAAGTTTTTATAGTAGCTATAGTCTCTTTAAGCTTAGCAATATATTAGCGATTTATTGCTGAAAGCTAGCTAATAAGCTTAAGCTTTTTTCTAAGAGTGAGAAATATATTATCTATTTTTATATCTTCTACTATATAATTAAGGTGTTATAACAGTCTATCTGCTAGATTTATAACCTCTAATCTATATTAAATTTTGAAATCAAATATAGATAGGCAATAAACCTATTAGGTAAGCCTTCTGTAAATATTCTGCATAAGTGCAGCAAGCACTCCTTTTAGCGCTATATAGTCTATAAGGACTAGAAACTTCTTAGGAAGTCTTTATAGATATTAGGCTTAATAATTTAAACTTTCTATAATTACTAAAAGCTTTTGCTGCTCTATAGCCTAACATCTCTCTATATCTAAAAGCTTTTTTAACTAGAAGGCTACTAAATGCTAAACTATGCTATGCTTTTATAAAAGCATACTAAATGCTGCTTAAGTGAATATATTAGTTTTAATTTTTGTTTCTAGCATTAAATTATAATATCTCAGCATTAAGGCTTCAGTAAATGCTCTCTGAAGCGTTTTAAATGCAGTCTGCATCTCTCCTATTTAAACGAAAGCTTCTAACTTTATGCTGTTTTAGCTTCCTTTAAGTGTATTATTTATAGAGGTAGCAATATAGAAATATCTTATAATAAACTTATAATAGAAGTTGTAAAATCCTAAGAATACTTATATATCTCTAAAAGACTTTAGTATTAGCTATTTAGTAACTATTTAGATTTATTTTAAGTCTATCTTTATGCTATTTTAAGTAATATGAAATTTTAGAAAGTTTACTTTTATTTAATAAAAGTTATACTTCTTTAGTTTTATAAACAGCTTAGCAGCCTTTAAGCAGTATAGAATAGCATAAAGGTTCTTAATATGCTGCTCTCTTATATCTAAGTAGATAAAAATATTATCTAAGTATGCAATATAGCAAGTGTTTAAGAGGTTAGTAAGCACTTAGTAGATATATGCTTGAAAAGTTATAGAGATGTTAGTAAGCCTAAATAACATCACTATATATTTAAAATGCCTATATCTTATTCTAAATGCAGTTTTCTACCTATCTGCCTTATTAATTGCAATATAGTAGTATGTTTTGCTTAAATTAATTTTTAAAATAAACTTTATACTAGCAAGCCTATCTAGAAGCTTGCTGATTAGTAGCAAAAGATAATAGTTTTTCACTATAATTTCATTCAGTCCTCTGTAGTCTATATATAATTATAAACTTCTGTTCTTTTTAAGTATAAATAGCATAAGTGCTCTTATAGAGCTAATTAAATAGTATATACAGCCTGCTGCCTCTATTTCTCAAATATATTTAGTAAGTATTTAAAGTTATTCTATTAATATAAGGTATATAGACCTATATAAAGGTTCCTTGCTAGGTTTCAGTTTAATATAATATACTGCTCTCTTCAGCTTAAAAACTTTTTTTATGTTTTTCTTATTAAAAATATCAGCAAAATCTTAAAATTCCTTAAGAACTTCTTTTTCTTAGCCTTCACCTAGCAAGCATTCACTTAAGGTCTTAATATCCTTTTTATCAAAAGCTAAAGCGCTTATTAGGTATATAATATAAGCTTATTAGCTATTCTCTATAATTTCCTAAATAATTACCTCTAGTTTGGCAAGTAAGAAGCATTTATATAACTAGATATATATATAAGTGTTAATATAAATACCTTTTCACTCTATTAAATTATTAGATAAGAGAATATCTCTTGCTCCTTTAGAGTGGAAGCTTATAATAAAGGCTTAGTAAATCTTCTGTAGATATCTTTAACTATTTATAAAAAAGAATATAAGCTAATAAACCTTTTTAGTAGATATAAGCCTTCCTTAAAAGTTCACTAGTTTAAAAGCTGTAACGCTTATAGCCTCCTTTAATTAAAGTTTCTTAATAAGGTCTTTTTATATAATATCTACTGCTATATAGATATCTATATTAACTTTTAGTTTAACTTTGCTAGCTGCTTAAAGTGCTAGCACCTATCTTTTAATAGTTTATTCTACTAGAACTGAAGTGATTTTTAGCATAATACCTCTTAAAGTTGCTTCTATGCCTACTTATTTCTTAAATCTTTAGCATTAATTATATAAAGTACTGAAATTACATTAATCCTACCCTATCTTAGGTTAAAGTTCTAATTGCTACCTACTAGCTACACTTAGTTTTTAGTGCAATTAGAGGAAATATACCTATACTTCTTACAGTTATAATATTAAGGTCTCTAAAAATTAAGAGGTTTACTACTAAAGCTAGGTGTTATATAAGTGTTTACTGAGCAGTCGTTCTAAGATAGAGTCTCTAGATAGCGATCCTTTTAGTCTGACAACCTAGAGGGCTGCAAACTGCTCTTATAAAGGCAGTTTAAAGAGCTTAAGTATAGTTGCTTATATAACTTAAAATATCTAGCAGTTTTTCCTATATACCTCCTTTTTATAATCTCTTATAACTTCTAGGTGTACAGAGTAATAGTGTATATATTAGTATAGTTAATATTTTATTTAAACAGTTTATTCTTTAAGGTTCTCATAAAGCTCTAAAAAAAAGTATACACCTTTATATTGCTTATATTCAGCTTACTAAAGGTTTAGTTAATAGACTTCTATTAAGCTTAATATGTAATTAGCTTTTTATTATCTTTCTGATAGTACTGCTTTAAGATATTGCAGTAGTTCTATTCTTAGAGTTTAAGTGTGATATGCTACTTTCTTATAAAGATTTTAAAGTCTTTCTATTTTAAGTTAACCTCTTTTTCTAAAATATCTATAAGCATTTACTAATATATTTGCTATTCTATTTATAAAGTATGCTTTATTACACTTATAGCTTACTAAATATATTAGCTATTAGAGCAGCTAAAATAATATTTATAGGTTTTCTCTACTATAATAAGCTAATCTTCTTTTATTATATTTATAGACTTACTAATAAGATAGGCTATATTATAGTTTAAAGGTTTCTTAAAAACTTTAGGCAATCGTTCAGCAGGTGCTTAGTTACTCAGCATAGCAGCAATTAGCTCTTACTAGCTAGCTATTATAGCAATCATCTGCTATATCAGCACTTAGCTAGTTGCTTCTTCTAGCCCTCTAGCTTAAGCTAGCCTATTAGCTGCAGCTATAGACGTCTAGCCTTATAGCTTATTCAGTCTATAAAGAGGGGTCTTATAGTCCCTATCTTCCTGCATACACTTATCGCCTAAGTGGCAAGCATTTAGCGCAGATAGCCTATCCTCTTTAAAGCTTCCAGCCTTACTTAAAGCATAGCTTCTTGCTTCTCTTTATTAATTTGCATTATCTTCTAATTATTCACTAAGGTTATCTTCCCTATATAGGTTTATATAAGCTGTTTCACTTTATACTTAGCAAATATTAAATATAAGTTTTTCAGCCTGATTAATAAGTGTTATTTAAATATATAGTGCTATTATTATTACTAACCTTTTTGAATTAAAGTAGAAGCAAAAGAATTATAAAGGTATTTAGAGGCTATAAGCTATAGTTAGGTCAAATTAATAAAAGAAGCACTTAAAAGGTAGGTATAATATTGCTGCACTACTTTTGCTTGCTTCTTCTAAGATCTCCTTTTCCTAACCTTTAGTAAGTCCTCACTAAGTTCTCACTATAGAGGGTTTTATGCCTTAAGCCTACAGACGTCTCTATACCTTCAGCCTTTATTAGCTAGGTTATCCTCAGCATTGCTGCTCTATATGCCTAGTCCCTTACAAATAAGTCTTCTTTTAAACTAAAAGATATTATTCTTATTAAGTTAGTATTTTTAGTATTCTCTAGTATTTCAGTAAACTTTAGCTGTAAGATCTCTATAGAAGTAGTTTTTAGTTTGTAGTTTTTTAATTATCTGTTTAAGATTTATATTTAGTTATAATATATAAGTTATTTCATTCTGAATAAGCTTTTTTATTATAGTATATAAGATATACTGTTCTAGTATAGTAACTTTAGCTTCTCTTAAGTCTTTTAGCATATCGCTAATCTCCTATAAAGCAGTTAGCATAGCATCTGTATGCAATTTTAAGTAGGTAACAGCGCTAATATATATATTTTAATATAGTAAATTATTAGTTCTCTCTATAAGGTAGTGCTAACTTAAGGGTGAGGATCTTTTAACTTTAAAGCTAGCCTTTTAGTAAGGTTTTTATATACTTCACTAGACAGCTTAGATATAAGTTTTTATAGTAGCTATAGTCTTTTTAAGCTTAGTGATATATTAGTAATTTATTGCTGAAAGCTGGCTAATAAGTTTAAGCTTTTTTCTAAAAGTGGGAAGTATATTATCTATTTTTATATTTTTTATTATATAATTAAAGCGTTGCAACAGTCTATCTGTTAGATTTATAACTTCTAATTTATATTAAATTTCAAAATTAAATATAGATAGGTGATAAACCTATTAAGTAAGCCTTTTGTAAATATCTTATATAGGTGTAGTAAGTACTTCTTTTAGTGCTATATAGTTTGTAAAAACTAGAAACTTTTCAAGAAGTCTTTATAAGTATTAAGCCTAATAATTTAGACTTTTTATAATTGCTAGAAGCTTTTGCTGCTCTATAGCTTAGTATCTCTCTATATCTGAAAGCTTCTTTAACTAGAAGGCTATTAAGTGCTAAACTGTGCTATACTTTTATAAAAACATACTAAATGCTGCTTAAATAAATGCATCAGTTTTAACTTTTATTTCTAGCATTAGGTTATAATATTTCAGTATTAAGGCTTCAGCAAATGCTTTTTAAAGCGTTTTAAATATAGTCTGTATCTCTTCTATCTAGATAAAAGCTTTTAACTTTATACTGTTTTAGCTTCCTTTAAGCATACTATTTATAAGGGTGGTAATATAGAAATATCTTATAATAAACTTATAATAGAAGTTATAGAATCTTAAAAATACTTATATATCTCTAAAAGATTTTAGTATTAGCTATTTAGCAACTGCTTAAACTTATTTTAAGTCTATCTCTATACTATCTTAAGTAATATAAAACCCTAAAAAGTCTACTTCTATTTAATAAAAGTTATACTTCTTTAGTTTTATAAACAGCTTAGCAGCTTTTAGGCAGTATAGAATAATATAGAGGTTTTTAGTATGCTGCTTTTTTATATCTAAGTAAATAAAAATATTATCTAAGTATATAATATAGTAGATATCTAAGAAGTTAGTAAGCGCTTAGTAGATATATATCTGAAAAGTTATAAAAGTGTTAGTAAGCTTAAATAGCATTACTATATATTTAAAATGCCTATATTTTGTTCTAAATATAGTTTTCTATTTATTTGCTTTATTAATTGCAATATAGTAGTATGCTTTGCTTAAATCAATTTTTGAAATGAACTTTATATTAGTAAGTCTATCTAGAAGCTTGCTAATTAGTAGCAGAGGATAACAGTTTTTTACTGTGATTTTATTTAGTCTTCTGTAGTTTATATATAATTATAAACTTTTATCTTTCTTAAGTATAAATAGTATAGATGCTCTTATAAAGCTAGTTAAACAGCATATATAGCTTGCTGCTTCTATTTCTCAAATATATTTAATAAGTATTTAAAGTTATTCTGCTGATATAAGGTATATAAGCTTATATAGAGGTTTCTTGCTAGGTTTTAGTTTAATATAATATATTGCTCCTTTCAACTTAAAAACTTTCTTTGCATTTTTTTTATTAAAAATATTAGTAAAATCTTAAAATTCTTTAAAAACTTCTTTTTTTCAGCCTTCACTTAGTAAGCATTTGCTTAAGGTCTTAATATCTTTTTTGTTAGGAGCTAAAACGCCTGTTAGGTATATAATATAGACTTATTAGCTATTCTCTATAATTTTCTAAATAATTGCCTCTAGTTTAGCAAGTGAGAAGTATTTATATAACTAGGTATATATATAAGTGTTAATATAAATACTTTCTCACTTTATTAAATTATTAGATAAGAAAATATCTCTTGCTCCTTTAGAGTAGAGGCTTATAATAAAGGCTTAGTAAATCTTCTGCAGATATCTTTAACTATTTATAAAGAAGAATATAAGCTAGTAAACCTTTCTAGTAGATATAAGCCTTTTTTAGAAGTCTATTAGTTTAAAAGCTGTAATGCTTATAGCCTCTTTTAATTAAAGTTTCTTAATAAGGTCTTTTTATATAATATTTATTGCTATATAAATATTTATATTAACTTTTAGTTTAATTTTGCTAGCTGCTTAAAGTGCTAGCACCTATCTTTTAACAGTTTATCCTATTAGAACTAAAGTGATTTCTAATATAATACCTTTTAAAGTTGCTTTTATACCTACTTATTTTCTAAATCTTCAGCATTAGTTATATAAAATACTAAAATTGCATTAATCTTACTCTATCTTAAGTTAAAGTTCTAATTGCTACTTGCTAGCTGCACTTAGTTCTTAGTATAGTTAGAAGAAATATATTTATACTTTTTATAGTTATAATATTAAGGTTTCTAAGAATTAAGAGGTCTACTACTAAAGCTAAGTGTTATATAGGTGTTTACTAAACAGTTATTCTAAGATAGAGTCTTTAGACAGCAATCCTTTTGGTTTAACAACCTAGAGGGCTGCAAACTGCTCTTATAAGAGTGGTTTAGAGAGCTTAAGTGTAGTTGCTTATGCAACTTAGAACGTCTAGCAGTTCTTCTTATATATCTCTCTTTTATAATCTCTTATAACCTCTAAATATATAGAGCAATAGTGTATATATCAGTATAGTTAATATTTTATTTAAATAGTTTGTTCTTTAAGGTCCTCATAAAGCTTTAAAAGAAGGTATATACTTTTATATTGCTTATATTTAGCTTACTAAAGGCTTAGTTAATAGACTTCTATTAAGCTTAATATATAATTAGCTTCTTATTATCTTTTTAATAGCACTACTTTAAAGTATTATAATAGTTTTATTTTTAGAGTTTAAGCATAATATGCTGCTCTCTTATAAAGATTCTAAAGTCTTTTTATTTTAGGTTAACTTCTCTCTCTGAGGTGTTTATAAATGTTTGCTAATATATTTGCTATTCTATTTATAAAGTATGCTTTATCATACTTATAGCTTACTAAATATACTAGCTATTAGAGCAGCTAAAATAATATTTATAAGCTTTCTCTATTGCAATAAGCTAATCTTTCCTTATTATACTTATAGACTTATTAGTGAGGCAGGCTATATTATAGTTTGAAGGTTTCTCAAAAACCTTAAGCAATTATTCAGCAGGCACTTAGTTACTCAGTATAACAGCAATTAGCTCTTACTAGCTAGCTATTATAGCAATTATCTGCTATATTAATATTTAGCTGGTTGCTTTTTTTAGCCTTTTAGCTTAGGCTAGCCTATTAGCTGTAGCTGTAGATATCTAGCCTTATAGTCTGTTCAGTTTATAAAGAGGGGTTTTATAATCTCTATCTTTCTATATATATTTATTGCTTAAGTAGTAAGCATTTAGCATAAGTAGCCTATCTTCTTTAAAGCCTCTAACCTCACTTAAAGTATAGCTTTTTGCTTTTTTTTATTAATTTATATTATTTTCTAATTATTTGCTAGAGTTGTTTTCTCTATATAAGTTTGCATAAGCTGTTTCACTTTATGCTTAGCAAATATTAAGTATAAGTTTTTTAGTTTGATTAGTAGATATTATTTAAATATATAGTGCTATTATTATTACTAATTTTCTTAAATTAAAGTAGAAATAAAAGAATTATAAAGGTATTTAAAGGCTATAGGCTATAGTTAGGTTAAACTGATAAGAGAAATATCTAAAAAGTAAGTATAGTATTGCTGTACTACTTTTGCTTGCTTCTTCTAAGATCCTCTTTTCCTAACCTTCAGTAAGTTTTTGCTGAGTTCTTGCTATAGAGGGTTCTATGCCTTAGGCCTATAGGCGTCTCTATACCTTCAGCCTTTATTAGCTAGGTTGTCTCCAGCATTACTGCTCTATATGCCTAGTCCCTTACAACCTGCTGCATTAACACTATATTATTTATAAATCCTTTTGCGCTTATTAGTATATATATAAATATTCTGTTAAATTAGATTATATAAAATATATTTTACTACAGCTAGCCTTTGCAACTAATAAACCTCTTTTTTATCTATATAAGCATATAAGCAGATAAAAAAGTTCTATCTATTGCTTTAATACAGCTTATAAAGCAGCTATACTTATCTTTTAGCTTAATTTAAAGTGATATATATAAAGCGTTTAGCTGCTTAATAACTTTATTATAGAGAGTAATAAAGCTAGTAAGTATTTACTAATATATCTTTAAGATAATACTTTATACTACTTAAAATTTATTTAAAGTTATATATTAATATACTCTTTAGCTTAATATATATAAGCTAATTATCAGCTTATACTTAAAGCTCTAATATTAAGTATTTTTAATAAAGTTATAATATTATAGCTAAGCTATAATATTTATAAAGTTTCTCTTTAAAACGCAAAATATTTAGTAAAAGTTATTATAGTTACTATATAGCAATAAGATAGCATATTTAAATATCTATTTTATATTATTAAGATATTAAATTACTTAAAAGCTAAGCTTATTAATAATATTATTAATTAGAGCTATAACAGCTATAGCTATAGCTGTAATAGTAATATTAATAATAATAGTAAGTTATTAAGAAGTATTTATTTTAATATTTAGAATATAACTAATATAAAATAGAAATATATAAAGTCTACTTTAGTATTTAAATCCTAATGCTAGCTTTGCTTTTTAATATATCAGACTAAACAGCAGAATCTCTTAAGAGTGCGCTAGCTATTCCTGAAGCATATTATCTCATCTAAGGTTTTACAGAGTAACTTTTCATAAAGCCAGGCTGGTGCCAGCATGAGGAGGGCATCGTCAGATTCAGCAAAGTGCCCTGAAAAGCCGATAATTGGGGAAATTATACATGCTTACATCATCGAAAAACCCTGGTTTTTGGCTCCTGGCACACATCCGATTGCACCAAGAGGCCGATTCACCACGTTTCTTTTCAATCGGCAATCAGATGCTTGGGCCAGACCTGCATGAGATTCCCCGCTGTTCTCGAGATTGGAGTAAATCAAATCTAGCTTGAGCTGAAATGCCGAATACGGACCAGCATCAACGAAAAAACGCAACAACGAAATAGTGTGCGCCAGGTGATGTACCATGACTGCCAGGATGCAAGGGCACTGCAAGAGGACGAGTGATGTTGGGTTATCACCCAAGGTATCTTGAGGGCCAATACCAAATGTCAAGAGCACCGTCTTTGTCTCATCTTGGCGATTATTAGTTGCGCTATATTGCTGTTTCTGCCATGACGTGCAAATTGACAGGTAACGGCGTGAAACGGAAGTGACATTCATTGGACGTGGAAACGGGAGCGACAGGACAATGGATCGAGGACGGATAGTCGGCAGCATCAGTAGCCACCGAAGGGTTGCATTGCGAGAACGGCCACGTCCAGTCTCTCCGAGACAGTGTGAGGAGCGCACGGCGGTTCGCACCGACCTTGATCCGTGGTCACGTTCGGGACTGGAAGCCGTCTCGATTTTCTCTCTTATCTCAGTTGCAACCAGGTCTCGTATATTTTGAAAAGCGATGTTTGCTGGCTAGTCAAACGCCGAAGAACGCAAGTGGATGCCTGCCCCTGGTGACGCGTCTCAGTTGTGTGGTGCGCCCTCTCTTCAGCTTCACAATCGAGGGGGCCGTTGGGGTTGAGTCTGTTGGGAGTTCACAGCGCCAGCTGCGGCTAGGTGTTGCGGAAATTAAATCACATCTTCATGACCTGAAAAGAAAGATATCACCAGCGAACGTTGGTTCCGCGACGCATAATACTCAGAGAAAAAAGGAACCCGTAGGCCGTTGGCAGTCGGTGTTCTATTAAAAGTCGCCGTGCATGGGGGCGGGGCCGACAGGCGCTGCACCGTGGTCCGTCGGTAGCACCGGGGCCTCCCTGGTGCATGCTTCCTGATGCGTTGGTGTGGCGTCAAAGCTAGGGTGGAGCTGAAGCTTAGCCACCCGACTCGCGTGCGAAACATACCTCCTACGCTGACGTTTCCTCCGGACCTTTCTTTGACTTCGACGACCTTCCAACCATCATCGGTCTTGACACCACGTAAATCAATTGCTGCTGGGCTGGCCCGAACCACTTCTTCCCCGCGCAAACCCCATCAACACCGGGAGAAACTCCTACCGGCTTCACACTTGCGACTTCGCATCCCATCCAGCCACTTTGTTCTTTTGATGAACACCACGATTCCGACACAGCTCCAAACATGAGGTTAGGGGGCAAGGCTGCAGCCTCCTGGCGCATCCTGCTGTCTGTCCTTACCTGGACAGCAGCCGTCCACGCGAAGGATGATCCGACAATCAGCGTCACCACAACCAAGCACCCGCCCGCCGGCCTCAGCTACTTCGAAGACTCCGACGTTATCCTCTACCACGATATCTCCGAACGTAACATTTACCGAACCGACGATGCGGGTGTCACATGGAACAAGGTCAAGGGAATCCCCGACGACAAAGCCGCCCTGTTCGTGATGCACGAATTCGACAAGAGCCGCGCCTACGTTCTTACCGAGACCAACAAGCACTACAGGACCACCGATAAGGGCAAGACCTGGGACGAGTTCGACAGCGTCATCGAGAAGAGTTTCTTCCAGGGCGCCGACATCCTCCATTTCCATGCCGGCGATCCCGATCGCATCATTTTCGGTGGCATGCAATGCGCCGGCATTTTTTGCCAGGAAGTCGCCATGTACACGACTGACAACTTCAAGAGCAAAGCGAAGCCCCTGCGCAACAACATCGTGGGGTGCTGGTGGGCCAAATCATCCACCATGTTCACCACCGGCCAGAAAGACCTCGATGAGCAGCGCATTCTGTGTATCGCTCTTGACAAATCCTCGACTTCCAAGTACGACTACAGGCTTTTCGCCTCAGATAACTACTTTGAGGAGAAGGGCAACCAGATCCAGGAGTTCGAGCCCAACATGGACACGAACAGGGGCGTCTCGGGTGTCGTCAACCTGGCTGTTGTCAAGAAGTACCTGATGGTTGCGACTTCTTCTCCCAACACTGACGAGATGGCATTGTTCGTCACCGACGACACGATCAAGTGGCACCGCGCCATGTTCCCCGCCGCGCATGGCCATAAGATCAACCAGGATGCGTACACGGTTTTGGAGAGCACAAACTACAGCATCCAGGTCGACGTGGTCAACACCGGAACATCAAACCCCATGGGCGTCATGTTTACCAGTAACTCCAACGGCACCTTCTTCATTGAGAACATTGAGCACACCAACCGTAATAGGAGGGGTCATGTTGACTTTGAGAAGATCACCGGCGTCCAGGGTGTCTTCATCGTCAATGTTGTCAAGAACGCTGAGGAGGTGGAGAAGAACCACAAGGCGGCAAAGGAAATCATCACCAAGATCACATTTGACGACGGCCGTAACTTCCACGAGCTCAAGGCCGGTAGCGACAACATTCACCTGCACTCAGTCACGGACCTCGACAACGTTGGCAGAGTCTTTTCCAGCCCCGCTCCTGGTCTTGTTCTCGGCATTGGAAACACGGGCAAGTCCTTGGGCAAGTTTGAAGAGGGCGATGTCTTCGTTTCCGACGATGCCGGAGTGACGTGGAAGAAGGCTTTGGATGGCCCCCACAAGTACGAGTTCGGAGACCAGGGCTCGATCCTTGTGGCTGTCAAGGATTCCTACAAGGAAGATGTCTCGGAGGTTCGCTACTCCCTCGACCACGGCGAGAGCTGGAAGAAGGTCGCGCTCCCGAATGACCTCAAGATCAAGCCTGAGCTCCTCACCACGACCCAGGACTCGACCAGTCTCAAATTCCTGCTTGTCGGAAGAACTGGCGGTGGTGACAACCCCAATTTCCACCTCATTGCACTTGACTTTGAGGGCCTGCACGAGAGAACCTGCAAAGATGATGATATGGAAGATTGGCACGCTCGTCCCGACGACAACGGCAAGCCGACCTGTTTGATGGGCCACAAGCAGACCTACCGACGCCGCAAGAAGACGGCCGACTGCTTCATCAAGCAGGAGTTCAAGGACCCCGTTCCGGTTACGGAGGACTGCGAATGCACAGATGCCGATTTCGAGTGCGACTATAACTTTGTAAGGAAGGACGGCAAGTGCGAGATTGCCGGCCCTATCATCAAGCCTGATGGCGCATGCAAGAACGCCAAGGCGGAGGACACGTTCAAGGGCACTTCTGGTTGGCGCTTGATTCCTGGAAACACTTGTAAGCGTAAGAGCGGCGCCCAGAAGGATGACCCCGTCGAGCGAAAGTGTGGTGATACGGACTCGCGTCCTAGCGTACCCGTCGACGGCAAAGTCAAGGCCATCAAGCACACCTTCGACACCAAGAAGACCGACTTTGAGAAGTTCTACTTGGAACGGGGCGAGACAAACAAAGAGACTGACGAAACAATCATTGTTCGACCTATCGAGTATACAAGCAGCGGCCAAATGAAGATTGATCCCTCGGCACCCATCTGGCGAACAAAGAACCATGGCAAAGATTGGGATACTATTCTCAAAGATGAGAAGATCTACGGAATCTACCCGCACAACCACTTCAAGGATACGGTTTTCTTCACGACCAACACAAAGAAGGTCATGTACACCATCGACCATGCTGAACACTTCCACCATTTTGACGCGCCTACTGAAGCCGACACTGAGATGGGCAGCCCCTTGTCCTTCCACCCTGACAAGAAGGATTGGCTGATCTGGGTTGGTAAGAAGTGTGAAAAGGATGAATGCTGGCATGAGGCATCCATTACGAAGGACCGTGGTGACAACTGGCACACAGCTCTTCGCTATGTTCGCAAGTGCGAGTTCACTGGAAACACAGCCTACAAGTTCCGTGATTCGCGCCAGATTGTCTGCCTGGCCAACAAGGAGGAGAACAATGACAAGGGCACACCAAAGGTGGTTGTTTCCAGCAACGACTTCTTCGAAGAGGATAAGCAGTACCACCAATCGGATGTCAGCGACTTTGCCACAATGGCTGAGTTCATTGTCGTTGCTGTCGAGGACAAGCAGAAGGACGACCTGAAGCCATATGCCAGTTTGGATGGAGTGACGTACGCCGAAGCGCATTTCCCTGTCAACTTCAAGGTTGGACACAAGAACGCCTACACCGTTCTTGACAGCTCCACACATGCTGTGAACCTCTTCGTGGCTACATCGTCCGCTGAAGGCCGTCGATACGGAAGCATCATCAAGAGCAACTCCAATGGCACGTCCTATGTACAGAGCGCTGCCAAGGTCAACTGCGACGACAGTTACTACGTCGATTTCGAGAAGATTGCTGGTCTTGAGGGCGTCGCGCTCATCAACACAGTCATCAATGCCGACAAGGACAGCGAGCCAAAGAAGGTCCACACGCAGATCAGCCATAATGATGGTGCTCAGTGGGCATTCCTGCCACCTCCACGCAAGGACGCGGCGGATAAGAACTACGAGTGCAGCAGCAGCGAGGGTGACGAGAAATGCGCCCTTCATCTTCATCACTACACGGAACGAACCGATAAGAAGAAGACATTCTCCGCTGCGACTGCTGTGGGTGTCATGTTCGGCAATGGCAATGTCGGTCCCAACCTGGGTAGCATTAAGGATGCCGATACCTTCATGTCAACGGACGCTGGTATTACCTGGAAGAGCG
Organism: Colletotrichum horii; assembly: GCA_027406005.1. Taxonomy (NCBI): domain Eukaryota; kingdom Fungi; phylum Ascomycota; class Sordariomycetes; order Glomerellales; family Glomerellaceae; genus Colletotrichum; species Colletotrichum horii. The sequence goes on along the minus strand of JANVYB010000001.1, from coordinate 4,758,144 downwards.
TGGCCAAGGGAGTCTGGACGTGGCAATACGGCGACCAAGGCTCCATCATTGTCCTCGTTCAGCGTTATACTACCGCGACCCCCAACAAGTCGAATGTCTTTAAGTATTCGACGAATGGGGGTAAGGACTGGGAGGAACAAAAGTTCGAAGACGACGAGGTCAAGGTTATGGATATCACGACTGTTCGTTCCGGATCGTCGCGCAACTTCCTTCTCTGGTGCAAGTCCGACAAGGACGAGATGTTTACTGTCGACATTGACTTCACTGGTCTGACCGACAAGCCGTGCAAGTACGAGAAGAACGGTGAATCCGACTACTACACGTGGTCTCCTAAGCACCCGATGCAGGCAGACAACTGCCTCTTTGGCCACGTCACGGAGTACCTGCGCAAGAGAGAAGACCGGAACTGTTTCAACGACGGCCGAGTTGAACGCCTCCCCCAGATTTCAAACTGCACTTGCACACGACCTGACTTTGAATGGTGAGTCACCAGTGAACCGACAAACCTCTCCTACATTTTGACTGACGTTCGTGATAGTGACTACAACTTCGAGCTGGACAACCACAAGCAGTGCAGTCTTGTCGAGGGCAAGCAGCCCATGTCCGCTGAGCAATGGTGCAAGGAGAACCCCGACGCAGTCGAGTACTACGAGCCCACGGGATACCGCCGTATTCCGCTCACCACCTGCGTTGGTGGCCAGGAGCTCGACAAGCAGTCTCAGGTCCACGCCTGCGCCGGCAAGGAAGACGAGTTCGAGAGGCGCCGTGGCACTTCTGGAGTAGCCATCTTCTTCGCCGTCATTATCCCTGTCGGAGTGGCAGCTGCTATCGGTTGGTGGGTTTACAACAACTGGAACAGCAAGTTTGGCCAGATCCGCCTGGGAGAATCACCGAGCATGGACAGCGAGGCGCCGTGGGTCAAGTACCCTGTCATCGCGCTCTCGGCCGTGGTCGCCGTCGTTTCGGCGCTGCCACTCGTCGCTTCCGCCATGTGGAGAAGCGCCACCTCTGCTTACGAGAGGGTGAGCAGCGGCAGCAGAGGAGGCAGCTGGTTGTCCGGAAGGGGCAACAGGCGCTTCACGACGAGGGATAGCTTCGCTCGCGGCAGAGGCGACTATGCCGTTGTAGACGACGACGAAGGCGAGCTTTTGGGCGACGAGAGTGACGATGAGGTATAGAGAGCTTTCATGAACGACGACTGAGGGTTGGGTCGGGTTCCCGGTCGGGGGAAAACCTGAGAGACATAGGGCAGGACTTTCGATACTGTGACACAACTACTGTTTCTCTTGGATCGGCGTGAGGCTAGGAAAGGCGGCGAAAGGTCGGAGAGACCCCAAAGGGTAGATTTGCTTAGAAAGGGAGGGAAACACAATTGTACGTTATCAGGCATTGCGATTAAACCATTGAGCGTTCGTTTCGAAAACGCACCCGTCTCCTCGTGGGGCCTCGTGCGGTGAAGAAGAACCAAGGGACCCTCACACTCTCTCCCCCGCAGATGTGAAAGGTCACAGCCTCACAGGAGCGGGCGAGCGCGTGCAGCTCTCGCGGAAATGCCGACATGATGTGCGCGAGTCAAACTCAGCCTCGGAGGGCTGGCGGTCTGGCTCATTAGGCGAGATGTGCCAAATCACCGACGACCTTCACCCCCGGGAAAAAGGTGTCGGGGACATGCCGGTCAGCCCGGGCCGGGGGAGGCGCCCTTTTTTCGGGGGGCCGGCAAGTCTGGGAGGTTGTTGCTGACCGCCTACAACTGTCGAGAGAAGAGGGAAGAGAGGGGGATGGGGAGGGGAGAGCGGAGAGCAGCCGTCGTCTGGATGAATCGAACATCTGGCTGATTCCTGCAAAAAGAGGGTAACAAAGATTCGTATTCCGCAATGTTATCTGCTGCTTGGATCTTCCCTCCATCGGGCTGAAGTGGGCACACGTGGGCAGGGACGGGAAAGACGGCCTTGCACACTCTCTACGGCGGATATCAAATGCTGATCTCTGAGGTTCGAGAAGGGGCTATTGGGGAGGTGATGTGCAGAGGAGAGGTCAAGCATTTTTCTTGGTCGTCTGTAGTGTGGACCGGTGTGGTCTTTTCTGTGGTGATCGTCGGTGGTGCTAGGGAATGTGGTCCATATGGAAAGAGATGTTTCCGAGGACGGTTTTGTATTTTGTGATTGGGGTTGCAGGGAATTACATGGTTGGTAGGCACGGCTGTTAGCACTGGACTTGTGGTTACGGATAGCTTACCGTTAGCTCAAAGAGATGCATCTCAGCTGTATCCGTACCTGCATAAGCATGTACTCAAATGCGACCTGCCAATGCAAGGGCCCCAACATCCAAAAGAATTGCCCGAGACCGCCTCTGCAGGCCAGGCAGGACCACCACGCACTAACACGCCTCACCCAAAACACCCCCAAAGAAACCTGGAAAGCGCCACCGCCGTTGTTGGCCTCCTTCATCAAGCCTGCTCGTGGTCTGAGCACCACCATCCACGTCTGGGTTCATCTTCGCTGCATGGAAGGACGGCGCGCGCTGCCATTTCATCAAGGAATACGGGAATTTTTTGTCCCCCTCCCCTCCTCCCCTCCTCTGCCTGCCGTCATGGGCCGCGACCTGACCTGACGCTCTCCGCGGATGTCCAGCTGATAATCGATGATGTCGTTGTTATCAGTGCACTTCCGATTCAGCCAGTCCGGCCGGGTACGGGGGCGGGAACGAACAGCCCTGTTTCCAGCTCTCTCTTTCCAAGGTCAGCTTAAACTTTCGCCACAAACAAAGGCAGAAAAAGCGGTCTCTCCATCTTGCCCGCCGCTTATCCGGTAACGAGCGCCCTTCGCCTCCCCCGGAATACCTTAAAACCACGCAACGGGAGAATACCACGACGATAGCAACGGCACAGAGCACGCGATGCAACGGTCGCAACAAAGAACAAGTCGAAAATACAACTTTTGGGGGCCAAGTCTGCTTACTCGAAAGGTGTCTAACATCTCGCACCCGTGGCCGGGCGACATTGGGCATCTTTCTCGTCGACTCTTGTCTGTCCTTTTTGCATAAAAACATGTCACCCACTCGCAGGATTTATGCAATGCCCGCCAAGTGGACATCAAATCTCCGGGCGACCTTTACAAAATCCGGCTTCACGAATAGCTTCACAGTCTCCAACAAGGTCCCCCCACCACCTACCCCTTTTTTTTTCTCTTGTCTTGTCCAGTTCTTTTTTGCCTCAATCCCACTCACTATCGTCCCCCCTGCCCCAACACCCCCCTCCCCTCTCCGCCTTATCCTCCCCGGCTCTTCAACTCACTCAAAAGAAACCAAGAACCGAAGTCTGGGTCACCTCGTATTCTTCTCCCCGCCGCATCTCTCAGCGCTGCTGCATTCTGCATCCGCGGAGACTGCATGTCGATCCCTCCCCAAAACCCTCCAAATCCAATCTTGTTGTTCCCTCGTCTCCCTCAAAGCGAAAAAGAAGAACAAGACCTCCCAGATCCGTGATATGGCCAACACAACCCTTTGTCACTGGTCAGATGCGATAGGGGGGTCCGGAAGGTCTCGTCGCAATTTGCCCGAATGGTTCGGGTTCTCTTATAAACTAATTAATCTTTAAAATATAGTAAATCTAACTTAGCAGCTTATTTCTAGTAATATAAGCTTTATTCTAAGCTTATAGTTATGCTATTTATCTTTTTTAATATTTTTAAGTTAATATATATAAATACTAATTTATTTATATATTTTAATATTATTTAGTTATATATATAGCTATAGAGAAAGTTTTATATTAAAAAAGATTTCTCTAAAAGTATTAAATTAGCTATTATATTAAAAAGAAATAAAATAATAACTATTAGTTTTAAATTTATAATTTTAATTTATTATTATACTTTATAAAGCTTTTAATTAAATTATTAAAAAAAGCTGCTAAAGCTATACATATAATAGCTATTATAAGCTTAAAATACTAAAAATTTATTTTAAACTATTTTTTTATTAATAAAGCTAACTAGTTGATAAATAATAACTTTAATATAGTTAATAATAAAATTAAAAATATTTTTAATAAATATAAAGAAATTAAATATTTAAGCAGTTTAGTTATAGTTAGTAATTTGTTTTATTTTATAAATATATAATATATTATAAAAACTCTTTTATATTATATTTTTAATTAACTTAAGCAGCTTATTTAGAATTTTAAGCTTTTATTAAGTTGAAAATATATTTTATTATTAAAAGATAATATAATTAAAATAGCTCTTATTAGATTTAAAGACATATTATACTTTAGTAATTAATTTAAATAGAATATTAAGAATTTCTAATTTATATTAAAAGTTTTAATTATATATATAATAATAAGCTTTTTTAATATATTTTAAAAAGTTATTTTTAAATATATAAAATAAAGTATAATAATATTTAAATATAATATAAAAATATAAAAGCAATTAAAAAGTATAAGTTTAATTATTCTATTAAATAATAACTAAAATAATAAAAAAATATTTTATATTATAATATTTAAAATATTAGTAAATATAAAAATAAATAAATTAAAACTTAAAAATATAAAAAATATTAATAATAACTAAAATATATTTAAAAGTCTATTTAAAATAAAGCAGTTATAATATATTACTAATTAAAAGTTAAAAGCTATAAAAGTTATAAAATATATTAAAAACAAAAAGATTAAAATAGCTTTTTAATAAAATATAATACTTCTTTATAACTTTAGCTATATTAGTAATAAAGCTATTAATATAAAATAACTTATTATTAAAGATTAATTATAATTTAAATAAAAGAGAATAAATAATAATTTAAATATTATAGCAGTTATTATAAATATTTTAAGTTTTTTAATATAAAATATAGCTTTAAAACATTTATATATATATATTTATAATATAATAAAAAGAGATATTATTAAAGCTATTAAAAATAATATTAATATAAAATAAGTTAATTAGAGTGTGAGAGTATCAAACTAAAGGCCTTAACTAGAAAAGGTTTAAACGATAGATAGAAGTTAATCTAGTATATTAACTACAGCTTGCTTCCTCTAAGTTCCTTAGAAAGCAGAGATTTCACTAGTAAGCTAGCGTTCTGATTACTTGAGGATTTGCTAGGCGTTCCCCAGCAGCTTCCCTAAGTGATGCTCATAATTACCCCCCTCTCTAGGGCTTTAGTCCTTAAGGTATATAAGTATATAATTATCTTTTTAAGTGAAGCCTTTTTATAATCTCTTCTATTTAATTAGAAGTAATAGCTTAATTATGCTTTTTATACTTAAATTGCTTTACTAGCAGCTTAATACTTTTATGTTTATATATTTATTAATTTTTTATATTAATTAATTAATTTATATTATTATATTATTTTATAAAGTTATTAATTAAAAATAGATTTTTTGTTTTATTATTAAATTTAAATAATCTTTTATATTAATTAGTTTATTATTATTTTATTATTATGCTTTTCTCTTTTAGCAGTAGTTTTTTATTTATTTATTAATATATATCTAAAGTAGTTAATAATTAGAATTTTTATTTATCTCTCATAGCTTTAAAATTTTCTTTTCTCAGCATACTTTTTATTTTAATAATCTTATAGCTTTTTAGCTTTATTTTTTCTTCTTTTCTTTTTATTATTTTTATTTCTTATTAAATCTCTTATTAAAAGCTTTATATATCTTTACTATTAATTCTACTATTTTCTCTATAAAATTTTTTATTATTAATTTTTATTTTATTTTTATTTTTTATATTTTATATTATTATTTCTAAACCTTTTAAACTTATAATCTCTTCAATTTTTATATCTTTTTATACTTTTTATTCCTTAAGTATTCACTTAAGATATTATATATTATTTATATAGCAAAAGTTCTCTTTAAGTTTTAATTTAATTTTAACTATAACTTTAGTAAAAATATCAGTCTTATTAATACTAGTTATTTATATTTAAACTGCTTTTCTTCTATTAGCTTTAATATTATTAATATTATTTATATTTATAGCAACTATTATGCAATTTATATTATTTATAAATAGCATAAAATTAAATATACTGCTATAAGTTTTTATTATATTCTCTCTAATATTTTACTAAAAATTAATTAGGTCTTTTAGATATCTAAAAAGCTTTATAGTATTACTTAAGCTACTTAGAATGCTATTAATAATATCTAGTTATATAAGATTATAAGCAGCTTTAATCTTTATAAATATTAATAAGCTTAATATATTTTAAATAAATTTAATAAAGCTTAAAAATAAGTAGTAATTTTAATTAAAAACCTTATTTAGAGCGCTAATATTACTAATATAAAGCAATTATAGCTCTAAAAGCTTATTTTAATTTATAAACTTCTTATAATTAGTACTATATATTATATAAGTTTTTACTAAAAGCTTTCTATATATATACCTCTTAATCTCTTAATAAGCTAGCTTAATTTCTAAAAGTTCTAATATTACTATTCACTTTAATGCTGCTCAGCTAGCTTATATTTGCAATAATATTTCTATTAAGCATCTTTATAACTAGCTTTAACTAGCTTATAATAATTCTTATTTTTAGAAATCTTTTAGCAACTTAATAAAAAAAAAACTCAAAAAGTTTTTAATATTTTCTAATCTTATTCTTAAGCTCCTCTCTTATTATATAGGTAATAAAGTCTTTAATTGCTAAATTACTATTATTAGTAGTTATTTTATTTTTTAAAATAATATAAAAACCTCTAAAGGTTAAACTGCTGTTTAGTTTAGTTAGCAGCTTACTGCTAAAGCTAAAGTTAGTAAGAAGTATAATATTATTATTTCTATTAATTTTAAGTTTGCTAAAAAGGCTAAATCTTCTGCTAAGCTTATAGTAAAAGCTAGCTAAAGTAGTTATAATAGTTATAGCAGTTATAGTAGTTATAATAGCTAGAGTAATACTTCTATTAACCTTCTTCTTAGTAATAATAGTAGTAAGAAAACTAGCTTTAATACTAATACTTAAAGAGAGAAGAATAATAAGTTAAGTAGTAAAGAGAATAGTTTTTCTATAGACTAAAATAGTAAAAGTAGAAGAGAGAACTTTATAGTTTTTTCTGCTAAATAAATATTTATATTTTTAAGTTGCTATAGTTATTTTTAGCAGCTTATTATTAAGCTTTTGCTGAGGTTTTTATTATTTTTTTATAAATTTTTATTTTTAGATATTAGTTAGTTTTAAAGTTAAATTAGTTTTTTTTTTTTTATATTTTGCTTAAGCTAAATAAAGTTTCTATTAGCATTATTTCAATTTTAATTAAACTTATTTATAAAACTAAAAATCTTTTAATAATATCTTATTAAATATTTAGCAAATAATTACTATTTTCCCTTATTCTATTTCTTATAGGCTTTTTAGGTTTACTTTTCAAACTTATATATAACTGCTTAAATATTATTTAAATAGCTTTTTAGCTTCTAAATATTATACTTAATAAGCTATTTAGCTTATTTTATAAACTATTTTATATTATCACTTTATTTTTAGCAATTTATAATCTTTTTTACTTCTTATTTATTAAATTCTTTTTTTAATTTAAGTAAGCTTATTTCTGCTTTTATAGCTACTTATTTTAATATCTATAATTTAAGCAATAAAACAGAGAATATATTATAAAGCTTATAATATTTCTTTAAGAGGTATATTTAATATATTTAGCTTTCTATATATTTAGTTATAATAACTTTAATATAATATAGCGCTAGTTTTCTATTTTTAAACTTAAAGAACTTTATTAATAGCTTTACTACTTACTTAAGTTTAAATAATATCTTTTTATATTTAGAATTATAATATTTAGCTTATAACTCTATAGCCTTCTACTAGTGCTTTATAGCTTTTTGCTGCAATAAAGCAATATAATTAATTTATTTTTTAATGCTTTATATAGATATATAGCTTTTTATCTATATATATTTAACATTTTAGAAGTAATAACTATATAGAACTTCTATTAGCAAATAACTAATAGTTTTATACTATAAGTTATTATATATAAACTTAGCTTCTAGCAGTTAAAATATCTATTATTCTAAGATATCTTTAGTATATACTTAAAGATACTTCTTAAAGGTTTAGTATATTTATTCTATCTAACTATCTATTTATAAGTAATATATTATAAAGAAATAATATTTAATTCTTTTCTCTTAAGTAAACTCTTCTTAAAACTAGCTTATAAGTAGTTTATTCTTATTACTAATAATACCTTCTAGTATATTAAAGTTATACTTAATCTTCTTATAAAAGATCTATAAGAGTTAAGCAGCATTTAGCTGCTTAGTTATAAATATAAATAACTTAAATTTAGTTATATAGTATATAATAACTAAAATTATATTATATTTAATGCTATTATCTTAAGTATTTACTAAAAGACTTATAATAAAGTTTATATTGATCTCTTAAAATAGATATAATAGCAGTAGTAATAACTATAGCTTATTATATAGTTTATGCTTTAAAATTTATACTTTTTAGTATATTTTATAACTAGAGATATAATTTTTAATATTTATAGCTAAGTTAGACTAATAAAACTTTCTTTTAATTAGTTTGATTATTTTATTAGACTTTATATAGCTTATTTTGCAGTTATTATAGTGTTAGTGAAGTATTTTAAGTTTGAGCGATTGCTTAGCTAAGATCTTAAGTCTCTTTTTATGAAATAAGGTATTATTTAAATTAATATAAAATCCTTTTGTGTTGCTAGCTAGTTTATAAGCTTTTTCTAGCTTATTTTAGCAATATTTATCTTTAGCTTATAGTCTTTTAATAAAAGCCTCTATTATTATAGAAGAGCGCTAGATATATGCTGTTTTATTATTTATAAGTCTTTTTATAATTAAATATAAGATATACTGCTTTAGAATAATAACTTTAGTTTATTATAAGTCTTTTTAGGTTATATTTTTTTGCTAAGTGTTCCTCTATATTTCTTATGCTCTCTAGCTATAAGTTATAATAGCTTAAGTTTTTGCTGAGTTGCTAATATATCTACTTATATATAGCTAGTATGAAACTGAGGTATTTCTGCTTTTAAAGCTAAAGCATTATTAATAGGTTTTAATAGTATTAATATAAGCTTTTTTAATTTATAATTCTACTTTAAAACTAGTAATCCTTATCTATAGGTTTTCTAGAAGTTTGCTAATAAGATTTAACTTTTTTATAAAAGTTAATAGTATATTATTATATTTTATTTTCTTCTCTATATAATCTAACTTTTTAGATAGCTTATTAGTAAGGTTAGTAGCTTTTAAATAGTGCTTTAGATTGAAGTTAAATGTTGATAACTTATATACTTAATAAATAAGCTTTCTTTAAAGGTTTTATACTAAAGTATTAATTACTTCTTTAAAGGCTTAATAATTTATTAAGACTGTAAATCTAGCTGATATTTTTTATAGGTAGTATGCTTACTAATTAAAACTTTTAATAATAGTGAGAAGTTTTTATTAGTTTGTTATTTATTATTATTTTATATCTAAAAGCTTCTATAAGTAGTAAGCAATTAGTTGCTATTAGCTATTAATCTTTTAAGAGAGGATATTAGAGATAGCTTTTATAGAGGTGTTTATTTTAACTCTTATTTTATATATTAAGTTTTAGTATTAGAAAATAATTATAGAGCAAAAAGTAACTTTTAGCTTATTAAAAGCTTTTTAAGCTTCTTTTAGCTACTTAAATTCTATTAGTTTTTTATTATTTTTACTACTTTTAAATAGAGATATTATTAAGACTATAATACCTAAATATTTTATAATAAATTTATAGTAGAAGTTATAGAATTTAAGGAATATTTAGATCTCTTAATAAGATTTCAGCAGCTTCTATTTAGTAATAGCTTATACTTATTTTAAATCTATAGAGATACTATTTAGCAATATAATATATCTTAAAAACTTAACTTTTTATTAGTAAAACTTATACTTATTATGCTTTATATATAGCTAAAACTTCTTTAAGCAGCAGAGTATTTAGAAAACATCTGCTATATAGTTCTCTTTTATCTTTAAGTATATTATAATATTATCTATATATGCTATACAGTATATATTTAAAAGCTTAGTAAGTGCTTAATATATATATATTTAGAATATTGCTAGTATATTAGTTAGTTTAAACAGTATAACTATATACTTAAAATGCTTATATTATATATAAAAAGTAGTTTTCTATTAGTCTTCTAGCTTAATTTAAATCTAATAATAAATATTTTATAAATTAATTTTTAAAATCTATTTTATTCTATAAAGCCCAGAGGTAGTCAAAAAAATACAAAATACAATACAATACAAAAATACAATACTAAATACAAAAATACAATACAAAATACAAAAATACAATACAAAATACATGTATTGTATTTTGTATTTTGTATTGTATTTTTGTATTTTATTATATATATATATATATATTAAAGGCTTTTATAGTATAACTATATATAATTATATATTATAAATACTATTTATATCTTAAACTGCTTAAAAATAAAATATAAGAAAATTATATATTATATTAAACTATTCTAAAAGCTTAACCTGAGAGTTTTAGCTAGATTTTTATATATTTATTATATTTAATATAATAACGGAGCTAATTAATAGATATTTACTCGTATCTCCGAGTACTAATACCTATCGGCCCGGCCCGCATGCAGGGTAATCTTAAATACTACCACACCTAAAACCAACCTCCTAAAATCCACCAATTATTTCTAAACTCTTTATCAAATTGAATATCTATCGTACGATTTTATACCTAACTGATTTGAAATCAGAAAATTTTAGGAAATCGGATAGAATATCTCCCCAAATCCGTAGGGTACATATCTATTTTCATAGATTATATTAAAACTATATAAACCTTTTGTATTTTATATTAAATACACTTTGCAATACAGTACTAAAAAACACCAGATTTTATAATAGTTTAAAAGATAAATTAGAAATTCATACTGATTTTTTTAATTCTACTGATGAAGTAAGTTTTTAAATATATATATATATATATATATTATACTTTAATATCTTATTATATAATATATACTAATTTATATTAAATAGTCTGGAAAATCTTTATACCCTTATTCTTAATACTTTGTTTCAGCAATTAAAGTAGGATTAGATAAACTAGAGAGCTATTTTCCTAGCCCTATAGTTACTGAAAAGGACTATAATATATATAAACCTTACCTATTTAGGTTTATTTTAGATCCTAGGTTAAATATTAATAGTTTAACTAATATACCTAATATAGATAAGCTTATTAGGCAAGCTTATATTAAACGAGCTAAAAAGGACTTAACTGAAGAATATAAATCGTAAGTAATATAATTTAACTAAATATATTTTATATATATATTTATTAGTTTATAACTTATTATAATATAATTAATACTAATATATAAATATATAGGTTAAAATCTAATATTATAGCTAAGTTAAATGCTTTAAGCAAATCTCAGTTATATTTAGAGGCTTCTAATAGCTTTATTAATATAGATAATAGTAGTAGTAAAGAAGAAAACTATACTAGTTCTACTAATAAAAGAAAATCTAAAGCAGATATTTTAAGAATAAATTTTACTATAGATTTAAATAAAGAAAAACCTAAGCCTAAAGAGTATAAAAACCCTCAACTTAAGCCTAAAGAGGAAATAATTAGTCAGCTTTTCCCAGTTAAAAGTAATGAACAAAATAAAAGATTTCAGAGAGCAGAATTAGAAAGCTATTTTAAACTAGGTATTCAAGGAGATAAAGTAAGTATTTTAATTTTTATTAGTAATTAATATTCATTTAAAGTTAATAAATTAAATATATTTAAATATTTACTAATTAGATTAATAGGTTAATCTACTTATATAGTAGAAAGAAAATGAAGAAAGATTCCCTATACTTAGCATATTAGCTAGGAAATATTTAGCTATTAACTTTACTTCTGCTGCTATAGAAGGAACTTTTAATCAGGGTAGCAGAGGTTGTCCAAAAAATACAATACAAATACATCCCCTCATAAGGTTAAATCTACTAAAGTAAGTATTTTTAAGCAATTAGTATAGCTATTATAAAAAGTAAATATACTATAATTATCTATGAAAAAGCGCTATTTTTAGCAGTAGGACCCACTTTTATAGCCCTTAGTTTACTATAGTTATTACTGCTTATATAATAAAAGCACTAACATTTTCCTTCTCAAGTTAAATACAATACACTAAAAATACAGACCCACTTTTAAATATATATAAAATAATTTATTTAATAATATTACGTAATAACCTATATAAACCCTGTATTTTTTGCTTTATTATAGCTATATATCTAAAAATAATATTAAAAACTATTAAATTTAATTAAAAATAGATATTTTTATAAAAAATACAAAAATACAATGTATTTTCTGTATTGTATTTTTTCCAACCTCTGCAGGGTAGTAATATTATTACTAAAAGAAGAACTAGTTTAACACATTTTAAAAGAAAGCAATTAATGCTACTTAAAAGTTGGGATAAAGATTTAAATAAAGAAAAATCCTATAACTTTAGCCCTAAAGTTTATAGTGATTTATTTGATAGTTCTTTACTTTCTTTATCTGAATCAGAATTAGATTTTATAGTAGAAGATACTAATAATAGTAATTCTGAGATGGATATAGATTATAGTAGTGAGGATGAAGAGGATATTAAACAAGAGGATATTAAGTTTAATGAGTAAATTTTATAGATAATTATATATATTTTTATATTTCTTTTACTATTTATATAGAATTAAATATATATTATATAAGAAATTAATAAAGTTAGATTCTTCTAAGTTAAAAGCTTCTTTTAAGTACCCCTAAAGGTAGTAATCTTATTATTAGTTATAAATAATATATTTAGTTAGTAAGGCTATTAATTACTATAAAAACCCTTTAATTAAATATATATAAATAAATACATAAATACAATACAAAATACATAAATACAATACATGTATTGTATTTGTATTGTAATAAAATCTCTTTAAATACATAATACAATACATGTATTGTATTTACCCCCTTAAATACATATATTTTTAAATACATATATTGTATTTGATCTGTATTGTATTTTTTCTAACCTCTAATAAAGCCTATCTAAAAGCTTATTAATAAATAGTAATAGATATCTATTTTTAATTATAACTTTATTAAAGCTATAATAATCTATATAAAGCTTTAAAAATTTATTTTTCTTTAGAATAAAAAAGATTAACGCTTTTATTTTACTTATAAAAAGTTAAATCTTTCTATTTGTTTTATTTTTAGCAATATATTAGTAAAGTTCTTTTAGTTGCTACTTATTAAAAGAGTAAATTAATCTATATAGCAGTTTTTTATTTTCTTTTAAATTAATTAAATAGTCTGCTCTATTGAGGAGGTTTATTTCTTTTGTTGCTTATTTATTAAATGCTTTTCTTTTAGATTTAAGCTTTAGAAGCAGCTTAGCCTTTTTATCTCTTTTATCTTCCTTTTTTTAAAATCTCTTAACTTTAATCTCTTTTAAGCTGATACTACTTAAGATATATAAGATATATACTTTATAGCTGTTTTTAATAATCTCTTTTGCAAATACTAAAGGTTCTATAAATATAATTTTATTATATTTTTACTTATTTATTTTTATATTAATAATAATCTTTTTAAGTCTTATAAAGCTTTATAAGAGCAGTAGATCTCTTATATTTTGCAGTTAAGAAACTTTAATAAAAAGCTTATAGATCTTATAAAAGTAGCTTTTAAAGTTTATAAAAAAGAATATAAATTTAAATATTTATCTTAAGTTAGCTATATAGCTATTAAATCCTTCTAATAGAAAGGCTATAATATTAAAAAGCTTTAAACTTAAGAACTTAATAAAGCTAAAGCTAATAAGATTAATTTATAAATAACTATTTATATCTATAATAACTTCTTTTTCAGTATGCTTTTAAAGAATAATCACTTTACTTTTTGCTATAGTGTTAATAGATATCTTCTCTAGTTTTATAAGCAGTATAGAGATGCTTAGATCTAACCTCTAGCTTATTTATTTTCTAATAAGTTAAGCTTATTATTACATTCTTCTTCTTCTATAACTTAAATTATATTTATATTAGCCTTTCTAGCAAATTATTAGTTTACTATTAAAGTAGTATTTATATCTTTTAGTCTTTTTAGCTTAAAGCAGTTAGCAGCTTTATACCTCTTACTCTTATAGTTATAGCAAATAATAAGTTAATCCTTTTAGAATATATTAGTTAACTGCAGCTAGATAGATTACTTTTAACTATCCTTTTATTAAGGTTTCTTATTAGAAGGTTAGAAAGTGCTTATACTCTTTATAGCTATATAGTTATTTTTAGTAAAGTCTCTTGCTTCTAACTGATGCTTTAGTTTAAGCTAGCTTAAGTAGTTACCCTTAAAAGGTTTTTTCTATCTATCTTTCTATAGCTTTTTGCTAAAGTATTACTAATATAAGTTTTAAAGTTTCTCAGCTTTAATAGCTATATCTTTAAGTTTTTTTATTTCTACTTTCTACTGCTATAATTCTCTATATATAGTAAGCAAAAATCTAAAGAAGTATATATAAGCTTCTGCTTTATTATTCTCTTAGTTTTTTATATCTAAGCTATAGTATATTACTAACTACTTAATAAAGAATTAAAGTAGTAATTAGCTTTCTTTCTACTTAATTATATTAAGCTTCTCTTAATATTAAAACTTTTATATCTTTAAGTTAATATACTGCTAGCAAATAAATATAATAAAGTTAGCTTATAAGATCTCTTCTTTTAAGCTCTTCTTATAATAGTATTATTATATCTATAAAGTATATAAAAGTTTTATAAAAAACTATTAGATCTATTTTTTTAATATATTTTTAGTATATATCTAATTACTATTTTTTATAGTTTAAATCTAGTTATTAATCTATTTAATTATAATATCTTCTCTTAAGATTTTATAATTATATACTAAAAGCTTCTCTTAAACCTTTAGCACTATTCAGCCTATAGAGCGCTTAGTAAGCCTCTAGAGAAGATGCTTTATTAACTCTTAATAGGCTTCTTACTATTGCTTTATTATTTAAATATAAGCTTCCTATTGCTATTATAACAGCAGTTAGAATATATCTATTTCTTCTCTGCTGCTTATATATTATTCTCTTTAAGGAATGCTTATATTATGCAGAGTATTGATTACTACAGTACTATAGTACTACATACTATATGTAGTTATAGTATGTAGTATATTATATCAAAAAATTCAGTACTACTACTATATTATATATTACTGTAGTAGTAGTATATAGTATACTACTTACTACAAATTATACTACATTTTAGCTATAATATTATATATTAATACTAATATTAATAGGCTTTTATTAACTAGTTATTATAGCTTATATATAATTTAATATTAAAAAACTATTAAGATATCTTTATTAATTAATTTATAATATAATAATATATATATATATAAATTATTATTAATAATATAGTATAACTAATACTATTATAACTAATATTATAATTATTAATTAATAATTAAATAACTATATAACTAAAAAGTATTATTTAATTATTATTAATTAATTAACTAGAATTAAATAACTAGTTTTTTAAATGTAGTATATAGTATTATACTATATTACTACATATTTAAAAGTGGGGCTATAGTGTACTATATACTACAAAAAGTAGGGTTATAGTATACTACAAAAATAATTTTAATACTACAACTACACTACACTATATATAGTATATAGTATACTATATAGTTATAGTACTACTATATAGTACTTATTAATGCTCTGATATTATGCTTATATAGTAGCTGTTTTGTTATTAAAATATATTTTCAGCAGAGCATTAACTACTACATACTACAGTACTACAGAACTACATATAGTTATAGTATGTAGTATACTACAAAGAAAAATCTAGTACTACAACTACACTACATACTACTGTAGTTATAGTATGTAGTATATTACATACTACAAATTATATTACATTTTAGCTATAATATTATATATAAAATAATATACTATATAAATATTAATAAGTTATTTATTAAATAGTTATTATAACTAAAATATAATTTAATATTAAAAAACTATTAAGTTATCTTTATTAATCAGTTATATATATAATTAAATATATATACTAATTATTATTAATTATATATAGTATATAATATTAGTATATATATTATTATAATAATTAATTATTAATTAAATAATTATATAACTAAAAACTAGCTTTAAATAAATACTAGTTAATTAATTAAAATTAAATATCTAGTTTTTAAAGTGTAGTATGTAGTATTATACTACATTACTACAGATTTAAAAGTGGGGCTGTAGTATACTACAAAGTTAATAAGTGGGGTTGTAGTATACTACAATTCTTTTTTAAATACTACAACTACACTACACTACATGTAGTATGTAGTATACTACGTAGTTGTAGTACTACTACGTAGTACTTGTCATAGCTCTGATTTTCAGTTATTTAAGTTAGAATAGTTATAAAACTAGCTTTATAAGCTTATATATTTAATTGCTTTATTAATAAAGTTATTAATTATTTCTTTCTATTTAATTAGTATTACTTTTAGCTAGCTTAATTTTAGTATAAAGTTGTAAATGCTTTAATAAAACCCTAAAAGAAGTAGTTTTATATTAAATATAAACTTCTGCAGTTTATCTATATTAAACTCTATTTACTAACTGCTTAGTAAGTTATCACCTCTATTATAAAATATTCTAATTTATATTAGTTACTTAAAATAAAGTAGAAGCTATAGAATTATAAGAGTATTAAGCTAAAAGCTTTAACTAGAAAAAGTCTAAACGATAGATAGAGGTTAATCTAATATATTAACTACAGCTTGCTTCTTCTAAGTTCTTTAAGAAGCAGAGATTTCACTAGTAAGCTAGCGTTCTAATTACTTGAGGATTTGCTAGGCGTTCCCTAGCAGCTCCCCTAAGTAATACTTATATAAAGTTTATAGTATTTATTAATATATATTTTTATAAATCTTATTAAATAGATATATTTAAAGTAGATATAATAAAAATAATTACTAGTTATAAAGCTTATTAAAGATCTTAAAGAAGATAGTATTATATTTATTAATATAAATATTAAAAAGCTTATTTTTATAGTAAATAGCAGTAATAATAAGATAATTAAAATACTATAGTAAAATTCTACTAATTTAGTTTATTTCAGCTATAAAATAGCTTTAAAGAGGTTATTTATAATAAGCTTTAGCTTATTAGATTTAATACAGCTAATATATATTAAGATAGCTTTAGAAATAAATATTTATATTAAAAAGAAACTTTTAGTAATATTTATATTTATATTAAGTAATTTTAAAGTTAAAATTAGAAAATAAGTAGTAGTATTTACTATAGATATTAGTATTAATATATACTATATTAATATTAATAATAAATAAGTGTAATAAGTTAATAATATCAAAAAAAACTATAGAAATATTAAACTAAAGCTGAAAATTAAACTTAAAGTAGAATATTAATTAATCTAACTAATACTAACCTAAATAGATAATATGCTAGCCACTTACAGTTAGCATAGCTTAATCAGATTAGCGCTATTTTTATTCTGTTTTTTTTTGTTTTTTATGGTGAGTATAGATATACAGTTTTTTATGAAAAATACGTATTATCTCACTCCTTAGTGGACAGGCTGAAGACTGGTTCGTCTGGGCGGCACCTGCAGAACTTAGAAGCCAGAGACAGAGCGAGAGACCTGGCCTGACAGCGTGAGCGAGAGCTTCATCTAATTTTCTGGGTCCTTGGTGCTAATGTCGCTTAGCTAATTTCCCGGGCGCACCAGTCCAAGGCCGCTCATTCGCCTCTGCCCCTTCTTCCTTCCCAAGTGCTGCTGCAAGGCCCCCCCCCCCGCACTCGCCGATCCCTCCCAAATCAGAGGGCTGCCACTTCGGGTACCTTGCAGCTCCGCCCTCTAGCCTGCAAGGCCGGTGCTGTTTCTCCCTCTCCCTCTCCCTCTCCCTCTCCCTCTCCCTCTCCCTCTCCCTCTCTCGTCACTCGTCACTCGTTGCTCTCAGTCGCTGTTGCTGTTGGTGGTGGCTGTTGGTGGTGGCTCACATCATCCCCTATTTTCCCCCGTAACCTTGTCCTGTTGCGCTTTCGTTGCTTCTTTCCGCCTTGTTTCTCACTGACGCGGTAGCCTGGAAGCAACTGGAGTCCCGTTCTCGAACCACACACATACACAAACGCTCTGAGCTGAATGCTGCTGACCCTTTGCAATTGGCCAACCTCATGCTGTCTCAAAGTCACCCGTTTTCCTGTCCTGCGCCCACAGCTGCCGAGTCGTCAAATCTTGGGCACAATTAAACGCCCTCCATCAACGGTGGATTCGGTTGGTCAAGGGCTCTCGCTCCGTCGTTCGCTTTCTTTTAATTCGCCTCTTGCTTTCTCTCTCTCTCTCTCTCGCCGCCAGTTGCTCTGCTCTGGGTGCCCAGGTGCTGGATCGCCTTGGCTTTCCAATAAGGGTTGACACGACCACGCTTAGCCGGGATTGCCATCTCGCCTCCCCTTTTCCTTGCGCGCTGTCAATCGCTTTGAATGGGTCAACTTGAAGATTGGCCAAGAACCCACCAACACCGACAATTGGTTGGCTGCGGCCCCCGACTCGCTGCCGGTGTAGTTGACCAGCAGATTGCAATGGCCCGTATCTTTCAGCCCTTTGTCCAGGGCCCTCGCTCTGCGATGTCCCCGTCCAAATCCTGTCAGACCGACGAAGATGACAGCCTTTGATCATTGCTCCGGCTTCCCATGATCAAGGCCCCGGGGCTCTCTCCACCGCCCTCGCTGTCTTGGGCTTCGAGGCCCTTGGAGGATCAAACGCTTCTGGTTCTGGCTCCTCTCCTCACCCGGGTTCTAGTTCTAGGTCTGGTTCCTCGACCTCATGCCGTGGTTCGTGGCCCTGCTGCCAAGTGAGGCAGGGGCTTGTTTGCTGGCAGCAGAAAGTCTTGCTGGCAAGTTACCTCACTTCTGAGGTGCTGCTTGTGCACACTAAAACAACGAAACGACGCTTCCTGGCATGGCTGAGATGCGCCCACATGGCCATGGCCACATCCCTATCCAGCCCGTCAAGCCCATCAAGCCATGGATGAACCGGTTCCCCGTTGGTAAACAAGTGTCACCCACACCGGGCACACACCTTCAGAACGAGTGCCCATTCGTACTAGGTACGGTATGCTTAGATGCCCACCCGTCGTCCACATCTGCTGGGCATCCACATCCACACACAACCTATCCTTGAGGTGGGCGGGCTACACACCGCACCGCGTCGTGCACACACCCCGGTTCGTCGTCGGCCACCCCCAGGACCCCCCCAGGTCAGGGACTCCTCCCAGAGTCGTACCCATGAGAGAGTACGGATACTAGCCTTCTACCTAATCTAAGCAAGCAACCACCATACATAATAATAACATCCCAGTTCCGCCCGTTTCTTTCCCTCTCTTCTCTCCTTTCCCTTCCTCACGAAAACACCGTCAAATGAGTTGATGCCGTCAACGTAGTTTCGTCGTCCTTTCGTCCCTCATCCCATCAGCTTCACTACCGCTTCACTCTTTTAGCGGGCATTCGCTTTCTCGTACCGACACCTACGTCGATAATACTCGAAAACAACAAAAATCCTCCCAAAAAGGCAACTTAATTTCCAATCATGAAGGGCTCCATCTTCGCTGCCGCCGCCGCGGCCATTGGCGGTGTCAACGCTGCTTCCCACCACCGCCACGCTCACGGTGAGCTGTTCAAGAGAGGCGCCGAGGCCTCGGTGTGCGTTCCCGGCTGCACCACCATCTACACCACCATCCACGGCGAGCCTACGCGTGAGTTCTTATCTTATCCCCTTGACTCGGCCAAGAGTGCCCCGTCTCTGCCCTACGGCATGGCCACGGTGAAGATCGTGGCCTCAACATGAAGGATCGTCAAACTGACATGAAGATCAGTGGTTCCCAACCCTCCCAGCAAGCCTTCCACTGCTGCCAGCGCTCTCCCCTCCGCCGTCACCTCGGCCCCCGTCGCGCCCAAGCCCACGTCCACCTACAAGCCCCCCGTGGACCTCCCGACTCCCGTTCCCGAGATCTGCCCTACCCCCGGCACTTACACCTTCCCGGCCACCACCATCACCGTGAGCCAGACCACCACCGTCTGCGGCGCCCAGACTACCGCGGTCCCCTCCGGCACCCACACCTTCGGAGGTGTCACCACCGTCGTCCAGAATGCCACCACCGTCGTGTGCCCCTACGCCACTGAGAAGACCACCAACGGCGTCGTCACCTCCGTCGTCGAGACCACCACCTACGTCTGCCCCACCCCGGGAACTTACACCATTGCTCCCACCACGGTGACCGTCACTGTCCCGACCACCACCTGCGTCTACCCCGTCGTCACCACCGTCGTCCCCGGTACCTACACCCGCCCCGAGGTCGTCACCACCGTTGTCGAGACCAGCGTCGTCGTCGTCTGCCCCTTCACCTCCGAGGAGCCCAAGCCCACCACCACCTCCGTTGCCCCGGTTCCTACCACCCCGGTCGCCGCTCCCACCACCGAGGCCGCCAAGCCCACCACCGAGGCTCCCGCTCCCACCACTGAGGCTCCCGCCCCTGCCCCGACCACCTCTGCCGTCGAGGCCCCCAAGCCTTCCAGCGCTTCCTCCTCCGCCCCCAAGCCTTCTGCCACCGCTCCCTCCACCGGAGGCAACCTGGGTAGCTCTGGCGACCACTGGGCTATGACTTACACCCCCTACGCTGAGGACGCCTCCGGCTCCTGCAAGAGCGCCGACCAGGTCGACTCCGACATTGCCTCCATCGCCAAGGCTGGCTTCCAGGTCGTCCGTGTCTACTCTACCGACTGCTCCACCCTCGAGAACGTCGGCTCCGCCTGCGAGAAGTACGGCCTCAAGATGATCATCGGCATCTTCGTCAA
The DNA here is from genome assembly GCA_027406005.1 of Colletotrichum horii. Classification (NCBI taxonomy): domain Eukaryota; kingdom Fungi; phylum Ascomycota; class Sordariomycetes; order Glomerellales; family Glomerellaceae; genus Colletotrichum; species Colletotrichum horii. The sequence continues at coordinate 4,737,110 of JANVYB010000001.1, read as the reverse complement.
GGCCACCTGCGACCCCACCTCCCAGGAGATCAAGGACCAGGTGGACGCCATCACCGCCTGGGGCAAGTGGAGCATGGTCGAGCTCGTCGTCGTCGGTAACGAGTGCATCTTCCAGGGCCGCTGCTCTGCCTCTTCCCTGAAGCAGCTCATCGTCTCCACCAAGGCCACCATCAAGGCCGCCGGCTACACCGGTCCCTTCACCACCGCCGAGACCGTCGGTGTCTGGCAGCAGACTGACGTCGTCTCCGAGATCTGCGACGCCGTCGATGTCGTCGGAGGACAGATCCACCCCTACTTCAACGCCGAGACCGCCGCCTCCGACGCCGGTACCTTCGTCAAGGGCCAGCTTGAGATCCTCGAGTCCTCCCAGATCTGCGGCTCCAAGCCTGCCATCAACCTCGAGTGCGGCTGGCCCTCCAGCGGCTCCTGCAACGGCAAGGCTTGCCCCGGTACCGCCGAGCAGTCCACCGCCATCAGCTCCATCCGCGAGATCATTGGTGGCAAGACCGTCTTCTTCTCCTTCAAGAACGACGAGTGGAAGGAGCCCGGCTCCTGCGGCTGCGAGCAGAGCTGGGGCTGCGGTGACCTCTTCTAAGCGACACCACGAAAAGCCACCGAAACAAGCCAACCTTTCAACTTCACGCGGCCTTGCTCACGCCCTCCTGTTTATGATGTCGGTCCCTACATATAAACCAAAAACAAGATGTACATGAAGTCATTTTTCAAGCACCGTTCCATCCGACGACTACCAAACCCCATTTCGACGAAACGTTTTCAAAGCAATTGGATACCCAACCAACCCCCACCGACGAGGAGGAGAGAAGAGGAGAACGGGAGGGGGAAAGACGAAAGAGGACTCAACCCTTCCGACGTCCAGGGATTTTTATGTAACATACTGTCATCTAAGCATTTGATGTATATATAATATTTCTGGGTTCAGCGACGGATAAGGGGCCACCCCTTCGCCCTGTGTAACTCTGATTTCCTTCCCTTATGTATCACTTAGCGGTCATGACGAGGGTTCTTTTTCGTCGCGGCAGGATCGAATGGCGGCAAACAAAGGAGAAAACCCAAACCCCAAAAATTATTTCATGTGTCATCTAAACAAGCCTCTTCTAACCTGCGTCATGAGCCATAAACAAATCCGATTTAATGTTGTAATTGAAGACATTTGCGTGCCAATTTGACAATGAAAAATAAACAAAGGGGGAAGTCAATCAATCGTCTTGGCGAGATCAGATATGGCCCAGCATTCCAACCGACACAAGGTCTAATCCAACCACGCAACACAACGTCGCATCCAGAATCCCAGACGAACGGGTGGTTCGTCCGAACAATCGGGTTGTCAACCACCAAACTCTTTTCACAAATCCCGTTTCTTGATTAGCTAGCTCACCGATCCCGTTTCGTTTCAGGTAGCAACGAAAACCACCCAGAGAAAAAACGGAGAGAAACAAAAAAAGGCTGCTCGCTTCCTCCTTCTCGTCACCCCCTTTGTCATTTCGATTTCCAGCCGTTTTTTTCCCTCTCTCCTTTCGGGCCCATTGTGGCTGCGACGCTAAAACGGCCAGTGTGTAATTCAGATCGAATTTCGGGGGTGGTCGGGTTTTTCAAACCAAGCGGGGGAGGGAGAAAACGCCAAACCGTTTATGAGGCGCTTGAGAGGCGCCTCTGATGATGATGCACACACGGCAGTTGCGTGTCCTAGGCAAGGTAAACAGCAAAAGAATGCGGGCTCCACAAGCCCATCTCGATGGCATCGATCCAACGGTCAATAGTCGTCGTCGATCGTCACCAGGAGATATGGAGCAGTCTTTTCGCATGTCACTTGAGCCACACAAAACAGCAGTAGACAGTGGCTTCAACAATCAATGGATTTGTTGTATCAAAGCGATACCCTCAAAACAACCGTTCCCCAGGTGTATCTCACGAGAAAAAATGGGATATGTGTATGCCTGGATTAGACCCAGCTCATCCAATCAGCCGAAAACCAGACGGTATAATAGACAGAAAAAAAAAGAAAGACAAAGAAAGGTCGTCATATTCCTCGTATGAAGTTTACCCGCATCGAATAAAAGTCCCGTTGTCCTCACCCCGCCGACTCGGAAGACTGTGGTCATATGCTAAAAGCCCCTTATGTCCAAAAAAGTACCAAAAGCACGCAGTACTTTCATGGAATGAAAAAAAAAAAAAACCGAAAAGCCATGCGATAGACACCATTTCCGAATGCCCACCCCATCCGTGACGTCGTTAAAATCCTCCATGCCTAAAAAAATAAGTTTCAACGCTGTGCTAGATCAAAACAGAGAAAAAATGCTTCGGAGGGGTCTTCTTCCATAGCCCTTGCCATGCGTATTTCCCACCTGCAGACACATGCACTGTTTCGGAATACCCATCTATATGCCAGCCGTGTGTCGTCAAATAACAGGACAAGTAAAAGAGAACCAACCAATGCGAAACAATCGCCAGGCCGCATTATAATAATCGGATCGTTATCGTCAAGGGCAAATGAGTCCGCAAACGCCAAAGTTTTGCCACCCGGACGCCTGGCCGTCCAAAGCACCGATCCCAGTGCCGTCTCTCCGGGCATCAAGTTCTTCAGAACGGCTCCAAATCGTCGAACACGGACAGTTTCCTCGCTGCTTTAGCAGGATAGCTGGGAGGATAAGTCCTTTCGGGATAGGACACGCCGAGGTCTGGCGTTCGCACGTCGATTTCCTGTGGTTCATCCACTGACTCGAACCCTCCCCAAGCACCCAGATCACAGCGCTCCAGCTGAAGCAGCCCACCCCGTGTTCGATCCATGCAGAGAACGTTGAGGTCTTGGCCATCGTTTGCGAACTCCACGCCTCCAATCTCTCCAAAGGTGTCGAACGACTGCTTCTGCTTCAGGGTTTGTGCGTTGATGACGTTGATCCAGTCGGCCTCCTCCGCCGCGACTAGAACACTTGGGCCGCTGCCCGTGGGCGAGAAGCGCAGGCTGCGCACTCCGGCCATTTCTGAACGTATCGTCTCCAGCGGATAACCATCACCGTTTGGCTTGGTCCATTTTCGAGCATCCCAAATCTTGACAGTCATGTCCTGGAAGCCCGTTGCAACAGTATAGCCATTGTCTGACCAGTCGCATGCGAATCCAAAGTCGCGATGTCCGCCCAGCTCTTGCAGGATCTCGCCAGTGTCCGCATTGGCAATCATAACGTTGTAGTTGTCCCCAACCATCACGCGAAGGCGACGGTCAGCCGAAAGAGCCGAGCAGTTGATGGGACACCCGTATTGTGTCTCCAAGACAAACTTCTCGGTCGCCACATCCATCACGCGGAACCCTTGATCGTTACTTGCAAAGGCAGCCATCGGTGTCGAGTTTCGCGACTCGTGGATCTGTAGGTGGTTGGTAATTCCACTGATGTGATTAGTGATTTGGCCCTCCGTATACTTCTTGTCCTGGCTGTGAACATTGCGCATGCAGTATTCGCCGTTGAATGTACCGGCAATTAGCACCCCGCAGTTGGCGTCCAAAGTAGAGATTTGGACATTGCCCAAGTCGCTCAGGTCCATAGCTACCTCACTCTGGCCGGTGACTGGGTTGAGCTGGTGTACAGCTCGCTGGCCTGGATAGAAAACACGGCTTCTGCCCGCACATGCCAGGATGTTTCGCAGCTGGAAATGGGCCAGGTGGACGTTCTGACGGACGTCCATGCGGCGGAACCTGAAGAAATTCTCACTGCTGTAGAGTTCTCGGTCTGGGTAGTCCAACTATAGAGGTGTTAGCTTGTCCAGCCAGACTGCGAAAAGGCTTGTGGGGATTCTCACCTCCACTTTGTCTGAGCCTGCCCGGTTAGTATAGTTCTTGTAGTCCAACTTCCTGCGGACGCGAGCCTCCGAACGAAGGACCCCAAGGTCTTCCCAGTCGATTCCTTGCAAGTCGCACCTATCGCCTTCCAGGTCCGAAAATCGCACTCGAGCGACCTTTTGTGCGGATTGCGCACTGATTGATCTGATACTGGGCCTAGGGCCATTGCGATTGCGCCAAGCCCAGTCTCTCAAGAAATCCCGGAGGCAGAGGTTCTCTGGGCCAAGAGTGCTTGGGTTTGCGTTACTGGCGGCTGGGGGGCCATCTTCTTGCCATATGGCCTCTTCCTCCTCGTCGACACCCGTGACAACATGCTGCTGAAGGGCCCCGGAAACACCAGAGATGGCGGGGTATGTTGACTGCCATGTATCGTCGTCATCCTCGTCCATGCCTCCAGCGCTCAACATTGGGTGGAAGGGAATGGTGTTAAGCGGGGTAGGATGCATAGGCCCTGCTGGGTCGAACACAGGGCCAGAATGAACCCAGTAGGACGTCATATGGGAAGGAGGTTCTGTGGGCGAAAGTTGTCCATGGATCGTATTGTGGGCATGCGGGGAGCCAGGATACTGTTCGGAGTTCAGCATCGCTCCAGTTCCGGCCACGGGCGAAAGGGTGCTGGTTACGGGCACAATAGTTGAAGTGTGACCCAGAGGAGCACCGCCGTCGCTGTCGCTCATGTCCATGTCTTCGTCATCCTCCTCGTCAACGTCATCTTCGTCATCGTCGTAGTCTATGTATTCAGGATCGTAAGGGTGTTGGTTGTATGAGAAGGAGTTGGCGGCATCGTAGAGGGATGACGGAGCAACGGGGAAGTGGTTGACGAAGTGAGACGTCGAAGCAGCATACGAAGCTTGGGCAAAGTTTTGGCCATGCGTTGGTGGTTCTTGGGGGTAATTGTGTTGGCTGGACTCGCGAGCATGCTGATGGTGGGAATCTTGGTCATAGGGACCATCGACTGGCGGAGCGAAGACCACGCTGTGGTGTTGGTGGTGGTGGTTCGAGTGAGCTGGTGTAGCCTGGGCATGGGAAGGCTGAGAGCCGGCTGTTTCTGAGGTTCTTGGGCGCATCGTGCTCGCTTCAAGTCTGAGTCGTGGCCCGAATGGGCATCATCGAAGTCAGGTCTATAGCAAAGAAGCGGCCGCCTTGGTCGGGTCGGATGGAGGCTTCTTCTGGAGCGTTCGAGATCGGAGAAGTGGTAGATTTGCTCGAAGTCACGTCTATTGCCTAGACGAGTCGTTGATAAGGACGGGTACCAGCGTGTTCGGCAGTCCAAAAGCTCCGTTGCTTCTTCCTCCAAGCACACGGGGCACAATTCAGTCTCGCGCAGTCAATGACCGGTCGGTGTGCAACGTTTGCGGGAGCGGGGGCAAGTCGGTCTTCGATCGCAAGGTTCGAATGCTAGAAGGTTGTCAATTCGGAACGGAAGTGTCGTCGCCTGCCCTGGTTTGTCGTGAGATGTGTGGCGAAAGGTGTTGGTCGTTTTCTGGGCGAACGGACTGGGAGGTTGTTGGAGTTTGGTCCGGGCAGTCGAGGATGCGGTCAGGCGTAGGTCAGGTCGAGTCCAGTGCCAGTGCCAGTGCTGGTGTTGTAGCAGGGCGGGAGCGGGAATGGGACCCGAGCGGGAATCTTTCACTGGGATCGAAGGACAATGGGGAAGGGTACCTCACTGCGAAAGGCGCGCCAACCAAACACCCGACCGCACAGCGCAGCGAGGCGGCCTGGCGGTTGAGTTGCATTCCAGGGCCCATGGATATTGAAGACTACCTTAGACGAGGTCTCCGAGTTAAAGTGGTACTTTTGTCTTGGTGGTTGCCGCAGCGGTAGAGCATGTACCTCCACTGCGAAGATACACCTGGTGGAACCTCGTCAATGGTGCTGTGACAAGGCCCGATCCCTCTCAGCTCTCGCCAATCCCTCACTAAATTACTTGGTGCTGAGAAGAACGGCCCTGGTCTTTGTGGGTTCGGAAAGTGTGGAGGACGACTCGACCTGGATTTCCTTCCACCGTTGGATCCCTGCGTGCCTTGCTACACATACAACAATCTTTTCAACAACTCTCTATTGTCGCAGCTTGCGAAGGGGAGGAACGGAGGGTGCCTCATTTTCCTAGCCGCCGAATCGAAATTTGAGTTCGAGTCAAGATCGTGGCTTCTGCTGGGTCTCCCACGACAGGCAAGACATTGTTGCGTCCCGACAATCCTCGCAAAGATTGGCAAAATGGTGGTAGTGGTGGTGAGGCTGGTTCAAGGATGGCCACCTCCGCCCTCACCACCTCCACTACCTGCACCCAAAGACCGGAGGGGCATGCATGCCCTCGGCCACTCATGCCAGCCAACCTCATGCCGCGAGCACACCTACTCTGCCCTTCTGGGAATCTTGAGCTTCGCAGCGTGGGCATCAGTTGCTTTTCTGCGCAGCATAGAGGGAGAACTATTACGGGAACTCACCCTAGTCCAGCAAGACAGCGACTGGTCCCGACGCCGGCTCTATGGACGCCACCTCCAATATCGTATGCATGGCTGACTCTGGGCGGGAAATGGTGTGCGGTGCTGGGTGCCCCCCATGGAAAACCCCGGGAAACGCAACGAGACCGCCAACAAACGACGAGAACACTTCAGCTCATTCTGTATCACGGTACATAGCACGCATACACAGGGGAACGAGGCGAGCCTGGAGACCACCTGCACCTCGCTGGGCTTGGCTTGGTACGGATGGGATACACGAGCGACCTTGTCCACGACGCCGCGGTAGCTTGCACCTGGCCAGGCCAGACCCGGCCACTTCTTGTCCACAAAACCATGTCCCGATGGGACGCATCGTTTTCGACAAGCAGCACGTCGCCACAATTAGCAGAAACCCCAGCTCCAATACCGCTCCGGCCGAAAGAAATGTGCACTGCGGCCAGCTCCCCGTCCGCATGCTTCTTTAGTGCCCCGTATGGAGTATCCGTACGCTCACCTCGCTTTGCTACTTTCAGACCTTGGACCTGTTCGCTTCTTCAACTCACTCTGACGTCACGGCCCAGCCAATGTTCAGACGTTGGACAGCAGCCTCCAACGTCTTTGGAGGACCTGACTCTTGCCGCAGCGCTAGTTGGTCATGAGCAGTCCCAGAGAAAGCCATGCAACCATATCCGGCCTACAAAGCATACTCTAGTGCGCGAATATACTCTCCATGTGCTGCTTACCTACACGACAATGCAGATCCTCACCCCGGTTGCCAATACCGTGCAGTAAACCAACCCAACCACGCGTTGACGGAGTCGGTTTCTTCCAACGGTGGCCTAACGGTCCTTTCTTTTGATCTTCAGCCTCCCTCGTCAGCATCCCCCTACGACGGTCATTCTCGCTTCCCGTCCGTCAGATTTGAGCATTGACGAAAAAACGGCAAGTTTTGAATCATATTCTCCAAACCTCGCAACACTCACAATGTGACCTGTCACCCCGCTCACTTTCTGACCTTGGTCATCCAGGGGTGCTAGCCCACATTCATGTAAGTCGTTGGATTAGGAAGACTCCCCTTCCACGCCGACCCAAGCTAAATTATACAGAACGCTCACCGACTGCCACCTGGCATCGGAAACCGGGCAAGAACGGCAGGCCTCAGTTAGTTGTCGTCTTCTTCGCACGGGACGCAGCAAAGGATCCTTCGCTGGCGACGCAAGCTTACCTTACTCTCATGAGCGACTCACATCGACACACCGCTGAAGCCGTCTTATTCGCCAGCGGACCCCTATATTAGAAGCTGACATTAAAAACAACAGCTCGAACGATGCCAAAATCTGACCAACTGCAACCTCACATCCAAGCCACAGCAACATCCCGATCAGTCCAATGATGGAATCCCTGGAGTAGCTGCCTGTCAGCCATCGGTGCGCCAGAATGAAAAGAGAAGCCCACCCCCAACCTCACGCGCGCGTGACAGGAGACCCGTTTAGGTGATCAATCATAATCGGCAGCGTGCTGGTCCCCCGAGTTTCAAACCATCCCCAATACTAACCATTTCCTTGCTGCCTCCGACCTTCAGGCTCCGCAAACTCGTTGCTTTTTCAGAAGTCGCCTGTGCACTTGCTGCCCTCAGTGTCTACTTACCCAACCCCTTGCCTTTCACGCAGGGACTTGGAAGCACGACAGGGGACGAAAAAAAAACCGATCCAACCTCTCGCAGAGAGAGATTTTTTCTGTCTTTGCAACACTGCTCACATAATCGCACAATTCCCAGCTGAGCTCTGCTTATTCCATGGGGTCCTTCAACATGCGCGGCCGCCAACATGAAGAAAGTGGACAAATCAGGACCGCTCTGTAGAAATCCCACAGCAGGATCGACCAACTCCCATGTCAGAAATATAGTGACCCTGGAAACCAAGCTTCGACCCGTCAGCCATGAACAGAACCTTGACTGATCGACATGACCGCTGAGACCGAGCTCCACGCCGAGTCTCAAGCCCTGTGCTGTTTCCTTTGAGCATCGACAAAGCCTCGTCTCGATTTTCCATCGTCAAAGGCGCCAATAGCTCGAGGTTAATGGCGGGGCAGGGTCATCCCCCCATCCCAAATCCACATTCTAGAAGAATGAGGACGGGCAGAAAAAAAAAATCACAAGAGCGACACTGCTACCCAAACTCGGGGCGCTGCGGCGCTTCGGGTAGAAGCATCCAAGCCCGTCCAACGACACACCGGTCAAGACTTTTTGCTGAAAAAGCAAAGAAAATTCCCATAACCAAGGCCCTATTCCTCGTGCGCAGTTCCCGCTGTGAGACTAAAAAACACCCTGGTGACCCCCATCGGGCGCAAAGGCCGTGCGTCCAACATGCCTGTCTTCTCACACACACTCTCTCGCTTGCACGCTGGGGGAGGAGGGGAGCAGGAGACGTCAAGGAAGACAATATCTATTTCCTGCCTGCGCAGCAAGGTATGCGAGCAGCGGGACCTATCCAACGGGAATCCACCAGCAGCAGAGGCAAGGAAACCAAACAACAACAAAACCAAATCATCATGTCTCGGCTACCTGCAGCCATGCAATGCCCTCCTCCCTCTCTCCCCCTCGCATCCCCCACTCCCCCCTCGCCTTCTCTCTCTCGTCTCTGCCGCCTCTCGGTCGCATCCCCCCATTGTCTGTGCTGTGCGCATTTACTCCCCGTCAGCCTAGTCAGTAGCAGTCTTGCGCGTTTCTTTCTCCTCGCCGTTACCTGCCCGCCCGCTTTTGCCTGCCGGGAACCATGCCTTCCCAGGTAGGTAAAAGGTCGTCCTGGCCAAGGGGGCTCCACAATCTCACCGGCCCGCCGGGATCTCCAATAATAAGATCCGTTACCCGTGGCCGTCCGTCGTTGCGCCCCCCCTCCCTTCTTCTCCAAAAACTTCAACTACGAGGTCAAGCAGAAAGAAAGAAAGAAGAAAAAAGAGGGAGCCGTCCGAGTTTCATCGGATCCCGTACCGTAGCATCGAGAGAAACCGTCGTATGAATAGTAGACAGGAACATCAGGACCGCGGGACGGCACGCGCGAGGAAAAAACGCTTCAAGAATTGAGAAAAGAAAAGCGAATGCCACCTCATGTAACTCTGCGGTATACACCACAACAGAGAACCCGAGGCACAATACACAGCAAGCTATACAGTACGGAAAAAAGGGAGACTCCAAGCCAAGCTGCAACGGCAACAGAGAGCGAGAGAGAACAAGTCGGCGGACACGACACGGTCGAGGCTGTGAGGATTGGCAAGGCAAAAGGAAAGAAGGGCCACCGCATCCTTCACCAACGTCAAACCTCACCTCCTTCACAGATTCATACGGAGGAGGGGGGGGAGGGGGGCAATGGTGGTGGTCACACAGAGCCGCCACCACAACCAAAACCACCACCCGCTCTTTCTCTCCCCCATTTCTTATTCCCCATGATGAACGTGACAAGGTCCCCAAAAGTCCAAAATCCCTCTTCCCACCAAGCTGTATGATGTCGCAAGACGCAAAAACTGTGTGTGTATGCGTGCCACTTCGTCTCAGACACGGCTCGCGCTTCTCGGCCGGAACGACCAGGAAGGGGAGTCAGCCTGTCGGTTCGCCGAGTATCAGGGGCGACGCGGCACGTCTAGACCTCCTAGACACACTTTCCATGCTGGGTAACTTCAAGTCACCTCCAAGGGGGCGAGTTACACGACATAGTTGAGCGACGGTTTGAAAAAGGGTTGGTTACTACTACGACTACCGACACTTGTTGACGCGTCCGAGATATGTACAAGACCAGACCACCGAATGCAGCGCCCTGCGTAAAGACAAGAGTGTAAACAGCTCTTTTTCAAATCAACAGCCTCTGGAGAGGAAACAATACGCAGAAAGCAAGAACAATGTCAACGTTTCCAGTGCAAAAACAATGCGGATTCTCTACCCTCTCGGCCGTCCCCCATTATTACAAGTGCCGAGCCTCTTACGACTGACTATACTTCATGGTCCCCCCTTTTTGTCATCAGAAAAGAGGAAGAATAAAAACACAAGGCCATGATCGCGCCTCTCGTGTAAAACCCGTGGTACCCATCATGCTGCTCAAAAACAAAAACGCCCGCCGTGTGTGTGTGAGATTTTGCTTTTATGCGTCAGAGTGGTAGTACTCGTCATTGTACTGGTGGCCGGGAGGCATCGACCAGGTGTTGCCGCCTCCGACAACGTTCTCCTTGGAACCCCAGTAGTTGCTGCGTGTCCGACGTTCGCGCTCAAACTCAGCCCATCTCTTCATGGTGATCTTGCTGCTGTCGAATTCACCCTCGTACTCGAGACCAGCCTTCTTCGTCTTCTCGCCCGCCGTCTTTCTGGTATCACCCCAAGAGAAGTCGTCAAACTTCCAGAAGGCGTACGTGGGCAGGATAAAGTTCCAAACAGGCAGAGAGAGTAGGTAGATAAGCATCCACAAGACGTACGACCAGGAGTGAGCGGTGATAACGATCAGAACGGCTGGAAGACCAAGGATGAGTCCAAGCAGAACCAGAGGAATGATCTGCGGCGGTTGGTTGACGATGGAGATGATGACTGAGAGCTGTCAGCTGGGTTCCAGATAAAGCTGGACAAAAAATTACTTACCGACGTAGAAGGTGAAGGCGATAGCAGCAGGCAACACGAGCGTTCCCATCAATTCGATAAAGACGACAAACTGCATACTGAAGCAGAATGTACCGCAAAGATCACGGACCAAGACCAGTTCCATCAAGTTGTGGATAGTCGAGTTGATCCAGCGACGACGCTGAGACAGCAGGACGCCAAACTCGTCAGGGACCGTGGTTTTGCAGACAGCCTGGGGCACAAAGACTTGCTTTCGCTTGGGGAAGGTCCTAAGCATCAGAGTCGTAAGGTAACGATCCTCACCGAGCAGCAGAAGATTCTTCTTATGCAAGGTGTCAACGACGTTCTCGGAGTAGTGCTCCACGATGTCAGGGTTGGCCAGGATGGGAACCCAGTAGTCCTGGGCTCCCTTGGGCGCCTTGATGCGGTACATGCAGAAACAACCGGGCAAGCAGGTGACACCACCAAAGACAGACTCGAAGGACTTGGCCAAGTGATGGGAGATGAAGTACTCAAAGACTTGGATAGCAGTGACCCAGGAGTCGCGCTTGTTGGCGATCTTCGTTTCTCCGCAAAGACCCATGATCTCGGGATCCTTGACCATGGCAGACACCATGTGAGTCAGACTGTCGGGGAAGACCTTGGTATCGGCGTCGACCATGAGTACTATCTCATAGAAGTCGGGGGAGATACCCGTAACCTTCCAGAGGCCGTTGAACATTTCGTACTCAAGCTCGGTCATACGCTCATCGAACATGACCTTTTGGAGGAAAGACATGAGAATAATCTGACTGTCACGCTTGCCACGGTTGCCGGGCTTGGACTTGGAAGCCTCATCAGGGGTACCGCACTTGACAACGAGGAGGACAGGAACTCTCTGCTGCTTCTCGAGAGGGATGGCAGACTTGGTGCCGTAGTCGTAGAAACCAGAGTAGACCTTGGCCATGTTGTGTCGCTTCGAACCGCTGGCAACCGCCACGTATGAGAAAGGCTCAACTTCATCAGGGAGAATCGTGTGGTCCTTCATCATGTCCAAGCAGTAGTCAGGAGTGGACTTCGTTTCACCCTTGCCCTTAATGATACCGTCGCAAATAATGACAATGACCTTGTGGCTGTTGGGATAGTCGGTCATGGCGATGGAGTCCAGAGTTGTGCGGAGACCAAGTAGACCTTCAGAATAGGCCGTGACCAAGCACATCGTATGAGCCAAAGGAAATCCAAAGGGCATCCAGTCAGCGGGAGGCTGAGGGACAACGGCCTCGTGGATGAAGCCCGCGGGCCCGGGGCCATCAGTCGGGCTTGCAGTAGAGGTGTAAGGATCCGAGCGAAGAAAACTGGTACGGCTGTCGTTGCCCTGGCGGTACATAGTGTTGCCTGGATGCAGCATATTGCCGCCCGCTCCGGAGCTGGCCATGGTCAACGGCGCACGCTTTCCGCCAGCCGGGACTGCGCCCGCTCCGTAAACGGCAGAGAACCGGGAAGTGGTGGGGAGGAATGAGCTGCCACGCTTGCTAGTGCGGTCAGAAGAGCCATTAACACTACTTCCAACGTCTCCAGGCAGTCTGGGGGGTGCCCGGTAGATATCCTCGGACCAATCTTCAATCTGACGGTTACGCTTGCGCTTGTCGCCGCTCTGAGAAGTCTTGGCCGCAGCGTACGTTCGGCTGATGAACCACTGGAAGAAGATGGCAAGGAAGAACCTCGTCAAGACGACTGCGAGAATGAGGACAAGCGAACAGTAGAGGACGACCTTGGACGCAATGCAGCCGACAGTCTCGGTGTCGACAGAGCCAACCTTGATGATCTCCTCGAAACACTCAGCAATCTGCTTGTCGCTCGAAGACTGGAAGGCTCTGGTGACGTCGCGTCCGCGAATCGCCTGGTTGACAGCTGACGTCTTGTCCTTGAGCTCATCAAAGCGGGCAGGCACCTTGACCTGAGAACTGTTGAACCAGTTGAGCATGTCCAGGTCGAGAACGTTGCCAGAATAGACAATCAGGTTGCGAGAGCTGTTCTTGATGTCGTTCCAAGTGAAGTAGACGTCAGCGGAACCGTGCAGGTCAAGGTAAAAGGTGTCGCGAGCCTTTTGAGTAGTGTGGCACGCCCATCCGAGGTAGTAAGGGATTGTGAGGTTTGGCTTGGACGATCCGTCCTGGTTGAAAGCCGTGCAAGGGAAATACCATGCCAGGTCGCCGGCGCTGTTTGTGGGGACGTCAGAGTTGTCAGCAAGAGTGATGAGGTTCTTGCAACGGCCGTTGACGTTCTGGAAGAAGAAACTGCCGTCCATTCCCGTATACTTGGTGGGCAGGTCGTACAGGACGTTGGCACCGTGAGTTCTGTTGACCATGGGCACGCCTTCGGCGGCAGGATGACGGGAGCCCGACAGGTCGTAGGCGGTTCCGTGGAAAATCATGTATCCCTCAGACACCTCGTTGACGCGCAGGCGCTGCGGAGGAGTTCCACAAACAGCCGCGTTAAAGCCAAAGGTCAAGAAACCGACGAATCCCATGATGAGCAAGATCAAACTGATCAAACCCATCTTCTCTCTCCAGGCGCGTTGCTGGTTCTTGGAAGGCATGCCGCAGCACTTCAACATGAAGTTCGGGCACCAGAAAGTGATGATGGCGCAGTAAACGTTCCAGAAACTCGGCGGGCTAAGCTGCTCGGCCGGGTGTTTGCGCTTCTTCCCTTCCTTAGTGAGCTTGCCAGACTTGTGCCGGCTCAAGCGCTTCTCCTTCGTTCGCGTCGGGCCCCCCTTCTTCTCCTCTAAGCTGGCCTGCCTGCTGTTTTGCCCTCTCGGCGGCGAGGCGTCGGAGTAGTTATCGTTGGTCTGCGAGCGCCCTGAAACGTCAGTTGTCCCTTCCATGTCCTCGGTAATCGGGTCGTTTCCGGTCGCGGACGGCAACACGTTCATGTTGGCGGCATGTTTCCTGTAGTAGTAGTTTGGATGGTCCTTGTCGATTCTGTGTCTCTCGGGTCGGATCAAGCTTCTCTTTCGCTGGAATGGTTCGGGGGAGGACGGTCCTGCGGTTGATCCTTCAAAGGTAGGCGACAAGGGCTGGCTTTCTGTGTTGATATTAGGAGTTGAGATCGTCTCGGGGAAAGACGTTGCTGAATGCCCACCCGCAGAAAGTCCTCTTTGATGGGAAGGCCGCCCTCCTACGGGATAGTAGCCACCGGTCTCGACATCGCCAGGCCGGTTGCGCCGTGACGGTGAATTCCGGTAGGATCTACTATTCTCGAAAGGAGGGCTTGGCCCAGGTCTTTCAGGGAGTGACATGGTCCTGCAGAGAGAGCAACGTTAGCTTTGGGTCTCGCGGCGGTCAAGATTTGCGTCGGGAGACGTGGGATCGTCAGATGCAGCAGAGGGAGACTTCACCCTTTCGAAAGACGAGAGAGGTTCTGTCGCGCGTAACGACGAGCGACAGATCGACTCGATTATTCTCGATGGTGGAGGGGGGGTATTGTGGTGCAATGCTCAAAAAATGCAAGGTGAAAAAGTTGACAATTGGACAGCAAATGTCAAGAGACGGACAACAGCAGCGAAAAGACAACAGACTGTTGCGATGCAGATGCGGGTCGATCGCTGGGCTCGAAGGAGGTCATACTCACAGGAGTTGTTATTGGAAGGAAAGCAACGTCCAGCAGGATTTGTGGATTGTCCAGGCCTCGCACCCCTGCTATTGGCGGGGGGTTGTTCCTTGGGAGACCGCGAATCAATGGGGAAGCGTCCCTTTTTTTCGACCCGGCTTTCCTGCGTTTCTGCGCCAGCAAATCGGGGGGCCAACAGCAAGGCAAGCAGGGAAGGTGCCAGCAAATGACCTTCTTCTCCAAGCAGACAGAAGCCACAACCTGCTTGCTCCCTGTTCGGTGTGTCGGGCAGTAGTGAAGCTGCGACTCTTGCAAGAGAATAAGAGAGGGCGTGGTGAGGTAAGGTAGCTGGTGAACGTGGGCAATCCCGGTGGAGCCTTCACAACATCGGGCGATGGAAGACCAGACCAGACCAGACCGCACGGCGCAGCCAGGCAAGCGATGAACTCTCGACCCAAGCGGGTGCTGCCTTTTTTTGCCTTTCCTTCCTTTCTTCTTACTTCCCTGCAGCCCTCAGCAACACACTCTTCGATCCGTCTGCGTACTTAAGCAAACGCACGGCCGATGCGCCTTCTCTGAAATTTGGCTCCTTGCACAACTTGGGACCAGGGGGCGCCGGGTCTCGAGTCGTGTCAAGAGTAGCGACGGAAAAGGATGCGATGCGAATGAGACGACGCACAACGGTGCAGGAGGATTATGGGATTGAAGATGATGGGATGGAGCGTGGGCGGGAACCCGTTTTGCGGCGGCGCGAACGCAGACAAAAGGTATCCTTTCGGAAGCACACCCAGACAGCAGAATTAGAACAAGAGCAACAGCAACACCGACAGCGATGGTGTTCGGCAGCCCAGGAGCCGCTCGGCTGTTTCGATAGTCGGATAGAGTTATTAATGTTGGGCGCTCTGGTGGCCCAGCCGGAGTTTGGGGTTGATGGGCGGCGGTGGTAGATGCACCTCACGAACGGGCGAGCGATGGATTGGCGGGGAGGCGACGGCCGAGCAGGAAAAGCTGACGCGATCGTGCGCACTGCCTCGATGCTCCTTTTCCGGGAAACGAATGTTGGGGAGATTGTTCGTCGTTGTTCGTCGGGCGTTTCGCTTCGCTGGACGTTGGTTGCTCGTCGCTGCGGGTTGGGATCAGGGTACAGAGGACAAGTCAAGTCTCTCGGCCTGGTTCTAATGACTGAGATATCGGTCTGACAGGTGAAACGAGAGTGAGCAGCCTCGAAAAGCCAAGAGGACGATTCGAAATGCGATGTGCAAAGAAGGAACGAGAGGAAGGGTCGGGAGGGAGAGAGATGGCAAGACGGTTTGCACTCTTCGCACGGCTGCAGTTGAGGCACCCTGAAGGAAGGGATGAGCGACGAAAATGGGGAGCGGATCTCGCAGAATTGCTTTGGGACAGTCCTTTCCAGCTCTGGTCAAGCACCGCACCACACACTTCAAGGGACAGAGCAAACGGAGAGAGGAAAGGGGAAGTGACCTGCGTAGGAGCCCGTCTTAGTGCCTCTGCCCCGATGATGATGGCTGGGTGAGAGGTACCTCCTCCAAGGTGACGACGAGGGCGGCGCTTTGGGTACCGTCTGGAGCGCCGCACCGTATCATTCCCATGCCAAACCGCCACAGCGCGGCACCCTCGCCTCAATCCATCTCGTATTATTGGCCTCGATATTGGCTCGCATTGCTACCTCGCTCGCCGCTGATGCCTCGCCCTCGTCGCTACGGTGCCATCCTTTCTCCCCTCAAGAGTCTTGACACCTCCCGCCGTTGCCTCTTGTCCCGCCAGGCTGAACTTGACCTTGTCCTCGCAGAACCGCGCTGGCAGCTCGGACAGTGTTTCCTCCACGATCTTCGCATTAGTGAGAATGATGCGACAGAGGTCGAATTTCTCGTCTAACCCAGAGCAGGCTAAGGTTAAAATCGAACCGGATTGCCAGGCAAGGTGGGCACGACCTGAGCAGTACCCCGTTCAGCTCGGGGACAGGGGGAGAATTGGGTGCAAAACTCCACGCGCCCGGCAAATGCAGGCAATGTACCGACCGAGTAGCCTGCCGTTCCGCCGTTGTCGTGGGCAAAACGTCGAGGGGAGAGCCTGGCCTTCTGGCATGCGAATGACTGAATTCAATCATCCGTTTCGCCCGTTTCATTGCCCGTTCTTTTCGAGTGCCGAAAGTCGAACGACAGACACCGGCCATCGCAATGAGCCTGTAATCGATCGCATCGCTCGCCCCCGTCGTGTCCATCACACTCTGTTGCCCGGCGTGGAGCAGCGAGCGGGCGACAAGGACTCCAAAGGCGGGCACTGTCCCGTATTGTCCCCATGTGAGCATAAATCCACCCGCAGTCCAAAAGTCGGCACGGATACCGGGATAATACGCGCTTGTCTCCTAAGCTAGGCCAAGGAAACCAGATCAGCATGCAGGACCAGGGTTGCTATTTTCAAAAGCTCAAACCCCTGTTGCCCAGCCGACCAGCCGCCCCCAAAGCCTCCAAAAATGTCCTCCAGCTACGGATACAGGAAAAAGAGAGTTTGCCTCTGCTGCTGACCTGCTGCTGCACCTTGGTCCTTGTTTCTGGACTGAGCCAGCCAACGCCTGCATCTGCACCTGCGTCTGAGCTTTTTGTGAACACCTCAGTCAGTCAGCCAAGTTTCCCCCATGGGTACTCTGTGCCTGTGCTGACTTGCTCAAGACGCCCGATTGAATCTGGGGTCATGCGAAAGGGATGGGACCGAGTTGCGGAGGTAACGACCGCAGAAGAAAGCACTTTGATTTCCACCTCCCCATACTTAGTCAGCCCGCCCAGCCAGTAGATGTCCTTGGCTGGAACATGACATGAGCTTCCGCCCTCACAATCTGATTACCAGTGATCGTTCCGGAGCCCTGGCGTTGTTTACTATTCCCGAGCCCAAAACATCGACATTCCCTGGCCTGGATATGTTAGAATGAATGATACTGACAAAAAAAAAAAAAAAAGCCTGGCCAGTCTCCGCTCTCTGATCACAAAGCCTTTCGCGTCTCTCAGCGGCGCCCGACAATAGTGCCTTGGTCAACTTGGACACAATCTCGAATCTCGAACCTTGACTCCTAGGTTTGCATCAGATATGAGGAGATGGCCAAGATCGCCATGATGCTCGCGCTGAGGAATGTTCCACCACCTCCCGGAACTATTCCCGCGTATCGGTTGTCCATGCCTGGATTGGAGGACCCTTTCCCAGCAGCCTCCAGCAGAAACGAAACAAACACGCTTCGTGGGGGTGTCCCCGTCCCACGGAAGAATGCTCGCACCCAGGCCAGCATCCATCTCCGCTGCAGCTGTCATCGTCGCTGTCAAAGTAGACGAACCTTGTCGACAATACCAGTAAGCTTTTTGCGCCTGGGCCAACAGTCTCGGCTGCTTCGGCCTACTGCAGTCCCCTTGCCGCCTCCGCCTGGAACGAAATTCAGCCAACCTACTACATGGTACCCTTCTCAGCCTCCCTTAGTATCCGTACCGGCGGTAGAGCGTCCACTTGAAGTTCTGCTAGGTTATCGTGTGTAATCCACCACGGCTAGCCGCATGTTCTCGTGTCTCCTGGGTGTCTTTAGTATCTGTCCCACAACGTACCAGGTTCCGGATCCCAAGAATCTGTCAAGGGGAAAAGAAACTCTCGGAAGCGATAAGCGGCCATCGCCAAATCGTGGGGTGTGGATTTCTCAGCCTCTTCCAAAGTGGGCGGGACAGTGCATCACAACACTGCGTGTCTTTGTAAAATATTTTGACTCCGGATCCCTGGGTTTGGAAAATCCTGGAGGCTCTTGTCTGGTCTGATGTGTATTTTGATTTCGATGAGCACGAAACCTCAGAGTTTGGCCAGACATACCGACACTCCTGACCGCTCCGAACTTGTCTCATCCCAAAACATAAGAAACTTTGGCCAATGTCCCGTATCAGACGAAATCTGTGTAGTCTGTGTGGTCTGTCTGCTGGAATGTTTCCAGTAACTTGTCTGGACGCCGTAGTTGCCGTAAACGTAAGTACGTGACGTTGAGACTGAGACAACTTGTTGACATCACCTACGCCCTCCGTTGGTCCCACATTGCTTCAAATGTCAAGATGCGAAGTGCATATGCGTACGTACACCAGCAGGTCGCCGACGAAATGGTTACGCGAGCAGCGGGTGAGTTCCGCTTCGCTCTTTAAGAGGTACCATCTAGAGCATACGGTGATGTCTGGGCCGACATCCCCTCGCTTCTTGAGATGGTATTTGCACAAATTGCGAGTGGCCTGGGAACAGAGTCCGAATGCCGTCTGTTATAAGTGCATGTGACGGATCCCTGACTTCAGTTAATGGCATGCGTGGCATCCTTGATCTACACGGCAAAGCCGGCATCTTAGATAAGGAGCAACGATAGAGCCTCCATAGTCATGTTTGTCAGGGACAGTCTCCTGCGTATCGTGGTCAGTGACCAACGCGATGCGTCTTGGGCTTATTCAAGCTGCCACGCGATAATGAGATGGACTGTGGTTGGCCCATGTGGGCGGTTAGTCGTCACTTCGATATTTCCGCAAGGCTGACACTCGTGTCGTC
Organism: Colletotrichum horii; assembly: GCA_027406005.1. Classification (NCBI taxonomy): domain Eukaryota; kingdom Fungi; phylum Ascomycota; class Sordariomycetes; order Glomerellales; family Glomerellaceae; genus Colletotrichum; species Colletotrichum horii. The sequence goes on along the minus strand of JANVYB010000001.1, from coordinate 4,718,059 downwards.
GACATGGGTGGACTAGCCATATTGGTTGGCGCCATGAGCAGTTCGTCAGGGAACGATTGGAGTTGTAAGCGCCTGGGCGCCAGCGTGGTGCGAAGGACGGCCATAAACAATGCCCTGCATCATTAGACAATACGAGACGGCCAGACAGAGGTTGCCAGAATGTCAAAGGCCATCCTCTGCGTTGTCGATTGGCAAAGGGATTCATGCCAAGGATGGAAATGTAGCTGACGGAATTCGCACCAGGTGCGAAAGAAGATCCTCGTCCGCTGCTTGTTTCGCGGATTTTCGGCGAACCCGCTATTCATTCCTTCGATCTTCACCCGGGTGCCCCGTCGAACCAGTCAGTCACAGACTGGGCTGGTCGCAAGGCTCCCAAGCTGTTTTAAAGGGGAATGGTGGCGGTCGTTCTGCAGGAAGCCTTCGCATCATCATTTCGACTGCGAGGCGCCGCGGCAATGGCTGACATTCACAACTACTGCAAACAGCAGTCTCGAGAGTTTTCGCCAATCGAAGGAGCCTGTCGACAGGAGCCGGCTCCAAGGTTCTGGGGTCCTTAAATTTCCAAGCACAACGTGCCGCACTCTGGTTTTGCGGGGAACGCGACAGCGAACAGTGATTGGGTGCACCGAAGCCATGATGTTGCAGTCGCACACTGGTGGCTGTAGATCCGCGATGACCGCCGTGGCCGACGCCATTTAACGTTGGACCCACGGACGGGGCTGGGGGACTGTGGAAAGGCTCCGAAGCCCAGAGGGCAGCCGCGCGACGAAAGCTGGGAGCTGGATGAATGCTCAGCGATGCGCCGTCGGCGCCGACTCCTGACCAAACCACCGGTCTGACTAATGAGCGGCGCAATGTTAGAGAATCTGCAAATTCTCGGAGCTGGACCATAGTGCAATGGATTTCCATCAAGCGCAAGCAAACCCCGGTTTTTGTGCTCAGGTCCGGCCTGCACAGCATTCAGACCGGGCACCAAGGTGCTCGTTTTGAGGCCTGGGTGAGAGGTCAGCCGTACGTATTCGTAGAATAGGGGCTCTGTATTCATAGGTAGGCGTGGGGAGCGCTAGGCTCGGTCGACTTGGCAATGCACAATAGTGGATTGACCGTGTTGATCGAATGTGGCCTGTACGAGGGGCACGGCCGGCCAGTCAATACCCATCCATGCATGCATACATTACGACTTTGCAATAGCGACAGAATCGTATGGGATGATGCCTCACATGACGAGCAAAATCCGCACCACCCGCTTTTCCTCGTGTAATCCCGCGCTGCCTTCTCCCGCTGCTTCTTCTTCGTCGTCTTGTTCCGCCCCAGCCCATACGAAGTAAACAGGCAGGACGAGCAGCGGCGAATGATTCGGATGAGGCTTGCCCGGCGACGGCGGAACCGGCGGCGCTTCCAAGTTCCATCAGGCAGCGCTGGCTTTTCGGTTCAACTGAGCCGGCCACTTGCGTGCTTGATGGGCATGTACTGGGTAGTTTTTTCTCTCTCTTCTCGGTTCCTCTTTCAATAGCGGCTGCAGGGTCGTCCAACGCGGCCTCCAATCCAGCCCCCCGACCCCTCGCCAATTCGTCCATTCCATGACCCACGCTGGAGCGCCGCTGGAGTCGAACTAGAACCCACTTGAATATTCATGGAACGGCGGAGACGGTGAAGCTGGGGACGCCCAAAATTGGAACCATCATGCTGCCAGCTTCCAATGAGACGCTACCAGACGTACTCGTGTTAATGCCCCTGAGGTATATCAAGAATAACATAAAAAGGCTTGACCGAGCTTTCTCATGTATGCCGAATCAATTCATGCGGTGAGGCAAACGAATCGCGCAGGAACTCCTTCACCACAAAGAGAAGTGCGGGATGCGCAAAGAGTCCGGTCGTATTCCAACCCGGAGCCACTTCGATCTTGCAGAAGCATGTGTAGCGTTGGTGCTAGCATGAGTTGCTGACAGTGGGTTCGAACTTCGCAGCCCTTCTCCACGTCGGATCCGTCTTTCGGCAGGCCAGTCGGTGGTGGAGGGCTACCCTTAAGTCCCTCTTTTTTTCTCTCTCTTTCGTACAGGGCCTTGGCGGGGAAGGGTAACGGGATTAGGACCCGGAGTCCAGCCAGGTAGGTGATGACAGGGATCTCGGAGACATCATTGATCTTTGCCAGGCCGGGTTTGCGTGCTCGCGCCGTTGCGCATCCCACAGGATGGCCAGAAAAAGGGCGGTGCGAATTCGGGGCTGGGCGATGGTGAGGAAGGGCAGACAAGAATGAGGCGAATGGAAGGCCGAGGGCTGGGCACCCCCTCCGCTCAAGGTGAAACGGCAATATTATTGCTTCATTAGCATCTCAACGCGCGTTGTCTCCAAAAAGGCGAGACGACGTGAGGAGGCAGAGAGGATTGGCGAGAAGGGAAAAAGGGATGACATGAAATGGATCCCAAAATTGCTTGTTGCGACTTGGAGGGTCCCAAGAGCCTTGGGGCCGAGGCCGTCAATCTCTTCCCAGGCGACGGGAGGCTTGCTAGGGTTTGGCCGTGTTAGTTGCGGGCAGTTGGTTACTGAGATCAGATCCAGAAGTGTTTTTCCGCCCCTTTGACGAACGAAGTTGACGTACGTAGGTACCTGTCTGATTTTCACCTGGTCCTGTCCTGCAAATCTGTAAGCAGGTCAGGTAGCTGCAGTTTGGCGCTGCCGGAGAGGCGGTGACCCGAAGGTGACATGACAGCGTCGCGGGGTTGCGTTGCGTTGCGTTGCAATGAGGGTTTGGCATAGGCAGACTCTAGCTTGACCGCCGACGCCCACGTCCACGTTCCTGGAGCCGAAGGCGATGTCGGGGTTGCCAGGAGTTCCGTTCGGGTCTGTGTACAGACGATAGTGTCGTTCAGGCTCTGGCGACATTGGTGTGCTGACACGGCCGACAAGAGGTCATGGCAGATGCAGAAATGAGGTCTTGTTTTCCCGTCGCCGCCATGTAAGTGGTAAGTGCTGGCGGCGGCGGCGGCGGCGGCGGGGTCCTGGCTAAAGGCCGGGCGAGTGTGCGTGGACATTGTCCGCAAGGTAGGTAAGGTACGTTCGACATGCTTCTCTTTTCCATATCCCATTCCATATGCGTATGCAGCAGGCGGTGGATGCACTGCATGTAGGACACGGGGCAGCTCGCAGCTCGCAGGTTGCAGGTTGCAGGTTGCATGTTGCATCGCTGGGTTGGAGGGGCCTGGAGGAGGCAAGGTACGAACAAGGTACGACAAATGGAATAGGAAAGCGGCCAAGTCCGTTCCTCACCTGGGTAAGGTACGGATACCTGATCGCCCATCACCAACCTCCTCTGGCTCCTTCGCCGTTACGATGGCCACCACCACGAGGCATGACATGACGGAGCACACTTTTCACTGCTAGAGGCGAGTGCAGAAAGGGCCAAGTTCAATTGGTCATTGACATTGGAGGCACTCGCCCTCAGGCACTAGGCCGGGCCGGAGCCTCGTGTGAAGACGGGGACCAGACCGTCTGAGACGCTCCCTCGCAGCCAGTCGACGCCAATGAAATCCGCTTTGTAGCGCTACCAAGATTGAACGCCACCCCAATTACACCCTGAGGTGGGTGATTTGGGGTGAGGTGAGGTGAAGTGAGGGGAGATGAGGTGCGAGTGTAGGTTGGCACCAAAACACCACACCACACCTCACTCTGCCCTGTGCTGTGTATACTTACCTACACCACCGTGACCACCACCACCTACCTGGGCACAGCAACCGTAGGATGAGGATGGGATGAGATGAGACCCAATGGAACAAGCAGCAGCCTGCCCTCTGTCCTGGTGCCAGTGGAGGTAATTGCGCCCGAAGCCACGGATTCATCTCCCGGGCAGGCTGCTCCTTCCTCCCAACAATGCGGTATGACAGCTGCTGCTGCTCCTCAGCCCCCGTCAGGCCAGAGTCAGCTAAGGCTCTACCTTGCCATTTTGTCTCCAGCTTCAACTTCAGCTCCATGCAAAGTACATACTATGCAGTACATGTATGAATAGACTTGCTCCATCGGCTTGGCACGCCCTGGCTTTGCTGTTGCTGACTGCATAACGTACATACGTTCGTAGCCTTGCTTCTTTCCACGACATCTAGTTTCTTTTTCCTTTACTCTTCCTTCCCTTTGCCCTTATTCCATCTCATCTTCTGCTCCGGCCCACGGGGAAAGGCACGACGTCAATGCTCATTCACACACCCATTACTTGCTCCTGCGTGCCGTACCTTGCCTTAGGCTCTTCTGCTCAGCTCTTCTTTCCTTGGTTTTTTTAAAGTAACAGGTTGTCTGCCTTGCACCTTTCTTCCTTCCTCCTGATGTGCCTCGCCCAAGAGCCTCCTCTCCCGGACTGCCTACGACAAAGTACATGTCCCTGCCGGCACTCCCGGCCGCTCTGAACCTGGCCTGGAACCATCCCACCACCACCCTCAACTTTTACTCAAGTCAGGTCGTGCAGTTTCCCCGTCCGAGTTGGTGCAGACCGGGACTCACTTCGGATATCTGAACTACATCCATTATCCAAGCCTTCTGCGCCATCTGATTTTCGTCTATAATATTGACTCGATTCCGGCACTCGCGCGGTCAGCTGTCGCGGTTTTTTTTTCTTTCCCGCCTGCTGAGTCCCGACTCCCGACACTGATTCACCTCTTCCCGTCAACTCGGCTTTGTGGCTCGCGACGTCACTTTGGGCTTGCAGGATCCCTGGGGTGCCCGTTGTACGTGTCGCCTCCCTCGTCTCTGGTAAGCTACCGTATTCCCGTTCCCTTCGTGTTCCCTCCCCCCTTCAAACCTGCGCGACCTTACACCGTCGGCACCACACACGCACTGCAGCTGTGTCCGCACCTGCCTTGTCAGTGGTCAGGCTGGTTTGTCAATCAGCCCTCCCTCTTTCAAGGCAAGCCCCGGCTAGCCCCCTTGGGCGCAAGTGTCCCTCTGGTCCTTCTGCGTCCTCTGCGCTACAGAAGCAGGCGCACTCCCTAGCAAGGCACCATTCACCATCCAACCCGAACAGGGCCCTGGCCTGTTGCCCCTCTGTACGAATGAGCCCCGGCGCCCTGTGCGAGCCATTGCTGGTGCCAATTCCAGTCGTGGTGTGGGTGGGTAGAGTGGGTTGAGTGGGTGAGAACGGGTGGGCTTGGGTGCAAGCAGTACGCAGTACCTCAGGGCTGCTTGCTACTGCTGCTCAGGTACCTCACTGCTGGCTTGTTGCTTCGCCCGCTGCCTCCTCGGTCTTGCTGCTTGGTTGCTCGCTCGCTCGTCTCGCTCGCTCTGCTGCCTCCTCGTCTCCTAGGCTCCCCCCCGTCTCCGACTTACATAACAAGTCAAGCATGCCACGCACCACAAGCAATGCGCGAGAGAGCCCATCCCCCAAATCTTCACTCCATGTCTAAATAGTATTCAACTTGAACTAATTCCTTCTTCCACTTGTTTCCTTCAGCTCCTAGCCAACGACTTCCAACAGAACTGACCAATGGCGGCCGCGACGGCATCAACGCCTGTCATTTCTCCGACTGCAAGCCCGAACCATCATCTACGAACGCACATGTCTCCCGAGCGCCTCACCATAGGCGATGACGCCGGCCGCAAGGGGTCCGCCCGAATTCGTGACGCTCCCGTTTCTCCAGTACGGGTAAACTTTCAGGACGACAACTGGGCTCAGCCATCCAATGCGAACATCGAGATGGCGCAACCTTACCAAGCAGAGTTTCCTGCCGCAGACCACTACCGACCACAAAATGCCCCTCCCCCTCCAAACCACTCCTCCGGCTACGACCAGTCCTCTGCACGTCAAATGCACAGTCGTGATGGGAAACAACTACCACCGCTTGCGACCACGACGACGGATGCTACCGCCTACACTGCCGAGCCCGAATATCTAAGTCCTGCGAGTTCTCGACCCGGCAATGATCAGATTTACCGCACGAAAAGGGGGACCCGGGATTCCGACAGCTACAGCATACCGCGGTCACCAGACGGTAACCGTCAAAGCCGAGAGTCGGACACGACCACGAGCACAAATCTGCAGCAGGCGTCGGCAGAATCTTCCGCGACTACGAGCGCAAGCTCAGTCTCCGGCAACAATGAGTCGTCCGATTACAAGGAGGATGACTCTCCCGGGAGCTCGGTTGTCGACGGCAACATGTCTGGAAACCAGTCGGTTCCCATGTTCCAGTACTACCACCACCAGGAATATCCTCCTCGTGTGGCTAGCGTCCCTCACGAGATGGACGCTCGCCGTTCGTCCTCGAACCCCAGCTTGAACGCCGACGGAACACCAGTCAACCGCCATTTGACGCCCACCGGCTTCACGAGAAGAACCTCGATGCCCCGGCCCTCGTCTGCCTACTCTGCGATTTCGGACTATGCGCCTAGAGGACGTTCGCCCAATTTGATGCCCGGAGGATCCCACATGAGAACTCCGTCTGGCACCCGCAAATCGCCCGAAAACAGGCCGGTCTCCTACGCAGAGCTGTTGAACGTGCCATACCCGCAGCCAGCTCCTGCACCCATCAACCTGAACAACAATCAGCTCCAGAGCGCTGTCGGTAACAATGCGTCCCTGCTGGGCACTCAAAAGACGCTGGAGATGTATCGCCAAAATGTGAAGAAGACGAACGACTTCTCCATCCAATACTCTTTTGCCGTCTTCTTGATTTCCACTGCTCAAGAACAGGGTCTTGATGCGAGCGAGCCCGCTCCACGCAAAGGCAACTCGAGCCCCCAACATGGCCCGAACTCGCCTCATGAGCTCTTGAAAGAGGCAAAGGGGATCTTGACGAAGCTCGCTAGCAACGGTTATCCTTTTGCACAATACTACGTGGCAGATGGATATGCCTCGGGTCTCTTTAGCAAAGGAAAGGAGGACTATAACCAGGCCTTCCCTCTCTTCGTCCAGGCTGCCAAGCACGGCCACGCTGAGTCTGCATACCGCGCTGCGCTGTGCTACGAGTTCGGGTGGGGCTGCCGTAAAGATCCGGCTAAGGCTGTACAGTACTTGCGAATGTCGGCATCGAAGCGGCATCCTGGTGCCATGTCTCGCCTGGGAAAGGCCTGTCTTTCGGGCGATTTGGGAGAGAAGCGCTACAAGGAGGGCATCAAATGGATGAAGTTGGCCGCGGAGGCAGCGGATTCAGTATACAGTGCTGCTCCGTATCAATTGGGTTGCCTCTACGAGACTGGCTACGGTGACGACATTTTCCGCGACGAAACCTACGCCGCCGAGTTGTTCACCGCCGCAGCGGAGCTGGGCCATCCGGAAGCCAACTTTCGCATGGGCGAGGCATACGAGCACGGCAAGCTGAGCTGTCCTCGGGACCCGGCTCTGAGCGTTCACTTTTATACGGGAGCTGCTGAACGCGGCCATGCAGGTGCCATGATGGGGCTTTGTGCGTGGTATATGGTTGGGGCCGAGCCGATTCTGGAGAAGGATGAGGAGGAGGCATACGAATGGGCGCGCCGTTCGGCAGAGCTTGGTGAGTTGTCGAGAAATGCAAACATTCACAATGAGATTATTGCTAACAAGCGACCAATAGGCTACGTCAAGGCTCAGTACGCCGTGGGCTACTTTACAGAGATGGGCATTGGCTGTAGGAGAGACATCCTGGAAGCCAACGTTTGGTACGTCAAAGCCGCCGACGCTGGCGATGAACGTGCGAAGCAGCGTCTCGCTATCATTCAAGCCGCCGTCAGCGGGGGCACGCCAATGGAGGTCGCGCCGCCCCGAAACGGCAAGATTAAGAAGAACGCAGATGAAAAGGATAAGGACAAGGACTGCATTGTGATGTGAGAGACCAAAAAAGAGGAGTGGAGCGGCGACTGAACCACATCATTCGATACCGGCGTTGGATAAGGCATGGTTTTCACGAATTGCATTTGCATGGCATGATGGCCCAGGTGATATTGATGGCCAAGACGCGTCTTGCGGCACCATTTGGCCGGCCTCATAGCGAAAAAGGGCGTTCAAGAGAGGGACACGTATTTTCTACTTATCGGTGTGTACGCCTGGCTAGGAGCTCAGAGGAAGCCTGTACATACAAGATACCATAATTCCCTGTCTCGGACAGGCGTCTTGGAGGACTCTCTTGTTTTTGTTCACTTTGTGATCGTGGCGTATTTGTGACTGAAGTTTGGGGCGCGCTGCTGACGATACTGATCTGAGATGCTAGCCCGGTCTCACAACTTGCATCGGGCCGTTGCGTGTTTCGTCCGGAGTTGTTTGGGCGTCCGTGATTCGTCCCGGACATGCAAACCATGGGAACCCCCTTTGACAGAAAGAATGTCCGTCTGGTGGTCGTTGAGATGAATGGCCACGTACTCTTTTGATCGGACGTCATACTTTCACTTGTCCTTCCTATCCAGACATTTCGTTGGTCTGCGGGCGACGATGCTGATCATGTTGGCTTGGCGCCGGCGTTGTCCGTTTTCTTCTTCCTCAACTTCCGTATGTGTTCAGGGGAAACGGGAGAAAGAGGATCATGCCGGGAGGCGCATTGGCACAGGGTTCAGAAATTTTCTGGAAAGGGGGAACACAGGGCGCTGGGATATGGCACCGTCCGATAGGGAAGGGAGTTCGGATGATGATGTTTTGGGTTGTGTGTGTGTGTGGATGGGTGGGCAGCAGGGAGGGACGTTGGAGGGCCGGGGAGATGGTGAGACGGGCTGAGCCTTTTTGTGGATTTAGGGGCTGAGAATATTGGTGGTTTAGTTGGATTTGGATGACTGTTTTCGGCGGTTTAGGGGGGTGGGAGTGGTGGTGTCTCGGGGATGAGGTTCTCGTGGGCTTATTTTGTTTGGTGTTTTTTGTGTGGGTTGAATTAGATCTTGTGAACACTGGCTCTTTGCGGCTTGGAGGCGGAGTTGAGGAGAGTGTATGCTCTCTTCTTGGTTCTTTTTTTAAGTAGAACAACAATAGGTAAGTCGGCTGGCACCAGAAGATACATTTTGAAAAACTCGTCGTGGTTTGCCTTTCGTTGCTACGAGTATCTACGGTAAGTGATGGATATCAGGCCAACGCTCCTCATGACCTTTTGCACCTCGTCCAGACACTCCTTCTTGCGGACGTTTTCGACGTCAGGCCAGCCGTGCTCGCGATAAATGCCCCTCGACGTCTCCAACATATCGTCATGGTCGTCCTCGTGCGGATTGTGAATATCCAGAACGGACCTCGGGCCATGGTACGAAGTTCAGATGGCGGAACTAGTCTTTTGAGCATCTCGGAAGTCCTTAACGGCCCCTCGCAGGAGCATCTGAGCGCAATCCGGCCTCCGCTCCGGGCTCGACATCGTACTCTCAAAGTCCGCGTCCCAGTCGATCGGCTTGCGCGAGTAGTTCTGTGCGATTTCCTCGTCGCATTCCCACCAGTGGATGACGCCGAATTTCGTGTCGAGAAGGAAGATGAGATTCTCTTCTAGGTCCTAAGCAAGACCGATCACGTGAGAAGGCACATCGTCGCAGATGTCGGGGCTCTCCGAGATCATCTTCAGGGTTCGACGTCTTCTTCGCCGTTCTTGAGTTGGTGGCAGTTGAGTCGCCAGTCTGAAAAGCGACACGAGCCGCCACCGTGGGCGGGAAGATCGAGAAATCCGTCGATGTAGGGGAGATCACGCAGGATGGAGACGGCCATGATCGTCTTGTTCAGGGGCCGCAGGTTTTCGAAGGTGATGCCCAGCCAGCCGCCCTTGGGCGGTTCTACCACTTCTGTCTCGGGGAGGTACATCTTCTTGAGGAAGTCGTAGTAGTCGCGGATGGTCTTGATGTGCTCATCCTCCGACGCATGAGGAAACCGGTCTAGCCGCTACTTAGGATTGCTTTCAACTACGCCACAGATGACCGCTGAGAACACCTCAAGGGCTGTTTCTAGGATGTTGGATCAAACCCATGTTCGCTTGTAACATAAGCAGGGTGCTTTGGGAGTCGCGTTAGAAGCATTGGCAAGTCTGAAAACACCATACTCACGACAACACCACTTGTTGGGCCAATATCTTTACGTTTTTGGGACCCGCGGTGTGAGTGGCACTGAAGATGAGAGTTTCCGACAACGTGCTTCCTTCACGAAGCTTGCTGGAAGATTTGCTCATAACAAAGTCTTTACCGGACGCTCATCGACCGAGTCAACGTCGTGGTGAATGCTGAGCTTGATAACACCGTATTCTTGGGGTTTGACGCAGCCTTTTTAGCGAGAAGTCCATCTTACCTTATGTGCCTGCTGCCCTGGACTGATAATTGCTCTCGAATTCTCGGGGATCACATATCATTTCAAGCTCGTTGGGTTAGGTTTGATCAGCGGCCTACTGAATAGCATGGACACACGTAATTTCAGCAATGAATATTTTCGCTAGCTGCAAAACTCGGTATCAACCCTTTGGGTTCTCACTTCTACTTTGTCTTCCAGGATCACCAATCGAAGCAATAACCGGCTCGAATTTCCGATTCCGTCGATTAGTGCGTCTCTATCACCCATGTCCGGAACAGAGGGAAAAGGTTGTCAGCAGAGGTTGGCTGGAACAATCTACTTGCGGGGTCGTGCCGGGCCATATGCACGATGGGGTATCACAGATTCTTTCCTCAATCACTCCGACCCAATTATATTAGGCTCAGCCAGTCTTATTGGAAGCCCCGGAAAGTACATGCTCATACTACCGTATGCTCTCTGAACGCAACGGGACACTGTCTTATCAGCTGCTTCAGCTGGTGCAGACGCCCACTCTGCTGCTAGGAAAATCTGTTCAGCTCGGTATCTTATGTCAGCCTCGGTATCGGCCAAAGCATCAGTGGCACAAGATTCAATTGGATCGGAATTGAGAAGTTCTCCAAAAGTGATCGTGCAGCTTCACCATCCTCTCCATACGACATCCTCGGAAAAGAACGAATCAATGAGCTATAACGTTACCTCCTGAATATGATGGTGCTCATTCGCTCAATCTAGGCGCCTCGCATTCCTTGGCCTTGTTTCTAATGTAAAATTCCTCTGAAATCATACTCACACATGCAAGCCAACTCACTACCTCAGCAATCCCAGCATCCGCAGTCTTGGAGCCATTGGATCATACTCTGAACGACAGCCCTCGTCACATATCTCGCCACGTAGCAGGTACAAGTGGTGTGGTAGCTATTTTTTACCTGCAAGATAAGAAGGGACCAACAGCATGCCGTCGCGGGGTTAGCAATGCCAGCCTTGTGCCCGTGAAAGTTGCAAATATTGAGCTGGCAGTTTGCAGCTGAGTTCGTGGTACATCTAGTCGTCCCAACATGATTTTCCAGCTATAAAAACCCCCTCTTGGATAACACGCATACTCAGTATCAAATAATTCTGCCGTCTTTCTTCACCCTACACCGGACCGACTGGAACACCATCACCAATGAAGGACCTTGAGAGCACAGCTGTGGCTTCAACCAACGAAGAAAAGGGGGAGACGGAAGTGAACGAGCCTGGAGTATCCAAGGAAGACGATGAAGCCAAATTCGACCATTTGATGTCAGAGAACCTCACCTCCCATTGGGCAAACCTCAGACAGACTCTGAAGACCAACGCAACCAAGCCGGGCGATCGGCAGAAAGCCCAAGACGTCGAAGGCGGTTTAGAAGAGACCATATTTGATAGTGCAGGCCTCCAGCAGAATCTGGAGAATATTTCAGCAAAGCCAGAAAATCCGCAGGATATCGACCACGATGGCTTTGGAGATAATTTCGAAACATGGGTTCAACGTCGATACATGAAAAACATTCTTTATAGAGACAATCAGGCCTTGGTCTTAGATATTGTGGCTCTGCAGAAGCTGTGTTTGCAGTTTCGATTGCAGCGCATTTCACGCCACGCTTTGGACATCATCACATCGACACCTAAAACTATCGGTCTCATCTGCGATCAAGGACTGGAACACCGTGAGAGAGGCCTGGACGAGGAGCTTCGAAACTACAGTGAGGCCACTCAACCCCTAGGGAACACTGATCCTGGTTGACGAGTATGACATAGCCGCCGCCTTGCGAGACCTGGAGTACATGAACAAATTCAGATTGAAATCGAATGTCGAAGATCCTTTCATGATAACAACGGAAGTCACTTCACAGCAAGCCCTTCTCAAAGATCTCTGCGAGTGTCCACAGAGACCCAAAGTGGAAGACCTCGAAACCGGCGAAGCAACCAGGAAAGTTTTGTGCAAGCTGCTAAGCGATATACAACCCTCGATTCCCAAGCCTTACGATCGCACAGAGGAATACAAAATCTCACAGAAATCGAACTACAAGCCTCAAAAGGAAGACCCTCGAAGATACTCCAACTTGTTTGCTTGGGCTGTTGTTGGGGGTCTGTTCCTTGTCGGTCCCATGTTACTCATGGTACTGAAACCTGGTCTCCTCACTTCACTTCTGACTACATCGGTCTGCGTCATGATCTTCGCTGCGGTAGCACCGAGATATCAGGACAAGATAGGCGATACCTTATCTGCTACAGCTACATATGCTGCAGTGCTGGTTGTGTTTGTGGGTACCAGTGGAGGGGGCACTAGTGTCTGAAGTGTGTTATGTCGATATGTTACTATGTTTATGTTATTGAGTTTAGGACCGTTTGTGAGCTCGAAATCTAGTGTCTGTGGTTCAAAATTGCTCTAGTACAGGTCTCATAAGTGAGTACAACCGGACATCATAGCCGACACACCTTTCCAACATCTCATCACTCTTGATACCTCTTCATAGCAATATCGACATAATTGAACAAGACCCTCGTCAGAATTAGTTTTCCAAACCCCCCTTAAGTCTGCTTCTTGCAATCATTCAATTTTGATGGAAACGAATAAGAGAGGGTTGATATCGGACAACCCATTATTCCGCTCTGAACCAGCCACACTGTCTGGTGGGGTCCGAGAAGAGCAAAAGTGGGTGCTGCCGTTCACTGACAGAGACCACCGACAACATACAACTGCTCTTGAGGTCTACGGATGTTCTAAAAGTAGAAGCTGGGTGACGTTGAAGCCATGGCTCATACTCAATGTACTTACTTGGCTCACCCCACCCCCTAGATGGATGTGAAAGCAGCCACATCAGCAACGAGAAAACGTTTAAAAATCCGGGTTAGACTCGCTCTTCACTGCATTTTGAAGCCACCCTAAGGGCAAAGTCTCAGTAGAGGAGGGGAGCCTCTTCGTTCGGGAGTTGCCATTGTTCTCCTATACACTGTCCCTCAACAGAGCCACAAAAATGAAGATCAAACCGCAAAAAACATACAACACCGGGTATTCGCTGGTCGTCACCGACCCAACTACTGATCCAGCCCTCACTGGCTTGTCTAAGGGAGAGCGGACGGGATCCCGAGTTTTCCAGTGGGTATGGTCGTATGTGGTGGTTGAGTGAGCGTAAGGTGACTATCAAGGCACCACGCACAACAACACCAACAAGACCAGGGATGACTTAACAGGAATAGAGTGTAACCTCCCAAAGACTTTTCTGCTGGGAAGTAGTCATCGTCCAGTCTGGCAATATGATAGCTTCAGTAGAGACTCCAATCGACACAGGCAGCGGATGGTTGCCACCTCCATATGTTGTCATGTTGATTTAAATTTATATTGAGGAAGCTTCATAGCCCAACCAGCAAGAAATAGGTATCCTCCGTGAATGCACTCGAAGGAGAAGGGTGAACCACAAACGGCAAACTGAAACCTAAGTGAGAGGGTCATCAGGCAAGCAAAATGTCTTGATCACTGGGAATCAAGTGAGATACAGGGACCAATGATCAACTAAAGTAGATCTAGGTGGCTGCTTTTGTTGCTTCTCTACCCATCTTTGGATGGTAAGCTGCGTAGGTGAGTGTGTTCATAACCTCCAATCAGATAACCGTCCAACCTCGTCGCGTTGATGGTGGCCATGTGAAGAACTCATGGCCATTCAGCGAATACATGCCAGTCTTGATGAGAACACCAGGCCTTAGCTCTCTAAGAATCACGCCATGGCACGAGCTATTGCCCATACGTTCCCGGATATGAAGACGCTGGCGGCTCAAATTTACCAAGTAACACATGTCGGCAATCTTCTTCTGCTCTTCTATCCAGTCGGCCAATGAACCTGTCCATAGATTAGAGCCCTTGTGTCTGTGCCTCTCTTCCATTTCGAGATCAATCTGGAAGCACCTGATATGACATTCTGGCATAGGTCGAGGGCTTCTCGTGTGCGCCACAACAGCAGCCTTTGCCAGGTATACCGATCCGTCTTCGTTGATTATCCATTCGGATAATGCAGACTGTGCTTCGATAGGACGCGAGTCGCTCGGCCAGTTGATAGGAGCGACGATGACATCGAATACCGATGAGTTGCTGAAAGGAAGTAGGCTGCCTATGGGTGTGTATTTCGGAGGATTCGACGCCTCGTGATGTTGTGCATCTCGGATCAGCCTGAGGGCACATTTGTTTATTGTTCTGGATCTGAAGAAGTCGGCGTCTCCAGCTTTCTTTCGAATTTCGGTGATAAACGCCGTGGGATATTGGCCCAGAATCAGCCCGGAATTTCGCTCATGATCTTTGTAGTACCACTCAACAGCCCCGACTGCCGACATAATGGCCTGAGCCCTGTCGTATGATCTCTCCATCCTGCAAGTCCGCCGTTCTCCAATGACGAGAACGTCCATTCGGGATTCCAGTTCGCCGAGCCCTAACATTCTGGTTGCCAGCAGCATCTGTTGAAGATAATGTACTTCTAATGGAAGTCTTTTCATGATGTTGAAAAGCGAATGGGGCCTTTCAGCGCCCGTTGCTGCGTCTTCTGCTCCAGAGTTGAGGTTCCAGAGCGCATCATCTTTCAGATTAGTGAAATCATTCATCGGTAGTCCATTCGAGGTTATTGCATCGTTCATGAGAGACTTTAACTCTGCGGGGTCACGAATCTTAGACGCATATATGCTCCGGAAAGCGTCGCTGATTTTGTTGAGTTTGGCCTGGATCTCGTCTTTTGTGCCGGTGAGACCGGGCAGCGGACCTTGTTTCAAGACACCTTCGTTCCGAACGCTCTCCAAAAGTGAGAAGATAGCATCCAAGCTGATATTTTGCCGATCTTTCCAGTTGGGAACCGAGCGGAGGCGGAGCAGCTTCCAGGATTTGTCGCATATCCACATGTCCGGCCGTATGCAAGCTTCTTGCAGTGTCCAGAGTGATGTAAACCACCTGTTGATACACTCTAGTGGGTGTTCATCATCGCGCAGCTTGTGACGTAAATCTTCTTCCACCAGGGGTATTGCGCTTCTAATGGTTTGAGACTTCATAGAAAAATCAACACCTGTATTTCGACGTTCATTGTTGTTGACGGAAGCCAAGCCTCGCATCTTGTAGTAGGTCCCGGCGCCACGAGACAGAATTGACACGGCCTTACGCAGGTCTTCTAGACCAGTTCCATCCATGGTGCTCATCCAGGCCACAGTGTGTGCGGCTTTGTTGAAAATGATCGCCTGTTTAGCAATCTCCTTGGTCGCAATCATGCTTAGCCTGGGTTCCTCTCTGGCAAGTCGCCCCTGGGGTATGCAGACCAAGTCAAACCAAACATAACGCTGATGCCCTGGGACTTTCCTCAACAGTTGAGGCAGCTCATGAGTATTCCAGATGCTGATTGTTGGAACTTCCCACTCTACACCAGGTAGATTCACCACCTCTCCCTCAATCTTCCATCGGCCCCAAGTGTGGCTGACGGCGACATAGTCCAGAGGTTCCGGCAGCTTTTCGGTCTTGACATTCCTTGATTCTCTCCTATCCCACAAATAATAGGGACGGTCGTCGTTCTTTTCTGCATCCATAGCAAGCCATGGCAAGGGCTCAATAAACACGCTCATTCGGTTGGATTCCAACACCATCTCTGGACGGAGCAGGCTCCTTTTGAAGAGCTCAATTGGCCCTTCAGTGACGAAGTCCATCAAGAGCCAGAAGGTAGAAGCGATATCCTCTCGGGCACCTGATAGCCTGATCGTCCACAGAAGGTCCCAACAGGCCCATCTGATCTTTGTTCTCCATTTTCCACAAAATTCTGTGACCGTTGCGGAGTCAATTGTGTCTCCCAAGTCAAGTTCAATAGTGGCTGATCCGTTTGGATTTATGAGGCCGCACCAGGCTTCGCATCCCATCCGTTGTCGGCATGCCGAATTTGTTGCAGCGAGTCGAGTCGTTGCCAGCAATTCAGGCGTCGACATTGTTTTTCCAGATTCTAACGTCTGGAACTCTTGCTCGAAGAGTTGAAGCAGGATTCCGTGGTAACCATCCATGTACTTGTTCTCAGAGACATTTGAAAATGAACGGAAGAGGTCATTTGGTGGCTGCATGCAACTTGTTACTAGTGATGCGATAGTCTTCATGATGAATGTCGAATCTTGGATCTCGGAGAACCACCACTCCTTTAGGAGGCGAAGTGAGGCCCGTTGAGGTGGCGAGAGGAAAGTCATGAATGAAATTTGACCAGTGCGTCCGGGGAAACCATTGTCAGAAATGAGGAAACAAGTAATCGCCCAGTGCTTGAGCATTTGAAGTGTTGGGTGACTTTGGATTCCCCCATGGATACTATTCACCATTCGAATGGGCCCATTGTATTGGTGCGAATCAAGATTGATAAAACCGAGGTAGCGTTGGAGAACCTGGGAAATGGGCGAATTCTTATTCAAAGGCTTGAGGTGCTCTTGGTCCATGGAGGGAAGATGTTCCAAGATGGTGGGATCCCAATGTCCATGTTTTCTCGTTGACGTTGGTCGGAGTCCCTTGGGAGTGACTACCCAAGAGTCGAAAGCCCCGTACTCAGTCCCTTTGCCCTCAAAGAAGCAGGATGAACACATGTGTGATAAGCTAGGTTGACCTTCACACACAGCTTCGTCGATCGTATGCGAGCACCTGTAAAATTGAACGCCGATACCAAGCTTTTTTGAGCAATATCCGCACACGAACAAGTCCGTTGAGTCCCTTACTCCATTTTTGATGTTTTGCTGTCCTCGGCGGCCA
The DNA here is from genome assembly GCA_027406005.1 of Colletotrichum horii. Classification (NCBI taxonomy): domain Eukaryota; kingdom Fungi; phylum Ascomycota; class Sordariomycetes; order Glomerellales; family Glomerellaceae; genus Colletotrichum; species Colletotrichum horii. The sequence continues at coordinate 4,701,110 of JANVYB010000001.1, read as the reverse complement.
TCTATCCACTGCTGAAGAACCCCCGGACCCTGAGATCTGATCTCGTCCATGGTTTTGTCATGTATTTGGAGACCAGAACGTGTCAACCGGACTGCGTCCTCTTCGGTTACGGTACGCATTGTATGGTCCAAAACGTCCGAAAAGTGATTCCCCAAAATCTCCCTTGAGGGAGGGTTACTCTGGTACATTCGCCGCACATTAGCCACGAAGGCCACGGCCTCATCGGCATATGTCTCTAGAGTCGCATTGGCATCGGCGGTGTCGTGTTGAAGCATACCGCCAGGTTGGCTTGATCCGCCAGTCGTGTCCTCCACAAAGGTCTCAGCGAGCTCAGCATCTGTCCTGGGCGATGGTCTGACATCGGCGGTATTGTGTCCAAGAAGAGCACCAGTTTGACTCGATTCACCACACTCTTCGACAGTAAGTCTTTTGCGGTTGTGCTGGTGCATCATAGAGATTCTGTAAGAGATGACCAGTCGTGAACAGGCAAATCGATGAATGGACTTGAAGCTCGAAAACGTGTTGACCAGTCAGTGATCTCTGCCGTGTTGTTGAGAGGGCTTAGAAGATCATGACGATCAGAGCAGAGTCATAATATAGACAAGGCCCTTTTGTTCCCTGTCTTGCTAACCCTCTGTTGGGTAACATTGACATACATGGTAATATTCGGTGAGAACACAAGCGAGTGGCGCGCAAGGCCGAATGCGAGGCTTCTAAGACACGTCACTGCCTTCAAGGCAGACACATCCTCACCGCTCTTCGCATGAAATCGACCATATTACACGGAGCAGCTGCACAGCTGTATGTCTTACTTTGTAACGTTGGGTACCTACTAGGCGTATCGTAAGTGCCTGCCAAGTTGCTGAGAAGAATGTGAGATACCTTGTGACAAGATTAGTTCGGTGAATTACGTGTGTGCAGGATCGATTGGAAGACCGTGTCTCGGGATCTGGTATGCCGACGATAGGTATGATAGGCCTATTGCAGACAAACTTGGGTACTTGGTAACACAGTTACCAAGGCGGTTGCCTATCTCACATTGTGGCTAGCGTCTATGTTGAGGGTAACGCCATACAGACATGATGTTTGACGGATGAATCGTAAGTATTTGCCTCATATGTACTCTCAAACATCGATTGCTATTGGGCGGCATCCTTCAGTACAAAGTACAGCGTTGGGCTGTTTGAGGTATCGCCTCGTTGCACTGAGATGATGACAACAATATGGGTGCCTTTTGCTTCCTCTGGTACATAACCGACAAAGAAATCGCCCAGGCTCTGCATCTTATTTCAATTGAAATTATTTGACTTTGTATTTATGTTCTCCAATCGTGCCATCTTTCCAACAAAGCATGCCATCATTCTCTTAACAACATGGTATCTGACCTGTATTCACCTAACGGCCCTTTGACGCAAGAGGAGCAAGACCAGGCGCAAGATCTCGTTACATACCATCTGAACCGAGTCGCAGCTGAGCAATGGGCGTTAGATAACTGCATCTTTCTAGCCTTCGACGGTCCTGATGCCAAAGATGCGCAAGTCAAGAATAAGATGGTCGAAAACGTCGACTGCCAAGACTTACCGCAATCGGCCACAACATTCGACAGAGAGCTTCCCGGTGCCCCTTCAAAACCAAGCTCACCTGCCAACTGCGACGTTTGTTCCGATCTGCCAGAATTCCCAGCACACGGCTTCGTTCGGACTCTTAGAGAAATCAATCCTCGGGAGTGTTTCCCTGAAGGGGAGAGATTTTCTCTGTGCGGCCACTTTCTTGCTATCTCTTACTACCATACAGACCAAATCGACCCCCAAGATGACAAGTTCAAGTCGACCAGGCACCCACAGCGAAGCTACAAAATCCGCAATCTCGACGGAACGCTGAGAGCCAACAGAGCCCCAGATCACGTTCTAGATCAGGCAATCTCGGCCAGTCACGTCACGGGATCTAGGTTGATTTGGATTGATCAAGAGTCCTTCTCTTCACAGTCAATACCAGACGCCCAACATGATCAGAATCCCCCGGAAACCGAGAATTGGGATGCCATGTTTCAACTCTCGCACAAGACAGCAGCACTCTTGTCAGTCAGGATCGAGTGCCCCGAAGAACTAGAGGCACTTGGTTATCTCTTAGTGAACGGCAATAGCCTGCATGGGCTAGACGAGTCACGCCACTCCGAGTTGCTCTATCATCTTGGCTACTTATTCGAGCGCATTGGCCAGGACAGGTGGTCTACTTGCGGCTCTACTCTCAGAGAGACAATCTCCGCAGGTGAGGAATTACTTCTTGTCATACTCCGCGATGCTAGAATGGACTGGAGCGAGGTGACCTGGCCCCCAGCTCTCTGCTATACCTCTCTTCAGAAACAACAACACCCGGATGTACTCTGCCTCCCACTTCGGGACTTGAGAAGGGTAATTTTAAATCTCAGGCTAAGCTTGGAGGATTCCAGAATATCGTCCGTATCGAAAGACTTCGTATGTAATTGGCATACGAGCGTGCAGCACCCTGCCTTGGAAATTGTTCAAAACATTGCCAAAATGTTCCCTTTCGTAAAGTCAACCACTCTGGGAATCAAACTCAACATCAAAGGACATATTTCAATCTTACCAGGAGCAAGAGCAGATGCTGCGTCTGCATTGACTTTATGCAAGAACCGAGCAGTCAAGGACGATTTGCACCTCATTTCCTTGATTTCAGATCTATGCCAGTACGAAACCATGTTTAGAGCCAAATCAATGGAGAAGTTTTGCGGCTCCTTTCGTGCTGCTTTGCTCAGGCTCTCATTGTTGAATGGCGATCTCTCTCTGTTAGCCCCCGAAGCCTACAGCACCGGCCGCATCTCGCCTACAACTTTAATAACGTCGCCACGCTTTCCGCGCCGAGAAGGAAAGCCAGATCCCCAGAATGCTTCGGCAGCTGATACTGATCCCGGAAGATCTCAATGGTTGCGCCCATTCGACACAGAATCCTCTGCGGTCGACCTCCCAATCCTGTATCGAGCCAATTTCTTCCGTCTAGGGGGCCTCTACCACCCGGTGCATGGAGATTACCCGGCATATCTCTGGGATGTCGGAATCCTCATCGATCTAACTCCAATACAGCTCAAGTGGCGAGAATTCTGGCTATCGATACAGCAACTCAATATTTTCACTGTCCCATTGGAAGGCGAGACATTCAACGAATTAACACTTCGTGGGCGCCGAATCTCGGAAAAGCTTCGAGAACCTGGCATGGTAGGCGCGATAATAGACGACCTCTTCCGAAACGGTGTCGTCGGAGACCAGAACCCTTTTTGGAGATCTTTTTCACCGTCTGGTGTCAATTTTTCATTCAGGCCATTGGCCATGATTTTGGAGCAGATTCCTCAACTGCGACAAGCATTGGCAGCCATCATGTTCGACATCTTGAAGTTCCTGCACGAAGAGGCTTTGGAAGGTCGGCAGCCGCATGCTCAGGGCGTGGCGAATAGTATATGGCAGTCGATGCGAGTGGACGTGCTGCCGCCATGCAGTAGTCCGGATCTCCCTGATGAAGTCGGCCCTGACCTCTTTGGACACCCCGATATAGAGCGTAGGGCCCCCGATACTCTACGATTCGATAAAGCCCATGGATGGAACGGAGAATACCATCAGGTGTGGCTCCTGAATCGGGTCATGTCTACAGGCGAACTATGGGCCGGTCGTTACAAATGGGAGCCGTATCCAAGGGCTTGGAAACGCTCTGAGGATGAGCCCAACGCGAGGCCCCGGAAGAAGTTCAAAAGCGGACCTGAGTCGCCGCCAGGGGCCGGGATTGATGATGCGGGGCCGCATCCAACCACCGAGGACTTCCCTACCGCACCAGAAGGGACCCCGTACGTTAACATGGATTCGGGGCCAGGGCCATCTGCACATAAGGTGCCAGAAACGCCCCGCACAGAGAGCGCGATCATTAGCCGTCAACTCCGCAACATGACACTTGCCGCGATGATCGAGAAATCACGGCTCCTGTTGGCAGGCAATGAGGAGCGACCGATCTCCAGGCGATACGAGACTGAAGCGCCATCCGGCAAGCTTCTCACCTTCGCGCTGAGCGTTGGAGGTGATATCATGCCCTATGAAAAAGACGAGCAACGAGAAAGAGACCTTGTATCTGTCTTTGATGTGGACGGACCGTGCCTCATTGCAACACCGTACAGCTCGGAGTGGGAAGTACTGCCGCATCCAGAGTATCGCAGCATGAGCATATGCTGGGTTGTTGAGCCTTCTCGGAATTCAGTAGATACTTCCCGAGCTGAACCGAACGATCGAGAGGAGGCTGGAGCCGCCGGGGTCAGCCCTGAGACCAGTACGAAGCATTCACGGAACGGCAAGTCAGTGGGTGATGGGAAGGATGACGACACGACAGCAAATCCATTCAATCGAGGACAATACAAAGTGGTCAGAAAAGTCAAGGGAATGTGGGAGATCATGGAGTTGCCATGGCAGAGGTATAAGTTCGTTTAGGTAATGTGGCTCGATTCTGGATTGAAAGCTCCTTGAGCTAGGGTGCTCAATAGGTGGGCAAAAGTATCAAAAGGGGACAACATTGAAAGCATGAGACTAATACTTTGAGCTCTTAAATGTATTTGAAATCGCACGAAATAACTGGCGAAGATATGTACCTGAAGCTGGCGCACGGCTGGAACTCAATTGACCGCTTGATGGTTGCATTTGACTTAACTACACAATGGTTGCTCATCCATTGTTAACTGTTACTCTACGAGCGCCCACCTGAAGATTCAGGAGACTTGACTTACCCCTTACCTGATGTCGCCGTCATTCCGTGGTGGCAATGCATTCATCTCTCTGGAATGATGCGTACGAGGATCACTGCAAAGACCACGAATGACTCCGATTAGTAGCGACTATTAATTCGTGAAGATTAGAGACACATATTTTAAATGAGAATTGCGATCATTGCGATCAATTGCATACTCGCTCTAACCATACGCTGACGGTTGCTCTTATACACAATCTTAGCTAGCAAACGCCGTCTTCACGGCATTTCTTCTTCGGTCTTGCTGCCGGCATCTTCGGCATCGTTGTTGGTCCTATCCATGTCGTCCTGGCCTCGTTGGTCCCGTCCTCTTTGTCGGCGCAGGCTTGGAAACCCAAAACTGTTCACGGGTCGGTGACCGTGCTCGTTATTAACCCATCGCCTTGTAAGTTCGAATGTGCTCCCGAGTTGTCCTCCTTCTTCAACATCGTTCTCCTGGTCGGCGTCGTCCTTAAATCCAAACCTAATCTCGGGGCCTCTCCCCTCGTCGGTATCGTCTCCGGCACTGTCCCGCGAGGGCTCTTAGTCTTTTGCGATATAGAACACCCCATCATCCCGTCGCCCTACTCGAAGTACGGAACCGTAGTAGAAGAAGAGCTCCCGGTAGTTCTCGAAATTGCCTCTCGTGAGAGCAGCCCGCCAGGCTGTGATAACCCAATGGCAGGTGCGTAAACCCCAACTCAATTCGAGCTTGATGGCCAAAAAGTCCATGGACGGACTCGACTTTCCAACTTGTATATGAAGTATTTCTTGCGTGGGTGCTTCCAAGCCCGGATAGGACTCAAAGTGCCAAATGTTGTGATCATTCTCCTTGTCATGGACTAGCCAATAATCCGGGACAGGGCCAATGGCGACGAACCATTGCTGGATGTCTCCCAATCCTGGGTCAAAGGCCAGTGAGAATCGCCGTTTCCCATGAAGGCCCGCACTAGGGATGATCTCGATGTTGTGCGGGTACCGGAGGTGCGGTGGTAAAGGAAAGGGAAGAAGTCTCGGAGCGACTCCTCCCGGCCGGTAGTATTCTTTTTCAGCGTTTTGACATAGCGGGATACCAATAGAGACAAGCTTGCCATTGGCTTTGATCGCACAGTTGATTAGCACGTATGGGTGACGTTGGGAGTCTGACTCCGACATTACGAGGGGCGCCGATAAGAAGAGCGTGTGTCGGAGAGTTAATTGCATAAGCGATCCGTCGACGACCGGGTTTTGGTCTTTGAAGAAGACGCTTTTGCAACCGGCGAATTCGTCCGGCGAGTCTGCCCACAAACCTCCTGTGATTGTGCTAGGCCGCCAACTGCCGAGAGCCCAGGCAAAGATTGACTGGTCTTTTGGATGCCTGCTGACGACGTTCTGCTGCAGCTCCCGGAAGGCGTTCTGATCAGGGTATATTACCGGGATACTCACATCGAGTATTCCCAATAGCGAGTATGCCTTATCTTCGGGCTCTCGCGTCCTTCGTCCAGCGGCCCAGCTCATTTTCTGAGCAACGGTGTAACGAGAGTGTATCTCGGGCCATAGATATGACAAGACAGTGTATGGAAGTCGCATGCTGTACCCCAGGCGATATAGGATGCGGTCCTCCGGAACTTCTCGAGATTCTTGCGTTGTCGTCTTTGTGATCTGTCCAATAAATAGTCGTTCCCCGGCGAAGACTAGGATGCATGTGGACGCCAGCAGATCTTGAAGTAACCAGCTTTCAGAGAAACATGGATGGCTAGTTTGGTACCACCGATTCGAAATACTCAGGCCTCGAAGCCACATGCAGCAGAACCTGGCTCCCTGGTAGTACTTGAACATGGACTCAACAGAACGACTGATCTCCTCTTGTGTCTTGCCCATACAATGTGGATCAAGCCAGACGTGACGAACGCAATGCTCTTTTGCCACGTACGTTATAAAGTCGAGTCTCAAGTCTTCGATGTCTTCTTCGGTGTCTTCTTCGTAGCTGTGAGAGAGAGTGATGTACTCCGGCGGGTCCTCGTAAAAGGTATGACAAGTATTGTCCTCAATATCCCAGAGTATGATTGGAACGGCGGAACCAAAGTGTGGGAAAGTTGGCGGAGACGGCGCAGGCAATGCCAGCGGGGGTGGATCGGGAGGAGAGGCGGGAGAGGGCGGCGTCGGCAACGGAGACGACGGCAACAACGATGACGATGAGGAAGCCATGATGAGGTAACGAAGAGGATAGAGCCAGAACTTGAGCCTGGTAGGAAGTAGCTGGAATAAAGTCGAAACCTGTTCTTTGGGTGACTGTATGTTGAGCGATTGTAGTTATGATGTAACGATTGCAATACTGTGGTTGACGTCCTCGATGGATGTCAATGGTGATGATGGATGTTTGGGCGACGTTGCGGAAATGTGCGAGAATGTTTGATCAAGGGGCGATTGCTCCTAATCCATGGCAGTCGCTGTTGCCTACAACTAAATCTGGCAAGTCGAGAAGCAGCTGTCTTCCTTTTAATCAAGAAGTATTGAGACCCAAAGCTGGAAGGTGGACGCTGAGTTCCTCTGACTAACACCGTCAGTCAACGACGTGGCAACGGCAACTACAACCCACACAAGAGAACATCAACGAACGTGCAAACAAACGAACATCAGGAAAAAAACCAAGGAATTGACAGCGCTGCGTAGATACTCGTAACAGTGTATTATGCTCCCACGACGCCATTGCTATGTTCGCAAAGCCCTCAAACTCCAAAGATGCCCAACCCAAAAGCCATCCCTCGTCTTGTTGACCATGGCATGATCTCGTGAGCACCAGCCGGCGAACCGGACTGACTGAAATGTAATTATCCATAAAACATGCGTAACAATGCAGAGTCCTCTCTTGCTCTGGGCGTACCAGAACTTCTGTCTTTCAGTGACGTCTTTTCTTAGATTCGTCAATCTCCTCTCCCATCTCCATGGGGTTGGTCGGGTCAATGTAAGCCGACAATCTGGTATCGCCCCAGCGAGCTCCGACAGTAACCCAAACACCTTTAATAGGGGTGTTGCCCATGACCGTCTCGCGATGGCCGCCCCAGCGCAGACGGTGCTCGCGGTCCATGGCGCTGTTGCCCAAGCCACCGTTGGTCGTCCACTCCTTGACGGCGTTCTTGATGAACTCAATCTTCCGACGGAAGTCGTTGGCGGCCGGAATTCCCTGGAGTTCAACGGGAATTTCGGGTCGGCGGCGGGAGGTGGTGGTGGGGCGAGTAGCTCGACTTGATGAGGGCTTCGTCTGGAAATTAAGTAGCGTTTGCAGAGGATATGACAGCATAGCTCTTTCGTCAAGCGCGGCAGCTCCCAAACTGCCAGTGGTTGCCAGATTATGGGCCGCATCCATAGGGAGATGCCAGAAGTGGCACCATGTCCCAGCAGCGTTCAGAACAATCTTGGTATGGTCGGGGAAGTTGAACTGCAATTTTGTCAGCCTAGTCAGGTTATTGGAACAAGGTAAGAACAAACCTGAAGATGCCCGTCGCCAAAGACCCAGCAACCAACATCACCAAAGCGTTGGTAGAAGGTCACCAAGTCCGACGGCTGAGAGTTGTTGACAGTGAACTCGGACGAGCGAATAGGTGTCTCCTCGGCGGGGACTGCCTCATCCCTGCCGTAAGCAATCATGTAGTTTGCAAACTTCTTCCACAGGATGACTCTCTCCCTCTTGCGGTGCTCGTAAACATCCCTTCCGGGGTTCAGCTTGCCAGGGGTACCGTCCTCATAAACCGGTACACGGAACTGCTTCGAGGAAACCGAAACTCGAGCCAAGCCCGTTTCGCCGTTGTTCTCGTAGAAGTGAATGTCCTGTCCAGGCGGCAGAGGCTGGTGTCTCTCAGGGTATGTCTCGTCATGCCGTCGCTCGATATGCCTCTCGGCATCACGGACAAGCATGCACGCCGAGGGAAGTGTGAGGGTCTTGCTGCTCTCGGTAGTGGGGATATCGCGCAGGATGCAGCCAACGCCACCATCGTTCAGGATGTAGCCAAGGCCGAACTTGTTTGTGTAATCTACCCACTTCACAACAACGTTGGGGTGAGGAGGGGTGACGTCCTTGGACGAGATGATGGCCATCGTGCGAGCGTTCAGGGCACGCTCCAATTCACCCTGAAGTCGACGAAGACGCTCCAACACGACATCCGGTTTTGAGCTAGCCACCGGCTCTGGGCGTTCTGACGGGCTGAAGAGCGAAGCCATTTCCGTCTTATCGGATGAGATCTTCAAGTTCTCCATCAGACCAGTCATTGTGACGGTCGGCTGGCTGGAGGACTGCGGCACCATAGCCTGACTAGGGAGGGCGCTTGTGGACTGGCTCGTTGGTAGCGGCGTTCGTCGACTGGCAGTCGCCTTTCTCAATGGCGCCTCAGACATTTGGTTTGTCCTTTGAGGTTCCGGCGCGGATTGTTGTCTGACGGATCTCGGTCGCACAGGTTCACCAGGCTGTGAAGACGCTTCTGGTGGAGGTCGTGATCTGGTGCTGCTAGCCATAGCCGGAGGTCGGTTTTGTGCTCTTTGCTGAGCAGCGAAGCTCTGGGGAGGCTGGCGCAGCAAGCCGGATGGCGCAGTCTGCGAAGCCGCAAGCTGTTGTTGCTCTCTCGTGCTCTCGGGGCGGGAAGATGACGAAGCAGCGAGAGCGCGAGCTTGACGCCTCTCGCTAGCCTGTCGCTTCTCGGCAAGCCAGTCATCGAACGGTCTGTAAACAACATCCTCACCAAGGGGAATCATTGGCGTCAAGCCAGACTTCTCCTCGGCCGCCATCTCTTTCCAGGTCTGAGTGTGAACCACCTGCACGGGTGTCCAAGGTCCAACTCCACATTCTCTGCACATGTCCTCATGGTTTCTTTGGGTGATTGCCTGCAGGTTGGAGCTCATGCGGGTCGCGTAAAATTCCGAGCCATCGGGTGGCAAGGTCAGTAGTCTGGTGGTCATGTCCTCTTCCACAGGCATGTAACCACAGGTGAAGAACGGGTGTTGAACAATGATGTCAGGGTCGGGTCTCATATCAGCGTCCTCGAGCATCGTAGCAACGCAGTCCTTGGCCTCTTGGCTGATGAACTTGGACGAAGTTTCTGGATTCGGCCATTCGTAGTCGCGTTCTCTCGCGCGGCGGTAGATTTCCTCGGTGCTCGTGGACTGGAAAGGCGGCTTGGATGTCAACATGGCGAACCTGTCTCTGTCAGCACTTTTCCACGCAGATCATCGTCGGCAAGACTAACATGATGATACCCAGACTCCAAATGTCAACCATATGGTCATGTCCCTTCTTTCCCTTCTGGAGAATCTCGGGGGCAATGTAGTTGGGTGTGCCGCACAAAGTGGTCCTTCTTATGGTTTGCATGTCCCGGCCAGTAACCAGCAACGCAGCCAATCCAAAGTCTCCGACCTTGGCGTTCATTCTGTGGTCCAAGAAGATGTTTCCCATCTTCAAGTCACGGTGAATGATTCCCTTTCCGTGCATGTATTTAATGGCGCCAGCGACTTGGACAGAGTAGAAACGGACTTCGGGCTCGGTCAGGCCCTTGCGCTTCTTGACCATGTCCATGAGAGAGCCATTGGTGCAGAGCTCGAGGACCAGGTACATGCAGTCATGGAAAGAGAATGCCCTGAAGAATTGAACAATGTTCTTCTGGTTCATCTTTGAGTGAATCTGAAGCTCGGTTTGGAACTGCGCAAGATGTTAGACTCAGAATTGAACCACCCCGACACGTGTTGCTGACCTTCTGCATCATCTTGGAGGGCATCTGGCTCCGGACAATCTTCAAGGCATATTTCTTGCGCTCTGGCATCAGATATCCTTGATAGCACACGGCGAAACCGCCCTTGCCGAGCATCCTGCCAACCTGGTAGACGGCGCCATTGGGGCGGTCTGAGCTCGGAGGCTCATCGACAGCGGCCGGGGGCTGCGGCGGCGGCTCCTTGTCCTTGGCCGCCTTGAGCTGGGCGACTGGCTTCGTCGTCTTCATTTCGATCGCCTTTGGCATACGTTGAGCGTTAGCGTCCCTAGGCGACAAGGCCTCCAAATCGACGCCCCCTTTAGCCACCAGTCTATGGGCCATGGCTGTGGCCGCGCGCGTCTCGTGTGTCGATGCGGTCTCGAGAGAGATGCGAGCTCTCGGCAGCAAGGGAAGTTATTATGCGAGGTTCAGAATCGTCCCTGGGTGGTGGAGAGGAGGGACCTGAGAATGGCACGATCGTCAGCACATTGAGCGAAAACCGCGAGTTGGAAAAGTGCAAAGAAAGACGGATTGAAGTTGCGGCAAGAAAAGTGAAGAGTGTGTCCCGGGCACCTTCTGCTGACCGCAACAAGTGCAGGAGCCGAAACAAAACGAAGGGCAGGTAGGTAGCAACGAAATGAAGGGGGACGCAAAACACTTACAAGTTTCGCAGCAGCGAGTACATGTGCGAATGGGGAAAAAAATGCTGAACAAACAGTTCCCGGCAGTCAAAGACCAAAACGAAGCAATGGAAATGCCAAATGAAGGCAGACCGGCGTAGCAACTCACACACGGATCAGAGGTGTCGGGATGATGCGCCGTTGAGACGAACGGTAAACTTTTGGGTGTGGAGTTACTGTCGCTGTTGACCTTCTTCTCGCGTACCGTTGCCGTGGAAACTGCAAGCTCGGAGCGCTAACGTCTGCTCTGGGAGCCACTCAAAGTGCCCGCTGCTGCCCCACAGCCGCCTGTTTTCGTCCTTAGGTAAGCAGACAGGGGGCTCCTTCCGCATTCAGCAACAAATGCTCCCCAGCGTGACTCGGCTTCGAAGTGCATTCAGTGAGCGACACGGTTATCTCTTCTGCAAAATAAGTGAACCGGCGACTAAGTAGATGGGATCAATGCTAAGGTCTGGTGAACTTTGAACAGTTTCATCGGCGAAACTTGGCCTAAGGCTCCGGACCCCTACCTCGGAGAGCTTCCAAATTCCAAGGTCTCACTCCGGCTGGCTAGCCGGGGGTGCCCGTACTCGATCGGCTCCGAAGCTTTTAATAAAGCGGAACATCAAATGAGCGGGTTCCGAATATTTCCCCCACGGAAGGCTCCAGCTCCCGCAGCGACGTCAGCTGCCTGATTGACAATCCCGAAGACCCCGAACTCCTTGACTTTGTACATACTTACTACGACGAAACCTCAATTGCCTTGCTTTTGAGGTCTACTGGCTCCCGCGACTCAATTGACGAGAAAACGCTCCGGCCAAGCCCGGGCCAAGACACAGCCGTAGCACGGAGCTCTCGGAGCTCGCTCCTCCAACCAACGAACCCCTCCACCCCGATCGGCGCGTGAGAACCACCCCACCATGGTGCCACTGCCTCTTTTCAAGATTGCTGCCCTCTTCGTGAGGCATGTGTCCAAGTATGGCGCGGTAAGCTCACCCTTCTCTTCCTTCATCCTACTCCCTCAGTGTGACTAACACCATCCGTCTGCAGAACCGCATCAAGGCACAAGCCCACGACCACCCAAAGTTCCGCGCCTTCGCCGCCCGCTATGGCCAGTCGATACACCAGCTCAACATGCGCCTCTCCGTCGCGCTCCTCCGTAACGTCGAGGCCGAGATGAGAGCCAAGGAAAAAGCCGAAGCGCCCACCGTCAAGACGAAAGAGCAGGTCGAGAAGGAGGAGGAAGCCAAGGCGAAACAGGCGAAGCTCGAGGCTGGACACCCCGAGGCCGCCGGCAGGCGCAAGACCTCTTCTTCGTCCAGCGGAGGAGGAACCGAAAAGAAGCCGACGAGCGTCTGGCGCCGCAAGTTCAGGCCGCTCCCCGAGGCCAAGGCCGTCGACCTCTTCGCGGACGTGATTGGCGACGCCTTCATCCTGGGCGTGGCAAGTGCCATTATCATCTATGAGTACTGGAAGGCGTCGCAGAAGCCGGATCATAACGCAGAACGAATCAAGATGTTGGACGCCAAGCTGGAAGAGCTTACGCGCCGCGAGGAGGAGCTGGCGCGCTCTGAAGAGGAGCGGCAGCAACGATACGAGGCGTTGGAGAATGCGCTGCGGGAGCTGAGGGATCCCAAAACGAAGAAGCCTCTATTGTCGATTTTGCAATCACCACCGACGCCGACGGCCGCGTAAGGGACGAGATGGGACTGCGAGTAACGTTGAAAGAGGGGACGAAGGCGGTTGATTATACGATACACCATGATACCATTGAGCGGGCTTTTACTGTACTTGTACGGTTTGTGTATAGACCTTGGGCGGCATATTTAGACGGAACCTCAACTCTTGGAAAAGGAACCAAAAGGCAAGAGCGGGCAGGTAGCTCTTGCTGTTTCCATCAATTATACTCACCTCATAGAAAGATACCAATCACAATTCAAAAATGCAATTACCATTTCACCGTTCAAGCTTAGACTTCAATTTATCTTGACCTTCACCCATCCCGAGCAACCGACTTGAATCCGACCAGACATGTGGTGCTCCAATCTTCGGAGCCGCCCTGAATGGGCACCAGCCGTCCGCGCTCTATCTGACAATTCCCTTCGCCTCAAGGGTAACGTACTCTCCGACCATGGCAGACGGAAGCTAACACCGCAACAGAGGCCAACATCAAATCGCACGACATCATCCTCCCCATCCCTGAGCAACGCCGCTCTCTCCGTCTCGTCCTCCTCTCACCAGCAGACCTCGATGGCCAGACTACAGAGCAGCGAGTCGAACGTCTCGCCAACCTCGAAGGGGGCACCAACGCAGCCGTCATCTTCCTCGTGGACCCGCTGGGACAGAAGAAGGACCCAATGGAAGCGTTCATGAAGCTTCAAATCCAGTAAGCCATATCACACACTCACACACACATCACGTCACAGTCACAATCATCATCACCGCAATCACAATCACAGCAGAGTGCAGAAAACGTCAGCTAACACCCGCCGAATAGGATGCTTGACAAGCACGACATACCTCTCATCCCCCTGGCCTCCGCCTCCGACCTACCCGACACCCTCGCCGCCGTCCGTTCCTCCGCACAACAACCGCCTCCCCAGCCGCAGCAGTCTACTCCAATCTCCCTCCTCCAGCACATGACCGCCGGGCGTCCCCTGAAAGAGCACGCCGCCAACCTCCTCAGCGAACTCGGGCGCTCCCCAGCCGAAGTAGCCGCCCTCGCCGCCACCCCTCACGGGCGCGCGCGGATCCTCGATCTGCTGGGCGAAGCAGACGGGAAGCGGGTTCTCGACTTCCTCAAGATCGAGACCAACGCGCATTGAACGGAACCATCTCGCCGTGATCGTTTGCAGGGGAGAGTGGGAAAGTGGGAAAGGGGGAGGCTTCGCGCAGGGAAAAATGCCAACTCGCTGGGTGGATGCGACGCTGGGTATTCGGATGGCATCTGTCTGCGCCGCTGTCTGACGAGAATCTCCAGATCCTCGGGCGTTCACTGGCATGACGATAAGGGGTTTCGATGGCAGGAACGGGGAGGCTGTGTTCCGTGTCGCTCACCAGGGGGTTGAAAACTCGAGACTTGAGACGAGAGAGGGGGGAGAGGGAGGGGGGATCTCAACCCGCTTAGATGGTGGGGTTTGAAGGCTTTGACAGCCAGACAAGCCACCTCCGCCAACATAATCATTGACCAGGGAAAAAACACATCAGAACCAAAAAAGAAGCGTGCCCGTCACAACTACTAGTCGTTCGTGCCTCAGAAGACTAGTTGACACCCGCGGAAAAAAGTTGTTTGGAACTACTGCCAGTTTTCACCTGTCGCGTCTCATAACGTCAGATGAAAGCCCGGGATCAATGCTCAGATGGGCGGTCGCGAGTCTCTTGACAGTTCTGAACCGGACCAAAAGCCGTGTGTGGTGTCGCAACTGGTGTGGGTGTCCAACGACAACATGAGGCACTTGCCGTCGGGGCGTGTAAAGAGCCGTCACAACCTCGTCCTTCCTTCGTCCAAGCCCAGCTTCTTCTCCTCACATCTCGGCTGTGCCCAAGAGCCGTGCTGATCAATCCCACCCTTCACACCTCACCCTCACCCCTCCCCCGCGCAGCTTGCTATTCCCACCATGAATCTACTATTATTCCTCACTAACGACGACTGCAGATCAGAACAGACAGTAACGAGATTGAGGTGCAGCAGTGCACGTTTGATCCCCCAAACGTTTAGAGTAGCCTGCAGAGAGTCAAAGTCCCAATCAAGCGGTCTTAATCGGACAATCGAGTCTTGGCTATCTCTCGGGAGGGTCTCAAGTTCACGATTCGCGAGGTTTGGTCGCCAGTCTCATCCGACTCGTGATCTACGTCAGATTTATGGTTGTTTTTCGGTTTTTCTGCCCCGACTTTTTTCGCTTCGCCTCTCGCCTTCTCCGTAGATCTCGCGAAGTGGCCGTGGAAAAGCTCTAGAATGTCTTTTTCGCTAGCTGTTCCCTTCTCTGCGTTGTGAGTTTTGCTGCAGATAGACGCCTCCAAGTGGGGATGGCCTTGGTTCCCGGTGGACTGGGTTGGGTTCACCACGGTGGAGGACAAGGGTTGTGCGGCAATAGCAAGATAGAGAAAAATGACTGACACGAGCAACTGGCAGATGCACGTTGGTGACCTCAACACGGCATTTGGGAGCCGTGACCCGAGTCGTGCCGCAGAGGCCACACCCGACACATGCAAGAGTCTTTGGTGAATGACCAGACACAGTCTTGCAAGCGGGGACCCTGAAGTTCGTTCAGACCAAGGGTGAGGGGCTGGACGATCCCATATTGTTGCCGTATTGTAGCCGTATTACACCCATATTACGTGATGGTCGTTGTGATATCGTCAAGAAAGCTTGCTCATGGACGAGAAGACGCTTGGTCCAGGTCGGATTCCGGATGGTATGCTTATCTGACAAACCAAACCTTCCGACGTATGATGGCCCCCAAAGTTTGGTGATATGAGCGCTGTTATGGAAATAGACTGTCGATAGTCTTGGTGAGGGGAAAGACCATAAGAGGGCAAGCGACCGAGGATATTTGCTATCCACGTGCAAGCGATAGAACTTGCGATGTCGGTGAGCAACTCGGCCCATTGAATCCGGGCGCGCGGGGATATGGCGTTGCATGGCATGAGAAGATCTCGCAGCTCGCTGCAAGTCGGGCCACTTGCAACGGCCATGGCCCTGGGATGGAGCTATTTCTGGCGTGGAGCTCATGTGCCGAGAGTGATGGGTTGTGATTCCAGAAGGAATTGACCGCCTCGCGAGAGCGAGCAGTCCATTGTCCAACCTCCGTCGTTGAAAGCCTGCGTGAATAGATTGCTGTGATATCTGCCCGGCGGTTGCAGTAGCACAAGTGACGACAAACCCCTCCGGGCAGATGCGCCGGCTGAGATGGTTGGCCAGACCCCCGGAGAGTGTGGGCCGCGGCCATGTGGAGTGCTGAGAGGGGAGCCAATGGCGAAGAGCCGTGAACCGCCCGCGAAAATAAAGTTGACCACACGCACTCTCAGGGCTCTCTGCGGCGATGTTCCCTCTCGTTTTTTTTTTATTTTTAGGCCTATCCTGCAGCGTACCAATGCAGACGGCGGATGTGCTGCAGTCTCGTTGATTCGGCAGGCGAGCATATTGCCAAATTGAACAAGAGTCAAATATGGCCTGAAAACCCGCCACTTGTCTACCGAGGCGATCCGGATCTGAGCAGTTTTATTGCGGTCCATCCTTTCGGCGTGATTCTGGCCCGAGGAACTATCGATTTCTTGCGTCGCAACCCAACCCCGCCGTGACAGCGTTGAATCAGACAAGCAGCGACGTGGTTGCTGGTGGTACACATGCGTGTAGTGTATCCGTAAACCACCGTGCTCGACTCGAGTGCGGCAACTGCGCAAGAAGTGCATCCCCGGAGACGCGAGGTGATACAAGGATGCATGCCCGCGCTGAAGTCGTTGACACATAGAGAGCCTCTCTAGTCCAAACCTGGCGGCGAGAGGCTGATACTGGTGGTGGTCAAGGTGATGGACAAGACGGTGGCTGCAACACAGGCAAATCCTCCCGCCTTCAACTAAGGAAAGGTAGCTCCAGCCTGGAACGATCGATCCGAGCTGTCAGCAATGACACTCGGGCGCTTGCCGCAGAATGCTGACGGTGGTTGACGCCAAAAAATCAGCGACGCTTTGAAAACAACGGCTTTACATCCCAAATGGACCGTCTGAAAAGCAGCCATCGGAGGAATGGACCTTGACGAGTTGGTCACGTCGCGGACAGGGTGTGTGTGTCGGTGTGACCGCCAGACCGGAACAGACCAGAGTCGAGGACGATTGGTAGCGGAAGCAAAGCCGCCCCCTTTCGCCCCCATCTCGACGCTGATGATTAAGGTTCTGTCGACATGGGTTGCTTGGCAGATTCGATGGGCAACGTCACTGTTCCCTCGGCGGTCTGTTCGCATACTGAAGTGCAGCGTTCATCCCCCATCTTCTGTTCGTCGGTCCGAGTTGAAAGTTGTGAAGAGAGCAGGGGCCTCGTTGCGTAACGTCGACGAAGTTGGGGGAGTGCAGGCGTTCATGCATCTGAAAGGTTTGCTGAATAAGAGGGCGTAGACACCACCGTTTTGCTCGGTTGCCATCCGCGGCGTCAGCTGTCCATGGTGAGGCTTCATTAGGTTCGCGGCGAGGCTACCGAGGATGACAGTCAACTGACAGTAACTCGCTTCCACATGGGCATTCTGAGAGAGGTCGTTGAAGCTGTTCCTCCTTTGATATCGACTCATGTGTCTCCACCTGCACTCTCGACTGCCGTGGTTGTCGTCACTCTGGTCACTGACAAGCTTGAGATGGCGTCCGCTGTGGGTCTCGAGATACAGAGTGTTCCCGCTCAAGAACAGCGGAACAGGGGAAAAAAGAAAGGGAAAAATCGATCCTTGTCCAATAAGTCCCATGTGGTAAGCCCAGCTTGTGAGCCAAACGGGGTCTGAATGGGACTGTCTTGGGGCAACGGGGGACAGGGGTGGTTCTCGGTAGCGGTCAACATCACGACAACAGCGACAGGGTTGGGCTCGGACGAGACAGCGCCTGCGACCGGGCGGCGGACAGCCCGTCCCATCTTCTCAAACCACATGTGCCTCAGCACAGCCATTCTGGAACTTGCGTCTGTCTGAGGCGGTTTTGATCAGCCGTCTCAGGGCTTGGGTGAGGATCAGATGGCATGAACACACTGGGTTTTTTGCTGAAGGCTCAAAGGGATTGCATCTTGTCTGAAGTTCGGGGTCTTTGGGCTGTGTCGGGTCTTTTCTCGCAATTGGGTGTGTATGAGTGGGTGGTGCACGATCTCCGTTACGCTTTCCACGCCATCTGGAAGATCGATTGAGTTCGTGCGACAGGTGAGCTGTGTAGGAGGAGCGGGGAGAGCATAGCACAGCACCGCAGCGCGAGAAGGGACGGGTGGGAGCCTCTCACTGGCAACTGCGTGGATTCCGCGGCGGTGGTTGGGCTGTGTGACTGCTGTACTTTTCTTAGACGACGATGTCTAATTCTGTATTTGCACCTACCAGGGACGGGCAATGGCGGGAAATGTTTCTTTCGACCATTTGTTTTCCGTCCCCAAGTTGCCTATCGTAGATTTCTCTCAACGTTCATTTGCTGAAATGGCCGGGCTAGATAGATTAAATCGACCGTTGGGCAATTTAGATTGTCGATTTCTCCTCCAAAAGTGGGTTGGGAAACGCAACCACGGCGACAATTAGCACTTTACCCAGTAAGCAATTACTGGAGGGCTGGTCTTTCCAGGGCATCTCAGCGCTGCGATGGGTGCGCTGGGGGCTAGGTAGTTGCTAGGGGGCTGGGCTGGCTTCGTCTGTCTTGGGCATTGGACCGTGGTGTCGTGGAAGCGAGGACAGCGACAACCAGCAGAAACCTGGGACGACACCTCCAGGTCCGCGCAGATACATGTCATCCCACCACACGTTTGGTGTGTTCGGAAGTATCCCGCTAGGATGCGATGATCTGACGGCAGACCAGACGGCCCCAGTCTCACCCCTGGTCCCTTGGCTGCAGGGGCACCTCCCAGATGCCCCACCCTTCGCCTGCCAAAGGTGAAGCGGCAAGGGGTCTCATTGGCCCGAGCTCGTTCTCTAACCGCCCACGACTTGGTATTGCAAGGCCAATCACCGTGATGCGTGAACCTCTTGCCAATTCTCTCTCTCCTCTCTGGGCGAGTCTCTACCAATTCGAACCGTTGCTCGCCTCCACGCTTGCTCAACTCATATTGCTTGCAGCAGGAAACAATGCATTGCTTCCTTCCCTCCTCGGGCTACCTCCACATCTACGTACCTTACTATGCAAGACTCGTTCCTGTCCCTATCCCGGCTACCCTTGCATCCGTACCCGCCGGCCTACATCCCTCACCCACGTCCGCTCACTGCTTATTGCTCACAGCGAGGTTACGAAGCCAAGATGCTCACGCAATATGCGCCCTCTACCTCGCGCTCTCTTGTAATTCCCTCTACCGCCATGTATTTCCCCATCGCGCAGCAGTCAAGTGACGGCTGCAACCCCATCACACCCCGGGCCCTGGCCCTTCTAGTGCGCTGTCCACGCGTGTGTGACCACCTTCAACTGGCTGTCGACTGAGATCATGGGCGGTCTCGGCCGTGGCTGGGTCCTGCTTCTGGCGGGTAATGCTACAGTCTGCGCTGCTCGACGGACGTACGATGCCGCTCTGCGCGCCGCTTTCTGCACTCTGCACTTCTTTCTTGCATCCATTCCCGCCCCAGATCAAGAACCATGAACGCTTAACCCTGGTCTTCCCAAAGCCGGCGTTTCTTAAAACTCGTCTGCCTCCAGCTCTCGCGTGTGCACCCTTTCCGTCGTTTCCTGTCTACCACCTTTTTCCTCTTTCCCTCGTCCGCCTCCTTGCTTCACCAGTGTCCCTGACAACCGTACTGTCTGATCTTCAAACAAACTTCATGCGACGGGGGCGATAGAGCACGGATCCCTGACGAACATCACGTCCTACCTTACTGCGACTCCACCACAACGCCTCATCATCCTGACCTCTGCCTCACACACTTACCCCGTACCTGTCTTCACACAGCGGCTTCCCGGCACTAGGAGAATATTCCCACACAGAGCCTCACAGGAACATCACACGCCGTTGCCATCATCCTCACCAAGACCCTCACCATTGCTCCACCACAACCACAACATCGCAAACCAACTTGGGCTTGAACCACCGACCACCCCCTGGCTCCGCCTCTTATCGTCTGCCTGCCTGGGCTATAGCAGACCAACAACACTCCCCAACACCCTCGCGCAACCAGAAACGTCTCAATGCCGCTCGGATGCCCGCTGTCATCATAGATCAGATTGCTCGAACGTGGATCTCTAGAGAACTCGCCTCAGTATCGAGCCAGAAACACCCGATAGTAGTGATACCCTCCCCAGCCAGCTAGCCCGGGGCCACATCCTGATACAAGCCTCAACCAGCCTTCTGCGCGGCTCGGTGTCTTGCCCTCTGGGCTGGGCAAGCCCACACTTCCCTCGACACCTCCTCTCCACCCATCACCGCCCACCTCACCCCCCCAGACCCCTGGTCTGTTGGCACTTCCACTCCAGGACGTCTCATCCCATCCCGACTCTTCTCGTCTCAATATAGATCTGTCTTCCCTCCCCGCCTTGGGATCGGTTGACACTTTTTAGTCCTTCTCTCTCGCACCTTCTCTTGTTTTGCCTCGCCAGCGCTGTGCACTAGCCTGTCGATAGCCTTCTTTTAATATCGACATACTTCTGTTCGACGCCTTCACTTCTTCCTTCAACCCGCAGGTCCGGTACCTATTCCTTTCCTTTCGCCGTTGCACGGTTCTCTTCGACTGAGTCGCCTTTTTTGCACCAACCCGATTTTATTACGCAAGAGAGGACTCCGATCTCGACGACCGTTTCCCTCGTTCCCTTCATTCGCTGGTTTTCGGGTTTTTGGGTAGCAAGAGGTTCAAACGACAATCAAGATCGCACGAGGTCATCGAAGGGTTTCAGCGCAACAGGCAGAAAAGGATATCACTAAGACGTTTTTATACGACACGCAACTGAGCAATCAGAAAGAGAGAGGAAAAGAAGGGTTCAAGACATCAACAAAGTCAACATCAATATTTCGTAATCGAGAAAGATGGGTCGTCTTATCAAGAACCACTGGGCTCGCCTCATCGTCATGAGCGCTGCAGTTTGTAAGTCCGGACTTACACCAACGGGCCCAAGCCCACGCCATCGCGCTAGTTGCTAACTCTATTTGACAGACCAGTTTGGAGCCGCTCTCGAGGGCTTCTTCTGGCCCAAGATCTTTTGGGACTTTTTGACCAAGACCCTGGATCCGGCCGTCAAGCCTATACCGGTATTGCAGATTATCAATCTGATCATGTCGCTGTTCATGGTGGCCCTCGAATGGCCCGTGCCTCTCATCGCCGGCAGCGCGATCCACCGCAGTCTGGAGTTCCGCCTCATCATCCTCCCTCTCACGACTCTCGCCGCCGCCCTCATCTACCAAGGCACCAACGCTGCCCTTTACTACCTTATCGCTCTCGTCGTCTACTTCTGGGCCTACAGCGAAGGAGAGGTATGTTGGACTCGAATACTGACAGCTTGATCAATTATACTAACATTTTTATCAGATCATCTGCGCTAAGCCCTGGACACTCCCCCAAAGAGGAGGCGCTCGCGGCAAGGTCTAAATTCAAAATCTCGCCTTCTACGCTCATCACCCGGTGTGCACAACCCGTCTCGCCTTCGCAGGTTTACAACCTGACCAAGAGACAACCCGTGTTAAACACTCAACTCTACGACGAGCAACACCAACCTCCACCCGCAAACTCGGACGAACCTACGAAACCCTAATCGTTCTTTCTCTGAGCAATGATTCCAACCGAATTTCTTATACATGTTTTTAACGATACGATTTCAATCGAATATCACGGCATCTAGCATCGGCGTTTTTCCTCCTCAATCCGATAGGGAAAAATCGAGTTTTCTACTTCTTTCCAACTGTCCATTAAAAAATACCAAAAAACCAATACGGCTTAAAAACGGACCTTTCGAAAGACAAGAAAGATTTCCTTTCGGGTCAATTTTCTCTCTTCAAGTCATCTCTAAGCGTTGGGCGAACCACTTTCTTCTGTGGTGTGTGGGTGGTGAAAGAGGAGGCAAGGTGGACAGGGGGGCAGGGTCAACCATGTTGGTATTCGTTCGTCCTGTTTCGCAAGAGCGGGGACCTTCTCGAGCCTCATGGGCTGACGTCGGTGGCCACGGAGACAGGAGGCATCCTAGGCGGTTATATCATCCCGAAGCCCGGCTCAGCACCATCTTGGGTTGTGGGGCTCGGATGGATGGGATGGAAGGTGGTAAGAAGAAGAAGAATGTGTGCCCCTTCTACCAAGTAAGGGAAGGGGGGAAAGAAGCCATCGCTGTCAAAAGAGAACGTGGCCTTGGATACCATAGCGAATAGCCATACCAATGCTACAACCTAATGTCAAGAAGACCAGAACTTGCCAAAGCAACTTGCATGATACCATCCATCGGCCCATTGTGAATAACCAACCCAGCCCACCCATGCCTTGCTCTGCTCCCTTTGCCCTCCCTCCCCCTCAGTTGCCGCTTGGGGAAAACTTGCTCAAACTTCACGGTAAAGACGGCAAACAAGCTTAACGCACTCTGACATGTTCACCCCTACTTTTCTTCCCATCCTTCCAGAAGAAAGACAAAAAAAAAACCTTACATCATTTGACAAGACCCTGAGTAAGTATCCAGTCAGCCCTCCTCCCGCAAGTAGAAGCCGCCTACGAAAAAGTTGCAACCTCGCAACCCCGGACTTCTCGTATTCAACCCAGGCCATGTTGTCTCGGGGGCCCGGCGGAGAAAATTTAAACAAGAGATGCGGCTACAATCTTGCAATTTGCGTAGGGCAGTGCAAATTGCAATTGTGGATTCGCCCGTTGCAATCCCCCTTCACATATAGCCCGGGGTTGCGGAGGTGAAGCGGTTTTGCCCAACGGCCAGTTGCCCCCAAAACGGGACGATATCACCGCTTCTATTATCATCGCAAGCGTTGTATATGCAAGGAACAAGCAAGTCAAGGAGGAGACAGAGAGAGAGAGAGAGTATTGGCGAGATTTCTTGAGACGACAGCGAAGAAGGGGGGAAAAAAACGGGCAGGGGCCGTCTTTAGGTCTCCACGCTTACAACACCCGCCCGAAACACTGTCGAAACGGGCGCACATCACGAGCAGCGAGTGTTGGACGGTGACTGACACCCCCACCGCACCGATTTTTTTCTTTTTGACAGGACACACCACCGCTCTCTCGCGTGTGTTGCGTGCGCCCCAAGAAATCGTCTGGTTTTTGGTTCCTGCAGTAGCTGCACCTGTGTTGCTTGTGGGTTTGGGGGTTAACAAGTCTTTATATAGCCCAGGCGCCCCCGGGCGGTCGGTTTTGTTGCTTCATGATGACCAAGCGGTTGGAAAGCGGGGCCTCATGGTTGTCACTGTGAGTTTAGGTGCGCTGTCCGGGTGAAGTTGACTGGGCGGAGCTGCACGTCTTACTTCAAAAGACTATCAAGTTAAATGATGAAGGCATGGTCGGAATATAACCATTGCCTTGATGCAGACGGAGTAGAAATAACAACAGCGATAAACAAGGGAGTGTGATGGCTGCTGCCAATGCTCGCCCTGGCCATCATCGGTAGCAGCGGCAAGTATTGTACATACTTGGCGGGATGCTGATGTTTGACAATCACACAACAATAAGACGCCAAGTAAGGAACGAAAACGAATTGGGATCTCATGCGCTCATGATTAACTATCTCATCGCTAAGGTAGAAATCCATGCAATCGACCCGTGACTTAACACTGGCGTCGATATGAGCCCCTGATGGACTCGGGGGGAATGTTTAAGGTTATTTAGCAAGGTCGCATCCCACTTTCGTAGTAGCCCACCCGCGCCAACCTTCCCCGCCATTGCAATGGCCATAAGAGACACGATTCATAGTATGGTTCCCATGTTGATGTTGAATATCCTTCGCCCAGCGCAATTCCTTCGCTGACCACTTCTGCACAACATCATCGCTCAAAATTCAACGCTCTGATCCATTACGCCTGGATGATCTTTGCGCACCTCTCGAACTGTGGACATGTCTTGAGACCGCCCTTCGATGGCGAGATGCGTGCCCATGTCGACTGTTGCCAGTGCATGGTCTTGCCAGAGAAGCCTCCTAGTGGGCGACCATGCCGCCCTGGGAGTCGTTCTTGGGGCCTTGGCGGTCGGGGAACTATCGAGAGAATCGTCAGCATGGTTGATCATTTCAGACTCAACGTGATGCTCACCTCAACGTTCTGTGTGTCACCCTTCTCAAGAATCTGCTTAATAACATCATCCTCGTCGTGGGTGCCGAACTCATTCTCCAATGAAGCCTTGGAGGCGGCATCGTAAGTGCCCTGTGCGCCCTGCCTAACTGGGTTGTTAGCCGCCGTGCGTACCATTGAGGCTGATGAGGTGATGATGATGGGGTGAGGGGTAGGTCTCCAGGGCGGTCGGCGGGTACAACGCGACTTTTGGCCAACCACTGACGAACCAAGCCGCCATTATGACATTACTGGGTATCACCAGCCGCCAGGGTCGCCAAAATGGCCAAAAAGGTATGGAACGATATACCGGTAGACTTAACGATGTGTAGAGAATGTGGTGGACTTACTTGTGCGTGACGAAGATCTTGAAGGATGAGACGAAGTGAGCCAAGGGAATGGACTTGTCGCCCTTCCACTTCTTGTACAGCTCGGGGTCTTCGACGAAGATGAGGAAGTCGTCGCTGGAGCCCTTGTAGTGGACCTTGGTCTGCTGAGCCTCGCCGCGAACCATCTTGGCTGTGGTGTGGGTGTTGTAGGTGGTAGGTAGGTGTGGTGATGGTAGTGTGATACTGAGCTCCGATGGAGGTCTTGCGCTGGTGTTGCTGTGTATGTGAAGACGAAGGTCGTCGGGTATCTTGTTATCGTTGAGGTGATGGTGATTGATCTGTGAAATAAAAGGAGGAAAGAGCTTCTTAACAGGCTTTTTAAACCGTAGTCTAGAGAGGGAAGCTTCCTCAGCTAAGGCAGGAGAGGGCAGGAGCTGTACCATAGTACAGCTTGTGATTAGGAAGCTACGTCATAGGTGCGGGAACACGCGACTGCCTTTCATCACTGCCCCGCCATTCGAGCTTGCCCAGGGAGGGAGCGGGGCACCAGTGCCTCCGTGCTCCTTCCAGGTACGTCGCCATTAGGTACCGGGAACACTGAGCGTTCCTGCATTACACCACTCTAGTACGTCACTGCTAATTCTCTGACCAAGATTTAGGCCAAAGGGGTTTTCACACGTTCCGCCTAGAATGATCCAGATGGAAAAGGAACATTGGGGCAGGTCCATCCTCCTTGGAATTCCCGCGCTCTTGTGTTACGGGGTACATTGACGCAAGTCACCCCAACCTCGCTGAGCAGCAATCACCACAGCAGCATGCCATTGTGGGGCTGAAGAGCTGGAGCTGAACCTGGTGGAAGCTTCCCAAAACCTGGAGAGGTCGGACATCCGTTTACGTTCTCCCAGAGGCAATCAGAGATCAAGCCACATTGCAAACCCTCACGATGGCCTCACTGACATAACATGCGACACGTACGTCAAAGGCCCCAGCTTTCATGCAATGGAGGGGTATCATTATGCTCTCGTCTGCTCGACGACCAAAGCAGCCTAATGCTGCATAAACTAAGAATAGCTTAGGACAGGTCACCTCTGGCCGACTGCCTCGGGTACCGTAAATTACCCAACGAGGGGTCAATAACGAGTATGATATCTTCATGCTTCCATCCAAACCCAATCTATCAACCGTGGTGATGAACATTCGTTAGTCATAGCTTCCTGCTCATCGGAAGAAGCTTCGGATGCCCTGCACCCAGTCCTCCTTGTTCAATGTTCCAACTCTTCCCCATCGTAGTGACGGCTTGTGGGACAGCCTGGGCATCTTTTGTGCTCGAGCTTGGTTAACCACGTCCAGTGGACGAGGAGACCTCTTGGACGGCATTGGGCTTCGACGAGCTCGAGGGATATTATTTCCCGATGCTGTACGCAGAACAATCGGCCTAGAATGTAGAGCGTTCCCAGCCACTCCTTTGTCGCATTCTAGCCGCAGCCGCTCAATTGGATCAGCGTGCACGTCAAGCTTGACCGGGCCCAACATTGGCGTCGTGGGAGCGCTGACCGTGCTTTTGAATTCGACATCGTCGTCAATCTTCGGGAGCCGGGCAGTTGTTTCACTCGCTTCATCATCGGAAACGTGCTTAGCGTCGAAAGGCTCAGCCTTGTTAAGCTTGGTGGAAGGTCCGTGATGTGCGTCCTCCTGTTTCTCGCCCGAGTCATCCTCTGACATAAACTTGCCTATGCTAGCCACGCTGTTTGACCTCTTCGCGAAGGAGCTGGCAATGCTTGCCACACTCAATTTCCGCATCACAGT
This sequence comes from Colletotrichum horii, assembly GCA_027406005.1. NCBI lineage: Eukaryota > Fungi > Ascomycota > Sordariomycetes > Glomerellales > Glomerellaceae > Colletotrichum > Colletotrichum horii. Next base: position 4,674,937 of record JANVYB010000001.1, on the reverse strand, counting down.
GCTGGCGGAACTCCGAACAAGATGCTCGCTGCGGGACCTGCTATTCATGCTAGGGAACGGCAGCACGTCGCGACTCCAGATGTCAGACATCAAGGCCTCTAGTCGTGCTCTTTCGCCTCGCGGAGGAGCAATAACGGGTATGCGTGGGTTTGCTGTTGTGAGCAGCGACTGCGAACGATTAATCGATGAGCTTGAGGTTCCCTCCGAGCCATCCCGCATAACGCTGGTGTTCTTCAGGATGACCTGGCACAAGGGCGACTTCGGGCCCACGGTTGTGGCACGATGGATCGATATTCGACGAGCAACAGTGCCTTGATTGGGGTCAGCAACAATCAGCACTTTGGCAGTCGCAACAACTGACCTGGTTTTCTAAACACTGTGCCAAGGCTTCGGATAGGGAGAGCGAGAGAGCTATACAAGTTGGGATCGACCTGCTCCTCGTTTCTCTTGTTGGGAGCCGACAACCTGCGACGCCATTCCTCCTGCTCGCGCGGCGTGCAGGCAGTCATGAGTATTTCATACAATTGAGAGTCGCATTCGAATACAAGTTTCCACGAGAACGGAGCCGTATGGCACTGTAGACCTGCGCTTGTGTTAGTATAACGGGCCAAAGCAGACAGTGAGAAGGGCACCTACCCCGACCGTTGTCCGTTTCTTCAATTTTGATACCGTTCAAGTTGACACATGCCTGGATCGTATAAATCTGGTCGACCTTGCTGGCCGAAGCTAGACACAGGATATTGTGGTAGAGAAGGCAAATCATGTACTGCCCCTTGGCACCCTCCTTGGTTTGCCAGCAAATATGCAGCACACCGCAAAGTTCGACGTGGCCAAAGGATCGGATGCGATTCTTGGATGCTGCATCTAGCTTTTGTTCGGGGAAAGCCAGCCGATCTTGGAGAATCCACGTCTTTTCCAGGGTGGACTTCATCCGAGTGTCGTTGGTTGCCCGGTTGATCTCCGCCGTCGCCTCTCGCAACCGGAGAAGGGCACTCTCCACCTCCATGTGGGAGTTGGGGCAGTCTGCGACGGGCGTGTATTTCAGGAGCTCGGCAAACAATAGCGGATACTTGCAGATGCGCTGAATCGGCTGGTTGCATGTCAGCTTGTTACACGCATCTAAGACTCTTGGTGTTTACCTTCACGAGGAGGTCTCCAATGGTCAATGACTTCTTTGATTGATCGGCATGGGAGTTTGCAGAACCTAATGAAGAAGCCAGCGCCTCGATACCCCTTTGGTAAGTATCCCATTGGGGCATGGTGCGGTGGGCTGAGGCGACATCCTTGATCATCAGCTCATACTTGGCTCCGTATTCCTCATAAACGAAGAACCGGTTCATCTCGTGTTCTGTTAGCCACGGGTGTTTGCAGTAACTTAAATTGGCTGGGAGCCTACCTTTCTGCTGAAGACTTTGGCGACGGCGCCAGCTGTCTGTGCTTCTGACATCATCCCAGGAACATCTTGCAGCCAGCTTATGGCCCTATCGTCTTCTGGTACAGAATCGAGACTCCTTAGCCGTTGGTGGCCACGGGTAGGGACTTTGCTAGTTGTAGTAGGGACGTCTGCTTGCGAATACTCAGAGTCTGGGACAACTCTGTGCAGTTCCCCCAAGAGCTCTTCGTGGAGTTCGACAATGTCGGTAAGATTTCGATTGATCGAAGACCTCAAACCCATTGGCAACGTTGGGAGGGACGCAAGAATCGTAATGTATACCTGCGATGTTTAGCTCTGTAGGCCACTGTGTTTGGCTGGAGACGTACATTCATGAGGAAGCGAATATCCCCAATGTAGCCTTCCTCGGTTTGAATGAGCTCCTCCAAGATGCGCCGGCGCTGTAAAGCACGCTCTGTTGCTATCGGGTCAGCCCTCACAGGCCACTCCACATGGCAACTGTCCTCTGAACACCTCGCTGCGGTGAAGGAAGCTCTACTGCTGCGATCGGTTCTGGACTGGGCAAAGGAGCGGCGGGTGTATCCCCGAGGACGTGACATAACGCTGCCGCTCGCAAGACTGACACTAGCACTTCTCACTGCCGCAACAAAACCAAAAGATGAGCCTGATGATGACCTCCTGTGTCGAGTCCTCCGAGAGAGAGCTGACCTATCAGCCGAGTCGAGGAGTTTCCAGGGTAATGTGCCATCAGCGTTCATAGCTTTGGGGCGTTGCCTAGCTCGTCGGTGCAGGTTCCTCATCCATTTGTGAAAAGGTCCGTGGTGTTTACCTGGCGCGTCTGACTCTGACAGCTCCTGAACGTCGTCGTCGCTGTCGTCCATTGAGATGCGAGGAAATGGGGTAGTGTTGCCGGAGGAGTTGTTACTATCGTGCTCGAGCCCAAAAGCAGCCATGCCACTCAGAGTGTCCCAAATTTCGACGCCGTCAATATGTAGGCCCTCAAGTTCAGATGAAAGGTCGACATCTTCGAGTTGGTCGTCCGTGGTGGATGAGTTTTGCCGGGGCGTTGGCGACCGGGTATTGGATGTGGCGGGACATGTCTTACGGGTGATTCGGACGGAACCTGAGCGGGAACTTCTTCCAATAGATGCAGAGTCTGGTGGCGATGGCGATGCCATTTTGAGGTCCAAGAAAGAGAATGGTAAGACTGGGTTCCAAGACACCAAAAAAGAGAAGAAGCAAAAAGCAAGCCCAAGAGGATTCAAAACATGATGTACGTGAGCAACACCAAGAGATGAACGATGCAAAATTGGTAGGACTGCGAGCTACGGGAGAGGGTTTTTTTCGGGAGGGTTGAAGAAGCCAACGAGGATGATGTCGCGGCTTGGAGCTCCTGACTCAAGGAGACGGGACGAAGTCCTGTGGGGGTTGACTAGAGCGAAGGAGGGAAGGGAGGAGTTGGAGAAAGAGCAGGAGGTGGGATGGCTCTTTCAACACGGCAGAGGAGGAAGTCTGGAGGCTAAAACAGACAATGGAATTGAGGAGTGGAAAGTCCTGGCCGAAACCACGTAGTTGGAACTTGGCCGGGACTGCATATCGCGCGCACTTGCTTCGCCGGCTTCGAGTCCTGACGACGATCAAGCTGCATAGCTCTCACAGGTTGGCTGCTACGAGAAAGCGCGGCGTGGTACGGACCTGCAGTGGACAGTCGCACCCGGCGAGTCTACCAACGAACCGGACGGGAGGAATGCAGCTGCGGCACGCAGCGGACGAGAAAATGCAGAGCTAGTGTGAGACTCGTTGTCGGGTCAAGATCCGTGGATCTTGCGTCGACGACGTGAATTGGACGGCGGCGTTGCACCAACGACCAGCCGGAACATGCATACGATGCTGATGCTGTCCTCTGCTCCGGACGTGACGATTGGGACTGATTGAAGCTCGATGCAGGTTTCTGAAGATGGCGTCCTTCATACATGGCCAGCTCAACATGGCGGTGACGGGCCGCCTTCTATCAGCGCCATGTCTCGACGAGCGGCGTAGCGAGCGGGAGACAAAGGACGCTCTGTCTACCGGTCTCTTTGGCGTGTACCGGTCATCAAGATTTGCCATCTGTTCGCCCCTGCCCAACCATTGGCTTCGGTGGCTTTGCCCAGCATCGCGCGCCCGAGGAATACAGCAAGATACGTGGAAAAGTTTTGAGACCTCAGCGACTTTGGAGTGGGTATGAAGACGTTAATCGCCGCCAACGGCCCACGTCTTCGTCCTACCTTACGCAAGACATGAGCCCACGATGCTATGCATGCGTTGCATTGCCGTTCGCCGCATGTTCGGCTTCGTTTAAAACCTGACTCGGTCTCGGCGATGAGTCTGGTGGTTCCGGAGCGGCCTAGTCCCAGTCCAGGAAAGACGGGGCCCGCGGGCCTTGGTTCGGATCGGGAATGGGCAGTCGTTTCGTTTCTGAAGTGTCCTTTTCACGTTTGCCCAGCGCTATTATGTAAGCAACATCATCACAGTTCGCTTACATAAGTAAGGCACCTGGATGGATCGATAAGGCGGCAGCTGGATACATCAGACCTCACCAATTGATAGGCTCTCATGTCGGGTAAAGTACGATAAAGACAGGGGTCAACACTTTGCCGAAGTAAGCTTACTAATTAACGAAACGAAGGCATCCACTCCCAGGCCGTCAATCCGACACCTGAGTGCTGAACAATGCGAGGGTGCCACCTGGTGCCCAGGTGCTCAGATGCAATGCTCAGCAGCAGCGAAACTCAGTGTTTGATGATGACCTGTCCCTTCTGCTGCTCTGCCCTACGCGCTCCCCGCCCTGGCTGGAGTTGCCGTCTGCAGCGTGAGACCTTGATTGGCTCTTGCCCCACGTTTTCTAGCCTCATCGTCGCAGTGGCTAGTCCCCGATCCGGCCAGGGAAACACAGGGGAAAAGCTGGGACCTTGGGGCCTTGGGACCTCTGTAGCAGGGGGCGCCCCCCACCGAGCCTAGCCGGAGACGGACTAGCTCGGGATCTTTTCTCGACGGCAAAAAAAGTAGAGTTGCAGAAGGGTAGCCTGGCACCGGCCGCTGAACGAACACGTAGAGCGTATTGGAAACTGGCTGTTCGGCGACGATTTCAGCTTCCTGCCCCACCGCCAGTGCAATAAGATATGCTGGCTGTCTGATCTCTACTTTTTCCAGCACCTTCTCTCCTTCATATCTTCGACTCCTAAACCTTTTGTTCGGTACAGGTCTGGAGCTTCTTTCCCTCTTCCTCCCCTGTTGAAGAGCTACCGTTCTCGTTCCCATCAATACGCCGGATCTCGATATCGATCACCGTTGAAGCTCGGCTAGCTGTTGCCGGTTCTCGATAAGCCACGTTCCGCGCTCGGCGCATCTTTCGCGATGGAGAGCGCTTTCGCCTCACCCACCGACAAGGTCCTCTCTACCCTGGGAGTGAACCCCAATACCGGTCTCACTGATGAGCAAGTCATTGCTTCAAGAACGAAGCACGGCAGAAATGGTGAGTTGCTTCGCGACACGAAACCCGAAACCCACGATAGCTCCGTGCTAACGGTCTGTCCGCAGTCATTCCCGAAGACCCGCCCACTCCCATCTGGGAGCTTATCCTCGAGCAGTTCAAGGACCAACTCGTGATAATTCTTCTCGGCTCAGCCGCCGTCTCGTTTGTCCTCGCCCTGTTCGACCAGGAGGAAGGCTGGAGCGCCTTCGTTGACCCAGCAGTGGTACGTAATCCCAGATGCATATACCCACAATACCAAGACTTTCTCGGGCTAACAGTGCCGGTATTCCAGATTCTGACCATTCTCATCCTCAACGCCGTCGTTGGTGTCTCACAAGAGAGCAGCGCCGAGAAAGCCATCGCCGCCCTCCAGGAGTACTCCGCCAACGAGGCCAACGTCATTCGCAATGGCCATGTCTCCCGCGTCAAGGCCGAGGACCTCGTCCCCGGTGACATCGTGTCCGTCCACATTGGTGATCGCATCCCTGCCGACTGCAGACTTGTCGCAATCGAGAGCAACAGCTTCGCCGTCGATCAGGCTATCTTGACCGGAGAGAGTGAGAGTGTTGGCAAGGACCACACCTTCGTCGTCAAGGATGACAGGGCCGTTTTGCAGGACCAGGTCAACATGTTGTTCTCTGGAACGACTGTTGTTACTGGTCGTGCTAAGGCTGTCGTTGTCTTGACCGGATCTCAGACGGCCATTGGTGACATTCACGAGAGTATCACTGCTCAGATCTCCGAGCCGACTCCCCTCAAGCAGAAGCTCAACGACTTTGGTGACAGCCTCGCCAAGGTCATTACGGTCATTTGCATTCTGGTTTGGCTCATCAACATCCCCCACTTCAGCGACCCCAGTCACGGAAGCTTCACCAAGGGTGCCATCTACTACCTCAAGATCGCTGTTTCTCTTGGCGTTGCCGCTATTCCCGAAGGTCTCGCTGTCGTTATCACTACCTGTTTGGCTCTTGGCACGCGCAAGATGGCTGCAAAGAACGCCGTTGTCAGAAGTCTGCCGTCGGTTGAGACATTGGGAAGCTGCAGCGTTATCTGCTCCGACAAGACCGGTACTTTGACTACCAACCAGATGAGTGTGAGCAAGATCGTCTACCTCAACGAGACTGGCAGCGACTTGGTCGAGCTTGATGTCGAGGGCACCACTTTTGCTCCCAAGGGTTCCATCTCCTTCAATGGCGAGAAGGTCACTGATCTTACCCGCTCGTCTGCTACCATTCGCCAGATGACTGAAGTTGCGGCTGTCTGCAACGACTCCAAGCTCGCGTACGACGCTAGAAGTGCTGCCTACTCCAACATCGGCGAGCCTACCGAGGGTGCTCTGAGAGTTTTGGTTGAGAAGATTGGTCCCTGCGCCCCGTCCAACAGCAACCCTGAGGACTGCATTCACTACGCCAGCTCCAAGTACGAGAATGATCTCCCCCGCCTTGCTACCTACGAGTTCTCCAGAGACCGCAAGAGCATGTCTGTTCTGGTTCAAAACGGCCAAGAGAAGAAGCTCCTTGTTAAGGGCGCTCCCGAGTCTATCATTGAACGGTGCACTCACGCTCTGGTTGGCGCCAATGGAAAACGTCAAGCCCTCGACCGCAAGCTCTCTGATCTGATCTCCAAGGAGGTTGTCGACTACGGCAACCGGGGTCTCCGTGTCATTGCTCTCGCCAGTGTCGACAACGTTGGCAACAACCCCCTGTTGAAGTCAGCAAAGTCTACCGCGCAATACGCACAGCTCGAGCAGAACCTCACTTTCCTTGGTCTGGTTGGCATGCTTGACCCCCCTCGCCCCGAAGTCGCCGCCTCTATTCGCCAGTGCAAGGCCGCTGGTATTCGTGTCATTGTCATCACTGGAGACAACCGCAACACTGCGGAGAGCATCTGCAGACAGATTGGTGTCTTCAGCGAGTATGAGGACCTCAAGGGCAAGAGTTTCACCGGCAGAGAATTTGAGAACTTGAGTGAGAGCGAGGCTGCCGAGGCCGCTCGTACTGCTTCCCTGTTCTCCCGCGTTGAGCCCAGCCACAAGTCGAAGCTTGTTGACCTGCTCCAGCAGCAGGGTGAGGTCGTTGCCATGACTGGTGACGGTGTCAACGATGCCCCCGCTCTCAAGAAGGCTGATATCGGCGTTGCCATGGGCTCCGGCACTGATGTTTCTAAGCTTGCCGCCGACATGGTTCTTGCTGATGACAACTTCGCCACCATTGAAAGCGCCATTGAGGAGGGTCGTTCCATTTACAACAACACCCAGCAGTTCATTCGTTATCTCATCTCATCCAACATTGGTGAGGTCGTTTCCATCTTTTTGACTGCCGCTCTTGGCATGCCCGAGGCATTGATTCCTGTTCAGCTTCTCTGGGTCAACCTGGTCACTGACGGACTTCCCGCTACCGCTTTGTCGTTCAACCCTCCTGACCATGATATCATGAGACGTCAGCCGAGAAAGCGTGACGAGCCTCTGATCGGCGGCTGGTTGTTCTTCCGCTACCTGGTCATTGGCACTTACGTCGGTGTTGCGACTGTGGCCGGTTACGCTTGGTGGTTCATGTACAACCCCGAGGGTCCCCAGATCAACTTCTCGCATCTCTCTCACTTCCACCGCTGCTCCAGCGACTTCCCCGAAATTGGCTGCGAGATGTTCGCCAACGATGCCGCCAAGTCTGCCTCGACGGTTTCGCTGTCAATTCTCGTCGTCATCGAGATGTTCAACGCCATGAACGCTCTCTCCTCCAGCGAGTCTCTCCTGTCTCTGCCTCTCTGGGCCAACATGAAGCTCGTCTACGCCATCACCCTCTCGATGGCACTCCACTTCGCCCTGCTGTACACTCCCTTCCTCCAGGGCCTGTTCTCCATCCTGCCCCTGAACTGGAACGAGTGGAAGGCGGTCTTGTACATCAGCGCCCCCGTCATGTAAGTTGCTCCTTGCCCCATTTTCCGATGTTTTACTAATTTCTCTCTAGTCTTATTGATGAGGGTCTCAAGGCTGTTGAGAGATCGTTCTTCAGTCAGAAGAAGGCGATCGCATCCTCCAAGGCAAAGAAGGAGGCTTAGATGGATAGAGATCAGCCCAAGCTAGATCATAGACCACTTGTACCATAGTAAAGCTGGCATATCTTACACACAGTGTACATAAGACAACGCCATAGCACTACACTTAGGCTAGAAGCCCCAAAAGAAAGTGATTGTAAAACAAGGTCATTCGTCTAGTTCATGTAGGCCTCGGAGGCCGTCATAGTGGATTGTATCCATCTATTGGTACAGCTAGAAACCGTCTATTTGCAGCGGTCCTATTGAGCACGTTCTTCCCACCAGTCCTCACCGTCGTTAAATTAGTCTTGTCTGCCCTTGAGCAGCCTCTTGGTGACCTTGTCCTTCTCAATAATGTACACGTGCGCACCCCAACCGGACAGAGCATCTCTGTCAACAGCGTTCAGCAGAGACTGGGAGATCGTTTCGAAAAGCTCCTCCGGGCCCTGTTGGAAACGCTGTTAGATCCTGCCGTAATATTTGGGAAATTTGCAAACTCAAGGGAGGCACGTACCAGATCCGGCTCCCATAAGCTCTCGCACATGCCGAAGAGCTGTTCAGAGGCGGTACCAGAGACGATGAAGTCCTTGGCAAAGTCGATGCAGCCAATGCTGTCGAAACCGCAGATGAAGGGCTTACCCGTCTTGGGATCGAGACCGGCAACGACGGGGGAGACGAAGTAGGGGCCGAAACGGCGCTCGTAGAGGGAGCTGCTGACCAGGTTGGCGAAGGTGGTAGGGGCGATGTTGCGCTCCTCGCGGAGGCGGTACATGTTGACCTTGTAGCGGAAGAGGTCGCCGACGGTGGTGACATCGGTGGCGAGGCCGGTGAGGCCTAGGAAGACGTCGCCGTACTGGAAGATCTTGGGGAAGTTGTTGGAGACGGTCAGGGCCTGGAGACCGAGACGGAGATCGCAGGCTATTGCGACGCAGTCCTTGCCGACCATTGCGACGCAGGCACCACCATCTGTGGAGGTTACATGTTAGGAAGGCGAGTTCGATGCACATCGGGGCTCTATCGGATTGAGGGGAACGAACTGATGGAGAAGGGGGAGCTCTGGGAGGAGAAGTTAGCTTGGGGTTCTGCACCTCGAGGCTGAGGAGGGGGAGTGACGAGCATACCATCTTGGCTCCTGGAGCGAGGGGCCGCTGGGGACTGGGAAGCTTGTGTGTTGATTCGAAGCAGAGGGGCCGTCGAGGATCAGGTCGTGATGTATCGCGGGGTTGGCTGTGGATAGCCTTGGTGTTGCGTCGAAGGTGGTCGTGATGGATGGGCAGGTAGGAGCTGCAATTGGAGGTTGACGGGATCGGAATGCTGAGGTACACCTGCCGCTGGCTGCTCTGCTGCTACTGCAGGGCAAGGCAAACACGCATGGCGCGGCCGAAGCGGTCGGAAAATCCACGTACAGCGGGCTGAAGCTAGCTGATTGGCCCGAGCTTGCTGGCGGGCTGGGCAGCTCTCAGTGAGTGCTCAGCGATGATGCACGTCCCCGGTTGCCTCTGCTGACTACTTCCCGTCTGCCTGTTCACGTATCCCGCCTTCCCTACATTGACGAGCCGGTACCTGGACTCTGCCTGGAAGTTGAATGCAAACCGAAGTCTTCGGTTATTACAACTTCATACCCTAGGATACCGCCTTTCGGGCCTTGGAGAAAACAGCACCGCCGCCAAGCGCCGTGTTGTCACTTTCCTCACTATTCCGCCGACTTCCATCACTAATACAAGCCGCGAGAGCTTGACGCAACACTGCTGTTGCCCCCCGCCGAGCATTCAACCCCGCCAACGACACTTTGACCCTGATACAATAAGTGAAGGCCAACAACCTCTTACCTCACCTCACGACGGCCAGCTTCTTTCCCGCTGCCGGATCCGATCTTGCAAGAACAAAACAACAGAACTATATTACCACAATGTCTTCGCATGTGGTGGTAATCGGCTCGGACCTGCGGAGGGCCACCGTCAAGGTTAGCCCAGGCACCTACATGACAGATGTCCTGCAAGAGGCTTGCAAGAAGCTCAACTTGTCGAGCGACAAGTATCTCCTGAAGTATGTTACGCTCCTGGAGAGAGGTGGTCGTAGCCGGTTTTCTAACCCGCAGGCAGACATAAGCAAAAGACCGTCGATCTGTCCATCGTCTGGAGAGTAAGCGGTCTCAGCCCCGGCGCCAAGCTCGAGCTCGTCCAGAAGTCGAACACTCCCTCCGTCGTCTCGGTCGCACTCCAACTGCCGATGCCCGAAGCAAACACAGCGCCAAACGGGCGACTGATCGAGAAACTCCCGAGCGATTTCACGATATGGAAGGTTCTGCGCCAGTTCGAGAGCGGTGTTAGCCAGGGCAAGAACCTCAACATCACCGCGCGCGGCGTCGCGCAGACGACAAGCGGAGGAACCACTGGCAGTGGCCAGATGTACTACGAGACACCAGTGCTCAACATCATGGGTCGAGAGGTGGCTACATTCGTAGATTTCCAGAAGACTCTGTCGCAACTTGGATACAACTCAGGCAGTGTCCTGATCAGGCTGTCCTTCCGAAAGACGGAGCAGACTTTGTTTGACGCTATGGAGCAGATCAGTCAGTTCTTCGCTGAAGTTGAGGCCGAGGCGAAGAAGACTAGTCAGGTTGAGGCTGCAGCCCCTGAGCCCGCGACGCAACCGGCGCCGACTGAACAAGCCGCCCAGACTGCAACCGAGGAGGCGCCCACATCGATGCAGGGTACGGAGGACTCTCAACACCAACAAACAAACGAAGCGCCGCTCCAGGAGGCGACGGAACAGACGACAGCAGAGCCTGAAGCAATGGACGTGGATCCAGCCGAGCCTCTTGATCCTTTGCAACCCGTCAGTGTTTTCCGGGCACCGAGCGGCACAACACCAGCGGCTGCTCTTGCAGATGTTTCAGAAACCGACTACACGCCGACAATTGCACATGCCCAACTGCACCAGGCTCGACTTCAGCAAAGCTCTCAGAATAAGAGGCTCCTGTCAGACAGAGAGTTAGAGGCACAGGCTCAGGCAGAGGAGGCAAAGTTGGCGTCCGTTTCCAAAGTGGTTGTAAAGGTCAGATTTCCGGACAACACCTCTGCCCAGTGGGAGTTCGGCCATGAAGCCACGGGGGCCACGCTTTACCAGGGAGTGCGACAAGCAATGGCACACAAGGGCCAAGCTTTCAGACTGGTGATTCCTGGCAGCAAAACCATCATCAAGGACGAGAGCACGCCAAAGAACCGGCTCATCCATGACTACAAGCTCACGCGTAGTGTTCTCCTGAGCCTGGTTTGGGATGACAGCGTGCCGGCGGATATCCGCAAGAAACCTTTCCTAAAGGGTGACATTGCGCAGAGGGCCAAAGACATTACAGTACCAGAGGTGCCCAAGTACGTAGATGAGAAAGACGACAGTCAGAAGGCAGCCGCAGTGGCAAAGCCAGAGAAGAGTGAGGGAGGCGAGGGTAGTGTGGCCAAGAAGCTACCCAAGTGGCTCAAGCTGCCTGGAAAGAAGTAGACGGGCTGTTTTCCCTTTTAATGTACAGCATCTAGCGCTGCTCTATGTGGACGGTGCACAGCATCAACGGGCGGAGTTTAAGGCTTAGAGGGATGGGACCAATACTTCCGATGACTTGAGCATGTAGAGAGGCAATCATATCATACAGATCACATTGCATAAGCAAGACCAAGTTCATGAAGTAGCAAATCGAGGCAGCAACGGGCTTGCTTGAAATTTTGGTATTTGTCGTGAAGCTGCAATGCTATCCCTTGATGCAAATGCAGCAGCCTTCATCAGAAACCGTGAGGAAGCTCTCCCGGGAAAGAGACCACTTTTGTGACCACACGCCTTATACCCATTTGATACTTTTGTTGCCCCAAACCGACCCCGATAAAAACTTTGCCGTAGTGCAGCACAATAAACCCGATTTTGATTTGATTTGTTCCGTTTAGTGACCGACACGGCGGGACTCGGCGATGACGCGGGTCATCTCCTCGACCTTTCTCTTGGCACGGCCGAAGGTACCGAGCCTCTTCTTGGCGAGCTTACGGGCACGCTTGTCCTTGGAGTTGCGGAGGAGTTCGATGACACGGCGCTCGTAGGGAGCGAGGCTGGAGAGGGGGGTGGCGGTTAGCAACCGTGTGGCATGATGTTGGCGGACGGTCATCCGCCAACCGAGGAGATGGAATTTGTGGTGAACTTACCCGGCAACCTCCTTGACGACGTCACGGACGAAAGAGGTGCGCTTGCTGAGGTGGCCCTTGGTGCGGGAGACACGGGGCTTGACGACGCGAGCGGTGGTCTTCTATATTGGGGGAAAAATCACAACCGGTCAGCGTCCATCTTCTGCAGTAAAAGCGAGGGTGCTCGCTCCCCTCGTGGAAGAGAGGGTATGATGTGCAGAGATCCTCCACGAGGTGAGACGAAGCGGTGTCATGTATCCTTTAGAGAATTGTTCCCTTCCTCCTCTTTCCTCTCGATCAATTTCCATTCCTTGTCCTCATGAGAATCCCCCCTCCCCTTGCGGAGACAAGTTCTTCTCCAAGTTCTTCGGAAGTCGATCGATCGAGAGAAAATCGGGGGATGCGAAAATCCTCTTCAGGTCGGGGTTGCGAGGCGACGTACGTGACCGTGGTTCAGGCCAGTGGCCAGACCAGTGCGGGCGGGGGCTTCCTTGGCCATCTTGATGCTGCTGATGGACGGTTGGGATTGTCGGGTTAGTATTGTCGTGGTGGTCAAAAGTTCAAGAGACGTCCCTCCGAAAAAAAGTTCGGGGTGGAATCGAAATTTCGCGAGTGGGTTTGTGCGGTCACGTGCTTTGGGGGTTAGCGAAAAGATCTGGCTGGCTGCGCTGCTGCAGGGCGTCTGGGTCTGGCAGTAGCGCTGGCTGGCTTGCTATCCCCGATGATCTGTGATTGGTCCGTGGGCTATCCAGATGCAAGTGAGCATGCTTAACAGATCCAGCTAGTTGATACATCTGCAGATGTTAAGACCTGGTTCTAGACGGTCTCGCAGCGCTGTTGTCGCTTCTCCTCACCGACTTTCGACATTGACCAACACTCTTTCGGGGGACAAATTTAGATACAAGTCTATCGAATGCTGTGCCTCGACTGATGGCGATGATTCACTGCATGCAGCTCGTATCTGCTCTCGAGCGTCAGAGCCTCCGTGAGAAAACCCACTGCCAGTTCAGCATGGTTGCTTCTTCCCACGTATGTGATTCCCGAATCGGCAAGGTCTCTGCCGTGGAAAGAGCCGCGCGTTGGCGCCGTGTCAATCAAGCATTTGGTTTCCATACGTCCTGCTGCCCTTTTCTGCATCTAAGTATCTTACTTCGTGGACATCCCAGCCTCCAGCCTCTCAGCTTCCACTCTCCAGCCCCCTGAGCACCGCCTCCCATCTATGCCGCCCGAACCATAAATGGCGGAGAATAAATCTGCCCATTCGGCCAGGATTTGGCCTTTACCCAAAAGGGGGGCGGATGGGATCAACATCAGCAAGGACGTTGAAAGGTCCAGCTTGTAAGGATGCCTGCTGGGAAACATGAAACACCCAGCGGCCAATCAAGGCTGAGCGGCTCCCCTGAACCAAGTGCTAAACGACCAACGGACGCAACGCTGGGCTTGCGGCGTGCAATGCAAGCGAGCATCAACCTCCTCTCCCTCGTCGCCCTGTGCTCCATCTTTAATGACGGCAGTGCTTGCTGTTTCCCCTAAACTGGAGTCACCACTCATCCAACCCCTCAACTCAGCCATTCCCGTAGGCACGGCCGGACCGGATGATTGCATCAGGATCTGCAGAGAGCTTGCGCGCCTCTGGAGAAGTTTAGCCATGCTCATCCCTCCCGGGCCCCTGAAGAAGTCTGCAAGGCACGCAGCAACGCTAGGGCGGCGGGAGGGAGATCCTTCTGGGTCTGATCCTGCGAGTAACCATTTCGTATTTAAACGTGAAGCTAGCTAGCTACGTAGTTGGAAGGAACTGACCGCGAGGATCTGCCTTGGATTTGTTTATAGACCACCCTGCTTGCTGTCTCTACATGCTCCATCGTTCATCCAAACTTTCCGTCTCTTCTACCCTAAGCTTGACGTTCTTCATTCGAGGTTCACATCTCCATCTTTAAAACCCCAGCTAGATACTATAGTCATACCACCAGTCGTCATGAAGTTGTCCCTTCTTTTCGCCGCCGCCCCTGCGGCCCAGGCCATGGTCTCTTACATGGCAGCGGTCCCGGACTACGTCATGGCCATGGCGGACGCAGGCAACTGCAACCTGCCGGATGATTTCCAGATCCAGAACTTCGCTGCTCAGTCTGCGGACGGCCAGACGGCCGATTCGCTGGACTTCACCTTCAACGTCGATAGCACCACCCTCAACACGCCATGCCACCTCAACGCCTCTTCCGTGCCGGTATCAGGCGACGGTCGCACGCCGAGATATAGCTGCGAGAATTCGATGGTGCAATTTATCTGGCAAAACAACACCATCACCGTAATCGAGAAGGTTTGCCCAGGCGATGATGGGTAAGTGACTTGATGAAGACCTATCCGGCAGCTCTCGCGCAGCAACTAACGCCACCAACAGCGCCGCCGATTACGAGGCATCCGGAACGGCATCCGTTCCTCTCGTATGCAACGGTACAGCCAGCGGAGTGTCTGCGCGGTCGCACAGGCGTGCCAGGAGAGCCGTTGCATGCACATCCAACTCGGACGACATCCGAGCGAAATTCTTCAGCATCCAGCCCGTACCCAGCAGTTGAGAAGGGTCACGTTGAGATGAACACTAAAAAAAAAAGCAAACAGCCAGAATGAAAACGATGAAACAGACGCTGAGGCCCGGTGATCGAACCTTGGCAGATGAGATTTGACGTATGAACCTAAAAGGAGCAGGGAGGGCCAACATCTCTTCCCCCCGAATCACGAGGAGACAAGAAACTTGTCCGACGACACCATTGTACTTGACTAAAATAGAATAATCAATAGACTTCCCGCACACCTGAGCATCTACCTAACATTCGCATGAGACTGCTGAAATGAACTTCCCCAACAAGTTGCGCAGGTGGGCTTTTGAAGGGGGGAAAGCATTGCCATGCCGGCTAGATGCGTCTGACAGCACACTTTCGCGGGGCAAAGCAGTCCAACCCCAGGCTTTTCCCCAGCGGGCTTCCAGGGACCGACGCACTCTGGACCAACCAAACGTCGGCAATCGTCGCTTTGCCGCGCCTCCGCATTCCCACTCAACGGGAAGCTGTCTCGTCCTTTTTTCTGCATGGCCGTATGACCTCACCACGCTCACCTCACGAGATCAGTCTGAGACGTCGGTATCCTGTCCTGCTGTGTCGTCGCGGATCCTCCCTCCACGACGCAATTTTCTCTTTCAAGCAGGACGCTCACAAGGTGCAGTCGCCATCATGTGCGCTTGGAAGGTCAGGTATTGACGGGTTTTGCTTGACCGTTCGAACCTGGTCATCGTCGCTTCGGTTGCCCATCTGCTGTATCGACCCCATTCCTACCTATTGCTGAGCTGCGTTTTATAATTATCTACGCCCATTCCCCGGCACCGTTGCATCGAGTGGCAGATACCCCTGCGCAATGTCTCGCGGCTCCGATCATCAACCACAGCCTGCATTTCATAAAGACACCTGAAAGACATCACAGATCGGTATCGCGACCTTCACGATGCGACGTCTGCTCCAGCTCACGCCGTTGTTCGGCTGTTTAGCCACGGCCACGCCCGCCGAATCCTCGCAACAACACCCCATCCTCGGCCCCGAATCCGTCACCGCGAATACTCCCCCAACGATATCCGTCGACCTCTTCCGCTCCCTCGAACGCACCTCCCGCATCGTCGACATAACCTACTGCGTCGGCACCTCAGGCATCTCCCAGCCCTTTTCCTGCGTCTCGCGCTGCAACGAGTTTCCTTCCTTCAACCTCGTCACGACGTGGAACACGGGTGTTTTGCTGAGCGACAGCTGCGGTTATATCGCCGTCGACCACGGCGCGCGCCGCCCTGGCGATGAGGACCGCTTCGAGGGCGAGGTCGGCGACAAGGCCATCATCGTCGCGTTCCGCGGGACGTATAGCATCACCAACACCGTCGTGGACCTGAGCACCATCCCGCAGGAGTATGTCCCGTACCCGTCGCCAGACGACGGCGATGAGGAGCCGCCACGCGAGCACCGCTGCGAGGACTGCACCGTGCACATGGGGTTCCTGGCGTCGTGGCGCCAGGCGAGGAAGCTCGTGCTGCCGGAGCTGAAGAGGCTGAGGGAGGAATACCCCGATTATCCCGTCCACTTGGTCGGACACAGTCTCGGCGGCGCGGTGGCGATGCTCGCGTCGTTGGAGATCAAGGTGTCTCTCGGCTGGGATGATGTCATCGTCACGACGTTCGGGGAACCCAAGGTTGGCAATCAGGGACTCTGCGATTACGTTGACACCGTCTTCGGGTTGGACAGGAAGGATGGGGAGGAGCGGAACGCGATGAACAGGACCTACCGCCGCGTGACGCACGCTGGTGACCCCGTGCCGTTGCTGCCGTTGACCGAGTGGGGATACAAGCCGCACGCCGGCGAGTTCTATATTACAAAGTCGGAGCTGTCGCCGTCGATAGAGGACGTCTTGGTTTGCCGCGGCGACAGCGACTCGAGGTGCATCACGAAGGGCGATGGTGGATTATTCGAATCCACAGCACGAGATCTAATCGAGGAGGCGGGTATGGGTAAGGAAGACGGGGTGTTCGAGAAGGAGAGGTCATTGAGGAAGAGACTCCCGGGCTTCCCGACGCGGCTTAAGCTCTGGCAGCTGTTCTTCGCTCACAGGGATTACTTCTGGCGGCTCGGGCTATGCGTCCCCGGCGGCGATCCGGCTAACTGGGGGCGGGACAAGTACGGCGGCGGACACGGCGGCGTAGCGTCGGACGAGCTTTAGTCGCGGGAGGCGGTTCTTTGGCGCAGACATGGTTTTTCTCTGGCTTGCACTTTCCAGCGGCGCTTGTAACTTGATACTGTATGGGCAACTGTATGATTGGCTGTAACGGGACGATGGGGGGAAAAGGCAATGAGGCGTCTGGTTGGCCCGACGGGCGTTTTTTTCCTTTCCTCTCGTCGTCAAATACCTATGATTCGTAGCACTGAGGTTGTAACAAAACACGATCAAATTCCCTCAGCGGCCTTTTGGTACTGTCCAAGCTTGAGTCGCGGAAAAACCGAGGCGGCCCAAGTCAGGTCTTCCCCGGGAGTGCGAATCAGCAGCTGGAAGGGGGAAAGGACGGCACCCGGTGGGCTCATTACTCAGTCAAGGTAGTAAGAGGGCGCATTTCGCCACTTGGGCACGAAGTCATCGTCGACGGAGAACAGCACTAGCCTGACGAGATGCAAGGTTTAGGCCGTTGGCAGGCCACGCTATTTTTTGCCTCACGGAGTGTTTTGCATCCACGGTACGAGAGAGAAGGGGGAAAAAGAAACTGGACCGTTTTCTTCTGAAGGGCTTCCAGCAGTCATATCTCTCCACAGGTTCTAGAGAAAGCTGAGCTGCGGTTCCTCTCGGCGTTGAAGTGGGGGTTGGCCGAGACGCGCAGACACCACACGACATGGGTTCAACGAAAGAAGCTGTGGCCACGCGAGAGAAGGAGTACCATCACCTCGTCAGCAGCAGCAGCGGTAGCAGTAGCAGCAGCAGCAATATGCGGGCGCGCCGGGAACAACAGGCCGGGTGGGTACGAACGGCTAGTCCTTCACGTTGAATTCCTCGCGGACTTTTCGGTTTCTACACACTGCGCGCGCGGTCCTCGGTACCGTGGACGGAGACTTTTTATTTTGGTGCTTCCCCCCCTCTCCCCCTCCTCTCCAGTGATCACACCTTACGCTGGGCCGCTGGAAAGCAACGTCAAGCTTGGGGCTTGTTCGCATGAATCTTTGGACCTATGGCCCAGGTCAAGGGTTCATGCCACTTGAAGAAAGACGGGATGCCGGGGTAGCGAAGGAAGATGGGAGGGGTAACTCAAAGCTGCACCCCCGTCCTCCTCTGCCCTCCGTGCAGGGTGGCGAATTAGTTTAGTTTAGTTTAGTATGGGGGTCAGTTAGTTAGTATTAGTTTAGTATGAGGTTAGGTTAGTTAGTATTAGTTTAGTATAAATTTTTTTTAGTAATTATTAGTTTAGTTTAGTTTAGTTTAGTATAGGCAAAATACTAAATTAAAAAAATAAAAATAAATAAAACTAAATAAAAATAATAAGAATTTTTTAAAATCTTTAAATAACTTATATATATATAATTATATTATATAGTATTACTATATATATTAGCTTAAATTTAATATATTTTAAAATAATATTATTGTATAATAATATTATTATAAATAGCTAGTAATATCTAGCTTTTAATTTAGGTTATTAATGTTAACTATCTTATTAACTAAGCTAATTAATTGAATAATTCAGGGGTATTTAAAAGTTAGCTTTTAACTTAGGTTATTAACGTTAACTACCTTATTAACTAAGCTAATTAATTGAACGATTCGGGGGTACTTAAAAGTTAGCTTTTAACTTAGGTTATTAACGTTAACTACCTTATTAACTAAGCTAATTAATTGAACGATTCGGGGGTACTTAAAAGTTAGCTTTTAACTTAGGTTATTAATATTAACTACCTTATTAACTAAGCTAATTAATTGAACGATTCGGGGGTACTTAAAAGTTAGCTTTTAACTTAGGTTATTAATATTAACTACCTTATTAACTAAGCTAATTAATTAAACGATTTGGGGGTACTTAAAAGTTAGCTTTTAACTTAGGTTATTAACTTTAACTACCTTATTAACTAAGCTAATTAATTAAACAATTCGGGGGTACTTAAAAGTTAGCTTTTAACTTAGGTTATTAATGTTAAGTACCCTATTAACTAAGCTAATTAATTAAACGATTCGGGGGTACTTAAAAGTTAGCTTTTAACTTAGGTTATTAACGTTAAGTACCCTATTAACTAAGCTGATTAATAGAAAAATAAATATATATACTATATTAAAAATAATACTATAAATAATATTAAAAATAACACTAAAAATAATATTAAAAATAATACTAAAAATAATATTAAAAATAATACTAAAAATAATATTAAAAATAATACTATAAAATAAAGAGTGACTATAGTTAATATTATATCTATCTAATTATATAGTATATTTATTCTTCTTCTTCTTCCTCTTTAGTAAGATATATCTTCTCTAACTCAGTTAGAGAGTTAATACCCCAGTACTTTAATAATATTATCTGTTTAACTGTAGTAGGTAGAAGCCTATTACGGTTTTTACTAATAATATTACTTGTAACTGAAAATACTCTCTCTACTGGAGCAGAAGTACTAGGAATTGCTAGATACCTTCTAGCTAATATAGATAAAATAGGAAAATTAGTTTTATAACGCTTCCAATAAGATAAAGCATCATCCTATATATAATATATTAGTAAAATATTAATTAATATTAATTAATATTAAAAAAACTTATAAACTTAATAACTAGTTCTTCATTTAAATAGGTAATCCACTCTTCTTGAGAAGTAGCCCTATTAATATATAATTCATCTTCTGAATCAACTTCTATAGGTGAACTATTATTTTCCTGATTTTCTGCAGGAAAATATATATTATATTCCTCTTTAACTCTATATATATATATATATTAGTTTATAATAATTAAAATATTTAATAAAATAAAACTTACTTATTATACTCTTCTTTAAATATATCTTTAACATCTTCTACTATAGTATCATAATGATATAGAATTTCATTATGATTAAAGTGGCGTAATTTAAATCTGAGGTCTAATATATAGCCTAATATATAGTTTTTAAACTTAGGCAGTTCAAGATAATTAAGGCTTTTAGGCCAATAAATATAGAACTTTTCAAAGCCTTTTTCAATACTTCTAGAAAGTACTTCATAATAAGCAACCTATTTTATATTAGTATTAATATAATATTTAATAATAAATTATTATACTTACTAATTCTAGAATTACTACTCAAAAGTTACTAAACTTAGTATATAAATTAGAAAGCTTTTTATGCATTCTATATATATATACTAAGCCTATTAAATTTAATATTAGTATATATATAAATATAATATTATTATATATAATATAACTTACTTTTATTAAGACTGATATATAGCTGAGATTGTAATCTAATAGAAGGTCTAACAAAAACCTCTAATATAGATATTAAATCGTTTATAGCAATAAATTATTAGTTTGTTAGATAGAGTCTAATAAACTCTTTATTCTTAGTGTTATTTTTAACCTAAGATAATATAAGCTTAAACTCTATAAGAGTAATAAGCATTTTATAAGTAGAGCTCCACCTAGTTATATTATCTATAAAATAAATTAGTTATAAGCTTATTTTAGTTAAATAAATATACTTACCTAAAGGAATAACCTTTTTATTAAAATTACTAGAGATTTAATTATTTCTTTTGCAGTAATCAATACTATCTGAAATTAATCTTTTTATATCTCCAGTATATTTAACTATAACGCAGATTTTTCAAATTCAAGTAAGAAGACCTATAATATATATATATATATTAGTATATTTTAAATATATTAAATATAATAAAAATAAATAATAATAAAAATATACTTACTACTAAGTGGATTTATAGTTTCTTCTATAGGTTCTACTTCAACCTCTTCATCTATAGCTATATTACTAATAATACTTTTAGTATTATTAGTATAATTAAATAGCTTTTCCTCCTCTTTAGCAGTTAAAATAAACTGAGATAATATATCGTTTACTATAATATTAATTATATATAATACGCAACGAATATCTCTATTAAACTCTTTTCCAGAAGCTAATAAATAGCTATTAAAAAATTATTCCAAAAAAGTATTATTATTGCTAGCATTATCTCTTATAATACTATTTTATATATTAATATATATTAATAAACAGTTTATATATATATATATATAAATATATATATATATAACTAAGTAAATTTACCTTTAAATTGTTAATAATTATAAGTCTAGAAATTCTATAATAGAATCTCTAAACTCTTTAAGTATATAGACCTCAGTATGAGGGTTTACTAATTCTTTAAAACCTATATAAATATTAGTATTTATTTTAAATAATAATAAATAAAATATAATAATATACTTACTAATAAGTTTAAAAATTAATTCAAAGTCTATATTTATATAGCTTAAAATACAGCCTAAATAGGCATCTTGAGGCTTAGAAGTCCATATATCAAAAGTAAGAGAAAACCTTCCTAAGCTATTAATATTAGCTTTAATTTCTGAATTTATAGTAGATATAAATCTACTATAAGTATCAAAAAGAAGGCTTTAAATCTTCTTTCGATTTACTATAATATTTGATCTATATAATAATTAATATATTAATATTATAAATATATATATATATATATATTACTTACTTATTATAATAAAATAGTAATTCTTAAAAAGAAGGAGAATCAATAACCCTAAAAGAGATATTATTCTCTATAAGGAAATTTAACACTTTTAAATATACTTCTTCTTCTATAAAATCTATTATAGTACTAAAACGTTATCGTTTTCTAGCTTCAGAAGCTATAAAAGCTTATTATATAGTATTTATTGTTAAAGATTCTATAAATTATTAGTATAATATTAATATATAATACTTAATAATATATTATATATAACTTACTTTTTTATAGTGTTTTTTCTGATTTTTTATTATAAGCAATAGTAAGGTAATATTTTTGATAATATTTAACAAAGTTAGAACTTTAAAAGTTTTTAACTTCTAGTTTCCATTCTTTTCCACACCTATAAACTATTAGTATAAATAATATAAAAAGTATAATATATATATATATATATATATATAGTTAAGAATTACTTACTCAGTACAAATAATAAGCATTTTTCTTTCATAACTATAATTTATAGATAAAAGAGTTCAAGTAAAAAGATTATTTTGAAAAATATAAGTTCTACTATTATTACTAAGGCTTAAACTATAGAATTCTTTATTATATTCAGAATCCTTAAATTTAGTACTAGTATTAATAGTAGTAGTAGTAGTAGTAGTAGGAGTATTAGGTATAATAGAGTAAGAAGCTTAAGTACCCTCACCAAGAGAGTTATCTCTAGAAGAAATAGTAGTAAAAGAAGTAAAAGCATCCATTTTAAGTAATTAATTATATATATAATACTATTATATAGTATAATATAAAATAAATAATAACTTTAATAGTAATACTAGTAAAGGAGGTAAGAAAGTAGTATAAATAGTTTTAAAGAAAGAAAAAAGTAGAATTTAAGAGGGGAAAAGCTTACTCTTAAATAATACTTTTTTCTTAGTAATTAAGTTATTAGTAATAAAAGTAAGTTTATATAAAACAAACTTAATTTAAAGTTTGTTTTAAAACTGTTTTATATAAACTCCTTCTAACTTTAATTTTATTTAAAAATAGAATATTATATTATTTAATAGTTAATTTTAATAAAAAATAAATTTAATTAGCTAAACTACTACTAACTATAAACCTTCATCTAAAGAAGAATCTATAACTTGAGCTATAGTTCTTTTTAGAGGTATTATTATAGGTTTAAGCGTCCTTTTAAAATACCTAAGTGGTTTAAACCAATTTTCTAAATTAGGTATTTGAAACATATAATCCTCTATATCTTTATACTTATTTCTTAAGTATAATTCTATATTTTCAGCCTTATATTTATACTTAATAAAAGATAAATCCACTTTAGGCTGCTCTAATATAGCTTGTCGAATAAGCCTTTGTTAATATAACCAAATATTTAATGCTGATAATAATTCGATTTCAGCATAAGTTATTAAGTATAATTCCCTCTCAAAAGTATTTTTACAGTAATATATAGTTACTTATAAAATATTACTTAATTTAGGAGCCCCTATAAGGGTTTTTTTTGCTATATTATAGCCTGTAATAACTGAAAGATAGGTAGAAAGATTGGTTGAAAAAGCCCTACTATAATATAAAGTAAAAGGGGGAGCAATATGGTGCTGGAAGCTGACTTTGGTGGTCTTTTGCATTTTGAATAGAATATTCTTGTAGAGGGGTTGAAATAGATATAGATTGATATATATATGTATATATAAAAGATAAGAAATGAAAGAGATAACTGAGGGGGAAAGTTCTTCTTTTATAAACAAATCTTACGGAGTTCCGGGGGGTAATTCAAAGCTAATATGCAGCTAAAACGCTTAGATATGCAACTAATGGCGCTTAGACTATAAAAAGTTCAAACCGTTTGGCGCTAGCGTGGCTAGTTACAGAGATATGCAGTTAAGAAGTTTAAATCTCTTAGTTAGTTTTCAGATCTGTACGCTTAGACCCGTGCGGGTCCGTGCGTCTTAAGTATATGTTTTCTATATCTAGAAAATGAGGCGGATTTAAATATAATTTTTATTTATTTTTAGCTCTACTATTACGCAAGTTATAGAGATTTATAGTATTTTAAAGTAATTAATAATTCTTTTTTAAATTAATAATATTACTTATTATCTCTAAGATATAACAAGTACCCCTGAATTAATATACTAAGTACCCCTGAATAGGCTTTTTTATTATATAATAGCTATTTAAATATATATAGATTTATTAAAAAGCTTTAGTATCTTTTAGTATTTTAGTTAGTATTAGTATTAGTTTAGTATACTAAAAAAAAAAAAATTTACTAAACTAAACTAATACTAAATTAGTAAGCAAAAAAACGTACTTTAGTATACTAAACTAATACTAAACTAAAAAATACTAAATACTACGTACTAATTTACCCACCCTGCCTCCGTGTAAAGCAAGGCGAGGTAAAAAAAAAAAAGGGTAGGGCTTGGAGAAGAGGCCTGGCACTGCCAACGCACACAGGTGTCTCTGTTGGGTTGCGGTGGTCGGGATCGCGGAAGATTTTCTGGTTTGGCGCTGCGACTTCAACAAGGCCTGGGAGGATGCCACGCGATAAGGCGACCCTTGGGACCTGTCGGGCGGCTGCGAGTCGCTTGTTCGACCCGAATGCATGGAGGGGTAGGGGGGGATCCTACCCATGGGCTGCGCTGGATGTGAGTCACTGATGTGTGTGTGTGCTGTGATGGCCGGCAACGACGTTGGAGGGTGGGAGGGACGACAGGAAGAAAAAATTGGGATGAAAGGGCGCGGGATGGGCCAAGAGATCAGAGATCAGAGGTTTAAGGTGTGTGAGATCATCAGAGCTCCCGGTCTGGGCCGGCCAGACACATGTCTAATCGGTTGCTTGTCGCCGTCTCGTCGGTGCCGGGTTGGGGTTCGACGTTTGAAGCAGAGATGACATCTCAGTCTTTGACGTTTCGCTCACAGGGATGCCTGTGAGGGGGGAAGAGAGAGAAAGGGCCGGGGATGACGGGTGATGCGTTGATCGTACTGCATAGTATGTATGGCATCTCCACCACCCCAGGCTTGAAACCGGTTTCTTTGGGGTCAAGATCGAAAGCACGACAGCAGATTTGATGAACGATCGGATATTTACGCCGCAGTACACGAGCAGGCGCGGGCAACTGGTGGGCAAAGAGGTTTCGTGCATGACACGGCACCGCCCTGTTAAGAAGCATGCGGACCAGCAGCATGAGAGAGATGCAAAGAAGGCCGCCGCAAGAGCAGGGTTAGCGGTCGAGAGGGGCCGTTGTGGTTGGACGGCTCGCCGGGTGGGATCGTGGCTTAGTCGGCCGAGTGGCTGCCTCCCCCGGCATCAGAGCGCCGGCCTGCTAGACGGGCATCGCGAGAAGAGAGGCGCGCTTGTTTGAAGTCGTTGGCCAGGAGAGAAGAGGCCTATCCGCAATTCGACATGAGCAGGTGATGCGCAGCTTGCTCTCTCGTGATATCTGTCTGCCATGGGAGTCTTTCCACTGATCGGAGCTACCGCCCATTAGATTGTTTTCCGGGGTACTTTGAAGCTCATAATATCGTCTGTTTGTCCGCTTTGGCGAGCAGTCAATTTCCCTTGATCCGCACCCGTGATATAGAGAAGCTCTGCCTCCAAAAGGACGAGGCGAGCACGAGTCGAAATGAATAGCGAGGTTGACGGTGAGTCACAGGTTTGGTTGTGCTTGTTTGTCATTGAGTTCGAGACAACCCAGATGAGGCGCTGATCCGAGACAACATTGGATGGCATTCGACAATGTACATGTCAATCATGCCCCGGATGCCCAGTTTTGGTGGGAGATAAGCCGCGCAGGAGATTCTCATGACCAGGAATTCTCGAGGTACTCGTGGAGAGATGACGGGCAATCTGGAGGGGCATTTTGGCGTAATTAGCAGTAACAAGTCCTGGAACCCGGGAGGGCTTCAATGGATTGAACGTCAGCAGGCCCATCGACAGCCCAATGAGTCCATGGTGTCTGTGCAATGTCGACTTGTGTCGCCAAAGGTTACGCCATCGATGTGTTCAAATGTTAGGTTGGGCAGAGGTGAAAGTGACAGTGAGGACGACAGCCAGACCACCAGCACCAAAACCCAAGCAAGCATGAGCATGAGCATGCGAACCCTGGCTTCTAACTGGCCGAAGGGTCCTCGCGGCTTCCATACCCACCTCTACCTTCCCTCACGGCGTGGGTGCTGGTGCTGTGTGCTGCTTCCCCGCTCTTGCCTCACCACACACCCTGGTTGTACGTATCTCGCACCTGCTGCAAAAAATGTGCTTTTTTCATGTCTCGTGATTCCCCCCCTCTCTGGTGATTCTCTCTTGTTCCAGGCAAATCTACGCAACAGTGTTCGTTGGCCTGATCCTGATGGCACCCCCCAGAGTCAACTCATCAGCCGAATACCCCGCCCCTCCCTCTTGCTCTTACTGCTGTGCTGTGCTATGCTGCGCAGTGCTGCGCTGGCTCATCCACCAGCGAGCGCCGCCCAGCACACATTTCAGTTGAGTACACCCAATGGAAGCAAATGACCTTGGCCTGGGTTATCTGTGGCCCCCCTCGAAGGTTCAAGTTGAATCTCCCATTTCTTTTCTTTAATTTCCTGCTGGAGATGTGACTTTGGTAATCTCAGGCTCGGGTCAAGGCGGCCTCAATCATCGAGAATAGCTTGTAAGGTACCTCGGGACGGTAGTGGCAGTTGTAGAAGCCCACTATCCGGCAACAACGGACCAGAGATGTTTACATGGCAACTCTCAGGACTTGAGATGCGAAAGTCATCGTACCGCAAGCTTTGCCCGGCCTGCCATGTAGCTTCTATGTGCCTTGCTTGGCCCCTTTTGCCGGCTGACAGACCACTTGGAGACTTGGTGATACACCAGCCGCGCTCGATACGGCAGGGCAGCTTTGCCTTTGAGCTTCGATGAGGCTAACCCCAAGGCTACTGCTCGCCAAAGGGACCTCACCACATGTGCTAATTCTAATTTGCCATGGCGTCCCCGTCGAGTCCCATATTCCTCGGCCGCCCTGCTCCTCCTTCTGAGGTAAGGTAGCCACAATGGAAGAGCTAAGCCGGCTTCCGGTGGAATAACGTCGGCCAGGCAGACAGAGTGAATTGCACCAACCCAGCAGCAAATATGAAGAGGAGAATTGTAGCCTCAGAGAGCTCAGAGAGGACCAAACCCCCCGCTCCGTAACCCCTTGCCAGCCCATTCACTCTGCCCGTATCCGTACCGTCCTAGTAAACTTGGGCCTAAGGTACAGGCGAGCCTAGCCCAGCCCAGCGCCCCGTTTCTCTTGCCCTCCCGCCAAATTGGAACCTGCCCATGGCCCCCATGCCCTGGACCAAGACCTGAACCCCCCGAGCCCCGAGAGCCTGACCAGCAGCGAGCCTGGGCAGGGTAGCCCACCAGCTCACAGAAGGGGACGTGGTGGGGTCCGTAGCAGCGGCAGGTGAGGCCAGCAGACTGGACACCCGACCAGCAGTGGGCATACCTTCTGGATAGCACCCTCGAAACGGCAGGGTATCTTTGGGAGAAAGAGAGAGATGGAAGGAAAAGTACCCAGGTGAATTGAATAGCAGTGGAGGTACAACGGTGATGGGACGGCACGGCACCGCCGCCCCCAGCGACGTCCCCAACCTGAGAAAATCAGAGGAAGGAGCGACCTGAGGTAAGGTAGTGACTTGGGTTCTTGCCTTTTGGGGGAGGGGGAAGGGGGACTTGGGAACTTGGACCAACCCGACTAAATCTTCACCTGCTGCTGGCCTCGCACCTTCGCACCTTGCAACTTCCCTCTGAGAGAGACTCCCCCTCCCAAAATAATTCGTCACACGTAAACACACCCTCCGCCTTCCTCCCTCTCCCACACCACACCTTTTTCTTTCTACAACACCAAAACAAAGCCGCGTCTCCATCTTCCCCCAACACTCCGACGCACGCCTACAGAACATCCTTTCTCAACCTCTGTTATCCCCTTTTCCACCCACTCTCTACCTAATCGCAACATCCTCAAATAACCACAGCTCAACATGTCGTCCGGCGATGTAAGTACCATTCCCCCACGCTGCCCAACGCCTCTCCAAAACCCCTCCGCCCCTCGTTGCCTGCCTGTGCTACGCTAGCAATCACCACCACCACGATACCATCCTCGATCCGCCGGCCATTCCGCGCGTCAAATTTTGGCACAGATCTCGAGGTTCAGGATCAGAATGGCTGGCATCTTGCCTCTGCTGGCACTCTCCGGCTTCCCCTTACCCCAAAACACCTCATTGCTGCTATCTCCGACAGGAAATGATGCTGACTTCTGCCCCTCTTCCAGCGTGAAAGGTTTGTGACGAACTGCCTCCCCCTCGGCGATGGGCCACCACCATCAGATCACACCATCCCTTGTGCCGGGGATCTTCGCGCAGCATTTTACTAACATCCCCCCTGCAGCAAGACCTTCCTCGCTCGCCTCTGCGAGCAGGCCGAGCGCTACGATGAGATGGTCGGTTACATGAAGGAGGTCGCCAAGCTGGGCGGTGAGCTGAGCGTCGACGAGCGCAACCTCCTCAGCGTTGCCTACAAGAACGTCGTTGGCACCCGCCGTGCCTCCTGGCGCATCATCTCCTCCATTGAGCAAAAGGAGGAGAGCAAGGGTTCTGACAAGCACGTCGGCACCATCCGCGAGTACCGCACCAAGATCGAGACCGAGCTTGAGCAGGTCTGCCAGGATGTCCTCGACGTCCTCGACGACTCCCTTATCCCCAACGCCCAGACCGGCGAGTCCAAGGTCTTCTACCACAAGATGTACGTTTTTTGATGCCACCGCCACTTGCCTCCCGTATCCGCTCTTGCCCCGGAACTAACCGCTGTGTCCCACACTGCAGGAAGGGTGACTACCACCGCTACCTTGCCGAGTTTGCTTCCGGCGAGAAGCGTAAGGGTGCTGCCACCGCCGCCCACGAGGCTTACAAGGTGAGAATACATCCATGAATGGTTTCATGCCCCGAGAGGACATCTGTATTAACTGGCCGCCTCTTTGCAGAGCGCTACCGATGTCGCTCAGACCGAGCTCACTCCCACTCACCCCATCCGCCTCGGTCTCGCCCTCAACTTCTCCGTCTTCTACTACGAGATTCTGAACTCCCCCGACCGTGCTTGCCACCTGGCCAAGCAGGCTTTCGATGATGCCATCGCCGAGCTCGACTCCCTCTCCGAGGAGTCCTACCGCGACAGCACCCTCATCATGCAGCTGCTCCGTGACAACCTCACCCTCTGGACCTCTTCCGACAGCGGTGACGCCGAGGGTGCTGCTGCTGGCACCGCCGATGCCCCCGCCGAGGAGAAGAAGGAGGAGGCCAAGGCCGAGGAGCCCAAGCCTGCTGAGGAGACCCCTGCTGCCTCCTAAGTTCTGTCTTACCCTGATACCACACCATCTCGGTTGACGACACGACTGAGATGGCTCGCCTAGTCGGTTGGTAGGTTGCGCCTCACGCAGACCTGCAAGTACGTGGATCTGGCCAGCATGTTTCAGCTGGCTGATGATATCTGCGACTCGCGTTGGGAATCTTGGCACTAGGGTGGGCTTTTGGGGATTCGGACGCGGAGAAAGGAATAATGCGTGGCATGAATCCTTTTTTTGGTTCCTTGGATTCAACCTAGGTCTGGAATGGTCTCTTTAACGAGAGACTGGGGAGGATTTTGAGGACTCTCTTGGCAGCTAACTACCAACCTTCCTCTTGTTCAAACCCCATGCCCAGGGTCATTCTCCTATTGTCCGTCAGCGCGAACCCTGCTTTTACCCCTGTGCTGGATGGTTTACGGCTGTCTTGTGTTGTCTTTTCGGTTTTCCTCATAGTGGTCCTTACGTTGTTGCGTTTTCTCAAGGAGAGAGAAAGTGTTTACCCCCAAATGCCCCTGTCTATTCAGTCTTCAAAGACGAAAAAGAAAATAACAAATGTTCATCAACTTTTGTGTGTTCTGCTGTGAGATGAGATGTGTGAAGTGTGTGTGCGTGGCTTGGCATGTGATCAAAGGGTTGCTGACATGCGTGATTGACAAAGGCGGTGATGTGGTGCACAGCTCAGTGCCTTCTTTTGAGCACTCACATTTGCAAGAAGATAGAATTCCAACAAGGCTGCAGAAGGATAAACAAAATGGTATTTCCCAAGCTGGTCCGTTTCTATACCAATTACCAGTATAACAATACAAAACGCCGGACAACGCCCTATTGTGTGTTTCGTCAACTTTGACTTTGGGTTGCGTAATTACAAGCCTTCCCCCCCGCCCATTAATGTAATTCGTATCAAGTGTGCTGTATACGACAACGATAGCAGCTCATTAGTTGCGATGTGACCTCACAAGCAGTCTCTGCGCTCTCCTCAGCCTGGCTTGCTTCTCTGCAATCACGTCTCCGCGCCCCTCGGACTCGAGGTCATCCATGGCGGCAGCCTCAGCTTCGGCCTCCGCTTCCGCGATGGCGGCGGCGGCGTTGTTGGCACCGGCCAGGTGGGCGACGGTCGCGCGGCGGTACATGCTCGTCGCCTCGTCCGCGGCCCGTGGCGGGAGGGGCCCGTTCTTGCCGCCGCCGCCGCTGCTGCTCCCGCTGATGCGGCGGACAAAGTTGCGCATGCCGCGGAAGATGGCGTGGTTGCCGTGCTTGGTGCGGAAGAGCATGAGGCTGCCGCGGCGGTCACCGAAGGTGCCGCCTCCGAGCAGGCCCCCCGAGTGCTGGATCTCGTCGAGGTAGGCGGAGGAGGGCTCGAGGCCCATTGCTGAGGGGGCGCCGAGGCGGGAGCATGTCGGGCAGTAGGTCGGCTGGGAGGGGAGGATGTCGCCGCGCGGGAAGGAGAAGGCGTCGCCCAGGCCGCCGGAAGATGAAGAGGACGAGGCGGAGAGGGAGATGTTTGTCGAGGATTGGGATGCGGCTGGGGAGGTTGGCGGGCAGGTGCAGAGGGACGCTGAGGCTGCGACCTCCTCGCGCCAGATCTGAATGCGCTGCTGCTTTGTGATGGACGGGTCGTTGAGAGACATGGTGGTGGCCTTTGGTTTGGTGAGAACGACACGGGGGTGGTGATGGTGTGAGTCGACGACGGGGTTGTGAGTGGTGTATAAACGGCGCGCGGTGTTGGTTTTTCTTGGGCCGTCTCGAGTTTCCAGAAGACGGCGACGGGTAAAACGTGCTCTTGGATAGTCAGGCCGTGAGAGTGGTGCGTGGCTGGCCTTGCTCTGTTCGGTAATGGTATATACTGGACGAGAGGGCCTTTCTTCTGCTTCCAAGACCGAGGAGAGGTTGGTGCTCGTCGAAGGTTTGCTTCAAAATTAGGTGTGGTCGTCTGAACCGTATGTGTCGACAACGTTCGTCTGTCCGTTCCCACGTTGCGGCGTTTGGATACTGCTTGTCCCCAAAGGCTATTTCGTATAGTGTGAGGAAGGAGGAGGAAAAAGAAGGAGTGAATGATGCAGGTGAAGATGTCGAAAGGGGGGGGGGTGTAGGTTATTAGAATCAAGATGGGCTTGAGGTTTTGGTTGGGGCACGGGACCAGGTTTCTGGATGAGTGGTTGCCGCGCCTTTGAACTCGGGCAGCTTTGCCTCTAGCTTGGTATCTCCTTTCTCATGTGCTTCGGTTATTGTTGTTGTGGTCCTCCAAGAGTATTTAGTCGGCGCCAACCCCGGATTCTAGTGACCCTTCGGAAGGATGAGCAGCGCGGCAGTAGTGGCAGCAACGGCAGCTGTAGCTAACAGAACAAGGACGAGAGCCAAGACTTGGAGGTGTGGTATGTTGGTCCGGCAGGATTAAGGGACGGATGGATGGGTGACGGGTTTAGGGAAAGAGAAGAAAGAACTTGAGGTTGGTAAACGGTATTGTCAGAAGATGAATAGACCGTGTGTGTGTGTGTGGGTGGTTTTTTTGTGTGGAGGGGACGAGTCAAGGCTCGAGTTCTTGTCATCCGGTCTTGCTAGTAGGTGCAGATTCTCTTGCGATGGGTGGGAGAACGGATCCTAGCGAGACACCTACGGGCGTATGAAACAGAAATGAGATACAGCAGCAGCAACAGCAAGAAGCAGGAGGATGACTGTATGCAATGTATCCTGCCCGTCAAGTGTGCATGAGTGAGCCGAAATATCGTGTCAAGAAAAAGGTCTGGAAACGCCCGCTAGAATGGAAGGAAGAAGAAAGCGTCGCAGTCAACGGGGGGCTTGTGACTGGGTGGCAGGCGCGGTAGTTCCCAGGCAAGGGGGGGTAGCAGTTGGTAGCCCAAAGGGCGGTGATCCCTTCAAGCTATGGCGTTGGGTGATGATGGCTGGTGTGGTGTAGTTCGATGCAGGTCTCGCAAGGAAAAACAAAACAAGTCAACAAGGTCGACTGAGGCGTCGCGAGAGAAATAAAAACGATTAAAGGCTGGCTGGGCTAGGCTGGACTGGTGGGGTGGCTTGGCAATAGCAGTAAGTGTATTGTGTCGTCGTCGTCGTTGTCGTCGTAGGCGTCGTTTCGTTTCGAACCGAACCTGTCCGTCTCGTCTGTCGTTCGGCCCTGGGTGAAGGCAACAAACCCTGCAGATATTTTCCCGCCAAGCTCGGATTGAGGGTGGTAGTGGAGGTGGATAGATCGGCAGGTGATTAAGCAGAGAGGTCAGGCCGTAGGAGCAGAAGAGGGACGGCATAGGCCCTTTTCAGAATTAGGTGTGGTGCTGGTTTCCTTTTAGGTTGATAAGGCGTGGTTTAGAAAGAAAAAAGATGGGACGGGTGGGAGAGAAGCCGGTTGACACTACGTGCTGGTGAAGCAGACCGGCTCTCGCGCCGCTTGCAAGCGAAGAAAGATTCTGGCGAGTCTCAAGTCGTGGTGAAAGGAAAGATGAGAACGTCCCGCTCTGCGCTTGCTGCTTGGACGTTGCTGGTTTGGGGATCGCGCTGGCCCCGCGATCGGCAGGTGTTCACGTCCCTATCCTGGTTGAATTCTGGGTGGGTTTTTAGGTGAGGTTTGTGGAACCCCTGGACTGGGCTGGTCTCCCGCAACCGGAAGACATGATGGAGCCAAGGAGAAACTCAAGCAGCACACTGGAGACTGGGAGAGACGCAGACTGAGAGAGTCTGGTGGATGGTGCGGCGGTGCGGCGCGTGCAACGACTGGGGGTCACCCTGTTGGTGTCACTCCACCCCTTGTACGATGTGGCGTCTCTTTTCCAGGTGTGGTTGGAGACGGGGGAGTGGGCGTGACCTGGGCCTCGCGACTCCAGCTTCGGGCTAATGCCGCTGTCAGATGTCAAGGCCTGCCTGTTAAAAAAGGGGCGGGCAGATGGCTCGTGGGGATGATTGGAAGCGGTGTGGTGATGTGATGGTCGCTGATGATACCAGTAGCGGTGGAGAGACAGGCGGCGGACGGGGAGGGCTGAGATTTGGCAAGTATGCGGATGTCGACTTGGAACCCGAATTCAAGGGTCCATCCATCAGCTCGATGGAGGCTGCTGCTACTGCGTGCTGCAAAACATGGTGAAGTAAGGACTTGCTGGAATGACGTTGTGTGTGTGTGTCCTGGTGGCAGAGACAGGGAACCCAATTGGGTTGGGTCCCCGGCTCATCCCACACCGCGGCGCCGCTTCCAGAACACCTCCTCGGAGCACTTTGTGAGTATCATCCAAGATCTGAGAACAATGGCTGCCAGAAGACGCCAGTCAATTCCCGGAGCACGGCAGTTGAAGAATCGTCTCAGAAATGCGTCTGTCTGACGCGCGTTTTTATATTCTTTCAAGGCGTTCAATCATGTCTACTGGTGCTACGGCAACAGCACTCCCCCGGATCCTTTTGCTTTTCTTTTCCCTACCAGCCGACTTGACCCAAAGTAGTCTTGTCTAATTGTTCAAACGACGCCCGTCGGCGCTCTCGATTTCTTTTCTTCCCGAAAACTCAAATCTTCATCACACTACTTCTGTGTACTGGGGACAAGCGTCTCCCAGCTCCCCATGTCGCTATGATTATCTTCGCCCAAGGAGTCTAACAAGTCTACTGGTGCTGGCTTCCTCTGGATTTTGGCTGGAATCAGGGGCTTTTGTCGTGCTTCGCTAGGTCTCATGCCAGGAAGTGCAATCCCCCCCGCCGGAGACTGTCTTCCTGGCATGTTCAATGTTTCCGCTCTCTTAGGCGGAGGCTTGGCCGGTGCGCCCACTGGTTTCCTCGCGACGCCGCCGCCGACGCCCGAACTCGTGGTTGACAGCCCCGTAGAGGCTCGTACTGGCAGCGGCGGCCTGTCTGATGGGTCGTCATCACGGTAGCCGTTCCCGTTGTTCACCAAAGCGGGTGTGGTTGATACAGGCGCCGTGGCCAAATGTGCTGGTTTCTTCGCGACGGGTGGCGCCGGCTTACTCTTGGACTGTGTCGAGGATTGGGACACGGCTGAGGAGGGCCGCGGAACGGTGGGTGACACCGTCTGTGACTTATTGGAGGGTATCAGAGGCGCTTGGTTCATCGTCAATGGGGCTGTTTGAGTTGCAGCCATGCCTCCAGTCTGCCTTCTAGGCGGCGGGGGCGGAGGTGGTGTCTCCCCTCGTTGCGATGACTTCTCGTCTTTGATGTTCAGTCTGCCTATCTTAGCTGGCATAGCTGACGGGTCGAAAGGTGGTGGCAGCCTCCTAGCCGTCGTGCTTGTTGCAGACGATGAGAGGTCGCTTGGTGCGTAGACGTGTTCATATGGCGATGTCGACACGCTCGAAAAAGATGATAGCCTCGACCGCGGAACGTTGACCCAGTCCGGCTCTGTCGTCGGTGTGAAGGGATTCGGTGGCCTATTGGGATTCAGAATCGTCGTGTGTCCATCGGGAGCTCTAGGCTGCTTGATATCGGCTCTTGCTTGCTGCTTGTTCTCCAACCACCACTTTTGACGATCAGAACTGGCTGGAGGCAGTCCGGGCTCGATGGCCTCGTAGCCAATCAGATCCTCATCGTCGGTCTCTTCTGAGTCCAGATTTGCCGTTGAATCGCCAACTTCAGCTTTTCGTCGTTGATAGAGGTCATGGCTAATCCTGTCGCGGAGAGTTTCGTCCACGATGCTCACGTTGCATTGGAAAATTGCATAGACTGGCCGATGGTCTGAAAACTTGAGTGGCGCTGAGTTGTAGGCAAGTTGACGGAGGTTGGAGCCCTTGCGCAAAATGCGGTCGGTCCACGCTGGTATTCTCTGCTTCTCGCTAGTGGAAATCAGTCGCGAGCCAACGTAAGGCAAGCTTGAGGTACTCACGAAGTATCGTATTCATCGGTTCCGAGATCGAACTTATAAGTGGGCAAGAAGTTGATCCTAGCCTCAGAGTAATACGGGAATGCTAGACCCGCGATCATTTGCAGGTTCAACTAAACACAAATTAGCACTGGGAAGCTCAGCGAGGAGAAGCCGCGCACCTGGTCGTTCTCGTAAAGCAAGTCCAGATCGTCCTTCTTAATCAGCGTACGAACCGCTTCTGAGGTTAGGCCAATTCGGTAGTTGAAGTCTCCCAACCACACGACAGCGTCTGTGTCTTGGTTAGCCAAAGTCCAGTATTCGTACATCAATAATGGTCGATGCGTACCGTGATCGTCGATCCCGCGGTTTCGCTGGAAGCGGAGGCCGTGATGAATTGTCGCATAGTCTCTGTTCCTCTCATCGTAATTCGAGAAACCCGCAGCCAAATGGGCTGTGACAAAGCAAATTTGGGTACTCGCAAAGTCAAACCGGATTGCTACTGCTCCCTTGTTGCCTGCCATCCCTGACAGCCCAGTCTTCTTTACGCTTCCTTCCACGTTCTTGATCTTGGCCAACGTAGACGCCTTAACGAATATGCACAGCGCGGCCCCAACAAGCTGCCCACTTCGAAGGAGGACGTATCGCTCTCCTCCGAGTGCCTGAGCTCGCTGGTTAAGACACCTTCTCACTGCGCTTTCCCAAAGCTGCTTCCGCGATGGGTCGCTGTTCATGATTTGCTGTGGGCTCAGCTCAACAATTTCTTGGAAACCGACGGCGACGATTTCAGGCTGCACATCCCCAAGCTCGTCGGGGCAGAGCCACTGAGCTAGGTCGGAATCGACACCCTCGGTGCGGCCGTTGAGGTTGAAAGTGCCGACCAGCCTGTAATTGTGAGCAACTATAAATTGTCGTAAGAATGAGTGGGCTCACATTGTAATGTCCTGCACGGAGGAGTACTCGGCACTTCGCTTGGTAAGTTCACCGGAGACATAATCACTAATTGGGTCAAACAGGAGAACTGGCGCCTGGTTGACAAGGCGTCCAAGCAGTCGATCAATTGTCGTTTGCCTTGCCGAATCCGTAAAGTTGTTGTGGTAAAGTCGCTGCACAGACTTGCGCATATCTGCAACAGCACCAGCCAACGACATCTTTCCATTGCGGGTGAAAGATGACTTCAGAGCGCCAGTCCCGGCGTAAATCTTGGACAAGGCATCTCCGTTATCTGCCCATAGGGTTGAGTGTCTCATCCAGAAGTCTTGCGTAGCATACTCTCCCTTATGGCCCAAGAATGCTTCTGTGGCCATCTGGGAAATGAGAGTCTGGATAAGATTCGTTCGGTCCAAGCAATCGAGGCAGTTGGTCCGGAAGACGCCTTCTTGCTGAAGAACAACGACCATCCGCGGGGCACCCTGCGCATCTGCGTCCGGGCCAGCGTCATCCGCCTCCTCGGCCAAATAGTAAGCAAAACCATCCGTAGAGTTTTCAATGTATCTGCGGATCTGACGGGCAGCCTCATATCCTCCGGGGCCCTTCGTCTCGGCATGGAAGTCGTAATGGGTTTCTCTCAGTAGTGCATGATCCTGAGACTCGTCCTCTCCAACCTGGCTCAATGGGCAGTGCTGTACCGCGAGGTGATACAGCTGGCTAAGTTGCGCCTCACCGGGTTTGCCCTCACTGAGGAGGTTGACCACATGAACAGCGCCATAGGCTCGCTCCAGCTCATCGAAATGCTTGTTGAACGCCGGCTGAGCTCCCTCGGGCGATCTAATGATGGTGATGTTCTGTTTCCCGGGAATAAGCTCGGCGGTCTGTTCCCAGAAGAGCGGTACAGAGCCTCTGACTTGGGCATAGGAGAACAATGTGCCTCCTGGACTCCAATACATGGTTTCCGTCTCGACGAAATTAGCCACATTGCCATCGTCGTCAATGCCTCGAGAGTTGAATCGAGTTCCAGCCCTCCGACTTGAAAGACGCGAAATGACTGTCAAGTACGATGGCAGCCCGGTTGACCTTGTCCTCAGGGGAGCACTTGTTTGTGGAATTGCCATCGTACGGCAGAAGCCACGGATGGCTGAAGTCAGAAACCGTGAAGAATCAAGTGCGTCGCGCTCCTGTGGCAACAGCCGAGACCTGAACTGAACCAGCGGACTAATCATGAACGAGTTCCACAAAAAGGAGTCGTCAAAATTGTCGATGTCAAATACGGACGAGTTCACCGTTCTGAGGCTGTCAGCTGCTTGTAAGTGTACTGCAGGAATGTACTTCTTACCTATCCTGTAGTCTGTTTGTCAAATCGAAATCGGTGCTGTAGTAGAATGTTCCATTCCCCAAAAGCTTGCGCAGATCTGTACACGGGTGCTCAAGGGTTACCTCACGCCCTCTAAGGTTTTGGCCGTAGACCGAGTTGACGTCCGACATCTCAGAGTCCAGAGGGTCCAGAGAAACCACGTCGTCCCACTCGCTATTGTTGAGACAGAAGAAGGCAACGCTTGCAATCCGCTCCACGGTCTCTCCCGGCCTAAGGGTGGCAACTCTTGTGGCATGTGTCACGACGGAGAGGAACACATCTCCTTCCACTGATATCAGACCCAATGTTCCGTAGATCGGTCGCGGCGTCAGGGAACGGTAATCGGCTAATGTTTTCTTTGTAATCTGAGTGAACTCGACCATGCACTTCGCTGCGGCGCCGTCGCCTCCGTTGGGTCGTGAACGGGTAGATGCGAGGGAGGTAAGGGAGCCGTTCGCGGCCGCGCCGGTGCTGTTAAAGTTGTAACGGAAGATGAGGGCGTGAGAGGACGAAACGATCGCAATTGAACGATGGGGATAGTCGCGAATATAGAGCTTGCTAGACTTCTCGGGCGCCGGCACCTGAGAAGGCCACGAGCCGGAGCTGGCGTAATCCATGGTTGCGATGTACGGCTGAGGTGTTCGGTGATGCGTTTGTGTCGCAGATCATGCTTGAAATGAATAGCTGAGGTGGTCTGCGTTCATCGAAGGGTGCCGTCGTCAGCGGCCGAGCCGAGATTGGATTTTTGAGACGACTATGAGAAGACGCAGGTCGCAACGAGGCGTCGTTGAGCAAAAGTTGCGCGGTGGCCGCGGCACAGTGGGATTGAGGTCGCCAAATGGTCACTACGGATGCCGTGGCTGACTGTAGCGGGATTTGGGTTGCCTATGCGGAGCCCAAGGATGACGTCCGTCCCACCGGAGGTACAAGGTGTTTAGAGCTGGACCACTACCTTTTGGCGCCTAAGCTCCGCCTGGAGGCAGCTCGTTTCAGCCTCACAGACCACCGAAGGAGGAAGCTGCCCAAATTGCAAATGTCGACATTCCGCACCTCGCTAGGTACGTACCCCACCATCTCGCCGCTGCGGACCCTCTCCCGTAGGATGCTTCCGGCTGGAACCCAGCATATGAATGGGTCGCCAGAATGCGGCCATACGAAGCGAGCCGTCTATTCGGTGAGGTTAAACTGCAAATATTCCGACTTGCTGAAACGAGGGTTAGGGACCAGGAGGGAAACTGTCACCTCACCGTGCCTGAAGTTACTTTGGTAGACAAGCCAAGGCCGGACATGCGATGAACACCCAAGAAGACTATCCAAAGGATCTATTCGAGAAGAACTAATATTCGGGATCACTGTCCAGAAACCAACTTGAGAATTTCTCGAAAGGAACGTGTAGGAGTCGGGAGACGGCGAGAATGGGAACCGCTATGAAAATTTTTTATTGACGTGATGACGGCGAAGAATCGAGGTTGGTCAATTTGCTGTCGCTTAATACGATGGCCAAGATGGCTGCTGGGACTCTTGCGAGACATGTGATGTGGCCTTGATGGCCTTGATGGCCTTGATGGCCTTGAGTTGATATAGAGATATAGAGATCATGAGAGCACAGAGATCTGCGCTTACCAATCGCAGGCAGTTTCCTCCGAAGCCAATCTCCATGTCGGAGGGACTGTCGTAGGGAGGCATGGCTACCAGTTTAAGACAACCTCGCCTCCTACACCTGCCTTCCTCTTGAAAATAGGTGCATGATCATTGTACATGGTCGTGACAGAGGCAATTCACGAAGATGACGAAGTCTTTTCATCGTACGATCTGCTTGGCAGAATTTCCCCGTGGGTGAAACCTGCAACCGCATAGGTCTCGAGTTCCGCGTGGTACACTCGGTGCGGCCTTGTTAATCACCAAGTCGTTTAACCTTCAACGTCAACTTATTCCGACGCCAAGTGTAGTCAGATGCAAACGAGAAAATAGCCTCTCATAGGACCAGAGCCTTCAAGCATGTGTTCCGTGCTATTTGACGCGGAGATCCAAAATCGTTGCAAAGTCCCTGGGACTCTCGGAGGCTCTGTGGCAGAAAGTGTCACTCCTTGACAGACAATAGGAAACCGAGTCGTGCAAGCTAAAAAAGGGGGGATTCGCGCAGCAACACTTTAGGACTGTCCCAGAATTGACCATGGGCATAAACGTCAACTTCGAGTCTTGCGATAGATAGAGTGTGTGGGGGTACAACGGGAAAAGGGGGAAACATGAAGATGAGACGCGGAGAGGTGACAACGACCAGGCCTTGGGGAATCCCATGCAACGGGAAGAGGCGAATTATCAATGCTTTACGCATGCCAGGCTTCAGATTTAGTGAGTTGAGATCACGCTGCCACCTTGGGTGAGCAGTCATTCTCTTCCTATCATGTATTTTTGGGAGATCATCACAAGCCTTTTTGATATGTAGAAGAGGAAAAGAAAGAGTGAAAGGTTTTTCTTGAGTATCAGACGTCAAATAGGATCCACGCAGCGCCCGTGTGCTTACCTAATACGCGACGAAGTGCGCCAAAGGAAAAAAAATTCAGACACAGACGACTTTGGTTGTGGTGGGCGACGGGGGCCTTGGCGAACAGACGACAGCCCACGGGCGGAGCGAACGCTGGACTTGGGAAGAGCTCCACAGTGGACAGCGTCGGGCTGTTCGCCAGAATCCGATGAAGTTATGCAGGGAATCTCAGGCAGGCTGCGTGGGAAAGGCCGGGGCTGGTGGCAGGATGGATGGATGGGATGGATAGTTGGCTGATCCACTCAACAACGACCTCCCATGGGCAACTGATGCGTGGAAAGCAAGCACTGAACCACTGCTAGGTATCCGTACCTAGTCTGTTGGGTTGGCATCGTCGGATAATGCGACGGCTGCTGCTGCAGGGACGGCATTTCACTGGTGCTTTTGATGCTGCAGCTGCTGCAGAGTGTCGTACTTTGGGACAGAACAGGCCCAGCTGCACGTAGAAAGGCTACGTTCTTAGCAAGGTAACAACAGAGTTCCTGAGGTAGCTAACTTGGGAGATGGGTTGCGTTCCCAAACCTGAGGTTCCAAGGTTAGACAGAATACTAGCGGGTGATGTACCGACTGCCTTGGTTTGGTGGAGTGCCGACCACCTGATGTCGCCAACCAACCTTCGGCCGATCTTTTTTGGTTGGCGCGCGTCACTGATAAAGCACTGCTTGCCAGGGTTCACCTGTCATGGTACATGGGCTCCAGGTATCTTTGCCCAGCAACATGCTGCTTCAGCCCCATTTTGCATGCAGCCCGTATTGAAAGTGCGGCGCCCGTTCATAAAAAAATCCAGCCCCCCTTCCTCTTCGCGACCTTGAAGCTCGACCCGGCCATCCACGCTTCCCACGGCTACAGCCTCGACACAGCAGGTGCCTTCATTCTGTCATCTGCAAACCGCCTTTCCCTTCTGCTGCAACCCTCGGCGGTATTGCGCATCACCATCGACTCTGGTTATTTTCTAATCGGCCAATTCCATCGTAACCCCCGCCACTCGTTATCCCAGCCAGGCCCATCATGTCTGACTTCGACCACTTCGGTAGCTCCGATGAGGAGAATGCCGAGATCAAGAAGCTTCAAGCTGAGGTGGTACGTGACTGCGACATCACCAGCGTCGCACCTGCCGTTCCGACCAATGGGCCGTTCGCTAACATTTGTTGCGCTTGCAGGACACCGATCCCGATAACTTCGAGCACTGGGAGAAGCTTGTACGCGCCTGCGAAGGTTTGGAGGGCGGCCTGAACCGCAACTCCAGCCCCCAGGCCCTGGGGACTCTGCGCGATGCCTATGACCGATTTCTTCTCAAATTTCCTCTGCTCTTTGGCTACTGGAAGAAGTACGCCGATCTCGAGTTCAACATTGCAGGGCCCGAGTCGGCCGAGATGGTAGGTGATTGTCGCATGGCGGCGCATCCCGTCGCAAAACATTCCTCCCTTGGCTCCCGAACTGTCGCTAACACGCCGCGCTGTTCTAGGTCTACGAACGAGGATGTGCTAGCATCACCAATTCTGTCGACTTGTGGACCGACTACTGCTCCTTCAAAATGGAGACCACCCATGTCCCACACCTCGTCAGAGAGTAAGTATAGATGGTCGGCTTTCCTTCCCCTTAACATCACCATCACCACAGCACGCCTCATCGGCCGCTCAAGACCTCGGACGAGCGATACACTGGCCATGCCCACCGCCTCTCCAAGTATCCGACGGTGAGAAATGCCAACAGCAGCCCCATTGTTGGGATGCCCTCTCACGCTACTTTACCAGGCTCTGTTCATTTCCACTTGACGATGACCTCATCCGTTCACCGCTTCACGCTTCACGTCGCATCTCCACCATACCGCTCTCCTTGGAATGCTTTGGACTTGGACTCGCTAGTTGATTTTTCTGATACCCCTTCCTGTATATCCTGCCTTCCCCCATTGCTTTGGTCACTCCCTCCCCCTCTTTCAATGTCCGTTTACTGACCCCATTCCGCAGGTTGTTCGAACGCGGCGCTACCTGTGTTGGCCTGGACTTCCTCGCCCATCCATTTTGGGATAAGTACATTGAGTACGAAGAACGACAGGAGGCGCAGGACAAGATCTTTGCAATCCTTTCCCGCGTCATCCACATCCCGATGCACCAGTACGCCCGCTACTTTGAGCGCTTCCGCCAGCTTTCTCACAGCCGTCCCGTTACCGAACTGGTTCCTGCCGAGACACTCGACAGGTTCAAGGCCGAGGTAGAGGCAGAGGCTGCCCAGTATGCAGGTGTGCAGCGAACAGAGCTTGAGGTGGAGCGTGACCTCCGCACCAAGATCGACGCAATGTACTACGAATATTTCACCCAGACTCAGAACGAAACCAACAAGCGGTGGACGTACGAATCCGAGGTCAAGCGCCCCTATTTCCACGTCACGGAGCTCGAGAACCCGCAACTCGTCAACTGGCGCAAGTACCTCGACTTTGAAGAGTCTGAGGGTAACTTCACGCGCACAGTCTTCCTCTACGAGCGATGCTTGGTTACCTGCGCATTCTACGATGAGTTCTGGTTCCGTTACGCCAGGTGGATGTCGGCACAGGAGGACAAGGAGGAAGAAGTTAGAATCATCTACCAGCGCGCTGCCACGCTGTTCGTGCCCATCAGCCGTCCAGGCATCAGGCTTCAGTGGGCCTACTTTGAGGAAAGCTGCGGCCGTATTGACATTGCGAGGGACATCCATGCTGCGATCCTCATGGGCCTGCCTGACTGTATCGAGGCCATTACATCGTGGGCTCATCTCCAGCGTCGCCAGAGCGGACTGGATGCTGCCATTGAGGTGTTCAAGGCACAGATCGACTCTCCCCAGGTTGACATCTTCACCAAGGCTGCGCTGGTGACTGAATGGGCATCTTTCCTTTGGAAGGTGAAGGGTTCTACCGAAGAGGCGCGTAACGTGTTCCTCAAGAACGTGCAGTGGTATGCCGACAGCCGCGTCTTCTGGGACAAGTGGCTGGACTTTGAGCTCCAGCAGGCCACCAGCACCGAGGTTGAGGAGCAGCATGCCGAGCGTGTCAAGCAGATCTTTGATGAGCTTCGGAGCAAGAGCCGCCTGTCGGCCTCAACAAA
Source organism: Colletotrichum horii (assembly GCA_027406005.1). Lineage (NCBI taxonomy): Eukaryota > Fungi > Ascomycota > Sordariomycetes > Glomerellales > Glomerellaceae > Colletotrichum > Colletotrichum horii. Next base: position 4,632,474 of record JANVYB010000001.1, on the reverse strand, counting down.
GAAGGACTTGTACCACATTTACCTGTCGTACCTTCAACAGCGAGGCGGCAAGGATGCCATGAAGCAATTCCTGGCCATTGACCGGGAGATCTACGGGTAAGGGTTCTACGATCTGGACACAACTGAGGACGTAAGCTAACATTTTACAGTCCTGGATCCATCTCTGTCCTCGCCAAGGCCAAGTCCGGCAAGGAAAACGGCGTTGGGGGAGGTGAATTGGACGAGGCGACAAGACACCGTGCGGAGGCCAGATACCTCAAGTACTACGAACTGCCCACCGAACCAGATGCCGAGGGCCAGGGAACGGCACCATTCAACTAAGCGGCGTCTTTATTTTCCTTGCGCTTTCGGGAATTACCGGATATGGCACGTCCTGGAGGCATTTCTCGAACTTCTTGTATTATATGATCGACTTGACGACGGATTGAACGCGGGTGGCTGGCCTCGGGAAGTTGTACTGTATGCGGCGTGTACGAGGTGCTCCAGATAGAGAGACCGTGCCTACAAGGGGGGCGACGACATGGCGGAGGCTGTTTGCTTTGGGCCCAAAAGGATCGCAGGTCGCATGATACCGGCTCTCATGATTTGTGCGGCATGTTGCCACACGAATATTAATTGCGCAATAACCGTTAAATAAACCTCTTGGTTATAATGATCTGGATGCGAAGTGACGGCAGGGATTTCTCAATGCGACCAGTCGCCGAATTATGTATTGCCCGCAGCCCAACGGGATGGTTAAGGTGCGGGTAGCACCGCCGATTGAAGACCGGGAGGCACCGAGGTCCCCGATAATATCCCCACGGGAACAGGGTTGAAAGTGCCGGTCTGTGCCCACTGTTCGGACCGCCAGCGGCTGCGGTGTCGACGTGCTCTAGAAGGACTCTGGAAGCAGTGTGTGACTGATCCTCGAACTCTCATTATACTCTATCGGGCGCGACGCATTGCCTACTCAACGGGCGTTGGGCATCAGACTTTAAAAGCTTTTTAGAAGCAAACAAATGGACGAGAGGTTGATTAGTAAGTTTAGCAAGGGTCCTGCACGAAAAGAAGCCGCAGGAAGTTTTTCCCTCTTTTAGTGTGCGCTGAGGTGCGTCAAGTCGCGCGACTTACGGAACAGTAGACATTTTCCCCGAAGACGCCCCGGCCGCTAAGCTAGGTGTGTCTCTTTTTTTTTTTTTCAGCCCTCTGCTGTCGGCTCGGAACGAAGTTCGGAACTGAGGGTGTAGGTGAAGCCGAAGATGGATGCATGGCTGGCGTCTGTCATGGCGTGAGCTGGGAGAGGGAGCATCCGAACCCGTGGGAAGTGGAGGGGTCGGGGGTAGGCCATGACAGCGAGCGCAGGCAACGGCGGGATGGCGACAACGGCAGTCGACTTTTTGGAGGGGCCTAAGAAATGCGGTTTCCCATGTGCAGTGTGTTCCCGAAAGCCGAGTGCCGCGGAGACGCTGAGAGCAAAAGTGTGTTATTGGACGTGTGCTCAGGGGACACCAGTTGGTTTGGGTTGTGTCACAATAGTGCGTAAGAATTGACAATATTGAGAAAGAAAAAAAAAAAAAAAAAAAAAAAAAAAAAAGCACATACGGGACTATGTTGAAGGAGAGGGAGACGGACGAAAATGGTGAGGCAAAAGGCCGAGTCAGCCAAGGGCCGAGTTTTGGTAGGTGGCCGTTTCGCAGTGATTGAGCACGTTTGCTGCGTCGCCATCGCCGTATCAAAATGGTACATAGGTACTTGCGACTATGAAGTCCAAGTCAGGTCAGAATTGCGCGGGGAGACTGTTCTTCCCGACAGGCTACCTTACAGCAGCAGCAGAGCCCGCTCCCCATCCTACATCGGCGCCCCATCCACCTGCGCATCTGGGGCGGCGGGCTTGAGTCAACGCAGAAACTGGGTCCCCCGGGAGATTTATTACAAATACTACAAGATGAAAGGGCGAGCTGGTTGCGCAGCAGCGGCTCCCGACCGTTCAGCGTGGGGTCAGGAAATCGGCTGGCTTAGCCGAGAAAACCACTTTCCGTTGCTTGATATGACCCAGACGTCGTGGGGATGAATGAGAGCATCGTCATCGACGAACGAACCATGACCGGAGGTCGACGGAGAACGACGGTTGATGGACCCGTTGCGGGATGCTGCCAGCCGCCCATTGGAGGCTGCTATTTGATTTCAAGTGTCATATGCCAAAGTTAGAATCGTTGCTCTCATAAGCAACACAGTTCTGGGCTCAATTCGGGGGTTTCTCTGCCTTGCCCGGCCTCCATTATCGGAGCAAAAAAATTGGGAATGCAACGGAAGCCACATGGTCAACTCAAATGCTAGCGCATGTGTCAGCGTTTCTCGGGCTGTGAGACTCAGATGCTGTGCAAAAGATACATCGTCCTCGGCCTTATCTCTGACAGGTACAACGGCACCAAGCCCAGCACCGGCACGTTTCGATATCGGTCGCTAGCACGGAATTTGTCGACTCTGTTGGTGAGCAAAATAGCTCCATTCGGCTTACAGCATACAGAGTACACCTTCCACAGGTGCAGGGTAAGGTACCGCGCGCACACCTTCCCGTGCCGTCACAAGGCGAACGAAGACACCGACAACGTAAAAATCGGGATCCACCACAAACGTCGTGGGAACCCACATGGCGAAGCAGGAGGCAGTCGGGCCCTTGCCCGGGGGGAGAAGAAACAGTGGCTCCCACGCATCTTGGCCGCCCCCGGTCCCCTGTTTCTGGACTGGAGCTCACGAATCCGACCAGTCAGAGGCCATCAATTTCTCATTTCACACGTCGCCGTCCTCCCTCGGTCCCTAGTGTCTCTCTCACTTTGAGGTCTCTCCTTGAGAAGTCGGGGTCCTTGGTCCTTGTCTTATGCTCTCACCCCCCTCCGGAATGGTGCCAGAAGGCGGCCTTCGAAGCCGAGCAGCCTTTGCCTGGTGTGCCAGCTCGGCCAAGCCTAGGGTACACAGGTGGTTCTCAAACGCCCCCGGGCAACGGGCAGGAACATTCGAGAGTCTCTTTTAAACCGTCAATTGCTCCCTTTCCCACCCCTCCCCGCTGGAACGTTTACTTTTTCTCTTTCCTTTCTACGCTCCATTGGAATTGCGATCTGATTCTTGATACCCGTACACACCTCAAGCTCAAGCAAGGTTAGTCTCCAGCTATTTCCAACCCCCCAACACAGCTTTCATATAGCACACATATTCTTGTTGAGATGTGTTGTTCTTATACCGGCATCGCCCGACACATACACCGCAATCTTGTTCACGATAAAGCCTAAAACTAACACAACCCGAACCAGATGGCAGCCTCTACCAGACAATTCGCCCGCGCGGCGATGCGCACCACCGCTAGAAACACTTTCGCCGTTGCTCCTCGCCAGGCCTTCCGCCAGCAGGGCCGCCGCTTCTACTCTTCCGAGCCCGCCTCCAAGTCCGGCAGCTCCACCTGGATCTGGCTCACCGGTGCCGCTGTTGTTGGAGCCGGCGGCTACTTCTACACCCGCGAGGGCGGCGTCTCTGCCGGCTCGACCCCCAAGATCGTCAACCCCACCAAGGCCGACTACGAGAAGGTGTACAAGGCCATTGCCGACCGCCTCGAGGAGAACGACGAGTACGATGACGGCAGCTACGGCCCCGTCCTCGTCCGTCTGGCCTGGCACGCCAGCGGCACCTTCGACAAGGAGACCGGCACCGGTGGCAGCAACGGCGCCACCATGCGCTTCGCCCCTGAGTCCGACCACGGCGCCAACGCCGGTCTGAAGGCTGCTCGCGACTTCCTCGAGCCCGTCAAGAGTAGGTCGCTTCCGATTTGAAGTCAACTGCCCCAGCCAGCAGTGCTAACCTCCTGCAGAGCAATTCCCCTGGATCTCCTACTCCGACCTCTGGATCCTCGGTGGCGTCTGCGCCATCCAGGAGATGCAGGGCCCCATTATCCCCTACCGCCCTGGCCGCAAGGACGGTGAGGCTGCCGCCTGCACTCCCGACGGTCGTCTCCCCGACGCCTCCAAGCGCGAGAAGCACCTCCGCGACATCTTCTACCGCATGGGCTTCAACGACCAGGAGATCGTCGCCCTGGCCGGCGCCCACGCTCTTGGTCGCTGCCACACCGACCGCTCCGGCTTCGACGGCCCCTGGACTTTCTCCCCCACCGTCCTCACCAACGACTACTACAAGCTGCTCCTGAACGAGAAGTGGCAGTGGAAGAAGTGGGACGGCCCTGCCCAGTACGAGGACAAGGGCACCAAGACCTTGATGATGCTTCCCGCCGACTACGCTCTGATCCAGGACAAGACTTTCAAGAAGTATGTCGAGCAGTACGCCAAGGATAACGACTCCTTCTTCAAGGACTTCTCCAACGTTATTGTCAAGCTGTTTGAGCTCGGTGTCCCCTTTGCCCAGGGCTCCGAGGAGCAGCGCTGGACTTTCAAGCCCACTTGGGCTGAGTAAATGTGCCGCTGATGAGGCGGGAGAGCAGGTGTGATTTGAAAGCGATTTACCAAAACCGGGAGAGGTTAGACATAGAAGAGAGATATCCGCTCGGAGAGAGGAGGAAACTCGAGAGGCGAAAGAGCAACGCCCTCGAGCCTGGTTTTCAGCGTCAGTCCGATCTTGGACAATGTTTTTATAGTGTTGTCATGTCCATAGTTCCTGTACAACAATCAACGTGAGCCTTGAAAGACAAGACAGCGGGCCACCGGTGAAGTCGCCTGACAGCACATTGCTTGAGATGGCATGAAGTCGAGATAAAGATGAGATGAGGGGAAAGATTGAGGTTGGATCGAGCGGTGCTAATAATAACCGCCTAACCCCTTCTCCAACCAAGCACTGCCGGCTGGCTTCCCCTCATCATTATCCCACATGGCCAGGCGACACACACCTGTCCGGTTTCCAGACGACAGCAGGGAGTGTTTCTTCGCGTCATGGGTGTCTTGATGGCGCAGCCAATCCCGACGGGTTGGTAGCTCACCACCACCACTACCACATCGGCAACAATCTGCCTTAGTGCCGTTTCCCCAGACCTTGGACATGGGGGCTTTCCCCCGCATTTGTGGTGGGAAGGGAAGATCTTCTGCGTCTTCATTCCTCGGGTCCCGGTTCGAACTGTACTGATGACGCATCACTTGTCTTGTTTAGTGACGGATGATTTTCTTCTTTGAAAAAAAGGGGGGGAGCGTTGGGATTGGGCTTAGAGGCAGCACGGCAGCTCTGCTAACGATTGAAAATGAAAGACATCGTCTAGACACCATTCATATGCGTGCTGTGATCTGGGGAAACCGAAGATGAGACGGTGCTGGGGGGCGATTGATGCGGGTGCACCGTCACCTCGCTTCACCTCCCACCCTCCCTGCTCGGCCCAAGACGCGGGCATAATCTGTACCCGGCAGTCAACCCCGACACGGTCAGCACACTCTCAGGCTCGGCGCCGGATATCCCGCGGTCCCCTGCTACATCCAAGCAGGATGTTTAAGAACGGTAGAGAAGGAAGCCGTCGACATAGGAAGAAAGCCATGAACCAGTCGGGACTTCCTCCCGCTCGTTCAAACACCTTCTCCGCCCTCTCCATGTACGTTTAATCGAGTTCATGAGATACCTCATCACCGCTCGATCCAGCAAACCGCAGCATCATCACCTCGTGTATGATGCGTGACCTCTACTTGTGCATGGGCTTTCTATGGGTAGTTGGGCAACACCAGCTCGCTCGAGCCGTTTCCGTGTCTCACGGTCACGGTTCGACACTCATCGACACCATCGTGGATGGCAGAGATGGTATCAGCCTCAGGACGCTGGCTTTGAGCCGCAGGGCAACATGAACCCCAGATGGCCTTCCCCAGGCTAGGGTTGCCCCGGGCGGGATGTAACCGCGCTCGCTGTGGGGCCCCCGAGACAGCCCTGGCCGAGATGGGCTCTTTACCCGTAGCTCTCTCTATCGGGCCTTGGCTGATAGAAGCGTCAATCATCTTTTCCATCAGAACCCCTGGTGTAACTGGCACATTTGCAGTCATGAGGGACCCATTTGCGACGGACACTGCCTAGGCATGCTGTAGCACATTCCGGCGCAACGGCCCCGCTCCCGAAAAGCGGTCGACAGGCCCCGCGCCGGGATCCGGAGAGGAGCCAGCTGTGGAAAATATGGGTGTAAAAGGCTTGAAGTATTTAGCCATCCCCATCGGCCACTAATCGCAAGAAAGCTTTGATGAAGAGTACTAGACGCTGGAAGGGGAACGGCGGTAACAGAGGATGCAAGACTTGAAAACCCATGCCGCGCAGCCTAAGCCTCATGCAGGGCTCCTGATAGACCTTGTCAACGGAGCAGAGCTAGATTTGCGTTTCTTACGTGCTGATTTGGGGCCATTTCGTGGGACGGTGACCCTTTCGCTGGAAGGCACAGAGGAGTCATTCAGAGACGATTTGCTGATGGTTCCCTTCTCGTCAATGCCACCAGAAATCGGCGATTGTTCCCTAGACTCCTAGGATATTTCCTCATCATCGCGGACGGCAGCCGAAGAGAAACAGACGGAGAAGAGGTTGAAAGAGCCTGGTTCGCCGTTACGAAGGAGTGTAAGAGGAGATAAGTGGAACCAAAGCAAGTTGCGGGCCGAAGCGGCATAAAGCTAGAATAGAAAGTTTAAAGGTGCGCGAGATGCTCACGTTGTATAGGGTGTAAGATTCTCTGCAAAGACGAGGATTGAAAACGGGGGCCTAACGCGCGATGGGTTGAGTTTGCGGCCCGCCTCCGCGCTGCAGCCCGGCATTTACCTGCGCCGAAAACCGGCCCCGCCACCGGGCCCACATGAGCTGTTCAATTGAAGACGCTTGAGTGACAATTCAACTTTTTGCCCTTGAACGTCACCACCCCTCAATCCGCGCGTGCGACAAACAACACCCACCCCGAAACCGATCTCGATCCCGACACACACAGAGGAGAACCAAAGCCCCAAACTCCACGCAAATATGGCATCCTGCCGCATCCCCGCGCTGCGGCACCTGGTCACCTCCTCGGCGCGCGCCTTCCGCGCCTCGAACCAGCGCCGCTGGGCCCAGGTTCACGACGTGCGCTTCCTCGCAACGACCCAACAGCCCCGCGCCGTCGTCGAAAAGTACCGCGCGAAGCTCGAGCAGAAGGCCAAGCAGGAGGGTGTCTCCAACATTGACGAGCTCAAGGCCGCCTACGCCGACAAGATCCAGGAACAGAAGAAGAGGGACGCCATCTCGGTGCCCGGGCTGGACGAGATCCTCAACGACGAACCCGCGACCGCGAAGACGAACGCGGCGACACAAACAGGGACGCCGCCGCCACCACCGGTGCCCGGCGCCTCGGGCAACGGCATCAAGTCCCTCGACGAGATCCTCGACCTCCCCAAGGCCCGCGAGCTGCCGGACAAGGAGCTGACGGCCATCTGGCGCCTACGCCACGCCTCGGACCCGACGTCGCTGTGCGCGGTGATCCCGTCGTCGACGTTCCGGCAGATGGAGGCTCTCGCGAAGGAGAACCCGCAATTCGTGCTGCCGGTGCCGCACGAGTCGCAGGGCGCCGAGATCCACTTCCTGCAGTGGGTGTTCGACGCGGCGTCCAAGACGGCGACGGTCATGTTCACGCAGCTGGCCGAGTTCAAGGCGCGCGGGGAGTACGCGCAGCCGCACACGACGGTGACGCACCACACGGACCTCGCGGACGAGAGGGGCCTGGTGCTGATGCACGGCAAGGTGTCGGAGGACCGCGGGGTCAAGTCGGAGCACGCGCAGTGGCTTGTGATGTGCCTGCAGAGGTTTTATGGCGAGGCGGAAGGAAAGGAGAGGGCGGCGGAGAGGAAGAAGCTGTTGGAGTGGTTCAGGACGGGCGACCCGCGGTTTAGCGTTGAGAAGTTGATGGAGGAGGCGGAGAGGATTGGTTGAGGTGGATGAAGATATGGTGAAGGAGGGTCCGAAGACACAGACGTGCGTGAGGTTTAGACAGTTGGCCGGAAGCCTTGTCTCGGCCTGCCTCAGTAGAGGAGTCGTAGATATAGAGCCTTGAGGTTCTTGTACAAAGGTCTTGATAGACTATGTAAAACGAAACATACCATTTCTTCCTCTAAGCAAGTACCCTCGAAATGGCGTCCCCTCCGAGCACAAGCTTTTGTTTGGCCTTCTTCGTGTTTATGTTGATCAGCGTTGCGGAGTGTTTCTGACGCCCGTCTGTTTCCACGTCTGACATTTCTCGGATGGTGGGCGGTATCAAGGAGTAACGCCTGGCGATAATCATCTATTTAAATCGTACTGGCGGCTAGATGGGTCGATCTTCAAGGAAATGTGACATGGTACCTCTGACTCGTAAAAGGATTGTCTGATTCGTCTAGAGATATCAGTAGCAATGCAGTCAAGAAAGCGTGTTCGCAATCAAGTAAATTTGCGTCTTTCGTTCAGATTCCAGATCGTTTCCTACATCATCTGCTGCGTAATATACACGGGGCAACGCCAGTGGCAAATGTCGTACATAGCCCAGGCATGAGGACTTGAAATCGTGCCCAATACAGCCGTAAACAGAGACCAGGAGACTTGACGGGGCTTTTGAGATTCGTAATTGCGTTTGCAGAAGGGACCCTTTATTGACTGGATTCGTTGGGTCCTTCTGAGTGAATACCATGGATGACTTATATGCCCATTTCGCTGTTAACAAACTAGTTGCTTCGAGACCGTTGATAAAAGTGCTGCGAGTGGGTGGTTATTTGGAAGAAATCGAAATGCATCTGCCGTTGAACATTGACGAGAACATGGCAACTGTGAGTTGCATCACCTCAAGACAAGATTCCAGCATAAGGGACAGACGCCATAATATGTGCGATTTGGAGCTCAACACAACTATTCTTGCAAATAATCATGAGAAAATGATGGGAAGCAACAATTGTAGACTTAAGAGTCTGGGACATATCGGCACGTAGTGATATCCGTCTGGACAGAGTGCAGTAACGCACACGTTTTTGATATGATTCCGCATTCCCAGCATCGAAGACGAATTGCTCTACCCAACCAAAGAATATGAGCCGAAGTTTATTCCATAAAGCGCATTCCGTTTATGATACCTCTATGGCTTTGTTTAGAAGTGTTGTCTGCGGCGACTTCATGAGGGCGTGTAGAAAATTGATAAACAGCTTTGCTACTTGAGTGGTAAATGTGCACCTATGTGGAGTAAAATATGCAGACATTGGAAAACTCACTTTTGTCTTCGAGGTGATCTTTGTAAAAGCGTCTCTGTCTGACGGTTTTTCTTTTCTGGTCGCATCTGCTCCAACTATTGATTCAGGAGAAGACTTTCCCGCCATGAAAGCCGCGCCATCTTCAACTTCCGAGACGAGCATTTTGACATTGTCGGAAGTGGCTTCCCACCACCCGCTCGAAGCGCGAGATGTTTCTTGGTTATTCCATCGCATAAGGAGACAATACCAGTGAAGTAGTAACTTAGAATGTGCCTATGGTGCTGATGTCGGTGTCACAGCCATTGATGAATTCGCGTGACCGCACAATGAAACCGTTGCCCATGGAAATGCAGCCCACGACCGGGCACATCGTCTGCTGGCTAAGCGAAAACACATCGGGATGAGCTCTTCCAGTTTTACACCAACGTACGGATATCATTGACGTGTATTTACTTTTTATATCAAACATCATGAGCAGACCGGAGATTTGGAGGCCAAATGGTGTGGACGATTTCAGTAAATGACTCCAGGCTTCAACGCTTCCACACCGTGGGTATGTAGGTTTTCGCCCCAGACACATCAGAGGATGCTTCCCGGAATAAGCCAGAGAAAACGCCGGGAAAAGAACGGATATACAGGTTAACGTTTTAAATTCTAAAGTGTCCAGAAAGCTCTTAGAGTGAGACTTCTTCAAAGGTCACGGCAACAAGTCATACCGACTGATCTCTTCTTCCATACTCGTCACATTGAAGGGTATATGCCCGAAAGTAACGCAGTAGGCTTTATATATTCGACATCGGTTCGCAACTAGCAGTGTATTCATAATGATAACAACAAACTAACTAAACAAGTGGAAGTGGACAAAAGGCCTCATTCTCCTCGTCCGTGAGGCCGTCGACATCATCATCGTGCTAGCAGAGTATGAAATGAACGTTCGTCTCTATTCTACTCCTCAAGAATAGGGCAGAGCCGACGTTGCGTTCGGGCCAATCATGTCTGCCGATTGAGCGCACCGGATACCACGTGGGACCAACAGGCCGGTTTCTGTCTTCAGGGTGATCCTTAGCTTACCGCCTTGATCTGATAGTGTGTTGTCAATACAACTTATCCCATCACGAATACCCAGAGGATGATGCTGATGAAAGACATCACTATACATGCAGTCGCCGGTGACAACCTTCTTCGCCAGGGAGGCCTGTATAGCAGGAAGCCATGGAGCAGAACTCTGTCGGAGTCGACCGTGCTTTTCCGAGAAAGAGGAATATCTTCTGCCGCAGGTTTTGAAAAGTTGGCCGGTACGTTATGTTATACAGCCAAAGGATTGTGTCTCAGCCATGCCATCCAACCCCGGGAGGAGAATGAAGTGATTACCTCAGTCAATGATTCGTGTACGTCGTCTACTCTAGTGTATACATGTATACTCTTCCAATCCATGTTCTTGCCAGAACCATTACCATTACGCGTGTGCCATACCTTTATCTGTGCAATCTAATAATTCGTCCGACGCTTCTACTCCTGTGTGATGCCGGGGGAAACCAAAACACGACTGCCGCCCGTGGTATATACGAGGTCTACGTCTTTTCGTCTCTTCACCAACGCCGCTTCCAACTCATGCAGAAAAACTTGCCGCAACTCGGAGGCCAAAATCTACTCGGTATCATCACTGCTCGACTGACTCTCTTCCGTGTCCCCGCTGACCGCCTTTGCTACCGGCGGCACCCACTTCGCCACGTCCTCGCAGCCTTTGGGAATACGGCACTTATCCCGTGCATTGCAAGTTTTCCATAGAACCTCGCGAATTTCGGTAAAAACCTGCTGCGGAGCGTCCATGGCCCAGATGACGTCGAGGTGCTCGTACTCATCAATGACCTTGCTGTGCACCACCTGGAGGTGCGGCTCGCGGCCTCTCTCGAATCTGCGGAGGAGCTTCTTGCCGTCGACGAGGTCATCGTTTCCAGCAACCCAGAGGGCGAATGGCGGTGCTTGTTCATTGTACCATGCCGTTGAGCCCTTGGGCCGGCGGGTGTGCTCATCGACTGTGCGAGGGGACATAAGGCCGTCGGCGTCATCGGCCCGCAAGGTGTGAGAGTCGTCGCCATTTATGCGGTCCTCCTTCTCCTCAGCGCGGACATCCTCCTTGGTAGAAAGAATACACTTGTGCCTTGCGAAGCATTCCCTTCCCAACCACCATCGCATGGATTCCGAGCTGACGTACACAGGCGCAAACTGGAACATACGGTCCCGTAGACCACGGTCCCATCTCGTGTCCGTCCAGTCAAAGAGGAACGAGAATACCTTGTAACCGAGCCAACCATAGACCTTGGGGTGAAGTATCTGGTGCATCTGCATCATGAAGGGGATGAAGGCATGAATACCGAACATCAAGCGGAACATGCCAGGGGTGATGATCCTCATGAACTTGAAGTACATCTTTCCGATCAGAGGCCCAGCGTAGGCGGCAGGCGCAAGGGCGCAGAAGACTGTCAACTTCTCACCCAAGTCTGGTCGCTGCTCCTTGGCCAGGGCTACAAGGGTCTGTGTTGTGCCTTGGGAGTGGCAGATCAGGCCAATCTTCTCAAACCCGGTTTCGTAGAGAACTCGCGAGGTCAGCGCCGGCAGGTCGAAAACGCCCATCTGACGGATGTTCCAGCACCACATCCTCGGGTCGGAATACTCGAGCAACACGTGCTTGGGCTTAAAGCCACATCGGTTATTGCCAAGCCAGACGTCGAAGCCAGATTTGCAAAGGTAGAATGCGAGCGAGTCCTCGTCATTGGTGCAGTATGCGCCGGAACTCTGCAGTAAACCGTGCATGAGCAGGACAGGAAACTTTTTCTTCTGTTCGGGATCCTTGAGTTTCTTCCTCGACGTAGTGAAAATGTCGGGCCCTCTGTCGGCTCTCTCTTTCTCACTTAACGGCGTGTATTCCTTCGGGTCGTAGACGTGCCACAGGTCAATTTTGAATCCGTCCTCGGTCTGTACTTGGAATTCTTCAACGTCCAAGCCAACGCGGCGCGCGTAGTATCCGACATCGCAGACGATTGGATCGGGCCCGCCCTCGGTCGGGGCGAACTCATCAGCCATGGACTCCTTGTCCTTGCTGAATTTCTGGCTGGACTTGCTTCGTTTCCAATTCTTGTCCTGGTCTCTACGAAGCTTGTTTCTGCGCATCTCTTCCTCGTAGAATGGTCTCCGCTTATCGGGATTGCGAAGTGTCATGCGGTAGAATATCCTCGTGCACAGTGGCGGAATGCTGGTGAAGAGTGCGCCAAGTACAATGACTCCAAGAAACGCCAAACTGAGGAAGAATGCCGAAACCCGAAAAACCATGCACTGGAAATCGCGAAACAGCGATGGTGGCCCGTAGAGCGGTAAAGGCGGAAACAAGGGGTTGGTGTGCGAGGGCGGCATCTGGCGACGAAGGGAGCCTTCTTGCGATCTTTGGAGAGATTTGCCATCCACGTCCGTTGGTAGGGAAATTACCCTCTCCTGTCTTGCCGAACTCTCCTCAGCATTGGCGACCTCGTCTTGCACCTCGTCCCCTTGCTTGATCTTGACCACCGCGGGGCCATCTTCGAGTTCTTCTTTCAGTATATTCAACTTGTGTGCCTCTTGTAGAGGGACTCCCGGAAGCCTATGCCCCTCTGATGTGACAACAACGGGATCCTGCGGTGTAACGAAACGGGCCTCGACGGCGACGGCGGAGTCGCTGGTCTCGTGCTTCTGGTGTGACAGCTTCTCGGCTTGTTGGGCGAATTCGACGGCGGTTTGTGTAACGGCATGGTCGCGTATTCGGTCTCGGCGGCCGTCCGAGGAATCGGAGAAGTTACCCATGTCTTTCTTGAGTTTTCACCCCGATCGCAGAGGAGAATTATGGCCTGCGTCGCAACAGTTGCGCAGCGTCGCGATTTGCAGGGACTTGAACGGCTGAAAAGGGGGAAGGGTCGCCTCTGTTTGCGCAGCGGGACGAGTATGCGCAGTGAAGTTGGCAAAAAATGATTGGGATGGAAAATTGGTTCTCAAATGATCAGTCCAAAGCCACTGATGGCATGAACAGGCATCATTGGAGGTGGGAGGGTGGTATCCAAAGCAGGGAAGCAAAGCGTAGATCCGGAACGATAGTGGAAGAAGGGAAGGGGTGGTGGAGGGGTGTGGTCGCCGCAAATTGGGGGCGGAGGTAAGGATTAGATCCAATGCCACACCAATCGACTAGACGGAACGGTTGGCGTGTTAATAATGACAAGGGAGAGGCGAACTCGAGTCTCGGGGTCCTTGGGCGCCGCCGGACGGTAACGATAAAGGGATGGGGAAATTTGAGAAGGGGGAGGATAACAACAAAAAAATTGTACGGACGTGGGAGAACGCGCTCGCGTACCGCCGATAATGCAAAGATCACGACAAGTCGGTCTCACCGCAAGAATCGTGGTATGATTGTGTCCAGATTCCAGCCGTGCGGTCTGGTCTGGAAGGTGTCAATGTCAATGCCAATGTTACTTCGCACTTTGGCACTGCACCTGCACGCAGACACAGACAGAGAGACCCGACGACAGAAGGAAAGATAGCGGTCTGGACGGATACGCGCAACACCCTCCCAGAAAGCAGACGCCCATGCGGTCCAGCCGCAGCCATCAGGAAACTTTGTTTGGAGCCTCCCGGCTTCCCCTTGTCGCTGACGCTGCGCTGAAGCGCTGAAGAAGCCCGGACCAGTCGCTGCCGGCTGAGGTATCGCTGCCATCGCAGATTGCTGCTGCTGTCGAGCCAGTGGGTGGCTACATCGACCTCCATCGACCAGGGAGGAGCCCCGCTTGCGTCATAGCAGCTGTGTTGTTTGGAGCCATCCGTTAAATGACTTGCATTGATTGGACCTCAACCAGCCGGAGAAAAAAAGCATGTGACGATCCCGAGATGTGTTTGGAAAACCATGCATCATCATTGACATCGACATCCCGACAGCACTGCCAGATATCTTGGAAGAGCCTGGCCGCGATGGATCTGTTGCGCAATGTCTTCGAAGGAGAAGAAAAGGTGCCGTCGAGTGGACAAAGGAATGCCGCGTCAACTCTGCCAATCATCTAAGCAGCCAGATACAGACCTGTCATCGCAAACCTTTGAGCGGCACCTCCCACGCGGCTACCTTGAACTCTGCCTAGCCTTTCGCCACAAAATCCCAAGAATAGTCGGGGTGGTGTTTACGGATACGGAAACCGAGTACGGATGCTGCTGGCAGCAGTCTGGGTCAACCCGGCCAACTCAGCATCCCATGGACATTCAGGCTTTTTTTTTAAGCCGCTGCGTCTGTGCTCTATTCTGAGCTCTGTGTTGTCCGTCCAGCCTCTTCGGCCGGATAACAAGGACGAACCGGATCTGCAGTGCCAACAATCGCTTGATCGCCACATTGCGCAGTCTGGTCGGTGTCTGGACAAGGCTGTGCTGTGCCAATTGTGGTAATCTTGTGTCTCTGTTCAGCTGGAACAAGGCGACTCGCCAAAAGCGTGGAGCGCGTCCGGATGCCGCATACCCGCGAAACCAGAGAGTCGTCATCCGGGTGGCTGCTGGGAGTTGTCCTGTAAGCCAGAACCAATGCGCTGCTTACTCACGGCGAAACTCAATTGCGACGTGGCCGGCTGCTGCACCCGAACTGATCACCAACGACCCCTTTTGGTGTTTGATTAGGATGCGGGTGCATGTAGGACGTCGATACATACGCCTTGAGGCGAAATAGAAGCTGTGGTGTGGATCCATGTGGATGAACATTGTAATCCGATACGCAGAAGCGTCAATATGACATCTTCCTCTGACGTTGTCTTGGGTGGAGAACTCGTTGATAAGGAACTTGATTGCAAGTCAAGAATGGCAGTTCGAGAACTTGAGATCAGCCACGTTCCCCGGAGCGTGTAAAGCTGTGCGCAGTTGTTGGGGCTTACTGCCCAAAACTTCTACTTCACCAATTAGGAGTACACTATGCCAAGTTATCTCCCGATTGGGGGCTTGAGATATGTCGAGGCCACATGGGCGGGATGAACTATATGAAATTCGAACTGAAGAGTAGAAGAAAAGCATATAGTATAATTTACCGACCCTACGGCTGCTTCTGTTGGATGAAAATCCAGTATTCAACTAGCCAATGCCTACCTCGCACTTCTTGGCGATGCGATATCGGACGGAGGAATTCGATAATATCTTACCACGAGGAACAATTGTTGCACAGATAATTTTGCAAGTCATGGTGGTTTGCGACACCAGCCTTGGTACATGAACAAGCGCGACTCAAGATATTGACAGTTGTCTTGGTATATAGGAACAGGAACCTGACTCTCGATGGAGTCAAGTTTGGTTTGGGCGGGGATTGTTCGGCGTCGACGCTGCCCCGGACATGAGGTGTGCTTAGTCATTCGGTTATCCCCGCTCAGGCCGGATTTTGTTGCCTTCCTGAGGTGCAGCGCCTCCTGGTAACCCCAGGAGATTGGGGAAAAGGTGCGGCTGCAGCTGGCCCTGCGCCAATGCCGAGGCCTAAGACACCCTCAGCCGAAGCTTGAGTTGGCCCCGACTCCAAGCCGACACTGGAGTCAGGGACCTCAGCTTAGCTGTTCAACGCGGCCATCGCGATCGGGACACGACGTTCTGCGACCTTTGATACCCTTCTCCCTCAATTGATCTTTTGCTCCGCGACGGTTCACTCCTTTTGTCAACACTCGACCCCTGGGCTGTTCTTTTGTGCTTCCTGCGATGCATATTTGAGATATCGTCTGTTGCTTCGCTTCACATCGGCCCGCGTACCGAAACGCCAGCATGACAACCTCGGAGCTTGTGCCGCCATCACAGGCGAGGAGGAATAGAAGGACACGAAGAAGAAGACAGGACAAGCCCTCCCTATCCGCCAGACTTATTCTCGACGACCATGAAGTCAGGGGCGACATCGGCATCCTGTCCGAGGACCTCTTTGCCGACCTGTTCCCCCACCTCCGTGATGGTAGGCCGCGCTTCTCCAGATCGCTATTACCCGCGCGCAATGGCTAATTGCTTGTGGAAGCAGCTCCCTCCCGTGAAGACGGCTCCGAAGAGATTCACCATGTTGCGATCGCTCCGTGGGAACCGAACCCCTCCCCGACCGAAACCGCCTGGACAGTTGTGCCAGTGACCAAGTCCTCCACTATGAAACCCTCCACCGTACAGTTCTCTCCCTCTTCGCTGTCGCTGCAGAACTTTGCGACGATCCTTCAACAAGTCGCGCCGTCAAAGCTCTCGAGTCACAGCCGCAGCGGCATCGAAATTCAGATACTCGACGTCGTCGCCCTTTCGTTGGATACGGTATTTGTGAGCCTCGAGAGCGAATTGACGAAGCGCTTGGAGCAAGGCGAGGGAACATTTTTTCGCGATCATCCTAGCCACCCTACTGGAAAGGGGCCGGCAACTCCAGACGGCCGTCTGATTGCCGCTTTGCGCGTGGCCTTGGGCAGCTTGACAGTGCTTCATTCCGGCGATCTCTTCCCCCTTCCGCTGCCTCCACACCCAGTCACCCACGTTCCGCCGAATCCTGGAAAGATAATGCTATGCGAGCCTGTGAGCCAGGGGATCTTGTCTGAGAACACCAAGATCATCCTGATGCGAGGACGAGTACACGCAAAACGTAGCCAAGCCACCCCGGCAATCCCCCGGAACCGCAGTCTGAATGGTGTGCCCGAGGACGACGAGGACGATACAGCGAATGATCAGTTTTACTCGGCTGCCGAAGACCGGTACAAGACAGATGCTGCGACAACAGAGTTGGATTCGGTCACAGAAACTGAAGAGTCGGAGCTCTCTGGCATCGATCAAGACGACGATCTATCTGACGACTCTATGGACGATATGATTTCCTTACAGGCCCCTACACTTCCCACAACAGCAAGTGGCGTATCCACGATGCAACCTGGAACTCCAATGACAATTGGAAGAGGGAGAAAGACGAACGGAATCGCCACGCCGGCATCTGTATTCTCCAACTTTACCGCGACCACTGCTCGTCCTGATAGGCCCCGAGGCCGACTTTTCAAGGCCCAAGGCTTGATTCGACCCATTGCCGTAGATCTTCTTCATCCTAAGCCCGCCCCTGAGGATGACGACGAAGCTAGAATCTTCGTAGACATATCATCCCTGTCCAAGATTGGCTGTTTTTCAGGAGACTGGGTTCGCGTAGAGGCCGCCGAGGAACCGCCTGCCAACGGATTTGGCGCGTTTGGCTTAGGAAGTTTCACGTCACTAGAGCCGACTGAGTCTAATTGGCGTCCTGTGAGGGTGTATGGGCTTCCTGAGGGATACTCGCAACGCCCCGTAACACGGATACCCAGCGCAAAACACGGGGAACGCAGATTGTCATTCTTCGAATCTCAGCTCCAAAAGCCGACAAGCCCAGCAGCTTACATTTCTCCAATTCTGCTAGCCAACCTCGACGGCCCCCCGTATCTAAGACTATCACCCATTAAGCGCGGTTCTTACCAAGGTAAGGGAACTCTGCCAAAGTTCACGAGCGCTTCTCGGCCGCCGTACGCTCGCGATATTACGATCCAACATGTTCGGTCCCCTGTAACTGCCGAGCGAGCATATCAGTCGGCAGTGCTGGGTGGGTTGAAGCGCTACTTTGCTCAAAAGTTCCGTCTCGTTAGGACAGGAGACCTACTTGCTGTACCTATCGACACGCAATTAGGAAAGGCGCTCCAAGAACAGGCGAGTGGGAGCAATGGATCAGAAGTGGACGACGTTATGGCTCTTACCAAAGATGAATCCTCAAGGGTCGATCAGGTAGCCTGGTTCAAGGTGGGCCATATCCAAATATCCAAAACGGAGGCGGAAGACGACCAAACAGACGATCTATGGGGAGGGGTTGCGTGCATCGACAGCTCTTCAGTTGCAATGCATGGCTCCGGCTTCGCCACCAACCGTATTCCTGCTACCAAGAACAGCACTTGGCCATACTATCTGGGCGTCAAGAAGATGCCATCCAAGTCGCCAAGCGCGTCTG
This sequence comes from Colletotrichum horii, assembly GCA_027406005.1. Classification (NCBI taxonomy): domain Eukaryota; kingdom Fungi; phylum Ascomycota; class Sordariomycetes; order Glomerellales; family Glomerellaceae; genus Colletotrichum; species Colletotrichum horii. Next base: position 4,614,315 of record JANVYB010000001.1, on the reverse strand, counting down.
CCTTGACGTTACCAGACCAGGATCAGCGTCACATCTCTTCCTTGAGGCGGCGTCTGAGAGAGCTGCTCGCTGCAGCCACCAGTCCCAGAGCAATCCATCTCAAGATGCCACCGGTCGCCATCCTTCTCACGTCTTCTCATCGCAACATTGGCAAGGCAACCGTCGCTTCGGAAGCCTGCTCAGATATTGGACTTCACACATATGCTATTGACGCGTATGATATATTGAGCGAAGCCGGAACCAGCGGTAGTGATGTCAAGACGGAAGGACTTTTGAGAACAAGGTCCGAGAGAGCGATGAGTTGTGGCCCAGAAACCACGGCTTTGCTGATCAAGCACGTCGAGGCGTTGACGGCCGATCGCATGGTCTCTACTATGAAGGAAATCCTGCAGGACACAAGAGTCCTCATCGCAACGACGAGCGATGTTGACAAGGTGCCTGACGGAGTCCGCGGCCTTTTCAGCCACGAGCTGGAGATGGGTGCTCCTGATGAAGCGGAGCGTGAAGGTATTCTGAGGACCATCGTTGAAGACCGCGGCATCAATCTCGATCCCGAAGTCGACCTCAATGGCATTGCTCTCAAGACGGCCGCACTGGTAGCAGGGGACCTCGTTGACGTGGTGGACCGCGCACTCATTGCACAGCGCTTGCGTCTGGAGCAAATCTCTCTCAAGGCGGGTACTTCGGGGCAAACCGTCACTGTCCGCGATCTTCAAGTCGCAGGCGGCCCGATGGCCCGATGTGTCACGAAGGGCGACTTTGACGTTGCTGTTGAAGCCGCACGCAAGAACTTCGCCGGCGCCATCGGTGCCCCCAAGATTCCTAACGTGACATGGGACGACGTCGGAGGCTTGAACAACGTCAAGGATGCCGTCACGGAAACGATCCAGCTGCCGCTCGAGCGACCCGAGCTTTTCGCCAAGGGCATGAAGAAGCGCTCCGGTATTCTCTTCTACGGCCCCCCCGGTACCGGAAAGACGCTGCTCGCAAAGGCGATCGCCACGGAGTACAGTCTCAACTTTTTCAGCGTCAAGGGACCAGAGCTGCTCAACATGTACATTGGTGAATCCGAGGCCAACGTCAGACGCGTGTTCCAGCGCGCCAGAGATGCCAGGCCTTGCGTTGTCTTCTTTGACGAGTTGGATTCGGTGGCGCCGAAGCGTGGAAACCAGGGCGACAGCGGTGGAGTCATGGACCGTATCGTCTCTCAGCTTCTGGCAGAGCTGGACGGCATGTCTGGAGGCGACGACACCAGCGGGGGCGTCTTCGTCATTGGTGCCACGAACAGACCAGACCTCTTGGATCCTGCTCTCCTCCGTCCCGGACGTTTCGACAAGATGCTCTACCTTGGTGTGTCTGACACCCACGACAAGCAGCTCAAGATTCTGGAAGCTCTTACCAGAAAGTGAGTAGAATCCTCAACCTTCCTCGTGACAGGCCATACTGACCGAACCCTCCAGATTCACACTCCACCCGTCGGTCTCCCTGCAGTCCGTCGCCCAGCAGCTCCCCTTCACATACACCGGAGCCGACTTCTACGCCCTCTGCTCCGACGCGATGCTCAAGGCCGTCACCCGCCAGGCCGCCTCCGTCGACGCAAAGATCCGCGAGATCAACGCGGACCCCGCCGCGCTCACCACGCGCCGCCACCAGGGCCCCATCTCCACGGCGTACTTCTTCGACCACCACGCCACGCCAGAGGACATCGCCGTCATGGTCACGGAGGAGGACTTCCTCGCCGCCAACCGCGAGCTCGTCCCGTCCGTCAGCGCGGGCGAGCTGGCTCATTACGAGCAGGTCCGCGCCATGTTTGAGGGCTCGCCTGACAAGGATAAGCAGCAGCAGCAACAGCAGCAGCGGCCCGCAACTGCGGGGTTGAGAGCCGTGTCTGGGTCGTCGATCGTGTCGAGGGCTAGTTCCAAGGGCAAGGGCAAGGCCGTCATGGGCGGCGGGAGCAAGGGCAAGGGGAAAGCTGTCGCGACAGGAAGCGATGACGAGTACGGATCCGAGGGGGACGTCGTTGTGAACGGCAAGGGCAAGGGAAAGGGAAAGGCTGTGGCCGGGTTCCAGGATGGCACGGCTAGTGATGACGAGGGATTGTATTGAAGACGGGTTGATTGGCATATAAGACAGAATTTGGATGAGATGGAACTACCTACGACTTAATCTCATGTAGCAAAAGCGATTCATCAGGAAAATGGCCTTTGTGGAGGGTTTGGGAACATCTCCTACTCTTACATCATGTCCTCCTGCGTGAAGAAAAATCTTGCTTTGCAATCCTTGCCGGCAATCCGGTGATGTTTACTTCTCCGACTTCTCCGCCTTCTCCGCCTTCTCCGCCTTCTCCTCCGTCTTCTCATCCGCCTTGTCCTCTGCCTTTGGCTCGGCTTCTGGCTCGACCTTTGGCTCGACCTTGGGTGCTTCCTTAGCTGCCTCCTTGGGCGCCTCCTTGACTTCTTCCTTGGGTGCCTCCTTGGGCGCCTCCTTAGGTGTCTCAACCTTCTTCGTCTCCTCCTCGCTTTCCTCACTCTCATCGCTGTCGTCGTCGGTTTCCTCCTCTTCCTCCTTCTCGGGTTCTTCCTTGATCGCTTGCGCCTTCTCCACCTCGGCAATCTTCTCTTGCGACACCTCCTTCACGATGGGCGGCTTTGTGGCCTCTTCCTCTTCAGATGACTCCTCAGATGACGACTCCTTCTCGGGCTCCTCCTTGATCGCCTCGGCCTTCTCAACGGCTGCAATCTCCTCCTGCGAGGCGGACGCCACCTGGGCGCCCATGTGTGACGTGACGGGCTTTTCAACGTCCGACGGCTTCCATCGGGCGGTTGTCGGCGATTGCAGCGTTTCGCGAAGGGCGTCGGGGTTGGTGGTTGAGGCACCCCAGGATCCTGTGGTCGGGGACTGAAGGCCGGCCTTGGCGGCTGAGGAAACACTGCCGGTGCTGGCTACGGAGGCTTTTCGGGGCGCATCTTCTGTGGCGTCGGCGGCTGGGGTCTCTGCTTTCTTTTCGGGCTCGGCGGGTGTCTCGGCTGACGCGGCGGCAGCACTCGCGCCTTCGGCCTTCTTCTCTTCGGCCTTTTCGTCCTTCTTGCCGTGAACCTTCTCCCGCAGCGATTGCAGGCGGAGTTGCTTAGCCTTCGCGGCTGCTTCGTCAGCGATGGAGCGCACGGGAAGTGCGGTCGAACCGCCACTTGCTGCAGGTTTCGGGTCGGTGGCGGGCTTTGAAGCGGCGTCGTAGGTCTCGTTCTTCGGAAGGGGTGGAGCGGCCGGGGGTGCGGGGGGTGCAGGGCCCGAGGTGGATGGCTCGCCTTCTGCTCCGGCGGCCGGGACCTTCTTCTTGATGATCTTCTTGATAATCTTGGGCTTGTTGTGGATATTTGGGATGGTGAACTCGTCGTAGTAGATCTTGACATGCTGCTTCAATTCGCCGTACTCGTTCCACTCTTCGATTTCGGTGAGGTCCTGGTTCGCGGAGCGGATTAGCTCATTTCTTGCGGATGGAAGAAAAAGGGGTAACCCACGCCGAGCACCAAGCCCTCTTGGATCAGGCCCGGAAGTCTTCTCACGCGGCCGGATGCATCTTTGCCTGCGCGACGGCCCCAGAGCATGCGGGCCTTCTCATCGGTCGCGATGTCGATGGCCTTGAAGGGGACACGGTTGGCGCGGAGGATCGTCTCGAGACGGGAGGTCGCGGTGACAATGTGAGAGGAGCCGGCGGTCAGGGAGGTGAAGATCCAAAGGGCTGGATCGGTCGAGAAAGTCGTCGCGGTTGCCATGATTCGGTGTTCTCTATCGATGCGGGTCGAGGTTGTGGTGGAAGATGGGTGGTTGCAGGGAAGAGCTTCTGGGAGGGAGGGCCAGCTGCCGGGAAGCTTCGGGGGCCAGATCAGTCAGCAAAGGAAATGTCACCGGACTATTGGGATGGGCGTTGGAAAGAGAGGATCTGCAACGTGATGGGGAAGAATCTTGCATTGCGTGCGTACCTTGGGTTTGGATATCTTTGGGATTCTGTATTATGACATGTGTTTGCGTTCCAGACGACGTGAGGCGTACGTGGGCTGGAAGTTGGTCGGTAGAGGTCCCACGCAGATGAAACTCAAAGGGTCGTGGTAGGTCAGCGACGGGTACCAAGTAGGATGCGGGGGCGGGGTAACTGGTTCGTTCCATTCAGCGAGGGAACTGAGGTGCTGCCCGAGGCTGGGACGAGAGGGAACAACGCAGAGAGGCCACTTGCCCAATGAGTGCAGCAAGTGGCTGCTGGGCTGCGCTGGCAGAGCTGCACTTGCATAGGCTCGCGGCTTACTACCAGCGACTTGCCCTTGCACTTGCATCACCCGCTCCTGCACGATGATGTGGTCGGCGGTGTCGACTGCGACTGGCGGTGATGCCTCATTCGCACGACACGCGACACCGCCCTTTTCTCTTGGAGAACATTTTGAACAGGCGCAACGGACCTGCAAGCGCCAATCATGTCGAATGCATGGCGGTGACAGTCGTCGGCTATTCTCATTTTCGTGTTGTCCCGAGAGAGGGCACACAAGGGATATGTTCTCGTCATCTTCGCCAATCAAGACGCCGTGTTGGGCACCGTCGATACGAGAACTGCAAACCAAGAGATAAATTTGGACAACCAACATGTGACCAGCTGCAGACAGACCAACATGCCTTTGGGATAGATCTTCTCAGCAAATGACTGATCGCTGCTCGGAAATCGGACACCCCGTGTCATCGGCAGCAGCCATCGACACTGATCACAGATCCGACGAACCGTTCGCTGGTCCACAGCACCAATCTAGGTGCTTCACATCCGACAAGCACCTGACTCTTTGGCCAAGGGCTTGCCGTGACAAACCTGAAGACCTCGTATGGTGCGGCGTCGATGCTTGGCCCCCATCACAGGATTCGAAACATCGCCCCCGACGTGGAATGTGGCCTGTCGCCTGCGCCGTTGGTGCTGAGCTAGCAACAGGACATGAGCACAGCGATGGGCAAGCGCTGCGCGGCAACGCGGCAACACCATCGCGACTAGCCATGCCTCGATATCCGAGCGCTCTGGCCTGTGGTTCTCGTTCATTGTCAGAGAGAAGTTTGCAATAGAGACAACTGTCGACAATCAACTCAATTGCAAGCAGACCAACATGCCCTTCAAACAACTTCAACAAGGGCCTCCTTGCAACGTGTGCCCATTCAATTTCGGGATGCACGAGAGGTGTCTGCCGGTTGCAATCAACATGGAGGACCTGAGCGATGTGACAACCAAGACAGAAACGATGGACAATGGTTTCACGTTGCAACGAACGAACGCAGAGGGGCGTTTTGCGCTCTGGCGCGGAAAGGCAAACGCCTGCCGAAGCGATTTCCTACCGACTGTTGCACAACAACACAAGTAGCCCAACTTGCTGCAGAGGAATTGCGGAAACTTTTGCGGAAACTTGGATTGCTCATTGACGATCGCATTCAACAGACGCAGCCGGAGGGGTTTAACCGACATCGTCATCATCTTTGCGAACCATGCAAAAGCTAATCGCCGACCCCATCGTGGCAGCTTGGCCTCATCTCGGAAGAGCACTCGGACGAGAGAACACTCCACGCTCGAAAAACCCGCATCAGGCTTGACGAAGGATTCACTTTGCTGGGCCCCCTCCAGATGGGAAATGGCAGTGGAGACCCCCATGATTGGGGTCATTTTCTCGCGCCGATTTACAGTTGCGCCGACAAGGAGACCCTCTGGAAGCAACGTCTTGAAGTTTGGTTCGCCAGGATCTGGTGGTGAGATTGATTGTGCGAGGAGCAACCTGAGTGGTGTTTCAGTGCCGGGACCCTGGAGCCTCTGGGGTCACACCGTGGAACGACGAAATGACCGAGCAAAAAGAGAAAGACCTGAGTCGGCCGAACGATAAGGATCGCACGGCACACAGCGTCGTCATTGCAGACGAGAGCGGGAGGGGGAAAAGACGCATCGTATGGTGGGTTGTTTCTGTTGTTGTCCTCGTGCACCGTTGATGGCGTTGATTCAGGTTTTCCTTTTCTCTACCGGGTGTTCTAGATTTTTTGCCCGGTACGCAGCAGGATCCAATATTAGAATGATTAGACCGGACGATGGCATCAGCGCCAGCTACTGTCGGGCTAGAACACTTGCTTCGCCTCTTGGGTGCAAAGTTTTCCATGCGTCGACGGATAGCAAGCCGCATCGGCGCCATGGCGGGAGGGCAGAGCGATGGCTTGACTTTTCAACAGTCTTGACTTTACAGTGTGGTCCGGGACAACCCAAAAGAATGGAAACGACGTGGGAGACAATGTAAATCCCTGATTGTGCGGGCAATGATTGGCAGGCGCATTTCCCACGACAATGGCGACGACCCCCCAACGGCAGCCACATTACTGCGTAAGGTACGCCCACGTCCCGGAGGACTCCAGACAGAAGGAAGCAACCAGCAGTGCAGCATCGACTTGCGCTCTTGGCAATGGCGGCAAAGGTGAGTTCGGATGAGTTGTTTTCGGACGACATGGGCGCTGCTGCTGCTGCTGTTCCTGCAGGGTGCTAGCAGGGATGGCGGGGGCGATCCTCAGGGGCGCTCCAGGAACGAACCAGTGGGAGGTGCAGCCACTGCCCAGGGTCTACAAGCGCAGCGCAGTGCCGTCCCACCGAGAAGGTTTGCGCAGCCAATCACGGCGCCACAGGCCCATTTTTGGACACGATCCTGTGGTGCCGTGGCCCGTCGCCCGGCTTTCACAGCTTTTTCTGGGCCTGCACACCGGGACGCCGACAGACACAAGCACACCCAACAGGCACCATCCTCAGGCCTCGTCTCCTTGCCCAGGTTCTCTCACCCGGTGTCTCTATCTGCAAACTGCTGCCCGTCGGTGTCTCCCCCAAGGCATGGACAAGGCAGGTCTACCGCCAAGCAAGACCAGCATATCGTTGGCTTTCATTGGCAAGAGAAGCAAAAGCCAAAGCCGAGAGAGGGCCCCCATCCCCCATCTCGTTCCACCCACAGGACAGGCCGCCCATCCATCCTATCCTCTTCCCTCCAGCTGCCGCGTAGGCGACCAACGGGACCTCGCAGGCACAGATGCAGGTGCAGGCAGACACAGGCACAGGCACAGGCTCAGCTGGGCTCAGGCACAGACAGCCCAGAGGGACGTGGACAGTGGGCACGCCATCCAAAGTCGACCCAACCCAGCGCTGGCAAATTTTCCGCCGCCAGCCCATGCTCTGTCCGCGCTTATGTGCTTGTGCTTATTGTCGTGGATGGGAGATGGTGGATGGGGGTGGAAGTGGGTGGTTCCCTAGCCTGCCTGCCCTGGGTGGTGGTGTTGGTGGTGGGTGGTAGCCGTCCAGTACCTGCAGTCACGTCGTCCACTGTCCACAGGCCGCTTCGATAAAAGGAGAAATACCTCGCCTGCCCCCTCCCACACGCCTTACACGGTTTCTGCTTCCTCACCGTTGTTGCTCTCTTTACCATCGCGTCCGGTGCCCACACTCTCTTGACATCTGCTCTTCGTCAGCGTGCCTTCTTTGCACATCACTCTCTTTTCAAACATATCTATCGACAAGACAGCATCGTCACGTCAATTCCTTGACACCGCATTCCTTTCGGCCCACGCCTGCACGCACAACTCTCAACTCGGTGGAGAATCAGCATTTGGTCATACATCGACTTATACCAGCACTTGAATCATCAGCGACTCTTCGTCTTCATCCTCCAAATCATTCAAAATGCGTTTCACCAGCATCTTCGCCCTCATGGCCGCGTCCGTCGCCGTCGCCCAGACCTCCGCCGACGAGACCACCACCACCATGACCGCCACCACCACCAAGACCGTCACCATCACCAAGTGCAACCCGACAAACACTGCCTGCCCCCTGTACACCCCGACCACGACGATCCTGCCCACCATCAACTCGACCACCAGCATCGTTGTTCCCTCCACCACCTCTACCTCTTCCACCTCCTCGAGCCGCTTCTACGCTGCCTCCAACTCTACCACCTACGGCCCGACCGCCACTGCTCCCTGGACCACCAAGTCTTCCGTCACTGCCATCAAGACGTCGGCCGACTCTGGCGTTGCTCCTTCCTCCGGCGCCCCCGCTACCACTTCAGCCCCCGCCAGCGCTGGTAACGGTCTTTACGTCCAGAGCGGTCTGTTGGCTGCTGTTGTCGGCCTTGCTGCCATCGCTCTCAACTAAGCGCGTCGCTCAACTCATCCAACTTGCTTGACATGAGTACCGAAACTTCCTGACTCCTTTGTCACATTTACTTAATTCGATTCTACCGATACCACCATTTATTCTGCGGGGATAGGCTGATTGGAGAACTTTTTAAATCTTAACAACTACTATGGGTGTTATATCTATTGGAGAGCGGTTTGGAGCCTTGGCTACCGGATGGCCTTCACTTCTGGCCGTAGACTTATTGTTTGGGCAGTAGGACGGATTGGAGGAGTTTATACCTAGTCGGAGTTGCCCGCATACATACCCCTATATGGTGCACATACTCTTTATTTGAATGACACGATCATGAGATGACCTCACTCTGGATGCTTCACTGCCACTGGCATGCGATTCGTTTGTGAATGACGCACAATGGCCGCTTCAATACATGATCTCCATCGAGGAACTTGGACGACTCAGATCCGTCATGGACGTTTCACAAGCACCTCACTCGAGTCTGCCTTGCCCCGAATTCCTGTCAACAAAGCCAATGTGTCTGACCTAAATCTCGTCTGACAGCCTGACAGCGCATCAGCAGTAGTGCGCCTGCACCTTTGAAATGAAGTATGCCTGCTTTGTATGAGATGATTCACCTTGAGGAAATGGCAAGTAAGGAGGCATGCTGTCTTGTATGGAAGAGAGCCAAGACAGCATTAGCCTAATGTAACACAGCTTCTGCCCACCGTTGGGACTTGAAAACGGCGGCCTCGACCAATGGCGTCTTTCCAAAAGAGCTATTTGGTTCGATGGCTGTTTCCACGCACTGATTCGCCCACGTGGTTGCCTTACTAAAGGAACGGGCCGCTGGTTAGGTCTCGTCGACAAAGACATTCAACGTCGCCTCCCCATTCTACAGATCCGTCATCTTTCTCTCTGACATTCACCTCTCACAGAAACCTCTTGCTACAGTAGGACATGGCTGGACTTCATGTTGTTCAACCTTTAATTCTGTACCGAACAAGGATGCCACAACGCCGCCTCGGGTCCCGACGGTTATGCGCCAATCGAGCATCATCAACACGCACGATCCCGGCAGCTTGCATCCCTGCATCGATCGCTTCGATTGGCACCGAATAGCACTTTACGCTTAGCTTGCGCTGCGCTGCGTCCATCGACCGCCTGCACAGGTCAAACTTCAAGAGACGAGGGCACTCGAGCACAGGAATGAATTTATCTACGCGGTGTACAGTACCCAAATCCGAGACCTTTTTTTCGACCCATTCCAGCTCTATCCGGCGCGTTGAACCCCGCGAAACAAAACAAAAGCAACCCCTCCAAGGCAAAGAACTCCAAACCCGCTGCGCCTATTACAGATTATGCTTGGGGCCGCGTCCATATGAAATGCAGACGCAGGCTTCGGTTCCCTTCCGAACTGCGTGGGTCTGTTGCTTGCCGACCTGTCGCATCAACTTGAAACCATTTCCTTGCTTCGACGGCAGTCCTGATGAAGATTGTATTGAGGATTGCCAGCGTGGCGATGCGGTCGGTCAGTGGGTGAGACGCGGGGATCACTCGAGTCTGTGGCCACGAGGGGCATAGCCCAAATGACGGCTTCGCGTTCGCTCTGTCCCAACCATTGCTCCACGCCGTCCTCCTTTTTTATGCGTTGCGCGCCGATCTTTCAGCAATTCCCCTGCGCACAACGGTCGCATAGCGTCTTGTCCGCCGGTATACGCTCCTCACAACCGCATACCGCCTTGTGATCACATTGCTTCATCGACATATTATTCGTTTGCGGCTTGGCGTGGGAGCAGGTGCTGCTTTTGGAAGGAGCGTCGATCATGATTTCGGTGGTAGCGTTCGTCGGATCTTCTTTCTCAAAGAAACCTTGAACAAGGTTGGGACGACTTCTTCCGCGCGGTCCAGTCGTAGCGTTCACGACTCGGCCCGCTGAAACTGTTCTGACGGAGAAACCGGGGCTGCCAAGTTTCGAGAAGGAACGACGCAGACGAAGGGCGCCCAAGGTGGACAGGTGTACGGTGGGCTTTGCTGGTAGCACGACACGCAAGGTCTCTTGAGGTTGGGCAGGTCCGGTTTTCGAATGGGGTCTTCGCGCGAGGTGTCGGTAACGGTTCAGTCTTTCGATTGTCAGCTCCGTCGTTCCAGAAAGGATGGGACTCATACACTTATATACGTTTTGCCTGCCAGCACCACACACACACACACAGCCATCCTCTCGCGCTTGCGCACAAACGCACACAAGCTCACTTACATCTGACAATCGACCCGCGTCCGTATGCGGGCTACGAGACGTGGAGGAGCCATGCAGGGTGGCACCGAACCTACATAACCTGCTTCGTCGAATCCCGCCCTCGTCGCCTCTCAAATTTTCTGTCCTGCCGGGGCTGTGGCAGTGCGCCCCTTGCCTGGGCCAACCGGCTTTTGCCTATTGTGCAGTTTGTCCTTACGCTGACCCAATATTGCAGGATGATACGTTTGATGCTGAATCGTCACCCGGCCTGCGTGTTGTTTCCTTCTCGTCTGGTCATTCAGTTTCCTGAAGACATCCTGCTTCGGGCCCGGCCTCTTCCTCCGGCAGAAAAGACTCTGAGCACCCTGTCGGCCAGGATGATGCGAGGTCTGACTTGGCAACACGGCAAGCTTACGGGTTCAGGACTAGGACCTGACTCTTGATGCCGTCCGCTCTGCAGAACATGGCCGATTCACCCCTCTCACCCCTCTCTCTTCTCTCCTGCTTCACCAATGCGCCTGGATCAACTCGCTTCGACATTGCCCCGTCGCACTGAATCAAGAAGGTTCACTGTCATCTTCATGCTCTCCCCCACGTATTGCAACCTATATCACCAGTCCATGTTGAGCATCTGACAATTGCCAACCTCCTCGACAGCACAGGACCAGACCAAAGTATGGCCTGTTCTGGCGCAATATCGTCTCGAAATTTTTTGATGAGGTGCATTAGTGGATCAGGAAACGGGTACCTGACCGAACCATTCCCACTCCGGTGCGCAGCATGTGGAAACCCTGCCATATCCGACGTGATATGGCCGGGGGACGGTTTGCAGATTTGAGAGCGAGTCCGTTTGTGTCGACAAGGGCTTGTTGAATCTCGACTCCTTTTCACCTGCAGTAGGCGAGGTCAATCCGCCCTCGGGGCAGCGCCAACAAAACCGCTCAACAGCAAACCGGGCGACCGGCTTTGACTATCCGGCGAAGCTACGTTCACTTGCATTCAACAGCTGTACGCTACGGGACTGAGACAGGTCGTTGGGTTTGTTATCTACCGACCAATAGCTTGACAGAATAAGAAACCCGAGGAGAATCTGACAGAAACCAGATCCGGGGACGCGCGATTAGGCTGAGGATGTTGTGCAGATGGAGTCCCTCTGTACGGCCGAAAGAGACGGTGGAATGACATGCTGAGAACGACTTGCGCGGCACCCCGGCTTTCTGGGGCAAACCAGTCCACTCTTCCAGAAAAGACTTTCCCGCTTGAGGCTATCCCTCAGGGCCGGTGCCTAGGCCTACTGTTCCTTCGACCTTGCCGGGGTCAGGGGTCAGCTGTCAGTTTTCAACTTCGAGCGCCGGACACACTGCATCAGCATGCTTGAACTTTGCATTTGGGAGGGATTTGCCGGGTGAGCCATTACCACCTTCTCGCACACTCGGCGCTCGTTGTCATGATTTCTTCTTCTACCGAATTACTCTGAACGGAAAACGCATCGACTGCATCGTACGCCACGGAACATGTTCCCGTCCACACGAGGCTCTCGTCGCTGCCGTCGGCAGCCCCCACCAAGGAACCATGTCACCGGGATCCTTCCTGAGCCAGTCGACACGGCCCGGGGAGCTTGGTGGGATGTCCCGCGGAGGAGGGCCATTGGCTGGACATAATCTCGCATGCCCGTCACCTGCCTTGTGCATCCTGTGTGCTGTGCATTTCCCTCGCTTGCGAACATCCGGGCCAGAGGGGTGGCCCATGAGCCCGCGAAGATGGGGATCTTCGAGATCCCCTTCTACCGCCTGACAAGTCAAATTTCACAAGCCGTCAGTAACGTTTCCTCCTTCTGCCGGAGCCAAGTCCGACGTCTGATGCCTTCATTCGTCGTATGTCTCGCTCATTTGTCTTCTCGCTTTTTGGCAGTTGTTCTGGGCAAAGATTTTGCCGCGGCACGCGAGGAATTTCTCGTTGAGGCGGGGGGAGGAGGGCTTTTGTTTGGACCCCCCTCCCCCCGGACGTGAAACGAAACGGGGGCTACCTGGCTCCATGTGCAGTCTTTTTGAGAGCTGTGCGGGAAAACAACGTGGCAGCACCCGAATGCGCCGCCGCCGTCAACTGTGAGATGCGACGAGCACTCAGCTGTGTCGTGTACTGCCATGTGGCCCTCTGGGATTCTCTAGTCTGCTTTTGCCCATAGGTTATGGGCGTTTTCTCCTTCTGGATGCATGCGCCGAGGTATGCAAAAACAAGCGGCACTGCGCGGGTGGTTTTTGAAACGTAAGAAAGGCGGGCCCGCGTTTATCGGGAGGGGCATTAGCATTGTAAGATTTAGGAAAATGCCCGTTTTGGGACTTTGGAAGACTGGGCCGCCATCGTGAGATGTTTGGTTCGGCACGCAGGATTTTTGGTGTCCGACGTTTTGGGAGGTCGCTCAGGGGAGGATGGGCGGTGGATGGGAGACGTTCATTTTGAGGGGTTGGCAAGGTGCAAGGGGGTTTGTATGGCTCACGATTTCGCTTGTTGGCGACGGTGATGAAGTTTGGATATTGTAGGAAGGGTTTGGGGTCAAGTCTGGCTTCTGAATCATTGGTTTTCCGTACTGGAGTGCAGGTTTATTGAAGCAACTTGTGCGTGCTTAGTTCCTCGTGTGAATGGTGCAGGGTGTTGCCAAGAGGATCTGCCTTGACGTTCTTGACCAGACTCCTAGACCGATTCAACTGCATAGGGCCGGCCACTGGGACGTCAATCGAGGTGGCAGTGGGCTATAAATCAAACGAGAGTTCAGACACAGAACTTTTCTCACCAAATTGGGAAGCAAGCGGGACATGGTCGATTGCTCGTGAACATCAAGCCATTCGTGGGTTTCCCCAATATCTGTGTCTATGCCGCATGTGGAACTTGGAAGTCTTTCATCGTTGACAACCGAGGACTTGCGTATACGCTCAAATATACGCTCGCGACGCGGACGACAAAAGATGACGGTGGTCGCCTGGATGGTTCTGTGGTTTTAGATGACGCTGGCGACCCTTTCCTGCAGGCCCGTCAGTTGATATTCTATGCACTAGAAGATGAGGAAGATTGGTCTGGCAGTCAATTGAAACGGCTCCCGTGAGGAGCTTTTATACCAGCTACGTAAGGTTCTTTCCGTTAGTGCAAGTTGTGTCATGGCGTTGGAGGTGTATATTAATGGTGTCGTGGCTGCTGTATTTCCATCTCAGCAGCAAGGCGATACGTCGTGGGCATCATCGTACGGAGGATTCATAACCTTCATCTTTTGAAAGAGAGGCCACGATATAGATAGCTCAGTGGTACATATCAACATGCTTCGAGCAAGAAAAGTGAAACTTGGAATACCTTTAGAAATACATCTGAAGCAATGAGGGAAGATGACACGGATAAGTTGATGAAGGGTTCTTGCTGGGGGGACTTTGGTTTCGTATGTACTGTAGCGAAAGTGGCATGTTCAGAATGGGCTAGCAGACAGTCTGTACCGAGAACTGATTCTGCGAAGAGAGATTTGGGGACGAATTATTCTGCTTATGCGATTTCATGTAATTTCAAGGGTCCTTAAATACATCATATCAAAGCGCATTCGATGATATGCTGTCTCCTCCTAGGGGCGGCCCGTAAATCCGTCCTGCACTGCCAGGGTTTGTGCAAAACACAGTGATAACTGCCTTAATTGTTTGTTCTCAACCCCAGGAAACATACAGACGTTTCTGTTGGGTGAGAAGACCGTATTGTGTCAACACGGCACATCATACTAGGTATTTCAAGCAACTCTTGCCGTCGTTTTGGTGGTATTATGGATGGATATTTTCAGGACGAAGAATGAGAACAACGACAATTTGGATGCGTTGGTGTAGAGTCTGGTTCACGACGTGAAAGCATTTAAGACTCCTTTCTTATGACAAATTCATTCCAGATCGCAAAACACTGCCGAGCTATCTCAACGATGAAGTTGCTGGTGATGAATGTTGTTGACTAGAAATGAGGTTTATCGCCGCGTCGATATTTAAGTCTTTCATCTTAGAAGACTTCACTTTCGTCAGGTCCACTAACTGAGGCAGGTTCGACGCATGCCGGGTTGAGACCGAGGACATCCCAGTCTCATTACTCGCGAGGTATAAATTAGGCATTCTTAGCCAATTTCTTCGCATGAGGCAGCAATTGGGACAGGCGCAAGTGACGTTACCAACACGTGGTATGCATGTTGGACATGACACTTGGAAACCCTACTAGTAGTCAAGGAATCAACGAAGGAAGGAGTAGCATGAATTGAACCTGAATCAGAGTCAGACGCAATACACACATAATACGTTGAAACTGGTCGCGATGACCAGAGACAAGGCTATCGAGTTGTAAAAAAGCGATGAGTTCGGCGCGGAATGGAACCGCCTGTGGCGAGGAAAGGGGCTCGTGTATAGCTCATCGGCCTGCCTCGCGTCTCTCCGAAGACCAGTCTCGGCTTTGTCATAGGCGATGGTATGCAGTCTTGCAACTCACTTGCATCTTGCATTTCGGTCGTGGCGTATTTCAGTGGTAAATACTACGGACAACGATGATGGGACAATCTATAATTCTCCTTCTGGTAGTGTTCCAACCCCCCCCCCCCCCGGGCCGGTCGCGACGTCGCTACGCATGGTTCGGGTTGTAAGTTGAGAATCAGATTCCATGGCATGAAGTTCCATCGACTATCATGATCTTGCATCGTGGTCTTGTTGAGGCCGCCGTGGTGACATATTAATAGGGGAAGGCTGCGAGTAATACGAATGTCTGGGGCTGCTCATGGAAGCAGCCAAGAATCGAGGGTGAGACAGGGGAGAACATTCGTCTAGACCCTCCTGTCGTCCGACTTACAAACCTCTGGGTCTTGGGCCATACCCAAGCAACTGCTCTCAGTACTTAAGATCTTGGCTGGACGGCCTCAGTAATCGATAAAGCTCAGGAATGGTGCGCTCTCAGGAACTCTGATCAATAGCTGCGATCGCCAACACTCATTGTACAGAATAAAAACGCAGTCATGCCGGTCTTCATCTGAACGCTGCTCCGCTTTCATCGTGAATAATGCCGTTGCCGCCTCGTTCTCGCCCTCTCTCGTTTTCCCCGTATTTACAGGTTTATTCGGGTACATTGCACCTTTCCCGATTCATATACTAGATTGCTGTCGAAATCTCACAAACTTTGTCCTAAAAGTGCCGAAAAGAAACCACGCTGTTTTCAATAAATGAAGTCAACAACGTTTACCATTGTCGCTGAGAAAGTCACGCTGATTCTGCGGGCTCTGCTCTAATATATAAACTCTGACATGACATCCTAAAGACAAGAATTAAAGCTGCCCACATTTGAAGAGAACCAGATGCTTTCCAAGCGAGACCAATTCGATCGGCATCGTGAACTCCAGAACGGAGTACCTAGAGACCCAACAGCGATCAGTCTGCAGGGCTTTCTCAGAGCAAATAGGGGCCCGGTGGCTATCGCATCTCCCCCTTCCGTCTTCGTTAGTTTATGTTTATTCGAGGGCTATCAAGTCACCTCGAAACTTGATACATCTAAATGAAGGAAAGGTAGCACCCAAAACCTCTTATAGCTAGGATACAAAGGGAGTTCACGGATCATAACACAGGCTCTGCCGTCGCGGATCTGCATCTGAGACTGGTACTTAAGAAGCCTGGAGGACTAGAGCACACGCATGTACCAGCCTACGGCCACCCCGCGTTGAAGCATGTTCGCCCGTCAATGATTCCACAGGAATACCACAACGACCCCAAGATACCAGGCCACGATGCCGAGGATACTTCGTCCTCCCTGCTTTATCCCCTACGCCCATCGGTACCATAGACCATTGAATATCATACCCTTCCAGGAGGATACTGTTGCCGAATCTGCACATATTCAAAGTGAGAAAACATTTGAGAATACGAACAAGCACGAGGAAGTCCATCGTCTTATACGAAACATAGATATCAGAATTGAGATCTCAGACTCTCCGCCGTTGTAGCTCCGCGTCATCGTATCAACGCCGTGGAAGCGGTGCAGCGTCACAAACGCAGGGGCCGTCTAACGTAAGACCTGTTTTCCAGTCAGATTTTGCTACTTAAGAAATATACGGTGGTCTTATCAACATTCTAAACCAAAGGATAAATCGAATCTGTTGAAAGATCGTTGGATAACCTAAGCCGCAAAGATTCGTTGTATCCTCGATGGAGTTGAAACCTGAAATGGCTGGAAAGAGCTCCCTGAGAAGGAGAAGACTCAATCTGTCACCGGTCATCGCAGTCTTTTGGTTATTACAGAGCAAAAGGATTCGAATAACGATATCTTTAAAAGACTCAGATGAATCTGCATTTCTGGAGATTCATTGAGACCACCCAACCGGCCCCTCTACCCGAGAAACCTCTTGAGGAAAACACGACTCGAGAGCTGCGTTGCGATCGTTGTCTTTCGAATGTAATGGAGGTTATAATCTGTGACTTTATAGAAGGTCAGCCCGTAAGCATGGGAAACCTACAGGAAGAGCCATGCCCTAGTTTCTGTTGCTGCTTCTGTTCATCAACATCCATAGCCGCGCTGTCCCGTAGACATCTGAAGAAGGCTATAAAAATGCTACACCACGCATGGTTTACTCCAAAAAATGTGGATAGAGCGAGGCGATGGATACGGCGTCAACGATTATATCGTGCAAGATCCTGTAAACCATAACCTTCGTAAAAGGCTTCGTCTGTAAGAGATATTCCCGAGAGGGTTGCTTCATGCCGCCGTTCATCATCATCGCCCCTGCTTCTGACGTATTAATATTTTATCCTTTGGTCTGCTGTGTAGAATGGCTGTCTCTGGCCCTTTTGGTTTCTTGTGCGTCGACTCTGCTGCTGGTTTGGGGAATGGGTCACGGAGAGACTGTTGCCAGTCTACCGCTCAGGACGTGCACCCGCCTGCCCGACATTGGCCTCCTCAAACCAGGCAGCGTGCGAGAAAGCATTTCATACTTGTCCGATTGACACTATACATCTAGACGTCTGCGGGCCGAATCTGACATTCCGCAACCACCCAGGTCCGGCTTCAGAATCAAGGTTGATACAACTGTAGATTAGAAATAAGCAATTATGGGGATATTATCAAGTCACAACAAAATCAACGCTCGCTCAAATATCAAGACCGCCCACAGCATCCCTCAAACACTCTCCTCGTCAACGGACAACCTCCGACCACCACCCCTCGCCCCGCCCTTACACGTGCCGTACATCTCAATATCATCGTTCATCCTACTCCTCGCCGGCGAGGAGCCCCACGTCGACGACTCTCCACCACCGCCAGTCGCCTCGCTGAAGACGGCCGTCGTCGCATCCGATCTCTTTGTCGCGGCGCTCGCCCCGCCGGACGACTCGTGCGACCCCGGCGTCGCGCCGGCCTCGCTGCCGCGGAAGAAGAAGCGCCACCACATGCGGAAGGTGGGCATGCACAGCGCCAGGTTGCCCACCAGCATGGCTGTGGAAACCTCGCGAACGCACCAGAGGAACCAGATTGGCGCGGTCTGGTTCGTGAAGACGCTCACTTTCGTCAGGATTGCAGCAAGCATCTAGCATTCGTTAGAGAGCCAAATCAGAGGGTAACAGTTAGTTACGGGGTGCTCACGACGAAAATTCCCAGGCTGAATAGGCAGACGAGCAATATCTTCCTGTTGAAGAGCAAATTGTAAGTTAAGCCGAATCACCAGGTAAGCGAGGAGGGACATGCTTACTTTCCAATCTTCATGTTCAACCTGCTGATCAAAACGACGGGAATGATAAGCAGGATGAGATCCGTGGAGAGGTTCAATGACAACTGCAGGCTGTTGTAGTGAAGCCACGTCAAGCATTCCACTGATTGCGGGACACATCATTAGAACAACCGATATCTGGGGACCAAGCCATGACCACAACTCACTGTTATCCGGCTCCAATACGAGGTAACCCGAGAACGGCCGGCACCATCCTCCGTACAAAGCGACGATAACTGCGACGTATGCCAAGGCGACATATGCCGAAACAAGAATCCATACCCTGCGATGATAACAGAAGAGACTGTGTGTCCCCGGGGCCAATGTCAGCCAGCCTGCTCCGTGAAAAAGTCTAAGCGAGCGGGAGCCCACGTACGTCAATCGATGGTACAAGAGCAAAATGCAGCATTTATTGCCCCAAAGAGTCGTCTGCATGGACGTCTCTGCAAGGATGTTGAGGATCCCGAGCTTGCGACCCACGACGAAGTTATCCTCGGCGGTGATATTGTCCAGGTCGACGTCCGACACGATCTCGAAGTATAGGAATAGCGCGACGATTGCAGTGGTGTACGTAATCTAACGTGATTTAAAAGTCAGCCGTGGGTGTTGTCACTCGGGCGGAAGATAACTGGGAGCGCACGCGACGGGGAACGTACGCTGAGGAGCAGCATCAAGATATCATCTGGTGGGATATCCTTGATAAATTTGCGTCTTCTTACAATGTACTGCGATGTGCTTTTTGTCAAAAGGTCAGTTCATCGTCGAGGTGAGACCAGATGGTGAGGTCGGACGAACAATCGGATGACAACCGCCGTCATGGCTAAACAGTACCACACCCAGCACTCCGCCGTCATGTCCACCGGGTTGCCCATATTCGTGACAGGATGCAGCCACGCCGAGCCAAACCGAACCGTTCTTCGTATACTCGATTCGGTATTGGCGTTGATGCCGTTGACCCCGAGATCTACCATTGGTGTCCGTCGAGAGCGTTCATCGGAAGTTGCGACTATAGCATTCAACTGCGTCGATGCGCTTTCGACGGCATGAGAGGGGCTCATAGAATTATAAGACTCGATTGGAACTTGAGCTGGCCGGCGACTAGTTCTAGGCTCGGCAGGTCCCTGGCCGCATCCGGCAAGCTGCCCGCCGAGTGCCAGGCAGGCCAGAACGACTCGAGGGATGGACGGGCACTTGCCCCCAACGACACAAAGACCTGTAAGCCCGGATCGTAACCATGAAGCCACCCGCGCAATGCCATGCTGTCGTTTTGGAGAGGACGCGATAGCTGGAGCTATCTGTCTCCAACAGTTGCGTGTGGGCGCGAGACAAACGGCGACGAAGAGAGGTCCGGCGACTCGGTCGAGGCTGATCATCTCCAACTTTCCGCCGGAAACAGCCAACGCCCATATCGACATGGCTTTGAGGCGTAGCACTAGCTACTCATGGGATAGCTCTCGGGGAACTGACTTTCGCCTCTTTCCTCTCTTCTCTGACTCTTGGGGTGCCCTCGTGTACAGCATGCTCGCAAGACAAGGGACATCATCGAATACCGACCCGACGGCCGTTTACCCAGGAGGGCGGTTGAGACAAATGAACCGCCGAAAGCAGGCGCAGTTTTGCTTCCAGCCTCACTTTCGGAGTTGACGCCGCCTCCACGAAACAGTAATCACATATAAGGCCTGGAACACGGACGGAGAGGTAAGTGCCCGTTTCTCCGTCTTCTTCTGATTTAAG
This sequence comes from Colletotrichum horii, assembly GCA_027406005.1. Classification (NCBI taxonomy): domain Eukaryota; kingdom Fungi; phylum Ascomycota; class Sordariomycetes; order Glomerellales; family Glomerellaceae; genus Colletotrichum; species Colletotrichum horii. Next base: position 4,594,434 of record JANVYB010000001.1, on the reverse strand, counting down.
TGCCCATCTGGGTATATTCGATGAGCCTCACAGCTGGAGACCTGCTGGTTCTGCATTCCCAGAAGGTGGAAAAGGTGAATGATAGACCGAATAATAGGACACCAATGCAACAGCAGCGACCCATTTACAGGTTATTGACTGTTTCCTTGTGTCAGCGGTATGCCGCGTTGACCGGGTTGAACTTGGACACACGAGGTTATTTCTCGATGAACTGCGGCTATGATGGATGAAGTCAGAGCCTTACTCCCCACAGCTTCCCGCTCTGCAGCCGCTGGCACATTCCGCGCGGGGGCCATGCAGCCGAAGATGGCGGCACCGGTTGCAAAGTCGACGCAGGGCGGGAGCACCAATTAGTGGGCAATTAGGGTAATCACAGCGCCCGCTCGATTCAGCGTGGGACTTCTTTTCTTGGAAACTATTGCAGCTGGCAGAAATAGGTGTAGTCGGCCGCGATGTGATTCGTTCGCATATCCTGCAGGTGAGATTGGATCGAGCACATAGGAAAACCAACTGGAACGGCGGAGACGGGATTGGTGTGTTGAAGTTCGCAGATCATCTTGAACGAATGCCTGTGGGGGAACGGTGCCAAGGACGTCCTTCCTACAGGCCAGGTGACGGCGAATCGGCTGTCTTGCACAGATGACCAGGCCTCTAGCAGGGTGGTGGGCATCTCGTTCTTCGATGCCGGGTCGCAATGTTGAGACCTTGAACCCACACAAGATTGGCGGATTGCCGCATCGTTGTTCGACCCGCCATTGCCGCGCGACCCGTTTGCCTGCGAACAGTGTGAGGAAGCGTGGATAGCAGACAGCCGGAGCTTTCTTACCCTGAGGGAGTTTGGGTGACGGCGACAAGGCTCGGAGAAAATCGTAGCCGTAGGTGACTAGGTAGGTTTTTGAGTATGGTTTAGTGGGTTCGACCTAGAGACGGATGGAGGTTCTTGTTGATGGGTTGAGCGGAAATTCGACAGCCGCACTAAAACGCTCTGGCTGTACCGTCTCCATTGTTGCTTCTTTTGCGTTTGCGCGGTTCCGTGCCTTGAGGCCGGCGTTCGGATATGTTGGCCGACAAAGATCGACATTGTTTGCCTGCTGCCATGCCGAAGATGACGTCTGGAAGTTGACCTGGTGGATGCAAATGACGGAGGTGAACTGCAGGGAATGTCTGCCGTGACCTAAAAATGATATACGTTATACCGAGGTATGAAACTTTTGGCAGTCTACTGCGTAGCGATGCGAGGTTGAGACAAGGTTGACTGTCGAACTGCAGCTGCAGAGGTAATGACATAATTCTCAATCTTCGAAAGGTCTGGCTGAAGACGTGATGAAGTTCGGCTTGATTGACTTCCAGGCTGGAGGCGTGCAGGCACCGCAGTACGTACCGACTCGGGTTGGACAGACCGACAGACAACCTACCTTAACCTAAGGTAGCAGGGGGTTCTGGGCCCCCCGCCTTGAGCATCGAACCCCCACGAGTGTCGCACGCACGTGAAGGAGCCCTGCGGTTTGGTTCTAGAACTGCGTTACCTAAGAAAATGCCTGGGGGGTTGGTCCGCGGAAGAAGTCGGGCGCACCTGCTCATGACGGGCTTTCATCTAACGCGAATGCTTCACTCGGTCTTCACATCTCCCGACCGAACGTTATCTGGAGCCGTCACGAGACACTCATCAGACGCAACCAGATCTAAATGAAAGAATGGCCCGAGAGAGGGGTAATGAGGGCGATCACTGGCATTCGGAGCCCGAGGCCAGTTCCTTGCCAGGTTCCATTGGTAAGGGCTCAGACTGTGGACTCGAACCGTGAGAGTCACGAAAGAACCCGATATTGGATCTGGACACTGGACAGGCAAGTACCGGTGGCGTTAGATTAATGCGAGCTGGACTGTTGTTACTCTGACTCCATAGCGACGGTTACATCCAGCGTCTGGTCCCCGTTCTCGTACATGACATGCGGCGGTGCAGTGCCCGATGCCGGCTGGGTACTATTCCCAATCTTCCGCAGCAGCTGTCACTGTCAAGTCGGATGGCACCCCGACTCGAGGCCAGTGGACATGAATCCGCCGGCCGGGACGGGATGTGGTCGACTGCCCAGCGCCCAGTATGCGGGAGCCACCTTGGGCAGTTGACAGGTCAGCTTTTCGTCTTGGCTTTCCTCTTTTCTCCCGCCGCCGGTGATGTTTGTATTCGTACGTATATGGTTTTCTGGATGTATAGTCCGAACCACACGGGCGGGAGTCTGTTCACACACACGGGCGCAGGACTCAGCACGCGGCTGGGGACTCACCGGCCTGCAGTTCGCTTGGCGACGAACTTATGTAGCGAGGCACCGGCGCCGTTACCGATAGGGGACGGGTTCCACTAAATCTAATAACTGTTGGCTAGAGTCCTCTGGTGATCGGGGCGCCTGGCCAAAGACGGGCATCGTGTGAGAAATTTTCCCAGCCGTGATATTTAGGAGCAACTCTCCGCTCTCCTGACGGGGGAGTCGCGGTTTTGACAGAGGCGGGCGATGCTTCAGGCTTCCTCAACGGTTGGTCATCGCTGGCTATTGTTTCCCCGATATTCCCTCCGAGCCGAGGGGGGGCTAAAACGAGAAGCTTTTCGTCCCATGGCGAGGGACGAGAGTGCAGACCGCAGAGGGACCAACCTAGTCAGGGTCTCGTTGAGCACAGACAGGACCCTTCAGTCTCGGATCGAGTTGTCGGGGCAGGCAACTTAGTCAAGGCATTTACCACGGAAATCATTGGTGACTGTGAAGTGGCTCTCACTCGAGGTCCTAGGTAGACTGTGGACATTGATTGACGTGCGGTTGAAGAGCATGCGGCCAAGTAATTATTCCTGCAGTTGGCCAGGGAGGCGGGGATTTCCGAACCTGATGGTGCAGTCAAAGAAAGACCGGACATGAAACCTCGTTAGGCAGTTGTTTCGTCTACTCGGAATGGAAGCGTCAAATGCGCCCTGCTGCCCTGCCCTGGACGTCCTCCTCCTGTCCTGGTCGGATTCTGCAACGGTGTGATGGAAGCGCAACACGTACCAGCTGCTTCATTCAATCATCCACGGGCCACCAGCGTTCACTCGTCAAGCCGGGCTGTCCTTCTCTTTTCCCATTAAAACCGCGTGTCCGTCGGCAACGGTTGCTGCAGAAAAAAAAAACATGGCTTCCTTGCTGCGCAGAAAGTGCTGGTAGAGTGCAAGGAAAACCCTTGGCAGGTTCAGTGCGCTGGGCACGGTCCAGTTCCTCAGGTTAGCGACACCCTCAACACCCGACCCTTGATAGTCCCAAAGCTTGGATCCGCCGACATGCGCAAAAAAAATGTGTCTACGGTCTCGCTGACCAGTCATGGCCCTCTAATGCCAGTGCAACTCAACCACCCATCTGGGCAGCCCATCCCATCCGCCTCCAGCGTCCATCCTTCTCTGCCCGGGGGTGTGTCCCCCCACCATTATCAGCTGCTCATCCTCTGCCGCCGGCCACTGCTCGCCGTCCTTCTGCTAGCCTCTCTCCACCAGGAGAGGCAGCTTTTCTCTGCTCCCACCCTCCCGTTCTTGACTTCATCCATCACCCGTTAAACCAATTCGTCTGACGTCTCTGCTACCCAACAATCGAGAGAGATCACGTCTCGTCACCAAAATCTTCGGCGCGAAGCACTTGCGCTTCTCGCATTTGACACCTCGGGCAGCTTCCAACTGTCCCCACGCAACTCGAACACGACCCCACGACAACCTGCGCTGAGCATTCCCCTTCATGCGCAATCCACCGACAACCTCCGACCAACTGACTTCCGGAATTTCCTCTTCGACTGTCGTTATCGGTCAACTATTTCGACGATCTGAACCACCAAAGGTGAACCGGGCGGAGGGAAGCCTACGAAAAGATTTTGGCGCATTGGTATTTTTGGAATTTGCGCTTCGGAAACCGAATTAGCGGCTCGGAAAATCAGTGTCGCCATGATGGACGCCGCATCTTGGAACCAAGATCCGGCCTTGGCGCCTTCCCACGATGAAGAGTTTCAGCAGTTTTTGAACATGGGAGGCATGGGCAATTTGGGCGACTCGATGGCCTTCGACTTTAACGACTTCCAGTCCGGAAGTGGCTCCGGCATGATGCACCAGCCCGGGCGTGAGCAGCTCGACACACAGATGGGAGGAACCGACACCAACATGGTCATGAGCAACGCCAATGCCGCCATGCAGACGCAGCTCATCAACATGACCACTGCAGCTGCGCACCCTGCCATTCCCGCGCAACTGATCCCTCCGCCGACTCCCACAGACGCCATCACCGAAATCGATGCTCAGATCCAGTATCTACAGCAGCAGCGCGTTCAGCAGCAACATCGCCAGATTCACGAGCAGCATGTTTACTACACTAACCAGCATGCGGTTCCCCCGACCCCCCAAAGTCTCGAAATGCCTCCCGCTAGCAATCAGTTTTATTCTGATCAAAGCCGAACCCCAATGTTCGACAACCGGTACCAACGGATGAAGGAGCAGCAAGACGTAAGGCGTTCTCGTTCATGATCTCGAAAGCGCATCGCTGACTATTTCAGATGGCCTTTACTCCTTTGGTGTCACCTGCCGTCACGCCGTTAGATCCCCATTTTCAGATGGAAGCCGGTGGCTTTACCATTCCCGGCGCATACTTCAGCCCTCTTACCTCTCCAGCCCTTCATGCACAAAGTGACCAAGGACTGTTGTACGACCGCCGCTCGTCTCTGTCGGCGCACAATTCGCCCGCTGAGATGGATGTTGAGACATCATCAAACGCGCAGCCTGCGGCGATGGATTTGGCCAAGAAAGTTCGGAAGAGCAACGCAAGAGTAAAGGCCAAGTCCAGTGTCCGTCAGTCTCCGATCACGAAGCCTCAGCGGAAGAAGGCTGGCCCGACACCAAAGATGGTGTCGCAAGCCCTTACCGAGATGCAGGAGGTGAACGAAGATGGGCTTGATCAGATGCTGCCTTCGACGGCCTTGCCTGCCCCTATGAGCAGCGAAGAGTCCGAAAACGCATCAGTCTCACCTGAGAACCTCTCCGACATGCCACCGCCACCACTTCCCCAGAAGGCGTCAAGCAAATCTCCATTCATCCAGCCTCAACCTCAGCCCCAGCCGCACCCCGCGATTCCGGCTCACATCCAAGGAAAGCCCTCGCCCGCCACACCAGCCTCACTCATGAAGCTTCCCTCTTCTAGCGCGAATAACTCAGCAGCATCAAATCCCCAAGACCTTGGACCTTCTGATCATATCGAATCCTTCGAGCTTCCCGAGTCCGTCAACTTTAACTCAAGACCCCAGCCTCCGCGAATTGATACGGCAACACCGACTCAGTCGCCGTCAGATCCTGGCTCGGCTAGGGCTTCGTCGTTCCAGCCGCTGCCCTCTCCCATCTTTGCGAAACCGACTGCCGCTGCTTCAGCGAGCGCAAGCCCGAACCTCGCACCGGGCTCCACGGGTCCCTCGGCACGTAGGACGCCCCAACTGTTGGCAAGGGGAAGCAAGGGTGGTGGGAAAAGGGGAAGTGTCAGCTCCGTTCACGTCTCCCCTGCTCTACGACCCAGGATATCACCTAGCATCAAGCCGCTTCTGCCTGGCACGCCTGGCGGAATGTCCGCGGAGGATACAGCCTCCCGGCTGTTGGCTTCCAAGTCAAACTACCAGAACATTCTCGAAGGCAACACTGTTCCTGGCGTCACTTACCCGAGCGAGTTATCGACGAATCTCACATCCAAGCGCACGTCCCACAAGATTGCGGAACAGGGCCGAAGAAATCGCATCAACTCGGCCTTGCAGGAGATCGCTACACTTCTTCCTCAGCCGCCAAAGGAATCGGGCGACAGCGACAACGCCGACAAGAAGGAGAAGGAGAAGTCGGGAGGCGCACCGAACAGCAAGGCCAGCACCGTCGAATTGGCGATTGAGTATATCAAACAGCTCAAGCAGGAGGTTGCCGAGGCCAACAAGAGGGCCGAAGAGCTCGAGAAGAAGCTGGAGCGCATGGAGCCGTCAGGAAGCACGGAAGCTGTTGAACAAAAAGAAAGCTCGACAGAGTAATGGGTGCGCATTAAGGGTGGCTTACGGAGCCTTCGGAAGCGGGATATCCTAACAGGCATGATATATACGAGGTAATCTAGGAGCATCGATGGCGGGTTATTTGGATTTGTGTAATTGCTAGGTTTATGTGGCCATGTAAACGTTATATACCATGGCGAAAATAGGTGCGAAAGGATTGGCTCATGCTCCAGACCCTCTAGACTTGGGCATAGCACACGGTAGTATCAACACCTTGTGATCATGGACCATGTTCCAGGCGTCACAAAAGTCGTCGCACAAGGTGTGGCTGTATATTGGGTATCACAAATGTAAAAAAGAATAATGATGCATCGTTCCTATTTCCCGTCGCACGTGGATGCGATTTGAGATTTTTGTCTCTCCCCTCCGACACTGACGTCCGAACCCCAAGACAACCCAGCTTCCCGTAAAACGCCGGCGTGACACACGCAATTATTGGATGTCCCGGTTGTGTTCCAGAACGTCGACGTCGAGCTCTTCCATGACCTCCACGACGAGGTTGAGGCTCTCCATGAGGCCGTTGACGGAGACGCGGAGCATGCGGTTCGTGGTGGCTTTGTAGTTGACTCGGAGGATGGCAGATTCGGAAGAGTTCTCCTCGACGGAAAAGGTGCGTCTGACGAGCGGCGACAGCTCCTTATCGACGGCGAGGGCCTTGTGGGCGACGGAGGCCAGGCGCGGGGTAGGGAACGGGACGTCGATAGTTCTGCGGAAATTTGTCTTAGCTTTCTTTTTGTGATTTTCGTCGGCTTTTCTTTTTGTCGCAAATGACACAATGCGCGACACGCACATTGCACGGACACACAATGCGACAAGTGAGAGTCGGAAACTTACAATGAGCATGGGAATTCGGCGTCAATTGCGTTGTCCATGGCTGCGGTTTTTGCGGGAGTGGATTGGGTTAAGTGTGGGTAGATACAGTGTAGGCGCAAATGTTTGGAGGGGTTCAGGAATGGGGGTAAAAAAAAAGTTGGTGTTTGACTGTCGGTCTTTACAAAGTCGTCATTGGAGCGGCGGTGGCGGCGCAAAAAAAGGTGTCCCGCCCACCCGATGATAGCTCACCGCGGGACGGGATGGGATGGGTTGACCGGGACGGGACAGGACAGGACAAGACAGGATACACAAGGACGGACAAACTCCTTCTAGATGGCAGCGGACAGCTCAGATCAGAAGAAGACAAGGTGCCCCGCCATTCCACGAGGTGACACCAGACAGCGCATGCGCACAGGATCGCTGCGTCGACAAGTACTGCGCAAGACAACAAGCCGTGCAAAGATACCTCGGGGGCAGCTTGCAAGGTGCGGCAGGTTGATGCGGACCTGGGCGACGTGGGGTTGCCTAGGCGCTGGGCTGGCTGCGGCAGCGCAAGACTCAATGCCGCGCCCCGATAAGCAAGGCTAGACTCAAGGCGGCGGGAGGGATGCGAAAGGGCAACTGAGGGGCAGTGGAGGAAAAGGAGGATCTGGTAGCATTTGTTTTGATGGGTGTTCGGACTCCTTCGTGGGCGACAGTCAGTGGTCAAACAGCCGTCAAAGAGCTGGTTCGGGCTTAGAGACATGAGCTGGAGGCGGGTGCGGTTGCCTGAGGCGCTGAACCACGTCGAACGATTCGTCAGGAGGCGCGGGTGGTCTGTGCATCACCTCACTGGTTGTCTCGACAACGGCTGGCAGCCCGGCAGCCAGCAACCAAGCTTCTCCGTAACAACAGTCGACCCTTGCTGTTTTGGGCCGGCCCCATATTGACCGCTTCTGCCAAAATAACAGCAAACCATACAAAAACACCTGCATCGGTCGCTCCTAACCTTTGGAATACCTTCCTTTTCACCATCTCGTACTCTCGCCAAAATCTCTTCAATTCTTGCGCTGTTGCAGAAAAGCGCCGGTTTAATCGCCTCTGGGTTGGATTGATTGCACTCTGCTTTCGCTTCATCAAAATAACCTCCCTGGCTTCGCCGCCGACTACAGATCTTGTTGTTGTTATTGTTTCAGACCCGACGATTCCAACATTCCTCACCCGCAGACAACCACATCTCGCTCCCATCCGCACCTCCGTCGCTTCTTTCTCTGGACCGCGCATTACTTTGCATACAAAGAGTAGCCTCGCCTCTGGATAATTTCGGCACCTGCCTTATCCTTTCCGAACCAGGCCCGCTTGCATCTGCATCCAAAAGAAGGTCCCGTCGCATGAGCAATTGCCTCATCCAAACATCATCAGAGGCAACAGAGAGTCACGAGACCAATGGCCCCTTCTTCTAAGAGCCCAAACATGGGCCAGGTTATTGAGTACATCCCAGGTAAGCTTCCCTGCCCGTCTTCGGACCTCAACCCTCCATTCGCATCATCGCCATCATGTCGCATCATTACCCTGCGCGGAGTCGGCACTCGAGATCGTCGCACAGCGACTTGAGCGCAACGCCCTCCAGCACGAGCGCAGCATCGCAGCAGATCCATCCCTACTTTTATTGCGCATACTTCCCGATCTCATTCCTGACTGTCCTCTCAGACCGGCTATACCTGGCTGCGTACGTCCACCCTCCCACGGCCGAGACCATCTTCCCCTACGGCGAGCCCGTCCAGACCTCCCCCAGGAAACGATCGCAGAGAGCCGCCGAAGGCCCTACTCCCGTCCAGACCGGCGCCGTCCGTCCTACGCCCTACTACTTCTCCGTCGACGACACCCTCCTGTACAACGCTTTCCACCACGACTTCGGCCCGCTGCACATTGGTCACCTGTACCGCTTCGCCCTGCAGTTTCACGATGTGCTCGGTGCCAAGGAGAACAAGGATCGCCCCATCGTCTTCTGGAGCAGAGCTGACCCCAGAAGTGAGTACCAGTTTCAGGGCGCGATGAAAACCGGTCACTAACAGTCGCCCAGGTCGCGCAAACGCTGCTTGCATGCTCGCCTGTTACATGGTTCTCATCCAAAACTGGCCGCCACACTTGGCTCTCGCCCCCATCGCCCAGGTCGACCCCCCTCTGATGCCCTTCCGTGACGCTGGATACAGTCAGGCCGACTACGGCATCACCGTTCAGGATGTCGTTTACGGCGTGTGGAAGGCCAAGGAGGAGGGCTGCTGCGCCCTGGACAACTTCGACCTTGACGAGTACGAGAAGTTCGAGAGAGTTGAGCACGGAGACTTCAACTGGATCACACCACACTTCCTGGCCTTTGCGTCGCCCCAGCACACCCCTGTCGCCAAGGTCATTGAGGGCACTGAGGAGTGGGATGCGCTCCCCAAGAGCATTGGACAGGTGGATGCCAACAAGGCGTTGCCCCAGCCCTTCAAGAACGTCCTGAAGCACTTCACTGAGCGCAACATTGGCCTTGTTGTCCGTCTCAACTCTCCCCTCTACTCTCCCTCATTCTTCGAGTCCATGTGCATCTCCCACCTGGACATGATCTTCGACGACGGTACCTGCCCGCCTCTCACGACCGTCCGCAAGTTCATCAGGTTAGCGCACGAGACCATCACCGTTAAGAAGAAGGGCATCGCTGTCCACTGCAAGGCTGGTCTCGGCAGGACAGGTTGCCTCATTGGCGCCTACCTCATCTACCGCCACGGCTTCACCGCCAACGAAATCATCGCCTTTATGCGCTTCATGCGCCCCGGCATGGTTGTCGGCCCCCAACAACACTGGCTGCACATCAACCAGGGCATCTTCCGCGAGTGGTGGATCGAGGAGCGCATCGAGCGCAAGCTCCGCAAGGAGATGGCCGCCAACGCTGCCGCCCCCAGCACCCCCATTCGCGCCATGCAAAAGACCTCCCTTCGCAACGGCCAGACCTCCACACCTCCCCACCGCAGCACATCAAACAGGACGCCTCTGAGCGAAGTCGACCACGACCGCAATAACATTGGGGCTCAGGAAGACTACCTCCCGGCGCCAACACCAGGACAGCCGAGAAAGACCAACCGCGCAGGTGCAGACCGTCATCATCCCTACCAAAGAGCTCCTTCATACCACGCAACCGTCGATGAGCAGGGCGCCATTCACCAGGAGACGGAAGTGATTTCCGTCCACAAGCAGTCTCGCGGCCCCAACGAGTCGGACGAGGAATGGGACATTAGGATGCGCACACATAGGAAGACTTCGCAGTCGCCTACTCGCAGCGAAAAGCGATCAGTTAGCCACTCAGCCGCCACTGTGTACCAGACATACATCGACAACGATGCCAGCAACGATGCGGAGAACATCGGAACACAACGCGTCAAGAACGTTGGGGACCGCGTTAGCAGCGCATCAGGTGTTCTCACCAAAGTTCGTGGCAGCAAGCGTTCGGGCGATTCACCATTGAGGACCAAGGAAGGAGTACGAAAGACGAGCGGTCGGGTCGGCAGCGTGGGCAGCTCAGCCATGTCCGCGACAGCCGCCTCGACGGCGCGCAAAGTCTCTGGCGCGTAGGAGCGCCCGAGACGTCTCGTTCGTCCAGGACTAAGAGTCACTTCCGAGGACCACTAGGTGCTTGCCGATAGCTTACTAACCACTTATGATGATGATGATCACGACCGGTCCATGTCGATCTGCATGAATTGGCGTTGGGTTCTGGCAACCTTGGAGATTGCGGCAAAGGGGAACTGGTGTTCAATGGGAGGAAATCCAGCGTTGGCTGGTATGATGTCTACGACATTGCGAAATGATGATGACGATGATGGTCACTTCGGCGTATCTGACGAGGGCTTTTGCATCTTCTCTCTCTACCTGCCCAGGCATTCAATGCATATATACCTGGGCTGGCACGGCAGCCAGCCGGTTCAAACTGCTTGGAGGGTTTCTCACAAACGGCGTTCATGGGGCATAAGGGTGTTGAGTATTGTAATTGTATTTGTTGTTTGTTTGCTGTTTTCAACATTTTTTGGTCGTTCCGTGCGCATGGGCTAGAGGCAGAGAGGAGAGGTCGGGATGGCAGGCAGTGGCAGTGGGCATGCCTCCTCCCGGATAGATGTTGTGAGCATCATCGTCAGAAAATGATGGATACGCTTTGCCCGCTTGATTTTCCGCAGCAATACAAAAAGTACGCACACTTGATCGGTCTTGACCATTGTGATTCCTTGATGTCCTTAGTTGCGCGTGAGTGGGTGTCTGTCTGTGTGACAGACAACATCTGAGAGATACTCCATGTCTTCAGCTATGGCAAGTGTGTGTGTGGGCCGAGGGGAAGGAGTCACGAAGACTATTACAAGTCTCCCGCTATCCACAAGAAGGCCATGGGTATAAATGGGACCAGTGTGGGCGGACTGGTCTCAACAACACAGGCGAACAGCAAGATGGTTGTGTTCTGATTTCCCTCTTTTCAAAGCAGGAACGACATCTCGGCTGTGATGTATGTTGACCCCGAGCCGCATGCTCTTCGAGAGTGTTTGCAGTTTCCGACTGTTTGGTTGCAACTTGGAAGCATTCGGCTGGATACTCTGTGGATGAAAGTGGTGAGGGATGAGGTCGGCGGAGATAGATGTGATGGAAAAGCGACGACTGGAGGATGATGGAGATGAGGCCGTTCACTCACCTAACGCACGTGAGAAGCTGAGTGTCCGCGAGGTCCTGCAGGATGCAAAAAAGACGTTGGCTCATAGCATTGGAGAGTTGAACATTGACTGCGGTATCGATGGCTTCATATACCCTCGTCAGACGGAAACCCAGTCTCGAAGTCGTTGCCACTGGATGGTCTTATGTTGAGAGGCAAGTTTTGGGAAGGGTATATTTGCCGTCGTTTTGGTAAGAACTTCCGCGATGCAAATTCGCAGGTGAGAGAACAGGGTTATGAAGAAAAGTTTTCCTGGGCGTTCCGCATGAGATGTGAGGCCATGACCGGTTTCCTCAGACTATGCACTTGATTCGAACGTCGCGGGATAGATTTGTGGAATCAACAACAGGCCGGATAATCTGGGTACGATCGAGACGAGGGACGGAAAGTGGCGGGGGCTTGAGATTATGTCTTGCTATTTGGTCGATGGCGGGAAGAGATGTCCTCTCGGCAGAGATATGACCCCAGAGAAGGATCCTCTGACATGGCCTCATCACACTGGCTCGGTACATTGCTTGCTTAATTTTCCTTCTTGGTCGAACAGGTGTATTTATCTTACCCTGTTTGTAATGGTTTTGAGGGATGTGGTACGCTTTTGTGGACCCATCCTGCATCAGAGACTCGCTGCTCTCTGCGATATCAGTATGAATTGCACACTAATAGCAGTTCTTGCCGTGCAACCCGAGCAATCGTCGCTGGGCTGATATTCTTTGCAGGAAGATAGGATGAGCTCCTCACAAGCGCAGTACTTTCACGGGTCTTTCCCCTTTGCTGTCTTCGCCCCCTTGTTCAAGGCACTTGATACTCCCGTCATCATCCTGAGTGTCTCTTCCCCGAGTATCCATGCGTATTCTCGTTCCAGAAGCAGGAATTCGTGGGCATTATACACAACAATGTATTCTCCGGTTGTCGTTGTATTATCGTACTTCCTCGGTGCGTTTGCAGGTTCCAAGACCACAGAAGAATTTGTTGAGGACCAAAGTCTTCCTCGGAGAATACTACTGATAAAGACTCTACGTAGCCAGTTGGAGTCTTTAGTTTAGGAGGCTGCTTATGAGGGCCAGGTGTGGGGTCCTGGAAATGATTGTACGAAGAATGGTGGTCGACATGACTGTGTTCTCGATCCTAGATTCTAAAATGACAGCCTTGGGCTAGAAGCATCTTCGTCTTGACTGATTCCTTCAGGGAAGTCTTCTTATTCTCTGTGCTTCGTGTATTCGCGGTGAATCATTGAGCAAGGATATCGGTAGTCTACTTGCTTCAAGCCGGTCTTGCAACAAGCAGATGCTCTCTGCCCCTGCTCAGAGTATGGGTTCACGAACGAAATATAGTATTTTAGGTTAACTGAAAGGAGTTGATCGCCCCATTTGCTCAAGACAGAGTACATTCGTGGCCTCGTCCTCTTTTATAATAATCACCCAACCTTTTCGGCCTTGTTTCAACCACGATATGGCATGTATGCGTTGCTTTGATTTTCGCCAAGACTACTTGCCCAACGCAACGGTTGCAGGGGTCCTCTACCTAGGCATGCAGCCCCTTCCCTGAGCTATATGAATGAGCCTCTAGGATCGATATGTGAAGCTCCCCTTGATGACAGATATTGTGGAATAGTCGATGAGTCTGGAATAGAGCTTTATTGGCGTTTCGGGCTGGCTGGTAAAAACGTGAACTATAACACGTGCGTACGCACATACTGTATTTTAACCAGTTGTGACTTGGAGTGAGGCCAAACATTACGATGGACAAGCAGGAGACGACAGTAGTGTCGAGCCTTGGAAGACCTGATCACGCTTTCGTCAGCGTGTACACGTCGGAGCACACAAAAACACCATTGGTTTCCATTTGAAATTATTTAGAACTTCTCCTGCGTACGAGCCAACAGTCGTGGCGATTGTTGTCGCCTTCTGTCTCAGTAGGTCAGAACCCACATGGTCTACTTATCTCTCGCAGAAACCTTGGGCATGAAGCAAACCACCTCCTGCGCTTGCACAGAAGATCGTGCAATTTTGGAACTTTCAGAGCCCTCTAGATTGCTGAGAATTATTTTAGATGGAGATATTGCTTCTAAAGTATCTTAGATAACCCAGAAATGAGCTGATAACCTCAGGTTGTTAATGACGAGGGCAGACAAGCCATTGGAGATATGCCTCATCTGGGCATGAGACCTAACCTGGTTCTCGCTGTTCCATCATTTGAGGCTTCTTCCATCATTTTCCCGGACTTCTGCCCTATGCGTATTTGAGTCCTACTAGCCAGAGTGCAATCCTACTCCTTGACGTTGTATCACGTTTGCGCTGGTCATTTTCTTCATAGCCTCATACGCGTTACCTCATGACACCAGATTGTTAGGAAGACAGATCTGAAGGGTAGAACAGCTAACATGTCACATAAAATCTCGTCGAGAGGCCCGAATTTAGATTCAAAGACGCTGACATGATGGTAGTTTCCGTGACAAGGATAGATAAAAATTGCATATTTGGCGAGCTACAACAAAACACTAGTCTTCTAGAGACTCAAGACGCAGAATCTTTGGGCTAATTCCACAGTCAGGCGGCGCGAAAGCTTTGGTTCTTGGCCATCGGCCCCATCTAGCGTCACAAAAAGTGCTCATGTTTGTTATTTCCCGCCATATATTGCGCGCTCTTCACGGACAAGAGAACCATCCGTGCCTGTACGTAACTACCTTGCTCTGCTTCGCACTCACTAGCCACTATCTGCAGCAGCTATGGGGAGACCAGTTCAGGAAGCCAAATCTTGTTTCGCTCTGTCTCGTTCTTTTCCCATTTAGATTTGACTTCATGCCCTTCGAGCAGGGTGTTTGATTTTACATTGTTGAATAGCAGATGTGCATTTTCAAAAGCGGCCTCCTGTATGTGTGGCGCAGACGACGCCAGAAAGAAGTGGTGGGATGGCAGTCAATATATTTTCCATGAACTTGGCGCTGCGATGCGCCTCGTCTGCCTGCGCGATCCTCCAATGGAAATGGCCGTAAGAGCCAAGACCGTGTCGGCCTTGGGGGGTCTTACCCACCACAACCTCCGGGCCTATGAATTCGAAAGCGTAGAATGTATTCTGGGAATTCTCATGGAGGACACGTCAGCTGTGGCTGACAGGAGGCAAGAGTCGCTCATCCTCGGCGGAGTTATCTGGCATGCGCATGATGTTCCCTATGGTCTCAAAGACACGACAATGAGACGAACTTTTCCGGCGACTTTTCATAGCCGACTAAGACATGGATAGAAGAGCTTCTTCTTCTAACGCCTGTTTCATGTAATCGTGTTTTTTTGTTAATTTTCCCCTAATATCCATCAGCATTTGATTCACAACATCCACAGAGCTCTAAACGAACGGCCCGACTGACAAACCCTACCCCGTTTCCCAGAAAGTGTATGCGATAGTCATGCATCAATATGAAGCAATCGAGGAAAGAAACGATAGATCAGTTGAAGCATGACGATATCCCAAAGACGAAGGCGTCAGACCAGTCACGCCCAGCGCTCGAAGAGAACGAATCTCCAGAAAACGAAGAGACACGGCCTTCCATTACAATAAATCATTATCAAGCTGTCGAAGAAAGTGAACCAGAGATCCACGCAGATAACGACGATGTCCGGAAGACGGAAGAGTCGGATCAGTCACGTTCAGAGTCCGAAGGCAAAGAATCTCTGGACAGCCAGAGGACGCAGCCATCAAGAACCCATACCAATCGCAACTCCTGGAGTGTGATCGGGATAATGGGCATTCTGATACTATCTTTGGGTACAATCTCCATCCTCGCATCTGTTTCCTTTCTCGTATACCTTTGGCAAGGCGCGATGGCAGCAGCGGCCAGCGAGACCAAGCGTGCCCGGCTGTGGAACATGATCGTGTTCTCCGACTGGACTTCGAGAGCTATCACTGTCTCCTCTGCTATTGTTCGAGTGATGCTATCACTTCAGATGGGTATGTTTACAGCCATGACAGCCTCACTCATGTTAGAAAGGACCGGAGTTCCTTTAACTTCTGCCCCTTTGGTCTCCTTACTGAGAGCTATATCTGCGTCACCTTACAATCTCGTCACCTTTACCAGCTTCAGTCTTCCCTGGCGAACGAGTGGGATTTATTCTGCTGCTGTTGGAGTCTCAGTACTTTTGACAGCTATTTCACAATTTACGTCAACTATCCTCCTTTCCGATCTCGGAAATGTCAATATTACCTCTCCTCAGCAATCCGTCAGTATGAATTACCTCAACATGGACAGCGGGGGAGTCAAAGAGACTTGGTACGGCTCGAAGGTCTGGCACTCAGCTCCTGGAACATACTTCCGGTTTGCTGAACACCCAAGAATCTCTGCTCAGCAATCAGACGACTTTGAAGATACAGGAAGACTCTTGCGTGCTTTCCTTCCCTTCCTAAATGAAGAGAGTCGCATGAGATTGCGAAATTATGACGGTCCGGCCACTGTCATAGATTCTAGGGTCGTATGCCATAGACCTGTCCTCAGCAACCTCACCTTTTCCTATTCCAGCGAGTCTTTCGATGACAACAACTATCTCAGCGACGTTTTCATCCGCGGTAATCTGACTTTCAATGTCGATGGCAACGCGCAAAGCTCGCCGTTGGAATATCTTGAAGGCGGTCCATGGAGTTTCAACTGTATCGCACCCACTAAGCACAATAGCACCGCTCTCAACTGGCAGGCTTCCATCTGTTCCCTAAACGGGGGAGCTCTAGCTCCAGGAGCTCTCTTGTCTACCCCGAGACTGGTCCCTGGCGTCATCTTTCAATTGACGAGCCTTTTCTTGGTGTTCAACAGCACTGGAGTCGGAGATGACTGGCGGAAGAGCGTGCAGGAGCATGGCGCAGAGAACCCAGACACACATTTGTGGGATTCTACTGCCAATGAACTGCGGTTGGATTCATCCTCGGATGGAGTTTGGACACGTTTCGAATCAGCAGACGACACCATTAGCATGGCTGCCAGCGCATGCTTCACAAATTTCGGAGCCTCCATCGAAGACGTTAAAATGTCCAGCACGACCAACGGAATACAACGCAGTGTGTCGTGGGATCGCACTACCGGCCAATACGACACCGACGGCGTCAGGATTCAGTATCACAGCGTCGATGACAAAACCATGTCTCATGAGGAGCGCGGCATTCTTCGTCTTGAATGGAAGGACGCATGGGATCTCAATCCAATTACGAGGCCTGGCTCAGACGACTCTTTGGCAATAACAGGGTTCTTCGCTGTTGCCAGTGACCTGCCATTCGTCGTCCGCGGGCCGCTCAACATCACTGATGAGTTAAACCCTTGCGGCACATTGCAAGTAGGGGGTTATTCCACTCGTGCTGTGCACTACGCTCATGCATCTCTGTTTCAGAATGTCATTCGAGAAACTGGGAGCCTCACGGAAGCATTGCAGGAATTATTCACCATCCTTGAGCAGATGAAATACTACGAGGAGCTGCCGTACTACAACATGGGATCCACTGCGACTTTCGTCTTGGCCGAGGAGAAACTCATTCCTGTCCGGTGGCTCGGCTTCGGTATTGTAATTGGCATCATCGGTATCCATTTCGGTTTGCTAATCACTACAATGACTCTCTTTCTGAGGCTCACCAGATCCAGTTACCTTGGTAATATCTGGATGTCTTTAAGTCAAGTCTTTTCTCCAGAGACCGCGGATATTATCCAAGAAGGCACTGAGACTAAGGACGGCGAGCTTGAGGGTATCATGTCGAAGGTGACAACGGGTTCTGAAGTGGGCCCGCCACTAAGACGGAGGGTTTGGGTCAAGGCGAACGGAACGAATGGGAGAAAGGAGCTTGTGTCGGCGTGATTGACGTTACACTGTCTATTTTAAAGCAGGCTTGAAGAAAACGGTATCAACGCCTCTCGTATTCCAGTCAATTCTCGGTCGTGTGGGATTTGGTTTGACTTTGTTTTGCTTCTGTGTTGAAGTCTGCTTCAATTTTATTGGCGGGCTTTGAAGATGGACGTGTCCCTTTAATTCTGAACTAGGTGAAGTAATGTATATAAACTATTGTCGATCTCTTTTCTCAGTCTACTGAACAACCAAATATTCATACTCCAACGCCCTCGTTTGAAACACCTTCGGGCGAAGCTGTGAAAACTTCATGTTTGAAAAAGTCTACGCTGGCACACGAGAAAGGGATTCCTCGACCGAAACTCTCACAACATTCACTTGCGACTCCTGGTTCCCATCTGCCGTCGTCATCTCCGTCCTTGACATATTATACGGTTATGTATACATGCTGGTCACCCCTGGCCTTAGGGTGGTTTCTGAACGTTATCAGACAATTCATATTGCGTCAAATCATGACAATGCTACTCTGACGCATTTACAGCTAGCAGCGGGTGGAGTGCACGTTCATTGTCTTGGAATCTCTAGAAACTATCACAACCGTCTTAGTTTTATATTCTCATGAAACTAGCTCATACCTTACTTACCAGCCTCACATCATCTCAGCTGACAGCCCTAAGCTGGCCGCCAAGCTAGTTGCGCGACATGGCATGAACAGACCCGTCAGAGTCTTATAAATAGTGAAGAGTAATCACACGGTCTGGTCACTAGCCAGAATGAGTAGTCCTTCATCCTGTTGTTCTGGTTTGGAATCGGAAGTGTACAGCGCCCAGCAGGCATGTCGCCCAGAACTAGGGTGCATAAGACGAGTCTGTACAGGATCCTAGTCAACCCTCCGTCCATGTCGTATTCTTCAAGTAATACACATTCAAAACCAGTGATGAGAAACGAATGGAAAGAAAGCGACATCAAGTGTACAGAACAGACGTAAAGACGAGATGATGTCCAGAGCCTGGAAATTAGACCTCTCCCTTCGTAAAGATTCACCAACCCCCGAGATCGTTGCTTAGACTTCCAACCGGACGTCAGTCGATCAAGATATTTATAGAAGCGACTGAACCATCCGTCATAAGTGCCGAGAAGTATGCGAGCTGAGCCAGCTGCGTTCGTCTCGAGAACGAGCTCCATGACGGGGATATAAAGTCTCGGTGCCAACGCCGTCTGCCGTGCTGGGCCAGGATCTATGAGCTGAGTGACCTCCGAGTATCTTGCCTTGAGATTGCAACCAGCTTAACGCCATTCCCGAGTAGATGGAGAAGTCAGCTTCCTCTGCTTCACGAATTTCCAGGCTCTTCATTGCGTGTCCTCATGTGCGCTTTGAAGATGAATACTTTAACAGACGTGCAGGAAGGAAGAGGTCGAAAGACATGCCGATGTCGAAATGGCTGATGCAGCAGACTTAAGTAGTCGACAGTTCCATAACACAAAGTCTTGTGAGATAGATCCCGTCAACACCGGCCATGTCAAATTTGAGGAGCTCTCTGTACAAACTCCCTCAAACCCCTTTAAGTACGACAGTGAGCTCTGAGCATGAAGAATGATGCTTTCAATTTCATCTGAATTTGGTTTTTTCACCAATATCTAACTCTTTACACCAGGTACAATTACCTGAGTCCGTGTTCTCGGAGCGTCATCTCAACCAGCTCACCTCATAACCATCCTCGATCCCGACCTCAAGCACATGCGACCACACCCACTGGAGAACTCGGGATCCCGTCCGCTCTCCCAACGATAAACCAGTGAGGGCCAGAGTAGTAGTTTGGTCGGAGACGACGAGCGAATGCCTGGTGTTGCATGTCTTTTTTAGTCTTTGCGGACCCCCTCTTTTGCTCGTCGCCGACCTCCGAGGGCACGTCTTGTTAGTTACCTAGCAAGCTGCCACTTGTCAACCTTACCATGCTCTCAGAAGAGCTGATATAAACCTGCAAATGACCATGCAGCGTGACTCGAGTGCATGCGGTGCCCGTGAGGATGCCGTGTCAGAGTCGGGCATCAGGTCGACCCCAAGGGCATCTCCAAACTTCACGTGTCGTCCTGGACGGAGATCGACAGCCGCGGCGTCCGAGGCACACTTACCCTATGGATGTCGAGAGAGTGATGCAAAGATTCAGACACGTATCCCTCACACCCTCTCCCGTTGCCTCGTCGAGATGGTTGGATGCCACACCTCCTCGAATCCTCCGGGCTCTCCATGCAAACCTTCTGAGGTTGTCAACCTCAAAGTAGCAAAGAACCGTCTAGACCAATGGGCACTGAACCAAGAAAGTCATCTAGCATCCTCGGATATTGAGATCACCATACAAGCTCACCTTCGTAATCCGAGAAACTTTCTGCCCAGACCAATGTATCCCGACAGCGTCACTCTGAAAGAAGCACTCTCCAACCACTTGGGTCGCCCCTGTTCAGCCCCAAAATCACGAATCAACATTCCCGAAGGCCAAGGACGACAAGACCGTCCACCGATCATCGATCCCCCACTCAATAAGGAACATTCCATCCAGTCCCTATAGCCCGGGAACGAACAAAGGGGGCCTTGTCCGACCATGACTCGGGTCATTATCAGATGGCGATCTTCAGGCGCCACTTTCGCCCAGACTGCAAATATCGGTCGCCGAACAAGCAGCAAACCGCGAGTTCCGGTAGAGACATCGGAGACAAGTCCGTCGCACAAAACGAACTCCACGACCTGAGAAACACCGCAGCAAGCCTCACCGCCAAAGTGCACAAAAAAAGTGAAACCCCAGCCTCGTAGCTTCGCAAGCTTCGCGCTTTGCAGATCAAATACCGGAGCGCATCTCCGCCGCGCGCATTAGGCGGCAGAACGGTACTGCGGCGCGCGCAAACAGCAAAAGAAAAAACATCCCCAACGGCCCCAGAAAAGCGTCGCGGCCGAGGTCGCATCGGAGCACCAACAGAGAAAGATGTCAAATCCTCGCAATCCCGAAGTTTCGAACGATTGTGTCGAAAAGAGAACAGCCTGAGCCCACGTCGCGAAGATCATTACTCGACGCGTGCCCCCCGAGCTTTCTTTCCAGAGCCACGCGATGCAACGCTCCAGTCCGGCCTAAACCAAAGTTAGCCGTGTCTCAATTCTTTCGAACGACTAGACCGTTTGACAGGTGCCATCGAGGGTGGATAGAGGAAGCTCCCCCAACGGCAAACACGACAAGCGAGAAAAAGGGAACAGAGGAGAAAACCTCCGTTGGGCATGGCCGCAAAAGACGGGACACAACCCTCATCGTCGGATCGTCGGGTCCGCCAGACTGAATGCTGCTATTTTGCCCTCTTTTGCTGCCCGCCTAGCGGAGTCGCTTCGGGCTCCCGTCGATCAACGAGATGGATAATTCCATCCGACGAAACCTCAGCGTCACATCAGGGAATCTTCCGGGGGTGTCAAAACGGCAATCCCTTGCCCAACCCGACCGACTCTCTTCATCTTCCCATATTGCTGGGAAGAACTACCTCTGCAGCAGCGGCGAGGTTATGTCGAATTGTCAATAGTGCCAAACGCTAGCCCGCATCCTCGTTGGAATCAACGAGGCACGGTTCAGTTTGGCGAAATGAAATTGTCGGATCCCCTTGGGCGAACTCTGTCAGAATTGCAAAGCCGGGGGTTCGTTCACCAACAAGGCAATCAATCAGCTCACATGTCCGTGGTCGACTGTTGTCTTGCCCTGCGTTCTGCTTCCAGTCTTCATAATTGTGCGGTCGTCGTGGAACGCCACCCTCGGCCTGTGCCTCCTGCAGACTATGCTTGGCCTGCATCCAGCGTCCAACTGCATATACACGAGACGATTGCGCGCGAGTTGGAACGACAGGCGACACACCTTGGCCGGTCAGCATTCTCCCCTTCGAGCACTCTGCAGAATTGGGGTAATTGCACGCAAATGAGGTTTCCCGAGCCCCGTCGGCTCTAGAGAATCCTCTTTGCCCTTTACTCCGCATCGTGGCTTGCAGTGGTTCTTCCTGGATACGGTATTTTGCAGGAGCTCACTCAACCTTCCCCGGGCCACCGGGCTCCCGGTGAGGAACGACCCCATCACACCATTCCTCACCAAGGTTCGACAAGGTCTTGGCCCACTTGGGCTGTCATCGGTCCGTCCAACTTTCGAGCACCGCCCCGATGGGCCAGATTCCATGATATGACATCCAGGAAAGGCTGAAATATCCACGGCTGTCACTGTAGAGGGTCGTTTGATCCTCGTCGAAAGATCCCGCGAGGCTCTAGCCAGGGCGGGTGATATGTGAAACTTGGAGAAGTTGACCATGACGACATACGGAGACGATATGAAAAGACGAAAACCAGAGACGATCCTTCTGGCCCCCAAGCGAGACGAACAGGAACGCGGCTTCCAAGCCGGAGGGTGAGCATCTGAGGAAGGAGAAAGTTGGAGCAGCGATGCCAAGATGCGTCTTACCCACTTCCAGGCTCACTCGGCCAACCACAGCTGCAGCATGCAGCCTTTTCGGTCCTCCAAGACGACTTGTGCCTGCGTCGAAGTGTGCATACGCTTGCTGAGAGGCTCCAGAAATGTGATAGAATCTGATGGGTCTGGTGCTTCACACCACAAAACGGCGAGAACAAAGAAGTGAAATTGCCATCAGGGATGCAGTTTTTCTTTGAGGACTGGGGAGAGAGGATGTAAAGGCATCACTCATGCTGCCCGGCTCGAGTTCAGACACAAGAGACGGAGGCGTGGAAACCCCGTGTCTCAAGCAAACCCCGAGGTCGGTATCAAATGCGCGCCGAGCAATTGCTATTCTCATCATGCCCTCTTCGCTCGAAGCTTCAGCTCATATATCCGAGGGGATAGGGGGCCTGCTGGCAGTACCATCTAGCAGGGGATTGGCGAATGTTAGTCACTTGGTTGGACCGATTGCCTCTGCGCCGATTTCGAACCCGCCGTGCTGGGCCAGGAAAGGCATCGTGCTGTGTAGGCCGACGGGCAATCCATTCTTTTTGCGGGGGTTGCTGGCGGTCCCTCAATTGATTCCTGACAGGTCCAAGATCAGCACCGCTACGGGCCCAGAGACCCAGATCAAGGGGATGAGGCTGGCCAACATTGCTTTTGGAAGGTGGTGGGCCTGTTTACCTGTCGTCGTCGAGAGTTTTGACAGGCAGATGTCCAAAAGTCCTTGGGACAGACCGGGGGCGATAGAAAGGTCGGTGGGGAAGTGGATGAGACGAACGTGGTGTGAAGGCACCTTGTCCTGGTATTCCCAAGATTGCCTGGGGTACAATGTTTCCGACGAAGTGCGCTTGGATGTGTTAAAGCCTGTAAGGGCCTTGAAAAGTGGAAGAGTCTGTTTTTTTCCTTCTCTTGTTCCCGGGAAAGGTACGCAATCATTAATGCCTCCGCTGTCCACAGTTGATAAGGTTTACGCTGCTCCGAACGCGAGAACGGGATGTGGCCTGAAGAGGCTTTTTGCGGCCCAAGGAGGGGCCGCTGCTGGTCGTTGCTTTTTTGATGACGCTTTTTCCCATCGGCCGGCGTGCGGGCCGCATCCAGTCCGTTCGGTGTCGAACTAGAATCGACAGCAACTCGGGCAGCGACTTCGGTTGTTGCGTAATGCCTCACTCAGACAGCCATCTTCAAGTGCAAGTCTGTAAGAGGCAAGGCTGCCCAGGCTGTCCTCTCCGAGCCGGCCAGTCGTCTTCGCTGCCATTGCAGCTGTGGTGCGGCTGACGAGAGAACATGGCACGATAGGTTTCAGTCTCAATGGCACGTCTCGCGTGTGTCGCCTCCAACGACAAGCTGCGATTTACGTGCTCGGCAGGGAAGCCATGAGGGTGGACTCCAGAGCGGCTGGCGGAAGACATTCCCCTTCTCCGATTGCCCAACTGACCGGCACGCCTTCGTCGAATGAGAAGAGGTGCCTCGTCTTCGCCAGTGGATCGACGGACGCGGGTGAGCGTGAAGTGGGCATCTGGTGGTAGTGTATGTGCGTACTATGCAGTACGAATACCGCAGTATGGTAGTGTAGTGTGTATATATCCGTAGACGAGCGATGACAGACGCGCACAGTCGAATTCGGTGTCACGCATTGATAACGGCGGGAGAAATCTTGGGTCCATCCATCCATCCAGTCTGCGTGGCCGGGGTGGTCCGAGAAGGTGTGAACAGATCAACTACGGCGGCGTGCGAGGCAGACGGGAGGCAGAGGCAGAGGCAGAGGCAGGCAGGCAGCTGTGTGATGCTGGGTTCAAGCCAGTCGCCCAATGCATTGGCGAATGAGCAGGTACTCTTGCGGCGTACACAGCACCTACCTTACAGATAGATACCTAGTCCATGGCAGCACCCGCACGCACACGCAACCAAGTTGCGTGGGATGTTCCCAGAAGAAAGGCGCTCTGGCGGCCTTGTCAGCACTGGTTCCCGGTCCCCTGGCTTACCATTTCGGGCGGGCTTCTGGAACCAGTTAGTTTCCCGCTCCGCCTGCTCCTACGCGACCTCCCGAAAACTGCTTCGTCGCCCGGCGCCGGACCCGCTCCGTCGGTCCTGTCGTTGGTGTTCCCACGATTTTGAGAGGTTTTTTTGCCCTTTTTTCCAACGCCGTCCACCCTCTTGTTTACTTTGACCGGGGAAGATGTGGATCTTGCCGCAGAGAAACCCTTCAGGGGGGAAAATCTGGTCAAACCCTGGCGGCACTTGGCGCACACTACGTCCACCAGCTATCCGTGTGGACTGGCCCTGATGACGACAGCCGGCCTTCTTGCCTTTCGATTGTCGGCCTCAGTCAGGGTTTCTTATGCCCCGAAGCAGCAACTTGCAGTCTGAACCGCGCGAGGCTTACTGTCCCGATATGCGTCCCCCGGAAACCGCCGGTCCAGACCGTCATCCGTCGCGGCGCATACCAACATCTTCATCGCCGTCGTGTTCAACTTCCCCATCCAGTGTTTCCCGGCTGGCCAAGTGCCCCAAGCCTCTCAGGCTGTCTTGGCGATCTAGGCCGGCCCCGGAATGCTCACACCGAGAGCCCGATTAGAGCCTAGGTAGCTGACCAGTCACCGTTGTCGTAACTTGCTTGGGCCGGGCGCTGTAAACGTGGGCTCCGCATCGCCATATCTGTAATCCTGTGGTCAGATCATGAAATCGACTGGCCGTGTTACGCACTTCCTAGTCTTTCTGGGAGCCAAAAGACCCCTCTGACGCTGCAACGATGCCAATGGAGGGCAGCCTGGGCTGACAATGGAAACGGGCCAACATCCAAAACTTTTACCCCTTCACGACCAGAATCGTTACATCCGCAGCATCGCTCGCACTTGACTTGCATACGGCGGAGCGTCTCAATGGCTGTGATTCGGCTTTGCGTTCCGGCAATACGGTCGAGCCTGTTCCCCGAACGGTCCCAACCCTCAACCCGTCCAAAAGAGGCACCCCGGTTCACCTCCCGTCGCAATCATTGAAAGCTCAGACCCTCCGTAATGTTTGAACTTGTAAACATTGAGACCCTTTGGTACCTTTCCTTCGCAAAGTGTGGAAATGATAGGAGTTGCTCTCCATAGCGGCTCGCAACGACCGAGAGGTCATTGCGGTCGGTGTCCACTGTTGGTTGCGCTCAGTTTCCGGGCCGATGTCAATCTCATTGACCGCGTCCGTTGCGAGGCAATTTCAATCGCCAACCTAGAGTCCCCTGGACTGACGATCCTACCGCAACAGTCGCGAAACACACCAGACATTCAGCAACTTTAGCAGCCTCTTGATGCCCACGCGGAAATGAGGTTGGGCGCCCCGCGGCTGCGCATGTAGGTGCGGATGCATTCTTGCGCTGCACAGCGTCCGCATGCCTACCCAAGCGAGGGCCTCGATGGGATTGGGTGCATTTCGATGCTGGGGTGGGAGAAGGCCACCCGCGCGACGATCAATTTCCCCCAAAATATTGCCTATTTGCTTCCCGCCGGCCAATTTCTCGGACCGCTCCTTTTTGTCCATAGTGCTGACCCGGATAATACCTAGCTTAAAGAAGTTTTACAAGAAGTAAACTTCGAGTCAGGAACGCAGGCATCATTCCAAGCCACGACTAACGGCTTAGATGCTTCCATTGAGCTTCGAAGCAACGGCCTGGAAGTGAGACATGGTGCGGAATGGACCGGTACCACGCGCTACTCTTGTCAGTCGCGGCAAGTCCATACCCATTCAAGCAAGTGTGTGCCGTCCTGCAGTGACGCGTCCGAGCAGCTTTCTGCACGGTATTTCTGCATCTTCTAGAAGCCCGCCAGCGGATGCCACACCCTGTCGATACCGGCGCCAAGGCCGAGGATTGAGCCACACACTGTTGTTCTGCGAAGGATTCCACGCCAAGACTGGAAGAAGCAGGCAATTAGCTGCAACCAAGACGGCTCAGTGCACCTTTGTGCGGCCTGCCTCAAAGCCGTGTTGCGCCTTCTTCACCAACCTGCTTGTTACCACTGAGCCCTGCCAAGGGGCCTACCTAATGGCAGGGATATGAGCAATATGCTATCGGCAGATCCAGCTCTGCGTGATTCTCGCAGAACACCGGCGAGCCTCCCATATCGTGTCATCTGGAGGTGGTGATGCGTACCGTTCCTGCGGCCGTAATGCGATTATGCGGTAAAGACACCCAATGATCAAATCCAACGGACTTCCGTGAAACCATGTGCGGCTCACCGCGCATTTGGAGAGCTTCGGTTGCCGGCAAGCTCGAATTTCTTTTGCCTGAGCTTAAAGACCCAAGTAATGTCTCATTTTGGTTCCG
This sequence comes from Colletotrichum horii, assembly GCA_027406005.1. Taxonomy (NCBI): domain Eukaryota; kingdom Fungi; phylum Ascomycota; class Sordariomycetes; order Glomerellales; family Glomerellaceae; genus Colletotrichum; species Colletotrichum horii. Next base: position 4,568,259 of record JANVYB010000001.1, on the reverse strand, counting down.
GTGGCTGGCGAGCCTCTCGTGTTCTTAGATGGGCGACGTGGAACAGCATACCGCAGATGTCGTATAGCTGTCCCGTGGTTTGTTGCCGATCAAACGGTCACTGTCCGCCAGTTCGTGTTCGAGGTTCAACGTCACGACATGCTTCTTGAGGCATTTCGTTTCGAGTCTGCCATCGCGACGGCCCAGGAACAGGGTGACGGCAGGGAGTTGACAGCAGTCCATGCTATGTATGCCGGACAGGAGAATCGGCACAACCATCTCTGCTTGAGATTTCAGCAACCCAACTGCCGCCCCGGATGACAACTTGTTGACCCCCCTAAAAAGGCTATTTCGAGGTGCAGGGAAGTGTTGTTGTGACGTTGTGAAACGTTGGTATGCTGACCGTCTGTGGTGCCTCACAGAACCTCGTGATAGACGCCCAAATCCAGCCGATCCATCGCAGACAGAAGGGCCGAACTGTGACTGCAAAGGGATGAAGGACGGACGATCGCATGGAATGGTAAGGCTGCAGATATCGATAAGCGCCGCGGTTGCCAGGACTATTGAGCGGCACAACTTCATCACACAAACAGCTCCATAGTTGGCTGGTGCAATGGTTGGGGTTCCGCCACAAGATAACCTGGATGCCCTGATGCTGCGATACAGCCAGCCATCTTACAAAGAGCCTGGCTCCGTCATCAAGATCATCGGCGGACGCAATATCGCATGATGTCCAATCTGGTCCTCATTTTGAACGAGCAGATGTGAAGGCCTTCCTGACGTCCAGGGTCAAGCTGGTGGTGGTGGTGGTGGTGTGGGTTGCGGGGGTAAAAGGTGTGGGTGGGATCGCTCCTGTCTTGCTGTCTGTGATTGGATCGAGTTGAGCACGTCTGTGCATGGACAAGGGCTCGATGAGAGCGCGTACAGGGGTCGCGGAGGGGCGGGAAGTCTTTCCTCCTGCGTGGTGCGCACCCCTAATGATGCCAGGCACATTCGTACCGACGCGCCGCATGTACATGTGTATGCAGAGAACGCGGGTTCAAGACCTGCAGACACGGGCATTGACTTCTGTCAGGACCGCCGAGAAGCTAGTTGAAAATTTCGACTCTGGGGGAGTTTGTTCGGATGGGCCTTATGCTTTCTGAGGCACCAAGGGGTTCCCAACACTTCGGGAATCAGTCCAGCCGACTGTCTCCAAGCCTCAAGTTGCGTGCCACCTCTGAGAACCCAGAAAGAGACAGGCCGCATCTTGCGCTGGTAACGTGAGAGCTCTTTGGGCGCCATGGGAGGCGATGAATGGCCAGGACAAGCGAAGAGGATTGGCATCGACTTTGGTCTTATGCTGTGTGCTCGCAACGGCCTCGGTGACGGCCAACCGATCTCTGGAACAAGGGTGCGTGAGTGGTCAGCCAGCCAGGTCGAAAGCACCACTCAAGTTGCAGCAATTGTTTTGCGAGCTCTGAGAGGCTCGGTGACGAAGCGCCACAGGACCAACCAGAGACCAGTTGTATTGGTGCGTGACTCTGCAAATGGGCTGCCGTGTCTCTGTGACCATGTGTGCTTTAGCTCGGCGCCATGCGTGCTGTGACTGCCATGTAATTGAGATGCGTGTCATACATCCTTCTAGTTGGCTGCTTCAATCGGGGGCTGGCGCGTTGGGGACGAGTAGAGTGCCGAGACTCGATGTTGCAGATGGGACTTCGAAGCCGCCGTCCACATCCGCCGGCGTAAGATGATTGAATACATGGTCGGCCGAAATGGCCATGCGGACTGCGGACTGCGGAGTGACGGTCACCCGGGACTTGTTGCCCCAGACTATGATCTGTGTTGACAGGCAAACAGGGCCGTTGGCGCTGTTCAATTTGGCATGGTTGGGCTTGGAAACTGAGATTGGAAGCGGCTTGGAAATGAAAAGGCGGAGTCCACTCAATCTTGGTGAGCATTTTGGGTTGGCAAGCCTGTTTCCGCCATGCCTGCCCGGGCAGGACCGCCGCCGCTGGCTGGGAAACCTTCAATTAACAGCATGATGGCTTCCATGTGCGAGAAGGACCCTGTGGCTGCGGTCTGAAGAAGTCCGCGCGATGGCTGGCGCCTGAGGACTCGGTGTCTTCGCCGTGGCGTTTCCTGACCGCGCCTAATGTACCTTAGTCGGTTGCCAACTAGCATACCTCGCCGCCGGTGCTGTGAAGGTAGTCACTGAGACTAGCTCAACGGTTTCGGCGCCTTGGAAGTGAGAGCGAGAGACGTCTTGAGACGACGTGGCCCTATTTTTCTTTTTCTTTTCGAGGTCGGACACCGACCGCCAATATGTTTGCTTCTTTTCTTGTCGTTTAAATGGACCCTTAGAGTCAGGGCCTTGCAGTAAGCAAACCGGGGGCATCTCGAGTTCGCCTCTTCTTTTTCAGCTGTATCCGTACACACGACGTAATTGACAGGGCACTGCTCAGCCCTAAAGTCGGTTGAGTGCTGTTTTTGCCTCCAGGTGCCACAGCTCGGCCAGCCTAGGGGTACCATGTCGGCCCGTCCAGGTGGCCTTGCCCATGTCCATATGGTGTACATTCGGAGTGACACTATGCAGTACATTGATTGAGAGGCCATTTTGCGCAGTGCAGTACGGATACGGCGAAACCGCAACATGGAGTCTTCTTCGTGGTGGACCGACGTGGCAAAGAGTCGTCAACCTGTTGCGTTTATTTTGGTCGGGTCAGAACAGAACCAAAAACAAGTTGCGCAAAGTACGACAGGCGTTGTTCGCGTGTCTTCCTTTCCCGTGTCGTCGGTCTCTAGTCTGTGCCCCACGAGACGCACGCCTTCGGCACTTCTCAGCAGCATCTCCATTCTCGAAGGCTGGGGCTCTTGCTATTCGTGCCTAGCTGGCGTCCAGCTGACTCGCGCCAGCAAGCCACGCACCTCAGCGGTACTGTTTAGCCGCCTTTGAAACGCTCGACCGCGTACCAAACAACGGGATGGGACTAAAAGATGGTCAAGAGCCGTTGATCCATGGTGTGGCAGAGGAGAATCGTCGAGCTTGACCAAAACGTGTCCCGGAAGGACAGCAGCCGGCAGAAGCTGTGGTTCATGTTGCGATTTTTGTAGCTGTGCCTCGGCTCTGCGAGCTCCAGGAGGGGCAAGAGAGTGAGACATGGAGATGCATTGTAACGAGAAAGACGCCAAAGGGCGAGACATTGAGCTGGTGGTGTCTAAGACATGCAGCAAATGGTGCCGTGCCGAGGATGTGGTCAACTGAACGACGGCGATGGAGGTGAGGGATCTGAGTCAACAGGTGGTCGGCGGTGCGTCCGATTTGCGCCACAGGACACAACCAGGATGGATGGGTGGCAGGCAGGATAGATGAATAGCTGGTCTTGTTAAGCCTCCAAGCATGAACGGTTGGTAGAGGCTGAGCGGGATTGGTGGGACGCGGCAGTGTTGGGAAACCTCCAGTGACGACAGTCGACTAGGTAAGGTAGGTCAAGTTGGCGGGAGGCCGTCGACAGTCGAGGGCGACATTCGTCACTCGACAGGGTCGAAGGAGATCTGCCGGACGTTGGCTAGCGGGGAGGTTGATTTTGAGGTTAAGTTTAGGTCGAGATCGAGGTCGGACTAAGGTGATGAAAGAAACGTCGTTGAAGGACGTGGTCAACATGCGGCGGCCAGGGCGGCAAGACAATGGAAGGCCCCAACCGCAAGACACGACGGAATTCGCCTGACATCACATTGGAGAATACGTACAGAGCATCTTAGCAAGAACGACCCAGGGAGTTGGAAAGGCATCAATGGAAAGATTGAGGTTGCTTGCGCCTCGGTGGTGGTGGTGGTGGTGATCAGTGGTCACCTCGGCGGCAGCCACGCCACAACGTCAAGGGTACCTAATTGTGTGACGGATGCTATCTGCCTATCAGCAGCTCACCTGCCTTTCTCAACCATGCATGGTCCATCTACAGAGACCCAGGTAGGTATTGTGTTTAAAGACTCAATGTGGTCAATGCCTCGTTCTGGGTTGTGACAGGTTGGCGGGCTCGAACCAGCTGTGTGCAACTGTGGTTCTTACCGGGGCGGGCCTGAGTCTAGACACACCAAACCTCGGGGATCATGACTGAGGACATGTTGGAACCATGTTGTGTGCCCCTCGCGTGATATCAGTCATTGATGAAGCAGCATTGGCACAAGATGGACGAGCGGCCAAGCCAGCCAACCGATGGGAGAAGCTGCGGTGTTGCGGTTGTTGGAGCGGGTTGCCTGACGGGGGCATCATGGCGTCGGTTTTCAGCAGGCCGCTCGACACGGGCTCTGGGCGCTGTGAGTGGTGAAGCCGCAGCGGGACGCGGTACACAATTGCTGAGCAGCGCCGGGCAGAGGTCCACTGAATATCCTCGCAGAGGCCTGCCAGCGCCCTTTACTGGCTCTTTGGGATCGGTGGGGCCTCGGGGGGGCTCCCAGGGGCACAGGGGTCGTCACTGATCACCTTGGGCCTGCGTGTGTCCAGTGGCCGGGCCCGTCAAGTCCCTCATCGGGGCACTGAAAGAAAGGTAAGCAAGTAAGGTAGGTACCTGGCAGATATCCCCTCAGTGTCCACCACCAAATTCCCGGCCACACGACAGCCCGGCGGCCCAGTGGCACTGGAGTCGCTGGACGGGCCAGTATCGAGGACCCCCGGCCGCCGAAGCGGAGTCCTTTTGGTTGTCCCACGCCCCCCTCCCCCTCTTTCTGGTCTGGCTGGCGTCGAGCCTGTGCTGTGCCTGTGCCGCCCCCCTTCCCCCCTTCCCCTTCCCGGTCCCTGGTCCGCATCGGTGCAGCATCCAGCACCCACCCTTCTTTCTTTCTCCACCCCACCAGCGGTCCTCCTCTCCTCCTCCTCACTTCCCGGCCTTCAACTCCTCCTCTCAACCCATCTTGGGCCGCCTCTGCGGTGCCTCTCCTCTCTTTTCTGTGCAATCCTGGGCCTGGTCCATCAAATTCATCCTTCCGTCCACCCACTAACATTGCACAGCATCCCAAAGACCACCCCTGCTCGTGAAGATTATCGCCTCCCCAATAAGGTGCGCCGCTGTGATGCATCGCCTCATACGCCAACCCGATGCACTCGGCCTGCACAACAACAGAGAGGGTCCCGTCTTTGGCTCCTTGGGTCCCTCTCTGCATCCTGTCCTTTGAGGTCGCCGCCAAAGAGGGTCATCGGGATTTTCCTAAAAAGACACCCATCATTGCTCGTCCAAATCCCCTGCCTCCATTGGTCCTGGCAAGTTGCTCGCCCCCAACAGCCCATCTTAGTCCCAGAATGGACAACCCATCCAACCCATCACACACACAAAATACCCGTTCCCGAGTCCTGCCTGCCTGGACCATGGAGGAGTCGTCGTACCCCAGCATCGACTTCCTAGACCCCCAGCACCGGCACCGCGACTGGTTGAACAAACCTGGGCACTACTAGGCCGGCCGAGAATGAGAGGGACTGAGAAACACCCACCCGCTCTGCAGGAACCTACACAAGGGCCAACCTACGCAGCCCAGCTAAGGTAAGGTAGTCCAACGTCAGGTAGTCCACGCCTCCATGTACATAATAGAGTCCCACCCTCCTCCGTCCTGCCTTCGTGCCCTCTGTGATGCTTCCGGCCTCTTCGTCGTTGCTCCCGCTCGAGTCTTTCCTTGATACCACGAGTCTTCCGCCTCCAGCATCTTCCGCCCTGCCTCGTCAACTGCGGACAATGACGGTATCAACACAATAGGTCGCCTGTGACGCACCGCTCTCCAACGCCCCGACCCGACTTACACGACCCTCCACCACGGCCACCTCACCTCGACATCTCGACACGACACTACACTCACCCGATCCCGAGTACATACCACGGCTTGGGCTTCAGCAGGACTGAGGACGTCATTGGGAGGACTTTGGAAAGACGTACCTCTTTTCCCTTTCTCATCGAAATCTCCCGACAGAGCACGGCATCAACTCCGACTCTCCACGCTACGCCGTCACTTTTTTTTTCTTTAGTTCGATTCACTAGCCCACCGCAACTGTCAGTGCGAGATATCTTTCAAGGGTGTGTCAACCAAATCGGGGAAAGGGCGGACAACACATCGAATATTACCACATCGTCGTCGTATATCACCTTGGCCGCTCCTCAGATCGCCTCTAGATTCGGCGGCTGCTCGTCTCACCCTCAACCATGGCGTACCCCGACATCGCGTCCCGAGGGGGCTGCCCTGCGCCTTTCATCTCTGGGTCCCTGTTTCCAGCCGACGAAGGCTGTAAGTGCCGTCATAGTGGAAAGATTGAACAAGCCGTTAACATTTCACAGTCATCAGTGGTCGTCTTTGCCAGAACTTGACAGAAACCCTATCATGTTGCTTGCCATGCCCGCTTACAGACTGGGTGTATCCTGATTACTTCAACACAATGACCACAGCAGCCAACTGGGTTTGCGTCGCCAGTGCGGCATGCTGCCTGTTTCTCCTCCTTTCCTGGGCCGTTTTGCCTGTCGACAAGACGTACAGACACTACTTGAGCATATGCTTGACGATTGCCGTCTTCATTATGAATGTGAGTTGCTTCCCGCGCGACGGTGACCACCCCTGATGTCTGACCATCTCAGCTTGGCTTTGTTGTCCCCCTCGCCGCTGAGCCGGAGCAATGTTACAACGACATCACGCCTCACAGCATGAAGTCGAGCAAGGTTTGCGGCGCGTCTGGTGCGTTCCTCCTGCTCGGGGGCTGGGCCGGAGTCATGTGGGTATTCCTGCGATCATTGTCTCTGCATCTTCAGATCTGCTGGCAAGTCGTTGTCGGCCGCAACTTCATGATCTTTGCCCAAGCCGCCGGCTGGGGAATTCCAATCATCGGCATTGTCGTCGCCCTCGTCTTCAGCGGCGTGTCGTTTCGTTTTGGGGCCACCTGCCACATCGACCACAAGAACAGTCTTGCCGACTTCTGGATCCCGCTCCTTGTGTTCGCCGGCCTTACGGTCATCATCCAATTCGCCACGTTTGGCTACTGCATCAAGGTCTACCTTGCCTCGCTGGCAGACAACAGCGCATCTACCGAAGGCTCAAGCCTGCCCCAGTACTCTCAGAGCATCCGGACCATGACCCCTCGCCAAGCCTACCGACGAGTACGACGCGTGATCTCACTCCAGTGGAGAGGCATTGCCATCGTTCTCATCATCATTGCCGACGTCATCTTCTTCTCTGTCGTTTTCGTGTTTCAGGACAACACAGTCCAAGCAGTGCACGACGACAAGACCATCGCCGCAGACTGGATCACGTGTATCACCCTCACCGAGGGTGACCGAAGCCAGTGTTACGACAAGGCCAAGAACATGGTTGTCAACGAGGCGACCATCACTGCGGTCTTGATTCTACTCGCGGTAAGAAGAGCTTCCCCTGAGAAATCGACAGGAACCAATGTACTAATTCGACCATAGATGAACGGCATCTGGCTGCTCTTCCTCCTGGGCCGATGGGCCATGGTCCTCGGTTGGATTGATCTTGTCACCTCCTTAGGAGGCAAGAACAAGAAAGAATTCGTGTCGGTGGATGCCCGATACGACGTCAAGAAAGATACCCGTGCGTACGAGATGCTGTCGAGAGACTCGAGCGCTGTTGTAACACCAGTTTCCCCAGTCAAATCCCCCGTTGTAAGTCCCAACAGCGGGCGAAGAACCCCCGACTACTTTGGGCAAACAGCCCGCTACCAACCGCCGATGCGGTCCTTCTCAAGCCCCCGGCCGCCGCAAACACCACCCACTTGGGATGCGCGAGCGACGTACGCCCGGCCCGAGTCGCGAGCCCGACCAGACGGGTTCGAAGACATGAACCCACTTGGGATGAACAGGATACAATGAGACGGAACGACGACGAATGGAACGAAAAAAAGGAAGTAAAACAGTAAAACTCAAAAGAGGAAAAGAAAAAAGAAGAACGAGAGGGTTTGGGCGAGGAACCAGAGTGTTTCATGCCCCCCCTCAGCTTAAAACACCTTTTACCACCACCCCACGGACCCGGTTACCAAAACATGGTTCGCATTATTATCGGCCGAAGCATCTGGACACCACCACGTGCTGGTCATTGGTATATCAGCCAACTTACAGAGATGATGTAATGTGGAGGAATAGTCGGCCTTATTTACTGGCCTGTCACATATTTTTTTTTTTCCATGAACAAAAAAACCCGAACCGTGTAATACCAGCGTCGGCGTCTCGGACTTGTTTAGGCAGCGAAGGGACGGGTACAATACCCACAATTTAGAGACTCTGTACCTTTTAGAGAGAGGGACGGCGGGAGGCGACAAAGGGAACGCCCGGAGCCTCACCGAGGGGGTGGGAGAGGAGGGGACGCTTCGGGGCGGAAGAAGGTCCTGACGGGATGGGCGGAACGAATCATGATTTGACGGGGACGGACATGTAGGTGTTGTCCAAAGTCCGCAAATACAAAAAAAAACAGAGTCACGCGACACTATAATGCAAGTTTGCTTATCAAGTACCGGGCCATGCAGGAAGCAACAACGCAATCGAGTGGTGACTGGTGAGGAATAAAAGAAGATCCAAAGTACCGAGCAAGGATCATCATGCTGGGTGTGTGAGGGTGAGCATTGCGTGTGTGAGCTGGCGTCGGCGGGATAAGGCAGGACAGCGATGGTCTGGAAAAGTAAGCCCAGCCGGAATCTGCGGAATGGACGGCTGGTTGGGATTAACGAATGATGCGAGGAGCGGCGGAGAGGCTAGCGGGAGTCACCACCCATCCCATATACCGCAAATCTCTGCAGAGTAACCGGATCGCGCGTATTGTGAAGTGTTCAAGGTCCCGAATCCCAGCGGCGCCTGCCGGGGGGGGACGGGAAGTGGTGGTTGATTTTGATTCGATTGATTGTATTCCCAACCCCCAATCCCAGGGCTTCCGCTCCGTCCGGCTTCTTCGGAGAGGGGAGCGCACACCATACCACACCCACGACATCACAAATCTGACCGTCAGTCATGTAAGCGGGAAGTGCATTGCAGCAGGCGCCGCTCGGCTGCCCGACTCTCGTTCGATTCGCCTTGGCGTTTCCATAATTATAAGTAGTTTTGGGTGCGCAAAGCTGAGTTATACCAAGAAAGGCTGTTTTTTTCGTTTTTCTCGTTCTACTCTTTCCATCGCATCTTTGCTTTGAAACGGATCGCATCGTCAACGCATGGAGGAGGAAGAGCACCCTGCGTAGAACCCGACTGTCGAACCAAAAACTGAAGGTGTATATCAATCATCCCGCCGCCGCCGCCACTACCGACGGAGAACGAACTGTTCATCCTGGCAGCCCTACACTCGGGGAAGCCCACTTGACGAGTGCCTTTTGCTGGCCCAGCCTCCAGCAGAGTCCAGCGGCAGAACCTCAGCAACGTCCTCACTCCGGCCCCATCGAGAGGTTCCATCACGGCGGTTACATCTGGGCTGATATTTCCCCGGCTGAACAATAAACAGGCGAAGCAGCAAACGACGGATCAGTAGGCGGGCATTACCGTTCAACAAATTCAGACACGAAAAGCCCCCGCCTCCGGTATCGACACTGGGGAAGAAAGACACAGCGCACACAGCACTGACATCTGGTCGGATTGTGCACCGTTGCGCCGGTTCCCCGGGAACGAAACGAACCTACCTACCCAAGGACGAGAAGAAAATAAGAAGTCGAAACAAGACGGCCCGCCCGTTGCACACGTTGCGATAAACATCGTCTGTGACGTGCATCCGTCCCGGCACGTGGCTGACAGCATCTACCTTGCCGCCAGCCAACGCGGAGAGAAAAAGGATTGTGAGGTTGCGAGGAGGAAAGAGAGTGTGTGTGAAGTCATTCCACTAATTACCTTACCTCACCTGTCGGCTTCATCGGGACAAGCTTTGCCCCGGCCATCTCCCGTGTCATTGAGGCTTTGTCCTTGCAGCAGTGGAGGGCTGTTCCCGCTGGAAACAGCCTAGCGGATCGAGCTGTGCAGCACCGGCACCAGCATCAGCTACAGGGCCACGTCTGATTGGCCAATCTCCATCTTTATCGCTCCCGAGAGGCAAGGAACATCAGTAATGCCGTTCGCCGAGATCTTCAAGCTGCCCCCCGGCTTGCCGGCCAGGGTTTGGCGCTGGAGCTCGGGACGTCCCCAAGCTGGGACAGTGGTTGATGACATCGAGCAACCGAGCACTCCGCCAGCCAGAGGCGGTGTCTACTTCCCCAGCATAGACGATTCTGCGACAGCCGACCATGGAGCCTCCTCCCCCGACCTCTGCTTCCGAAAGAGAACCCCGTCGTCGTCATCACCATCGTCGCCATTTGCAAATCCCCCTTCAAAACACCGTCTAAGGCCCATCTGCCACATCGGCTTCATCAGGCTATCGCAGTTCAGGATGTTCCTCATTCTGGCCTTCGTCTTCCTCGGCGGCTACGTCCACTACCTCTGGAAGGCCGAGGCCGCCCTCGGCGTCCCGTGGACCCCCGACCCGGAGACCAGGCTCTTCGAGCAGCGCCCGCTGCTGCCCCCGATCAAGGAGACGAGCATCGAGACCTACACCCTGCCGCTGCACACAAAGGGCCGCGACGTCGTCGACGAGCACGGCCGCCGCTTTAAGCTGCTGTCCGTCAATTGGTACGGCGCCAGCGACGAGCTCAACATCCCCAGCGGCCTCGACGTCCAGCACCGCGACACCATCGCCCAGACCATCAGGGGCCTCGGCTTCAACAGCGTCCGCCTGCCCTACAGCGACGAGATGGTCATCACCGACCCGCCCGTCCCCGCCGAGCTGCTCTCCGCCAACCCGGACCTCGTCGGCATGCACGCCCTCGACGTCTTCGAGGCCTGCGTGACCGCCCTGACGGACGCCGGCATCGCCGTCATCGTCAACAACCACATCACGCACTCGACCTGGTGCTGCGGCGCCGACCCGTGCGACGCCCACTGGGCCAACGACCACCTCGGCCCGCTGTGCCGCATCAAGCAGACCGAGGAGGACTGGATCCAGCACTGGGAGAAGATCATGCTCCGCCTCGTCGACAACCCGCGCGTCATCGGCGTCGACCTGCGCAACGAGGTCCGCGGGCTCTGGGGCACCATGTCGTGGGACAAGTGGGCCACTGCCGCCGAGAAGGCCGGCAACAGGCTGCTGGAGATGAACAAGGACTGGCTTGTTATCGTTGGCGGCACCGAGTCCGGCAACGACCTCACCGGCGTCGCGGACCGACCCGTCGTGCTCAGCGTCCCCGACCGCGTCGTCTACTCGGCGCACGTCTACGCCTGGTCCGGCTGGGGCAGCGTCGAGGGCCGCTACTCGAAGCGCGGCTACGCGTCTTTTGTGAAGGCGATGCGGAAGAACTGGGCGTACCTCGTCGAGGGCGACCAGGCGCCCGTATGGGTGGGCGAGTTCGGCGCGCCGCACCGCCCTAGTATCGGCGATGCAAACTACTGGAACAACCTGCTGCGGTACCTCAAGGTCATCGACGCCGACTTTGGGTACTGGGCCGTCAACCCGCGCAAGCCCCACGAGAACACCAAGGAGACGTATTCGCTGGTGGAGGACGACTGGGTCACGCCGGTGCTGGACTACAGGATGAAGGACATGGTCGAGATCATGCGGGCCTAGAGCGCGCCGCAGTTGGACGATGACCTGGAGGATTGCTTGCTTGAGTCACAGATTATGGAGCTTTTGGAGACGGTCTGCATTTGATTGACATTGTGTGTCTTGTGTGTTTTTTAAAAAATCACCGGCGTTTGGAGGGTGAATTGGTACTTGGACGAGGTGCCAGCTTCGGATACCCGGCTACATATTTGGTCAGGCACGAGCTAGAAACTTGACGATAGTGTGTTTGCGAGGTTCTTGTTACACGGCAATTGGAATCATGATTATGACCTTTATCTAAGAGCATTGACTTGGACGATGTGTGTGTGTGTGTGGTCAGACTGAGATACAATCTGGACCGAATCCTGCCAAACTCACCCAATGCATTGTGCATTGAGAGCTAGTTCGTGTCAATTGATGCCATCAATCATCGCGAAAGCTAGGTGGCATCCACTTTCCTGGGAGCTCTCTCAAGGCCCCCCACAAACGGCAAACGGCGTGGGCTCGCTGAAACCGTTCGACCCCTCCTCTCCAGACAGCGAGGAGTAGCAGGGACCAGCAGCGGGGGGAGGGGACGGGACGTGGAGCTCACCTAAGCTTCTTATCGATAAAGCATGGTCCTTTCCTATCGATAAGCAAATTACAGTGGGGGCCACCCCTCCTTGCCTCTGGGTGCTCTGCAACCCCTACGTGCCGGCCGCAAAGGTGGGCAGGCGGGCGGATTGTCGACAAACAACCCGAAATATGATTAACGGGCGGCCTGACCCCGCTGGCCACGTCTGACAACCAAACAGCTCCTCTTCACCACCGGCCCAAGGCTTCTTCTCAACCTTCTCGTACAGAAAAGAGCAAGGTTGATAGTACCAGCACCATCGGTTCCCCGGAAAGCGCTTATGTCGCGCTCGAAGCGAAAGAGAGGACAGGACTCTGAGGAGTAAGTCCATGGCGGGCCACACGGGACAGCAGCAGCGTGATCGCGGCTTCCGCGAGGCTGTGCTGGGGAAATGCTTCGTCCAGGACGCCGTGGAACGGGTAAGTCTCCATCTCGATCGAGACAGGGGAAGCTGCTGGATTGCTGATCTCGTCGTACCCCTCAGTTTGGCGACGGCGCCCCCGAGGTCATCCGACAGCACGAGCGCGACCACATCCACCAGGTAGCGACCGAGACGATCGTCCAAGGGGTCCCGACGGACCAGATCTTCACCGGGTCAGAGCAGGACGACCCCGCGGCGGCGTCGGAGCAGCAGCCGCTCGAGAAGCACGTCCCGCGGATGCCGTATTATCGGAATAACCTGACGGCGCTATCGCAACGATATAATGTTGGTGTAACCACGGGAAAATGAGGTGATGGCGATCTTGGTTGACAAACCCCCGTCTTTCGCAGCTCTATTTCGCGGCGTACGAGAACAGGATATTCGTCTACCGGCCCAAGAGCGCGCTCCGGCATGCGCTCCCCCGCGAGCCGAACCTGATACTAGCCACGAAGCCGGACAAGGTCGCGATGCACGTCGGCGGCACGCTCGATCCCCGCTTCCACCACCAGACGAACCACATCACCACTGGTTTCCTCGGGAGGGAGGAGGTCCTGGTGGCGGCGTACGACGACGGGTCCGTCATCGCGTGGTACATCGGCTCCATTGCAGACTTCGTCGACCACCGGACGGCCGCCGTGCCGACGCCCTTCTTCCGCGACAACGCGGGGCGGTCGGCGTGGGGCATCGTGGTGCACCAGCAGTCGCGCCTCATCGCCGTCAGCTCCAACAGGTTCGAGGTGACGGTGTTCGCGTTCGCGCTCTCGCGGCTGCCCGAGGCGCTGTACCGTCGGGACAGGCCGTACAACCACTGCGAGGCGTGCGTTTTTAAGAGAAAGAGGAACTGGCGCATCGTGATACCGCTCGGCGACGGCGGGCACAACATCCCCAACATCTCCATCTGGGACGACGAGGACGGGTTCGCGGAGAAGGTTGTCGCCATCGACATCAACGGCACGCTGTGGATCCTGGACATCTGGAAGCCCAAGACGGCGGCGATCCAGATCCAGCACAGGACGCATGTGACGCATCATTGGAACTTTCGTCACCAGATGTAAGTCCTCTTTTGACACGTTGTGAAGTTGTGAGCTGTACTTACACGCAGCAGGGGCTGGGGTGTTGCGGTTCTACCTTATGACAGCTTTCTGCCCGCGTACTCGGCGGCAGAGTTGCTAGGGCTGGAAGAGAGCGACATTATGAATTCGAAGCCTCCGCTTGCTGGACGCTGGGTGGAGACCCAGAAGGGCCTCGCCAATGTGCGCAACCATCCGTCACCCCTTTCTGCACAAGCGGTCCCAGAGCCCGAGCCCAATGAGATATTTGCTCTGGCTCCAATGGGATTCGAGGTGCCGCCTTTGGATGGCGGGGCATGGATAGACGACGAACTGGCGGGAGATCCGCCGGGGGGCAACGGGCCGGCGCTCACGATAGACGTTGACGACAGCGACGATGAGGAGGAGGACGACAGCGACAGTGATGGTAGTGCTCCGCTGAATATGCAACCGCCGGCCGAAACGCTGTCGTCCGACTCCAGCGACACTGACGATAGTGCGCCGCTGCACGACGAAAACGAGATTGAGGACGATAGCGACAGCGACGGTAGTGCTGCGCTGCCGAATTTCTTGGAAGCCCAGGACTGGTTTACGCAACTGCCCGTCAACGTCCTCCCGGAACAAGATCCTCCCTTGGCGCATGCGTATCCAGTCGACGCCGCACTTGGGGCATTAGAAAAGAACAAAGATCAGCCAGGATGGCTTACACGCACCGAATCCGAAGTCGAGCCGTTCCGCGACATGGTGTACCTCCCCCACGAAGGTAAGGCCTTCAGCTGGCCGGACTCGTTGGCCGGAAGGGTGCGATTCCACAAGAGGGAGAGAGTGCGGAACCGCAACACGGTCGATCAGGACGCGGATGTGTTGGACGAGCTCGCGAGCCGGAGCTGCATCATGCGCACCTACGAGTACGACATCGAACTCAGGAGCATCAACATGGACGACGGCGCGGCGGTGGTCTGCAGGGACCCTATAAACTTCGACCCCGCGCAGAACATGTTCATGCAGCACGCCGAGCGCCTCAACATGATCATTCACGTGCCGGAGCTTTCGCTCGTGGTGGTCGGCTCCGCCATCGGGCGTGTGGTCCTGCTGACGCCCACCCGCACTCCGTATCCGCACGGGCTGCGCGGGGAGGGGTTCAAGGTCAAGAACGGGTTCCGGATCGACTGGGTCCTGCCGACGCGAGTGGACGAAGAGGCCGGGAAGAGACCCAATAGGAGCCTGTACGGCATCGCGGTGGGCCCCGTGCAGGAGGCCGGCGCGCCTGGGTGTCTGCTGAGAGCGGACGGTGCGCCTGCGCCGTCGCCGGCGACGAGGCGGTACCGGCTCATGCTGCATTACCGCGACCACAGGATTTTGAGTTATGATATTGGGCGGGATGAGAAGGGGGAGCATCTTCTCGTCTTTTGAGGCGATGGAACTCGTCATGGCACGAAGACAAACGAAGTGGATATGATGATGAAGTCTCGGTGGCACAAAGAGGCTTCGGTTCGGAGAACATGGTTTTCTTGGGTTTGGTGGACATTATTGGCGTTGAGGGAGGGGGTTCTTTCCTGATACCCGGCCTACGGTGCCCCGCCTTAGGGGTTGCTAGAGCGATATAGCTAGGCCCCGGAAGAATGCATTAAAAGTTTGCAGCAGAGGTGTTTTGTGTGGTGATGACGATAAGTGTGTGTCGAATGGTTTTGCGGCGGAAGGCGGTTGGTGATGTTCTGAGTTGAGTGCGAGAGGTGAAGTCAGGTGAAGTCAGAGTTGAGCATAACGTTAGTACTCTCTGCTCCTTCGAGCTCCTCTGACTTATAAAAGCAGCTTGGGTTCGCATGGGAACCTGGAGTCTCCGCAACCAAGCGCTGGAAGACCAGTGATACGTTCATGTTAAGATGTTGGCGTCTGTCTGCTTGAGGTCTCCAGTATACCGCACTACAGCGCGAGAATGAATCTTGAAGATGCTTGGCATTCTTTCGTACGTAACGTATACTCTCAGTAATACCCCAGCGACGGTGCAAACCGGCGAAACGGTGAAAGGTCGGATGGAGGGGGGTGAACGGTGCGTTAGTGCCTTGGGCTTGGGCGTGGCATTTGGGGAGGTCATATACCACTGCCTACAGAGGGAGATCTGGCACATTGTTACAAAGAATCCTCGACGTACTGTCACGTTTGATGGTTTATATACTCCATACAATGTGGCATGCTATCGCACGTTGAGTGGGTGTATCATCCCCAAACGAACCAGTTCCAGTGACAGCTGTTGATCTCTCTGGTGATGAGGTGATGCTTGGTGGTGATGGCTTATAAATAACGTCACGCCCAGGTTTTATTCTACGGACCACGGCAGAATGGCTCTCTGATTCGGACTTCGATGTAGGAAACTAACAACCCCTCATAAGAATCTGCGTCGATGCATCGATTCGGTCGGAGCAAGAGGCTGTCGGCGGAAACCTGAGGTATGTGCGAGGACGGTGGCTTCTCTCGTAGGTATTCATGCAAATCCCCCGCTGATAAGAGCGTCGGTGACAGTGCCCATCTCCAACGTGTTTCGATATGCCGCTGCGCTCAGCGTTTCGGGCCGATGGAAGAAAGCACTACGAACCTGGGGCCAGGTCTCTTTCGAAGAATACACAGACGCAAGGATGGAATCTGGTTGCCGTTGTGAAGGTAGTAGAAGATGGGGCTTATATATCACGACCTCGTCATCAGGTGGTTAGCGGGGGTGGGACTGGGTGGTCTGCCAGCCACCGCCAGTCTGTTTTGTAAGCCCAGCTCTAGAGTTCCATGCTTGAACAGTCCGGAACATCCTTGATTCGGAGGTGTTTAAGAGGTCACTTGCTATGCTGGGTGAACTAAATCTCCAGTAGTGGTGACCCTCTGCTTGTTTGCCACCGACAATGAGGAAGCAGGTTAAAATGAAGAGTGTCAAGATGTCTTTGCTGCAGTGTGTGATCCATCGTTCCCGCTACCTCGTGGCTGTCTGACGCTTCTCATTCTTCAAAATCATTCATGGTTCGTTTCGTCGTCTCTCAGTGTCGCTGCGGGGGTGTTCATGCCGAATATGCGTCTCAGAGTTCTCCAGTGCGGTTTAGTCGCGGCAGTTTCCGACGATCCCTTCTAAGAAGTACTTTCCCCAGACTGACATAGAAGAAGTCGAAGCCATTGTCTTCTTTGGGGCCAGAAGATTACGAGTCATCTCTTGCTTATGTATATATTTCAGTCATGTTCAGGGCTTTCAAGTAAACATCCAGGAGGTCTTACGTCATCATCTTCGTGACGACCGCTGGTAAAGTGACGGTTCATGCGACTGGCCAAACATCGTGGACATCTTGACGTACTCATAATCTGGATTTCAGCCTATTACCATCACCCAGCAAGCTTTCGAAGGTCATAGGCCCAACTGTGGATTCTAAGAAACGCCGAATAATGAACTTTCATGGTGAGTAGGACGACAACAAGGATTAACAGCAACAGCATCGTGGGATATGATGAGGCGCCTTATGAAGCTCCGGAAACTCCGGATCATTCTCGTTTCACGTTCTATATAAGCTGCTATGCAGTGCACCAAATACTCATATCTCCCTAGCTGGAGACATCTCAGAAGCAATTTTAGAAGCGCCGCGAATGTTTTGCGAAGTGGTACGTCATCGTCAACTAGATCATGATGTGAGTTTCGCATGGGAATTCCAGTGTCCAGTGTGATTTGGTCACTCATAGTCTATGCGGCTGGGTATTATTGCGGATAATAGGAGTGATGGAAGGCGATGAGGCTTGGGTGACGCAAGGAAGCCTTCTGTGCTCGTCTTCGTCCGGCCCAGCTCAACACGGCACCACCAGCACATCGATCCCCATTGCAGTTAGCATCCCAATTCCAGTGGAAAGGCGGGAAGATCTCATTGTCGCATAGACCAGATTCCAAGTCGTTGCCGGGTGCCATATATAAGGTCAGAGAACGCGAGGCGATTGTCACATGGCTACTCGAATTGATGTTATGGCATCAGATTGTGGAACCAGCAATGGATATCTAGTTTACAAGCGAGAATTTGCCAACTTATCCTGTGTCTATTCAATTCACTCAGTGTTGGCTAATACTTGAAGTTGAGAGCTATATGCTTGATTCGTACACAGAGTTCTGAGGCCTCATACTCCCCATCTGATAGTTGTCACTGATCACCAAGTATTTCAGGAGATAGAATTTGTTCCCATTTGTTCACATCGCCGTCTTTCAGTGTCGCTAGGTGAATATTCGCGCTCAATACGCATCTCAGAGTTATTCATCGCGGTACACTCACTTTACCTATTCTTCAAAGGACCTCTTTGAGAAGCGCTATTCCCAGAATAAGTCGAAGCAGCGAGCAAAGAAGAATTGGTTCTCCTCTTGAAGAAAAAATGCGCGTCGTTTACTTATATAGCTTTTAGCAATAGTCGACACAAGAAATACTGCGCCTATTCGATTCACTTAGTGTTGCCTTGTTTAAGACTTGAAGCTAAGAGCTAGATGCTTTGATTCATAGAGTTTCAAGGTCTCAACCACGACTGGGCCTCACCCTTTGACAACCTTCCTACACTTTCCCACACTCAAAAGCAGTTGCCCCCATACTTATCTCCTTCCTGAGGGCCTGTGCTGGCGCAGCAAGCTGCGTACGATGAGATGAACTGGTTCAGGGTGAATTGTCCCAGCCCGCTGAACTGGCAGAGTCCCCCGTCGTTCAGCCAGGTCCCCTTGCGATCCACTCCGTCGGGGAACGTGACTCCGTCCAGAGTAGCGCAGCAGGTGTTGGAAAACTGGTCGGGGTTTGCGGCACCGAAGCCAGTGCAGTAGCACTTGTATTGGGCCTATTCGGAGATGTGATGTTAGTCAATGGCCTAGAAGGGCTTAGAGAAGACATTATACGCACGCTTGCGACGCCCGCAAGGAATAGGAGACTTAATGACGAGAAGAACTTCATGATGAAAAAAGCTGAGAGGGCTGAGATGCAGGTTTATGGTATATGCTACATGTGGCGATCTACCTCACGATACGCTCCCTGCCTCGCGCAGCCCCTCGGTGAGCCTCACCGAGGGAGCGGGTCACGTGACTAGCACGGGCCTCGCGAGCTCACGATTTAAGGACGCTCATGAGGGTAAACTCCTCTTAAGCAATACACACCTTTTCATAAACTCTTTAAGTCTCCTCTAACTGCTAGCTCTCAGCAGTTATAAGCTTAGCTTATTAGAACTTCAATTTAACCCTTTTATTATTGCTAAAATATCTTATAGAGTGAGTAGGTCTTTTTTTTCTCTTTTTATATTTCTATAACTAATTTTTATAACTTATAAGATATCTTACTCTTTTAGAAAAGCTTTTAAGATAGACTTATGCTTTAAAGCTATATAGATTAAGTTGAAAACTTATAAAGACTAGCTAGTTTAGTTTAACTATTTTAAAGTTATTTATATTACTTATAATATTTAGAAATATATCAACTTAAATAGACCTAAAGCGCTTAATTTTAGAAGTAAGAATAAGATTAATATATCTTCTCTTAAGGAATATTTTATACTTCTTAATAAGTAAAGCAGAGAGGTTTATAACAAATAGATCTCTAAGTAGGTAACTAAGTATAAATAAGCAAACTCTTTAAGATATAATACTAATCTTTAGTAGCAATCTATTAGTAAGAATAATATTATATAAGTTTTTAATGCTTTTATACTAACTTAAAGTTAAGCCTTTCTTAAGCTAATTAAACTGAAAGCTATAAAGCTTAAAGACCCCTTCTTCTAAATTAGATATAGAATGTTTATTAAATAATAAGGTATTTTTGCTATAGAAGCTTAAAATAACTAGAAAACTAAAGAATAACTTTTAAGATATATTTAAAATTAGTTATTTATAAGTATTAATATTAAACTTATAAGCATAATTTAGCTTTAGATCTTAAATAAAATAGATAAAGCTAATGCTTTATTTATAAACATCTTAAGATATAAGCTTCTCATTAAAACTAACTTAAAAAAATTAAATACTTCTAAAATAAATAAAAGCATAAATATCTTATAGGCTTTTTTAATTCTACAATCTCTTATAAGCTTTACTACTTTAAATATTTTAAATAAAAACTTATTTTCTCTTTAGATAGTAGTTAGACTTCTTAAGAAACAGCTTATAAAAAATAAGTTAGCTATAAAAACTATTATATAAGAGAATTATATAGCTATTCTTTATAAAGCTACTTATATAACTATAAACCTAATAGACTTCTATAACTAATAAATAGATTGCTACTACTAAGTATTAACTTATAAAATCTTTAATATCTATAGAGCTCTTATAGTAAAGACTTTCCTCTAAGCTATAGAAATTTAAATTGCTTTTAAGTAAGCTAAGCAATAGATCTAAAAGCTTATTGCTTATAAGGAAATATTTAAACTAATTTTAAATATTATATATTATATAAAAATCCTCTTTAGTATTATCTATTTAAATATTTATTAAAAGAAAATAAAAGTTAATAGGTTGTTTATAACAATTAGAAGCTAACTAGATAACTCTTAAGCTTCAGACTTAAACTTAAGAAGTATAAAATTTAAAGGCAAATTAAATAAGAATAAGAAGTCTTAAAACTTAGAAACACTTAAAGAGGCTAAAGAATGCTTATACTGAGAATTTATTAGAGAAAAGCAAGCTATAAAGCATATATAGTTTCTAAAAGATTGCATAAAAGTTAAACTTATACTTATTAAAAAGTGTTCTTATTAAAATTTTTTATAAGTAACAGCTGAAATCTAAAATAATATTAAAACTAAAGCACTCTTAAAGAAATAAAAACTAATCTATTAGGACTTTATCAGTAAGAGATAAATTAAATTAAAAGATATTATAGAAGCAAAGGGATATACTGCTGAAGAGGAAACTTTTTCTAATAAAATAGTTACTATTTTTATAAAACTGCTAAACTTAGATCTATTTGCTTATAAGAAACTAAAAGGTAAGCTTAGATTAGTCTTTAATATAACTAGTGAAATAAAAAACCTTTTATAGCTTTATACTATTTATAATACTATATTTTTAAATTATATTATTAATAATTTAACTTACTTATAAGATTATAAGAATCTTAAAAGATTAGAAAAGGTTACTATAAGGAATTAAGTTTTTATAATTTGAAAAGTTAGTATAAAGGTCTTTTTAAATGCACTTTATAGACTATAAAAGGAGCTTATAGAGGATTCTACTTTTATAAATATTTATTATATTAAGAGATTTAAAACTAATATAATTTTAGAATCTTCTCTTAAGAGTGTTAGCATCTAGCTGAACAAAAGGACTAATAAGATATACTATAGAGAGGCTAACACTTCACTCTAAAAGCTTAAATATATTAATAATATCTTATTTTTTAAATATAAATTTATTTCTAATTATTTTATTCTGCCTTTATTATAAATCTATATTAATATAAGCTATTTAAAAGTTATAAATACTATTTAATTAGTAGCTATAACCTCTTAAAAGTAACTTTTATATTATCTAAAGCCTATTTAAGAAAATAATATATATCTTTAGCACTTATAAGCTAGACATTTTAGCTAAAAGGCTTTTAAGCATTTAATATAAAACGCTTAAGAGGTGAAAATTAAAGGACTAACCTAGCTAGAATGCAAATATTATTCTATAACTTATATATAATAAGTTATTTTATAAGAACTATCTAACTTTAAGAGTAGATGCTTATACTAATATATCTCTTAAGATTTATTTAACTATTTAGAAGCTTATTTAGAAGCTTTATAGCTTCTTAGTATAAGAGATAAATATATAAAAAAGCTTTTTAGGTTCTACTTTATAAATAAAACTTATTATAAAGTCTTTTAAATGCTTTAAACCTTTAAGAATTAGGTTTTTTAATAGAAAAGACTCTTTATATATAAGATATAGTAAGATATTAATAAATCTATTATTGTAATCTAAAGAATAACTGAATACTAATAGTAAGTTTATAAGAATAATATTAATATTAAACTTCTTCTGCTTTATATAAAGAAACTAATTGTAAGGAACTGGGCATATGGAGCGGCAATGCTGGGGACAACCCAGCTAATGAAGGCTGAAGGTATGGAGACGCCTGTGGGCCTAGGGCATAGAACCCTCCACAGCGAGAACTTAGCGAGGATTTGCTGAAGGTTGGGAAAAGGGGATCTTAGAAGAAGCAAGCAAAAGTAGTGTAGTAATATTATATCTACCTTTTAGATATTTCTTCTATCAGTTTGACCTAACTGTAGCTTATAGCTTCTAAATACTTTTATAATTCTTTTATTTCTACTTTAATTTAAAAAGGTTAGCAATAATAATAGTATTATATATCTAAGTAATACCTACTAATTAGGCTAAAAAACTTATACCTAATGTTTGCTAAGTGTAGAGCGAAACAGCCTATGCAAACCTATATAGGAAAAATAACTTTAGCAAATAATTAGAGGATGATGCAAATCAATAAGGGGAAGTGAGAAGCTATACTTTAAGTGAGGCTAAAAGCTCTAAAGAGGATAGGCTACTTATGCTGAACGCTTGCTACTTAGGCGATAAGTATATATAGGAAGATAGAAACTATAAAACCCCCCCTTATAGACTGGATAAGCTATAGGGCTAGACGTCTACAGCTGCAGCTAACAGGTTAGCCTAAGCTAGAGGGCTAGAAGAAGCAACTAGCTAAATGCTGATACAGCAGATAATTGCTATAATAGCTAGCTAGTAAGAGCTAATTGCTACTGCGCTAAGTAACTAAACGCCTGCTGAATAATCGCTTAAGGTTTTTAAGAAACCTCTAAACTATAATATAGCCTGTTTTATTAGTAAGTTTATAAATATAATAAGAGAAGATTAGCTTATTATAATAGAAAAAGCCTATAAATATTATTTTAGCTGCTCTAATAGTTAGTATATCTAATAAGCTATAAATATAATAAAATATATCTTGCAAATAGAATAGCAAATATATTAGTAAACACTTATAGATATCTTAGAGAGAGAAGTTAACTTAAAATAGAAAGACTTCAGAATCTTTATAAGAGAGCAGTATATTATATTTAAACTCTAAAAATAGAACTACTGTGATGCCTTAAGGTAGTGCTATTAGAAAGATAATAAGAAGCTAATTGCATATTAGGCTTAATAGAAGTCTATTAACTAAGCTTTTAGCAAGCTGAATATAAGTAATATAAAGGTATATACTTTCTTTTAAGGCTTTATAAGGACTTTAAAAGATAAACTGTTTAAATAAGATATTAACTATACTAATATATATATTATTGCCTTATATACTTAGAAGTTATAGGAGATTATAAAAGGGAGGTGTGTAGAAAGAACTGCTAGATATTCTGAGTTATATAAGCAACTGCACTTAAGCTCTTTAGACTGCTTTTATAAGAGCAGTTTGCAGCCTCTTAGGTTGTTAGACTAAAAAGATTGCTATCTAGAGATTTTATCTTAAAATGACTGCTTAGTGAATATCTGCATAATATCTAGCTTTAATAGTAGACCTTCTAATTCTTAAAAACCTTAATATTATAACTGCAAGAAGTATAAGCATATTTCCCCTAATTATACTGAGAACTAAGTGCAGCTAGTAGGCAGCAATTAGAACTCTAACTTAAGATAGAGTAGGATTAATGCAATTTCAGTATTTTATATAACTAATACTAAAGACTTAGGAAATAAGTAGGCGTAGAAGCAACCCTAAAGGGCATTATGCTAGAAATCACCTCAGTTCTAGTAGGACAAACTATTAAAGGATAGGCGCTAGCACTCTAAGCAGCTAGTAAAATTAAACTAGAAGTTAATATAGACACCTGCGCAGCAGTAGATATTATATGAGAAAACCTTATTGAAAAACTTTAATTAAAGGAGGCTATAAATATTACAGCCTTCAAACTGGTAGACTTTTAAGGAAGGCTTATACTTACTAAAAAGGTTTACTAGCTTATATTCTTCTTTATAGATAGTTAAAGATATCTGCAGAAGATTTGCTAAGCTTTTATTATAAGCTTCTACCCTAAAGGAGTAGGAGATATTCTCCTGTCTAACAATTTAATAGAGTGAAAAGATATTTATATTAATACTTATATATATATTTAGTTATATAAATACTTTTTGCTTGCTAAACTAGAGGTAATTATCTAAAAAATCATAGAGAATAGCTAATAGGCTTATGTTATATACCTAATAGGCATCTTAGCCTCTGATAAAAAAGATATTAAAACCTTAAGCAAATGCTTGCTGAGCGAAAGCTAAGAAAAAGAAGTTTTTAAGGAATTTTAAGACTTTGCTGATATTTTTAATAAGGAAAATGCAAAAAAAGTTCCTAAGCTGAAGAGAGCAATGCATTATATTAAACTGAAACCTAGCAAGGAACTCCTATATAAGCTTATATATCTTATATCAGCAGAATAACTTTAAATGCTTGCTAAATATATTTAAGAAATAGAAGCAGCAGGCTGTATATGCTGTTTAACTAGCTCTATAAGAGCATTTATGCTATTTATACTTAAGAAGGATAGAAGTTTATAATTATATATAAACTATAGAGGACTAAATGAAATTATAGTGAAAAACTGTTATCTTCTGCTACTAATTAGCAAGCTTTTAGATAGGCTTGCTAGCATAAAATTTATTTTAAAGATTGATTTAAGTAAAGCATACTACTATATTATAATTAATAAAGCAGATAAATAAAAAACTGCATTTAGAACAAAATATAAGCATTTTAAATATATAGTAATACTATTTAAGCTTACTAACACCCTTATAACTTTTTAAATATATATCTACTAAGCACTTATTAACCTCTTAAACACCTACTATATTATATACTTAGATAATATTTTTATCTATTTAGATATAAGAGAGCAGCATATTAAGAACCTCTATACTATCTTATACTGCTTAAAAGCTACTAAGCTATTTATAAAACTAAAAAAGTATAACTTTTATTAGATAGAAATAAACTTCTTAAGGTTTTATATTACCTAAAATAGCATAAAGATAAACCTAAAGTAAGTCTAAGCAGTTGCTAAATAGCTAGTGCTAAAGTCTTTTAGAGATATATAAGTATTCTTAGGATTCTGCAACTTCTATTATAAGTTTATTATAAGATATTTCTATATTGCTACCTCTATAAATAATGCACTTAAAGGAAGCTAAAACAGCATAAAGTTAGAAGCTTTTATCTAGACAGAGGAGATATAAACTGTATTTAAGACGCTTCAGAGAGTATTCACTAAAGCTTTAATGCTAAGATATTACAACTTAATACTAGAAATAAAAGTTAAAACTGATATATCTACTTAAGCAGCATTTAGCATGCTTTTGCAGAAGCATAGCACAGTTTAGCACTTAATAGCCTTCTGATTAAAGAAGCTTTTAGATATAGAGAGATGCTAAGCTATAGAGCAGCAAAAGCTCCTAGCAATTATAGAAAGTCTAGATTATTAGGCTTAATACCTATAAAGACTCCCTGAGAAGTTCTTAGTTCTCACAGACTATGTAGCGCTAAAAGGAGTACTTACTACACTTATATAAGATATTTACAGAAGGCTTGCCTAATAGATTTATTGCTTATCTATATTTAATTTCAAAATTTAATATAGGTTAAAGGTTATAAATCTAGCAGATAGACTGTTATAACGCTTTAATTATATAGTAGAAGATGCAAAAGTAGATAATATACTTCTCACTCTTAGAAAAAAGCTTAGGCTTATCAGCTAGCTTTTAGCAACAAATCGCTAACATATCGCTAAGTTTAAAAAGACTATAACTACTGCAAAAACTTATATTTAGGCTGTTTAGCAAAGCATATAAAAACCTTACTAGAAGGCTAGCTCTAAAGTTAAAAGATCCTCACTTTTAAGTTAGCACTACCTTATAGAGAGAACTAATAATCTACTATATTAAAATATATATATTAGCGCTATTATCTGCTTGAAATTATATATAGGTGCTATGCTAACTGCTCTATAAGAGATTAGCAATATATTAGAAGACTTAGGGGGAGCTAGAGTTATTATACTAGAATAATATATCTTATATGCTATAATAAGAGAGCTTATTTAGGATGAAACAGCTTATATATTGCAACTAGGCGTAGATCTTAAATAGATAGTTAGAAGACTATAAGCTAAAGACTACTTCTGCAGAGATCTTACAGCTAAGGTTTGCTAAAATGCTAGAGAATACTAAAAATACTAACTTAATAAGAATAATATCTTTTAGTTTAAAAGAAGACTTATTATCTTAGAAAAAAGATCCTTCTGCTATAAAATCCTAAGAAACTACTATAATACACTTAGATCAAAGCATATAAAAGCAAACAAAACAGCTAAACTGATCTTATAAAAGTTTTATTAGCTATATCTAATAGAGAATATATAGCAATATGTTGCTAAATGCTTGCACTGCTAGGAGATATATATACTACAGCATAAACTATATAGACTGCTATAAATATTAAAACTGCTAGCATACCTATTCTAATAGATTTCCTTAAACTTCTTAACCAGCTTACTGGAAAGTTGCTAAGATGATAGGATTATTTATAATGCAATCCTAGTAGTTATATATAGAATAACTAAAGTAGTTTGATTCTTAGCAATAACTAAGCAACTAGATATTATAAGCTTAGTAAAGATTTTATACTAAGAGATTAAATGCTAGTATAGCATACTTAAAGCTATTATCAGCAATAGAAACAAACTGATCACTAGTTAGTTCTAATAAAACTAAACTAAAGCCTAAGATATAGAAAGATATATCTCTATAGCATAGCATTTATAAACAGACAGTTAGACAGAAAGAATGCATCAGACTTTAACTGCATATCTCTTAAAGTTCAGCAAAGATCTATATAACTAATAAGCAATATAGCTAGTTAAAGCTGAGTTCTTATATAATAATAGCAAATATACTACTATTAGCATATTACTATTTAAAGCTTTTATAAAATACTACCTAAAAATAATTAACTACTGTTTGCTATATATTAACTTTAAAACCTAAGAAGTTGAGAAAAGACTTAAGAAGCTGATAGAAGTTTGCTAAAAGATAGCTGAGAATTAGTAATATATAACTAAAGCATAAGCTAAAAATATAAATATTAGAAGAAAAGTGTAATTATATAATATTAGAGATGTTATAGAACTTTTAACTAAGAACTTTTGTTTTGCAAAAAGTTAGCAAAAGCTTACTCTGCAATTTATTTCTATGCCAGTTATAGAAGTTATAAGCTTTAACACTTATAGAGTATAGCTTCTAGAGAAGTATAATTAGGTATATAATATCTTCTCTATTATACTACTAGAGCTATAGCACAGCTGAAAGTTTGCTAAAAGACTGCTCTTAAACTTAAAAGAAGACTCTAAAGAATAAGAGGTTAAAGACATTATGTTGCAAAGGGAAGCGCTAGAGGGCTTCTTATATCTAGTTAAGTAGAAAGGCTAGCTAGTAGAATATAACACTTAAAAGCCTAAAGAATACTTAGCAAATGCTTTGCAAATTCTTATAGAATTTAAGAAGCAGCAGTATAAGTTATATTATAAGTAGGATAATAAATAATATAGAGAAAATAAGAAAAGTTAATTAACTATAAAATAGCTAAAATGCTAGCAAAAACTCTCTAAACCTCTTGCAAAAGCAATATAAAACTATAAATATCTAACTAAAAACATCTTATAGAAATCTATTATACTTTTGCTAAAGTTTCACTAATAATACTACTTTTTATTTTCCTCACTATTTTTATTATTATTATCTTTATCTTTATCTTCTTTTTCTTCTTCTTTTTTATCTTTAGCCTTATTTTTATTATCTTTATTCTTACTGTTATCACTATTGCTAGTTATACTATTATTTCTATCTTATAGATTATTGCTAAGCTTATTAAAGTTGCTATTATTGCTATCCCTCCTATTAGAAGAATTATCCTTATTATCAATATTAACTAAGTTCTAGCAAATTACTGCTAAATGCTTATTAATATCTTTATGAGAATTAAAGCAGAGCATAAGACTACTACTAACAGTTTTAAAGATTGCAATCAGAGCATAGCAATAAGTGTTGCAAAGCATATAGGCACTTTAAATCTTTAAAGGATCCTATAAAAGAAGTATAGCTATATAAAGATTGCTCTTTGAGAGATATATTGCTAAGATATCAGCAAGCCTATTAAGGAAGTTAGCTTATTTAAAGATATAAGTCTTATTATATAGGTAAGAAAAAAGAATACTTTTAATCTGCTTCACAATTTTATCTATTTTGTTCTAATCCTTAGCTTAATAAGCTAGCTGTAAATACCTATTAGTATAAAAGTAAAGATAAAGCAGACTATAGAATAAAACTTATATCTAAAGATATTTAGAGTCACACCTATATATAAGCAGCAGTACTCTTCTCAACATTTATAGCTACTAATTAGTTATTATAATTCTTAGTATCCTACTAAAAGCTAGTAAGGTTTACTAACTACTTATAAAAACTCTAGAAAAACATCTAACCTTTCTTAATTGCAGTGAAAATGCAGTAAATCTTATGCTAGCAGTAATAACTAGCCTCAATCTAACAGACATAACGCTTAACCTAGTTCTAATAGTAGCAAATAGTTAGAATAAAACAAAAAGAAATCTAAAAGTGAAATAGTTAGCTTATACCTTCCCTAAACAATTACTAAACTTACTCTGCAGCACTTAATACTGCATAACCAGCATAACTTATATATATAATCTCTATTATAAGCATAAGCGCAAACAACCTTACTACTCTTATAAAGCTACAACATATAGCTAATATAAAGCTTACTGCTATTAAATTAATTGCACTAGCGCATACTATCACTAAGCTTAGAATTATTAAAACTATACTTAATAAGGATTTAAGTAATAAGGCTTTCTACACTTATAATATTAGTTATAGAAGTATTATAAAGTAGTGAAGTATTTATGAAAAGTTTATAGAAGCTTAGTAAAGCTTGCATAATATGAAGATATAAAAGGATATATTATTGTGAAGAAAAGAAAAACTAAATTAAAGCAGAGAAAAGCTGTCACTTTATAAATAATTATAAAGCTTTATTAAACAGTTGCAAAAGTAGGCATAACATCAGATAAAGTGAATAACAGTTATTCACTATAGCAAGTGCTACTAAAAGTGAGAAAGCAGGTGTAGTGAATTAATAACAGCAGTTGCTATCTAACTTAATTAACAGCCTTATAATATATCTGTTTAAAAGGGGGATAATAGGATAAAAAACAAAGCTATTATAAAGAACACTATAAAGACATTATATTAAGAAACCTTACTAAACAAAAGATAAGTTTGCAAGGAATAAGAGCAATAAAATATCTAAATAACTATATTCACTAAAAAGAAAAATAAACATCACTTTCTTTAAAGATAACTAATAAAAAGGTTTGAAATAAAAAGACCTATATATAGCCTAAAAGACCTTAATTAATAATAACTATAATAATAACAGCCTGAATAGATAATAAAGCTTTTACTAAATATATAATAACTACCTGCTATACTAAACAACAGAGAAAGATAATAAAGGCTGCTCTAAACAACAGAAGAAGACTGCTGCAGCCACCTTAAACTAGAGGCTAACTATATAGTAAAGACTACTGTAACTAAAAGGGAGATAATTATAAAGGACTAAATATATAGAGCAGTAATACTAAGGACGACCTAGCTAATAAAGGCTGAAGGTATAGAGACGTTTATAGGCTTAGGGTATAGAACTCTCTATAGCGAGAACTTAGCGAGGACTTGCTGAAGGTTGGGAAAAGGGGATCTTAGAAGAAGCAAGCAAAAGTAGCGCAGCAATACTATACCTACCTTTTAGGTGCTTCTTCCATCAGTTTGACCTAACTGTAGCCTGTAGCCTCTAAATACCTTTATACTAATAAGAAGAAGGAAAAGAGTAGAAAAAGAGGTAATTATATAAAGCATATAAATGCTTTATATAGCAAAGCTTCTAATTAAGCTATAAGATAAATTAATGCTTATAGGGATTTTTCTATATAATATAAGTCTTTATATATTAACAAAATAGAAGTCTCTTAATAAAATAAAAGAAAAATAATTTAAAAAGTATATTAATATTTAAGCACTAGCCTATAGCATCTTATAGAGCTTAGAAATTTAACTTTACTAAAGAGAAATATATACCTATAGTTATAAAATATATATCTTTAAGAGAAAAAGAAAAAGAGAAATAGAAAGAAAAAAGTTTAAAGTAGTTTTATAAAGCTATATTAAATACTTTATAAGATATATACTAAATATATATAATCTCTATAAGATTTAGATCTTAAAGCTTAAAAGAGTTATTATCTTATAAAATATTATATTTAATAAAAGCAAGTTCTATTTAAAATAAAATATTAAAGAAGCTATAAAGCTTATAGTTATAAGATTTATTATAGAAGAAATTAAAAAATTACTTTCTATTTCTGCTATATTTATAAGCTTCAGTATTTTAAATAAAATTAACTTTATTTTTAATAAGGGAATTATAGTATAACAGTTGCTATAAAGCGCAGAAAATTAGAAGACTATACTTAAGAACACTTAGTATAGCTTTCTCACTTCTGAGGCATCTCTTAAGCTGATAAGCTAAGATCTCAAAAGTGAACCTCTCAGGCAAAACCTAAAGCTTGCAGGCAATAAAAGCTTAAGGAGTGATATTATAACTACTAAACTTAAATCTTATAAAGCGTTAAGAATTAGTAGAATAAAGCCTCTGCTGAGAGGTATAGCAGACTTTAAATTAATAGAAATAAATAACACTTATAAAGACTTTTTTCTTCTTAAGGTATAGCTTAACCTTAGTAATATATAAAAAGAACTTTTTAAGCTATAGAAAAAGCATATCTATATAAAGAAGATTTATACTTAAATTTGCTCTTATAAGGGAGGTAGCTTTTAAAGCAATCTAAAAAGTATATTTATTATATTCTTTAATATTCTTATTAATATAATAGAAGAAGTTATAATATTTAATAAATAAGATTAAAAACACTTCTTTGCTACTTTTATACTAAAAAAATAAAAAGTAATAAAGGAAAGCAAAAGATTTTATTATATATTTTATAAAATAATAAAGTTAGAATTTAAAAAACTCCTTAGAAGCTAAACTTTTAAAGGCTTAATATTAAAACTACTTTTAGAACCTTTTCTATAATCTAAAAAAATTTATTACTTAAAACTACTACTACTCTTAAAGACTTAAAAGAATATAAAGAAGCTTTTAAAATAGCTTTAGAAGCTATTTATTGCTATATGCTATAAAGAACTTTAGAAGATTATTAACTTTAAGATATAAAAGGTTTTAAACTGCTTAAAAGCATACTTAAAGCCTCTTCTTCTGAAATAGGTTTTTATTTATAAGTTAAATATAGATAAATATCTTATAGAGATAAAAGCTTAGATTATTATAAGAGAGAACTTCTAACTAAGAGATCTTAAAAATACTTATATAGCAACCTTTATATTAAAAACTTTTTAAGTTGCAATAGCAATTAATGCTTAGTTTAATTATAAAATCTTTTAATATAATATAGTTAATATATTTCTAAACGCTAAAATGCTAAAAAGAAGAGAACTAGTTATTTATAAGCTACCTTAAGGGATACAGGAACTTATAAAGCATTTTAAATCTTTAGCAAGATATATTATTAAGTTAAATAAAGCTTTATATAGACTTTAAAATGCTTTACTTCTTTAGTATAAAGAATTTAGTTTAACTTTTATAAAACTTAATTTGCAAAGCTTAAAAGAGGATTTATACCTCTTCTAAGATTTTAACTAAAAGGTTATAGTAGTTTTTTATATAGATAACTTTTTAGTTCTTTTTTATAAAAACTACTAAAAAGAAGCTAATAAGATTATTAAAGAAATTAAAGAAGAATATAAAATTAAAGAGCAAAGAGATATTAAATAGTATTTTGAAGTGTAGGTTATAAGAAATTAGAAGGCTTAAAAGATATTTCTAGTTTATAACTTATATATTAAGAAGATTGCTTAAAAGTTTAACTTATAAAATGCTACTTACTTATTAATACTACTTCTATAGATAGATCTTAAGAAGAACTTAAGGTAAGCAATAATTTAAGAAGTTAAAATCTATTAAGAGATAGTTAGATTGATATTTTATACTGCTATACTTATATAAGCAGATATTGCTTTTATAGCAGCACTGCTCTTAAGATTTCTTATAAATCTATCTTAAGAGCATCTAAATGCAGTAAGATATATAATATAGTATCTATATAGAACTAAATATCTTTCTATATGCTTTAGTATCTTAAGGGGTAGACTTATAGATACTTAAATGCTTCTTATTATAATAAATGCTTTATTTGCAGATAATAAAGCTATATATTAATCTTTATAAAGATATCTTATAATGCTATTTAAAAGACTAATTTAGTAGAAAACAACTTAATAAGTAACAGTTATAACTTTAACTACTGAAGTAGAACTTTTAAGTTTAGTAGAAACAGCAAAAGAAATAGTTGCTCTCTAAAGGCTATTTAAAAACATTAAACTTAAACTTAGTAATATTTAGAACGTCTATTATAATAACTAATAAATAATTAAACTTATTATAAGTAAAAGAGAGAGATTAAATATCTACTTAAGATATATTAATATTTATAATATATAATTAAAATAGAAATATTAGAAAAGAAGCTTTTAAGTTATCTATATGCTTATAAATAAAATACTTATAGATAGATTTATAAAAAACCTCTTATAAGTGAAGTTTAAATACTTCTGCTTACTTTTAAATCTTAGAAATATAATATATCTAGTTATATTATACTTATAAAATTATAAAGTAAAGCTGGATTTCTCTTATTTATATAAAACCTTAAAAACTACTTAAAAACCTAAAATATCTCTTATAAGATAAAAACTTTATAGATCTCTAAACTAAAACAAACTATCTACTAAATATTAAAATATTATATTTATAAGAAAACTATACTTATAAACTTAGTGCAAAATATTAAGCTTATAAATAGCTCTCTAAAGGTCTTTAGTAAAGAACTAAGCTAAATTAAAAAAACCTTTAATATCTTTAATAATATCAGAACGTTCTTAAGAGCTTAAACTAATCTCTTATAAGAAATCTTTTAATTTCTTATTAATATCAAAAAAGTTATATTTAGAGACTTTATACTTTCTAAAGAGTATATATAGCATATAAACAAAGTAGCAGAGAATAATGCTTTATAAGTGTTAATAAAAAGAAGTGAGGCTTAAAGTAGTAGAAACTGAAGGTTTGCTTTGAGAAGAAGGAGGTAGCATTCTAGTTTATAAGATAGATAGAGTATTAAAGTATAAGATTAGTAGAATGCTTTCAGCAATAGAGGATAATAGAGTATAAAGAGATTTATAAGATATAAGCTGCTGCTAAGCATTAGTGATATTAAAACTTATATAAACCTTTTTGATAATAAGCTTAGAAGTAGATATATGCTTATAAGAATACTTAATAAGAGTGTTCTTTATAATTAGAAGAATAAGAAAAGGAATGCTTATAAAAGGATTGTTACTTTATAAAGAATAGATATTATAAGAGCTTTATTTGCTTTTTATTACTTTTTTATAATATATAGAAAGAGAAACCTTTATAATATCCTCTTTATTAAAATCTTTAATTAAGTATATCTAAGATAACTGCAAAGAATAGCACTTTTAAGACTTTATGCTTTTAGGAAAGCTTATAAAGAGAAGTATTGCTTAGTGAGGCGCTAAAGAAAAAGAGAGCTTATAAGAGACCTTACTCTTTAAACTTTTTAGCTTTTGCTTCACTTATACTACTTTTTTCTTATTTACAAGAGATTTTATAATAAGTTTCTCAGTAATAATAAGCTTCTAAGTAGTAAGAAACTTATAAATCTTTAAAGTTTTATAATACTAAGAAGTAAGAAGATTCTCTTTATAAGCATTTTATATAGACTTCTAAGCTTTATAAGCTTTTAAAAGATACTATATACTTATTAGTAGTGAAAATAATTTATAAGTTAAATAACTTACTCTCTAAGCTTTTCTAACTTTAGAAATAAAATAAATAAGTTTATACTTAAGAATAGCAATATTAAGCTCTTCAGCTTTATAAGCAAGCTTATAAAGGATTATAGTATACTTACTATAACTGCTTTTAAAATAGAAATTATAGTAGCTAAAATTAGTTAAGTGATAGCAATAGATATAATAGTTACTATAGCTATTGCTTATAGTGCAATATAAATATTTACACTTATTAAGCTTGCTAGCTTTATAATTATAGTTTTTATTTTCTTTTTTAGCAAGATAAACACTTAGAAGTAGTTAGCTTATAAGCTTATAAAAATAAGCAAATAAGACTTATTAAGCTTTTTTTAAGAAGATAAGAGTAAAGTGTTACTGCTATTATTCTAGTGAGACTAGGCTTTAATAGAGGTGTATAAAATATATTTTAGAGCAAGATAAGCAGATAGACTTATAAGAAATAAAAAAAAGATAAACTTTTTGCAAACTTAAGAGGCTTCTTAATAAGGTCCTCTTTAAGAGTAATAATCTCTTTATTATAACCTATTAGAAAATATTTTAATAAGTATTTCTGTTTAAAAGAAGGAGTAATACTAAGACCTATATACTTATAAAACTTAAGAATTATAATTAAATTAAAATCTTTAAGAGAAAGGTTAGAAAAATTAATCTTATTACTTTCTAACTTATAAGCAGTAAGAGCAAGCTTTTCTGCTATTTCTTTATAAATCTACTTAAGAGCAGAAATATAATTATTAAAGATAGTTTTAAGAAGGTATTTATAAGAGTGCTAATAGGAATAAACTTCAGAAGGTAGGTCTTTATAAGCTTTATTAATAGAGTTTATAGTTAGATTAATCTTATTAGCAAAAAATATATAAGAAAATTATAATAGTATTTATTAAGCTTATTAGTT
Source organism: Colletotrichum horii (assembly GCA_027406005.1). Lineage (NCBI taxonomy): Eukaryota > Fungi > Ascomycota > Sordariomycetes > Glomerellales > Glomerellaceae > Colletotrichum > Colletotrichum horii. The sequence continues at coordinate 4,533,651 of JANVYB010000001.1, read as the reverse complement.
GAATTATAAGTGTTATAGGCAGTAGTATAAGCAGTTTAATCTCTTAAGACTTAGTTCTACTTAATCTATAGCTGAAGGCAGTATATATAAGCAGTTTTATAAGCTATAATAAAACTTAAAAATTATATAATAAAATAAAAAAAGACTTATAAGAAGAATTATAAGAATATATAATTCTTAAGAAATAATATTATAATAGAAAATATAAAAAATAAATAATTATAATAAAATATAAAAAGTTATATAAGAGGAAAAAATAGACTTATATATAGCTTAAGAAAATTCTTTTTCTTTATTTATATTTAGTTAATTAACTGCTCTTACTTATAAGCATAAAGTATATAAGCTAGTATAATTTGCATATTTATAAAGCTATTTAAATAGATTATAAATTAAAAATGCTTATTAAAATGCTTTTAACCTTAATATAGAGAGTAAGCTTTTAAACTATTCTTTTTTTGCAAAAAGTTTTTAGATTTTCTATATATATTCAGTCTTTATATAATTAATTTTAGCTTATAAGCATTTTAATGCATATGCAAGGCATATTCAGCTGTTCTTATAGCTGAAGAAGTGTATAGCGATCTATCTCATAATACGCTCCCTGCCTCACGCAGCCCCTTAGTAAGCCTCACTGAGGGAGCAGGTCATATGACTAGCATAGGCCTTGCGAGCTTACGATTTAAGGATGCTTATGAGGGTAAATTCCTCTTGAGCAATACACGCCTTTTCATAAACTCTTTAGGTCTCCTCTAACTGCTGGCTCTCAGCACTACAGTTACTTTAGTCTCTTGAAGCATTCATCTCATGGTCTCCATTGTACTTACTGAGGTTGCGAGCGAATTGAGCTACTTGGTGATTGTTGCGATCATGACATTCCCCTCCTTCCAGTTTCGTACGAACAGAGGAGTGTTTTATATCTGAATGAAAAGGCTTCTCTGTACACAACGCCTACCAACAACGGAGCCTGTGGGATGCGGCAGGGCCGGGCACTAAGTAGAGGTTGATTGATTGAATTCATATATTCAGAGTTCTGGTTTACTGCATATGGAGCTGACCGCCGGCACGTTAACTTTCTTTCCACTCGTCTGGCTTATATGACCATCTGGGTTGCTCCTCACCTTTTCTCCTGGGCACTGCGAAAATAATTCGGTTCTGGCCTCCTGTCCTGACCTCCAGCATCACAGTATGTTAGAGAAGGAAAGATTTCCAAGGGCTCAGTGACGGTTATCTCCGGCCTCAAGGTTTTCAAGGGGTTTTTAGGTTCAGAACAGACCGCTCAGCATCGTTATTTGTCTTTTCCATTCCCTCTTGGCAGCAATTGACAGTTGCCGGTACCCTCTCAAACTCTATGCACACACCAACGACCTACGGCCACGAACCGCGGCTGTCAATCAACAATCAATGGAGTTCGATAGTGTCAATTTTCTTGGACTTTATATCTTATGAGACACTCGCACTACGCCTTTCGTGCGTTCAGACGAGGGGGCCAATGAAAGAGACGAAGTTGTTAGCCATGCACTGTGCTGGGTAGGGTTAAGGTACTGTTACAGCGCCTTAGTTGCTGTCACTCCATGCCAAGGCCCTCACACTTGACCGAAAAAATTTCGCCCAGCACTCTCCCGCCTGTGCAAGACAGACCAAGTTCAAGTCGATACCCGCACAATCATCATTGAGGCTGCTCACATGGTTAGTTTTATCCCTGAGAGACCCAAAAGCGTGCCATGTCACTGGTTGAGTCAAGAACACGCGTAAAATGACTTGTTCACATACTTAAGCAAGTTCCATAGGCCGCAGGATGTACTCCGAACCCAGAGACAAACCTATGAACTTCCACTGGAAATTTTCTGAATAAAGAAGTGCATCGACTTGTATAATTATCCAATGCAGAACCATGACTTATCATGGTGAGTATGAAGACAAGAAGGATTGGCAATCACAGTCGCAAAACATGAGAACTCACCTTCTGCCGTTTCTCAAATGCCAAACCACTCTCATCTATGCAGTCTTGATAAGTAGCTATGCCGCACACTGGTCAGTTGTTCTACATTGGTCTTGGATGTCCTTGAAGTTACCTAGATATCGCGTTCCTAGCCTTTCACAACAAATAATACCATCATCAGTCGAATCTGCTCAAGAGGTTCGTCATACTGCGCAACACCTACCATCGCCAGCATTGTGATGCCTACGTGGCAGAGTATTCTCACGGATGACAGAGTTGAAAGGAAGCGATGAAGTTTCCGTGACGGAAGCAAGGCCTTCTCGGCTGATTCTCAGTCCGGCTCAGAATAATGCAACACAACATGTGAATTCAATCGAGCTGCGACACTTTCACAAACCCCATTTCGAATTGTCTTCACAAGTCAAACATCGCTGCTGGCCGCCTTGATATATAGCCATGAATCGCAACGTGAACATCAAGTGACTACTCATATCAACTGGCATTTCAAACAGGTTGTAAAATTCTTCAGATTTTCGACTTACGCATGGAACTAGTTGCGTGGTATTCCTAATTATAAATTCGGAGCGTACTGATTGCCATGAAGCGACCAATGGGCACCCGCAATTCACTGCGGACTCGTCTCCAACGGATATCCGAATCGTAGCTGTGTGCAAACTTGTGGAGGAGTCGAACTCGCCAGTCGTTATGGCCGTCACAGTTACTCCACGTCCATGATACCGAGAATAAACATCAGATAGTCATAGACAACGATGGGATCGCGTGGCATACTGCTGTGTCAGGCTACTTCATGGCCAGTAGCATCTCTCAAGGAAAGGAAAGCTGCAATTGCAATCTATGTTGAATGGTTAATATACAATCAATTCAACTTCATTGTTTTCGGAACCTGGTCTACGTGTGGATTCTCGTGAATTTATACACTCTTTATAGTCCGGTCTGGCTATTGTGAAGACTACCACCACCTCACGCTGAGAACTGCGGGAAAGACTCCAGAGACTTTGGAAAAGAGAGTCGAAGATTCGAAAACCATTTTGAATATATTTAAAGGGACAGATACCAACCTGAAAACACAACACAAGACAGCAATATTAGAGGAGGCTGCGACTTTGTTTCCTGTCTGCAGTGAAGTGTGGCAGTGAGAGCTCGGACAATCCAAAAACAAGCTGCCGGGATGCAATATTAGGAGGTTGCAGAGGTTATTCTTCATCGTCGTTGTTGGGGGTTTATGCTCAAGTATTCCCCACTTGCTACATGTCAACCCCCCCCCCCCCCCCCCCAACTAGAGGCAAGGCCATTCTCGAGCCGAAGTTATCGTTTCTTTCTGAAGTCAGCCTTCTCTTACTCGGAACCCTAAATAAAGAGACACACAGGCCCTCCTAATTTTGCTCGGAGAATTGGCGATCTCGAGCCAGCAAGCGACATCTTTATACCTCGATGAAGTTCGAAGCGACGATGCGTGTCCAGGAAATCGCCCAAAATGATTTCGGACTGATACACGAAGCCCGAGTCGTACTTCTAGTCATGTAGAAGAGCTGATTGGGACTTCAAACGCACAGTCCGTAGTGTCATGAGCGGTATCTTGGTCTACGGAACCCCAGTCGTTCCGTCAAGCACAATGAGTAGGTTGGCTCTAAACCGACAGATTAGCAGCATAGTCTACTGGTGACTTCCGCAACTTTTGCTCTCTTGTGTATTCAAAAACATCTTTTACCGAAGATACAGGACAATAGCATAGAAAACTTGCATCAAAGGCGCCAAGTTGTGTGTAGCTCGAGGAGCGATATCGGTGCAATGGCTGATCAGGTGAGGGAGATGAGTGCACAACGAACGACCAGCAGGTGCATCCTGCCCTCCTTCAAGGAAAAGGCTCTTCAGATTCAATATTGCCGACAGCTTTAAAAAGTCTCATTTCTGCCACGGGCGGCAGGCAGCGTACCAATAGGGGGCAGACATCTTAGCTAGGAGTACTTCAAGGCAGCAGCTATTGTAAACCAAATATCTCAGCTCGCCAACCCTCTAAGAGATATTGATATTTGATGGAGAGATCGCTCCCATCTCATGTTATTTTACAAATCGGGTTGCGAAGAAATCTGTGGTGTTTCGGCTGAGCTTCATGTCAACCGTGGCTGACTGCAAATGTGCCAAACACCGTGAGAACTCAGGTCGTACGGGAGAAGACGCCATCACCGGGCTCTCATCGCTGAAGACATGGAGAAAAGGCTTGGAAACTCCCCTCAAGTTTGCTCAATTCTAACCTCATAACCCAGTAGTTCAGGTAATTCCTCATTCATCTTTCTAACCTGGTGTCAGCGTAACTTGGACGACTCTCCAGATGCACCTCGTATGGTCACTTACGTCCAGTCACACGTCTGGGATGAACGCTCTGCAGACCACATAAAGATAAAAGTGCTTCTTGAAGCTACAATTGACCACTGGATCGACATGCTCCGCCTTATAGAGCGGGAACAGAGCGTCTCATACATCAAGCTCGGTCGGTGGTGGTTCGGCCCGGATCGAGACCCCGACAAACTGTTGTTCAACGACGGGGTTTGGAACGAAACGGTCTGGTACCAACCCGAGGAGAAGGTCATGTTCAATAACTGCATCTTTGGGAAAGTCAAACTATTCCAGGCCAAGGGGTTCAAAGCCCTCATGCGGCTGACCTTCCTGTGTACCAAAGAAGGCCTCAACAAGCATCTCCACGGCCTTCTGTGCAACGTCATCACCAAGTCGGGGGTCGATGGTGTGGATCTCAACTTTGAGGATTACCACAGTTGACAACGCCAAGATCAAGGCGCTCATCCTGCGCTTGGGGAAGGGCTTTGGAAGAAACTTCTTGGTCACGCTAGCACCCGGCGGCACAGAGCTTCTCGGTCAAGGGGGGCCTCTCCAACATCAACTACCCTGAACTCGATAAGGACATCGCTTTTGAGATTGAGTGCTACAATGTCCGGAACTACAATGTATTTGGGCGGTTGACGCTGGAGGACCTTGAGCAGTGAATTCGAGCCGGTGGGACCGAGATTGTCTATTCGCCTGCCGAGATTGTTATGAGCGTTATGGCCAACAGCACAACAAGGAAAACAAGTACAAAGGAGAGCCGTCGACATGGACCGATGGATATGAGGTCAAGAAGGGCCTGCGTGACGTTCTGGCCTGGTAATGCTGCTGGGGGTGGTACGATGCGATGCTCACTAATGAGGAGAATGGGAATGCGGTATTATATCTTGAGCAGTGATTCCTTATGGTCTATAAGGTCATCCATGAACGCCAGCATGGGGGTGATTCGGCGATTGTGATTTAGCTGCATTATTCGGGGATATATAACCATCTCCTAACTGTCTTGCTGAATAGCAGAACACAATTCGAGCTAAGGATGGTCGGGCTGCTGATGGCAGCCGAACGTGATTTGAGCCTGGTTGGATTTCGCTCCGTACTGGCAATGGCTAGGTAGCTAATAGGGTCTCGCTCGCAGACACCAAATCTCGTCCGCAGCATATACCATAGTGTAAGTCTGGGAGATGACAGAGGTGAAGAACATCCGAACCTAAGCCCCGTGGTTGATCGTGTATTGCGGACTCATATCCAAGGAAAATTTGCTGTGAAGGATCGGCTGGAACAACAAGCCGTGTGCCCAAGAACTATTTGGCTTGGTGTTTGGCAAAATTCATTGCGGAGTCTGGAAGCGGGAGACTTTATAGACGGAGGCAGGCCTTATGTCGACGACATTTCTATTTCCTACAAATAATTGAAGCAAGTGCTTTCGAATGTCGAACTTCCAGCAACCGTGACATATAATTACGCATCCTGTTCCTCTGTAAAAACATTGTGCGCCCCGAAAATGATGCATCAAGATACCTCGCCGACTCGACTTAGTGGTCTCAGCGCTCAGGGTCATATGGGTGGCGTGCGGTATCTGAAGGATCAGGCTGGATGTCGCATCCGTGCAGCCCAAACATTCAAGTGTGTCGATGCAGGTCATCAGCAATCTCCATCCGTATTTTAAGCCCATCACAGACGCGATCAAGGCTCAATCAGCTCAGCTCGCCGACGTGTTGAGCCGAGGTCCATATCCAATCTGGAGATGTTGGGGTAAACGCCCACCCCAGCCCGCTTACCCCAACTTCCGTCACTCACCCGCCTAACCAACAACAACCAACAATCACCAAGAACCCACGGAAAGATCGTGCAAAAGACCCAAAAAGCAAAGGGCCATTCAACTAATATCCCCCCCCTCGGTAAACTAAGTCACGTTCACCCAAGGGATTGATCTCCAACGGCACCAGCCCCGATTTGTCCGCCCTACGCCCAGCCAAGACCTCGCTCGAGCGCCCCCCTCCCCCCTGGGGCCTGGTGTCGGGGGAAACGGTTACGCGATATTTACATGATGAAAACCCTCACTCAAGCCCATCGCCCACGTTTTTTTTTACCCTTCGTGCGGTGCGTTCGTCCCGCCGCGTCGGGAACGGCCAAGACCGCCGCCGTTCCGTGCGTTCCACAATTGAGGCTCTTTCGCTCTTTCTTCAACGACATCCGTCCATTTCGTGATGTTCAAGGCGGATGTTGGTGGTGTGTGGACGGTCTCTAAACCAACGGCACCCAGACGCATATCGCTATCTTATCTCCCTGCGTCACCTCAGCCTTAGCCTTTCCTACCTACCTAAGTAGGTAGGCAGAGTGACATGCGCCACACACACTGGACACACACACACACACACACCAGCGCCGGCGAAAACACCACGCCTTTGCGCCCGCAACGCCCGCAGACACCTCCCCAAAACCCACCCTTTGCGCCCGCAAGATCCAAACACCCGGGTCTCCTGGAGGCTCTTCGACGGGAAGGATTGGTGCCCTTTGCCAATCGGCGGCACGACATTCAAGGAGAATAAAAGAAAAAAAAAACGTAGATAGACAAGGGGCGAACCGTCCCGAGAATCTGGGGAAATCGAGAAAAGAGCCAGATCTCGCGGGCGCATCGCGTCTCTTAGCTCTGCAGCCGCATCGAGACGCACATTTCGCGATGTTGCACACTATTTCAACCTCACTTCTTACCCGTGACGACCTTACTGCTGGCTTGTTGCTCCTCACTCTTTCTTCCGTGCTGAGTTCGTGCCAAGACATTGAACCCCGTGGGCGGCAGCTACCAGTTCTCCCACTTAGCGGCCGGCGCTCCTCTTTCTCCCACGCTGAGCTGCCTCAGAGCCCCCCTCACGCCTCCGTCCCCTTCTCCCTCTCCTCTTCTTCCTCCATCGGCAAAATGGCACCAAAGCCGCCTCCCACATCTTCCCAGCGTGACCCCCATATTGTCCCACACTGATAATCTCTCCCCATCTCGCCCCCCGTCCCCAGTTCGGACGCCCTTCCTGTCATTGACGCCCAAAAACCAATTCAGACGCCTCCCTCCCCTCCGTAGTTCGCCGACGGCTAGACGGCGTACGACGAAGTGGGCACATTTAATTGTCGGAATCTCCAGCCAGGGGGTGTTAACAGCCAGTCACGGCTCGATTCCTTATCTCTGCGACTTCGGTGCGGGTGGGGTGGGGGGAGACTTTTTTTTCTAAGAGAGCTGACAGGGTTACCGGGGATCCAAGAAACGGCGCCAGTTCGATGTGGATTGTGGCCTCCCCTCAGGGGTCCTCGTCGATGGAACGGGGCGGCCTTTCCTGCTAGCGGCATCCTTGGATGCCCAAAGGCAAAAAGCCGGAAGAGAGAGCCGGGGTGCGTTGAAAGCAGGAAAAGCGGTTTGGTTGCTACTGCGACATGGCGGTATCTGTATGGCACGGTGTTGTGTACGTCCGCGACGGAGATACTTTCGCCTGGGCTGGACGGGGTGCGCGAGGGATTCGTGGTTGTGGCATGTTGCTGCTCATAGGATTCATGTAGCTCAGCGAGGCCGACCGAGTTGATTGACCGAGATACAGCGGCGCAATGCCGCGGTGCTGGCTTGGATTCGCCCAAGTACGCAGGAGAGCGAATTAAGTGACCATAAGAGGGAAAAGCAGGTCTCGCCAAGTGTACAATAACACAGACGCACTGATCGGCATCTCTCCTCGAACTGGCCGTCAAACCCCCTCAATCGTCCCATGGTATGTGGTAGAGCAGGGGAGGGAGGGAACATGTTGCCCGGGAGAGAACACGAATCCGCCGACAGCCTCTCTCTCGCCCGCGGTTTCCGAGACTGACCTGGCCGAAGAGAGCAAATTGCGGCCGAACTGTGCCATGCCTGACCAGCAGCCCGACTGGAAATCCACGGATGGAGAAGCAACGCTGGCGACGAAAAGAATGCCAAGACAAACTTCATCCGGGGAACATTGGCACAAACATCCGCAGGGAAAGAAACTCTCCTCGCTTGAATCGCATGCGAAAAGTCTAAAGCAGAAGGGAAAGCCAATGACTTTTCGCAGGTACACACGACAGCAGCAGCAGCAGCAGCAGCAGCAGCACTGTCCAACAGATGGAGAGGGGAAATTGGGCACAGCCCACACACACGCCGTTTGCCGAATTGCAAAGCAAGGTCGGGCGACCGGCCCTGGTGTTCGAATCGGGTTTGCGAACGAATGAGAATTTTGGAGGACAGAAATAAAGCCTGTGCCAAGCTGACGGCGGTGTTTCGCACCCTCCCGCTGACTTGTGACACCACAGGAATCTGCCAAGAGCTCTGGTGCGCTGTTTTTGTGCTCTCATGTTTCCTAGGGCGTCTTGAAGGATGAGACATTGAGTGACGCTCGCTCGTAATGGGCGCACAGAAGAAACTCTGTGCATGTCTGTTCGTCTGGACTTTGGCGTCGGGGGCAGGTAGGTCACTCGTGCAGAAAAATAGGGCTTCAGATATGTAATGGTAAATTTTTGAATAGATTCGCTTTTGGGCGTACCACTGTATCATGGGTATTAATACAAACGAATATGTATGCTCGCTTCGCATTTCGCGGGATATCCTTCCATCATCAAATCAAATCCGTAGACAAAAAGCCCATCCTGTAGTAACGCCTCGCCGTCTGACGCTAAACGGCGTCGAAATCAACGGTATCTAGAACTAAAAATAGCACAACTCGCCCAGCCCTTTACAATGAAGGGGCCTTTTCACTCCTGAGCTCGCCATCGGGAGTGACAGGTTTGGGCTCGTCAGAACCGCTGCTTCCACCGTTGTTGGCCATGTGCTGGTGCTCCTCAATACCGTGTTGAGGGCTGAACTTGCCCTCGGCGGCGGGCTCGGCCTGATGGGGAGTCCAGGCAAGGAAGTCACGGCGGACCTCGACGTAGTCGTAGGAGAATTCACCGTGCTGGTCGTCGTCCATACCCAGGAGCTCGGCCTCCTCGGAAGCACGCAGGCCAAGGCCAGGAACCATGTCGATAGCCTTGGCGATGAGGGCGGACATGACGAAGGTGTAGGCGCAGCAGGCGACGATGTAGGCGATTTGGATGTACATGAGCTTCCAGTTGCCGTCAACCCAGCCGCCAGTCACGCCAACGTTGACACCGTCGAGACCGATAATCGAGCCAGAGGCGAAGAAGGCGTTGAAGACGAGGCCGACAATACCGCCGATACCGTGCTCGGCGAAGACATCGAGAGAGTCGTCGATCTTGAGGAGGAACTTGACTGTAGAACGGGATGGTTAGCATGAGAAATAGCTTGCTGCAGGTAATGTTGTAGCTTACTCTTAGTGCCAAAGTTGCAAGCGACACCAGCAACAACACCGAGGATGATAGAGGCCCAAGGAGTGATGACACCGGAAGCAGGGGTGGCAGCGACAAGGCCAGAGATGGTACCGGAGCACCAGCCGACGAGGGACCACTTCTTGGCCAGACGGAAATCGAGCAGGCACCAGGTCATGGCGGCGAACATGGCAGTCAAGCAAGAGTTCCAGCAGGCCATCGCAGCGCGGAGGTTGGCACCGAAAGCAGAGCCACCGTTGAAACCCAGCCAGCCGAACCAGAGGAGAATAGTGCCGAGGGTGATGAGAGAGATGTTGTGGGGGCGGAAGTTGAGCATCATCTTCTCGTTGCGGCGACCAAGGACCCACGAGTAGGCCAGAGCCGACATACCAGAGCCGATCTCGACGGGACCGCCACCGGCGTAGTCGAGAACACCGTACTTGAAGGCCCATCCGTTGGCGTTCCAGGCCCAGCAGGCGACGGGGCTGTAGACGAGAGTGGCCCAGAAGAAGATGAAGACCATGCAGGGAATGACTCGGCCACGCTCAGCAGTGGCACCAGCGACGAGGGCGGCAGTGACGGCGCAGAACATCATCTGGTAGAAGGAGTAGAGGAGGGCGGGAACGAGAGGCGAGCCCTGAGAGGGAGTAGCGAGGACCTTCATCAGGCCGAAGTGTCGAAGATCGCCGATGAAGCCGTTGGTGGCAGTCTCGGAGAAGGCGAGCGAGTATCCCCAGAAGTACCATTGGAAGACGATGACGGAAAAGCTCATCATGACCACCCATAATTGGGACAGAGCCGACTTTCTGCGGGCGAGACCGGAGTAGAGGAAGGCGATACCGGGAATCATGAGCAGGACCATGGCGGCGGAGACGAGAATGTACGACTGGTCGCCGGACTGGTACCATTGGTTCAGGTTGGTGGTGGCTGGCGATGATGGTTAGCATACAAAATGGTGGGATTGAACTTCCAGATTCTCTGGCTGGCAAGAGAACATACTGGAGTCACCACCAAAGTCGGCGTTGGTGCCATTGAACTCCGTAGGAGCTCCTGTATGGCTGTAAGACATCGTGGCGGTTGTGTGCGGGAGTGTCGTATGTGGAGTAGGGATCACGCGAGGTTGGGATGATGAGAAAGAGGAGGGATGTCAAGGAGTATTATTATTTGAAGAGCAAGCTGTCCGTCGGACAGAGCTGTCGAGGAGGGTTAGCGGCCAGGGTAGGTCGAGTCCAGGATGAGACGAATTGCCTGGGTAGAAAGATCGAACGGGAGGACGCTTGCGGGATGAGAGGGACGGGCAGGATCATATATAAAAGTGCAGAGCTGAGGGCAGTGGTTGCGGCAGCATCAGGATGGAGCACTGCTGCGGTGATCCCTGGCTTCACGGTTGGGGGGGGGGCTTGATTGCTTGCCTGGGACGGCGGAGCTAGCGTGGGCAATCCGCATACGGAGGAGGCGTTGTGGGAGTGTAAATTGTAATCATTGTGACTGACAGGTTGCTGTGAGTGAGCGGGCAGATAAGAGAAACACAGACCAGTAGGCAAAGACAGACATGTGAGTGGACGATTCGGCGCGGGTGGAATAAGTGGAGGAGGTAAGAGAAAGCCCAGAGCAGAGTGTAAGAGCAAGAAAGCGTCTTCGATTCCGACCTGGATCACACCCGGACACCAAGTCCCAGCCGTTCGGGGTATCCTGGTCGAGAAGACACCCCTGCCGGCCGACGAGATACGTACCGCCAATGCCCTTGCACCTATCGCGCCCCACGCTTCCTCAGGCCGGCGCCCATGTCACTGTCATTGTCATTCGCATTAGTCTGAGAAAGATACGTACCACAACCACTTACACCTCACCTCGGGCTGGCTCTTACGAATACCTGTGGGCTGTGAGCACCGTCCCTCGAAATTCGACAATGTTGGTGGCAGCAGCAGGCGCAACGGGGAGGAGACTCATGGCTTCGTCGCTAAGGCTTGACGGAGCACGTCGACATCCGTCGGTCCTCGACGAGGAGGAACGAACCTATCACCGCCGCCCCTTTAGTCGGTACCTGCCTTTCTAGAAGGCCAGGACGGGGCTGCCACGATGCCACCGGGTCACGGCGCAGAATACGTATCCCGGAGCGGTAATTAAGCTCGTGCTTTGGTTCCTTCTCGCCGCGTGAGAGTCTGGGGACGAGCTTGCTGGCGGTTGATATTATTTCATCAATCAATTGCTGATGTCCCTTTCCCATATCAGTCCCTTCGCCCCGGCCTGACCTGATCCTGTCCCTGCACCCGGCCGCGACACCTCTCTTCGACTATCCGCCCGACACGCGTGGGCAACGGCAAATCTCCTCGATTCCCTATCTATCTCTTGTCTCGCCTCACCCCGACTATCAATGCCGACGTGGATCGACCGTTGCTGGCGGCTTCACTCAGGCTGAACGTCTCATGCACGTCTTCCCCGCGAAGGGCCCCCGGAGTGTGCATCAGATTGGACAAATACCTCATAGCTACTGAGTTGCGACACTGCCACCTCGACACTCCATCATGGGCATTCATCACCGGCCAGAGTACAACCTGCCAAGACAACCCAGCGAAACTATCGACAGCTTCAACGTGGACAAAACAAATACAGTTTCTTGACCCAATGCCTGCTCTTGGGCTGCCTCTCTCGCTTCAACGACCTAAAGCTTGGCATCCATCGACGATGAATTAAATCGTTAATCGACCGAGAGGTCGCAGATAAGAGATCCGATAGGCGCAGGCGTAGCGGGACCTGTCAGTGGTGAACAGTAATTGGGCTGAATCAACGAAATGCCTCTGGTCCACTCAGAGGCGGTCGCTTGAATTGTGGCTGCCCGTCCGCTTGTCAGGTCGTTCCGTGCTAAATGCTCTTCCAGGCACAGCCTCGGCCGAACGCTGAGCGAGTCTAGGTAGTCTCCAGCGACCAGCACCCCTAAAAACCACCGACAGACTGCTGCAGCCCAGCCCCTTGCACGGGCGGCCCAGCAGTCCGGCAATCGCAGTGGAAGGCCCCACTCGGCCTCCCTCCACTGATGCGGACGGGACAAGACTCTTCGACGTGGGACTCGCCTGGGGCCCCCCCCAATCCATTTGCTTCTTCTTAATGATTTCGCCCCAATACGGCAATCCTCTTCACGACAATTCCCGTCATCCTCCACCCTCCAAAACACCCCCATTTGCCTGTCAGCCATCATGTCTCGACCTTATCGCAAGGCGTCGTCTTTGCTTTTTGGCCGTGGCATGCGCTGACAGGCTGCCAAAATAGGGTGTCATTTAGTAGGCTGAATATCAATAGGGCGACTTTGTTTTCTTCTTCACTCGGCCTGGCCAAGAAGCTGAAGGAGACGCAGGTCACCCTCCATCACGGAGAGAGACCCCCGATGCCCAGCATGTGCCTCGTCTATCTTAAGGTGTCTCGAGGCCAATGAGAGACCGCCAGGCTGTTCGTTCCTGACAAGATGTTCTCCAAGTTGGCCCAGACCGTCAAGCAAGGCTTGACCAGTCATGCATGCCGTGGCTCATGCCATCACCAGGGCCAACCAACTGAGCCTACTTTATCTTTCACCTGCAGTGTGGCATGATCTGAGCTGTCAGCCAGATCAAACCACCAGAACGACGACCTGCAGATGGTCTTCCTCGCGAACCCCGAAAATCTCGGACCATAACTTCCTCCAACAAGAAATAGGCACAGAGGCAAGCACACATCAATTTCAGTGTCCAGGGTCGATTCTCGAAAATCACTCTCATGCTGACTCCGTTGCCGGCAGTCCTGTCTAGCTCCGTTTTCGGCACATGTCAAGGGAGGTTTCGGGACTCAGTCTGCCAGCCCCATCACGCTCATCCGCAGACGCGCCTCTTGTGGGGGGATAGGAAATCCATTAGTCGTGGTCCTAAAAATCGTTTGCTAACACAGCACGGTCAAAATGCCGAGGACCACTCTCGATGGCAAAGCAAGCCCCCAAGGCCCCGAACTTGGCTTCCTCCACCGTCGGCGATCTCCAGCTGGGGCGCTCCCGCAGCCCCAATCAACGGCTCGCGTTTACTAGACACCTTGGGTTCACACGTTGGATTCCAATGTCATGGGGCACGTCGGTGTCTGGACTCTCAAGGACTGTCAAGGTCCCAAAGAACCTGGGAAAGCATTGAAGGACCTGTTAAAGACGCATCGCCTCTCTCAAACCTCGCGAGAATTGCCGACACAAGGCCGGGTTAGCTTTCACGACAGTACATCAACAATGAAAGTGCAGCACGACCAACTCGTGGAAGGGCGGCAGAAGTCGATTAAACATTTGCCGGACGATGACCACGACGCCACATTCCACGCGCTATCCGTCGGCCAGGTGGAATTATTCGGTAACTTGCCAAGATCGGCGAGAGGCTTGCCTCGTTTTCAAGCTTCCGCAGCGACTATCTTACAATCGTTCATGATGGTCGATCAGCGCACAATTGAGGCCTCAGATCAGACGTGACATGACGTTGGCGACACGGCAACACCTCCAAATACGTTCAAGGTGACCTCAGCCGCAGGCATCTGCATGAGATATCGTCGCACCATTACGCCGCATCATCTCGACGCAAGATAAAGACCATTCTTGTCATCCAACGAGAACTCGCCGATACTAGTTCCCCCGTACGCCGTCATGCCCCTTCGTCCCAACGCTGCACCCCAGCTTTCATCCTGTCTGCCGACACGAGACTGGGCTGAACCCATTGGAATCCAATATGGCTCGCGTTCGAGAATCTGACCATCGCCCAGTCCGGACGACGTCCGCCCATTTTGAAACCTCGCTGGTGGGAATCGCGACCCGGAGTTGGGGGGCAACCCAAAATGACGTCCCTGGGCAGCAAAGCAGCATGGGGGGGAGGTTGTTCTTCTGCGACAGGCGTCTGCAGGGAAGCATTCCCTGTTCCGGGCCCCTACGAGTGCGCTAAACCTTAGCCTTATCAGCGCTCAGATGGCCCAATCAGGCCCCCGGTCACTTTGTCAGAGCAAAATGTCATTTTGCTCCTAGAGGCGGGTCCCGCACAAAGGAGGCGGGACCCATATCGGGGCTTTCGCTCCTTTCCGGAAGGCTGCGTCTCCACTTCGCGGCGCCACTCGGGCCGGCATGTCCGCTGCTTCTGGAACAATGCCATTCACCTTGGGGGAAGTGTACAGACGGACACAATGTGTGGTTAACAAACAGTGAGGGTTTACTCTCAGTCTCCATTTGACGTTTTCATGTTGAGCCGAGACAAAGGCCGCCGACATGACAATCAAACACCATCTAGCTTGTTTAGCACGAGAGAGACTACCCAGTGTTTGTCTCAAGACTGGGGCCTGATTAAATGCCAGCCATCTGCCGTTCGTCTTGCGCGTTGTGGTAATTAATTTCATGATAATGGGGATTGATTTATCGCCATTAGCAACGCTTTTGAGTACCTGCAGTGTGTACACGGACGCTGGTTGCTTGATTAACACGGGGTGCTGCTTCTCCTTTACTATTGTTGTGACGCAAATTTGTGGACAAGCCACGTGCATATGGCATGCTACCGTCTTCGAAGTGTGTTCTAGTGTTCAGGGTCTAAGCCGAAACTCTGGTGTAGGTCTTCTCGGAGCAACCTCACTGCCAAGTAAACCTGCATATTACCCCGAGAGCCTCCCTTGAGACGCCAGGCCGATTCTACCTCTGAGATTCAAGAGGCTCATGGGTTGACTTATGCTTGAAGTCCAAAGCCACCAGGCCTTCCTCGTCTACCTTGAGTGGAAAGTAGTGATTGCTCAAAGATCCCGGGTTACTCGACAGAGCTGTATCAGCGCCCCGCCATGACGGTAAATGAAGACGATCGCGCTGATCGCCAGCTTTCTCGTGACCAAAAGTTACGCCGCCGTAGTTCAGCGATGTTTCAGACGCGTCGGATTCTTCGTCGTCGCACGACTCGAAATCATAGACGGCGCTGTCGTGCTCCTCATTCAGGTTTTCTCCATTTGAAGACGTCTCAAGGTTGAAATATTCGATGTAGTAGTCCTGGATGTCATCTGGCGCTCCTGGAGGATGTGTCACTTGGTTCTTTACCATGGTGTGGTTCGGGTCCCAAAACTCTTGCATCCAGCAATCGAAACCAGGGAACAGAGGATGGCACAAGTTCTGATAGTAAGGATTCTTGCGCTGGTCAAGTAATCGTTTGACACGGTGATAGTGTATCGTCCAGGAAAGCGCTGCATATGAAAGAAAAGGCTCGGTTTCAGGGCTGACTTCGCCTGGTGGTGATGTCTTTGACGGTTTGGCCAAGCAATAGAGGAAGGCAACGCAGATGTCCAACAGGAGTGTATTGGCCTTGATGAGGGAGAAGGTGTGCTGAAAATTGTGAAGCTGGCTCTCATGAGACGAACCTGGGAGCGGCTTTGTGTTGGGTTTTCTCCGTGCAGCTGAGGTCTTCGGCGCCAACAAGAACTCTCTTGCTGTTTCGTGTACTAGGTACACTTTCTTTTTGATTATACGAATGAAGTGGCCACAAACATGTTTCAGGTGATTCTCGAGAGGGTACACGAGCCCGTACTCTACGTCGTCGAAAGTCAGCTTCGCACGACGTCCCAGGTGTCTTTCCGGACTTCCACTACCGGAATCATCAACATAGGGATCTACCGCAAGTGCGATACTGACTTCTTCCATCGTGAGTGGTCGTGCGGCCGCGAGGATGATATGAAGCATTTTCCTAGTTTTCGTCGGTTCCGGTCTCGACGCGAGGAGTTCCGAGTAAACGCTGAAGATGTCTCTCGTGTTGAGAATTCCATCAAGATCTCGCCTTGATGCCCCATTCTCGACTTTGTCTTCCAGCAGATTCAACACCAGCGAGACCCAGAGAAACGTGCGATCAGCTCGCTTCACAAGCTCGGCTTGCAAGCTCTTGAGGAGACCGACGGGCAGACCGCGGTCAATAAGGTCTTCGATTTTGGCAGCAACTACCCGAGAGACATCGTCGCTGATCGATTCAGTCTCATCTTCAGCCCTCAGTCGCATCATTTCGTATGATTGTGGACGAACTCCTGAGGTACCTGTGGACCTCCTATGTTTGCCCAGTGTAACTTTGATCTGATTCTCAGGGCGGCTCGTTATAAGTACCCTTAGTTTGGATCGTCGCTGCATTTCTTCGCTCGCAAAATGGTCTGCTATGCAGCGCAGTAGAACTCCTCGAGGCTTCGGTTCACATTCGTCTATTCCATCCAGGATGCAGATGGTAGGCTGAGCATCGCCATGAGCGGTGGATTGGGAGAGTGCCTCCCATAGTTTTTCGATGCTTTCCAAGTCTCCTCCACGAAGTTTCTGGCAGCGCAAAAGGTCTCTTTGCTGGGTATATAACTGGTGCAGGATAGCTTGAACCCCCTTTGCAACATCGGACTGTTCTTCGTTGTCTGATTTGAAAAAGAAGTAGCAGACGTTGACTGCGTTTGCCTGCGAGAGTTCCTTGAAATGGTCGACGAGAAAAGAAGCAAAAACCGATTTACCGCATCCTGGGTCGGCCGATATCCACAGAAGGGGAGAGCTAGTTGATTTGGACCATGCTCTAAACTTTTTGTGTTCAAAGTACCAAGTGCAGGTTCCCTCAACTGGCGCCGGATTTCGGTTTTTATGTGAAGCGTAGTTGGAGGTGCTTAGCGCTGTCATGAGGTTGTCTGATTCTAGAAAGATGGCCTTTTGAGCGTCATCTACCAGACGACCAAGCCTAAACTTTATAGCGGAGAACCTCTTTTCCGTGATTTTACCAAAGCGGCACATCCCTCGGTGGTCACTCTCGATGGCGATTTCCGTCTCTGAAGAGAGTCCTAGCACAGCAGAATCTTTCTCGACAACCTTGCGCGAAACGTCAGTGCCCTGTAGTAAATACAATCGACTAGTTGAACGCCAAAGAGCTTACCAAGGTATTCAAATAATCCATTTTTCGTGTTTCATAACAAGAAATTATCTTTAGACTAGAACAACGTCTGAGGAACGCCTCTGAGATTTGGGCCATGCGCTTTGAGTTTGGCTCGAGGTCCTTGGAAAGCTGGATGTTGGTACTCGTACCAAATGATGCCATCTTGAGAAGACGCGCCGTCATCGTGCTCCAACTGGCAAGCGCTGAGCCTTTGTGAGGCGTGCCGAAGAAGAAGACGCCACTAATTCTCTTGGCAAGGAACATATGCTCGTCACGATCAAGCGCCTTCAGATACGCCTACATTTTAGTCGTCAGCTTGAAAAGTCCTCGCATATGACTCAAAAAGAAGCTTCACCTGCTTGAATACGAGACCGCCGAGAGAATGACATATGAAAATGAGTGGGCGGTCGTGCTCCTCAATCGAATTTCTCTCGGCCAGCAGACTCTCTAGGAGCTGGTCACTGAACACATCGATGTCGGAGGTAGACTTGCTGAATTGAAGCGTGGAATCATACGAAAACGACATGACCCGTGCTATCGGCACAATTTTGGGAATGAAACTCTCGAGCCAATTAGTACCGGTCTTCTCGTCAGTCCAGGTCCTGAGATAATGGCCGTTCAGCCCGTGGATGGCAACGATATCGGTTCCCTCGAGCGCGGCCGAGTGCCGGGAGACAATCGTATGGAGGCCATAGTCCGGCTTGTCAGTAGATGTCGTCGATTTTCCTGACTGACTTTTGGATCTGGAAAGGAAACTCCAGTCCATCGCGAATGTTGCTCTGCTGGAAGGTAGGCAGCTGCACACCTGCCGTCATCAGCCTGTGCCTATGGCCGGTTCGCTCTTTCATGCTGATTGATCTGCGGGGTTGGTAGTCACGTCACGTGTAAAGTGAGCCTGGTTCATCGCGCCTGCAGGCAGTTGCAGATGAAGTTGCAGTAGTGAGTTCTGACATCTCCAAAGTGATTGGCCGATTGATGGGCTGTGATAGTGGCAGCTGTGGTAGTCGTGGCTAGGCATGGAAGGAGTAATAGCCAATAATCCACACTGGGTCAAATATACGAAATCACGAGTTCGTCTTCAAAAGCAAAAGACGGCCGATAGTATCCTCATACGAAATACGCCCGTTGTTTTGGCAAGACCCAGATTGTTGCACAAACCAACGAATGCCACAGGTTTCTTGCACTTCCCACTTGCCGAGTCGGCAGGTATCCATCGGAGCTTAATAAAAAGACCCTGATTGATGGCTTTACCGCATGCGGCCGATCGAGCCGATGACGAACCTTCAATATGTACTTATCAAGAATGTGTTGGATCAAGGGAGTATTGTTGGGTTGTTGGCAAGTCCCCAATGTGCCGCTGGCACATCGCCGGCTCCTGTTAGTGCACTACCTCTCCTTGCGAATAACAATCATCTCACTATTAGCACTATTAGTAGTGTACTAAGTTATGTCTCACGCTAATCCGCCCATTGACTTACATGAGGGTGCGGGACACTCTTTGTTGAATAAATTGCCAACCTCCCACCTCCATCATCACAATTGATTCCCCAGCAAACTATTTTGATCGCATAATTTGAACGTGCTCACTATACACCAGAGATCATGGATAGCGACGATGGTGAGCTTGAGGACTACGATTACCACGTCTATGATCCCTGGGACGCTGATGATGCCTGGGACGGTCCCGATTCCCACTGGGCCCCTGATCCTCAAGGCGATGACAGTCTTTATCAAGCCAGAGTCGAGTTCGCTCAGGAGATGGAGAGCCGCCTGGATCTCCGGAGCCAGAAGTGGACCTGGTTCGACATTGACTGGTCAGAAGATTCCCTTTACTATGATGGGGTTGAAGACTGGGATGGTGAGGATATGCTGAGCAGCGCACCTCCTGGGTGTGGTGTCAACCCTCGCCCTATTCTTCATGACCGGAGATGGACAGACCTGAAGATTCGTGATCGTGGCAAAGAACTATGCGACGGAGAACTTCAGCCGGGGAATTTTACAGGTTGGAGCCTCGGTGCCATTTACCAGCGAATGACCGACATCGACGAACTATTGCTTCACATCAAAGATATCTGGCCCGTCAAGATGTTCGAAATCAACAGTCAGCCGGTCTCTGCGAAAGTCGCCCTCAAAGATGCCCCTGAAAGCCATCATGTGGAGCTTGCCAGAAGGCTTCTTCTCGAACATAATTTGTTGCGCGGAATCGCACAGGAGCGTTCGCGTTCATCTCTTAGACCGCTCACCTTAATCGATATTCCGCCTGAAGTTCTCGGCTTCGTGGCGCAGTACCTCGACGAGAATACTAGCGAGACCCCCAAAAATGTTGAGCGACCGTACAATGCGTATGGTTCTTTCTACATCCAAAGCCTTCGCCTCACCTGCCAAACCCTCAACCACGCATCGTCACCCGCGCTCCTGCATTGTGTGACAGTGCAGATGACGAAGAGTTCTCTCGATCGACTTAAATATATAGCCGAGCGCCCGCACCTACGCAACGGCATTGAACGAGTTCGCATTTCGCTTGGCTATTTCTGCGCCACGGTAGCGGCCTCCGCATGGAATTTCACAGCTTACGCGGTGTGGATGCTCGAGTTTGCGCTTTATCGGAAAGACGAGAATGGGCAAACCATCCTGCATAAAATTACGACCTACAACGAGGATGCGAAGCCACGCCATCAGCAGCTCCAGGATCTCTTAATGTCTTGGAAATACCTTCGTGATACCCCGAGGGATGATGCTGATGGGGAACAGGGATGGCTGGCTCTTTTCCGTCAACAACATGCACTCGTGGAGGTGTATGAGGCGTACAAACGCAGTTTCGAAGAGTATGAGTCAGTCCAACAAAACTTCGTCAACGAAGTTGCCAACGCACTGTCTCAGATGCCCAGATTCACTCGTTTGGAAGTGTCGGATTATTTATGGAGGTCGCTACCGAAAAAAACCGTGTGGGACAATTTGGCCTGGGCATTGGAGTCCGAGGAGAACCTCATGAAGGGAGACAGCTATAGAAGACTATTCACGAAGCCGATGCAGTGGGATCGCCTTGCGGGATTCTCGCCAATGGGGAGTGATTCTTCTTTTGAGACTTCACCACCTGTTGACGTTCTTGGTCAACTTTTCCCCCTTCTTGGCAGGCTCGGAGTCCAGCTTACCAAAGTCGACATTAACATCACATCTCCGCCGGATTTGGAGGCGCTCCGCCCCACAGATGTTAAGGCTCGACGAGAAATCGTCAAACTTTCACAGAAAATGTGGTTCTTGCGCTTCAAGATCAGGCCACTAGCCGACTGGAGGAATTACGATCGAAATCCGTTTGACGAGGACGATGTGTATCACGTCTGGGAGCCACGCTCGCAAGAGGAGCTGGCAGCCTTGGACACTTTTCTGGACGCTCTCCTCGACACAAAGAGTCTGAGTCTACTCGTACTGGACTTTGTTACATTCAAGAATGAGAAATTTCAGGGATCCTCGGCCGGTGACTGGTATCTACCGTCCATCATGAAGCCCAGGCAATGGGCGCGGCCACTCCATATGTCACTGAACGCCGTGTGCCTTGATTCGACAAGGCTTGAAAAGTTCATAGGAGATGGGCGAGTAAATTTTCGTCAATTCGAGAATATGTACATGGCTCGAGGAACCTGGACCGAGTCGCTGGACGTGATGCATCAGAAGTTCGACCTGAGTGCCTGGAACGCGCCAAAAACTGCCTTTACCACCACCCCTGACTTTCGAGATCTAGGTGGCGCCGAAGTTCAATATATGGATGAGAATCAGCAGAACGATGCCTTTGATAACACAAACTGTCGTCTCCGTTCGGCCTTCAATGCGTTTTTCTTTATCAACCACGAGAGAAAAGAGAACCCCTTCCGGCGGTTTGCGCAACATGTTGTTTAAAACTCAGACCTCAACTCCTCAGCGGTGCCAACTCTGGAAGACGACTGCGGGACTGGCTTAGGTTCAGACAGGGCAAGCATTTCTTGAGTGCTCCGACAAGAGGAGACGACCGGCATAGAAAAGAAACATTTCAGATCAATCTTAGATTTTTAATTTCTATCCTTTGAAATAATCTTTATCATTGAAGTATACTTAATTCTACCTCACACCCTCCGTCTTCAGCTTCTCCCACAGCTTCTCTTCCTCCACCAAGATGTTTTTCCCGCTGAAGTCACCATCAAAGTCGATGTCGGGCAGCAGGCTCTGGTACGGCACCACACGCACCCTCACATCCGACTTCTCCTTGGTCCCAAACTGCATAGCCTCGACAACTTGCCCGTCGCCGTACCCGGCGTCCGTCACGATGCGCAGCATAACCTCGGCACACTCCGTAGCCGACATGTTCATGTCTTGCTCGCGAACTTTTCCTAGGCAGTACGGTTGGAGCACTGCTGGTGTGAACGTGGTCGCGGGACACATGGAGGCGACCCGGATGCCGAGGCGAGCCTTCATCTGGGCCAGGCTCAGAGTGAAGGAGTTGAGAGCGCCCTTGGTGGCGTTGTAGAGCGGTGTGCCGATGGTTGGCAGGTATGCGCTCAGGGATGACACGAAGATCAAGTTGCCTGCAATCTTGTTCTGCAGCCAGTAGTCAATGGCGATTTGAGCGAAACGGATGGGTCCCATGGCGTTGACGGCGAAGATGTTGTACACCCCGGGGGCAGCGTTTGGGTCATCCTTGGCCAGCGGCGAGACACCCGGAAGATCCCAGAAAGAGCTGGTTGGAGGCTCCCTATATATTGGTGTCAATACGTACTCCATGTTGCTGAGGCAAGCTCATGATACGTACCAGATGCCAGCTCCCGGGCAGAGAAGGTCGACGCGGCCAAACGTCTTCAGGGCGAACTCCCACGTCTCTGAGACCTGAGCCCAGTTGGACTGGTCCATCTTGTAGTATACGGCAGACGGCGAGCCATCTTTGGATGGATGAGGATACTTGGCGATGAGTTCCTCTGCTTCCGGACGCAGAGCAATATCAGCAAAGATAACAGAGCAGCCTGCCAAGAGCAGCTGCTCGGCAAATGCAAGGTTGATACCTAGAGTGGATTTCGATCAGACCATGGCGTCCCGGGTATATCAGGGGTTTAGCACATACCGCTGCCAGCGCCGGTGACGACGGCGAACTTGCCCTTGGCGTCCCAGGAAGCCATTATGCCTTTTGAATATGAGAAATAAGTTTTGTTGATATTCGGAGCCAGTCTGAGCCCAGAATTGGGGGGAACGTTGAGCGCATTTATGAAAACATCTTCAACACAAAGTGGATAGAGCCGCTGCAGAGTCCCTTTTCCCATGACACACAAAGTCCGAGGCATTGTGGAACTCGAGACCCTGGCGGCATGAAGAAACAGCTCACGTTGCAACCTTTGATCAACCAACGGTTGGTTCAGAGATTCTTCATATGCAAGAGCCAACGTTGAGGCAGGGGTTGTGTGGATCCAGACTGTCCAAATGGTCATACATCAAGGGTCAACAGCAACATATGTCTTGGTGCTGAGCAAGGTGATGACTCGAGAACGCATACCCTCTTTCGATGCGATGGTGACCTGGGGTCACATGTACGTTGGATTTGTGATGAAAAAAGACCTTGCGCGAGGCATTGCGGGTTCTCGGTTTCTGGCCTCAGTGAGAGCTTCTGATAGAACCGCGCTTCTCATCAAAAAGCCTCAGCATAGGCTCCGAGGCAACTCCTGCCTAACCAGTATTACAATGCCGCTCCATATGCAGGTGATACGTATGTTTCTGACAGGCAGGCTGTAGGGTGCTGAGTTGCGGGAGCCTGATTCTGTTGGCATGTGCCCGGCCCCGCTGGCAATGCCCTCATAACCTCCTCCGTCTTCGAGTCCTGTCACATACGACCATACCCACTGGAAAACTCGGGATCCCGTCCGCTCTCCCATAGATAAGCCAGTGAGGGACAGAGTAGTAGTCGGGTCGGTGACGACCGGCGAATGCCTGTTGTTGTATGTTTTTTGCTCTTTTGTGTCTCTTTTTGAAGAGGGGCGGAGGGGCGATGGGTGGGGATGTCGTCGCGATGTATGGTTGGGGACAATGTGTCGGTCTGTCACAAACCTCAGACCCCGCACACGTCTAGATGGAACGTAAGTTCAAGCTGTGTGAGAGGGATAATTAGCAGTAAAGATACGCAAAGTCTAGCTAAGTGACTAATGCTACAGAGGTGGACACTTGGCATTATAGTTGAGGCCTTAAGCAGTTACGCAGCAGTTCCCTGGCGACAGGCTATTCAGGCGCAAAAGTCGCCGATACATGTATACCAGCTTCAAACATTGCTCTTAAGCTCGAGGCTTGTCTTAGGACAAGAAGGACAAAATATTGTCGGACGTTCTCGGGCAATACCCTCACGTTGGTCAATTAAAGGCAGTCGCCTGGTTGTGTTGAGGGACTTCCTTGCCTGGCTTTGTCAACTTAGGACTTCAAAACATATCTATCACGTCGGAGAGAGTTCTCACTATGGTACTGTTTCGACACTTGTTGATGGTCCGGATTACACAAGATGACCAGGCATACCTGTCTCGTCACCTTGCGTTACCCACCAGTTTTGGGCCGAAACCCGATGCTATTAAGGGCTGTGAGGAGAGATTGGTATACATAACGAGCTCACAAACTCTCTAATTGAAAAGAAACTCAACGGGATTAGCGCAAGACAATTCCGATTTGCGAGACATTCGTGATATGAGAGCGCAAGTGTTCAGTATAAAGCACGGTAATGAATGCGCCCAAGCTTATCCGGGCAGTATCCACTACATATGCAGTATGTTATCTATATAGCCTATATTTATGCTAAAGCGACTATACTCGCTATTGTTATTGCTATTGTCGTCGCTATTGTTATCCTTGTTGTCGTCGCCGTCGTCGTCTATTGTTATCCCCGTCTATCTCTACTGTCGTCACCGTTAAAGTACTGGGTATACTACGATGTAGTTATGGGGGACGCTGCCCGGATAGCCAATTGATACTGCCTAAGGACATGTTTACATACAATCGCATTCAGTATTTGAGGTGGTCCATAGATAGTAAGCTTTGTATTTTCATACGTAAAATACGTCCCAGACGTCCCGATCCGGAGTGGGCACCAACGTGTGGTTTAATACACTTCAGAGACCATCCATACTCGCCACCGCGGGAGGCAAGTCACAGCCCCGACGCCGTCAATGACCATCAAACTTCCCTGTGACAAGAAGATTGGTAGCCCATGGGATGTTGCCAGTCAAAAGACGAAATCTCACCAAAAAGATTACATGCAACACCGAGCATTCGCTGGTCGTCTCCGACCCAACTACTACTTCGGCCCTCGCTGGTTTATCGAGGGGAGAGCGGACGGGATCCCGAGTTCTCCAGTGGGTATGGCCGCATGTGGTGGTGTCTCGAAGACATAGATTGATGTAGCCTTGGAGTGACTCCTGTCGGCATGTTGGCTCGCTCAAACCCGGTTCCTTGCCGTTGCGCCTGGTGAGAGACGCTCCCAACAGAATGCCCTGTCCGGTATGTGAATCTTCACCGCTTGACTCACGCTCAACGCAACGATAGCGTGCTCGATCTTGTGCCATCATGTCAGTTCAGGTTATCGCGGGGCAGTTGGTCTCAGGGGAAGAAGTCCTCTCCAATCAGAAGCAGACATCGGCAAGGCAGCCCGTGGTGACTCTAACGGTGTCGACCAGTCAGAAGCCCACGTACAACTGCCATCTTGTGAGATGAACTCGTGTTCCAGACAAACTGCAGCGGCCTCGCCCGAAGCAGCATGCCTCATTGCCCAACTCGGAAGCGAACCCTCCTGGACATCTCCGGTCCATGGAGAAGACAGCCACTAGGCGCCACAGACGCCGCCCCCGCCTGCCAGCACTCACTATACCTCGAACCATGGAGCCCCATCACCACCGCATTCTTTCCATAGCCCTGTCGTCATGATCACAGACAGACAGCCAATGGACAAGAGCAGCCCCTTTGGCCCCTGTCGTCTACATCGCACAACGTCAAAGCTTGGCTGCGTCCTTTGCGACAAACGGCATCACCAACTCACGGAATGTCAGCCGCACCGCAACGTCGAGCCAACGGCCTCGGTGCTGCCTGATCTATTCTTTGATGAGAATCCGGCAGTTCGGGACCAATGACGAGATGAGGGGGCGATGAGAGGCCGCTCGCCGTCATCCTGGGGTCGTAGCCATGGTGAGTTGACCGGACTGGCCGTCTCTACAACCCTCTGAGCCCTCCCGAGTCTGACAGCGAGGCATTCTGGAAGACGGAGGCATCCTGGAAGATGCGTTACCAGCAATGCGGTTTCCGCAAAGAAGCACTGCAAAAAAGAGGAAGCCTTGTGAGGTCAAAGTGACGGCTGCCGTGGGTCAAGAGTGTGGTTGATGGCCGCGTCGAAGGCGGCCGTGGAAGGCTGTGGACGGCTATTAGTCTGAAAAAGGACCCCACTCGAGACGGTCTGAGTGGAAGAAGAATAGGATGTCGGAGGGGACAGCCGGCCCGTTCGGCGGCCGTGGGGGCTGTGTGTGGTCCGTTTGCAGCGTAGTTCGGTGGGTTCCAGCGGCCCGTTTGGGCGGCCCAGAGGGAGGCCAGTCCGGCCCTACACCAGCGGCCGACGGCGACACTCGGCCAATGGGAGCGCTCGGCAGGAGAAGAAGCCGTGGCTGAATGGAGAGGGAAGGACGGTGCTGCCTCCCCTCGAACTCTCGGACGGTGAACAGCGCTGTGGAAGCCAAAAACCAGTGGATTAGGTAATGGAAGCCACCTAACCTAAGCCTTGAACGGCGCGGTGAGCGAAACGCTACGGGGGACATCCATCCCCTCTCGGTCCAGTGTTCCTCGGTGTCGGCC
This sequence comes from Colletotrichum horii, assembly GCA_027406005.1. Taxonomy (NCBI): domain Eukaryota; kingdom Fungi; phylum Ascomycota; class Sordariomycetes; order Glomerellales; family Glomerellaceae; genus Colletotrichum; species Colletotrichum horii. Next base: position 4,507,311 of record JANVYB010000001.1, on the reverse strand, counting down.
GTGCGGTGCGGTGTCTCCACTTTTAACCTCTTCACTCCAGGTCGTCGACCAGGGTGTCACCAACTCTCAACTTCGACTTCGACTCTTCCATCGACACATGGCCAGGGTCGCCATCGCACTCTGACGAACCACAGCGCACGAAACGGGCAAAGTCGTGCTGTTTCTGCTCGTCGTCGCATCGTCGAGTCCCCCTCGTGCTCCTCCCTCTACCCCACAGCGCGTATGCTGTCCTATCTCGACGGCTGACGGGGGCGAGAGAAACGAAAAAGGTCTTTGCGCGCAAGAGAACGGATCATTATCTCATATTGTTCATGCATCGAAGCCAGTCCAGGCACCAGGGGGCTCCCATGCCCGCCGCCTGCGCGCGTCTGAAGTCTGCGGTGTCTGCTTCGCTTGCTCAAGCTTCTACAAACCACCTGATCTGGTTTCACAACCCCAAACTCTGTCGCGCGCCGCCCAACTACATGCGCTCAGTCACCACTCGCAAAGCTGCGGGCGGGCGACCTCTCCTCTCCCACAATCCCGGGACTACGGCTCCCATGAAGGGGGTTGACGAAGAGAGGGCGCGCCAGGGGTCGGGCTGCGGTGAGGCCAGCGCAGACACGCAGGACCACACTGACACTGGGACTGGGACCGGAGAAGGACAGAAATGCGGGCTACGGAAAATGGAATTGCGTCTTTCTAGAAGGTCAATCTGACCAGCTCCTCGACGCAGGGGGATGCCAGCCAGTAGCTGCCCTCACTTTGCCATCGACTCCCTTCTACCGTGCAACCCACCCCCTCCTCCTGCTTCCCATATCATTTCCATGGAACTTGACGCCCACCACTCGCGTGAGCACTTGGCCCTGCCCAGGTCTCGTCGGGCCTCCTCCTCCCACTGCCCCCTGGTTCCAACAACATTCCAGCATCGCCAACGGCATCTTTCCTCTCTCTGGCTGGGGGTCTCTTCATCGTTGGCCTCACTCAGCCCCTGCCCGCCCCTCCTCCGGCATATGTGCCTCGTCGTGCCTGGTCTATAAGAAGTCGACGGACGTATCACCATGGAGATCCCAACTCGCGCAGTCTCCAGGAAGCATATAGGACTCTGCCGCACCTTCTCAGCCTAATGTCTTCTCCCACTGCCGTCCCAGTCTCCAAGTTCAGAGAGCTTTCTCTCACCAGGATGCCTCCCACAACCAGATCGCAGGCTCAACGGCAAGTCCCCCAACAACAAGACGACGAGGACTCATCCGAATATCATGACTCCAGCTCCGAGTCCGAGTCCGAGAGCGGCTCAAGCAGCGACGACGCCATGAGCGAAGACGACGACGATGACAACGGGGAGGGAGACGAGCCCGACGTTGTCACGTCTCCCTCCAAACTATCTTACAGACTCGACAGGCTGTCTCCCGAGGACCGCAAACGCGTCCGCAAGACTTTCAAGAAGCCGCCGCAGCTCTCCCTAAAGCTCTGCCTCCTCCACGACAACCACTACGGATTCGAGATGACGGAGCTGGTGCACCGCTCCATCCGCATCGGAGGCCCCGGCAGCCGTTGGAACGGTCTTCACTGCTCCTGCAGGGCGACAGACAGCCGGGACGGGCTGCCTTGCAAGCATCTGATCTGGCTCCTGGACCAGGTCGTCAAGCAGACGCTGTACGACCACGACCCGTCGTCTCCGCTGACCATGACGCCCGGCGGCTTCCCGGAGGAAATCGGAGACCCGTACAGCGACATATCGGCCTTCCACTCAGACGTGCTCGCCGACGGCCTGCACGTCTTCAACCCCGACTTCGGAACCGGAGACGACTCCGAAGACTCGGATGCCTCCGACGAATCCGACGAATCCGATTCCTCGGAAGAAGGCGACACATCGCGCCCTCTCGACCGGCCCATCCCCCATCGCATCCAGGAAGTCCGCGAGATGCTCTCCGCCATCTCCTCCACCGCTCCAGAGGACTTCCGCCCCGACCTCCTCTCCTCGCCAACCACCTCCTCCCGGGGCAGCAAAAAGAGCCCCATCAAACGGCGCGACCTCGAGGCCACGGTCTTCCGCATGCTCCTCGCCAACGACGAGTTCTTCCACTACTTCCTCTCCCAGATGCGCTCCAGCGACCCCGTCAACGACCCCTTCCGCAAGCTCTCCCAGCGCGTCGACCGCGTCCTGCACGAGCTCGACGCCTTCGCCGCAGGAGACCCCTCCCGCCCCGCCTCCGCAGAGGGGCCCCGCGACGTCGCCTGGGCCGCCCGCCACATCACCGGCGTCGTTGCCCTCATCCGCGCCAACATCTTCAACCGCGAGCGGCCCCTCGAGCCGTGGGAGCGCTCCAGCGCCGCCCGCGCCCTCGTCCGCATCCTCGCCGGTGTCGTCGAGCGCAACCGCGACTTCGTGGCCCCCGGTCTGGTGTCGACTACTACCAGGACGTCGCGGCAGGACCGGAACCTCTTCCTCCGCCTCGTCGGCGACCGCGACGAGGGCTTCGTGCTGAACGTGCTCGACCTCCTGCCCCCGGACGCCGCCGCGCCCTTCCTGCACACCCTCGAGGCCATCCAGGACCAGCTGGGCGTCCACGGTGCCCCCGCGAGCTACGTCGAAAAGTTCCGCTCGCTCATGTCGCGGCTGAGGAGGCGGGCGAGCGTCGGGTCCTCCTCGACTCCTGCCACGGGATCCAAACGGCAAAGTCAGGGCCCTGATCGAGGCAGCAAGAGGGTGAAGTGATCCACGTCTTTGTTGTCACCTTGTGGAGGGGACCGGCTTTCCTACCATGCTTCACTTCTTCTGGCTGGCTGTCTGCGACATTTGCCTCCGTCTTTTTTCCCTCCACCTTTCCCCCTTTATAACAAACTCCATGTTCATTAAAGTCGACATTTCCTTAATTCTTTATTGTTGAATATCCCCCAGGCAGGTTTCGTTGCACACACACACCATCTTTCCGTCTAGACTGCCCAGCTATTGTACATAGAACATTGAGCCCAAGGCCCTGTTTGGGTACTTGTGCAAGAATTGGTGTACATTTATCTTAATCGGAGTTTTGTTCTGTAATTTAACATACCATGACCCATCACTCAAACCCATCTAGGCCCCCCTCCCCCTCCTCCTATGAATTACATGATTAAGTGTTTGCAAATACCCCATTGTCACAATTCCGCCTGCAGTTTCTCCAGCTGTTTGAGTACGTCGCGCAACGAGGGTCTGTCAAAGTAGTTGTCTTTCCATCCGCCTTCTGCCTTCATCCGCTCCCTCATGGCCAAGAAGTCTTCTGCCCAGGAAATCTCCTTCTTCCACCAGGCTGATGCTGCCTTCCTGATGTCCTGCTGGTCATCGCCGTTCTCCGCATTCGTAAACGCCATTTTGCTCCCCTTCCTGACGATTCTGCTGTTAAGAGTGGCTCGACGTCCGCGGGTGCAATGGTCAATGAGGACCCTCAGTTTGGGTGGTGTCCTGAGGTAATCTGGAAACTCAATATGTGCTTCTCGACGGTAGGATTGCCAAATAGAGGCTTGCTGAGGAGCGCCGGCGCCTTCAAACAAACACCACAGCACTCTTCCAAGCATATACACCTCTGAAGATTCCTGCTCTTGGGGACTCAGCCCCCACCAGCAAATATTGTAGCCCCTTTCGGGATTCGTGTACTCTTCTCTGTCTTGAAGCGACTCGAAGTCCGGGCACAACCTCTTCAAAAGTTCGACATAGTGGTCTTTTGCATCTTCGGGCATATTCTCGTCGGTGGCCAGGATACGAATGTACTCGATGGCGTTGACTTCTGGTGAGGCGAACTCGCACCATACCCCGCGCTGCTCAAAATCGCACATAATGGCATCTCTATTCTCAGACAGCACGACGTTGTCCAAGCGTAGGTCTGGGTAGAAGGTGCCAGAGGTTTCCCGATAGTGTACCACACCGGAGGTTATTTGTGTGGCCCATTTAAACTGCTCTGCCGGTGTCAGTGTGTTGCTTGCCTGCAAGAATGGCACGATGTCCCTCATCGTTCCATATCGGTGGAACTCTAGAGTAAATCCAAGGACCGCCACTTTACTTCCGAAGGTGCACTGCTTTGTAACAAGATGAACTGGCCGTGACATGATGCTCGGGTGCGGCTTTGCTGACAAGAGCAGTTTCATCTCATGATACAAGTATTTGGTGTAACTGGTCAAGGTCTTGAAGATCCATTCGGTGCCTCGGATCCGAACGAGGCATACACTGTCATGGATCTGCTCGACCACGTGTACTTCAGATATGTCAACGCACTCGGGCATCTCGACTGAAGGACCCCACATTTCAGAAAGAGCGGCTGATGAAAGCAGCTGGCGTTCTAGATAGTACGTAGGTGCGACTTCGATCTGAATGGTCCTGATGTCGAGCGATAGGTCCTTGAAAACGATCCGAGACCCAAAGGGTACCGAGGTGAAGAGTGACTCGGGTTCGACGAGGCTTTTGGTCCAATACTGCAGGGCACGGAGGACGTGCTTGGCAACGTTGAGTTGTTGTACCCGAGCCCGGTCTCTTGTATGAAAAGCCACGTCGAGGTCCAGCAGCTGGCGGACCTCTTGTGACTGGGTCGACTGCTCCGGGATGAAGGCATCGATGCGCATCGGTGTGATGGACTTCAGGAACAAAGGCAGGACGTAGAACTGCGTCCCGAGGCCCGTACAGCCGTCAATCCGCCAGAGAGGGTCGGGGAGGGGGTCGAGGCTGTCAATTCGGTTCTTCGGATTGAGCTGGGACGTATCCCAGTCCGCCGATAGTGGTTGCCTTGAATCGGCATTGTCACTGTGGGCAATTTCGCGTCTCGAGGCGTCAGTGAAGGCGGCCGTGGGATGAATAATGTCGTGTATTATGTCCGACGCCAACTCCATCTTGTGGCGACGACGACGTCAAGTTTCAGAGGGCCAGTAAGACCAGGTCGTCCAATAGCGCAAAGGTTGTATAGTGAAGATGTTTCACGGCATCGAACCACGTTGCTTGTGGCAGTCAACGTCAGAGTTAGCGACAGACAGGTGGCGCGTGGGGGAAGGATGGGTGATCAAGTGACGGATCGCCGAAGGCTGGGTTGTTGGTCGCGTCGAGCGATGCTGTGAGACGTTGGAAGACGAAAGAGAGCGGGGGGCCGCTGAAGGTCTCCTCCTGGCTGGCCTTATCCGCGACGGGCGACCAACGGGAACTGTGGAAGACGACGGCGGGGCGACCGGGGAGAGTCGCGGAGGTTACGGGCTCGGCTGGGCGTGATCGTGGACGTGGGTATTTTGCATGATTATGCTGGGATCCGATTTGTGTGTTTGTGTGCTTGCCCTGCAGGTAGCTGCAGACAGACGTCGACCGGCCTCTGGGAGGGCGTGTGCTGATTGGTTGGGGCCGAGAGGGCTGACTGCGGGAGCAAGGAAAACGATGTTGGTTCGACCGGAGATGGAAGTGGACTTGACTGCCCTTGTGCTGGTGCTAGGGTCCAGTTCGGTCGCGAGTCGCGAGATGTTGGATCCAGAGTGGCTGGGGAGGGGGGAGGTTTCGAAGCCCGAAATTTTGCAGACGTTACCTTAAGGTATTTTAACTTACACACCGAGGCAGTCGGACAAGCGCGGATCAAAAACGGGGTGGTCCTGCAACGGCAGTGCCGTCCACTCAGAGAACCAAGTGGCGACTTCCATTGTCTGTACGCCGTAAGCCGCATCGCCTTGGCAAGAGCCACGGCTTCCCCAGGTAAGGTGACCGACGTCAGATAGGGTCAGATAGGGTGATATGTGAGGCGAGACGAGGCAGCTGCTGGCTGGCCAGGCAAGTCCTTCCGATGAGTTCCATGTGTGGGCTGCTTGCTGTGTCGTCCGTGCCTTTCTAATTTGTGGAAGGCAGGCACATCACATGTTGGAAGGTACGGTTCTGAGAGTAAGCAGCAGCATGTAAGGTAGGTAAGGTAGGTGGGCAGGAGATTGCGTGCCTTCCCTACCTACATTACCTTCCTTACCTTCCTTTCCTACCCAAACAAGGTAAGGTAGGTAAGGCAGGTCGGAGGCAGTGGAGGTTAGAAAGCCAAGAATGCAGAAGCAAAACAAACCTGGAAGCTCATGGTCGCGGCCAGCTCAACTGAAACTGCTTTCCTTGCCGGTGGCGGTTGGAAGCTGCATGGCTCCTGCTCCTGCCTTGTTAGGTTCGTTATCGGCCTCGTCGTTTCTTTTTCCTCTTCACGGACGCCTCACTCCAACAATCTCCAACGGCCACTTCGCTGGCACCCCAATCCAAAAGGCCCCCGCCATCTCCCAGACGTGGACCCCGTGTCTCAGACAAAACATCCGTAGGGCAGTGGGAGCGGCCAGCCGTTATGCAGTGTAAAGAACCTCGCCTTAGGCGGGTGGCTGCCAGACCAGCTTGTTTCATTCGGGAGACGGCTGATTGCAAGCTTGGGTCCAGATCGCGCCTGAGCAGAGGGTACAACAGGCAGTATGCGGGCAATAGCCGCCATAAGCTCAAGTGGGAATCCCGTTGGCTAGAGACCGAATATATTACTTGAATGTGATAGATGATATAAATGCCATCCTCAGTGGCCGACGGCTGACGGCCGCGTAATCGGACCGCTTAGGACTGGCACAGTGGTACCTCCGGCGACAGGTGCAAGCCATGCAAGCAGCGCATCAGGCCAGTCAACACGGGAACTTGCTGCCGAATAAAGTGCAAGCCGTTGACGTGAGTAACCGGACCTCGGACATGTCGTATCGGTCGTTTCGGTGTCGCAAGAGCCGGATGCCTTATTCGCAACGACAAACCATTCTGTCCGGAAACACATCTCAACATGATGGCGGTCCATGTGTCAGCCAAGGCATCGCAGAAGGAACAAACCGCGGGAGTGTCCGCCTCGAGAATGAATAAACAAGACCTGGAGAGCGCGGCATGTCTTTTCAAGGATCGTCACCGGAGCTGCCCTGTGCTTCGAGACCGTACCAGATCCGCATGGGCACGGATACAGAGTACATGCCCCTACATTACGTGCCTGGGTACGTTCCATGCTGTAGGGTAAGGTCGGGTACCTTCCATTGCCCCGTATAGTAAGGTAAGGTCGGCAGACAGACACAGCTGTTCGTTTCTTGGTATGATTGCATCGTCAACTAATAAGGTAGGTAGTTAAGGGGGGTGGCCAAATTCCTGGAATATCTGATGGCGAGGGGAGGAAACAAACACGCAGCAACAGACGGGACGGACCTTACCTTCCACGCCTCTCCACTCCTCCTTCCCCCAACCACCTGCACCTGCCTCACCTGAAGTCAGAAGTACCGTGCTTGCCCGTGGTCTGTCTGTCTGTCTGTCTGCCTCGCCTTGCCTTGCCTTGCCTTGCCTTGCCTTGCCTTGCCTTAGGTAATGCGCCTGCTCTGTACCGTCCCGTCCGTTCTGGGTGCCAGGCAGCATCCAATGGTAGGAGGCTCCTGCCGGCACGGAGGAAGGAGCACATCAATGTGAGGTGGACTGAGGTGGGAAGCGCCATTGGCAGTTGGATAGGAAGGAAGGCAGGAGGAGGCATCAGAGACATACTGGCCTAGGCCCTGCCATCACCAAGCTTGTCTCGACCAGGCAAGGTGCCAGGAACATCCAGTTTGAAGTTGCCATGAAATGACGCTAGAGACGCCCTTCCGTCTGTCCAAGGGCTGGGAAAGTTCGACTCTGCATCCGGAAGTAGCTGCACTTGAGATGCACCCCACGTGATGCTCGAACGCCAGCTGCACCTTCATCGTGCTTTCCACCCATCCATCCATCCGTCCACCCGTCCACCCGTCCATCCCTCGCCAATCCTCCCAAAAAAAAAATTTCGACTGCTGGGGTTTGCTTTTGTGCCAACCCAGAGTAGTCCGATCGCAGCCGGATCTACTGCTCCTCGATTGGCCGGTCCAGTCAGTCCCGTCATCTTTCACTCCAGCGTTGCTGTACCTTGTCCTTCGCTACCCTACCTCACAGCCGCTTTACCCCAACTTTCGGAGATCCTTGAGATCATGTTCATCCCATCTGGTCCTGGCACTCACCGGCGCCACCCTTCTTCCGACGTCCTGGCCCTATCGAAGGCAACTTTCGGTCTCTCGGTCTCTCGCTTTCCTCTCTCCGTTCTGCGCCATGCTTGCCCATCGTGCCTTGCCGTCACTGTGCAGCACGTTCAGCTGATGGAGCAAGCGTCATCCTCAACAAATTCTGGCCGTCCCTCCCTTTGATGAGATGCTGTTTCCTCTCTGCAAGTCACCAAACCATCGCATCATTCGCTGCTTGTCCTCCATCACCATGCAGGTTCTGTGGGGGGCTTGCGAGACTTTGACCACTGCCGGCAGCACCATCTTTGGGGGTCAAGAAGGGTCGGACGGGGCCATCTTCTCAGTTGCAAGTACAGAGACGCCCCTGGGATAACTCAAGCAATACTGCAGCCATAATATGGACGTGCCTATGAGTCCGCCCACAGATGGAACAAGACGACCCTCGCGCCTCCTTCACCTCAACAACTTCCCCGAGAATCGATTGAGCAGTTGGCCGCCCAGGCCGAGTCCAGACGCCGTGTACGCCGAGCTGCATTTCGGGAACCAGCCTCCTCCCCTCGCCGGTGTCAATGCCACCGTGCCGCGGTCCTAGAGAGAACCGGCCACCCACTATAGCCGCCTTTCGATGAGTCAAATGGTTGCTTGCCACGACAAGCGCAAATCTTGAGAAATCATCATCGTCTCTCTGCCCACTTTCGAAGGAGTCTCCCGATGAAAACCTGGCCGTCTCTGATGTTCGTTCTCACCGGGTGGATATATCCACTCCTCGCCATGGGCCGATGCTGGTGCCCGAGTCTCCCGCCCGCCCGCTCGGCCACTTTGCCTTCACCGAGTGCAAGGTTGGCCTTGCTCCGGCGGGAGCTAGAGTGACGGAACGTCTCCGCAGGTGGACCATGCAAGTGCGGCTGCACCTCCATTACATATGGAACACTGTAGGTTATTTCGACCTGACCGAATGCCCACAAGTTGTTGACAAACGATACAGATCCGACCTTCATCCAAGGATACCGCCTGTTCAAACAACCCCCACGGGCTTGTAAACCTCAGCTTGCCGACTGGGGAGGTTCACAAGCCCAACTCGGAAGAGCAGTGCCTCTACAAGTCCGGTAATGGATTGACGGTGCCGGGGCTTTGAACTCTCAGGGTCAAATCTCTCATTATTTCTTCGTTGATGGTCTTGGCATACACAAAAGTTGCCAGAAAAAAAAAAGCTGACCACTAGCGACACCTCGATCGGATTGGGACCTCCGCGTCCGTCATTCGTCAATTCATATGTTGCCGGCCAGTGGGCTAGGGTGTGTGGCAGTGGACCACCCCCAATCCTACCGTCCCGCTCCTATCAACTCCCGCCAGCCCAGAAAAAAAAGCATGCTGCATTCCAAGGTTGCCGTCGCACAGAAATGCAAGTTTCTGCATGGATACAGCAGTGAGAAGGACGGAAGAAGGGCAGAGCATTGACGAGAAGTCCAACAGCGGTGGGAGATTGACGTGTTTTTCGCACGAGTGGGCCGCAAAATAATTCGCGCTACACTAGGAGGCATGCGAGCTACCTAGGCTCACACACACACCCTCATTTGAACGTCCCGGGGTCAGTTCATACGATTACGGATCGATTCTCTCGGCTCGTTAGGTAACCATCCACATATATCACTCCCAGCTCACCGGTTGCCCATTTGAGCTTAAACCAGCCACGGTATCCTGCGTCCCTCTACGCCGATGCCCCTCACTCCCCGATGCTTGCTTTCCTTCTCGTCACCGTTGCTGTTGGAAAGACAAGACAAGACGAACTTTGTGTACCCGACGGGCGACCAGGCTTGGTTCAGGGATCGAACTCATGTACTTTGTGCGGTAGGTGCGAAATACTGACTTCACCTCGCCTCACACAACTGGCACGGCTTCATGCAGAGAAACGTCGGATGTTGATTTGATACGAGGTCATTAGTGGGTGGTTCCCTGACCTCATCAGCTGCATCGATTAAGGCGTCCGTTATTGGTGGTGGCCGTGCATGCAGGGCCTGCTCGGCAGGTGCCCTTGCCATTGAAAAGGCCAAAACCGTTGACCGACATATTTTCCAAGAAGAGATGAGGAGTGTTTGCTCTCTGCCGGGACACCATTTTGCATGACCCGCATGATGCACCTCGTCGACCGTCCAACAATTTGACAGATGCGAATTCCAGAAGAGGACAACCTTTCGTGGCCGAGAACCTAGAAACCGCAGCCTGGTGCTCTTCTGGAATCGACGGGCGAGCTGCAGATAGCGCGGTCAATTGCTGGGTCGCCGGCTGTGCCAAATCATCAGTCGCTGGCGGACCGCCATCCATGGATGACGGCTAAAGCAGGGGGGCGGCGTCAAGGGCGGTCAAGGCTGTCTGGTTGGACATGGGGCTGTCAAGACGCAAAAGTGCGTACATATCCTGCAAGCTTCACTTTTTTCGACAATCGGCAGGGCTCTTCACACAGCGTCTCGCTTGACGGCCCAGCGCGGCGGCGCGGCCTGGCCATGTGGACTTGGGCAGAGGTGGTGTTGGTGTTGGTGGCAGTGGCAGTGGCCGTAGGTGTGGTGGGTGGTGTACGCACGCCCGGTTACTGGACCAGACACAGCTACATCATCCTCTAGAGCGGAGGATGCTGATGCTCCTCAATTATATGTAAGCCACTGACAGAGTCAACTAACAGCCTGGCCGACCGGCCAATAGACTGGGAAACCAGCCAATTGCGAATCGGGATTCGACCAACGGAGCACCTTCGATCCAACAAGATGGAGTAGAAGCTTCTGCCCCAAATCCCCAAGATTCTTTGTCGACCGTTTTTCTGGGACTGATGTCGTGTCTATCTCGGCTACAGTGGAGGCGACAGGGGGGCATCATCGCATTGTGCCTCAAAGATACATTTCCATCTACCACACCTTTGCGCCGTCTCATGGACAAGCGGTGACGGCCCCTGGGTTGCGACGGATGCACTTCCCTAAAGAAAACCAACAACGAGGCTCTTCCCAGCACCCACACATACGATATAGGTGCCAGAACACGGACGTACACACCTCTTTGACTTAGCTTCTCAAGAGACTTAACTAACCTGGTCAAAGAGGTGAACGGTGTCAGACCCTCGGGACCGTGGCGCCTTCCGATGGAACGTTGAGAAGCGTGGAGGTCAGATTGGCAAGCATATGATTAATGAGCCAAATCCGGGGGGTTTGCGGCCGCAGGGGAATTGGTTGGCTGCCTCGGCCTGCTGGTAACATTGCACGGTACAGGGTGTTAGCCGGGCGATGAATGTATGATGACTCCTCGTCTGGTCAGATCACGTCGTCGCCCGCATGGGGTCATTAATGACAACTTCACGTAAGCACTCGCACCCGAAAGCCCACATGTTAGGCAATGCCTAGCCTTGAGCAACCACTCGTCTCCCGAGACCAACCGACGACCCCGGAGGCCACGATGCGCTTGCTCGTTGGCGGCGTTCACTGCGGTAAATGATCATGAGAATCAGCAGATCCCACGGCTGAGATTAGCTTCGGGGTCTTGCTGGCGCTTAGTCTTGGGCTCTCCAGCTAGGCAGACGGAGCAAACAGACAGCTGCTGGTAACACAAGAAGAGACGCAACGGAAAGGTAGAAACAGGATCAGCACTGCTCACGACATTCGGTACCATGGCGCCCTCTTCCCCACCCCTGCTGCTCTGTTCCCATCAGACGGGCAGCCTGAAATCCATCCACTCGGCAGGGGCGGGAAGATGCTCGGCTCCTCCTCTCGCGTGGCGTGGTCTCAAGAACCCCTGTCCTTTTCATGAGTACCCCTCAGACCGGTGAAATACAATTCAGCACGGGTGCAGCCCACTTCCTCAACTTCTCTCACCGAGTCTTCTCACTTCAGCCTCGACTCCTTCGACAGAGACTGACCGACCAGCACAGGCACGCCAATCGCCAGCAACAGAGTCTCTATCGGCACGCTCTCTGATCTTAGCCAGCCGGCGCGCGCAACGTTCTGCTCCACCGCAGGAGACATTGCTAAAGCGAGCATCGAGAACCCCAACAGCTCCGAAATCTGGTCGCGAGCAGGCGAGACAGCGCGAGACGCCTGGGCTCAGACCACGGCCAAAAAGCACGTTGCGACAGCAGCGAAGAGCCAACAAGAAGAAATCCGGGACGCAGAAACAGCGATAGAAGCAGACGCACCTAGACAACAGAGCGGTATACCATACCAATCGAGCACGCACGCACACTTGCAGCCAGATACCGTTGAGAGTCGGCAGCACAGCGCACACTCTCCTTGCCGCCTTTTCCTTTCGTTGTTTCCCCCCGTTTCGGCCGAGTGTCTGCTGTCAAACAGGGCCTGTCTCTCTCTGTCTGTCTCTGTTGCTCTTCACAATTGCCCATTCTAGCCCGACTCCCTATTGTTCGCTTCCACTCCTCTTTTCTTTCCCCTACACTGACTTGTTCTTCCTCCGCCTCCTGTTTCTCGCCGAGTCATCAACCCTCCTCTCCTTTCCCCTACCTTACCCTCTTTCCAGTACTCCACTCGCGCACAAGGGGTGCCATTATGTGGCAATGGCTCTCGTGAGACCGTAGCTCCCCCACCCCCTCCCGGTGAGGCGCAATTTTCTACGCTGCCCTTGTGCTTCGCTGTGCCTGCTCACTCCTGCCTGCCTGCCTGCTGCTGCTGCTGCTGCTGCTACTGTTGCTGCTGCTACTGCTGCTGCTGCTGCTTGTCTCTGCTGTATACATTATACACGCCACCGGTTGTGGTACTTCGTCTCGCTACTAGGCTCTGTCCAACACACCCTCTCTCGTCGCATCAATCATGGTAAGAGATGTCCCTGCTTCCCGGCTTGCGGCAGCGTGCATGGGATATATCACCGATCTTCCCCATTGTCCTTCCAGCCCAGTTGCCGTCTTAGCACCCGCATCATTGCACACACGCTGTCCCCTCATATCTTTTGTTAGCCCAGACTTTTCTATCTTTGCTGGTCACGCCCCCTCCTCCGTTTGCCCTATCACCCAAATGTGCGGTGAATTGATTTCGTCTTAGAATCATAATTATCTCAAGAGGCGCCGGCCTCACGGCCTCGAGGACGAATCTCCTTTAGTGCCAGCGCAACAAAGCTCGCAGCCTCTTCTAGCTCCTCCTCCATTTGACTTCCACTGTCTACACCCGGACCTCAAACATCAGATTAATCAGATCGCATCATTCTATAACCTCCAAGGGTACCAACTTCACCAAGCGGCCCTGGAAACTTACTTTGGCACATATTACGACCAGCCGCCCAAAAGACACAGGCCATTACCAGAGAACTCGATGTCTTCGCACATGCCCGGCGGTTCCATTGCCCAGGGCTCCTCGGAGAAGTCTCAGCAGGCCGTACACTATGGCCAACATCATTTTGCTGATGGCGAACCGGGACCTTCCGCCGGTCTTCATGGTTCCGGTCTTGCAACTGGGCTGGTTGAAGGCATAGCCGGCCTTCTAGGAGGTTGTTGCCAAAAGTGCTTCTCTCCATGTACATTTACTGTTCCTGAGGGTATGTATGCATCATGTTTCCCGATGTCCTAGTTTGGGTCATTTATTCACAGGCTATCAGGGTACCAGCTCGTCCCGGCACCAAGTGCCTATGACTATGGAGCTACCACCGGTTATGAGGTCGAGAAACGGCCTTCAGTGAACGTCGCTCAACAGGATGTCTATGTACCGACAACCATACCGCCCAATGAGTCCACCGCATTCTCGAGCGCAGACTCTGGGCTGATGGGCACCTACGTGACGAGCTATCAGCCCGCACAAGAAAGCCCGACCCAGGCTTTGACGGCACCGCCTGCTGTATCCGACAACCTGGTATACACTGACATACCGGTGCCTACCTACTACACCAATAATCCAAATGCCTCCGCTCCTGACGCTTCTCAAAACTCGTCGGGCATCGCCAGCCATACTGCGCCCACGAATGACTTGCTCTCAACTCCATACAATTCTGCACTCGTAGGCCCATCTCTACCTCCAGCAATGCAACATCAACGGGACCTGGCCGCAGTGACTTCGGAATATCCGTATGCCATACCGGAAATGTGCGTCAAGGATGAGGACATCGGACAATCGGGCTCGGCCTCCCGGCTTGATATCGTCTACTCTCATCAGCGAGCCCCGGCCTCGAAGCGTGGACCGTTCAAGGATATCAGGCAGCGCCAGGAAACGGCCAACACCAGGAAGATTGGATCGTGTGTGCGCTGCAAGATGCAAAGAATCCGCGTGAGTAAAGCATAGGACACCAGGATGCGTCTAGACACGCGCTGGGTGAGGCATTCCAGAAAGACGACTGACGATTTGACCAGTGCGTACCGGACCCCGGCGATGAAACCGCGTGCTGCCTTACGTGCAAGCCCAAAACTAACAGCATCCACCATAAGCACCTCTCTCGTCTCCCTTGTATCCGTGCGAAGCTCACTGACGTCAAATGCATGAAGCCGGGCCAGGTTCACGGTTTCGAATGGACGCTGCGCTGGGGAGACAACGGCCCTGTAGACAATATCGCCAACTGGGCGTCTTCGGATGTGAAGATCATCAGAGTGACGGAGGGCTACGCGCGGGGGATGTCGGTGCAGCTTCACGTGCGTGAATTCATTCCTCAGCCAGGCGACAAGCTGGAGCGCTCCTGGGTGGGACCGGATGGTTCGAAGAAGTCGGTACCGATTCCTCCTTACGCCATAACCGACCTCGACGAAGCCCAGGCAGCGTACCAGGACTATATCAAAAGGGGCGTCGTCGATTGCTTCTCGTCGTTGGTAGAGGGTGTGATGGGCGCCCGGGATCATCTACTCTTCACAACCTATAGCAAGGCTTGGCAGCTTTCTCAAGATCCGAGAATCTCTCCAGAAGAGCGGGAGCTTTTGACGCAAACTTTGGAGCTGTGGGTGGCGGTTCGCTTAACGACAAAGTCGGTGGAGATTGTCGGAAACGAGACCCTCGGCATGGACCGCAGCATCCTGGACAATAGCAGCCCGCAGCATGGAAAGATTCCTCTTCCGCCGGTCATGGGCGCCCAGTTGGACTTAGTTCTCATCCAGCATATCCAGACGAGACTCAGACGCGACATGCTGGAGAAACTCCAGAAGATGACTCAGCAAAACAAGCAGAAGACGTGGCTGACAACGTACCTGGTGACATTCATACTACTACACAACATTGCACTGCTGGCAGACCACGATGCATCTTACGCTAGAAAACACGGGATGAAGGTAAGAAGACTGGAGTCAGGACGGGGAGATCGATTGGACTTGGGACGCGACGCTTTGTATTTGGATGCATTGCTGACAGATGACTGTCATTACAGACAAAGTTCGCTCGAGAGGCAGATGTTCAAGAGTATCACTGGGGTACGTATGACTGCTGGGATCGAGTGATCTTTTATCGTCCCAGCAAGTGATTTTGTTGAGTAAGACATGCTGACGAAACACTGGTGGATAGGAGGCACGATTCTTCTGGCTTACTTCCACTACTGCAACAAGAACGTGGCCCCGTTTAGCGAAGACTGCAGAGATCAGGATTTGCGACAGCTGGCTCAATTGGACGAACAAGCGATCCAGTTTGTTCATTGGACTCGATCGCAGGTCATGGCACACAGTAAGCGGAGTTTCTTCATTTTCAGCGATGCGGCGGAGCCATTCAACCACTCCACTGACTTTGGAGAGGACGATCTCGTGCTCCTATTATGGCAGATGAGGGGCAAAGGACTCAGCTGCGTTGAGGCTAGTGGCTAACGTGATGGAAATCAGGAAACGAGTGGGACGAGCTTTACGAGGACAACGCATACGAGAAGCCATACTTTTTCGTCAGTCAACTGTTCCAGCGAGACTGGCGACCCCAAGACTGGTCAGCCCATGACCTGGAACCCCGAAACTTGGAAAACTGCGCATGTTAGGCGAACCGAAGGTGGAATTGCCGTGGCGCGTGGCGCGATTGGGGAGGATCTCCTTTTTCTTTTTTTCACTTTCATCACGTCTGGGACCAGGGAGGGATGCACTGCAGGGGCTTGCAGAGGCGCAATGCGAGCAGGCCAAAAGAGAAGTCGTTGGCTTTCAACGTCTGGCATGGAATCGGAGTTTTTTAGGCCAAGCCCTCGCCGGTTCTACCGCCTCTACTGTGCTGGGACTCTCGATCGGACATCTGTCCATGTCTGTCGACTTTGCCGAGCGACGAGGAAGAATGTATTTTGGCAGTTCCTTTTGTCGGGACACCATATTTTTTTCGTTGCGAAAGAATGGGGATGCCGGCAGAAGCCATAACGATGATGACAAGCGGAGAAAATGTTCAGCGAAACACTTGGCGTGTGTGTGTGTGCGCGCGCGTGGCCGTTGTAATGTACTGCGTTATCCAGCTCCTGGCGCAATTTGCCGTGAGGGATCAAAATCACAAGTGTCTAGTCATGTGTGTGTTTCGCCGGATGCAAATAGGCTACGAGGGATCCGATCTGGAGAGGCGATGGAGCTGCAGACGAAGTTGGGGGATGGAATGGGATTCGTACGACAATTCAGATACTGGTTCAGTAACGAACGTCGTTTATCATTCCTTTTGGCTGGTGGCATCAGTGCATCAGTGCATCAGTTCCCGTCACATGAACTTTGGATTCTGTTGGAATCTTTGGCGAACCATGTCTCGGGGTGGGTTTGTAGATCAGCGATAGGTGTGCCGTTGGACAGGGTCCTGTGTCCCGTAGAAGGTGTGGAGTCGAACGCTATTCGTAGGAGTCCTTCACCGGCCGTCGCAGGCCCCCGCCATTTCATCACATTTCATCTGCATCTCTGGTTCGCGGGCCGGGCCAGTGCTGTCAAGAAACTTAAATCCCAGACAAGACAGAGCTCAGACAGGCCGATGGGCACATATAAACGCGCGCAAATGAACAGCAAGAGAATGTCGGAATGTAGCCCTCGAGTGGCAATCTGGGGATCAAGGGGGTGGGAAGAGAGGGGATCGGAATGGAGGCTGGGGGTGTCAAGGAAGGGGGGGTTCGAGATTGGGATGTTGGGACGGGGATGGGGATGGGGATGCCGATGGAGGGGGGACGGGAAATTGGAATGGAGAAATGCGGTGTGGTATTTGCTTGTAGGTAGACCAGTTCGTCAACATGAAGACGGGAATGAGGGAGCATGTGCCGGTCTAGACTTTTTGTTGGTTCGACAGTTACGATTTCCTATCTCAAGAAAGTGCTTGTGGCGAGATTGAGCAGAATTTATTACACGGAGGGGTAGAAAAAGAAAACCGTGGAAAATCAACAAGAAAGAATCATGAGGATCCCCTGACGTGCCATCCATCTGGCTTCGCAACACCTCACGCATTCGAACTGGCCATCCGTGTCGCTTGCGAGGGAAGCTCCAACATTCTGTCACTGGAGGGAATCGAATCCCCTCGGCAACTACTTTCGTACGGTCCGGATCCGGTAAGGAAACCCAGCCGGGCAGGTGCGCAAACTTCCATTGGCCTGCAGGTTGCAATGCGGCCACGGATTTGCAAGGTTCCCAGGGACGGAGAAGTCGGAGAGGAGGGGCGCGACGAGCGTTCAAGGGTGGATGACGGTCACCGGTCGTGGTGGTGGTGGTGGTGGTGGTGGGTTGGGCGATGAAGTTCAATGAGGTGTAGTCAAGAGTGGAGAAGGTGAGGTCGGAATCTGGGCGATACGTACCCGGAGCCCCACTCCCGCATCCCTTCCACTGGAAGTCCACTGTCATCGGACGGCGGGCGCCATCTGTGGGAGTTTGTAAGTGAAGTGGCAGGGATGTGACTCGTCAATGGAAAGCGCGTCCGGAACCGCTTGCAGTGGTCCCAACCATCGGTGTCAGGGGTCGCGGCTTCTGCATCCCGTTCGCCTATTCTTCGGCTGCCTGCCTCTGTGCAGGGGCCCCAGGCGCAGACAGAGCAGAAACCAGTAAATGCTCTCCCGGGACACGTCCAATTCAACATCGTCAAGTCCAAGTCCCGACGGGACAGCCGCCAACGTCCCTCTCTCTCCGTTCGTCTTCTCCGGCTTCCCCTACGAATACGGACTGGACGTGGACGGGACGCACAGAGGCTGCTGCGACGTCGTCTTCAACCACCAGCACACCAACACTCCGCGCCCGTTTTGCTCTGCCCTCTCTTTATGGAGTATGTCTGCCCAGACAGACCCCTCGGGCCTTCTCCATCAGCCCCTCTCCACCATTGCAGGTCCCCTTCTTTGCTTTTTTCTCATTCTATCCTCGGTTTATGTATGTCTCCAGTTGCTCGCGTCTGTGGGACAAAACGCCTCTACCCACAGCACAGAAGCGCAGATGCAGATACAAGGTATCTTTTCGTTTACGGTACGTATCTCGTACTCGAGGTCCCAGTGCGTGCCATTAGCGGCGGATACACGTCGTCCTGAGATTCTTCATTGCTTTTCCTGTTGGGACACAGTTACGTTACCCATGCTGTCGACTCCACGTTTCGACATGGATAGCTTAGACACACTCACAACAGCGCAACGCACTCTGCCAAATCTGCAAGAAAAATCCTCCAGTCAGCTGCGAAAACGCCATCGCTGCAGTTCCCAACTTCGGGGCATGCAACCAAACAAGATTCGGCTTCAATTTTCAACCACATGGCTCGACTTTTTTCCCACTTGTTTTAGCTACTAGCCTGGACCTGGAACACATCGCGGCGGGCAGGGGGTCCCGAAGCCGTGTGCGATTCGTCCTCGCTCCATCTGATTTACGGCTTCTCGTCCAGGCTCCCGAGATCGAACAAGGTTGCGTTGGACAAACGACGAGCGCCGCAACCAACAGCAGGGCCGAATGACGAGATGCGCCAAAGCAAAGGGAACCTCAGCTCGGGTAGCCGTGCTTTGAGGCACGGTAGACGCTGATCTTCTCGCCTATAACCGTTCTAAAATCAGCCTAGGGCCACGACAGAAATGAATCGGTGGAAAGCAGCGCGGCACGCCCATCGTCTTCGCGCTGCACTACTATTACCACCTTAGCTTGAGATGAGGGTAGTTAGTCGACTGGCCAGTCCAGTCTGCCCACACATCATCCAACGCTCAGCGCCATGACACACACTCACTGGATGGCACAACATGGATCGGATCGACCATCGTTTGCCAACATCTAGCTCCCGGAGCACACAAAGCCATTTTACTGCCCGGCCTACGGGGCCTGGAAACGCCAACCACACCGCTCGACCGTGCGTGGTGCTCCCGAACACCCGTCGACCCGTCATCGCCCCGACGGCTTCACCTCCTAGTGCACGTTACACAGCGGACATAAAACGTCCATGC
This sequence comes from Colletotrichum horii, assembly GCA_027406005.1. Taxonomy (NCBI): domain Eukaryota; kingdom Fungi; phylum Ascomycota; class Sordariomycetes; order Glomerellales; family Glomerellaceae; genus Colletotrichum; species Colletotrichum horii. The sequence goes on along the minus strand of JANVYB010000001.1, from coordinate 4,488,060 downwards.
TGATCATCTCCCGCCGCGTCGCGACTTCTGTCGATGTTTTTTTTTCGTTCTTTCAATCCCTTTTCCTCACCCCTTCTCGATGCCCGCCTCGTCTCGCGAGCTCTGGGTCGATCATACGGATACACTGGCGAAAGAGGCGCTCGCCACAAAACGTGGCTTTTCTCTCCTACCAAGGAAAGTCGTCAAAAACATTGTCTCTCGGTGCACGCCCTGGCTCCACAGCACCCTTCCCTGCTGGGCAGTTCCATGGCTGAGAAAAGAGTTGGTGATCCATGTTCATCCAATGTCGAGCTCCCTCGTCCGTCTCTCTCTCGCGCCGCGGTCCCCGTTGCATTCCTCCTCTTATCCACCACCACCTGGCTTGCTTCCATCTGCATGGAAGCGTCCGTTTGCCAATCCACATTGCAAGGACTCGGTCACCACATGTCTTCGATCTCCGTCACGATCCCATCACGGAATAGAAAGGCGACATCCGTGCCACCACGAGGATGGAGCTCCATCGGAGTAAGTCTATCTTTCTTTCACTTGTCTCTAGCGCGCATTGGATCAATCCCTGTGGCTAGCTGCCGTTCTTGTTGCAGGCCAGGAGCTAGCAATCCGTTCGTTCGTTCGTACGTGCGTACGCATGTAGGTACATACAATCGACGAATGCCTAGGCGTACAGCATACCCAAGCCAAGATACCTACACTACACATCATCATCAACAACACAGATGAGCGAACGCGCATCCATTTTTATCCTAGCTTGGTCGGCAATTGGCTCTCTCGACTGGGCGTTTCAATCTCGGTTTTCGTCCATCGGATTCTTGCGTGTATTTGCTCAATTTCTCTCTATCCCTCGCGACTCGCCACAGAGCTGCCGTGCCCGTCCCGGGAGGAAGAAACAAAAAAGAGATTTTCTGGGCCCAACAACGAATGGACGTTTACGGATGCTTGCCCCTCCCGCAGCCACTGTTTTCTAAGGTAGCCCACCAGCTCCCCTCATGCATCGCGTCGTCGTCCACGTCCGTCCACCATGTCCAGGTGTCTTTTTTTTGCGAACCCCGCCGTCTCACATGAACCAACGTCCATTGCTTAATCAACTCTTATTCTCACACTCATTCTGCTGTCCACACCCATGCCCGCACAGCCAAGGGCATGCCTGCTGTCAGGATACGCAGAACAATGACAGGATGAGGCAGCTGGGGGTGAGCTGAAGCACGGCAGTCGCTGGATACCTACCCTAGGTGCGCGCGTGCGCACCGTACTTTTTTTTTTTTTCTTTATTTTTATTTTTTTCTATTACCATGCTGGATTCAGGTCGGTTCATCATAATCACGGCTCAGCCTAGCCCGGCCAGCCCCAACTCATCCTCTACTTCCCTATCGTTTCTTCTTTTTCGCCGGGTACCTGCGAGGTTGCTATGCGCTTTCATCTCATGTCGTCGCACTAGGCCGTCTGGCTAGCTACCTCTTTCCCTCATGTCGAGGACAGCACACAACACAGTAGGGGATCGATGGCAAGGAAGAAAAAAAAAGAAAAAAAAAGGGTAGCCAGGTGCAGGTACTTGGGTCCCTCCTCACCGGTTCGGGACAGTGCTTTCTGTGCCTTTCCCTCCTTACCTTTCCACGTCCCATCCCGCGGCGCCTGCCTCAGATTGTGGATTGTGGATGAAGTGCAATTACCCATCTTTCTTTCCCTCCAGTTTGGAAACACCCATGACAGTGCTTGCAGCAACAAATGTAAGGCAAGGCATGGTAGGTTGCTAGGAAGGCGTGTGTGTTGCTTCCTTGCCGCATCTATTCCACTCCACGTCTCTCTCTGTCTCTTGCCTCTCTCTACCCGTGTCCCATACCTCTTTCCAGAGTCGTCTGTGTATCGATCGCATCTACCTTAGTGCACACCTGCGACTTCTCATTCTGCTGCCCCTGCTGCGGCTGCTGCTTCGCATGCTCGTCTCGACTTGCACCTACCTACCTACCGTACCTTCGTGCTTGCTTCCCGTCCCTACCTCATCTACCTACCTTACCTTGTTATTTCATTCTGCACACCTTACCTGAGGTAGCTGCGACTCCATCTCCCTTCCGTTCTTCGTCCTCTGACCTCATTACTGTTTCTTCTCCGGCCTTGACTTAAAATGTCTTGACTGGACTCCTGGGAAACTAGCATCGCATCACACATCGTCTCATTTACCTCCCCCAGTCCTCCCAACGGCCCGGCTCACCAATCCAGCCCTTGCCTCGCCTTACCTTGCCGCTCTCCCGCACTTGGTGCTTCCGCGCGCGCACACGCATGATAGGTACGCATTAAGCAAGCAGCGGGCATCTACGGTGTCTTGACGGGATCGTTGTTTTGTTCACGGTACCCTCCCCGTGCATCGTCGCCGCCTGTCTCTTTCCTTCGTCACCTTTAGTTCGTCAAAAACCCCTACGCGGCGGGCAGGCGCGCGCATTCGGGTACTTGCCTTCCCAGGGTCCCAGCCAGCCCATACAGTCGCCGCGGCTTCCTGCCTTGCTATCTCGTCGTTGCCCGTCTGTCCTTCCTCGCGAGGAAGAGGGAAACGAAGAAAAACAAAAAAAGAAGGAAACTTGGGCCATATCACACCCACCGCTCAAACAAGCAGTCGGTCCCTTCCTTCACCGACTGCAACTGCCTCTCTCCTACCTGGGAAGGAAAGGGGTCCCTCGAAGGTATATTAGTTTCTTCGTCTGCCAGATCATGACAGCTCCTCACAACCTCTTCCCCAACAGTTTCTTCTCCCGCCCACGTTGACGACCCGACCCGCGTCTCTCTCTTCTCAATTTCCTTCCTTTGGAGTTCTGTACCAGACCGTCTCTGCCGCGTATATACAGTCGCTCCCACACGGGAAATCTTGTCATCTCTCACTCTCCCACACCCATACACAAGACATCACTGCTCTTTGTGTAGCTTCCTTCGAGTGATACTCCAAGCCTTTCCTTGATTCGGGTCCTTCTCCCTTCCTCTATCCATCTCTCTCTAGCTCTCTGTTTCTTCACGGCCGTCGTCGTCCATTTCGTGCTCCACGACGCACGACAGAATAATATCAGACACCCATCTCCAGGTTTGTCGTCTCTCGACCCGGCTTACTCATCGCGGAGCCCCGTCGGTTTCTAACATGTCGGTTTTCAGTTCTCACATCAGCAAGATGGCGTCCACTGCAGTTGGTCCGGTCATGGGTGCCGCCGCGGCATCTGCTGTCCACCATATCCATCACATCGACTGTAACGCTCCAGTCGCGGATGTTCCTGGTCTCCCCACCGACTTTCCCGAGACACTGGACCTCGAATCAGCCTGGGCTGGCCCGCAATTCACCCAAGAGTCGCAGTACACATACAACCTCACCAACACAGACCTCCATGAGCTGATGGCTGCACTGAAGCACTTCAAAGGTATGCCGACCCCGATCCCTCTTCAAACGGTCTGACCGTTGACATTTCTCTCCGAAACAGCCTTGGGCCTTGACGGCGATCTTGTCAACCCAAACAACTTCCCCCTCCCTACCCTGGGAGCTGCCCTTGACCGCATCGCCCACGACATTCATCATGGCAAGGGTTTTGCCGTCGTCCGCGGCATTGACCCGCAAAAGCACTCGGTTGAGGATCTTACGGTACTCTATCTTGGCATCCAGGGGTATATTGCCAACCAACGTGGCCGTCAGGACAAGAAGGGAAACATGCTTGGTACGTGACGTTGGCTTGACCGTCCGTGCCCAGCAACATGCTAATTTCGTCCCCAGTCCACATTGTTGCAGACAACACCACAAAAGCCAAGGCGGATCATCACCGTCATTCCACTTCATCAATTGTGAGTACACCTTTGCCCATGTCGTCGTCGATGGCCTGCTAATTACGCCCTCTCTTCCAGACGTTCCACAACGAGGAGTCTGGCGACATCATCAGTTGGTTGACCAGAGCCACCGCTGTTGCTGGGGGCAAGTGCATCATCGCCTCTGCCCACACTGTCTACAACGTTCTCGCCGCCACCCGACCTGACATCATCCGCACACTGTCCCGCTCCGACTGGCCCTTTGCCCTGTATGTCCAATTGTCTCAGTGTCACCCGAAATATCCGAGCTGCTTTCCTGACTTGCTTATAGCCCCAAGTTCCAATGTCGTCCCATCCTCTTCCACCAAGATGGCAAGATCATCATCAACTTCGGCCGCACGCCCCTGATGGGCACTGCTGCGCATCCCCGACCGGCACATTTCCCCATCCTCACCCCTCGTCAGATTGAGGCTCTCGATGCCGTGGAGACCATTGCCAAGGCGACACAGATGGAAATTCAAACCCGCCCTGGTGACATACACTTCATCAACAACCTCGCAATCCTTCACCGTCGCGAAGGCTTCGTCAACGGTCAAGCACCCAGCGAGAAGCGTCATCTCGTTCGCATGCGCGTACGCAATGACAAGCTGGGCTGGTCTATCCCCGAGGAGCTGAAGCGCGAGTGGTACGACGCTTTTGAGAAGCCCGCCGACCGTGTTTGGCACCTGGAACCCATGCCGGATGCCTTCTTTCCTCTCCGAAAGTACCCAAACTAATTTTGCTGTCTTCCGTTACACGTTCATGCCGGGGAACTCTGGTGGAGCATCGTCAAAGACTGGAGAAGGGGCGTCACGGTTGCATTTCTTCTGTTTGCATTGTTTATCCCTGGGAACACGGGCTCCCTATGGCGTGGACCAACTACTGCATCATCTCTTATTTGCTTTTTCCCTCACCGGACCCTATTACCCTGGCCGCCCTCACAAAAGTTTATTCCCTTACCTTGTCATTCACGGTCAGATGAGCACGGAGTCATTGGGAGTTCACGAAGTAGAGCGCGGGCAAGAAAAAGCATGTATACATGGATGGGATGTAAGACCAGGAGTTCGTTGTAATAGAAATTCATGACCCATTCACCGTCTTTCCCAACTAGTGAGGATCGCAAGCGCTGATCATTGACCGGATGTTCCAAACGTGGAACATCGCACTTCTTTTTTTGGCAGAGATATGGGCAAGAAAAACCGGTGTGGTTTTGCCTCAGTCAAATGTCAACCGCGTGGCTGCAGGTGCGGCGGCCACTGATCACACGACCGAGGTGCTGGAACTCTACAACCATGCAGCACCGGTCAGAGAGCCGCGATCAATCATTGGATGCTCCAAGACATCGGTGAGCGGGTGCCAATGCCGGCAAAGTGGACGTCAAGCCAAATTTTACAACTGGTCATGGCCGCTCCAGACGGGCGGCTGGCCGACTTCCTGACGACCTCTGTCTCGAGCGACGGGATGCTACAGAGGGAAAACACTCGGAGCAAAGCCAGCATGCGTGTCTGGTTTGTGCAACCGCGAGACGATGGGTTTTTTTCTTTCTGGAAAAGATTCCCATGGTCAAGCGCAAAAAGCCGGTCAGTGTTCTCCATAACGGCCTGCAGATGTAGATGCAACGGGACACGACAGCATGACACGAACGAACGGCCGCTTGACCCTTTGCGGATTTGAGTTATCGGGATTTCTTCTTTTCCTTTTGCCTCCAATGTACGAATACGTGCATGTGACGCTCCCGTGTCAAGCTCACGATGGAGAGAGGGGACCAGCAGCCAAAAAAAAAAAAACAAGAAAAAAAAAAAAGCAAACACTCAAAGACGACAGGCACCGCCGCCCGATATTCCTATGAAAGGGGCAAACGGCCATCAGACAACATGTGGATTCCGGTCAGAGATGCCTTGACCGGTCAACGGCTGACCGACACTTGGGCATGGAAGGCCGCAGGCGTTGGGGCCAGGGAGTGGCTTCAGCAGTTCTCGCCAGTGCTCACCGGTAGTGGGCGGCGACAGTCGTTTCAACGTGTGGCCAAAAAATAAAATAAAGAAAAACATGCAGAAAGGCATGGCCCCAAGCGATGTCGACTCTGCAAGGTCTACCGACGACAGGCCGGTAGACGAGTGGCTGCAGGCTTGACGGGACGACGACAAGCGGTGGTTTGACGTCTGCACAGCGGCCGGCCAGGCAGGTGGTGTCGCTGCCGAAGAGGATGCATGTTCACATCGGGTGCATGCGATTGCCGGATCGTTGGCTACTACGGCGGTATGGTCAAAGTTCCCGGGGGCCTCTTCCAGGGTTGGCTGCTGGTGACGGGATCGAATGTCGGCTGGAAACGAAGACGCTTCGCTTCCGTACAAGGGATGGGGATGGGGATGAGGAAGGACGGTGGAGGAGGCATTGGAAGGAGTGGACATTGAAGGGGAGTCGTGTGGGAACCTTTTTGCTATCTTCGGAAGCGTGTCGGCTCTGTATCGAGACCCCTACGCCGGGATATTTTTCTTTTCGACTATCTTCAATGTTGAAGGGTCTGGGGTTTTGATGATGACGATGGTTGCTCTTGACGAACACCTTCCCATCGTGGGTAGGTAGGTCAAGGATTGGATTTGCAGCCTCTGCATGTATGCGCACACTACGAAGCCGGCAGCAAAGAGGAGAAGTAGGAGGAGGAGGAGGAGCTTCAGGGTTTAACGTGTTGCGCAATTGCTTTTTGAACATGCACATGGGAGGAGTTTTCTTGGGGATCGAAAAGCGACGCTGGTCCGACGTCGGCAGTGTGGGTTTCTCTGCGTCGGTCTCAGTTGCAGCGTGGCCCTCGACCTCTTCTTTTTCGTTTGGCGGCTGTCTTGCTTCTCCGCCATCTTGCATTTTTTTTTACCTGGCTCCCAGACGTTGCTTTTTTTCCTTTTTCGCTACCTACCAGGAAGCTGCTGCGTACTGTACATGACCGGGGAGTTGTCATCTTTTCCTAGCGCGGGCGATCGATCGAGGGAGATGAATGGGGTCGGGGGTGAGAGAGGGGCGTCTTTGTAAGTGAGACTTTTCAAACTTGCCTGGGGGAGGCCGTGTCGTCTGCGGGCAGTTTGGGGAGACTCCTTCTTGTTCCATCATTCGCAAAGGGCGCTAAGAGGTTTTATTTGGTTCTGCTTTTGCTGGTATTCTGCTTTATCTTTTCTTATTCGAGTTGCCTGCGCGCCAAGCGGCGTCTTTTTGCAAAGGATGAGAAGGAAAAAGGAAAAAGAATGGTGATGGGTCGCTAGCAAAAAAAACGATGAGGCAGGGAGGAGGGGTGTTCTTGAGAACGGGTAACTAATCAAAAAGCGTCTACGGCATGTGGCCAAGAACCTGAAATGGGACCATGCGCGGTCACTTTGGATTATTGAAGTGTTAGTTCGGGGTGGGCACGATGTCAGTTTTGCGTATTTGCGTGGTATCGTGCGCTTGTGTCAATGTGTGTTGGAGCAGGGGTGTGTCACTGTGCTGTGTGATAGATGACAGTCTCAACGACGGTGGGTTTTTCTCTCTGCTCGCTTGCCCTCCGGTGCCGTCTCGCCAGAGAGGGGAGGGGCTGGACTCAGAGCTGACGGACAGCTGAGCTCTGGTCACTGGTGGCTTGATTACGGAACAGCAACTGGGACGAGCCAGCAATGTCGCCGTTGAAACGTGGTTGGGCGGTGTCGAGGATGCGTCTGGGGGAAAAAGAAAAAGGCGTGATGCAGGCGTGGTTTGGCTGGATGACAGCGGACGTCGGCTGGAGCTAGTAGTCGAGGGTTATGCCTGTATCTGTGTTTTTGAGGCGTGCCTTCCCCCAAAAACGCAGTCACGTGAATTTGAAGGCGGTTGTCGAGACGTACCACCGTAGGGTATGGATACTGTGACGGGAACGTAGCTCAACAACGGTGGCCAGTGCGTGGACGGCCCGGGGGCAGCTGTCGACGATCCAATTGGCCAATAGTCCGTTTCCTCAGGACCGGATCCATCTTCCCGTTGGAAAGCCAAGACAGGCCAGATGGTCCAGGCCGTGCGTCGAATGAGATTGCCGCATTCAACGACACCTAGGTGCCGCCCCCCCTAAAGCCAGACCAGAGCCTCCCTGAGCTTGGAATCCCTCCAACGACGACGCCTCTATCGCGAATCCCATCACACGCATCACCACCGTCCATCCACCGCATCCAGGTCCCAGGGCTGCTCCCGCGGCGCGTATCATTCGCAAGCATCCGAGAGATTGTCCTTGCTCTGTTTGCTTCGTTTTTCCTGGCCCCCCTTCTCTTCACTCCAGCGCGTCCCTTTCCGCCCGTTCGTTCTGCTTTCGTCCGGGGTCTTGGGCCCCCCTTTACCCAACTTACCCGTCAAGGTGGCCAATTGGGTGTGACGGAACACCGATCCCGATAGCTGGGGGCAACGTGCCTTAGTCCGACAGCTCGAAGAATCTCTCGCCCCCTTTTCTGCATCGACGGGCATCCCGAACGCGACCTCGCTATCTGCCGTGGGTAGCGTCTGCGTCCCTCTCTGCGCGTGCATCATCAGTCCAGCAATCCAATCCGTCCGTCCAGCTAGCTACCTCTGAAGGATATCCATGGGACCGCCGCGGTACACTCGGATGTGAAACGTACCCCGTCTGACCGCCAACCTGCACCTCGGTCTTGCACCTGCCACACCCCCTCCCACGTCACGAACTTCAGGGTCACACCTTTTCTCGTTCTTGCCGCTGTCATCGGGCTCGTCTGGCTGGCTGAAGCAGGGCCAGCGTATCGTTGCTTTCTTTGTGTGCGTTGGTGGTGGAGCAGCCCGCCATCCCGAGTCATCGAGCGCAGTACGTCCGATAGGCGCGGCATCCGACGTGGTGCGCGCGCATCTCGCGGTCGTGCTTGCTGCATCAAGTTGTCTGTTTGACTCGACGACGTCAAGTTGCAGCGAAAGGGGAGGATCTCGTTCGTTTTTGTCGTTGCAAGCCGTTGATCCGTCTTGGCTTTTGACTTTGAGACTGCCGCGTGACGTGTGACAATGGCACCCCGTCAGGCCGGCTACCTCCGGGTTCCCGGCGAGGAGGAGTCCCCGTACGGAGGACAGCAGGTGCCCCGCCGAAGCCGCTCCGGGTCCTCGGGGCGGAGGGAGAAGCGCCTGCCCAGCGAGAAGCCGCTACCTGCGCTGCCGCCGGGTACGCCGGCCGACGCCACGTTCCCCATCAGCCTCGACGATGACGATGACCACAACGTCTCGCCGAGTGAGCGCAGCTACCGCCGCGCGACGGTCGCCATCGGCCTCGCCATCCTCGTCACCATCCTGGGGTTTCTGATTGCGTTCGTGGTGCTGGGGTTCGGGCTGGGCGTGGACGGTATGAGGTACGGGCCGGATGGGATGGCCAAGAACTTTGGGGGCGATGATTGTCCGTGTCGGCAGGACCCCGATGTGCCGCAGTATTTCAGGACGAGCCCGGAGCTGTGGGCCGGGCCGACGGCGACGGGAGCGGCCGCCTTCATGGCGCAGACGAGGGTTCTTCCTACCGGCAGCTTCGTCCCCAACGCGCCTCTGCAGACGGACGTGCCGATTGAGGGAATGAAGGGAGGGAATGAGAGCATCTTCAACATGATGGGGTGAGTCTTGCCGTCTGGGAAGGTGAGAACGATTGCTGACCATGTCAGATATCTCACGCCGTATCAACCCAGTCCTGGCTTTGGTGTGGAGGAGTATGCATTGCCTGAGGGTGCGGACATTGTTCAGGTGCAGGTACGTGGCCGCCTGTGTTAGTTGAGGATTTGACTGACATGTACCAGATGCTCTCTCGCCATGGGTCCAGATATCCTACAATGGGCTCCAACGTCTTTGACTTTGGGCAAAAGATTGCCAAGGCAAGCGACAAGCTCAAGGCGAAGGGCGCACTGGGCTTCCTGAACAATTGGAAGTATCAGCTGGGCCACGAGATTCTTGTCCCCAAGGGTCGCCAGGAGTTGTTTGACTCTGGCATCTTGCACTCGTACATGTACTCGTCGCTGTACAACCCCAACAGCAAGATCATCGTGCGGACGACGGTATGCTCAGCACCTGCTTGCACGACCGTTTTGTGTGACTAACGCACTTGTAGACGCAAGACAGGATGCTTAAGTCCGCCGAGTACTGGCTCGCGGGCTTCTTCGGTCTCGAGTGGACCAGGAACGCCACCATCGAAGTCATCATCGAGCAGGACAGGGCCAACAACTCCCTCGCCGGTTACCTCAACTGCCCCAACGCCCGCAAGCAGAACGGCGGCGACGAGGCGGCCAAGATTTGGGTCTCCAACTACCTCGCCAACGCCACGGCTCGTCTCAAGGACATGGTCGACGGCTTCGACTGGACGATTGAGGACACCTACGCCGCGCAGACGATGTGTCCGTATGAGACGGTCGCCTACGGGTTCAGCCGCTTCTGCGACCTCTTCACGTACGAGGAATGGGTTGGCTTTTCGTACTCTGTTGATCTTGCTTTTGCTGGAAACAATGCCTTCCAGAACCCCACAGGAGTAAGTCCCATCGTCATGCTTGGTTGATAGGGATGTGTGTATTGACAAGAAACAGCGCGCCGTCGGTATCGGCTGGCAACAAGAGGTCATTGCCCGCCTCCAGAACCACACCCTAGGCTACTCCGGCTCCCAGATCAACGTCACGCTCGACAACAACACGGAGACCTTCCCTCTCAACCAGAGTCTCTACTTTGACTTCTCCCACGACACAAACATCGCCTCCATCCTGACCGCGTTCGGCTTCAAGCAGTTTGCCCAGCTGCTCCAGCCCACGGAGTACCCCGGCAAGCACAACTTCACCGTCTCGCACATCACGCCCTTTGGCGCGCGCCTCGACATCGAGATCATCAAGACGCCGAAGCCGTTCAAGGCCGACCGGTCCGGGTACGAGGAGTCCGGGGGCGAGACGAAGTACATCCACTTCGTGCTCAACCAGAGGACGCTCCCGTTGGGTTGGAGCTTCCCCGAGTGCGACGTGGAGAGGAAGGACGGCTGGTGCGAGCTGGACACGTTCTTGAAGGTGCAAGAGGAGATGCCCAAGCTTGCGGACTACGAACGGGCTTGTCACGGGGACATTGAGACCGTGCCGTACGGCGTTGTGTATGACGGCCGACCCATGTAAGCGAAGGAAAGTGCTACGATTAGTGTGTTTGCGTGTGCTTTTGTTTGTGTACATATTTCATTCGTTTCCCCGTCTGCCCGACAGACGGGCTGTATCGTGTTTGGGTTCCTCGGGCGTAATCAAGGTCTTTAGATTTGCTTGCTTGGCGTAGATGGGCTGTGCAAGGCCCACGATTTCACCTTCCTTAGCTGTCTAATTTCATGCGAACCTGCCCTTCCGTCTCGCGGGGGGGAAATTATCAAGATGCTGACGCTCTGGGAATACGAGACTGGTGCCTGGATTGGCCGCCGCCCCGCGAATGCATTCCCGGAATGCTACCACCAGTGAGGCTATGCACAAGTTTTAGCGTGTTTTCTACTTCACAGCCTCCTTTTGAGGCACCTTTAAGATATTCGGTATCAACACCTGGCGGGTTTTCGCGTGTTTTGAGGGCTTTTCCCTCTGTTTCTCTCCCAGGTTCACGATCCTGCGAGAATGCCAGAAAAGAGAGAGACTCAGGAGCGATTGAAAGTTTGGCGTCGGCGACGTTGACATGCAAGGGATGTCATTGTGAGCCGACGGGCTCTAAGCTGAGGGTGAGATTGTCTAAGGCTGCACGGCGGGATTGTCTTGAAGATGATCTATAAGACGAGGGGAGATCTCTCACGTCGATGGATAGGTCTTGTTCAACAGCAGACGCCCACAACGTACATTCGTTTCAATAATAACACTACAATCGTTTAAATCATGAGATCCGGGGCCCTCACCGCGGTGCTCGCATCACTCGGCGCCGTGACGAGAGCGCAGAACTGCACTTTCGACTCAATCACGCCCTCCCAGGACCTCGTCTGGTGCCAATGCGAAGGCGACTACCTCTGCGCCAAACTCGATGTCCGCAATCCCAATCCCACCTCCTCACATCCTCACTTACTAACTTCCCTTTCTCGCCAGGTACCCTTGGACTACCTCAACCCGGGGCTCGCCCGCGCCACCGTCCCCCTCATCAAGCTCCCCGCGGCGCCCTCCTCCCCGGACGGCCCCTACTGCGGCATGATCCTCGTCAACCCGGGCGGCCCCGGCGCCTCGGGCGTCGAGCTCATCCGCGAGAACGGCGCCCTGTTCGCCCAGGCCATCGGGACAAACTACGACATGGTCGGCTTCGACCCCCGCGGCGTCGGGCTGAGCGAGCCGCGGCCGAACTGCTCCGCGGGGATCCCCACCGTCCAGACATCGCGAGACGTGCCGAGGCTGCAGGACGCGTACTTCCAATCCTTCATCGACTTCGGCAGGGTGCTCGGGGAGCAGTGCGCGGAGCAGGCCGGCGGGCCGACGGGGGCGGGGCGGCACATGACGACGGCCGTCACGGCGCGGGACATGCTCAGCATCGTGGACGCCTTCGCGGAGACGCCCGACGGGGCGCGCGCGGCGACGAATGCCAGCCTGCTGGACTACTACGGCGTCAGCTACGGCACGTTCCTCGGGCAGACGTTCGCGAGCATGTTCCCGGACCGCGTGGGGCACGTCGCGCTGGACGGCGTGGTCGACCCGGCGGCGTTCCAGGCGAACGGGACGTGGCGGAGCGTGAATCATCTCGATGGTGTCGTGGGCGCGTTCTTTGTGTATTGCCACACCGCGGGGCCGGAGGCGTGTGCGTATTATACGGGGACGACGGCGATGGACATCTTTGCGAGGTGGAAGGCGTCGTTTGAGAGGCTGGACGCGGGGAGGGCGGCGGCGGAGGGGTGGGGGAATAGTAGCGAGATCGCGGCGGCGCTGTTGTCGTTCAAGGTCGGGATGCTGGCGCTGGCGGTGCAGCCGCTGGAGATGTTCGGGCCCGTGGCGGAGGCGCTGGTCGGGCTGGAGCAGGCGTTGGAGGGCGGCGTATTGGGACAGTGGACGGAGCAGGTCAACGGGCTGATTGGGGACCCCGGGGTCGCGTCGTATGCGCAGTCGAGCCCGGAGCAGGTGCTGGGCGTGGTCTGCTCTGACCAGGAGAACAAGCAGTACGGCAAGTCGCTGGAGGAGGTGCGGGGGCTGATTGACCAGCTCGAGGGGCAGAGCGTCGTCGGGGAGATGTGGATCAAGTTCACGCTGGGCTGCACGGGCTGGAACATCAAGAGCGACGATGTGTTTACGGGTCCGTATGGAGGGGAGACGAAGGGGAGGGTGTTGTTTGTGAGCAACACGTTTGATCCGACGACGCCGATTGAGAAGTAAGTCTGCCGGTCACTTGTGTTGTTGTGGTTTGTCTTGCTGATGACTTGCAGTGCTATTTCCAACGCCCCGAGCTTCAAGAACGCGAGGAGACTCACGATTGAGGGCATGGGTGTAAGTCTGATCTGGTATTCTGTCTTTGACCGTCGAGGCTGACGTGGACACAGCACACCGGCTTAGCACCAAACAATACGTGTGCTTATGGGGTTGTCAAGTCTTACTTCCAGGACACGATCTGCGGGAAGGACATCTACTGTCCGCTTGAAGCAGGACCGTTTGGCGTCCAGTTGGAGGGGTCGATTCAGGAGAATCTCGAGGCAGCGGGCTTGGCGAACCTCCACGACCTGTTTTAGTGTCTCACAATAGGGCCAAATTGCAGCTTGCACGCATTCATTGCCTTCTACCAAAGTAAACCAAAGGAAGCCGAGCCTCTGCGCATATTTACGATCTCCTAGAGCCCTCAGACAAGGCTCTTTTAGCGGCCGCTTCTCCTGCCTCAACGCTCACCACTCAAGGCAGTAAGGGGCAGTATCTCTGGCCTTTGATTTGTATTGCTCCCTCTGAGTACTGTTTTCGGAGCTCTCAAGGCCCTCAAGAGCCTTATAGAGTCTATCAGAGGTCTCAGAACTTAGCCACAGGCCCTCGGGAATGCACTCATACTCTCTCCGCATGTCTCTCATAGTTACGGGCTCCGCCCCACGTACAGGCTATGACTATCACTCATGGAAGACTTTACATCATTTAGGAAGGCAAGCCTCAGTTTACGCGATATCCGTAAGTTTCCACCTGTCACGCAGTTGAATATTCCTGAAGACCCGCCTGTTCCTTATCACACTCTTGATAGCTTCTATGCAAGTAACTAGGTTTCGTGTTCTTCCTAAGCTTCTTTACTTCATAAAGCCCAGTATAGATGTGGACAACTCTAGCAAGGCCTGGTGTCAGCTAAGCATTAACCCTTTTCAAGAAGACCGATTACGAATCACGTGGGTAGCTTGATGTAACAAGTTGGAGTGATTTCTCAAGGCTTTGACATATACTAAGTCTACCACAGGAGCAATGAGCTGTGGCTCAACGGGAATCTTTCGCCATGCGTGCACTCGTTAGTTGCAGTAACAATCGCAGTCGCCTTTCGGAGTAGCCATCCATCGTCCACTGTCACCACTTTGGCACTACAATACTTTGTAAGCGAAGGAACTTCATGCCTTGATTCAACGACAAATGGTGGAATACTCACCCTGCCGTCGCATATGTTTATGCATTTGGCTGAGTCGGCAGCATTGCAATTAGACTCCCACTGGAAGTGCAGCATGGTCAGTAAGACTACATCATGTGGACAGCCAGGGACGATGGTACGAACAGAAGGATCTCCGATTGAGGCGCACGCCTGTCCAATTTGTAGATATACTTCTGCCGCAGTAGAAGAGACGCAGACCGCGGCTGCGATGGCAAGGAGTGAGAAGCGCATAGCTGAGGTGCAAATTTTATGTGTTCGGGAAAGTCGATTGCTTCTGAGGCCAACGCAATGATCGTGAAATGGTGGGAAACAGTAACACAGCCTTGAATACGAGTATCAAACGGCTCTACTGATATCTTTAAGTACCCCAATTGAATCCTTGCATCGGCAGTTGGCACCAGATATGGAATGTGTTGGACCGAGTTATGATTTAACCTTTCTTCTATTCTTTTTTAAATAAAACAGTATCAGATTGTTAGGTACTCTTACAGTCACAGAGTAATAACACTGACTCATATACAATCAATCAAATCAAACCTTAAACGTAGTAAATCTAATCGATTTCTGTAGCGTTTTGTAGCAATTGCGTACATGAACCGCTCAATCATTTACTTGGCACAAATCTTAACCAGACGATCAATGACTCGTTGTTCTAAAATCAGACGGCATGCTAGGGGAGAAGACTACCTTGCGTGTACAACTCTCCTGGATTCCAATTAACCCCACATTCTGACGCCCATTTCGAGGGCCTTGGTGCTGTTATAGGCAATTAGGATGGCGAAGTCAAGGTCTGCGGCCTTCTCAGTCGTAGTAAGAAGGAACTTCGGGAAATCGACAACACCAACTCGCCCAGGTCAAATCGGTACATCGCCTGCAACCTGATAGGTCATCTACAGTTCACTCCGAATCGCAGTAGTTGAACGAGCCCGAGTCATTGACGTCCGCAGAGACGCCAAGCATCTCGTCCAAGGGGTTGATCCATATTAAGCCTGGTTCACGCGCGCCCCGACTCAGCTTACTTCCTCGCCTCCTACGGCTTCAATGTTCTCCACGAAACTCCGGCACTCTCGGAAGTCGCAACGCGCTTAGAAATCAGAAAGCTCTCAAAAAAACATGTCAGCTATACCTATTGGTCGACAGGGTTATCTGGGGCTATGTGATGATTTCACAAGCACTTTCCAAGACAAATCTGAACTTCTGCGTGCCACTGCCAAAGCCTGGGCGTATTCATCCTCACTATGTCGGGATACTCTCTGCGCTCATGGCCATATTGACCATTCGCAGCCGCGATATCTGAACTTCGTTGTCGAGTATCATAAGTACCGCAATAACCGGCAGGCAGCAATGATGAAAATTGAGGACGCACGTTGTATCTTTTTGACAGCGAGCGAGCTGACAGGTTAGTCGTACGATTCTGTATGAGCAACAAGGTTGGAGTTCGCTTTGACCCAAAAAATGAGCGAGACCGACACATCGGTTGGCTTGTCCCTGAAATAGAAGGGTTGCGATACTGTAGTATATACCACTCAGACATTTGTGCAAGATAAATACCTTACGGAGCAGAACAACATGGTCCTTCAGAAGAGAATGGCGTTTGGGGTCAGGCGGAAGATGGAGAAGACGTTCCCGGAGCGGTACTCTACATCCTCAACCATGAGAGATTGGAAAACCTTGGACTAGCAGCGACCGAGAGAACAAGACGCAAGACTCTTGAATCCACGCCAGAATACTCTGGCGCCAGAAGAGGCGGATGGGTGTCGAAAGGTTGATCCATCTCCGCCGAAGGGATCTATTCAAGCCTTCAACGGTGTCTCCGAACACTGTCCAATGTCATCGTGATCAACACAAACACCATGGACAACAGGCTGGATTTGTCCAATCTTACGGTGCCTATGTATACGACTAATGATATAGCCACTATCAGCGCGCCCTTCATAAAGTTGGCCAGAGATGTCCGTTGTTGCCTGCGAGTCGAAGGATTCTGGAAGAAACAAATGAAGCCGTGACAACGAATCTTCAGTCCAACAAACAGTCGCACAGGCGATTGAGAAAAGAACTTCAGCAAGACCATTTGACATTATGCTGAATATCTCGAGCACAAAGCTCTATGTACAAGCAAACAAAGCGTAAATGACAAGAACAACGTCTGAGTGTGTGCTTCTTCATGAACTTAAGCACCACCCTTTTTCATGATTCATCCACACCAATCTAACAAATGTTTCCCAACACGGGTATCAATCGCTAATCCAGTATTCCAGAAAAAACCATCCCTTTTTACTCGCTAGAAGTGTCCTGGCTCTTCGGGCCCGGCTCGACCTCTCCGTGTCCCTCGCTGTTGGCGATGGCACTCTGCAGAGCGCTCGTCAGGTCGACGTGGAAGAACGGCCTGTTCAGGCCGTGAACCACGACACCTCTCCTCTTGGCGGCCAAGCCCCTTGTGCTGCGCTCATGATGCAAGCCCGTAGATGACACGGGGTCAATCGCGTCGTAGGCCCCGCTCTTGCCAGATTCCTCATCCGCGTGACGGGAGTTCCTGGCGTGGGACGAGATCTCCTTCTCGTTGGCCTCCTTCTCCGCGACCGCCGCGGCCGACTCGGCACCACCGATCTCGGCGACGCTGAAGATGGACTTCCAGCGGTGCTGCAGGCCGTCGCCGCGGTCAGCCGGGAATCCGAAGCCTGCGGCGACAAGGGCGCGCTTGGTCCAGCGGTTGTTGATGCAAGCGATGTGCCAGTTGACCTTGTCGGGCGCGGCGTAGCGGTCAAGCTGGTTGCGGACGTCGATAAGCTGCTGGATGGAGGTGAGATCGACGTTGTTCACGCAGCTGAAGTCGAGGATGACAGCCTTGAGCGTGGGCTTGTTCTCGGAAGCGGCGATCTGAGCGGCGGCCTTCGAAGCCTTGCGGGACGGGCCGGGGTCGTTCCAGGGTCGGTCTCCGAGGCGACCGTAGCTCTGGAGGTTGGTGCGGCGAGTGCGCTCGAAGACGTACTCGGTGAAGTACTCAAGGGAGTGGCTGGCGTTCGGGTAGTTGAAGCCCTCGGAGAAGCGGTAGATGAAGATACCGGGGTAGGGCTGATCGAGTTCAACCTCGGGGTTAGTACCATCGCCGTGGTCGATCGGGAGGAAGACATTGCGAGCCGCGTTATCGCCGGCATCGAAGGTGCCGTACTCGCCAACGACTTGCCTGTGGTCCTCTCCGATGACATGGTCGCCGATAACGGAGTGGATCTTGACCTTGCCAAGGAATCGGCCCTGGCCTCTGAGGATCCGCCAAAAGAGGAGGGCGGCGGAGATGACGACGGTAGCGTAGATGCCGTTTTCGATGGAAGAGAAGACGGTCACGAAGACACCGACGAAGAAGATGACAACCTCGAAGGGAGAGACACGCCAGAACTGGTAGACGGTGTTAGGGGGCGTAATCAAGTCTCCGACGGCGTGGATAATGACGGCGGCAAGTGAGGCACTAGAGATGTAAAAGAAGACGGCCGTCAATGCGTAGATAGCAAGCAAGACGATGAGACCTGTGATGACACCAGCAAAGGGGGTCCTGACGCCAGCCTTGGACTTGATGGCGGTACGGCTGAAAGATCCGGTGGAGGGGTAACCGCCAAGGAATGGAGCGATGACGTTCGTAACACCGATGGCGACAAACTCCTGGGAGGGGTTGATGGTGTAGTTGTTGACACGACCGAAGGACTTGGAGATGGCGACGTGCTCGATGACGAGAACGATGATACTGGCGGGAAGGAACGGCAGGAAGGCACTGATCAGGTCGGTGTCGATCTTGGGGGTACCGACGTCCTGGAAACCTGTACAGAGTTAGTTACGGGAACCAGTCGAGAAGAGTTGTTGGGTACAAACCTCGGGGAACATCGCCAAGAATCTTGAACATCGGGTTGTCGCGCCTGTGCATGTTGACCAGCCAACTGATCATGGTGTAGAGCAGGATGACGAAGACAGTTCGCAAGGTTGACAGGAAGAAGAACAGCTTCGACCTCTGAGGGTATTTCTTCGCGGCCGTGGTGAAGATGTATCGGAGGAGGTAGAGCCAAGTCAGAGCAGTCAAGCCCATTGCGGCATCCATCTTGGTCTTGGGGAGGTTCTTCAGGGTGTTGATGAGGACCATGTAGGTAGCATCACGAGTGTTGACACCCTTGATACCCAGCAGCGTCGTGAGCTGACCGACCGCAATGCTGATGGCAGAACCAGTCATGAAGGCGGAAAGCGAAGTCAGAGAGATCAGGTTGACGATCCATCCCATGCGAATCAGACCGATGAACAGGATGATGGCACCCGCGATGATGGCCAGTGCCGATGCAATCTGATGTCCTGCGTACTGGGGGAAGTCGGCTTGAACATCGGTAATGAGGTTACCGACAACAGTTGACATGACAGCGACAGGCTGGGGTCTGTTAGTAGCGCACAAAACTTTGCTTCAGGGGCAAACCTACGCCAATCGTAATATCCTTGGATGTAGCAAAGAACCAGTAGAGGATGACACCCATGAAGGATGAGTAGAGACCGAATTCGGGATCGAGCTTCGCCAGCAGCGCGTACGCCATGCCCTGAGGAACTACCACGGCACCAACAGTGACACCGGCAACCAAGTCACCCATGAACCACTGCAGGTTGTAGTGGCCAATCCAGGTGAGGAAGGGGAAGAGGGAGCGGATGTACTGGACAACCTCTTCGCCCGTGGGCACAAGTTCGAGGAACCATTCTGCGGTTGTCGGCTCCTCCTCGACGAAGGTGTCTGATGACTGAACTGAAAAGACAGACTCGCCACGAAGCATCTCCTCGTTCTCGGGCCTGTCGAGCTTGATGCCCAAGACCTTGGCCAGGCCGTGGCCGATCTTTGAGCCTGCGCCCGGCATGTTGATTTAAATGGCGGGTTTTGATGTGGTCGGACAGGCGGCTAAGAAAGCGAGTAACCAAAGGTACTTGCTGACTCTCTCTCAAGGGAAGACGCCCCCAAGGATATATAGGACTCGCTGGGGCTACCGTGCCACACACGAGTTGGGCCCTTGCAAGCTGCCCCGGAATAAACCGACTGAGCGGTGGATGAAAGGAATTTGAACCAGGGTGCGATATATGAGAGCTGAATGTCGCAAGAGGTGACTAGAACGCTTTCAGGCCTCGAACCTCGACGGAGGTGGCGGTTTGGGGTAGTAGGTGCGAAATTGACACCTCCCACAAAGCCCTTGCAAAGTTGCGCAATCGACTCAAGGGGATATTAATTGGTCGAGACCCAACTCAATGACGAGTTCGTGAACGCCCCCCGACTCAGGCAGACAGTAGTGATCCGACGGCGTCTGATAAAGGCCAACTGGTGCGCTCGCAATCACACAGCTGAAAAGAAAAGGTGTGTCCGTTTAGAACAACAGTGACGATCAGGTGTCAATGTCGAAGGACCGGAGGGTGTTGCGGGCGCGCGAGGCGGTAAAGTTGTGCAACTGGAACGGAAGCTCTTCAAAGCTCTTCGAAGCTCTTCAACAGGTTGTCGAGGACGGGCCTCGAGGTTATTAATTGAGTTCAGAGACTTCGGTAGTGGAGTGCCAAGTGCCAAGCAGAGGCTCTACGGTTCTCCCGCTGGATAAGACGATGGATCTCGTGGGCCAAGAGATGTGGCTCCGGGATGACGGCGGCGGCCAAGAAATGAGTATGCTGCAGAGAGGCCGAGGAGAAGACGACGGCGAGAAACGAGAAAACCCTGACGGGGGGTGGACGAATCACTCAGGATGCGACTGTCAGGGAATGATGGCGCGGCTTTAACAGGCGACAATGTCCCAAGCAGAAGTTGGAGGGAGCGGAAGAGTCTTTTGTTATGGTGGTTGTACGGGCACTCCTCCCGCGATGTCGAAACCGGGGCGATGTCGCCATCGAGTCTTTGCCAGACCAAGCTTAGCGGGGCCTCCGATGGGGACGGGATATGCTGCGAGTCCAATTATCTTATACCCACAACGCGAGGAGGTACCTGCGCGTTGTTGGTTATTTGATATTGGAATGACACAGGCAGGCAGTACAAATGCGAATGCTTGCTCAATTGATTTTTTTCTTTAGGCGCCAAAGACGGAAGAATGCCCGCGTGGGGGAACGGGCGATGCTCGAGGCGGTCTCACTCTCGGAGGTATGCGTCGCGTGGTCAGCCAAAGAGACTGCAAGGTCGAGCCACGGGAGCACCCAAGTTGTGTCACAAAGAGTGCGGATGCAGAGTACTCGAAAGAGTTGTTTGTACGTACAACTCGCATGGGAGAAATTCCGGGTCCCTTATCCCCGGGTGGACATTTTGCAGAATGCCAATGCCGGGAGTGTCGTCAGTCATGGAGCCGGGGCGAAGTGTGCCTTGATGACAGAGGTGATAATATGGAGATGTTGAAAAATCAGAGCTGACGGTCGGATGAGGTATGTGCTTTCTGTTGTGCAACAAGTGTTCCAACAGAGGGGTCGAGTCTCCAGCGAACTACCGCTTCGGGTGCGGGATTGGACGATCTGGCCAATGGGCTTCAGCTTCTGCAACTCGGCGATGGTGCAATAGCACCCTTGTTTGAGGTGATGGCTAGTGGAGCAGATGGGTGCGGAGATGCTCAACCTGGTTGGGCCATTTTTGAGATGGACTGCTGCTATTGAGGCAAAGTGCGGTACGAAGCTTTCCCTGCCGTGGATGCCAACCGGGCTGTTCCCTGACCTTGTCGGAATTAAACTCCAAAGACGCCGACACGGTCGGAACGCCTTCGCACAGAACCAGGCCTCAATGGTTCCAATGGCTTTTAAACGTGCGAATCAGACCGGCCAGGCGTTGGCTGGACTCGACTGGAGGGGGCCATGCCATCGTAGTGACAGATGGATGAGAGTCTGGAGAGACAGGGGATGGGCTGGCCCCCAGGTCCAGGTGATGGGGTTTGTGGATGGGAGTGCGAACGACGACTCTGTCAGCTCTGGCTGGAATTCGGATCCGTTACAAATCGACGCTGGACTCGGGGCTCCGTCGGGCGGATGTGGTTGCGGATGACCACACGTCATGGGTGTCCGCTTGTACCACGGTACAACACTGCCAAGACGCCCACGACGCCGCATGACGAAAGTCATGCGACACGTGCTGATGACAAAGCACTCGTGAGATTGTTTTTCCGGGCCGGACACCTCCTTCCTTATGTAATCGATCCTTGTGGCGATACAGACCGACTGTGGCTTCAATATGTGGCGTATCATCTCTTAAATTCCCAAGCATTCCCGACGGCCAAATGCTTGGGATATCCAGGTCAGTCGAACCCCTTTACCGTGCATTACCAGCCACCGGCGCACCACCGCCCGGGACTGTTGACTCGGCGACTCTAGTCTGCCGAGAGAAGAAGAAGGAAAGAAAAGAATGCTCGGTAAGGCCTTCGCGCCGTCAGGAAGCGATCGCCTTCAACGACCTGGAGGCTTCCACTTCGGGGGCTGGATGCCCTGAAGCTCACTGCCTCGATTGCCTTGTTCGGCGAGAGCTGAGTGCATCAACCACTCAGGAGCCGTAGAAGGCGGGAGCTGAAGCCTCAAGGCCCCCAAGCGCCCGGACGGCAACGCGTAAAAACACGGCCGCTACAGCGACCGCGAACCCCCCCTAACCCCCTCTCCGGCCCCCTCCTCTCACCGGGCAACTGAGCCGCCTTAGTCAGAAGGGAAACATCAGCAACACCACAACCATCGCTGTGCGCCTGTGCCTGTGCCTGTGCCATCGGCAACACCAAAAACTGCAATCACCAACCTCCTCACCCCGCCCTTGGGCCAAAAATAGCAGTCCACGAGGTGTTCCTCACCTCGCTACACTGCAATTGCCCCCTTTTTTTGCTGGGCATTATCTTTCTCTGTCCCCAGGGCTCTACTTTTCGTCTGGATATTCCCGTATAATTCGTTGTAATTCCCAATTCATAGAGTGAATGTAGCCAAAAACCACCCCTGCCTACGTTATCTACCTTACCTTATTCCGCATATTCCCCTTCCATTCGCAAACATGCCGTCTAGTCCGACCAGAGATCCATTCACCGGCCCCCCGGCGCCGCATGCCTTTGTGCAGTCACACGCGAAAACCACCGAGCTGCTCCCGCCCCCTTCGCCGCGGACGCATCGCGCTCTGCGCAAACTGCAGTCGGCGCACAACCTTGGCTCCAAGGCTGCCCTTCAACAGATCCCGCCCCTGCAGCCCTCCTTGATCGCGCAGCAGCGACTGACCCAACGCAACATCTCGCCCACGCGACGCGATGCGAGCACCTCTTCCGCCATGAACGTGAACAGATCACCGCAGCGAGGACGGTCCAACAGCGATGCGACGAACCACCACCACCTGAACGCCATGGCCGCCACGAAGCGCAGCATGATGGGTATCAACCCGCGGTACCTCAACATGTCGCTACACCAGCTCATCAAGGACGGTCCAATTGAAGGAGATACCGTCGAGGCATTGGGAATGGCCCGTCGCAAGGTCTTGAGCGAGGGTATCAAAAGCGACAGTGACGGCATGGTATGTACTTCTCCCCTACCTCACGTGCCTCTTAACCTAATGCGCCATTGGACAGTCTACGCTGCGCATCTACGTCTGGATCATCCTCCTTGACACTCCCGTTCTCCCCACCGACGACTACCTTGCTCTCATCCATCGTGGCGCGTCCCCGGCGTACTCCAAGATCCGCAACGATACCTTCCGCACCCTCACCACCGATCCGCTGTTCCGCCGACGCGTCAGCGAGGCAAGCCTCATCCGCCTCCTCAATGCCGTCGCCTGGCGCCTGCACGACGCTCGCGAGCAGCAGCGAAGTCGCGATCGCGACCGCTCCCTCAGCCGACCCAGTACCGGACGAAGCTCCATATCCCACGACAGCTCGACCTCGACAGCCACCGCGCACTCCACGAACCCCGCATCCCCTTCTGCTCGCAACCGCGCGCGAGCTTTAACGTTGACGACGGAGGGCTCCGAGTCTTGTCACGCGGCCGAGCCGGGGACGTATGTCCAGGGGATGAATGTGCTGGCAGCTCCCTTCCTGTATGCTGCGCGC
The DNA here is from genome assembly GCA_027406005.1 of Colletotrichum horii. Taxonomy (NCBI): domain Eukaryota; kingdom Fungi; phylum Ascomycota; class Sordariomycetes; order Glomerellales; family Glomerellaceae; genus Colletotrichum; species Colletotrichum horii. The sequence continues at coordinate 4,464,688 of JANVYB010000001.1, read as the reverse complement.
AGTGAGGCCGAGGCGTTCACTGCGTTCTACACCCTGCTTACGCGGGAGTGCCCCGGATACATTCGAGGCGCGATGGACGGTGTTCACAAGGGCTTGGCTCTGGTGGACAAGGTCTTGGCGACTGTCGACTCCAAGTTGAGCGGATACCTTCACTCCAAGGGCTTGACAGCAGAGATCTACGCATTCCCTTCCGTCCTCACATTGTGCGCCTGTACACCTCCACTGCCTGAGGTCCTGCGCCTGTGGGACTTTCTCTTTGCCTACGGGCCTCACCTGAACATTCTCTGCATCGTCGCCCAGCTCATGGGCATGCGGGACCAGCTGATGAGCTCGCCGAGGTAAGCTTCTCCACGCAAGTTGGAACACCAGATCACTAACACAAGACTAGCCCTAACAAGCTCCTGCGCTCTTTCCCTTCGCTACAGGCGGACAAGATTATTGAACGCACGCTCTGGATCATTGAGAGAATACCAGACGACACATACGCCGCCATCGTCACCCACGCCCAGTAATCGATAAACTGCGGCCCAGGGGTTCGGAACACGTAACGACGATTCCTTTTGTGATGAATGTCGCAACGCCCATTGTACTATACCAAATACCTTTACGACTTGATGATGGAAACTCAAAAATATGGATGGGGGGTACCGAGACGAGGCTTAATGATACGATGCAGCCACGGGTCCAGGAACACGAGAAGCACGATGAAGGGGGGACGACAGACGAAAGCACGTTGCGTCCCCTCATGTATATATGTTGAACTTAATTAATATGATTTTATGCCGACGAAGGATGGGTGGTTGTCTGACTGGGTGAAGTGAAGTCTCCTAGCCGTTGCCATGATTATCGTAGCCGGAATTTAGCCAATTGCCAGGCTCACCCAAGAAATGAAGATCTCGGCTGCGCTGCCGGAGAGGCTACGTCTCCTACCTACCTACCTTGATAATCCAACCAGCAACGCTTGCAAGCTGAGGCTGATATGGTGGCTGAAGTGGGCTGGCCGTTAGCAGCCATTGCCTAGCGTTTACTCTAAGTGAAGGTCAAGAGTGCAAACCTATGAGTCTAATAGATTCGGTCCGCGTAGATCGATCTTAGCAATCTGCCTTTTGTTTTCTCTCGTTCTAATCTTCCTCACCTATAGATGCCGTCTACCCATGTTGTCGCACATGTCGCGACTGCTGCCGCCGCTTCCACCGATACGTCAATGTCGCATTTATTCCATGAATACGATTCTCCATGGAACTCATCCTTCGTCGGCACCTGCCGTGCTTCACAGCCCTTATCACGACGACAGAAAATATCAGGGCCACCAGGAGCCGGGTGTTATCTTGGGCAAGCGCATCAACTTGGGCGTCTGCATGTGAGGGACAATGGTGAAAAACGTCATCTTTCTGTCAGTTGCCACAAAAAAGCCTTCGCGAGATCTGGAAACGTTTCTGTGAGATTCCTAGCTTCAGCGACAGGCGAAAGATATTCATATTATTTCTGCTGGGGTTCCTTGACGCCTTGCAAACTACTTTGTCGTGGCAACGATCAATGAAGACCCATATACGTGAAGTCGGCTAGCGTCCAATGATGATTGACCTAGTGTGGTAACAAAAGCTACGCTTGCGCTCCCGCAATCGTGGTTCCACTTTTGCGACACCTAGCATATAACATAACTTAAGCTTGTCATCTTTGTCTGAAATCATCCCAGTCAGGATCTTCGTGGTCATCCTCCTCACAAAAACCGTTGGAAGCGCTGTCGCTCGTCAGAAACTCAGCTGTCTGGAGATACATTTACCGCAAACAGACAGTGAAAGATCAACACCACCTTTAAGACGTATTCTCGAGGATGATCATTAGAAGACGAGGGGAGTTGACGGACAACATCGACCTACTGAAATTCATATACCGACAGCAGCAAAAAACCAAATCGGGGGCTAAATGTGGTCGATTCTACATTTTCTGGCACAATCCTTCCACCACAATCACTGCCGCTCTCACGTCTTCGATCAGTAGCCATGATAAGTAGTAGGTGTGTTCAAACAAAATGACAGTGCGCTCAGGTTTCTAAACGTTCTACTCAGGCGTGTCTGTTCTCTGTAAAACGCACATGAATTATAAAGTGGCTACGAGTTGAACTTTCTAGGTGACGATCTTGTCCTTGAACAACTTTTGTGGCTGACAATTCTGGGAGCTATCTGCGGCATGTGAGCCCATACCGGGTAAATGCGCCGTGGTTGGAAGTTTCGGACAGTAGACGTGGTTAGAATCAACACGAAACGTGTGAGGACACTGGCGGGTTGACGAAGGAGCAACTACATTTGTCCATCTGTTCGAAAGAACCTAGCGTCAGCCCAGACTCTGAGTAGCTTTCACTTCCGACACCAGTTTCAGGTACGTCAATCCAGCTAAATTGTCACAGGAAAAGCCAAAGGAGAACATTGGTTTGTGAAAGAGTAGTCCTTCGCCACCAGATATACTTTTGGGTAGTGAATAGGGGATGCTCATCTCCTCAAGAGTCTGCTTTGAGGAAAAGCAGCTTGCGCTGGCACTGTCTGGTATATAAATGATCAAACACAAATTATGGTAGATTGGTTATTCAATTTCATGAATTGGATCTCAGTGGTTGTTGTTGGGTGCCTCCCCGCTAGTGGTTGACGACACGTCCACAAATGACCACGCTGAAATGTGGCAGCTGATGATGAAGGATCCGTCATCAGTAGCCTCCAGTCTTTCGAATGAGAAGACTCCATCAAAGACGACGGATACTAGCGACATTCGTGGCTGGTGGTTGAGAAGCGCCACCTCGTGAGAGTTAAAGCCTCACATGCGATGTCTGCATCCCGGATCGCGAGGGATGATCCGCTCGAAGGAAAAGCAAACATACAATTTTGTGTTGACTGCAGCTAACACAGCATACCAAGTTTATACTTAAACTCTAGCAGGAGAAGTCATCAGTGCCGTCATGATTCAGATAAGCGAAACGAATACGAGATGGTCGAATGAAGATTCTTTCCAGGTGCTTCAGCACATCATATAAACCCCGCAGTCCAAGGATTAGTTGTTGGGCAATTATACTCGCTGAATCCCCAAGCACAGTGCCTTGATTGTGGTACGAAGTCTTGATGATAGCACACTAGCATGGCTGCAAGTCAACCCTACACTACCTTTACCGGTTCAACGTCTCTCGAGCATTTACATGCGAATAACCTGAAAACGAGGGTGACGTCCAACGCCGAAACCAAAGGTCGCATCATGTAGAGAATGCCCGACTCCTGCAGGCCTCACTAGGCGAACCCGCATCAAGTATACCAGACACGTCTTGCTGGCTTCTACTCTCGAAAGGAAGTCGACAAAGCTGGCAAACATTGGGATTCTAAGTGTGCTAAAGGAAGTTCCCAAAGTATTAATATACTTTCAGGCTGACGTCTGATGTGTTCACTGCCTCCGTGATCGTTAGCTGCCTTCTGGCCCAACACCGAATCACCCCATATATGAGTATAAGTTTGGTCTCTGAGAGGGGCTTCCTGTCCTTTCAGCAGAAACAATGATCTTGGAACGCATCTCAAGTGGATGTGCGGACGGTGTTGGTGGAAGTGACTTACGCGATACGTAATACGGGGCCTCAGTCTTCATAATGATCAGCTACCTAAGGAGGCTCTGCCAACATGAATAATCGCTCACGTAATTTCTAAACATCTCTGTACAGTTATTCACAATTGAGTAGGGGTTATTCAGGCTTCATGCCCTCAGCGATGTTGGTCTGTCATGTTAATTAAACTGCCATTCCCTACCCCTCAACTTTCTAACGCATACATACAATGTCCAATCGGATGTTGAACAATCTTCTTTTCTTATCATACCTTTGTCATGAATCGTCAAACAAATGAATACAAGCCTTGGTCAAAATACCCGGCTGAGTGACATCCAGGTGATGCACGTTTCCCATCTTCCAGCACCCAGAACTCCAAGCCCTCCATCTATAGTTATAATCGCTAACAACTCCGCAAATGGGTATCCGAAACTCCTCTACTGCTCCAACTTTGAACGCTGCACCGGCTGATCATGCGCCATCTTCTCCTCTCTCCTCGGTCTCTCGTCGTCGTCGCTGCTACTATGATCAGACACGCACGTCGTAGACGGCAACACATGGTCGATGGAGTGCGACGTGATGTCGATGGTCGTTCGGACGTTGATCACGGGCCTGGGCCAGGGCTGGGGCTCTCGGTGCTGATACCTCTGCCCGAGGTCCGACGACGGCCTGGATTCGGGGTACTCGTGCTCGTCGCTGCCCCTGTCTTCCCGGGCGGTCTTATTGAGCTCGATATCGGAACCCTCAGGCGACAGCGCCCTCTCGATGTCGTCGTACGTGCGAGCGGTGGAGTCGCTATGGTCGGTGATCCCCTTCGTCCTGGGAGTGGCGGCCTCTTTGTTGATGGGATGACCAGAGTTTGGTCCCGAAGGACGGGAGTGTTTGCTGTTTGTGCTCCATCCGAAGCCCCAGCCTTGGAAGAGGGGTCGCATGCTGGTCACTGAAGCGGCGATGATGCCGAGGGCGGGCTCCAGTACGGTCCAGATCGCAATGTCGCTGTTGGCAGGGTGTCAGCATTGTCTCTGTGATGAGGTGGTGGGCACACTTACATCGTCTCGTACAGGAAGTCCGTGGAAATAGCAAGGCGTCTGATAAAGGGTATCCGAATGATGAGAGCCACACCGGCACTATATTGGTATTAGCAAGGGCGCACGTCAGATGTAAGATCCGGTAACTTACACCATGCCCATGCTGAGAAGCACGGCGACCAACGCCTTGGTCCGGCGGTTGAGATTGACATTCCATAGCAAGGCTATCGGTAACAACCCGATACACCAGTCTGAAACCGCCGAGATAATGCTGTGCGCGATGGTGGCGTCGGGAACGATGTTGTAGTTGATACATTTACCCTTCTCGCCGTACAGCTGTCTCCAAAAGTATGAGGGCGGACTGCACTGGAACGTCATGATGAAGAAGTAGGCGATGGAAATGAGCAAGACGATCGCCATGTTGACGTAGATGACCCATCGATGGACCTTGTTGAGGGCAAGTCTGAGGAGTAGCAGACAGATGGACGTTCGGATCGCGAGAGTGATGGGTGAGTAGATGACTTCGCAGATGTACCACGCCCTTAGGGAGATGGCTGCTTGTTCAACCGTGAGCTCTGTGAGGTGTTTCCCGGTGGCGCCTTGGATGACTCCGTGGAGCGCGACGGCGCCGTAGACTGTGTACATGATCTATAGTCCGCGCGTGAGTATGGCTGATGGGGAAACGAGAGTTTTCCAGACTTACCATTGCGAGGAAGATGAGGTAGTCGTCGGCCCCAACACTCTTGACAATCCGTACCTTGACATACGCTCTGGCGAGTGTGAAGACGCCAGCCGTGATGAGGAAGGACAGCTGCACTGCGAACAGCGTCATGCCACGGTTGTGGACATCGCCGGGAGCGTCTCGCGCAAAGATGAGACTTGTGTTATCCATCTTGACAGAATGACAATAGCTTTGTTTGAGGAGCAAGGAGAAACCGCCATCAGCCGTGCCATGATCATGGGATGGGGAGGGGACTTATAAGTCCAGGCTCCAGGCAAAGTCGTGCCGACCCCATCTGTCAAAAAAGAACTCCTTCAGTGGGGGGCCTAGGAAAAGAAATTGAAAAAGAAATACGGCGTTTATGGAGGGTTCTCTGGCGGTATGATGGCGAGCGGGTTTCTTGTTCAGGTACGTCTGCGAGCCGATGGATAGAGGAGCGCACTCGCATCTCCCGTGCAGGGTCGGGCAGGGATCAGATACTTCCGCGTCCCAGGTTTTGAGTGGTCCACTGGGAAAGTAAGATCAGGGCCGTCTACTATATACGGGCTGCATGTTGTATGCATACATGTAGGAACGATATTGCCAGCTGACAGGTGCCCACCTTCGAGGCCCCGGTGTGTCTGCAGCCCCGAATGGCTCCTCTGCAAGTGGTATGCATCTCGAAAGAGGCGAGAATCCACAGCTGGAGAAAAGAAACCCCCACTGTCAGAATTCGGCTACCAACATGATCGAGAAATCAGACGAACAGATGTCGGTGTAACTGGAATCGTGGCTGGACGAGTCGTTGGGTCAGAGGAGTCGGGCGGATACTACTCCCAAGTGTTACGACTTCCGTGAGAAACGATCGACTAGCGGCGTGAAAAGTGCCGTCGCCAGGCAGAGAAACTGCTCGTGACCAAAGCTCCTCTGACCGGGTCTCTTCATCCTTGATTCCGGGTATCATATGAGACTCGGTTCCTAAAGCAAGATTGAAATATGATATATCTCGCATATCAGTCCTAGTCTTCGAGGGTTGGATCTGAAGCCCACATTGTGGGATCTTGGCACCGCCTGACCACAACCGTGCTTCTGAGCCTCGATTACCGAAGGCATGATGTGTCACCTTCTGCAAACGCAGAATGTTGCGTGATGCCGAAGATGTCTTAGCTATCACGTCTTGCAGATATCACGGTGGCGGAGGGTCCGTGGCCGTCGAACCATCTGGAGATTCGTCAGTACGCTATGGCCATTCGAATCCCACGAGAAGAAGAAACCATCCAGAACCAGCTTTGGGCCTCAAATTTGGGAACAAAGAGGTCTTCACTCGATCGCTCACTTCTCGTTCATGATATCCGGAGCGGAGCAAGCTCGATTTTAGCCGTCTGGCTCATTGCTCTCCATCGACCTGATCCACATCAAGCTAAAATATTATCGCCCCCAGCAATTTCGATAAACTTTTTTATCATTCGTATTGCAATCCAGCAAAGTACCGACGGCGATTTGAGAGTTCCGCCTGAGTTCCGCCTGACCGTGAAATTAGCACGAGGTAGATTGCTGTTGATTCTGATGGGAGACACAGAGCTACACTGGATGATCCGTCTGAATCCTGCCATCTCCTTAGGCTCCTCTCAGGGCAGGGCTGGCAGAGGGTGTCGTACGATTGTAGGAAATAAGGCACGTAAGGTAAAGTGACATGCATATCACCCACATTGCAAGATGGACAGGTGCGATGGGTGGGTAGCAGCCGAGAGCTACATCCCAGGAGTACCGGCCGTAGGCCCAAAGCTCAGCCTTTCCCGCCCCAGGTCCAGGGGTCCTTTATGAGCCACTGGGGCAAGCCGGATTGATCGGCCAACGGTCGTGAGCGCTTGGCCTGCGAGGTTGTCGGAAATGTGGGCGTCCAACGGGGAAGACGGCCCAGGCCAAGCCGGCGCAAGAGTCCAAGACTTCAAGTGACCTGTCAAATGCAACGGAGTGGGCAATGAGCAGAGGACCCGGACTGTGAGCAGAAAGGATCGGATTCTAGCCGTATATTCGTAACGGCTGACGGTTGCTTCGTAGGATGGGCAAGAGAAAAAAAAGAAACGTGTTGGCGCTATGCGGAGGGGAAGTCGTGGTGGAGGTCGAGCAGCAGCGCTGCGGAGGCCAGGGTGGCACAGGCCCGGGGGACCTCCGGAGGCAGGGGCCGAGGGTTCATCTCGCCAATCGATTAGAAGAGGGCACCTCCAGTCGCGATACCGAGGATTCCTACTGGGGCAGATCTCTTGATGCTGGGCAGGTGCCGCGGTGGCATTCGGGGCGGGACATGTGTGCCTGCCAACGTCTCAAAGGTTGCATCTGACAAAAGCTTGGGGCAGCCTACCGGCCGAACCGCCCTCGACAAAGGTCTTTGATGTGACCCGGCCTGCGCGGCATCATGCTTTGCTTCAGGTTGCGAGACGCCCAGGGCGACGTCGAGATCTGATCGTGTCGAGGTGACAGCTCATGAAGCGGAGCCGGCGCTCCTCCTCCGTCCCTGGTTCCCCGGCTGCACAATGCATTGGTTTGGGATGAACAGGACTGGGCTGGGCCATCAAGTTTTCGTTTCCCTGGCCGAAGCCGCGTACAAAGAGAACTCTGTCGAATTCCTGCAGCTTATTTCTTTCTTTTGTGGTTTCTCGTGCGATCGATTTGAAGAGTATTTTCGTCGTCGCTGTTGTTGGACCCGACACACGAGAAATGGCCAGCAAAAAAATGACTCGTCAGTTCGAAGTATCTTTGAGTGGCCCGGAGACCCTCTCCAGTATCCGCTACTTTGGCAATTATGCGCCGCTACTGACTCGCTCGGTTTCTTTTCTTCATCTCCTCGGGTCTTTTGCGAAATGTCTCTCGGGAGTCGGGAACGGCTTACCAGCCACGTTCGGACTATGTCGGGCAATGTCTAGCCTTGAGAAATGGCGCAAAGAAGTTGTCTCGTGGTAATGTGTCGAGAACACCAAAAGTTGCCCAAAAACATCAGCTTTAGGAGCCACCATTATGCCCTTGGAACCCTCCAAGTTTGCCTAGGTTTAGGTACCGCTCACATTCAACGCAAAAAGCCGAAGGCTGGACAGCTGATAACAGCTTCAATATGCCGTATTGCCATCGCTGTGAACGCCGGCGCTGGCCTCTGGAAAATGAAACTTTTTGGCCCGAGGTCGAGCCGTCTAGGAAAAAGAAAGCGTTCTAGTTTGATGGTCAGATTATGACGTTGCGAACGTGGGTCCCCTCTCGCTTGAGGACACCAGTGGCTGAACAGCGGAGGGGTGAGGGGTAGGACCACGAAAAATAAAATAATGGAATATCGGAGCTTGGTAAGCGTGACTTCGGGCGTTCAAGTGGCCTTGTGACAGCTCTGACCTCCGAGAGATGTCCTGAGAATGCCCCACATTGACACCGATCGCCGTTGGAGTCGCCGGCCTAAATTGCGGAGGCGGGGCCGAGATGCACAGACCTTCCGGCCGAAGTCTCCGGAGGCTCGATCGATCGAAGTCATTACGTCGACATTACCGTAGCGAGATCATTTGAATCAGTTGATGGGAGTCCTACAGAATGCTATGCCCTGTCTTGTTTATTTTGTAACCACGTGATGAAACCATTTAAGGCAGCGTAGAAATGATCAAATACATCAATCGAATCGTCAAGAGCAAGATACCGTTGAGCGGTGAATACAGCATCCTGGAGTAAACGCTCCGGCCGAGGCCGTCAGCGAGACTGCACAGTCTTTTCCCGCAAAGGCACTGAGTTTGGTGCATGCATCATGACGGGCCAGGGAGTAGCGCCTGGGCGTCGACCGTGTAATGTTCCTGCAATTGCAGTCACGATGACGTCGATGATGAGGTATGTGGATAACCCGCCTGCACCATGCCTTCCTCGGGAAGACATATACAGAGCAGAACACTGTTTAACTCACCTCAATCGTTCGACGGCGCCTCTTTACAATTTTACACTCTACCCAAACTCCGCGCTTCAGAGTTTCTCCAACTCTTACTGCGAACCCAGACTACACGAACGCACTTGCGCCAAGATGTCCGACAAGTCTCAATTCCAAGAGGGTATGATCCTCAATGCCTCTGTGATAGCATCAGCGCTAATTTAAATCAAGGCCACAGTGTCCCGGTGACGGATCAGAGCTTCCCAGGAAAGGAGGGAAAACTCCCCATCACCCCCCAGTTTGATCGCATTCCAGACGGCGATGGCGGCTCCAAGTTGTACCAAGCTGCTGGAAAGCTCAAGGACAAGAAGGCCATCATCACAGGCGGCGACTCTGGCATTGGCCGAGCCTCCGCCATTCTTTTCGCAATGGAAGGTGCCGACTCGCTCATCGCCTACCTGAAGGAGGAGGAGGAGGATGCCCAGGAGACCAAGAAGCGCGTCGAGGCCTACGGCCGAAAGTGCTACCTGTTTCCCACCGATCTCACCGATCGTGCAAACTGCCAAAAGGTCGTCGATACCGCAATCGAAAAGATGGGCGGCATCGACATTCTGTTCAACAACGCCGCATACCAGATGATGAAGGAAAACATCAAGGACCTCTCCGAGTACGTCACTGACCTTTGCGTGTTTGAGACTCGATCACTGACGGTGATTTCAGGGACCAATGGGTTCATACTTTCAACGTCAACATCCACTCCTTCTTCTACCTCTCCAAGTACGCCCTGCCGCACATGAAGAAGGGTTCAACCATCATCAACAACGCGAGCATCAATGCCTACATCGGCCGTCCAGACCTGCTTGACTACACCTCGACGAAAGGTGCCATCATCTCATTCACACGAGGCCTGAGCAACCAGTTCGTTGACAAGGGCATTCGTGTCAACGCCATCGCTCCAGGTCCTGTCTGGACGCCGCTCATCCCTGCCACGATGAACGAGGAGGCACAGAAGCAATTCACTGCTCCCATGGGCCGCCCGGCTCAGCCGTCTGAGATTGCGACTTGTGTGGTGTTCCTCGCGTCGACTGACAGCTCATGCATCAGCGGCCAGACAATTCACTGCAACGGCGGAACCATTGTTAACGGTTAAGTCGTGGAAGTTGCGCACTTTCGGCCAGTAGGACATGTACATTAGTCTCGTAATTAGCTGGTGAACCAGATGAATGACGTATGACCCATTTAATCTTCGGGTTTACATCCGACGATGCAAGCCTCTTTGCGGGGTAACTTAATCAGCCATGCCTTTAGCCTCATTCTGCGATAATGCCTCGCCAATTTCAACAGATCGCAAAGAAGATGATCGTGAACTCGAGCTGTCTAGAAGCTTGCCTTGTTGATCATACCCGCTATTTGCTATGAGCATCGCTGGAGACACTGGGACGCTGGAGACGGCAGAGCTAACCGATTCGGGAGGACAGCATGGATGAAACAGGGGACCGGGATGAAACATGCCCAACCACAGGCCTGACAGGCTGCTAGCCAGCTGCTAAAAGGCAGCGGGGACGACGCGCTTTGCATGACCTGCATTTCGAGGGTGGTTCTGATGCATTTTGTGCATATCCGTCCATATTGAGGCGTATTACCACCGGATCGGCGACTTATTTTCATTGGACGAGATGGACGTCTGCTGCTTAGACCGAGACCGCAGTAACGGTCGCGCCCCTTTATGTTGCTTTCGTTGTTGACTGGACTTGACGCGACAGAACCGAGCTTCCGTGTGTTTAGATAGACGTACCAGTCGGGGAGCCACGGTGGCTTTCCCGGGCAACCATGTGCTGTTGAGTTCCCGTGTCAAAAACGTGTGTTTGCTGAGGCTCGCGGTGAGATAGTTTTGCCACCAAAACTCTGCGGCAACAACAACACAGCAGCCCCGATGCAGGCTTACGTTGGTCGGGTTTGATGGCGGCTTAGATAAGAGTCAATGACGGAAGGGCAGTGGATATGTTCGCGTATCTGATTGTTTCACCGCATCACGGGTCGCGGATCTTTTAGCCCCCAGATTCGCAAATTGTCAAAGTGCCTTGCGGACGACGGGGTATCGATGCTGGGCGCAAACCACTCCGCGGGTTTCTGTGACATGACAAGTCGAGGCTTTCTTCGGGTCCCGAACATGTTTGGGGGAAGCTTGACGTCGTTCGTTCCCGCAGGCTCCTAGGAGCAGGACGGAGTCATGTCGCCGTGTTCTCGGGCGGCGGGATGCAATGCAAACAGAGATCGATGGGAAACTCTATTGAAGCTTGGTGGTATTGCTGCGGGCCGTTGCTAAGGAATGACATTATGACACGGGGCAGCACCGCGCGACCGGGCAGCATTCTTTGTACTCTTCTACGCCGGCAAATAATGCTCCTCCCCTTTGTCTTCCTAGCAGCCTAGGTAGTGTAATGTAGGAAAGACCCAATGGCAGGGCGGCGCTGACTCTGGGGGCCTGCCAGAAATGGGCCCCTCCCACGGTGCCTCCTCCAAAATGGAAGGCAAGCGTGGGCATGAGCGTGGGACGTGTCGCGCTTTCCCCTTCCTCGTCGCTCCCTTGTCGCAGGCCCATCCCTTCATTTTCCCTCTCCCCCTTCCAGAACAACTCATCTGGTCTGCCAGGTGCACTGCTTGTTTTGGGCTGAGCCACCCACACGTTCTCCATCTGTTGTTTTTTTCCTTTCTTTTTCACTTCTACATCGAGTGTCGCCGTCGACTCCTTCATGTCTCTTGTCCCTCTGGCCTGCTCTGCTTTCTTCTGCCGAATCTGCTTGGGCCCCTCGAGCCGTGCACTCTAGCAGCTGCGAAACCCCACAAAGACCAAGTAAACAAACGAATACCCTACCCTCAGACGTCTGTCGCATCGCATCGCAGTCGCATTCCTCACCCGAATACACCCAACGACGCCGGCAACATGTCTGCCACGTACAAGCAGTTTCTGGCTGCTCCCAACTCGTCGCTGCTCGCGCCGAACGCCACCCTCCTCTACATCACCACTACCACCACCATTAATGGACCTACCGACATCATCAAGCACCTCAACACCCAGCGCAACCAGCTGAAGAAGAAGAAGGAGGACATCCTCGACGTCGTTGAGGGTCGCGATGCCATCGCCGCCGAGATTGAGACCTCGCTGGAGTTTGTCACCAGCGGAGGTGCCTACCTGCCTGGCCTTGACGACAACTTCCTGGCTGACCGCACCGTCCACTTGCCAATTGTTTGTCCAGCCCCGCGCTCCAGGAGCCTGCCCTTGAGTGCGCGACCGAGCTAACACGAGGTCCTTCACAGATGCATGTCGTCAACTTTGACAGCGAGGGCAAGATCGCCCAGATCCGCCAAAGCTGGGACCAAGGATCACTCCTTAAGCAGCTCGACATCATCGGAAAGTCCGGCCGCAACTGGCCCATCCGTGACAGCCAGGAGCAGATCAAGATGATCACCAGGGGCCTGAAGGCTACCGGCAAGGTCACCGACGCCCCCGACACCAACGAGCTCATCAACCGCTCCCGTGGCAGCTCCACCAACGTCCTCCGCGACCCCCACGCCTCCCTCTCTCTGTTTGCGCCGAGGGAGCAGCAGGTTGAAGAAGGCCCGGCCAGGTCCGTCGTGTCACCTTATGCGGGTACCCGGCCTCAGCAGCGGTCCTTCAACGATATCATGAGCGACGAACCTGCCGAAGAGCCCGCCTCTCCCAGCGCGGGACGCGATCGTGTTGCTCCCAAGATCGGTGCCGGAAAGAACTTCCAGCCCAGCCGTCTGTTCGACGCGGACGAGCACGCTCACGTCCCCGACAGTCCCGAGGAGAAGACGTCACCCGAGAAGTTCATCCGTCCCAACCCCAAGAAGTTCCAGCACTTTGACTTCGCCGACGGCTCGGACCCGCAAGACACCCCCAAGCCCGCCGATGGCCGCCCCAAGGCCGGCAAGCACGACAGCAGCTGGGGCTTCGAAGACTTCGTCACCCCTCAAAAGGTCAAGCCTACCAAGACTCTGCGCACCCAGGATGTGCGCCACTGGGATACTGACGTGACCACCGCCGTGAAGGAGACCCCGGTCGCCCGTCCCGTTCAGCAGAAACCCCGCCGCGACGCCGAGCCGCACTTTGAGTTCCAGGATGACGGCCCGGATGGCGAGCCTCGGCCGGCCGGACGCCCCAAGGGTGCCGCGCACAACACCGGTCTGCACCTCTACGAGAACAACCTGTACAGCGAGGACGGCAAGCCCCTGCCTGGAACCGATGCTGATCAGGCCCTTGGTAACATCACCAATCTGAACAACCGCCACAAGGACTTTGACCCTCACTTCGCCATGTCCGATGACTCTCCTAGCCAGCACGCCGGCCTTCAGCAACGGCCTGGTGTTAGCGACGCTCGCAAGAAGGCGGTGAACATGATGAACGCCAACTGGGAATCCTACGACCGGTCCCCGGCAGCCCAGAAGGAAAACATCGAGCCGGCGCCCACGGGCAAGGCCAAGGGCGGCATTCACATTGCCGGCGATGGCATGGGCTCCAGAAAGGCGGTCGAAGACCAGGACGGCGACAAGCGTGGTATCAACATTGCCGGCGATGGTATGGGCGGCAGGAAGGGCACCAACCGCAACTGGCTGTATGGTGGAGATGACGACGAGGAGGACACCCCCAAGGCCGTCCCGCCCAAGGGAGGTTCCAAGCCCGCTGGCCTGACCGCGGCTCAGAAGAGCTTCTGGGACTTTTAATCGACGCCTCTAGATCGGCCCGCCGCATACACCATACGCGCAAGACCTCCGGGGCCACCCTTCTTTGTTTTGTTACGACTCAGATGTCTTGCATGCTGCCCACGATTCACGGGAGCGTTTATTGTTGCGATATTACCAGACCTTGTCTTGTTTACTCCAGAGCGGTCTAGCGCCTGCCCAAGTCTTTGGGGGGGATGTCTGGCCGAGAAATGCCTGGATGTGAGAATGTGTATTAGCCCCGTTCCCGACCACGGTATGGGAAGGGGAGAGAAAGGGAGTTTTGTTGGATCAGGGGTGTTGACGAGTGAGGAGAGAAAAATAGGGTTCTCTGTTATTGTAAAGTTGCAAAGCCCATGATATCCAACAGACAACTTATTCCTATTCATTTAATGCGTTGTTCCACGTGAGATGCCCACCTGTGCACCCAGACTAGGCCCGGGCCGTCTCCGTAGCAAAGGACGATGTAACATGTTTGAGCAAGGACGCAACGCGGACAAACAAGCTTGAGAACATTTCATTTCATTTCATTACTGCCAAAGGTCTGGGACCAGGAGACATCCCGCATCACTAAAACTGGTATCCACCAAGAGTTCCCGTGGCATCCAAAACGCCGCGCTAATATCCCATCCATCGCTTACGATTTCCAACCCAAGAAAAATTATCACACACGCAAAAAGACTCAGCACAAAAACTTGTAGACCCGCTTCCACCTCGGCCAGGTCCTCTTCTCCTCCTCCTCCTGCGCGACGAGGATGCCGAGGTTAAAGTCCCGCCGTCCCGTCGTGAGATCCATCTCGTCGGTCTGGATGAAGGTCGTGCGGAAGTAGAGCTTGTGGGCGATGTAGAAGATGGCGACGATGGGGAAGGCGGCGTACCTCAAGAAGAAGTTGCGCGCGACCCACGAGGCCTCCTCGTTCTCCCAGCCGACGGGGAAGGCGCCGACCCAGAACTGGGCGATGAGGACGAGGATGTTCATAACGAGGCCGCAGTAGGAGCCGGTGACGCCGACCTGGGAGCGGAAGGCGAGCTCGTGCAGGCCGTGGCCCTTGCGGCGCCAGGCGTGGCGGAAGCGGATGTGGCACAGGCAGATGGAGGCCCAGGTGAAGACGGAGGAGAGGCCGGAGATGGCGAGGAGCCAGTCGAGGACCTCGTCCTGGGCGTCGAGGTCGGCGAGGTAGGCGATGAGGCCGACGGCGGAGGCGACGCCGATGGCGGTCAGGGGGCGGCCCTTGCGGTCGACGTAGGAGAGGAAGCGGGGCGCCTGCTGCTGGTCCGCGAGGGCGGCGAGGGTGCGCGAGGAGCCGAAGACGGCGGAGTTGCCGACGGAGAGGACGGCGATGAGGATGACGGCGTTCATGACGGACGGGAGGACGTCGATCTTTGCGTTCTCGATGGCGATGACGAAGGGCGAGGTGGTGATGTCCGCGGGGGAGGTGGCGCCCAGCAGGCGCTTCTCGTTGTACGGGACCAGGAGGCCGATGAGGGTCAGGGCGACAACGTAGAAGAGCGTGATGCGCCAGAAGACCTGCTTGATGGCTGTCGGCAGGGACTTGCGCGGATTGGCTGTTTCGGCCGCCGCGAGGCCGACGAGCTCGGTGCCGGCGAAGGCGAAGGCCGCCGTGACGAAAACGCTGCAGAGGCCTTTGAAGCCGTTGTGGAACGCGCCCGGGTCGTGCCAGTAGCGGCCGCCTATATAGCCCGATTCCGGGGTGCCGCCGCAGTTTAGGACGATGCCGAGCAGGCTTTGAGGGTTTGTCAGGGGGAGGTGAACTTGTCGAGGGTGTGTGTGTGGGACTTACATGAAGCCAATCACGGCTATGACTTTGATGATTGAAAAGATGAACTCGGCCTCGCCATATCCCTTAACGCCGAACAGGTTGATAGCTATGATGCCGACTAGGAAGATTGTGACAAATATTGCTTTGGTGATGCGCCCGTCCCAGTACGTTATCGTTATGGAGGCGGCTATAATCTCAAGGGGAAGCACTATCAGCCATTGTAAGGCATAGCTGTAAGGTGTTAGTCTGAAGTCAACGATGCGGGCATGTAAGAGTGCACTCACTTCCACCCCATCGCAAACCCCCACGAAGGATCCAGAAATCGCGTCGAATACGCCGAGAAGGAACCCGCAACGGGGAACGCAACGGCCAGCTCTCCCAGCGCCTGACAGGTACAATACAGCATGCCCCCGACCAGCGAAAACGCAATCAGCAACGACGCCGGCCCGCCGACCTCGAGCGCCGTCCCCGATGCCACGAACAGGCCCGTGCCGATGGACCCGCCGATGGCAATCATCTGCAGGTGGCGGCCCTTGAGCTTCCTCGACAGCAGCGAGTTGGAGGTCTGCAGGTTCGCGTGGCGGATGTCAAAGTAGTGCACGCCGTTGAGGACGCGCTCCTCGCCGCCGCCGCCGGCCTCCTCCATGTCGATGGACGAGTGCTTCGGCCGCGGGTGCTGGCCCGGGTCGCGGCGGAAGGACTCGAGCACACGGGCGAAGACGCCCGGCGCCGGGGACGGGTCGTAGATTGGTTCGCGCCGCATGCTGTAGCTGCTCCCCAGTGTGAGGGAGTCTTCTTTTATCTTGAGCGTGCTGAGTTCCACGTCTTCGTTGTACGGCGCCATTCCCGGTGCTGCTTGTGGTGGGCAGGCTTCGCGGAGAGGGTATAGGGTTCTCTTGGGGTTTACACCGCTTCGTCGCGGGGTTCGTCGATCGTCGTCGGCTCGGGACTGGTACCGTGATTCCGACTCGCTTGCGATATTCGATGTTTGGATCGATCGGTGCGGCTAACGGACTTTAGGCGTCTGTCAGCTCCGTGGAGGACCTCATGCCTGTCGCGGAAGGGAACGGGGTGGTGGTTTTGGTCGTTTGGGAAAAGGTCGTCGGGTGGTTCGAGTCGTATGTCGGGTATCGTGCTTCGTCGTCGCAGCAGAGCAATCGGTTTCGCAAGATTGCAATTCAAGGATTGAAAACAACGGCGCAACGGAAAGGAGCCTGGCTAGCTAAGGGGGTTGGGTGACTCGCCCGTGTAGGGAGATGCTTATCATGCTGCTGCGGCTGTGGCACACCGAAGCAGCGCAGTCCAGTTGCCGCATTGGCGTCGAGAGAGGATGGGCTGGCGGCGGGAAAGGGTGCCTTTCGCTGCTATCTGGCGACAAGGATGTTGCCCGCAACGCCAACCCATCCAACCTGTCGGCGACAAGACGAACGACATCCTCGAACGGGTTAAAGGCCGGGCTGGGGTGGTCAAGGTTCGTTCGGCGAATGGGGGGGACGAGTCGCCGCGGCCCAGGCCCCCGAATGAATCCTTTTAGCTTCCTTCCAGGGCGTGTCTATCTCTCAGGCTCTCCCTTGAAGTGTCACATCCCGCGCTGCTGATGTTGGATGTGGTGTGTAAGAGTGTGGTACATGTAAAAGAAACCCACCCCAACGTCTCCCGTTATCTCCATCTCGTTCATGGTATCCTCGCTTCCCGCATCGTCGCAATCGGCAAGGGGAACCTAAGCACATGCTTGTCCGGGGGCGCCTTATGGGGGTGCTCCAGCGCCCACTGTCCAGCATTGCCCGCCTCCCACCTTTCGATCCACTGACTGCCATGCGGGAGAGATTCGTACACCGCACTGGCCAGCTGCAGTGCCATAACGACCGGAGACCCCTCGCTCGCCATCCCCTGCCTCTCGATTCTTCAGTGCTTGTATCCGTGACCTCTTACCACCTATTTGGGAATTCCTCAGGTTTTATGACGATTCGCATACCAGGCTAACGTCACGTCTCGTCTCTTCTAAGCTTCGCTTTGCATTCCCGACATACTGCGCAAGATCGGCTCGTCCCGCAATGTTTGTTCGTGCTTGCGTTTGCTTTGACAACTGACACCCCCGCGCACGCACGGATAAGCCCCCTCGGCAGGCTGTCAGCCAAACTCATCCCATTTCCTCGGCGCCCAGGCCGTCTTGCGTTGGCAAGCAGCGCGCTGGAGGTTTGATGTGACCGGTTCTGGGACTTATCTTGCTGCTTTGCTGTGTTGATAATCCTTATCTGCGCCTCTCAGTAGCGAACAAGCCGTCTTGGTCTCATCGAGCGTGTTACTTGTAGCGGACATTGGGATCAGTCTTTACCGCCGTCTCCTATATTACTTCGTAATTCCGTCCCTATCTTGCAGTGGTGCTCTGAATGTCTACCACTTCGAAGTCTAGAGGCCGGTCTTCAAATTTGTATCATCAATCATCCCTTGGGTCAACAGCGGCATCGCCACTTCCATCATATGAATCAAGCCACAGCACAATGCCTCATCAAGTCGAACGCAAGCTTATAATCTTCCAATGGCATCCACTGGAAACGTTTCTTGCAACAACGCGTTTTCTAAGAAACCAAATCACTCCTGGTACAACGCCACCTGTGCTAGTCGGTATAGATGCCTCCAAAGACACAGTCATGCTGTAATATAAACATAGATATCCCACACTTGCTTGATCATTACAAGACGGGATAGACAGTAGATGACGAGAGACAACAACGCAGTCGAGACATGGCTCCTCGTCAGCCAAGCATATCAAATCAAGCCCACGGCTGCACCTTGAGCTTGCCGTTTTCCCTGGGCTTGCGCGACCATCCCGTGCTGAAGAGCTTGCCCATGTCGAAGCGAGGGAGGGGATGCGCCTCCGTGTTGAGGACAACCTTGTCCAAGGGGAGCAGGTCGTTGGGAGAGAAGAGGAGGTAGAAATACTTCAGAGTCTCGGCCTAATACAGCATGTCAGCAACCACTTTCCAAAAGCTGGGAGCATGCAACTTACCATCCAGAAACTTTCCAGGTTGTCACGGACGACTGGAGGAATTGTGTTGGCGTTGCTCAAACTGGTGAAACCACCGCCATCCTCGACCGAGGTGTAGTTGACGAAAGACTTGAACATCTCCCAACCCCAGTCACGGTACTTCTGATCTCCAGTGATTCTCCACATGTAGAACAAGCTCTCAACAGTCTCTGGGCGCTGCAAGTTGTGGACGTCCATGGCGTGGACGTCGTAGTCCTCGCGCCACTTGGCGTGCGGATCCGGGTCAAAGGTCGAAGGCGGGTGGTGGGAGGCAGAGGCAGGGGCCGGGGGGCTGTCGACGTTGAAGTAGGTGATCTCGGCGGCGAGTCCGGTTGCCATCCACTTGTACATGCCCCAGCAGGTTTGCATGAGCTCGCGGGCCAGCTTCATGTCTTCGTCCTTCTTCTTGTCCCATGTCGGCAGTCTTCTGGCTTCGGCTTCAGGAATACCCCCCGTAGCTCCCAAAGCAATCGTTCCCGGCATGAAGCACACCAAGTGGTCCATCTTGGGAGACAAATCGTTCGACAGACCGTTGGGTCGCTCTCCGAGAACGGTGAAGCCAGAGGGCTTGCTGTATGTGATGAGGTGCTTTCGAACTCCATCCAAGGCCTCGTTCCACATGTCCAGGTAGATTGGCTCCTGCTTGTTCGTCTGCAGGTACTGCTTGATCAGGTACTCATAGTACGAGTCGCCGCGGGAGCCCAGGCGAATGTTGTCGCCCCTGAATTTTCCGTCTGTGGCGTAAACGAAGATGGGAACCAGGCCGTCTTGGGCACCGTTGTCGTCGACAACCTGCATTGTCTTTTCAACCTTGTCCCAGAAGTCCTTCTCGCCGGTCAGCTTGGCCAAGTACTTGAATTCGAGTTGCAGAGTCGTCGCCTCGGCAGTCGAGGAAGCACCGCCATCCGCGTGCGACTGGATGCCCTTGTACTGAGCCAGGTTAACGCTGGCCCACGGCACCCCTGACGGCGAGTCGAAGGCGGCCATCAAGCGGTCGGCCAAGTCCCTCGCCTTCTCCAAGTACAGGTCTTCACCGGCCTGGCCGGGGTCGTCGTCCTTTGTGGGGGCTAGGTCGGGGTATTCGTTCGAGAGGTAGTGGGCTGAGAGAAGGCCACCGAGCATTCTGATTGTCGTCTCGAAAGTATTGACGTCCTGATCCTGGTCATAGGTCAAGCCTGTGGAGAGCCATTCCCTAGCATGAGCCAGGCGCGATGTCTGGTTCATCAAGATCATGGTGTCCAACGAATCGACGATGATCCATCCGAGGCCCTTGGGCGCCATCTGTCGGCCCGTCTTCGCAATCGGGTGGTACTCGTCGTAGCCTGCAATTCAGAAACATGTCAGCCTAGAAATCCAAAGAAAGCGTGTCGCAACAGATTCCAGCTCTTCTCCAAGCCAAGTGCCACCTCGGTTGACTGTTTGGCGCCAAACCGACGAGAAGCAAGCTCTCCAGCTGCGACGAACCCGCTGCCAATGTTGTCAAGCTCTTGGGCTGTCGCGAATGGAAGTCGGCGAGCGGCCGCCTGTGATTCGCAAACTGCAGTCTCGACTTACCCCATGCATAGCGCTCGTAGGAATCCCAGCTGAGCTGGAAGGCCTCGACGACTCGTTCTCGCCGTTTCGTCCAGTCCGCCTTCTTGCCTGC
Organism: Colletotrichum horii; assembly: GCA_027406005.1. Lineage (NCBI taxonomy): Eukaryota > Fungi > Ascomycota > Sordariomycetes > Glomerellales > Glomerellaceae > Colletotrichum > Colletotrichum horii. The sequence goes on along the minus strand of JANVYB010000001.1, from coordinate 4,444,294 downwards.
TGGCTCTGCCGAGCCCAGCCATCCGTTGGTCAGCTGCGACGCCGATTGCCGGGTCTTGGACCCCTCGGAGAAGAAGCCAAACCACCAGAGGCCGGTGAAGAGCAGCAGCAGGGTGCCGATTATGGATCGCTTCCTGCGCCAGAGGGGTCGCCACCTCCGCGAGGCATAGTACGGCTTGTCCTTGTACATGGGAAGCTGGCCCTTTGTACCCAAGAGGTCTTCGACTCGTCCCTGGACTCCTTGGAAGAGGCCCTGGCTGCGAGCTCTGTTGTTTGCAGCGCCAGAGCCCCAATAACGATCCTCCAGTTGTCGCTGCGGGTTGCTGAAAGAAGGGACATTCTTGGGGACATTGAATGCCATGTCGATGTCGTTCAGGGCGTTGGCCGCGTTGGCTCCGGCCTCAACTGCCTTCTCCTTGATGTTCTGGGCAGCGCGGGCGGCGGTGATTTTGAAGACGTTGAGAGCTGGGCTTTTGTGTAGGTTGAAGGGGTCGCGGACGTTCATATTACACTCTAAGCATTGTCGCAGTGGAGACCTGGCGGTTTCGAAGAGACGCAGCGAGCTGGGAAGGTGCGATTCAGCACGCGAGCGACAAAAAAAGGGCAAAAAACGAGATCACCCCCGGCAACGAAGCACAGAAAATGCAAATGCAGTCTACATCAATGGATGCGAAAGAGCGACTGAGACATGCGCACGCGGATCTCGATGATGTGGACTTTTATTGACTGGACCAGTGAGGCGGTATCACCCAGGCGGTAGGCGGGCCAGCTAGCTAACTACCTTGCCTACCTACCTAGCTACCCAGGCAAGGTACGAATACACCACGGACAGTGACGACGCTCTGTTGCCCACCAGGCGCAAATGAGCATGCCCGTCTTTTCTGCGCTGCGACCTTTTTCCTTGAAGTCTCAGTCTTTTGTCTTCTCGTTGTTTCTGCCTCTCTTGCCGTCCGTAGCCCTCCCGCGCTCTCGTCTTCCTGGTGTTTTGACTCGCCTTCCAACAAGTAGTTCGTCGCGCCCAGAGCCTTCGGCACGGTTTGGCAGGCTTGGCCCCTCTTCCAACCACCCTCTGGACCCCTGGACTTGGAAAAGGCCACCTGTAAAAGCCAGAGACCAGTCGCCAATGGCGGACGGGCACTCCGGGAGATATGGCTGAAATGTGGATGCCAGGAGAAAAGAAGCCCGACATTTCCGGCGCGGCTCTTCGTAACCCAATGGCGGACGCTACTGCGCTGAGTGAGCCACTGTCGGGTGGACATTGGAAGGATGTCACCTCTGTGAGTGGCCTGGACTGGGCCCCGTCACTCCCCTACCAAAGTACCCGCCCAGACCTCCGCTTCCCGTTGCTCGGGCCGGTGGGGTCTGGGAGGGCACACAATCGGCAGCAAGCATCATCAACGTTCCTACTGAGATCTAAGGTAGTGCGCCCAACACCGACGACCTTGATATCGGCTTGTCGCAGAACGAGATGAGCAAAGCATTACAAATCGCATCTGAATTTCGCAAGGGACTGGAAGCACGCACGGCAGAGCAGACTAAAGTGGAAGACAAATCTTTGGTGACATATCAAATCGCGGCCGGGGTTCATATTCACGAAATATAGAAAATCATCGATATCCAGACCCCTTCTGAAGCTAAGGGACTTCTTCACACCGACAGCGCCTAACAGAGACCAGCCATGTCGTTCAAGGACTATCCATCGCTGGCCCCAGAAGAGTTCGCGGAAGCGTGCCATCACTTTGACAGTCAGTACTGCCGCGCGACCTTGGGTCCCCTTCGACAGCAATGGAAAATGAGGGTCTGCACTGCGTTGGATACCTCCTTTGCGATGGGCGTTGACTACACAACCTACCTGCAAATCATCCGGCCACTCGAAGCTACACTGGATTGCGGTGATCTCTCCTCAGTTCTGGACAAGTTCTCGTTTGGAGACGGAGAGGCGCCTGGATTAAATGACGAGGCTATGATAGATGCTGAAGAGACTGATGAGGTAACGTGGCCCGGTCCATCCTCGTGCGGCTCTTTGCCTGACACTACAAGATGACAGGCCGCCCTTTCCAAGCCGCGCGTCCCAGATGTCGGACACGTTGTCTATGAGGTTCACTTGCACCCGACTTATCGGATGCCATGCCTGTGGTTCACGTTGCACGGGCTGCCGGCCGACGAGCCAGCCTTCAATCTCGATACCGTCTTTCGGAGGCTCGTACCCGACGAATACAAGGACGCCCTCCGCAAGACGGGCGGCATCGGAGGCATCTCCGCCGACGTAAGTGCGAACCAGCTGTGAACCAGTCAATTATAAGTTCTGAAAGAGACCATTTGTAGGTCTGTACTAACACATCATGTCGTAGCATCACCCCCTGACGGGACTTCCCTCTTTCTTCATCCATCCATGCCTCCTCGGGGACGCCATGTCGGGGTTCGACTGTTCCAAGGAGCAGTACATGATGCTCTGGCTGGGCCTGGTCGGCGGTTGCGTTGGGCTCTGGGTGCCCAAGGAGATGGCCATGGATTCCTCCGGCTGAAGCACGCTGCATTATTCCTGCATCTCCCCTTGCTGAACTAGACTACGAGACCCCGGGGGTGCTCAATCGTCGTCGCTGTCCTCTTCCATCGCGACGTCACTGTCGTCATCCTCCTCCTCGTCGCGCTGCCGCTTCTGGCCCCGGTCGGCTGCTTGCGCGTCGCTCATGGGTTGGTCACCGCTGGGAGCGGGCTTCGATGCGGCCGCGGCCTCGCCTGGTGCCGGCGCGTTGAAAATGCTTTGCTGCAACTCGGTGACTTCGACATTGGAGGCTCCGGCAGTCGAGTTCGGCATCTTGTACGTGCCGTCGAGCTTCGCGACGAAGTCTGACTTGGACTTGGCGTATTGGATCGCCTGGTATCCGGTCAGTAAACGCATCCTCCCGGGGGTTGGTTTGGAAAAGAACACACCAAAGGGCGGCCGAGGAATTCAAAGCCCTCCAGAGAGCGCATGGCCTGTGTAGCTGCTTGGATATCGCGGAAGGTGATGTGCGCTTGTCCTCGCATCTTCATGGTCTTCATAGCGACAATGTCGAGGACGGGACCGTACGTAGAGAAGAGCAAATAGAGCTCCGTTCGAAGGTCGTTCTTCTGGATCTTTGCGGACGGGAGATTTGTGACGTAGAGCCTATAGAGCCTTAGCACACGGTCATACAATCAGGAGCTGTCAACGTACGTCTGGTTGGGAGAGATCTGGGAAACTTTGGCGGGCAGTGATGAGTTGGGCGCAAGGCCGCGAGGGGGGGCGACGGCTGCCATTACAAGTTCGGCTGACGCGATAATGAATTTGAATGAGATTGGCGTTGTTCGCTTCTAGAGTTCGCAAGAGTGGTCGTGAGCGCGTCGCGGGTCCGTCGTTGTGTAACTGTCGCGATCTGAATTTTTGATCTTCGTCCGGCCACCGCAGTTTGGCCTTCAGGAGCTTCCTTACTAGCGCCGTGCTTCAATTGAGGGGACACCCCAGGGTGGCCTTACGGCCTGAAGTCGGTGCAGACAGAGCGACATGCTTTGCTGGAGCACCTACGTAGCCTCTGCCCCACCATGAGCACCCGCCCGTGGTACACCACATTGCACGCAAAGCAGCGCCTTGGGCATGTACCTATGTGGCAGGTAAGCAGCGCATCGTCTCGCACTGCCACTCGACACTCAACATCCTCTGCTCTCCACCAACACTCGTTCCTTTCCTCGACATCTCCCGCCATTCGACATAGTAGCGGTAGTAGAGAGCTATACTCCTATCGCAGACGAATCCCTCATCATGGCGCCCCCTCAAGTCCACCACCTCTTCCACGCCCCCATCGCGGACCACTCCTTCTCGGCCGACCGCGAGACGCTCGCCATCGCCCGCGATTCCACCATTGAGCTTTATGGACACGCCGGCAACTCCTTCAAGCTCAAGGACGAGCTGAAGGGGCATGACAAGACCGTCACCAGTGTCGACATTGCTCCCAACAGCGGTCGCATTGTTTCCTGCTCCCAGGGTATGTCGATGCCTGCACCAGCCCCTCAGTCGGTACCGGAAGCTAACTTGCTCGCCAGACCGTAACGCCCTTGTGTGGGAGCCCTCGCCGAACGGATACAAGCCTACTCTCGTCCTGCTCCGCATCAGCCGCGCCGCTACCTTTGTGCGCTGGTCGCCGTCCGAGACCAAGTTCGCCGTCGGTTCAGGTGACCGCGTGATCGCCATCTGCTACTTTGAGGAGGAGAACGACTGGTGGGTTTCCAAGCACTTGAAGAAGCCCATCCGCAGCACCATCACGTCTGTCGCGTGGCACCCCAACTCCGTCCTTCTCGCCGCCGGATCTACCGACGCCCATGCCAGAGTCCTCTCCAGCTTCATCAAGGGCGTCGACCAGCGCCCGGAACCCACCGCATGGGGTGAGAGGCTACCCTTCAACACCGTCTGCGGAGAGTACCTAAACAACTCTGCCGGCTGGGTGCACTCCGTTTCTTTCTCGCCTAGTGGAAACGCTCTGGCTTTCGCCGCCCACGACAGCAGCATCACCGTCGTCTACCCCAGCGCTCCCGAGCAGCCCCCTCGCGCCGTCGTCACCATCTCTACCCAGCTCTTGCCCTTTATGAGCCTTATCTGGAGCAGCGAGGACGAGATTATTGCTGCCGGCTACGACTGCGAGGCTTTCCGCTTCAAGGGTGGCGAGGGCGGCTGGGGCCTGGCCGGAACCCTTGAGTCCAAGGGCCGCCCCGGCCTCGAGGATGCCCGCGAGGAGTCCGCGCTGAACATGTTCAGGCAGATGGATCTCAAGGGCAAGGTCAAGGACGATACCCAACTCAAGACGGTCCACCAGAACACCGTCACCAGAATTCGTTCGTATGAGGAGTCAGGCGGCAACGTCACGAAGTTTACTTGTAAGTTGCATGCCCGCCTTTGTCTCTTTGATGCCATGAAACTGACTTGACACAGCTACCGGCGTTGACGGAAGAATTGTCATCTGGAGCACTTAGACTACCCTACATAGCAACTGTGAATGAAATACCACCACGTCTCAACCTACTCTTCTAGGCCTCTACCGTACTTTCTGCTAGGCTGGCGTCCCGGCCAGCAGACCTTCGAGAAGGCCAGTGAACACGTTCAGGCCGTTGCACGCACGTATTTAAGGTATCGTCTCCCCAGGAGCCCTTGGCTGTTAGTCGGCCGACTCTCCAAGTTCTCTTCTCAGCCCACAACATGGACTCTCCAAGCTCCCCGAGTGGGTTCATCTACAACCCCCGTGGACGGCAGCGATCGTTACAGAACGCGACTTTGTCAACCGCTAGCCCCATACCAGCGCAGTCAAGACCCGCAGAATTGGACATTCAACGTGGGCAGGCATACGGGCCGCAACCGCGTCGACCCGACGCTCAGCGATGCCGTACTGAGTTCCGCCACCCCGCTCCAGATAACAGCTCCTGCATGCGCCAAATTGACCGAATATGCTTCGAAGCCACTCAGAGGTACGTAGACGGCCAAGCCAACAGACATACGCAGAACAATTATCCGGCCAACGTTGAACTCGGCATCAGCCCCGGCGGCTCCTGCGAGCATCACCATCCATATGCAACACCCGATCACGGGACATTCGATGGCTTCTTTCAGATTAAGGCATACTTGTTCTCGTCCAACATCAGGCGGGTTTGCGATGGGCTATGGGCGCCGCCATGGCATGACAGGCGCGACATCTACCGGGACCGACAGGCCGTTGGGGACATGGCGAATCTCCTTGACTGGTCATTTACGATTTTGCGCGTTGAAGACGACGATACAAAGAGTCGGTCGGAGGCCGAGAGGTGTAAGATAGCTGCTGCAAGGAAGCTGTGTGCATTCCTAGGAGACTGGGACAGCTGTGACGAGATTGAGGAGCTAGTGTCGCCTTGGTGGGGAGCCTCTCCTTGGCTGGTATGATTTTGGCTGAGTTGAGCGTTTGTCAGAAACCCAGCAGATATTGGAACTCGCAGCCTCTTTCCTTAAGGAGAGAGACACGTGGAGTGGCGTCTTTCAGCATCACTATGCAGCATGTCTAAACATGATATTCAATATCTCCACTTGTACTGAAAATTGTCTCGGGTCTTCAAAGTTTGCGATCTTTTGCAAGCAATCATAAAAGTTGAAAGGTCAGATTGATTTACCGCTGACATATGCAGCTGCTCAGTCCATCTTTGACAGTCTCTAAAGAGCTCCAGGCAATCAGCGGGGTACATGCAGCTACCTACATTGATAGCGGCATGTGCCAGCAAACCACAGGTACCCTTGCCCCTGCCACCACTCAATCGTCCCGGTGAGCGTCGTTGACCTCCCACTGATCTAATCCACCCCACCAACACCAAGACCGACCGAACCCAGGCCCGGTCTCTGGCGTGGGCCTCCCAGCTTCCCGCCGTGCCTTTCGTCAACCACCTTTGGACTGCTGCATTATCCTTTCACAATTTTGAGGGGAAACACGTCGTAAACGGTCGGCGATAAATATTGCAGCCTTTCTTGCAGTAAGTCCTTCCCTTCGTCAGCACTGGTCATTTCTTCCCTGGATCTCGACAGATCTTCACGAGCAACCCAAGCTGTCTGTCGCACTGCCCGCCAAGATTACTCACCGCACACGCAGACAAACGACCCGCCACGCCGCATTGCCTGAAGGACCCCGCCAAAGCTCATTGCTCTGCCGAACGAACGACTTGCGAAGGCTCCAACCCACCTTTCGATATCATAACTGCTGCCCCTTGCTCTGAAAATCCCTTGGACAATCACATACACCCACCGACATGATCCAAGCGGCATAATGGAATCCTCCATGTCATCCCCGGAGCGCCAGCTCTGCGATCGCCTCAGAGACCTGCCCAGGAGATGGAACTTCCAGTACGACGACAACGCCCACCATGACCTCCTCGACATCCTCTTCTGGTCATTAGCAGGCGGCGACCGCTACATGCCTCTCTTCTTCCCGTCCGGTCGGCCCTCCCACAACCACAAGCTCCACGACGCCCAGGGCGCAGTCGAAGGCGCCGAGTACACCGAAGCCGCCCGCGGCAAGCGATGCGGCCACATTTTCAAGCCTGGAGAGGCCTCCTATTCTTGCCGAACCTGTAGTACAGACGACACCTGCGTTTTGTGCAGCCGATGCTTCGACTCGACAGACCACGCCGGCCACATGGTGCGCATCAGCATCTCCGTTGGAAACAGCGGCTGCTGCGACTGCGGTGACGACGAGGCCTGGAAGGTCCCCATGTTCTGCACGATCCACTCCGAGACCGACCCGGATAAGGCAGAGGGCAAGGGCAAGCAAGCGGCCGGCCTGCCGGAGGATCTGGTGCAGAGCATGCAGATGACAATCGGCCGTGTCTTTGACTACATTTGCGACGTCATATCGTGCTCGCCGGAGCAGCTCCGACAGGCCAAGACCTTGGACTCCATACACGCTGATGAGGAGCTGTCACGCCTGTCTCCAGAAACATACGGCGAGGGCCCTTCCGATCACACAGAGTATGCGCTGGTCCTCTGGAACGACGAGAAACATACGGTGGAGGATGTGCAGAACCAAATCGCACGAGCCTGCAGAACCACAGAAGCTCAGGCCCTGGAGCGCGCCACCGAGACGGATCTCATCGGCAGAAGCATTCTCAAGCGCCTCGATGACCTTGATACCTTGCTCGAGATGGCCACGAAATTGGAGCACATCAAGGTCACCGTCACCATCCGGTCATCACGCGACACATTCCGGGAGCAGATGTGCGGCGCGATGATAGAGTGGCTCAGTGACATTTCGGGATGCAGTGTCGGATCGGATCATGCCATCTTGAGGCAGACCGTTTGCCAGGAGATGATGAAGCCTTGGAGGAAGGGCAGCCCCGGTACGCACGCTGTCGTGGGCAAAGATGGCATCTACGATGAAGAGCGATTCCTCAGAAACCTGGAGCAATCTCAGACTTTCACGCAGCACGTTCTTTTACAAATGCAGCGCATAGCAGCTCAGCAGGCAGCGCGTGCCTTCGATGCTAGCGATGACGAAGATATCGACATGGGCAGAGGGAACGGCACTCCGGACAGCGACGCGGGCGACGACGACGACGATGATGAGATGGACGACGACGACATCATGATGGTGGATGTTCGAGCTGAAGCTCCCGGGGATATTGGCCTGGAGTGGCGCGGAAACGACCAGGCGTTGGAGGAAGACGAAGCCACCATGGCCGGGTACCCGCCACCTCCACCTCCACCAGCTCGGCGGGCTGCGCGGGACCGCGACCTGACGCCTTCAGATTCAGACACGGCCGAGCCTCTGATAGCGCCTGCCATCTACGCCAAGGCCAACCTTGAGATTCCCAAGACGCCGGGTCAAGGAGACAAGGTCCCCTCCCCTAAGCCGGGAAGGTACTGGCTCGAAACGCCGCCCGGATACATGAACCGGGAGAACGTCCCTCCCGCCGAGGACGTCTTCCAACGCGTTCGTCTTGATTGGCTCATCTTGTTTGATCTCCGCATGTGGAAGAAGGTCAGAAATGACCTGAGATCCCTTTACATTTCGACGGTCGTCTCGATACCCGAATTCAAGCGTATTCTCGGTCTTCGCTTCTCCGGACTCTACACCACCCTGGCGCAGTTGTATTTGATCGGCGACCGAGAGCCAGATCACTCCATCATCAACTTGTCGCTGCAAATGCTCACCACGCCTTCGATCACCGCTGAGATTGTGGAACGCGGCAACTTCATGACAAGCTTGCTCGCCATCTTTTACACGTTTCTTACGACTAGGCAGGTGGGGTACCCCTGGGACGTCTCATCGAATGCCGTTCTCGCATTCGACTCGGGATCAGTGACGAACAGGCGGATGTATCACTTCTACTTGGACCTGAAATACCTGTTCGGTTCGCCCCATGTCCAGGAGAAGCTGCGTAGTGAGGAGCGCTACCTGTTACAGTTCCTAGATCTTGTCAAACTGCACCAAGGCATCGGTCCGAACGTGAGGGCGGTTGGGGAACACGTTGAGTACGAAACAGACAGCTGGATCACGGCGTCACTGGTGACGAGAGAGATCAACAGGCTGGCCCGACAGTTGGCGGATGCGTTCAGAAATGTCCCCGAGAATGAGGCGCACCTCGTGGCTCAAGCAATCAGAATGACAGCCAAGGCCGTGATCCTCCACTCCGTTGGCGCGGAACGCCACCGTTTCAAGCAGGCAGAAATCAAAGATGAGGTCAAGTTCAAGATACTGGGTGATTTCGAATTCGACAACGAGTCGTCTCGATACGAGGTCGTCAAGTTCACCGTGGAGGAGGATCCCATCAGCTTTCACCACGCCCTGCACTACACACTCTCTTGGCTTATCGAATGCGGAAAGTCTCTGCCTGCTTCTAGCATGAAGGCTCTCCTCAGCTTCACCACTCAAGATTTGAGGCTGCCGCCGCGCACCATGGGTCGCAAGATGATGCCCAAACGAGACAACTCCCCTGAGGACAACCTCATGGCCACCTTTGACTACCCCCTCCGTGTTTGTGCTTGGCTCGCTCAAATCAAGGCGAACATGTGGGTGCGCAATGGCATCAGCCTTCGCCACCAAGCCGCGACATATCGTGGAGTCAGCCAGAGAGATGTCTCACACCATCGTGACATTTTCCTGCTTCAAACTGCCATGGTAGTAGCCGACCCGAGTCGTGTTCTTGCGTCCATCGTTGACCGGTTTGGTATGGAGAAATGGGTCAAGGGCTTCTTTGAGCAAAAGTCGGCGGCTCAGGATGACGTGCAGCATCTCGATGTGGTTGAAGACATGATCCACCTGCTGATCGTGCTACTGAGCGATCGCACGTCTCTGATTGCCCCTGGGGATGAGCCCAATTCCAACATCCTTGCCATTCGCCGCGACCTTACCCACATTCTGTGCTTCAAGCCCCTCTCGTTCAATGAGATTAGCAACAAGTTGCCAGAAAAGTGGCAAGAACAAGAAGACTTCCATGCTGTCCTGGACGAGATGGCTTCGTTCAAGCCCCCTGAAGGCGTGTCTGACGTTGGCACTTTTGAGTTGAAGCCTGAATTCGTAGAGCACATCGACCCGTACATTGCTCACTACAACAAGAACCAGCGAGAGGAGTCCGAGCTGGCGTACCGCAAGAAGATGGCCATCAAGACCGGCAAGCCTGTGGAAGAAATCGTCTACGAGCCCAAGCTTCGACCCATCCCCTCTGGTCTGTTCAAGGACCTGGCCGCGTTCACCGGTACGGGTATGTTCGCGCAGATCGTCTACTACTCTCTGCTGTACCCGTTGGTTGCTGGCCGCCTCACACCAGGCGTCCCCAACACGCGCATCGAGACTTTCCTCCAGGTCGTCCTCCACCTCATCCTCATTGCCATCTCAGAAGACAAAGAGGATGAAAGTGTCATGCCAGACGAATCGCACAGTTCCTTCGTCTCCATTGCCTTGACGCGTACGGCCCGAAGCAACTTCATGCAAGAAGCACCTACTGCGAAGACAATTGTCTCTCTGCTTGACATGATGTCGACCAAGGAGGAGTTCAAGGCATGCCACCCCAAGATTGGTCTGATCCTCAAGCGAATGCGCCAGAAGCGCCCTCGCAATTTCGAGAGCGCTTATATGCGATTGGGCGTCTCGGTCGACCGCATCGATACTGCCTCGCCTGCTACTAACTCGGCCGAGGAGGAGCGAGAGCGGAAGAAGAAAGCGGCACTGTCTCGCCAGGCTAAGGTCATGGCACAGTTCCAGCAGCAGCAGAAGAGCTTCCTTGAGAACCAGGGCAACATCGACTGGGGTTCCGACCTCGAGGACGAAGATGAGGTCGAGCAAAACGTCGATCGAAAGAACAACTGGAAGTATCCCACGGGAACTTGCATTCTTTGCCAGGAGGACACGGACGATCGACGACTCTACGGAACCTTTGCTCTCTTCAATGAAAGCATGGTCCTCAGACAAACCGACTTGCAAGATCCTGATTTTGTGCGGGAGGCGTTCCATACTCCCTCCAACCTGGACCGATCTGCGGAGGATATCCGTCCCTTTGGGGTTGCCCACGAAAACCGCGAGGAAGTCGTCAAGGTCAATGCCAAGGGGGAGAAGTTTGCTGCGGAACGCCAGACGATTGGCAAGGGGTTCCCCTCGAACTTGTCGCGTCCTGGACCTGTCTCTACCGGCTGTGGGCATATGATGCACTTCAGCTGCTTCGAGATGTACTTCGACGCAACCAATCGCCGGCATCACCACCAGATCGCACGCCATCATCCAGAGAACCTTAGGAGACAGGAGTTCGTCTGCCCTCTGTGCAAAGCCCTCGGCAACGCATTCCTGCCCATCATCTGGAAGGGCCAGGAAGAGTCATTCCCTGGTCCCTTGCAATCCCAGCATATCTTCAGAGACTTCCTTGACACTCAGATGAAGTCAGGATACTACATTCTGGGCGCCAGCCGTCCTCCGGACGAAGTTCAAGCGTCGTTTGCCAAGTACACTGATGGGCATGTCACCAGCTCCTTGGCGGAGAAGGCGTCGCAACTAGTTGACGAGGCTTGGTCGGCCGACGATTCGGGTCTCGACTCTGTTGTTGTCAACACGCCACTGACGAATGTGTTCCCGGCAGCCACCACGCCGGTATCGAACCGCCGATCTCTGCCGAGCAACAGTTCAACCATTGTTGGCGAATTGGTTCGGGTCTACCGCCGTCTCCGCGACACAATCTCATCCAACGGTTTCGAGTCTCGCCACACCTACCATACTCGTGACCTTAGAGAGAAGAACGAGTTGGTGTACAGTGACATCCTGGCCAAGCTGGTCGGCTTCTCAGTTTCTGCTGCAGAGATACAACAGCGAGGCACAGAGGCACAGTATGGCTTGACGTTGCTCGAGAAGATTCCTGAGCAAAGCCTCACGCACCTGCGCATCTTGGCTGAGACAGCAACCTCCTATATTGCGACCGGCAGCCTCAAGGCAGGCGGCGACAACTTGATAGAGCGAGAGTTCCGCAAAAACAGCGAGCGCCAGCACGTGCAGCTTTTCGTCTCTCAATACTTTGGACAAGAGACGGAGACTGTGAGCCGACCGATCGATACCTATGCGCCCTTGTTGGGACAAGATCCCTTCATCTTCTTCTCGGAGTGCGTGTTTGGTCTAATTCCTGCCCAAAACTTTGACATTTCCCATACTCTACGACTATGCTACCTCGCAGAAATTGTCAAGGTTGTCTACCACATGGGTCGCAACATTCAAGTATCCACCTGGGTCGGTCATCTTCTCAATAAGTCCACGCAAGATCCGGCGCTGAGGAACTTTGCCGAGTTCTGCCTTGCAATCACCAAGGTCCGCATGGAGATCAACGTGTCTTCCCACGAAATGCCCAAAGACCTGGGCGAAAACCGCGGGTTCAGCCAGCCCGAGTTGGACAACTTGGAGGGCTACTACACCTTTGTCAAGAAATACGCCTTGACTTTCTTGAGGAAGAGCATCGTTCTTCTTTACGTCAAGTACGGCATCGACTTCAACAGCCACGTCTCTCCCGAACCTGATGCGGACGAGCTGGAACGTCTGACCGAAGCCCTCCGCGTCCCGTCGTTTGATGAAATGTGCGCCGCAGTTACTGACCACGGCCCATCCTGCGGCTGGCCAGATTCGACCACGGCTCTCGTCAGCGGCTGGATCAGGCACCAGATCATGTGGCCTGGAGACATTGAGGGCAACCTTCCAAGTACCGCTCTGATCAGCCACCCCGGCATATTTGAGCTGGTGGGACTGCCCAAGAATTACGATGCCCTCATAGAAGAGGCCACTAAACGCAAGTGCCCCACGACCGGCAAGGACGTTTCCGACCCCATGATCTGCCTGCTCTGTGGTGAAGTCTTCTGCGGCCAGGCAGTGTGCTGCCTCAAGGAGGAGACGTCATCCGGAGACCGCGAGCCCCAGAGGATTGGCGGCTCGCAGCAACATATGCGAAAGTGAGTGACTACATCATTGACCCCTCGCACGTTCCTTACTGACTGAAATCGCGTCCAGGTGTCAGAAGAACATTGGCTTGTTCCTCAACATTCGCAAGTGCTGCATCTTTTACCTCTTCCGCCTCTCGGGCTCCTTCAGCAGCGCTCCATACATTGACAAGTACGGCGAGACGGATCTGGGACTGCGCCACGGCCGACAGCTGTACCTGAACCAGAAGCGCTACGACTCGATGCTGAGAAACACATTCCTCAGCCACGGCATCCCCAGCTTCATCAGCCGGAAGCTGGAAGCGGAGATTAACAACGGAGGGTGGGAGACGATTTGAGGGGTGGAGGTCGTCAACTGTTCGTATGTACAAACGATTGAGTTCTGAAAGGAAGAAAGGGGCCCGACGTTCATTAGGTTGGCCCATGAACAGAGAGAGAGAGAAGGGGGGTTACGAAACGGAGTACGTTGGTGGTGGCTAGAATTATTTCCCCCCAAGTGATAGCCCATCTAGTGGATAGACTTTTGCGCATCTCCATCTGCTTGCTATTCGGTTGCGCGTTATTGGAGGTGGGACACGCAAGGAGTTTTCACGGCGGTCGGCCAAATTGTTTTTGATCATCACATCATGGTAGATTACATAGCACATTGCATCTTGATGCGAAGAAGAAAGCTTTCCCCCTCAAATTCTAGGTCCTGACCCGAGCAGACATCTCCTTTTCCCGTGGTATCAAATGTAGGTAATAATAGTAGTAAATGCCGGGACTTTTTTCGTTTCATGACTCCCCAAGTATGTTGTCGCACCCCTCACACAGCACCCTCATGCACTCTTCACGTCCCGCCCATCTCCATGTCTTCTTCCTGCTTTATCGGCGGTTCCGTGCTGCTCGCTTCGTCCACCTTTTCAGCCTCCGCGTGCCCATTCGTCAAAACAGCATCCGCAGCCGCAGCATCACTGCCGTTGGCGACCACCCTCCTGAAAATCCTGATAGACCCATCCTGCCCCGCGCTGACCATGTTGTCCCCGTGGACATCGACCCAGAAGCATACGCTCCCCTTGCCGTCCCGATCCTGTCGGTGCGCGGGCATTCGCTGGACGACTTCCTTGGTGACCACGTCCCAGAGCACAATCTCGCCGTCCTCGCTGGCCGACGCGATGAAGGCCCCCTCGTCGGGCACGATGCCAAAGCAACCCCCGATGGCGAACTTGTTGTTCGCGTGGCCCTGGTACGTCTTCAAAACGGCGCCCGAGACGTAGTCCCACAGGCGGATGCTGTTATCGAGGTTGAAGGCGAGGACGAAGCGGCCGTTGGGCGAGAAGCAGACGGAGGTGACGGCCGGGTTGTCTTCGTGGACGAGGGTGCGCAGACATTGGCCGGTGTATGTATCCCAGATACGGCTGTCACTCTATGTTAGAATCTCACACAGTCCTCTTGGAGGGAGAGTAACTCACATCAGTCCGTCGGTTGAACAACTGACGACCAACGTCCCGTCGCAGCAAAAGTCGATTCCGCTCACGGGGTCGCTGTGCGCGGGCAGACTCCTCATCAGCCTCCCCGCCCTCACGTCCCACAGGAACACGGCCTCGTCGTAGCTCCCGCTCGCGAGGATGTTGCCCTTGGGCGAGAAGGCCAGGCAGTGCACGTAGTTGTGGTGCCCCAGCAGCGGCGGCATCGGTCTGTGGCTGCTGCCCTCCTTGGCCAGGACGCCGCCCATGCCCTTGGCCGTGACCTTGGGCCGGCCCGTGACCCTGTCCCACAGCCGGATCGCCTTGTCGTCGCTGCCGGACGCGAGGGTGCCGCTGTCCGGGCTCCACGCCACGCAACTCACGCCCGCCATGTGGCCCACCAGCGTGTCCATGTGCTTCCCCGTGTCTGCGTCCCAGATCTTGAGCGTGCCGTCCGCCGAGGCCGACGCGATCCACCTGCCGTCGGGCGATATCCGCACCTGCGACACGGGCTTGCCGTCGTGGCCGCTCAGCACGCGCGTCTCGCGGTACGTCGGCCGCACGGGGCCCTTGCGTGCTGGCGTCGCGGGGGTGGCTGCGCCCCCCGTCGTGACTTCTGCGTCCTCCTCGGCGCCGGGCGAGAGTCGTAGTCTGCGGTCGACATTATCTGCAAGGCTCTGCGGGGAGGAGGAGCCGCGAGAGGTGGAGGCGGGCGTCGGGGAGCGCGAGGGTGACGCGGTCGGGGAGCGAGGTGAGCGCGAGCGTGAGCGGGAGGAGCGGGAGTAGTACGCCCCGTTGAGCTCGTCGTCGCTTGGTGACCTGCAAGGCGTCATGCTAGGACGGGCTCGCTGGGTGGACAGGCGGCGGCGGTGAGTTGTCTTGGTGCGTCTTCCAGCAACGGAGGCAGCCAGTTCGTCGCCGGTGACCGTCAGCTCGTCGGGGGAGCTGTAGCGGGGGGTTGCTGTCTGGTCGAGTACTTTGCGACGTTTCGGGGGCGGTTCGGGGAGGGGCGTCGAAAGGGCTGGGGAGTTGAGGTCTGGCATTTTTTGGGACCGTCCGCGGCCGTCGCGTCGATCTTGCAGAGTCGTGGAAGCCGCAGGTCTTGGAAGGAGATGTCGGTGTCGAAGGCAAGAAGGGAGAAAGAGGAGGAACGGTCGGACGGCAAGAGAAAGAGGCAAGGGCAAGGCTGAAAGTGACGATGGACATGAACTTTTGGAAGCAGCAGCAAGGAGCAGGGAGCAGGGGGCCTGACGTTTGGCGGTAAAGCGCACTGTCAGCCTCGTCCCACCGCACGGATCGCCAGAAGGTCGCTGGGGGACGCTAGAAGCAATGGAGCGGGTCTGGAATGCTGCAGTGACACTGCGGCTACCGATTGGTCAATGGGGGTTTTGCTGGTGGAGCGGCGCCGTCGAGGTGCACGTAAAAACGGGGCCCTCCCGAACCCCCGGCCGGCTGCCGACGGCGGAGAGAGTTCACGGCGCAACGTCATTTTTGGAGAGTCAGTCTGGGCGATGGCGATAACTTCGTCTCATCTTGTTGAAGTTCAAACCTGAGGCTATGATCATGAAGCTCGGTTGTTTTGAAGAGTTTTCACTCAGTCTGCATTGCTGCGGAACATCCGGCGCACCTTTGACCGCACCGCATCCGTCTATGCCTCAATGCAACCAGATCTAACCGTCCTCATCCTCACCACACACATCAGCTCAGCTTCTTAAGACACACAAGTCACCCCCCCCCCATCCCACCACACCCACACTAATCGCGCCACCACTGCCAAAATGGAGAGCCCGTACGAATCCGCCCAGCTTCTCAAGCAACACAACTCACCCCCATCCCACCACATCCAGCTACAATCCCTCAGCAGCATCAACAGCGCCAAGATGGAGAATCAAAATGACCTCCGCCTCCTGACCTTGAACTGCTGGGGCCTGAAATACATCTCCACCCTGCGCGCCGCCCGCCTCGAGGCCATCGGCCGGCGCATCCTCTCCCTCCCAAAACCGCCAAACATCGTCTGCCTGCAAGAGTGCTGGGTGACGGCCGACTTCGACCTCATCCGCCACACCCTCGCGCCCATCCTCCCCCATGCAAAGTTCTACTACTCGGGCCCCTTTGGCGGCGGCCTCGCCATCCTCTCGCGATGGCCCATCGTCGAGTCCTCCATGCACAGGTACCCCCTCAACGGCCGTCCCACCGCCTTCTGGCGCGGCGACTGGTACGTCGGCAAGGGCATCGCGTGCGCCCAGATCCGCATCCCCGTCGCCGCCGGCGAAGACGACATCGCCGCCACCAGAGAACAGACGCTGAGCATCTTCAACACGCACACCCACTCGCCCTACACCGAGAACCAGCCGGGCGACACATACCTCGCCCACCGCCTCGCCCAGGCCTGGGAGATGTCCAAACTCTGCCGGGGCGCCGCCGAAAAGGGCCACCTCGTCCTCGCCATGGGCGACTTCAACATGCGGCCCCTGAGCCTCCTCCACCGCATCATCACCGCCCACGCCCCCGTCCGCGACGTCTGGCGCGAGCTGCACCCGGACTCGTCCCTCGGCGCCGTGGAGGACCCCCTCGAGAAAGCTCGCGGCCGCCCAGCGCCCACCGCAGACTTCAACCTCCACGAGAACGGCGCCACGTCGGATGGGTCCTTCAACACCTGGCGCTGGCCCAAGCACCTCCAAAAGAAGCTCGGCGAGGGGAAACAGCCCGTCGTCATCCCCCCAGACACCATTGACCTCAAAGGCAAGCGCTTGGATTACATCTTCTTCGGCGCGCCCGTGGATGCAAACGGCGGGGAGTGGGTCATCAAGGAGGCGGAAGTCGGCATGGTAGAGCCTCATCCAACCCTGGGCTGTTCCCTGAGCGACCACTTCTCCGTCGAGGCGACGCTGTCATACCACCCCACCAGGATCCGCAAAGATCCCAGGCTGTCCGCTAGGCTGTCCGTTCAGCTTGAGCCATACCTCCTGCAGAGCCTGTCCCTTTCCGATGCTGAGTACGACAGTATCCTCTCGGCGGTGCGTGAATACGTAACACGTGAGGAGAAGCAGCGTTACAATAGGGGCATGCACTTCTTTTTCTGGTTCACTGTTCTTTTTGTCTGTCTCATAGGCGTGTGGTGGAGTAAGCACAACGCTGTGGCCTTCATTCTGATGCTCTTTAGCAGCTTCGGCTTGGTTGCGGGTGTTATTGACGGTCTCTTGTCGTTGCTATTCTTCAACACGGAATTGAGGGCTCTCAAGGAGTTTGAATGGGAAATGAAAAATGCCAAGGGCCAAGCTCTTTGGAAATCTGGGAGGCCCTCAGGGATGGAAAAGCCTCTGTGAGCGGCGACCCCCAGATTGGTATCGTTGGCGATAGTAGGAGAGTCTATGTATACACGATAATGTTTATGTCTTATTTCTATCCAATACCTCCTGTTCGTTTACCTCATCAAACGCTATTACACCAATAGCCACCTCCGATCAAAATGTTTGAGCCGGTTGCAGGCTTTCAATCTGGGAAGGGTACGCGAACGTTTCGCCCTGCAATACGGCATCGCAAGGTTCAACGTCGTACTGTGCAGGAGCCGGCCGGAGCATGCTTCGAGGCTTTCGCCACGAGTACCCCAGAAATGCCGTTTGCTTTCTCAGCTGCATCACCTCGTCTTTCGTGTCCGGATCTCTGAGCAGCATGTCTCTGGGTCGCTTGCGTTCCTTTTGACCATACTTCCTGACGTACTCTTTCAGGCCATTCCTCCCATCGTTACTTAGCCGTGAGAAACATTCGTCAATGTTGTGGTCGATTTGCTTGAGTCTCGTTGAGTCGTAAGGCCGCTTGATGGCATTGAGTAAGAAGGCGAAGTGTTCTTCTTCTTCGTAACCACCTTCCACAAGGGATTTCTTTAGTTTATGCCAGGCTCGGTCTGTGATGACCCCGTCTTCGTCTACAACGTCTTGAACACCAGAACTTGATGACTCAGACCAGTCACTGATGGGCTCGTCTTCTTCGAAATAACGGGTGTCGAGGTCGCCGCGGATTCGGGGCAGCCACTGCGGCGTTCGCTCACGTAATTCAGACCATTTGATCCCTCGAAACCACGGATGTTTCTTGATATCAGAAGCGTCGTTCGAAAACACGTATCGGCGCCGGATGAGACCGTCTTGGTCGCGATACTGCGGAGAAGAAAGACGGTGATCCTTTTCCACAAGCAAGCATCCAATTAGGTGTACACATGCTTTTGATACTTGCGGTTCCTCGGGGAAAACCAAGGTTTCCCTGAATTTCTGTCCAAAGTCAGCAATAGCAGATTTTCAGAAGTCCGTGTTGCTCACGGTGATGTTCTTCTTGGTGTACTGGCGACCCTTGTCAGATATGAACGGCGTATACCCGTAAAGGCATTCATAAAGGATGATTCCGATGCTCCACTAGTCGCATCTTCCATCGTACTTCTCACCCATGACGACTTCTGGAGCCATGTACTGGCTGGTGCCCACAACGGAGCGAGCATGCGACCGGCGCGTGGCAGTGGCTCTCCAGTTGAGAAGATCATCGACCAGAAGGCAGTCTGAGGAACCACGTGGACGATTATTCCTGTTCATATTCTCCTGCCCCAAACGCTCCCTGAGGAGGAGCTTGCTGCCTTGGACAACTTGGAAAGGAGGCTCGTGTCGCGTAAAGTTCAGCTGGCATGAGCTCTGTTTTTGTGCTTGTTCCGGGGTTGACTTTCGATCTTCGTAGTCTCCGTTGAGGGCGAATCTCTGTTTCGAGAGCAGCCCTTGTCGCTGCCATTTGTAGTACGAAGTATCGTGAGACCAATGGTCGTCGAACGCAAGGCCGAAATCTGAGATCTTGAGATGTCCATCAGCGCCGATCAGAAAATTGTCCGGCTTCACGTCCCGATGAATGCAGCCCAGCCTGTGCGCTTCCTCGACACAGAGTATCATCTCGGCAATATAAAACCGTGTTCGTGACTCGCTGAGTACCTTTTCTCGAATCAGCAAGCCTAGGAAGTCGCCCCCAGGCATGTAGTCCATGATAAGGTAGAGATTCGCCATGTCCTGGAAGCTAAATATCAGGGGGACAATCCTGGCGGACAATTAGCGTTCTTGCTTAGAAGAAGACATCAGTATCAAGAGGCAAGCTCACCATTCGGAATTTGAGGCGGCGACCAAGAAGTCTCTTTCCGCACGCAAGTGACCCTCTTGGCAGCTTCGAATCATGTCCGACTTTCGAATAATCTTCATGGCGTACACCTCATGTTGGAACTTATCTCGAAAGTACGTATCTCGAGCGAGCTTTCGGACGAGCTTCACGACACCAAAGCTGCCCTTGCCGAGGATACTCATCGTCTTGAAGTCATCAACGCATAATCCATGGGGATGCTCGCTGCGTTGTGATGCCTTGTTCGACCATGTGGACAGGATCGACCTGCAGCTCTGAGCTTTGTCGACTCTTTGCTCGCGGAGATTTCTAGACTCTTCCTGAAAACACTAGTCCATATGTTTGTGAACCTCCGTGTTGGGCAAACCAAAGTTGTTCAAGTAGCGCCGGAGCTGTGCGACACGCTGTCGACGCTGCTCGAGTGGGCCCCTGTGCGCACCACGAGGAGAAAGAATCTCCTCCTAGTAATTCTCCAAGTATATCTTGGCTGCGGCGACCTTCTCAATGGTTCGAACTCTCTCAACGTCAGCTGGCTGGAGCGGGAAAGCGTCATCGTCTTGCGATCGCTGCGAGGTCTCTTCGGCGGCCGCGAGCCTGCGAGGGCTCTGTTCGCGGTCACCGTTCGCCCGAATCGGGACCTTTGTAGCCTGGAGCAAGCGAGAGAAAGTGCTGCTGCCGCTTGATCTGGGGCCTGCCTTAACGTCAGCGTCCGCCTCGAGACGTGTTACACACCAGGCACGACTGTACCTGCAGAAGAGATACTGAGTTTGGCCCAGGCATGGATTCTGCGGATCATTGTCCCATTCTCGTGGCGATTTTTTATCGTGTAGTTTGCCTTGGCGTGGACAGGACTCAGATGGACAGATGGAAGCGGTGCGGTATACACCGGAGTGCTGCTGGTACGGCGAGGAGAGGCTTCCATGGCGGCGATTGGGTATCTGGCGTGATGTATAAGTTTGCTGGTAAACGATCTGTATGAATGACGTAGAGTCCAAAAAGAGAGACGGAAAGCCGACCAGCGATGGGGGTGCTTGATCTGGCGATGTGTCTGTGGACGTTGATGTTCTCCGAGGCTCAGAGCCGTAGAAAGACGACGAGATAAATATTCCAGCCACGTTCAGCAAATGGCAGTCAGCAAAGGGTTTACTCCCGGCAGGGGCAAAGTCTTCACCACTTCTGGCGGCAAGAGACATGCTTTCACGGTAACCGGCCACCTGCCGAAGCATCACGAGACGAAAGGAGCAGCAGCCCCTGAACCAGATTGGAAACAGTAAGGAAATCTTTTCGTTAGGAAACCGAAACTAAGTACAGACCGACCGGAAGAAACCATAACCGGTGCGAAAATTCCTACAACGGAAACTCTTTTGTGGTACGCCAACCAATGCAGTGTAAGTCCTCGCCTCGTCATCCCATCCAACAAAATCTGCTTCCCGCAAAGTGATGATTGCAGATCTTCACAGATAGCCACAGGTCGGAGACTCTCCATTGCGGCACGGCGCAAGCATATGCTCGCGAATCCCGCGAACACACATCATTATAAGGGAAAGTCATCGTCTGGACGCCGGTGCCCAGCTAGTCCAAGCCATCTTCGTGGTAGACATGCCGGGCAAGTATGTGTACAGTAGGGCACCCTCAGTCGGCGTCTCTTCGCCGAAGGTGGGCGTGTCGTCAAGACATTTACTTGATCTCAAGGAGCTTGACGTCGAAGGTCAGGGTGCTGTTGGCGGGAATGCCAGGCAGGCCCTTGGAGCCGTAGGCAAGGTGAGCGGGGATGGTCAGACGACGCTCGCCGCCAATAGTCATGCCGAGGATACCGATATCCCAGCCCTTGATGACCTGGCCCTTGCCGGCCTTGAAGGAGAAAGGCTTACCCTTCTTGTTGGCTGGATGGAGAGTTAGCATAGCGAAAATCGAAGCGTCGTTGTCATCTGTGCTTACCGTCGAACACCTTCCCGTCGTCGAGCTTGCCGATGTAGCGAACACCGACGGTGTCGCCGTTCTTGACGGCGCGGCCAGAGCCGACCTTGCGGTCGTCGATGGTGACGCCCTGGACGACCTTGACGCCGACCTTGCCAGCCTGCTTCGCCTTCTCAGCGGAGCCGGTAGGGCCCTGCTCGAGGTTCTTGGCGAACTGGACCTTCTTGTCGGACTTGGGGGTGGACTTCTCCTCGGCGGCGACGGCCTCGCCCTTGTTGTTCTTGAGCTTCTTCTTGTCCTTCTTGGACAGCTTGGACTCGTCCTTGCTTTCGGCGATCAGGTCGTCGAGGCTCTCGGCGGCGCGCTTGTTCTTGCCCTTCTTGGTCTCGACCAGCTTGGGGGCCTCCTCGTCGTCAGAGTCGACCTCCATGACGCGGGGGTCGGCGGTGTCGTCGAGGTCATCGCTGTCCTCGTCAGAGACCTCGCCCATGGCGTACTCGAGCTCATCGGGGGAGAGGTCGTACTCGCCATCCTCGTCGTCCTCGTCCTCGCTGTCGGAGCCCTCCTCGGCATCGATAACGTAGTTGCCGGTCAGGTGGACAGTGTGGGTACCAGAGACGACGAAGAAGACCTTCTCGCCCTCGGTGACGGTGATGTCAAGGGGCTGCTGGTAGTTCTGTAACATTGTTAGCGGGGTCCTCGAAGGCGTCTGTGGGTTGTGGCGCAACTTACGCGCTCGGTGTCGAGGGTGCAGATGACAAAGTTCTCAAGGTCGAGGCCGTCCTCGTCGTCGCTGTCCTCCTCGCTCTCCTCATCCTCGTCGTCGTCGGAAGCCTTGGCCTTGCCCTTCTTGCTCTTGCCGTTGGGCTTGGCATCGTCCATCTCCTCGTCAGAGTCCTCCTCTTCTTGGGCGGCCTCGATCAGCTTCTTGAGGGCGTCGGCCTGCTTCTGCTTCTTGGACTTGGCGGGGTCGCTGGGGCCGCCGTTAGGCTCGTCGTCATCATCAGAGTCCTCCTCATCGTCGTTGGCGGCGATCAGAGCCTTCATGTACTCCTCGTCAATCTCATCATCACCGTCGTCCTCGAGGTCGTCGCCGAAGCGCTGCTTGACCAGGCGGAGGGTAGAGCGGGGGACAGCAGGGATGTTTCCGTCGTTGTCAGCCTCGGGCGCCTCGGTGGGATCAATGGCGGCCATGGTGATGCGGAACTGCAATTGCACAATCAGTAACTGGCGTGAGACGAATGCGCCGGGCGCAAGCAGCAATCCAGCAGCGATTCGCGCACTGGCGCACCCCGAGATGGGAGCCCAGAGGCGAAGCAGATACTTACGGTGGCAGGGAAGTCGGGAGAGGCGGGGATGAGGACATCGCCAGGAGGGATCTCCAGACCGTAGAGGGCGACAGGCTGGGCCATTTTGCTGGTGTGTGAAGTGATGCGTTAAAAGAAGTGAAAAGGATGCCGCGTTCGGACTTGTACTGGAAACAATTAAAACGTCAAAGGAATCAAAGGACCGTTGACTTGAGAATGTCTTGTTTGGGTATCGAGGGAATTGGGGGTGGGAGAGAGATGAGGGTTGTAATGGAGGGAGAGAGAGAGGTTGTACAGAAAAGGTGAGGTCCAGGTAGAAGAGCTTTTGCCTGAAATTTTTTTCCTCATCGACGCCTGCCCGGGAACTTTTTTTTTTTTTTTTTCTGGCGTCGACCCCACCGCCCAAGGCACTAGCGCCGCCTTATCGGTCTTATCCTGCCATAGCAACAGCTGCACAACGACCACCTTGACAGGGAAGCTGCGTCCGGGGAAAGAACTGCATAGGACCCTTGCCCAAGAGAAAAAAAAGATGGACTCCAGTGGCACAATTGCGGACGGTGAGAATGATGATGGAGCCACCGAGAAGCATCCGCGCACACCGCTCTGTTCTTCCTCCCGCTGCCTCGGCGCGATCCAGCGCAATTGACATGGGTCTTGGGCAACGTCTGAGACCCGCTCTGATGCGATTTATTGGGGGAGTCTGGCCCGCCGTTGCAGAAGCAGGACATCAGGACTCGAATGCACATCATCTGGACGTCTCGCAAAGACTGTTATAGATATCGAAAGATGCGGCCAAATGGCAGGATATCTGTTGATCACTTGGGTCTTATTAGGATAAATGTTCTCTTACTAGAACACCAAAAAAAATCGAGTATTTCACACAAAGGTCCCAAAAGAGACTGGGTATTCGAACCAACACGAATCCGCCGTTGCAGAAGCACATCAAGACCCGAATGCGCATCATGTTGACGACATACCACAAGGCCTACTGCAAACACTCTGCTCCTCCGTATCTTTGGAAAATATTCATCCCATGAGGATATCACGCCCTGACATTCGTTTGCCAAATGAAAGAAACAGCTCCCGCATCTCGTCTCCATCTTCATCAAACGCCCTTCGCCTTGCCCGGCCTCACGAACCAAGCCTTGACAACCTGCCACACAACGCCCAAAAAGTACACCGTCTGCCCCTCCCCGTAGAACTGCCCGCGATCACCAACATCCGCCATCGAACACGCAATCTCGGCCACCGGCCCCGGGAAGTGCTTGCTGTTCCTCCTCGCATACGCCGCGACGAGGTCGTTCCCATTCGTGATCCCACCTAGCCACCATCATCAGCAAGCAGTCAATTAAAAGAAGATACCAAAGCAAAAGAAAAACTCACCACCACTCCAGAGATTCCCATCCTGAGCCCACCGATACCTCTCCCCCACAAACTTCGTCCCCGGATACTTCTTCCTCAGCAAGTCCTGCACCCCCCTCGGCCCGCACACCGTCTTCCCCTCCAACAAACCCGCAGCGCCGCACAGGAAGACACCCGTACACACGCTCAGAACATCCGTCGTTGCCTCCCTCTCCGCGTGGCCCCTCAGGAACGCAAGCACGTCCTCCTCCCACCTCCCACCCGGATCCGGCCCGGGAACGAGCAAGATGTCGAGCCGGCCGGGCTGCACGTCCGGATGGGCAATGTCGTGCGTCGGCGCGATCCGCAGATTCGACGTGATGGGGAGCAACTTGGTCGCGGACGGGGACGGAGACGGAGAATAGGCCCCAGAGGTGATGTACGAAATCTCCACGCTGGGGGCCAGGTCTCGCAGGTGCTTCGGCAGGAGATCCATCGACTCCAGCCCGAGGTACTCCCTGGACATCATGTGGAAGATGTCGATGCAGGACAGGTCGAGGAGCTGGACCTCTCCCGGCACAAAGACCCCGATCCTGACGACGTTCGTGTTCGCCATGCTGGGCCGCTTTCTAGTATTCAATGGCTGGTTTTCTGTGGAGGTTAGTGACGAACGACTTCAGATTGTGGTGAAAGTAATCAGATGTCTTACCTGACTTGGCCGTGAGCTGGAAACTCGAGGTGAAAAGCACTCAAGTCGTAGGAGAGCCATGTCCAAAGAATCGCCGTCCTCTCTTATACCACATTCATTGACGCGGCAGCCTCACTTGACCTATCCCAAAAACTCCCCGGCGCATCCTGTGACTCCGGACCACGACGGAACGGCCCCGTCTCCGGCCCCATCCTCGTCCGGCTCTTACGGCCTCCCAACACCGTGGTGAGAATGAGCCGGCCGCCGTTGGCTGCAGGCGGCGAAGCTGATTGGCCATACGAGGCTCAACTTCCGAGAGGCGTCGGGTACTGGCGGTCATACAATACTCGACTGTCGTGCTGACATCCGCTGGGCTTAAGCATACCAAAGCCGACGACACGCGGCCTCCAAGCCGATGTCCATCATCCGGACGGGCTGATGCTGGTTACGTGGTCAGCCTCCCATCTACGGAAACGACCCACCCGCAGCAGCTGACGAATCTCAAAATGATCAAGCACCACGATGCACAGGCACGTCACCATCACACACACAGCGCAGGGAGAGATGTCTACAAATTCACATCATTCGTATTGTTAGTGGCAACTGTCTTCCTATTGACCACTCCCCGATCCACGTTCTAGCGTTGCCATGATCATGAATCGTTCTATGTACACACAATTAAATATTATAGGACTCGTCCATTAATGGGTTCCCGGGATTCTGTGTGTCGGCCTCCCATCTTTTGGTTGTGTGGAACCCACTCTCAGCTGTTCCTGCCGGGCTCGTCCTGTCCCCAGCGGATGCGTCATCTTTCTCACCCTCTTGGCATCTTTCTGCCTCTGGTGGTTTCAACATCGTCATGCTGGCGTGGATATGTCCTACTCCGTTCGTTCCACTCCGTCTTCCGTATAAGCGAATGCACTTGGACGGCTCTCTCGCTCGTCAAGTTCCTGCGTGTTGCTCCGAGAACTCCGGTTTGAGGCCCCATGAATCCCCAATATCTCTAGAATGCCGATACCATGCCATGCCATGCATATCAAGAATGCCCTCATCTATTTACACATGAGGCTTCTGAGAGCCCCAACGTCTTCAAACACGTTAAATCGAGTTAAAAACCGCCGTTTGGTGGGTCTTGGTAGAATTGGGCTGTGCGTCGAATCGAACGAAAAAAAATAAAAGGAGCCGACGCCGCCTATGCCGAGGAGCGAGGTCCAGTCGAAAAGTAGGTAAATGATAACAGTGAAGGGAATAAATTTGTCGTTACGCCATTTCGTCTACTGAAAGCGATTTCGCCCTTTGTCGGGTGACCTTTTTGCTGACCGAGTACACCAGATCCAGCGTCCAGAAATGGCACAGCTGGGCCTGGGCGCAGGGGATGGCTCCGTAGATGGGGGCCACCAAGGGGACCATGGCGTAGTCGATGAAGTTCTTCTTGACGCTGCGGTAAGAGAAGTTCATGCCGTCGGAAAGACCGGCTTCGGACATCTCGCGCTGGCGGGACTTGACGCAGATGCGGTGGAAGCTCTCGTACAGGAACAGGTAGAGTGCTATCTCCATGAAGCCGAGAGTGCGCAGGACGTTGCAAATGTCAAAGATCCAGCGGAGGTGAGCGACCTCCTCACTGCCCTCGGTGACCCAGACGTACAGAGTAGAAGCGACGACGAGGATGGTCATCTGCAGCGGCAGGAAGTGGGCCTCGAACAGGCGGTGGAAGAGGTAGACGATGCGCTTCCAGTTGGGGGCCTGGAGAGTGTCGTGCGTGACATCAGAGAAGATGCCGCTCTCGCGGGGCTGCTCGGGGTTCTCCTGGTCCAGAGGGGCCTCGGGGACGTAGACATCAGAGGCGTCGCCGAGCGAGGTGTGCAGAGGGCGGAATGCGCGAGAGGTGTGCTTGCGCTCTTGCCATAGCTCGACGACCTTGCGGAGAGCGTATCCGGAATCGAGGGCACCCCACATGTGTCTCATAGCCTGCTTGTACCGGGCCTGCATATCCGAGTAGAGTCCGCGCAGACCCTTGGAGCCGTTGCCGCAAACGTTGCTCTGGCTGACGGGGCTGAGCACGGTTCGGACCGTCAAATTTCCGTTGAGCGCAAAGAAACACTTCAGGTACATGTGCAAGTCTTCTCCTATAGCCTCGTTGTCGCAGTCCCAGCCACCGACGCGGTCGACAAGATCCAGGGGAACGGAGTAGACGGACGTGGGAGGCGCAATGGTCGAGCCGCCGTACAATCCAGACATGCCACCAGCACCCCAGAGAATGTCGGCAACACGGACAATGGCGGGAACGGCGTGGGCATTGCGGTCGAAGATGATTGGGGCCGAGTACAGGGTGGTCTTTGCTGTTTCGGGGTATGATAGGTGCATGGTGGTAAGCAGGGCGAAGTAGTTGGCCGAGAGGTGGCTGTCGGCTGTAGATACCCCACGTTTTGGTCAGCGAATCATTCTACACGCGCAAAAAATTGGAAACATTGACTGCGGCAGAATCTCTGATTCTGACATGCGCACGTACCGTCAATTCCTGTAATGATCACATCCTTGCGGGCGGTCATTGAGTATTTTTGGCTCAACTTGCGGGCAGCCCATGCCACGTTGCTTCCCTTTCCGGCGGACTCCCCTGGGATGTCGGAAGGGTGAACGGTGTAGTCGATGCCGCGGAACTTCTTGACGAATTCTTGGATGAGAGACATGGCCTTGAGCTCGACGTTGGGCTCACGCTGCTCCATGCCCAGGTAAACCTAAGGGGGTCCGAGTTAGCGGTTGGACGCATGATTCGGGGCGCGCGTCGTCCAAAGCCGGCAAAAAAGTTTGCCGTGGTTGCAAGTGCTCGACCGGTGCAAAGAAGACAACATGTGCAGAAATGGACTTACGTCGTAGCAGCTGCGAGCCTGAGGGTGCGAGGCGAGGACCTCAAGGGTCTCCTTCAGAGTGTCCATCTCCTCCTTGTAATTGGGAATGATGATGGCGTGGATGACGCGGTCAGGTTCGCCGTCGGCGTCGGTGTAGAGCTCGGGCTCGGTGTCGCCAGCTTCGCTACTGGAGGCAGAGCAGCCGTGGGAGGAGGTCAACGTCTCGGAGCTGGACAGGGAGGTGGAAGAGCCGCGGCGGCGATGAGAGAACTTGTAATCCCTCAGGGTCTTGTTGCGGGCAATCTTCTTGAGGCTGCGGGTCATGTCGAAGACGGCGTAGCAGCATCGGATAGGGAAGGCGAAGACGAGGATGTGAATAAACAGGCAGTAGTATGCGAAGATGACGGTCCAGTAGCCGGCGCCCTTGAACGTCGGAGTGATGGCGCTAAGGCTGTCCTGATGCATATAGTTGTAACCTTGTGCCGAAGCAGCTGATTCTTTCGAGATAACCCAGTAACTGAGAGACAGCAGGGCCAGCATGGCCAAGCCGCCTGCACGGCGCGAGGCCCAGGCGAAGAGGGACATTGTCGATGACCGACTGAAGCTGTGTTGTAGATTGAGGCGGCGCGATAGCAGCGATAGGGGGTGTCGTCGGCGGAAGAGCGACAGAAATGTGTGTCGTCGACGGCAGAAAGGCGACTGCGAGTTGTCTAATCTGTCGAGGCTTGGATAGGGAATGTGCGAAGCCCGGTTTAGGTTGCTCGAGGGAGGGCAAGACCAACAGCTGCACAAGCAACGGACGGATGAGGGAGAGAGGAACGGAGGGGGGAAGGAGGGAGTGAAGACCAAGAAGCAGGAAGGCTATCCGTCGAATGGAGCCCTCTACCCAACAGGTCGATAGCGGTCTCTCGCACGCGCGCTCTCTCTCTCTCTCTCGTCACGCAGGAGGAGGAGTGGTTGGAGTAGTGCAGGTAGGAGGGTTGGCAGAGGGGAGGGGAGGGGAGGAAGAAAGAGAAAGAGGAAAAAAGGGAGGGACTGGAGAAAAATTAGAGTGCGTCTTGTCGGATGATATTCACGAGGAGAGAAGTGCAAGCTAATGGATACGGGACGGGACAGAGAAGGAGAAGGAGGGAAAGAAGTGCAAGGTTAGGTCGAGAGTGGATGATTTTCTTGGACAGGACAGGACAGAGCAGAGCAGAGAGCAGGCCAGAGGACGGGACTGTGACATGGAGTGTGGTGTGGACACTCGCGCGCACACGGTACAAGTGAATTGGATCGAATCGAGGCCGGCGGGACAGGGGATAGGGGGGGGCGGCAGCAGCAGCACCACGGGCTTGTTGATTTTGGGGGGGGAGTTGAGGGTACTGCACTGATGGACCTGGGAGATGGGAGCTGGGAGCTTCGTGCTTGTTGTATTGGACCAGACGAGACCTAGGAGGCCAACCCACGGAGGCATGTACCGGGAAGCGGGTAAGGCTCAGCAAAGGTACTTGTTTATGCAAGTGCGCGCCAGCGTCAGAGCCAGAAGCAGGCCTGAAGCAGCCGCACCTGTTTTGGGGGGCCAGACGGAGGTGGAAGTACCCTCGCCAGCTTTGAACTCTGGAAAGATACCTCACGTACCTACCTTTACCAACCTTAGTAAGGTAGGTAGGTAGGTACATTCACTTGCCTCATCCACACAGAAGATACCTACCTTACCTCGATGGAAACACGGCATTCCCATAGAGGTCACGCAGCTGGCGGAAGCAGATCGAAGCAGAGAACAGCACCTGCGCCAGCCCAAACCCAAGCCCAGAAACATGAGCCAAAGCACTCAAGCAAGACGACACGAGACAAGCAGCAGCAGCAGCAGCAGCACAGCAAAGACGGAGGACGCAGGACAGGAGTGGAGTGTGGAGTGGGCGAAGAAGGGGGGGGGGGGGGGGGGGCAAGGAGCGTCTGGATTGGCGAGACGACCAACAGGGGGCCAACCCAGCAGCGGTGATGGCAGCCGTAACAGACTGGGGTCCAAACTGGAGCAATGGGGCCAGTCAAGCTACTAGGATGTACCTATGATGCTCAGAGGTGGGAAACCTCACTGTTCGCTCGATGAGTACGGCGGTAGAAGCGATGGGCAACAAGATGGGCGATGGGCCAGTGTGGCATTGGCTGGGCTGGTCTGGTCCTGAATGAGGGATTGATTGGACTGTCGATTGGGACTTGCTGCTGGGAGGGCATCCCATTGGCCTGTCACCGCCGAGACTGAGAGAGGCCCCAGACAAAATGGGGATGGGTGGTGCCGCCGTGCGTGCTCTGGCTAGCGCATCTCTCTGCCCGCCTTCTCTCACATCCATCTAGGCCTTGCGGGCTGCCTCTGCCACAGCTGCTGGTGCACTACTGCTGCTGCTGCTGCTGTCTGTCGTGCGGGTGCTGGTGCCTCTGCAGATTTGATGCTGCTCACCACAGTCTCCCGCCTCGACAATTGCGTTAGCGCGAAGTGGGACATTGGTTCGCAGATGGCAGGGGTGGCACGGCCTCGACAGGGTTGGGTTGCCTTGGGAATTTTCTGCGCCTGCACTGAATCGCCCCGCGGGAAATGAGCAATGAGAAATTACCGGCTAAGCGGCCACGCTTGCACCGCCGCACTGTGTACTTGCTGTGCAGCACCTCATCCGTCTCCTCTCCTGTGCTGGAAGCGTCCGTCACCTCCAGCTCTGCGTGGTTGCCTGCTGTAGACAGAGTCTCGACACCGCCTCACTCTCCGCTCTGCGCCCACAATTCCCTCGCGACCGCTGCGGAATGTCTCCTTTCGCCTGCCATGGCGTTCCCAACGCTGACGCCCAGAGAAGCTTCAACCCTTTCTAGCTCGACAGCTGCACTTTCGCTCTGTGCTCTTCTTGCCCTTGGCCTCTGCCCAGCCACGCGGGGCAATCAACAAGTACCTTCCGTTGCTCCATGGCTTTAAGTTACGAGCACGCACAGCAGCAAAGCCAAGCTCGACAGCTCCCCAAATCGAGACACATCGTAACACGCATCGCGCGGGTTCCCCTTCAGGTATATTGCTGACCGCTGCCGTACGTAGACTCGCTCGTCTGCTGCCGCTGCGCTCTCTCGTCGTCGTCGCCCGTCCTCGTTGCTTGCGAATCGCTTGCGAGTCGCTACCCGTCGGGCAATGGCTCAGCCGCACTTGGCAGCTATTGCTGTCTTCTTTCCGCGCCCGACTGTCCAAGACTCTGTTCTGTGGTCTGTTCCTCGAGCGTTGTCTCGTTCTCTGCTGTTCTGGCCGTCCGCTTTCAGATGCCAACAAACCACCGTGCCTGGCCTGCTGGGCAGACAGGACAAGAATTTGAGAAAAAAAAAAAAATGCTCGCACAGTGCGGTCATTTCCGCATCCTCCAAGCGGCGTCAAAACAACAAGAAAAGAAAAGAAAAGAAAAGAAAAAAGACAGGGCCTTTGGGGCCAAGGACCGCTTCCTGACTACCTGCTTTACCAAGCACCTACGCTAAGAACGCTAAGCTGCTGTAGGGTCGCTCCTCCCGCTCTGACGGACTGGGCTGGCTCTCCCAGGGACCCAAACGGCATCCCCTTTGGGGGATTTGGAAAGGAAATAGTACCTTCCCCACTAACAAATTTGCGATGCATCGCCTGGGGACGCCACAGTGTTGTGTCCACCGCCCAAGACTTGTGTTCTGTGTACTACCATAGGTAAGGTAAGGTACCTTGCCTAGGCATGCCCCACGGCAACCAGGTCTCCCCTACTGCTCCCCACTACGCCAAATGCTGACCGGCCCAGCTCTGTCGAGGTCCGCCTCCTCGGTTGTCTCGTCAGGGCCTGGAGAACAAAGGAGGATGGAACCTCATTGCTCGAGTGCCCATTATTGTGTCCAACTGATGGCAGCTTGGCGGTCAAAAGCCGACGGGAATAGGAGGAATTGGCTTTGCGGAGATGGATCGGAGGAGGATTCGGCATGGCATGCAAGGCCTCCTTTTCCAGCATGCCAGCAGCGCGGTAAGGTAGCCTTCACATCCTTCTCCGCCGTAGTGGACGCATCGGATTTAGCAAGCTACTTTTTAAAGCTGCTCGGGGGGCGGCGTAGTAAGCCGTCTCGAAGCTTAGGTTGACCACCTCACACGCCGAACAGCAAGCCATCTGTCGTCACGGGCGTCTGGGAGAAGCTTCACCCGCCTTCCGCCATCTTGCCCTGCTGGGAAGCAGAGCATCGTCCGAGGAACTGCCCGTCAACGGCGGCGCCGACGCAGCAGCTCGGCTCGTGGAGGGCAGAAGTCGGTTTTGGCTTGGGATGTAAGTCGGTGAGGACGACGGTACCTGCCTCGTGTAAGTCCAGGTGACGATCAATGCCTTCCTCCTGCTGCCTTACCATACCTTACCTTACTTCTGGTAGGTAGGTACGTATTCACCAACACACCAACAGCCTAAGGTAGGTAGCTCCTGTCAACTTCACCTCAAGCACATCATCCACCTCGGATCTCTGAATCCTTTCATCCCATATCTGCACCTTATCTTGGAGGCCAAGAGGCCAGTGCTATTGTCTCCCTCCATTCCCCGCCCCCAAAGGCCCCTGGAAACAGCAAGCCAAACACTCAATTCCTGCGAGCCACCTAGCGTGCTTGTGCGC
This sequence comes from Colletotrichum horii, assembly GCA_027406005.1. Taxonomy (NCBI): domain Eukaryota; kingdom Fungi; phylum Ascomycota; class Sordariomycetes; order Glomerellales; family Glomerellaceae; genus Colletotrichum; species Colletotrichum horii. Next base: position 4,412,067 of record JANVYB010000001.1, on the reverse strand, counting down.
ATGTCACCGACAACCACCCAGCTGTTTGCGGGCTGCATGAGGTTTGCGGGAGCCGCTCCTCTCCCTTGCGACAGCCCATCCACTGCCATACTTGGCCGTCTTTCAACCTGCTCCGTCGCCGGGTCTGCCTTGCTGCTGTCCTGTCGTCTTACATGCTCTCCATCGTACTTGCGCCCGGCCACGAAGGGACGGTCTTGTTGTCTCCGTGAGCTGGACGGGCTGTGTTGGTGATCCTCGGTCTCGGAATATAAGCGATTTGCCCGTGGCGCGCATACTGCGCGAACCCGTGTGTGTGTGCCCGGCGCAGACGAGCCAGCACTTCGCAGCCACGCGCCATGGATCCCGCCATACGTGCCTCAGGGTCACGGAACAAAGACGGTTCCCCAGGCCACCCGTCGTGGCTGCACCTCTTTGCCATGCGTGCGAACCCGGATCGAGATACACGGCGGACAGTTGCTGCTGCTTGTACCACGCTACCTGGTGGGCCACAGTCGAGAGCTTCAGGTCAGTTCGTCGACCACTGCGACAATGGCACGGCTAGCGTGCTATGCACCGCACTGCTGTCGCTTCTCTCCGTCCCGTCTGCAAGTGGTACGTATGCCAAGCGGAGCAAATTGTGGCTCAGCCAAGGCTAGAGGCACTCGCTGCTGTTGGCCACATCCTCGCCGCCGCAGTGTACTGGTGATCGCTCGCGATTCTCCCAGCGAGGTTGCAGCTGTTTGCTGTCAAGAAGCCAGCGGCTGGGGCTTGGAGCCCAGCATGGCCTGGCTGCGTGTGGCTGCCGTCGTCATCGCCGTAGCCATGCTGCGGCAACGTCGTCATAGGAGCTGGGCGAGGGATGCTGGTGGAAGAGGGTCGCGGATAGAGAGACGACAAGCGAAATGCGAACGCGCCCACGCAAGCAATTCGCGACATGGCTATCGACATTGGGCAGACAGGGCAGGCAATGCCAGGCGGGACAAGGCCTCTGCTGCTGCTGTCTGTTTGCTTGCTTGCTCCCTTGTCCGTCTACAGCAAATGTCATCCCATGGCATTCGATCTTTGATGAGACCGTCGCACGCATTACCAGGGGTCACAACGATTGATTGCGCTCTGCTAAACTAGCTCGTGGCCGAGGCCCTACGATGTTTTTTCTTGGTCGTCCCACCATCGCAAACCTTCATTTGGTGCCAATCCCTCGCCGAGTCTGACATTTGCCCAAGCCAACCAACCAGCCCAGTCACAGTGCGTTCCCCTCCTCCAACACTACTCATCACCGGCTGGCCAGCCGGCCTGGGATCTCGTGGCGAGCCGGGATACCGCTGCTGCGAAATGATGGGAGACTGAGACCCATTCTCCAATTTTCGTTCCCCTCGTTCTCTCCTATTCAGAGTCGCAACCACCAAATGAGAAAATTTTGAAGCGCAAATCATTCAGAAGAGCGAAAAAAAAGCATGGCGCTCTGGCCAGGTCTGTAAGGATCCAGCCGTGACGGCAATCGGGACGGGAGATTTCGACCTGCAAGTCGCATACGTGGTGGTCCTAGTCACACCGCCCGATATAATAATGTGCTCGACAAGCGCATATCATCATCATCATCATTGTTGGCCGTGGACTTGAACAACAGCCATGGCACCAAGAGGAGCCGCAACATGTCGTCCGAATTACCAACGCCGCCAGCTAGCTCTTTCAAGGTCCTGCGCTCACCGCAATCCCAGCCATCTCGGATATCTGTGCTATCGCAGTTGATGGCATGACTTGGCGCCTCTCCTTCGCGCCTAATGAGGAACAGCAACAGCGAGGTCAGACGCATACTATGCTAATAGTAGGTAGGGCGAGAAGAGTGAAAGCATCGGTGTATGAGACTTTTGAGATTCGTATGCGACACGAGCACACCAACGAACATCTCACCGTGGTGCATGGAGACGGAGTGGCGCTTCCAGGGCCCAAGGACTAAGGCAGGCAGGGAAAAGACCGCGGCGACCATCCCTGCAGCAGATTGTGCTTGTCCTTCCGGCGCAGTCCCAACTCGAGAGGTATCTTAATGGTTTGGGTACTTGACCTCTCGCCACGCCGCTGCCGTCCGGCCAGGTATCACTCGGCTTATAGGAACGTCTCCGCAGCCCTCCGCAATTCAAAATCACAAGCGAGTGCTTGCTTTTCGCCGTACTGAACGACGCAGCCGTGAGAAGAAACGGATACGGGCTTTTGTTCGTCAGCACGACGGGCGAGCGCATCGAGCGCTTCCTGGTTTTCGCGAGCTGGTTGTATCAGGCCGGAGACAAGCTGAGGCGATGTGCCCATCATCCGCTGCTTCAGCTGAGAAACGCTGATAGAGCAAAGGCCATCGCATCCCCCGCGCGCTCCCAAGACTTAATCAGCGGCGGCATCAGAAAGGAGATACCGGTGCCGCGGACTTCCATGATCAATGGGCCCGGTCGGTGACATAATAACGGTTGACACCCAGCTCCAGCAACAGAACAAAGTGAAAGGGGGACGTGCCGGATGGTGGGGTGGACAAACCCTTGGCGGGCCGGCGTTTGAGATTGAACGTTTCTGAAGCTCCGAATCTGACTGGCCGCTGTGGGCCAACAAGGCCGTACCTGGAGTTCCAGGTTCTACACCATGTACGCGATACCTGACCAACCAACCAGTCCTGCCAGAAGAATTGCCCGGCTGCCAACATGTTTTCTCGTCAGCTCCATCGGGCTCTTCTGGGAGGTCGCCGTCGGCGTCTTCAGGCCTGGTCTGGGATCGGAGCGTCTTCGTGTCGTTCCCCGTTGGTCGTTGTCAGTTGGCACTCGACCTCCTCCCCAAGACCGGCCACCCTCCAAGCTTGGTATCGCGGCACCCACGTTGACCCGCACCCGCGGATCGCCATTAACGACACCACATGCAGACGCGTCGGCGGGTGATTGGAAAAGGAAAGCAGGCCAAGGGGCCAGGAAGGCTGCAGAGGCACTTCACCTCCATCACACCACCAACGGTTAACAACCGCGTCTGGTACACGGTACTGCACCGCTGGACCCCCATCCACATGTACATATGTGTCTTGGCTCCTTGGCTCCGTCCAACTGCCATCAACCGCGAGTGATTATAATCTTCTGATTGCGCATTTGTCTTGGCTGTCTTGGTGGTCCAAGAGACTCACGAAAGGCCAGTCACGCTTTGCGATTCTCATTGGCTCCTTTGCCCATGATCGTTGCCAATGTGGACTTGCAGTTAAAGTTGGAAGCACTTGACTCGAGTTGGTTGCGACCTCGGTTGCAAGGCACGCTGATTCATCAACAACAACGAAATCGGTGCAATACATCCGATGTCGACGGGCACTTTTACGGGGTTGAGCCATGGGCAGCATGCGAGCAATCTCGCAAGATTCAGCAGCAAGGCTGCTTTCTAAGGAAACCTTGTGCACCCTCTTTCCGTCTCGCTCGCAAACCACCTAACCCACGGCATGGTTGAGGGTTCGCCCTTGAGACATTCACCCCGTTGACGATGGGGAGCTCTCAGACTCGTCCGGTTGATGGAAAGTGGCATGTCTCAACCTATTGCGACTCAGAGGGTTCGCCCCAAAGCCGTCGGGCTGCCATTCTGCACACCCAACTCCCAATGACTGTGTCGGCGGACCCGTCGAGTCGGCCGACGGGGAGCCAACTTCTGCGTCGAAATGCAGGAAACGGTCTTGAAACAGGCTCCTGCAAGAACACTCAAAGGATGGGCACACTTTTTTTGGTCTCCACGCCGCACGCAAAGCGAACTCTACGCAACTTCCGCGCGTGCAGATTTCAGGCCCCGGGGAGGTGTGGTGAGGGATGTAGGTGATTCGTTTGGGGCCAAGGGACTTTTTTCTAATGTCCGACGGGTTGTGACAGGTTCATGAACTGGAGACGACCACCATCTCGTCGCCGCCACCCCTCCCTTTCCTTCTTTCAGACCTGTTTCTCGAACAGTCTGGCCCAAGCGACTGTGAGACATTCTACATCTGATCAAGTTTGGTGACAGCAAGTTGACGGGGCCCTTTTGGCACCCGCATGCCGCATACTCCCTGACTTGAGTCCTCCAACGGCGGGGAGGGGGGAAGGCTTTTCGGGGACATGTACTCGTCGAAGGGACCGATGAAACGGCCTTGCCCCCAGACGCCCCCGAAGAACAGAAAAAGCCAAAAAAGAATACCCCGGGTTTATAAAGTCTCACAAAAGCCAACACACATCATCCCCGACAGCCGGACGGATCGACCAACCAGTCAGCGTACAGGACTGACATTTGTCGTATCATGCCCGGATCCGAGGTGAGACCTTTGGCTGCCCTGTGCGTTGTCTGTCCGTAGTAATCCTCAATCAAGCACACGCAACGCGTACGTCTTTTTCCTTTGCTGCGTCGCCGGACCGCTTGATCGACGACCGGCCACATGCCGTCCTCTCGGAGTCCCCAAGTGGCGACGGCCCGGTGACGGGGTGACGGGGAAGCGAATTGGACGTCCCGCATGTTCCTAACGGCCTCGGCAATTCTATAGCGGGCCTCGTATGCCGGGGGGGCAAGTGTGTCGCGGCAGTCACAGTGTCACAATGGCATTCACAAGGCTGAACGGCGTATGTGTCGGATTGCATTGATATTCAAGCTCGCAAGCAGCGACAGCATGACGGAAGATTGACGCTGGCCGCGCTGTCGAATGTGGCAGATCGTAGTAGGTAGCAGCAGCGGCCTCCGCCCACTGGAGACTCCAAATGGCCATGCTCTCGCTTTCCGTATCCGTATACCCGCTGCTGTCCGAACCTGCCGGTTCTCGGAAACGCGGCTCAGAGGGATGACAACCCAAAGTCCCTCAACCCTTTCCCTCCGCCGGGATGCGTACAGTGTCCACCTAGTGGTGAGGATGCCGAGATACCTTCGGGCTCCTTGCCGCGAGGGCTCCATCTCCCAAGCGAGGGCGGGGAGCGGACATGTTCGTTCGCCCCTTCGCTTTCATCTCGCCCCCGACTGACCTCTTATTTCCCTGCTGGACGACTCGTATCGAGGTGAGATTTGGTACGCCAGGTTATACGGCGTCCTTTCCGCCTAGACTACCGTCAAGTCGTCAATTCGGGTTGATCCATTCTTGGTCGGAGATATACGCCAGACCGGTTCGCGGGATTGGTAATCATATTCCGTGTTCCGTATCGGCCAGTTATCACAGTCAAAGTAAAACCCGGCCGGAAGATTGCGGTCGTGACACACATGCTGACCGAGGATCGTATCTGATACGGCGGGCACTCAGACAACCTTCTCGAAGAGCTCCTGGATTAGTTTCGCAGCCTGTATCGGACGTTAGCCTCAGCCTTTACACGGGTAGCGGGTGATGGACTGACATCGATGAACTTCTCCAGGTCCTTGTCCAGATTCGCCAGGTCGTCCTTTCTCTTCTTGTTCTCGGCGATGAGCTTCTGCTTCCTCCCCACGAGCTCCAGCCGCTGCTGCTCGAGGGTCTCGCGCTCCGCGCGCTCGTGGCCGATGCGCGCAATCATGAGGGCGTTCTCGTCATCGTCGGCGTGCTCGGGGAATTGCGCGACGAACTCCTCGACGGGGATGAGTGGGAGCTTTTGGTAGGTATGGCTGTGCATTTGCAGTTAGCAGCTTGGTGTTCCGTGGCAGCAATGGGACACGTACTCGTAGGATTCGCAGGCCTCGATCTCGCCCTCGAGGTGTCTCTGTTCGTAGTAAAGGTTCTGCAGCTGGAGGTGCAGGCGGTCGACCTCGTGGCGCGCCTCGGCGGTCTGCGCCTTGGTCTCCCTGGCGGTGAAGTTGGCGGCGCGGTGCAGGCCGCGGAGGTGCGAGATGTTGGTGAGCAGCAGCTTCTGTTCCTTGGAGAGGCCCGCCTGCAGCTCGGGGGAGAGGGCGTCGCCGGCCGCGGATATCTCGGTGAGGAGCTGCAGGAGCTTCGCGGCTTGGTCCTGGGCGTAGCCTGAGGTCTGCAGGACCACCGACAGCTTCGGGTCGGATACCAGGTCGTTGACCGCCATAGTTTGTAGCAGATGATGCCGCGGAGATGGAATCGGTTGGGTGGGAGATGGTGCCGTCGATAGCAAGAGCATACAACGCGGCTGAGTCGTTTGGGGATCGTGTCGTCGGCCTGGCCCCGGTTTGCGCGACCGCGTTCGCAAGGCTGAAGGATGGGATCGGAATCGGACAGGGGGGTGGTGGTGCTTCGGAGGGCGGGACAAAGAACGGCTCGGGCGTCGTTTTGGCGGGACGGACGGGGGGCCCTTCCTTTGGTGCAGGGTTAGAGGTACGTACGGCGGTGCGTGTGCAACTTCCAGTCGTCGGGCCTCGCTCGCCTCGGATCAAAGAACTCTCAAAGAACGGGGAGCTCTGCCAGGTAGAACAACGCAACAGCAACAGGGCGGAGTGGGAGAAGGCGGACGTTGCAGAAAATTGGTGCAGCCGCGGGGACCGTGCCCCAGCGAGGTCGGGTTCACTGGTCAGTGGACGCGGGAAGCGTAGGACGGTGCTGCCGCCATGCCCGCTGGTCCTGCAGACGGACGGCGTGCCGTCCCACCCACGGATGGGCTCTCGGAGGTAAGGTAGGGTCCCAGTCCCAGTGTTTTGGGGCCGCTGGGCCAGTCAGTCATCTCAGTCATCCACGCGCGTCCCACTGGCTTAGAGGACGGATGCTGAGCTGGACTGCCACGCTTGCTTGGCCTCGGTCATCGTTTCTTGGGACTCGTCAGTCTTCAGATGGCTGAGCAAGACTAGCACTACGTACCGAGGCGATAGGTGATGTCTGGAAAGGCAAGACACGGGCCGTGGGGTAGGTAGGGAAAGGGAAAGGGACGGCGGAAGGAATGTGGAATGGGATTTCAAGTGTTCTACCGGGGGCACTCCTCGAACAGCACTACACTAAAGCCAGACATATGTTGGGCATGACATTGGGCGTTGTCCCGAATTTCGCTAGCAGGCGTTTATCGCCATGGCGCTCGGGGCTAGACATGACGGCCTTTGGGAATTGCCATCACCAGGCACGCTAGGGGGCGGACGAGTATCGGAGTCTTGTGAGAGAGGGCTGATGGGCATTGGGAAGGGAAAGAAAGAGCAACTGGAGATGACAAGACCAAGACTCCGAAACGCACGGCATTGCGCAAACAAGTTTCTCACCGCATACTGCATCTGGCCAAGAGTCTCGAGCTACCTCATGCAGTATGCTCCTCATCAGGGATCGTCGAGCTACATACTATGTATGACTGTTACTGATTCTCAACATCCTCTGTCATCCGCCGGGGCTCCTCTTCAGGCGCTATCAGCTGCTTTCTTCAGAGAAATGCGTGGGGGGAACGCGGTTCACTCATACTCCAACAGGCACATACGCAGGACGTCCTCCACCCATCCGCAAGGTACGACTTGCTCCAATTGGGCGGTCACAGGCATTGACAACGGCGGCCCAGGTCCGAACCTGCAGCAATGCGGTGTCTTTCAGGGCTGTCTTGGCACTTGGGTTGCACAAGGGATTGGGACGGGACTGTCTCCCCCAAATCCCAAATCCAATCCAATGCATGGCGGTTTTTGCCATGGGTGTCGAATGACGCTATTGGTGGCGCGCCTGATCCGCCACGATGCGCGCTGGGCCGAACTTTACCGGACGTCCATTCAGAGGAGGCCATAGGGCCGTCCCTCCTCTCCTCATCCTCGTCCATGAGTGAGTGGCATTCTTCCCATTTCCGCATTGCGCGCGGGAGGATCCCATTTCTGGGCAGTCCATGTGCTGTTAGCCTGCCACAGAGTATTGGGCCCATGTCCGACCTAAGGCCTTTTGCCGTTGTTGTTTTCGAGGTGCGCTGCTGGACATGTCCATGGAGGCTTCGTATGCAATCTCAAAACCCACCTTAGCAAGTGTCGAGAACCTAGAAGCAGCAAGTAGTAGCGGCCATGCAGTAAGTTTTTAGCATTGCAAAGCGAAAGGCGAAGAGCAGCACACGAGTCCAAAGATCATTCTCTTGCTGTTTGTTTTCTCCCACTTCCCTCCGGTGCGGATCTGTCTTCTCCTCTTCCCCATTCTCCCCATGACCATTTCGTCCACCAGCTCCGAGACCGAAGAGAGACCCCGGTCTGCTGCTCGTGTATTCGTAAGGTAATCTATTCTCCTCCTCCAGCTCCTCGCCCAGCCTTTTTGGCGGGCTTATTGGTCCTATTCATCTCCTTCGCTGTAAATCCTTTTCTCTCTCGCACAATCTTGACTTCTCATCCTTCTTCCATCCTCTGTCTCCTTTCTCATCTTTCTGTCCGGCCGGCCTTCGGTGACCGACACCTCATCCGTGCCGTCCTTTTTGCGTATTCGCCGCACGACTCGGCTCCTAACGTTGGAGACCGCCACGAACAACAAAGCACTGTAGCAGCAGAAGCAAAAGCAGCAGCAGCAGCAGCAACAACAGCAACCGTAATAATTCGTCTCATAATTGCGCTCGAATCCGCTCAACCGCTCTCTGTCTCTCGCCCCTGCTCCTCCCAAAGCTCCATCCCTATCTTCCCGATCTGAGGCACATACATACCAAAAGGCTGGACGAACGAAGACACGCACACGTGCAAACAACCTCCTGCAGTCTCACACACAGGGAGCAACGCAGCATTCACAAGCCAGACGCCCCCCAAAAAAGTCACAGTTCGCCTCCTCCTGTTCCTCCTCTCGCCCCCGGGCTGCTGCCACAAACCACTCTTCAGGGTCCAGGCATCTTACGGATCTGCACGTCTTTTTACCTCTAGCTGCGCGCTCTCTTGGCCTCCGGACCAATCACTACCGCATTGTTGAGATCCCGCCCGCAAATCTGGCCCCCCTCTTCCCTCAACAGACTAGAAGCATTTTATTTCGTGGAGAAGCCAAGGAAGCAAAGGAAAAAACGATAGCACAGCGCCCAAAATCCGCTCTTCCGCCGTGTCCCACTCACACACAAACCCCCCCATTCTCGCTGGGCCCCCCGTCGGACTTTGAGTATAAGCCAATTGATTCCCTCGCCTCCCACTCGTGGCTTCGCAAGTCAACACCGACGGCTCGCCGCAACTGCAACCCACCACGACTAAACACAACCTCCAACGCAGAGCCGCCATCGTTTCTGCTGCAATATACCGGGTGCAACTTGAACCTGTTGCTTGCCAGCCCCAGGACTCCAATACTCCGGTAACTTTTACTCGTTACAGACCGGCGGAGACTTGGTTACACTTTGCGAGGCGGCTGCAGGCGTTGTCCGTCTGTATCCCTTCCTGCCGAGGCCGAACCCCTCGAGCTTGGGAAACGAGCTCCGTCTCTCTTAAAACACAGCAGAGTAATGGACCCCCTCGCCAACATGACCTCGCTCAAGTCCCCCTGCTCCGGCGCCGCCGTCCACGACGACGAAGACATCGCCGTGGCCACCACCTCCGGAGCCCAGCCCGAAGGCACCGAACTCGCCCGCAGACGACGACACTCTTTCTTCATCCCCAGACGCAAGTCAATCGTCAGCCACATCATGGACGGAGAGGAGCATTTGCTGTTGAAGGTGAGTTTTTGAGGCGGTGGTTGTGGTTGCGGTTGCAAGGGTGTTTTGTTTTGTTTGGTTACACCTCCCCCACCACACCCGAGCATCGGACCAAGAGGAAATTGACTGACATGTGCCTCGTTACACCAAAAACAGGTCGACCTCTTCCTCACCGAACTTGAGCGTCGCCTCGAATTCATTGAAGAGTACGGCGAGCTCACCTTCGACGCCAGCATATCCCGCGCCTTCTCCACCCTCCAGACCGTCCGCGCACGATGCTCCCACGCCTCGGAGGAAGTCCTCGGCGCGGGCCGCAGGCGCCTGCACATCATGGTTGAGACGTTGGAAGCCCGCTATCAGGACGCCCTCGCCTCGGCCGAGTCCCTGAACGAAAAGGCCCGCGTCGGCATCGAGCTGCTTGACGATATGCTTACCGAGTACGAGAGCCGCGCTTACAAGCTCCGCGAGCAGAGCCTGGCCAGCGCTACGAGCGCCGCCGGAGCCTTCATGTCCGAGGGTCGCAGGGTCGTCGACGGCGGTATCGAGCTCGCCCGCGAGGTTGTGGACGAGAGCATCGGGCGGGCCATGCGTGCGGCGGAGAGCCTCGAGGAAACGATTGAGCGTGCCATTGAACGCGCGAGGACGACGAAGCTGATCACCTACGATGACCTGCCCATGCCATGGCGCATCAACCCGCACATCCGCAACGGCTACCGCTTCACCGAATCCAAGCTGGAGTGCATCTGGTCCGCCTTTGGCATCTCAAACGAGCTCGTCAACATCTGGTCTCACGCCATCGGCCTGTTCATCGTCCTGGCCGTCGCTCTCTACTTTTACCCCCGCAACGTCAACTTCTCCCTCAGCACCAAGACAGACATCTTCATCGCTGCCGTCTTCTTCTTCACCGCGTGCCTGACGTTGGTCTGCTCGACCATCTGGCACACCATGAACGCCGTCGCGGACGTCGACGCAATCTCCATCTTTGCGTGTGTCGATTACACCGGCATCTCCCTGCTGATCGCCGCATCCATCGTGACCACCGAATACACCGCCTTCTACTGCGACCCCGTCAGCCGCTGGACGTACATGTCGACCACCGCCTTCCTCGGCATCGGCGGCGTCATCCTCCCCTGGCACCCCACCTTCAACGGAGCAGACATGGCGTGGGCCCGCGTCGCCTTCTTCGTCGGCCTCGGCGCCACCGGCTTCCTGCCCATCCTGCAGCTGTACTTCTCCCACGGCCCAGACTTTGTGTGGACCTTTTACACGCCCATCGCAAAGTCCATCTTCGTGTACCTCCTGGGCGCCTTCGTGTACGCCAGCAAGATCCCCGAGAGATGGTGTCCCGGCATGTTCGACTACATCGGCGGCAGCCACAACCTTTGGCATCTGGCCGTTCTCGGCGGCATCCTGTTCCACTACACGGCCATGCAGTCCTTCTTTGCGGATGCTTTCCGCCGCGCCGAGGCAGAGTGCTCCATTTACTGAGTGAGGCACCCGCGTCATTGGCAACGCGACGATTCCATCCAGCACCGTCGTTGATGGTTCTTGCAGTGAGCTGTCAATGGCCATACTCAAGTCCGGCTTCGAGCCAAGGCACTCCACGGCGTGCCAGTCCAAAGGAGGACATAGAGTTCCTCAGGGTGCGCCTCGCTCACGCCGTGGGGAAAGCCATCCAAAATCCCACAAGGCTCGGTAAGGTCGGGCCCCTAAATCAAACTCCTCCAAGGACACGCTTTATGCCGGTTGACGACCAAATATGCAAATCCGGGAACCTACTGAAAACCTTGGATTATGATGAGAAAAGGCTGATGAAGAACGCCGAGGAGGCATAATGTTCCAACCCAGGCGGCACGCTTCAGGACGCCTGTATTGCTTTACCCTCTTTGCGACTAGCGATTGTAGAAACGGACCTGATAGAGTAGAGTGCGTTCCGTCAGCATAGAGAGGCATAGGAGCCACGTCACATGTGAATAGTAATATAAATGGATACCCTATGTGTATGACCCCGAGACTTGAGTTGCGTTGTATATGGATGAGTAGAGACGTGGTCACGGTAGATGTATTTGTAAGTCTCTGCAATCGAGTTGTCAATGTACTCTCCATCTCCGAATGTCTGCCATCCCCTTCGGCCACCAGGAAGATGGATTAGATCAAGCCATCCGTCCGAGGCGTCGCCATGTGTCTGGCCTGGGGGATGGGTATCGCGGGGGAGTTGTATATAAAGGCATGCCTATGGTCCGCAAGCAGCATCCTCTTCTTCTTGAAAGTTTAGGACGGGAGGTAGAGTCTCCTTCGAACACCTCATCGTCTCTAATCTCTGCTACGCTGCCACATCCGTAAAGAGAGTGGCTTGTTCACTAATGCGGTGTTTCAACAGGCACAAAGTTCTCTATAAAGTAGGTCGGAGGCGAGGTGTGTACCGCAGAGGGAAGGCCCACGATCCTATCCCCGCAGGATATTGGGCTGCACTGGTTCTCTCACCACACCTTACAGAGGCTGCCGTCATACATGCTTTGTTTGATCAAGGCAGGTTCGACCTCAGCACGAGGTCGTCGATTGCCCAGGGCCCCGAGATCAAGCCGATGAAGGTTAGGGAGGCGTTGGAGAAGGCCTGGGCGAGGCGTTGAACATGACGGAAGAGGAACGCCGAGGCTCAGTACCCACGAAAGCTTGCACAATCCTAGCTGCAAGGGCTTTTACAAATTCAAACACGTCAAGTTGTTACGCCACATCCAGACTAAACACAACTTCAAAGGGTCTCTGGTACAGCAGTACAGCGTGACGATGCTGGCTTGAAAGGGCAAGAGTCTGCATATGCCAGACCGTCCATCTTGGTGAATAGGATTTTAAACATACCCTGGTTTCGAGAAGTACTCGATATCGATCCAGATAGTTGTGAGTAGAGACACTACTTGTCCTACACAAGGTTGGAACCGTCTCGCAACAGCACTGTGATGAGTCAACCACCCCTTCGACCAACCTGTCTGGAACCTCAACCTTGCATCTGCCTTCATATACTGATTGATACTCGTTCTCCTCAACAATCCATGATGGCGCGATAGCTCAGGGGCAGAGCATGGTTCCATTAAAGCCAAGGACCCCGGGTCGAAACCGGGTCACGCGAAACTGGTTCTTTTTTTGCAGAACTCTTTTGCCTCTCTCCCGTGACATCCTCACATGATAAAAGCTTTAGACGACAGCACAGGACAAACCCTCGCTCTTTGATGTGATCAAATTCAAGAGAAATCTGAAAAGTAGTCTCGCTAATGTTATGTCAACGCCCTTGCAATCTAGCCAATATTGTAGCTGACAATCATCCGCACCCCTATAATCATGTAAACGTATGGCTCATCTCTCATTTCATAACATGCAGTCCGTCTCCCACTCGACCCGTGTCGTGTTCGTCAATCACCTCGGGGGGTCCGGCACTGGCGGCGGCGGATACCTGGCCAGCGTCTGCGCATTCGACTCGTCCGAGTCCGTGTCCTCCTCGAAGTAGGGTTCTCGGTACCCGTTAGGATACAATCTTCTAGGCCCAACTTGATCAGCTGGTATTCTTCGAACAACGGCGGTGGATGCGCCCACATCTTGGTACGTCGGGGCCCGTCCCCCGCTCATCTGTATTTCCGGTCTGGACCGCGGCTTGTCTCTGTGCGAGGCGGACCGCGCCGGCGCGCCGCTCCGCTGGACGGTGATGTTCATCTCTCGCCCTTCGGTCCTCCGCCGCGGACGCGGGCGGCCGACCCAGTCCGCTTCCGTCTGCGGGTTGTCCGCCGCGCGCCGGTCGAAGGGTCTGCGTTGTTCGACGGGCGACGGGGGCGCAAAGGGGCTGCTCCGAGGCTCCATCGTCTCGGCTCTATACATTCCGTTAGGCCACATTTGCTGCGAATGCCGTCGAGCGGTCGGGCTCGTTCCATATACGGTCGAGGCGGGCCGTTGTGCGAGAGGACTGGGCACTCCGTAGCTGTTATCCAGCTCGCTCAGGGCAACCTCCAAGCCGGCCTGGAGGGCTCTTTGCATGTGTTCAGGGTCAAGCCGGGAGCTGTATGATGACCGTCTGTCGAATTCCAGCCTGGGATCTTGCTGGCCTTGGATCCGGTTGGCGTACTGAGGATCGAGTTGTCTCCTACCCTCCCACAGCTGGTCCATCTCTTGCTGGTTGAGGTCGGGCGGCGGCGCACCGGGCCTGCCGGCCCAGTACGTCCGGTCGTCAACAGACCGAGCAGGTGTCGAGTACATCCGCATCGCGTACTCTGATCGCGGCGGTCCAGGTTCAGAATGCAACTCGTTCTGGAACAGCTCGTTCCGGATCTCCCCGACCGCGAGCTTCATCTTTCGATCCATCTCCCTGCTGAGGGCAGCCATGTCCCTTTCACGCTGGGCAGCTTCCAGGGTCTGTCTCTCTCTCGCCTTCTCGCGCTCGAGGAGATTGCTCATGGTTCGCTGGACGTGCTCCAGGTCGTGTTCCATGCGCGAGGAGGGCACCGACTGAGGCTGGATTGGGCGCGGTTTTGGCCGAGATGGAGTTCTGCTCTCATAGCGAGGTATCGGCTGAGGCTGTGACGGCACCGGGATTCCATAGTACGGACTTTCACGGTCCGTGTACGACCTGGCCGAAGGGTCGAACGGGTTAGACCGGTGATGGCCGGACGACGGCGGCCTCGGGGGTGCGCTGTTTGGATACTGGCCTGGGGGGTAATTGTACCCAGCCGCTGATGGGTATGAATAATACGGAGGCGATGGGTCGACGGGGTTCGGGCTGAATGGGTTCCCGCCCATGCTCCTGGAAAACTGAGGCAGATTCTGGGTCTGGACGTGCGGCGGCATCGGGCGTGCTCGAGATCCTGGGACCGGGAACGGTGCGGGGGCGGGAGCGAAAGGGTTCGGGGGGCGCTCGGTGCTTCTGTGCCGGTGATGACTCGGACGCCTCCGGGGGATCCCTTCGGGGAATTGCGACGGCGACGACGATAAGTCAAACTGGACGCTCTTCGGTCCATGGTGCGTGCGCGTCGCCACCCCCGGCTCCGAGTCGCTGTCGTACAATGAGGAGTCGTCGGAGGTCATCTTATCGGCTGTTTTGCAGCGGCGCTGTTGAGTTGGGTATCAAGGGTGCCGGATGGCCGATCCCGGCTCTAGCACCAGCCGGATCTGGAGAGCGCGGGGTTAAATCAGCGGAGAATAATTCCAAGGGTATTTTCGATGATTGTTGAAGGGACCACTATCGACGCCGACGGGCTGAGGCTGGAAAACCAAATGTCATGATGTCGAGACCACACGTTGTGGGGTGCGTAAAGGTAAAAAAAGGTCGTGAACGCCCGACGGTCCCAAGCGAGGAGTGATGGGCGTGTTCTATGAGCTGGCAATGGTCACACACATCCCGCTTCCCCTCCAATTGGTAAAGTGCGGAGGCCTGAGCCGTTCATGCAGCTCCGTTCAATCAACGGCCGCCCGCCCTGCCCTCAGTTCGACCTCCGGTCGTGTTCAAGCAGGCTGTAAGGCAACCAGTCCTTTCTGCAATCAGCAGCCTGGTGATGTCTTCTTGCTTCAGGGAGAGAGCGTACTTTTGCTGCGGCCTGCGGCCGAGATATGCGACCTGCGCGCTCCACCCAAACCGAACCCAACATCGCGAGCCGTATGGTCTGCTTTGCGAGGCGGTGCGTTAGTGTAGCTGATTGCATGAGTCGCTGCAGTCGAGACCTGGTGCGTCCTTATTGGGTTGCACAAGTGAGGCTGTCGGGCCAATGAAGTCGGGGGACGTTATGCACGCCTGACGTTGACCTTGGTAGCTCCATGCGGAGGGGATACGCCATACGGAGACCCAGTTGCGGGCATGGCACGATCGGTTCGCATGTAAAGTGGACTCTCATCGGGTGTTTGTCGAAGATTGGGGGTTTGTGGTCTCTTGAGGCTCTGTAGGAGTTGAGTCTGCAACTGTACATGGAACTACTCTCTGTGTAGCTTCTGGTTACATCATTCGGCATCTTCGTCAGTCTTCCTAAGAGCCAAAACTGAAAACATCATGACTGGGCGTCGTCGAGAAGAGTTGTTCTGTACTAAGGGTGAGGAAGAGACCGTACCATGCTACTACCACTCTCTAGTCGCCAATGGATGTGTGTCGAACGGGGATCCTTCAAGCAACGAGTTTGGATTGAAGATAGTTTATGCTGAGCGAAATTATCCCATATCGTTGCTGTATATTGGATTACTGCCAAACACCATCTTGCACGCTTCCAAGGTGACGAGAAATTCCTTGACGCGTATGCGAACAACCAAACCATAGGACGTCCGTTAATGAAACTTGATTTCTGCCAAAAATCGTCTGGCTTGACCAGTCATACGACCGAACACGACGCTCTGGAGGACGTCATTATATAGCTATAGTCAGTGAAAGCACTCACCATGCTTCTATTTCCTAGTCACGCCTTTGTAGTCTCTGATTGAGTCGAGAATGGTTCTGAAAGCTCGGCAAAGAGTTGAATTAGCCCCGAAATATCCCTACATAAGGCCCTCGGTTATTCCATTTTCCTAAAAATGCATACGAGCGACGACCGGGAATCTCTTGAAAACTCTGAGAAATTAGATTGCGTATAGTCCGAAGAATATGAGCGGATGTGGGATGTATTTATCTTCTCATATTCCGAGGTTACATATACCAAAGTTACCCACCCAAATGGGGTGTCAGATGGATGTGTTTGTTTGCCAGATCTTGACGACCCCATCATAATCTGACCCAGAGATTATATGACGACCGTCTAGTGAGTAGGCCACACGAAGGAGTGGACCACCATTGCCTCCGAGTGTCTGAAGACAGCGCCCGGTACTGACGTCCCAGATTTTAAGGGTCTTGTCATGAGATGCCGAAGCTATACAGCGGCCGTCTGGTGAGTAGGCCAAGTCCAGTATAGTACTCCCATGACCCTCGAATGTCTGCAAACAGCGCCCGGTGCTGACGTCCCAGATTTTGACGGTCGCGTCGCCAGATCCTGAGGCTATGCAGCGGCCATCTGGTGAGTAGGCGATAGACATAACCTGATGTCCATGACCCACGAGTACCTGTAAGCACTGCGTAGTCCTACTGTCGAAGATCCTGACGGTCTGGTCGTAAGACCCCGAAGCTATGAAGCGACCATCTGTTGAGAAGGCCAAACATACTACGGCACTGGTATGACCCTCGTATGTCTGTAAATAGCGCGCTGTGTTGCTGTCCCAGGTACGAACAGGACCATCAGTCGATGCCGCAGCTATACGGAGGCCGTCCGGGGAGTAGGCCACAGCAAAAAAATGTCTGGAATGACACTCTGAATGATGACACAATGATGTCTGAAGTGTTCCCATGGTACTACTGTCCCGAATTTCGATCCAGTTGCAGGGGGATAGATGATTTGAAACGAGTACGGCAACGCGGCGCCTGTCCGGCGAGAAGGCTATAGAACCAACGCTCGTTCCACGAGGAACAAGTCCGACACATCTACCAGAGCTGATCTCCCAGTCGCAAGTAGAATCTGGTGACACTGATGTTATACAGCAGCCGCACTGCAAGAGTACTAGAGAATGAACCCTAATATGACTGAGACTGTGTCTGCAGCTGTATGTCGTTGTATCCAAGTCTCTCATGGAATGTGTCGATCTTGGTTCTGAAATCAACGAGGTACTTGATAGTTGTGCTGTCAGATCCACGATCTTCAATCTGTCACTCTCCATTTGACTCTTTTGTGTAGCCAGGAGCTTCTCCATTTTGGCGAATCTCTCCTCGTGAAGCTGTTCCAGGCTAACTTTCATGCTCTCCTGTTGCTTGAGGAGATTTGCAATTTCGGCTTGCCTCTGCTCCTGCAATAGCCGTATCTGTTCCTGTGACTCTTTGTCTTGGAGTTGTCGAGCCTCTGCCATATCCTGCTTCAGTTGTTCGATGTCTCGGGCAAAGCGCTCGCGCTCCTGTCTCAAAATACCGTCCAGCTCCTTTCCTGCGCTTGTGTCGTGCAGATCTTTCTTCTCGTCTACCATCTCCTTCTGAATCGCGAGTGTGGTTTGTGTGGTAGTGCCGATAAGGTCGCGGATGATTTTGCGCGCTGATTCATAGTGATTATGATGTCGCTTCATTTTGGAGCCTCTGCGAATCATCTCGCCCCAGTATTCAGGTTTCGCTCGGAGTTCCTCCTCTCTCTGCTGCCCGGCATTTTGGCGAACTTCCTCCCACATAGTCGTGACGAGAACGACGTTCTGCAAAGCGTCTTTCCCGCAGAGCTTCCTGAACATGTAGAGGTTTTTGATGGCTGACCCTTGCATCCGAACGTCGGTAATGCGGTGAAGATATATTATGCCGCGGATATGAATTTTCTGCTCCTAAGTTTCACCGACCCAAGCTGCAATCTGCCTCAGAACTTCAGCATCATCGCGTTCTGTGTCATCAAATCCTGGGGTGTCGATGAGGTAGACGCTGGCGCCAATATTGGCTTTGCAAGGATAGGCGACAATATCTTGTGTGTCTGAAGGACCAACTTGTAAGTAAATGACTTTTCCCACTTGCTTCCGGTCATTTGGATAATGGTGTTCACTTGTGATTACTTACGACTGTGCAGGCCCTCTCCAATGGAAACATTCTTGTCGGTACAGTGGGAGATGAAGGTGCTTTTCCCAGAGCCTGTGATTCCCATAACGGCAATCAAGACATCGCTAGGCCGTGGCTTGAAACTTATTTGAGCTGCGTACTCTCCCATGTTGCTCATAATAAGGAACCGCAATCATATGCCTAACATATCGAAGTCAATGAACCGGTTCATAGCAGGAAGGATAATGTGTCAACACAAGAAGACATACCCAGAGATGAAAGTTTCAGCAAGCAGAAAGTGAATTTCGAAGGAGGGAAGAGAGTGACTGCAACGCATTGGTCTGAGATAACCCGGCTCAAATGGCAGTTGATGGCGACTGCTTTTGTATCCATACACGAAGGAGGGGTGCCTACCTTAACGGGACTGTCAGCTGTGGAAAGATCACTGTCGGGTACTTTTGAGATTATTGCGTTTGAGCAAAGAGATTGGCTCATGAAACCCGGAAAAGAGAGGCGAAGGCACTTGATAGGCAGGCAATCCACAAGGCATTCTGTGCAGGCTGGCTTATCACTTTGCGCTGTAAGCCTCGTTGGCGGGATAATCAATAGCGGCATCTTCCCTACCTAATCAGGTCAAAATATTATGCAGCCAAGCCTCTATTTGGGTTGTCAGGCTGACTGGTGACACAATGTAGCAAACGTGTTGAATAAACGATACAGTGTCCACGTCAAAATGCAAATCTGACTATGGCGGGGGCCTTTCATAACCGCGCCTTCAGCACGTTTACTGACGAAGATTGAACTATTCGGAGGGAGCGGCGGATCTGCTGAAATGGAACGTACCCCTTTCCAGGATCTTGATGGGTAACCACGCCCCTATATAATGATTCAATGTTATGGCAGATGAGACCTTCCTGACAGCTGTGTAGACTTTCAAAGTCGGACATCGTTATTGCCGTGTTAGGCATCACTGGGTCAGGGAAAAGCACATTCATCTCGACTCTCACAGATCTGGACGTAACCGTCGGGGATGGTCTAGATTCCCGTAAGTGGCGACCCCTCTGATCTGTCTTCCCGATGCAAGCCCAGCCGACAGACAGCCCGTTCATCCTTAAGCTACGGCTAGCGACGATAATAGCTGGAACAAGACTGACCACCACGAGCAGAAACAACCGAAATCAGCATCTACAGCTGCGAGCTGAAGAACGGTCAGCGTGTTTATCTTGTCGACACACCGGGATTTGACGATGCCTCCCGCACCGATGTCGATGTGCTCCAAGAGCAGGCTTTCCTCTTCACTCAACTCTACAGAATGAACGCAGCGTTGGCCGGTATAGTATATCTGCATCCAATACACAAGAACAGAATCAGCGGGTCAACGGCGAGAAACTTTAGAATGTTGGAACAGATGTGCGGTCTGGAAGCTCTTGATCGCGTGGTCTTGCTCACAACCATGTGGAACCAGATCGACCTTGGGACTTCCCAGCACGGCAATGCTTGCCGCAGACAGCGGGAGCTAGTCGACGACCCAAGCTTCTGGGGCAATATGTGTCGCCAAGGCAGCCGTGTGATGCAGTTTGACGGCAGGAAAGGTTCCGCCTTGCAAGTCATCGATGCTCTCTCAACCAGGCACGCGGAGAATGGATCCGTTGTATTCCAGATACAGCGTGAAATCGTGGATGAGCGAAAGGATCTCCTTGCCAGCTCGGCTGCAAGAGAACTTACACGAGAATTCATTCGCATGCGGGAGCAGTTTCAAATAGAGATCAGCCAACTTCGGGACAAGTACAAACAAGCTGTGAGAGAGAAGGATCATGAGAGAGCCTCGATAATTGCTCAAGAAAGATACGCACTTGAAAAGGGACTGCGTAATGTCGCCGCAGCGAATCAACGGCTACAGGCTTCATTCGACAGCATCTGCGCTCAAAAGGTGGTGCGTTTTGCAGAAGTCTCGCGTCAAAAGACTCAAGAGTACGAGTCCTTGTCACAAGAGCTCCGACAACAAGAATCCAAGCTCCAATATCTTGAGGAAGAGAGACAAGAGAGCATAGATATCTACGAGTCAGAGCGTCCGTCGCGACCATACGCACCATCAAGGCCACCCACTTATGACGAAGCTTTCGAAAGTTCCTATCGGCAGGATCAGCAGAGGATTGAACAACAAACAACAGATATAAAGAAGAGTGTCAAGTCGAAAAAGAAGAGGAAACTCATGATGCAGAACATTGTTCCCATGCTGCAAATCCTTGGGGGTGTTGGGTGCGTGGTGGGGGGCGCTGTATCGATGATAGCTCCTCTTACCGCCGCTGGCGCAACACTTGTTGCTGCTGGGGCGTCGGGTTTGAATTTCAGCACGAGGAAGAAAGAGAAGAAGGACCCTCAGGAGTGTAGCAGCGATTAGTTTGTGTAGGACACATCGAACACTGGATAAGCCGTCGCTGTGCGAAAGGAGGATAGTTTCAACGCCTGCTTTTTCTCAACCACAAATGGGCGGTTTGTTTCATGGAATCCATCACTAGTTTGCCCTCAATAACATCACTTAAGATCATTAACGTAGAGTTCATTTCGGATTCAGCAGCGAAAGGCGTGACCTTAGAATACGCATACAGGCGTGCGAGAGACAATTCAGGAGACTGCCTCAATGTTTTCAAGAGCCTTCAATTGGTCTCTCGAAGTGTTCCTTAACTTAGAAATACGTATGCGCTCCTAAACAGCGTTGTGATACTAGGAGCCCAAGCATCATTGTGTTTGCTGGTAACACTGTTGTAGTCGCCCGAGTCACGAAGGTTGCTTAGCAGTTTTCCCAAGCAAAAAGTTCGAGTATGTCTAAATCTTCAGCCACATGTCTTCAAATAGCATATGTTCACAAATAGCGTCCGTATGCAACTTCAAGCCCTTGTTTACTCCTTCGAATCGCCACGAAACCAGATATACATCATCACTTTAAGTCCAACGATCATCCTGCAATATCAGACTATCAGGCGAC
The DNA here is from genome assembly GCA_027406005.1 of Colletotrichum horii. Lineage (NCBI taxonomy): Eukaryota > Fungi > Ascomycota > Sordariomycetes > Glomerellales > Glomerellaceae > Colletotrichum > Colletotrichum horii. Next base: position 4,391,078 of record JANVYB010000001.1, on the reverse strand, counting down.
CCCAGTCCGTTCGCTCTAACGCCCCTAATACCAACAACAAGTTTTTGTATCACAACCCCAAGCTCAAGCAGCCAAGGCCTCAACTCAAGTCATCTAGCCTTCAGACTTCCCCCCGTCACATTAGTTGTCACATTCTACCCTCCAGTGATAACAAAATCGGCCCATCCTTCTGGATCCTGCCGAGCCCTGCGTCACCAACCGGTTGTACAACTATAGCCTCCCTGCCGTCGACAGCAAAAGCATATCTTAGCGGCCGTGTCATGTCGTGGTTCCTCGAACCGCCAAGATATATCCGTACCTTGACGTCTTGATACTGGACTAATGTGAAGAAGTCATATCGCAGCTTCGGCGCCGATGATAAGGTCAACGGCTCGATCCCGACGGGCCAAAGCTTGACTCCCGATTGTGTCTTGCCGCAAAATGGGACTTCAACATACGAGACCCCGTTCTTTGTTTCGAGGGCAGAGGAATACGCTGCTTCGATGGATACCACGCCGCCAGACTCGATCCAGCGTCCAAACCAGCTACTCTTTGGCAACAGAAGGATTGAGAATTGGAAATAAACAGTAACCGCGTCTTCAGTGTCTTTTCTCTGAACGGTTAATGCAGCGGTGCTACGATCTTTGGGGACAGATGACCAGTCCACCTCAATGTTCACCCGCGCCCCGTCTATGCCTCCAGGGGCCTCAAGTGTCCCCTCATTCTTATCCACCCCAACCCATGACACGTTCGCCTCAATACATCACTCAAAAGTCCCATTCGCTCGACAAAACACATCAATCCATATTCTCTGCCCCGGCGGCAAGTACGGATCCATCTCCAATAAGACTATCTCCCTCTCATCCACATCACCCACTGCGCCCTGTCCAGCAACTCCCATGATCCCGGACGCTAGTACATCCGCATCACTGACATACTCCAGGTTCGGCATCACGTCGCTGCTCGGTCCGTACCACAGTGTATACTCAATATGCACCTGACACATGATCCCCTTCCACTTACCCCCATTGATCCCATGGTGCTCTGCTGAGATCTCCTCGTCTCGCGCGAAGGACGTCCTCGCCTCTGTCGCAAGGCGAATCGTTGCTGTCCGCCTCTGCGCTTTATACAACCTCCCTATCTCGGCCCTGATATACAAATTGGTTGAACGTCTTCCCAGTCTCGACAGGATGCAAAATCATTCGCACTTCGTCCTCTTCGACGACTAGACGGCGATGATGGGCCAGCGGACGTTGCGTTGCTAAGGGACGGTCCTATTGAGTGACAGACCTCGTCGAACCTGGGAGTTTGGCTTTTGGTAAAGACTGGGCTTCTTTGATATCGACACAACTAATTTGGTAGACTAATGCAAACTTGGATCTCTGGAGTTACTGAATCCCCAGAGGACCGGCCTGTCGTCTCCTCTGTCTTGGATGAGGTACCTATGGGCATCCGCTATTCAACCCGTGGACAATGCCGTTTTGATGTGATAAGAAAGGCGAGTAAAATTCACTACTAGGGCGGTGATGCAGTAATTTTGGAGATGTCGATCACATCTAGCGATGGTTATTGTTTTGTCTAACGGGTCGTAAGATGCAGGTATATAGTAGCCCTACTCTTATCCATTTTGATTGACCTCGATATGAGAATACCAAGTCAGCAAATATTCAAGCTGGGGCTATTTGATTCGCCGAGACTCCGCACTGCTCGGATCATTGGTCCGTTAAAACCATTCGACTGGCTGTTCCTGATAAGAACTACTACGTAATGTAAGCTGCATCTCGGAGGGGCAAGGCTGTGTATCATGGCCATGTTAAGAAGGTGGTGGCAGTGCAGCTCCAGCCATGAACCGCATAGCCAACATATAATCCAAGCATTGTATCCTCGTGAATCTCTGCCTGAACTTCCCCAAGCACCTTTCACTAAAGTGCATCCAACGAGGATTGAAAACCAGCAATGGATCCTCTTTCCGTGTCCGCATCTGTGGTCGGCCTCCTCGCCGCTGGCTGCAAAATCTCGTCTGCGCTCTTCGTCGTTGTCAACAGCACGCGCGAGGCGCCGAAATCCGCGCAGAGCCTGCTCTGGGAGATCGCCGATATCTCCGCTGCCCTGGGCTCACTACAGTCCTTTGTCACTGGCCGTGTTCAGGCATCCGCAGAACGAGGGGGCCTTATCCTCTTGGAACACGTCTTGACGACTTTGACGGGATGTGTGACGACGTATTCGGACCTGCAGTATATAGTAGACGGTTTAAAGATTGACGAGCATATGGGCCTCGTGGACCGAGTGAAGTGGATGATGCAGGAGTCAAGCATCGGCGTTCTTGTTGGAAGGCTGCAGAATCATAAGGCATCTCTGACTTTAATGCTAGGGATTCTTCAGTGGTAAGTCTCTTGCCGTAACTAGGAGCATAGCGGCTCGTTTTGCTCACGTTTTGATTTGGTAAATGCAGTGAGACAATGCAAGAGGCTGAGAACTCGACGCGACGCCTCTGCACCCTCGTTCAGCAGGTCCTCGAAAGTAACAAGGAGCTTTGTGATAGAATCCGAGCTCTCGAAAGGGAAGGTTCCGTGATTGCAGAGACAGAGGCCGGTAAAGACGATGCATCGACAATCAGACGGAGACGCGACTCCAAGGCTCTCTCATTCGTTGACTCGGACCGTGTCGTCTTGAAGTTCACTTTTGACCAAGACCTTGAAGCCTCGCGCGTCTATAACCGCGCCCTCAGTAATAGGCAGTCAATGGCATCGCTCACCAGCACCGCCTTGTACACAACGGCGCTATCAGTATTCTCTAACCTCAGCCTCTCGCAAGTATCTAACATCTCCTTCTACGCACTGCCCATCTACGCCGTGGACCTCAGCAACAATACATGTTACGTCTTCGGCGAAGAAGGCGCCATCCAAAACATGTACATCAAAGAGGCTGCGACATCGACCAAGCCGCCGAAAAACTCCTCCTCCACAGCTTCACCCTCCTCGAGCACATCGGAACCCATACGCCAACGACCAATCCTTACCAATGCAGCCAATCCGACCGGCCTCCTTGGGCGCTTTGCACGAAGACGTCGCCCTCCGCAAATCACCAACCCCGACAACCCCGTCCATGTAACCCATGTGGGATATGATAGCTCTAATGGCCAATTCACGGTTCGAGAAACCCTCCATTTTGCTAAGAATTATCTTAGGAACTTTAGACTAATAAAGAGAGGTGTACAGGGTCTCCCAAAGGAATGGCAACGTGTTGTTAATAACGGGAATTATAATCCAAGCAGATGAAAGCCTTGAAGAAACCCGTGCCTATTTGGTTTCATAACACCACAAGCTCTTTCACCTAGTATATTATAAGTGCTTCCACTACAGACAGAGTTACAAGGACGAAAAACCTCGACTTTCTATGTTCTTTAGTCTACCTATTGGAAGTAAATCTCCCTTGTCATCAATATGCCGATGGTGGCCCACTTTAGCCGAGGATGACCTCCCCAAGTAGCCGGAGATGTGGGGCCGCTGCAACCCCGAGCCTCGGTGTGAACCAATGCCCGTATCTCACATCCCAAAATACATCATTGTCACCCAAGACCACATCTACTATGTTTAGAATACCAGCGGTGAAGATGACGCGGCCCAAAGATTCGGTCGCTATATCTCAGCTTTCTCCGTTGGAGGAAATGCTGAAGCTGGCGGAGACTGGACCGGTGAGTGCTTGTCTAACTCATCGTTGGCATTGACCGCCCTTCGAACGTTGCTCTAACATCAACTATCCCAGGATGTCTTCACTACTACTGCAGATCACTGGCGTCCGCCAGGAGGAAGAGGGATATATGGTGGGTAAGGCCGGCGACGATAACATTTCTCCCCGCTCCCCCTCACCTACCCATCACTAACGCATGACTTAGGTCCATCGTCGCACAAAGCCTAGTCGCGGCTCAGAAGACCGTACGCGATGGGTTTCTCTGCCATTCAATGCATTGTCAGTTCTTGGTTGTAGGGAACGAGACGATTCCAGCCACATTCACCGTTCAGAGGACCCGAGACGGAGGCTCCTTCATCACCCGAACGGTCCAAGGCACCCAAGAAGGGAAATGCATATTCACTAGCACCTTGTCTTTCATGCGGGCGATCCCTTCTGGGAAGCAGCGTGTTCAACATGCTCCCACGCTGCCATCAACGAGGGGATCGCCGCCTGACGAGTCCATACCCAGCACTGCCACGGCCGTAGCACCGCAGCTGTTTCCCATCTCGATAGAACAGAGCAATGGTCAGCCGGAGGACGCAAAGCTTCAGACGTGGATCCGGGCGCCGAGGGAAATTGCCCAGGGAAGTGATGTCAAGGTCCAGCAGGCAATCTTGGCCTATCTATCAGATTGGGTCTCTATTTCGATCACGCCCTACGTGCTTGGCTTATTTGACTTTCCTGGTGGGTTCTCGAAGGGTGTCGAAACGTCATCTTTGGAAGGGAGTTCTGTCGGGATGCTCTCCTCTCTTGGCCATACCATCTACTTCCATGCGCCCACCCGCATTAGAGCTGATGAGTGGATTTTGCTCGTCGGCCATAGCCCTTGGTCGGGAGACGAGAGATGTTTAGCGTCCGCGAGGATGTCCGCGAAAGATGGTACCTTGCTAGCGACCTATGTTCAAGAGGTGTGTGCTCCAAAACGATGTATGGAAAACAACTAATGCTCGTCAGGGAGTCATCAGATTGAACGGCGAGCTCAATGGCCCGGGCGTAAAACTATAGGCATTCTTTCAATTATACCGAACATTTAATTTGTAACTAGAAGAGCTTCCTTGTGAGGGCAGTCCTGACAGACTCTGTTTATGCCATTTCTTTCTCAACGATTGCGATCACTTTGTTAAGTAGGTAATCTGTTGGTTATCATATTGTCAACACATTAGAAATATCAAAGTATTTTCAAATTATTTCTGTCTTGGGTATTGAATACGCCTCCGAAATGCCGTTTTTTTTGTTCCATTGGTTGCCAGCTTATTTACATCGGTACGGTACAGACAGAACTATTGGGGATGCATACATTGACTTGGTTCAGGTCTATCTCTTCCCCAAAGGCTGAATTGAAGCGACTTGAGACACAAGTTAAAGGCGTCGATCAGCCTCCCTCTACTTGCAGATTTCCGTTGCTTGGGTAGTGCTGTTGACGGGAAACAACAACAGGCTGTCATACTTTCCACCCACGTGGATGAAGTGCATGCCCTTGTTGCGACTCACTGGCGTCTCAACCCTCTGCTCATTGACAAAGGCCGGGTTGGAATCCATGTCACCTCCCAACTCGATCAACGAAACGTTCTGGCCGGGCTCGAATGTGCCTCCCGTCGCAGGCACAGGCACGATTGCCGTGCCAAAGCCGAGATCAGCCTGGGCGGGAGTGACTGAGGCTGGGGCGATGTTCAAGCTGAGCAGCTCCCCCGCGTGTAATCTGAGAGCGGAGGGCCAAAGAGGGATATCCACGGGCACTATCTCGCCTGGGGACAGAAGCTTCTCCGAAGTGTGTACCAAGAAGGGCTCGAGGTCTGTGGAGAGGTCTGCGTCTAGCTCGCGCTGTGATACGCGGAGGAGTCCGGTTGGGCCGATTGTGCTGGAGCTCTCGCTGCTGGTGCTGGGGAATGCAGTGCCGTTGGAGGAGAGCTTCTGTACGGAGACAGAAATTTCCATGTCGGTGGCATCAGGGGAGGACAGCCAGAGGCGGAGCTTTGAATAACCGATCAACTCCATCATCTCGGGGACCTTGAAGTTGAGTGTAATGCCGGATGCCGAGCTGCTATTGTAGCTGAGGATAGTTTCGTTGGATAGAGGGGACTCGGCAAGTGAGTTGTTGGGTTGCAGGTAGAGAGTCTTGGACTCGAGACCCGGAACTGGCCAGTCTGCGACGACGCGATCGAGAGTGTCCTCAGAGCCGGGATCCAGAACAGCGAGGCGGATGCGCGGAGTAGACTGCCATCCGTTATCTTCGCCTTTGAGGTAGTGGTCAAAGAACTTTTGAAGGTCGGCTACATGTTCCGGGGTATAATAGTCAGTCCATTCCTGCGTATTGTGCACTCTGAGCCACTTCTCCTCTGAGGGAATGCGTCGGAATCCTTCGAATGAACCACGGGCGTGAAGAAGATTGGTATAGCTGGCCACGATGTACGCTGGGGTCTTGATCTTCTCAAGCATTGCAATCTTGTCTTGCCAGTAGGGGGTGATGAGCCCCTCAGAAGAAATCATGCGAGGAACATCTTCGACAAACTCTTTGCCAGCAAAAGTGGTAAGAATTGACTCCTGGAAACCGGGGGCCGGAATTCCGCCTCTGACGGCAGTGTCGCGGTACAAGTCCGTGAGCCCCTCCCATGGAGCGATCGCCGTCAAGTGAGGCGGGTGCTCGGCAGCGATGAACCACTGCGACACCGCTAGCCACGAGTTGCCCGAGAACGCGACCTTGCCCGAGCTCCACGCCTGCTCTGCAGCCCACTCGACAAAATCATACCCATCCTCAGCTAGCTGGCGACCCCAGTATGTGATGTTGCCCTCGGAAGAGTAGGCGCCGCGGTTATCTGGGTTGAGAACCGCATAGCCCTTGCAGACCCAGTAAGCTGGGTCGGGGCCCTCGAACTTCTGCAACTCGGAGACGGACGACAAGTTTACGCCGGATCGACCCTGGACATCGTCGAGCCACTGGCCGCCAATTTCCTTGCCATAGGGGCTCCACGCGATGATGCTGGGCACGGTAGCATTCGTGTTTGTAGGACGGAAGATATCGGTGTACACCGTGACACCATCGCGGAGGGTGACGGGGACGTCGCGCTCGAAGAGGATGTCGCAGGGCAGAGTAAGTGCGCCATCGCGACGGACGGTGCCGGCTTTAAGGGTCAGATTCTCCTGCTTGAAGCCGGGGTAGCGCGAGCGGGCTGCATCCAGAGGGAGAGGTCGTCGCTGGGTGATGGGGTAGGAGTCGTTGCCGTAGATTCGGAGGGACCCTTGGACAATTTCGGCGCCGGTGGTGGTGTTTTGAGAGAGGGAGGATGCTGGATAGAGAGTGACTAGGAGTGCTATGGCTGCGAGCCAAGAGGAAAATGAAGAATCATCGTTTGAAAGCCTCATGGTGGGCAAGACAATGCGCAGATGGTCCCAAGAGCGAAAGAATGGAAGCCGTGGTAGCGGTGTGATGAAGAAGCAGCGTGACGTTGGATGTCGACGGATGGCTTCGTTTTATAAATTGTCTTCTGAAAGGCTTAACGAGATCCTGTACCAAATTCATCGACATCCAAAACTTCGCCACGGTGACTGTACGAGAGGCCCAATGGGACGTCCGCGGCAAGATCCAAGCCTCCGTCGCATCGTCAATTCAAATTAGTCGCGTCCATTGCCTCAAATTTTGGTCCACCGTTTGACCCCGGGAGCCTCGGTGTATCCGTAAGCCAGTGGGGTGCTTTCGACGAAGAAGTTGTGATGTTGTAGGCATTCAAGATATTGCCCAGGCCCATCCTGATTCCTTGAGTCGTTCGAAGCCGGAGCCGTTGGGACGGACGACCTCCGGCCGTTCAAACTAAGACAAGAAACGTCAGTTGGGTCCACCTCGAGATGCATTCCATCTGTGTGATTGGTTGTGTCGTACGGTCCCTGTCGACATTTAGCTCGTTCTAGTCAGGGGCCACCCTTGCAAAGCACGAATCTGGACTTGGTCCGTTGGTCAATTGGTCATTGGCTGTTCAAGTTCTTCGAGAAGTCATTCAAGAGATCGAATGTATTTTCCTTTCAGGAAAATGGCAAGAGTTAGTCCCCCTTGAAATGTGACCCTCCCGAAAGCTCCTCTTCAACCAATGCCCGCACGCCGTTCGGGCCAGCAGCACGAGAATACGTCAGTCTCGCCCTCCCCTTTCTGCTCAAAAACTTGACCAACACGCCGGCAACCCGAGCTGCCTCGGGAACGTCACGGGACTCGGTAATCTCACCTAACCCCTTTTCCTCAACATCCACGATGCGCTCTAGGACCCGCGCGGCCAGCATCCCTTCCAGTTGGCCATCCCGACGACGGGCACCGCGTAGGATGTGTATTGCGGCTCTTCTTGTGCTTGGATGCCGACATCGCAGAGCAAGTCTGCATAGGGGCATGATGAAGCCGCCGCCTAGGACAAAAGACAGGTGCTGCCAACGGGATGCGCTCTTATTCGATGCAGCAACTGCTGAGGCGGCGTATGTGAGCATCTCGATGAACTCTGGGAGGAAGTGATCCCAACCAGACTGAGGGCAGGTATCTTCTGGGCCATGAAGGGTTAAATAGAGGTCCAATCGCCGGATATGAAGGAGTGCATGAGAACTCTCGTCGTTTGTGGAGATGGAGCTGGCATTGAAGGCTTCTAGCCAGTCCCGATACATGCTCTGGCAGGAAGTCCGAGTCGGCATGCCTTGGACCTCCCGTGGCTTCTCTTGTTGCTCTACCACGAATAGGCAGAGGTTTTCCAAACTTTCCAGCTGTCTGTTTGCTTCTCTAAGATTGCCGAATACCGGCGGACATGGCCTGATATGTCTGAAAACAGGCGGCTTGGGTCGTACGTGATGCTCGGTTTGAAGAAGCTGCGTAGTTGTCAGACACTTTCCTGCCGGGACGGGGACTCTTGCATTGCAAACCTCTTTCGTGTAAGAGTCTAGCCGTACAAACACAGATACAAATGGTGCAAAGCTTTCTGAATTTGCAGGGGATGAGATGGAGGCTTCAAGCTGCGTCAAGATGCTGATCCCAGAGAAGATCAGCTTCATAGCATTACGAGTGTTGCCGCAAAGTGTCTGCAAGGAGATCAGTACAACTCAATTGCACATACTGAGCAAGCCATCGTAATAAACTGCTTACCTCAATACATGCAAAGACCACAGCAGACGCAAGTGAGATGACATTTGCCGACTCCTTTCCGACAACAGGGACGAACAGCTGCTGCAGTGCTGTCTGGTAGTGCCGTAGCGCATTTGCCGTCCGTTCGGTTGGCGGGGCTTTGCGAGGCACCGGCCATGAGATGGGCCAGTTGTGCATGTCCTCGAGCAAAAGCCCCAGAGCAACGGTCGCGTGAAAGATGGCGTCGTCGGCGTTGGCAAGTTGCAGAACGAGCCGCCCCCAAAACTCGCACTCGAAGCCGCTCGAAAGTGTCGGAGCGCCGATGATCTGGAAGAATCTGTATGCTCTACCTTCTCGCTCGTTGAGAGCTAGGGGATTGAGCGGGCTGGGATTTCGCCGAATCGGCACTTCACGGTGCTTTGGGACCACGGCGTCCTGCGTGTCGCCGTGAGAGGAACGGTGGCAGTCGAATCCAGCATTGAGACCTGAAATACTTAGGCTGGCACACTTTGCAGTTGGAAGACGGCTTTGGCCCACTTACAGTTTGAACAAGGCAGCTTCTCGTCGCATTTGATCCTTCGCTCTAGGAGACGGAGGTTAGATACTCAATACCCCGAAAGCACGGGAGATGCTTATTGACTGACTTCTGTAAGCTTGTGAGAACTCAGTGTGACGGAAGGGTTAGAGCAATGAACGAACTTGCACACAGCGCACCCATTTCGGGATTTAGGGGCCCAAGCTCTTTTGCGTTGGCCGCGCTTGACTTTCGTCATCGCAGTGTCTTTGCCGTGAGGACACGCAGCCCCGTTGCAATAGCTGCGTGAACGGAATCCTCAAGCATGTGCGTGTGCAGAGGTATGTATTTGGCAGCATCCAAATCATCCATTGTCAGTGGGGGGCCCTTCAGCATGGCCCCCATTCTGTAATCGGTTCGGCCCTGTAATTAGCATTGTCCCACCTTCCTAAGCCTGTTAATGCCGACGCTTAGCCACTGAGTCATGAGCCACACAGCACAACTGCCTACGGAACACGCAGGTTAGGATTAAGTATTTTAGAAGGAATGGTATGCTTACTTAGTCTTTAAAGCTCTAGAATTGTCTTACTATTAGTTTCAGCTGCTGGATCTAGGTCATTCGTTCCTCGATTAAGGGCGACGGCTGACATGGACTCTTGCGTCAGATAGGTATCGACAATATCAATCGCTTGATGTAGCTCGTTGAGAAGCTGGAAAGAATATCCCTTGGGCTCTGTATTGTACAGAACTTTGATGTACTTGATTTGTTTGATCATATCGCCTGTCTGGGTGGTCCGTAAGGTGTTGTACGGATACTCAAGATACTGCTCGAATATCCCTGTTGGCTCCTTTGCAACCAAGATCAGTAAGTGTCTCTGCGAGTTCTTGTGGGCTGCCAGGCTGAAGCGTATGCAGATTCGCCCGTCACATGCATCAGCTGCACAGCGGAGTACAGTTTGTTCTTCGCGGAGGAAGGTAGGAAGAAATCCAAAGCATAGCTCTTGTGTTTCCTTGCTGGGATGATACAGTCTTTTTCAAAGCTGTTGTTGTGGACGTGATGGAGTTCGACGGCAAGCCCTGGTCTCTCGCTACGGCGAGCCTGTACCATATACCCGTTCCCTTCCGCCGGAAATCTATCAAGATCGACATCGAAGATAGTCCATCGAAGACCTAGTAACACCGTCATTTCCACAAAATGGCCGAATGTCGTTAAAGCACAATCCCGACCAAGGTCCTCTTCTCCAACGCTCTTGAGTTGACATACAACCGAAATTGTTCTGCCTTCCAAGGGTCCGGACAGACCACCTTCTACAATTCCAGCCTGGCTGCGTTGCCACTCCGCGGATGTCTCCATCGGCCGACAGCACGACAACAGGTGAATCCACCCGAGAATGTCTTTGGACCCTGCCCATGTCAACACTTTCAGTTCTAGAATGCTGGAACTCTCAGTGAAATCGAAGAGTCTTGGAGCAATGTGGAGTCAGTCTCGCTTGATCCAGATGCCGTAGTCGACGATGCGCGCTTCCTCCCAGGATAAAGTGCTCATACTAATGCATCAGAGTGACAGCCCTCGTCAGATGGAGTGGAGAGGAGGTTTCTGAAAAGAAAAGGAATCCCTCCAATCCGAGATGGTCTGCACCTAAGGGTGCCTTCGCTTGCCTCGGGAATGTCAGTCTCAGAGCTTGTTTTCAATCCAGGAGGTCACTCGCTGCCTTTCGGGCCAGCATTGTTACAACTTCGTTCTGCTGACCACCACCTCCCGGAAAAGCGCAGCCTCATGGAAGGGGGCCTCACCCCGCGCGTTGTCACAACGTCCAACAGCACTCGTCAGGATAGTTACCCAGTAAAGATAAACCACCTAATGCTCAAACAGTGACAAACCAATCTAAGACGATGTAGGGCCTATAACTGTTTTAGAAATATTAGACACGAGTCAAACGAATGATGAAATGTAAACACAAGCCGTAGGGGAGACATAGGTGAAGAAGGCGACTAGATAACATGATAGCTTTGTGCCGAAGGTGAGGGGAAGACGGGCTCTATTTTTAGGCAATTCTGTGTTGTACATGCGTCAATCAGCAGCTGATGGAGATGTGATCTGCCAGCCTGATCCGTCATCTGCCAGCCTGGTTGACGGATCAGGCTGGGGTGAGATTTGTTTATCATCGTCTACTTCTCTTGCTGTGTCAGCGAACTACTTCTCCTCACTTTGATGTCGTTATTCGACTGTGGCGCAACCGATAGCCAGGAGAGTCGCCTGTTGTGTCCTCTGTAAGTGGTCCACCGACGGGATCGATACAGAAAGCCAAAGCTACCAGCTGCCAGATCCCCATGGATTCTTCAAAGTCGTCTGAGAGCACCTCAGTTTCATACTACAGACCTCTCGATGTGTCAAGGAACGAGATTCGTGTCATCTCGTTTCTGAACGATGCAGCGGCAGTGGAGGACATTCCGCCCGAGCACCACGGCCTCGTTCGGTGCAGGTTGGAAACAGTATCTTTGGACGATAGAACGCCGCAGTACCGTCTGTTCAAAACAGCGCCGCGACCCAACTCACGCCGCAAGATAAGCGAGTCGTGGCAAACCTTCGTCAACGATGGGCAGCGGCAGCGAGTTGGCACCGCTGCCGAAGATCCTCCTCTACCCCGCCGGCGTTGGTATGCGCCCTACCACCGGTTCACCTGGGGTGACTACGGCGCGTTGAGCTACACCTGGGGTGACCAGACAGACAAAGTGGCCATATGGCTGAATGGTGCGATCACGAAGGTCGGTCGCAATCTCGAAAAGGCCCTCCGCGCGTTGGCAGCATCCCCGGATTACTCCAGCGGGCTCAGATTGTGGGTTGACGCGATTTGTATCAACCAGCTGGATATTGCCGACCGAAACAGCCAGGTCAAACGTATGGGCACCATTTTTGGTGACGCGTTGATAGTCACCATTTGGCTGGGCAACGTGCTTGAGGAGCAGCGCCCCGGACTGGAGCTTATGAGCGACTATATCCTCAGATCCACCAACGACAAGAGTGCCACCGGGGCCCTGGAAGACCTGTTCCGCGAGGATGACGATAAGCAGGCCCGGACAAAGCTCGCTGTAGATGCCATCGACGTGGTTGTCCAGGCGCCCTACTGGTCCCGTGTCTGGGTTATCCAGGAAAAGTGCCTCGGCCCGTTTAATCCTGACATCCTATTCGGTCCCTTGAGGTTCCCTCTCCTATCGCTGCACAACTTCCTCGAGCAGGCACATCGTTCTCATAGCCTGCGACTCTCCGTGCCCACACGCGCAAGCACCTGGCGCATTCTGAAGCTAGTCGAGCTCATGTTGTTGATACAAGAACGTCGACAGGGGTCGTGGAGAAGCGAAGGGAAGCAAGGAACGGATCTAAGCCGCAACGAAAGCGACGTCGAAATGTTGACCTTGCTTCTTATGTTGGGCCGCCTCGGAGGGGCTGTAGACCTGCGCGACAAGCTGTACGGGCTGATGGGCATGATGCCTGAATACATCGCCAGGTACATCGAGCCAGACTATAACAAGCCCGTCGAGCAAGTCTTTTCCGAATTCGCCCACGCCCTCATCGTCGGTCTTGGTCACTTCAACTTCTCGCTCGCCGGGCTTTCCAATACTGGCCTCAACATCCCTTCATGGGTCCCCGACCTCACCGACATATGGGACCCATCCCTCTGGGGTACCGACTGCGAAGCCAGCGGAGGCCGTCAGCCTCTCTTCCGGGTCGAACATCATGGTCTTCATCTCGTGGCCGCAGGATTCCAGGTTGATGTGGTAGACGGAACAGCACCCCACCTGGGCTGGGGCAAAAGCGGCGAGCTTGAAGTGTGGAAGCCCGCCGTACAGCCCTCGTCCGCAGGTGCCAACACCATGCCTGACGATTTCAAGACCGCGATAGTGCGCACGCTTCACAGGGACACAAGCTGGGACTGCGACACGGGCACCACCGTTCTTGATATTCCCTGGCTGGAATCGTCGCCCGAGGTCTCGACGTCGCGCACCGAGGCGATGCGACAGCGCGGCTGGGGGCCTGTCCTGCAGCATGCCAAATATGCGGACCTGGTGAAGCTGTACAAACGGCTCGACGAGAACTTTCGGCCATGGGGTCGGAGATTCAGGTCTTTCTTCAACAATGTCGACGTGGAGGACAACGACACATTGCCCCAGTGTAGGCAGCCTGATGCCTTTGTTCAGTCGCTCGATAAGCACGTCGGAGTGGTGTATCCAATCATTACTACAGAGGCGGGCCGCTTTGGTACAACGATTCGTCCCGTGCTTCCAGGTGATGCCATCTTCGTCATACTGGGATGCGATGGGCTCGTTATTCTCAGGCCTGCCGAGGAGGTTGGCGCTTACCAAGTCATTTCACAATGCTACGTCGAGGGGCTGATGAAAGGAGAAGCCATGGGCAGGTTGGCGAGAGGCGAGTTTACGTTGAGGGACGTGAGCCTGGTGTAACAGGTGGCAGATGGGAGATGTCATCCACATGACTGTCATTTCCGATGCTGCAAGGTTTTAAACACATTTGGATCCCCATGGATAGAGATAACATGCTGACATGTCTCCAGGGGGGGAAACTATCCTTTCGTGGGTGGCACTGGAGACGACGCGTTTCGCGTTCTATCCAAGTGCCATTGCACCCAATACATCTGTTCGTGTTCCCTTAAATACCTCTTTCCGTCGAAACGCTTCCTGATGACTTGACGGCCCAGCAAGCCTAGCCTTCGCCGGTCTTCTGCATGTTCCACCATTCGCCTTGACAAGTATTCAGTATCTCGAGCGGTGATGTGATCTGTCAGCATGTGCTCCATCTCGCCAGTATCTTCTGCCGTAAACTTTGTCCATGTTCCCACCATTGCCAGAATCGAGACTTGCGCCCTTGCTAGGGAAACAGGATCATTCGGCGGGACCACCTCTCCGTACCGTTGTTTGGTTTCGGGGTCGGTCAACACCTGGGCCGTCGAGCCCACGTCGGTTACCACGAGTGGCACGCCCGTCAAACCGGCCTCGCCGACAGCGAGAGGCAGACCCTCGCTAAGGGAGGAGTTCATAAAGATCCATGCGTCTCTAAGCGCCTTGGTGGCGTCACTGCTCAGTCCCTTTAGATGTACATTATCACCGAGTCCCCTCTGAACGATTAGGCGTGACATCTCCCTTGCGTAGCCGGACTGTTGGTCGTTGACAGAGGAGGTCAGCACCTGATATTCACCCGGCTGGTCGATGGCGCCGTATATCAGTAGCTGGTAGTCTCGGAACCCCCAAGTGTTGACAATCACGTCGGCTGCCTCGATAGCTGGCCGTATACCTTTGATAGGCTGCACGTGAGACAGCATTACCACCGTTGGTCTCGTTGTCTGTACCTCCTGGGGCGGAGTAGGCTTGAAGGCAGCCATGTCACCAATGCCGTTCACCACTGGCTCGATCTTGCGGTGGAACAGTTGCCGACTGGTTAGCCGGCCTTGATCTGTACCAATTTCTGTCTCCCACAAAGGATTGAAGGTGGACGTGCATGGCATGACCACGTCAGCGTGGAAGTAAGCCAGTTGGCTCACCAGCCGCATGCCAGCCAGCATCGCGGACTGAACAAACAGCGGAAGGTGGCTCTGCGCCGGGCTCAGATGTAGGAGAGATTCTCGCCAAAGGATGGCGTGGTCCCAGACGGCCAAATTGACGCCACGGCGGTACTTCAGGACGAGACCTAGCATGCTACCAAAGCCGTGGTGCGATGCTTGGAAGACACGGGGACATGCATCACCATCCTGCGGTATGGTGATGGAGAGGATGAAGAAGAAAGTCCTGAAGTTTGCTAGCGCTTCGCGCAAATCGGAGAGGCTAGGGCTCTCCAAGGAAATCTCGCTGGCTTTGCCGCAATAGTTGGTATACCTGGAAGGGTCAAGCGGCTGTATCCAAGCTTCAATCCAGGCCTGTTCCGTCTGCTCCGAGTCCCAAGTTTTGGCGTAGTCTTTGTGCTCGAAATATTCCGACATGGAAACGAGGACGTCTCGGCACTCTGTCATGCTGGCCCGAGAGGGAATTTTGCGTCGGGCATGACAGACGAATGTCTTTAGCAATGGGACAAAACAACCCTGTACATCCCGCGCGAGATGCGTGTCAGCAGATTTATCGTCGACCTGAGACTGTGATAGGTTGTTGATGATGCCATGATCGGCCGTTACTGAGTCTAGACCCCATAGCGGCAGCCGCTTGAGAGACCGTACGCTTTTCTTCACTGGGTAACGCAGGACTCCATATTCATTGTTACACTCAGCAACAACGTAATTTTCGATTGTCGAGTGCCCATTCACCAGGTCGCGACGGCAGTTCGAAACACCGCCAGGAGCCTCGGGCCAGCAGCCCATATCAGTGACGATGACTGGGATGCTCTCGGGAAACGAGCTCCGGTCACTCCTCTGGACACCTTTCATCGCATGCAATGTTTCGTTGCTCAGACCCATCGTGTAGAGGCTTGAGAAGCCGAGAGCCAGCGGGCATACGTCGGATAGATCTTCTGGAAGGCCGATGACTGTCATGATGCGGTCGATATCCGCGGTAAGAGCTTCGCGCGCTTCTGGGATACACCCATGATCGCGATGATGCCAGTAATCCCGGAGCAACGGCTCCTTTCGAAGGACCAGCTCATCCCGGTGGCAAGTGGCGACTGCGCTGGTGGGCATCTCTCCTTTCCACGTGTTGAAGCCACACCATTGGCTCCACAGATTGGTTCGGATTTGCCTTGTCTGAGGGGTGGTAGATATGGCCTTAGGTCTCCATGGAAGGTAGAACAGCTGGAAAGATTGCAACAACCGAGATAGTAAGCCAGCTGACTGGTCGTCACACCCAAGAATCACTGATATCCACCAGTTTCGCATACTTCGTGTGAGCTTCCAAGTGGCCGCCATCGACGCGCAACAGAAATTCCAGTGGGAGAAGCGATACCAGATCTCTCTCTCTGCTTCAGAGCTTCCGCTGCAGACGATCGCTAGAAGTTTGAAACATTCAAATATGCCGCTCGTCGCCTTGCAATATAGCCACTCGCTTCTTGACAGGCCCTCCTTCCCAGTCGGCGGGCCAGAAGCCTGTGTTGAGTTTCTCACCAGCCTTGGCGATTGAGGAGTGTCCACCTTTCGACTCAAGACCTTGCTGCTCTGCTGCTTGACGTTAAGCCAGAACTTTGCATAGAAATTCGAAGTAGACAACTCTGGTCCATGTTCATTAACCCAAGCACAAAGATCAGGTTGCGAGAGGATCGGTTGGTCGAGGAAACGGTTGAGAACTATCCGCCGCATGGCATCGGAGATGGAAGTCCACTGAGTATCGATGTCGATACCGAGTGCCAAGTGGCGATCAATCTGGGCATCAGCCTCAAGTCTGATTAGGTGGAGTGTCTCGGTGGATGCCGTGAATATCTCATGCCTGATGCGCTCTGGCAACGCGGTCTTCGTCCCAGAGCTCCGCGCTAAGCACTCGGCCTGGATTGCCCGGAAGGGATTTTTGTCTTCCATGAGACTGGTGTGATGAAGGATCGCCTCAATAGCTCTGTATTATAGGTCACGAGATCAGTACAATTGCTCAGGTGCTGCCTTTTAGGGTTACTTACATGCTCACTTCGAGTGATGCATTCTCGGTATTTCTCATGATGCCAGCGGTACCGAAAGAGTTGATAATCAGTTCGAAGATGTCATTCTCGTTGTCAACTTTGCTTATAGAAAAGCAATCGTCAAGTCCACAGTCAAGGGACTGGTCTTTGTGCGCAAATGACACAGATATGGCCCCCTTGGTCCACATGTTGAGGGCCCTCTCGGCAATATGAGCAAGGCAACCCTCTTGGGCGTCGTCTTGGCGATTATTTGGCAAGTTCTGACAGATTTCTTTGAGTTTGTCTGTAATGCCGGCATATATGAGCGATGGCGCTTGAACCCTGGTCCCGGGAGCTTGAACCGTGTTCCATCTTGACAGCAGACTACCAGAAGATTCAGAACATCTCGTGGCAAACATCAACCAACGTCTTTTGCGTGAATATTTTCGGGCCAGAAGAGGCATGCCCCAGTTCGGCAGAGCATGGCTTGCCCATTCCATCTATGTGGAGAGGCTGGCTCAAGTCTCGTCTCCATACCAGGATTGACGTTGAAATGGCTGCCGTGACAATGGTGATGTTAAACACAAGCACGTCCGTTTCCACGTCAACTTCCCCCCACGGTATTTCATGCTGAAGAAATCCAATGAGTGAGTTGAAGATTGCTAATGCAGGAACAAGAAGGGCACATCTGCTGATGTCCTTGGTAAAGCCGGCGTTGAAGAGGAAGATGGCAGCATTTGTGCAGTCAAAGCTGTAACAGGCGAACTGATAGAAGCTGCCTCTGTCGCCTGTTATCAAAAGCAAAATCGCACTCAAACAGACGAATGTGCATGCCATCCGGAGAACGATGCGAGTAAGACTTTTGCCGTATGTTTGTCGCTTCCGTTTGAACAGTTCTTTACCTGCCTCCTTGGCATGCTCAAGCCCGGTCAAGTTCTCAAGGGAATACTCGTCTTGGCAGAACCATGATTCTTGTAACTCTTCATGCAGAGGCACTACTGAAGCGCCGAAATACAACAGGCTGAAGCACAGGCTCAGACGGGAGGGCAAGTCCGAGCCCGCTCTGACGTGTGGAAAACGCCCCTGCATGAACAGAGCGGCCCAACGGTGCATCAGGGCCATGAAGAAGAATGCCACGTTGAAAATGATATCGTGCTTCGCAAGTCGTAGCAGGACCGCGGAATTATGTTCTTTGAGACAGTTCCGAATTTGACGCGGTGTCTGCAGGACCTGGTCTAGTTCCCGAAACCAGGCGGTACTGAATATGAGCGGCGCGTCTCCTCTGGGGAACTTCGGGGCGAGAAGCCATTCGATGTATGGCATGGAAGCTCCAACCCTCTCGACAAGAGACCTGAGGTCATCGTTCTTGTCGCCCGAGGGACGGCGGTTGGAGCCGTGGGTCCAAGCATCCACCTCCTCTCGGAACAGTCTCTCAGCTGCGGATGCGGATGCGGTCCGGGACAGGTCTTCGTCCGCTGCGATATCTGTTTCTACGAGACCGCTGCTTTCCGCCGACTTCGCGCTTCTATGTGAATACCAGAGATCAATGTCTCCCTTGGAGAACTCCAGAATCAGAGGAAGCCATGCCGTCCACTCCCGACACAGCTGACGATACTGGGCGAGGAGGAGGAAGAGAAACACGTATGATATCGATAGGTAGATGAGCAAGTCGTGGCCGTCAAAGTATACGGATAGAATAGGCGCCATCAACAGCACCTGAGCTGTCCGCCAAAGAACCTTTCGTCCCGATGGGAGGGGGCTGCCGGTTTGATGCATTGTTGCCATGATCCCCGCAAGGGAAAGAGCAGCAGAAAATGCAACAATATACCCGGCAAATACGAGACCGGCAGCGAAGGATTGCGACACAGTGAAGAAGGCAACCCCAGCAGCAGCTACAGCTAGCGCAATAGCGCAGCCGCCGGAAAAGGACTGGACGTGGGAATATATCATGTTTTCGTAGCCGCAGTCAAGCATGTAAAATTGGGCGGTCTTTGCGGCGTATCCCGCCACGGCGGCCGAGACGAGAAAGGATATGAACACAGCATATCCGATGACTGCCATGTATTCGGGATCAACAAAACCTGGGGTGAAAAGACCACGATCCCACAAGGACATTAGGGCTGTATCCAGCATGGCAGGCAGGTAGAGACTTGTTACGACTCCGAAATCGAAGACGTGCTTCTTCTGCAGAGACACGGACTTGCGAGAAGAGATCGTTTTGTTGTGGGGAGAGCTGTAGGCCCCTCGGGGAGCCGTGGTAGCTCCAGCCTCAGCGTTGATCTTTGTCGCGGTGATGTCGGGGTACATTGTCATCAGCCCGAGACGTGGCCCTGTCTGATCATTGGTCGTGTGAGGGGGGTGGCAGTAAAGGTGGTCCTGATATCTGTTGTAAATGGCCCGGCCGAGCTCGAGCGGTGTGACACCAAAGTATGCCTCGCACTGAGATCCGAGGACCCAAATCTCGGCGAAGACGGCTGCTTGGTCAGGCTGGGGTAGAAGGTATGGACAACGATCCGTCACTTCGAGATAGACGTCATCGAATGCCTCCCTACGCAACACACTGAAGAACATCAGGCAGAGCAAATCAGTGGCCATATCGGTACGCCACTCGTCAAATTCAGATGACCGAAAGAAAGCTTGGTCCAATGCCTCCACAATTGTCGTCAACATCGTCTTGTTGCCATCGATGAGCGCATTCTGGACGAGGACTTCAAAATCGCCAAGCAGAGCAAGAATATCATCCCAGGCGGGTAGATGAGCTGCGCCTTTTTGAACAAAATACTCCAAACGTCTTCGAAGTAGGTCCGGCGTGCTCGACGAGCTATCAAGGCAGGCCATGGAATGCTCACGACACCATGCTGACCCTGCCGTCTTGTCTAAGAGCAGTTGCTTACAACGGGCGCCGATGGCCGCGGTTATCGGGTCGTTGAGAGATGCGGTGTGAGCCCTCTGGCACAAGCGGAGTAGCTCTGAAGCCGTCGCCTGATTCAAGGCCGCGGCGATGCTGAGAGGGATGCTTTTCCGACCGTCAGTCTTGTTGAACGCTGCATGCTGCAAGTCGAGCTCGAGGTCATATCGCTCAGCTCTGGAAACCCCGTGATGCGCAAGCCATGTATGGAGGACGACTGCAGCCATGCAGCCTTCCGGTATCTTGAGCGACAGGAAGATGTCAGCGCAGCCCGAGTCATCCTCATTTAGGGAGTGGCTGACACCCCAGAATCCACCGTCTTCGCTGCGTGCGCGCATTCCTGTGCCGAGGCTTTTATAGATTGCGACCCGAGGCTCGTCCGTAAGACTTTTGAGAAGTGCATGTACCAGGTCTCCAGAAGGGCGATCCGTCCCGCTCAAGCACAGAAGTTGATCTCGAATGCTTTGATACGTGCGTTCCTCGACTTTCTCTAGAAGACTAAGCTTCTTGAGGTGCACCTGAGTTTGCACAACAGTATCGTATTGTGCTTGAGAAGGAGTGGAAGTGATGGGGAAACATCCGTGTGATGATTCGGATGTTCTCTCACCAAATTCCTCCCAGTAGTTTCCGATTGCCGTCAAAGGTTCAGGACGATGCTTTGGCGCCGTAGCAGTAGCATCCTGATCCCCGTTACTGCGCCGGCTTTCGGTGGCAGAGGCCGCAGAGCAGACCAACTCTTTCACTCGTGGAAGCACCTGTTCTACTTGTACCAGGGGAGCCCAGTCCGAGACGGTGCCGCGGGAATTCGGCCCGCCAGACACGGAGACTTCGAGAGAATCTACACACCACTTGCGGTGGAGATTGGTGGTTGTGGCTTGCCGTAAAAAGTCGAGAGCACCCAGACTCGAAAAGGCGCTGGGCAACCCACGCTCACCCTCTCTCTCCCCAGGGGTTTCGGGTCCATGTTCGTAAGCGGCTCTGAAATGTTTGGCCAGCTTCGCGGCGCGCTTGATCACCGACACGCGCGGCTGCTTGTACCAGAGATCTAGAAACCCGCAGAAGAAGAAGGACCCAGGCCTCCTTGCGCGTTCTTGTGCGCACCTCGCAGCGACGCGTCGTAAGGCCGAGCTCCGAAAGTAGTCGCGTGGTTCTCCATCAGGGAGCACACAAACGTTCTCAAGTATGACCCCCACCACGTTGTGAAGGGAAACACTGGAGGTGTGTCTCGAATCGTGATGCATAATGATGAGAATACGTGTTCCCAGTTCCAAGAGCTTTGGGACGACATTGTTGATGGTTTCGGATTCGTCACGCTCTGTCAGTCGAAGTGCAACAACAGAAGGCTTTTGATCATGGATTCGGATTGCATGTAGATGATGGACTGCCGCTGAAAGGATATCTGGTGTTGTATGCTGGTTAAATCCGGCAGGAAGAATATCTTCAGTCGAGACACAGGGGATGACTAGTCCAGGAGTATCGGCCTGCGGAATAGGAAGCGTCGATTTAGCCTCCTTCCACTGCACAAGGAAAACTGTTTCATGTTTCCGGTCTCCGCTCAGTGATGGCGATGTGCTTTCGCGCGTGGGAACAAAACAGAACGACTGGGCTGATCTCAAGGCCTCAACTTCCAGGGACGAAGAGTCTACAGGGCTCGTGTGGTCATGAAGTGGTTTCCCTAATCCTTCAAGACCCGTTGATCTTACGGCTGGCCTTCCTAGTATTAGCACTTATGGAACGAAGTTTTGCATTTGATTGAAGTGATATACGCACATGTGAAGATGCCAATACCCGCCTAGTCGCCGTTTTCGAAGCAGGCCGAAGTTCCAAATAGTCAGCGGGACCAATAAGCTTGCGGCGAGATACATCCACCAAGCTCCCAAATCAACCGAAGTATTCTCGAGGCTGTGTTCTCCATGAGGGGTTTCGGATGTATTCCAGGCCTGCGGCAAGGCGCTCGCAAAAGCAAGCAGTTCAGAGAAGGAGGGCATCTCGCAATGCCGGTACAAGTCTGTAATTCAATTTGTAATTTTTGTAAGTTGCCAGAATCTTTTTTTTTCTTCCAAATTGATGAGCATTCATGGATAAGTTGCACGATTCTATCTCGTTATTCAGTTTTATATAGAGCTAATGGCCTGGCTCAAGATGTGGACTGCCATCCGGGGACGGCTACTATCGGCGACAGCCAGCCTGATCTTACACACCACTTTGCAAGAAAAAGAGCATTTTGAGACGATCTACACCCGCAAAGCATGCAATTCGTCTACATACGATGATGGAAGCCTGGTCTTTAGCCTGACCGGCTTGATCGGCTTGTGTATTGGAACCGATGAGCGATGATAGGCGCCCGCTGTGCTATCGCTAAGGTACTTTTGTCACGGAAGCAGGCTCATGGTACAGGAGTTGGACACTGGGCAGGTTGGTAGGCTTTCGTCGATAGTTTAGAGCAGCTACGGGCAGGCTCTGTACCGATTTGTTTCTGAGGCGAGCCTGATGGATGGGCAATGCAGTGCAACACTTAAGCCATCGTGACCGACCAAGACCACAAAAACAGCAAAAAAACATACAACAACAGGCATTCGCCGGTCGTCACCGACCCGACTACTACTCTGTCCCTCACTGGCTTATCTATGGGAGAGCGGACGGGATCCCGAGTTTTCCAATGGGTATGGTCGTATGTGGTGGTTTGGTGGCCTGTTGTTGATGATATCGTGAGATGCCGGGATGCCAAGACCCGGGACAGTGCTAACGATTTCAGCGCAAGACTCCGGACGAAATCGGCAGACATAGTCCGCTGTGCTTAGTTCACTGAATCATAAAGCAGCTCCTGCGCTGCCTATTGTTCTCATGTAGCATCATAGCACTGTCTGTGTCAGCCCCTCAGCACCACAGTCGCGTCAGGACTCACTTCCGTAGTATGTAGACAATTCGTGCTTGCTTATTATGTGCGTGACTCAAACAGAGCCTCTACCAATCCTTTCGTACATCGGGGCCTGTCCCTCCTCTCGACGAAGCGATGCCCTCCGTATCCGCCGAGCGGCCCGCCTGACCGGACCTCACCCAAAATGCTCTCCCCTCAATCGAACGCGAGCCTCAGGCCCGCGGCGCAAAGATAATTCCAACATGATGCCGAACGCCTGGAAACCGTAATGTCTTTTGATGCCGTACGCTGCTCTCCTCCCTGTATCATATCACTACAACGCGATCGCTCCCCGTCGATTCTCCCGGATGTGGAGCATGCCCTGGATGCCGCAGAAGACGAAGAAGCCCTGTGTTAAGTCGTGGAGTCAGTAAACGATCGACGATGCGTCTCGTTCGCTGTGGCGGATGCCGGGATGCGACGTACAATGTAGACCAGAACGGAGACGAAGAGGGTGCCCGCGACGGCGCCGCCGTCCATAGGGTCCTCCTTTCCGCCGACGAGTTCGGGGTGGTTCTTGGCGAAGAGAATGCTTAGAATACCGAGAATTACGATACCGAAGACGGAAATGACGGTGCTGCAGAGGTCAGTCAGTTGGCCGTCGCGATCTCCGTGTCGAGGGCGCAGGTCGTCCGAAGGGACTCACGTACCATTGCCATGCGGCGCCAGCACCAACGACGGGCTTCATGATTGCAGTGTGTTGCTGGGATATGACCTCCTCGGTTGGATGTCGATGGCTACGATGCGAGCTTGTCGTGAGCGTTAATGTGCCGGGCGTGATGCGTTACGTCGACGATGATGAGGCCGATGCGGTCGTCGGTGCTGGTGCTGTTGCTCCTGGCTCGCGAGGCTCCACCTTGGCCGCGGTGACGTCCAATGAGCTTGCCTAACTTCCCAGGCGTCCGCGCCGGACCAGCATCAGCCACACGTCGAGCTCCAGCCACACGTCGGGACGGGGCTGGTTTCCTCCGCAGGATCCACTCTCCCGTATCAATCATCGTGAGTCCGCCCGGACCTCTGCCCTGCATTTCAATCCGAATTCCATACTGCTTTGCATGTTCCAGGGTTCGGCGCCAGATAGATCTTCATCGGGGGATTCGCTCAAACTGGCGAATTCTTAGGGGTCTCGTCACCGCTAATCTGCCTATTCTGGCGCGATTCTGCTCATCAAATACTTCCAGCAAGTGGTACCAGTGGCTACGGAGCTTCCCAGGCCTTCGACCGCGTCGGTTCTGTCCGCGAGTCCGCCGTGCTGCCCGGGTCCGCGGGTCGGCCGAAGGTTGCGAGGCTTTCTAACAATAGCGCAATCTCAGGCGAAGCCCGGACACGTCTGATGGCTGCATCACAGAAGAGACCCTCCGGCTCACGCATCTTCCATCGACCAATGGTTTCGACTACGTCGGCACCAAGGCCTGAAACGCTTCTTTTCACGGAGCCGAAGTCAATACGAGCCGGAGGAGCAGATCGCTGCCAGTCTTTGGAGGCTCATGTCCACGGATCAGAAGTCTACGGTGGACAACTACACAGCATGTTCAGCGCACCAAACTCGGGCCCGCAGGGCTATCCGAGCTGGAACGGCCGTCCCTCACCTGACGCCAGCGAACGGTGCCCATCTGGGTGCTGGCGCGTCTTGTCAGCGGCCCCAGTAGCGGCACGAATGACATGTTCGAAAGACGGTTCGTCGAAAGGAAAGAAGATCGAATGCCAAGGCGCGACCGTCCAGTGCTGGCAGGCTCGACAGCATTGACAGCAGCGCTTCGTAGGGCGAGCGCGTTGCTCTTCTGGGATAAGCCTGGCAGACGGCAGCGTCGTCCATGTGTTCGTCGCTCGGGCACATCGAAACATCGAGACTGCGATCTGACCCAGAAGGGTTGCTGACATGTCCAACGGTGCACGAAAACAGACTTGGAGCGTCAGTCATACGTTTTTCTCTTGAAACGGCTGGCACTCTGCAAAGTCCTCTGCCCACGGAGCTTGCATCTCGAACTCTGCACACGAGCTGCCCAAACGGGGAAGTAACCATTGCGACCCCAGGAGGAGCCGCACAACTCGTTCGTTGCGACGGTAGGACGACGTTCTGACGGCGGTGATGGCATACCGTCCCCGAGCACTCACCAGATGATGGCCATCACTCGCGCATGATGAAAGATGCCATGCTGACGCTCAGACTTGGGATGAAGGATTCGCCCCGAGGAGATTGGGCATTTCGAGAACACATCTAGTCGAGATTTGACCTCCCCTATTCGCGCAACCGAGAGGTCCAACAGGAGTTGGTTGGAACTTGTGTGTTTGCTCTGCAGAGTGTTTGCCAACAGGGGAGGATGCTCTGAAACTGAAACATTGCCAGGAGTTGCCCATCTGCAACCACTTTGCCGATCCTCCGTTGGTTGGCACCATTCACTTTTTCTGGCCGCAGCTGCCTATGAAGAAAGCCATGTTGGGGGCGAAGGTGTAACTGCATGTTACAAGTGATGACAGAAGCCCAGGCGTCAGGGGTGGGAGCCCTATCAACCGAAGAGAACAGAGCTGGAGGCGATCTGGAAAAGGCGTCCAGCTGGTCAGCGCTAGCAACGCTGCCAATCGGTTCGGAATGGCCCTCTTTGGTTGCCGACCAACCAGCCAACGGCGCGCGGCAGGGGGGCACAGCTTGGGTGAGCCATTGACAATTAGGATGCGACATGCGATATTGGGAAACATTGGCAAGGTCACACACGTGCCTGCGAATCCGGAGAAACGAAAGGAGGGCAGTGCCGTCCTTGTGGGTGACACTGGCACAGCGTCTGCTAAATATGGCTGGATATTAAAGGCGTGTTTGTTGTTGGGGTTCGGCCATGACGATGTTTTGGGTTTGCTCCAGGCGAACTGGTGAACAGGTCACAAGAGTCCATGACGACAAGGACGGCCGTCTACCGATGAACGTCAATCTCGTGTGTGTCCTGGTGTTCCTTGCCGTCTTAGATGAGACGCCAGCAAACTTGGGAACAACGGCACCCAGCATGCAGAGTAGACCCGACGACAGTCCGGACATCACCGGCGAGAGTTCCGTTGAACGACTCAAGCGCAGACCCCGACTACAAGGGAACGCCCTGAAACCGTGAAAAAGAAAAAGAAGCCTTTTTTTTTTTTTTTTTTTTTGGCGAGGGGATCGGAAAACCGGCGAACGTCAGCGTCCCAGCGTCAACCATGGACAGATTTACCGCAACCCATCGTCCGTACCGCCGTTTCTTCGCTGCTGCCGTGGGTGGCCGGGTTCATGGGTCCCGAGAGCCCCTGTAAGCTGCAAGGAGCCAGATGAATACGGGACCTTGCAGAAAGACGTTGTCATTCAAAACGCGCCATAGGGGGTTTTGGTGTGCTGGAGGAAGATGACAAGACGAATCCGAGCGAGCGAGGCGATGTGCTCGGATGCGTTGGTCCGTTGGTTCTCTTCCATCAGTTTGCTCACCATGTTCTCGCCAGGACACTCATGGGTGTTCTTGGGGGGCCCTTTTGCTCGTGGCTCGTGGCTCTGGGGTCTGGGGGCGGTTGGCCTGGCCGTGAACCAACTGGACGCCAGGGTAGCCCGGCGGGCCAGGGGCACACGCAGAGGGGCGCTGTCAACCTAGGTACCTACCTTAGGTAAGGTAAGGTAAGTCAGGGGGGATCACCTCAGGGCGCAAGCAGACGGCGGCCCCTAAGGTACCTGGTAACCTACTAAGTAAGGTAAAGTAGGGTTAGTAGCGAGGCCCCGGGATCCCACGGCGGCTCCACTCGTACTCTAATCTCGACTCCCATTCCACGGGTTCCTCGTTGGGCGTGCAACTCACCACCACCACCAACCAACCAGCGCCCTCTATCCATCACACGCCAATGCGGCCACGGCGTCTAAGCGACCTCGCCGACGTTCCTGCCAGTGCCTTTTCTTCCGAAGCTGACGTCGACGAACGGGACCTGCAAATCGAAAGAAACCTCTGGTAAAGAAGAGAGGCTGGAGAAGCACTCACTCGGCATGCAGTCATCATCTGGAGAGGTTGGCAGTCACCACTGCAGCCGGTCTAGGCTGTTTGTTTGGTCTACCTTCTGTTTCGACACACAGCAGTGCTGCATGCTGCGGCATCCTGGCGTCTTTCCTGCGTCCCCTCTGGCAACCCTCTGGGGCGGTTGACTCGCCAGCCTTGCTCTTGTTCTCTTTGGCGGCTATCTGCATGCTCTGGGGCTCTGTGGCTCTGGGGGCGCGCATCGCATCTCTTCTGCAGTGTCTGCTGCGTGCTGACTCTAAACCCTCCGAGACCTCGCCCATGCTGGCATGTTTCTATGATGCCCACTAGCTTATTTCGATTGGCGGAGACAGGGACGGGTTTCTACGTAGCGCGGTGCTAAGCCAGGTACGAGAAACAAAGTCAGACACCACCAGCCGTCTATTTGTTTTTGTCAAAGGCACCAACCGACATTCTCCTGGGGTCTGGTCTGGTTTAGTGACTGGGAACCAACGAACAACCCTGCCGCAGTCACTTCGCCCGTTCCCTTTGGTAAAAGATCTCCAACACAAGTGTGTGTGTGCTGCTGCTGCGTCTGCCAGATTTGGTTGCGTGTCTGGCAGATTTCGGCGTCTTCTGTGCGTTTCCTTCCTCTCGCCGTTGCATCTGGACAGCCCATGGCCCCCGAGGTTGGTCTCTTGGCCTTACCGCAGCAGCAGCAGCAGCAGCATGCAGGTAGACACAGAACCCGATTTATCCGTCCCCTTCATTGGGCGTCGAGGCCGTGAGTGAGCCGTGCCGCAGTAACCTTGCACTTACATCTGCGCCAACGGCAGACTCCCCGCCCCCTTCGAACCTTTCCTTTGCGTCCCCTCCCCTGCCGACCCTTTCTGCCTTCCCTCCCCTCCATCATCTCTTCTCCCGTCGCACAGGATGCACACAGGGGCAACCCCTGGAGACCAGTCAAGATACGTACCCTTGCGAGAGACAGTGCTTCCTCGCCTGGATGCGCCGACGGCTAGGTGCCGTCCCAGTCGTGCTCACGATGGATCATGGCATCCGATGTCGTTCTGGCTGCTTCTCTGGCTCCCGTTCCCTTCTTTGATTAGACCTGGGGTGGTGCAGGCTAGGCTAGGGTGTCTTTGCCTTTGACATACATATGTGCCAAGGGAGCCTTGGGGTATTACACCTTTTTGCCAATCCCATCCTCATCACATCTCGCCGTGTGGGCCATATAAGAGTCGCCGCTCAACATCTCGTGCAGATCTCTCTATTAGAGTTATGTCTTCACCATCCGCTCCTTCCACACTTTCGACTGTTCACTTCCGTTTTCGTCAAGACGTGCCAGCGGTCCCTGCTTCTTAAGAACCACTCAGCCCCTCTCATTCTAAATCGCTTTGCTCTCGGTGCTCACCTCACAAGCCCGCCCTTGATCAACACCCAACTTTGCATTCCAACCGCATCAGTCTGTTTATCACCACTCAAAGACATCACGAGGTCAAAATGCGCGCTCAGTCTATCGTCTCCGTCATCGCAGCCGCGGCTGTTGGCCACGTTGCCGCTCAAACCACAGGCGTATGCTCTGCGTTGCCCTTTCATGACGCATCGATACTGACACTGCCCACAGGAACTTGGTGATGCCACTGTCGTCAGCAACCCCGCTGGCTATGTTTACGAGGCTGTGCTCCCTGAGCAGCCCTTCTTCAAGGGCTCGTTGGAGGGCAACGTGAAGGGCTCGATCGTCGCCATGTCGGCCCCTGACGGAAAGGGCGTCCAGTTCAAGGTCAACTTCTCCAACCTTCCCAAGGAGGGCGGTCCCTTCCGTGAGTACACATTCTCCCATCTCATCATATCAAGTCGCTAACATGTACAGCCTACCACATCCACGTCGCCCCCGTCCCCGCGGACGGCAACTGCACCAAGACCCTCGCCCACCAGGACCCCTTCATCCGCGGCGAGGCCACGCCCTGCGACTCCAGCAAGCCCGAGACGTGCCAGACGGGCGACTTGAGCGGCAAGCACGGCGCCGTCGGCGTCGACGGCTACGAAAAGACCTACGTCGACCCGTACCTCTCCATCGTCGAGGGTCCCGGCTCCTTCTTCGGCAACCGCAGCTTCGTCTTCCACTTTGCCAACAAGACCCGCATCAGCTGTGCCAACTTCAAGCTCATCTCCAAGCCGGATAGCAGCGGTACCCCCAGCAACTGCAGCACCTCCGTCGCCGGAACCGGTGCGATGCCGACTCCCACCGCGCAGCCCAGCAACACGGCCACCACCGTCCCGTTCCCCGGTGCTGCCTCGACCAGCGGAGTATCTGTATCGCTGATTGTCGCGGCCTTTGCTGCCGTCATGTTTGCGCTTTAAAGAGGTGGATGAGCGTTTGAATTCGTATGGCCGGCTCTGAATTTTATCGTTGCTCACGGCTAGACGGCGTACATGCTTTTCGGGTATCACAGACACCAGAGTGGATGTCTTTCGGTTCTACACTTTTCTTCTTCACCATTAATGAGCAAAGCCTGATCCAGCGCGGAGTATGGCACAGCACTTTCACACTTCTGTACATACGTCCCTTTGGTCGGAGTTTAGATGATACCAGGGCTAGATAGGTAGTCTATTGAAAAGCCGATTTTCCAATCATTAACACGGTTTTGAGTGTCCAACCACAGCGACTAGTGTGAACTCTACCGTCTCAACACGCTTACTCGCTTTCGCGAGTTACGTACTACACATGCGGTATGTATGCGTGCACGTCGCTCGGATAAGGTCCCCGCGATAAGCACGACGCGGCACGGACATGGATCGCTTGTCAGTGGGCGCCGTTCGATCGCAATGTGTCAAGCCAAGGCGTCGGTATCTCCCACTCTATGATGGTGTGCCTGCCCTCGTCGTCGATTGCGCGCACACGTGCGGGCGGGCGGGCAGCGGGGACTCACGCATAGGGCGCGCTGGTGGGCATGAAGGACGACTCGGACAGGTCAAAGTAAGATTGCGGCTGCTATCCCAGCCCATCTGGGCACAGCATTTTCGATGACTGAGGTCCCCGGTTGGCCGACTGAACGGGATGCACCACGTCAACAGGGACAGTGCCTGGTTTGTGCGCGCTTTTTCTCGTCTTGGGGGCCAGAGATGACAAGTGGTTGATGAAACGGCGAGAGGGGACGATGGGGGCGTTCGGAGGAAGCTTGCTTGCGTTCTCTCTCCGTTTCGTGGTGGTGGTGACGTCGTCGGGCGGGGAGGGGCCCCGAGGTAAGACGTCTGCTTTGGGCTGCGCGGCGGGTTCACTGAAAGTGATTTTTGTACGGTTGCGAGATTTTTGGCATAGGGCCGCGGGAGGAATGTGGGGGATGGTTTCGCTGTTAGATATGCAGTCTTGTCTGCCCTCTGCGTCCCCTATGCAGGAGAAAGCAAGTGTGGGACGACATTTCCATCGACAGATGCCAGCGCCGCTGCGCCGGAATCAGGTTAGGCCGGGGGGCCAGCAGTTCACTGGGGATGGGGGCAGACGGTCGTCTGTATGCTTACTCGCGGGTGTGTGTCCTGTGTCAAATGTTTCCGTTCGATGCTTTGACCGCTGACTTGGTTTCATGTGAATGCCGATATTGGATGATATTTCCGGTGGTGCTGCCGGGTGAGGGCCGGAGATGTGGGGCCGTGTGCGGCGGCGGCCGGTCGGCAGTGGTCCGGGCTAATGCATTCACCATCCGCATGATGGGTGCGCGCAGTTGAGGGTCACACTTGAAATCAAAACGCTCACCGAGACCTCGGATTACGAATCCCACTGGCTCAGGCAAATTTCCTGTAATTTCCGCTCACACCTGCCCTCTCTCTGACTTGCACTCGCACCCGGCAGACAGACCACCGCTCGCTCCGTGTGCCCCACCCCCTCCGACGGAAAAATCCAAAAATCACCGTTCGGACGCTTTGCCCACCAGCCCAGATTAGCCTTTCAGAGTTCAAATGCCGGCGAACTGACACGCACGAGGAGAACTTCTCCGCTGGGCGCCGATTGCTTGGGTCGCGCCTGCCCTGCTCCTGGCTCGGTGGTTGTTTGCCGTAACCAGTAGTCTGGGTACCCGTCGAGCGAACACACCCGGCCCCTTCCCTGCCAGCCCGGCATACTTGAGCCGAACTGTATGGGCCGCGCTTCCGTATACATTTTGATCACTCGTCGGAGACCGAGGTCGTCTTCTGAATAGGTTTCCGACCTGGGGCCAGGGCAGGGCGGACAGGAGAGTTTTGGTTGATCTTCACCGCATACGCTGCTTTTTGACCTCCGGCTGGTTGTGCACCGAAGCGCTATTTACTTAGATGGCTATCTCCCTGTGTCTTAATCGACGCAGCTCTTGGTCGTGAGTTTCCAGAGTCATGGGGTTTTGGTTACCCCTTAGCCTTAGTCAGTCTACTTGCGAGGCGTTGATTGTCTCGCACGCAACTCAAGCATCAATGAGTACCAGCCCGGTACAACTCCTTTCCCCTTCTCATGGTTCATCTCAGCGCTGGAATTATGGTTGAGTCTCCGGTCTGAGACTGTAGATCGTCTAGCCAGCGTGGCAGACCTTCACCGGGAGTCTCTCTCGACTGCTGTCAACCAAGCCGCCACGAACTCTTGTCTTGGCTTTCAGGGCGTTTGGCCATCCAAATTCTGTCCCCCCAATTGGCCGCGGCCACCCATGGTTGTTCGCCGCCTACAGTTCTTCCAGACCGTTGCGTGTCGTTGGCAGCTCCAACGTCTCCAGGCCCCTGAACGGAACTTTATAAAGTAAGTGCGCCAAATTACTGTGACGATCTAACAAAGTCGACGCCGTAGTTGGATCGGGGCTAACATCAATTGTTGCAGTCGCCGCGCTGGGGTCTGAGGGCCTTTCAGACTGAAGTTCCGCATCACCCTCGGGCTGCTCGAAAATGCGGTCCAGAGGACGGTGGAGAGTGATGCTTACTCTGCGCAGAGAAAACCACTCGGCCCGTCGTTTAGCAGAATGCCTCGGATATCAGAAGGCTTCTCTGGACCTGAGTTCATGCCAAGTGGTCACGCCCCGTCACATTTTATCGACGCTACCGACTCGCAGTTGGCGCTCAAGACGTCTTACTTAGAGAGCCCATGCCAGTGCTATATCGGGCGTTTGACGGTGCTGTGTTAGAGGGAGGGGCGGCTTGCAGAACACTCTTCTCTGGACGGCCATCTATCCTCCCATAAACCAGACCGCTGGTA
This sequence comes from Colletotrichum horii, assembly GCA_027406005.1. NCBI lineage: Eukaryota > Fungi > Ascomycota > Sordariomycetes > Glomerellales > Glomerellaceae > Colletotrichum > Colletotrichum horii. The sequence continues at coordinate 4,359,198 of JANVYB010000001.1, read as the reverse complement.
TTCTAATCCGGCTCTAAAGGGCGGCCTTCATCAGGGTTCATGGGATGCTGGTTCCTCTGCTTCGGATACCGCTTGAGATTATAACACTCGGCAACGCCTGAGGCTGTTGGCGGACGAACACTCCCCAAATAAGCAAGCCTTTTGTTGTAGCAAAGCCGCTGCTCGAAGCGAGGGCTTTCGGCGAGGAGGCCTCTGGACGCGGATGCCCGTAAGTCAAGCACACTGCACAGGCAGAAACGGGCTGTTGCACGCCTGCCAGCCGCCTAACTGAAACTGCTGGTCCTCTAGGTGCTTTGATGGCGCTTGACCTCACTCTCGATGCCAAGGGCGGCACGCGTGTCGTTCTCATGCGGTGCTAGCGATGTGATTCCCCTCAGTGGAGTGTGAGGGGTCTGGCTCTCCTTGGATGGGAGTTTCTTGAGAGAGGCAACGGCCGTGGTGTCTTTCATGACGTATCATAGCAGGTCAAGCGCTTTCATTTCGTACTCTGTTTCTATTCATGGCATCATCACGGTTTGTACTCCGCGTGTGGCCAAGTACTGTCAGTACGGAGTCGAAGACGAGCTATAGTATGACTTCGTGCGCTCCCTCTGATGCCTTGTTTCCATCATACTCCTCTAGTGCTACCTCGATGTGGGATGTCGAGGGAAGAATGCCCTCTATACGCTCCAATACCACGGAAAATGCTTCCCGTCCCTCCTAAGATTGCCGTCAGCGCTCGCTGTAATGCTGTGCCGAATATCAACGTGATGTTCTCACTGAACCATGGTTCTGACTCTGCGGTTCACAGCAAACCCCACATCGCTCATGCCGTGTTTTGATCCAGCCGTATCCTTCCCAATCTAGATTTAGGAGATATCACGAACATGCTGGCGGTTGGCTCGTCTCATCAGCTGTCGTTGGCTCTTTACTTGGCTGAAGATCACAGGTGCTGTTTCGTCACCTGGGAGACAATCCGGGGTCCTCTAGGTCTTTGTGGCTTATGCGTATGACAACAGTCGTGTGAAGCTGTGAAGTGGCGTGCCTCTCCCGCTAGCCCTTGACGCCTGCTGTTTCCGTCTTTCCTGTCTTCTGCATCCAGTGCCAACGCGTGCTGATATCACGCAACAGTACGTCTCGGGTTCAGGGGAAATTGACACCGGGCAGCTGAGCGAACAGACCAGAAAGGAAGGCCTTCGCCGGCCCTGAAGCATCTGTTGGCGTCCAAGTGCCGCCACGCTTGCGACTATTGGCGGAGAAACATGGAAGACGATGCTACCATGGTTCTAGAGCACGGCGAAGACCGATGCTCCGATGTTGGTATGCAGCTTGAACCCACTGAGGCACGGGAGACGTCCAAGACGTCCTCGTATGTGTTGCCTGACTGCAAAGAGCAACTTGGAGAGCTCGGTCCTTGCTGTTGCCAAGATTAACTCATAATCACAGTTCGCGATGGTTCTGCTGGCAGAACCGTGGGTGGCATCTGAAATTCACTGTATCTGACACAGCGAACGAGGGAAAGCCTTCATTTTCGGGCGCTTCCGAGAGCCACCCGAGGATTGCGAACCCAAGTGGCAGGTCTTGACTTGGATCCTGCCTGTCATTATGCGCCTTCTCTCCCTCGTGGAGATCGGAGCACCCTACCGTAGTCTCTGTCCATGCCTGCTCTTCCCGCTCCTGCCGTGCCGTCTAAACCCTGTCACGAGTGGTAAAGGGAAGTGCGAGCCGATGTCTTTCTCCTTCCCTGGTGCACGATGAACTGCAGTCAAGTGCGTTTGATATCTGAGCAAGGAAAGTACAATACGGGTGCTCAGGGAGAGGGACTGGAATAACGCAACTGTGATGGGACGGTCACGATGTGAATGACAGCAGAGCAAGCCTTGCCGAAGAATACCAAGCAAAGGTCACCTCAAGACTCTAGTGCACATACTTGACTCGACTCCCTCAGAACGTGCGATACGATCCAAGACATTGGGGCATGCAATCGCCGCTAAAAGTCGCAGCACGAACCAACTACAATCATCTCAACGTCGACGGCTCCAACCCCGCCCTTTCAAGTCCCAATACACCGACCTATTCACCGCATAATCGATACATTGCAAGGCTTCCTGCAATGCGGCATTGCCCGGCCTGGTCCGAACTGCCCAACACGGCCTTGGACGTCGACAACCCCGTCAAAGGTGGAGTGACCCCTGCCGCAGTTGACTCGTCTCTGACCTCATTCTAACTTTGTCGCCTAGACCCAAGGAAGGGGTGGATGCCCTCGTCTGTCAGACTGACGGCGACAGCAGACTTCCGACCGTTGCCAAGGATTGCTTAATCAACACGGAGGATGCGGCCCACCTGCACAACTCCGGTCTCGATCTGAACCGGGCCGCAGCCCGAATTTGCCATATATTGACCAACGCATTCCCAATGAGTGGTGTAGAGACACAGCAGTGGCCGCTAAGGAGATGATGGGAAGGCCAATGAGCGGTGGGGTGAAGCCCTTGACTGACGTCGACGTCGGTCAGATCCAGTGACCGCACACCCCCAGGTCGTGTAGCAGGTCATCCGGAACGACGCCAGCTTTCGTGCCGGACCGGGGGCCATTGAAAGCGCCTTCTCTGCGGGCGGGTTCCTTGCATGAAGGAAAAAGGATATCCGACGGCCTGGGGATTGGAAGACAAAAGCCCGCGGGTCCACTGCCGAATCTCCCAGGGCGGTCCCGACCTGCAACAGGAAGTTCGGAGCTCGAGGGCCTGAGACCGCAAGGAGGCAACGGCCTTAAAGCGCAAGGGCTGGGTTTCCATGGAGGGGTTTGGTGGCGTCTGGCCCGCGGATGGATGCCATCGACTGTCCTGATCCGTGCAGCCAGATCGACAGCGGCATCCACCGTCTGAATTTGATTGGGATGCCGCATCACGACGATCTTCTCTGTGCGCAGTCATTCCCGTACGACCGTGTAACTGATCGTTCTTCGGCAAGTGAGTGCAGTGCGCGGCGGCGCAGACGAGGGGAACTGCTGTCATTCATGCTCCAGGATCACCACGACCGACGAACGGCCCGGACCAGTTCGGCCAAATTCAGCCAGGATGAGAGTCACAACTCGCGCCCACAGGCAGGATATCCTTGTTCGGCAATGCTCGAACATGTCTGGGCTGTCTGGTTCTGGAAGTTGGGGCTCAGCGTGCTCACCAACACCTAGACGTCGGTTATCTGTCCGGTTGGTTTCTGACAGGTCTGTTCCCTCAAGTCACGCTAACCTCGAGTCCAAGTGCTGCGCGGCGCAAAGCAGCTGGCTGGCTCAGAGTCGACGCTTGCATGCATGAGCGACGGGTTTTTCCTTTGTGTATCGGGAGTGGATTCAATCATGGGGATAAGAAAAATAGCATCATGCCAAGTCCATGTTGCTTCTTGTCAGACCTCGGGAACCTCGGTTGTCTGATGTCTCTGCGTTCCGAAGACGATGGGATGATTCAGATCTTGTTTGATCGACGACGACTTCATGGGACGACAACACGATGCAGACTCGCGGCGGCTCTGCCAGCAACACCGACCAGGACAGCAACTAAAAATGCGGGGTTTGTGGAACTGTCCGGCGGCTTTGGACGGTCGTATCGTAGCGCTATCATCGGCTACAGAGGGCATCCCCGTTGCACATCATGCCAGATCGACTCCTGCAAGCCGAGGAGGACACGACACGCGCAGGCAGGTAGGTGGTGGCGCGCCATGGTCGACGATTCTCTCGTCGTCAGATCCAGTTCGTCCCAACTCTCAGATGATGCCACGGCGTCCAGAGCGCTGCTTTCTTTGGATGACTTTCAGGTCGCTGCTGGGGTCGCATGACTTGGCCCTGTTCCTTTAGACGAGCAGCCCGGACCAGGCTGTATCTCACCGCTGTGGATGTGGATAGAGCAAGCATCAACTCTGTATCAAAAAGGCCCAAGCGGTATCGCGGGGCTGATTGAAGGTGCGAGCCGATAGTGCAATCTGTTAACACTCTGTTGCTCCTCTTCAATATGCTCGTTACGAAAAAGTGCAGATACCCTTAATCGGGATGCTCCAACAGTAAAGATAGAGTTGTGTTGGCAGACGCCGGCAGCGTTGGCTCCATCCCACCATCTGCGCATCTGCGCATCCCGCAAGGTACGGCACTTTTTTGCAGCGTTGCATGATCGGATGATCTTGCCAACGCTTCGAGTCGAGGCAAGGACCAGGCAGGCAGTTCCAGCAGTTACCACGTAGCTGGAAACTGCTCGGCATCCGTGTCGCGGCCCGCTAGGCCTGCAACCGTTGACTGCAACGAGGAAGACGAAGTTGATGCATGCATGACAGAAAGCGAGATGAAAGGGTCACTCAAAGCACCAGTCACGAGGCCATAGCAGAAAGGTAACCGACATGCGGCCGTCGACCCCAAAGTCCAGGCCTTCAACTCTGCCAACGCTCTTGGTGCTCTTACCCCTGAACCAGCGTCTAGACACCTTTTTTGTTCTCGGGCGGTTCAGAGGGCGGGGGTCCACGGACTTCCATGCCTTCGACTTCTTGGGGCCACGAACGTGGTGAGGTTGCAACCCGCAGTCGGTAGCCCATCTTTGCTGGACTGGGCATGGGCTGGACGGATTCCTAGGAATAAGAGACGATACTGAGGGCACATATAGGCCCAAGACCAGGCGAGTACGCTATCAGACTTTCCAAAAGATCATACCTGTGGACGCATTCGGCAACATTGGCACTGGCACTGGTGTAGAGTCCGTGGTTGAAGTTTATTTCGCAGACTTCTCACTCACCAGATCCACAGCAGTCAGAAAAGACTTCATTTCGAAACCAACATCTCCTCCCATCAGGCCCACCTCACCAAAGTACACCTCGGAAGCAAGCCGACGGTCAAGACAGCTTCCTCTCTACGCCCAACGTGTCTCTGCAAAAAATAGACCCTGTGGCAATGACTGAAGTCTGCCATGCGCAATGACAGTCTCAGGGCGTTTGCTTTTCGTCCCATGTCGGTGCTTGGACATGCAAGCCAGGATCCGCAAGACTGACAGGTTACAGCAGGGATGAATGCAGAGGTGGTGCGGCGCGACCCTCAACGGCCGCCCATCATTGACCCGACTCGGGAGTCTAGAGAAGACATCACGAGTTGAGAGACAGAGAGCCGCCCAGCAGAAGAGACGCCAACGGCTGCAGCGCCAGTGAGATGAAGAGAGACGGCCACATCCCCGCCCTGTCACCTGGTGGTTGCATACGTCTCATTCAAAACGGGTATCCACCAGTATCGACCTTGCTGAGGTGAATGAGCGGGTGCTCTCTGTGCCTGGATTATCTGCAGCGCAGTGTGCAGTGTCATTTCGCCCTCCGCTCTGTTGTCTGGAGTTGGCCACCCCTCCACCCAACCCTGTCTGCCCAGACCTACCACACCCACCCTTCCACGCTTCCTGGCCCCCCGTCGTGATGGGACAGGGGTCTGAGGAAAGGGCCGCTCTCAGGCAAGTTGACGGCGTGTAGCCCCGTGCTTTCCCAGCACACTCCAAGAGCTCGCAAGATGAGCATGGGGTGGAAGATGGGGTGAGATGGAAATGTGACAACGACGAGCCAATCGTCACGCCGGCCGCCTTAGATGAGACGATGGATACCCAGCGCCTGTTATTCGACACTCGCCCGCGGTACCTGCCTGCCTGCCTGCCTTACCTAGGGTTGGGTTCACCGGCTGGCTCGCCTTGAGAGGCGTGCTTCCTGATGCGCAACACAGACGACGGATCGTGCAAGGGGTTCAAGAACGATCGAAGAATGGGTTCTGGTCCCAACCCTTCCGTCATACCTGGCGCTTATCAGGTCGACCTATTGCCCAGACAGAAAATCCGGAGCGGAAGGGGTCGCCAGAGAAGGCCTGGGAGAGAAGACCGCACGCTGTTCCGAGCGAGCGCTTCTCAGCGTGCGGTTTCAGGCTCTTTGCGGGGGACCGAGAAAGTCGTCTATCCGGATTTTGCCTTTCCTCTTTTACCTCATTTCCAGGATCACCACAACAAGATCTGGTACCTGCAGTAGCTGCAGTCTCTTTCACTTTCGTCTGATTGCCTCTCTCTCCCCTCCTTCCCCCGCCTCCCTCCTCTTCTTCCCCTTGTCACTCGTTGCCGTGCTGTCTTTTGGGTCGACTACTCTGGCTGAGACCTCACTTCTCTGCTCTCTTCGTCTCTCTCACATTTCGGGACGCAAGACCAAGCCGGGCAACATTCGATTCCTACGTGGACTGTAGCAGCAGCAGCTGGCTAGTCTGGTACTGGTTCTCAGGAATCATATCCGGTCGCCTTCGACGAGCCTTGCAACCCTACCACCCCTTTGAAAATCTCACTTCGGCATCCTCCAATGACCGAAGGACTGCTACGAGCCCCTCGCCACCTCTTGAAATGTATGCGATTCTTCCTATAAACGAGACGCTCTCCCCAACAACTACCATCCCAGCTCAGAACGAAGCAGCAAACCAGGTGCGTGTACTTCAGCTTGACCCGGCTAGGGTTTATACACGTCATATCGTCGAATCGAGCTTTGCCTCCTTACTTCGCAACGCCAACGATCCGACACAACGAAAGAGAAGCGGTAAAAGATTGAGCGAATAAAACGACTTCTGTCTGTTTTCTGAGACACAGCTGCCCAGCCCCCACGCCCAGTTGTCAACAAGCGGCCAGCAAGGCCATCATTCAATCAGTACGCCGTTGCTAGCGCGGACACATTCGACTAATAAGCTGAGACTGCCATCTGGTGGCGCTGGAAGGATACAGCCGTCTGCCGCGGTCCATTCGGCTTCGAACACAACTCCTCCAGCTGCGTGCTGTTAGTTAGGCACTCCCTGGATGCAGCTGGGAGCCAAGGTATGGGAATTGCCGTCACTACTCAGCCCTTCTGCAGTAGCCCTATTGCCTATCGTCTCATTGAGGCTCCTGCGCTCCTCACCCTCTTCCGTCATCCTAGTCTCCGTCATCCTAGCCTCCGGACTCCGCTGGCCGGAGTATCTCATTTCCTTCCTTGCCGCCTTGAGGTGAACAGAATCCTGACCAAGACCGTCCAGGCTTTGGAGGTCCAGAAAGAGTTGAAATCTGGGTGGCAGGGGTGATTTCAGAGTCCAGGGCCGGGCCCATGATCATCGGACTCGGAAGGTATTTGTTGACTACCACATCAAGAACACGCGAGAGAGATCCCTGACACCTCTGGCGTTGACGGCCAGCCCGATAGATCAGGTACATCCTCTCTCTCGTCACCACGCCGATTACGCACCCAGAAACTTGGATGCCCAAGCAACGTCGGTCGGTACCTTGGTGGTCCAGACAGGTTCCATGTTCCGAGAGGCAAAAAAATAAATCAGTTGCTGGCCAGGATCAGCAGTAAGAACGGGTACGTGCCTTTTCATTCTTCTTCTCCCCTGCTTGGATTCGCCTCGCATCTACGTTCAGGTGCTCTCGCTCTTTTCTCTTTTTGTGGTTGATGTCAGTCAACCTCTCGACGCCGTATACCGGACCGAACACACTCTTAGGGTTGTATCAAAAAAAATCTCATTGTACCTTTACCTCGCAGCTGGCATCTTCCGGACCCCTTGCTCGACCACCTCGCCCTACCTACCTTTCCTTACTCCCACCACGTACACGACCGCCTCGTGTATAAGACTTTCGAGCCCAACGACTCGATTACAAACACGCACACAACTGCCGCATCATCTGCATCTGTCTGCAGGAAACCTCGAGATACCCCGGCTGCCCTCGCCCTCCTTTTGGGGCCCCTTCTTTCGCTTTCTCAGCTTGGGTTGCAATCAGCCCACGGCAAGAGAAATAAGTTGGGGAGCCGACCCAATTTTGACGCCGGTCACCTCACAGAAAATCTTCCAACTCTGGTACACCATCCTGCCAGTGCCGCACTCGCAGCCAGGCTCGACCCTCTCACTCATCTCGATTGGCCCGTTGCCGTCTTCGCTTCTCGCCCCCGTCCCGTGTCCGCATTGGCCCTGCGCCCGCGTTATTGCACGAGGAGGCGCTTGCCGGCCGCGAAGCTTGGTTTCCCTTTTCCAGCGTCCATTTGTTGATGCTTCCCCATCAATACCTTGTTGTGGAGGGACCAGACATCTCGCCTGTCACTTTGTACTCTCGGGGGTTACCATAACAACGTCGTCCTGATCGTCTGTTGTAAGCCACAACCACTGCCGACATCGTCAAAGGAGGAGATTGCATCTTTGCTTCTCGGGATTCCGTCCTGGCTCTTCTGTCTCTACCGTCGTCCCAAGTTGCATCATCACCATATGGCACAGCAACTCCGCGGACCCCAACCTTGAAACGAAACTGCCAAAGGACCATCAACTTCGTGGCATCCTTGGACGTGGGCGGCAGATGGTCTCCATCATGTCCTACCAGTATCCGCCCCTACCCAACACTCCCGAGGTGGATGTGTCTCACCCCGGGTACGCGCCCGGCTACAGCGCGCCAGCTCCGGGTCCTCCGATGATGGTCCCGAGATCCCACGATCAATCAATCAAGGAGCGCGAGGAATCCTTCCCACAGGCGAGTCTGAAGTTGAAACGTTCGAGGACTAAGCCTAATGTCAGACCGCGGCAGGCCAACATCCCCGACCCAACCCAGGCTGCGTTGGCGAACGACAAGAAGAGAAACAAGCTAGGTTATCATCGAACCTCGGTAGCTTGTGGTAAGTGCTTGCCTCTGGCCGTTCCGGTCCTCGCCGGACAGCGGCAGACCCGGAGAGACGCGCTGACACGATTCGACAAGGACACTGTCGTCGACGGAAGATCCGTTGCATCCCCTCGCCTTCCGACACCCTGGGTAGATGTATCAACTGCATCAGGCTGAAGAAGGAGTGCAGCTTCTATCCCGTAGACCAGCCACCGGCACCGCAGTCGACAGAGGCGCGGCCGAAGGCGCCATCCCGGGCTTCGACAGGGCCCAAGGTCACGTCTGCGTCTTCCTCCCCGGCCATGGCTCCTGGCCAGTCGCCGGACATGTCCCAGTACCAGCAGTATCAGCATGTGGCGATGCCTCCAGCAAACATGGCCCCGCCTGCAATGAGACCGGCGGGCGTCGAAGGGGGTAAGTTGGTGCGCCTGATTGAAAGCCGAGGAGCTGCTAACAGCACATCAGTACCTTCTGCCGCATCCTCGTCCTCTCGTTCGTTTGACTTCCAGGGCCAGCAAATGGCAAATTGGATGCCGCACGACACGGCTTCCGGCGCTGCGAAGCCTTCTAACCTGAATGAGACGTGGACATCGTACCCGCAGGAGTCTCCAATCACGCCGTCCTTCTCGCCGTACACACCTCAAGGGCCCGGCCCTGCCGGTTGGGGGGCAGCCATCAACACCGATCCTAACGTTCGCGAAGAGATGAGCTGGGCCTCTTTCGTACCAGCCGGCTCGGTGCCGTTCCCCGGCCAAGCTCAGATGCCGAACCAGTACGCCGCCATGCCCCAAGGCCGCTCCTTTGGAAGGAAATCATCGACCATGTCGATGGACATGTACTCAGCCCAGATTGCCACTTCGGTGCCCGGTTTTGACCCGCAAGGCGCATCTCTGTCCGCCGGCGCAGTGCCGCCCGCGGGTTACGGGTCTTGGGAGCAACCGTATACCTACACCAAGTCGAACGAGGGAGGATATGACTGGAGCTACGACGACAGCCGTGAGCAGTAAGCGCCGAGTTGACGACAAGATTTCGTCGACGAAGCCAGTTCTCGCCCCTGGAAGACTACCAAACGAATACTAGACTTTACAAGTCAGATGAATAACAACAGAAGCGGAGGAAAACAGGAACCTTCAACAGCATTTGCATTTAACGGACCATTTTTGAAATTCAAAAGATACCCGCAACCGCTTTGAAAGCGGCATCATGCAGCCCGGCGCAGTAACGGAAGCAGCATTTGAGCGACTTCGATTCTTTCATTGGGAGGAAAAGGAGAGAGGAGGGATTCAAAAAGGGACTGGAGGGCCGCTCCTCTTGGTTTTGGGGGGTTTGGAGAAACGAGCGGGATTATGAGAACCACCCTGACGGAGGAGGTGCATTTGTTTTTGGGCTGGTTCAGAGGCCCAAGCTTGACGAGCCCTGCAACACGGGGGCCACACGAGACGCCAAGTGATGGATCCTCGGAGCAATCGCCGGCGCGAGCCAGAGAATCATCTGGCTTGCTTCTAGTCGGTTTGATTACAAACAGCTTACACGCAGCGAGGATGGGACATAGCCTGAGGTTGCTAATGCTATCGTTGCCGCTCATGGCCTGCTGCGGTCTCGCTGGACAGGTCGATGCGTCCACGCTCTCGGCCGATGCGCTTTCTGAATCGGAAATCAAGAGCAGAGGAGTAAGGGACGTCAAATTTGGGTATATGAACACAGGCGCGGAGGCGGAGTGGGTGGGGCCGCAAGGGAGGCTGGTGCCGGAAACCGGGTTCACGGACGAAGCACCGCTCCCGCGACGGCGCATAGCCGTGGCAGGGTCAAAGCCCACCCCCTGACCTCGGCGATGGGCATTGACGAATACATCCTCAGCGCGCGGTCGTTAGGGTGAGGTGCAGTTGGATGGAAAGAAGGACTGGCGGGGAAAAGTTAAAAAGGGGGAGCAGCATTTAGGGGGTACACACGCATTCCGGAGGGTTCTGACGACGGCTTCATGTTCGATTCTTCATTCTTTTTGCCTTTTGTTTCTTCTTCTTCTTCTTCTTCTCTCTTTCACAACGTTGCCCCCACACTCGTTTTTTTTTCCCTGTTCTCCGTCACACACACATACACACACACACACACACTTTACGATTATGTAGATTTGACGCTTCTGATTTATTGGACACGACGTAGCCTTTTTTAACCCCCCTCCCCCGGCATCACTTCCCAAGGCATGTTTAGTTACTTCATCTCTTTTCTCCATGAATAGACAATCTTCTCGAGGTTATCGTCTTCTGCGATGGGTGGATGGCTCTCTGTATTGGTATACCGCTGAAAGTAACATGATGACTCGGCGTCCTCGATGACGCCGGTGTAAACGCCCTGGCTCTCCTGAAGTGATTATGTACTGCATCAAAACCTGCTACCTCAGGCGAGCACTTTTGGGCAGCCGGTGTCGTTGCCTTGGGCCGCACGTGAAAGGTGTCTGGCGTTTCAAGCACAGATGCCTTGGATTGATCGTATGCGACAAATCAAGATGCTGCGTGGCGACGACTTTGAGATGGCAACGTAGCAGACGACCTTTTTCAAGCTGCCTTCTTGGTTGCCCTCTGGGCCAGCTGTCGACGCGGCTTAGGGTCCCCGGAAGCGTTGGCCGGTCGTCAGCGTCTTGCGTTTCGAGGCATGAACTGCTGCCGAGCCGTTGCCGTGCTTAGCTGCCCCAGGTCCCTTCATCTCAAATCGGAGGCCCCGTCCCAGCCTCCGTAGCGTACACGGATGACCGCGAGGCCCCGTCCTGACCTCCATAGCGGCGACCACCGATTCCGTCCAACGTCGTCCTTTGCATTGCCTTTGCATTCTCTACGCTCTCCCACCTCCAGACCAAAAAAAAACACAAAAAAACTCACTGCACTAGCTGCCACGTGAGGACCAGCAGCGTCACGTATGCCGCCAGACTGAGCACGGTGAGCAGGGCGACGCTGTTGCCCGAGGTGCGGAACCTGCGGACGACGGAGACGGAGCCGTCGGCGTCCTCCTTGGGGGAGGTGAAGAACTGGCGGTTGCCCTCGTGGCGGCGGTAGATTGCGACGAGCATGACGGCGGCGCCGTAGACGGCGAAGAGGGCGCCGATGGCGTAGAACTCGGACGTGAAGATCTTGAGGATGATGAGGGCGAAGGAGAACTGCGAGAGGGCGGTGCGCATGTAGGCGCCCTCAAAGGTCCGCTGGGCGGCGCGGATCTCGACGAGTCTGGGGGGGATGGTTAGAGACGATAATAGGAGGTTTGGGAGACCGCGTTCGCTTACTCCTCGGCAGTCAGGATGACCGACCGTGCCCTGTGAAGGCGCAGATGAAGATGGTCTTGAGGGTTTGGCTGTGGCGTGTAAGCAGATGGCAAGGCGAGGCGAATGGTCACCGCTTGAGTGGATTCCGAATGATACGAACCTGGAACATGTTGAGTTGGACGAGAAGTTCAATGAGCAATGAATGTAAGGTTATTTTGCAATCCGATCATTCCGACGCACAGAGATGGTCTTCAAAAAGGTGAAGCCTGCGAAGAGGGAAGGCAGGCGTGAGACGATCACGAACGGCGGGTTTAGAGTTTCCGGGCAGGTGATCTCGACCGTTGCTTGGCTCGCCGATGGTGTCGGGGATGCATCAGGTGCGGCTGATTAGATAAGGCAATGGCCGTGGCCGCAGCCAATGGCCGATGCTCATGTGGAGCAGCGGGGAGCAACGGTCTGCTACCTAGGTACCTGGAAGTACTCGGTATTCCTCGCAGAGTCTCTGCCATTGCGTGCATAGCATGGCATGGCATTGCGTCGTGCATTCGCCTGCTGTCGCAACTGCTATTGTCTGTCTTGCTCCAGCCCCAGGCCTGCATCGCATGGCTCAGTCAGCTCGAGGTCTCTGGCGGACTCTGACGGATGCAAAGATCTTGGCAACCAAACGCCGCAGCACTTCATTGGCGCTGCCGGCTGAGTACTGCTAAATGCATCCGCGGGTAGTGCACCGGTCGGCGAGAGGTAATTCGTCAAGAGACGATCAGGTCGCTCATTTGGCTTTCGACCTCGAGCAATGTGACGCAACCAGGGCAGGTGAATGTCTCTGTCCACTGGTGCCGACAGAGATCCCTTTGGTTCAGCTGGCCGTCGCCGAGGCTCGTTGCATCGGCGATCTCGAGTGGTTTCCTCTCCTTTCCTCTCCTCTCCTCGTACCGTACCTGTTTGCCAGTGGTGGTGCATCCTGACGACATCTGCCGGAATGCAATGCCCACGGTGACCGGGCCTGTGCCGCAGCGGCACACCGCGAATCGGGACTTCGGGGTCGGTGTGGCGCTGCGCAGCCTCGATGGTGCTTGTTCTGTGCCGTGGTCAGCGAGGTGCACCGCCCATGCCTGCGGGCCTTGGCCCCAGGTAACTGCGTTATGTAAGCTGCGTTGTTCAAAAAAGAGACTTTTCGAGACTAATCAACAGAGTACTCACAGCCACCCTACTGCAAATCCTCCCACGCCCAGCACCACTAAATCTCAGCCAACAGAGCTATCTGCCACATCAAAGTTCCTAATATATTCAACTATACTATATCTGCTGCTCAGTATAAAGTGCTATTATTAATAGCAGTCAGTATAGCCTTAAGGTCTTCCTAAGTTTGAAAGATTATATCTCTATATTGTATAATATTAAGCAGAGCTATATAAATGCTTAAGAGATATATCTAAACATTCTAGCAGTCATTTAAGTTATCTACTATTAGGATATTAATACTTCTCTCAAAGTAAAAGTAGTAGTTAAAGAAGTCTAGCTAGAAATAAATATAATAGTGTAAGGGACTGGGCACACAGAGCAGCAATGCCAGGGACAACCCAGCCAATGAAGGCCGAAGGTATGGAGACGCCTGTGGGCCCAGGGCACAGAACCCTCCACAGCGAGAACTCAGCGAGGACTTACTGAAGGTTGGGAAAAGAAGATCTTAGAAGAAGCAAGCAAAAGTAGCATAGCAATACTATACCTACCTTTTAAATATTTCTTCTATTAGTTTGACTTAACTGTAGCCTATAGCTTCTAAATACCTTTATAATTCTTTTGCTTCTACTTTGATTTAAAAAGGTTAGTAATAATAATAATATTATATATCTAAGCAATACTTACTAATCAGACTGAAAAACTTATGCTTAATATTTATTAAGTATAAAGTGAAACAGCTTATGCAAACCTATATAGGGAAGATAACTTTAATAAATAATTAGAAGATAATATAAATTAATAAAAAGAAATAAAAAGCTATGCTTTAAGTGAGGCTAGAGGCTTTAAAGAGGATAAGCTATTTATACTAAATATTTGCTACTTAGGCGATAAGTATATATAGAAAGATAGGGACTATGAGACCCCCCTCTATAGACTGGACAGGCTATAGGGCTAGATGTCTACAGCTGCAGCCAACAGGCTAGCTTAAGCTAGAAGGCTAGAAGAAGCAACTAACTAAATGCTGATGCAGCAGATAATTACTATAATAACCAGCTAGCAAGAGCTAATTGCTGCTGCACTAAGTAACTAAGCGTCTGCTAAACAATTGCTTAAGGTTTTTGAGAAACCTTTAAACTATAATATAGCTTACCTCACTAGTAAGTCTATAAATATAATGAGAGAAGATTAGCTTATTGCAGTAGAGGAAGCCTATAAATATCATTTTAGCTGCTCTAATAGCTAGTATATCTAGTAGGCTGTAAGTGTAATAAAGTATATCCTATAAATAGAATAGCAAATATATTAGCAAACACTTATAGATACCTTAGAAAAAGAGGTTAACCTAAAATAAGAAGACTTTAGAATCTTTATAAGAAAGCAGTATATTATATTTAAACTCTAAGAATAGAACTACTATAATGCTTTAAGGTAGTACTATCAGAAAGATAATAAGAAGCTAATTATATATTAGGCTTAATAGGAGTCTATTAACTAAGCCTTCAGTAAGCTGAATATAAGCAATATAAAGGTGTATGCCTTCTTTTAAAGCTTTATAAGGATTTTAAAGGATAAACTGTTTAAGTAAGATATTAATTATACTGATGCATATATTATTACCCTATATATCTAGAAGTTATAGGAGATTATAGAAGGGAGGTATATAAGAAGAACTGCTAGACATTCTAAGTTATATAAGCAACTATACTTAAGCTCTTTAGACTGCCTTTATAAGAGCAGTTTGCAGCCCCTTAGGTTGTTAAACTAAAGGGATCACTATTTAGAGACTCTATCCTAAAATAACTGCTTAGTAAACACCTATATAACACCTAGCTCTAGTAGTAAACCCTCTAATTCTTAGAGACCTTAATATTATAACTGTAAGAAATATAAGCATATTTCCTCTAACTGCACTAAAAACTAGGTATAGCTAGCAGGCAGCAATTAGAACCTTAACTTAAGATAGAGTGAGATTAATATGATTTCAGTACTTTATATAACTAATACTAAAAACTTAAGAAATAAGTAGGTATAGAAGCAACCTTAAGAGGTATTATACTAGAAATCACTTTAGTTCTAATAGGACAAACTGTTAAAAGATAGGTGCTAGCACTTTAAGTAGCTAGCAAAGTTGAATTAGAAGTTAATATAGATATCTGCATAGCAGTAGATATTATATAAGAAGACCTTATTAAGAAACTTTAATTAAAGAAGGCTATAAGCATTACAGCCTTCAAACTGGTAGACTTCTAAGGAAGGCTTATACCTGCTAAAAAGGTTTACTAGCTTATATTTTTCTTTATAGATAGTTAAAGATATCTGCAGAAGATTTACTAAGCTTTTATTATAAGCCTCTACTTTAAAGAAGCAGGAGATATTCTCTTATCTAATAATTTAATAGAGTGGGAAGATATTTATATTAATACTTATATATATATTTAGTTATATAAATACTTCTTGCTTGCCAAACTAGAGGCAATTATCTAGGAAATCATAGAGAATAGCTAATAAGCCTATATTATATATCTAACAAGCGCCTTAGCCCCTAACAAAAAAGATATTAAAACCTTAGGCAAATGCTTGCTAAGTGAAAGCTAAGAAAAAGAAATCCTTAAAGAACTTTAAAACTTTGCTAATATTTTTAATAAGAAAAATATAAAAAAAGTTCTTAAGCTGAAAGAAGCAGTGTATTATATTAAACTGAAACCTAATAAGAAACCCCTATATAAGCCTATATACTTTATATCAGCAGAATAACTTTAAATGCTTACTAAATATATTTAAGAAATAGAAGCAGCAGGCTGTATATGCTGTTTAACTAGCTCTATAAGAGCACTTATACTATTTATACCTAAGAAGAATAGAAGTTTATAATTATATATAAACTATAGAAAACTAAATAAAATCATAATAAAAAACTATTATCTTCTGCTATTAATCAGTAAGCTTTTAGACAGGCTTACTAGCATAAAGTTTATTTTAAAGATTAATTTAAGTGAAGCATACTACTGCATTATAATTAATAAAGCAAATAGGTAGAAAACTGCATTTAGAATAAAATATAAGCATTTTAAATATATAGTAATACTATTTAGGCTTACTAACACCTCTGCAACTTTTCAGGTGTATATCTACTAAGTGTTTACTAACCTCTTAGATACCTGCTGTGTTATATATCTAGATGATATTTTTATCTACTTAGATATAAGAGAGCAACATACTAAAGACCTCTATACTATCTTATGCTGCCTAAAGGCTGCTAAGCTGTTTGTAAAACTAAAGAAATATAACTTTTATTAGATAGAAGTAAACTTCTTAAGGTTTTATATTACCTAAGATAGCATAAAAATAAACTTAAAGCAAATCTAAGCAGTTGCTAAATAGCTAATACTAAAGTCTTTTAGAGATATATAAGTATTTTTAAGATTTTGCAACTTCTATTATAAGTTTATTATAAGATATTTCTATATTGCTACCTCTATAAATAGCATGCTTAAAGGAAGCTAAAACAGTATAAAGTTAGAAGCCTTCATCTAGATAGAAGAGATATAGACTGCATTTAAGATGCTTCAGAGAGCATTTGCTAAAGCCTTAATACTAAGATATTATAACTTAATACTAAAAATAAGAGTTAAAACTAATATATCTACTTAAGCAGCATTTAGTATGTTTTTATAGAAGCATAACATAATCTAATACTTAGTAGCCTTTTAGTTAAAGAAGCTTTTAGATATAGAGAGATATTAAGCTATAGGGCAGCAAGAGCTCCTAGCAATTATAGAAAGTCTAGATTATTAAGCCTAATACCTATAAGGACTTCCTGAGAAGTTCCTAATCCTCACAGACTATATAGCACTAAAAGAAGTGCTTGCTACACCTGCATAAGATATTTATAGAAAGCTTACCTAATAGGTTTATTACCTATCTATATTTAATTTTAAAATTTAATATAGATTAGAGGTTATAAATCTAGCAGATAGACTATTATAACGCCCTAATTATATAATAAAAGACATAAAAGTAGATAACATACTTCCTACTCTTAGAAAAAAGCTTAAGCTTATCAGCTAGCTTTCAGCAACAAATTGCTAACATATTGCTAAGCTTAAAGGAACTATAGCTACTATAAAAACTTATATTTAGGCTGTCCATCAAAGCATATAAAAACCTTGCTAGAAGGCTAGCTCTAAAGTTGAAAGATCTTCACCCTCAGGTTAGCACCACCCTATAGAAGAAACTAACAATCTACTGCATTAAAGTATATATATCAGCACTATTACCTACTCAAAATTATATATAGATGCTATGCTAACTGCTCCATAAGAGATTAGCAATATACTAAAGGACTTAAGGAGAGCTAAAGTTACTATACTGAAACAGTATATCTTATATACTATAATAAGGGAGCTTATTTAGGATAAAACAGCTTATATATTGCAACTAAGCGTAGATCTTAAACAGACAGTCAGAAGACTGCAGGCTAAAGACTACTTCTACAGAGATCTTATAGCTAAAGTTTATTAAAATATTAGAGAACACTAAAGATACTAACTTAATAAGAATAATATCTTTTAGTTTAAAAAAAGACTTATTATCTCAGAAGAAAGATCCTTTTGCTATGAAATCCTAAGAAACCACTATAATATATCTAGATTAAGGTATATAAGGGCGAACAAAACAGCTAAACTGATCTTATAAAAGTTTTATTAGCTATATCTAATAGAGGATATATAGCAATATATTGCTAAATGCTCACACTACTAGAGGGCATATATACTACAGCACAAACTATATAAACTGCTGCAAATATTAGAACTATTAGTATATTTATTCTAATAGATTTCTCTAGACTTTTTAACTAGCTTACTAAAAAGTTATTAAGATAATAGGATTATTTATAATGCAATCCTAGTGGTTATATGCAGAATAACTAAGGTAGCCTAATTCTTAGCAATAATTAAGCAACTAGATACTGCAGGCTTAGCAAAAATCTTATACTAAGAGATTAAATGCTAGTATAACATACCTAAAGCTATTATTAGCAATAGAAATAAACTAATCATTAGTTAGTTCTAGTGAGACTGAACTAAGGCTTAAAATATAAAAAGGTGCATCTCTACAGCATAGCACCTATAAACAGACAGTCAGATAGAAAGAATATATCAAACTTTAACTGCATATCTCTCAAAGTTCAATAAAGGTCTGTGCAACTAATAAGCAATACAGCTAGTTAAAGCTAAGTTCTTATATAATAATAGCAAACATACTACTATCAGTATATTGCTATTTAAGGTCTTTATAAGATACTACTTAAAAATAATTAACTACTGCTTACTATATATCAACCTTAAAACCTAGAGAGTTAAAGAAAAACTTAAGAAGCTAACAAAAGTTTACTAAAAAATAACTAAAAATTAGCAGCATATAACTAAAATATAAGCTAAAAATGCAAATACTAAAAGAAAAGTGCAATTATATAATATTAGAAATGTTATAAAACTCTTAACTAAAAACTTTTATTTTGCAAAAAGTTAGCAAAAGCTCACCCTACAATTTATTTCTATACTAATCACAGAAATTATAAGCCTTAATACCTATAGAGTACAGCTTCTAGAGAAGTATAATTAGGTATATAATATTTTCTCTATTACACTACTAAAGCTATAGCATAGCTGAAAGTTTGCTAAAAGACTGCTCTTAGACTTAAAAGAAGACCTTAAAGAATAGGAGATTAAAGACATTATATTGCAAAAGGAAGTACTAGAAAGCCCTCTATATCTAATTAAATAAAAAGACTGGCTAGTAGAATATAACACCTAGAAGCCTGAAGAACACTTAGCAAATGCTCTGCAAATTCTCACAGAATTCAAGAAGCAGCAGTGCAAATCATATCATAAGTAGGATGATAAGTAGTATAAAAAAAATAAGAAAAGTTAATTAACTGCAAAACAGCTAAAATGCTAGCAAAGACTCCCTAAACCCCTTATAAAAGCAATATAAAACTATAAATATCTAACTAAAAACATCTTATAGAAATCCACTACACTTTCACTAAAGTTTTACTAACAACACTACTCCTTATCCTCCTCACTATCTTTATTATTATTATCTTCATCTTTATCTTCCTCTTCTTCTTCTTCTTCATCTTCAGCCTCATTCTTATTATCTTCATCCTCACTATTATCACTATTGCTAATTATACTGCTATTCCTATCTTATAGATTGTTGCTAAGCCTATTAAAGTTGCTATTATTACTATCCTCCCTACTAGAAGAATTATCTTTATTATTAGTATTAACTAAATTCTAGCAAACTGCTGCTGAATGCTTATTAACATCCTTATAAGAATTAAAGTAGAGCGTAAAACTATTACTAACAGTCTTAAAGATTGCAATCAAAGCATAGCAATAAGTGTTGCAAAGCATATAGACATTTTAAATCTTTAAAGGATCTTATAAAAGAAGTATAGCTATATAAGGATTGCTCTTTGAGAGATATATTACTAAGATATCAGCAAGCCTATTAAGGAAGTCAGCCTATTTAAAGATATAAGTTTTATTATGCAGGTAGAAAGGAAGAGTACTTTTAATCTGCTTTATAATCTTATCTATTTTATTTTAATTCTTAGCTTAGCAAGCTAACTGCAAACACCTATTAGTATAAAAATAAAAATAAAGCAGACTATAGAATAAAACTTATATCTAAGGATATTTAGAGTTATATCTATATATAGATAGCAACACTCTTCTTAACACCTATAGCTACTAATTAGTTATTATAATTCTTAATATCCTACTGAAGGCTAGCAAGGTTTACTAACCACTTATAGAGACTCTAGAGAAGCATCTAACCCTTCTTAATTGCAGTGAAAATGTAGTAAATCTTATGCTAGCAGTAATAACTAGCTTCAATCTAATAGACGTAACGCTTAACCTAGTTCTAATAGTAGCAAACAGTTAAGATAAGGCAGAAAGAAATCTAAAAGTGAAATAATTAGCCTATATCTTCCCTAAATAATCACTAAATTTACTCTGCAGCATTTAATACTGTATAACTAGCATAACTTATATATATAATCTCTATTATAAGCATAAGCATAAACAACCTTACTGCTCTTATAAAGCTATAACGCACAGCTAATATAAAGCTTACTACTATTAAATTAGTTATACTAGCATATACTATCACTAAGCTTAGAATTATTAGAACTATACTCAGCAAGAATTTAAGTAATAAGGCTCTCTACACTTATAATATTAGTTATAGAAGTATTATAAAGTAGTGAAGTGTTTGTAAAAGGTTTATAGAGGCTTAGCAAAGCTTGCATAATATGAAGATATAGAAGGATATATTATTGTGAGGAAAAGAAGAACTAGACTAAAGCAGAGAAAAGCTGTCACTTTATAGATAATTATAAAGCCTTATCAAATAGTTGCAGAGGTAGACATAATATTAAATAAAGTGAATAATAATTATTCACTATAGCAAGCACTACTAAAAGTGAGAAGGCAGATGCAGTAAATTAATAACAGCAGTTGCTATCTAACTTAATTAACAGCTTTATAATATATCTGTTTAGAAGAAGAATAATAGAACGAAAAATAAAGCTATTATAAAGAACACTATAAAGATATTATATTAGGAAACCTTGCTAAACAAAAGGCAAGTTTGCAGGGAATAAGAGCAATAAAACACCTAAACAACTATATTTGCTAAAAGGAAGAATAAATATCACTTTCTTTAAAAATAACTAATAAAAAGGTTTAAAACAAAAAAACCTATATATAGCCTAAAAGACCTTAATTAATAATAACTATAATAATAACAGCCTAGACAGATAATAAAGCCTTTACTAAACATATAACAGCTACCTGCTATACTAGATAATAGAGAAAGATAATAGAGGCTGCTCTAGATAACAGAAGAAGACTGCTATAGCCACCTCAAACCAGAGGCTAACTATATAGTAGGGATTACTATAACTAGAAGGGAGATAATTATAAAGGACTAAGCATATAGAGCAGCAATGCTAGGGATAACCTAGCTAATAAAGGCTGAAGGTATAGAGACACCTATAAGCCTAAGGCATAGAACTCTCTATAGTGAGAACTCAGCAAGGACTTGCTGAAGGTTGGGAAAAGGGGATCTTAGAAGAAGCAAGCAAAAGTAGCGCAGCAATACTATACCTACCTTTTGGGTGCTTCTTCCATCAGTTTGACCTAACCATGGCCTGTAGCCCCTAAATACCTTTACAAATAGTAGAAAGCTAAGTTGCAATTAGCAGAGCATTAACTATTATATACTATAGTACTATAGGACTATATGTAGTTATAGTATGTAGTATACTATAAAGAAAAATCTAGTACTATAACTACATTATATACTACTGTAGTTATAGTATATAGTATATTACATACTATAAATTATATTACATTTTAGCTATAATATTATATATAAAATAATATACTATATAAATATTAATAAGTTATTTATTAAATAGTTATTATAACTAAAATATAATTTAATATTAAAAAACTATTAAGTTATCTTTATTAATCAGTTATATATATAATTAAATATATATACTAATTATTATTAATTATATATAGTATATAATATTAGTATATATATTATTATAATAATTAATTATTAATTAAATAATTATATAACTAAAAACTAGCTTTAAATAAATACTAGTTAATTAATTAAAATTAAATATCTAGTTTTTAAAGTGTAGTATGTAGTATTATACTACATTACTACAGATTTAAAAGTGGGGCTGTAGTATACTACAAAGTTAATAAGTGGGGTTGTAGTATACTACAATTCTTTTTTAAATACTACAACTACACTACACTACATGTAGTATGTAGTATACTACGTAGTTGTAGTACTACTACGTAGTACTTGTCATAGCTCTGGCAATTAGGGTTTCTACTGATATCGCAATATATATCAAAAGCATCCTATAAGCTGAGACTAAAGCTTATTAATATTTTAGCTGTACTAAAAATAATATATGTAATAGGGATAGAGTTGTAGTGCTATAATCTTTACCCAGCTTAGCTAGTTATAGCTATGCTGATCCTTTCCCTCAGGATTCTCTGCAACCTTAAGAGATGAGGCTAAATAGCAGGATATCTGTTAATACCTAGAAGCTTATTAGTTAAAAAAAAAAAAAAAAAAAAAAATCTCTTTCTAGAATACTAAAAAACTGGGTAACAAAACCAAAGAGGTGCACCGCCCGGTCTTCCTTCAGATAGAGCAGTCGCCCAGGGTTCCCGACGTCGATAAAATACCCCGAGTGCCACCACCGCACCGCAGCGTGCGGCTGTGCATACCTAATAGTGCCAGGCCCCCACAGATAGATAGATACCCGTCCCTGGCGCCCGATGCGGCGCGACGTTTGCCATGTTTCGTGGATGCGAGAGCGATGACATGACCACGAGAGCGACGCGAAGAAACGCTTTTCCAGCAACGGTTCCAGCGTGACATGGCCGCTGCAACAGTCAACGTGCCGCAACTCTGTCAGCCACGGCTCCGCGGGGATGCCATGCCGGAGCAGGGGCCGGGCAATGACATCAATCGGCTGCAGGTCTGACTGACGATCGCCAGGAGGTTGTCGAGGTCAATCAAACATTGCGGCGTCCAAGGAGGAGAGGGACGGGTCGAAAGTGAATCAGCCGGATGTGGAAGTGTGCCTCTCGGTGAGCACAGGCTGACCGGAGCACGACGTGAGTGATCAAGCAGCAAGCAGCAAGCAGCAAACACCATTCAAGTGTCAAGCATCAAGCATCAAGCTCTCGAGGGATGCGGCAGTGGCTGCTTTCTGTAACGTGCTGCGTGGTGGTGTCTGTGTCTGTCTGCCCTGGGGCTGAGGAGAAAGCCCAGCGGGTGCGTCAGAGAACGCCTCGCTCGTCGAGGAAAAGTGGAAGAAGTGCGGCTGGCCGTGACATCCTTGGGGGGTCAGATAGTCGGATACCTCGGTTCACAGCAAGAAGCGGTGGGCGTCGGAGGTCCCTCCCAATCTGACCTTAGGTACCTACCTAAGGTTGCCTGTACAGGCAGCCCGCCCGGCCCCCATTCCGCCCTACGGCCAAGTGCGCCTGTGGCTGCCGCTACTTGCAGAGTACCTGGTGGCTGCGTCCTCCACTCACAGCGGTCCCTCGGGCTGGGGGACCCGCCGTGCGGGGCGTCGCGCTGCGAGGTGTCCCGCGGAACGAACAACCTGGAAGACTCGCACTAAAATGCGAAGGGTAAGGGAAAGCGAGGAGACGGGAAAGAGGGGGGAAGCTTTTCGGGGGTCCAGCGAAGAAACACGCAGCAGCGCCAAATAAGGTACGGGGCCACTCACTGTAGTGGTTCGCATTTGCTGGCATTCCACTGGACGGATGCCTTGCAGCAAGGCAGCCAGAGGAACCCCTCAGCATCGACGTATGGTCCTTTCTAGTGTGAGGCAAGATGCTCAGGTCTGTCTGACCACTGGCTCTATCAGATGCTTTCCGTCAGATGTCTTGCTATTGCAGCTTTGAGCATCTCCTGCCTGTGGAAAAGCACACGCCTCCTCGCGGCGGTTGAGGTTTCGGCTGAACGACTGGTCTGAACCCACGACTGGTCATCCAAGAGGATGGCTGTAGATGGTGTAGACAGCCCGAACAAGCCAGGAACCTTAGGTATGGGACCTGGACCTGGACCTGGACCTGTCTGTTCCTGGACCTTGCGACCCTCTTCAACTGTAACCGCATCTCGCCGAGCAGAGGGCGGCGTTGTGGCGGCGCATTACCGCCTCGGTGGGCTGCGCATCCCGACCAGGATGTTGCCGCCCACACTCGACACGAAATCCGACCAAGACAACTCGATGTGGGAGCTCTGCTGTGCAGTAGCTGGCTGAACCTGAACACAGACAGCAGGACGGCCAGAGAGACAAGACAAGCCAGAGACAAGCAGGTGACGGCACTAGGCAGACTGGACAGCACTCACCCACCCACGCTTGGAGCCAGCCCTAGACAGGCCCCGTCCCGTCCATCAATGGATGTCTCTGTTGTCCAACGGCAAGGTACCTTAGAGCAGATACTTGCTACTGCCATGCTGGTGACGTTGGTTTGGCCTGCAGCAGAGGTACTGGACGCTTGATGTGCTGTGCTGTGCTGGACTATGCAGTACTGAAAATAACCCGTCTACTACGCAGTAATCACCTTCCTAGACATCCAAGGTTGGCTTCCGCTCCCTTGGATTAGCTACCTGCGCTGCGGTGCCTTGGGCAGGTACCTCCCAAGTCCCGTCCCACCTCACCCCCCCAACCTTCCAACCACACAGCACACGTCCCTTCGTCCCATCGTCCATCACTTGGGCATCTTCCTCTCTCTCGCTCTCCCACCACCCTCCTGCCCTCCTTCAGATCTGTCTGTCCCCAAGGCTTGTCGACTCTGCCACAATCACTCCGATGCCACGACCCTAGGCTCTCTCCCACGCGCCTCGCCTCGTTTTCCTGTCTCTGCGTGAAATCATCGAGTCTCGTCTGGCCCCTACCGCGCCCCTGACGCTGGATTTCGAGCCTCTTTAAACATACAGATCGCGGATAATCAGTCGCATATCCCACTCCCGTCATCCCGCTCCGCGCTCCCTGCTGAACGTCGTTCGAACCCCCGCCAAAACCACCATCCTCCGGTCCACCAGTCTCCATCCTGGACGTCTCCCTTCTTGCGACCACCAACACCAAAAGAGCGTGAGCGCATCGCCAGAAGCCGCACTCACGGTCGCACCAGCGCACGCTGTTGGCACTGCTGCTCCTTAGGCCCATTCCGACCCTTGCTGCTTGTCCCCGGTTCCTGGTGCAGCGGCGCGCGCGCAACAGACATCGGCCAGCAGCAGAATAAGCGCTGGTCAAAAGACGCCGCCAACCCACCTCTCTCTGGACCACCCTGCCGCCGCCCCTCCACCACGGAGCACATTTCTTGTGGCCTTCTCCCCAGCCTGCCGAGGGCCAGCCGTTTCTCTCCCAGAAACAACATCTTCCTCCAGCGCTGCCTTGATTTCGTCGGATTAACGGCGCTTTAACTTGCCTCAAAAGTTGCCTTCAGCATTTGACGAGGCCCGCACGACGCTGCCTCATTGTGCCTGCCAACACTCGCGTGTGTCGTGTTACTCCTACAGCTACTACTCTACGCAAGAACATGACATAGCACTCCCAAGCATCGGGAGCGAACCTGCCTGAGCCTTGGTCTCCAGTCACTTGATCAACTTTCCAGACTGGCCAACGCCTTGAACAAGACCCAGATACTCGCCATCCACCGCCGTCCGCTCTTGCGCGCGCCCGGCTCAACCGTCAGTCACCATGACCTCGACCTACGCCGTCCCAGCCTCGTTCCACGACGAGCAGGCGAACGAACCCCGCAACCCCTCCCCGCCGACAGGAGGCAATCAGCGCCGATTGACTGCCACCTCCTCGTTTGACCCGAACCACCTCTCGCCCGTGTCGCAACTCCAGAGCAGCTCCGTGTCGCCCAACTACAACGACACCCCGGCCGAGTCCATCTCAACCTCCTACAGCCAGTACCACAGCGACTACACCAGTGACATGGATGAGTCCCTCGACCCCTTTTTTGGCGTCGACTTCAACGCAACAGAGCCCGGCACGCCCTCGTTCCTTGGCCCGGAGAGCAGGACCGACAGTTTCGGCCAGAACGCCGTCGCCCAGAGCTTCAGTGAAGCCCGGAAGCGCAACGGAACCCTGGACGCCAACTCGTATCCCTTCACCCCCGAGCAGACTGCTTCGCTCCACACCACGTCCCCGGGGAGCGACCGGAGGACGATTGCCAAGTCCGTGCCCGACCGCCTCCCGGCTTCCATCTCACCTCAGGAGCTCCAGAGACCTTTCCAGGCGCAGTCTTTCGCCCCCTACGCCGTGCAGCAGCCTGTGCCCATCCTCCAGCCGACGCCCGACCCCAGCGGCAGCGGCCGTTCCAGCGAGGACGGGGCCGTGCCGTCACCGGCCATGGCCGCCGCCCAGAGCCCGCGAGTCACCGTCTCCATGTGGGGCAAGGACGACGCCGAGCCGGTCCAGTCGATCGAGCGCACCTTCACCCCGGACGACGAGAACTCGTTGACGGCCCGCGGCGGCGGCATCAGCTCCGCAGGAGACTTGATTTCTTCGCAGGAGCATGCCCCATCACGGCGCTCATCTTTCAGCCGCCGAGGCCTGGATCCCGACAACAGGCCGTCAATCGAGGTCGCCAGCGTCAATGAGATGGTGACCCGCGGCCAGATTGAGAAAAAGAACCAGGAGGTTGACCAATGGCTCAACAAGTCCGTCGTCCCGGCTCCGCCTCAGGAGACCGGAGTGCAGGCCAGCCCCGAAGACGTGGCCGGGGATGGTCGCCTGAACAGGCCTATCGAACTCGGTGACCAGACCGAGAATCGCCAGCAGTCGGGACAGACCTACTTTACCGGTGGAGGCGGCGAGATGACAGCCACAGACTTGCACATAATGCGCCAGAACAGAGTCTGGGGCGACGCGCCGACAATTCAACAGATTAGCGGACCAAGCACAGACAGGTATCAACCAGAGTCGTCTCAAGCCGCCATCGCCCGCTTCAACAGGATGTGCATGGACAATGAGTCCATCGTCTCAAAGGCGGCCACGTGGGGCACCCGCCGCCGAAACTCCCTGCCCAGTCTCCACGACGTGGCCACCGAGAATGTCACGAGTGGCGGCTTATTGAAGAAGCTGTCCATCAGCAGGGGCGAGGGCGGCCGGAGACCGAGCATCCTGAAAGAGCTGCGCGGCATTGTCCGCCGGCCGAGTGCCACGTTCAAACGGTCTCGGAGCATCCACGAGGACGAGCCCGCCAGGGCTGAGGCGTCGCCTCCGGAGAAACGGGATAGCTTGCCCAGCCTCATGCCGGGCCGCACCGGCAGCTGGGGCACCAAGAAGGCACCGACACCAAGCATCAACACCGCCCTGATCTCCATGGGCGGCACTGTGGCCTCCATCGGGACGACCCACGCCAGGACCGGCTCGATCAGTGCCACGCCAATCACGTCGCCCAAGAGCCCCTTTGGCGGGCTGCAGGTCAGGAACACTCTGCGACGACCGAGGAGCAAGTCCGACCTGCCCAAGGGAAGCAGTGGCAGTGGCGAGACACACTCCAACCTTGTGGGCATGTGGAGGAAGACCGGCGGTCCGCCCGTGGCCAATCTCGCAAAGACTTCGTCCACAAACCTCGACCTGGATGATGATGACGACGACGACGACGAGTTCGAGGAGGGCGAGGCCAACTCCGAGTCTGGCAAGCTGATCGACAGCATCACGCCAAACTTTGCAGGATTTCAGCAGCACATTCTGAGTCTGAATCCGGACCTGGCTGACAATCACAACTTCCTCGTCGACCGAATTGCCCACCAGCAGGTCATTCGGTACAAGACGCTCCTCAACGCCAAGGTGAAGCACCTCGGCATCGGGGCAGCCTGCGCGAGCAACTCTCTCTGCCAGGCCCGTGGCGGTCGCCCCGTCCTTCTCGACCAGCGGGGTGACCTCCGCGAGCTCGACCCGTTGTCCACCGGGCTTGACTCCGGAGACGGGGATTCGACACCCGTCGAGGGTGCCATTACGAAAGACAGCTTCCCCCAAGACATTCCCATGCCGCCCACCCAGTCTCTGCCGGCCGAGTTCGAATGCCAACTGTGCTTTGCGGTAAAGAAACCAAAGAAGCCGTCCGACTGGACCAAGCACGTCCACGAAGACGTGCAGCCATTCACCTGCACCTGGGACCGATGCAGAGACCCCAAGATCTTCAAGCGCAAGGCCGACTGGGTGCGCCACGAGAACGAGGGGCACCGGCACCTAGAATGGTGGACCTGCGATGTCGAAGACTGCCGCCATACATGCTACCGCCGCGACAACTTTTTGCAGCATCTTGTCCGCGAGCACAAGTTCACTGAGCCAAAGAACAAGACCAAGGCGGCCATCAAGCGGGCCGGCGGCGTGGACCCAACCTGGCAGAAGGTGGAGCAGTGCCGCCATGAAACGACCAAGAAGCCACAGGAGGAGGCGTGCCGGTTCTGCGGGAAGCAGTTCCCGTCTTGGAAGAAGCTCACGGTTCACCTGGCCAAGCACATGGAGCACATCAGCCTGCCCATTCTCCGGCTTGTTGCGGCCAAGGAGCTGGAGCCGGATACGATCATCAGCCCCGTGCAAGACCCGCCCCCGAGGACCATCTTCCCAGATCCCTTGAGCGCCACCTCGGCCGTCA
Source organism: Colletotrichum horii (assembly GCA_027406005.1). NCBI lineage: Eukaryota > Fungi > Ascomycota > Sordariomycetes > Glomerellales > Glomerellaceae > Colletotrichum > Colletotrichum horii. Next base: position 4,330,894 of record JANVYB010000001.1, on the reverse strand, counting down.
AGACCGAGCCGTCTCAGGCACAGGGCTTCATGAACCCGTACCAGCAAAACATGATGCCAAACAACGGGTTCCAGTCGATGGATCAGTTTGGCTACGCGACGGGCAACGCGGGCAGCTCTTTCCCGGACTACATGTATGGCACACAGTACGCGAACAATGGCCAGTCGATGGGCGGCCACAACATGCTGGGGGTCAACCAACCCGTCAACCGCGGGTTCAACCAGCAGTACCAGAACGCCAACAACATGGGCATCTCTGGTAACTTTATGGGCGCACAGCAGTTTGGGTCAATGGCACCGGACACTGAGCCCTTCCCCTCCCTGGATCAGAATGCCTTGGGACTACAGCAGCCCTCGCAGATGGGCTCCCAGATGACCTATGATGGGCTCATGGGACAGAACAGCATCAACAAGAACCAGTACGGCTCTCAGGGGTCGATTTCACCGTACTCGCACTCGCCCCTCCAAGGCGGCGGTGGTTTCTATCCTCCCCAGTGAGGCGTGATTTGTCGAGAGTTTGGCCTGCCTTCAGACTGGCGCGTATTTTGGATACCCCTCTTACCTTGTGTATTGTTACGTCGACTACAGAGCTGCTCAGGCAAGCTTGGTGTTGGAAGGGCGAATTCTTTTTTATGAAATTTTGACGAAACATCTATCACGGCCGACACAGGATGGGGAGTGAGAGGCGTCCGCGAGTGAAATAGCAAAACGGATATGTATGGTGTGTTTCATTTACCAGCAGCGAGTGCTGTTATTATTTGGAAAGGCCCGGACACGAGCAGTCTAACACGTTGTTCGGGCACTGGCCGATGTTGGGCAGGTGGTGACGAGATGAGGCCGCCGAGGAACATGGACGGCGGACTGATTCGAGTAGGCGGGAAAGTATCAATCTCCTTCTTTCTCTTTGACAATGTAAAAAGCCGGATAGACCAAGCAAGACGACCTACCTGTTGTTATCTGATGGCAGTGCACGCACGCGATGTGACATGTTGCGCGAGATGGGACCGTCCTCCCCCCTTGCTCCACCAGAGAAGCATTTTTAGCACCCGCCAGTCCAATTTTCCAGAAGGGTCGACGAATGGACGAGAATCGATCTGGCGAGGGTGGGTGATTTGCGCGAAGCTGCCGAAGCGAGCCGGATCCCCGAGGAGTTATCGAGACGGACGCAGACCGTTGTAAGGGCAGCACTCCAGAGGATGAACCAGGTTTTTGGGTGGAGGGACCACAGATTACCAAGGCAAGAGGAAGCAAGACCAAAAGCAAAAAAGGCGTGTTGCAATTCGCAAAATGATGGAGAAGGGGTGGTGGGATGGGGATTGCGAGGACCCGCTTCATACGAGGCGCAATGCGCCCCCCACCTCCGCCCCGGTTCACTGTTGACTGTTCCTGAGCGCGTCGTCGTGGGTTGTGGATGCGTGGTTAATGACGGGACGGACGGCGGGCTGGCGGGCGGCGGGCACAGGTGGATGATCCCCGATGCTTCCTTTGTGCACGCAAGACGGAAGACGGGGGGATGGGGGGGCCTTTTGCATATCTCTGTTGCGGGAGGGAGATGGGAGGGGACGGAGGTTATTCTGGATCTGGTGCCTGATTGTCGGTATCCTGCATGGAAGCGTGCATGAGGTAGAGAGGTGTTGGTGGGAGTTCCTTATCGGTCTTGTCTGTGGCCATCGGTCTGGATTTCTTGATGGGGAAGGCATGGGCGGTTCATGGGCATGGATTCTGGTGACGGCGAGGAGGCCTTTCGACGATGCAGAAGAGTCGTGATGTCTCTCTCTTCTTGGGTTGAGCTGCGAGCTGAGACATTGTATCTTGCCTTGTAGCTCGGCCCGGCCGGTCAGACACTAGGACCGACGGGGGCGTGAACATTCCTAGGGGCGGATGGAAAAGCCATGGAAGACTCGGGACAAGGCCTTTTTTGCAGATTGGCGAGGGAAAAGAAACGTGGGTGATGATGGCATTGTCAGGCTATATTTTTGTGTCGCAGAGATAGCGCGGCAGGTATAGAATGCCGAAGGGGGGTTATGACGAATGAGAGGTATATTGGGCTTCTTGTTAATGTGCTCTGTCATGTTTGATACCGTGATGTGAGTAGCGTGTCCCGAGGGGTCGGAGCACGGGGATGGCAATGGAGGCATGATGCATGTTTGGATGGGGGGAGGCAGCCTGACGGCGCCATGAGATGTTTCCTTTACGGTTTTGTGTTTCCCCGTGGGATAACTGTAGTTACGGCAGAGTCTATGGTTTTATGACTACGCAGCAGTGCATACACGAAATGTTACCTAGGGTTTGAGGCACACGGCGTTGAACCAAGGTTTCTGGCGTTTTGTTTCTGGCGATCGTCCTTTGGTAGGGTGACAGTGGCATGACGGACAAACACTGAGACAGACACGTTCTTCGGAATGGCAACCGTGAAGCACACACGACGTTGCCGGCTGGCGAGACGATGACGGCGGGCTGGGGAAGGGAGGGGAGTCTCTTACTGCTGAGTACGGGGATTACGGGTTTCGTGATGGGCAGAGAGAGTCCAGTCCCAGGGACGGGGAACCGAGGGAGACGGGGAAGAAACAGACTTGTTTTGGATGACCAGTGACGAAAGACCGGATTGCATGTCAAGGTTTTGAGGGGTTTGTGAGGGGGAGGAAGGAGTGGCTCAGCTCAGCTTTTACACTAAAAAGGGTTCAAGTCGAGATCGGACGGGATTGACAAGATTGGCACGTCTGAGCTGGGGGATCTGAGGCGCGAGTCGTTGCGTAGAGGTGCATCTGCTGGCGCATCCGAGCTGGAAGGGAGGTGGCGCATGCGTGAGGCGGCGGCGGCGGCAGCAGTGATGCTCGTGCTCTGCGTCGACACCGTCTGCACTCGACCGTCTAGACGAAGGGTTCAAGCAGGTTTGACGGGCAGACGCACGAGAGCGCTCGAACGGACGTGGCGCGTCACTTTTCTTCACACAACACAGTTCGCGCCACTGACAGGACGGCACGGCATGGCGAGCAACAAGGCGCAACCCGGGGGGCACGGGCGGGAAAGAGGGAGCGAACGGGAGATGGGACGGCGGCAATGTAGGTGCAAATTACGGTAGCAGTGTAATTCCCGACGATGCTTGATTGTTGGACGTGCAGACACAGAGAGAGAAAGCATGGACAGACAGACAGACGGTCGAGTGGGTGGGATCACCTTGCCTTATCTCTGTGGAACACGCGCGGCAGTTGGGGCCGTTGACGTTGACATTGACGGCGCCGGATATTAGAAAGTGTGCTGTTAAGACGATGGCGAGGGTGGTATTGACGACTTATGCTGGCCGTGTGGTTGCATGCAAGCCGTGGTAGCGATGATGGATAAAGGCGGCCTGGATTGTGACGTGGAGGGCTGGTTTATTTTTAAGAGCAGGCAATTTTCAAGGGTATCAATCAGCGAACCAGCTATCAATCAATAATCGACCCGTGCGAGGGAAAACAGTGGTTCTGGCTTCTGGTTGAGGGAGAGACAGAGTCAAGACCAAGACAATCGAGCGGGAAAATTTCCCGTAGTCTCGGTGTTGGATTTCTTCACGCCCGCCCCCGCCGAGGCCCAGGAAGCGAGAAACATGTTGGACCTCTCGCTGGCATTCGTCGTCGTCGATTGATGATGGATGGCGTCTTTTCGTCTCCTCAGCAAAGAATTTCCTGCTCCTCCTCCTCCTCCTCCTCCGTGATGATTGATGATGGCGCAGTTTCAGACAGGACCGGGGTCCGGGACCGGTCTGGTTCGGGATTCCCTGCTCTGGGCGTGGCGCCGGCCGCTTCACCCCCGCTCTCGCCTGCCTGCCCGCGGGGCCCATCCTTCGAGTCTTGTTCTTGATCATGTTCTCTGCCCACGCGCGAGACGCTCTGCCGTTTGCTCGTCGCTAAAAAAAACCGTTCAGTTACACCTATCCCACGGGGTGAAAGGTACTTGGGTAAGAGAGAGGGAGAGAGAGATCGAACGGCGTCAACCAATGAGTCCAATCAAAAAAGCCCCGTCGAGGCATTCGAGACCGGTTTAGCCACCCACCACCCGCTACGGCAGAAAAGGAAAGGCGCGAAAAAGAAGAAGGGAAAAAAGCACTCCCCTGTCGATCTCCTGGCGAAGCCCCTCCGAGACCCCTGACCGATGCAGGGGCGCTTGCAAGAAACTCGGGGGGCGAGTGAGCGTTGTGAACGGTGCTGTTTCTTCAAGGCCCCTGATTGTTCACACCTACTGGATGTTGCAACGTCTGTTACTGCGCGTGTACAGCACATGCCGCTGGGCGACTGGTCAAGCGCCCGAGAGAAGAGAGACACGGGAGGTTGGATAGCGGCCCAGGTGTGAATCATGCTCGGCGGATAAGAATTGTGTCTCAGCTCCACAACAAAGAATGGACTGCCACGCAGTTTTTCTCTCTCTCCATCTCAAGTTCATCCGTTATTCATCGTTCAGTGCCCAGTGTTGACTGATGCCTGCTATCCGTCGTTGGATGCCGGACACCAAACGGTGGTAATTTGGTGGCAGGTTGTAGTGAGCAGATTGGATTGCCAGGTACTCATGCAGCACGCGCATGGTGCAGATATACCTCTGCCCGTTGCCTGCTGGACGCAATTTGTTCCCTGCTGCAATCCCGGGCCCCCCAATCTCTTGTTTCCTCACCAGCAAGGACTCGCAGCGGCGACGGACCAGTCCAGACTGGCCGAACACACGACACCACCACGGGTCTGGACAGATGCCATCCAGGGGCTCGTTGCTTGTGCCTTTTGCCATAGTACTGTGCGGTACTAGGCAAGGCACACCAAGCCCGTCGGTCCGTCTGATACGCTACTGTGTTCCTCCCTCTTCCCTGCAGTAGCTTCGTCCCATCTGCGCGCAGGACTCGTTCAACCGACGGAGCTAACAGCACGAAGGCGCGCCATCAGACGGGACGGCGAGCGACAAGCACGCCGCACCATGCCATGGCTGACGCCGGTGCCGTGCCCGGCCATGGCAGTTGACGCTGCAAAGATGCACGGCGGGAGATGACTGCCCATGGCACCTGAAGGCCCAACCTTGGGACGACGAAGGACTCGAGGGCCCAGTTCGTCAGCGCCGGGTCGCGCGTGGGCCGTCCCAATCCTTGGGTTATTACTGGCCATATGAGGCCCGACAGGGGCAGCGACACCTTTGCAGGCCTGCGGCTGGCTGAGAGGACTCCGTGAGCAGGGAACATGTCAGGGACGAGGCTCCAATCGAACTTGCGCCCAGTGGAGGCGGCCGGGGTACGGACGGGGGTGTGGACGAACACGACGACCTGCCTTTGCTTTGCGTCTCTGTCTGCGAAGCACTCGCTCAGCAGCCGTGGGCAAAGACAGAGAGGACTTCTGGTCCAGTCCAGTCCAGGGTCCATGTCCACCACGTCCCATTTCAACATGGGCCTGTGGATGAGAACAGACGACGCTGAGGTCGCTTCCAGGCTTGGGTCCCCGTCTCCCGCCAACCATCGATCGCCAATCGCTTCCCCTTCTTGCCCAGTTCGTGTTCGTCCTTTTCCCTCTCCGTCCTTCTTGTCCCTCTTGGATCTGAACCACCCATCCATCCATCCTCCCTCCCTCTCCTCTCTCCTTCCACACCACACACTCTCCACCACCACCTCCTGACCGGCGTGCCTTTTCAGCATCGTCACCTTTCGCTCGTTTCATATACCCGCCCGTGGACTTTAGCCTCTTTTCTCGCCCAGCCACTGTCTCTCCTTCTCTCTGGCTGTATCCGGCAGACACATACACACTCTCTCTCACCCAAACACACAAACACACGCCTTAACAACTCCAACATCGCCTCACCAAACATAGGTTCTCGATCTTGTCCTGTCGATCCATCTCTCTCGACGACGAGCACGAGGCCTCTCTCAGGCTCGTAACAGCAACAAGACAAGGGCCCTGCAAAGGCACTTCGCTGCCCGCCCGATTTTCCCTTCTTTCCAGGTTGATCCTCGGCCGCCTTACTTTTCTCTCTCTCGTCCTTTTCTGTAGAGCTGTGCTTGCTTCTCGGTTACCTCTTACAACCTTCTTTCCAATCAATCATCTCTCGTAACTCTACAACTGGTTTTCCTTTGGTCTCACGACTCGCCCATATACCCACCCACCGACGCGACGACGACGACTTCGATAGCAATCACCCAGCTTCGACACCAGAGGACCCGACGACAACACACGGCATCCATCTCTCTCTCTCACTCAATTCTGTATCAAAGCGTATCAAATTTGTGGAAAGGGACGGCAAAGACTTATTGTTGGGAGTAGCTTGGGAAAGAAAGAAGCTCGTAAAGGCTCAGAACGCATAGACTCTTTTTGGATATACCCATCTGCGGCTTGGGGAAGAATCATCGATTCCCGAAACAGAAACAAACGACGACGAACCACGAACGTTTACCGAAAAACTTTTTATTTACCCAAAATCACACAAAATGACGCGATCCGCGCCGAGTTGGGGCCCGAGGAGGCTGTTGGCCGTGGCCGCCACCTTCGCTACCAGCACCCTCGCCGACTCGATCCTCAAGACCAGCAGCTTCACCACTTGCGGCAACGACTCCGCCATCACCGTACAGAAGATTGACATTCAGTACAACAACGACGACAAGACCGTTACTTTTGACGTGGCAGGAACGAGCGCCAAGAGCCAGAACGTAACCGCTGTTTTGGATGTGACCGCCTACGGAACCGCCATCTACTCCAACAGCTTCAACCCGTGCGATGCCGGCACCTACGTCGAGCAGCTTTGCCCTGGTATGTACTGGCTTTTGGGCGAGACTTAAAGACGCGTAGACTGACATGCCACAGTTCCCGCCGGATCCTTCTCTGCCCGCGGAACCCAGAAGATCCCCGATGAGTATGCCAGCATGGTCCCGGCCATCGCCTTCCAGGTTCCCGACATTGCTGCCCAGGCCAAGCTGCAGCTCAACTCGCTCGACTCCTCAACCCAGGTCGCCTGCATCACGTCCCAGGTCACCAACGGCAAGACCGCCAGCGTGGCCGCCGTTTCCTACGTCGCCGCCGGCGTTGCCGCCCTCGCCCTCGTTGCCGGCGGTGTCTCTGCCGTCAGCGGTGCCTTCGCCGGAACGAGCGCTGCCCTCAGCGGCCACGGCGGTGCCGGCACGATGAGCCCCAGTTTCACCGAGGTTGCCGGCTGGTTCCAGGGCATGGCCATGAACGGCATGCTTTCCGTCAACTACCCTCCCGTCTACCGCAGCTTCACCAAGAACTTTGGCTTCTCCACCGGCATCATCCCCTGGACCGACATGCAGATCGCGATCGACAACTTCCGCGGAGCCACCGGCGGTGACCTCAGCAAGGACAGCATCGAAGTCCTCAAGAACAGCACCCTCGTCCTCAGCGACGGCTCTACCATTGACGGCAACAGCACCTTCATCAAGGCCAAGCGTGCCATGGAGACCTTTGCCCTCCTCGCCAGAGACATTGAGACGAGCGTCAACGGAACGACCAGCGGCGACGCCGGCGACGACCCCGTCAGCACCATCAAGCAGAAGGTCCAGGGCATCACTGCCTTTGTCAACACCCTCAGCGTCCCCAAGTCCAACACCTTCATGACCGTCCTGCTCATCGTCGCCATCATCATTGCGGCCATCATCGTCGGCATTCTCCTCGTCAAGGTCATCCTCGAGTTCTGGGCCCTCTTCGGCAGCTTCCCCAAGGGTCTGGCCGGTTTCCGCGAGCACTACTGGGGATCCATCGCCCGCACCATCACCCAGCTCATCCTCCTGCTCTACGGCATCTGGGTCCTGTACTGCATCTTCCAGTTCACCAACGGAGACTCGTGGGCGGCCAAGGCGTTGGCCGGCGTCAGTCTGGGCATCTTCACGGCCATCCTCGCCTTCTTCTCCTACAAGATCTGGAGCACCGCTCGCAAGCTGAGGCAGGCCGAGGGTGACGTCAGCGGCCTGTACAACAACAAGTCCAACTGGATGAAGTACTCCCTCTTCTACGAGTCCTACAAGAAGAGCTACTGGTGGATCTTTGTCCCCGTCATCATCTACGCGTTCGCCAAGGGCACCATCCTCGCCGCTGGCGACGGCCACGGCATGGCCCAGACCGCCGCCCAGCTCATCGTCGAGGGCCTGATGCTCATCCTGCTCCTCTGGGCCCGCCCCTTTGAGCGCAAGTCGGGCAACGTCATCAACATCGCCATCCAGGTCGTCCGTGTCCTGTCCGTCGCCTGCATCCTCGTCTTCGTCGAGGAGTTTGGCATCGCCCAGACCACCCAGACCGTCACCGGTGTCGTTCTCATCGCCGTCCAGTCCGCCCTCACCGGCGTCCTGGCTCTCCTCATCATCTGGAACGCCGTCAACGCCTGCATCAAGGAGAACCCCCACCGCAAGCGCAGAAAGGAGATGGGTAAGTCTGACCATGTATTCCGTCGAAAGCACATTGCTAACCCCCCTACAGAGAAGATGCAGCGTGACATGGACACCCTCACGCCGCTCGACGCCCGCAACTCCCTTCTCATGGACCGCAAGGACCCGGAGCACGGCACCACCTTCTCGATGAGCAGCGTCCCCGAGAAGAAGGGCGGCCGCCCCGAGTCCCCCGACGCCTACCTCGGCGCTGCCGGCCACGCCCCGTACCACCCCCTGACGCCCAACACGCCCTACAACAACCCTAACGAGAGCAGGGACAACCTTGTTCTCGGCGCGGCACCCATCGCCGACAGGAACCCCACGCTGCCCAACGTCGGCGGCGGGCCCGGCTACCAAGGCGGATACGGAGGAGGCGGTGGTTACCGCGGAGTGTATCACTAAACTGGTGCTGAACGGGAAAGAAAGGGGGACCGCCGCCACTAGCTGGCGCGTTGTTGGCCCCTTTTGAATGAACAATGAACATAGAAAACCCTACCCCAAAAGTGTGGAATGTATGAACCCAGTGGATATGTATCCGATACCAAGGCCATATCCAGAAAGAGCCACTTTATATCTCTTTTTCCTTATTTTTTATTTATATTATCAACCAACTTTCCTTGCCTAGTCTCTCATTTCTCCATACCAACATACCTCTGCGCATGGTCATGATGTCGACGGCTGTAGTGTTTTTTTATAACTCTCCTATGTATCTTTCTAGTGTGTGGGAGGGTGGGAAGGACAACGCAGTCGCTCTCCATGTATGCAAAAAGAAGAGTCTACCATAACCAAAATGGACAATTCTGTTTCGTACTTTTGACCGCAAGGTTTCTTCTAGGGGTCTTTTGGTAAAGACGTGGCAGAAAACTGGGAGGAGGGTGTTTTAGATACCTTTTTTTTTATTCCTCCTCCTCGCCACACATACCCCCACCGCTCTTCTTCCTTTCTCCGCGGTGGGTTTCGATCAGTATATATACATTAGCTACCATGAATGGACCGCGCAAAATTAATACTGAAGATGGCCCTGTTCTGCAATGGTGATGATCGTCGGGGTAGGTACCTGAGAGATCGTCGGTCCAGGGGGGCGGACCCGCGCGCGCGTCTCTTGGCCTTTTTCTTGCCGGCTTGGCTAGTCATGGTGGCCCATTATGACCTGCGTTGACGCGTCTCTCGGGGGCGTTGAGGATCAACGGGCGGGCGAGGTTTGAGATTTGCTCTACAGGTGAGCCTATCGAAGATGCCTGTGTTCATCGTTGGGTCTGGCCCACACGCCTGCCGAGCTTAGCACGCTTAGCTGGAGGAGATGGGTTGATGCGTTTGATTGCGATGGGGGTTGGTTGGATGTCAGGTCGATGGACTTCTGCTGTATGGCGGAGAGGCATCTCTTGTCCATGGCTGCGTGCTCCGGTGTGTAGGTCGTGAAGTACCAAGTAGACTCGATTGTCAGAATTGCCTTGGCCTCCTTGATGTAGCCATCGGTAGCAACAGTCTCTTTGTGGTTGTTTTTGCCCTGAGCCTCATGTCCAACGTTGCACACTCTGTGCGTATTGACCCGAGCTGACCGGCATTGCGGATCATTCCAGAGACCTCTTGATGCAAGCAAAACTGCCCTCGTCACCGACATTTGAACTTCAACGGACACAGCTTTCCAGAACGTTTTGCTCCGACGTCGATGGGTGATTTCTGTTTCTACCTACCTCAACCAGATGGTTGACGCCGGGGGGGTCCGTTCCAGGGGCTTGCTCTTTTCCAAGGTCCAGGTGCACAGTAAATAACGGAGAGTTTAAGAGACGTCTTCGCACAGTGCCATGCTGCCAGTTTCGCCCGAATTGTACAGTGCCAACGGCGTCGCTGCCCCTCATCACCCCACTGAACGTCATCCACACACCAAACGGCGCCTCAAACTTGGTCTCACATCGCGGTCAACCCAGCCCATCGCCTGCCAACTCCCCGCCGGCACCGGTTCTGCTCTGCGATATCCTCTGTCGTCTCCGAGCTCAGGCTCACACGACTCCAAGACAACTGAATTCCTTCCACGGTGCAGGCCCGCCCCGGTCACTCCTTCAACCCCGCGGCGACAAACCAAGCATCTCGGCCGCCCTATCGCATGGACTAGGCGCTCCTTGGCAGCTCGAACCCCAACATGAGTGAGTTACAAAAGGCCTGGGCGAAGAGGAAACTCGACCCCATGCACCCCCTGCCGGAGCCTCTCAACGACCTCGACGAGGAAGCAGAGCACGACCAGGTCCCCGAGCTGCCGGACCACCCAGACGACGGCGACTCATCCTCCGCCTCGTCCGCCTCGTCCGCCTCCTCAACGGGCACCGTCATCCCGTCGCCCAGCCAGAACCTGTTCGCTCGGCCGCAAGGGTAAGGATTTCTTTTTCCCGTCATCTCCGAGGGGGCGCCGCTGCTGGTGACGGGCGAGAGCGAGAGGTTCGGCACCGCTGATTCGGCTTCTAGTGTGTCGCGGGGCCGCACGCTGGAGCAGATCCCCTGGACGACGTACTTTGAGCGCGAGCTCTTCCTGAAGCAGCCCGGGGGCAGCGAGGCCGACGCCGAGGCCACCGTCACGTACCATGCCTACCTCAACTCGCCCGTGGACAAAGGGCCGCTGTTCGTCATGCACCACGGCGCCGGCTCCTCGGGCCTCTCCTTCGCCGCCCTGTCGTCCGAAATCCGGAAACGCCTCCCCACGGCCGGCATCCTCTCCCCCGACGCCCGCGGCCACGGTTCCACCTCCGTCACCGACAGCACCGGACTGGACCTCAAGCTCGACATCCTGACCGCGGATCTGTTCAGCGTCATCCAGCTGACCAAGGCCCAGATGGGCTGGAGGGAGCTCCCGCCCGTCGTCCTGATCGGGCACTCCCTCGGCGGCGCCGTCGTCACGGACCTCGCCAAGACGGGCCGCCTCGGCGCCGCGCTGCTGGGCTACGGCGTGCTCGACGTCGTCGAGGGCTCCGCCATGGACGCCCTGCAGAGCATGCTGACGTACCTCTCGACGCGCCCGGGCGGGTTCGTGAGCCTGCAGGCGGGCATCGACTGGCACATCCGCTCGCGCACGATCCGCAACTCCGTCTCGGCGCGGACGTCGGTGCCGGCGCTGCTGGTGTTCGACGACCGCACCGACCCGACGCGGCCGTGGCGGTGGCGGACGGACCTCGCGGCGACGCAGCCGTTCTGGGAGGGCTGGTTCGTCGGCCTCAGCAAGAAGTTCCTCGAGGCCAGGGGCGGGAAGCTGTTGCTGCTGGCGGGGACGGATAGGCTAGACACGGAGCTGACCATCGGCCAGATGCAGGGTGAGTCCCGACCTGTCGAATCGTAGCCATCGGGGGGGAAGCTGACATGCACGAACTAGGAAAATACGCCCTGCAGGTCTTCCCTGAAGCGGGCCACTTCATCCACGAAGACCTCCCGGAGAAGACGGCGCTGGCGGTGGTGGACTTTTACAGACGGAACGACAGGAGCGCGCTGGTGCTGCCGCCAAAGGTGGGCGACCTGTTGAAGCAGGGCAAGAGGGTCTAGATATAGACTCCGGGAACGCGCGCACGCATCTTAGACTTTTTCTGGCCCTGTATATTCAGAGTTATACCCCTGAATCTGAATTGCGGCGTAGACGATGGTTGAGCTGGTGAAGAACACGCAGGCCGTGTGACCCGGTGTGATGGCGCGTCAGCAGCTGAGGGACACTGGTGTCTCCTGGGGAACGATGAAAATTGCAATGCGGGCAGCCTTTAATCCCCTTTGGGCTGTCTCTGGGCCTGCGTGCCGGCCGGCAAGGCGCGAGCGGTTAGACATCACACACGATGATGAAGCATCGACCCTCGCAACCAGAGGACCATGCCCGCCGTGCCACGATGCCTCTTGTGGTCGCCGGGCGCGCTCCGGCCTGCCTTCTGGCATTGCCGGCGCAGCCTGCGTCTGCGTCGCACGGGGTGAGCCAAACGTACGTAGGTGGGATAGACCAGCAAGATTCACGCAACATTCGCCATAACTGGAGAGGAAAGAAAATACAGCGCGCTCGACATCGCTGGCGAGTGGCTTTGCTTGGACGCTCGTGATGAAGAAGCTCACGTCTCTTTGCGCATCTGGCCCGGCTGTAATGGGTGTGAAACAGTTCCGAGAGCTGGACGACCATGGCAAGGGGTAGGAAGAGGCAGAGTGTCGTGTTCTTGTCTACTTCAAGTATGCGTTTCCCCCAAGACGTTTTCTGTGATGTTATTGGTATCTACGCCAGCATGCGCAACCAGATCTCCTTGGACGATGCCCCTTCATTTGGCGATGGTGCGCGTGCACAAATAGCATGCCTACATTATTTCGATGGACTGGAAATCTCACGCCTTGTATCCCGGAATGGCCGTCGCCGAGCCTAGAAAGCCGGGTTTACAGACATACTGCTCGTCGCAGTGCGCGTCAGTCTTGTGCTTGGGTATCATGTTTATTGTCTATCTATGGCTGGCTACCTTGGAGATGATCAGCTGCCAATTCTATACGCCAGCTCACGACGGAGCCACCGTCGCGCTCATGCGTGAAGCTCACTTCTTTGGGAGCTTGTACTTTCCGCCCGCCAGCTCCAGCTCCCCCTCGGCAATCTTCTCGCCGAGAAACTCCTGCAGCTCCTCGTTGCTCCAGGGAAACCCGTCCGCGATGAGCATCTTCATCATCATGGCGATCTGGAAAAGCGGCATCGTCGGGCTCGAGTTGGTAAGCATGCCGACGATGAACTGCCAGTAGACCTGCCGCTTCTCCTTCTCCTTGGCGTCGAGCGCCGGCTTTTTGGGTGAAAAGTCGCCAGACGGAGGCGCGCGCGCGTCGGCGTCGGAAGGCCCGGCGGCGGACGAATCTCTGTCGACATCGTCTTCGAGCTTCTCGAGGACGACAAACGTGCCGGGCTCGGCTTCGCGCAAGACGCGGTGGCTCACCCAAAAGTGTATAGCGGAGCGGATGAGATCATCGTCCATCTGCAGCATCTCCTCGAGCTGCTCAACCGTACGCCGCACAGGGGCAGCTCCCGGGTCGGCGTCGTCCTCTTGGAATGCGTAGATGACGACGGCTTCGTACGTCTTGCACTCCTGCTCGACCGTGCGGTCTTCCAGCTCCAGGTTGACTGTCGCGATGCCGAGGTTGTTGAGCCACGTGAGCTTACGTGACGACTTGAGACGCTCAAACTCCTCGTCGTAGCGGCCCTGCATTTCGACGACGGGACGTGGCAGGATGAAGTGCTCCCTGTCCATGCCGGGCCAGAAGAGCCGGGAAAGAATCTTGGTGTGGTAGGAGGGCAGGTCCTTGGATCGGCGAGGAGGACCACCGACGTGGCCTGTTCTGACGTTCTTGGTGATGGTAGCATCGACTCTCCTAGAGTCTTGGATATCTCTGATCATGACGTCGCAGTTCTGCAGAGCGTTCTCACCGAAGCGCTTCTTGAGCAGGTTAAGCACCTTGATCTCTTGGGGAAAGTCTGTTTGGGTAGACAGTAGCCTGCCTGCAATAATATTCTGGAACTCCTTGATGAAGATGTCCTGCGAGCCCAAGGCGTTGATCAGAGTGCCAATGACGTCTTCGGACTTGGGGCGCTTGTAGTTCACGCCCGCGTCGACCGGATCGGGGATCCACTCCATGTCGTCCCAGTCCAGCTCCTCGTCATCGGTCGCCGGACGCCGCTGCTGTGAGGGGTCGTTGAGGAGAACCGCGAGCTCTACGAGTTTGCTTCTGCCGGCCGTGTCGACGTCTTCCGGGCTGGACAGCAGGCCGGTGACGACGATGGGGATGGCGTCATCTCTCTGGCACAGGTAGAGTTGAAGGGAGTGAACCACTCGGTCCAGGAGTACTTTGGAGTGGTCGAGAGCGTGAAAGGTCCGGATCATGGAGATGTACACGCGAAGTATATCGAGCGTTGACCGTCCCGGGTGAAGCAGACGCTTCTGCAACGCTGCCGAAAACGTATCCGTTAGCTGCAGCCGTCTCTGCGGAGTGGTGATGGCCATGCGCAGGTCGTCCAATGCCCCCCTACTCTCTGGCCATTGCAACACAATGTCGAACAGCTCGTGGATGCGCATGACTGCCAATCTCCCGACTGCAATCTCCTTCCACTTTTCGACATCGCCCCAGGCAATCTCCCCGCTATCGAGGCGTGCAAACACCTCCACGGCCAACCGGGAGTAGTGGTTTTCCACCCAATCGCTGAGTGCAGCAATGCAGCGTGAAGGTGTGCTGAGCTTCGCTGCGCGAGACGTCAGCGAAGACCGTGGCGCATCCTGCCTGCCGTCTGCTTTTGATTGCGCCCAAACCCCGGCGAAGGATGTCTTGATGTGCTCGGCCATTGTCGCGTCCATCAACTCGGCAAACAGCACTTGGAACCGCTCGCCCGCAAGTCCGACCTTGTGAAGCGTCTCGACCATCTGCAGCAGCTCTTGCCGCGCTGCTCCCGCCGCCGTTGCTGCCTGGCCATCCCCTTGCAGGGCCGTCTCCCAAGATCTCCCGGAGGAAGGCCGGGCCTGCATGCCCAGAACCTCCCTCATCAAGCGGCCCAGGACCGCACGAAGGGATTCCATAAGCGCCTGTGACATGGAGTTGCCGATGACTGCGTGCAAATCGCGCCGGAACTTGTCGACCGCGATGTCCGCCTTCCTGGGCTCAAGACCCCGCACGACGAGAGACAGGCCGTAGAGATACTGGCGGTGGGCTGCTTCTAGCGTATGGATGCTCCCCAGAAGAACCTGGCCCTGGTCTCCGTAGCTGTTGCGTGCAGACAGCAGGGGCAGGACGTGATGGGCGAAGTGGTGGCGAACCTGCTGGGTGTGCCAGGAGAGAATGTCCTCCGTGTGAGTGGCATGTTGGGCGTGTCTCTCGGGATGCAGTACCAGGCTCAGACTGTCGTGGAACTCGGCATCATGGTCCTGCGATTCAGTCGCCAGGGTCCCGAAGGAGTCTTCCGCGGCAACCGAAGCAGGTAACTGGATGCGGGCTGTGACAACGTGCCACGCTCGATCCCAGCGAACTTGGTCACCGGCTTCAGAGGCAGACTGAGTGCCTGGGAAGGTTGACGGAGGGGATCCTGGATGGTCCAAGACCTTGCTGCCGCCGCGCAAGTGCGAGCGGGAGGGAGACCGGTGGTGGTGTGTTGGTGGTGGTGGTGGTGGCTGTGGTGACTGCGGTGTGCCACCGAATGGCTCGCTTTGCGCGGTGAACCTCTTTGAAGGTGTCGAATAAGGCGTAGGCTGCGAGATTTCCGTGTCAAAGACGGACTTGAACACCTTCTGCCTCTTGTTGGACCACCTCGAGGGCGGGTTCATCGTCAGGGCCATGGTTGCAGGCATGCACAAACGGCGTTCTCAAGCAGAAGGATTCGAGGCCCGCCTCATTGCAGATGTTTGGGCGCTGGCGACGTGGGCTGCCGACGAAGAAGTATCAGTACTCTGTCGCTCTCGTGTTGCTTGGTTTCGAGTTGTTGTCGCGATGTCGTCGCCGCCGCCGTGAAGCGTCGTCGGGTTTGTTTACTCTGTCTGGTCGTGATGCCGACTAAGCGCTGCGCTTAGGTGCGTGTCCAAACATTGGATTTGGGGTGGTGAGGGTCCAGCCTATCGCAGAGACGCGCTTAATCCGCCTGCAGTCAGCGCTAGCGAAGAGAGAGAGAGAAGCGGAGGAAGCGAGACAGGCGCAGATTACGCTGGACATGTGCGTGTGCTGTTTCCGCACTGTGCGCGCACGGTATACTTCTGACCCCCATCTAGTGGCCACTGCATCGACGCCCTCCTTGTCGACTCCTCTTCTACAATCACGCCCTCCCCAGCTTGCCTCGTCTTCTTCACAACGCTCCCCCGGCCAAGTTATCTAAGCCATATGGATCTTGATCGTGCCTTTGAACGACCGTCCGGGTGTCAGTTCCTGGTCCCACGCGGGACCGCAAGTCATTGAACCCTCCGATGTGCCGTACGGTCTGCAGACTCCCTGCGATGGGAGACGTCGACCGAGCCGCCGCCGCCTCCCGCATCCATCAATGCGAAGCGGTCTCCGCCTAACGCGCGCCCGCAGCCAATGCTCCTGCCGACTTGTCAAGCCAGAAAGGGTGCAGCCCTCGACTAGCACCGCCGTTTAGACGGTGAGTGTGGGGTAGCGACGCGAAGGATCAAGACAGGCGACCTCGAACCTGGCTTCACTTGCATGCCGCTACGCACAGGAGGCTACGGGTACTGCCAGCCAAAGGATAGGGGCCGTGGGAGGGTGGTACAGATACCTGCAGAGGCAGCAGCTCGACTCCATCTCCAAAGGTACGCCTACAAAGTGTCATGAAGATCAGACCAAAGACGATGCTGCTAACAGTTTTCGCCTCCTAACCGCCACAAGCGAAGCACAGAAGACTTCCATGGCCAGCCAGAACTAGCCGTGTTTCGTATTCAGCGTGGATTGGTCTGGCCAGTGCGCGACATGGAGAGCAATTTCATAACCGTCCGAGAAGCGCACCTCGGACGATGGGTCGAGGCTTCGATATCGACCAGTACTCCCAAGAACGGCCCAAGAAGCGGGCGTCCTGTCCATCCACCGGTACCGCGGTTTGCAAACCAAGCCGACAGTCGTCGCGTCATTCGGGTGCCCCCATACTGCGTATCTCGACATCGCGCGGTGTCGGCTCGCTCGTCCGTCCGGGGAGATTTGGTCAGGGTCTCCCCAGCGAATCGACCTGTTGACAGGATGACGAGAAAAGTGGTTCAAACCCCGACTCGCCGTAAGCGTTACCCCAATCGGCCATCAGCCTGTCCGATCACAAGCCTTTCAGCATGTCAAGCCTCGTCCTTCAGAGGGGAGAGGGGATGTGGCCCCCAAGGGCCTCGGGTTTACAGACCTCAGGAGCTGGTTCCGAAGGAGACAACACATCGTCACCACGGGGGAAGCTAACTCCACCGTCGTTGCGCCGAGAGAAGATGCCTTTGGCCGATCCGAGTTGAGCAGACCAAGCCAAGGGGGCCTTGCATCGTGTCGTGTTTGTTGCTTCCTTCACATGGCATACCAGGCGAGGTTTACCGGTTTCCAGGTCAGGTCAAGTCTCGTTCCCGTCGTCTTCCTCTTCATATCAGGGCCCCAGCTTTCAGCCAGAGTCTGCAATCCTCCCGATCTGAACGCCCGCACATCAGGGGTAACGACTCCATTGCCATCCACA
Organism: Colletotrichum horii; assembly: GCA_027406005.1. Taxonomy (NCBI): domain Eukaryota; kingdom Fungi; phylum Ascomycota; class Sordariomycetes; order Glomerellales; family Glomerellaceae; genus Colletotrichum; species Colletotrichum horii. The sequence goes on along the minus strand of JANVYB010000001.1, from coordinate 4,313,364 downwards.
ACGCCCGCCCGCGAATGAGAAGGGGCAGAACACGACCTACTGCAAGCTATCCGGCGGCGCATTGCTTTCCAGAGCTTCCATGTGGGCGTTCCATAGCCGCCTTATGAGCTGGCCCCTGCCTTACGACCATCACTAGCCGTCGACCAGGACCGCTGCTTTATGATCCTTCAAAGTGACACAACGAGACGCTACAGGGAAGGCCTGCTGCTCCAGTCCTCAGGACTTGCAGGGCTGTTACCAAGTGAAAGCAGCATAGGGCAGTGGATGGGAGGTGCAGACGTATTGGAGGATGGTCCCGGCCGGCAGCGGCAGCGGCCCAAGCCACCCAGTTCACCGGTGGACCTGATTAATTCTGCTGCCTAGAGGCCCGTCTTGGACTCTGGATGGTGTCAACCTCACCGCAGCGCGGAGTGCGCCATTCCAGAAACAACGAGAAAGTCCTACATCATCAATGTTAGTTTTCACGATCTTGAGTGGCTGCCCTGACAAGTTAATTTTAGGACCTGACGCATAGCACTCTACACCGATCCTTTCGCAGTGATCCGCGCTCAATATTACTGTACCAAGTCGGCATCGACGGCAAGGCACGCAGTACGGATGGAGAGGCTACTCCGCAACGGTCATTCGCTGGACTTTCCAACAAGTGACAATTAGCGATTGCGTCACTAGCGATTGCTCCCGTGGTCGGCTTGTCAAGTCGAGAATAGATTTTGGCAATGGATACCGACGAGGCGTCGCATCTCTACGAAGAGCCTTGTCTCGTCAGGGATTTGATAGCGTTGGAAGTCTTCTGCTGGATTCGAGGCGTGTGTGAGAACGAACCGCCACTATGCCGCAGAATTCTAAGAGGGGTCACATACGACCACTCGACGATCTCACACACACCTCCTCGACTATTCCCACTTGCCAGAGTCAAGGAGGCGTTGAAAGAACATTGAGTTTCGGTTCGCATGACGGCCAATAAGGGCCAAGAGAAGAAGACGCCGTTGAGTACTCTGCCCAATAGCAGCCAGCGCGAAGCGAAGGGCAGCATCGGAGCCTGTTGATTAATTGTCGTGCCTGCAGAGTGGGTCACTGCCAACGGTACGAATACCACCTCGAGGTCATTCCCTAGAGCGGTAAGGAATGGGGACCACACGGATGCTACCTTGTCCTAGTCACCAAGGTACCGAGTGCTTGGACTCTCGCTGGAAGTCTTGATCCCCTCATCACGTGAGGCCAGCCTACTATGCGGCTCGCTTGATTATGTAAAGAGCTCGTGGAGGAGGAATCTTGGCCCCCAAATCTGCAGCGAACCGGTCGGGGGAGCCTCACGCGTTGGATGTCGGGAGGCTGTCACCGTTTGACTTCACTCGAAGCCCCTACGCATCGCCATTGGCTACCCCACGCAGCAGGCTGTCTGTGTGCGCTCCTGAAACGACTTGCGGCATGGGCTTCATTCTAACGGCCGCGCGGTCACCCACAAGACAGCACATGTGAGCCGGGCCATCAGGTCTTCGAAACAGACTCGCTGTGACATTAATTTTGACAAAATTGAGCCAGGCTTCTTGGCTTTGGGGTATGGCAGGGCAGCAGGGTCGATCTTGACAACTCCGACCAGCCCACGGATCCTTGGCGTCGTCGCAGTCCAGCCTGCCGTTCTCTCTCTCCATTCCTCATCCTTTTGTTGAACAAATACAGCACGCAGAACTGGGGGCCTCCTCGTGATGGCTTACGATGGCGGGCGGCCGACCGTCTGGCTGTGGGAATCGAGGCCCGGAGGAGAACACCGACGAGCCCGACAAGTACAGGCCGTCGCAAACATTCACCGACGGGCGTAACGGGGCCGACCTACCACGGGCCTTGGGGATCTCTGATATCCACCAGGAGGGCCCTGGTGGAGCATGAGACCACTGTAACGAGCGCAATCTTCCTATGAGAACGCTTGGAGAGAGCTTCTTTCACGCATTGTTCTCACCCGCGGAGGGCACATTATTGCCTACTTTAGACAGTGCAGCCACCGGCTCCGTCGCGAGGGCCGCGTTTGATTATTATTTGCAGGGTCTCCATATTCTAGAGTGCGCCGCATCGCACCCGTCCCGAAGCACATCGGGGTGTGCTCGGGGTATTCTCATGTTTGCGCCCAGAGAATCGGCCGGTTGGATACCCACGGGTTTACAGAGCATAGGCCACGGAGTTGCGCTCCGTCTCGACCTCCCCCACCCCCTGACCCCCTTATCCTCTGATCCCTGTCTTCCTCACAGGACAGAGCTTCGAGCCTTCTCAGAAACGATGGTCGACAATTAGACCGATACATTGGGGCTTGCGTGGACAGCTGGACATGGCCAGTGTCGGCGACCAAACCAGGTTATCAATGTCCCCATCGGGGTCTTAACCTAGCCAACCCCAGCCCGCTGTCAGGGGGGGACCTGTCGGGTCTCCAAAGGAGCAAATGACTACACAAGACCATCGAGCACAATTCCCGATGCGTCGGATTCGTCGTCAACGTCGGGAATGCCTTCAACGTGTTATCTGGCGTGGCTTCTGAACAGAAGCCTAGGTTTCCATCTGTACTCGCATCTCTCACGTTCGTCTGACTGCTAAATCAGAGGAACTTTGGACCAAAAGTCAACTCTGGACGGTTACGCGCTTCGAAAAGGCGGCTTACGGGAGTCCACCGCTAAGTTCCGATGTGGTTCGGCATTTTGCGGCACATACGGTACATGGCCGGATGTACGTGAAATGCGAGAGATTACCTCAGATTCCATCAGGTGTTCCCCTCCTTCTCCCACATCTTCACAGGGTGCGTCAGTCGCCCCCTCCTCTCATCCCACGGAAGGCCGCTCATCTCCATGCCTAATCTCTCGCGCCTCGCTCTCCCAACTTGGAGAACTCCCTGTAAGCCATGTGCCTCATAGGGCAGGGCTCGAGCTTCTTGAGGGGTCAGAGGGAGTGAGTGGAGGGCTGGGGAGGCAGGGTGTGGAGGGAGATGGACGAGCAGTTCTCCAACGAGTACCGCAGAGTACCTCTGTCGACCTCGAAGTGCAAAGAGAGTATTGGTCAAAGGGCTGGTCATTGCGAGAGTTTCGGGTAACGACTTGAACCGCCCGCTCCACCCTGGAATTTGGGGGCGGAGAGACTCCGACAAGAGCACAAACCAACGAGACGAACCATGAACCCAGATCCCAGCACTTCGGACGAGGACTCGGGACCGAAGGGTATATACTATGTATACGACTCGTTGTTATAGCACGGCGCAGTGCAAGGAAAGGAGAAATTGGAGAAATTGGAGGTGGCAGTGAGAATAAACGGCCAAGGGACGACGAGACACAGCGGCTTCTGCGTTGTTGCTTGACACGCTGCTCCAGCTCAGCAGTGACGACCAACTGAGGTGGAGATGCTGCAAGAAAAGGTACTTTGGTGCTGGTGGAGACGCTGCACCGCGGACAAGTATCCACCGACCTGCACATTTCCCTGGCCTTCTTCACTTGTCATCCGCAGCTCTCTCCTCTCTCCCCTCCCCCCTTGTTGGAAGATGGATTGTCGGATGATGGCTGACGGGGGCACTTCTCTGCTCGCCATTTGGCTGCCAGTGGGCCGTTCATCGCAGTCCGGCCCGTCCACTCATGTCGAGTCTTTTTGCGTCCTGTCCCCGTCACTTGGACTGTCACCGTCGCCGTCCAATGCCCTGGCTGCTCGCGACACCAACCGGGTGGCACCCACGCCGCTTTTCGACCGCGAGCTGCAATGCTGCGCTGCACTGCAATGCAGGCCGTCTTTCTCTCTCATCCCATGTTGATCGTACACCCACCGACGTGTAAGTGTGTACCTCGCCTTGGCTGCGTCTGCGTGTGTCTTGGACTGGAAGGATGACACGCCCTTGACGCAGCGGTCACGGCAAACCACCAGCAAGCTACACACGGCACACCTGGACACACTCTTGTTCGACACGCCCGACTTCCCGCGGAGCACCGCGGACTATGCGCGTGATTCCCTCGGCCAGCCTGGGCCCATTGGAATCGACAAGCGACCGGCGACGACACTATCGTCATCATCGCCCATCGACAACCACCAACGACAGACGCTGCAAGCCGCCGCCACCTCCTCCAGCGCCAGCGCCATCGCCGCCCGCCGTCCGCCCGCTTCATCCTTCTCGCCCTGGCGGCCCGTCCCAAGCCCCAATTTCCAAAAAAGCAACGCTCATCTCACTTCCGCGAGGATAGAGATGAGTTGGCGCATCTGTGATTCGACCTTATTTCGATGCCTAAACAGAGGCTTGTTGTCCCATCACACCGTCACTTGGGACCCTAAACCATACTCACATGGCGAGATGAACACCCAGCTGGCCTGGTGCTCTCGTTCTGGGCGTTGTAACCTTGGCCCGAACGTCCCTACACAATACTGCGTAGGACCCGTCCTATTTCCATCGCGGCTGTGTCGGACGGGGAGGGGGGTGGGAACGGCGGGGAAGCTACACCTGCAGTCTCCAATTCGCTACCTCTGGGTACCGGCCGCCAGGTACGTACCTCCTAGTCGCGTTGCTCTCCGTTTCTGCTTGTTGCTGCCAGACGCTCGTCGCGATGCGAAATACAGAGCACAGCGACTCTTTGGATGCCGAGCCGCAGGTCGTCTGCCATCACCTGTGCGTCGTTGTCCTGTAGGTTCTGCGGACGACGTCTGCAAAAACCTAGCGCGCATGTACATGTCTGTTGCCTCAACTGAAGCTGGGTTGTCTGCGGCGGCGATCGCTACCCGTTGCCAGAGTCCTAGAGCCCCCGAGCCCGGGTTCCAGGTTACAATCCAGGTCCAGAGACAGGCCCAGGTCCAGGTCCGTTGCAACGGGCGGCGGGTCTTCAATTGCCCGCCAGGACTAGTGTCGACAGAAGAGGCTTGGGTCGAGTCGATACGCCCCTCTTTCGTGCCTTGCCAGATATGAAGATGCAAGTCGTCATGGCCTGCCTTGGGACGCTGCATGCCTTGGTACCCTCTCGCTTCCTGTTCGAATGCTTCACCTCTGGCACCAGACTGCGGGCTACGGAACGACGACTGCGCGCAGAGCTTTTCGCTCGGCCATTTTGACGCTTGCATTGATGCTGCGACGACCTGGAAACGGGACGGATCATGATGGGATGGGAAGGAGCAGGCCCCGTCAAATCAGCACTCAATCTGCTTGTTAGGCCCTCGCCTTGTCTGCGTATGGCGCCGATCTTTGCACCCGCGGACCCATCAACTTGGTAAAGCATCTTTCGACCTCACGGCTGTCGAGTGTTCCACGGCAGGCAGCTGCATTGAACCCTGGGAACGGGGAAGACAAACAGCATCTCCCGAGCATGGAGCCTCTCCGCCTGCCGGGCTTCCACGACTCGTGGATTCAGCCTCAAGATGCCGTTTATCAGTCATGGTCTAGAAAGATCCGCAGAAGAAGATCAAAGCTCCGCGCCGTCTCGCTCCGGCACCGGCACGATGACGAGCCCACTCGACCCAAAACCTTTGCACAATTCCTTGGTATCGTCGTCGACGACTCACCTGGGATGTCGGCAGGCGGTAAAGGATGCTGCGCGCGTTGCGGTAATAGGCAGTTGCATTCACTTACACGTGGACGATAAATTGCTCCCGCCAGCCTCTTGGTATCATTAGCCCCACGATCCGTGAGCTCCGTCGAGCTGGAGGACCAGGGCCCCTGGGAGTGCTGCTTCCTGGAGTTGGGTTGGGATTATTCCCTTCTGAACCCCGGCCCCAGGCTCGACCGGATAAAGCAGGCCCTGCTCTCCTCCAAACTCGGCTCGACTGATCTTGACATCACCGGGAGACCCCCGGCCGTAGGTCGCGCGCCCTTGGCAAGCCGCGCCCACGCAAGAGCGGCGGGGGGGACCCCTCCCCTCCCCCTTGTCCAAGGGTACCCTAGACCATGTTGGGACCAACTTTGGGGGCCTCTCTCCGAAACAGGTGACTCTCTCTCCCGCACCGTTCATAGGCCCGTCAAAGGCTGCAGAGTCTTTTCGAGATTAAGAAAAAACCAGGGGTCTGGTTACTGTTGTTTCTGTCGTCTTTTTTTCCCCCGATGAGGGTAGCATCCATTGCGGGAGTCGTTCAAGTCACATTAGAGCGGAGGGGGGGCGCGGGAGGGAACTCCGATGACGTTCGGTCCTTAACAACATTTGCATTTGCATTTTTGATTCGTTTGTGTTTGTGTGTCTTTGTGTGTGTGTGTGTGCGCCATCGAGGCCCGACCAGCATACAGCATAAACAAGTAGAAGAAAATTATGTACCAGACGTTTCTCTCTCTCTCTCTGTCTCTCAATCGATCAACACCGTATGTCCAAAATAGGCAATATGTAAAAAAAAACCAAACGACAAAAAGGTTTGCAGGTTGGAGAAAGGTTGTGCGAACAAGAAGAAGAGAAGAAGAACAGCGTTTTCCGTAATTTTTCGTCCTTTTTGAGGGGAACGAGGTGTATTTCAAGAAACGCTAAAGAAAGGGTATATCTTAAAAGATGAGGAGAATAGAAAGAAAAAGAAAAAAGGGTGGTGAAGAAGCGGCTGGGGATTTTTCCAACTCCCCGATGCCGCCGAGGTTGTTGTTGTTGGTTGGTGTTTCGTGAAAAAAATAAAAACAAAAGCCAAGAATGCCGTCCCTTTCTCCATAAAACAAAAGTCCAAAATCCAAAGTAAGCAAGGCAGGGCAAAGCAAAAAGTGACAAAAAATAAACACCGTATCCTCCAAAGTCGGTGTGAGCATGTTACCACGAAGAATAAACATGTTCTGACCGTTTCCCTTTCCCCCCTCTAAGACAAAACAAAAGTCGAGTTTTTTTTGATTCCCAAACCACGGCCATCTCCTCCTCTCCTCCTCTGCAAGAACAAATTCCTTTTGTTTTCTTCTTTCCCTAGGATGTACAGATAGAATGGAAGGAACGAAGAAAAAAAAGCCACCAAAAAGAGGGGGGCAGGCAGCGACGCGCAGTGCGGTGTTGGTCGTTCTCGTACGTTGTTGGTCGTCGCATGTCGGTATGGATGATGAGTGAGGAGCGGAAGAGCAAGGGGCCCAGCCAAAGTCCGACGACGGCCCCTCTCTCCCTCACTGTGCCCCCCCTTCTCCATCCAACATCCCCCGCCAACAACCAACAGGGAAGGGGGAGAAAAAAAAAGGTGTCATGCCGGTCTTTGCGTCGTTAAAAAATAATGATCAATGATGGCTGCTTCCAACACAAAGGAAACACACAAAACAAGGCAGGCCGTGCCCCTAAGCCACTTGTCACCCCAGCGGCAGCACCAGGTCTATGTGTTGCGGCGCTGCTTGCACTTGTCGTGGAGGAGGTGGCCGTTCCGCGCCGTTGTTCTCGTGAACTCGGCTCCACAGTTGGGGCAGGTGGCCTTGGCTGCTTGGCCCGACTTCTCGCGTTGGTGTCTGAGGAGGTTGCTGAAGGTCGAGAACTGGCGGCCGTTGCAGCCGTGCTCCCAACATTGGGGCTTGGGCCGGCTCTGCACCACCCTCACGTGCCCTCCCTGGTCCGCTCCGGCTCCGGGCGCCATCGAGGGCGGCACGCCGTACATCATCGGGTCCTGGCTGACTGACAGTGGAGGGCGGCTGCTAAGAGGCGGTGTGTCAGCTTTCCTGTCGTCCAAGCCCTGCTGTTGCTGCTGCTGCTGCCAAAAGTAGTGGCCTCGGCCAACACTTCTCGGTTCGCTCACGTACCCGTACTGTGCTGGTGGTTGGAACTGGTTGGAGTAGTCCATGCCTCCCATGCCGTAGGCCGGCGCCATCGGAGGGTACCCGCTCTGGTAGCCGTGGTCTGACAGCGGCGGGCTGTAGGAAGGGAGGTATGACGAGCTTCCCATGGTGGTCGTCGGCTCGGCGAGGAGCGAGATCGGGGCTGGCGCGGTGGTGTAGACGGGAACGCCCATCGTGCTGGAGACGTCGGGCATCGAGAGCGGTGGCGAGTGGATGTAGCTGTTGCTGCCGGCCCTCCTTACCCGTTGAGAGGTCTTTGAGTCCCGGCGCGCCTGGTCCCTCTGCTTCTTCAGTTCCCGCTGCTCCGGCGTCATGACCCCCCTTGGCGGGCTGGCCGTCACTGATCTCGATCCGCTGGGTGGTGTGAGGCTGGCGTCTGAGGAGCCGAGAGATGCGAGGTTGTGGCCGAGAAGCGTCCCGCTTGATTCGCCGCTGTGGTCGAGGCCTTTTGGTTATGCATGTTAGAGGCACGTCCAGGGATGAGGTTGTTGGAAGGGGAGGGGGGGAGCTGATTTACCAGGCCAGGTGAATGTTGATCGGCTTCCCATGGTGAACGTGGGGTCGAATGGGATAGCAACAGTGCTGAGAAAGAGACAAGTGTTAGAGAGACTTGGTCAACGGTTTTCAACGTGGTTTCAAGGTCCGGGAGCGCACCTCATGCTTGCTCCGTGTGGTAGTGGCCGCGATGAGGATGGGTGGTGGTGAGAGTAGGTGTCCTGGGCCGGGTCTACTCTGACTAGAGGCGTCGAGTTGGAGGCGTGTTGCTGGTGTTGGTGTACCTCGTTGCTGTCGTTCCACTCTGCATTCAAGATCTCGGGAGGCAGGAGGGGGAAAGGTGAGTATCCTTGGGAGCTAGAGTTGGTTGAGAGGAAGGTGGCCGAGCTGGGCGGGTTGGGACTGATATAGCCGGAGGAATGGAGAGCCTCGGACCTGATGGAGGGGCTGGACTCTATCGGCAAGGTTCTGGGGGAATCGACGAGCTGTATGCTTGCGAACTGAGCAGTGGTGGCTGATACGCGGCTTCCTGCTCGGGATCTGGGTGGAAGTGAGTAAGAGTTCTCGCAACCCTGCTCGGAATAACTGGAAGCCATTGATAAAGAAGAAGGACGACTAGGAAGAAACTCTGGATGGCACATACGGACAAGGTGGTGAGGGTCCAAGGTCGATGATGTTGTCAGTGTCGGTGGAGTGTGTGTATGTGTGTATGTCCAAGCGCCGTTTACGGGTGTATGTGTTGTTGGTATGTGATGTGGCCAAGTGACGATGTATCGGCGAGGCGGAGAGTGAGAAGGACTTATAACAGACCAATGTGAATCAGGCACCGAAGTTTTGAGGTCTGGAGAAGGAAGGATTGCTTGCTTGCTGGCCGGGTGGAGGCTTTCGGTTCAACTGAGATCACGGATGCTATACTTGGATATCATCAGAAGGTTAAAGATCTCAGCCTCACGGGTCCAGGAGCGGGCACTGGTCTTATAAATGGGAGTGGGCAGTGAACGACATGTAGTAAGTAGCGTGTGGAGTTATGGTATTAGATCCCGACCTTGTGTCGACGTACCGTCTGGCCATGCAGTAGCAGGGCCAGCAGCAGACGGAGGAGAGATGGGCATGTTCGAAGACAAGCTACACTGGATGGAGGTAGGCCCAGACGTGGTGGCAGGGGTTCGAGGATGAGAAAGAGATGGGATTATGGTGACCAGGATGGGGGAAGAAGGGTACGGAGGTACCAGCACCAGACCAGTGTGTGAGGAGGGGGGGTGTGGTCCCAACGGTCGAAGAAGGGGAGGAGGGTAGGGGAGGGGGAGGGGGGTGTGTGACGGGGAGAGAGAGAGAGAGGTGTAGGACTCCCTGGGGTGTGCATGGTAGATGGGGGACGAAGAGACGCAGAGGAAGAAGAGGTAGAGGTGAGCAAGGTGTGTTGCGTGTTGTACTGTAGGTATGTGTGTATGTGCGGCGTAGAACGAGGAGGTGTGTGTCTTTGCGTTGAGTGTGACATGCAATACCCAGGACAAGGACTTTGGGGACAGGACAGGACCTGCTGGTGGAGTGAAGGTGAAGTGCACTTGGTGCAGGGCAGTCAAAGGCGTTCGTCTCCAGGCCAGAGGCAAAGGTAAGGTAGAGAGGCCCAGGAAGAGTACCAGAGTGATGGGCAGACGGGCATAGTAGTCCGCCTACCTACCTACCTGTCTTAGCAATGAAGAAAAGACATGGGGCTGTGGCGGGGACGGGGAAGGGATCGATAGGCTCCAGCATTTTCTGCAAAAGCATTGGCAGCCGCGGTATGAACGCCCCGGTTGGTACCCTCAACGTCCCTGCTTGGGATGGGCTGCAGGGCTATGGCTAGCGTCCTTCACCCTCGCAGCAGCCTTCATATGCAGTACTTTGCAGTAAAGAGAGAGAGAGAGTCTAAGGCCAGACAGGCAGGGCAAGACGACAGGGCAGGGTATCCGTACCATGACGGCAAGGAAAGGGTAACAAGAGGCAGGGAGCGGTATCCGTACCGTACCGTAGGTACCTGGCGGGGAGGGGAGAGGAGAGATGACAATGACATCCATTGCTCAAGCCCTGGCCTCAAGGAGACGGGCCACTGGGCCCTGAGGTGGGAATACCTACCATACCCTGCCTGCCTGGCCCTGCCTGGGCACCTCGCGCTCGCCTTTACTCTTTCTCACTACCCTAAGGTACCCTACCTAGGTATGTACACCAGGTACACCACTAAGCAGCCCGTAACTACCTACAGGGCGTGGGCGGGCCACTGGACTGGGGCGGGCTAACGTCGTAGTGTAGAACGGTACGGCAGCCCGTACCAGCTGGTCTGTGATCGGAACAAGTGGATAATTCAGTGACCTTTTTCCCTATTGGGGCAGCTGTTTCGACGTCGACCGGGAACCAGGGCCGTGCTAAGGTAAGGTGGTTCTGGTCCTGCTCTGAAGGCCTCGTCCAGGCAGAGGCCAGAGAGAAAGAATAAGAGCAGATTAACCCATGGGAGACGAATCAATACGACCGAGAGGAGCAGAAAGGAAGACGAGAGTGCGAGATTGCAAGATGCCCTCGAGGTGAGATCCCGGACAGACACTGGCTGACGGGCTGGGCTGAACCAGGTGTGTGTGTGCGTGTGTGTGTGTGTAAGAGGTTACCGAACAGCAGGCGTTGCTGCTTGATGCGCCAACACCAGTGCCAATACCCTCTCTGCTCTACCCTCTCAGCTTGTCTTGTCCCAGGTACAGAGACTCGACGCCGCCGCTGGACCCCAGAAGACGGACAGACTTGGGCCGGGAGCCAGTACGTCGGGACGGCGGTTTTGCGTACCAAACCTAGCCCGGCACTGGCCAGCCAGGGCAAAGACATGATGCATGTTGGTCCGACGGGTTTAATGTGTGTTATGATGCCTCGCTCATCAATTATTAATTATCTTTTCTTTTTCTTGCTCCCCGCCTGACCCCTTGGGCACAACCACGGCAGTGTCAGCTGGCGGATAGGACCGATGCAGAACGCGCGACTGAAGAAAAGAATGTCTTCTCCTGGTAATCCCGTGCAATGTAAAAAAAAACAAAAAACGAACATCAAGACGGCCGCTCGGGACAAACCGTGGCCGACGGGGGTTCGGATTGGGGAGCGAAGGAAGCAGCACGGCAATCGCAGAAAAGTGATGTGCCTGGCGGGGACAGGCAGGGACAGGAAGCAAAGGGATAAGAAAGGTATGATTCGAGAGAGGGCAGCAAATGGGCTAGGTAGCGTCCGTCTCCATCAGGTTGCAGGACGGCGTCCATTAGAGAGATTACCCTCTCTTCTCCAGTGAGGTGGTGGTGACAGCGCGCACTCGCGCTCGTCGTCTCGCCTCTCGCGAATGCCAGACAACGGACAAGCGAGTGCGGGCACTGGCAGGGCAAAGGAGAGGGACTTGGAAGCGTCCTGGAGAGGGACTGGAATAAAGGATTGGGATCCCTGCCGATGCTCGTGCTCTGGCTGGTGTTGTGGTGGAGAGAACACTGCTGAGAGAGCGGAAGGGGGAAAAAAAAAAAAGGCAGTCGTTCGTCGATAATCCGAAGTGGGGACGGCGTGTGGTCGGGACAGCTGCCGGTACGTACCGGCAGCCCCAAAGTGCCCTAGTCGAATTAGGCATGGCGGGGAGTGCCTGGCAAGGAACCGGGAAGACCAAGGTAGAGAGCACCACCACCACCACCACCACCACTTCATCTACGGACTGGAAGAAAGCAAGGTGAGCGCAATGGTATCCGCAAGGTGAAGAAACGATACCCTGACGACGGCTTCCGTACCTTATCGTCCGTGCCTGACCGCTCCGCATCTCATCGGCCTCGCCCTCCGAACCTACCTACTATGCAGCATGTTGTGTACGGATACGGACTCCTGCTTGGCCTCCAACCCGACCCGACCACGTTGGGTTGTCTGGCGGAGCATAGGTGAGTCAACCGCCGCAAGGAACTCCTTACCCACCGTGTCTGACTGCCTGTAAGATCAGTGACTCTTGTCTGAGGCGGATGCTGCTCACGAGGTGACAGAAGGCCCGTTCTGCTTATTGAAGAACCCCGCCTTAATTCGGTTTCCAATTGTGTTCACCCACTCCGAGTCCGTACGCCGTATCCGGGGAAAGACATGATCGAATCATCAGCTCAGCCAGCTCACCCAGCACCGTACCAGAATATTCCTCGCATGTATCCGTACTTGCGAGCCGTATCCATTCCTTGATGGGGAGTGCGGTGTCGATGACGGTGCGGTACGGCACGCAGCCAGGACCAACCCGGCTTTCTGCCCACCCCGAGAACGCCAAAGTCCCTACGGACGTTAACTATGTCCATCTTGAACCCGACCGGCACCGGTGCCGCAGCGGCAAGGACAGCCAACCAACCCAACCCAGTTCAGCCCAACCTTGACTCGATGGAGAAGGTTAGACGAGCGTGTGTGTAGGGTAGCCGCAGCGAGTGCGCGGCATGCGCTAGGCGTTCTTGCACTGCAAATCTGCAAGTGAGATGGGTGGTGGTGTGTTGACCAGCGCTCGCGAGTTGGGCGTTTTTTTCTCCTGGGTGTTTCTGGCAGCCTTCCACCTCTGGATGTCTGCACATGCTTCCTTTTCTTTCAAAATTAGCAGGACACGGCGTGTTTCCACAGACGAAGTGCCCTTCAAGGCCTCCAACCAAACCCCCAGGCGGCGAAATTAGCAGCTGCTGGACGAACGAGCGTGCGATGAACTCCAAGGAAGAGGCTTTCCCGCGCGGGAAGATCACATAGCGTCCGTCATCAGCAACAACCTTTCCATACGCCACACCGCAGCCGTCCTCCTGTTCCCCTACACCTAATTCCTTATCGATTGTCGATTAGGTTGTGAGGCCCATGTCCGTGGTCGACCGGAGGGACCATGACACAAGACAAGACGACCCAGTCCAGTGGTGTGTCCTGCCCTGTGAAGGCGTGCCTCACCTTGCCTCCTCGCCTTGCCTCGCCTTGCCCTGCCTTGGGTCCAGCCATGTCCGGCCGGGGCGAGCAAGCAAACATCAACAAGGCCCGTTTTTTGCTTTTCTAGGTCTTACTGAGACGCGCCTGATTGAGTTGTCGATCTGAGCTGAATTGCTGGACGACGGACTGACCGTTCCGTGCGGCCATGACAGGAACGTGTTGCTGGCTGTTGTCGGGTCCAGACATTGGGCCGTCCTGACTGATGATGGCTGTCCCTGACACGTTCTAGAGCCCTTCAGGGTGGCCAGTAGCCCACGTACTCGTCGTCTGTCCGCCGGCTATCAAGGCATCTCATCTTGCACATCCTCATCCGAGCACTTTCCAAGAATATCACGGGACCTGCAACGCCAAGCGCCCTGTGCTGGTCCTTGGCTGATATCAGCGCTTGATGTGCAGCTGGGTTGTGGCTGTAGGGCGTAGGTGCCGACGGCGTGCAGCAGCGCCCATGCATGCACGGCATTGCCATTTTTGAGTTTGCCAGACCTTGAACATTCCGATCATGGCACTCGTCTTCCGTGTCGAGTCTTGAGTCGCGGTGGCTGGAATAATCAGTAGGTAGGCACAAAGTAATGGTTTGCTGCGGACCGGATGGTTGTAGTTCCTGTAGTTTAATTGCTGCAAGTGCCTGCCCCGGCCCCACTTCGCCCTCAGGCAGAGAGATTTGGGCCTGCACTCACTGTCTGTCTGTCCATCGGGACCAGGTGGCGGGCAGTGCTGCTGAAAAGTCCCAGCTGCGCGGGTGCCTCCCTGTCCCCTGCCGTCAATGTTTCAAGCCCCGACGGCAACAGAGTTTCTTCTCTCCACTCGAGCATTGCCGCGTCTGTCATCGCACCCGCCCTCCGCCTGCACTGCCGTCACCACCGCAGGGCTTCAGCAACATCAGCAGCTTCCGCTTTGCTGGCGCCCGTCGTCTCGTTTGTTCCCCGTGAACCTGAGCTGCGAAGCATCGTCGCCCGCATGCTCCAGACTGGCCGGGCAACACCTCTCCCATGCCCGGACCGCGCTTGATCCTCCTGCACCTCGTCAACCCTGTCGCTTCAGCTCGCCAGCCTTGCTCGTCTGTCTCGTCAAGAAACGCAGACGCAGCAGTCGCAGACGCTGCCACTCCAGCTCCCCTCAGCTGCTGCATCACCTGCCACTGCTTGGCTTCCTCGGTCCCGAAGACCTGTCTGCTTGGGGGCCAGATTCTCGGTGTCGTGCTTGCCGTCATCTCCCAACGCCCCTCTCTCGGTGTCTTCCCGATCCCCCAGACATCACATGGCGCCGCCGACCGCACCTTGACGCCCCTAGGGCTGGGGGGCCCAGACATGACGCCCAAAGGCTTGCCGCATCTTTGCCGCGCTAAGGCTTGAAGCTCAGCAAGATTCGCCGTCTCACGTTTGAACAACGGATAGGGCTCGTCCGGCGTCCCTGGCGTCACTAAACCAGTCTCCCGCGCGGGCGCTCAACATTCATTCACCACGAGCCACGCTTCTCCGCACCCATTCTCCCGCTCAGCAGCAGCAGCAGCATTAGTCGACAAAAGTCCCCAGCACCAAGACGCCATACCTACCTACTTGCGACTCCAACTTCGGTGCACCTGCGGCTGCGGGGCATCGAATGCTGCTTTTCTTTGCCAACGTCTGGTCGAGTGACGACACCGCAACTGGATGGCAACAACACCCTCTCCAAGTCCGGTTTCTATTTGCGCGACCACCGGCTTTGATGGGGCCTCCCCCGCATCCGTCAGCAGACAACACCTGCATAGCGGCACATACGTCAAATCTCCCACTGCGGCACGTTGCGTCTACTCGGGTCCAGAGACAATCTCCTTAGGCCCCGAGACATGGACCTTTTAGTGCCCCCCACAGCTACATGGCCAGAAATGGATTAACATGCCAGCCAAGCTACGCCACTAGTCAATATACTTATCTTTTGCAGTAAAAACCACCTTTTTTAAGTACCACTACTTCCACCAAAGCCAGTCAACATTTACCCACTTTTTCCGACGTCTTCGAGTCAACCTCATTCCTCGACTTAGGCCCCCTCGCCCACTTGCCAACCACACCACCATGATACCCCTGCTTACCCTACATCAAATTAACCCCGAAAAATCCCTAAAAAATGGACGATATTCGCGACGGCGAGGATATCGAGTTATTCGACGATTACGATAGCGACTTTGATATCGCTGACGACTTCGAGGATCCCGACGCCTCTGTGCGGCGCCACGTTCCTATCAGCCTCAGGGTCGTCAACAACCCTCGTCGACTACCCTCTGAGAGGTCGACTACTGAAGAGATCGCCGTCGGCGCGCCGACGCTGCTGTGGGTGCGTACCTACCTACCTCCACCTCCAGGCAAGCAAAATCCGCCGCCAGATCCCCAGCCAGCTATTCTATACGACAACGAGGCAGTATGGCGTAACCCTCACATGCCCAGCCCTCTGCCAGGTATTTGGCGCGACGAAGAGCCTCCAGACCCTACTACTGCCACCGCCTACCGCAAGCTTCTCACGCAGTACTTCAACCGCAAGATCAACCTGCCGCCTGGCCTCTCGCCGCTACTGATATGGCAAAAATTCGTGCCTCCTTGGATGGCCGAGCAGTGGGCAGATTGGACCAACCAGAAGTCAGAGATACGCCGCCGCGAGTGCGATCCTGCCGAGGCCGTCAAAAACCCTGCCTGGGCACCTCGCCAGCCCTGGCGCACGAGTATGGCGGAGATATACGTCTTTTTAGGCGTACTTATCTATATAACCGTCCATCGAGAGCATGCCCTCAGCAACTACTGGGTTAAGAGTGCGCTTCGCCCTAGCCACCCTATCGATCGATGGCTCTCGCGCGAGCGTTTTCAATAGCTGTATCGCCACTTCTCGACCTACAACCCCCACACTGAGAGCCTCCGCAACGTACGTTTATCGATATACGAGAAGGTCGCCCACTGGAGCAACTAGCTACAAGTAGTGTCAACGCAGTTGTAGACGCCTAGCAGTCACGTTGCCGTCGACGAGAGTATAGTCCGCTACCAGGGCCGCCACTTCGACATCCAGCATATGCAGGGCAAGCCCATACCCATCAGCTTCAAAGTATAGGTAATCAGGGAGGCTGGGTACTTTTTTCGCTAGGCTTGGCATACAAACAAAGGCCCAGCCATTCCCTCACTCGCATACTTACCATCAGAAACCAAAGAGTTAGCCCCCACAAGAGCAGTCGTTGCCTACTTGGTCCTTTCGCTGCCAATACCGCCTGGCTACCAACAGCAATACCACCTCTTTATCGATAACTTATTCACATCCATCAACCTTCTCCAATACCTCCAACGCCGCAATATTATCGCCACAGGCACCCTACGCAACACTCAATACAGCAGGGTCAGCCCTACCCTCAGTAAGCTCAGAAGCCGCAATAGCAAGGCCAAGAAGATGCCGTAAGGTACTATATACTGTGAGAACACCAGCAACAGTATAGTCTGCCAGCTTCTGTTCAAGGATAGGTCCCCTGTTTTGATAGCAACTACAGGCTTTACTAGCTTCAAGTATGCCTACCCAAGGCTCCAGAAGAGGCCTCGCAGTGGCGCAACCTATGCTGCTACATCACAAGCTCCTTTTAAGTCCCATAATGCCATCACAGGCGAGATTACTATCACACATACAAAGATGCTGCCCTTCCCTCAGTTCTGCTATGCATACAACCAATACATAAATGCTATCAACATTAGCAACCAATACAGGGCTGACAGCTGCCACAGGCGTCATATACGCCGCAGCAGCTACCAGGCTCTGAATTTCAACTTCAACCTACCTATCAGTATGACCAACACATACCTCTCTTTTCGTGAGGCTTAGCATGATACCCATACGCATAATAACAGCAGCGAAAAGTTCACTTAGACGCAATCCAGTTTTCGACAACGCCTCTTCGAAGAGATTATCACTACATACAGAGAGGCAGCTATCATAGCTCGCAAGTCTATACCTATAACAAAACAGACTTCTAACCAGCCAAATCACACCCCTACATCATTACCAGGGAGGAGGCAGTATATATAGTGCTCTACAGCATACAAGCGTAAAGTGCTTAGCGAGAGGGACGTCAATACCTCATTTAGTGACCATCAAACAGCCTACAAGTGCCAGAAGTGCGGCGTGGCATTGCACAAGCAGGAGTGCTGGGATGCCTGGCATGCCCGTGAGGGCGCCAAGCAGGGTTAGGCCGGGTTAGGGAAAGTCTACAGCTCAATACAACACTTCGATTGGACGCCTCTACAGCCATTGCCCCCGCCACAAGTGTCTTTTGCCGATGTACTGCGGAGTCTGAGGCCCTCTGCTGACTGGCTGTACCTGACGGGATCTAAAAGGTCCATGTCTCGGGGCCTAAGGAGATAACAATATTGGAAGCACTCGGCCCTACCACCACCACAACTGCCACCATCATCACCACCATCATCACCACCACTCAACGGCGATCCCACTACTGGATATTGGAGAAGCACCATCCTCTGCCCTGCTATCGCCACACCCTCGAGCATGTTGTGCTGTCACCACCAGTGGCGTCTCAACTGTCGTGAGCCCACGCTGGCCTGCGTCGTTTCAAGTTTATCCAAAGACATTCTCGTCGCTCCAGTCCCGCCTCAAAGCTGCAGATGGCTTTTCTGCAGTGTTCGAATCGCATCTGACCAGCGGCACCAGCACAAGCCGCGGCCTGGCGTCCCGAAGGCGTTGCACGTTCTAAATTAGACGGAGACGCTAGAGCACGTCGGAGTTAACAGTGTGTATTTCACTGCTGCCTTGAGACTGGAAATGCGACCGTCGCTTTCAGGTCGGCCCAGAATAGGGCCCCAAGACCACCTTCGGACGACGGGCGCAGACCCAAATGAGGCCCGGGCTCAGGGACAAGGACAGCACCGAGAGCTCTCACCTCGAGTCCAGTCGAGCGGACGACGTCCGACTTGACACTTTGGACGGGGAGGGGGGCGCCAAAAGCCCAAACGCTGGTCACCGACGATGCAGCTCATCACCCAAACCGGCCAGGAAAGACCCTGTCACCGCGGCACCAGCGATCCACAAGGCTTAGACCTTGGGGTTGGGACGGCATGCACTAACATGTCGATGTTCATATCCGTCCGATTTCTCTGATGGGCAGCCACCATGTCCGAAGTACCTGTGGCCACACACAACCAACCCTATCCGAACAGACCGGTCCATGCCCATCGCACCGCTTTGCTGGGAAGGGGCAGCTTGAGGGTGTGGACAATGAGCGTCTATTCAAGCCAATTGCCCCCTGCCCGCCAGTCTCTATCATGCAGCGACGGCGTTCTAGCCGCGCACTGAATTGCCCCAAGCTTGCTGGGTGGCCTGTAGACCGAAACGTGCGGCCGCTGCTAGCCAACCAGACGAAGCCAAGGGAGCAGAGGCGGGTGGTGATGTTGACGAAGGCAGAAGCTAGAACACCCTCTGTGCCTTCGATCGCTGATGACCAAGGAGCCTGTCATGATTGCTTGCCTCGTTGGCAGCGACAGGATCGGCGAAACACGCGCTCACGAGAGAAGCACGATATCCGACTTGGGACTTCGTATCACCAGGTGTCACTGACTCAAAGTTGACGTGCGAGGTCTTGCCGGGATAGCCAAGTCTACTGAGAATCTATTGGAGCTCGAGGGACGCTGAGGAACGAATGCCCCTTTCCAGTAACGGCGATGGATCGCGGATGGCTTTCTTCCAGCTAAACCCTGCAGGGCCGCGCCGTTGCAACCCATCTCACACAGCTTGCTCCAGGCACCTGGACAATCTTTGGGGGGACCTTCCAGAATAAGTCGAGGCATCACCGGCCAAAGACAACGACTTGACCAAACGGCACTTTGGCTGCGGGGTGTACACGCACAAGTGCAGGGTCCCACGAATGCGTTCCCTGCCAAGAACGAACCCTCTTCTGCGTCCACCAGGAGAGGACTAATCCGACCTTTTGAGTTCTCACTTTACGCAGGACAGCTAGAAATTGCACTCTCGTAAGGCTAACCTCCGCTGCTAGGTTGTCCCTGATTATGTGAGATGGGTCCAAGGTGGAACGCACACAAACGGGAGGATCTAGAGAAAACGGCGTTAATCGTGTGGCTAGATATACGAATTGCCATACTGGGAAAGCGTGCCCACTTTCGCCGTGCTCCCAGATTTTTGTACATCCAGTTCGACAGGAGACGATCGGTATGTGTAAGCCGCAAATCCACGGATCCGGTTGTCCACGGAGCCAGGCGGCTCAGAACTCGTCTGGCCCCGCTGAGCACGGCACAAGCAGGTATCAACGCTGATGCGATGGCTTCGGAAGGCGTTGTTGAAGGCCCATCCCATCCCGGAGACCCTGTCGGCCACCTTAAACGGGCATGTGGATTCGTGGAAGGGAATCCGGAATTCCACGCCAGCCCCTGCAATGGAGACGACAAAAGACCAAGCAGCGTCATCCCGCCCACGGCCTCAAAGCTGTACACGAGATAGCATGCCCAAATTGAGGAGTGACTACCTAGAAGGCTTCGTTCGGTATCAACTGGCATCGTCAGAAAACTTCTACTGCGCCGTTGACGAGCCGATGCGGGACGCGGAGAGGGCACAGCGGCACGGGTGGCCAGGCATACGCCGCACAGCACCCCCTGCCTATGGAGAACTGCAACGATGGCTGCCACGTTGATGATTGCCCATCAAAATGGAGACCCGCTGAACCAGGACCACCTTGGCTCAGGCCGCGGGCCAGGACGTGTAAGCTCCGAGAGTTCGGGACTCGCCCAACGACACGGTCGGACAGCATGACGGGTCCCAACTCCGACAACCAGCCGCACCGTCGACCGTAAATTGATCAATGAGGTCAAGCTTGATGACGAATGCGCTAGCCCGCCCCCCAGTTGCACAGACGCCAGCTTTTTGCCATCAAGATTGCACCGCGTGTGAGAGCACCCACTGGGCAATTAAACGCCGTTGGGAGGTTTCTCGTACGGGCGTTGCTGTGCGCCCTTTGCCATAGGCCCATCAAGTCTGACAATCCGTGTCTTGCTTGCACAGCACGGGGAGAGCACACATTCTCGAGGACAGCTGCCTGTGGGGCGATGTCTCTTTGCAGACCGCATTACCCTCACACGAGACACGGCACACAGCAGACGACACTGGACACTTCGCCAACTCAGATGCCGCAGTCATAGAGACATTCTGCCGCACGAGCTTCGAGGTGCCAAAAGCTGGAGACGCCCTTGGCTCTGTAATTGTTAGCGTCACCGACTTCTCTTCACATGCGGCAGGCGCATGGCCTCACATCGCGGATGGAGACGGTATGCTGGGTCTCCACAAGCCGCAAGGTCCTTTTGCACGGAAATTGCCCAAAGACGAAACTCGGCCGCTTCTCTGCCTCGCGACCTCGTCCAATCACCCACACCCACAGAATGCGTTATGATTACCACTTTGCGATGCGACTTCGGCCCCCAAAGTGGACAATCAACTCGCAAACTGTATCGGATGCTCTGCGCCGATCCGGACCATGTCCGCTACCCCAGATTCCAATCAATCTCGCCGTTCCGTACCAAAAAGTCGCCGAGCGGGCCATTCAAGTCTCCGATTCGTCAACAGCTCAGTAGACTTTGGCTTCTGAGAGGGCCCATCTTCAAGCCATCACAAACGCGGCTCCCGGTCATCGGCCTCAAAGCTCGACATTGAGGTTGTGGTGAGCGTCCAGAGCTTCTTCGCACCAGCACACGGATGTGCTGGGCCCGGCTTGCGGGCGCTCCTCTGATCTGTCAGCAGATTAGAAATGCGACCTCTGCGCGCGAGACGGGCAGCGGGCTGTTCCAGGCAACTGGTACTCTCTAGGCCCAATGGCGACAGAAGTCCCGTCAACAAGTGCTGGGCGGTCATTCGCCAGAGAGGATGTGCATGTTGCCTCCTGCCAACGAACCATGAACCACGGCCTCGTAGGGCGACGAGCAGCTTAGGGCTGGGCCTGAATGATGCGTCGTGTCACACCACCCGCGGCTGGCTGCATTGGCTGCTGGAGTGTACACAACTGCCTTCTTTGGTCCCCTTTCCGCTTGTACAGGAGCGCCCGCGATGTTCCGGGGCTCCTGCTGCCGATTTGCGGATACAAGTAAGGTATGCAAATGGGCGGCGTGGCCTGCAGCGACACGGCGACGTCATTTCGAAATGAGCATGTCGCAATTCGCAAGCTCTCACGCGACGCCTCCTCGAGGAGGGACTTCTATTTTCCTTCTTGACGGTTTCGTCCACGCCGCTTTTGCCCAGGTTGAGACACACGCAGCGGATTCCGCACCCCCAGACGTCATTTATCGTCTAGAAGGGCAGTTTCTTTCGGGTGCCCAGATGCATTTCTCGCGCGGTGGCTGAACCAGACAAATCATTGTTCACGGCCTTCTTATTCTCAGCACGACTTTTACGCGTACGCCTGTGGAAGCACATTATCTCGCAGTCACACATACTACCCATTAGACAGCAGTACACTTAGAATCCTTCCGCTGCCACCCCCAATATTCCTCCCAGCCCTACGAGGGACTGACCACCCTTTCTCTGTCGTGGTGTTGTGGACGCGCCCAAAGTCTGACATGCAGCATCGGATTCCAAAACGGTATGCTGCTGCCCACCCAGCTCTCAAACGAACCAGTTGCATTAATGTTGCCGCGAGGGGAAAGGCTTCAGCTCGCTGCAGTGCACCCGAAACGAAGAAGCCTTGTGTGCAGAGCCGTCATCTGCACCTTGGACGTGGCCAAGAATTGTTACATTTAGTTGCCCTTCCTGTTCATAATGCCGCGACGGTGCCGCCCACCGACAGAGCAACAAACCTCACCATGCGTCGCAGCTCGGCCTCAGTCGCGCATGGCTAAAGCGGGCAGCAATACTGCTCATTGTCACACACAGACTGGCTAAAATGGACCCTCCGTGCAACCTCTCGCCGTTGTTTGGCGGGCGTGATATCAAATTTCAAGACCGAGCCTGCCAATTGATGGTCTTGTCCACCCCGCAGAGATCGAGCAGCCCACAATAGACTGGATCGTTCTGTTCGGCTGAGAAATGCAACGGTGCGATCCCTCCCGCCGCCTTTGATGAAGTTCGTTGTGCGCATGGATGATTTGGCTCATCGGGAGGATTCAACGTCTCGCCGCCGACGCTCTGCGGGGAACGTGACCAAGAGATGCCAGGGACACACGCCCCCCTCCTGAAATAAACGGCGATCAAGCAAATCGGTGGAGGAAACCGACCGCTTCAAAATGGCGCATTTAGCCCACGGCGATGCAGAAGCCCCTTACGATATACCACACATGCGGGCGTACCAACAGACGTTTCTTGGGCGCATCCGATCCTCCATCTTCACCTGCAGTCTCTCTCTCTCTCTCTCTCTTCCTCTCTGCAAGACAGGAACAAGAGCCTCGGCTGTGAGGTCCTCGCACAAACTTTCCTTGTCAGCCACATCAGAAGGGCTCTGAGCCAATTGTCAGCGAACGCTGATGAATCAATTTAAATGGGGAACTCGGTCTCCCTACCGACTTGCCCATGCAGTAAGACGAGAAAGAACATTCCATGAGCCGTGGCAAGGTGAGACAGTCTCGAAAAAAAGGTCCCATGGGCAGATTTCCAGCTTGCCTCGACGATTCGGATGACACACTTGCTGCTGGCACAGTTTTCACTCTCGCGGTCGGACTTGGATGATCCAACCCCGCGGCTGCTGGCTGCTGGCCGACTCGGCCCAGGCCCGCCGATGGAAGTCGGAGCAGTTGGGTTCGTCGAAGGTTTGCGGACCTCGAACGTGACTTGAGATACGACCGTCCGGGGAATTGGTAAGACGCACGGTTCGTAGGGCTAGACGATTCATGCGTCGTGGCTGATGACGGCCTGTTTACTGGCATGTCTCAACTAAGAAGGGGCGACGTCTGAGAGACTAGGGACGAAAATCCGATCTCGAAGCTCAGCACCCCCCAGTGGTTTGATACACCTCGTCGTCGTATTTCGGCCATGCAAAATGAAGCAGATTCTGGGACGAAAGACGACTCATGGAACGCGACGGACCACGACAACAGACGGACGGGTGTATGTGGGATGGGCACATATGGCTTGTCTCACGACACAAGTCAGCCTCGTGTGCGGGTGTCTGTCTCCCGTCTCTCTCGCTCTCCTTCTCACCTCAGACCAGTCCGACCTAGCCAGCGCTCCCTCCTGTGCTGTCCTTGGGTTTGTGACCGTGGCTTGAGCGGGGATGCGGGTGATCCTCTCCAAAACTGTGGCTGAGGCTCCGGCGGCAGCGAGGCGTGGCCGCACAGGGAGGCCGATCCCATGGGGCCACACGGACCAACCACCACACGTCGTCCGGACACTGGGGCATGACAGATTCTAGGCTGCAGAATTACTTTTGTTTCTATTTTGAAAAAAAAGCACATCATCTCGATTGCCACTGTGCATGGTTCGGCCCTCTTTGGTTTTCTGTCGAGATCATGACCAGCGGCCGGCCGGAGAGGTGTCATCCGAACGGCCGTTTGTAGACTCTAGGGGGCCGATATGGAGACTGAAAGATATTATTTACAAAGGATTCAATGGAGAACGGGGCCCGGGCAGGGTATCGCAGAACAGAAAGGCGACTGCTGTCGGTGAGAAGGATGCCAGCACTACGCTGTCATTCTCCATTCTCCGACAAACTCCTGTCAAACGGATATGGTCCGGACCACCGCCCCCCTCTTGATCCGGACTCACGGCGTTTGTAAGCCGGGGATCTCTCGTGTCCTCGTAGGGCAGCTGTTTCCCACCTGTCTGAAGTGCGTGAAGGAATCACGGGGTAGGGGTGGTGGTGTTCAACGGCCGCAGAGAACCTGTCATGAACCATGGCGGAATCCCGCTCAATTTCGACGAGATTGACTACCCTAGGATAACGCCGTGTTGTGTCCCATGAAGCGACGGCGGCGGCATCTCCTGGGGAAAGATTCTTCAACAGCTTGACGCTCTTGGAGACCATGTTCTAGCCCTCTTCGAGATTTCAAATACCGCATCCCATGGGATTTGGCACAGTCCGCCTCAAGCAAGGAACCTGGCTGGAAGACGGCCTTGCGTGTTCTTCTCGTCCCCGTCGGCCCCGACTTGGCCTGCCTCGTTATCACGTATCGAGAGGTCCGCTTTAGCCGCTCCGTTGTCCATCACGAAGTATCACCATACGTGGCTCTCTACATCCGGAGCTGCTGCTACCTGCCCGGTCCTGGGTTGACCCCTCTCATCAGCGACATCATTTCCCTACTTGGCAATGGACAACCCTCACCCCTCCCTGGCTGGCTGCAGCGACGATGTTCTCAACAAAGTCCTGCCATCGAAGGAAAACGACCTCAGTACAGCTTCCAGACCCCGGTGGCCAAATCTAACCCCCGTCATAGCTCCCTGAGAGAAGGGAGCGGATGATGGAGGGGTATCGTCCTCCATCACTCCCCCCATTCACGCCCCTAATAGCGTCGTCTTCACTCTTCCTGTCCTTGCCCTGTCCTCGTCTGTCCTGCCCATGTCTGGCTGTCCTATCCCATCACGGCCCAGGCCTACCCTTCTCAGCAGGAGAGGCAAGGATCGAGATCCTCCCGTCCAACTCCTTTCCCTCGTCTTGGGTTTGAATTTTCCCTTGCCTGCGTGCTTCTGCCCTGTTCCCCTCTTCTCTTGCTCCTGCGGCGGCAGGAAGAAGGGCCGTCAAGCTCAGGCCATTCGCGGCCTCTTCCTGGGGTTTCCGTACCTGTACCTGTGACGGGGTGGCTGTACCCTCTACCTTGCCCGCCCCTTCGCCTTGTTCGTCCTCTAGGCTTCCTCCCTTGTCCCCGGTCCTGCCCTGCCGCTTGCTCGACCTGTCGGGCCCGAAGGAGAAATCGAAGCTGTATGCGGAAATGAGAGGCAAGCGCGGAGATGCGCGCTGCAAGCTTTTTTTTTTTGCTGCCTCTGATCAACTCCATTGCTGCGGTCTGCGGCTGCGGCTAACGATGATGATGATGATGCTGCGGTCTGAATCACTCGCTACGCGAAGCTCATTTGCTTTGCTTCTTGGTATGTAATCATATCTGCCTGCTAGCCCCCCCCCCCTCTCCTCTTCCCACCCTTTGCGTAGTATCACCGGGGTCCTCCGCGGGATATCTCGCGTCGAGGTAGGCCCGAGTGGGAGAAGCAGCAGCCACCACCACCATCGTCAAGGGTGTACGGAGTGTGCGGCAGGAACCTGCAGCATCATGTACGTTTGCTGGGCATATGTTGGTCCCTACAACCGACGGCCGGCAAGGTACGATAGATAGCTTCTGTCATGAGAGGAAGGTAAAAGAGGACTGAAGAAGCGTATTCGTAGAGGCAAGATAGAGGGAAAGGGGGGAGGAGGGGTGCGAGAGCATGCTGCTGAAGGCAGGCAAGTTCCGGCCAAACCACATTGTGCTGTCTGTACACACACCTCTCTCTCGCTCTCTCTCTTTCTTCTCAGTCCGTCAGGCCACTTGGGATGATGTGCTTCAACTCGAATCCTCCATGATGTTTTGCCGCCGCCGGTCACCGTCCGCTTCCCCGGCATGAGGAAGGGGAGTGAGTGGCAGCCATGTTGGTTAAACAAGAAACAAAGGATCGCAACGAGCAGGAAATGCAATGCCATCACGCCCCAACCAACATACGCGCTCAGGGAAAACAAGAGAATCGGTGTTGGAAGAAGAAGCCACAAACTCGCATGACACTCCACACTCCCCCATCCATCCTCCACATGCCGTTGCCG
Organism: Colletotrichum horii; assembly: GCA_027406005.1. Lineage (NCBI taxonomy): Eukaryota > Fungi > Ascomycota > Sordariomycetes > Glomerellales > Glomerellaceae > Colletotrichum > Colletotrichum horii. The sequence continues at coordinate 4,287,457 of JANVYB010000001.1, read as the reverse complement.
TTGCCGCCGCCACCACCAACACCAACACCAACACCAACACCACCCGAACGGGACACACTCGCGCCCATACACATTGCCAGAAAAAAAAGAGCTTCTTTTGGGTTGTTCCTTCCCATCTTCCCCATCTCCTATCCTACCCTTTCCAGCAGTCGAGACGAAACGGAACTAGAGCATGCAGATGCAGGTCTATCCATCGCATTAGGAAAAGGAGGCAATTCTTGTTTTTCTGCTTTCCTTTAGGGTTATCGGCAAGGCAAGACAAGATCTGGGAAAATCCAAAAGGAGGAAAGCCAAAAAAGAGGGTGTCCAGCATCAGAAGCAACAGGCGGCATCGTCAGAACCAGCAGCGCAGCAGGCAATAAACTTTTTGAGCAAGATAGCGGATCTTGCTCGATGTGGGATCGTGAAACCTAACGGTTCAGCTTTGATCGAAAACGGCATGCGCTTGTGTACTCCAGATATACCTTATCGCCAGGTCTGGAATATCATGGTTCAGGGGTGAATGAACTCAATGACCGCTGCTTCCCACGTCGATAGACACTCCGGGTGCCATAGCTCCCTATCCGCGCCGGACGGCCAGAGTTGGGGGAACGGGGACAAGCTGGAGGGGTAGCTGTCACAAGCTTCACGACGGCGGCGGCGACGACGACGACTACTTCATGTAGACAAGAAACTGAGGGAAAAGCAAAAGGCTTGTGAAAGGTCTCTTTTCGGTGTATTCAACAACAACCAGGGGGGATATCAATTAACGGAAAACGAAAAATGGAAAAAAAGCTGGCCCTAATAGAGAAGGAGTAGCAATCCAAATAGCAAGAAACATGCTTTGCGTCTGGTATTCCCGTCTGGTTTTTTTTTCTCCCCTTCCCTCCATATGCCGCTGTGTCGCTGTATGCAGGCTCGACGCCGGCCCTGGACCCCTAATGCTCCTTTTCTCCGCGCGCACGCGCGCGTGTGCGTGCTCTCACTCATCCGCCCGACCACCATCTTCTTTTCCTGTCCTCTCTTCTCACAATCTCCCGTGGCGAGCCTTGAAAATCGCCACCTTGTCGTCGTAAAATAGAATTTCGCGGAGTCGGAGGCGAGGCCGCGAGGGGCCGTGATCCGCGTCGCGCAGAGATTCGTCGTCCGAGTCCTGGGCCGCAGATGCCTCCGACTGCGTGTCGTCCGCGTCCACTGCGCTTGCTGGGGTATCATCGTCGTCGTCGTCTTCCTCTTCCGAGGTTTCTTCATCCATCTGGCTGGCCGTCTCCTCGTCCGTGCCGGCATTGTCGTCTTCGTCATCCTCGTCATCGACACCGGAGTCATGTGCCATGACTCCGTGGTTGTCGACCGTGACGCTGGCAATCGAACCGCCACTCTCCTCCGCCGGCTTGCTCTCCAAGATCTCAAAGCACTTTGTTGAAATGCCGACATAACACAGCTGAATCTCAGGGCGTAAGGTTATGATGTCCACCATCTGCAAAGCCAATTCTCTTGGCTCAAAATTGCCGACTATGTGGTCAGCGACGTGCTGAAGATTCAGCGATCGCAAATGCGGAACGTTGGGCAAACGCTGAAGGAATGTGTGCTGTGACAAGACCACCGGGGTTAGCTTTGGTCTATTTTTGCAGGTATGAGGTGGCAGAGGTTATCGTGCCACAGTAATCGAGGACGTCATGAGTATTTCAGCTCACAAGCCAGAAACCAACCAGCAGCGAATTTCACATGCCACAGATAACACAAAAAAAAAAAAAGTCACTTACCCAGTCTTTGTAGTGCAGTGATATGGCGAGCTCCCTGAGGTTTGACATCCGTCCACTCGTCATGTACAGCAACATGTCCGTCGACAACACCCAGTTGCGCCAACGAGAGTTGTCCGCTGGCACATTGCCGTTCTTCCGATCCGAGCTGTCCAGTAGAACCTTTTGCAGACTTGACCGATGTTTCTTAATGACCCCCTTGAAAACCTGCTCAATGGTCGCAGGCTGAGGCCCTACCCGTCGACGATCCTGCAAAAACAGCACCTCCAAACTGTTGGGCGCCAGGGTGTCCCTCAGGAAGCTGACCAGGGCACTTGAGACGGTGTCGGTATGGATGCTCTTGAGGCAGAGGTGATACTCCATGGGCTGCTTGCTCGCGTTCGCTGCATGTGATCCGAGCCTCGATGCAGGCGTTGGTGCGAACTGCCGCCGCAGGCCCTTCCAGAGGTGCTCGCTCTGGACGCAATCCAGGATGGTGATGTTGGTCAAGACCGTCCAGTCAAACGCTTGAATGCACACCTGGATCGAGAGGTTGACGCGCTCGAGTTCAAGGGTGCGCAGCTTGAGTTTGCCATCCAGCCTCTTTCGCGGAGTCCGCGGGGATGCGTATGAATGCTCGTTACCGACGAGAGTGTTCTGCTGCTCGGATGGACGATCCTCCTCCACGGAAGCGCCGTGGTCTTGCTCGGGGTAGGTGATCACGTCCTCTGCAGTCTGGTCTCCGAGCTGATCCTCCGAACCAACCTCAGTGGCCTCGTCTGCGGGTGCGGCGTCGTCTTGGCCGGCGTCCACATCGACATGCTCGTTCGTGTCCAGAGCCGGCAAGGTCTCGGTATCGTCTGCGTCCGCACTCGCGTCGTTTGACGGTTGCGTCGCCGGCGCAGATAGCAAAGGCGCCTTCCCCCTCGACCGCGAGCTTGCCTTCCGACGAATGTCATAGACCCGACCGACGAGCACGCCCAGGACGCCGCCCAGCCGCTTGTCTCCAATGGAGCTCTCGCCAGGCCATCTGGCTTCGCGGTCGATCTGGTGCAGGTCGGGGCCGTCCCACGGCTGGGCAAAGTCCTTGTTCACGGCCTTCTGCGAGATACCGACGCGAAGTTCCTGCAGACGGTCTTTGGATCTCTCAATCACCATGGCCATCTCATCCAGGTAGGCAAGCTCGTCAATGTCCAGCACGGTCAGGCTCTTCAGCGGAGGCAAGACGCAGAAGGTGGGAAACTCGACCCGTGTCTCGGCGTACGGCAGCGCAGGCCGGGGCACGGGGTGGGCGGGCCCGGTGATCAGGTAGCCGATGGCGGTGGCGTTGTTGTTGGCGGACGTTGCCGGATGCGGAGGAGCCGGACTCGAAGCTGTCGACGATGTCGTCCCCTCGTAGTTGTCGTGCCACCTCACCCAGACCTTTTCCAGCTTCGATTCGCCGTCTTGGCTGTGCTCCGGGATGGACGCTAGTGCCATAAAGATGTCGGACAGGACGCCGGTGGGCATGTCCCAGACGAACGCCTCCAGGTTGACCATCTTCTCGACGGCCAGCGCCACCAAGGTACCCAGCATCTTGCCGCTCTCCTTGGAGATCATGTATTCCGCAACCCAGTCGGTCGGGCCGTTGCCCAGCGAGAACTTTCTAGTGTACTTAGCGTAGTCGTTCTTCGGTCTCCGCTTGAACGGGATCGGGTTCGCCATGTTGTACGTGGGCTCGAGCATCTTGCGCGTTCGATGGGCGAACGAGCTGCCGAGACAGATGGTGGACAGGCCGTAGGTGAGGGCGTCGACGCTCTTGCTGTCGGACGTGTTCATCTGGGTGGCATCGGGCCAGACAATGTCAAATCTCGAGTAGATGTGGGGGATCGCGAGGTTGTGGAGGTTCGAATTCGTCAGAGCGAGAGACGTGAGGTCGTTCGTGTGGGTGATCTACAAGCGCAAGAGTCAGCGGGAGGGCGAGGCACCGGCGGTCCATCGGGACTTGCCTCCTTAATGATCAGCCGCAAGACGTCCACTGGCAGCTCGAGCAGGGTGAGCTTCTTGCCCGACGACTTGGTGGACGTGACGGCGTCCCACTCCTTGTCCTTGCCCTTCATGAGCTTGCGCATGATGGCGGAGGGATCCTCTCCGGCGTCGGTGTCGTCGTCGTCAACCACAGTCGCATGGTTCCCGTATGTGCCGTCGTGGATGGGAACGACATGCTGGTTCGGATGCGACTGGGCGAATTGATGCGTGGTAGGGTCGGTTGTTTGCAGGGCTGGAGCCATGGTGAGAAGGGCTCAGCGCATTCTTGTCGAGGTTCAGCTAGGTCGGTGGTCGGGCGAGATGGCCTCTCAGGTGCGACTGCTGATGGAAGCGCAGGACGGGTGAGAAATGCCAGGACGGCGAGGAGTGCGAGATCGTGGTTGTCGGGAGGGGAGGGCGCGTCTGCGGTTTTGAAGCTGGCGCCGGGTCAAAGAGCGCGCGGTAGAGGCAATTCGGGGAAGGACTGCCGTCAAAGAAGGCAGGAGTGATATTCTTTGTCGACGGTTCAGTGTGTATCGGGCGACAGCAATGGTGAATGCGAGCCAATCATGTCCCGACCATGGACAGGTTCAGGGATCGTGGTGATGTTGCGGCTCTTCGGTGAGGAGGAAGCGGCGGCGGCGATGGTGGTGCGTTGGCTGGTCGGACGTTGTCGATGGGTTCGCCGGCCAGTTCCTGTCCAGCCTTGCTCCGCGCTAAGGTGACGACGGTCTGGTCGCTTTTTCCCCCCAGATATTACTGAGGTGTGTGTACGTACCTCCTGAAGCCGACGACTCCCAAAATAATGACCCAAGAAAAACAGTTGAGGTGTGCGAAGGCGGGGGGAAACGCCTCCAAAATTCAGGTGAGGAACTTTGAATGGTGAGGCAAAGCGAGCGGCAGTCCAGCGGCCAAGCAGGTTCGTCCGTCAGGTGGAAGGCGCTGCGGTAGGTAAGGTAGGTATTGCGACTGCGGCACACTGTGACGGCGGTAGGGGACCCATTCGCCGCAGCGATCCACAGGTACCCCAGAATTGATTCAGCCAGTAGTGTTTGACGCCAGAAGGGACACCTGACAAAGTACCGCCTTTGGCCCCGTCTGCGGCGCCGGGGACAGTGGAGGAGCTCCAGCTTCGTTTGAGGTCCAGTGGCAACCAGCAAGTGGGCTGGCCAAACGGCAGTCGGCGGTGCTGCTCTGCTTCACACAGACAGGCCTGCCACGCGTGCCACGATCCAGGTAGATTAAGCGCACCTACAAAACGTCCAAAAACCCCGAGCCGGGTGGAGGGACACGGGATTCACAGCCTCTGGGTCGACAGTCTGATTTGAAGTCTCGGCCGGCTGGGGAAGAATCGACTCGACGTCTTCTGTGGTCTGCCTGCATCCTCTGTACCAACAACAACAACCCTTTCCTTGGATGCTTGGTCGCTCATGGGTGCAAGGTTTTAAAGACACCACACAGCGCCGTGCTCAATCTGGGCCATTTCAGCTCCAGATACACCCAACTCACCTACCCAACTCCCCAGCCCAGCCCTGCTCAGGTGCTTCAGCTCAGCTCAATCTCGCGCTGACTGCAGTTCTCTACGATCCGCCCTGACGTCCCAGTGTCCGAGAGTCCTCCTCGATGGGCGGAAGCCCGGTCGCTGCGCACGATGGGAATTAAGCTTTTTACATGATCTCCGCGCCATCGATCTTCAGTTGACATCCGGGGGCCGTCACCTGTCTGAGCTCCAAGAGCTGCCTCGCTCCGTGTTTCCGCGGTCCATCTTGCAGAAGCCACGTTCAGGGAGGAGAGAGTCAGGGCGCAGGTGCCTGCAATTGAAACCGCTCATCCGGGAAGGCTGTCGCCGACGAGATGCCTCGGGGGCGCCGTCGTGGTCAATTCGCTCAACGGACTTGTAGGACTTTACGGACAATGGCTTGAAGGAGGACAACGACGGACATTGGAGCAGTAGAGGGGAGACGGGGCGCAATAAAAAACAAAATACCACGACAAACCAGAACCCGACGTCGCGTCGACGGCTGCCGGCTTACACGGCCAAATCTGGTCAGCAGGGCCGTCGCCTCGGATCGGCTCAACTAAGGCATTGTGTACGAGAGGTCACGACCCCACGAAAAGGGCCGCGACGGTGACGTTTTACGGCCATGGAAGGGTCATTCCGACGCGGTTTGCCCTGCGACGCAGACTGACTGGCTTGGCTCCTTTACCGCACGTATTACCGTGATGAGCCGCGCCGTCTGAAGTGTCTGCGGCGTGCTTGTGAGTGATGGCTGCTGGTATGCTAGGCATCCATATGACACGAGGCAGTCGCTGGTGTTGACGCATCTATCCCGGCCCCGAACCGTTCTTCTCAAGCTCAGCATCGCGAGGCCACGGTCACCTCTTTCCAAATGCCACTTGTAAACTTCGCTCAAGGCAACGGTGGTCTTTCCAGTGTTACGATTCACCATTCGCTGGACCGTAAACACCGTGTCTTCCATGGCGAGTTGTTATTGTTGCTGCTGTCCTCCCATCGAAAGACGCGGATACTTTAAGTCGCCCTTCCCCGCCATGGCCCGCGTTATCTAAAAAGTACCTTCCCGTCCTCCAAGACCACACCGGACCCCTCTCCTCCACACCACACCAGCTACCTTCCACCACCACCACCACGCTACCAGCCGCCCTCCCCCAGCTGTCGCGCGCATACTCGTCCGGAAAAAAGCACTATTTATTATGCGCTCTTACCGCCTCAACTCTCCAGTCTGACTACAGCCGTAAACAACATCACTTCATCACGTCGCGACGATAGAAGCTTGCACCAGCGTTACATCAACCACCCTACGTCCCGACGCCCCGCAGTTGAGCCCCGTGCATCGTCGTCATCACAGCCCAACGGAGTCGACTCCTCCAGCACCCAAACCAACTGCATCCATCCCCAACCCGAGCGGTCTACCCGACGACACCGCGCCGACTCTTCCTGAGATATCCCAGCCCGTCGACGAATACAACCGCAACCATGGCCGACTTCGTAGTCAACCTCTGGGAGTCCATCTTCACCCCCGGCCCGACGCCCACCCTCCTGGTCGCCACCAACGCTACCTTCGCCGCCCTCCAGGTCCTCCTCCTCGTGCTCCTCGTGAGCACGTACAGCATACACTTTGCCATCCTCTCTTTCATCTCCGGCGGCCTGTGGTACAGCATAAACTGGTTCGCCCGCGAGGTGGCCCTCCATGCCGCGCAGGAGGATGCTAAGAAGGCGCTTGGGGCCGACACCGCCGCTCCCGCCGCCACGGACGATAGCGACACCGAGGTCGAGGGCGCGGCGTCCGGTCGTAAGAGGAGGGTCGCCAGGTCTCGCGCCGCCGGCACCACCAGCCAGGTCGATACGGAGGAGCAGAGGCAGGAGGCGGAGCTGAAGCGCAGGGTCGCTGCCGCTACGGAGTCGGGTGTCGAGAGTAGCAATGCCGATGGCACGCAGTCGAGCGTGAGCACCGAGGACGAGTGGGAGAAGGTGTCAGAGGCCGAGAACGAGAAGGACAAATGAGGGGCGAGACGGAGTACCACATTTACGACGCGCTTAAATCCCGTCTAGCGATGCGATGCGATATTCTATTATGACGACAGGGAGTTACGCATCGGCGCGATGAGACATTCGAGATACCCTTGGGCAGCGTCGGTATGATGGGCTTGGAGAGGCACCACACAGCGAAACAGACTTGTACATATCGTTCTCGTAGCATGCTCCATAGGGGCAGCTCAGTACAAACATTTGACACAAAGAAGCAAGCATGCCGATGGAAAGTGTTTGCATACAAAGACGCTCTTTTACGTCCGGCAGGTCTCAAAAGGTCTCAAAAACATGTCCATCCCAAACTCCTAGATTGACCAACCCCTTTCCTCCTAGGCAATTGCTGCAACATGATACTGCCGTCTTCCGAAACGCCGTCCCATGCCCGTGTTAGTTTTACAACGTCAGGTACCTCAGCCGGTACCCGCTCTCAAAGATTCTTCAACTTTCGTGTGGCGAAAGCAGCAACTACGGCACACATGGCGCCGATGAAGAGACAGACGGCGATGGCGTTCGGGCCGTCCGTGTTGTGGTGCTCCTCCTCCGGCGCGTCCGACAGCTCGGGGCTCTTGCCCGGTTCCAGGATCGAAAAGACAATAGAGCTGATGAAGGTGCCGATGAATTGCGGCAGCGTCGTGTAGATGTTGAGGATGCCAAAGTAGATGCCGGAGAGCTCGCCGGTCGACGAGGACGGCTGCGTGTTCTCGTCCGGCCCGTGTTCGAGGTGCAGCGGCTGGTCCTGGCCGAGCGTTGGCAGCTCAATGTTGGAGGCGTCCGATAGGCGGCGGTATGCCGCGCCGCCGCCGCCTCCTCCTCCGCTCAGCTTGTTGACTTCGACACCGAGGAACGCCGACGGCGCCCACATGGCAATCGTCCAGGAGAAGCCGCAGGCGGCAACGAGGAACGTCGCGAACCGGAAGCTGGTGGCAAAGGGCGCCAGGGACATGGCGGCCGCGAACATGAGGTGTCCAAAGATCCAGGCGGTCATGAGGTTGGGCTTCTTCTTGCTGAACTTCTCCAGGAACGGAGCGATGGCCCGCGGCGGCCGGGCCGTAAAGTTGTCGTCGTCCGGCGATTTGACGATGAGAGGCAGCAGCCAGGCGCCGATGAAGGTGATGGTCGAGTAGATGACCAAGGCCATGCTGCCGATGCGACCAATATCTCCCAGCGCGTCCTTGGAGTCCTTGCCATCCGCGGCGGCGTCGTAGCGGAAGTACGTCTCGCCGACCCACGTGGTGCTGTAGAAGAGGAATGGGAACCAGCCGATCCAGGACCAGAACTGAGCCCAGCAGATGGCCTGGATTCTGGGCGGCAGATGGAGCAGTGTCGACCAGATCTGGCGGAACACTTTGAACTTTCCGGTGGCCTGGCGCGGGTCCTGTCTCGTCGACACGAGGACCCTCTCCGTCACGGCCCAGCAGGTGACTGCAGACGAGAACAGCATCATGAAGGTGGCAATCACCGTGAGGATCTGAAACTGCGAATCGCCCAGCCACGTGCCAAAGATGCCAACCAGGTCTACGGCTCCTGCGATGTAGCCCAGCATGTGCCCAATGGCAGACATCCTGCTGGCTATGCAACTTGTTAGTGAGCTACCACGAATCCGCCCGGGGCCCACTTACACCAAGCAGCGCCGGTCTGCTGCTTCTCAATCGGCAGCGTGTCGACGATCAAGCTTCTTGCGCAAGACATGACTGGCAAGGGGTCAGCTGGTGGTGCGCATCGTTGGGGAAACTGATCCTACCGGCGTTGATGGCAAAATCCACGACGTAGATTGCCAGCACGGCCAAGATGATGGTGAATACGCGGGCAGTCTCCTTCTCCGAGATGAATATTCCCACAATCTCCTTGGTGAAGCCCAATATCGCCAGGGCGAATGCCGTGATGATCGAACCCAGCACTATGAAAGGACGTCGCCTGCCCCATTTCGACTTGGATTCGTCCGCGATCGCCCCGACAATGGGCTGCACCACCAGACCAGACAACGGGCCTGCAACCCAGACCAGCGATGTGTTACTCTTCGACAGGCCAAGGTTGAGGAGGTATGGTGTGCAGTCTAACAACCAAGTTAGCCAAACGATGGCGCGCACAAGCGGCGAGGCGACGTACAGGTCATCTCAATTCCCCACGTAAAGCTGCGTTGCGGTAGAATTAGTCAAATGGGCCCAATCGGCAACGAACGAGTGCAACATACGTGATGCCGAGGGTGTTGAACGTTAGGAGAACCATGCGCATGGCCTCGGAGCTCCCCCTGATGGAGGGCTGCCCCGACCAGCTCGACATCTCGGCGGGGTCCTGCTCTAACACGAGAGCGTCGTCTTCGGCGTTGTCGCTATCGTCGCCGTCGCCGTCGCCGTCGTCTGAATCTTCTCGTTCGTCTGCTCCGCGAGCACCGGGTACTCTTCTGGGCTCCTCTCTGTGCACTTGGGGCGGTTTCCGCAACTTGGAAAGGTCATCAAGCTGGACAGGGCTGCTCCTGTCGTCGTCGAAGCTCGAGGATGATCGCGAGGGTGTTCGAATGGGCGTGGATTTGCCGCCCGAATCGTCCGAGGGTGGGTGGAGAGTGGAATCGTGCGACAGCGTCGTAGAGGACGACGTCTGGTCCATTTGAAGATCCGGGGAGGATGGGGGAGAGGCCAGGTGGACCAGCGATTTTAAAGTAAATGCCGGGGGGCGTCGCGGCCGCTGCGGATGTCAGGACCGGACGGCGGCGCGCGCGTCATGCCCACAGCTCGCAGTGTCTGGCCAGGGATGTTTCTGGTCCTCTGGATGCGAGGTGCAGCGACAGGTGCAGAGCCAAGGGACCAAGGGAGGGTTGGTGAGAGAGCTGAGGAAGCTCTGGTGGGCCGGGCGATAAAAGTAATATGGGGACGGATGCGCGCTGCAGCGTATTGCACGAGGGGAGATTTGACCGGGCGGCGTGGAAGCACGCGCAAGGGAGATGTGCGATACGAGAGATTGGGGTCTGCTCAAAGTGGCCGGTGAGATGGAGCAGGCGGGAGCACAAACTCTGGCGGCTGCGGGCGGTCGGGATAAAGTATGTAATGATTAGGTACTGGATGCCGGGGATAGGGGCGGCGCATTTGATACACGGACGGACCAAGAGAAAAAGAGAGCATGACGGACGGTGCGGACGGGGTCATCGGCTCCAGCTAGGAGAAGCAGAGGGGATGCGTGGCTTGATGGAGAGATACTGCGACATTCGTGAAAACCTACTGGCTTACGGGGGCACAGCGAGGATGCGAGGGAGCACAGAATGCTGCCGTGCGTGGATAACAAGAGTCCAGACGGTACGAGTAGTGTCTCGTCTAAGTGGCCGGGTGGAAGGTGTCTCCCTACCTGGCCCGTCGCCGCGCCTCGTCTCCCTGTCGTCTGTTTCCCCAGGCTCGCTCATCGACCAGCAAGTTGCTGCTGGAAATAGGAAGCTCTGACCCTGGCGGACAGAGGGAGACTCCGAGTCGTCGGCATGTCCAATCAACTGGATCTCGTTCCTGGTCGCTAATATGCATCTAATTAACGCGTGAACCTACGTCCATTCTCTCGGCGCTCCAGCATTGAGTTCAGTCACAGTCGTCGTCCCAGTGGTACTGCAACGTGTTCTGGTCGGAATGCCCCTTGCATTAAACTCTAACAGGTCGGTTGCAGAGTCGAGCCTTGGTTGATGTGGCAGAGACATGAATGGCACCTTCAGAGAGGAACTCGAGACCCTTATCATCGGTCTGGAGAGGAATGCTGCTGTCTGGGGCCCGGCTTTGGGACACGTGAACTGGGACGTTGTTGAATTGCTCGTGTCTGTCTGAGCTGGGTTGAACTGGGTTGGTCTCGCCTGCTTTGAATAGCATTAGGAAGACGAAAAGACTGCTCTGTCCGTCTCTGGTTGACGATTACCGCAAAGTCAACGGCCTTTGACGAACCAATAGCACTATCGACACTAGAGCTGCTCCTATGAGGAATACCGTCGTTGAAGATGGCATTCTCTCAATTGCTGTTCAAAGACAGCGGTCCACAATTACGGCCCTCCACCTCACGAATAGGGCAATGCCGCGCAGGACATGCGTCGTCCACCGGCGGTGCCCCTCCAGCGTCCGGCATCTGCCGCCGCAGAGGTCCAGGACTGCCCCGCGTTCAACGGCGTGCCCCGCCATCCCGTCGCACCTCTGCGATTTTTTTCGTCTTTGCGGCCAGTCGAGCTCCGACATAGGCCAACGTGGTGAACGCTAGCGCTGCTGCACCGCGGCACACCAGGTAGCCAGCCCACACAAAATTTCCGCGTCGTCTGGCTTCAGTGCCTCCATTTTGACTCACCGCAGAACCACCCCGCCGGACACCTTCCGCGACGAACGAGAGACGACACAAAGAGGATACAAAGTCGCGCAGAGCCAGCCGGGCCATCTCGTCTTCACCTCGACACCTTCGACCCTGGCCAATTGACTCGGCAATCGCTCCAGCTTAACCTTCCAACCCCGCCGCCATCCGTTGTGCAACCCGGCTGCCGTTCTCGCTGCTGCAGAAATATTGTCGCATCATTGGATTTGCTACGACGCTGTGCTCCATCCCTGCGCGCCCGACGCTCTCGCCCAATCCACGAGCCCATAACGACATCGAGGGCAAACATACCCCCACGTCTCCACGGCATTGTAGAGCGTACACATACATACCTAGCCCGTCATGGATTTGGTCAACCAGTTGGTCTTACCCCTCCTCAAGCCAAAAGCATCATGGCCCAGTTCAAGGAGAAGCTGATCGCGAAGGAAAGCCTAGAGGGTCGCCTGTTGTTCGCCGTGCCCAAGAGTGAGTCAGCCGCGTCTGCCATGAATCTATGCGCTGACAATGCCATCCGCAGAGGGCCGCCTCAACTCCGCCACCCTGGACCTGCTTGAGGGAGCCGACATCAAGTTCCGCCGCGAGAGCCGTCTCGACATTGCTCTCGTCAAGAACCTCCCCATCGCCCTCATCTTCCTGCCTGCCGCCGATATCCCGACCTTTGTTGGCGAGGGCCGCGTCGACCTTGGAATCACCGGCTGGGACCAGGTCAAGGAGCACGATGCCGGCATCATTGCCCACAACAAATCGAGGAGAGCGTCCGTCGACCTCAATGCCGACGACCTGAAGCCCACCGGCGGTTGCGAGATGGTCATGGAGCTCGGCTTCGGCGCCTGCAAGCTCCAGGTCCAGGTCCCCGAGAAGGGAGCCTACGCCACAACGCAGGACCTGGTCGGCAAGACCATCGGCACCAGTTTCGTCAACCTGGCCGAGGAGCACTTTGCCAAGCTCGAGCTGGGCGTCGATGCCGACGGCAACAGCAACACGTCGCCCAGGAAGCTGCGCACCAAGATCATCGAGCTCAGCGGAAGTGTCGAGGCCGCCTGCGCGCTGGGTGTTGCCGACGGCATCGTCGATCTCGTTGGTGAGTAGTGCCCGCTTTGTTTGTGAAGATGGAGGCTGACCGTACCACAGAGTCTGGCGAGACCATGAGGGCCGCCGGCCTCAAGGCCATCGACACCGTCGTCGACTCGCAGTCCGTACTGATCAAGTCCCGCAACCCCTCCAACGTCGAGCTCGTCGAGCTCATCGCCGCCCGCATCCGCGGCGTCATCACCGCCCAGAGGTTTGTCCTGTGCCAGTACAACATCGAGAGGTCACGCCTCGGCGAGGCAAAGCAAATCACCCCCGGCAAGCGGGCGCCGACCATCACGACGCTGGACGAGGAGGGCTGGGTTGCCGTCAGCTCCATGGTGGAGAAGAAGAAGATTGCTCTGGTGATGGACGACCTGACCCGCGTTGGCGCCCAGGACATTTTGGTGCTGGATATCCACAACACTCGATAGATCTGGAAACCATTTAGACGACGACCACGAGATACCTGTGTAATACACGTGAGGGCGAATCAGACATTTGTCTTGGAGAGCAAGGGCGGCGAGCTGTCCCAACGTGAAGCTGTAGATGGTGAAACGCACGCTGATCACCGACGCAATTGTCGCACTTGTGGCTGTGGACGATGATGTACTGCAGTCGAGCGCCGGCCGGTTGCTTGCGCCGCTAGCGTCGCGTTTCCGAGGCTCTGCACCTCAGCCCTGTCGACGTGCGAGGCCCAACGCACTGAGCCCCTGATCAACGGGGAAGCTTTGCCGTCGAAGCTTTACGTAGGCGTCGGGCAGCCCTGTGTCGCGTCGAGGTGCTGGCGTCGATGGGACCTCTCTGCTGATCCCCAACTCGCAAAGTGCGCCAAGTGGGGCCAACTCCGTCACTCCCGTGTCCCGGCCGCAGTGCACGCGCCAAACAGGGCGTATCGAAGGCGAACCCGACGGTGGAAGGATATGGACCATTGCCGTCAGGGAACTAACAGAAAAAAGGTGAAGCGAAAGCGAACGAGCGGCGGGCGGGAAAGCGGGCGGTGACCAGGTGGCCGCGCCGAAGGTCCCGCCCGGACTGGCTTTCATTGACTGGACCTTCAGCCCCAAAATATTTAACTGTATTTCTGTCTCCGCACGCCGCAGTCCCGTCGTCACCGACGTCTCTTGCTTCCCCCCCGACTCTTAGGCAACACGAACTTTGGCTGCTGCGGACGAGCTATTGCGGTTCATCGGAAGCAGCTCGCATTGAGAGCTAAATATCGTCGACATGCGACGGAACCAGTCTGCGGAAAGTGTGTCGAGCACCCGGTCCAACGGTGGGATTATGTCGTCATCAGCAACAGCCACGAAAGTCACTGCCACGAGGAGCGGCAGCGATGCCGGCACCATGCAGCAGTCGGCCATCTACAAGGTTGGTCCCAACTTGACGATCCACAAGAATGGCAACTGACACTCCCGCAGGGCATCATGACACCCATTATCTTCGTCTCGTTCCTTCTCTCCCTTGTGTGGGTCGACCTGAAGTACACGCTAAGGAGATCCCGGGATCGCGGCCACCACCACGGCGGCTGGATGCCCAGCTGGCTACACAGCTTCGTGTACCGTCGCTCACCGTACACGTACATGCAGAAGGAATCCACGACGCCAAGTCCCAGCCCCAGGTCGAGCCCGCGGGAGGAGCCGGGCGAGTTCTACTACCACAGCAAGCAGAAGAAGCTGATGCGCATGGAGATGGACGACGCGTTCGAGGTCCGAGGGCAGGTTCTCGTGGTCGTGGGGGCGGCTTCTCTGGCGATGGTCTGGGGATTCTGGGTCTTGTCGAGCTGGGTCTGGAGGAGCGTGTCAATACGGGTCCTGTGATTTGTCTTCTGATGTGAATGAAGAAGACCCTCGACTGCGAAGCGCGTCGTTCTGTGCTGTGTTTACTTGTCGGGATGATGACGACAATTTCAGACGAACGGTTTTCTGCACGGCCCCAGGGGTATGCCCGAGCTTTGATCCACCGATCCCGCGAGCGTCTGACTCGTTTTTGATGCGATGGCCAGACTGTCGACTGCTGGGCCATGATGGTGCTGCGGGCTAGGCAAAGGGCTGCCCCAGACGCTGACGAATGTTTGTTGGGCACTCGGCTTGGTTGGAAGGATGAAATCAAAAGGAACTAAGATACCAAATTACAAACAAAAGTTGAGACCACGAATCTAATGGAAGAGTCCCCTGATGGCAATTGCGTTGTGTGTAGGCGTTTCTCGAGCCGCCGACGAATGTCTGATGCGTCCTGCTTGCATCGACAAACAGACCACCTCAAACCACACAGACCCTGGAAATCAACCGCCCACCTTGAAAAAGAGCACAAGCAAAAAAACAACACGCCATCGTTCTACATCCCCATCTAGCACACGTATTGCATGCCTCTGCCATCTACCGCGCCGGGTCGTTACATCCGATCGCCTCAAGTGCCGTAATAGCGGGGCAGATCGCGGGGGTGAGCTTCAGCGCAGCAAGCTGGCCAGGGGCCGTAGCTCCCACCACTACCACCACCACCACCCGCCCCCCACGCACGCGTCGAGCTCATCTCCTTTCTTTTTTTGGCTTTCCATACGCAAATTCACCAACGCGCGCCTCGCACATCAGATGCTGTAAACGGCCTCGACTCAATGTGTCGCTCTCAAACAACCGTCGGATGAAATAAAAAATGCCAGAGCCTGAGCGCAGCACGAGGCCCGGCGTCCTGCACGGGACCTCGGCGCCGTTGGACAACGCGCTGCGAACCGAATTGTACGCCGCCATCGAGGCCATTTACGCGGCTGGTGGGTCCGACACGTCCGGCGTGCCCAAGCCGGAGCCTTTGGCCGCCAACGACGACCGTCAAGATGAACGTCTGGATGCTGCCTCCAGGCGGCTGTCTGAGGTCCTCGAGTTCTGGAGCTCGAGGATCGAGGCGCGCAACCTGCTGAATCAGCGGGCCTTCTACCATCTCCACCCTCCCGCGAACATCCGGGACTTTGAGAGCTGGGTCTTGGCCCGGGACATGTGCGCCGCGGATGCCGCTCTTGTCGCCCGACTCCGCTGCGAGTGCCCAAAGGCCGGCTTCGAGGTTCTTCCCGTGGTCCTGGAATACACCGGGACTGCCTGCCAGTACAACGCGTGGGTGTCCAAGGAGCAGTCCAACGGTCATGCCTCCGAACCCCAAATTGGAGAGGACGGGTTCTGGAAGACGTACCAGCACGTACGCCACACGCCGCACGTCTACCAGCTGAGGGGGTTCTCGGGAGCGAACCTTGCGGAGGAGATTGACTGCAAGGAAGGCAATGTCCTCGACGAACGGAACATTGCGTGGGAGCGCGCCCGCCGCGGGCTCTTCTTCTGGCAAGGGCCCCAGGAGCAGAGGTATTTCGATGAAGAGCGTCAGGCCCGCGAGAACAACCCCAAGTGGTATCAGAAAATCGTCCCCGGGACGACCGCCGACCTCGGCAAGTATTTCGCACCTGTTGGTCTGACCCCTCTGTGTGACGGGACGCATGCTCACCACCCGCAGGCCATCATGATTGTGCCCACGAGCACGCAACTGGATCTTGTCGATTTCGCAGAAAACCCACAGCCCTGCGCCAACGTCTGGTGGCACTTACTCAAACAGTGTGAAGCCCCCGTCAAGCGACAAGAGCATTTCGAAGCCCTGGAGGCGCTGTGCGACTATGTGTTCCCAAAGGAGAACGAGGCCCCGGCAGAAGCTCGCATCCTCGGCATGCGGGTCAGCAATCGAGAAGATTGGATCAAGGCGTTAGATCCCGGCATCATGGGCGACTTGATAGTGGTCTCCTTGGTTTTCGGGGCTCATTCTCTCTTCGAGCGTCTCGCTTCTAACACGCCGGTACACCCCACAATCAACTACGACTTGTTGTGTCAGAATGCCGACCGGACGGGATATCCCGCAGCGAAAGCGCTTGGGGCGTAAGTATTCCCTCGCCGTGAATGGAGGCACATCTGACACGGAGGTAGGCTGCGCCGCTTCTTTCTCAAGAACGCCAACTTCTTACAGGTTGCTGCTCCGATGAACAAGATGCCGGTAGACTTTGAGGACGTCGAGGCCACCAACATCGCCAAGGAGCTCATCGAGGAGGCCATGACCTTGCTGAAGCCTCCCCTAACGGCGAACCACGGCCGCGTTATTGCGGACTTTTTGAACTTCTTTGATAACTTTGATGACTGGGGCGAAATGTGGGTGCTTCTCCCTTGACGAGGTATCAAAACTGATCAAATCCAGGGTGGACGTGGCCATGTGCGGATCTCGCGGGCTACCGACAAATGTACCCTTCATCTTGGGTCTGCTGAACAGGCTGCTCGATGTAGCAAAACGGAACAACATTCCCCTTGATCAGGTGGAGTTGTTCTACACGAAGTACCGAACGCTTGTCATCAACTGGCCTTCTGGGATAATCAGCCAGCTCGTCAGCAACGCATTGAAAGACCAGGGCACCGAGGCGCAAACCGCAAGACAGGCGTGGTGCGAAGACGAGCCGTCGGCCGAGCTTCTCGAGGGCCAGAGCCAGCCGCCTCCGACAAGCTTTAGCTTGATTGCCGGCCTATTCAAGGGTCTCGACCGACTTGGGATGAAGTCTGAGCTAGAAAACCTTGTGAACGATATTATCGAGCGGCAAGAAGAGATCAAGCCGATACACATGGCTGCGCTGTGGCTGCCTTGTCTCAAAAGTCTTCACGATCTCGTAGACCCGAGTCCGGCGTTCCAGAAGCTCTTTCAGACAATCTTTGGTCTCTACCACAAGATGGTGTTTGATGACGCTTCCCTCCAGTTCGAGGACGCCCCGTCGTCCATCACGCCGCTGCGGCCCTGTTGCGCCGACTGCAAATACCTCGACGCCTACTTTGAACAGCCCAACTGGAAGAAGTTCCATCTGGTGAAGCCAAAGAAGGTGATTGACCACATCCGGGAGCAGCTCCGCCAGCAGAGGAAGCCCATCGAGACGACCATCTTTGGCAAAAACGAAATGTCCACCACGATGCAGCTGAACAAGGTCTCCCTGGTGAACAAGGAGCTTGGAAAGATTGAAGCGTTGCGCAGACAGGAGGCGTCTAGAATCGTGCGACAGTTTGAACCGGCGAGGTTGCTGCCCTTCCTCGGCGACAAGGGAGACATCATGTGGAAGCTGGGCGATGCCGATTCTGCGGAGCCCATCCAGCGGACGCCGGCGAGACCATCAATTACCTCCGCCAGCGGATCGGGGCTTTCTCGGACCAGCTCGTCGTCGTCTGCGACTACTTCCGTACCCGGCCCCACGGCGACCCCTAGCAGGAGCGTTCGAGAGACGGTCGTCAAGAGAGAGCCAGGGGCAAGCGCCAGAACCACGGTCGGCGGCTTGGTCACACCAAAAACTGAACCGCGCAACGAGCTCGCGCGCGTCAAGACTGAGCATACACCCTCAAGCTCTTCGCACCATGGCCAATCCAGAAGCGTTCGCGATATGTTCGCGTCGGTCAAGAAGGAGAAGACGCCGGGGAGCGCCCAGGCCAAGAGCGGGCTGTCTACGAGGGATCGTCTTAAGAGTCTCCAACCGCCCCGACGAGAGCAGTCCACGCCCAGGTTTAACGACTACTCGAAGCCGCCGGTGACCTCCCTTGACGACGTGGGAGCGAGCAGCAGCTCTAAAGCACCCGAGCCCGTCATCAAACGGGACCCGCTCGCATCGTTTGGCGGTGGCGGCACGCGGAATAGGGGGCCGGTGCGCAACGGGATTCGGAAAAGCGTGCTTGCGCGTGACCCCAAGGCGACGCCTTTGTTGAAAACGGTCGGCGATTTTGCGAGCAGGCATACTGCCACCCCCGGCCCGTCAACGGCCTCGCCTCTGAACGCCACGCCCGGGTTCTCAGCATCCGCGTCGCGAGCGCCAGATTTCATGTCAGCGGTCCTGGACGCAGAAAAGGCACGCAAGAAGCGGTCTTCAAATTCGACGTGGGAGGTGAAGACGGCCGCCGGAAACGTGGTGAGCGCGGGGACGTCCTCTGCGGCCATGGCCAAGTCGCGGTTCGACGGCCTTGCTAAGGACAAGGAGAACGCGGTGCGCCGTACGTTCGGCTCGTCAGCAGCCGGCCGGGCCTCGAACGTGTTGTCGGCGCGCTCGCCCAACATCGGCGGTTCCTCCGCCTCGACGGCGAGCAAGAGAAAGGCGGACGACGATCTCATCGATCTCTGCGGCAGCAGCAGCCCCGAGCGCGCGAGCAAGCGCAAGAAGAGTGCCGCTGCTTTTGACCCTTTTGACGATGACGATCCCTTTGCCGATATGTAGGTGTTGGTGGCGCGCGGATGGCATTGGCAGGCGCATTGTGTTTGAGATTACTAGAGTTGGTTTGCTGTCTGGATTAGCATTTGGGAAGGGCGTTTGGTGGCACGCGTGTTGAATCAGGAGCTGTAGGATCGATACCCCAAGACCAGGATTGCGCTTCAAGAATCAATGGATGCCATTCTTATTGCTACGATTAACCTATTTTGTGTACTCCCATGTCCCAGAATCGACCACACGCACGAGGACGCCTACATGACGTAGAGAATATCCGTGTCTAGGGCAGGTTAGCCAAAGCAGTCCCAGCACAGACGCGGGAGGGCTTACCAATGGGGTGACTGCTGGAAAGCTGGGGCAGCTGCGTGTACTTCTCCTGGAGCACGTCACGGATGCTGTTGAGGAGCTGGACGTAGCTCTGCTGGGGGTTCGCCTTGAGGGCAGAGATGAAGGCGTAGGACATGGCGCCGGTGGCCTGGTTTGCGATGTTGGCGTCGGCGCTGCTGGAGTTAGCAATCTAGAGGCCGCACAGCACTGAGGAAGCACTCACGAAGTTTGACTGTCTTTGCTGCCGGACCACATGATGACGTCGGCAGGCGACGTGCGGGTCTCCTTGGTGCGCTCGTAGGCGTCGTCGCCGGCGATGGCGCGCTTGCCAAAGCTGAAGATGGAGCTCGCGACACCGCCGAGGTCGCCGGCCGTGTACGCCTGGAAGGCGCTGAGGAGACCCTGGCCCGCCTCCTTGGCCAGGTTGGGCTCCTTGAGGACGCCCTTGGTGGAGTAGATGTACGGCAGGTCGAGCGCGGATCCGGAGTGGCACGAGTCGAAGATGGCCGTCAGCCGCACGCCGGGCTGCAGGGGCTTGACCATGATGTGGTGCATCTCGTCGTCGACAATGTGGCTGGCCTCCTTAAAGTCGACCGGGTAGATGACCTCGTCGTAGCCGTCATCCTCGTCGCCGTCAATGTCCTCGGTCTGGCCTCCGTGGCCCGAGTAGTGGAAGAAGAGCGAGTCGTTGGGCTGGGCGCCCTGGACGAGCCAGTGCATCGCGCGGAGGATGTTCTGCTTGGTGGGCTGGCCCATGGGCTCGCGCTGGTCGTCGGTGAGGACGACCATGTCCTCGCGCTTGTAGCCGTAGCGCTCGACGAGGAAGGCGGAGACGTTCTTGACGTCGTTGATGCAGCCGCGGAGCTCGCCGTCCTGGCCAAAGTAGTTGATGCCGATGAGCAGGGCTTTCCTCTTGCCCTGGCAGTTGGAGTACTGGAAGCCGTAGCCCTCGGGGGCGCCGTGGCCGAACTGCTGCACGCCGCTGGGAGGGGGAGGGGGCGCGCCTCTGCTGCCGTGCGCCCAGTCGTTGGAGTTGACGGTGGGCATGTCTGCGGCAGTGTCAGCTCGGTCCCGCATGATAGCCAACGGTCAACTTACGGGGCCTTCCTTGGTCACCATGGGAGTTCACGGGGTAGCCGTAGACATCCAAGCCTGGAGGGGGAGGGTGAGAAGGGGGGGCGTACCTGCCCATGTAGCTGCTGCCGGGGTTGGGGTTCGGAGGCTGCTCGTGATAGTTGCCGTAGCCCTGCGGGGGGCCGGGAGGAGGACGGTCGTAGCCTCCGCCGTAGCCGCCGTGGTGACCGCCGTGGTGAGAAGGGGGCGGGCCCGAGGGAGGCTGGTAGCCGCCGCCGCCGCCGCCGCCTCCGTAGCCTCCGCCGTAGCCTCCGTCATGGCCGCCGCCGCCGTAGCCGTACTGTCCAGGGTAGCCCGACATGTCTGCAATGTCTGGTGGTGCTTGATGACAGGCTGTTGCTTTGTTTACTGTGGAGGTTGCTGCTTTACAGGTCCCTGGAATGATGTGAGTGGCTGGTCCCGGAAAGGCGGGGGAGGGGTAAAAACCCGCCTGGGTGAATAGAAGCTGCTGTTTGCTCTGGAAGCCCCGAGGTTCGAGACGGAAGACGGCTTCTGCAATGTGATCTGGAGATGCGCAAAATCCGGGAGCGGCACCAAAGACCAAGTGTCGTTAATAACGGAGTGTTCAAGAGGTTGGACGCGGTGGGGTTGAGGTCCGGGAGGGGCCCAGTTGAGGTGAGGTCACAGGCGAGAGAGCTGAGCTGAGGTGAGGGGCGCCGTCAGCTGGCTACCAAAGGAACCGCCGGGTACCTGAGGGCGGTAGCTACAGGCGCTTGGGACTTGGGATGGTTTGGAGGGGCTGCAGCTTCAGAGGCAGCCCAGGATGAGACGTCTTCGATGTTGGAGCGGTGGGGTTTGAAGGGGGAGAAGGGGAAGGAGGGACGGCAGCGGAATGCTCGGTTCCAGGTGCGCCAGACGGGCCATGTTTGTGCAGTGCTTCAGCGTTTCGATACGAAGCTCCCGTTTTTTTTTTTTTTTTTTTTTTTTTTTTTTTGCACAGTGACATTTCTGCAAGAGATAGAGAGGTCCATATCCATCCCGCGTATTGTCTACAGCCTCAGGAAACCCGCCACCGATGGTTCTGGGCCTTGCAGACAGCGCAGCAGACTCCAGCTTCTCCTGATAAATAGCGCAAAGAGGACCATCTGCGCCGGAGCCTCATATGGCCAAGTTGGGCTGAGGCCAAGCAGCTGCAGATCATCAAGTAGGAAGAGGTACTTGCTGCTAAAGTACCGAAAGACATAGGAGCTTAACTTGGGTATCAAACACAGCGCGGGCTCCTCCAGACGCCCGCAACCCGGGCCATCAGAGGCAACATCAGCATGGATAGGGCCGCAGGGCCCTGTTCGTGGCCTGCCAAGCCCGAGCGGTTGTCAGTTCTGTCTCCCGCAGCAGGGCTCCCGGAGGAAAAAGAAGGGACGAAAATGCCTAGCCCGCAGTGCAGGAGCGGGAGGCGGAAATCCCTCCTCGATCCCCATCGTGTCTGCCCGCCGTCCACCAGTCGGCCAGTGGAATAGCGATAGCGAACCGCCCAGCAGACCAGACAGCGTTCAGGGCTGGACGGGCGAGGTGAGGTGGTCGCTCGACTGGCGCCATGTGGATGCGGCCGCGTACGCTTGCAGGTCCGCGGGCGGAATCTGGCTCTGCCGCCAAGACCTTCAGTCCTTCAGTCGGCAGTCCCCAAAGGCAAGCACGCGCTAAGCCCAGGCAGAGAGCCGTAGGGCCGCCTGGCGTCATACCATCGCTCACATGCTGGCGTTGATCCGTCAGAAGCGGGTTGGTTTGGGCAGAGTGAGGGGAAGTCTGGCGGAGGGACGCTTCATAAGAAAGGGAGGCCGACGACAACCAGCCTGCAGGGACCACTGCCCGTCGTAGAACTTGCGTGGGCAATTCTTGACTCTTGCGGCGGCGTTGCAGTGCTGCACTGCTGGCCTCCCCAGCCAGGCTCTCTGCTAGCGGGACAAATTCACAAACCAAGGCACACTTTCACACAGCTGGACAAGCATTTGGCTTGGGCTGGGCTGGAGCTCTAGTCGAGCTGGGGCGCGGACATCGGCAGCACAAGGCAGACGACAAGGTCTAGCTAGTGGTGGCTCGTAAAACTAGGCACGTAGTGGTGGTGAATCCAATCAGTCAATCAGGCTGAGGCCAGCCGAGGGGTCCTCGCCTCATGTTTTCCTCCCTTTCCCCTCCAATCTTGCAATCCATCCCCTTCTCAGCGTCAACAACAAACACTTGACGCTCCCAGCGACCGCGATATCGCTCGAACCGGACGAACGATCCCATAACCCGACACCGCGCACACCCGAATCAATCGTCATAACCGCCTTTTCACGCCCGCAGAACTCACCAGATTAAAAATGGTGCGTCGCTACTTGCCCCTCCTTTCGCACCGCCAGGTCCAGATATAGCTGCTGCTGTGCTTCCGATATCCACGAGATTGACGGCCTCTAACCCGTCGTCTTCATGCAGACGCGCCACAACCTTACCGAGGAGCAAGTCAAGGACTACAAAGCAGTC
The DNA here is from genome assembly GCA_027406005.1 of Colletotrichum horii. Taxonomy (NCBI): domain Eukaryota; kingdom Fungi; phylum Ascomycota; class Sordariomycetes; order Glomerellales; family Glomerellaceae; genus Colletotrichum; species Colletotrichum horii. The sequence continues at coordinate 4,264,620 of JANVYB010000001.1, read as the reverse complement.
TTTTCCGTATGGGTATGTCCACGAGCCCCCGACCCTGCCCCGAGCCACGGCGATCGCATTAAAGAGACCCTGGTTTCTTGGGATGAACATCTGTTTAGTGCTAACGTGCCCACGATGGACAGGACCGCGATAACACCGGTCAGTCCCAACACACACACACTCCACGATCCGCAATACACACACTGACACGGCCTCGTGACCAGGCGGCATCGATGCCGAGGAGTTTCGCATCGCCATGAAGTCCCTGGGCCTCAACCCCAGCATCGAAGAGGTCAAGGAGCTCATGAGGGAAGTCGACCCCAAGGGCAAGGGCGACATCAGCCTCGACGGTAAGGCCCCCCCACGATTTCACGTACGAACGGACTGGTGATTGACAGCTCTGCCCACCCCTAGAATTTCTCGACCTGATGAGCGAGGCCCCCCCGACGTCAACCAAAGCCGCGGACCCCAACAGAGAGCTCACCGCCGCCTTCAAGGTGTTCGATAAGGACAACAGCGGCTCCGTATCGCCGTCAGAGCTGCGCCAGGTGCTGCTCTCTCTCGGCCAGCGCGCCACCGACGAGGAGATTGAGGAGATGATCAGGCACGCCGATCTGGACGGCAACGGTTCCATTGACTGTAAGCTTCATCCCCAACCGTCGACGCGGGTTGCGCTGTAACGCGAGCATGCAAAATTGCCCTGCGCTGCTGCTGCTGCTCTCCGCTGCCTTGCCGACTGCATCTCGCTATTCCCCTCCCCACCCCCACCCAAATTTCCTGGACTAAATTTAGCACATCCTTCGGAGGATTGCGGCTGACGTGCAATTCGCGAAATGAACAGACCAGGAATTCGTCCAGCTCATGGCCCCGAAGGACGCCAAGGCGTAGGTGATGCGGCGACGAGACTGTTTGGGAATTTTTTGCTAGTTTTGGGACATCTATCGACGATGGGAGGGGAGGAAGAAGTCACTGCTGCCTTGATACCCTTTCTCCAAAGGTACAGTGAGGTATCCAGATGGTTTGACGGGGCGAAACACTTGGCACAACACGCATCACAGCAAACACACTCAGACACACATTATGCATCTCAGCTATGCTCACACAATCTCCAAGACACCACATCCTTGATGGACTCATACGTGTATTATCTGCTCTCGAGTGTTGTTGACACCCGAGAACTATCTACGGAAGTACTCGTCCACGAAATCGACAAGGGGAAATGTGCGAAACGCAATCGCCAATGTGGGTAATCGTAAGACAAAAAAAAAAAATGATAATGTGCATCCGAATGCCGTGGGTCGCCGTCCGTCACACTTGACGCACGATGGCAGGGCTGTCCGGGAGAATGAGTGCGGTTCGGAGAAACATCGAATTCATCGGCTGGTCTGTCCGAGGGCTAAAGAAGCTATGCGGGTTCCTTTGGCGATCCGTCCATCTACCATCCGTCCATCCGTGTCCGAACCAAAGAGTAGCAAGGCCGTGGTCGCGTTCGGGGGAATCTCTTGTTGTCGCACTCGTGCATCGGTATTATGCGCGTTGATTAGAAGCAGCAGGTCAGGCACTCCAGGCAGCACTCGCAGGTCTCTCCGCAGAGCCAGCAGCAGCAGAGAGTGGCGATGCTGTTGAGACAGTGTCAGTCACCGTTGTGCGACCGCAGTCGAGGATTGCATGCTTACCAGCCGTAGAGACAGCCCTTGTCATCCTTCTTCTCCTCCTGGGGAGGGGGAGCCTGGCCCTGGGGAGGGTAGTACATCTGGACATTGTGTGAGCAAGCCGCCTTCTTTATGAAGCCGATGTAAACTTACGGGCTGCTGGCCGGGAGGAGGGCCGTAGCCAGGCTGACCGGGAGGGGGAGGAGCGCCGTAGTAGGGCCTGGACGCAGGCGCGTGTCAGTTTGCGACTCCATCCAGATGGCGGGCGACGCGAGACTTACTGCTGACCGGGAGGAGGGTATCCAGACATGATGACGGTTGTTTGTGGTGATTAGTTGGTGTGTGAAGTTGGTGATGTTGTGGTGAAGGTCGCAAGAGTGCGAGGGTATCTGTTTTAGGGAAAAATAAGGCGGTCGCGAAGGGAAAGGTGGGTAAGGTAAGGCAAACGGAAAGAGCGAGCAAGACGGAGAGAGATGAAGGATGCAGGGGAAAAGGAGGACGGACGGGATGGGAGGGCACAACGTGAGAAAAGTTGCTTATTAGTAGTGTACGGATGCGGCCGAGGTGAATGTCCCCAGTGCCCCCGTTTCCGCGCCTTCCACGCCGAGACTTTGGCGGCAGCGCTGCGGCGAGTCGCTCTGCCGTATCCTTACACGCGTTCGGTAAATCATACCGTACGCGTTCAAAGACTGGTCTCTGTCCAAGGCTACGCCTCACACAAACCTGGGCCGTCGAGGTGGCTCAAGGGTCTTTGCGCATCTAAGGGGTCCCTCGGGGCCGCGGGTCTGCAGTAGGAACGCCGAATAGGGAACCAATGGCCATGCCAGACGACGAGGATCGCTGGCAGAGCCGAGAGGAAATGGGCACGGGGGCCCGGCCGGGATGCCGGGCTCTCACGGCAGACACAACGTCTTGGGGAGAGCATAACAAGGAGCGTTTGTGTAAGTTTCCTTGGCGTACTATACAGACTGTATGCAGCGTCGCATTTCACAATCATAGCCCAGTGGCGCACCTCTGTTCATCGCGCTGCGGCAAAAGATGCTGTGCGCCTGGGATAAGGTCGGCATGGGCAGCAAACGGTCATACCGATCCCATCCCATGCCATGTGGTCTCTTTGTGGTGTTGCTTGGCTGTTCTTCAAGACGCTGCGGCGGTGGGTATGTCGGCATCCAGGAGCCCATCTTTTTGCTCTTGGCGGAATTACGCGTCCACTCCAAAAGCGTTAGATTGTCTGCAGCTCCTCAGCTCGGCATGCTTCTGGCAGCAAATGGGCGGCCGTCGACGAGTCTTGAGACCCGTTGCCCAGCCCGTTGGAGGCTTTTGGGGGTCTTTGAGACCCCTGGAACGGCGCCCCTCGCTCGTGGCTTCATTGGCCCTGGAACGGCGATGCAAAGGCGGCTGTTCAGTCTCAGTAGACGACCAGCCACGATCGGGCGTGCGTGCTGTATTTATCTCTCATCATCGCCGCAACCCAAACGCGGACGTACAACGCACCAGACATCTGACCCTTTCTTCTTCCTCCCTCCCTCTCTCCCGCTGTGCCCTCACGCCAGTCATCAGGCACAGTCACAGTCAGCAGGCCGGGCCACCCCCACTCATTTGGCTCGGCGCTGTGAACGAAGGACGGTGCACGCTGCATGGAACCACTGGTGAGCGCAGATGGCCATCGACGAGCAGACGTACGGATAAGGTAGAGAGAGAGTCAGCCACCGCCGCGGACCCGCGGGCCACGGACGGTGAGTTTTCTTCAGAGAGTCATATTTTTCCCCGTTGCGGTTAGCTCCCTCATTCGCAGTGAATTAGCACGCCTCCACTGGTAATAAGGTAGAAACTCAATTACTAGGCAGTTTGGTGGGTAAGGCGAGCACAAATCTGCAGACTAGGCCGTTCTTGGCACGCTCGCCATGTTTAAACCGGCCGGGGGGGAAGCAGCGGACAGGGCGGAGCGCCGGTGCGGCTACGGCCTGCTGAGGCACGTCTCATGTTGTCCTTTTTTGAGAGCCGGTTTCCAGGCTCGAACCGCAGCTGACACGGCACACTCAAACCTTGAGTGCCCAGGAGTCAGGCCTCCGTCGTGGTGTTTTGCGGACGGGGGGCAGCCCAAAGGAGCTCCCCGGGTCTGAATTCTGAAATCGATGCCCCTGTCCCCGTCGTTTGGACCCTGTGGACCCCTGCCGGTGCCTGCCCTACCAGACCGGGAAGCCAGAGCTGCCAATCACTGGCCGTCCCAGACGTTCCAACGTTCCTGCCTTACCTTACTTTCTACGGTTCACTTGTCCCGGGCACTACGGCCACTAGCGCAGAGACGCCGCCTGGCTCCCCGCCCGAACATTCGCCGTATCGTACCGCGATACGGAAAAGGCAGCTTACAGACTTGAAGCTCGTTGACCTTTCCTGTTACCTCTGTTTACGGAACCCAAGGCAGCCGAGTAAAAGGCCCGTTGGGTTGCATCCGTTGCCACTGGTAGTCCGAGAATAAGAAACTCTACCTCTGAATCATCAGCAAAAATAAGACTATGGTGATGTGCATGCGCGTTTAACAAACTCACCTACCTGAGGCGGGCACCCCAGCTTCACCACCGCCCGTGCCTCGTGCCTTCCCGTCTGGTAAGGTACCCAGACCCCGGACCATACACAAATCGTCTGTACCTCATCCCATCTCACCAGGTGTCTGCCTCCTACATACAGCCTGACGCACCTGTCCCGAGCCGCTTTCCTTGGGTCCCGTCTTCACAAGCTGTCCGTCGTCCACTGCGCTGCACTGCACTGCGTGACTGCAGACTGCCCGCCCGCCTCGCTAGCCATCGCTCCGGCCCCCGGGAGGGAACCCATCGTGCTCCTCCACACCTCTGCGAGGCATCCACCTGGCCCTCCACGCCCGCCGCAGTACAAAGAGGCCAAGATTTTTGACGAACATCGCGTGGACCAACGAGCTGTCAACGCATCACAGGTAACCGCCCGCTCCCCTCTTGCCCTTGACGTGTTTCCGACAGATCTCCTCTTCTCTGCTTCACCGCCCATAAAAACTGCAGAAAACCTGAGGCTTACGCAGCGACAGTCACCCCTCGATCTTTCTCGGCCTCTGCCGCCTCATCCGTCCTTCACCACTCACAACTTCCCGTATCCCCATTACTTAACCGAACCGAAGAAAGGAACCATGTCTTTCTTCAAGAAGCTCACCAAGGAGTTCGAGGAGCTCAAGACCTCCTTCTCCGACGACAAGCCCGCCGCCCAGCAGCAGCAGCAGCAGCAACCTCCCCAAGAGCAGACTGGTAAGTCGCACTCGTGTCACCCAGCCCTTCCCGCCTTCCCTGCAAGAGGGACATCCCAATGTCTCCCAAGCCGTCCTATTTCTTGTCCACCTCTCGTCCTCCTCGCTACCATTGACATCCATTACCTACCTGCTCGTCACCTATTCATCATATAAAATACCCTCACTTGATGTCAGCTAGATCCCATCGATCTGTCATCGTCGTCTCGATAAGGTTACTGACTCGTACTTCTTTGACCAGGCTCCCGCAGCTACGGTGATCAGCCGCAGCAGCAGCAGCAGCAATACGGCGCTCCTCCCTCCAACTACCCTTACCCCTCGCAGGCACAGCCTCAACCCGGTTACGGCAGCCAGCCCAGTTACGGCCAACCCACCCCTCCGGCTGCCCAGTCCGCGCCCCCGATGGCCGCTCCTCCCGTCTCCCAGGGCTGGCTCTGCCAGTGGGACTCCAAGTGAGCCGCATCCCGAAGGCTCCATTCCCCGGGCGTTACCGCTGACCTCCTTGCAGCTACCAGAGATGGTTCTACGTTGACCAGAGCTCCGGCCGCTCTCAGTGGGAGCACCCGTCTCCCCCCACCGGCCCGGTCGGCACCCCCAGCTACGGCGCCCCCCCTCCCGTGCCCCCCTCCGACACTAGAGCTTTCGGCGACCAGGGTCACGGCGGCTACGGCTCCCCCGCACCTCCCCAGCAGTACGGCGGCGCTCCCGGTTACGGCCAGCAGCCTCAGTACGGCCAGCCTCAGTACGGTCAACCCCAGTACGGCGGCGCTCCTTACGGCCAGGCTCAGGGCCAGAACCCGTACGGCGAGACCAAGGACAAGGAGAAGAAGAGCAGCAGCAGCGGCATGCTCCTCGGAGCTGCCGGCGGTCTCGCCGTCGGTGCTGTTGGTGGCGCCCTGATCGCTAATGCCCTTGGTGAGTTGCCCGTTACCTGCCCGTGATTCTATGCTAACCCACTGCAGACGACTCCGACGATGAGCACAAGGCCGCCGCTGCACAACAGCAGCAGCAGTACGGTGGTTACCAGGACTCCTCTTACAACAACGCTCCCCCCGCCGCCCTGCCTCCCACCGACAACGACGGCGACTCCATCTCCTCCAGCGATCGCGAGGACGTCCAGGAGGCCCGCGAGGAGTACGAGGAGGCTCTCGCCGCTGCCCACGACTCTGACGCCAGCAGCAGCGACCACGAGCGCCTCGAGGAGGCCAGAGAGGAGTACGAGGAGGTGTACGAGGAGGTGTACGAGGACTAAACCAAGACTTTTGCTCTGGCTTTGAGTGGGTTTACGCAGTCGGAGGACGAGTGGACTGCGGTTTGCTATGACGACATGACGAGGAATGACAGCTCAGCATTGCGTGGCAGTTAAGATGGCATCGAAGAACAAGAGGCATGGGGGGATATCGGGACGGTCTTTACCTTTTTTTGCTCCATAGCCCTCGGAATTTCAGATGCAAGGACGCGTTTTAGGTCCTGCTAGTTCACCAGTATCGATGGCACCGATCGCGTGAGACAGTCGGCGGCTGCTGAGGCCGTACGTGAAGGTGGTAAGGACGCTGTCTCGCATCTGCCTTGGTGACAGCGGGAAGGGGGTAGTACGAGATGCGCGGCAATCCAATCCCAATCACTTGCGTCGTTGCGAGGAGGATGACAATTAGTAGGCACAAGAACGACGGGGCACCACCACAGGGATAGGACCTCGGCGCAGAGTAATTAGAATCGGTGTTCCAGCTTCTCGTAACCATGTCTCGGCCATCCCTTGGATCGTCGACCAGGAAGGGCTCTAGGCTGCATCTCAGACAGCGGCGGCGGCTACTGCTGCTGCTGCTGCTGCTTGCTTCTTCCAGCACTGCGCGCCCATGTAAAGAGCAGCACGATCGTACATTACATGATTTGCGGCTTTATTTTAGGGGCCTCTTAAAACACACCCCCCCTCAATTACTGCCCACCCCAGATGTGGCGCAAACTCTGTGAGGAGCCTAGAAACCTAATATTAGTGATTACCTCAGCTAATATTCCTATAGTAACGCATACCACTGGTTATTATGAGAATTTTTGAGGCATCTCACGACGTATGCGATACTGCCGACCAGGCGACGCGTTGGGTATATACGCTGCGCCTTGCCTGCCTTGTGCTATCCAGAAGACCTATAGCCTGCCTTGCTGGCACGTCCTCTACTGCTTAATGCAGGGTGGCGACGCCTTTAAGATTACCTAAGTTCACTGCTATTGGTGGCTTTGATGCTATATAGACCCTGAGGCTGAGGCTCTAGTTGATAACTTACCTCTCCTTAAGCTAGAAGTTGTTAAGAGCAAAGGCTGCCCTTATAGCATACCTAACTATAAGAAGGGCTATAGGGTTAACAGCACTTGTTGAATCCCTATAGCAGCAGAAGTTGGCAAATATATTGATTGCAGAGATGCTGTCAGCCTAGCTACTGCTTAAGCTACTGCTTAAGCTACTGCTTAAGCTACTGCTAATGCTAGGCTTAAGCCTATAGTCATTCTAACGATCAGGGCATTGCTGTCACTACTGCTAGCTTTACTGGCAGCCTTACTGTTAGTATTAACTGCGCTAGCAGCGCTAGCAGCAGACCTTCTGTTGCTAGTTACTTTAACTATAAACCTCAGCTTATAACACCTTGAAATACTAGGTATTAACCTCTATAAACCTGGTATGAAGGCTCTACAAGCCTACCAGCAATATAATAGCGCTATGCCTAAAGATGAGGATGAGATTCATAAAGAAGCAGATGTCTGGCTTGACAGCAATAAGAGGCTTATAGTTAAAGTTGAAGCTATTGAGATGTAGGGCAGTAATGCTGACTGAGACTGCTAGGATAGCTAGCATCTTATAGTGCTGCAATATAAAGCAAAGTTATATAAAGTTAAGCAGCAGCAGGCTGTAGTAATAGTAAGAGTAGCTGCTAGCAATATTAATATTATTAAGTTGTTAGATTAAGCCCTCTAGAGGCTTTAGAAGGCTTAGATTAATAGTTATTTCTGTTTCTATTAACCTTTTTAATTAAAATTGCAAAAAAGTCAGCCTTATTAAGTTATGTTGATTGCTGCAATAAAAATCTAAATCGCAAAAGTTACGCAAAGTTGATCCCTGGCCTCTGATTGGCTGAATCTAAGTGACTGGGCTCTGGAGGCCTTCCCAGCAGCAAAATGATCGTTTAGGTGGGCTGGCAGCCAAAAGTTCATTACTCAGCGGGTAGGCCGCCGGTGCCGGCCCCTACGGCCTGTCTGCGCCTCCTCTTGTGGCGCGAGAGGGTGGGCACTACTCTAGGGGGGGTGTGTTTTAAGAGGCCCCTTATTTTATTCCTCCGATGGATCGCCTTCACACAGAGACACGATGCTAGCCCCCTTCGAGGCAATCATCGCATGTGCCCCATACCAAGAAAGGGAAGGGCGGAAACAGAGCAGGATGTCAAAAGCAAAACCCTCACGATCTTACGTCCGTTCGGTCACGGAGACTGCTTGCCGAGGCTGAGGTCTTTATTCGCCGGTCTGTTGGATGCAAATTGACGAGACTTATGGTCCAAGACAGAGAGAGGATGTCGGGTTCACTTACACCTGAGTGGACGGACGGCAACAGGGTGTCTGCCGGCTCGGCTCTCAGCGATCGCCCCCTCTAAATCCACCCACACCTCCAGCGTCGATGGGCACCGGGTCCAGCCCGGTAGGTTCGGCGACTCAGGCGAAGGCCCCGCCCTTCGCCTCAGGCACCCGGCGATAGTGATAGGCGGCCCTGCCCGGTTCAGCTCCCCCAGAGAGTTCGTGTGGGCGGCCCTGTTTCGACAAACCAACCCCCCATCCATTAGGGAGTGTTTCAGTGCGCACCACCACTATCGGGTCCCCAGCCATCCCTTGCTTCCCGCCATGGTTTGTGCCCTTTGGGCTCCTGTTAGCACGCGGGCTTAGAGAGGCAGGTTGTTGGGGCTTTCCCTGTGAGCAGGTTCGTGAGCCGAATACAGTGCAGGTTTACCTTACTAGCGAACTCGTCCGTTTGCTTCGTTTGGATAGTGTGGAGGTGCTGGTGCACTTTGTGAAGGTGAGGTTGGTCGTGGTCAGACAGAGCCTCAATCGCACCAAAAAAACAAGAGGCTGGAAAAGCTGGGGGGGGCGCCAGGAACGCCCGGGGGGGAGGCCGGGGCAGCGTTTACTCGCATCTTGAGGGTCCCCTCCATCGTCCATCATCGCCCTCCCTCCCAAATCCGGGTGGCCGCCGCAAAGTCCGTGCTTGACAACCCGCCGCCCATCGTGGAATGGTTCTCCCCGATAGTGCGCAGGCCCCCTCCCCCATGCTGCAAGTCAGAATGGAGACCCCATCGCATCGGGAAAACCCAGCCATCCCACATGTCGAGGTGGCTGGGGCTGGATATCGATGTCAATGTCCCTTGGAGAACAGACGACGCGCCAGAAGCTCTGGCAGGCGCGTCCGGTGTGCGCCTCCGGATGGCTGGACGGCTGGGCCGTCGTCCGATGACAGTCCAAGCGGCCGGGCGCGCTACGGCGTCGTTGACAGCTGCGACCGCGGACTGGCCAAAAAAGCCAATTCATAGAGACCAGGCAGGTTGCGCCGCACGCACAGCCGTTTGCCTGCGCAAGCGTGACACATGCGTGTTTGGACGGTGATGCATGTTTAAGACGAGATCCAGGCTGTAATCTGCGTCAGAGGTAACATGTAAAGGTCACAATCGTGAAAGTGCGTAGTGTTTGTACGGTGATGTATTTGCTCTTTCAAGCTTCTGCCCTAGTAGACGTTGGATACGTCGCGCAAACAAAGAAACAACTCTAGAGCTAGTCGTAGCTCGAGATCAAACACGCGCGCCCGTTGCAAAAATGCCAGCCACATGCGGGGCTACCCAAAACTCTGGTTCTCTAGTCTGCCAGATGCGATATGGTACAGTTGACCCAATAATATGCTCAGACAAATCAAGAAACGAATGGACGGCAATGAGACTCATCGCCAGGTGCCGTGGATCTTGGTTCGTCGGCTACTCCTGCGGCCCTTGAGGCCGACCTCGCCCTGGACCATCAGGCTCTTCCACCTCCGCGATAGGCAGTTGCGGTCCTTTCCTAGACTGCGCGCGCAGTCCTGCCACTCTGACTTGCTGAGCTTGAGCTTCTCGAGCACGAGCTCCACCAGTATCCTGTCGTCCTCCGCGCTCCACGACTCGCCGTCGGCCTCGACCTCGACGTTTGATCCTTGCGCTTCTTCTGATGTGGGCTCTTCGCCGTTGAGGAGGTGTAGCGTGTGAAAGTCGGAGCGCTCGAGGCCGAGGGGCACGACCTCTGGCGCAATGCGCGCGCGCTTGGGCGTTGAAGGGGCGGACGGCAGTTGTTCTTGTTGCGACGAGATCTCGAGGTCGCTGTCGACGTCGGAGTCAGTCATGAAGGCGTCCTCGCGGCCCATGTCGTCATCGGACGAGCGGCGGCGCTTGTTCACCCCGCGGGGCGGCGCGCGCTTGGCGATGCGCTTGCGCGGGAGGTGCTCGCTGTTGATGCCATCGGCCGCGGGCTTCGCGCGGGAGCGCAGACGAAGCTTCAGAGGAGGCGGCGCGTGGGCGAGGGGAGGAGTCGGGAGCTGGTGGTGCGACGGCGGCGACGGCTGCTGCGTCACGGTGTGGTTCTGGTGGTGCTGAGGGGTGGAGAGGAGGGCCTGGAGGGAGCGGCAGGTGTCGAAGATGTTGCCAAAGGGGCCCTGGTGAGAGAGCGACGGAGGGCTGGCGGGAGGCGAGGCGAACATTGCGGCTTGGAGGCGGGTGAGGGGCGGCTGCGACGTGTCGCAGGAGAGGGCGGATGGCATGAGCATCTTGGCGGTGGTATGCGCGCTTGGGTTGCGATGCTCTGGTTTGTGGGCGTTGGAGGTCGGTGAGGGTTTGCGACAGGGCTGGTCTGCTCTGGTGCGCGACTTTGCGACGGAGGAAGGGCGAGCGAGGAATGGAATGCGCCGGGAGGTCGCGATGATATCAAGGGCGGGAGTATTGGATCGAGGGCTTGTAGAAGATGGTGAGGGTGTTGGGAGTATTTGTTTGCTAGCGGTTCGAAGGGATTCTTGGGAATGCGGACGAGCAGTAGTAGTTGTGTGTGTGTGTGTGTGTGTGTGTCGGTGTGAGAGTTTCGGGAGGGAGGCGGTGGGTGAAGAAGGGAAGGTTGGCTGGGACGGACCTAGATAGCGGCAGAGTGGCAGGTGGCAGATGGGACGGCGGAGGATTATGGGGGGGAGACTAATATGGATGGGAAAATGGTGTGTGCGGTGGGCGGTGGACACTGGACTGGGCATCTTTGGGTGCTGGACGGTGGGCCACCTGACAGGGTCCATCCACTGGCTGGCGCAAACTGCATCCTGCACCTCGGGTGGGTCCACAGTGCCCAGAATTCTGGGAAACACCGCCGGGACGCGACCACTTTCACTGTCTGGAGCCCTCGGTACGTATCCTTTTGCCAGGGATTTTAATGGGCGTGGGAGGCCAGGGTCCGAGCTTTGCACCGACCCTTCCGCCAGTCCCTTCTGTCTGTTTGCCCTCCTCTGGCAAGGTACACGGAATCGGTACCTGACGAGGAGTGGATGATCATGGGAGTCTCCGAAACAGCCCGCAGTATCCATATCGATTGACGATAGCAAGAGGGGGTATGCCCCAGGTAGACCTGACGGTGGGATGGCTGGCAGCGCCGCGCGAGCAGGTACGCAGCGTCGACCTCTTCCACACTGTCTCGATGCTGTCTCAATCCCCTTCTCGAGCCTGGGACGGCGGGCGTGTTTGCTTCTTCGCCTTCATCGCCCTCACCACCGTCCCGCAGTAGTCCCCTTCTCGTCGGGCCTGCATCCTGTCCTCCATCTGCAAGGGTCGTCTCGCCATTGCTCGCCATTGCTAGAGACCACCACCACCCCTTCCTTCGTCTGCCCGCGGCCGTGCCTTCTCGCAGCGTCTCCTTGCTTCTTCCGCCTCTCTTTCTCTGTCTCTCCTCCCGTTCATGCAAGGCGGCTCTCTTGGACGGGCCTCATCTTTCTTGTCTCTCCTTCATCTCGCGCGCCCTTGCCCGATTACACCTTTGGACTATCGCCTATAATCCCATTTCCCTCAGCTCCGGCCGAAAAGAGCTGCAAGTCATGCAAGACAGACGGACATAATCTTCACCCTGTATCTCCCCGGCTTTCCTGCTCTATCGCTATCGTGGTGCAGACGCCTTATTCATCCTCTGGCCGCTCAGACTTTGGTGCTAGAGGTACGGCTCGATCCCTCCCTCCTGTCACCTCCTACAAGACACACAGACGACACCATTAGACGGTCCCGTTGAGTCAGGTTGCCACACTCAGCAGCCATTGTTTCTGACAATACACCCTTCAGTCGGGCCCGTAGATTGCTTATTGTCCATCAGTCTCCCTCCCAGTCTCACCGTGCCAAAAGGGTCGCTTTGCAGACGTTGAAAGAGAAGGACTACAGACAAACAGGCCGCTTGGGGAGCGTCTCATTCATGCGACCAACCCTCCTCGAAAGCCAGGCCACGAAGGGGAAACGTGCTCCCCATGCGGTGCCACCACCACCACATCCATTTAGACTTCACAGTGTTCCCCTTCAGAAGCCCCGTCTCCGCCCCCAAGACGCTTCAAACTGCACAAAGGGATCTGGCCGGACGGCATCAGGCCAGCTGCCTGCCCTTGATTGCCTGGTTTATTGGCTCTTGATGAGTGACCCGGGTGGTCGGCTTAGCGGATCCTTTGGCCGTCCAGAGATATTCCGATCAACCGCCGACGACATCATAGCCCTCCCCCCCCCCCTTCTTGGGCGTATTGAAACGCTATTGCATTCCCTTTGAAGCTTGTTTCCTGTGTGCCTGGCTGTGTAATGTCACCCATGACCTCGACCTCCCTCCCGAATGACGATGACGCATGACTCGAGGTGCTCCTGACCCTCAAGTCGGTTGACTGCTCCCGAAACGTCCACCAAAGGTGTTCTAATCTAAGTGCCCTCATGACACATCCCGGACGACCGTCAAGGTGGTCTGCACAACACGTTGAAGTGACAAAGCCGATATCGTATCAGGAACAATGGCTCCGCAGTACAGACAGGCCTGCGGAGAGGGGCTGCTTAATGGCTTGCATCAGAAACGTGGGTATTCGATCGCTCAGCCCCGCGCCATGAGGGCAACGGGGTATGTGGAGAGGGTTTGGGCTTCGAGCACTCTTTTCGAATTTCAGAAATAGGATGCCTTTGTCTGATGAACATCGATATTCAGAAACGCCGCATCGCGGGGTTGAGGTCGACGGCGGCAGAATGCGGATCACGAAAATCACCACCTTGGCGGCAGCAGCGAGCAACAGGACGACGTCGAGGGCAACGGGATTTAAAGCATCACCCGCGATTGCCGCCAGGTCGCCTCGGAGACGAGAGAGAAGACGTGCGAACAAGTCATCGAAGGAGGTGGGTGGTCGTCAAAACCACCAAAGTTGCGATGCGGTCGTCGCGACGCGGCTCTGTCGCGCGAAGCAGGCGCGTTCTAGCGCGTTCGGTCGCGACTTTTTTAGATTGCGTGCAGCACCCATTGCCCAATCAGGAGCGACCGTGCACGAGCATCCCGTTCCATTGGCTCGTCAAATCTCAGACCGTTTGACCCGACACAGTGCGCCGGTGCCGCTGGTGGGGCCCCTTCCCTGCTCGCTTGATACGTACCCGTCGTCTTATCCAACGTCACCTCTCGCGCGCCCAACCTGGGAAAACTCTCGACCTGAACATCCACTTCCGCACACGTCTGTGAGTCCACGTCAGGGCTTGCCGATGCCACGAAGTCGAGGAGCCACAACGGTGGGCAAGGGCATGGCATGGCATGGCATGGCGAGTCCCCCGGGGCTTCTTCGATTCTTCTTCTCTCTCCACGTCTCTGCGCTTCTCCCGGCCCTTCTCCCGGTTTCCTGATTAACGTAATGTCGCTTCATCCACCCGAGTCGTCATAGCAACCAGGTACCACGCTCGCTTAGGTTTGATGAAGTGGCCAGGGGGAGCCGTGTTAGTCGACCGACGACGTGCCATGGACATCAGGTTGCTTCGATAGCTGCTCTTTAAACTTCGTCATCGGCGACTTGGCCATTGGTGAGGAAGTGAAGCGAAGGTTCTCTTTTCCGCGACTCCTGTATTGCGGCCCTTGGTGTCAGCCGCTCGTCTCTGCCAAAATCGAGGTTCCACCAGTTCGCATGGCGAACATCTTCTTTCTAGCTCGGCCAATCAAGCAGGCTTATGCATTTGAGCCTTCAGGTTTGGATTAACTCGGTGCTTGGTTCTAGTCCCTAATATGCTCTCTCCTGTACGCAGAAATATCGATCATAAATGTCCAGACTCCAGTTCTTTGACGAGATCAGCAGCACAACTCTGAGGCTGGGAAAACACCCCCCTGGCTCGTTATCAGGTATGCTTTGAAGCACAGACGCAGGGCATTGCCGAAGCTTTTTGGGAGCCTCCGTATCTTCTACATAAAGAAGAGAGCACAGAAGATCAAGATGGCGCAGCGTGGCAGTATGGGAACGATCAACCTACGGAGCGTGAGCCAGGCCATTCATGCCCTTGCGCTTCTTGGGCTCCCTCTGCTCCCCCATCCACTCGCTGTCGACCTGCATCGACCAGCCCGTGTCATGATCAGCCCGGTTGCTCGTTTCATGGAGCTGCTGCCTTTTCTTGCCGTTTGTGTTGGCAGGTTCAGCGATCGAAGGCTCCATGCTTGACTCGCACAGGTCATCCAGCTCCATCATCGTCGCGTCCACTTCCAGCTGGCCATAGTAGTCTCTGAAATGGTCGCCTAGCGGGTGGAAAATACCAGCGTCGATCTTGGCGCGGTATGCTCGTAGACAATCCCAGGCCTCAGTGTATGCGTGGGACGGAGCTTTGTCGTTCGGACGGGCGTGTCCATTCCTTTTCGATATATACACGACAAGGTACAGCTTGTTGTTGCTGCGCAAATTCCGGCCTATGCTGAGCCTCGAATCGATGTAAAGTTCGGCGCCCTTGAAGGCATCCTTTGCGAAGAACTGCGGGATGTTGCCGTTGAGGAAGAACACCTCGAAAGGCTTCTCGCCAAACTCCAGCAAGTCTCTGCTGAGTCCCTGAGCGTCCCAGATGTCTGATCGGGACTCCTCGTCTGCAGCAATATCTGCGGCAGTGTCTGGCTCTGCATCCTGGGCGAAGAAGCCAGCCTCTTGTCGCTCTGACGCATCCTCGGGGTGGAAAGCTTCTAGGTACGCCTGGTAGCGCATGTCGAGGAGGAAGAGGTAGTTTATCGGGGTCCTCCAGCCCATGGCGGCCCAATTTCCGCCAGCTATCAGCATGATTAGAGGGTGGAACAGTCGACGTCCGGGCTACACTAACTCTCTCGAACCCATATTATCTTGAGTGTTATGTACACGAGGTAAGGGGTGCCGGTCTTGTATATTTTGGCGCCATGGAGGAGGATGAACGCATCTTGAAGGCAGCTATCAAATCTGGCCTTGAAAATCGATGCGACCTTGAGATTAGGCATCTTCAGAGTCAAGTCGTCGAAAATCGACCTCAGAACAGGCAAGGCCTTGATTTCACTAAGGTCAAGGTGCTCCCATGAGTAAGTTGGCGAATCAATATCGGCCGCTTGCGGGTGAGGAGGCACAGCCGCGAAGTGTTCCTGTCTGTACTTGCGTCTCTCCAACCCCGCCATATAGTCGTGAGTCTTTCTTTAGCCAGGCTCATGCAAGAGCTGCATGCGTGGATGAAGTTTGGATTTCGAGAAATTTGGGAAGAGCTAGCTACCAGGCAGCACAAGTCCCTCGACCCATAAAAGATCGACGACCCACAGATGCGCTCCGGATCGAAGCTACAGCCAACCAAACGGGGTTTTTCATGGAGCTCGCGGCGACATGTCAGCCGCAGGCTCAGGGCGGACTTCAGAAGAGAGTAAGAGAGTGAAAGACATCATATTTCTTTTTGAATAACATTGCATGTCTTGCCTGTTCTTATGCGACTACAGGTCCTGCATGCTGGAACAAACTTAGAGTTGTGTTTAAAGAGATAATGACTGCAAAGACGACAACGATATCAGAGACAACAACAACAGCAGCAGCAGCAGCAGCATCAGATAAGATCTCAGTTTTCCATTAGGGTGATTAAGCAATCTATGGGCTCTTTCCTCGGGCCGCCCTGAACTCTAAACCTATCCTTTCCGAGTTTCGGCATCATAACTGTCAATTCCTCCCCTGGGCTGTCCGTTCCCTTGAGATCATTCGGTGTACCCAGATCCGCCAAGCTCTCTAGGTCGCTTTCGGTATCGACAGGGGGCTGTAGCTCTCATGCTGCCTTACTGGTCTTTCCTCTTTGTTTTTCAATTGGGCACGCATTCTGTAGCTGCACTTTGTATGTGTACACCTCAAACTAGCTAAAAGTTCAATCACAACCTGCGCCAAATGGGAGAACAAATGAATTCACAGTCAGAGTCTCTATTAAACAAGATCCAGAGTATACTACAGAATCAACTTGCCTGCTGTCGATATTGACAGCAATCCCCATGCCTGTGATCGCTCACGACTTGGCGGCCCCTTTTGCCATCTATGTTGATAGCAATCCATATCTGGAGACGTGCTGTCAGGTCCTGTACCGTGAAATAGGAGTCGCTAAATCCTCACAACATAGCCCTCTATCCTTCAAGAATCTGTCCACCATGGCATTCGGGATCCTTGCCGCGGGTCCTGTTTCGTAAAGTGGTATTTCTCCGTTCTGACCTACGATTTTGAAGTAGACGAAAGCGACTGGGAATGAGTTTGGTTGGCCAGCAGTTTCTCGAAAAAATCCCAGCCGGCGGTTGGTGAAGACCCCTTCGGACTTTTTCGATACCAAATCGAGGTAACATCTGCTGCAAGGAATAAAGACGAGCTCAACACACCAAGCGCGGAGCATGAATTCCTGAAGAACCAAAACATCGGTCGACTCGAGTTCGGTTGAACAATGGTATGAGTGGGTAAATGGTGGTGTTGCCTGCATCATAGCCGCGCCGATTTTGGTAGCCTGAATGCGTATGTAGTTGTACTCAATGACTGAAACCTTGAACAGTCCAAGTTGCAGGGTTGGACCGCTTTGCTCGCTCGCACCGCCATTTCGGCGCAGCATGCGATAAACGCCCAGAGCGAGCCATATCGAGCCATCGGAAATCGTTTCCAGCGGTACATCACGACATTCTTCCTTGATTTTGTCCAGCTTAGCCTTCCCTTCGTCTCCATCGAGTGTTTCGATGCCCAGTATCTCATCGTTAATGTCGATGAAGAGTAACTGGTCTCTCATAGGATGCCAACGGCAGGCTATAGCCGCCAGGTCAATCATTGCCTGCCTTTGAGCGTATGAGGTTTCGCTCGTCATCTGTGACAAGAAGGTCGCCGTTTGGAGGTTGAAATCAACTACTGGCAAGATGCTCGCCACCTTCTTGACCAAAGCCTCGTTGAATGTCACTTTGGACTTATCGGATTTCAGGAGACCGAGCAGCCGGAGACGCCTCATTGCTTCGTAGACCCATTCGGTTCGTTCGATAAAGTGGTCGAGCAGCTGGTCTACCTTCAGTCTTGGATCT
The DNA here is from genome assembly GCA_027406005.1 of Colletotrichum horii. Classification (NCBI taxonomy): domain Eukaryota; kingdom Fungi; phylum Ascomycota; class Sordariomycetes; order Glomerellales; family Glomerellaceae; genus Colletotrichum; species Colletotrichum horii. The sequence continues at coordinate 4,247,139 of JANVYB010000001.1, read as the reverse complement.
ATTCCCCACGCCATGATTAGGAAACTAGCCATATGGATCTCCTCGAAAAGGATGCGTGCCGGCATGGCGTTGATGTCGTCGAGTGAGTGTTGAGAATGCATGGTGGCTTCCTCGACTGGGATGCTCCGCGCATTGTCGAAGGCGAGCCCTGCTTGGCACTTCAGGTTCGCCCGACTCACTCTCCCGTCAAGAATCACGCCGTGTGTAGTTTCGCTGTCGAACTGAGCCTGTCGCTTGCTGTCGCAGAGTATGATGTGTTTGGCGCCCGCAGGCAGAGTTACCAGCCGCGGGTTTCTTTCCATCTCCAGGATTATTGCCTTGCTCTTAAAGATACCTGAATCTCTGTCCCAATGCATAAAGGCAGACTCGTCCTCGCTGACGATGTTGCCGAGCGCCTTCACCAACGTCTCTGGCGGGTGGTGGTTGTCTGATAGCTGAAGAGTATCCCAGTGAATTAACGCCTTTGCCGAGGGATCAGTCGTATTGCCATCCTTCACGTCGTTATACACCGCGAAATCTGGCGCTATGTTCTCGGCAACTTGCCGTAAAAAGGTTGCGACGTCCACCGGGTACGTTTTCCACGTCAAGTCTTCGAGGAATCAGCAGGTGTGGAATTCAGGATAGTCGAAGAGCGTGAACTGGAGCCTCTCGATGTCGGAAGGCGCGAACATGGCCAACTTTCTTGTGAGTTTAGCCACATCGGGGTCGGATTCTGGTGACATGAAAATGATTCGCAATCTCGCGGACCTGTTCGATTCCAGGATGTTGCCGATTGTCCGATCAAGTTGGAGCATCCCAACCGCGTAGTGAATGTCGAATTCTTCGTCAAACTCGATGAGAACGATCCTATCTTCTTGAAGGCTGCCTGTCTGGGTTAGGTTCAGCAGCAGGAAGGGGTCGAGGTTGAAGCGCGCATTCGTTCGTCTCTGCATGGCCTCGTACGTTCGAAACTCATCTCTGTGAACGTAATGGGTGAGGTTCCACCCCAGATCGTTGTATGATTTGTCGAGAAACTTGTTTACCATCGTCACCAGTGTCTGGTGTTTTTCGAGGCCATGTATTGATCTTGGGGACGCGCGAATGTGTGCCAGCTTGACTTTCTCTTCGTCTTTGGCCCATTTGACCATATCTGCGACGAATTCTACCACTCGCAATGCATGCGATGTCGGCTGGTTCTCCTCTCGAATTTCCGCCATCTTTGACCGCGATGGGGGAAGGCGCTTGTTGGTGATTTGGGAAAGATGGCGAAGTGGGGCCGAGGCGATGAAGTCAAAGGGAAGGCAGGCGGTCTTTCGTATCCCACCTTCAATTAATCCTTTCGGCTGTTCCATGTAGGCACCAGTTTCGTTTTTTTCCAATGAGAAATCAATGGACCGGTCTTCTTTATTTACCAGTCTGACTTTTATTCCCATGAGCGCTTCCGATCCTCCTACGGGTTACCAACTGGTCGATGTCCTCCTGTCTGTTTCACAGAACAACAGTTGTTCTAATATCAGAGGCATTCTGGCTGCTGGATCTCGTTGAAAGAATTAGCGGCATTGCCATGGTTTCCATACATTGATTTCGCCGAGCACAATATCCTTTCCTCGGCCCCGAGAGGGATCATGGCCTTGTGTAGGCCCTCGTCTCGGATGCCATCGGTGCCGGATGCCGGTATTCTGACGAACTATATTGAAGGAAACCCCGGACATCTAAACATTAAAAACCTGTGCGAGTATCGGCTACTGTCAGGACGTTCTGATAAAAGTCGTTGCAAGAAACGAACGCACACCAGAAAACAAGGACGACACCACCCAACACGTGGAGATTTTGGCAGGCAGACAGAAGAGGCCGGTTGAGGCCGGAAATGGAAAAGATGCAATCGCCTCTACTCCAGGATTGAAGAACACATCATCACACAGAGTCCCACGAAGTTGAACATGGCTATATACAACGCCGCCGTCTACGTCGAATCAAACACTAATACTATCCAAAGCCCCGACAGTCCACGGCTGTGCGGATTCAATGTGCTCAGCGCGTCCCAGGAACCCAGCCCAGTGTCATGCGTCGTATCATTAATTACATCATTGCGCCCAGGTATCTCTATCACCACCCCTCGACAATCTTCACGTACACATGCAGGCCCTTGGCTGGGCGCGCGGTGACGCCGCCCTTGATCGTAATATTCTTCTCGTCGTACTCCTCCTTATTCTTCAAGCTGAACTCGAAGCGGCCGATCCACGAGGCCAGGATACACGCAAACTCTGCCTTTGCGAAGCCCTGCCCGATGCAGCTGCGCGGGCCGTGCAGAAAAGTCATGAAGGCGTAGTTGCTCGTGGCGCCTCCGCTGGCGGCCGTCTTTTTGCTCTCGGCGTCGGCGCCGTCGCGGGGCATCCACCTGTCCGGGTCAAAGCGGCCGGCATCGGGGCCCCACAGCGCCGTGTCCTTGTTCGTGGCCCACGGGCAGAGCATGATGCGGGTCCCCTTGGGGACCTTGTTGCCGTCAATGACAGTGTCGACGGCAGCCTCGCGGAGGGTCATGGGGACGGGGGAGTAGTAGCGGAGGACCTCGTTGCAGACGGCGTTGAGATAGGGCATGTGGTCAATGTCGAGGGCCGTGATGTCGCCGGGGGTGCCGGGGGTGGGGAGCCGCTCGCGGATCTCGAGGCGGAGGCGGGACTGGACTTCAGGGTGCAGGCAGAGGCAGTAAATTGCCCACATCATGGCGGAAGCGGTCGTTTCGTGGCCGGCCGCGAGGAAGGTCATCATCTGGTCGACCAGGTTGTCCTCGCTGAAGCCGCCGGACTCGAGAGCGACAGACAGAATGTCAATGTCTGTGAGCTGCTTGCGCTCGAGCTTGGCCTTCTTCTCGCGAATGAGCTCGCGGCATGTGGCACGGATGGTCTGAGCAGCCTTGGCGATGTCGCCGTTGCGGCGGAAGGGTAGAGCGTGAACGAGGGGTCCGGGGAGGAGGAGGCCCAGGACGGCGAGGACCTGCGCCTGGCGACTCGGCTTGAAGACGTGCTGGTAGGTCTGGTTGAGGGGGTTTGAGGGATCGCGGATGGCACCAAAGTCGCGCCCCATGCCTGCCATGCCGATGATGTCGAGGGTGGTTCGCGACGCCCAGTTGCCAATCTCCAGCACGGCCGTCTTGGGCCCCAGGGCCGCTTTCTCGGGGTCCTCGGTTCCGTCGGCCGCCGTCTTGGCCGCCTCGGCCATGACGGCGTCGGTGATGGCCTCGACGCCCTCACATGCCTTGCTCCAAAAGAGGGGGTACAGATCCTTGACGTGGCGGAAGGCGAAGGCCGGCATAAGGTTCTTACGCTGGACTTTGTGGTTGTCACCCTCAGCCAATAGGACGCCGATACCGAGGATACGGCCGATCGACGATCGCACGGCAGTGGGCTTGTGGAAGTCGTAGTTGTGCGTAACCAGCACTTCGGCCAGGGCCTTTGGCGAGGTGATGAGCAGGCGCTCCTGGTTGAAGAGGCCGCGGTAGCGAATGATGCCTTCGTGAGGAATGGTGTTGATCCTGCCAGGTTAGTCTACGTATACCATGCGATACAAGTCAACATACCATTCAATCATGGGAACGCCAGTCGGCTGGCGCACGATTCTAGGGTATTGACCCATTAACCAGTGGTCGTCCTTGGGCCCGGGTAACGTGCGAAGAGCGGAAAAGTACTGAGGGTATAGGAAGACGACAAAGACTCCCCAGGCCATCATCTGGAGCATCCAGGCGCTGGCGAAGGTGGCAAGGAGGTGGCATCTCGAGAACACTGGCTGGCGCAATGCCAGCAATACCGCAATCACCGCCGAGCTGACGGACACTCCACGCCAGGGAACCCCCATGGCGCTGTTGGTCGACTTTCGTCGGAGGCGTGGCGCCTTTGAATTTCGAGGTGATGACGACGGCGACGGCGACGGAGGACGGATGGAGGTGTCGAGTTGACGCAGGATCAGCCGCAAGCCTGTCGAAAAGACGTGGATGGAATGTTCGCAGAGCTACTATGCTCGGGCAGTGGCAGCTTTAATGTTGGCCACGGACAAGGTCAACAAAGAGCAGGCTGCTGAAATAGAAACAACGCAAGAGCTCGGGCTGCAGCGTAAAGTTGGTAACGTAAGGTTGTTCAAGACAAGCTATGTTGGGTTTAAGCTCAATTGAAGGGTGGGAAAGGCGAGGTAGATCCCGCGTGGGCTGAGAGCCGGTCGATCGGTTTCATGCGTACGGGGTTGCGACATGGAACCAAAGCATCGCCAGCACATGCACACCCACGCAACGACGCACGCACCGTACTTATTTCCTGCGTGCTGGTGCTGCTTGCTGGTGCTGAGGCAGGGGACGTGGGCGTTGGCCTAGGAGGGGACGCGAGACGATGGGGATCAAGATGGGATGAGACGAGACGAGACGGGACAAGCCGGACGGCGGTGGTATCCAAAAGTTGGCAATCTGGCAACTTGGAGAAAGGATCGAATGCCTTTCTTGGCAAGATGTTCGTTCGAGACTGTGGGTAACGTGTTCGTGGTTCTCGTGGTGGTGTTTGTGAAGTGGTCTAGTTCGTGGGCCGGTATTGATGAAGGGGGAGGTCCAATATAGATCATTGCCGTTGGCTCAAGTGCCAAGCTCCAGCGCAGAGGGTGCTTCAGTCTCCTCGGCCGTTCTCTTGCGGTGCTGCTGGTCTCAGGCTGTTGACGTCTCGGCTGGCGCAGCCGGATACGTCTCTCTTTTATGTCGAAGGTGGTGGTGGTGGTGGTGGCTTTGGGCGCAACCTAGGGTTCATCCACGAGGCAGACGACAGGTCAAAGAAGGCTTGTTCTAGTTCGATGGAGCGGGAACGGGATTCGAATGGAATGGATGATCAGCACATGATGGAAGACGGCGCTCCATTCCCTGAGCCCTTGTCCATCGCCGCGTGGGAGCCCAGATGGAGGGGTCGACCTCGAATTGGATCCCATTCTCGTACTAGCCCGCAGCCAATTGGGTGGTTTGGGCTAGCCCAGGCAGGGTAGTCGTGTCTGAAGGGCCCACCACCTTAGACCGAGGACGGGGGTGTAGATGCCGTAGGACCGGGGCTGGGACGATTTGTTCGCCCGATCGAAGGAAAGCTGCTTCTGTTGCTTCCACCTGGGAGACCTTGGGACACTCGGAGCGGGGGGCTTCCTGGAGGTGTTACTCTGAAGTCACGCACCGTCGTCTATCGGGGCAGGGCACGACGGGCCAGTCGCCTCTCGAGGAGCTGCAGGGGCCACTCTCGGTCCGCCTGCTCGCAGTTGCACTTGCAGTCGCAGTTGTAGTTGCAGGAGCTCCTTCTTTCTGGTGGAGAATGTCGGACCCAGACCCCCGAGCACATCTAGCAACCTGAATGCCAACAACCTGAATGCCAGCAACAACGCATCCTCTGGTACATGTCAGCAACACAACGGAGGCATCAGCCAGAAACACCGTCGGTGTTTAGACATGCCGACACACCACAAACCGCATGTGCGTCCCCATTCATTCGCATGTTTCGTATGGACCCGTGATTGGCCACGCCCCCGAACAAGGCCAAATCGCATAGGCTTCCCGTTTCAATCCGGTGGACTGTGCTTGGGCTTCCAGGCAAGAGGCTTTGTGCGCAGAACAAGTGAAAATGGCATTGGGCGAACGGACAACTGACAAACAATCAACCCATCTCGCCGGAAAACCCTGGATATCCGTGTGCTGCAGAGAGTGTTCGTCCCCAAAAGCATCCGTTCGCTCCAGCTTGGTTCAGCTCGTTCGGGAAACTCACTTCATCCAGGGCAGCCGGGACCATCATCATGCCCTCCGCCAGATGGGAAACGTTTCTCGCAAGGGAAACGGCAAACGTTGGAAATCTTGGGAGAAAACACTGCACAGCCACGTTCGTTCCGTAGCCTATTCCTCTTTGCCTCTTTTGCCTCCCCGTCCGCATACTCTTCCGCTGCAGCGCAAGGTCCAGAGCCTGCCCGAGCACCCCTCTGACAGCCTTCGTTTCCGCCCACCGTCCGTGAGGATGGTTAGACTTGTGCGGATTACTTGGCGTTCGACAGGACGCAGCTACCTAAACATAGCAGAGTTGCTGGTTGCTGTCCCCCCAAGCCTGCCTGCCCGCCTGGCACTTCTGTAGCTGATCTACATCTCGCGGGTGATTGGCCACGCTGGGTCGGCCCAGATTCCGAGCGAGCCTCGCACTCGTTTAACGTTATGCGGGCCTAGTAGATTGAATGACGAAAAAGAAATGAAGAAATCACCGACCAGAGGAGCCACGAGGCTAACGTAGGCAAGCCGTCCTTCGTCCGTGTCCGTTTGCATCTCTTCGAATCCCGGCCCAGCTCCACTGAAAGCCGATCCTCCAGTCTCTCCAAGTCTTCGGCCCCTCTCCCATGCCATTCATCGCTTCCTCGATTTGGGAACCCCCCATCTGGTGTCCGCCCACCCGAATGATTTGTGAAAATACACTTTTCGGCGCATGAATACCGCGCAGTAGAGCAGACGTATGCCAAATACGTCCCAGAAAGGAACCCTTGCCATAACAGCAATTCCTCTAGAGCAGACCAGATGGAGTGCGCTCCGTGTCATTCAGCCCATCCAGAGGCCCCCCTCCATCAGGAAATCCCAAAGGTCTCATCAGTGACACGATCCCACCAGATATCCCTCCACTGCACCCCGGATACTTAAATCAACGCAGAAAGCCAGCCACTCCTGGCGTCCAGACCCTTCGTCATTCTCCACGACTCTGTGCTGACGCCCTGCTTCCTTCTCCGCTCCCACCGGGTCAATCAAATCACCGAGGGCAATCCCGTCCCGTCGGAGTCTTGAGCAACCGTTGAAAAAAAACTCCGTTCTGCCGTTCAGCCGTTCAGCGGCTGACTTGCCTCTCTATCTCCGACCATCAGTCAAATGCATGCAACCAATCACCTTTTCGCCGCGACGAGACCTGTATCTGTCTCCCCATCTTTGCCCTTCACTTGTCCCTCAGCCTGACTCGAATTCAAACAGCAGGGGGGAAAAAAAGGAAAAAAAAAAACTCTGCGATACAGTCCGTTGCGTTGACAGCGTCCGCCCCCGACTTTGTGGCCCGAAAAAGGCAAAAAAAGGGGCTTTTTGCTGAAAAGCCACCAAATCGCCCTAAACTCTACATACTAATAGCTCTATACGTACGCAATGCGTACGAATAAAAAAGATATCTTTATAATCACCTAATCGAGGGCTATCGATTAATATAATTTTATCTACGCGCATTGCGTACGCATAGAGTTATTAGTATGTGAAGTTAAGGCTGATTTTGAGGGGTTTTTTAAGCGGACAGTTCAACGCAACGCACTAGGGGTTTCGTTTTTTCTTTTCAGCGTTACGTTTAGTGTCTGCTAGCCTAAAAACCCCCTAAATTACTCTAAACTTCATACTTTAATAACTCTATGCGTACGCAATGCGCGTAGATAAAATTATATCAGTTAATATCCCTCGATTAAGCGATTATAACGATATATTTTTTATTCTCACGCATTGCGTACGCATAGAGTTATTAAGGTGTGAAGTTTGGGGTGATTTAGGGGGTTTTTGGGCTAGCGGAAAATTCTCCTTCCGGGTCAAAGTCGGGGGCGGACGCCGTCAACGCAACGGACTGTACCTTGATATATTCATTCGCTGACTAATACGCTGACCTACAGCATCGTTGCCTACTGCAGGCGTGTTTCCTTTGCGCAATATGGCTCCTATCAGAATGCCCGCTGGCCGCCTCCGTCCGGGCTCGTCGCCGTTGTCCACCGCAGGGGCCTGAGATGCCCTGGAGAGACGTAGAAATATTCTGCACCGTTGACTCCCGTCTCATATCATCGTGGTGATGCTGATCTCCAATCCCGAAACGCCCAAAAGAACGCCATGATTAACCGTACCCAAACCGATGCCAACATAAACCTGCATAATTCAAGGATAAAGATGAGAGAAGAAGGTGTAGGCCACTTGCCATCCAAGATCGGGATCATTGCGAAATCTCTGTCGAATCCACTGGATGGCCTCGGCAATGATGGTCCTCGCCTTGTGCCGCTCCACATGAGCACGCCATGCGATGCCAGCCAAGGTCGTGGAATTCGCTATGTAACGTTCATACTACTGCGGTCCCCATGAAGTTGGTCCACCAGCCTGAGGCGTAGCATTATTGTCGCCAAGCATCACACGCCGGTGCGTGTCGTCGGGCGCTGATGCACTCCCATTGTGCCAGTTGCCTGGCGCAGGAGCTGGCAGGGAGTTTCGATTTAGCGGCGGAGCGGCAACGCTGTGGATGGGCGGAGCATACGGCGGGATCGATGCCGCAGACGCATTCTCTGTGTGTGCCACATAGCTCGGCGAGGCATGATAATGGTTAATGTTGCCCGTAGAAAACGGCACAGGCGGAGGCACACCCCCACCCGCCCTGCTCATTGTGTTCGGTGTGTGATTCCGGCTGGCCGCGAACGGGTGCGCTCGTCTTTCGTAGCCGTTCGAGGATGAACCACCAAAGGACCCCGGTCGACCGCCGCTGAAAGGTGGGGAGCCCGGGCCACGGAAGCTGCCGTGTCGAGACCGAACCCTTCGTCGACTTTCTCCACCGTCAGTTGGCGGCGAGCGACGCTCGCCGTGAATTGGGGCCGCTAGGTTTCTGCTCAACTCGTCGAGGCCTTGGCTGTAGTCTCTTTCCCTAGAACGGCGGAACAGACCCGTCAACATATGGGAGGTGACCTTTGGCTCCGAAGGCACCTTGTCTCTGCAGTACGGGCAGCTATCCGACTCCTCGAACCACTTTTTGATGCAATGGTCGCCGAACACGTGCTTGCACTTGGGCAGCCTCAGAGGTGCCTCCTTAAGACCTTCCGGCGTCTCGACGCCAAAGTCGTTGTAACAGATGACACACGCTGCTGTTTGTCAGCTCTCTTCCTGCTCTCATCTCAAGTACTTGAAACTCACTTCTTTCGCTTTCGGAAAGATCCGAAATTGCCACGCTCTGCAAGGACTGAATGGCAGAGTTGGATGCAACCATCTTCGTTGTCACGGATCCACGCATGACCTGAGCAGCTCTTATCTGTATGTCATCGAAATCACGACCCGGGTGGCCATGCGGGTTGAGTACGAAGTTTTCAAGAATCTGCAGCTCCCTCTCCTGGTCGGGATCGCGGTCTGGCGGCGGTGACGGTCTCCTTACCCCGCGTCGTCCAACAGCCGGTACTCTACGGCGCTCCACCGCTGGGACGACTGGCGCCGGGTTATTTGGTGAGCTCGATGACCCGGTTGAAGACCCGCCTGGTCTCGTGTGAGCAGGGCCAGGGAAGAGCGCGCTGTTTGATGCGTTTGAGAAGCTCTCACCTCCAGAAGCTGTGCGGCGCGGCCAGTACGACGGCTGTGTGAAGGCGGGATTCGGTTGGGGGGCTGACGAGGGTGGTGCAGACCCGAACTGGATGCCGGGGTTCGCTGGCAGCGCCTGGACCGGACCACTCGGGAAATCTGGAGGCGACGGTTCGGGAGCGGAAGGGCCTTCGGTACTGGAGGTTGACGGAGGCAAGTTTACAACCACGGGAGGAAATGCGCCAAAGTGGCTGTTATCACGAAGCCCAGAAGGTTGTCCAAAGCCTCTGTCGGGAGGGGCCATCGGGGGCTGATTGGCGTTGGGCGGATTTGGCTGGACGGGCGCCGGGTTGCTGTATCTCATGGGGGGAAGCGCAGGAACGGGGAACGGCGGGTGCATGGCCTGAATGCCGCCTATGTCGTGCGAAGGGCCCTGATACCCAGCCAGACCGAAATTCGGAACGGGAGCATGGTTGTAGTAGGGCGTTTCCGGGACCGAGTTGGCCGGTCGATGATACGGCGAAGAGGTTGCGCGGTGGCCCAGTATTTGAGGCTGCCAGTGGTGCGGTGGAAGCTGTGCTTGTGACTGCCAGTGACTTGCCGACGCATGAACGGGGTCGTAGTGCGGCGTCGATCTGTGTGGTGGAACATGCCGGTGAGCGTGGGCGTCTGCTCTGTTGAAGTAGGGACATCTTGACCGTTGTTGCGAATACGGAAGCTGGCCATGGTTCGGGTGCTCTGCGTGGTGGTAGACGTAGTCCATGGTCTCGTCCATAGCGGTGATGCCGTACTTCTGTCGTAGAATGGCCCGAGAGGTCTAGGAGGCGTCGGATAGCAACGGGTTCTTTCCCCGACCCAAAAGAAAAAAACGACTGTCAGCCGAATCTCCCGTTTGCATGCACCTGTACGGCGTCGCTCGCTTGCTTTACCCGAGTCCTCTGTTCTGACCAGGGAGGGCGAGGAGTCGTACAGGTTGCCGTTGGTCGAGACAAACGGTCGCAGCAGTGGGGATGTCGGCGGATGTGGTCCGTTGGCGTGTCGTCGTGGACTGACCGAAGGAGGGGCTCGGGTTGGTCGTTGAGGCGGCCGAAAGTAAAGAAAGAGATGAGGGGTTCGACCGAGCGGTGTTGGTTTTATCGGTCGGCGGTTATCAGATACTCAGATTCACGGCTTTCCCTTCTACCCATCGATGTGGCGGCGTAGGTGGTGCTTGCAAAATGACGTGTCCCGAATAAAATCCAAGACCAAAGTCGGTGAGCCGCAGAGGCAGAGACAGTGTCGAGGTGCAAGAGTCAGGAAGAGAGGGGGCGATGGTTAAGACACGGACGGGTCGCTGGTTCATACCCGCATTCGGCGAAGCAGCGAGGAGTGCGGGTGCGGGTGCGTCGTTCAAGAAAGGGCGAGATGCAGGCGTCTCGAATGGCCGTAACGGGTAAGATACAGCCGGGTGTAAGTGGTGGTAGTTTATGCTGAGGCGGGAAAGCAGCTGGCGGTTCTCGTGCCCGCAGCAAGAAAAGCAGGCGGTCTGTGTCTTGGGTTTGCTTCCTCGCTATGGTGTCGCAGGCGGTGGGAGAGTAGGGATGAAGGAGGAGCGTGAGCGTGTAAGAGGATTGTGCGTGGATGGCGAGGGTGGGGGTGAGCAGCGAGGTCGAGGGATATAAGTAGCAGGCAGTATTGACTGGAATACGAGGGTGCGTGAGCGTGGCTGCTAGGTTGCTGCTAACACTGAGGTAGCGGCAGTGGCAGAAGAGGAGGGGTCCGCATGCACTTGGCTTGTCGTGAAGCCGATGTCGCCGAGCAAGGGAGACGGGTAGTCGAGAGTCGAGGGTTGAGTGAGGAGAAGAAGGGAGGAAGGTTCAGAAAGCGGTCGGAAGGCGGCGAAGAGGATCGGTGAGACGACGACCACGAGAAAGGGACGCCGGGGAGGGGAGGGAAGGCACGGCAGAGGAGGGGGGAGGGGGGCAGACCGACTTGGTTTTGTATTTCGTCGCAGGCAGAAGGGAAAGAACCTTGGGAACGAGAGGAGTAATAAAGTAGGTGTAGGTGTAGGCGTAAGGTAGATGCAGGCGTAGGCGTATGTATGTGAGGGCCAGGCAAGGAGGAGGAGGGACGGAGTCAAAAAGCCAGACAGGACGCCGGCCTGAGAGACCAAGCCAAACCAGCCAGGAAGAGGATGTGGATGTCACAGTATGTGGATGTGGATGGGGATGGGGGGACTGGACATGACATGGACCATGAACGGAGGCACTGGGACCAGAAACGGGAAGAGAGACAATGGACGGGAAGGAGCAATCCAAGAAAGTGCACCTTCATGGCACCGCCCAAGGACCCAAGGACCCAAGGCAGGAAGGCAAGCAAGGCAAGGCAAGGCAAGGCAAGGGCACCTCACCGCACCTACTGCTGCTGCTGCTGCTGCTGCTGCTGCTCTGAGAGCCAAAGCAAAGCCCAATTGTCTCCTCTTTCCTTTAACACGCTCGCTTTATTTTATTTTTCTGCGTCTCACACCTCAGACTGGACAAGATTGGCGTCGGACCAGGAAGACGGCACATTTGCAGAGTCAGGGTGCTTGCTGTGCTCCTCTCTCTCTCTCTTCCGTACCCAACATAACCTTGACGTGGGTACGGGGCATCAGGAGCGAGGTAAGGTAAGACGATGTGAGGTAGGTTAGGTGAGGCAGGTTAGTTTCTAACCGGTTGGCAGAGGACGTCCGGTACTTTCCAAGCCAATACCTACCTATCTATGTACGGCAACGCACCGCACCGCACCGGGAGCAACAAGAGACACTGCCAGAGCCTGGGCTGGTCCGGACTGGGGCGACTGGGCTGGCACTACCACGACTACCACAGAGGTCCTTGCCATGGCCATGACATGCCCATGTCCATGTTCAAGTCACCAATGTCCATGTCGTTCAGGGAAAGGGAGCGGTACGGGGACTGGATTGGTCTGCAGACAGCGAAGCAGAGGCAGAACAGGCCAGGCCATGTTGCGGCGGCGGCACGGCACTGCGCTCAATGAGGAAGATGACGGCCAGCTGGACAGGCATGTCGGGAACAGGGGAGGAGTGCGAGAATACACTGGGGCCAGCCGCCTCCACGGCGAGTGAGAGTGCACACCACAGCAGTGAGGAGCGAGAGTCAGACTCATAGTCAGAGTCCAGCCCACCTCGCCAGGTGAAAGCGAACGGGCGAGCGCCGAGTTGAGGAAAGTTGCAGGGCCATGCGCGCCGGTTCCAGCTCCCAGTCGATCCCAGGTCCCGTCCAAAGAAATGGACATGTACGCTGCCCTCACCAACAAGACGACTGGGGGGCGGTGGCAGCAAAACAGCCATCTCAACCCATAAATCTCGGTGTGGTCGGGTGGATGCGGTGGAGGTTCCGACAACACTTGCAGCTGCTGGTGAGGTGGTGATGGAGATGCTGATGCTGCTGCTGCTCTACTACTACGAATACAGCAATGTCGTCAAGTACCCTATCCTACGTCTGCCTTTGCACACGCAATGATCCCTACAGTATCCTACATCGCATCACGTTCCACCTGTAAGCGTGGCCGGCCCTGGGATGTGCGTGACTCCGTCTCGGTGGAGGGGCAAGCTATGTGACAATGGCGACGGCAACGACAGCATCGAACGAGGGTTAGACGACCGGGTCCGCGAATCAACAAACAGCAGCAAACGAAAGCGGAAACGGGTGCAGACGCAGAGGCAAAGTTACCAAAATCTCCCCGTCGAAGGAATAGAGCCAGCGGGCAGCGATTCTCCTCGTCCTCACCTTTATGACACTCAATCGTTACTTTCGGGGTCTGGCTGGCGCGGTGAGGATTGAGAGGGTCAAAGTTGAGATAATGGTGACCCAGATGGCCTTGCCAGACAAGGGTAGATGCCGGGTGTGTTTGGGTAATCGCTGTCTGTTCGGATCCCACGGGTGTCAGTCGGCGGCAAGGCGCCTTGCCAAAGAGGCACATTGAGCGAGGTCACAAGCACCAACACGGTGGCGGCGGTAGTATTGAAGTTGACTGCTTACTGCAGGGCACCATTTTATCTTATCGAACCCAAGCCGAAAATGTGGATGGATGACCATGGACACACCTGGACAGCGCGGCTTTGTCCGCAGCTCCGCTTCAGGGGGCAAAACGTATAGAAAAGCCGGGCATGCTTCCTTCAAAAGGACATTGATTACCCTTCCACGATTGTCTCTGCTCTCGCCCGGGCTACGAGGGCGGGGGAGGGACGGTGTATCAGAAAAAGCGGGCGCTGATGGCAGCCCGCGGCCATCACATCAGCATTTCGATCAGTCAGTTCGTTCCCGCTGCTCTCCGCAAGCGTCAGGTGCACCATCTATGTAAGGCGTCAGCTGCCCACGCTCTTCCGGCTTGCTTCAGTGTCGTCGCCCGCTTTGTACCTCGCTATCCGATGGCCGCTGATCAGACCGGGACTGGCTGAACCCACATCTCACGCTGCCGTCGGCTCCGCCTGGGCATCTCGGGTCGGACGTGAGGCCGTGGTTTCTTTATTAAATCATTCAATATCCATCACCGTCACCGCTTCAGTTCAAGGATAAGGAGCTGGGAATCATACCAGAGGCGAGCGAGGACCAAGCCCAAGTTCGGCGTGTCAGTGGGTTGCAGCGCTCCATTCGCGACAGGTACGATTGCAGGACATGTTATCAAACAACAGCATCCTTGGCTCATGATTAGCCACTTTCTCCGTCATTCTGCCCAGGACATTGCGCATATTCACAACCTTGCTGGCTGGTTGGGTCCATGGACTGCTGACAGGGTTATCAGGGCAGCATGGCTTGGCTGGGCTGCAGTGCAAAGAAGCTCTGAGAGGCTGTCGGCCCTGTACGAAGGAAGAAGCGAGCGCAGCCAGCTTCTCAACATCCATGTCGGTCTGGTCCCTGCGAATAAGGTGTGCTGGCTTGGTGCCACCACAGACGCAAGCGAACCTCAACACAGAGGCACTGTATACTGGCTAGCAAGGCCCGCTGCTTAATTCTCACAGTATTCCCGCTCGATCCAGCATCGCTTCCGGTGTGGGAGCATGGAGCAAGCTCTACGCCGTCGTCTTTGCGTTTGTGTGTCGGCCGGCTGGCGCAAGCTGGGCGCGCGCAACAGGTTGAGACTAACAAAAACTAAGGCAGGCCTGTCAGGTGTTACAAGCCCAACTCGACGGGCCAGTCGCACGCACTCTCGTCGAGGCTCGCAGCACCAGTATGTTTTCGGTTTGTTATACATGATGGAGGCCTTAACACCACCCGGCTTGTCGAGCTTGGAGCACAGCTTTCCTCGCCTTCCGTTACCAGAAGGTGCCTTAGTCACCATGTCCGTCTCATTCGACGAATGGCAAGCGGGACCCTGGACTGATGCACACCCCGGGCCTGGAACCCCTCTGGCCAAGGTCGCTCTACCCCACCAAAACATTTATCTGGACGGGATAAGGACCTTTCACGACACCACGCTGGACCGGAGGGAGGGGGAAGGCCACGGCCAGAGGGCGCTATGCTGCTTAAATTAAGCCGTCACGTCGCCAACCTCTCCTCTGCTTGTTTGCGCTCGTTCCAGCTCATGCACGCCTGAGGCTGTCTGTGTACTGCAGTATCGATCGCTCCGAGTATTTCTTCCGACCATCTCTCTTCCTGGTCGTTGCGAACGGGTATGCTCCTCTAGTGCAATAGCTCCGCAGCTTGACCCCTCCGCCGAACACCCGCCTTGAGCATGACCCCCCCCCCCCCCCCCCCCCAGGGGAGGCCTGGCAAACCCCACGATGCTACAGACACCCTGCTTGTTCTCGCCGACCACTGCACTGCGTAAAGGAAGCCCTGGCCTGCACCAGACGAAAAGAAAAAAATTCTTCCGGCACACGAAATGTTCCCTCACAAGGGTGGCGGCAAGCTCGTCTACGCTGTCTCGGTGGCTGCAGGAACTTTGGCCCGCTGCGGAAAGCGCCCGCGGCTTGCGAAGAAACGAATGAATCGTATTTTACCTTCAAGGGAAGATGACGACGCACGGGGAATCAGGCGACGCAATGGGGGGAAAATAATGGCTGAGAAACAATGTGTGCCAGAAACCAATCAACACCAACATCTCGGCGGCGGCGTCGCAGCCTTCGTTTGCGCACAGAGCAGAAGACTGCCACCGGCCCAGCATTATCCCAGGCTCTAATACGCAACATGTGGCACGTCTATTTTGCAACCGACCGACCGCCGACTTGCCGGCCGGGAGCCACGATAACAATAAAGAGGGGAAGGCTCGGTTTTCTGATAATTACTCTTCCGTGACACCTTGTGTGTGTTATCTTCCGCTTAACGGGACTGACATTTCTTTCCCTGCCATTTTCCTCGGGGTCTTTTCTGGCTCATGCGACCTCGCGCTCCGTTATTCGGGCGGTCACAGACTGGCCCGATGCCTGGCGGTAGCCATATTTTGGTGGACACTGAGCGGATGAATGGGCGGGGCTCTATTGGCGGCCTTGAATTGGATTTGGATGGAGCGTTTGCGCCGAGCAAATGAACCCTTGACACCCGACCCAACCACACTTTTACCACCAACCACTGCCGTCATGACAGAGACACAGCGACCACCTCCGGCTACCATGCCTGGCTCCCACTGGCGCCGGCCGCACACCTCGACGCAGGCCTTGATCGCCACGGGCCCATGCTTGGTTGATCCTCATCACACTCTCCAGAGAGGCAGTCTCGACGTGAGATTCCCGAGGCGTGGGCTACATCGTCAGCTTCCGCGCATCTTCGACTCTACGACGCCTGCAAACGCACTTTTGTCAATTTTCTGTCTTGGCCGTGTTCCATCCAGCTACATACGTCATCATGAGCGCCCATTTTTCCTCACAGGGGCAGACACGACAGAAGAACAAGGACCCCGCGGCTTCACATTGGGGTGTCCCAGCCATACCCCTGCTCGAACCCTCACAGAATGAAGGCGAGCAAGACTTATCGATTGGCGGGCGCCCTTTTTGGTCAACAACCCCGTCTCTGATTCGCTTCAGTGCCAGCAAGATCCCCGCGACGATCATTGAACCCTGGTTCGCGCTAAGATAGAAACACCCCGGCCTGTGGCCCATTTCCTTGTCTCTCGTTTCCCCCCTCCAAAGTCGCTTTGCACCACGTCGAATAACCCAACAGATACTCGCCATTGAATGGCTACTGTCCGCAAGCCACCATGGTTAATGCTTCAGACGTTCGTCTCATATTCCCGTTCCTCCCTGCAAGGTTCCAGGGTCAGCTGAGCCACGAAGCGCTGCAATATTACGCTCAACAGCCTGGATACGGGACACATTCAGTGCGCCGACCCATGTCTGCCTGAACGGCATATTAGGTGACAGCCGTACGAGTGAAGCGCGCACACACCCACCACCGCAAACACTCGTTTGCTTCGGCATCCATCTACCGCTGTTCCAACGACAATAGCGACAGCCCAGGGCTTCCATTTCTATTCAAATTGGAACCCCAACCCCGCGGACGAGAGCAGTCTCTCGGACACGCAGCCTATCCAGGCAGGGCAGGCTAACGCAGCATGAAAGTCTGACATCTCCCGGCCACCAAATGCCAGTTGCCGACCTCTCCGTTCCCTATCAAACGGGCCATTCGACAGGTCGACTTTTATCATACCCATGCCTGCCCTGCCCAATAGAAACTACGAGGATCTTGGTCAGCACCAAGCCCGTTCCTCAAAGTGGCACAGGTCGGTGTGGAATCAATCAGCGAAGTCGCTTTAATCTCAGCCCACACTGCCCAGACGCGGGAGGTCAAATCCCAGCATTTCAGATTTTCGACACCGCTTGCTTTATTGGTCTCAAATCACCTTGCAACAAGACATGAGCGATCGAGACTTGTCTGAGCCACATGGCGGTTGTCGAAACGAACAACCGCCGGCCACACCCCTCCGGATCTCAGCCGAGCTGTGGAAGTTATGCCACGTTGAACAGCAAACATGGCTGCCGTCTACTGCGGAAAACCGCATCATGAAGGAAGCGCATTCGCCGGCCGACAAACAGAGATTGAATCCTATTTAGGACAATTCTGCCTTTTGAGACCACTGACCCTCCATGTTCCTCGCAAGCGCCTAAAAGCAGCACAAATGAAGACCGATAATAGTGTTCAGGGATTTCCCCAGGCACGCACACGTGTGGTCGATGACAGTATCCGACCCGCGCGCCTGCAGCGACCAGACACCAACGAATGCCACTGGCTCGTTGGCGGTGACATCTTGCCGAGGCATGGTTTGCTCGCCAAGAGCGCGAGAGACAAGTTGAGCATACAACGCGAACATGGCTCGAGACTCAATCGCCGGGTGGGGGCTAAACTTCCCCATTGCACATTCCTGCCTCCGATGCAGGCCCCGACGGCTGACTCGCCGCCATGCCCGAAAGCCCCTTGGCAGACGGGACGGACGACCAACAACAGTATGGACTGTCCGGAGGGCGCGGTGACGCTGAACTGTCGGTCTCGGGTTGGACGGGCCCCCGCTTCTCCCTTTCTCAGCTCAGTGCATCTGGGTCTCACGCAACGTCAAGGGTTCCCCTCTTGCCCGCGCTGCAAGCACTTAAACTCCGCCCCTCCCGGATGCTGCACTGCTCGTACCGCGCCTTGTTTCGTGACGACGGTGAGAATCACGAACGACTCGATTGCCATGAGTTCTGAAGCGTGCCGTTGCTGAGTGCTTCGCTGTTGTCATCGCCTAGGTCCAGCGACTCAAGAGCCCCGTTGCTAATATTTCATTCTAAGCGGTATGACACCTCGACTGCTCGATGTGAGTCTGCGGCAGAGTTGTTGCTGTCCAGGCGGATCATCCTCGACAATGGAGACCCGTCTAATCGAAAGTATAAATGCTTCACGTTCGCTTCTCTTCGATACGTCAATACGTCTCGTAGTGTGCCGTGGGGAGTTTTCTCGCCAATGATATGGACTACGTATGTTGCAAAAGCCAGTACATTGTCTCTACCTTGTCGACGCTTCTCATCAGGGTCAAAGAACGCTTTCCAGCCGCGTATGGCCACCCGACGACTTTCATTGGCTGTGCCTCGGCCGGCGTCGTCGTGGGATACGATGAACTGTATTGTGGGCCCTCATTAGCAATCATCTTGGTCACGTCTGTCTCATGTATGCTTCCCGAGTCTTCTCCTTGAAGACATCTGGCAAGGCAGCGATTGAAAGGACGAGGACTAACCTTGGACACTTCTGGACAAAATTGTTATCCAGCACGGTAGTATCGTCTTCGGATATTTGAATGCTTTCGGAGCGTGCAATGGTTAGACGACAAGTCTGTGAAAATCAACCGCGGTCTTCTGATAGGCATGGTTTTGAAATCCAGGCTTCGGTATCCCCCAATATCAAAAAAAATGAGAGGGAGCTCGGCACTGCCCAACTTGCCTCTGTAATGGTAATTCCTCGAGAAGGGAGTTTGACCAGCTCCCATGCGTTATTCATTGTGTGGCAATCTTTCGTCCTAAGCTGATATCTGCAATTCATACATCTCAATCATCTTTGAACTCCGTGTGTTGGAACTGCCATCCCAACATCATGTCCACATATTCACTTTGGCAGAACACCCCAGGAGACAAAAGGGGCTGCCAAAGGTGATTGTGAATCACGAAGCCCCAAGTGCACTGAATCAAAGCCCCGTGTCTTTCATCTACAAAAGACCCAGTCCTCTTGCGTGAAGCTGTCGACATGATCGAGTCGGCCCACCAATCCCTACGCCTTTTACTCGCGAGTCTTGATAGTAGCACGTCAACTACACGCATATCCATCTAAACACTCCTTCTCCGCTTCAGACTCTTCTCGGGCCAGGGCATTCTTCTCACGTTTCGTTTCTCCCCACCCTCTTTCGTTTTGTTTACACCCTCACCTCGAAAATCCCGCTGTTCACCTTGGCCTTCGCCACACAACAACACAACAGGAGATCACCCATTAGATGGTCTCTTACAACGAGGCCTTGCTTGCTACCCCGGCTTCGCGTGTCGTCAACCCCTATATTCAGGGCACCGACATCATGGACACGGGAGTTCCCTACCGTCGCGAGCGTGGCTTTTCCGGCCCCCCTCCGACCAACTCTGCCGCTGATGAGAACGATCACCAGCGCGCCGAGATGGCTCCTCGCCTCCCGCCTCTGCGTGAGCTGTTTCCGGAGATTCACGATGGCAGCAAGACCGCTGTGGCCGAGGTTGCTGACATGGGCCCTTTTGGCACCGCTGGCCGCGAGCAGCGTCAGGTAAATGATTTTCCCCAACACTTTGTCTTTATCAGCGTCAAATTTACTCATGGCCCTTACCTCTGCAGTCCTCTCCTTACCGTATGAACGGCTCGACTCTGGGCGCCGCCGCCACCGAGACTCCGTTCGCCACTCGTTCCAACGCCGTCGGTCACGTTCATAACGCCCCCCTTGCTCCAGTCCACCCCGAGCATGAGCGAGAGCCGCGCACCTTTTATGATGAGTGTCAGGTACGCCTTTCGATGATCAGTATCCTTATCATCCTTCTCAAGTGTGTGAGCTGACTCTGACTTGCAGTTGTCTCGATTCCCGTTCGACAAGCCTTCCAACACTTTTGGAGACCGCGGCACCTCTCATGTCCGTGGCAAGGACACGCAGAGCTACCCTTCTCAGGACATCCGGAGCTACTTTTCTCCAAGCAACAAGCAGGACTATGTCCCTTTCCGGAACTCGCAAAGCTATCGTCACCCCCATGATAACCACAGCTACTACCCCCACGAGCAGCAGCATGGCTATGATCATGGCTACGTGCAGGGTAGTGTCTCGCGTCAGACTCAGTATGACGATGGCCATTGGCAGGACTATTCCCCTGTCCACGGCCACCATGGCTGTGACCACCACCAGGTATGACTCTCTAGTGTCACCTCGCCGTCGCCCCATCACTGATTCAACATAGCAGTCTTCCGTGCCCCGCAACAACACCCACGGCTGGACTCCGATCAACGCTCGCGATAGCCGTCCCGTCCTGACGCCTGACCGTACCCCTTTCGCTGACCGCTACCACCAGGAAAGCCCCACTCCCGCTGCGCGTGGTCGCAAGGTCACCAACGACAAGCGCACTGCTCAAGGCAACAACGGAAACCGCTACATCCAGCCGGCGCCGAAGCTTAAGTTGAAGGGCGCTCGCAGCAAGAAGTCTACTCCTCAGGGCACCACCAAGTACCGGGAGATCCAGCCCAAGCTGGACTTCGAGCCAAAGGCTGCCACCGCCTCCCACAGCAAGCCCCAGACGCCTCGATTGGATGCTCTTGCGCACTCTGCCGGTGCTCCTGACAAGCAGACTGGAAAGCCTTCTGCGCCAGTTGCTGCTCCCTCTCTTCATCAGTCCTGGACGCCGGCTCCGACGAACACTACCAAGTGTGACATTTGTAACTCGCGTGCCATCGGCCCAATGGTCCATCAACGCTGCACGAAGTGTCCGTACGTCATCTGCCGCAACTGCGTCTACGACGGAAAGATGAACAAGCTCCGAAACCACAAGACCATGCACGTCGATGAGTTCAACTGGGGAAAGATGCGTCCCATCCAGCGCATGGACAAAGTCCGGGAGGCTCAGGCTGCCAGAGCCCTTCGAGAAGGCGCAGAGGTTGAAGTTGCTGACCGCTCAGTTGGCTCCATGAAGCAGTCGGTAAGCTGATCCGCGCTGCATTCCTTAAAACCTCCGCTGACCCATCTTCTTCGCCTCAGATCGAGAGCGCTGCTCCTTTTACCCCTACCAAGAAGCCTTCGCAGACGTATGTCGCCATCTCCTCCGATGAGTACGACGACAACGACTTGTCCGCCCCCGACGACGACTACAAGCCTCCCACTTCGTCTGAGCGCAAGAGTAAGAAGGCCGCCAAGGCTGTTGACTGCGGCTACTCCGCCTTGGATCAGTACGCCGGACACGTTGGCCTGGCCAACTCCCGCCCCGTCCGCACTTCGTCCATCAACACCTACGAGAGGATGCGCCACCAGGCCACGGCACGCCAGCATATTGCTCAGCCGGATTTTGGTTCGTTCCACGGCGACGGCGCCAATGCTCGCAAGCATCGCCACGAGGACTACGACGATGAGGACTTTGAGTCTAACCCTGACGACGAGGTCTACAACCCGCGTGGCAAGCGCCGCTTCATGTAGCTCATGCTTCTCTCAAGCTGCATGTCCGAAAACAGACGGCTGGAGCTCCCGCTCGAACAAGACACCTTCTTCGTGTCGTTGCTGGGTTCTGGCTCGCTCAATGGGCGGCTCTTGCAATACGCCAGCGTCACGAAAAAAAGGATCCGCTCTTTTCACAGTCACGTTGAAGTCATTCCTCGAGAGGTTCGCATCAAGTCGACTCCAACGGTCCAAGAATGACTCAATGCCACCAGGAAGGACAATCAGCTGAGAAGCGTCACGTTTCTTTTCGACATCAAGCGAGTCAAGGTACGCCTCCAGCTCTTGAAACCTCCATCCACTCAGTTGAATGCAACTCTGACGTGCCTCAGCTTTGCCAAGACGGCTTCCGCCATGACCAGTCTGCTGTCATGATTGGCGAAGGCATCAACGCGGCTCGACTTCTCTTGACGATTGCTGATTCCCGTTGCTACAGTTTGCGTCTTTTTCCCACTTCACTTTCGTTTATTATTTTTCCCTTGTGCGAGCTCAGAGACCACGCGATCGTTGCTACCAAGATGGATCTGTCCTATGACGACGGATGGCAAGGTAGTTTCGGAGGAGGATTTGATTGGTTTTGCTTTTACCAAAGGTCATACCCCCCTTTTTCGCCTCCCGGAGGAACGTCTCGGCGTTGGACACTGAAGAGGGATGGAAGGATGGGTCGGTTACTTGGCTTGAGATACCCCTTTCTTTTCTTGTACCATAGCTAGATCTCGAATATCGATACAGTCATCGATTCCTCTGGTTGGAGGCGTGGTGATTGATGTTTTGATTGTACTCGTAAGTCGAATGCGAACTGATAAAGCTATCCGCCTTTATGGACACACTTGATTCTAGAAGCGACTCGAAGGTGACGCACTCTCGAAATGGTTTGATGGACTTGTAGAGTCCTCGTTGTTCTGATGGCCGGAGATGATCGGCAAAAGGAGGCCAAAGGCAAAGTGTGTCGCTGTTTGGCTCGAAGCTTCCAGGGGACTCATACTTAATCATGAGCAAACCAGCACCAAATGGAAGGTTGGTGCACTTGTTCTGTTGCTCATCTCAATCTGAGCGAAGGCCTTTGACAGTGTTTATGTCAAAAACTTGGGACTGTGAATTGTCCAGTCAAGGAAGGCCTCTTCGACGTTTGGAGGGAAGGAGTCAACCGACTTTTCCAATCCAACCATCCAACTCACCTCCACAATCCGACTCCTACGCGGATCCATCGACTCACAAAGCAAAATTGGGTTATACATTCCACCATTCAAGTACCACAGACTGCCAGCGAATTTCGACGCTGCTTCTGCTTCAACTGCTTCTCTGTACACCAACTCGAACGCAAGCCATGTTAGCCAAGTGGCGATCAACACGAAAGGAAGAAAGCATGACTTGGGTATACCGAGAGAAATTCCACGCGTCGGGGCTGGAGAAGAAAGATCTCGAGAAGGGCCTGAAAGATATATTCGCCGATAAACCCTCCTCGAAATTCGATGTCACGTTTGTAAGGGCCACGCAGCCGGTTTCATGGAGTGGTCGACTGACAACTTGACCAAGCACGCGGGAGACTGCTCGTAGCACGTCCGTGTCCCTCGTCAGATGACACAAAAGGAGAGGAACGACATTATGTTACGATACAGCACCAATCAAGTCAGTCGTGGCGAATGTGACCTGGCCGGGGAGAAGACGGAACCAGCAGAGTTGACTGACGAGCAACAGAACGGCGTGAAGACGGACGCTCAGAGAGGGAAGGAATACATGTCAGGTCTATCAAACTAACTATACATGACTTCGTCGCAACATGATCATGAAGGTGGCTTGCGCCGATGCTCTAGTAACCGAACCCGCTCTCCCACCAATGCTCACCAGTATGCCAACGTCCGATCGCTTCCATGTCGGGCTTCCACCACGACGTCTCCCCCCGACCGAAACCCAGCGCCCGAACAACAGACACCGGAACAGGCTCGACCAGCCACAGACCGGTCTCCGCGAAGTCGTCCGCCAGGGGCTTGACGGTGACCTGCAGCCACACGAGGACGAACATCAAGTTTCCGAACCGCCTCACGATGCGGGGCATCTTTGCGATCTGAGACTTGAAGGTCGTGCAGAAGGCTTTCTGCAGCAGGACGCCGACGCCGGACGCCCAGAAGAAGGAGCAGGGCTTCAGCCAGTTCGTCTCGGGGATCGCCGTCACACTGCCGGCACCGTGGAGGAGGCCGGAGAGCCAGAAGGCGATGGACATGATGATGAGCTTCGTCGTCGTCGTGCCCTGCTTCAGATACCCGTGCTGCACGAGCCAGTTTCCGGGGGCGGAGAAGGAGTGGCGGAACGTCTGGTGCCACCAGGCGCCCCAGAATCCGGCAAGGCCCCTGTCGAAGACCTGGGAGAAGGAGCCAAAGACGGAGGAGTACTGCCACAGCTCGCCGCGCATGGGAAAGAACCTGCTAAAGACGTAGTACTGGAATAGATCGTGAACAGAGAACACCATGACAATCGAGGCGTACAACGTGCAGATGATGCCGGAGTGACGGTAGACGGACAAGAGCCAGTGAGGGGTGGATGCCAGGTGAGGGGGCAGCGGGAACGGCGTGCTGCCGAAGATGAAGTAGGGGTCCTCGGTGCTCTTGACCTTGAAGATGTCGAGGATGATATACGCGAGGGAGACAGGGACGAGCTTCCGTCGCAAGAAGTCGCGCTCGTCCTTGTAGGTCTGGCAGCCGACAAAGGTCTCCAGCGGGATCGTCTCCATCTTGACGAGCTCCTCGGTGTGCGGATGCTCAGGCGGAGCAGGGCTAGGTACGGACGAAACAGCCCATGACCAACCTATTCCTGTCAGTATCTTGCGCATTCATAGCTCGAGAAGCTTCACACTTACCGACGCCCCGGAAGTTGGTGTACAAGTCCACGACCCAGCCCAGACGCTCGACGAAGGTGCCGTTCTCCGGGTACGACTGCCAGTAGTATTCGTACTTGTCGACGTTGACGTCCGGAGCCGTGGCCTTGTTGTTGCGTCGTCTCTTGCTGCCGGCCCGTTTGCGCAGCGTGCCCTGGGAGTTGGACCGCGCAGCAGGCGAGTTGGACCGGCTCGACTTCCGCGAGGGCTTGGGCGACGACGTAGCCGTCTTGGTCACCTTCCTCCTCGCCACCCTCTCAAAGTCGAACTGCGGGGCGGTGAAGACGAGGTTGGTGACGCTGGATAGGATGCCCCAAAACGCAGACAGGCCGCTCGAGTAGCCTATGGACATGTTGGTGCTGGAGGTCTCGCGCATAATTTTGATGTTGAAGGCGATGATGAAGGCCAGCACGAGCCATCTCGCGGCGTAGACCCACGGCCGCTTCCTGTGCGGGATGGTCATGTACAGGATGGGCAGGATAAAGGTGCCAAAGATGCCGTAGGGCACCACGAAGGGCTTGGAGACGCCGGCCGCGACGCGGGCCTTGAAGACGGCGCGGTAGCTGTCGCGCACGACCGCGGCGAGGAGCGGCGTGCTGGCGTTGACGAGGTCCGCGGCCGGCTTGGAGAAGTTGGCGAGGATGGGCGCGGTCATGTTGGGCACGCCCAGTGTTGCTGTGATGGCAGCCGCCATGTTGAACGAGGTATGTCTCTGATCAACCGTGATAGGTGACGTTCAATGTCAGAGAAGGCGGAGGAGACTTATAAGGCTGGCCTGGAGAAGGTAAAACAAAGACGCTGTTCAGGAGATGGGCCGGTAGTATAAATAAAGCATTGTCAGCCGCCTCTGCGTGGCTTGTCTGACTCGGATATAGCACGCAGATGTACGAGGACACCGCCGGTTCGCCCCGAGTACGGGAAGCAAAAGAAGCGGCGACCAGGGCCGGAAACCAGGAATTCTCCAGCTAACGGACTTTTTATTTACGACCAAGGCTCAGGAGCCGTCGTGAGAGTGCTGTGCTGCGTTTTCCCGAACGTCTTACAGCATCCCGCAACCAACGCACCATCCACCGCCCCGCAGTCTTCCCGTCGTGCTTGGACGACCCCGGTTGGGGGGCAAGGAGGCGGGACGAAAGACGACGAGAAACCGAACCCGATTACGATTGGAGGACAGCACGGGGGACGTGGAAAGCCCGATCCGAAGGCGAGGGGGAAGGGAATGGGGGGATTTAAGGCCTCGGAAGTGGACAAAAGCGTCGGGCTCAGGTTATGCGACATGTGGCGTGTGCGAGAGTAAGAGTGCGGCGATTTGTGGTGGGTGGTGGTAATAGCGCTCCTCCAGACAAATAAACACAGAGAGAGAGAGAGACAGAGGATGGAAAGCAAGGACGAGAAAAAACGAGTTGGTGTGGAAAGGCGTGTCAACCCTCCCGAGGCGATTCTCAAGTCGAAGATCCGTTTCGCCGCTTTGGAAACAAAACGCTTCCCTCAAATAGGTAGCAGGATATCATGGGGGATGGGATGACATTGCAATGCGAGCAGGGGTGCGGCGGCGGCGAGGAAGGCAGCACGCGAGCGATATGCCAAAGATAAGCAAGGAAGCCAGAGCTGTGTGTGTGATGTGAAATAGGTGCAGAGAAAAAGACGAGACGAAAGAAAAGAGAAGCATGTTTGAGTCGAGTCGCCGCATCAACTTTCGTCTGACGTCAAGCAACAAGTCTCCGGTCGATCCAAGTCCCGGCGCGCGGCATGCTACTCGCCCCACGTCAGCCAGGCGGGCCGCCACCCACCCACGGTCCTGCCTCGGGTGACGGGTTGGCCCCTGGAGACGAGCAGCGGTGGGCGAGGTGGCTCCCTGTCGGGTCCGAAGACGACGAATCATGGCGGGGCGCTGCAGCGGACTCGCTCACCCACCCACGGTGCGTTGTAGTGGGCTGATTCGCTGGCCGCCGGGGACCCTCAGCGGCACCGGCGGGCGTCTTAGGTTGGCTTCAGTGTCTCTCACCTCAGCTCAGCAACGGCAGCAGCAGCAGCAGCAGCAGCAGCAGCAACAGCAACAGCAAAGCGTACACGAGTACGGGACGACAACCATGTCGACTCGGGGCGGGACACTGCCACGACTTGCCTCTTTTGCCATCGGGACGAGTCGCAGGGACGCTTCACGTGGGAAGCCGCGGATGCTTGGATGCATTTTCCCACCAAATCCCATCATGGACTCCTCCCAATCACCACCTCATCATCATGCGAGGTCGAAAGCGGCAATCTGATGGAGAAGAGAAGCACCAGGGAGCGACGCACGACGATCCACTTTCCAACACAACACACGGAAGAAAAGCAAACAAGCGAGAAGCGAAAACAAGGTGAGGCTCATCGGAGCTGACGGTGTCAAACATGTACGCCTTAACCTTGGAAGGATATCGCAAATCAGGGGGCCAATCGATCTGCCAATCGGGCTGTCAATCTGCCCACCCCGGCACTCGACTCCCTCCCCCCCTAATGCAATCACGATCTAGATTGCTACCCAACCATCACACCTTAATTCGACCCTGCTAATGACATGATGCAGAACAAAACCCTCCCCGCGATTTCAACCAGTCTGTCTGCCCACCACCATCAAACGTTCGGACTACGGCGCTTCCTTTTGTCTTTTATGGTTCAACGGGGTAGACCAGTCCCCGCCGCCGCCGCCGCCGCCGTCAACTTCGTCTCTCTTGTCCTCATCGTCTGCCACCGCCACAGGGTCCCCCAAGCCCCCTGGAGCCACCGTCCCATCGACGTCAGCGTTTGGGAGGCCCCGGCTTGGACGGGACCGCCCACACCCACCACCGGAATTTCTGGACACTGTGACGCCGTCTTGCTCACCGCCGGCGCCGTGTGGATCGAGCGTGCAACCGGGCTTGGCTCGGATGGCGTGGTCGTCTGCCCCTCGGCCGTGTGAACCGCGCCACCCAGATTCCAAGGCATCGACATGTGTCCCGCCAGCCGCGGGAGCCGCAATCCGGTCCTCTTGTTCGCAACTCTGCGCCTCCCACCCATCGGCTTGACGATGGCGAGGGTGACGACCGTCATGACGAGGCTCGCGACGGCCCACGTCCCGAACGCAGCGACCGAGAAGCTGTACACCGGGACGGGCGTATCGGGAGGACCCTCCCCGGCAGCAGAAGCGCTTTCGTTTTCGTTCGGAAGGTCCTGAAACTTTACAATGTCTGTACTCAGGACGGTCTAACCCGCGCAAACGAGTTGTCCTCATCCGATCAGTCCATGCCGTCGTCTCGACTGTCCATCCCAACACCTTGTATTCTTTCGGGGTCTTGTTACTCACCGACACGACAGTAACCGGCAGCAGGATCAATGCTATGAAAGAGAGCTGCTTCATTGCGGCCGAGTCATCTGCGGTCAGCTCAGCGATAGACTTCATCTGCTGGTTCGCATGGTGCGTCTGCATCCGTTGGATCTTTGACAGCGCGTTACTCGGCGGACCCCGACCGGGGGACACATCGTTTACGACTCACATATTCCTCTCGGTTCTCGGCCAGCTTGTCCAAAGCCTGCGCCCGCTGCATCAAGTCCTCCATCTCCGTGATCGCTGACGATAACTCGCCCTTGAAGATGTCCAAGTGCGTCTGCATCTCGCCTGCGTGGCAAAGATCCAGCCTGCCCAGCTCGTCGCTAACCTTTCCCATGAGGAATTCTCGGAGGCGTCGGAGGACGCGGAGGTTGTTGTCGACCCTCATGGCGCTGCGGTGACGCTGCTCCATGAGGAACGCCATCCGACGGAGATCTGCTTCGTGGATGGCATCCGTCTGCGCGTCGTCCCCTTCGTCAAAGGGATGCAGATACGGCTTTGTCTGCAGATCCACTCATCAGCACTTCGTGTCGCTTAAACCAACAAGCCCAAACCTACCAGTTTCGACAGATGCAGTTCTAAATCCTGGAAATGCGGCGAGAGCTCTTCCACGGCCCATTCAGCAACAGCAAGGAGGCAATCCAGACTGACCCGAAACCGATCGGCCGGCCCTAGAGCGCTCATCCCCTCCAGTGTCCCCTCGAACCTTTCCTTCACCGTATCCCATAGAAGATTCTGCGTGCCCTTCCCCTTCTCCCGGTGGTAGCTCCGCGGGCTCGCGAGCAGCCAGACCGCCGTGCCCTCGACGACGTCAAAGTGGACGTACACCGCCGCCGCATGGGGCTGCCAGCGCGGCGTCTTGCTCGGGTCTTCGCCCTTTGGCCACGCGTGGAGGAGATACCGCCGCATGCTGAACATTGTGAAGCAGAGCTGGATGTGCGAGCCGCTCCGGCCGAGACCCGCCACAGCCGTGCCCTGTTTGGATGCCAGACTTGCCGTGCCCCGGAACCCGGCGAAGCGCATGCTGTTCGCGAAACTCCACGACTCGCCGCCGCTCGTGAGGAAGTTGAGCAGGCAGGAAGGGACCTGGTGGTAAGTCAGGAGCTCCAGCAGGACCTTTTCGCTGAGGTTGAGCAGCAGCGAGGTCGGGCTCAAGCGTTCTAATAGCCTGTGATGTTTCCGTCAGCTGGCAGTTTTCCGAAGCCGAGTAGCAGCGTACACTATTCTCAGAGCCGGGTCCCTAACGAGCGTCGCCGATTTCATCGTGATCTCGGACGGGCTGGGCCACGCCAGCTTCCTGCGCAGCCCGATGACGTTCCGAACGATGTGCAGATTCACCCGCCTCGGCCCCTCTTCTTTGCTCCATGACACGGCGTCGTCAAAGTCTATGATGATCAGCGGCGTATCGATCCTCGACGGAGGGCCATCAAAGATTGCATCTCTGTTTGCTGCATAGTGCTCGAGGCACGACCGAAGCGCCGGCCGTCGCTCGTCCTGGTGTATCAAGGAGTCGGGATACGTCTCTGCCACGGCGATCTTCTCGAGGAACAGGCCTTCGCATTCATCCATCGCGATAGATTGGAATGGGTATATTCACCGCGGAATGAGAAGGATGGAGATGCCAGCCTCTGGTTGCTCGGTGCAATCCAGAGGACCAAAAATATACCGGCACCCCCGGCCGCCTCGAGAAGACCGTGGTGCTCGGCGCTCCTCGAGGCGTACGGCCATTCTGTGACACATGTGGCAGGTAATCGCCCGGACGCCGACAGCCTTGAAAACGCCTGGCACACGCAAACTGGATTGCGCAGGGTGACACGGGGATAGACCGCCGATAAGACATTATGACACGCTGGCTGCGGCAACATGAGGACCTGTGGATCGCATCAGAAGTCTCCGCGAGGTTGTATTTTGCCCCTGTACTACTTGATGTACTTCTTTACCCGTGCAGTCTTCGCTGTGTCGAGTCTGCCCAGCTCGGCGTCAATCCATCCAAGGACCAGTGCAAAGTTCGCCTGCCTTTTCAACAGGGCCTTTCTCACGGCATCAAGCGCCAGCCTGGTCAAACGTCAGCCTGCTGTGATTGCGAATGCGTCAAAGTGTACAGACCAGATGACGTGCGTCTTCTCCAAGGCGCAGCTGTAGTCGGGGTGCCTTTCCTTCCTCGCCTTGCCCGTGAGGAGTACAAATGCCACATCGATGATTCTGTTGATGGTCTCTAAAAGTGTGTGAGCAAAATGACACAACAAGTCGCAATAGTGGGCACATACGCGTGAGTATGCGGCTTCCGGGTCGCTTAGCAGTAGGCAGACAGCGCCAGTAAGCCAGCATCTTTTCTGCGGTCTCCGTGAAGGCCTTGTGGAGGTTGGAGAAGACCGTCTCGAGCGTGTTGTGCCGGGTGTCGTAGAACATCAAGTGGGACTGGATCTTGAAGGCGTCTGCAAGCATCAGTAAAAGACAGAAGATTCAGGTCGGGCGACTTACTCAGGACCCTCCTCTGGAAGTTTTGCCCCGGCTTGACTCCGTAGTCGACCGTCAGGGCGTTGGAGATTGCAACCCCCTTCGTCGTGTCGTAGTCCCTGATGATGTCAAGCGTTTTGCAATCGATACTCAAGCCGCAGTAGGGAAACGGGCTCGAATCTGATGCCCTGGAAACCTTTACGCCGTCAAGCTCCAGGTCGAAGTTGACCAGAGTCTTGTTGGGGTTGACTGCCACACCGTACTCGGGAACACCACCGTGCATGACCTTGACGAACTTGCGGGCTTTCCTCTGGCTCGTCGAAATGAGGAGGAAATCATCAATGAGCCTCAGAAGCAGGCAATCCTTGCCGCGAAGGAAAGAAAGACGCTCTGCTTCGAGATCGGCGTAAAAGTAGTTGCAGAGACTCGAGGACAAGACAGAGCCCTGCGGGATGCCCCTCTTCTGCCTGTAGTACTTCTTGCCGACCTTGACGAGGTTGTGCTGGATGTGCGACTCCATCAAGTCCATGAGATACTTTGTCGCGTGCTCTTTCCGCGAAATGTTGCCCACAAACACTGCGTTCTTTCTCTTTGGGCCGAGGCGCTCTTGGACGACCTGCGCAAAGCCGGCTGGATCATCTCGGGTGCTGGCGAGCGAGTGCCATCGCCTTGTAAGCTTCGAAGCAGGGCGCCTTTGGAGTCGAGGGTCCACCGAGCCGGCCTTGACTTCGAGGTGCTTGTTGATAACATACTGCGCTTGGCTCGGGACGCCTCCCATGAGCCTAACGACGGCATCCTGAGGGATGGTATCGAAGGCGGATTGCACGTCTACTTTGGCAAAGTAAAAGGTCGGATTGTCCTCGCCAAAGCTTGCACTGAACGAACGGAGCCGGGCGTAAATATCGCCCACCGAGAACATGGACGAACCGAGCTTGGATGGGTTGCGCTCCTGCTAATCGTTAGCACTGTCGATGTGGAACATGGGGGCACCCTACAGTTTCTAGCCTGAGCATGGAGTGGACAGGACCGAGGACGGAATTGATGCTCGGCCCAAGTGCGTTTCTCCCTTGGACAACTGCCCGCCTCCGTAGATTTGTGATGGGTCTCATGGTTTTGCCCTTCGGGAGTAGTCTGATGCGGCTGAACCCTAGTCTCCTCGACGCAAGGATGCGTTTTGCATCGCCTAGGCTCACCTCCTCCAACATGTTCGCCTTCAGCGTCGCCATGGCCGGTTCGGCCACATAACGCCAGACGTCGTGGCGAAAGAAGAACAGCCGGTAGCGGTGAGAGCTCGACTCCGTAACGTAAAAGTTACTACGCAATAGGGGTATCAAAATGGAATCAAAAACATAGTAGAGAAACTCGTTCAGGATCTCAAGCCGCTTCTTCATGTCCGACTGGCTGGTCTTCGTGCCTTTCAGTTTGGGCGGCGCTAGCCAATCCATGGCCGTGACCTAGCATGCTGTCAACCAAGAGTTTCGCCGACGATGCAGACCTGCTCACCTTGAGCCCGTCGGTCACCTCCTCGAGGGACATGCTTTCGAATCTTCTCAGTCTGACAAAGTGGTCGACCCTCTTGAAGACCAAATCGCGATTGTGTGCTTGATCAGAACCGCTGCCCCAGAATTCGTTTGGTATGAGTCTGGCCAGCACGGCGCGGCAAAACGCGGACACGTGGGGTGCCGGCGTCGCCAGGTCAGTGACGGCATCGAATTTGATTGTTGGTATCAAAGGGGCCTGTTGCCGAGGTTTGTGGCGATGCTTTGTCGTGACGGCGCTTCGACTGGCGGGTGCCGTCGTCTGTGTGTTGGTGAGCGGGAGCTGCGTACCTGACGGCTTCAGAGACGGCTTGGCCGGCTTCTTGTGCGCAGATTTCCGAGTCTTGCCATCGATTGCAGATGGGCAGTGGTGACGCAGCAGTTCGGCGTACGCGCAGCGACCATGAAGCAACTGCAATTGCTCAGCCAGTCGCTTGACGTCTCCCCTTAGCCTTTTCGGTGTTCGAAACTTCTGATCCTTGAACAGCGAGCTGATCTCCTCTTCGCGGAGGGTATAGTCAGGGAGCTTCTGGGCGGTCTTGAGATGGTCGACCTTGGAGGTGAAGACGTTGTGCAGTCCGAATTGACGAGGAAAGATGTACATCATCACCTTGACCGTATTCTGCTCATTAATTTGATCCAGCCGCATCTTTTGATCTGGGTCGGCCTGGGCGGAAACAGCCACCCGTGGGCAACGGCTGAGAACATCTAGTACAATATTAGCCACAGTTTGATGACGGCAAAAGAGGACGTCTCACGTATGTGCCTGAATCCGTAGTGAACAGTGCCGCGGCCGGTGAGAGCAGCCCGAGCATACAGCATGCGATTTCTCATGAATGGCAGCTCTGACGGCAACCTCTCAAACTCAAGATTCGAGTCCTTTGAAGGCTTCTGTGCCGCGGTCGGTTCCCATTTTGCCGTGTCTGCACCAAACATTGGCGCACCGCTGAGCTGGTACATGTTCCCTGCCCCCGCTTGCGCAGGGAGGAAAATGGCCGTGTCAATGAGAAGGTCGATCATGATTTGTTCGCCTGATTTTCCCAACAGCATGAGAAGCTGCGGCCACGGAGAAGCTTTGAGGGTCTGGACGAAATGGTTGGGATGAACCGGGTACAGACCGG
The DNA here is from genome assembly GCA_027406005.1 of Colletotrichum horii. NCBI lineage: Eukaryota > Fungi > Ascomycota > Sordariomycetes > Glomerellales > Glomerellaceae > Colletotrichum > Colletotrichum horii. Next base: position 4,214,366 of record JANVYB010000001.1, on the reverse strand, counting down.
ACGGCGAGTCGCCATTTCTGGGCCCTCTTGGGTTGCCGGCGTTTTGCGCGTATTTTCGGAAGCCATCGCAAAGAAGATGCCTGGGCCAGCCACTCGATGGGTTGCTGGAGAATATTTGCCAAATGACAAAATTTACAATCTGCAGACGGTATTAAATTGGGATGGCAAAGTAGTCCAAGAGCAGCACCGACCTCCGACTGCGAGCAAGTCGCGCCAGCCAGCCCCCCAGACAGCGATATCACAGAGTCGTCGCACTTTGAATCGTTGCCTTTTTGCGAGAAAGACCGCCAGTTTTCCCAGCGAGATTCAGCCCTTGCATTCGTCTGACGGTGCATGCATACCAGCGTCGAGTCCAGCAGTTTTGACAGGTCGGCTTCTGCCGGAAGCGCTTCTTTGGCCAGGGATGCGCGTGATAGTCCGATGGAGGCAATCTTCTTGCGGCGAAGCCTGGATGAACTCGGGAGCCTAGACAGCAGGCATTCGCGGAGAGTCTGTACATTGTCGTAGTACTGCAGAAGGATCGACTGCTTGACGGCATTCTGGGGTCGGTCAACCTTGGGCCTTTTGGAGTCGGAGCGGCCCTCGACTGGTTGCTGCTGCGGCTCCGCCTTTCTCTTGGACCCCATCGTAAGTAGCTGGATCTCATCCAGAGGTCAACATCGGGCTGTAAGTGCGGTTGACCCCCGGTCGTTTCCCATAGGACGCGAGATCGAGGCGATACTCCGGTTCCCCAGCGCGTTGGTTGCGCGATCAGGATTCAAGATCCAAAAGTAGGCGCTAGAGAATGTCATTACAGGCGGGCATGCCATGTGTCTGTGGAATAGTAGTGACAGACTGGGGGGGAGCACACACGAAGTCGACGTTGAGGTTGACAAGCGCGACGCGTCTTTGTCCAAGACGGTAGAGACAGAGACGCTACGGAGACAAAGCAGTGCCGTAACGGTAGCTACGTATCGTGCGCTACTCCGGCGCAAATAGCAGAAAGATAGACGCCGGCGTGGTGGTCTAGGCGCATCTCATTGAACTGGGACGACGGCGCACGTCCAGTGATCTGCCGAACACGGGCGCCGTCTCAAAACGGTGGCTTTGTGGCTTCAGCAGACGCTCACAGGGCAGCATTGGCGCTCAACCTAGCCACCGAGGGCGCAAGGGCGAGGGCGCTAAGGCACCCCCAGCCGGGGTTGGTGAGACGAAAAATACGGTCGTGGGGGTCCACTACAGCAGTGCTCCCGTTGCCTGCAGCAGTTGAAATACATCAGGGCCACCGACACCAGTCCGATCTCAAGCCGACCCTTTCTTCCGTCGCACTGAACAGGAACCTGCGATGCGATGTGCTGCACCGCACTACCTTTGCACTACGTCGATGAAAATATGTAGCGTCACTTGGCTCTCCGCACGAAGGCCGGGCCGGGGAGGAGCTAGATGCAAGGGCGACGCAAAGCGGAAAGCGGCCGGCGGCCGGCCACGAAAACTCTCAGCCATGCGGTGCGACGTCGTACTGCGTGTCCAATAATTTGGGAGGAGGAAACACCTGGGGGAAGGCGCACGTTGTCCACGAGAGACACGGCATCAGTCGACGTTGGTCTGCACAGACAAGCCAGATACGAGGGCTTGAGCCTCCGCGGCAAGCAGGACGAATGGGGGTTGTGGGTTTCAACCTGGGTGTGAATGAGACGACCTCAGCCACTTGCGCCTCGTAAGGGGCTTGCGACTCAAGGGCCGAAAGGGAGAAAAAGAGCCAAGGGAAATGGACCGACATCACCAAGCCCGTCAATCAAGCCCCTGGCTGTTGGCGTGGCCTAAAGGCGACCGGCAACTCGCGCGTCAAACCCACATGCGAAATGATTTGACGGCTGTTGACATCGCCAAGGTGGAGGTTAAGAGGCTGAAAAGCTCGTGAACAACCTCACTCATGATGGCTGCACTGCCGCTGCCGCTCAGATACAGCCCGCGCGCCAAGCCCACCGGCCCTGACTAACGCAAGGAATGTCGAGTCCTCGGTCTTTACTGACGTGAGCTGGTAGAGGCGGGGGAGCTGAGGCCGGTCCAGTGCTACCACACATCCGTTGATTTGCCTCGCATCTTATTGCAGGTCTTAAGATAGGCACAGACGCCTGACGAGTTGCCGTTGGGGGAACTTCCCTGCTCGTAGATGGACTTTCGCCGCATCTTCCATGGCACGAGCTGGGCTCTTGCTCCCGTGGCCATCAATGTCTGCACCTGCAATCAGCAGCAGTCGCCCTCGATCGCGTAGCGGCTTGTACGGCACCGAGGCTATCGAATTGATTTGAAAGGCCGGTGTGGCAGATTGTCCAACGCAGCTGGATATCGACTGACGGACGATAGTGAACGAGCGAATGAGACGAAGCAGTGCCGCAAAAGCAACGGGTAGCGGAGCTTCGCACACGAACCTAGAAAATAGTTGGGACGTTGGAGGGCAAGTAACTCTCGGATGTTTCAACCCGGAACCTGCTGGATGCGACCCTGCCGTGATATTTGCACACGCAAGTCGTCGTGATGTGATTTCCCTGGTATGTGCCTCGCTGGAGACTGACGTGAGGACTCGACCCGTTCAATCTATTTCGCCTCGGAGCGACGCAAGGCACGTTACCTTGCCGCTGTCTCGTGGGTCGGTGCGGTGCGGTGCTGGCGGAGATGGAGAGGCATTTGGCATGGATCCTCCCCTCCTGGAATGGGTGACATGTTGCCGTCATTTTGGAGGTTCGTTCGCAGCGAGCGCAGCCCCCAACGACCAATCCGGCGGCTGCACACTCGGGCCCCCATCGTTCTTCGCTTCCATCGGTGGGCGCCCAAAGGTTTGGCCGATTGGATGTGACGTCTGGTGGCCGTGCCTCCTTGGCACTCCAAGCTTACCTCGAGTCTTAAATGCCAGTCCAGCAGAGGAGTGCCGTTTTGACTTTGCGGGTAGGGAGGCTTAGGCACGGGGAACTCAATGTACTCCAGTCCCTCTAATATCTCATGTCTTGCATTCGGGCGTGTCTGCTCGCTCACGAGACCTTTTGAGACGGGACGAAGCGAGGGCCAAGGGACCAACATCGGATCTCTGTCTGAAAAGAAAAACAAAAGAAACCAAAGTTTCTGATCACCTTGGTCCGCGGGAATTTTTCTTCATGGAAGAACGAATACAAACCGGCGGGGGAAAAAAAATCGATTGCGACAACAACACACAAAACGGCCGAGATACCTGCAAACAAAGCATTGGCCTGGTAGTGGCGGTGGAACTGGCTGTTTGTTTCTCTGGGCCTGTATTTGCAGCCATATCCCGGGCATGTTTTCCAAGGTCCAAACAATCCGGTGGAGAGGCCAAGCAAGGAATGGCATCGCAATTGCAAATTGAGGCTTGGTTTCTCCAGCCCGTAGGATGGATCGGAGTCGAGAGCAGGGCCCAGTTGGATCCGTCGGTTCCAGCAGATGGAAGAAATGGGAAAGGCCGAGTGCTTGGGTAAGGTGAGCCTTCCACGTTGTCGTCGAGTTCTTTGTTTGTCCAGGTCCGGACGGGGGAGGCCGTTTCCATCTCCCAGCAGCGTGGCAGAGGTCGGCCGTTGGCAAAGTCAATTTCAGTTACTCGGGCTTTTTTCTTCTTCTTTGTGCCCTCGTCGCTGGGCAGTTTTAGAGACAGATATTACTCTCCGCCCGGGGAAAAGCAGGCGGGATGGAGTCATGCCTGCTGCTTCGGTTCCAGGTCCAGTTGAATCCATGGAGCCCACCTGGGCAGGACCGACGTCGTCCGGCTTTCGCTCCCTCTTTCCCGAGTCTCCGGACGTGCCTGCCGTACTGTCTCTAGCACCTGCACCTGCCGTCATTCCCCTCCCCGTAGCCCCCTCCCCCCCCCTTCCCACTCGTCCCTCCCTCTCCCCTGGCTGCGCCTGCCAAGGAGCCTAACCAATTTGTGCTCCGTACCTTGCACACAACGTCCAATCCTGCTTGACTCCTGCGGTCCTGGCCGCCAACCCAGACCGAATTGACCCCATCCAGACCGATTGGACAGCTTCCAGAGCCCTCACCTTTCTTACGAAGTCCCACTTCCCGTCTCAGCTCGCCATTCAAGGCTCCTCTCACCTGTGAACCTATCCACCGTGACTTCCTTAGCTGCTGCGTAGGTACCTCCTTCCTTCCCTCAAGTAAGGTAGGTAGCTGGCTGGGGTAGGTACCTGAGGTATGTATCTACCTTGGCTACTGGGCTACCTCGTTCTTTCTCGTCGAGATCACCCTCCTTCCTGCCCTCAATCGATTAGTAGGTTGCTTGCTTTTCGAACACGGCAAGCACCGGACACGAAGCAGGTGCGGCAGGTAAGGTAGGCAGCTACGCACTTGGCCCAATTCACCTTGATCCAATTCAAGGCGAGGAAGGCGCTGCGCCAAAAAATTAATTCTCCTCATTCTGCCCACTCCTGCACCTCATTCTGCACATTGCGCCTGCTTTCCCCCCCAAACTCCAGTAGTCTATGTACCGCGCAAAGGCTGGCCGCCTCCTCTCTCACCCTTCCATACTCGCTACGCCTACACCCGCTAAAGCAGGATACGCCTCCCATCCTCCCCCCCATTTGTCTCCTCACTTTTACACCTCAGTCTATCCTTCCTGCTTCGCTCTCGCCTTTGTATGTTTGAGTGAGTGGCTCTCTACCTGTGAAAGAGTAGTGCGTGCGCGCGTGCGCCAGCGCCTGTCTCTCCCTACCTTCACCTTCAACACCACCAAATCTCACCTCTTGCCATCCCATCTCGCTGCGTCTGATTCGATCACGACAACCAACTGGAAAGACCCCGAAAAAAAGAGAAAGAGGTCACAAACTTACTTTTCGCAAGCCTTCCGAATCTCGTCTCGACTCTTGCAAAAAGACAAAAAACAAAACAAAAAGAAATCCAAATCTCCATAATAACCCCCACAGAGCAAAAGTCGCACCACGGGTACTACTCCTGCGGTGGCCACCCATCCATGCATTAAGATTTGCTGTCGATAGGCCCCGGACACTGCCAACGCTCGCCAACCAGGGACTGCCCGTCGCCTCTCCAAACTGTCGCTGCCCACTCAGCTTGCAGGCCAACACATCAATGCTTCCCAACCCAAACATCCCACACAGCCTGCATGGGTCTATGGGAATCCTGACGAGCCAGTCCACCCAACACGCCTGACGGATGTTCAGGCCACAATGGAAGCTGGCAGTCCAGAAGAGGAGGACCGCCTGGCCGCCGTCCTGCAACAGCAGCACCGACAGCAACGAACTACCCACTACGCTCATCACCAACTTCATCGACAACCAAACTTCGAGCCGAGTTACGAGTACCACGAGCCCGATCTCGACCACGACGCCGACGACTACGACCCTTACCGCCACCCGTCCGAACATTCCTCAGATACCCGTCATCACCACTACCTCCCTACGAGCCCTGTAGCGAACGGTTTCCATCCTCACCAGACATTGGATGCCTCTGCCGCCGACACGGCTGAGGCCTTCGCTGCGGATGGTCATGCTCACGGCCTCGTAAACCCGGATGATTTCTACCGAAGCTATCGAGGCGTGCCGTCGTCAAACCACCATCAACGAACCCTTTCATCTTCATCAGACAACGACTACATGGCGACCTCAGTCTCCCGAGCCCGCGATAACCCGTCCGTGCGGTCAAACGGCAATGGCACTAACCCCAAGAACCCGCCTGCGCCTGCAGCCCGAGCTGCACTGCGTCCCTCTCAGCGATCCGCCTCTGCCCCAATCGAACCCCCCGTCGGTGCCCCGAGGTCGAACACGAACCGGAAACCTAGCGTCAAGGACTTGACAAAGAGATTCGACCAGCAGCCTTCGTCGTCGTCGTCGTCCGCCGGTCCCCGGATTCCTGTTCGAGGTGTCCCGTTACGGCCCAGTAGATCTGCGACTGCGACGAGTGACAAGTCGACGCCCGGTGGGAATGGGTCAACATCATACTCCACCCTGAGGACTTCGACGAACCGCGAGCTGACGACAGACTCCAGTCGAGGCAACGCTGCCCGGGGTACGCAGAGGACAAAATTCGTCGCCGAGGACCAGCTGTCAAACAACTCCCAATCCTTTGCCAGCCGTATTGCCAAACCGCGAAACCCGCCGTCGGCCACCGGCACCCCAAACGCATCGAAATCCATGACGAACCTCCAGCACAAGTCGCCGACTCTGTCGCCCCCTTCCTCCCCGCGAGCGCCCGGCCTGTTGTTTGGCGAGATTCTCCCTGACCAGCGCGACACTCCAACCGCAGGATTCGGCATCGAGGGCTCAGGCGCGCGCCCGCGTCGAACATCGGAGTCCAGCATTCACGTCGCTCGGCTACACCAACGCACAAAATCAGATCCCGACCTCGAGCCGGCTTCCCCTACTGACTGGTACCGCTCCGCGGCCACACAACCAAATGGCGCGGCAGGACGCTCCGCTCATAATACGAGGAGCCATGTCCGGGCGCACAGTGACGTTGCTGCGTCAAAGACCGGATCACCAATGGTGCGAAAGGCGTTGCCGTCGCGTCCGACGCCAGAAGGCGTGCATCCCGAGAGGGCTGCGTCACCGTCGTCGCGCCTCCCTGTCTCGGTTCGAAAGCTGAGCACACCGAGCGATTCGACGAGCGCGCCGTCCACGAGAGAAAGCTCCAGGGCCAATTCCCCGTCCACGTTCAAGCGCCCTCCTCCGTCGTCAAGCAAGACACCGCGAACAACGGCGCCCGTTAACCGTGCCAAGACACCGACAACCCGGGCAAAGACACCGACGCAACCGACGCCTGGTGGACGCAAGCCCGCCCCCAGAGGTCTCATAACCCCGAACAACAACACGCGTCTAACAGCGTTCGTGGCAGCGCCGCCGCCAAAACTATCCCCTCCCCTGCGCAGTTCCCGCCCTCGGCAGTCGGTATCGACGGCAACGACCGCGAGCTCGCGTTTAAAGGCCGTCGAGAGGGCCAAATCCCCGCACAAGAATGCGCCTAGGCAGTCGTTAAAGGCGGAGGAGTCGACGTCCCGACGGCGGAGGATATCCGTTGGGCCCATTGATTTCGAGCAGCGACGGGAGCATATCCGACTCGCATATACTAAGTCTATTCGCGATAGCCAGGCTCGGGATGCGAAACAAGCTGCGAAGCGAAAGAAGGAGCAAGAAGCAGCAGCGGCCGCCAAGGAGAAGGACGAAATCCCCCCGGTGCCCACGATTGGCCAAGAATTGCCACAGCTGGATGGCGCGAATGCGACCGAGAAGATACCCGACCCGCCCGAGGACGCACCAGCAGAAGCGCCCCAGACGCAGCCTGCTGTGGCTCCCGAGGAAGCTGTCGACGATTCGGAACCGCCGGCTCAGCCTACGCCGTCTGAGCAGCCGCCCCAGTCGCTAACGATCTCGACAGCAGTGCCACCGGTCGTCTCCATTGCGGCTCCTCCATCGCTGGCCATCGACTCCCCCACACTGGGCATCCCGGGCAGCTTCCCCGCCCTGAGCCCTCCCGTGGACGATGTGCCGCAGTCGGCAGTCTCGGCGGCCACGGAGACGACGGAATTCGACATTGAGCCCCAGACTCTTCCGCCTATTCAGTTGGAGACACCTGCGCCGACTGGTCTCGGCCTGACGATTGCCCAAGCTGATGGCAACCACGAGCAAGCGCAGATTGAGGAACTGCGCCGCGCGCCAACGCCGGAGAGGGCCGAATATCACTACCCGTTCGACGACGAGCCGGCAGCCGACGACAAAGTCTCGATCAAAATCTCGCTGGACCAGACATCCCCGCAGCCATCGCCCGAGCCGACTCCGACGAGGAGCGAGTTCGATGACCCCTCTATCCCCGGCGCATTCACCAACTCCCGCCCAATCTCCGAAGATTACCAGCCGGTGCCTTTCTCGAGCCCTCCGTACGAGACGACGGTCAAGATCCTGCGCCGGGAATCCGAGTATGACTCTCCGCGCCAAGAGACTGTCCCATTCCCAAGAATGGAGTCCTACGACGACGTTGACAGCGGCAGTCAGGTCGACGACATGGACGAGTCCGTCTGCGATGTGTCCTACTTCCCAGACCAGGCCGAGAGGGAGCTTGCTGAGGCATCCAGCGATACGCTTGAGAGGCCAGAGGACTTTTATCACGATCACCACAAGGACAACGATTCTTCCCAGCGGGCATCGACGTGTGAGTCGTCAGACGCGCAAGAGGACCTCCACAAGACGAGCCTCGAGAGCCAGCAAACGCCCGACACGTCTCACAGCCTGATGGTCCCGTCAATACACGCCTCTGCGAACAGAGTCAGCCAGCAATCCGCGTGGACCGACTTCTCTGTCGATAGCAACGACCCGCCGCATCACCGGATTTCGGCTTTCAACGACGTGCTGCCCATGCCCAAGCCGCCGTACGCTACTGACTCGCTCTATGCCTCTAGCAGAGACTCATCCGCTCGTCAAAGCCAACACTACAGCCCCGATCTCCCATCCACGGAATTTGCCAACGCGCAGCCCTTGGAGCCTGCGACCACGCAAGCGGAAGCGCAACCTGCGGAATCCGGAGAGGCCCAGCCGATGGGGCGAGCCACGATCCATCAACTGCCCGAGCTGGATACCGGGGAAGGGTTCTCTGTCCCGTATCCCGACGCCACTTACCCCTGGCCTCCCAAGGAACGCAAGGAACGCAAGTCTGTACCGCGCCCCGAGCATGAGCCGCCGCCAGTGCCCGCTTCCAAGGCTGGATACGATGCGCGACGGACGGCAGTCAGCAGTTTCTACGCCGACACTCCTCCCGGCAGCACCCTGGTCGGCTCTCGTCGCCAGAGCGAGGATGGATCACGGCCCGTTTCCACGCCGCATTCCATCGACCACATGTCCATCGAGACCAGAGACCAATCCCTCGGCGGTCAAACCCCGATAGAGCCGACATCGACACCACTGAAGGATGGACCCACTGGAAAGGAAAGACACCGGCTCGTGCAGCGACGAAACGTCATCAAGGAGCTCATCGACACGGAAGCGGTCTTCGTCAGGGACATGAACATCGTGGAGGAGATCTACAAGGGCACTGCAGAGGCTTGCCCGAGACTCGACGACAAGACGATCAAGCTCATCTTCCGAAACACTGACGAGATCATCAGCTTCCACACAAACTTCCTGACCCAGCTTAAGGAGGCTGTGGTGTCAGTGTATGTTCCTCACGCGCGTCGGTCGCCGCTGCCGAGAGAGGACTCGGCGGCTGCTGCGGAGGGAGCATCGTCCAACGGCTCTGCTGCTCCTGAACTTAGCGACGACAGGGACAGAGCCACGGCGATCGGTCCCGTCTTCAGGAAGCACATTGAGGACATGAGGGTGGCACATGAAGGGTTCCTGAGGAACAGCGACCACGCCGCAAAGCGGTTGATCCAGATTCAGCAGGATCCGACGGTCAAGGTCTGGCTGAACGAGTGCAATGAAGTGGCTAAGGACCTCACGGCAGCTTGGGATCTGGACTCTCTTCTCATCAAGCCCATGCAGCGTATCACGAAATACCCGACCCTGATCATGACGCTCCTGGCACACACTCCTCAGGACCACCCTGACCGAGCGGAGCTCATCTCGGCAAAGGAGGTGTTGGAACTGGCCATCATTGAGATCAACAAGACCAAGAAGAACTTTGAGCTTGTGGGACAAATCGTCGGCCGCAAGAGGAAGGAGTCTGACGTCAAGGCCGGCTTCGCTCGAGCCTTTGGCAAGAGGGTGGACAAGCTGCAAGCTGCCAGCTCCAGGATACCCGAAGATGCCGTCTACGCCAAGCTGCACGAGAAGTTTGGAGACGACTACCTCCGCCTCCAGGTTGTGCTCAGAGATGTGGAGTTCTACACCCGACAAGTCAGCGCCTACGTCCACGAGTTTTTGCAATACCTGTCGTCCATGGAACTCGTCATGCGACTCCAGCCCGGAAGCTACCCGGAGTTGGAAAGCAAATGGGTCCAGTTTAACGTGTCCATGAGGGACATTGAAAAGGTTGCCCTTGAAGAACATGTGAGTACAATGTCCGAGACATTGGCCCAATCCCCGGACGCTAACCATTAGCCAGCTTCAACAAGTGAGAAAACATGTCATCGAGCCTTTCGAGCATGTCATCAAAGCATACGGCAACCCGTCCCTCGCGATGAAGAAGCGTTCGAAGCGCCGCCTCGATTTCGAGCGGTCCGAGCAGCTCAAGAAGGGTGGTAAGACGGTCGACGCCAGGCTTAAGGAGCTAGTGGAGCAGTACGACGCCCTGAACGAGACCTTGAAGAAGGAGCTGCCGCAGCTGTCGGCCTTGACCGAGAAGATTGGCAACATCTGTCTGGGCAATTTTGTCAACATCCAAGCCAACTGGTACTCGATCTGGGTGGAGAAGGTCAAGAAGGTTACGGGAGAGACGGGGCCGCCGCCCGAGGTTGCAGACATTGTTGCGCAGTTCCAGCGCGACTACAAGTACGCCCAGGAGATGTTCACTAACATTGGCATCCTCAACCCGGCATACAAGGGCAGGACGTCGCAGTCGACCACGGCGAGCACCGACGACGTCACCGCCACGTCGAAGCTCCGACCACGGCCCGCCGAGCTCTCCCCCCGACCCAGAGGCCTGTCAGTGAACGGTGACCATGCCCCGATGCTGCCCACTCCAGACTTTGCAAAGCGCCACAGCGGGCAGTTCACCCTGTCGCCGTCAGCCACTCCGCTCAGCCCGCACCAGTTCTACTACCGAGACTACTACGCAGGCGCCAATGGCCCGCGGCCGTCGGTGGCACCATCCCCAGTCACAGGAGACCAGTCTCCGGTGCCTCGCGCCAACATCCCTCCTTCGGTGACCCGGCCTGGAACAGGCAAGAGTTTCGATTCCAACGGCCTCCCTCGGCAGAGCTCTGAGTCTACAGTGCACACGAGGAGAGATTCAAATCCCGCTCATCAAACCCCCCAGCACGCAGGTGGCGAGGCGCGCCGGTTCTCTGGCCTGTTCCACTCGGCTCTTCCCATGCCAGACGGCACCGAGGAAAGCCAGCGATCTTCCAGAGCATCGTCCCGGGAGCGGGCGCCAGTGGGCAACGGCTACAATGTGCTCTGGCTAGCAGCTTCATTGTTCGAGTTCAACATTGAAACTACAAAGCATGAGGCTGGGTACCCCTATCTCACGTACCAAGCTGGCGAGGTAAGCAGCAGGCCCCCCGTCTTTGTCTTGGGGTCTCCAGAGGACTAACAGTGATTCACACAGATCTTTGATGTCATTGCCGAAAAGGGTGAGCTGTGGCTTGCCAAGAACCAAGACGATCCCGATGACCAAGTTGGTTGGATTTGGTCCAAGCACTTTGCGAAACTAGCCGATTCCTAGAGCCCTTTGCATACGCACAGCCGGCGTTTTCAAAAGTCCTTTTGGTGATTGATTTCCTTTACCCATAGGCAGGCCAAGGTCTGCGAGCAGTCGGGCACATGCGCGCTGACGGATGCTTGAGCGCTCGAGTTGAGCCGGAAGGCAGTTTTGCCTCCCGTAGCATGTATTACACGATGGAAAAAAAGAAGAAGAGAGATCTCTGGTCGACGAATGATTCAGGGAAAGAGGTATGGGATTGACCCTATAAAGAAAGGTCAGGGGAGGGGGGACCCCCCCACATGTACAGTTTATCAGCTCTTTTTTCTCTCCTGCTTTTTTTTTTCTCTCCCTTCTTCCCTTTTTGTTGCTCGAGATGGAAACGAGATGGCGTTTGATAAAGGCGACATAATGAGGTCTTGACGGATGGAATGCGACCATGTCAGCTGATATACGTCACTGGCGGTTTCTCACGAAGAAGAAAGGATCAGCAATGAAAACTTTGGGAGCGTTGAGCGTTGTTGGTTGAGCCCGGGTTGGGCGTGTCGGCGTTGGAGCCATGCAGTAGGGACTGCAGGCATCATTTTTGTAGTTTTTCAATATCCAATGGATGTGTCGGAATTAGACCTTGCCGTGTCCTTCTCGTGTGTTTGTTGAATGTCTTTGGTTGATCCAATATGATGTGCCACTCAGCCTCGCCAACGCCAGCATCGCCCTATCCATCCGGCGGGGTATCGGCGATGACCTGCACCGCTGCGGTTCCGGGACGGGGCGGAAGAGGGCGCAGGAGGATGGGCTCCCGGTTCCCTAGCTGCGGAACACACTCAAGCCACCCGAGAGTGGCGGCCGGACACCAACCGCCGAAACTAGAGATATCTCGTCGAGCCTTGAAACAACCCACGCGTTTGTGTACATCACCGTTCCTTCGGCAGTTCCGGATGCAACATGGTACCTCTTCCCCGTTGAAGGTAGACAGCCCTCGTCCCAAGAAAACCCTCTGGCTCTGGTCCATCTAATCTTGGATCTAACATCGTCTCCCTCACCGCCGCGAAGAAGCGGTACCTGTTAACGCGCCCGCGCCCGCGCAAGCGTCTGCCACAAGGGCGGTGAAAAAGGATCACCAAACTTTGGGAGTACAACGCCGCGAAAAAAAAAAAAGCAGAAGACTCCTAGTTCGGGAAAAGTGCGTGACAGCTGTTGCGGCGCAGGCAGATTACCTACCTTGGCCCCCCGCCCTCGGGCGTGTTTGGGGGCTAAAATCCCCCACACGCCCAACGGGAACTAAAGTAAGGGAAGTCTTCCTTCACAGAAGTACTTTCGGGTTACTTGTTCGCGAGGGAATGGCTGTTGCTTGGCCGCGCGCGCCGTCGTGTATGCACCCGAGTGGGGGGGACTGCTCTTCCGGCCGAGTGAGGGGGGAGGGGGATACTCCGGGCCCAAGTCCGAAGACATAAGTCACCCCTCTAGTCCCTCTCGTTGGCCTGAAGCTGATGTGCATGCAGAGACGGAATGACAGCAGCAAAGCCTTGTCTCCCGGTCGTCAACGAGTACATATACATCGGGGCAAGAAGTGCTTTAGATAAGACGAAGAACTCACGGCAGACAGAGCCAGCATAAAGTCCCCTGACGAGAGGCACAACAGAAGGTCGCAACAGTAAGCGGCAGCCACGTATATCGGCAGTCTGGTAATCAGGGCATCAAATAAAAGGTGGGTACGGTTTCGACGCAGCAATGGCTCAAAGGTCCAAAAAGAAAAAAAAAAAGCGCTCTAAATGGAGATTTTTATACTGAATTCAGCAACAGGAAGAGCACTAATCAAATTACCCGGGCAATTTAGAATATCCAAAAATGCCCACGTATTGGTAGCCTATTTCGCCCCGGGCCTGCGTCGTTACTCGAGCTGCGCTTCGTGCCCATTCAACGCAGCATTATTTCATCGCACATCGCGCGGGAGGATGGCCTCGTCGATGCACTGGAGTTGTTCCTCTTTTAAAATTCCTCGTCCTCTTCGTTGTTCTTCTTGCCGTCCGAAGGACCATCCTTCCTGATGGGAATCTTGATGCCCTGATGAGCAAAGCACTTGCTCAGGGGGGTGCTTTCGCACACTCCAGGGAACTTCTTGGCAGAGTAGACCTGGAAGACGTCGCTCCAGCATTGAGCAAGGACGTTGCTCTTGCCCATGTTGACTTGAGAGCCGGCTGCGGAAGGCTGTCCGGTGCGCTTCGCCACACTCACAAACGAGAACCTCAAGCTTCGACCGGTTAGCAGAGTGTACGAGACTTTTCGCGAGCGTACTTACCGGAAAAGACCCTCGGTCCTGACGCTAAGATCCTGCATGACAAACCAGATGCCGACATTGTCTTCCGTGTCGCTGAGGCGGAATGCGCTGGACGCCAGGCTGCCGATAAGGTTTCTGGTGAACATACCCTGGGGCTGATTTGTCGCCATCGACATGGACTGGCGGTGTCCGTAAGTCATGTCAGCCTGCGATGGTACGGTGCTGGCGGCATGGTTCGGGAAGTATTGGGTAGGGGGCGCAAACGAGGCGTTGGTAGACGTGTACGCAGTCGGAGGAGCTGTTCCCTAAGTCAGCGCGTGAACTGATGCAACTGGCCGCGAGAAACCTACGCTGGTACCCCTGGTACCCTGGAATCGGCGGGGGCTGCTGCTGTTGGCCATACGCAGGACCGGCCGCGTAGCCGGGTATCAGGTCCGCGTACGGAGGCATGCCCGGGGGGTCTTGCCTGAGCGTATGGAAGGGAGTCGGCGTCGTGGTAGAAATGGAGGCCGTTGTGCTCGAGTGCCGGACGAGATTCACCTCGTGCTGTGCCTTCTCGTCCCACAGGTCGACATTGATGATGAAATGCCCGTAATCAACTTCGCTATCAGACTGTCAGCGCAATGTACAACTTGAAAGACGGCAGGGCCCACCAACTTTACACTGTACTCGCGGCCGGTTTCGGGGTTGAAGACCTTTACTCTGATACACGGCGGAGGGGTAATGGGGCGGCGGTCCTGTCGAGACGGAGCATCAGCATGAGCGTCGAAGGCGGGAAGTATCCAGCGGGCTCGCTTACCTTGTCGCCGAATCCGCACATGCGCGCTCTCTGGGGCTGCTGGACTACCACGAGCCTGTACTGTGTAAGCAGAGGGCCCCAAGCAAATTTCTCGGACGCTTGACGAACTCATATTGCCTGCCCAGGTCGTCTGTCCTGGAGAAGGTTGGGGGCTGGCCCTGGACTGAAGTCGAGGCGGTGGGGCCAGAGGTGACGGCGGGAGGGTGTTGAGGAGGGACACCGTTAGGAGGCATATTAGATGGTACTGGCGCGGGAGGCGGGAAAGACATGGGAGGAAGCTGTGGGATCTGACTCGAGGGATGGGCATGATGCGGATGCTGCTGAGGGTGCTGTGGGTGATGTTGCTGGTGAGGAGGAGGAAGCTGTTGTTGAGCATAGGGGTTCGGGGGCATATGCTGTTGATGGTGGTAGCCACCAGAGGCGGGATGTTGCTGGTCGTAGTTCATAGCTTCGGCGGTTCTTCGCGAAGCTCGATCGTGGGTTCTCGTCGCGGAACGGAAGTGGGGGGGGCGAGAGCGGCAGAGGAGAGTTATCGCGGGCCACGGCTACGTTACACGCCGGGTTAGCAAAGAGCGGAACGATTGCGGGACGCCGACGCTGGCACGAGAAAAAGATTGTGCAGCAGCAGCAGCAGCAGCAGCAGCAGCAGCAGCATGAGGGGGATTGCACGGTACCTTGCGGATTGGGCTGCCAGACTCGAGAGAAGCGTGGTTCCGTGTCTCGAGAAAATATGGTGGTCAAGGAAGGAAACGGGTCAGGGCAGCCGGGTTCGTTATAAAGGACGGGATGTTTTAGGTTCCCAAGGTGCTCGAGCTTTGGAGGTGCAGGTGCATGGAGGCCGCAGGTGCAGTACCGCAGGACGCTTTCTTCGGTACCGCAGGAAAGTGGAAGGAAGGCAGCAACCCAAGGAGGACCGAACAAGGTTGCACATGCGTAAGGGTACGAACATGGACGGACAAGGGAGCTCGACAAAACTAAGCAGCTACCGACGCAAGTCACTGGGCAATTGGAGATGGGAAATGGGGGAGAGAGGGGAGGGGGGGGGGGGGGCGCACTCTGGACGGAGGAGGGGTGCAAATGGTGGTCTGTGTGCAACTTCCTGGTTGTGGGCGGCGAGTGGTTCAAGTGGGGTTGGTCTGCGAGAGGCTACCTTGCCTTACACAGTACACTGTAGGTACCTGAGGGAGGCACCTGTTGGGTCTCGAGGAACGAAGAAAGCAATTGGGGGAAAAGCTGTTCTTGACACTGACACCGACACCAACATCAGTACGGCACGACATCACGACACGGCACCGCACCGCTTTGCAATACCGCAGCACGCTCAGGTGGTGGCGGCGGCAACGCGGACAGACAGGTCGAGTTTGTCTTGCACGGTTGGGCAAGCGGGATGGCAGGCGGCAGGGTTCCAGGTGCTCCAAGCCCAAGGGAGGGGCCCCCCATCCACCTCATGGACGGGATCGCTGCCAGCTGATTGATGCTGTATGTACTACGCACCTCTGCGCGGTCGTCACATTCACAGTACAGTACAATACAGTACAGGACAGGACAGGACAGGACAGGACAGGACAGGACAGGACAGGACAGGACAGGACAGTGCAGTCCGCGGTGCCTTCAGTTTGGGACTCTTGGTTGAGCGACCGCCATGTGTCTGTCGTGTGCTGTCGTGCCTGTGCTCGTGCTGTACATCATGCCCACAGGTTCCGCAGTTGGGCAGAGCAAACGAGTCAACGCCGCCGTCCTCCGCCCTCGTACACGAGACAAGCCGCCATTCTTCTCTTTGGGCAAACGCTCGTTGATGCAGATATACCGACGGTTTGTGCGGCAGTCCACTTTGGGTGGACGACTAGTATCGACCAGTATTGACACGACCTCAGCGCGGGGTTCACCTGTGCCTGCCTGTCCGTACATACAGATCGCTGAGATGGGTATTGGGTCTCGCTCTCACTGGCGCCGGCTCCTTCCATTCCTCTTTGCTTTTTTTCCCTGAATGTACTGTGAAGTATGGAGTGCCGGGGTTGCGGTCGCGGTGGATACGAGCGATGCGCGATGCGCGGTGCTAGAGTGCGGAACGGGTGATGGGCCATGGCCCGCCAGCCCTCTGCCTTTTTTAACATCCGCCGACCTCTACAGACTCTGGCTCTACCTACTTACTAGCATCCGCCGTGGACTGTACGGGCAGAGGAGACGAGCGAGCCTCTTGCCTCCTTCCGGGTGGATAACGTACCCATGGACAAAGTCACCTTGCCATGCCACCTCGTCAACTCGTCCACACGCAGTGCAAAGACACGCTGCCATGTCCGAAGACGCCTGCTTCATTCTACGGGGACCTCGGATTCTGACTATGCGGACGGCGCCAGCCCCTTCCTCCCGGGGCCCTTTGTTTTTCCTATTGTTCTCTCCTCTCGACTTGACGGGCCTGTGCTGTGCTGTGCTGTGCTGTGTGTCTGAGTACATGGCCCCGCTGGCACTCACACATTGCCGGTACCTTACAAGCGCAGAACATGGAAACAGCAGCTAGCGACGGGGCAGGCAAAAGGTCGACAAGGATCAGGTATGCCAAAGCCAGCTCAGCTCAGAGACACCCTGAGGTAAGGAAGGTACTTTGGACTTCATGTTTTTACCTCCCCAAGAGCATCCATCACCTCGCGGCGGGGATGCACCACGTACCTGATTGCAGCTCTGATTGACCCATCAGCGACCAGCTTGATGCCCGAACATCGCCAGCATCTAATAGGGTGTATCCCTCTTGGTGCAGGACGCCTTCTCTGCAGCTCAACTCATCCGTCCACCTCCTCACGTCCTCCCGCACAGAAAACCCGTCGACCCGTGTGTTACCACACACATGCCACAGTTCCGTCCCGTCTGGCACCCCGCCTGTCGCATCTGCCCACAATGTCTTGGATTCGACCTCGTTCGAAAACATGGCAGCTTGGAGCTCCTCTCCCGTCCTTGAACCGTCTCGTGTCGTTCGTCTCTGGCCGGCTTTGCTTTCCATGACACGAACGCGCCAGGCCGGGCAACAAGAGTCGGCGACTCATGCCGAAACCAGACATGTCGAGCGGCCCCCCATCATCCCCTCCTTCGTCATCCCGCCCAACAGCCACCCCAACCCGACACAATGGTCCACGAACCATTTCCGCGCCCATGTATCGGTCCCGACCTTAGCAGCAGGCCTACTTTATGCCAAACCATTCCCTCGGTGCCCATTGACACAACCCGACTCCCCGACGCCTGCTCGGCGCATTGCTTCAGCCGCACCTCTTCCTGTCTCGCAGAAGAAGGGGGGCGCCACCCAGACGTGCCCGTTGACCACTGGGAGCTCCTCCGTGCCGCATCCTACCCATGACAACTGACAGCGCCTACCTGGCCCAACGTGCTTGGCCATGGTCGTCTTCTCGCTAGCCCGAGAGCAAACTTCCACATTGGGCCGTTTCTGGGTGCTTTGGTGCAAATGAAAAGCGCGCCACCCATTCGCACACCAACCATCCGCACCCGGCCGGAACCTCACCTGCAGTATCCCCGCCTGCTGTGTTACCCATCGTATGCCCTCTGCCTCTCCTCCATTGGCGCAACCGTCCAACGTCCTTTTGCTCGCTCCGCGCCGGTCAGAAGCAACGACCGGATGCCATGGCATCTGCTCACCTTTCCCTAGTCCTTAAGCCATGGCCCTGGAGCGAACCTCCCGAATTGCGGTGTAAGAGCTGTGGTCTATGCGCAAGATCTTTCGATGCCTCGTGCCTTTTTGCGTCTATGCCCGTTTCCTGTCAAATAGTACACTGTAGCCTCGGAGTAGCACTCGTGCTGCCAGGATCGGTTTCTGGCTGTGTTGGCCAAGCCGGGTTTCCGCCTTGCCTCCAGCTCACGGCAACCAGCTTGACAGCTAACTGCCACCGACCACCCTTGTCCTTTGACAAATAACTGCGAGGACGTGCCACGAGATGACCAGATCAACCTCTCCATTTGACGTGTAGAAAAAAAAAAGCCCCGATAAGTGTCCCTGGTGTCATAAGAACTTGTAATAACACATCCCAACTGCTCATCTCTTCACATGTTCCACCGACTGCCATGACAATTGCAGCCCCCGAAAGGCCGGAACATATACCAACCTGTGCAGTAATTATACTACCGTTGCTTCCCTGTTTCGACACAGCAGTTCTCCTTCAGCGCGGATTGATATCAGGTACCAAACGGCGCAACGACTGCGAATTGGCCGGCGCCGAGGTTATTCTCAATAATCTCAGGGGCAGCCTCCTGGCCACATCCTGTCCGTTTCTCGGCACCTGAGCCAAAGCCGGTAGATGATGCAGGCACACGTCGTAGACGCGAGGTGGATAATCAGGGGACCTGGTCCTAACGACAGACAAGGTCTAGGGCACCCGGAGGTGATCCGGTTGCCGCGCTAGCACGGGCGTGGGCCCTCTCTCCATGATGTGCGCTCGCCTGCTTGTTCGTCTGAAGTGCG
Organism: Colletotrichum horii; assembly: GCA_027406005.1. Taxonomy (NCBI): domain Eukaryota; kingdom Fungi; phylum Ascomycota; class Sordariomycetes; order Glomerellales; family Glomerellaceae; genus Colletotrichum; species Colletotrichum horii. The sequence continues at coordinate 4,195,541 of JANVYB010000001.1, read as the reverse complement.
AGGCTCATTTCGGATAAAGATGGCAAGACAATGCCGTGCAATGCGTCTACAGGCTCGAGTTCTCCCGGGTCATCAGAGTCTACGCCTGATGTCTTCATCTGAACCGCCAAGGTGTCCAGGAACAGAGCCGGGCAACCAGTCGGACCAAACGGCATGGGCGCATCCAAAGTCAAGATCTAGTGGTGACGTCAAACAGCTGAACCGAGCAGAACCCTATGCGTAGCGAGTGATAAAGATTCACAGTCACAACCTTGGGTTACAGGGGACGAAATGGCCCTTGGAAAGTCTGGTCATTGCATTACAGTTGGTTCCCCAGTGGAACATGGCTACTTGCAACCGTCTGAGCTGGTTTAGTGTAGAAAGCTTGATCCTCCCGTCAAGCATCCCTGCCTGCCTCGGTTCAGCGGCGGACAGTGTGCAAAGACTAGATTGGTTTGGATGGCTCGAACGACTATGAGTGACGAACCAACAGTCATCGGCGTCATCTCGGCTCCGGGCCATCGTATCTTAAGCATTTGGATAAACTTGGGGCTAGGAAGAGTCTGCTGAATGCGCGTCATCCTCAGGAATTCGCCATCGGAGTTTATTCGCGGATGCAGATCGCCGTTTACCGAGCTGTCAAATAAAGACCCAAGGACTCTCTACCTTAGCACGCGAGGCGGCAATGCCCGCGCGCAAGGTAAACTCTTTTTTTGGTCCGCTGCAACAGGCCAACCAGATTTTCAGGATTGCCACCGCCGGCTCTTTCAGACGGTCTCTATTCGGGATGGGCCAATCATCGAGGGAGACTTTGCCCTTTCCGGGCCAAATCTTGCATTAAAGGCTGTCTGGATGTCAGGACGACCCCCTTGACATCCCAGGCACAGGTTCATTGGACTAACAGGAATCAGAGGATGTCGATCTAAGCAGAGGCAGAGGGCAGAGGTTGATAAAAGAGCTGTGGCTGTGGCCCTCTGCTCGGGGCGTGTGTTGGCGCGCTGTTGGAGATGACCGACTGATGTGAAAAGGCCGAGCTATGACTGGCTTGAGCATTCTGCAAGGTCTCGATGTTTGGACGAAAATCCGGGGTGCATTCTTACCAGTCACAATCGTGCACCAGTTTCAGCCTGGCGGAGCAATTGCAGAGCCCAAAGACAATTGCGCAACGAGACAAACGTCACTGTTGTCCAGACGAGTCAGGACACCCTTTAACGACATGACATGGCCAGGCTTTTCTTTACTCGGGTAACTCGAATTGAGTTTGCCGTCTTTCGACTGTAGGACAGCGCCGAGGGCCGGCAGACAAAGCTGCCGCAGTGGCCAGAGGCAAAAGAGACGGAGCACAAGTCTCCCGGCGTGGATCCGATGGCAAGTTTTTTCACCCTCGTGCCCGTGCCAAGCAAGTAGTCTCAATGTGCGCATGCTATGGTACAGACGTCCGCCCGCCTGGAAACGTTACAGCCGGCTGGGAGGAATCATCAATACCAGGTCACAGGACCATCGGACGAGGCCGCAGCAGCTCTGTTGCGTTGACAAGAGCAGCAATCCGGGGTAACCTGAAGCCCTGCTGCTGCCCCCAATCGCCGCTGGTTCCAGCCCCGACGCAATGTGCAGCAACGGAAACAATATCACTCAAAGTCGCACTTTCAGCCGCTTGCACGCCTCGGTTCCCTTGGAGTTGCGCACGGCTCGACCAGTCACACAGAGACCCTGCCAGCCTGGTTTTCTGCATCTCCGCCTCGCAACCTGGTTGAGGCTCTCAACGGCAACCTCGCGAGCCCGAGAGAACAAAGGCAGAGCCGTTCGTCGTTGGGAAGTAGTCCACACCCGCCCCGCGTGTTTGCCATGGTCCAGGGCCGGCGGCTCGCAGATTGCGATCAAGTGACACGCGCAGCTTGAATGACACCACCAGCGACTTTGCCTATCCCAGACAAGGCGGGGCTTTGGGGTCCAGAGGGCCAGGGACCCAAAGACCCCTCGGGAGGGCGAATGCTCGGGGCCGGACTGGGAAGAGGGTAGGGTGCTGTCGTGCCAGTCGGTTCAGCGGGTGCGTGGTGTTTTTGGCTGGGTGTCGTTGTTTTCATTACGTTTTGGTTTGTCAATGACTGGCTCCCCGGCCCCCGCGGTTTATTCAAACGTCCACACTCCCTGCCAGCAACCAAAGTTGCGACGCGGCCGACGCCTCTGGCCTCTCAACCTCTGCAAAGACTACCGGCAACGGGCTCTCTGTCGTTTCCCCTCTCTCCCTCCTCGCCCATGTGCCATTGTGTGTTCTGTAGGTAGGTATCCACTGAGAGGGAAGAGGAGGGGGAAAAAAAGAAAAAAAAAAAAAAAAAAAAAAAAAAGGAGTCCACATGCACCGTTGTCCAGGCTAAACACCACCGAGACCATGCCCCTGGTGTGGGGAAAGCCACTTCAGCCAAGGCCCCAAAGACCGAGAGGGAGAAAAAAATATTTTGGTGACCTTGTGATCACTTGTTGGCGCAGCCTACGTCAGGCTGGAGGAGTAGGCCAAGGATGTGCTTACGCCGTACATGGGAAAGGTCGCGCAACATCTGCTTGCGGCCCTGACCGAGATGCCAATGCCAATGCCAATGCCATCCTTGCCTCCTCCCACCACCACCAAACGAAGCTTAAACAAAGCCCAAGTCAAACTGCCTGCTGCTGTGCCTCCACGTTTCTACTTAAGTCCTTTGTCTCCCGTCCGTCGTCGCCGCCGCTGCCCTACCTACCCGTACTGCACTGTCACCAGGATTTGATTCCAGGAGTTCCAGTGTTTCTGCGTTGTCGTCTTACCATCGTCTCTGGAACCACACCGCATCGATCGTCATCTGTCCCGAGAAACGGCTCCCCGCGCTCTTGTCATCCCTCGCCCCCGTCTCACTGCGACCCACGCCCGGCTGGTTCATCGACGACTCATACTTGTCCAAGCAAAAGACTTGCGCGTCGCAAAAGCGACTCAGTAGACAACCAAGCCCAGAAAACACACACATTTCCTCGCACATCCTCGCAATGCTTGCCTCCCACGGCCGCGGCGGTGCCGGCAACATGGCCGACAGCACCAAGTCGCCCAAGGTCACCCCCAAGGACCTCGAGACCCCGACGCTCAAGACCTCCGTCGTCACCACCGGCCGCGGCGGCTCCGGCAACATGGCCAAGAACGCCGATCCCTACGAGACCCGTCTGCGCCAGGACGTCGAGGGGTGAGTCACTTTTGCTTGACCCTCATCCGCAAGAAGCACCCATTGTAGCTAACATGCTCCCCTCACAGCGTCCCCCGCCGAGAGAGCAACGGCGCAACTCACTACGGCCGCGGAGGCGCCGCCAACATCTTCAAGACCGGCTCCGAGGAGGAGGCCGCCGCGAAGAAGGCCAAGGCCGAAGCTACGGCCGCCATCGATGACGACGAGCCTTCACTGCGCAAGACGCCTTCGCCCACCGGCGGTCGCCGCAGCCCCGAGGACAGCAATGGCCTCGCCGCCAAGGGCAAGCAGTGGCTCAACAACTTGACCAAGAAGGCATAAGCGCTTATTTCTTTTTTTTCCTCACCTTTTTTCTGTTTCTTTTCATACGCAGCTTGTCAAGCGATTATGACAACGACCAATACGACTTATTCACTCCTTCTGGGGACGTCGGGTCATGCACACATTGGCGACGGAGTTTTCGGAAGGGAAACAGGGAAGAATACCAAAATTGGTCTCCCTGGGGCGTTTGGCATGGGCAACGAAAACGTTGAAACGACACAAAAGAGGTTGCGATACCATATCCAGCTATATTTGATGAAATCAAGGGACGGAAAGGAAAAGCAAAATATTCATGTCATCACTTCTCTCATTTTGAAAGCGTCACATGCTGTCCACATATTGCCCTGCAGCACTTGGCTTGCGATAAACACTATTGAGATGCGATTTTTGGTCTATGCCTATCCCGTCTCTAGTAAGACCAGCAGAGATGTGCCCCTCCCAGATGAACACCTTTTATACGTCCGTGACATCTCATTCGAATAATGATTCATGTGTGCTTCCGTGATCGAACATCCTTTTAATTCTTCGTCAGGCGGTGGATCTCAGACAAGTAGAATCTGAGGTCCTCGGGGTTGACACCCGGAGTGATGCCTGGCAAGTATTAGCTGCGCCCGTTCTTCTTTTGCTACGCAAAGCGTTATTCGACTCACCGTGCCCGAGGTTGGCGATCCATCCCTTCTTCTGGCCCCAGAAGCCCTTGACCATCTCCTCGACCGCCTTGGTGATGTTCTCACGGGTGCCGTAGAGGACGCCGGGGTCGGCGTTGCCCTGGAACGTGATGCGCCTGTCGCCGCGGATCTTGACGGCGTCGGCAGGGCTCTGCATCCAGTCGAGACCGACGACGTCGTAGCCGATGTCGCAGACCGTGTTGAGAGCATGCCAGCAGCCCTTGGGGAAGACGGTCATGGGCACGCGCTCGAGGTTCATCTCCTGCAGCTTCTTGGGGAGATTCGTAGAGATGTAGGAGAGGTAAGGCTTGCTGAACTCCTCAAAGGCAGCCGGGCCGAGCTCGCCGGCCCACGAGTCAAAGACCATGATGCTCTGTGGCAGTTGTCAGTCGCAAGGGAGACGTCACGGTGCGGAAGGAAGACACACCTGGGCTCCGGCCTTGACCTGCAGGGCGAGGTACTCAACGCAGACCTCGGCAATCTTCTGCAACAGTTTCTTGGACTCCTCGGGGTACCTGTAGATCCATGTCTTGCTCTGGATGAACAGCTTGGTGCCGCCGCCCTCGACCATGTAGCAGAACAGCGTCCACGGAGCGCCGCAGAAGCCAATCAGGGGCACGCGACCGGCGAGCTTCTTGCGGGTGAGGGTGATGGCCTTGTACACGTAGTCGAGCTCGGAGGCGACGTCGACGTTCTTGGCCATGACCTGCTCGTACTGGCCGTCCGTAGGGCTCTTCAGAGGGTCGGGGAAGTGCGGTCCCTTCTTGTCAACCATCTCGACGGTCATGCCGAGGGCCTGCGGCACGACGAGGATATCGCTGAAGATGATGGCAGCGTCGAGGAGGCCGGCGAAGCGCTCGATGGGCTGCAGGGTCAATGTGCTGGCAATCTCGGGATCGCGGCAGCAGGCGAAGAAGTCGCGATTGCCCTTGGCCTCGTGGTACTCGGGGAGATAGCGACCGGCTGCACGGAGTAAGCTGCTGCATTCTCTTCCGTCGTCTACCGTGCTGGCTGGAGATGTCCTTACCTTGCCGCATGATCCAGCATGGCGGGCGCTCGACCGTCTCGCCTACGTCGTCGTCTTAGTTTGATTTCAATTGCAGCGATTAAGTGTTTCTTTTGCTTACCGCGGGCTGCCCGCAGAAGCAGGTCGTTCTTCAATGGCTCAAATGTCAACTCCATCTTGTCTGGTCGGCCGGCGTCTGTGATGTCTGGATGTGCCGGTGCAGATCCTCTCTGGACGCACGATGCCCCGCGTAATCCGCGACCGCTGGAAAACCCCGCCAAAGCTTCCCCCTGTCCAGTCGTCAGGGTGTCGCCGAGGTAGCCGGTCCGGAGCGGGCTTAGCCACACCCGACCGCAAACTGAGGTCGTGTGTGGCTGCAACGAATAGTGGGTCGGCGAATACAAGCTCTTCCAAACTTGCTGACCTCCCTGCCAATTCGCTCCCCCCACGATACAGCGGTTCAACGCGCCAAAGCGACTCAATTGACCGCCAACCGGCGTCCGAACCGACGCTGCTGAGCTTGCTCGCTAGGGATGGAGTAGATGCATGACAAGCCATCAATCAATCAATCAAGCGTCAGATGCGAATCGAGTGTCACCCCGATGTCCTCCCGACCGACCGCGCGCTGCACCCGAGCCCTCCAGCGGCAGCTTCGAGCACCTCTAGAGGCCATATGGATCACGGATGGGCTGCTCACGAGCGCCTTTGAGCGATACTGCCATGTATCGCACCTCGCGCGACGGAACTCGAGCTCTACGCCTGGCCCGCTGGAGAGCAGGAAGCGGCTTGGGAAGCGGAGGATGACGGCCATGCACCTCGATCACCAGTCGACTTTACCGCCCTGGGCTATCGAATTCCCCGTCGACCTCAGCAAGTGGAAGTGGCAACCGCCGACTCTTCGTCGGTCGAGACGGGAAGACGATCTACACGTTGAAAATGACCGGCCGACGCCAACAAAGTCGACTACACCGTGGTCGGTGATGCAGAAGATGATGGGGGCCCTTGCCGCCGAAGAAAATTCCCAAGAAGACGACGGGAGGGACACTGTACCGGCAGACCCCCTTTTGGAAAGGCTCTCGCAAGCTCGAGCCGCCGTTGCTGCCTCTACACCGCAAGCGATGGACCCGGCATTTCGGAGGTTCACAAGGCACCTTAAGCGCCACATCAAGTCGGGCAAACTGGATTCCGATGCGGTGGTGATGGCTGTCTCGACATTCCCACAGTCCCTCGCCAACGCAGAAGCCGACGCGGAGGTTGTGAGCACTGCCATTGGGGAATTCCTCTCGGCCGTGGTCAGCGGCATCCAATCGTCCAGGCGTTTCAGCGCAGCGGGTCTCAAAGGCACTTTTTGGAACCAAGTCCTAATACAGGCATCTCAGCTGCCCGTGGAAAGCAGAAGGCTATCGCTGTTTCAAACCATACTTGATGCGATTCCTCTCTCCTACATCGATGATGTCCACGAGGGCGTTGTTGCGGCAGTGCAAAGCCTAGTCGCGACCCGCGAAATGTGGCGCACGCGGGCCGCGGACATTGGCGTCGCGCTCCGCAGACTATCTCCCGAGGACCACGACGCACTACTCGGCAAGTTGGAAACTGCCATCCACGAAAGTCTGGGAGAGACTCAGGACCAGACGCATCAATTACTTTGGTTGCAGATCTTGGCGCACATGCCGCAGGTAAACCAGGACTACCTGCTGGACGCTTGCGTCAGATCGGCCTACTTCGATCGGGATTGGCTTGGGTCCGCCGGCCGAGATCTCGGCGAGCTTCTCTTTCACCAATGGACGAGCCGCGGGTACCTGCAGTGTCATAACCCGGCGGTTGCTGAATGGGAACGCCTCTGCGACGGCCGTCCGGAGCTCAGTCTGGCCACGCTAGTCGTCGAAATCGGCTACCACGGCCCCTTCAAAGACGCCCGCAAGAGCATATTGATCCTGCTGAGCCTATGGAAATTCGTGCGTCGCTTCGGGCGTCAGGAGGAACTGCTTGATTCCATGCGAGCTTTCTGCCAAGTCCACATAAAGCTCCCTATCCTTCCGTTCATGCTGCTGGCCAAGGCGAGCGGCGATCACCGTTTCGCTCTTACGGCACTTTCGGTCTTAGAGAAGCATGCGGATCGCCTGGATGGCAAAGAGCGGGACTGGTGGCAGTGGAAGCCCAAATCCAAAAGGGACAAGGAGATCTTCAAGCGATGGGATTGGAGGGCCTGGCCGCGCTACGTGGAGGACATGATCAAGGATGAGTCCATCAACCCCGCCATCGTCTGGAAGGTGGTACGCAGTGGGGCCGTGTCCGACGTGCGGGGGAGGAACGACCGGCGCCTGGTCGATACATGGAAGAACGCGGACCGAACGCAGCCGCCCGTAAAGCGTTTCGCAGAGGCAGAGCGATGGAGGAAGGTGAGGATCGAGCTGATTCAAGATATGGCAGTCTGGTTTTCACAGGCAGGACATCTCACTGACAGCACCATACTACGTAACGTGGGGCGATGCGTTGCGTGGCTCAGGGCACATGAGGTCGGGCTGGAGCGCAGGGTGGTCTTGGCGGTGGTGACGGTAGGCTTGCGGGAGCTCAAGAGGCTCGAGCCTGGGAGGACGGGTCGGATATCCTGGGTGCTGGACATTATCGAGGAACACGGAGGGAAGGATGAGAGGCGGCTCGTTGCTCAGAGGCTGCAACGGTGGAGGGAGGCCAACATTGCCTTGGACGAGCGTGCGAAGGAAGCGAAATCAGGGTAGCAGGGTCTCGTCGGAGGATGGAACACACTGTGAAGTCATGTGTGTCCCCCCCAATCAGGCGTCCATGAAGGGAATGTGAGACGTTGAGACATGGGGCCTGGGGCATCGAGTCTAGCGCTGCGAGTCCACGGCAGTGGTGCCCGAAGGGAGGCCCTCCCAAGCTGAGACACAGAGAGAGTGTGTGCAGAGTCGCAAAGAAGAGGCATACTAGCGCAATGTACGGAATTCTGCAATGAACGAACATGTTTCGTGCCGGGAGAACATTCGTTCGCCACGAGGCATCATGGGCCGGAGCGGCAGAGCGGTTGATGGTGGATGCGAAACATGGCAACGAAGATTCCGGCATTGGAATCCATTCAGTCATTGAAGCGGAGGACCACCATCGGCCGGGCCCGAGGAGGAAGTGCGGTGGATGTCTCTGCCGCATGCGTACGGCGGGAGTGTCGTGACCCTCCATTGGAATCACCCATCGGATAGCACCCACAAAACCCTTTGTCTGTTGTACTCTTGACTCTGATGTCTCTCGGCGGCCTCATGAGACAGGCCCAACTTTTCCCATCACCAAGGAAAACCTTGTTTGGGCGGTGCGCGTGTTGCGTGTGGGAAGAACAAGTGCGGCAGACCGACCGTCTCCCACGTGTTTGCGCGGGCGGGCGGGTAAAGGGCAAAGCGAGACAAGCAACAAAAGAGACGAGATCAAGGGTTTTCGCCGCGCCGGCCAGACCCCGGAGGGTTAACCACGGTCATTTGCGGCCCAAAAGGCCAGGGCAAGGGCTAGACGGTGTGGACAGTGGTTGGGTAGGTGGCGGCGGTGAAGCAGCAGAAAGGGGGCGAATTGTGCAATCTGCTTGTATGTTTGCCTGACCTAGGTATGTAATGAACGGATAATGCAGCTCATGTGTGTATACTGTGTGTTTGCTTGAAGCTGCGCCGACCAGGGGTTCACGACGAGGTTGCAAGGCCCCAGGCGCAGGAACAGAAACGAGGAGATATGAAAGAAGACGGCAAGCCGGAAGACTCGGGTGTGGCTCCAAGAGGCGAGTCCTGCTGCCGCTGCATCGGGACGTCGAGGCATAGCGTCCTCCTTCTTGAGGCTCTCTGTTCGCCGTGGAGGGTGTCTGTGGGTTTTGATAGGAGATGCTTCTAGACGGGGGTTTGGAATGACTAGAAGGCAGGTGGAAGCGGCATCGAGGGAGGGGATCTGGTCCGTCTATCCAGCCCCTCTGGTACCGAGCACCTGTTGGTTGCTGGGATGGTGGTCCTTCATCTTGGTAAGAAATAGAATGCACTCAAATCCGAGGAAGGGAGTCACTGGCCAGAGCAAGTGATTGCAAGAAAGACGAACGTGCCGTGTCCTATGCCCGGTGTCATAGGTTTGTTGGAAGTGAAGGAGTGCGAGGTCCGCGGGGTGGGGGAGGTAAGCAGGGGTGGTGGTGGGTGATGCAGCAAGCAATTGGCGCATTCGGCCGAGGCATTCGGCGAGTCCAAGTACACACACAGCCTGCTTGCCCGCTTGCCCACTAGGGCCATGAGCCAAGAGTGAGTGTGCTGGGCCGCGGGGGGTCTCTCTCGAGGCGTGTAGTTCTCCTCTTGTTCTAATTATTACGTGCAGCGAGGATGGGGAAGATGAGCAAAGAAAAAGAAAAACGGAGTAGGATTGGCGCCAGTCGACGTTGCTTCGCGAGATGGATGACATCGAACTCGACTGACAATCGCTGTAAAGATAACCCTAGCTGGCGTTAGCTCACATGGCCTTATTAGATGGAGGTTGGGCCTATATCGCCGTGGACAATGGGATTGGGCATTTCCCCATCCATGCAGCATGCACCACAAGCGCCCTGCGGAATGTTCCATTCAGATTTTGTAGAGACAGGCAGCAGCAGCAGCAGCAGCAGCAGCAGCAGCAGGACGAGACAGATCAACCCATCAACCCTGCCTCTGCCTGTGCCTTGCTGTCTATCTGTCTGTCCATGTGTCCGTCTGCTTGCCCACTGTCTGTGTGTTGAGAGCTTGTACACGCATGGAGAGAGAGAGACATATGCGCACAGAGACAGAGAGACAGAGAGAAAGAGAGAGAGAGAGAACTGAACAAGGAACAGAGACAGTGCCAGAGACACAGAGGCAGACCGAGACGGGCCGGTCACGACGAGACAAGACAACGATGAGCACGGCACGACTGTCGAGGATCAGGGACTCGAGACGGACGGGGCAAACGCCGGCGCCAGGCCAGGGCTCGGCAGCTAGGAAGCTACCTGACGGATAGGGCGCAGCACTGTCGAGGCCGGGGCAGATAAGCTCTCGACCGATGCATCGAAGCTTCGACAGCGCGCAGGCACATCATCGCGTCCTTGACCTGTTTTCTCCAAGGCCCCTCCGAGGCGCAGAAACTAGACGATTATCTCCGTTGACCTAACGTAAGGCTCCGTCGCCTCGAGCGCACCTGGGAGGGACAAGAATAGAGGCCAGGCGAGAAGCAGATTAGCGAAGTCGGCGCCGGCGCTGAGGTGTGTGCCTGTTGCGTGATGTTGCGATGAACCATTCCCTTCGTGGAGGTGTGTCTTGGGCAGAGAGAAAGGCGCCAGGGGGGGGGGGGAGGGTGCCGAACCCCCGCATCCGGAAGTACTGGCTACCTACACTGCCCTCCCCACTGTGCGTGCGTGCGTGCTCACCTCACCTCCAGTGTCACTTTTTGCTCACCTCGGGGTCGCGCTTCCAGACCCCACGAGGGACCCCTCGTCGCCCGCTGCCGCCAGGTAAGGAAGGTATCGCATACACACACCCCTTACACACCGTGCCTGTCTGTCTACCTTCATCCCGTCTTGCTGCTGCTGCTGCTGCGGCTGCTGCTGTTGCTGCTGCTCCTCGTCCTCCCTCTTCGTCCGTTGTTGGACTCGGCGTAGCGCGGCGCACAAATCCAAATCCAGTTGCAAATCCACGACACCCCGTCTTTTGTTTTTGTTGCCTTTGGTGCCGGAAGGCGGAAGCTGCTACTACTGCTTCTTCTTCTTCTTCTTTTCTTCTGTGTGCTTACATGGATACATAGTCCTGTGTACACCCGCACTCCAACGCTCTCGAATCCTTCCACGTCCTCTCGCTCGAGTGCTCTGCCTGCCTCGACCGCCAACACATCCCACCACCTGCCAACACCACGCCAAACCAAACTCTTACACAACAACACCACCACCACCACCACCACCACCACCACCACCACTACGACTCGACTCCTCGACACCACCACAATCAAGCAGCCAGACCGGGGCCCAGTCTAAATAAAAATCACCTCCTGCATATTCCGCCCGCTCCTCCCACGCGCACACACATACATCTCCGGCGACCACCCTACTCCAAGTGGCCCTGCACCTACAACAGCCCACGTCCTTTTTTACGTCCGTAACTCCCCCCCGGACGACCCAGCCGATCCTCAACCGTTCCCAGTCTCTACCCTCTTTCGACCGCCATCTCGACCACGCCCAACGAATGACCGCGCTGTTTGTCTGTCGTCGAACCTTAACAGGAACTCATATCACCCTCCCTCGCACGCTCCGCCGTTGACAAAAAGACGACAAGTGACAGAGAAAGACCGCCCACCAACCATCAAATGGACCAAGGCCATTATTCCGCTGCACGTCATGCGCCCGGTGCTTCCATCTACTCGGCCCAGGCACCGGGCCACCCTCACGCCTATCAACAGCTTCCGCATTCCCACCCACATCAGCACCCGGGGCCCGTCAACCCTCACTCGCCGCCCCATGGCCAGCCACAGTATTACCCCATGAATCCTGTGAGCCCCTCCGCGCCCGGCCCCTCCATGGCAAGCCCGCGTGTACTTCCCAACTCAGATCTCATGCCCGGCCCTCCCCAGTCGCCCGGATCAGCAACATCCTCTGTGCCAGGTAAGACGGGTATGCCCGCCGGTGCTACCTCTCCCGGCGCCTCGGTCGCTGGGTCCGCCGTCAGCTCCAAGCCCATCCGCAGGCGCATGCGCATGATCACTTCCTGTCTCGAGTGCCGTCGCCGGAAGCTCAAGTGCAACAAGTCACAACCATGCGTCAACTGCATGAAGTTCTCGCGTGATTGTGTCTACCTCAGCCCCAAGCTCGACGAGGCCAGCCAGCTTCGTCTGACGGAGATCAAGGAAAAGGTCGGCTCTTTGGAGCGCCAGTTGGAGCGCGACGTCGCAAAAACGACCTCTCGGGCTGCCCAGCAGCAAAGCATCCTGGCCGACGACGTCGAAGATGAGTTCGCCGAGGAGCGCGATCTCGAGCCCACCGACATGACGGCGCTCGATGTCACATACGATGAAGATGCCGACGGCACAGACGATCTCATCGATCTCGGTGTTCAGGTTGGCCGCATGCGCATCACGGAGAGAATCGGCGGCCTTTCCAGACCTAGGATAGCCGAGGAGGTGCGTATTTGGGCAGTCGCGCCGAGAACCCCCCCCCCCTCCATCTCCGAGTACTGGGCAACATTCTAACCGTGATTTGTAGATCTCCGCCGGGATTTCTGGTGGGCCTCCCGGTTCAGGAGGACCTCCCGGCCCTCCTCCCATGGGGGCGATGGGGGGCATGGGAGGCATGGGAGGAATGATGGGCGGAATGGGAGGGATGGGCGGGGCCGGACGTGGCGGGCCGCCCCGTGGTGGACCGCCCCCTGGGTATCCCGGTTTCCCCGGCCCACCGCCGGGCATGGATGCCATGTCCACCGTCAGCGGAGGTTCCAACGGCTCACTCCCCGACTTCTTGAGGCCGGGCGAGTCTTACATCCCCCCATCGAGCGGCTTCTTCTTTGGCCAGTCGGCCGAGGTGCAGTCTCTGGAGTCTTTGTTGCCCACTAGGGAAGCCGCGGACCGTCTTCTCCAACAATATTTTCACGCCGTCCATCCCGTTGCGAGATGCGTCCATCGTCCAACGTTTGAGAACGACTATCAGAGTTTCTGGGAGGAGATCTACAGCAATTATGAGCCCCGGCCGTCCACGCAGGCCATCATGTTCGCGGCGTGGTTCAGCGCCGCGGTAAGTATGGATGAGCAGGTGGTCTACCGACTGTTCGGCGTCACCAAGGCGTCCTTGATCGACAGACTCAAGGCCGCAACGGAGACTGCGCTGGGGAAAGCCAACTTCTTGAGGACGACGAGAGTCGAGACGATGCAGGCTTTCGTCATGTACATGGTGCGTCCTGTCCCGATTACTCTTGTAGCTACAACTGCTGACATGGCCTGCAGCTTCCGTTGTGCAGAGCCGAGGTGTCCCGAGCCCACTCCGTGCTTGTGGGCGCTGCGGTGAGGATGGCAGAGTGCATGGGCCTGCACAGGGATGGAGAGACCTACGGGTTGAACCCCCTCGATACTCATGTCAGAAGGCTCATCTGGCACCAGCTGTGCTTCCTAGACATTCGCACGTGTGAGGCGCAAGGCCCGCGGCCCGCAATCCGCCGAGAAGACTACGACACAAAGCTTCCGCTCAACTGCGAGGAGGACGAGCTCTACGCCACAGGTCCGCCTCCGGAGCCGGCAGACCGGTGGACCTCCACTTTGTTCTCCCTCATCCGGTTCGAGAGCAACGAGATGATGCGCATCATCTGGCTGGACCGTCGCAGGCTAGAGAGTCGGCGGACGACTCTGACTGCCGTTCTCACAAAGATTGAGAACTTTCGCAAGCGCATGCTGGACAAGTACGAGAAATACCTCGACGGCGACGTGCCTGTGCAACGGTACGCAAAGCTCGTGATGAACCTGCTCCTGTACCGTCTCTACGCCATGGTTTTGCACCCCTATCACGCCAACGCCAACAGTCCCATGCCGCATCGCCTTAACAACATCCTCATCATGTCGGGTATCATGATTATCGAAATATCCATACAGCTCGAGACTGCACCCCCATACCAGGATTGGGCCTGGTACTTGGGTGCTTACCAGCAGTTCCAGATCGCTCTGCTCTTGGCCACTGAAGTATACTACAGGCCCCAAAGTCGAGAGGCCCCTCGCATCTGGAACTGTCTGGACTACGTTTTCCAGACGGACCGCACTCTGCCGCCCGAAATCAAGGGTCTGCAAATTCTGGGCGAGATCATGAGCAAGACCTCCATCTACCAGGGCATGCGCAAGATGCGCGCGCCCACAGGAACATCACGCGCCGCCCCGAACAAGAACGCCGTGGGCGTCAAGAGTCCTACGATGCAACCCTCCCCTCAACAGTACCAGCAGAACGTGTCAATGGGTCTCAAGTCAGAATCCGGCATGGCAGCCGGCTTGCAACCACCTACTCCTGTCAGCGGCGTCGGGTCTCCCGGGATGGGATCTCCGGGCGGCCCAGGAGGACCTCCCGGGGGCCAGATGGGCGGTCCCCCACCCAACATTGTCTTCGCGGGTGTTTCCAACGGCGAGGCGCTGTGGAGTGTGCAGCCGGTCACTGCGGACAGCCCGGAAAGCAGTTGCGACGGTGCAAGCGTTGCCGGGCACAGGACGACGCAGGCTCCTATGAACATGGTGAACTCGCTCGAAGGCGTGGACTGGGTATGTCTTTTTTTCTCTGTCTCTTCTCTTGCGGTGTCACGAAGCTAACCTATGATGCAGGACATTATCAACAACCTATTCCCGCATGACCCGAGCACTGGCGAGCTGAACATTTCCGGTTTCCACGACCCGAGCCTGGGCCTGAACGGGTTCCACTGGGGCCAACGACAGGCACTCGATCTTCACTGATAACATTTACGTTGAGCGACGGCAGCAAAAAAATGTCAGACATCCATCTCTGACATGTTGATTTACACACACACACATATATATATCAGTATACATTTAGCACATAGGTAATGCGCGGGATCTGCATGTATTTTACGAAACATAAAAGACAGTGACGGTTGGAATGCGTTTGGGTGCGTCATGTAGTGCTTGACGCTCGTCAACACATAGAGTGTGACCGAGGTCGCGAGTTGCTTAATAGAGAAAAAGGATACCGGCAGGTTTGTAGTGGCCGCGTGTATGACAAAGAGGGTTGCCGGTAGACTCACTCGTAGGCCGTCTAGGGCATCATCTAATGAAGAAAGAATAAGGCCAAACATACGTCACCCACTGTCTGAAACATGATCAGATCCCATCACGGGCAACGGGGGGTTGCGGCATTCGTTCAATGAGCTCATCATTATTCGTTACGGTCTAGAAAGGCCCAATTACAAAGTAGAAATTACTGCGAAGGAATCCAGGAGCCACCGGGTCTGTGACGTGCAGCTTCAAGGTGTAGAGAAAAGAAGCAAGTGACATCGCGCAGCAGGAAAAGAAATCGTCGTGACCGAAACAAAATAAAACCAAAGAGGTATCGTTGTGCAACCACCTTTTGTCCCCCCTCCCACTTCTCCAAATCATACCTTGAAGCCTCAGGTGTCGTAAGCTTCTTTTTCTTTTTGACAACAAACCAACCCATTTCCTTCCAGGGCCTTTCGACCAATTCCCATAATTACACACTCCCGCCCCCCTCTTCCTATGTTTAATTGGATCGCACATTTGACGCTTGTTCAGGCAGGAAAGTGCCCATGCTGAGTTCGCTATGTGTCGCTGCCGCGTTGCCGCCAATCACCGAGCCGCCAACCTCGCTGCCGGGGGTGAACAGGCGAACGGACTTGCCCTTGGGCCGAGCCACCAGCACCTGGGCGGGACACACAACGATCTCGTCATCGTTGTTGCCAGCGTCGTCTCCCTTCTTGACGACAAGGGGGAACAGGACGATGCGGACGACGGCGTGTTGGCCTTCGAGAGACTCGTTGGTGAGGGACTTGTCGCCGCTGCGCTCATTCATGAGGGCGGCGTTGAACGTGACCGTCTCGGCGAGCTCGCCGTCGGCGTCGTACTCGGGTTGCAGCGGCGGGAGCATCATGTACTCGGCTCGCTGGGTGCGCATCTCGATGGAGAGGTCGACGGCCTCTCTCATCACGCGGCGCAGCTGTGACTGAATCTGGTCCTCCAGGTTCGACGGGGGAGGGAGGACCTTGGACAGCGTCTGGAAGATGGCTTGGACCACGGCCTCGGTGTCGAGGTCGCGCTGGTGCTTGAAGCTCGGGCGCTTGGAGAGCAGCGTCAGGGTGACGGCGCGCCACTGTCGGACGGCCTGGGGAGGGCCGACCTCGGTGAGGAGCTTCTCCAACGACTTGAGCTTCTGTCGTTGTTCGCGGTCCATGCCAAAGAGGTAACGGGTGAACACAAACTCCCAAATCATGTTCATCGTCATGGACATGAATACGTCTCTGCGTCGCACACGGTCGGCGAGATAGGCATCCACATCAGTGCCATCGAGGATGGCGTTGTCGAGTCGGTCAATGACCTTCTCATCATTGATTTCATTCGTCAACCGACAAGCGCGCATGTCGGAGAACTTGGAAAACCGAAGAACCCATTGCTGAACGTGGGAGCACAGTTGCTGGCATCGATGGTCGAAATGGTCAACGTCCTTGACGTTCAGGAAGTCGGCGTCGGCGCCCTTGGCGGCCAGAATCTGGCGCTGCATCTGGCGGATCTTGTCCTTGGCGGCGTCAAGCTCGGAGCGCAGCTTGCTGATTTCGGCATCCTTTTGCGACAGCGACTCTTGGAAGTGGCCGTGTTCGTTGCGAGCCTCCTCCAACTGTCGCGACGTGTCTGCATGCTGCGTCTCCAACGAACGGTAGCGTTCGTTGTGTTGGGCAGCAAGCTGGGCATTGGCGCTGTTGAGGCCCTCGTTCACCTCTGTCAAGCGAGCGACCTCTTTTTGTAGGAACTCGAGCGACTGCTTGAGAACGTCGATCTCGGCATCGCGTTCGGCTAGGATGCCTGAAGCTGAAGCGCGATTGCTGGTGGTGGTGGTGTCTGCGGTGGTTCGGGCATCGGCGAGCATGCGATTCTCGGCCAGGAGCTGTTCGACGCGAGACTCGAGCTCGAGGACTTGCATGCTCTGACGGCGACGCATGCTGTGCGGTCTAGTGGGCGAGCGGGGGGAGCCGATGCGGCCCTCGCCAAAGCCATCCTACAGAGGCCGGGTCAGTGGAAAGTCGGTGAAGATTGAGCAAGGCTGCACAGGCCAAAACTCAATTGGAGCCGGACGGTCGGGGAAGGACAAGGCACGAGAATAAAACAATACAGGGATGGCTTGTGCGGGAGATGTTGAATGTCAAAGATGGGATGAACTCACATAGACGTCGGCCATGTCCTTGGTCCGGACACGACCCTCGTTGGCGACGGGGGTGTTTGACGAGCTGGTCGGGTCCTGGGTGAGGTCTTGCTGACTTCGTTGGCTGAGAGATCGCAGGTCTCCGCTCATGCGCCTGTCTGTCCGGCGGCGGAGAGGAGGGGTGGCAGTGGCTGGTCGAGAGATGATGCCTGGGCTTTCAGGCCGGAACTTGAGTGGCTCCGGTGTTTGTGAGCCCATGGCCCGCCTGTGCCGCGAGAGGCTGCTATTGGACATGGATCTGCGCGCTACAGGGGGCTCGACCGGCGCTGGCGATTGCAGCCGTGCAACACGCTCCGAGACGCTGCGATTGCCGGGCGGGGGTGTGCTGCGCGGTGAAGACGTGCTGCTAATCGCTGCCCCGGCCAGCGCTGCAGAGGCCAGGTCTTGGTACTTGGATCTCTTCCTCTCCAGCTCTGGGCTGATGCGCCGCATCTTGTGCGGCTCTGGAGTTGGAGTACCAAGTTGCCGGCTGCCAGGGTCGCGCAGAACAGGCGTCTTGGAGATCGGATAGTCGCGAGTCTCGTCCTCGGCGAAAGGCGATCGTCGGATCAGGTCTCTGATCGATGGTGATTTTGCCCTCTCTGCTTCGCGAGATCTCCTTCTTTCACGGTGACTGGACAGCTCGGGCGTGCGCTGAGCTTCGCGCCCTTGTGAACTTGTCTCTTGCCAGTCGCGCGCAACACCGCTGTCTCGCTCAACTTGGCTGTCGAAACCACTCTTGCGGAAAGGGTGAGGCGAGCCTGAGCTTAGCCCGCTGTCACGATGGGGCTCTGGTGTGCGTAGTGCCCTCCGAGATGATGCCTTGGGGAGAGTTCTGGGCTGAGATTCAGCTTCTTCGAGAGCTTCCTCCTGAACTGGCGGCAGGATGCTTGGGACCGGGCTTCGGAAACCCCCGGCCTCGTACAACGGCTCAGGGCTTCGGGATGAGAGGACGCTGGAAAGATCACGGCGAGTCTCGGCCTCGTAGCCGCGGTCGACGGCCTCGTCCAGATCACTGGTCATGGTGCTTGGCTCTGGGTCCGGCGATGGGCGAGTATTCCTTTCAGTGGCCGATGGGATCTCATCAGGCTTTTCCTCTCGCCCGAGTACAGGGCTTTCGATGTTGTCGTCCCGAGCCTTTTCCTTCAGAGACGCCGTCAGAGTAGGCATGCCTTTTGAATCTTCCTCCTTCTCCTTCGGTGACGGCGATTCACGCGATTCGACTGGGTTCTGTCGAATGGGCGGGTCGTCTCTTTGCTTCGAGTTTGGAGCAAAGACATCATCCTCCTCCATTGTCGCGTCTTGCCTTGTGTGATGATCCTCGTCCTTCGTAATGTCCGGCTCGGCTGGTGTCTCTCGAGCAGACGCACTTGGCGGCTCTCCGCCTCCCCAAAACTTCTCAAACTCTGCGTTTGAAACCTCGCTAACGTGCTTCTTGTCGGCGTCTTCCCACAATGATGGGTCGTCAAACAAATCGTCCTCCTGCGAGCTGCGCTTGTCGGCGTATTTCGACTTCTTTCCCTTCTTCTTGGCGCTGCTAGACTTGGTGGCGAGGGTTGCTGCTGCCGCCGCAATCGCCGCCGCGCCAGCCGCGACACCAACCTTTGACGAACCGGTATCTTGGTGTTGCTTTTCAGGGGTCGTGGGCCGGGTAGTCTCAACAGGGCCATGGTCAGTCTTGTGCTCGAGGTATGAAGCGGCAATATCGAGAGCAGATGGGATCTCTGAAGGGTGTTCAGGAACCTGCTTGTCTACGTTTAATTCCGGGTGGCCTTGGTGTTCACAGGCGTCCGGCGCTGATGTCGGAAGCAACGATTCATCTGCAATCGTGCCAGCTTGCTCGGCAGCCTTATTTTCCTGGCTGTCGTGACCCTCGAGATCCACAGCTGCGATATCGCGGGAGCTAAAGATTGGTTCCGGCAACAGGGTGTTGGACTGTTCCCGCGTTTTCAGCTTCTTGCGCTTGTCAGGCTGTTCGTAGGGCACTTCGTGGACGACTCTGCTAGTCTCTTGCGCCGGCGTCAAGTCAACATCCGCGGACCGGGTTGATTTGGGAGAAGGCGTGGTAGCATCGACTGGCAGAGGGGTGTCCGCTGGGGTCAGCAGAGTACTTGCTGTCTCGGGAGGGGGAGGCGCGGACGCACTCCTGTTGTCCTCGAGGGGTTTCTTGTCAAAGTATCCCACGCTGTCGGCACCCTCTGGCGCAAGGCTCTGAGCAGGGTTTGGTGCAGGTGTCGGGTCAAAGTTCTGTGGAGATTCTACGTCAACCGGAATGGACTGTTTCTTGCCCTTCTTTCCCTTCTTCGACTTCTTGGTCACTGGAACGTCCCATGCGCCGAGGTCGACCACGTCCAGAGATGAACGAGTGGCTTCTGGGAGGTCCGTACTTCTCGAAGTGTCCAAGGCTGCCGTCGGCGAGGCGGGACGCGAACCATCGGCGTCGACATTGAGATCTTGTCGGTCACTTGCCCTTGAATGGGCTCGCTCTTCCGCAGCGGGGCTTTGGGGTGCGCTATTATCATGTCTGCTATCCCGGTCGTTGTCTTCCTGCACGACACCCTCGAGCGGCCGCTCGGAGAGGGTTGAGCGCTCCGCAAAATCAGGAGATCGAGACCGAATTGAAAGCATTGAGCGCTCCGCATAGTTAGGAGATCGAGATCGTCCAGAGAGAATGGAATGCTCCGTATAATTAGGGGATCGGGATCGTCGAGACCGTCGAGAAAGAAGCGAGTGCTCCGTGTAGTTAGGAGATCGAGACCGCCTAGTAAGAAATGAGCCTTCCGTATAATTGGGCGATCGAGACCTTCTTGAAAGAAGTGAGCGCTCTGTGTAGTTGCGAGACCGGGACCGTCCAGAAAGAAGCGATCGATCCCCATAGGTAGGAGATCGAGAACGCCTAGTAAGAAATGAGCCGTCCGTATAACCAGGAGAACGAGATCTTCTTGAGCGAGGTGAGCCCTCCGTGTAGTTGGGAGATCGAGACCGCCTGGTAAGGAATGAGCCCTCCGTGTAACCTGGAGACCGAGATCTTCGTGAACGAGGTGAGCCCTCCGTATAACCAGGACACTGAGACCTTCTTGAACGAGGTGAGCCCTCCGTATAACCAGGAGACCGAGACCTTCTTGAACGAGGTGAGCCCTCCGTATAACCAGGAGACCGGGTCCTTCTCGAACGAGGTGAGCCCTCCGTGTAATTAGGAGATCGAGACTGTCCAGAAAGGATTGATTGCTCCGCATAATTAGGGGTTCTAGACCGCCCAGAAAGAAGCGAGCGCTCTGCAAGATCAGGAGATCGAGACCGTTGTGAAAGAATGGATTGCTCCGCAAGATTTGGTGTCAGAGCCCGCGCCGGTGATTGGGGGTTGGAGATGGCATCTGAGGGTTCGGCGATTGTGGGGGGATTATTGACAGAATCGGCAGCGGTGGACGGCTCGCTCTCTGGCTTGACAGATTTGACATCGCCCTCCTGGCTTGGGGCAATTTCAATTGGCTGCAGCGGCTCTGCTGGAGCTTCAACTTCGGCATCTTCAAGTGCTTGATTCTGCCGCTTCTTCTTCTTCTTGTCTTTTTTGCTCTTCTTTGTCGGAGCACTCGACCACTCGTTTGTCCAAGCTGCCAAGGGGTCGAAAGATCCAGTGTCAGCCGCGGCATCTTGCTGGTTCCCTTCCGTCGCCGCCGTCTCCTGCTTTTCAAGAATCTTGTCTGCGGGAGACTGGGGACGTTCCATCTCGCGAACCAGGCCGATGTTGGCGTCGACGTCAAGGGGTTCGGAGAGGTTTCTTTCATCCGGGACAACGCCAGGTACTGCCACATCGGGGATCTTGGCCTCCTCTGTGGCGGAGACGGCCGGCTCTTGTTCCTTGATCTCTTCCACTGCCGGTCCCGCAGGGGTAGCAGCCTCAGAGGCCATCGATTCGTTTTGCGCTTGAGACTTTTTCTTCTTCTTGTCCTTCTTTGACTTCTTGGCAGGTAATGTCTCGGGCCATTCATCTTCTGGCAGGGCGATTGCGGCTTCCTTGGTCTGTGTGGCATCCTCCAAACTGGTAGACGGCAGGTCCTTGACGCTTTCAGGCTTTGGCTCCGGTGTAGTTGTCGGTTGGTCTACAGTGATCGGGGCAACAGGAACGATGTCTTCCACCGGCTGGGCCGGCTCTGGCAGATTTTCCGTTGCGGTGACGGGAGCGTCCGAAGTTGACGTTGGCAGTGCTTGCTCGACAATTGTGGCTGGGTCTACGTCGATGTCCATTTTATCCTGAAGCTCAGCCTTCTCAACGACTGGCTCGATGGAAGCTGTGACAGAAGTCTCAGAAGAAATATTGGTAGGCGCTTCAGCCGCTGGCGATGTTGCTGCTGCTGGGAGATCATCGGATGCGCCATCGGCAACAGGCAGCGATCTCGAGGTTTCTTGTTCAGCAGCGGCATCGTCCATGGACAAGCCCCTCTTCTTCTTTTTCTTGTCCTTCTTTGACTTCTTTGGCGTCACGGGAAACTCTTCTTCAGGCTGGGGAGCCGTGGGCTCCTGGGTGGGCAAGACATCGGTCTCGGCCGGTTGCGAAGGCATCGTATCCATGGGGTCCTCGACTGGTACAGTCGCGGGAGCTCCGAGGCCTGTCGTGTCGGAAGCAGGATCAGCTGGGATCTCCTCGGGCGGCTGCGTGGACTTGATAAGATCAGCAGGTGTCTCAGGCGGCTGCGTGAACTCGAGTGGAGGAGCAGTAATGTCAGCCTGTGCCGCCTCTTGGACGCTGGGAAGAGGTTCATGAGAGGTCTCGGGAACCTCCACTATCGGCGTAGCATTGTCAGAAAGAACATTTGAATCATCCTGCAGCTTGGCCTTCTTCTTTTTCTTCTTGTCCTTCTTGGAAAGCTTGGGCGAAGAGGGCTCATCATCTAGTGGGAGAGAAGGTTGGCCCTCCGGGGTATCGAATGTATCTGCCTCGTCACTGCACGCTTTGTCTGTCTCGAGGGCAAAGTCTTCCTTGAGCGTGTCAGCGTCGGGAAGCGGCACATCTTGGGCCTCGACGGCAGGCCCTTGGACATCATTGAGGTCGGCCGGCGTCTCCGTTGGTGGCTCCTGAGAAATGTCCTCCGCCGAGGGAATAGTGTCCGAAGGAAAGTCAAGAGAGCGCTCCGTGACAGGGTTGACGGTAGACTCGACAGCAGGCTCAGGTGAAGGTTGCGGCTCGATGTCAAGAGCCTGTCCCTTCTTCTTTTTCGATTTCTTGTCTAGCAGCGGGAACTCGTCCTCAGCAACCACCGGCTGACTTGCCTCAATGATTGTGGGTTCCTGGACCGGCGTCTTCTGCTCCTCCTCCAAAGGTGATCTCTCTTCGACTGGCTCCACAACGGCACTCACAGGCTCGGGCTCGGTGGCCGCTGTTTCCTCCCGAAGAGACTGCTCAACTTGAGGCTCAAACTCAAGTGCTGGCTCCACCTGGGCCTCCTGGGCCTTCTTGCCCTTCTTCTTATCCTTCTTCGACTTCTTCTCCGGGACAGGAAACTCATCCTCTGCGTTGACATCAACCGACTGCGGCGCCTCAGCGGTCTGCGTGCGATCAAGAGCAGTGTCCGCTTGGGTGGTCTCAGCGATTGGGGGGACGTCTGCTTTGGACAGCTCTTCTGTTGTGGCAACATCCACATCCATGGGATCCTCGTGCAGTGACGGCTCGGCAATCGCAGCTGGGATGGCTTGATCAATAGTGGTGTCAGGAATAGAGATCTCTTGTCTGACTGGTTCGTCATCAGGCATAGTGTCCATGGGTTGCTCGAGCGGTACCTCCTCTTGCAGGGCCTGGGGTTCGCCCGTCGTAACAGTCGCGTCTTGAGCCAAAATATCTGTTGGCTGGGGAGTGCTCTCAGTCTCTGGCATCACCATCTGTTCGGGGTTTCCAACAAGGGCGGCTTCCGGGGCAGGGGTTGTCTCCATTTCCGCAGGCAGGGGTTGCTCCTCGGGGATGTCAGCGGAAACACCCTTCTTTCTTTTCTTTTTGTCCTTTTTCGACTTCTTTGGGGAGATGGGTTCCTCCTCCAACGGACGGGCTTCTTCCGCGGGCATAGGGGTGCTGGAGGATGGCGCATCAGGCTCGGGCACCCGGGCTGGTTCAGACGAATCGACTTGCTCAGAGGCAGGCGCGGGAGTCTCTTGCGGCGGGCTTGTTTGTTCGGCGACTGGTTCGACTACTGGCTCCGTCGCGGGCGTTACATTCGGCTCATCTGGGGTCTCGAGGCCCTTTTTCTTCTTCTTTTTGTCCTTCTTCGACTTTTTGGTCACGATGGGGAACTCATCTTCTGCCGGAACGGTGTTGTCGGCAATGCTATCTGAAGGCATTGTCTGTACTTCCTGAGGAACCTCAGCAACGGGCGGCGGTTGAGAGACGGACGCTGGGTTTGGTGCGTCCTCTGGACGGTCGAGAATTAGGGTGTCCTGCTGGGTCGAGGTCTTTGATGAGTCCTCAGGCAAGGTATCGTCAAGGGGCTGGGGGTCCCTGGAGGGTTGGAGTTGTTCTGCGTCGCTGGGCAAGGTGTCGACAGGTGGGGCAGGCGCGGAAGTGGATGTGCTTTCCCCATGTCCAGACTGGTGGTCCTGCGGTGTTGGGTCCTGGAGACTGTCTTGCGCTTCTTCACCACCAGAGCTCTGCTGCTGCTTCTTCCTGTTCTTTTTGCTCTTCTTTGTTGGCACTTCGAAACCAGCGTCATCAGCTTCTTGAGGTGCTTGCGGTTGCTCGTCCCCAGCGCTTGTATCATGCGGGGCATCAGGGACATGGGACACGCCGGGAACATCTCCGTGCACGTCTTCAGCAAGAGCCTCGGAGGTCTCGAGGGGAACGTCAGAAGCCTCGGCAGTAATCTGGTGCTTATTTACCGCATCTTCCAGACCCGGAGACCTCTCGCCCTGTGCTGGTGGAGACGGTGGCGCTTGCTCAGCAACAATTTCTTCGGACTTTGACGAAGACTCTTCGGGCTGCGCTACGACCGCGTCAGCTTCGGCTGCGGTTTGAGCTGCGGCGCGCTTCTTCTTCTTGTCCTTCTTGCTTTTCTTGCTGTTAGGTTGGATCGCCCATCCATCATCACCAGCCCACAGCGCAATGTCCTCTGCGGCGGGAGCGCTGGCAGCGTCCGGGATGGAAGCCGGCTCCGGCTGCTCCGATGACTCAATCGGTGCCGAGGCACCGGGTTCAGCAGCTGAAGGGCCGTCGTCCACATCCCGTGCTTGGGTGTCTTCAACATCGTCCGGCTCTCCGGCGGCAGCCTTTGCCTTCTTGGCCTTCTTCTTGTCCTTTTTGGACATCTTGCTTGGGATTGCGGGCTCGGACGAGACGTCAGCTCCTTCCTCGGGCTGTGTCTCAGTCTCGTCGGGGCTCTGGGTGGTGCTCCCAGCATTCACAATCCCTGTGGGTTCAGGGCCTGGAACGGTCTCCGACGATGACTCTACTTGCGGCTCCGAGGCGATGAATTCACCAAGTGACTCCGGGGCGGCAGTTTGGCCCGGAAGTGCAGCATCGGTGGCGCGGGGGATGGAGTGCTGCTCTTCCTCGGCCTTGCGTTCTCTGGAACCCCCAATGTCTGGGGAGTCGTTGAGATTGAAGTCTTCCGGGCGAGACTCGGCTGATGCGACGGCGGCGGGTTCGATAATCCCCGCGTCAGAATTTTTGGCACTCTCCAACAAACTGGGACTGCTGGGAGTGTGACGGGGACGGGGTACCTCGTCCAAAGGCGAGGTGCTGCTGGAGGCGTGGGAGGGCAAAGGTTGGGGGATCTTCGGGTTAGAGTCTTGGTTCGCCAAGGGTTGGACCGGGGTGTTTTGTGGGCCACCAGCCTCCAGGGCCGAGTCGGTGAGGGCCGGTCCCACGGGTCCTGCATCCGTTATCCGCCCGTTTTGCGTGTCGACCAGTGATTTGTCGTACCCTGGTCCACTATCCGACTCCACAATGGCATGCAGGCCGGGGTCGCTGGTGCCAACCTCTCCCGTTTGGGCGTCTGCTGTCGCAGATGGTTTGTCAATGGCACCAGAACGGCCCGCAAGCTCAGCATGTTCGGCGTCCGATGTTGCATCAGCCTCGCTGCTTGCCACCTGCTCCGCTTGCACCTCGCGCTCCAGTGTCTCACCGCCCTTCCGGTTGGCCGCACCAGTCTTGCTGCCACCACTGCTGGGCGAGCCAGTTGCGGCCAGCATTCTGTGGGCGGAGGGGAAATAGACCTGCTGGGCGGTGGGAATTGAATCGTCGCTCCTCGTGGCTCCCCGCCTTGTTGCGTGCAGCCCAGAGGATGACGGGAAGTAGTCGATGGGGGCGGCAGCAATGTCGTGCGCGTGTTCGTGCTCGTGCTGTTGGGGCAGCGCCTGGGTGGTCTCGCTTGCAGGGTGCCTTTGAGCTTGGCTTTCTGGGTCGAGATCCTTCTGCGCCACATCTTCGCTTGTCTCGTCGACAGCCATCTTGTCCGAACCCTGCATCTCCTCGCCAATTGCCTGAGGCAAGCTCTCTGCCTCCGATCGATCCTCAAGTTCGCTTGGCTCCGTCGTTTGTAGCTCTCCGGTGGCTGAAAGCGGGGCCGTCGCCGCCTCAGGTTGCCATTCCGAGCCGTCGCCGGCTTCCTGGAGAGGAAGATCGGGATTGTTCGCCAAGGTCACGGATTTTCGCTTGTGCTCGCCCGTGTTTGCAGCAGGTTCGGCCTCGGTCGAGCTTTCTGCTGGCGGGAAACGAGCTTCGTCACTGACAGGCTCTCTCGGCGGAGAGGGAACATAAGCGGACTTGTCCATTGTATTCGCTACATCTGCCGTGCTTTCGGGGATACTTGTGGACGGGCTGTTCTCAGGCTCCAGGTCCAAGGTTGATGACTTCTTGCCTTTCTTCTTTTTCTTTCCCTTTTTGGTAACAGCTGGCCCTGCGTCCGCCTCCTCTGAAACCTTGACGTCCGTAGCGAATTCTCCGCTTGTGGGGAGCTCAGGCGGTGCTCCCGTGTCTCCCGTCTTGTCTTGTGTGATGCTCGTGTCCTTTTCCGTAATCGCCTCGTCCTTTGCCTCCTTCTGGTCGTTCTCGTCTCCAGGAGTGTCCTCGATGGCTGCTTGGAGGGCTGCTGCCGCGGCCGCGGCGGCTGCTGCTGCCGCTGCCTTCTTCTTCTTTTTCTTGCTCTTCTTGGACTCAACTGGCGAGTCGGGTTCGACTGGGGTCTCAACGTCGCGGAGTTGCTCCTTCTCAATTAACTGCTCTTGCGGCTTGGTATCGACCGCGTCAATTTGGCTGTCGAGAAGGGTGGGCTCTTGCGAAAGGCTTCCGGGCGCGTCATCTTCGGTCTCGATGGTGGTGGGGCGTTGCGGCGGCGTGGCAAAAGCCTCGTCGTTGCTTTCAGCGTTTGTAGGCTCTTGAGACTCGCGAATGACCGTCTCCGGGCCATCTAGCTTCTTTGGCGCCGTCTCCGCGGTCACGGGACCTTGCTCGGGAGTGGCTGCAGGCTCCATCGACTCATCTTGAGGGATGATCGTAGTAGAGTCGGATTCTGAGACCTCGTTCTTGCGAGATGTCGAACGCTCTTCTGGCAGGAGAGATGCATTGTCAGCCTGGCCGACCGACTCTGTCAACGTGCTGCTTGGTAGCTCTTGAGCCTCTTCGGTGACGGCCAGATCCTCCTCTGCAACGTCCTGGTCATTGCTCTGAGCCTCGTCGGGTCTCCTCTCGGTCGAAGAGACCGTATCTGGGGCTGGCTCTTCTGTGAAATCTGACGCCTTTTCCTCGTGGACACCAACCTTGGCCGGAGTCTCGACAGCAGCCGGAGTCTCAATGATTTGAGTCTCAACGGCAGCTGGAGTCTCAACAACGACGGTGGTCTCCTCGGTTGGGGATTCGACATCAGCAGGAGTCTCGACAGGAGCGTTCTCGACGACAGCCGGAGTCTCAACAGTAGTCTCGTGTGTAGGAGTCTCAACAATAGGAGTCTCAACTACGGGGTTCTCGATTACAGGAGTCTCAACGACTGTAGTCTTATCAAACGGATCAAACGGAGTGTTGGAAGCAGGGGGTTCGACATCAGGGCCCTCAGTAGGAGCTGGAGCAATCTGGGAAGCCGTGCCTTCTTCGTCGAGAGTGTCGACAGGAAAAGTCTCGACAGCTGAAGTTTCATCGATAGTGTCACCCGTAGGAGTCTCGACGATTGGAGTCTCAACTACAGAGTGATCAACTACAGGAGCCTCGAGGTCACGAGTCTCGACAGCTGGAGTCTCAACGATAGTCTCACCGATAGGAGTCTCAAAAATCGGAGTCTCAACTATAGGATTATCGACCAAAGGAGTCTCAACAGCTGGAGTCTCTGTGAATGGAGTCTCAGGAGCTTGAGAAACGATAGGAGGAGTCTCCGTCGAAGGGGTCTGGACAGATGTGTTTTCCGTAGACAGGATGTTGTCCAACTGGGACAGTAAAGGTCCCTTGCTCTTCTTCTTCTTTTTCTTCTTCTTCTTGTCCGACTGCTCAGGCTGAGCAGATTCGGCCGACGGCATATGCGTGCTCGCTGGTCCAGGCTCGGAAAGCTCAGCTGCGCTATGGGTCGTGGAAGGCACATTGTCAATAGTTTCAGAAGTAGAGAGGGAATCCTCTTTGGGGCCAGATTCCGCCGCGGGAACTTGGACGGTCTCTGCCTCGTTGGTCGCGGGCTGCGATCCTTTGGGGAAATTGTCCTCGGGTGTTCCGGAGTAGACATTGTCCGAAGTAGCTTCCATGGGGCTGATGAGCGTAGCCTCCAGATCCAATCCACGCGATTTTGAAGAAGTCAATTCAAGGTTCTTGACAAGGTCCGCATGGACGCCTGCGACAGGAGTTTCTTGTTCAAAGACAGGTTCGGCCTCCACGTGTTCATTCTCAGCCGCCAAAGATAGGTTCTGGCCCTTGGGAGTGGGAGTGGGAGTGGGCGATGTCTCTGCCGGCTCTGCGATCTCACGGACGGCACTCGTTGGTTCTTGCGCAGGCTGGACATGGTCCGCCGGCAGAGTCGGCAGCAGTGGCAAGTTGTCATCCAAGCTGCCGAATTTTGCCTCGTCTTCACCGGGGGCGGCTTGTGCCTCAGTCGAATCTTTGTCCAAGTTGGTCAACTTCTCTTCGGAACCGTACATCGGAACTTGTGGCCCCAAGGAAGGCTGACCATCAGCGGGTCCGTCTTGCGATGTGGAAGCGTCGTCGTTCTGGCCAGACATAGTGCCCTCAACAGTGGCAACCTTCTCTTCCACTTCAACGGCAGGCTTCGACTCCGATGGATGCTCGTCGATGCTGGCTGCCTTCTCCACGCCCTCTTCAATTGGAGCCGACGAGTCTGCCGCATCATCTCCTCGTGCCAATTGGCTGTCATCCTGTTCCAAGATAGGAGTTTGCTGTAGTTGAGACTGCGCGTCGGACAACGGGGCAATTGGTGCTCTGGACTCGAATGCGGGAGAGCTCTCATCCAACTTGGCCGGTGCATCCTGCTCCGGGAATGGAGTCACTGATTCGGATACAACGGGGGTGGCTTCACGAGCCTCAGTTGTGGGCTTAGCTTCACCGTCCAGATCAAGTGCCTTCTTTGCCTTCTTCTTCTTTTTCTTGCTCTTCTTTGTCTCAGGAGACGAAGGCTCGGTGACTGAAGGCGCAGCAGGCTGCTCGGCCTCATCGATTTCCTTGCTCTCATCGGACGTGGGCGCTGAGGACGGAACGTCAGTGCCGGGTAAGAGAGCCAGTTCGTCGGTCTGTGGCGCAGAAGCGGGAACGGCGGTCTCGGTTTCAGGAAGGGAAGTCGCGGCTTGTGGCTCAGGCAGCTGGGATGTTTGATCAGTCTCAATGGCTGGGGCATGAGCATCAGCGTGAGCCAAATGGGCTCCCACTTCAACCATGGAGTCTTGTGCCTCAGCCTCAGGCGCGAGAAGAGCAATCGTGTCGTCGGCAAGGGATGGTGTGAAGTTGTCCTCTGGTAATTGGTCTGGCACTGGTTCCGTGGCAGACTCGATCTCGTCGCGTCCCTCGTCAGGCTTCGCAGAACGTTCAAGCTCCAGCGCCCGGGCCTGAGCCTTTTTGAGCTTCTTCTTGTCTTTCTTGGACAGCTTCTTTTCAACGGGAAAGTCTGGTGTAGAAGGCTCGAGAGGGGCAGTCTCCAAGGCCTCAGCATCAATGGGCGCCGTGCTCTCAACAGTGGGCATGTCAGGCTGGGTTTCCCCAGGAGTGTCTTCACTGCCCACATTGCCGTTGGCGCTTGATGGCAAGCCTTCGACTCCACGGTCAACATCATCTGAAGGAGTCTCACGCTGGGCGGACTCGACCGGCGGGGGCAAACCACCCATCGGGGCGCTTGACACAGGAGTATCGTCGTTGGACAGGACACTGCTGCCGGCAGGCGGATCAACGTTGGTGTGAGTCGATGACGGGAGTTCTTCTTCATTCGGCTTAAATGAAGGGGGTATGGGCACGGATACCTCATCGGGAGGGGCCACAACCGATGGAGCCTCAGTTGAAAGCGTCTCTTCATATACGGGAACCTCGGCAGCGCGAGTTTCCGAAGAGGAAGCGGCTTCGCTTGGGATGGCCTCTGCCAGAGGGACTTCAGCCGGGTGGTCGGTATCGGCTTCGCCAGAAGTAGGTGCAGACTCTTCTGCGGGGATCTCGCGAGGAGCATCGATTGACTGCCGTTGGTCCTTGTCAGTTGAGGTGGTAGAAACAACGTCATTCGACGGCAAGACGGCATTCTCAGCTGCTGGCTCGGAAGAAGAGGCGGCCTCCGTCAGGGTAGCGTTCTCGTCAATGGACAGCGCCTTGCTCTTTCTCTTCTTCTTTTTGGCCCTTTTGGACAGCTTCGTTCCAGTAAGTGACCCCGCCGGTTCGAACATTCCAAAGTTTTCCAAGCTCTGGGTGTCGGGGTCAGACTGCCTCTTGCCCTCGGCCTGGTCGTCATGACTGAGAATAGTCGTAGCAAGCCCGGCTGCCGCACCGCCTGCAATGGCGCCCAGAGCGGCGTCACGCGCATCAGAGAGACTCTCCTCTTCAACTTTAGCCATGGCTTCGGGTCTACCCAAAGACCTGGTGGGTGTGGGGCTAGGCGGTGTGTCTGGAAGGTCACGCTCCATTAGATTCTTGACGATAGACGGGGGCGTCATGTGCAGGAGATACGAACTTCTGTCCTTGGAGGTGACTTCAACTGGCTCTGGCTCTGGTTGTGTCCCGCTCGCCGGTACCGTCTCAGGGCTGGTCGGCAGAGCAGGCAAATCTTCTAGTTGATCATCAAAGGCATACAGCTGGTGAGCTGCGTCCGGGAGATGAGGAAGTGCGGGCGATTCGGGCGCAAGTGTGAGGCCTCTTGGATGGTCCACAGGTTCTGCCGCAGGGCTAGCAGGCAGAGTAGGTAGCTCCTCCAATGGCTGCTCTGCAAAGTAGAAGCCGGTTTGTGGAACTGAGGGAAGGGCGGGCGATTCTGGCGCGAAGGTGATCCGAGGGGCATTCATCTCTTCATGGTCCACCACAAGAGGCTCCGTTGTAGGGCTATTAGGAAGAGCAGGTAGCTCTTCTAAAGACTGCTCTGGGAAGTGGAAATCCATCTCTTGAACTGAAGGGAGGGCAGGCGACTCAGGTGCGAAAACGACCTTTGAAGGGGCTAGTTCATCACGGTCCATCACAAGGGTTTCGGCTGCAGGACTCCCGGGGAGGGAAGGTAAATCCGCTAGCTGCTGCTCTTGAAAGTAAAAATCCGTGTCTGGGACGGAGGGAAGAGCGGGCGATTCAGGTGCGTAGACGATTCTTGAGGGGGCGAGCTCCTCACGGTCCGTAGCGAGAGGCTCCGTTGAAGGACTCCCAGGGAGGGCAGGCAACTCTTCCAACGGCTGCTCAGGGAAGTGGAAATCTGCGCCAGGCACCGCGGGAAGAGCAGGCGATTCGGGTGCAAAAGTGAACTTCTTCGGCAAGTCCTGGGTCTCTGCTGTAGGGCTACCGGGAAGAGAAGGCAAATCGTCTAATTGCTGTTCTGGAAAGTAAAAGCCCGCGCCAGGAACTGAAGGGAGAGCAGGGGATTCGGGCGCGTAGGTATATCTAATGGGCAAATCCTCGTGCTCGGTCACAGGGCTGACGGGAAGGGAGGGCAGCTCATCCACACGGTAAACCGGCGTGTCGAAATGCCCAAATGTCTCTGTGGGGAGTGAAGGGGACTCCGGCGCATAGCTGATGGTTGCGGGACGATCCTGCTGCTCTAAAACAGGGCTGAGAGGAAGAGCAGGTAGCTCTGTCTCAAGCTGCTCTGGCAAGTGGACACCTGTGCCTGGATACGTGGGAAGGGATGGAGACTCCGGCGCGTAGCTGGTGGTAGGAGCAGGTTCATGATGCTCTAGTACAGGGCTGCCAGGAAGAGCAGGCAACTGGTCTACTGAGTCGACCGGGAAGATGACATCTCTAAACGTGTCTGGAACCGCTGGGAGAGCTGGAGACTCGGGTGCAAACTTAGGGCCGACATCGCGGTCCCTCTGTTCCCAGACGGGACTGCCAGGAAGACTGGGCAGCTCTTCGAGATCGTAATCGGGAATATCTAGCCGTCCAGTATCCACAACCGAGGGAAGAGCGGGTGACTCGGGTGCGAAGCTGACGCCCTTTGGGATTGGCTGATACTCTGTTACAGGGCTGCAGGGGAGGGCAGGCAACTCATCCAGGTAATGTGCTGGGAGGCCAAAACCTTCGGCGGTGTCTGGGATGACAGGAAGCGCAGGAGACTCGGGGGCGAAGCGGGCGCTCTTGGGCGAATCCCAAGGTTCTACCACGGGGCTGGCAGGTAGAACAGGCAAAGCCTCAAAGTAATGGTCTGGGAGATCGGCTCGATGGGCCTCTGTGAAAGGCGGAAGAGCAGGGGATTCGGGCAGGTATTTGGGGACAGTATACGGCGCTGTGCACCCATCCTCAGCCAAAGGACTTGTGGAAAGAGCAGGGAAATCTTCCGCGTCGTGAAATTGCATAACAGGAGAAAGCGCCTGCTCTGTCACAGGACTTGCGGGAAGAGACGGCAGGTCCATCGAGTCGTACTCGAAAGATTCCAGGTGTCTAGCTGCATCAGGCATGCCGGGAAGTGCGGGCGAT
Source organism: Colletotrichum horii (assembly GCA_027406005.1). NCBI lineage: Eukaryota > Fungi > Ascomycota > Sordariomycetes > Glomerellales > Glomerellaceae > Colletotrichum > Colletotrichum horii. The sequence goes on along the minus strand of JANVYB010000001.1, from coordinate 4,163,398 downwards.
TCGGGAAGGAAAACAGGCCCTCTGGGCTTCTCTGCCGACCCAGGCTGAGACTCGGGATTGTCAAGTAGAGCAGGTAGATCTGCTACCGCACGCTCCAAAGACGACTCGGCAGGCGCTGCAGCTTCATGCTCGGTTACTGTACTTGCTGGACTGGCAGGAAGAACGGGTAGCACGGCCAGCTCACGCTCCGACAGCTCCAGTTGTCTGCTTAGGTCTGGGACAGGCAGAGCCGGAGATTCAGGACGGTACATGGCACCAGTATGGTGCAGTGCTTGCTCCGCCTTTGGCGTTGTCTCCTGCGAGCTAAAGTGGCCTCGTGCGGCCGGGGAGCGGAACACATCCGTGTTGACACGGAGCTCATCAGGCTCGAACGGTGACGCCTGAAGCTGGCGAAAGTACTCCACGTCGTTCTCGAGGAGAGCGAACTGCGGTGCAGGGGACTCGCGGGACGCAGGCTCGCTGGGTGGCAGCTCCGGAAAGTCCACGTGTGGCTCCGTAGACTGAGCGGCGTGCTCCTGGCGAGCCTGCTCGAGCAGGTAGAGCGGTTTGATCTCCTTGCTGCTCTCCCACGAGAATGGCCTGATGGAAGGACGCCGGGACAGGGCGTTCTCCGGGGCCGTTGGAGCCGTCGGAGAAGTCATGGGAGAGATCACATGTCCCAGGTTACCTGGAGATGATGGGCTGGACCTTTGTCCGAGCCGCAGCTTGAAGGGCACAGCAGTTTGGCTCGGGCTCTTGTGCGGGGTGTCCAAGTTGCTGCGGCGCCGAACATGTGTCTTCATCTCGTGCTGCCGTCTCCGTTCCTCTGGGGGCGTTTCTGGCCGGCTGTCAGGCAGGGCAGGGAGGTCGTCGAGCTCTTCCGTTGGAGAACCAGGAGTGCTCGGCGGCATAGGACTAGGCGGGAGGGGAAGGAGGTCGCCATATTGCGGGTCGATGGCTGGCCTGATTGTCCGCTGTGTGATTTCGGGGTCGAGAATGTCCACGTCTGAGGAAGAACCGGTGGTCCTTTCCAAAGAAGGAGAATGTTCAGACTCTTCCGGTTGAGGTTCGGTGGCGTTGGAGCGGGACATCATGGAGCCCAAAGCTGCCACGGCGCTCGCCAAGCCGGCACCCGCGCCAAGGGTGCCGGCATTATCTAAAAAAGACTTCTCCTCCTTTCCAGATGTGTCCTTGTTTCCGCTTCCTGGTCTGAACAGGCTGAAGAACCCGCTGCTGCCGCGCTTCTCTTCCTCCTTGGTGCTCTTTTTGTCATCGTCCTTGACACTCTTCTTGTCTTCGCGGCTGCGTCTCTTACGGCTGGACCCGTCCGATGCCACAGACTTGACGTCCTCGTCTTCGTAACGGCTGCCGTTGGAGCGGCGATCCGACTTGCTGCGCCGCGGTGTCGAATCGGACACGACAGAGCCTGTGTCTTGGTCGTCAATCCTAGATCGATCTCGCCGCGATTTGGCGGGACGATCGTCCCAGTCGTCCACAGCTTTAGTAGGCGAGCTTCTGCCGCCGGCAGAGACGCCGTCAATCTGCTTCTCGACATCAGTCCACTCGTCAGAGCTCTGCTTGGACTTTTTTGACTTTTTCTTCTTCTTCGCTGGCGAGCCCAACGGGTCGTCGTCCTTCTCGCGAGGTTCTGTCGGAGCAGTGTCGTTGTGCTCTGGCAGCTCCTCGCGATAGCTGCGTGGCTCCTCAACAATGATCTCCTGCGGCTCTTTCCCGTCCTCCTGTACCACAACGATGTCTGATCTGGAAGACCGTTTCTTCTTCTTTTCTTTCTTGCTCAACTTCTCCAAGGCACCGGCGTCGTCATCTGCATTAGGTATCTCGAATGACGCCGGCTGCTGGGAAGATGGCCCATCGCGGGAGCGTACGAAAGAGCTTGGCACCTCAGAAGGCTGAGAGTAGAGAGAAGACGATTCGTCAAAGGATCTCGTGGCCAGGATAGAAGGCAGCTCGTCAAAAGAGGTGCCAGCGTAAGGAGAATCATCCAGGGAACGGGTGGTCGGGGAAGATCCTCGCTCGTCAGAACGGCGCTGAGGAGTTGGCTCGTCAACAGAATGGCGGGAATAATGAGTTGGCTCCTCGTCAGAACGGTGGGAATGGTAAGGTGGCTCTTCAACAGGACGATCCCGGTAGGAAAACGACGGCGAATTCCAAAGGGGATCGTCAAGGGGATCACGAACTTTAGGACCGACCGACACAACGGTTGAAACTACGGTCGAGGGGCTCTGAGACCTGTCATCGTTCCAATCGTGCTCAGGTGCCGTTTGGGAGAAAGGATCCAGCGGTGTTGCCGCCTTTGGTGTCTCCTCCGGCGCGCTCTCGACGCTTTGTCTCTTGGCGGCCTTCTGCTTGCGCTTCTCCTTCTTGCTGAGTTTCCTGCCAGGCTCAGACTCGTCGTCACCAGGCTCTTCATGTAAGATTTCGGTCTCCTTGGATTTGCCCTTATCACGATACTTTCTAGGGAGTGTGTCAAAAGCAGCATGGCCGTTCTTCAGATCCTTCACCGCAGGAGAGTCTTGAACCTCGCCAATGACGTGGCCTGGCTCGCGGGTGGCTGCGGGTTGCCCGATATTCTCAGGACCGTAGATTCCCAGGTCAGTTACCGTTTCTGCGAAAGGCTGCTGGTAGATTGGCTCATTCTGGCCGGGCGGGCTATCACGCCGCATATAGGTCGGGTTGTCAATGACAATGTTGGGGTCAAATCCAGTGTCTTGCAAGCCAGCAGCGAGGACGGATGCGAACTCCAAATCATCCGCAAACGCCCCGGGCATCTGAGAGGTTTGTGGGCTGGACGGCTTCGGGCCTGGCGCAGGAGGCAAGTCTTGATCATCCTCAAACGAGGCGATGACCCTGGGATGGATGGGGGCAACGACAGGCTCCGAGGAAGGTTCAACGGCTCGGGACTTGGGAGACTGCGGAGGGCTGTGTCGCTCCTTGTCTTCCTTGTCTTCATTCGCCTTGCTCTCTTCGAAAGGATCACGAACCTCGGAGGAAGCTGCCGCTGCAGCACCCGCTCCGCCGATGGCTGCAGCGATTACGCCCCATGGGGAGCTCTTGCCAAAGCGCTTCTTCGACTTCTTGGGGGAGGTGGATGACGGCACGCTCTTCGGGGGCTCCGGGCTCTCAATCTCAAAACTCTTTGTCTCGTTCTCGCCCCAGGTCACCGACTTGGCGGTGGGTATCGTTGGCCTCTCGACAACCGTTTGTTTTGGTTCCACGACGACTTCAGAGGCGGTATCCGCGGGAGTTGCAGTTACCTCTACTGATCTAGGCTTTGGCACTTCACGTGTGCTCTTCTTCGGCTTCGCCTCTTGTCTCGCTTCACGGTTCGCCTCCTTCTGCTGCTCAGGAGCGGGTGTGGCGCGGGGGGTGATATTAGGTGTAGGGAGGACGAGGTTCAACAGGGGCCGCTCGCGCTCACAGGAGGGGTCGCGAGACCGGAAGATATGCGTGGAGCCAGGACCAAGCTGGCCTTCCGGTAGGCGGAAACGGGCGAGCTCGTCTGGAATTATGACGTGGTCGATACGAACATCGGCGTTTGGCGCGTCATAGGGGCTCTTGTCGTGAGGATGGTCCATCTCTGGGGGAGTCACAATGGTGACAACTTCGGGTCGCTTGTCGTCATCATACTTGCCTACAACAGACCCGTCGTGAGGCGAGGAGCTGCGAGAGCGAATCTCGTCCTCGGCAATTTTGCGAGCAAGGACGGTCTCTCGGTAATGCCTGTCGGCCTCTTCCTGGACGGCGTCTCTGGCAGCCTGGGAGCTGGTACGCGAGCCATCCTCGGTGACATGTTCACTACGATGTTTTCGCGATCTCTGTTCTTCTACGGCAATTGCAGAAGCGAGAGCGGCCGCGGCTACGGGCGCAGTGGCATGCTTGACCTCGTCGTAAATTGCCTTGGCGGCGTGCTTCTCCTCTTCGAATGAGTCTCTGCGACGGCGGGGCTCTGGCGTTCTCGAGCGGTCTCTGAAGCCTTGCTGATACTGCTCCAGCCTTTGCTCGAGCTCAAATGAATCCTTGCGGCTCATTCGTGAATCCGAGTAATCGGGCTTCCTCGGGGGAGAATCGTCGAAATTAGGCTCGCGATCAACAGTCACGACCTGGGGAGTCAGCGGCCTCTTGGGCGTGGCGTTCTTGGGCGTTGCGTATTTCGGTGTTTGGAAGGCGTCGTCAGCAACCTGGAACTGGAAAGGGTCAATAGGGGCTTGTATAAAGGGGACCTCGGGTTGCTCCACCCCATGATGATCTCGGGGCAAGTCAGTTTGCTTCTCTACTCGCTTCGCGTCCCGGCGTTCCTCGGCGACTTCCGGCTTACGGTCTTCTTTGCGTGGCTCCTTGGTTTTCTCTCGGCGCTGTCGTTCTTCCTCCGGGTCATACTCTACTCGGATTTCGTCACCTTTTGGCAGCCGGTACACCTCTGGACGGGAATCTGAGCGTGCTTCCTGCTTCTTGATCGGCTCGGGAGGGGCATCGCCGCGGGCGGCACGGTTCTTGTCTCGTGGGTCGACGATCTCGACGGGGCTGTGCCTATATGACCGGCGTTCGCTGCGATCACGGCGTTCACGGTCATCCAAATCGATTTTGACGGGCTGCTGATCTACCCGCTCGTCTGGTCGACGGCTGTCCCGAGACTCACGCGCGTCGTCTCGCCTCTCCCAGGCCTCGTTCCGGCGCCCGTCGTGACGTTGAATATGATCGGCAGAGTCCCTACGGTTAGCCATGGCCACGCCAATGGCCGCGGCGGCGGCTCCAGCACCGGCGATGGCTGTCTCGACAGGGATCCTACCAGGGCTCCTGCCCGTGGGCGTCTGGCGCTTGAAACTCCGGGGCTCTACGTATCTCTCCGCATCATAGACCTTGGATGAGACAGGGACAATGGGCTTGGGTTGCTGCAGAGGAACAGGGGCGGGCCGGGACTGTTGTGGCAGGTCTTGCCTAGAAGCGGTCACAGAAGCGCGGTCAAAGTCAAACTTGTCTGGGTCCGAAGTCGGCACGGGATACACATGCTGCATCGGCTGCTGCACCGGCTTCTTCTCGGTCTTGGGTGACTGGACTTGCGCAACGGTTTCCTCATGATGGCGGCGGAACGAGCCTGCAGATCGAGGGTCCTCCTGTTCGCCAAAGCCACAGGGGCTTTTGACGGCGCCGCGAAGAGAGTTGTAAGGGCCGAACAGACGTGGGTCGACGACGGTGTTCTTCCGTCCGGGCGGCTGGATCTGTTCAGGAGGCTCCGCCGAGATCCTGGCAGACTTGGACGGCTTGTCGAAGCCGTAAGCCAAGCCGCCGCCATCTGAGCTGTCGGAACTATCCGTAGACGATTCATCCTCGGATGCAGATTCCCAGTCGTCGTCTGAGGAAGACTCCTGCAGTTTCGAAGAAGTTCCCGCTTGACTCTTGCCGCCAGCTTTATTATTGCGGAAGTGACCAAAAGCAGCGGCTGCACCGGCTATACCGGCGGCACCAGCCAGCTGGGACGCACGGGACTTGCCGGCGGCGCGCTTGTCAGATTCATTTTGCCTCCTGGCGATGTCCTGCAACTGGCGGCCAATCTCGAGGATTTCTTCATCGTCCGTCTTGGGCCGCGGCTCGGGCGGCGGTGGTTGCTGGCGGACCTCGGTGGGCGCAGGCTCATTCCGATACATGGCGGGACTGGCATAAGCAGAAGCCGCGGGCGTTGGGCCCTGGCTCTTGTCGCGTTCAATGTAGCCGCGGCCATAGGCCAGGTCGGAGTTGACCGAGGATGAAGACGAGTTCGCAGCGAAGAAGATGCGAGCCTTTTGCTTCTTCCTCCGCCGTCGCTCACGCTGCTCCGAAGGGGCCCTCCAAAAAGTGCTAAAGACACCGCCGAACCTCGGAGCCTTGGCCGAAACGTTGAGGAGGGAGGACGATGTGGATGACGAGGCGGAAGAACTCGAGCCGCCGCGCGGGCGCGTTTTCGCAGGCTCGGTGTATGCTGATGCTGATGCTTGGGAGCCGGCATATCGATCGCGTTCGGCATATTGTTGGGGCTCAGCATATCTCTCAGCCTGGGCGTATCGCTCGGGTTCTGGGTATCTCTGGGGGTTCCCGTACGATTGTTGCTGTTGGTGCTGTTGATGGTGTTGATGGTGTTGTTGTTGTTCGTATCGCTCAGGTCTCGGAGCGTAGCTTTCATGATCGGGGTATCTGTGAGGTTCGGCGTAGGATTGGGAGTATTGCGACGGGGAGTATGTCTGGGATTGGTATTGGTGTAGTTGCTGCTGCTGCGAATAAGGGTATTGCTGTGGTTGAGCAGACGGGCCTGGCATGCTGGACACTGTGGAGGGGGCGGCGGCGGCGGCGGCGGCAAGCTGTTCGCCAGAATCACGCCGGTCTTTTCTTCGCCGCCTGGAGCTCTCCGGGCTCCGGCGACGTGGATCACCACGCATCATGGTTGAAGCGGCGATTGGGGCCCCGTGGTGCGCATTTGTCGTGGATTGGAATGCGCGCGATTGAATGACGGAATGATTAATTGTACGGTTGTGGGATGTATGCGCGGGGTCCTTCAAGTCGGCGCAAACACGTTCGAGGGGTGGTTGCAAGGCTGATTGCGATAATCTGGCGATGTTATTGTTTTGTTTTTCACAGTAAGCAGCGGCCGGGACAAGCCGTGAAGCTCATCCTGGGGGTTCAGAAGATTGGCAAAAAAAGGCCGGGTGGGGGGAGAAGGGTGGCTGGGGATCTGTTCTGGGACGATAGGTGGGTGGGTGGGTGGTTTGGTGGATGGGTTTGGACGGGCTGGCTGGATTACTTACGGCGTACTATGTACAGTCCTCCAGCATAATCTTTGCCCTGTCGGTACCGCCCTCAGTGACCTACTAGGGCGCCTTGCTCAGATCGACGAAGAAGTCGAGAAACGTATCGCGGGATAGAGCAGTTTTTATATCAGTACTTTAGAGTACTAAAACGTGAGACGTTCCGTACCCTCGTCGGAACCTCAAAAAGCCCTGTTGATTGGCCCCGGGCAGGTCTTGCAGGGACAATATTAACCGTGGAAGACTGTACAGGCTTCAGGTTGGATGGTGGAAGGGAAGGGGTCAGGGTCGCCGGGGTATGCTGGGTGCTGGGTGCTGGGTGCTGAAAAAGCAGCTGCAATCTGCACTAACCCAGACTTGTCGGGCCAACCTCGCTGCTCGTAATCGGCCAGGTTCAGGGTCCAGGGTGGGAGGAGTGGAGGAGTCTGCTTGGACAGGCTTGGGGCAAGTTGGAGCCTTTGGGGGAGGGATGGACGGGGAGACCTGGACCTGATGCTGAGCCCGGGATGGAGACGGAGAGACACTTCAGTCCACTAACAGTAAAGGACATGTTTGCTGCGTAAAATTGGCAGACGGGGACCAGGAGAAGCGAGGAAACAGCCAGGATTGGTTGAAACATGCCCCCCCAGCAGAGCCAAGCTGCCGACATCCCTGTCTCTGCTTAGGTACCTACTTAGGCCTCCGAGCTCAAGCTACCTTACCTACCTACCTTAAGTTACCTACGCATACTGCTCACCTCACTTCAAGGCTGCTGCTGTACACGGGCTATGTACTTCGTACGTACTGCGCATGTTGCGCTGTGCTGTCTGCCTGTCTTTCGGGTCTCGACTCTCGACTCCTGCGTACGACAGCCGCTGGCCATCATCACATCACACACAAGTGGCTCGAATCGACTAGAGTATAAACCCTTCCTCCACCACCTCCACCATCATCACCAGCAAAGACGAATCACGAATCCTCGTCACGGAGCAGGCAGCCCCCCGGGTCTCAGACCTCAGATGACAGCACACCTCCCACACTGAGGTGCCGTCCGCCACACTCGCACACCCACCACTCGCTGCAAAGACATGGCTTGCTGTCTGTGACTCTCAACTCTCTTCCCGTCCCGCGGGTGTGTCTCTCTGTCTCAACCTGGTCGGTCAGAGACAGACACTCGCTGAGCCGGTGCCACCGAGTGCCACTCCCGCCCTCCCCTCCAATCCATGTGGGGATCAGCTCTCGACTCGCCCCCTCCATGTCGCCATGTGCAGCTCTCATTCAAGTGCACCACCACCACCACCACCACCACCACCACCACCACCACCACCACCACCACCACCACCACCACCACCACCACCACCACCACCACCACCACCACAGCTGCGACTTTACTCCTTGCCAACGCATCTTTACCGCCTCTTCCCGGTGCTGTCCCTCTCTTTTCTTCTCCCACGACGCTGCCCGTCGCCAGAAACCGCCCTACCCGATTCACTCGTCACCAAAAGAGCCGCCGTACACTGTCTGGCCCATCCCACCCTGTCCCGTCGCAATCGCACAACATCATAGCGTCGCCAGGGATCTTCATCGTGCTGCTGCCGCCTACTGCATCTCGCCCTTCCCGGTCACCTGCGGCAACACGTGTTACCACTCTTGCTACCACCTCCTGCGTCCTGGGAGATTACGCTCGCAAGCCCAAGGCCACGGCCATGATTCGCACCTCCTTCATGACTGCTGTGCCCTGTGATTGGCCCTTTGTGTTTGCCACGGCTGCCGCAACATTGGCACGTCGGCTATGACGCCGCCGCGTCTGAAAATATCTACACATGTACCAATTGCTGCATCCATTTCAAACACTGTACGCGCTTGTCCTGTAGCACTTCTCTTCAATTCATCCTGAGGCACAAGTCAACTGCCGGTACTGGCATCCGTCGCCTCGCCCTTCAACTAACAAGTGTGGCACGGCCAAGCGCCCCGTGGAAAGACAGCAAAGCAAAACTGCATTGTGATTTCAGACATGCCCGTGCCAGCTGGCCGACTGGTCGGTCGGCCGGCCGTCTTGGTTCGCCCGGATCCACTCCGTCCTTGTGCCCGGTGTAATATGGGTCGCCGGGGATGGGCTCTGCATAAGCACCACCCGGAGCCGGCAACGTCTCCGGTCTTTATCCTCCGCCGTTGCGCCTGGTCCAGCAGGTGAAGTGAGTTCCACGCCTAGGGTTCCCACAGTTGTTTGACGAGTTAGGCTCACTTCGTATGGCTTTCCATTTGCACCAATCTGGATTGAATACTGCTCTACAACAGTAGATCCACCTGCCAAATGACCACCAAGCGCAACATCCAGAAGTATGCCTGATATGCGTTCAAGACATTGAATACAAGTACCATAAGACGCGCATCGTCTCTAGAATTCCACTGTCTGTTGAATTAACCAAAAACAGCTTGGTTTCAAAAGCCGGAGGCAAAAAAAGTGCGCCAAAAAAGACCTCACTGGCCTTCAGGCATGTAAGGCAGAATGATATGACGTTCCAGTGAGCTTCTGTCTGGGTATGTCTATTCTGTGACCGCTCCATCGGTTTTTTTTTTTTTTTTTTGCATTGTCGACTTTCCATATTCATTGGCCTTCGTGCGGGCAATCCACTGCCGCCGTTGGCTTCGCATTCAGATGCTAACTAAATCCGCAGAGTCATATTCAAGTTTATCATTCCGTTGCTTTCCCTACTTGATTACTGTCCCTCTAAACTGGTCTGTCCTTAAAATCGACACTGAGTGCTTCGCCTGGGTAACTCGTATAGTACATATTTGATCCTGGCATACAATGCGTTCGTTGCAAGGACTGTGAAAGATTTTACCGGGTTGACGACGATATCATGCAATGAATTAGATGCTTCGGCTTCTACGTAGATCTCCTAGAAGCCATTTGTCAGACCGGAGGAAAAACCAGTTATGTACATGGCCTGACTTGGCAGCGAGAAGCACGCAGGTAAAGGTGCTGGTTGTTACTGCAAAGGTCCTTGTTTTGTCGCCGACTGCTTCCCGTGATTGGGAGGATATGGAAACACCGGTAGCCTCTTTTGAAACTGCTCTGGTTCTTCTACCGACCTCCTCGATCAGAGTTGGTGATATTCGACATCATGTTCAAGCCGAACCTCATTGTCGGATGCCCAATTTAAACGCAACAGCAAACAACAAAAGGTTGACGCTATTGTTTTTTGATCACTTTCAGAAGCAAGGTCATCCATTGAGAGATACGTACGAAACATACCCAGCACTCAGCCGCTCGGGGTCGACGCCTCTCAGAGATTCGGCGTGGCTGTGGCATGTGCGGCGGGGAAGGTATCTTGAAAATTAAGCATTGTTTGGGTGATTTCCATGGTAATTCGATAACCACCGTTCTTCAACCCGATCATTCACGCGCCGAATATCGTAAGACTCGCTGCAAACTAGGACGCTGCATAAACTCACGTAGAATTGTTCTCAATGCGTCCAGGGCATCCAACAGTACTGCCACCGTGGCGAGTATGGACCTAGAGATGATCGTGATCAGTCAAATAATGATAGCATTTTTCATCAGAGGGCATTTGAAGATCCAAAAAAAAAGAAGAGAACTTGAGGCTTCTCGAAGGAGAGGAGGAGGGGGGGGGGGGGCGGTGTTTCTCCTCGCCGCAGTACATAGTTGCAGTTTCTTTCCGAAGTACCTGCATCGAAGCCTTCTTAATCTGCCCATTACACCCAAGATTCTGTATATCTGAATTGCCGGGGTGAATCTAACAGCATATGAGAACGTCCGAACTGTAGACAGCTTTTCCGTATCAGTCTCAGCACTTGACTCCTCGAGGCAATACCCTAACGGAGCAAGCAGACTTCCCTGGCACAAATTGAAGGATCAGACCCGGGGGCTTTTGATTCATTGTCGCTGTATTCGTAACATCGATATCAATCAACAGGATCGAAGCTGCATGCACCCATGTCGCTCATCGATTGCAGTGCTCATAACGTGGCTACCAGAAGAGGAGTCGAATTTCCAGCAAAGGCCACGGGTGTTGCTGTAACGCCATGTGAACACACGGCTTCCTCCGTGATAGAATCCACGGGTTGATGCGTAAGCTATCTTCATATATGACACCGTAAGTCTCATGGCATCTGGTTTACGAGAAACTTAGTCCAGGTAGGCCACAGACAACACTGGAAGGCTGACACAAGCGGATTACATTCATCGCATTTTTAAACAGCGCTATTTTCAACATGTGTCCAAAGATTCAGTCAGGAGTCTGGGAATTAAACTTGTTAATTAATGCGTTTTGCAGCCTGCACGCATGGTATACGGGTATAAACTGTTCCGTACACCTCCCCGATGGCTCGATATGAGATCAGCTATGGATATAGCACGATCTTGAGATCAAAATACTATGTCTATGCAAAAAAGAGCATATCCGCAGTCTCTTTTCTTGAATGGAGTTATCCTAACACCTGGTCAACGGTTGAGCTGTGGACCTGAGGGGCACTACTCAGGCTACTCGCCTCAGTGCCAAAACATTTCGATTTCAACCCACGAAACCACAAGATTTATCAAGATGCATCAGAGAGCAACAGGTTGCTGTTCTCTGCAGGTTCAGCCGCATACATGCCTAAAAACGAAATAGGAGCTTATGTGTACTACCAGACGTCGACACGGTTGCCAGCTTGCAAGCTTCCCACAAAGATCATAGACAGATAATCTATCCGCTAGGCATTATGCAGCACAGATCAATTGTGGCAGGTCGCATTCGGGCTGCATGTATCGCCTTCGACTAATGTCGATTATCGGCAGAGGGGCTTCCCGGAAGGGTGCATGCGAGTGGCGAGAGAGAGAGGGGTCCTGAGGAAACACCAGATGTGGGCTTCGCGGGACGAGAGCGGGACAAGTCGCGGGGAGGCCCGCTCTCGTCCCGCGGAGGATTGAACATTTGGGAGTTTTCCAACGCAAAATCCAAACGCAAGAGTGACCGGTATTCTCCATTTTTTTGATGTTGGATCAACCGAAACTGTCTCAGTTGCGTATGCTGAGCGTTGGAGACGAGGCCAATCGCCGTTTGTCACCTTCACCAAACTGCCTTGGCACCGGCATGCCTTCCCCTCAATTCATCGTCATGAGACGCATGCGTACACCAAAACGTGTTGCGTGCAACGTCGACAGGTGTCTTGTTCGTCGAGAGACTCGACTGATTTGAAAGCACGTCGAGGAGTTGCCGAGGCATCGAAATCAAGCCGTCTTGACAGCCCAATAGGAATCCCTCCGCCGTCACTTATACGTCCATGGTGGGGGGGGGGGGGACATTCGCACTGCATGTCCAGGTTTGTTCCAACTTTGGATAACCTTTTCCTCGTGTAACTGGTGTCGAGATCTGAGATATATGTCTGAGGAACAGGCCCTCGCGAGCACGAAATGCTACCCCGCTTCCAGACTCGCATCTCTCCTCTGACTTCATCACCGTACCAACAGCATCTTGCTTGGCAAAACCGTAGTCTCGGGCAGATTCGAAGCATCATGAGTTCAGACACAGAAAAGGTAAGCTACAGCCTCTTCTCCTGTATCGGGTCAGGCTTCGCGGCCATTGCCCTCGGGGCACAGCTCAAACGGTGGTATGGAATCGACGACATTCAGTTCTTTGAGCGTCACAGCTCGCTCGGCGGGACATGGTTCATCAACAAGTATCCAGGTATGAATACCCTCTCACGGTGGTGAACTTCGTTTGACTCGCTCCCGCAGGCTGCGCCTGTGACGTGCCCAGCGCGCTGTACAGCATCTCCTTCGCGCCGAACCCCGACTGGACCAAGGTCATGCCCTCTCACTCTGAGCTCTGGGAATACCTCGACAAGGTGGCGCGCGACTACGACCTCGTGAGGAAGATGGCTTTCGACTCGCTCGTCGAGCGTTGCGAGTGGGTCGAGGACCGAGCTCGCTGGCGACTGACCATCCGCCACCTCAAGTCGCAGACCACCTACCATCACGAGTCGCAGTTCCTGTTCGCTGCCACCGGCTGCCTCGTTACCCCCCGCGAGGTCGACGTGCCGGGCGTGGAGACGTTCAGGGGCGAGGTCGTGCACACGGGCAAGTGGCGTCCGATCGAGCTCGAAGGGAAGAGGGTCGTCATGTTCGGCAACGGGTGTACGGCTTCCCAGGTCGTGCCGGCCATTGTCCAGAAGACGAAGAGCTTGACCCAGGTTGTGCGGACAAAGCATTGGATCATGCCGTCCCTCGATGCCGACGTCCCGCCGTGGGTGCGTCTGGTTCTCAAATGGGTGCCCGCCGTGGCGTGGCTCCAGCGGTTCATGATATTCTGCGTTGCGGAAAACTCATTTCGAGGCTTCCGGATGACGGATGGGGGGAAGAAGTTCAGGGCCAGCCAGAGGAAGGTGTCGGAGGACTACATGAGGGCAATGGCGCCCGCAAAGTACCACGACATGCTGATACCCGACTTCGAGGTCAACTGCAAGAGACGAATCTTTGACCCGGGCTACCTCCAGAGCATACATGCCGACAACTTCGACTTGACGGACGAGAAGGTGCTCGAGATAACGCCCGACGGTGTCAGAACGGCCAACGGCTTCATCGAGGCCGACGTGCTGATATTTGCAACTGGCTATCACACCAACCAGTTCGCAGCGGGCATCGACATCCGTGGCCGCGACGGCGAGACTCTCGAGTCGCGCTGGGAAGCTCTCGGGGGAGAAGGGGCGTACAACACCACTGCCATGAGCGGGTTTCCAAACTTCTTCCTCCTCCTCGGTGAGTCCGCTTCGAAACGATGAGCTCCAGCGAACTGATAGTAGCATCCATCACAGGCCCAAACTCCGTCACAGGACACACATCCACCGTCATGGCTCTGGAAAACTGCATCAACTACGCCTTGCGGGTTATCAAGCCTGTCCTGAAGGGACGGTCGACCGCTGCGATGATCAAGAGCGATGCCGAACAACGTTACGTCAACGACATCCAAGACGCCCTGCAGAAGACGGTCTGGAACACGGGATGCGGCGCCTGGTATACCAAAACCTCCAGAGACGGCACCAAGAGATGGAACGCAATGGGTTACCCGTATTCTCAGCCGCACTTCTGGTACCGCTCTCTCTTCCCCGTTTGGTCAGACTGGCAATACAGTGTAAGCGGAGCTCCCAGACGCGTCGATCGGTGGCTGTTTTGGAGCACGCGAACTGACTGCTCCAGGAACGAGCCGCTTATGCCTCGCAAATTCGTACCCAAGGTTCTGGCGTCTGGACCACGGCTGTACTGGTTGTCATTGTAACCCTCGCTGTCCTGGGCGTTCTCGGGAGAGACTGGTTGCGTGGGATCATACCAGACCTGTCAGCAGCAACTCGAGGCTCTGCTGCGTTTGTGCCAAACTATCTGTGAAGAGAACCATGGTGTGTTTCTTGTTTGATTATGGATACAGATCCCGAAAGAGGCCTCGGGCAAGCAGATTGGTGAATAACCAAGTGGCCACCGCAGGTTCAATTTGGTCGAATAGCTCCTACGTAGTTGGTTGTCACGCACGCATTCATCTAAGCCGGCATTGGAGCCGTATCGATTTGCTTAGTTCTTAGGTTGCAACAGATCGACCCTGCGAAGCGTGTCCCAAGTCTAGACGCTTTCGCGGGATCCAACAAGATGTGGACGAACTTCTTGCCACAGTCCTCTCCAGTGGCTATAAACATGGCGTATCGACTGATAGCTCCGCGATGAATGTAGGGGTCGCATTCAATAAATAACATTCTCCAAGCAAGCTGGGTGGGTGATTATCCGCTCCCAATGCTCGTCGACGTGGAGGCGTTGAACGGCGTTTCCATGGTTTCCAGCCTTGTCAAAGTGCAGACAGGTTGTCGTGGTTCGCCATTACTCTCGGCTGATGCTTCCACGGCCGGGAATCCCAAATCTCTATTCTGGGTGCTTACCATGAGATGGAGTCAGCGAAGACTGCCGTCTCCAACCACTCACATTTTGCAATAAACCCTAGGTGCTTCGGCGAGACATCCCACGACCAACAAGAGCCATCGAAAGCAGGGCGCAATGCTTTGACACCGAGCTGAGAAGCTTAATGGGCAGACACCGGCTCTCCCCCGTGTTGTCTACCAGAGGACATGGCATGATTCCTCATGTCGTCGGGTATTGAGAGTTGATGCTTCCAGCGCCACTACATGGCGTGTGTAATTGGCGGCAACGTGTTGAAAGGGTAGGGAAACCAGATGTTGGTCCGCGACAAACAAGAATGCTCGATTGCAATAGTCTGCCAGTCCAACAGGGAAGGCATGAAACCAGTCGGACGACACTGGAGCCCGTCAGCCAGCCTCGCCGTGTCGGGTGCAGCAGAATCGGGAATAGCCCCCGTGGGCTGACAAGTCTCTGATTTGCCAGTGGTTTTTTTTCCCTCCTTAGTAGATATAACACCTGCCGTCATTGGGCAAAAGGATGCAAAGGGTAAAAGGGTGAAAGATGACGAGCAGGGCCCGACATTGGCAGGGGTGGAATTCTGGAGGCGCCGCTGAGGCGTCCGGAGTGTCTCAATGGCACACGAAGAGAATTAGCCGATGATGAGGCTCGATGCAGCAACAATTGCATGGGCGGTGTTCATGTTGACAACCCCGAGGAGAAGGATATGGTTAGCGATGGAAGGCGAGTGACGTTATGCGTCCTCTGGAGAAGTTAGATTGGCCACTGCGGGATCATCGCCGATACGGACGTGGCGGTTGGCTCATCAAGCGCGCATCATTCTTCGGTTCCTCAGTTCGCCGCTCAGAGTTCGCCTGCCTGCCCGCCCATCAAGAGGAAGATTAATGACGATGAACGGCCGAGAGCTGGAGAGGGGTTCAGGTGAGCCCAGACTCGTGCTGTGGGAGGGATGGGATCGGCGGCGCAAGTGGATGTGGCCAATGGGAGGCGCAAGGCAAGGGGACAGGTCAAGCTGTGATTAGGTCGTGGCTCAGCTGACGTAGCGTCTTTGGGGGCCAGCAAGCGTCGAGGTTGTGTTTCTTTCATCTACTCCCTCCAATGTTTCCAGTTTCCATTTTCCAGTTTCCAAGGCTGAAGGTGAGGTGTTTGGAGTTTGGAAAGCGGAAGACGACGAATGAGAGGCGGCAGAGCAGGATACTGCTCGGCACGACGGCGGTCGCAAGGCATTTCGACGTTGTCGTTGGCTGACGATGCTGTGCCGAGCTGGGAGCGCAAGCCAACCCGGGACGACAGTCCTGTTTGTGAATGGGCGAATGCTGCGTATAGCATGACCTCATGGCCAACCGATCGAGAGATCGGGCAACGGAAGACGGACGGAGGGCTGCCGCCTTGGTTCACAAGAATGCTCCGGCACCGCGGACGCAGTAGCTGTCGAGACAGAGGGGGAAGAGGGAAGCGAAATAGTCAGCCACATGGACGTAAGGTGGTAAGGTGCTGGACGGTAGCATCGCATCGCCTGGGAGAAGTGCCGCAAGAACAGTTCCCAGTTCAGGCGACTCGCCAGCCTCAGGGGTGACGAAAAGGGCACTAGCTCCTCAAACTAGAGAAATTGACGACCGAATGAGGACGGAACTGGCTCCGAGCGATGCGTCGCGGGTTGAAGAGCTGACAAAAGCTGAGGTACGCAGTACCTGGGCATTCGAGGTGCCGTCGATTGGTCGGCTACCCTGTTCCTCGACCGTCTCTTCTCCTCGGTACCTTGTCTTTCGCTGTGTCCGTCCCCCGTGGAGCAGGGCGATTTGTCTGGAGCATGGGCTTGGTTGCTTAGGTTGACAACCCGCGCAAGGCAACAGGCGGAGTTTTGCAACGCATGCCGCGGGAATCTCAGCGTCCGGCGCGGATCGACAGGCCCAGCCATGTGTAACATGGTGAGAATTGCCGGCTGGCTTCCAGTGTGGGCGCGCGTTCACCGCAGGTGCTTAATTGAGTTGCGGGTAGGCGAAGCTTGGGCTCGCGGTTCGCTCCATGTCTCCTGGGATGGCCGACTCGAAGAGATGAAAGAGATGCGGTGATGGACTTCAAAGCAGGTGGTGTAGACAAGCGAGGGGGCTGATGTACAGAAGGTTCAATCTCATCTGAGCTGGATGTCGGTGGCTGCCCTGGTCGCAGACAGCCTTCCTGCAATAAGGCAGAGCAGGGCGAGGCGAGGCACAGCAAACAAGGCTCGGGAGCAAGCAGAGGGCGTTCGAGGCTGATTACCACCCGAGGTGCCTTGGGTCCGCTGTTCCTGTCGACTGCCCGGGCATACTTTGTGTTGCTGTGGCTGTGGCTGGGTGTTGTTTAGTGTTGTGGTTGCCAGAGACTATCCCGTTCGTATCGCATGGCAGCAGCAGGTAGCAAAAGCAAAGAGTTGTTTCTCAACAGTTGATGGCTAGCTCTCCGTAGCTATACTATCCAGGTAGCTAAGCATTCGAGGTGTATTCGTACGGGCGAATGGGGTTGAGCCGTGGGTGGTGATCATCAACGCAGCGTCTTTGGGGTGCAATTTGAGGCGGGAAAAAAGACCTCGCATGCTGGGGATGGCATTTGCACCGCGGATCTTGCGTAGGGCACCTGGCGGGACTGCTGGGTGTGAGTGACCTCGGCTTCCTCAGCTGGGAGACGGGCGGGCGGTACGTGTGGGCAGTACAGAGTACCTACGTACCTGACCTTACCTACCTTACCTGACCTCGCAACCATGTGCACCATGGATGCAAAGCCACGTCGGTTTACGAGGTGTGAGGATGGAACCTTGGCGCGCGACAGTCACCTCAGCAGGCACTGGCAGGCTCACATCCAGGCCGGAGCGGGTGGGACGGACGGGGTGAGGTGGAGACGGAAACAGTGTCCCAAGAAAGCAAGCAGCAGCGTCCACTTTCCAGCACAGGTCTGCGAGAGGCTGGGGCTCTGGCTCTGCACAGCCACCGCGGGGGCCATCAAGCCCTGTTTAGCCCCCCCTCCTCGGGCCCCCCTCAGGCTCCGTTTCCTCAGGGAAGCAGCACTTGAATTTCCAGACCAAGAAACCCGTGTCATGTTCCAGTTTTTTTTTTGTTGTTTTGTTTTTCGTTGTTGTCCCTCCCTCTCCTTCTTTATCCCCTTCTTCTCAAGGTGATGCCCGGGTGTCGAGGTGAGACGGACTCCACAGCTGTGGCGTTGCAGGCTGGAACTGGCGAGAGAACCTAAAAGGGCATCTACCAAGACGTGGCGCAACCTCGAGGGAATGCGGCGGACGAGTGTGTAAGCCTGTACTCCGTGCTCCGTATTCCGCAACCCATCCATCCGTGTGGCCGACTTGTGCCCGCGTTGTTTACATACCTACCCGTCCATTACCTAGGTAAGGAACCTAGGTACGGAGGTAGGGAGTTGTAGGAAGCCTACCAAAGGCATCTTAGCAGTAAGGCACCTAAGGAACGTTAGCCTTTCCGGCGCTGTCAGGTACGGCAGGGCATGGCAAGGTAGGTACCCAGCGTCGCCCGTCGCGTGTGGAGGGAGGTACCTGGCTGCTGGGCCTGGTGCTGGGCAGCTTGGGTTCCCGGCGGCGGGAATACTGGGCCGAATGGCGGGTTGTGTTCACACTCTCAGCAGCTCCCACCCCCGTTCAATCGCCAGCTGCTGCGGCCCTCTGCAGTTCATCCACATCCGCACCTCACTTGCTCCACCCGTCCGTCATCGTCCACCACCCACCGGGCTACCTACCTTACCTGTCTGACTTACGGCGGTAGGTGCCTGCCTTACCTAAGGCAGGTACGTAGCCACGCCATGCTCCTCCAGTGTCCCTGGTACATCCCCCCCCTCCGCCGTCAAAGCCGGAGCTGTCTTACGCAGCCCACCTACGTATGTACCTCCTCCATGGAACCTCAGCGAAAAGTGACCCGGCCTCCACTGCTGTGGCCGATGACCTGTGGCTGTTCGCGGGCACCATCGCACCGCATCAGAGGTCAGCTCCTAGTCAACCTAAGTCCATGTACCTGCCACACCTGCCTACCTCCTCCAGGTACCTACCTACCTACCTACCTACCTACCTAGCGACCTTACGGCGTACCTACTTCACCTAGGGTACCCGGGGACACCACACACACTGGACACACACACACACACACACACACACGCACACTCTCACTTTCGGCCCTCTGCCTCACGTCTACTCCCCGTCCAGTCTCTCGCTCGCTCTCTTGTGTTGCTGCTGCTGCTTCTGCTGCACCCGCCGCGCCGCCGCCGCCGACGCCCTCCACCCCATTCCCTTTTCCTCCAGCTCCTGCCACACCTCGAATTCAGTCTCTTCTTTTTCCCTCCCTTCCTCAACATCACATTCGCCTCCTCAGCCTTTTTGTCGTCACTGCACCCACGGGAATACACGCGCATCCGGGTTTTTTCCAAAAACTTATTCCATCCACGACCTTGCTGCACCAGCCTCGCGACTTCAATCCCACTGCTGCTCCCGCCACATTCCACCGTGACTCGTCCGCCCGTCCCGTCATATTCGGGGTCCTGAACCCGTCCAGAAACAAAAGACAACCGCCACACGTGGCTGAACAACCCGAAGCTCCCATGAATCCTCGTTGACCATCAACAACAACAACCACCACCTCGCGATACTCCCTCCCGAAACACCTTGTCAACACTCAATTAGCCTGTTTGATGATTGAGCCCGCCCATGGCCTCGGATAACGGTCCCATCGCGACCGAAGCCCCTCTTCTGGCAGCGTCCGCTCCTGTCGCATCGGACGCATTCGCGCTCGGAGGAGATCCCGCTCGCTCAAAGTCTCTCAAGAGAGCTCGCGAGACCACCCCGACATCCCCCACGTCTGCGGCCGTCGACCCCGTCGCCGATCCCGCCGCTGCCGCTCCTGTCATCGCGCCCTTCGACTTTCCCTCTCCCACCAAATCCGCCCGCTTTGCCCTGGCCTCCTCACGCCGCTCCCCGACGCCCTTGACAGCTGCCGCCGCCCTCGAAGCTCTCGACGAAGAGCGAAGACGTGAACAGCGCCTGAACCCGCCCGGCTCCAGCGACAACCCGGGCCACTCGGTCCTCTCCGTTCTTGCCGGCAGTGTCGCCGCCATGAGTCGTCCGGACGACGCGCCCCAGGCGCCCACAGCTTCCATGGAGGCCTCTACCAAGGAGCCCCAACCCGTCTCGATACCGCAACCCAGCAATGCGCCCGCCGAGAACGCGGAGATCAGCCCGCAGAGCGCAACGAGTGTCGCGAGCATAGCTGGCGCTCTGGTGACGGCCAGCCCGGGTCCTATGGAGGTCGACCATAAGACCAACGAGCAGCCCCAACAGCAGCAGCAGCAGCCTCCTCAGCTCCAGGCTACCCCCCAACCGCCGCACCCGGCCACTGCCCAAGAAGACAAGACCACGCCCGGATCACTATCTTACCCCGGGTCGCTTCAAGCCGCGGTCATGATGCCCGCACCGCCGGCGCGCGGTATGAGCTTTCCCATGCCGTCGCCCGGTCATGAGTCCCCTACCCAGTCTTCCGGCAAGAAGCACAAGTGCCCTTTCTGCGACACCGAATTCACGCGCCACCATAACCTGAAGAGCCATCTACTCACCCACAGTCAGGAAAAGCCGTACATTTGTCAGGAATGCTCGATGCGCTTCCGACGCCTTCATGATCTGAAGCGCCACAGCAAACTTCACACCGGCGAAAAGCCTCACGTGTGTCCCAAGTGCGATCGCAAGTTCGCTCGCGGCGATGCGCTGGCTAGACACAGCAAAGGCGCCGGCGGATGTGCCGGCCGTCGCTCAAGTATGGGCAGCTTCGCGGAGACGGACGACATGGACGGGCCGAGCATGGCCGACGGTGACGAGTCGATGACCGGCGTGGTCTACGGAAACGAGGAAGACATGACGGAAGAAGAACGACGCCTGAGCTTGCCGAGCATCAAGGCTCAGCACGTAGCAGGACAGGGCAACATGGAAGGATATGCCCCTCACTCCCGGACGTATCCCCCAGCAGGCCCACGGCCCGGAACAACCGGCGGACTTTATCCGCCGAACGTCGACCGCGGCGCATCAAGTACCAACACATCCCCAAGCATGCCGAACAGCATTGCCGGAGGCCACACGCCGAACACGAGCGTGTCTTCCATGCCCGTAAGTGGTGGTTCCATCTACTCGCAAAGTGGCATGACAGAGAGTCCAAAGCCTTTGAGCCCTGGAACTGCACATGACACGGCCAACATTGCGAGGCAACGATCTCCGAGTCTCACACAGCAATTCCAGCAGCAACAATTCGGCCGCAGGCCCTCAGAGAGGAACACATCCCCAGGTTCGTATTCCTCGATGCCCACTCTGCTGACTCTCGATGTGTGTACTGACAGGCTTCAAAGTATTCGCTGCTCCGGCTGGGGCCCACGCCCGCGGCGCTGGAAGCGGGACCGAGAACGGCAATAATATGTTCGCCACGGATCCCGGCCTCTGGGCGTACGTGCAGAACCTGGAGGAGAAAGTCAAACAATTGTCGGACAAGATCACGGCATTCGAAAAGGCGGACACCGCCAAGCAGGCACAGATTGGGCTGCTCACGAGCGAGGTTACAGGCTTGAAGAAGCAGCTGGAGGCTCGTGAGGCCGAGACGACGGAGGTCAAGGCGTAATCCAGTCATAAGCAGCTGGCTCTCGCACGCCATTCACTACACCCTATCACCGATGTAACAACGACGACATGTTATGGCGGGAGAGGATCAGAGGAAACCTCATCTGGCGGCTGGAGGATAAATTGGCGTTTTTCACTCATTGTCGGCGTCTTGATTTCTCATCTCTCATTTCTCCCATTACTTCTGCCTCTCTGACCCATATTATTTGCGGGACAATCTGTCCGGGGTGGGAGGCGTTTTTATTTTCCTGGGGCACTGGCAGAAGTGCAACGGCGGACCTCGACACGAAAAGTTTTTGGTTTCCCCTCAGCCGCATCTCTCAGTCAAGCATATCGTGCAAGTATGCCTGGCGCTCACCGCGGTAATTCCAATTCCGGTTCTGGTCGTTTCTCTGGAGGCAAATCGGCGGTAGGGGTTTCCCCCTCATGTATTATAGCGTTCGTTGCAGAGTTTAGGCCACATGGTCAGTCCTCCCCAAAAGGAGGCAAATAGTGCAATTAACATGTCGGGTAGATAAACACTTTTGAAGCGGTCAGCAGTGCCCGCCCTCGTGCAAGTGTCTGTGTCTGCATGGGCCGTCTTAACGACATGGATGAGGCTGCCCATGATGCGATCTGCGTACGCACCCCCCCCCCCCCTGGGTCAGGTCGAGTTCTGGCGGTGACTCGAGGGGTCTCTTGCGACGACGATGATCTTGGTTGTTGACCTATCAGCAGCACCTCATGTCGCCAGGTGTGGTTGAAGGCGTGTTTCCCATGTCTCTTCTGCGGTGATGATAAACGCCGGCCCCCTTTCTCTGGTAGATGGCTGCCTTCATGCGCTTGCGCCAGAGGAATCGGCGTCACGTCCATCACGCTCCTTGCCGCGGAACTTGACAACTTGCGTACTGTCCTGTGGCCGTCGTCCTCGTCGTTTGCCATCGGGTTGTCATCAGAGACCAATGGATGATCTTGCAGTACCATGTCATTTGATCGGGAGGAATCCATCTACCGACTTGTTCATCAGGGACATTCTGAAAAATTGACACGAGAGGTCAAGATGTTGAGACCAGAGACTCGACAGTACAGCATATGTGTATCATCTCGTCCAGCTTGCATCTCTTCTTCAAATCCACGTGAAAGTTCTAGTTTCTTCCCCTTTTCGGTGTCGACATCGGGTTCCCTGGCTTGAAGCGCAGATGGCTGAATAGAGAGGCGTTTTGCACTGCATTGCGACAAGAACAGCCCGCCCAAGTCTTATCGTGCGCCTATCCGGCAGCTTGCGCTGCGAGAAGAGATATCTAAAGCACACTGAAGCAGGCACGAATACAAAGCGCCCTGCTGAATCGTTGAATTCATTGTCTACAGAGTTTGTTGCCCCGTTCTCCCCCGCGAAGTAGCTCGTGGCTCGACGTGACGTTAAGCCGTGTGAGTTGTGCCGCTTGATGAACAACTTTGGATCTTCATGGGGTTTCCAGGAGATGTACGTCAAGTTCACGTGGCTACTACTACCTCAGCAAAAGGCTCTTGGATATTACCATGGTACCAAGAAATAAACAACAGGCTGTAGGACGGTAAACCTACGACAACCCTCAGTCGGACAAGGGACGGCTCCAAGATTACCACAGAACTAAGTACACATGACACGTTAAGGCCAGCACTCAGCGACAGATATTCGAAACCATGCAACCGGGACACGGTCTCGCGTGTGGACAAGTGCGTCGAGGATGGCACCCAGACACTTGAACGCCACCAGGTGGTCGAACTTTGGAGAGCAAATCGGGGAGAGTGGCCGTTTGGAGATAGACCGCGATACCCGACTCTCAGACACACGAGAACTCCAGACCCGAACCACCTTCCAGGCGCCGTGCAACTCCATAGTTCACGGTGTGGCGCAAAGAACTCGACACACCCGTTCTAGCCCGTGATCTAGTCCTGCGCTTCCTGATCACTATTGCTTAGCGACGGGGGTATGATTGCTAGGCCTCGTCAACTATCGACCCGGCAGGGTCTACCAACAGGCAAATGCCATGGAGAATCTGCCGGCGTTGGTTCTCAAAAGGCACAGGCGCGCAATGGTGCCGCCTCTTCGGGTCCAATGAGCCATGCCGAGGTATCGTGGAATTCATCGTGGCAAATGAGACAGAACGTGTGGCTCAATCACACACCAGCGACACCTCGAGCAGAACAATCTTTCACAACGGCAAACCGGGGCCCTCCCCATCAGTTGTGGTCTAGCGTTCGCCGGCCGGCTTGCCGTGAATGCCCCAATTAACCAACAACGACGCCTCATTGAACGTGGACTGTCGCGGCTTGACCAAGAGCAGCGGCAGCCACATCCCCGGGAAACCAACAACATGGGATGCTATTTCTTGCAGAGCGGAGAAATGGAACGGAAATGCCACCCTGCAAACTCTAGAGGTCGTGACACAATGGTAAACAATAGAGGTTCTCCACTCGGCATCGTCGTCAACCGTAGAACATGAGCTCACGCGACGACTCTATTAGCTTGACGAAACGGCGCAAGTCGCATCATGTTATGTGACCACTTGAGTCATCAGGCCATATGCGCGGCAAGATTGAAAGAGAGGGGGGGAAAACAACACTGACAATAAAAATAAGGCAATTGCGCAAGAAGCAATTGGGAGCGACAACGGAACGCAGCTTGGCCAGATGCGGGTAGCTAAGCCATGTCTCGATGACGGCCATCCGTCACGGAAGAGGGGAGGGGACGCCGCCCATGATTCAAGTGCCGCAACAGTCATTCTTGGTACCTGAACATCACACCCTGATTCTGCACAATGTCTCGAAGCAAAACAACGGTGGTCCCGTCCCGTGAGGCTCAGACGGCCAGACACAGCAAGGGGGTTGGGCGACTGGGCGGAGCGCGGCCAAACAGTCGAGACCTGACGAGCGGTGCCATGGAATGCGACCGCGGTCTGCGAATTCGCCCTCGCGGACGAGAGCTCCGTGGCGCCGCAGGCAAGTGGTGTTGTTTTCAAGTTCGCGATGGCATGGATCGGAGACCCTCGAGGAATGGCTCTGTCTTGGGAGGCGTGCGCCATTGGTAAAGCCAAGAGAGAACGAGGCCTCGTCCTTTGCATCCCGACATCCCGACATCGCGCCACTGCGGGCCGACTGAGCAGCTCGTCTGTACACAAAAATATCTCAGCATCGTCGTCGGCCAGCAGTGGACGCATTCGAGCATCTTGACGTAAAGTGGGAGGATTGAGGGCATCGTCGTCAACTCCGACATGTCACGCAAGCCTGCCAGATACGGCATTGTAAAGCCGATGAGGGGGAGGGTCTTGGTCGGGCAGGGGCCCAAAGCATGACTCTGTGCCACGGGCCTTTAAAAGGCCTTTCAAAGGGCTTCCCTGTCGCGAACGACGCAGCTTGCAGGCCAGGACCCAGAAGGCTGTCGATGTTTCAACGTTTCAGGTGGAAAGATACTGCTTGTTAGTGGTTGCACAGCCTTTTGCTTTTTACCTTAGCGCAGATCGATCGTATCCTCCGAAATTGGGGTGGATTTGCGGACGTCATGGTTGAAATGAGATTTAAGAAATGGCACGGTCGAAGACGCACAGCCCAAGGAATATATGCGGACGGGTAGGGATCTCCTGCGCGGATTCAGGTACGCAGATACTGGACCTAAATGAGATTGGCCAGCACGCGTCTCTCTCTCCCCCGGGCCTTTTTTTTTTTTTTTTTTTTTTTTTTTTTGGTGGTCTATCTCTCTCTGTCTCTGTCTCTCTCATTCTCGTCAATGTCTCGGTCCATGGATGCGTCACAACTGTGGTCGTGATCAAAGCTTGATTGAATACCCATGTTTTATTGTTCGATGCCTTGGCGCCAGCAAACTTACTGCGGCAAAGAGAAGACGACGACAACTTGGCGGGAGGTAAAATCAGAAGCTCAAGAAACTCCAGGGCAGATGAGATGTGGCAGGCAAAAGGGACGACTCTGAGGCAACGGGCGACTACCGAAGCCCTCGGCCTGGTCACCTAATGAGTTGATTTCCCCTGGTTGATCGCTCGGCCCGTCTGTAGCTGTTAAGGCAAGGTCTTTCTGGTGGCTTTCATTGTTATTGCCCAGGTGTCTGTGGCTTCTGCTTCTTCAGCGTTCTGGAGAAACATGCTGGGCACCCGCTGGCGAAATGAGTGACAGGCGCGGCCGATAAGCCGAAATCTCTCCTGTTCCCCACCCCTTTATTTTTGTGGACAAACCGGGGCTTCTGGGAATTGAATATTGGTTATCGGGACATTGGGTGACAGACGCCGGCGCAACTGATGAGATTGTGTCATTGATTGGTTATTTCGTGGGGTATGTGAGGAATCGTGATTTGGGGGAGGCTTTTCTGTGCAGACTCCGACACGAGATCAAATGAGCGAGCGAGACCGCCGCAGTCGGCCCAGGCTAGCGAGATCAGCAGGCTATCTATCGTGATTGTGCATCATCTGGACGCCCTGCAGGACTCTTGCCTGTGGGAAACGTATTCTTTAGCCGGCAGCGCAAAAGAGGGCAGAATAGCAACACTGGCCAGCCAGTGCCTTTTGCACGATGCGGACATGTGCATGGATATGGACGTGCATTGAGCGAAGGCAAGGCATCGCCAATCTGATTGATCTCGAACCCATCCATGGGCCTGTGGCGCTCGTCAACAGACTGCGAAAGTGTCTCCTGACGGTGAAGGAACGAATAATAGGGGTGGACAGGGCCCAGGACAACAACTTCCTGCGCCGATGGTCAATGGTCAACGGCTACGTCGCTTAGAGCCGAGCCTCGTATGAGCACTTGGCGGCTAGCGCACGGTAGCTGCAGCAGAGCGTGGAGGGAAGCCAGGCTCGAACAATGGAAGATAAAAAAAGACCCATCAAAAAAGGAACCATGGTCGAGTGGACTGGCTCAACAAGGCATAGGTTCCTGGGGAACAACAGTGGTGTTCCCTCCAGATGGAGATTGGGAGGTGACGACGACCACGGCTGCCGCGACGACGACGACGACATGAGTGCGCGAGGGAAGGGTGGCAGGTGTGCTAAAAGACTCGATTGGTGATGGCGGCTGGGAAAGATTGATTGCTGAGGAGTATCGAGATTTGACTAAAGCCAATTGCTGGTCAGCGACAGGCAAGGATGGATTTACCTCCCCCAGGGATCTGTAATTAGGCCAAGCGAATCTGATTTGACTGCTGGTGGTCGAGGGCCGTGGAGCAGACCAACGAGGAAAACAGAGCCGACTCTGATGGACAGGGCGACGGGCTGGCTGTGTTGCTGCGTCGCATCCAGCAGGGTTGGGATGGATCCAGTCGCTGTCGCACGCACTGGCAGTGGTGATCTTCATTCGGCCGCCCGGGCCTGTCAAGCTGGGCAGACTGCTTTTGACCAGTTGACCGCCGCAAGCCGGCTTTTGCTCCTCGAACCGACTGACGAGCGACGATAGGGGTTGGTCGAGTGTGGGTGGTCATGCAGCCGCCGTTGTCGAATTTCTGGTGAAGATCATTTCAACCCTTTGATGTAAGGGAGCAGGCGAACCAGACTTTGAGTCTGTCTGTGTCTGCGGCAGAGAGGGGAAGAGAGAAAGAAGGGAGGCGAGCGGCGAGGTCGTAACGAGAACCGGACGGCGAAGGACAGTGGCATCCGTAGGTTGTGCCCGATGGCGGGCTGTTGTTGATGGTTTGGTTTGGTTTCGTTTCCCATTTTCTTCTTTTTCTTTTCCAGTTTCTTCTTCTCCCGAGTCCCGTGTCATGCATAGATACCTTAAGTAGGTGAGGTAGCTGCTGTCAGTTGGGATGAACCGCACACCACAACAGCATGCACCTCAATGCGCGAGTGACCTTTGCCACGAGGTCCGGGTCGTGTTCGTGCCTTGGCTGGCTGGCTGGACCTGGGAAAACCAGCAGGATCGGACGACAGAAACAGGTGGTGTTACACATGGCTAAGGTAGCCTGGTATGAGCAGCACAGGCGTCTGCGACGGGGAGTCTCCCTGGGGCACCCGGGGCGGGAGCTAGGAGGGACGTCGCGGGCAGTCCTGCTGTGCGCATCAACTCAATTATTCCCGTCCAGCATTCGTCTTGTCGACATCCTCGTACGACGGCTCCGACTTCAGTTCGCGCCTTCCCTTCTGGTTTCTTCTGCCAGGATCCCCCAATGTGCGTTCACGTGCACGGTGCGGTGCGGTGCGGTGCCATGTCATGGAAGGCAAGGTAAATAAATGGAGGCAGGAACCATTCATTTAATTACCCAGGGCCGCTAGTCTCGTTCGGGAACGTCCCCTTCAACCCCCTTTCTTGCCCTTCCGGGGAGGCGCGCCAACGGCGTCCATCCCCCCCCCAAGCCCCCAACCCAACTCCCAACGTGCACGCAGTCCCTCCCTCGCGCCTCTGGGCCTTGTGCCTGGGTCCTCGCAGGCAGTTGGCAAGCCCTGTCCGTACCTGCAGCGGATCGTCTTCTTCTGATAATAGCGCCTGGGGGTCCGGGTGGCTTGTACCTCATGTACCTGGTCTCCTAATTTCCCAGGGTATCCACGACATGGCCCTCTTTACCCTGTTTTCCTCCACTTCATCCTCTCCTTCTCCCTCTTCTCAGCTCTCCGGTTTTCGAGGTCTGACTTCTCGTTCACCGCGTTGATTCCTCCAACTAGAGAGTTCGCTCTCACTTACACTCTTTTGAATCTAACAAATTCACCTACATTCGTTACCTTCCACCACCTACACACGAGTTCCGCCTCGACTCCCGCACACCGACAACCCCCGCGAACAGAACGAAACAGTTCGCTCCGACTCTAATTGATCCCTCGCGAGGAATAATAAAGGGTAAGAACGCACAGAGAGAGACACGCACGCAGACAGACACCCCGGGGATGAGCATCACGCGATTCTTGGCCATGGCGCCGCAAAACGGAGGATACGGACACCGCCACAGCAACGACTACAGCGAAGATGAATGACGATATCAGCGACCCGACCTGGGGGGGGGGGGGCAAGATGGCGAACACGATTTTGTTGGGAGGGGATCGCACGAAAACCTCTGGATATTCGCTGTTCGCGCTGCGCTGCTTCATCCAGTCGATTATCCCTGAATCGCCGACTTACAACAACATGATTTAAGTGTACGACACGCTAACACATGGCGCTTCCAGAACATCTTCCATAGACAAAATGAGGTCCATCGTCAGCCTCACCATCGCGGCCTCCCTGGCCGCCGGCGTCGTCGCGCAGCCCCACAACCACCGACACCGCCATGTCAAGAAGGACACCGCTTCGCCCGTTGAGAAGCGCGACCCCGATGTCGTCGTGGTGTACGAATCCGGCCCGGTCGTGACCGCCTACGAGCTCGGAGGAAAGGTCATCAGCGAAGACGAGGCCAAGAAGGGCATTAATGACGGCCTGTTCGTCGTCGTCGGAGAGACCATCCCGTCCTCGACACCTCTGCCGCCCGCCTCTACCTCCAAGGCCCCCAAGCCGTCCAGCTCCCAGGATGCTCAGTTCTTCGAGGCTAAGGTCGCCAAGACTACTTCCACTTCTACCACCCCTACTCCCACCCCGACCCCGACCCCGACCCCTACGCCCTCTTCCTCGAGCCAGGCGCCTCCCGCTTCCACTTCGACCGCCAGCAAGGGCGGCAGCTCTTCTGGAGGTTCTGGCGTGGACGCCGAGTTCCCCAGCGGCGAGATTGACTGTTCCACGTTCCCCTCCGACTACGGTGCCGTCCCCGTCGACTACCTCGGTACCGACGGCTGGACCGGCATCCAGAGAACCCCCAACTACAGCATCGGTGATCTTGCCATCTCCTTCATCGAGACGGCTGTCTCGGGCGACGGCGGATGCACTAAGAACTCTTTCTGCTCGTACTCCTGCCAGGTTGGCTACCAGAAGACCCAGTGGCCCTCCGCCCAGGGCTCGACCAAGCAGTCCATTGGCGGACTTTACTGCAACTCCCAGGGCAAGCTCGAGCTCAGCCGCCCCTCCAAGAAGACCCTTTGCGAGAAGGGCGCTGGCGGTGTCTACGTCCAGAACGACCTCAAGAAGTCTTCCTGCGTTTGCCGTACCGACTACCCTGGTAACGAGGCCATGGTCATCGCCACCGTGCCTGAGCCTGGCCAGAAGCTGGAGCTGACCAACCCCTACTCTCCCGACTACTACGTCTGGAACAACAGCCCCACCACCGCCCAGTACTACGTCAACAACCAGGGCGTTGCCGTTGAGGATGCCTGCGTCTGGAAGAGTGCCACCGACCCTCTCGCTGCCGGTAACTGGGCTCCCGTCAACATTGGTGTTGGCAAGAGCGCCGACGGCAACACCTACCTCTCCATCTTCAACAATGCCCCGACCTCGACCGCTAAGCTCAACTTCAACATTGAAATCACTGGTGACGTTAACAGCAAGTGCGCGCTCGTCGACGGTTCCTACACTGGCGGTGGCACTGGCTGTACTGTAAGTCGAACCCCGCTCCCACAGTTTCTATCTCACGTGTGCTAATGGTGTTGTTTTAGACGGCCATGTCCGGCGGTGGCGTTGCCACCATCCGCTTCTACTGAGCGAGCCACGACCAGGGATTTCCTGGCGAGGTTTTTGGGCATTTTGATTCTCGTGAATACCTCAAAAGAATATCGACGGATCGCCATGACACGACCGCGACCAGCGGATTGATTGAAGACCTGATTTCCGCACACGATCTGTGATGGCCTTTTTTAATTGATTGTGCATAATATTCATGCTGTGGAGAAGGGTTTGGAGAGGAAAAGTTGGAGTGATTGGAGGTGAGGTCAACAGCCTTGCGGCTTTCACCGGCCGAACGGCGCAATTGGAACTACCCCCCGGAAAACCTTTGAGCGAGACGGACGGTCATCTCTTTTTCTACCAGCAAGCGGACCCATGCCAACGAATTACGTTCCTGCGACGACGACTGCTTCAACAACGAGGCACACCTTTTGCGCGGAGGAGGAAATGGAGGAAGCCAGGCCGACCTTACTGGAAAGCAAGATTAAATGGAGAATATGATGATGGATACTCGACTCGGGTAGTTTGCATAAGAATGGACGGGAAGATTGGGGAAGGACAGAACGGTAGCCCTCGCCGGCGCATTACCATCTTGACGCATCGTTTCCTTTGTCGCTGTTTGCCCTGCCATGCTTATATCCTTTTGCGCGAGCGGTCTCATGATGGATGAGCACGGCCCGCGGGCGTTGGGGGGACCCTTATAGTCGCTTCGTGTATTGCCGACGCAACGTTAGTTTTTAATTCATTGCTCACGATCGACCTACCTTTTTTGCGCAATTTGCATCGAAGCGTGGAGCGATGCGCCGCTCCGGGCCGATGTGTGGTTGAGAGTTGAGGTTGAAATCTCGGAGCTGCAGGTCGGATGTCGCCGGTCAGCCGCCGCCGCAACTCGCCGACGCCGGCCGGCCCACATCAGAACCCGGCCATCGCCAGGCCTAGAGCAGTAAGGCAGGTAAGGCCCCCCCCCCCCCCCGGATCCGGACCGAAGTCGCAATCAGGCGCTCAGGTGAGAAGATGGAGGGGTTCAGAGTTTTCAGCCGTCGTTTTCGGGCAAGACTGCTGCTCGTTGGCGGCGCCGAATGACTTGGATACTCGATGGCATTATGTAAAACGTTTTTCCCAGCCTTTCGGCATGGTTTGGCGGATCAGATTGAGCCACTTTGGGTACAAGCGGCATGTTGAAATGCGGGAGCCAATGGGTCGAGTAGAATCGGTAGCCACTGATGCCGCTGGCTGTGCGCCTGGTGGAGAATCCGCTCCGGAAAGCATAGGTGTGGACACTGCAAGCCCACTATCTTGCCGTCGTTGGTTTACCCTGAACCTGTATGTCTGGCGGGGAACGACGCCAGGAAACAAGGAACGACTCTTTTTGTTTATTTTTCCGTCTCTATTATTCTTATCCCAGCCGGACTAGCAAGCCATCGGCGAGCGGCGGCTTGTGTTTGCAGCTGGGCACGAGTCGGGTATCTAATTCATCTGTTCTCAAGCAAGACAATCAATCTCCAAATCTCCAAACCGTCAAGCCACAGCCGAGCCGGCCGGGCCCATGCGGACCGTCATGTGTTGGAGACCACATGACGAAGTGATCCCTCTTCCATTCATCCATGCGCGCGTTCGTCATCCCAAGCGATTTCCCCTCAACGCAGCCCGCACGAGGGGAGCAGCGCTGGGCAGGCCAAGCGCGGCGTCTGATCAAGTCCGGGCTAAACAGAGCGGGAGCCAGGGCCATGCAATAGGTGTAAGTGAGGGGAAAGCAACACCAGAAACGCGAGCAGCTATGCATCTGGATTCGCTGATGACGCCTTGGGTGGTTCAGCTTACACCTTGCCATTGGCAAATCTATTTCTCGCCGCCGTTGTCGCCTCTGTGTTCTTCCACCTTTTCATTCCTTGAGCCCCAGTTGAACTTCTCCAAGCTTGCATTGCATCGCATCGCATTGCAGTAGCTCTCGCAAGGAAGAACCAGTCCATATTTTTGACCATCGGCCCCCACCCTCCCGGAGCTTCTCTTCGTTGCCACCTGACTGCTCTCGTCCTCCGAGAAACCTTTTTCTCTTCACGCGTAACGTCGATTTTTTCTTTTCCCTGCCCGACCGGCAACCTACTTATTTCTTCGACAACTTTCCCCCTTTCCTTGCCTGGTCTCACGATCGTATTCCACCTTGTGCCACCTAGACAGCGGAATCCCTGCCCCTCCCCCCCGCATCTTTAGCCCGACTGTCGATTCACGTTCGCGAGACAGCTCAGCCACGATTGAACCAGCTGCCGTCAGTGACACAACGGCCGTCTTGACAGCCTACCGGCTTCTGGTTGCATTCCAGATATTGGCGCCGTTCTTGAAGAGCGCCTCACACGGACAATCGAGGTTCTCTGGGGATTATTCATTGTCTCGAAAGGTTTTGCTTCCCGGGCACAGCAATCGTCGCCATGTCGCTGAATCGCGTTGCCTCCGTCGAAACATTCCAATTCCTTCCTCCAGGCCAGAGGTCGAGGCGAGGCAGCGATGCCTCCAGTGTACGGGCCGGCAGGCTGAGCTTCAACCCTCTGCCCGACGAGTGGGATCCTGCAGCAGCCAAGCCCGACACCGTTCACGCTGTTGGAGCCTTTGAGGTCCCACAATGGAAGAGAATCCGTGAGTTCTGCACCTGGCTCGCTTATGTGCGCATCCAGCCGACGACATAACACTTGACTCTTGGAGCAAGCAGCCGCTGACCACGCGCACAGTCCAAGTTGCCGTTTCTGTTGTCTACTGTCTCTTTGCCGCCGGTATCGCGTTTGGCTTCGCGGCGTTGAAGCCGGTCCTCAAGCGTGAAGGTGCTTATGGCGACATCTGCTCCGCCGATGATCCCGGCTCGTCCCCAGACGACACCTGCATTGAGATCCATCTTAACCTGATGTTCACGGTGGCAGCTGTCGGCACCAATGTTGCTGCCCTCCCAGTCGGCGCCATCCTCGACCATTTTGGCCCCCGAGTATGCGGGATCATTGGGAGCGTGTTTCTGGTTTTGGGCTCTCTTCTGATGGCAAACGCCAAGCGGCTGCCCTTCGACGCTTTCCTGATCGGATACCTTTCGCTTGCGCTGGGAGGTCCATTTACGTACATTTCATCCTTCCAGCTATCCAATGCTTTCCCCAGACACTCGGGCCTCATCCTCGCCCTTTTGACGGGCGCCTTTGACGCTTCAAGCGCCCTGTTCCTAGTGTATCGCTTGATCTTCCAAGCTACCGACGGCACCTTCGGCCATGACAAGTTCTTCATGGTCTACCTGATTGTGCCAGTGATGATCGTCGTTTTCCAGCTCACGCTTATGCCGAAGCAGTCCTACAAGACGGTTGGAGAACTGGTCGAACAACAAGAGGAGGCTGCGGCGGCCAGCGATGCTGACCGGAGCCCGTACGACGACCAGGTCGACGAGAACACGGCCCTTCTCCGTGAAGAGCGCCGCCAGCACCGCGACTCCGTCGTGGCTGATATTGAGCAACTCATCGGCGCCCAAAAGGCGGGCAAGCAGCCGCGCCACGAGGCGAAGAAGAACGAGATTTCGGGAGTCTGGGGCGTCATGCACAACCGCACGGCTCTGAGGCAGATTGCGTCTCCCTGGTTCATCCTCATCTGCCTGTTTACCGTCATCCAGATGCTCCGTATCAACTACTTCGTGGCCACCATTAGGTCACAGTACGAGGTCATCTTCGGAGACCACGACAAGGCCGTCCAAATCAATAACTTTTTCGATATTGCTCTACCTGTTGGAGGCATCTTGTCTATCCCGTTTATCGGGGTGCTCCTTGACCACACGAGCACCGTCACGGTACTCTCTGCCCTTGTGACCATTGCCACTACCATTGGCGTTTTAGGCGTCATCAACAACCTCTGGGCGGCGTACATCCAGATCTGTCTCTTTGTGCTCTACCGACCGTTCTACTACACTGCGGTGTCGGACTACACCGCCAAGGTCTTTGGCTTCGAGACGTTTGGCACGGTGTACGGCACAATCATCTGCCTTTCCGGCCTATTCAACTTCTTCCAGCCAGGTCTGGACGTTCTGTTCCACGAAACGTTTGGAGGCGATCCCGTTCCTGTCAATGTCATTCTGCTCTCGGCCGGCTTCGCCGTTGGTATCATGATGGTTGGATACGTTGCTCTTAGGGCGAGGGGATTGAAGCGGAAAATGCTGGAACAGGAAGCCGAGTCGGCGGTTGGCTACAACTGATGGTAGGACTCACGACGTATGTTTTCTTGAGATATGTTTTTCTGTATTCGCGCTTTTGTATCATCGCATGGCCTGCAGGTGTCGAGAAAATTTGTCAACATGTGAAAAAAAGTTATGTACTATGTTCTTTGATGTGCAAAAAAGTAGGTACAGGAATCAAATCATTGTTAAGTCATCCTCATTCGTCAAGTTTTGTTCCGCCACAGTCATTGATGCCGTTCCATCCTATTCATCAATAGTAGGTGTCTCGAAGCGGCCACCCGTCGTGCCCAAGCCGCAAAACTGGCCCCAGCCGTCAACCCGTTCACTCGCGTGCTTGATGACCTCGCTGAAACCTTCGTTGCCGTTCTTGTTGACGCAGAAGTAATTGTAGTCGACCTGGCTGATGGAGACACCGTTCCTGACGCTGAGGGGGTACTCGATCTGGAAGACGGGATGGCCGGCGGCGACGACGGGCTGAAACTCGGAGCAGAAAGGCTCGACCTCGTCAGAGGTGCGGGTGCCCAGGCACGTCTCGAGGACGGCAAAGTCGACAGTGGAAACCAGGTCCGGGGCGATTTCGGGCGCGTTCTTCTGGCCAATCATGAGGGCCCGGCCTTCCTGCGTGGTGAGGGAGTGGGCGTGGGATGCCAGAGCCTTGAGGTACGAGGAGTAGTCGGAAGCCTTGAGGTTGAAGCCTGTGGGGTCCTCGCCGTCCTTTTTTTTGGGGGGGTTCTGGTCAGATAGAGTGCTCTTTCTCTTACTGCGCGGGTGACATTTCCGTCGCTTACCTGAGCCCAAGCATCAATGTTGTCGGGGTCAACACCGTCGCAACCGAGGCTTGCGGCCAAGTCGAGACGCGCCTTCATCACGTCGACGACCTGGCTGTTCCTGATGTCGAGGTATCGCTCATCCTCGTAACCCTCGAGGGGCTTCTGGATAGCTTCCTCTGGAAATGCGGCGATATCGTTGTCCCAGTCCTGGACTGCCCCGCCGTTGAAATAGCAGATGACAATCTTCCCGGCAGCCTGAGATCATGGATTAGCCAATACGTTCTCTCTGGGGTGAACGGGAAGGGGTCAAGAGTATTCACCTTGAGAGTGGGAATCATGCCCCGGTAGGTGTCGGCATGCTGCAGGTCAATGTCCCATACATCGGCGTTGGCGGGCACGATGTCGCCGGTGCTGTCGTGCTTGATGGGCTCGTGGAGGATGATCTGGAACGACACACCGGGCTTCCACTTGCTCCAGTCAACTGCGCGGCGACTGAGACCGGCTGACGGCGTGGCGAGGCCGAGGATACCGGCCGGCGCCAGAGCCAGGGGGGAGAGTCTGGAGTGAACCATCTTGTCGTGGAGGGAAGAAGACTGATGATTTGGCGTACTGACCAAGGTTGGGAGTTGGAATGTGCCGTCAGTTATATATATGCAATTGAAGCGGATGGGTCAAATCAGGCAGAAGAGTAGCATGTCCCCTGAGACAATAAACGAGTTGACGATTTTGGTCAGACCGCGCCACAGAATCATTCGTCTTTGGCCGGGCGGGATATTCGAATGTCTCTCAATGAGACCGCTCAAAGGTCAAGCAACAGGCACGTCAGCAGACAGCCATGCTTTTCTTGTCAATGTGCCCTCTGACAAATGCCACTGGGGCGGGCATGTCGTGCGGCTCGAAATTGCGGCGATGTCACTCAAGGCATGGACTAAGCCGCATGTAGGCCATCGTATCCGGGGGAGTGAGAAATCGTGCTACGACCGGGATCCTTTCCCAGCGAAATTTCTCTTTGGCAACTCAATATTGGTTCCCCGTTTGCAGGCCCATCGCATGACGGAGCTGGGATTAAGCTTAAGTGCTCATAGAGAGGTGCGGTGTGATTGGGCAATTCGTGCGTCTCCGCGTTCAGCTTTGGCTGGAGATGGGGCGGCAGCTGGACTTGTTTTCCGGTCGTGTTCGGTGGTGGATGCGTTGCTCTAGGCAGCCAGATAAGATCGAATAAGACGCTGGCTTTTGGCACGTTACACCGCAAAAGTGCTCCCACCCCTTGCATTGGCCGGAGAGCGTCGCTGGACCTTTGCTCTATGAAATGCAACGTAATAAACCGAACTCCAAAGTACAAGTATTGCTAAACACCACGCCTCGTGGAGTCGATATGGAATCGCTCTTCGCAGATGTCGTACGTAGACGTGGAGTTCTCCAGTCTCGCAACCCCCCCAAAAATGGACGTGGCTGGGCGAAAGAGGTAGAAAGAAAGGGATGGTGGAAATTTTGAACAGAGTGGTATATTTCGTTGCGAGAGACAACTCTTTACGGTATCATAAAACGCCCCCAACGCCGTCATGGGCTACACGAAGTCCCAAGGACCTCAAACATAGCACTGCCCGTGGCTTTTTTAATACTCCATGGCTGAACCGACGGCCTCTTCGCGTGCTTTTCTGATGCTATCGTTCTCGGCCTCCCTTTCCTCTTTGAGTTTTTCCTCAACATCTTCCCTAAGACCGCCCAGATCGGGCGGGATGACCTGATACTGCACACTCGGAGCTGCCTGGACAAACCTCAGTTGCTCCGTCACATGCTGCACGAGGTCGTTGAGTCGCTTTTGCGGATTGCGGTTCGCGCGAGGCTCGCCCAAGATTTGCTCGAGGGTCGGGAAAAGCTCCTCATATCTAAACTGCTCTCTCCAAGGAGCGTGCGTCGGAATGATGGGGTCGATCTTGTCCTGGCAGTTGATGGCGATACTCGTCTCAAAGGCCCATGCGCGAGCCACGTTTCTAGGCGTGTACCCGCCACCTCCAAAGAGGATCATGGGTACGTTGAACTTCTTGCAGAACTCGACGCAGGCGCCGTGCCCTTGCACCTGCAGGTTGAAGCGACCCAGACGATCGCCGGCGAGAGAGTCGGCACCGCATTGCAGAGCGATAGCGCTTGGACGGAACTTTTCCATGCATTGGCCGATGACATTCTCGAAGAGCCACTTGTACTGCTCATCTGTGATTCCGTCGTTCAGGGGGACATTGATGGCATGGTGAGCACCTGGGTTGTGCTCATTCTTCGGGCCGTTGTCATCCAGACCGCCTGTGCCGGGGAAGAAGTTGAGAGGATCGTATTTGTGGAACGAGACCGTCATGACACGGTCGGTGGAGTAGAAAGCCTCCTCGACGCCGTCTCCGTGGTGAACATCGATATCAATATAGAGAACGCGGGGATAGCAGCGTAACAGCTGCAGGATGGCGAGGACGATGTCATTGATGTAACAGAAGCCAGAGGCCTCGGCTTTCTTTGCATGGTGAAGACCGCCTCCCCAGGACACAGCAATGTCGGACTGCTGGGAGCAGATCTTTCGCGCGGCATCGAGGGAGCCGCCTGCTGACATGGAGCAGTAGTCGTACAGACCCTCGAAGAGGGGACAGTCGGAGCCACCGAGGTTGAACTTGAGATCGGGGTTGGCGTTATCAACATCCCGCGGAACAGGCTCAGGAAGGACGGTGCCCAGAAAGTCCAGATAGTCGTCAGAGTGGAAATCGTTGAGCTCTTCGTAAGTGGCGGCGCGGGCAATGTAGTTGTCCATGGCGAAGGACATGCCGTAGGAGTAGATGAGACTCTTTGATAGGGTGAGGCGCCAGGGCTTCATGGGATGGGTCTGACCAAAGTGATGCTTCTCCATCTCGGGGTTGCAGTGAAAGGAGACGGTATATCCTTTGGGGCGGGTGATGCCCGATTCGAGAGCGGTGCGCTTGCATTTGTTGAGATACCTGGCTTCATCGAGCTCGCTGGCCTTGCCCAGAGGTGTGTACTCCTCGACAATGTCGTCTTTGTCGGCCCGATGGGGAAGATAATTAGGCTTCGGTGCACGAAATCTGTAGGCGTTTACGTCCATGATGCAGGTGAAGGCGACGGCTATACCGCCGAGGCTCCCGAGATTGGGCCCTGGTGTTGGCTGTGATGCTTTGCAATGTTCAAGAATGGCTGACACTGGTGTGTAGGCGATGGAGATGACAAATTGACACTGTGGGAATGTTGCGCCGTGGAGGATGCGGTTGGTGCCGTGTCTGATACGTGCGCGATTCTCGGAGCGAATGCGGGTGCTGAAAAAGCTATGCTATAGGTCCGTGGCGTCGTTGTTGTTGATTGCGATGCGAATGGGAGATTTCATTGAAAGGCTGAATGAGTGCAGGTTCGATTGGATGAGATCCAATGTGACAGGCGTCGGAGAAGAAGCCGCTACTGGCCACTAAGGCAGCCCAAGCCCAGGGCACCAAGGTCGAGTTCGAGATCGTAGTGGCTGGTGTGGCGTGCAGGGGCCACCAAGTGTGTGCACCAGCCTCAGTGTGGCTCAATCTCGAGGTTTCTGGTTCCTTCCGGATGCCAGGTCAGGTCCCAAGGTGCACAAGATGTACCTGTGGACTTTGTCCGGATTTTGCCTCTCATGGTTTTTGCATGCCACATCGCTACCTAGAAACAAGAGTACGCATCCTGCTGTGTGTAACGTATTCGGAGTCATCAAGAACAATAGGCTCCTGTCCATTTAACTGAGGTACGTGCCTTCGAAGGCACCACCGCGGACCCGCTAAAAACATGCAATGCCCAATGGAACATGTCCACAGGCTCCGTGCCAAAGCCCAAAGGTGGCCTGGCAGTCGGAGGCTAAAACTCCCGTCTCCGCCAGTCTCGTCTCAGCTTACTGGCCGGATGCCCTGGACTGGACTGATGGGAGGAACGAATTCGCAAACTTGCCCGCCGCCAAACCCAACGCGACACGCACCAGCCGATTTCCCTCACAGAAACCCAGAGCTGCCACCGCACCACACACCCGCAACTGGACCACAAACGTGATTCCAGCCTCTTCCAACCCCACCCTCGCGCGTCGAAAAAAAAATTCACGTCGCTTTCCCGGCAGGGACGTATTATTAAATAAAAACATTCCGGGATCACAGGCAGGGCCCGACCGTCGCCGCGACTCGCCTCGCTCCGCCTTGCCTTGCCTTGCCTTGCCTTACGTGTGATCTGGATTTGGTCTGGAGCCTCCGTCGACTACCCGTCGGTCCAACCTCGACCAGGTGAGCCAAGCCAGTCATTAAGCACTCCGTTGTCGACGCTCCTGGCGGCGCGACTCTTGCTATCCTCCCTCCTTTCACACTGTCTTCAACTGCGGTATACCGAGATCACACATATCGTGGTCGCGGTCCGGAGTTTGCGGTTCGTCGACGTGGTCCTGAACCTGCGTCGGTCAGCCTACACGACGGTCACCGATCTGCTGCCGCGCCATCACCGTCATACTGCGTGCCACTATTCCCACTTGCCTACCTTACTGTTGGGCCTTTGCTCTACTTCTACTCCGCACCTGCCCTGCCTATCTTATCTCGTTTCTTCCTGCTTCTGATGGCCTCGGGTCACGGCCGTCTCACCATTCTTTACCCTCCTTCAGTCGTTGCCTCCCACCTTGCCTGCTCCCGGCCGTCACAATAGTCGCCGCCGCCTCGTTTGGCGAGCACCTCCACTGCGCGCTCATCCTACCTGCCGCCGCCCTTCCCTGCGCCCTTGCCTAAGCACATCGTCGCCGCCTCCGCCGTTTTGTTGCCTCGTTCTGTTGCATACGTCAGCTTCTGCATACTTGGAGCGCATCGTTGACTCAAGATGCCTAGAGACGACCTGTCCATCGACTTCGTCAAGAGGATGCCGGCAGCCGAGGCTCTTGACCCGGCCATCATCCTTGACGACTGGATCAACCGCGTCCAGAACCTCCCCGAGGAGATCCGGTTCTTGCAAGATGAAATCGCCGACAAGGATCGTCAGTACGGCGACTGCGTCAAGCTGATCGAGGACCGCGATGGGAAGATACAGAAATGGATCAAGACGAACGGGAGCCACGAGACGAACCCTCGCGAGGATGGCATGAGGACACAGATGCGCGAGAACTATATGCGCGCCGACCAGCTGGCCACCGAGAAGATCGCCCTGACCCAGAAGTTGCAGCTCATAATGGACAAGCATCTGCGGAACCTGGACCAGCACATCAAGATGCTGTACGACCGAAGCGAGCCTGGATTCACCGACCCCGACGAGTGTCCGTCGCTGCTACGCCCAAGCGCGGCAAACCATTCAGCTCCGTCCGCCCGGGCCGTCAACCCAGCGAGCCACTTGGCCGGGGCCATTACGGCTACCCCGTTGAACCCGATCGTCAACTCGTCGAGCCCCGCTACCGTCCGCGTTGGTAACCCGCAGGTTCGAAACACAATATCGCAGCAGCACGCCTCCTCGGCACCCGCGACACCGGCTGCCGCTAGCATGATAATGAACCGC
The DNA here is from genome assembly GCA_027406005.1 of Colletotrichum horii. Taxonomy (NCBI): domain Eukaryota; kingdom Fungi; phylum Ascomycota; class Sordariomycetes; order Glomerellales; family Glomerellaceae; genus Colletotrichum; species Colletotrichum horii. Next base: position 4,123,122 of record JANVYB010000001.1, on the reverse strand, counting down.
CAGGCAAGAGAAAGCTCGGCAGGACCAGGAAGTGGCGCGCCTAAGAGGGGCCCGCGGTCCAACTCCGGACTGGGCAGCTTACCGGCGACCTCGAGCGGGCTGGCGAGGCATTCCTCCCTCGGTCCGGGCACCCCGAAAGGTGCTACGAACCCGGGCCCCGGCGGTGCTGTGCGGGCTGGTAGCGCCGGGCCGCGGTCGTCATCGACGAAGGCTGCTAGTGTGTCCGGCATTAGGAAAGGAACACCTGGCGCCGCAAACCGCAAAAAGGGCACTATTGCCAATGGCAACAAGTCGTCCTTGTCCCGCGTGAAGAAGGCAGGGAGCCGCAACTCTCCGGCGTCGACGGCAGACAGCGAGTTGTCGGATGCCGAGAGTGGCAGTGGCGACGACGGCGATCGAAGCAGGGCAGACCGGGCAAGCGGTACACCAGCGCGTGACGGCAAAGACGGGGATGGGGACGACAGCATGCTCGACGCCGAAGACGACGAGGCCGGCGACGACAAAAAGTACTGCACGTGTCAGAATGTCAGCTTTGGCGACATGGTGGCGTGCGACAACGAGGATTGCCCTTATGAGTGGTTCCACTGGTCATGCGTCGGCCTTAAGAGCGAGCCTAATGGGACATGGTTCTGCCCCGTGTGCTCGGAGAATATGGAGAAGGAAAAGCTGCAGAAGAAGAAATGAGACTGACTGGCTGCGCCGAGCAAGGCTGCAACTCGAGTGTGATTATACCCTTTGGAGGCCGAGCCGCGAGGGCGTCGGCCGGTGGTGGACGGCTATTCGGCGTTATGGTATGGATACAGTTCATGTTTTTGACAAGCGAGACACGAAGTAGTCTAGCAAGACTCATACGATAAGAAAAACAACATATCCTGTTCATCTTCATCTTGATAAACAAGCAGAACCTCGATGGTGTTGCTTCGTACAGTGCTGATTCGTCGCCGAGAATGGCAGGCTCTCGGGAACCCTTCTCAAGCGCCGAAGCCCCTGGAACTTCAGCCCAACCACAAGGACGATCCCTTGGCCGTGTGTACACAAGCTCAAAGCAGGACGGCTGGGTTGCCCCCACGTGGGACGCATGAGGGAGCCTCATTTGATAGTGGTCTGTTCGCAACCACACTGCGTAGGTCACGTTGAGAGATGTGAGTTTGGGGGTTCAGCTGCAGCATAACCTATTTTCGTTGCTTTTCCAGGGGGTCGATGACATTTCGCCAGTTGTGTTTCGTTTCCTTTAACCACCCCTGCACCGGGAAAATTGAGGTCGACCTGAAGCAGATTGCCAGGCGCCCCATTTGAGGGTTCAGCTGGTGGACAGACAAGTCGAGGCCCGTCGGGAAGACCATGAAAGATGGCTATTATTGACAATGGCGTCAAGAGAGCAAATTGCACTATGGAACATTTCTGGACGGGCGGCGGCAGGGGTCCATTGTGGTGGTGGCACCGGTAACGAATAGTGTTGGCGCTGGACGGACGGCGATGGGCTTGGCTCCCGGGGCTGGAGTGGTGGGCAAAAACCAAGATCGGAGGTGATCCAAGCCCGGTGCTGGCCGGCGAAGCCCGATGCTACCTTGTTCCTCTGACCTTCGAGCCGAGCCAGATGGAACGATCGTGTTCGAGGCTGGAGCTGCAGAGGTTGTATTCTTTGCCTTGGACTAACTCCAAAGGCCCCAAAGTTCCCCCACCACGAAGCAATAGGTAATCAAACTCCCGACCAGACGGGACCAGACGGGATGGATTTCACCGGGGACCCGTCGACTCTCCTGGCTGGGGACCGACCCAAACGAGACCAAGTGGGAATTGGCCCGCCCGGGGCGCAGATGCCGGTACTCAGGGGGCGGCGGTTCACAGCGGTAACTTACAAGAAACCTGTTATCTGTCACGTTGTCCCGTATATCGGGGATCGCGAAGCGCGAGCATTCGGGAAACACTCCGAAGAGGCCCGGTGGGATCTGGGCAGGCCATTGCCATTGGACGACGAACTGTTGCCGTCGATCTTGATGGTGTTAGCAAAGGTGGTGGTTGCAGCCGTATCATGGTGTTTAGCAGACGGCAAAATTGCACACGAAGCTTCAGCCGCTGGTTGAGCCTTTTTTTGACGCGATCAATTTAGCGACGTCGGAAAGTTCAGGGTGGTGGCGAGATTTTATGGGCGATGGGCATGTCGTCGTTGGCGAGTCCGACGTACGGGAGGGCGGTCAACGCAGCCAACCCTCTTTCAGGTGCGATGATGGCGTACCGAAAGCATAGATGTCCGGACGGTTTGCTGCTTGCAGATGTGAAATGGCGGTGCACTCCGGGCGGGTGGGACTGGAACGCCGAGGGGCATGCGCAAAGGCGCGGTGAAGTCAAATAGAGTCGTAAGTGCTCAGAGGTAAAGTAGGTGAGAAAATGGGTACTGGGCAAGGTATTCATTCTGTGGCGAGTGTTCTGTTCGACAGCTCATCTCACAGGCGGCGGGGATGTTGGGTGGTGGGGGTTGTGGTATTTCAGGATCCCAATTATGATTAGCGTAGCGGAGAGTCAATGTACGCAGTAGCGAGAAGACTGCCCGGCTCCGCAGACGATGGGGATTGGTGCCTTTTTTTAGTGCACGCATGGCTGTTCTGTGGTGCCTTAGTGAGCGGTTGTCTGTCTGAAGGTCTTGGACGGCTCCCGCAGCCGCGATGCGTCGGGGGGGCAAGGAGAGAGCTGTCCCTGCATGATGCTGTTGGTTGCTGGGGAGAGGTTCGAGGAAGCTTCATGTCGTGGCCGAGACACAGAAATGTGCTCAAGTCTTTTTTTTTCTTTCTTCTCGCATGGCATGGCATCCGAATGTCTTGCCCCGAGTTGAAGTTGGCCTTGCCGCATTGAGCAGTGGAGGTCGTTCTGCGGTCCAAATTGAGTTGAGTTGAGTTGACATGACACTTGTGACGTGCGGCAGATATCCGCATCCTCCAGTATCTGCATGTTGCGACCGAGCACTGGGCTGGGCTCAGGGCCAGTTGGTGGTCGGTGGTTGATATTCGATGTTTGTACACATGCATAGATTAACATCAGCTTCCGGGTCGTATCTCGGAATTTTTTTTGCTTTCGCCGCCGTCATCATCGTTATCATGTCCCCCCCCCCCCCTCCCCCCTCCTCTTCCCGCGTAAGCTGCAGCTTGCTGTACGGTCGCCGCCGCCGCCTTCCTTCCATTGGGCGTCGCTAGTCTGGAACGCCACAGGGGTCGTCGAGAAGGCGGTGGCCAGCCCAGGCCAGCTCAGCGGAGGGTTGCAACAAGATGGACTGGAATGGGCTCAAGGGCTTGCGTCAGGTACCTTTTTTTCTTTTTTTCTTTTTGGTCCTCCTTAGCTCCAGGTAGGCGTGGTCGTCGGTCGGGTCGAGCGGTCGAGTTGGCCGGTAGCTGTTCTCGCATGAAATGGAGACGATGAATACGAAGAAGCGGACATTTGGTGCAAAATCATAATGCAATATGACAGCACGAAGCTTTTCTCTCGAGGTGTTCCGTTGATGGAGGTGCCAGCCCAGGGACCAGGCCAGCCCAGGCCAGCTGTTCAGGTGCAGGTGGTGGAGGTGCACCTCAGTGTTAGGTTGGGTGCCTCCAGTGTCCTGCATGGAACACAGCGGCCCCCCCCCCCCCCCCCCCCCCCCCCCCCCCCCAAATTCTTGTCCGGCTCCCCTTGGGCTCCTGGCTCCGTGGGCTCCCCTCTCCTCCAGGTCCCCCTCCCCGAAGCTGCGGTGGGTGGGTGAATGGATGAGAATGTGCAGCGTGTGTCGCGTCCCCTCCAGACTCCTGGCTCCCGGGGGGGAACGAGGTGAAATGAAAATTGGCAAATGCGAACTGGGTTCCCACAGTGATATCACCGCTACATAAAGGGAAATCCCCGTCCACCTTCGCCATCTGTGGCCCTTGGGATCTCTCCTTTTTTCCTCTCTCTGCATCCAATTCAACCATCCACACTCGCTCTTTGTTTGTTGTCGTTGCCGTTGCCGTCGTTGCTACCTACTGTAAGTTGGGTCCGTCTTCGTCTTCGTCTGCTGCCGGCTGCTGCTGCTACATGTACAACCGCCGTCTCGGTTGTCACCGCTGATCTACCCGTCTCCTACTCCAACCGAAAGCTGGGTTGCTCTTGCGTTCGTCCCATGGCGAGAAGCACCTCACTTCGCCCCCTTCCTCCGCCATATCACCTTCCTCCGCCATATCACCTTCCCCCGCCTTCCCCAAGCTTCACTGTACCTGCTCGGTTGTGCCTCTACCGGAATTCGTGCTTCTCGTCGCATGGAGAAGCTCAAGAATTACGTCAGGCTACACAGATACCTTTGAGCTCCTAGTCTCAGCACTTTTTCTCCCCCATCCATCCATCCCACGGCCAATTCCCTGTCGCCGTATGCTCTACCCCGCCGTCTGCGATTTCCCATCCTGTTTTTTCCCCTTCCTTCCACAATATTCTGCCTCCTACAACCTCTGAGAGCCCGCCAGAATCTTCTCTTTGAGCTCTTTCACAGCCCGGTCGCGTTTGCTGACACTCATTCTCCCCAGTCCAACCTCACTCACCGCGAAACAATCAAATACTCGCCCGCAATGGCTCAAGCGATTAAGAGCGCTCTGCCCACTCACCTGTCTCCTCTTGGAGGCAAGGCTGATGACGCCGAGTTCACCTCCCGCCACCACGGCAAGACGAGGTCTCACATGGTATATATTGTCCTCTGCTTCTCCCACCCTTCTCACGCGGCTCTGGGCGGTACCAACTGAAGTGTCACGACGGGGCTCTGCTTCTCCCATGGGGACGCCATGAAACGAATTGTGCAATGTGAGCACGAGTAGCTACTCGCTGCTCTGTGTCGCCCTGCCCGCGCCATTGCCAAACACTGCTGTGCTTCTGGTGCACCTGTCTCCTGGTACGAGCAGTGAATCTTTAGATGGCCTATCAAGCCAGTGGCATAGCGAAACAGGCAGTAGTGCGCGGCTTTGCCGTCTTATGGATTCTGGCAATCTGAAGGACGAAGCAAAACGCGTTTAGGCGTCTCTTAGGGGAAAACAACAAGCTGGCCGTAATTGCACATTGGCCCCGCCGCAGATCACTTCACGACAGCTTCATGGTGCCCCACTCAACAGGGGGCCGCAATTACAGCCAAAAACTAGTTGCAAATGGAAGACTGACAATATCCCTTCCAGGCTTTCGAGAACACTTCCACCAGCGTTGCCGCTGCCCAGATGCGCAATGCTCTCACCACCCTCTCTGAGACGGTCACCGACCCCGAGCAGAAGAAGGTCAGTAGTAATAATCCAAGCGCGTGTACGAGAACGCCCAATGCTGACCCCTGCCACAGCTCTTCGAGACCGAGATGGACAACTTCTTCGCCCTCTTCCGTCGCTACTTGAACGACAAGGCCAAGGGCAACGCAGTGTAGGTCTACAATGGAAAAGAAGGATAAACAACGAGCTCAGGCTAATGAACGATCAACAGTGACTGGGACCGCATTGCTCCCCCGGCTCAGGGCCAGGTTGTTGACTACGAGGACCTCGCCAACTCCGAGTCCGTTCAGTTCCTCAACAAGCTCGCCGTCCTCAAGCTCAACGGTGGTCTCGGTACCTCCATGGGTTGCGTCGGCCCCAAGTCCGTCATTGAGGTTCGTGACGGCATGTCCTTCCTGGACCTGTCCGTCCGCCAGATCGAGTACCTCAACCGCACCTACGGTGTCAACGTTCCCTTCATCCTCATGAACTCGTTCAACACCAACGACGACACTGCTGCCATCATCAAGAAGTACGAGGGCCACAACGTCGACATCCTCACCTTCAACCAATCAAGATACCCCAGAATTCTCAAGGACTCGCTCCTCCCCGTCCCCAAGACGTACGACTCTGCCATCAGCGACTGGTACCCCCCTGGTCACGGTGACGTTTTCGAGTCTCTGTACAACTCTGGCATTCTCGACAAGCTCATCGAGCGCGGCATCGAGATTGTCTTCCTTTCCAACGTCGATAACCTGGGCGCCGTCGTCGATCTCCGCGTCCTCCAGCACATGGTCGAGACTGAGGCCGAGTACATCATGGAGTTGACCAACAAGACCAAGGCTGACGTCAAGGGTGGTACCATCATCGACTACGAGGGCTCTGTCCGTCTCCTCGAGATCGCACAGGTCCCCAAGGAGCACGTCAACGAGTTCAAGTCCATTAAGAAGTTCAAGTACTTCAACACCAACAACATCTGGCTCAACCTGAAGGCCATCAAGCGCGTCGTCGAGAACGACGAGCTTGAGATGGAGATCATTCCCAACGGAAAGACCATTCCCGGTGACAAGAAGGGCGAGTCCGACATCTCCATCATCCAGCTGGAGACCGCCGTCGGTGCTGCCATCCGTCACTTTAAGAACGCCCACGGTGTCAACGTTCCCCGTCGCCGCTTCCTGCCCGTCAAGACCTCCTCCGACCTGATGCTCGTCAAGTCTGACCTCTACACCGTCAAGCACGGCCAGCTCCAGATGAGCTCCAGCCGCTTCGGCGACGCCCCTCTCATCAAGCTGGGCAGCGACTTCAAGAAGGTCTCTGACTTCGCCAAGCACATCCCGTCCATCCCCAAGATCATTGAGCTGGACCACCTGACCATCACCGGTGCCGTCAACCTCGGCCGCGGCGTGACGCTCAAGGGCACTGTCATCATTGTCGCGACAGAGGGCAGCACCATTGACATCCCCCCTGGATCCATCCTCGAGAACGTGGTTGTCCAGGGTAGCTTGCGTCTGCTTGAGCACTAAATGGCTCTGGCGTGTTTGTGTATTTTGAGCATTTCACAGCAGAGGTCACGATGCGCGGTAAAGCATCTTGGATGACACTCTGAAAACGCGATGGGATAATAGAAATAAAAACGTTCCCCAAAAAGGCGGCACACCTGCATGCCCTTGGCAGTAGCAGTATGAATTTGATAGCATTTTAATAGGCAGCACTGCGTGTTCATGCTCTTGACAAAATTTCTTTTCGGGCCATGTAGGATGTGATGTCGACGCGTGAGGTGTGATGCGAATACGACTGACACGGCAATGATGGATGTCCAGGAAGGTTAGCGACTGCTGCCAGCCGTGCACCAGCCGGATTGCGACCGACCGTCTCCGGGTGGAGGCTGGCCTTTGGCCTACCTGGCTTGCAGTCCATATCAATTGGCGCCGACTAGCGGTGAGGGACGGGAAAAGGAACGAGGACGCGCGCGACTGCATGACGGGTCCCTGTCCCGGACCTGCGAAGGCGGGTAATATTGCATGACTTGGGGGGGGCTGCCGGTTTCCGCGCCGCAACATTTACAATCTCATGCGTCGTTGTGTTGAGAAGAGGCCCTGTTTCTAACTTGTAAGTTTTCGTACGGATTCGCCGACGGGGGGGGGGGGGGGGGGGGGACTGGATGATATATTAACCCTTCAACAAAGACCTGATCAGGTCCCACCGACTAATGCTGAGTGTGAGACCTTCATTCGCCGTCTCTTCCAGTCGTTGACAACCGTGGATCACCCTGCGACAAGGAGAACACCGGCCAACTGGCCCCCTACTTGATTCGGCATCTTATTTATGCTCGTGACGGATACACCAAATTCCTCTCTACCTTGTCAACTCCACCTCGTCTGCACACTAACCCCGACCCAATCGATCCTGTCTCTCCGCAACACCCACGAACCAGTAGCGAACGGGAAATGGGTAGCCTCTACAAATCGCCGGCCCTGCCGTATTGGCAGGTCAACGTGCCGCCGGAGCACCGGACCGAAGAGTGTCCGGAGGGCCTCCGCAACCTCTCCGCCAAGGACGTGGGGATCCTCAGCACGCCGGACGCCGAGTACGCCCCGCAGTCGTGGGAGACCGTGCAGCGCTTCGTCGCCACGAACCGGCTGGACCTGTTCCAGCGCGTGCCCTCGGAGCTGCGGCGGTACCGGCTCTTCGTCCATCAGCTGATCCAAGAACACGGCAGCGTCATGAACTTTGTGCTGAGGTGCCGGCTGGGTTGGGAAGAGCCGTTGGTGTCCAAGGGAAAGCCGTTTGAGCTCGAAGAGGATCTGAAAATTCTGGTGAACGACTGGCCGTACGGCATTGACGAACGGATCGTGCATCTCGTTGTCTGGACCAAGTTCGAGCTGGAAGAAGATCTGGCGACGGGTGATTTGACGGAGCCGGCGAGGGGTGAGATTGAGGCCTACGTTGACAAGACCTTCCGGTCGAGGACGAAGCCTGATTCGGTAGGTGCTTTGTATTTGGCTGGGGCGAGTCTCGAATGGCTAATCATATTGTCAGGTCATCTGGTTTAAAAACTGGAGGAGTCTCAAGTCCGTACATGCTGTCGAGCATTTCCACGTCATGCTCTTCGACCCGGATGCCGAATTCATCAAGGACATCACCAACGGAGATGTTCCGCAGTGCGAAAAGTTTCGGGCGTGGTGAGGAGACAGCATTAGAGCAAGGTTCACGATTCGCAACGACGGCGAGCAAACACGGCATCGCCGTTGTCTTCAGCATTGTTACGCCCAGAGAGCACAAAACGAGGGAGCATAGACCTTGGTGGGGAAAGTTTGGTTTACTATGCGCGGGCACTGACGAGCTCTCTGTACTCGACGCGCGAGGCCTCGGCCATTGTAATGGCCGTCGGCTTTTCCATCGCCACTTTAATAACCCAGCCCGGCGCCTGCGAGGCAGAGCACGCGGCGACGTCCTTGATATCCCTGCGGATCCTCTGTGTGATGGCGGGGCCAAGGGCTTCGAGAGTCTCAAAGGACGAGTCTGATAGCGTCTTTGTCCCGGAAAATGTTAGTTTGTCACTCAGTAGACGGGCACAGGAGAATGTTCTAAACAACCAGGAATTATAAATACAAGAGAGAAGGGATAGACTGACCTTTACAACGATAGACTCTATGCCGACGTACACGTCCTCTGACACGTCAAACTGCTCAATCTCCACGTCCGCCGCAAGAATCTGCCTTGCGAGTCTCTCATTATCGTTTACACCAATTAGAGTGGGCACCCGCAGGTCGTGAAGGCGAAGACAAGAGCTGCGTACAACGACCGGTGACGGGCCTCCATGAGGACAGAAGACGGCGGACGCAGACAGACTAACGGCGCTCCCGAGGAGAGACGACTTGGGTAGCGTGACGTTCAGGTTCATATACCGAACCAGCGAGAGCATATCCCGCAAGAAACCAACGCTTCCCTCCTCGGCAGGGACATACTGTCCATCGAGAGAGAGGCCGGTCAGATCGGCCCAGATTTGACCAACCGCATCCCGGAGGCAAACATGCGAGGGCTTGCCGGCCGATTGTGCCTTCTCATTGATGCCCCCGAGACTGGCGAGGATGGCCTTGGCGAGCAACCCGTAATGCACTGTGTCGTCGCTGACACGGTCCGAGGAGGACGCGGCGTCAAAGGGGCTTGCCATTGACAGTTCCGCCGACACGCGGACCGGCTGCGACTTGTTCTCACGGCCCCAGGCGTCGGTCCCGGCCTGGATGGTGCTCTGTAGATCGCGGACGCGGATCACGGCGAAGGGCTCGCCGGCTTCGGCACGGACTTGCCACGAGGAAGCTAGGCGAGGGGCTGCCATGGTGGGAATGAAGCAGCTGGACTGTCCTGCAGTGAATCTGACGGCGGCGACTCTGAGTATTCGACCAAGTTGACAAGCGTCGTGATGATTGACGGATGTCTGTGAGATGAGAGGGAGTCATTTGGTGCACGCCAGAGATTGGTGTCTTGCGCACTGGGTACAAGCCCCTCTGACGCAGAGCCTGTACGGGGCCCACCGCCTAGTTTTGGTAGAATGTGGTCGACTACGCTCAAGAACAATGTCATGACTGCAGCGCTTTCTGTTTGAGATAGGACAGTGAGCAATTACGATCAGATTCTGTTGTACGTTGCAGTACTCAGATCCGTTCTAAGCATCGAGATATTTAGACGGCACGGCTGGGAATACAAATAATTACACGAATTCATTATTTTGGTTATTGGCTGTCTCTACACACAGCAAGGTTAGATTGCGTAACCTTTAGAGCACCTCTGCCGCTCGAGATATGGCGTCTGCGACCTTATATACCCAGGAACTTGCGCAGATCCTCCGTGTCACGGGCGGTCCATGTAATCTTGGCCTTGATGGAATCGGTAGACTGCGATAGCGCTCGAACGTAACCCTTCTTGTCCTTCGCGGCGAAGAATTTGTCGACCTGGTCCAGCTGTTCTTGCTTCGTGAGACCGCTGGTGCAGTAGCTAACGATGCTGCCAATCATAGAAGACTGGGCAGGGAACTTGGTGTAGATCTCGTCCCACCTCGTCTGCATCCAGTCGAACAGAGCCTCAATGCCACTCTTGCTAGACCGCAGGCTGCCGATGGGGATGTAAACATCCTGGTCGCGGATCTTGCCGCTCAGCAGCATATCCAAAGTACGTTGTCTAAGCTTAGGGTCACGAGCCTGTCCCAACGTGCGCAGGGCGCTGTTGCGTTCGTCGCTCGTCTCAGCGGTCTCGTAGTACTTGAGCACGGCATCGTACTACAGTGTTTTCGTCAGTTGATAAATCGCAGAAAAAAAAGGGAAAAAACTCACCTCCTTCTCGCCGCCGTACTTCAGCACGATAGAGAATGCGGAGCTTCTGATGTTCGGGTGAATGGCGGTCTTGTCTCCAGCCGCAAACTTCTTAAACATCTCCCGCGCCGCGGCAAGAACCTTCTCGTCGCCAGCCATACCGGCCGCACCAAACATGAGGGCCTTGTACTGCTGCTCGACGTGGCCGTCAGCGCTGGAAAAGTTCCAGCCCAGCTTGTGAGCCATGCCGCTGACAATGTTGCGCTGGAACTCGGTCAACTTGTCGACAACCTCCTCGTCCTCGATCCATGCCATCTTGATGGACCCAAGGCGAGTGAGGATCTGGTCCCAGACAAGGTACTCTGCCTCGCCGGCGTTGCTCAGAGCCTTGAATAGACCCAGGCAAGAGGACGTCTTCTGGTAGCCCGAAGTAGCCAGCGCACTGGTGTCGGCCACAATACCGACCCTGTCCTGGACAGAGAGAAGCTCAGCAGCGTTGCCAAGCTTCTCAAGCCTCTCAATGCCGTACTTTGTGCGGTAGAATCCGGTGGAGTCGGCGTTGATCTTGAAGAAGTCGGCGTCCGCGACCTCGAATTGGGCATCGCGTGTTGTGAGCATTAAGTCCTTGTCGACACCGCCCTTGGTGCGGACATTCAGAGAGATGGGATACAGGACCTTGTCCTCCTCGGGCTTGACGTCCCCGGTGGTAAGGAAACGGTGCTGCTCCACGCTGATCGAGTTGCCCGCCTCGGTGACAGACACGACAGGGTACCCGACATTCTGGGTCCAGATGTTCATAATGGAACCGACATCCTTGCCGCTGGCTTCACTGAGAGCTTGCCACAGGTCGTTTGTCGTGGCATTTCCCCACGCGTGTCGCTTGAGATATTTCCGGACGCCCTCCATGAAGACATCCTCGCCCAGGAAGGCTGAAATCATGTGAACGACGCAAGAACCCTTGGCGTAGCTGATGCTGTCAAAGATTTCATTAATCTCCTCGGCCTTGTGGACGGGAACTTCGATGGGGTGGCTGCTCCTGAGGCCGTCGAGGCCAAGGGCCGCCTGAAGATCCTCCCTGACGAAAGACTCCTTGAGCTTCCACTCGGGGAAAAACGCGTTCAGAGAGTATCGGGATGCGAACTCGGCGAATCCCTCGTTCAGCCATAAAGCGTGCCACCAATCGGGAGACACAATGTTTCCGAACCACTGGTGAGCAATCTCATGGGTAATGACGGTTGAGACACGCTCTTTGGCTGCGGCACCGCTTGTCTTGTCATCGAACAGGACCTCGACGGTACGGTAAGTCACGAGACCCCAGTTCTCCATGGCTCCGGCGGCAAAGTCGGGAATGGCGACTTGGTCCAGTTTCGGCAAGGGGTAGGGGAGGCCAAATGCTTTCTCGTAAAACTCCAAGGCCTTGACACCAATCTCCAGCGCGTAGCGTCCTCGCTCGATATCCTCGGAGGGGGGCGCGTAGACGCGAAGGGGCACCCGGAAGTCGTTGTTCTCAATGTAGTTGAGCTCTCCGACGATGAAGGCGACGAGATAGGTCGACATGACCGGAGACTTGTTGAACCGAACGGCCTTCTTTCCCGCGGACAGCTCCTTCTCTTCGGCAACGTCCATGTTGGACAGACACGTCAGGCTCTTGTCGGCAACAAGGGTGACGGTAAACTCTGCCTTGAGCGCAGGCTCGTCAAAGCAGGGGAAGGCCCGACGAGCATCGGTAGGCTCCATCTGACTGGTAGCTAGAATGCCCTTGGAACCGTCAGGCTTAGGGTAGTATGAGCGGTAGAAGCCAGCCATCTTGTCGTTCAGTTCGCCAACGAATTTGATTTCAAGAGTACCCTTGGCGCCCTTGGTGAGACGGTCCTTGAACTCGAAGGTGTGCGTCTGCTTTGGCTCATCGTAGGTGATGACCGGGTCGCTCAGGCTCTTTTGCTGGCCCTCGGTCGACAGAGACAGGGCGGCATGCTTGACCTCAATGTCGAGCGTGTTCAGGGAAACGGTGTTTGAGTCTTCGGCAACGTCGAAGTCAATCTTGACGAGACCGTCGAATTTGAGCGTCTCGAAGTTGGGCTCGAGGGTCAGATCATAGTGACGCGGGACGACGTTGGTGGGCAGCTGTTCTCTGGGGTAGTTTAGCGTGCCTGCGCCGGCAGCTTCTCCGTGCCTGCACATATTTCGTTTGTATGAGCAGTATCGTGTGGCGGCGAGGCGCTGGGGGTTTTGGAGTCGGACGTGTCGTCTGGGAGGGGTAGCTCGGGAGGTGGAGGTTTGTTGCGTTGAGAATGCACTATGTGTTCTCAACTGGTAAGGTCTGTGTCGCCCGTTGTTAGTCAATGAATGGCTGCTGCAGTGTATGCTGCCGGTGATAATCCGGCAGGAGAACCCACATGCGCGCAAGTGGTCGTCTGGTCGATGTGATGCGTGATGTCAAATCGACCGTACGTTTTGCTACGAAACGGAAAGCCATGAAGGAGGGGGCGGGGGCCAGAGCAACAAAAGAACGAAAGCGGTCAGTTCGGGCACCCAGCTACCTGAGGCAAGGTAAGGTAAGCTATGCACGTCTAAGGAAGGTACATGTAACGCGGGGTCCAATTTCAGAGAGGGGGAGGGGGATAGAAAGCTTCCAGAGGCTCCAGTCTCAGCCATGGGGATGCGCCGATGCAGGCCGCGCTGCCCGCCCGGATGCGCAAATCCAAGACTCTCCACCTTCTGCCTCAGGTCACCGACCCGTGTTGCTCTCTGCTCCGCCCGACCTCCACGCCAAGCCGCGTCCACCCGATTCGGCCCACAGCCGTTCCGAGCGTCCATCCCCCCGGAATCTGCCCTGGTCTTCCCGTGACGTTATTCATATCCGAACCCATGGCGCCGTTGGGAACCTCACCCGGGTGAAGTCCAGGAAATGCCCATGTGCCGCCGCATTTAGTCATCCACACGGATAAACGTTTACCAGGCAACTAAACACTTGAAGAATTGGCACAAAGCGAGTAGCTACGATGCCTACATCGATAACCTGAAGGCTTTCGAAGTTATCATTAACTTTGCCTCTCTCCCAGTGAGCATGCCGAAACAGGTGCACCAGACATTCTGCGACCAATGCTGGCGACGACTTCTTTATGTTGAGCCAGTGGCGCTAGGTGTGTGCGTGCTAACATTGGATGGCTGCCCGAGGCAACGATACTTTGCATATCAATGCCTGAAAGTATGATTCAAGCAGTGTCTGGTTGGGCTGTGTTGAAACGGCCTTGATCGTGACCATCACGCGCCACCAAAGAGTGTTGCGCCATGGCTGGAATCGGGGCTTGCAGATGGGTTGGCTGGGCTGTGAGCCCGGAGAATCTCGGCCACACCATTATATTAGACGGTGGCATTTCTAGGAGATGGACGAACCTCTGCCGGTGATTCGGTCCAAAGACGGGAAATCTAGGCTGGATAACCACCGTCCCGGCTCGGCTGGGAGCATGTTCTCCAGATATCGTGCAGCCACCGGACGACCAGTTTGTATGGACATACATTAACGGACTCTGAAGAACGGGGCCGGCATTTAAAGTTCCGAACTGTAGAGTGTCGGGCTATTGGCAGATACAAACGCAAGTATCTCGTGTGTTTTCGTCTGTCAGTTTCGGCTCGGTCGAAAGGACGGCCGAGTCGCGGGTAAAGCCATGTTGGTGGTGTTAGTCCCAAAGGAAACACGACCGACGTCCACTCCCCACGCCAAGGACCACTTCCCCGGGACAGAAAACAGACGTCATTCCCACTTTGGCTTCAAAGAAAGAGGTAAAAGGTACCATTTCCCATAGTATGACTTGCCTACAGATGTCTTACCCCGGCATTACTGGACGGGGTGACGGGGTCGGGCTCCATGATCGGGAAGAACCGCATTAGCACCTGGCTATTCCGAGCAACATCCTCGGGATAATCCATGGCGGCCAGCGCGTCCCGGACGTTTTGTGGAGTAGAACGACCATTGACTGATGGGAATTGCCAATGAGCATCTCGTCGTTGGACTGGGGTCCGGGAAAAAGACGTCTTGAAGATCGGGAATCGGGACCTGGAGATTGTCGAAGACGCGCTTTTACGCATCAGGCCCAGATTGAGCCCACTGGACACCCGACAATAGACGGTTGCAAAGCCGTTGTGCAGACGACGTTGGTGTGGGCAGCCAATCAGACGATGGTTCTGACATAAAGGCGTCAATCGACAAGACACCCAATGGCGAAAGCCTCCAGTCATTGTTCGGGACCGAGGTGTTTTGACATGGAGACACATGGGTGAGGCGAGATTTTGAAGCTGGATCTGTGGCTGGGGACGAAAATAGATGAGGATCCAATGGCGAGAGACAACAGCGGAAACGTGTCTGGTCGCATTGGCAGGGCAGCAATTTCTGATGCGCGGTTTGTTGAGGAGCGGCCCTCACCAAAGAAGCCGTGGCGGTCGTCGTGTTTGCTGAGTGGTGTTGCTAAGAATGGTACCATGAAACGAAGCTGTTTTGTGGTCGTTCTTGGCCTGTTTGAAGCTCCAGACCCATGTATCGCTTTAACAGGGCAGATGCCCCCGCCTTTCTCTAGGGTCCGGCCGCCAACGAGCAATTGGACGATGTCGAGATACCCACCAAAAAGAAGATGCGAGCAACATTGCAGCCCCGGGCTGAGGAGGTGGTGTACCTCAGTTAGGTAAGGCATGATACCTTCGTGCATGTACCAGATGGACTGCACCCTGACCGGGGCTGGCTGGGCTGGACAGGGAACACCTACGCTACGCTCTGGGCTCTGGCTCACCTCACCTCAGGTAGGCAAGGTGGGGTGGGAAGGGAAAGACCCCTCCAAAACACTGAACACACCTCTGCCACCTTCGTCCCTCCTTCCCCTCGACTGCTTTGGCACAACCATCCTCCTCTCCCATCACTGCAGCCTCATTTTTGCACACCAACTCAATTGCTGAGGTATAGTTCACGGCTTCTTCATCCTAAAATCACCCAAGTAAGTCATGCTCCATCCACGTCCAAGCCCCCTCTATCAAACCAGCTGCCCCGCCATGCCAAAGCTGTATGCCGTTGGCCGTGAAGCTTGCGAGAAAATCACCCCACCATGCCATCCCACCCTTGAGGCAATTGTTTTGTCCGGTCAAGGAGCACTCGCAAGCTTAGCAATTTCCCCGAATCGGTCCTATCATTGCCATTTGTTGACTCACCCACTTGTCTTTTTCCTGCTCCCTGCAATATAAAGCCTTCTCCTCCCCCCAAACTGTCGACTAACATCTCTCCTCTCCTTCCGCTAGGAATCATCCACCACACATAGATCACCATGGCCATTACCAAGATCCACGCTCGCTACGTCTACGACTCTCGTGGCAACCCCACCGTCGAGGTCGACGTCGTCACCGAGACCGGCCTTCACCGTGCCATCGTCCCCTCCGGTGCTTCCACTGGTACGTCCTTGTCCCCTCCGGTTTCCCTTCCCCGATTCATCATACATCGAGAAGAAATGGAAGTGATCAAACGCTGATGGCATCCAATAAACAGGCCAGCACGAGGCTTGCGAGCTCCGCGATGGTGACAAGACCAAGTGGGGTGGCAAGGGTGTCACCAAGGCTGTCGACAATGTCAACAGCATCATTGCCCCCGCCCTGATCAAGGAGAACCTTGATGTCAAGGACCAGACCAAGGTCGACAAGTTCCTCATCGACCTCGACGGAACCCCCAACAAGACCAAGCTCGGCGCCAACGCCATCCTCGGTGTCTCCCTGGCTGTTGCCAAGGCTGGTGCCGCCGAGAAGGTTGGTCTCGTCACAACACTGTGCTTTGCCTCGTCTGACTGTCTCTAGGGTGTCCCTCTGTACGCCCACGTCTCCGACCTGGCCGGAACCAAGAAGCCTTTCGTCCTGCCCGTTCCCTTTATGAACGTCCTCAACGGAGGCTCCCACGCTGGTGGCCGTCTCGCCTTCCAGGAGTTCATGATCGTCCCCTCGTAAGTTTGACTCGGAGCTCTGAACAAGCCGTGACGTGACCCCCGACTGACATGTGTTGCCCAGCGACGCTCCCTCCTTCTCCGAGGCCATGCGCCAGGGTGCCGAGGTCTACCAGCAGCTCAAGAGCCTGGCCAAGAAGAAGTACGGCCAGTCCGCCGGCAACGTCGGTGACGAGGGTGGTGTTGCCCCCGATATCCAGACTGCCCAGGAGGCTCTTGACCTCATCACCGATGCCATTGAGAAGGCTGGCTACACTGGCAAGATGAACATTGCCATGGACGTCGCCTCCTCCGAGTTCTACAAGGAGGACGCCAAGAAGTACGACCTGGACTTCAAGAACCCCGAGAGCGACCCCACCAAGTGGATCACCTACGAGGAGCTTGCGGCTCTGTACTCCGACCTCTGCAAGAAGTACCCCATCGTCAGCATTGAGGACCCCTTCGCCGAGGACGACTGGGAGGCCTGGAGCTACTTCTACAAGACCCAGGACATCCAGATTGTCGGCGATGACTTGACCGTCACCAACCCCCTCCGCATCAAGAAGGCCATTGAGCTCAAGTCCGCCAACGCTCTCCTGCTCAAGGTCAACCAGATCGGAACCCTGACCGAGTCCATCCAGGCTGCCAAGGACTCCTACGCCGACGGCTGGGGTGTCATGGTTTCTCACCGTTCCGGTGAGACTGAGGATGTCACCATCTCCGACATCGTCGTTGGTATCCGCGCTGGCCAGATCAAGACCGGTGCGCCTGCCCGTTCCGAGCGTCTTGCCAAGCTCAACCAGATTCTCCGCATCGAGGAGGAGCTCGGCAGCAACGCCGTCTACGCCGGTGCCAACTTCCGCAAGGCTGTTCAGCTGTAAGCTGGGTCAGTTTCTCATGACATGAATACCAAAACCGATACCTATTTCCTTCATTCAATATGACTTGAGGGATGGGATAAAAATTGATGAGACATGCCTGGCGTAGAAAGAAAGACGCGAGGGATGGATGGGAGCACCGATGATGAAACTCGTAGCTTACCGTACCTACCTAACTTGAATGAAAAAAAGTACATTTTTCCCAACTCGGCGACGCAAAAGTGTCAACATGCAAGAAACCGACGCCTCCGCCTCCGCCTCTGGCCAGGGATGTCCATGGAGAGCGGCAAGTTGGCAACACGTGAAGTTGGGCAACCCCGCCAGTTGCTCACCGCAAGATAGGCGCAGTATGCGGCGCTTCAGCATCGGCCCTTTGGTCTGGGCAGGCAGATTAAGGTCGCCTTAGGTAATACTGCACTCTAATCTCGATCGTCCCTTTCCAGCTAGCACGTTCTGCAGTGGAGCACGACAGAGGATGAGATGGAGCACAGGGCAGCCGCCAACTCAGCTTGTGGACCAGCAACTCGAGCTTCAGGCTGTGTGGTGCAAGGTGAGCCATGTCGCAGCAAGAGCGTTGTGGCAGACAAAAGACCGTGGCCTTGAATTGCCAGGATGAAAAGTTGGCATTGGTCTTCGTGCCGTGGGTGTCAGTCAGCCAATGCCGGTTACCTTGGGTAGTCGAGGGGGGCAAAAAATACGTATCGCAGTAAAGAAAGTCCTTGGCAAGATCAGTAGACCGCACTGCTGGGCCGCAACTGGCGCACGCCGAGGGTGCAAAGGACGAGACAGTCCGGACTTGACAGGGGTTCGCTTGGCGTGGCATTGCGCTGAGCGTTTGTCGTCATTCATGAAACTCCAGACCAGACGGAGAGAGACGAAATGTTCCAAGCGTTCTTATTCTTAGGTTCCCTGCGAAGATCAGCCAACGTACATGTCTTCAATTGACTTCGGGCCGTCAAACGTATGACATCTCTACTCCTCATTCCCTCGCGCCAAGGTCTGAGGCTTATCGTTTCCCGTCCCTTGACGAATGCAAAGCACAGCGTCTTCCCTACGTTGGTCGTTACCTCACCTCGCCTTGCCTGACATATCACCTACCCCCCCAGACCACCTCGTCGAGCTCCCGCTCGAGCGTGCGCTTGCATCCAGACAAGAACGCAGGCGTGCTATCTCTTAGCGTCCCGCCGGGACCGTGGAGACGAGACGCCCCCTGTCCTGCCGAAGCGTACCCACGTCTATCCTTCCATCTTCTATCTATATCAACATTGTTCTCCGCCGACCAGCAACGTCGACCGTATCGTCCCCTTGCTGCAGAGTCACAGAGTCTAGACTTTCGGACAGAAACACTCGCGTTGCTGAATGCCCTGCCAGACATAAAACCCTTCGTTACCTCGCAATCCCGGAGCCCGAGCAACACCATTCGAACTGCGGCCGACCCGCGTGGGGGTTTCTCCTGCTCGCCACTCAGTGTCTACCGTCTCTTGGGCCCGGTCCTGTCTGGTGTCTCTGGCCTAGCGACTGGCCGAGTTGGTTTTCTGGCCGTCCTCTCCGGCCTCACCTGTCAAACATTCTTTGCCTCAACCATTACGTACACGTATCTGTACAGCACCGCACCCCTGGCTAGGCGCGTTACATCCCGTCTCCCGAGCATTCTCGTCTTGCCTACCCTACCCTCGCCGCCGGGTTCACATATCAGCGAGAAACTACTATGTCCGACCGTGGTCGCCGGACGCGTCTTCAGCTTCCGGAAGAACGGCCGCTTCTGCAACGGAACCGCCCTAGTCATGCCTCTCAGTTTCAAGTACCGCTCTATGGCTGCATGACGAACCCTCACAGTCATCTGCCTGTGTACACGAATATCCACCGCATTAGAAGAGACATCATATCCATTGTTGAGGACTACCTCAGCTTGGAGCAACTCCGCGACGTGAGAATCAATATTGCCGTCGTCCGCCCGCTAGTTGACAAACTCTATGAGCTTGATGACATATCCATAGGTGAGTTCAGCTCGATGTCTCCGCGTGCCATCTTTACATGTCTTCCAGGGGATGAAAGGCACGCCTTTGCCGTCATCACCTTCCTTTCTTGACTTGGCTAAAACATGTTTCGACCCCAGTATACTGCTTGCTTGTCAACCGCGCTCAGTTTCTCCATGAGCAGTCACACCTCAACAGCCGTCAAAATGTCAACTACAGTCGTGCAACTCTATGTGAGCTCGTGGCAACGCGTATCTTGAGACGCTTCAGCGAGGACAACGACGGCCCAGAGGGTCTCGTCTTGCTATCGCACATCTTGGTCGCCGGATTCGAACCCTTTCAGAATGCTCCGGCTGGCATTCGCGAGGCGGCCTCGACTGAAACCTATCGGTCTTACAATCGCATGCTGCCATCGCTGGAAATTGCAATCTTGACTGAGAGTAAACACTTCCTCAGCGCAACCCCTTGTCAGAAAGTGTGAGTGCTGTTTTGCTCGTCGGGCCTTGAAAGAGTCTAATCCGCCCCCCAAGCGTCGATGCCATCTACGAAGGCCGGATCGTCTACACCCCCTCCAGCTTCATGGACATTATACCAGATCATTACAAGCTGAAGCCTATCTCGCTGTACAATCCACGAGAGGGGCCTCTGCTCGACCAATATCGGCTCTTGGTGCCTCGCACAAGAAATATTCTCGAGGTCTTCCAGTTTATGGTTCTGCTCGCCCTCTATCTTTCTGTAATGGCTGAGCGCAATCCCGAACTTTTCACTCTTTTGGAGGGGTGCTTCGCTGTCTTTGCATTCGGATGGTCTCTTGACCAGTTCGCCACTATTTTGGAACACGGGTGGTACGTGGAAGACCCATGGGTAACACCCAATGTTGTTGCTGACTTCCAGACAGGCATGTTTACACTCAAAACTTGTGGTCCTTTCTCGACGTGGGCTTCATCGGCCTTTACGCCATCTATGCGGTTCTTCGTATCCATGGCGGCCGTACTGGCGAGCTGGTGCCGAAGCAACAGGCGCTGGACGTGCTAGCCATGGGTGCCCCCGTCCTAGTGCCGCGGCTTGCTTTCAACCTGCTTTCAGACAATCTTGTCTTCCTTTCTCTACGCTCCATGATGTCGGACTTTGTTCTCTTGACATTCTTATCAGCTTGGTGTTTTGGAGGGTTCCTCCTGTCACTCCTGTGGCTCGGCGAGGGCCCGCCTGGGGAAGGCGAGCATGCTCCTGTGTAAGCCAGCTCTACCAATGCCATCTCAACGTACATACTGACATACTCGGGGCAGCCTGATTGGCAAGTGGATGTTGTGGATCTGGTTCGGGCTCGACGGCACCGGTATATCGCGATCGGTAAGTTTATTGACACGCTCTGGACGACATCAACTGACTCATGACGTAGGCCGACTTTCACCCTCTTTTGGGTCCAGTCTTGATGGTTGCATTTGCGTTTTTGGGAAATACTCTCTTTCTCACGATTCTCGTATCGATGCTTTCCAACACCTTCAGCACAATCGTCAAGAACGCAACAGCAGAAATCCAGTTTCGGAAAGCCGTGTTGACATTGGAGGGAGTGAAGGGCGATGCCATTTTCGCCTACCAACCTCCTTTCAACATCTTGGCCGTATTTCTTCTGCTTCCGCTGAAATTTGTTCTCGGCCCGCGATGGTTTCATAAGATACACGTAGCGAGCGTCAGGCTGGTCAACCTCCCGCTGTTACTCATCATCGCTGTGGCAGAACGCCGAATTTTATGGCCTCCCCCGCAGCCGGAGAAGACCAAGGGAAGCGGGGCCTTGACCTTGTACCCCAGGGTCAAGCAATGGTTCTGGGAGAAGTGGCGCATAACAGCCCATCGCGACATAAGAGCCGTGTTTGACCTGCCGCCCCCTGACTCCGTGGAAGAGGAAATCGCTGTGGACGACGACTTTACGCACCACATGATCCGACGTCAATTCACAAGGACGATCACGAATGACACGATGCGCAAGAAGTCGCCTCTTAGGAGAGACTCAATGTTCCCAGGGGTCTCGTCGAAGCTGCGAGGATCCTTCACGGGCAGCGAAGACATGCACGACGTTAACAGCAGGTTGGAGGCGCTGGAGCAGACGACAAGCAGAATCGAGAGTCTGTTGACACGCATGGTGGGGTCAGACGACTACTCGGAGAAGAATTTTGGCACCGGGGAGAGCAGCACTCTTCGTGATATGGATGCCTCCTTGACCCAGTCACCTCAGTAAACTGGGCTCTGGAAGCACCCAGCTGTCGGTGTGCTCTGGCACTGGCCGAGCTTCCGCGGGAGCGATGGTACTGTCAGAATGAGCAGGAAATAGCCACAGAATATTGGAACATTTCCTGCGGATGCTACTGCGTGCACGTCTGCGTATACCTCGTGCTTCCAAGTTAGAGCCAATAAAAGCCACTTAGTAGCGACGATTCGTCCGGAGAGGCTGAAGGAGGCTTCAAGATTAGCTCCTGCCATTCACTGCGAAGCGGTGGCTGGACCTTCCTCACCTCGCTCATATAGTCCGCTGACTGGCAATTCTATCCAACCCAAGCGCAGCCTTCAAAAACCGGCTTACCTGGCCGGCCTCGTTTCTGGACACCGGATCTACGAAAGAAGAATGTGCGAGGTTTTCATCTACAAGCACGTCGAGTGTAAGTGCATCTGGGGTGAAATTGCAGTCTCCTGCGGACCCGGAATGGGTTATACGACATGCGGCCAGTTCGGAAGTGGCATCGCCAAAAAGCCTCTGAGAATGCAGCTCGCCAACCTGCGGCCGTGCCCCAAACATGACCTCCTCGGACTATACGACCGCAACCAGATTCGAATGATCAAGAAGATTACCAACGGCATCAAATTCGGCACGGGTCCCAACAAGCAGGACGCGGGCATCGAATGCGCCTGCGCCATCATGTGAGGAGGCCGAAATCGAGGATTGGGGGCAGGGACAGAGAGCATGTAGGTAAGGAAAGAGTATGACGGCTGGGGGCTGGATTTTGCGAGCTGACGGGTAATTGCGAAGGGCCAAGAAACGATGACGACGTCTGGCGACTTCAAAAGATGGAGAGGCTCACATTATCCGGGTTGGCAACGGGGGAGGGACGCGTTACCATGCGGTAGACGGCGTTGATACTAGGGCCAGTTGGGGTTCACATCTTGGGGACCCAGTCAGTCAGTCTATCGGAGGAGCTACCTACGTAGATCGAGGGGGGTCGAGGAGGAGCGCCGAACAAGCGGCATGACCCTGTCCAAATCTTCAGCTTTGCACATCCCGAGTCATGAGATTAGCATTTCTACTTGAGTAAAATTGCAGGCTGAATTGGTGATCTGCATTCTCAAGGACTTGGACAGCAGACCGTTGCGAGCAATAAACAGACACACTGGAAGCCGTGTCCGCAGTACCCGAGGTAAGGTACTACGCTGCATAGTGGACCGCAGCTTTGGTTCACCGCCCGAACTCTTCTCCCTCCCCCACACGCTGTAGCATTTCCCCGATTCACCCCGCGCTTCCTTCTTGCATCGTGCGGGGGAGAACGAAAGGAAACCCATGAACTCAATTAGTATCCCCCTTTTTTTCTGCTCCCGTCGCTTGCTCGCCATCGTCCTACCCTGATGACTGCAAAGTTTACATCCCCTTCTCCATGTTGATAAGCCCGTCAACTGATTCAAGCATTAATAAATAGGCTTCGGTTACGTTAACCAAGAGCTGCTCGGGTCATGTTCAACCCAACTATGGGCCGTTTCCCTCGCCCAAGCCTCTCCCCTCTCCGCTAGCGCCAATTTCTCCGCACGTCGCGGTTTAGACTCCAAATGAAGGGTCACACTCTTGACGGGTCCATCTGGATTTATTTCGACTGATGTCCGTTCCTGCCTCCAGGGCTCTCCACTCCAAGCTCATGGATGAATACCGAGGGCCCTTTTAGCCTGAATGCGATAGTGGCATTACCGCTGTCTGCCCCGGTCGGTAATGCCCCGATGCTGGGTTCCGGGAGTCGTTGGCTGCGAGTTCGCAGATCTGGATGGCTACCCATGACGCGTCTGGAGCTGGCCTTATAACACCATGCCACCCCGAGTTGCCATGAGATATTGGTAGAGCAAGTGCTTCTCCATCTGGTTTTGTTCTCCGGCGGCACCAATCATGCGGACGTCTCTTCTCCTCGCGTCCATCGTTGGCCTCGTTGTCGCCGAGGATGGCCTCGACGGTTGGCTGCGCTACGCGAGACTCCCCGAGTCGGCAGGCGCAGCAAACGCTCTTTTTCCTTCTGCCGTAGTTGGACTCAACGCCACGGAGAACGGTCCTATTTCTTCTGCCCTTTCCGAGCTGCAAAAGGGATACCAAGGCATTCTCGGCAAGGAGGTCACAGTTGGCACTGATGCTTGCAATGGCTCTTCTATCGTCGTGGCCACCCTCGACACCTACCTCGCGGCCTGCGGTGCCGACAGTGTCACAGCGGACCTCGTCGAAGATGGCTTCTGGTTGAGCGTCAAGGGTGACTCGATCAAGATTCTGGGCCAGAATGAAAGGGGGGCTTTGTACGGTGCCTTTGAGTACTTGAGCTTGGTTGCTCAAGGCAACTTCAGCGAGGCTGCGTACGCGACCAACCCGTCTGCAAAGATTCGCTGGGCCAACCAGTGGGATAACATGGATGGCACCGGGACTCACGGCAGCATCGAGCGTGGAGTAAGTCCTTTTGCCTCATGAATCACTATCCGTCTGCGCCCTGATGCTAACTTTTGCAGTACGGAGGAGTCTCCATCTTCTTCGAAAACCTCAAGGTGGTTACCGACATGACCCGCGTCTCTCAATACGGCCGCCTCCTGGCCTCAGCCAAAATCAACGGCATCATCGTTAACAATGTCAACGCCAACCCCATCCTACTGTCCTCGGAGAACATGGACGGCTTGAAGAGAATTGCCGATGCCTTCAGACCCTGGGGTGTCCAAATTGGCATCTCGATGAACTTTGCTTCTCCGCAAACCTTTGGTAATCTCACAACGTTCGATCCCCTCGACGAGACTGTCATTGCGTGGTGGGGCAGCATCACCGAGCAGCTCTACTCGCGCATCCCCGACATGTGCGGATACCTCGTCAAGGCCAATTCCGAAGGCCAGCCCGGACCCATAACATACAACAGAACCCTCGCTGACGGTGCCAATCTCTTTGCCAGGGAGTTGAAGAATCATGGCTTCAAGCAGGGCATCGTCATGTTCCGCGCCTTTGTCTACGATCAACTGAACTGGACAGATTGGCACGCGGACCGAGCGAATGCGGCTGTGGAATTCTTCAAGGAGCTGGACGGCAAGTTCGACGACAATGTCGTTGTACAGATCAAGTATGGCCCAATCGACTTCCAAGTCCGTGAGCCTGTGTCGCCTCTCTTTGCCAACCTGGAGCATACCAACATGGCCATCGAGCTGCAGATCTCGCAGGAATACCTCGGTCAGCAGGATCATCTCGTCTACCTCCCTCCTTTGTGGAAGACCATCCTGGACTTTGACCTGCGCATCGGAGGGCAGCCCTCCGTAATGCACGACATTCTCTCGGGCAGGCGCTTCAACAAGCCTCTCACCGGATATGCTGGTGTTGTCAATGTCGGTGCCAACTCCACTTGGCTGGGTAGTCACCTCGCCATGTCAAACCTCTATGCCTACGGCCGACTGGCGTGGAACCCGACTGATGATGTCACCACCATTGTTGAGGATTGGACCCGTCTGACCTTCGGTCTGGACCCCACCGTTATCGACACCATCACCAAGATGTCGATGGAGAGTTGGCATGCGTACGAGAGCTACAGCGGCAACCTGGGAATCCAGACGCTGACAGACATTCTGTACGCTCATTATGGGCCGTCGCCTAGGTGAGTCTTTCCTGGTGCCAGCCTCCTGCCTTATCAGTGCTGAATTTACTAACCCCATCCACAGATCTCAGGACAACAACGGCTGGGGCCAGTGGACCAGAGCGGACGGATTCAGCGTCGGCATGGATCGAACAGTCAAGAATGGCACTGGTAACGCTGGACAGTACCCGGCAGAGGTGGCGGAGATGTATGAGAACATTGACACCACACCGGACGACCTCCTCCTCTGGTTCCACCACGTCCCCTACACTCACGTGCTCAAGAGCGGAAAGACCGTCATCCAGCACTTTTATGACGCACACTACGACGGCGCTGCCACTGCTCAGACGTTTGTGCCCATGTGGGAGTCTCTCAAGGACCAGATTGATGCCGAGCGTTACGAGCATGTCCTCTTCAAGCTCAAGTATCAAGCAGGGCATTCCATCGTATGGCGTGATGCTATTAACAACTTCTACTGGAACAAGTCCAGCATTGCCGATGAGGCGGGCCGTGTGGGCAATCACAAGCACCGCATCGAGGCCGAGAGCATGACTTTGGACGGATACAAGGTTGTGGATGTTGATCCCTTTGAGACAGCGTCTGGCTACAAGGCTATTGTCACCAGCTCCAACACGACTGCCGGAACTGCCACAGCCGTTGTCGACTTTGAGTCTGGAACTTACACTCTTGCTGTCAATTACTTTGACGTCATTAGGGGCAAATGCTCGTATGTTGCCTACATCAACGACCAAGTCGTTGGCCAATGGAGAGGAGACGGGGAGGAGAAGCTGGGACACTGGCCATCGGAATACCTGGACGGGCATTCAGCCATCCGTATCAACTTCCCGGAGGTCAAGATTGAGAAGGGAGACACTCTGAAGATTGTCGGAACTCCTGACGGGCCAGAGGTGGCCCCTCTGGACTACGTGAGCTTCTTGCCCGACGGTATCATCGATTAGAAGCGGCTTTTTCATGTATGAGGCGGCAATCCTCTTCTGCAGAAATTCTTGGTACATATTGAGGGGGCAAAAAAACAGTTTTAAAATCAGAAGAAGCTTCAGAATTAATTATGGTGCTTCGTAATGAGGTGATTTCAGTTAGCCATTTTCATCTTGGGGCATCAAACTATACACGGTCAAACCCCCACATTTTAGCAGATTGAGATTTGACACAAACTAGGCTCTTTTTTCAAACCACCAAACCACGCAGCCTTTTTTTTTTTTTTTTTTTGCTCTCAAGGTCTGACACTGACTCGATATACCTGCCACCGGAGCGGCAGAAGACCGTATAGCCTCGAATATAAAGCAAACAGCGAAACGACCCCGTTTCCGAAAAGACGTGCCCTGTCGAAGGCCACACCTCAAGGTTTCGCACACAACTTCTCACCAGACACACGCACTAACACACATCACAGACGGTCAAATATGCTTCCAACACCAGACACATCCCATGTGCCCTTTGAGCGTGTCTACGAGCCGGCAGAGGACTCATATCTCCTCCTCGACACCATCTCTGCGCCCTCGGAAACTGCCTTCCTCACCTCCCGCTTTGGCGGGAACAGCACCGCCGCGCCCCTCGTGGTCGAAATCGGCACCGGCTCGGGCGTGGTCATAGGCTTCATCGCCGCCCAGGCCGAGAGACTGTTCGGCACCCGCAACGTCCTGACTTCGGGCGTGGACTTGAATGGCTTCGCATGTCGCGCGACAAACGGCACCGTCGAGCGCGCGCGCAAGGAGAACGGGGAGACGGGCTGCCACGCTTGGCTCGGTGCCATGATGGGCGATTTGGCATCCCCGCTGCGCGACGGCGTCGTCGACGTCCTCGTCTTCAATCCGCCGTATGTGCCTTCCTCGGAGCTGCCCGACCAGTCGTCGGACACGTTGAGGATTGGCAAGAGGAAAACGACCTTTGATGAGGACTCGTATTTCCTCTCGTTATCATACGCGGGCGGCAAAGACGGCATGGAGACGACGGATAGACTGCTCGAGGCCTTGCCCTCGGTGCTTTCTGCGAGAGGCTGCGCCTACATACTCTTATGTGCGCAGAACAAGCCGCAGCAAGTCAAGGACCGCATCGAGGGATTGGGAAACGGTTGGAGGGCTGTCACGGTCGGCGAGAGCGGGAAGCAAGCCGGGTGGGAAAAATTGCAGATCATTAGGGTATGGAGAGCTGATGAGTAGGCACGTCGGAATAGAACTATGGTCAACTGATTTGATATGCTTCTCTCGACTTAAGCAAAGCTCAGTCTATTTCGGCATGCATCGACAGCCAAGCATTCCAGGTGTTTAAGCGCTACCACCGCCGGTGTCAAATGTTCATGGTGGAATTGAAGTCTTGATTTCCCTATCTTCCCCAACGCCTAAAGAGCACCCGGTTCAACTTGATGCATATGATACTTTTTTGTGCTCTGGGCCGAACTGCAAAGTAAGTCGCGGGTTTCGTCTCCGGGGGGGCCCGCGACGGTCTTTCCCCCCTTTCCAAGTCGGTCGCAAGCATCTGCAGTCATTCTCCCGGCGATAGAATGTGCGTCAAACATTCTCAGCAGCGCCTTTTGCAACTGGCTGTGCATGTGCATGTGCTCGTCTGCAGATCCTGGAAACGCCCTCTGCCTCGTACAGACCTCATTCCATCTAACCACGACCGCGACCGCGTCCCCTGCCACGGCCACGTCCCCTTGGGCCGCCTCTGCCTCCACGTCCGCCGGTGCCGCGCTCGGCCTCCTTGCGAGCCTTGTTCTTGGGTTTCGGCGCGTCGTCGAT
This sequence comes from Colletotrichum horii, assembly GCA_027406005.1. Taxonomy (NCBI): domain Eukaryota; kingdom Fungi; phylum Ascomycota; class Sordariomycetes; order Glomerellales; family Glomerellaceae; genus Colletotrichum; species Colletotrichum horii. The sequence continues at coordinate 4,095,196 of JANVYB010000001.1, read as the reverse complement.
GAGAAGCGTGTCTAGCGGGAGCGAGTCGGGCAGGATGAAGTATCGGATGGTGGAGCCACGGATGTTCATAGTGTCGAGCGACACGGCATCCTGGCCCTTGGGCGTCATCTTGACTGTACGAAGCGCCGTGTTCATCTGGGGCGAGACAGACGTGATGGTGCCGTGGACGATGGTGCCTACGTACGATCGCGTCAGCAGTCGTCCTCAATCAGGAATCCTACCGCGAAGTACATGCTTCTCGGTAGGGCAAGAAATCGAAATACACTTACCATTCTTAAGTTCAATTGTCACCGTTTCGTTGGCGCATTTCATCAAAAATCTGGTGGTAGGCAATCCATGTCAGCTCTGGCGGTCCGCGATCATAGCAATCTTTTGCGATGGAAGCTCAGCACACAGACCGAGTACGAGGAGGGAAGAAGACTTTGAACGCTTACCTGACGAGCTTCATGTTGGCGGCTTCCGTGTGTCGCGTGGGGATTGGGATAGTATGGGTGAGAAGGAAGATGCCGCGACCCTGCGTGGACCAGTTGACTCCTAAGCCGCAGAAGCAGAGGAGGCTGAAGCTTCGGAAAAGTTCCTAGCCCGTATCTGGGAAGTGGGGCCAATAGCCTCGCTGAGGCGCAGCATATATGCAGCTGTGGCTTATGTGCCATATAGGTGCTGCCGGTGCACCTGCCACTTTTACTCCATCTATCCATGACATGGCAATAATTGAGGCCAAATTCGACACTGGATCAACGAAGATTAGACGAGGGCAACCAATACCCAGAAAAGGAACTTACACATTAACGTCGAGTATCTCGAGAAAAGAATCTACTTGAAACAGCCTGATGAAGCCCCTCCCAATGCTTCAACTTCGATCAATCATCCTGATCGGATCAGTATCAATCAAGGTTCACTTCGAACCGTTCAATAACCCGACCCCAAACCGGAAGCTCCCTCTCATTCCTTGCTGCCTGGACCTCAGAACTCGCGATCTGGATGCAGAGGCCCTCGACAGAGTCAGGTCTAACCTCCGCTCCCTCCTCTCCCATTACGCGGACTTGAAGAAAGTTCTTCAAGTAGGGCTCGACCTGGTCTGGATCAAGCCCTGCCACGCCTCCTGCGGATACCATGTGCATCAAAGCTGACGTTAATGGGACCGTTCCCGATACATGATTTGCGGATCCCATGTTCTTCATGGCGAAGACGTTCATCGACCCAATCAAATTCGGTGCCGCCGACCAAGAACCAATGTCTCCCGGAACCGCACCTATGAATAAATGGATAGTAAACGAGCCATTCAGTGCCCCGTTCTGTACGTGGATATTGGCGATCCACTCTGTGTATGTACTGTCGACAGTTACAAGGTTGGCAGCAACGTGAGGCTCGCGTGAGAAGTCCGGTGACATATCATGTGACAAAGTGCCTTGTCGAAGTTGTGAAAACTTCCCGCGATCTCGTTTCTCAAGGGCCCTCTTGCGTTTTTGAACGAGGGTCGAAGGGCTGGATGATCCGTAGAGCCTGTTGATTGCCGCTATGAGGCGGGTACGATCTTCAGACTTGGACCGCCCCTGGCCGGGAATGGTCTCCGCGTAGGAGTAGCCAAAGTGCAATGTGTCGTTTGCCATTTCCGAGTTCCAGAATGCGCCGCTGGCATTTGCATAGAAGGGTTTGAGCTCCGTGAATACGTCTTGGACTTCTCCCGGTGGCATGGTGAAAGAATGCTCCATCGCGACCTGGGGCGTCACCCACGAGTTTGGGTATAAAGCTTGCCACATCGTGACTATCCTGTCCGCCATTGTATGGTGAAGGAAAAACACGGGGTCAAAGGCTGAATATTGGATGTAGTACATGTGGCCACGGTTGCCAACCAAAACATGCATCGCGTCATGAAGCGCTTCGACCGAGTCGAATTGCGACTGGTTGGTGGCTGTGCCCCAATACTTGTTGCTGAAGGGTCCGTAGTCCTTGTAATTTGACAATAGGGTGTATAGTCTCTGTTGTAAAGCCGGTCTCGCATGTTCAATGGAATGTGCCACGCTGCGGTTGTCAGTCTTCTCAAACGGCGCCCGTTTGGTCTCCGTCCAATTCGGGAACTGCTTGGATTAGCTCCCGCATCTCTCCGTCAGGTGCTCACTGGTTGGTTGCTTACATCGCCTTGGGAGAAAACCTTCGGATCCAGCGGATTAAACTTGTAGCTGTAAAGCGGGTTGGCAATGTACTGCCAACCGTTGGGGCCATATATCTGAATGCCCTCGGATTCGAAGTCAGAGAGGAAAACGCTTTCCCCAGCCGGCGGTGCAGCAGCCCAATCCCAGTACGGGATGCGAAAATCAGCTGCGGCGGCATGATATAAAGCACGTTCGTTTGGATCCGTGAACCAAGCAGCAATCATCCGGACCAGGCGAAAGAGAACTTGCTATCTAGGACTTAGTATGTACACGTACTGCGACTCTTGGCCTTCACTAACCTCGTACAGGGCAAGGTAGACGCGGTGCCATGGAGGAAAAAGAATGGACATGTGAGTGCAGTAGCCCCTGTCGTCGATCCCCGGAGCACCTGGAACGCCGTTCCACGGAACGAAAGGGACTCCATGAATACCTGTCTGGTGTTAGAATTTGGTTCGAGTATGGGGCGAATAGACCTGCCTGCGATCTGGTACCACGAGAGCTCGTCATTCTGATTCGTATACTGCAGCATGCTCATGGAGAGCAAAAACAGATTCCATTTGTATGGGTTCTGCTTCATCTGCCTGATTTCAGGACGAACGGGCACAGTTCCATTGGCGATGGGAAGCTTTGTGACAACGATGGGGTCTTGCGTTTGGCGTCTAACCAGATTTGATGCATCGAAGCCGTAATTGTACGTGGGCGAGTACGGGACTGCCGTGACAGCTGCCGCGAAGAGAATGATGAGTGGCCAGAGGGCGATACGAGACTCCATTGCCACGCGGTCTTGGTTGTAATCAAGCGGAATGAAGGACGATATGCGTGGGCCTTGGACCGAGGTGGAAGTGATATTTGAATCAGAGGGATGGAGGCGGGTAACCGGAAGTTGTGGTTGCAGTTGCAGAGGTATGTTGCCCAACCTGATCAAAGCGATGGCACCTGAGCCACGGAAGAGGACCCTGTGTGGGACAAGAAGATAGTGGGCTTCAGAATCTGCAGAATGCTTCGATGGTTCCTCTCAACAAATCCGCCATTGTACAGACGGTGGAAGGTGGGCAAAGGACTGGCGGGGAGTGGGAGGAAAGATATCAAGTCAGGTGGTGGGGAAGGATGCGGCCGAGACTTGATGTATTTCGATGAAGGCCAAGCGCATGAGCGTGGCACGCTTTCAGTGAAGAAAGTGCCCCCGGTAGATCTATTACACTGGTGCACGCACCGACTGCTCACAGCCAGCAAGCAGAAACGAGGGGATCTTGCACCTTCTTTCGGCAAGAACGGCTAGGTAGCTATACCATAGAAGTACCCTGGCCAGGGCCATTTTGACCAAAGCAAGCATCCGCGAGAGCTTCATTCGATGACCTGCCTGAAGGCTGTATCTGCAAGCCCCTCGGAAAGTTCTCCCGTCTGTTGATTTGGACTGGCCCCGCTCGCAACGACCGCTGCACAGAATTGGCCATCAGCTGAGCATGCGCGGAACCGTTTGATGATCAGACATCATTTACATGCCCTCGTAGACTGTTTGCTGTCTTCCGAGGCCACCCCTTGCCTCTGAACTAGTCACGTTGATAAACGGCGGCGTATTCCCAGAATGTACCTGGGGTGCAAGGGCAGTCAGCCTCTGCACTTCTAAACCAGACCTTGGTGGCAGCGTAGCCTGAGCCGAGCCGGTAACCGATCTCCATGCCTTTGTGACGGCTACCGGTGTTTCGTGACACGAGTGTCATTTCCAAAGTCTGCTGGAATCGGTTACCTGCATATCGCAAACGATATGATTTCCAATCCGGTCTGGGAGTCCTTTGTACGGCCGTACGGACATTGGGCAACAATGAATGTTTGTCAAACCGCTCTTCGGCTTCGGCCTTTTACGTCAAGAGCGCTATCGAGCTCAGAATACCTCATTCACAAGAGGATTGTTGGTACGTGGTGAGAGAAACATACACCAATTGGATAGTGCCTGGAATAAATCATAATCAAATTACAGGGGTGACTGACTTCTTTTGTCCACCAAACGCCGTCTAAGGTAATGATGACATGGGCTTCAATGGGCCCTTGCGGGGTGCGTCGCGGGAATCGACGCGGTACTTTAGCTTGACACCCATAGCTGCCAGCTCAACATCCAGGTACTTGAGCGCACCAGGAACGACAACCATCGTCGTGTTCTCTCCTCCAACCCATTGGTTGCCCTGTCCGTCCTCCCAGATCTCCCCCTCCACCTTGGCAGCACTGACAGCATCACCGGCGTCCAGCTGAGTTGCGCAGTTCCTGCATCGCACCGTTGTGACTTGCTTCTTCTTGCCCACAAACGGCGAGACCGTCGGTTGAACCGAGAGAAAAGAGCCACAGCTCCGGCAGATCCAGGTCTTCGTATAGTCGGAACAGTTAAGCAGTCTGTCCTGTAGCAAAAAGGCGGTACCGTGAGCGAGCAGAGCATCACGTTCCATCTCTCCCACACGAATACCACCACCGCGCTTCCTTCCCTTGATGGGCTGGCCCGTGGTTGGCACGACTGGTCCGGTCGTTCGGACCTGGTACTTATCATTAACCATGTGACGCAGACGCTGGTAGTAGACAACTCCGACGTAAATGTCTGCCGCCAGTTCCTCCCCAGTGATGCCCGAGTACATGGGTTCGTTGCCATGGTAGTTGTACCCAGCCTTCATCAGTTGATGACCAAAGTAGTCGGCCGCTGTGTTTTCCTCGTTGAACTTGAATGGCGTGGAATCTTGCGCCAAACCGTGGAGGGCTCCCGCTTTTCCGGCAAGGGACTCGACGAACATGCCGATTGTCATACGGGAGGGGAAAGCGTGGGGGTTGATAATGACATCCGGTTGCATACCAGATTCAGAGAAGGGCATGTCGATGGCTGGCCACTTTTGAGAGGCAACACCCTTCTGTCCGTGACGAGAGGAGAACTTGTCACCGATGACTGGAGATCGGGGAATTCGCAGCTTGATGGAGACAGTCTGAGCGGGCTCGTTGCCCGTCTCGCTTCCGATAACGCGGACTTCTTCGATGAAGGCTGTCTCAGATTCCTTGTACTTTTCGTAGTGGGTTTGTCCATCGAGGTTGATCAGCTTGCCGCTGTAGTCTGCTGACACCGTGTGCCACGCGCAGAGGACGTCTCCTTCTTGGACCATGCGGCCGACGAATGGCAAACCGTCCTCGTCAAGAGCGGCGCGGTAGTGTCCCTTGACGAAGCCACCGGGAGCGAAGCCAAAGAGCTTGGTGATGTTCTTCACAGATCTAGTTCTCGACTCGTCCTTGAGGGTGACCTTCTTCGTCTTGTAGATGGTACCGTGTCCGAAGCCTCTTTCATGTGCTGATTTGTTCAAGATCATAGCGTCGTCCATGTCATAGCCGGTGTACGAGATGACCGCCACAACAGCGTTTGTGCCGTTGGGAAAGTTATCGAAACCGTAAGCGTTGTGCAGAGGCGATCGTACGACGGGGGTCTGGCCACTTTGCAACCGGTACATCTTGTTGTCGGTTCTGTGACGCAGGGCAGCTCCCGGTGTTCCCATGGTTTGCTTACCCATCTGACACTGATACATGTTTCTGGGTGACTGGTTGAAATCTGAGAAAGGGGTCATGTTCGCCAGAATAGACAGCATATTCGTAGGACTGAACTCGACATGCGTTGTTTCTCCGGAAACAATCTCATTCTCGACAACGGCGATCGACATGTATGGCTGCTCGTGGGGCCCAACAAAGTCTTCCTTGTCCAAAGGAAGATACTTGACGGGTCTGACCATACGTGCGGGCGCAGACGCCAAGTAGACTCCGGGGTAAGAGCCGCCGTGGGAGGGAGGGACGTACCCAATCTCAAGTTGCAGAGGCACGCCGTGGGTACCCTCGACCTTCCAGTGACGCAGGGTATCTGCGATTCTCAGGGACTCGCGAGGAGTGCAGAAGCCGATGATCCTGCCGTCAAGCATGATGACAACGCTTTCATCAGTCGCAGCGGAAGAGGTCTGCACGGCGCCCAGCTCCGTCACAAGGGCGGGAATCTTGGAAGCATCGACAGACTCGGTCATAATCTTACACTTGTGTGCCAGGTGGTTCAGCAGGCCACAGGGAGCACCATCGGGAGTATGTACTGGACACATGAAGCCCCAGGACTCGGGCAAGAGCTTTCGAACCGTTGTGGTCTTGAGCTCGGCGAAGAAAGCACCTCTGTGGATCATTCGGAAATGACTGATGAAACGGAGGAAGTTGAGCTTTTCCGCGACGACTGTGAAACCGGCCGTTTGCTGCAAGTCGAGACCTGAAGGACTCGTCAAGTTGCCCGTGGACAGGAAGTACTCCAATCCGTTTCCTACATTCTCATTGGCGTGTCTGAAAATGTTTCCGGGGAATTCTTTGGCGAATTCTTGAGACGTGAACGGCGTGGCAGGGTGTTTTCTGCACCATTCTCTCAAAGACAGCCTGACAGCGGTGGTCAGGAACTCCTCAAGGCGTTCCTTGATGATCATTCCGTAAAGGAAGCCTCCAAGAAGAACCTCCTGGTTCTGAAGGGCATCTGGGTTGTCGACAGCACAGTCCCCAGCAACAAGAGCGTAGAGCTTTCGGATCATGAACAGCAAAGTCCTGAACTTGTCGTTGTCTTCCTTCTCAGTGACGTTTACGTTGCCCAAGTGGACAAGCACAATCTTACGCAAGAACTCAGTACCAACATCATAGTTGGACATGGTATCCGGAACGCCCATCACAACGCGGAACTTCTCGCCCAAGTAGGCTCTCGTCTCAGTCTTGCTGTAAAGGCCATATGACTTATAGGTGCGGAGGAGAAGCTCAACTCGGTCCGTCAGGAAGGTGTTTTTGGCTGACTTGGAGTCCGACAAGCCAATCAGCCCTTCGAAGATCTCGCGGTCGTTGGTCTCCACCAGCGCCTTGAGGATCATCATGACCGGGATGAGGTACTCATTCTTTTTCCAGGAGAACCGGAAAGTCATGTTTCCGTCACTCAGATAGTGCAAGACGTTGGTTTGCGATGTTTCGTCGGGCCTGACGGAGCGGAGGATGATACCGTACGGGGTGTATCCTTGGCCACGGTTCTGGAAGCTGGGGCGGTTGATGGCCATGGGGAAGTTTCGTCGGTTGACCTGCAGCATTCGGATGATCTTTTCGTTGCCGTTCACGATGAAGTATCCGCCCAACTCCTCCGACTCCTCCTTCCTTTGCACCAGCTGCGCAGGCGAGTTTCCTTCCAAGTGGCACCTGTTGGACTGCGGGAATGCCATCAGCAGGGCACTTCCAAGGACGATTTGAGCGACGAAATGCGCTTACCTTGACCATAATAGGGACCTGACCGAGCTCGCGAACAAACTCCTTGGGGTCGCCATCGTTGATCCTGTACTCAAACGTCGCGGAAAGCCTGCCTCGGTAGGTGCAATGGCGTTCTCTGCACTCGGACGGGAGAATCTCGCGATTGCGGGCGAACTTGTTGGAGGGGGGCAACTGAGACTTTTGGAGTGACACGCCCTTGTATTTGATGGTCAAGCGATTCTTGCCCTCGGGCCCGGTTCTGTCGTCGCCGTCAAGGTAGGACTTGACGCCGATGTCCTCTAAGCCTCGGGCGAGGAGGCCCTTGCCGTCGGCTCTGAACAAAGCATTGAAGGAGTCGATGTGCGGGCTGACAGCTTCTTGCAGCGCTGGATAGGCCGTGTGGTCCTTGGGGGGATTTCTGAAGAGATTCTCGCGGCGGAGGGTGTTGTATTGGTGATCCCACTCGGTGCTCGTTGCCGAAGGAGCCATGTTCGCTCACTCGCTCGTTCGCCTGCTACACGGCAGTTAGGTTGTGTCGAGGCGCCGTGGAGTGTGAAGAGAGCAGAGACCAAGGCTTATGTCATGTGAGTTTGACGGCAAAGGTACGAGTTGGCTCTCTGCACAAGACGGCGGCAGCTGGGAGGAGGTGAACATGAACTTCTCTCGCAGCCTGGAATCGAATTGCTGGGCCAGAGAAGAGGCTTTGCGACGATCGGGTCCCGGTGAAAACAAAAAAATTATTATGGAGACATGGAGCAGAAAAATTAGAATGGCCAATGAGATGATGTCAATAAGACATAGTGGGGTTCTCTTATCTTATCGCATACAGGGGGCGCTTTCGCGGTGCAGACACCGAACTGTTCGGGACACCCAATACCTCCCGTCCCTGAGGAGGAAGCCGGCCAACAAGTACTTCACCTCATCCGTATCACCTTCCCGCGGACAGGCTATTCTCGCAAGTCTGCTGTGGCTTCATGTCTGTGTCACGTATGGTTCATTACCCCAAAACTGTCACAAGACTTTTGTCGTCAATGACTGGCCGAGCTGGTTACTCGGTGTGACATGGCCCCGAATGGTGGGACTGAGGAGCGGCAGCTTGGGCTGTCGACCGACAGCTTCGGCTACTGATCATCAGCAGGATTGAACTCTACATTTCGTCCGATCAATCCAGAAATTGGCCGGCAGCCATTGGTTAGGCACGGAATACCTAGGTAAGGTAAGCTCAGCAGAGCGCTCGATAGACTCGGCCAGACGGACCGCATCCTAGATCCCGCGGAGAGATATGACGAAGCACGCCAGCAACTGGTGTCAGCAACCACTACGGATAATAACTCAAGCTTCCTGTGCAGACACAGGCTCCAATCTTGATAGGACCCGGTCATGAATGCACCGCCATCAGCCATGATTCAAAGCCGAAATCATCAGATCCCTTGAAGACGAGGAACGACGGGAAAAACATGTTGCCTCGCTGTGCGTGCATGGTACCCGCAGCTGGGAGAGTGCGAGGCATGTGCAGTGATGGAGGTGAGGTGCATAAGGTCGTAAGGCAAGGTAAGGTCTTTGTGCATAAGGTGGTCATGCTGCCTTAGTGGCCATCGTTTCTCCTCCCCTGCGCTGTCTGTCCTTCCAACGTGCTTGTCGAATGGGCGTTTGGGATGTCTCCCGAAGATGCACCTAGCACACACAGAACACAGAGCTAGCTTGCATCTCGAACCAACCATGATTGATGTTGAGCACGGCGGCATGGCGTACCACTGGAAACTTGCAGCCCAACGCAGCCTGCCCGGGCCCAAAGATATGGCAGGCTGGCCGGCCTAGGTAGGTAGGTATTGATGAGGGACCCCCGACGGCGCAGCTCGCAGCGACGGGATGGATGCTGTCGCGGGGATAGTGCCGCCCAGAGGACGCCTACCTCGCGTCCTGGGCGTACATCAATCATAATAGTACCTACCTATGCAGGCAGTGTACCTTGCTTGGGTCCCGCCCAAGTACATACATGCCTTACCACCGCGTCTGGGTCTGTAATTATTGGATCGATTACCTCGTCGCTGCCTCTACCTATCTCTGCCTGCCTGGACTTACCACTCTACTCTGCTGGCCCAAATCATCCTTCGTTGCCTCCTCGCCTGACCTTCTCCCCCCTTCCCGACATTGAAGCTAAATACCTCCGGCTCTGCACTCCTTTCCATCTCGCTCAACTCGTTTCTCCCAGCCGCATCAGTCCCAGTCTGAGCAGCCAGCAGCCGCGAATACCAACAGTTGGGGATACAGTGACAGCCACAGCTTCAGCTTCAGCTTCGCATGCCTCTCGCGGCACCGGACCCGCATTGCTTCGCTTCGCTTCAGTCCATGAACGCTCCAACGTTTGCCGCTTAGGACCCCCGTCGCCGGCGAGCCGCCCGCTACGACAGATCTCCCATCACAATCACAAACGTCATTAGACGCCGAACGCCGTCCTCCATTATTCCATCCCACAGTCCCGTCCAGCCCCGCGCTTCGGTCCGCCATCAGGCCTTGTTGGGACGCCAACCTGGGATTCGTGCCGCCTGCTACGGCCTTTGCTATTTTCCCCGTCTTGCATTTGTTGCCGCGCCACACAGCCCTTGTCTCGTCTCGCAACTTGCCCTTCTCGACCCCTCCTCAACTGAGCATTCGGATAGACAGGCGAGGAACACATCCTCTCACCACCTTTCGAGCACCCAGGTCTTGCTTTGCGCCAGGTACAGCCGCGGGCCGAGACATTGCGGACCGCCCGTGGCCGTCGGCTGGAGTCAACTCGTGCTTGGGGAGTCCTTCCGTGGATCACAGGCACTCTATCGAAACGGACGTCAGCCACATTCCGCTCATTTTTCTCGGTGTAGGATATTCTACGTTTCTATACGACAGTTCGGCTGGTGCTCCTATCAGCATCTTGCCAGAGAAAGCATCGACGTCGCCGAAGCCAGGCCATCCATCACAGGCCAAAGGCAGACGAAAGCCGTGGCGGAAAATCCCTGTCTCTGCATCTGAGCCTTGCCGTCTGTTGTCTATTCCAGTCTCGTCATCCCTGTTGCACTCCTTGCGGCTATCGCCGCCGCCGCTGTCCGTGTGGTCTGCATACGGGAACTCACAACATCACAGAGGTATGCCTGCTGTCACTACATACACCGATCCCTCACCCGCGCATTGTCAGCTCCTCTCTCGCGTCTATTGCGCACCCGTTGCAGAAGCTCCACCGGCATCCGGCAGAAACAAACGAATGAAACCTAGTCCTAACCGCTGAAGGCCCTGTCGTCGCGGTTGTTCTCAAATCGCTTCCCATCCGCCCTTGCACACAAAGAGCTCGGCACGGTTCATTCTACAGCTTGTGCCTCGAGCGGTGCGGTCCAGGGTCGAGGTACCTTCAACTCGACGGCAGTAGGGATACATTTGCTCTCTGCTCTTCTCGTCCCCCACTACCTAGGGCAGGCAGTCCACATTGGATCCCCCTCCATCCCGTCTTCCGGTGGAGACCTCTCTTCTCCTCCTGTACACCTACCGTACCTACCCACGACTAGTGCACTTTTGCCCCCCCGGGACAGGCCAGGCCAGGCCAAGCGTCACCTGGCTCATCAACTGCCAACTGGTTCCCGCCCATTGCACCGCTGCGCTGCGCTGCTCTGCGCTGCTGCTCCTTGCACATACCTACCTACCTACCTACCTTGCTTGTCATCACCCGCCAACGAGAACGAGCGAACCTCCGAGCCTCCACGTCCCTCTACCTACCCTTCCGCCCCCATCATCGCACAAACCGAACGACCTGCGCATTTCCTTGTCGATGCTCGCGGGACTTGACTTGCGACATTTGGACGGCTACCACGGGTCATACGAGACATTTTTTTATTCCTAATTTCGACAGGTGTCTGAGCGCATCGAATACTTAAGCATCAAAACCAAACCCCACCCGGTCGTCTTCCTGCTCACCGTCTCGCCGTTCTGTCCTTCTTCAAACAAGACATCTTGCGCGCCGCAACCTACCATCAGCCTCGCGCGGCATCGACTACCCGTCCGTCGTCGTCGGACCGCTTTTGACACTGGACATCTACTGCGACTGCCGCCGTACACATCCATCAAACTCCACGTCCCTCCTCGTGCCAGCGCATCGCGCCCACCAGCCGCAACCATGGCGGGGCTATTTCGAAAGGTGTACGACTGGTTGTTGAGAACATTTTGGTGAGTGCTGTGGTCTACTGACGGCAGCGGGGTGATTCCCAGCGACGGCGGCCCGCGCGCTCTGACCCTACCCCGCTGCCGTTGCGCCCACTCTGCCCCTCAGACAATGGTGATGGTTGTTTGGCTGTTTACTGATTTGCGACGGCAGGGCGACTGAGATGGACGTCACCATGATTGGTCTGCAAAACGCGGGCAAGACTTCCCTTCTCCGCGTGCTCGCGGTAAGTCGAACCGAACTATGCAGGCCCCCGTCGTCCCCCGTTGTGCCGGCCGATCCTGCTCCATTCGTATGCTAATGTTCGCAATCGTAGGGCGGCGAGTTCACGATCGAGTAAGCGACCCTTTCTCCTCCTGTCGATGCTTCAAAAGTGGCTTGCGTGTGGTCTCCGGTTTGGCAGCATCGGCTAGCGGCATCCTTGGCTAACTGAGATCTCGTGTAGCTCGATCCCGACAGTCGGATTCAATATGAAGCGGGTGCAACGAGGGCACGTTACACTGAAGTGTTGGGATATTGGCGGCCAGCCCCGTTTCCGGACGATGTGGGAGAGATACTGTCGCGGCGTCAACGCCATCGTTTTCATTGTCGATATCGCCGACATGGATGTGTTGCAGCAAGCTCGTGAGGAGCTCCATGCTCTCATGGGACAGGCGTCTTTGAGAGAAATACCGCTTCTAGTCTTGGGGAACAAGTCGGACCTCCCACAGAAGTTGTCGGTTGATGAGCTGATCGATGCTTTGGATCTCAAGTCCATAGGCCATCGCGAAGTCTGCTGCTACGGTATCAGCGCCAAGGAGGAGACAAACTTGGATGCCGTGATCCAGTGGCTGATGAAGTGGGCGAACAGATGAGCTGCCGTACACTCGTATGTCGGTCGTCCCGTGGACTGCGCCTTGAACCGCTCGTTTCCCCACATGCCCCTTCCAGCTTCGAGCGAAACGGCTCGTGTGCCGCAGGTCCAACTGTGGTTCCAGACGTGGCTGTGAGAACTCAAGCGATAAATGTTTGCAGGCAGCGAGGAGTGGTATGTTGAAAGCTTGACTCAGTTTGCGAAATATTCGGCGTTGGTCGGTCGGTCTGCGCCAGCATCAGTAGAGCGACTTGCGCCTGCTCAGTCCCATTGTATTTCATCATATTGCACACATGGAGGGGGCCCCTTTTTTTTTTTTTTTCAAACGGTATGTTTGGGGGCGGAGCGAGGGTAGCCGCATCATGGCAAAGTTTCTTTGGCCGGACGGTTTGGTTTGACAGGCTCGAAAGCGCACCGACTGTCCCTGGCACTGTTGTATAGGTCGAGGGGATAAGCGACGGCGAAGGTGACGATGACGATGCTACGAAAGTAGATCAATGACTATCATGACTGATGCGCGATCGCTTGATCACTTATAGTGGGGCTGTTTCGACCAGATTGTGACGAAGACGACCGGACTTGCTCGGTGTGACGAAACTATTCGATCCAAAGTGATGGTGTGAAAGCCGACTCCCGGCATGATATAATGCGCCCAACTCGATAGCAGGTTCAATTGGGAGCCGATGCTGTAAAGGAAAGACGATGCTGGGTGACCTGCGTGTGTGCAAGCCCATTCGCGCATGGGAGAGAGTGTGCGTGTGGTTTTTGTGTGCAGGAATGGAGGGGTAGTGAGATGGACGAGACAGTACCAAGACTCGCAGCGCAGTTAGGAAGAAGCGGGTGGGGTTTGCAGCGTGCAAGAAGATGATAAGAGGGAAGCAAGAAAGAAATGAATCATCGAAAAGGGGGGAGACGAGGATTTTGCTTCCCTCATCGTTCCCTTTTCCCTCGTCTCTTCAGCCCTTCTCTTTCCGTCCTTTTATTTTCTTTGCCATTCCTTTCTGGAGCTACGCTGCGCGGACGGAGACACACAGACCAGAAGTGCCAGCGCATCGCGCATCAATGCATCAGTTTCTGAAGCTTTGGGGCGCACTGATTGGCCGCCCAACCGACTCTTCCGCATTGTTGCGGGCATGGATGCCATGCCGGCGTGCGTTGTCTGTTTCTTGGGGTCTCGTCACGCTATAAGGTAGTTTCTCGTATACGACGTATCGAGGAAGGGAAAGCAAAGCAGAAAGTGCGCTGTGCGCGAGTGGTCTTCCCTTCACTGTTTGTTCCTCGTGCTTTTCGGGGTTCTCAGAAACGAAAACACCCAAAGCCCTAGAAGACCCGCCGTCCATACCTTGGCCTGTGACGGAAGGGAACAGCAGCGAATGCAGCCATGCTAAAACAACGGCTGCCAGGTATTTCCCTGATGATGGTTGACGCGCTACAGTGGACAGCTCCCACTTGATCCCCCACCCAACACACAGACCGAGGGGGTGGAGGAGGGAGGGGGAGCCACAACCAACAACGGAAGAACAGGAGGGACTGTGGAACTCGTCAAAAAAGTCCACAGAGCTTGCGCATAGGTACATCTTCTGACATGTCACTGCTTTCCGTGTGGGCGATCGAATTGCCGTAGGCAGCCTTTACCCCCTCCCCCGTCTTTCCCCTGCATCACAGCGAAGACGTTGCTTAAACGCCCTTCTCCTGTCTTCACTGCCGAATGGTACGGGCAGGCCTTGGACATGTCTGATACCGAGACTGGCGGCTATGGAGGCTCACATGGATTTAAACAAAGTCTCGCTGCGCGGGGAAAGATGTCATTTTCACTTGAGCCGGGCATAGCGCCAACGGCCCGACCAACACCTAGTATACATCGTCGTCGATGCCAAATTCCTTGCTAGTAACCGAACAAATATGCGTGTCTACTCAATGGGGTTTCTCTCTCCCTTTTTTTTTTTTTTTTTTTTTTTTTAAGCAGCTCTTCCAACTTGGAGGAAAGTTCAGTTCGTCTGACGGAATACTGTCAGACGAAACCGGAAGTTGAAGAGCGCACAGTATAGATCGTCGACGATCATCATACGACGGCCGGGAGCTCATGGATAGTCGACAAACCCAGCTGATGGACCGTCCCTATTCAGCATGTACCGAAATCTCCTGGGCTCGTCCAGCAACATGCTCGGCACATCCGTGTTGTTCTCGAGACGCTCAAACTGGTCGACAGCTCGGCCCCATAGGTCCTTTCCATTTCTGATAGCGTCTGCGATGCGATCCTTGTCTCGGAACCGCTCCCCGTTCATCCACTCATGTGAGAAGGATGCCATCTTTGTGAGAAACTCGTCAATTGTCGCGAAGCAGCTGGAACAGTGCCAGCAGGCGTTGCCGAGGTCCGCCTTCTCCAGATCGTAGAGCGGCTTGAAGCCCCCATCGCCCATTCGGAGATTTGCTGGAAGAAGCGTCCGCGGGCCTTGAAAGTAAGTCGCCTGAGGATGTTCCCACTCGGGGCCCTTGTGAAGGAACTGGAAACTGTAGTAGTAGAAGCGACTCCGCAGCGTGAGCCTCCGGGGGAACTGGCATGTTCTGAGGACTAGCAGCGTCTCAGGGCGGGCGATTTCGTCGACGTCAGCTACGAGAATCACATCTCCGTACACAGGCGCCTGCTTGCCGACAAGCTTTGGAAACACCTGGGTGTACATGGCGTTGCGTTGCAAATCTTCGTAGTCCCATGACCGAGTTGGGTTGAATGTTGACGGGAATTCCAACTCATGGTAGATGAGTTTGTCATGGTATGGCTTGAAACGATCCCAGTTCTCCTTGATAGTGAGACGCTTCGGCTTGCCTGTGAACGTCTTTGGAGATTCGACGATGATGAAGTAGTCCACATGATGGTAGGTTGTGTTCAGGCGTATCTCCATCCAGTCAAGCTCTGTGTTCACCATGAATAAATCAAAGACTTTCCGCGGCCTGTCATCTGACGAGGATGTAAAGACCGAATAGCCATGGTGCTTGCAGAATTTCCGAGCAGCGTCCGAGCTGTAGAAAGACTGCTGGTCGCTCGCGTGTCCGCCAAAGTCGAGCCCGTTCTTTGGAAGGTTCAGGGACAGATCGGTTCCCGTTATTCGATGATCGAAACGGTCGAGAGCTGGGTGTTGGCTGGCGTATAGCAGGAGGCAGACGATCAAAAAAATGATGGTCTTCAGAGGGACGGAGGAACCGATCCTCCATTGCAGCACCATAGCTTCGATCTTGTTGAGTAAAGGGAAAGACGTCCGCGGGCAGTATTGCTAGGAGTTGACGCCGACGGAAGGGGGGGGAGTAGAGGAATGTCGGGCTATCAAGCTGCCATTATGGGTTGGCTCGAGTAGAGACTCGAGGGAGAGGTACCTGTGCAACGCTCATTCCAGAAAAAAGGGGGTAGCTACGGGTCGTTCCTTTGTTAGTAGAGGTACAATCATGTAACGAGAAAGGAAGTTGTGGGAGCTTAATGCATCTATAAGGCAAGCAAGACAGCGGCGAGGCATGTGTGGCGCAAGGCAGGCTCGGACAGGCTCGAGCACCAGCGTTACACGTAACTCTGAATGGCTAGGAGCGCTTCATATGAGATGGGTCGCTGACAGCAATGTGAGCAGGCGCAGGAGGCGACTGTGGCACTTCGACCGGACTACTCCTTGGTAGCTTGGAGTGTCAGCCCGCCTGCGTAGGACCTTACAATCTGGCCGTTCGCCATGATGAACGGCACTAAAAGAGGGTGTGACGGCGCTTCAAAGATACCAAGGGAGCCCCTGGATCCAGCCAGATCGGCCAAAACTCACCCGACCTCACCTGTTTAGGCTGGGCAGACCGTGGCGGGCCAGACGGTGTTGCAAGTCCGCATGCGCGATACCTACTTGGTAGACACGAAGGTCCACGGACTGCCTTGCGCCTTGCGGCAGGGCATATTGTTATCTCGGTGTTGGGTGTTCCGGGACACTGGCAGCTCGTGCCATCAACTGGAGCCAGCCGAAACAGAGCAGATTGGGGGCTTATCTGCAGATTAAAGAGAACTGTGAGGTGGCATCCCATCCATCACCAGGACACCTGCTATTGTAGCAGCTCAAATGGAAGCTGCAGCAACAAAACGAGCCCCTCGCCCCTTGCGGTTGGCTCCCTTGCGGTTGGCTAGCTTCCTTGCTAATTTGGTGCCGCCAAGCCGATTGGAATGCGACCACTGCAGGGTCCCAAGACGAAGAAGCTTTTCGCGGGATGTTTGAAAGTGGGGCTGTCCACTGCTCATGTCATCGCTGTTGATGTGTGGCCTGCCGTAAGCACCTCCTACAATGGCTGTGCCTCCCTGCCGTCAGCATCTTAAAATGCTATTGTGCAATTCAAAATGTCCATCGCTCAAAACTAGGTACCCGGGTGACGATCAACGCCGCGGGCAGAGCAGAGGCTAGTGTAGATACGATCAAGCACCCCTCATTGGCTGGTCAATCCAGCCCATGCTGACGGCCGCCGCTTCTCTCAGAGGCCGCTGGTCACAGTGTCTCCGAGCCTGCCTTAGTCAACATGCTCTGCCAAGCAAGTCTACCTTTTCAAAGGCCAAGGCCGGTTTCTGCCTCGGCCGCAGTGGACCGAGCTTGTTATCAGTCGTTCAAGCATTGACTGAAACGTCGGCATTCACGCCCCGTGTGTTTCTTCCGCTGCCTGCCAAACAACAAAGCTCCCCGCCAGCGGGGCATAGTGTTCCCCCATTTCTCCAAAGATCCACCACGGAACTCATGCGGCCAATCATGTACCTGACTGGCCTTGCCATGGAGCTTCTTCTCCAGATAAGGCAAGCCAGGTGAGCTTCCATGGTCGTCGGAAAGCCCCCGCCGGTCTTCGTTGTCAGGCCTTAGGTAGTCGAAGGCTTCAACTCATTGACCTGTGAAAACAACCGGAGGCTGATCCACATGCGACTCTAGGGATCTCGGTACGCTTAAGATCATTCGGGCGTCGTCACGATAGTGTAACTTTCGCAGACAACTGCGGAGCCGCTTGAACCGAAAGCGAACCTCCTTATCTTCCCCGCCCATCATTGGACACGATATCCGCAGTACTTGACGCCGACGCCGGAGGGAATGAACTTGCTATTCCTTTTCATTGAAACATTCATCATTTCTCATCGATGGGCAATGAGTCGCGTATGCCTCTTTCCAGCCATGTCAGCTGTAAAATTGTCTTGTGAGTTCCTACAGCTGATCAGCCGGGCCATGCCCCGGCAGCGCGACAACCAGCGCCATCCAGCCTAAACCTGGGAGCCCCCGTTTCTCGGAGCCGGTTCGGACCACTGACCGGATCGCCCACAGACCTCCCCGGCATGGGCGCGCCCTTGTTGCGACGTTGCAACCGATTGACCCCGCAACGGATCTCGACGGCCTACTTCAACCGCTCACCCACCCGTGCCTTCTCCCGTTCGACCGTCCGATCCTCATCACCAACAATGGCTCCAGCTGCCGTCACCAGTATTGCCAATGGCTCTTCCAATGGCCCCAAACAAGCCAACGCTTGGGTTGGCCATCATGGCGCTGCTGGTTTTGACCTGAGAAGTGCGTATGCAGTTCTGCTGATCTCTGACCCTTTGCTGAGTGGCTGACTGGCGTAAGGTGATACCATGACAACCCCAACACCGGCGATGCTTGCTGCCATCCAGAACTGCAGTCTTCTCGATGATGTGTTTGTGGAGGATCCGACCACAATGGAATTGGAGTCTCATGTCGCTGCACTTGCGGGAAAAGAGGCCGCCCTGCTCGTTCTCTCCGGAACTATGGGGAACCAGATCGCCCTGAGGACTCTCCTTACCCAACCCCCTTATAGTGTTCTATGCGATCACCGCGCCCATATCATCAAGTACGAGGCAGGCGGGTACGTGCACTAGCTCCGCTCCTGACGATCCAGGCGTGTTTGCTCATATATCACTCTTAGTGTAGCGTCTCTATGCGGCGCCATGGTGAAGCCTGTCGTGCCGAGCAACGGGGCTTACCTGACTCTTGAGGATATCGTAGCCAATGCAGACTTGGACGACGACGTCCACACATGCCCTACCAAGGTGATCAGCTTGGAGAACACCATTAACGGCGTGGTCACCCCCCTTGCCGAGGTTAGAAAAATCGCCCAGTTTGCCCGCCAAAACGATCTCAAGTTCCATTGCGACGGTGCAAGGCTGTGGGAGGCTGTCGCGTCAGGTGCCGGCAGCCTCTCAGAATACTGCTCTCTATTCGACACTGTCAGCTTGTGCTTCTCCAAAGGCCTCGGTGCTCCGATTGGCAGTATAGTCGTGGGCAATTCGCGAGATATCAAGCATGCTCGTTGGATTCGCAAGTCCATTGGGGGTGGTCTACGTCAGTCCGGTGTCGTCGCAGCTCCTGCCCGCGTCGCTGTCGACGAGACATTCGGAAAGGGACCAAATGGCCAGGGGGGGTTCTTGAAGTCTTCTCACGAAACTGCCAAGAAGATTGAAAAACTCTGGGCTGATATGGGCGGGAAGCTCATCCATCCTGTCGAGACCAACATGTGCTGGCTCGATCTTGGTTCGGCTGGCTGCACGACAGAGGCCTTTGTTGCTCTCGGGAAAGAGGCCGGCTTGAAACTTATTGGAAATCGGCTGGTCATTCACTACCAGATTGCGCAAAACGAAAAAGAGGTTCTTCCGAGACTGGAGCAAGTTTTCCGCCGCGCACTGGAGGGCGGCAGAAATGAAGCTACTACGAACAAGGGTCCTTCAAACATGTACCGCGGTCGGTGAACGCTCTGCAGTCAACCTTCGCTGAGTGGCGAGCCTGGGCAACGTACGTCAAGCCAACGAAGTAGAAGCCCGACTGTTTTTTTTTTTCGGAGGGCGAATGTAGGGCGGGGATCCGCTGATTGACGTGCCACATTTGGCGGCTGACATGGTTTGCTTATTCGCACCGCAATGACCAATAGAAAGAAAATTGTCCCCAGGCTTTTGGAGATGCAAATCATCAGATGTGACAGACATGAGCTTACATCACACCACGCCTCGCTGTCGTTTTCATCAAGGATTATACCACAAGGCAGATTTTCCTTCGGCAAGGCCGAGAATGCCGGGCCGTCACAGTCGTGCGACGTGGATCGAAGCCTCACATATATCTGCTAGCGGTGTGAAATTCGGTGAGCATGTCTTGGACGTTAGTAAGTCTGGGCGCATCCGCTGGAGATCTTGACTCGGGTCCTGGACAGCAACTTGCCCGTACCCTCGTGTAAGAGAAGCAACGCGGTCTGCTCGGCACCCGGGAGCCGTATGATACCTTCTCAACTCATGCGCCGTCCGCTGTCACATTCAGGAAGGGGAGAACATTTTATGGGCAATATTGGACGAGGGCATTTGTACGGGTGTGGGTCGCTCCGGAAGAGTGTGGGAAAAGGCTTTCCGGGGGCGCCGAGCTTCTCCGCATAGCCGGTTCGGCGCTCCAATAGCAGCCGTTGATAGACCAGGCTAGAACCTGCTTGTAATGGAATGAATGCTATGGTGCAAGTCGAATACCCCGCCAAACAGCTGAGGCACAGCTTTTCCAAGACCAACTACTACTGCTGTGCTTCGCACTAAGGTTTCTTGGTCCTGGCTGACGTCACAACGAAATGTTGCAGTGCAATGACATACGAAAAGTATCACCCACTTCCGCTTTTCCCAGAAAAGGCTGTTCCAATCGGTCTAATGACGTTCTCATACCGGCTCTTCTGCGGCCCCTTTGATGCCCAGAATGTACGAAGCGGACTGGTGTCTGCAGGCGGGCCCAAAAGATTGATGCAATGCTCAATGGTGTTAGTTGTGGCGTCCAACGTGTCGAACCATGCTATTGTCGAGCCAATTTATGACCGGAATCATCTCGTCTCGTCACATTGCTAGCCATCCTGGAAAACCTTGCCTCTGCCCTGAATCCCTGCCAGTCTCCCCCGCTTCTCCGGGTTTGCCTTCTTGTAGTTCGGGGCATTCTGGGCATTGGTGTTGACGATCAAAAGCAGCAACGAACCCGTCCAAGCACCTCTGACCCCGCCCATGCCTCCATGTTCCGCATCCCTTTCCCTTTTCCTTGACAGGCAGGCAGGCACTTTGTGCCGATCGCGATTCGCCCTGTGTACTGCAAAGTATTCTATCTGGGGCATACTTTATATACCTTTCCGTGGGCCTCTTCATCCGAAGTCTGCTTAGTCCCCCTCATAAACGTCGCTGCGCTTCTCTGGCATCGTCACATTTGTCGTGTAAGGTCCGGGAGCTACACAAGACTCGATGACGCCCTTTGCACTATGCCTGGCAGTGCTTGCTGTCTTTACACAAGTCTGCCAAGGTCTCTATCATAATGGATCTGACGTCGCTCCTTGCGATTCGCCCATCTATTGCTATGGAGAAATTCTGAAGCAAATCCAAATGGCGCGGCCATTCTCAGACTCCAAGACCTTTGTTGACATGTAAGTGTTGAGCGCTTCTCTGCACCGAGAGGCACCTTGCCAGTAATACCCGGTCTGGTCTACCTTGCACATCGGCCCTACTCTGTCTCGAACCGCCTGTGATCTCTGACCACTCTCTCAGGCCCGCCATGAAGACCGTGGAAGAGATTCAGGCAGCATTCGACAATCTCACAAAACCTCTGAGCAACAACACGGAGCTCGATAGCTTTCTCCGCGCCAACTTCCGTCGAGCCGGTGACGAGCTCAAGGCAGTTTCAAAGGACCAGCTACGGTCGGACCCAAAGTTTCTAGATAAGATCAATGACACTGTAATTAAGGAGTTCGCCAGCAAGGTCATCGATATCTGGCCGGACCTGACACGCACGTACGAGAATCCCGCGAGTAACTGCACTGACTGTCCCACCTCCTTCATCCCACTCAACCGCACGTTCGTCGTAGCCGGTGGCCGTTTCAGAGAGGCGTACTATTGGGACACTTACTGGTTTGATCTCCTTTGATTTCTACCACAACCATTCACCTGCTGACGAATCGAACCAGGATCATGGAGGGTTTGCTTCGTACCGGCGGCAGTTTTGTCGAAATCTCCAGGAACATGATTGAGAATTTCCTGGACTTGGTCGACCGATTTGGCTTCGTGCCCAATGGCGGCAGAATTTACTATCTGAACCGTTCTCAGCCTCCTCTGCTGACACAAATGGTCCGTCTCTATGTCCAGTACACCCAAGACACGAGTGTTCTCGAACGAGCCATCCCCTTGTTAATCAAAGAACACGACTTCTGGACGATCAACAGAACTGTAGAGGTCAACAAGAATGGGACAATATATCGTCTCAATGAGTAAGTTTGATTGAGGTCAAGAATCTTAGACCTGGACAAGGCTGCTAACATGGCTGATCGAGTTACAACGTGAATAACACACAGCCAAGGCCAGAGTCGTACAGAGAAGACTACATTACGGCGTCCAACACCTCGTACTATTCATCTAGCGGTATCATTTACCCCGAGACGCAGCCCCTCAACGAGAGCCAGAAGGCCACCCTGTATCGTAACCTGGCAAGCGGAGCCGAAAGCGGATGGGATTACACTTCCCGGTGGCTCAGTCGACCCGCAGATGCGACGAAAGACGTCTACTTTCCTCTTAGATCTTTAAACGTAATCGGAACGGTGCCAGTCGGACTAAATGCCATCCTCTACTGGAACGAGGCGACCATTGCAGACCTCCTCAACTCCACAAACAACGCCACCGGAGCAGCTGCTTGGAAACAGCTGGCCAGTAGCCGAAGCCAGGCCATGTACGACTTGATGTGGAACTCAACTTTGCACAGCTACTTCGACTACAACATCACTTCAGGTGCTCAGAACATTTACACTCTCAGAGACGACGACGCTAGCGAACTCGAGACCAGGACTGCAGAGAAAGATCAGCAAGTCGTATTCTCTGTTGCGCAATTCTATCCATTTTGGACTGGCGCCGCTCCAGGGCATTTGAGAAGCAATCCCTACGCCGTAAAGGTAGCTTATGAGCGTGTTGAAAAGTACTTGGAAATCAAACCCGGCGGCATACCCGCAACGAACTTGAAGACCGGGCAACAATGGGATCAACAGAACGTGTGGCCACCCCTGATGCATATCCTGATGGAAGGATTGCGAAAAACCCCACCGACATTTGGGGAATCAGACCCTGCCTACCGCGATGTCCAGAGCCTGGCTCTTCGCCTGGGACAGCGATACTTGGATTCCACATTTTGTACTTGGCGAGCGACTGGCGGTTCCACGAGCGAAACACCCCAGGCCCCGGGCCTCAGTGCGAAGTTAGTTGGCACCATGTTTGAGAAGTATGCGGATAATTCGACCAATGCTCAGGGGGGTGGAGGAGAGTATGAGGTTGTGGAAGGGTTCGGCTGGACGAACGGCGTGTTGCTCTGGACAGTTGACGTGTTCGGCAACAACCTGACCCGTCCAGAATGCGGCAACCTTACGGCAGGCAACGTTCACCCTGGAAAGAGGAGCATGCCGCCCCGCGCCGTTGAACTTGATCCTTACGATGCTGCTTGGACTAAGAAGTTTGGCCGGCGCGCAGCCATGGCAGCAGCCGAGGCGGATATAAACAAGAGGGCATAAAAGATGTGGTTTTTGCCCTTTTCTTTTCCCCTCTCGTAACGGCTCACGACTGTGCTGGAATCACGATCTATCTACCTTTGTACGTTCCCCTACACGAGAGAATATGATAATGATAATGAGACGGTGCTGTTTCCACCCTGACCTAATGCAGCCGCCACCATCTCAGGTTATGTCCGACTTCACCAAGTACGCAGTGATCTCACTTTCCTCGAGGAACCCATCAAACAACCATTGTCGTTGTGCATTTTTCATTACTTGCTCAATCGCACCATATTTTACGCATGCGTGATTCTAGCCCCCCTCGACCGCCTTGATCAAATGCGCGTACATGGTGTAATCGACCTCTCCAGCTTGTCCACTTCAGCAAGGAGGGGCATTCACCGTACGACTTCATGTCTTAGAATCGAGAACAGTACCAAGTCTAGCACCTGTCCATTCTTCTCTACAGCCTGTCGCTTGGCACCTTCGTATGTCCACCCCGACTTTTCGAGAACTCTGCGACTGGCCGCGTTGGAACTGTAGGCTGAGGCCTCCAACCTGAGAAGAGATGGGTTGCTTTCGAAGCAGAACTTGCAAAAGGCAGGCAGAGCCTCGCTCGCGTACCCGTTTCCCCAATAGTCTTCGGCAACCCAATAGCCCACATCCCAAGTGCGATACTGTACGTCATTGCCACGGATGACACCGATGTTGCCAACGTAGGCACCGTCGTCTACCCTGCAGATGGCGAAACTGTTTCCCGGATCTTTGGCACACATGGCGAGCCAGCCTTCGGCGTGCTCAAGAAGGTAAGGGTAGGGGAAAGAATTGCGCATGTTGGCCGCGATCTTGACGTTGTTTGCTCCGCGGGCCATGGCTGCGGCGTCGGCGAAGGTGTTGGGGCGAATCAGCAGCCGTTTGGTTGATATCACCGATCCGGTGCCAGGGGCAGCATTGAGGTCCGAGACGGTCTGTATTGCTGCCATGCTTATTAACTGGACCGAGAAGAGCAACCCCGAAGCCTGGGATTAAAGACAAGGTGATAAATGAGTCGGCGGCCAGAAGAGCTTCCCATCGAGCAAATCTATTGCACGCACATTGCGAGTTGAGTCAGCTGAACAAAATCCTCCGCACTTGGTCTGCACGGTGGGCTCAGGTCCAAAGGGAGTTAGCACTTCGGCAAAGATACGGCGGTTAGCTATTACAGGGGTTAGATGCGTGTGCGGCCTTGATGCAGGAATCATGAGAGAAGTCCAATGGCATCTTGACTGCGTCTACAGTATATTGTGGAAGAGCGGAGACAATCCGGTTGTAGCCGGTTGTTTTAATGACAGCACCGCTACCTACCTACCTAGTTACCTAGGTACAGTGAAGGAGGGGCCATGTACCGTGCTGCTTAACATACAGTGTAAGTCACTAAGGTGGCTGCCTCAGGTGGCGGACAGTTGCCGCCAGTGGGCGCAGCCTGTCATGCGAGGTGGTGGTTGCCGAAAGCACCGGCCAACTTCAATTTTCGAGCTCCGCAAGACGACCGTGACGTTGAAGACTGACAAAGCTCCACCATCATCAGCTTCCCGTGAGCTGCAGCACTAACGCTCGCTCGTTGCACCACGCCGAACGACCTACTCGAGTAAGATTCCGCACTTGATACCGTCCGACGACCAGACATCCTGTTCGCCATGTCTGGAGGAAGGAACCCCATGGAGGAGGCCTACGAGCGCTTGAGGCAGGTGGCCCAGCAGCAGCAAAAGCGAGGAGGTTTCGGGGGCGGCGGCATGCCTGGAGGTTCCCGCGGCCTTGGAATGGGTCTTGGTGGTATTTTCCTTCTTGGAGGCGCCGCGATCCTTGCCCAGAATGCGCTGTTCAACGTCGACGGTGGACACAGAGCGATCAAGTACCGGAGGTTAAGTGGTGTGAGCAAGGAAATTTATAGCGAAGGTGAGTAGCTTGCCTTCCCGTATTGCGCGAGGCGGTTCAACCCTCAATCTTGCTTGCGCAGTGGGCTAACACAGAGAACGTCCTTAGGAACCCACTTCATTGTCCCTTGGTTCGAGACCCCCGTCACCTATGATGTCCGCGCGAAGCCGAGAAACGTCGCCTCCCTCACCGGAACGAAGGATTTGCAGATGGTCAACATCACCTGCCGTGTTCTGTCCAGGCCAGATATCAAGGCCCTCCCCCAGATCTACCGTACCCTGGGTACCGACTACGACGAGAGGGTTCTGCCCTCCATCGTCAATGAAGTTCTCAAGAGCGTCGTTGCTCAGTTCAATGCCAGCCAGCTTATCACTCAGAGAGAGATGGTTGCAAAGTTGGTTCGCGAGAACCTTTCCCGCAGAGCTGCGCGCTTCAATATTCTCTTGGATGATGTCTCATTGACGGTATGTCTTTCCGGCCGTTCCCGCAAGTTCTTCCGAGAGCTAACATTTGGCCCCCCCCCTCCAAGCACCTTGCCTTCTCCCCGGAATTCACAGCGGCCGTCGAGGCGAAGCAAGTCGCTCAGCAGGAGGCCCAGCGCGCGGCATTCGTGGTCGACAAGGCTCGCCAGGAGAAGCAGGCCATGGTTGTCAAGGCCCAGGGTGAGGCTCGGTCCGCTGAGCTGATCGGAGAGGCCATCAAGAAGAACAAGGCCTATGTTGAATTGAAGAAGATCGAGAATGCCCGTGCCATTGCCGCACAGCTGCAAGAGGCGGGTAGCAAGAACAGACTGCTGCTCGATTCGGAGGGTCTGGGTCTGAACGTGTTCGAGGGCGGCGAGAAGAAATAAGGGGGCCGCAATGCAGCTTCAAATCTCCACTGTATTCCTACGATCCCCGAGTATGGGATATGTACTATAATGAAGAAAACAAACGCCGCTGAGAGCTTCTATTACGTTTATCATCGCCTAAGTAACGGCGGGGGATTATTGTAAGATGCCATTCTCGTAACAAAGCAAAAGTTGCCCAGTGCAGGGTGGATATCCGCCAAGTTTGAAGATTAGAGTCTGATTCACTTTGTCAAGTGCCTGTATAGCTATGGTATAATCTTAACTGTGATGGGAAAATCAGCTTTTGTTGTGAAAGCAACCCTCACGCAAGTACGGCACAGGTTTTACTGAGGGCAGACGTGTAAGCTGCTAATGGCAGGGGCTGGTCGCGGGTCGGCCATGATGGAAGCCCCGCATCCCTACCCCTACCTAAGGTACCTAAGGTCGGTATCTAAGGTACCACATAAAACCACACGGACCAACACCCCTCCCCCACCATCTATCTGCCTATTACTGCCTGCAAGCTCGACCTCTGACCGTCAATTGTCACCGGTTCAACGAGCAGAACAACACCTCAAAACACAACGAGGCGACAGAAAGGCGACGATATTGCCTCCCCGCGAATACAATAAACCCTCAGATCAAATACCGAGCAGTCTGACTTTTTCAAAATGTTGATCAAGTGAGTGCCCGCGCTTCGACTTCGCGCGCGCATGCCTACTCGCCCCGTTACTCGCGCATGAGCTGACGCTTCAACCTCCAGGGTGCGCACGCTGACCGGCAAGGAGATCGAGCTCGACATCGAGAACGAGTACAAGGTTCGCAACGCTCAAGATGGATGACGACGACCACGAGACTAACGCTCGGACGCAGGTCTCCCAGATCAAGGAGAAGGTCGAGGAGAAGGAGGGCATCCCGCCCGTTCAACAAAGACTCATCTACGGTGGGAAGCAGATGTAAGCATTGTTCCAGTTGGCTACGCCCTGGTTGAGAGCCTGGGAATTGCCCAGTTTGTTGCATGGCTGACGGGTGATGCGATCAAATAACAGGGTTGACGATAAGTCGGCATCTGAGTATGGTCTCGAGGCCGGCGCCACCCTCCATCTCGTGCTGGCTCTCCGAGGTGGCAAGGCTTCCGACACGTGCTGAGGATGTTCGTCAAGACAGAAAGCCCCGCGCCGACTTTCATTTTCTTACCCATCGGCGGCCAGCTGGTTGGAGCACGATGCAAACGAGTCGACGACGGCGTCACCTGCAGACCCGCGCCCTCGATATATTCCAATCGAAAACCTCTGCCTGTCTGACTGACTGGTAGTCGGCGGGACGCTTATTTGCTAGACAGCAACTGGTGTCCTAGAGGAGAGCATACACTGCAAGCATCATTGTGCCGTGGACTTCAGTTGCGCATTCTGCACGCCAACAGGGGATAAGTAGTAATCATCAGAAGTCTTGTCGCGATTGCCCCCTCATGCTAGTGTAGTGCGAGTCTGTCTTGTCCGAACTAGAGTCTTCGGCTAGTGGTGCCCAAGGGACCTTTCGAATCAAGAGGGTATATAACACATCCTGCCAACGCCAAACAAATCCTGGTGCCATCCGTGTTCCTTGCCAATGGGCCAACGCCTTGCCAATACAGATATCTCTACAATATTGTCCTCCCTTGCCCGCCCTTCCCGTTTAGCGTCTCGTCTTCTTCTTGGGCATAAATATGTCAACTGCCTTCCTCTTCCTCGGCAGCTCTTGATTACCGATGAGTGGCCGAACCGGTTGCAACTCTTCCAGAGATGCCGGGAGGGGTGGAGGTGACTGAGGCCCGCTGTGCTGGGTCACAGTCTTGTGCATCCGATGCGATTCCGCGATCATAGGAGCGGCGGTTTCCAGCTTTGGCCTCGGCCGCTCAATCCTGATATTGTTGCTGTTCGGCTTGGGCGCATTTCCCATAATCCCGCCACCGCGCTTCAGCCCTGCGGTGTGGGACGTAGCGGCGGATGACGAGGATCTGATTGCACTGTGATCTCTTGACGAGGCCTTCGATGGCGTGACCGGCTGCGCAGATGATGCTCCCCTGTCCCGGCCGTTGTTTGCCGGAGATACTGGGCCAGATGAACTGGCCTTTCGCTGTTTCTTGCTAGACTCTTCATCGCCAAAAAGATCCCCTTCGTCGTCTTCATCCGAGGAGTCGGAAACATATGTGGTCTTCGAGGCCATGGGCGGTCGGGAACTGGTGGATGTAGGCCGAAAAATGGGCTGCGATGCGATGCGATGCTCGCTTGCCATGGATGCTGGTGCTTTATTGATTCGAGGTGCCCGGATCATGCCGGTGGGAACAGCAAGCCTGCTTCTTATGCCGGCGATTTCTGCTGCCTCTCTTCTGGCCTTCTTCATGACGCTGGCGCCGTTTGTAGTCTTCAATCGGCTGCCAGCGGCAAAAGTCAGGGAGCTTGGGAGCTCCTTACCTCCTCGACCTCGGGTCCCAAAGGTGCGGCCGGTCTTGGGAGGCTTCGGGAGGTATCTCTGATCGACAATGCGGCTGGTATTATTGTCTCGCTTTTGCTGGAGACCCTGGAACTTGGCGCGCAGTTCGGCCTCAGCCTGTTGTTGTGATTCTCGACGTTCCTCCGCATATCGTTCGTAGATCTTGTACCACTTTGTCGGATTCTTAGGCGCATAGTTTTTTTCGTGGCTTTCAGATGGGAACTCTCTTCTGATGAAGCGTTGCCACAACTCGGATGTTTCTCCTTGGATGTGTGGGGAGTTCAGTTCGATTTCGCGGAGCTGAATGGGATTGGTAACTCGAAGGAGGATGTCGCGGACATGATGGTACTGGAGTGCATCGCTGTTTCCAACACTGCTGAGCTCAGTAACGTGCCTTTGGCATACTGCAATGCACAGCTCTGCAAGTGACTTGGGCCCTGGCATGGTTGCTGCTTCTTCTTCAGCTCTTTCTCCTTCTCCTTCTCCTACTACTTCTTCTTCGAGCTGCCAAAAGGAGGGCCTAGCCGGACTGTAAGGCCGTCGTGGTGAAGTGTGCAACGGGTGATGAACAAACAGGCAGAAGTCTCATTATTGACATTCGAATCGTGATTCAAAGCAATACGGCGGGTTTCCAAATCAGGCAAG
Source organism: Colletotrichum horii (assembly GCA_027406005.1). Classification (NCBI taxonomy): domain Eukaryota; kingdom Fungi; phylum Ascomycota; class Sordariomycetes; order Glomerellales; family Glomerellaceae; genus Colletotrichum; species Colletotrichum horii. Next base: position 4,066,352 of record JANVYB010000001.1, on the reverse strand, counting down.
ATGCCTCTTGAAGCGCCCGGCGACAATGGAAGGGCGGCGGGCTGATGTAATGCCCAGGGTTGGGTATTCGTAGACCGGACTTTTATTGTTGCTGCTGGTGACTTTCCAGGTTTAAATGGATGGACCCGGCCACATAAGGAGCGAGCAGTGGCAGCACGCTGGCTGCGATTGGCACCTATGTGGGGTCCATAGGCCTTTTTTAAGTGGTCGGGTCCGCTGCGGCTGACTTCCAGGTCACGGGCACCTACCTCAGCGCTAAGGTGCCTTCGGTACCTTACACTGTGCACTACCTACCTAAGGTAGTATACATACGTGCCGGGCTGCTCCGTAACTACCTTGGTGGACGTGCCTTACCTAAGGCACCCAATGTGCACTACCTACGTTCCTGAGCCCAAGTACCGACGTGGGCGAAAGTCCGGCACAGTTTGTAGCATGCAGCAAAGTGCCCAAGATACCCAAAGCAACGGTAGCAAGAAAATAAAAAACAAAAGGGCTGGCCAAGGTAACTTGAACGCCGATAATCTAGTGCAAGCTCAGAACCTAACAAGACGGCGAAGCTGTCATTCACAGTTGGGCACCTCCCCGTGCCTTTCCCCGCGTCACATGATCTAGAGGCTAAAACTCTTTCGGACCCTGGCGGGTCTTACGCGCGCCCGCGCCTGTGTCAAAGTACATACAGTTGCTCCAAGGTAAGGTACGGTGGTCGTGGTGCCTTAACACGCTTAGGTAGCAGGAGCTAGGGTGCCTTGATTCGCCCTCAACAGCCTTTCGTCATTCGCAACTCCGCGACACCTGCCACGATCTGAACGAATGCAAGGGTCGCGCTACGAATCACCATGGCGGATTCAACATATATCAAGCAAGAACCATACATCAAGCCTGACCCCGACGCTGTGTCGGCCTCTCCTCTCGATGAGGACGATTTGTACGAAGATGCCGGCGATCTCGAGTTCTTCGACCCCAACAGCGAGCAGGGTGCCTTTGGCCAAGCATACTTAGCCCGCGTTCCAAAAGACCTCTGGGATGCCTGGGACAGTCTACCAGACGATGCTGAGATTGAGATCGGAACAATGCGACAGTGGGATGTGGTTCGCCCCGATGGCGCTGTCGAGGTACGTGAATGGCGCGTTGCGATGGACTCTAAACCAAATCTGATGTGGCTGCCCTTTACAGCACCGGTTCAAGATGCTTCTCAACTCGAGCCGACCTGAACATCAACTTATGCCGAAGGAATACGACCTCGAGATGGGCAAGGAACTTGCGCGCAGCACTTTCGTGTTTTCCGAGGAGGATCTGCCTGGCTTTAAGGCCAAGTCCAAGGCACGCAACGACGCCGCAAACGCGGGCATACCGGCACGATTCCTGCGTCCAAAGAATGAAAAGGTGGAAAAGAAGCCGTTCGAGAAGCGTGGCCGGTGGCAACCGTATTACCGCAAGGCGATCCCAAGTTCGTATAATCCCCAGACAGCGACTTCCTTGCGCGTCCTAACACGGTTCAGAAAAAACAAAAATCGCCGCCAGGATCCAGTATGAATTGGCATGCAAGCCGGTGGACAACGCCGAAAGCCAGGCAATCTTGCAGCGGAAGCAGTTAGAAGCCCTGAAGCCCAAACACACTCTCCAAATCATGGGGCAACGGGCGGCAAACAACGTCATTCAACACGGTTCTGCCGCTGCTGTCGAGAAGTTTGGCTCCTTCATCGTGAGTCCCTACTCTTCCTGGTTCCGACTCCCTTTCCTTACGGCTGACGCTCTCTAGAAAACGACTGCTCCTATGAAGGCTACAAAGCCGAAGAAGGCAGAAAATCGTTCGGCTCGTATGTCAGAGGAGCAGCTTTTGGACGGCCTCATGGAGGCTTTCAGAAAATACGAGTACTGGAAGATGTCTATTCTGAAGGCAAGGTTTGATCAGCCCGAAGCCTTCTTGCGGCAGACTTTGGAGAAGATCGCGGTTCTCAATCGGTCTGGCATCCACGCCAATGAGTGGTCGCTGCAGGAGCATATGAAGAGCATGGCTTCTGGCGCAACTAATGAAACAGCTCCAGAGGAGGCAGCGGCTGACGAAGAGGACGATGAGATGGTCATGGAGGATGTTGTGCCTGGTGGTTGATCACGGCCAATCACATTGCTTTCATGCATTGCACGGAGTTTGGGGTTTATCGAGACGATCACCCGGCGTGTATTTTGTCGCCGAGACTTTGATACCCGTCTGGACACTAGATCTTGGTAGACGTGCCGCAGGGTTTGCATCGCTATTTTTGGACTCGGACCAGGAGAAACCGGGGAATGGCATAGACGCATCGTATTTTCCTTAAGAACAATCAACTCTCTCAGAAGCGAACAGCTGCTAAAAGCTTAATATTCGTTGATGCTGCTGCGCTAATCTTGCGTGACTTCTTATGTTTTGTTGCCATGGCTCCAGATAGCCAATCTCCAAGTGGGGAAAGGTATCTCGTCAGCCGGCAAACTGTCCTCGCCTCTACAAACCTGCATCAAGCATGCTTCACCCGAAAGTTCAACTGAACCCCGTTAGCATTCAACGAACATTAACCTTCTACATACGTCGCGTTTCGACGCTGTCAGCTCGACCCATGTCCCACCGACAGCTCAACTTAGTCTTGGACTTTGACGGAACCATCACTACCAAGGACACGATCGGGACCGTCGCGGAAATCGGTCTTGACTTCCAGCGACAGCGCGGCTTGGACCTGTCACCAGCATGGCGGCAGATTCTTGAGGACTACCACCGAGACCACGTCGACCACGTTTCAACCTACAAACCCGCGGCAGACGGTCGGCTTACCCTCCCGGAAGAGCTCAGCTATCTGCGTGGTCTCAGGGAAATCGAGCTGCGCTCAGTGCGCCGCGTCGAAGGGTCCGGCATTTTCAAGGACATCAGCAGGGAGGAACTTACGAAAGCCGGAGATGCTGCTCGTCAGGAAGGGCGGGTAAAACTTCGTGAGGGTTTCGCGAAGCTAATGGACACTGCCAAGCAGAACAGTTGGCCTGTCTCGGTGGTGTCGATCAACTGGTCGAGATCCTTTATCAAAGGCGTGCTGTCTGCGTACGAATTTGACGTGGTCGCCAACGAGATTGAGATAGACGGCTCAATCTCCGGGCCGGAAGTCCTTGGGCAATCGGGGCGGGAAACTATCTTGACGACCTGTGAAGACAAGCTGCGGGCTTTGCGGGCGCTGGCAGCTCGTCAGGGAGTTGACAATATCAAGGGGCTCATTTACTTTGGCGACTCGACGTCTGATCTGGAATGCCTGTTGGAGACGCGCGGGATTGTGGTGACTTCGACGACAGAGTCAAGTTTGATGACGACTCTATCGAGGTTGGGATGCGACGTTCCCCGGGTTCAGGATTGTCGTGAGATGGACAGCATCGTCTGGACTTCGGCATTCCATGAAGTATTGCAAAGTGGGTTTCTTTCGGCGAGTGAAAAGGCTGAGTGATGCCTGCCTTCCGTGGTTATCAGGCAGAGCTGTAATCTGTGGCAATATTGCGTCGACGGCTCCTATGGGTCCTTTGTCCGGATTGTCGAGACATACATCTGATTACCTTGCTCTAGAATACGACATTGTTCAACATGATTTCCTTGTCATGGAAAAACACCTAGGACAATACTCCCTTGTTGTTGGATTTCATGCTGGTTGGGACGGCCGCTGTCATTGTGCGTATAAGTACAGTGGCACATCCACCTCTTGACCCTAGGTCTCGTCCGCCAGACACACGCAAACCCACCTACTTACACCCCAACAAACACTAGCATATCATACAATTCCGAAGAGTGAGGGAAACAGCCATCATGTGCTACTATCGACTGGCCATATACGAATGTAAGCATACGATATATGGGCGGAAGATGGCTAATTGCAAAGTTCAAGGAGACTTCTTGTCTGGCAAGCGTGCTCTAGAGTGCACTGCAAAGAACGCCCATTCGCTTCAGACCCTGCGATTGAACTCCGACTGCGAAAAATGTCGCAAGCTGGACAAACTTCAACTGCGTACAAAACAGGCTCTCAAGGAGCTTCGGGAGGGGCGCGAGGGTTCTCGAGACACTTCTGGTTCTTCGATGCAAGGCTCTTTGATCGATTCTTCAGATGATGTTACTTCTGAGCTTGGCTCTCCAGAAGCCCCTACTGATGATGGTACGGCCAATATTTCACATGATGTCTAGACCCCTGCAGATCTGTTAACGGTATGAGCATTGCTTTGTTCGCGGACATCGAGCACGTTGCTTGTACAGGAGTATACCAACTGGGGAATCACACAGTTAATATTACTGCAGTACCCCTTCAAGCCGTAGCGTTGTTTTGTCAACCAATTCAGCAAGAAAAATTAGAAGAAGAGAAACCACAAGTTCTACATCCCACCTGCCCTACTGCCTCTACCATCGTTTGTTCCAAGTCCCAGGCTCTCCAGCACAGACGTCATTCTGTCTGGTCACAACCAGGGAGATATTTTCTAGAGCGGCTCCTGCGATGGGAGAGACTTAACCATCGACTCTCCCTATATGCTTCCAAAGAATCAGCTAGCCCGACGACTGGGCCTATGCTGCCGTTCTAGTTGCCCGCTGTGTCTGCGCCGCTCTCAGTCGCATTAGACCCAGGAACGAGGAAGCTCATCTGGCCGCCCAGAACCCCTCTTTCCATTGTGGCCCCAGGAACTGATGCATGGATCCAATCTCGAAACGCGGTCATCTCCTCAACAATGGAGGTCGGCGCAGTCTTCAGGAGAAGTTGACATAGTGCAAGTTGCTGCAGGCCTGCCTCAAGGTACATGTGATCCCGATAGCCATTAGGCGCTGCGACATACACAGCAGTTCTCTTGGCTAACTCGTCTGCTTCTTCCATGCTGTGGGCTTGTAACAATGGTCAGCACATGAATTGGGCGGCGGGCAGGGGGCTTGTTACGATAAGTAGCACAGAGCGGTTGTCTTAGATTTGCTTGATTAGCTTCCAAAACAGTTGCTTCGCATTTGCCGTCCACGGCTGAAGTCGACTCGTTCAAAACCAAAACGACTGGAATGCCTTGGAGATTGCCAGCTGGCGCATTGTGCCCGCTGATAGGAAGGCCAAATACAGTCCTTCCGTCTAGGAAAGACAATTTTTTTCTTCACTCTGGGCGGAGGAAGTTGCGTCAAGACCGCGCTTGTGAAGGTTTGCTCCTGAAGACACTTCAACTGCATAAAGAACGTATGGCCCCAGCTTGGGCATACCGGAGCTTACCAAAAACCACAGGGGTAGGCTGTCTATTGGGAAGTATGCAGGGCCGTCAGCCAGCCGCTGACGCCTCGGATGGTGGCGAGGGTAGCTTGTCGTCTTCAAGACATTTGACTGAATGGGGCGGCGGAGGCTTCGTGATAGTAGCGACAATCTCGTCAACATCTGGACCCAGTCCGAAGGCTCAGGCGAGGCCGGGCACGGGGCGTCAGCCGGATCGGAGCCGCTGGTGCTGAAAGAGTGCCGGATCCTAGTCGTCACAAGTGAGGTCAAGGCGGCGAGGAAACGATGCATCCGACGGATAAGAGGACATATGAGACAAGTCAGGCACGGGCAGGTCAAGTGTCAGGTCGCTTCAGACGACACGCGAAGTTGCAATGTGGTTGTCTTGGTCAAGGCTACACTGGTACAGAGGGCCAGCCATGGGCGAATATGAGGTGGCATTGAAGGACGTTGGCAACATGACAGGAACGGAGGCCTCTGAAACCCAAAGCCACGCTGTCGTGACTGCACGGGGCGATTACCGTAGACACGGATGGCTGCAAAGAGGCCTGTGAGGGACTCGAAAAAGGGTCGTGGAGGAGAGGTTGGAATTCGTCCCGTAAGCTGACCGCAAACGGGCATTGGGGATTGAGTGCAGTTCAACGGATAGCATTGCTGGGGTGACGATGAATTCCTAGGTCCAGTGACGGAGCAGCCGAGAATGGGGCCACGGAAAGACAAAGTTAGAGGACTTTGTAATAACAAGAACCCAAATCACCGGATACCTAACTCAGTGTAAAAGACGCAAGGGCCGAGGAGACTGTGCGTTTCTTGGGCTGATTTGCTTACAGGTCAATGAAGCAGTTCGCGCAGCAGGAGGAGGGACTGGGGTAAACCACGAGAAACGGTTCGTGGAACCGGCCCAGTCAAAGGGGGAGTGGGATATCTGTACACTCCATTGGATTGGACGCTGGACGCGGGTCGTTATGGCCGGACTCAACCTCCTGAGTTGAGTTGTTGATACGACGACGAGGCCGAGCACGTTTCCAGCATGAATGGCAAGCAACACACAGGTTTGCATAAGGACGGCAACGGTCCATTGCAGGACGAAGCCCGTATGTGGTGGGTACACTGTGTATGCAGCGAATGTCACCAGGGGCCTAGTTTGTGAATCAAATCAATGCAGTCCCTAAGGCCCTGATCTGCCACATTCTCGTGTTTTTTGACCCCTCGAGGGCTCTACTTCGGAGGCGTAGATGTGGCGTATATACTGCCGCTAAGTCAACGTTAGCTAAAAGTATCAAAGTGACTGCAAACAACAAATGTCTTACCAACCCCTTATGCTCAAGCAAATATAGAATCACTGATATACAGCTCTAGCTACTTAAATTTGCTGATTTCAATATTAAACACTTAGATCTTATATCTTCTAAGTGTACTTTTATATATTAGAGCAATCTATAAGATAAACTGTAATTTTAAGTACTTTAATAATAATGAGAGCCCTTCTAGCATATAGGAGATAGTGCTTAATAAGATCTAAGTAGCTAAGTCTTCTCCTTTTGATTCAGAAGATAAGAAACCTCCTGCTAATAAGCCTTTATCTCTGCTAACACCTAGCTAATCCAGCTTTAGTTAGTTAACTTAGTAAAGTTAGATAAGCAAAAAGATATATTAAACGCTAATCTTTTATAATAAGTTCTTATGCTTCACTCTTAAGTATTAATAAAATAGTATTATTATAAAGATAGTAACACTAAAGAAGCTGATAAGTATTATTTTACTTATTTTAGCAGCAAAGTTCTTAAGAAACTCCTTCTCTATTAAAGCTCTTACTAGCAAATATAAAGCCACTTATATCTTATTTAAAAAGATTAAAATATTAATAAGACTTTCTAGCATTAAGTATAATAATAAATTAAATAAAATCTTAATAACTTAAAAGCATTAGTATAACTAGCATACTATATACTTAAGCTACTAATAAGTAGAGCAGTATAGTTTACTTAATATAAAGATACTTCTAAAGTTAATCTAGCTGTTAGAGTTAGCAACTAATAAGAATATTATAGAAGCAAAAGATATACTCTTTTGCTAACCTGCTGTGCATAAGGAGATAGGCAGGCCTATAGAGCAGTCAGTAAGAGTGTTAACAACTAGAGCAGCAGCATATTTACCCCTCTTGCAAGCCACTATAGTATTAAGTATAGCGCTATCTGTTGCTATATAAGTGCCTGTTATGATATTAAATAATTATAGCTGTAAGCAGATAAGTTAATAATAAGATCTAGATAAAATTAAAGTAGTAGATAGTAATATTAATATCTAGCTGATTTCAGAAAATGTTATAGCTATACTGCTAGCAAAGAAGAAGAAGAATAGTTATATATCAGCAGCAGACTGTATAAATAAGTATATAAAGCAGATTTTCACTAATAGATGCTGCTAGCACTCTGCTAGCTCTAATAATATTTAGAAGGTAATTAATATATACTAAACCTCACTTAAAGTTAACTTTAGATTAAAAAGAGTTATTAACACCTTAAACTTCTTCTCAATAGTAATAATAAAAGTAGTAGCATTTAACAGCCTGTAAGAAAAAAATAATAAACTGCTATTCTTATAGAGTAATAATATTAGTTAGGTTAATTTTAGCAGTAGGGTTTTTATACCTATAGAGTGAGAAAGAGGGTTATAGAAGTTAATATTAAGATAAAGTTAAGAGAAGTAATAAGGTTGAAGTTAATATTAATATTAAGAAGGTTAAAAGGCACTAAGTAAGCTAAATATTCACTTATTAAAGGTAGCTACTATTAAGTACTACAAAACATTAAATTAATTAACTATATAGTAATCTACTTTAATTTTCACTATTATAACCTATCTTTCTGCTTCTTAAGATATTATTAATATACCTTCTATAGATATATAATAAAATTGAAGCAGACTTTATACTTAAGTCTTTTGCTTACTTATAATCTCACCTAATTTTTAGCCCTCTTAAAAGCCTCTACTTGCTGCGTATTAACAACATATAAGCTGTTAGATTTCACTAAAAAGTTCTATACTGCTGTTATAATATATATAATATTAACTTAGGTTGCAAAGTTATACTTAGCTGCATTCTTACCTTTTATAATCTTAAATTTTTGCTTTATTAAGCTGAAAACCTTCTTAATAATACTCTTCAGCCTTATATAAATAAAGTTATATAACTTCTTCTTTAACTACAGCTTTATATTTAACTTAAAGTAGTTATAGAGGTAGTATCTCTACTTAATAAATAGCATAATAATGCTAATATTACTTTCACTAAAACTAGTATTAGCAAGATAAAATTAACCTGCTTCTGCTCTAAATGATCTTATAAAAGCATAATTAAGCAAGGTTTTATTATTTATACTGCCCTCTATGCTAGTAAGTATATATAAGAAGGTATAATTAAACTTTACTGCAGTGAAGATATTCTATAAGATATTACCTTTTTAATTAAAAAACCTCTTCTGCTGACTAACTAGTATATAAGCAGAGATTAATATCTTATTAACAGTATTAATATACCTATTAAAGATAGCATTCTTAACGTTAAGCTTAATATCTAGTGAGATATATAATTCTAATAGTAGAGTTATTACCTCTTTATAGAGGCTAATAAAAGTGTTAATTATAATATAGAAGCTTCTTAATATTACACTTTGCAATACTTTAAATTAATAAGCAGTATTATGCTAAAGCTCTCTAAACACTAAGATATATAGTATAATTAATAACTTATACTTAACTAACTAGTATTAAGTATTATTAATACTATGCTAGCACAGCTAGTATATTAGTAAGTTGAATATTTACTTTAATAGTTAAAAAGTATTTTTAAACTTAATATTAAACCTAGTAAGTAAAGCTTTAGCAATTTAAATAGCTTTAGCAGCCCTTCTAAAGTAGATTATAATCTGCTTAAATATTACTAAGTTAACTCTATTATTATTATTATTATTAATAATATTATTAAAGGTAATAGCAATAAAAATAGCTGCTTACACCTTATTAAAGCTGTTATTTATTGCTAATTTAAAGAGCTTATAAATATCTATTTTAAGCTTATTATATTTTATAGCAAACAAAAGATTAGCTTCTATTTAAAGTCCCTATATCAACAGACTTATTAAGTGTTTCACAATAAGAAATATCTCTCTCTAGTATCTTCACTAGCCTCTTTTTCACTACTATAACTTTAAGATCTTATTCTATAAAGCTAATACTGCTTTTTTCGTTCTATAACCTTATAAACAGAAAGCTAAGCAACTAAGCCTCTCTAGGCAGCAAGAGCATCAATCCTACTGCCCAGCAGCTAATTTTTAGTATAGTATAATAGCTGGAGAGATCTGCACGTCTGCATATGTCGTTTTAGCTTCTTCTTAAGTTATACAGCAAAAAACAGGCCCAAAGTGGAATAGTGCGGCAAAAAACAGCGTTTTTGCTTATTTTATGCAGCTGTGGCGAAGGCGCCAGAAACACGAGAATGTGGCAGATCAGGGCCTAAGGTACATTGTATCCGTCAAAAATTGTCCCTCATACTCAGGGTCCCTAGACCCATCAGGCGATCAATGGCCTATCAAATCAGCGTCCCCGATCTTACCTTACCTTACCTAAGGTAGGTGCCATAGGTAAGTAGGTCCGACCCGACTCCCGGCTGCCCTGCAGGCTGGGGAGGGCAGCGTGAACGCACCGCTGGGCCTCCTGGGGGTTCTTAGCGTTATGCTCCCCGCCTAACCCAACCATGCCCGAAAGCCACCGAGTCCCCCCCGCCCCCCCCTAAGGTAAGGTACCTTAGGAGGAGGGCCAAGACTCTGTGTGGCTTATTATTTACCTCCAGTCCAATCTCCTTCATCCTCATGGCCTTTGAATCGCTGGGTTGCGGGGGAAATTGGTCGTGCCTTACGTCGGCTGACTGCATTGCGAGAAGCAATCGACGTCGGATAGATTAATCTCTATTGCACAACAGCACAACGTGTGCAGATGGAAGGAGCCGCCGCTCACAGCCCCGGCCTGGCGAGGAGGAGGGAAACAGGAGCAAACATTGAAGCGAGAGAACAAAGGAGAGAGGACGAGATCCTTCGCCCTGGCCTTGGCCTGGGGCCATTGGGTTCGTCGCCGCTTGCCACGGGCCAAAGCGGTAACGCCGACCGGTCGCATTGTGTATGTATCCATCGAGGATTCCTAATCATCTACCTCTCTATTCCTGTGTTGTTTACTGTCTAGGTCTCGGGAACGCAAGGCAAGGTACTCGCAGCTTCTCGAGTCCTCCCGTGTGGTGACCCCCGGCCAAGGCAAAGGGACCTGGTGTCCAATCCAATAACGTGCCTCATGCATCGCTCTGTCAAAAGGCAATGGAGGGCGGGCAAGGTTGAAGGCCAGGGCAAGACAAGGTGCTCCGGAAGGTACACCGACCGACCGACCGACCGACCGACACGAGCCCTTCGCCTCCCTCTCCCCCCCTTTCTTCACCGTCTCTGATATGCGCCGCAAGTGCCTTATTACCAAAGCTCCAGGTCCTGTCCCTTCCCCATTTGGGACCTTCCAGTGCCGCCGTAGGCTATGTGCTATGTGTACCTAGCCATGCATGCCGCCTTCCTACCTTACCTTAGTACCTTACGCAGGCTGCATCCTCTCCCCACAACGTCCTCCTCCTCCTCCTCCTCCTACGCCCACGCCCCCAAACCCCCGTACTCCATCCGCCTGCAGTCTCCCCTTCTTGTTATGTATTCCTCTGAACCCTCCCGTCAGCTGGCCGGGCCTCTTTCATTTACATCACGGAATGTGTGACCTGGGTGATACCGCCCTTTGCCCTCCCGTCCGCTTCATATTGCCGCCCGATTCCTCTTCCGTCCGCTTGTTTGACTTACTCCCTTCCCTCTCCTCTCTCAGCCAAACTCCTCGCCCAACGTTCTCTCTCGACGACTCCGCAGACCTGCTGCCCTCGATTCCGTCACAGCACCGGTTGCAAATTCTGTGCCCTCGCCCGCCGCTTCATTCAAACCAACGTGACCGCCTAGGTTGACAGCTGCTGTCTTTCAATACTAGTTACCCATCTCGTCTGCTCCTTCCAACTGTCAGACGCCGTCCTTCTCCCCTCCCTCGCCGCCGTTGGAGGGAACGAACGAATCGTCCCACACAATCGCGTTCGATACGATCTCGCCTCTTCGATTGTTTCCCAGGATACCTGCTGCTAATGTCGCCATTCCCCGCCTGACATTTCGGGCCCTCCGACGTTCGTCATGGAACCCGTTCCTGAGACCGAGAGAATGGAGGAGTTCCGACCCTCGCCTCTTCCCTCCCTCCGGATCCAGAATCCCACTCTGCTGTCTGCCGCTGCTGCCGAGACCGAACCTCTGAGGAAACCGCCCACTTTGCGACGCCAGACCGATCCGAGTCCCACCTCCCCGACCGCTCCGGCATGGTCTCTGCCACCTCTGCCTTACCGCCCCCGTACCACCTCGCCCCTCTCCGGACACCACCGATCGAGATCAGCTGCAGCGAATTTGGCTCCTCCCATGTCTCGCACCCAGTCCATGCCAGGCGTCAACGGTGCTGGCCACATCCTCTTCTCTCCTCAATTTCGTCCTGCGAGTCCCTCGGGCTCGCCCAGCCGCATTCGAATCCCACGGAAGCCCGTTGACGAATCATTTCCCACATCGCCAATCCGCAGCTCCGTCCTGGAAACAGACCGCAGAAACTCCGACTCAAACTCCTCCCCAATTGCTGGTAACACGACATCTTCGGCAGTATTGCCTCGCCATCGCCGCCCGTCTTCGCCCTTGAGACATCCGGGACATGCCAGCACTGGCTCGCTACCCGCGCTACCTTCCACACCCACATCCATTGCGTCTTCACCTTCGCTCAGAGGCTACGAGGCCTTTTCTCACGGCTACGGCATCCCGTCATTCCCTTCTTCGGTGCCGTCGACCCCTACATCGACAAGGTCGAGGAGCCCCAGCATCTCTAGCCTCGAAACGATACCCGACTCTCCTGATGCCGAGGAAGCGGCCATGGAGGCCGAAAGAATCGCTCAACTTAAAGCGGCCGCTGACGCTGCGGAGAGGGGCGCTACAACGGAGGGCAAGGGAAGGGGTAGTCTTGACGTGCCATCGCGAGGCAGGACACTCGGCTTCGGGTCAAGAGACAAGAGAAAGCGATGGAGTGTTTGTGGTGCCGAACGACGGCAGGACCTTGATTTGGAAACAATCTGGGAGGATTAAGAGACAGCCCGGCTCAAGGCTCTCCTTCGGTTGTGAACGATGAATCGCAAAGGCTCCGGTAAGGCCCGGTAGGATAAGACTGCACGACTCCGGGCGACGCGAATTACGACACAGTCATCAAAGCATTTGAGACTTTTCTTTACGTTGCGTTATCTTGCATGGCATTTGGCATTCGGTATTAGGTTAAGGGGCACGATGGCGTTCAGTGAACTACTTCTGATACCCTACACTGCATTTCACCTCTTAAGGGCATTACGGAGACATTGTCATCATATATGGGTCCTGTATTTTAACATGACTTGGTTCTTTTTCTCTGCACTTTAGGTCTTCAAACTCCATATGGAGTGCTGTCATAGGCGGAGTGTTTGTCAATGGAACATTTCCCGTTCACACCGAGATCCGCTCCAACTGATTCTGTTTTGAGCCTTCATCATGGTCTGCCATACCGATTGCAACGGTGTCTCAGTTGTTGTTCTGTGCCGCTGCAGGGGGTGCTTTATACGGTAGTCCCCCTTGCTGAAGACTATCCTTTTCCCCTGGGTCATTTTCAATAGCTGACGTCTATAGTTTTCCCTCTATTCCTCATGCCTCCACAGTCCGGCCGCGAAGGGATTCTTATTAAACTTCTTAGGAAACCAGTTGACTCCTTCCAAGTCTGAGCGACGAGGCCGCGATATATAAGACGGGTCAGTTTTGCCACGGCTGTCGTTCTTAACATTGTCGACACCAGTATACTGACACGAACCGTCAAGAAGATCTTTGTTAATCAAACCAATTTATGATCCCGCATCACCCGCTCTCTGCTCGTCTCACCGGTAAATACACATCAACATGCACCGTTTCTTTTTGCTTGGCGCTCTCTTCGCCGAGACAGCGAAGGCGGTCCCGAAGGCCCCGGAGGACCAAGTAAGACTCAGACCTCGGAGCCGTATTATTCCTTCAGCAAAGATGTTGCTAACAATACCCGCCAGATGGTCGCCCATATTGTGCAACAACGAAGGTCCCGGTCTAGCCCGGACTCGGCCGCCTGGACCACCGGACGGAGCTGGTCGTTGAACGGCACCAATTCAACAACAGCGACTGGAGTAGCCGGGACGGCTAGCAGCACCTCTTCTTTTCCGTTCAATGTGACGAGTACCTCCATGGTTTCAGCGTGCCCCTTGAGCATAATCACATCGACAACGACAGTAGACGTGACTTTCTACATAACTGCGACCACCTCGTTCGGCAGTAATCTGACATCATCTTCCGGTACTGGCACGGCGCATCCGTCGTGGACTTCATCCTTGACGAACTCCAGCTCTACGACGTCCTGTGCGACATGGAACATCTCTCCTACGTCTCTGAATATCTCCACAGGCTTCACCAAGCCCGCCAATTCCTCTGCAACTACCGCCTTCACAGCCTCCGAGTCGCCTTGCTCTGAGGAGACGGCTGAAACCTCCACGACCATGTGGCACAACACCACCACCTCTGTCATGCCATCACAGACCACCGAGCCATGTGACGATGACTTGGCTTCCACTACTCAGCTGAATTCAACATCAACAGCTTCCAGCACGCTCCTGAACTCGACCTCTATGTGGCCCACCAAGACATCGTCAAGTGTTACCCAGAGCACGACACCTTGCGATGATGAGCATGCGACTGGTTCCAGCAGCGCATCTGCATTCACGACCAGCGTCGCGAGCAACACATCCGTCTCCGACGTGAGCAGGACCACGATTTCATCCACATCTTCTTTGGTGGCAACATTCACAACGAAAGGTTCCAACAGCACAACCAGCCAAACCTTTTCTGGGACGTCGAGCTCTCTTGGAAACGGAACTGCTACCCACTCGTCGACGGAAACAACCGCCACAACTGTGCCATGCGAGGACGGGTCTAGCACGGTGACTCCTGCCACCACATCCTGGGAAGCATCAGCCCCATCGAGCCATGACACTTCGAGCAATCTACAGATCACCCCGACATCATCAATTGACTCAAGCCGGAGCCCCATCACCACGTCGACAGACACCACGTCGACAGACACCACGCCGGTCTCTTGGGCAACACAGCTAACGCCTACCGCCTTGACCCCCATCCCCTCAGAGAGCTGCGTTATCGACACATCCATGGTGCCTGTCACCAGCGCGCCGCTTACCTCCGTTCCGTCCTCAACACTCATCCCGACAAAGACGGTTTGCCAGGACAATGCGCCGACAGGCAAACCTATGCCCGGGAACAACCATTGCGGCGTTCATGGCCTGCCCGTGGGCAATTACTTCCTCGCGCGTTTCGTCGAGAACTCGCCAGGCGTGCGCGTTACTTTGGAGGGCTGTTACCAATTTTGTGCCGTGAGTCCCGCCTCTCTTTTCGCAACGCCGCATCGGCCAGTCCCACTGACGTTGATAACAGAGCGTAATGAACGCCACCGATGGTTGCAAATCCTACCGCTTTTATCCTGAGAGAGGCCTGAACGTTCCACGATGCGACCTGTACGGTAGCAATGTCGCTTACGCCCTGGATTCTATCGACAATGATCACCCCGACATCTGGTTCGATCTCACATGCGGCTCACCTTCCGATCAGAAGTGGGCACACTTACCCGGAATAAGCCGTCTCCGAGATCTCGGGTTGCTGGAATAGATCCCATCTGTCACCGGCGTTAGAGACGGACCTGTGGATTTACGGGGTGGATCACAAAGCTGGTTGAAATGAGTATGGAGAGCCATGGCAGATGCGCTGAAGGGGTGTACGTACGCCAAACATAATCTGGGGAGGACGAACGCTCGGGGGCTGTTGGGCACATCGTACTAGGTATGTAATCTTTGCTATCGTAATTGTCTAATTGTGGGTCATCAGTCATCCCTTTGTAGCCGTCTTCTAATCGAAAGGTATCCTGCGAAGGGTTTCTTGAGTGCCCTTCTTCATTTCCTGAGCAGCAGCCAGGCTACTAGGAACTTTGATGCCGCAGCAGTCGCCCCATCCCACGTGCTGATGCTTGTGATTCCCAATATGGCCAGTTGAGATCTCACCTCCACCCGCTTCATCTTCTTCGTGGCCAAACCCGAACTCTTCCTCTGTGCTCATCCCATCCACCGCCGAAATCAGAGAACCGAACAAGAAGTGCTGCATCACGGGCAGCTTTCTCAAAACCTCTGCAACGAACATTCGCCGCATCCCACCCTCGACTTTGGTCCACGACTTGGAGGCGGATATGTCGTCCAACATGGGGCTATGCCACCTCAGGCCTTTTACTGTCTTGGTACCGTTGACGAAGTTCACCTGCCCCAGGTACAAGAAATCGTCACCAAACTCCTCCAATGTCAACTCCTGATGGATGGCCAAAGGTGTGATGAATGGGTGATGTAGGAGTTGCGAGGAGCCGAACAAGAAGGGAAGAAACTGGTAGTCGTCCAGCCCCCAAACACCATGGGAACCAGCGGGCTCCAGGTAGTATGTCAACTGGACGTCTCGCATGAGTTCCAGGTACCGGTTGAAAACGTTCAGTACCAGAGGCTTGAAGTCGTCTCTTGTTAGGATTCGTAGCTGATAGAGGCAGAGGAGCCACATGATGAAGTTAAGCTCATGACCGGAGCCATAGTCAATGCGCATCCTGTTCCCGAATGAGTGCTCCAAGTAGACTGCTACCTCATCGTTCGCCGCGTCGGAGATGCCCAACTGTGTCTGCCATCCTGGTGTCTTCACCTTCACCAAGTCAAGAAACGTCCGGAAAGCCTTGTTCCCAAAACGCGAGCCGCCTTGATCGTTGGGTGGTGATTCCTTGACGAGGCCGTCGGCTTCGCTTAGGATATCAAGAATCGAGCGCACGGGAGGGCTAAGTTCGCTGTCCTTGATGGCGGAGCGCGGGGTGTCTTCAACAGCCTCGGAAAGGCCAAACACAAAGGCAAGAATCAGGCTGTAGGTTGGCGAAGAAAGAAATAGCTCGTGGTCTTTTTGGGACAAAATCCGTCTCCAAGGTGTCTTGTACACATGGGCATTAAGATCGGGTGGTGATGGTAACGCAGGTGTCTCCGGGCGAGGGGTAGGATTGGAGGGAGCTCCTCGGCGGCGGCGAGGTTCGAGTTTGGGTATTTTGGTGCTCAATTGGGAGGTAGCCGATGCGTCAGTACGAGATTGCAGATTGATTGAAGCCATAGTGTCTCAGAACGTTGCCAGCCCAGGGTTGAAGACTCAAAAATCGTGCGAGGAGAGGAAATCATGGGCGGAGGTAGGTTCGAGAAGCTCCCAGTCAAACGATAATGGAGACCTTACCTGGGCGGCATTCTTTTACCAATAGCCTAGGCGTTTGCGAAGTAGATGTACCTCCCTTTTTACATCCGCTGTAGGTAGACCCACCCACCTTCTTCTGTGTTCACCTACCTTAGGTGCCTTAAAGCTAGGTAAGGTAGCAGGTACCTAACGCCCAGCATTGGTAAGGCTGCCTTAGTCATGCAACAGTTACGTACCCAGCTATCACACCAAGGACCTCATCTCAATTTTTTCTGAACCGGAGTTGGGCATTTTGAATTGAGGTTTTCCATCAGCCAGGCGTCCAGTCACTTTCAGACAGGAAGTACATGTGCACCGGAAATATCTGGAAAGGGCGGAGAGTTTGTTTCGGCCCTAGGCCTCTTGATTATTCTTTTCAATCACGCCGCCGGCAACGCGCGTCGCCATTTGACGATGACCTCCAACACCAGCCCCCAGGCCCGGATATCGCATCTTCCTCGAACAGATGGCTCAGCAACGTTTTCAAGGGGTGGTTATTGCGTGGTTGGGTCCGTAAATGGGCCGATGGAAGTGCAAAGACGAGATGAAAACCCTTTCGAGTCGGTCATTGACGTTGTCGTACGACCTGCTGCAGGGGTTGGAGGTCAGATCAACCCGTGTGTAGCTTCTTGTGGGTAACCGTTTTGCTGACATTCTCGACAAATATATAGGCACCGGAGAGCGCCAGCTTGAATCTATTTTGCAGTCTGCCCTCCGACAGCTCATTCCTGTCAAAAACTTTCCTCGCTGCCTCATTCAGGTTACGCTTCAGGTGACGGAAACGCCCCAGAACGATTATGTCAACAGCAAAGTTGTTCAGGCCAAGTCTGTAAGTCAACATCCGGACAGACATACAACACTGACCGCCGCACACAAGGTTCGTCTACTAATGCGTCAATCGCCACAGAATCTGACTCTACTTCCGGCATTGCTTCACTGCGCCGTCTTGGGCTTGCTATCGGCTGCCGTCCCTTTAAAAGCCATCGCCACCTGCACTGCGGTAGCCGTTCTTGACAATGGCAACAAGATCGTCGTTGAGCCGTCGCCGTCGGAAGCAGATCAGGCAACATCACTCCATGCTCTGAGTTTCACGTCGCAGGATGATTTGCTTCTGACAGAGAGCGAGGGATCCTTCTCCATGAGTGAGTGGGACAAGGTGATAAGCACAGGTCGGCGCGTATGCGGTCAGCATCGTCAGGAGGATCAGGGTGCTGCGACGAGCGAGGACGGCCAGGCCTCAACAGACATGCGGCACTTTATTCGGACGGTGATGGAGTCGAGAGTGGCGTGATATCCCACATGACCTTGAGGCGTAGACATGGAGTTGGAACAAGCCGAGTGACTCGCGAGACATCAACGACGTTCTAAGATTTACGATAAGGAAACATTGGCGATCGGGACAGGCGAGGTGATGGCGGAAACGACACCGCACAGCGGCGGCAGCGATGGAAGTATGAAATTCTTGGCCGGGCGAAGTAGCACCTCCCATGCTTACGAGCCTCACCTGTCGAGGAGTCTGCGTATGATATGACGGGCAGGGGGCGACAAATGAGACGGCCGATTAATGGCAAATTTTGGGAGTATAGCTGAGGAGATTCGACCGTTACCACGGTAGCAGCACCGAGACGAAAAGCAGGGGCAATATCACTCGATTGCAGCCGCAAGGAACGCTATCTTATGCGACAAGGGGTGAAGTTTTGCATCGTGGAAGCGGAATCTGGAGCAGAGGCGAAAACCATTGCTTCAGCGAGGCTGCAAGTTGACGTGGAAGTAGACGCGGAAGTAGACGCGAAGCGGGCTCAGGAGGAAATCCACTGACCTATGAAGGACGTGGAGGAATGCTGCACAAGGCGGTGTTTCAGCTGAATCTCAGGGACAGGAACATGAAGCGTGCAGGCACTGGGGCACGGAGGGGGCTGCGACGTTGACAGGGCCTGAAGTCAGGAGTTGCCGGGCGTTTCCCGTCACCTCGGCGCTCTCCCGTCGGCTCAGATTACGGAAACTGCAAACGGCTCCGCAGTCCCGGTTCCTCCTGGCCAACTCGCCGGATAGTGTTGCAATCTTGACGCCCGCTCCAAGTGTACATAGGCTGTGGGTTCCATACACTATCTAAATTTTGGCTCCAACGCGAATCAGTTTCTTCGCTCTGAAGTTGGAGAGAGAGTGAGAGGGGGGGGGGGGGGGGGGGGAGGAAAAAAAGGACCCGGTCCAACCACGTCTCGTTTGGAAAAAGCTGGCCATGATGTTGCGGGTAGCCGTGGGTGAATGTCTAGGCTCTACTTTGCCAAGGCGGAAGAATTCACGCTGGGTCCGGTACATCACCACAGATTGAGTGAATCTCGATGGATAGCTTCGGGGCTTTTCTTCTTCTTTTTAAGCATAATCGATCTTAGTAGGTAACTAATTTACATCGGTGGGAGTGGCTACGAAAGTCGTGGCCGTTCGGTCTCCCTTCTTCTCAGCTTCCTTTCCCCCATCTCTACTTCTTCGTCCTTTCTTCTGCCCTCTCCTCAATTTTCTGCAATTAGGCAGCCGAGGGTCCAGAGCTAGCTTACAAGATTTCACTACAGGTTCTCCCGCATCTCAAGCTGGTTGGTGTTCCAGCGCTGTGGGACCTGAAGAGAGACCTGTTACGTCGGGCGCGGTCTCCGCGTGTAAGTTTTGGCGAGGTGGTGCTGCAGGCCTGAGAGCCACGGTAAGGTCAGGCAGGCAAGGTACCTAAGCTCAGGCACCTTACAGCAAAGTGAAGCTAAGCCTTTCCACCCGCCTCTACTCGTAGGGATTCCCACCAGCGGCGGTGACTGGATGCCCTGGGCAAAAGTGGGCGTCACTGTTTGATCCGCAACAAGTCCAAACCAAGGCCGACTCTTCTTTCCTCGTCTCTGCGACGCTGACGACGACGACCGAGACAACCACCTCAGCCACAGAGAGATGACCTGGCTGGCCAGTGTTTGCCCTCTCCAGTGACCCGCCCTTCGCTGGCCTCTCCAATCTTGAGTGCTACATTACTTGTGTGCTCAAACATATGGACCCCCTTTCCGTGTCCTCCCCCTTGGAAAGATCACACGCCACGTACCGTATAACACCTTGGCTAAGTCTCTGCAGCAAGGTTTCTGCTCAAGACAACCTGGCCGTCGGCTCTTCTTAGACATTTTCCAGTCTTGTCGTCTCGTCACCCCACCCGAAGCTTGCAACCACACTGGCTGGCGGTGGCTCCTGTCCAGGATGCCGGCAGTCGCCCCGTTGTGATCTTCTATCCCAATGGAAGTTAACGCAACCTTCGGCGGTTCCTTGCAAAAGAAGAATGATCATTGTAGTGTCACACTATCTCGGATGACAGCAGAGATCATCGCTGGCATCGGCGACGACGACGACAACGACAACAACATCGCAGTCACCGCCACCACACCTAAAACCGGATTGCGGTGGGTATATCAAAAGTCACTGGATCTTTCATCCTTCCTCCCATGTCTCTTGTCTTCCATGTCATCGGCGGACCATTTGCCATGTCTCGGAAGTTCAGCAACCCCTAGACCGAGCAGCAGCAGAGAGTCAAGGCTCGATCGCTCGAAACACGACGGCATAATGCAGCCATAATCAGGGTGATCTACGCTGTACCCAGACCTTGCCCTACAACGAGGAACACAACACAGATCAGCCAGCGGCCAATACCACGCGCTGAAGGCTGGACCCGGCCACCGGTGGGTGTACCGTGTATTCGTTGAGCAGTACAGACAGCTATTACTCGGAACCAAATAGGTGCATGGCTGCTGTCCTGCAGACTGTCGCCGATGGGTCTATCACATGGCCAAGCACGTCGCTGTAGTCAAGTCAAGGTGTACCAGGGATGCAAATTTGATGCGCATGTTGTAGGCCAAACAAGAGGCGCTGCAAAGCAAGCAGCATGGGACTGGGGCTTGGAGCCGTTGTTTTGTTGCCGTCTTTGAGGTCGCTCGTCTCCAGCGTACCGTCCCCTGTCTTGTATCGTAGTTGTCACACTATGCTGTCGACTGCCTCACGACCAGCTCCAGCCGTCATCCGTCTGGAGGCGTGTTCGGCTGTTGCCATTGGTAGCGTCCAGCGCTAGCTGCCGATGCATGTATGTCCATCACGTCCATCACAACGCCTGTCAAACTTGCCATCATTCTGTAATGATGCTATTCGTCCACGAGAAGGATGTGGAAACGAAGGGACAGATTAGCTTCTCGATGGTTGTTAGGTGCTTGCGCACGGATTGTCAGCGAGTCGTTGGCCTGTTTCTACTGCGGATGTCTTCATGCTGGCCCCCTCCTTCTGATTGTACCTAAGATAACAAGCACAAGGAGTCTGGAACCCGGGACCACAATGTTATACACCTGGGCAGTACACAGCTAGCGGATGGCGCGTGTAGCGACCTGAGCGGGTACTCAGGACATTCCATGTCTCCCGTCGTCGCCTCCTCTGGTTTTCTGCTACTGCAAGTCACTTCACCTTATCTCTTCTGAAAGCAGTGCATCATCAACAGCCCTCCACCTGATAGGGATCTCCCTGGCCCGCTACGGGGGGTTGTCATCTTCATGCCGCCCCCTGTCCACACGTCTGTAAGAAGCGCCGCCCTGCAGCAAATGGGACTGAGGACGGAGAAAGACTCCACGGGGACGGCCTGGGCGGGGGGCCGCCAGGAACGGGGGGATCCGTTTCGCCGTTTTAGCATCCGCCGCACCTTGTCCTCGAAGCACCTAGCCAGCTTATGTACATCTCACCCATCTTTGCATGCATTCGTACGGGATTGTACCTTATGGAACATGTTATAGAAACTGAGATGTGAAATTTAGTGCGTGATGATGCGGACAAGGAGAGGCACGGCGCTTCGTGTGGGTTCTTGTTTGATGATGGAGACCTTCCCGGCGTCGACAACGATGCTCAGGTAGATGGGTAGGTAGATACCTTACCTAAGGTAGGTAGACAGGTGAGGTAGGTAGGACACGGTAAAGTAAGGTATGGGACAGAGAGACCGCAAGGTGAGGTGCCTTGACCAAAGTGCCTTACCTTACGAGCCTAAGGTACCTACCTTACCTAGTGTACCTACCTACCTTAAGGTGCCTTACTTTAGGCAGTGGGCCTGTCTCCAGGCTGCTCGAGCTTGGGCGTTGCGTGTCGTAAGGCAGGGTGCCTTACCTACCTTACCTTAGGTAGGTAGGTACCATGTTGACGGGAGCGCCCTCAGTACCTTGGGCCAAGGTCGCACCCATTCTCATCCTCGATCGACATCAGACCAAAAGGAGTACGACTGGGGGGCACCTCTCAACTTTTTTCTTTTCGTTATTAAAGCCTCCTGCCGTTTGCAACCAGCCCCAAGCTGTTGGTCCTTCTACTTTCTGTCAGTCAGTCTGGTCACTCTCTACTCACTTCGGCTTCGTTTTTCTCTTCGTTCTTCTCCGCCCTCCTACCTCCTCCTCCTCCCCCCTTCTCTCCTCCCCATTTGAAGAAGAGCTCTGGTAGTTCTAGCAATTACCTTGAGCTTTTGCATCTTTGGGTTTCCCCCTTTTTTTTTCTTGTTGCTCACTTTGCCCTGCATTGCATCGCCTTGCGTCACATCGCACCGGGTACCTCTACCTGCATATTTGTTATATACCACATTTTATTTTAGACTTTCAGATCTGGATCTCTTATATTCTTCTCATCGGCTCGACTTATTTCAAGGCCCACACCTCAACGGCAACCTTTGCGGCATTTGGAGCGAATTCTTCCTCCTTCTTGAGCATAATCGTATGCGTCAAACGAGACTCGGATATTGGTAATACACACAAAAAAAAAAAAAAGGCGGCAAATAGACCTGGCGTCGACATCAACTTTTGGCTTTCGGATCGGCACTTCCAGCCCAACACAATTGTCCACTCAGCGTGCGTCCACCCATCCTGGTTGTCCAGATTCAGCAATTCGATCGAACCTCGATATCTTACGTCAACCACCCTTTTCTCCTCAAGCCACGTGCGAACACTTTCTGCAGCCTGCTGCACCTCGACGGCACCGGCACCTCTGTCGCCCGCGTCTCGCCCAATAATCGTGGCCATCACCATCCAGTTCGCCGGTCTTTCAGGGATTCGCCTGTGAACATACACCACGCAGGTCCAACTACCTCAGCTTGGCTCTGTCTCGGGTCCCGCTCCAGCGATAACGACTCTTCGTTCCCTCCGTCCCGTCTCCTTCTTGGTTTTCCGTTCCGATAGTCAAACTAGCGTCATTCGTCCCATCCCATCCCACACCCCCCTTCACTGCCGCCTCCATCGGTACCCGAGTCACACAGTCGCGCAGATTGCTTGCAGTCTGTCTCGGTTTCCTGCTGTCCTATTCTTTTCTCGCCAGGCACCTTACCCTGTCTTGCGCGAGGGCCGACAATCTCCGTTTTGGCCGACGCTGCTGCAACACGAAGCAACTTTTGTGTGTCTCTATCTCTTACGCCACCCAAGCCGCACACGTCTCTTCTCACCTCAAAGGTGCGAGGGTCTCAAGCTGCCTTGGTTCAACTCCGGTACATCAGCTCAGGTCTTCAAAGTCCAGTGCAACCCACGCATACGGGTTAACCTGCGTTCCGTCGCTTGCAAACCCCGAGCCCCGATTGTATTACGTTTGTTCACCTAACGGTTTATTCGTACATCGCGCCCTCCTTCACAAGGCCCTCGCTCTCGACCTCAAATCCCCTTACGCGCTAAGGTAGCGACTTTGAGTGACTATCTACCGCCCATCGGTGGTCCGCAACCTCCGGTCATTCCCACGCCCACAAGCCCACCTTGGCTGCGCACTCCTCCTGATCAAGCACGCCAAAACCCGCCCCACGTTCAGTGTCACTCCGCCGCGAAATTCGTCGCTCGGCCTTGGTTACAGGGAGACACACACCCCAGGCTATTATTACCTCTCTTCAAGCCTGTCACCACCCACTCTCAAGTCGACCCTCCCCGGTCTTAGCTCGCTTCCTTCCCCTAATCCCCGTCACGGAGAACGGCCATTCTTAACCATGTCGGGCTTCGTTTCCTCACCCACCGCCCTGCACCCCGCCCTCAGTAATCCGCTCCCGCCGCCTCTGCGCTCCTCCGAGGCAGTTAAAACCTCGCTCTCCGACCGACCCAAGAGCTCCAACGCCGCCCACAACAGTGAACGCCCATCTACGCCCGACTCCTCAGCCTTCCTCAGTCAGTCTCTGCCTCGCAATGCCGCTTCGCTAGCAGAGTCTTCCTTTCCAACTGAGCTCGTCCAACGCGGCACTGCCGCAGACGCTGCCACCGAGACTGCATCTTCGACAACTGGAATCGCGACTTCGGCAACTATACCCACTACCGCCCATCCCGAACTACCGCCACCTCTGTCGCGTTCCTCCCCTGCTGCGCACCACGGCCACCCTCCCAAGGGCCACCGCCGTAACGCGCCTTCACACGAAGTTCCTCGCCAGACTATTATGAAAGCTCTTGCTTCGGTTGTACGCAGAAACAAACCTGAAGCCCTTTCACTCACCGGCATGTTATCCGCACAGGGTGGTGTCGAGAACCGGCCCGCTACCTCGTCTTCTCAGAAGCTGGCCGACGCCCTCAACGAGCTTGCCAACCGCAACATGACACCCACCACCGCACTGCCCTCGCTGCAGTCTCCCTGCTTTTACCACAACCGCTTTGACGATGCCGTCAATATTGACAAAGTCCTCGAGGAAATCAAGAACGACGACTGCATGTCTCACTCAAGACTAGTCCAGACCGCTACGGGCGTCAGGGAGGTCTCCAAACAGCTCCAGCGCCGTCCTATCAAGCGCGCCGTACGCAACGTCATGATTGTTACCAAGGCTCGCGACAACCAGCTCGTCTACCTCACCAGAGAGCTTGCTTCCTGGCTTCTGCGCACCCCGAGATACGGTTCCGATGTCGGCGTCAACGTTTACGTCGATGCCAAGCTCCGCAACTCTCGTCGGTTTGATGCGAATGGCCTTCTGGCTGAGAACCCTGCCTTCCAGGACATGCTTCGATACTGGACGCCCGATTTGTGCTGGAGTCAGCCTGAGAAGTTCGACCTAGTCCTCACCCTGGGCGGCGATGGCACGGTACTTTTCACCTCTTGGCTCTTCCAGCGCATCGTGCCTCCTGTCTTGTCTTTCAGCTTGGGCAGTCTCGGCTTCCTCACGAGCTTCGAATTTGAGAAGTATAAGCAGCACCTGGATCGCATCATGGGAGAGGAGGGTATGCGTGTCAACCTGCGCATGCGCTTCACTTGCACGGTATATCGTGATGGTGCAAGAGGCGAGGAGGCAGAGGAGGGCGAGCAATTCGAGGTTCTCAATGAGCTGGTCATCGATCGCGGACCATCTCCCTACGTCTCCAACTTGGAGCTTTATGGTGACGACGAGCTCCTCACCGTGGTGCAGGCCGACGGCTGCATCTTCTCGACACCAACCGGTTCTACTGCTTACTCGTTGTCCGCTGGAGGATCGCTTGTGCATCCCGACATTCCCGCCATCCTCCTGACACCAATCTGCCCACACACCCTGTCTTTCCGCCCGATGGTCCTCTCCGACACCATGCTGCTCCGCGTTTCTGTGCCGCGCAACTCTCGTGCTACGGCTTACTGCGCTTTCGATGGAAAGGGGAGGGTTGAACTCAAGCAAGGCGACTACGTCACAATTACGGCGTCGCAATACCCGTTTCCTACTGTCGTACGCACTCAGACCGAATGGTTTGACAGTGTTTCTCGCACTCTCCGCTGGAATACACGCGCTGCCACGCAGAAGGGTTTTGATTCTTCAGCCAACAGCCTGTGCCCCTCAGAGGACGGCAAGGACGAAGAGCCTGAGTGGGACATTGATACTGATTCAGCTTGCTACGCCAGCGAAGACGGCAGCATCAGTGCGAGTCCTTTGAGAAGACAGATGAGTCTCTTGGGCATGTGATTTTTTTCCCTTCCAGAAGAGACAGAGAGAAAAGCAAATGCATGATGATTCCCCACAACACATTTCTTTTTCAGCCGGCGGCGAAAGGGCATTACAAGGACCTATTCATACTCACCTGAGCGAGGCGGGCTAGACGCATTGTTTTGACGTTTTGATTTCGTTTTCAAAGCTTCGGCTTCATAGACATTGGCAACGCTAGCTAGGGAGCGAAAAATTGTGGAGGGTAGCTAGAGGCTTGAACCAGACACGCTCGCACGGAAGAAGTCATACTAGAGAGCGTTGAGCATGCGTGGAAATATCATCCCATGGCATGTACTTAGTGCGGTTCTCAGGATGAGCCACACGGTGGGAAGGGTGAAAGAGAGGAGTGGAGACTCCCATCAATATAGAATCCATACTCCACCAGCTGAATAGCAGATTTGGTTGAGTACAGAAAACAATAATGGTCAATCAGTTCTAGTTCTACGGAGTTTGTGGGTAGGTGTGCTCGCGTGCGCTTATGTGTAGAACCTGACTTTGCCAGGGAGATCGAGAGAAGACGTGGATGCAAAGGTTTCGTAACCTTCCGCTTGAAAACCGTCTCTCCGAAAGCTACTATTGATCTTCAACCAAGAATATGAATTATAGACTGGTCGTGGTCGGGTGTTGGAACTGACGTGGACATCTTCGATTCATGTATAATTCTTCGGTTTTGCTCTTTCGCATTCGCCTCACCCGTTTCGCTGTGGCGTCACTATGCTTGTCTCAAATACAACAGACAACGACTGCGCGCATTCAACCAACTTGTTGCAAAACATATCCATACCCAAAGCCACACGACTCAGACGGACTCAGACGTCCAGTACGCATCAGGGAACCCCCCTCCCCAAGACACGCAATATCATTATCCAGGACCTAGTGTCGGCCTTGGATTACCAGGCATTCGGCATCTTCTGGTTGGCCTCATACCCCAGGTCATATACCACTGTTAGAAGTTTGGCTCCAAACTTCTCTACCAGAATCGCTTGTTCCAGGAACTCCTCGGTCTGTTTTGTGCCCAAGCCTTACTAGCTCATGCACCGTTCTTTTTCCTGAATGTGGCCTGACCTCGACCAAAAAAAATTCGGCATAGGGCATTTCTGCTGCCATGCCATGCGTGACCATGTGTTCGTAAGGAGGGCTGGCGTGGAATCACCCAAGCACCGAGCCATCACCTCCAGTTTCCCTGACTCAAAGACAACAAGCCTGCTATGCAATCCATGTCCCCCCTTTTGCTCGGGCTTACTTCACCACGCATGAATATTTCAACCTCATCCGAAGACTTGCGCACCGGCAAGCCTTCATCGTCCTCGAAGATGGCCATATCTTTCCCAGAATCCCTCCGACCCATAGCCGGCAACGTCCTGGCGCGGTTGCCACTTAAGAGGACTGGTCCTGGATGGTCCTGAAGAATGCGACCGGTCCGCCTCGCATTGGGCTTGTTGGTAGCTGTCGTAGGCAATGGCCCCCTGAGTTCTTCGGCTGGCGATATGCGACGTATGTTCCCCTCTTCATCTGGAAGCCAATTTTCCTTGTCAGAGTCACCCGATGGAGACACCAACATGTTGACTTTGACTCTCGCGGACTCTTTCTCATCCGTCGGCCCGTCAGTGACAACAAGCGATGTTTGCATCCTAGCTACACTCGATGAGGTCCGGCAAAGCTTAGGCTTCTTGGCTTGCTGGGGTCGGGGTGTCGGCCTGCTTGCTGGAGAGTTCCGCTTTGAGTTGTTATTTTGGAGGATGCCACTTGTTGAGCGTAAAAGACTGATTGCGGCGACCGCCGAACCATTTGACTCGTTCTCTGCCTGTGCAGTGAGTTCGTCCCGGGTATCAGCATCACAGCATAGTTCCCAGGCGTGGGCATCTCGGGATCGTCCCCGAGATAGGGTTGGTGGTAGTGTGTCAGTGAGAGCCGAGATGGGAGGCAGGGTCACACTCGGAAGGGCACTGTGACTACGTTGGAGAGAACGAGGCTTGACTTGCGGCAAACTTGGCACGTCTGAGAACAGTCCAGTAGGCTGCAACCGCGGAGGCGAGGATTCATTCGGCACAAGCTCCGCCTTACCCTCGAGAGAAAGTGACAGGCGCACATGCGATTGTGGGGGAGGAAGAATGGGTGCCGCAGACGCGGTCGACTCGCAGGATGGAGGGCATTGCTCAGATCTGCCGAATGTGAGTTTGGTCTCTCTCAATGCACGAACACACCAGAGGCCATACCTGGGAGTATCGTCTACCCTGCGATCGAGCGTGGACGGCGTGGAGAAGGAGCTTGCAGGGTTCCATCGCTTTGACACAAGTCTTACGGAGCTTGAGAAGGAAAATGAGGACGAGGTCCGCGGCTGAGAGGCAGAGTCTGACAGCTGAGTGGAGGGGGTTTCCAGAGCGCTGTCTCCCGAAATGTCAATTCCATGAGGTGGACTGACGGTGCGAGCACCGTCGACGGCGTCTTTCACGCCCGTGTGAACAGGCTTGACTGGTGTCTCCACAGGCGTAGGAGCGGTACTCATAGCAGCAGCTTCGGCTATTGGTGACGTCTTATCCTCGCCGACCGGAGAGCTGTATGTTGCAGGGTCAGAGGAAAGTATCTGCATTCCACCGTAACGGAGAGCTGCAATTTCCTGTGCAGAGAGGGGACGCGACTTGCGTCGATCGTTCTGGCGACGGTTTTGGAACCATATCTTAGATTGGGGTCAGCAACCATTTGAATCAAGTCTGTGTAAAGCATTGTCTTTACTTGAACCTCCTTCTCGTTGAGGGAAACGCGCTTTACGATGTCCAGACGCGCCGCCTTGTCTGGTTTTGGGTTCGCGAGATAGGCATTCTCAAGTATGCTCTTATCTTTGGCGCTACGTGACAATGTCAGTGACTGACGCGTGGTCACGCGACTCAATTCAACTCACGCAGTCCTCTTCCTCTTTCCCTTGGGGTGCTTCTCAGGCTCCGCGCCGGAAGCTATTGTTTTCGATGTCGCGAGATCAGACGACGGAATGGTAGGATCGGGTACGGAGTGTTCTAGTTGCGAGGATGAATCACTCGAGGACGGAGGTGACATCGCCGCGGTAGAAGTCGGGACTGGGGGAGAGATGTTGGAGGCGGGCATGTTGGTGATGGTCGAGCTGGATTACGTTCGGATGGCGATCATGGTCCGGGGTAAGACGAAGTATCCGGAGGGGCTAGAAGGATAACAGACACACGATCTCGTAGCACTGGCAGAACAAAGGAGATTCGAGAGGTGAAGCAGCGAAGCAGAAGAGCAAGTCAGAGGGAAGAGGAAAAACGACAACGAGAGGTCCTGGGAACGAACGAGGTGGGGAAGTTGAAGGTCGAGACACGAGACGGCGCGGTTATGCGTAATTAGGTACGGCGACGTGCGGTCTGATGCGGCGTACCCTTGGTGTTGAACTTTAGCGCGTCTGACCCCAACTACCTACCTAGGCAGATACCTCATGTACCTTGGGCAAGGTTCAGCGTACCTCGGTGGAGTGAGTGCCCGCCCTTCGCTGCGTCAACTGAACTCGGACACTGAGTGGAGGGCGGCCTAAGGTACCTAGATAAGGTAGGCATTGTCCCACCCCGCAAGCTTCACAGTGTTAGGGCAGCTGCGCCGGGCACGAAGGTAAATCCAGTGCCAGGCATCTTACCTACCTACCTTACCTTGCCATCGCATTCGATCTTTCCCCGGCGAAGCATTGTATTAATTGGGATACCTCTCTAAGCCTCAACGTACATCGGTGTAGGTACCTATTCAGTGGCTGAGGTACATGATAGTCAACAACAAGGCAAATTTGATGAGGCTCGGACCAGTCAAGTCGCGTCTCCGTTGTCAAGTAGGAAATCAAACAAAAACAGTACCCATCTCCAGGGGCTACACTTTCACCAAATACCTACCTACTGCATGCATGCATGTCCCTGAGACATCATGCCAATTTCGAAGCAACCTTTTCCTTCTGTCTGTTTTTGTGACCTAGTCGCTGAATCCCGTGGGATCTCGAAGGGTAGTTGCCAAATTTCAACTTCGTTGGGCTGTACCTTTCGATCTCACAACTCTTGCCGTCAGCCCCCAATTGCCAGACAGTGGCGCCTGAGGTGTATGTACCACAGTGATGTCGCGTTGAAGTAACCTGTGCCCGCGTACTGAGGACCTGCCGGTCCTATGTCTTACTGAAAAAGTCATTGAAATTATATAGAACCTGCGGCCAAGGGCAAAGATGTAAACCTCCCCCGCTGACCAAATGCAAAAGCGCCGTCGCTTCGTTTTTCAATCACAATCCATGCGATCTCGCTTCTAGTCATGCACTAGGCCAAGAGAGGTGACTTTTGAACCCTGTCTGGTCCCCCAAAACGCGTCGCCAACCCTGGTTCATGACTGTTCGTGCCTGTGCCCGTGCCTGTGCTTGCACCGCCTGTGCCCCTTGTTTACTGCCTCTCTGCCCCATCCCAAATGGTGTCGCGACCTCCTAGGTAGGTACGAGTACTGCGGAGGATGCGGCGCTCGGGTACATAGAAAACAGTTGGCTGGGAAGCCAGTCCGCGGACACGATTGTCGGGTTGACGGTCAGCATTTGCCTACCGCCGCCCTCCAAATTCAGTCAAGAATATCGATGGCCGTTGACGAAGACAGGCCACACCAGTGACATTAGACTTTGAATCGAATCTGCAATATACGTTAGTGACTGTGCTTACATTATCTGCATCATTCCGGACCGCACGTTTTGGGTACCGAGACTGTTATTGGGAAATGACATGCTCATCGAGTTCCGCACCGACTAACTATGGGATTGCTATCTAATTATTCGTATCGCGTCGTCTGCCACGGCTTGCATAAGGAGCTAGTGGGGAGTGGTTCAAACCCCGACACCTTGGGTATGGAGTGTGAGAACTCAGTGTTCATCTTGTAAGGCGTCGAACTACCTACTCAAAGTATGCTGGCCGTCTAGCAGCAAGTGTAAGGCCCTCCCATCCTTCTCCGAGTCTACCAAATGAACCGGCCGTGCCGTCTTCTATCATCATGGCTATAGCCAGCAATCGCCAGTCTGCGCCAAAGAATCCCGGTTCACGATGCCCTGTTGGCCACTCCGCCGCAGTCGGATCATGATTCAAATATCATCCCCATCCTTACAGATCTTCGTCCGAAAGCTCGCCGGGCAGAGGCATGTTGGCAGCCTCGTCCATCTCCTTGCGGTACTGCTCGAGAAGCTTCTCGTCAACCTGGGCGGTAGGGGGGGCGAGAGCCGGCGCGGCAACGAATTCCTAGCGGTCCATCAATATCAATGCGTCTTGAACACACATAGACTTATACTTACCAGAGCAGGGTTGCCGACAAGCTTGCGCGCGAGCCAGAGGAAAGGCTTCTCGAAGTTGTAGTTGGACTTGGCGGAAATATCGTAGTACTGTAAGTTCTTCTTGCGGTGGAAAGTGATGGTCTTGGCCTTGACCTTGCGCTCCTTCACGTCGACCTTGTTGCCACAGAGGACAATGGGAATGTTCTCGCAAACGCGAACGAGATCGCCTATGAATATTGAGTAAGTCATGCTGGCTATAATATTTGGTTCCGTCCAGGAATTGGTGATATCGCTCGCAAAGGGGTTGACGTACGGTGCCAGTTGGGAACGTTCTTGTAGGTGATACGGGAGGTGACATCGAACATGATGATACCGCACTGGCCGTTGATGTAGTATCCATCACGGAGACCGCCAAACTTCTCCTGGCCGGCGGTATCCCAGACGTCGAACTGAATCTGACCGAAGTTCTAGGGTGGGTGAAAATCAGTATGCCTCACTAACTCGAGATGGGGGCGTAGCAGAATTGTTGCGGGCGCTTACCGTGGTGAAGCCCAAGGGGTGCACCTCAACACCCAGGGTAGCCATGTACTTCTTCTCAAATTCACCAGTCAAGTGGCGCTTGACGAAGGTGGTCTGGATTATTTTCCATCGTCAGCAACAGGAAAACTACGATAACGAGTATGATTTCGAGCGGGCATGGTGAGGACGCAGCCGTGACGACGCGCGCCCGATAAGAGGCAGAATGTCTGAACGTCCACGACTCGACTGACCTTTCCAGTACCACCATCGCCGACAAGGACGAGCTTGAAGGTGGGCGTCTGCTGAGCGGCAGCCATGTTCGCGATCGCTCGATGAGTTGGCTCGGTGCGAGTCTGTTGTAAACAAGCGGGGCTGATCGAGGGGTTAGCAATCGGCGCAAAACGAAAAGAAGCAGATGTTTGGGATGAGGAATTCTGTGCCGAGTTTCCACACAGAAAGTGAATGCGGGTGGCTCGTACCGCGGAGAAACAGCGTAGGCGGGCTGTGGACGTTTGACGTGTAGAAATCGTCACCGACTGATCGACTTTGGGGGGGGGTGGTTGTTTTTGAGGATGGCGGGGAGCTTGCAAGGAAGCCGTAGTTCTTAAGCGAAAATTTCAGTCAGGCAGGCCAACGGAGTCGGGTAGGCACGATTGGGCTAGACGCCTGTCACGTGCATGGCCGCCTCGTCATAGCGGGGTCCCTGTCAAGGCCCTGTAAAAATCGGTGCAATCACTCCCATTCTACCTAAGGTAGGTGCTGCCTACCTTAGGTGCCTGGTACCTTAGTACTGGCGGTCACGTGCCTTAGGTAGGTAAGGGGTCCAGTAGATGCAAGAGCAGTCTGGCTGGTCAAATCCATCCATCCAGTGAAGTTCACCTCAACTCAGGCAACCTTAGGTGTAACTCTGGTAAGGAGCAAAGCAGAAGAAATTCGGAAAGTTTACAATCCCAGTAGGTATCGCGCTAGTCCCCTTGTGGATTCACAAAATTTATTCACCAGGCCCACTAATTAGTCTGTCACTGCCAGCCCGGCTGTAGGTCCTCAATGGACTAGGGTTCGCCGACCACTGCATCACGGACTGCGCTGCTGGTCAGTCGGCTTTTCTCCCAGAGTGAGGCGATGCTTACTGTTACTTGGCATCTGGATTTCTTCGGCATCTTTAGGCGCCCCGTACATGTACTCACGACGATGACGTGAGCCTAATATCGGATTCCCGCCAACCTCCCATTGGTTGATTATCTACAGGCAGCAAAAAGTAAAGCCTTGCTCCGTGTCTAGGCACGTTGCCAACGCTCGGTCATGTACAGGTAGGTGATGATTGCAGCCTAACAATCTCTTTGTATCATCGTGAGTCAGACGTCAAGATTAACCAAACCATTGCGTGGTCTACAACGCAGAACGGACCAACACATTATGATGGCTTCGGTGCCAGTCTAGCATCTCACCCTCATAGAAGAATGATATGACAGCCCAACAAGCCTCGGCCGCCCCAGTTGCGTGTCGGCGTCAACGTGAGTTGCAGTTCTTGCCTCGTGCCTGAACCGGGCCTCGACACCCGAACCAGCACCGGTCGCTTGCAAGTTGTCAGTTTGGCACGTCCGCGGCTGCAGAACAGACCAGTGGCTTCTTTACTTACACCTTCATTCCCCTGAACACACTCGGCAACCTTCTTGAGATTGTCATGGTTTGTATGGCTGACGTAACCAAAATTGCGAATCTCGTCATTGGGCTTCAGACCAGCCTCATCAGCTGGGCTGCTAGGGACAACACTGTTAACTTTGGCGAAAGGCACCTGTAGTGTTTCGGATGGCACATGGTCCGACAGCAAGCCGATGTCGTCTCTTGATGGTGCCGGCTGTGTCTCGTCATCTTCCTGTAGACTCGCAAAGTGTTCATGGAGGTGCTTTTCCACCAAAGCCATGAGGTCTTTGTAGTCGTTGCGGAGGTGAATTATGCGGGCTCTGGTGGTGCGCACTGTTTGTCCATGGTCAGCCAGTTGACCAGGACATTCACAACCTGATGTGTACTGCGTACCTTGGGCGACATCAATATCCGCTCTTGGGAAACCGTCACGGGTAGTGAGAGGAGTGCCCATGTCAACACCATGCTACAAACAAGTTAGACAACCATCATATTGACGCCCGAGGCTTGGGGTTCCATGTACAGAATCAAGGACTGCGCCTAGAGCTTGGAGCTCGGCCTCCATGTCATCTTTCTTCTTCTGCAACTCGGCAAAAGTCAAGCGATGGAAGTGGCCGTTTTTGGCGGCGCCGGTGGCCGGTCCCGAGGGTACCGTGGGAGCGTGGATGTTATTCATTCTCAGCGGCAATCCCATCGTCTGCGGCAGGGATACCACCGGCGAATTTGACAGCCCTTGTACAGCCGTTCGATTGCTTCGACGACTGCAGCCTGTCTGTACGCTCTATTGTCATGCCGCAGCAAGCTGGGGTACGAGGTGTTTAGATGGGACGCAAGACAACGTGAATCGCCTTTGGATCAGTTCGCATTATTGGGCTCTTGCCCCGCGTTGCATTGGCGTGGTGGTGGGCAAAATGTTGACGGCGTACGTCGAGTGCCTGCCTTAAGTATTGCGTGCGCCAACCTCGGATTCGGTAGGCGGTCTGCACAACACAGGCAAATGACAGCATCGGCCAGTGGGCACATCCACGGATGACTAAGGGAACGAGCTCAGATAAGATAACACAGCCCAATGCACCTACCTTAACTACCTTACCTAGACAGGTACCTGAGGTGCCGCGACCATTTCCACCCAAAGCAAGAATCAAATCGCGTCGCAGCGTTGCCTTAGCTTTAGCAGATATCCCAACCCGGCGTCTATATGCTGCTGGCTCTACGCGTGCACCCTTGCCAGAGATCCTACTCCTTCGAGTTCTACGTTATTATCCTCGATTCGAGCAATTTGTGTTCAAGATGGCAACTGGCATCGATGCGAAGCTGCTGAAGTCGACCAAGTTTCCGCCGGAATTCAACCAAAAGGTTGACATGCAAAAAGTCAACCTTCAGGTGATGAAAAAGTCGGATCCTTCGCCTATCACACACTGCCCGTTCAATTGCTAACTCGTCTCCTTTCCACAGGTGGATCGCAAGCAAAATATCCGACATACTAGGGAGTGAGGACGATGTCGTCATTGAGCTTTGCTTCAATTTAATCGAGGGCTCCAGATTTGTCAGTCTTACTCCTGCATGGTAATCTCTATATGCTAACAAATGAAAGCCTGACATCAAGTCTTTGCAAATACAGCTCACTGGCTTTTTAGATAAGGACACCGCGCCGTTTTGCAAGGAGCTCTGGAAGCTTTGCCTCAGTGCCCAAACCAGCCCGCAAGGGGTTCCGAAGGAACTACTCGAGGCCAAGAAATTGGAATTGATTCAAGAGAAAGTGCGTGCATAGATTGTCAGCCCATTGCTGCTCGAAACAATAGCTGACAGCTCAATCAGATCCAGGCAGATCGAGCCGCAGACGAAGCTCGCCGTCGACGTGAAGACGCAGAAAGACGGGAACTAGAAGTCAGTCGACTGAGGGAACGCGACCGTGGGGACCGTGGACGCGGTCGCGGCGATACTTGGCGTGGTCGTCGCGGAGAAAGGGACTATGACCAGCGAGGCAGGCACGGCGGACGATTTGGCGAAAACAGATCACGGTCCCCGGCCCAGAGATATCGCGAGCAGAGGGAAAGAGGTTCTTTTCGTGGCAGTCAGCGTGATAGCTATGTTCCAAGAGACCGAATCGCAATGGGGAGACGGTCCGGTCGTCGACGTTCGCCGTCAGCAGCGTCAGCACCCTCGCGGGCTACGTCTCGGAGCACGAGTGGTGACCGCAAGCGTAGTTCCAGTCGTGGTTCTCCGTCTCCCCCGCCTCGAAGATCTCGGCGAGATCGCAGCTCCTCTATCGGACGGCCTTCCAAGCAGCGGTCCAGGTCTCCTAGACGAACAGCGTCCGGGCACCGTGACACGCGACGGAAGCGTAGCCCTTCCAGAAGCCGTTCGACCGCTTCGCCTTCACCCGACAGGAGACCAGTCACCAAGCGTCGCAGGTACTCTTCATCTAGAAGCAGATCGCCAGGTCTCGACAGGAGATCTCGCAGCAGATCTTCGAGCAGTGCATCATCGTCAAGATCGAGATCACGAAGTCGCAGTCCCAGACGCCAGTCATACAGCAATCGTGCTGAGAATCGCGTGCAAGGACATCGAAAACGTCGCAGCAGCAGTGCTTTTGCTCTGCCGGATAGCGACAAGGGCGGCATCAAATCAGCAGGCGATGAGCAACAAGAAGGAAGACGTCGGGGAGACGAATCAGCTGGGGCCAGGCGTCGTAGTACATCATCGGCGTCGTCGAGGTCTAGGCATGATTCCAAGTAGGAGGCTCTGAGCCCAGGCCTCTGAGGAAGGTGGGAATAAAGATGAGAAGCTCGAAAATCGGACCTTCCGGCAAGGCTAAAGCTAACCGTCTACAAGGATTTGCCGGCCGGACGATACCCAGTTACGATTGCTTGCCAGAAGTGACTGAGTATATGGAAGACCGACATCGTGCAGCGCCTGGCCCGGTACGCTGACTGCGATATTGTGTCATATGAACAAAGTTGCGCAATTGAGACCGTTCACCAATAATCGGTATACAGCTTGCCGTTCTACATTGCTGGCTGAATGGATAGCGCAACCACATAGCAAGTGATAAATAACATCCATGATTGTTATTCCTAATGAATAGTGAATCCAGGCGCACATTTGTTCAGTGACCCTTTTCGAAAGACTTGATATCACATGCGGAAAGTCTCTGTCAGAGACGACGCGGATCCAAGCTTGATCACCTGCTTCGTGGAAGGTGTAGGCTGCATTAGTCCCCGAATGACGGACATGTGCTATGTAATGGAGGCATCGCGGTCCCATCCGTATTCGCACCCTACTTAACGTTACCCACCTACCTACCTAAGGTAGTACCTTAAGGTAAGGTAGGAAAGATAGGTACCTTGAAGAGCTAGATATGAATAGGTACCTGGATGCCTTAATTACACCCGCTGTACCTTATCTTCAGTGTGATGTTCTTTGTCCCCACTTCCCGTCACGACCTTAGGTATTACTAAGGTGCCTATGTAGGTACCTTACCTTAGGTAAGGTGCCTTAGGTAGGAACGTAAAGTAGGTAGGTGTACCGTTGCGGTGCCTTACCGGGCGGCCTTCCTCATCCCAGGCGCCTTGGCAAGATTGGACAAGCGTGCCGAAAAAGCAGGTCCCAGGACGATAATACCATCTCCCCAGCCTCGCGACAACTCCTTCGCCGTGCCCCCTCATCCAACACGATTCGATACGCCCGTTCAATCCAACGGTGAAGAGGTTGGATTGACTTCACGCGACACGCTCGTCATGCTCACATTTGGGGTTTAGCTCGAGTTCCTTCGGCAGTGCTCAGAACGAGGCCTTGAGCGCGTTGAAGCTGCCATCCCGCCACTTTCGTTCGTCAAACAGCGTGTCGGATCATGATCGACACGTGTTTGATTATTCCTATCTTTCTCTTCTACATCTGTCGCCTCTATTCTTACAGCTGTAAGGACTCAGTGCGCACTGCCCGAAGCCTCACTCAAGGCACAGCGGCTAGCACGAAGAGGTGTGCCATCTGAGTTATGAGACTCCGTGCTTGTTGTACATGGTATACATCAAGACTTTGACAAGTGTTCATGCTCTGACCTCTACCTTCCCCCTAAACCCCCGGGACTACTTTTCTCATCTTGTACCATCCTCCCACGATCACTGTTGCCGCTTTCCTATTGGCAACATATTTCATCTCTGTTGTCTTTGGCTCAGCCCACATTTTCATCCTCAACAAAGGGAAACCATGAGTCTACCATGGTCTGAGAGTTGTAGCAGCACAAGCCACCGTTTGAAGACATCGCCGTTGCTCAATGTCTCCGCCGAAGACGAGAGGAGTACGCTGCTCGAGCGCGATTTGAACCTCGAGAAGTCGTCCGCTCCTGTTGGCATGGTGCCGGATGGTACCGGCGCTCCTGAGCAACCGGAATCCGGCTTGCGGGATGCTTCGGCCCAGACGAACAAACGCAAGTCTGTTCACAGTTCCTTTGATATTGGAGATCATCAACGCGGTCAAGCCGATTCCAAGAAACCCAGGCTTGGCTCTGGGGAAGGCTCACTACGTCAGAAGGGTTGTATCCTTCCATCTGCAGTTTGGCAGCATATCTTCACCTTAGTGCATCCTAAAGACTTGGGCAACTTATTACAAACAAGCAGGTTATTCAACACGTGTCTCGATCCAGGATCGTCAATCGGCGAGCAGCAAATTCATGAGACGGTTACAGGTTGTTGCAAACCTATCAAGCCTGACACCATCTGGCAATCGTCTCGGAGGCTCTTCTGCCCCAGGATGCCGGCACCCTTACAAGACAAAACCGAGCTCGATATGTGGCGCCTATGTTGCGCCGTAGTCTGTGAACGGTGTGCAACGGCCAAGAAAAATCATCAGCAAGACAAGATCATTTCCTGCCGGCAAGGGCCAGGAGTTGATGGGCTGGCGACGGTGTTTGCTTTTGGCACTATCTGCTGCGGTCAGTGCCTGCTGAAAGACTCTGTCAAGGTGAGTTCTCTGCTGTACGTCCTGTTGGGCTTGAATTAATCGGTCCTTAGGAAATTGATCTGTTGCTCTCATCAACCACGCCCTCGTCGCTTATTCCTGCTCTTCCTTTCGTATTTGTTACGAATGAGCTCCATGTGGTCTCGCCGAGCAGTCTGTCGGTCGAAGGAATGCCGCAAACGACAAAAATCTTCTGGGCCCCGCACATTGAGACAGCTAAGGCCGAGCTTCAACAGGCTCAAGGTCTAGGTGCCGCGGCAATCGAGGAATGGCTCAAGGGTTTGGAAGCCCGAGGGAAAGATGCTAGGCTAGATGCCTCGCGGTGGGAGAAATGGGCGCTCACTGGAGGCTTGTTCCATATGCGGCAGCCTGCTTCTTCAGCTTCAACGACCATCGCGGAGAACCAGCGCTGCGAGATCCCAGTTGCACAAGACGAGCCTGAAGCCACCGTGCCTCTCGAAACATCGAGCCTGTCAAACATGGTAGCGAATGCACCGCAGACAGCGTCTCCAGGTCGCCTAGAGAAAACTCATGAAGAGGCTACCGCGCGAAAGGCCTTGCGTCGCATCGAGATTGAGCGGCGGGCTATGTTGATTGATCCGCCACTGCCGCCGAACGTTCTCGTGCATATTCCCTCCTTTAAGGCAGCTATTCAGATCACCGCACCGCTCGACGACGATGCTTGGTGCCTTCTCCAGCCGAGGTTGCTTGCCCAGCGCGCTGACGCTGAGCAGGAGGAAAACAAGAAACTTGTAAACGTTCGCAGGCCAACTTTTGAAGCACCCGAGCCCGCGCCAAAGGAAGTTTCAGATAAGGACTGGGATGACATTCAAGGCCCGGTGCGTGCGAGCATTGCCAAGTACGCCGACGAGATAATTCGGAACAGTTGGGCAAAAGGCCGCAAAGTCAACAGGGAGAACAGCCCGCGATTTGCAGCTAATGTCCTAGTCTGTGTGCGGACTAGATTCTACTCAGACGTGGCAAAGGACGCTGCAGATGCCATTGCAAATGGCCAACGACCACCGGTCGACCCCCCACAGGGACCCTTCACACAAAAGCTGACTCTCGAAAACATGAAATGGGTGTTCGATGTGAAAATCAAGGCCCACACCGAGTCTCACCGCAAGGAGTTGTTTTTGTGCAACGGTTGTGACAGTAATAGATATTACGGCTTTGAGGGTGTCATACAGCACTACGCGGCGAAGCATACCAAAGCTCTGAGTCTTGGTAATGTCGTCGTTTATTGGAGGGCAGAGTGGCCACAAGAGTCGCCTTTCAGTACCAATCCTCGAACGTCCAAAAAACCACGCCATAATCCACCACACGGGCCCCAGCAACAAGCAGCTTCTGGTCCGTCGTCACATCAAGGCCATGATCCTTTTTTTGCGAACGGAGGCAACCCCCCTCCGATACAATACCCCTCCTCAGCTGGGCCTGTGGCGCAAGTAGGCCTCCCCCAACAACATGCTGTGTCATACGGTTCATCTTCATCATATCACGGAGTTGGTGTCCTCGATACCGGCATTTACTGCCCTCCAGCTTTCGTTGCAGGTGTATCAGGATCTCACCAACCTGCGCCTCCAGGGCATGGGCTGTTCGATCATGGCCCGCCGCCGGAGTTCCCTCCCAACATAGTGTCGCCACCTTGCCTGGTCACAAATCAATACGGCGCAGCTGATCTTTACGCTGGTGGTCAGCCGCAATACCATGTGCCCCAAAGCAACCTGTACCAGCCGACATATCACGCTCAGCTTGAGAATCTTGTGCGCAACGCAAGAGGTGTTTGGAACACGCTCTCGAGTATCAAGGACATGCCAGGGCCTTTGAAGGTCTGCGTTGCTTTTTACCACGTAGTGAAGCGCTTCCGATTGGCTTTCTCGGAAATGCCAAGTCTCCGGATGTTCAACGACGGTCTTTCGAACCATAAAGGCATGCGTCCCGTCCGGAACGTGAATGGTTTAATGTGCCGAGCTTGCACACTGGGCTTGGGCAATGCCCCGTATGTCCTCGCAGAGAGAAAGAGCTTCTCTCTGCCTCAGCTCGTCAATCACTTCGAGAATCTCCATCTCGGCTTTCAATATGCCGAACCCCAGGGCCGAATGGATATGGACTGGACGCAAGACATGCTCTTGCTACCAGAACTGCCTGGGCTGGGTGATTTCAAGGCGACTCTTGGAACTAGCGGTCACAAGTTCAATCTAGTACACGAAGCTGTTCCCTGGGTATTTGATCATACAAGAGAACCTGTTCGCCCATGGCCCCAAGCTGACAGGTCTGGTGACGATTTACGACCGCCGGACTGGGAAGAATCCAGGTATATACGACAAACGGCCGACGTTCGACAACAATGGAATACGCAAATCCAGAGCGAACAAGTCGAGGACGACGGCATGGTGGCGGCGTCTCGCAGCTCCCATGCTGGGTCACACGCGGGTTTCAGCGCTATGCAGCAATTTGGCCCAGTCTACAACCTGAACCCGGAACAGAGTACTTTACGTCTGGATCGGCGTTCGAATTTGTCGGGAGACGACAGCTCTCGTGGGCAGTCTCATAACCCCAGCCTTTACCTAGCCGAGCTACCTACCGATTCAAATCCGACGCGCGGTTCGCAGGACTGCTCAAGATTTCACACTGCAAGATTTCACACCAGATTCGACCGGGAAGAGTCACTTGGGCCTTACGGTGTGCTCGAGCAAGACTTAGTGATCCGGTCAGATGGGATGCCGATTATGGAGGGAAAGTCCGTCTGTTCGGCCACGCGGCAATCAAACGAGCCTGATGACTTCAATCTGACTGCTGCTCTGGAGTCACACCTAGCCCAGGAGCGCGACGAGCCCGCGCGGCACCAAGCATATCAACCACTAAGTAGAGCGCGGGGTGAGGTCTGGGGAAGACCAACACACGAGATCGATTCGGTCTTGAACAGCGAACACCACCAAGTGATGGAAAGCCAGACAGGTCCTCGCCATTCAGCCCCAGGTGGGGAAAAGCACCGCTATTTCACATCAAATGACTTGCCTCTGCACCGATTCCACGATGGTCCTTATAGGGCAACGTGCTCACAACGAACGATACCGGGGCCCGACTTGCCGGGCCATGCTGGCGTCCGACATAGTACTAGAAACTTTCATACCCGCGAAGCACCGTCAGCGCCCTACGAAATTTCGTACGAAGAAGCATACGAAATAGTCCATGTGAGGGATGCAGAGGGAGAATATGTGATCAGGCGGCCGGCCAGGCATCAACGGGAGACGTCTCGAGCATCGCACAGAGACTATTCAGTAGGCAGGGACCGGGGTACACACTCGACCGCTTTAGGCAGGTCACACTACTCTTCGCTTCGAGAGGCCGCGCCTGTTGTGCGAGGATCTCAGGCACCCCCACGGCAAGCACCACAGGATATCTCTTATTATGAAGAATACGATCCCAGGAATCCAGCTCCCGTTTCTCACCGCGGTGGCGTTCGCCGTGTCGGATACTAAGCAAAAGCTACTTGTTAGGGTAAACAAGGAAGGGAGTCATCGGTGTTTCACTTGGTCAAAAGCTCAACAGTAGATTGCTGATTGCTGGTCGCTAGGGCCCTGCCTCTGTAGACGCACATCAAAGTCAGTCTAGAAATCCGGCAACATATTTCAAGTGAAGGATCACACGCAAGGTGCGCTGAACTGGGATGTTTTCAAGCTGAGGCTCTTGTATTACACACGTATTCGAGTTTCAGGCATAGCAGAGACACCGCTTAGCAACGCTGTGGGATAGATGAACCAACCGTGTGCAACGGTGTCGACCCTCACAGCATTCGTGACCGTGTCCGTAGAAACGCCAAGGACCTAACCTTGGTCTTCGCCATGCCTATTTTACCGATACTGAAATAAGAAGAGTTGACATAGTGTAGACAAGAGGCGCACAGTTCGCCAGAATCTGTTTCTGTTCCAACACATATCTATAACACTTCGCCAATGATCTTCGCTGCCTCCCTGTATGTCTGGAGCAGCTTTTCACACTTCTCACGCTCCTTCTTGACACCGTCGTCTTCGTACAACAGCTCCTCGAAAAGGACCTCTTTGTAAAGTTCGCTGACAAGTCGGTTTTGGACAACGTCCTTGCAGTGGTTCACCAGCAAGTGCATGACAGCCTTGGGGACTTGATCGGCAATCGACTCGCGCACGATGTTGAAGTACGAGGAGATAAGTGCTCGGATAAGCTCCGTCTCCATGGCTTCCCTCTCTGTCATGGCTGGTTCGCCACCTGTCGCGCCCTGGAATGGATATTAGTATATAGGATACACAAAGGAGGTTTATGTATTGCCAAGACAACTTACGAATGGCGCTCCAAAATCTACAGATCGGTTCGAGTTGCCGAAATCCAGCTCATCTTCACGAACTGGGGCCTGGGTAGGGGTCCGCAAAGCAACCTTTTCTTCGGTCCGACGGATGCTTTGTGAGAACGTGGGCTCAGAAGTCTGGCTTACATGGCGGGCGATAGAGGAATTGGGCGTGGGAGACATGCCCTGGGGTGTCCCAATAGGCGAAGCACCGTCTTTGCCAAAGAAGTAGGTTAGGAACGAGTCGCGAGCACCGCCAAGGCCTTGTCCGTTAAATCTGGAGGGAGATCCCGATCTCGCTCCATTCAATGCCGCATTCAGCCCAGTAGCGCCATTTTCCCGTACGCCTGGGGATAAACTGCGTGCTCCCTTGCTGGCCTGCTTCCGGAGAGATGCCGAGTCGGCCTTCTCAGGGGCAGTGACGTTGGTCTCATCGTCATCTGGTGCCTCAACACCGTTGCTGCCAAGCTCCTTCAACCTCCTCTTCTCCCGTCGTTCTCTCTCCTCTTGGATGAGTCGTTTTCGTTCTCTCTCCTGCTTGTTGCTGACAACGTTGCTCATGGCAGCGGCGGCTCCCAGGAAATTGGGATGGTTCGTGTTGATGTAAGCGCGCTGGATCGAAATCAAAGATTCTACATATGATGATGTAGGCCCCAGGCGCTCGCGCAACAGATCAGAAACAACCTCGATCAGCTTTGCTTGCAATCGAGGAAAGCGAGAAAGCTCAGTCGAACCGCATGTGTGGCATATCTTGATCAGCTCCTCGTAGACAAGCTCGACACATCTCTGGCTGGGAATTTCAAGAAGCTTGATTTGTGGCTTCACAAGTAAGTCAAATGCCATTTCTGGTACAAACAAGCTGGGACGAGGACCCGTGGAGTTGCGGATGGCCGTACGGATGTCCAAAGCTGATAGGTTTGACGTTGGGTCGATAGACTCGAGAGACATGCCAAAAACCGAGTTGAAGATGTAGTAAATGCGGGCGCCACCACACAGCTCCTTGGTGGAAATTTCGGTCGAGGTACCGTCAATGGATGAGATGAACGACGTGGCGAATCGTGTCATCTGTTGCAAAATGAGGGACCCGCGGTGCTCTTTGCCGCTGAAATGCATGTCGCCATAGCTCGCTAGTTCCTGTTGCGTCTGGCCCATCAGGGTGTTGAGTCGCGCTTTGATATCAGGCATGCGCTCGCGAATATGAGCCATGAGAGTCGTGTTCAACGTCTTGGCCAGATAGTGGGTTCCGCAGCGGCTGGCAATGTTGCGATAGGCCGGGTGATGGCGAAAGAAGTCCGATTCAGCCTTGAGGGCCTCTTCCATAGGTTTGTTCCCCTGGATGTCTTGCTGCGAACGGTTCACAACACCAATGAAGCCCAACTTTAAGGGGTAGACTCTGCCGGACAAGATGTCCAACGCATTTGTGCCATGGTCCATCAGGTCAACCTTGGTGAGTACACCGATGGTCCTCCTTCCCAGGGGATCAACATGCCGAGCAAGCTTCAGAGCTTCCGAGTTCACGATATCAACATTAGCGGGGGAGACGGCGAGAACGATACTGTTCGGCTTGGCAATGTACTCCGAGATGAGGTTGCGCGTCTGCTTCTCGATGTCCGTGGGTTGATCGCCGATAGGAACCTGTCAAATAACGTCAGAACGACGGTGTGGGCAGGCGTTGCTTCAGAAAGAACTGGGTAGTACCTTCGTAAGTCCTGGTAGGTCGACGAGAGTCAAGTTGAGGACATGCGGAGAGTAAATCTTGAGATTAATGGGCTGCCGGTTGATGCCCTTATTATTGCCAGCCACACGGGACGTTTCGTTCTCGATCTCGCGCTTGACATCGGAGAAATCGGTGAAACGGCGGTTTGGAATATGGTGGAATTCGGCCCATTCGGATCGTCGGGCAACATCGGGAGACCTGTACGGGTCTTGCAGAGGGTCCGCAGCGTTTTCGTCTTCGGGGACATTGATCAGTTGCAAGATCAAGGGTCGTCTGGTGACAATGCCACTTCCGCGCGGCAAGAAATCACGGCCGACAATATTCTCCAGTACGGAGGATTTCCCAGCGGATTGAGAGCCTACAACAACCTGTTTGGGGGAGAGCACGTAAGCGAGTGGGCTGTAGTAAGTCTGGGCTCGAGGACAAAATGACGTACAATTTGCGGCAGATCGAGCGAGTCGCTCCCGATAGTATTGAAGACCAAGTCTTGCAACTTGTTGACGGTCGTGAGAAGATCGTCTCCGA
Source organism: Colletotrichum horii (assembly GCA_027406005.1). Classification (NCBI taxonomy): domain Eukaryota; kingdom Fungi; phylum Ascomycota; class Sordariomycetes; order Glomerellales; family Glomerellaceae; genus Colletotrichum; species Colletotrichum horii. Next base: position 4,021,734 of record JANVYB010000001.1, on the reverse strand, counting down.
GGGACGCCATGGTGATGGGCCAAGAGTTATGTGTGATGGTCACTTGGGTAGAAGCGAGGTGAAATCCTCAATGTGCCTTTGGGAAGTTTTCCGTCCGTACTGCAGTAGACACAACTTCCGAAGTAGACGAGGTCGAAGCTGCCCTACCCAAGACCGGGGGGATTGCAGAGCCGGGCAGAGGAAGATGGAGTAGCGCAGGAGCTGGGCGAGGCAGAGAAACCAAAGCACCGCACTGCACCGCACTGCACCGCACTGCAGCAAAACACACAACGCAACGCAACGCAACGCAACGCAGACGAAGGGAGCAAGCGTCTTCTGATCGAAGACTGAATGCGTCAATTGCCTCCGACTGTCGATGGGTTCTCAGAAACTGAGAGCGAAGGGGGAAAAAAGGGAAAAAAAAACAAAAAGGAAAAGGAAGCCTGGGAGCGGAACGGTGACCCTTGGGACTGGATGGATTGGGGAGGACTCGTTCGATATGATAGAGCCGATGTTGCTTGCGTCGTCCAATTTCAAGAATTCATGCGCGGACCACAAGCCGCCTTCTCAGAGAAAGTTGGTGCAAGGGCCGTTATGCTGGTGTTTGCTGGCTATGGATACCTTGGGGGCTTAGGGGTTGCACAGGTCCACGCCCACTACCTACATACTGCGTAGACTGCCCAATTCACGGTACGTACCTTGGTCTGATACGTTAAGGAAGTGTGAAGAATGACAGCATTTTCACTGGATGCGCAAGCGATGAGCCTCAGGTGCCAAGTGCCATTGCTCCCTCTCGTTCCTGAGGTATCCATACATTAAGTCGATGCTTAGCTCAGCTTTGTCCTCTAGGGGCGTAGGATCTGAGTACTTGATCGGCTGGATGCTAGACTTGCAAACCCGAGCACCTCCCATCAGTTCGCACCATCGGCATGTAGATGTTCCCGGCCGAAGCAAGCGATCCAGTGGAAGGAACCCGATCTACCTGAGTTCATGTGCGTACGATATCATTAGTTTGTAAAGTGACCAACCCAATAGATCGCCTTACAAGTCGAAAACCATTTTCAGCGCAGGACTAAGGCAGCGAGTGCTCCTAGTTGATTCGTGTAAGCAGGTGGCGTGGCGCGTTTTTGCGTTTGTCAAGTTGGGCTTAAAACGGCTCCAGTCCGAAGTTCTTCCAACATCCCACAACATCAGCAACCAAAACATCGATCACCAACCCGCCAGTTTCCAAGGAAGAAGGAACACAAGAAGGGAGATAACACCATGAGTCAACTCGGTGGCCCTGGGGCCCGCCAGGCAAATGCCAAACCAATTCCGTGCGTGTAGAAACCTGCGTTCTAAATCCTTTGGCTTTCAGTTGCCAACTCAAGTTAACTGACCCTGGATGTTGCCCACAGTCCTCAGCGTGGCAGTTTTCCTCTGGACCACGATGGTAAGTTGAGTCAGACTGCGTCGCGGTCAATCACAAGGTTCTCTAGCCGAGAGCCCTCACGTTGTTGTGCGGTACTATCCTGACGCCGACCAGGTGAATGCAAGCACGTCATTTCAAACTACCTCGAGTGCATCAAGAAAGTCCGCGGCGTCAATGACGCTCAATGTCGCGATCTTGCCAAGTCTTACCTGGCTTGTCGTATGGATAGGTAAGATATCAACATGAGTTCATCATGTCCATGAGGCTCGTAAACAGCCATGTTGACTGTGTCGGTGCCTGCGCAGGAATCTTATGGCCAAAGACGACTTCAAAAATCTAGGCTTCGGAAACGATCAAATGTCGGACAGCAAGGACGGGCTAGCGCAGAAAAAAGTGTCAGAACAAAAAAGCCAAGACAAAGATAAAGATGCGCGCCCCGGCGAATTAAGGTGGTGACATGCTGCCTTTCGCTGGTTGCAATCTTTGTTGGATACTTCGATGTGAGCTTCCGACGCAGCGATACAGCTGGGTATTTTGTAGTATCAACGAACGCATAATAATAAGAGTCACCCCAAATCAACCTGCGCATTCGCGCCGTATCGTTGCGCGCGCAGAACCAGGGAGCTTGCTTGGTATGTTTCTGGGTAAAGATTGATGGATATAGGCATGTTCATGCGGAAATCCACTAAGAACATGAAGCTTCATGCATATATTTTTTTTCTCGTCTGTTTACTTATCGAATGAGTCACCTCAACATGCCGCCCGGGGAGGAAAAACAGCCTCGCAAAGCTGTCGACCTGTAAGCAGCCCTTGCGTTGTTGCCGGTGAATCAAGACTGTCTGGCGCTGGTAAACACACTTCCTGCAGGAACCTGGCGGGACGACGGGCTAGATCCGACACCATTGCATGGCATTATTGGACAGGAGCACAGGGAATGTTCCAGTTACTCACCTGCAGAGGGCACGATTTGACCGCATATTGCACCTTCAAGCAACGCATACGGACGTCAATGTACACCTACCTTTACCCAGTGTTTTCAAGTCTCAGAACCTTGCTTATCCCCGCGTGTTGAGGATGGTGACATTGTACAAGTACCGGGCCTGGCCCCCGGGAGCCGAGGCAAGGAAAGGGCGGTCGGCCTCCTCAAAGAAGCACGGTGAAGAACTCTCCCCTTACCTAAGGCAGACAACTCCAAGGTCGGTGCCCTGACTGGCTGTGGGTAGGTGCGGACGCAAGGTGCCTCCTGCGTAGGAAGGTATGCTCCATGAACCCACAAACTCGGGACGCATTGTTGCCGGGACAACCAACCAGCGCTGACCACATGGCCTAGATATATCTTCAACACCTCGGATTCCTGCTGGCAAAGGCAAGGACGCCACCGATTTCCCTTCGCATGCCTAGACCCATGCCTCATAGCTTTAGCCAGCATCGCTACCTTCATAGAAAAGTCTCGCAGCAACACCAAACCCTCTTTACCGCGTGCCCTCCCCCGCACCGTCACTGAACACCTCCTGTCCACCTCCGCACTCACAATCTGCCCGCCTGCTTAACATCTGTCTCTGTGTTCGAGCATTCTCAGTGCCCGCCGCACCTCAATTCCATCATGCACCGACGGAGAAGTGCGGAAAGGACGAGGAAAGTGACGCCTCCGTCCCCAACTTACATGAATAACGAGCAGTTCGGTGAGGAGCGATTCTACGCATCAGAGTTCTACTACCCATCTATTGCTAACATTGCGAGTTTCTAGCTGCATACCTGGCCAATCTCAGAACGAACCGCGTCGCTCGCCCTGGTGGTGCTAGACCACAACCCCCATCGTCGACAACCAGGTCCAAACGTCCCTCTCACGACCAGCACAGCACCTCTGAACCTCTTTCCCGTTCTGGAAGTCCTGCTGTGTCGATCCCCAGCTCTGTCGAATTCTCCGCCCGACCAAGCCCTCCCCCGGCCAATGCCAGCTTTTCTTCCCGCTACTCCATGTCCACCATCTCCGGCCGCGATTACTACCCTCCCCGTTCTGCAACACCTTTGAAGCCTTCCGAGGTGGTACCCACCGACACGTATATAGAAAGAGGGCAAAGATGGATGGAGAAGGAAGAAGCAGTATCCCTTCGTCAAGCTATGGACGATATGCGCATCAAGGACAACAAGGGCGACGGAGCTTGCGTTTCCAATGTCCAAGACGATGCCACTAGTACTCAAGACGACGATACGAGAATTTACAACGCTGCTCTTGACGAAGCCTCGGAATTGGTCTGGCAGCATCGGAATGGGGTTGCTCCTCCCGATCCCAATGCACCATATCGATATAAGCCTCACCTGAGGAAGAACAGCTATGCCCACGCCCGCACTGCTAGTGTGGGCAAGTACGGCAACGAGATTGGGCCGTCTGGGCTGGCCAGAGACACTACACGGTCGTTCTCAGGCAGTTCCTCTGACAGCGATGGACGTCCTTCTTTATCACTGTCGCGTGACAGCTCTGGCAGAGAGGGGAAAAGCCCGGAACGCCCCTCTTTGGACGGTGAAATATCTGGCCCATCTGGCGCCATGTATCCCGACTCTGGGGTTGCGTCCGTCAGCCGCCGCCGCAGCAGCATGAAACGCAATATCAGCGGCGAGGTAGAAAAGCCGTTTTCAGGGGACCAGATCTGGGAAGAGCCTGAAGCCAACAACCGCAAAGGAGCTCCCAAGCCCAAATCGGAGGCTGTGCCGGATCTTCCTCTCGTGGACAAGCCAAAGAACCCTCAAAGTCAGGTACGCTTCGCAGCTGGGCCGCCAGCTGACCGTGTGGCGCCGTGGAAGCCCAGATGCAAGGTTGAGATCCACCGCAACCCGCCTTCCCAATCGCGGAACCCACAGTACACTACCAATACGCCCTTCCCAAAACCTACAGCGGATGAAACAGTGCCGAAGAAGAACGGGATGGAGATTCGCGGCGACGATATCAGGGGAGCTACCAGTATGAAGCTGAAAGATCGCAGCGCGAAGCTGCCAACGCCCACGGCCGTCAGTGATCGACCTGGACGGCCGATTGTAAGCTTCGACTCGAACTGGAAAGCTCCGGACGAGAAAACTGATGCAAGGCCAGGATCGGCTTTTGGCACCTCCGACACAGGAAGTTCCAGCCAAAAGAAGCAGTCGATGGAAATTCCTTCTATCGTGGTGGCGCCAGAGGATTTCTCGACGGACGGCACACGTCGGGTCCCGGCCGTGCCGTCAATAAGTATCGCAGGCGCTGACGAGCCGACTGCAACGAATGCAGACATACCTGTTCTTGTAACTCCTGACGACGACAACGCTGGAGGAGCACCACGGCCCCTGCCCGATCCCAAGGTTGTCTCAGGTAGAGGACGGCCTTTTCAACGCCCACAACGTCACTGGTCACCAGCACCCGGCGCTGGTCATCGCTCGACTACTCTATGCCACGAGTGTGGATTTCCTATTGAGGGTAGGTTTGTGTCCCTGGCCGGGCTGACAGAACGCTTCCATCCCCAATGCTTCAGCTGTTTTGCCTGCGGCACTGGTCTCGAAGCTCTAGAGATCAGCCCCGAGCCAGAGGCACATCGTCAGAAACGCTTGGACAGGATTAAGCGTAGAGATAATGGCGAGGTGTTGGACGAGGCGCCGGGCGAAACTGTGGCCGAAGACGGCGATGAACGACTGCGATTCTACTGCCATTTGGACTGGCATGAGCTTTTCGCACCGAGATGCAAGCACTGCAAGACGCCTATCCTCGGCGAGCACGTGGTCGCACTCGGTGAACATTGGCACTACGGCCATTTCTTCTGCGCCGAGTGCGGGGACCCCTTCGAGAAAGGCATGACACATATCGAGAAGGACGGATACGCTTGGTGCATTAACTGCCAGACCAAGCGAACAGAACGAAGAGCACCAAAGTGCAAGAAGTGCAGATGCGCCGTTATCGGGCAATACATCAGGGCCCTAGGGGGTGAGTGGCATGACGAATGCTTCCGCTGCGCTGCGTGCAATGGAGGCTTTGATGATGGTCAAATCTTTCCGAAGGACGACGGAGAAAAGACGATTGTGCTTTGTACGCGATGTCGTATGATGGAACTCAAGGCGTAATGAATCACGACGGGACTTTTGCAACGACATGGACTCTGGGAGTTGAGGAATTAACGGCAGGGGTAGCGATGGAGCAAAGATGCCGCATCGTATTTTTGTTTTGGGCATGCACCACTCTGGGCGAGGCGTTTTGTAAGCATCGTTAAACACGACGACGGAATGAACATTTGCGTGAATGTCATAATCATCATGGACTGTCTTGATATGGACCCTGTGTACGTGCGAGCCAGACCATCCTTCCACTGAACTCCTTGTCCCCTATTGAGAGTCCCCAGCCGCTTCGCAAAGGAAACCCATTGCTCTCCACCAATAGATACGCCATTACTCCTCCTCGCGCTCCACCATCTAGTTGGAACCACCGACCTGTTCCTGGTGAACTTCAAGAGTATCGCCATCTGCCATCTCAAGCTGATGAGCAAGTTGGTCAGCATCGATACCTCGCTGAACTGGCAGTGTTTCTGAATGTACTGCTAAGCACTTACCGTGTCCGGAGTGTCCGTGGGTTGCACACGCTGGCCCTCGAACAAGAAACGAACAGAGCTGATCGCCTTGCCCTGCCTCTCGCAAAAAGCAGTCATCAGCTTCTCCAGCTTGGTTGACCGCTTGATCTTGAAGAAGACTTCGTTGTTGTTGTCCGTCACCTTGATGTTCAGATGCTCGACGGCGGGGGGAGCGTCTTGACCGCCAGCGGCGGGGGAGCCGTTCTCGTGTTCGCCGGACATGGTGTGTCTGTCAAGCGCAGTGGCGCAGAAGTTAGCCAGCTGGGTCTCACATGTCGTGAACAATTGCGCATTTGGGACATACGCTTGTGAAAGACGCGGATGAGACGGTTGCGTACGTCAAGAGCTCACTGTTGAGGCCCGTGAAGTTTGTGGATCACAGCGTGGAAGGCCGGCGCTTGTGTCGAGTGGAGGTGGTAGGAAACGTTGACGCGAAGCACGTTGAAGAAGGCAAGCACGTCTGAGCTATCGCCGAGCGAGAAGGAGGGATGTGGAGACGGAGAGTGATAAGTACCTAAGGTAGGTGTACCTCAAGGTATAGGCAAGCGTAAAATACCTACGGCACCTGCGTAAGTAGTGTGGGCAGGCACCTTCCATGGGAAGGTGGGACGCAGGCCCCCTGATTGGACAGGTTGCCGGCAAGGTTTTATGAGGCTCCCCCGCGCTTGTATTCCCCAGCTGAAAGGCAAGCACGTACGCAGTAAGGTATCAATGCCGCCTGAATCTGCTACCAAAGCAACGTCAGGCAGGTACAGAGCACCTAGGCAGCTAAGCACGGCATTCCATAGATTAGGTAATTCGAGCTCAAGATAGGTTGAAATAGCCTGGAAACCTGGACCCAGGCGGATGATGGGCGATGGTGGAAAATCAGGAAGTTGCGAATCCCTTACCTTGGCTTCTGTTAGCTCATCATCTCCTTAGTAAGCAAGTAGATCGAGGCCTGCGCGAATGTGTCAAAATTCTTGACGTCGGATACCTAGCTTCCATAAGACCACATCAATCTCGTCGTTGCACAAGTCATCTTATGACACCGTCTACAATATTTTCAAGAGCTCGGCTACTCCACTATACGCGCAGGCTCTTGTGGTTCGTGAGAGACTACCATCATGGTGAGCGGACTTCCCAATCCTCGCATTTATCAACTGACTGTTCGTCGTAGGGCTTGAAAGAGGACGTGAAAGCAAACCCTCCCTGTCATCCTCGAGCTGTGAGTCACATTAATTCTCCAGCTTGGCCGGCACACGTGTGGTATGTGACTGACTGACAACGTGCTCTCGATGGAAGTGCGCAATACAAGGTCAGACCTAGCCCCAGTTGACTGAGCCGTTCACGCCGTGGTATGATATGATGACACTAATCCGTGTTTCGGAGACAGACTGTTTGGCCAGAAATGGATACAACGAAGACAAGTGCCAACCAGTCATTACGGCCTTGTACGAATGCTGCGAAGCGTTTTACCGCTTCAAAGGGGACAACGCAATCTCAGCTAGTTGTCCGAAGCCGCACCTACTGCAGTTGAAGTTGACAAGACTCCGGGAGACATCACAGTCCAAGCATTGAGCGCGAAGCTCATTGAAGCGGGGGGTCAAGAGGTGCGGCGTTGGTCAGTAGTCGGGCGAGAAAAAAAAATGTGCCGCTCTTCCGTCTATGCGTCAACCCGAGTTAAAGTGAATTCTGGCAACATTACGAAAGATGGCAATTTGATCTAGGCGTTCATTAGCACGCAAGAGGCCCCGTAGGACCTGAACAAGCATTGAATACTTGCTCCGAGACTCTAATATGAAGGCCTTGACATTGATGAAGAAGAGAAAACTTTTTAAGCCCAGCCCGGACGTTGGAAATTCAAATAAATGTATGCTAGGCGGATCCATACAGTGCGTAGTCGCAGAGCTTTTCCTGCCTGCTATCGTCCAGTGGTTATGTGATGGAGTCTTTCCGGCGCTCTGCACTGTGTTGCAACTGACCGCTTTCCCTAGGAGGCACTGCCTCTAAAGTAAGGCAGGTAGCTCTCGAGTTAAGCGTTCAGTGCTTCCACAGACGCGACCAAGTTGTGCACAGACCAGCATAGAATCCATTCTCAACCCACCGCGCTTGCTAACCGTCGCTGTTGCCGACCGAAGACAAGTCTATCTATTATCGGTTGTTTATGGAGGTCTAAAAGTCCGCGCGTTTGTTCCAGCCAGGAGAATCCGGGTCTTTCAGCGTCTCACCACGCCAATTTCCAGCAACGGAAAGAGCTACAGGGATCTCTAAAGACTGACACTCGGTCTTTGGGGTAGGCCACAGCAGTACAACTGGCGCCTGAGCGGACCGAAGGAGACCGATTCCTCTCGCCAAATTTTCCCAGCTTTGGGAGCTTTGTCCCCCCAAACATTCAGCAGATCCGACCCGACATCTTGACCTGTACGAAGCGATATCCAACAGCAGCATATATTCGCAAGAGGTGAGTGTAGGCGTGATTCTGCGTTAGGCAGTTTGACCCTCCGACTTTGACTTCTCCCCCTCTCTCTCTCAGCCTTTCTCTGTAGCTAATTGGTTCATAATACAGAATTGCAGCGGAAGCTGATCATCCAATGTGCCGCCCAGCACGCGAAGAACCGTCCACCTAAATTTTACGACGAGTTTCCACGATTCGAACCTACGTGGAGTTTGCGGAAATACAACGAGTTAATCACGCTTTACCAATCGACCATGGATATGCAGATCGGACCGGAGTTTGAGGTCTTCGCAAATGCGCTTGATGATTGTCTCTCCCCTCATGGATCAGTCGAGGCCAAGCGCGAGCGGATATTGGGGCTTGTAAACACCTACTATGACTTCACTGGGGAGAAGTTGGCGCACCTGCACAACCAGGCGCGTCAGGGCTCAGTTGGCGACACCGAGATGGACCTTGACGAGGATGAAGAATCCGAACCGACGCCGAGCTTGGAGGACATCCGGGCCTGGGAGCAAGAGAGGCAAACCTGGGATCTCCTTCGCCGCCTGATTCCTTTGAGATATCCCTCGAAGAGCTCGAACAGCAAGCAGGCTTCTGGCATCATGCAGAGGAGTCAGCAACGCGATGATCTTTGGAGCGAGTTCTTGTTGGATGACCCACTGGCGATTGAGAGGAAGGCTGTGTTGGAATGGCTGCAACAGAGCGCAAGGAACGGGCCTGACATTGATGACCTGGTTCGGGAGCTGCAGCAAAACGCAGACAGAGGCGACATTATTGCCCATGGATGGATTCACACAAGATCTGCGATCAAGTTGCAAAAGGGTGTCAGGGGATCTGCCCGTCCCCTGGACGTTGAGTTTCCCGAAGTTGCGCGCACACTACTCAACTCTGACAACGCCCCACTCGTCGCCGAGCTTGACCCAGATGCCGTGACGAGACAGGAACGAAAGCTAGAGCCGCAGGACGAATTTTTTGAGCGAGCGATATGGGTTGGCTGCTTCCAGCTGCTTCGGAGGGGCAGCAGTCTTCAAGCCATGAGAGAGTGGTGTTTGGAGAGAACCGAGGTTTGGAGGGCAGTTTCAATGTCCGCACTGCCTCTTGGGACTGAGCATGGCGAGTCAAAGTTCGTGGATGACCCATCTACTCTTGCCCTCTGGAGACGCATGTGCTTTGCTCTCGCTCGTCAAGGCGGTTCTGATGACATCGAGAGAGCTGTTTACGGAGTGCTATCAGGAGACATCCCTAGCGTACAGAGAGTATGCAAAACGTGGGACGATTTCCTGTTCATGCACTACAACGCCCTCGTCCGTACCCAGTTCGATACATTCGTTCTCAGTCGTTGTCCGCCCGAAGTATCAGCTTCCCTTCGTTCGTCGTTCGCCGCGTTCGACGCCGTCCAGTTTCACGGCGATGCAACGACGCTGGAACAGCGTCTGGTCAAATCTTTGGAAACCAGCCCTCATACGAGCCAAGAAGCCTTCGAGCCTGCCAAGGCTCTCCAAGCTGCCATCATCTCGAGAGACCTCGAACAATATTTCTACGAGCAAGGCGTTGCTGTCACCCAGAAGGCCAATTCGGAAGAGCCATCTGTTCTAATGCCCGATGACAACTGTCGCAATGTTCGTGTGACTCAGGAGAAGTTTGCCGATATCCGGACCCCCGATCGCCTACGGCTGGCTGTGCATGCTCTCATCATTTTCTCGACATTAGACTCGTTAGGGACATCGTCGGCTCCCGCCACATTCAGCGCCGGCTATGACCGTCGCGAGCTACAGGAAAATACGATTACAGCTTATGTCAGCTTGCTGCGATTAGCGGGTTTCGACGAGCTGATCCCTCTCTACTGCTCCAGGATTGCTGAACCCAGGTCATTCCACGTCTTGAGCACGAACTTATTGCCAATCACTGACCATGATTCTCGTCTCGTTCAGCTCAGTCTTATCCGGAAAGCGGGGCTAGACGTGCTCAAGTTTGTCAGGATGCAGCCGGAACTCTTGTTCAAGAACTTGGAGGACGAGACTGCGGGTGGTAATCTGGACAAGGTTCAATTTCGGATCATGGAGAACGAACCGGCGTCTCTGAAATATGGACGCTCCATCAAGGCGGATTTCTTTGGGGAAGATCCGGAGTCTATTGACCCATCCGATGATCGTCTCATTCGCTCCGTCGAATGGCTTTTGCTCGTTGAGGAAGCCTGGCCGGACGTCTTCGTCGTTGGTGTCTCGGTCTATAAGTATTTCCTCAGTAAGTGTTCCAAGCACTGGCTAATGAGTCAGATTTACTAACACGGGCCAGAACATATGCGTCTAAATGCCGCAAGGAGCTTTGCGAACCGCGTGCCATTCAACGTCATCATGCGACAGAAGATTGATATCTCCGACCTGGATGAGACCGATTCCTTGCCCGAGGATGTAGAGTTCTGGGCTAGCCATATCGGACCGGCGCATGCGGCCCTATTGTCGACAGGCCAACTTGCCTCAAACGCACGAATCTTACGCGACCTTGAATATCTTGTCAAGGCTTTGGACACGATGGAAACTATCGCATCGCTTGCCGAGCTTTCTAAAGAGTATGACTTTCTGCCCAAGTACTGATATGCATCACTCACAATTTCCAGGGATCCGTCTGTGAAGAGAGATTTCTGGGCCAAGGTGAGCAATGAAGTCCAATCCGCAAAGGACCACGTGCAGCCACTGCTGAAGAACTGGCTTTTGGGTCAGGGTAAGTTACAAAGAATACCTTTCTTGCTGGCCACGTTAGCTTATTTAGTGTCCAGATGACCCAGACTTGGAGCTTCTACGGGACCTGTATTTGCCCGAGACTCTTCTCGCCTACGTCAGCACACTGCACTTTGCTGGCACCACCTTGACCAGGGACAACTTCTTGGAGTGTATGGAACTTGCAGCTACAATTGCTGAGAAGGAATCAGACCTTGCTCCATGCTTCATTAAGGCCAACAGGATGAAGGAGTTGGTGGAGGCTTTTGCAGCCTGCAGCAAGGCGCTTGCAATAGCTTCAGGTGAGAAGAAAGCAGCCGGTTCAAGCAGTAAAAAGCTGCGGGAAATGGGCTGGTCACGGGATCTATGGTCAGTCAGGCCTTGATGACGAGACGTGAGGAAGGACAGGCGCTCGTCTCCACCCGCAGCTGTATAATGTCTACATACAATGGTAAAGGAAAAGGAAAGAAATCGGTCGCTTGATTAGCGGGGCATTTGGGCTAGGGAGTCTGGGTTGCGGGAAGAGCATGTGAAATACCATCAAGAAAGCTTAATGTACGAAGTAGAACACGTAGAATCCGTCTGCTTGCTGGCACAGGAAACTATGCAGGGACTTCCATGTTCACGCTCGGATGAACGATAATTCGAGTATCAAGTACGTACGTATGATGGCCCGGACCTCATGACGATGGAAGTCGCAGGCACACAGGGTAATATGCTTATGTAAAGCAGTCCCATCTTATCGATCGGGTGTGACCGTAGCCCCCGGGCCGTCAACCGACCTCAATAAACAGCACGGTCATCGGAGCACCGAGTGGCCTACCTAATCGCGCTGACGTCGGTTGACCAAGTTGAACATCATATTCATCTCCGCAAGCCTGCCACAGCAGGAACCACCCACCAGGCGCGAGGCTATCTGGTCGTCTTATAGATCCTCTGCCACTCTCGTACGCCCATAGCCGGATACGCCGATTCCATCACGTCATGCACGCTCCTCCACCTCCGTCGCTCCCGCCGAAACCAGGCAGCCACGACACCAGCCGTATCGGCACGCCCGTCACGTCCAACTCACCACGACCCGGCGCCGGCTCGGGCATCAATTCTGAAGGGGCGGGCGGCGGCGCTCATGGGTTCCTGGCTCATCAGCAAGCCGGGCTTGAGTTTGCGCGACCAGAACCCGTTCCCGACCCAGGTGATCAATGGCTCCCAACGGTGTTGCAAGATAAATCGTATGACACGACCGGTAAAGGCACTGCCTTGTCCATAACTAACAACAGCTGCAGAAAACAGGATCTTGCCGACATTGCGACGAACACCGAACTTCTGAGCGCTCTTACTCATGCACCGAGCACAATTCATTCATCGCTTGCTGCTTCTCATCAAGCTCTTCAAGGAGCCCTGGCTGAGAATCTTGAACTAGCGTCGCGCCTCATTGAACTTGAGGCCAGACTAGCACACCAGCGATCAACGACCCAAGCTCAACTTCTCTCTACGCATGCCTTAGAACGTCAGTGGCGACAAAAGCAGTCCGATATGGACCATGCTCTAGCACCTTTCTCGCCAGCTTCCCTGTACCAGAGATTGGCTCAAGGGGTGCACGAACAATCTTCTATTTGCCATGTTCTAGAAGAAAGCTTCATCGACGGGGAAGGGGATGGTGCGTTTGCGTCGGAAAGGGAAACGCTAGATTGGATCAAAAGGTATAGAGATGCCAAAGTGCTCCATTATCTGCGGCAAGAGAGAAAGGAAAGGTGGGACGAAGGTCGTGTTGGAGGCTGGAGGTAATCAAATGTTGACATGGTGGGAGGTTGACTGCCTGTCAAATATCTGAGTCCAGAGTGGCAAGGGGATTTGGCAAGCTGCTTCGGGGTCATACTGACGGAAGCATGCATTGGGAGGGCTTTCAGGTAAGCCTACGACACTCTTGAGTAGATCAATATCCAAATGGGCAGCGTTGATCCACTGAGTCCAGGAAGTAAAATAGCACAGAACGAGTAAGTGAGAACGATCGGAAGCGCCCACTTGGTAAATGATCTTGTCCCAACCTAGATATCTTTACGCAGCACATCTGCGACTGTACAGGAAACATACACGCCAGAAACACACGCCGTGACATGCGTAATCAAATGATATTTCAGACGAGTAGGCATAATAAGTAGTCCTTCGGGTCATCGGTAAAAGCTACTCAAGGCTGAATGGACTTCGTCCCATGTCGGGGCTGCGGGGACTCATAGGAAGCGCAAAGAGATCTTCTTCTTGGTCGTACTCGTTCCCCTCCACGTTGGCTTTGCTGTCATTCAGTACAGCATCCAGCGAGGCGGCAGCATTGCCACGAACCTTGGAAGTGGCCTGCTGTGCAAAGGTCGGAAAGGAGGAAACTGCTACATCATTCGAAGCGGGCGAGAAGGATACGGGTTGAAGGTAGGCGTCTTTCCCTGGCAAGCTCCAATTAGGTTTGGTTCAACGGTGCATTTCCATGATGCCGGCGGGGGTCTTACCGGCCGAGCCAGCCACCAGGTCCGCCGCTGATGTTGCCAACTTCAGTCCCTTGAGCTTCTGAACAAGCTTGCCTCCAACAGGTGATTTGGGCGACATAGAACTAGACGGAGCCCGGGGTGCAGGTGCAACCGCCGGTGCACTACCACTGACATCCATATTGACTTTGGGGTTCACACCAAAGTGTTCAACGATCCACTGGCGCTCCTGGTAGGCTATCTCTAGCCCAATGCCTTCCGAGTTTGTCCTCATTTCAGAATTGATTTCGTCCTCCAGCTCGGCAAGTCTTCTCTTGGCCCAGATAGTATGCAATATACCTCTTGTACCAATCGCTGAGTTTCCAGCACCTAGGCCCGGAGGGAAGATGGCCGGTAGTGACTTGGTGGTGAAAGCAGATCCATCTGGGTGCGCGACGGTAATGACGGAGGGAACGGCTGCCCCAGGTGGCAGCAGGAAATAAACACGCTTCTTCCTTCCCGTTTCCTCGTCTTCGACCGGCACATGACTTGTTCTGCCTTCCCACGATACTTGCCAGGTGCCCGACGCAGACGGCAATGACTGCGGACCAGAGGAGGCATTCCATTCCACCATGAGTATCTTTGTGCCTTCATTGCCCTTACCCGCCTGAAACTCGAAACGAGCTAGAGCAGGCAGGTCTGAAGTGCGAGGATCAGATGGAGGTTCATGCAAGGGGTGGCCAGATCTGTACCGTTCGGCGTGGAGATCGGGAGTCGGCGCGGAAGATGACGGCGATACGGGCAGCTGGGTCACACTCGGCCCGTCCATTGCGTTTTGGCTTTTTTCTTCCAGCTGGGAATGAGCCGAGATCTGACCCTGACACGACGCGGTGCGGGGCCGGGCGAACGCGGATTACCTACCTGAAGATGGGGACACTGACGCCAATACCAACGGCTACTCATGCACGGCAGACTAGCCTGGTGTCTTCAAAATTCTGGCAAAGACGACAACTTGACCGAAGTCCCGGCGTGCGAGGTTGGACTACAGGTGGGTAGCGGGCGTTGACAATTCAAGGGCCGGCAATTGTGGCCTACTGAAAAGGGGACATAAAACGTGGTTGGGAAAGAGACCGGTTGAATGCGGAAAGGGGGCAAGGGGGCTACGAGGCCGCCGGTGAAAATGCTGTTCAACAGCTTCAGTGCTGATTAGACGTCCGGAAATTTGGGATGCAGGAAGAGATACCGAACCAGAGACCGGCGAGTTGAGTGTGATGCAATGCGAGCTCCACTGCAATGAGGGATGTTGGATCACGGCAGAGGGGAGACCACGCAATTCGCGTAGGAACCCGAAGTGTGGCTGATTACCAAGTCTTGAACTCCCCATTAGCAGGCAGGGCAAAGACGGGAGCATGAGCTTGGGCATTCATGGTTGCTGCCACGCCGTGCGACGGGAAGAGTAGGGTACCAGCGGCTTGGCGTGGGGATGATGTCCTGGAAGTAGTCTTGCAACGACTGGAGTGATCGCAGATTACGGTTTTTTGGTTTTAACAACCCAGTTTCTTAGCGCTCGAGAAAGATATTTCTTACTAATAAGTCTCAAGGTATCACCAGATATCCTGCCTGCATTTGCAATAAATACCCACCTGATATGGGAAAACCTGGGCTTACTGCCGTCTTTGTGACTTTGTACACACCTTGGCGGTATGTAAGGTAGGTAGACTGGAGAAGTTGAAACCGCAACGAACAAAACACAAGCAAAACGAGGGCTAAAGAGGAACGGGGGTCCCTTCAACTACTGCAGAGGACAGCTCTGCGTTTAATCAACGTATGGGCCGATTCTGATATGGTGTCTATCTAAGATGTAGCTGTGTCCGTAAGGAGGTGACATTAGGAACGGTGGTGGTGAACGGTGAGAATATGACTATCACGCTTGCAGGGCTGGCCTCCTCGCCTTCATCAAGCATACAGTAAGGTAATAACGTGAGCACCGGGGGGAAAAGTCAAGCACGATTTCCGCGTCTATCTTAGGTAAGTACGTACGGATAGGTATGTCTCAGATAGCCAGAGACCTACAGAGAGCGTTGTATCTTGTCCGCGACACAGTACTCACCTAACGAGAGGTCGGAAAACACGCTCAGTGGATGGGAAAACGCCTCAGAAGGGATGTGGCGGAGAAAGACCGCGGTAGGCCCGAAGGGCGCTCGCAGACCACCTAGGTGCCCAGATGTGACGGGACGGTTCAATGTAAGGTAGGTAGCCGGGATCTCTACCCGTGCCCAAGAGCTCCCAGGTCCAGGGCGAGAGCACCATTCTGATTCCCCCACCCATCCCATGCCCTGCCTAAGGTTCCCCAGCGTCCAGAATCCAGCGTCCCCAGCCCGACGTCCGCAACCCCGCTGGCTCCGTGCTGATTGTCCCATCCGAGACGTCGCTAAGCTGAATGAGTCGGTTTCGTCGCTTCAACTTCGGCGACTTCGGTCGAATCTGCCGCGTCCATGGCCACAAGGTACCTGCCTATCCACTCGCTGGCTAGTTAGGCCATGCACCGATACCTACCTCAGGTACCTCGTGCTTGCCCCATGATAGCTGACCATGTGTTGGTCAGGTTTTGTCTATCTCAAGTACAACGGCGCAGTCGCAGCATCAATACATCGGACGCTGTCAGCAATCTACGACATGTAATGAAACAACATGATCGCTATTGTGGCCGCCAAATGCAAAATCGGACTTGGATGCACCTCAAAGTGCGAATTTCCGTTGTCTGTCTCGCCGTTGCTTCTCGCTATTTTCCAGCGCCCGTCCCTTGGCGTAGCCCCGCAATCCAGTCGCCCGCACATGAATGGTTACGACCACCAAATCACCGAGCCCAGATCGGCGGCGCCGGCCACGCCCGGTCAGTCTGTTGGTCAAGTGTATTGATGCTCCGGGAGGCGAGAGTGAGATGCTCTACGGAAGCCGACCCACCACTCGGCGACGCAGTTCCCATGATGCGCCGGGTTCTGCTCTGGGTCAGATCAAGCACGCAAGGCTCTTTGCACCGTAGTGGTCCCGAGCGATCGCGCCGAATCGGCAAGACCCAGTGGCACGAGTTGGAACTTTCTGTCGCACACGATAGATTCTAAGGTAGAATGCTTGGCCCCAACATGGGTTAAGAATCACACGTACAGATTCGTCCACCCCCTCTCAACCATGCAGAGCTATGAATGAGGCTCAAGCCATGTAAGGATCTCTTGCTTGCCTGAGCTGGAAATCAAACTTGAAGAAAGCGACGGCGCGCTGTGACTGTGACTAACACTGCTACTGCAACAAACGCCCTCACCACCTTCCTCGTGATCAAGTAGTCGCATTGGGACGGCCAATATCCTATTACAATCAAGAGCGTCTTGCAGATGCACATAGTGACTGACCTACGAATGCCACCGGCAAGGTAGAGAAATTAGACAAGGGATTTCAAGTGCGCCTGTACGGCGACGCAATTGTGGGGTGGGAGCGCTCCGTCCGATCACTTCTACGGTGTTTTCCTCGGCCGCTTTTTCTTCTTTCCCGCTTTTCACCGTGCCGACCAATACGGCGCACGGTTTTTCCAGCCTTTCCCCGACTGCCGACCCGTCAGAATCACTCGACAAGGAACAGGCTAAGTACGAGCAACTTTCCACACACTGAATGCATACAGTGCTCCAACACTGTGTCTATGTTGGCCCCCTGAACAAATAAGTGCCCTTTCTCACTTGGGCCTCTCCACTAATTCGCCGCACATACCGCCGGGCCACCCAGAAGCAGCAAACGGCCGATCCCTCTCTCGCGACTCGTTGTAGGCGCTCGTTGATGGTCTCATCCGGTCCAGTGCCACTGCCCCTCGAAAGTAAGGCAAGGTAAGGGTAGGTAGGTACCTTACCTACACTAGGCGCCCACGTACCTGGAAAAGGCACTATGCAAAGCGCTGTTGTGCTGGACACAGTACCCCCACTACCTTTCCGTACCTACAGTACCTACCTTACCCTTAGGCCGCCGACCACATAGGCTGAGATACCAAAAGTGTAGAGAGAGAAGGAGACGGGAGGGAGAGGATAGCATAGCCGACCAATGTGACTGGGACTACAGCACCCAGACTCAGGACAGGTACCTTGCCAAGTGTACACATACTCACGCCCACTCCCACACACACCCTGCACACCTCTGTTCCTTCTCTCTTCCTCTCTGCCAGGCCGGCTGCATTGCTTTCTCTCCCGCTCCCGCCCAGTCGCTCGTCCTTCTTTCCCTGACACCTTCAACCCCAGCCAACATCGCATTTCACCTTACAGCCAAACGTCACCCGAAAACCCGTCAACCCCCATCTTCAACATTTCCGCCGCTTCCGACTTGACCTCGCTGCGCATTCGCTCTTTGATCGATATCCTACGATTTCGCACTTGGTGCGCACCAGTCTCGTCGAAAAAAGGCCGATCGATCGCTTACCGTCCCTCACCAAACTTCCGACCCAACCTTTCCGCTGCCAACGTTTAACCAATCCGCTTCCGCGAAACTCGTTGCTTACGTTCCTCGATTCTATTGCCGCGACTATTGCCAAATGCACAGCCATGCTTGAGACGCGAACGTCCGGTTTTGTCGACAATTTTGTTCCCTCGCGTGGCCTTTTCCGCACCGACTAAAGAGGATCAATCGGGCACCCTTATGCTCGGTTCTCTAGGCTTCACCCCTACCACTCTACTGCATCATCGTTCAGTACGGTAGCAGGAAAATGGATCCGCCTCATCTCACCGAGTTCGCTTCCCAGCGTTATTTCACCAAACTCGATCAACTCAGAGCAGCTCAGGAAGCTCATCAACCGTCTCCGTCTCGCGATCCTCGCCTTCCTTCGCCACAGCCCAATTCTTCCCATCATACGACTTCGCAGCCGCCGTCCACTTTTATACTCCCCCTTCGAAGCTCCAAAGCAACCGAGGCCGATGTCGAACTCGTTCGGCCCGCCGACCAGAAACGTCACGAGAAGAGTCGCCTTTTCGGCCTAAGATCTAAGAATTCCATATTTCATTCCAAGTCCTCGACAACACACGCCGAATTGCTAGAGCAGGCCGCAGGTTCGAGGCCAAAGACGTTCGTTACACCCTTCTTAATACAACCGAATCCATGTTCCATTTGCGTCCTCGTTTCTGACAATATACAGGCTTCCTTTCGATGAACTATTCCTAGATTTGCCCACCGAACTTCAGATCCACATCATATCGTCATTACCATTAACGGACGTCCTCAATCTACGCCGGGTATCGAAGGCATGGCATACACTCATAACTCTTAACGAGGCGCCTATAGTTCGCTATCACCTGGATCACCACATTCCAGCATACGCTCTACGACTCTATCCCTCGAGAGATCCATCTGCTGCCAACTTCCACCATCTATGCGGTTTATGGCATCGTCTCCATGTGGCTGCGAAGTTGTCCTTCCTCATGTGTGAATGGATCACGAAGGAAATATTTCTTCGAACAACAGATGCTCAACGCCAAGAGTTTGCCAGCCAACGTGAACGAATGCGTCGACGACTAATTCCGCTTCTATTCACCGTCTTCCACTTCTTCGAGACCTACAGAAAACTACATCTGCAACATATTGTTGATCATGGGGGCCACGGTCTGCTGCATGAGCCCTATACTTTGAATCCTATCGAGGTCAAGATTATGAACATGTACGACGACCAGACGTTACTACGTGTTCATCAAGTCTTTCCCCTCATAATCTCATCATTCTGTCGACGATTACGTCCCCCATCGTACGCCGGACGCGTTGAACGATCGCTAAGGGGCTATTTGAAAGAGAAACCAGCGGACGAAATCCACGTCGCGATCCTTTGCGTGGGCGGTCTCCGGCAGGTTGAGAGGCTTTGGGAGATCAAGGGGTACAACAGCAGAAGAGGGGCGGTTGACGAATGGTATAATGCAGTAGCCAAGGATACTGTCGAGTCACCGGCCCCGAAGCAAAGACGAGGTATCATGGGACTCGGGCGCAAGAAATCATCACTGTCAGTCAGAGATTCCACCAAAGGTTCACCGCAGGCAGGGTCTCCAGCACGACGCACTTCTCGGACATCTCTCGATGACTCTGTAGAGCCTTGCGATACGAACCTGATATTCAACACCAGTCTCGCGGCAGGCATGCCAATGGGGCCTCTGGGACGGGATCAGGCTCGCCATATACTCGAGGACCTACCAAGCCTCCAGCAAATCTGGTTGACAACGGCGGAGGCTCTCATTATGGAACGCGGCATTGTTGAGCGTACGCAGGACATCAAACGAAATGCTCAGGTTATGCTGGAACTGATTCGAGACGATGGCACGGAAGAGGAGGATGAATGGTGGTATGGGCGAAGCACACCTGAATCTGTGCGCCCTCCACTCGAAGCTATAGAGGAAGACTCTATTGATGGCGTTTGAGAGTGACTGGGCATCTTCAGCATTTACTGGCGTTTAGGTCGGCGATGGTGGCGGCCATGAGAGTGTTGATGCGAGAAAAAGCGCAGCCTGGCCGTTCAGGTTTTTTTTCTTTTCTTTTCCGTCTTTTCCCACGTAACCTGTATGGTTAATCTTCTTTGTCGGGGTTCAGCATGGAGAGGCAGGAACAATAGGGTAAAGACAACGGCGTCAAACTGTCTTCGATTCCCTTGTTTTGTTTCAAAACCGACACTCCTGGTATCTATCTATCTACCTGCAAACAAAATCATGATATCCGTTTGGTTAGGGCATTCACTGCCTGGCAAGCACCAAGTTCAAATATGTGGTTTCACAAAAACATCAGTCGTAAATTTCGTGGCACATGCAATTGAAACCCTTGAGACGACTTTAGTTTTGATTGACAACTGGGTTGGATAGTCAGTCCTCTTCAGCGTCGTCAAGACCAAGGAGAGGATACTGTAGTAGCTTGCAGCTGCTCCCTACTGACGGCGTAAAGTACGATATATCCGTTCTCTAAGCGAGGATTCCGTCACGGAACCATCAAAAGACGCCGAATGGCTGATCTCAGAAGCTGTTTGGTATGGTGGTGCACCTAGTGACGATGTCGGCCGCTGGATAGAGGCGCTGCTCATACCGTAAGGCTGTTGTCCCATAGACAGGCTAGCCTGGCCCGTAGAGTCAAGGCCTGTCATTTCCAAGAATGCTGGGTCCGAGTAGTCGTGGAATGAAGGTATGCTCGTGGGAGCTGCATGTTGAACTTGTCGATTTTGAAAAGCTGCCGATTGATTTTGTACTGAACGAGGTACGGGGTTCCTGTAGTTGCCGTCAGGAGATGTCGCCATGGCCACCTGTGTGCCGAAGGGTGACTGCTGGGTCATGAGCCCGTGATACACCCCATCGTTGGCAGGCCCAACATAGGCGTTCGTATCGCGTGCTACTGACGAAGAAATTGGTGCACTACTCGGCTTCACACGATGATGTTGATTCATGTGGGAACGGTCAAGGGCACGGGCTTTCTGTCTGGGCTCCTGCGCCTGCTGCTTTTCGTGCGGCTGAAGCTGCCTTTGCTGGGATTGTAGCTGTTGGTGGGGCATGGGCTGTTGATTATGTGATTGCTGCTGTTGTTGCTGCGGTGCTTGATATTCAAACTGTCCCTGAACAGAGCGACTGTTGCTATACATGCTCGTTGGCGAGTCGCCCGCAAGGGACATGGGATAGGCGCCGGCGGCCATTGACTTGTCGGCGTTGGCTTGCCGAACGTTCTTGCTAGAGGCATGGCTTGGACTGAAGCCCATATGTAGCTCAGGCCCATCTTGATGCGGGCTGGTGCTTTGCGAATGCGGAGAGTGGTTAATGGACATGCCCATTTGTTTCATAGTCCGTGAGTGTATGATCTCGGCGTGGTCCTTCGCGTTAGCATTGCTAATGGTAGTCTGTTCTGTCGACGTTCTTTGCTGCGGAGTGTGCGAGCTAGTTGCAACTGGTATTGAGACAGTCTGGCTGTGATCCGAGGACGACCCGAAGCGATTTTTTGAAGCAAGTTGTCGTGGTATCTCCTTCATGGGCTTCCGCCTCTTAGCTGACTGTTGCATTCCATTGCCAGGTTGACCCAAAGATACGGCATCATTTGTCACTTCAGACGCAGGCACACCCCGAGTTCCGGGATCTGATGCTGTGTCAATCGCTATTTGGGTAGCAACCTCGGGATCAATAGAAGTCGATCCGGTAGCTTGCGCGACACTGGAATCGGTTGTGGAAGCTTTGCGTTTCCGGTTCGGCCCTCTCGACTCACCACTGACATTGGAATTGGCTCCAGAAACCTTGGCAGGAGATTGTCGAGTAACCTCAGAGGGCATCATTTGCAACGCATTGGAAGGTCCAATTTGCCCTGACTCAGTAGATCTACACCCTGTAGGTGCTGATCTGGACGGATGTCGAGAGCTTTGTTCGGTAGCCCCACGGCCGACCATATTGCGTTCCTGCTCGTGTTGTTGACTGTTCTCCGCTGACTGTCGATCGGCGTTGCCGCTCTGGACTGCCGCTCTCGGTTCCTTGGGTCGATTTTTGGATCCTTTGGGGCGGCCAGGACCTGGCTTTCGCTTCTTAATATTGGATACTTCAGATCCCGTGCTTGCAGCCATAACATTCTGGTCCATGCCAGGAGCTCTCTGCTGCTCGGAGTTCGTCGCGGAAACTCCAGCCTTGGGCCGGTTTTTCGATCCTTTAGGCCTCCCTCGCCGTCTTGGAATTGGTGTGCTGAGAGAGGCATCGGGTACAGCACTGATGGGTTCCTCCCCAACGGAGACACTCGGCCTCGCTACGGAACGACTCTCATGAGATACTTGTGCGGTGTCATCGGCAGTGGCATTACGCCTTGTTTCCGTTGCATTATCTCCGTCACTTAGGGGTGCTGCGTCTTCGATATCGACCCAACTGTCATCTGAAGGCCCCTCCTGGACAGACACGTTGCCTAACAGACGACTTTCTGATGTTTGCAATGAGCGGGCGCCGAATAAGATACGTTTTCTGAGGGTCTTCTCCTTTTTCCCTTTTGCATTCTTACTTCCTCTGGGTCGGCCCCTTGGACGTTTCACTATTGACTGTTGCGCATTGGACAACGACTTGGGACCGAGAGCTGGGAATATCTCAGCTAGCCAGCCAATGAAGAGTGAACCCGGACCATTGGACTCAGCACTGTCCGGAAATGATCCATCGGTGGATGCTGCACCGGGAATGCCACCGAAGAACGCCAGCGCTTTACACAATTGATCGACCACCAGAACCGGATGTAGACTACGCAAAAGCGTTAGCAAGCGAGCTTGTTCGGCCTTGGTCTCGGCGGTCGTGAGGGGAGAGGTCCGATGGCGAGGAGCTGGAGGGTATGTCGGAGTAGTGGCAGCATGTTCTTCTGGTCGATAAGCGAATTTGCTCCGCCTGATGGGCACGTATCTGTCTGTCTGGGCTAGTTTCGCCGCAAGCTGGGTGCCTTCACTCGTCCTTTTCGCCGCCGCATCCCGCTCTTGAATTTCATTCGTAGTGGTAAGATCAATGTGCATGACACCAAAGTTTCCCTTCCTGGCATCGGTCTTGCCCTTCAGCTTGCTTGGAACTGGATTCCGAACGCGACCATCTCTGTACAGGCCGGGAATATCATCCTGCACTGGAGGCCCCGTGTGTTGTAAAATCCCAAAGCCATGAGATTCGCCTGTTGCCTGGAGGTCAGCCACCCGCCTAGCTATATAGAGTTGACAACAAGCAGGCCTGCCGCAGAAGAGCAGTAGCATGGAGAAACAAGCCTGATCAACGAACCTCTGTGGCTTGCAGAAGCCGAAACGGGGGTTCGAGATGTATATTGGTCAGAAGTGCTTTTCTCTTCGTTCGAAATGGCTGCGGCCGGTTTCAGCGGCTGAAGTGATGCTGCAAAGATTATGGTCAGGAGGGGCCAGTGAAGAGCAGCTAACGGGGGAAATGCGAACCTGCGGTAGTAGCCATTGCTGTGAGCTTATGCCACGTCGTAGACTGGGTCTCATTCCCAAACGCAAACAGGCCGAGGCCGGGGCCGGTGCCGGTGCCGTAGTTGTGAGTGCGCAGCGATTGCTTGTAGTAACACTAGTTGGTTATACAGGGACGCACGATAGGTCGTCGATTCGTGGCGTGGAGATGGGTCTCGAGCAGGTTATGGGAATCGCAACCCATCCGACGCTGGCAAGCAGCCCGCAACTTCCCGCGGTGATGTTCCGAGTCACTTGTTTCGAATTTGGGCCGCAGAGCACGAGCGCAACATCATCGTGGGTCGGCCAGTCGTGACAAAGTGAGATGGTGAGCACTGTGGGCGGTAGACACTGCTGGCAGCAGCTTCACAGCGTGAAGGCTTGGCTCTATGCGACGCAGCGAATGGCGCAACGAGAAGCGGTATTCGCAGACCAGCTTTCGAGTGGTTCAGCGAGGTCGCGACGTCGATGAACGAGCAAGAGAGAACAAGACCAAGACTTCATTCGGAATAACCGTCGAGAAACGAGAAACGGAGATGATACATAGAGTGGCCCTAAGGGTGCGGAGGCGGTAGACGCGGAGTACGGCCAGGACTTTGCTGATGGCTGATCGCGAGTGACACAGAGCCCAGCTGCTACCCGTAGGCACTTCACCTGAGGGGAGGTGCATAGA
Organism: Colletotrichum horii; assembly: GCA_027406005.1. Lineage (NCBI taxonomy): Eukaryota > Fungi > Ascomycota > Sordariomycetes > Glomerellales > Glomerellaceae > Colletotrichum > Colletotrichum horii. The sequence goes on along the minus strand of JANVYB010000001.1, from coordinate 3,997,541 downwards.
TCCGCTAGCTGCCCAGAGCTCAGCGCCCCAAAGGACACAGCCCGCTCCTGGACGCGGCTGTGCGATGCTCCTAGCAGAGGTAGGTAGCTTTCACTGGACCTAAACCTTTGACAGACATCGGCTGTCTTCTTCTTTCCGGGCACCTCAAGACATTCCCTTTCTCATCAAACCTCCAAGGCCACCAAAACGAACGCCTGTCGCATGTTTGAGAGCGCCTAGAATTGAGCCCGTTCCTCAACACTGACCAACATCTCGGGGGCTGCAACATTCATATCATCGTCGCAATCGCTAACGCCAACCACCCCTGTCGTCGTGTCAGGTACTTTCCCCTTACATTCAAAGCGACTCGGTGTTCAGGCCCGCCAGCTTCCTTACCTAAGCCTTCCCTCCAAGATCTCTTGTTACCTCAAGCTAGCTCTCTCACATTGGATCGCTTCGACTCGTTGCCGCCATCGTCATCGTTCCAGCTCCCTAGTTCAGCACTTCACCGCGCCCACCTGCTGATACGCATGGACTGCTAGCCGTCATCATCAATATGTCTACCAAATACGTCCTTGTCTCTCTACCCCTCGGCATCTTCGACTCGAGTGACAAGGAAGATGCCATCGCTTCCTTGAGCGCAACGATCTCGCCCGAGAATGGCAACGTCCGGCCGTTCAACATCCCAGACTTCAAGATCGGCACATTGGATGCCTTGGTCCAACAGGCTGACGACCTAGCCAAGCTGGAATCTACTTGCGAGGCCGTCGTTGCCAAGGTTGCTGATTCACTGAAGTCGATTCTCGATGGCGACGAGGACAAAATTGCGCAGCAGAAGATGGTCAACGACAGTATGCATTTTACCCGGGTCCATTCTCGTCCTCAATATCTGCATGAACCGCTGACGATATTGTTTTCAAGAGCCTACCGATCAGTACGTAAGCTCGTTTTCGTGGAACAAAGTTCGATACCGTGCCGACAAGAGCTTGAGCGAGCTTGTCGATACGCTACAAAAGGTATGCTATGATTAAGAGCTTCCGAAAGGCGTACTGCCAGACATGACTGACACGAGAACACTAGGAACTTATCACTACCGACAACGATGTCAAAAGCAAGTTTAATCAGTATAACTCGGTCAAGACGAACTTCACCACACTACAGCGCAAGCAAACGTATGTGTTCACTACCCGAGTATCGAAGTGTTGCAGATTATTGATGTTAAAATTGACACTAGTGGCAACCTCACGACAAAGTCGCTCACGCCGATTGTCGACCCTGCAATCCTTATTCAAGACTCGGAATACCTCGAGACACACCTGATAGTTGTGCCCAGCAATGCCAAGAAGGACTTCTTGAGGAGTTACGAAACACTGGCACCCATGGTTGTTCCACGGTCAGCTGTACAAGTAGCTCAGGACGATGAGTTCACTTTGTATTCTGCCACGTCCTTCAAGAAACATAGCGCCGAGTTCCTACAGAAATGCCGCGAACAGAAGTGGACACCCCGCCAGTACAAATACGTCGAAGGTAGCAAGGAGGAGGAACAGCGCGAGCTTGATCGAGTAGCCCGCGAAGAGAAGAAGACGTGGGGAGAAGCCTTGAGAATCGGACGCACGGGCTGGAGCGAAAGCGTCATGATATGGCTTCATGTTCTCGCACTCCGCGTGTTTGTCGAGGCTGTTCTGCGGTACGGGCTTCCTCTCGACTACGTCAGCGTCTTAGTAAAGGTAAGTGACCGCCAAGTGATTCTCGCAATCAACCTGTGTCCACCTTGCTTACATAGTATTCAGACGAACTCGAAGCTGGCTAAGAAGGTCAAGACGTCTCTCGATTCCAACTATTCTTACCTGGGAGGCAACGCTTTTGGGCGGGATAAGCGTGGAAAAATCACTAAAGACGATGCAACCCTGTCGTCTGAGATGGCAGCAGCTGGGTTGGGAGGAGGCGAGGGTCACGAGTACACAGCGTATGTGTACTACGAATTCGACTTTCCTTAGGCTTAGCAAGTGAAAACGGAGTAATGCACCGACGAGGGCTCTAATATCCATGCGTCTATGTATCCAAAAGGCACCCGACGCACGTGGGGGGCAGCGGCAAAGAACGAATATGATCTCTTACTGCCACGAGCTGACGGTTTCTGTAATCACACAACTAGATGAGAAACCGCAACCCTTCGCAGGCAAAAATGTGAACTTTAAGCTGCTTTGGTGGATGAAATGAGACCCTCCTTGATCAGCCACTCGGCAATCTGCGCGACGCACTCCTCCACGCTCGACTTATCGGTCCTGATGCGGATCTCGGGATTTTCAGGCTCTTCATACGGCGCAGAGATGCCAGTGAAGTCCTTGATCTCGCCTGCTCTGGCCTTCTTATAAAGCCCCTTAGGGTCACGTTGCTCTGCCACCTCAATTGGGACGTCGACGAAGATTTCGATGAAAGGAATAGCGTCGTCGTTGCTTTGGCTCGCCTGGGTGTGCAGTTCGCGCGCAACCTGACGGTCTGCTCGGTACGGGGAGATGAAGGAGGTGATGGCGATTGTTGAGGAATCAGCGAAAAGCTTAGCAACCTATCGGAGAGCGCATCAGATAAGCAAGAAACATGGTTATTGAGGTGGTGGCGTGCGAAGAAACAAGGGAAAGCAATATACCTCTGCGATACGACGAATGTTCTCGTTCCGGTCCTTCTCAGAAAATCCCAGATCTTTGTTGAGGCCAAAACGAACGTTGTCGCCGTCCAGACGGTAGGCAGCGAGGCCCAGGTGCAGGAGATGTTGCTCCAAAGCGGTGGCCACGGTCGACTTGCCCGAGGCAGAGAGGCCAGTCAGCCAAATAGTGAAGCCACGCTGGAGACGCAGCTGATTACGCTCGTGGCGGGAAAGCGACGGGTGCCATGTGATGTTCCTATTAAATAAACACGTTTCGATCAGTCCAGGCGCTGCACACTAGATGGATGCAAATCCAAGGAGGGGTAATCAATAAACGTGGAGTTTGTACTCACGTAGCCATTGTGGAATTCAGTACAACGAACCAATAGACAGTGGTCTAGTAGAGGTCGGGGGGACGGAAGAGAGTGGAAGGATGACCAGAGAGTTTACAGGTACAGAATACGCGCAGAACGTCCCGGCAAGGACCAAGGGACAGCAGGTCAGGAGTTTTATACCCAAGTCATTAAAGCTACTTTGTAAGTGACGGCTCACTGAGGTACAATATTAGTGTAGGTACCGTCCAAGTCCGCCAAGGTAAGGAATGCCTTCTGCTCTGGTCCCCTCGCCCCCGCTTGCACAACAAAACGCGGCCCATCCGACGTGGAGCACGCCGGCACCGGCTCACACAGTTTTCAAGGCATTGAACATTTGTTGTGGAATCTGGCTGGAACTTGTAACCAGCTCTGGAGGGGTGGAGGGGCACTGCACCTGGTCCCGGGTGAAGCAAATAAAGGACGTGCAATGGACTAAGAGGGCCAGCGTGAAGGAAGGGGGGGGGTAGCAGCAAAAAAAGAATTCATCGAGTAGAAAGTTGGAATCAATGGCGTCAGATCGGCTAAAGGTGGATCATTTCTTGGCAAGCCATCCAAGTATGTATTTCAGCACCTGGGCAATCACGTAATAGCAAACTCCGGTTGTGATCTACGGGCAACTCCGAGCCCCGGCACCGCAACCGACCGACTGCCGAACCGGACCGGATGCCGTTCGGCTTTCCCGCCAGGTATGACAGCATAGGCCCTCTCAGCTCCTCCTCGCGAACCGTTAGTGGGGACCTTTCTTCACGAATATGTCACTTTTCATATTTGCCTAGCCGGTAGCTCTAACTGTCATTCACCATTCTTCTGGAATGGTGGGCTGCGCAGTCAGTGAAGCCCACGCCGTCGCTAATTTTCTAGGCGCAAGATAGACTGATATTCAACACGCGTTCTGAGCCAGCCTGCTAGGGCTTCTTGCGTACCTTGTCGCCCAGACTGTCAAGTCGTGAGGCAATTCCTGAGATTCTATGTCTGCTTTGAAAAACCACCGTGGTTCACACTCACGATGTTGCATTGAGCTTGGCCATGACCTGCAAAATATCTTAGCGTGGGAAATGCCGATGTCGTTCAACGGGGCGGCACACAACATACCGATGCAAATCTAGGTGAGACAAAGAGTGCCGTTGCTTGTGCCAAGATAACAGGCTCCTGTCCTTCATCAACCAACGTTTCCAGTTGACCCTCGACCCAAGCCTTCCGCCCTTCAACTCTCACTGTCTGCGCCCTTAGCACCACGTATGTCCCGGCGTGAACCGGCTTTCTATAGTTGATTTCAAGCTTTGCGGTGACGCCCACATTATGCGGAAGTGCCCCAAAACAGCAGCGTGCTAGACCTTCGTCAAGCATGGTCGCCAGCAGACCTCCGTGCACGATACCAGGGTGGCCGCACATATCTGTTCCAAGGTGAGATATAGAGACTAGTGCTTTTCCACCGTTCTTGGTCCAACATATCGGAGGTACTGTGATGCGTCCGGGGCCAAGGAGTGTACCACCAGTAAGATTATGACGTCTTAACCCATCGGGCAGCCTCATATGTGGCCGAGATTCGACCATGTCCGCGTCCCTGCGCATCGCGGCCGCAAGAGGGTGGTTATTGATATAATCGTTCACTGCCTTGGCCTCGGCATCTTCTGGAACGTAAAGACGCAAGCTATCTTCGTCGGACCGGTGTTTTGTCGCATCCACCAGACTGGGCACAAGTGGGCTTGCTGCGGCTATAAAGCCGAGACTTGCGAACAAGAGTCCATATGCGCCGAATGCGATTGCCCTGCGAAGGCGGGAGGGAGGTGACGCCGGCGGCGCGATGGGAGCTGCGACAAACAGGGTAAGCTTGAATCATCCAGGCATTGACACCTCGCGCAAACACTCACGTGCGCCGACACCAGGGTGGTATCGTCGAAGAAGTATATGACAAGATGCCTGGGAGAACAGCGCGCTCGGGATACTTCTTTCTGCCCGGCTTGCAGGAGGCGCTATCATCCGCCTCAGCGGAGCGAACGGCGTCGCTGTCATGTATGCGGCCAATCCGTCCGTCAAGGGAGTGCGTCGATGGTAGGAGGGATATGGCAGGAGGGCGAAAGTATCTTATCCGAAAGGTAGTTGTTGTTGCAGGGTCAAATTAAGGCAGCGCAGGGAAACTGGGGTAAGACAACCGAGGCACCTTACCTTGCGGAAGCTTCTTGGTGTGGAAGAATAAGACACTAGGTGCCTTGATGAAGCCAATCATACGTGGTCAAACCCCACATTCTCCACCCTCAATATTCAGTCACCCCGTCGCATGGATAGCAACTCCCACTTCGTACTGCCCTGAGTGCATTGTTCGCGAAACTTTGCCAAGTATAGGTATGAATAGTTAATGTCGTGCTTCCCGGTGCGGGCGCCAACTCGTTCCCTGTCATTGGCTTAATCACGTCAACTGCTGGTGGTGTTCCCTTGTCTTTTGTATCCTGTCTCTTCCAGGCCCGGGTTCAAGAACTGGGCAAGTAGTCACCCATGCCAATGACATCAACCCCTCCCCCATACGTCCTTCCAGCGTCTGTAACTATACAAGTTGCGGTCGGGGCACGGAAACAATGGGACCCTCTGCATACATGCGCCTATCCGGTCTGCGCTCCCGCTTCGTCTGTCCCATCATATCGCTGCTCAGTGGATGACAGACGCTTTGGTCCCCTCAGGTGCAGATTCCCCTGGAACATCAGATGGCATATAAATTGGCTGCCGAAACGACATTAGCCATCCCCAAATGCTACCCCTCCTCATCATTCCATCAAAGCAGAAACATTGCAACTTTTGACTTATCCACCAATTTTCCTAACAATCATCTCGAGGAGGTCCTTGACACCCCCCAACATGGTACGTTCTGATGTAATACTGATGGAGCGTTGTTTCTCGTTCATCTTCCCTAACTCATAATACTGCTGTCGCATCAAGGCTACAGCTGAAACAGTAGACTTGGGCCCCGTCCATGAGCCCAGAGAGGAGTCAATCAAAGTCTTCAAGGACATAGAGCACGAGCTCAAGAAGGAGCTCCTACATATCCGCCGCGAATATCAGAGTAAGAACCCTGCCTTCGCCTGAAGGGATCTACAAGTTCACCAACTGATGCCCAACCTCGTACCAGAGCACGAACGCGAGTATTTCCAGGCTGTTGTGAGTACCGTTGGTGGTAGATGAGTCCTAAGTTTATCTGACTCACACGAATTCAGGAGGGGCTGGACGATGACCAACTGGCTGGTTTCAGTTCAAAGGACCTCGTCGATGTCAGAGTCGCTGTCTCAGCCTACGGTGTTCACCTCTTCGGCAAGATTCGTATCCCAGCCATGTCCGACTCAGGACCTGCATACATTCACTTCAGAGCCTTCGATGTGCCTGGAGGAGACGAGCCGGCTAAGCTACACAGCATCCACACAGAGGAAAAGGAGCATCCTGACGGTGACAAGACCTATCGCGCCATCTTCACCAGGAATGACCCACTGGAGTGGTTTGACACATAATGGGGCAATATAGCAGAGAATAATAGCCCGGAGACAGGCATAGAAAGCCTCGTTAGAATACCAAATCCTAATTCACTGTTGATCACGTCCTCCAACGGCGTTGGCAAGTTCAGTTTCCCAGCCTAATCATCATCCCGAGCCAAAAGATCTGCGTAGTCTTCTGCCGAAGCAAACATGGGCAAGTCCCTGAGTTTCCTCCTCGACGACCGGCCACCCTTCTTCGGCTTCTCATCCTCCGCCGCCTCGCCAATCGTAGGCGCAGAAGATCTAACAATTCCCTCGTCATCACTGTCATCTATCTCCTCAGCCCCATCGTCCTCCAAACCAAGTGTGTTGTCTTCAACATCTTCGTCCGAATCGTTAATGTCGGAGCCATCGGAAAACACAACACCGCCGTCAGAGGAACCGTCGCTGTCGTCGAAACCGTCCATGTCAAGGTCGGATTCATCGCTGTCGATGGGTCCATCAGGGTGGGTAGCTGTAAGAGCCTTCCAAATCTCGTCCTCTCGCTCGCCCTCGTCCTCCTGGTCAACAGATGCGACGGCCGAAGCCGTAGCCGCCTTCTTCCCCGTCTCGGTTTTCTTGCCAGCCTGCTTGAAGTACTCGTGGAAGAAGATGTCCTCCACAGCAACATTTTCAGCTTTTCTGTTCCAGAAGCTCGGCGAGTTGATCGATGACCCAGCAGCTGCACCGGCCCTCTTGGCAAGCCAAATGCTACCTGGGTCTGGGTTGCGGACTGGCTGCATAATGGATGCGCCCCTGCTCGTCTCAGCGACCTTGGGGTTACGATAGACGAACTTGTCGAGAAATCTGATCAAACTATGGCTCTCCAGATCTGGTTTAGCCATTTGCGTCTCGTCAGAAAACAAACTGGTGGCCAACGTTGACACGGACGGATGGAAGTGGGTAAGGGGGGGGACCTAGACATAACAGCATGAGCGACTTGTTCTCGAGATAATCAGGTGATAGTGCTCACAATTTCCCACAGACAGCTGTTTTGAGCATTGCTGTGTTCTGGATTCCGCTTTCGGCCATCGTATGTCGATTGCCGAGAAGCGGGCTCGTTCTTGCTTTGCTCCGTGAACTGGGCAGCTGTTCCTTCGGCATCGTTGTCTTCGGGCTCCTCGAGAAGAGCCCTAAGTTCGGGAAATTGGACCCGTAGCTGAAACACGACATATAGGAGTCCGCAAGCAAACGCAGCTTGGTGCAAGTTCAAAATTTGGAGCATTCTCTTGGCGAAAGCCTTGATACGGCGCGTATCGACGTCTGCCTTCAACGACCTCAAGAGCAAATTTAGATAGAGAGCTTGCTTCGAAGAAGTCGCCAGACGGGGGTCCAGCAAAGATTCGTACAGGGTCCTGTAGAACCTGTCCGAGGCTATATGCCTCGTGACTGAAAGCTGCTGGATAAGAATGAGTGCCTGGATGCTGGTGTTGAAGTTCGTGGAATGTGCAATACGGAAGAGCGTGTCCACTTGCGTTTCGAGACTAGAGCAGGATGAGTAAGTTCCGGGTCGAGTCAGGGAGAGAGTTGAAGCAATTGAGAAGCACATACATGGGATTCTGGGCTGCCACGAAGGGAACTGCGCGGTTAATACCTGTCAAAACCGCAGTGACCAGCTTATCGGCTGTCTGACGCTCTGCTGCTGCGGCTCCTTCTGTACCGGCTGGGGCAGACTTCTCCTTCTCATCATCCCCGAGCGCTCTGCCCAAAACAGAACTGTTCAGAAGGGTCACGAAGATGTCGAAGTAGATGCGGAGAAGATCCTCTGCTGTACCAGCCTCGCGACTGCTAAGGATGGTCTGGTTGAGAGTATTCACCGCGTGATACTTTGCTCGGAAGGTCTGGCCAGGGCGCAGCAAAACCTCCTGCTCGACAGCCTTGATGATGATCTGTCTCATGCCCGGGTGAGTGTTCTGAAGTTGAAGTAACAGGTATGAGACTCTCGAAGCAATCTTCCGGTCTTTGTCGCCGAGCTTGTTGACCAGCAGCCTCAATAGGTTTGTTTCTTGCTCAGGCTTATCCTTGAGCAGGCCATACACAAAGTCAAGGGAACGGGTTCGGGAATACTCGATCTCGTCGTTGCACCACACCTCTAGCAGCTGAATGACTTTGAAGTAAGAGGTCTTGAGCCAGTCCTCGTAAGCGTATTGGATGAGGTGTGGCTCGGTAAGACGTCCAGGTAAAGGCTGCCCTGAGCTCCACGAACTGACCGCAGACTTCTGTAATGTGCCCAACAACCCAGGTTGCGATTGGAAAGTTCGCAGTCTTCTGTTCGGAGGTAAGATGAGACCGGGACCTAGGAGGTCGACCAAAGCACCCAAGGCTCCAATTGCCTGAGCGCGACTTCGTTTGGAGGCAAGGCCAAGAAGGGACTCAAACGCTTTGACGTTGTGTAAGGGAGACTCTTGTATTGCCAGCGTGAGCGCTGATACCTTGTCAGACAAAGTGCCAGACGACATGATTGTAGAAAGGAACTTGTGAGAGGAGGAGGCTAAGACACTCTTGCCGTAGACGGATGCGTCAGCTTCTAGAAGAGCAAGAGCATGGTCCTTGAGCGCATTAATGGCGCCGAGGTACCCATCCAACTCTGGTGTTGTAGGCTCTGGAAGCTTGCCTAAAGCAGCGCCGTGCCAGTCCGCACGAGGCTCAAATTTCTGCGCGCCGACGGGTCAGTACAATCACGGTACGGCGATGACAGGGATTCTGCTCACGAACTGCTTCTTAGACACATTCTTTGCCTCCTTGTGATGCTCTTCGAAGGTCTCTTCCTCATGATATTTTGCGTCGGAGCCGGTCGTCTCCGCCTCAGAGTCCTCGCTGCCATTTTGAGATTCACTGACGGATTCGATGTCGTCGTCGCTGCCACTGCCTTCATCAGATCCGCCGATAGTCTCCTGTTCATGATATTGCTGGAACCCCAGCTGAGCAGCGAAGGCAGCCAACTCGCCCCGGAGCTTGCTGTCTACAGCAATGCTAGACTCCTCGTCCCCGTTGGTATCTTCTTGGTCCGAATCCACATCGCCAATCAACTGAAGGTCCTCCTCGTCGCCACCCAAAGCTCGAATCTCGTCCAGCAAGGCTTCGCGAGAGAGGGGATCGCTCTTGCTGGTCTTCAGATCAGTAGACACTGCCCTCCGAGGTTCCTGGCTTCCCGGAGAAAGTTTCTTTCGTTGTCGAGGACTCGCGGAGGGCCCCTCTGAGGCGTATTTGCGCTTCTTGTTTGTGGTATTGCTGCCATCTTTGGGTTTCGTTCCCAAATTCTTATCGATTTTGGCTGTAAGCGCTGTAAGTGACTGCTCGTTCAATCGCGCCTGCTGTGAAGTGCTGCCAGCAGAATGGCGTTTAGGCTTTGCCATGGTTGAAGACCGTCTTGTAGGTTAACGAGAATGGAGCTTGGGAGCAGCTTGAATCTCCTGAGGGTGAACAGAATGAGGAAGTTTTGCGCCTGGAAAGTCCAGCTTCTGCGCAGCAACTTTCGAGGGCCAAAAAAAAAAAATTACACTAGCTAGGTTCGGAAGTGGGGTTGCTCGAATCTTTCTCCACACTACCTAGCCGCACTAAGGTAGTCTGTCCACGCCCCTGCAGGTCGGCTGGTAGAGGGCACATGCGGCTCGTGGTTGTTTTTCCAATCCCTGAAAAGATTATTGGATGGGCTCAGAATCATTTCTGTCGACTGCGAGCTGTGGCTCATGACACGACGCTTCGACGACATCTTTTGCTAAATGCCCACCTCCTTGGGCTGGTTTATATATTCTCACCGTCCCTGAGCCCGAATAAACTGGTGCGTGGCCTCAACTTTCTGTATGGTCAAGTCGTTACCTACATTCATTCAGCGGTCGTTTGCAAACCTGCTGCCATTTGGCATGCCGCACTCGCTGTTATCCACTCGCCTGCTCTGGTAGCGCCGTTGACTTCAGCTAGGCAACTGCAGCGCCGAAACTAGAGACTCGGTGGTTCATTTGCCACCAACTGATACAAGTTACTCTTCAATGCCCACAGCATAACTCTGCATAAGCTCTGTTGGTAGTCGTGGGACGCCAGCTGCCAGAAAGCTCACGTTCTGTCGGAACGATGTTCACCTTTGCCCGAGGACTGATGCCTCCGTCGAAAGCCCGTACGCTATGTAACAGCAGACTTCACCTACAATCTTGGCCAGGGTCTCGGGTAAGAATCACACGCAAGATGAAGGATTACTCATATTCAGGGAGGTGAGGTACTGACATTCTCAAGCCATGTTTTCGACACTATCATATCGAGCCTGCTCGGCATCGACTTTCCGCAATATGGACCCCTACTGGAGGAATTACTGCTGGGCAAGACGAAGGTAAAACAATATCTTGCTGCTTCAATCTGCAAGCGACTGACTAATCCGGGAACAGGTGCTCACGACAAGCTCATTCGTGCGGGGTTTCTCAGGCAGGTAGGTTCGGCCAACACCAACCGAATGCCTTCATCTGAGTGCTTCCTAACCTACTTTGACAGTCTCACTCGGGAATCTTCCACCTCCTGCCCCTCGGTAGGCGTGTACAAATGAAACTCGAGGGTCTGATCGATCATTACATGCAAAATTTGGGTAAAGCCCCCACAGCCTTGAAAGCGGCATAGTGCTGATCTTCGAACTCAGGGGCCTCAAGGGTGTCGCTATCAACCATAACATCCAAGGAACTTTGGCACAAAAGTGGCCGCCTAGCCCAGCTAGAGTCAGAGGTCCGTTTTTGCAGTACTTGCTGGTGCCGACATAACTGAAAATCCCATAGCTTTTCGCGTTCGAGGATCGCAAAGGGGCTCAGTATATGCTGTCACCCACACATGAGGAGGAAATCACTTCCCTAGTAGCGAAGACTGTCAGGTCTTACAAGGAGTTACCCCTTCGCCTATATCAGATCAGTGAGTCGGTCTGCCTGCAAGCATAATGTGCCGCGAAACTGCAGAGACTGACACAGTACCCAAAGCTCGCAAGTTTCGCGACGAGTTGCGGCCACGGCATGGCCTTCTTAGATCCCGCGAGTTTACCATGAAGGACCTGTATACTTTTGACGTCTCATCTGAAGCGGCGTTGGAGACGTATCAAAAAGTCCAATCTGCTTATAAGGGTGTCTTTGAAGCCTTGAAGCTGCCGGTGATGGTGGCCAAGGCCAGCTCTGGCGATATGGGAGGTGACCTCAGCCACGAATACCACCTGCCGGCCCTTGCTGGGGATGACACCGTCATTACCTGTGGTTCTTGCGATTATGCTGCTAACACCGAGGTGGCAGAAACTCGTAAGGACGTTACGAAGCTGAACGGTCATCCCACGATCGAAAAAACCAAAGTGTCCGCTGTGAGAGTATGGCGAGGAATCAGCAAGGACCGCTTGACTCTGGTCAACGTATGGTACCCGGCACAAATTCCAGGGGAGACGAAAATGGAGGAGACAAAAGACGTTGACGTGAGCATACCTGCCGTGAAATCCATCATTCCCGGCTTGGACGCAAGCGTCGATGACGCCCTGCGTCTCTGGCCCCGTTCTGTCGAATGTCAGCGTACGACTGGGCAAGCCGCCGCAAAGTCATTGAGGCTAGTAAACCTGATCGACTTCAGACTGGCGGCACAGGGCGAGGAATTGCTACTTCAAGAGGCAAAGTTGTGGCCTCTACCACAGTGGGAGACGGCAAAGTCAAAGCTGGATGCTATCACGGTCATGGAGGACCGAAGCGGTCAGGGGCTGAATCTCCTGACGGTTCGTGCAGGGGATAGGTGTCCAAGCTGCGAGAGCGGCATTCTGAGAGTACAGAAGGCCCTGGAAGTTGGGCACACGTTCCATCTAGGGACGAGATACTCGCAGCCTCTCGGGGCAACGATTTCCGTGCCGGTGGGCACAGCGGCTACAAACGGGACAAGCCAACCCTTGGCTACCGAGAAGACGGTTCCGATGCAGATGGGATGTCACGGGATTGGAGTGTCTCGTCTTATCGGTGCCATGGTTGAGCATTTGGCAGACGAAAGGGGGCTACAGTGGCCGAGGGTCATCGCTCCCTATGAGATCGTTGTGATATCATCAACAGACTTAGCCAAGGAGGCTGGAAGTGTCTACGATGAATTGACGATGCCTAGAACCGGAATGTTGGCACCAGAGGCAGTATTGGATGACCGCGCCTTATCCTTGTCATGGAAGCTCAAGGATGCAGATTTGGTAGGATATCCCGTGGCGGTGATCCTCGGTAAAGCGTGGAAGCAGAATGAGGGCTGTGAAGTGCAGTGTCGGAGACTGGGCATCAAAGAAACGGTACCGCTGTCAGGGGTCCGTCGACGGGTATCGGAGTTGTTGGAGAAGCTGTAACAGTAACGACGCATGTCGCGGAGTCTGACGGGCACGCCCAACAAACAGGGTGTTGTAACAGTCGGCTATACAATAGCCAAGTCATCTCCTACACAGTGAACGTAGTTTCGCCGTCTTTATACCGCTATATCTGGCCTACATGGGAAAGGGTTTCCAGAGGCCTGGCTGGCGGTGTTTCCGCTCATCGCGATGATATCACGTGACCCGGTTTTCGGCCTTACTAACCATGCACACACAACACCGAGTACGTATCTCAGACTTTGAGCCCTTGCCAGGTGGAAAGAAAGAGTCGAAGTCAGCCCGTCACTTCCGCCTCATCCATTCCTGTCCCTGTCTGCCGCAACGCTGGCAAGGCTGACTTAAGTCCTAATCCCAATATCACGGCAATATTCAAGTTTATTCGACATGGCCGCCCAAGGTTCTGAGATGAGTGAGTCATAGGTATGCATCCCACGTCAAAGGACTTTCACTGATTTAATACGGAAGTCAACCTCGAAACACTGGATGTGCAGCAACTAAGCCAGGTCAAAAAACAGTTGGAGGAGGAGTTGGAGCACTTGACCTCATCTTTTGCCCAGCTGCACAGCGCTCAGGCCAAGTTTAGGGAGTGCCTCCGTTGTGTTAAGGCTCGTCCTGGTTCTGAACAGGGTTAGCGATTTCTCTCTCTCACCCAGTTCCCTCGGTTTCAAAGGCTATGAATGCTGATAACATCCCCAGACGAGAGATCAGTACTGGTTCCCCTCACGAACTCGCTTTACGTGCGCGGTGAGCTGTCCGACCCCAAGCACGTAATTGTCGACGTTGGCACAGGCTTCTATGTTGAAAAGGTTGGTGCATTCCCTACCATGCTGCGGTGGCGCAGCCAAGCCTGCTGACACTGCGAAAACTGAAGGATACCGAGTCGGCCGAACGCTTCTACGATGCCAAGGTCCAACAGCTACAGAGCAACATACAGGATCTGGAAATCATTGTCCAGCGCAAAACCTCGAACGTCCGAAGTGTTGAGGATGGTAAGTATTCTCCGACTCGTCAGGAAGGGCATGTACTAGGTACTCACACCAGCCACATAGTTCTGCGACAAAAGGTAGTTCAGAGTCAGGCAGCGTAGGGAGCGAAAGGAATGAACAGCGGGAATAAGGAATAAGGGATTTAAAAAAAAAAAAAAAAATGTGTTAACAGCTCTGATTGTTTGATGAGTTCCTGCAGGCTTCGAGATTTGACGAAGACGCTTGGAGCAACAGTCAGTGCGGCAGCTGTAGGCTTGCTACACAGCTAAGTACTATCAATAGTCACGTTGACAGCGGCTATTTCCGGTAATTGATGATACTGCAGACTGAGGTGACCCTCCTTCCTCGGTTGACAGTGACGGACCACCCGGAAGAAGGCTAAGTATTCGCCGAGAAGCGGCTGATTGGGAAAGCTCCGTGTCCAAGGCTGTCCCATGCCTTCTTTCACACTGTAGGGTGACCAGGATGTCTTAACGTGTGACGATACACACAAGGTCAGAATCACACACCCCATGTCAGTCCAAAGGCCCGTGCACTGGGGCAGTGCAGTTGCTGAGTCTAAACCTAGTGGACCTCACTCCATACTATCTATCCAATTACAGCAGTCTGCACTATATAGCTTACATAACACCTAATACCTGAGGTGCATACTGAAGTATTCTAAGTGAGAGGTAACTTTAAAAGTTATTAGTATTATAAGAAATATTTCTAAACTGAATTAGATATATTTATCTTTTTATGCTAATAAATCCTACTTTTGCCTAAATTATTCTTAGAGATAATAGATTTACTGATATATAATAACTATTATGAGGTTTAGAAGTAGGCTGTTATACTTAGTTTTGATAAACCTATAAACAAACTTAGGAATTTAAATAATATAAATAAAGTTTATAATAATTTAAGTAATATCTCACTCTATTTAAGCCTCAAAACAAACTTAACACTAATTTGAGAATAACCATAAGATATAATATAACTATTAGTTTATCTCTCCTTTTATACCCTTTACTAATAAATAGTAATAGCTACCTCTAGATATATTTATTATACCTATTAAACTAACAATTATTAGCTATTCTCTAGCTACATAAAGCAACAACCTCCTTATATAAGATATAGTAGTTATAGAGAATATTAACTACCTACCTAATATCTCAAAATACTTAATAATATCTCCAAAAAGAGTAGTTTTTATTATTCCAACAGAAGCTCTCTCTATAGAAGAGATTATTAAACTTTAGTATATAATCTAATATTAAACACATAAAAGAATAAGCAAATTCAACATAACTTATTATGCTCTTAAGAATACCCCTATATAGCATATAGGCTGAGATTATACAGATAGAAAAGCATGCTAATATACATAATATCAAGATTTCACCTATAACGTAATAACACCATCCCTTAACGCATAACTTATAGCGCTTAAAGAGAAGGTTATAACAATAACAATAGAGAAGTGCATTATAGCATAAGTAAGATCAGTATAGAAATATTTCTGAAATATTTTGCATCTAGTCTAATATATATAAAGGATACTATAGATAATGCACAAACGTTTTCGCAAAAGGCAATCATATACTGATTCAAGTGAAACGTATAGCCCTATCCTATAAATAACAAAACAAAGCATAAAATAAATCTATTCTAAAGGCTATATATAATATATCTACTAACTATAATTTAGTTTATTGCTAGCGTTCAGCAGTAAGTAATTACATACTCAAATAGTGTTACAACTCAAAACCAAAAGAAACACTACTTCATATTAGTTCCTTTTGAATAGCAACTATACTAAGATATTATGATGTTAACATTCTATAAGACAGCACTTCCAAAAGAAGTAATTGCAAGCTAGAAATGCTTCATATTTACAGGCAATCTACAAAGACGACCAATATACAACCAAACCCATCAAGGTCCAATTGCTCAAATGCAGCAAATTAAATGCTCTGTCCATTACAGGTTTTTTATCCTATAAGACCTAAAAACCACACTATATATTATGATTACATCATATAGTACTTATACATACCCTCCCCCACCTGCAGTAAAAACACCTCTTTTAATTATAAAGAGTTTAATACATATTATCCTACGCATTAATAAGCTTAGCATAACATTAAATATATGCTTTACTTCTTTACTTTATTTAAATATACTAATATTTATAGACTTATTTTTAAACTCAAATAAGTTAAAAAAGTATATTATAGAGTTCCATAAGCAATCTGTAATAAATATTCATAAAAGCCTTGCAAATCCTAACTACCTTCAACATATTATTTAAAAACAGCAAATCTTAATGTTTCTATAAGGTGCCTATGCAATTACACTCGCTTTATAGCAAACAAAAGAATAAAATAAGCAATTCTATATATAGAATGAATTCCTTCTTTATATTATTATAACTTTAATAGCTTACTATTATCAGTACATCCAACATTTATTCAAAACATATTCTAACTATATTATTATTTATTTCTTCTACAAACAAGCTATACAATAGACATTTAATAACATAAAGTCATTTATAGTTAATGCAAACTACAAACATATTCATAGTTCAAGGCATCATAAGGTTATCTAGGCTTAGTACAGCTATATATCAGAGAAAAGTGAGCATCCATACCCAAAATGTTTCTAAATCGTTTCTAATCTAATAAAATACTTCCCCTAGTGTAATGCTATATAAACACTAAGACAGCAGAAATATATCAATATATATTTCAAGCTGTCTTTAATATTCTATATTGTAAGTATATAATTAATATTAAGTAGAAGTTTATTTATAGATCTAATATACTTAAGGTCACTCTCAACTAAAAATAGAGTGTTATTAAAAGCTTTAAGCAATACCTTAAGAAAAGATATCAACGCCTAAAGTCCTAGGAATTCCAAGCTGAGAGCTGCGTTCGCCTCTGTCGCATATATTTTCAGCATAGTGTTAAGAAGCTTTTAGGTGATACCTATCCCTATAGACCAAAAACTCTATATAACATCATAACTAATCTTTTAAGCTATTAATCTCAAAGGAACTATAACAAACTTTATAATATAATTAGAAGTATATTATTATTATACTTCATCTAGAAACATTTTAGAAATATTTCTAAAATATTTCCTGTCACTTACATAAAACATAGTGAAATTCCCAGCCTTCAAAGCTTAAGCAGACCACAAGCAGTCACCACCTATTGCCGCAGAGTTTTATCAGGCGATATCAAAAATCCCAGCCTCAGATTGAGAACAAATCCTATACAACATAAATACTATTAAGATCTATCACTAAGCGTCTTACTAATAGACTAAGCAGTTTCTCTCTATCCTTTATGTTATCAATAGGTATATATACTATTTCACCTAGAAAGTACTCTTACTTATTTATATAGATCAAGGGAAATAGATTAGAACATAATCTCCTAAGATTATATAACTTATAAGCAATATATCTTAAGCTTATACTATAACATTAGAATTTCCAGTTGAATAGACTTAGCAATGCAACAAAATAATAAGTTTAATACTATATTAAGAGACTAATATCTAATTATTATTCTAAAATGAAAGCAGCAGAGATTATTAGATAATAAAGATAAAAACCAACCCTACTGTTCTTCAAGCTGTTCAAGAACTTAAGAACCATCAGTAAGCAATTAGAGAAGCTTGCTATTTAATAATAATAGCAACTTTAGCTTCCCTGATAGTAAAGATAATAAGAGATCTTTATAGGCTAACAGTGTTTTATCATCTAGAGTACTAATAACTGCTCTTTAAAGCTGTTTAAACTGAGGCTTACTATACCTTCAAAATAGTTAACTTCTTCGCTAAGCTGTTTAAATACAAACTTAAATTAGCGCTTCATCCCTTGCTAATGAGAAGCAAAAGCTTTATATAGAGCAGTTAAAAAGGGAAATGGAGAGTAGAGAAAGGGATGAACAGCGTAAAGAGCGTGAATCTCAGGCTGAAATTGAACGCCAGAATTGGAGGATGGAAGAGGAACTGAAAATGAAAAGAGAACTTATGGAATTTAGAATGAGATTAGAGTTAGAACAGTTAAATAAGTAATAAAAGTATATTACTTATTATTAGCATAAGTATTAAAGTATTTAGAGGTGTAGTATATATGCTTATATAGTATAAAGTTATAAATAGAGATATATTATAATAAAATGTGATAATTTTTAATATTTATAAGCATTTATTAGCATAGATTATTAATAGAGAAGGACTATATTAATATAATATTAGTTAATATTGTTTTTTAGTTTTATTTTGAGGTAAGGAAAAAAGAGGGGAAAAATAACTTAAAATATAAGTTATAAAGCTTTTAATTATATAAGTAGGATTATATAATATAAAGAATTATATAAGTATTTATAAAGTTATAAGTTATAATAAATTAAATACTTTTATATAAAGTTATATATATAAAAGTCTATTTATTTATTTTATATAGAATATTTAAGTAAATAAAATATTATATTATTATTATTATTATTATATTAAGATAATATATTTAATATCTCTTCTTAAAGTATATATAATTAATTTAAAAGTATATAGCTTATTTATTTAATATATATATATATTATAAATATAAAAACTTAAAAATCTGATATGTAATATAGTAAAGGTGTTATATGCCTTTAGTGCCTTTAGTGCTTTTAGCATCTTAAGCGCTTTAGCTATATTTAATATAGCAAATATAATTAGTATAATTAATATATTAAAAGCTTTAAAAGCTTTAAATATAGTAAATATATCTAAAGTATAAAAGGTAGTTAACTTAATTAATATATATATTACTATAATTATATTTATTTAATATAATATATATTAAAATCTAATAGAAAAAATAAGAAAAATATTTCTATATTATATAATATATTTATAATTAATTAAAAAACTTTTATAAAATAACTTTATAAATAAAAAGTTTTTAAAAAAAATTAATATATTATTTTATTAATATTATTAATATTATTATTATTATTATTATTATTATTATTATTATTATTATTATTATTATTATTATTATTATTATTATTATTATTATTATTATTATTATTATTATTATTATTATTATTATTATTATTATTATTATTATTATTATTATTATTATTATTATTATTATTATTATTATTATTATTATTATTATTATTATTATTATTATTATTATATTAATATTTAAATATTTTTATATTTATATAGTATTAATATAAACTTAAGCTATATTTAATAATAGCTTAACTTTATATTAATATATTTCTATAAAGTAGTTTTTTTTATAATATTTATATTACTTTAAATATATATTTTATAGTTATTTTATAATAATAGCTATAGCTTATAGCTGTTATATATTAAACTTTTAATATTTAAAATATTATTATAAATATAATAAAAGCTGAAAAAAAAATATAAATATAAATTTAAAACTTTTTAAAGTTTATATTAAAAGCTTAATATATTACTAACTATTTAATAAAAAACTAAAGAAGCTATTAGTTAGATTTTTATTAAAAGCTATTAAAAAAGCTATATAACTAATACTTTTAAAGCTTAATATTAATATATTTTTAATAAATAAATATTAAAAAGTTAGTTTATATAAAGTTTTAAAAGCTATTATAACTATTAAATTTAATTACTATAAAGTTAACTTAATAGTTATATTATTATATTTATATAATAGTAAGTATTTTTATTAATATTTAATAAATCTTTTAAACTTTAAAAATATTAAAATAAAAAGTATTATTATTTTTTATTATAGTTATATAAGTATTACTTAGCAGAGCTGCTAAGAAATATTTAGTAAATCTTCAAATAATTAGAATGCTAGCTTATTAGTAAAATCTTTGCTTCCTAAAAACTTAAAAGAAGCAAGCTGTAGTTAATATACTAAATTAACCTCTATCTATTATTTAAACCTTTTCTAGTTAAAGCTTTTAGCTTAATACTTTTATAATTCTATAGCTTCTACTTTATTTTAAGTAATTAGTATAAGTTAAAATGTTTTATAATAAAGGTAATAACTTACTAAGCTGTTAGCAAATAGAGTTTAATATAGATAAACTATAGAAGTTTATATTTAATATGAAGCTACCTCTTTTAAGGTTTCACTAAAGTATTTGCAGCTTTATATTAAAATTAAGTTAGCTAAAAGTAATGCTAATCAAATAGAAAGAGATAATTAATAACTTTATTAATAAAGCGATTAAGTGTGTAAGCCTATAAGGCTAAACTTATAACTATTTCAGCTTAAACAACTAAGAATACACTTTAGCAACAGAATAGCTACTGTATAAGTGCAGTATAAGCACTCCTTAAAGAGAATAATATATAAGCAGCAGAAAAGAAATAGATATATTCTAACTGCTATTATAGTAATAATAAAAGGCTTATATTTAAATAATAAAATAATAGCAAAAAGCTTATTAAGAGTTAATAAAGCATTTTCTCTAGAGGCTTACTAAGTGTTCTATAAGCTGAATAGTACTAAAGGTTTAAGAGAAGCCTTTAGTATATAACTATAAAATCTTAAGAGAAGATATTATAGTTAAGCAGATTAATAATTAGATCTAAGCTATAAAAAATAGTAACTAAATATATATTAAAAGTATATTAGAAGAATAGATTTAATAATCTTTTATAAAACTTTTATATATTCTATAGATATAGTAATACTACTATAAGAAAAGCTTAAAAAAAGAGGTTTTATAAGCTAACTTTACTATATTTATTTACTAGCAGCATATTAACTTAAAGATATAAAAGTTTTAATATTAAGAGAAGCTTAATATAATTAAGTAAAAAGAAAGCTAATTGCTATTTTAATTTTTTGCTAAATAGTTAGTAATATATTACAGCTCAAATATAGAAAACTAAGAGAATAATAAAGCAGAAGTTTATATATACTTCTTTAGACTTTTATCTACTATATATAGAGAATTGCAGTAGCAAAAAGTAGAAGTGAAAAGACTTAAAGATATAGCTACTAAAGCTAAAAGACTTTAAAACCTATATTAGTAATACTTTAGCAAAAAGCTGTAAGAGGATAAATAGAAAAGACTTTTTAGAAGTAACTACTTAAGCTAGCTTAAACTAAAGTATTAATTAGAAGCAAGAGACTTTACTAAAAATAACTATATAGCTATAAAAAGCATAAATACTCTCTAACCTTCTAGCAAAAAACCTTAATAAAAGGATAGTTAAAGGCAATCTATCTAGCTGCAGTTAACTAATATATTCTAAAAAAACTAATTTATTACTTATTATAACTATAAAAATAAAAAGCATAAAGCTGCTAACTACTTTAAGCTAAAGAGATTAAAAGATATAAATACTACTTTAATAGCAAACTAGTGGTTTGCTAGAAAAGCTAATATAAATGCAATTTAAGTTATAAAAGAAAAAGAATATAATAATAAGCTTAACTTATTAGAAAATAAGTAGGCTAGAAGTTAGATTTAAGCATTTCTATACTGCTTATAAAACTAGAAAAAATACTTATTAACGCTATAGTAAAGAGCAGAGCAATTATTCTCTAAAGGTATATTAAAAAAGAAGTTACTATAAATATAAATAATTATTTATAAATTAATTTTATTAGCTTTAGCCTTATTAAGTTCTTAAGCTTAAAGCCTTTTAATATTATAACCTCTCTATTAGAAGGATTTAACAGCTATATAACTAACTTAAGATAAATATTTAAACTTATATTTTTTCTTATAGATTTTAAAAGCTGCTTTTATAAGATCTATAGGCTTTTTGCTAAGGTTTTCTAACTGCAAAGCATAAAAGATCTGCTGCTTTTATAAAGCTTTATAAGACTTAAAGAGATTATTATTAATATATAAATAAATAAATAAAAATATAATAAGATTGCATTTATAGAACTTTTAGTATTTATAAGAGAGATTATTAAAAACAGCTATAAAGTATATATTCTATATATCTTAAGTAGTATTAGCTCTAAAAAGATTAAAATTAAAAGACTTTAAAAAGAGAAAAATAAAAGAGATAAAAAAGCTAAGCTACTCTTAAAACTTAAATCTAAAAGGAGAACGTTTAATAAATAAGCAGTAAAAGAAATAAACCTCTTCAATAAAGCAGACTACTTAATTAATTTAGAAAAAAGCAAGAAACTGCTATATAAACTAATCTACTCTTTTAATAAGCAGCAATTAAAAGAACTTTATTAGTATATTGCTGAGAATAAAGCAAATAGAAAGATTTAATTCTCTATAAGTAAAGCAGAAGTATTAATTCTTTTCATCTTAAAGAAGAATAAATCTTTAAGGCTTTATATAGATTATTATAGCTTTAATAAGGTTATAATTAAAAATAAATATCTACTGCTACTTATTAGCAAGCTTTTAAATAGGCTTTATAAAGCAAAATAGATTTTAAAAATTGATTTATAAAATGCTTATTATTAGATCTAAATTAAGCTAGAAGACTGATAGAAAACTGCTTTTTGCATATAATATAGGCATTTTAAGTATATAGTTATACTATTTAAACTAACTAATATATTAGCAATATTCTAAGCATATATATACTAAGCATTTATTAAGCTTCTAAATACTTACTATATAGTATATATAGATAATATTATAATATACTTAGAGATAAAAGAAAATTATATAGCAAACTTTTACTAAATATTCTGCTGCTTAAAGAAGTTTTAGCTATATATAAAGCTTAATAAATATAAATTCTATTAATAAGAAGTTAAGTTTTTAAAATATATTATATTATTAGATAGCATTTCTATAGACTTAGAATAAGTATAAGCTGTTGCTAAATAAAAGCTGCTAAAATCCTACTGAGAGATCTAAATATTCCTTAGATTTTATAACTTTTATTATAAATTTATTATAAGATATTTAAGCATTATAGCTTTAATAATATTTCTGCTTAAAAGCAGTAAAAATAGCAGAAAACTAATAAAATTTAAATAGCTAAAAGAAGTCTAAAAGGTTTTTAATAAGCTAAAAATTACTTTCTGCTCTATAATTATTTTTTAGTATTAAGACTTAATATATAAAATAAAAGTTAAAATAGATACCTCTATAAAAGCTATCTTTAGTATTTTCTTTTAGAAGATTAATAGCTAATAGCAACTAGTTGCTTACTATTTATAGAAGCTTTTAGATATAAAATAATAATAAGCAATAAACTAATAAGAACTTCTTATTATTATTAAAAGTTTTAATTAGTAAGTATACTATTTATAAAAAATATCAGCTAGATTTACAGTTTTAATAGATCACTAAGTCTTTAAAGAGGTAATTAATGCTTTAGTATAAAACTTTTAGAGAAGGCTTATTTATTAGATATATAAGTTATTAGTATTTAACCTTAATTTAAAGTACTATTTAAAAGCTACTAATCTTACTAATAAGCTATCTAAAAGGTTAGATTATATAGAGAGAAGAATAAAGTATAATAATATATTACTAACCTTTATAAAGAAGTTAAATCTTATTAGCAAACTCTTAGAGAACTTATAGGCAAAAATTGCTAGTTTTAAAGCAGAATTATAAATTAAAAAAGCTTATATTAATACTATTAAAACCTATTAATAACACTTTAGCTTTAAGAGCAGAAACACTTCAGTTTTATACTAGCTATATATAGGCAGATATATTAACAACTTAATAAAAACTTAAGCTGTTATAACTTATAGCTAAAAGATATAAAAAATATAAAAAAATGCTTAGCAAAAGGATATAACTTAAGAGAACTTATAGCAAGCTGAAGTTACTATTCTAAAGCAATATATTTTATATTTAATTATAAAAAAGCTTATAAATAATAAAATAGCATATATTTAGCACTCTTCTATAGTAATAAAAGCTTTTATTAGAAGACTATAAGCTAAAGATAAATATTGCTAAAGTAAGCTAAAAAAAGCTTATAAACTAGCTAGCAATATAAAAGGATTTTATATTAACTTAAATAATACTTTATTTCATAAGAAGAGACTTAAAATTCTAGCTGAGCAATTGCTTAAACTTAAAATATTTTGTTTATACTATAATAACTATAAAGTAAGCTATATAAAGTTTAATAAGATAATTAAACTAATTAAAAGAAAGTTTTATTAGCTTAATTTAACTATAGATATTAAAAACTATATCTTTAGTTATAAGGTATACTAAAAAGTATAAGTTCTAAAGTATAAGCTATATAGTAAGCTGCAGTTATTACTACTACTATTATACCTATTTTAAAAGATTAATATAAACTTTATTATAAATCTCTTAGTAAATACTTAAAATAATAGCATTAAATATAATATAATTTTAATTATTATATGCTATATAACTAAGTTTAAGTTATTTATATTTATAACTAAGCAGCTAAATACTGCTTAGCTTTTATAGATCTTTTATAAGAAGATTAAGTATAACTTTAATATATTAGAAAGCATTATTAGTAATAGAGATAAACTACTTATAAGTTAGTTTTAAAAAGAGTTCACTTAAGAAAGAGGAATTAAATATTATCTCTCTATAGCATACTACTTATAAACAGATAGTAAGACAGAATAGATATACTAAACTTTTAAGAAGTATTTCTAAGTATATATTAAAGATATTTTAGAATAATAAGCATTTTAATTACTAAAAGCTAAGTTTGCATATAATAACTTATAGTATAAAACTATTAGTTATTTGCTAATAGAAGTTCTATATAGTTATTACTTCTAAAGTGTTAAATATATATAGATAGAAGGCTGTATATCTATATAAAGTATTAAAGAATAAATTAATTATATTGCTTTATTATAGCAAAAGGTTATAAAGTATTAATAAAAAGCTATAGAGTTATAAGCTAAATATTATAATTCTAAATATAAAGAGATATTATTTAAACCTAAGTAAGTAATAAAGCTATTAATAAAGTTCTTTAAGTTTAAGAATAGAAAACTAATGCTATATTATATTAAAATTGTTATAACTAAATATATAAGAAGCTAGATATATTAGATATACCTTTTAAAGAAATATTATAAGCTTTATAATATATTTTCTATTTTATTACTTAAACTATAGATATTAAAGTGAGCAGCTATAGAAGTAGAAGTAAGCTTACTTAAGTTAAAAGAAAAACTTAATAAATAGAAAGTAAAAAAAATTATAGATTGCTAAAAATAAAGCAATAATATAAAATAGCTTATAAAGTAAGCTAGATAGCTTGTTAAGTATAATACTTAAAAGCTGAAGAGCTATTTAAATAATATTTAAGCAGCTATATATAAGTTTAAGAAGTAAATCTAAAAGGCTTATAAGAAATAAAATAAAGAAAAGTAGTAATTATTTACTAAATACTCAGCAAAATATCACTAAGAGATTTCTAGTTTTATAAATAAGTTTAATTAAAATTAAAGTAATGCTAATAGAAACTTTATTTAGCTTAAGCAGAGCATAAAAAAAAAGAACTAATTTAGCTTTAAAGCTAGCTAATATCTAAAAATAAAAGTTTATAAAGAAATAATAAAAACCTCAGCAAGAGCTTAGTAATAAGCTGCTAAAAATAACTATAGCAACCTAAAAACATAAATATTTATTTAGCAGAAAGAACTATAAAGTTCTCTCTTCTACTCTTATTATTTTAATCTATAGAGAAACTATCTTCTTTACTACTTAACTTATTACTTTTTTCTCTTTAAGTGTTAATACTAAAGCTAGTCTTTTTACTGCTATTATTACTAAAAAGAAAGTTAGTAGAAGTATTATTTTAGCTATTATAACTATTATAACTGCTATAACTATTATAACTATTTTAGCTAGCTTTTGTTATAAGCTTAGTAGAAGATTTAGCCTTTTTAGTAAGCTTAAAGTTAATAGAAGCAGCAGTATTATACTTCTTACTAGCTTTAGCTTTAGCAGTAAGCTGCTAACTAAACTAAATAGTAGCTTAACTTTTAGAAGTTTTTATATTATTTTAAAGAATAGAGCAATTATTAATAATAGCAATTTAGCAGTTAGAGACTTTATTACTTATATAATAAGAGAGAAGCTTAAAAATAAAATTAAAAAATACTAAAAACTTCTTAAGATCTTTTTCTATTAGGTTGCTAAAAGGTTTCTAAAAGTAAAGATTATTATAAGCTAGTTAAAGCTAGTTATAAAGATATTTAGCAGAAATATTATTATAAATATAAGCTAGCTAAATAGTATTAAAGCAAATAATAATATTAAAACTTTTAGAAATTAAGCTAGCTTACTAAAAGATTAAAAGATATATATATAGAGAGCTTTTAATAAAAACTTATATAGTATATAATACTAATTATAAGAAGTTTATAAACTAAAGCAAGCTTTTAAAGCTATAATTGCTTTATATTAGTAGTGCTAATGCTTTAAATAAGGTTTTTAATTAGAACTGCTACCTACTCTTAAGTCTTACTAAGCTTATTTAAAATATATTAAACTTATTAGCATTTATAAAAATTAAAGCTGCTTGCAATTTTATATAACTAGATATTATTAATAGCGTTTTAAGTAGCTTAAGCAGCATTATAGAGCTCTTTAGGCATTTAAAAGACCTAATTAATCTTTAGCAAAGCATTAGAGAGAATATAATAAGAATTTATAGCAGCATATTTAATTTTATACTGCTTATAGATAATATAAATTATATAATAGTTACTATAAATGCAAATAATATTAATAATATTAAAGCTAATAAAAGAAAAGCAGTCTAAATATAAGCAATTAGCATTAATAAAACTAATATTTTTATTAAAGTTATAATTAGAATTAAACTAAAACTTAAAGAAAACTTTTACTATATAAATAATATATAATATCTTAAATAAATACTTAAGAAACAGAAAGTATAAAAAGATATAAAAATTAAAAAGATTATAAGTTTAAAAGGTTTAAAAATAGTAATATAAAATGCAAAAAATAAAAATAAAATAAAAATTAATAGCAAAAAATCTTATAGAAAAAACAGTAGAATTAATAGCAAAGATATATAAAGCTTTTAATAAGAGATCTAATAAGAAATAAAAATAACAAAAAGAAAAGAAGAAAAAAATAAAGCTAAAAAGTTATAAGATTATTAAGATAAAAAATATACTAAAGAAAGAAAATTTTAAAGCTGTAAGAGGCAAATAAAAATCCTAGTTATTAACTGCTTTAGATATATACTAGCAAATAAGTAGAGAACTACTACTAAAAAAAAGAAGTATAATAATAAAATAATAATAAGCTAATTAATATAAAGAATTATTTAAATTTAATAATAAAACAAAAAATCTATTTTTAATTAATAACTTTATAGAATAATATAATAATGCAAATTAATTAATTAATATAAAAAATTAATAGATATATAAATATAAGAGCACTAAGCTGCTAGTAAAGCAATTTAAGTATAAAAAGTACAATTAAGCTGCTGCTTCTAATTAAGTAAGAGAAACTATAGAAGAGCTCTACTTAAAAAAATAATTATATACTTATATACCTTAAAGATTAAAGCTTCAGAGAGAGAGGTAATTATAAGTATTACTTAATAGAGCTACTAGGGAATACTTAGCAAATCTTTAAGTAATCAGAATATTAGCTTACTAGCAAAATCTCTGCTTTTTAAAAACTTAAAAGAAGCAAGCTATAGTTAATATATTAGATTAACCTTTATCTATTATCTAAACCTTTTTTAGTTAAAGCCTTTAGCTTAATACTTTTATAAGTTAGCTAATTATAAGTTTAAACTAAGATATTATTTTTAATAAAAGTTTTATAAATATATATTAATAAATAATTATAATTATAAGTTGAAAACTTTAAAATAAAAGCTTTAGAAATTAATATAAAACGCTTAAAAAGAGTTTTAATAAATATATTATTTTAATTAACTTAATATTAAATAGTTATAATAAACTTAATAATTAAAGCTATATTAGTAATTAGTATAGTAATTTATATTATTATTAATACTTTTAATTTAAAAGCTATTTTTAAAATAAAAGTTTTAATATTTAATATTATAAAGTTATTAATAATAGCTTAATAAGATTTTATATTACTATTTATTTTAAAGCTAATTTTTTATTTTAAATAAAACTTAACTAATTATAAAAAATAAAGCTATAAGTTAAATTAAAAAAAGTGATAAAAATAATAATATAAAGATTAATTAGTAATAACTAATTAAATTAGCTTTTTTAGCTATTTATATATATATAATATTTCTTTTTAAAACTTAACTTATTAATTTAATTAAATCTTAATAAAAGCTTAATAATAGCTTAATTAGTATTTAATATTATAATTCTAATTACTTATAATTTTTATAAATATTAAATATTATTATAAAAAAGATAGTTTATATAAATAAATAAAAACTTAATTAGTTTATAATAAAAAACCTTAAAATAAATAAATAAATAATATATTTATTTTTATATTTTTTTTATTTTTTATAATAATTTTAATAATTAGTTTTTTTAAAATAATTTATAAAATTTATTAATTTAATATATAATAAAAGTTTATTAAAGTTTATTTTTTAATAATTAAATAAATATAAATATTTTTAAGCTTTTTTAGTTTTAATTAAATTTATTTTTTATTTTTTTATATTAATTTTTAATATATTTTTTAAATTATTTAAAATTAAAATATAATAATATTTAAAGAATAATATTATTAAATTTCTTTTTAATAGCTTATTTTCTTTTAAAAAATTATATAATTAATAAAATATAAAAAATAAAAATTATAAATAAAATATAATTTAATTAGATTTATATTTATATATTTATTTATATAATTTTTATAATTATAAAGAAATTAATATATAAATATTTAAAGATTTTTAAAAAATGTTTTATTTAAAATAAAATACTTAATATAATTAATAAGATTTTTTTTATTTTATTATAATATTTATATTAATAGTTTTTTATTATATATATAATAATAATAAAAGCTAATAGCTTTATATTATAAAATTTAATTAATATTAATTATAAAAATTAAATTAATCTTTTTACTTTTTATTAATAATTTTTAGATTATATAACTTTTAAATTTAAATATTTTTTTTATTTTTATATTTTTTTAATTTTATATATTATAATAAATTAAATTAATTATATTTTTTTAATTATTTTTATTTTTATTATTTTAAATTATAATTAGTTTTATATTATATTTAATTTATATTTATTTTTTTCTTTTTATTATTTAAATATTTATATTATAATAAATAATATTTTTTGCTTTATTATATAATTTTAATATAAAGCTTTATTATTATTAATTATATTTTTAATTTATATTAAATGTTTTGTTTTTAATTTATTAAATTTTTAAATTATTCAAATTATTTTATATATTATTATTAAATATAATATTATTATAAATATTTTCAAAATAGATATTTATATTTTAAAAAAGCTTTTTATAATAAAAAAATATTTATTAAAATTTTAATATTTTAAAACTATAAAGCTTTTTTTTAAATATATATTTTAAATTTTATATTTATTAAATTTATAATTAATTATATAACTTTAATATATTTTTATATTTAGTTTTTTAATTTTAAGATTTTTATTTTTATAA
This sequence comes from Colletotrichum horii, assembly GCA_027406005.1. Taxonomy (NCBI): domain Eukaryota; kingdom Fungi; phylum Ascomycota; class Sordariomycetes; order Glomerellales; family Glomerellaceae; genus Colletotrichum; species Colletotrichum horii. Next base: position 3,968,116 of record JANVYB010000001.1, on the reverse strand, counting down.
TAATATAAACTACTCTATATTTTAATATTATTTATATTAAGTTTTATTTTATTTTTTAATTTATAAAGTATTTTATAATTAATAAAAAATATAAAGTTTTATTATATATATATAAAATAATATAAAAAGCTTTATTTTATAAATAATATAATAAATTTAAATTATATAATATTATTTTTATTTTATTAATAATAATAAATATAATATATATTATAAATTTAATAAATTTATATTTATAAAAAGAATTTATATTATAAATGATTTTATTATTAAATTTATAATTATAATATAGCTTTTTTATAAAGAAGATATAATAAATATATTTTATTTATAAATATAATTTTAAAAATACTATATAAATATTTTAAGTTATATTTTTTATTAATTAAAAAAATAATATAAAAACTTTATATATTTTTATTAATAAATAAATTTTTATATAAAGTTAAATATATATTTTAATTTAAATAAATTAATAAAATAATAATAATAATAATTATTATATAATATAAAGCTAAATAATATAATAGTATATATAGTAAAACTAATTATATTAAAGCTAAATAAATTATTAAAGCTTTTATAATAATATTATTATTTAAAAAATAACTTTTTAATTAAAAAATATTTATAACTTAAAATATAAAATTTTTTATTATTATATATAAAACTTTATATTTATATTTCTTTTTTTTTAATTTATAATAAATCTTTTATAATTTATATAATATAGTAATATATATTTAATAAGCTTATATATTAGCTAAATATATAAATATTAATATAATTTTAATTATAAAAACTTTTTTTCTTTTATAATTAATTAAAAATTTATTATATATATCTTTATATTATAAAGATTTATATATATAATAAAGTATTAATAACTACTAACTAATTATAATATATAATATTATATAATTTAATTTGCTTATTTATTATATATTATATATATAATTTAAGTTTTTTTTTATAAAAGGTTTTTTAATAATATATAACTTAATATTAATTAATAATATAAAATATTAAAGTTTTATACTTTTTAATATAAAATAAATAAAAAATATATATTTTTATTATAATTATATAATAAACTTTTTATAATATTTATATTATATAAAAAATATAAAAATATTAATTTTATAATATATATATTATTTTTAAAAATATAACTAAAAATATTACTATAAAATATAATATTTATATATTAAATAAACTTTTTAAATTTAATAAATACTTTTTTATTAATTAATAATATTATATTAAAATAATATTAATTAAAGCTTTTAAAAATATTTTTAGAAAAAAACTTTATTTATTTTATAATTATAATAATAAATATTTTTAATAACTTTAATATAAAAACTATATAAATTTATAATTATTTTAAAAAATAAGTTTTTTTTATATAAACTTTTTATAATATTAAAATAAATATAACTTAAGCTTAAGTTTAATAAAAAATATTAATAAATATAGTTTATATTAAATAAAAAAAAGTGTTTTTAATAATAATATAAAAACTATATTATTATTAAAATAAAATTAAAAATTATAAAATTATTAATTAATAAATATATATAAATATAACTATAATTAAAAAAATTATAATTATATAATTAAAAGCTATATATATTATTAAAAAGTATAAAATTAAATAAGTTATTTTAAATAAATAAAAATTATTATAAATAACTAAAAGCTATAATTTTATTATTAAAATATATAATTTTAATATATTTATTAATATTTTTTTATTTTTTTATTATTATTATTATTAATATTTATTAATTTAATATAAAATATTTAAATAAATAAAATATTATATATATTAATATATATATATAATAATAATAATAAATATTTTATTTATAATATTTATTTATATAAATTAAATATTTTATAAAATATATAATTAATATAATATAAATAAATATATTTAATTTAATTATTTAACCTATTTAATATATTTAAGTTATATAATATATTTAATTTATTAAGTTTATATTTAAATAAATTATATTCAGATATAAGTAATATATAAATTTAATAGTTTGATTTAATATATATATATAGAAATATATTTATAATAAATTAAAAACATTTTTTTAATATATTAGAAACATTTTATCTTATAATATATATATATTTATATCTATTATATTATATTTATTTAGTTAGAATATATTCTATTATTTATATTTTATTTAAAGGTAATAAAGTGAAGTTTATAATATTATCAATCTTATTCTAATTACTTTAAGACTAAAGAGTATTTATCTATAATTTCAAAAATAGGCGTTCTGTGTTCCTGCCCCTATAATCAGTATCCTCTTTCCCAGCACTTCCTTTTTTAGTTATTCTCTTCTCCATTCTTATTACTATTCTGACTACTAGTAGAAGTACTGCTAATATCAGCAGGGTTAGCGACAGAGGTAGTAGAGATGCTATTAAAGTTCTAACTGAAAGCTAGACGCTTCTAGTGAGGTGCTAGAAACAAATTGAATTAATATATAAAAAGAGAATGAAATATATAAAGATTATACTGGAGATCTGCTTGTTTTTGCTTAAGCTGTTATAGCAAAACTTCTGCTAAATGAAACAGGTAGTATTATAGCTAGTGGGGGGGGGACAGCTTGTAGGATCTAATCAGTTGATAAAATAAGAAGCAGATAGCCTATACTTACTGCAGCCCTCAGCTTCCTAGGTTGAGCAGATAGTGCAGCATTCACCTACTTCTATACCAGCCTTATTAAGCATTATATTTAAGTTGAACTATCTAAATGTAGTTAATATAATGAGAAATAAATCAGAAATATTTCTACTTATATTATTATTAGCCTTTTTAGGAATAGCCTAAAGCTTCTAATTAAGGCGAATTACTTTCACCTTATAAGGTGTAGTAAGAGGGTTTATAGTCAGAGCAGCTTAGCTGGTGATATATTTATAATATTTTAAATAAACTAACGTTAGATTAGAAATATTTCCTATAGATTTAAAGTAGAATTTATATATAATATGCTAGTTATCAACAGAAAATAAGAAGCCCTAGAAAAACTAAGTATAAAGCGTCTTATAGGCGCTGAAGATATGTTTTTTAAGCGCTCCACCAGAAGAAAACCAATAACTCTGAGAAAAATTAATGCTATATATTAAATAATATCAGACTATTTAAGACCTATATTACAACAGTCAGAGAAATAGCAATAGCTTTCCTTAGCTATAAAGATTATACAGCCTTATTAGATTAAATATCAGTAATATCTTCAGACTAGGAAAAGTATTAGAACATATGCTGTCAGTAGACTAATTAATTAGGAAATCAGAGCGACTATTGCAATTATTATAATAAGCCTAATAAGCAGTTAAAGTGCAGTAAGTAGAAGGCATATTAATAAAGAAGCAAAAATTATTTGCAAAACATTTCCTATTAAGTAAAAGGTGTAATAGCAATTAAAATCAATTTATAAAGGTGATTATTATATTGCTGTTGATATGTTGTTATAGAGAGAGGTGGGTTTAGTAGAGAGTTATAATATTAATCGCTAAAAAAAAAAGTTCTGTCTACTAAAATAGATTGTAGAGCAGGTTAATAGTTATTCCAGAAATATTTCCTGTAGATATCTATAAGCGAGGAATACTATACTCTGATTGGTTCTGAAACATTTCCCGCACAGTGGGGACTGCACCGCCCCAGTGCATGGGCCTTTGGACTCACATGGGGTGTGTGATTCTGACCTTATGTGTAGACTCTAATGTGTAGCCTGTCAGCTTCTGTTGTGAACAGCGCTATGGTCACTGGACGCTCTGCTCTGCTGCTGCGGTTGCTGCTACCAGGATCCTCCTGTCACTACCACCTGGGAGAAACTAGCAACATTCGAAAATACACGCCGCGCCTGTGGTTATCTCGCAGCAGTTTTTATTCGTTGCAGCTCTTTCGTCTGTCTCCTCCTCCGTATCGTCTTGCTCCCCCCCGGCCGCCAATTCTGCACGATGCTTTCGAGAAGCTTGAGAACCACTGCGCGCCTGGTGCCGCTTCGTCGGTATCCTGCGCGGGCGTTACCAATGCAGATGCCGCAGATGCTGCAGCACGTCCGTAACTATGCAGACAAGATCGTCCAAGTGCCACAGATGGCTGAGTCCATATCCGAGGGAACGCTGAAGCAGTGGTCCAAGCAAATTGGCGATTTTGTTGAGCAGGACGAGGAGATCGCGACCATTGAAACCGACAAGGCAAGTTGTCTTTCCAGCCTTTGACCGAAAGGCCTGACGTCCTTTTGTTGCGTTAACTGCAATTTCCCTAGAGGCGATGTTGGAGGCGATGTTAACTCATTCATCTGCAGATTGATGTCGCTGTTAACGCCCCGGAAGCAGGTGTCATCAAGGAATTCTTGGTCAACGAGGAGGATACCGTTACCGTCGGTCAAGATATCGTCAAGTTGGAGCTTGGCGGCGAGAAGCCCAGCAGCAGCAGCGAGGACCCTAGTGAAGGGAAGACAACATCAGACAAGTCTGCCGCCGAGCCCGAACCTCAAACCGAGCCTTCCAAGTCAGAGTCGAAGCCTGAGCCTAAGGATGAACCTAAACAGGAGCCAGCTGCTCCTCCAGCCAAGGAGACCAAGGAGACTTCGAAACCCGCGCCCAATCCCTCGCAAGAGACTGCTTCGAGCACCGGTCCAAGCCTTGGTAGCCGTGAGGAACGCCGCGTACGTTATACTCTGACTGCCCCCTCTCAGCCGGATATGACTGCCTTGAGGAAGTTTGACTGACTTGGCGTAGGTGAAAATGAACCGTATGCGCCTTCGCATCGCCGAGCGTCTCAAGCAGTCGCAAAACACTGCAGCATCGCTGACGACGTTCAACGAGGTCGATATGTCGTCCCTCATCGAGTTCCGAAAGCTTTACCGTGACGACGTGCTCAAGAAGACCGGTGTGAAGCTGGGCTTCATGAGCGCCTTCTCACGGGCGTGTGTCTTGGCCATGCGCGACATCCCTGCTGTGAACGCGTCCATCGAGGGACCCAACGGAGGCGACACTATCGTATATCGTGATTATGTGGATATAAGTGTCGCTGTGGCCACAGAAAAGGGCCTCGTCACTCCCGTTGTCCGCAACACTGAGTCACTTGACATGCTGGGCATCGAGAAGGCGATCGCTGACATGGGCAAGAAGGTATAGTCTTGTCTTTCACAAACGGGATCGTGAGCTAATTTGCTGCGAATATAGGCTCGAGACAACAAGCTCACTATCGAAGATATGGCTGGTGGCACCTTCACTATCAGCAACGGTGGCGTGTTTGGCTCTCTCATGGGAACGCCGATCATCAACCTTCCTCAGACCGCCGTGCTGGGTCTTCATGCCGTGAAGGAGCGCCCCGTTGCGATCAATGGGAAAATTGAGGTTCGCCCCATGATGTATCTAGCTTTGACTTATGACCATCGGCTTCTGGATGGAAGGGAAGCTGTCCAATTCCTTGTAAAGGTGAAGGAGTATATTGAAGACCCTCGGCGTATGCTCTTGTAGATAGTATTAGTTACAGCTCTAAAGAAATACTCAATCTATATATTCTACTTATTAATTAATAATTAAGTTCTATCTTTTATATAGTAGTAATATTATAAGTGCCTTAATAACTTATTTAGCTTTAATATAAGCAGCCTCTAGGTTTATTATATATAGTATTATATAATAAATTTAATATTATTACTATATAATAAGTTTATTTAGTTAGAAAGAATATTTAACTTTTTTTATAAGTTATAAGTATATAAAATATTAAGAATTTAGGTATATTATAAAAGTAATTACTTAGAAAGGCTATTTATATTATAAGTTAATATTTATATATAGTTTATATAATACTATATATTATATACTAAATAGTAAAATTATAGTTTAAATTAAAAATATTATAATATATCTTTTTAGATATTATAAATAGCTAAAATAATATGTTTTTATTATTATATTTTTAAACTTTTAATATATATATAGCTAACCTTTATTTATATATTTTTTTAACTTAAGAATTATAACTTTAATTAAGTTATAAAAATACTAAAATCTTTCTAACTACTTAATAAAAATATTATAAGCTTTAATAATATCTTTTATAAAATAAAATATTTTATTTATTAGTTATAAAAACCTAAAAATTCTAACTAAATAGTGAGACTTTATATAGTTTTATTAAAAAATCTTAACTTTTTATAAACTAATCACTACTAAATAAAGAAACTTTTTTAGAAATAGTATATTATATAATATATTAAAAAACTTATTTAAAAATTAAAATAAAACTTTAAGCTTTATATTTATAATAATTAACTATAAAAAGCTAGCTTTTAGTTTATTTAACTTAAGAGTGTTTTAATTATAGTAATTTAAGCTAAAAAGAGAGGTTTCTAAAACACTTTTTATATAGAGGAAAAATAAATATAAAGCGCTTATTAAGTAAATATAATTACTTAAAGCAGAATTCTTAATAATTTATAGCACTACTTAGAAGTAATAAATAAATATAGCTTATAATATATATTATAATAAAGTAAGAGAGAAAACTTATTAGTTATATTAAACACTCTACTTTAAGTAAAAAACTTTATAAAAAATCTCTAAATACTTATATATTAATTTCTTTATAACTATAAGAGATATATAGATAAATATATAAATATAAGCTTAATTAAGTTATACTTTATATATAACTTCTACTTTTTTTATTTTCTAATTATATAATTCTTTAAAAAGAATAAGCTATTAAAAAGAAGGTTAATAGTATTACTTTTATAATATTCTGCTCTATTTTAGTTTTAAATATTTTAAGAAATATAATAGAAATTAATAAAGAGAATAAAAAATAAGCTTAAATAAAGCTAAAAGAGCTTAAAAATACTTATTTTTATTTAATTTCTAAAAAGTAAAATTTAATAAACTTTTACTATAAGTTAAGTTAAAAAATCTTATAAATTAATTTAGAAATTTAATTATTAAAGTTATTAAGAAGAATAAAAAATATAAAAACAAATATATTTCTTATTTATTTATTTAGTTTTATTTATTATAAACTAATTAAGCTTCTATTTATTTATATAAACTATTTCCTCTTATAATAATACTTAATATTTATAAAAATACTTATTTAATTTTTTGTTTTTAAATTAAAAATTTTAAAAATTTTAAAAATTCTACTTTTTTTATATATCTTCTAAGTTTTCTATATACTAAAAAGAAAAAGACTTAATTAACTTTATTTTATATATTTAATATTATATTTAGCCTTTAAAGCTTTAAAGCTATTACTTTTATTTTAGTTTAAATTTATAATTATTTTTTACTCGATATAAATCATATTACTATTTTCTTTTTATAGCTTTTTAATATATTATATATTAAGTTATAAAAATATTTCTAATATAATAAGAAGTAAATAAAAATCCTAAAGCTTTATTTTCTAAATAATATTTTTAATTAAGTTATTTTATATAAAAAGAAATTTATTTAAAATATTATTATTTAATTTAATAGCTTTTTTAAATAAGTTAAGCTTTTCTTTTTATCTTTTAACTTTAGCTTAATATATAGCTTTTTAGAGGTTTTTTATATTAACTTATTAATTAAGCTCTTTTTTTATTTTTTAAAAAAATAATCTACTTTTTTAGTATTATCTATATAAGTTAAAAAATTAAGGTTTTTATATTTTATAAAATTATTTAAGTTATAAATATTAAGAAAAATAATTAAGTTTTTTTTAATAATAATTATTAATTATTAAAGAATTAAAAACTAATTAAAATAAGCTAAAAATAATTTTTTAATTCTTTTATTAACTAAATTAATATAAGTAAACTTTTAGCTTTTATTATTTCTAACTATATTATTTATAATATTTATTTATTTATTAAAGGTTTAATTAAATTTAAGTTAAATCTTTTAATATTATTACTTTTTTAAAAGTTAGATTTATTAATAATAAGTTAAACTTAATAGTTTAAAAGAAGCTTATAATAGTTATTTCTTATAATTTTATTATCTATTATATATTTTAATTAAGTTATTTTCAAATTATAGTTTTTCTTATAAAATATATAATAAATAAAGTGAATATAATAAAAGTTATATTTTTAAATATTATTTAATAATTTAAATTAAAAGTTTAAAATAATAAAAGTAATATAATTAATAATATCTTATATCTCTTTTAACGCTTTATAAATTTTATATTAGTTTTTAATAAGTTTTATTATTTTTTAAAAAATAGCTTAAGAAGTATTAAAAGTAATAATAATAAACTTAAAGTTTTAAATAAGATTTAAATAGAGATATAAGCTATTTCTCTAATTAATAATTATAATTAAAATATAAATATTATTTAGTAAAGCTATTAAAGAACACTTAATAAATCCTTAAGTAATTAAAATACTAGCTTACTAATAGAATTTCTACTTTTTAAAAACTTAAAGAAAATAAGCTATAGTTAATATACTAAATTAATCTTTATTTATTATTTAAATCTTTTTTAGTTGAAGTTTTTAGTTTAATTTTTTTATAATTCTATAGCTTCTATTTTATTTTAAATAACTAATATTAATTAGAATATCTTATAATAAGAGTAATAACTTATTAAGTAGTTAGTAAATAAAGTTTAGTATAAATAAACTATAAGAGTTTATATTTAATATAAACTACCTCTTTTAAGGTTTTATTAAAGTATTTATAACTTTATATTAAAACTAAATTAACTAAAAGTAATATTAATTAAATAAAAAGAGATAATTAATAACTTTATTAATAAAGTAATTAGATATATAAGCTTATAAAGCTAGCTTTATAAGTATTTTAGCTTAAATAACTAAAAATATATCTTAATAATAAAATAGCTATTATATAAATATAATATAAATACTTTTTAAAGAAAATTATATATAAATAGTAGAAAAAAAAATATATTTTAACTATTATTATAATAATAATAAAAGGTTTATATTTAAATAATAAAGTAATAATAAGAAGCTTATTAAGAGTTAATAAAATATTTTCTCTAAAGGTTTATTAAATACTTTATAAACTAAATAGTATTAAAGATTTAAAAGAACTTTTTAATAAATAACTATAAAATCTTAAGAGAAGATATTATAATTAAATAGATTAATAATTAGATTTAAGCTATAGAAGATAATAATTAGATATATATTTAAAAATATACTAAAAAAATAAATTTAATAATTTCTTATAAAGCTTTTTTATACTTTATAAATAAAATAATACTATTATAAGAAAAGCTTAAAAAAAGAAATCTTATAAATTAATTTTACTATATTTATTTACTAATAATATATTAATTTAAAAATATAAAAGTATTAATATTAAGAGAAACTTAATATAATTAAGTAAAAAAAAAGCTAATTACTACTTTAGTTTTTTATTAAATAGTTAGGGATATATTATAGTTTAAATATAAAAAACTAAAATAATAATAAAATAGAAATTTATATATACTTCTTTTAATTTCTATTTACTATATATAGAGAATTATAATAATAGAAAATAGAAATAAAAAAACTTAAAAGTATAGCTATTAAAACTAAGAAGTTTTAAGATTTATATTAGTAATATTTTAATAAGAAACTATATAAAAATAAATAGAAAAAACACTTTAAAAGTAATTATTTAAATTAATTTAAATTAAGATATTAACTAAAAGTAAAAGATTTTATTAAGAATAACTATATAGCTATAAGAAATATAAATATTTTTTTAATTTTTTAATAAAAAACTTTAATAAAAAGATAATTAAAAATAATTTATTTAGCTATAATTAAATAATATATTTTAAAAAGATTAATTTATTATTTATTATAACTATAAAAATAAAAAGTATAAAGCTATTAATTACTTTAAGTTAAAAAAACTAAAAAATATAAATATTATTTTAATAATAGATTAATAATTTTTCAAAAAAGCTAATATAAATATAATTTAAGTTAAAAATAAAGAAAAATATAATAATAAACTTACTTTATTAGAAAATAAATAAACTAAAAGTTTAATTTAAATATCTTTATACTACTTATAAAACTAAAAAAGATATTTATTAATATTATAATAAAAAGTAAAATAATTATTTTCTAAAAGTATATTAAAAAAGAAGTTATTATAAATATAAATAGTTATTTATAAATTAATCTTATTAGCTTCAGTTTTATTAAGTTTTTAAGCTTAAAATGTTTTAATATTATAGCTTTTTTATTAAAAAGATTTAATAACTATAAAGCTACTTTAAAATGAATATTTAAATTTTTTTTTTATAAACTTTAAAAACTACTCTTATAAAATTTATAAGTTTTTTATTAAGATTTCTTAATTATAAAATATAAAACATCTATTATTTTTATAAAACTTTATAAAACTTAAAAAGATTATTATTAATATATAAATAAATAAATAAAAATATAATAAGATTATATTTAAAAAATCTCTAATATTTATAAGAAAGATTATTAAAAATAGCTATAAAATATATATTTTATATATTTTAAGTAATATTAGCTTTAAAGAAATTAAAATTAAAAGATTTTAAAAAGAGAAAAATAAAAGAAATATAAAAGCTAAATTATTTTTAAAATTTAAATCTAAAAACAAAATATTTAATAAAGAAATAGTAAAAGAAATAAACTTCTTTAATAAAATAGATTATTTGATTAATTTAAAAGAAAATAAATAACTATTATATAAACTAATTTATTTTTTTAATAAATAATAATTAGAAAAACTTTATTAATATATTACTAAAAATAAAGTAAATAAGAGAATTTAACCTTTAATAAGTAAAATAAAAATATTAATTTTTTTTATTTTAAAGAAAAATAAATTTTTCAAGCTTTATATAAATTATTATAGCTTAGCCTCTAGCTGTTTATAGTGATTTTTACTTACTTAGAGCAACCTTTTTAACTTTACGCCTCTTAATAATATATATAGCTTTTAGTTATATAATTATAACTCTTTTAACTATAGCTATATTTATATATATCTATTAGTTATATTAAATAACCTTATAATCTTTAACTTCACTTTAGTAATAATATAGTTTATAATTACTTAATTACTAACTATTTAACTGTTAATCTATCCTCTTATATATTACTTATACTGCTAACACTATCTCTATTACTACTTTACTATCTACTATTAGCTATACTGTTATTAGTAACACTTTTACTATTCTATATAAACTATACTTACTAATAAGCTCTAAAAGGCTACTTCTACTTTAGTATTATAAAAAGCCTATTTAAAGAAAAAGCACTCTATAAGGTATATAAAAACCTTATTTACTTCTACTACTAAGTTTAAGCGTTTATTATAAATTAAATAATATATTATAAGGTTCTCTTTAGAAATATTAATAAGAGCTCTCTTAAAGGTTATTCTAATAATATACGTTTTATATTTATTAGGTTATATAAAAAAAGAGTAGGTTTTATTAATCTTATTGATATTAAACTCTATAGTAAGTATTTATATATTACTTATATTAATAAGTATATTAGGCTTAAGGTATCTATATATAGGCTTAAATGCTAATATTATAAAAATGCTTTAAGATTTATTATAAGTTATAGAAAGAGGAAGAGGTATAGGTATAAAGCTTTATATATAATAGTAGAGATTTTTATACTTTTAGCTATAAGAACCTCTTAAGATATCTCTTTAGTTAAGAAGTTATCTCTTAAGTAGTAGTGTTACTATAAAAGCTTTAGTAACTTATTTAGCTTTGATATAATTAGCTTTATGCTGTACAGCTGGCATTATTACTATTCTGCTAGTCTATTCAACTAAAATATATATTTAACTTTATAATATTTAGAGGGTTTATTTGCTAGTAGGAATATATAAGGTTTTTATACTATTTTCCTTAATTAGTAGAAGATATAAGTTAAAATATCTATATAGTGTTTCTAGAATTATGCCTGCAAATAAGGTATATTTGCTGTATTCTTTTTATAGGAAGGCTGCATTATAACTATAAACTTAAATTATTATAGCTTTAATAAAATTATAATTAAAAATAAATATTTATTACTACTTATTAATAAGCTTTTAAATAGGTTTTATAAAATAAAATAGATTTTAAAAATTAATTAAAAAATACTTATTATTAGATTTAAATTAAGTTAGAAAACTAATAGAAAATTACTTTTTATATATAATATAAATATTTTAAATATATAGTTATACTATTTAGACTAATTAATATATTAGTAATATTCTAAATATATATATATTAAGTATTTATTAAGCTTTTAAATATATATTATATAATATATATAGATAATATTATAATATATTTAGAAATAAAAAAGAACTATATAATAAATATTCTCTAGCCTCTAGCTGTTTATAATAATTTTTACCTATTTAGAGCAACTTTTTTAATTTTATACCTTGATAAATACCTATATTATAGGGTGCATTAATAAGTATATATGAAGATACCTTCTTAATAGCTATCTCTATAGCTATAAGAAAGATCATACTTATAGCTATACTTATAGCTATACTTATAGCTTTATCTATAGCCTTATCTATAGCTTTATCTATAGCTTTATCTATAGCTAATATTATAGCTATATTAATACCTATAAATAGAGCTATTAATTAGGCATATTAAATAAATAGAATAAAAGAAAATATAACTATCCTCAATTGCTAATCCTTATGCTAAGGAAAAAACAGAATTAACAACTTAAAATATCTACTTACTACAAAATAAATATTATAGCTATAGCTGAAGTAAAAGTATGCTTAGAGGTGAAATAACTAAAAAAACTAATACTTATAAGCTTAAAACTCTATATTTCTATTCTTTTCTTATACTATATTAATATCTATCTACTTAGTCTATATTTTTATTTATTCTTAATGCTATACTATAACTTTTCTAAATAATATTTATAAATACTAATAGATATCTTTAAAAGCAGTAATTAGTAATATTAGTTAGATTTATTAGTTTTATCTTTTTTGCTATTATCTATCTCTTTAAAAAAGATAGCTTTAAGCTAGCTATTATTAGTGTTAAAGTTAAATATCTTAAGTATTAAGGTCTTATTAGTATTATTTATAATAAGCTTAAAAACTGAAAAGTATATAATAGCTAAATAGTAGTAATAAATATTATTAGTAGTACTTTTATATTTAGCTATATATACTAAGTTTATTAAAGCATTATAGATCTTATTTACTAAGAACTTTTTATTAACTGCTTAAGCTTTTTTAGCAGCTTCTTTAATGCTATTTATAGTAGGTTTATAATATAAAGTGTAAAAAAAGTTATTAGCTATCTTAATAACTATAATTTAATTAGTGTTAAAGCTATAGAATAATAAAACTCTATTAAAGGTTAGCTTATTATAATAGTTATAAATAAAGTCTTTAATAATAAGATAAATAAAAATATAACTAATAGTATTAAAGAAAAATATAACTTAATAGTGCTACTCTATAAGTATTTAGTTTTTATTTATAGTGTTTATCTCAGTAAGCATAATATAGCTTTCATTTTAAACTTAATAAGTTAAGTTTTTAATAATCTTTTTATAAGTTAAAACTTAAAGGCAGAAGATACCTATATAAGCTTATTAAACTGTTAGATTACACTAAGCATTTTTTAGCTTTTTAGTAATATTAGTAAAAGCTTTCTCTTAATTATTAAGTTTAAACGGATAGATAGAAATAAAATTAACTTTAAGGACTAAATCTTTAATAATAAAGAGGTTAGCTTTAGAACTACTTATAATAAAAGAAAGCTGTCTGCTAAGCATAAGCTTAGCTATAGTAAACTTATTAAGATTATAAGCTTTTACTAAAAAAGGTTTAACTAATATGCAGAGGTATTTGCTCTAAAAATAATAAAATATATATAGATATCTAATTTAGCTTTCTATTTAGTTATATTATTATAGAACTTAATAGCTATTATATTACTAAATTAAATTTTTTCAGCTATTTCTATTATAGCTAAAAAGCTAATAATAAGATTAGCTAGCTTAAGTATAAATAGATTAATTTAATAACTAATATTTTAACTATCTATTTAAGTTTTTCTATAGCTATTATTATTATTAGTTTTTTAGCTATTATTTTAGCTATTACTGTTATTAGTTCTTTAGCTATTATTTTAGCTATTACTCTAGCTAGCGCTTTAAGTATTGCTTTAGCTAGCGCTTTAAGTATTGCTTTAAGCTTATTGCTTAGCCTTAAGCTTAAAAATTAAATACTTCTAATAGCTAATAAGTATATTAAAGATTAAAATATTATTTATATAATAAATCTAAAGTTTAATATTAAATAACTATCTAATAACTTAATAAAAGTTTTAGTTTGCTTTATAAGTATTATATATCTCTTAGAAAGTATTTTAATTAATTTTAAAACTGCTAGAGAGAATAGCTTCTCTATAAGCTAAAATAGCAAAGAAATAAAACTCTTTAGAAGTAAATCTATTGCTAAACTAGCAATATTAGTTGCTACTAATATAAGTATAGCTATTTTTAAAGTTAAAGATAAATTCTTTAGTTATATTATTATAGTTATATTTATTGCTAGATAGAGTTCTAAATATTATAATAAGAAATAAAGTTAATAAAGATATAAATAAATTTATACTAAATATTGAGAAAATTCTGCAATAGTTATATAAAAAATATTTTTTGCTATAATTAGTTATAAGCTAGTATTAACTTTTATAAATATATTTAATAAGTCTGTTAATAATATTTTTAAATAACTTTATTAATAGAGATGCTAATAGCTTTAGTAAAAATATTTATAATAGCTTTAGCAAAAATGTTCTTAATAGCTTTAGCAAAAGTATTATTAATAGCTTTAATAAAAGTATTCCTAATAGCCTTTATAAAAGTGTTTTTAATAGCTTTAATAATAGCATTTCTAATAGCTTTAGTAATAGCTTAAGTAATAAAGTATTTAATAGTTATTAATATATAGATATATAAGTATAAAAATAATAATAAAGTAAAAATATAGTAATATATTTAAATAGTTAATAATAGTAAACTTTAACTAGTTTATAAAAGGTAGTATTATATAAAAGAAGAAAAAGAGTAATAAGCTATGCTTTAGTAAAAGATATACTAATAAGCAATATAGTGTAAAGTGATATATTGCTTAAAGCAATCTATATATTAGGCGTTATAATAGTATATTTAGATAAAAAATTCTAATATAAATAAATAGATTAGTATATCTCTTTATAAGAGCAGTTAAGCAATTTTATATATTTTACTTGTTATTATATTTAACTAATGCTTTAGTAGATATAAATAAAGCTATTTATTTAGACCTATTTATAATTAAGTATTATCTTTTTTATTTACTTTCTCTATATTTTAAAATAAAACTTTTAGCAGTTTTCCTCTTCACTTAGAGATTTTTAATATATCTAATAAGCTATTTATTTATTTAAATAACTAGTTATAAATATCTAAAGCGTTATTTTACTTATTAATAGCTTTATTTATAGCTTTATTTATACTTTTATTTATAGCTTTAACTATAGCTTTATTTATAGCCTTATTTATAGCTTTATTTATAGTTTTATTTATAGTTTTATTCTTAAAGTTAATAATTTCTTTAATAGGTTTCTTTATTAGTATTTCTTTTAGCTTATATTATTCTAGTGCAGTAATATCTTCTAATAAAGGCCTTATTTCTATCTAAAGGTTTGCTAATTTATTTTAGCTAACCTTATAGTTCTAAATAGCCTTATCTACCTCTAAACTGTCTTTTAGCATCTAAATATTATAGTGCGCTAGCTAACTTTTCTATTATACTAGATATTTAACTTATAGCTTTTTTTAACTTCTATATACTAAGTAATAGTTTAAAACTTTTCTTAGTTTATAATACTAATATAGATCTATCTATAATGCTTTATCTTAATTTTTATCTATATTTATTAGGCTTTAATATCTAAAAGATCTATTTTAATTTAAGTTTAATAGTATTATAAGTGAGAGTTAAGTTACTAAAACAACTAGATATATATTTATATTTAGCAGAAGCTTCAATTTATAGATTAGTTTGCTTATTTTTTTAAAAACTCTAACTAATTTAAAGTGTTACTAGCTAAATATTTTTTTTAGATTGCTTAAGAGGTAATATTTATACTTCAGCTATATATTAATAAAGCTATTAAAGCTAAATACTATTTATTTATATTTTTTATTATATACTTTTTTTATATATATTTAGGCTAATATAATTAAAAGCTTTATTTCCTCTTAGAGCATCTCTCTGTTTTAAATATAATTAGCATTTCTAAGTAGAAATAAAATTATATTAGTTTTAAATTTAAGTAAAACTTTATTTAAAACTAATTTAATAATGCTTAAGTAAATATTATTTAAATCTGCTTATAAGTTTAATATTACTTTATATTAATTAGTTATTAAGTTAGCTATAAGAAATATTCTAATAGCAATTTTAACAGTTTAGTTTTTATATTCTAAAAGCCTATTTATCTAAAGATAATATACTATTAAGTATAGTAGTTTAATATTTATTTCAGTCTAAAAACTTTTCTAAAAAAATAAAAAGAACTTTTTATTACAGTTTGAGATAATCAGAGTTGGAATTTAGTCAAGTCAAGTCAAGTTAAGAGGTTGACTAGGACTAGGCTAGTTAAGTCACCTTATTGACTAAGACTAGGCTAGTTAAGTTAAGTCAGTTAATTTAGTTGACTTAACTTGACTAGACTAGCTGACTAGCTAGTTGACTAGCTAGTCTGACTAACTAGTCTAATAAAAGACTAAATAACTAATTATATATATATATAGCTAGTATATATATAAATACTATTAATTTATACTTATTATATATTTATTAATAGTAAATATATATAATATAACTTTTATTTATTATAAATAACTAATATATTAATAAATATAGTATTTTATTTAATTATTAACTAGTCACTAACTAGTTAGCTATTAATTGACTAGGACTAGGCTAGTTAAGTCACCCTACTGACTAAGATTAGGCTAGTTAAGTTAAGTCAACTAAATTAAGTGACTTAAGTCTGACTAGACTAGTTGACTAACTAGTCTAACTAAATACTAGCTGACTAGTTTGCTAACCTTGGAGATAATAGCTTTTAATATACTTCAGTTATTTAGTTACAGCTAGCAGAGTAAAGCTTTCACTTAGTATTCAGCTATATACTTTATATTTCTTAAAATTAATAGAAAGCTTTTAGTAAACTTATTTATAACTATAAGAAAAATATTAAATATTAGAAATCCTTTTAGTTTTTATAGTATATATCTAATTTAAACTTTTAATATAACTATAATAAAATCTATAATAATAATATAAAATAGTAGTAATAATATCTTAATAAGCTAAAGTATACTTAATAGTCTTAATCTATAAATGCTATTTATTTTATATATTATATATTACTTTATATATTAAATTACTTTTTGTTTAAAGTTTCTTACAGAGAATTAATAGATAAAAAACTTAAATATTTATTAAACTCTTTAGTAATAATATTAATTATATACTTCAGTAATAAAAGTTTTATTTAGAGGTAATAATATATATAATTATCTTTTGCTATTAAACTCTTTAAAGTAAAAAAAATTATTATTAAATAAAAAGAGAATATAAAAGTTATTTTTCTTAATCTTAAGCTAGTTAATAATTACTGCTTATTTATTATTGCTTAAATAAGCCTTTATAATTTCAGATTTAAAGAAATTATCTATAAAAACTTTAGTAATATAGTTAATAGCTTTATTATTCTATATTTTATCTAATTTACTTTTATCTTTAATTAGACTTTTATCTTTAAGCAGCCTTAATAAGATGTTAGTAATAATATTTATATATCTTAAGATATAGTAATATACTAATTAGAATTAACTGAAGTATTTAGAAGCTAGCATGAAGCATAGGTTTGCTTTTTACTTATCTGTTATAAATAGAGAGATTTACTTCATAATTATAAGTGTTATAATATAATTAGTTAGAATATATATAAAGTTAATAAGTACTAATTAAATAATAATCTTTATTTTATAAATTATCTATATAAAACAAGCAATTTCTAATTTAGTAGACTAATATTTCTGCTCTACTTAGTTAATTACTTTATTAAGATATATAATAAGTAATATATTTATCTTTAGAATTAGCTCAGCTAGTTTCTATTTTGATCTATCTTTTAATTAGAAAAATATAGCACTAAACTTAAGCTTATAGGATATATTCAGCTGAATAAATAATAACTTATTTAAATTATAATAATAAAGTGCTGTTTTTTCTATAAGAGCAGTAGTAATATTCTAAAAAGCAACTAGCTTTATATTTATAGCTATAAAAATTATATTTCAGCTGAAGTATTTATAAGTTAAATCTAAATATTTATTTTTATTTTTTATTTTTATAAGCAGTTTAGTTTTCTATTATTAAAAAGCTGCTATTTAAATAGAGTAGTAAAAGATTATATATTTAAAGTATTCTGTTACACTAATCTATTATTCTAACTTCTTAAGGTTTTTTAGTATTTTCATTTAGGATAAAGCTATTATTTGCTCTTTAGTATTAGTTAATATTAATATATCTATTTTAAAGCTAAAAAGCTATATTAATAGAAAGCTAAAGAATAACTTAGATTTAAATAAAGAAAATCTTTTGCTAATAAACAGTTTAAATATAATATTTAAATGCTTAAAATATTTCTTAATAATATTAGATATTATAATAATATTATTAATAAATATATTAGTATAGTCTTTATAAAAATAGAGTAAGTTATTTATATAGCATTAAATATAAGCTAATAAGTTATAGAACTTTATAAAAGTTATTTTAGCTTTTTTTTATTCTCTATAACTAATAATAGTAAAGCACTTTTAATAAGGTTTATAAACTAAAAACTAATAAAAAAAAGACCTTATATCTACTACTGAAATAAACTTCTTCTTATAAAGTTAATAGATAACTTCTAACTAGAGCAGTATAAAATATATATTAAATATAATAACTTTATTAAATGCTTAAAGGTTAACTACTATTTAGCTTTTATATTTCTTATTTACTGTTTATTATATAATAAATATTAAAGCGCTAAATAGTATTAGCTAAATAATAAATTTAGCTTATCTTTTAGTATAAAAAGTGTTTATTACTTTATTTACTACCTTTTAGTCTTTAATACTAATAAAATATAATTTCTAGCTAATATTATAGTTTTGCTATCTATTAATAAGGTTAATATATATATAGTTTGCTAAGTCTATTTTAATAATACTTTAATCCTTCTAAATAGCTAAATATTTAGCTATAATAGCTATAAGCTTAACTACTATATTCTTATTTTTATTAAAAATATAGATATCTTTAGCTGTTTAGATTATATCTATTGTTAAGTTTTATTTTAAACTTATCTTTTTATTTTATATTAAACCTCTTAAAAAGATATCTAATAAGTATAGTATTTTTTATTTAAAGTTATTTTCAGTAGATATTAAAAATATATAGTTAGCTTTTAGTAATATAACTTAGCTAATCTTCTAACCTCTATAAATATAAAGCAGTTTAGCTGTTATATTATTAATAACTATAATTAGTTATTAACCTATAATAGAGTTTATTATACTGCTGAGAGCTAGCAGTTAGAAGAGACCTAAAGAGTTTATAAAAAGGTGTGTATTGCTTAAGAGGAGTTTACCCTCATAAGCGTCCTTAAATCATAAGCTTGTGAGGCCTATGCTAGTCACATAACCCACTTCCTCAGTAAGGCTTACTAAGAGGCTATATAAGGCAGGGAGTATATCGTGAGGTAAATTGCTATATACCTCTTCAGCTGTAAGAACAGCTGAATATGCCTTATGCATATATCAAAATGCTTATAAGCTAAAATAAATTATATAAAAACTAAATATATATAGAAAATCTAAAAACTTCTTATAAAAAAAGAATAGCTTGAGAGCCTGCCTTCTATATTAAGGTTAAAAGCATTTTAATAAATACTTTTAACTTGCAATCTATTTAGACAGCCTTATAAATATGCAAACTGCGCTAGCTTATATGCCTTATGCTTATAAGTAAGAGCAGTTAACTAATTAAATATAAATAAAGAGGAAGAATTTTCTTAAGCTGTATATAAATCTATCTTTTCCTCTTATATAACCTTTTATATTTTGTTATAATTATCTGTTCTTTATATTTTCTATTATAACACTATCTCTTAAAGATTATATATTCTCATAATCCTTCTTATAAGTCTTTTCTTATTCTATTATATAATCTCTAAGTTTTATTATAACTTATAAAACTGCTTGCATATGCTGCCTTTAGCTGCAAGCTGAGCAGAACTAAGTCCTAAAAGACTAAGCTGCTCATACTGCTGCTTATAATACTTATAATTTAACTAATAAGCTTAATAAGTATTATTATAATCTTCTTATATATTTTCTACTAATAAAATTAATTTAGCTATAGACTTTATTAATAAGGCTTATAAGGACCTACCTTTTGAGGTCTATTCCTACTAGCATCTCTATAAATACTTTCTTAGAACTATCTTTAATAATTGCACTTCTGCTCCTAAATAGGTTTATAAGGAAATAGTAGAAGAGCTTACTCTTACTGCTTATAAATTAGAAAGTAATAAGATTAATTTTTCTAACCTTTCTCTTAAGAACTTTAACTTAATTATAATTCTTAAGTCTTATAAGCGTATAAGTCTCAGTATTACTCCTTCTTCTAAGCAAAAACACTTACTAAAGCATTTTCTAATAAGTTATAATAAGGAGATTATTGCTCCTAAAGAAAACCTTATTAAGAAGCCTCTTAAGTCTATAAAGAGTTTATCTTCTTTTTATTTCTCATAAGTCTATCTGCTTACCTTGCTTTAAAGTGTATTCTATACACCTCTATTAAAGCTTAGTTTCACTAAGATAGTAATAGCAACACTTTATTTCTATCTTCTTAAAAGAAGCTTAATAGGTTTTATTTGCTTATTTTTATAAGCTTATAAGCTGACTGCTTCTAGATATTTATTTTGCTAAAGAGAGAGATGAAAACTATAATTATAAAGCTAGTAAGCCTAATAAGTATAAATGTTTATGCTATACTATAAGTAATAGCTATAGCAACTATTATACCTATTGCTATCACTTAACTAATTTTAGCTACTGCGATTTTTATTTTAAAAGCAGTTACAGTAAGTATACTATAATTCCTCATAAGCTTACTTATAAAGCTGAAAAGCTTAATATTGCTATTTTTAAATATAAGCTTGCTTATTCTATCTCTAAAGTTAGAAAAGCTTAGAAAGTAAGTTGTTCAGCTTATAAGTTATTTTTACTACTAATAAGTATATAATATCTTTTAAAAGCTTATAAGGTTTAGAAGTCTATATAGAATGCTTATAAAGAGGACTTTTCTGCCTCTCAGCATTATAAAACCTTAAAGATTTATAAGTTTTTTACTGCTTAGAAGCTTATTACTACTAAGAAACTTATTGCAAAATTTCTTATAAATAAAAAAAAAGTAGTATAAGTAAAGTAGAAGTTAAAAAGTCTAAAGAGTAAGGTTTTTTATAAGCTTCTTCTTTCTCTAACGCTTTATTAGGCAACACCTCTCTTTATAAGCTTTTCTAGAAGCATAAAGTCTTAAGAGCATTATTCCTTATAGTTATTTTAGGTATACTTAATTAAAGATTCTAATAAAGAGGATATTGCAAAGGTTTCTCTTTCTATATATTATAAGAAAGTGATAGAGAGTAAGTAAAGCTTTTATAACGTCTATTTTTTGCAAGGTAATAATCCTTTTATAAGCACTCTTTCTCTTATTCTTTTAGTTATAAAGAACACTTCTGCTAAGCGTTCTTATAAGCACTTATCTGCTCTTAAGCTTGTTGTTAAGAAGGTTTATATAGGTTTTAATATTACTAATGCTTAACAGCAGCTTATATCTCATAAATCTCTTTATGCTTTATTATCCTCTGTTGCTAAGAGCGCTCTATTAATCTTACGCCTTAGTATTCTATCTATCTTATAAGCTGGAATGCTGTCTCTTTTCTCTTAAGGCAGACCTTCAGTTTCTACTACTTTAAGCTTTATTTTTTCTTATTAACACTTATAAAGTATTGTTTTCTGCTGCTCTACTTATATACTATATATACTTTTCAGAAAGTATAAAATCTCTAAGCATAATCTTTTTGATATTAATAAAAGATTAAAAGATCTCTTATAAAAGATTAATTTAAGCTCTTAAAAGCATTTTAACATTATTAAAAATATTAAGAGTTTTCTCAACTTAGCTTAGTTCTCTACTGAAGACCTTTAGAGAGCTATTTATAAGCTTAATATCTTATGCTAAGTTTATAAGTATAGTTTTCTTATAAGTGTAGTGTTTTAGTGTTCAGCAGGTAGCTTGTTTTAGTTTAGAGATCTATAGGGTTTTCATCTTATAAGAGATATTTTAGGTTTTTAAGTAGTTTTTAAAGTTTTATATAAATAAAAGAAACCTAGTTTTATTTTATAATCTTATAAGTGTGATATAACTAAATATATTATATTTCTAAGGTTTAGAAATAAGTAGAAGTATTTAAACTTTACTTATAAGAGGTTTTTTATAAGTCTGTTTGCAGGCATTTTATTTATAGATATATAGATAACTTAGAAGCTTCTTTTCTGATATTTCTGTTTTAACTATATATTATAAATATTAATATATCTTAAGTAAATGCTTAATCTCTCTCTTTTGCTTATAATAAGTCTGATTATTTATTAGTTATTATAATAGACGTTTTAAATATTATTAAGTTTAAATTTAATATCTTTAAATAGCCTCTAGAGAGCAACTATCTCTTTTGCTGTTTCTATTAGACTTAAGAGTTCTACTTTAATAGTTAAAGTTATAACTATTACTTATTAGGTTGCTTTTTATTAGATTAGTCCTCTAAATAGCATTATAAGATATCTTTATAAGGATCAATATATAGCTTTATTATTTATAAATAAAGCATCTATTGCAATAAAAAGCATTTAGATATCTATAAGTCTACTTTCTGAGATGCTGAAGCATATAGAAAGATATCTAGTCTTATATAGGTATTATATTATATGTTTTGCTGCATCTAAATGCTTTTAAGATAGGTTTATAAGGAATCTTAAGAGTAGTACTGCTGTGAAAGTAATATCTACTTATATAAATATAATAGTATAAAGTATTAATCTAACTATCTCTTAATAGATTTTAACTTCTTGAATTATTGCTTATCTTAAGTTCTTCTTAAGATCTATCTATAGAAGTAGTGTTAATAGGTAAGTAGCATTTTATAAGTTAAACTTTTAAGCAATCTTTTTAATATATAAGTTATAAACTAGAAATATCTTTTAAGCTTTCTAATCCTTTATAACTTATACTCTAAAGTACTATTTAATATCTCTTTGCTCTTTAATCTTATATTCTTCTTTAATTCCTTTAATAATCTTACTAGCTTTCTTTTAGTAATCCTTATAAAAAAGAACTAGAAAGTTATCTATATAAAAGACTACTATAACCTTTTAGTTAAGATCTTAGAAAAAATATAAATCCTCTTTTAAGTCTTATAGACTAAGTCTTATAAGAGTTAAACTAAATTCTTTATATTAGAGGAGCAAAATATCTTAAAGTCTATATAGAGCTCTATCTAGCTTAACAATATATCTTACTAAAGATTTAAAATGCTTTATAAGTTCCTTTATCTTTTAAAGTAGCTTATAAATAATTAGTTCTCCTCTTTTTAGCATTTTAGCGTTTAGAAATATATTAACTATATTGTATTAAAGGATTTTATAATCAAACTGAGCACTAATTGCTATTATAACTTAGAAGGTTTTTAATATAAAGGTTGCTATATAGGTATTCTTAAGATCTTCTAGTTAGAGGTCTTCTCTCATAATAATTTAAGCTTTTATTTCTATAAGATATCTATTTATATTTAATTTATAAGTGAAAACTTATTTTAAGAGAAGGGGCTTTAAGTGTGCTCTTAAGCAGTTTAAAACCCTCTATATCCTAAAGTTAATAATCTTTTGAAGTTTCTTATAGTATACAGTAATAAATAGCTTCTAAAGTTATCTTAAAAGCTTCTTTATATCCTTCTAAGTCTTTAGGAGCAGTAGTAGTTCTAAATAATAAATTTTCTTAGATTATAAAAAGAGTTCTAAAGGCAGTTTTAGTATTAAGCTTTTAAAAGTTTAGCTTCTAAAGGGTTTTTCAGATTTTAACTTTATTATTTTATAAAATATATAATAAAGTCTTTTGCTTTCCTCTATTGCCTTTTATTTCTCTAGCATAAAAGTAGCAAAAAAGTATTTTTAATCTTATTTATTAAATATTATAACTTCTTCTACTATATTAATAGAAATATTAGAGAATATAGCAAATATACTCTTTAGATTGCTTTAAAAGCTATTCTCTTTATAAAAGTAAGTTTAAGTGTAAATCTTCTTTATATAGATATGCTTTTTCTATAGCTTAAAAGGTTCTTTTTATATATTATTAAGGTTAAGTTATATCTTAAGAAGAAGAAAGTCTTTATAAGTGTTATTTATTTCTATTAGTTTAAAGTCTGTTATATCTCTCAGTAGGGGTTTTATTCTACTAGTTCCTAATGCTTTATAAGATTTAAGTCTAATAATTATAGCATCACTCTTTAAGCTTTTATTGCTTGCAGACTTTAAGTTTTGCTTAAGAGGTTTACCTCTGAGATTTTAGCCTGTTAGTTTAAGAGATGCTTTAGAAGTGAGAAAGCTATACTAAATGTTCTTAAGCATAATCTTCTGATTTTCTATACTTTATAGCAATTATTATACTATAATTCCTTTATTAAAGATAAAATCAATCTTATTTAGAATACTAAAGCTTATAAATATAGCAGAAGTAGAAAGTAATTCTTTAATTTCTTTTATAATAGATCTTATAACTATAAGCTTTATAGCTTCTTTAGCATTCTGTTTTAAGTAGAACTTACTCTTATTAAATATAACATTTTATAAGATAATAACTTTTCTAAGCTTTAAGATCTAAATCTTATAGAGATTATATATGTTTAATATATATTTTATAAGGTATCTAATATAGCTTTATAAGACCACTTTAAACTTTCTTCTCTTTATTCCTCTTTCTCTTTCTCTCTTAAAGATATATGCTTTATAACTATAAGTATATATTTCTCCCTAATAAAGTTAAGTTTCTAGGCTCTATAAGATGCTATAGGCTAATACTTAAGTATTAATATATTCCTTAAACTATTCTTTTTCTATTTTATTAAGGAACTTCTATTTTGTTAATATATAAGAACTTATATTATATAGAAAAATCCCTATAAGCATTAATTTATTCTATAGTTTAATTAGAAGCCCTACTGCATAAAGCATCTATATACTTTATATAATTGCCTTTTTTCCTGCTTTTTCCCTTCTTCCTATTAGTTCTTTTATATAAAGCAGGAGAAGTTTAATATTAATACTATTCTTATAAGCCTACTGCTAGTATTTAGTTATTCTTTAGATCATAATAACAGATCTATTGATATCTTGCTATATCTTATATATAAGAAGTCCTTTCTATTAAAAAACCTAGTTCTTAAAAGTTTAAAGCATTTAGAAAACTTTATAATAAGTTTTATTTATAAAGTAGAACTTAAAAAGCTTTTCTATATATTTATCTTTTATAATAAGAAGCTAGAAAGCTTCTAAGCAAGCTTCTAAGTAGTCAAATAGATCTTAAGAGATATATTAATATAGATGTCTACTCTTAAAGTTAAATAGTTCTTATAAGATAACTTATTATATATAAGTTATAGAATAATATTTGCATTCTAGCTAGGTTAGTCCTTTAATCTTTACCTTCTAAGCGTTTTATATTAAATGCTTAAAAGCCTTTTAGCTAAAATATCTAGCTTATAAATGCTAGAGATATATATTATCTTCTTAAATAAGCTTTAAGTAATATAAAAGTTACTCTTAAAAGGTTGCAGCTACCAATTAAGTAATATTTATAACTTCTAAGTAGCTTATATTAATATAAATTTATAATAAGAGTAGAATAGAGTAATTAGAAATAAATTTATATTTAAAAAACAAAATATTATTAATATATTTAAGCTTTTAGAGTAGAATGCTAGCCTCTTTATAGTATATCTTATTAGTTCTTCTATTCAGTTAGATGCTAGCACTTTTAAGAGAGAATTCTAAAATTATATTAGTCTTAAATCTCTTAATATAATAAATATTTATAAGAATAAAATCCTCTATAAGCTCTCCTTATAGTTTATAGAGTATATTTAAAAAGACTTTTATGCTAACTCCTCAGACTGTAAGAACTTAATTTCTTATAGCAACTTTTTTTAATCTCTTAAGATTTTTATAATTTTATGAATAAGCTAGATTATTAATAATATAGTTTAAAGATATAGTATTATAGATAGTATAAAGCTATAGAAAGTTTTTTATTTTATTAGTTATATTAAAGATTGATCTAAGCTTACTTCTTAGTTCTTTATAAGCAGATAGATCTAAGTTTAGCAGTTTTATAAAGATAGTAACTATTTTGTTAAAAAAAGTTTTCCTTTCAGCAGTATATCTTTTTGCTTCTATAATATCTTTTGATTTAATTTATCTTTTACTAATAAGGTTCTAATAGATTAGTTTCTATTTCTTTAAGAGTGTTTTAGTTTTAATATTATTTTAGATTTTAGCTGTTACTTATAAAAGATTTTAGTGAGAACACTTTCTAATAAATATAAGTTTAACTCTTGCGCAATCTTTTAGGAACTATATATGCCTTGCAGCTTGCTTCTCTTTAATAAATTTTCAGTATAAGCACTCTTTAGCCTCTTTAAGCATTTCTAAGTCTTAAAACTTCTTATTTTTATTTAATTTGCCTTTAGATTTTATATCTCTTAAGTTTAAGCTTAAAGCTTAAAAGTTATCTAGTTAGCCTCTAATTATTGCAAACAACTTATTAACCTTTATTTTCTTCTAATAAGTATTTAAATAGATAATATTAAAAAGGATTTTTATATAATATATAATATTTAGAATTAATTTAAATATTTCCTTATAAGCAATAAGCTTTTAGATCTATTACTTAGCTTATTTAAAAGTAATTCAAACTTCTATAGCTTAAAAGAAAGTCTTTACTATAAGAGCTTTATAGATATTAGAGATCTTATAAGTTAATACTTAGTAGTAGCAATTTATCTATTAGTTATAGAAGTCTATTAGGTTTATAGTTATATAAACAGCCTTATAAAAAATAGCTATATAATTCTCTTATATAATAGTCTTTATAGTTAACTTACTCCTTATAAGCTATTCCTTAAAAAGTCTAACTACTATCTAAAGAGAAAATAAGTTTTTATTTAAAATATCTAAAGTAGTAGAGCTTATAAAAGATTGCAGAATTAAAAAGGCTTATAAGAGATTTATGCTTTTATCTATCTCAGAAATATCTAGTTCTTTTAAGTTAGTTCTAGTGAAAAGCTTATATCTTAAGACGCTTATAAATAAAATACTAGCTTTATCTATCTTATTTAAGATCTAAAGCTGAATTATATTTATAAATTTAATATTAATGCTTATAAGTAGCTAGTTTTAGATATATCTTAAGAGTTATTCTTTAGTTTTTCAGTTATTTTAGGCTTCTGCAGCAGAAATACCTTATTATTTAATAAACATTCTATATCTAACTTAAAAAAAAGAGTTTTTAAGCTTTATAGCTTTCAGCTTAGTCAGCTTAAAAAAGGCTTAACTTTAGATTAGCATAAAAGCATTAAGAACTTATATAATATTATTCTCACTAATAAGTTGCTACTAAAGATTAATATTATATCTTAAAAAGTCTACTTATCTACACTTAGTTATTTACTTAGAGATCTATTTATTATAAACCTCTCTATTCTGCTTATTAAGAAGTATAAAATACTTCTTAAGAGAAGATATATTAATTCTATTTCTACTCCTAAAGTTAAACGCCTTAAGTCTATTTAGATTAATATATTTCCAGACGTTATAAACAATATAAATAACCTTAAGATAGTTAAACTAAACTAGCTAATCCTCATAAGTCTTCAACTCAATCTATATAGCTTTAAAGCATAAGTCTATTTCAAAAGCTTTTCTAAAAGAGTGAGATATCTTATAAATTATAAAAATTAGTTATAAAAGTATAAAAAGAGAAGAAAGAAACCTGCTCACTCTATAAGATGTTCTAGCAGTAATAAAGAGGTTAAATTAAAGTTCTAATAAGCTAAGCTTATAACTGCTGAAAGCTAGCAGTTAAAAGAGACCTAAAGAGTTTATAAAAAGGTATATATTGCTTAAGAGAAGTTTACCTTTATGAGCATCTTTAAATCGTAAGCTTGCAAGGCCTATGCTAGTTATATAACCTACTCCCTCAGTAAGGCTTACTGAAAGGCTGCGCGAGGCAGGGAGCGTATCATGAGGTAAATCGCCATATATACCTTTTTGCTTAGATTTAAATAAGAGAAATTCTATTTTAAACCTTTCAGAAAAGTTACTAAAATTATATATAAAATATATAGCAGAATAATAATTATAATATTTATTTTAATATTATAAGCTATTATTAGTCTTTTAGTATAAATAGTGTAGAAAACTTTTATATTATTATAGAATTTTAAAATAACTAAGCTTTTAGAGTTTAATATATCTACTTTATTTAGAACGTTAAACTTCTATTCTAAGAGAAATCTTACTTAAAGGTTTTTAACTACTTAAGTACTAATATAAACTTAAGCTGTTATATTAATACTATTAATATAGCTTTTAATAAGCAATAAGAAAGTAGCTTATTCTAATATCTTTTAGTTGCTAATACTTATAAATATAATTTTAGCTTTATAGTTTAAGTTATAGTTAGAGATAGTTTGAAAGAAGCTATTAGTAATTATATAATATTAAGCTTTTAGGTTAATATAACTTATAAAAAGCATTCTATATAGCATTACTTTAAATATAATTTTAGTATATATAATGCTATATAGTTTTTAGTTTAAGTTATAAATAGTTTATAAGATCCTAATAATAGTTAGCTTATTCTAATTATTTTCTGCTGCTAAATAAGCTTAAGTATATCTATAGTATTAAAGCTATTAAGCAGTATTTAATATTATATTGCAGTTATTATATATAGCAGATAAGCTATATATATCAGTATATTTATTAAGGAAAAAGATATCTATTAAAGATAAGCTTAGCTTATTAACTATATTAATATATTTAATATTTAATAAGTTATAATTTAGGTTTAATTTATTATCTTTTTTAATAGAAATATTTTGCTTATTGCTAATAAAAAAGACTGTAGTAACTTAATAGCTTTTAATAGTTATTAAAAAATAAACTGTTAAGTTATAATCTCTATTATTATCTTAAGCTTTAAATACTATATCTTCTATAATAAAGCTAGCTATATTAATACTTTTCTTTAGTATATACTAATAGTATATTTTATTATTAAGCTTATGCCTTATAGATAATTAATTAGCTATCTATATAAATAGTTTTCTATTTCAGTTTTAAGTATTATATATTAACAGCTTTTATTCTTTTTTATTAATAAGGAAAAGCTGTTCAGTTAGGTTAAGTAGTAGGTTTAATTTAAGTTTGCTTATTTATAAATGCTTTAGCTGTTTATTATCTGTTCTAACAGATTGCTTTTTATTAGTATATTATTGCTTTAAGTTAGTTAATATAATAATTTTATTTAATATGCTGAAATATTATAGCTTTTAATTATAGTTTATAAAGTCTTTTTATTAGCTATTATAGTAATTTCTCTACTATTCTTTATTTTATCTATAAAATATTTTAATAAATTTTTTGCAGTTAGTAGTAAATATTAAGCATTTTATTCTTACTATTAGTAGCAATATTAGTTTATTATAAACTATAGCTATATATTTAAATTTTAGTTTTTCAGCAGCTTTAGCTAACTACACTATTTATGCTGCAAAAATATATATATTATATTAGTTAAAGATATTATCTAAAATATATCATTTCTTTTTAAGATATATTTTAGCTTTCTTATAAAGCAATTAAAATCTTTCTTTAAAAAGCTATTTCTAATAGTTAATAGCTATATCTCTATGCTATAGCTATAAATATATAAAATCATTTAGATCTCTGCTATACTATTCTACTATAGCTCTAAAAAGGTATTAATAAAGGTTTAATATCAGCATATTATAATGCTTAAGACTATATTCTATATATCAGTTAATAAAGTCTAAAAATATAAATACTTTCTGTTATACTATCTTAATCTTTTCTATTTGCTAATATAGTTTATCTTTAAAATATTTTAATAGATCAAACTATTTAATATCTTCTAAGTGAAATCTTATTTATTTAACTTACTTTATTAAAGCTGAAGTATAAATTAGTAATTAGCTAAAAAGCATCTTTTAGATAAAAAGCTAATAAAAGCTGTTTTAAGTAATAATATAGAAATTTAAATTAAGTTTTATACTAAATTATATATTTCTTTATTATAGAACTTCTTCTATATTTTAATATTACTCTCTAAAAAGTAAAAGTTTTAATATTTAGCTATTTTCACTTATATCTTTATATTAGCTATAATAGCTTAACTAATTTTATTAAGAATTTATTATTTTAATAGTAAGTTATTAAAAAGGTTAATTTTAGTTAGAAAGAGAATTAAGCAATAATTATATTATAAATAGTTAGAATATTATAAAGTTAGATAAATATTAAATTTCTAGTAAAAGACTTAATAAATATTAAGATTGCTATTAATACTAATAAGAAGTATAAATATTTAATATAAAGTTTTTTATAAAGTTTAATAAAGATATTACTGCTAAAAGCAAATTTTTAGTTTCTATAGTGTTAATAGTTTTAAATCTAGCAATATTATTATATATTAGATCTTTTAATACCTTTTTATCTTCAGTCATAAGCTTTAAAGCGTTCAAACTTAAATATATAATATATATTAAATTAAGTTAAATCTAGTAGTTATAGCTTATATAAAATCTAAATAAAATATCTGCTTATCTTTTAGAGGTTTCTAGCCTTTTCTTCACCTTTACTTATACTATATAGTTAACACAGTTAGCTATCTATTAAAAGTATAAAGCCTTAAGCTTTATTTTAATCCTCTAGTAAGTCTCTTAATAAATAATATAATATACTATTTCTAAGAGGTTTTTTTTATCTAATAATAGTTAATTTATAAATAGACTAAAATCTTTTTATAAAGCTATATAAAGTTTTATAATTTAGTTTAAATCTTTAGGTTTTAATAATTTATAAGCTATAGATCTTACTACTTAAGAGATATTACTAGAACTTATAATATTTACTAAATATTTAATAAAGATTTCAGTATTATTATTATTAACTAAGTTAAAATTATATTCTTTAAGTTAAAAAGGATATATATATAGAGATTAGCTATATATAAGTTAAAGCTTCTGATTAAGAGAATTAATATAGCTATAATCTTTAAGGTTATGCTACTATTTGATAAATACCTATATTATAGGGTGTATTAATAAGTATATATAAAGATATCTTCCTAATAGCTATCTCTATAGCTATAGAAAAGGTTATATCTATAGCTATACCTATAGCTATACCTATAGCCTTATCAATAGCCTTATCTATAGCCTTATTTATAGGCTTATCTATAGCCTTATCTATAGCCTTATCTATAGCTAATACTATGGCTATATTAATGCCTATAAGTGGGGCTATTGATCAGGCGTATTATACCTCTTAATAATATATATAGCTTTTAGTTATATAATCTTCTTCTAACTATAGTTATACTTATATATACTTATAACTTTATAATTTTTAACTTCACTTTAGTAATAATATAGTTTATAATTACTTAATTACTATAAACTATTAAACTATTAACTTATTAACCTATCTTTTTATATATTACTTATACTGCTATTAAATACTATTTTTACTACTACTTTACTATTTATTATTATTATTATTATTATTATATTATTATTAGTAATACTTTTGCTATATTATAGTCTATATAAGCTATACTTACTAATATTTAAGCTTTAAAAAACTGCTTCTACTTTAGTATTATAGAAAGCTTATTTAAAAAAAAAGCACTTTATAAAGTATATAAAGACTCTATTTACTTCTACTATTAAGTTTAAACACTTACTATAAATTAAATAGTATATTATAAAGTCTTTTTTAAAAGTATTAATAAAAGCTCTTTTAAAGGTTATTTTAATAATATACTCTTTATATTTATTAAGTTATATAAAGAAAGAATAAGTTTTATTAATTTTATTAATATGAAACTTTATAGTAAGCATTTATATATTATTTATATTAATAAGTATATTAAGCTTAAGGTATTTATATATAGGCTTAAGTGCTAATATTATAAAGGATTTATTATAAGTTATAAAGATAGGCTATTAATATAGGTTTAAAGATAAAAAAGAAGAAGAAGTATAGATATAAAGCTTTATATATAGTGGAGATTTTTTATACTTTTAGCTATAAAAACCTCTTAAGATATTTCTTTAGTTAAAGAGTTATCTCTTAAGTAGTAGTATTCACTTTATTAGAAGGTTTAGTAAAGCTGTTATTATAAAAGCTTTAGTAACTTATTTAGCTTTAATATAATTAGTTATATACTATATAGCTAGCGCTATTACTATTCTGTTAGTCTATTTAGCTAGAATGTATATTTAACTTTATATAGTAATATTTAGAAGGTTTACTTACTAGTAGAAATATATAAAGTTTTTATATTATTTTCTTTAACTAGTAGAGAGTATAAGTTAAAGTGCCTATATAGTGTTTCTAAAATTATGCCTGCAAATAGAGTATATTTACTATAGTCTTTTTATAGGGAGGCTGTGTTATAACTATAAACTTAAAAGTAATATATTAATTTAAATTAAGTTATTTAAATATTTATATATAGAAGAGAAGTTTAGTTTTAATATCTATAACTTTTAATTAGTTTAAAACTTATTAAGTAATATTTTTTATTTTAATTAATATAATAAGGTTATATTTATAGATAAAGTAAAAAAGAGAATATTTTATAGAAAATCTAATTATAAAATATTAACTAAGTCTTAACTAACTAAATACCTCTAAATAGAAGTTTAAATAAAATTAAATATAACTAATGCTATAAAATATATATAAGGCTAGAAATAATAATACTAGTAAAACTAATAAAACTATACCTATTAATTAAAAAAAAAGCTTTATACCTATTAATTATATTTTAATATATTAAAAAAGAAAATATAATTATAACTTAGCCTTATTAGAATAAAAAGTGTAATTAGATAAATTACTTATTATAGTAATTTATATAATTAGCCAAAAAGAATAAAAACTATATATTAAGTTAAGTATACTAAAAAGTATATATTAATAGAATATAAATTTCTTAAAGTTAATAATATAGTTATTATTAATAAAGTTAATATTAAGTTAGTATTTAAAACTAAAATAATAGATTTAAAACTAAAATAATAGAAACTAATAATTTATAACAAACTAATAAACTATAACTATAATAATACTATAGATCTAAAATATCTAAATCAAATTAAATAAAGCTGTAATAATTAACTTTATAATAAGGTTTTTATAGTTAATTACTTATTATAGTAATTACTTAATTAAGTAAGGATTTGCAAAAAAAAATATTATATATATAATAGATTTTTCTACTTAGAGCTAATTTTAAAGAAGTAAGCAATTCAACACTTTTATCTATTATATCACTATTACTATTTATTTCTCTATTATTATACTTTTATCTATTATTTTATTATTTCTAAGTTATATATTAAGATAATAAAATATTATTCTTTATAGATTTAATTAAGCTTTTTAATAAACCTCTTATTTTCTAAGTCTTTATTAATAATAAAAAGCCTATAAATCTTATAATAATAAATAATATCTTATTAGAGAAACTTAGCTATTATTTTTAAGTTAATATTCTTAAAAAGCTAATAAGTATCTATATAACTTATAAGTATATTATAAGCTTTAAATAAGAAATAATTATTAATCTTTTAGATATTAATATAAATATCTTAAAATAGAATTCTTAGAGGTATAAAAAAAATATAAAGGTTTTTAAATTACTTTAGTTAGACTTAAATATAAAGTAAATAGCTTTTAATTTTATTACTTATTATTTAATATATTTAGTAGCTTATTTAACCTATATAAATAAGTATTATAGTTTACTTAATACTTTTTAATTATATATACTTTAGACTTAATAGTAGCATTTTAAGTTATACTTAATCTTAATAAAGTATAGAAATAAAACCTTAGTATAAATAGTTATTAATACTTAGCTTAACTTTTTCTTAGTAGTAAAAAGTAAGTAGGTAAGTAGTAAAGCAGTAAAATATACTAATAAGAGCGTTATTTATAATGCTATCATTTAATTATAAGAATGTTATTTATAAAAGTATTATTTATAATAAAAGGAAGGAAATTAAATAAATATTAAAAAGGCTTAATATACTTATAAATGTGTTATTTATAATATAGCTAAAGCTTAGTGATAGCTTAAACCTATACTTAAAGGTGTAAACTTAATAGTATAACTCTTTATTATTATAGCTAAAAGAATTCTTATAGCTATAAGTATAAAAGCTTAACTACTACTTTAAATAAAGCTTTAAGCTTATTCTTTATATCTTCTGATATATAACTTTATAATATATTTCCCTCTTATTATGCCTATATATAAATTAAATGAAGCTAAGCTAGATAACTTAATTTATAAAACTAAAGTTAATAAAATTGTAATAGGTAGGCATTTAAATAATAGCTAACACTTAATTTATGCTAACCTAGCTTAATTAATCTAAAGATGCAGAAGGAAAAAGTCAGAAGTGAGGGTGCAGGCGCATAAAGGCTCTATAGGCGCACACAGCGCTTGCTATAGGTTATATGCCTAGTGTAGCGATTTACCTCACGATATACTTCCTGCCTTGCGCAGCCCCTCAGTGAGCCTCACTAAGGAAGCAGGTCATATGACTAGTACAGGCAGGGTTGGAATTTAGTTAAGTCAAGTCAAGTCAAGAGGTTGACTAGGACTAGGCTAGTCAAGTCACCTTATTGACTAAGACTAGGCTAGTTAAGTCAAGTCAGTTAATTTAGTTGACTTGACTTGACTAGACTAGCTGACTAGCTAGTTGACTAGCTAGTCTGACTAACTAGTCTAATAAAAGACTAAATAACTAATTATATATATATATAGCTAGTATATATATAAATACTATTAATTTATACTTATTATATATTTATTAATAGTAAATATATATAATATAACTTTTATTTATTATAAATAACTAATATATTAATAAATATAGTATTTTATTTAATTATTAACTAGTCACTAACTAGTTAGCTATTAATTGACTAGGACTAAGCTAGTTAAATCACCCTACTGACTAAGATTAAGCTAGTTAAGTCAAGTCAACTAAATTAAGTAACTTAAGTCTGACTAAACTAGTTGACTAACTAGTCTGACTAAATACTAGCTGACTAGTTTGCCAACCCTAAGTACAGGCCTCATAAGCTTACAATTTAAGGACGTTCATGAGGGTAAACTCTTCTTAAGTAATATATACCTTTTTATAAACTCTTTAGGTTTCTTTTAACTGCTAGCTTTTAGCAGTTATAAGCTTAGCTTATTAGAACTTCAATTTAACTTCTTTATTACTGCTGAAATATCTTATAGAGTGAGTAGATCTCTCTCTTCTCTTTTTATACTTTTATAATTAATTTTTATAATTTATAAGATATTTTACTTCTCTAGAAAAGCTTTTAAGATAGATTTTCACCTTAAAGCTATATAGATTGAGTTAAAAACTTATAAAGACTAATTAGTTTAGTTTAACTACTTTAAGGTTATTTATATTATTTATAATATCTAGGAATATATTAACTTAGATAGATCTAAGATATTTAACTTTAAGAGTAGAAATAGAATTAATATACTCTCTCTTGAGGAATATCTTATATTTTTTAATAAATAAAATAGAGAGGTTTATAATAAATAGATCTTTAAGTAGGCAACTAAATATAAATAAGTAGACTTTCTAAAATATAATACTAATCTTCAGCAGTAACTTACTAATAAGAATAATATTATATAAGTTTTTGATTGCTTCTATACTAACTTAAAGTTAAATTCCTCTTAAGCTAACTAAGCTAAAAGCTATAAAGCTTAAGGACCTCTTCTTCTAAGTTAGATATAAAATATTTATTAAATAATAAAGTATTTCTGCTGCAAAAGCTTAAGATAATTAGAAAACTAAAAAATAACTTCTAAGATATATTTAGAACTAGCTATTTATAAGCATTAATATTAAACTTATAAGCATAATTTAACTTTAGATTTTAAATAAAATAGATAAAGCTAATACTTTATTTATAAGCATTTTAAAATATAAGCTTCTTATTAAAACTAATTTAAAAGAACTAAATACTTCTAAAATAAATAAAAATATAGATTTTTTATAAGCTTTTTTAATTTTATAATTCCTTATAAGCTTTACTACTTTAAATATTTTAAATAAAAACTTATTTTTTCTTTAAATAGTAGTTAGACTTCTTAAAGACCAACTTATAAAGAGTAAGTTAGCTATAAAGACTATTATATAAGAGAATTATATAGCTATTCTTTATAAAGCTGCTTATATAACTATAAACCTAATAGATTTTCATAACTAATAGATAAATTACTATTACTAAGTATTAACTTATAATATCTTTAATACTTATAGAATATTTATAATGAAAACTTTTCTCTAAGCTGTAGAAGTTTAAATTGCTTTTAAATAGGCTAAATAATAAATCTAGAAGCTTATTGCTTATAAAGAAATATTTAAACTAATTCTAAATATTATATATTATATAAAAATCCTCTTTAATATTATTTATTTAAATACTTATTAAAAAAAAAAAAGTTTAATAAGTTATTTATAATAATTAGAGGCTAATTAAATAACTCTTAAGCTTTAAGTTTAAACTTAAAAAGCAAAACACTAAAAGTAAATTAAATAAAAATAAGAAGTCTTAAGACTTAAAAATGCCTAAAGAGGCTAAAGAATATTTATATTGAGAATTTATTAAAGAGAAATAAGCTATAAAGCATATATAGTCTTTAAAAGATTGCATAAAAGTTAAACTTATACTTATTAGAAAATATTCTCACTAGAATCCTTTATAAGTAACAGCAGAAATTTAGAATAATATTAAAACTAAAGCATTCTTAAAGAAATAGAAACTAATTTATTAAAACTTTATTAGTAAAAAATAGATTAAACTAGAAGATATTATAAGAGCAAAAGGATATACTGCTAAAGAAGAAACTTTCTTTAATAAAGTAGTTATTATCTTTATAAAACTATTAAATTTAAACTTATCTGCTTATAAGAAACTAAAAGGTAAACTTAAATTAATCTTTAATATAATTAATAAAACAAAAGACCTTCTATAGCTTTATACTATCTATAATACTATATCTTCAAACTATATTATTAATAACTTAATCTATTTATAAGATTATAAAAATCTCAAAAGACTAAAAAAAGTTGCTATAAGTAATTAAGTTCTTATAATTTAAAAAGTTGGTATAAAAGTATTTCTAAATATACTCTGTAAACTATAAAGAGAGCTTATAGAAGATTTTACTTTTATAAACGTTTTTTATATTAAGAGATTTAAAACTAATATAATTTTAGAATTCTCTCTTAAGAATGCTAGCATTTAGCTAAACAGAAAGATTAATAAGATATGCTGTAAAGAGGCTAATATTCTATTCTAAAAGCTTAAATATATTAATAATATCTTATTTTTTAAATATAAACCTATTTCTAATTATTTTATTCTGCTTTTATTATAAATCTATATCAATATAAGCTATTTAGAAGTTATAAATACTATTTAATTAGTAGCTATAACTTTTTAAAAACAACTTTTATACTATTTAAAGCTTATTTAAAAAGATAATATATATCTCTAGCACTTATAAGCTAGATATTTTAACTAAAAAGCTTTTAAGCATTTAGTATAAAACACTTAAGAAGTAAAGATTAAAGGATTAACCTAGCTAGAATATAAATATTATTCTATAACTTATATATAATAAGTTATCTTATAAAGACTATTTAACTTTAAAAGTAGATATTTATATTAATATATCTCTTAAGATCTATTTAACTACCTAAAAGCTTATTTAAAAGTTTTTTAGCTTCTTATTATAAGGGATAAATATATAAAAAAGCTTTTTAGGTTTTACTTTATAAATAAAACTTATTATAAAGTCTTTTAAATGCTTTAAACCTTTAAGAATTAAGTTTTTTAATAGAAAAGACTTTTTATATATAAGAAATAGCAAGATATTAATAGATCTATTATTATAATCTAAAGAATAACTAAATACTAATAGTAAGCTTATAAAAATAAAATTAATATTAAACTTCTCTCACTTTATATAAAAGAACTAATAAAAAGAGAGAAAAGAGCAAGAAAAGAAGTAATTATATAAAGTATATAAATGCTTTATATAGTGAAGCTTCTAATTAAACTATAAAACAAATTAATATTTATATAGATTTTTCTATATAATATAAGTCTTTATATATTAACAAAATAGAAGTCTTTTAATAAAGTAGAGAAAGAATAATTTAAAAAGCATATTAATATTTAAGCACCAGCCTATAGCATTTCATAAAGCTTAGAAATTTAACCTTACTAAAGAGAGATATATATTTATAGTTATAAATATATATATTCTTAAAAGAGAAAGAGAAAAAGAGATAAAAAGAAAAAAGTTTAAAGTAGTTTTATATAGCTATATTAGATATCTTATAAGATATATACTAAATATATATAATCTCTATAAAATCTAAATCTTAAAGCTTAGAAAAGTTATTATCTTATAAAATATTACATTTAATAAAAGTAAGTTCTATTTAAAATAAGATATTAAGAAAGCTATAAAGCTTATAGTTATAAAATCTATTATAAAAGAAATTAAAAAATTACCTTTTGCTTCTATTATATTTATAAGCTTTAGTATTCTAAATAAAATTAATTTTATTTTTAATAAGGGAATTATAATATAATAATTGCTATAAAGCATAGAAAATTAGAAAACTATACTTAAGAACACTTAGTATAGCTTTCTCACTCCTAAAGTATCTTTTAAACTGATAGGCTAAAATCTTAAAAGTAAACCTCTTAAGCAAAACCTAAAGCTTATTAGTAATAGAAGCTTAAAGAGTAATGCTATAACTATTAAACTTAAATCCTATAAAATATTAGAAACTAATAGAATAAAGCTTCTGCTAAGAGGTATAGCAGACTTTAGATTAATAGAAATAAATAATATTTATAAAGATTTTTTTTTTCTTAAGGTATAGCTTAACTTTAGTGATATATAAAAAAAACCTTTTAAGCTATAGAAAAAGCATATCTATATAAAGAAGGTTTATATTTAAACTTACTTTTATAAAGGAGGTAGCCTTTAAAGCAATCTAAAGAGTATATTTACTATATTCTCTAATATTTCTATTAATATAATAGAGGAAGTTATAATATCTAATAAATAAAATTAGAAATACTTTTTTACTACTTTTATACTAGAGAAACAGAAAGTAATAGAAAAAAGCAAAAAACTTTATTATATATTTTATAAGATAATAAAGTTAGAATCTAAAAAGCTTCTTAAAAGCTAAACTTTTAAAAGCTTAATATTAAAACTACCTCTTAAACCTCTTTTATAATCTGAGAGAATTTATTATTTAGAACTACTACTACTTCTAAGAACTTAAAAAGATATAAAGAAGCTTTTAAAATAGCTTTAGAGGCTTTTTATTGCTATATACTATAAAGAACTTCAGAAGATTATTAAATTTAAGATATAAAAGGTTTTAAACTGCTTAAGAGCACACTTAAAGCTTCTTCTCTTAAAATAGGTTTTTACTTATAAGCTAAATACAAATAGATATCTTATAGAGATAAAAGTTTAGATTATTATAAGAGGAGATCTCTAACTAAGAGATCTTAAGAATATCTATATAGCAACCTTTATATTAAGAACCTTTTAGGTTATAATAGCAATTAGTGCTTAGTTTAATTATAAAATCCTTTAATATAATATAGTTAATATATTTCTAAATGCTAAAATACTAAAAAGAGGGGAACTAGTTACTTATAAGCTACCTTAAGGAATAGAAAAACTTATAAAGCATCTTAAATCCTCAGTAAGATATATTATTAAGCTAGAAAAAGCTTTATATAGACTTTAAAACGCTGTACTTCTATAATATAAAGAATTTAGCTTAATTCTTATAAGACTTAGTCTGTAAGACTTAAAAGAGGACCTATACCTCTTTTAAGATCTTAACTAAAAAGTTATAATAATCTTTTATATAAATAACTTCTTTATTCTTTTTTATAAAGACTACTAAAAGAAAGCTTATAAGATTATTAAAAAAATTAAAGAAGAATATAAAATTAAAGAATAGAGAGATATTAAATAATACCTTAAAGTGAAAATTATAAAAGATTAAAAAACTTAAAAAATATTTCTAGTTTATAACTTATATATTAAAAAGATTACTTAAAAGTTTAACTTATAAAATACTACTTATTTATTAACACTATTTCTATAAATAACCCTTAAGAAAAACTTAAGGTAAGTAATAATTTAAAAAGTTAAAATCTATTAAGAGATAATTAAATTAATACTTTATACTGCTATTTTTATATAAATAAATATTACTTTTATAGTAGTACTGCTCTTAAGATTCCTTATAAACCTATCTTAAGAGCATTTAAATGCAATAAGATATATAATATAGTACCTATATAGAACTAAATATCTTGCTATATACTTTAGCATCTTAAGAGGTAGACTTATAGATGCTTAAATGCTTCTTATTATAATAGATATTTTATTTGCAGATAATAAAGCTATATATTAATCCTTATAAAGATATCTTATAATGCTATTTAGAAGATTAATTTAATAGAAAGCAACTTAATAAGTAATAGTTATAACTTTAATTATTAAAATAGAACTCTTAAGCTTAATAGAAATAGCAAAAGAGATAGTTACTTTTTAGAAATTATTTAAAGATATTAAACTTAAACTAAGTGATATTTAAAATATCTATTATAATAACTAATAGATAATCAGACTTATTATAAATAAAAAAGAGAGATTAAATACTTACTTAAAATATATTAATATTTATAATATATAGTTAAAATAGAAATATTAGAAAGAAAGTTTCTAAGTGATCTATATATTTATAAATAAAATACCTACAGATAGACTTATAAAAAACCTCTTATAAGTAAAGTTTAAATATTTCTATTCATTTTGAAACTTTAGAAATATAATATATCTAGTTATATTATACTTATAATATTGCAAAGTAAAAGCTAAGTTTTTTTTAGTTATATAAAACTTTAAAAACTATCTAAAAACCTAAAATATCTCTTATAAGATGAAAACTTTATAGATCTTTAAACTAAAATAAGCTATCTACTAAATATTAAAACATTATGCTTATAAGAAAACTATATTTATAAACTTAGTATAAAATGCTAAGCTTATAAATAGCTCTTTAGAGGTCTTTAGTAGAGAACTAAATTAAGTTGAGAAAACTTTTAATATTTTTAATAATATTAAAACGCTTTTAAAAGCTTAAATTAATCTTTTGCAAAAGATCTTCTAATTTTTTATTAATATTAGAAAAGTTATATTTAGAGATTTTATACTTTCTAAAAAGTATATATAATATATAAGTAGAGCAGCAGAGAATAATGCTTTATAAGTGTTAATAAGAAAAAGTAAGGCTTAAAGTAGTAAAAACTGAGGGTTTGCTTTGAGAAAAAAGAGGTAATATATTAGCTTATAAGATAGATAGAGTATTAAGGCATAAGATTAGTAGAGCGCTTTTAGTAACAGAAGATAATAGAGTATAAAGAGATTTATAAAATATAAGCTGCTACTAAGCATTAGTAATATTAGAACTTATATAAACCTTTTTAATAATAGGCTTAAAAGCAGATATATGTTTATAAGAATATTTAGTAGGAGTAGTCTTTATAACTAAAAGAATAAGAGAAAAAGCTTTTATAAAAAGATTGTTATTTTATAAAGGATAGATATTATAAGAGCTTTATTTGCTCTTTATTATTTTTTTATAATATATAGAAAGAGAAACCTTTATAATATCCTCTTTATTAGAATTTTTAATTAAATATATTTAGAATAACTATAAGGAATAATATTCTTAAGACTTCATACTTCTAAAAAAGCTTATAAGGGGAAGTATTATCTAGTAAAGTGTTAAAAAAAGAAGAAGCTTATAAAAAACCTTATTCTTTAAACTTTTTAACTTTTGTTTTACTTATACTACTTTTTTCTTAGTTATAAAAGACTTTATAGTAAGTTTCTCAGCAGCAGTAAGCTTTTAAGCAATAAGAAACTTATAAATCTTTAAGGTTTTATAATACTAAAAAATAAGAAAGTTCTTTTTATAAGCATTCTATATAGATTTTTAAGCTTTATAAGCTTTTAAAAGATGCTATATATTTATTAGCAGTAAAAATAACTTATAAGCTAAATAACTTACTCTTTAAGCCTTTCTAACTTTAAAAACAGAATAAATAAGCTTATATTTAAAAATAGCAGCATTAAGCTTTTTAGCCTTATAAGTAAGCTTATAAGAGATTATAATATACTTATTATAACTGCTTTTAAAGCAGAAATTATAATAGCTAAAATTAGTTAAGTGATAGCAATAAGTATAATAGTTACTATAACTATTACTTATAATATAGCATAAGTATTTATATTTATTAGGTTTGCTAGCTTTATAATTATAATTTTTATCTCCCTCTTTAGTAGAATAAATATTTAGAAGTAATTAGCTTATAAGCTTATAAAAATAAATAAATAAAACCTATTAAGCTTCTTCTAAGAAAATAAAAGCAAGATATTATTGCTACTATTTTAGTGAAATTAAGCCTTAATAAAGATATATAAGATATACTTTAGAGCAAAGTAAGCAGATAGACTTATAAGAAACAAAAAGAAGATAAACTTTTTATAAACTTAAGAGGCTTCTCAATAAGGTTTTCTTTAGAAGTAATAATCTCTTTATTATAACCTATTAGAAAACGCTTTAGTAGGCATTTCTATTTAGAAGAAAGAGCAATACTAAGATCTATATACTTATAAAACTTAAGAATTATAATTAAATTAAAATCTTTAAGAGAAAGATTAAAAAAATTAATTTTATTACTTTCTAATTTATAAGCAATAAAAATAAGCTTTTCTATTATTTCTTTATAAACCTATTTAGAAGTAGAAGTATAATTATTAAAAATAGTTCTAAGAGGATACTTATAGAGATGCTAATAAGAATAGACCTTAGAAGGCAGACCTTTATAAGCTTTATTAATAGAGTTTATAGCTAGATTAATCTTATTAGCAGAAAATATATAAAAAGATTATAATAGCACTTATTAAGCTTATTAGTTAAATTATAAGTATTATAAACAGCAGTATAAGCAGTTTAATTTCTTAAAACTTAGTTCTACTTAACTTATAATTAAAAGCAGTATATATAAGCAGTTTTATAAGCTATAATAAAACTTAGAGATTATATAATAAGATAAGAAAAAACTTATAAGAAGGATTATAAAAATATATAATCCTCAAGAGATAATATTATAATAGAAAATATAAAGAATAAATAATTATAACAAAATATAAAAGGTTATATAAGAGAAAAAGATAGATTTATATATAGCTGAAAAAGATTTTTCTTCTTTATTTATATTTAGTCAGTTAACTATTTTTACTTATAAATATAAAGCATATAAGCTAGCATAATTTATATATTTATAAAGCTGTCTAAATATATTGTAAGTTAAAAATGCTTATTAAGGTGCTTTCAACTTTAATGCAGAAGATAAGCTCTTAAGCTATTCTTTTTTTATAAAAAGTTTTTAGATTTTCTATATATATTTAGTTTTTATATAATTTATTT
Organism: Colletotrichum horii; assembly: GCA_027406005.1. NCBI lineage: Eukaryota > Fungi > Ascomycota > Sordariomycetes > Glomerellales > Glomerellaceae > Colletotrichum > Colletotrichum horii. Next base: position 3,923,916 of record JANVYB010000001.1, on the reverse strand, counting down.
TAGTTTATAAGCATTTTAATATATATACAAAGCATATTCAGCTGTTCTTATAGCTAAAGAGATATATAGCAATCTACCTCATAATATACTTCTTATCTTATGCAGCCCTTCAGTAAGCTTTACTGAAGAAACAGGTTATATAACTAGCATAGGCTTCATAAGCTTACAATTTAAGGATGCTTATAAAGGTAAACTCCTCTTAAGCAATATATATCTTTTTATAAACTCTTTAGGTCTCTTCTAACTGCTAGCTCTCAGCACTTAGGTATATAATACGCTCTTAAGTAGGTATAGCGCTAGCGCTATAATAGTACTCCCCTCTTCTCTATAGGTTTCTATCTATAGAAACTATCTATTATATATATAAAAGTAAAAATCTTAAGCTTATAAGCCTCTTTTTCTCTTTAAGTAATAAATCTATTAGTAGTAAATAGTTATAATAAACCTATTAGTAGTATTTAGTTATAATAAACTTAGTAGCTATAAGCTTATTATAAGTGTATATATATAGAACCTTTATATATTATATATTGTTATTATTATTATTATTCTCTTAGAAGTATTAGGCTTCTGAAGTAGCATTATTATTATTTTGTATTAGAAGCTTTTTGTTTATTATAGCAATATCTAACTATAATTATAGGTTTTTTAGTAGGTTTACAGCAGTTAGATATATATTATAAAAGCTTTATAATGCTACTAAGGCGTACTTAAATGCTTTTATATTATATTATTTAGGGTTTTTATTATAATTTAACTAGTTAATATAATATTATAACTTTTATTAGTGAATTTATAACTATATAACCTTATTAATTTCAAACTTAAGTTTATTAGTATATTTAATTAATAGTAGAAATATAGCATATTAGCTTAATAAGAGATTATTATTAGCTTTCTATAAGCAGCTTAAGTTAAAGGTGTTATATATTTAGCAGCTAAGTAGTAGGTCTATAATTTAGATATCTTTAAAGCTTACAGCTATAATCTAATATAATTTGTTCTATAATATTAATAGCTTTAGCTAAATTAGTAAGTGCTAGCTTTTTATTAATATTTAAATCAAATTGCTTACTATAAAGTTATTAAAGTAGCAGTTTCTATTTGCTATATAAGTATAATAGTGCTAAGTGACAGCTATCTAACCTAAGGTAATATATTAAGTATTATATATTTAGCTGATTATAGCTTAAGTATCTTTATAGTTTAGTTTATTCTAAGTATTATTAAACTTCTTTATATACTTCTTTTAGTTATAGTTTATTTTTAGCTTATAGTTTTATTTAATTTCAAAAGGTAATAGATTTATAGCTTTATTAAGAAGATAGATTTAAGTGAAGTTAGCTATAAGTAGCAGCTTGCTTTAGTTATTAGTATATTTATTAATTAGAATCTATAAGTATTACTAAAAGTATTAGTTTATAACCTCTATCTAGCTGTTTATTTATAAGTAGTTTATGTTAAATAGATTGATCTTTATGCTAATAATTTTATAAAGTTTATTCTAAAAGCTAGAAATAAACTAAGTTTTATAGTTTAAAATAATCTTATTAGAGAAACTGAAGTATAAAAATATATAGCAGAAGAATATTTAAACTATCTTTTATATTGTAACTGTTTTATAGCATAAAATAGATATTAAGTGCTTAGAAAGTTAGCAGATTATAACTTAAACAGCATTATAGCTATAGTAATCTTTTAGCAGTATTATAAAGTTTATTATAATAAATTGCTAAAGTTATATAGAGATTAGCAGCAGTTTTACCTTGCTAAAAGTTACATCTTATAGCTTTTATACTTATTAATAGGTATAATAGTTATAGATATACTGCTTAATATTATTATTTAGGTTTTACTAGTAGTATTAGCTTTTAATAATTTTAGTAGTTTTATTTTAACTAAAGTATATTAAAAGCTACTAACTATAAACTTTTTATATAATATATATATAGAGGTTTTCTTTTAATAGTATTACTATTTAGCTATTTATAAGTAGTAGCTTTTCTCTTTTTTTAACTGTTTAATATTTAGAATCTTTACTAACTAGAGTGTAATAGCTGTTAAAAGATAATATCTTTAGGTTTCTATTCAGCTATAAAATGTATTTTATAAGCAGCTAGCTTTGCAGTTTATCTATAGGCTTAAGAATACTAATTATAAGTTTTAAGGTAGCTGTAGTGTTTATAAGTATTTGCTGCAGTTCTTTTAGAACCTCTGAGGATAGTATAAAAAGTTTTAATATAACTTAAGTTTTATTAGCATCTTTAATATCTTTTTAGATATATAGATCTTTAGCTTTTTATAATAGTGCATTTATTAGTATGTTTTCTCAGTTTAATTAGTATTAAATTATAAAGTTATAATTAAATAGTAAGTTTATCTATTAGGTTTATCTTATATTGAAAAGTTATTTTATTATAAAAAACAGTAAAACTTAATAATTTATAATTATATTAAAATGCTATAAGATAGATATCAGTTCAATATGCTATTTTTTTAGTGCTAAAATAATTATAAGTATTTTATAGTTATAAATAGAATAATTTATTTCTATAGAACTTATAGTTTTTAAGAAAAAAGCCATAAGGTGTTAAAAGTTATTATTAAGCTGTTGTTATAGTAAAATATTTATATAAATAGAAATAAAAGTATTTATTTCAATATATATAAGTAGGTTTAAGTTCTAATATTATAAAATAGATATTAATAATAAAGCTACTTTTAAGCTCTTAAAACCTTCTTTATAATTACTATTCTATTTATATTTAATACTTTTAACTATAAGATAGTTTAGTAGTTAAGCTATTTTACTATAATTCCTAATAAAACGCTTATAGAAGTTATAGAACCTAAGGAATAATAACTGCATACTTTTAACGTTCTTAAGCAGCTTCTATATTCTAATAACCTCTATTTTTTAAAAGTTAGATTATAAACTTTCTATAGATATAATAAATTTTAGATATTTTATTTATATAATACTAAATTTATACTTCTTAATATTAGCCTATAGTTTTATTTTATATAGCTTATTTAAAACTTTAGTAATATATTTATAGTGCTTTATTAAGTTATCTAAATAAATCAGAATATTATCTATATATATAGTATAAAAGTTATTAAGATATTCTATTAAAATTTTATTTATATATTGTTAGTATATAGATAGGCTATTATAGAATTCAAAAAGTAAAACTAAATATTTATAGATATTAAGCTAAGTTTTAAATATTATAAGGTCTTTATACCTTTTAGTAATATAAATCTTATGAAAAACTTATTAAATATTAAGTTTAATATAGATTTTAGCTTTATATAAATATATAAATATATTCTCTATTAGTAATAATAAATATTAATTTTTTTTAGTTTCAGTATTTAACTAATAGTAGTTAATATAAAACTATAAGCTGCTATTATATTTATAAATAAATAAAGTAAGTAAAACTTAAAAGATATTATTTATTATAATAAATCTTTTATTTAAGTTATCTTTTAAGTACTTTTAGGTTGCTTTTAGCTCTTCTAGCAATTATTTATAAAATAGTAGGTATTAAAGTTTATTCTAGCTGCTTTCTGTTAGTTTGATCTTATAGTTATATAATTAGTATAGTATTAGTTTGTTACTAGTAGTTTTACTAAAAACATCAGCTTATAGCTATAGCTTTAGTAATAAGTTCTCTTATATTAAGTGCTAAGTTTCCTCTATATTATTATATAATAGGTCTTTTACAGCTTATTTCTTAGCTTTTTTATAGTTAATAATCTTATTAAGTTTATATAGTAATATTATGCTAACCTCAGCTGATTTAGTTTTTATTTAGTACTTAAAAGATATTATATTAATAATTAGGTTTAGTATATATTTAATAGATATAGCTTTAAAAGATACTAAGTTCTATAGTTATAATAAATATTATTCCTTATACTTAATAGTTTTGCTCTATAAAATATACTTTATTTTATTTATAGATTTAGTAGTATCTTCTTATTATATATATAATAGTAATATAAGCTGCTTAAAGATCTTTACTAGCTAAGAAGCTATCTTCTTATTATAGGTAATAATATTAGCTTTAAAAGCTTTTTAGTAGCGCTCTATATCTAGCTGGTATTTAAAATTAATTTCATTTAGTATAAGTAGATCTTCTGCTTACTAAACAATTATAGATAGAAAATCCTTAAATAGAGGTATATTTTTAGGCTAGTTTAAGCGCCTACAGCATATATCTAGAGATATATTATAGTATTTAAACTATTTGTAGCTAAACATTATATTATACTAGCTGATATCTAGTTACAAAAAGAGTGTCTTTAGAAAGATTTAGCAGTTAATATATAAATTAACAGTTTATACTATATCTATAGCATCTAATTATTCTCTATTAAATTTAAATATAGAGATAAACTAATTTAAAGTATACTAAGAGGTTTAATAAAAGATTTTTAGTAATATTTATAAATATAAGTATATAAATCTATATCTATTTATTTTAATATTAAGTAATATATATATATAAAAATACTATATCTATTAAAAGCTATAATTAATTTTATTTTAAGTAGCTATTTGCTAATAAAGTGTTATAAGTTAATAGATAAAAGCATAAAATATAAGTTTTATATACTATTAGTCTCTTCTAGCTAGAAGTCTGCTTTAATTAGAGGCTTTAGTTTTCTAAGCTAATCCTACTCTCTATAATAAATTCTTTAAGCTTTATAATATTTATAGCAGCTTTTTTTATAAAGTAGTTTTTAGAGATATAATCAATCTTACTGCAGCTATAATAAATACTAAAGGCATATAAAGCTTTATATACCTCTATATCTATATAGGTTTAAGTCTTATTAGCGCTAAAATAGGTCTCTCTAGTGCTAAAGCTTCTAGCTAAAGTAAGATATATTCTAGCAGGCATAATGCTACAAATAGCAGTAGAGCAGCTTTTAGTCTTTTTATAGTTTATATTTATAATATTAGTAACTTTAGTGATATAGTTAGTATATTAATAGAAGTTGCAGCTATTTTTAGTGAGATATTAGTTAATAACAGCATTTTAAACCTATAGGGGCAGCTTATTATAAAATATATAATGCTAATAATCTTCTTCAACTTTAGCTTTATAAGCTTTTTAAATAAAAATATTTCACTAAGCTTAAATATTATTATATAAAATTATAAGTTTATTTAAGTTATAGCAGATATCTTTAAAATAGGTTAAGCTGATATAGATATTCTCTAGCTGCTTAAGTAAGCTAGTGGTATTATTAATCTTATTAGAATAGATAAATATAAGTAAAATAAAGTTTATAATAGTACTGCTAATATAAGATATAATTTAATTTATTTTTATATTATTATTATATTTATTATTTATAGCATAAAAATAAATTTAAATATAATATAGCTAAAACTTAAACTTAAGGTTTTTGCTATTTTTATTATTTTATATACTAGTGAAAATAGAGATTTTAATACTTTTAAATAGAGCTATAAAACTTTTATTAAAAGCAGTTAATAGACAAATTTTTTTATAGAAATGCTTATTATTATCTTTAAGTATCTAAAAGTAGTAAGTTAGCATAATTAATATATTATTTAGAAAGGCAATTAGTATAAGTATAAGTAGCTTTAGTAGTAAGCATCTAAAGGATATAAAAAATATACAGCTTTACTTAGAAGACTAGTTATTATAAATAGTAAGAAGTTCTTTTAATAGCATTTTATTCTACTATACTAACTTACTGTTTTAAGTTATAAAAGTAGTATTCTTTTCTATTAAAATAAAAACTTATTACTAAAAGTTAGCATTCTAAGCCTGAAAAGTAGTAATCTTATAGATACTACTAAAGTTAAGTAGAAATATAAGAAGCTAAATAGAATATTCTGCTTTTAGAGTAGTGATCTTATTATTAATAGCAGCTTTTTTAGCTTTAAAAGCTTTAATCTTAAAATATAATAAGTTCTCTATAGTAGTATTCTTATAAAAAGTAGAAGCTATAAACTAATTAAAAACTTCAGTATAACTTTTAAGCTATAATGCTTACTAATAAAAAGCTTTAATATTCTTAAAGATAGAGATAAAGTTAGTATATAACATTTAGGCTTCTCAGCTTTATATAGTGCGCTATAAGATCTAGCTAGCAATCTAAATAAAGAAGTTCTTAAAGTTATTTTTATATACTTTCTTAAATATATGCTTATTCTAAATATATTTCTCCTTATTACTAAAGAAATTAAAGTTTTAAAAGATAAATTTATTACTTTTAAGCTGCTTATATATAACCTTTATATAGTAGATATAAGTTTTAGTTATAATTTTAAGTATTAGGTTTTTAATAGGCTATAAACAAATAGAAAGATTAAAGTTTATTACAGCAATCTATAGTATAAAGGTATTAATACTTTTAGGTTAGGTGCTTATATAGTAGTAATGCTTATATAGCTGTTTTAGCAGCTTAAATATCTCCTATATATTTAGAACTAAATATAAACTGCTTATAGCATTATAGCTATATTAGCACTTCTTTTTGCTATTCTTATTCTTAGTAGGTTTTTTAGACTTATATACTATTTTAATTAATATAAGAAGGTATATAATTAATAAGATTAATAGATATATAATAAAATAAGGTATATTATAATTAGCATTTATAGCATTTAATAGTTAGTTAGCTTTTAACTAATAAATATAGAGTATATATATATAATAAGGTTTTCTGCTATAGATTAGCAGTTAGTACTTCTAAGGATTATTAATATTATACTTCTATTACTAGAGATAAATTAGTAGTTAATCTCTAGATATTATAATAAATAGACATTTAAATAATAGCTAACACTTAACTTATATTGATCTAGCTTAATTAATCTAGAGATATAGAAGGAAAAAGTTAGAAGTAGGGGTGCAGATGCGTGAAGGCTCTATAGGCGCGCGCAGCGCTTGCTATAGGTTATATGCCTAGGCATATAATGCGCTCTCAGGCAGGCATAGCACTAGCGCTATAACAAAATTAAAAGCTTTACTTATAGCAATCTTCTATATATTAATAAGAAAACTCTTTTTAAATTTACTTAGAAATATCTACTTAAGATTATAATTTATAAAGATTATATATAGATATTATATAGTTTTAAGATTAATATAGATATAGTTAAAGCTATTAATAATAATTTTAATATTTATAATTATTTTATAGGCTTTTTTAAAATAGCTAAAGCAGCTTAAAAGCTTAAACCTTAGTAAATTAAGAAGAGTAAATAGGTTAAAAGTATAGCTAATTGCAGTAAAGCTTTATATTAAAACTATATAGTAAGATAGAATATATTATTTATAATAATAATATAATAATATAAAGGCCTTAAGGCTTCTATACTTAGTAGAGCGATATAGATATCTAAATAGCAAAAGTGAAAAAGATAGATATAAATTAAATATAGTGTAAAGATAGAAGCAGCTAGAAGAAGATAGTTAAAGCTTATTATAATATATAAAGTTAGAAGAGTATAGAGGTAAAAAAGATATCTAAGTCTAAAAGTTATATAACTTAAAGGTTATTAGTAGAAAGCAAGAAGATTAGTCTAGCTTTTATAGTTAATACTAGTTAAATTTTATAATATAAGACTATTAGCCTCTTATTATTTAATATATATTATCTTAGATATATTACTTTTAAAGTTTAATATATATTATATTATAGCTTTAATATCCTCTTTTAGTATGTATATACTAAATTTACTTCTTCTATTTCTCTTTATTATTTTAGCATTTATTTAAAAAAGTATACCTTTTTAAAAGAGTTTTATTAATAATATAGAAATAATACTATAATCTTTAATTTATACTTAATAATACTTAATAATACTAAAAAAGCTTTTAATAATAATAATATTATTATATTTCTCTTATTTAATAGTTTTAATTACTTTATTCTAATTAAATCTATATTTTTTATTACTTACTATATAACTAAAGAAGTTAATAATAAGTTAGTAAATCTAAGATTTTAAGAGAAATTATAATATTAATAAGGTAAAATTCTAAAAAACTATATTTAGATTTATAAAATACTTAAAGATATATAAATATACTTTTAGAAATTAAATTATTTAGTTATTATTATATATTACTTTAAGCTTTTTAATAAGAATATTATTAAAGAAAAGTTAATAAATACTTAAATAAAATTATAAAGAATTTTTATTATAACTTTTATAAACTAAATAACTAAACTTAATACTTTTTAAAGTAAAATATATATTCTAAATAGCCTTGGAAATATAATAAAATTATAGTTAAGTTTTAGCCTAATGTATTAAATAAAACTTAGTTATATTTAGAAAATAAATCTAAAAAACTTATAATCTTATATTTAGTAAAATCTTCTAAGAATTTGTTAGCTTTTTGAAGAATAAAAATATCTTTAATATTAATCTTATTAATATTTATATATAAATTAATTAGCTTTATATTATTATTTATCCTAGTAATAAAGAACTATATATTTCTATATAACTTATAAGATTTTTTAAAAACTTTATATATAATTTATAATCTAAATATATTAATAACTTTATTTTATAAAACTTTAAAGATAATAATTCCTTTCTCTTATTAAGTAATATATAAAATAGTTTTAATCTTTTATAGTAAAGCTATATAAAGATTAATATAGCTATATTCTATAAAACTTTATAGCGATCTACCTCACAATATGCTCTCTGTTTTGCACAGCCCCTTAGTAAGCCTTATTGAGGGAGCAGGTTATATAACTAGTATAAGCTTTGCAAGCTTACAATTTAAGGATGCTTATGAGGGTAAACTCCTCTTAAGTAATATATGCCTTTTTATAAACTTTTTAGGTCTCCTCTAACTGCTAGCTCTCAGCAGTTATAAGCTTAGCTTATTAGAACTTCAATTTAACCTTTTTATTGCTGCTGGAATATCTTATAGAGTGAGCAGGTCTTCTTCTTTTCTTTTTATACTTCTATAATTAATTTTTATAACTTATAAGATATCTCACTTCTCCAGAAAGGCTTCTAAGATAGACTTTTGCCTTAAAGCTATATAGATTAAGTTAAAGATTTATAAAGACTAGCTAGTCTGATTTAACTACTTTAAAGTTATTTATATTACTTATAACGTCTAGAAATATATTAACTTAAATAGACTTAAGGTGTTTAACTTTAGAAGCAGAAATAAAATTAATATACTTTCTCTTAAAGAGTATTTTGCACTTTTTAATAAGCAGAGCAAAAAGGTTTATAATAAATAGATCTCTAAATAGATAATTAAATATAAACAAATAGATTTTCTAAGATATAATATTAATCCTCAGTAGCAACCTATTAATAAAAATAATATTATATAAATTTTTAATACTTTTATGCTAACTTAAAGTTAAGCTCTTCTTAAGTTAATTAAGCTGAAAGCTATAAAGCTTAAAAACCTCTTTTTCTAAGTTAAATATAAAATATTTATTAAATAATAAAGTATTTCTACTGTAGAAGCTTAAGATAACTAAAAAACTAAAGAATAACTTTTAAGATATATTTAGAACTAGCTACTTATAAGTGTTAATATTAAATTTATAAATATAATTCAGCTTTAGATTTTAAATAAAATAGATAAAGCTAATGCTTTATTTATAAGCGTCTTAAGATATAAGCTTCTTATTAAAACTAATTCAAAAGAACTAAATACTTCTGAGATAGATAAAAGTATAGATCTCTTATAAGCCTTTTTGATTCTGCAATCCCTTATAAGCTCTACTACTCTAAATATTTTAAATAAGAATTTATTTTCTCTCTAAATAGTAGTTAGACTTCTTAAAGAATAGCTTATAAAGAGTAAGTTAGCTATAAAGACTATTATATAAGAGAATTATATAGCTATTCTTTATAAGACTGCTTATATAACTATAAACCTAATAGACTTCTATAACTAATAAACAGATTGCTACTATTAAGTATTAACTTATAAGATCTCTGATATTTATAAAGCTCTTATAGTAAAGACTTTCCTTTAAGCTATAGAAGTTTAAATTGCTTCTAAGTAAGCTAGATAATAGATCTAAAAGCTTATTACTTATAAGGAAATATTTAAACTAATTCTAGATATTATATATTATATAAAAATTCTTTTTAATATTATCTATTTAAATATTTATTAGAAGAAAATAAAGGTTAATAGGTTATTTGCAATAATTAGAGGCTAACTAAATAACTCTTAAGCTTTAAGCTTAAACTTAAAAGGTATAAAATCTAAAAGTAAATTAAATAAAGATAAAAAGTTTTAGAATTTAAAAACACTTAAAGAGGCTAAAAAGTGCTTATACTGAGAATTTATTAGAGAGAAGCAAGCTATAAGGCATATATAGTCTCTAAAAAATTATATAAAAGTTAAACTTATACTTACTAGAAAATATTCTCACTAAAATCCCTTATGAGTGATAGCAGAAATCTAGAATAATATTAAAACTAAAGCACTTTTAAAAAAATAGAAACTAATCTATTAGAACCTTATTAATAAAAGATAGATTAAACTAAAAGATATTATAAGAGCAAAGAGATATATTGCTAAAGAAGAAACCTTTTCTAATAAAGTAGTTGCTATTCTTATAAGACTGCTAAACTTAAATCTATTTGCTTATAAAGAACTAAAAGGCAAATTTAAATCAGTCTTTAATATAATTAGTGAGATAAAAAACCTTCTGTAGCTCTATACTGTCTATAATACTGCATCTTTAAACTATATTATTAACAACTTAGCCTACTTATAAGATTATAAGAATTTTAAGAGACTAGAAAAAGTTACTATAGGGAATTAGGTTTTTATAGTTTAAAGAGTTAGCATAAAGGTCTTTCTAAATATGCTCTATAGACTATAAAGAGAGCTTATAGAGGATTTTATTCTTATAAATATTTATTATATTAAGAGATTTAAAACTAATATAATTTTAGAATTTTCTCTTAAAAGTGTTAGCATTTAGCTGAACAAAAAGACTGATAAGATATACTATAGAGAAGCTAACACTTTACTCTAAAAGCTTAAATATATTAATAATATTTTGTTTTTTAAATATAAATCTATTTCTAATTACTTTATTCTACTCTTATTATAAATCTATATTAATATAAGCTACTTAGAAGTTATAAATACTATCTAGTTAGTAGCTATAACCTCTTAAAAGCAACCTTTATACTACTTAAAGCCTACTTAAGAAGATAATATATATCTCTAATACTTACAAGCTAGACATTTTAGCTAAAAGGCTCTTAAGCATTTAGTATAAAACGCTTAAGAAGTAAAGATTAAAAGACTAACTTAGCTAAAATATAAATATTATTTTATAACTTATATATAATAAGTTATCTTATAAAAACTATCTAACTCTAAAAGTAGATATTTATACTAGTATATCTCTTAAGATCTATTTAACTACTTAAAAGCTTGCTTAGAAGCTTTTTAGCTTTTTATTATAAGAGATAAATATATAAAAAAACTTTTTAGGTTCTACTTTATAAATAAAACTTATTATAAAGTCTTTTAAGTGTTTTAAACTTTTGAGAACTAGGTTTTTTAACAGAAAGAACTCCTTATATATAAGATACAGCAAGATATTAATAGATCTATTATTACAATCTAAGGAATAACTAAATATTAGTAGTAGGCTTATAAGAATAGAATTAATATTAAACTTCCTCTACTTTATATAAAAGAACTAGTAAGAGGAGGGAAAAAGGTAGGAAAAGAGGCAATTATATAAAGTATATAGATGCTTTATGCAGCAAGGCTTCTAATTAAGCTGTAGGATAAATTAATGCTTATAGGGATTTTTCTATATAATATAAGTTTTTATATATTAATAAAATGAAAGTCTTTTAATAAAGTAGAGAAAGAATAGTTTAAAAAGCATATTAACACTTAGATATCAGCTTATAGTATCTTATAAAGCTTAGAAACTTAACCTCACTAAAGAGAGATATATACTTATAGTTATAAAGTATATATTTTTAAGAGAGAAAGAAAAAGAGGGATAGAGAAAAGAAAGTTTAAAGTAGTTTTATATAGCTATATTAGATACTTTATAAGATATATGCTAAATATATATAATTTCTATAAGATCTAAATCTTAAAGCTTAAAAGAGTTATTATTTTATAAAATGTTATATTTAATAAGAATAAGTTCTATTTAAAACAGAATGCTAAAGAAGCTATAAAGCTTATAATTATAAGATCTATTATAAAAGAGATTAAGGAATTACTTTCTACTTCTGCTATACTTATAAGCTTTAGTATTTTAGATAAAATTAATTTTATTTTTAATAAAGAAATAATAATATAATAGTTACTATAAAGCATAGAAAATTAGAAGACTGTGCTTAAAAACACTTAGTATAGCTTTCTCACTTTTAAAGTATCTTTTAAACTAATAGGCTAAAATTTTAAAAGTGAACTTCTTAAGCAAAACTTAAAGCCTGCTAGCAATAAAAGCTTAAAGAGTGATATTATAACTATTAAACTTAAATCTTATAAAGTATTAGAAACTAATAGAATAAAGCCTCTATTAAGAGGTATAGCAGACTTTAAACTAATAGAAATAAATAACACTTATAAAGACTTTCTTTTTTCTAAAGCATAGCCTAACCTTAGTAATATATAAAAAAGACCTTTTAAGCTATAGAAAAAGCATACTTATATAAAGAAGGTTTACACTTAAACTTGCTTTTATAAGGAGAGTAGCCTTTAAAGCAATCTAAAGAGTATATTTGCTATATTTTCTGATATCTCTATTAATATAGTAGAAGAAGTTATAATATCTAATAAGTAACATTAAAAACACTTTTTTGTTACTTTTATATTAGAGAAATAGAAAGCAATAGAAGAAAGCAAAAAACTCTATTATATATTTTATAAAATAATAAAATTAGAATTTAAAAAGCCCTTTAGAAGCTAAACTTTTAAAGGCTTAATATTAAAACCACTTTTTAAACCTTTTCTATAATTTAGAAAAATTTATTACTTAAAACTACTACTACTTTTAAGAACTTAAAAGAATATAAAGAAGCTTTTAAAATAGCTCTAAAAGCTATTTATTGCTATATACTATAAGAAACTTCAGAAGATTATTAACTTTAAGATATAAAAGGTTTTAAACTGCTTAAGAGTGCACTTAAAGCCCCTTCTCTTAAAATAGGTTTTTACTTATAAGTTAGATATAAATAGGTATCTTATAGAGATAAAAGCTTAAATTATTATAAGAAGAGACCTCTAATTAGAAGATCTTAAAAATATCTATATAGCAACCTTTATATTAAAGACCTTTTAGGTTGTAATAGCAATTAGTGCTCAATTTAATTATAAGATCTTTTAATATAATATAATTAATGTATTTTTAAATGCTAAAATGCTAAAAAGAGGAGAACTAATCACTTATAAGCTACCTTAAGAGATTAAAGAACTTATAAAGCACTTTAAATCCTCAGCAGAATATATTATTAAGCTAAATAGAGCTCTATATAGACTTCAAAACGCCCTACTCTTATAGTATAAAGAATTCAGCTTAACTCTTATAAGACTTAGTTTATAGAGCTTAAAAAAGAACCTATACCTTTTTTAAGATTTTAACTAAAAGGTTATAGTAGTTTTTTATATAGATAACTTTCTCATTCTTTTTTATAAAGACTACTAGAAGGAAGCTTATAAGATTATTAAAAGAATTAAAGAAGAGTATAAAATTAAGAAATAAAGAGATATTAAATAATACCTTAAAGTGAGAATTATAAGAGATCAAAAGGCTTAAAAGATATTTCTAGTTCACAATTTATATATTAAGAAGATTACTTAAAAGTTTAACTTATAAGATGCTACTTATTTATTAATATTACTTCTGCAGATAGATCTTAAGAAGAACTTAAAGCAAATAACAATTTAAGAGGTTGAAATCTATTAGAAGATAGTTAGATTAATATTTTATACTGCTATCTTCATATAGGCAGATATTGCCTTTACAGCAGTATTACTCTTAAGATTTCTTATAAACTTATCTTAAAAGCATCTAAATGTAGTAAGATATATAATATAGTACCTATATAAGACTAAATACCTTTCTATATGCTTTAGTATCTTAAGAGATAGACTTATAAATGCCTAAATGCTTCTTATTATAATAGATGCTTTATTTGCAGATAATAAAGCTATATATCAATCCTTATAAAGATATTTTATAATACTATTCAAAAGATTAATCTAATAGAAAGCAACTTAATAAGCAATAGTTATAACTTTAACTATTAAAGTAGAACTCTTAAGCTTAATAGAAACAGCAAAAGAAATAGTTGCTCTTTAGAAGCTATTTAAAGATATTAAACTTAAACTTAGTGATATTTAGAACATCTATTATAATAACTAATAAATAATCAGACTTATTATAAGTGAAAGAGAAAGATTAAGCATCTATTTAAGATATATTAATATTTATAATATATAGTTAAAATAGAAATATTAAAAAGAAAGCTTTTAAGTTATCTATATGCTTATAAATAAGATGCTTATAGATAGACTTATAAAAAACCTCTTATAAGCAAAGTTTAAATACTTCTATTTACTTTTAAACTTTAGAAATATAATGCATTTAGTTATATTATATTTATAAGATTGCAAAGTAAAGCTAAGTTTCTCTTATTTATATAAAACCTTAAAAACTACTTAAAAAACCTAAAATATCTCTTATAAGATAAAAACTTTATAGATTTTTAAATTAAAATAGACTACTTCCTAAATATTAAAACACTACACTTATAAGAAAACTATACTTATAAATTTAGCATAAAATGCTAAGCTTATAAATAGCTCTTTAGAGGTCTTCAGTAGAGAACTAAACTAAGTTAAAAAAAACCTTTAATATTTTTAATAATATTAGAACGCTCTTAAGAGCTTAAATTAATCTTTTATAAGAGATCTTCTAGTCTTTTATTAATATTAGAAAGGTTGCACTTAAAGACTTTATACCTTTTGAAGAGTATATACAGTATATAAATAAAGCAGTAGAGAATAATGCTTTATAAGCGTTAGCAAAAAGAAGTGAGGCTTAAAGTAGTAGAAACTGAAGGTTTGCTTTAAGAGGAAGAAGGTAGTATTCTATCTTATGAGATAGATAGAGTACTAAGGTATAAGATTAATAGAGCGCTCTTAGCAATAGAAGATAAAAGAGCATAAAGAGATTTATAAGATATAGGCTTCTGCTGAGTATTAATAGCATTAGAACTTATATAAACCTTTTTAACAGCAGGCTTAAAAGCAGATATATACTTATAAAAATGCTTAGTAAGAGCATTCTTTTAAACTAGAAGAATAAGAGAAGAAGTGCTTATAGAAAGATTATTGCTTTGCAAAAAATAGATGTTATAAAAGCTTTTCTTGCTCTCTATTACTTTTTTATAATATATAAAAAGAGAAACCCTTATAATATCCTTTTTAATATTCTTTTTATTAGAATTTTTAATTAAGTATACTTAAGATAACTAAGAGAAATAGTGCTCTTAAGACTTTATATTTCTAAAAAAAACTTATAGAGAGAGGTATTATATAGCGAGAGGCTAGAGAAAGAGGAAGCTTATAAAAAACCTTACTCTTTAGCTTCTGCTTTATTTATACTACTTTTTTCTTATTTATAAGAGATTTTGCAGTAAGTTTCTCAGCAGCAATAAGCTTCTAAGCAGTAAGAACCTTATAAATCTTTAAGGTCTTATAATGCTGAGAGGTGAGAAGGTCTTCTTTATAAGTATTTTATATAAACTTTTAAGCTTTATAAGCTTTAGTAAGATGCTATATGCTTATTAGCAATAAAAACAGCTTATAAGCTAAATAACTTACTCTTTAAGCCTTTTCAACTTTAGAGATAGAATAAGCAAGCTTATATTTATAAATAGCAATATTTAGCTTTTTAGCTTTATAAGCAATTTTAAGGGGGATTATAGTATACTTACTGTAGCTATTCTTAAAGTAGAAATTATAGTAGCTAAGATTAGTTAAATAGTAGCAATAAATATAGTTATTGCTATAACTATTGCTTATAATATAATATAAGCATTTATATTTGTTTAGCTTTCTAACTTTATAATTATAGTTCTTATCTTTCTTTTTAGCAGAA
The DNA here is from genome assembly GCA_027406005.1 of Colletotrichum horii. Classification (NCBI taxonomy): domain Eukaryota; kingdom Fungi; phylum Ascomycota; class Sordariomycetes; order Glomerellales; family Glomerellaceae; genus Colletotrichum; species Colletotrichum horii. Next base: position 3,907,764 of record JANVYB010000001.1, on the reverse strand, counting down.
TGAACACTTAGAAGTAGTTAGCTTATAAGCTTATGAAAATATATAAGTAAGGCTTATTAGGCTTCTTTTGAGAAGATAGGAGCAAAATATTGCTGCTACTGTCTTAATAAGACTAAGCTTTAATAGAAGTGTATAAGATATGCTTTAGAGCAAGATAAGCAGATAAACTTATAAGAAATAAAAAGAAGATAAACTCTTTGCAGACTTAAGAGGCTTCTTAATAAGGTTCTCTTTAGGAGCAATAATTTCTTTATTATAACCTATTAAAAAACGCTTTAATAGGTATTTCTGCTTAAAAGAAGAAGTAATATTAAGACTTATTTGCTTATAAGACTTAAAAATCATAATTAAGTTAAAATCCTTAAGAGAAAGATTTAAAAAATTAATTTTATTACTTTTTAACTTATAAGCAGTAAGAGCAAGCTCTTCTGCTATCTCTTTATAAACCAACTTAATAGCAGAAGTGTAATTATTAATAAACTTATTGAAAATAGTACTAAAAGAGTATTTATAAAGATGCTAATAGAAATAAACCTCAAAAGGTAGGTTCTTATAAGCCTTATTAATAGAGTTTATAGCTAAATTAATTTTATTAGCAGAAGATATATAGAAAGATTGTAAAAACACTTATTAAGCTTATTAGCTAAATTATAAGCATTATAAGCAGCAGTATAAGCAGCTTAGTCTCTTAAAACCTAGTTTTACTCAGCCTGCAGCTGAAGGCAGTATATATAAGTATTCTTATATGCTATAATAAGAACTTAAAGATTATATAATAAGATAAGAAAAAACTTATAAGAAAGCTTATAAGGATATATAATCTTTAAAAGATAGTATTATAATAGAAAATATAAAAAATAGATAATTATAATAAAATATAAAGAGTTATATAAAAAGAAAAAATAAACTTATATATAGCTTAAGAAAATTCTTCTTCTTTATTTATATTTAGTCAGTTAACTGCCTTCACTTATAAGTATAAGGCGTATAAGCTAATATAGTTTGCATATTTATAAAGCTGTCTAAATATATTATAAGTTAAAAATGCTTATTAAGGTGCTTTTAACCTTAATATAGAAGGCAGGCTCTTAAGCTATTCTTTTTTTAAAAAGAGTTTTAGATTTCTATATATAATTAGTCTTTATATAATTTATTTTTAGCTTATAAGCATTTTAATATATATATAAGGCACTTTCAGCTGTTTTTATAGCTGAAGAGGTATATAGTGATCTATCTCATAATATGCTCTTTGCCTTATGCAGCTCCTTAGTAAGCCTTACTGAGGGAGTAGGTTATATAATTAGCATAAGCTTTGCAAGCTTATGATTTAAGGATGCTTATGAGGGTAAACTCCTCTTAAGAAATATACACCTTTTTATAAACTCTTTAAGTCTCTTCTAACTGCTAGCTTTCAGCAAATATTAATATAATAAGCTTAAACTTTATTATATATATTACTAAGGTTTTAATTAATTTTAAGCTATCTTTTAATACCTTTAGAAATATTAAAAATATTCTTTATATAGTTTTCTTACTTAAGGAAATTTTACTAAATTTAATATAGGAAATCTAATTATATAAAGCTAACTAAAATATTAATCTTCTTAAATTTATTATTTCTATAGTTTTTTACTTTTATTATAGCTATAATAAAGCATTTTAAGTATTTAAAAGTAAGTTTAATAGAAATAATAAATAAAAGCTTAAAGAGTAAGTTATAGTTAATAGTCTTAAAGTTAATAATTATTATAATTAGTATAGTTTTATAGTTATTAACCTAAATAGATATATAATATATTTTAATAAAATATAGTTTTAAGTTATTTTTAGCTATTATTCTTATTATGAAAGTAGTTATAAAAATTAGAGTATTATAGTTTAAGATATATTAATAACTTATAAAATTAAACTTTATATTAATATTAATAACACTTTATATAAGTAAGTAGTTATTAAAATGCTTATTTCTAACTATAATTTTTAAGATTAAGTATAGTATAATAATTATTAAAGCTATTTAATTTATAACTATAAGAATAATAAGTTTAATTAAAAAGACTTTTAAATAGTTTTAAGTTTAAATAACTTTATTATATTTAGAAACTTAATTAGTTTATTAAACCCTTTCTTTTAAGGTTTTAATGAAGTCTATAAAATTAATAGGAATAAATATATAGATAAAGGCATTATGCCTTTTAGTATAAAGTGAATAGAGAAGGTATACCTTTAAGATATTTCTTATAAATATATAGATAACTCTTTTTAAATTATTTATAAATATATATATTCTTCTAATAAACCTTTCTTTATATTTAAGCTAAATCTTATAAACCTTTTTAATTAATAAACTAATTAAGCTATAAAGTCTATATAAAATAAGTTTATTAATTAATTTCTTATCTTTGATAGACTTTTAGTGTTTATTATTAAGGAATATAATTAATTAGAAGTTACTTTTTAAAAGGAATAGCTTTAAAATTAGATTAAAAAAAGAATCTTAATAACTTTATTAAGTGTTACTTCTCTTTCTACTTTATTTGCTCTTTTTAGTTCTAAAATATTAATAAGAGTAGAGACCTATTTAGAAAGAATTCTTTCTCTTATTTTAATATTTAAGTTTTCTTCTTATTTATTTTAGTTATAATAAATATCTTTTATTATAATCTCTTTTTCTAACTAGCTTAATTAACTTTTAAAGTAAATTTAAGAAGAAGAAGGTTTTTTTAGAATAGTTAGAATATTTTTAATATTTTATATAATAAAAAAAACTTTCTTAGAAAGAGACTTTAAAAGTTTCTTTTTAACTTTTCTAAGATTTAATAGCTTTATCTTTTTCTATAGAAATAAATTAGTTCTATATATTTTTATTTAAGTTATTATAAGCCTAAATATTATAAAATTAAATAAATCTTCTTTAGTTATATTATTTAGTTAAGCTAAATTATATAATTAAAATATCTAAGTATAATCTTTATATTTTAGTTTATCAATAGCTAAAACTTAAAAAGCAAAAGCCTAATAAGATATCTTATTATTTAATATAATACTTCTTTTTTCTATAAATCTATAGAAAACTTTAATTAAGTTATAGTTATATTAGTCTTATAAAACTTTAGTAAATATAAACTAAAAAATAGTTAATACTTTATTAAAAATTCTAGTAGCTTAAGCTTTTATAGTTTTATAGCTATTTCAATTATTAAAATAAATAATAATAGCCTTTTAGTTAAGCTTATCTTCTTATATAAATAAAATAATAATTATCTAAAAAATAAAGAACTTATTATTTTATAGTTTATAAGAATAATATCTTTAAAAATACTAAATTAAACTACTTCTCTTATTAGCTATTTTTTTTTTTTTTAAATAATAGCTTTCTTTAAAATTATAATCTATATAGCTTATATATTAATATTAACTATATAGTCTATAAAAGAAAAGGTTAAGGTTTTCTTTATTAACTTTAACTAAATAAACTAAAGTTAATTAGTAATCTTTTATAGCTAGAGAGAAATAAATAATCCTCCTAATAAAGATTTCTAATTATTTATTATCTTTATTAAATTAGAAAGCTATGAGTTTAAAAGTTAGTTTTAAAGATTTTTAATACTTTAGTTAAGTTTAGTTTTACTTCTTTTTAGTTTATAAAGAGAGAGAAGCCTCCCCTTTTAAAGCTTTTAAGAGTATAGTAAATAAAGTATAAATAGGAATAATAATCTAAAAAGTTTACTTTTAAATAGCTTTTAAGCTGAGATAATTTATTAAACTAACTTTAAATTTATTTAAATCCTCTTTTTTGAACAACTTATAGATATTAATCTTTATAAATAAAGTTATCCTATTTAAAGTTATCTAATTAAATCTTAATATAGTTTTATAAATAATTTAAAAACTAATTATAATATTAAGGTTATATCTTATAGCTTTAGTTTAAATATTATTAATCTTTTATAAAAACTATATTATTACTTTATAATTTAAATTATTAATTATCAGTACTAAAGAAATAATCTAGCTAATTTAATTATCTAAAAGATCTTAATAATTTTGATTTATAGATTTATATTATTAAATTAAATACTTTTTTGCTTATAATTAAGTTTTACTAATAAGTTAAACTTAATTATTAGTTTAAAAAGATATACTTATATAAAAAAAGTCACTTAGTATTCTAAATATATTAGTAATATTTACTATCTTTATTATAGCTTTATAGCTTTTAATAAAGTTTAAAATATTATTTTTTATAAAAAGAATGCTTTAGCTATATTTAGTTATAATATTTTAAATCTTTAAAGTTTTAAACTATATACTTTAGAGACTTTTTATTAAGGTTTAGTAAAGTTTAAATAGTTTTATATTACTTTTTTTTTAAAAAAAGAAATCCTCTCTAAATATCTTATTTATATTAGAAGTATTACCTTTAGAAGCTATTACTTTAAAAACTTTAGCTTCTATAATTACTTTAAAGGCTAATAGCCTTATATTATGATATTTAACTAGTATTAACTGTAAAAGCTAGACTAATCCCCTCGCCCTCTACTAATAACCTTTAAGTTATATAACTTTTAGACTTAGATATCTTCTTTACTTCTACACTCCTCTAACTTTATATATTAGAATAAGCGAAGTTAACTATCTTCTTCTAGCTGCTTTTATATTTACTCCTCTAAGCTATAGTTACCTTTTACGCTATATTTAGTCTATACTTATCTTCTATTAAAGTCCTTTTTGCTATTTAGATATCTATATTATAAATAATATCTTCTGCCTTATTATATAGTTTTAATAAAAAGCCTTACTGCTGTTAGCTACACTTTAAACTTATTTACCTTTCTTAACTTACTAAAGTTCCTTTTAGGCTGCTTTATATAAAAGAATAGATAATTAAAGTAATATTATTAAGAGTAGGAATAGTATTAATTATAGCAAAAGGGGGAAACTATTCGTTTTGTTTATTATTATAATAATATTCCTCGTATTTAAGGATAACTATGTATAACTAGTATAAATAGTTACTATTAAAGTACTAGAAATAGTAAAATAGTAGGTAAAAGTATAATAATAGGGAAATAGGTAGTAATAGTGATATAATAAGTAATATATATTAAATTACTTCCTTCTTTAAAATCAACTCTAAGTAGAAAAATATATTATATATATAATATATTTTTTCCTTGTAAATCCTTACTTAATTAAGTAATTACTATAATAAGTAATTAGCTATAAAAATCTTATTATTTTAAATTCTTTAGATCTATAGTATTATTATAGTTATAGTTTATTAGTTTATTATAGATTGTTAATTTCTATTATTTTAGTTTTAAATCTGTTGTTTTAGTTTTAAATGCTAACTTAATATTAACTTTATCAATAATAACTATATTATTAACTTTAGGGAATTTCTATTCTATTAATATATACTTTTTAGTATAACTAACCTAATATATAGTTTTTATTCCTTCTAGCTAATCATACAAACTACTATAATAGGTAATCTATTTGATTATACTTTTTATTCTAATTAGGCTAAGTTATAGTTATAGTTTTCCTTTTTGATCTATTAATATATAATTAATAGATATCAGGCTACCTATTTACTTATTAAATATAGTTATACTAGTTTTACTAGTATTATTATTTCTAGCTTTATATATATTTTATAGCATTAGTTATATTTAGTTTTACTTAAATTCCTATTTAGAGGTACTTAGTTAAGACTTAGTTAATATTTTATACTTTAGCTATTTTAAGAAAGCCTATAAGAAAATTATAAGTATTAAGATTATTCTTAATAGCTTTAACTCTATCTATATTAATCTTAAAGCTATATAATATTTAAATATTATCCTTTTTAATTATAATTTTAAATAAGTATTTCTAAGTGAATTTAAAAAGAGTTTTCTTATAAGTTTTGCTATCTAAGTAGATACTTCTAGCTATCTAGATAGACTCCTACTTTTTAGTAATTTGTGTAATCTTATAAGCTTATACTTACTTATAATTAATTAACTATAACTTTATATATACTTAATAACTTTATTTATAATTAATAACTTTATATAGAATTAATAACTTTATATATAATTAATAACTATATATAAGTAATAAGATAATTATATATAATTAATTAAATAACTATATATAATTAATTAAATAATATAATAACATTATGTTATATAATTAGCTGTGCAATTAGGTTATATAGTCTAATTAGTTAGTATTAAGAAGATATCTGCTTAAATAGCTAAAAGTATCTACTTAAATAGTAAAACTCTTTCTTATTAGTATATAAAAGATTATTATAATTAAAGCATTTAATTTTATTAACTTTAGTTTTATAGATTAAATTATTTAGTTTAGCTTTATTTAGTTTATATAAAAGAATAATAAAAGAGAAATATATTATAAAGTATTACTATACATAAGAGGATATAAAGAATAAGCTTAAAGTTTAATTTAAATAGTTAAGCTTTTATATTTATAGCTATATAAATCTTTTTAGCTATAATAGTAAAAAGTTATATTATTAAGTTTATATTTTTAAATATAGGTTTAAACTATTATTAAGCTTTAGCTGTATAAGCTATAAATACTATTAGCATTTTATATTATAAATAACACTTTTATTAGTATATTTTATTGCTTTACTATCTATTTATCTATTTTTTATTATTAAAGAAAAGTTAAGCTAAATATTAATAACTAGTTATATTAAGATTTTATTTCTCTAGTTTATTAAGATTAAGTATAGCTTAAAATGCTATTATTAAGTTTAAAATATATATAATTAAAAAGTATTAAGTAAACTATAATATTTATTTATATAGGTTAAATAAGCTGCTAAATATAATTATTTTAGAACTTTTATTTAAATTGAAAATTAAAAAAGTCTTTTTTATTAAAATTAATAAAAAAAAAGATTTATAAAAAAACTTACTAAAATATTACTAATAACTAAGTTAGTTTTATTATTTATTATTTCTAATCCAAGTTATTTATTTTAAGCTAAAGTTAAAATTTTTAAAGCTTTAGAGTTTAATAATATTATTTTAAAGAGGTAATAAATAAATTAATAGAAAAAGAAATAAAACAAAAGCTTTTTAAAAAAAAGCTAAAATAAAAAGATTATATAAAACTTAAAAAGAATTAATAATTTATTAATAGAAAAAGTAATAAAAGAATTTTTATAGTATAAATTTAAAAAGATAATTAAAAATAAAAAAAGAAATAAAAAAAGAAAGAGAAACTTTAGTTATTATTTATATTTTTATTTATTTCTTTTATTTAGAAGATATATCTATAATCTTTTTTTTATTATCTTAATAATAAGATTATTTTATATTTTAAACTTATTTTTCTTCTCTTTATAAGAAGAAATTAACTATTATTAATAATATCCTTTATGACTTCACTTTATAATATTTTCTTTTATAAATTAGATTTAAAATTTAATAAAGTCTATAATTAAACTAAATTATTAACTATAAACTTTAAGAAATATATTTTAAGCTAGCTATTTATTTATTATATAAAATTATATAGAAAAGAAGTAATAAAAGAGATATATATATATATCTTTTTTTATTTAGAGTTAATATAAAATTATTTTTAAAAAAGAAAAATACTTTTAGTTCAGCTTAGAAAATATTTCTTTCTTTTTTTTTAAATAAAATTTAATATAGTTATAATATTTTTCTATTTTAGCTTTTTATATTTTTATATTTATAATAGCTTCTAATTTAGAAAATCTAATATATAAAATTTTTATATATAAATATAACTTAAATCTTAAATTGTTAGACTTTTTTAATATTTCCTTTTACTAATTAGTATATAATTTAAAACTTTGTAATAAATTTAATTAAAGAAAAGTTTTTTAGAATAAATCAATTTGTTTTATCTTTTTTAAACTTTATAAAAAGAGTAAAATAGATTTAATTACTTTTATAACTTTAGCTTTTAAAAGTAAAAAGAAATAAGTTTAATTTATTTTAATTATCTTTAAATTATTATTATAATAGCTAATTAGTAGTATAATATATAGTAATTTTAAATAAATAGATAGTAAGCTAATATAAAAGATTAATTAAACTTATATAAAACCTTACTTACTTTTTTCTATTTTATAAAATACTCTTTTTATTATAGTTTTTTAAGTTTCTATAAACTTACTTAATTTTGAATTTTAAATATTTAAACTACTATTTTTCACTTTAAAAAAATAAAAATTAAAAAAGTATTAGCTAATTTTCTTCTAACATAATATTATTTGAATTACTTCTTTTTTTAAGCTTTTTCTTATCTTAATTAAATAAAATAATATTAAATAACTATAAAAAGATCTTTTATAGCAATTTAATTTACTCTTTTATATTAATTATTAATTTTATAATAAGATAAAAGAGAAAACTTATTAGTTATATTAAGTATTCTACTTTAAGTAAAAAACCTCTTAAAAATCCTTAAATATTTATATATTAATTCTTTTATAATTATAAGAGATATATAAATAAATATATAAATATAAGCTTAACTAAGTTATATTTTATTTATAATTTCTACTTTTTTATCTCTCTAATTATATAATCCCTTAAGAGAAAATAAGCTACTAAAAAGAAGTTTAATAATATTATCCTTATAGTATTTTACTTTATCTTAATTTTAAATATTCTAAGAGGTATAATAAAGATTAATAAAGAGAATAAAAAGTAAGCTTAACTAAAGCTAGAAAAACCTAAAAACACTTATTTTTATTTAGTTTCTAAAAGGTTAGATTTAATAGACTTTTACTATAAATTAAGTTAAAAAATCTTATAAGCTAATTTAAGAATCTAATCACTAAAGTTATTAAGAGGATTAAAAAAAGTATAAAAATAAATATATTTCTTATTTATCTATTTAGTCTTATTTACTATAGGTTAATTAAGCTTCTATTTATTTATATAAGCTATTTCCTCTTATAATAATACTTAATGCTTATAAAAACATCTATCTAATCTTTTGCCTATAAGTTAAAAGTATTAAAAATTCTAAAAACTCTACTCCTTTCTAATATTCTCTCTTTTTATTAGCTTTTATATAAATATAAGTTTAATATAAACTAAAAGTAGTTAGTATAAGCTAATAATAAACTTAAAACTTTATTAATTTAAACTATTAACTATATTATACTTTATAAATAAAAGATAATAGCTTTATATTATGCAATTTAACTAGTATTAACTATAAAAGTTAAACTAGTTCTCTTACCCTCTGCTAATAACCTTTAAGTTATATAACTTTTAAACTTAGATATCTTCTTTACTTCTATACTCTTCTAACTTTAAATATTATAATAAGCTTTAATTATCTTCTTCTAGCTGCTTCTATCTTTAAAGCTCCTTTAAGCTATAATCACTCTTTACACTATATTTAGTTTATATTTATCTTCCTTCTTTTTACTATTTAGATATCTATATTATAAGCTTTATTAAGTATAAAGGCTTTAAAGCCTCTATATTACTATACTATTATTAATAGTATCTTCTACTTTACTATATAGTTTTAATATAAAGCTTTACTATTATTAGCTATAGTTTTAATCTATTTACTTTTCTTAACTTATTAAAGTTCTTTTTAAGCTGCTTTAGCTATCTTAAGAAAGCTTATAAAGTAATTATAAGTATTAAGATTATTATTAAAAGCTTTAACTATATTTATATTAATCTCTAAGCCTTATAGCTATTATATATTATTTTTATTAGTTATAAGTCTAAGTAAGTATAACTAAATAAACTTAAAAAAGGTTATCTTATTAGTATAAATAAATAAGTTATAAATAAGGCTTTTAATATCTTTAACTTTAGTTTTATAAATTAAGTTATCTAGCTTAGCTTTATTTAGCTTATATATATATTCAAAGAGGGAGAAGAATATTATAGTTACTATATATATATATAAAAGAATATAAGAAATAAACTTAAAAGCTTTATTTAAATAGTTAAGCTTTTATGCTTATAATTATAAGAACTTTTTTAGCTATAGTAATAAAAAGTTATATTATTAACTTTATACTTTTAATTATAGGTTTAAGCTATTACTAAGTTTTAGCTATATAAGCTATAAGTGCTATTAGCATATTATATTATAGATAACACCTTTATAATATTATAAATAATAGCATTATAAATAATAGCATTATAAATAATAGTATTATCAATAACACTCTTATTAGTATGCTTTGCTATTTTACTGCCTACTTATTTATTTTCTGCTGCTAAGGAAAAGTTAAGCTAAGTATTAATAACTAGTTATAATATTAAGGTTTTATTTCTCTACTTTATTAAGATTAAATATAAGTTAAAATGCTGCTATTAGGTTTAAAATATATATAATAAAAAAGTATTAAGTGAACTATAATATCTTTTTATATAGGTTAAGCAAGCTACTAAATATACTTTATAAGTAAATAATATAATAATATAATTCTTTAATCTTTCTATTAACTTTCAGTTATTTTGTCTTATTAATTTATATAGTAATAAGTTATTTAATTTCTTATATTATTATTTTACTAATTTATTAGTATTATAGCCAGGGTTGGCAAACTAGTCAGCTAGTATTTAGTCAGACTAGTTAGTCAACTAGTCTAGTCAGACTTAAGTCACTTAATTTAGTTAACTTGACTTGACTAGCCTAATCTTAGTCAGTAGGGTGACTTAACTAGCCTAGTCCTAGTCAATTAATAGCTGACTAGTTAGTGACTAGTTAATAATTAAATAAAATACTATATTTATTAATATATTAGTTATTTATAATAAATAAAAGTTATATTATATATATTTACTATTAATAAATATATAATAAGTATAAATTAATAGTATTTATATATATACTAGCTATATATATACTTAATTGGTTATTTAGTCTTTTATTAGACTAGTTAGTCAGACTAGCTATTTAACTAGCTAGTCAGCTAGTCTAGTCAAGTTAAGTCAACTAAATTAACTGACTTAACTTAACTAGCCTAGTCTTAGTCAATAGGGTGACTTAACTAGCCTAGTCTTAGTTAACCTCTTGACTTAACTTAACTTAACTAAATTCTAACCCTGATTATAGCTATATATTTAATCTATTTCTAGTTTATTTATTTTATAAATTAGTTAAATTTAAGTCCTTATTAATTACTAACTTATATAGATCTAACTACTACTTATTTAGGCTTTATAAACAGTACTTTATATATATTATTACTTATTCCTTTTTAATTATTTTATTATAATTAACTTTATATAGCTTAGTCTCTCTAATTTTAATAAAGAGATAAAGTCTTTTTTTTATTAATTATAAAAGCTTACTTTTTAACTATTTAAAGTTTATTAACTTTTCTAATAATAAAAAGCTTATTATTAAGGATTTTAATTTTAAAAATAACTTTTTCTATAACTTTAGTTAGTTTCTTTTTTTATTTTTATTTTATTATATAAAAGCTTATTTTTATATACTTTCTAGTTATTTATTTATTACTTTTCTAATATTCTGTTTAAGCTTTTATAAATATTAGCTTATATTTAATAATATATTTTTAAAGAAAACTTAAAAACTATAGAAATCTACTTTATAATATACTTTCTGCTTTATATAGCCTCTTAATAAGTCTCACTAAAAGAGTAGGTTATATAATTAGCATAAGCTTTATAATCTTATAATTTAAAGATATTTATAAGGAGTTTTACTATCTAAATAGATACTTTTAGCTCTCTAGGCAAATACCTTACTAATACTAACTAATTGAACTATATAGCTTAATCGCACAGCTAGTCGCACAACATAACATCACTACGTTATTTAATTGATTATATATAAAGTTATTAATTACGCATAAAGTTATAGTTAATTAATTATAAGTAGATATAAGCTTATAAGATTATGCAAATTACTAAAAAGTAGAGGTCTACTTAGATAGCTAGAAGTATCTACTTAGATAGCAAAACTCTTTATAAGAGAAACTTCCTTTTAAGTAATATATACTTTTTATAAACTATTTAAGTCTCTTCTAACTACTAGCTTTTAATAGTTATAAGCTTAGCTTATTAAAATTTTCATTTAACCTCTTTATTACTACTAAAATATCTTATAAAATAAGTAAGTATCTCTCTTCTCTTTTTATACTTTTATAATTAATTTTTATAACTTATAAGATATTTTACTCTTTTAGAAAAACTTTTAAGATAAACTCTTACTTTAAAGCTATATAAATTAAGTTAATAACTTATAAGAATTAGCTAAATTAATTTAACTATTTTAAAGTTATTTATGTTCTTCATAATATTTAGAAATATATTAACTTAAATAGATTTAAAGTGTTTAACTTTAAAAATAAGAATATAATTAATATATCTTCTCTTAAAGAGTATTTTATACTTTTTAATATGTAGAGTAGAGAGGTTTATAATAAATAAGTCTCTAAATAAATAGCTAAATATAAATAAATAAACTTTTTAAGTTAACTATTAATCTTTAATAATAACTTATAAGTAAAAACAATATTACTTAAGTTTTAAATATTACTTAAAATTAAGCTTTTTCTAAGCTAATTAAGCTAGTAATTATAAAGCTTAAAAATCTCTTTTTGTAAATTAGATATAGAATATTTATTAAATAATCAAGTATTTCTACTATAAAAACTTAAAATAACTAAAAAACTAAAAAATAACTTCTAAGATATATTTAAAACTAACTATTTATAAATATTAATATAAACTTATAAATATAATATAGTTTTAGATTTCAAATAAAATAGATAAGCTAATATTTTAATTATAAGTATTTTAAGATAAGCTTCTTATTAATACTAACTTAGAAGAACTAAATACTTTTAAAATAAATAAAAATATAAATCTTATATAAGCTTTTTTAATTTTTATAACTCCTTATAAGCTTTATTATTTTAGATATTTTAAATAAAAACTTATTTTCTCTTTAAATAGTAATTAAACTCCTTAAGAAATAGCTTATAAGAAGTAAGTAAGTTATAAAGATTATTATATAAGAGAATTATATTATTATTTTTTATAAAGCTACTTATATAATTATAAACCTAATAGATTTTTATAACGAATAGATAGATTATTACTACTAAATCTTAATTTATAAGATTTTTAAGATCTATAAAGCTTTTATAATAAAGACTTTCTTTTAAGCTATAGAGGTTTAAATTACTCTTAAGTAACTTAAATAATAGATTTAAAAGCTTATTAGTTATAAAGAAATATTTAAATTAATTTGAGATATTATATATTATATAAAAATCCTCTTTAGTATTACTTATTTAAATACTCATTAAAAAAATAAAGGTTAATAGATTATTTATAATAATTAGAGGCTAACTAAATAACTCTTAAGCTTTAAATTTAAACTTAAGAGATATTAAATCTAAAAGTAAATTTAATAAAGATAAAAAGTTTTAAGACTTAAATATAATACTTTAAGAAGCTAAAAAAATATTTATACTAAGAATTTATTAGAGAGAAGTAAGCTATAAAGTATATATAGTTTTTAAAAGATTATATAAAAGTTAAACTTATATTTATTAGAAACTATTTTTATTAAAGCTTTTTATTATTATAATGCTAGCGCTATACCTGCCTAAAAGCGCGTTATATGCTTAGGTATATAACCTATAGCTAGCGCTGCGCGCGCCTATAAAGCCTTCACACGCTTACGCCCTCACTTCAACTTTTTTCTTCTGCATCTCTAGATTAATTAAGTTAGATTAGTATAAGTTGAGCATTAAGTATTATTTTAAGTGCCTACTTATTATATTATAAATTATAATTAAAATCTAAAATAATATTAAAACTAAAATACTCTTAAAGAAATAGAAACTTATCTATTAAAACTTTATTAATAAAAGATAAATTAAACTAGAAGATATTATAAAACTAAAAAGATATACTACTAAAAGGAAAACTTTTCTTAATAAAGTAGTTATGATCTTTATAAAATTTTAATACTTAGACCTATTTATTTATAAAAAACTAAAAAGTAAACTTAAATTAACTATTTATCTTAAAGAAGTTTTAAGCCTATCTAATAGGGGTTTTCATAATAGGGGAAAAAGCAGTAGAAGCACTTTAGTTAGTGCTTAGTTTAGTAGCTTTATAGTATATATACCTAAAGGTTTAGAATAACTGCTTACACTAACCTTAACTTGCTACGCAAAAGCATTTAGGCTAGATATATATATTAATATAGCTATTAGCTTTATTAATAATAGCTTTATTACTAGTAAAGTTAATAGCCTCACTTATATAACTTACGCTATATAGAGATAGCTTTATAAGGTCTTTAGCTATAAAAAAGCTTATCTTAGCTATATACTTAAGATATTAGTTGCTAAGCCTTAAGCTTATTTCTTATTCTTAATCCTATATTAATACTACTACTTACTATAAATAAATTACTTAGATTCTTTTATAATATATTCTATCCTATTTAATTTATAAGACTTTATATTATAAAACTTTATTTAAAGTATACTTTAAGATATAATAATTAATACTAACTATAAAGCTAAACTTACTATAATTAATAACATAATACCTTTCTACTTATAAAGCTTTAAGAACTAAATAACTATAGCTAAGTTATACTTAATAGTTCTAAAAGCTATATTAGCAGCTTAGATATAAGAAGCGCTTATATATCTTAGCTAAAGGATATAGATATATTTACTACTAATTCTAACTATTACGCCTACTTTAATAATATTCTTAAGAAGGTAGTATAGCTAGTAAGCTAACCTAGCTGAACTAATTATAAGCGTTGCTAATAACTGTAGAACTATAAAAATATTGACCTAGTTAATAGAAAGCTTAGAGATAATATAACAGCTTTTAAAGATATTATAATAGATATCAGCATTAAAAGGTATAAGTAAACAGCAGAAAAGAAAGTTGAGTTAACAGAAGATATATATAAAAGTTAGAAAATAGATTGAAAAGTTATAGAAAGTCTACTATAGTAATTAAGTTTAGTTAAAGTTATAAAGTTATTATTAAAGTGATATTAAAAGTAATAAGATTATCTAATAGATAGCACACTTAAGCATATATAGAGGAAATAAAGCTAAAGAATTATATAACTAGTAGGCTGTTAGCTAAAGAGAGAAGTTAGAGGTTGTTATAGTATAGTTTCTAAGTAAAGTTTATAATAGCTAGCTAGAAGCTAAATTAATTATTTATATAATTAGAAAAATAAGGCTTCTAGCTGTTTATAATGATTTTTACTTATTTAGAGCAACCTTTCTAACTTTACACCTCTTAATAATATATATAGCCTTTAGTTATATAATTTTAGCTTAACTTAATAACCTCTTAAGTTTCTAACTACTTCTCCTAACTATAGCTGCACTTATATATACTTCATTAAATAACTTTATAATCTTTAACTTCACTTTAGTAATAATATAGTTTATAATAACTTAATTACTAACTATTAAACTATTAACCTATCCTCTTATATATTACTTATGCTACTATTAAATACTATCTCTATTACTATTTTACTATTTACTATTAGTTTTCTTATTTAGTTAGACTAACTAATACCTTTATAGCTATATTATTATTAGTAATACTCTTGCTATTCTATATAAGCTATACTTACTAATAAGCTTTATTAAGCTTAGGTTTAAGCTACTTCTACTTTAGTATTATAGAGGGCTTATATAAAGAAAAGCTATTTTTTAAAATAGCTAGAGACTTATATAGCTTCTATATATAAGCTTCTAAAGGTTATTATTACTTTAATTATAGTATAAATAAGGTTTTCTTTAAAAGTATTCGTAAAGACTTGAGCTAATACTACTTTAATATAATATTATTAATTAATAAAAAAGTATTTATTAAATTTAAAAGTTTTATTTAATATATAAATATTATATTCTATAGTAATATTTTTAGCTATACTTATAGAAAAAGATATATTTAATATAAAGTTAGTGTTTTTATATTTTATATATAGTATCAATACTATAAAGAATTTATTATAAGTTATAAAATAAAAAATTAAAAGAGGTATAAGTATAAAACTTTATATATAATAGTAGAGATTTTTATACTTTTAGCTATAAAAACTTCTTAAAATACCTCTTTAGTTAAGAAGTTATCTCTTAAGTAGTAGTATTATTAAACTATAAAAGCCTTAATAACTTATTTAGCTTTATACTATATAGCTAGCGCTATTACTATTCTATTAGTTTATTTAGCTAAAGCATATATTTAACTTTATAATATTTAAAAGGTTTACTTATTAGTAGGAATATATAGAGTTTTCATACTATTTTCTTTAACTACTAGAAGGTATAGGTTAAAATACTTATATAGTGTTTTTAGAATTATACCTATAAATAAAGTAAATTTACTATAGTCTTTTTATAGAGAGGCTATATTATAACTAAAAACTTAATAATTAGAAAAATAAAAAACCTTCTATAGCTTTATATTATTTATAATTTTATATCTTTAAATTATATTATTAATAACTTAATTTACTTATAAGATTATTAAAATCTTAAGAGATTAAAAAAATTATTATAAAGAATTAAATTCTTATAGTTTAAAGAGTAAATATAAAGGTTTTCTTAAATATATTTTATAAACTATAAAGAGAGCTTATAAAAGATCTTATTTTTATGAATATTTATTATATTAAAGGATTTAAGATTAATATAATCTTAAAATCCTCTTTTAAAAGTGCTAATATTTAGCTAAATAGAAAGATTAATAAGATATATTATAAAAAAGCTAGCACTTTACTCTAAAAGCTTAAATATATTAATAATATTTTTTTAAATATATACTTATTTTTAATTATTTTATTTTACTCTTATAATAAATTTATATTAATATAAGCAGAGTTAGCAAACTAGTTAGTTAGTATTCAGTTAGACTAGTTAGTTAACTAGTCTAGTTAGACTTAAGTCACTTAATTTAGTTAACTTAACTTAACTAGCTTAGTTTTAATTAATAAAGTAACTTAACTAGCTTAGTTCTAGTTAATTAATAGCTAACTAGTTAGTAACTAGTTAATAATTAAATGAAATTCTATATTTATTAATATATTAGTTATTTATAGTAAATAAAAGTTATATTATATATATTTACTATTAATAAATATATAATAAATATAAATTAGTAGTATTTATATATATATTTGCTATATATATATATTTAATTAGTTATTTAGTCTTTTATTAGATTAGTTAGTCAGACTAGCTAGTTAACTAGCTAGTTAGCTAGTCTAATTAGGCTTTTAGTTGTTTATAGTGATTTTTACCTACTTAAAGCAACCTTTTTAACTTTACACCTCTCAATAATATATACAGCCTTTAGTTATATAATCCTCTCCTAACTACAGCTACACTTATATATACCTACAATCTTATAATCTTTAACTTCACTTTAGTAATAATATAGTTTATAATTACTTAATTACTAACTACTAAACTATTATCTTATCCTCTTATGCAGAGTTAGGATTTAGTTAAATTAAGTTAAGTTAAAGGGTTGACTAAGACTAGGCTAGTTAAGTCACCCTATTGACTAAAACTAAGCTGGTTAAGTTAAGTCACCTAATTTAGCTGACTTAACTAGACTAGACTAGTTGACTAGCTAGTTGACTAGCTAGTCTAACTAACTAGTCTAATAAAAGACTAAATAACCAATTAAGTATATATATAGCTAGTATATCTATATAAACTATTAATATTTACTTATTATATAAATATTAATAGTAAATATATATACTATAACTTTTATTAATTATAATTAACTAATATATTAATTAATATAATATTTTATTTAATTATTAACTAGTTACTAACTAGTCAGCTATTATTTGACTAAGGCTAAGCTAGTTAAGTCACCCTACTGACTAAGACTAGGCTAGTTAAGTCAAGTCAACTAAATTAGGTGACTTAAGTCTGACTAAACTAGTTGACTAACTAGTCTGACTAAATACTAGCTGACTAGTTTGCCAACCCTAGCTATAAGCTAAATAAAACTAAATTTTAAAAGATTAAGCTCTTTATACTACTACTTATAATATTTATAATTTAGTTAATAAGCTTAATAAGTATTATTATAATCTTTCTATATATCTTCTGCTAATAAAATTAATTTAACTATAAACTTTATTAACAAGGCTTATAAAATTCTACTTTTTGAAGTTTATTCCTATTAGCATCTATATAAATATCTTCTTAAAACTTTTTTTAATAAGTCTATTAATAATTATATTTCTACTATTAAGCTAATTTATAAAAAGATAGTAGAAAAACTTATTCTTACTACTTATAAATTAAAAGGTAATAATAAGATTAACTTTTCTAATCTTTTTCTTAAGGATTTTAACTTAATTATAATTTTTAAGTCTTATAAGTAAATAGACTTTAGTATTACTTTTTCTTCTGAGTAGAAATACTTATTAAAGTATTTCTTAATAAGTTAGAATAAAGAGATTATTACTTTTAAAGAGGACTTTAGTAAGAAGCAGCTTAAATTAGCAAAAAGTTTATCTTTTCTTTTATATTTTATAAGTTTATTTATTTATTTTGCTCTAAAGCATATTCTATATACTTTATTAAAGTATAATCTTATTAGAATAATAATAATAAATAATATTCTGCTTCTATTTTTTAAAAGAAGCTTAATAGGTTTTATTTATATGTTTTTATAAGCTTATAAGCTAACTATTTCTAAATATTTATTTTATTAAAAAAAGAGATAAAAACTATAATTATAAGGTTAATAAATTAAATAAATATAAATATTTATACTATATTATAAGTAATAATTATAATAATTATTATTCTTATTACTATTATTTAACTAATTTTAGCTATTATGATTTCTACTTTAAAAGCAGCTATAATAAATATACTATAATCTTTTTTAAGATTACTTATAAAGCTAAAAAGCTTAATACTACTATTTATAAATATAAGTTTATTTATGTTATTTTTAAGATTAAAAAGACTTAAAGAGTAAATTATTTAACTTATAAGTTATTTTTACTGCTAATAAATATATAATATCTTATAAAGGCTTATAAGGTATAAAAGTTTATATAAAATACTTATAAAGAAAACCTTTCTACTTCTTAGTATTATAAAACCTTAAAAATTTATAAGTTATTTATTACTTAAAAGCTTATTACTATTAATAAGCTTATTATAAAGTCTTTAAAAAAAAAAAGTAATATAAGTGAAATAGAAGCTAAAAAGTAAGGTTTTTTATAAGCTTCCTCTTTTATTAGCTTCTTACTATATAACTCTACTTTTTATAAGTTTTTTTAGAAATATAAAGTCTTAAAAGTACTATTTCTTATAGTTATCTTAAATATATTTAATTATAAATTCCTCTAATAAAGAGAATATTAAAGAAAATATTATAAAAGTTGTTTTTTTTATATATTATAAAAAAATAATAAAGAGTAAATAAAGCTTTTATAATATCTATTCTTTATAAAATAATAATTCTTTTATAAATACTTCTTTTTTTATTTTTTTAGTTTAAAAAACTACTTCTACTAAATATTCTTATAAATATATATCTACTTTTAAGCTTACTATTAAAAAGGTTTATATAGGTTTTAATACTATTAATACTTAATAGAAGCTTATATTTTATAAATCTCTTTATAGTTTTTTATTTTCTATTACTAAAAACGCTTTATTAATTTTATATTCTAATATTTTATTTATCTTATAAACTAAAATATTATCTCTTTCTTCTTAAAATAAACCTTTAGTTTCTACTACTTTAAGTCTTATTTCTTTTTATTAATATTTATAAAATATTATTTTCTATTAGTTTATTTATATATTATACTTACTCTTTAGAAGATATAAAATCTCTAAATAAAACTTTTCTAATATTAATAAGAAATTAAAAAATCTCTTATAAAAGATTAATTTAAGCTTTTAAGAGTATTTTAATATTATTAAAAATATTAAAGATTTTCTTAATTTAGCTTAATTATCTATTAAAGACCTCTAGAGAGCTATTTATAAGTTTAATATTTTATACTAAGTTTATAAGTATAATTTTCTTATAAATATAATATTTTAATATTTAATAAGTAGTTTATTTCAGTTTAAAGATCTATAAAGTTTTTATTTTATAAGAGATATTTTAGGTTTTTAAATAGTTTTTAAGATTTTATATAAATAAAAGAAATTTAGCTTTATTCTATAATTTTATAAATATAATATAACTAAATATATTATATTTCTAAAGTTTAAAAATAAACAGAAATATTTAAACTTTATCTAGAAGAAGTTTTTTATAAATCTATTTATAAATATCTTATTTATAAGTATATAAATAACTTAAAAGCTTTTTTTTTAATATTCTTATTTTAATTATATATTATAAATATTAATATATCTTAAATAGATATTTAATCTTTCTCTTTTGCTTATAATAAGTCTAATTATTTATTAGTTATTATAATAAACATTTTAAATATTATTAAGTTTAAGTTTAATATTTTAAAATAGTTTTTAGAAAGTAACTATCTTTTTTATTATTTCTATTAAACTTAAGAGTTTTATTTTAATAATTAAACTCATAACTATTATTTATTAAGTTACTTTTTATTAGATTAATCTTCTAAATAGTACTATAAAATATTTTTATAAGAATTAATATATAGCTTTATTATCTATAAATAAAATATTTATTATAATAAGAAGTATTTAGATATTTATAAATCTACCTCTTAAAATATTAAAATATATAGAAAGATATTTAGTTTTATATAAATATTATATTATATATTTTACTATATTTAAATACTTTTAAAATAAGTTTATAAGAAATCTTAAGAGTAAAGCTATTATAAAAATAATATCTACTTATATAAAAATAGCTATATAGAATATTAATTTAATTATCTTTTAATAAATTTTAACTTTTTAAATTATTACTTATTTTAAATTCTTCTTAAGATCTATTTATAGAAATAGTATTAATAAATAAATAGTATTTTATAAATTAAACTTTTAACTTACAGAGCATTAACTACTACATACTA
Organism: Colletotrichum horii; assembly: GCA_027406005.1. Classification (NCBI taxonomy): domain Eukaryota; kingdom Fungi; phylum Ascomycota; class Sordariomycetes; order Glomerellales; family Glomerellaceae; genus Colletotrichum; species Colletotrichum horii. Next base: position 3,886,680 of record JANVYB010000001.1, on the reverse strand, counting down.
CAGTACTACAGGACTACATATAGTTGTAGAATGTAGTATACTACAGAGTATGTAGTTATAGTATATAGTATACTACAAAGAAAAAATCTATACTACAACTACACTATATACTACTGTAGTTGTAGTATGTAGTATACTACATACTATATAACTACATATTAAAAAAACTATAAAAGTATAGAATAATAGCTTTTAAGTAAATATAACTTCTTATTATTATACTCTTAGAACTGCTAAGTATTTCTAAGTACCTCTAAATGGGAAAAATAATAATATATCACTTTATATTTATAAAATTCTAAATAATTCTTTAAAAATCTAAGAAAATATAAGAAAAATCTAGTTTTAATATATTAAGTATATAAAATACTAAAAACGGTAATGACAGTATATTTAACCTAAAAAAGCAATTCTAACTTATACTATATAACTAAAAATACTTCTTACAAAAGCCTTGCTTTTCAGCCTATCTCTGATGCATTTTTAAAGCTATAGAGGTTAAAAAGCCCCTCTTACACTTCTTGCATTCAAATCCAGCTTGAATTTCCCCTGAAAAATCTATATATTTAGATTTTTCTTGAGGCTTTTTAATATTAGTATATTTAAATATATATTAATTAAATAAATAATAATAACTTACAGAGAGAGATTAGATCTGGATTTTAAGCCTAGGAGACCTTCTAGGCGTCTGAATAGGCCTATTTTTAGGCGTTTGGGGAGGGGTAGAAGGCAGAATCTCAGCAGGCGAGTTAACCTGGTTTTCAAAGGAATTTATATTAAATAAATCCTCAGAAAATCCAGGAAAATCGCTGATTGGCTCAAAAAGGTCGAAAAGATCCCAATTAGCGTCAATTTCAGCCTCAAAAGGCTGAATAGTAAGGGAAGAGTGAAAGGAAGGCTTAGGAGTAGTAGAATTAACTGTAGAGCTAATAAAGCTAAACAGCTAATCACGGAAGGCCTCAGGGGCAGAAGTGGGGCAAGGGATAGGCTCTGAGCCTATAGAATCAGAAAGAGAAGCCATTTTGGTGCTGAATGGTGGTGCTTTGGCCTGAATTGCTTGAGGATTGGAAGAGATATTGAAGGGGGAAAAAAAGGGGCTTAAATAGACGTTTTAATCCATATCAAATCCAAACCACCTCCGAAAATCAAAAGAATACCACCGTTCGAATCTCCGGAATCGGAGCATTCGAATGATGCAATTTTTGCCTAGATTACCTTGCATAAGGATGTTGAATAACCGGTTGAGAAAACAGGATTATCAGAGTAGTATTCTAACTGCCGGTTTCTCACCGCCACTTTACCCTTATCAATAGCAGAGATAACGCTGGATTTCTTCTTAAATTTAAATAATAATATTTAAATATATATATAAAATACTAAAATAATTCTCTTAAATTACTTTATATATACTATATATAAGGTTTTTTTTATATTTTTCTGCTTAGTATATACTATATATATACTACTTTAAATATATTTAATTTAATAAATAATTACCTCTCTCTATATAAACTTTATATATACAATATAATAATAATATCTTTAAATACATTAAGAATTAAACATTATTCTTAACATATTTAAAAAATAGTTTCTATACTTTATACTTATATATATATATATATTTTTAACTTATATTATACTATTTAGCTTATATAATAATATAGTAATATAAGATATATATATATACTTATAAAACTTATAAAATATACTAAAATAGTATATTGTAGTACTTTAGTACTATATTATACTACAGATACTACATATACTACACTAGTACTATAAGTTTACTATAGATCTTTAATTAAATTATAATAAATTATAACTAACTATATAAGTTATATAATATTAAAATCCATCTTCAAATAAAGTTCCTAAATAATCTATACTATTCCAAATACTTAAAACAGATTCTTTTTCATAACTATCATTCCATAACTTATAATTACTAATAAATAAAGTAATTATATTAGTTATATTCCTAGGGATTTCACAAATTAAATCAATCTATATTAATATAATAATTAGTTTTTAAATCTTATATAATAATATATATTAATAATTAATATTTACTTACTTTAATTTGTTTTAATTTAGATTTAAATGCTTGCTGACTATTTAAGCTTAGGTTTAATTCCTACATAATACTATTAATAATTTCTAAATGTAATTTAGAAGTATATATAGCTTTATGCTTATTAATTATAGCCTTTAAAGTTTCTACCTTATTATAAGGTTTTTCGTTTAAAAAGTAAGGTTCTAAGCCTAACTTATAACGTTTAAGCTTATTTTCTTTCTCTTTAATACTATATTTATCTAGTTTATTAAATATATTATTATAATATAATTCAATATATTGAAATATACTATTAATATAAGTAAAAACCTCAGCTATATCTTTATTATTATTAAAGATAGAAATAGCTGTAGTATTTAAAGTTTGAGAAGGCATTTTAACTAATATTAAATTAGTAATTAAAAACTTTAAAGTTAAATTATAAAATAAAGATATATTAATACTAACCTAAGCTTTTAGCTAGTATAAACTAAATATATAGTTTATAGTTAAGATCTTAAGTTATATATTTTAACTTTAAAAATAAATATAAACCTTTATAGTATAAAAGAGTTAAAACTATAGTTTATAAGTTAAAGATTATAACTTCTTAAAAGCTTATAGAACTTAATATATATAAAAACTTAGAAATAACTTATAAATAGTTTTATTAGTATTAATATTAATAGTAGTATTAGTAGTATTAATAGTATTAGTAGTATTAGTAGTATTAATAGTATTAGCAATATTAGTAGTATTAATACTATTAATACTATTAATACTACTAATACTATTAATAAAATTAGTAATATTAATACTAATATACTATTAATATTACTATTAGTACTAATAGTATTAATAATAATAATATTAGTAGTATTAATAGTAATAGTAATAATATTAATAAATAATAATATTAATAGCTTTAATATTTTTAGTATTATTACTAGTATTATTAATATAACTAGTAGTATTAGTATTATTAAATATTTAAAAAATATTTAAAAAATTAAAACTAATTAAAAAAAGAATAAAAACTAAAAAAAAAAAAACAATTCAAAAAAAAAAGTAACTATAACAGGATTCAAACCCAAGCTCTTGCAAAAACAATAACGCTAACATAGGAAATTTAACACACAATTAACGCCCAAACCGCTAGGTCAAAGCGCCTGCCCTGAAGGACACTTAGCGAGGTGGGGTTTATCCTATAAGTAGTTTACAACGCGAATAATTTTAATAATATTAATTAATTAGGGGAATTTCCTAGTAAAATTCCAGTACTAATTATACTGAATATTCAGTTATTCAGAGGTACTTAAAAGCAGTAGATAATAAATAATAAATTATTATTAATTAATATAAAATAAAATTAATAAATATTATATTATTAAATATTAATAATATTAAAAATAATATATATAAATAATAATATTGAAAATAATATATATAAATAATATATTAAAAATAATATATATTAATAATAATATATATTAATAATAATATATATATATATATATATATATATATAAATAATAGTTACGAACTAATAAATATATATTATAAATATTATATAAATAATATTAACTAAAATATATTTAATATATACTACTAATAGTAGTAATATTACTACTAATAGTACTATTAATACTATTATTAATAGTAGTAATACTATTAATAGTAGTATTATTAGTAGTAATACTATTATATTAAAAACTTATAAAGTAACTATATATATAATAAGCTTATTTTTACTGATCTATTTAGCTTTTAAAATTCCTTTTATAAATTATAACTAAGGAGTAAGATTTGAATTAACACTATAAGTTATAGTCTATAACTTATAGCTTATAAACTTATTACTTAACTTATACTATATAACTTCTTTATTTTTACTATTATAACTTTATTAAAAAAACCTATATTAAAAACTTTATAACTATAAAAACCTATAAAAATGGATTTAGACCTTGCTTTTTCTCCTCTAGCTTCTGAAACTTCAGATGCTTTTAGTAGTTTATATACTACTAAAAAGCAAGCTAATAACAACAATTATAAAGATACTAAAGAAAATCAACCTACCTATAAATTAGGGCCTACTAGTGCTTATATTATAGCAAATAGGCTATTTAATAGAGTTTTAGACCCTATAGATACTTCTAAAGAACGAACTACTACGTCTTTTTGCCAAGCTAGTAACTGTAGAAGTAAATTTAGCTGTAAAGCTAATAGATTTCAGGCTAGTAATAGGGTTAAGCACTATAAAACAGCACATCCTGCTGTTAAATATACGCTAGAAGATAAAAGTTAAATTAAAGAAATACACTATAAGTAAATATAACTTATATGACTTTATATTATTATACTTTTAATATATATAAATATATATATATTATATATACTAATTAAAATATAGTTACTTAGTGGAATACTGCTAGGCTATTAACTCAACAAGAAGTTAATAACTTTTTTGCACCTCCTAGCTCTATACCTTCTTCTATAATTACTAGTAATAAAAAAAGGCTTAGAACCTCTACTATTACTAGTAATAATTATACTAAAGTATTTGATGAAGATATAGCTTTAGGTAAAATTATAGACTTTATGCTAGAGTTTAATTTACCTTTTAGTACTATTATATCTAAAAGCTTTAATAATCTTTTATCTTATTTAACTAGGTTAGTTATTAATATATAAATAATATTCCTTTTAATTCTAATTAATATACTAATATATATATATATATATATATAGTAGTTTCCAGCCTCTTTATTATAGAAACTTAGTTACTTATATAGATAATCTATATAAATCTAAGTTTCAAGGTTTAAGTTGGTTTATAAAAGACCACTTAGACTATAATAGATTTATATCTATACAGTTAGATATATAGACTTCTATAGACTCTAAAGGTTATTTAGGAGTTATAGCTTGCCTTATTAGTAAGGAGTTTAAACTACGCTATATATTACTAGGATTTGAAGCTTTAAGTTAAGCTCATACTGGTAGATATATTAATAAGGTTTTTATTAAGAATATTCTTAATAAATATAAAATACCTTTAGAAAGAATTATAAGGTAAGTATTAATATATTATTAATTTAATTAAATATCTATACTAATATATATTTATAGTATTACTAGAGATAATAGGTCTAATAATAATACCTTTTTAGACGCTTTAGTAAAATCTTTTGATATTAAAAGAAATAGTTTTACTTCAGTACCTCTTTATAATTACCACTGCTTTGCCCATACTTTAAATCTAGCTGCAAAAGATATAATAGATTCTTTTATTAAATTATCTACTAAAGATAGTGATATATTAGAGTTTAAAAATCTAGCTATTATATTTGATATAGATTTAGGTAAAGTATTAACTCAATCTGAATCTAAAAAGCTATTAGAGCTATTAGCTAGTAAGTTTTATATTATAAGTTATATATATTTATATAATATAATATATTAACTAATTATTAAATAGGTAATCTTGGAAGTCTTAAAAAAGTAGTTATTTTTTTAAAGAATAATACTACTATACAATCTGAGTTTAAAGTAGCTTTAGAAATTAAAAAGAAAGAAGGAGAGCTTCCTTCTAACTTAAAAAAAACTAAAATTCCTCTCTATAAGTATATATTAATATAATACTATTAATATATTATTATTCTATTATTTATATATATATATATATACTAATATTAACTTTCATAGGTAATGATACTAGATGGAATTCAGTTTATAGAATGATATTAGATGCTTTATTATTAAAGCCTGCTTTAGATTATTTAAAAAGAAATACTAAAGTAGCTGCTTTTAAAGCTATTTATCCTTTATTAGATAACTGGGACCAATTAGATCACTTAAAAGATATATTAGAGATTTTTTATAGTCCTACTAAATATCTACAATCTTAAACTTATATCACTAATTCTACTATATTACCTTATATTAGTCAGATATATTACTCTTTAAAAGATCTTAAAGAGCTATATAAAAAGAATGCTAAATTAGTAGTTGGAGGAGATGTAAGTTATATATCAACTTAAATATTATTATATTATTTATAATATTTTATATTTAAATACTTAATTACTAATATTTTAATTACTAGAGCTTAAAGCCTTTATTTCCTTATGCTAATAGCTTTATTACAGCTATAGAAAAAGGAACTAATAAATTAGCTAAATACTACCCTCCTGTAGTAAATATGGATACTTATAGGATTTATAAGCCTTATTTATTAGCTTTTATACTAGATCCTAGGTATAACTTAACTACTTTAGAAGACCCTAACTTTCTAAATGGAATTGTTAGTGAAACTGTTATTACTACAGTTATAAACAATTTAACTAAAGAGTATAAAAGGTATTTACTATTCTTTAAATATATATTTTTATATTAATATAATATATATATATATATATATACTTATATTATTACTAACTATTTAATTTAGTTTAAAACAAAAAGTTATAACTTCTTTACAGCCTAAAGGAGGCTCTTATTATATTAGATCTATTAATAGGCATATTCCTTTAAGAAAGGATAACTCTTCTGAATCTGAAGAGGAAATAGAATCTAATATTAATAATAATAGGTCTACTAATAGTAGAATAATTGTAGATTTATCTACTACTAGACTTAATAATCCTCCTTATAATAATCCACAACCTAAGCCTAAGCCTAAGCTTAATAGTAGACTTTTTCCTAAAATTAAAAAAGAAGAAACTAAGAAATCTCAAGAAAATGAGATTATATATTATACTAAATGTGTAGTAGAAGACGATAAGGTATATCTATTTATTTAAATATTCTTTTATTATATTAATATTTTAGTTATATAGTAATTTACTAATATACTTTATAGATAGATCCTTTAGTTTAATAGGAGCTAAATAAGTCTAAATATCCTATTTTAGCTATTTTAGCTAGAAAATATTTAGCTATAGCTTCTACTTCTTCTGCAGTAGAGTGTAATTTTAACCAATCTGGTAATATTATTACTAAAAGGCGTACTAGTTTAAAAGATAATACTAGAAGGCAGTTAGTATTACTAAAAGGTTGGAAAATTAACGTTATAGAAGATATAAATATTAAACCTAAAAGTTATAGCGATTTATTTGATATAGATATAGAAGAAGAAAAGCTATATATAGAAGAATTAGAGGGAGTTATAGAAGGAGTTATAGAAGGAGAAAATATAGAAGATATTAATACTTCTATATTAGATTCTCAAGAAAACTTAGATTTACAAGAAGAGATTAAATATAAATTAGATTAAATTAAATAGAAAATATTAACTATAGTCACTCTTTATATTAACTTATTATTATATATTAAATATGATATATATATTTAAATACTTAAGTATTTCCTTTATATTATAATATAATCTGTAGTATAATTTGTAGTACTTATAGTATACTACTACTACATGTAGTTATAGTATGTAGTATACTACAGGTTAAAATTTAGTACTACAACTACACTACAACTACTTGTAGTATAGTAGTAGTATATACTACAAGTTGTAGTATTGTAGTATACTACGTAGTTATAGTACTACTACGTAGTACTTGTTATAGCTCTGCTTTTAAGTAATCTTCTTAATATATAAGTTATAAACTAAAAATATCTTTTAAGATTTCTAATTTTTTATAATTTATACTTTAAAGTCTTATTTAATATCTCTTTATAATTTAATTTTATACTTTTTTTTGATACTTTTAATAATTTTATAAGCTTTTTCTTAATAGTTTTTATAAAAAAAATAAAAAGGTTATCTATATAAAAAACTATTATAACCTTTTACTTAGAATTTTAAAAGAGGTATAAGTCTTTTTTTAAGCTATAAAGATTAAGTTTTATAAAAGTTAAGCTAAATTCTTTATATTAGAAAAGTAAAACATTTTAAAGTTTATATAAAGCTCTATTTAGCTTAATAATATATTTTACTAAAAATTTAAAATACTTTATAAGTTTCTCTATTTCTTAAAGTAGCTTATAAATAATTAGTTCTCTTCTTTTTAGTATTTTAATATTTAGAAATATATTAACTATATTATATTAAAAGATTTTATAATTAAATTAAATATTGATTGCTATTATAACTTAAAAAGTTTTTAATATAAAGGTTACTATATAAATATTTTTAAAATCTTTAAATTAAAAGTTTTCTTTTATAATAATTTAAACTTTTATTTTTATAAAATATTTATTTATATCTAGCTTATAAATAAAGACTTATTTTAAAAGAAAAAGCTTTAAATATATTCTTAAGTAGTTTAAAACGTTTTATATTTTAAATTTAATAATCTTCTGAAGTTCTTTATAGTATATAGTAATAAATAGCTTTTAAAGCTATTTTAAAAGTTTCTTTATATTTTCTTAAGTTTTTAAGAATAATAGTAATTCTAAATAATAAATTTTTTTAAATTATAAAAGAAGTTTAAGAAATAGTTTTAATATTAAACTTTTAAAAATTTAACTTCTAAAAGATTTTTTAGATTTTAACTTTATTATTTTAAAAAATATATAATAGAGTTTTTTGTTTTTTTCTATTACTTTCTATTTCTTTAATATAAAAATAATAGAAAAGTATTTTTAATTCTATTTATTAAATATTATAACTTTTTTTATAATATTAATAAAGTTATTAGAAAATATAGTAAATATACTTTTTAAATTACTTTAAAAGTTATTTTCTTTATAAAAATAAGTTTAAATATAAATTTTCTTTATATAAATATGATTTTTTTATAGCTTAAAAAGTTCTTCTTATATATCACTAAAGTTAAGCTATATTTTAGAAAAAAGTAAGTTTTTATAAATATTATTTATTTTTATTAGTTTAAATTTATTATATTTCTTAATAGAAACCTTATTTTATTAGTTTTTAATATTTTATAAGATTTAAGTTTAATAGTTATAATATTACTTTTTAGACTTTTATTACTAATAAACTTTAAATTTTATTTAAAAGGTTTACTTTTAAGATTTTACTTTATTAGTTTAAAAGATATTTTAGAAGTAAAAAGCTTATACTAAATATTCTTAAATATAGTTTTTTAATTTTCTATATTTTATAGTAACTCTTATATTATAATTCCCTTATTAAAAATAAAGTTAACTTTATTAAAAATATTAAAGCTTATAAATATAGCTAAAGCAGAAAGTAATCTTTTAATTTCTTTTATAATAAATCTTATAATTATAAGTTTTATAGCTTTTTTAGTATTTTATTTTAAATAAAATTTATTTTTATTAAATATAATATTTTATAAAATAATAACTTTTTTAAGTTTTAAGATTTAAATCTTATAGAAATTATATATATTTAGTATATATTTTATAAGGTATTTAATATAGCTTTATAGAACTACTTTAAACTTTTTTCTTTTTATTTCTCTTTCTCTTTTTCTTTTAAGAATATATATTTTATAACTATAAATATATATCTCTCTTTAATAAGATTAAGTTTTTAAATTTTATAAGATACTATAAACTAATATTTAAGTATTAATATATTTTTTAAACTATTCTCTTTCTATTTTATTAGAAAGCTTCTATTTTATTAATATATAAAGACTTATATTATATAGAAAAATCTTTATAAATATTAATTTATTTTATAGCTTAATTAGAAGCTTTACTGTATAAAGTATTTATATATTTTATATAATTATTTGTTTTTCTATTCTTTTCCTTTTTTTTATTAGTTTTTTTATATAAAGTAAAAAAAGTTTAATATTAATATTATTCTTATAAACTTATTATTAATATTTAGTTATTCTTTAGATTATAATAATAGATCTATTAATATCTTATTATATCTTATATATAAAAGGTTCTTTTTATTAAAAAACCTAGTTTTAAAAAGTTTAAAGTATTTAAAAAACTTTATAATAAGTTTTATTTATAAAATAAAACCTAAAAAGCTTTTCTATATATTTATCTTTTATAATAAGAAATTAAAAAGCTTTTAAATAAACTTCTAAATAACTAAATAAATCTTAAGAGATATATTAATATAAATATCTACTTTTAAAGTTAGGTAGTTCTTATAAAATAACTTATATATAAATTATAAACTAATATTTATATTTTAGTTAAATTAATCCTTTAATCTTTATTTCTTAAGTATTTTATACTAAATATTTAAAAGCTTTTTAGCTAAGATATTTAGCTTATAAATATTAAAAATATATATTATCTTCTTAAATAAGCTTTAAGTTATATAAAAGTTATTTTTAAGAAGTTATAGCTATTAATTGAATAATATTTATAACTTCTAAATAATTTATATTAATATAGATTTATAATAAAAGCTAAATAAAATAATTAGAAATAGATTTATATTTAAAGAATAAGATATTATTAATATATTTAAGCTTTTAGAATAAAATATTAACTTCTCTATAATACATCTTATTAGTTCTTTTATTTAGCTAAATAGTAATACTCTTAAAAGAGAATTTTAAAATTATATTAGTTTTAAATCTCTTAATATAATAAATATTTATAAGAATAAAATCCTCTATAAACTCTCTTTATAATTTATAAAGTATATTTAAGAAAACCTTTATATTTATTTCTTAAACTATAAAGGTTTAATTATTTATAGTAATTTCTTTTAATTTCTTAAGATTTTTATAATTTTATAAATAAACTAAATTATTAATAATATAATTTAAAAATATAATATTATAAATAATATAAAGCTATAAAAAGTCTTTTATTTTATTAATTATATTAAAAACTAATTTAAGTTTATTTTTTAGTTTTTGATAAATAAATAAATCTAAATATAATAGTTTTATAAAAATAGTAACTACTTTATTAAAAATTCTTTCTCTTTTAGTAATATATCTTTTTATTTCTATAATATCTTTTAATTTAATCTATCTCTTATTAATAAAGTTTTAATAGATTAGTTTTATTTCTTTAAAAATATTTTAATCTTAATATTATTTTAAATTTCAGCTATTACTTATAGAAAATTCTAATAAAAATACTTTCTAATAACTTTTATATAATCTTTTAAGAACTATATATACTCTATAGCTTACTTCTCTCTAATAAATTCTTAGTATAAATACTTTTTAACTTTTTTAAGTATTTCTAAGTTTTAAGACTTTTTATTCTTATTTGATTTATTTTTAGATTTTATATTTCTTAAGTTTAAACTTAAAGTTTAAACGTTATTTAATTAGCTTCTAATTATTATAAATAACTTATTAACTTTTATTTTTTTTTCATAAATATTTAAATAAATAATATTAAAGAGGATTTTTATATAATATATAATATTTAAAAGTAATTTAAACTTCTATAGTTTAAAAAAAGTTTTCATTATAAAAGCTTTATAGATATTAAAAATCTTATAAATTAATATTTAGTAATAGTAATTTATTTATTAGTTATAAAAGTCTATTAAGTTTATAGTTATATAAATAGCTTTATAAAGAATAGCTATATAATTCTCTTATATAATAGTTTTTATAGCTAATTTACTTTTTATAAGCTATTCTTTAAGAAATCTAACTACTATCTAAAAAGAGAATAAGTTTTTATTTAAAATATTTAAAATAACAAAGCTTATAAAAGATTATAAAATTAAAAAAGCTTATAAAGAATTTATATTTTTATTTATTTTAAAAATGTTTAATTTTTTAAATTAGTTTTAATAAGAAGCTTATATCTTAAGATATTTATAAATAGAATATTAGCTTTATTTATTTTATTTAAAATTTAAAACTAAATTATATTTATAAGTTTCATATTAATATTTATAAGTAATTAGTTCTAAATATATCTTAAGAGTTATTTTTTAGTTTTCTAATTATTTTAAGCTTCTATAATAGAAATACTTTATTATTTAATAAATATTTTATATCTAACTTAAAAAAAAAGGTTTTTAAGTTTTATATCTATTAGTTTAATTAGCTTAAGAGAAGTTTAACTCTAAATTAATATAGAAATATTTAAAACTTATATAATATTATTTTTATTTATAAGTTATTACTATAAGTTAATATTTTATTTCTAAAAGTCTACTTATTTATATTTAGTTACTTACTTAGAGATTTATTCATTATAAACCTCTTTATTCTACTTATTAAAAAGTATAAAATACTTCTTAAAAGAAAATATATTAATTCTATTTGTACTTCTAAAGTTAAGTATTTTAGGTTTATTTAAGTTAATGTATTTCTAAATATTATAAATAATATAAATAAGTTGAAAGTAGTTATATTAAATTAGTTAGTTTTGATAACTTTTTAATTTAACTTATATAGCTTTAAAATAAAAGCTTATTTTAGAAGTTTTTCTAAAAGAATAAGATATTTTATAAATTATAAAAATTAGTTATAAAAGTATAAAAAGAGAAAAGAGAAATTTATTTACTTTATAAGATATTCTAATAGTAATAAAAAAGTTAAATTAAAGTTCTAATAAACTAAGCTTATAACTACAAAAAGCTAGTAATTAGAAAAAACTTAAAGAATTTATAAAAAGATATATATTTCTTAAGAGGAGTTTACCTTTATAAGTATCCTTAAATTATAAGCTTATAAAGCTTATACTAGTTATATAACCTACTCCTTTAGTAAAGCTTACTGAGGAGCTATATAAATCAGAGAGCGTATTATAAGGTAGATCGCTACACTTATACTTAATCTTAATAAAATAGAAAAATAAAACCTTAATATAACTAGTTATTAATATTTAACTTAACTTTTCTCTAGCTAATAAGAGCGTTATTTATAATGCTATTATTTATAAAAGTATTATTTATAATATTATAAAAGTATTATTTATAATATAGCTAGAGCTTAGTTATAAGTTAAACCTATACTTAAAAGTATAGACTTAATAGTATAACTCTTTACTATTATAGCTAAAAAAGTTCTTATAGCTATAAATATAAAAACTTAACTACTATTTTTAATAAAGCTTTTAAGCTTATTTTTTATATCTTTCTATATATATAGTAATTATAATATCCTTCTCCCTCTTTAGATATATATATATATACTAAATAAAGCTAAGCTAAATAATTTAATCTATAAAACTAAAATTAAAGATATTAAAAGCTTTATTTATAACTTATTTGCTTATATTAATAAAATTACCCTTCTTAAGTTTATTTAGCTATACTTATTTAAATTTATAACTAATAAAAATAATATATAATAGCTATAAAGGTTAAAGATTAATATAAATATAATCAAAGTTATTAATAATAATCTTAATACTTATAATTACTTTATAAGCTTTCTTAAAAAAGCTAAAGCAACTAAAAAAAAACTTTAATAAGTTAGAAAAGATAAATCTAAAGTTAAAAGTATAGCTAATAATTATAAAGCTCTTCTTATATTATAACTATATAGTAGGATAGAAGATATTATTTATTATAATATAGATATCTAATTAGCAAAAAAAAAGAAGATAGATATAAACTAAATATAGTGTGAAGATAGAAGTAGCTAGTGTTAAAGCGCTAGCGCTATACCTATTTAAAAGCATGTTATATGCTTAAATATATAACTTATAATAAGCGCTATATATACTTATAGAGCCTTTATACACTTACACCTTTACTTCTAACTTTTTCCTTTTATATCACTAAATTAATTAAGCTAAGTTAATATAAGTTAAGCGTTAGCTATTATTTTAAATATCTATTTATTATAGTATTTAGAGATTAACTATTAATTTATCTCTAGTAATAGAAGTATAATATTAATAATCTTTAGAAATACTAACTATTAATTTAGAGTTTTACTATTTAAGCAGTAGGTTCTAACTAGCTAAGCAGTACCTCACTTTTTTAACTAATTAGATTAGCGCTATAGCAAAATATCAGAGACACTAGAAAACAATATATTATATAATTATTTAACTTTTCATTAATTGAGATTTTTATTATAATAATTAATAGATCTTAATAAGCTTAATTTTTTAACTTTTTAGTAAAAAGGCTATTAGAACTACTATGCTTATTATTTATACTAATCTATATATATTTTAGCTCTAAAGTATTATACTCTATTATCTTAGCCTTTTGAACATACTTATAGCCTTTTTAGCGCTATTAATAATAGTACTTCTAATCTGTTATTTATCTAACTACTTTAGTAAAGCCTTTTAATATCTAGTAATATTAAAAGTGCTACTAATATGCTCTAAGAGAGCTTATTATTAGAGGAGTACTTAAATACTAATTAATTACACTAAATGCTCTATTTAATAAGCTATAGTGCTAGACTTTTTGCTTTTTTTAGTATCTTTAGCTTTAATAAGCTTAGAAGAGGTAAGTTATTAGTAATACTACTTATTAGTATTACTAAAGCTAATAGCGCTATGTTATAAAGCTAGCTATATAGTATCTTAATAATTAATAAATCTTTAATCTTAAATAGAGTATTAGCTATATCTTAGTTTATATAGTTAGTAGTAGTTTAGAAAATTAAAAATATAATATACTAAAGGCTAGTATAGCTATTAATATAAGTATATATTATACTTTATTATAACTTTATCTTCTTCTTTAAAGATCTTAAAGATTATATAAGCATAAAGTAGCTTATACTAATAAGTGAAGTAGCTATAGTAATCTAGCAGATTAAGTAGGTTAGAATTACTTTAAGAAAGTATTACTATTAAAGTAATTTTATATTAGTAAGCTAGTAAATTAAATACTTACTAACTAATTTGCTTAAATATCTCTTTTAACTAGTTAACTTAGCTAAAATATTTACACTTAGCTTTAGCGTTAAGAATAGCTTAATACTACATATAGTTATTCTCTTTATTCTTAAGCATCTTATTAATAGATTAAATAGAAATAAAGAGGTTTGATATGCTACTAATAATATATAACTTAAGGTCTTTATAAGCTATCTCTATAAGTAAGTTTATATATATATTATAGTTCTTATTAAAGCTAATAAAGTATTAAGCTTATTAGTCTTTAACTAATAAGTAAGTATAGTTAATATATTTATATATAGCTTATTAATTATTAAACTCTTTATATAAGTACTTTAAAACGTTATTAAAATTATTAATAGTATCACTATAAATAATAAACTACTAAAGCTTTATAAAGATATTATAAATATACTTAACCTTTTTATTAATAAGCTAATAAGAAGTAAATATTTTATTAGTATAAGCTATTTTATTAAAAGTAATAATAGTAAAGTTATAAAGTATAGCAGCTATAATAACTTAATCCTTTTTTTTAGCCTCAGCAGCTTACTTTATATAATACTTATCTTTTTTAATATTAAATCTATTAAAAAGAATATCTCTATTGCCTTACTACTTATATTTAATATTTAAGTTAATATTAATATTAATATAAAAAATATAGAGTTAGAGATATATACTTAAGTAGATATTCTTAATAGTACTATATAAAGCCTCTTTATAATTAGTAATAGTAATAAGAAGTATATAAGTACTAACCTCTTAATAGATAGATTTAAAGGACTTAATAAGCTAGTTATAGCTTTTATAACACTTAGTTAATATAAAAGTAAAGCTAGCATTATATAATAAGCTAATATCTATAGTATTAGTAACTTAAAAAAAAGATATCTTAAAGCAGTTAGTCTTATATATATTATTAAAGCTAAAAACCTCTAGAAACCTTTTTTATATATACTTATATTATAAATAGGTCTAAAAGAGGGCTTCTAGCTAATTAAAGTTATTAGCACTCTATAGAACCTTATACTCAAAGCTATACTACTATAGTTAATAAAATAAAGCTTAAGTAGTAGTTTTACTACTAAAAACTTAAATTTAAAGCTTCTAATAAGTATTATTAATATCTTTCTAAATAAAAAATAACTCTAAAGTAATATCTTAAATAATAACACTTACCTTATAAGGCTTAATAGCTTTATACTTAAAGAGGCTAATAATAAGCTTATACTAAGTATTAAATAATTAGTAATAAATAGAGTAAGTAGCTAAGTTTAGAGATAAACTATAGTTATACTTAGGGTTGGCAAACTAGTCAGCTAGTATTTAGTCAGACTAGTTAGTTAATTAGTCTAGTTAGACTTAAGTTACCTAATTTAGTTAACTTAACTTAACTAGCTTAGTTTTAGTTAGTAGGGTGACTTAACTAGCTTAGTCTTAGTTGACTAGTTATTAACTAGTTTTGACTAGTTAATTATTATATAAATTAAGTAAAATATTATATTTATTAGTATATTATATATTAATTATAATAAATATAGGTTATATTAATTAATTATAAAACTTAATATTATAATAATTAATTTTAAAAAATATATATTATATTTATATATATTAACTATAACTTATAATAAATATAAAACTATAGTAAATATATATAAATAAGGCTTTTATATATATTTATAAGTTTTATATATATATTAAATATAGTATTAATATATTTAATATATATATAGACTTAAATAATAGAGACTGATAGATGCTCTATTTTAATTCACTATGAAGGGCTTATAGTTGCCTTTATAGCGTTAAAGCTATATATCTATATAATTAAATAGAGACTAATAGATGCTCTATTTTATTTAACTATAAAGAGCTTATAGTTGCCTTTATAGTGTTATAATATTATATTATAATTTATAAACTATATAAAAAGAAACCTTGTATATCTATAAATATTAGTATCAATATAACTTATATTAATAATTAGATAAAAACTTACTTAAATAAACTGGCTTTTTTTCTTTTCTTTTTCCTCATTGTTAATAATAATAAAGGATATTTTTAACTATTAAGTATAAGAAATATTAGTATTAATATAACTTATATTACTAATTAGATAAAAACTTACTTAAATAAATAGGCTTTTTTTTCTTTTTCTTTATTATTAATAATAATAAAAGATCTTTTTAACTGTTAAGTATTATAAATAATTAAATATAAAAATATAAGAACTTACTTTATAAATAAGTTTTATATAAAAGAATAAATAAATATATATAGAGTAATAAAATATTCTTTTAAGTGATATAATAATATTATTTAGATAAATAAGTAATAATAACTTAATAAGTGATTAAAGAAGTGATTTAGAAAAGAAGAAGTGAGGAAAAATAGAAGGTATATATCTTAAGATATTAGTTTCTAGAATATTCTATAGCTTAATAATTAGTACTTTAGATTAATAATATAGATTAGAAATCTAACTATATTATTAATATAAAGTATCTTAGATTATTAATATAAAGTATCTTAGATTATTAATAAATAGTATCAGTTACTAATTCTAATTAGTAATTAGAAAGGTTTAGAAATTCTAATTAGTAAGGAAATAGAAGTTTCTAGAATTTATTATTACTAATAGGTATTCCTTTTAATTAGGTTACTTATTAACTGATTTCAAAACTTTTTACTAAATCTAATTATTAATTATAGCTTAATAATTAGTTATTAATAATTAATAATCTTATATTACTAATTAATAATTAGTAATTAGTAATAGTTTAGTAGTTATATTATTAATTCTTAGAAACTTCTAGAAATGCTGTAAAAGTATTAAAAGACTGTTAATTCCTCTTTCTTACTGCTTTTTCTTTCTTTCTTCTATATAGTAAAACACTATAACTACTATTATATTATAAGCTATAACTATTATAAATCTTTTAAAAAACCACTTTATTTATTCTTTTATAAGAATATTAAAATAGATTCTTTTATTATCTCCTCTTAACCTTTTAGTCCTACTTTTACTACTGCTACTAGTAATATTTCTATTAGTAATATAATTAGTAGTAGTATTATAGACTCTTTATATAATAAAGAGGACTATAAACTAAAGCTTAATAATAAGTTTTCTGCTTACATATTTAAAAATAATCTTTTTATGCGGACTTTTTTACTTATTAATAAGAAAAAAGAGAGAGAAATATAAATAAAATATACTATATAAGTAATCTATCCTTTTATATATTTATCTCTTTATATATATAATTAATTAATTAATTAATTACTTATATATATAATTATATTTATATTAATTATATTAATACTAATTACTTATTTAATTAATAGATATAATGAAGATTAGGTTATTAAAGTTAAAGGCTTTTTAACCTTAAACTTTTTAAGACATTATAAGCAATCTCATCCTAATATAACTTATAATAAAAAGTCTGAATTAAATTGATTTAAAAGTAAGTTATTTTTATTAATTATTATACTTTATAATTAAATAACTTATATACTAATATTATATAAGAAACAGATATATTACCTATGCAAGAGTTTTTTTTTATTAATACTAATAAAAGACCTTATAGTAATACTGTTTCTGATTTTAAAGAAGAAGATGCTTATATAAAGATATTAGATTTTATAGTAGAAAATAACTTATTGTTTAATACTATAGAATCTAATTCTTTTAAAGAGTTATTAAATTATTATAATAAGTAAGTATATATTTATAAGTTATAATTTATAATTAATATTTATAATACTAATATATATTAGTTCTACCTCTATAATTAATTGAAAGAAAATAAGGGCTTTATTAGACTCTACTTATAGTAGATTTCTATCTCTTATTAATTTTGAAATTACTAAAAATATTGAAACTTTTAGAAGATTTTCCTTAGTTTTAGATATTTAGACTTCTAAAGCCTAAGATGCCTTTTTAGGTACTATTATAAGCTATATTAATAGCGATTTTAAGCTTATATATAAGCATTTAAGTTAGTATTATTATTATTATTATTATTATATATAAACTAATTAAATTAATTTATAGGCTGCTTATTATACTATTTTAATTAATAATATAAAAAAGGAAATAACTAAACTAAATAAATATTTCCCTTAAAAACTGGATTTCTTTAATATAGATACTTATAAAGCTTATTTTATAAGTATAGTATTAGATCTTAGATTTAAAGTCTACTATTTTGAAAACAATAAGCTTTTACACTATTATTCTACTATTAAAAAGGATATTATTAACTTATTAAGAAGAGAATATAAATCGTAAGTAAAGATATTTATTATATTTATATTTATATTTATATTTATATTTAAATTATATAATTATTTATTAATTATAACTTATACTAATATATTTATTTAGGGTTAAATAGAAAGAGATAGTTCTTTAGAATCTGAAATATATATTAAATTCTAATATATCTTATAATTTAAATTCTAATAATAATTTTTATATTAGTAGTAATACTACTATAAAAGCTGAATATATTACTTATTTAGCTGAAGAACTATTAAGACAAAACGTAAGTTATTTATTATATATAGTTATTATTATATATATTTATTATTATATATATTTATTATTATATATATTTATTATTATATATATTTATTATTATATATATTTATTATTATATATATTTATTATTATATATATTTATTATTATATATATTTATTATTATATATATTTATTATAATTATAGCGATCTACCTCACAATACGCTCCCTGCCTTGCGCAGCCCCTCAGTAAGCCTCACTAAGGGAGCAGGTTATATAACTAGCATAAGCCTCGCAAGCTTACGATTTAAGGATGCTTATGAGGGTAAACTCCTCTTGAGAAATATATACCTTTTTATAAACTCTTTAGGTCTCTTCTAACTGCTAGCTTTCAGCAGTTATAAGCTTAGCTTATTAGAACTTTAATTTAACCTCTTTATTATTACTAAAATATCTTATAGAGTGAGTAAGTCTCTCTTTTCTCTTTTTATACTTCTATAATTAATTTTTATAACTTATAAGATATTTTACTCTTTTAGAAAGGCTTCTGAGATAAACTTTCACTTTAAAGCTATATAGATTAAGTTAAAAACTTATAAGAACTGATTAGTTTAATTTAACTACTTTAAAGTTACTTATATCGCTTATAATATTTAGGAATATATTAACTTAAATAGACTTAAAATGCTTAACTTCAGAAGTAAAAATAAGATTAATATACTCTCTTTTAAAAAGTATCTCATACTTCTTAATAAATAGAGCAGAGAGGTCTATAATAAATAGATCTCTAAGTAGATAACTAAGTGCAAATAAATAAACTTTTTAAGATATAATGCTAATCCTCAGCAGCAACCTATTAATAAGAATAATATTACATAAGTTTTTAATATTTCTATACTAACCTAAAGTTAAGCCCTTCTTAAGCTAACTAAGCTGAAAGCTATAAAGCTTAAAGACCTTTTTTTCTAAATTAGATATAAAATATTCATTAAATAATAAAGTATTTCTACTATAGAAGCTTAAAATAACTAAAAAACTAAAGAATAACTTTTAAGATATATTTAAAACTAGCTATTTATAAGTATTAATATTAAACTTATAAGCATAATTCAGCTTTAGATTTTAAACAAAATAGATAAAGCTAATGCTTTATTTATAAGCATCTCAGAATGCAAGCTTCTTATTAGAACTAACTTAAAAGAACTAAATACTTCTAAGATAGATAAAAGCATAAATCTTTTATAAGCCTCTTTAATTTTATAATCCCTTATAAGCTTTACTACTTTAGACATTTTAAATAAAAACTTATTTTCTTTCTAAATAGTAGTTAGACTTTTTAAAAAACAGCTTATAAAAAGCAAATCAGCTATAAAAACCATTATATAAGAGAATTATGTAGCTATTCTTTATAAAGCTGCTTATATAACTATAAACCTAATAAACTTCTATAACTAATAGATAAATTGCTATTACTAAGTATTAACTTATAAGATCTCTAATATCTATAGAACTCTTATAGTAAAAACTTTCCTTTAAGCTAAAGAAGTTTAAATTGCTTTTAAGTAGGCTAAATAATAAATCTAAAAGCTTATTATTTATAAAGAAATATTTAAACTAATTCTAGATATTATATATTATATAAAAATTCTCTTTAGTATTATCTATTTAAATACTTATTAAAAGAAAATAAAGGTTAATAAGTTATTTGTAATAATTAGAAGCTAATTAAATAACTTTTAAGCTTTAAGTTTAAACTTAAAAGATATAAAATCTAAAAGCAAATTAAATAAAAATAAGAAGTTTTAAAACTTAGAAATGCTTAAAGAGGCTAAAGAATATCTATATTGAGAATTTATTAGAGAGAAGCAAACTGCAAAGCATATATAGTTCCTAAAAGATTATATAAAAGTCAAACTTACACTTACTAAAAAATATTCTCACTAAAATCCTCTATAAGTAATAATAGAAATCTAAAATAATATTAAAACTAAAGCACTTTTAAAGAAATAGAAACTAATCTACTAAAACCTTATTAATAAGAAATAGATTAAACTAAAAGATATTATAAAAGCAAAAAAATATACTGCTAAAAGAAAAACCTTTTCTAATAAAGTAGTTACTATCCTCATAAAACTGCTAAACTTAAATCTATCTGCTTATAAAGAACTAAGAAGCAAACTTAGATCAGTTTTTAATATAACTAGTGAGATAAAAGATCTTTTATAGCTTTATATTATCTATAATATTATATCTTCAAATTATATTATTAATAACTCAGCTTATTTATAAAATTATAAAAATCTTAAGAGATTAAAAAGAGTTGCTATAGGAAATTAAATTCTTACAGTTTAAAGAGTTAGTATAAAGGTCTTCTTAAATATGCTCTATAGACTATAAAAGAAGCTTATAGAAGATTTTATTTTTATAAATATTTATTATATTAAAAGATTTAAGACTAATATAATTTTAAAATCTTTTCTCAAAAGTGCTAATATTTAGCTGAACAGAAGGACTAATAAAATATATTATAGAGAGGCTAGCACTTTACTCTAAAAGCTTAAGTATATTAATAATATCTTATTTTTTAAATATAAACCTATTTCTAATTACTCTATTCTGCCTTTATTATAAATCTATATTAATATAAGCTATTTAGAAGTTATAAATACTATTTAGTTAGTAGCTATAACCTCTTAAAAGCAACCTTTATATTACTTAAAGCCTATTTAAAAAGATAATATATATTTCTAGCACTTATAAGCTAGATATTTTAGCTAAAAAGCTCTTAAGCATTTAGTATAAAACGCTTAAGAGGTGAAGATCAAAAGACTAATTTAGCTAGAATGCAAATATTATTTTATAACTTATATATAATAAGTTATCTCATAAAGACTATCTAACTCTAGAAGTAGATACTTATACTAATATATCTCTTAAGATCTATTTAACTACTTAAAAGTTTGCTTAAAAGCTTTTTAGCTTCTTATTATAAAGGATAAATATATAAGAAAACTTTTTAGGTTTTACTTTATAAATAAAACTTATTATAAAATCTTCTAAATGCTTTAAACTTTTAAAAACTAGGTTTTTTAATAGAAAGAACTTCTTATATATAAGATACAGCAAGATATTAATAGATCTATTATTATAATCTAAAGAATAACTAAATACTAGTAGTAAGCTTATAAGAATAGAATTAATATTAAACTTCCCCCACTTTATATAAAAGAACTAATAAGAAGAGAGAAAAAAATAAAAAAAAAGGCAATTATATAAGGCATATAGATGCTTTATATAGTAAAGCTTCTAATTAAGCTGTAAGATAAATTAATGCTTATAAGGATTTTTCTATATAATATAAGTCTTTATATATTAATAAAATAAAAATCCTTTAATAAAATAAAAGAAGAATAGTTTAAAGAGCATATTAACGCTTAAGCACTAGTCTACAGCATTCTATAAAGCTTAAAAACTTAACTTTACTAAAAAAAGATATATACTTATAATTATAAAGCATATATTCTTAAGAGAAAAAGAGAAAGAAGGATAGAGAGAAGAGAGTTTAAAGTAGTCTTATATAGCTATATTAGATACCTTATAAAATATATACTAAATATATATAATCTCTATAAGATTTAAATCTTAAAGCTTAGAAAAGTTATTATCTTATAAAACATTATATTTAATAAAAATAAGTTCTATTTAAAACAGAATACTAAAGAAGCTATAAAGCTTATAGTTATAAAATCTATTATAAAAGAAATTAAGAAATTACCTTCTGCTTCTATTACACTTATAAGCTTTAGTATTCTAAATAAAATGAATTTTATTTTTAATAAGGAAATAATAGCATAATAGTTGCTATAAAATATAGAAAATCAGAAGATTATATCTAAAAACACTTAGTATAGCCTTTTCACTCTTAAAATATCTTTTAAACTAATAGGCTAAAATCTTAAAAGTAAATCTTTTAAGTAAAACCTAAAGCTTACTAGTAATAGAAGCTTAAAAAGTGATATTATAACTATTAAATTTAAATTCTATAAAGCATTAAGAACTAGTGGAATAGAGCTTCTGCTAAAAGATATAGCAGACTTTAAACTAATAGAAAAAATAATACTTATAAAGACTTTCTTTTTCTTAAAGCATAGCTTAATTTTAGTGATATATAAAAAAGACCTTCTAAGCTATAAAAAAAGCATATTTATATAAAGAAGGTTTATATTTAAACTTACTCTTATAAAGAGGGTAGCTTTTAAAGCAATCTAAAGAGTATATTTGCTATATTCTCTAATATTTCTATTAATATAGTAGAAGAAGTTATAATATTTAATAAGTAAGATTAAAAACACTTTTTTACTACTTTTATACTAAAGAAATAGAAAGTAATAGAGGAAAGCAAAAGACTTTATTATATATTTTATAAGATAATAAAGTTAAAATCTAAAAAGCTTTTTAAAAGCTAAACTTTTAAAGGCTTAATATTAAAACTACCTCTTAAACCCCTTTTATAATCTAAAAGAATTTATTATTTAGAACTATTACTACTCCTAAAGATTTAAAAAAATATAAAAAAGCTTTTAAGATAGTTTTAAAAGCTATTTATTACTATATATTATAAAGAACTTTAGAAGATTATTAACTTTAAGATATAGAAGGTTTTAAATTGCTTAAAAGCGCACTTAAAGCCCCTTCTCTTAAAATAAGTTTTTACTTATAAATTAGATGCAAATAGGTATCTTATAGAGATAAAAGCTTAGATTATTATAAGAGGAGACTTCTAACTAGAAGATCTTAAGATTACTTATACAGCAACCTTTATATTAAAAACCTTTTAGGTTGCAATAGTAATTAGTATTTAGTTTAATTATAAAATCTTTTAATATAATATAGTTAATATATTTTTAAATGCTAAAATACTAAAAAGAAGAGAACTAATTACTTATAAGCTATTTTAAGGGATTAAAAAACTTATAAAATACTTTAAATCTTTAGTAAGATATATTATTAAGCTAAATAAAGCTTTATATAGACTTTAAGACGCCTTGCTTTTATAGTATAAAGAATTCAGCTTAACTTTTATAAAACTTAGTCTATAAAGCTTAAAAGAGAACTTATACCTCTTCTAAGATTCTAATTAAAAGGTTATAATAGTTTTTTATATAGATAACTTTTTTGTTCTTTTTTATAAAAACTACTAAAAAGAAGCTTATAAGATTATTAAAAAAATCAAAAAAAAATATAAGATTAAGAAATAAAGAGATATTAAATAGTATTTTAAAGTAAAAGTTATAAGATGCTATTTACTTATTAATATTACTTCTGCAGATAGATCTTAAGAAAAACTTAAAGCAAGCAATAATTTAAAAAGTTAAAATCTACTAAAAGATAGTTAGATTGATACTTTATACTGTTATCTTTATATAAGTAGATATTACTTTTATAGCAGCATTGCTCTTAAGATTCTTTATAAACCTATCTTAAAAGCATCTAAACATAGCAAAATATATAATATAATATCTATATAAAACTAAATATTTTTCTATATACTTCAGCATTTTAAGAAGTAAACTTATAGATGCTTAATTGCTTCTTATTGCAACAGATACTTTATTTGCAAATAATAAAGCTATATATTAATCTTTATAAAGATATCTTATAATACTATTTAGAGGACTAATTTAGTAGAAAGCAACCTAATAAGTAATAATTATAACTTTAACTATTAAAATAGAACTTTTAAGCTTAGTAGAAATAGCAAAAGAGATAGTTGCTCTTTAGAAGCTATTTAAAGATATCAAACTTAAACTTAGTAATATTTAGAATATCTATTATAATAACTAATAAATAATTAGACTTATTATAAGCAAAAGAGAGAGATTAAATACCTATCTAAGATATATTAATATTTATAATATATAATTAAAACAAAAACATCAAAAAGAAAGCTTTTAAGTTATTTATATACCTATAAATAAAATGCCTATAAATAGACTTATAAAAAACCTCTTATAAGCAAAGTTTAAATATTTCTACTTACTTTTAAACCTTAGAAATATAATATATTTAGTTATATTATATTTATAAGATTATAAAGCAAAGCTAAGTTTCTCTTATTTATATAAAACTTTAAAAACTATCTAAAAAACTTAAAATATCTTTTATAAAATAAAAACCTTATAGATCTTTAAATTAAAACAGACTACTTACTAAATACTAAAACACTACACTTATAAGAAAACTATACTTATAAATTTAGCATAAAATATTAAGCTTATAAATAGCTCTCTAGAGGTTTTTAGTAGAAAACTAAGCTAAATTAAAAAAACCTTTAATATTTTTAATAATATTAAAATGCTCTTAAGAGTTTAAATTAATCCCTTATAAAAGATCTTCTAATCTTTTATTAATATTAGAAAAGTTACACTTAGAGACTTTATATCTTCTGAAGAATATATATAGCATATAAGCAGAACAGCAGAGAATAATACCTTATAAGTGTTAATAAGAAGAAGTAAGGCTTAAAGTAGTAAAAACTGAAGGTTTGCTTTAAAAGGAAAGAAGTAGCATTCTATCTTATAAAATAGATAAAATACTAAAGCGTAAAATTAATAAAGCACTCTTAGCAACAGAAAATAAGAGAGCATAAAGAGATTTATAAGATATAAGCTTCTGCTAAGTATTAATAGTATTAAAACCTATATAAACCTTTTTAATAATAGGCTTAAGAGCAGATATATACTTATAAGAATATTTAGTAAGAGTATTCTTTTGAACTAAAAGAATAAAAGAAAGAGTATTTATAGAAAGATTGTTACTTTATAAAAGATAGATATTATAAAAGCTTTTTTTACTCTCTATTATTTTTTTATAATATATAGAAAGAGAAACCTTTGCAATATCTTCTTTAATATCCTCTTTATTAGAATCTTTAATTAAGTATACTTAAGATAATTAAAAAGAATAATACTTTTAAAACTTTATGCTTCTAAGAAAACTTATAAAAGGAGGTGTTATATAGCGAAAAGCTAGAGAAAGAGAAAGCTTATAAAAGACCTTACTCTTTAGCTTCTACTTCACTTATACCACTTTTTTCTTATTTATAGAAAACTTTATAATAAGTTTCTTAGCAGCAGTAAGCTTTTAAGCAGTAAGAACCTTATAAATCTTTAGGGTTTTATAATACTAAAAGGCAGAAAGGTTTTTTTTATAAGTATTTTATATAGACTTTTAAGCTTTATAAGCTTTAATAAAATGCTATATACTTATTAGTAGTAAAAACAGCTTATAAGCTGAATAACTTATTTTTTAAGCCTTTTTAATCTTAGAGATAGAATAAGTAAGCTTATACTTATAAATAGCAGCATTCAGCTCTTCAGCTTTATAAGCAATCTTAAGAGAGATTATAATACATTTATTATAGCTGCTTTTAAAGCAGAAATCATAATAGCTAAAATTAATTAAATAGTAGCAATAAGTATAGTTATTGCTATAACTATTACTTATAATATAGTATAAGCATTTGCATTTATTTAGCTTTCTAACCTTATAATTATAGTTTTTATCTCTCTTTTTAGTAGAATAAACACTTAGAAGTAGTTAGCTTATAAGCTTATAAAAACATATAAGTGAGGCTTATTAAGCTTCTTCTGAGAAAATAAAAGCAGAATGTTACTACTATTATTCTAATAAAACTAAGCTTTAATAGAAGTATATAGAATATACTTTAAAGCAAAGTAAATAAATAAACTTATAAGAAATGAAAAAAAGACAAACTCTTTATAGACTTAAGAGGCTTCTTAATAAGGTTCTCTTTAAAAGCAATAATCTCCTTATTATAACCTATTAAAAAACGCTTTAGTAAGCATTCTTATTTAAAAAAAAGAGCAACACTAAGACTTATTTGCTTATAAAACTTGAGAATTATAATTAAGTTAAAATCTTTAAAAGAAAAATTAAAAAAATCAATTTTATTACTTTTTAACTTATAAGCAGTAGAAGTAGGCTTTTCTGCTATCTCTTTATAAACTAGCTTAATAGCAGAAGTGTAATTATTAATAAACTTATTGAAAATAGTATTAAGAAAGTATTTATAAAGATACTAATAGGAATAAACTTCAAAAAGTAAGTTCTTATAAGCCTTATTAATAGAGTTTATAGCTAGATTAATCTTATTAGCAGAAGATATATAAGAAGATTATAAAAGCATTCACTAAGTTTATCAGCTAAATTGTAAGCATTATAGGCAGCAGCATAAGCAGCTTAGTTTCTTAAAACCTAGTCTTACTCAGCTTACAGCTGAAGGCAGTATATATAAGTATTTTTATATACTATAATAAGAACTTAAAGATTATGCAATAAAATAAGAAAAGACTTATAAGAGGGCTTATGAAGATATATAATTCTTAAGAGATAATATTATAATAAAAAATATAAAAGATAGATAATTATAATAAAATATAAAAAGTTATATAAAAGGAAAAAATAGACTTATATATAGCTTAGGAAAATTCTTTCTCTTTATTTATATTTAGTTAGTTAACTGCTTTTATTTATAAGCATAAGGTGTATAAGCTAGCGCAGTTTGCATATTTATAAAGCTGTCTAAATATATTATAAGTTGAAGGTGCTTATTAAGGTGCTTTTAACCCTAACATAGAGAGTAAGCTCTTAAGCTATTCTTTTTTTATAAGAAGTTTTAGATTTCTATATATAATTAGTCTTTATATAATTTATTTTTAGCTTATAAGCATTTTAATATATATATAAAGCATTTTCAGCTGTTCTTACAGCTGAAAAAGTATATAGCAATCTACTTTACAATATGTTTTCTGCCTTGCGCAGCCCTTCAGTAAGCCTCACTAAAAGAGCAGGTTATATAATTAGTATAAGCCTTGCAAGCTTATAATTTAAGGATGCTTATAAAGGTAAACTCCTCTTGAGAAATATATACCTTTTTATAAACTCTTTAGGTCTCTTCTAACTGCTAGCTCTTAGCAATAATATATATTTATTAATATATATTAATTTATTATAGGTTAATCTTTTACTTTACTAGAAAAGTAATAGTTATAAATATCTTATATTAGCTATTTTAGTTAGAAGATATTTAGCTATTCTAGCTACTTCTGCTCCTATAGAGAGGGTTTTTTCTGTTTCTAGTAATATAGTTACTAAAAACAGAAATAAATTAAGCCTTACTACTATAGTAGAATTAATTCTTTTAAAGTACTAGAAAATTAAGGATTTAAAGGAATTAGAAGAGATATTTCTAGATAATCTAAATAATTTAAATAATCTTAAAGAAGAAGAAGAAAAAGAAGAAGAAGAAGAAGAAGAAGAAGAATAAAATTAATTAGATTTTTATTTATATAGTTTATTTAGTTATAATATATTCTAGTTAATTTATTTTACTACTCTTTTTATTTATAAATTACTAATAGTATTATTTTAAATCTCTATTTACTATTATTTATTACTTATACTAATTATTATATAATACTTATTAATATTAATTATTATATAATATTAATTATTATATAATATTAATTATTATATAATATTAATTATTATATAATATTTATTAATATTAATTAATAATTATTAATATTTATATAAATTTAAACTAGTTAACTAGTCTAACTAAGCTAGTCGACTTAACTTAACTAGCCTAGTCCTAGTTAATAAGTTAACTTAACTAGCCTAATTCTAGTTAATAGGGTAACTTAACTAGCTTAGTCCTAGTCAACCTCTTAACTTAACTTAACTTAACTAAATCCTAACCCTAGTTATACTTCTTATAACCTTTTTTAAGTTTCTAAGTTTATTTATAGTTATTAGCCTTTATAGTATTAGTAATATCTTATTAAGTATAGTTAAGTTTAAAAGTAATAATCTTATATAAGCTAACACCCTTAGTTTAATATATAGTATTACAGTTATAATAAAGAGACTATTATATTAACACTCTATTTTTATCTTTACTAGAACCTTACTTATAGATAATCATAAATTTATAAGTATATATATAGATATTTAGATAGTTTTAAAGCTACTAAATAGTATTAGCTTAAATACTACTCTTAAGAGGGTTTAAAATATTATTATAGTTATTATTATAAGTTAATATAGCTATTATAGAGGTAGTAGTAATAATAATATTAATAAGTTAGTTAAAAAAAATCAGACTATGCGCAATATTAAAGTTAGTATGCAGTAAGTGCTAACTAATTTAATTAATTTGATTAGTTGAAAAAGTAAAATACTATCTAGCTAGCTAAAACTTACTACTTAAATAGCAAAACTCTTAATCTATAGTAGAAAAGTCTATTAGATATACACTTTATATTTATTAGTTAAAAGCTAACTAATTATTAAAAGCTATAAGCACTAATTATAATATACTTTATTTTATTATATATCTATTAATTCTATTAATTATCTACCTTTTTATATTAATTAAGATAATATATAAGTTTAAAAAACTTATTAAAAATAAAAATAATAAAGAGAAGTATTAATATAGCTATAGCGCTATAAGTAGTTTATACTTAGTTTTAAATATATAAAAGGTACTTAAGCTACTAAAGCAGCTATATAAGTGTTATTACTATATAAATATATACTTTAAAAGTATTAATACCTTTATACTAAAGATTATTATAATAGACTTTAATCTCTCTATTTATTTATAGCTTATTAAAAACTTATTACTTAAGATTATAACTAAAACTTATATTTATTATATAAAAGTTATATATAAATAGTTTAAAAATAATAAGCTTATTTTTTAGGATTTTAATTTTTTTAATAATAAAGAGAAATATATTTAAAATAAGTATATATTTAAGAAAGTATTTAAAAATAACTTTAAAAACTTTTTTTATTTAGATTACTAATTAAGTTTTATAATATACTATATAAAGCTAAAAGGTTTAAATATTATATTTTAATTTTATTTTTATTTTTAGAAATATTAAAGCTTTTTATTAATAAGTATTATAGTTTAAAAGTTATATTAAAGTTTTTAATTAGTTTATAATATTTACTTTTTATAGAAATATTACTATAAAAAACTTATTATATTTTAAAATTAAAACTTTTAAAGCTAAAAAAGCTATTATTAATAATAAGATTACTATTTTAAAAATAGAATATTTTATTTAGCTTTTTATATTTCTATTTAATTTTTATAATACTTATAAGATTACTACTTTTAAAGTTTAAAATATTAATCTTTAGTAATAAGTTTTTACTTTAAAAGAGAAAAATATTACTTTTATAATTTAAAATAATAAGTTTATATAATAAAATAAGATATTATTAAAAGAACTTTTTATTATTTATAATAATTAGTCTTTTAAGTAAAATTATATATTTTGTATATTTTGTAGATATTTACTACTAAAGCTATTTATATTTATACTAGTTATTGTTTTTAAATAATATATTAGCTATATTAACTTATTATTCTTAAGTATTTAAATATAATAATAAGTATTTTTATAGAGAAACTTTTTTATTAACTGCTTTTAATAAGAGTTTTATAGCTTTATTTAAAAGTATTAAAGTTTCTATTTTTATTAGTATATAAAATAATAAAAATAGTAAAAACTTTAAATTTAAGTTCTAGCTATATTATATTTAAATTTAGTTTTATATTATAAGTAATAAATATAATAATAATATAAAGATAGATTAAATTATATTTTATATTAGTAATACTATTAGAAATCTTATTTTGCGTATATTTATTTATTCTAATAAGATTAATAATATAGCTAGTTTATTTAAATAACTAGAAAATATTTATATTAGTTTAACTTATTTTAAAAATACTTATTATAACTTAAATAAGTTGATAATTTTATATAATAATATCTAAACTTAATAAAATATTTTTATTTAAAAAGCTTATAAAGCTAAAGTTAAAAAAAACTATTAATACTATATATTTTATAATAAGCTACTTTTATAAGTTTTAAATATTATTATTAATTAGTATTTTACTAAAAATAGCTATAACTTTTATTAATATACTAATTATATTATTAAAGTTATTAATATTATAAATATAAATTATAAAAAGACTAAAAGCTACTTTATTACTATTTATAATATTATATTTATTAAAATATATTTTATTTTAACTAGAAGTTTTAGTATTAAAAGAACTTATTTTAATATTAATAAAACTTAAACTTAAATAGATATAGAGATATATAAAGCTTTATATACTTCTAATATTTATTATAGCTATAATAAAATTAACTATATTTTTAAAGATTATTTTATAAAAAAAGCTATTATAAATATTATAAAGCTTAAAGAACTTATTATAGAGAGTAATATTAATTTAAAAAACTAAAGCTTTTAGTTAAAATAAACTTTTAGCTAAAAGAAACTAATAATATATAAAACTTATATTTTATATTTTTGTTTATTAATTATAATATTTTATTAGTAGATAGCTACTTAAAATAAAACTAATTATAGCTTTAAATAGATATAGTATTTTTAGATATATATTACTTAATATTAAAGTAAATAGATATAAATTTATATATTTATATTTATAGATATTATTAAAAAACTTTTATTAAGCCTTTTAGTATATTTTAAATTAGTTTATTTTTATATTTAAATTTAATAAAAAATAATTAGATATCATAGATATAATATAAACTATTAATTTATATATTAATTATTAAGTTCTTTTAAAGATAATTTTCTTATAACTAAATTTTAGTTAGTATAATATAATATTTAAATATAAGTAGTTTAAATATTATAATATATTTTTAAATATATATTATAAGTATTTAAATTATTTTAAAAATATATTTCTATTTAGAGATCTTTTATTAATAATTATTTAATAAGTAAAGGTCTTTAAATAGTTTATATTATTATTATATATATAATAAGAAGATATTATTAAGTTTATAAATAAAATAAAGTATATTTTATAAAATAAAACTATTAACTATAAGAAAAAGCATTTATTATAATTATAAAACTTAATGCTTTCTAAAGCTATATTTATTAAATATATATTAAATCTAATTATTAATATAATATCTTTTAAATATTAAATAAAAACTAAATTAGCTAAAGTTAATATAATATTATTATATAAACTTAATAAGATTATTAAGTATAAAAGAGCTAAGAAATAAATTATAGAAGATTTATTATATAATAATATAGAGAATACTTAGTACTTAATATAAAAAAACTTACTACTAAAGCTATAGCTATAAGCTAATATTTTTAATAAAGCTATTAGTAATAAATTAATATTATATTAATTATATAACCATAAGATTAAACTAATAAAAAGTAGTTAAAATAAGTCATAATATTTATTACTCTATAAATAATTATTAAAAAAGCTAAAAGTATTTAAAAAATAACTTAAATAAAAGATTTATTATAATAAATAATACTTTTTAAACTTTAGTTATTTTAATTATTTATAAATATAATAATAATTTATAGTTTTATATTAATTATTATTAGTTAAATAATAAAATTAAAAAAACTAATATTTATTATTATTAATAAAAAAGATATTTATATATTTATATAAAGCTAAAATCTATATTAAGTTTAATATTTAGTAAATCTTTTATAAAATCTATATTACTAAAAGATATAAAGACTTTATAATATTTAAAATTTAATTTAAAACTTATAAATATTTAGTTTTATTTTTTAGTTTTTATAATAGCTTATCTATATATTAATAATATATAAATAAAGGTTTAATAAAATATTTTAATAATATTTATATTATATACATAAATAATTTTTTAATTTATTTAAATAATTTAATAAAATATTATAAATATATTATTAAAGTTCTAAATGAGCTATATAAAATAAGTTTATAAACTAATATTAAAAAGTATAAATTTAATATTATATAAATAAAATATTTTAGATTTATTATATTTATTAAAAGTTTATAACTTGATTTTAAAAAAGTAGAAGTTATTAGAATATAAAAGCTGCTTGAAAATATTAAAGGTATATAGTTATTTTTTAAATTTACTAACTTTTGTAAGTATTTTATTAGAAATTATAATAAAATAACTTAATTATTAAACTACTTTATAGTTAAAAATATTAAACATAAATAAATTAATAACTATAAAAAGAGTTTTAAAAACTTAAAAGTAATTTTATTATTAGTATTTATTTTATAATATTAAAACTTAAATCTATTTATATATATTAAAATAAATATTTCTATTTTTATTTATATAAATATTTTATTATAGTAATAGCTTAATAATAACTTTTAATATTTTATAGTTTTCTTTTTAAAAACTATAAGCTTTATAAAAATAAATTATTTTATTTATAACTATAAAATACTTATAATTATTCTAATACTAAAGAAATAATATATTAAATTAATATTTATTTTATAGCATTTTAATATAATTATAAATTATTAAGTTTTATTATTTTTTATAATAAAATAATTTTTTAATATAAAATAAGCTTAATAAATAAATTTATTATTTAACTATAATTTTATAATTTAATACTAATTAAGCTAAAAAATATATTAATAGATATATTATTATAGAAAACTAAAGATCTATATATTTAGAATAATATTAAAGATATTAATAAAATTTAAATTATATTAAAGCTTTTTATATTATCTTTAGAGGTTTTAAAAAAATTATAATAGATATTTATAGCTATTATAACTATTTTAAAACTTATAATTAGTATTTTTAAGCTTATAGATAAACTATAAAGCTAACTACTTATAAAATATATTTTATAACTAAATAGAGATTTAAAAATACTATCTCTTAAAGATTATTATATTTTAGTTAGTAAAAACCTTAAGTATTAAATAATTAAAAAGGAGGAAAAGCTACTATTTATAGATAGCTAAATAATAGTATTATTAAAAGAGAACCTCTATATATATATTCTATAAGAAGTTTATAATTAGTAGCTTTTAGTATATTTTAATTAAAATAAAACTATTAAAGTTATTAAAAGCTAATATTATTAATAAAGCTTAAATAGTAATATTAAATAGTATATTTATATCTATTATATTTATTAATAAATATAAAAGCTATAAAATATAACTTTTAATAAACTAAAACTACTATTAATCTTTATATAATTTTAGTACTTTATTATAATAAACTTTATAGTATTACTAAAAGATTATTATAGCTATAATATTATTTAAGTTATAATTTACTAACTTTTTAAGCGCTTAATATTTATCTTATACTATAAAATAGCTATAATATAAGATATAGCTTAAATATTCTTTTAATATATATTTCTATATTTTAGTTTCTCTAATAAAATTATATTAAACTATAAAGCTTAGTTTATTTTTAGCTTTTAGAGCAAATTATATAAAATTATTAATATAAAAATTAATCTATTTATAATACACTATTTATAAATAAATAGTTAAATAGAGATTATAAATTAATGTTTTTAGTAATATTTATAGGTTTTAATTAATAAATATATTAATAACTAGAGTAAACTGCTATTTATAACTAATTTTATTTAAGTTTATCTTTTTAGTAAAGCTATAGATCTATTACTATTTAAGATTAAATAAAGCTATAAACTTAAAATAAGCTATAATTAAGAAAAGTAAATAAAAAGGTTTAATAATATTTAGAATAAACTAAACTATAAGAATATTTAAGCTATAATTAGCTAAATATATAATACTTAATATATTACTTTAAGTTAGATAGCTGTTATCTAATGCTATTATATATATATAGTAAATAAAAGCTATTACTTTAATAACTTTATAGTAAGTGATTTAGTTTAAATATTAATAAAAAGCTAGCACTTATTAACTTAATTAAAGTTATTAATATTATAAGATAAGTTATATTAAATTATAGCTATAAGCTTTAGAAGTATTTAAATTATAAACCTACTATTTAGCTATTAGGTATATAACACTTTTAACTTAAGCTACTTATAGAAAACTAATAATAATCTCTTATTAAACTAATCTATTACACTTTTACTACTAGTTAAGTATATTAATAAACTTAAGTTTAAAGTTAATAAAGTTATTTAATTATAAATTTACTAATAAAAATTATAATACTATATTAACTAGTTAAGTTATAATAAAACCTTAAATAGTATAATATAGAAGCATTTAAATATACCTTAATAGTATTATAAAGCTTTTATAATATATAATTAGCTATTATAAGCCTATTAAAAACTTATAATTATAGTTAAATACTACTATAGTAGATAAAAAGCCTTTAATATAAGATAATAACAATACTACTTTAGAGGCTTAATACTTTTAAAAAGATAATAATAATAATAATAATAATATATAATATATAAAGGTTTTAAATATATAAATTCTATTAGCTACTACTAATTTAAGTATAACTTATTATATTTATAGCTAAAGTTATTATAGAGAGAAGAGAAAGCTAGTAAAGGCTTAAAAAGCGCTCTTTTTATACTTATTAATAAGGCTATAAGCTTTAAAGTACCTTAAATATATAAGGAAAAATAATAGAAATAATAATGCTAGATTGCATAAAAGTTTTATATATATATACCTATAATAAACTTATAGCTACTAAGTTTATTATAACTAAATACTATTAGTAGGTTTATAAAAACTATTTACTATTAATAGATTTATTACTTAAGAAGAAAAAGAGGCTTATAGGCTTAAAATTTTCACTTTTATATATATAATAAATAGTTTCTATAGATAGAAACCTATAGAGAAGGGGGAAGTATTTTTATAGTATTAGTACTATACCTACTTAAAAGTGCATTATATACCTAAGTATATAACCTATAGCAAGCGCTATGCGCGCCTATAGAGCCCTTATATACTTACACCTCTACTTTTAACTTTTTCTTTCTATATTTTTAGATTAATTAAGCTAGATTAGTATAAGTTAAGCGTTAGCTATTATTTTAAGTATCTGCTTATTATACTAGAAAAAAAGAGTTAACTTAACTTATTATAATATTTAAAGTTAGAAAAGTATAGAGGTGAAGAAGATATCTAAGTCTAAAAGTTATATAATCTAAAGGTTATTAATAAAAAATAAAAAAACTAGTTCAGCTTTTATAGTTAATATTAGTTAAATTTTATAGTATAAGGCTATTAGCTTTATTATTATTCTATTAATAACTTTTTTTATATACTTTATATTATTTTTATAAAAAAGTATAAATATATTATTAATATAAAAAATAATAAATATTATTCTATTTAAGCTTTAGAAGAGATAAAAATTCTCTTTTAAAGCTTTAAGTTTTAAATTATAAAGTATTAAATAAAACTCTTTATACTATAAAAGTAGTATATTATAAAGCTTATAGAATACTCTCTTTAGCTTAATATATTTATTATTTAAACTTTTAATAATATAGTTTATAAAAAGAACTATACTTTTTAAAAATAGTTTATAAGTAATTAATATACTATCTATAAATATATTAATATTTAGAAATATATTAATAATATTAGACTAAAGTATTTCTAAATTAAAATATATTATAGGCGTTATAATTACTCTAAATATATATATCATAAGTATTACTCTATATTAAGTTTATAGTTATAATACAGCCTCTCTATAAGAAAACTATAGCAAATTTACTCTATTTATAAATATAATTCTAGAAACACTATATAAACACTTTAACTTATACTTTCTACTAATTAAAATAAACAGTATAGAAACTTTATATATTTCTATTAATAAGTAAACTTTCTAAATATTACTATATAAAGTTAAATATATAGTTTAGCTAAATAGACTAGCAGAATAGTAATAGCGCTAGCTATATAGTATAAAGCTAATTATATTAAAGCTAAATAGATTACTAAAGCTCTTATAGTAACACTACTACTTAAGAGATAACTCTTTAACTAAAGAGGTATTTTAAAAAGTTTTTATAGCTAGAAGTATAAAAATCTCTACTACTATATATAAAGCTTTATACTTATACCTCTTTCTCTTCTTTATTAACCTATAATAAATCCTTTATAATATTTATACTATATAAAGAATATAAAAATACTAATCTTATATTAGATATATTTTTCTTTAGAAGTATAGCTAAAGATATTATTATAAATTATAATATCTATATACTAAATAAAACCTTTAAATTTAGTAAATATTCTTTAACTAATTAGTAGTATTATATTAAAGTAGTAGTAGCTAAAGTTTTTAAGAATACCTCTAAAAAGAACCTTTTTTATGCTATAATTAAAGTAATAATAACCTTTAGAAGTTTATATATAGAAGCTATATAAATCTCTAGTTATTTTAAAGAGTAGCTTTTCTTTATATAAGCTTTCTATAATACTAAGGTAGAATTAGCTTAAGCTTAAGCTTAATGAAGCTTATTAATAAGTATAGCTTATATAAAATAGTAAAAGTATTACTAATAATAGTATAGCTATAAAGGTATTATCTAGTTTAACTAAATAAGAGAACTATAATAATAGTAATAAATAGTAAATAGCAAAGTAGTAATAGAGATAGTATTTAATAGCAGTATAAGTAATATATAAGAGAATAGGTTAATAGTTTAATAGTTAGTAATTAAGTAATTATAAACTATATTATTACTAAAGTGAAGTTAAAAATTATAAGGTTATCTAATAAGATATATATAAGTATAGCTATAGTTAGAAGAGTTATAATTATATAACTAAAGGCTGTATATATTATTAGAAAGTATAAAGTTAGCAGAGTTGCTTTAAATAGGTAAAAATTACTATAAACAGCTAGAAGCTGTATTACTCTATATATTTTCTCTAAGCTTCCTTTTTAAAGATCTCTTTTTATATAAATCTTTATTTTATACTAATTAAAATATTTATTTTTATTAAGTTTATATATAAATATCTACTTAAGAAGGAGAGGTTTAAAGTATATATACTTATAGTTTATTAACCTCTAAGTTCTTTTATAAAATAACTTTATAATTCCTTTTTAAATAGCTATAAGGAATAATATTTAGATATTATTAAGTAGTTTCTCTAAATTACTCTAGCTTTTAAATAGAAGTAAAAATATAATATAATATAATCTATTTTCTTTTTTAAAAAGAAACTTAAGCTTAATTTCTATAAATCCTTTTTATAAAGGAAATCTTTCTTATAAAGTCTTAATATAATATTTTAAACTACTATATATAATATATCATATTATAAGTCTTCTTCTTACTCTTTTTACTAAAAAAATAAAAAAATAAAACTTTTTTTTTATTTATTATATAGTAATATATAGTATAAAAAGTATATCTATTATAAATATAAAAGCTTTCTTTTAAATAGAAGTAATATACTAACTTAAGTATAATCTTTTTTATATTTTATAAATATATAAATACTTTTATAATAGCTATAAAACTTATTTATTAATATTATTATAAGTAGACACTTAAAATAATAGCTAATACTTAATTTATACTAACTTAACTTAATTAATTTAAAGATATAAAAAGAAAAAATCAGAAGTTAAAGTGCAGGCGCATAAAGGCTTTATAGGCATATATAGCACTCACTATAAGTTATATACTGCTGAGAGCTAGCAGTTAGAAGAGACCTAAAGAGTTTATAAAAAGGCATATATTGCTCAAGAGGAGTTTACCTTTATGAGCATCTTTAAATTATAAGCTTATAAGGCTTATGCTAGTTATATAACCTGCTCCTTCAGTAAGGCTTACTGAAGGGCTGTA
This sequence comes from Colletotrichum horii, assembly GCA_027406005.1. Taxonomy (NCBI): domain Eukaryota; kingdom Fungi; phylum Ascomycota; class Sordariomycetes; order Glomerellales; family Glomerellaceae; genus Colletotrichum; species Colletotrichum horii. Next base: position 3,847,612 of record JANVYB010000001.1, on the reverse strand, counting down.
TAAAGCAGAGAGCATATTATAAAGTAGATTACTATATATCTCTTTAGCTGTGAGAACAGCTGAATATGCTTTATATATATATTAAAATGCTTATAAGCTAAAATAAATTATATAAAGACTGAATATATATAGAAAATCTAAAAACTTCTTATAAAGAAAGAATAGCTTAAGAGCTTACCTCTTATATTAGAGTTAAAAGCATCTTAATAAGTACTTTCAACTTATAATATATTTAGATAGCTTTATAAATATATAAACTATGCTAGCTTATACGCTCTATATTTATAAGTGAGAGTAGTTAACTAACTGAATATAAATAAAGAGGAAAAATTTTCTTAAGCTGTATATAAGTCTATTTTTTCCTTTTATATAACTTTTTATATTTTATTATAATTATTTATTCTTTATATTTTCTATTATAATACTATCTCTTAAGGATTATATATCTTTATAATCTTTTTTATAAGTTTTTTTTTATTCTATTATATAATCTCTAAGTTTTATTATAGCTTATAAGACTGCTTATATATATTGCTTTCAGCTGTAAGCTGAATAAGATTAAGTTCTAAAAGACTAAGCTGTTTATGCTGCTGCTTGTAATACTTATAATTTAACTGATAAGCTAAGTGAGTGTTATTATAATCTTCTTATATATTTTTTGCTAATAAGATTAATCTAGCTATAAACTCTGTTAATAAGGCTTATAAAAGCCTGCTTTCTGAGGTTTATTTCTACTAGCACCTTTATAAGTACTCTTTTAGTATTATTTTTAATAAGTCTATTAATAATTATACTTCTGCTGTTAAGCTGGTTTATAAAGAAATAGCAGAAAAGCTTGCTCTTACTACTTATAAGTTAAAAGGTAATAAGATTGATTTTTCTAACCTTTCTCTTAAAGATTTTAACTTAATTATAATTCTTAAGTTTTATAAGTATATAAGTCTTAGTGTTGCTCTTTCTTCTGAGTAAAAACGCCTATTAAAATGTTTTCTGATAGGTTATAATAAGGAGATTGTTGCTCTTAAGGAGAACTTTATTAAGAAGCTTCTTAAGTTTGCAAAAAGTTTATCTTCTTTTTATTTCTTATAAGTCTATCTGCTTATTTTGCTCTAAAGCATATTTTATATATCTCTATTAAGGCTTAGTCTTATTAAGATAGTAGTAGTAACACCTTGCTTTTATCTTCTCAAAAGAAGCTTAATAAGTCTTATTTGCTTATTTTTATAAGCTTATAAGCTGACTGCTTTTAGGTGTTTATCTTACTAAAAAGAGAGATAAAAACTATAATTATAAGGCTAGTAAGCTTAATAAGTATAAATACTTATGCTATACTATAAGCAATAGCTATAGTAACTATTATGCTTATTGCTATTACTTAACTAATTTTAGCTATTATAATTTCTATTTTAAGAGCAGTTATAATAAGTATACTATAATCTCTTATAAGCTTGCTTATAAGGCTGAAAAGCTTAATACTGCTATTCTTAAGTATAAGTTTATTTATTTTATTTCTAAAGTTAGAAAGGCTTAAAGAGTAAGTTATTCAGCTTATAAGTTGTTTTTACTGCTAATAAGTATACAGCATCTTTTAAAAGCTTATAAAGCTTAAAAGTTTATATAGAATGCATATAAAGAGAACTTTTCTACCTCTTAATATTATAAAACCTTAAAGATTTATAAGTTTCTTGCTGCTTAAAAGCTTACTATTACTGAGAAACTTACTATAAAGTCTTTTGCAACTAAGAAAAAAGTAGTATAAATAAAGCAGAAGCTAAAAAGTTTAAAAAATAAGGTTTCTTATAAGCTTTTTCTTTTTTTAGCATTTTGCTAAGTAATACCTCTCTTTATAAGCTTTCTTAGAAGTATAAAGTCTTAAAAGCATTATTTCTTATAGTTATCTTAAGTATATTTAATTGAAGATTCTAATAAAAAGGATGTTATAAAGGTTTCTCTTTCTATATATTATAAGAAAATAATAGAGAGTAAGTAAAGCTTTTATAACATCTATTCCTTATAAAGTAATAATCCTTCTATAAGCGCTTTTTTTTCTATTCTTCTAGTTATAAAGACTACTCTTACTAAGCGTTCTTATAAGTATATATCTACTCTTAAGTCTGTTGTTAAGAAGGTTTATATAGGTTTTAATATTATTAGTGCTTAGCAGCAGCTTATATCTTATAAGTCTCTTTATGTTTTATTATCTTTTATTGCTAAGAGCGCTCTACTGATCTTATGCTTTAGTACTTTATCTATTTTGCAAGCTGAAATACTGCCTTTTTTCTCTTAAAGCAAACCTTCAGTTTCTACTACTTTAAGCTTTATTTCTTCTTATTAATACTTATAAAGTACTATTCTCTGCTGCTCTGCTTATATATTATATATACTCTTTAGAAAGTATAAAGTTTTTAAGTATAACTTTTTTAATATTAATAAAAGATTAGAAAATCTCTTATAAGAGATTAGTTTAAGCTTTTAAGAGCATTTTAATATTATTAAGGATATTAAAGGTTTTTTTAATTTAGTTTAGTTTTCTATTAAAAACCTCTAAAGAGCTATTTATAAGCTTAGCGTCTTATGCTAAGTTTATAAATATAGTTTTCTTATAAGTATAGTGTTTTTAGTATTTAATAAGTAGTTTGTTTTAGTTTAAAGATCTATAGAGTTTTCATTTTATAAGAGATATTTTAGGTTTTTAGGTAGTTTTTAAGGTTTTATATAAATAAAAAAAACCTAACTTTGCTTTATAATTTTATAAGTATAATATAACTAGATATATTATATTTCTAAAGTTTAAAAGTGAGTAGAAGTATTTAAACTTTACTTATAAGAGGTTTTTTATAAGTCTATCTATAGGTATTTTATTTATAAATATATAGATAACTTAAAAGCTTTCTTTTTAATATTTCTATTTTAACTATATATTATAAATATTAATATATCTTAAATAAGTGCTTAATCTCTCTCCTTTGCTTATAATAAGTCTGATTATTTATTAGTTATTATAATAGATATTATAAATATTACTAAATTTAAGTTTGATATCTTTAAATAACTTCTAGAGAGCAACTATTTCTTTTACTGTTTCTATTAAGCTTAAAAGTTCTACTTCAGTAGTTAAAGTTATAACTATTGCTTATTAAGTTGCTTTTTATTAGATTAGTCCTCTAAATAGCATTATAAGATATCTTTATAAGGATTAATATATAGCTTTATTATTTATAAATAAAGCATTTATTGCAATAAGAAGCATTTAAATATTTATAAGTCTACCTTCTGAAATGCTGAAGCATATAGAAAGATATCTAATCTTATATAGATACTATATTATATGTTTTGCTATATTTAGATGCTTTTAAGATAGGTTTGTAAAGAATCTTAAGAGCAATGCTGCTATAAAAGTAATATCTACTTATATAAAGATAATAGTATAAAGTATTAATCTAACTATCTTTTAGTAGATTTTAACTTCTTAAATTATTGCTTGCTTTAAGTTTTTCTTAAGATCTATTTGCAGAAGTAATATTAATAAGTAAATAGCATCTTATAAGTTAAACTCTTAAGCAATCTTTTCAATATATAAGTTATAAATTAGAAATATCTTTTAAGCTTTTTGATCTCTTATAACTTTTACTTTAAAATACTATTTAATATCTCTTTATTTTTTAATTTTATACTTTTCTTTAATTCTTTTAATAATCTTATAAGCTTCCTTTTAATAGTTTTTATAAAAAAGGATAAAAAAGTTATTTATATAAAAGACTATTATAACCTTTTAGTTAGGATTTTAGAAGAGGCATAAGTCTTCTTTTAAGCTTTATAGACTAAGTTTTATAAAAGTTAAGCTGAATTCTTTATATTATAAAAGCAGGATATCTTAAAGTCTATATAGAGCTTTATCTAGCTTAATAATATATCTTATTAGGGATTTAAAATGCTTTATAAGTTTTTTAATCTTTTAAAGTAGCTTATAAGTAATTAGTTCTCCTCTTTTTAGCATTTTAGCATTTAGAAATATATTAACTATATTATATTAAAAGATCTTATAATTAAACTAAATACTAATTGCTATTACAATCTAAAAGGTTTTTAATATAAAGGTTGCTATATAAATGTTCTTAAGATCTTTTAGTTAGAAGTTCTCTCTTATAATAATTTAAGCTTTTATCTCTATAAGATATCTATCTGCATTTAGCTTATAAGTGAAAACTTATTTTAAGAGAAAAGGCTTTAAATGCACTTTTAAGCAGTTTAAAACCTTTTATATTCTAAAGTTAATAATCTTTTAAAGTTCTTTATAGTATATAGCAATAAATAGCTTTTAAAGCTATCTTAAAAGCTTCTTTATATCTTTTTAAGTCTTTAGAAGTAGTAGTAGTTCTAAGTAATAAATTTTTTTAGATTATAAAAAAGGTTTAAGAAGTGGTTTCAGTATTAGGCTTTCAAAAGTTTAGCTTCTAAAAGACTTTTTAGATTTTAACTTTATTATCTTATAAAATATATAATAGAGTTTTTTGCTTTTCTCTATTATCTTCTATTTCTCTAGTATAAAAGTAGTAAAGAAGTATTTTTAATTTTGCTTATTAGATATTATAACTTCCTCTATAATATTTATAAGGTTATTAGAGAATATAGCAAATATACTTTTTAGATTGCTTTAAAGGCTATTCTCTTTATAAAACTAAGTTTAAATATAAACCTTTTTTATATAAATATGCTTTTTCTATAGCTTAAAAGGTTCTTTTTATATATTATTAAAGTTAAGCTATACTTTAGAAAAAAGAAAGTTTTTATAAGTGTTATTTATTTCTATCAGTTTAAAGTTTATTATATCTCTCAGCAAAAGCTTTATTCTACTAGTTCTTAATACTTTATAAGATTTAGGTTTAGTAGTTATAATATTACTTTTTAAACTTCTATTACTAGTAAGCTTTAAGTTTTACTTAAGAGGTTTACTTCTAAAATCTTAGCCTATTAGTTTAAGAGATGCTTTAAGAGTAAGAAAGCTATACTAAGTGTTCTTAAGTATAGTCTTTTGATTTTCTATGCTTTATAGCAACTGTTATGTTGTTATTTTTTTATTAAAGATAAAGTTAATTTTATTTAAAATACTAAAGTTTATAAATATAATAGAAGTAGAAAGTAATTTCTCAATTTCTTTTATAATAGATCTTATAACTATAAGCTTTATAGCTTCTTTAGTATTTTATTTTAAATAGAACTTATTTTTATTAAATATAATATTTTATAAGATAATAACTTTTTTAAGCTTTAAGATCTAAATCTTATAGAGATTATATATATTTAGTATATATCTTATAAGGTATCTAATATAGCTATATAAGACTACTTTAAACTTTTTTCTCTCTATCTCTTTTTCTCTTTCTCTCTTAAGAATATATACTTTATAACTATAGATATATATCTCTCTCTAGTAAAGTTGAGTTTTTAAGCTTTATAGAATGCTATAAACTGATGCTTAAGTGTTAATATACTCTTTAAACTATTCTTCTTCTATTTTATTAGAGGATTTCTATTTTATTAATATATAAGGACTTATATTATATAGAAAAATCCCTATAAGTATTAATTTATCTTACAGCTTAATTAGAAGCCTTATTATATAAAGCATTTATATGCTTTATATAATTGCTTCTTTTTCTGCTTTTTTCTCTCTTTTTACTAGTTCTTTTATATAAAGTAGAAGAAGTTTAATATTAATTCTATTTTTATAAGCCTACTGCTAGTATTTAGTTATTTTTTAGATTATAATAATAGATCTATTAATATCTTATTATATCTTATATATAAGAAGTTCTTTCTATTAAAAAACTTAGTTCTTAAAGGTTTAAAGCATTTAAAAGACTTTATAATAAGTTTTATTTATAAAGTAGAACTTAAAAAGTTTTCTTATATATTTATCTCTTATAATAAGAAGCTAAGAGGCTTTTAAGTAAGCTTCTAAGTAGTTAAATAGATCTTAAGAGATATGCTAATATAAGTATCTACTTTTAGAGTTAGATAGTCTTTATAAGATAACTTATTATATATAAGTTATAAAATAATATTTGCATTCTAGCTAGATTAGTCTTTTAATCTTCACTTTCTAAGCGTTTTATACTAAATGCTTAAAAGCCTTTTAGCTAAAATATCTAGCTTATAAATGCTAGAGATATATATTATTTTTTTAAGTAAGCTTTAAGTAGTATAAAAGTTATTTTTAAGAGGTTATAGCTACTAACTAAATAGTATTTATAGCTTCTAAATAGTTTATATTAATATAGATTTATAATAAAGGTAGAATAAAGTAATTAGAAATAGGTTTATATTTAAAAAACAAAATATTATTAATATATTTAAGCTTTTAAAGTAGAGTGTTAGCCTCTTTATAGTATATCTTATTAGTTCTTTTATTTAGCTAAATATTAGCACTCTTAAGAGAGGATTTTAAGATTATATTAGTTTTAAATCTCTTAATATAATAAATATTTATAAGAATAAAATTCTCTATAAGCTTCTTTTATAGTCTATAGAGTGTATTTAAGAAAACCTTTATACTAACTCTTTAAACTGTAAAAATCTAATTTCTTATAATAACTCTTTTTAGTCTCTTAAGATTCTTATAATTTTATAAATAGGCTAGGTTATTAATAATATAGTTTGAAGATATAATATTATAAATAGTGTAAAGCTATAGAAGGTTTTTTATTTTATTAGTTATATTAAAAACTGATCTAAGTTTGCTTTTTAGTTCTTTATAAGCAAATAGATCTAAGTTTAGCAGTTTTATAAAGATAGTAACTACTTTATTAAAAAAGGTTTTCTTTTCAGCAGTATATCTTTTTGCTTCTATAATATCTTCTAGTTTAATTTATTTCTTACTGATAAGGTTTTAGTAGATTAGTTTCTATTTCTTTAAGAGTATTTTAGTTTTAATATTATTTTAGATTTCTACTGTTACTTATAGAGAATTCTAATAAAAATATTTTCTAATAAGTATAAATTTAACTTTTATGCAATTTTTTAAAAACTATATATGCTTTACAGCTTGCTTCTCTTTAATAAATTCTCAGTATAAGCATTCTTTAGCCTCTTTAAGCGTTTTTAAGTTTTAAGACTTCTTATTTTTATTTAATTTGCCTTTAGATTTCATACTTTTTAAGTTTAAGCTTAAAGCTTAAAAGTTATTTAGTTAGCTTCTAATTATTATAAACAACCTATTAACCTTTATTTTCTTTTAATAAGTATTTAAATAGATAATATTAAAGAGAATTTTTATATAATATATAATATCTAAAATTAGTTTAAATATTTCCTTATAAGTAATAAGCTTTTAGATTTATTATTTAGCCTACTTAGAAGTAATTTAAACTTTTATAGCTTAGAGGAAAGTTTTTATTATAAAAGCTTTATAGATATTAAGAATCTTATAAGTTAATACTTAGTAATAGCAATCTGTTTATTAGTTATAGAAGTCTATTAGGTTTATAGTTATATAAGCAGCTTTATAAAGAATAGCTATATAATTCTCTTATATAATAATCTTTATAGCTAACTTGCTTTTTATAAGCTGTTTTTTAAGAAGTCTAACTATTATTTAGAGAGAAAATAAGTTCTTATTTAAAATATCTAAAGTAATAGAGCTTATAAGGAATTATAGAATTAAAGAGGCTTATAAGGGATTTATGCTTTTATTTATTTTAGAAGTATTTAGTTCTTTTAAGTTAGTTTTAATAAGAAGCTTGCATTTTAAGATGCTTATAGATAAAGTATTAGCTTTATCTATTTTATTTAAAATCTAAAGCTGAATTATGCTTATAAGTTTAATATTAATGCTTATAAATAGCTAGTTCTAGATATATTTTAGAAGTTATTCTTTAGTTTTCTAGTTATTTCAAGCTTCTATAGCAGAAATGCTTTATTATTTAATAAATATTCTATATCTAACTTAGAAAAAAGAGTTCTTAAGCTTTATAGCTTTTAGTTTAGTTAGCTTAAAAAGAGCTTAATTTTAAGTTAGCATAAAAGTATTAAGAACTTATGCAATATTATTCTTATTAATAAGTTGCTACTAAAGATTAGTATTATATTTTAAAGAGTTTGCTTATTTATATTTAGTTATCTACTTAGAGATCTATTTATTATAAACCTCTCTGCTCTGCTTATTAAAAAGTATAAGATACTCTTTAAGAGAAGGTATATTAATTCTATTTCTGCTTCTAAAGTTAAGCGCTTTAGGTCTATTTAGGTTGATATATTTTTAGATATTATAAGCGATATAAGTAATCTTAAGGTAGTTAAATTAGACTAGCTAGTTTTTATAAGTTTTTAACTTAATTTATATAGTTTTAAAGCAAGAGTTTATCTCAGAAGCTTTTCTAAAGAAGTAAAATATCTTATAAGTTATAAAAATTAATTATAAAAGTATAAAAAGAGAAGAAGAAGACCTGCTTACTATATAAGATATTCTAGTAGTAATAAAAGAGTTAAATTGAAGTTCTAATAAGCTAGGCTTATAACTACTGAAAGCTAGCAGTTAGAAAAGACCTAAAGAGTTTATAAAAAGGTATGTATTGCTTAAGAGGAGTTTACCCTTATGAGCGTCCTTAAATTATAAGCTTGTGAGGCCTATGCTAGTTATATAACCTGCTTCTTTAGTGAGGCTTACTGAGGGGCTGCGCAAGGCAGGGAGCGTATCGTGAGGTAGATCGCTATATATACTTAAGTATATAACGCGCTCTTAGGTAGGTATAGCGCTAGCGCTATAATAGTACTTTCTCTCTTTTTCTATAGGTTTCTATCTATAGAAACTATCTATTATATATATAAAAGCAAAAATCCTAAGCTTATAAGCCTCTTTTTCTCTTTAAGTAGTTAATTTATTAGTAGTAAATAGTTATAATAAACCTATTAGTAGTATTTAGTTATAATAAACTTAGCAGTTATAAGTCTGTTATAAGTATATATATATAGAACTTTTATATATTATATATTATTATTATTATTATTATCTTCTTAAAAGTATTAAGCCTCTAAAGTAGTATTATTATTATTTTATACTAAAGGCTTTTTATCTACTATAGTAGTATTTAACTATAATTATAGGTTTTTTAGGAGGCTTATAGCAGCTAAATATATATTATAAAAGCTTTATAGTACTATTAAAGTATATTTAAGGGCTGATGGCCTTGTATTGTGAAATTTGACTGGTATTAACTGCGAAAGCTAGACTGGTCCTCTCGCCCTCTGCTAACAACCTTTAGGTCACGTGACTGCTATGCAAATGGCAAGATAGTTCAGACTTAGATATCTTCTTCGCCTCCACACTCCTCTAACTTCATACATCACAACGAGCCTCAACCGTCTTCCTCCAGCCGCCTCCATCTTCGTCAGTCTCCTCCATCTCTCAAGGCTCCTCTGAGCTGCAGTCGCCCTTCACGCTATATTCAGTCCGCGCCCGTCTTCCAAGTCCCCTTCGCCGTTCAGACGTCTGCGTCGTGAGCTCCGCCAGGCGTGGGGGCCCTGAGGCCTCCGTGCCGTTGCGCCGTTATTGCAGATAACGTCTTCCGCCCTGCTGTGCAGTCTTGATGTGGAGCCCTGCTGCTGTTAGCTATACTTTTGACCTTAGATTTGCTCTTCTTGACTTACTGAAAAGCCTTCAGGCTGTTTTAGCTATTTTGAAGAAGCTTATAAAGTAATTACAGATATTAAGATTATTATTAGTAGCTTTAACTATATCTATATTGATCTTTAAGCCCTATAGTTACTATATGTTGTTTTTATTAATTATAACTTTAAATAGATATAGCTAAGTAAATTTAAGAAAAGTTATCTTATTAGTATAAATAAATAAGCTATAAATAGAGCTTTTAATATCTTTAACTTTAGTCTTATAGATTAAGTTATTTAGTTTAGTTTTGCTTAGCTTATATATATATTTAAAGAAAAAGAAAGATATTATATTTAGTTACTATATATATAGAAAGATATAAAGAATAAGCTTAAAAACCTTATTTAAAGTAGCAGTTAAGCTTTTATACTTATAGCTATAAGAACCCTTTTAGCTATATAAAAAGTTATATTATTAAGTTTATACTTTTAAATATAAATTCAAACTATTACTAGACTCTAGCTGCATAAGTCATAAGTGTTATTAGCATTCTGCATTACAAACAACGTTTTTATAATATTATAAATAACGCTCTTATAAATAATACCTTTACAAATAATAGTATTATAAATAACGCTCTCACTAGTATATTTTGCTGCTCTACTACTTATCTGCTTACTTTTTGCTATATAGTTAGAGAAAAGTTAAACTAAGTATTAATAACTAGTTATAATACTAAGGTTTTATTTCTCTACTTTATTGAGATTAAGTATAAATTAAAGTATTACTATTAGGTTTGAAGTATATATAATTAAAAAGTATTAAGTAAACTATAATATCTACTTATATAGGTTAAGTAAGCTGCTAAATAAATAAAGTATATTTAAATACTTTTATATTATATTATTTAAGGTTTTTATTATAATTTAATTAGTTAATATAATATTATAACTTTTGCTAATAAATTCATAACTATATAACTTTATTAACTTTAAATTTAAGTTTATTAGTATATTTAATTAGTAGTAAAAGTATAATATATTAGCTTAATAGAAGATTATTTTACATTTCTATAAGTAGCTTAAGTTAAAAATGTTATATATTTAGCAGCTAAATAGTAAGTTTATAATTTAAATACCTCTAAAGCTTATAGCTATAATTTAATATAGTTTATCTTATAAGATTAATAGCTTTAATTAAGTTAGTAAGTATTAGCTTTTTATTAATATTTAAATTAAATTATCTATTATAAAATTATTAAAATAGTAGCTTCTATTTACTATATAAATATAATAGCACTAAGTAATAGCTATTTAATTTAAAGTAATATACTAAGTATTATATATTTAGCTAATTATACCTTAAGTATCTTTATAGTTCAGTTTATCTTAAGTATTATTAAACTTCTTTATATACTTCTTTTAGTTATAGCTTATTTTTAGTTTATAGCTTTATTTAATGTTAAAAAGTAATAAGCTTATAGCTTTACTAAAAAGATAAACTTAAGTGAAGTTAGTTATAAATAGTAGTTTACTCTAGTTATTAATATACTTATAAAGTAAAACTTATAAGTATTACTAAAAATATTAGTTCATAACCTCTACTTAGCTATTTATTTATAAATAGCTTATTATAAATAAATTAATCTTTATATTAATAATTTTATAAAGTTTATTTTAAAACCTAGAAATAAATTAAGCTTTATAGTTTAAAATAATTTTATTGAAAAAACTAAAATATAGAAATATATAGTAAAAAAATATTTAAGCTATATTTTATATTATAACTATTTTATAATATAAAATAAATATTAAGCACTTAAAAAGTTAGTAAATCATAACTTAAATAGTATTATAGCTATAGCAATTTTTTAATAGCATTATAAAGTTTATTATAATAAATTACTAAAATTATATAAAGATTAATAGTAATTTTAGCTTATTAAAAGTTATATTTTATAGCTTTTATATTTATTAATAGTTATAATAGTTATAAATATACTATTTAATATTACTATTTAAATTTTATTAATAGTATTAGCTTTTAATAATTTTAGTAGTTTTATTTTAGCTGAAATATATTAGAAACTACTAATTATAAACTTTTTATATAATATATATATAAAGATTCTTTTTTAATAGTATTACTATTTAGCTATCTATAAATAGTAGCTTTTCTCTCTCTTTAATTATTTAATATTTAAGGTTTTTATTAACTAAAATATAGTAGCTTATAAAGAATAGTATTTATAGGTTTTTATTTAGCTATAAGATATATTCTATAAGTAGTTAGCTTTATAGTTTATTTATAAGCTTAAAAATACTAACTATAAGTTTTAAAGCAGTTATAATAGCTATAAATATTTACTTTAGGTCTTTTAAAACCTTTAAAATAGTATAAAAAGCTTTAATATAACTTAAGTTTTAGTAATATCTTTAATATCTTTTTAAATATATAAGTCTTTAGCTTTTTATAATAATATATTTATTAATATATTTTTTTAGCTTAATTAATATTAAATTATAAAGTTATAATTAAATAGTAAGTTTATTTATTAAATTTATTTTATATTTAAAAGTTATTTTATTATAAAAAATAATAAAGCTTAATAATTTATAATTATATTAAAATACTATAAAATAGATATTAATTTAATATGTTATTTTTTTAGTATTAAAATAATTATAAGTATTTTATAGTTATAAATAAAATAGTTTATTTCTATAAAGTTTATAGTTTTTAAAAGAAAACTATAAAATATTAAAAATTATTATTAAGCTATTATTATAATAAGATATTTGTATAAATAAAAATAAAAATATCTATTTTAATATATATAAATAGATTTAAGTTTTAATATTATAAAATAAATACTAATAATTAAACTATTTTAAACTTTTAAAACTCTCTTTATAGTTATTAGTTTATTTATATTTAATACTTTTAATTATAAAATAGTTTAATAATTAAGTTATTTTATTATAATTTTTAATAAAATATCTATAGAAGTTATAAAACTTAAAGAATAACTATATATTTTTAATATTTTTAAATAGCTTTTATATTTTAATAACCTTTATTTTTTTTAAGTTAAGCTATAAATTTTTAAGAAATATAATAAATTTAAAGTATTTTATTTATATAATATTAAATTTATACTTCTTAATATTAATTTATAAACTTATTTTATATAGTTTATTTAAAACTTTAATAATATATTTATAATACTTTATTAAATTATTTAAATAAATTAAAACATTATTTATATATATAATATAAATATTATTAAAATATTATAATAAGCAGGCACTCAAAACAATAGCTAATGCTCAACTTATACTGACCTAGCTTAATTAATCTAAAGATATAGAAGGAAAAAGTCAGAAGTAGGGGTGCAGGCGCGCGAGGGCTCTATAGGCATACACAGCGCTCGCTATAGGTTATATGCCTAGGCATATAATGCACTCTCAAGCAGGTACAGCGCTAGCGCTATAATAGTACCTCCCCTCTTCTCTATAAGTTTCTATCTGTAGAAACTATCTATTATATATATAAAAGCAAAAATCTTAAGCCTATAAGCCTTTTTTTCTCTCTTAGTAATAAATCTACTAACAGTAAATAGTTATAATAAATCTATTAGTAGTGCTTAGTTATAATAAACTTAGTAGCTATAAGCCTGTTATAGGTGTATATATATAGAACCTTTATATATTATATGCTATTATTATTATTATTATCCTCTTAGAGGTATTAAGCCTCTAAAGCAGTATTATTATCATCTCATACTAGGGGCTTTTTATCTGCTGTAATAGCATCTAACTATAACTATAGGTTTTTTAGTAGGCCTGCAGCAGCTAAGTATATATTATAAAAGCTTTATAGCGCTGCTAGAGCATACTTAAATGCCTCTATATTATATTATTTAAGGTTTTTATTATAACCTAACTAATTAATATAATATTATAACTTTTGCTAGTAAATTTATAACTAGATAACTTTATTAACTTTAAATTTAAGTCTATTAGTATATTTAACTAGCAACAGAAGTATAGCATACTAGTTTAGCAAGGGATTATTGCTAGCTTTTTATAAGCAGCTTAAGTTAAAAGTGTTATATATCTAGCAGCTAAACAGCAGGTCTATAATTTAAATACTTCTAAGGCTTATAGCTATAATCTAATACAGCTTGTTCTATAGTATTAATAACTTTAATTAAGTTAGCAAGCATTAGCCTTTTATTAATATTTAAACTAAATTGCCTACTATAAAGTTATTAAGACAGCAGCTTCTATTTGCTGCATAAGTGTAATAATACTAAGCAATAGCTATTTAGCTTAAGGCAATATATTAAGCATTATATATTTAGCTAATTATAGCTTAAGCGTCTTTGCAGTTCAGTTTATTTTAAATACTATTAAACTTCTTTATATACTTCTTTTAGTTATAGCTTATTTTTAGCTTACAGTCTTATTTAATTTTAAAAGGTAATAGGTCTATAGCCTCACTAAAAAGACAGACTTAAGTGAAGTTAGCTATAAGCAGCAGCTTGCTTTAGTTATCAGTATATTTATTAGTTAAAACCTATAAGTATTACTAAAGGTATTAGTTTATAACTTCTATCTAGCTGTTTATTTATAAATAGCTTGCTATAAATAGGCTGATCTTCACACTAGCAATTTTATAAAATTTGCTCTAGAAGCTAGAAATAAACTAAGCTCTGCAGTTTAAAATAATCTTATTAAAGAAACTAAAGTATAAGAATATATAGCAGAAGAATATCTAAGCTATATCTTATGCTGTAACTGTTTTATAGTATAGAATAGATATTAAGCGCTTAGAAAGTTAGCAGATTATAACTTAAATAGCATTATAGCTATAGCAATCCTTTAGCAGCATTATAAAATCTATTATAATAAATTGCTAAGGTTATATAAAGATTAATAGCAGTTTTAGCTTGCTAGAGGTTATATCTTATAGCTTTTATACCTATTAGCAGGTATAATAGTTATAGATATACTACTTAATATTGCTATTTAAGCTCTATTAGTAATATTAGCTTTTAATAATTTTAGCAGTTTTATTTCAACTAAAGTATGCTAAAAGCTGCTAACTATAAACTTTTTATATAATATATATATAGAGGTTTTCTTCTAATAGTACTACTATTTAGCTATTTATAAGCAGCAGCTTTTCTCTCTCTCTAATTATCTAATGCTTAAGGTTCTTGCTAACTAAAGCGCAGCAGCCTTTAAGAGACAGCATTTCTAGGTTTCTATTTAGCTGCAAAATGCATTTTATAAGCAACTAACTTTATAGTTTATCTGCAGGCTTAAAGGTGCTAACTATAAGTTCTAAAATAGCTATAGCAGCTATAAGCATCTACTGCAGTTCTTTTAGAACCTCTAAGAATAGCATAAAAGGCTTTAATATAACTTAAATCTTATTAGTATTCTTAATATCTTTTTAAATATATAGATCTTTAGCCTTCTATAATAATATATCTATTAATATATTTTCTCAGCTTAGTTAGTATTAAATTATAAAGTTATAGTTAGACAGCAGGCCTGTCTATTAGGCCTATCTTATATTGAGAAGTTGCTTTATTATAAAAAATAGTAAAGCTTAATAATCTATAATTATATCAAAATGCTATAAAATAGATGTTAGTTTAGTATGCTATTCTTCTAGCACTAAGATAATAATAAGCATCTTATAGTTATAAATAGAATAGTTTATTTCTATAAAGCTTATAATCTTTAAAAAAAAAGCTATAAGGTGCTAAAGGTTGTTATTAAACTGTTGCTATAGCAGAATGCTTATATAAACAGAAATAGAGGTATCTATTTTAATATATATAGGTAGGTTTAAATTCTAATATTACAAAATAAGTGCTAATAATAAAGCTGCCTTTAAGCTTTTAAAGCCTTTTTTATAGTTATTATTTTATTTATATTTAATGCTTTTAACTGTAAGACAGTTTAGTAGTTAAGCTATTTTGCTATAGTTTTTAATAAAACGCTTATAGAAGTTATAAAACTTAAGGAATAATTATATATCTTTAATATTCTTAAGCAGCTTCTATATTTTAATAACTTCTACTTTTTTAAAGTTAAGTTGAAAACCTTCTATAGATATAATAAATCCTAAATACTTTATCTATATAATACTAAATTTATACTTCTTAATATCAGCCTGTAGTTTTGCTTTATGCAGCTTATTTAGAACTTTAATAATATATTTATAGTGCTCTGCTAAGTTATCTAAGTAAATTAATATGTTATTTATATGTGCAATATAAAAATTATTAAGGTATTTTATTAGAACCTTATTTATATATTGCTAGTATATAGATAGACTGTTATAGAAGCTAAAAGGTAAAACTAGGTATTTATAAATGCTAAGCTAGGTTTTAAATATTATAAGGTCTTTATACTTTTTAGCAATATAGATCTTATAAAAGGCCTATTAAATATTAAGCTTAGTATAGATCTTAGCTTTATATAAATATATAAGTGTATTCTCTATTAATAGTAATAAGTATTAGTTTTTTTTAGTTTTAGTATTTAACTAATAGTAATTAATATAGAACTGCAAGCTGCTATTATATTTGCAAATAAATAGAGTAAGTAAAGCTTAAAAGATATTATTTACTATAATAAATCTTTTATTTAAGTTGTTTTTTAGGTACGTTTAGGTTGCCTTTAGTTCTTCTAGTAATTGCTTATAGAGCAGTAAATATTATAGCTTATTCTAGCTGCCTTTTATTAGTTTAATCTTATAGTTATATAGTTAGTATAATATTAGTTTATTACTAGCAGTTTTGCTAAAAATGTCAGCTTATAGCTATAGCTTTAGCAGCAGGTTCTCTTATATTAAGCGCTAGGTTTCCTCTATATTATTATATAATAGGTTTTCTGCAGCTTATTTCTCAGCTCTTTTGCAGTTAATAATCTTATTAAGTTTGTATAGCAATATTATACTAACTTCAGCTAATTCAGTCTTTATCTAATACTTAAAAAATATTATATTAATAATTAGGTTTAGCATATACTTAATAAGTATAGCTTTAAAGAGCGCTAGATCTTATAGTTGCAATAAGCATTATTCTTTATACTTAATAGTTTTGCTTTATAAGATATGCTCTATTTTATTTATAAACTTAGCAGCATCTTTCTGCTATATATATAATAGCAATATAAGCTGCTTAAAGATCTTTATTAGCTAAAATGCTATCTTTTTATTATAAGCAATAATATTAGCTTCAAAAGCCTTTTAGTAGCGCTCTATATCTAGCTAGTATTTAAAATCAATTTTATTTAGTATAAGCAGATCTTCTGCCTGCTAAATAATTATTAACAGAAAATCCTTAAGTAGAGATATATCTTTAAGCTAGCTTAAGCGCCTGCAGTATATATTTAGAGATATATTATAATATTGAAACTACTTATAGCTAAGTATTATATTATATTAGCTAATATCTAGTTGCAGAAAAAGTATCTTTAAAAGAACTCAGCAGTTAATATGCAAATTAACAGTTTATACTATATTTGCAGCATTTAATTATTCTCTATTAAATCTAAATATAGAGATAGGCTGATTTAAAGTATGCTAAAAGGCTTAGCAAAAGTCTCTTAATAGCATCTATAGATATAAATGCATAAATTTATATCTATTTGCTCTAATATTAAGTAATATATATATAAAAATGCTATATTTATTAAAAGCTATAATTAGTTCTATTTTAAGTAGCTATTGCAACAAGGCAAGAGAGAAAACTCATCAGATATACTAAGCACTCCACTTCAAGCGAAAATCCCCTAAAAAATTCCTAAGCACTTATGTATTAATTCCTTCACAACTAAAAAAGATATACAGATAAATATATAAATATAAGCCTGACTAAGTTATGCTTCATCTATAACTTCTATCCTTTTTATCTCTCTAGTTATGCAATCCTTTAAGAGAAAATAAGCTGCTGAGAAGAAGTTTAGTGATATTATCTCTATAATATTCTGCTCTATTTTAGTTTTAAATAATCTAAAAGGTATAGCAGGAATTAATAAAGATAATAAAAAAGATAAAAAGCAGGCTTAACTAAAGCTAAAGAAGCCTAAAAACACCTATTTTTATTTAATTACTAAAAAGTAAGATTTAATAGACTTTTGCTATAAGTTAAATTAAAAAATCCTATAAGCTGTCTTAAAGAATTAATTACTAAAGTTATTAAGAGAAATAAAAAAAAAGTATAAAAATAAGTATATTTCTTGCTTATCTGCTTAGTTTTCTTTTTTATAAGCTGACTAAACTTCTATTTACTTATATAAGCCTTTTCTTCTTATAATAACACCTAACACTTATAAAAAAGCTTATTTAATCTCTTACTTTTAAGTTAAAATTACTAAAAATTTCAAGAACTCTGCCTTCTTCTATACATCCTCTTAAGTCTTTTGCATACTAAAGAGAAGAAAACTTAATTAACTTTACTTTATATATTTAATTTACCTTTTAGCTTTCAACTTATATCTTCTACTACTCTAGCTAGCAGCTAATCTCTCTGCTAATTCTTTTTTAATATAAGCTTAATTGCAGTCTTTCTTTTAGATCTCTTCAGCTTGCTATATATTAAATGCTATCTATCCTTTTAACATAATTAAAACTAAAAAGATATTTTAAAGTTATATAGCCTAAGCTATATCTTTAATTAAGTTATTTTAAGTAATAAGAAATTACTTTAAAGTTAAGTTGCTAAGTCTATTTGCTTTAAGCAACTTAAGTCTTCTAACTCTTCTCTTAATCTTATTATAACAAAATCTCCTTCACTTATTTTCTATTTTAACTTATATATCTTTAACCTTATTTAACACTTCCTTAAGGCAATCTTTTCTTTTTATATTAATAACAAAATGCTGAGAGCTAGCAGTTAGAAGAGACCTAAAGAGTTTATGAAAAGGTGTGTATTGCTTAAGAGGAGTTTACCCTCATAAGCGTCCTTAAATCATAAGCTTGCAAGGCCTATGCTAGTTATATAACCTGCTCTCTTAGTGAGGCTTACTGAAGGGCTGCATAAAATAGGAAGTATATTGTGAAGTAGATCGCTATACACCTTTTCAGCTGTGAGAACAGCTGAATATGTTTTATATATATATCAAAATGCTTATAAGCTAAAATAAATTATATAAAGACTGAATATATATAAAAAATCTAAAAACTTTTTATAAAAAAAGAATAGCTTAAAAGCTTGCTCTTTATATTAAGGTTGAAAGCACCTTAATAAGCATTTTTAACTTATAATCTATTTAGACAGCTTTATAAATATGCAAACTGTGCTAGCTTATATGCTTTATGCTTATAAGTGAAGGTGGTTAACTAACTAAATATAAATAAAGAGGAAGAATTTTCTTAAGCTGTATATAAGTTTATTTTTTCCTCTTATATAACTTTTTATATTTTATTATAATTATTTATTTTTTATATTTTCTATTATAACACTATCTCTTAAGGATTATGTATCCTTATAATCTTTTTTATAAGTTTTTTCTTATCTTATTATATAATCTTTAAGTTTTATTATAGCTTATAAGACTGCTTATATATATTGCTTTTAGCTGCAAGCTAAGTAAAATTAGGTTTTAAGAGATTAAGCTGCTTATGCTGCTGCTTATAATACTTATAATTTAACTGATAAGCTTAGTAAGTGCTATTATAATCTTCTTATATATTTTCTGCTAATAAGATTGATCTAGCTATAGACTTTGTTGATAAGGCTTATAAGGACCTGCCTTCTGAGGTTTATTCTTATTAGCACCTTTATAAGTATCCTCTTAGAACTATCTTTAATAATTATACTTTTGCTCTTAAGTAGGTTTATAAAGAGATAGTAGAAAAGCTTACTTCTGCTACTTATAAATTAAAAGGTAATAAGATTGATTTTTCTAACTTTTCTTTTAAAGACTTTAACTTAATTATAATTTTTAAGTCTTATAAGTATATAGGTTTTAGTGTTACTTCTTTTTCTAAGTAGGAACGCCTATTAAAGCGTTTTTTAATAGGTTGTAATAAAGAGATTATTACTTCTAAAGAAGACTCTATTAAGAAACCTCTTAAGTCTATAAAGAGTTTATCTTCTTTTTATTTCTTATAAGTCTATCTGCTTACCTTGCTCTAAAGTGCATTCTGCACACCTTTATTAAGGCTTAATCTCACTAGAATAGTAGCAGTAACACTTTGCTCTTATCTTCTCAGAAGAAGCTTAATAGGTCTTATTTGCTTATTTTTATAAGCTTATAAGCTAACTGCTTTTAGGTGTTCATTCTGCTAAAAAGAGAGATGAGAACTATAATTATAAAGCTAGCAAGCTTAATAAGTATAAATACTTATGCTATACTGTAAGTAATAGCTGTAATAACTACTATACTTATTGCTATCACTTAACTAATCTTAGCTACTGCAATTTCTGCTTTAAGAGCAGTTATAATAAGTATACTATAATCCTTTATAAGTTTGCTTATAAGGCTGAGGAGCTTAATACTGCTATTCTTAAGTATAAGCTTATTTATTCTATCTCTAAAGTTAGAAAAGCTTAAAAAGTAAGTTATTCAGCTTATAAGTTATTTTTACTGCTAATAAGTATATAGTGTCTTTTAAAGGCTTATAAAGCTTAGAAGTCTGTATAAAATGCTTATAAAGAGAACCTTTCTGCTTCTCAGCATTATAAAACCTTAAAGATTTATAAGTTTCTTGCTGCTTAAAAGCTTGCTGCTACTGAGAAACTTACTGTAAAGTCTTCTGCAAATAAGAAAAAGGTAGTATAAGTGAAGTAAGAGCTAAAAAGTCTAAAGAGTAAGGTCTCTTATAAGCTTTCTTCTTCTCTAATGTCTTACTAAGTAATACCTCCTCTTATAAGCTTTCCTAGAAGTGTGAAGTTTTAGGAGCACTGTTCTTTATAGTTATTTTAGGTATACTTAATTGAGGATTCTAATAAAGAGGATATTATAAGGGTTTCTCTTTCTATATATTGTAAAAAAGTGATAGAGAGTAAGTAAGGCTTTTATAATATCTATCTTTTGTGAGGTAATAATCCTTTTATAAGCGCTCTTTCTTCTGTTCTTCTAGTTATAAAGAACACTTCTGCTAAGCATTCTTATAAGCATATATTTGCTTTTAAGCCTGTTATTAAGAAGGTTTATATAGGTTTTAGTGTTGCTAATACTTAGCAGCAGCTTATATCTTATAAGTTTCTTTATGCTTTATTATCTTCTGTTGCTGAGAGTGCTCTGCTGATCTTATGCTTTAATACTCTATCTATCTTATAAGCTGGAATACTGCCTTCTTCTTCTTAAGGCAGACCTTTAGTTTCTACCACTCTAAGCTTTGCTTCTTCTTATTAACGCTTATAAGGTACTGTTTTCTGCTGCTCTGCTTATGCGCTGTGTACGCTTTTTAGAAAGTATAAAGTCTCTAAGTGTGATCTTTCTGATATTAATAAAAAATTAGAAGATCTCTTATAAGAGATTAGTTTAAGCTCTTAAGAGCGTTTTAATATTATTGAGGATATTGAGGGTTTTTTTAATTTAGCTTAGTTCTCTACTGAAGACCTTTAAAGAGCTATTTATAAGCTTAGCATTCTGCGCTAAGTTTATAAGTATAGTTTTCTTATAAGCATAGTGTTTTAATATTTAACAGGTAGCTTATTTTAGTTTAGAGATCTATAAGGTTTTTATCTTATAAGAGATATTTCAGGTTTTTAGGTAGTTTTTAGGGTTTTATATAAATAAGAGAAACCTAGCTTTACTTTGCAATCTTATAAATATAATATAACTAAATGCATTATATTTCTAAGGTTTAAAAGTGAGCAGAAGTGTTTAAATTTTGCTTATAAGAGGTTTTTTATAAGTTTATCTGCTGGCATCTTATTTATAGATATATAGATAACTTAAAAGCTTCCTTTTTAATATTTCTATTTTAACTATATATTATAAATATTAATATATCTTAAGCAGATGCTTAATCTCTCTCTTTTGCTTATAATAAGTCTAATTATTTATTAGTTATTATAATAGATATTCTAAATATCACTAAGTTTAAATTTAATATCTTTAAATAGCTTCTAGAGAGCAACTATCTCTTTTACTGTTTCTACTAAGCTTAAGAGTTCTGCTTTAGTAGTTAAAGTTATAACTGTTACTTATTAGGTTGCTTTCTATTAGATTAGTCTTCTGAATAGCATTATAAGATATCTTTATGAGGATTGATATATAGCTTTATTATCTGCAAATAAAGCATCTGTTGCAATAAGAAGCACTTAGGCATTTATAAGTTTACCTCTTGAGATGCTGAAGTATATAGAAAGGTATTTAGTTCTATATAGGTATTATATTATATATCTTGCTGTGTTTAAATGCTCTTAAGATAGGTTTATAAGAAATCTTAAGAGTAGTACTACTGTGAAGATAACATCTGCCTATATAAATAAGTATAGCAGTATAAAGTATTAATCTAACTATCTTCTAGTAGATTTTAACCTTTTAAATTATTATTTGCTTTAGGTTCTTTTTGAGATCTATCTATAGAAATAGTGTTAATAAGTAAGTAGCATTTTATAAATTAAACTTTTAAGCAATCTTCTTAATATATAAGTTATAAACTAGAAATATCTTTTAAGCCTTTTGATCTCTTATAACCTACACTTTAAGGTATTATTTAATATCTCTTTGCTCTTTAATTTTATATTCTTCTTTAATTCTTTTAATAATTTTGCTAACTTCTTTTTAGTAGTCTTTATAAAAAAGAACTAAGAAGTTATTTATATAAAAGACTACTATAACCTTTCAGTTAGAATCTTAGAAGAGGTATAAGTTCTCTTTTAAGCCCTGCAAACCAAGTCTTATAAGAGTTAAGCTGAATTCTTTATACTAGAGGAGTAAAGCATCTTAAAGTCTATATAGAGCTTTATCTAGCTTAATAATATATTCTGCTGGGGATTTAAAATGCTTTATAAGTTCTTCTATCCTTTAAAGTAGCTTATAAATAACTAGTTCTCCTCTTTTTAGCATTTTAGCGTTTAGAAATATATTAACTATATTATATTAAAGGATCTTATAATTAAATTAAATATTAATTGCTATTGCGACTTAGAAGGTTTTTAATATAAAGGTTGCTATATAGGTATTCTTAAGATCTCTTAGTTAGAGGTCCCCTCTTATAATAATTTAAGCTTTTATCTCTATAAGATATCTATTTGCATTTAACTTATAAGTGAAGACCTATTTTAAGAAAAGAGGCTTTAAGCGCGCTTTTAAGCAGTTTAAAACCCTCTATATCTTAAAGTTAATAATCTTCTGAAGTTCTTTATAGTATGCAGCAATAAATAGCTTCTAGAGCTATCTTAGAAGCTTCTTTATATCTTTCTAAGTCTTTAGAAGTAATAGTAGTTCTAAGTAATAAATTTTCTTAGATTGTGGAAGGGGTTCTAGAGGCAGTTTTAGTACTAAGCTCTCAAAAGTTTAGCTTTTGAGAGGTTTTTCAGATTCTAACTTTATTATCTTATAAAATATATAATAAAGTCCTTTGCTTTCCTCTATTGCCTTCTGTTTCTCTAGCATAAAAGTAGCAAAGAAGTGTTTCTAATCTCATTTATTAGATATTATAACTTCTTTTATTATATTAATAGAGATATTAGAGAATATAGCAAATATACTCTTTAGATTGCTTTAAAGGCTACCCCCCTTATAAGAGCAAGTTTAAGTGTAAATCTTCTTTATATAGGTATACTTTTTCTATAGCTTAGAGGGTTCTTTTTATATATCACTAAGGTTAAGCTGTGTTTTAAGAAGAAGAGAGTTTTTATAAGTGTTATTTATTTCTATTAGTCTAAAGTCTGCTATACTTCTCAGCAAAAGCTCTATTCCACTAGTTCCTAACGCTTTATAAGATTTAGGTCTAATAGTTATAGCGTTACTTTTTAGGCTTCTATTGCTTATAAGCTTTAGGTTTTACTTAAGAGGTTTACTTTTGAGATCTTAGCTTATTAGTTTAAAAGATGCTTTAGGAGTGAGAAAGCTATACTGAATGTTCTTAAGTATAGTCTTCTGATTTTCTGCGTTTTATAGCAACTGTTATGCTGTAATTCCCTTATTAAAGATAAAGTTAATTTTATCTAAAATATTAAGGCTTATAAGTATAATAGAAGCAAAAGGTAATTCCTTAATTTCTTCTATAATAGATCTTATAACTATAAGCTTTATAGCTTCTTTAGCATTCTGTTTTAAGTAGAACTTATTCTTATTAAATATAATGTTTTATAAGATAATAACTTTTCTAAGCTTTAGAATCTAAATTTTATAGAGATTATATATATTCAGTATATATTTTATAAGGTATTTAATATAGCTTTATAGAACTACTTTAAACTTTTTTCTCTCTATTTCTCTTTTTCTTTCTCTCTTAAGGATATATACTCTATAACTATAGATATATATCTCTCTCTAGTGAGGTTAAATTTCTAAGCTCTGTAGAATGCTGTAAGCTAATATTTAAGTGTTAATATATTCTTTAAACTATTCTTTCTCTATTTTATTAAAGGATTTCTATTTTGTTAACGCATGAGGACTTATATTATACAGAAAAATCCCTGCAAGCACTGATTTGTTCTACAGCTTAATTAGAAGCCTTATTGCATGAAGTATTTATATGCTTTATATAATTGCCTCTTTTTCTGCTTTTTCTCTTCTTCTTACTAGTTCTTTTATATAAAGCAGAGGAAGTTTAATATTAATATTATTCTTATAAGCTTACTGCTAGTATTTAGTTATTCTTTAGATTATAATAATAGATCTATTAATATCTTGCTATATCTTATATATAAGGAGTTCTTTTTATTAAAAAACTTAGTTCTCAAAAGTTTAAAGTACTTAAAAGACTTTATAATAAGTTTTATTTATAAAGTAGAACTTAAAAAGCTTTTCTATATATTTATCTCTTATAATAAGAAGCTAAGAGGCTTTTAAGTAAGCTTTTAAGTAGTTAAATAGATCTTAAGAGATATGCTAATATAGATGTTTACTCTTAGAGTTAGATAGTTTTTATAAGATAACTTATTATATATAAATTATAAAATAATATTTGCATTTTAGTTAGATTAATCTCTTGATCTTTACTTCTTAAGTGTTTTATACTAAATGCTTAAGAGCCTTTTAGCTAAAATGTCCAGCTTATAAATGCTAGAGATATATATTATCTTTTTAGGTAGGCTTTAGGTAGTATGAAAGTTGCTTTTAAGAGGTTATAGCTACTAACTAAGTAGTATTTATAACTTCTAAGTAGCTTATATTGATATAGATTTATGATAAAAGCAGAACAGAGTAATTAGAAATAGGTTTATATTTAAAAAATAAAATATTATTAATATACTTAAGCTTTTAGAGTAAAGTGCCAGCCTCTTTATAGCATATCTTATTAGTCCTTCTGTTCAGCTAGACACTAGCACTCTTAAGAGAGGATTTTAAGATTATATTAGTTTTAAATCTCTTAATATAATAAATATTTATAAGAATAAGATCCTTTATAAGCTCCTCTTATAGTTTATAGAGTGTATTTAGGAAGACCTTTATGCTGACTTCTTAGACTGTAAAAACCTGATTTTTTGTAGCAACTCTTTCTAATCTTTTAAGATTCTTATAATCTTATAAGTAGGCTGAGTTGTTAATAATATAGTTTGAAGATATAGTATTATAGATAGTATAAAGCTATAGAGGGTTTTTTGTCTTATTAGTTATATTAAAAACTGATTTAAGCTTGCTTTTTAGTTCTTTATAAGCAGATAGATTTAAGTTTAACAGTTTTATGAAAATAGCAACCACTTTATTAGAGAAAGTTTCTTTTTCAGTAGTATATTCTTTTACTTCTATAATATCTTCTGATTTAATTTATCTCTTACTAATAAGGTTTTAGTAGATTAGTTTCTATTTCTTTAAGAGTGCTTTAGTCTTAATATTATTCTAAATTTCAGCTATTACTTATAAGAGATTCTAGTAAGAACACTTTTTAATAAGTGTGAGTTTAACTTTTATGCAATCTTTTAAGAACTATATATGCTTTGCAGCTTGCTTCTCTCTAATAAATTCTCAGTATGGGCACTCTTTAGCCTCTTTAGGCGTTTCTAAGTCTTAAAACTTCTTATCCTTATTCAATTTGCCTTTAGATTTTATGCTTTTTAAGTTTAAGCCTAAAGCTTAAGAGTTGTCTAGTTAGCTTTTAATTATTATAAATAACTTATTAACCTTTATTTTCTTCTAATAAGCATTTAAATAAATAATACTAAAGAGGATTTTTATATAATATATAATATCTAGAATTAGTTTGAATGTTTCTTTATAAGTAATAAGCTTTTAGATCTATTGCTTAGCCTATTTAGAAGCAATTTAAACTTCTATAGCTTAGAGAAAAGTCTTTACTATAAGAGCTTTATAGATATTAAGGATCTTATAAGTTAATACTTAATAGTAGCAATCTATCTATTAGTTATAGAAGTCTATTAGGTTTATAGTTATATAAGCAGCTTTATAAAGAATAGCTATATAATTCTCTTATATAATAGTCTTTATAGCTAACTTGCTCTTTGCAAGCTATTCTTTGAGAAGTCTAACTACTGTCTAAAGAGAAAATAAGTTCTTATTTAAAGTGTCTAGAGTAGTAGAGTTTATAAGGAATTGCAGAATTAAAGAGGCTTATAAGAGATCTATGCTTTTGTTTATTTCAGAAGTATTTAGTTCTTTTAAGTTAGTTTTAGTGAGAAGCTTGCATCTTAAGATGCTTATAGATAAGGCATTAGCCTTATCTATTTTGTTTAAGATCTAGAGCTGAATTATGCTTATAAGTTTAATGTTGATGCTTATAAGTAGCTAGTTCTAGATATATCTTAGAAGTTATTCCTTAGTTTTTTAGTTATCTTAGGCTTCTATAGTAGAAATGCTTTATTATTTAATAAATATTTTATATCTAACTTAGAAGAAAGAGTTTTTAAGCTTTATAGCTTTCAGCTTAGTTAGCTTAAGAGGGGCTTAACTTTAGGTTAGTATAGAAGCATTAGAAACTTATATAATATTGTTTTTACTAGTAGGTTGCTGCTGAAGATTAGCGTTACATCCTAGAGAGTTTGCTTATCTATACTTAGTTGCCTACTTAGAGATCTATTTATTATAAACCTCTCTGCTCTACTTATTAAAGAGTATAAGATACTCCTCAAGAGAAGGTATATTAATCCTATTCTTACTCTTAAAGTTGAGCGCTTTAGGTCTATCTAAGTTGATATATTCTCAGATATTATAAGCAATATAAATAACCTTAAGGTGGTTAAACCAGACTAGCTAGTCTTTATAAGTCTTTAACTTAATTTATATAGCTTTAAGGTGTAAGTTTATTTCAAAAGCCTTTCTAAAAGAATAAGATATCTTATAAGTTATAAAAATTAGTTATAGAAGTATAGAAAGAGAAGAGAGAGATCTGCTCACTCTATAAGATGTTCTAGCAGTAATAAAAGGGTTAAATTGAAGTTTTAATAAGTTAGGCTTATAACTGCTGAGAGCTAGCAGTTAGAAGAGATCTAAAGAGTTTATAAAAAGGTGTGTATTGCTTAAGAGGAGTTTATCCTTATAAGCATCTTTAAATTGTGAGCTTATGAGGCTTATGCTAGTTATATAACCTGCTTTCTCAGTGAGGCTTACTGAGGGGCTGCGCGAGGCAGAAAGCGTATTGTGAGGTAGATCGCTATATAAAAGTTATAAAATTAAAGTTATTATTATAGATTATATCTTCTGTTTTATTAGTTTCTTTCAGAAGAGCTAGATCTTCAGCTTCAACTTTAATTAACTTCTGAGCGATTAATATCTAGTTAGATATAGCCTCTCTAAGGCTAGCATTTTCCCTATCTTCTTATTATTCTTTTTACTTTTTCTCTTTTAAAGCTTTCAGCTAGTTTTTAAATCTAGTTTTAAGTTTTAGCTTTAAGCCTTTAAGTAAAATATAAAGGCTAAATTCTTTAGTAATAAGCTTAACTTAATAGTTAAAAAGGTTCTTATAAAGATTTAAGTTAGCTTTTTAAGCTTTAGTAGCAGCTTCTAAATATAAAGCTTTAATACTAAAGATATCTTATTAAATAATATATCTAATAAAATCTATAGCATAAAAACTATACTTCTATAAGTCCTCTTTTAATTTAATTTAAAGCTAAAGGATAATAAAGAAAGCATAATTAATAAGCTTTTAAGTCTCTACTAATACTTTATAAATTTTATACTAGTTGCAGACCAGCTTAACTATAGTTTTAAAAGAGGTCTCTAACTTACTTAAGTTGCTATTATTAGTAATATCCTATATGCTATCTAAATAAAAGCATAAGCTATTTCTTTAATTAACAATCAGGCTTATATACTTTCTTCTACTATTATATTGCAAAAAGATAATAAAATTGCATAAAGCAAGCTTATTAGCTAGAACTCTGTAATGCTTCACTTTAAAGTTTTTATAAAAAGAAATCTAAATAATAAAAACCTTTATATATTGCTTTTTAATAATATCTCTAATAGTTAGATCATAAGCTGCCTTAATATAGCCTTCTAAAAGAGGATCACCTTAATAAAAAAACCTAAATATGTTATAGAGATTAAAAAGAACCCTTACCTATATACCTTGCTCTTAGATTTCCTAAGTTAAGTTTTCATTATTATTATAAGAGAATCTACCTTATTAGCATTTAGTTAGAGTTATATTAGTGAGGTTATTATTAATTTGCATCTATTTAGATGCTAAAAAAAATCTATTTTAATTAGACTTAAGCGCTTTATAAAGCTTATAAAGCATAATAGAGGACTTAATAGGCTTTACTATTTTAAAGATAATTCTAGGGAGTTTTTTATTAGATTGTATAAGCTAGATATATCTAGTCTTATTTAGCTTAATATTTACTACGCTAAAACAGTTAAAATAGAAATCAAAAGGCTGAAAAAGCTGTTCTCTTTATAAAGTTAAAGCAGCTATATCTACTGCTTATAGAGTCTCACCTTAAGAAACTAATCAGTTTTCATAAAGGTGCAGAATATAAATTATAAGCTTCTGCTTAATGCTGTCAATCTAGTTAATATCTTATATAGTTTTATAGGCCT
Source organism: Colletotrichum horii (assembly GCA_027406005.1). Lineage (NCBI taxonomy): Eukaryota > Fungi > Ascomycota > Sordariomycetes > Glomerellales > Glomerellaceae > Colletotrichum > Colletotrichum horii. The sequence continues at coordinate 3,818,848 of JANVYB010000001.1, read as the reverse complement.
TCTAAGACTTAGAATTATAGTCTCTAGAAAAGGGAAACTAAAAGGTAGTAAAAGTAATTTAGCAAAACATTATATAAAGTTTTATAGTAGTCTAAAGAAAAAGTTATTAAGTTTTAGATATATAAAATTAGCTGAACAGACTTATATTGCTATTTATTTAAGTTATAGTAATTAAATATCTTAAAAAGAAGGAAAAAATTAAGAAAGTAGATTTATAGCAGATAAAAGGGTATTAATTATAATATTAACAATTTTTATTAAAAGTTAGTAAAAGCAAATAGAAAAGAAAAAGATATAATTTTTAAAATATATAAGTGATAGTTAAGCTTAGTTGAAATATTAAAGTTAAATATAAAAGTAGTTATTAAAGCAGAGCAGTTATTATATATAGATATATAAAGATATTTAGTAAAAAGTTAGTAAGTTAAAATGCCTCCTTTTATAGATATAAAAAAAGTGAATTTAGCACTAGTAGTTAATATTTCTTCTAAAAATATAGTTTTTAGATGAAGAAGAAGCTAGTTAGTTATGCAAAGTGGTTTTTTAAAAGTGAGATTAATGCAGTTATTAGAAGGCATTTAATAATTTTTCAAAAGTGAAATCAGATGCTAAAGGTTATAAATAGAAAAAGAAAGAGTAACTAGCAAAATTTAATAGTATAGAAGTAATTAAAGTTAAATATAGTTGCTAAATATTTAGTTAAACTTATAGTAATATATTTTTAAGAGAAAAGTTAATATAGTAGTTATAGAAAAGTTAAAAGTTTCTTATAATCTATTTATAAGTTGCTTTAAGGTTAGATACCTTCTTTTATAAACAGCAGCATTTAAATCAACACACCTACTTCGCTCTTACTATTAAAACTTAAATAAATACATTCTTTCTAGTTTAGTTAACTTTAGATTTATAGTAAAAAGCTCTTTAAACTATTCTTTTTCATTTTATTAATAGGTTGCTATAGTAAATAAGCCTTTAAGTTATTATAGCTGCTATTTTTAGTATTAACTACCTCTTTAGTTAGATATAAAAGAGCGCATCTCTTCTGCTTAACTATATCTCTTCTTTCTTCTTCTTAATATATTATCTTTTATAATCTTTAGCCTAACTAACACTTCATAATAATAACTAAACCACTTTTAAGCAGTATAATTATAAATATTAAAATTAATATAAGTCACTTTTATACTACTACTTCAAACTAAGCATATAAGCCTTTTTCTTTCTCTCTTATACTAGCTTCTGCAAATTATAAAAATAAAAAAGAAACTATTTATCTATTCAGACTTATTACACTGCTGTTAGTTATAATAAGTTATCTTTTTAAAACTGTTTAAACTACTACTAACCTATATATAAGCTTCTCTTTCCCTTTCTTAAACTTCTATTAAAAGTCCTATCAGCTAGGTTTAATATAAAATAAGCTTTATTTATAAGATTGCTATTAATAAAAGAGCTAAAGAAGTTGCTTTAAGGTTCTAGCATTTACTTGCTAAATTCTTAATAATATATATAAAGCTGATTAACAAAAGAGAAGTACTAAATAAGTTTCTATTTTTTATAAGAGAGGTTTATATTGCAGAAAGTTATACTAACCTCTAAAGACAGCTATACTAGAAAATAGATAGATTAGAGGCAGTTAAAGCCTTACTAATTTATATATATAGCGCTTAAAATCTCTTTTTATATAATAAATGCTTTAAATGCTAAGCAAAGATATCTTTTGAGGCTAAGCAGAATAACTGCTAGGTTGCTATATTTATTCCCTTCTAAAAGTGCATTTCCTATTAAACTAAATAGAAAAAAGCTTATTCTAACTATATTTATTATAAGAAAGGCTTCTTATGCTTATATAAGCTTAACTATAACTAAAAGACTACTAACTAGATTAAGTTTATTAAAAAGAGCAATAAAAAGAAAGGTATTCCTAATAACACCTCTTATAAAGAAAGTAGAAGTGTTAATATAATACTTCATTCTAAGCATAAGTATCTTAGAAGCAAAATAATTATACTAGTATATAAACTATTAATTAACTAATTCATTAAGTTAGCTCTAAAGCATAAATTCAAATTATAGCAGTATTTCTAAGCAGTTTCTTATAAAATCCTCAGCAAAAACCCTTATAAATAAGTTAGCTTTTTAATAGCAGAAGTGAGATTAAAGAGTAAGAATAAAAAGAAAAAAAAGAAAGCTGCTATTTGTTATATTTAGAAAAACAATTAGTCCAGCCTAAATTTAAATTTTTAGAAAGTAGCATTAGTTTCTTTAGAGTTTTTCAGTATTTTTCAGTCTTTTAAAGTTTCAATTAGTTTTTATTATTATATATTTCCTCTTCTTTTGCAAAAACATATATTAAGAGCAAAAAAAGCAATATAAATATATAGTTAATATAAATCATAATGCAAAAGTAACTAAATAAAAGTAAATAAAATAATATTTTGCTTACTAAAAATAAATAAAAATAAACAATTTTCATAAATTTAGCTATTTTTTAGTTTTTCTATATCTCTATACTAGCTGTTAAATTCTTTATTCTTTATAGAAATGCCTACTACTATTTCATTCTTTTTCTGCTAAGTATTAACTTCAGCTTATAGTGTTTTATTTTGTTTTTATAATTGCTTAATTTATGCTTTTATAATGTTAAAATCGTCAGTTTCTGCTTCTTTTAGTGCAGATAACTTATTAAAGTTTAAGATTTCTGCTAGGCTGAAAGTGTTAAGATTAAGTTAATTTGCAGCAAGAAAGACCTTATTAAAGGCTTATTTGAGGTTTAGTTAGACTTTTATTTTAGAGATATTATTTAAATAGCCATCCTTATTTATTATAAATTTCTTTAAGCAGTTGCCAGCTATTATTCGCTCAATTAGGATTCTAGTAAGGGTTTTAAGTAAATAGAATAAAATTCAAAAGAATATTTATTAAATATAAAAAAAGCCTAGCTAGTATATACTAAGCTTGCTAGAAGAGCTTTTATTAATAAACAGCCTTACATTATAGATAAAAATAATATCTCTAACTTATAGCTCTTTATGCTATATCTTATATTTATTTCTTTAGTTATAGTCCTCAGCAACTTAACAGCACCACTTTATAATATATTTAAAAGCTATCTGCTAGTTAAAATCAAGTTATTTAAAGATCTATATATATAAAAAGAGTTCTATCTTAACATCTCTAACTTTTAACCAGTTTAACACTCACTAAGTAATGCTTTTAATCTCAATTAGAGTAATTAAGTTATAACTATAGATAAAGTAAAAAGAGAAATACTTTATAGAAGATCTAACTAATATTTAGTTAGCAAAAAGGGCTATATAAAGGACTAAAGTTTAATTCTTTCTGCTAAAATCTAACTAGGTTATAAAAGTATAAATAAGAAGTTAATAGCCTTTTTCTATAAGTCTATTAGCCTTCAAATTATATACTGAAATAATAAAGCGTTATCTCTTATAGATTTAATTAAGTTTCTTAATAAACCCTTTATTTTTTAAGCCTCTATTAATAATAAAAAGTCTATAAATCTTATAACAGCAGATAATATCTTCCTAAATAAACTTAGCTATTATCTTTAAGTTAATATTCTTAAGAAGCTAATAAGCCTCTATATATCTAGTAAGCATATTATAAGCTTCAGCTAAAGAGTAATTACTAATCTTTTAGACGTTAATATAAATATACTAAAATAAAATCTCTAGAAGTATAGAAAAGATATAAAGGTCTTTAAATCGCTTTAGTTAAGCTTAAGCATAAGGCAAGCAGCCCTTAATCTTATTGCTTATTATTTAATATATATTCTCTTAGATATATTGTTCTTAAAGTCTAGTATATATTATATTGCAGCCTTAATAGCCTCTTTTAGTATGCATATATTAGATTAACTTCTTCTGCTCTTCCTTATTATTAACTACTTACTTTAGCATAAAGTTTAACTTTATTTCTTTTTAAAAGAGAAAACTATCTCAAAATATATATTTTATAATATATAATTTAAATTTCTTAAAGTTAATCTAAAAGACAGTTTTAAGGTATAATAATAAAGCTAAATACTTAGCAATTTACCTTAAGTGTTAAGACTAAGCCTATTTAAAGCTTAATAAGTTTTTAGTCCTCAATTAGAAGTTTTCTTCAGCTTTAAATATATAGATAGAATTATTAATTATCTTATTTAAGTCTTTCTCTTATTCAGCTTTATAAATATTAAATTCTTTTACTAGTTTTTATAAAAAACTATCTGCAGCTCTATTTTTTATGCCTAATATATAGCAAATATCAAAGTTAAATATCTTAATCTATATAATCTATTAAGTTAAAACTGCTTTAAGCAGATTAAAAGCAGCATTACTAATTTAATCTATAAAAACTTTTATATCAGTTTTAAGAATAAATTATATACTATAGAAGTAGTTTTAAAGCCTTTTAAGAGCAAATAAAACTAACTAAAGCTTAAGCTTTCCTATATTATAATTAAAAGCTATACTTATTTAAATCCCACTCTTATACCTAATAATATATCTTTTGCCCTAATAATATTGCCTAAATACAGCTTTCTACTTTTTAATGCTTATATCAGTTAATAAATAGATTTTACTAGCTTCTTCTTTATAATTAATTAAGTAAAGCAATAGAAAGCTAACTAAGCAAAGCTTAAAGGATTTTATAGCTGCTTATTATTTCAGCTTCTACTTAAAAAACACTTCTTTTCAAAAAAGCTTTACTAATAAAATAGAAATAATATTATAATCTTTAATCTATACTTAATAAAACCTAATAATACTAAAAAAGCTTTTAATAGCAATAATATTATTATACTTCTCTTATTTAAAAATCTTAATTATTTTATTTTAATTAGACTTATATTTCTTACTGCTTATTATATAACTAAAAAGATTAACAGTAAGCTAGTAAATTTAAGATTTTTTAAGAGAAATTATAGCACTAATAAGCTTAAGATTTTAAAAAACTATATTTAGATTTATAAAGTGCTTAAAGATATATAAATATACTTTTAAAAGCTTAATTATTTAGTTATTATTATATATTATTTTAAGCCTTCTAATAGAGATATTATTAAGAAAAAGTTAATAAATGCTTAAAATAAAATTATAAAGAATTCTTATTATAACTCTTATAAACTAAGCAACTAAATTTATTACCCTTTAAAACAAAATATATATTCTAAATAGCTTCAGAAGTATAGCAAATATAATTAGATCTCAGCTTAACGTATTAAGCAAAACTTAGTTATATCTAAAAAATAAGTTTAAAAAGCTTATAATCTTACAGTTAGTAAAGTCTTTTAAGAATTTATCAGCTTCTAAAGAAATAAAAGCATCCTTAATACTAATCTTATTAAGCTTTATATATAAGTTGATCAGCCTTATATTGCTATCTTTCTTAGCAATAAAAAACTAAAAGTTTCTATATAACCTATAAGATTCTTTAAAAACTCTATATATAACTTATAATCTAAGCATATTAATAACTTTGCTCTATAAGGCCTTAAAAATAGAAATTTCTTTCTCTTATTAAGCAATATATAAAACAGTTTTAATCTTCTATAGCAAAGCTATATAAAGATTAATATAGCTATATTCTGTGAAATCCTATACAAATACTCCTTCTCAGTTTATAAAGATATATTTAAATATCTTAATCTCTCTTAATAAAAGATGCAGCTAAGCAACTTTAAGCTTTAAAAACCTTTTAAAAGTAAAATAAATGCCTCAGTTAAACTGCATAAATTATAAGTATATATAGCTTACAAAAAGAAAGTTAAAAAGTTAATAATAGCTTTTTACTTCTCAAGTTAAAATCCTTTTCTAGTCTTTCTGCCTATTAAAAACAAATCTATCTAAAAGTAAATTATTAACTAAGTAGATTTTCTTATCTTTATATTTATATATTATATAGACACTAATAAAGCCTTAATTAGGCTTAAAATCTCTTTTTGCTAACTTATAGAACGCCTAATCCTTCAAAATGTTAAAAAGATAGTATTAACTCTTAATACTCTCTAGAAAGCAAACTTAAATAGTTTCTATAATTAAAATAACTACTGCTTTAGCAATAGTCTTTAAAATATTAAATACTACTAAAAGTGAGATTAAAGTAGAGCATTAGTCAGTTTTAAAAATAGCTTCTTTCTAATCAAAAAGGTTAAGTTCCTTCTCTTTTTGAGCAAAAAGGCATTCTCTTTTATAGTCTATAATAGCATTAATATAATAAACATAAATTTTATTATATATATTGCTAAAGTCTTAATCAGTTTTAAGCTGCCTTTTAGCAGCTTTAAAAGCATTATAAACGTTTTTTATATAGTTTTCCCACTTAGAGAAATATTGCTAAATTTAATATAAGAAATCTAATTGCATAAGGCTAACTAAAATACTAATCTTTCTAATTTTATTGCTTCTATAGTCTTTTGCCTTTATTATAACTGTAATAAAGCGTTTTAAATACTTAAAAGTAAGCTTAATAGAAACAGCAAACAGAAAGCTAAAGAGTAAGTTATAGTTAATAATCTTAAAGTTAATAACTATTATAGTTATTATAATCTTATAGTTATTAACCTAAACAGGCATATAATATACCCTAATAAAGCATAGCTTTAGGTTACTTTTAGCTATCATTCTTATTATTAAAATAGTTATAAAAATCAGAATATTATAATCTAAGATATATTAATAGCTTATAAGACTAAACTCCACACTAGTATTAATAACACTCTATATAAGTAAGTAGTTATTAAAGCGTTCACTTCTAACTGCAATTTTTAAGATTAATTATAATATAATAATTATTAAAGCTATCTAATTAACAGCTATAAAAATAACAGCTTTAACTGAAAAAACTTTTAAATAGTCTTAAGTTTAAATAACTTTATTATATTTAGAAACCTAATCAGTTTATTAAGCTCTTTCCTTTAAGGTTTTAGTAAAATCTATAAAGTTAGTAAAAATAAATATATAAATAACTCCTTTTAGATTATCTGCAAATATATATATCCTTCTAATAAACTCCTCTCTATACTTAAGCTAAATTTCATAAACCTTTTCAACTAATAAACTAACTAAGCTATATAGTTTATATAAGATAAGTTTATTAATTAATTCCTTATTTTTAACAGACTTTTAGTTTTTACTGTTAAGAAATATAGCTAGCTAGAAGTTATCTTTTAAAAGAAATAGCTTTAAAATTAGTTTTAAAAGAAGAATCTTAATAACTTTACTAAATATCGCTTCTCTTTCTATTTCACCTGCTCCTTTTAGTTCTAAAGTATTAGCAAAAGCAGAAACCTATTTAAAAAGAACTCTCTCTTCTATTTTAATATCTAAGTTTTCTTCTTACCTATTTTAGTTATAAGAGATATCTTCTTCTATAACCTCTTTTTCTAGTAAGTTTAATTAACTTTTAAAATAAATTTAAGAAGAAGAAGGTCTCTTCAAAATAGTTAAAGTATCCTTAATATCTTATATAGTAAAATAAATTTTTTTAAAAAGAAACTTCAGAAGCTTCTTTTTAACTTTTTTAAAATCTAATAGCTTTATCTTTTTCTATAAGAATAAGTTAATCCTATATATTTTCAACTAGGTTATTATAAGCTTAAATACTATAAAATTAAGTAAATCTTCTTTAGTTCTATTATTTAGTTAAGCTAGATTATATAGTTAAGATATATAAATATAATCCTTATATTTCAGCTTACTAACAGCTAAAACTTAAAAAGCAGAAGCCTAATTAGATATCTTATTATTTAATATAACACTCTCTTTTTCTATAAATCTATAAGAAACTTTAATTAAGTCACAGTTATCTCAATCTTATAGAACTCTAATAAATATAAACTAAAAGCAGCTAATACTCTACTTAAAGATTTCAATAGCTTAAGCCTTTATAGCTTTATAACTATTTTAATTTTTAAAATAAATAATAATAGCTTCTCAATTAAGCTTACCTTTTTATCTTAATAAAACAACAATTATCTAAAAAATAAAAAACCTATTATTTTAAAGTCTATAAGAATAGCACCTTCAAAAGTACTAAATCAAGCTATTTCTCTTATAAGCTATCTTTTGAGAATAATAACCTTCTTTAAAGTTATAGTCTATACAGCTTGCATACTAGCACTAACTATACAGTCTATAAAAGAAAAGCTTAAGGTTTTCCTTATTAACTTTAACTAAATAGATTAAAGTTAAATAATAATCTTCTGCAACTAAAGAGAAATATATAATCCTTTTAATAGAGATTTTCTAGTTATTTATTATCTTTACTAAGTTAGAAAGCTATTAGTTTAAAAGTTAGTTCTAAAAACTCTTAACACTTTAATTAGGCTTAGCCTTACTTCTCTTAGCTTATAAAAAGAGAAAAGCCTCCCCTTTTAAAGCTTTTAGAAATACAGCAAATAAAGTATAAATAAAAGCAGCAATCTAAAAGATTTATTTCTAAATAGCTTTAAAGCTAAGCTAATTTATTAAGTTAACTTTAAACTTATCAAAATCCCTTTTCTTAAATAGCTTATAAATATTAATTCCTATAAGCAGAGCTATTCTATCTAAAGCTAACTAATTAAATCTTAATACAGTTATCTAGATAATTCAAAAGCTAGTTATAATATTAAAGTTATATCTTACAGCTTTAGTTTAAATATTATTAATCTTTTGTAAAAACTATATTACTGCTTTATAGTTCAAATTATTAATTATTAGCATTAAAGAAACAATCTAGCTAATCTAATCATTTAGAAGATCTTAGCAATCCTTATCTATAACCTTATATCACTAAATTAAATACTTTTTTACCTATAGCTAAATCTTACTAATAAGTTAAACTTAGTTATCAGCCTAAAAAGGTATATTTATATAAAAAGAGTTACTTAGTACTTTAGAAGCATTAATAATACTTACTGCTTCTACTACAGCTTTATAGCTTTTAATAAAGTCTAAAATATTATTTTCTATAAAGAAAAATACTCTAGCTATACCTAGCTATAGCATTTTAAATCCTTAAAGTCTTAAGCTATACAATCTAAAGACTTTTTATTAAAATTCAATAAAATCTAAATAGCTTTATATTACCTTTTCTTTCAAAAAATCCTCTCTAGGCGTCTCATTTATGCTAGAGATACTACCTTTAGAAGCTATTACTTTAAAGACTTTAGCTTCTATAATTACTTTTCTAGTTTAAGTTAGAGATTAAAAGAGGTTTCTCTTACTAAAGTTAGTAAAAAGAAAAACCTATAAAAGAACTCACTAAAGTATTACTAATAACTAAATCAGCCTTATTATCTGTTATTTCTAGTTTAAGTTATTCATCTCAAATTGAAGTTAAAATCTTTAAAGCTCTAAAGTCTAATAACACTATTCTAAAGAAGTAATAAATAAATTAACAAAAAAAGAAATAAGAGAAGAACCTTCTAAAGAAAGCTAAAGTGAAAAGATTATATAAAACTTAAAAAGAGCTAATAATTTATTAGCAGAAAGAGCAACAAAAGAATTCTTATAATATAGGTCTAAAAGAACAATAAAAAGTAAGAAAAAAAAGAAAAAAGAAAAGAGAAGCTCTAGCTGTTATTTCTACTTTTATCTATCTCTCTTATTTAAAAAGTATATCTATATTTATTATCCTTTCTCCTTTCTATTATTCTAACAGTAAGGTTATTTTATATCTTAAGTCTGTTTCTCTTCTCTTTATAGAAAGAAACCAGCTATTATTAGTAACATCCTCTATAACTTCACCCTATAATACTCCTCTTTTATAGGTTAAACTTAAGATTTAATTAAATCTATAATTAAACTATACTATTAACTATAGATCTTAAGAAATATACTTTAAACTAACTATTTATTTACTACCTAAAAGAATATAAAAGAAGAGTAATAAAAAAGATATATATATCTTCTTTTCTTTAGAGTTAATATAAAATCATTCTTAAAAAAAAGAAACACTTTTAATTAAACTTAAAAAACATTCCCCTCTTTCTTTTTCAAAAAGTTAATATAATTATAATATTTTTCCTCTTCAGCTTCTTATATTTTCACACTTATAACAACTTCTAATTTAAGAAAACTAACACTTAATATTTTTATATATAAACATAACTTAAATTTTAAGTTTTTAAGCTTTTCTTAATATTTCCCCTCACTAGTCAATATATTATTAAAAACCTTTTAATAAGTTTAATTAAAGAGAAGTTTCTTAGAATAGATTAATCAGTTTCATTCTTTTTAAAGTTTATAAGAAAAATAAAACAAATTTAATTACTTTTATAACTTCAGCTTTTAAAAGCAAAAAGAAATTAGTTTAGCTTATCTTAATTATCTTTAAATTATTATTATAACAGCTAATTAGCAACATAATATATAATAATTTTAAATAAGCAGATAGTAAACTAATAAAAGAAATTAACTAAACTCTTATAGAACCCTACCTACTCTCTTCTGCTCTATTAAACATTCTTTTTCTTAAAATCTTTTAAACTTCTATAAACTTAGTTAATCTTTAATTCTAAATGCTTAAACTGCCACTCTTTACCTTAAGAAAACAGAAGTTAAAAAAAGTATTAGCTAAATTTCTTCTAATATAATATTATTTAAATTACCTCTTCTTTTAAGCTTTTTCCTATTTTAGTTAAATAAAGCAGTATAAAACAACTATAAAAAAGATCTTCTATAGCAGTCTAGCTTACCCTCCTATACTAGTCACTAATTTTGCAATAAAGCAAAAGAGAAAACTTATTAGATATACTAAGCATTTTACTTTAAGCAAAAATCCTCTAAAGAATTCCTAAGCACTTATATATTAATTCCTTTATAACTAAAAGAAATATATAAATAAATATATAAATATAAGCCTAACTAAGTTAAACTTTATCTATAACTTCTATCTTTTTTATTCTTTTAGTTATATAATCTCTTAAGAGAAAATAAACTGCTGAGAAAAAGTTTAGTAATATTATCCTCATAATATTCTACTTTATTTTAGTTTTAAATAATCTAAGAAGCATAGTAAAGATCAATAAGAATAATAAAAAAGATAAAAAGCAAGCTTAACTAAAGCTAGAGAAGCTTAAAAACACCTATTTTTATTTAATTACTAAAAAGTAAAATTTAATAAACTTTTGCTATAAGTTAGGTTGAAAAATCTTATAAGCTGTCTCAAAAGATTAATCACTAAAGTTATTAAGAAGAACAAAAAAAAATATAAAAATAAATATATTTCTTACTTATCTGCTTAGTCCTTTTTTTTATAAGCTAACTAAGCCTCTATCTACTTATATAAGCCTTTTCCTCTTATAATAACGCCTAACGCTTATAAAAAAGCCTATCTGATCCCTTACCTTTAAGTTAAAATTGCTAAAAATTTCAAGAACTCTGCCCCCTTCCACTATCTGCTAATAAGATATTATAAATTAATAAATAAAAGCATAAGGCATAAGTTTTATATATTATTAGTCTTTTTTAGCTAGAAGTCTGCTTTAGCTAGAGGCTTTAGTTTTTTAAGCTAATATTATCTTCTGCAGTAGGTTTTTTAAGCTTTATAATATTTACAGTAGCCTTCTTTATAAAGCAATCCTTAAAGATATAACCAGTCTTACTGCAGCTATAGCAAGCGCTAGAGGCATATAAAGCCTTATATACCTCTATATCTATATAAGTTTAAGTCTTATTAGTGCTAGAATAGGTTCCTCTAGTACTAAAGCCTCTAGCTAGAGCAGGGTATATTCTAAAAGATATAATGCTGTAAATAGCAGCAGAGCAGCCTTTAGTCTTCTTATAGTTTATATTTATAATATTAGCAACTTTAGCAATATAATTAGTATATTAATAGAAGTTACAGCTGTTTTTAATAAGATATTAGTTAATAACAGCATTTTAAATCTATAAAGGCAGTTTGTTATAGAATATATAGTACTAACAGTCTTTTTTAACTTTAGTTTTATAAGCCTTTTAAATAAAGATATTTTACTAAGCTTAGATATTATTATATAAAATTATAAGCTTATTTAAGTTATAATAAGTATCTTTAAGGTAGATTAAGCTAATATAGATATTCTCTAGCTGCTTAAGCAGGCTAGCTATACTGTTAATCTTATTAGAATAAATAAATATAAATAAAATAAGGTCTATAGCAGCATTACTAATATAGAATATAATTCAGTTTATCTTCATATTATTATTATATTTATCACTTATAGCGTAAAAATAGGTTTAAATATAGTATAGCTAGAACTTAAATTTAAGGTTTTTATTATCTTTATTATCTTATATACTAGTAAAAATAGAGACTTCAGCACTCTTAAATAAAGCTATAAAACTCTTATTAGAAGCAGTTAATAGAGGAGTTTTCTTATAGAAGCGTTTATTATTATCTTTAAGTACTTAAAAACAGCAGGTTAGTATAGCTAGCGCATTATTTAGAGGGATAACTAGTGCAAATATAGGCAGCTTTAGCAGCATATATTTAGAAGATATAGAAAGTATATAGCTTTACTTAGAGGACTAGCTATTATAAGTAGTGAGAAGTTCTTCTAATAATATTTTATTTTACTATATAAGCTTGCTGTTCTAAGTTATAAAGGCAGCATTTTTTTCTTTTAAAGCAAGAACTTGCTGCTGAAGACTAGCGTTTTAAGCTTTAAGAACAGCAGTCTTATAAGTACTGCTAGAGTTAAGTAAAAGCATAAAAAGCTAAATAGAACGTTCTGCTTTTAAGGTAGTAATTTTATTATCTATAGCAGCCTTTTCAGCTTTAAAAGCTTTAATTTTAGAATATAATAAGTTCTCTATAGCAGTGCTCTTATAGAAAGCAAATATTATAAACTAATTAAAAACTTTAATATAACTTTTAAACTGCAGCACTTACTAGTGAAAAGCTTTAATATTCTTAGAGATAGAAATAAAGTTAAAATATAGCATTTAAACTTCTTAGCTTTATATAGCATGCTATAAGACCTAGCTAGCAATCTAAGTGAAGAAGTTCTTAAAGTTATCTTTATATACCTTTTTAAATATATACTTATTCTAAATATACTTCTCTTTATTACTAAAAAAGTTAAAGTTCTAAAAAATAAGCTTATTACCTTTAAGCTGCTTATATATAACTTTTATATAATAAATATAAGTTTCAGTTATAATCTTAAGTAATAGGTTTTTAATAAGCTATAAATAAATAAAGAGATTAAGGTTTACTATAGCAATCTCTAGCATAAAGGTATTAATGCTTTTAAGCTGCACACTTATATAGCAGCAGCATTTATACAGCTGCTTCAGCAGCTTAAGCACCTCTTATATATTTAGGACTAAGCATAAGCTGCCTATAGCACTGCAGCTATACTAGCATTTCTCTTTGCTATCTTTATTTTTAGCAGGTTTCTTAGACTTATATACTATTTTAATTAATATAAGGAGATATATAATTAATAAAATTAATAGATATATAATAAAATAAGATATATTGCAATTAGTGCTTATAATATTTAATAGTTAGTTAGCTTTTAACTAATAAATATAAAATATATATATATAATAAGGTTTCCTACTGCAGATTAGCAGTTAGTACTTCTAGAAATTATTAATATTATGCTTCTATTGCTAAAGATAAATTAATAGTTAATTTTTAGATATTATAATAGGTAGGCACTTAAAACAATAGCTAACACTTAACTTATGCTAACCTAGCTTAGTTAATCTAGAGATATAGAAGGAAAAAGTTAGAAGTAGGGGTGTAGGCGTGCGAGGGCTTTATAGGCATATGCAGCACTTGCTATAGGTTATATGCTTAGGCATATAACGCGCTCTTAGGCAGGTATAGCGCTAGCGCTATAATAATATTTTATTAAAACTTTATTTATATATTATTAATATATAAATAAACTATTATAAAAACTAAAACGTAAAACTAAATATTTATAAGCTTTAAGTTAAGTTTTAAATATTATAAAGTTTTTATATCTTTTAGTAATATAAATTTTATAAAAAACTTATTAAATATTAAGTTTAATATATATTTTAGCTTTATATAAATATATAAATATATTTTCTATTAATAGTAATAAATATTAGTTTTTTTTAATTTTAATATTTAATTAATAGTAATTAATATAAAACTATAAATTATTATTATATTTATAAATAATTAAAATAACTAAAACTTAAAAAGTATTATTTATTATAATAAATCTTTTATTTAAGTTATTTTTTAAATACTTTTAAATTACTTTTAGCTTTTTTAGTAATTATTTATAAAATAATAAATATTATAGCTTATTTTAGTTATTTTCTATTAGTTTAATTTTATAGTTATATAATTAGTATAATATTAATTTATTATTAATAGTTTTACTAAAAATATTAGCTTATAGCTATAGCTTTAATAATAAGTTTTTTTATATTAATAATTAAATTTAATATATATTTAGTAAATATAGCTTTATAAAATATTAAGTTTTATAATTATAATAAATATTCTTTCTTATATTTAATAGTTTTATTTTATAAAATATATTTTATTTTATTTATAAATTTAGTAATATCTTCTTATTATATATATAATAATAATATAAGCTATTTAAAGATTTTTAATAACTAAAATATTATTTTCTTATTATAAGTAATAATATTAATATTATAAGTTTTTTAATAATACTTTATATCTAACTAATATTTAAAATTAATTTTATTTAGTATAAATAAATCTTTTACTTACTAAATAATTATTAATAGAAAATCTCTAAATAGAAGTATATTTTTAAACTAACTTAAATATTTATAATATATATTTAAAGATATATTATAATATTTTAACTATTTATAATTAAATATTATATTATATCAATTAATATTTAGTTATAAAAAATATCTTTAAAAGAACTTAATAATTAATATATGAATTAACAGTTTATATTATATCTATAATATTTAATTATTATCTATTAAATTTAAATATAAAAATAAGCTAATTTAAAATATATTAAGAAGCTTAATAAAAGTCTTTTAGTAATATTTATAAGTATAAATATATAAATCTATATCTATTTGCTTTAATATCAAGTAATATATATATAAAAATACTATATTTATTAAAAACTATAATTAGTTTTATTTTAAATAGCTATTTATTAATAAAATATTATAAGTTAATAGATAAAAGTATAAAGTATAAGTTTTATATATTATTAGTCTTTTTCAGTTAGAAGTTTATTTTAACTAAAAGCTTTTATTTTTTAAGCTAATATTATTCTCTATAATAAGTTCTTTAAGCTTTATAATATTTATAATAGCTTTTTTTATAAAGTAGCTTTTAGAGATATAATTAGTTTTATTATAGCTATAATAAATATTAGAAGTATATAAAGCTTTATATATCTCTATATTTATATAAGTTTAAGTTTTATTAGTATTAAAATAAGTTTTTTTAGTACTAAAGCTTTTAGCTAAAATAGAATATATTTTAATAAGTATAATACTATAAATAGTAGTAAAATAGCTTTTAGTTTTTTTATAGTTTATATTTATAATATTAATAACTTTAGTAATATAGTTTATATATTAATAGAAGTTATAGCTATTTTTAGTAAAATATTAATTAATAATAGTATTTTAAACTTGTAGAGGTAATATATTATAAAATATATAATATTAATAGCTTTTTTTAATTTTAGCTTTATAAGCTTTTTAAATAAAGATACTTTATTAAGCTTAAATATTATTATATAAAATTATAAGCTTATTTAAATTATAGTAGATATCTTTAAAGTAAGTTAAACTAATATAAATATTTTTTAGCTATTTAATTAAGCTAGCTATATTATTAATTTTATTAAAATAAATAAATATAAATAAAATAAAATTTATAATAGTATTACTAATATAAAATATAATTTAATTTATTTTTATATTATTATTATATTTATTATTTATAGTATAAAAGTAGGTTTAAATATTGATATAACCTATGCTATAAGGTGTATTAAAGAGTATGTATAAAGATAACCTTCTTAATAACTATACCTATAGGCATTTAGAAGGTCATTCCTATAGCTTTACCTATAGCCTTATCTATAGCCTTATCTCTAGCCTTATCTATAGCTAATAATATAGCTATACCAATAGCTATAAGTAGGCTATTAGACAGATATATTAAATAGGCAGAACAAAAAAAAACCAACTGCTTATAATTGCTATGTCTAATATAAAGAAAAGAAAAATAAAACTAACTAGCTTGAAATGATCTACTTATTGCGAAATAAATATAGTAGTTAAAGCTATAAATAAAAGATAAGCCTAATAGTAATGCAAGCAAAATAATTCTATTTTATAAATATTTATATTATGCTGATCCTCTTAATAGCTTTATATCTTCTGTTTCTATATGCTTATTGCAAAGTCTATAAATATGCTATTTTAAGTTGATTAAAGGAAAGTTATTCAGTTATACTACTAGGCATTCTAAATGATAACTTTAGTCTTTATGTTATCTATCTCTTTAAGCATTATTGCTTATATCTAGCTATTAACTGCATTAAAGTTTAAAAAGTTTTTTATCTTAACCTTATTAATAGATTTAATAATGCTATTAAGGACTAATAGATAAATAATTGCTAAGTAATACTTATTAACACCTTCAGTCTTATTTTTATGCTTAGCTATAGCTATAAAGCTTATTAAAGTATTATAAGTCTTTTAGGCTGAAAACTTACTATTATTATGCTAAGCTGCCTTAGTGTTATCTATAATATTATTAACACTAGGTTTATAGTATAAAGTATAAGTAGTGTTATTGCTTATTTTGATAGCTATAATAGCATTAGAACTAAAGCTATAGAAGCTAAGAATTCTATTAAAAGTAAGCTTATTATAAGCTTTAGCAGCAAAGTTTTTAGTAATAAAATAACTTAAAGCTTAGCTAATAGCATTAGAGATAATTAGCATAAAGTAGTGCTATTTAATAACTATTTAGTCTTCAGAATATCTATTAATATCTAAGAGGTTAGTCTGTCTTTTATTATTAATTTAAATAGCTAAGTTGTTAATAACCTTCTTATTAGTTATATTCTCTAGCTAGAAGATGCTGTTTTACTGTTAGATAGCAGCTAAATCTAACTGAAGCTTGCTTTTAGCTTCTTATAAAGCCTTAATTTAGTTATTAAGCAGACTAATTAGAATAGCTTAAATATTAAAAGTGTTGCTAGTAGAAATACTAGCTATAGTAAAATTGCTATTATTAATAATAAAAAAGTTAGCAGAAGTAAAGCTTATTATAAAGGGCTGCTTATTTAGTATAAGCTTAGCTATAATAAAAGCATTTAGGTTATATGCTGTAGTAAGAGATACTTTAAGCTGCAGCTTAAAGTATATACTCTTATTAATAACTACTTAAGTATAAATGCTTAACTTATTCTTCTATTTAGCTATACTTTTATTAAACTCCTTAACAGTTATAATATTAGCTTTAACTTAGTTAATTATCTCTATAAAAGCTAGAAAGCTAACTATAAAGTTAACCAGCTTAAGAGTGTTTAGGTTAATATACTAGCTAATGCCTTAGCTATTGCTTTAGGTGTTGCTTTAGCTATTGCTTTAGCTATTACCTTAAGTATTACCTTAAGTATTACTTTAGGTATTACTTTAGCTAATGCTATAGATATTAACTTAAGTATAGCTTTAAGTGCTGCTTTAGCTAAAAGCTTAAGTTTAAACTGAAGGCTTTACTTTAAGCTTTAGTATAGAGAATTTCTAATATCTATTAAAAGTATTAAATACTATAGTATTACTAGTATAAATACAAGAAAAGCAAATATTAGAGGATATATTAATAACTAAATAAAGGTTTTATTTAGTATTATATACTTTTTATATCTCTTTTAAGATATTAAAGCTAACCTTAATATTGCTAAAGAGAATGCTACTACTGTTTGCAAAGAAGGCAAAGTAGTATTTATCTTTTTTAGTAAAGTTATTGCTAAACTAGTAAAATTAGTTTCTAGCTATATACTTTTATCTATTAGAATTTATAATAGGCTTCTTTGCGCTAGCTTTATGCTTATTTATAGAAGGAGATATAGTTAGTAATAATGTAAAAGAAGATATAAAAGAGTTAATACTAGTAATAGATAAATATTAGCAACAGTTATATAATAAGTTAGTTTTAATATATTTAAGTATAAACTTATTAATTAAGTTGAAAATAGCTTTATAAATAGCTTTAAATTTAGCTTTTTAAATTACTTAAAAGATAGTTAAGCTAGCAAAAGTATTTATAGTATTAATAATAGTTTTAGTAATAGCTTTAGTAATATCTTTAGTAATAGCCTTTATAATACTTTTAGTAATAGCTTTAGTTATACTTTTAATAATAACTTTAGTAATAGAAAGAGTAAAGAGAAAATAAATATAAGAATAGCTAATATTAAAATAGTAAAAATAAATAATAATAATACTTAAGAAAAAGAAAAGTAATATGCAATTATAATAGTAAAAGTTAATAACTATAAGGTTATTTATAAATAAATAGTGTTATATAAGAGAAAGAAAAAAGCAATAGCATATATTTTAGCAAAAGGTATGCTGATAAGCAGTATGTTATAAAGTAGAGTGTTACTTAAAGTGATCTATATATTAGCTTTTGCTATAGATTATTTAAATAAAAACTCTAATATCAATAAATAGGTCTATATACCTTTCTATAAGTGTTATTAAGCAACTTTATATATCTTACTAACTAGCTCCTTTAAGCTACTTTTTAGGTATATATAGATAAAGCTGCTAGCCTAGCTTTATTTTAAACTGAGTATTATTTATTTAGTTAACTTATGCTATACCTTAAAATATAACTTTTAGCAGTCTTTTCCTTTGCTTAGAAATCTTAGAAACGCTTAATAGACTGTTTATTTAGTTTATTAGCTGCCTTTTATTATTATTAAAGGGTTTTTTTTAACTATTAAATATAGCAGCTTATCTTTTAGTTCTCTTTTTATAGCTTTTAGAGGTGTTAGCTTATTTATTAATAGCTTTATTTATAAAAATGCTATTGCTATTATTAAGATCTTTAATAGTTTCTTTTATTAGTCTTTTATTTAGTTTGTATTATTTAGAGCTGATGTCTTTTTAAGATAGAAGTATTATCTTTTTCTAAAGCTTTAATAGCTTTTCTTAAATAATTTAGTAATTTCTAATAGCTTTATCTGCTTTTAAACTGTCTTTTAGTATCTATATATTATAATACACTAGCTAACTTTTCTATTGCATTAAGTATTTAACTTATAGTTTCTTTTGCTTTTTATATATAAAGTGATAGTTTAAAACTCTTTTTAGCTTATAGTATTAGTATAGATCTATCTATAAAGTTTTATCCTAGTCTTTATCTATATCTATTAAGCTTTAAAATTTAGAGGAACTGCTTTAGTTTAAGTCTAATAGTATAGCAGATAATAGCTGCATTATAGATATAACTAAGTATATATTTATATTTAGTAAGAGCTTTAATTTATAAGTAAGTTTGCTTATTCTCTTTAAAACTCTAACTAGCTTAAAGTGTTGCTAGCTGAATGTTTTTTTTAAGTTACTTAAGAAGTAATATCTATATTTAAGCTGTATATTAATAAAGTTATTAAAACTGAAGACTATCTATTTATGTTTTTTATTATATACTTTTTTTATATATATTTAGGCTAATGCAATTAAAAGCTTTACCTCTTTTTAAAGTATTTCTTAATTTTAGGTATAATTAGTATCTCTTAATAGTAATAAAACTGTATTTATTTTAAACCTTAATATTAACTTATTTAGAGCTGATTTAATAGCATTTAAGTAGGTATTATTAAGATCTATTTAAAAGCTTAAGATAACTTTGCATTAATTAGTAATTAGATTTGCTGCTAGAAATATCTTAATAGCAATTTTAATAGTTTGATTTTTATACTCTAAGAAGCTATCTATCTGCAAATAGTATGCTATAAAATATAGCAATTTAATACCTATCTCTACTTATAATCTCTTCTAAAATAATAATAAGAACTTCTTATTTCAGTTTGAGATTATAGCTTTAAGTATTCCCTAGTTGCTAAGTTATAACTAGTGCAATAAAGCTTTTGCTTAATGCTTTGCTATATATTTTATGCTTTTAAAGATTAATAGAAAGCTTTTAGTAAATTTATTAGTAATAATAAGCAAAGCATTAAAGGCTGGAAAGCTTTCTATTTCCTATAGTATATATTTTATTTAAACTTTTAGTATAGCTATAATAAAGTCTATTATCATAGTATAAAATAAAAGCAGCAGTATTTTAATTAAGTGAAGTGTGCTAAATAGCTTAAACTAGTATATACTATTTATTTCATAAGTTATATACTGCTCTATATATTAAGTGATCTTCTATTTAAGGTTTCTAATAGAAAATTAATATATAAAAGATTTAAAGGTTTATTAAACTTCTTAATAATAATGCTAATTATAAGCTTTAGCAATAAAGGTTTTATCTAAAAGTGCTAGCATATATAGCTAGTATCTTCTATTAAACTTTTTAAAAAAGAGAAAGTTATTTTTAAATATAAATAGAATATAAAAGTTATTTTGCTTAGATTTAAGTTGCTTAATAATAGTAGCTTATTTGCTATTAATTAGATAGATATTTATAAACTAAGTTTTAAGAGATTTATCTATAGCTACTTTAATAAGATAATTAATAGCCTTATTATTTTATATTTTGTTTAGTTTGCCTTTATCTTTAATTAGTGTTTTATATTTAGGCAACTTAGATAAAGCGTTAGCTATAATATTAGTATACCTTAAGATATAATAGCAGGCTAATTAGAACTAGCTGAAGTACTCTAAAGCTAGTATAAAGTATAAATTTGCTTTTTGCTTATCAGTTATAAATAAGAATATTTGCTTTATAATTATTAGCATAACAGCATAGTTAGTAAGTATATATATAGGATTTACTAATACTAATTATATAATAGTTTTTATTTTATAGATAGTTTATATAAAGCATACTATCTCTAACTCTATAAGTTAGTATTTATATTCTGCTTAGTTAATAGCCTTACTGAGATATATAATAAGCAATATATTTATTTTTAGGATTAGCTTAGTTAGTATCTATTTTAATCTATCTTTTAGCTAAAAGAGCATAGCATTAAATCTAAGCTTATAAGAGATATTTAGTTAAATAAATAGTAGCTTATTTAGATTATAGTAATAAAATGCTATTTCCTTTATAAAAGCAGCAGTAATATTATAGAAAGCAGCTAGCTTTTTATTAGTTATTATAAAAGTAATATTATAACTGAAATGCTTTTATATTAATCTTAAATGCTTACTTTTATCTCTTACTCTAGTAAGCAGTTTAGTTTTCTGCCTTTATAAAGCTGCTATTTAGATAGAGTATTATAAAATTATATGCTTAAAGTACTTTATAGCATTTATTTATTGCTTTAGTTCCTTAAGGTTTCTTAGCATTTTCATTTAAAATAAAGCTATTACTTACTCCTTTATATTAGTTAATACTAATATATTTACTTTAAACCTAAAGAGCTAAACTGATAAAAAGCTTAGAAATAACTTTAAGCTAGATAGAGAGAGACTTTTATTAGTAAATAGCTTAAGTATAGTGTTTAGATACTTAATATATTCTTCTATAGTGTTAGATGCTATAATAATATTATTAATAAATGCTTTTATAAAGTCTTTATATAGATAAAGCAAGTTATCTATATATCTTTAAATATAAGCTAATAAGTTATAAAAACTTATTAAAGCTACTTTAGTTCTTTTTTATCCTCTATAGCTAATAATAGTAAAGCGCTTATAATAAGGTTTATAAACAAAAAATTAATAAAAGAAAAACCTTATATTAACTACTAATATAAATTTCTTTTCTTACAGCTAGTAAATAACTTCTAATTAGAGTGGTATAAAGTATATATTAAATATAGTAACCTTATTAAGCATCTAAAGGTTAATAACTATTTATCCTTTATATTTACTGTTAACTGTTTGCTATACTATAAATACTAGCGCGCTAAATAGCATTAGCTATATAATAAATTTAGTGCATCCTTTAGTATAAAGTATATCTATCACTTTATTTACTACTTTTTAGTCTTTAATGCTAATAAGATATAGCTTTTAACTAATATTATAGTTCTACTATCTTTTAATAAGGTTGATTTGTATATAGTCTATTAGGTTTATTTTAATAGTTTTTTAGTCTTTTTATATAGCTAGATATTTAGCTATAATAGCTTTAAGCTTAGCTATTAAGTTTTTATTCTTATTATAAATATAGATATCTTTAGTTATTTAGATTATATTTGCTATTAGGTCTTGCTTTAAGCTTATCTTTTTATTCTAAGTGAGGCTTCTTAAGAAGATATTTAATAGGTATAGTAGTTTCTATTTAGAATTATCTTCTGTTAATGCTGAAAATATATAATCAGCTTTTAGCAGCATAACTTAGCTAATTTTCTAGCCTCTTTAAATATAAAGCAGCTTTACTGTTATATTATTAATAACTATAATTAGTTATTAACCTATAATAAAATCTACTATCTTCTTTTGCTTAGGTTTAAATAAGAAAAACTTTATTTTAAACCTTTAAATAAAATTACTAAGATAATATAAAATGCTCTTAATAAAATAGTAATACTTATGCTTACCTTAATATTATAAGCTATTATTAGCTTTTTAGTATAAATAATATATAGAACCTTTATATTATTATAAGATTTTAATACTACTAATCTTTTAGAGTTTAATATATTTACTCTATTTGAAATATTAAACTTTTATTTTAAGAGGAAACCTAACTAAAGGTTTTTCACTATCTATACGCTTATATAGATATATATAGTTATATTAATGCTGTTAATATAACCCTTAATAAGTAGTGAGAAAGTAGCCTATTTTAATATTTTTTAATTGCTAACTCTTATTAAAGTAATTTTAGCTTTGCAATTTAAGTTATAATTTAAAATAGTTTGCAGTAAGCTGCTAGCAATAATGCAGTATTAAGCCTTTAGATTTATATAGCCTATAAATAGTATTCTATATAGTATAGCTTTAAATATAATCTTAATATATATAATACTATATAGTTTTTAGTCTAAGTTATATATTATTTATAGAATGCTAGCAGCTGTAAGCTTATCTTAAGTATCCTCTATAGTAGAGTGCGCTTAAGCGCACTTATAATAGCAAAGTTAATAAGTAGTGTTTATTATAGTGTTATATTTATTATATATTGCTAATAGGCTATATATATTGCTATACTTATTAAGAAAGAAGATATCTATTAATAGAGACTTAATTTTAAATACAGTATTTATATATTTATTACTTAATAAGCTGTTATCTATATTTATATTAGATTTATTATTATTATCATTATTTTAGTTATTACTAATAAAGAAGACTTTAATAACTTAATAACTTTTGCTAGTTATTAATAAATAAGCTGTAAGATTATAGTCTCTATCTTTATCTTATGCCTTAAACACTATATTCTCTAGCTTAAAGTTAGTAATATTTATATTCTCTTTTAGTATATACTAATAGTATATCTTATTATTTAGGCTGCACCTTATAGATAATCAGTTAGCTATCTATACTAGAGGTTTTCTATTTTAATTTTAGCTATTATAGGTTAGCAGTTTTTAACCCTTCTTATTTATAAGTGAGAAGCAACTAATAAGCTTAAGTTAGATATCTGTTCTTGCTTACTTAAGTTATTAGCAATTCTGCTATCAGCTTTCTGTTATAATTACTTAGTATATATCTTTATATTAATATAGATTTCCTATATAAGCAGGCCTTACTATAAGATTTAAAGCTAGCATTCTTCTGTTATAATAGATTAAGTCTTTCTATTAGCTATTATAGCAATTTCTCTATTATCTTTTGCTTTATCTATAGAGTATTTTAATAAATTCCTTTTAGTTTATAAATAGTATTAGCTGCTTTATACTAATAATAAAGAGTAATGCTAATTTATTATAAATTATAGCTATATGCTTAAATTATAGTTCTTCTGCTGCTTTAGTTAGGTATATAACTTATACAGCAAAGGTGTGTATATTTTGCTTATTAAGAATGTCTTTTAAGGTATATTATTCTCTTCTAAAGTAGGATTTAGCCTCTTTATAAGGCAATTAAAACCTTTTCTCTAATAGGCATTTCTAATAGTTAATAGCTATATTCTTTTAGTACAGCTAAAAGCATATAAAGTTATTTAAATCTCTATTATACTATTTTATTACAGCTTTTAAGAGATATTAATAGAGGTTTAAAGCTAGAGCATTATAGTAGTTAGATCTTTATTCTATATATTAGTTAATAAAATCTAAAAATATAGAAACCTTCTGCTATACTATCTTAATGCTTTTAGTATACTAGTAAAGTTTATCTTTAAAATACTCTAATAAGTTAAACTATTTTATATCTTTAAAGTAAAACCTCACTTAGTTAATTTGTCTTATAAGTGTTAATATAGTAGTTTCTTAATAGCTATATATAGTTCTATAGTTAAAGAGCTAATTAAGATTTTCTAAAGTGATAATATAGAAGTTAGAAGCATTTCTACTATTATTTTAATTACCACTATACTATAGAAGTTCTTTAGTTAAAAAGTGTTATTTATCTAGCTGTAAAGGTTTTATTAATTAGCTGCTTTCACTAGTTTCCTTATACTGCTTATACTAACTAAGCTCTTCTTATTAAATATCTATAGTTTTAATAGTTAGCTGCTGTGAGGTTTAGTTATAGCTAAGAGAGAGGGGGTTAGATGAGGTTAATATTGCAAATAGTTAAAGCTATATAAATTTAGCTAATTATTAGATTTTATAAAAGAGGTTTAAAGTTTAGTAAATTTGCTAGTGATGCAATTAAGAAGTTAGGTTTATTAGTAAGAAAGCTTCTATAAGATTAAATGAGGAGATTCCTATTAAGAATAAGTTTTTTATATTAGTAGCACTAATAATTCTAAATCTAATAATGCTAAATAATACTAACTTACTTACTATTTCTTTATCTTTAGTTATTAGCTTAGATATATTTAAGCTTAAGTATATAATATATATTAGATTAAGCTATATTTAGTAGTTATAGCTTATATAGAATTTAAATAGAATGTCTACTTATCTTTTAGAAGTTTCTAGCCTTTCTTATGCTTTTAACTAAGCTATATAGTTAACATAGTTAGTTAACTATTATAAGTATAAAGCTTAAAGTTCTATTTTAATTCTTAAATAGGCTTTTTAGTATACTAAATAATATACAGCTTTTAAAAAGATTTTTTTATTTAGTAATAATTAGCTTATAAAAAGGTTAAAATCTTTTAATAAAGCTATATAAAGCCTTACTACTTAGTTAAAATCTTTAGGTTTTAGTAACTAACAGGCTAGATATTTTGCCTTATAAGAGATATTACTAGAGCTTATAATATTTTCACTAAATAGTTAGTAAAGATTTCAGCATTTTTATAACCTAATTAAAGTTGAAGTCTTTAGGTTAGAAAGGATATATAAGTAGAAGTTAGCTATATATATATTAAGGCCTCTAATTAAAAGAATCAATATAGCTATAATCTTTAAAGTTGTGCTACTATTTGATATAACTTATGCTATAAGGTGTATTAAAGAGTGTATATAAAGATAACCTTCTTAATAACTATACCTATAGGCAGAGTTGGCAAACTAGTCAGCTAGTATTTAGTCAGACTAATTAGTCAACTAGTCTAGTCAGACTTAAGTCACTTAATTTAGTTAACTTAACTTAACTAGCCTAATCTTAGTCAGTAGGGTGACTTAACTAGCCTAGTCCTAGTCAATTAATAGCTGACTAGTTAGTGACTAGTTAATAATTAAATAAAATACTATATTTATTAATATATTAGTTATTTATAATAAATAAAAGTTATATTATATATATTTAGTATTAATAAATATATAATAAGTATAAATTAATAGTATTTATATATATACTAGCTATATATATACTTAATTAGTTATTTAGTCTTTTATTAGACTAGTTAGTCAGACTAGCTAGTTAACTAGCTAGTCAGCTAGTCTAGTTAAGTTAAGTCAACTAAATTAACTGACTTGACTTAACTAGCCTAGTCTTAGTTAATAGGGTGACTTGACTAGCCTAGTCCTAGTTAACCTCTTGACTTAACTTGACTTGACTAAATTCCAACCCTGCCTATAGGCATCTAGAAGGTTATTCCTATAGCCTTACCTATAGCCTTATCTATAGCCTTATCTATAGCCTTATCTTTAGCCTTATCTATAGCTAATGATATAGCTATACTAATGGCTATAAGTGGGCTATTAGACAGGCGTATTAAATATAGTATAATTAGAATTTAAACTTAAAGTTTTTATTATTCTTACTATTTTATATATTAGTAAAAATAATAATTTTAGTATTTTTAAATAAAACTATAAAACTTTTATTAAAAGTAGTTAATAAAAAAGGTTTTTTATAGAAATATTTATTATTACCTTTAAATATTTAAAAATAATAAGTTAATATAGTTAATATATTATTTAGAGAGGTAATTAGTATAAATATAAGCAGCTTTAGTAATATATATTTAGAAAATATAGAAAATATATAGCTTTACTTAAAGAACTAATTATTATAAATCGTAAAACGTTTTTTGAATAATATCTTATTCTATTATATAAACTTATTATTTTAGATTATAAAAACAGCATTTTTCTCTTTTAAAATAAAACTTTACTATTAAAAACTAATATTTTAAACTTTCAAAGTAGTAGTTTTATAAATATTATTAAAATTAAATAGAAATATAAAAAGCTAAATAAAATATTCTATTTTTAAAACAGTAATCTTATTGTTAATAATAGCTTTTTTAGTTTTAAAAGCTTTAATCTTAAAATATAATAAGTTTTCTATAGTAATATCTTTATAAAAAGTAGATATTATAAACTAATTAAAAACTTTAGTATAACTTTTAAGCTATAGCACTTATTAATAAAAAGCTTTAATATTTTTAGAAATAGAAATAAAGTTGAAATATAATATTTAAACTTTTTAGCTTTATATAATATATTATAAGATCTAAATAATAATCTAAATAAAGAAGTTTTTAAAGTTATTTTTATATACTTTTTTAAATATATACTTATTTTAAGTATACTTCTCTTTATTACTAAAGAAATTAAAGTTTTAAAAAATAAACTTATTACTTTTAAGCTATTTATATATAACTTTTATATAGTAGATATAAGTTTTAGTTATAATCTTAAGTAATAAGTTTTTAAGAAGCTATAAATAAATAGAGAGATTAAAGTTTACTATAGTAATTTTTAGTATAAAAGTATTAATACTTTTAAGCTATATACTTATATAGTGATAATATTTATATAGCTACTTTAGTAGCTTAAGTACTTTTTATATATTTAAGATTAAGTATAAGCTATTTATAGTATTATAATTATATTAATACTTCTTTTTACTATTTTCATCTTTAGTAGGTTTTTTAGACTTATATACTATTTTAATTAATATAAAGAAGTATATAATTAATAAGATTAATAAATATATAATAAAATAAATTGTGTTATAATTAGCACTTATAGCATTTAATAGTTAGTTAGCTTTTAACTAATAGATATAAAGTGTATATATAATAAGATTTCCTACTATAGATTAGCAGTTAGTACTTCTAAAGATTATTAATATTATACTTTTATTACTAGAGATAAATTAGTAATTAATCTTTAGATATTATAATAAATAGATATTTAAAATAATAGCTAATATTTAACTTATACTAACTTACAGAGGTTGGAAAAAATACAATACAGAAAATACATTGTATTTTTGTATTTTTTATAAAAATATCTATTTTTAATTAAATTTAATAGTTTTTAATATTATTTTTAGATATATAGCTATAATAAAGCAAAAAATACAGGGTTTATATAGGTTATTACGTAATATTATTAAATAAATTATTTTATATATATTTAAAAGTGGGTCTGTATTTTTAGTGTATTATATTTAACTTAAGAAGGAAAATATTAGTGCTTTTATTATATAAGCAGTAATAACTATAGTAAACTAAGGGCTATAAAAGTGGGTCCTACTGCTAAAAATAGCGCTTTTTTCATAGATAATTATAGTATATTTACTTTTTATAATAGCTATACTAATTGCTTAAAAATACTTACTTTAGTAGATTTAACCTTATGAGGGGATGTATTTGTATTGTATTTTTTGGACAACCTCTGACTACTTGAGAGATAACTTTTTAACTAAAGAGGTATCTTAAGAGGTTTTTATAGCTAGAAGTATAAAAATCTCTATTGCTATATATAAAGCTTTATGCTTATAGTTTATATATAATAATTTATAATAGAAAACTATTAGTTATTTACTAATAAAAGCTTTATATAATTATTACTTTTAGAGTATTAAATATATATAAATAGAAAGCTATATATTAATATAAAGTATTAAAGAATAAATTAGTTATATTACTTTATTATAGTAAAAATTTATAAAGTATTAATAGAAAGCTATATAATTATAAGCTAAATATTATGATTTTAAATATAAAGAGATATTATTTAAATTTAAGTAAATAATAAGACTATTAATAAAGTTCTTTAAGTTTAATAATAGAAAACTAATATTATATTATATTAAAATTATTATAACTAAATATATAAAGAGCTAAATATATTAAGTATTTAGTAAGATATTATTAAAAGATCTTTAGTTTTATAAATAAGTTTAGTTAAAATTAAAGTAATATTAATAAAAACTTTATTCAGCTTAAAAAAGAGATAAAAAAAAAACTAAATTAACTTTAACTAAAAATAACTATAATAACTTAAAATATAAATATTTATATAATAAAGAGAATTATAAGGTTTTCTCTTTTATTTTTACTATTTTAGTTTATAAAGAGATTATCTTTCTCACTACTTAACTTATTACTTTCTTCTTTTTAAATATTAATAATAAAACTAATATCTTTATTATTATCATTACTAAAAAGAAAGTTAATAAAAATACTACTTTAGTTATTATAATTACTATAACTATTATAACTATTATACCTACTTTAGCTAACTTTTACTATAAGTTTAATAAAAAATTTAGCCTTTTTAATAAGCTTAAGTTTATAGTTATAATGCAGCTTCTTTATAAAAAAACTATAGTAAATATACTTTATTTATAAGTATAATTTTAAAAACACTATATAAGCACTTTAATTTATACTTTTTACTAGTTAAAGAAAATAATATAAAAACCTTATATATTTCTATTAATAAGTAAACCCTCCAAATATTATAAAGTTAAATATATACTCTAGCTAAATAAATTAATAGAATAGTAATAGCGCTAGCTATATAATATAAGGCTAATTATATTAAAGCTAAATAAGTTATTAAGGCTTTTATAGTTTAATAATACTACTACTTAAGAGATAACTCTTTAACTAAAGAGGTATTTTAAGAGGTTTTTATAGCTAGAAATATAAAAATCTCTATTATTATATATAAAGCCTTCTATTTATACTTCTTCCTCTTCTTTATCTTTAAACTTATATTAATAGCTTATCTTTATAACTTTTAATAAATCTTAAAGTATTTTTATAATATTAGTAATTAAGCTTATATATAGATATTTTAAGCTTAATATACTTATTAATATAAGTAATATATAGATACTTACTATAAAGTTTAATATTAATAATATTAATAAAACTTACTCTTTTTTTATATAACTTAATAAATATAAAAAGTATATTATTAAGATAACCTTTCAGAAAGCTCTTGTTAATACTCTTAAAGAGAACCTTATAATATATTATTTAATTTATAGTAAGCACTTAAACTTAGTATTAGAAGTAAATAAAGTCTTTATATACTTTACTTATAGAGTGCCTTTTTTTTAAATAAGCTTTCTATAATATTAAAGTAGAAGCAGACTTTTAAAGATTAGTAAGTATAGCTTATATAGAATAATAAGAGCGTTATTAATAATAAAATAAATAGTAGATAGTAAAGTAGTAATAGAAATAGTATTAATAGTATAAGTAGTATATAAGAGGATAAGTTAATAGTTTAGTAGTTTATAGTAATTAAGTAATTATAAACTATATTATTACTAAAGTAAAGTTAAAGTTTATAAGGTTATAAGTATATATAAGTATAGCTATAGTTAGAAAAAGTAGTTAGAAATTATAATTATATAACTAAAAGCTATATATATTATTAAGAGGTGTGAAGTTAAAAAGGTTGCTCTAAGTAAGTATAAATTACTATAAATAGCTAAAGGCCTTTTTAATAAGCTTAAAGTTAGTAGTAATAATAATATTATACTTTTTATTAGCTTTAGTCTTAATAATAAGCTACTAACTAAACTAAATAGTAGCTTAACTTTTAGAAGTCTTTATATTATTCTAAAAAATAAAATAACTACTTATAATAATAATTTAGTAATTAGAGATTTTATTATTTATATAATAAGAAAGAAGCTTAAAAATAAAATTAGAGAATATTAAAAACTTCTTAAGAATTCTTTCTATTAAGTTATTAAAAAGAAACTAAAAATAAAGTTTATTATAAGCTATTTAGAGCTAGTTATAAAAATACTTAATAAATATATTATTATAAATATAAACTAACTAAATAGTATTAATATAAATAGTTATATTAATACTTTTAGAAATTAAGTTAGCTTATTAAGAGATTAAAAAGTATATATTTAGAAAGCTTTTAATAAATATTTATATAATATATAGTATTAATTATAAAAGGTTTATAAATAAAAATAAGCTTTTAAAGCTATTATTACTTTATATTAATTTTATTAATACTTTAAATAAGGTTTTTAATTAAAATTACTATTTATTCTTAAGCTTTATTAACTTTATTTAAAATATATTAAACTTATTAATATTTATAAAGATTAAAATTATTTATAATTATATATAATTAGATATTATTAATAGTATTTTAAGTTATTTAAATAATATTATAAAGCTTTTTAAATATTTAAAAAACTTAATTAATTTTTAGTAAAATATTAAAAAAGATATAATAAAAACTTATAATAATATATTTAATTTTATATTATTTATAAATAATATAAATAGTATAATAATTACTATAAATATAAATAATATTAATAATATTAAAACTAATAAAAAAGAAGTAGCTTAAATATAAGTAATTAGTATAATAAAGCTAATATTTTTATTAAAATTATAATTAAAATTAAACTTAAATTTAAAGAAAACTTTTACTATATAAATAATATATAATATTTTAAATAAGTATTTAAAAATAGAAAGTTTAAAAAAATATAAAAGTTAAAAACATTATTAGTTTATAAAGTTTGAAAATAGTAATATAAAGTATAAAAAATAGTAATAAAATAAAACTTAATAATAAAAAACTTTATAGAGAAAATAATAAAATTAATAATAAAACTATATAAAGTTTTTAATAAGATATTTAATAAGAAATAAAAATAATAATAAAAAAAAGAAAAAATAAAACTAAAAAACTATAATATTATTAAAATAAAAATATACTAAAAAAGAAAGATTTTAAAGCTATAGGAGATAAATAAAAATCTTAATTATTAATTACTTTAAATATATATTAATAAATAGATAGAAAACTATTATTTAAAAAAAAGTATAATAATAAAATAATAATAATTAGCTAATTAATATAAAAGATTATTTAAATTTAATAATAAAATAAAAAATCTATTTTTAATTTATAACTTTATAAAATAATATAATAATATAAATTAATTAATTAGTATAAAAAACTAATAATTATATAAGTATAAAAATATTAAGCTATTAGTAAAGTAATTTAAGTATAAAAGGTATAATTAAGCTATTATTTCTAATTAAATAAGAGAGATTATAGAGAAGCTTTATTTAAAAAAATAATTATATATTTATATACTTTAAGCATTAAATTTTTAAAAAAGAAAGTAATTATAAATATTACTTAATAGAGTTATTAGTAAACATTTAGTAAATCTTTAAGTAATTAGAATATTAGCTTATTAGTAAAATCTCTATTTCTTAAGAACTTAAAAAAAGTAAGCTATAGTTAATATATTAAATTAACTTTTATCTACTTTTTAAACCTTTTTTAGTTAAAGCTTTTAGCTTAATACTATTATATTATTATAATATATTTCTTTTCTATTAATTATCTATATAAATAAATACTTATAAATACTAAAAATTATTATATTTTATTATAATATATCTCTATTTATAACTTTATACTATATAAATATATATATTATACTTTTAAGTACTTTTATAGTTATATTAATAGTTATTATTTTTCATAACTTAAGTTTAGTTATTAATCTATTTAATTAAAATATCTTTTCTTAAAGTTTTATAATTATATATTAAAAACTTTTCTTAAACTTTTAATACTATTTAGCCTATAAAGCGCTTAATAAGCTTTTATAAAAGATATTTTATTATTTAAATATAAGTTTCTTATTATTATTATAATAGTAATTGAAATATTTCTTTTTCTACTATTTATATATTATTCTCTTTAAAAAGTATTTATATCATACTTATATAATATTAGTTATTCTATTATTAAACTCTATTTATTAATTACTTAATAAGTTATTACTCTTATTATAAGATATTTTAACTTATATTAATTATTTTATAGCAATCTACCTTATGATATGCTCTCTGCCTTGCACAGCCCTTCAGTAAGTCTCACTAAGGGAGCAGATCACATAACTAGCATAGGCTTCATAAGCTTACGATTTAAGGATGCTTATGAAGGTAAACTCCTCTTAAGCAATACATGCCTTTTTATAAACTCTTTAGGTTTCTTCTAACTGCTAGCTTTCAGCAGTTATAAGCCTAGCTTATTAAAACTTCAATTTAACTCCTTTATTGCTGCTAAAACATCTTATAAAGTAAGTAAATCTCTCTTTTTTCTTTCTATACTTCTATAACTAATTTTTATAACTTATAAAATATCTTACTCCTCTAGAAAAGCTTTTAAGATAAACTTATACCTTAAAACTATATAAATTAAGTTAAAGACTTATAAAAACTAGCTAATTTAATTTAACTACTTTAAGATTATTTATATCACTTATAATATCTAAGAATATATTAACTTAGATAGACCTAAAGCGCTTAACTTTAAGAGCAGGAATAAGATTAATATATCTTCTTCTAAAAAATATCTTATATTTCTTAATAAGTAGAGCAGAGAGGTTTATAACAAATAGATCTCTAAATAGGCAACTAAGTGTAGATAAATAAACTTTTTAGAATATAATGCTAATCCTCAGCAGCAATCTATTAATAAGAATAATATTACATAAGTTCTTAACACTTCTATACTAACTTAAAGTTAAGCCTCTCTTAAGCTAACTAAGCTAAAAGCTATAAAGCTTAAAAACCCTTTCTTCTAAGTTAGATATAGAATGTTTATTAAATAATAAGATATTTCTGCTGCAGAAGCTTAAGATAACTAGAAAACTAAAGAATAACTTTTAAGATATATCTAAAACTAGCTACTTATAAGCATTAATATTAAACTTATAAATATAATTCAGCTTTAGATCTTAAATAAAATAGATAAAGCTAATATCTTATCTATAAGCATCTTAAAACGTAAGCTTCTCACTAGAACTAACTTAAAAAAACTAAATACTTCTGAAACAGATAAAAGTATAGATCTCTTATAAGCTTCTTTAATTCTATAATCTCTTATAAGCTTTACTACTTTAGATATTTTAAATAAGAACTTATTTTCTCTCTAAATAGTAGTTAGACTTCTTAAAAAACAGCTTATAAGAAGCAAGTCAGCTATAAAAACTATTATGCAGAAGAATTATATAGCTATTCTTTATAAAGCTGCTTATATAACTATAAACCTAATAGACTTTTATAACTAATAGATAGATTGCTATTACTAAATATTAACTTATAAGATCTTTAATATCTATAAAGCTTTTATAGTGAAAACTTTCCTTTAAGCTATAAAAGTTTGAATTACTTTTAAATAAGCTAAGCAATAGATCTAAAAGCTTATTACTTATAAAAAAACATTTAAATTAATTCTAGATATTATATATTATATAAAAATCCTCTTTAATATTATCTATTTAAATGCTTATTAAAAGAAAATAAAGGTTAATAAGTTATTTATAATAATTAGAAGCTAACTAGATAACTCTTAAGCTTTAAGCTTAAACTTAAGAAGTATAAAATCTAAAGGCAAATCAAATAAAGATAAGAAGTTTTAAGACTTAGAAATGCTTAAAGAGGCTAAAAAATATCTATACTGAGAATTTATTAAAAAGAAGCAAACTGTAAGGCATATATAGTCTTTAAAAGATTGCATAAAAGTTAAATTTATACTTACTAAAAAGTATTCTTATTAGAATTCTTTATAAGTAATAGCTAAAATTTAAAATAATATTAAAACTAAAGCACTTTTAAAGAAATAAAAACTAATCTGTTAAAACTTTATCAGCAAGAGATAAATTAAATCAGAAGATATTATAGGAGCAAAGAGATATATTGCTAAAAAGGAAACTTTTTCTAATAAAGTAGTTGCTATTCTTATAAGACTGCTAAACTTAGATTTATCTGCTTATAAGGAACTAAAAAGCAAGCTTAGATTAATCTTTAATATAACTAATAAAATAAAAAACCTTCTATAGCTTTATACTATTTATAATACTATATCTTTAAACTATATTATTAATAACTTAGCTTACTTATAAAATTATAAAAATCTTAAGAGACTGAAAAGAGTTACTATAGGAAATTAGATTTTTATAGTCTAAAGAGTTAGCATAAAGGTCTTTTTAAATATACTCTATAAACTATAAGGAGAGCTTATAGAGAATTTTACTCTTATAAATATTTATTATATTAAGGGATTTAAGACTAATATAATCTTAAAATCTTCTCTTAAAAGTGCTAATATCTAGCTGAATAGAAAGACTAATAAGATATGCTATAGAAAGGCTAGCACTTTATTCTAAAAGCTTAAGTATATTAATAATATCTTATTTTTTAAATATAAATCTATTTCTAATTACTCTGTTCTACCTTTATTATAAATCTATATTAATATAAGCTATTTAGGAATTATAAATACTACTTAGTTAGTAGCTGCAACCTCTCAGAAGCAACTTTTATATTACTTAAAGCCTACTTAAGAAGATAATATATATCTCTAGCATTTATAAGCTGGATACCTTAGCTAAAAAGCTTTTAAGCATTTAGTATAAAACGCTTAAAAAGTGAAGATTAAGAGACTAACCCAGCTAGAATATAAATATTATTCTATAACTTATATATAATAAGTTATCTTATAAGGACTATTTAATTTTAGAAGTAGACACCTATATTAGCATATCTCTTAAGATCTATTTAACTACTTAGAAGCTTACTTAAAAGCTTCTTAGCTTCTTATTATAAGGGATAAATATATAAGAAAGCTTTTTAGGTTCTACTTTATAAATAAAACTTATTATAAAGTCTTCTAAGTGTTTTAAACTTTTGAAAACTAGGTTTTTTAATAGAAAGAACTCTTTATATATAAGATATAGCAAGATATTAATAGATTTATTATTATAATTTAAGAAATAACTAAATACTAGCAGTAAGCTTATAAGAATAATATTAATATTAAACTTCTCCTACTTTATATAAAAGAACTAGTGAGAAGAGGGAAAAAGGCAGAAAAAGAGGCAATTATATAAAGCATATAGATACTTTATACAGCAGGGCTTCTAATTAAGCTGTAGAATAAATCAATGCTTATAGGGATTTTTTTGTATAATATAAGTCTTTATGCGTTAACAAAATAAAAGTCCTCTAATAAAATAGAGAAAGAATAGTTTAAAGAATATATTAACACTTAGGCATTAGCCTATAGCATCTTATAAAGCTTAAAAACTTAACCTTACTAGAGAGAGATATATGCCTATAGTTATAAAGCATATATCTTTAAGAGAGAAAGAGAAAGAAGAATAAAGAGAAAAGAGTTTAAAGTGGTCTTATAAAGCTATATTAGATATTTTATAAGATATATACTAAATATATATAATCTCTATAGAATTTAAATTTTAAAGCTTAGAAAAGTTATTATCTTATAAAATATTACATTTAATAAGAGCAAATTCTATTTAAAATAGAATGCTAAAGAAGCTATAGAGCTTATAATTATAAGATCTATTATAAAAGAAATTAAAGAATTACTTTTTGCCTCTATTATACTTATAAGCTTTAATATTCTAAATAAAATTAACTTTATTTTTAATAAGGGAATTACAGCATAATAGTTGCTGCAAAGCGCAAAAAATCAGAAGATTATACTTAAAAACACTTAGCATAGCCTTTTCACTTCTAAAGCATCTTTTAAACTAATAAGCTAAAATCTTAGAAGTAAACCTTTTAAGTAAAACTTAAAGCTTATAGGCAATAGAAGCTTAAAAAGTAATATTATAACTATTAAACCTAAATCCTATAAAGCATTAAAAACTAGTAGAATAGAGCTTTTGCTGAGAAGTATAGCAAACTTTAAACTAATAGAAATAAATAACACTTATAAGGACTTTCTTTTTCTTAAGATACAGCTTAACTTTAGTAATATATAAAAAGGACCTTCTAAGCTATAGAAAAAGCATACCTATATAAAGAAGATTTATACTTAAACTTACTCTTATAAGAAGAGTAGCCTTTAAAGCAATCTAAAGAGTATATTTGCTATATTTTCTAATATTTCTATTAATATAATAGAGGAAGTTATAATATCTAATAAATAAAATTAGAAACACTTCTTTGCTACTTTTATGCTAGAGAAATAGAAAGCAATAAAGGAAAGCAAAAGACTTTATTATATATTTCATAAGATGATAAAGTTAAAATCTAAAAAACTCTTCAGAAGCTAAACTTTTAAAGGCTTAATACTAAAACTGCCTTTAGAACCCCTTCTACAATCTAAGAAAATTCATTACTTAGAACTACTACTGCTTTTAAAGACTTAAAAGAATATAAAGAAGCTTCTAAAATAGCTTTAGAAGCTATTTATTACTATATACTATAAGGAACTTCAAAAGATTATTAACTTTAAGATATAAAAAGTTCTAAACTACTTAAAAGCATGCTTAAAGCTTCTTCTTCTAAAATAGATCTTTACTTATAAATTAGATATAAATAGGTATCTTATAGAGATAAAAGCTTAAATTATTATAAGAAGAGACCTCTAACTAGAAAATCTTAAGAATACCTATATAGCAACCTTTATATTAAGGACTTTTTAAGTTGCAATAGCAATTAATACTTAGTTTAATTATAAAATCCTTTAATATAATATAGTTAATATATTTCTAAACATTAAAATGCTAAAAAGAAGAGAACTAGTTACTTATAAGCTACTTCAAAAGATAGAGAAACTTATAAAGCACTTTAAATCTCTAGCAGAATATATTATTAAGCTAAATAGAGCTTTATATAAACTTTAAGATGCTCTGCTCTTCTAGTATAAAGAATTCAGCTTAATTCTTATAAGATTTAGTCTGCAGAGCTTAAAAGAGGACTTATACTTCTTTTAAGATCCTAACTAAAAGGTTATAATAGTCTTTTATATAAATAACTTCTTAGTTCTTTTTTATAAGAACTATTAAAAAGAAGCTAGTGAGATTATTAAAAGAATTAAAGAAAAATATAAGATTAAAAAGCAAAGAGATATTAAATAGTACTTTAGAGTGTAGGTTATAAGAGATTAAAAGGTTTAAAAGATATTTCTAGTTTATAACTTATATATTAAGAAAATCGCTTAAAAGTTTGACTTATAAGATGCTACTTATTTATTAATACTACTTCTATAGATAGATTTTAAAAAGAACCTAAAATAAGCAATAATTCAAAAGGTTAAAATCTATTAAGAAATAGTTAAATTAATACTTTATATTGCTATACTTATATAGGCAGATATTGCTTTTATAGCAGCACTGCTCTTAAGATTTCTTATAAACCTATCTCAAAAGCATCTAAATGCAGCAAGATATATGATATAATATCTATATAAGACTAAATATCTTTCTATATACTTCAGCATCTTAAGAGATAGACTTATAGATGCCTAAATGCTTTTTATTATAATAGATACTTTATTTATAGATAATAAAGCTATATATTAATTCTCATAAAGATATCTTATAATATTATTTAAAAGACTAATTTAATAGAAAGCAACCTAATAAATAATAATTATAACTTTAACTATTAAAGCAGAACTCTTAAGCTTAATAAAAATAGCAAAAAAGATAGTTGCTCTCTAGAAGCTATTTAAAGATATTAAACTTAAACTTAATAATATTTAAAACATCTATTATAATAACTAATAAATAATCAAACTTATTATAAGCAAAAGAGAGAGATTAAATATCTGCCTAAGATATATTAATATTTATAATATATAGTTAAAATAGAAATATCAAAAAGGAAGCTTCTAAGTTATCTATATGCTTATAAATAAAATGCTTGCAAATAGACTTATAAAAAACCTTTTATAAGCAAAGTTTAAATACTTTTGCTCACTTTTAAACTTTAGAAATATAATATATTTAGTTATATTATATTTATAAGATTGTAAAGTAAAGCTAGATTTCTTTTATTTATATAAAACTTTAAAAACTACTTAAAAACCTAAAATATTTTTTATAAAATAAAAACTTTATAGATCTTTAAACTAAAACAAACTACTTACTAAATATTAAAACACTATACTTATAAAAAAACTATACTTATAAACTTAATATAAGATGCTAAGCTTATAAATAGCTCTCTAAAGGTCTTTAGTAGAGAATTAAGCTAAGTTGAGAAAACCCTTAATATCCTCAATAATATTAGAACGCTCTTAAAAGCTTAAACTAATCTCTTATAAGAGATCTTCTAATCTCTCATTAATATCAGAAAAGTTACACTTAGAGACTTTATACTTTCTGAAGAGCATATATAGCATATAAGTAGAGCAGCAGAGAATAATGCTTTATAAGTATTAATAAAAAGAAGTAAGGCTTAAAGTAGTAGAAACTAAAAGTCTACTTTAAGAGGAAGGAAGCAATATTCTAGCTTGGAAAATAGATAAAATACTAAAGCATAAGATCAGCAGAGCGCTTTCAGCAATAGAGGATAATAGAGCATAAAGAGATTTATAAGATATAGGCTGCTGCTAAGCATTAGTAATATTAAAACCTATATAAACCTTTTTAATAATAGGCTTAAAAGCAGATATATACTTATAAAAACGCTTAATAGAAGTGTTCTTTATAACTAAAAGAACAAGAGAAGAAGTGTTTATAAAAGGATTATTACTTTATAAGAGATAGATATTATAAAAGCTTTACTTATTCTCTATTACTTTCTTATAATATATAAAAAGAAAAACCTTTATAATATCCTCTTTATTAAAATCTTTAATTAAGTATACCTAAGATAACTGCAAAGAATAGTGCTCTTAAGACTTTACACTTCTAAAAAAGCTTATAGAGAGAGGTGTTACTTAGTAAGGTGCTAGAGAAAGAGGAAGCTTATAAGAAACCTTATTTTTTAAACTCTTTAGCTTTTGCTTCACTTATACTACTTTTTTCTTATTTATAGAAGACTTTATAATAAGTTTCTTAGTAGCAGCAAGCTTTTAAGCAGTAAGAAACTTATAAATCTTTAGGGTTTTATAATATTAAGAGGTAG
Source organism: Colletotrichum horii (assembly GCA_027406005.1). Classification (NCBI taxonomy): domain Eukaryota; kingdom Fungi; phylum Ascomycota; class Sordariomycetes; order Glomerellales; family Glomerellaceae; genus Colletotrichum; species Colletotrichum horii. The sequence continues at coordinate 3,779,071 of JANVYB010000001.1, read as the reverse complement.
AAAGGTCTTCTTTATAAGCATTCTATATAGACTTCTAAGCTTTATAAGCTTTTAAAAGATGCTATATATTTATTAGCAGTAAAAATAACTTATAAGCTGAATAACTTACTTTTTAAGCTTTTCTAACTTTAAAAACAGAATAAGTAAGCTTATACTTAAAAATAGCAGTATTAAGCTTTTTAGCTTTATAAGTAAGCTTATAAGGAATTATAATATATTTATTATAACTACTTTTAAAGCAGAAATTATAGTAGCTAAAATTAGTTAAGTAATAGTAATAAGCATAATAGTTATTATAGCTATTACTTATAATATAATATAAGCATTTATACTTATTAAGCTTGCTAGCCTTATAATTATAGTTTTCATCTCTTTTTTTAGCAGAATAAATATCTAAAAGCAGTCAGCTTATAAGCTTATAAAAATAAGTAAATAAGACTTATTAAGCTTCTTCTAAGAGGATAAAAACAAGGCGTTATTATTACTATTTTAGTGAGATTAAGCCTTAATAGAGGTGTATAGAATACACTTTAGAGCAAAGTAAACAGATAGACTTATAAGAAATGAAAAGAAGATAAACTTTTTATAAACTTAAGAAGCTTCTTAATAAAGTCCTCTTCAAGAGCAATAATCTCCTCATCATAACTTATTAAAAAACGCTTCAGTAGGCGTTCCTGCTTAAAAAAAGAAGTAACGCTAAGACTTATATGCTTATAAGACTTAAAAATCATAATTAAGTTAAAATCCTTAAGAGAAAAGTTAGAAAAATCAATTTTATTACTTTCTAACTTATAAGCAGCAGAAGCAAGCTTTTCTACTATCTCTTTATAAACCTACTTAGAAGCAGAAGCATAATTATTAAAGATAGTTCTAAGAAGGTATTTATAGAAATGCTAGTAGAAATAGACTTCAGAAGGCAGGTCTTTATAAACCTTATTAATAGAGTTTATAGCTAGATCAATCTTATTAGCAGAAAACATATAAGAAGATTATAATAGTACTTATTAAGCTTATTAGTTAAATTATAAGCATTATAAGTAGTAGCATAAGCAGTTTAATCTCTTAGAATTTAGTTTTACTCAGCTTGCAGCTAAAGGCAGTATATATAAGCAGTTTTATAAGCTATAATAAAACTTAAAGATTATGCAATAAGATAAAAAAAGACTTATAAAAAGGATTATAAAGATATATAATCCTTAAGAGATAGTATTATAATAGAAAATATAAAAAATAAATAATTATAATAAAATATAAAAGGTTATATAAAAAGAAAAGATAAATTTATATATAGCTTAAAAAAATTCTTTCTCTTTATTTATATTTAGTTAGTTAACTGCTCTCACTTATAAATATAAAGCATATAAGCTAATATAGTTTATATATTTATAAAGCTATTTAAATAGATTATAAGTTAAAAGTGCTTATTAAGATGCTTTTAACTTTAATATAGAAAGCAAGCTTTTAAGCTATTCTTTTTTTATAAGAAGTTTTTAGATTTTCTATATATATTCAGTCTTTATATAATTTATTTTAGCTTATAAGCATTTTGATATATATGCAAAGCATATTCAGCTATTCTTACAGCTGAGGGGATATATAGCGATCTACTTTATAATATGCTCCCTGCCTTACGCAGCCCCTCAGTAAGCTTTACTGAGGGAGTAGGTTATATAACTAGCATAGGCTTCATAAGCTTACAATTTAAGGATGCTTATAAGGGTAAACTCTTCTTGAGCAATATATGCCTTTTTATAAACTCTTTAAGTCTCTTCTAACTGCTAGCTTTTAGCATATTTAAAATAAAATAGAAGTTATAAAATTATAAAAATATTAAGCTAAAAACTTTAATTAAAAAAAGTTTAAAAAGTATAATAGAAATTAATTTAGTATATTAACTATAGTTTATTTCTTTTAAATTTCTAAAAAGTAGAGATTTTATTAATAAGCTAATATTCTAATTATTTAAAGATTTACTAAGTATTTATTAATAGCTTTACTAAATAATACTTATAACTATAAATAGCTAGAAGCTTTAAATTTTCTTTTTATAGAAGGTTTCTTAATAGTATATATAGAAAATATTATATATATTCTTATAAAACTCTAAATAAAGTTTAATATTATAGTTATATAATAAAGTTAATAATAATAATATTTTATTAAAGTTATAATTAAAATTATACTTAAGCGTTTTATAACCTTTATTTATATTAAAAATAATATATTATTAATTATTAATAATAATTATATAGTAATTTATTTTTAATCTATAGTTATTATTTTTAGTAATATTAAATAGATTATAAATAAGGAAATCTACTCTCTAAAATTATATAAAGAGTTAGAATTTCTCTATTTTTTCCTTTAGAAATATATATTTTTAAATTTATTTAAAAATTCTCTTAAAGTGTTAATAATATATAGCTTAATATTAATATTAATATAGAGTATTAAAGCCTTTAGCCCTCTAATATAAAGTAAATAGAGGGAGAATACTTTTCAACTATCTCTTATATTAATAAATATAATATTTTACTTAACTTATATATAATTTAACTAATTAATACTAGTTAATACTAATATATACTAATTAATACTAATTAATACTAATTAATTAAAATAAAGCTAAGTAAGTTAATATGATAATAAAAACTAAGCTAAATAAATTAAATTAACTAACTTAGTTAACTTAAGTCTAATTCAACTAATTTAACTTACTAACTAATTAAATACTAAATAACTAATTTACTAGCTTAATTCTAAATATATATATAAAATAAAATAATACTTTTTAAGCTATTAAAAGTAATATAATAAATAATCTACTTAAGAGATTAATAAGCCTTATACTATTTATATATAGAGTCTTTACTTAACTTTAAGAATATATAGTTAATATATAACTAAGTTAATTTATTAAACCTATTTCAAGATATATTAGTAAGGTACTCTAACTCTAGTGTTTTGTTCTTTTCTATTATTCATAGACCCAATGGCGCAATCAACCCACTGTAAGACTCAATGGCGGTGGATCATATTTGCGCAGGCTCCTGGGTATATATATAGAGGCGCGTTCTCAATGCCGCCTATGTTACTAGTGCCGCTCTCTCCTTCTTAAATCAGAATGTATTTCCGTGCCTCCCCTGTCCGAAATTGAGTTGCCTTCTATCCGTACTGTCCGCCAAGCTCGAAGAGTTTCCCAGCCATGTCAGCAATACCGACCACCGCAGACACAGACCAGGAACCCGAGCGAGATGCGACAAATCCGATTGCCGTCCGGCCGCCAAGGCCGATTGCCGGGCCGAAGCCGATGTTCCGCTCCGTGCCGTTTCAAATCCTTGTTGCTTGTGGTGTGTCGTTCACGGCGCCCGGCATGTGGGATGCACTAGGCGGCCTGGGCGCAGGTGGGGCCGCCGAACCGTAAGTGCCGCCAAAATGTATGTTAACATAGCTGAGAATATCCCCTAGGTATGCTGTCTCTGCAGCGAATGCGTTGGTCTATGGTTTGTTTGCCATTGTTTGTGTGGCTGCTGGTGCCATCAACAACCGAATTGGGCTGCCTTACGGACTGGCACTCGGTGCGATTGGCTACCCGCTTTACGGAGCAGGACTCTACACGAACAATAAAAGCGCCAATACTTGGTTCATGCTATTTGGCAGCGCATTATGCGGGATATCTGCAGGCTTCTTCTGGGCCGCTGAGGCAGCTATCATTATTGGTTACCCGTCTCCAGGGGATCGCGCGTTCTACCTGGCCATCTGGCAGACGGCGAAAGCTGCCGGGCCCATTGTCGGCGGTGCTATTAACCTCGGTCTGAATGCCAACAAAAAGACGACGGGGTCAGTTTCATCCTCGACATATATTGTCTTCATAGTCATCATGTGTCTAGGCTTTCCCATTGCGTTATGTCTGTCACCCCCGAGTATGGTATGGCGTCGGGACGGGACTCGGATCAGCACAGACGTTGGCTCCAGCTGGGTATCCGAGTTCAAGGCAGTCGGGAAGTTGTTCGCCAGCCGGAGGATCTTGCTGCTTCTGCCGGCGTTCTTCATCAGCTATTTCTACAACGGCTTTATGAGCACTTGGCTGGCAACGTATTTCACGGTTCGCTCCCGCGCATTCTCGAGTTTCTTCACAAATTTTGCAGGAATCTTCAGCTCCTTCCTCGTTGCCATGCTGCTGGATAACCAAAGGGTCTTTATCAAGACCCGTGGCCGCATTGTCTTTTTATCAATCGTCGTAGTTCTCACCGGAACCTGGATATGGGCTACTATTTTACAGAAGCAGATTTATGACACAGATGAGGCACCTGCATATGACTGGTTCACGGGCGGCTTTGGTAAGAGCTATGCCCTCGTCTTCTTCTGGCAGTTCGGGGGCCAGGCATTCCAGCAATTTCTGTATTGGCTCGTCGGCCAATATGCCACAGGTCTTTCTGATTTGAGCAGACACGCTGGTATATTGAGAGGCACAGAGGCACTGGGTCAGACCGTTGCTTGGGCGTAAGTGTGTTTCTTTCCTATCCGCCCACTCCAGCAAGTCTTTGCAAATGAAGTCCTTCCAGTGGCCTTTCCGAAATATATTCCCACTGACAGTTTAACTACAGGATGCAGTCGGAGGGTAACGCAAATCACTTTGTTAGTATTGGCCTCAACTTTGGTGTCACTGTACTCTGCGTTATTCCCACCTGGATAGTCCTCTCCGAACTGGAAGGGAGTCATGAGAGCCCAGCTAGCGCGGACGAGGAGATATCAGGCGGAGAGAAGACGGCGTGAGGTTTAGGCATTGCGGTCTACTGGCTAGGGATATGGAACACGTTCACAAGGAACCAACGGACATTTGAAGAAAGACTTGATTTGGAAGTTGGTTGACTTCACTCAAAGCAAGTTCTGACTCGCCCGCCTACCACGCATATGAGGGCTCATATGTCAACGCAAATGGAACTGCGACTAGAATTGTAGTTTGGGTCGACTGCAGCCGAAAGCATATAACAATGCATGATTCGGAAGTTACGACGTAGGCCCCGCGCAAGAGGCTCACATTACGTCCACCCGAGATGCAGTATGACCACTGCCCATTCATAGGGTGGCACTTTTATCGATGTCGTTCACCTTAGAGTACGAAGACGCGACCTAAAGATCCATAAAGCGATAAATAAAATCACAAGGTGAACTTTTGCCTATCTTCTACCCAACGCCCAACCCTTTATTCTTAACGTCACTTTATGCCCATGAATCCAAGTTGAGCACCTTGCACTGCGGCTCATCGGCTGAGCGCTGTACAAGCCGGCCTAGGCGAAGAACCTTCTCTCCCGCAGCCTCCAATGACTCCACGGCTTCCTTCTCGAGAGCGGGGTCCACCGCCGCAACCATTCCCACACCCGTGTTGAAGGTGCGGACCATTTGGTACGGCTCAACGTTGCCGCTCGACTTCAGCCAGTTAAAGACGGCGGGCATTTTCCAAGTCGTCAAGTCAATCTCAGCACCGAGGTGGTCCGGCAGCATGCGAGGTACATTATCAATCAGCCCCCCACCCGTAATGTGAGCGAGACCCTTGACGAGACGAGCATCGATGACGCCACGGAGGCTCTTGACGTAGATCTTCGTGGGGGTCAAAAGACTGTCGCCTACAGTCTTACCTGCATCCCAAGGGGCCTCATCTGTATAGGCAAGGGCCTCCCTCTCCAATATACGGCGGACCAGTGAGAATCCGTTCGAGTGGACGCCGCTCGAGGCCAAGCCAAGCAGGATATCACCTGCGGCCATCTCATTCTTGCGAGGAAGCCTCTGACTGTTGACCATGACACCGACTGCGCAACCTGCGGCGTCATAGTCATCCTTTTGGTACATACCGGGCATTTCCGCCGTTTCGCCCCCAACGAGCGTGCACCCAGCGTCGATGCAGCCAGCAGCCACGCCCTCGACGAACGAGGCCGCAGTGCTCAGATCAAGCCTGCTGCAGCCGTAGTAGTCGAGGAACATCAAGGGTCGGGCCCCCTGAACTACAAGATCGTTCACGTTCATAGCCACCAGGTCGATACCCACGGTATCGTGCTTGCCCATGCTTTGTGCAATCATGAGCTTGGTGCCAACGCCGTCAATGGCGCCAACTAGGACAGGTAACTGGCCCTCATCGAGCTGAAGCCCGCACTTTGCCAGGTCCAGCTCACCACCAAACCCGCCAATCTCGGCATCTGCGCCCGGCTGCTTGGTGGCCCGAACCGCCTTCTTGATGCGTTCAACAAATTCGTTGCCAGCGTCAACACTGACGCCGGCACCGGCGTACGTCAAGGCCTCTCTCTGTTGCTGAGATCGAAATGCACGGTGGGCGATGTCCTTACGGCAGTACATCTTGTCAAATTGGATGAGTGGTATTCCCTGCTCATAGGCCTTCTTGACGGCGGCCTCCAAAGAGTCGGCTGTGGCATTGACGGCTATGACACGGCCTCCCGAGGTTTGCAACTGGCCCTCGGAAGATAGCTTGGTTCCTGCATGAAAGACGGTGATGTCAGGTGATGTTGGCGAGTTGACTATCATCGGGGTTCCCTTCGCATAAGATCCTGGGTAGCCGCCTGCTGCCATGACGACGGTGGCGCTGAACTTTTGTTCGATCTTGACGCTCACGCAGTCGAGGCGAGCCTCGTGAGCCGTGCAAGCCAGCATGATTTCGGCCAGATCAGTGTCCTCAGATAGCAACGGAAGCACGGTCTGCGTCTCCGGGTCGCCGAACCTGACGTTGTACTCAAGAACCTTAGGGCCCTTCGGGGTGATCATTAGACCGGTGAAAAGGACACCTCTGAAAGGGTAACCCTCCTTGCGCATGCCAGTTATCGTTGGCTCGATAACTTCGTCCTCGATTTGGCGTATAAGTTCCTTGGTAGCGATGGTGGTCGGAGCATAGCAGCCCATTCCACCAGTGTTGGGTCCTTGGTCTCCGTCTCCAATCCTCTTGTGATCCTGAGCGGGAGGCAGGGACAATGTGTGGTTGCCGTCGCTAAAGGTAAGAATGCTCAACTCATCGCCTGTCAGGAATTCTTCGATGACAACCTCGTCTCCGGCATTTCCAAAAGCCTTGTCTACCATAATTTCCTTGAGAGCCTGCTGGGCCTCTGCTTTGGTTGTAGGGATGATCACACCCTTGCCGGCAGCCAAGCCAGTCGCCTTGATGACAACGTCATGTGATATGCGGTCGAGGTAGGCAACGGCCTTTTCGTAGTTGGAGAAATTCTCGTAAGCGGCGGTCGGGATGTTGTGCCTCTTCATGAAATCCTTAGAAAAGGTCTTGCTGCCCTCCATCTGGGCTGCCTCCTTGGAAGGTCCGAAGCAAGGAATGGCAGCGGCGCGGAAGTAGGCCTCTACTCCATCCACGAGAGGGGCTTCGGGGCCAGGGACAACAAGACCGACTAGCTTGGACTGAGCGAATTTAACGAGAGTGGGATAGTCGTCGGCGGCGACATCGGTGACGTTGGTAACCTTAGGACAAGTTGCAGTACCTCCGTTCCCAGGCACGGCGTAGATGGACTCGACCAGAGGCGACTGGCTCAGTTTCCAAGCCAACGCATGTTCGCGTCCACCATTTCCGATAAGCAAAATACGCAGCTTGCCGTTGGAGGTCATCGTGACTACCATTTGAATCTGCGACACAGAATCTGGTCGCGAGGAAGAGGGTAGGAAGTCCGTTGGTTGGTTGATAGCTCGATGGAAGTGGCTATCCAGATGGAGTGCTCGAAGATAGAATGGGTTGGGAATGGAAGAAAGGCGAGTCTCTTTTTCTTGTTCCACCTCCACTACCTGAAAGGAGGGGAAGTTGAGATCCAACAAAAGAGAATAAATTCACTTGCGACGCCGGCGCGAAGTATTTTGGTTTAAAAAAAAAGCCCCTCCAAACTGATGAATGACCCTGGGGCGGGGTGACAGAAAAATGGAACTTGGGTGGGTTAGCGCGAAAATTTCAATTGGAGAATTCTCGCTACCCCACCTTCCTGTAATGGCGAGGGACGTGCCGCTGAAGCCCTGTGCCCGCGCCCCCTCAAGGCTTGCTGCTAGCAGGATCCGATGTACCTTGTCTGCACCTGCGACCTCGATGAAACCAACAAGCATCCAGCACACTTCAATTAAAGAACGAGTCGAGGAAGCACGGCGTTCTCCAACTCATCAGCATTCCCGCTACTTATGAACAGGGCATATTCATTGTACGCGGCACTCAAAATCACGTCTCGACTGGCCACGTCCTCCAGCTGCAAGTCAATCTGTGACTGTTCTGGCCCAAGGACCTTTCTGTACCACTCCAGTGCCAGGTGGTGCAGCCCAAGCATGTGGAACGTTCTTCCGACCCCGAAGAAGGCCTCTCGTCTCTCGTCTGGCGTTCCCATGAGCTTCGAATGGCAAAATTCGAACACACAGGCGAACCCCTGCATGATCAGGTATTGCCGGTTGTCTGCCTGGCGTTTGAGGGCATGGTGAATGTATCCAAGCCCGACGCTGAGGCTAATCATAGGATTCAAAGGGTCTAGAGTTCGCGCCCTGAGGAAGTAATCTGTAAGGTTGCCGGTCAGCAGTCCATGCCTGTCAAGGCCCCGCCCCGCCAGACTGATTCTCACTTACTTAAAGCGAAGGTGTAGCTTGTCGATGTGAACAAGATATGTCCGTAGAGCATCAGTAGGCATATGTCAAGCTGCTTTGCCTCAGCAGGACTAGTGGCCTCTCGATGGTTGATCTCACGATGCCTGTCTACCTGACTGCTTGACAGATGCGAGGCATCGATCATCTTGATCTGCCGCAGAATATACTTTTGAGCAGGTCCGGAGTTGTACCAAGATGCAGGAGACTGACACAACCTGCACAAGGCTGCGAACATACGGTAGGAATCCGAATCCAGCTGCCGAACCTTCATAAAAAATCTTGCCACAGCCACACACATCTCCTCGTCAGCCAGATATATGGCACATGCTATCGACCGGTCAGCTATCCCGCCAACGAAAGTCTACGCGTGACCAAGCCTACCTGCCCACGCCACGTGAATCAGGAACATGTAATCTTTCGAGTTGACGAATACAATCGAGTCTCTCGCCGCCTCGCAAACCTGATATGCCTCTTCGGCACGATTGGCCAATGCTAGACTAACAGCATAATCGAGGAACAGTTCGAGCCACTCGCGAAAAGGAATGCCACGGTAGCCATCATCCTCATACGCGACGTTGATCCTTCGATCATCCAAGATGGATGGGGCTATGTCTGTACGACTACTTGTCAGCACTCGTGACGGGTAGAAGTAGTGATCCTGATATCACGGGCAGAGTCTTACTTTTCGAAAGCCTCTCAGCTAGTTCTGAGAGGCCGGGCTGCGTCCTAGAGGATGCACTGAAAACTACATCGTTGGCAGCACCGAGAAACTTGAGATATTTGTCCCAGGGGTAGAACTTCCTGAAAGATCTGAAGTCACCCACGAGTTCCCCAGCAGCGGCCATCCACTGCGATATCAGCGAGTGGTCACCCGCCTGGATATCCCTTTTCAGGTTGCGGACGACTTCATATCGCCTAGTCAGCTCATCAGCTCGGGCACGTTCTTCCTGTAGACGCTGGTCCGGAGCAACAAGCTTCCTGGGTCGATATCTAGCTCGGACAACCCCGTTGTTTGTGGGTCTGCGCCTCTGGTCTCGCTTTCTTTGTGGTTTTGTGGCGTCAGACAATGCTGAGGCGCGTCCTCGCGATCTGTTCGGATCTCCACTGCTGTCTTCCAGCTGGTTTCCGCCATCGTTGATTCGATCCAAAGCTGCGGCCTCGCTAAGAAGAATGAGTGCCTCCTCTTCCTCCTTGGCCTTTTCGTAGATCCTAGCCAGCTCGATGCGAGCGTCGATGTTGGTTTCATCTACTTGGATCGCCACCAAAAAACAGTCTTCGGCTGCTGCCAAGTCGGATCTGGCCAGATAGCAGCGGCCAAGCTGCAGAAGTAGTGTGGCATCTTGGCCGTAGATGGAATGTCGCAGGAGTTCATAGTAATCAAGTGCCTCCGAAATGCGTAGAACCATGTAAAGTTCGTCGGCAATGTCCCGAATGAGATAGGGGAAATCCTGAACGGCGGTGGCTGTTGCGGATTCCGTTGGGTCCAGCCAGCGAAGGTGGAGCTGAGGGCATGTCAGTCAGCAAAGTAGCAGATGAGTGACACTAGACATACATTGGATTCTTGATCATCTCGAATCTTGAGCCGGTACAATGCGAGACGGGCCCTGAATTCTAGGGGTAGGCCTAGACCATATGTGTACAGGTCGTAGGCAGATGGATCGAATGCCGGGATCTGAAGACGACGGGTGTGTTCCTTGTCCCACTCTCTGTCATCAACGCATTCGTCCCATAGTCCTTCATTCCGTCGCCCGAGCATCCATCGAGATAACGATTTGAGTTGCAATATGGCGTTCGCATAGTCGCCAGCGCAGGCAAAGAGCTCTACAAAGATGCCGACATCGTGCCACGAAAGTTCGTCTCCGGCTCCACGGTCTTCTGCATGGGCATGAGTGAAGTATGTTTGGTAGGCGACGATAGCTCTTTCTACGTCCTCAGCGCCTCCCAAATCAGCGCAAGCTTCGGCTAGTCTTCTCACAATGCCAATGTCGAAAGGCCGCCGCTCAAGGACATAGGAGAATTCGGTAATTGCTTGCGATAGAAAGCCCTGGGCTTGACTTGCCTCGGCCCTGCCCAGTCTGGCATCGAGATTGGTAGGCTGTGCTTTAACAGCTGAAGAGTAGCACATCAGTGCGGTCTTGAGAGCTCCATCCTGGCCTTCTTCGGCTAGACTCATGGCAAAAGATGCGCAGCTCAACCAGCCTGGACCATCCTTGGGACGCAAATGCGCAGCAATAACCATGGCCATTAAGGCTTTATCGCTGAGCCCTTCCTCGCGGAATATGGAAGCCAAGACGGTCCATGCTTGGTGTGTTTCGGCATTGATTCTGATGATCTCAAAGACAAGATTCCTCGCGCGGTCATACTCGCCACTCATGAACGCTTGGTTGACTCTGGCAAGACGAAACTTGATATCGCCTCGGGGTTCCGCAGCTTGTCGGGGACCCCTAATAGTAGAACGTGGCGCGGCCTTCGATCTGATAGCTACTCGGGGTCTTCTGGGTTCGTGTTCATCCTCATCGTCGTCCATAACCGTTGCTTGATGGGAGGACAGGAACTCTCGAACCGACTGGTCAAACTTGGCGATGTCTCCACGTAGTTCCATCTCGTCCGAGTCGGCATCGGATACAATGTCTTCATCCCCATCATTGGGTCCAGTTTCGTCTCTCAAGCCGTCACGCTCGAGAATGCCCGGAGTCCGCTGCATAACAGTGCCTCGGAGCTATACAGCAAGTAAAGCTCCCTTGTCGAAACTTCAACGCAGAAAGGCTCTATGAATGTATGCTGGCACCAGCCCCGCTGGATGACCGACTGCTTCCAGGAACAAATTGGCGGATCGTCGGCGGAGTTCAAAATGTGCTGTTGATAACTTAGCACTCACAAGTATCCGGCCGCGTGTATGGTGTTGTTCGTTGGCAAGTATGGTGAAGGATATAAGGCGTGGGGTTCAAGTTCTGTATAAGGTACCTACCTAGTCAGTGGATGAGCCCTGCCTACCTTTCAGAGGTAAGGCAGGTGCGGTACTACCGTCTCACCCAGCTAGGTAGGCCCCACTCTTTCTTTGCGCCCGCCCCCCTCTAAGGTACCTTACCTTAGCTTACCTCCATAGTAAGGTAATCACCTCACAAAGCGACCGCGCTCGAATTGCCTTATGCAAGCACGTCGCAAGGTGCATGTTCTGCTTCAGCAAGTTCTTAACATCCAACGTCTCCGCAATGATCATCTGTACCGTCGTATGACCTTTTTCACTTGTCCACGCGTCGGATCACACCTGAGATTAAAAGCAATCGCCAGCATTTGGCAGTGGCGCTAACTGGACCTTAACCTAGAGCGTCTCTCCGCGTACTGCCAAGACTGTGATGCTATCTTGTGTATATATACGTACAGAATCGCAGTGGGTGCTAAACCAAACCTTCCAAACCGCCCTCATCTCTCCTTCCCTCCAACCAGCCAAGGCACGAACCGGTGTTACCGGCCCCGTTATTTACTGTTGTTGTTTATAACCAGCAACAATCCTAGGTCCTTGTGCATTCTCGACCCCCGGAAACGGGCATTCGCGCGTGCCGATCATGGCCGTTGTAGAAACTAAGACCTGACTTGTTAACCAAGCTTGCCGTCTGCCTTGGCGTCTATTTGCAGCGTCAGTTTTTTAATCGTGGGCATCAATCTGTCTAGTACTCACCCTTCACCTGCTCAAACACCTTGAGCATTTTCCTTCTAGCTCCGAGAGCATTGACACCACGGTCCTCCAAAGCCTTGTCATCCAGCTCGATCAGCTCGTGCCACTTCATGTCCTTGAGGTTTTCGGTGTATTTATGCAGACGAAGACTTCGGAGCCAGCTAGGAATGTCTTGCAAAAGAGTAGGGTCTGTGGGATCTTCAGGAGGCTTCGAACTACCGCGTCGTCCTCTGGGAGACCGACCGCGCACCATATCGGAGTGGTCAGAGAGATATCCTTCATGGCCTCCAACGCCTAGCTGTCCCACGTTCACCTGAGGAATGCCATTATTGAGAAGGGGCGAGGATCCGTCGTAGGCGCTGAGGAAACCGTTGTTCTGGGGAGAGGCGAACGCCATTGGTCCACCAAAGCCCGGCTGCATCGCGATGCCGGGAGAGCTAGGGCGGGACCGGTGCTGACCAAAACCAATGTTCTGTGCCTGCAAGGCTAGCATCTGCTCGCGGGTAAGCACTTGGCCGTGCTCATTGATCATGACGACGTTGGCACCCGGAACGTTGACGCCTTGTGCGTTCGGGGGCATTCCTTGAGGCGCGCCGCCAGGGGCATCGTTCGAGCGAGCACGTCTGTACTTGCGTACGTCGTCCAAAGCGAAGCGATTGTTGACCGTCGAAAGGGCCGCGAGCTTCATAGCGGTTGCGTTCGCAACCATGTCTGCCTGAGTCCCGCTCTGCTGGGCACTGAAGTTGGCGACAAGGGGGGTGTTGACCATTGACGCCCAGTTTCCGCCGCTGGGATTGTACGGGGACAGGAGGGGAAGATCCGCCGGCTTGTCACTGGTAGTTAAAGTGGTATTCTGGATATTCTGATTGCCTGAGATCTGCGGGCGAGGGGATCGTAAGCCGCTTGATGGTGGCGCTTGAAACTGACCCATCGGGGGCTGGCCGCCAGAAGGCTTGGCTCCCTGTGCAGCTTGGTCGGTCCCAGTCCACGGAGAGCCTTGGCCCTGTCCGTTAGAGTCGTGCCCGTCGCCGGGAGCAGAGATGGTTGGGGCTGCAACTGCGCTATTGCGGTTTGATGAGGGAGGTGCGCCAGTCTGCTGTGTAAACTTTGCCTTTTCAGTTGCGATGGCTGCGGCCGCATCGGGGAACATGGCATTGATGGTTGAGGAATCAAGACCCGATTGGCGTTTGCCAGTAGCAGTGCTTGAAGGCCGGACCATGGAGTTCCTGGCGGAGTCGACGTTCAACTTATTCATGGCATCGCTGAGGCGGTTGGTCATGGGATCTTTGGCGGCGGAAAGTCAACAGGCTGCCGACAATGAATGAAGGGAGTTCGGGTTGGAGGACTTACCTTTATCGAAGTTGGCAGGAGACAAGACACCGGACATTGGATGGTTCTTACCCATCTGCTGGAGGACCTGGATGAAGAACCGAATCTGCACCTGAGTAGTCTGTTGCAGAAGAGCATAGAGAGCAGCGGTGCGCTCGGCTTCGCTCAGAACCCTGAACCACTGCTCAATAGCACTCAACTCGTCCTTGAAATCCTGGTCAAGTGTTGCCGCGGCCATTTCCTCCAATGTAGTCTCATACTGGTCGATGTCGGCTATCCATTGCTGCGCAATCTTATCTTGGGGGTCTGTTTCGTGGTTGCCGTGGCCCTGACCCTGCTGAGACTGGCCATAGAAGTCGGAGGATGGTCGAATGCGACTCGAGGGTGACGAGTTTTGAAGGGCAGCCATATCTGCCGAAGCCCTCAAGTGGCTGTTGGCGGGAACAGCCCTCGACGAAGGGGGTCGAAGAGTAGAAGTCGTGTTCGCCTCGGGAGTACTGTTGCGGTTTCCCGCATTATGACTGCCAGACATGTTGAGCATGGTCGACAGACTGCGGAAAATAGAGGAGAGTGAAATCGCACAGTGGAGGCAGAGAGATTGATGTCAAATGACGGCGGAAAAGTTGGCAGGTGGCAGATGAAACGATGCCGGTGGCTATAGTGAAGGGTGTCGTGTCTTTGTCTAGCGATGGAAGGGGGGTCGGCCCGGGCAAGGAGGGACCAGCGCTGTTTCGAGATTTCGAATGGTCCCAAGATCCAATCAACTTAATTCCAGTAAACGAATTTGCCGTTGGTGCCACTCCAGAGAAAATTTAGGAGATCAACTTGCGTGGTGCCAAACCCTAACAATCGAATTAGGCAGCTGATCAGGCGGACAAATCTTCTCAGGGTCGTTCAATTGAAGCCCAGGGTAGCCAAACGGCCTGTTCTTTTGTTCCCGCTTGGCAGACCTCCGAGGGTGCGGGAGGAAAAATGGAAAATCGTATGGTACGTATTTGGTACCCAAAGCTCCTGCAGAAACCTGCCTCCTCAAAGGAGTCGGGATTGAATGAGGAACCTGCTTAACACATATCTTGTCGGTAAAGGAGGGCTTTGATTGAGAGAGCCCAGGATAGAGATTTCCTGAGGGTTGCCTGGTGGGCGAAATGGCGGGATGCTGGAGTATGCTGTCTTGAGTCGTGCCAAATATGGCGGGAAGGTAAGGTAAGCGGCGTCGCGCGTGCTTTGTTCTGTCGGCAGCGAGTCCGGACGAGGAGAGCGGCAGCGCCGTACAATGGTACAATGGCGACTCGCTCTCTCAGAGATGTGAGGTTGTGAATGATAGATAGTGAAGTGGGGGAGATGAGCGGGCAAGATGGCCAGAAGATCAATGCTCTAGCGAGCGAGCAGTATTATTCAAGAGGTGCTGCTTCCAGGCAGGTAATACGATATTCAAGGCTGGCGTCGTCTGAAGGTATTACCCGATTGAAGGGGTTGAGGAAGAAAAAAGGGTGAGCTGCTCTCTTTGGGTTTGAGGAGACGTACTCATGTGCCTGGGGTCCGTTCAGCAACGTGGCGTGGCTTCTGCTTAGTCATGATGCCTCAACATCGGGAAGCCCGCCGCAAGGCACTACCTACCTTACCTACCTTTTGTTTTGATCCCTATTCCCTGTCGTCTACTGTATGCTGTACAAATACGGACCAGATAGGCAACTCCCCGAGAAAGGTCTTTCTCGTTCCAGGTCAAATTGCCGACCGACTGATAGGGCGCAGGATCCCGTAATTGTAGTGCCTGTGAGGTTCGTTTCACCTTTCCTGGGATTTATAGTGGCCTACTAGTGACGCATGACAGAAGCAAACAGCGTACCTCGATTGTTTCTGACTTGCAGTTTCCAGCACTTGAGTGGGTAAGGGAGATAGAAAGAGAGACTGGAGACGGGGTTTTTCATTCGGAGTGCGAGCTCGGATTCGGCCGCTGAACCAAGTAGAGGAATCAGCAATCGGACTAGCCCAAAAGAAGAGCATCGGTGACGGGGGCACAATCGAGAGCATTCAAAAAAGGGCAGAGTCTTCATTCTCTTGAAGAGACCTATGTTCCGCAACGCCAACGGATCCTTTGCCGTCGGGAATCCAGCCCCTTTCATTTAGTTGTCCCAACTTGTGCACCCGGGTTTTGCTTTGTAAAAATGACATATATCCTGCGAGCCAAGTTGACCAACATTCGATTCGCGTTTCGTGTAATCTACGTATGGAAGAAGCGTGGGTAGGCACGTGGCAGGCTCTCGCAACAACACGAAAGCATATTCTGTCTTTCACGCGCCCACGCCCGATGGGTACCTTCCTGAGGAGAGTTAGTCAACCAATGGTATGGGGAGCGCGGGTGTCTCGCCCGAAGCACAGTTAAGCTGGATATTCGCGCTGACCCTCTGGAACCGCCTGGTAAAATACTGGACAGAAAAGGTGCACAGGTAAAATTTCAAAAGCCGAGGTTGGATCGTGGTTGATTGATTCATTTGCTGGCTTGAATTTTCGCCAGTTCCATTTAATTCCCAATGCCCCGTTGCATCGTAGCCATGCTGTAGAAGAGACCAATACCCATGAACCCAGCGCTGCCCGTTTATGCCGTCTCGCGCTTACCCTCCTTAAGCTCCTTCTGTCGAAGACGTTAGTATTTGCTTTGACGGACACGAGATGGGTCGAGCCGCAGGGGGGAGGCGTACGAGGGCCTTCATGGTGCCGTGCAGAGCATGACGATGGTTGCGGCGGAACTTGGGATCGGTGCCCTTCAGCGACGGGTATCTCGAGGTCTTGGGCTTCTTGATGCTAAGGGCAGAGAAGAACTCGTTAACATCCCAGACTGTTCTCCTGGCTGCGCCGTGTGCAGAGGTTCAATCATACCCGTTGCGGTGCGCCTTGCGCGACTGGTTGTGCTGCGAGGAGTTCTTGGACTCTGCGATCAAAACATTAGCAAAAATGTCGATTGGCAAAAGGTGCATACATAACAGGATCACGACTTACTGGCCATTGCTGCGGTCGTACGGTGCCCCTGACGTGTTGGTGAGATCTGGAGTGTCGTCCGTGGAAGTTTGGGTAGCCGGAAAAGGTGCCTTTGGGATTGTGGGCAAAACAGCAGCCCTAATTTTGCGGATGTACGTACCTGCTGCAAGTGGGGCACCAATACATGACCCGACCTGTGAGAATGGACCGTGTTCTCAGGTCGTACCGCTCCGTGCCCTGTACAGTGTGTGCTGCGGCTAAGTCCCGGCAACATACGACGCAAACAACCACCGCGCAGGCCGTCGCAACGCCAAGCACTTGCGATACGTCGTTATAAATTTTACCAGAGGCAGAGTTGCATAATCGTAAGTCTATGGTTTTGGCATTCGCAAGTCCTCCTCACAAACCACCAGTTGCACAGACGACAGCGAGGAATAACCAGAAAACAAAAAGACGGAAACAATGCGAAGATGGAAAAAACCCAAGCCGCGTGGTTTGAAATCAGAACTGCCACTCTTACGTTGTTGTTGATTCTAGACAATACCAAGTCCTGCTCATCCACCTTTAGTTCTAAAAGCTCATCGGCACGAAGCATCTATATCTTCAGCACCCTCGTCTGCCGCCTGTCTAATGATGCTGGTCATGCCTCACTTTGCGGTGAGTGGCTTTATCGATGAAACATTGCCAGCCGCTGCAGCAGTCTGAGCAATCTTTTGCAGCTGCTTGGCTCGCAAGTTCTTGAGATAACGGAAGAAAAGAACAAATAAAAGTTCCATACTGTCTCATGTTAGCTTGGTCTAGGTCGCATTTGGTGCTTACGTACCGCTCCTTGGTCATCATTAGGATGCCTTGCACGAGGAAGCCCTTGAGAATTTGAGGGCCAATGCCCTTAAAAAGACCCAGGACACCTTCCCGCTCGATAATGAATTTCATCACCTCCACAAAACTGCCGAAAGGCTTGCCGTTTCTCTCGGGAGGGGGCCTTGACTGGAGACCAACTTTGGCAACAATCAAAGGTTGCGTGGTGATGGTGGCCAGCGCTTTCGACGCGGCTCCCAAAACTAAGGATACCAAGTCAGCTTGGGTCTGGCGGCGGAGATACACGCGAGGTGCAGTTGTAGTCAATCAAACGGGCAACATACGGAAGGCTTCCCATGGTTTCAAGTTGGTTTTGCCCGGGAAGAAAGATTCCTTGAGTCTCTCGTAGGCGCCGTACGTAATAGCAGGGTTGACAACTAGTACCAAACTCGCCTTCAACCCCCTCCACAATCCAAATACGCCATCTTCTCCCTCTACAACTTCCCGAGCCGTATCAACAAAGCCCTTGCGTTCGGTCTTGCGCTGGGTCTGCTGGCGAGTGGTAATAACAGCGACAGGTATTGTGCAAAGCTGAGCGACAGCGCCGGCGACCGCGCCGAGACTCAGCTCAACCAATGTTGAAGGTGGTGCAGATGTCTTGGCAGAGCGCAGGTAGAGTGTGCGGACAACAGAGTACCAGTAGAAGTAGGCAAAGTTTGTCGATGCGACACCGAGAAGGGAGCCAGCCATGCCCGAGTAAAGGCCCTTAACACCGTCATCCGCAACGATCTTGCTGAGAGCGTCCCAAGTAGAAGAGTAATGCGGCTCAGTGGGCTCGTTCGACTCGGACTTGGTTGTGGTCGACTGCGACTTGACTTGGACCTGTAGGCGCGTCTTTACGCTTATTAGGGAGAACACGGTCAGCTAGGATAGGACATGACAGGCAATTGAACGATCGAACCGAAAGCAATTGGCCCGAGGGCCAGGCATGGCGATGGCTGGGTTGGATTACACGAAGGTATGGTGAAAAGAAATGCAGCGAAGTGGGAGAGGAGGCTTTCTCACATGTCAAGAGGATACACCAACGTATTGGCTAATACGGCACCGGTGGCGCCAGCGACAGCTTTGCCCCATGGTGATAGAGTAGCCGGCTTGGATTGAGCACTCATGGCTGTGGTTTACCTCCAAAAGCGGAAGGACGGTTCGCTGGCAGGCAGGCGGACGAGTTTGTCGCGACAGGCACGTCAGCGGGACGAACGGTAGGGTCGCGGCAAGGGCCTGAGGTCGTCGGCGTCGGCGTCGGCGTCGGCGATCTGCCCCGGTCGGGATCCGAGGTAGAGCAGGCGGACGAGGCTAGAACAGCGGGCGATGAAGAAAAACAACTATCCTCCACAGAAGTGGTAAAGGGTGAATTGACGACGTACGATCAAGCGGAATGCGCAACGTTGGTCGAGACGAAGGGTCCAGGCCAAACTTTAAGGCAAGCGTGCTCATCGGCTCCCCATGACCACGGAAGTAGATACATTACATGGGTGGCTATGACGACCTGCTGGGCCGGGGAAGTGTGTCGACTTGCACCGACGACCTCGGCCCTTTGAGACTGGGGCCCAGCCAGCCGGCGGACCAGCCAAAGACAAGAGCTGTGTTCGGCTAATCGGTGAGGTCACTTGGGTGTGCTTCGGCACATTACTTAAGCATGTAGAGTGGTTCGGCATCTTCAGACTAGTACCTATGTACTATGTAGGGTAGAGCATATCTGCCTGCCCACCTAACCTACCTTAAGGAGCCTCGTGGCATCGAGGACATGGACCGCGGGTGAGACAAGAAAGACGGCTGGCTCATGACGAGACGACAGATGAATGAGATGTAGCCCTGGTCGCCGGAAGATCCCACTCGTTCAGCACTTGGAGGCCTATCTTGACGCGTCTGAATTATTTCTACCTAAGACAAGGTAGGTAAGTCAGTAGCGGGAGTAGAGCTACGCACGCACGGCAGAGATATATATAAGGTACCTTACGGAAAGGTGTGTGTCGGAAGAAAGATGTGCACAGGGCGGCCGGCCAGCGATTCAGGGCAGGCGGTGCGCCGCGTTGAAATGTTTCAATTTTCTCACTCATCTATGCGTGCTTCGAAATTAGCAGCTAGGGTAACATGCTTGAATTACTCTAGTCAACCTACTACGGCCTTCATCATCACTGCTGCACTTGCTGCTGCCCTGTGTCGGGTCGGACTGTTGGTTTTGCTTTGCACAGCCTCCATCCGGCGCCCGTCCCGCTAGGTCCGTCTCATCCCACCAACCCAATAACGGGGCTTTCCCTCACACACGTAGATTCCTCTTACCAACTATCCAACCACAGCCTTCTTGGCTCAATTCACCACGCGCCTACGTCCTCAGGAAACCCTTCCCCCGCGCAAACCCTGCCACCCATAAGGTGCCGGTCGTGCCCTGATTTTCCTCTCCTCAAATCAGCATCAGATCGACAGCCAACCGCGGAGCCAGAGCAGCCTAACCTTGTGTTCGAGTTGGAACCACAGTCCTATGTCATGTATCTGCAATAACTTCGCTGCTGGCTGGCTGATGCTTAATTGCTTGCCCCCTCGCTCCAGGATTGTGAAAGCCTTACGACCTGCATCTTTGAACCTGCTTCCTCCCGCAAATCGGCGAGCTTGGCCATGCTGATTGCTCAGTCGGCACCATGGAAGCAAGAGCCCTTGTGAGTGAAACATATTGAAGTTGTCCCACACCGACATCGTTGTCTTAAAACGCGATTTGCTGACCAAACATGGCCCGCGGTCCAGAGAGAAGAGACCCTTATGGCCAGATCGACAGGCCGCGAAGCGCTGAACCATGCTATTGCTGCTGCCGACTTGTACATGAAGGCTGCGAACGAGACAACTTCGCAGGCTGACCGCGGCCGCTTCAGGAAAAGCTGTGAGAGGCTCATCGCCCATGCTGAGAAACTTAAATACAGACCGGTCGCCACAGCTTCTGACAGCCTGGGCGCGGCCGGCTCCTCCCTGACTGGTAGTTCTCGCTGCCAGGTGCGTCAGATCCCTACTGGGGAGCGTACAATCCTCCTTCGATCATCTCGTCTGCATGGCAACATTTTCCCTCCGTGGCAAACCGACCCTGCCAACGACGTGTTTAGCCCATCTCAGGGTATTCAAATCTTCACGTGAGTGCCATAGACCTAGAAGCCAGTCTAGTCACGCCCAGGACCGACTTGCGTCGTTTGATAGCCGGCTGCGTCACTCACACCCAGAACCCAGAGATCCTGCCGACTTTACCATGTCAGCACGTCAAGAGGCTATTCTTGATGGTTGGAAACGACCGGTCGAAAAAGCAATGTCAGGCTCCATAGATGATAGTTTCATGGGCACCAAAGGTGAATGCGACCTAGTGCAAGACATTACAACCGATTGCTCTGTGGTAGCTAGCTTGTGTGCTTCCATGCGAATCCTCCTCGGCAAGAAACACTCTGTGGGTACCATCTCTCATCAGCGCGAATCAACGTGCTAATCACGGCTGGTTATGTAGATACTCGGTTCCATCATGTTTCCATTCGATCATGACATGGGCAGACCGAGAATATCGAGCAACGGCAAGTACATTTTTCGAATGCACTTCAACGGCTGTTTCCGCCAAGTCGTGGTTGACGATCGGCTTCCGGTCTCGCGGAATAATCGTACCCTATTCGTCGTCGACCGTCTGAACCCGAATCTTTTATGGCCGGCTCTCATGGAAAAGGCCTACCTTAAAGTACGCGGAGGCTATGACTTTCCCGGCAGTAACTCCGGCACGGACTTGTGGGTTCTCACAGGTTGGATCCCCGAGCAGCTTTTTCTGCAGAGGTGCGTGAGGAATCTATCAAGACCGCGGTACGCTCAGTGGCTGTTGGTGAGGATAGCTAACGAGGCGACCTAGTGAGGACGTTGACCTCGAAGGCAAGTGGGAAGAAATCAAGGAAGAATATCATGCCAGCAACCTTATCATCACGCTTGGTACCGGCCGCTTGACTCCTTCTGAGGAGGATGCTCTCGGCCTCGTGGGCGAGCATGATTACGCTGTGCTCGATATTGACAATTCACCGTCAGCCCGTCGTCTTCTGGTGAAGAACCCTTGGTGTGACGGGCTCGTATGGAAAGGAGTGGGTTCTTCTGGGCTGGCTGAGGCAACTGCGAACCTTTCATTGTCCAAGGCACCTATCTCCGCTGAAACCCAATCGCCGGAACACTCCCGCCCTGTGGGCTCTTTTTGGATATCTGTCGACGATGTCGCACAGAACTTCGAGTCCATGTACCTGAACTGGAATCCGGACATGTTCACGTATCGACAGGACCACCATTTCACTTGGCGCGTTCCGTCACAGAACATGACATCCTCATTAGCCCACAATCCGCAGTACTCTGTGAGGTCTCGAACTAATGAGACAGTGTGGATTCTACTGAGTAGACACTTCGCAGATGAGGAGCTGGAGATTGCTCGAAAGAGATCTGCTTCACTAGCTGCCGTATCCAGGCAGTTGGGTTTCACCAGCATTTTCATATTCGAGAATCAGGGCAAAAAGGTTCAAGTCAGAGAGGGCTATGCGTATCAGGGGCCTTACGTTGACTCGCCGCAGACGCTGGCCAAGTTCCAGCTTCGCGCTGGTAAGCCGTACACCATTGTCATGGCCCACCAAGACCTGCCACTGGAAAATTACACCTGCACTTTCACATTGTTCTCCAGAGCCCCGTTGGAGGTGAAGCCTGCCGAAGAGGAAATGAGCTACTATAGGGAACTGTCGAGCGCATGGACTAGGAGGACCGCGGGGGGCAATGCGTCTTCAATAACGTACTCGCAAAACCCCCAGTTCAGCATATCCATTCCTCGAGCAACGCCACTGTCAATTCTCCTCTCCTCGGCAGATCGCGAGGTGGCTATCCATGTCGACCTAGTCTGGGCACACGGGAAGAGAGTCACTTCCATCGGCGTCAAGGACGTCGTTGCGAGCTCGGGTGACTACCGTAGAGGCAACGCCCTCGTACAGGTCCCAATGGTAGATCCGGGCACCTATACAATCGTCTGCTCGACCTGGGAACCGGGCCAGCTCGCTGACTTTGGGATGCGTGTGGGATCACACGCTGAATGTCACGTTCACCCCATCCTGAATGATGGGGCCGGACTTCTGCGCATTCGAACACCGACCTTCGTCTTCGGTGAAGGGGAGGAGCAAAGGAGAGCGCTAGTGACAGTGTCAAGACTTACCAGAGCGCAGGTTGTCGTACGCTGTCCTATATTGACGGGACGTCACAGTCAGCACATACCAACGACTGCTGTTCGCGTATCTCTCGTCTACGGGCGTGGTCCTCAAGAATCGGTCCTCACGGTGTCTGGAGGTGGCGAGTTTCGGGAGCTCCCCATGGCGGTGCGAACACCTGAGTTCGACATCGAGCCAGACCGGCTCCTGCATGATCAATTGTGGATTGTGATCGAGCAGCTTGGGAGTCGCCAGGGTTTCCATAACATTGAGGTTGAGTTTCTCAGTGAGAATGCGGTTCAAGTCGGCGACTGGCAAGTCGTGGATGGCCTAAGTTGAAATTCTTTACTATCCACCAGGAGTCACGGTTTGTGAGAGAGCTATAGGGTATTAGCCATGAATTTCGTACACTCTCTCATTTGTGTCTTCGGCCATGTTCCGACGATATGCGCCAATCCCGGGGGGAGGGGACATGAGAGACATGGATGCTAAAATATGTAGTAGTCTGAATCGGGACTTGGAGGATGTCATGGTCCTTGTAATGGTTACTTTTGTGACGACCCCCACGGACGCTTTCGTAACAGAGTCTGGGGCCCGGCGTGAGGTAGAAAACTAGAATGACGAAACTAAAACCAACAAACAAGGCAGAACGTGACGCGACGCGAGCGACTCGTCAACGTGGTATATAGTCCACCGCAACGCCAGAAACCCTTTAGATCAAGACAGAACAATTCCCGTCGTGAACTCGTGCCGTGCCAAATCAATGGGCCTCATGATCCGTACCAAGAATGCCTCCCTCCTCACGTAGAACAACGAAACGCAATAAACCCCCCCCCCCCCCCCCCCCCCCGGCAGCCCCCAAGCTCCGTGGGCCAAAACGAAAGCCCCTATTTACAACCAATCCGGTCATGGGCCCAAAACCTGATTTCTTCTGGCTCGGTGTGTCGAAATTGGAGCAACAGAAACCTAGTGGGAAGAAGGAAAGAAAAAGTATTTACGAGAAGTATGAATCAGGTTCTGTCCCTGTGTGTTAAGCAGGCCCTCCTCTGCGCCGTCTTCCGCGGTTGGGTCCGTCCGGCCGCTGGGAAAGGACCTCCCGTAACAGCGGGTCATCTTTGTCTTTGTCCACGTGATGGACCCTGACATGTCTTTAGAACATGGTTAGACAATAAACCTGTAAAATGAAGAAGGGAGAAGGCCGAAGAACTGCGTTACAGGGTTATCATACCTTTGCAAATTGTCTGGTCTCGGATACTTATGCTCTCGATCCGGACAGAATGGACATACATATCCGGGAGAGTCGTGTACAAGTCCGTGTCGAATCATCTCATTCTTTCGCTTGAAGCCTTTCCCGCCCTCACTGCGAGGACAACCCTTGACGGAACAGTAGTGCGGTCGGGCAGAGGAGTGTACGTTGGCATGTGAGTTCAAAAGGTACTGAGTCTGGAACGGCGCAGCGTTACATCCAGTGAACGTACATACATATCCCGCCGGAGGATTCGTGAGGCCGTCGATGCTCATACGATCTGCTACTGAATTGGCTGGTGTTGATGCGGTCTGGTCGGTACTAGGAGTTTCTGCCGTGCCGCTACTGTAATCGGCGCTTGGCCTATGCGGCCCACCACCACTTGACGAGGAATAGTAGTACGGGCTTACAACAGGAATCGAATGTGCAGGCGATGGAAGTTCCCTTCGGAAACCTTCATTTGGAGAGATCGGGGGAGAGGCATGTCCACCTGGCAGACCAGCTAAGGACGGCAGCCGGTGGAGACTTGCAGGAGGAGATCGTGGAAAGGAGGGTGCATGGCGAGCCGGGCCCAAGTCTTTGTCCGGACTCATGGCTGATTCTGTTAACCGTTTGAAGTCACCGAGTTGTGATCGTATGGATGGTAGTGGGCCATGGCCACTGCCATCCGACTTGGGCGAGTCCAATAGCGGAGGTAGCCCACCAGGGGCAGACTGAGAGGGGCTAACCGGCGACGTGATGTCGGGCTTGTGCAGAGAAGGTCCCGCGTGTTGAGAGGGAACTTTGTCCCCAATTGAGTACACAATTGCGGGAGCAGCGAGACCCGGGCGCTCGTCACGAATGGGCAGTTCTCGATTGCTAATCCCCACGAGCGTCGTCTCATGTTGACCTCCAGTCCCATCTTTCGAACGCAAAGGCTCGTGCTTCGCTGTCACAGCCGCAGCGACAGCAGCAGTCGCGGGAGTCGGCGTCGTAAAGGCCGCTAGAGCACCGGCAGCCAGGGATTTCAGATCAAAAGAATCGGGGGGTGGTGGGCGGTTCATGTCGCGACCAGGGGACTCAGGTGAAGACGAATCGTCTTCGGAGCCGTTGTCAGATGCCAGTGGCTCCAGGGCAGCAGCGTGAGCTATTTCTGGCTGTCTGCCGTTTCCAAGATGAGCGACTAGCACGGCATCGCCCTGAATGGGTTCGACCTTGCGGCGACCGTGAGGTGGTTTTCGATCGGAGCTGAAAGTGGGCGGAGGGCTGGGAGAGGGCAACAGTTTGGGACGATGAGGCTGCATCTGGGGACTATCGCGGGGAAGAACGTCATCGGGGTCGTAACAATCGGTCGCAGATGGATGGCGGAAGGAATTTTGAGTAGCCGACGCAGTCATAGTTGTCGCGACTGAAAAGGGATGTGGCTCGCGGCGCAGACGGTGTTAAGCCGCCATGAGGGAGAAACGGGTCGAATGCGAGCGGCGGCGGCAGCGCAGAAGTAGCAGCGCAGGACCAGTGGGAGCGACAACAGTGAAGCCAAATACGCAGTCTGCCGCGCCTATGGATGAGATTTTGCTCACAAGGCTGAACGCCTTGTTGCCGTCGTCGTCGTCGTCGTCGTCGTCGTCGTCGTCGTCGTCGTCGTCGCTGTGCTTGTTGTTGTTGTTGTTGTTGTTGTTGTTGTTGTTGTTGTTGTTGTTGTTGTTGTTGTTAACAGGCTGGCCCAGTTCATCTGTTTCCAGGGCGGCGGTGTTGGGATTCGAAGGGAGCAGCGCAGGACGCTGTTATCGAGGCTGCGAATGACGATGTTGGCCTGCCCGTCGTTGGTGGTGGGGGGCTTGAAGTCGTATGGGTATGCGTCGCGGATTCGGCCACGAAGACAGCTGTCGCCGCCGTCGTAGGCTACCGGAAGTAAACAGCCGTGGATGCCGTCCAGCTTCTTCTCGTGGGATAGTAAAGCAGTGTATGAGGGAGGTGAGTGAGTAGGGAGGTGTGCCGGGAGTTAGAGGATGGTATGCGGCAGCGGTTGGATGTCAAAAACGGAGGTCGGTGTGGCCTGGTAGCAGGGGGTGTGGGGGAGATAGTGATTAGGAGTGAGCGCGCCGGGGTTCAGTCGGGGTAGATGGGCAAGAGCGTCGTTTTTTTTTGGCGGATAAAAGAGGGCGCCCAGGAAGGTGTGGACGGTAACCATGCAGATGGGGTATGGCGGACGAGGGTGGCCGGAGGTGACGAAAGTGAGGTGGAAGAAAGCGGGCAGCGTGGTAGTCAAGTTGAGAAGAGGTCTGTCTGTAAGGCCCGGTAGATAGCAGTAATATTTAGTGAGTAGCGTTGACGGTAGAACGGCGAAACAGGGCGGCGATGCTTCCGTAAGTAGGCAAGGCCGGTCCGTAGAACGATGGTGCGAGAAGGTTGGTAGGTGGGCAGCCCAGTCAGGTAGGTAGGTCTACGCCTTAGGACCTCAGGTCAGGCTGGTCAGG
The DNA here is from genome assembly GCA_027406005.1 of Colletotrichum horii. Classification (NCBI taxonomy): domain Eukaryota; kingdom Fungi; phylum Ascomycota; class Sordariomycetes; order Glomerellales; family Glomerellaceae; genus Colletotrichum; species Colletotrichum horii. The sequence goes on along the minus strand of JANVYB010000001.1, from coordinate 3,752,728 downwards.
CCAGGTGGGTGAGTCGAATCGCCGGATCTCGAGGTCGATGTCAGTGTCGAAGTCGCGGTCCGAGGTTATTTTGCGGTGGTTGTCTGTCGTTTTCTGGGCGCGAATTTCGGGGCAGCTCTACGGCAGACCAGCCAGACGGGTGTTAAAAAAGGAGGAAGCGTAGAGCCGGGACGATTATTCGCAGGTGTGTGTGTGTGTGTGTATGTGTGTGTCTTTTCTTGTTTTGTCTGGCGATGGTCCGATGGACGTGTCTTTGAGAAGCGGCACTGGTATGCTTTAGCGCATAATCTCTTGGGAGTGTATGGGAGATACGCCCAGTGCCACAGATAGATTCGAGGGACCGCGTGACCCCAGTGATGGGGAAGAACGGGACCTGGAGTCCACCAGATGAAGACAGACGAGATGCCGTGTTCTCAAGTGAGCAGGGGTGCGGGAAAATCAGACATGTGGATTGGGGGAAACCAGGCGGCGTGGACGTGGGAGCGACAGTGGGAGTACGTGGAAGGGACATGGACGACGTGTGGAGTTGGGAGGTACAAACATGGGATGGGGAAAGGAAGGGTCTGCTGCTAAGAACCTGGGGCCGTACGAAGCAGAAGGTGCCTTGCAAAGTTGCGCTGTCAGATGAGGCTAAAGCCATGTGCCGCAATGTATCGGTAAAGAGAGTCGCAGCAAGCATTGGGAGCAAAGCTACTTCCAGATACCTTGCCTTGCCTTCCCTCCTCTGCCCTACGTTACCTTGCCTTGCCTCACCAGCCGCCCGCCCTGCCTCGCTGCTTTTGTCCCCCTCCCCTCTAAATCCAGTCGAAAAGGAAAGTCCGACTCATGGAACGGATACATGACATGTCGTTCTGTCCGTCATCTGGCTTCTGATGCAATGGCACCAATCACAACTTTCAGCGAGGAGGGCAAGCGGCACTACCTTGGAAGAGTGCTAGATGGGTGTCTGGCGCAATAGTAGGGTGCCCAAGAAGGAGCAAGCGTCGAACCCCTCCCTACACCTGCGCATTTGGCTGGATCCCTGGGTCCCTGATTGAAATATGCTCATGCTCATACTCATGCTCGCCTTGGAGCGGGGAAAGGAAGATGGGATGGAACCTTGGGGCTTGCTTGCTTGCTAGGTAGCTGTTGTGCTGTCGCAGTGCGCGGTATCCTGCCATGCCGTCTTTTCTCTTCGGGGTGGAATGGAATAGAAAAGAATGAGGATTTGGGAGCGAGGGCGCAGTGAGGGGAAGTCGCCTGCGCGCGCGGGAAATGGAATAGCTGAAGTGAAGAAGTAATTAACGGCGGTGCTGCTGGAGCTGGAGTTAGAGCTGGAGCTGGCGTCGGTGCCAAATAGCCGCACCCAAAGCACTGGATGGAAAACGGGATGGAAGTGGAGGCTGAAGACAGGGATATGTCGAGGTACTCGCAGGTACTGCCTCTAGGCCAAGCCAGGCGTTGCCATACCTCAGGTAAGGTATCAAGACGGGCTTGCCCATAATCATAACATCTAGGCCGTTGGCGCAAACTCTGTTTGATGCCTTGTCTGCCAAGCTGCAACGTAGGTACTGTAGCTAGCTATACTATGCGTTGCGAAGTACCCAAGTGTCAAATAGCATAGGTACACCACGAAAATCTACCCCGTCTAACTTACAAGCACCACAAGAACAGTATCTGTGGGAGCCATCACATAAGTACCTAACTTCACCACCGCCCTCTCTCTGTCTCTTTTCCTGTCTCTCTTTCTCCCCCCTCCTTCCCTCCCCCGTCTCCCCACCCGTCCCTCTCTCCAACAGCGAAGGCCAAGGTCCAAGGGCCAATGCAGGGTAAGAGCAGAAGATTTCTTTTGTTCTGTGATTGGCCGCTTTTGCCGCGTCCGTCCAATTGCGATGCTGACAGCCCGGAAGATCCACTGCAGACCCGCCGGTGCCCGCGATGAGCCCATGCACTCGAGCCGCTAAGCCTCTAAGCCTCAATCCACTAGGCGGATCATCCAAGGGGGAGCTTGTCTATCATCGTTTTATTGGACAACACAAAAAAGCCAAGAAACAGACCCCGGTCGTCTCCAGAGGCTGGGGTTGGCCTCCTGCGAGCTGGACGAGTCACGGTGTTAACGTGCCGCGACGGATCGCTTAAGGTGAGAGGTGAGGTCTTCTCAAGTACTCCGCAGTGCCTAGTTCCAGAGCAAACAGAACATAGTGTAACATACCTAGGTAGGTGCGGATAGAGCACGCGCTCTGCTCTGGGCACAGTCGCCCACAGACCAAGGGCTCTCCGGTTTCGTTCCGTCTCCAGGTTGAGGAGCGGTTGGATCGCAATGTTACTGTAATTCAGCACAGGTAGGGTGCTCACTCACTGCTGGACTGACTAGGCCAAGCCAGACTCGATGCCAAATTTCGGCTTCACTCTCCCCACGGTTTTTGTTCAAGAAGAGTGCAATTCCGTGGGCGTTGTAGAGGGAGGAGAGGGGGGGGGGAAGCCTCATCTATTCAAAGTCCGCCACACCTTGGAGCCTTCTCGCAACCTTGAATCACCTTGTCAGACAAGAGCTGGTACAGGAGACAACCGGCGGCTTTGCGCCTCACCGCTAAGTCCGGTGAATTGGACTGGCTCAGGCACTCGGTCTCAGTCTCAGTCATGCCCGCCCAGGGCGCCTTCGATGGCGCGCAATCTCACCCCGGTCTACCTTACCTGCCTGCCTCCTTACCCCAGACGGGGATTTCTTCAGCGGAACGACGGCTGCCAGCCTCGGGTTCGTGGAATCGGCACCTTTGGTCCATTTTTGCCTTAGGTAAGCACCCGCCCAAAGCTATGTCTCTTCCCCTCCTCTTCCCATTGCCTGTCAAGGTTACCTCGACTTGATGACCAGCCTTTCCCCCTCATGAATGTGACCTTACTCGCTTCCTGCACTATATCATAGAATACCATGTCATATTCTTATGCGTAAGAGAGGACATTAGCGATGTCTAGAGTGGCTTATCAGCCAATGTTAACAAGTCTCTACGCAGTATACGTGAACAATGCCCATCCTATACCGCAGTCACTGCCCCCTCTATTCACCAGCAGACTCATGCAATTTGCACTTAATCTGACCTTGCTGCCTTAGTTTCGCAATTTCTGTGGTGACACCTGCGTCTCCCTGGCGCCGGTCATTTGAGTTTATCATGGCTGGGTTTCTCAAGATAATAGAGAGAAGACTGTGCGCAGAATCCTCTTCTGCACAGTGATGCCCTATTTACCGGGTGCGATAACGGAGCCGAGGCGAACTGCAAAGTAGAGGGGAGAACTGCAAAACGCCACACACCATTCTGACAACCACCAAATTGACCAACAGCCTCGGCTCACATTTACTAATTCTTTCTTGCTATAATTTGGCATACTCTTGATCAGCCAACCCGACTTTCCCGTCTCATCGTGACGCCCTCTCTATCTCTGACGTATCGATCTGCTCCGTCCACTTTCGACCCCGCAATGTCAGCTGCCGGTTCCATGCTCGCCGTCGTTTTCAACGGCCCCAAGAATGTTTCTGTCGAGCAACGACCAATTCCTACCAGTCAGTACAATATGCTGTGGTTTCAAACCACCGGCTAGTCAATATTGACAACCCGGCAGTCCAACATGAGGAGGATATAATCGTCAAAGTGCAGATGACGGCGTTGTGTGGCTCGTAAGACGTTCTGCGCCTCAATCAACATTGCGCTTTCACCATTCAACTGACAGCGCCCTAGGGAGTTGCATGTCTTCCGCGGCCACCAGCCGTCTGATACCGGATTCATCATGGGCCACGAGTTTACTGGCACAGTTGTGGAAAAGGGTCCTGGAGTATCTTCCCTCGAAATTGGTGACCGGGTTGTGACTCCTTTCACGGCCTCTTGGTCAGTTCTGACAACTCTTTCCACCCAGAGACTTCGGAACTGATATAACCTCTTTTGACCAGCATGAAGTGTTTCTACTGCGACAAGGGCTACTCATCCCGTTGCGTCAACAGCAAGTTGTTTGGTTGTCCCGCTCTCGATGGCGGGCAGGCTGAATATGTGCGTGTCCCTCACGCCGATGGCACCTCCATGAAGGCCCCCAGTACCATCTCCGATAAGGCCCTAATCCTGATGGCCGACATTTTCCCCACTGGCTTCTTCGGTGCGAAGAGTGGCTTCGCCATGCTCAAGGATCAGGAGAGATCGGATGCTACTGCTGTTGTGATCGGTTGCGGCCCAGTCGGTCTTTGTGCCATTATTGCCGCCCTCGAGTATCGTCCCAAGCATCTCTTTGCCATTGACAGTGTCGACAGTCGCCTGGAGTTGGCCAAAAATTTGGGTGCGGAGCCCTTGAACTTCATGACAGACCGTGCCGGAATGGAGAAGCGGATCAAGGAGGTAACGGAGGGCCGTGGAGCTGATGTTGTCATCGAAGTTGTTGGGCTCTCCCCTGCTCTGAGGACGGCATACGATGTGGTCAGACCGTTTGGCGTGATCAGTAGCATTGGCGTCCACAACGCTGAAGTGAGTAGTCGATACCAAACGACACATACTGTATGGCTTGCTGATTGGAGACGCAGATACCGTGGAACGGAGATGAGGCGTATAGGCGAGTATATTCAACCCGACAGTAAACCTGCTTATGTGCTGATACCCTCGAAAGCAAGAACCTGCGAGTCCAGATGGGGCGCTGCCCCGTGCGATCCATCTTCCCAGAGGCTCTCACCTTGCTGGAGAAGAAGCAAGACAAAGTTGGGTAGGTCAAGATTGTGCGGTGTTTGTCCGACAAGCCTTGCTGGGCAAAAGCGTCATCCTAGCTTCGCAATCTGACCGTGGCCAGGTTCATGTTCGACCGCATAATGCCTTTGCGCGATGCCGTAGAGGGATATGCGTTATTCGACCAGATGAAGGTCCAGAAGGTAATCTTCACGCCGTGACCAGGTCGCTCGAGCCGTTGAGTTACCGGCGATGGTGCCACTTCAGCAGGTCTTTGGGTGGGTGCACCAATATACCGCTGCTAAGCTGGGTTGGTATGGACAGAGTTAAATGCCGGGAGAAGGAAAAAAAGTCGGGTTGGGTGCGGTGGAAGTCTTTAGTTTTGCCTAGGCTTGACGATGCCTTCGTGCATGAGATAGTAGGAGACGGTCGAGTCATCGTGAACGACGGCAAGCAACAATCTCTTTTGGCGACCTGCACCACGCCAGTGTCTATCCGAGGTTGCATCTGAAATATTTGCCGAGTGAGTCATGCGAGGTAGGGCATCGATGGAATCAAATATGGTTGCGAACGAGGATAACGTCCACTGTTCGCTCAAGTGAACCGGTAGAACCCACTCAAACTCTGGCGCTTGGCTGGGACGTTTTCCTGTGACTTGTTCTTTCTCCAGGATCTCAATTTGCTCGTCGGGATGGATATACAGCCTGGTCGGCGGTAGACCGGTGATGACAGGTCGTGGACGAGGTCGACCATCATCGTGAAGTTGCACTTCGGTCCAGTCGTGTTGGTCCGTGAGGTTGCTGAGCACCAGAGCGGTCAAGTCGAGAAGATGTTGTTCAACAGCCATACTGAGGTGCAGCATCTGTAATAGGCCAAGCTTCGGAATGGAATTTGAACGCGAAAGCAATGTTGACTGATGAATTGTGCGATGAAGAGTTCTCAAGGTTCTCAGCCCAATGTGGGTTGTCTGGTTGCAGTGATATCCACCAATGATCGCATACAAAATTCAGTAGACCAATAAGCTGTAAGGTATGCATGTATCGCGGCGATTTTTCGATGATTCTCGGTGGCACTAGGAATTTGAAGGCTCGCCCCCCTTCACCTCTACCTTACTGTGGAGAGATAACATCGCCCAAGATTTTCTCTTTTTAATGAGTTTCCCCTTGCTTTTAGCTGTGATGTCCATTTCAGTTCCATTTGGAGCTGCAAGGGCAGGAGTCTCGGCTCGACCGGTCTAGACCTGCCTAGCTGCATTGTCGCATAGCGGACCGCGGCGCTTGGGTGCGTACACAGATTTGGGCAGACCAGTCGCCGTTTTCAGCCGCCTTTCCAGCCGCCTTTCCGTCGGGGGCGCTGGCAAGATGAGACAATGTGCAAATGCAAGCTTAGGCAAGGACCACTGGCGCACGCTGGTTGAGTACTCTACCAACAAGGGCTTCAATCTGACCTATGAAAGACTTTCCGAGGAAGCCTTAACGGTGCCTGCAAACTCCGAGGATTGGCATGTTGTCTGAGAGATGTAATGTTTATATTGTTGATCGACTTAGATTTGGAACTCCGAAATCACAGAAAGCCCAGAGGGGCCGGGGGTGGGGGGGAGAGACACAGAGAGAGAGCGAAGGGGGGGAGGAGGAAACGGCTCAGGTGGCACAGCGTTCCTTGCAAAGCTACGTAATGGTCGGGCTCTAGACCAACCAGCGGCCGCTGAAATGTTTGAGGAGGATGCCTGACCTCACCGCGCAGTTCACGTTCTGTAGTGGGATGGCGGGCGGGCTCTCGGAGCATTCTGAGTGTCGCAGCATGTACGCGACTTGACGTAACTGACCAGACATGCGACGGCTACTTGCTGGCTGCCAGTCCCTGCAAAGCTGGTGCTTGGGCACGTCGTTTCCGCCATACGAGCCAATTGGAAGTCTAGAACGGCCTGCATTGTGCGCCCAGGTCATCATAAAAACCAGAGTGCCATGAACTGCCACAGCGCCACCGCTTGTGGCCCCGTCCCCTCCGCCCCTTTCTCGCTCTCGCTCAGCCCGGCTCAATAAACTCTTGAGCTTTGCCTCAGAGAACAGACGCTTCGCAACGCTTTGCCAACCCACTTCGCACCATCTACTCTTTCATATTCAGCCTAGAGATACCCTACATCCTTCTTACTTGTTAAAACCCCAAGTCGAGCCTTTGCTTTATCAATTGTCTCTGCATCTTGTCCCGAACACCCTCCCTACCTATCCCGTGCTTTATTTCCTAGTTACCTCTCTGCACTCGCGGTTTCGTCTACTTCAGCTTAGTCCATCCATCGCGGCGCCACCATCTTTACCACTCCAGTACGATACCTTACCATATATCGAAATATCGACTTATCCCGGACGAAAGACGCACCACAGGATAGTTTCGCCCATCGGGAAACCAGAGCCAGAAGGGTTGATCTCGTCGCGAGGTGCTGCTCACCTTGACCAACGAATCGATACCTGTTCAAGACAGACATGTCCCAACCAGCGTCGTCGCTGAGCATCGGCGAGAAAGACAGGAACGCTCCCTCGGGCCAGTCAACAACAGATTCGAAGGCATCTTCCGAAGTCCACAAGCATGCCGATGACAACAAGAAACACGGTGTCGAAGGCACAGAGAGAATCCCTACAAATGCCGCCCAGGCGACTGTCGCCACCGCCGAGAAGGATCTATACGAACCCTACGATAATGGATATCACTTCCCTCCCAAGCACAATTGGAAACAGTCTCTGCGAATAGGCGCGAAGGCTTTCTGGAACTATACGTGGACACCGATTGGCTTCTTCGTTGTTCTTTATGGACTAAACGTCGTTGCGTGGGGCGGCATGTTGTTCCTCTTGCTTTGTAACGCGTCGCCAGCCATGTGCTACCCAACATGCAATGATATCAACTCCCCACGTCGGAAGTGGATCGAATGGGACTCACAGATCGTCAACGCACTGTTTTGCGTCACTGGCTTTGGACTGGCACCTTGGAGGCTTCGCGATCTGTACTTCCTCCTGCAATATCGCGTCCTCCGCAAACCAGAGGCGCTCTGTCGCTTGGCTGGCATACATCGCGGTTGGTTTCGACTCCCAGGTTCCGAAAATCTCCCGGTCAACGTTGGGCCGGAAACGGTAATCCAACTCTCGGACGACCGGCCACTTCTGCATATCCCGCATCCCGAGAAAGCAATCCCAAACCCACCACTAACAGGTGTCAGAGCGCCGCCTACTGCCATATGGAAGATGGACTTTGTCATTTGGTTCAACGTGTCGAACACGTTCCTGCAGTGCGTCTTATCGGGGTTCATGTGGGGTATGAATCGGTACAATCGGCCCAGCTGGGCCACGGGCTTGTTCGTCGCTCTGGCCTGCATCGCCGCTGCTACGGGTGGTCTGATGATGTTCCACGAGAGCAAGAAAGTCAAGAGCATTGAGGGTGTCCCAGTCAGTAAAGATGATCAAGAGCGGCTGGCGAGGGACAAGGAGTTAGGCATTCAACACTACAACAATATCAGGGATAAGCCTCCCAAGGAGAAGAAGTAAATGTGGTGGTTATTCGTGGGTTTCCTCCTTAGTGCCAATTAGAAGCACTTACATAATGTTTGGTAATACTGCTCAAGTATTGCATATAGTAATATCTGCGTTGGTGTCATCAAACGATGCTACGTGCGGCGCATCTCAAGCCGAGTGACAGTGAGGTGAAATTGTCACATTGTGGGTAGTGAGTATTGGTTTTGACGCCTTAATACATGGGGCAAGGGACTTGGATTACATCGCTACTCGTGCCAAGAGCTGCCAGGAACTAAATACTCCTGTCATTGAGCGCTCACGTCGGGATGATCTGGTGGCACGAAACATATTTCATGCTCCCCTATTCATATCGTAGCTCACGACTGCCGAAGTCATTTTGCAGCATTGTCTAAGCCTCGTACTGCTCGACCAGAAAGTCTAGGCAAGTGAACAATGGATACGGACATGAGCTAGCTTAGCTCCTTTCCAAGATACATACCATTAGGTTATAGATGAGAAATACCAGGCGTGCTGACTTTCCTAGACTGCCAGGCAATACATTCATGAATACAATGCAAAGTGCGATCTCTCACCCTTATGCCTTCTTTAGAACATCCGGTGCAAACACCTATCTGACCCTGGGTCACATGGAAGGCCTAGGGGTTGGTTCCTGCTGCGACAATGGCTGTGGAGATCCTCGAAGTGCCTACTAGGTAGGCACTAAGGGTCAGGTGCCCGACGTTCCCGCGGCAAGGTACCTGCGTCGAGGTACCTTTACCAGGAACCTCCCCTGTATGAATACGCCAGAGGTTGGTTCCTACGGCGTAAGCTCATTATCTGGACTACCTTAGGTACGCATGCGGTGTCCATTGCGATGACAAGATAAGGCACCGGCACCCCAAGGGTATGATTAGGCTCCCTGTTCACCTGCACTCCGCGTTCCGTATCCGCGTCCCGAGGGCGCCAGTTTCGCACCACGACCCTCAACCTTCAGCTTCCATCTTAGCTACCAACCTACCTTGACATCAGGATCCTGACCTCAGCCAACATTGAGAGCCGGTTGCTTAATTACGCCGTCGACAACCCAAACTCTACCTTTTCCCTGTCCCACTTCACTCTAGCCTCCGCTTGGGACGTTACTCCATCGCCCTCTGTGCATCTGCCGTACCTCTTTTGCCGTCATCCCGAATCCTATCCTGGGCACGCTTCTCTCAAGTGATCCAAAATGGCATCGCGGGCTCTCGTTCCGTTTCTCGTAGCCATGATGCTATTGACGGGTGTCTGCAATACCCTTCTTACCAAATACCAGGCAGGTCCATCCGCCAAAGTTGATTCTTGCCCGAAAGCTAATATTCCTACTCAGGATATGCAATGTGTCGCAAACTGCGACTCCAAAGACCCTTCAAAGCGATCCTACTTTAACCAGCCCGTCCTCCAAACGGCGCAGATGTTTGTTGGTGAGATGGGCTGTTGGTTGGTAGTAGGGCTGATGAACCTCTATCACCGATTCCGCCCTGGAGCATCTCGCGAGGGATATGAAGCTGTCAATACCAATGACACGGACGACGCGAACACTGCACTTGTCGCGAACTCTGATGGGAGACCGAAGCCCCAGGGCAACGAAGGTAACGGCGCCATCCTCCGCGGTCCCCGTATCCTCTTGCTGGCTCTCCCTGCTGTCTGCGACATCCTTGGAACAACATTGATGAATATCGGCCTACTCCTCGTTGTTGCCTCGATCTACCAAATGACTCGCGGAGCTCTTGTTCTCTTTGTTGGGCTGTTCAGTGTCATCTTCCTCCGCAGACATCTCTACCTCTTTCAGTGGTTATCTCTTGTGGGTGTTGTCTTCGGTGTTGCCATTGTCGGCCTGGCCGGCGCCATCTATCACGAGGACAAGAACACACGTAGTGCTGAGGACGAAGGTGCTCCAGCGTCCAACGCACTGCTCTCTGTCATCGGTGTGTTGTTGATTGCTGGGGCCCAGATATTCACAGCGACCCAATTTGTGCTAGAGGAGTGGATCCTCGAAAGATCAGCCATAGAACCCATCAGAGTTGTCGGTTGGGAGGGTCTATTCGGCTTCATCGTTACAGTCATTGGCATGATTGTCCTGCACCTCGCTATCGGTCGCACTGACGCTGGTCATAATGGGTACTTTGACATGGTTGAAGGCTGGAGGCAGCTTACCGAGAATCGAGCCATCGGTGTGTCCAGCATCCTGATCATGATCAGTATCGGGTAAGCTTCTTGTTATCACGCAGTATCGGCAGCTACTAACGTCATCGCGATCAAGTGGATTCAACTTCTTCGGGCTATCGGTTACGAGGAGTGTCTCCGCCACTTCCAGATCTACCATTGACACTTGCAGAACACTGTTCATCTGGATCGTCTCTCTCGGCCTGCGCTGGGAGACATTCAAGTGGCTGCAAGTTGCTGGTTTCGCCCTCCTCGTCTATTTTACGTTCCTCTTCAACGGCATCGTCCAACCCCCTTTCAAGTTCCTCGTCCCGGAAGAAGAGGTAGAGGAGTTGTTACCGGAAGACCCTATCGAACACCAGTAGGTTTGTCTGTACAAGATGTCCCAATTGCAGCTTTTATGCCCGGCACCGCAACTACATTTACTACAAGACAGTGGGGGTTCTTTGTTTCCACATCTAGATGCAAAACAGTGGCGATGTAGGTGGTAGATGGGAGCACTAGGCATAGCTTCGTGGCGTAAGGGCATTTGTACTAAGTGAATTACGAAAGGAACGTACTCCATGTCTAAGAAAGATCATTCAGTTTGAGAGGAAGAGTAACTAGTGTATTTCGCCTGACGACTGATCCCACGCCCGTAGAAGCAACGTCAGATATGCGGCCTTCGATGCGAGAGCTAATAGCTGGCAGGCGCCTGAGTGAAGTCATCTCCGAACACCTCAAACGCCGCCCAAATGCAGCATGTCATGTAAACTCCAAAGCCCTTGGTGAAAAAGATAATAATAAAAAAAGGTCCGCATGGCTCAATCGTGTAACATACCGATCAGGGCAGATGTCATAAGGTGGCGGTTAAGTGACGTTGCAAAGCAGCTCAGCCTCGAGGATGAACTTGCCCTCCTTATATTTTTCAGTCGCTTCGTATGCCTTGTCGTACTTCCAGCCAACCGTCTCCTTGCACTGCTTGCAAGTGATATCGCGCACAATGTGGCGTCCAGTCGTCATGTTTCGCTCGCTCGGCTCGCCCGTCTCGATATTGACGACGGTATTGAAGAGGTAGGCTTTCCCATGCTGGCCTCGGAAGTTCTGGTCATATGGACATTTGGCGGTTAGCGGAGTCTGGCTCAAGCAGATCAGAGGGGAGGGGGATGGGCCCTGTTTATCCTCCCGTGTGGCTGTCATCGTCACACCTGTCGCCATCTCTACACCATACCGGACAGGGGAGTCGCACATACCCGGCTGATGATATCTTCATGGTTAGAGAGATGTGCTTTGCACGTCTTGCAGCCGTATACCTTGCTGCTGTTCAAATATGTGTTGTATGCCAAGCCCATTGTAAGGAAGCCTCCCTCTGCGATGGCGACGGGAGGCTGGGGAAACTTGGTGTAGTAAGCTTGCCACAAGTGCCGTCAGCGTTGCCGAATCCCCAATCGCAAGCCCAGTCGCCAGTGTTCAAGATAATGCCTCGCAATCTGCTGTTGTGAAGGGGAGGGAAAACAACTCAATACGCTCCAGACCACAATGAAAGTAACGTGAAAATAGGCAAGTTACCAGCAGTAACTGACGGCGCAAGTAGGCTTGAAAGAGAAGGATGCGGGGGAGGGATTGCGGTTGAGAGGAAGGGACAGAGGGAAGGCAAGGTACCAAACTGGATAAGGTACCTGCAGGTAGTCAGGTGGGGATGGATAAGGATAAGATAAGAAAGGGATGGATGTACCCAGTGTGCCTGTTTTGTTGGCAAGTGTACCTTTAGGCATGCCCCGGTTGAGGCTAAGTGGAAGCTAGGTGGTCAAAGCAGTGCGAAGGTCGTTAGTGAGCAAACCGGCAGTGTACCTGATTCACGCTAGGAGTGCAGTTGACATTTCATCACCAGCTTCCCACATAGGCTCTCAAGCACGAGCAACGCTTGCCAGCATTGATGGGCCAGGCGTTTGGTGAGGTATCTAGCGGCTTGGTACCATCTCTCTTCTGAACTACCCTACATAAGTCGCGTATCTACACAGCCTTCGGTTGAGAGCTCCCTATATGTACATTGAACAGGATCCAGCTGAGCCTTTCCCGCCTGGCTCAGATCTCTGACGTCTCGGACTTGGGTTGTCTATATGGCCTGGCTTCTCTTATTTTGAGCAGGCTCCTCTTGTCCGTTGTGGATTCTCAATTGTGAGACTGGAGGTTTGCACTCTCATCTTTCTCCTTCTACCACGAGAAAGCTTCCTCGTTGAAGTCAATGGCGGTATCGTGCTGGCGATCGCGGACAGCGCGGCGGACCTCGTCGCTGAGGGCACCTGGGCCACACACGCTGATACCCATAGTGCCGATCTGGGATTCCTGCTCCGCCCGGATGAGTGTCTCGATGTTGGGACGGCCAGGAAACATTTGTACAGTGGCTGACGGGCTGTGAATCTCCTTGGTTGAACGCGGACGGCTGACGAAAAGCATGATGCGGAGAATGTCGCGGCGCTTCTCCATAGCCAGAATTTCCGTCATCCAAGGACGAATCCACTCGAGATGCTCAGGGCTCTGGATAATCCAGACGAGAACCACCTTCCGAGCAGCCACTGTTCCGTTTGCGTAGCCGGCAACGAGGTCACGAACGTGGGGAACCTGGTGAGTGATTCCAACACCACCAGCAAACAGCATGACAGTACCATATGAGCGCATGCCGTGGAGACCGCCGTAGGGCCCTTCAATCATGCAAGACGTTGTCATGCGGCCATCGGGGCATGCTGCGGCCTTGCGGTAGAGTGTGTCCGTCATTCCAGTGCGAGCGCGGATGATGAAGGACATGGTAGTCTTGCGCATGGTCAGGATATCCTGACGGTTGAGGGACATCTTCTCGGCTTGGGGATCCTCAGCCTCTTCGGCCCACGCCACGGAGAACGGATGTGACTGCCACCAACTCAGTGAAGGCAGGTACATGTAAGCATGCTGGCCCGGACCGAAGGTCCAGGGGCGGGCCATAGTGACCGTCACACGGCATGCATTGCCAGGGAGTGCTTCAACAAGCGCCTTGCTCCCTCCATGACCGACATTGCCGTAGAAGACACGGGCAGCGCGCCAAACCCGATCGCCGGCCCAGAAGATGACGACAGGCCACAGGTACTTCAATTGAGGCAGAGCCTTCATCTGCAGGTGATACCAAGTTCCAACGACCGCAGCGATAGCCAGCAGGATGTGCAGCAGCTTGAAAGTCTCGTAGAAGGCATGGCGGATAGGGCTGGATGCCTGAATGCCAAGGGCGACAAAGGCACAGGTTGCCTGTGTCGCTGTCAGTTTCCACATCACACGCCTGAGGCCATTCCACTTACGACAAAGCCGAAGAGCAAGAAAGGAACGGCGATGATGGACTGCCAGCCAGACTCCCAGCTGGAAGTCTGAGCCTTGTTGGCCCACCAGGCTAGAGTGTGGGCCACGGCCTCCAGAATAACGATGCGACCGAACCAACGGTGCAGCAGATTGAAGGTGTCAAATGAGATGCCAAGCAGCTTGATCAGGGGGTTGTTGCGTCCAGCCATCAAGAACAAGGGAATCTATGTTTAGTCAGCATGTCTTCAGCAGACAAATTTGTGTTTGCTCGCAAACAAGCAAACACACCCTCGCCCTGTCCCGCCCAATACCCGGGACAGACCATGAGAATCAGCACGCACCATGTTTACGACAGCGAGGGTGCCGGTCCTGTTTCGAAGCTGGCTAGCCGCAGCAGCAAATGAGCCGGCGAAGGGAATGTTGATGACGCAGAAGGCAATGTTGGTGCCTAGGTAGCCGGCGAGGAACAAGAGCTGCAGACGACTGGGCAAGGTTCCAACATTGATCGCGCTGCTCATCTGGATTTCGCGGTTGTGGCGCTTGCTGAAAATGGGGGCGTAGAGAACATTTCTCTTGATCCAGGCGAATTTGGAATCGGTTTCGACGAAGTACCGTTGGTTGTCGTTGTTGAGGCAGGCGACAGTGCGTACGTACTTAACGATGACCGTCCAAACTCTCCAGATGATGACGGCAGCCGAGGTACAGGCGATGATATAGTACAGGTAGTTGGAAAGGGCCTTGTTTTCCAGAGCAGCATTGATCGCTGCCTGTTGGGCCTCGGGCGACTGGGTGCCGCCGCCGCCAGCCATCTTGACGGATTCGGTTGACGGGAAGTTGATGGCACACCAAGTACAAGAGTAAGGAAGTGGTGGATTCGTAGTCGTTACGGCTGTCGTCTTCCCAGTCGAATATCGGTCGGTCGTTGTCCAGCAAGATCGCAGGCAGATATCGGAGAATCAAAGGACGTCGCACGTTGGTACCTTGTATAAGAGAAGAAAAGAACCCGTGGGTAGCGGCAAAGAGGTCGTAGAAGTTAATAACCCGCGTAGACAATACGTTGATCGTTTGTTCGGTGTTTGGAAATATCACGAAACCGGTGCGATGGGTACTTCCTGGGAATGGCTGTGGGAAAAGTAACGTCGAAAGGTGCAGTCAATGCAGGGGAGGTCAAGATGACAGCAGGATGGGAAAAGAAGAAAGAAAAAGACGTCTTGATAATCGACGTCACAAGTGAGCCCAGGCCTGAGAAGGGTGAGGGAAAGGGAAGGACAAGAAGAAAATTTACTCGTGATCGAGCAAGTGAATGAGCCGTGTGGGGGAGGGAAGAAGTAGAAGAGATGAAGTAGTGAGGTGGAAGGTGAGCGCGGGACTGGTGGTGTAAGTAGCAAAAGCAGACGCCGTGCTTTTTGTGTGGGGGGGTCTCACTACTGAGGTAGGCCGACCCAAATCGACGCGCACTCACAGAGCGGAGCGACAGACACTAGGCTACCACTATTTACTGCGAAGGCAAGGAACGGCAAGCAAAGGCCTTCAGTAGGTGCCCTTCTTGCCGGAGGGGTGTACGGTCAAGGCAAGTGGAGAGGTGTGCGAGCTGATACGAAAACCCTAGTCAATAACGACTAAAACACCATTTTTACACTGCAAGAGGATCCTGGATCCACTGATGTGGGCATCCCCAGATAGATGGAAAGATGGAAGGGGATCATCTTGCCTGTGCCTGCCTTGTAACTTCCTGGTGCTGCCCTATTCGTACGTACTGCGGTACTGCAGAGTACCTAGTCAAGGGTCGGATTGAGAACAGTCGTTCATGATCGAGGCGTCCGGCCGGCAGCTGGCCTGGTTCCCTGGCTCCGGGTCCCTAACAAGAAGGCCGTCCTCATCACGCAAGTTAAGTCGAGACGAGGCGCGGTCACGGCCCCTGCAGGGCGACGCATGGCAGCGCCAGGCTCGACAGGGTGCTCGGCAAGGGCGCCCGAATTTGTTCGCAGGAGCCGGACGGCAGTTGGCTCACTCACCGCGTCCATGCCAGGACTGCGCCGTATACACTCACACGCAATGAGGTTGCAACTGTGACAGTCGTTCCTGGTTGACGGCGGCACTGCAATGCAAAGGCCAACGGGGACAGACACACGACACACGACACACGTCGCCCCTTGTCGGCCGAGATGGGAGGGAGGATTTGCGAGGACGGGATGGCATGGCACGAGCGTGAACGAGGACGACTGGCCTTAGCAAGGATTGCATGGTTGGGTTCGGGCAGGACGATGAATAGGAGCAAGGATCAGCATCTGGGCAGGCGACGGAGGCGAAAGGACATCAGCGAGGGCCGAGGGGCAAGGATGACGGCAGGGACCAGGGGGGTCTTCTCGATGCCATACGGATATACTACGCAGTACGCAGTACTACGCAGTACGTACTGCATACCTACTGCGTAGATCAAGGAGCGAAGACGCAGGGGAGCGCTCAGGAGTGACAAGGGCCAATGCTCAGCACTATACCTGGATCAGACCTTGTTTTTTCCTCTCCCATCTGGGTTTTCTTCTCTCTGCCATTTCGTTACTTTTTTTGGTCCGCCTTTTTGCCTGACGCAGCAAGCATCTCACAGAGTTTTGGTCCTACCCAAGCGAACAACAAGGAGAAGTAGCTCGGAGCCGGAATACCTAATTTGAAGTAAGGGAGGCGAGGTATAATTTTGGCCGTTGCTTAGGTAAATGTGGAAGCTGTCATTGGGCCCGGCGCGGTGCAGTGCAGTGCGGCGCGGCGGCACCCCACCAGCCCCTGGCCAAGGCCGGCGGTTGCAGTGGTGATTGGCCACAAGATGAATCCGTACCTTGCAGCTGGTGCCATATCTGACTCTGGTCCAGGGGCAGCGCTGAACAAATCAACCACACGACGCAACGACGCAGTCAGACTGTAACTTCAACTGCAGACCTGCCAGCAACCGGCCACCGGGGCCGCACACGCGTGACGGCGGAACATCCGAAGTCTACGAATGCCAGCTGAGCTCCCCTCCCCTCACCATTCTTATCAGTTGGGGTGGCGATGGGTCTTGGCCGCGTGTCAGTATTCGTCCATGCTACCTAAATATCCTCATTGTACATCATCATGTCCAGTTCGTCGAGATGAGGAGACGCGGACATACCACAAACCGGCCGCGCAGCTATGCTGGACTGAGCGAGCGCTGGTGCGCCGTCGTTGGCGTTCTGACCGGTGGCGGGGAAGTGGAGTCTCTGAGCCTCTGAAACAAGCCGCTTCTGCGGCTACCTTACCTATCTAGGTGCCTTACCTTATTAAGATGTACTTCCAAAGGATACCTGATGGGCTATTTCTGCCATACCTACAGGCTACGAGCAGTGTGAGTGGTGTATACTGCGTAGTAAGGTACAACCGCGAAATGAGGGGCCGGTGGGGTGCGGGATGCTATCCATGACTGGACCTTCGCAGCGGATAGTCAAGCGGCCAAACGACGACCGGCCTTCCAATGGAATCTCCGTCTTGCGCCATTCCTGCGGCCTTGCAGATTGTGATTGCGCAAGTCCAGACGAGCCAACACATCCGTTTGTGTCACCCCATGTGCGTCTCGGTCTTGTCAGGGAAGGATCAGCCGAGAAAGCCCCCGACAACATCGGATCTGCAAGCCTTGCTTGCCGCGTGCACGGCAGGTGCTTACCAGCAGCCTCGACCAATCGAACAATTCCGTCGACCCTCCCAGAGTCAAGGCACAGCAGCGCCAAACTCTGCCGCCGTACTTACTGCGTACTAAGTAAGTCAGGTATGCATCTGGAATCCGTCAGTCTCACGCCGCGACACAGAGACTCAGCCAGAAACCCACCCTTTCTTGGGCCTTGTCCTTTTCATCCGGTCTCCTGACACCATCAAACTGCACAGCGTCGTCATACCCCCATCGAGTCCCCCGAAACAAGAAGCCAATCGCCCCGTTGCCGCCGGCGCGAAGCAACCAGACCCGATGTCTCTCTCGGCTGGACTTGTCCGCCTGTGACTTCTTATGTCTGGGGTGCTGTCTGGGAAACGGCGGGATGGTGGGGGTTGATGCGTATGGGCATCCCAGAGAGAAGCTTCTCGTCGGGAGCCACTACGGATAGCTACAATCGATTCCAGCCCGTTGGGGCTGATGCGAGCTGACCATCACTGTCTGTCAGCCGCATCATCGGATTTCCACCTCTTCTTGTCACTGGGTTCTCGCCGACTGCAGACAGCAACTGTACCGTCGTCATACACCCGTACACGACGATTGGTTGTATATCGGATGTCCCGTGTTATCCGTATATGCAGCTGCCTGCATCTCCCAATGTCCGCATCGACTTCTTTCTTGCTCAGGGGTCTTCCTTTAGAGATGTACATACAGAGGGTGGTCTTGGAAGGGTGTGGCCATTGGTCGCGCAGATCACAAACAAAACGCGATAATGATGAGACGCCGAATTCTGTCCTTTTTTTTTTCTACCTACCTTGAGAAGACGACGTTTCATGACTTCCGTTTTCACCCACGGGTTTGATACGGGAAGATATGGGACAAGTCAAGCCAACTCGGAACGTTCCTATGTTTCTCGGGGACATCGCCGCGCGCGGGCCTTGACTCGAGCGGCGCCGCCAGTAGGACTAAGGTAACTACAGTCCTCCAGCATAATCTTTGCCCTGTCGGTACCGCCCTCAGTGACCTACTAGGGCGCCTTGCTCAGATCGACGAAGAAGTCGAGAAACGTATCGCGGGATAGAGCAGTTTTTATATCAGTACTTTAGAGTACTAAAACGTGAGACGTTCCGTACCCTCGTCGGAACCTCAAAAAGCCCTGTTGATTGGCCCCGGGCAGGTCTTGCAGGGACAATATTAACCGTGGAAGACTGTACGCATATGGGCTTGACCGTTGACACGAGGAGTCAAGAATGGACGAGCAGGCCGGGCCTCCAGCCCCTATGGCTGACGACTAGTGACGACCGACCGCGTGGGGGGTCTGCAGATTGGCTGGTCATTTGGCTGCAGACCACCCGCAGTGCCATCGCCATTGGATCGCATTCTGAGACGACAACGACGTGCACTCGTGGCGGCGCTGCACGATGTGTTTTCCTTGTCGCCTATGCCGTGCATGGTAATGGCGAATTTCTCAAGAGTCTGCGAGCACACCTTAGTTGTCCGTCCACCTATCGTCTCAAGCCGCTCCAAGGCCCCAAATATGCTCACCGTCGAGGACATGTTGAGAGTTTTTCTCGGCGGTCGCGGGTGCGGCCGATTCGTTAAAATGCATGAGATACATTGCAATTAAAGTGCAGCGTCGTAGTTGGCCGGGGCTCACCCCTCGGATTGTCGAGAACGATGCCGTTTGATGATCTGCCCACTGGTTGGATGCGTCCGACGTAGTCAATTTCCCTGCTGCCCAGCCGCTAGCTGGGACACCACCGTCGTTACCCTGCCGCGAGTCTTTTCCCCAGACCTGAACCCTCGCTTGCTGCATAAGGCTTTGTCCCGCTATCATGCCATCTTGGTCAACTTCAGTCAACATGAACAACATCTAGAAGCGGTCTTGCGACGCTCCAGCTTGTGGCTTGTCGCTGGGACGAGTTGTTCATATCCACGCACACCCACGCGAATGCCGCCCCGTCTCATCTCATCCTGAAGCAATTGGCATTCACCACACCGGTCAAGACCAGAGTGATACACCGGACAGGTTCCGCCACTCGCCAATTGGTAGTCGAGATCTTGTTGATGCGCATGTTTCTCATCCCAACTATGTCGCCAATGTGATTAACAATCACCATCTTTTCGGCCCGGGGCATTGGCGATGGCAGCCCGCCCAGACGAGAAACGCATCACATCGCCCCGTCGTCTGAACGATTCAACCCGTCCTTGCATGCTTCACGCCATTCACCTGGGCGTCCATCCACATCGTCTGCTGTTGGGCTACTGGGGTGCTCGCCGAGATAACCGTTCGCTCGTTACAAGTGCGTCGCTCGGCCTTGAAGGGTCGGGCTGCATTTTGGGAATACGTGATCTTGAGGGCGCCCGGCGAGGATTGTTCCATCCTCTGATCCATCCACAAGAGCCATTGTATATCCACGCGGGCGCCGCACTAAAAAGCATGGTTTCGGAGCCGGAAGACATGGTCCTATGGATGGAAGGAGAAGAGACCTGGGATTAGAAAGAACTACCTAAGAAGTAGACACCCCTGTCGAGCAGTGCATCTCACCTCCACATGGACAAGGTAATGAAACATGAACTGACAGATGTTCTGAATCCCTTCGACCATTCCGTCTGGCCGAAAACGAAGTTTTCAATTTACTTGTTGCTGCGCTCATTACAATCCTAGTTCATCATCCTCCTCAAGGCCAGTCATGTTGCCCGTGATAGTCAACTCTGTCAGAACCCTGCGGCGGCCTGTCTCGCCGCGTCGGGTCGGACGCCGGCTACCTCTCCGGGCCTTGACAGCCAGCTTGCCTAACTGGGACTTGCCCTTGCGGTTCTCCTGACCCAGCACTCTTGGTCTTTCCACCTTGCCATCCTCACATGGCTCGTCCGGGGCCTTTCTCTTCGCGGCTCGGTGCCATCCCCCACGGCGCTCGTCCAATTTGCCGGGCTTGGCCTTAACGTCGTCCGTAGCGATAAAAAGCCTACGTCTGTCATCTAGCCCCGTCGCAGCCATCGGCACATGTGTCTCTACCCGGGCCACTGGGATGTGTTCCCTCACACTGCGATCTCGATTGCTTCGACCGGGTAGATCAGCGGCAAGCCCAACGGCAGTCCGTGACTTCGCAGCTGGACTCAGAGCGATCCACTCGCTGATGCCCTCCTCCCATCTGAACCCAGCGAAAGCAGCCCTTGCGCCTAGAGATTCCGGGATTATGTCCTGCTCTGATGATGCACCCATCAGGGCTTCTGCAAAAACAAGATCACGCAGGTCATCGGTTTTCTGTGCCAGTGGGAAAGCGCCATCGCTGCTCAGCGTGACAAGTTGAGGGATATGCAGCTCGTCGATGAGCTTGCAAATCGCCGCAAAGTACTGACTGCTGGATGGCCCAGCAGTTGCTTTGCCGCAGCAATGAGCTACCGAGCACGTGAGGGCAACGGTGATATCGTGAAGCTGGCTGTGTTGCTTGTCTGTTTGGTCGTTGGATCGATGCGATTGGCACTCTGCTGCCCATATATTCTTCAATGCTGATTTCGCCGTGTTGTAGGCTGTCGTGGTGGAATCCGAGGCGAGGTAGCTGGTTAGCAGCAAAGGATACAGTGCATCGCCTCCACCTCCTTTGCTTGTCACAAAGGCCAGGGCTTCTTGGATTACGTAGGAAACCCGACGAGTCGTTTCGTCCACGCGCATCGCAATCCCAAGTCTTCGTGATATCATGGCCATGGCTGATAGAGCTCCGAGCACGCCCGTCAAAGTCAGCTTCGCAGCACCCTCGCGTGTACTAATGCCACTCGCCTTCCGTCCCCTCCGTCTGCCAAATGCACAGAGGGACAGCAATCCAAGTCCCACCGATGCAAAACGAATCGCCGAAGGATTCGTCTGTTCGTCTAGCATAGACGATGCGGACGCTGTCCATAGCGAGCCAAGTGCCTTTGTCGATAGTGTACTCCCGTGGAGGTGGCCTTGAGACAACAAAACGGATATAGATTTAAGCAAGTACGGCATAGTATCGGCGTTGGTTGCAAGGTCGGACACCACCATCAAACCGTCACCTTGGCCTTTGGTGTCGGATCCATCACCGTCTCTCCGAGCCTTGGTGAAGCGACGTCCTAGGAAGGCCTCCATGATATCTCCAGATTCTTGATAGTACCCAACCTTTTTACAGTGATGGATGAGGATGCGAATGAATTCTTCGTCGAGGGTGCCGTCATCAATGACCCCTCGCAAGAGGAAGATTGCGTGAGCCCTCAACAGCAACCCTAGGGGGCCCCATCCGTGACCAGCGCCGCCCAAGGCTTCCAACTCGTCGTATACAAGAAGTGAATAACTGACTTTCTTGATCGAGGAAACTGACCCGCAAGCTTCTGACTCGAGCTTCTCCCAAGCATCGATTTCTGCCGTGCGAGAGGGAACCTTCCGAATGCTCATTGCCAAAAGTGACTTCTTATGAACCAAGGGCTTGCCGGTCGGGGTTGCACGTAGCAATACATCCAGATCGTGAAGAATCCCCTCATATAGTTGATACTTCGAGAGCGAATAACTGTGTCTCAATCGCTCCAGTTGACTCAGAGCTGAGTCCAATCGTCCCTTTCTCATGAATCTTGGCGCCATGGAAGCGGTTGCTGTCTCTTCGTGTACAGATGTGGCGGGAAATGTTGCACCAAGCTCATGATATCTCACTTTCCGTAGAACTGGGGTTGGTACGTTGGGCACACTAGACTGAGGATCTTGGCGTGAAGAACGGGCGGGTCGTATTGATGCTTTCGATGATGATTGAGTGGCTGCTGCACCGGTCCTCAGCGTTGGGGATGCTTTCCTCGAATATGTACGTTGCGGGCGTCTGTTCAGATCACCTGATGTGGTTGCGTTGCCGATCTTCGTTTTCTTGGCTGGCGGCTGCGGGTTTACTTGGGCGATTCCGGCTCGGCAGGGTCCTTCATTCCAAGCTGCGTTTTCAGCATCTGAGATCTTCCGTAAAGCAATGATGCGAGAGTTTAAAGGCCGTAAGAGCCGCCTGCATCTTGAAGCAGTCCATGTCATATTTGGGAGCCCGTAATAATCTCGATCATCATTCGAGGGCCCGCTAGAGGCGGTTTTTTGTTTGTCGAAAGCTTCGATACGCGCCATGCCGATGGCGACCTGCTTGGATGGGCTGTTTGCCCAGGAAGTATGTCGAAGACAAATGAATAGAGTCCAAGTCCCCCAGCCAGTGCTCTGCAACGCCGTTGAATGACGTAAGTGGTAAAGATGATGCAAATAGTATCCGTGATGGTCCGCAACGGTGAAGCAAACCTGGGACGATGTGTTCCCCAAGAGATACTAAATTATGAGAACAAGGCGAACACATAAAACAAATAAGAATAGAAAAGACAGAGCTCAAAGTCTGATGAAAAAGTCGAATGGTTGATGCTGGTCGAACGAGGTCACGCTGTAGTCCGTTCACTGTTTGATTCGTCCGTCTTTCCCATCTCAATATTTACTTTGTCGCTAAGTAAACAAGATTACTTAAGATACTGGTACCTAGGTAACAGCGGCCCCTGGAGTGGGTTACATCAGCCGATAGCTCGCGTGTGCCTTACACTGTATTACCTAAGAGCCGCCCTAGAACGACTGTGACGCCGATACCCAGCCCACCGCGGCTGGAGCTGGAGCTGGAGCTGGAGCGGCACGGTGCTCCCTCTCCCCCGAAAAAACCGAACGTAGCTCCAATACGCCGGCCCGGTGCATTGCCGTCACGACTTTTTTTTTCTACAAGCGAATTTTTTTTCTTCGCAGTAAAAGCTCTTGTTCACTCCACACACCCGCAAAATCCAGGTTGGCCGTTCGGGTTGGAACATTTACCTTCTCAGGCCCCTATCCTTTTTTCTTTTAAACCCCTTCACTCGGAGTCGTCTGTATCTAAGGTACTGACGCTTCTCACCCTCCGCGTTGTTTTGGTGGGTTGTGCGATTGTTGGAATTCAACCCCTCTCTTCCCTAAGGTTTTACTTCTCCAGCCGCAACCAATCACTCGAGGAAGACTGTCTTCTCAAAACGAGAAATCAAATCGTTGTGCACGAGAGAAGTTCAAATGTCACACTCCGATCAACCCACAGGCAAAGGTATTGCCCGTTACAGCGCTTGCTTCTTGATCGAGTCCAAGCTAAATAAAAGCCATCTACCCAGACAATGCCACAAACGAGCCTGAGCTTCCCGCCGAGGGCCAGGTCGAGGCTCAGCCCGAGGGCGCTGAGGTCGACCAAGGTCTAGAAGCATTGATCAATCTCACCATCAAGCTCCCTCACGAACCCGGTCAGATGCAGATCACGGTTAGCCGCCTAGCACATGCCCACTCGCAAGTACACAAATCGCTGATTGCCTGGTCCACTGCAGGTCTCTCCTCAAGAGCAGGTCCATGAAGTTCGGCAGTCCATTATCGACTTGCCTGTGGCGTTCCAGTACACCTGCTTCCACTTGGAACATCGAGGCGAGCGCATCAACGACTTCCTTCCTATCTCGGATATCCAAGGCTTGAGCGAGGACCCCGAAGTCACGCTGGTTGAGGAGCCTTACACCGAGAAGGAGGCTCGCATACATCTTGTTCGGATTAGAGAGCTCATTGGTGCCGCCGGAGACCGTACCGACGCTGTCCAAGGTGTTCTCCCCGGCCTATCTCTTCTCGACACTGTCGAGCCACCGTCGGAAGAGCAGTCCAATGGAGAACAGATCCAATCCCAAGCCGCCAAGGACAGTGCCACTAAGAATGAGTACACCTTTGGTGCGCCGGTTCCGCTTTCCACTCTGCTCCCCCCAGCGCCCGAGGAAGAAGCTCCGAAGACCATCAAGTCTATCTCTTTGTCGGCCTGGAACCCCCCGCCCCCTCACCTCAAGCAACGAGGCCACCTCTTGTACCTTGTGGCCACGACCAATGAGGGCGAGCAGCACCAGATTACAGCTCATGTTGGCGGCTTCTTCGTCAACAAGTCCTCCAACCAGAAGTTCGATCCCTTTCCTCGACCTGCTCCTAAAGGCCAGTCGGCTCACTCACTGCTGAATCTGCTTGACCTCATTTCACCATCTTTCTCGGCCTCTTTCTTGAAATTCCAGGAGTTCAACAGCCTTAAGGACCCATTGGCGACATTCCAAATCACCAATGCCATTCCCTCGGCGCCATGGATCGTACCTTCGGCGTCTTCCCCACTATGCGCCCATTCTGCCGACCCCACACGGTCCCAAGAAACATACTTGATTGCAGGTGCCGATAACACAGACACTTTGCGGGACTGGAATGAAGAATTCCAGTCAGCGAGAGAGCTGCCAAAAGAGACCGTCCAAGACAGAGTCTTCCGCGAGCGTCTTATGTCCAAACTTTTCGCTGACTACAACGACGCTGCCACTCGAGGTGCGGTCTTAGTTGCTCGCGGAGAGGTCGCCCCCCTAAACCCCACGGAATGCAAGGATGCTCAGATCTTTGTATACAACAATGTCTTCTTCTCATTTGGTGCCGACGGCGTGGGCACGTTCACTTCCGAGGGAGGCGATGAGGCTGCCCGTGTTGCAACTGGCAAGGACGTGGCTGGTGTCAGGCTGGTGAACCAGCTGGACATCGATGGCCTCTTCACCCCTGCCACGGTCGTTGTCGACTACCTTGGTAAACGCATCGTTGGCCAGAGTATCGTGCCTGGCATTTTCAAGCAGAGGGACCCTGGCGAAAACCAAATCGATTATGGCGCTGTTGACGGCAAAGATGTTGTCGCGTCTGACGAGCGATTCGTGTCTGTTTTCGAAAAGCTGTCGCGCGCTCTCAGGGTCAAGAGGCATGCTGTCTGGGACAAGGATGGCAAGCGCGTCGACCTGGAGGCCAGCGTCGAGACCAAGGGCTTAATGGGCACAGACGGAAGGAAGTACGTTCTGGACTTGTATCGCGTGACGCCTCTGGATATCGATTGGCTTGAGGAGAATGAGGAGGGCTCTGATGACTATCCTCATCGTATGGCGGTCCTCCGCCCCGAATTGGTCGAGTCGTACGGCAGAAAGAAGATGAAAGCCTGGGTCGATGAGGAGCTTGCCCAGCGCGGCAAGGCTAAAGACACGACCAAGGAAGCCCCTGCGGAGTCTAAGAAATCTCAACAAACCAAGATCGAGGACGAGAGCGACGAAAGTGATGATAGCGAGGAGAGTGAGAGTGAAAGCGAAAGCGAAGCAGAGCCTGAAACCGCCAAGGACCCTATTAAGGCCGGGAAGCCTGAAAACAACAAGGAGGCAGAGGCATTGGACGAGTCAAAGGAGTCGAAAGACCATATTGATCTTTCGAAGTTCCAGTTTTCCCTGAACCCCGATGCCTTTAGCGACCAGGTCCCTCAAACCGATGCAGAGAAGGCCGAGATGGAGCAGGATGAAGAGGACGTCCGCCTCGCCTGCAAGTATCTTCGAGAGCAGGTCATTTCCGACCTCATTCGTGAGCTTACCGACTGCGATATCAGCTTCCCCATGGATGGTCAGTCTCTTGGCCGCCTCTTGCACAAGAGAGGCATCAACATCAGATACACCGGCAAGGTTGCATCTCTCGCCTTGGATCCTCGCCTGCAGTGCTTGAAAGACATTTGCATCCAGGACATGATCGCTCGGTCATTCAAACACGTCGCTGCCACATATCTCAGACATCTGCCTGCACCTTTCACATCGGCTTGCATTTCCCACCTCCTCAACTGCCTTTTGGGGTCCCAATTGAATCCCAACCCCTCCGCTGAAATCGACTCAACTCTGAGGTCTATGTACTCAGATGCCGACGTATCGTTCGAGAGGGCCACGCCCGAGACTATCCGTGCCAGTATCGCGGAACAAACCTTCAAGAGATTCAGATACCGTCTGGATGCCGAGTGGTTTACTCAATTCAAGCCCCTCCAGCTCTTGCGTGAAATTTCCCTAAAGCTTGGCTTTCAGTTGCAGGCAAAGGAATATAACTTCACCAGCAGGCCCATCGAGCAGGCCGTTCCAGCTCCTGCTACTAACGGCACCTCCACGAACGGAACCAACGGCGAGAGCAAAAACAAGAAGAAGAAGAAGGCGGCCAAGGATATTTCGCCTACCTCCTCGAGCCCGCCGCCTCCCGCCACCACCTTCACCGCTGACGATATCGTCAATTTCGTGCCAGTGGTCAAGCACTCGTGCCCCCGAAGCGCTCTCGCCGAAGAAGCTCTGGAGGCTGGCCGTATTTCCATCATGCAGGGCCAGCGCAAGCTCGGCCAAGAGCTTCTTCTGGAGTCACTATCCCTGCATGAGCAGATTTATGGAATTCTTCATCCCGAGGTCGCTCGCGTCTACAACACCCTCTCCATGCTGTACTACCAACTGGAAGAGAAGGAGGCCGCAGTCGAGCTCGCAAGAAAGGCCATTGTCGTCTCTGAGAGGACGGTCGGTGTCGATTCCGCCGAGACTCTCCTCAACTACCTCAACTTGAGTCTGTTCTTGCACCAGGCTGGCGATAGCAATGCCGCTTTGGTCTACGCCAAGCACGCGTTGAAGCTCTGGAAGATCATCTACGGCGCTGACCATCCTGACTCTATCACTACTATCAATAACGGGGCTGTCATGCTGCAACACCTCAAGTCCTACCATGAGTCAAGGCTGTGGTTCGAGGAGTCCCTTCGCATTTGTGAGCAGGTTTTCGGCAAGCAGTCCATCAATGCCGCCACTCTTCTCTTCCAGCTCGCTCAGG
This sequence comes from Colletotrichum horii, assembly GCA_027406005.1. Taxonomy (NCBI): domain Eukaryota; kingdom Fungi; phylum Ascomycota; class Sordariomycetes; order Glomerellales; family Glomerellaceae; genus Colletotrichum; species Colletotrichum horii. The sequence continues at coordinate 3,725,719 of JANVYB010000001.1, read as the reverse complement.
CTCTTGCGCTAGACCAGGACTCCAAGGCCGCCGTCAACCGCATGCGCGAGTCCTACAACATCTTCCTCAGTGAGCTTGGCCCTGATGACAAAAATACCAAGGAGGCAGAGAGCTGGCTTGAGCAGTTGACACAGAACGCCGTTGCTCTTGCCAAGCACGCGAAGGATGCTCAGGCACGCCGTCTCCGTGCCGGCATACGCTTCACGCCCAAGGGGTCTCCGTACGAGGCATCCGCACCCGCCCCTCGCGTGTCTACCACGCAGAACTCTCGTCTGGGCGGTTCCTCGCAAATGGACTCGCGCAGCATCGATGAACTCATCAAATTCATCGAGGGCACCGACCAGCAGGCGAAGTCCTCGAAAGGAAGGCCGAGCAGGGGTAACCCCAAGAGAAGAGGCAAGGCCTCTAAGTAAATCGCAAACATAAGAGAAACGTGTGCATGCTTTTGGCTCCTGCTCCTGCTGGGACGGACATCAACGCCGTCACACACTTGTATTTTTATCAGAATATACGTGATAACGAGGTTGGGGCAAGTGTACTTGATATAATTGGATGGGCTCAACGGTCGGTGCATACTTGAAGGTTCCGGCACGCAGAGAAAAAAGATTAGCATAGGGCGGAACACTTGACAGAATCACAATTCTTCACTCTTACAAATGATTTCTCGCTCGGAGAGGCCCGTCCACCCACTTCTCAACATACCACTGTCTATGTATGAGGCACACTCGGAATGCGTTGGTGATCAATTACTCAAAATTTCATTTCTCATAATTAGCTACCATTATCATGAGTGACCGTTCATAGCACTAGCTATTGATATTCCTCGGCTTACTGGCGCATGGTATGATCCAATGCTTTGGAAACCCCTGGAAAGGTTGTTAATAAAACACAAAAGCTTCCGCTGTCGATGGTTCGAAAACTTACTTTGCTAAGTCGAAACCCTGCTCCTCTTCGATTTCAGGCGGATTCGAATGCTCGCTTGGCGCCTCTCGGGATGATTCCTTATTCTGAGATCTTGTCGGGCTCTGGTTGGGTGACTTGGCCGGAGGTGGGCTACTGCTCTGAGGAATTCCATTTAGGGACGGTTTGGACGGGCTCATGTCGAAGTGGGCGCCAGGCTTCAGCGGAGTGCTACCAATCTCGGCATACTTCCAAAAGGGCGCCGGAGAGCTGGTAGGCATGTGCTGGCTAGGCCTCTGAGCAGTGCTAGGCGGTGCTAGTCGTGGGTGTACTCGGTGGGGTGCAGGTGTTACGAAGGATGCTCCTTCGTCAGGAAGATACGATGAAGTCAGGGTCGGAGATTGGTCATTGTAGCTTGTCGAGGTGAAGCTCGCCGAGGCCGACGTGCCGCCCTTGCGGGGCCTTGGGAGAGGACTTCCATCCGCAGTCAATGCCGTACTGGGAGGTGCAAGACGACGTGTGCTTCGGTCTGGGGTGGATTGTACCGCAGCGAGGGAAGAGCTGGGAGGCGGTGAGCCAGTAGCCGAAACTTTTCGCTTCCGCGTTGAGGCAGGCTCCCCTCTTGCATTCACGTCTTTCGGCCCGTGTGTGATGTAGTTCAACTGACTGGGCGACGAAGGCGCCGAGGAGCCTCGGTGGCCGCCTCGCCCGCCCTTGTATGCACTCCTGGTCATTTCTTCCCGTGCGTCTGCAACAATCTGCCATTTCATGCCTTTGCCAGGCTCATCAGTGGATCTGGCCACCTTGTCGAATGACTTGTTCAACGAGAGATTATGGCGAATAGAGTTCTTTGACAAAAATTAACAGCCTGAGCGGGACGGAATTGGTCTACCGAAACGTACCTGCCACCCGGCGGCTTGCTGATGCCTATAATAGGCATAGTTGTTCATGATAAAGTTGTAGATACCATTCAAGTTTAGCTTTCCTTCGGGTGTATTGATAATGGCCTGAGTGATCATTTGCGCGTAACTGTATTGTGGCTTGATGTGCTTATTATCGTCGTGACTGAGATCAATGTCATTCGAGTTCACCAACAGAGTGCCCGAGCTCGAATAATGTGGCGACTTGTGTTGCGATGGTGTGTGCTTCCCACGCACAGAGGGAGGGGTCCCAGGTCGCTTGTAGTCTGCTGGTGCAGGAGCTATGGGCTGGCGGAAGTGCTGGCCTCGCGAGCTCCTAATCGTTGACCCCAGAGCTGAAGACGGCTCCTCTGGCAAATCTGTTCTGGGCTGGGGGGGACTTGTGATGTCTTGTCGTGACAAACCAGCTCTCTTGAGATAGAGATTGTGGATGTGTAGAGGGGTGACCTCTGTCGGCAGGACGAACATCATCTCCGTGTTACCAATATCGAGTACTTGACCACTCTGAAGAGGTTTCGAATGTCCTGCTTTCAAGGAGGCACCGTCCACTCGGACACCATTCCTTCCCTTGACTTCGAGGAACCAAACCTCTTCCTTGGAACTGAAATAAATGCGAGCGTGTTGTCTGGAGACCATTTTGCTCGGGCCAAGATCGATATGGATGAAATCCTCATCGTCCTCGTCCACACCTTCGGCTGAACGTCCAATATTGACATTTAGTTTCGTGATGTAAAAGGTCCAGTCCTGCGCGGCAATCTTGGCATACGCCTGAACGCCGTTCTTGTTGGCTTCATGCATAGAGTTTGCATGGTCTTTGCTGGCTTGCACAGGCCCCTCTTTAGGATAGGTCAAATGCTGGACGACCTGGGAAAGTAGCTGATCATCGTCGCTGGAGGGCTGACCGGACTGGTCGGCGGTGAGACTGGACTCGTCTTCGTCGGCGGGCTCGACTGGCGGCGGTTCCTCAAGCTGGAAACAATGTTAGAGGATCGTCCTGACATACCGCGTATTTGGAGATAGGGAAACGGGATACCTTCTTGCGACGCTTGGCCGGGCGACTAGGCGAGCTATCATCGACTCTTGCGGCGGGAGAGGTGTCCCGGCGGGTGTCGCGACGGGGGCGCTGGGAGCGCTTTGCTGATGCAGGCATGATGAGGATGTGTCCTTTCCAGCATGCGGCAGCTGATGGGGGAGGATCCGAGCAAGAGTAGTTTGGGGGCGCCAAAACCGGGCAAACAATGATGGGCTGCGTTGGTTCAAGTAGTTGGTCTCAGAGGGTTGAGGAATGGGGGGCGAGAGGTCGTGTCTTGTAGACTCGTCAAGGATGGTTGAACTGAGACTTCGGGGCAGGAAAATGCCACTGGGAGGGCGGGCGCAGGATGTGCGATGGGTTGCTTGCCTGTGAGTAGTACGGGGGCGAGGGAGGCCGTAAGTTGGATGAGGCTTGGGATGAATGTGAGTTATCCCGATGCTTTGAGAAGAGAGCCGGGGCTTGGGACAACGCGAGGCGCAAGCGCAGGTGGCTCACTTTCAAGATTGGGTCGCGGTCGCAGTCGTAGTGGCATCCGCGGTCGGATGGGGTTGATGACCACCACAAGTATGCGCCCAGAATTTGCGAGAGAGGAAGGGCACAAAGAAAAGTGATCCTGGGTCGGAGTTTGCAAACACGAACGGTGGTAACCGTGGAGGTGAAGATGGTTGGTTCTGGGAGCTGAGGATGTCAGCCGGCGGTTGGCTTGGATTTGTGCAAGGGTTGAAAGATGCTGTCGCGAGTGTCTGGCACGCGTCGTCCTTTTCGGGAGGGAGGGAGGGGGAAGGGTGTTAATTAAGTCGGGGGTGTTAGTACCAACCAAGGTGCCTAGGTAAGGTACATTTCGCCAAGGTTGGTAGAGCTGAGGGAAGAAAGGTAAAACAGTGGCCTGTGACGGCATGCTAAGCCTCCCAGTGGCTATCTAGGCTGGCCAGCAGGTACCTTGCCTGGCCTAGTAAGGCAACCTACCTACCTCAGGTGCCTACTGTTAGGTACCTTACCTAAGGTAGGTAAGGTGGGCACTAAGTCCGGGTTACGTGCATTGTGCGCGAAAAAGGTGTTAGGTTCCGTGCATCGTGCCCACCTCACCCATCTGCCGCCGCCCTACGCAGTTTTCAAGCCCCATAACAGCTTTGCGCGTACAGTGTGCATTGATAGAAAGCATACACAGTTTGCTGATCGGCTGTGTATTCCTCTTAGCCTGTGAAGCCCTGTGGCCGGTGTTGATTTATCAGAGTCTATCGCACCACCGGTGCGATGGAATTAAGGACCAAAATCGAGTCAAGGGGGAGAATATCTGCCATCATTCCAGCCTCTCGGACGGCGCAACGCGCAGCGTTGTCGTGCTCTATCCCTAGAAAATAGCGGTGGTGCGCGCGTTGCTGCTCCCTTAGCCGAGTTGCGTGGGATGTCAACATCCAATGGACGAACGGCACTACTAGCAACCCAACTACTTCCAATGTATTTGTATATATATACATGTGCATATAACTTATTATTTTCATTTTCATTTTCTTTTTCATTTTTCTTTTTCTTTTTCTTTTTCTTTTTGGCGGAGGGGGATTATCACAACCCATACAAGGGAACGTATTGTAGCTAAATAAGTCTGGCAGATACATCCATAATCTGGCTGGGTTGTAGGGCGGACGGAGCACGAGAAAGAACCATACTACCTTAGAACAGCAACCGATCCGCATCCACTTACCTTACCTTATCCCACCCCCCACATTGCCCGGATCAAATATCACATGGCTACATGTAAAGTGGCACTGCAGTAGACAATCTCGCGCTACACACTTTGGCCAGTATCTTCAAAATGCACGAGATCATTACTCTGCAACTGGGCGAGCTGAGCAATTACGCAGCATCTCATTTCTGGAATACCCAGGTTTAAATCCCAGCCCTCCATGCCACCCACCGCTCTCGTTGGTCACTGACTGGACTTGTCTCTTATCAGGAATCCTATTTCACCTACTCGGCCGAGGATGAATCTCCGGTAAATCATAACGTTCACTGGCGCGCCGGTGTAGCCCTGGATGGCTCCGAGACTTTCCTCCCGCGCACCATCATCTACGACCTGAAGGGCGGCTTCGGCTCACTTCGCAAGATCAATGCCCTCTATGACGCCAGCGATGAATCTGCTCCCACCCATCTCTGGTCCGTTCAACCCATATTCCCTGACCAAAACAGCGCTGTGTTTCCCTAGTCCCGCTTACCTCCTGACAGGGAAGGGTCGGCTCATGTTCACAAACAGCCTCAGATAGAGCAGAGTGCCTACCAGCAGAGTCTTGATCTTGGCGCTCCTGCTCCGACACTCAAGCCGTCCGACGTACGGTACTGGTCTGACTTCTCTCGCGTCTTCTACCACCCAAAGTCACTCAATCAACTATACGACTATGAGCTCAACTCATCCATTATGCCCTTCGACAAATGGTCACTAGGAAAAGAGCTTTTTGACGTTCTGGACAGGGAACATGATATAGTGGACCGAGATTTCCGTCCTTTCATCGAAGAAGCGGACCAAACGCAGGGCCTTCAGATCGTCACCACTATCGACGACGCTTGGGGTGGCTTCGCAACCGAGTACATCCAGCGTCTACGGGATGAATACGGGAAAACTCCAATATGGGTTTGGGGTCTACAGACACCTGCTCCAGGGCCGAGGATTGTGAGAGCCCCAATCTATATTCTCGGGCGCCTTCTTCGTCCTAGCAACCAAACTAACCCTATCGCCAGGATCAACGACGTATGCAAGCAGCCAATACTGCGAGAACCGTGAAGGACCTGTGTGAGCATGCGTCTATGATGGTGCCCATGGCACTTCCTCACGGCCGACTGCGCTCCAACACCAACCTGAATATGCAGTCACTCTGGCATACTTCGGCTCTGCTTAGTACTGCCATGGAGACGGCCACTATCGCATCGCGTCTGAAATCACAAGTTGGTGGAAGTAGCCCTCAGGCCTCACTTGGTGATTTAGTCAGCGGTTTGAACCTACAGGGTAAGCAGACTATGAGCAGGCTTCAGTTGAGCATTTCCGGTCCAAAATCAACCTCCAGCGCGAGAATAAACCATGTAGACGACCACACCAAGCTGGACATTGAACTTTTTGATATCCTGAGAACAAAACCCCTGCCCTGCAAAAGAAGTCTCAAGAACTTGGCCAGCACACCACATTTCTTCGGTCACACTATTACCACCCGTGGCCAGCCACAGACCTCAGAAGACAGCAAGCAAGGAGGGCGGCCCAGAGCTGCCCTCGTGGAGACGAGCACTCAAAGGTGAGAGAATGGACGCCCTTTTGGAAATAACTCGCAGTGCCAAGGAAGACTCGGCGAAAGCTACCATACTGTCAAGATAGAGCTCACCATGGCGACAGATACCACACAGAGACGGGTTTCCCCATGCTCGATAGCTTCCCTCACATCTATCCAGACCACATTGACAGGCCCTCACAAGATACTTTGGGCATCATAACGAGCCTCTCCACGGACACATCCGTGTCTGCAGCAATGAAAGAACTGCGCACAACTGTTGCGTCTTCTATCGGTGTGGAGGATCGTGAGGATATTAGCAACGAGCTTGCCGATCTCGCTGAAGCATATCGTGAGGGTTGGTCGAGCGGCAGTGACGACGACGATGACGACGACTACTGATAGATATCTCGGGCCGACACATACCATAAAAATGCAGCAAATCTGGACTTTATGTTTGCTTGGATGCTGCACGATTCAGGCCTAATCTAACGAAACGAAGGATCATCAACCACAAATGATAATGCACAATCTATTCGTGAAGCTGTGGAATATCTAGTATACAATTACTCAAGCGCAACTAACCACCTGAGGGTAGAAAGCACCGACTGCAATGCATACAGCCCGCATGCTCCCTTCATTTCATTTTCATGGATGCCAATTCTATTCCTGGATTGCTCTTTAGTAGTCTCCGCTCGTCCGAGTGACTCATGTCTAGCTACCCTCTCAGCGAGTAACATACCAAAGTCCGCGATACGTACTGGTATTTTTGATTCCTTTTTCTCTTTTCTTGGGGGATTGGGTTTTGTTGGGTGTCGACTGGCTGAAATTTTCCTCGACAAGTAGCGCGAGCATCCTGGCTAGTTTTGCATCTGCCGTCTGAAGCTGTCCCATGGTGCCGCAGTTGGTCCAGTTGGAGTGTATTCGTCATTCGTTGCCTGCTGATTAGTGAACTGGTGGAAAAAGGGGTACGCAGCAAAGGCTGCTTGCTATATTGGCATCATGCCAAGAGCGTTCCCGGGCGAAGCTTGAAAAGCCTTGATGCATGGTGTGCGATAGCAGGCTCTGTAGACCACTCTCAACCGGCCGCTGTCACAGAAGCGGCCTGGCGTTTTGCTGGAGGCTGTGGAGTTTCCTAGACGACTTATTAGCAAAGCTTGCGAAAAGGATTAAGTTGGGTCGCAGCAAGCTTTCCGTCGTAGCGGCGAGCTCTAGTCGTGACAATACCTCTGAAGCACCTCGTTTCTTGACTTGCGCAGCCCCGTTGGTGGCATTTTGTCTCTTCTGGGGTTTCAGGGGCTTCTTTTCGCCAGGTTCGAAAACGTCGTCGGGAAGGTTGAAACTAGATGGGAATGAGCCTCATCACTGTTATATCCGGCGTGTTGCGCCTACCTTCGCACATGCTGGACCGTCAGAGAATTGAGCGTGGATTCATATTTATCCCACGAAGTACACAGCGACTTGAAGTTGTCCACCTGATACGATAGATCAAGCGATTTGGCGCCTAGCAAGTCAGCATTACCCATGCCCAGAAGACTTCAAGGGAGGCTGAAAGAAATGATAAAGTGCTGAACACAAATCGGTTAGCGGTGACCTACCTTCGCTCAATGTAAGACCGATATAGTGCGTTGTGGTGAACACCTCGGTCAGAGACGAATGTGGTTTGCGATCCTCTAGCTTGACCTGACGCTCATCCTCCATTTTGAACTTGTCCCCTCCGGTAGTCTCCTTCTTTGAACTCATGTTCGTATCAAGCGCTTCAGATACAAGCCCAGGAATGCTGTCTGTTTCGGTCTTGAGATGTGGAATCCCGTTTAGCTCGGCTTTGGATTCGACGTTCTCTTCCTTCAGCGCACTTGTGTCATCCGTAGCCTGGCCGTCTTTGACCAGGAAATCCAAGCTTCCTGCCTGAATTTGCTGGACCTCTTCGTCGCTCGCACATCTGTGACGGCGCTCGTAGCCCTTGTTGAACGCATGTGCCAATGCTATAGACTGATGCTGCTCTAAGCCCTGGACCAAGACGCGAACTTTTGACTCAACATAACCAGACCATATCTTGTGGGCTTCTTTGTCGGTACTCGCAGTGATAACCGAAATGTAGTATTTATATCCCTGGGTGAAGAAGGTATGCTTCACAAATAGATCACTCCACGGATTCTTGCCAATCATGATGTTGTCTGTGATCTCGCAACCTCTTGTCAACTCTTGTTGGATGACTGTCATGGCGGATCGTGTGATATTGTAGGTCGCACACATGGAAGGGTAGGCGGGGGTAATGACGGGCATGAGGTGGAATTGATCCCCTTTATAAACCTAGTGCGAGGGTTAACAGAGGTCCGAAGACAGGTTTGAGCCAGGCCTGCAGATTTCCAACTCACCTTGGGATTCCAGACGCGGACCTGCAGAGGACCACCTTCCACATTCTTCAGCAGTACGGGCTGCGGCCACGGCCAACGGCGCATGATGTGGAAGAATTTGTTGACGATGACAGAGCTGGCTGCCTTTGGGTACAGCTGGCAGACTCGAGCGACAAGCATCGCCCATGCCACACCTCCGGGGAAGCCCATGATATTGGCGTAGATTGCGCGTCGCTGTGCCCAAAGTTTGATGGCGCGCAGTGCTAACTTGAAAGTAGCCTCTTCCGGTACAAGACTTAGAATCTCGTCTGTGACACGCGTACCGTTCAGGGAGCGAAGTTCTGCCTCGTCTAGACCTCGAAGCAAGCCGGAATCCTGGACATTGAACTCCTTGGGCAGCTGCTTCAGCATGGCAATGCGGGAGAAAATCAAGTCGATGCTGATGCCGAAAAATTCGAACTTGATGATGGGGACGAATGCATCCTCTACCACTGCCATATCCGTTATTGCGTCGGTCGGGGCCATTTCCTTGAGCAGACCGGGAAATATCTCGAAGTAGTCGGACCGAGTAACGTACTTTGGGGCGACGACGAGGGTATCGATGTCGGAGCCGGGGCCGTAGACGCCCAGGCGAAAGCTGCCATAGGTAAAAATTTGGCCTCTCGCATCTCTAATGAGAGCCTCATTTCCTTCTTCCCTTTTGCGAGCTACTCTTTTTACGAATTCGTCGCAAATCTGCTGGAGGTGGTTGATGACCTGGTACCTGGATTCGCCAAGGAATACGTTAGATTGTCATGCTAGCAGGACACACTCGGGGCGACTCGAACGGTTAGATTGCTTGCCTTTTGGCAGTCTCTGCGGGACTCTCGAAGGTATTCTGCTTCTTGAGCTCCTCGATGAGTGTCTCTTTCGCCTGGTTCTCTATCTCAGTAGGAAGGGCCGTGGAGATGGGCGGCGTTACGCCGTAAGCTCTTTCTTCGCTGGCCATGCCTAGGTGCTACTTTCTTCGCGAACGACGCGCGAAGCACGTCCAGGTCGAAAAACGTGGATAAGCGGAGCGGCACCTGGCCAAGCAGCGAGGAATGACGATTAGGAGGAAGGATCTGTCGGAGAGAAGGATGCGTTAAGTAAAAGCAAACAGACGAAGACTGATTGACGACAAGGCAAAACCAGCCTGGGCGCATGTAGATTGTAGGTACTAGATGTATCCGCTGGGTTACGGGACGCTGGAGAAAGTGCAGGGGAGAGCGGGACAGCGCAGGACCGTAGACGCGCGAAACTAGAGCAGGCCGTGGCGCGTCAATGGCGCTAATGCTGCCGAGTCAGGTACTGAGCCAAAGCAACGTCTGCAGGCTGAGTACCCACACGCCAGAGGTAGGTTCCTTATCTAGGTAGGTAAGCTGGATAGGTACCCACCGTGCTACCGTAGGCACCTATGCAATACCTTAGGTATTTACCTAGATTCGGAATACCTGGCACTCGAACACCACCACTCTGTATTTGGGGGGGGGGGGGGGGGCACGATATAAAGCGGGAAAAGAGTCGGAGCCCTGTTTGACAGGCTTACCTACCTTGACAAAAAATAAATACCTAAGTAGCTGACTTAGTAGCACATTGTTTGGTAAGATGCCTCCTGCAGGTAGCGGAGTTCCATAAAGCCCGATCATGCCCTGTATCACACACCTATCACCCTCTGGAAGTCAGCTTCCTACTTGCAGGGCTTCGTTTTAAGGAATGAACCGCAAGAACCGCTCTTCATTCATATCAACACCGCATTTATGACAAGACCGTTGATACAACGTTTTCAGTGCGATGTTGAAAACGCAAGCTGTCATTGTAGGCAACTAAATGCTTGTTCGTCGCATGACTCCAAGAAACCTCGGCCTCAAATAAGCAGCCATGCCAAACCGCCGAGTACGCCGATGCCACCAACTATTTCCACAGTGCCCTTCCACCGAAAGTCCCCGAGTTGTAGCAGACCTAGGGGGTCATGTTCCTTCACCAGTACATCTGACCCAAAACTGTGTCTCCTCTTTTTAAGAGAATTCAGCCCTTTTGGTCGTCTTCGAGGCCGCGCCAATGCCGTAGATGGACCTGTGTCATCTGAAGACAAGTTTACCTCTCTCCATGTTCCTCTCAGCCATAAAGATGCCTGCTCCCGCGATCTTCGTTCCTGTAATAGCCGTTCCCTGACAAGACTGCGTTGTAAATCTGCAGCCCAGTTCGTAATTTGGAGGCGGCAGGGGCGCCCCTCGGACTGGCTGTAGCTCGATACGCGGCTCACGGTGAAAGGGGTCGAAAAATTGGTACTCGTGAGAAATAGCCTTCTCTCTGCTGTCGGACCCGCTTGTGCTGCGACAGCGAAAGAGGGATTGCCCGTGGCAGCGTGCCGACGACGCCAACGAAGTAGCTTCATTGCCGCGTTGTGACGCAAGCATGCGGCCCCTTCGAAGCTGAAGATGTAGCCCACCAGGCTAGAAAGGTCTGTCGGTACTAGAGGTTGAATATATTCCGGACTCATCAGGATACTAGCATCCATTACATCGTCGTCTGTGCCGGTCTTGCCAGAGATCGCGAAGACGTTCGACGTTCCTGCCGCATCCAAGCCCAGTGAAGTAAACGTAAAATGGTCGAGACCAGCATCGGCCAGCTGGCGGGCAATCCGTTCTTTGCTTTTTGCCACCTCACCCGCTGTTAGCAAATCTGCCTGCGCCAAAAGAGGCACGACGTTTGTGAGCGACTGAAGCTGGCGAATATAGTGCAGGTCGGTCGAACTCAGGCCTACGTATGTTAAATCATGGGCGCCCGCAAAAGTTGGCTTACAGCCTCACCTGAAAAGGAAATCATATAAAGCACGACATCTACAAGTAGTCCGCCTCCTCCACTAATGGCCCTCAAGACATTGGAATCATCGAGGTCCTCGAGTCGACTTTTCTCCAAGTGTGATTCGACGAAGTGTGAAACTTGCTCAACAGTATCGGACGGCTTACATGTCAGTATTCGGGGACAGGCTACGGTACGAGCTGGGATGACATACCCGATATGATTCCTGGTAACCTGGCGTGTCAACAAAGCAGACGTTCCTGTCTAGAACCATGTCGCCGGCAGTGTCAGAGCCAGATAGGGAACTTGTCAAGGTTGGTTCTTTCCACCACGGGGGATACGGCTTTGTACTGGCGAGTGTTTTGGTAATCTGAAAGGTGCCCTGGGTCATCGGAGGGTCGTAGGGTAGCGCATTCGTTGGCAGCAGTCCGGCGGATGCCATGGCGATGGGCACTGTGGGATCAACATGCACAATGTGAGGACATGACTGCGTGATAGCTCTGATCAAAGATGTCTTCCCGATTCCTGAGTTTGACCACAGTCAGTAACCAGTTTCAATCCCTCGGCTGAAGACATGAGCGTGTACCTGATTTGCCAGCCACGAGCAATTTAAGCCTCCCCACGGATTTTCCAACTTCAGTAAAAGGCCGTCGGCTAGGGACACTGATTGTAGGCATTATAAACTGCTGGGCACCCTCGCCGTTGTACGGACTTTGAGCTTGACCGAACTCAGAGGCACCAAAAGCACTCATGACGAAGCTCTCTTGATACTCGGATAACGACCCTGCCAACGAGTTTCGTCGCGAGGAGGAGCTGCTAATGGCAGAACATGGACCGGAGATGCCATAGAGTATGGGTGTCATGGGTTGGGACGGTGTCGGCGGCGGAGGTGTCTGTAGTCTCGTTGGCAGCCTATTGCTTGTGACTGGAGGTCGGCTTTGTACAGCTTCACGGGGTTGCAACGTGGACGTGAGGGTAGGACGGGGAGCAGGCGTAGGGGGCGCTGCACTAGAATCACGGCTCGACGCGGTGCCGGTAGGGAGATGGTTGTGGATGGGATGTTTTCGATCGCGAGCACGAGAATGGGTGTGACAAGGCGACGGCAAGGATGTTTCCATGGTGGTCTCGTCTGCAATGATGAAGGACATTTGAGAAGTTGAAGACTGCGATGTGAAGCGATCGGTAGCTCCATCACCGGACGAAGCGTGCCCCGAGAAGGTGCTGCTGCCAGGAAGAGGGCGCATGTTGAAGCCGACTTATCATCAGACCAAGTTGGTTAAGTAGCTGCTGTGTAGTTGGAAGAGATGGGGTGTTCCTGGAATCGGCTGGGCGAACGGGCGATATTCAGACACAATTTAGAAGTCTGTCGGGAAGTTAGAGTGTTGGGGCAGTCGTTGACGGATAGAATCGCAGATAACGTACAAGTCGCGCTGTTCTCATAAGCTGATAAGAGATTCGGTGGGCCTTTGAAGGGGCGTATGACCGGGCACATGCGCGCTAAGGTAAGGTAGTGCGGGGGTTGGAGGAGTTGATGGAACACTCCTTACATAAGCCAACCTAAGACAGCAGCAACCTTACCGTCTGTCACCTACCTCAGACTTCTACTACGAATCCGCTGAATCCCTGTAGACAGGGCTCGGGCTGGCCAGTTCGGGGGAACATTTCTGTTAGTGTAAGTTGGGCTAACCCATGTCCAGTTTACAGGGGTGAGCAGATTCTGAGTAGAACAAGAGTCTACGGTGCGGACGGTAAGGTGCCTTGGGCAAGCAGCACATGCAAAGCATCTGTGGAGCCAAGCCGCACCGTGTGAATAAGGCCGTAAGGTTGTCGGGGCGTGCCTGAGGTATGATGCACCGTCGGGCAGTCTGCCACAGGTGAGCTGATGAGTGTGCCCGACCTGCTGAGGGTACCTGCCTTCCGGTTGGTTTCCACCCAGTTCATCTTACCCCTCCATAGATAGGCGCGGCAGTCCCAGCAGGTCCCCTAATCGTCACTTGTCTCTACCTAGGGCACCAAGCGGACACGAAGCCCCCTACGAGCCGCCGTATGCCACCATAGCTACCTACCGCCCTGACGACCAAATCGCTTTCGCATCATCACCACAACGCATTCACGCATCTATTACCTTCCCATACAGCCGTACAGACACAGCCCCGTGATATTTCACTCCACAAAGACGACACTGAACAAACTGCGACTGCCAAGTGCACTCGAATTTTCCGCGTACCAATCCGCGGCGCCGATTCTCTGGCTGGCACCGTCCAGAGCCACTCGTTCCTTCTTTTCGCCTGCGTGAGCAGTTCCTTTCGAAGATACCCGACCACAGGTCAGCTCGCCACCTCGACTACTTAGTACATACGCTTTCGATCATCATCGGACATGGACGGCAAGAGACATCCGAGCTCCTTCCAGCAGTTGGAGAAGCTAGGCGAAGGAACCTATGCTACAGTACGTCCATCTTGCACTCGAATTGTCTCTTCCGTTGCTGACAACCGTCATAGGTTTTCAAAGGTCGCAATCGCCAAACAGGAGAGCTCGTTGCTCTCAAGGAGATCCACCTCGATTCAGAGGAAGGCACGCCTTCAACAGCAATCCGAGAAATCTCCCTCATGAAGGAGCTCAAGCATGAGAACATTGTCGCACTCCACGACGTCATCCATACAGAGAACAAGTTAATGCTGGTGTTTGAATACATGGACGGCGACCTCAAGAAGTACATGGATACACACGGCGATAGAGGGGCCCTGAAGCCTCATCAAATCAAGTCCTTCATGTACCAGCTCTTAAGGGGCATCGACTTCTGCCATCAGAATAGGGTTCTGCACCGAGACCTGAAGCCACAGAATCTCCTCATCAACGGCAAAGGGCAGCTGAAACTTGGCGACTTTGGCTTGGCTCGCGCATTTGGCATTCCTGTCAACACCTTCTCCAACGAGGTGGTGACGCTGTGGTACCGAGCACCAGATGTGCTTCTAGGCAGCAGGACATACAACACCAGCATCGACATATGGTCTGCTGGCTGCATCATGGCAGAGATGTACACCGGAAGGCCCTTGTTTCCCGGAACAACAAACGAGGACCAAATCATCCGGATTTTCCGCATAATGGGAACACCGACTGAGCGCACCTGGACCGGCATCACACAGTTCCCTGAGTACAAGCCAACATTCCAGATGTATGCCACTCAGGATCTACGCCAAATTCTGCCACAAATCGATCCAACTGGTATCGATTTGCTTCAGAGAATGCTCCAACTGCGCCCCGAACTTCGCATCAGCGCGCATGAGGCGCTCAAACACCCCTGGTTCAACGACATTGTGATGCAGCAACACCAGCAACAAGCTTTGCAGGCGCAAGCTCGAGCTTATCCAGGCCAGGCTTCATACGACGCGTACTGATTGCGATTGGTAAAGTTGACTCGTTGGGTACGGTTTTCGAGGCGTACGGTCTTTGGCAAATTCGAAGGGAGAGTTTCTGAAACTTTGTTCTGGCATTCTTGGCATGGTCGGATCCAATGGGAAGCATCTCGGGGTCTTGGGCCGTCATTCTCCATCAGTGACAGTTGATAGACTTTTGCGAAGCAGGTCACAAAGTCTAAGGGCACATAAAATTGTCGTAACGAGCGCATTCAAGCGATACAGGTCAACCAGTGGACTCATTTGTTCAATTGCTTGTTCTTAATTTATATTCAATAAGAACCCATGGGGCTGAACTACGCTTACCGCCAACTCTTTGATATTCCCGCGTTTTAAGAAGCGTAACCTCCTATTCCTTGCGGACCAAACTGTCATCGACGGGGCTTTGGAAATGCGTTGTCCTGGGCTCTCTTTCCCAAGTTTTTGCAAGCGCGTACGAATCGCCATCATCCGAGTAGCCCGCCTTGAGCCTCAGGTTTTGCACCATGGCCCTGACGGTTTTGGCGACCTCCATTCGTAGTTGAACAGCCTCGGGGTGATCTTGGAGTTCTTCAGGTACCTCGCCAACATTCAATGGCCTGCCTAAAACCTCCTCCTGCTTTCGTACCATGCGCTTCCATTTTGAGCGTGGTTCCCTAAAGACTTCATCGACATCTATGGCGTTGCCGTAAATGACTCGGATCTTAGCACCGATGCGCGGTAAAAAGCGTGGCCATTCTCTGTCCTCCGGCATGAGGTTTTTGAATCCATCGATGAATATGGGCACCATCTGGGGGGCAGGGTCGGACTCGAGGATCAGCCGCGACACTCCCCATTTGAAGTATCTCAGGGTATTCTGAGGATGTTGATGTGTACATCCCTCCGGAAAGACGTGAATCCACGCGTTGTGATTAACGCCGTAAAATGCGGGCGACTTGAAGTTCTCGTTGGCACCAGCCCTGAAGGTGGCGCCACGAGTGTACACTGAGCCTGGGCCGGAGAGTATGCGGATAGCCTGGGTCATGGTCGGCTGAAATAGCCCTCCGTGGGGAGAATGGAGCATTCGGTAAGTTGGTAGTACTTGACCGAGGGTGAAGAAGGACGTGAAGAAACTGGAACATGAGTGAGTTCTATATGACCAAGACTCGTGGCCGAGAGGGGCTATTAAAGACCTATTCTTGAAGCAGATGTCGTGAGCTCCCAAGCTCCAACGGCTGTTTTCGGGGATCATATTGTACCTGAGTGGCAAGACTCCCCATATCAGGGGGTCATCCAGACTGCGGTTCCGAGATGCATCAGCTTGACGCATTCACTAGAAAACCACACAAGTCAAACCCACACGCTGATATGATTGGAGACTGCATGCGGTGACCAATAATCAGCGAATCGCGTTGTTGACCAAGAGGGGAATTGCGGAAGAGTGTGGATGATAGAAAAGTGTAAATACCGGTAATCAGACCACGGTCGGGATGACCAGCACGACGCCTGTCCAGGAGGCCCAGAAACTCGGCTTGACCTTCCGTCTGGACGTCGTTGAGGGTGTACAAAAAGACTCGAGAGATTGCTCCTGTCAGGGTCATGACAGCTGCTGATGCCATACGCCATGGCAAGCTGGGCCGATCTGGCACGGCCTCGGTGGCCGCCATATCTGTTGCGCAGACGACAATATCCTGGACGGCGCGGCTTCTGAATTGATAGAATAAAGCCCCGTATGAGAAATTAGAGGTACGAAGTGCTTATGCCTGCACTGCTCACCTTGCACCTTCGAGGAATGTTTGCAGAAGAGGCAATACGCGTGGCGTACCGAATGACCAAGACCTGGAGTGTCACCAAATCCCCCACCACGGACTAAACTGGGACACTGCGACCGAGAGCGGCCTGAATCTCATTCAGTCTGGTCGCAGCGAGGCGAACTGACTGAGGGCTAACGATACCCGAACGATTCTTGATTAAAGAGGGCGAGAGAATGACAGACAAACTGGGCGTGAAAAACTTGGGGCTCAACAAACGGTGGATCGCTCTTATGCAAGAGCCCCGTTATTAGAAAAACCAAGCCTCATAAATGCATTATGGCTTTATTTCGTTGTTCTATCGAGACCTACCCCTGTCTGCTTGGCATGCTCACTGCATGTAGATCGTCGCTACACGGCCTTCTCCTTGCTACGTGCCCTACCTACCTACCGTGGCAGGAACTTCCTGCGTGGGTCCTAGGGAGCACTGTGCTTCAGCTTCTCGTTCCGTCAGGTCCAGATTCCCGGGACCTACCTCACCCATCGTCCACTTATGCCACATCACTCAAGTACACCTCAGTTATCGCAGTAAAATTTACAACGCAGGCATCCTCGTTATCTCAAAAATCAAATATATCGGTGGAAAGGCACTTTAGAAACACGATTCGACGGGAGACATGGCTCACAGTAGGCGCGACACCATGCCCTGAATATATGCCATGCCTGATGCTGACATTTGGCAGGCAAGAGAAACACTTCGCGCAGCGTTTTCACCTCGCACGAACGTGACCTCGCCAAGGCTGCATGGACCTCTACCTCTGCCCGACTTAACAGGGACTCGTTCCTTCCCTTCGGCTTTTGTTACCTCTGTCTCGAGATCGCTAGGGACCCGGTTTCATGCAGCCATGGCGATATCTTTTGCAGAGAGTGCGCTGTTGCGAACCTTTTAGCCCAAAAGAAGGAGATCAAACGCCTAGAGCGTGCGCGAGAGAAGGCGGAGCAACAGATTCACGAAGCTCTTGCTCGTAAGGATGCAGAGGCTCAGGAACGTGCCATCAAGGAGTTCGAGATGGTACAAGCAGGTCTGAATCCTGCGTTGTCTTCAAGAACAGCGGCGCCATCGTCTTCATCTTTGACACGTGAAAATGAGGTCGATTCTGGGTCTATCACGGCAAGTGCTGGCTCTAAAAGGAAGTTTGTCCTGGATCAAGAAGAGCTGGAGAGAATAGCGAAGGACGATCGCACCAAAGCCAAGAAGTCAATTGAGTACGAAAAGGTCCAAATCTCGCCACAGACCACATTGTTTCGTGTGCTGTTTTTTAACACTCTCTTAGGCCTCCAAGGAGTCTCTGCCGTCTTTCTGGACCCCTTCCCAAACTCCCGATGCCGAAGCAGCCCGACAAGCAGCGTTTGTCATCAAGAAAGCCAAAATCAATCCCATCTGCCCCGCTTCGCCCGATGACACTCAACATCCTTACTCTCTCAAGGGCCTCATACAATTGAATTTCAAAGAAGAAGCCGACACTGGCGCGGATGGAACAAGACGTATCTGCCCCTCCTGTCTCAAGACCCTCGGCAACGCCTCGCGACCACAGCTTGCGGAAAGTTGTGGCCATGTGATATGTAGAGGCTGTGCGACGAAATTCATGACCCCGGCCAAAGGCAACAATGCTGCGCAGCAGGAGCATGCCTGCTTTGTCTGTGACGCAAAGCTCACGCCCAACGGCGCGAAGGGCAAGCCAAGACAATCAAAGCAAGAGTTTCCTGGACTTATTGAACTCAGGTCTGAGGGTACTGGCTTTTCTGCGCGCGGGGCGAATATGGTAGAGAAGACGGCTGTCGCCGCCTTCCAATGCTAGCGAGTGATGACGGCATGTAGACTTGAAGCTGATGACGGTATTGAGTTGAAGCAAGCACGGCACTATGTACCATAAGAAACCGGCTATATCGATTCAAGAGCAACCCCAATTGTGTTGTCATGTATGGCAATAACCTCGGCGATGGCCCTGAATGGGGGTGGGGGGTGCTGTGGCCACTCAAAGCAGAGTGAGGACCATCTGCCGAACACGCAACATTTGTGACCTCGCAGCAGGCGACTTACTTCGCATTAAGATCACGAAGAAAATGCCGAAACGGAGGACCAGCTTGTGAATGATGCCCTTGGATACCATGGTCAGCCCATGGCTGAAAAAGCTCTTCAGCACTTCACCCTGGAGACCCGCATACAACGCGGTAACGCCCTCGGCTCTGGCGATAGACATGACGAGAGCGAGAACGCTGTAGTCGGCCATCCTCTCAAGCTTGCCTCGCCTGCTTTCATTCGATCCAAAGGAAGCGGGACTCTGCGGGTCTTTCTCAGAATTACTCCCTACGCTATCAGTGCTTCTACGTGGGGAAGAACTCCCGGAGCCTCGTATTTGTAACCTGGTCTTGGCAGTCTGCAGTGGATAGCTGATCGCGGTGGCAATGGCTTTGCTGGCGGCAGCCAAGAGGAACGTCGTCTGGGTATTATGTGAAGCCTCGTCGGAATCGGGCTGAAGGGTCTTGGCCAACTTGTCGTTCAAGAAAAAGGTTATGCTTGGGTTGATGGTCAGGAGAAGTGACGCTGAATACCCAGCCCAGAGCCCTCGAATGCCATTCTCGGCGCGGATCGCTGCCATGATGCTCCATATAGATAAAGAATGCTCGTCGTCTTGATCTCCCATCATGGCCGAAGTCTGTTTTCTCGTAACGACGTTGGCAATGGGTGTTGTACAGGCTCTCGCGCAGGCGCCCGCCAGCGCACCGACAAATAGCTGCTCGATGGCCGGCAGCTTTCTTCCGCGGGCGCGACGGCGGGTGTCTTTGAAGTATGCATAAAAGAGGAAGAACAAGAAGGAGTCGGTGACCGACTTGAAGATATCTTGTGCAAGCCCGGTGTAAAGCGCCGAGACGCCGCCTTCCTGCGTCACAACCGTCTTGAGCGCATCGAGGACACCGCGGTACTGCTCCTTTTTGGATATGGAGTCTTCTCGCCTCAGCTGGCGCTGCACTTTAAGACGCGTCGTAACGAGATCGAGGGGGTAGACGGCCGCTGTGGAGAAGGCTGTTCCTGTGGCACCGGCGAGGGCATGGCCGAAGGCCTCGAGAATGCCTGCCGGCATGGTGGTGCGTGGGACAGCAGGACGACGAGTACTTCAGCATGCAGGAAAACGAGTCTATCTCGACGTCGTAGATCAGATTGTGGGATCGGTGGACCCTTTGCAAGCAATCGCGCGATCGTAGTTCAGCTTGTCGCAAAAGATGCTATGCCGCGTCGTCCTTTTGATCATGTCCTAGGAAGAAGCCAATGGTGGAAACTGACGGTAAAATCCAGTTACTAACGAAGGGCTTTCGTGTCTATTCTCAACCAACCGAGTTCAAGTTGGGAGAGGAGCGTAGGAGCATGCATTGCCGAGGTCTCGTCGCGCTGAAGTGGCTGGTCAACCTCAGTAGCGCAAATCCGGGGGTAGCTCAACGACGTCATTAGCGCCGTCGGTGCTCACGGCACTCACATGTGTGTAATCCTGTACCGCCCGGAAAGAGGCCCACTTTGCCATGTGATCGATCGCTTATTTAGGTACTCCGTATTAATCATTGAGCTACCTAAGTGTTTTCTCGTACGTACATTTGGTTCAAAAGCGTGAAGTCTCCGTATGGAACAAGCTGCCATTGAGGGAGGTCGTATGGTTTAAGAACGAGTATGCGAGCGCGATGATCATACGCGGCGTCTCTGGCAATACATTCAAAAGTTAATGTCCTTCGGCTCATTGCGAGAGAATTTTGATGGCACTTTATTAGCTGGGTTCTTTGAGCTGGAACAAGTCATGCGTGCCCATCTACAACACAGCTCTAATACCCAGTACCTACGCTCAATGCTAGAGCCAGACGTCCAACCACCAAAACGCCACTGACAAACAACCCAAAGTTCCAGTCCTAGACAATTGGTATACCGCGAAACCCAGACGCCTCCCTTCCTTTCATGAAATGCACGAGTCCTTGGGCCAATTCCCAAGCTGCGAAGCCAGTAACGCTCCCGCAAGATGCTGGATGGCGTGGAATAGCCTCGCAACCCCACACAGGGGCGCCCATTTCCCTGATTTCAAGCCCTGCTTGTTACCGACTGTCGGCGCTGCGGCTGCCCCTGCATGCTGAAACTTGACGATCTTCGAGAAGCGCCAAAATTGACGAGAGATGTATCCGGCTCTCCTGGTGCGTCTTCTCCATCAACCAACCCCGGATGGCCATCAGGCAGCTTTTGAGCACCTAAACCTGCAACCTTGAAAATATTGGTTCGGCCACCGTTTGTTGCCATTTGCAGCTGCTCGTGAAGACGTGCGAGCTGGTATTGTCTCTTTATCGGGTTTAACACTGGTTGTGGTACCACGGGCTGCGGGTTCCATTGCGCCAACGCGCTCATGACGGCGGCTGTTTCCTCATCAGAGTCCACAGGCCCCGCATTGGCTTCGTCCTCGTCTTCGAGCGGTGCATTGGCGTCGAGCGCAGCCTCTATAAATTAGATGAAAAGTAAGCAAATCGTGAACTATACGTGGAGCCGTTTAGATGAACTCACTCTGTTGCTTCGCCTGGTTCTTCTTCTGATACGCAGCAAGTAGCATGTCGTATGGTAAAGATCGTCCCGCCACTGCACGCTTCGCACCCATGCTGTGGCTCTTGCAGGTTAGTGATCTCGCGCATGGCTGACCATTCGGCAGCAAAACACCACACTGCCGCTCGACATCAACAGGTCCTTTAGCGTGTAAGTATGGCTGCCTCCATGTGGCTGATATGTGGGCATTTCATACCTTTCGGTTTGGGGGCCTTGGGTTTCGGTTCCTCTTTCTTCTTTTTCTGTTTTGGCCCCTTATCCGCATCGCCATCCGCTTTGCGCTTTTTCCCTTTACCCGCCTCTCCGTCTGTCTTTTTCCCCGCAGCCTTCTTGGCGGTCTTGTTCCCGGTTGCCTTTTTTTCGGCGGCATCGTCATCACCGTCGCTGTCATCGTCACCCTTGCCGTCACCATCCTCGTCAGCCTTTCTGGCTTCCTCCTCTCTCGCAGCTTCTTTGGCTCGCTCGCGAGCTTCTCTGGCTTCCTTCTTTCGCTGAGCCTTCTCTTTTTTCAACCTTAGACACTGCGCAATATGTGCCTTGGCGGCTGTCTTGAGAATGCTCTTCTTGCAATGTTTGCATTGTTGCAGATCAGGGCTATCCTCGAGGGGTCGACCGGTTGCAAACGCTTCACGCGCGTTATCGTCCAGGGGGTTGACTACGGGGCCTGGCGAGGCTACGGAGATGGATGCTGAGTCGGAGTTCTTGGGCTTTTTGTCATCTGCGAGTCATCTCCATGAGCTTGTTTGTCTTAGAGGTTTCTTGATGGCGATGCATTCATCTTACCGTCGATGACACTCCCTTCCCTCCAATTTCCGGGTTTGCTGTGCTTCGGCGCGGGCTTCTTCAGCTTAATAGGTCCGTAGGACTGGTTCTTGGTGTCCTTTTTGGAGGCAACCTTGATTGTTTGCTCATCATCTAGATACGAAGCTTGGATTAGTACGTCTTCGCCCTACATGCATAATGGATAAGGTTCTTTACTCTTTTTCGATTCGGATACAGTTGCCATGGTCACTGCTTTTCCGATGAAGGAGGGAAGATAGGTTAATGTGCTGTGGGCGATGGAGTAGCTTTGCAATGGAGTTGGCGATGTGATGCGATGCGATGCGACGGCCTGGGTTGGACGGCCTGGGTGACGCGCGAGGGTGTTTTCGGACTCCGGCAATGATAAACTCGGCCAGAAGCGTTACTTCATGGCAGCCAGTATGCGCCGGAACATCGAGGTTTCATTGGATGCGCGGAGGTGTCGTTCGCTGAGAAATGGTGTTGGTATGCGCAGAGCTGCGGATAATGGTGGTGGTCGATTGTCGTTGATTGATGCCTTGGCTCAACCTGGTGGACAGCGGGCAGGGTCACGCGTTGCGGCTGCAGGTCTCCGCAGTGGAGGCTCCCATAGGTTGTCGGACTCTGGGGTCCGTGCTAGTATCATCAGACACGTGCTGTTCGCACTGGTTATATATCGGAAGCAATGCCGCCTCGAGGCAGTCATTTGGTCTGTTGGGAGCTAGACCACGTAACAACACGGTGAATGGTCTTCCACCAGGAGGCAGCATATTTGCTCATCATTTGTGACTTGATTCACCCAAATCCGATTCATATGAACCATGCACTATATCCGCATGTTGCCACTTGTTTTTTTTTTTTTTTCGCCATTGAAGAAGAAATGCCCTTTCTCGGATGCTACAACACATCCAAATATCTGATGCTCCCAAAATGATGGTATCACCAAGCCTCAAGTCCGGAGCCCAATGCAGCAAAGATATTCCCATCAGCCCTCGCAATTTCGCATATCATAAAAATACCCATATACGCCAATCGTTAAACCGTCTTTGTGTTCATCACCAGTCGTCTGCCAGAATGCCTGCCGCCCCGGTCCTGTGCACCGTGTCTTCGTGAGCTCGCATGGCCTCCATCATCGATCGTGCATGCAGCATGCCCATATCACTCCATATAGTCTGAATTACAGCTAGCGACCATTCCCAAAATTCTTTTGGAACCCCAGGAGCGCAACCTGCTACTTTCAGGTGAAATAGTAAAGCCGGCAGTCCTGCTGATCCAGCCCCCCCTCCTCCCGGACTCTCCACGGTTACCTGCGCCGTCTCGTCTAAAACGGGATGTCGCCAGTGCGTCGGAGCGCTCACCAAGGTGTCCTTCGCAAGCTTTCGTATTAGCTTGAGGAGTTTGTCGCGTGCAGCTGCTGACAGTAAGGACAAACTTGATACAGGATTCGAATTCGCCAAGTCGAGTAGGGTCTGGTTGACCAGTATTCGGGCCCATCGGTAGTAGTTCCATATGCGAGCAGTCCAGACATCATGGTACTTGTGGTATTCGCCCTGGAAGACTGCCTTCGGTGGCAAATGGGTTACGTGGACAACACGATATTCCCATTCCCCCTTCAGCCCCGCCTCCCAAGCCGAAAGGTCAGCATCCAAGTCCAGGAGTTGCTGGATCACGTTGGCCGTCTTGGATTTGCCGTCGCTAACGATATGATTGTTGATGAAGGAAGATATTTCTACAAAGCGAGCGATCAGGACTGCAAGATCGGTCGAAGGAAGATCAAAAGGCATCTGTAGTTGCGATCCGTAGGAAACCCAGTCGTAGAAATCCGGAGGCATCGGCATGCCCGCTACGTGAAGAGGAATAAACTACGAAGTTAGCATGCGTCGAGCGTAGAGTGTAGGGTGCATGAGTTACCTACCATCGAGTAACACAATTGCAGCAGGGCTCTAAATCCACCAAAAGGCACGCTAGGCATCGGGCACCAACTCCTCATCAACGCAGCACCACCCATGACATGGGCATGGACAGTGCCTGTCGAGTGGTGGGTTCCTTTGACGACCTTTCGAACCATCAGCATTCGCGCTTTCTCAAGCATTGTCTCGCGGAGGCTCTTCAGAGCATCAGCAACTTACCTCGAACATAGCTAGTGCCACGACGGCCCTCATGGTCACGTCAATACTTGGAGTGTGCGGCGGACGTATCAGCTTTCCTGTCTGACGTAGCGCAGACCCATACTTCTCCCGCGCCATCGACATCATTTCGGCATTACCTGTCAGATTGTGCAGCCCGGCAAGCCCTACGGCGCACATGACATCTTGCAACGCCGGGTGCCATACCCACGGTTCCGAGGCAAGATCTGAGGCCGATTTGACTTCATCCGGATGTCCTACGAGGTATCGATTGACGTAAAACTGCAGGCCTTGTTCCTCCAGGGTGGGACCAACGCAAATAGTCAAAGGACTTGTCTCCCGGACTGGTTCTTGCTTGACAATCGGTAGCACTATCGGAGACGCCGAGGCCGGGGAGCGGTGGCTCGAAGATGGGGAGACGGAGGCTGAGACTGGTGAGACTGAAGCCTTTCCTGACCGTGATGCACTTCCGCCGCCCGTCGGTGTGCTCTTTCGGCTGTAAGCCGGAGACGAAGATGGCGGAGTTGGGGCAGTCGACGTGGACAGTATGGCAGATCCGTTCTCGTTCTCGGAGCCCTCGGGGACACCCCATTGCGCGTGGGCTTTCTTGATCACCTTTTTTGATTCGTCTCTAAACATAAGAGACAGCTGATCTCGGTAGCCAGGGCATTTCTTGCCCACGCGAATGCATTGTGAGCATTCGGGCTTTACCTTGTCGCACTGAAAGTCGTTCTTGTCAGTCAAGACACAGTTGCTTGCACCTGCCTATGTGAAGCGCTCATCTACTCTCGACGTCGAAATGACGGGGACAGCAGCGGGCTGGGAGATGGCGAGCGTGCGGAGGGCAGAACGATGTGGTGCGACTGACCTTGATACGGCGAGTCCGACAGTTTTGGCAGCCTTGGGAGGCCTTGCCGCAGTATACCATCCTGGCGGCGGAGGCTTTGCAAGCCACGAACCTCAAGATCAAGCTCCTAGGCAGTTTGGTCCTGATGGCGTTGATGGTGCTTCGGTGCGATCTGGAGCTGGCTAGGACGACTGGCCCATCACGAGCGGGGAGAAAGGCAGCACTGTGCCACCCAGGTGTCGAATAGAAGGACCCGCGACGATGGCAATGTGGGCGGGGACGAGAGAAGGTGGCAACGAGGCCGGCGAATGGATGCCTCGATCGTGTCCAGCGGTCGATTTGAGTGCGAGAGGATTGAGGTGAGAAGTGACGAGAGGTGGGAGAAAATGATGGGATCCGCAGCAGTTCCCGTTTGGGCCACAGAGAAGGAGCAAGGTTAAGAAAGTTTAGCCGTCGGAAGACAAGGCAAGGCAAGGTAAGGTATGATGGTATGGTACGGTTCGGTACGAACAGTATTGTAATTGCTGGGTGGTGCGGAGAGGATTGACTGCCAAGTCCAGGTTTAGGAGCTGTCCCAGAGTTCCAAGCCGCGCTGCACTCTGCGCGGGGCCTCCAATCCCAAGTCCCCCAAGTCCTAAAAAGCAAAGGGACGGGCGCACGAGAAAGGGACCAGCAGAATGAGCATGAAGAGGGGGGGCGCGGGCGTGGAGGCTCCCGTCGCGGATCCAAATGACACTAGGACCGGGGAGGTGAGGGGGAACAAAGCAGCTGAGTCGTCGAGGACTGCATGCAAGACACGGGCGGGAGATGTCTAGACTCGACGGAAAGGAAAGACTCTGGGGTTTGGATATGTTGTCTCTGAGGGCAGGCCAGGGCAGGGTGATGCAAGACAGGATGGTTCCATTGCTAATTAGGCACAGGTTGGCTAGCTTACCTCAGGTGGTTCTTGGTTGATGGAATGCAGCTTAGTACCGAGGAGGGCCTTTGAGGAGGGATGTGCCCCGCGTCCAGCTGAAGTTGGCGATGCAGACGTCAGAGAATTGCCCCCAAGAGCCGTTGATACTTGAGGCACCTGACGGTGAAGGCACAACCAGAGGTACGCGCGACTGGTAGCGGCTTGGTGTTAAACGTCCTTTTGTGTGTGTGTGTGTGTGTGTGTGTGTGTGTGTGTGTTCCCGTCTACGGATACTACTACGCTGAGGTACCAACCAGTGTTGTGTGCACTCCAGACGCAACTCCAGTGCCTGGCTGCAGCTCGGACTTGGGGAAAGCTCCGGCATTGAATTGAGCAAGGGCACGGGGCATCCCAAGGCACGTACCTAAGGTGCCTTACCTCCAGGGTGGCGAATTAGTTTAGTTTAGTTTAGTATGGGGGTCAGTTAGTTAGTATTAGTTTAGTATGAGGTTAGGTTAGTTAGTATTAGTTTAGTATAAATTTTTTTTAGTAATTATTAGTTTAGTTTAGTTTAGTTTAGTATAGGCAAAATACTAAATTAAAAAAATAAAAATAAATAAAAATAAATAAAAATAATAAGAATTTTTTAAAATCTTTAAATAACTTATATATATATAATTATATTATATAGTATTACTATATATATTAGCTTAAATTTAATATATTTTAAAATAATATTATTATATAAGAATATTATTATAAATAGCTAGCAGAGGTTGGAAAAAATACAATACAGAAAATACATTGTATTTTTGTATTTTTTATAAAAATATCTATTTTTAATTAAATTTAATAGTTTTTAATATTATTTTTAGATATATAGCTATAATAAAGCAAAAAATACAGGGTTTATATAGGTTATTACGTAATATTATTAAATAAATTATTTTATATATATTTAAAAGTGGGTCTGTATTTTTAGTGTATTGTATTTAACTTGAGAAGGAAAATGTTAGTGCTTTTATTATATAAGCAGTAATAACTATAGTAAACTAAGGGCTATAAAAGTGGGTCCTACTGCTAAAAATAGCGCTTTTTCATAGATAATTATAGTATATTTACTTTTTATAATAGCTATACTAATTGCTTAAAAATACTTACTTTAGTAGATTTAACCTTATGAGGGGATGTATTTGTATTGTATTTTTTGGACAACCTCTGATAGCTAGTAATATCTAGCTTTTAATTTAGGTTATTAATGTTAACTATCTTATTAACTAAGCTAATTAATTGAATAATTCAGGGGTATTTAAAAGTTAGCTTTTAACTTAAGTTATTAACGTTAACTACCTTATTAACTAAGCTAATTAATTAAACGATTCAGGGGTACTTAAAAGTTAGCTTTTAACTTAAGTTATTAACGTTAAGTACCTTATTAACTAAGCTGATTAATTAAATGATTTAGGGGTACTTAAAAGTTAGCTTTTAACTTAAGTTATTAACGTTAAGTACCTTATTAACTAAGCTGATTGATAGAAAAATAAATATATATACTATATTAAAAATAATACTATAAATAATATTAAAAATAACACTAAAAATAATATTAAAAATAATACTAAAAATAATATTAAAAATAATACTAAAAATAATATTAAAAATAATACTATAAAATAAAGAGTGACTATAGTTAATATTATATCTATCTAATTATATAGTATATTTATTCTTCTTCTTCTTCCTCTTTAGTAAGATATATCTTCTCTAACTCAGTTAGAGAGTTAATACCCTAGTACTTTAATAATATTATCTGTTTAACTGTAGTAAGTAGAAGCCTATTATGGTTTTTACTAATAATATTACCTGTAACTGAAAATACTCTCTCTACTGGAGCAGAAGTACTAGGAATTGCTAGATACCTTCTAGCTAATATAGATAAAATAGGAAAATTAGTTTTATAATACTTCTAATAAGATAAAGCATTATCCTATATATAATATATTAGTAAAATATTAATTAATATTAATTAATATTAAAAAAACTTATAAACTTAATAACTGGTTTTTTATTTAAATAGGTAATCTACTCTTCTTGAGAAGTAGCCTTATTAATATATAATTCATCTTCTGAATCAACTTCTATAGGTGAACTATTATTTTCCTAATTTTCTGCAGGAAAATATATATTATATTCCTCTTTAACTCTATATATATATATATATATTAGTTTATAATAATTAAAATATTTAATAAAATAAAACTTACTTATTATACTCTTCTTTAAGTATATTTTTAACATCTTCTACTATAGTATTATAATAATATAGAATTGCATTATGATTAAAGTGGCGTAATTTGAATCTAAGGTTTAATATATAGCCTAATATATAGTTTTTAAACTTAAGCAGTTTAAGATAATTAAGGCTTTTAGGCTAATAAATATAGAACTTTTTAAGGCCTTTTTTAATACTTTTAGAAAGTACTTTATAATAAGCAGCCTATTTTATATTAGTATTAATATAATATTTAATAATAAATTATTATACTTACTAATTCTAGAATTACTACTTAAAAGTTACTAAACTTAGTATATAAATTAGAAAGCTTTTTATGCATTCTATATATATATATTAAGCCTATTAAATTTAATATTAGTATATATATAAATATAATATTATTATATATAATATAACTTACTTTTATTAAGACTGATATATAGCTAAGATTGTAATCTAATAGAAGGTCTAACAAAAACCTCTAATATAGATATTAAATCATTTATAGTAATAAATTCTTAGTTTGTTAGATAAAGTCTAATAAACTCTTTATTCTTAGTGTTATTTTTAACTTAAGATAATATAGGCTTAAACTCTATAAGAGTAATAAGCATTTTATAAGTAGAGCTCCACTTAGTTATATTATCTATAAAATAAATTAGTTATAAGCTTATTCTAGTTAAATAAATATACTTACCTAAAGGAATAACCTTTTTATTAAAATTACTAGAGATTTAATTATTTCTTTTGCAGTAATTAATACTGTCTGAAATTAATCTTTTTATATCTCTAATATATTTAACTATAATGCAGATTTTTTGAATTTAAATAAGAAGACCTATAATATATATATATATATATATTAGTATATTTTAAATATATTAAATATAATAAAAATAAATAATAATAAAAATATACTTACTATTAAGTAGATTTATAGTTTTTTCTATAGGTTCTGCTTTAACCTCTTTATCTATAGCTATATTACTAATAATACTTTTTATAGAATATATTATACTTATACCTTTATATATAAAGAAGAAAAGAATAAATATTTAATAAATAAATATTATATCTTTAAAGTGTAATAACTTTATGCACTTAAGAGATATAAATTTATAAATATTATTTTTAAACTCCTTATTTAATTTGACGTATAATGATATATAGGTTATACGCATAGACCCTATATAAGGTTAAGGATTAATATACTTCTAAAGGAATATTAGACTTTCACTCTAAGGTTATAATATTGCTATAGCGGATTAATTGCTTACTAAGGATTAGTAATCCTGAGTAATCATATTATTAAGCGACTTATGCGCTTACTGAGACGCTAAAAATAGCTATAATATATATATATATATCTAAGAGAAATTAATCTATATATACCTACCTTTTCCTTTACTTCTTCTAGCCTTCTAGCTTAATATATATATATCAATATATATATCTATTAATATTTATATTTTCTCCTCTATTTGAATATTCTATCAGATTATGCAACAAACCGTTAAAATCACTTTAAATCATAATATTTTACTAGATATTTACTTATATTATCACAGCTCTTTTACTACTTCTCTTTCTATCTATATATCTATACTAACACTTTTAGTATTATTAGTATAATTAAATAGCTTTTCCTCCTCTTTAGCAGTTAAAGTAAATTGAGATAATATATTGTTTACTATAATATTAATTATATATAATATATAATGAATATCTCTATTAAACTCTTTTTTAGAAGCTAATAAATAGCTATTAGAAAATTGTTTAATAAAAGTATTATTATTGCTAGCATTATCCCTTATAATACTATTTTATATATTAGTATATATTAATAAACAGTTTATATATATATATATATAAATATATATATATATAACTAAGTAAATTTACCTTTAAATTATTAATAATTATAAGTCTAGAAATTCTATAATAGAATCTCTAAACTCTTTAAGTATATAGACCTCAGTATGAAGGTCTACTAATTCTTTAAAACCTATATAAATATTAGTATTTATTTTAAATAATAATAAATAGAATATAATAATATACTTACTAATAAGTTTAAAGATTAATTTAAAGTTTATATTTATATAGCTTAAAATATAGCTTAAGTAAGCATCTTAAGGCTTAGAAGTCTATATATCAAAAGTAAGAGAAAACCTTCCTAAGCTATTAATATTAGCTTTAATTTCTGAATTTATAGTAGATATAAATCTACTATAAGTATTAGAAAGAAGGCTTTAAATCTTTTTTCAATTTACTATAATATTTAATCTATATAATAATTAGTATATTAATATTATAAATATATATATATATATATTACTTACTGTTAGCATAGATATATAGATAGAAAGAGAAGTAGTAAAAAAGCTGTGATAATATAAGTAAATATCTAGTAAAATATTATGATTTAAAGTGATTTTAACGGTTTGTTGCATAATCTAATAGAATATTCAAATGGAGGAGAAAATATAGATATCGATAGATATATATATTGATATGTATCTTAAGCTAGAAGGCTAGAAGAAATGGGGAAAAGGTAGGTATATATAGATTGATTTCTCTTAGGTACATATATACATACTATAGCTATTTTTAGCGTCTCAGTAAGCGCATAAGTCGCTTAATAATATGATTACTCAGGATTACTAATCCTTAGTAAGCAATTAATCCGCTATAGCAATATTATAACCTTAGAGTGAAAGTCTAATATTCCTTTAGAAGTATATTAATCCTTAACCTTATATAGGGTCTATGCGTATAACCTATATATTATTATACGTCAAATTAAATAAGGAGTTTAAAAATAATATTTATAAATTTATATCTCTTAAGTGCATAAAGTTATTACACTTTAAAGATATAATATTTATTTATTAAATATTTATTCTTTTCTTCTTTATATATAAAGGTATAAGTATAATATATTCTATACTTACTTATTATAATAAGATAGTAATTCTTGAAAAGAAGGAGAATTAATAACCCTAAAAGAGATATTATTCTCTATAAGGAAATTTAACACTTTTAAATATGCTTCTTCTTCTATAAAATCTGTTATAGTACTAGAGTGTTGTTGTTTTCTAGCTTCAGAAGCTATAAAAGCTTGTTATATAGTATTTATTGTTAAAGATTCTATAAATTATTAGTATAATATTAATATATAATACTTAATAATATATTATATATAACTTACTTTTTTATAGTGTTTTTTCTGATTTTTTATTATAAGCAATAGTAGGGTGATATTTTTGATAATATTTAACAAAGTTAGAACTTTAAAAGTTTTTAACTTCTAGTTTCCATTCTTTTCCACACTTATAAACTATTAGTATAAATAATATAAAAAGTATAATATATATATATAGTTAAGAATTACTTACTTAGTATAAATAATAAGCATTTTTCTTTTATAACTATAATTTATAAGTAAAAGAGTTTAAGTAAAAAGATTATTTTGAAAAATATAAGTTCTACTATTATTACTAAGGCTTAAACTATAGGATTCTTTATTATATTCAGAATCCTTAAATTTAGTACTAGTATTAATAGTAGTAGTAGTAGTAGTAGGAGTATTAAGTATAGTAGAGTAAGAAGCTTAAGTACCCTCACTAAGAGAGTTATCTCTAGAAGAAATAGTAGTAAAAGAAGTAAAAGCATCCATTTTAAGTAATTAATTATATATATAATACTATTATATAGTATAATATAAAATAAATAATAACTTTAATAGTAATACTAGTAAAAGAGGTAAGAAAGTAGTATAAATAGTTTTAAAGAAAGAAAAGAGTAGAATTTAAGAGAGGAAAAGCTTACTCTTAAATAATACTTTTTTCTTAGTAATTAAGTTATTAGTAATAAAAGTAAGTTTATATAAAACAAACTTAATTTAAAGTTTGTTTTAAAACTGTTTTATATAAACTCCTTTTAACTTTAATTTTATTTAAAAATAGAATATTATATTATTTAATAGTTAATTTTAATAAAAAATAAATTTAATTAGCTAAACTACTACTAACTATAAACCTTTATCTAAAGAAAAATCTATAACTTAAGCTATAGTTCTTTTTAAAGGTATTATTATAGGTTTAAGCATCCTTTTAAAATACTTAAGTAGTTTAAACTAATTTTCTAAATTAGATATTTAAAATATATAATCCTCTATATCTTTATACTTATTTCTTAAGTATAATTCTATATTTTCAGCCTTATATTTATACTTAATAAAAGATAAATCTACTTTAAGCTGCTCTAATATAGCTTATCAAATAAGCCTTTATTAATATAACTAAATATTTAATGCTGATAATAATTTAATTTTAATATAAGTTATTAAGTATAATTCTTTTTCAAAAGTATTTTTATAGTAATATATAGTTACTTATAAAATATTACTTAATTTAAGAGCCTCTATAAGGGTTTTTTTTGCTATATTATAGCTTGTAATAACTAAAAGATAGGTAGAAAGATTAGTTGAAAAAGCCCTACTATAATACAAAGTAAAAGGGAGAGCAATATAGTGCTAGAAGCTGACTTTAGTGGTTTTTTGCATTTTGAATAGAATATTCTTATAGAGGGGTTGAAATAGATATAGATTGATATATATATATATATATATATATATATATATAAAATAAGAAATGAAAGAGATAACTGAAGGGGAAAGTTCTTCTTTTATAAATAAATCTTACAGAGTTCCAGGGGGTAATTCAAAGCTAATATGCAGCTAAAACGCTTAGATATGCAACTAATAGCGCTTAGACTATAAAAAGTTCAAACCGTTTAGCGCTAGCGTAGCTAGTTATAGAGATATGCAGTTAAAAAGTTTAAATCTCTTAGTTAGTTTTCAGATCTATACGCTTAGACCTATGCAGGTCTATACGTCTTAAGTATATGTTTTCTATATCTAGAAAATTAGGCGGATTTAAATATAATTTTTATCTATTTTTAGCTCTACTATTATGCAAGTTATAGAGCTTTATAGTATTTTAAAGTAATTAATAATTCTTTTTTAAATTAATAATATTACTTATTGTTAGCACAGGTATAAGAGTATTCAGGGGCGTAGTATATGCGCCTATATAGTATAGGGTTATAGATGGAGATATATTATGATAAAATGTGATAATCTTCAGCATTTATAGGCATTTATTTGTATAGATAATTGATAGAGAAGGAATGTATTGATATGATTCTGGTTGATGTTGTTGGCAAGTTATTCCCTAAGGTAGGGAAAAGTGAGGGGAAAGATAACCTGAAACGTAGCCTGCTAAACTGCTAATTACATAAGGTGCTTACGTAACTATACGTATTACATAATCAATATTATAGTTATAGGTTATAATAAATAGAGTATTTTTATATAAGGTTTTATACCTTAAAGTCTATTAGTTTATTTTATATAGAATATTTAAGTAAGTAAGTATTATTATAAGTATTATTATTATTATATAAGATGTTATATGTTAACATCCCCCCTTAAGGTATATATGGTTGATTTAAGGGTATATAGCTTACTCACTTAACATATATATACGTTATAGGTATAAAAACTTAAAAACCCAGTGGGAAAAATAAGAAAAATATTCCTATATTGTATAATATGTTTATAACTAGTTAAAAAACTCTTATAAAATAACCTTATAGGTAAAAGTTTTAAGAGAAAAACTAGTATGTTATTTCAGTAATAATATTATTATTATTATTATTATTATTATTATTGTTATTATTGTTATTATTATTATATTTATTATTATTACTATAAATAATACTTAATAATGTGAAAAATATAACTTTGCCCAAAGGCTTAGTTAAAATATCAGCAATATTAGATTTAGTATTAATATGAAATAACATTATATCTTTATTTAATAAAGAGTCTCTAGCAAAGTGATATCTTATATCAATATGCTTAGATTTCTTATGAAATTCAGGATTTTCAGCTAACTTTTTAGCTGCTATATTATCTATAAATATCTTAGGTTTATTTATCATATTAAATCCTAAGTTTTTTAGATTAAAATTATAACTATTATATAGATATAGAGCTTCTTTAACTGATTCAGTTAAAGCCATATATTCAGCTTCACAAGTAGATAAAGCTACTGTTTTTTGCTTTATAGAGCTATAAGATATAATATTATATAAGCCCCAGCAAAATATATAAGCTGATGTAGATTTTCTATCATCTAGGTCTCCAGCCCAATTAGAGTCTGAATAACCTATTAAATCCCAAATTATATTATTATTGCAGTTATAATAAATTCCCTTATTAGGATATTTATTTAAATAACCCCATAGATAATCTAAAGCAGAGAAATGCTCTTTAGAAGGGTTTGTAGTATATCTTAATAAGATATTAACTGCAAGAGCTATATCAAATCTAGTTTTTAAAGCTAGATATAGCAAAGCTCCTATTTGCTGTTGAAATTGTAATATTTCTTCCTTAGTTGCATAATATTTATTTATATGTAATTTTATATTATCTTTTATA
Source organism: Colletotrichum horii (assembly GCA_027406005.1). Lineage (NCBI taxonomy): Eukaryota > Fungi > Ascomycota > Sordariomycetes > Glomerellales > Glomerellaceae > Colletotrichum > Colletotrichum horii. The sequence continues at coordinate 3,691,252 of JANVYB010000001.1, read as the reverse complement.
GGTGTTATTGATGGGTTTATATTAGTTTTATTATATTTATTTAATATTTTTTGTGTATATTTCGTTTGATGCATAAAAATAGATTTATTTTGTCTATCTATATCAAACTCACAACCTAAAAATATATTAGGCTCCCCTAATAGTTGAATTTTTATATATTGCCTTAAATTATTATATATATAATCACTAGTAGCAGTATTATTAGCTGCTAGTAATATATCATCCACATGGCAACATATTATAGCTTTATATTTATTTTTATTTAATATATATACTGCTTTATCATAAGGTGAAACAATAAATCCTAATTTTAATAATATTCCTTTTAAATAGTTATACCATAGTCTAGGACTTTGTTTTAAACTATATAAAGCTTTAATAAGCTTACAGCAATATTTATTATTTTTTGATTTATAATTATAATTAGGATTAAATTCTAATTTACCAGTAGTTTTATTATAAATAAAACCAGCAGGTATAGCAGTATAAATATCTATATCTATATCTGTGTGAATAAAAGCAGTTGTTACATCATATTGTAACAAAATCTAGCTTTCTTTTATAGCAAAAATTACTATAAATCTATAGCTCTCAGGTCTATAAGTAGTAGAAAAAGTTTCTAAATAATCAATACTAATATATTGATTAAAACCTTGAGCAACCTATCTTGCTTTATATTTATAGGTATTATTTATTTTATCTTTTAATTTCATAGTATATACCCATCTACCGCCTAATAGATGAATATTATCTGGTATTTGTATGATTTTCCAAGTATTTATATCTTCTATTTGACTTATCTCTAATTGCATAGCCTGAATCTAATTATCTTTATAAGGAGAATTTAAGGCTTGCTTAATATTAGAGGGCTTGTCTAATGTAATAACTGATAGTATATAAGAAGCTTTTTTATAGATAGTACTGGTTCCAGTAGGACTATTATTATCAGTTAAAACGTTATTATTATTTATTTTATAATTACTTAATACAGGGCAGTTCTGTATAGTAAATAATAGTGCACTTTCGGTATTATTAACCGTATTATTAACCTATTGGTAGTCTTTTTTAGCTTCTTCTGATAGAGAGGGGATCTCTATTAAAAACTTGGATTTTTCTTTATTTATTTCTCTATTATTAATACTAATAGTTTTCTTACTATTATTGTTCGTCGTACTTATATTAGTATTGGTACTATAACTATTATTGTGGGATATAGTACTATAATTGTTATTGCTAGTATTAATATTATTATTATTATTATTATTTATATTTTTATTAATATTAATACTAGTCTCATTACTTGGATTCTTAAGAGCAGAATCTTTAGTAATATTATTGCTATTTATAGCAATATTTTTATTACTATAAGAGATAGATTGACTAGATATATCTCTTTGTGGATTATATTGGGCAGTACTCTGTCTATTGTTGTTGGGCATAGTACTACTATTAGTATCCTTAAAGCGGGTATTTATGCTTATAGGAAGCTCTTTATGATGAGAAATAAAGGTATTCTCTAAGATTTTAACGTCACGAGACCATAAAGCTCTCTTTAGTTGCATATCCCAGATTTTATACCCATTAGATCTATAATTAATTATAAAACCTTGACGTGCTCTTACGTCTAATTTCTTAATTTTAGGATCTTTGTTCTTATAGTAGCATAAGCTACCCCACACCTTAATATTATTTATATTAGGTTTTATTTTATTTTTTAATTCATAAGGCGTTATATAATTAATAGAGGAATGTGGAGTCCTATTATGCATATAAAGAGTAGCATAAAAGGCTTCACCCCATAAGTAGTGTGGTAAACCTGAGTTATATAGTATTGTTCTTATTTTATTAACTATAGTGCGTATAGTATGCTCTATAAGTCTGTTAGGTTTATGCGTATAAGGAGGTCTTATATTGTGGATAATCCCACTATTAAGATATATAGTCTTAATACATTTATTAGAAAATTCTTTACCCCTATCAGTAGAGATTTCTTTTATTCTTTTATTATTATTATTATTATTTACTTCTGCTTGAAATTCAAGAAAAGCATTACTTATAGTTTCTTCAGTTTTATCTTTAAGTAGTTTTCCCTAGACGAATCAGGTATATTTATCTATAAAGATAATAAATAAATTATATTTATTATAAGTAGTAGGCGTTATAGGCCTACATAAATCTGAAGCTATATAATCTAGATAATCTAGATTTTTATTATGAACCTGTGATTTACTAACCTTAGTTACAAATTTTCCTTCAAAACAGGCTTTGCAAGGTAGTAATTTATTATTATTATTTATATTTATATCTGAAATTGTATTATCTTTTATTTTTAAAACACTTTGTATATGAATATGACCAAGACGTTGGTGCCAGAGTTGGAGGCTATTATTATTATTATTATTTATATTTTTATTAGTTATAGTATTATATATATAGTTATTGTTATTATTGGTAGGAAATTGGAAGAAATATAAATTATTTCGTTTTGCCCCCATAGCAATAATACAATCTTTCTTTATATTATATAAAATAGGTTGTTTCCATATAATAGAAGCAATACCTAAAGAATCTAGCTTAGATTGACTAAGTAGATTAATACCTAGTTTAGGTATATAATAAACATCTTTTAATATTATTTTATTATTATTAGGATATATAATTAATTCACCCTTTATTAAAGAAGTAATTTCTTTTGCTTCTCTCCATTTAATAGGTTTATTTATTTTTATTTTATTTATTAAAAGAGTGTGGTTTTTAACTACATGTATAGTAGCCGCAGTATCAATATAAAAATCAACCGTTTTTTTCAATTTGGTTATAACTCCTTGCTTTTCCTTTTTCCTTAATAATAGACTGGTTAATTAAATAACCTAAGGAAGGATTATTAGTATTTTTATTTATATAATAAGGAGGAGTAGTAGTATAACCTACATTTTCAAAAATAATATCTTCTTCTTCTTTTTCAGAAGATAAATCCATTAATTCTATAGAATCAGGATTATTTAAAGATATATAAGGGGTAATATTGCTAGCAGTAGTTATATTAACTACTTCTTTCTCTTTTTCCTTTATTGCACTATTAGTGGGTTTTTTCTACTAACTAGGTGCTTTTTCAGGATGTAAGAAAGTGCAATTTTCTTCAGAATGGTTTGTTTTCTTGCAATTTTTGCAGTATAAACCTTTCTGTTTTTTCTAGGGTTTTTTGGATATTTTATTATTATCCTTCTTTTTATTATTTTTATTATTTTTATTATTTTCCTGGTTTTTATTTTGCTTTTTATTATATTTATTACCCTTAGTAGTAGTATTATTAACTACTTTTTTGCCTCTTTTTCTTTTATACTCGTCTAAAAGACTAGCATATAAAGAGTCAAAGGTATAGGCAGAAGGGTTAGTCCTAAGAGACTGAGTTATAGAGGTTATAAAAGCCTCAAAAGTCTCATTTAGACTATTAAGTATATAAGCTATAACTACTTGATCAGGTAGTCTTAGCTGGTTATAGGATAAATTATCTGTAAGTTCTTTTATTTTATTAATATAATCTTCCATAGAATCAAAGTCATCTAAGGAAGTATTAAAGAACTCTTTACAGGTTAAAAACTCGTTTGTAAAACCTGTAGGCTCATATAGCTTTTTAAGGTGATCCCAGGCTTTAAAAGCACTATTATCATCCTTAATTACTCTTAAAGGGCTATCTTTACAGAGTAATTGTATATAGCTTAAAGCCTTATTACCTTTATCTGCATTAATATCAGATTCAGGTTTAGTTAAATCTATAGTTATATCTTTACTTATAAGGAAGGCTTTAATACGTATAGCCCATACCTTATAATTCTCAGAGCCTATAAGCTTAGGCATATCAACCTTTAAGTTAGCCATTATTGCCTTATAGGATGCAGTGCGTAGTTGCAAGCCTTATAAGGGTCAAACGACAGTGAGGTTGTATAACTACAGAAGCTATTGGACGTATAGTACAGTGGTTTGTACAGTTACGTTATAATACAGCTATAAACCTAGAGGTCTAGGGTTCAACTGTGAAAAAAGAAGAGTTTTTCCTTATAACCTTCTCTTTAATCAAGATCTTCTTCAGTTAGACTGTAGTCTGACTGAGGAGATAAGTATCCCATATAGTAAATCAGTCGAGAAGAAGTCCGTCGGGCCGTAAGTATAGGTCTAAATCAGATTGGTAGTAGACTAGAGGATAGTTCGAATAGATAATCTGAGGGATATAGATCGAATAAAGCAGTAGTAAGAGACTGTCTGCTTAGAGAAGGATCGATAGAGGTATAGTCGATTTGTATAGGATTCGTTATATAGATTCGTAAGAGGTGTATCTCGTGAAACCAAACTACTAGTCCAGCTAGTATATCTGATTCTGCAAAGGTAGTATGGATAGAAAAGCGTTCAAAGGATTGATTTTCGTTATATATAACCTTTAAGTAAAGGTAGGGCTTTATAGGAAGGTAAGGTATAGGTAAAGAAGTAGAAGGAATAGAAGTTATCTCTGAGCTGGGCTCATAACCTGTTAGCATAGGTATAAGAGTATTCAGGGGCGTAGTATATGCGCCTATATAGTATAGGGTTATAGATGGAGATATATTATGATAAAATGTGATAATCTTCAGCATTTATAGGCATTTATTTGTATAGATAATTGATAGAGAAGGAATGTATTGATATGATTCTGGTTGATGTTGTTGGCAAGTTATTCCCTAAGGTAGGGAAAAGTGAGGGGAAAGATAACCTGAAACGTAGCCTGCTAAACTGCTAATTACATAAGGTGCTTACGTAACTATACGTATTACATAATCAATATTATAGTTATAGGTTATAATAAATAGAGTATTTTTATATAAGGTTTTATACCTTAAAGTCTATTAGTTTATTTTATATAGAATATTTAAGTAAGTAAGTATTATTATAAGTATTATTATTATTATATAAGATGTTATATATTAACACTTATTATCTCTAAGATATAATAAGTACCTCTGAATTAATATACTAAGTACCTCTGAATAGGCTTTTTTATTATATAATAGCTATTTAAATATATATAGATTTATTAAAAAGCTTTAGTATCTTTTAGTATTTTAGTTAGTATTAGTATTAGTTTAGTATACTAAAAAAAACAAAAAAATTACTAAACTAAACTAATACTAAATTAGTAAGCAAAAAAACGTACTTTAGTATACTAAACTAATACTAAACTAAAAAATACTAAATACTACGTACTAATTTACCCACCCTGCTTACCTCACCTCACGGCGGGATCTGTCTGTCAATGAATCCCGCACCTCAGGCAAGGAAGGCAAGCACGCTTAGGTAAGGTTGGCCGAGCCCTCCCAGAGAGTTTCGTTTCCAGCCCAAAGTCAGAGATACCTAGTTGACGTAGTCACGTCAACACGGACAGAAACTCTGGCCGACCCCAATCACTGCACTCCAAGACTCTGGTTGGGACTTGGAGGCTTGCGCAATATCACACTCCAGTCTGCTCCCAGGCATACGGTAGAAGGGCTTGACAGTGTCGGGCTTCATGTTTACCTTAGGTAAGGTACACACACTAACTTTCACAGGAGCACCTTCCGCCTCTCCCTCGTTGGATCTCTCCATCTCCGCGCGGCCCTCGGACCCGGGCTCCTAGTCCGCCATGAAGACACATGCTTGCGTGCCAAACATGCTCAACGTGGGCACGATCCAACCCTGAGCCACCCATATCCCAGTCCTTACTTGGTCCCCTCTGTCCATAGGGCCCAGAGCATACCAACCAAGTTCCGCTACACTAGTGTATCCGTAATGAATAGTATACTATGTACTAGACACCGACGCTTGTCCACGGCCCTCATTCAAAGGCGCCAAGCACACGGCGCCGCAAGCAGGCAATGACCTGCAAGACCACGGCAAGTTCCTAGCGCCGTGCCTGACGGGGCACCCAATCACGGCCGCGACGATCTGCTGCATTACAAATGAAACTGTGACAGATGGCACCTCAATGGGGGCTAGACGTGTCGCGCACTTTGTAGGAGCCAAGACGAGAAGTCGGCCCCGACTCCCATCCTGCCGGTTTACAAATCCACGATCCTACCTAGGTAGGACACGCAACTAATCCCCGACTGCTGCCCGGGCAGCCTCCTCAACATGCACCGGCCACACAACCCAGGTACGGCAAGGCGATAGGCACAGCGGCATCGCATCGCATCGCATCGCATCGCACCGCGCCGCACCGTGGCTATAGTGGAGGTGGTCTTGCTACGGCACGGATAGTTTGTGCGTGCTGGGTTGAGAGTCCATGATACTGTTGAGAGGTGTGTCGATCGGGCTGCCTGCAGAGTGCGTCATGCAGATGCAAGCATGCACGCACAATACGGACAAGGCACAGGCCAGCAGGTGAAATGTCACAGTACAGTCTACCGGGGGAATTTTTCCCCTGTAGTTACCTTCTTAATGAAACAGTATACAAATATGTGATCTTTCTAAACCCTGTATTTCCCCTAAACCTCAACGTTTTTTGAAACGGAAAATTTCATAAAAATAGAGATATACTTATTCTCTATAGAATGAAATTTAAAACGTATTTATAGCGTTAAAATTCATTTTTCTAAGCGTGAAAAACGCTCTTCGAAGTCACCTTCAGGGATATAGCAGGGTTGTCTCAGAACCGACAGGCCAAATATTTCCCTGGAGTACTGTATGCTCTTCTCGCCTGTTCTGACTGCATACTGGGTGTCGTTGGATGGCATCGCTGGGTTTGTGGGCCTCAGTACTGGGGAGGATGGCTCTTGTTCCAGGCACCGGGACACTGTCCGTTGCTCCGAGGCAAACGAAACGAACCACCCTGCCATCCCGATCCTGGCCAACGGTTATGGTACCCTGCCTCATTCATATGCACGAATAGCCCACATTCAACAGGCCCGTATGTACTATGTACGCAGTATGTATTACAAAGTGGGTTAATTAGCTGCCTACTTTGCAGTAGTCTTTTCATGGCTGCTGACCTTTACTACGGTACTACTTTGACTGACTCCGGCTCAACCCACCTTCATCAACTGCAAGGCACGGGGACAATATTGGTATTGGAGCTTTCCATCATTTGCTAGCACTTCATTCTTTCCTTCCCGCTTCCATTGCGACCCCCTCTTATTGCTGACTTGCGGCGTGGTCTCTGGTCTCTGTCAATTATCCGAATCTTCATCTCCGGTGCAACTCAGACTCTTCCATTCCAATTTCCACCCTATCTGCATAGGTATTGCATGGCTTATATCCGATGTCCGGAGCCGATGTAGCGAATAGCCACCGCCCAGAGGCGGACAACCCTATCCCCCCCTCTCTGGCCCAAAGAAGCGGAGGTGGAGGAGCAGATCGACGCAGAGGTTGCCCAATAGGAAGTTACTCGGCACAGGACACCGCCGAAAGGTGGCCAACACGAGATCTGAACGAGTCTGTCTGTCAATACGGCACGAAACACCTCGTTATCGTTTGCATTCTGCACTAGACGAACATCTCCAGTGCACTAATTCCGGTGAGGAAGTCTCTTTCGAAATTTCTCCTCGCCTGGCAACATCGAGGCTTCGTCCGATCCGACCAGAACTAGTAAGACAGCAATCGAGGGCACATACAGGACACCCATGATCGAAGTGCTGTTCTACTTGACGTTTCCCGAGAGTTTCTCCGGGCCAAGAAGAGAGCCTCCACCCCCCCCCCCCCCCCGGGGGGAACTTATGCACCAGCATACCCAAGGCAAGGAGACCGCAGCACCACCTTCCCCAGCAGCCGTGTCCTCCAGGCTACCTTCGACATGTGAGGAGCGGAGTTTCGGCGTAACTGCGATCCAGATACCTGAGTCTCCCCGACTACTGCGCAGCACGCCAGATTCGACGCCGTTCCATACACGGGATCTGTGTGCGGCAACGTCTGATGAGTGTTAAAAGAAGGAATCATGAGTGAGTTCATCCTAGCACGATATGCAATTAGCAGGCCAATCATCACGACATTGTGCAGCTTTGGATGGCTTGCGACGGGCATATATCGCAGCTGTACCGATGCGCATATGTAGGCTGTGGATAAGAGCTGTCCGCGGCGTTTACACCAACCCTTGCTCGGCCCACACGCGGTATACCTCATCCTTGATCGCCTCGTGACCCAGGCTCCTCCTTGTTCACGTCAGTCTGTTGTGTCGGAAGCCTGAGACAGCATATACCATGAAGAAGGATCACTCACGGATGGAAAGTCTTGCCGTAATATGTAGGAACATACCACATGGAGTTTTGCGATATGATATCGTTGCGGGCAAATCGTAACGATGGGTCCTCCTGTTGTGCCCTGACCATGTAGCACATGGCAAGCAAACCCCAATCTCCAGACCTTTCGGCCGGGCCCAGACAGGTATCTGGATCTACAAAGGGAGATTGGGGCGACAACGTCCTTGCGGGCGCGCAGTCGGAACCGGCGCCAGCGGCGGTGCCGTTTGGAGCCGGGGTGGGGTCCGTCACGTTCGGATTGTTATCCTTCCCACCCACCAAGAAGAACCACGTCTCGGTCCGGTTGTAAGCTGGCTCCGTCACGTTCGGCTCGCAGAAACGATGGCCATCGAATCTGGCATCATAATCAACAAAAACCACCTTGGGCGCCGTAAACCTGGAGTTGACGTTGTCTATGGACTTCCTCAGTTTATCGTTGACCGCGAGGACCAGGTCGTTCATGCGCTTGCGGACACGTACGCGTTCAAGTTTGGGGCCTTGTGACCAGACACCCAACGTGCAGTTGTCGCACTCGTCGGTGTCGGCGTTGAAGAAGCGCGCATATCCGGTGACAGTGATAACGAACCAAGGGCGTTTCTCCCACTGGACCTTATCCAATATTTGCATAACGACCATCTCCAGACGCTGTTCGAAGGCGCTGCCCTCGATTTGCTCGGCCGCTTCGTGTAGTGCCGTTTCGCATGTACCGGAGTAGAAGCTGTAGAAGCGAAAGATGCAGGCATTCATCACCTTGAAGAAGCCTAGATCGTTGCCCCCAATAGAAAGTAGCGCAAAGTCCGCATTGATCGAGGCGTTGAAGCCATCGATTTGACTGTGCTCGCCCCCGGACACGATGTTACCAGTTGTAGAACCGGTGCAGGACAGAAACTGGAACGCTGTCGTATTAGGGCCCTGGCTTTCTGCTAGATCAGCGTAGATCAAGACAGGATGTGCGTGTTCTCCGAGTCTACAATCAGTCTCCTTGCCATGCGCGCCTGTCCCGATTCCCGCGCTGTAGGAGTCCCCAAACGCAACGAGGCTGGCTGTGCCGGGTGATCCAGGTCGAGTCAGGGGGAAAACATTACGGGGTGTACCCGGCGAGGACTCTGCGAGGCTTCAAGGTCAGTTGAGGTCATATCTTGTTCCAAACGAATTTCAACACGTGCCTTGGTGAGTAGTAATAACATGCTGGTCTTCATCCGGACCTCCAGAGGACAGGGCTATTTGGTCATCGGCTGGTACAGCCGCCCCGACTAGCAGAAACAAGCGATAAAAGGCGAATAAATGGACCATGTCTCGATGCGCGCCGGAGAGTTTTGTGGAGGGATATTGCTGTACTACGTGCCGTACGCCCAATACAGGTCCCAACGAGATTAATCTATCGCGAAGACAGGTGCAGGACCTAGATAAATCCAGCGCGTATGCGTCGGCCACGGCCATTCGAATGCGCGAGTTGGTGTCAGCATGATATACCGCGCGGCTTACGCACCCGCATATTGTTTGGGTTAGGCCAGTTGTTTACTTGGACCAACGCACGAGGGCCATTCCAAAGCGCTGGGAGGCCCACTCTATATCGCCTTCAAACGGTGTGCCACGGGCAAGTGATCGGTCCAATTCACGTGATGGGGAAGATCTGGAGGAATAGCCTGCCCCCGGATTCCACGCCGAAGGTCCTGTACATGATAAAACAGAGCGTTGGATACCTGGGGCTTTCTTCGACCTGGCTTTCCAGTGTCATCGTCCCGCCTTGGCCGCAGATCTAACCACCGAAAAAAGACGGCAGGGCGTGGCATGGAAACACAGCTATGGCGCTTGCGAGAGCGGTAACGTGAGTCTCCATGACAAGACCCTTGGCGGCAGCCAAGCTTCAAGAGCGGGACAAACACGGTGCCCTTTTTGGCTTCTGTTTGTCGGCATCGAAAGCACAGACGCCACGAATGCACAACAAGATTGTCAAATGTCTAGGTATCTTCCTAAATTCCGTGCCGTCTCGCCTCTAGATAAGGTAGACAGCTGATGCCGAAGACTGTGGTGGGCAGTACTGCATACCTGCCGTGTACATCACCTAAGTCACCCGACCCATGACGTAATCGGGGCGCTGTCCTGTTCACGTCAATTTCTCACTGAGCTGACCGTAACGCTTGCCTCCACTCTCTCGTCTGAGCTTCGACTCCCGCCGGTGTATCTGAGTTTCTGCTTCCTTCATCCACCTCAGATAGCACGCGTACCGCCCAACGTCATAGCTCTCCAAATTCCCCCAGACTGTCCCACTTTCCCAGCCCATGATCGACCGATCCCACCTGTGCCCCCTACCCCTCCGTTAACACGCAGGGCTATCTTGGCGGGATGATGGACAAGCGCTCAGGATGACGAACCACCACGCCAATGCTTGTCCATTCGTTGGCTAGACCTTCATCCATCTGCCACATCGGGAACCACTGCACTTCATCCGTTTGCGCCAGCCTTGATGTGACTTGCTTAAGTAGCTACTCTCAGATGACCAAACAATCGCAACGCGGCCGCTTGCTTTTGCCCCCTACCCAATCCTGTCAACCCGTCCCCTTCCAAACCCACCCTGCCTTGCTCTGGGTTCGCCCCAGCCACCTTTCGTCTCCCCTTTGCTGCCGTGACGACGAATCCGAGGCCAGGATTCAACTGAAGAGCATCTAGATGACGACCGGACGTGGCTGCTACACTAGCCATGATGTGCCCGCCGCTGCCCGTGTACTATATACCTCACTTACACACAACACACACAGCCAAACATCGGGCAGGCAGGCAGCACAACCAACTCTCAATGGCCTCCTCTGCTACGGTAGCTGGGGTACATTTTAGACGAGCTGGGCCAAGATATATCGTCCTTACCCGAGCCGTAACAGCCGTTGCATCAAAGACCTGCGTAGCGCGCTACTGTAACTACGCCAGAAGGGACTTGTGCTGGACCTGCCCTACCCACCGCTTGATGAGGCCCCCCGGCTGTCCTTGTTAAGCAGGGCAAGGTACCTTCATCAACGAAGGTAGGTAAGGTAGACAAGGCAGCTGCAGGACCTGAAGACGTCAGACCTAGCCGAAGGTTCGTGTATAAGAATGCTCATGACATCCTGCCCCCGCCACCTGTCTATCTTGCCACCCGACAGCTTCTATTACCGCAACGACACGAATCCATTGAACACCACCATATCACGCCTTGCCTTCGGACATACCCAAACAGCTACACAGCACTGTGAGACCCGGCAAAATCTGCAGCATCTCACATACGCCGAACTAAGACAGTCACAATGGAGGCTATCAACACCATGGCGAGCGCCGCAACCAAGGCCATATGGGGAACAAATGAAGCCAAGGAAGAGCCTGTCTCCGGCGTGACGGGAAACACGCGTAATGGCGAGCCTTATGACGCTGGCAACATCGGTATGCAGAAGAAGAGGACCCATAAACACAGAAGTTACCCTTGCTGACACGAGCGTTAGAGCGTCCCAAAAAGAACGCCGACGTTGAGGACGACGCACGCACGGCGTCTGAAGACGCCAAGTCGGTAACCGCCACCGCCACATCCACTGGAACGTCTGCCACGACCGAAGACCCCGTCAAACACAAGGATCAAATTGGCAAGCCGGAACTAAAGGAACAATCCGCAGATGATGCGGCGCCCCACGATAGCGCTGCCGGTAAAACTGACACGAGATCCCCGACCGACCCTGCCACCGACCCGAAACCTAAGGGTCAAGATGTCAGCACATTAGGAACAGGTCCCACCAATGAGGGCGACAAGCTAGACGGACCCGGCCCGAAGCCGTTAGAGGCGGTGGCCAAAGAACGTGGGGGCGATGCCGGTAGAGTGGAGAGTGCTTCCGGTGCTGGCGGCCTTGCCGGTGACGCAGCAGCGGACGATGATGAGGAGGATGGTCCCCAGAAGAAGAGCCATGGCGAAGGCACTGGGGAGAAGTATGTGAAAAGTACCGGCCTAGCCGCTGATGGTGGTGACTTTGACGCAACCAAGCCTGGGGCTGGTCGGGAGGCGGATCGTAAGTTCTAAGCACCCTATACTGGTACTTAATCTCTGTGCTTATACAGGTAAATAGGCTTGATGGACGAGAAAGATCCTGCCGCTGCCGCCGCAAAGGCAGCTGCCGCCAAGCCAAGCCAACACGACAAGACTAGTGGTAGCGAAGAGGGTACTAACAGTCCAGGCGATAGCACAGAAAAGGAGAAGAAGAGTCTTGGAGATAAGATCAAGGCCAAGTTGCACCGTCATTGACGCAAATAACTCAACAAAACGCCACTCGATCTGTACATGTTGCAACTGCAATGTGGCTATGTACTCGATACTAGGCCAACATAAGGCTGGATTGTATGACGGCTACTGTCAATGATTATATGTGAATTAAGGATAATATTATGCATGTGTTCGTAAATATTCAAACTTGTTGCACCTTGACGAAAAAGTGGTCAGATAGTTTGTTGCGCTAAATCACCGTCCAGATGCCGCAATGCTTCCCGTCTAGTGTTTCGACCATAGCTGCGAAAATTGTTCTGAAATCAATAAATTGGTCAGAATGCCTGATCACTCGTTCGTTGAATTTCCGCGCAATTCATTGCGGTAGTATTTGCCATGCCGTCGTTGGTCTCAAACGATCGGCATGAGTTGCTCTGCACTTCGGTGCTCTTCATTCATTGATAGTACTCCGATATGGACGTACATCTGCGCGAAATCACGACAGAGATAGACCCCCGAGCAATTGCACTCCGACCTGGTTGTTCACACATCAAATTTGGGTGATTGAACCACACGACACGCGCTTGACATGGAGGATGAAGTCCTTCCATTTCTTCATAGGTCTGGGGCGTAAACACAAGCCATGATCATAATCAGCTGCTCAACCGAGAGAGCATCCGTCGTGATTTTATCCCAGAATGTCATACACCAAGATTCATTCACTCATCTTTTCATCCATAGCTCATCCTTCTCTTGGCTGCCGGCTGACGACCGAGGTAGGTTTAGGTGTACCCATCCGCCCCCATCGTTTCATGATCGTGGCTGTCCATGTCATAGCTCGCCTCTTGGCCATTCCATGCCCATGTTCGTGTGTCAAAAAACACCTGTCGCTGCCTCTAATGGCCCGCGACGCTCGTAGGGTCGCCCTTTCTTTCGATCGCCGGAGTCGTAGCTTGCTCGAACCGGCGGATCCAAGTTTGCCTGGAGACGTTGCTTCTCCGTCCTCAATCATGCGTGCCCCATTGCCCAGTAGAGCGAAACCTATAGCCGCAAGTAGAAGATGGCCGGAGTCATCCATGAACCCATAATATGGCGCAGAAACTGACCCATTAGGGGGCCGGTCGCCGCGCACGACTTGGATGCAGAAATGATCCGCGCATGCTCCCGCGCACTGGTTGAATGGGCGACATCGAGTTGGCGCTACGGACGAGTAGTGGTAGTAGTGCATGCGCCATAGGCGCGATGTAGCGCTCTCGTCCCAATAACCGGCTTTCATAGGAAGCCTGACTCGGCAAGTACCCTGTGTCATTTCAATAGTATAAGCATATGTTCCTAGATGCGAGCTGATGAAATTGGACAGCAGGAGTGGTGGAAGGGGCTTGAGAGAGGGAGACAAAGTGACCACCCCCGCAACGCTGCGTGCCATAATACGAAGAATAAGAGTGATGTATCAGAGAAGCGTTGTGTTCTCGTCCCAGCCTGAACCCATCCGAAAGAATACTGACTGGTCTTCCAGGGCTACGTACCTTACGATCTTCTCGTCTTCTCGCTCGCGTGGCTCCACCTGCAAACTCTTGTCGTACATCTCATGTACATCTCCAGCGGCTTGCATATTGCTGATAATGTAGTCCTGCAGTTCGGGGACAGGTTGCAAGGAGTAACCGACGGCCTGATACTGCTGGATATCACGAATGACCTCCGCTGTCTTGGCCCTCTTCGCGAAGTTGATGAGGTTAGTCTTTTTGATGACAGACGGGATACCGTCCTCAATGAAGGTTAGATCAGTCAAATAAACACCTTCAGCTTGGTCAGCACCTCCAAATGGCTTCACAAATCATTGGGATCACACACCAAAAAACGGGATGCAGGGCGGGTTTGCTACGTGCAGAGCCTCTCTATACTCGCCAAAGTTCTTGGTGCTGGCCATGAGTTTTCTCATCGTCTCCAAGACACCTTGAGTCCTTTGCGGGACTTGATCCCAAGTCCGCTTGAGACGCGCGATTGGCGCAGTTCCAAGCGCCGAAATAATTGATGTAAGAGTAGAAAAGTTGTTTAGACTTCGGCATTTCTGCGTGTTGTTAGTGCGAGGCTCACATTGTCGTGAGATTGCTTTACGTACGTCTGCCACTGAAACGAAGTGCTTAATGACGATGACACGCTTTTTCACATCCATTTGTGCCAGAATCATCTCCGCAACCCAGTTCGTCATTTGATTTGAGTGCAAGATGAGAGCCTTGACGTTTGGTGCAGGCTCAGGCTCTCCCTCAGCAACCTTCTTCTGCCATGTCTTGTTGAGGCATTCGGTTGGCTTGATCTTGCCATACAGTCGCGACTCGATGATCGTCAATTGGCGAGCAAATTCCGTGACGTCAATGTCTAGGAACTTCAACTTCTTCATGTTCTTCGGCATGATGGGTGACGGCGTATTTTGATTCAACGTCTGAACCATGCGTCGCGCTCCAGCCTCCTTGCCACTGAGACGTTGATCCAACACGGTCATGAGAGGGCCTGACCCAGGTGTCTCAGTTGACTTGACAGTGTCTCTAGCAAAAGTGTAGACGTCTCGGATGAGCTGCTTCGATTCCTCGTTGTGGTCTTCCATCCAAAAATTGTCAAACCAACTCTTCAAAATATTCACCACACGGAAGCGAATGAGTTTCTGTTTCCTGTCCCGCCATGCTTCGAAGTCAGATTGCGAGAGGCCCTCGGGGGGCTGAATGCCGAAACGGTTGACGAGCAGCTTGAAAAGATCCTGGGCGGTGGTAAACGACCTGTACGTAAGAAGGAACGTGTTGTTAAAGTTTGAGTCCAACTTGTCATGCCGGGTGAGTTGCTCGACGAGTGCCTCCAGGGTGCCACCCTTGACCACGGGTGGTTGCAGCTTGTTGTCCCACGAGAGATCAGGCTCGTGATCTAGTTTAAGGAATTCAGGGGTATCGTCGACGGGTGGCAAATTGCTCTGAGGGTTGGGGTCGTCTCCCAAAATCTTCTTGACCTTGGAATAGTCGCCCCCTCTAAAGTTGCCAGTACCGTCTCCTTCGGTGAAAGACTGCGAAGTTATCATCGGCGGTCGAGCTGGTACGGTTCGGGATTCGGTGCGCTGATGGGGTCTGTCGTACGACATTGTATCATTCCTCCGCAGCTGTTCCCGCTGGGCCACGTCCTCCCTCTGCCTCGATTCAGCCTGCTGCTGCAAATTAATCTGGACTTGCTCCGACAGCAATTGCAGGGAGAACCCAATGTGTGACGAGTTCGTCTCCAGCGCCTTTGCGCACTGTCGAACGTAGTCTAGACGGCTTTCCAGAGCCTCGCCTCGCACTTCTGCCCATTCATCGGCCAGTGGCCCGGCCACTGCTTGACAACCCAAGATGAGGTCAGACATGTTGTCGTACAGACTTTGCTTGTTCGTGCTGAAGTCTGCCAGTTGCGGCGTTTGAAAGCTATTCCCCAACGAAGACAGGTCGATCGATTCGATGACTGCGATCCATGGTTTAAAAGTCTCCAAAACCTTTCCGCCCGCAAGACAAACGTTGTTGCCAATCACTTCATGCTTGAATGGCATCATAATCTTGTCCCCGACGACCAAGTTCTTGTCCAGTTCTCGAATGCTGAATACGAGCATTCTCTTCAGCTCGTCCAGCCGCTCGAGAAGCTTACCATCTAGTAGTGCTGTAGGCTCGACCACACCCTCCTCGTCTTCGAGGAAGTTGGCTGTGATGGGATCACGCGCCCCCAAGCCATTGTTTTGCCAACTGCCGCCAGTAGAGCTGCCTATGACGAAGCCAGGGAACAGACGAGGAATCTCCTCGCCCCTCTGCTGTCGCGCGATCTCCACATAGCTGAAGACACCAAGCAAAACGCCATCGGCTTCTTGTAAGCACTTTTGTACCGACTCGGCGTTGGGCCAGTCAGCCGCAGCGATGTGGGAAGAAATTACGAGCTTTGAAAACTTGGACATCATGTCTCTGAAGTGAGGATAGAGGGCCTTGTTGGTTGAGATGATGGAAGGCTGGCCAGAGTGGTTGTCTGTGGTGCCCGAGCCAGCCGCGAGCAGCAGTCTCAAATGGTCCGAGATATCCTCCGCTCGTGCAACATACTCGGAGCGATTGTTGCTTGTGATGGCGTCACGATAGCGATCTACGGCTCTGCGCATGTTGGATACGAGGCGAGTCCACATGAGTGGTGGCGCTGAGCCATCATCGAAGAACGACCGAGGAACGGTGCTGGTTGGCGGCGTGTTGTAGGACGTGCTCGTGAACGACGTTGCAGATGCTATCATCGGCGTGGTGCTTGGTGCCAAATTGGGGTTCACGTATTTGTTCTCCCCGCGAGTGATTTGCGCGATGCCGTTCATAGAGTCCATTGACGTAGATGGGGATAGCATGTCGTTGTTGGAACGTCGGTTGCGAGGCTGTCGCGAGTAGGTCTAGTCAGAAAAAGGACACATTCATGATGTCTAGAAAAAACATCTTACCAAGGATCCGCGAGATGCAAGCATGAGAGACTCGCCCTCCAGCTCCGATGCCGAATTCGCCTCCGAGTCCTCATCCTCGTCCTGCGTCAGCCCTCTCGCCATCATCTCCGGGGGTGGGCGCGTCTTTTCCGGAACATTGACGTTCATCCTATTGCGCGGACCAGTCTCGTTGGTCGACACGGGCGACTCCAAAGGCAATTCCATACTCCTGTCTCCTGTCATCATGTTGTAGTAGAAAAGACGGCCGTCGGAGGTTGCCTGCGGAATCCAGAAATCGGCTCTCGATTTGTCGCTCAAGTCGGTGCCCTCAAGCGGAAGGGCATTATTCAGATCGTCCAACTCCGACTCGTCGTCCTCCTCTAGCTGCTCGTCATACACTTCTTGATCATCTTGGTCATCGTCGACATGGCCAAGATCGCCGTTCTGGTCATGATCGGGGATTTCGTCGGGGCTCGTGATTATCTGGCAATAGTTGCTTGGAAACCAACCGCGCACGCCGTTGATAACGCCGTCCCACCAACCGCTTTCCAGCTGTGTTATGACCTGGATGACGTCTCCTTCGTGGAAACTGAGACTGGTACGGTCGTCGGCCTCGTAGTCGTACAGGGCTCGGACGTACATGGTGCCCGGCGGGGCAGTCCCCGCAATGCCGTTCATGAGGGAGGTGGCGGCGATGGTCTGGGAGTAAGTTGAGTAGGACTGGCCGACGTTGGAATCGTCCAACGTCGGTTGTAAAGGATAGTAGTTGCTAGATTCGGAACGGAGGTTTTCGCGCGAGGGCTTTGGTCGAGAACTGTAGGCGTTACTCTTCTGACCCTGAACTAGTGCCGGCACTGCGGTTTGTGTCATCAGCATGATGAGGCGGTCGCGCTGATACCCCAAATAAGGGTCAAGTCATGATCTGGGCAGGAGTGCTCCCTCTGCTCAGGCCAGCCTCGTAACGTCCGGTCGGGTAAGCGGTCGTCAATCGCGCCGTTGAAAGGGTCGTGAGCGTACGAGAAAAGAGTGTGTGTGTGATGGTTGGGGCGACGAGGTGTTGAGCGTCGGGAACCGAACCCACAATCGAGTAGGCGCAGGTTGGAGCAGGGGGTTGCGGGGGCGTCGTTCTCTTCCAAGGAGGTGGGCAGGTCAGGCCGTGTGTGCGCCTAAGTGTACGGCTTCCGCGTGTAGGCGGGCGTGTCAACGAAGATGATGCTTCGGCGCTGGGCGTGTTCGAGAAAGGGAAACTCGGGCGAGTCTTCGCGATTCCGGAAGCTGAATGGTGGAATGAGCAGTGGTGCCGGCGGGTAGAGTCCTGTCGGATGCTGACGACGATTCGCTGGGATGTTTTTTGTTTTTTTTTGTCGCGTCGTGGGCGCTGGGCGGGAGGGAATGAGGAGGAGTAGCAACGACAGCGGCGATATCAGCAGGAGTCGAGTTGAGCCGGGAGAGGATCGCCTGATGTGGGAAGCCCGCCCGGGGGCGACCAACACAGAGTGGTGTCGGTGATGTCTAGGGCCCGGAGCGGAAGGTAAGACAGGGCGGTTTGATTGCCGCTTTGCCCTGAGGGGTGCCGATGTCGAGGTGTCGTTCAGTTGCGCTCGTATTGTCGTCGCCGTGATCGTCGTCTTTGAACGAGATGGAACAGCAACGTCTTGGGGCGAGCGGCAATGGTTGTTTCGACCGTAGTGGTGTTCTTCGATGGGAAGCAATAGTGTGCTCAGGGGGGGTTGATCCAGCGGCCGTGGTCGCAAGATTGGTCAAGCCCAAGACACAGCGAGGCTTTGTGCCCCAGCAGGAACTGAGGGCGGCACAGGTCATGGGAGAGGGGGGTAACTCCGGCTCCTCGTGGTAACAGTTGTTCAAGCAATATCGAGAGTGGGAATGGTAGCGGCAGCGACAGCGGTACCTCGTGGGACGCTTGGCGTCGACCCAGTCTACCTCCTCACGTACCTAGGTAAGGTAGGTACTAAAGGTACCTTACTATGTACCTACCTTAGGTAGGTGCCTTAGGTAAGGTAGGTCCCAAGCATACATTACTTCGACTCCAAAGGTAAGCCTGGAATACAGATGGGATACTCTCTATTCTTTACCTTGGTTACTCACTTTACCTAGGTAAGGTAGGTAAGGTAGGTAAGGTAGGTTAGGTAGGTTAGGTAGGTTAGGTAGGTTAGGTAGGTTAGGTAGGTTAGGTAGGTTAGGTAGGTTAGGTAGGTTAGGGAGGTAGGTACAGGAAGGCAAAGGGTCGGTTTCTTTCCCCAATCCCCTCTTGTCCGCCATTTTCCCTTCCCCCTTGCCCTTGGCGCCTCCTCCTCCCCTCCTCCTCTTCACATCCTCGTGGAGTGGTGCTGCTTCGGGCCCTGCCTGGCATGCCCGTCTCCTGCAGAGCGGGTCTATTGAATCTTTCCCGGCATCTCACTGGCCAGAGCCGCCCGCTTTCTTGGAGGAAACGGACCGCGAAATGCGTGGTTTAAGGCCACCTCAGGCTCCTGTGGGTTAACCTGACACCGTGCAGCACCAATCCGCCTGAGGTTGCTCTTGCACTTGTTCATTATTGCTTGCGACCATCGGCACGGGCAGTGTAGACCCTTTAGACATTCACAGTGAGCATCAGGAAATACAGCCCACAGCCTTCGTCGCCATCCCACCAGCCGACGGGTGGCCTTGACTCCTTGAGCCTGCAAGAGGTCGATGCGACAAGCATTGCGAGGGTGAGATGAGGAAGGGGGAGAGTCCTGGAACAGGGGCTGAGGCACCCGGACGCTTACACCGGTGTGGAGCCAAGACGCCTGGGCTGCCGCGAGGTCGACGCATAGTCTCGATCAGACTGTGCGGAAGCCATGCAAACCAGCCGAACGCCTGTTGCCGTCGCACTGTCTTACAGATGTGTAGGGCAGGCACCTCACCTCGGTATTAGGTTCGCCCAGACTCCCATTCTCTGCAGTGTGGCTGAGGTGCCTGCAGTTTGCCCACAATCCGCCCGCGTCCTCGGAGCTCGCCCTCCCTTCCCCTTCCTCTGCTGCTGCGCTCTCAATGTCGAGGTGGCAGTCGTCACTCGAGCAACGACAACACCACCTTCCAACGATAAATCCAAAGCTGATACTCGGGTCCAACCCACAACAACGCTGCGCTCCTCATGCCTCAACACCGTCAACTGCAAGTCCAGTCTCGTCTCATCGGCCGGAACTCTTCGTCTGAAGATGGGGCAAGCCTTGGGTTTTTACCCGTCACGTTTCCCGACGGCTCGACGAACATCCGTCCCCCATCAAGCGTAGGCCCGTCTGCGCCGTCGCACGTCGTCCATCAACCACCTGGCCCGGCTTGATACCCCTCTCCATGTTCCACTGAGATCGCTATAGGAGCCTCTCACTGCAAATGTTCTCGAGTTCATTGACCGGCCGCACTATTGCCCCGTTCCTGTTGGAAGGCACGATGCCTCCCCTCCGTTCATCGCGAAATCCGGTTCATGTTTTATCTGCCGATGAAAGTGTTGCTTTTCTCGATCCTGCTGTGCATCAATACCGATGGCGCCCTCGTTGTTGGTTGCACTACAGTCCTCCAGGATATTTTTTTCCCTGTAACTACCCCTTGGCAAGGATCTCGATACATCTGCTACGGCCTCATACGTCGCGACATGCTACCTCATGCTTCTACAGTTTGATATTCTGTTTACAGAGGTGTATTACCTCTTCTAGATGATATAAATAATGCTAATTTTAGCTGCAGAACTGATAATAAATATATTAAGTCTATTTTATGAGATTTTAAAGCTATTATAACTATAATCTGCATAAGCTTATGCCCTACTCTTATACCTATTTTCAACTTCTACTTCTTATAGTGCTAGCGCCATATTACTGCCTACTTCTCTACTATGATAGCTTAACGCCTACCTTAAGTTACTCCTACTACTACTGTTGTTAGCTAGCACCCTATTATGCATTCTATAGCAGACACTAATAGCCTTATTACTTAGTATATAACCCTTCTAATCTCTTCTTCACACCTGCCTAAAAAGCTTCTGCTAGAGACTTTTATATTAATAGAAGAGGTTACTCTTACTAGCATTAATGCCTACTTTAGTAACTACTTTTAGAGCTTTATTATTATCAACTTAACTAGAGATAAAGCTGAAAATAATATTTTGCTAGCTAATTTAGCTCTCTCTTTAAGGTCTACTATATTTTTACTTCTTTAACTCTCTATGCCTAAGCTTCTTTTTGATAATAACTTAAAAGAGAGGTTACTTATATTTAAGGTTAATAAGCAGCTTTACTGCTAAACAATATATAAACAGTAAGTTGAAATTTATATTTTATATAAATATAGAGGTTTTATCTACTCTGTTATTATTAAGCAACTTAAAGTAACTGTTAACTAAATATAATATATCTGCCTTTTTAAATATATTAACAGCTATTAAGAGGCTTACTAATATAAGCTGAAGCTAGCTATTTATATACTGTAATATTGATATATTAAGAACTAGCTATTAAAAGACCTTTTTAACTGCTTTATGCTGTAGATAGATATCTCTAACTTCATCCTAGAGGTCTTTTGCTTTTTAGAGCAAACTATAAATATAGTAATAAGATCTCTTAGATATAATAAAGTCTTCTATTTCTATTGCATTACTTTGCTTTGCAATATTTAAAAAAAAAGGCTTAAATTTGCTTTAAAGTTTGCTAAATTTCCTGAAAGCTATTAAGATATATAGATATAGTTAGATGAGGTTTGATATAATAGTATTATATATAGTAGGCAGTTTCTTACTATTAGGAGTGATAAAGATGCTGCTAACTATATATTAGCTTAGATTAAAGCTTATAGGTTTATATTTTAAGCTATAATCTCTAGCAGCAAAAAAAGCTGCTATCTGATGTGGGAGAAAAGCTAAAGCTAAATTAATATTTAGAACTACTGCAAAAAGATAATACTGCTATTCCTTAAGTTCTAATGCTAGTATATTAATAACTTCTAAAGACTTAAAGTGGTTTATATATATAATAACATATTAAGCTATACAGTAAAGTATACTAAAGATTAGATATAGAAGTATTTTGATAATAATCCTTTTATCTTATAGCTTTTAAAAAGCTCTAACTTAAATCTTATTAAATATATATAGATATTTATAAAAAAATAGATTAAGGAAAACTACTAGCTATACCTAACTAGTAAGAAGCTGTATAAAGTAGTATTTATAGTATAAAAAGCAGTACTAAAAGAATATATCTTCTACTTAGTGCATTTAATAAAAAGAAGACTTCAGAAGGTAATTAAAAAGGAAGGCAGATAGACTAAGTATTAATTGATAATGTTCAGCTATAAATTAACTTATTAGGAGAAGCTGTTTTTACATAAAGTAGCATTTTATCTCAATAAAAACCCCAGCTAGCCTAGAATATCGAAAATCTGGCTCTTTTTGAGGCATAGGTGGCGTCAATATAACGATATATAGGGGTGGCAGCAATGTATCGCTCGAAGTACTGACAGGCAACAAAATATCCTGGAGGACTGTAGGTTTACCTCGTATACAAAGTACCGCAATATCCATGTGGCCGGTTTCTATCCGTAGAAGTGCCATGAAACAACGAAACAAGTAGGCACATAGCCCACGGGTTCGAGCAAGGGCCAGACCTTGCGCTGGAAAGCCAAATGATGATGCATGCTACAAGTATCGATAAACGCTTCCCGGTCCCTGATACACGTCAACGACGGCAGCAGATCGTGATGCGCTTGTGTTCCCAGACCTTGAGCTAGGTTGGAGGAATCGACGGCAAGGCGTCGTCGGCACTCCAATGATCCTAGATACGCATAGGCTACATCAGCACCTCGCGATGATCGTCAGGGGCCGGGGACGAGTTGCAGTCGCCTCTAGCCCGAGTCGCTGGCCCACGCGTGGTCGTGAACTGTGCGCAAAAAAAACAAAACAAAAAAAAAACATCGATATTGTTAGCTCATGCAAAGGCACCTGCATCGCAGGCAGGGACAATAGCGATTGCTGGTATCCAAGATTGCTAATTTGTTCATGCTCTGTCTCATTTCGTCCACGACTAACCCGCCCGACCGGCTGCACAATGTCGACATTGAGGCGAGAGACAGGGCGAGCAAGCGGCCGAGGGGCACATCGGGAGTCAGCGGATGACGGAGGAGTCGCCAAACTTGCGGCTTGCCAGTGTTTGGGAATTTCTGAAGCAGCCCTTGAACGTGCCATGCCATTAATTTGACCATGTCCACCATGTCCACAACCTCCACCAGGCCAGCCTCCAGCTAGCACCCTAGCTAGCAGCGCGCAAACAGGCGCTGCCAACGAGGAACCGGTTGACCGGGACCGTGCCGCGGAAGTGGCCCTGACTCCTCTTCTGGTGCCCAGACGTGGGGATACCCTTTCTGCCTTGTTTAGTGCACATACCTTACTTACCTACCTACCTTAGGTACGTAAGGTACCTTATCCGTAGGTATGATTAGGTACCCACCTAACTTAGGTATCAGTGGTATCGTAGCAGGTGATGTGCCTCGCTGGCTCCAATTCCGTCCCAAAGTTTTGTTTCCCTCCCCTCCCGTGCCGTCCCAAGGTAGTGCGTATCCTCCTTCTCCTCTGTTACTTGGAAGAACGGTGTGCGGCGTGCCAACGGCACTTTGGTTTTTGACCTTTGTATGGCAACACAACGCGGCTTCCACTTGGGACAAAACATGGCATCTGAAGCATGTAAAGCACGTATCAAAAGACCCTCATGCCTGGAGAAGGACCCTTTTGCCTGACTACCATTACCATGGCCGCAGGTCTAGAGTTAACCAGAGACTGAGGCCGAGTCAACGGCTTTGACAATGCGCCTGCCTCCGTACCCGCAGGCCCTGCCTTGTATCCAGACTCGATCGTTGGAGCGCACCGAATGCCCGGATTATTCTGGGCCGCGGCAATAAGTCTCCTCTCGGGTTCCTTTCGTGACCTAATCGAATCCTGATTCTGGATCTTCTTCCGGCGTGTGTATCTACGCAGTAGTAGACTCGTGTGGGCTCTCGGATTGCCTGGACTTGTGTTCGCTGTCAACCTGGGTCCATCTACGACTATCCCACCAGTGGGGCCAACGAGAGGGAGTGCCGAGCTGGGGTGCAGGTCGGTCCATGAGGTAGGTACTGGGTGGCCCGAAGCACGATGCTCTGTGTCCTCCACAACCGCTTCGATGGGCGGGCACTATCGATCACGGACCGCTTGCTGTACGGATACAGAAATTCGTGGCCAGAGGAGCTGGCCGGATGGCTACGCCACTGATGCCAACGACACGAGAGCAGGCCGATGAGGAAGAGTTGAAGAGTCTGGCTGGACAGACGGCTGCGTCACCTGCGTCTCTCGACTTCCGACTTTGTTCAGCCTACAGCCAGGCGCCCCGATGACTGTTTGAATGGCACTGTGTACGGACACGGCGTTGAGGCACAGAGATTGAGAGAAGGGGCGGTCAGCCTTCTAACATCTTTGGGAGTTAATTCGGACAGCGGGTTTTGATGTTGAACCCCCCCACTTCAGACTTGGATGTTCGAGACCGACAAGGTAAAAATGTACTACCTACAGGGACTCACCGCATTGTTGGTGCTCGATGTCCAGCGCTGGCGATGCGGTGCCCCTCTGTAGCCTTGTCAGTACTAGGGTTTTGGGAAAAATTCCTCTCTTTACTCCCTGCCGTTCAAGGGCCCTGGGCACGCCAGTTTACAACAATTCCAGGGGATTCGAGGCGGTGACTGACGGCGCTGCGTATACTATGCAGTAGGTGTAGCGAGCGGATAAGGCGAGCAAGGGGCAGGGCGATGGCGCCAACTGGGGAGGAGGGGGGCATGAACGCGGGATCCGTAATGGGTACGGGCTCCGGACAGGAAAGTCTGTGTTGGCGATGACTTTAAGTGCGAAGGAGTGAAAATGGCCGTCGGAGGAGAGGCGGGCAGTAGCGACGACGATTTGGCGTGATGCCGACAGACATGATGAGGGGAGGGGAAGGCCAGGTCGGCGGATAGACACTGGATTACCAGAAACCAGCAAAGAAGCGAAGCTGGGCCTGATATGGAGGCTTTGCCAGCAGCGATGTGATGCGATGCGATGCGATGCGATGCGATGCGCAAAGGGAGGCCGAAGAAGCAATGGGCCGGGCGGACAGGGTAGGCATAGGCGGGTGGGTGGTTGCGTTTCCGTATGTAGTCCTGCAATGACGATATTGTGTGACGGAATTCCTCGACACGGCTATGTTCTGGAATGGGAATTTAGTCTTTGGATCCGACTTCGCGCCAACCGCTCAGCAGGGAGAGAGAGTCACTCATTCACAGTGACGATCCGAGTTCTGTCGCGCTTGAGTTCAATGGCGTGTGCTAATTAAAGAGCCTCAGGGGACGCCAGGTTGAGAGCGAGGGTTCAGGGAAACCCTCCCGTAATGACAGGATGTTGGAATGGATGTCAAGAAGCAATGTATCTAATGTACCCAGTCAAACCAGTGGTGGAAAGGCACGAGAAATTGTGCTGTTCGCTTGACTGATGAACAGCGAGCATCCCGTGTGGTGAAGTACCTACCTAGGTAAGGAAAAGTAGGTTCCGCACAAGTGCCTTGGGATACCCTGCCGTGGCAATGGAACGGAAGAAACGGGTGAAGGGACCCCAGCTCCAGCTGCGCTGCCACTACCTCACTGAGGTACCTACCTTAGGTACTTAGCTCTACCCATATTTCGAAGTCAATTGAGGGAGCCAGGGCATGGATTAGGATCTTGCAGACGGAGTGAAGAGAAGGAAATGGATGATGGCAGGGAAAGGTTACCTTACAACATGAACTGTCCGTACCTACCACCTACTGCGTACTGCATAGTAGTACACATCTCTGTGTCTTTTCAGTGCTGAGTATAGTACTCTTGTGTTCACCTGTTGGGCTATATCTATTAGGGTTGCTTGGTCCTTTTCCATATCTGTACCTTGCTGTATATTATACCTCGACTGCATAGTACACCTACGTACGTAGGAGAAGGAGGGGTGATTGCTTGGAGGGGTCGAAGCGCCGCCGCGGGGGAATCGCGAGGGGCGTGAGGGGCAACTTACCAGGCGCGAAAATCGAGACGACGACGTCGCCGTCATTTCGTTTGGCGAAGATCACGGCTACGGAATGGATTCAACACATGTACATCACGCAGAGGCAGTACAGATACGGAGCGGAGTACATCCATGGGCTGACTCCATGGATCGAGCCACACCTTCGATCCAGGGAGCACGTCTCCAGGCTCAGGGTCAAACTCAGATCCAGATTCAGGAGCTTACCATGGTCTAGCCGTTGCGCCACGCCTCTCTGCTTCCAGATCCCCCATCCCATTCTCGCACAAACGCTCTGATGCCTCTTCGTCTTCTTGCCTCCTCTGCGTCTCGTCTCGTTTTCGATCTGTCACCGGGGCCAGGAACCAACCGCCAAACCCTGCCACCCGACGCAACTGCCCCTTGAAGACAACAGGGATAAGTTATGTATGTGGTGTATCCGTAGGTCAGGCCGACCCGCTGGGTCTCTCGTTCGGATGTCTGTCGCAAGAGCGGTCGACTGTGACCAGCGAGCAGCAAGCTCACTGAGCCGGGCTTAGCTCGCAAGGCATTCGGGGGAGGAAAGATGCAACACGTGGAGGAAGGCCCCGACAGGAGACAGCACACCGACTCGACGATGACGGATCCGAAGACCGAGTGAGGCAGGCCGTTTGTGCGGTCAAAAGTGCGGTAAGTCCCAATCGTTGATTGCTGGCCAGCGGAGCGGAAACCACCTACCTTACCTTACGAGCACATGCGGTATCTACCCTAGGTAGGTACCTTATCAAGTCTCCCGCTCTTTCGGCCGGCAGCCAACGGCAGTCTGCCGTATCCGTAGGCCCGTCCGAATTCTGAAAGCGGTTGCGGCTGCGGTTGCGGCTGCGGCTGCGGGCCAGCCGTCCGCGCCCCCCCGTCCCCGGTTTCCCGTCCCCTTGCTTCGGGTCACCGCTCATCGCCTACCGCCTACCGCCCAACTCCCACCGCTGCGACGAGTCACGCTTCATGCCCTTTTCAATGTGCTGCACAAGAATGCCCACCTAGCTGTCCAAGATCCAGCTCAATATCACCGTTCAGAGAATGCCGGCGCCGGCTTTGAGCTCCAGCATTCCGGCGGCGACTCACCGACAACCTGCTTTTGTTTTTTCTCCTTTTCCATTTTTCTTTTTTCCCTTTGGTTTTTTGAGGACCACCCAGACTCGTTCAGAGGAACGAACTGAGAACGTTGGGTCGCTGTAGAGTCACACGTGAATAGGACCGCGTACTCGAACAGGCCGTAGGGAGGGGGTTTGCGGTACTCGTGGATACCTATGCTCACCGCTGGGAATGACAAGACCGTCGCGCGTCCACGGGAACAAGCATGCAGTCCGCCGGCGCGCGTTAGTGCATCCATCCAAACACGTATCGTCCGAGTACCTGTACACTAGTACTTGATGCCCTGTCGCGGTCGTGTCGGTATACCTCGTGGACGGAATAGCGGTTCTAGCAGCATGCAAGTGCTTTAGTATGTCCGGGGACCGGGAGACGGGGAGAGTGCCTATTGGCTGGTGCGGACCACGGCGGTGGACTTCTTTTTTTGGTGCCGCCGTCCGCTTCCACATCCCCTTGGATTTCTGACTTGTGCCCTCTGCATTTCGAGGACTCGACTAGCAACACCCTGCTTGTTCCCCCTTCAGCTGGTCTACCGTCACTAGCACCCGCTACCGCTTCCGCTACCGCCACTGCATGGTAGAAACAGCCTAGGGGGGGCCTGGGTATTTGGGCATCCAAGGTTACAGTGTCGGTGGTCCATCGGCAGCCTCAGGACACGAAACAACCACAGTATTTTGGCTCAAGCAGACACTCGAGTACCGGGGATCTAGCGATGGAAGCATTGGTGGAAGGTCTCGAAGCAGCGGAAGTGTGCCAGGCTGACCAGCCCCCCTCGCAACGCCGACCTGGCAAATGGTAACAAATCTGGGTCTCCTCCTCCCTTCCGGGGCCGGGGCAAAATTGCCAGCCAAATCGGCGGTCCGGGATTTGGCGAGGCTAGGCTGGGAGGGGCAGCGACCAACCTCCAATTGCTCCAGGCCGTTGGTGATTGTAATTTCTTTCCACTCGGCGTCGCATTCCTTTTGCTTTTGCCTCCGCTGTCAAGGTTTTGGACTAATGGTTGTTCTAGGTATATTTTCGCAAGTTTTGTGTGTCCCGGCCAGGAGACGCGACGTCGCCTTGTGTCCCCAATGTCCCGCCGTTCAGACATGGAATGTTAGCACGAAGAGCAGACTGAGAATCATACCCACAGAAGGGAGACCTTCCTCATGATGCATCCGCAGCCGTGTTTGGGTGCGCCGTGATCGACTTTTCTCACAGATGTCATCGCAACCAGAATACCCAATCTGCGCCTGCCATGTATCATTCCGCATAAGCTTGTCCAGGGTCATGAACATGAACTCCTGTCGCATGCCGTGGTGAGGTGAACAACCTAGCGTGGGACGAGACGAATTGGGTTGGATACAAGCACGATTCCACAGGCTGCATAGAGTCGATATTGGCGCTCGCCGCAATCCTCTTGCCCTTCCCGGTCAACGTCTCCCTTGCCTTATCATCATGCTCCCTTCCCTCCCGCCTGAGCTCTCGCGCTGCCGCTGCTCTGCGTGCGACGCCGTTGAGGTTTGCTGTGCGTGCTGGGTTTGTCGTAGCCCTCGGCCTGTTGCCCTGGCCATGCCCGCCGTCCCACTTGGCTGTACCCTGGTAATTATCCATGAGTTGTCCCATAACCCGGCCGTCCGCCATTTAGCCCCCTGCCATTGCTACCCTTGCCGTGCTTCTGTGGGTGTTCAGGGTGTGTGGATGGGCCTACGAATATGTATGTGGCTAGGTATGGTCCAGACGGGTCGGGTGCATGCCAGGCCATGCAAATTATCCCGTGGCACAAATTTGGAGCGGTACTTGGAAAGTCTTGTGGCCCGCAGCGGGTCTTGGTAGCGCAGTGCTTGCTTGCTCGAGTGGATGTGGTTGTGGTGTTTGTGGTGAGTGACGGTGATGATGGTTCGCCATGACAGCACCCAAAGTAGACGGCGAGAGAACCCATGAAAATTTTCGAGATCCCTGACGGCAGAGAGAGTGGGAGAGAGAGAGCGCTGCGTCGTGTTCCGCCAGGCCTTACTTGCCCGTTACACACCTGCTACCGAGCTTTTCGCAGCAACCTCTGTCAGCTGTCCCTGCCCCTTTACTCCGTCCATTGTTTTTCTTCTTCTTCTGCTTCTCCTATTTGCGGCCCCCTTTTTAGATTGTCTTGAATTGAGATAGCAACGCGACTCTTTTTAGATTCCTCGGTTCTCGTGTGTCAGACGAGATGAAGGCACTTTACAATGGAACATCCCTCCGGTTCCGAGAATTTTTTTTAAGATTACGTCAAATCCGTGAATAGGGCGATGCCGGATAGGCCGCATACAAGATTCTCGGGAGTCTGGTACCACGGCCGTGGCTTCTAGATTGGTGACGGAGAGACAGATGGAATCTATCGAGAGCCAGAAATCGGGATCGAATGCGCACCGCAATTGTTGAGCACGTTAGCTAGCTAGCTTAGGGTAAGGTACCTTATGCTGTGTTGGCTGTGTCGACTGTGTCGTACGCATTTCCAGCTGAGGTTCCTAAGGCAAGGTAAAATAGAGAGCATGTACTCCCCCCCGCTGAAATGGTGAGACGATACCTATGTATCTGAGCTAAGGTACATGGGGTCAAGATTGTCAGTGCAGCTTACATAGCTCCAGCCATCTCGACGGGAAAGCACATAACAGTTTTTTTCGTACCTTAGTCGGTAGCTCAAACTGAGGTGGGATGGAGAGACGATGAAGTACGTACCTCCTTCCCTGTTTGGCAAGCTATTATTTTCTGTGGACGGTGTGCGCAGGCATTGGTGCCACCAGCAGCAGCATGGTGGACGGAGCAACAGCAACAGTCACAGCAATAGACAACACGGTCAAATAGCATGGACAGGTCCAATGTTGCGTCCTACCTACTTCTTCCTAGGAAGGCACCTTTGGAAACACCCTGATACTGTACCAACCATGATGTTTACCCGCGTTCAACAAGAGACAGAAGGCGACGGGGGGGATGGAAAGAGCAAAATGGGTCATTGGCTCCTCTTTACTTACCTTACCTTAGGCAGATACCTGCCTAAGGTACTCCACCTGTCATTGCCCTCCTCAATCCTCGTGCCCTGCCTGCCCGGGCTGCTTCTTAGTTCTTGTACGCTACCCAGGGGCTTACTGTCCGCCGGGCATCCGCTGGCCCGCCATCTGTTGTCTGCGGTTTGCGGTTTGCGGTCTGCGGTCTGCTGGGCCAGCTGTTGGACGCTGGACACTGGACGCTGACGCTGGACACTGGACCTGCTGCTGGTCCCTGATGTCGTATCCGGCGGTCGTCGTCTCGTCGTCTCGCCGTCTCCCCCTCCACTCCCGCTTCAGGGCCCCCCCTCCCCCCCTTTCTTCCACGTCCTCCACCCCCTCCATCCCTCACCTGTCGAGGTCCAGTCGCCTCTTGACCCCTCCCTTGCTCATCCTGCTCTGGTGGCCCGGTGAACGAACTCTATGCTCCAGTCTTCTCCTGCTGATGTATTCGAACTTGTGCAGTGTCCGTTGTGCAGTCCCGTCTCGCCCGTCTTGCATTCATCTCAGCGAGTGGTTCCGGGATCCACCAAACTACGAAAGGACTGACCCCACGAGGTACTTCTTCTCTACCTTCCTGACCTGACATGCCTGCTCTATCCAGTCGTCGTGTGTGTGTGGTGTGTCTCCTGCTTTCCTGCCCCATCAAACTCGTCCTGTCCGAGGTACCTCGCTCGCCCTGCTCTAGCAATACCGACTGCCCTACAACACGTATCCGCTGGTAAGTACCAGCCCCGGCCTGCCACTCGCTTAGTACGTACCTACCTACCTCTATAACACGCTCTGCTTACTGCAGTGAGGTACCTGTCTGCTGCCCGCCTCCTCCCGTTTCTTCACAGTGGAAAAGGTACCTGTGTTCAGGTACCCCCCAGCTTCAGCCAGCGTGGTCCTCCTCCTGCTCGCCCCCTCTCTCTTCCCCCTCCCCTCCTGCCCCCCCCCTCCAATACACCCGGCGTCCCTCCCACTGTCGCAGTCCAGTGTCCCCACCGTTCTCACCAACACGCCCTCTTCCTCCTCCTCCTCCCCTCCTACTTTTTTCCTGGACTTCCCCTCCTCCGTCTCCTCTTTCTTCTTGCTCTTGTGATCATCGTCCATCTCCAACACGCAACCCAACGCGCCTCTCGCCCTCTCCGGCTCCCAACCATCAACACTCAAGCGCGCCTGTCGCTTCCAGACAAGCCGCTTTATACACTGGCCTTGAGCCAGCTTTTTCTCCAACAGAATCACATACGTCCTTCCTATGACCAGAATATCGAACCAAATGACCATCAACATCCACCAGTCTAATCAAGACACACTTTAAATCCCACGGGAGCGCGCCGAGCGAGGAGGAACCTACGAGCCAGGCGATTTCAACCATCGTTACAATTCATCGAGAGCCGTTGTCCTGATCAAGCCATCCGCCTTTTCGCCATTGTCGTCGTCGTCGTCGCCGTCGTCGCCGTTACCTGCTGTCGCAATAGCTTTCCCAGCCACCGGCATCACCCACCACCTGCATCCCAAAAAAAATCGCGACATCGACCCGAGCCGTCACAATGCCCGGCGCAAGCGTTGCGGTCCTTCCCACGTCCGCTTCATCAACAGCGGCCTCTCGCAAGGCCTCACTCGCCCCGGAACGCAAGTACAAGTGCCAGTTCTGCAACAGAGCCTTCAGCAGAAGTGAGCACCGCAGCAGACATGAGCGCTCTCGTAAGTTGTGTTCCGAACCCCTCTCCTTCCCCTCCCCTCTTCCCGTGAAGCTTTCACCCGACCGGGAACCCCTCGCGACGATTAGCAACCCCTCCTTTCCGCCTCATCGGCGATCCAAATCGCAATGCATCGTTTCACGGATAATACTCCCTCCATCGACGCGTGATGGACCATCACCCATCAGCATGCTAACGACATCGGAATTATAGATACCAAGGAACGTCCTTTCAAGTGTATGAAATGCCGGAGCACGTTTGTCCGACGCGATCTTCTACTCCGACACGATCGAACTGTACATGCCAAAGATGGCGGCATCCCTTTGCATAGCGACGGCAAGCGACGTTCGGGTCCCAAGACGAGAGCTATTGGCGGACCTGCCAAAACGCCCATGCTTGACCAGTCTGCGATAGATCAGCTCGAGGCCGCCTCCCACGATGGCACTATCGACGTCGAGACCGCCGCCATGCTTGTTGCCGATTTTCAGCACAAGGCTGCCGCGGGAGCCCGTTCCGCAGGTAGCCACTACGAAGGAAGTCCCTCGATGCCCTACTCGCCGCACGCCATGGAGTCTACTGTCACGTACCCCAATGGCGCCTTCCCGGTGCCCCAGTGGGAGAGCTTTATGTCTCAGTCATCAGAGCCCAAGGCACATTCCATCGCCTCCTCAGCCTCTGGCTCGTTCGAGTCGCAGCAGTCGTTCAACAGTGGAAGCACCGTGCAACCTCATCACAATGTTCAGCTTCCCCCCATCAACGGCCAGACTTGCAACGGCCTTGTTCCTGCTCTACAGTCCATGATCAACAGCCTTCCCAACTCTGCTGCCGGCACTCCCTCACCACTGAGCCCTTGCGTCAACGAGGCTAGCTTATCGTCTGCTGGCTTCCGCGCGCCACAGGTCGCCAGCGACGACGAGCGTAACCAGATCCTGGACAACATTCGGGCCAATGATACCGAGCATGCTATCCCTGAGGGCTTTCGCCTGCCGAACTTGATGTCTCTAAACCGTTTCTTGTCAACGTACTTCGGCTTATTTCACCATCACCTGCCATTCCTGCACCCTGCTTCTTTTGATTCAACCAGGGTCTCTCCCGCTCTGCTGTTAGCCGTGCTAAGTATTGGTGCGCTCTACGCCTTTGATCAAGATCAGGCCTACATGCTCCACATTGGCTCCAAGGTCCTCGTCAATCAGTTCCTACTGAACAAGGAGAACTTCAGCTCGCGCAAGTGCCCTCTGTGGACAATGCAGGGCTCTTTGCTGAACATGATCTTTGCCAGCTGGAGTGGTGATCCCAAGGGGCTCGAGTGGGCTTGCTCCATCAAGAGCTTGCTCGCGAACATGGTCGCTGGAAATCGGTATGAACTCAAGCTACGTCAGGAGGCTCGTGGAGGTGCCCAGCCGGCTCGCGCCGAGTGGGTGGAAGATGAGGGCTGTCGCCGCACTTACTACGCCGTGTACATCTTCTTCGGGCTGCTAACGCTGACTTACAATCACACCCCTGCCATCAGCTTCAACGAATTTGAAGACCTGCAGCTTCCGTCTTCGGAAGCACTCTGGAACCTCAAGGTCACGGATGAGGCCGCCTGGCATGAGCAGTTGAAGGCGTCGCCCATGGCCACCTTCATGGAAGCGCATGACAATCTGTTCCAGGGAGAAACACTCAGGTACAGCGCGTTTGCGTCGAGGGTCATGATTAATGCCCTGTTCCTTGAAGTGTGGTACCACAAGCGCAGTCCTGAGGCTCTTCAGGATGTTGTGACTGAGTACAAGCTCAGACTCGCTCTCGAGACCTGGGAGAAATCCCTCGAGCTCTGTGAGCCCGAGAATGTTGCGGTTCCATTAAGCGCCCCTCACAAAGGACATCCTCTCATCTTCAATGCCAAGGCCTTATACAGGAACGCCCGGGCTCGTTTGGAGGTCGACTTGAAGTCCGTGCAAGAGGCATTGCGATATCACGACTCATACGAAGTCGCGGCTGCCATGACAAACGCACGCGATCGTGTCAAACGCTCTAGCGAGATGATCAAGGTTATCCAAGAATGCTACAACTGCATTGAGATTGCTGTTGTGCAAGGTGTGCGCTGGGTTGCGCGCACGTCGCCGACCAACTGGAGCGTTGAGCATGCCTTGTGTGGTCTTGACCTGATGATTATCCTCTCCCTCTGGCTCTACCGTCTGGAACATGACGAGGAGCCGGCCACCGAGGAAGAACTAGTCATGTACAACAAGGTCCGCCAGCTCTTCGAAAAGGATATGGACGAAGCGTACGCTTCCCAGATCAGCTCGGTTGTTGCCCGGCTGTGGGGAAGCATGCTTGACGAGGTCGTCGTTTGGGGGTAAGTCAGGATGGCAGGTACCATTTTGAGAACGATAGCTAACAGGTGAACAGAATCACCAGATTGATGGGCGAATCTTTCCGCCTCCACGCACAAGCGCTCGTCGGCTATGTCGACGACATGGAAGCATCCTCCAGCGTTTCTACCCCTTCGATGACATCGCAGGGGGCGGACGAAGACAGCGTGTACTAGTTGCGATGATTGAACGATTTCCTTTGTTTCACACTATTTTCCTTGGCATATACCTCTCCGTCTGGGTTGGTTTTTGGTAATTCATGGCGCAAAAAGGAATCGGAGTTATTCATACCCTCTGAGTTTGAGGTGTGTTTCCCAAATGGTACGGGAGACGCGGCGCAGATGAGGAGAGGATTGATTTCGGAATTGTTGCGCATAATCAGCTTGCTCAAATGCGGCTGGCTTTTTCTGGATTCTGTTTTTCTTTTTTCTCCTTTTCTATTTCTCGATTGGAATGATGTTGATTTCAGCGTCCCAGCATTGGACTCGGTCATCGGCGATAATGAGCACAGGAAACACGGGGACGGGTTGGGGCATATGGTTCGGCATGGTTTCCTGGGTAAGAGCCCAGGAAATATGGGTAATTCGGGCCCTGCTCATGAATCCTAAAGGCTGCCTCGAGGCACGTTGGCTGGTCCAGGATGACGGATTATTGACAGGTTTTTGCGTTGTTCCACTAGCTCTTACTAATGTTTTGCGCCGTTGATATCCTTCTGGCTTTTTGTTGTTGGTTTTTTGCTTTACTTTTTTTCCTCCCCATCTGCACTTTTCGAACATTCTCTGCTCAATTGGCTCAACCATTTTAGTTTGCTCCTTGCTTCCTCTTCTTTCCGCTTCTTGCGCGCATTGCGTATGCTTGACTTGTTTGGCTTTGCTCAGATACCTTGTGCGACATACAGATTGCAGTATTTGCTTCCACTTGAATTTCATCCTCTTGACTTTGATTATAATTGTCTCTGCTCTGTAATGCGCTATCGGCATGAATGGCTGGAGAGAAGAGGGATCACGGCAATGGTGTGCCTGGCAGCTGGGGCGACGATGTTCCTGCACCGTTAGCCGGTCGAAATGAAGTGGAGGAGCTGGCTTCTTGAGTACATGTGTATAGATAGTTTCCTAGGAGTCGAGCGTTGAAATATCACTTCTCCTTATTGGCAAACCCACGCGCGGGTCCCCTTTCGGCTCAACCCTCTGGTTGGTGTGACATCACAACAAGCAGAACCAATGAAGCTTCTCGAAGATGTCGTCGAGAGGTCCGTCGCTTGATTGACAAAGGAAGAATTCGATTGTCGAAGTAATCGCTTGCGCTAACTCGTTTTAGGTCATAGACGAGTGTCTCATAGGTAATTAGTACTGCTGTGAACTCCGTACTAGGAAATAAGGAAGACACTGTACCAGGCGAAGGGTCAGTTTTCTTGCGAACCCCACACTGACAAAGAGCCGGTCTACTTATCACAACCCATGAGTGAGCAAGCGATGTGCTCGTCCCACAAACTTCACTCCAGCCCACTTGATGTTGACTTTTGACGCAATATGTTGGCGGATCATATCTCAGGCCCCAGAAGGAAACGCACTGCGCGCTGTCGCGGAAGGCCGGAAAGTCGAGGCAGCAATTGGATGCATGATCACGAGCTCGGAGGGGGCTTTCTCGAGCCTCGAGGGACACGAAGCCACACTTTAACTTGTGGATGAGACATTAAACGGGAAGACACAACGGGGGCCTTTTACTGGGCAGACTCAGCTTTCCAGCGAAGGTTGGTGTCTTCCTTCCTTGTTCTTTCTTTGTTGTTCCCGAGTAGACTTCTAACGTGGTGGCTTTGGCCTCGACCATGTAACGCCTTCGGCCCCGACTCGAACTCCAGAGTACGACGCCCGCTCGAGCCCACCACCACCGCCGCCCGTCCTTTCCTTCGTCCGATTTAGCTCGTACGGCTTCTCGCAGGGTGAACAAACAATACGACGAGACGCGACGCGACGCAACACCAACTAGTGTGGCTGGGCCGCCACCCCTCTCTCGGACACACAGACAGGGAAGCCAGAGAGGGACGGTAGACATTTTGGGCCCTTCCTGATTCCTACTCGGTTTCCAGGCTTCAGCCTGTTATGGTTGCTGTGATTCTTTGTTCAGTTCGTCCAGCTGAGTAAGTTTCAGATCACTTTGGGAATCGCGAGAAGAACGGTGTGCAACGGTCATTACTGGACCATGTTTCGTGTCTTTGAACTTTGTCAAGCTTGTTCTCCTCTATGGTACCGACCACAGCTCAACGATGCTGGCACACGTTTCCAACGTGTCGAACGGCTCGAACGGCTCGAACGGCTCGAACAGCTCACTCATGTCTTTGTTCGCCAATGAGTCTCCTCTTTGACCTCCTACACTCCCAAATGTTGCCCGTTCACCAGCTGCCGATTCCATGGAGACGAACATCCTGATTGGCGTGGAATCTAAAAGGAGGAAGCGTTGGTGGTACAGCGTTGCTTTCTCCCGACCCTTGTGCGTCCCTATCCTGCTCCTACCAAGTACATAGTACGTCGATAATCCCCGCTGCGTCATTGTTTACTTTCGTTTGGTTCGGTTTTGTGTTGCTCTTGTTTGCTTATCCACCGTCTTTCGTTCTCTCTCCCAAACGCTTCGCCTGAGCGTCAACCTTCCATCCAGTTCATCCCATCACCTCTCTATTTTCGTTTATGCACGCCTGGACTGGCTGCCTGCGTGCTTAGACTTCCTTCAGTTCTGTCAAAAGTTTGGACGAAGATCCGTGTACTACTCCGGCAGTAATACACGTGAATAAAGACACCCACACAACCACATACCCCACGACAGCAGTCTAGACAGCAATCATTATGAAGAATATTGCCGCGACATGTGTGACGGTGGCCGGTCTTCTGGCCCCCATCGCCCAGGCTTCCTGCGAATGCGGCTATGCAGCCAACATCACAGGCACAGTCGAGGTTTTTACCGACCTAATCGAGACCGACTTCACAAAGGTAAAGGATATCAGGAACAACACCGACTGGGTGCGGCAGGACTTCAGCAAGACCAACGCGAATGCGAGGGGGCCTCTTGGGGAGAAGTTCGTTCCCACCAACGTCGCCACCTCATACAATGCAGGCTCAGGTTCTTTTGCCTCGACCAAGATGGACGCCGGTCTCCAGCTGCTCGTAGAGAGCGAAACAGTAGAGGGACTAGTGCCGGGCGCAGAGATTGACTCGGCTCGGAATGATCTACAATACGGTTCTTTCCGGGCCATGATGAAGATCCCTGACGTCCCGGGGACATGTGCTGCTTTCTTCTGGGTAAGAGTTCTTGGCTCGCCGATAGTACAAGGCAGACTGCTAACAGTGAATTCAGTACTATAACGACACCCAAGAGATTGATATGGAATTCCTCACACGAGAGTTCAACGCGGCAAACAACTCGTATCCTGTCAACATTGTTCTGCAATCGCGCGAGTCCCTCGAGAAGGGTTACGACGCTACAGGAACCGGCAACTTCATCAAGGCAAATCTCGGCTTCAATCCTACTACTGGCTTCCATGAGTACCGCATCGACTATCTCTCCGATGAGGTCATCTTCTACGCCGACGGTGTCATTATCGGAAGCATGAACGGTAGTGCCGTGCCTGTGGAGGGTGGCCACTTGATTCTCCAGCACTGGAGCAACGGAAATCCTCTCTGGTCTGGCGGTCCGCCGAAGAAGGACGCAATTATGACAGTGGCTTCTGTCAAGGCCTATTTCAACTCATCACTTGACTCTCGCAAGGCCGACCACCAGGCTCGTTGCGTCGATCTCTCAGCACCAGATGCCGTCTGCACCATCCCCAGCGACCCTTCCTTTTTCTTCACTGCTCAGACGAACATGACCAACAACCAGACTGTGTCAGGACAGCCTAGCTCTGAGGGTCACGAGGACCAGGGAGGTCAGCAAGGTTCTGCCTCGGCAGAGGCTCCTTCATGGCCTCTGCTTGTTAGCCTACTATTCATTGGTGTCTGGTTCATCTGATATCTTCCTTTTGCTGGTAGTCCTGGAAGGCTGGCTCTGCACGCGAACTTCGTACGTGGAGGTTGATGTATCGTGTCCTCAACGATGATTATGATGATGATTCTTCTCTTTAGTTTAAGAGCATGGCGAACGGAGTCTACGGCAGGCATGCCACCAAACGACTATTTGTATATTTACCGTCATGATGACGAAATTTTGATAGTACATCTCAACTGGTGTTGAAATATTAGAAGATCTGCCCTGCACTGGTTTGCGTCGGCAGAAAACACCTGCAATAGTTTTGCATCATCGTTGCTGACGACCGAGCGGACGAGACCGTCACAGCCCGTCACTGGGGCTCGGGGCGTGCCTAGTTGACCACGCCGTCACTTGGCCGATTTCGAAACCTCGCACCAGTCACATTGCCATTTTCCTTTTTGCGAGATTGAAAAATGCTGCCAGGATGGCATCGAGTGTCATGTTCGGTAGTTGGGAGACAACGACGGTCTCATTCCACGCTAAGGTAAACCGCTTGCCGGAACATTGATCTGATGACCCTGACGAGTCAACTCGTTAGCTAGGAACGGACGTGTCTTAACCCCCCCGAATCTGCCCAAGACCTGGGACCATCCTCAAATTTTCTCCAACGTAGACTTCGCTGTGGGGGACCAACAGCACATGAATGCCGGCCCCTCACCGTCTTCGATGAGGCACATGAACAGCAGAAGGAACAGACGATCGGCAACTACTGGTCGCTCATCTCCGCGTCAGGCTGCTGCAGTGTTGCAGCCCACCTCCATGGCCTCGGCTCTTGCTGGGCGGGTGATCCGTCTGATGCCTCTGCGGAAGAATGCGGCCGAGACACTTTTACCCCAGATTTCCCCTTTGCGCAACATCGTCGCGACTGTCCCCTACCAAGTGACTGGGCAGCCTTCCTCTCTGCCCCTTCCTAGCCAACAGGGCCCCAAAGGAGTCATTTGTCTTTGCTCCAGACGAATTGCGCTTCTTTCTCATGCTCAACTGCCGGGTCAACGTGTTAATGCAGAGCAACCCAGGCATGTGCTGCATGGTAACGGGGCCGTCAGATGGAGCTCGAAAAAACCGGGCAAGACGTCTAGCAGTGGACACTAGTCCGCGCATCCATGTCGTCAATTCCGTCATCCCGAGAGGGAGGGAGAGTCCAGCGCATCGCACTTGCGCGTCTGTCTCTCTCGACGTGTGAATAGTCACCAGTCTCTCTTGTTGGATGGGCCAAGCACTCGCACATGGCCATCCCGGTCAGTTGCCATTGAATCAGCTTTTCCTTGCCTGCGAACGAAGGGACGCGGTGAGCACCTTCATAATAAAAGGACCAACCCAGACGGGCGGGAGCCCTGCATGTTGCAACTGCAATATACCGGCGCGTCAAAGCACAGCCAACAGACCCCAAAATCATCATAGCAGTTCGACTGCTCTACAACAGCAGACATGACGAGATCGACGGTCGACATTGTTCTGCAGAACAATACCGGGTCTTCCAACGCGTATGCCCACCTGACCGGCCTGGATATCAACAAGAACAACGCCGTATTCCTCCTCCAGGCCGATGGCGTTACAGGGTACTATCCCAGCTCGCCATCCGGGATTCTCCAACCGCTGGGTGCTGATTGTGCGATCTCGCTCGGGGCACCGGGGTCGACGCGAAAGCTGACGATCCCCCAGATTGCGGGTGGGAGGATCTGGTTCTCGCGGGACGGCCCGCTCCAGTTCTTTTTGAACCCAGGCCCAGCCGTCGTTGAGCCTTCGGCCACCAACCCATCCGACAAAAGTTACAATTTGGCATGGGGCTTTGCAGAATTCACATTCAACAGTTTTCAGCTGTTCGTCAATATTTCCTATGTCGACTTCGCGAGCATCCCGGTCTCACTCACTCTCGAAAACGACTCGGGCACCATCACCAACGTTCCGGGCCTTCCAAGCAACGGTCTTGATCAGATTTGCGAGAAACTCATTGCCCAGGATGCCACGGATAATGCCGGTTGGAGCAAGCTGATTGTCCGCACGGCTGATAATACGGCCAACTTGAGGGTTTTGAGCCCCAACTCCGGCATTGTCATGCAGCCGACTCTGTTTGACGGGTACTATCAGCCCTACGTCGATAGCGTGTGGCAGCATTACAGCTCCGTAGACCTCACAGTCAACACTCAGGCTGAATGGGGCGACGTCAACGGACGCGTGGGCTCCGACAACCTCTTGACCTTTGGCAACGTCGGATCGTTTGCACAGCCGGCATCGAAAGACATTTTCAGCTGCAGCACAGGACCATTTGGCGGGTACGCGAGTAACCAAGCGGAGATGGGGGCCATTGGCGCGCGCATCGCGGCGGCGTTCAACCGGTCGACGCTCCTCATTGATGACCAGCAGCCAGAGGGAGAGCAGGTGGCCAACTACTACAAGGACACCCGGACGAACCACTATTCGCGCATCTGCCACGAGGTCAGCACTGGTGGTCGTGGTTATGCGTTTCCCTATGATGATGTCGGTCCATCCAACGGTGCTGACCAGTCTGGGTCGCTGTTCGACTCCAACCCCAAGCTTCTGACGGTTGGTATTGGGGGCGGAAGTACGTCCGCGGCCAAAGAAGAGCTGTAAGGGTTCCGAACAGATGGCTCTCGGGTCTGTAGTTCTGTTGCCGTGTTCCAGCATATCGTTCAGACGTGAGCAATCCTTGGATGTACATATGTTTGTTAGATGAGGGTTCTTTCCTAAGACCGATGATGCGGTTGTAAGTTAAGCAATCTGGACTAGGTAGTACAAATGGATGCGATTTGCGCGTTGAGCTAGCTATGCCTGAAATGCGGTGCGACGGGATCTTTCCGTCACACCTGGAGACAAGACAGTAGGGTTATCGGAGCCCAGCCACCCCGTCGTACTCAAGAGGGCAATGGATGATGAATCCGTTTTAGTGATCATGAGCCGAGATGTGATTCGTTCTCTGGCAAAATGGCTGACCGTCAGCTTGTCTCAGCCCAGTCACCCGAAAGCGGCACACTTCGAAACTGGCCAGCGTCCCGGTACGAGGCCTTCTTTTGAGAGCAACACCGATACAATATCCAGGCCAGTGTCTCTTGACACAGCGACATGGTCGATGACCGATCAGACCGAGTTCTGATCCAGTCATGCTGGCCCGCGACGGCCGTCTTATGCCGTCCATTCACGGTAGGGACCGAAATAGACTAGTCAGAACAGTGGGTGGGTGACATGGATGGAGGTGTCCATCGCTTGGCTGGCTCAGGAAAAGAAACCGTTGAGGGCGGGCTAATGAGCACGCGAGCTAAGCTAAGCGGCTGCGGTCCAGCTCCGGAATCAATCCTGGCCATGCACGCTTCTGCAGCCATTCCCGTCGGGGACATGCTGCCTAAAGCCACAGTTATAATGCCTGGTTGACACCCCCGCTGTTTGGTTTGTTTGTTTGCGGTCTGCACCTGGTGACCTGTTCGTGATGTAGGTACTCACTCGCAAATGTGTCCGTGTCCGGCAGGCAAGGTAGATTTGGCCGGCCATCCACCAGCAAACGAGTGAATTCCGTTTACTCCGTACGAATGAATAGGCACAATGACACTAGGTGCATCGTCGATCGTGCCACGGC
Organism: Colletotrichum horii; assembly: GCA_027406005.1. Classification (NCBI taxonomy): domain Eukaryota; kingdom Fungi; phylum Ascomycota; class Sordariomycetes; order Glomerellales; family Glomerellaceae; genus Colletotrichum; species Colletotrichum horii. Next base: position 3,649,516 of record JANVYB010000001.1, on the reverse strand, counting down.
ACGAAGAAATATGCTCTCTCGTGTGTGATGGCGCGACTGAGATTGATTGCGCAGCTCCGTTTCTCCGTAATGGAAACGAATACTCGTGCAGTAAATCTGCCAGGTCTCGGTATTGGACCCAAAGCCGTTGGACCAAGACCCTGGCTCTGGCTGCCCGGTTCTAGGCTCACGAAGCCCCCGTTGCCACCGCTGCGTGTCCAGTCGTACGTCCTCCAAGGGCTCCTTCGGCCCTGCACGTATCGCACCCCCGTCGCAGCGATTTTCTGTCTGTGTTTCGGAACGGCCTGAACGCACCTGCTGATGACAGCTGCGGAGGCGATAACGCACACAAGCAGGTTCTGATTTTGTCGTTCCATTCTTCAAGGCGTGCCGCTGACATGCTCCGAACGCCCGATTAAAGAACGCATATGTCGTCGACCTCCTGATTGACACTTCGAAGATACCAAGAAAAACCCCCCTTTCGGCCCGTCATCTTGCACTCTCGACTCGACCGTTGAAAGCTGGGCGCTTCTCCACGGAGCATGGTGAACTCCGACCAGGCTGCCCGCTCTGCATGAATCCCGGCTTCTCTGCACACTTCATCTCCGCCTCGCAGCCCTCGCTTCTCCCCGCCCCGATCTCTCGTCGTGAAAATGGACTAAATCAAAGTCCGACGATGGAACCCCCCGAGACAAATTCATCACGTTCGGCAGTCTTTGAGCACGGCCAACTTTTGCTGTCTTCTTCGAGACGACCCGCCGCCGATATCAAGCGAGCCACCTGAGGTTTCAACATGGTGTATTGTGGGAAGCCGTCCAAGGGCTGCTCCAGCTGCCGAGAGCGAAAGATCAGGGTACGTGTGGAATTTCAGGCCTGTTTTTCCATGGCTATCATGGTGGCCGAGCATGCCTTTCTGTCCCCAGGAGCTCTTTCCGAATGCTGTTAGAAACGGCTCCCTGTTGGCGTTGAGTAACGTCGACCTGACATGATGCTAACAAGATTCCCCATTAGTGTGATCAGAAAGAACCCGGTTGTGGCCAATGCGAGAAACGCCAGCAAGAATGCCCTGGCTACCGAAACCTCGTCGATCTCATGTTTCGAGATGAAAGCGCCCATGTCAAAAGAAAGGCAACCAAAACAAGGACTCGGGCCTCTGGAAAGCCTCCCACAGCATCAAACGCTCCAGGTATCTCCGAACCCCCGCGACCCAGCAGGAGCGCACCGTCCAGCTCCGGCACCGAGCCCGAAAACTCCGCTCCGCATACCAAAACGACAGCCAGAGGGACCAACAATCGTCGTAAACCCGCCACTGCGCTCGCTGTTGTAACCCAGACCGTTCCCGTAAGAAGCAGGCCGCGCCAGGCTCCCTGGCCATCACCACCTGAGCCTGCTTATCCTCCATCAAACGACGACAGCGACGATGAAGATGGTTCATTGCCATCACCGGAAGAAGGCAACTGGCCCACATCACCAACGACGACCTTGTTGTATGCGCTGGCACCCTCGTATCAGGAGCGTGGGACGGCGTTCTTCTTCTCCCGCTACGTCTCGGTTGATGAAAACGCGTGCTACCAGAACTATGATTTCGTCTTCGACATCTGGCGTCCAGCTAGCATGCTTCCAAGTCGGCAGGTTGACGGCGTCATGGCAAGCATGACTGCCGTTGGTCTGGCCGGCCTAGCTGACCTTACAAAGTGCCACCGAACGATGGACTGGGCACGCAGGAGCTACGGCACTGCTCTTCGTCTGACGAACGACGCCTTGCGGGATCCATCCGAGGCAGTCAAGGACACGACCATGCTTTCGATTCTCGTCCTCAACACGTACGAGATGCTCACCGGTCGAAGCCCGCAGACAGTCCGGGCATGGCAAGAGCACCTAAACGGCGCTTCTGCCTTGGCCAAGATGCGAGGCCTCGCTCAGTTCAGGTCGAGGGCCGGTGTGCGTATGTTCATCATGCTGACGCACATCGCGTTGACCAGCTGTATCCAAAGGAGCTTACCTATGCCACCGTCTCTGGTCGAACTTCGTGACCAGCTGGGCATGCTTTCGCCTCCGGGTGACCCAAATTGGCGAATGTCGGGACCTATATACAAAGTCATGCAGCTGCGGCACGACATCAAGCGCGGAAAGCTTAGACAAACAGAAGCCATCGTGGACCAGCTGGCCAAGGTAGACGATGAGTTTGTCAACATCATCGCAGACCTCCCAGAATCCTGGCATTACCGATTGGTGAACCTGTCACAGTCCCACCCAGCCGTCTTCGATGGGTTCCACTGTCATGTGTATCCTGCATTGGGCCTTGCGGCTACGTGGAACGGCGTCCGATCTCTGCGAATGTTAGTGCACGAGACCATCATCGGAGAGCTTTGTAAGGATCTCGGCGACCAACCTATCCTCTCGTGGCCGTATGAGGCAAAGTTCCAGCTCGCAAAGTCTGTAGATGTGCTCGAGAAGCTGCGCGATGCCATCTTGGCCAGTGTTCCTCAGCACTTTGGCGTCGTCAACTTCAATGACGCAAAGCCGGAGGACCGTGGCTTGCCAGTCACCCTCGTCAGGGCACGAAGGCCACCAGTTCGCGTCGTACCATCACCGGCAACGTCTGCGTCATCCTCCCCAGAGTGCCCCTCTGCTGTTTCTCCTCCCCGCCCTGGAAGTTTCCGCGGGCCTACTCTTCACGATCCCATCCAAATGGAAGGGGTGAGCAACAGTGCTGAGCGTTTCATGATACTTGCTTCGGCTAGCAACACTATTGTGTGGCCGCTGTATCTGCTAGGGGTTTCGTCTTCCGGTACACCCGAAGTAAGGGAATATGTGATCGACCGTCTGCAAGCCATTCTCAGAGAGGCGAGTCTTCAGCAGGCTGGCGGGGTGGCCCAGATGGTTCGGAATACCCAGGTTTCTATCCCCTGGTCCGATTTGCCTTGGGATCAGATGCCGCGAGTACCAACGCTGCCACACGTGTTGGTGTAGAGCCTGGTTGCACTCATCTGAGGGCCTGAGACACGGCGCGCTAGAACTCTTCGTTATATCAATATACACACGACCTAGTCAAGACATACAAGAGAGATGGCCGCACCGGTTGGCGAGGTCGACGCGAAGTTTTGGGGTATCTTGTCTATTTTTGGATTCTCGTTTCCCCAGGTGACCCTGGATACTCGGCGCCGCGACTGCCAGTCCTGACTGCTCACCAGCTGTCAAAGTTGCCGAAACCTCCACTCTTCATCTTCTTTCGTGACGGCTCTTCCCATGTATCAAGATCTTCTGCGTCGATACGTTTTGAGCCACTCTTTTGTGTTTTGAGGTACTTGCCTACAGTAGCGCCCCCATTTCCGGTCTCCATAGTGCCGTCAGCTTTGATTCTCTTCCCTGTCCAAGTTGTCTTGTCATCTTCTGTACCGCCGTTGAGCTCTATAGCCTGCTTGGCCTTCTCCAGCTCTTCGGTGTTACTTTTCTCCTTCAAAAATTCATCGAAAGGATCAAGGTAGACTACAACCTCCTTCATGACGATCTTGTTCAGTGGCCTGTCAGATCCATCGGTTGGAACGTCCTCCATCTTTGACAGTACGTCAAGGCCACCGACAACCTTACCGAAAACAGTGTGCTTGTTGTCGAGATGCTTCGTTGGCCGGTATATAATGAAAAACTGGCTCGAATTGGTATTCTTACCCTTGTTTGCCATGCTGATCATTCCTCGAGCATTATGCGTCAAAGGCCCATCGAACTCGTCTTGGAAATTCTTGCCCCAGATGCTAGTACCGCCCTTTCCAGTCCCAGTAGGATCACCTCCTTGAAGCATGAAGTTTCTGATATTCCGATGGAAAGCGACGCCTTTGTAATAACCCCTTTGGGCGAGTCTTGTGAAGTTCCATACTGCGCGGGGGGCAAATTCTGGGTAGAGTTCAACGTTCAAATCGCCCAGATTTGTTTCTATCCGGGCGTAGCCTTTGATCTTGACCATTTTGGGCTTGAGCATGTATTCCTCGTCGGTCAGCAGAGCCCGCTCGCCGCTTGTTTCTGGCGTCAAACCCGTGCTGGTGAAACTGGCGGCTGCTCTGCCAGTTGTGTACACTGCCGCGTTGGCTGGTATTTTCTTATCCATGATCATGGACTTGCGTTGCGCCGCGGATCCGGGCTTGACGACCGCAGAAGTACGATTCACATCGGCCCCTTCATCGCGCTTTTTACGGGCTTCTTCAACAGCTTGCTTAGCACGAAGGACCTTGTCGCCAATGCGACCCAAAGCGTTGATGTTGACATTGCCGTCCTTTCGCTCCTTCTCCTGCTCCTTGGTCAAAATGGCCTCTTCACCGTCCTTGAGGAACTTAAACTGGCTCAGGTCCCTACTCGCAGCATTCTGCGGGTCTTGCAGAGTAAGAATGTCGGCTCTGGTGAAATCCTCATCATCGAGAAGATCCCGCCAGTTCTTGGCCTTGATGTTCATTCGCTCGACCGTGTCCCAGGCGAAGACGTTTGCATAGGTTCCGTGTCGAATCGCAACGATGTGGGTATTGTCTGTGAAAACCTTGAAGGTCACGGGGTCAATCAAGTCGCCTTGACCATCGCTGAAGCCCGGGGTCCGTGAGTCGGTCTCGGCGTTCCTGGCGAAGTTGAGTTTGATGAGGTCTTTCGCACCGAGACGGTCGCCGTTGACGGGATTCGTGCCGTGCTTCTCTAGCCACGAGCTGATGACTTCAACGTCGAAAATTGTGCCATCTCTGGTGCAGACGGGGTTTTTGAAGGGTTGAAGGCTGGCTGCGCAAAAGTTGAATGGCAGCCGTCGGAATGAGCCTGGACGCGAGCGCGCATTGACATTGGCGCCAGCACTGGCAGAGTATGCGTCGGATGAGGACCACTCTGAGTGAGTAATGTACAGCTTGTCGGTGTTTTTGCCCATTGTAACGGAAAGACGTCGTGGTAATCGGGAGCTGGGTTTGCGAGGCTGGATCGCGACGTCCTATGAATGGGAGGGCCACGCCGTCGCAGCCTTGTAGTGGTGACGGGTCTTCAGCTATCGGGCCAGCCAAGACCATATGTGGAAGTCGGGGTACGGAGGACGCGGCCAAAAGTATTCGTACATACAGGGGTCGCCAAAGCCGTGCTAGCTCACGCATGAGAAACGTAGTACGTACTGTAGACGATCGCTCCTTTTTAGGTTAGACTAGGGCGATAAGATACGCTATCTTGCTTATATAAGTAGTCTTGACCAATAGATAAGTATAGATACCGCTATCTAGTTTACCGATAACTAGCCGAGCCCACTTCAGATTAGATAAGCTGAGGACTATACTGTGGCAGGGGGGTATGTACGAATACTTTTGGCTGCGTCCTCCGTAGTTGCTCTGAGGTGGCGGGGGTGGCTGCTGTGCAGCCAGTAAATGAACATTCAGCGGGACCTACCTATTGATGGAAACGTGCCTACCTAGCTTAGATACCTAAGGTGCCTATGGAGGTACTTCGTAAGGTGCCTGCCTACCTTACCTATTACCACTTGCACTAGCGGCTCTGGAAACATCTCAGTACTATTAAGGTAAGGTAGGTGGTCTTCTCCAATGAAACCTCGCAGGGGTTGCAGGTCCAGCAGCGAGCGTACGGATACGTAGGCAGGTACCTCGGAGCTTGGCACGTCCCTGTTCCAAGGTCCTCCCTTTCGTGGTCAGTTTCGCCAAAAGGCTGCCAGCCTGGCGTTGGCACACTTTGCTGCAGCAGGCCCAGCTTCATACTGTTCCCCGTGCAACGTATCCGACTTGGCCGGACTTGTCGAACTCCACGATCCGTCATCAGCAATTCGCCCAGGTCCCACGTCGCAAAGCGCCTAGAAAATCGGCATGCTCGACACGACAATTGCTATTCCATATCTGTGGTAGACGCCCCAACCTACTTAGACACGGACCTGCTTCTCCTTCTTTCTACCCACCAAGACTTCTTCCTCCCGGAGCCGACAGGTCGTTTGCCGACACCAAGCCCGCGATTCGAACCAACATCACGATGAAGGGCTGGCTTTGGGCCTCTGCCTTGGGCTTGTCCCTATGGACAGCCAACGCCCTTGAGGTCAAGATGGTACGAAACTTATTCTACCATAGACGCCGCTGCCCGCGTGTCGCTTTACAAGACGGAGACTAACCTATATTGCCCAGGACCAAACCGATGAGAACAGACAGAGATGCTCTGGTACGTGCCAATCCAGTGCCAGCAGCAGTTCCTACCCAAATTCATTATCCATATCAATGGGATGCTGATACGTGTTGCGATAGGCATGTATAGCCGCACTGCTTGGGGCGGTCCCGTCGACCCCTACATCAACGTTATGTTTCTCCCAAAGCAAGCTCCGGCAGACCAAGACCCCACTGTCAGCCTGGTCATCTTCGAATGGAAGGATGAGGACCTGATCGGAGTTCGCGAAAGCCAGGACTCGGAGCATGTAAGGCGCATTCCCGAGACCAGCATATGTGTATGAAGGCAACTGATGTTTTCGATGGGTAGAAAATCGGCATCTGCCAGGAGCAGTTTGTCAAGAAGGGTTTCTGTAACGAGACCGATGTCGGCAAATTCATCATCGATCCTGAAGCCACCACGAAATCGAAGAATATGATCGATACGAAAGCGATTCATCTGAAGGAGCCGCAGGCCACGAAATACATGATTCGTAAGACGGGCTACTACTGCGTCCTCACCGACCGTTTCACTGCGGATGAGTATACTGCCGTTGTCGAGTTTCGCAATGCGTACGGCGAGCTGCCTGCCACGCAAATTCCGAAATTGCCTTTTTATGGCGGAATAACGATTCTCTACGCCTTGGTTGCTGTGTACGGACTCCCAGCGCATTGCTTCGGTTGTCGCAAAGCTAATATGTGCTAGATTCTGGGGCTTCCTATACTACCAGCATCGCCATGATATCCTTCCAGTCCAAAACTACATCACGGCAATCGTGATTTTCTTGGTTGTCGAAATGCTCATGACCTGGGGCTTCTACGGTGAGCAACAATGTATATGATACCACGATCACGTCACTGACCAGTTCTCAGACTACCTGAACCGTAACGGCGCCAACATCGGGTCTAAGGTGCTCCTTGTCATTGTCGCCATCCTCAACGCTGCCCGCAACTCGTTCTCTTTCTTTCTTCTTCTGATTGTGTGCATGGGCTACGGAGTTGTTAAGCCGACTTTGGGCAGGACGATGGTTTACGTGCGCTGGCTTGCAATTGCCCACTTTGTCTTCGGACTTGTGTACGCAATTACTAGTCTGCTGATCACCCCTGACGCAGCTGGTGAGTTTTGATGGGCAATTTGCGATTGCGACATGCTTACTTGGGTAACAGGGCCCTTCGTCCTCCTCATTGTTCTTCCTCTTGCTGGCACTCTCACTGCCTTTTACGTGTGGACGTTGAACTCCCTCAACTTCACCCTCAAGGACCTGCGTGAGCGCAAGCAGCATGCGAAGGAAGCCATGTACAAGAAGCTCTGGTGGTGCATCCTAATCAGCATTTTTGTCATCTTCGGTTTCTTCTTCTTCAACAGTTTCAGCTTTGCTTCTGTCAACGACCCTGATTACGTCCCCTTCCATTGGAAGTCCCGCTGGTTCGTTCTCGATGGCTGGCTCAACCTTGTCTACTTCGCGGATGTTGCCTGGATCGCCTACGTCTGGAGACCGACAGCCAATAACAGACGCTTCGCTATGAGTGATGAGATCGCTCAGGATGATGACGGAACCTTCACAATGGCGGACATTGGCGCGCCTGACGACTCGGACGATGACGAGGAAGCCCAAATCGGCAAAGAGACTAACTCGCGACCAGCTGCCCGCACTGCCTCATCAGGTGCACAAGCAAGCGATATGCCCCAGGCGCAGCCGCAAAGACACATTCCGCGAGATTCTCTGGACGGAGAGACCATCTTCGCGGTGGGCGAAGATGGCGATAGATTCTCTGACGACTCCGACGAGGAAGACGCCAAGCTTGTGGGTTCCAGGAAATAGATGAATTTTAAGTATGGGCAAGGGGCAAAATTCGGCAATGACATGATTGCAGTGTACAACATGCACTTGGAGGTGGCGTTGGCGTAGTCCACTCGGTTTCACTGTTCGGTAAGAGGTCTATGTGTTTAGAGGTGGGAATCATGATATTGGTTTCGTTGAAGCATACTGAGCTGTCTCGAGGAAGTGAGGTGATAGAGAAACGTTTCAGTAAGCTCTCGAGCGGCCAATATTGGCCAATTGTACATGTGACTTCACACATCACCGCCGAAGCCAACCGGCCGTCTTCTTCCTTCATTCTCTGGTAAGATCGCCATGGCCTTGTAAACCTTGCCCATGCCCCCTGGGCCGCGATCCGTGAGACGCTTCCAAGCCTTCTCAATATCATGGGCCTTATCGGCAGCACCCTTTGCCCCGGCTTGCCTCATGAGTACCTCCGCCCGCTCTTTGATGCCCATCTGGCCCAGAAATGCACCTTGGTCAACGGGGCCGTGAACCTCCACACCCTCACTCGAACGTGTCGCCACCTCAGCAATGGCCGTGAAGTCGACGTCGGCGCTCAGATCAACGAGGCCAGGGTCTGCAAAGGGACTTACACGGCGGTGGCGACGGATGCCGCGCAATGAGTTTATGGGGACTGTATCGGCCGTGCCGTAGTCCAGAATCAACGCTGCGCCAGAGGGACGAGCTTTAGGATGCTGCTTGGAACCGCCAATGCGGCTGGCGAAGTCCGCTGCATAGAGGGATGCGTCGGGGCAGATCTCGGCCACAGCATCAGGGATGGACTTGAGACGGCTGTATCTTGAGGATGACTCCGGCAGGTATCTCGAATGGCGCGTAGGTTCCGTGGAGAGTGTCATCTGGAAGTCGGGGATCGGATCTCCCTGCTCCGACTTGGGAATGTTCATGGTCGCATGAGTGGCGTCTGGCGGGGTGGGGGACACCAACATCTCTCGCCATTCGACCTTAGGTTTATCCTCTGCGGAAACGGTTGATGATGCGTTGCTTGTTCTAGGCTCGCGAGGAGGCGGTTGGACAGTTGTAGCCTGGAAGGCGTGTATGGGGAGGGCATCAAAAAATTCATGGGCCATGATGAGGGGCATTTTGTCTGGGTCTGATGATCGAATTCAGCTCTCGTGAACACACAGGATGAGTGAACAATTTGTGCCTACCGCTAGGAATCGACTTGATAGTCTCGGTCCAAACAATAGGCAAGTTTGTATACTTGCAAACACTGTGATAGCCAACCTTGGACTCAGTCATTGGAGCGTCAGGCCCGCATAGGAGGTTCTTCTGAGCCTCACGCAGCTGAGGGCTAGCTTCGACCATGTAGATGGCGTCAATACTCGAGGCAAACTCTTTGAAGTTTTGCATAGTCTAGAAATGGCATCAGCTTCCTGTTCAAGGATCACGCGGGTGACGCAGTCTGGCTTACACGAAGCATGTCGTCCATTAGTGTGCCACGTCCAGGGCCAACCTCAACAAGCTCAACACCTCTCTTAGGCTTTCCCTGGCTCAGCCACTCTGCAACAAACCACACACCAACCAGTTCGCCAAATATTTGGGAAATCTCAGGTGAGGTAACAAAGTCTCCCTTCAACCCGAACTGGTCTCTGTTCTCCTCGGCCAAGCCGGTGTAGTATCCGTCAATGTCGCCAGTTAAACACATGCGCATGTAGCTTGCAAGAGGGATTGGCCCCGTCATCTGCGCACAACATTGTTAGAGTAGATTTGAGATTACAATGCCCACGGGCGCATACAGAGATAGCTTCGGCCAGCTGCTTCGCCAGAGGAGTGGACCACTTCCTCTCCTTCTCATCTTCTCTATTCCGCCTAGGAACGGACAGCGAGAACGAACGTGAAGTTTTTACCACCCATGATCCCTGTCTCACGCGGGTTGAGGCGACACCTCGCAGACCAGCCGTAAGAGCGCGTCGAGGAAAGAACCGTTGCATAGTGCCAGTCGTATCGTAAGAGCCCTTCGACGTTTCTCCTATTTTATGTGCTGAATTACGTCGAAGTCATCGCGCGTCTGTCGAAAAAGATACGAGATCTGGTTCAGCAGCGCATTCACATGTGTGACGCGGCGGCAAGTGCTTCTCGTCGCTTTTGGCTCTAGAATCCGGTTTCCCACGAGCGGGCAGGTCGGGGCCAGCTTCTGAAGCTTTCATCTTAGCGCATCCATATTTGCGGGATGTGCGATAAGATAAGGACCATAGCTGCTCTAAGGTAGCTTCGTCACCGTCTCCTGAAAAAGTCGGAGCAGTTCGCTGCCGACTCACCGCGCGTGATCCCTGCACGCGGCCCGAGACCCATGGAACGACCGCGTCTGGTCGTCTTCCGTGCAATACCCGAATAGATGAGCTTCTGCTGATGTCTAGACTTCACAACAGCATATTTCAAAAATTCTTGAAGCGCCCATGAGAGCCGGAAGAAACACGCACTTCTTTCAGATAACGCCCAATACTATTATTGCGCCGACGCAATGGCAAGCAACGCCAAATCTAGATGGGCCGATAGCGCGGAAGATGCAGCTCTGGAGGCCAAGCTGAAGCGGGAGAAGGAGGAGAAGAAGCGTATCAAGGCAGAGAAGGTCCGAAAGTCTGAGGCCGGCCGATTGGCTCAACAAGTCAAAGCGAGTAACGATAACGCCGCCGAGAATCATGGCGATTCCCGACCAGCGAAAAGACGGAAATTCACACCAGATACCGAAGGCAGAGCCCTGGACGGCTCTTCGAATAAAACAGAAGGCGCATTGAAGCTCATGCGCATGCCATTTGGCCATTGGAGAAAGTGCCGCAGTGTCGAAAACTACGAGAAGCTGAACGACATCGAGGAGGGTACATACGGTTGGGTTTCACGGGCCAAAGAATCCAGAACGAATAAGGTGGTTGCTCTGAAGCGTCTAAAGATCGAACCGGGCGATCGTAACGGACTACCAGTCACGGGCTTAAGGGAAATACAAATCTTGCGGGACTGCAACCATCGCAATATTGTGAATCTGGAGGAGGTTGTGGTTGGAGAAGATACTACCAAGATCGAGAAGTACGCCATTACGACTTGGTTCTTTTGGGGACAATACGCTAACCAGCTTGCAGCATTTTTCTCGTTCTAGAATTCGTTGAGCATGACCTGAAGAGTATACTGGAGGACATGCCTGAACCGTTCCTCCTATCCGAGGTCAAGACACTCCTCCGACAACTAACGGCCGGCGTTGCCTACCTCCACGACAACTGGATTTTCCATCGCGATCTCAAAACATCGAACCTTCTCCTGAATAACCGTGGCCAGCTCAAGATTGCAGACTTTGGCATGGCTCGTTATGTCGGTGACCCCCCGACAAAGCTGACCCAACTCGTCGTAACGCTGTGGTACCGGTCGCCCGAGCTGCTCCTGGGGGCCAAAACCTACGGCAAAGCCGTCGACATGTGGAGCGTCGGTTGTATATTTGGAGAGCTGCTCACGCGGGAACCGCTTCTCCAGGGCAGCAACGAGGTTGACCAGGTCACGAAGATCTTTGAGGTGTGCGGCGTGCCGACACAGGATAGCTGGCCGACATTCAGGAGCCTTCCGAATGCTCGCTCCTTGCGTCTTCCCAAGAACTCTGTCACCACAGGGTCTGTCATCCGTGCAAAGTTTACAACGCTGACCAACGCCGGTTGTGCGTTGCTGAACGGTCTATTGTCATTGAACCCCGAGCTACGGCCTTCCGCGAAGGAGATGCTGGGTCACATGTACTTCAGAGAAGACCCGAAACCCAAGAAGGAGGGCATGTTCCCCACGTTCCCTAGCAAGGCCGGCCAGGAGAGGAGGCGCAGGCATGAACCTAATGCGCCCGTACGTGGCCAGAATGCAGTCGAGCTGGGAGATGTCGACTTTAGCGGCATCTTTCAGGGTAGGGATAAGGAAGAGAGGGGTGGAGGGTTCTCATTGAGGATGGTGTAAGTGTCACAACCATAGCGCAAGCAGCGGGCATGGGCAAAGTTTAACACATGACCGTACGTGTTCGGTCAGTATCATCAATTAAGCTATGTATCAGGAGAACTCATAAACATTTCCAGGTTTATATATAAAGCCGCCATTTTGCCCAACCATGTTGAATACAACGCCACCCTTATGATCACCGTAAATGATTACCGCTTGACTCTTGTTCTCGCTCTCAAAGCTCCCAAAATAAGATGTTCAACCCTGATTACCAAGGAAATAGTCATTAAAATATGCCCAGTCCGGCCACGAACCACGTAAAGCTGGCGACGGTGATGATGCTCATACCCACAGCCATGCTAATGGCCTTGCTGTTGAGCGCAGAGGCAGCCGAGTCGCAAGTTGGGCAGTTGAAGTCGCTCAATGGTGTGTACGCTTGGGGCTGGTACATGCCAAAGGTGAGAGCGTTGGAAACACCCAGGTAGCCGGCGGCTGCAGTGGCAGTGACGCTGGATTCGGCGTCGTAAATAATCAGCGTATACGCGTCATTGCCCAAGGGCGCTGAGGGATCAGTGGCCTGGACGCTCGTATCCCATGTGTAAGAAGCGGGCTCGGCCCAACTCATGTTCTGGGTCAACGTCCAAGTCTGGGATCTGGAAGAGCAGCTGATGAGCACATCAACGGCTGTTGGGGTGGCTTGCACGTTCGTGTAGTTCCACTTCCAAGTGACGTAGTCTCCGATCTTGTACAAGTTGATAGAGTTGGCCGTCGTCGCGGGATCGACCATGACAACACTCCCGACAGGATCTCTAGCATCGAAAGTAGACTCGGAGCTCGCGGTAGCATCGGTGCCTGTGCCGGTAGCAGACCCAGTGTTGGTGCCTGTCTTCACCTTTGCAGTGTTGAGGTTGGTCGTCTTCGCTCTGCCGGTGTTCGTCGCGTCTGCGGTAGTGGCGGTTGCTTTAGCACCTGTCGTGGCAGATGCCGCTTGGGTGGCAGTGGCAGCGGCTAAATTCAAGTTAGAGATATGGGCCAGCGACCTACAACCGAGCCTTGATACGAATTACCTGTGGATTCGTCGTTCTGACGGGCAACGAGCGCATCTACATCAGGAAGCCATTGCGGCCAAGCGGAGGCCAGGGGAGAAAAGGCGGCAAGGCCGAGAGCAAGAGTGTGAACGGCCTTCATGATTATCGAGATACGGGTGGTGGGTGGTAGTCTGATGAAACGAGTAAACACCGGGGTGGAACCCAGTGGTGCAGGTTGGACGAATCAGTCGAGAACTCGTCGAAAAAGCAGTGAACGATTGCAATCGAGCGGGATGAGATGTCTTCGCGGTTCGGAAGAGCTTTGAGGTAGGGTGTCGGGGTAATGTGGTTGTGTCGGTTCGCGGCGACCCCTTTTTCGTTGGGCAAATTCGCAATAACAAGCAACTTGTCGACGTCCAAATCGGCCAAACCGGGTGAGCCTTTGTGATTTCCTCCTCTTTCAATAAGCGACAGAAGAAGCGAGCGAGTGTGTCAAGCGAGTGTCGATATCGAAATTGAAATAATGGTAGAAGGGGAAAAACGGAAAGGGCGAGGAGAAACGGCGCTGGTGGTGAAAATGCTGCTGGGAAGCAAATCACATGAGGATTGTGAGAGAGAAAAAACGGTCAGAGGCGAGAGGGGAGAAGGAGACGAAATCTGTAGTGGAATATGCGTACTACCTAGCCCCGGGAAAGGTAGTAGTTAGTTAGGTAGGCCCCAGGAGGACTAGGTAAGCATTACGGCTAGGAAAGCACTGGAATGGCAACAGAGAAATTGGAGGCGGGTTCAACAGGAGACGGGAGAAGACTGTGAAGGCGCACAGCACTGCACCTGGACGTCGAGTGGATGGGATGGGCCCCGATTGATTAGGTTTGGTGGATCCACAGCAACCAAGGCGAACCCCCGACTGTCCAAGTCACTCCAGGGACAACAGCGCCCAGTGACGGGATGATCACGAAAAAATGGAATGCAGGGCAGCACAGCGACAGGGGCGGAGCCTGGTAGAGCATGCACCATACGGGATGCATAGAAGCAAGAGATGGGGTGGCACAGCCGAACAGGCCAAGGCACCTCGAGTTTTCTAGCCAATCCAGTGCTGTGTGCTAACACCATTACCTCAGCCCGCCCGGGTGAAAAATGGGATGGGCATGGTGTTCGGGCTGCAAAAATACAACATCAGCAACAAGAGAGCATACATAGCACCACGGGGAACGAGCACAGAAGCAGAAGAAAGTAGGAAAGACAAGCTAGCCACCTTTCCAGCCGTCTTTTGGCGGCACATCGAATCGCCATGGGCCTCCAGGTTCCCGCCACCCGACAAGCACACATTCGTATGCAGTCCACGGGTGACTCTAGCGGCTCATGGGCTGCCCGCTTGCCGTTGACCAGTGACCACACCTGAGATGCGCTTCCAACCTCCCGTCGCGCGTCCAGAAAAAGGGGGAAAGGGAGAGGAGGGGCCATGGGCAGCTAAACAATGGCGTATTGTAACGCCCGGCTTCTACAGCGACAGCATGCACAGCACCTCAGTTGCTGAGGTGTACTGAGAGTGAGTAGGTACCTTCCTCGCCATCCATTCGTCCTTGCCCGGACCTTAGTACAAAGACCAACCAACCGCTGGTGCGTCGGGTGAGCAGACTGGATCCACCAGCTATCGTATTCCTTCCCCTCCAACGCCTCCCCTCGCTCGTGTTGACCTCCTAAAAATAATTACCGGGACGCGCGCCTCCACAGATTCAATCAATGATGAGACTGAGGCGAGACCAATGGATGGAGTGATGAGCGCCTATGAACACCAGTGTCGGTCGAATTTCTTCCTGACGATTCTAGAGGCGGATTCGGCGCGAGACTGGTCCCGTTGGTCCATTTCACCATTGCATGTCGTCCGTCAGGCCCAACTGTCCTCGTGTTGTACTTAGGTGCCTTCCTTCGTTTTCGAGGCAAAGGACCACGACTGTGGGTGTAAACAACGGATCGAACGACGGATGCCCCGAGTAAAAACGACGCAGGGTACGTTCCCTAAACGAACACTGCTCCGCAGCAAGTGCGGAGGACTTCCAATCGTTACCTGGTTTCCACTGGAGGTCACTCTGCGTCCATTCTACTGATACGCTGCCTGCCTACTTGAGCAGCTTCATTGTACCTCGAACATTCAAAGAGCACACCCGAGCAAACAAGTCGCCGGCAGTTTTTTTTTTAGTTTTTTTCTGCTCCCCTCCTTCAAAACAACCTCGCACATGACGCATTGTATCAGGTTTCTCGTGCAAAAAAGCACACGTTGTGTCTTCATCCACCTCGGTACCGGTAGCTGGCTGTCCTTGACTCGGAAGCGCCGCCCAGAGCAAGTCCGAAATGGACGGCTCCCACTGGCATCTTATCATCTTATGCAGCTCGGTGCTGCGTGGGTTCGGCCCACTCGTATCGGTTCTTAGCAGGTTTTCGGTGCACATCATGTTTCCTCGTATATAATACTACAGTAAGAGCCTGCATAGCCAGACTGTTGAATGCAAACCAAGCTGGCTACGCGCAGTCGCACTGACAGCATCTAAGGCACATTAAATGTTTTGAAACGCCACCAAAAACGACTCCAGTCTTCCGGACTCTTAGAGACTTGTCCCACTAGGACCGAAGTACAAGTTTCTTCACGGTGACGTTGTGATTCGCGGGAAGTGTTCATTGCTTTGCTGGGTTTGCCCTGTTCTACCGGGCCAAACGGTCCCTCGGTGAAACGGGCTCCTCTATGCGACAGAGGCTTGTGAGGTTACCAAACCAACTCTGCGACGGCGGCAGGATAAAGGAAAATTCGAACGTTCATTGTGTTCCTGCTTGATCTTGAACTTTGAAGGCATATTCATCGCCGAGACATACCCTGAGCACTGGTATGTTGTATGATTGCCCAGCCGAAATTGGTTTCTGAGGCGAGTCGTGACGAATGCCGACATGACTATGCATTTTGATTGAGGAATGACATTTCCTGATCGGTCTGCTGCGGATTATCTTCTGTCTCCCTTGACCAAATGCCTTGCCTTATGCCTTCATTGCCGCCGAACCATGTTTATACGTTGGCGGGAATATCTAGTATCCATTCCACTAGAATGCCAAGTGCTACAGTGGCGTTTATGTCTCAAGTCGTCCTTCCAACCCTTTCATATGATCATGACTCAGCAATAGGTTGATTTCCGTTCAACAAACAGCCCTTACGTGTCAGTGGAACTGTTCGTCAGCAGTCCGTACGCTGTAACTCGGTCACTGACGGGGCGATAGTTCTCGAACGACGGTGGATTCTTGCTGGGCATGTGAGGGGAAAGGGGATGGGGGGGAGGACACTTCAGAGGTCTTCTCTGTTGCTTCTGAAGTTCAGCATTGAGTTTGCGGGATGAATGACGAGGAGTTTGGACGACGTGAAGCTTCCCGCCCGTTGACATGCCGTCTCATGGACCACCGACAGGCTTTCTGGCCCCAGGAACTGGCCTGGAAAGACTCTGAGACTTTGGACTTCGATTCACCCGAACCCGTCACACTCATGCTGGCGGCTGAATGTGGGGCTCTACGGACCCTGCACGAACACTCTCAGGTGCACACGCCGTATGGTACGGTACTGTGAACTCACTCAGTCCGATAAGCTACCTTGGTACATGTTGCTTATCGATAAGACAAGCTTCGATGCGGTACAGACGTAGCCGGGTGCCTACCTCACCTTGCCTTCCTTAGATAGGTACCTCCAAGTGGCTTGCTGCCTTCGATATCGAGCGGCCAATAACTTCTCCAAACTCATACTTTTGCCCATCTGATTTTTGTTGGCGATCAACGCATGCCAGTCATGGTGTCTTTCGTCAGTGACACCGTCTCCATTGACCGGTCCTATCTTGATACCCTAATCCGCAGGTAATTCATTCTGACTTCAATCTTGCTAGAGTCTACCGTCTGAGCCTCCTTCAAGACCGAATGAGGGTGCTGCGAGCTGACAAGAAGCTAACAAATGGCGCAGGGCTCAGCTCGTACGTCTCACGCCATCATTTAGCAGTATTCTTCCCCCTCTATCGGAGAATATGGGAATGCTGACATACACTCGGCTCCTACAGAACACTGGTGACCCTACGTCGTGTCACCCCACCATCACCATCTCTCGCGCCGAGCATGAAAACCTGCTCAATAATGCCCGTGAATTCGGTACAGCGCCAACCCCCGCTACGTGGCAATCCAGGACTGCCAAACACCAACATGCATTTGTCTGATTAACTGAATAGCCAACTTGCGCCGCAACTTGATGAGAGGTGGCGTCACCGAGGCTACTCTTGCTGTAAGTCGTCAACTCCACACCGTGCGTCTCGTTAGCTAAGCAAAATGTTGCCCAGGTTTTGACCAGCGACGAATCCCAATGCCAAGAGGATGATCAGAAGCCTGCCGGTCAAGTCCCCGACCCATCTTCGAGCGGTGGTCCGAACTGTGTTCACAAGCCGAGCCAAAAGATTACGGCTACCGCACTAGTTCCCAACGGCGACTATTACGGAGGCCAACCTAATGGTCGCGGGTCCATTAAGCAGGATTGGGCTGACACGGAAGTCCATGAGATCTCGGAATTGTGCATCTCACCCACCGAAACCAATCATCAGCAGGGCTCAAGTCACCAAGACAAGGATCAAAAGCCTTCTCGTCCCCAATTCGAGAAATCCGCCACCAGAACGGTCTTGATCGCCAATTTGCCCGATGGGACGACTCACGCTGATGTCACGGCCGTGATCCGAGGTGGTCAACTCCTGGACATCTTTCTGCGCACGCATGACCGCTCTGTCCAAGTATCCTTTTTGCATTCGGCAGAGGCTCGAGACTTCCACGAGCATGCGCGTCGCCACGACTTGTATATCAAACACAAGCGAGTAAGGTTGATATAGATGCTTGCAAACGCTCCCAGCTAACCAAGCTATAAGGTTGAAGTCCGCTGGAGCGATCGACAGTTCATTCTGCCTGACCACGTTGCGAGTAAGATTGGAATCGGCGCTACACGGAATCTAGTGATTCGGCGTTGTGATCCCAACCTAACCGAGGAGGGTGTTCGGGACGACCTGGAGCATATCCACAACCTTGTTGTCGTTCGCGTCTTGTTTAGAGGTGGCAGCTGCCACATTGGCACTAACTCGGTTCGCAATGCCATGTTTGCGCGCACCTGTATGATGAGTCGCTTGTAAGCTGGTCTGTTCGAGGAAGTACAACAAATATTGACCAAGCCACAGCAAGTACAAGGGTTCCAGGATCGACTGGGACGTCGACGAGTGCTCGCAGCCACTGGAGAAATTTCAGTACCCCCGCGCCCCGGCTCAATCTCTGTCAGCTAAGCGCCCGCTGGACGCCATGGCGAACCGTTTTCAACTCCTGCACCTGGATGATGATGATGACGATGAGGATGTAGCTCCTCTAAAGTTCCAGCGGCGCCCGATGGACATTGTGGTTTGAGTAGAGAGACTACACCAGGGTTCTCGCGAGAATTTTATTCTTGCGCTCTGGCTTCAGTCTAGAGTCTGCGGTCAATTGAGGGATTGTCATTTTTATGCTTCAGGCGTTGGTTGCGAATACCCTTGGGCTTTACTGTGTTATGTTGCCGTGTTCCTTGGAAGCAGTGCTGTGTGGCTTGGTCTCCTGGGAGGGCGGCGGTGCGTCGGGGAAGTCAACATAATTCTGAGGCGTGTCAACGAATAACAAAACAATACAAAGCTGCGTTTCTTCTTGTTTCTTTCCAAAGCCTTTCCCATCAGTGCGCATCTTCCAACGCGATTGAATTTCTCTACACGCCAGGTTATAATGGGTTAAATAAAATGCAATTGAAACATCTACGATGCCGACTAGATTGCTAACCTAAATTTTGAAGAGAATACATATGTACCATATATTTGGCAACAGTTTTGCTAGCTGGTCGGTGTCATTTAGCTATCCGGGCAGTGTCCCCTACAACTTTATTGTAGGATACCTGATGCTTCGATAAGGATGACAGTAGTAGAGAGAACGATAGGGCTAGTAATGTTGATGATGTAGACGACGAGGGAAGACGACGATAATAGATAACGATAACCCAAGTGACTAGGGGCGACGACGACGGCGGCGACAAAAGCGAGTATCTAGGAAACGTAGTCGCTTTAAGGTAGTATAGGAAAAATAGAGGGTCTCGGTAGGGTATGCAGATTACGCGCGTATATTGGACCACCCGGATAGCTAACTAACGCCTGGTTAGCAAAAGTCTTTGCCAAACCTTCACGGCATGCGAATCTTCTACTTCCGTCAACCCAGAGGGTGCCGTAGCTCTCACACAACACCCCAGGCCTGGTCGATAGGTAAGCTCACTCCGTTGATGGTTCGTGCTTGGTCGGAGGCAAGATAAATGACCGCTTGTGCAACCTCGAGGGGCGTTATGTCCGGCGTCGACCCCGATGCATGGGCTTGCAAAGC
The DNA here is from genome assembly GCA_027406005.1 of Colletotrichum horii. Taxonomy (NCBI): domain Eukaryota; kingdom Fungi; phylum Ascomycota; class Sordariomycetes; order Glomerellales; family Glomerellaceae; genus Colletotrichum; species Colletotrichum horii. The sequence continues at coordinate 3,630,175 of JANVYB010000001.1, read as the reverse complement.
ATGGACTGGCTCAACTTGGGCGTAAGCCTCGACATCGAATTCATCGCCTTGCCCCGTGGCAATGGCCTTGCCAATCCGAGAGTCAATCGCACCGGGAAGCACAGCATTGCATCGGATGCCCTCCTTACGAAAGCGCCATGCCACATTCTTGGTAGCCCCAATCTGTCGACGACATTATCAGCACCTGTCGACCTCAAGATTGCCATCTTTCTTCGCACGACTTACCAGTCCATGTTTGCTGCAAGTATACGCTATGCCAGCAACTGCCCCAGACAGGCCGGCCGTACTAGACACGTTGACAATGGCACCAGTGCCCTTCTCCTTCATGAAGGGCAGGACAGATCTCATCATTTTGACCGGGGCCGTCAGGTTGACTGCCAATACTCTATCCCATTCTGCGTTTGTGACGCAGTCCACGCTGCTGAAACTATCCATAACGCCTGCAACGTTGACAAGCAAGTCGATTCTCCTCCTAGCGCTGTCGTCAAAACAGTCCTTTTCCTCAAGTCCCTTCTATCAGCACGGCACTCACCCGAATGACGCAATCGATGCGTAAACTCCATCCTCGCATGCTCGAGGTTCCGTCAGGTCAGCTCGGTGGAAATGGAAGCGGCCGTGATCGCACTCCTGAAGAAGCGAGTAGTTGAATTCGCGCGCATCGAGACCGCAAATTTGAAATTGGTGTGCCAGCAAGAGCTGGGTGCAGGCCAGGCCGATGCCCGAGCTGCACCCGGTGACAATTGCTACCTTGCCATAACCTATTGGGTCAATCGTCTTGGGAGGGATGAAGAGAGCGTCTGGGGAGGTGTTGAAGAACATCTTTGATTGTCTGGGAGGTGAGATGGGGACATGGGTGTCCACCGTTCCAGCTGGACGAGCTTTTCTTTTCGCCGGGAATGGTTCAGGACGGAACAGCGTCAATCAACAGTCTAGCTGTTGCGGAAGATTGGGGGAAAGGTCGGTTCATTATCACGCTGTGTGCTGGAGCCTCCATTATATCGTCTTGGGTCTCGCGAGTTGATCGTGTGATCGGTGCGTCCCGCGCTCATTCTCGTCATCAAGAAGTGGTTCGACAGAACGTCGAATGCGTGGCAAGCGACTTCCACTTGGTTCTTCCTGCTCCCGCCCTCCCAAACCGGGCTATAATTCATTTTGCACACTCTCTTTGCACCTCGGCCATCAGCCCACTTTCCATTACCACTCCACAGCAGCCGACGTTTGCCGTCTTCCAAGACCGACACATGAGGGAGAAACAGCTAACCGGGGATCACTGTTCGTTAAAGACCGGTGCGGGCCGGTCAGACAAGGTCACGCCATTGCCGAAGTGCGGGTAGTGGATGGGCAAATAGTACAATGCGGGGGTGGGTATTTGTTGCCATATGGATTGCTTCCCCAGACCCCAGGAACGTATTGCCTTGGTACGAGTGCTTGGAGAGTCGGTTCCAACTACTGAAGCGAACTTGGCAAACGAGGTACATCCCAGGGTATAATATTTCCTTCCTGAATATTCCATCCTGCACCCTTGGCCTTTCTCCCGAAGCAATTACCCCCCAACGTAGATACGTTGCCACGTCTTCAACCCATTGCAACGCAATACCAAAAAGCAAGATCGCGACTCCGTCTAAATGCATGCGTATGTTCGACGGACAGCTCGTTAGACGGTTTGTCACGCCTCAGATGGAGGTGACTGCAGGTCCACCACCTGTAAGACTGTCCTATTTGCTGTTGTTCGCTACTGATGTTAGGTAACCTAGTAAGAAGCTACGATCCGCGGGCGAAATGGGTGTTTGACTGCCACGTCGGGATTCGGGCAGGCCTTCAGGCAAGCCTTGCCCGCTTGCAGAAGCAAGAGAAGCCACCCGTGATCGCACGCCCCCCCTATCAGGCGGCATTATTTCTCTTGTCTTTTCCTTGTCATCCACCGCATAACCCGGACCAGGACTGGGCGACTGCGGCTTCCCGAAAAGCGAAAGAAGCTTCTGCCTCTGTTCCGTGGACATCTCGGGCTTGCGCTGTAACGCAGCTGGTGCTGGCAGCGCGGATGCTGCCGGAGGGCTTGCCAGACTGGCGGGCTTGTCCGCACCAGCGGCCCCGAGGAGTGCTGCCATAGCGGAACTGCGAGGTTCTATCGGCTTAGTCACGTTCTGCATGTGCTGCGAGACATGGCTAGAGTGCAATTGAGGAGGCTTGTTGACAACTGCCAAATGGTTGATTGTGCCCTGATTGTATACACTTCGGGTTTCCGTTATTCTGGGGCTGTAGCCACTGGTAGAATTAGGGCTTCGATACCCAATTCCTCCGATTTGTTGAGGTTGAAGTGAGAGATTATGTAATGACATCTGAGTTGCTAGATCTGCAGGTCCCTGGGGAGGTCTGCTGAGAGGGCTGCTTGACACAGGTTGAGTGCTGCGGTTTTGAAGGACTGGGCTGGGAATGTCCTGGTTGTCTCCCCTCGTGTTCGAGATTCCCTTGAGAAGCGCAGCACTCGCAGTAGTTGCTGGAAGTTCAGCAGGTTGATTGGGAGGGGAAGAGCTGGTTTCGGGCTTCTTGAACATATTGAGAAGAGCAGAGCGGTGAGCTGGGTCGACGGGTTGCTGACCCCGCTGGTTCATGGCCTGATTTGGGCTGGGATGGACTGGACCTGCATTCGAGAACGGTAAGCCAGGCTGCTGAACATAGCCTTGAGGCCCTCCGTGACTGCTCATACCGCTAGACTGCTGGGCTTGCGCTGGTGTGGGCTGGCCGTAAGACTCTGGGACCTGACCTCTGTCTGGACTGATAGCTTTGGTATCGGATTTGAGGACGCCCAGTAGGGCCATAGATTGATTTGAGAGCTGCCCAGCAGGCGGCTTGGGCTGATACAACAGGTTCTGGGTTTGCTGTTGAAAGTATGCTTGCTGATATTGCGCGGTGGGTACAGATTGGTTCAGAGTCCCCTGCGCATGCTTTGGCGGAGGAGGTGGTGTACTATTGGCAAAAGCCCCTCTGCTGAGCAAAGAATTCTGAACTTGAGGAGGTAACGGCTGCGGATGTCTCAACGGGGGTTGCAGGTGGCCGTAAAGAGGTCCATTCGTCAGCGATGGATCTTGTTGCCTGACTTGATGGGCCATGCCTTCGGCGTTGCCCTGCTGAGAGAAGGCCCATTGCTGCGGAGTTCCATCTGGAACAACTGGGAAACTGGGCGGGTGTTGATAGCTCGCCAGCGGCGCCCGTTGCTGAGGATGGTGTTGCCCGTGAGGGCTTCGCGGCTGGGGGACATCTCCAATGGTGTGATCGAGAGGCGTATGCGGTACCGGCGCAGCTGGAGCAGCCTTAACTGCAGCTTGGTTCTTCGCCTGAAGAATTGCTAGTAGCGAGGCGCCCTTATCTCCTCCGCTCTCTGAAGAGATAGGAACAGAGGTACTTTGAGCCGCCGCAGGCTGAACCTTCAAAAGCCGCTGCAACTCCATAGTTGCACCCTCTAGAGTGTCTAGGGCTGGTGTTCGTGTCGAGGCATCAGTTACCAGTTCTGTTTGCCAAACGTCGTCTTCGGTCACGAGCTCATCGTGAAGGGGGTGAGGCTGGAATTGCGCGTCGTTGGGTCCTTTGACAGCGTCCCTCTTCTTTTGTTGCACAACCCATTTTTTTAAGGGCACCAAGAATGGAGCTACCATGTAGAACTTGTTGGCATTCGCAGCCGCGGCCGCGTCGTTCTGGTTTTGCGCCCCCTTCTTCCGGAAGGCAGGAAGCTCAGATAACTTATACCACTGGATCTTGCTGATCTCTTTTCTGGTTCGGGGTTGGAAATGCGTGTCCATGGGAACATTGCGGAAGACGTAAAGCCTCAGTTGCTGTTCCCGCATGGTGACCTCGATGTATTTGACATCACGGTTCTCGGGAACCAAGCCAGCTGCATGCAAGTCGTATCCTGTTTCCTCGTACACTTCGCGAATGGCACATTCGAGGTCGTCTTCGTCCTTGTTTATTTTCCCGCGAGGGAAGCTCCAGTTGGCGCCTTTCTTCCAACCTTTAACCAAAATCGTGGAGTCCATAGCCTCGTTGAGCAGAATCGCACCTCTCACAGGAACTCTCGTCTTATATTGCAAAAACTCTTCGAAGGCTTTCGTGTGATTCTCGACGGAGAAGGGAGCGAGGAGGGGACAGTGCTGAAATATCCTTAAGCTAAAGCTTCGGAGCGTCATAGAGGGAAGGGTCGGGTCGAGCGGGCGGACGAAATCTTCGTAGAACCATTGTGCCTCCTCGATCTGAAAGCATATGCGTGCAACCGACGACAAATCTTCTTCGGGAAGGTTGATAATGAATCGGACACAGAGGTCGTCCAACCCTGTTCGGTTACAATACTCCGTCAGTCCCTTTTCTGGCCATGGTGATGGACGGAGGGGTAAGGAAGGCAGGCTACGTAGCTGATGCCACGGTTGCTCGGGGTGTGGGGTAACGTACAGTCCTCCAGCTGCATCTTTTCTTCGGCCATTGTGGACGACGTCCTAGACCATATCCTTGGAAAAGTATACGCTGGTCTTAATCGCCTGTGCTGGGAGGTTTGATCGGGATGGAAAGAGGCTCCTGGCGGCGAGTATGTGTCGAATACAGGACGAGGAGCGGCAGTGGCATGGTACGAGGTAGGTGGTTTATTGGGTTGCAGATCAGGCTCAGGCTCGAAGCTTCACGCTTGCGACCGGAATGTGCCCTGCGACTGGTATCGGTAACGGCAGAAAAGTAACAGGTCGAGTGGATAGTGGCGTTGAATACCTCGGACTTTCAATCGTGGCTGAGGCGTTGGTGAATGTTTGCTGGCAGAGATGCGTTGACAAGCAGCCTCTTGGTTGTGGGTTGCGGTGTTGCCGATTAGTAGAGGCGGAGAAGCAAGCAACACTTTGCACTCTTTGTTGACGATGGGTTAGGTGGCCAGCCAGTCAGATAGCGAGAACGTACCTGTGGCATGTCCGAGACCCGGCGCAGGAAGCCACGCCGGGAGGTAGGTGGGACGGACGTGGCAGATATTGTGTGGCGGGAAGCTCGAGCAAGGGACCTACATGATTGGCTCGTAGGGTTAACCTTGCTGGAACAACATGTCACACTGTCTTTTGCATGAGGTTCTCTTGCTAGAATAGTGCATTCAGGTCTAGACACACTGTGCTACATAGCCCTTCTCGACACTTCAGATCCCCATCTTCTATCCGGCCTACACTGGTTTCCTTTATCAAGAGGCGGGTTGCCTCCGATGGTGCATAGGCTAAGCAGTAGCCATAACAGGTATACTTTTTCATCTTCTAACATTTGATCATGTAATATGGTCTGGATCGCACGAGAGAGGGTGACGACAGGGACTTGAGACGATCTGGTGTTACCAAGCCACAATGTGGCTGAGCAGAATGTCGACCTCACTTCGGTGTTGCCACGCTTCTGCGCTCTCTTCGATGGATGCCATTTGGAGGTCCAGATCCAACGGACACCGCTGGATTGCCCAGTAATGGCCACTTTGGGTCGCATGCTTACTGGGGACCGTACAGCAAAGGCGCTGCAGCATGATGTGAAACACCGCAGCTAGCTTGCTCTAGCTCCACTGCAGAGGCCTCTCGGGACTGCTGAAAGTGCATTGGCGTGCAGTGACCGACAGGATTACATCATGGCCGTCGTCTGGTCCCCTGACTTGTCAAAACAGGAATTCTGGGCGCTCTCAACCACCTTACGTCGAGAGGCAACTTGCGTCGTGACAGGGACTCGGACCCTGCATGCCATTTCTTCAATCTCAATGCTTGTTTGAATACATATACCATCCAGCCTTCAACTTCTTGGAAGTTTTTCCTATTCCCCACCCTTCGTCTTTATGCACACTTATTTAACGCGGCAAACGTTGAGTCTCCCAGAGGAAATATCAGCTACATTTGTGCTTTAAGAACCCAGAACAACTACCCAAAAGCGCCTTCTTTGCCCGCCCAGTCGGCTCCAACCGCAATCATGGCCAGTCTCATCGCCAAGTGGGTGAGCAAGAAGATCTTGGCAGAAAAGGTTGAGAACAAGTTTGGTCGCGAGGTATGTAGCGGCACATGCGGAATGAACTTCCAAAAGCGCACTATGCTGACTTACCACCTCAGGATCCCTACTTCGAGACCGTCCCGGCCACCAGACTTGATGGTCGTCCCACCAAGAAAGTCAAAAAGCGCAGAAAGGCTCTCCCGCCGGGAATATCCGCCAAAGATGGGGAAGTCTTGACCAAGGTCAAGCGGCGAGCCTATCGTCTCGATATGTCGCTTTTCAGCCTCTGCGGTGTCCGCTTCGGTTGGAGCAGCGTCATTGGAATCGTTCCTGCGTGAGTACTCTCGCCCACACCACCCTGCACACGCCCCACATCCCCATTTGGTACGAAAGGTATCTTTAACGCCCACTAACACCATGCTAACAGCATTGGTGATGCTCTCGATGCATTCATGGCCTTGATGGTGTTCAAGACCTGCAACAAAGTTGAGGGTGGGTTGCCGGGTTCGCTCAAGTCCAAGATGCTGTTCAACATTATTGTGGACTTCGCCATTGGCCTTGTGCCCTTCATTGGTGATATTGCCGACGCCGCTTTCCGCTGCAACACCAAGAACGCTATCCTCCTGGAAGACTATCTTCGCGAACAAGGCAAGAAGAATCTTCGACGGAGTGGAGCGCCTGTACCCGCAGTCGATCCCAGCGAAGCGGATGAATTTGATCGCTGGGATGATGACCGCACACCACCCGAGTATGTTGAAGAGGAACCGCGCCGTCATGGAAACATGTCATCTGGTCGTGGCGGAAGCCGTCAGCACTCGTACAACGGACGCGCCCCAGCTGCACCTGCTCCGGTGAAGACACGAGACGACCGGCGTGGTGGTGGCCGGGGTTGGTTCGGGTTTGGTCGATCGAGGGTGGAGGATGAGGAGACGGGCCATGCTGGCCGTGACCCCAGAGATAGGCCTTCTCGGCGTTGAAGTCTTCATGAGAAGTTGTGGCATCCGGAGGTCTGGAGGGGATGGCAGCAGTAGAGGGGAAGATTTCATTCATGAAGTGCCCTGGCGATGGATTATACGGATTTGATTTCTCGTTTGTCTCGAGCTGGGCCAGAACCCGGCGTTCTCACTAGCTTATGTTGATGCCCGCACACAAGATACGAACTGGATGGTGAAATGACAGCACGAAACGATACCTTAGTAACATACCCACTTGACGATAGTAAGACCGCATTTGATAATTAATGCAACGCGTCCTTTGACAGACGTATGAACGCTTCTGATGTACTACGTGACGCTTGGACTATTTGGAACTGAACACTCAAACAGAACTACCCGTCCGTGCCGGCAGGCAGATTGACCAGTCACACAGCGACGACGAGCGCGATCAACCAAGGCGACCCGCAATCAAGAGTCATATGCCGGCGAGAAGATTTGTCGATGCTCAAAATCACAGGGCGGTAAGTCTTGGGTGGGCCACTTCGTCCCGCCCGGACCTTGGGTCCTGGACGGATTAGTTGTTATCTGATCTGATCTGATAATCTAAGGGGGTTCCAGACTAGGAGACCCAGGAACGCGTTGGTTCGTAACGCCGAGAAAGAACCCAGAACGAGTCGATGCGGAATTACGGATACGGGAATATTGGCACAGGACCAGGGGGGGAGGGGGGGCGGTTGACGGGAGCAGTAAGGGAGAACTGGCACGCGTTTGCTCGGCCGAAGCCCTCGGTAAGAGTGGTCTGGCATGCCGTGACGCCGTCCATTTCCTCCCAGTTGCCCCGGTCATGACATCGTTGCCTGGTCGGCTCGCGGGGTTTGGAACGCATGCGGCCACTTGAACGACGAAGCACGTTACAAATGGCCAGGTAGGATGAAGAAAAAAAAGGGAAAAAGAGGGCTGGGCAAGACGCGTCCCGCTGGGAGCCGTCGGTCGTCACTTTTCGTGCAAGGGTCAGAAGTGTAAAAGTACGAGCCGAGACAGAATCCTGCCACATTAGCAGCGAAACGCGCCGGCGATCGCTGGCCTACCCCTGTTCAACGCGCTTTTAAGTGGAGCGAGGGGCAACGATCGTAGTCAGTGTAGGACTCAAAGTTGCCAGAGGTCCCGGCGCAAAGCAATTAGACCCAAAGCCCGCAAAACACGAACGCGGAACCCCCTGCACCTAGCGACGCGTTTTCCACCACACGTGCTGCCCGGTTGTCTGGTACAAAAGCCTTCTAAAAGTCACCCGCTGAGATCGCGTTTACTTCTCTTCACACTCAACCAGAAAACACAACAACGCTTCATACGACCGCCGAGAACCTCACTTCTTTCTCGCAGTCTTTTATCTGGGTTTTCAATTCATCTCTTCTCTAACGCTTACTTTCCCCTCTCGTTTGCGCACCCTTCACAATGTCTGTTGAAGTCACCCCTTCCAAGCAGGTACGTCACGACTTGCGCTTTGGCGCGCAACCGCAACCGCAACCCTTACTTCGTCCCAATGTACGCGTATATGAATCTCAATCAGCTAACAGCTCACTCGCCAGGCTGCCGCCGCTCTCGATTCTTTCAAGATGGAGTCCCCCGTCAAGAAGCTCAACTTTAACGCCGCCGACAAGGAGAACCAGCCCATAAGCTCTGACGTTGCCACCGCAACCGACATCCAGCCCAAGCCCACTGAGGAGTCCACGAAGAAACAAGAAGCGCCTGTCGTCGCCCCTGGCATCAAGGAGGAGGAGATGGACGAGCCTCTCCTCCAGGAGAACGGCCAACGCTTCGTTCTCTTCCCTATCAAGTACCATGAGGTTAGTCACATTACCACGCGTCATGGACGCGTAAAGTGGTTGTCTCTGTGGAACCTTAAATTAACTCTTGACGCATAGATTTGGCAGATGTACAAGAAGGCCGAGGCGTCTTTCTGGACTGCCGAGGAGATTGATCTGTCCAAGGATCTCCACGACTGGAACAACAAGATCAACGATGATGAGAAGTACTTCATCTCTCACATTCTTGCCTTCTTCGCTGCTTCCGACGGCATTGTCAATGAGAACCTGGTTGAGCGTTTCTCGGGCGAGGTCCAGGTCCCCGAGGCGCGCTGCTTTTACGGCTTCCAGATCATGATGGAGAACATTCACTCCGAGACCTACTCCCTTCTCATCGATACCTACATCAAGGAGCCTGCCCAGCGTACCTATCTCTTCAACGCCATCGACACCATTCCCTGCATCCGCAAGAAGGCTGACTGGGCCCTGCGCTGGATCACGGACACAAAGTCCACCTTCGCCCAGCGCCTCGTGGCCTTTGCCGCCGTCGAGGGCATTTTCTTCAGCGGTGCTTTCGCCTCCATCTTCTGGCTCAAGAAGCGTGGTCTTATGCCCGGTCTAACCTTCTCCAACGAGCTCATCTCCCGTGATGAGGGTCTCCACACCGACTTTGCCTGCCTCCTGTACTCACACCTGAAGCACCGCCCCAGCAAGCAGGTGATTGAGGATATCATCGTCGATGCTGTCAAGATCGAGCAAGAGTTCCTGACCGAGGCTCTGCCTTGCGCCCTCCTGGGCATGAACTCCAACCTGATGAAGCAATACATCGAGTTCGTCGCCGACCGTCTGTTGGTTGCTCTTGGCAACGACAAGGTCTACAAGTCGACCAACCCCTTTGACTTCATGGAGAATATCTCCCTTGGCGGCAAGACCAACTTCTTTGAGAAGCGTGTCGCCGACTACCAGAAGGCCGGTGTCATGAACAGTGCCAAGAAGTACCAGGACGAGTCTGCCGGCTCTTCTGAGGAGAAGGGTGAGAACGGCGGCGACTTCTGCTTCGACGAGGACTTCTAAACTGGAGCGCGCGAAGTTGTTTCTGTCCTTTTCTTCCCTCTTATACCCTTGTACATTGCATTCGCGTGGTACTTGCCATAGCGCTTTGTTTTCGCACTCCATCGCCTCTCTGATGAGTTTCGGCATAGAGTCATTTGTTTTATCACGTACATACACGGCGTTGGCGGGGAACACATTACACCAGGGAGTTGGATGCTCCCACGGGCTGGGTGGTTGGATGACGGTGGAAAATGGAGGGGCATGAATGTCTTTGATGGATAATGTATTGGTGAGGACTAATGTCAGTAATTCAGACATGACAAACGAAAAAAAAGTCATTCATTGCATGTGACAAAAATGAAGCATCTTTATTCGCCAGCCTTCGTTTACTTTCACTGATTGTTCTATCAGAACTTAGTCTGGGCCAAATGAATCGATGTGTATACGAGCGCTCTTTGACGCTCCCCTGACGGTTTTGGTGTGCGCCTGTCCATAGCCATTTTCAACGTGTCCACAGCCATATGTCAAAGAACCAACACGATTTAGGCAGTATATCTACGATTGGGTTGTGTGGTCCCTGTAAGCCATCTGTCCTTTTCTTATTTCTTGCCCTTCTTCTTCTTCTTTCCACCACCGCCACCCGCAGCTTGTTGAGGCTTCTCCTGCGCGCCACCCTTCAACTCGGCCGCGCCCATGCCCTTCTCCTCGGCAGGCGTATCGGCCACGGCTTCGTCCTTGACCTCCGCGGGGGCCTTGGATGTCGCCATGGTGCGGCCCAGGGAGCCCAGCAAGTTGATGAGACGTGTGACTTCAGCAGCCTTGGTGGTCCTGTACTTGAGCGCGACACCGCTGACGGGGTCGTATGTCTTGATCTCGAGGCTGCCCCTTGGTGGCTTGACGGTCGCCGCGTCGGGCATCGTGCTGTCCTGCTCGCCGTCCGCCTTTGATTTTCTAGGCTTGACGTCCTTTATCGAGTATTTGGTTGTGATTCTAGTCTGTGCGGTCGATGGTCGCGCAACGCGACACGGGTCAGTCGGGACTCTCTGCATCGAAAAGTAGAGCAGGGGAAGGGTCTCACGGTTGCTGGACGAGCTTGGAGGAGCAGCGAAGACTGCTGCAGCCATTCCTGGCTGTTCTTGTAGGTCGGCATTGTTGCAAAAGGGCGGCCAGAGCCTTGCACTGCACCGAGATGTGCGCAAATTCGGTCGCTATATTCGTCTCTCCAACGCGACTGAGGTACCTCTGTGCGCTTGCGTACCTTCTCGCGGTTTCGACTACTGTTCACTCGATGCCGTAGGATGATGTGTGTGGTTGAGTGACGTTCGTAGATGTGGATTAGCCGCGGGCGGTAGGAGATCGAATTTTGGTGGGGTCCAGCTAGGTAAGGTACCTTACCTAGCTGCGGTCAATCCACACACTGAGGCCATGGGTGGCCGTGATGAGGGGCAAGTCTAAACAGCACGTCAATGCTGCGAACTTAGGTCTCCAGTCCAGGAAATTGGCAATATGTTATTTGATTCGGGGATAGTGACTAAATGAAGCATATGCACATTGTATTCAGTCGTATCTACGATAAATTCTTGGCACGGAATTGTACGCGTTGGGTATCTTGTCTTTTAAACTCCGAAAATGCTTGTCCCTGTCAACGCCGCCAGCTTGCAGTACTTCTCACCGACTCTGAACCACACCTTCCATCCTATTGAGGCGGGTCAGGCAGCCAAAAGACAACTTCCTGGTCAGCCGTCGCGAAGAAGTTGTACCGTGGGTTGAATGCCAGCACTGCCGCCTCTCGCTTGTCCTCCAATGTCCAGACGGGGTTGAGTGTCTTGGTTTCGTTCGGCGACGCCAAGGTATCCCATACCAAGACATCCTTTTTGGTACCACTGAGCACAAATCTACCATCCACCGAGAAGCAACACTCACCGCTGCTCTCCACCGTGGCAGGATCGATTCTCGAAACCCCATTGTAAGTAGCATTTACGCCTTCGCCAGCAGCCAGTCGTCGAGTGCCGCCTTCAGGCTTGCGGAGATAGGCCTTCAGGCTACCGTCAAAAGCGTCGATGAGAAAGTGGCCGCTCCCGCGCGTGCCGACAAGCACGTGCTTTCCGTCGTTCGAAAACTCCAGTTTAGTCCAGCCCCTGATCACAAACTGGGGGTCCACGTGTCTGCCCACATCGACCAGGTCGAAAATCGCGAAGGGGGCCTTATCGTAGTTGCGGCAGTCATACAGCAACACGCTTCCACTGCTTGGAGAAGCGACTGCGAATGTTTGTCCCGAGGGATCGTATGCGGCAAGGTATGGCGTATTGAGGAAAAGCTGGCCGCACCACTGCTTCGTTGATACATCCCACAGGCGCACAGTATTGTCCTGGCTGCAGGAGATGAAGTTATCAGCTCCCGGGTGCACTGCAATGTCTGTCACGCTCTTCTCGTGGCCCTCGAAGTATCTAATGAAGGAATTGTCGTGGGTGGCAAGGTAGCGAATCTGGTCTGTTTCGACTGTCAGCGTTTCCTGCCCTCCCTGCTGCTACTCAAATCCTTCTCACCATTCTGTTTGGTGCTCGCATAAAGAATGCTCGAACTCGTATGTGTGAACTTTGCCAGCTTGACGCCATATTTCTTGCTCAAAAGACTCTTTTCATGCCGTCCCTCCTTAATGTTGTAGATCTGAATGGTCTCGTCGCTTTCGGATGTCATAAGAAGCTCACCCGGATCGTCGAAGTCGAGCGAGAGAACATGAGGCTGCGGCCGGCCGTCTTTGATGTCATCTCTCTTGAATAACTAGAAGGAGATGTAAGCGCCACTCGTTTCTGACTGATTGAGGGGTCACGAGACCTGCCTACCTTTGTAGGACGAAATGTTGAGATAATATCGCTCAATTGAGATGTGTTGTTTGCGTTCAGCGACCGCGTGATGTTCAACGAAGTTCCATTGGCAGGAGTAGAATCCCGATAGTCCAGATCCATGGGCGTCGAAGCCATGACGACTGTTGAGAAGCGAATTGCCAGCTCTTTCGATGCAATTGGCGTCGCAGATCGAACTTGTCAGGCACAAGGTTCGTCAACCCGGAGGCTTGTTAAATCAATGCCTTGAGTTGGCCTGGGAGACAGCAACTCCAATCAGAACCAAACCCTGGAGTCTTGGTGGTTTTGTCGCAAGAAGGCGTGTGGACTGTTGATAAACGCGGCGCCGAAGCAGTGCAGATGCAGAAGATGCGGCTGCGGCTGCGTCTGCGACAGCGAGGAAATTGGAAGCTCCAACAGATGGCGGGGCAGGGGAGCTTCCAGGGAGGTCCATGTTCTGTGCCTCAGTTCAGCCACGTCGTAACACCACACGGGGCCTGTCAAGCACGCACAGAAGAATCCCCTAGCAAGCCACACCAGGCACGCAGTTTGCGCAACGACACGATGACGGCTGTTTCTGCATTAGAAACTGCCTCACTGGCAATGGGCCAGCTAAAGCAACGCCCCCATTTCCGCCAGGATCCGGGGTACCAGTTTAGGCCGCTGCTGTCCGCCAACGCTGCCAATTGGCAGCTCCGAACGCCGGGATCGGCAATGGCTATCCACGGCCGTCGTCGCTGGACATGAAAATTCCTATTTTCTCTTCCGCGCGCGGAGCTTAGTGAGATACCCTACCAGCGACCCCCAGCAGCCCAAGAGTCAATTAGTCCTGTCTCGTGCCAACTCGTTCTGCCCACCTCATCATCATCTTGCATTGCGACTTTATTGACTCGTAAGGTGCGCGACTACCTGATGTTGGGCTCTGGCTAGAAGGAGTGAACATGTAAGATCTGCTTGCTGCTTGACTCCCTCATTTCCCTCTCTGCTGCGTTGTTTGGCCGGCCGTCAGCCTAACGCAGTAGATTTCCAGCTGTTCCTTCGCGTTGCTAACCTGCATCGTGCCGTCTCCAGGTCCTAAGGTTCCGAACGGTGTCGCTCTTTTACTGCAATTTACCGACAATCCCGATTGCCATTCCATTTGCGATCAGCTCCATTTGCTTGATACCCTTCTATATTCTTATCCGCGCAGCAAGACCGGCGCAATGTCAACAACCTTGGGGCAAGTTGCGGCTCGCAGACCGGCAATCCGCGAGATGGCGCAGCTAACCTTCGCAACAGCGCCTTCATCGCCGGCGGCATTGCCGCCTGCGGCGCCGTAACGGCTACACATCCCTTTGAGACTGTTAAGATTCGGTTCGTCTAGGCGCTGCTTGCCCTCACCAGCCCCCCCTTTGGCGCTGCCGCAATGCGCTGACCCCTCTTCGACGACATCTAGAATGCAATTACAAGGAGAATTGAAGGACAAGGGACATCAACCCCATCAGTACCGCGGACCTCTGCAGGGTGTATCCGTCATTGTCAGGAATGAGGGCGTTCGGGGCATCTACCGCGGTATCGGCTGCGCATACGTCTACCAGGTCCTGCTGAACGGCTGCCGTCTGGGCTTTTACGAGCCCATGCGCCACGGCCTCGCCTCCTTGATCTACAACGACGGCAGTAAGCAGAGCTTGGGTATCAACATGTTCTGCGGCGCTGGATCGGGAATCATGGGAGCTGCTGCTGGTAGCCCCTTCTTCCTTGTAAAGACCCGGTTACAGAGCTTCTCTCCTTTTCTGCCCGTCGGCACGCAGCACAAGTACCGCAACGCTTGGAACGGCCTCAGTTCGATCTACCAGAATGAGGGAGTTCGCGGCCTCTACCGCGGTGTTGGTGCCGCTATGATTAGGACCGGTTTCGGAAGCTCTGTCCAGTTGCCCACCTATTTCTTTGCCAAGAGGAGATTCGTCCGTCATCTGGGCATGGAAGAGGGTCTTCCTCTGCACCTTGCTAGCAGTACTGTCAGCGGTTTCGTTGTTTGCTGCGTAATGCATCCTCCGGGTACGCGACCGTTTGATGATGAATCACATTGAATGAAGCTTACCGATGTTCATCGACAGACACCATTATGTCCCGCCTGTACAACCAGAACGGAAACCTGTACAAGGGGGTTTTTGACTGCCTGTCCAAGACCGTCCGCACTGAGGGACTGTTCGCCATTTACAAGGGATTTCTGCCTCACCTGGCAAGAATTCTCCCCCACACCATCTTGACCCTGACTTTGGCCGAGCAAACGAACAAGCTGATTAGGAAGCTCGAAGATCGCATCCTGCCTACGGCCGCCCTGCAAAGCCCGTGATTGAATACCGATCTTGTACTTACTGAATCAGCGTTTGCATATATGGAGTTCAAAAGATCTGGATAGACTCGGTGGACCCCTCATAGCCGGGGATGGCTGGGGTTCAGGAAAGCGGCGGGGAATAGGCCAAAGTTCTGAGAAGGGGACGCGGGGATGCCTCTCTGTTTCTCTATCCATATATAGACCGTTCGCACCCGTAACATAATCGTCCTGCAGTTTCCTTGCGCTTCACATCGTCCGGATCCTCGCCAATCTCTCCCTTCCACCTGGCGTAGCCATGCTCGTCGAGATCCATTCCGCAAAGTGCACACGCCTCACCGTCATTCTCTCGTATGAGTTTACCAGTGGTGCGAACGACATTGGCGACGACAGATGGATAGCTTTCTTCCACCTCCTCGAAATACCGGGCCATGACGTCCTCGATGCTTAATTCTCTATGCGACACAATAGTGCTGCTACTCGAGCCCGCGTCTTGAATCAGCTCCCTGATCGGCGGTTGGACGAGCCCAGTATACGTAGTCACTTCCCGCTTGAAAACATCTCTCAATAGGTAGTAGACAGGGAACGTCGTCTTCTGAGTTCCGCTGGCTGGCTGGCCCTCTTCCGACTGCTCCTTGGAGCGTGGAAACGTCGTGATGGGAACTTGTCCGTCGTTCACCTGCAAGGGCACCGCAAAGCCCCTCCCCTTCGCCGTCTCCGCCAGTGTCAGTTCGGCCAAAGCAGTTGTCGTGCAGCCAAGAAGCAGCGCGTGGCAGTCCTTGTTTATGGCCAGCGACAGCAATAGATGGCGCACGAGCAGCCTCAAGACGTCCACCCTCGACGTCACAGATGGCAGCGCTTCGAGCATGGCTCTGACCTGCTGCGAGGGCTCGAGGTCCTTCTGCAGAGCCGGCAGTACAGACCAGTCTATCGTATCTAGCCTGAGAGCGTCACTCAGTGGCACGCATTCCATGGACATGTTGGAAAATCTTTTCTCGTACTTGTCCAGCAACTGGCTTGCGAGGGACTTTGCTGATAGTTGCGAAGAGCCGGATAGGTCTGTGTCGATGTGGACGGCGTGCACCTCATAGGCGACCCGCAACTTTCTATCATGGAGGCTCTGGAGGTTCTTGTCCAGCACCTGTACCATGGCCGCAGACGAATGCCCGAACGAGAGACCGAGGAGGTACTTTCCTTTGGTGTTTGGCTTGTTTCCAATCTTCTCCTTGGCCTCCTTCCATGGCTTGCTAAGAGCCTTTACCACTCGCTGAGCAATGTGTGCCTCATAGCAGGTTCTGAGTGAAGAATTAGCATGGAACTTCCAGCATGTAGAAGTATTCAAACCTTACTCGCACAACGGGTCCTTTCTCACCGTCAGGACTGTCGGTGTCTTGCATCGCCGGCAAGGTCGTGGCTCAGTGTTTCCGCTCATACTTGCGAGTTGGGCTGCAACAGAGATTGGGTTGATCGTCTTCGGCAGCTAATGAAGAGGAAAAAAATTATCGGCCCGCAACGGGTGTATGACACAACGGGTTTTTAGCTCGCCTATGGCCGTGGGCTCTTGTTGCGTGTGTTGCGCATGAAATGGGATAGTTTTGGCTGTTTGGTTGTGAGAAGAAAAATACCTCGACTTTTGGGTTCCGCCACTCAAGTTGACTCAGTTTGCAGTGTAATTTTTTTTGGGCTAAATTCTCAGATTCCTAACTAGCCTGTCTCCTTCTGACTTCACTCCAGACGTGTATTCCATCAATAAATTGAGACCACAAACAGCCAAATTAATGATTTTTGCCTTTGCCTCTGCTTTCCGTCACAAAATCGTCAAATGCATAGGCTTGCCGGCTGGGGCTTTCATATTGTGTCTTGCACAAACTGGATTTCTACGCACGACGAACGTGTGAAGCGACAGAGGTCATCATGCAGCACCTGCGTCTTATCTGAAAACGACTCAAGGTTGTCTAAGGGGTCCGAAATATATATAGGTACCATTTTGGTATGGATTTCGACAAGTCAAAATTGGTGCTTGGGCGAAAAGTCGGCGACGGGTCGACGACTGCCCGCTTCGTTGCGTTTTCTCTTCAACTCAGGCAGCACGGTCAGAGATTGGCGTGTGGACGTGGAGCGTCGATCAAACGGAAGATGTACAGGCCCTCGCTGATCAAATATCAAGTCTGCCATGTCTTTCACGGTCAGACACACATGCAAGACCCAGATGGAAAAGAGAAGGACCGACATGAGACGGCAGCAGTCAAAAGAGAGGGTCGACCTCGAAGGATGAGAGCCAAGTGAGAAATGAGGATGGATAGTGCGCTGGAGAAGCCAAGCCACGGACACAAGAGAGAACAACGGCCAGCCATCGTGCCGCACCAGGCTTAGGCACTAGCATCTGCCAAATCCCGGCATGATTGTAGTCGAACGCCACGAAAGACCTGTGGCCAGCCACGGAATATGAGCTTATCTGAGCATTTCACCGCTCTTCTGCGCTGTTTGTTTGCATTGTGGGATGCGTTAGAGAAACAGAAAGGAAGCGAGCAAGAACCTGGGCGATGACAGGAGAGGTTAGTCCGTCCAGGGTGAGGAGAAGAAGAGCGGTTCCTCGTGTGTCCCGAAGCGGATAGAGGCGGGAGGCCGGGATGGCACAACGTGACGATGTTTTGAAGGCCGGGCCGCCTCTCATACACGGCAGTGAATAGCCTTGGCGAGGTACAGGAGTGCCATAGCCTGTGGGGTGGTCGGACAAGGGCGCGGGCCATCGAGGCCGGGAGAATGAGGTTGAAGCGGTGCAAAGAAATGTGGCTCTCTGCTCAGGTAATTTGATTGATTATGACGGCGGCAGCAGGATGTGGATATTGAAAGTGCGCAGACTGCCTAAGCGCGCGGTCGCGCCCGGGCCAAAGTCAGGCCAAGTCAAGGCGCTTAATCATGACGCCGGATGTACAACTAATTGATTGGAAGCGGCAAGCATCAGACATGTGAGAGCGGAAGGCGCACCGAGTCCGATGTTGATTTGGGAGTGTTGGCAAAGAGGTTGGAAAGGCAGCTTACTGATGGACTGTGGCATGTCATTGTGAAGGTTCCGCTACCTCTGTGCTCTCGCAAACGGACGATGCAGGGCACAGGGCAACCCTTAGCACAAAGCGCGAGACCCAATTGAAAGGAAGCCTAGAGAATGGAAGCATGTTCGGACCATCAGAAACAACACCAATGTACGGGGAAAAACAAAACACACAAATCTCAAGAATGTTCCTCTTCTGGTGGGTGGGTTAAGGACAAGATGGGATGGGCATCGCACCTTGGACATGCCGGATACTTCAAACAGGGACTCCCGCGGACTGGTGGGTCTCGGAGTCATCGATGGTTAAAAACATTCTCCATGAGACAGAGACCCCCCTTTTCTTCTTCCCAAAGGGTCTAGGCCTGGGGGGGGGGGGACGATCCCAACTGAGTTGTCCAATAGATTCGAGTATGAAACGGGGCGGTGCTTGTCGCTCAGTGCTTCACAGTTTTCTTGGCTTCTTCTTTGCGCGTTCCACGTCCATGAGCAACAGCAGGCGGTGGTCAGTCATCAGTTCCATTTGCTCCTTGAAGAATAACACAGAGCAATATCAGAAAAAAAGAAAAGAAAAAAACGCCTGGGCACTTTGTGACCCGCCCGGCGGCTCCCCATCTCCTCGGTGGAGCTTGGCCATTCCCAACCACCCTTTCCCCGTCTCCAAGGCCTGTCATCCTGAATCTTCTTTTCTGTTTGAATCCGTTGTCAGCCAGTCATAGTCGAGCTGGGGACCTGACCTGACTCCAGCGAACAACTACCCCTCACAGGTCCATGTCGAAGCAGTGAGTTGTTAATGAAGAGTGGCCCTCGAGAGTAATGCAGGCGCCGCCGTCTTCATCTCATCAATGCCAAGTCCGCCTTCGCGGCCGCAGCAGTCCAGTCAGCGAGTGCATTGCATTGAGGAGGCTCCACGGCCTAATTTTGTCACTCACCACTTCGCAGGGCGGCGGGGGCACTTCTTCAGATGGCGGTACTCCAGTGAACGAACCCCATCCTTGGAACCCGTTTTGCCGTCGGGTGCCTGCCCTCCATCTCCCTCTGCGCTCTGCCTGCGACATCGCTGCGCCGATCAGCGCCCCCGTCAAAGCTTAACTCGGGGGTGCCGCCTTCCATGGTGCTTCGTACGAGACCTCATACCTTAAGGTAGGTAGGTTCCTTACCTCGAGGGAGGTACCTATCTTTTGCTTTTGGATTGTGCTCACGAGCAAGCAAGCAAGAAGAGGGAGGTCATCGTCACTGCCCGTTGCTCTCGCTTTTTGACTCCGTGTCACCCGTCGAGAGGGCCCGCAGCATCCGCCGTGCCCTTTCACATTGTAATAGAGCCTGCCTGCCCTGACCTCATTGCTACTTTCCACCACGGCCCATTCGTTTTATTAGCTTTCTCGTTCCATCCCTCGTTTCTTCGCCAGAACTTCACATTCGGACATATTATCCACGCCCACCACAACGCCATCCATTCCCACAACACGCCCAAGTACAACACTAAAACGTAGACGCTTGCCGCTGGCATAAATCTCCGGGCACGCACGCTCACCACGCACACCGCATCTTACCAAGTACCTAATTACTGCGTACTAACCTACCTCGCCTCAGGGTAAGGTACTTGCATGCCACAGCACCCGCATCCGCACAAGTCCCTTGCTGTCTTTTGCCATTGCCCATCCGTCTCTCAAACTCGAGATTCGTCTCCTTTTCTTGGCATCCCAAGTTTCACCACTCAAATACTTCTACACACACAGTCCCCTTCCCCTTTCCACCATCACCATCTGTGCCAGGGACAAACAACTCCTCATTCACCCTCTCGCCCACACGATTTCCTCCCACTTCCCTTCTCACCACTGTGCGCCGCCTGTCTCGTCTCGTCCCGTCTCGCCTACACTCGTTTCCCATTCCAGGTGTGTCCAGACACCTGCTGCATTCGCCTTTGGTTTTTTTTTTTTTTTTTTTTTTTTTTTTTTTTTTTCAAAAAAAGATACAGGCAAGGGCAGCTTACACACCCAGACACGGTCCCTGGTTCCAGCCATACGCTACCCTACCTTACGCTGCGGTAGCAGCATCCCCCGAATAATAAAGCCACCGACACGCGACTCCGACTCGACATATCCACTTCCAGCCACCCTAACTTTTACCTCGCCCACCATCGAGATACCGCCTTCGGGTACGGATCACCTTACGGAACACCTGGCCCGCCGCCCGATTTTCCCTGGTTGTGTCCGAGTTGTGGAACGAACGCCCATCTCCCGCTCTTTTCATCCAGCTGTCCGTCGTGTTTGTACGCACGAACACCGAATGGTTGAACTATTGATGCGCGACTACACGCGATTGCCAACCCGCTTACACCCACGATCACTCGATACGAATTGAATTCTCGCGATGGCAATGGCGCAAACACAGGTCCAGACACTCCCTACGCCTATCATCGACGTCTCCATACCCCCCTCCTCCATATCTCTCCCGAATGACCCCAATTCGCGGGTGCGCAGTCGTCTCGCGCTGGACACTTATTCTTCACCCGTGAACCAGAACGGCAGCTTCGAGTTTGACCGCGTCGTCAAAAGCGGTTACCTTCAGAAACGCACCCAGAAGACAAAGGTTTGTCCGAATGCCATCACAGCACGACGTGCGACACCTCTGACTGCTTTCCTAGGCCTGGAAGTCAATATACCTTGTTCTACGTCCTACCTCGCTCTCCATCTACAGATCCGACAAGGAGGACAAACTGCGACACAAGCTTTACCTCGCCGATTTAACGGCTGTTGCACTTTTGAAAGATCCCAAGAACAAGAGAAAGAACGTTTTTGGCATATTCTCCCCGGCTAAAAACTACCACCTCCAGGCCAGCAGTGGCAATGATGCAGAGGAATGGGTAGAACTGATCAGGAAACATGCGCGTATTGAAGAAGAGGATGGGGAGCTCCTGCTTGCTAGTCCCATTGGTGGCCGCCGACAATCCTACATGGCGAGCCCAAATAGCTCTGGGCAGGGTGCGGAAACTACCAGACCCGAGAGGCTGGCATCAAGCTCACCAGAACCATTGGAGCCCCCGGTACCGCGATTTGTCGGCTCGGACCGTCGCCGCCCTTCGCAGATGGCGGATTCGGCAGGCTACTCTGGCAACGAGCTGGCGTCACACTCCGATTTCTCTGACAACGACATCCAACGTATCCAGGGCATGTCTATCGAGGATTTGGCGGTGCAGTCGCCAGGCGACGGCGAAGGTCTGACATCCCGGCCTAGCCTCGGAAATCGTAACGCGAGCCAGGTCAGTGGCCTCAACTTCGACCAAGACCCTGATCGCGTCATTTGGCAAGGCTGGCTCTGGTTCCTCCGCAGCAAGGGCGGCGTTAGGCAGTGGAAGAACCTCTGGGGCGTATTGCGACCGCGAAATTTTATTCTCTACAAGGACGAATCTGAGTATACGGCCCAGTTCATCAGGCCAATGTCAGCAATAGTCAACGTAGTCGACATCGACCCTGTGAGCAAGTCAAAAACGCACTGTCTTCAACTCATCACCGAGGAGAAGAGTTACCGATTCTGCGCTCACGACGAGGAATCGCTGATTCACTGCCTTGGCGCCTTCAAGAGCCTCTTCGCCAAGAGGAGAGAGCTTGAGGTTCGTGCTGCAGCTTCGGAACCACCGCCGACGCCTGCAGCATGAGCCAGCATTGGCGAGTTGAGGAGTTTTCTTTTCCGAGCGGGCGTTTCGCGTTGCATCATTCTTATTCACGACGCATGAAGTTACGATGTATGTGGGACTTCACGGAGTCTGGTCGGAAAATATTGTTTTTGGGAGGAAACGTCATCCAGCTGCGGCTGAGAGAACACCATCCGCGGCGAAGGGACTTGATACCGATGCATTCATTCTCTTAAGGGCATGAGAAGGCTGTCGAGGCACCCCTTTCCACCATTGAACGTATTAGTATGTTAAGTATACCAAGTTTACTACGGTAGCCGGTGGCTGCCGACCGTCTTCCATGAGGAAACGGATGATGAATCATGGAAAAAAAAAAAAAAAAAAAAAATTCAGAAATCATACTTTGGCTTTCACCCTGCCTTTGAAGCGTGTCTTGGGAAATTGGGCACAGTTGCGTCGTTAGTGGTCGCTAAGAAACACAAGAACGTTGCGAAATGACTCTAATTTCTCACCTTGTACCTTGATCACTTGATGATCTAGTTATTGAAGACAGGGCATTATCCAGCCAGTGCCAAGCTTCATCGATCCAGCGCAGCACGTATGGCGACCACCAATGAAATTCAAGAAGTATCGTCAACTGGATAAGTGACCAAGAGCCGGCCCAAGAGTGGCACGCGCGAGAATCTTCAACGCAGGAAGCCATCGGCAGTGGGATGAAAGCCTGTGGCGAATGAGAGGGCACTGGGGCCTCAGGCCGACCAGCAGCGCGGTGCAGCTCGGTCGGGTGACGTGGGCTCTCCCCCTTCGGACGGTTCAATCGCGCGATGGCCCGGGCGCACCCACCGCGACCTTCCTCTTGTTCGTCCGTGGTGGCCGCCACCTCCACACCAACCTTCCGCATTTACGTGCCTTCATTCATGCCGGCCCTGGGCGAGACATCCAATCACACGCTGTGACGGCCATGTGTCCAGCGAAGGCACAACCGTCTTCTCGTTTCTCGTTCGCTGCTGTTGTTGAACTTATTTACGTCCAATCTTGATTGTTCCTGACCACAGCCTGCCTGAGGGATACGAGCCTGCAGCTCAAATCAGCTCTCGTCCGAGCCCACCTGCTCTCGCGGACTGACAGGTCGGATTCCCCATGCGGACGAACCCACGGTCTGGAGGCGAATGGGGATGATGGCCAGCTGCTTCTATTCGTTCTCGTCTGGCAGAGTTGCGGTCGCTGAGGTGAGTTTGGGAAGGTGGGAACGGTCGCGTGCTGTGTGCTCTGTGTGGTTGGCTCTAGTGACTATATCTCATCAACAACTCCCGTTCATGTGCTCCGTGTTGGACTGGCCCCAGAGTTGCGGCCCGTCTGTAAGCTCTTGTCTCTGGGGACTCTCAGCTGCCAACTCTGGAGTTGGGAAGAACGTCCTCGTGGTTTGATAAAAACTGTGATAAGCTACCCGAGATCTTCTTCAGCATCTCCAGATGGATGCCTGAGTCTCGACTAATAATCCTTCGTTCGACCCTCCCCTATTACTTACTTGATCTCGTTTCTTTTCAACACCTGTGGCTGTATTACATGCTTTGTTTTCCGTACGCCCAGGCTGCATTGGTGGCTTCAAGTTTCGAAATCTGTATCGTCATACCTCCTGAGTATCGGTGACTAGAGGCCATCTTACTAGCAAGCCCATTGGGGGTGTTGTATCGGGCCGAATCGCGGACTTACCCGCGGACTGCTCGCAAATATGAGGCTCCTGCTTCGGCTCTGGGCCTTGAGCTGGCTCGTCATGCCCGCTCTGGCTCAAAAGCCGCAGACCCCTCTCTTCTCAACAAGTCGCTGGATCACGGACTCCGCCAACAAACGCGTCAAGCTTCGCTGCATCAACTGGGCGGGCCACATGGAGGTCAACCTTCCAGAGGGCCTCCACAAGCAGTCTATAGAGTACCTGGCCGATTGGATAAAGCAAGAGGGGTTCAACTGCGTCCGTCTCACCTTCTCGACTGACCACGCCTTGAACCCGGGCGTCGGGGTCCGGGATTCCTTCACGAATGGTGCCAAGGCAGCAGGTGTTGTGGAGGCAGACCTCCTGAAGCTCTACGACCAGGCGGTTCAAAAGAACCCCTTCCTTGCGGAATTGAACATCACGCAGCGTGATGTCTTTGCACGCGTCATTGACGTCCTCTGGGAGCGAGACATCATGACGATCCTCGACAACCACGTGAGTAAAGCAAGCTGGTGCTGTAACCTTGACGACGGAAACGGGTGGTGGAAGGACGCCAGGTTCTACTGGGCCGGCAACAGTCGCTATTTTGATACGGACGAGTGGCTCGCGGGATTGCAGCAAGTATCGATGTGGGCTTCCACGAGACCGGGTGTCATCGCCATATCGATTCGCAACGAACTCCGCGCAACATGGACCCAGATCCCCTTTGCAGCCGACCAGTGGTACGGTTACGTGACCCGTGGGGCCAAGGCGGTTCATGATGCGAATGCGGACGTGCTTGTCATCATTGGCGGCCTCAACTCGGCCACCGATTTCTCACCCTTGCGTACGAAGACGCTGGACACGTCGGCTTGGAAGGGGAAGAACGTCTGGGAGGCGCACAGTTACAGCTTCACCGTCACGACGCCCAACTTTGGAGACTGCAATGTCGAGCACACAGAGTACGGCGCCCTATTTGGCTTTGTGCTGGAGCAGGGTAAAGGCTTCACCGGCCCGTTGTTCTTGTCCGAGTTTGGCGTGGGCATGAGTGGCGGGCCAGAGGACGGGTTATCGGCCGAGGACCACGCCTATTTGACCTGCCTCGTTGGGTATCTGGAGGGGAACGATGCGGACTGGGCGTTGTGGGCGATTCAGGGAACATACTACGTGCGGAACAAAGTCGTCGATTTCAACGAGACGTGGGGGGCGATGGACAGTGACTGGAAGGGTTGGAGAAACACACTGCTTAAAGGCTTATTAGGCGAGATCTTTTCCGTGACACAGGGACCGTAGGATAGTTTGGACGAATAACAGGAATAGAAGCGTCTTATGACAGGGTGGTGCAAATAGCCACGACGCTCATAATGGGTTACCCTATCTATTAATTTTCATGCTGGTCTCGCCTCCTGCCATGTCGTCATCGGATTATCGTGGCGTTCTCATGGAAGTCAATTAGCCTATGCAAAAGAAATCAGGCATCACGATTTTCAGAAAATTCGACACAATGAGATGAAAGCCGCGCAGGGTCAACGAGTGAGTCCGAGAAGCGGACGTTTATCAGAATTTGGGTATCAAAACAATTTACCACCTCAACGAGCATTATAATTTACAGCCACTTGGGTGCGGGATACTCTATGATGCCGCCTCTTTTAATTCCTCAGACTTGTCAGCCTTTCCTTTCACCTCGGCCTCCTTGTCCTGCGCAGGCTCTTCGGGTTGCGGTACATTAGACGGTGCATCAGCCATGGGTGCATCAGCGTCAGCCTCGGCCGCCTCGTCTGCCACAGGGTTATCTCCATCACCAGCTTTGCCGTTGGCAAGCTTTCCCTCTTGCGTGCTGTAGATGTGATCCTCAAAACTCCTGAAGGTTGACTCGAGATCCTCGTTCGTTAGAACCAAGTCGAACCCCTCTTTGACATTTGCCTCCGTGTCAAAATAGGGGGCAGACTTGGCGAGGATGTCTTGCACATCGTCTTTGGCCTTGCCAGATTTCTTCAAACGCTCTCCCAAAACCTCCTTACTAGGTGGTAGCAAGAGAACAAACCGTGCTGCGAAGCCAAGGTCCCGGACCTGTTGGACGGCCTGTGAAACGATCAGCAACATTCAGAGACGAGGGTGGCGGTGACACTTTACCTGGCTATCCATGTGCATGATCGGGACTTTTCCTCCCTCGGCAACGGCCTCTACAGCCTTCCGACTCGTACCATAGTCCACATCATCCACAGTCGTGAACTCCAGCAACGCGTCGCCGTCTCTCATCATGTTGAAGGCCTGGGCCTCCACGAAATGAAAGTGTTGGCCTCCCACCTCGCCTTCTTGCGCCTTTCTGGTGGTGTGTCGAGGCACTCGTGTAAATACTCCAGGACGCTTCTCAGCCAATAGGCCAAAGATAGATGCCATGCCAGCCCCTGATGGCCCGGATATGATGATGGGTCGCTTGTCTGCTGGAATGTCGCCGCTATTCGGGGCTTCTTCCGCAGCTATATCGGCCTCATCTGCGTCAACCGGCTCCTCGAATATAGCATCGATCTTATCTGGGTCATCAATGTTATCAAACAAAGCTAGCCTGGTCTTGCTTGCTATTCTGAGAGCTCGCCAACTCTTGCTGGCTTTGCTCTCGACGGCGGCGGCCTTTGTTTGGTTGTTCGTGGGCATCTCGATCTCGAAGTCATCGTCAGCTATCTTCCTTTTGAACCCCTCCAGCTCTGGCAAGCTGTATCTCTCCTCAGCCTTGAGTTTGTGCATCGCCGCCTCCTCGTTGCTTTCATCAAGAAAGCCAAGGGGTAGGGAACCCATTGGCATGGATCTTAGGCGCTTCTTCGTAGCTGTGCGCTGTGCGCTCTTCTTCGCCTCTAGAAATGTCTCAGGAGACACTGACGGCAGCTCTATCGATGGGCAATTCTCTGATTTCCACCGAATCCAATTCTTGTCTCTAGCGAGGACAGTCTCAACAACGCGGCTAAAGTACGGGCCGTCAGTTCCATGCTTGAGATACTTCTCGACGATGACCTTCTTCATCTCTGTCGCCCATTTCGTCTGCCACCTGTTAGTGCCTTCCCTGGGCGGGCCTCGGATTCGGGTAACCATAAGGTACGAACATCTTCGTCGCTAAGAACTTGGCCCATGTAGATGACCGACTTATTCTGCGCGTTGCCGGCTAGTTTCTCCTTCACCTTGCTCGACAAGGATAGAAGGAAGTCCATGACGATCAAGGACTGAACGAGGATGTGTCTTCTAAACGATATATCGCTCATCTGCGAAACAATCAGTACGCGTTTCCCCCCATTGAAGCGCCGAAACATACCTCTAACTCGAATAAATCCCGACTAGTCAGGTACTTAGGATTGTATGAATTTGCCAGGTCACCCTCCTTTGCGTCCTCTCGTTTCCGCTTCAAGCTTCGCTGGACCTCGTCTCCTGCTTTGGGTGGTCTTTGGCCCTGCTCGGCTTGAATCGCCCGGAAGGAGGTCATGGTCGCCTCCAAGCCGCGCTTGAAGCCTGTCAGGCTGTCTGGTTCAAAAAGCTTCTTTGGTTGACTGAATGTCGCTTGAAGAGACCAGAAAAGGGGGTACAGCACATCTGGGTCGAGTGGCTGATCGGCTTGGGCTGGTTTTTTGGCATCAAACGAAACAGCCTTGGTCTGGGATTTCGCGTCCACATCCACAATCTCCTTGGGCTGGTCCACGTCCATCTGGTCGGCGGCGTCATCGCCCTTGACGACGAGGTCGTCGTAGACGGTCACGTTCTCGATGTGGTATTCGCCTCGCAAATTTACGGAGCTTTTGTCGCCGAGAGGAAAGCTCTGAAACATGAAGATGAACACCCGTCCGCAGAACGCCGTGTCCTCCGCGCGAGAAAGACGGCGCAGAAGCTCATTACAGCTGCGCAGAATGACCAGCTGCTTTTGCTTGAAGTGCTTGACAGTGATTCTTTCTCGCCTCGATTCAAGGAAGTCAAATATCTTCCGACATCCGGCAATAGTTTGGCTGTCCAACAGCTCCTCCACCAACCAGAACAATAACGCGGGATCGCATTCCTCTTCGTCGGAAAGTATGATGAGCAAATCAAAAAGGTTCCAGACCTTGACGAAATCCGGGGACTCGATCGGTGTTGTAGCCTGTTGGCAACGGCCGCTCGTTAGCTTTGTTCCAGGATTGCTCACGAATTTGACGTACAATTAGATTGCTGAACATGTCCCGCACAGCAGTCTCGATTATAGCGAATTGCTGCGCCTTGCTCTGGGCGACGGTGACGGGTGCATATTTCTCTTCGGCGGGCTGCGAGGTTCCAAGCACACGGCCAAGCTGGTTGTCAAGATCGCCGAAGTCTGCTTTGTGCAGTGCGGGTTCGATTGCGGGCGTGGACTTGACCTCCGTTGACCGGGCCAACAGACTGTCCAGCAATTTTGCAAAGGAAACAACTCCAGGCACCTCGTGTCGCTGCGACGCAACGGTGGCCGGCATTTCGAGATTCGCGTGAAAGATAGTGCTCGGATGAGAAGCTGCGGTTGAAGTTGATGGCGCGTGCCATTCGCAGGGAAGCACCGCTGGAAAGTAATCTTCCTCAGGCTCTTGTCGATACGGTTGGTGGAAAATGTTGTTGAATGTACGTTAGTTGAGAGCGGTAACGTTTGCGCAAGGCTGAAAAGCGAAAGAGCAGGCCCCGTCAATGTTCGATTGTTCAGAGCGCAGATAATTTACGTATCGCAGCGGAAATAAACACACGTCGCAACCAAGGAACCTTGGGGATTGACGCACTAACCCACAAGGCGGCTTAGGCCGGTAGCAGTGAAGCAGACGGGAGAAGCTACCTAAGGTAGGTAATGGCCCGCCAACATGGTACCGTGCGCGCGTTGTCCACTAAAATTTGAGGCTCTGTAGGTAGTAGGTAAGGTAAGGTAGGTAAGATGCCTTACCTACCTTAGGCGGGCAACTAACGGAACTTTGAAACTGGCCTTATCCAGCAGGTACATTTAGGTACCTCCCACCAGTCAGCAGGGGAAAAAGGATCGCGTCGCGTAGGGGATTTGGAAACATCCATGGATAAACTACCAGAAATGCAAGGCTGAAATTTTTGGAGCTCTTGGTCCAAGCATCTCGACTTTGTCATCGCTTGCGCCCGCGCGCATCCCATTTCTCACGTCGACCCGACCCCGTGCCTCTATTTATCCGATTCGGAATGCGATCGCGAACCTTGGCGCCCACTTTGTCTTGATCAACATCGCCAAAAATGCCCACAGCCAAGCGGCAGAAGAAGAGCGGCGATGCTCAAGCTGCACCGTCTACCCGATCCAAAACAAAGGCTCCAGGTGATCGCCCGACCGTCGCCGATATCGAGGGCGAGAGCGCTTTTGCTCAACTTGCAAAGAAACACTGGCTCAAGGCTACCAAGAAGCCAGCCAAGGTCAAGGTCAAAAACGATGTTTTGAAGCAAGACATCTGGGATGTTTTGGAGCACGATGGCTTCCCGTATAAGTCAATTTTGACATTAGAAAGCTTGCAGACACTGGAGAGGTATGTCGCCATACATGCAAGCTGATAGTGGTCTTGACTAACAATGTTGTGTAGTTGGCTATGGCCTGGATATACAGAAGAATCGTCCAATCACCACGTTATGTTGGTGGTTATCCTCGTCAATGTAAAGCGCCGCGAGCAGCTTGAGGCCTGGAGCATATTTGAAGATCGACCCGACGATTTCTCCAGTCTATTCAGCCGAGTCCTTTCGATGATCCTCGATCAGACGCTGTCGCTCACGATTAGAACCCATCTTTTATCTTTCTTGATTTCGGCGTTCCAGAGTCTCGACTGCGCCATCGTGAGAAAGGAGTGCGCGCCGCTGGTGTCTATCTCGATCTGGCATAACTTATCAACGGAGGAGCTGCGGGAAGAGAAGCTCGAGCAGAACCCCCATGTGCGGAAAGCATGGCGGGCCGCAGGAAAGAGATACGATGCTGCTGACGATGCCACAAAGGCAAAGCTGCGATTCGATCGTTCATGGTTGTACACATTGATCCTGCATTTCCTGAGTTTGATTTACACAGAAAATGCAAAACCAGGTGAGATTTCTGCGTCGAGGGACGGAGGAGAGTTTATCTTTACTAACTAAGCCCAGACCAGGTTCTCTACTGCGAACGCCTCGTCGAGTTCTTAACCGACTTGCAGAGCCAGCTCCCAACTCGGCGCTACGTTAACTCTCTACTGATCGATCTGCATGTTTTGTCTGCCATGAGGCTGTCTCCCATGTTTAATGACGAAGAAAGAAGTCTGCTGCGAGATCTTCATACACTTCTCCACCACTACACGTATTTCACGATTGATGACCAAACGGGCGCGCAGCTCAGCCGGACAGAATCTTACGACAAGCATTGTGCCAATCTGTCACGACTACAGAAGGTGGCGCTAAAGCATTTCAAAGACAAGCTTACGGTGCTTGCATTATCGAACTATGGTTCCATCGACAAAAGGGATGAGCTCTCGAGCCTGTTGGAACCCTTGATCGATGAAGAGATAGTGGAATTGTCTCGGTTGCTCCTCCTTCGGACCTCTTATCCTGACTCCTTCAAGGTGAACATCGACAGGAAATTCCTCGTCGAGGTTATTTTGACGGCGTTTGAGAGGCGGAAGACTTTCCAAGAAGTAGCACGTGGCATGAGCCTGGTCCCTACTGAACAGTCTCTCTTTGAGAACAACATTATGAGGACCGACGATTACGATGGTTCTCATCCGCTTGCTCTACCAAAACTCAACCTTCAGTATCTGTCTGTTGGTGACTTTCTGTGGAGGTCGTTGGTTTTGTACCGCGCCGAGTCCTTCTACGGCATCAGGAAAGACGTGGAGTCGGCCATCCGACGTCTTCGCCCCGAAAGCCGTAGACCCGGCGAGACAACTTTCCAAGGCTTCTCCAAGATGGCATTGCCGATAACAAAACCTTCGTAAGTTATGGCATTGTACGGTGGGAACCATGTACTAACTCACTCAGCATCCTCGAAGTCGCTCCGGCGCTCGTAGGTGATGATAAGCCATCCGTGGTTCGGGCAGAGATCTCGATTGATGTCCGTCGTTTGAACGACGGTATCAGGCACGAGTGGGATTCTTTACGACCTGACGATGTGGTCTTCCTTGTCGCTGTTCAGGCACCCGTTGCTAACAGCATCAGTAACGGAGACGCTTCACATTCTGAGGCTGACAAGCTTGGAATTATCTCCATCCGGTCTGCTGAAATCATCCAGATCACGGACGATAAGGGCAAGGTCGTGCGTCCTGGTTCGGCTTACCACGATAACCGGCGGAGGCTGCAGTTGAAATTGGACCCCAGAACTTACGCTTTGGATGCTGAGAAATCATTAGCAAATCCTCCCGAGGCCTATGCGAAGATCAATCTCATCATGCGCCGTAGCGGGAGGGAAAATAACTTCAAGCCAGTTCTGGAGTCTATCCGTAGCTTGACGCTTTCCGAAGTTCCTATTGCCTCGTGGATTCATGAAGTCTTCCTCGGGTACGGCGATCCAGCTGGGGCGACGTACAAGCAGCTGCCGAATCGAATCAAGACGATCGACTACCGCGATACTTTCTTGGACTGGCAGCATCTTACGGGGAGTTTGCCCGGAAAGATTGTTGAGCCAAGCGACGATGTCACTGGCAGCTTTGGCCCGCCCTATGTGTTGGAAACGGCCGAAAAACAGGTCGTCGAGCCACCGTCAAAGCCCTCCAAAAAACGCCGCCGTGGCGTTGAGCCGGCCTTGCTAGCAGATGTTGAGACTGTTAAGGTGTCGACCTACAAACCTCCGAACATGGGCCCTTATCCCGTAGATGTGCCGAAGCTGAACACAGTGCGCTTTACTCCTTCGCAAGTAGAGGCAATCACATCAGGAACGCAGCCCGGGCTCACGGTCATCGTGGGTCCGCCAGGTACAGGGAAAACAGACGTTGCCACGCAAATCATCAACAACATCTACCACAACTTCCCGCAGCAGAAGACGCTACTCATCGCACACAGCAATCAGGCCCTGAATCAATTATTTGCGAAGATTGTCGCCCTCGACATCGATGAACGCCATCTTCTCCGCCTTGGGCATGGCGAGGAAGAGCTATACACTGAGGGTAACTTCAGCAAACACGGAAGGGTAGAATCTTTCTTGGAGAACCGAGATCGATATTTGCAGGAGGTCAACCGTCTGGCCATCAGTCTCGGAGCCCCAGGTGCCCATGGCAATTCCGCAGAAACCGCTGGATACTTCAACTCTGTTTATGTTGAGCCAGCGTGGGCAAAGTTTACTGAAGTGTCCAAGGACGGGGAACTTAGCGCTGCCAACATTGTCGCTGCCTTCCCCTTTCATGACTTCTTCTCAGATGCGCCTCAACCGCTTTTCCCAACAGACGCAGACCGGGACGCTGTTCTCGAAATCGCCAACGGATGTTACCGACACATTGAGAAAATATTCTCCGAACTGGCTGATGCGATACCATTCGAGATCCTGCGCCGTGAGAAAGACAAGGCAAACTACTTGCTCACTAACGAGGCTCGGGTGATTGCCATGACATCTACTCATGCAGCCATGAGACGGGCAGAGATTGCGTCTCTTGGTTTCCACTACGACAATGTGGTCATGGAAGAAGCTGCCCAAATCACCGAAATTGAGAACTTCATCCCGCTGGCGATGCAGAAGCCCCAAAATGGACAAATGGCTCTGCAAAGGGTTGTCCTCTGCGGTGACCATTTCCAGAACTCTCCTGTTATCCAGAGCCTAGCTTTCCGCCACTACGCAAACCTTGAGCAGTCTCTCTTTTCGCGACTCGTTCGCCTCGGGGTACCCACAATCACGTTGGATCAGCAAGGAAGAGCTCGTCCATCTATTGCCAGCCTTTACTCGTGGCGGTACCCCAAACTTGGCAATCTGTCACATGTCGAGAGTGACGGCGAGTACACCACGGCGAATGCGGGTTTCAAATATGATTACCAGTTTATCAACGTTCCCGACTACAAAGGTCGTGGAGAGACAGAGCCTACCCCCCATTTTGTTCAGAATTTAGGAGAAGCCGAGTATGCGGTGGCTGTCTACCAGTACATGCGTCTGCTAGGCTATCCTGCCTCAAAAATCAGCATTCTCACGACATACGCTGGGCAGCGAGCCCTGGTGAAGGACGTCTTGGCCCACAGATGCGCCAACAAGACGATCTTTGGCATGCCCAAGGTTGTGACAACCGTGGACAAATACCAGGGCGAGCAGAACGACTGTAAGTTCGAAACGAATCAGATCATGCCAGCTTGATACTAACTAGCCCATAGACGTCATTTTGTCGCTGACCCGTACATCGAGAGTCGGATACTTGCGAGACATTCGCCGCATGACAGTAGCACTGTCGCGTGCGCGTCTAGGCCTCTACATCCTCGGCCGTCGTGAGATTTTCGAGGCTTGCTATGAGCTTAGACAGGCGTTCGAGCAGCTTCTGGCTCGCCCTGATAAACTCATGCTGGTTACCGGCGAGTTGTGGCCGACGGACAGAAAGCTTGCTGGTGTCGCAAAGGATCCAGTACCTGGGGAGGTCTGTATGGAAGGAGTGGAGCATCTTGGGCAGTACGTGTATGAGATGACCAACACCAAGGTCAAGCACATGCAGGTTGAGGGTACGGTGCCTGGTGGGGTCGGGATGGAGATACAAGAGACTCTTCTGAACGACGTTGAAGAGGTGGCTGAGGAAGACGATGACGTTGAACCCCAGGATGCTGAAGAAGCCGAAGCGTGACAAGCACGCGGCGGGGCATCTCGGGAGGATTCTGGAGATGGACAACCCCTGCCGATAAGATGCAAGCGTGCCGATCAGTAGAAGTTGAAGCGGGGCGGACGTATCTCCTGACGTTTCGGGGTGGACCTTTTTCGTACTGAAGGTTCGTTGATATGCGACGACTATGAATCTAGGGAAGAAAGCCTTGATGTGTGTATGGACTAAGAAAGGAATCCAAAGTAGTGTTGACGCATAGAACACCCGGGGTTTTCTTCACCGTCCCAACGGCTTTCTTCTTCTTTCTATGTTTGGGACACCAATTCTATCCACTTCTGACCATGCTCCTGCCTAAAGTTACAAGCTAAAACCGTGCTGCCGTTTTTCAGGATACGTTTTCGAATGCTTGACGCTGAGAGGGCGAGGCAGCTGGTGAAAGGATCTGTGCTCTAAAAATGGAGGTAGGCTATGTGGCATGGCCAGTCGCCGGAACAAGGGACGGACAGTCTCATAACATAGTCTCGGAAACTTCTGGTGCCCCTAGTCTTTGTATGCATCAAATTGACACACCACACTTTTCTAGCGGCAGATGGGATATGCGAAGCCGTCCACGGGGTGGCTTGAGGTGTGTCAGCGGTGCGCGCGAGGTCGTATTACTTGACCGTCCCCCATGTGGCGGGGAAGGAGAAGAATAGCCCGCTGCAGCTTGTATGTTGACGACACTCGGCCGCAGTATAGAATTTTGCAGGACTGGGGACAGAACAAGACCGGGCAAAGACAGGTTATTCTTGGGGACTAGTAGAGCAAACGGACCGCTGGCAGCAGTGACAGCGCAAGCTGACAACATTAACCCAAGGTTTGCGAGTGGCAACGGCTCATGCCCCAGGTGGATGTTTGGTTGGATTTTTGGAACTGTTCAAGGCAATTTGTGTGACTGCAGGAGGCCGACGACTGAGTCAAAGCTGTAAGAGTCAGCTTGCACGAGTATGCGTGTCATGGAGACCACGGAACAGGTCATTACTTGGCAGGTGACATCGGGAATAGGAAAATCCCGACGAATAGTGTGCGACCACTTGATGAAAGGCGGAGAGCATCAACTCTACAGCCATCTAGGTAACAGGTAACGATGGGATGAGTTTGTGGGCGAGAGGGAGATGACTCGCCCCAATAGGCTCCTTTGGAGCAAACACTCCACGTCTAAAATAGTGCTCCCGCGTGTTAGCGCTGCGCTTTCACCCTAGGTCCTGTAACGGGGGAAAGGGAATTGGCAGAGGCTTCCCAAGCGTCGCCATTGGCTAAATCTAGATACCAGTCGAGTGCCTCCTCTCACCAGGTTGACCAGGTTGTGCTTATCCAGGTTCATCTTAGCTCGGCGACAGGCTGATATCGATCAACGCTGGGGACACCTCTTTATCCAGAATGATGAATGTCAACGCGTCTGACACGCGTGACTCTGTTCAATGGAAACGCAGGAAGAGGACGCTGCGAGAACGGCTGGCAAATCATCGACGAGTCTCACTTCAGGAGGATAGGGATGACAAGGATACGAGTGCCCTAGCTAGACGTAGGTAATGAGGCTGACCAAAGCAATTGCGGTGTTTGGACGCGACGACTACCACACTATGTCGCGTTAGAACGCCTTGCAATCAATAAACGATAGAGCGAGATATTTGCCCTCAACGACGGGATCACTCTGCGTGCCGTACTTGGTCTATTTCGACAACTCCTGTTCCGCAGTCCGTTTTTTCCATACCCGGTCATGAGTTCCTCAGCTTAAGCGTCAGTCCCTTGGGTTTTCTAGCCTGTCTTGGTGGTTCATGAGCAAACTTCCATGGACCCGTTAGCGTCCTACACAGATGGTCTCTGTCGTCTGATCTGGTCCGCTATCCCGGTGAGAATGTGCCAGGGTCCGGTACCTGCCCAGGCAATGGACCAAGTAGCAAGTATATCGCAGATCCCTCAGAAGACGGGGCAGTAAGACGGAATATACATGTAAGCAGCGTGGCGCGTAATTGCCCATAGCGGTTCCAGTCTTGGCTTGCTGGCCATGCTCTCATTTACCCATCTCGACGCGTTGACACGTGAGACGAGTGATTGATGGGAAAAACGATGCCGACCCGGGGCGTAAGGATGGGCAATTCTTTTCGGTGCGTCAACGGGTGAGAACACCAACAGAATCAGACCATTTCTGTCTATCAGGCTGAGCAATCGATAGTCATTCGAGTGGGCTTACGAACGATCTAAGCAAGGGTCTATGACTGCAATCGCCTTCGGACCTAACCAGTCGACGGCTGCGGTGGCAACAGCGAAAGCCGTAGACTCCGGAGAATAACCCGTCCACTGTCCAATTAAAACCGCATTCAGATAGGTATCCTCAATGATCTATAACAGCGATTCCGGTTTTCCTGGGAAGCAGATGGTCGTTTCATCCGCAATATTGAGTAGACTGGATGAGGACGATGATGGATGGCAAAATGCACGTGTCAGCCTCTCCCTGAAGCCCCGTCTGCAGGGGTGCGAGCTCGACTAGGGTATTGGTGTTTGGGGTTGCCCTTGTACAGCCCTGCTCGACGCTGCTGTTGCTCCTTGTCGATTGTCCAGGGTCCGTGTTTGAAACCGACCTCCAGAACAATTAAATTTTTCTTCTATTCTGCTTTCCGTGCTACGTCTTTCTTTGGGATTTTTTTTCTTCTTTTTTTTTTCCCCTTTCCCCTCCCTTTTCATTGGTGACCTTTCCCAATCTTTTCGTGTAGCTATGATACGTCCGGTACGAATATCTCGACTTCAACCAGTCTACCGCTGTGAGTGTGTATAAGGGCTGTATGCCACCGATAGAGACGGGGTGAGGTAGTAACTCTCCACGCTCTAGAGCTTGCAGCACCTTGCAGATCGATGTGATGGTTATCCGTACCCCGTACCTCCAACCGGAACGGAAGTCTGGCATCTGGCACCTGAGTATCAGTGACGGCACGAGTTTGAGATGGGAGACCACCCCGGCAGCAAACGAAAGGGACACCTCTCATCTTTCCTGGCTGGCATTGCATGGCAAGAGGATGAAGCACTCCTGCAGTGCAAACTCAACTCTACAATTGCATACGGAGTACGGCACCTACTTGAGGGCGGATGGGGTTATGACTGCCCGTAGTGCCTGCCATGACTGTCTCTGTTAACCCTACCTGTTTCTAGTAAGATGGCTAGCTAGCGTGGTCGAGATTCTTCACCTAGACACAAGAGTCAGGCAACAAACATCTGATGTTCGTATCTTCATATCAAACTGCCGGTCTCGGGCAGGTCGGTACATTATGGAACAGTCCTCCTCCAATTGCTTATCGAGCTTCCGACCGTTTCCTTGCCTTGAGGACCGAATACTCTACTTCCCTATGGTGCGTGCTGTGGTGCACCATAGCTGCGACCCGACCCACCGGTTGACCTGGAAATTCGCACTTCCACACAGTCTTGCCGACACAGCCTAGGTGACACCGCACCCTTCGTTTAAGAAAGGGTAAGAGAGAGACAAATAAGAAAAAAGAGCCAGTCACAAGGGGGAAAGGAAAGGATAGATAAGGAATGTACCAGACAACATCGAGCATTGAATTATCTGAGATGATGTATTCTCACCAACTTCGGCCATGGTTTACGATGTTGAGCGCAAGACGGAGAGACGCAAGAAAAAAAAAATTACATACCATGAAAGAAGGGTCCTACACGCGGAAGCCAAACCCCGTCTCCTTTTTCTCTTCAACGATGACTGACACCCGCTGCACCGTCGGAGCTTGCGGCCTAAAGGGCTTCAGGCACATACGTGGTCGGGCTGGAACCGCACTACTTGCACACAAATGGCACCCTCTTCCCGGCACCAATTGCACCGCTTCGTGTTCTAACTGGCATCATAGTCTGGACAACCTGAGGTGAGGCCAATATTGGTAAGAGAGGTCGGTGGTTCGTGCCCTGCATCTCCACGTACCGAGCTTAGTTAGCCCAGATGAACGAGAACTCGGGGAAAGGCATGCAAGTAATCTGGCCCGACGTCCATCGGATTCGGTGGCGTCGGTCGTCGACCACCATAGGCTGGGGTTGACTGGCGAGCCCCCCCCCCCGGGGTCAATCTTCCATATGATGCTACAATGTGGGATCTAGTAGGGGAATACCGTCATTTAAGAATGGCAGCTTCTGCTGCAGATGGCATACATCTATCCCTAGCTTACCACGTACTCAACGGGGAGAGTACCTGTGCGAGATAAGGATACTGTAGGTAGGCATTTTGAGGCTGGCGCGAGCTTGTACGCTACCCACCTGACTTACCTTAGGTACCTAGCTAGGTACCTTAGGTGCCCTGAGTGCCCATTTAGGTAGCTTGTGTTTCCGCTGCCCAGGCACCCGTAGGACAGACAACTCTGGAAAAGGAGGCTGATCCAAGAATAACCTGCAATCTATCAGCTCAACATACCACAAGCCGGTAGATGGAAAGCCGGTGTGTTTGTCCATTCTGACAGGTTTCTGGTGGCTCTCCATGAGGCGGCCTTTTTTTCCCTGCTTCAAGTGTACACATGGACAGTCAACCGCCACAGCGCAGCTGCCCAACGTTACTAATGCATTTGTGCTGTTCGCAGGAACGACTGCGGATTGAAATTGTACGCAAAAAAAGAAAGAAAGAAAAGGGAAAGGAGGACCTGGGAAGGTAATTTGGGTCTAAGCCGAGCCTCTGCCGCTGCACCAAGGAAACAACATAAACACTCAACAACTTCACTGCCTCGAGGCTTGTTTCCTCTTGCCTCAAATCGATAGAAGCATACCCACTCCTATGACCGCATCCAACTCATCACACTCATCCTGCACTATACACCTTGCGTTCTGTCTCGGTCTCATGATAAATACAGTGGCTGCCTACCTTACCTACTACGTAGCTACCTTGGGGCTTGTCCGGGGTCCCAATCAATCACTCGCAGGGAAAAGTAAGAGCGGCATTCACCAATGAGGAATTCGCACTGTCATTTGTGCGCGGAAAATGCGGGTCTTCTACCGTGCTGATAAGCGAGAGATATGGCCAGTGACGCACTGTCGTTCCGTCAAACGGGGCTACTGGGGGCCTGGGGTAAATGGTCTTTGTGTCCTGGGCTGGTGGCGGTTGGTCGTCCAGGCCACTGGTCAGCCCGTCCTGTCGCCCAGGGCATGTCGCCCTGCCCTCCATGGCTCTTTGGCTCATCAGTGACTAGGCGTTGGTATGGCCCAAGCCAGCCCGTTCACCGTACTTCGCAGTGAACAAGTGAGTGCTTGGCAAATGGAGCGCTTCCGGATCGAGGTGGACTGGACAACAGGCGACGGCTCCCACTGTCCCGTCGACTGCCTGAACAACTCTCCATTCACCTTGTAGTCGACACAGTGTCCATGGACCCACTTTTCCCACACAGGGTAGTGAATCTGGGCTTCCCACAGGCGACGTGAGGTATCGAATCTGCTTTTAGGTGAGCCGTAGGCGCGGGCTTAATGGTGAGGTACCTCCGAGAGGTACCTTCATGGGTCTTTCCCTCACACTTCTCCGATTTCCCAGGTCCACGCCATAATATCTGCCGCCCAAAAATTTTTTGGCCGCTCTTTCTCTCAAACCTTCCCTCACCACAAACACCAAAATTGGTCCAGGTGGATAATTCCTCACCAGACCCTTTCTTCCATCAGCAGGTTTCTTCTGTATTTTCCTTCAGAAGACAACTCTCCCCTCTTCTTAATACAGTCGGTCCCTTGGAAAACCTATCTTTGGTTCCTTGCCGACCGCTGCGAAGGCCGAAAATCGTTGTATTTTCCCCTCTCCCACCCCCATCGCCCTGCGATATTTCGTTCCTTCCGTCAAGGAATCTACGACAACAGTCCTTCGCAACCCAGACAACGGACCGAATCGACAATAACCCGATCCGATCTTGCCGCTGAATCATCCTAGCGACGATTCATACATCGAATTATTGCACCACAGTCATTCACTTCTTGGATTTCTGCGCCCCAGGACCCCTCCGTCGAATCTGAGATTCGGTATCCGAGCGATCGTATCAGTTGCGCCAAGTTCGACCACATCGTCGTCTTTTCGCAATCTATACATCATCCCCCGACGCCGACGCTTCCTCGACCGAGAAACGCATCTCCACCAACGCACATTTCTTTCCGCACGCGCAACGACGAGATTCCACATATGACTTCGACTGCCAGCCCCCAGTCCAACCCGGCGCCCAACTCCTCTGCTGCGACTTCGGCTCCTTCATATGCGTCCGCTGCCGGTGCGAACAAGAAGCAAGCCTCCACGCCGCTGATTGCGACGGGATCCAACCCACCTGTGGTGGTCGGTGGCTCCTCTGCGCAAAATGCCAAGCCGTCTGCCCCGTCACCTGTAAATGGACGTCCCCCCATCACCCCTGCTGTGCCTGCTGCCCCAGCAGTCGCCCACGGTTCCTCGAACATGAACGGAAACGCGGCTGATCACAGCCGCAAGAGCTCCGTTACTCTTGCCAACGGTCCCAACAGTTTCGCTCCCAACGGTGGCCCTGTCGGTGGTTCCAAGCCTGGTATCCAATTTGGCTACAACTCGCCCGCTGTTGCGCACAGCACTCCTCAGTCGTCCGCGGCTCCTATCCCCATCCCTGGAGCTAATCAGAGGGTGCCTTCTCCTGCGCACTCCCCCTCGCCTATTCCCCAGCCTTCTGCTAGCGGTGGTCGCCCTCCTTCTGGTATGGCTCACTCCGGCGCGATGACGTTTGGCAGTCTCGGAAGCGATGGCGATGTAAGTTACCCATCGAGCCTGTATAGACCATGCGTCGTTGGTACCCTTGCTGACAACTACTCGCTGCAGCGCCACATGAGACAAGCCTCTACTCCTCAGTCCCAGGCTGCTCTGCCCGCCCAGCCTGGCTCCCACATTCGACGGGAATCGGGCGTCTCCCAGCACAGCGATGTGGGCGGACCTGTTGGTCCTAACCAAGGCCCAAACCGTCAAGGTTTCCAGCCTCAAGGCGGCCGAGGCCGTGGCTTCAACCCGCAGCACCCTCCTTACAATGCCAACATGGGTTTCCCGCCTGGCCAGCAGTACGGCAACGGCCGCGGACGCGGTGCCATGCCCCCTTCCTTCCATCCCGGACGTACGATGCCTTACCCGAACTCGCCTCAGCCGACACGAAGCCCGGCCTTGGCCCAGTCCCAGCCAGGAACCCCGAACATGGCCCCGGCTCAAATGCACCCGATGCCCATGGCCACTCCACCTCAGCACTATTACCCGCCACCCAACATGGCGCCTCAACAAGTACAGCACCCCTCCTCCTTCCCAGATGTCTATGTTCCGTCTTTCAGTTCGTCTACTTTGTCTACCAAGAATAAGCGGAAGAATCAGCGTCGTGACTGGGATAAGTCGTCCCAGAAGTCTCGGCACGCAGATCTGTCACATGAGTCGCAATTGGATGTCAACAGGCCTCGGCGCCATAATCGGCGTGAAGAGCAAATCTGGCTGGCTGATCATGAGCGATATCATCCGGACAGCATGCTGCACAACGAGTTCCAGCCAGGCTACTTCCCGGAGCATGGCGAATTCAACTTCGCTGACCAGCTTCCGATGGCGCCTGATGGATCTTTCCTTGCGCATCCCCCAGTTCCTGCTCTTGATCTTTCACCTGAAACTGGTAATTACGAGAGATTGCTAACTCAAGCAAAACAGCAACAGTACGGATACCCTCCCCCTCAGGGCCAGTTCGATAACTACGGTAGACCCGTTTACTACAACCAGATGGGGTACATGCCCTCCCCCCCGGGCGGTCCCCCGGCCTTCCAGCCTGGGTTTGTGCCTCCCCCTTTCCACCAACCTGCCCCGACTGCCATGTCACGGACATCTTCGCACTCGGAGCGGCCGTCTTCGAGCACTGGTCAACCGGCCGCGCCTGTTGTATCTGGTACCCCTCAGCCTCAAAATGCCCAGGTTAAGACCCCAATGGTTGTCGGCAACTTTGTTCGCCCCAAGAAGAGCGCGGCCATCGTCATCAAGAATGCTGCGGGTGAGGCCGTTGACTTCAAGAGCATGAAGACCCCGTCTTCTCCTGCTCCAAGCATTCAGCAATCCAAGACCCCTCCCATTGTGACTTCTACCCCAACCCCCCCACCGAAGTCAGCGACGCCATCCCATGTCCGTAACGATAGCCAAGCCGCCCCGAAGACTGCTCGCGAGATCCAGGATGAGCTTAGGGCCAAGATCCAGCAAGCTACCAAGGGTGGCGAGGATAAGGCTAAGGAGGAGGCCGAGGCCAAGGCGAAGGCTGCTGAGGAGGAGAAGAAGACTGCTGAAGCCAAGGCCAAGGCCGAAGCCGAGGAGAAGGCCAAGGAGGAGGCTCGCAAGGCCGAGGAAGAAGCTGCCGAGGCTAAGCGTAAGGCTGAGGAGGAAAAGAAGGCTGAAGCTGAGGCCGAGGCCAAGGCTCAAGCTGAGGCCAAGGCCAAGGCAGAGGCTGAGAAGCCCGCCGAACCTGCCGCTGAGGCCGAAACCGAGGACGAGCGAATGGAGCGCATGATTAAGGAGATGGAAGAAGAGGATGCTCGTCGCGAGAAGGAAGCTGCGGAGTACAACGCGAAGAAGGCTATCGAGAAGGAGGCTGCGAAGAAGGCCGAGGAGGAGAAGAAGAAGGCCAACGCCGCCGATGAAGATCGCAAACTCCGCGAGGCTGAGCGTGAGATGGAGCGTCTTGAGGAGGAGAAGGAGAAAAAGCGTGCCCAGGGTGCCTCCTCCGCCCCCTCTGTTGCCGAGCTCCTTGCGAAGAGCAAGTCCGGAGACCTTCCCGAGGAGCCCGCCAAGGTCGGCGACGTTGCCGACAAGCTCTCTACCCTGAGCATTGGTGGTGACTCAAAGGCTTCCACTCCTACTGAGGCGTCTGCGCCCAAGGCCACTCCTACCGAGAAGCGTGGAGCCAAGCCTTCCCCGCTCAACCTCGCTCCCCTCAACACCAAGCCCGTCGAGCCGCCTCAGCCCAGCGCTGCTCTCCAGTCACTCAAGTCTGCCCGCTTCTTGCAAGTTATCAACCAGGACACCTACCCTGCAGGAATTAGCTCCCCCAACCCCGCACTCAACGCCGCTGTCGCCAAGAAGGGCAAGACTTTCAAGTACGACGCTCAGTTCTTGCTACAGTTCCAGAAGGTCTTTACCGAGCAGCCTTCTATGGAGTTTCACCAACAAGTCAAGTCTTTGATCGGTGATAACGACGGCTCGCGTTCCGCTTCTACTCCTCGTGCCGGATCCGGCCGCGGAAACTCTCAACGCGGCTCTGCTGCTGGTGTAATGGGCAAGTTTGGTGCCCCTGGCGGCCCCATGAATCCCAACGTGAGAGGCACGACTTCTGCTGAACGCTTCGCCATGTCCAATGCTGCTATGAGCGCAGGCGGCATGGGTGGTATGGGCAACTTCCGTCCCTCCTTCCCCGTCGCTGGACAGATGGCTCGCACGCCTTCCTCCTCCAACATGGGACCTAACTCGCCTAGAACTCGTTCTCAAAGAGGAGGTGGCAGCAGACGCAACGACTTCAACGCAAAGGAGGCGCAGGCAGCTAAGACCATGCCTCTTACGCAGGGCATGGAAGTCAAGCCTATCGCGATCTCCGCTACCGGTTGGAAACCTACTAGCATTGGAAAGGGTGGTGCCGCTGGTGGTGGTGCCGCTGCCGACCACATGGATCCTGAAATGGTCCAACGTAAGGTCAAGGCTGCGCTCAACAAGATGACCCCCGAGAAGTTCGACAAGATTGCCGACCAGATCCTCGCCATTGCGGGCCAGTCTAAGGACGAGTCTGACGGTCGCACCCTCCGCCAGGTCATTCAGCTCACCTTTGAGAAGGCGACTGATGAGGCTCACTGGGCCTCTATGTACGCCAAGTTCTGCAAGCGCATGCTCGACACGATGAGCGCTGAGATTCGCGACGAGAACATCAAGGACAAGAATGGCGTCGTCGTTAGTGGAGGTGCCCTGTTCCGCAAGTACCTGCTCAACCGCTGTCAAGAAGAATTCGAGCGTGGTTGGAAGGTCAACTTGCCCGAGCTCAAGGAAGGCGAGAAGGACAAGGCTACCGGAGAGGCTGTCATGTTGTCCGACGAATACTATATTGCTGCCGCCGCCAAGCGTCGTGGTCTCGGTCTGGTTCAGTTCATTGGTGAGCTTTACAAGCTCGGTATGCTGACTGAACGTATTATGCATGAGTGTGTACGCAAATTGGTCGACTACGAGGGTGTGCCTGACGAGGCAGAGATCGAGTCTCTCTCCAAGTTGCTGAGAACAATTGGCGGCAACCTCGATGCATCAGACAAGGGCAAGCAGTTGATGAATGCCTACTTCGAACGCATTCAGCACATGGTTGACATGCCCGAGCTCGCCAGCAGACTGAAGTTCATGCTTATGGACGTTATTGACCTCCGTAGGTCAGGTTGGTCTTCCAAGGAGGCTAACAAGGGCCCCAAGACCCTGGAGGAGATCCGTGCCGAGGTAAGGAAATCAGTGATCCCCAAAATGTTCAACCGGAGGCTAATAAACGTGTAGGCCGAGGCTGCTGCCATCCAGAAGGCTCAGGAGAACCAGCGCAGTGGCAGCCAGCGCGGTGGTCCTGGCGGTCGTCCCAACCTTGGTCGTGGCGATTCCCGCAACTTTTCATCTGGCTACATGCAAGCCGCTTCCAACCAGGTTGGTATGGATGACCTGCGCCGCCTGAAGGGTTCTACCAGCAGAGCCGCCAGCGGCAATGT
The DNA here is from genome assembly GCA_027406005.1 of Colletotrichum horii. NCBI lineage: Eukaryota > Fungi > Ascomycota > Sordariomycetes > Glomerellales > Glomerellaceae > Colletotrichum > Colletotrichum horii. The sequence continues at coordinate 3,586,420 of JANVYB010000001.1, read as the reverse complement.
CACTCTTGGACCTACGTCCATGTTTGCCTCGCGCAGCAACAGCGGCCGCAGACTCGGCCCCGGCGGCTCCCTCGGCCGCCCTGGCGAGGACTCTGGTGCTTCTTCCCGCACCGGAACACCACCCACCACTCAACACACCAACGCTTTCAGGTAAGATAACACCTCTTGATCCTCTTCTCTGGCCAATCACTCACACGTCAATAGCGCACTCGCCAATTTGGACAGCGAAAACCCAGCCTCTCCTCCCTCAACTGCGGCATCACCTGCACTGTCCAAGGCCGTTCCTGACAGCTCTGCTGCCGGCGGGGACAAATGAGGAGAGAACCTGAGTATTTCCTTTTCCAATGAGTCGTTGCATTTGAGCAAATAGACAGGGGCGGGGGTTGTTTTGGTGCATTTACACAAGGGTTTTCACAGTTCGTGTGTTTCAAAAGTTACCCTGATCTTTACTACTGCGGACCATGATACCTCGAGAAGAATACCGACATAGACGATTCACAACCGAGAGAGCCTCTCGCAAGGAAGAGAGGTTTTCCAAATTTCGGACCACAGATGTCCGTTTTTCTACACCCTACCCCTCCCCAACTCCACAACGCATCCCTCGATGCGTTTCTCAACACGTGTTTCTATTCCTTTCTAATACGAGTTCACGACGCTTTATGGGTCATCTTTATTGTGCCTGGCTATGTTTGGAGGGATGGGACATGGGCGAATGGAAATGCCAGATGCACGAATGAAAGAAGACAACCTTGGGAGGGTCCATCCAGCAATGGAGAGCTCATGTGTGTATGACCTGGCCAGCACGCTTGAACTTTCAGGCGGATATGAGGGCACACTCAACAAAAGCATACAATGGGGAGCTTCGGCCAGGTCGTGATTTCCTGTTATGCCAAAAAGGGGATTCTGGGAATTGTTCAGAAGAGGGTTTCGTCTTTTTTCTACTTTCTTTTCCTTTTAGCATCGGCTTGCCCACTGGCTGGTTTCTCACTGCGGAAACCCAACAACACTTTGCATGGAAACAAGTTTGGGAGAGGAAGAAGTGAGGTTCCCCCCTGGTTTTGGGAGGGCAATGAAACGGTCTGATCACGGAACACCCTCTATCGAAAAGAGGTTGGCCTAGTTCTAGTGCGGACGTCAGGACCTTGTTGCTGGTCGCCAACGGCAACTTGGCTTTTGGGTCTGAGCCATGATGAACGGAGCGAAAAGATGAGACACCGGCGGGACTAATCGGACCGGGAGGAGGACCCAATGCTTCTTCTTGACTTTGTACATTTAATTCGGCAAGAGCCAGCCAGTGGACCAGCACAAAAGAAGACTACACAGTTCATACAATTCCACGTGTCTCGTTTTTTCCTAGTGGTCTCCTTACTACTGACAGCCCTGTCTTTATGGCGTGTGAAGACATGTGTGGATGTGGGTGGTTTCGTGCATGAGGGCTTTTTTTCTCTCGACAAGAGCCTCATGTGTCGACACACCCCTGCCAGCCCTGATTTACCCTACCCCTGTTAGAGAGCCCCTCTCATGCTGCGCCATCGTTGACCTCCCAACCATCAACAGACGAGGAGGGGTCGGAGACGTAAAGAGAGGGGCTAACAAGCCTAGGAGTGGCCGTACGTTGGTATTGTAGCACTATCTGTAACACGAAGAGAGATAGACACTCAACATGCAGACGGAAGTCCGTAGGACTTTTACTTCATTCAGTAGACATAACTGGGTTTAAATTAAACTCGGCCTTCTTGCAATACCAAGACCAATGCCATGCGTTCATCGATACGTGCCAAACTGCCCAAATTTGAATCTGCCAAAAACGCCAGGCTCGACAATTTGAAACCCCGCCACTGTTGAGCCAGGTCAAAAGCCCAAGACCAGGAAAGAGCAATGTGTACAGAAAGCGATACAAACTCCTCTCCCTCATACCTCATCCTACTACCCAAGCCTATCTTCATCCTAAGTGATCCCGTCCGGTTCATCATCATTGCATTTCGTGGTTCGTTGTCTGGCTTATGCGGCGGCAAGAAGAGGCTTGTTGAATCCCAACTTCGCGAACAGAGTGTCCATGGCGACCCATTGCCTGCCGCACTTGTCGAGATATTTGTCGATCACGCCCTTGACGGTGTCGAACCGGACACGGTTGTGCTCGGCAAGTGCGAGTATCTTGTCCTTGTCCTCGCGGGAGAGTTCGTTCCCGTTCTCAGCCGAGGCCTTGGTCTTGGCCTTTTCGACATCCCACAGACTGGCAAAGTACACCAGTTGGTTGTAAATTGCCTTTTCGGTGTACTCGTAGCGCATGCGGCCGAGACAGTCCCGCGCAAGGCCCTTGGGTCCCAGACAACGGGTGCCATAGACGTTCATCTGACGAGTGCGGATGCCACAGGCCGTGTCGTCGCACACGAGCCAGCCCTCGTAGTAGCGAGCAGTCTGCGTGCGAAGAGCATGTTCGACTTGGGCCACGATAGACATAATCGAAATGGTTGCATCGCAATAATCGCAGAGCACACCCGAAGCCGACAGACGATCAGGCTGGGCGAGGAGACCTTCAAATACAGACGACTTTTTGCAGGTGCGGCAGCGCAGAGACAAACGCGCACACTCGGCAAACCGCACGTCATCGGGGATCTGCGACTCAAGGGGATGGATCTCCATATCATTGCCAGAGTTTTGCTGACCATCCTGCACCGACTTGTACCTGCGGATGTCTAACCCGAGGCACTCCGCAAGTTGGGAGCTTGACGTGCCCACAATGTTTGCGCATAGACGCTCAACAGGGGGGAAGATCTGCTTACCCATGTACCATTCGACATCAGGCGAGAGGCCAGAGTCGGCCTTCATGACGTCGGCGGGAAGGTATGCTCTCTTCGGGGCGGGGTCGGAACTCTGAGGATCACCGGTGATGATGTACGAAATAACGTCACCACGGCGAACTGTCTTTCCTCGAGCAATCTCCCGAAGCGCTACCTGAACCTGGGGCATCGAGTCTGCATTGGGGTATTCGGTAGGAGCCTTGCCGAGTTGGGTGAAGATGATGTACTTTTGGGGAGGGATGGACTGCTCGCGCATCTTGCCAGAGATCTCTCTCAGGTACTCGTGAATACGGGAAATAGACACCTCTGTCTCATCACCAGAGAGAATCTCGTTAAGAATCTTGCTGGAAATTTCCTTGGACAAGGTGCAGTATTCGCGACGTTTCATGTCCAGACCCTTGACCTCCATCTTTTCGATGAACTTGCCGTCTTTCTCAACCAAATTGATGGCGGCGTACTTCTTCTTGGCCTGGAGCAAGATGCGGCGGAAGACGTTGTCAATGTCGATCTCAAGAAGCCTGTATCGCTCGTTGACTGCCTTCTTGAACTCCTGGCCTACCTTGAACGCGTCCGCTACATTTTCGACGTTGGCATTGATCATGACGGAATCAGTGTCTCCGTAGATGACCTGAAGCGCCTTGCTCTCGGCGAGCTCCTTGGTGCTCCGTAAGATCTCACGACCCTTGTACGTGGTCAAGACTGCGAGCGGACGGGCGTAGAAACGAGACTTGGTGTAGCCCAAGCATCCGTACATGGAGTTTGCTGTGAGCTTCAACGCAAGCTGCTTGATATCCCAGGTGGCAAGCTGCTCCGTAGTGGCGGTCTTATCCTTCATGAGAGCCTTGACTTGTCTTCTTCGGCTGACAAGAGTGGCAATAAGTCTGGGCAGAATGCCCTGATCCTGGTCCTTGGGAACTTCGGGCACAGCGTCCTCCTCCTCATTCTAAGGCATGATTAGATATTGACACCAATCCAGAGAATGTGGCCAGCTTACCATTGCTGATCTGTCCACAGTCGTGAAGCAGATGTTGAACTCCTGAATAATGGATGGATACAGGGAGTTGAAGTCCATGACGAGAACGAACTTGTCGTACAGACCCTTTTCGGGCTCAAAGACGAGACCTCCCTTGTACTTGTCCTTCTTCTTGCCTTCGCTTTCCTCTTCTTGATTCTCCTCTTGGGCCATTCTACCCCGGAAAGTTTGTTTGTCGGGACAGATGTACTTATTGCGGTGAAACTCATGCAGCAAAATGTATTCATTTCGCTCAGCACGAGTACCTGTGAGAGTTCTCGCCCAGGAGTTACCAGCCAAGTTGGTGAGGACTTTGGTCAGAGGCAGAAGCTGGACTTGGAGGGCAAGGGCAGTGATGAAATGCGTGTCTGTCTCCATGTGAGTGACGTAGTTCATCATGCCATCCTTGTTTTGGGTAGCCCAGCCCTTGAGCGCCGCCTCATTATCAATGTCTTGACGGCGGTTGTTGCCCGATAGGTAGAGGCTACACATCTCTGTCAAACTCCATGACTGGCACTTGTACATGGCAGATTTTCCGGCGTCGTTGGCGAGATCACAGAGAAGACGACCAGACATGATTTGCCTTTCGGCGAATACGTTACCGCCGACCTTGTTCATAGAAGCTGGCCATTGTGACCGCTTGAGACGACCGAGGCGAGACCACTGGTGTGTCTTCTTCTCGTGTAGGCGATTGAGCAACACACTGTAGTCGACGCCTTCTAATTGATGCCCCAAGATAACGTCAGGATCAACAACATCGAGCTGCGCTAAGAAAAACTGAAGGATTTCCGATTCTTGACGGAACGTCTTGAGAAGGCCTCTCTTGCGCTCTTTGGCCATCGTCTCGAACCCAAGCGGGAACGACGTGCCGTACGGCCGAATAAGTGTGAAGGTTCGGCAAGGAAGCTTTTCGGCGGGAGTGGTGTCATTTAAGGACAGCTTCTCGTAAATCCTAGCGCTGATGGCGAGGATCTCGGGCTTGTTAGCCTTGGCGTTGAATGCGGTACGCAAGGACAGGGCCATCAATGTCAGGGGAGGCGTATCGAGATTGTCGGAGTCACTTAGCGGGGCGACCATGTTTGGGTGCTCGACTAAGACCTCAAGCTTGCAGTGAGAGGCGTTCTTGAGGGCGCCAAAGTCTGCGTCGTTGATCTTGAGCCAGCATGGTCCCATAATGTTTTTCCATAGAACGAATTGCTCGAACAAAGCTGTGTTGGTGCCGAAAACGCGCGAAAAGGTCTCGCCAGTAGCAGATCCATCAATCACGGGCTCTTTTTTACACGAGGTCAGCCAAAGTTCGCGAAGCCTCAATACCGATGACTTACTTGTATACGGATAGAGGCACTTGAGATACTGTGCTTCTTTGGGGATTCCTGGCAGTTCGAATGCATACTTGCGCTTGCAAGCCTTGATCTTGTACATGCCAACATTCATCTTGGTCATCATGGCATCAATCTCAGAGTAGACGTCCATCATCCCGATCTCCTCTCCAGTATCCTCGCCGCCTTGCACTCTTGTTTCGCGCGGCAGGAAATACAGCTTGCGCAGGATATTGTCGACTTTTACAAAACAGCTGACATACAGCCCAGTCTTCTTGTTCAAGACCTTACCGAAGAGGCAGAGACTGCCATTCACCTCAGTATAGTCTGTCCAGAACATGTTGAGACTGCCGTCCGGTTCGACAGCATCCTTGTAGTCGATCTTACCAACGGTTCTCGCCTCCGCAGGTGAGCTGCTGACGACGTTGAGCTGGTCAGTAATGGAGTTCCAGGCAGACGAGTCCACCGTGGGCTCGGCTGCTTTAGCAGAGGATGAGTTCAGGGGCGAAGGATACGGCTCCGGCTTGATCAGCTTCTTCGGAGGTCTTGATCCGGCGATGTTGACGCTAGCAGTGGTAATGGTACCGGCGTGTGCGACCTCCATCATATCGTCATCGTCATCGTCCTTTGGCTCTGCCTTGATCTGGGCCTTTCGCTGCGCTACCTTTGCCGCAGGCGATGATGGTGCCGGGTCAGACATGGGAACATCAGCAGCCTCCACGATCGGACTATCCTCTCTATCATCGCCCAAAGGCGGCATGTAGCTATCGTCAAGCACCGAGTCGTCAATGGTCGGAGAAGGAAGTCGGTCGTCTACGGTCTTGGGTCTCTTGGTCAAGGGCCGTCTGGTCTCTGGCGCGGGAGAGAGCACACGGGCTCTTCGCCGCTCCGGAGATCTGTTGCGTTTGCCCCCTGACCTTGAGACGGGGGCGGGGACGTTGGCGTCCACTTCGCCGAGTAGGTCGGCAAGGAAGGCGTCGTCTTCTTTTGTCTTCGCTACCTGTTGGCCCGGTTACCATAGAGTTCATTTCATAATCCTTTTCATGCAAACCTTTGGCTTTGCTTGTGTCTTGACAGCACCCTTTGTAAAGTACTCGCTGATGTCTCGATCGTTCGCGTCTCGCTTAGCTGCCTCGTCCTCGCGCTGCTTCTTTACTACTTGGTTTTAGCTGTTGTCCAGACTCGAATGATGGGTATGGTCATGATTTCTTACATGCTTTGCTGGGCCTGCCGCGTCCTTGAACAGCCACATCTTCATCGCTGTCCGAATAATATTGAGGGGCACGATCCCACTCCTCTCGGCCATCGTCAGCGTAGCCTTCGCCATTGTCGTCGACGACGAAGTCGTCCTGGTCCAGACGGTCCCGAATAATCTTTTTGTATTGGTTCTCGTCGACCTCCTCGTACAATTCGGAAACGTCCTCAACTTCGTAGTTACCCTTCTTGCCAGACTGTCGGAGAGCCCGAAGCTCGGCGAGCTTCGAGCGCCTGTCGACTTTCGGCATGATGGGTGGTTTTTCTTTTGTAGAATATCAATCTCAGAGAAAAGTTGTGCAGGAAAGATGTCTAGTTCATAGCTTCGCGAACAAAATCAAGATCGCGGGCACAATGAGTTGTTGGCAGTTCGGCGTGGCTATCAAAGGGTGGAAACAGGCATGTTGTGAGCGGGAATCTCAGAGGACGGGGTTCTAGGCACTATAATTTGGCCCGTTACAGGGGCGGCGCGTGTTAAGAAAAGTCGCGTCCGTGTTTGCGACGCGCTCTGCTTAATTGAGCCGAGTCAATTGGTCCACTACAAGCATGTGGGGTGGGAGAAGCCTGGCCCCGCAGGCCAAACGTCAGTGGCCTGCGTGACACGCTAAGCACGCATATTTCCGATAAGATAAGGCGGCAGCTTCGTTCTTGGTAACTCAAGTCACAGCAAAATCTCCAAGTAACGGCGCATCTACCAGCATGATCAGGAGTTTCTCCTAGCGTGCAAAATCAGAGTCGATACTCAGCATGTTAGCCTGTACTGCGTGTCTCAAGAGGTCCATCAAGCACATCAACACAGTAGCGTTGTTCGCCGGGACGTCTCGCATCAATCAACATGGCCTGCCGATGATCCGACTTAGCCATGCCGACGCAATCACACAGGAGAAGTTCATGCGAAAATTGAACGCAGCCCCCCAAGATCAAGAGGTGCTAAAGAAAACTCAAAAAGAAAGGAGGGTTGAACGGATTGTTGAGAAAGAGCTCGAGTACTCGGAGGACCGTTGGAAGATCGCCCAGCAAGTTCAAGCGATGCTCAAAACGGACCGTTACGAAGAGGCTGTCCTCCTGGTGAAAGAAGCCAGCAAGAGAGACAATTGTGCCGTCGCCTGGAATCACGTTCTCGACTATGAGCTCAGCACTCGAAAAAGCCCGGTCAACGCATGGAAGCTCTTCAACGACATGAAGAAGCGCGGGCAGAAACCCAACGAGCGGACGTACACTGTCATGTTCCGCGGTTTTGCCAACGTCCCTCACCCCGAAGCCGGTGTCAAACGGGCGGTCCAGCTGTACCGTACTCTATTGCAAGATACAAGAGTCAAGGCGAACCAAATACACCTCAACGCTGTCCTCGAAGCATGCGGCCGCGGGAAGGACATCGATTCCATGTTCGCCATCCTGGAGTCGGCGGACCCGAAGGCCGGTCGCGGAGCAGACGCACGAACATACACGACCATTCTCAACAGCTTGCGCTTCAGTATCATGTCCAAGTCCAGCCATGATGTCGGAGGTACCAGGGAGCCAGCGGAGACACAGAAGAGCGAGACGCTCAAGATTGTTGATCAGTGCAAGCGCATCTGGGAAGAGGTAATGCGCGAATGGCAGGCCGGAAAGCTTACCATGGACGAGGAGTTGGTCCTTGCCATGGCGCGCATACTGCCAGAAAAGGAGCTGATGCAGCATTTGCATGACACCATGGGCATACCCAACTTGGAGGACGCCAATGTCAAAAGAGACTGGGGGCGTGTGATCAACGAGGATAACGGCAAAAGCGATATCGCTGCCGTCGGCAAGAAGCGACCTCAGAAAGGCCAAGGTCGCGATGGCGTCAACCTTGCTGTTCCAGGTCCGAAGACACTCTCCCTCCTCATTTCATCCAGAGCCACCCAGAGACAGCCCCGATTAGCCACCGATTACTGGCATCTTTTTGCCCTTTACTACGGCGTAAAGCCCGACGCCGGCAACTTCGACCTATACATGTCGCAACTTGAACGCCGCGGAGCCAGCGCCCTCGCCATGAACCTCCTCTCACAGATGCCGCAGGCCCAATTCACATCTTCTCTTGTACATCAGGCCCTACAAGCGTGCCTGCGTGATAATATGAACCCCAATGCCTTCACCAATGCCACCGGCATCATCGATAACATGGCGTTGCGGGCGGAAGCTTTGAAAAACGATAGGCGTGTTTCCCCACGCATCGATATCCTCGCGCTAATTCTCTACCACCGAGTCGCTGTGACAGCAGACCATGCCTTCCGCCTGATGGCCAAATCTGGCAACCAGGAGGGCGCGAATCGGGGCTACGGCAAGCAGCTGGCTTTGGCCGTCGACAAGTTATATGGCCCGTTTTGCACGGCCAAGCGAGGTGTGCTGGCTGCGGCAAAACCAAGCGCCAAATCCAAGGCCAAAGCCAAGCCATCCGCAGAGAAAGGGGGCGAACGCCGCGTCGAGTTTGCGAAACTCGTCCTTGATCTTGCTCGCAACCTCATCGCCACGGTCGACAGGATCGAAAGTAGGCAGCTTCTCGAGGAAGGACATCAGCTTGTAGATCTCAAGAAGAAGCGAAATGCCATCAACCGTTTCGTGGTCGAATTGACCGACCCCCAACAGCAGAACTCCCAGCTTGCTGTGTCCGCCAGCATGTAGCTTGATGTGTAAAAAGAGCAACGAAACGACAGGACTGTATCATAGAAAAAGGCGTCTCAAAACTATTATCATATCCAAGATATACCCATTTCTAGCTGAACACTGCTTTTTCAAGTACTTTTCTCTTCCGAGCGGTGCAAAGCGTGATCAAGTCCAAGAGACCCTACTAAGGAAAGCGTGAAATCGAAATGACGACTTGATGCCAAAGAGGCGACAATTTTCTACTGTTACATCCGCTCCTGAGTAAGTGAATACTAAACTCTCGTGATAAAAGGAGGAAGATAGAAATCCCCGAAGTCGCCGCAAGGGAGAAAAGCATAATCATGAGTCGCCTTGGTATTCGACCTTTCAACCGCTCTTTACCAACGCCAAAGACAAGCATCCCGGTTTCTGATTCAGTGTTGCTATGGCTGTTTACCGCCGTCCGCCGCGGTTCCAACCGCGTCCTCTGCGGTTACCGCCGCCGCCGCCGCCGCCGTTGCCTCTACCAACCATCTTATCACTGTAGAGGCCGTTACCTCCAGTGTTGTCAGCTTGAACAGGCTCAGGGAAGCCGTTAGATCCGTCAATGACATTGCTCGATGTAGAGCGAGTATCGCGGGATCCGTTAGTGCTTGCTGGCGTAGTGTCCTTGTAACCGCCAGGCTTGGGGTAAACCTTGATAACACGCCCGTCGGCCTGAGAAACGTCAGCGAATAGTTCGGCTCCCGAACATCATGATGGGACTCACCGTCTGGTTGTTGAACGTAGAGATCACGGCATCGCCGCCCTCCTTGGTCGCGAATACCATCTCCGCCACAAGCAACGGGGTCGTCTTGAGGATCCGGCAACTAAGCATCTCACCGCCGACAGGCGTCATCGCGCTCTCAATGTCAGCAGCCGTGGTGCCGGGAGCGAAGTTCTGTGCCATGACGGCAAAAGGGCCCGCGAGACCCCGAATAGAAAGGCCTGGTCTCGGTACAGGGGCGGGTGTCCTTTGCACGTCAGCCATGAGATCGGAGCGCTCAATCGCATTCGCAGCCCTCGCGGCTCTCTGTTCGTTCCGTCGCTCATTTCGTCTGCTCATCGTAACCGCAGAGGGCTTGCCTCCAGGCGCCGAGATGCGAGACGCAAGGCCACCAGCTCCGGCGCCGTTTCGTCCACCGCTCACTGTGCCATGGAGGTCATGCGTCCAGTCGCCATCGATGTTACCAGCGGGAACGGCCTTGGGACCGAGGGAGGCGGTACGCTGCTGTATTAAGCGCTGTCAGCTTGCGTGTTTCCGTCGGCTCAAGTCAAGCAAACGGGTAACGGCCATACCTTCTTGACACCAACTCTGCTAGCCAGCGAAGGACCTGCGCCAGGCTTGAGCTTCGACGGGGCGCTCTGTCGTCTATCCTTGGAAAAGATCTTCTGTGCCAGCGCCTCGTTCTTCTTCCTCTCTCGTCCTGCGCATCCCAAAAAAGACGTCGGTTAGCGGCGGCGGATTCCAGCCGGCAATGTTGTACTTCAAAAGAAAGGGGAAAAGGACATGTCCTACCTTCCTGAATAATCTTCTCGAATTCGGTTGCGACCTTGGCCATTGTGAATTTTTTTAAATTTTTTTTTTTTTTTTGAAGGGGGGTCCGCTGTTGGTTGTTTTTGTCGCGGGGGTTGAGTGACTGTCGCGAAGCGAAAGCGTTGCGATGAGGTCGAATGGTAGGGAGCTGTAAGTGCGGCAGCTGCGACGTTCGGTGTCGCCGGGGTTAAGGAAGCGCAGGATGTCCAGAAGGAAATATCCCTTAATGGCAATTGCGGTGCGCAGAAACTTCCGAGATGGCGGGCAGAATAGGCTTCGGAGACGGATTCTTTGTAGATACCATGGGCGATATAGGAGAGGAAGTCCACTTCACATGAGGCTGACTCCAGCGCGCGTTGGTTTGCGAGGTCGCGGCCTGGGAGCGTGTTCCAAGGGTCTCCACACACTACTTGCTCATTGGACGTTGGCTACAGCTCCTGGCTTCAGAAGTGTTGTGTACCTTAGGGCGTACAGATACAATGAGGTGAACCTCCACATGTGTGGGCCCCTACCTTACAAAGTACACTAAGGTAGGTGTTCCTTACCTACTGGGGCCAAAGCTTCTTGGGGGCAAGCGAAACAACAGGTACGTTCCCGATGGCTTCCGTTACTTTTCTCTCACGCAGATGCTTGTTTTCGTTGCTTGGACTTTGCACTTGGTGATGCAGCTACTCGTATGATTTTGAAGCGTCTGGGCTTCGGACTCAACTAATATACAACGCGATGGTCGCAGCACTTCCCTTTGAAAGCAATAGTCGTGCCTTTGTGGTGCGTGTCATTCCCTTCTCCAGCACCAACTTGCACACAAACAATACGTGCGTCTCTGTCCCATAGCCGCCTCTCTTGCGGTGTGCGAAACACCCGATTCCCAATTTCAATCATTTCGAGCTGCATCAGGACGGTGATCCCGGCCTTGTGGTCTGCTTTCAAGTGCATATCACAGGGCGCCCCGGCGAGTTGCTGAAGATTTGGCTCTCCCGGTTCTGTTGGCCAGACTTTGTCATCGACTCCACGTTGGCAGCGCTCGATGAAGTATCCACCGGCTCGATAAGTCCACGGGAGAGTTCTTTCTCTTGGTCTGCATGGCACTTTGGCGGATGGCGAGGATGAGCGGTCCGCATTCTGCCCTGCTGTTTATGGATACTTGGTTTTCTGGAAAGTTGGTTTGAAGCCGTGATGCCAAGTGAGGATGCATTTGGGACAGTGGCAAGCCCCTTCTTTTCTCTCAGCTTCTTGTTATATTCATCCCAGGCCTGCGCGTCTTTTGATCCAGGTTCAGGCAGTCCGGTGGCGAGCAAGTTAAACACGAGCTGCTTGGAGATAACCCAAGGTTCGGGTGGGCCCGGGACTCTCTCGAAGCACACTTGCCCTGTCTTTGTGTCAATGTTATATTCCCAGTGGCCGTCCATTGGTCTGTCTGTCCCGATTGGTGTGAGAACATCAACTGTATCCTCTTCCGCAGTGCCAGGAGGAAGCGAAGCAGTAGGAGCGTTGTCGTCAAGCTGATCTGTTGAATTTGATGCTGTGGCTCTTTTGCCGTTTTTAGACTCAACGGGAACAGCTCGCACTTCTTCCACGAGACCATCTGAAAGCTCGTCAAACTGCTCGACCCACTCGCTCGCACTAATAGATAATTCCTCATCAAGTTCATGGTACGTGGTACGCTTTATGACGATAGCTGGCTCGCTGCTCGTTAAGTCTGTCTTGTCGTTGCGTTCGCTAGCCACGACGTTTTCCGTCTCTCGTATGAGAGGATGACATTGCTCCCCTGACAGCTTCTCTGGAAAGAGAGTCATGAACGCCGGTGTTATGTTCGATTGCTCCCAAGCCGATGTCTCTCGAACATAATACGGCTTCGTTTTCTGGTTGCTTTCCCGATGTCGTACATGTGGCGTCTGTGTCGTGATCTGCAGGGCTTTTTCTGCCCCCGAGGGATCAACTTGGCTGGTCTCATTCAGGTTTTCCTTGGGGCTCAAATCCGTGGACTTGTTGACAAATTCGAGGTCCAAAGACCCAGATGGCTTGATGACCAGAGGTTTGGGGGGCGGACAGTGCGGGACCTGGGCTTGGTAGCCACGAGGCTTTTGGTCGACTTGGAGCTCATTTCGAGATTTGTGCCTTCTGAGGCCATTGTGCCTTTGAAGATGAGTGTCGATCATATCGCTCAGGCTTCGTCGTCTCTTGACCGTCTTGTTTCCTGCCGAACAGCTTGCGTTAGAGCAGGCAATTCGGAGCGAGGCATAGAGCGCGATGGTACCTTGTGTGTCCCTTCCGCCGTACTTCACAATTGCACTCCATCCTTGACCATGCTTAGGAGCATCAGGGCACGTGGAAGGCTCGCCCTCCCTTTCATATTCTTTGCGTTTACCGAATATCTTGAGCTTGACAGAGATGACAGACGGCCACCGTACACGCCAGGGACGACGGCCACTAGAGGGAGCTGGGCTTGGGTGGCCACTTTCGGCAGCCTGCGAACTGCCGTCCCCGGTTGTTTTGTTCTTTTGTAGAAGCGGGTGATCCATGCTAGGCTTGGGGTCCTGAACTAGCTTAGCGACGAATGCGAATTGCCAACAGATAATGCTAGGGGCCAAGAAGAAGCTGAAGGTCGAAAGCTGTTGGGGATGAAGAGATGAAGAGATGGAGGAATGAAGAGATGTCGAGATGTCGAACAGCTACTGAAGTAGTGGGAGTGGGTTGAAGAACTGGGTTGCAGAGGTATTGGAAGAGCGTTCGAAGGTTCAGGCATCCAGCAGTAACCCCGGCATCCGCGTACATGACAACATGGAAGGCGTCCGGGTCACACTCTTTCCTCCCCTTGTAGTAGTAGTTACCCTTGTAGTAAATCTGGTCAGATTGTGCAAGTGGTGGACACAGAAGGCACACTACTTACCGCTGACCTGCCTGATCGCTACCGCCACCGGAAGTCCAAGCTGAATGAAGCAGGCTCACATCGTCTCACTGGGTACCGCAATCTATGATCTTCACTTCGACCCGTCAAGCGGCGTATTTGCTTACAGCATTGTATTGAAAGGACACAGGTGGCAAATTCATGTCAAGGAGCCATCGCGGCTGACTTTGGCATCGCTTCCGCATTAGTAAAACAACAAGAGTAAAAGCCAACCTGCCGTATCCGACACCCGTGCGAACTCAGGAAGGTGGGGGTTGTTAGGTAGGAGCCTTGTGTAGAGGACATCTCTCAAGTGTCGTTGCTGGTTGAGACCCTCCTCCTCCCCGCAGACCCTCCCTTTACCAACCCGACGCCCTGCCTTTCGTTTCCCTCTCGGTACATCATCCCATCAAAGCTCCCGTGCATTGCGTCTCGTTGCCCATCAAAGCTCCGCCCGCCTCTAAAGAGCTCCTTCCATGTATACGGGCCTTATACGACAACACCGGCCCGCAAGTTGGTTCTCAAGGCCCTTGGGTATCATACATCATTCCAGCTTCCATCTCGCAGACCAGAGCTTATTCTACACTGACCAGGTCATCGCACTAGGACGCGTCAATTTCAGGGCTTTCCTAGTTTGAAGACTCTTCATCTCGCAGATGACTTCCGACAAGTCATTGCCGGTATCGCTCGTGGCGACATCGTGACGCAGAGTTGAGGTGATTGTACAGCCGTCATCTAACCGAAATCAGTGCCATGGGTTTTGGTTACCCATGAAGCCCTCCTCCAACGTTCGCTCCTCAAGGTTGCGGATGAAGTCCCGATTGCCTCTTCCACCTTGTTGAGCCCGGCTCCCACGTCTACCTGCCCGACCAGGTGTGTTGTCCATACCAGCCATACCTCCGTCAGCAGGAGGTGGGTAGTACGCAGGACTGGGCTGCAGTCGGATGGGTTGACTCGGGTCAAGATGACTAGCCACACGCTGAATAGCCATGGGGATACCACTCTGCTGCTGCTCCATGGTGGAAGCACGTTGACGGGGGGGCCGCATTCCCGTTTGGGGGTAAAGGCCGGGCTGCTGGGAAACATTGCCGTAAGGACCGGGTGGCATTTGCTGCGGCGCTTGAGCCATCGGCATCTGCGCATACCCCCCTTGTTGCGCACCATATGGCGGTGGTTGAGTTGCGTGGGCGTTGCTTGGAGGGTACATGTTGTTTCCGTACATTGGAGTGCCTTGTGAGTGTCCTGGCTGTTGGTATTGTGCAGCCATTGAGGCGTAAGCTCCTTGTGCGGCGGAGTTCGCCTGTGCCTGAGCCGCCTGTGCCCTTTGCTTGCTCAAAGCCTCGGCCTGTTGCTGCTGTTGAGTACCCGGTGCCGGGGACCTATTCAGAGAACTAGACTTCAGGTTCATCGGCGGTACGAATGGCCCAGTGAACTTCTGCTGAGTAATAAACGGGTGCAGCTTGGCCTGCTGCGGCGACCAACGCTCCAGAGGGTTAATGTTCAATAGACCTCTGACAAAGTCAATGAAGGCGATTCTATTGTTCATTTCTGTGCTTCACGTCAGTAACTGTACGCTGACTGCCCACAACAGTCTGGCTCACCTCTGTCGATCTCGCTTTGCTTCATGTTCTTGCGCGGCATGGGGTAGGACTTGATGATTTCCGGGAGGGTGTTCGCCTGGAAGTACTTCTTGCTAGGCTGCTCCTTTGTCGAGTGTTCCCTGGCGTACTGCTCCATGCTCTTCAGCTGGTACGTTCGTCGACCAAACTCGTCCTGCCTTTTCTCAAAAAACTCGCCAGCCTGCTTGCCCATCTCGATCATCCAGTTCGGTGGGTTTCCAAGCATGTCTACGATGCGGGAAACTTGGTTGTACTCGGAGGAACCGGGGAACAGAGGAAGTCCCAAAAACAGCTCCACAACGATGCAGCCAAGTGACCACATATCGATGGCAGAGGAGTAGGGGAGTCCCAGCAAAACCTCTGGAGATCTGTAGAATCGCGACTGGATGTAGGTGTAGACAGTTTGGCGTTCGTCGCACGCGGATCCGAAATCGATGATCTTGATGATGGGGCTCTCGAGATTCTTGAGCAAAATATTCTCTGGCTTCAGGTCGCAGTGTATGAGACGGGCTTTGTTCAGCAGAGCCAGGCCGTTCAGAAGCTGTTGGGCAAAAACGCGGACGAGAGTTGTGCTTAGACCTCGAAACTGGTTTTGCTTAATCAGCTCGTACAAGTTGACACTGAGAAGCTCGAACACCAGACACAAGTGCTGGCGATGGATGAAAGTGTCCTTGAGTCGCAGAAGGTGGTGGTCATCGTTCTTGTCGAGCTTGGTGTTCAGCTGGAAAACAAACGTCAGCACTGAGGTCAAGTCAAGTTCAAGGGAGTTGTCTTACCAAGTCCAGAACGGACACTTCCATCATACTTTGGTTGAAGTATGCTGTGCGGTTCTTGATGACTTTCACAGCTACGACCTCTTGAGTCTTTAGATTTTGACACTTGACGACTTGGCCGAAAGTGCCCTGGCCCAGAACATCGAGGATGAGGTATCGATTCCTGTGCCCCAAGTCAGTACCATCCAAATGGCGCGTATCCGTTCACTTTTTATCGCAAACGCACTTGTGACCAGCTTCTTCAGAGCCCAGTATATCGTTCACATAGAGGATGTAGTCGCTGTCTTCGTTATCGTATCCGTCATTCTTCACGCCCTTGCTTGGCTTCGTTAGGACTCGACGGGGGTTACGCGAGGACTCGTATTTAAAATTCGGGTTGCATATCCTGTAAGTGGCGGGCAGGTGCACCGTGAGCGCTTGCAGGGGCTGGCAGAGTGGGTTAACAAGGTTCGGTTGTGGTGCAATCGCGGGGTATTCGTGCTTACACTGATAAATCCGCCTTCCGGGTTGGCACGGCGGAAAGGAGGCTGCGAGCTGACCTTTGGCCGAAGGTCTGTCGGCCCTCTGCATGGTCTGAATTCGGGAGCAGGTCCTCTCTGAGGAATCGGGCGTCGCGGTGATTTGGGATCGGCGGCAAAAGCACTGTCGAGGGCGGCGACAGTGGAAGACGGGTAGTTCTCATGGCCTGAGGCGTAGGGAGACATGGGGGGGAGCTGCTGTCCCTGCTGGCGACTACCATAATGGGGGCTCTGTGGGAGATAGTCGGATTGTCTCGTCGGGGACTGTCGTTGTCCAGGAGGTGATGCGAACTGACTCTGTGCGGACTTGGGCGCGTACGGCGAGGTGGGGGACAGGGCCTCCATTGGCGAATACCGTTGGGCAGCAGCTGAGGGCTCCTGGGACGAATACAGGGTGGAAGACCGACTGCCTGAGAGATGAGACTGATGATGAGGTCTCATCGGGTACTTCATTCCAGCGTATGAGTCTTGGGCATCGTGCATAGGAATGTCGCCGTTCCCGTCGCGCATCTGGGGAGTGGACATGGGGGAGGTGGCAGCGCTGGCAGTGTGAGAAGAGATGCCGCCAGGGCTCTGATATTGATCGTACTTGAAGCCGGCAGGAGGCTGGCCTTGGGGAACCTGCTGCCCGTTGTAGTCTCCCCGTGGCATCTGGGCGCCAGTGCCATTGTATCTCCTCGCAGAGCCGGCCGAGTCGGCATAGCCCTGCTGCCACTGGGAGTCCATGGCGGCCGGGTAACGATGTTGGCTCGGAGGGAAGGGAGCGTTGTGGTCGATCGAAAACGGTTTGATTGAAAGATGGACGAATGCGCGGTCGTCGGCGATGTTAGAAGGAAGAAGACCGGGGCTGGGTGATTGAGCTGATGTCGTCGCTGACTTCTGACTGCACGCGTTAGGCGGACAAATGGGGCCGGCCTGGGCTGGCTGGGCTGGGAATGGTAAGGTTGGGAGGGTAGGGTCGCAGGTGCGCGGTAGTGCGAGTCGCTTTGGTCAAGACCGGCAAGGTAGGTAAGTATGTAAGGATAGGCTCCCAGAACAATGCTGTCGTGGATGGGTGGCCTGTCTTGTGTGGCGTCTGATGTGTGTGTGTGTGTGCTGTTATTGCTGGGGACTGCACAGCTCAGCGAAATGCAGTAGGATGAGTTGCGGCGCAGGCAAGGCCACGGGCGGGTATTGGGGCGTGGAACAGGATGGGGGACGACGGCGGGTTGTTTTTCGCAGCACCTTGGAGTAAGGCACTAAGCAAGAGGCTGGTTGGGCTCGAAGACTGATGCAAACCAGGGAGCGAGGAGGATGCAGTCGAGCACTGGACTGAATGGTGCTGAGGACAAGATTCGGGGGAAATTGGGCTGACACAGCCCAAACTCTCGTCGCGGGAATAAAGTTTGAGGCGGGAGGTTTGCGGTAATATTCTTCTCAGGAATTCATAGTGATAACCCCGTATGAAGCCGTGGGAAACGAAGGTGGCCGTGAAGGCGACAGAGAAACCAATGTGCTTGCGGAAGATGGAGGAGGACCACGTACGTTGACGACTGGGCTGTGGTGTGGTGCGGTGGAGGAGGAGCAGGAGGAGCAGATATCAAGGGCGCGAAATGGGGGGAGGGGGGAGGGGGGAGGGGAGAGTGGTGGATTTGGTGGGAGAGAAGGATGCGATGCGAGCGTCCGCCGGCCACGATGATCACTGCAAAACAGAGCAGCCGTAGCAATACAGTCGCAGCCAGTGTGGACAAGCACCGGCTGGTTGTGGAGAGGTAGAGAGAGAAAGTGTGTGTGTGAGCGAGAGAGTGAGAGAGCCAGCAAGACATGAAGACAATGGAGGCGACAAGCAATTAAAGCAGCAGGACAGCGCAGAGACGGGTAATACGGCCAGTTGCTGCTGTGCGACAGACAATGCCAATTGCAACTGACGGGAGCAGCGAGCGTTGTTTTGCTTGACCTTGAGCTACACGCACTAATTACAGGGACCCGACCTTGCTGTCTACCTTACTATGTATGTCTAAGTGGACCAACAGATGGGCGTCCAAAGACGCCAGCTCGTCAACCTCCTTATGCCAGGCTACTCATGACACTGTCCCAAGGCCATCCGGTGATGCTCAAATGCCCAAGGTAAGGAAAGCAGCGGGTTGGAGACGAAGCCAACGGGTGGGCTTTGACCAGGGTGTCAAGTGTGAAATGTACGTGGGGTTGGCGATTCGATGAAGCAGCAGCGTTCAATAATTACTGGAAGCCAAGGCCAATGAGATTTGCAGCAGCGTGAAAAATCCCCGCGGGTAAAGGCAAGGTAAGTCAGGTTCGAATTGGGTTTCCATGTTCCAAACCCGCCGTGGGTTGGCCGGTGCGCGATGGAGAGGAGAGTATGCTGAGAAGCTTCTCGACTTCCAGCATGGATGCATTTCATTCATGAACATGAGGAACTGGGCTAAAAAGGTAGAAGATAACTTTTGATCCCTTCCGGCGTTCGCAGCTCGGAGGAGGACATATTTGGCTGTGACTGTGCGACGACGCCGCCGCCGCCGACAACGTGGATGCAGTCTGGCCTGGAAACAACGATTGACTGATGTGCATCTGATGGCCCTAAGAGTGTGTCCCTTGTGCCTTGCGCGCCGCTGAGACTTGAGAGCACCTCAAGCACTCGAATGTGGGTTCACTTTAGTCAGCTAAGCCGAGCCGAGCCCAGCCCAGCCCAACGTGCCAAACGTTCCGAAAACTGCCATTCGAAAGAAAAGCTGATACGTCTGCTGCCGTGCGCTTGGCACTCGTCTCTCTTGCTCATGTTCGGAAAGCCTGCTACTGTTTAGAAGCCAGAGCAAGGCTTGAAGAAGATGACACATCCTGGACAGCATTTCTTTGTTTTGTCCATGACAGTCGTTGGTAAGTTGGTGAGAGAGGGCAAGCAAGGGCCACACCAACCAATTCTTCATCAGTCCCCCGTCGCTGCAGATGCAGCCGCCCTTCCTCTAAATTTGCTCTGCGTGCCACCAAAAGAAGACATGCCCCACATGGTGATGTACCTTCCATTCAAACAAAGAGCGACAATCTCCAAGATCTCTACCTTAATGACTGCGAAATGCGGTGCTCACGGAGCAATTAATGGTCTCAGAGCAATCCGATCATGACGACCATCATTTTGCCCCCTTTCTCATCCCCGCTCGTTATCACTCAACCTCCAGCCAAGAAACAAGGAAAATTCAAAGCCGAGTCGTCCCAAAAAAGACACGAGAAGCTCCTGCGGGTGGGCCGCAGCTCTGCGCTACTGCAATACCTACGTAAGCTGTCTGACCCTCGCTTCGCTCGCTACCTGACTGGCACGGCACGGAGGTGGATCGGGGGAAACCTTTTCTATGATAGAAGCAACAGCAGTAGATACAATAATATAAAAACTACTCCTCAAGATCCCCTTCGACTCACGCAATGACACATACGTTGGATATGTTTGCTTGCGTGCGGGCATATCTGTATTTTTCAGTGATATCAAGCAGCTGGAGTGCTGTACTTCAAAAACGCACCAGCGTGACCGGCAGGAGTGATGTCCATGCAGATGACGACATGTCATCCTCGGAACTGCCATTCAGAGTCTCTCTCGCTGTTGTTTTGTTCCCCTGCCCATTTGTGTCGTCATTCCCAGGGTTCTTCGCTCAGGGATAGGTAGGCTAGCTCAGGGTGGCCGTGATCCAGAGTATCAGTGTACCACGATGAATAGATTCCATCACCCATGGGGATTCTCTGCGGCACTCAGTTCCAAACAGCGTCTGTAGCAAGTTTCCGCGTCCTTCACGCTGAAGAGCATCAATCGGACGCTTCACCACCCGCTCAATAAATCCAAAAGCTCTCACGTAAGTCTCACCATGGCTTCAACATCGACCGCTAGCCCCTCCTGAGACTCGGCGCATGTCTTGCAATGTTCTTGTTTGATTTCTTCTCTCGTTGTTTCAACCCTTTTCTCATCTTGTCACACCCTGAACTCGCTGATCACTTGTCGCCTTCCACATTTCCTAACTATCACCAACGTCGCAACAACCCCAACCTGCATCTCTCATTTCTTCTCCAATCTGATTTTGGTTCGTACATATCTAAAAGGGGGAGGGGAGCGTGATCCAAGTAACTGGGATCACACACGCATCGGTGAGGAAGAAATGTCTGTTTGAGTCCATAAGAAAAGAGAAGAAAAATAATGTCGTGTCATAAGGTCATCAATTCAACAGATCCGTCATGCTGAAGAGGTATCCATGAGAGAACAGAAAGTAGCAAACTTTTATGTCAACGGAACCGCATATCAAGTCTGCCTCTTACCCCGACAGGTTGAGAGAAAATGACCGCGCAAGGAAAGAAGAAGAAATGTCTGTGACTTTGTGGGAATCACTTAAGGCCGTGGGAAAATAGGAAGACGTAGTAAAGACCATCCCGGAAAATGCGCACGATAGCCCCATCGCACTCCCAGGGCTCACACAAGAGAAACCGACACATGTCCCTCATCGCAGATGAAAGAAGAGACAGAGAGAGATACAGAGACGCCTTGGCAAGAAATGATTTTTTTGGGAAAACATGGGAGATGCGTTGGTCATGCCATTTCTGCCACCAGAAACATCAAGAACTCCTCAAAGATACCCCTATATCCCGGCAATCGCTGTGTATGCGCGCAAGCATGAGAGAGATAGATGTGCTCGGGTCAACCAACACGCAAGGCGATACGCTCTGGCTTGCCACCAAGGCTGTTTCGAACACCTAGCCCTGGTATCCGGCGAAGCCGTTGTTGAAGTTCTGTCCCTGAGGACCCTGGGGCCACTGGGCATTGGGTGGCTGCTGACCACGGCCGTAGCCTCCTGCGCTCTGGGGTCCGCCGTATCCCATCGGCTGCGCTCCGTAACCGGCCGGGGATTGAGCAGTCGGGCCGGCAAAGTTACCATGCTGACCGCCGTACTGACCTGAACGAGAATGGTGTTAGTTCCAACCGATGCGCAAGCTATACTGCGAGTTCGAGCACATACCACCATACTGAGGGAAGTATGCCGTCGGAGTACCGGGGTAGCCCGGTCCGGAGGCACTCTGCGGGCTGTAGGCCTGCTGCGAGGGGTCAAAGCCAGCGCTTTGAGGGTTGGGAGTCTTGTCCTTGCCCCACTTCACACAAGAACGTCAGTGCTACTTCTCCAACTCGATTTGGGGTGATCCGAACTTACACTGCACTTTAGGGGACGTCCATTAACATTATAGCCGTTCATTTGGCAAATGGCCATGGCCGCGCTCTCGTGACTGTCCATCTTGATGAAAGCAAACCCGCGGTCGGCCTGGAAACGAGACTCGACGACATAGCCGAAATTTTGGAAAAGCGGTACAACATCATTGGGGGTGGTGTAGGGCGTCAGGTTACCGACATAGCAGGTCGTCTGCCACGACGGCGTCTGGGCCAGAACAACCTCATAGCTGGCCACGCCATGAGCCGGGAATTGGTGGTGACCAAACGGCGTCGTGGGAGTCAGGCCCATAGCCTGCATGGCTTGCTGTTGTGCGATGGATGGCTGGCCCTTCTGATTTGCCCAGTTGCAACGGATAGCGCGCGAGCCAAGCCATTCGCCATCCATGGAGCTCAGAGCCTTCTCGGCATCAGGACGATCGCGGAAAGCCACGAAACCGTACCCACGAGATCGACCAGTCTTCATATCCCACATGACACGGGCCTCCGAGACGGAACCAAAGGCGGAAAATGCCTGCGTCAAAACCTCATCGTTGACCTCGTTGCTAAGATCGCCAACAAAGATGTGGAAGTGATTGGATGTGTCCTCCTTGCTGGAGGTGTTGGACTGGTATGCCCAGTTGACTCGGATTTCCTGTCAATCGGTCAGTCGCCGCGTGGCATGGCGGGGTTAGGCAACGCATACGGATTGGTGAACACGTCTTCCGTTCAAGGTCTGCATGGCGCGCTCAGCGGCACCAGGATCATCGTACTCAACGAAGCCATAGTTATAGCCCTTCGCCTTTGGCACAAAGTCAGCAGATGTTCCAATAAGGGCCAAGGAGAAGCAAAAGACTTTTCCAGAGTTTTTGCTTCTCCAGAGCTGTGGCATCGGAGCCAGCGGCATTTCCGCCTGCAGTGTATACACGGATCAAATACGCACGTTCTTGTCGGGAATGATCTTGACGTTCTGTACATGGCCCGTCGTCTCGAAGATTTGACGCAACACGTCCTCAGTGACACGCTGGTCCAGGCCTCCCACGTACAATGCCCGCTTGTTAGGCTCGGGAGCTGCGCGGCGGCCGAACCCCCCGGCACTGCTAGGCGACATGATCTTGTCAACGCCAGAAAGAGGCGATGTGACAGCAGTCGGGATCGGGTTGGTGTTCTGGGGAATGTGCAAAGGCGGGGGCGGCATATGAGCCGGGTTGGACTGGCCGTTCTGACCATTCTCGTAGCCTGGCGCACCGGCGTTCGGTTGAGGGGGAGGGGGCAGCTGCGCCGCGTTGGGAGCACCGTTGTCGGCCATTGTCTCTTCGTTCGATATTAGGATGCGATCGCGCGACGATTTGGATCTCGAGAAATTGATTGGGACAGCTTTGGCTTCGTGTGTACTGACGGTCGATAGCAATATTAGGGCAAACAGTCAGAGAACTCAAGAAGCAGAATTCTTGGCGTAGTCTATTGCGCAATCTGATGGTTGGAACAGCGAAGCGACAACTTCGTTGTTTCGAAAAGCAGGCGATCGATATTTCGTAGCTGGGTAGTGGCAACAGGAGGGGCGGGAGTGGTGGTGGTGTTGGTGGTGGTACTGAAGAGTGTTCCCCGAATGTCTGACGTGATCCTCGAACCCCAACGCAAGGCAAAGCAACAAGGCCAAAAGAGCGAAAGGGAGAGAGAAGAGGTGGGGACAATTAAGAAGAGGAGTCGAGTTGTTGTTGGCGTGTCGACTCGTCCCAGTGCCAGAAGGTAGGTCGAGGTCGAGGTCGAGTCTTTTGGCGGTCTGGGTCAAACGACTTTTGGATTGACTCTGACTTGGAGGTGGAAGGCAGCCGAAAGTCTCTTAGAAAAAATGTGGACGTGGGGACGGGATGAGCAGTGGCAGCTAAAAAGGACGTCGACCCAACGTGACAGGACAAGAGACAGAGAGAGAGGCAGACGCTTGAGCGGATAGAGAGACAAGGGGAAGGGCGAATGATAAGAGAGATGCCGAGATTGAGAAGCTCCAAAGTACTTTGAGTGCGCTTCGCTGGACTGTGCTGGGCTGTGTGCTTGCTGTACCGGCCGTTGCTGCGGGTGGTAGCTCCAGCTGTGGCGTACGTGGTGGTGTTGGACGACTGGAAATGATGAGCGGAGACGAGCACCAAGGAAACAGGCAGGAAAGAAGAGGACTGGAAACCCCTGAAAGGAATTGCGACGAAAACCGATCCGAGGAGAGAGAGACAGGAGAGGAGGTTGCTGGTAGTCGTGGAGGGGAGTAGGAGGAGGAGGAGGAGGAGGAGAGGAAATTCTACGATGGGGGGGCCGGCGGAGGGGAAGGCGAGCATATGGAAAGAGGGAGAAGAAGGTGGGCAATGAGGGGACTTTCATCATCCCAGGATTGGAGCACTAAACAGCCCAACACCAAATTGCCTTGCCTGTTACCTACCCGTACTTGCCCACGAAGCTCACTTCTCGCCTTACCTGACCTCACATGAGTACTTGCTTGCCCACGCAGCCCTGCAGGATGCAAAGTGTGCAGCCAGATTTTCCCAGCGCCTCCGGTGCATATCCCGCCTTCTCAACGTGCAATTGGACGAGGATCGAGTGCTGCAGCACCAGCGCGCGCAGCATCACACCTGGCACCTGCCTGCTGTCGAAGGTAAGGTACTACCTTACTTACCTACCGGGTGCCTACCTTACCACCAACAGGCTAAGGTACAGCTGAGATGCAGTCTTTTTCTAATGCTGGGCTACCTTACACTACCTCACCTTACCTACCTTACCTTAAGGTACCTCCCTCCTTGAGCGCACTTCCAGATTTCAGCATACCTACCTAAGGTACCTTAGGAGGTATAGGTAGGTAGTAGGTATGGGTCTTCAATCCCCACCACTGGCCCCAGAACACAAGATTGGCCCGTTGAAGGTCTCGTCCAGCCCAGCCCAGTGCCAGGCATTTGCCTGTCCTGCGAGCCTGTCCAATGGACACAGCTGTCCCCTATTCCCAGTCAGCCCAGGGTGGTGCTCCTAAAACCCGGGTGCCCGTAGGTAGCTGGTCACTCAGCGGCGTGGGCTTTTTTCCCCCTTCGTCTGCCGCCGACGTCGAGTACACTATACTTGTCGCGCTTCGCACTCAACGCCGAGCCCCGCATGTCGAGGGCACTTGGGGGCAGCTTTCCCGGTAGGTCAGGGCTTGTGGCGTGAGCAGATGGGATGGCAGCAAAAAAGGGGTGTTGCTGCAACAGATAGATGTCTACCTAAGCGACTAACGCTAGACTTTCTCTGGTATGAAGCCACCCGCGGCTGCCACTGACAGACACTGACAACGTGGAACAGCATCACACGCACGATGAGAACACGCCGCACCAATGTCAACGACGGCCCATGAGCAAGCCGGGCCCGGCCGCTCGGGATGGCGACGGTGACGGCGACGACGACTTGCTTTGCCCATAATTAACTGGCTTCCTCGGGGATACACTGTATCGGAGACCGTGAGGGGTGCCATAAGTCGACGCATATAGACAGCAGTAATCGCATAGTATGTGTGGATTCGGCTAGTCGCGGTGGCTCAAATGCGTCACATTAGATGAGGAGGCCAACTGCTAAGGAGCACCATAAGATGAGCTCGAATGAGGCATGAAATCCGTGCGCTGACGAGCAATGTTCCAGTCAATGGGAGCCCCGGCCACGGCATGGAATATTAGCAGCAAACAAGTCGATATAGGAAGGGGCTTAACGATCAATGCAGAAATGATGGAATCCTCACCAAGTCGAACGATTCCGTCGTGATGGGATATTCCTGGTCCCAACTCGGTCACTTAATACCTTTTTTTCCCGCACTTCTGCCTCGTCCACCCCCACGGTCATTTCGACCGAGTGACGAACAATCAAGAGCCGCATGGCGATGCTGGACACATAGTGTCCAAGAAAGACGGCTCTTTACACAAGAAGGCAAGGTATCCGCTTGCATTAGAAAGGTTTAGGAGATTGCAAGATGCTTCTAGCGGCCATTGAGCCTCACGACACCTCCCACTAAAGAGGAATTCACAGCAAGCCCATACTGCATTAGTAAGAGACACCAACGACCGAGGGTTTGGGTTACGAAACTATGTTGCAGGACACGACCAATTTCCCGGGAGAAGGGCTCCCAGCACGGATGGGACGAACACTCATCAGCTGAGTTAATTCCTTGCATCGCGCGGGCGATAGGGCTACCCATACTTCCATTTCCTTCCCAGGGCGCTACCCATCAGCAACAACGGTTCCCCTCCTCTACGACGTTTGAGAACCAACCTCTGCTTTGCACCTGGAAAAGACATTGGTAGCGGGTAGCCAGCTCGTTGATTGGTTTCGATCGAGCGTATGCTAGATAAGCAGATTGCTTCCCTCATTGGGGTCTAATGTCCTCGCGCGAGGCTGCTCATACTTCTGATACTAGCCGTCCTGTGGCAAGCTGCATGGGCAAAAGCAGACGATACCAGTCGGTACGCGCCGTTAGGTTGAAATCGGTCGAGATCCTCACATGAGCGTACACAGCCCACTGCCTTTAGTTTTCGATTTTAGAAACCAAGACACGAGCTTCCCACATGGCGTTTCCATGTTTCAAATCGACTGAAAGCCCCTCCTCCCCTCCTCCGATTGCCTTTCGTCCCAAGATTGTGACCTGATGCATGGAAGGCAAGTGCGGGGGCGAGAGACACATCACGAACAGCGGGCGTAGGGAGGAGAGGGGAAATGCCCTGCGGTACCTGCCTACATTTACAGTCGAGATGGCGTTGCCAGTGCGCGCACAGTTTGCGCTTCTCGCATACAAGGTAAGGTAAGGTAAGGTAAGTAGATATCCCACGTCCGCGTCCACGCCCGTGCCGTGTTGGATGCGCGGGGTGCTGGGTCACTTCGTCTTCCAAAGAGCCTTCCACAGGTTGGCGCCGGGAGAGTTCAGGAGCGGGTGCGTTAGCGTAACTGCGTGACCAGACCGAGTGTGCAGCGATTGGTTGAGCCTGAGGCTTGACTCTCTCGGCAATGGACCCACCTTATCTGCTCGGGCCTCTGCGTTCATTCTCTGTTTCTGCGCGGTACGTATCCCGGCCAATTGGTGGTTGGAGGCTGGCGGTAGACATCTTCAGACGACGTCAAACATTGATGATTTGCCGAAGAGTGCTGCTTACAGCAATCAGCTACTACATTCACTCTCAGTTATCATCATAACATATTAGGAACCTGAACTGTCACTGTTGAACACGGTGTCACTGAGGACGCCATTTCCATATCCACATCTGTCGTCAAATTCCCTGGGTTCGGCATCAATCCAGGCATCAATTCAAGCATCGAAGCGACTTGTCACAACACATTTCGACTTGACTCAACTTGAAGAGGCCGATTACCACGAGGCCCTTCATACTTCTCATCCTTTTCACCAGCTCGAGCGGCTTCTGCATACCTTACTTGACCGCATAAACCGGGGCTCAGCCGGCCATCCCACTAAGATGGTCACTTCGAAGCCGCCCAATATGGATCCCGCAGAGGCTCTCCAAGGGCTCATCAATGACGCGGTTAATTGCACCTATCTAGACTGATTGCAAGGGCTACTGCTTACTTCCTTCTTTTCCTAATAGCTCGTACAAACAGGAAAGGCATTGAAAGCTTGGAGCAAGGACGGCAAGCACCAGCTTCATGCTCATATCTCCCTCCATACAAAGATGCCGGAAATCATTGAAAGCTTCCACTGGAAGCTAGATGATCTAGAGAGCGAAATTGTGAGTCGGTTTTTCTGTCGAAGCGGGCTGTGTCTTCGCTGACCAATACGGCAGCTCAGAGCAAAGGCAGCTCTGCAGAGAGATCTGGACAGGATACAGGAGGCAAGACGACCAATTCAACAGCCGGCCCCAGTCGAGGCGCAGACAAAGTCACCAATGGCCATCGATCTCGACTCCTCATCCCGGGAGCCGTCTCCCGACCAGAAGGCCCAGCTCACAGAAGCTTCGGGCCCGCAAAGAGTCCCCGCAGAGCCGAGCGTGGCTCCATCGATGGCCCCCTTCCCCGATATGGGCGTCAGCTTCCAGCCGCCGGTAGAGCCTGCGCAGGCAATCAAGCAGGAACAGGCACCGGCACCTCCGGCTATGATGGCGCCCATGGGTGACGTCAAGCCCGAAATAAAGACCGAGCCCATCGCCACACAGCCTCCGCAGTCTGGCGCCCCTGAGGCCCCGATGGACGATCTATTCGGCCTAGGAGGAGACGCGGGCGGCGGCGGCACGGAAGGAAACAACTCCGAGTTCCACTTCACCGACATGACTTTCAGTCTTGCCCCGCCAAATAACGACTCTCAGGGCCAACCGCAGTCTCAAGACGCCGCCATGGATATGTCATTCGGCTCTGGCGACGTGGGAGGCGATCTCCTGTCCCTCGACAACCTGCTCCCGCCAGACAATGCCAACACCGCCAAACCCGATACCGCAGCACAAGCAGCACCGGCGACGAGTGCGCCAGCACCGGCGGTAGCCAGTCAGGAGAAGCCCGCCGAAGGCAAGACGGAGAGGCAGGACTCGACAAATCTGGACGACCTTTTCAACCTCGATGGCAACACGAGTCTCGATGGGATGGATCTCGATATGAACATGGGCGGCGAGGGTGGAGACGGCAGCACCTTTGATGACATGTACTTTGGCGACATGACGGAGATGGAGCATGGCAAGTTTGACGATGCCTTCTTTGGAATACAATGACCACCACGAGAAGGGTCTTTTTTTTTTTTTTCTTTGAGATTGTCGGCGGTTTTTGGCCAGGTGTATTTTTACTGTTCGTAGGTGGCGTCGCAGTACGCGACGCGAAAGAATTTGGACCTTGGCAGAGGTTCTACAGCGGTGCTGGAAGCCGGTGGTGTGCCTTATGTAGCAGTCGCTCGTGAAGTGTGTAGCGTGGAGCGAAGGTAAAAATGTCCATCCCCATACACGGCAATATGAGAGCATCGTCTCGTCCATATTCGTACTGATATCGGATCCCTGTCTTTGTTACAAGTTGGAATATACGTCAAATCTACATCGCAGCAATTAAAAAATAGAGGTCGGTTTTTCTTCTTCTTGCTTGCTTGGAAGCAGGACGCTCTGTGAATAATAGTAAACAGGATCTCTTGGTCACGCGCGTTTGGTATCTGTCCTATATCTATCTGCAGCGCTGCCAAATCATTCCTGTTGCTACCATCGTCTTGACCATCGTCCTCGTTCTTTCTCGTCGTCTTACTGGTCCTCCTCGTCCTGGTATTCGTCCACCTCGAGATACTTGGGGTTGGTGCACACACGGGGTATAACTCCATTGGGTATGATACCATTTGAGCCTGCGCTCTCCAGACGCTTCATCCGTCCTCGAGTCCTGCTGGATATCATGCCGGTCTGTAGATCTTGCCGGACCCGATCTTCACCGTAGAAGTCAAGTTTTGAAGCGGCCAGGACCTCGGTCAGCCGCCTTCCGCTCACGGGAATCGCTGCACTTTTCGTGCAAACATCCTTTGCTATTTCCAAGAAGGCGACATGAAGAAGTCGTATCTCCCGTTCCAGATTATCTCTGTCCTTGTGAAATTGGTGGCTTTGGCAGATAACCGGACCCGATATCAAGCCAGCAACGAGGGAATCTTCGCAGAAACGGCATCGCAATGACACTTCAAAGTGCCGTAGGTTCCTGATACGTCGCAGCATAGCCCATGGTTTGGAATTGGGGCTGATCATGCAGGAAGTAGGCCCCAATTGTCGACGGTTTGCAAACCATGTCGCTGGCGTCGGATACAAGATGCCGGTGGTGATGCCGATGTCGATCCTCAGACTTCGCAGTGAGGTACAGTGAGACAGCATATCTGCTGCCAGTGACAAAGCTTTTTCTCCGTGTAGGCAAACCCCCCACCAAGAAATAATGCCGAGGCGTATCTGGCACAGCGAAGAGCGACGAGCTGGCGTCAGAGCCGAAAGGAAGATGTGCAAGGATGTCACTGAAGGAAAGGCGAACTCGTTTTCCTGAGGCAATATCAGTTTACCGCCAACGCCAAGCTCTGTAATGGCTTACTCTATAGAAGGATGGGTGAGCCAGGACTTCGTCATAAAAGAATCGACTAGTTAGGATTAAGCTGGTAAAGGTGCGTACTGCTTGTTGACGCGATTTGGGTTGCAGCAGAGCAGTCTTGAACTTGTTTGACCTGTCTTCGACTTGAACAGGTCGAATGGGTTCGTCCTGTACTACCGCCAAAGAGTAGATCATCAGGCGAATCTGCATGCCGGATTAGTATGTCTCGTCACAGCTTCTGAGGTCTACACGTACCTCTGCAGGCAATACTTGGAGATGGCCATTGACAGCACCCTTCTCTATCGAGCGGGAGGTTACAGCAGGGCCATTGGGAGCCTGCAGGGTCTTGGCAGACTCGGTCATCCCTGTCTTAGTCGTGGTCTTGCGTTTGCGTTTGGGTGCCATCATGGGCGAACTCGATGCACCGTGTGGTGAGGTTTAAAATGCGAAGTACCGGGTTTTAAGGTGCGAAGAGATGTGGTTAGAGCGGTTTGTCTTTTTTTCTCAAAGGGTAAACGAAAGAAAAGTCCCGCCTATCACTCGGCCAGGAAGGTGCTGGCTAGTTCTCGACAGGAAAGGTAAGAGCGACGTGACCTACTGACATGGTGATTTAAGTGATCCGAAATAGCAGACATACGTGAAGAAGTCTTGTGAAAGAGCGACACACGCACCAGCAAATGTTTCTCTCCCCTCCCAGAAGTTGTCTCGCCTCCCAAATGTGAGGACATCATCTCCAATGCCCCTGTTCGCCGGGATCACTCCTATGCTTCATTAGTGCACATCTCTGGCTGATAAGTCGTCGGCCCCGAACATGAGTCTATGTTCGTATGATGATCCAGCCAAAATACGCAGGGGTTTTGTACTTCCTAGGTATGGCTCATGGGAGCCAACCTCATAGTGCAATAGACTGTAACCTGTTTTGACTTCGGAGTTCTTCCAGACATCTGGTGGACGCCACATCACAACCACGTGAAGAGCAACAATTCTCTTAAATAGCTCGTAGTGTTCCTCGACTTTCCATTAGACATGGCTGTCTAGTAGCATACTTGTTTAGCCCAATTTTGGTATCTGTATCATAATATAATCCGTTGAAGTGTCCTAGCTCATGCCCAATGCTACCATGCAAATGCGAAAACATGCTCATCCTCCTATGTATATTCTGCTTGAAGAGGCATGGCACAGGGGGCGCCCGCAAGCCCCTGTCGCTTCCTTGGCTCCGGCCGGCATAAAACACCTAGGCCACTCGCGTATGACATGCAGTACTGTTGGCTGGACTAGTCCCCAGCGTCAGAAGATTCTGCAGTCTGAGAGGGACCTGAGCGGCCGTCAATAAGGGCACCCCTGAGAGATTCTGCACCTTAGCCCGTCTGTTTCATTGTCTGATAACAAGCAAACGGGGGCAGCAACATCTCCAGTTCAGCCTCAACCTTGTGGGGGAGTTTGAACCGAAGTGAAGTTTAAAAAGATGCGATCAAACTCAAAAGCAGGGATGGCTGCCAAAGGAAAGCTTGAGTTGGGCTAGGGACACTTACCATCTACTTGACTCCCATTCCAAGACCCAGCCGCAGCAGATCTTAAGTCTTTCTCTAACACTCCTCGTGCCGAGCAGTTTGTACTTTTCGTACTCCTTAGCGGGTAGGATGCTGGCAAACCACCAAGGGAACAGTGCCGGGTCGTTGGGGCATTCTCCATAGATTGCTAGCATCCGTTGTGCCAGCCAAGGCACGCTTTGCTGCCTCATTCTCTCAACGAATGACACCCCAAACGACAGTAGCTCACTCGTTGGCATCTTCGAAAGATCTTCGGGCGTGGTTGTGACTGGTGGAGTCGTCGTCGAATCGTCACTTTGATGCGTATTGGCGCTCTCATATCTCTCCAGAACCAGTTGGGTCTCACTCGCCTCCAGATCTTCCTCCTCCGCGATGGAGATGTCGTCAATCCTTTCAATCTTCCCTACCAGGTACCCGTCCAAGATACCATGTCTTGTAATCCTGAAACGGGAGATGCCAGTTGTTTCGATGAGACTACGACCATCGGCAAAGTATTCAGCGTTCACGATCCGCAATAAGGTACCTTGCTCCTTGAAATGAGTGTCGTTGGCCGTGCGCGGCCGCTGTGGAAGAACCATGCCAAAGGTTCGATCGCCTTCCAGTGCTCGCCGAATCATGAGTCGGTATCGAGGCTCAAAGACATGGAGAAATGTTGGCATCATAGGGAATGACAGCGTACAAACGAATATCGGAATGTCAAATTCCCGATGTCGGTTCAGTGCCTCGGCAGCTAATGCATCACCTCTGGTGAGGACTGCATCGGCCCAAAAGGTTTGGATGATAGTCTTCAGATGTTCGTTTGACGGGCAAGATTCTCGGTACAGTAAAGGGCTGACCGAGAGGCCCCTCCGGCATATGGGGCAGTACGACGAGTGGTCCAACACCCGATGCAAGCATGAACGACAGAAGGTATGGCCGCAGACTGTCGTCAAGGGATCGTAAAACAAGGCATAACAGACCTGACAGTCCATTTCTGCCCTGACAGATTCCTTGACCTTGGCGAAGGTCTTGGTGTCTAGAGTAGCTGCCTCATCGCCGTGAGAAGATACTTCAGCAAATATAATGTCAGAGTTGTAGTCCAAACCGCCCTCTTCAGCGAGTGTGTAAACCGCGATCAGTGGGCCCCCACGGACAACCTGAGACGTCGTCTCATGGTCTTGCTCTTTCGTGTCGCTGTCGGCATGGTTTAGAGGTTGTATGACAATGTGAGAAGATATCTCGGCGATTGTCTCTGCCATCCTTGCCTTGTCAATCTCTGCTTTGAAGTTGTTGACTGCCTTGGTGAGGATAACGTCCACACCACAATCGCCCACCGCATGGTTACGACGACATCCGGGATAGGGGCAATCGAAGCCTTGTAACCTGCCCGGCGTGGCTGGGTACGATATATTTTCTCGAGCGTGCGTCTCGGGCAGGCATTCTTTGCAAAGACTTCTGCCGCAGGGGAATGTAACGGGCTCTCGGAGCGGGCGCGAGCACTTCCGACACTGGATCAAGCGAATGACATCTCGAACCTGATCGGCCAGCAGAGGGTGCTCGACAGTGCCATGGTCCTTTTCGTCCTCGGCTTCGTGCACCGGGTTGGACGTCAAGGCCGATGGTCTGCTCTCGACGACCCGAGGCTGGTCGGAGGACATGAAGTGTCTCCTCCAGCACGGCGCTGGCGCGGCTGACTCGACTCGGGGGTATCTGGGAGGGTTTCGGTTCGTCTCGTAGCCTTTACTTCCAAGCTGACCCTTTCCGTCCTCTTTCTTCTAAAGTCTCTCTTGTGGAAACGTCTCGGTGTTTCTATTCGTGTTGTCGCCAAGTGTCCAAAGCAGACGATTGTTCGTGGTGTTTTTTTCCCGGTAAGCTCTTGAACGTACGGGTGGTCCAACAGCAGGGGGATGACGGGGGGATAGCGACCAGGGGTCATATATGCGAGATCATCAGAGCTGCAGTGGTTCCAGAAACGAGCGGATCTCATGATGCGCCTGAACGAGATCAAAAGCGGCCAGGTGAAGGGGCGCCGGCGAAGCTAGTTGACCGAGGGCCGGAGCTAGATGTTAGAGGAGTGTTGGCATGCATGTACCGGGTAGGCGTGGATGGCATATGAAGAGTACGTTTGGGGCGCGAAGTAACGATGGAACAGATTCGCAGGCAGGCGTCATACATTTAACGTCCTGTTACCAATCCGCTGGGTGTCTGAGTGGATTTGGAGGGGTGTCTCTGGGAGGGTGTGGCCGTGCAATGAGGTCAATGAAATTCGAGAAAGGCAGGCAAGCAGGTCAGGGGCCTGCGAGCAAGAGCATGAGTAGGCACTGTACCTAGAGAGAACAGGAGCAGGGGTACTAGGAGACAAGCAGGCCAGCCAGGCCGGTGGCCATCCAATCCCAAAGA
Source organism: Colletotrichum horii (assembly GCA_027406005.1). Lineage (NCBI taxonomy): Eukaryota > Fungi > Ascomycota > Sordariomycetes > Glomerellales > Glomerellaceae > Colletotrichum > Colletotrichum horii. The sequence goes on along the minus strand of JANVYB010000001.1, from coordinate 3,552,933 downwards.
CAGGAAGAGGCCAGCAAAGGAGATGCGAGTCGAGACCCAAGAACATCTGCACTGCTGCTGATGGATGAGTGGGAGGAGCCATCGGCGCGCGCGCGCGCGCGTGCGTGCAACATTGAGAGAAAGAAGAGAAGAGAGCCGCCCCCGGACAGCGCCAGACCCGGCGGCCCACGTCGATGTTCAGGAAAAAAAAAGTAGCCGTCAAGTACCGGTACTTTCAAGTTCCCAGGTTCTGGCGGCAGGCGACGAGGGTGCATGGGCGGGCTTTCCAAGTGCCCTGGACGGGGCCCCTTGCATCTAGACGAATAAGGGTTTAGCGGCCTGTTGTCAGTAGACGAATCCTGGGCTAGCTGTGACGACACCGCGGGTCTAAATGGAGGGGACTGACTTTTGTCGTTCGGTTGGCTGCAGTGCGCTAACACGACTTCAGGTACTTGCTCGCATTTTCTCTCAACGGCGGGCGGACCAATTGCTGGTAAGAAGAACGACCTACCTTACCTAGGTAAGGTAAGAAGGTAACTAACTGTTGCTTGTAGTCAGCCACTAAGCCCATCCGTACCGAGCCAACGATTGCAGTGCAGAGGCAGCGTTCTGGATAAAACGCTACCGCCACCCAGCATGTGGCAAGTCGGTGGAAGGTTTGTGGAGAAGGACGCCTACCTTACCTTCAGTATGGTTGGGACGTTGAACCGTACATTGCTGAATTCGGCAACTGTCTTCTCATTCCTGATCATCGCCTTCGATGTTGTCTCTTGCCGCACTGCTAGTCTATCTGTTCCTGTATCCGTTTTGCTTACTGATTGTTCGCCTCTTGCTGCCCTAGGAAGTCGTAATCCCAAGCGTCGGATTGCACTAAAATGGTATGACGCCATCGAGCAGTACGCAGTAGATGCCCCTCCTCTCACACACATATCTTAAGGTACCAATCTAAGGTACCTGCCCACCGCGTGGTTCCTTATGTAACGAAGCTGCTTACCTCATCCTCTCAGTGCCACGTGACCACAGCGTGGACGTACTTACCTTAGGTAGGTTCCATAGGTTGTAAGGTACCTTATCGGACGGCGGTCCGCCTCCGATGTGCCGCTGCCCGGGCTGCTTCGAAGGTGCTGCCGCTGCAGGTGAGGTAGACTCCCGTCTATCTCGCCCGCAAGGTAAGCTGTCGGGCGGACGGGAGAGTGTAGCTTCAAGCAACCTAGTGCGCCTAGGCACTTGCCCTTCTTCAGCACCTCAGTCGGGACAGCTCCATGCGGATAATACGCAGCAAACTAGCTGGCTGGAGTTTGTGGTTGATGTTCTGGTCGTTACTGTGTGTAAGGTAAGGTAGATAATAGTGTAAAGAAGCACGCATCTAATGCAAGGGAAGAATACCCGTTCGCCAACTCTCGCCGAACTGCAGAATCAGTACTCTCGCAGACACGCACGGCGGAATACCACTCTCGGCGGTGCCAATTCGTGTGGCCGCAACCAGAGATCTCGATGCGAGCAAGCCCCAGGACCCTGACATCAGCAAGCATGGCCGTCAACACTCCCAATCCATGCCGACAAGTACCGCGACTTGGGCAGTACCCGGTATTGGACGGACGCCTCTCTTGGGGCAGGGTAGCCGGAGACAACACCTTGGGCCGTGGCCCGTATTCCCACACAGGAACTGCGTTTTTTCCTCTATGTTGAGTCGGACGAAGATGCCTCTAATGAAGTGATCGCAACTGCAGAAAACGATCCCGCTCCGTTCTCTTATGTCCAGCCATCGACGCTAGCCCATGCACGCACCCAGACAGCCCGTACAAGCCCAGGGTCCAGCATTTTTCGGTCGCCCTGTTCGCTGCCGCGCCCACTCAGATGCACCTCGTTTTCCAGATCCAGTGCGTCATGACAGCGCTACTTTTGCCTACAACACCACACGCCCTTTGTACCTTGCCTGCCTTACGTTATGCACATCCCCTCCCCGAAACGCCCTCGGGGACGAACCCAGGCAATCCCCGTGGCCCTGACAAGCGCAGTCGCCGTTGTCGCAGTCGTTCTTCTTCCTTGGACCAATGTGTTGTGTCTTGGATCTCTCAAGCATCTGCAACAAGACTTTTTTGGCCAGCTTCGGTCGTCTGATGGACCCTAGTTCCAGTTGTTACGGCGTAGCCTTAGTTACGGCTGATCGCAGTCCCGGACAGGAAACAAGGACGGCCTCAGGACTCTCTGGCTTATCCCCCAAAACTCGACAATCATTGGTCAACGTGACTACCCTTCACGGTCTAGGATGCGTCGAGCAGCAATCTCGATTTCAGCCTCGCTCAACCATTGTCGTGGCGCAGAGAGGCATAAGACTTCTACTGACGGAACGCGTGCGTCTGTTTTGGGTACTAAGCGAAGCTATCACGCTCTTTCTGTTGCCACGCAACTAGCCGCCCGCGGTCCTACCGCTGTCTCCAGACACCTTGCTTGCCGATGCCGCCGTCACCTGCCTCACAGCAAACTTGGTAGCCTTGTTGCGGAATCCGAGTCTCCCGGCCTAACCACTATCGGCGCTGATCCCGTTCTCTCAAGGCTGCTTGGTTGAGTTCGCCCCAGACTTCAGCACCATAATAGCGTCGCCTCGCAAGCACCTTACCCACAACAGCAATGCGAGACGAGCTCTTGCGCAGAAACTTCTTTTGTTCCGCTGCTTCAGCCTCACATGCTGCCCGATATAACCTGGTTCTCACCGGACATTTTGCGTAATCCCAGTCTCCGATTGAAAGTCCGAAGGCTTGCATATCGTTAGAACGTCGACGACGGGACTAAACACGTTGCCTCGCTTGAGAAATATGCCAACCCAATTGTGTTGCGCCCACAGTACAAAGATCGTGTTGCTAGTTGCCCAGGGGCTGGGGTTTTGACGGAGGCCGGCATGGTTGGCTCATTGTCGTTGCAACAACATTATCTGTGCAACCACATCCGAGATTCGTCATATCGCCTTTGCAACTGAGTTTCCAGAACTGGACCAGATCTTCGGCTCTGGATCAGCCATCGAGACCCTATCAACCCCTCGAACCCCTCCATTCAGCCCAATCCCGCCATTGCGACTCCACTCGGTTCTCGGTCCCCCCCCCCCCCCCCCCCCCCCAGCAAACGCAACCTAAAAATTGAAAGTGAAGGCGGTGGCTTGTTGTCCAGCCGAGTCTGTGCGATGGGAACATGCCACATCTACGCGGCAACGCGTTCCAAACCCATGCTTACCCTCACCGACAAGTCACAGATTAGGAAACTTGCCTTGTGACTGCTAATTCAGCCAGCTTCAGCATCCCAACTTTCACTTTTCGTTTTCTTCTCTCTTCGTCTTTGATTCCCTATCACCTCAACATACAGCTTCTGGGGCGTTCAGTGATTGTCTCTATCTGCTTGCAGTATCGCTTGCCGATTGTTTGGTTCACTTGGTCTTTCTTTCCCCTTAAACGCTGCCCAAACAGCGGTACTTCCGTCCTCAAACTCCCGCTTCAAAATGTCAGCTGAACTTCCCTCGCCCGAAGTCCGGGCCATCATCATCGAACGGCTCTCCGAACTCATCACAGCCATCGAGGCCCACCCGGCCTGGAACCCTGAGAACCCCCACCGTGGGCTCTTTCACGTCTGGGACTTTGTCAACCGGTCCCGGTATATCATGACCGAGCTCGACCACATCCGGGACGGCGAGCCCGTGCAATACCCGGAGCAGATCCGGCAGCAATCTGGTTAGAATAGCCCCGTGGCACTAGCAATAACAAGGAGGAGAGCAGCAAGAGAAAGGGGAGGAAAAAAAAAGGAAGGCGGCAGGCAGTGCATCAATCCACCCCGCACCCGCACCCGCACCCGCACCCGCACCCGCACCCGCACCCGCACCCGCACCCGCACCCGCACCCGTGCCGCCCTGCCTGCTGACCGCGCCAGCGCGGGCCATGCCGAGAGAGCAATTTTTCCCACTAACATGGAGAACCCAGGTCTATCAACCGGTCCCGCCGCTGCGGCCGAGTCCTTTTCCGATGTCTGCGGCCGAGCCGTCACCGTCAACGAGTTGGTCAGCACCCCGCGTCTTCTGACCATGATGGGTCTTCCTCAGGTCGATTATGGCAGCGATGTCGCCTCCAAATCTCGGGCCGTCGTTGAGGCCGTCAACCAGGCCAGGTAGCCAGCGAAACCGAGGCTCTATGGGATAACAAAATTAGCATGAGGAGGGAGCCAAACACTCGGGATTCATAGATAGAATGTTATGTACAGGGAATTGCGGAAGACGGGCACAATGAGAGTGAGCGTCGAAAGGATGCCAAGCAAGGAATATGAAAAACGGCGTAAAGCCAAGAGGATCAAAGAGGAGGATGTAATAATTGATTCTTCCGCGTCGTCACCTGGTGATGTGCTGATCACAGCTGTCCAGGGTAAAAACGCGTGATGAAACAGTGCAACTTGCCAGCGTACCCAAGACATGAGCATCCAAGACTAGACTGTGTGACAGACGCTGTGACTCTCTGGGAAGTAGCATGTTCTTACTCAAAGCCACTCCACACTCGTGCTCGAAGTCATTATTCATGATTTGTACCCGATATGCTCACTGTTTCATACCCTCAACAAGATCATTTCATACGAGATGACCACCGGCCGCAGTTATACAGAGTCCAGAAGCAAATAAACGCAATATTACAGCTCTCATCTAACTCCAGCCCAGCGACCCCGTGCAGTGGCTGACTTATTAATGGCTAACCGTCTGCCAATGTTTCCAAAACAGACGCAACTGCAGAATAAAACACTCAGCATCCAAATCCCCGTTTCGATGGTCTCCTGGCTGGCCAGACCACCCAGTGTCATGGGCTCCGCGTAGGCCCTCTCAGACTCGTTCCGGTAAGTGAGGGATGATGGGGTAGGCATCGCGTCGGGGTTGATGCCCAAGAGCACCGCAGACCCTGTCACCCCCACTGCCATTGACAGCAAAAAGCCGGGTTTCGACCGGTCAATCAGATACCACAGAAATGGGTTGACAAGAGCTAAACTCAATGACACCTGGAGGGTGGAGGCCCAAGGGAGTTTGCGCTGTGGGTTGTTAGTTAACGGGTGCCCAACGGTGCAGACAGTTGGTGACTCACAATGGCAAAGACAATACCAACAAAGGCACCGATACTCCGAACAACTAACGCCCAGTCCTTGACAGGGCTGGCGTCTTCAGAAGACGCGCTTTCCCTTTCTTCCGCAATCTCCTCTTCCTTCCCGAACGTCTCCTCCCACACGCCATCAAACCAAGGGAGCAGGCCGCCGAGAACGACGCCCGATAGACCCCACAATGAGAGATATTGCCAGTCATAACTTGGCTTGATGATGCTTTCGACCTGAAAAGACGAGAATCGATGTTCGTTCTGCAACCGAGTAACCATAACACCGTAACCCATGCCAATGACGAACAGAAGGGCTATTCTGAAGGTTGTGAACAGCGTAGAGGCTGCGGTTGAGGGTGGTGGCTGCTTGGCACCACGATATGAGGAGCGTCGGCGCAGCAGGGTCGAGCGATCCTTCATGAGCTCGAATGTCGTGTCATCCACACTGGGGCGCTTGACGGGTGTTTGTGCCCCTGTTCCCCATGGGGTGTCTGGCTCGTCCCTCTCGTTGCCGTCGCGGCTCCCATAGGTCGTTGGGGAGTATATGCCAAATAACGTGGAGGACGTCAAGTTCATGATCGACTGTGCGCGTGGCAAGGAGCCAGAGTCTGACGAAGCTTGGCCATTGTGCAATCTCGAAAAGTCAAACTCGGGATTCGGGCTTGGGGAGGACGAGGCGTCTTCCGGGGGAGTAGGGCTTGTGTAGTTGAAGTCGAAGGGACGGCGGGGAATTGGCCGCAACAAAGGGGGTCCGTCGTCAGACATGGCGTTCGATTGAGCGAAGCCTGCTACTTGAGCGCGGGTAAGGGCGGCAAAGATGCTCTGCAAGTAAGGCTGTTAGCAGATAGTTCATACGACTTTCACCAAGATGGGCGCTGGGGCGCTTTATGACCTGCTCACGGTAGCGATGATGGTGCGCTTTCGAATTGCCGGCAATGAGGATATGTACGAGGAAATCTAACTCTGCTGGTCAAGGACCGGAAGGATTTTGCTGTCGTCACCGAACTACTTCGGACGAGGAGGAGATTGTCTCGCCTCACGTGGGCTCAGATACGATTCGCCTCAGACCAAGATACGATGTAAGATGGTGAAGGATTGGACGAACGGAGGAGGGCCTAGGTATTGGCGAGAAGTACGTCGAAAGTGTGTGAGACTGCTGTTCGGGGCCGAAATTTCGCTAGGACGTTGAAAGTCGAGAGTCGACTCAGCGGCACGAGACGAGGGATGAGGAGCGGGAGCGGTAGCCCGGAGGAGCTGATGCAGGGCGTCCTCTGCGATATATTGGTGTGCCGGAGAGGAAAGGCGTTGCGGATGCAGACACGACGATAGATGTTGAGGAGGGAAGAATGGGATCTGTAACCCAGAGGGAAGTGATGCTAAAGGTATGCTAATGCGTCTTGCTGACAACAGCGCGGGCAAGTTAATGCTAGGGCGACGGGAATGAAGGAGGCGGCAACGGCATGATCTCTTAGAGGTCAGTTCGCGGAGGCTACGAGCTGTCGGCGTCGGGACCCGTATCCCGCGGCAGCCACCGCAGTATCAGCTTGCTACGACTGTCACTTTTCTGCGTGCGTGCTTCGTGCTACGTGCAGTCGCTTATGGCACGTTTCTCGGTCGGAAAGGCGAGACAAGCCGGTAAAACAGATGCGGGCGACGCGAGGTAGAGGGAGAGAGAGAGAGTGAGAGGGGAATTCCGGCGTGGTGGTGGTGTGGTCTCCGCGCTGTGTGGCTTGGGTGTTCCCGGCAGCGGCAGGTAATGTATTCTGGAGCGGAGGAGTCGTTGCAGCTACACAATGCAGTAGCTGTGCAGGAAGAACAGGGACTGGAATAACCGGAAAGGAGGGGTTCTTAGAGGCTGGGCCGGGCTCGTCGCGACTGGAGAATGGGATGTGGAAAGAGAGACCGGAAGAGACGGGCGAGGAAAAGAGAAATATTCACATGTCTGGCTTTGCAGGTTTGTAGGTAAGGTAGGTAGGTACCTTAGGTATGAACACCTCAGTGTTCCAGCGCGAGGCCCACCACGAGGTACCTACGTTAAGGTGCCCTGCAACTTGTCAGTTTGATGGTACGGCACCCGCAGCAGCTCAGTTCCATTGCACTTACTGCAGTTAACACAACTCAACACAACACAGCTGCATTGAGACACCAGAGGACTTGACCCGACTCAACGAATCCTCCCCCTCTGCAAGTTCCCTTGGGCGAAAAGACTGAACAGGCAAGGATTCCCCCTTTGGCTACTGGTCGGAGGCTGGAGGCTGGAGCTAGGGGACTGGCGCCAAGGCGCAGCTGCATGCAATGGGATTGTCTCCGGTGGAGCCACATGACTGGTGCACGCCAAATTGGGTCCTGAAATGACATTCATGGCCACCTGATTCGCCGCTACCCCACACTCTGCTAGTCCGTTCCCCCCTCCAGCGTCCGTCCCCTCCGTTCCCTTGAGCAACCAGACGGGAGGGGGAGCATCTCAGGGCACCTCGGTGTGTTTTCCCTTCACTTTGCAAAATAGTACATCACTTTGAACCACCAACCACTACCTTGGTCCCCGTGAATATCTACGACCGCAATGGATTACCCCTTACCCCATTGTCCAGGTCCCTGCCTCAAGGATGTCCACGGACGAATCTGCGAATACGCACTTCCGAACAAGTCAAGTCTCGGGTCAGACGGGAGAGAGAAGTTGAGACGGAACCAGTGAGCCAGTTCGCCCGTCCCCGTCGGTCCCTGAATCTGAGCTGTCCGCGTATTTAGCCCCTCAATGCGCTAGGCCCCTGCGAGCGTTGAGAACATCAATGGGGACGGCAAGCATCATACCTTACCCTAGGTACAGAGTATTGAAGAAGAGGAAGGAAAAACATCACCGCTAGAGGAGAAAAGAAGCTACCTTCGAACGGGACTCTAATAATACTCATCTCGGATCTGCACCCAACGGCCACAAATAAACACGAAGGACGAGCGGGAACTGGCGGCAGCCCTACTCCCCGTCGGGTCCTAGCCTTTGCCTCGTCGCGCTCCCTCGTTCAACGGCCCGGGGCAGAGGCATCTCAAGAATGTGAGTGTCTCTTCCTCTATGCATTACACACATCGTAAAAACCGTCCGCACAGACTGACCTGCACGTGAAGCTCCCATGGTTGAATCGCACACTAGACGGCGCCTCTCCATCTCAACCAAAGACAAACGTGCTACCCCGTCTGTGGCCTAGATACGCATATGCAGTATGCGCTGTCTTGCCGAACCTGCGTTTGCCCTGAATCATCTGTCTTCCCTCGTCAGCCCGGGCGAGCGCGGACCTCTCTCAATTGCAGCCTTCAATATCAGGGTCGGCATCGAATCCTTCGGGGCCATTAGGTAGGGGGGAACTGTGCAAACCATTATGCATCAAAAATGCCGCACTGGCAGCTCCATGTTCGCGGGCTCTCCAAAGCGTTCAGTGCTCAACTGCAAGCACTCGTGCGTCAGAAACACGGCTGGGAATAGCATGCCACCTGCAGACTGATGCGAGACACGCTCGACAACGATCAGCGGGACTCCACTCCCGCACGAGCCAATCTTCTCACGCCGCCGTGCCGCTCGACGGTCTTTCAGTCCCATTCCCGTCTTCTCTAGGCCATCTCAATGCACCGTGCCGGCTAGACACCTCGTTCCCCTTCAGTCCGAAAAGTCAACTCGACTAAAATTTTGAATTGATATAATTTTCTCATCCAAATCATGTAGCTGCACGCAATTACTCGTTGTCTTCGTCCTCGGAATCCTCAGAAGCCTCCTCGTCTTCGTCTTCGCTTTCCTCCAGTCCCTCCGGCCGGGGTATCATCGCAAACGCCGCCATACATGTAATGCGGTTTTGTGTGTCGTAGGTTCCCAATAATCTGCCCACTTGCTTGCCTTTTCCTGCAACAAGCTCCTTCATGCCGACCTTCCAAACTCGTACCTTGCCGTCGCTGCTGGCTCCAATTACAACCAAAGCTGTCGAGTCCTTTTCCTTAGTCTCCAATACGGTCATCGTCTTGATGCGGCCTGAGACACCTGCCTCCTTGCCGCCGACTTGGCCAAGCAGCTTGGCCGTTGATAGCTTTCCCTCCTCGCCGGCCTTGTTCAGGTCACTCTCCTTGGTAGAAAAGAACAGGACGCGGCCATCCTCAGTCGATACAGCCAAGAAGCTCTCTTCCGTCTCGCCCTCGATAGGAACATAGAAAATTTCGTGGATCTTGGTTCGGAGCTCGGGCATGACGCGGCACTTGATTTCGCAGTTCATGCCAAACACGGCGATATCACGATCGAAGCCGACCGCAAACTCTTGCTCATCGTCCGCCGAACCCCAGACCACCTTGCGAGCTTCACCAGTCGAGTGCCGTCCTTCTCCAAGCTGTTGCAAGTGCTCTCGACTGAACTCCAAGACAGAGGACTTCTTGCCAGTTACCAGGTTCCACAATCGCATCTTCTGCTCGCCCTTACTGACGCTAATCATCAATTTCATACTGGGATGGATGGCGAAATCGTTGATGCCAGAAGGCGTTCCGCCGAAAGGAGCAGTGTCACCACTGGGCCTGCCCATCACCTTGGGCTTAGGCGCCTTGACGGTCGACAGAACAGACCAATCTCTTGTCCTTGTGATGGCGATTGTCGAGTCCTCACTCGAAGAAAGTAGCTTAGACCTCGTAGGGAACACCAGCTTGGTGATGCTCGATGTATGGTGCAGTAACGTGCCCAGTTCGCGGTTCTTGGGGTTTTCGAGGATTGGGCGGGGAGCAACGGAGGAGAGAAGCTCCTGGCTCTTCCGGCTAGGGGGATGCGCGGATAGGTTGTACAGATTGACTCGTTCGTCGGTGCTTCCTGATGCTAGCAGGACCTTTTGGCTCTGGCCAGGAATGGGAGCTGAAATGGGCGACAAGGCGACGGCGCGGATTGCGGATGTATGTGCGCTGAACAGGAAGGTGTCGGCAAAATCGACGGTCCCCTCAGGCCTGATAGTAGCGGTGATACCGTGCAGAACGCGGTCGTATGAACCGGCGACAATCTGGATTGTCAACTCCTCTGCCGAGGTGCCTTCCTTCGAAGCAGAGCCGTTCGTGGTTGGCTTGGCCTTCTTCGCGGGCGTAGCGCCCTTCGCAGGAGGCGCGCTCGCTATTTCGACTCTCTTTCTTTTGCCAGCCATTTTTGTGGTCTTTTGTGGTCGTCCGTTTTAGAATTTCGAAGGTTCCTGGGGCTGTCGCTAGATCAGATTAAAAGGGGAAAAAAAAAAGGTTGCGACGCTTCTCAGATGCAGCAGGCGGCTCGAGCCTCTAGAGAGAAAACCAAAAAAAAAAAAAAAAATCGGCTTGGGAGCAAGGTCTTATCGCTATCTCGTATCGATAAGCTAAACTGACCATGATCTTCCCCCCCACCAGCGGAATCTGGATCTCGGCTGACCGTTTTCAGTTGTTGAGATGAGAAAGGCCCACTTTTGCCCAGGTGGTGCATGAACGCTCAGGTGGTGCCGTCTGGCGAGAACTGTCCAGCAGCTGCGGTCTAACCAATGACATGAACGGTGGTGCATGGCATTTACCCGACACTTCCCCGACTGATGCATTGCGAAACATGCAACTGTGAACAGGGTGTGCCAGGGTCTTGGGTTAGCTCCCCAAAGCCTTATGCCAGCGCTCCACCACTAACAGCGGCTGATGGACTCTCCGTACCTACCTGACCTACCTTATGCACTGCGTGCTGCCGACTACTTACAATTCTTACTACACATGTTCGATTTCAGCAGGGCCAGCTTGATGGCAACCTAGAATCAAATCATCAAAGACGCCAACACCCGCCATCGACGCCCAAGAATGGCTTAACTGTGCCTTGACCGGGTCGCATCAACGAGTCAATGTCACCGTCGCTCTTCTAATCAAATCCACTAGCTCCATCACCCTCTCACCGTACTCGACCGCCTGCCAACCCTACACCTACCCTGTCTTGACTACGTCCGGCGGCGACAACCTCTTCTCCTAGCCGACGACCACTACTGCAAGTCCATCCCGTCGATATGGCATCCTATGGCCATCATATGCCCGCAGCGGCACCTCGAGCAGCCCATCCTGCCACCTATGGCGCCCCAATGCCTGCCCCGGTCCCTACCGCCCCTGCGGGCACTTTTGCTCCTGGAACGAAGATACAAGTTGGAAACCATAGGGTGGTGATTCAGAAATATCTCTCTGAGGGAGGGTTCGCACACGTCTATCTGGTCAAGCTCCCGAAGCCCATCGATGGTACAGACATGGCTGTCCTCAAGAGAGTGGCTGTACCCGATAAGGAGGCGCTGCGGAGCATGCGAACCGAGGTCGAAACCATGAAGAGGCTCAAGGGTCATCGCCCAATCGTTACATACATCGATTCTCACGCCTCCGAGATGCGTGGCGGCGGCTATGAAGTCTTCCTCCTCATGGAATTCTGTGATGGGGGCGGTTTGATCGATTTCATGAATACACGCCTTCAGCATCGCTTGACCGAGCCCGAGATCCTCCACATATTCACAGACATCGCCGAGGGCGTCGCCTGCATGCACTACCTCAAGCCACCTCTCCTTCACCGTGACTTGAAGGTCGAAAACGTGCTCATCGTCAGCCATGGCTCCCAGAAAAAGTTCAAGGTCTGCGATTTTGGATCTGCTGCTCCGCCGAAACCTGCGCCGCAAACCGTCGTCGAATGCAGGCTCATGGACGAGGACGTACAAAAACACACCACCATGCAATACAGGAGTCCCGAGATGATTGATGTCTACCGCAAGCTTCCCATTGACGAAAAGTCCGACATTTGGGCCTTGGGTGTGCTGTTGTACAAGCTGTGCTACTACACTACCCCGTTCGAGGACCAGGGCCAGCTGGCTATCCTCAACGCAAGTTATAGATTCCCTAGTTATCCAGTCTTTTCGGATCGCCTCAAGAAGTTAATTGGTAAGTTTCCACGACCCGGGCCAGAAGCCATGCCTAACGAGAGACAGCTTCCATGCTGCGCGAGAGCCCCGCGGCTAGACCGAACATCTATCAGGTTCTGCGCGAAGGCTGCGCCATGCAGGGTCGCGATGTTCCTATACACGACGTAGGTTATTCCATGAAACCTTCCAACGAGTGGCTCACTGATGATAATGGCGTAGATCTACTCCGGAAAGCAACGTTCAGAGCCACAGAGCAGACCCGCCGCAACGGAGTCTGCGGGGGCCAAGCCAGTAGTCGGTGCCGTGTTTGCCCCGGCGAAGCAAGAGGAGCAGGTCCTTCCGGACATTGTGCCCATGAGGAGAGGCAGACTTCCGGCGTCCAGCCAACAGCCTCAGGCTCAGCAAGCTGCAAAGCCAAGCCCGTCTCCCATGCGCGTCACGAATGGAGACCCATTCGCTGCTCTAGACACACCAGCTGCCCCAACGGCGGCGGCTGCTCCTGCTCCTGCCGCAGAAGTCGATGAATTTTCATCCCGGTTCCCCTCTTTAGATCAGTTTTCTCTGCTCCATGAGTCCGGATCCAAGTTCAACTTTGACTCGCATACCCCCCCTCCACCGCAGCAGCAGCGAAGCCCGGCCCAGCAACCCGCTGAGAAGCCCGCAGACACGGCGTTTACAGCTGCGCGCTCGCCTCCCAAGAACCAGGAGCCAGTTCGCCCGAGGACAGTTGCGCCAACGGGAGCTTCCTCATACACACCGCCGACGGTGAAGTCTCCTCCACTGGGAGCCGTGGGCTTGACGAAAAATGCCTCGGCTCCTACACAGCAAGCCGAGATGAGCAGAGCGCATGCTATTATCAACAAGAACCCCGAGCTGCAAGCTATTTCGTCTCAATCCCAGTCCCATGCTCATGCCCAAACTCCGTATCAGGCACCGCCATCGAGATACGTGTCGACTGGCACAATGACGAATACGCCGCCTCCGGAGCAGCAGCAGGCCCGTGAGCCAGCGCCTATATGGCGAGTACCCACGACAGACCCCAGTCGGTCAACAAGCCTTCCTCGTCAGTCCGAATCGAGTCTCCCCAGTCGTTCGGCAACGGACGATCCAGTCCCTGGCTCTATTCCACGGGTCCCTTCATACCAGTTCCGGCCGAACCACGTGCGGCATCCATCATCATCTCGTCCGTCGCTTGAGGGCGGGCGCCCAAGCCTGGATCTTCTCGACTCAAGCGCCCAAAGAAGATCCATTGACGGTCGCCAGCGTCCGGTAAGCACGCATCTGGAGTCGAACCTGGAGTTTCTTCGCGAGAAGGAAGGATCCTCAAAGCCATTGCCCTCTCCGGGTTTGATGTCTCCAAAGTTCCCGGACAGAGTGCCATCTCCTGCGGTGCCCGCGGAGCTGGAGCAGGAGGAAGCCCACATCGAATCAAACGTTGAGTTCCTGCGCAGTATGGAAGAGTCGAAATCAGAGAGGAAGGAGTGGGGCGCGAAGCATGGCAAGCGCGGTAGTCTTAGCTCCCTGTCTGGGACTAAGAACATCTTGGCTGGAAAGTTTGGAGATGCATTCAAGCGGTTTGAAGGAAATCAGGCCCCGGCGCCCGCTCGAACGCCGTCACCGCTCAAGCAATTAGATCGCCCGACACTCACCCCAATCGAGGGTTCAGAGGCTACTGACGGCCGTACTGATGACGGCAAGGGCATGGAGGAAACTGAGGACATGACTCCCGCCATGCGACGAGAGCTCGAACGGCTCCGGCTTGAGGAGGAGGAGCGCCGGGTCGAAGCAGCAGCAGCAGAATACCGGCAACGATTCACCAATCAAAGCTCAGGTCCCGGCGGGCTGCCGAAGAGCATAGGCGGCGTCTCGCGAGCCGTCAGCATTCAGAACAGAGTGCAAAATCTGTTGAATGAAGGCCAGAAGTCCTCAACGCAGGTCCCTCGTACTGCGCAGGGCTACGGAGCCTACACCGACAACTCACCAGCCCCAAACCGACTGGATAAGCAGCTTCCTGAGATTCCCCGGAAGCCGGTCGGCGGTGCCAAATCTCGATCCGTGACACCCTCTAACACACAAGATGTTGCTGTCCATAAAGTGCGGCCTTCCACCAGCGACCCTGTTTCACAAACGGGGCGAAGCACTCCTGGGCCGAGGCCAGTGGCACCGCGGAAGCCGATGCACCTAAATAGCTTGCCGACCGGTGGCCGATCAGGCTCGCCACCGAAATCATCACAGGCTCCCTCGATGTCCTCCGATCACCTTGTTGGCGTAGGACTCCCCGGTCGACCAGTGATAGAAATGTCGGCCAGGGAGAAGGAGGACTATTTGCAAGACTTCTCGAAGCGATTCCCTAGCTTGGGCTCCATCGAGATGGTTGAGCGTGACCTCGCGGCGGAGGCGGGCGAGCAGCGACCGGCAAGGTAAATCGCCTTGCATTTTGCGTTTGTGGCTAAGCACGACAGCGAAGCCTACTAAGACAGGCGAGTTGGGCTAGACTTGAATATACACACACTGATCAGCAAGCGTATAAACTGTCAATTCATGTGTGCGAATATCGTTGTATTGAGGACTAGAATATACACTTGATCATGCTCTGGGTAGAGCATGCCGAAGGCAGTTGGGCTCATCTTTCTTGTATATACGATTGTAGAACACTGTTTCAACGCGATTTGTCCAATTGAGCACCCAAGCACGTGTTTTCTGATCGTGATGAAAGCCTCGACAGTCGTTGTACTCTAACACAGCGATGCAGGATTACTGGAAACAAGTAACGATTGGTATCTTTGAATTGAGATTACATTTAAACTTTTTAAAAACGACGTAATAGACCCGCAGTCTTATCCCCCATTCTCCGTTTACACTTCCGCAATTCAACTTTTCCTTCGGCTTGTCGGTCATGGGCCAAAGCTACACACATGGTTCGCCATCAAATCCGATAAAACATTCGCTGTCCATCTAGAACAGAGCGCGGGCAACCCGTCGGGGAAGGTTGGCCCACGTCTTCTCAGGCATGGGCTCGTCGCTGGGATCTTGGAGGCGGACGCCCGACTTCAGATCGATGTCCTTGAGCGGCACGTACATGCTTGTGTCGCGGGAGATCACCTTCCAGAGCAGATACAGGAAGATGACGATGGGAGCGGCGAGGTACTGGGTGAAAAAAGCTTCGGCGTCAGGGGTGGCGTCAGGGGAGGGCTGATGGATTTGTTAGTATACCGCTGAATCACTCAGGGGTTATAAGAAAACTCACGTATAGAGCGTTGTAGAAGGTGGCAATGAGGCAAATGAAGTTCAGGCCCAGGCCAATGACACTACCCCAAATACCAAGAGGCACCTTGTAGGGGATCTGCTCAAGAGTGTAGCCCTGCAGCTTCCAGGCCAGACGCATGCGGATGTGGGCCAGGCAGATGGAGCCCCAGACGAAGAAGTATGACAGACCGGAGAGGGCGAGGAGCCAGCCAAAGACGGTGCTGCTGTCGGCCGACTCGCCGATGAAGGCCAGCAGGCCAAATGCGAGCTGGATGAGGACGCACCAGATGGGCCGACCCGCCTTGTCGACATAGGCAAGGACGCGGGGGGCCATGCCACGCTCAGCCATAGCCTGCATCGTGCGGGTGGATCCAAAGGTGCAAGAGTTGGCGACACTAATGACGGAGATGGTGATGACGGCGTTGAAGATGGAGGGGAGGACGTTGATACCGGCGTCCTGGATGGCGAGGACGAACGGAGACGCCTTGGTGTTAGCGCCAGAGGAGCCCATGAGACGAGGGTCGTTGGCGGGGACGATGAGGCCGAGGATGAAGAGGTTGACGATATAGAAGAAGGCGATACGCCAGAAGACCTGCTTGGAGGCAGTGGGAATGGCCTTGCGAGGGTTTGTGGACTCGGCAGCAGCTAGACCGACGAGCTCGGTGCCGCCAAAAGCAAAAGCAGCAACGACGAAGACGCCGGCGAAACCGTTGAAGCCGTTCTGGAAAGCGCCCGGGTCGTGCCAGTACTTGGCACCGAGGTAGCCCTTGTCACCGACGCCGCCGCAGTTGATGACGATACCGAGGATGATGAAGCCGGTGCACGCCGCAATCTTGATGATGGAGAGGATGAATTCGACTTCACCGTAGCCGCGGACACCAAAGATTTGGATGATTGCAAGCAGGACGAGGAAGACTGTGACCCAGACACCCATGTTGATGTCGTCACGCCAAAACTTGATTGTGATACTTGCTGCGACGAGTTCGAAGGGAAGAACGGTGAGCCAGGCGATGGCGTAGTCCCAGCCCATGGCGAAGCCCCTGATAGGTTGTTAGTCTGGCGATGGTTCAGGAGATAGTGATGGAAACGCACCAGGACGGGTCGACGAAGCGGCAGACGTAGGTGAAGAAGGCACCGTTGACCGGGTAGAGGACAGCCATTTCAGCGAGGGCCTGGGTCGTGAACATCAACATGATTCCGACAATCATGTAGCCGATGACCTAGAACCTCTATGTTAGATGCGAGACTGTTCGAGATGGATGTTCTAAGCCCATACCAAAGCGGCCGGACCACCAGTTCGCAGAGCACCACCAGAACCGACGAAGAGACCTGCTCCAATAGCACCGCCTGTCCAGAGTGTTAGTATTTGCGGAAGCGTAGCTGTGGTAGCGATGAGACTGACCAATGGCGATCATCTGCATATGGCGACTACGCAGGTTGCGCTGGAGGGGCTCGCCCTTGGTGACGACGCCAACCTCCTCATCGTGGGATCCCTCATAGCCGTTGTGGCTGTCCACCACGGGATCCTTGGCGTAGTGCTTCTCGTCGTCGACGACGGGTTGGGAAGACATGATGGCGAACCGGAATCAGATGGTGCCACCTCCTCAGAATGGTTGATGGGCAGTGCGAAGAAGGACGAACCGGGGACGACGATTCATCCAAGCTTCTTGGGGGTGCCAAGAGGTCCCTGATATATACCCTCCAGATCGAGCAGGGCAGCTTGTCTGAGGGCTGGGAAATGACCTCTGATACGGGACACATAGACTACTATTGGGCCCCGTAGTCTGCAACGGAGTAGTACCAGGACAATGGGGACAGGCCATACTGCTCCCCCGGGTTCGCCGCTGCGTTAGACCCCTTGGGACTGCTATGCTCACGCGCGGCAGAATGAATCGTGCGGGCTAGACCCTTAACACGTCGAACGAAGGACGAAGGTAGACGAGACAAGCTTTCGTCCACGATAAGACCAATGTTCATTTCCCCAGGTACACTAGAGACCAAATCAGTGGTCCCGGGCGACAGGGGAGCCAGGCCTGGGGTGGTCCCATTGTCACCCGGCGCGGCATGCGTATGGCTAGACAAGGACATGGGATGAAGTTGAGGTTAGCTTCGTTCGGCCAAAGATACCACAACTACCCAAAGATTGGCGATGGTGGTGGCAGCTCGTTTGGTGTTTGGGGTTAGGTCGAGAGAAGCGTCGCTGATTGGGTCAAATCGGTTCGATATCTTGGCTTTCTCGGCGATACTCTGGGGTGTCTCTTCCCCCGGCGCACACCTCCACCTCTTCCCACAGGCCAGCCAGCCCCTGCTCCATGCCCCTGCTCCTTGATAAGACTGCCTGCTCACTGGTGCGCACTTGCACGGCAGCAGAGTTTAGTTACAGATAAGGCAGGTGATTGAAGGTTTGGGTTTTATACGAAAGTAATGTCGGAAGAACTGCTTCTGCGCGTTTGGTACCTGGTCTTGAACAAGCGCTCGTCTTTGAAGTTTGGGCCTTGCGTGATATAATGCTTTTGGCGGAGTAGACACGAGATGAACGCCGTCTTTCTCTCCCTCTCCCATTTGACGTTGGGTAGACGGGGCTGGTGCAGCGTCCGGTCTCATGCTCAGAGTGACAAAATGCCGTCGTTGGCGTCTAGTAAGGAAAGGGTTAGATGCTCCGAAGGTCTCAAAGAGTTACACCCGGGGGCGATAACGCTCAGCACGCGATGCCCAGTGCGCCAACGACGCCTCCCGGGTGGCCGCCACTATCTGGGATAATTGCCGCATGCTAGACGCTCGTCCTTCTTCGATTTGTTCTAGAATGCTGCTCGGTGTGGCGTGCGGCAGGACTTATGAAGGGGGGCGGGAAGGAATGATCGGTTGGTGGTGGTTGGATTGCGGATGGCCGCGTACGAATAGCGTCCCCGATGTAAACTGACATGGCGCCATGATCTGACTCGGGGCAACCTGGCTAGCAATCGTGCTCAACAACTTCTGGTCCTAATTCGGAATCGATTTGACAGGCCGTGGGGTGACAGACTATCGAGAGTGCTCAAGGCAACAAGAGACTGAGAGCTTGTCCTCCATCTCCCGTCATTTGCGAATTGGGCGAGATGCAAGACTGATAGGATCGTTAGATGAAGCCCTCAAGTCCCCGCTGCGCCGAGAGAAACCAAGCTTTTGCAGCAATACGGGTCCGAAGCAACCATTGGCTCGATCCAGGGCCAAGAGGTCGGGAGATCTGTACTATGGTAGTCGCTCTTGGCCTCTAGTGCTTCTCCCAACGTCCACCCACCGCCCCCAACGCCGCCCGAGAGACTTGTTCCAGACTCATTGGTGCTTCCTATATGGGTAGGATTTCTCGACTCCCCTTGCCGAGATGCCGTGACCATGAGTGTCTATCCAAGCGACGCACCTGAGTAGACGGACGAAGCGAAGTATTTTATTCAAGATTCCAGGCACATCCTCATCCCGAATAGGAATGTGCATTTTGCTTAGGATTCGCCCGCCAGCCCGCTGCTTTGGGGTACTCTGCCCATGATCTCGTGGAGCGATAGCCTCGCAAAGATCCGGGGAAGTTGTGGCCATTTCATTGTTTTCCCGTCTGTCCAGGCATGCACCTGGCTCGTCGAACTTCGAACGGAACCAGGTTGGTGGAACCGTTGATCTTTGCGCGATTCACGCCGACTGTATGGACAGGCCGCTCGGTTGCCGGATAAAATACAACGAGTGGAATAGCGGACAAATCAGTTTCTTCAACTATCTGCTATCAGGGCTAAAGATTGATCTGCTGATAGCCATTCCCTGCTATCGCAGAGCTCGGACTTGCCGAGAGGTGAACCCCCGCGCGTCAGCGTGACAACCGGTTGCGCGTACGTACAGCAGCCGGGCGTCCAGAAGCGCCGGAATGCTACTTGGTTGCTTCGCCTGCGACTTGATTCGCCTTGCCGAAGAAGCTTCGCATTCAGCTCTCATACCTTCAGCTCGGGACCTCATCAAGCAAGCAGGCGAACGGCAGCATGAATTCGCATTGCCCCGATATCCAGCTCGTCCTTGCATACACTAGAAGGGTTCTAGTGACCTTCTAGCTGAAGTAATCTGCAGATTGCCATCCCTGGTGAAAACATACCCACGATGCGTACAGACTGATATTTCACTGGGCCCCTGGGTGAGCGGGCGAGAACGCTGCAATGCTAGCAGTGTGGTTCAACATGGCGCAGGCGAGCAGCGATGTAAGTGGCCAAAGTTACAATGCCTAGTCCCGAAGTGCGTCTCTACTAAGCAGCAGACCTGGATGAGGCATCTCAGCCCAACGTAGACAGTGGAGCGAACGTGTAACCCTCCAGCTGGGGCGTTTGCAGCGGTTGGATATGCCCCTGCTGATACAAAACAAACCAGACGGCGTCAGGGTTGATCACTTCCAACGCTTGGCGTGCCTCGTGGTTCTTCTCGAGGACATCTGCCAAAAGCTCCAGGAACTCATCGAACATTGCTTCCTCAATTCGAACATGAGACGCAATTGCTATCAACAGGCGGACAACAGCCTCCCAGATCTGTGCTGCCTGGGCAAATTTGCCTAGTCCGCCAGATACCGAGCTGGTAGCCACGTCAAGAGATCGTTGGCCCAGCAGATCGTTGCCAGAACGGATAGGGATGATGATTCCCTGACTCGCAGATGCGGCCATATTGCCTGACTTGTTGGTATCTTGATCGGGCCTGCTCTGATTCTGAAAGCGGCCTGCTTCCGTCTTTTTGGCCCTGCACCACTTGCCCAGCCCGTCCCACCACTCTGTCTTGATTCTGGAGCTCAAAAAGTCTCCGGCAGTGGCGCATAGCATAGACAGAGCATTGCACGCTGAGATGGTTACGAATGCCTCCTTGTCGTACATTCTGCTTTTGACAACCGGCCAGACGGCATTGATGAGAGGCAAGAACGAGTCCTCGTCGCCAGAGAGTGCAGGAGACACGGTTGTCAAGAGGTCTAGCAAAGATTTGCGCAAGGTAGGACTGGGGGAGGTAAGGTAATACTGGGTCAAGGTTGTGATCTTTTCGAGAAGCGCGTAGGTCGGGGTTTTTGATGGTTTCTCCTTATCAATCTGGCTATTCGCCTCGTCCACATCCTCGGTGTCTTTGTCTCCTTGGGTCTTTTCCGGGCCCCAAGGCTGTTGTGGATGCGATGAATTAAGTTCTTCCCCGTCTGCATTCTCCTGTTCTCGCTTCTCCCGTTCTTGACGCCTTCTCAGCAAGTCGATAATATCGGCAATCGTGGTGGGCTTGGAGGCGACTTTCTTGTGGCTGCCTGGGCCATTCCGCCGGCCTTCGAGCAGGAGTTTGTCTGATTTTGCGCCTTGGTCGACGATCTCTTTCAGGACTGAGAAGAGGCTCTCCACGAAGATGGGATACCCGTGGTAGTTTTCCAATGCGGCAAAAATGGACGCCACCACGTCATCTAGATATGGAAGCAGGCGCGGACCTGTCAAGCTAGTCATCATCACCAATACCTTCGTGGACGCCGGTGAAATGTCAAACGTGTTGAGGCGTAACGAAACTGAATTGATCATGTAGTCGGCATTCTCGATGACGAGGTCGGACACGCTTTTATACCCACAGGAAGCGGCCAGGATGTTCAGTGTTGTAATAGCGTGACCTCTCAGCCGATCACTTGTCGAGCCCAGAAATGTTGTGATGGGGTATAGTACGTCAATGAGCTCTGGCCTGAAGGCTTCTCCTGATCTTGACGCAGCAAATGCAGTGACCTCGAGTGCGGTTGCCTCCAACCTCCAGTCCAATTCAGATAGCTCCAAGTGGGAGTCAAGAACCATAACAGCAAAGTTGTAGAGTTCCTCGAAGACCACGTCGGCCTCGTCGCCTGTCGAACTTAGCGAAGAGAAGTCCAGCAGGTCATCCAAGTCGCTGGCGCGCGACAGCGCCACTTTGAGAAGCTCGAAGCTTAGCCAGAATGAAGCTGTCTGTGCATCGCCTGTTGCATCTCGGGCAAAGTCCAGCATCTCCGCTGCAATTTTGGCTTGCTGTGATGCTGGTCCGACTTGAGACAACAGGTCGAGCATCGATGACCGTGTGCCTACCTGGCTGTCTTGGTTTAACAGAACATTCTGATACTGCCTGGAACTTGTTTCTGCCTTTACAATATCTCGGCTATACCACGAAGAGTCTGCTGAAACCAGATCCATGACTTTGCCTTGTTTGGTACCGCTCACGAGAGAAGTTACACTGTCTCTCAGGGCCGCGGCGATGGATTCATCAAGAAGGGACGAATCCAGCTGAAGGCTGCTTATCATGGACATTCCCTTTCTTAAATTCTGTATGGCAGTTTGTTTGTTCCACTCGTCAGCGGACAGCATGATCCTGGGCAAGCTTGTGATCCAATTGTAGCATGTAACCTTGACGATTTCTCCGATCTCAGGGTATAATATTGCCAGATCATGTAAACTCGTTGTCGAAAGTGACTGAACTTGGTCAGCTGGAGATAGGACCATTGCTGTTTCAACGAGAATCGAAGCGCAATTCTCTAGCGAGGTATGACACTCGTCAAGAAGGCCGAGTGACAATGCTAGCAATGCCTCGTGTACATCCTCGGAGTCGTGATTGCGTAGCTTTAGAACAGTTGCCATGGCCAGCTTAATCTGGGAAGCGGTTGCATTGAGCCACGATAAGCTCAAAATCTGTGTCTTCTCCGCTTCGGACTGTTCCTGAGCAGTCGATTTGGCGATTATGCTTCGGGTCTTGACATCGCCTAGGACCTGTATAAGGACCAGTCTCAAGCTCTGAATCGATGCCACGAGAGCACGCGTCTTTTCTCTCTGGGGCTTGGCAAGAAATTTTGTCAACGAGGAAACAACGCCGGGAAGGAACGAAGCTAGAGCAGCATGGTCCCTGATACCGGTGTAGAAGCAGCTGAGGGTTCGGAGGGCTTCGAGTTGAATCGTCGGTGTCCTTCCGTTGGTAACGCAGTTGAGAATAACGGTAACGGTATGGCCAAGAGTAGGCACCATTTTCTCTTCGGTCAGGGCCGAAGCGGCCTTGACCGACGATCCGGTCACCGTGACTAGGGCGGTCAAAGCCCTCAACGACTCAAGCTCGGTCTCCTCAGGAAGATCGCGTGTTTCATCCCTGCCCGGAACTCCTCCAATGATGAAAATGAGCAGAATCAGAAGCTGTTGCATGATCTCGGGCGAGATGTTTGAATTCCAGCCGTGAATGATGATGATGGTCAAACACTTGATTGCGAGTTCCACAAGGCGCTTGGGGTATTTGTCCTGGTTTCTAAATACGTGGGAAAGTGGGAAGAAAACGTAATCAGCGAGTTTCTCGTCCATGACTGTCGCATCTCGGTTGATTTGGTCACTGAGAATGCGGAAGAGTTCGGTGGTCAGTTCTGTGAGGCGCCGAAAGGATGATGATCCCTCCGGAGGCCGGATGGCCAACTGGCTGATCGAAACACAACATGGCTTGAGCTACAGGTATGTATTAGCCTTGATCGTGGAAGTATTTGCGGGTGCGAACCTGTTGGAAGAACTCGTTTCGGGCTGGGGTCGAGTTTCCCGAGGCGGTTGCCATGATGAGGATATTTCATCCCAGTCCGGAGACGATGCCTCAGTTCCTGCACTCCAGGGCTGCCTGACTTATTCGATCTCTGAGAGGTTTAGTCTTCTAATAAAGTTGCTAAATGAAGGCAGTTGGGCGCGCAGGGATATGTGGGTGTAGTCGGGATGCGAGCCGCATCATACTCTTGAAGCCTCGTGACCTTGAGCATTTCAGGCAGGAAGACGGTGATGGAGGCAAACCCAGAATGCGAAGCGGTGCAGCTGGACCAATCGGGAGGCTGCCATGTGGGGCATTCCCAGTAGGCAGCGGTGCCATCAGTGGCCACCGCGCTCTCGGCGCCCTGTACAATGTAAGAGCATAGGTGCCTTACGTACCTTACGTAGGTGGGAACTTGAGGTAGCTCCACTACCTTCAGGTCAGTTAGGTACCTAAGGTACCTTACCTATACACTGTGTACCTCTAGAAATCCAACCCTCATTACCTTCAAAGTAGGTAGGCACATAGGGGCCTACATCATTTTGAACAGGCTCCCCACGATTACAGAACTCCTATCACGACACGTCTCACTGCAAGCCGCGCGATTTTCACTTGCTGTGTTGTTTCCCACAGGAGCTCCTGATATCTCTTGTGATATCCTGTTCAATATTACATAGGCCATGGCTCCAGGACCTTTCTCTTGCGTCGTGCACCCTTACGACTCACCAACTTCCAATGCCACCACCGCTTACGAGGTAGGGCCGTCAGGCTCGAATGCCATACTGTTTGTTGGCGGCCTCGGAGATGGGCCTCACACCGTTTCTTATACTCAAACTATAGCTAAGAATCTGGAGGCTAAGGGTCTGGACTGGTCCGTCTTCGAGATCAGAATGAGAAGCTCGTTTACGGGGTACGGTTATTCGAGCCTGAAGAACGATGTCGAGGACATTTCGGCTCTCGTAAGATATCTCCGAGGTATCGGAAAGAAGAAGATTGTCCTGATGGGACACTCGACCGGATGCCAGGTGCGCAGGTCATCTTGAGATCAATAACAGTGGAAACTTCAGCTCACGTCTTTAGGATTCTGTCGAGTACACCAAGCACAAGAAGGATCCTGTCGACGGGTTCATCCTCCAGGGCCCGGCATCCGACAGAGAAAGTATTGCCGACTTCATCACACCGGAGCTGTACAAGAGGAGCATGCATCTTGCAGAGAACATGATTGCAGAGGGCAAGGCGGGCGAGGCCATGCCTACAGACCACCTGCCGTCCTTGTTTGATACGCCCATCACGGCGTATCGTTGGCACGCGCTGGCGGCCAAGGGGTAAGCCACCACACAATTTCTGCTGACGCTCAATGCTGACTTAGCCAAGCGGCGATGATGACTACTTCTCATCCGATCTCGACGAGTCGTTCGTGTCTTCGGTCTGGCAGAGGTTCGAGCAACCGGTGATGGCTCTGCACTCGGCCGAAGATGAGTTCGTCCCGGCCAGAATCGACAAGCAAGCTCTTATCGACTCGTGGAAGAAGACGAGCCCGAAAGTGCACCATTTAAGCGGGGTGATCCCAGGAGCAAGCCATGCTGTTAAGCAGCCAGAGGCCCAGGAATGGTTGGCAGTCCGCGTGATCGAGTTCATCCAGCAAATTTGAATCCAGGAACAGCTTTGTCCGGTCCGACTGGGTTGGCCAGGTCGGCGACAACGTGGCTTGCAACCCTGGCCTCGGTGGCCACCCAAAAGAATAACTGAACACCAAGATACCTCTAGAGCATAGAAGGAATGCAAGGATGAACACGCGTCAACTTGGTCATCTTAAATGAACTTCTTCACCAGTAGGAAGAGCTTCTTTTACCTTGCTACCTAGGGATGCTTCTCCCCGCAGTGCCAATGAGCGAGGTCGGCGATAGGCAGGCAAGTTCGTGTACCGAGACCCACTTACTCGGGCAGAGGTGGCGGCGATGCTCAATGCAGGTCGCCGACCCCAAGAATCCGTTGCCCGATTATGCGATCGCGGGCGCCGCGAATACTTAATCCCTTGGAAGCTCAAGCCCGTCAACATCCACAGACTACACACGCTATCCTAAAATCGATCATCGCAGAGCTAAAGCTCACATTTTACAAACCACAACTTACCATCACCGCCGATTATTGGCACTACAAATTTCCTACCTCCAACTCTTCCCGTCCTTCAATATGTGTTTCGGAGTCACTTGCTCAACTTGCTGTAAGTTCGACTCAACAACTCCGACCCCGTTCAGCAACTCAACTCGTATGCTGACAGCCTGCTAGCAAAGGCAACCTGGCGTGGTTGCGGCCAGCACATCCCTTCGGCTCTGAGCGGCGTCCCTGAGGACCAGTGGTGCACATGCACGCCCAAGGTCACGGTCAACGGCAAGGAGTACCCGCCGGCAGGTTCAGTATCGATTCCTGGTATGTCTTGGCTGAGCAGCTTGTTTGGTGGGGGCAGTTTGAATGACAAGGCGAAGCAGGAATCTAAGAGGCGGGGAGAGCTATGATTCCTGCGCTGTTTAGGGCTTCACGGCGAGACGACCGGTGTACAATAGTGTGCGGCTGGGTCGAGTTGAGGCGTTGCATGGTGGATGATGAATGGGTTTGTCAAGTGAATGTACGGTCCGGTGCCAAAATCAAAGCAACTCCGCGGCAAGGGTGGAGGATGGAGGGGTTGTCATTGCAATCAATGCACCGTTTGGTGCCCCTCACCTCTCCATTTTGGGGTTCTAGTGGGTACCGGTTACCTAAAACGCCTTGCCTGTGCTTGGTCATCTACGAATAGAAACGCGCTGATTGAATAGCACCCATCGTCGCCGGCCCGGAGCTGATAAGAGGTCCCGGCGTCATTTGTGCTCCGGCCCATGGACCACGGCGCCTTCGTTTCCTGTTGGAAGTCGCTATCCCTCTCTCTTTCCACACCCTGGCCATCCCTTCGGATTTCCTGGAGGCAAGATTTTGTCATGCTGCTTCTGTCACCCATCGTCCTGGGAGCGGCCTTCGTTGTCCTCACCCTTGTCCACCTCGCCCGCTGTGTTTCTTCCCCGTTATGGAGACTGCCCGGCCCGAGGTCATCCGCTTTTACCTCCTTACTTCTGAAATGGCATGAGTGGCACGCCCAAAGGACCAAGTACATCCACCGCCTTCATGAGGCATACGGTCCCGTCGTCCGTATAGCGCCGAACGAGGTGGCTTTTACTTCCTACGATGCTGTCAAGGAGATATACTGCTCTGGGGGCAGCGGATACGACAAGACGGAGTTCTATAACCTGTTCAGAGTTTATGGCCGGAGGTAGGAGCAAAGCAGTATTTGTTTCCAGGCGGTCTCCCTGTCTCACGCGCGCCTAGGACAATGTTCACTACCCTGAACAAGGAAGATGTACGGCCCCCGACCTACCCTGCCGAAGGATAAGAGACTCATCGAGTGTGTGACACAGCACGCCAAGCGTAAGAGAATCATCGCAGACCGCTACGCCAACAGCAACGTGCTGCGCCCGGCACCCTTAAGTGGGATCCAGGAAAGGTCCCTCAACTTCATCAAGCGATGCGAGGCCTCTGTGGGCAAGAGCCATGACATTTTTGTAAGTTCTCGAGCAACGGCGGCCGTCATCCCGCGCGGCAGTATGCTCACCCGGCGTAGATGAGCCTGCACTCATACGCCTGCGATTGCGTCACACATCACTTGTTCCACCCGTACGGCACAAACTGCCTCCAGGACACCGCGGACGAGGAGATGATGCACCAGGTCGCCGCCGACGACAGCCTGCAGAACCGTCTGGTTCAGTACTATAGCCCTGCCCTGCACAAGGCGTTATCTGGGGTGCTGTACGCCTTTGCCAAGCCACGTGAGACGCCTCTCGCGGACGACTTCGTGATGGAGTCGAGCAGGCAGCCCGACCCGGCGCCGTTCACGCTGCTAAGCCGTCTGCACGAGAAGTCGAGCGACTTGGACCAGACCGACAAGGCGGGAGAGAATCTGGATCACATGGCGGCCGGTATTGATACCACGGGCGACGGGTTGTGTTTTCTCATGTGGGAGCTCTCGCAGCCCAGGTCCATGAAATTTCAGGAGATGTTGCAGCGGGAACTGCGGGAGAACCCCGGGGTCTCGTTTGATAAGCTGCCATTCCTGGATGCTGTGGTGCAAGAGGGGCTCCGAGCCTTCCCCGCCATCCCCATGTCCCTTCCCCGGTATGTGCCCCAGGGTGGTCGCACAATTGACGGGCACTTCATCCCGGAGAAGACCATCGTGAGTTGCCAGGCGTACTCGGTTCATCGGATCAACATGGATGTCTTTTCCCGGCCAGAGTTGTTTGATCCTGGCCGATGGATGGAGCCGACGGGGGACGCGGAGAGGAAACGATTGATGTTTGCATTTGCCAACGGTGGCCGGGGGTGCGTAGGAAAGCAGTGAGTTTTTCCTTGTGTGCAGCACATACTTCACGCTTTTCCTCGACTCAAAAGGCTGATTCTTGACCGTGTAGCCTGGCACTGGCCGAGATGAAAATTCTCTTGTCGGACATTTACTCTCGTTACACGACACTTCCTGAGACATCGATGACGGCCGAATCGATGGCCATGTCTGACCAGCTCATCTCGTCGCGACCCCTGGGTCAGAAGTGTTTGCTGCAGTTTGTTCCTATTGCCGAGAAACGAGAGTGATCGGCGCACCGGAACTTGTCCTGGCCAGGTTTGATAGAGCTAGCAATGACGGGGCGAGGTTCAGGAGATCATGGCTGGGCGTTTTGTTTCTGCTGGCGTTGGAGGATTTCGAAGGACAGCAGATATGTCTTGTGGGGTTACAGGGATGTAGAATGGAAGAGCAGAGGATGAGCAGAACGACTTGGCCCGCCCCGATCCGGCCACGCGCTGGGTGTCACTTCTGAGCGTGCGCATCTGCGGTATCCAACGAGACCGAGACCCTGGAGTCAATGCTTCCGAGATGCCTAGAGAATCTGGCCTCATGGACGAAGTGGTAACATGGACGACTGCAAACTTCAAATATAGATAGGACGGTGCAAATGACTTGCAGGACAGAACCTCATTAGTTCTCTCACTGGCTCGGATTTACTCCGTACTCGCCGGTGGTATTCGTATGCGAGCTTGGGAATCGAGGCGGGGGCGAACCCAGCGGCTGCAGAAAATACGCAGTGCAACACTAGCGCGGTCCACTAATAGCGGAGGTGGGAGATGGGTTGCCCTGGAATTGAAAGATTTATTTTTGTTTCTGCGCCGCTGCCCAGATGAGAAAGCAACGAAGAGATCCTTTGCCTTGTCGACCTTGCCCTCCGTATCGTTCACACTGTGACACTCTGCGTACGATTTGCGCTTCCTGAGGCGGGGACGACCATTGATTGGCCTGTGTCTGCGGCGGAGCTGTCGCAGTTTCCGGTGAGGTGGCCTGCGGGAAGTCAAGCTGCTGGTGGGCAGTTGTCAGTGTTTCACTGTCCCGTCAATCAATGGGAAACCAGAAACCCCTTCTGTCCTTGCCCAATCGCCTATTCGCGCACAGGGCATGGCCCAGGCGACGGAAGAACGTGCAGGGCAGGGAGTACTGCGGAGTGTAGCCCGCAATCGTGAGCTTCTTTGGTATACTATGTACTTGCGTGCTTGAGCTCAATTTGAGGCTCGTGTGATTCTTTTGATTATCATCATTCATGATGTAGTCCGCCTCTTGACATCCTGTTGACGTGTGTGATGATGGGGCAAGTGCATTATCGCCTAGTTAAGCCTGCCCGCAATTACAACTTGGCTTTCTCGATCCTCTCCTGCTCGGCCCATGCTTTGTTGATGCGGACATTTTGATAAAACCGCCATGCCCCAATGGCTGCTGCCGCGGGAGGGCACGCCAGAAGCAACCAAGTCCACCAAATGGGACTCGATGCCTGTACCTGACGAATGGCCTCGGCGATATCCCTCTTGAGATCATCCTTGGTTCCGTCGTTCCAGAGCACAACTCCCTTGCCTGGTCCCCGCGCCTCGCATCTCTTCGCCTTGAGCCTTACGTCGGTCTGACTTAGCACACGATTCTGAGCATCCTCGGCAGACAGATGGGGATCACGAGCTCTGAGCCGTTGCATCTGCACCTCGGGATCCTTGACGGCAACGACGAAGACAGTTCCGCAGATGCGGTCAAGCCCGCTCTCAAAAAGAAGGGGCACGTCTAACAGGACGGCCCAGTGACCGCGGATGTAGGCCCGGAATATGGCTTTATACATGGCCCCGCGGACGGCTGGGTGAACGATGCCGTTGAGGACAGCGCGGTCACGGTTGCGCTCCTCCGTGTTGCCAAAGACGCGGCGGCCGAGGGCGGGCCGGTCGAGAGGACGTCCATTGCCAGTGGGCCCATTCTCAGGCATCGTGTCGGAGACCGGGATGAGGAGATCCGGAGTCGTCGGGAGGAAGTATTTCACAATGGCGGCATAGCCTTTTGTCCCTGGCTCGACGACCTCCCTGGCGAGGATGTCGGCGTCGATGAGTGGGATGGAGTAAGGAGCATTGGAGAGGACGGAGGAGACGGTGGATTTCCCCGTTGCGATTGATCCCGTCAGGCCGATGAAAAGCATCTTGTGTTCGTGCGTGTTCCTAGTCCTGGTCGGCAGTCTCTTCACCTCTCTGTGGTTGCTTTGATTGCTCTCCCGCGGTTGATGTTGATGATGAGTAGAAGCTGCGACGTTGGTGATGATGATGATGGCGACAGTGTGAGGTGGACTGACTGAGGCCGAGGTACAACGCGGCGCGTTCGCCTAGTGTGCGGTGGTGCTGCAGGCACCCTGGCAGCCAGGTTTCTGGGCGCTGGTTTGAGGTGGACCCCCCCCGATGATACCCACTGGGACACTGAGGTTGTGTCCGTACTGGCACGCAGAATACTAAGTGGCGGACGTGGGGCAAACAACGACGACGACGACGACGCTCCAAGGACATATGTTCTGGTGGGCATTCCGCCACCATTGGCTTTATTGGACTGTAAGACGGGAGAAAGGAAGGGAGCGCGAGGTCCATTGATGGAGGGAGGCTTAATTCCGAGAGGCTCGCCGAGACGGGCGAACCATGCCGTCAGGCTTCAGACTTGCCGTTCAGTGCCGTCTGTACTTTCTGAGGCACGGCTGGTAGATACATTGGCGCCCTGTGCCTCCAAGAGACAGGGTACATGAGGGGCAGAGCTAAAGGCGCCATCACAGGGCGTACCAGTGAATCGAGTGCTTGTTCTGCGTGGTAAGGCGGCGGGCCACAGGCTAAGGTACCTAGGTAGGCACCTGGAGCCTGGAGGTATGGAAGGCGGCGGCAAGGTTGGGCCCCATTATTAAGGAATTTTATTGTCCATGTGTCTCCGAACTTCCTGACACTGACTCTTCCTCTCCCTCACTGCTCCTCCCGCACACACTCCACTTCGGTCTTTTTCAAAACTCTGCACTCACTGCCCACCTCAATCAACTCCGTGTCTCCTCTTTCCCGCACACAAAAAACACGCAAAATCCTGACCTCCACTCGGAGATACCTCACTTCACCTCGCGACAAAAGACATATCTTCTGCAATAGCAGTCCCACCGTCTGCTTCTGCTCCTGCTTCGGCAATCCCATCCTACTCTAGCGCCGCTCGCGGTTTCGCACACAAAAATCTTTCGCACAATAAGAAATCGCCACCACCCAACAACAACAATAACAACAACAACAACAACAACACATCACCAGCATTCACCAGCAGCATCCTCTCTCCTCGTATCGTTCGACCGCTGAGTCCCCGATCCTCGCGAGAGTTGAACATAACCCAACACCCTCACGCGGTACAAACCACATAGCAGTTTATGTATCAGCACGACAAGACCACCGTCTTCAGACACTTCGTCCCCAAGCTGCAATCATTTCGCATAGCGCGGAAACCTTGTAGCCCCAACATCAGTTCAGTCGGCTGAAGTCCACTTCCTGGAGGATTCTATGAATTATCGACAGCAAAGACGATCTAGTCTCGCTTTACCCTATGTCCATCGATCCACCCGCTGAGCATTGAGTCCGCCTTCTTGCTCCCTTCCAGCTTCCCTACAACTACCGATTCGACCGATACTACTCCGAATCACGGCTTCTTCATGCCCCTCGTCCGCTCGACAGCCCAGCATCACTACCAGCTTCGCTTCCTGAGCCTTATCACGCTATCCTAAACTCCAAGAAAACAACACCTACAACCTTCTACTACCAAACACCTTCAGTCGTCTCAATAACAATACCGCAACCATGGCTTCTCTCGTCAACGTTCGTCGCGATGTCAAGGACGCTTTCTATCGCTACAAGATGGAAAAGCTCGTCACCAAGATCGAGGGCAAGGGCAACGGTATCAAGACCGTCATTGTCAACCTGAGCAGCGTTGCTCAGTCTCTTGCCCGTCCTGGCGCCTACGTTATCAAGTACTTCGGCTTCGAGCTAGGTGCCCAGACAAACGTCGACCCCGCTGACGACCGCTGGATCATCAACGGTTCTCACAACGCCGCTAAGCTGCAAGACCACCTTGACGGCTTCATCAACAAGTTCGTTCTCTGCAAGAAGTGCAAGAACCCCGAGACCGACGTCAATATCAAGGACGGACGTATCCTGCTCGACTGCAAGGCTTGTGGTCAGCGTTCCGAGGTTGACCTGCGCCTGAAGCTCAGCAGCTACATCCTGAAGAACCAGCCAAAGAAGGGCAAGAAGGACAAGGCCGAGCGCAAGGCTGCTCGCCGCGCCAAGGCCAACGGTGCCAAGGAGAACGGCCAGAATGGCCACGGAAGCGGAAGCGGCGGCGAAGGCTCCGACCACGGATCCAACGACGCCGACGACCAGGACGCTGGCAGTGATGACGAGCTGGAGAAGATGAAGAAGGAAGCCCCGGAGCTCGATGACAACGAGACTGCTGAGCACGAGTGGGCCGTGGACATGAGCGAGGAGGCTGTGAAGGCCCGTCAGGCCCAGCTGCCCGGCGAGTTCAAGCAGAAGCTCAACATCGGCGATGATGAGGATGAGGATGGCGAGGGTGGTGGTAACACCGTCTATGACGAGTTCGGCACTTGGATCCAGGACCAGGCCACCGCTAAGGGCGGTGTTGACAACGTCGACTCCATTGACATCTTTGTCAAGGCCAAGGAGCTCGGCATCGAGACCAAGCACCGCTCCGTCCTCGTCCTGGTTCAGACCATCTTTGACGAGAACATTCTCGCCCAGATTCCCAAGCGTTCCGGCATGATGAAGCAGGTATGCCAACATGATATTAGGCATGGGATTTGCAGATACGCTAACACGCACTGTAGTTTGTCACTTCTGAGCGCCACGAGAAGGCTCTGCTCGGTGGCACCGAGCGCCTTATTGGCAGCCTCGGCAAGGAGCACCCCGAGCTGTACACTCAGATTGTCAAGATCCTGCAGTTGTACTACAACTACGACCTGCTCAGCGAGGAGGTCGCCATCAAGTGGGGCAGCAAGGCCAGCAAGAAGTACGTCGATGTCGCCACCTCCAAGAAGGTCCGCAAGGCCGCCGAGCCCTTCATCAAGTGGCTCGAGGAGGCCGAGGAGGAGGAGTCGAGCGACGAGGAGTAAACGAGAGCTTATGTGTCGGATATCACTAGCTTTCTTGCAGTACAGTCAAGCTTGGCGTCCACCGGTGGCCCTGCTCACTGGCTGTGCTCAGCTTTTGTTCGGATCAGCTTCGCTCATTGGCTTTTCTGTCTCGTACAACCGGTCTTCACTTTCCAGATGCTAGACATCCGGTGACTTCATCGGTATGCTAGCATTCACTGTTCGCAGGTAGCGCATCCCATAGATTGCAATTCGGAAAAAAAGTCCACTCCTGACCGGCGAATGCTTTTGATCATACCGTATCTGCCTATGTGCTATTTCTGTTGATTCGCTTTTGTCGTTTTGGCCCTCGTCAACACAGACGCGTAGCTAATTAAGTATATCGCGCGGCCAGTGCCGCAAAACTAATCGAACCAACTCCATATCCCGCCTCACGCCAACTTGCCGCCCAACCGCCTGTCGCAAGCCAACGCAGTCTCAGATATGTAGACGATAATCATGTTTCTCGATCCCAAGCAAATTCGCAAACGCAGCCTTCGCCCAGGCGCCATTACTTCCTATAATCGCATCTAGCTTGGATATCCGGTCCTGTCGTAGACTCCAAATCACCCCTTTCTCTACCAATTATCCGCACGTCCGTTGGTAGATTGCGCCATGCTTGTGTCACCCCACGGCAGCGTAGGTTCCCAGGCGCCTGGCATGCTCTTGCTGCTGCCGGAGCCCTTGCTCATCTCGGTGCCGGTCGGATTCCAGCCGTCTCCAACGGGAGCAGGCCCCCATCCGCCGCCCTCGCCCGCCGTCGTGGTATTCTTATCGCTCTTCTCGCTCTTCTTTGACGTTTGGGAAGCGTTGGGGCTGACCGTCGTCGGTCCGGTGTTGTTATCGACGATCCAAGCTGGGTTCTTGTCGCCGCCCCCAGCATTCCAGGCATCGTCGTTGTTTGGGTCCTTCTTGGAGCTCTTCTTTGAACCATTACTCTTATTGGAGGCGTCACCGACGGGACTATTCGTCGAAGGACCAGCATTGTTGTCCCAACCCGAGTTCGACGGCGGCGCTTGGCTCTTTCGTGACTGGTGCGAGTTGCTGGAACCACTCGAGATAACCCGTCCAGAAAACCCGACATTATTGCTCTGATTATCCCAATTGGGAGGCGGCTGCTGGTTCCCACTGGCGCTTCGGTTGCTTCCTCCCCCGTTTTTGCTTTTATTTGACTTCTTCGAGCTATTCGAGTGATTGGAGGCTGTTGCCCAATTGTTGTAATTGCCTCCTGTGGCCCAGGTGTCGCCTGTGTTATCGTTAGAGGCTCCCCAACCGTCTGTGTTCATTGCCTGACTATTGTTTCCGTTGCTATTGTTGTTGTTGCTGCTGTTCCTGTTGCTGCTCGAGTCTGCCCAAGTATTGTCGTTCGTCGCTCCCCAGACATTGCCGCCGCCAGACGCTCCCTGAGCAGCATCGCCCTGGGTATTGCCTGACGAGCCCCAAACATCATTGCCGGTGTCGTTTCCTGACGTGTTCCAACCGTCGTTGTTTTGGCCATTGCCTAAATTGTTCCAGGCATCATTGTTCTGGTCGTTGCCTGAACTTTTCCAGCCACTGTTACTTCCGCCGCCCTTGTTACTCACTGATCCGCTCCTATTACGTCCTGAGCCACCGGTCGTTCCCCAAGCGTCATTGTTTCCATCACCAGTTTGACCCCAGCTTCCTGTGGTCTGGGGCCACCCAGAGTTGCTGCCCGCTTGACTCTTCGCGGGAGTGCCCCATCCGAGGTCTGGGTGCTGACCACTGGGTATAGTCTGCCAGTCGGCGATCTTCTTGGACCCCCAAGACTTCTTGCTGCCGTTGTTGGATCCCTGCTTACTCCCAGCTTGTGAGCCGTCTTTGTTGGGGCTAGACTTCTTGCTGACAGTGTTTGCAAATTCGGCCCAAGGCGTATTCGGATTCACAGTCAAACTGATATTGATGGGAGAGGCTGGTGCAACATTGTTGTTCAGCGGCTGGGCCTTGGCACTCTTTGCAGGAGAGGGAGCTTTGGCGCCCGCGGGACCAACATTCGTATCCCATCCCTTCTCTTTGCTGTCTCTTGCCTGGTTCGCGCCTGACATCTTCGGTGATCCATTGACTGAAGAAATCTTGACTGGTGACACTGGAGCCCAGTAAGGCGGCATCTGTGGCATTTGCATCGGGTCGACAGGGGCCATCATCGGAGGTCCTCCTGGCATGTAGGTGACTGGTATAGCCCCCCACGGTGCCTGGCTCTTGGAGTGGGCATCACCAGGGTTCATAGTGTTAGAAAACCCATTGAAGTAAGGGTTTTGCAATGGATGAGGCATGCCTAAAGGCAGAGTTGCCTTGGAAGGATCGCGCGTGGGATACAGTAGTCCATAAGGGTTGCCGTACGCTGGTCCGTGGTAGACTCGAACGACGCCGTGCTGTGAATCATGGAAAGCATTCGGCCGGGGGTCCTTAACCCCTTCGATGGCATGCTCAACCTGTAGAACCTCAGCTCGGATGGGCATGATAAGATTTGGGCGGCGGAGATTGGGAGACAAGGCAGCCTCGGGTCTCAATTTCTCGGGCTCTCGAGCTTTCTTGGCCTTCTCTTTCTTGGTGTTGTCATTCATCTTGGCTCGCTCCTTCTTTGTGGGACCAACATTGTTCGTCTCAATTTCTCCTGTGGCCGTTTCCTTGGATTTCTTCGCGCCCTGCTTGCTCTCCTTTTTGTCTTTTGTCTTCTTCGGAGGCGGCGGTGCCTCATCCTCGGTCTCTGTATCGGTCTCTGTCGTCTCAGCATCGCTGTCGTCGCTCTCCGATGATGATTCGATTACCTTGTTGCTTTTCTTGTCGACCTTCGACTTCTTCTTTTCTTTCGGTTTGGACTCCTCCTCAGAGGTTTCTGCCTCGACAAATTTCTCCTTGTCACCTTTTCCTGCCTTTCTTAGTCTCCTGCGCCCTATCTTACAGTCCCGGCACTTGCAGTCGGGATCGGGTTCTGAATCACCTGAAGATTCGGCATCTGATTCGGCCGCTTTCAATGCGGGCTTGGGTGCTCCCTGGAAGCGCACCTTCTTGATGTTGGATGATCGGGCAGCAGGGCTCTTGCTCCCGGCGCGTGGATAAGTGATCTTGACGGTGTCCTCTTCAGACTCCTCATCAGTCGAGATCTCGACGCTGATGCGCTGTCGGCCAGTCGATGTCTTGCGCCTGCGCCGCTGAACTGAGTCGCAATACTCCTCTACGCTGACTCCAAGAGCCCATTCACAGAGCGTGGAACTCCTGTCCTTAACCGTCATGGCAGCAGCGGCCTAGACCAAGTTAGCCTTGCGTGAAAGTTTGAAGACTTATGGTGTGTTTGCAGATGACAAGGGGTTCTGTAGAGGAGGAATTCGCTCAAGGTTGGTTAGTAGGGAATGGCGGCGTTGTAGAGGAGCTTTTCGACCGCCGATGTGGGGTTGGGAAAGTGCGGTGTTAGAGCAGCAGTTGCGTGAGGCAAGGGGAGGTTGGTCCTTATCGCCTCGAAATTTGGGAAGGAACAAGCTCAGCAACCTGGACCTGCCAGACGAGCTTTATGGGGAATCAATATCGTTTATAATTGAGATAGAAAGCAAACAATGTGGAAGAGCGCACGTTCTAAGCAGATAGAATCATTAAGGCACCAAGCGGGCTAGGGTTAGTGGTTGGGTTTATTACGCCCCTTACAGGAAGGATGTTACTAATGCATCTGAATCGCATGTGAAGAAACTGTCTTGAACCTTGGAAAGCATTGTGAGAATATTGTGTCTTCTTTTTCAACTACGGAAATTCCAGGTTTGGAAGGAGAATTGGGCCAGCATCTAACTATCACGGAAGACCATCGACGTAGAGACTGCCTCCGCTTTCGATACCAAGAAAGCTACCCATCTCTCTTATGGAACACACCACTGATGTGATTTCGTCCAAATGTGTCTCGAAACCATGAACATAAGAAAAGCCTGGCCATCCAGTTCACCTCGTCCTGTCTCCCAGTTCTCCCAGTATCCGCCGTCGAGCTAGCTTCGGCCATCTCGTGTCCAATTATGGTAACATGAGGGCAGTTCTGAATTGTTCCCACGTCAGTATGGCTGTCGTAAGTTCTTTGACACGAATCCAGCATACCTCGAAGACTGGAAGTCTGGTTGGGAAGTCGTCTTGAAAATCCCGGTGGCAGCGGAAGTGAAGGCTCGCAGCGTTTTGCGAGGGAGTCCGAATGAACTACCAGGATCAGCAAGATCGCTCGGTAAAACAGTTTGATGTGGAAACTAACAAGCAAAGTCTGCGATTGTCATCGCTCACAGGTCGAGTCTCAGGGACCAGTAATGTTGGGTATTGCTGCGCAGAGTGAGCTGACTGTCCTAGAATGGATAAGAAAGTTGGACTCACAGCAAATAGTCTGCCTAGTTCGGCAGACGAACAGCGTAGAAAAAGCCCTCGTTGGTGACATACCAGCGACAATCGCCGAGGTTGTCAATAGTAAAACGGTTGCGCTGGGTCCAATTACCGTCAACCTCGCGAACAGGATAATAACGAGACGGGTCGTCATCAGCAGGCTTAAAGTCCTGAGGCTCAAACAAGCCATTGGCGTAGGCGAACTGCGCCTGTTCCATGGCGATCTCGCCAGCCGTCTTTCCAAAGCCAGTGACATCAGGAGGAAAACCACCATTACCTGCAAAGACGGGACCGCCGCCAACGCCCATGTTGGGAGGCATATTCATGCCCATGGGGGGAGGACCCTGGAACATGGGGGCGCCATTCATGACTTGGGGAGGGCCCTGAAGCATGATGGGCGGGTTCTGCATGGCCATTCCAGGCTGCATGATTGGCTGCTGGGCGATCATGGCGGGAGGGTTGGGAGGAGGAGCTTGGCCGATGTAGGTGATGTTGTTGGGGGGCGGCTGCTGTGATCCCAAGTCAGTATAGTTTCGTTCGAAAGTTGGTGAGGCAAAACGAGCTGATAATGGGGGGAGTATTGCGAGCAAATAAAGGCATGCCAAAAACCACTTGGCACTGGCACCAAAGGGGATCAAGATTCTGGGATGTGTGAATACATGGTGACTTGCATAATAAAAAAAGACGAGGGGCGCATTCAGCAAGACGGGAGCAGGCTGCTGCGCAACGAGGGTAGTAGTGGCAAATGGGAGAATCTGAACTAGAGGAGGACCGACATGGTAAGCATAGCCAGGGTGAGAAGGCGCGCCATTGTCGAAGCGAGGCACGTAGACGTGCTGCATGACGCCGTGAGAGGTGTCGGGGACGGGCGGCTGGAAGTGAAGACCACCGGCAGGCGGAGCGGCGTTCTGGTAGTCGGCCATGTTGACGTAGGCAGGAGCTTGAAGACCAAACGGGTTGAGTTTTCCAAAAGGTGCGAAAGCGTTCGCCTCAGCAGTGAAGGCGGGATGGGTCGAAGTGTGGGGGATGAAAGGGCCGTAGGTTGGCTGAGGAGGGACCTGGCCGAAAGGTGTTGAGGGTGGAAAGCTGTAACCAAGATTGACCGAGGCAGAAGGGTTGGTAGATGTGTGAAGGAAGACGCCCGGTTCATGCTCCTCGTCTTCGTGGTTGTCGGAGGCAGGAGCGGTCGAGGTAGTCGAGGTGTCAGGTCCTTGGGTGATGGGGAAAGAGCCACCAGAGCTGTTGCTGCTGCCCTCCTTGAAATGAACCTGGCGAGGTCCGCCAGTGTTGTTGGCACTCGTCTTGACCTTGGGAGACTTCATTTTTTCGGCGGGGCTTTTTCTGGCGCGTGTAGTGATATTCAGAGTCGATGATGATTTTGGCCAGTCTCCTGGGAAATGTCTGATTCGATCAGGGGTTGAAGGATCGAGATTGGAGAAGAAGATTCCAGTGCAGGGCTCGTCTAAATGTGAAGGATGAGGTTCCCTTCACTTCATTGCAATCTGAGGTGAATGGGACCAAAGTGAAGTTTTGGAAGAAATGGCAAGAGGAGAAAAAAAAAAAAAGACACGACCCTAGGAGCAGGTTTGAAAACCCTCACCTAGCAGCATTGAAGCCATCGCGGCCTGATCTTTTCGGCCTGGACTCCCCAGCCATAACATCACACCACGACTAAGCGGAGATGAGGCTACAAGCAGCGCGAAGAAGACAGGTTCAAGGAATGACGCCTTTGTTGTGTTTTCCATGGAAGCGCAGCGAGATCAGGGGAACGGGATGTAGAAAGAGTAAACCAAAGGAACCTTAAAACCATTCACTTACCATCTCCATGACATATCGCTGACCATCCCACACGTAGCGGTATACATGAGGGGGATCTTCGTTGTCGTAGTGAGCGCCTGAAAAGGGCCAGCAGCCACACATCTTGACCAATTCGTAACTAGTTGGGTTGTTGGCGGAAAAGTCAGGGCCAGAAAAGTGGTGTTGGTTGGAAGAATAAGTGTAGCCTGACAAAATACGGGACGAAATTGTCACGACTGGTAAGCCAAGTGAAGCCTGGTCGCTCCCACTCTGGCAACTTTTTTGCAACCCAATTATGCATACCACCTTCTCAACGCAATAGCACAGGCATCATTTTTCCTTACGTTCCTTTGTAAATTGCTACAGAAGGGAAGAGAGATCGAGACAGAAAACCGACAACTCTCCTGGAATGAAACCGCGGTGCTCGCGTTGCGTCGCACGGAAGTCGATGACAGATGATCTAAACAAGGGATCAGCATAAAATTCGGGCAATTGTGTTGGTACATTAAGGCAACTTGACTATGAAGAAAGACCGAAATATTATACAGGGACGAACGTTCCAATACCCCGAATGGCCGGCCAAGTGCCGCCGCCTCCTACCAAAATCCTACGACCTGGGCTAGAATGTCGTCATTCAATCATTCAAAATCCTGAGGCTTGTTATTTTCTCGTCCATCTGGAGATTGATGGTCTAACAAAAGGCAAACCTGCCAACGTTGACTGGGTCTTCCGGTTGGCCAGCGTTCTCGGGGACAGAACGCTGGAAAATCCCAAGCCGCGGCAGCTCTTTCTGTAGTCTGACTTCCCAAGTCTATGCCCCCGGAACGGGTTGCCTAGTCAGAGATCTGCGCGGAAACCAGCGAGTAAGGATACTCACTTTTGCCAGGGCGACGACTTTTTCTCCGCTCTGCACGTCCTTCATCATGTCATCGAACGCAGTTACATCGCTCAGTTCCTGCTGAGGCCCCTAAAGCTCAGGGCGGGATATTGACTCGACGTTGTTGAAGGTGCGAAATACCCATTTGCCTTTCTTCTTGTCCAGTTCCTCAAGCCATGCCTTGTAAGTCATCGCACTTCCCCTGTTCGGGGGATGGGGACTGTTTTTGGCGGCGAAGGTGGCAATGTGAAGATAAAACTGCTGAGTAGTTGGCCAGGAGTGAATGGAACGGTTTGAATGAAAATGGGTGCGTTCAATGTTCTCGATGAAAGGCTCGAAGGTGGCCCAACTTGGCCATGACAGCACATCCAAAGCCATCGCGCCATCTTCGCCGAGATGAACGAGGGCGGTCTTGAAGCTGTCATGATCAAGGAGGGGATACGCGTGGAGGGTTTCTAGTCTGGCGAGGGCAACTGCCTGAACCTAAGTTCGCGGCGTTAATGCAAAACTTCTAGAATCGATTGGAGATGTATACAAACCTTGTCATCTAGCCAACTAGGGTCATGGAGAGACCGGGGTCTCGGTGGGTATCCTGCTCCGAGCCTTACGAGCTCTTGATCCAGGAAGTCATGGAGAGACAGCATGAACTCGGTCGACCTTATCTGGATTGTGTCCTGAAGAGCGGCGCATCGCGCTTGCAGGCTGTCATTCAGGTCCTGCTTTCCTTCGGGGAGCGGGCTTGACGTGTCGCTGGAGAGGATGACGTGGCCGCCGAATTCGTCATCGACGCGCAACTCACCCGAAGGTAACGGAAACTGAAGACTCGTGGGATCGCCACGGCAAAATCTCGCCCGCATGTTGTCCAGCTTGAGCTCAACGAGGCCGCTGGCCACTTCCTCGAAGACTGGCTTTTGTGTCATTGCGGTGGTTGTCGAGTGGTTGTTGACGCGAAAGCACGTGAGTGTGCCAAAAGATGAGGGAGCAACTATTTGGGGAGACCTGACGAAAGTGGTGTTGACCTATGAGAATAGGCACCCCATTCCGATGGCGGCTTCCGAGGCAACAAATTGCGCCTGAACACAAGGACAGTACCACTCCTCGAAATGAATGTGGCAGTGTTGTTTAATGTCTTTTATTTTTTTGGTTGGCGAGTACCGAACGCCCACCACTACCACCCAATGATGCGGTCGTCTAATGCTTCTTCCCAGATACTATACACGGGTCCACTAGAGGAGAGATCGTTCGTCCAAATGCCCAAGACTCCTCTAAGGCTCTCTAATTCCTACTCAAACAACAGACAGAAGAAGCTCGTAACAAGCGAGCATTGCCATCCACAGATCCATGGTGATCCGAGAATGATAAAAGAGTTTCATTATTGGTGGGTGTTCAACGAGGAGAGGTCGTGAGAGGTGTTATGTCATGAAATTACAAATGGGCGTGCTCTGAAGCCGTGGGTTCAGGGATGGCGAAGAAAGTTCGGCGAATAACCTGATCGAAGCGTTAGAGAACCAAAATTATGACTGCGTCCGATTTGAAAACTTACAGCCCAGGCACCGGCTACGGAGGCCACAATACCACCAGAAATCAACATGGGCCGCACACCTCGTGTGCTTTTGAAAACCATTCCGCTCAGTCCGCCGGCCAAAATAGAGTTCGCGGCATCGTGCTTCCCTCTGAAGTAGCCGATGCTGGAGTTGAAGAGGTTGTAGGTGATGGCGACCACACCGGCCGAGTTTCCGAGGAAGGGACCACGGCGGGTGACGGCATTGAGAACAGAGTTCAGACGCAGCTTCGGAGGCTGGTTCGCAGACCTCCTGAGGCCCTCCTGCAGGCCCCAGGCTCCTCCTATCGACAAGGCCGCCAAGTATGTGACACCGGTTCCGTAGCAGAGATCATCCGTAAAGCCTCGGGAGGGGAGAACGGACTGGCCGCCGGGCACATCGTTCAGGGCGGCATCTTCGAGAGAGAGATATTCGAGAGTGTCCTTGTTCAGGCCGGATAGGGGGTGTAGTTGTGCGGGGTCTGCAAAGGCAGAGCTCTGGAGGAAAGACTCGACACCAGATCCTGCTGACGGATCGAACTGGGTGGGCGCAGTCTGGAGGGTTGTGGGTGCTTGAGAGGGCGCGGGGCTTTGCGAGGCGCCCGTCTCCTTCTGAGCAGACTTGCGTCCAGAAAACGTATCCCAAAGCGACGACATGGCGAGAATCGTGGACGTGGCGAGTGGATTGATGCCGGAGATCGGAGTTGGTCAGAGAGCAGCAGACGTGGGCTTGTTCGGCCGGTGATGGAAGCATCGAAAAAATTTGGGCACTCAATCGCGACTTGGACCGTGCGTCCAAATGCGGGAAAGTGACGGATGCGACCTGCGGAATTTTGGCATAGACCCACTTATCCCGGTCTTGGTTCGGAGTGGAGGGACTGTGATGGAAGGTCATCGGCGGTTTCTTATCGATAAGATATTG
Source organism: Colletotrichum horii (assembly GCA_027406005.1). Classification (NCBI taxonomy): domain Eukaryota; kingdom Fungi; phylum Ascomycota; class Sordariomycetes; order Glomerellales; family Glomerellaceae; genus Colletotrichum; species Colletotrichum horii. The sequence goes on along the minus strand of JANVYB010000001.1, from coordinate 3,511,092 downwards.
AGCGGCGTGACGATAAGGCTATAACACAAGGGCCTTAGGTAAGCTGCCTTCCTGTTTCCGTTCCTGGTCTTGATGGGACGATGGCGGGGATCTCGAGCGTTTGCGGCCGGGCTCCACACGACCCCAGGCAACGACAGGCAAGCGGCAGAAGGCAGGGCGCAAGGCACTGCCCAACTCGTCTTAAATTAGCGAAAAGCAAGTCTCAACGACATCTCATCCCAGCACCAACAGCAACATGAACCAACGGCTGCTGATCCTCACTGCGCAGCCCACTGACAACATTGTTGGTTCCATTTGCATGGCAAGCCAGCCAGCCTCGCGAATCCTACACCGCTCCAACCGTCATCCTCCTCATGCTAATCCTCCCGTCTGAGACAGTAGTCCCAGCGAGCCCACGCCAGGCTCATGTTAGCTGCTCACAAACAGAGGCTGGCGTGAAAATTTGAGGCATCCGCGACATCCTTCCAGGGGCGGGCGAGGCAGTCCTCGTGTAGCGATGGAATGTCTTGCTCGGCAGGCGTCTAGGAGACTTACTGGCTGGTCGATCTGCACGTTGCCGCCTCAGATGAGCTGTGCCTTGTATTCGAGCGCAAACATGCATGGCTCTCATTTATGTGTCACCGGGCTGAACGCTTGGACGAGGAACATCGTGCTGTGCCGCCTTGAGAGTTACATTGGGGGTTGGATTGACGGTCGTTGGTGCCTGGTTTTACCGGTCTGTTATCGCCCAACCTTGTGTCCGTGAGCGACTGAGTCACATACTTAAAGGCAAACTGCATTCCCTTGCGATTTTTGAGGTTTGCCTCCTATCGACTTATTGCATGTTTCAGTGTGGCCTGCTCAAGGTCCTTGGCACATTCGTCCTTAAAAGAACGCATGAGACCGCGTCCAGCAACCTCGACATAGCCTCCCAAGCATAACCTTACTCTCGTCAACCGATCGACATGATGCTCAAGTTTATCAGCGCAGGCGTTTGGGGCCTTCAGGTTTGTACTCTGCTCTTGGGCTACGTTCGGTTTGATTAATGTCGCAGGCCATTATGGCGATTGTTGTTCTGGCACTTTCCATAGAGCTCATCAAAACTCAGAGGATTGGCGACGCACCTACGACTCTCAAGTACAGCGCATTCACGGGCGGTTTTGGCCTGGTCGTTGCCGTTTTGGGTGCAGTCGCGGCCTTCTTCGACGCCATTCCAGCCCTCATCGTAATGGCAGCCGATGCTGTCAGTGGACTCTTGCTTCTGGGCGGTGGCATTGTAAGTTTACAAATCTGACACTGAACTCTCGGTCGTTAACTATATGGTAGGCCATTGCAATTGGATTAAGCGGAACAACTTGCGACCCCAAGAACCAAGACGAATTAGATAAACTGCAAAACAATGACCTCGTCAACCGCGGCAGAATTACAGTTGACGGCAAACAGGGGTACGGGGCCGAGAACCTAGGTGAACTCCAGGACAACTGCAAGAAGGCGACAGCTGATCAAGCCATGCAATTCGTAACTTTCGGTTTCGTCCTGGCAACGATTGCTCTCGTTTTCTTGGTCTGGAGGAAGAACCGCTCTGGTGGCGGAAGGGCATATGTTTGAGGCATTGAGAGGTGGCTTCCGGGATGATGTGTTACGAATCAACGGAGTAGCTTGTCGAACAGTCGAGCCCAGTTACGCTGGTCACCTATATTCATGAGGCGTTGTACTCATCTTGGATTAAGGATAGTTTTAGTTGATGGGCGGGCGAGATTTACACATCGCGGTCCGGCATTGATGGTTAGAGGCGTGGCACAGGATAAGTGGTTAATTCAGACATTCAGCGTGCGCCTTGAACTTTTCGTGCCTTATGGTCAACCACTTTCGACTGGAAGATGTTGCTGCGTGTATATGGCTGAGGTCAATTTTGTCGTGTTTGTCCAGACCACGACCACACGTCGCAAGGACTACAGCGAGATCTCCACGCGAAATTCGCATTGCGGTTGGCGTCGCATTATGGGCAGCGCAATTTCCTCGTTACAGGCGGATCAATACCATCAGTTCGCCAACTTTACTAGAATCAACGCAAAAATCTCAGAATAGTCTGTTGAGACCACCCCACAGTCAAATACCAGGAAGAGTCGTCGTACTCGGCTGATAAGGAAAGGTGTTCACATGGGATTTTATTTAGGGGGCCGGGAACGGAAGGAAATCCACGGAGAACAGGACAACCCTCAGCAAGCCGCTATGCGGAGCCGCCATTAGAATTAAAAATACACATGACGGTGTAAGTTTAACCCAACTGATGTAGTGAAGAAGAGAAAAAGAATCTAGATTTCGCATCGCGAGCAGAGATTTTTATGGTCGACCAGGGGTGGGGCTGATTGGGGTTAGGCGCTAGCGAAACCGCCGCCTGTGTTTCTCCGGCCTCCCGTCCATTGGACCGTGCACGACGGATGGGTCCACATTTGGAGCAGAGGCCCTGTCCAGTACCGCTACCATGACGCAGGACCTGTATGGTCCGACACAGAAGTATCTGTACAGGCATTCTGTGATCAACGATGGAAGAGCCTGCCGATTGAGCTTCCAAGGAACGGACGTGGTTGTGTGACGATGACGCGCGCCGTAATAACGTCCCCCGGGGCCAGAGGCCAGCCTCGACTTCAACTCCTCTTCACCTGAGGTCATTACCTCCCATCTGCCTCATACATCGAGGGCTAAGGCAACAAATATTAACAGAATCAACATACTGGAGAACCAGATATGGCGCCGGTGCACCTAGAGCCAGAAATCAAGTGTGTTTGTCTACTGTCAAAGGAATGGTTGATGATCGACATTCTAACGCAGTCTACAGATACCTGCCTTTGAGCCTGGTGGGCGGCCACGCGCTGACGGTGGCATATTTCGGTTTCACTGTCGCTCAGAGTTTGTACGTATCGTATCGAGATCTCCCGCCGTCCCAAGGAACAAGAGCAAGACTGGTTCGGAGGTCAACTCTTGCGCCGCTTTTTGTGAGCTTGACTCTTGTCAGCCTGTCACTCGCAGGGTACTGCACATTGAGCTGTGCAAAGCTCTCATATCGTGTCTGGGCCGATCAGCGCGGAGTGGAATCCCCAGCTAGGTTTGTTGTACCCGGGTACGTTTCTTTGTCTGGCTCGCTGACTGACCGAACTTTTAGGTTCTACGGCAACAACGGTGTCTTCCCTTACGGCGAGAATGCAACTCAGGTTTACGTCGGGCGCTGGTTGAGCGATACTCCAGTCCATTTGGACGCTCTGGAGATTATCGCGGAGAAGGCTCGCCGGTTCTGGTGGGGACAGCAGATCGAACTCGCGACCATCTCCTGGAGCCTTCTGCTGGCGGTTGAAGGCCGAAGGAGGAACATCTCATCTCTCTGGGCGTATCTCGCTTTAGCCCATTTGGTGAATCTGTCCTTCGCGCAAAACCTCTTTTACCTGGCGTTGATTCTTACGCCAACTCCGGCTCAGGCTGAGGATGGGCAACAGCCAACCACGGCATTCGGACGCCTTCGCGATAAGGTCTTTCCTCCTAAGCCTGCAGACTGGTTCCCTCACCCGGCGCTACTCCTCGCGTCCTTTTGCCTGAACTACGTGCTGATATACTGGGCACCATCAACAACCGGAACAATGACGTTCAGAAACATCGCAGTGTTAGGAAGAATTCTGACGTTTGCGCCCGTCATGATCCCAGCCGTTGTTCCGGCCAGTTGGGGAACGGTGTACTCTAATCACCATGGGGCATACAGGATCGTCACTGAGCTATTCCGGTTTCTGTCCACGGCGAGTTTCGCATTTCACGTCAAAGGGACTGCCCTTGGCCTGCTGTACAACGCACCGGACGCTCACTACCATCGTCATAGTCGGTTCCTCCCCTTCGACAGAGAGGAGCGCTCGACGTGGGAGCGAACAACAACGGCTCTCGGCAAGGTCCTGGGATCGGCATCCGACCACCCCGTGGTAGCAGGCGTGGCATGGGACGTTTTGCTCAGCGGTGCCAGCCAAGGTTTATGGGCTGCCACACGTGCACTCGATGTGGACGACATTCTGGCCTCCTCAACACCCTTCGCGCAGAAGAATGCCCCGAAGGCGCAGCCACTAACCAGACTGCTGGAAGGTAACGACAAATCAACGCCGGAATCGGAAACGGGCAGCCACACCAGCGCGGTCTCCACGCGACGCAGGGGCCGCCCAGCGAAAGCGAAAACCGGCGAGATGACACTTTCAAAGACGGCTGCGGCCGAAGGGAATCGCCGAACCCGAGATCGCAGAGCCACGCAAGAAGTTGACGAGGCACCGGAGGATGCCTACGAGCCGAGCGCTGCAGAGAGCCGCTCCGCAGTCGAAGGAGATGAAATGCCAGATGGTGACTTGAATTGGGAGTCTGCGGCTCTGGCATGGGGCCTCACAGCTCTCGGCGGCCTGGGATCTAGCAGCGCTGGGGTGTTCGGTGCCGAGTGCACATCGCGATGAGCGGTCGAAACGGATGGGGAGGGCGAAATACACTTAGCGGCCCTGGATGGCCATTCACAATGCAATGCTCTTTGTCGGCGTGCATCACGGTTTACTTGGACGAATGGTAATCGACAGAGCTCGAGGACGGCCACCGCCTGAGGCTGGTGGCCGGCAGGCGGTTGCCTCTTAGTTGAGGGTGGCGTTCCGGGAGTGGTTTGGCAGATTGGCGATAAATGCACCAATCGAACTTCTTTCAGCGTCCACTCGCGGATTTTTCCTCGTCCTCAAGCCCGCGAGGTGTCACTAACTGCACCCTTGCATTTAAGGTGCCTGGCACTAAGTAAGACATGGCTCGCATCCAGACCCCCAATCATTCAGCGGCCTAGCCGGGACCATCGGAGACGGTTCGACATCTTCAAAGAACACACTTTGGAATGGCCCTCTTTCTGAACAATGAGTGCTGAGGTTGAGTCGAGACCGTCAGAGACCAACCCCGCCACGTTGGAGATCATCTTCGATCAGCGGCGAGCAGCGAACATCGGGCTTTCTGATTTACAGGCCCCGGAGACAAGCGAGGACTCCTTTGGTCGAGAACGACCGCCGGGCCAGAGGTTTTTGGAATGACGTCGGCCCGCATCGAAAGCACCCACCCCGCAAGCACCCTCCGAGACGTAGCGCCTTGCAGACTGCCACCCATGGATCCAACCCTAGGCACGTAACGCGGACACAGCGTCAGCAAGCCCAGAAACCGATTCGGGGGTGGTGTGGTGGTGTTAGTCTCGGGCCCTGTTCTCCATACTCAGCGGTGGTGAAGGCACCCCAGAAGCTTGACCCCACCACTGCAAGGTCCAAGAAGACCGTCGAACGACGTGCATCCCACCATCTTGGATCGACCTAACGGTGCTTTCTTTGCCATTGCCACATCCGTCTTGCAGCCAGTCATTCTCAGTATTCTTGCTCATCTTTGTTAAATACCATTGGCATCCCCTTCCCTCCCAAACCTTTTCCAACCACAGATCAGCATCCACAACATCCACAGATACCCACGGACTCTCATCAACTTCATCGGTACCAGTCCTTGTCTAATCATCTCCATCAGCATCTTATCTGCGGTTGATCGACATCATTCTGTCGATACTATACCTTCGATACTTGAGATATTCTTCGCTCGCCAGCTACATCTGCAATGGCCATCCGTGACCACTTCCGTCGCCGCAAGTCTATCTCTGAGCCTAGCCAAGGAAACGGCTGCTCGTCGCCGGAATCCAAGTCCCCTGGGGCCCTCCGTCTCGCCAAAACACTGCGATGGTTCTCAAAGGATGAGAAGCCGGAAAAGAAGGCCGCCAAGGAGAAGCCCGATCCTCGCGAGAGGCCCTTCAGTGAGACCAACCTCCGCCACCAAGAAATCCTCAACGGCTTTACCCTCACCTTCGGCAAGAGGCAGCCTAGCCGTGACACGCGGTCAAGTTATTACAGCATCGGCGTCAGCCCCGGGACTTCAAGACACAACAGTGTGGACGAGAGCCCGCGCCGAATGAATTCCGTGGCGCGCGAGGGGCCGTTTGTTCGACCTGTGCCGGAGGAGGATGAGAGAGTGTAGGAGCTTATATATTGTGGCAGGAACCACTGTCGTTAATGAAAAGCATTGCATCGGAGTTAGGTTTGGCTTTTAATACGGGAAAAGACGATTGTTGGTTGGAAATACTATCTGGGAGGGTTTTGGATGTTGTCAAGGTGTACGTACATATGGTGACTAGGTCGCTGATATGGCATTTGCCAGGAGCTGCGATACGATCAAGCCTCAGACTAATGTTGAATCAAACGAGTAATACTTTGCGTGCAAATATGGTTTTCAAGACAAGACATATCTATGGTAGTTCTGGCAGTTCTAAACTGTTACTTGGTGGGTAGTGTACTTCCCTTCCCAGAATCGGTTGCGGTGGCCAAACTCGCTGTAGTTATCACCATGGTCTCATTGTCGCTATCGACGTACTCGGCGCCAGAGACCATGCGGCTATCTCCTTCTTGCCATCTTCCCAATTCCCATCGACGAGTAGTTCGCCTTCTGTTGTCTTTTAAAGTGCTCAACTCTGGCGATATACACACGTGGTTATTGCAGTTAGTGTGTCCTTGCCGACCGTCCTCCTCGTCGTGCCTTCGACTCATCTTCCGGGACGCACCTTCCCGGCGCGTCCACCACTCTTTCTGTTTACCCTCTTCGTCTCAAGTTTCCAATGCGCGCTTGAGCGAGTCGACCCTCAGCCTCGTAACTCCCCATCACATCCCTCGAGGCTATGTCCTGCTTGCACTCCTCCTACCTGGGCACTGCCTAGCCATCTCCGCCAGCTTCCTCTCATACTCTCTACTTACCCCCACTCTAAACACAACAACCCCCCCCTCACCTTCAAATCTCAGACGCCTTCCAAGAACAAGACCCTCGCCGGCCTGCGATAATTATCTCGTTGGTCGGTATCTTTTTGCCCGTTCTCATCCTTACAAACCCATCCATCATCTTCCGTGCTTCCCATCACACCAAACGTCAACCGACCAGCACCCTTTCACGCGGCATGCTTAAGGAAGCATTCGCGCGTCATTTCCCAGTGGACGCAGCCTAAGTCGAGGGAATCTGTCCAGAATAATCAGTGGCCGCGCTCATCCGAGAACGAGTCTTTAATATCCACCTTATGGTCTCTTGGACCGCAGCAATCAACACACAGCAGATGCCTTGGCACCCGTTGTGAGTTACCCTTTGTTGTCAAGAGTTGGAAGTGAGTTAACTGAAGCAGTGCCGCCAGCTGAACAACCTGAATCAAACGCGCAGTAGTCACAAAGGTACTAGGTGGTACTCACGACCTACATGCCCGCCGTTCAGTTTCGACTAAGAAGTCATATCTTAAGAAATTGATCAAATCAACAACAATGGCGTCCCTGCAGCCCACCTACGGGGGATGGTTGATCAAAGCTACCAGGGATTGGTATTTCCTGGCCATGGAGAAGATCCCCCAGAAATACGGTCTCTCCAAGAACGCCCAGCAATTGCTGCAGTACTTGGATGATGTCAAGGCAAAGATGATGGATGAGTACGAGCTTGGTCGGATGGTCCGCATGAGCAATGAAAACCGCAAGGCCATCACCGACACCATCCGCAAGGTTGCACTCCTGATGCAGAAGCAGCCAAGGGAGCAGAAGAACTGTATCAAGCTGATCGAGATGTGTACTGAGATCCTGGACATCGCTAGTGAGTATCAAATTGCCCCCGTTCAGCCTTTGACCGCTGGGTCACTGCATCCTCTGTTTTCTTGGAGGGCATGTGCTGACTTGCATGCTACAGACCGCCCTCCTCCTCCTGCAGCATTCCCCTTCATGAAGTTCCCCCGGGAAATCCGAGCCCGCATCCTCGACATGATCATCGACCAGCATGGTGACACCGAGAAGTTGCAGCCGGTCAAGTGGGGTACCTGCAACTGCGTCAACCCAGAGAGGGAGAAGTTCCCAGTGGTCTCCAAGGCTCAGAAGAAGACGTTCAAGCAACTTGGTATGTCGTTGGGTGACGAGTTCTATGACGTTCTCTACAAGAAGAGAAACTGGTACTTCTCTTGCTGCTGCACGCTCAACAAGGCACTCCAAGGCAACACCAAGCTTCGGACGTACTTGCGCAACGCCCACGTCCACTGGTGCGGCCCCATGGCCAACATGGCATTCGAGAACCTGGCCAAATGCGGCAGCCTGAGAAACCTTACCATCAAGATCTCCAAGGCGACGATGAACATTCTCAACACGCGCGAGGCTGGTTTGGCCAGCTTCTTCTCTCTGAACAAGCGGAGACTGATGGACTGCATCGGCGCCGACGAGCTTCTGCTCATCCATGGCCTCGAGGAGGTCCATGTTGAGCATGTCAGCTCGGTCCAGAAGGACAAGTTGAACGAGTTCGACCGCCAGGGTTTGCTTTCGCTTCTGAAGGCCAAGTGCAAGGATCGCTTCTGAAGGCAGGATTGAAGGAAGGGTGTGCACGAGAATTGGACGAGAAGCAGAAAAGCATGTCAGGGGGATATTGGGTCTCAAGTTTTGGCATCGAGATACAGTGGGAAGAACCAAACACTGGCGTTGGGATTCCCTAGGCGATGCCTAGACGGATGTGGAGGAGACCATGAATATTGCAATGGAGACAGCAAATCAAGCAGCCAGAAGTAGACAGATACTTGAAGTCTGAATGAAACGAGACCGTAACATAGCAATGGGATGTCAGGAGAACGGTGACTACCAGTTACAAAACGGAGATCTGCTGCACGCTGGGCCATGCTATCGGCGTGAATAAACAGCAAAGGAGGCTTGATATTTTAGAGATGTGACAACAGATAAATTACGAAAGCCTTCACTTGAAATCTAAAGGTTCCGTACTCAAAGAACATTGTCTGGAGTTTGGTCTTGTCTTGTACACGTCGCCGAAGCTTGGTGTATCCGGCTCAAGATCAGCAGTCGGGAAGGCTAAGCTGATCGAGCTATGGCAAAAGACGGCGTGGTGTATCACAGGAAAGAAACATAAAACAGCCACGGATTCGAGCTGCGCCATGACCTACCGATGGTTTCGCAACTGCAACTGGCAGTGAGATGTCAACATTGACTCTGTTGCCTGTCGCTCGTGTTCCAATAGGCATTCTCATACACTTGGAGGAGCATGGCGAACTTCAACAAGACCAAGAGCTGTGCCGCCGGTTGCGGCGGCAGGCTGATTGCAGGTTGAAGGATTGCATGTCAGTAAAATTGTGAGGAGGAAGAAGGGGAAAAAAAAAATTCGCCCAGCCGAAAAATAAGCGGTGCGCCTTCTTGGCTGTCAGCGTGCGACCCCAGCCAAGCCGGGGGTGGGGGGAGGGGGGGGAGGCGCACTGTGTTTGTCCGACCTAAGAGATCGGCGTTTTGATGTCCCTGCACCGTGGCCCTGCACAGTGTTCACGTGCGTCATATCTGTCCACACTGTGTCTTTTTTGCTGCCCAGAACACAGTGCTCCGAGCGGGCAGCAGCGGGCGGCGGGCAGGTGCCTCGACCAGAGGGTGGTGCCTGCTGCCCGCCTGCAACCTCCATCTCCACAGGAAGGTCGCGTGGTGCTTTTCCAAAAGGAGCCTTCCCGCGACAGGGATATTATTGTACGTCCACAGGGGGGTCGTGGAGGGCATTTTCGGTTTCTGGCCTGTTATCTCGGGTCTCCCATCTCGCCAACCGCACCTGCCATCGTAGGCGAATGGGTGCAGGCGCTGACGGTGACGCCCACCCTCCCTCTGCGTATCCGTAATCCTCATTGTCAATGTGGCCCCCCTACGCCTGAAGGCGCATCCCTTCCCCGTTGCGCCTGAGAGCTTCCCACCATTCTCTAGACTGGCTCGCTGAGGAATGAGATCCCAAGACCATGGACGGGTCTCTTTCCGTAGCGGACTCTTGGCAGCGCCAGCCCTGTCATCCGCCCGTTTCTTGGCTTCTGCAGCCCATGGCTTGTTGGCATTATAAGGGAAATGGCAGCCGCGGTCTCGCATTCGCGCCTGGAGGAGGGGGTAGCTCACCACGTCTGATCCTTTCAACCGTCTCCCTCCCGCCTCTTCTCACATCCTCCTCACGAGAGAGACACGCACGATCGTGTGTGTAAGAGAGAGATAGAGAGCGCGTGTGAGCGTGTCTCTCCGTTCCCGTCCCGTCCCTCTTCGCAGCGCCGCACCGAGCCAGCGGCCCGGGAAACCTTCTACGACACTAAACAGAAGAGAATGCCGTTTCCCGCCCACCACGACCGCCCCCGCCACCACCAGTCGGAACATTGATTCACGTCGCGCCTCCCGTGGTTCCTTTGCCCGCGATGCGCCGCATCCAAAGGCTGGCCGCCTCCGCAGGGAGCTCGCCGCTTCTCCTAAGGATTTTACCTCGCCTCTCCCTCATTATCCTGATTCTATGTGTTGTCTATCAGTATTTTGTATTCGGTATGGATTCTGCAAGCCCTCAGACACCCCACGCCTGGGCCCCCTCTTAACTTCAAGATAATGCGAGCTGACACGAACCACAGGCCAACACGATCCTTACAGGTGCGACAGCCTGCTTTCGAGTGGGAGATGGCGCTCCAGTCAGAACTCGAACCTACCGAGGGATGTCTTCAAGAGATGGGAGCCCGAAGACTGTCGCATGCGCGAGCTGTCCCGTGAAGATATGTCGAGCTGCTTCAGGGATCGTCACCTAGTGATTGCCGGCGATTCGACCATGCGCCAGATCTACTTTGCTGCCATGACCCGCTTGGATCATCACGTCGCCGAGAAAGCCATCCTCGACTTTGCCGTTTCCAAAAACAAGCATCTGAACCTTGCCAAGGACGTTGAGGGTGTGAAGCTCGAATTTATCTGGGACCCATGGCTCAACTCCACTGCCCTTTTCAGCCAATTGGCTCGATTCCGGGAACGTCCTGGCTCTGCAGATTACGAAAACCTCGTCCGCAAGGAGGGCAAAGACTCGGCTGCCCTCATTGTTGTTGGTACACCAGGTCTCTGGGCGGCTCGCCAGGGCGGTGATCGGTACTTGGAGTTCTTCAGAGAAGGCATCAACAACCTGATGCCGTACCTGCATCGTGATTTTGATCACTTGGTGGTGCTGCCCAAGAGCAAGTCGCAGTCTGCGTTCGAAGAGCTCTCCAACCATGTGCTTGTCGCACCCGTGCCTATCCCAGCGTATGACAAGCTATTGACGTCGCGGGCAAAAACCATCACGCCCGACAAGATAGACGCCATGAACTGGAACCTGGACAATTTTGAGCCGGCGGAACGAACGCATGTCATTCAGAGCTACAATGCAATGCTGGATGGCCACGACGACGCTCTCCTTGACGATGGACTGCATGCTGTAGACATTGTGGCTGAACGGAAACTCGATGTTATTTTGAATGCTCACTGCAACTCTGGATTGGTTAGAAATGGATACGCAAACCAGATTACTTGTTGTGCCCCCTACCCGTCCCTGTCAAGGGTTCAGGTGTTGCTCCTGGGACTCAGTATTCTAGCGCTGCCTATCCTATTTCTGGACCGGAGGCAGGACGCATTCCCTTCCGCTCGCACGTCGCAGTTCATGGACTCCCTGCTTGCCGCAGCCACCCTCGTCGCCATTGCTGTCTACTGCCTGCTCGCCGACCGCACTCACCTCTTGATCAAGCATGACAAGCACTTTGACGTGCCCGACTTTATCTTGCCTGCCATCGGTCTGGCAATTCTTGCAGGTCTCTCCCTTCGCTCAAGACCGTCTGTTCTGTCTTCCGCAAAGGGTCTCACGACGACTTCATTCCTGTCTCGAGAACAAACCGACGAGTGGAAGGGCTGGATGCAGGCGTTCATTTTGCTATACAACTACCACGCAGCATCCGAGTCACTAGCGATGTACAAGGTGCACAAGTTCCTAGTGGCGACTTACATTTTTCTGACCTGCTATGGCCACACAAGCTACTTTCTCCGTACAGAGGACCTTTCACTAAGGCGGGCAACGTATGTTCTGGTCCGGCTCAACCTTCTCAGCTGCATTCTAGGCCTCGCGACGTCCAGCGAATGGATCATCTACTCGGCGCCGCTCATGACGTTTTGGTTCGGAGTAACATTCGCATCTCTGGCTTGCTTCAAAACGCTGAACCACAACCCTGTTGCCTTCTTCCTCAAAATTGTGGTCTTCGCAACCTGCACAACCTTCCTAGTCCGAAGTACACATCTCCCGGAGACGTTCTTGAGGATACTCAAATCAACCAGCGACATTCATTGGAATGTGGATATGCTACGGTCGCATTTCGCCTTGAATCGTTTTGTGCCGTACTTTGGCATACTCACAGCCGCAGCTGCTCACCGAGTTTCCGTTCTTCGCCGGCGTCAGCACGGCATCAACGCTCGTGCGCCATTCGAAAGAGCCAATGACGCCCTTGATCGTGGTATTTTGGAGGTTGCGTATCCCGAGAGAGACGCGATACCGGTGAAGCCGATAATGATCTGCTTTGCCATTGCCTATCTTGTCGTATTCATCATCCTCGCATTTGCGGCGGACGCCTACCACAATAACGACTCCTACAACGCTTTTCACCCGTACACCAGTCCTTGGTTTGTGCTGTCAGCAGTCATCACGCGCAACTCCTTCAAATCACTGCGTGAACTTCACGTTCCACTGGGTGCAGCTCTTGGACGGTTGTCTCTCGAGGCGTACGTTCTTCACCACCACATCTGGTTAGCCAGCGATGGCGCTGGGGTGTTGAGAATCGGGCGCCCGGGCTACCTCCCGAGGTCGCTTGAAGTAGTGATTATCGCAGCTATATTCCTCTGGGCGTGTGCTAAGAGTCACAGTGCCACCCAACGAATCGCCTGTAGCTTGACAGGAACTGAGAGCCAGGAGGAATCTGAGGACGTCACATTGGGTCGACCCGTTAAGGACGGTAAGAAGAGTCCTATTCCGTGGCAGCCTGCAGTGGCAGACGACAAAGCAGCAGAGAAGGCGGCAGGGAGTGCGAAGCAGAGCGGAACATCTGTTTCGAACGGCGCTTTGAAGCTTCGGGTCGTGGGATTGTTGGCGGTGCTGTGGTTGGGAAACGCGATTTACGGAACTTGATGAGAATGGCATAACGACTTCCAAGCTGGAGCTGAAAAGCCCACAAGCCCCAGTTCACCACCCGATAGATACTTAATTACAATAATGCTTACACGAAGTAACACGCCACGGTATCGCAGTTGACACACGATCCTTGCAAATTCGTCAGTTGCATTGTTGTTGCTGCGTTACTAAACAAGAACAGGGGTTAGGGGCTCACGTCGGTGTTTCGAGTGTGCTCCATCTGCACACAGCCAAACCGCCATCTAGATGAAGGAAAACAAGCTTCGACATACTCCGAAAGCCAAGCTGCCATCGGTTCAAGCGGAACAGAGTCGTTTTCTGCCCCATCTTGGCATCAGCATCGGCTTGAGCTTAACTCAAATGAAAACTTTAGTTTTGAGCCCCTTCCTAGCTTCAAAAGCCGCACTCGACACCAGATTGCGCTCTGCGTTACGTTTCAACGTGAAGACGCATCTTTTCCAACACAAATCCCAGCATTGATCCCCTTGGCAATCGACATGCCGAGCATCAACCGACCAAGATGCGCAACGATTATCACTGGCATGGTCGCGACGACTTGCCAGATTTTACAAGCCGGCGCGCTTCCCGACTCCTGACTCTTAAGACCAGGAGATGGGAAAGCCCCGATGACAGAGGGCCCGGATGAGGCTCTTCCGCCCTACCGTTTCGCGTGGGTCGCGAAAGCGCCTGGGATCATTCGGCCAACGTGATTGGCGGCTCGATCCCGAAACTCGTCCTGTCGTCGATGGGATGATGCCCCGTTGACAGCTGTGTGCCTGACGGTTGAGACGGCACGTCAGTGCCTGTCAAGGTTGGATGGCAGGACTCACGAGAAGCATAGTTCGTCAGACAGGTCGGTGCCCTCTTTTACCCCTCCCCCAAAGGACCCTTCTCCTTGTCTCAGGGCTCGAGATGCCTCTTTGCGCCTCGAATGCCCCTGTTAAATCATGCTGTCCCGTGTGCTTTAACCTCCGAAGACCAGGGCCGGGGCTGGTAACGAGACGATGTCCACCAAATCGTCTGTCCGTCCCCTGCGATGTGTTCGCTTCGTCCAGGCATTCCACGGTGGACGACGGGAAACGCTGCTCCCGGCGGCAGGAGGGATTCATCGACAGAGGGCGGATGTTGCGTGGAGGCTGTCGGTGGTTGAAGGTTTATACTTAAAGACGAGGCTTCAAATCCGCACCCCTTCGCAGCAGATCGTGAGAGATCATAGGATTTGCTTCACAGGAGTAGATCTCTTGGCCTCGCTTTTACTTTGCACGACCCTCTTTTTTTTTTTCTCTCTCCGTGAGCCCTAGAGGTCGCCTAATCTCTTCATTCTATTCTCTATACATAATCGGTTTGCATTCGGCTGTGCCTGGCATCAAACCCGTCCTTTCTTTAAATTTTAATCTTTGGTGTGGCTGGATCCAAAATGCAACTGAAACATCTTCTCGCTAGCCTTGCGGTTTTCAGCTCACTTGCTGCTGCTGGTAAGTCTCAAGTGCAATTTGATGGCTGGACAAGGTACTGACGTGCCTCGACAGCTCCAGCAACTGCACCCGCGCAAGACATCAAAGCCGCAGATACGAGCGCACAAAAGCAGGACCAGAATAAGGACCAAAACAAGAACAACAAGAATAACAATAATGGAAAAAACAACAACAATAACAATAACAAGAACAACGGAGACGTGACGATTATACAAAACATCATCAAGCCTAACATCATCGTCGTGCAGGAGAACCTCGACAAGATTAACCAGCTCCAACGCCAGAATGAGAGGGAGCTGGCGTTGCTGGTACAGTCCCAGCTTGCTCTTGCGACGCAACTGCAGGCTGTCAAGGACAACATTCGCATCAACCACTTCAAGGCGCAGTTCCCGCAAGCGGTGAGTATCTCCTGGCGTCCTACATCTGTTCTTCCAAGGTGGTCCTGTGCTAAGACTGCAACCAGAACACCATCATCGTGACCGTCACCGGCCTCGTTGACAACCGCCAAGGTGGAGGGCAGAACAAGCGATACCTCGTGAACCAGCTCCTCGCCGACAACGGCAAGCCGGGACAGCAAGCCTTGGTAATGGTCAACGACCCGACACCCATGGACATCTCAACGCAACAGGCGGCATCTTCGCAATCCGACACTTTCGGGGCTGCCCGGGTTGCACTCGACTCTGCCTCTGATGCCGTGTCAAACAACACCGACGGTGTCCAAGCCGCCGCCGCCGCTTCCACTACAGGAGTCGACGAAAGCGACACCACCCTCAAGCTTGCTGCCTTCGACCAGGCCGCTCCGTTTGGACAAGTCGGCCAGAGCATCATCCTCCCCGCGGGAACGCAAGCTCCTCAGCTGGCCGCGTCCGTTCCGGACCCCGCTGCCATCATTCTGCCGAATCAGGCGGGTCTCTTCGTGTCTAACGCGGCTACCTTCCTGACAGACTGCGCCTCAACCGCAGCCAATGCTGCCGCCGGAAACCCCGCACTCGCTGGAGCTGCTTTGAACATCTTCTCCTCGTTCCAGCAGATCGCTGCCGCGCAGCTTGCGGGTCTCTCGGGCCTGGGCATCTTTAACAACGCCGGACAGGTGCAGGGACAGCCTCTGGGTGCTATTGCCGTTGGTGCCAACCAGCCGCCTGCCGCCGCTCCTCCGGCCGCCCCCCCTGCCGCGGCATCTCCTCCTCCAGCTGCTGCGGCTCCTCCAGCCCAGGGAGGATCTCTTGGTGCCATTGCCGTCGGCGCAAACCAGGGCCAGCCAGCCGCCGCACCAGCACCCCCTACCGATGCCTCCGCGGCGCCTCAGCCCCCGGCCGCGGTTCTCGCCGGGGCCAACCAAGCGCAACCTGCTGCTGCTGCTCCACCGCCGCCTCAAGGAAGCTCAGGATCAGGTGTGGTAATCGTGGGATCGAGCCCGGGAGGAGCTCCAGCACCTGCTGCTCAACCTGCGGCGCAACCCCCTGCGGCTGTTCTCGACGGGGCGAATCAGGCGCCTGCAAGTCCACAGGCTGGTGCAGCTCCGGCTGTGGCCCCGGCTCCGGCCCCAGCAGCATAGGAGAGTGGGGTCTGATAATGTACGACGCACGACGGACGGAGTTGGGGACGGGGAGTTTGGGTCGGGCTGGCCGGGTCGGGATACCCACCGGAGGAATACATATGGCGATAACAGAAAACGAGAAGCAATACACATTCGAGACTTCAAACGTATATCCCTCCTATGGTACCATGGTTTATGTAAATGTTTAATGAGGGAGCATTGTATGACAGACGCGAGAGGCTTTTGTGCTTGTGCTATGAAATTACACTGAATGAAATTGTAACACCCACCTACCGCGCATGAGTCCTGCCTTGTCTTGAGAGGCTTCAAAGACGGCAACTACGTTGACGCTGCAGACAGCATGCTCAGGCACCGTTGCTTGGACAAACGGGGAGGAGCTGTCTGAGCTTAGATATGATGACAAGACAGTAACTCATTGCAGCCCACGGTAGAATTTCGGTAGTAGACCATCGAGCCCAGTAAAAGACACATCCAATGTCGAGGCTCAGTCAATCTTGCAATGGCCCTTTGAAAAGCAACAGAGGGCTTTTTCCGTGTTTCTCGGCTGGGGCCGACAATTTTATGGATTTTCGATGTTGGGCTGGCCAGCAGGCAAGAACAGCCAACCAAATGCAATGAAAGACTGCCCATCAGACCCACAGTGGGGTTTCAGCAGGGGCAATGGACCAACGACGGACGACTCGTTTTTCGAGGCAAACCGCGACACTGGAGGGAGGGTGCTCAAGCGAGGGGGAAAAAAAAAAAAAAGGGTGCGTCGGCCTCGCACGTGACCCTACCCTAGCGAGGCCCACGCCACGCCAGAAATTTCCCAAACCCGAAGCGCACCTCCAACTCTATCACTGCTCGTCTGTATCCCGACTTCGTCGACAACCATCAACACCCGACACCTAGGAGCAACCATCTCGACAGTTGCCCAGCATGTCGCTCGTCTCGGGGGAGAAGAGTGCGTTACCACCCGCGAACCGATATAACCATGGAGGAGAGCGTAATCGGCTAACAGTCTCGTCACAGCGAACTTCCAGTTCATCCTTCGTCTTCTGAGTACGTTGTAACCTCTCTCCCAACACACCCGCCCGCACACCCATTCGACGATCCTACGCGACAACAAACAATCCGAATCTCGAGAAATCATGGACGCAAGGGGCTAATGTGCGCTTTTCACAGACACCAACGTTCGTGGCCAGGAGAAGGTCATGTACGCCCTCACCAAGATTGGTGGTGTCGGCCGTCGTTACTCCAACATTGTGTGCAAGAAGGCCGATGGTACGTTTTCCCCATGATTCCGAGCAGAGGCACTCCTTTGCCTGTGAAGAAGAAGACTGGAGAGAGTCATCAGAGATGCTGACTACCACCCCAATAGTCGACCTGAACAAGCGCGCTGGTGAGCTCACCTCGGAAGAGCTCGAGCGTATCGTCACCATCATCCAGAACCCCACCCAGTACAAGATCCCCGCGTGGTTCCTCAACAGACAGCGCGACATTGTCGACGGCAAGGACAGCCAGATCCTCGCCAACGGTGTCGCCTCCAAGCTCCGCGACGATCTCGAGCGCCTCAAGAAGATCCGCGCCCACCGTGGTCTCCGTCACTACTGGGGCCTCCGTGTCCGTGGTCAGCACACCAAGACCACCGGTCGCCGCGGCCGTACCGTCGGTGTCTCCAAGAAGAAGGGTGGCTAAACGTATCGCTCGTCATGACGACTCTGACGAGGGTTTGGGTGGTGTTGCGGCGGGGGACCAACAAACATTAAGGCGGCCGGCGTGTTATCGGGCTTGGTTTTTCTCTCTATGTCTCTTGGCGACAACATCCATCTACAACAAAATGATGATGATTCATTCTCTGGGGCATTACCACCACCCACTGAGGAGGGGATTGCTATTCAGATAACGTGAAAAAACAACGGAAGAGTCTCCATCATACCAAGAAACAAAAAGGCTTTCAAAAAGTTGACTTTTGGTTCCGTGTGTGATGTGACTCCTGGTGTCTAAAAATGGGAATTGATTTGTTGTTCAACATGCCGTGGACCTTTAGACTCGTGAAGTGCCATTCTGTGTACCTGGGTTTCAGTGTTCTGGATTGATTTCATGGTGGACCTTTTAGTGACATATCAGGTGTCTGCCATTTCAGATATGTGCGACATCCAAGCGAGCGGAGCCGCCGCCGCCGCCTTGTGGGGGTTATCTATCCTTCGGTGATCCGTACGATGCCTGTGATGGAGATCCCCCCCCCCCCCCCCCCCCTTTGGCGGCCTCGACGTCGTTGAGGGCGCCGCCTTAGCTTGTGAACTTGCTGATCTCAGACTCTTTCCCCGGGGCTCTCAGAGTAGTGCATGGGGAATGGCAAAATTTCCGTCGTAGCATACTTCAACATGACCCCATCACAGAGAGCAGCATCGCAACATGGAGCGTGCCAAACGTTACAACCATTATGCCATATTTGTATCATTAAGGACAAACCCTCGATCTAGGGGGTATCGTGCCACGTCTTGCTCTCTTTCTTTTTACCTCCCCCTCGCCCCTTCATTTCTAGTCTTCATGAATAACAGCCATATCCAGCACCTCAACCCGTCCCTGTCCCCTCGTCTCGCTCGAGATAAAGTCACCCAGCCCCTTGAACGCACCCGGCTCGACAAAGCCCACGACCTCCCACTCGCTGCCCAGCACGTCCTGGCTCTCGACCTGCTCCACGAACCCCAGGATGCGGTCCTTGACGGTCCCCGCCTTGGCCTGCTCCCCGTCCTCGCCACTCTTGGGCGCCGCCGACTTGACGGCCTGCTTCAGCACGCTCGTCGCACACGTCACCCTCAACCTCATCCGCGCCCTCTGCACGGGGATCGGCTGCGCCGCAATCAGCGCCTTCATCGCCTCCAGCGCCTGACTCTTTGCCGACTTGGTCGTCACCACGCCCGTCCAGTGCGGCACGCTCTTCTCTCTCGGCTTCGCCTCCCCCTCCTCCCCGCCCGCAGGCGTTCCCGCGCCGCTGTTCACCGCGCCGCTGCCGCCCTTCTTTCCCGCGCCAGCCGCGTCCTCCGCAGCAGAGTGCGCCGCCGACGACAACATGTCCAGCGCCTTCTCAATCATGCCCGTCGTGTACACCCTCTTCGTCCGCGGGTCCACGAGCCTGCTGGCCACGATGCCGATGACCTCGTTGTGCACCCTCTCGAGCTGCTCCGCGCGCTCCTTGCCGCCGACCTGCATCTCCCCCTTCTTGAGGATCTCCAAGACGATGTCGTCGGTGGACTTGCCCTTGCCAAATGCCTTTTCGAGGTCCTCTTTCGGCGCCGTCTGGCCCTTGGACACGTTGAGGAAGACGTTGGGGATCTGGAGGACGTTGTCGAGGTCTGTCTCGACGCCGGAGCGCCATTCCATCACCTTGTTCTTGTAGCAGGCGATCTCGAAGCGCTTCTTGCCCTTTTTGAGCCGCACCATGGACACGTTGGTCAGCTTGATCTGGTTCGATGGTTGATTGATTCGCGACGACATCGTGGCGGTCTACTGCTTCGGCAGTGGCGTCTGCGGTTATTTTGCGACCGATGCAAGGTTGGAGGGAGTTTGTATGTAGTGGTTTGCACTAATCAGGTGGGAAAAATCGAGTGGTTCGTCGTCGTCGTTGTTTGCATGAGGTTCTCGCCCGAAAAGTTTTGGCGGGGTAGTTGGTTGTACAGCAGCTGCGAGGAGGGGCAGCGGGCGGTGAAATACCTGTACCTAGGCTGGTACCAGGGCGGGTTGGTCGGTCTGACGCTCTTATGCGGGTACGGCACCTGCTTGGACATGCGCCGCAGCGGTGACTGGCACCATCATTTCGACTCATCTCCGAATCTTAGTCAAATCGGACGGAACGCGACTAGAAATGGCTCTCGATATGTCACTCGATACTAACATGGTTAATCAATTTACGTCAAAAAGAGTCATATTCTAGCAGTGGAACTAAGATCTACCGCGCCGGGCTGACACTGGCGCCTACCCACGAACGAGAGACGACTGGGTCTCTGGTATTAATATACTCCAATGCCCAGTCTCTCCAATGCCCAGTCTATAACGATCCAATACAAGCGGTCACTGCGACAGTCCGTCCACACGAATCATTCTTGGGTTCATATAAATCGTTACAATGGACACGTTTAAGCGCTCCACTCACCGCCCAACCAGCGGTTGAAGAAGTCGGAGGAAGCCTCGGGCTGGTCCATGGGGACCATGTGGCCAGCGCCGTAGAGCTGCATGAAGGTAAAGTTGCCACTGGACTTGACCTTGCCGTACTCCTCGCCCTTGCCAACGTGGAGACCCTTGACCTCAGCCTTGTTGAACGACTTTTGACCGGGCCACTCGAGAGCCTCGGTCCAGGCACGGTTGCCGAGCCAGTTGCAGATGTAGTCAGCATCACCGGCGTAGATGAGGACGGGGATCTTCTCGAGAAGCTTAGGAACGACACGGTGGAACGGCTGGAACCAGTCGCCAGCGAAGAGGAAGTTGCGGTTGATGTCAAAGTTGCAGCTGTCGTAGCTGTCAACCTCGGCGCCGAGGGCCTCCTTGACGGAATCCTGGTTCAGGTAGTCGGCGATCCAGCCAAGAGCAGAGTAGCACAGGTTGCTGCTGTCCTCGCACTTGCCACGGATGTCGTAGACGTTCTGTCCGGTGCGCTGGTAAGGGCCGATAAGGGCGTTGTTGCAGTAGATGCTGGCGGGGACGCAGGACCAGACGCTGCCGGAATCGTAGCAGTTGTTGATCAGGCTCTGGCAGCGGGGAAGAGCGTTGTCCATGGCCTGGCACTCGCCCTGGTCGAGAACGGCAGGGTAGCCACCCTCACCGCAAGCCATGGGGCGGTAGTATCCGTACTGGGTCAAGCCATCAGTGAGACCGTTGCCAATCAAGACACTCTTCAGGTTGATGTTGCGGTCCTCGTGCGAGAGAATCTCAGAGGCGAAGACGGGAATGTAGTGGCCTGCGTAAGACTCGCCAGCAATGTGGAAGTCCTGCTTGGCGTACTCGGGAAACTCGTGGAAGAAGAGGGAAAGCAGGGCGTAGACGTCCTTGCCAGCAGCGACCGTGTTGGAAACGGAAGAGCCAGAGTAGGAGTAGCCGACGTTGACGGGCTGGTCAAGGAAGATGACGGAGGCGTTGTTATTCCACGACCACTCGTTGTTGACAACCTTGAGCTTCTTATCGATGGAAGCAGGGCCAAGCTCCATAAACAGACCAGTCAGGGAAGAGCAGCCAGGGCCACCGTTGAGCCACAGGACAACGGGGTCGTTCTTGGGGTCGTTGCGGGACTCGAAGAACCCTACAAAGTTGTTAGTTGGTTTGATAAGATGATGCAGGGTTCCAGATGATGTCTACTCACAGTAAAAGAGATGCTTGTCATTCTCCTCGTCATCGAGGTAACCGCTGTACTGCTTGACCTTGTCTACGCCAAGAGCGGAGGGGTCGACCTTCTTGGCGCGCAGGTTGAAGTTCTTGAGAGGACCACCAACCTTGCGATGCTTCTCGCCGTTCTTCTCAACCCACATGCTCTCGAGGTCAGCGCCCTTAACGACGTGATCCCAGTGCTTATCGGCCTTGCGGCGGTGAGACTTGGGCTTGGAGGGAATGGCGTTCTTCTTGAAGGCCTCGACGGCGTCGGGGGCGAGGAGAGTGATCTCGTCCCAGACGGCCTTGGCTTCAGAGGTCATCTTGCCAAACTTGTCCTCGAAAGCCGACAACCAGTTCTCACCGGTAGTCTTGATGGAGTCGAAGGGACTGTCGTTGCCACCAAGGACGTGCTGGTCCAGGGCGACCGCGGTGGAGGCGGCGCCGAGCACGAGGGCGGAGGTTGAGAACCTCATGGTGTGGGCAGGCAATTGGCTCGGGAATGAAACTATCGCAGGCGCAGATGGGTTGTATCGGGGTGATGTTGATGAACGGTAGCTCTGATTCGAAAGGGGGGAGGGTGGGAGAGATGGAGTTGAAGAAGGGAAGAGCGTGCAATTGGGAGGAGGGAGCTCGGAGTAAGTATGGCTGTCGGGTTACAGGCAGGAAGCTCGCGGACGTAATGAAACATGACGAGGTGGGCGCGGGTTGACTGGGTGCTAGTGGATGCTCATGCTGGGGACCTGGAGGGCTGGGGTGTGCTGGCCGCTGGGCCCGCTGTCGCAGCAGCTAAGGTACCTTACAGCTACAACCGAAGCCAGCAGTAGCCGTGACAGCAGCAGCAAACAGCTCGACGCGCACTGTTGGTCTGTTGCTGTGGAGAGGAGAGCTTCGAAAGCTGAGCAACGACTGGCTCGAGCCAAGCGTTGCCCAAACGATAGTCGGGCATGGCGTGTGCTTCGCACAGGGTAGCGCCCGCCTGATCCCCGCGACTCGGACGCTAAAAAGGGAACCTGCCTGTTGCAGACTCACTAACACGTCGCGCTGTTCATCACGCCGAGTGCCCGTTAGTGTCGGGCTTGCGTGTGCCTCGACTTACATGCCTGCTGAGGTCCCCAGCATCCCGCGCGCCGACGGCCGACGTCTCGTTCGCCCTGCCCCCTCGGTTCGTCTGCGTCATGCCAGGTACAGGACAGGCACAGAACCTGGGCACTTTTGCTGCGGTGACCCACATATGTCTTCCTGATAAGCGCATCCCCCATTCCGATTCGCGGTGGCATTATGGGGGGATTCTCAGGCACAAACGCTGCCCTGCACCGCCCCCGGCTCTGGTCACGAGCTTACTGAGAGCCGTGGGAGCTGCTGCTCAACACGCAAATCCCAAGGGACTAAGGGCGTTCGCTTTTTGCATTCAAGGTTCGATTGGTATCCTAATGCCGGGATCGAGGCGTAAAGCAAACTGTGGGTATTGCTCTGTGCTATCTGCTGGACCCCAGGTCAGGAATCACCATGGCAGCATTGATCTACGGCTGGTCAACTAACGTCTGTCAACAACAGACACCCTGCAAGATGCGTGACCGCCCATGTTCGGGCTGACCGCGAACCTCTACGGCCAACTCGTCTGTTGTGAGACCAGAGACCGGCTCTCTGGCTAGACCGACTCATCTCGTAGCCTCAGTCATTCAATGCTCATCACCGCCTTCTGCCTGAGCTTCTACTATCTATACAGCGACCCTATCATCCAGAGCAGACCCAGACACCCCCTTCTCTACACCGTAGAACCGCAAATTACCCCGGATCGTTCATCCGTGACCGCCATTCAACACGGGTGGGCGCCTGTTGACGTCACCCATGTCGACCCAGGCCTAAAAGCGGTACCCGCTGCCAAGCCTGGGGGTCAAGTGTCACCAGTCACTTCCTAGTGGTCGCTGTGTGATGGGTTCTGTCTCCCCGAGGGTGACGATCCATTTATGAGTGGCCTCGTTAACAGGTCAGAGTTTGTATTCGTCTACCATGGACGCTCAGCCCTTTCCAGCCATTCGTCTTCCTGACATCTGTTTCTTCTGGTCTGGTCGCAAGCCCTATCGGCCGTAATCAAAACAAGGCTTCGACGCCATCCTCCCTGGTGCCAGACCTGCTCCGTCCCGATGCCCTATCATCACAATCCACCCGTCTGCCCGGAAACGCCGCCTCCAATCCAGCCCATTCTGATGCCCGTGGGTTTGTTGAGACCTCCGAGAACTGAGTTCTCACTAAGCCTACCATCCAGTTCATGAGAAACGTGGCCGTGCCTCCCCAATGCCGTCGCCGTTCTTTGGCCAAACACCAAATCCCCAAAGCATTAACTCCGTCTCCGATAGTGTACATATATAGCGAGGTCCGTATACTGCTTTACAAGTCATTTCGTGTGTGGGTGCCGCCCCGATCATCTCGGTTCGTTATTAGATTAATAACAGCGTAGCTCGGGTATATCGACGACCAGGACAGCTTTGTGAACCACCACGTTTTGAGCGCTTTTGTGCCCGTGTGCCAACACCTCAAGGGTGGCGGTCATCTTCGGCTTGACTCGCTCCATCTCAACGTTCTCAGCCGGCCGTGTCAGCCGCCGACATCGAAGGGCTTGACGCTCTGGTGCCCCGGAAGAAGTTGAACGCCTTTATGCGGAACCTGCTAGATTTTTTCTTGACCAACTTCCTCCCTCCGTCTACCCTGCAGCTTTCATGCGATGTGTAAGAGCCGTTCGCTTCTTGATCCATCATCGGAGGCTCGAGCTTGCCTTCGCTGAACGGCTTTGGTTCTGAGATCGTGGGAACGCCAGGTATATGCTCCGCGGACTCTGCACTGACAATACTAGTGCCTTGCGTGCTTGGAGAAAGAGGCATTTTCCCTGTCGTAGCACTGGTAGCCTGCGAAGCCCAGTCTCCGCCGTACTGGCCCGTAATGCTTCCGTCGGTTGTCTCGCTGCACCGTTGTTTCCCGTTATGGCCGTGGTGGTTGTCAGGAGAGCTGCTCGCCCTGTCCCTGCTATGGAAAGGATCGCTCGCAGCGAAGTCTGCCACAGAATCAAACGTGGTCATGATGCCGTTGACTTCCTTGTAGTCGTCGGAAGTGTCTGGCACGTGCGTGGGCCTGTTCACCGGGTCGGCCGGCCCTGGCGATAATTCCTTGTCTTCCCCTTTTGATCCATCCAACAGCGACGGCGGTGTTGCAAGTTCCGTCAAGGGCGTCGACACCCGAGGGGTCATGGACTCTCTCTGACTCTCGGGGCCGCCCACAAAACTCATAGTTCGCGGGGAGAATGTCCCGTCGCGGAGAAGTCGCTTGCGCACGGGGTCCTCCTTGGCCTGCTCATCTCGGACACGCTGTTCGAAGAGGCCCTTGTTGATCTCAAGCTCGTCAACCGTGTATCTCATCGCCGGAAGTATGTCGGCCACCCCCTGAAACAGCGGAATGGCAAACATATTCATGAAGCTCAGCTGGGCCTTGGAGAGCGACATCAGGTCCTTCTTCGGGGGTGCAAGAAGAGACGACGCAATATCCAGTTCGTTCTCCATGGAAGCTTGGCGTGAGAACTCGTCTGAGAGAATATGCATCCACTTGAGAGCAGTCTCGTGTTTCCTCGCCTGTGGCACGCAAGGTTATCATCCCGCCCATCTTGAAATGCATCGGGCCAACTTACCACATTACTAATGTCTGCACATTTGATGAGCAAGGAGCAGGCCAACGCCTTCTGCTCCTCCAGCATACGACCGTTCCATCCGTCGGTGGTGTTGCTAACATCCAGCTTCTCCTGGGTATCGCCAAGCTTCTTCATGTAGTCGAAATGTAGACCCATGTCAGTGGCGAGGATGGAGCTGATCATGAGGTTCCTCATCTTGGTGTCCTCGAACGCGCTAGGCCAGTACCTTCGCAGAATCTGCGAATACGCAGCGCAGTGGAATGATTCAAGGACAGAGCGGTCGTTGTAAAGCTGGGCCAAGGGTGCGTTAAGGGTGACGAGGAACCCGTTGTTGACACCAGGATGCCCGACGTCATGTCCAATGGCCGTGATCAGAAGCGTGAGGCCTTCGAAAGGATGCAACAAGCTCGCCATGGGTGACTTTTCGGGAAGCTGTTCAGGTCCAAGCGAATCTTGAGGAAAAGGCGCCAGGGTTCCAATACGAACTAGAAAATGGAAGGTGGCCTGGAGGACGTCTATGACATGTCGAAAGTTGTGGTACGGAACGAAGTTGTTGTACGCAGCTCTGCAGGCAACCAAGAAACTAATGAGCTGATCTGGGAAATGTTAGCGACTTCACCGAGTCTTATCAGCCAGCAAAATCACCTGTAGGGATCCGCCAACGATCTAACTCGGGCATGGTCAGCGCATGTTTAAACATGACCATCGCTGCCACGAGCAACTCATCGTCCGTCCAGCTGTGGGCACAGAAGTGCCACTTGCCTACGGCGGCAGCGACGGCGGCTTGGCGATCAGTGGATACGGCGATGCTGACGTTGGCGATCCGATCATCATCTGAATCCGCGCCCGACCGGCAAATACCCCTCATAAGACCAGATACCATGGCTTCCCTCAAGTATGCAAAGGGCTTCTCCTCGTTGACGCCGACCCATGAGCGCTTCCTGCCCCTGCGGACCTCTAGCATCTCTTGCTGTTCCCTTGCTGCCTCTTTGTGGCCGCGGTAAGCATGAATCTCCAAACTGGTGATACATTTGGGGTGCAAAGGGCTAATGATAACGTCAACAGCACCAAGATCGAGACAGCGAATGATAAGTCGTCGGTCGACAGTGGGCGAGGTTTTCGTTTTCGCGTCTTCGATCGTGCTGCCATTGGCGTGAGGAACTTCAGACGAGGCAAAGCTCACGACTGGGATAGGTACGACCAGCTTGGATATGCTACGCAGGTGAGCTTCAGTCATGATTCTCTGCAGTAACTTCAGGCCGTAGACCTCCTCTTCTGGGGTATGTATATCAATATCGGCAGTGACTGGGCGCGAATGCGGCGAAGGTGACCTAGACTTCGACCGGACCTTGGGTAAGCGCTCGTCGTAAGGGACGTCGATAAGGACGAGAGTTGGCGTGAGATCCATCATAGACTCGTCAGAAAGTTGGAAAAGCGTAGAGATGCATGCTGAGCCCGTGGAACAGAGGTAAACTGACGAAGTGCCGTTAGTATCACGAGCGGGAACGAAGGGTTTATCGATCTCATACCTTCTCCAAAGGTATCCAGCAAAAGTGCGGCGTCGTTTTGGATATCCTCAACTTCTCCACTAACTATGTCGCCATTCGACTGGTGTGCATCGGTCGCATCATTGCGGATCAGTCTGTCTTGGCGAACCTGACGGTTCACGTAGACGACATGACAGGTAGCGTTGTCCATCGCGGCTTCGGGGAGCAACCAGTCTCGCGACCGGAGCGCTCTGGCCACAAGGGCGAAGGAGGCTTAAAGCGTGACGATGCGATTGAGCAAAATGGTAGTCCGAGGGGCTCCGCAGAGGATAATTCGAGGACGGCAACCCAGTCCGATTGAACGACAGCACGGCGGCTCGACGCCCGCGACGTATCAGCGAATGCGCAGTCTGGCGCAATAAAATCGAAGTCTGGGGGATGTGCGGGCGAAGGGATCGGGGCAGTTAAGATACAAGCGAGGTCGAGGTATGGGCCTGATTTCTCTTCCAAGGTAGACGCCCAAGCGCACGCGATTAAAGCAACAGCGCAATTGCGGTGGTGGTCATCAGGATTGTCATCGATGGCAGTCGCACAGCGCCGGGAGAACCGAAGGCATGGGGGGATTGAATGCAATCAATCTCGCCGTGTACGGGAGCGTAGAGGCACGAGGAGGGGATTGTCGTTTCGCAGTTGCGGGTACCGTCGCGCGGAAAGTTCGTTATGTACTCGAGACCAAGGTGGAGGCTCCTCTATGCTGCTGGCAGCGACCGAGTCGTCGGGTTAGTTGTGGACAAAATATAAGTTGACGAGGGGGAGAAGCGGGCGAGAGGAAACAGAGCACAAACAAGCAGCGACGACGACGACGACGACGACAAAAGACGTAATATCATGAGAGCAGGCTACGTACAACAGGGCTGGGACGAACGGGCGTGAAGTGGGAAGAAGGGAAAAAGAAGGCAAGCGTCAGGTAGCTGGGACGGGAGGATAGAGAGGAGTACAATGGGCAGCCAGGCTTCGAGTACGAAATTGTTAAGCCAGGCAAGGGGGGGTGTGTGTGAGATTGTGTGTGTGAGTGTGTGTGTGTGGTGCTTGCTTGCTGCGTGTGGTTCTCTGGTGGGCGGTCCAATGCAGTGGCAGTGGCAGAGAGCGAAAGGCTTGGGGTGGGTGGGAGAGAAGAGCGCTCGCGCGGGAGCCCCCTCCAGGGCCCAGAAGCAGCGCAGAACAGACCAAGCTTCCTTGCCTTACCCTTCCCCTCTACATACTTTGCCCAACAAAGCAAGGCGGGACAGAACAAGAAACACCGTGGAAGCTCGAGAGGAAGCTAGAGGAGTGCAGCTAGTTTTTGCAGGGCGAAAAGACTTACCAATTCTGCTCTTGGTCCCTTTTCTTTTTTTTTTTTCCCTCTCTTCCGACTCCCCTCGTTTCTTTTCGCTCCCTTCCGCGTGGCGAGTGGAAGAGATGTAGAGTGACTGACTGAGTAAGTGAGGGGGGGGCGAATAAGTCCGTAAAGTGTAAATGTGTAATGCAGGCCCTTATGGATGATTCCTGAGATGTTGGCTGGGGGAAGATGGGAATGAAAGAGGAGAAGGCGGAAAAGATGTCGACAGCAGCGAGGAATGGATGAAAGATTGGCGAATGCGGGTTGGATTTGCAGAAGAGGTAGGTGGTGGTGGTGGTGAATGGTAGGTAAGTGGCAGCAACGTAGTGGTGGCGCGGTCTTGGTGGTGTGCGCACGCAGGCGGGCACTTGGAAAGAGTGAGGGCGAGGTAAGGTAGGTAGGGAAGTACCTTACGAAAGTACCTTCCACGAGAGTGTACCTCTTTGCCGCAACGCAGTTGGAAGAGGCTAAGGTTTTACTGGCGCATCTCGGGAGGAGAATGCGGTGTGGATGGATGCAGAATGGAACGAAGACGATGGTCCAGAGTAGGAAAGGTGGGCTCTAACTAAGACGCTCCTCAAAGACGCTCTGAGAAGACAGGTTCAGAAAAGCAAGATGGCGAACAGGAAGCGAGGCAACGCCTACCATGCTCAAGTGCTGTTGTACCGCCGCCGGGTTGCGTTGCGGTAACAGTTGCAGCTGTCGTTGCAATTCGGCCTCGAGACAGCATCAGCGCTGCTGGATGCTACGCTGGAAGATGAAGCAGAAGAGATGGTATCAGGATCCCGTTCACATCATGGTACCTACCTTGCCTTACCTTACCTGCCTTCCAGGCCCTACGGGAGTAAGCTACAGCGGGTGTTCAAAGTCGTTAGCAGCAACCAGACAGCAACCTGAGGGCTGCAAGCAGCTATTTCGCAAGGTCGCAAGGGCACAGTGCGATGAGGCGGACATCAACAGGTGAATAGCGGACAATGGAGGCTGGATTCGACCGATTTGTCTTGTGGTGACTTGGATCCGGGGCACCGGGCTCTGTTCCCGCGCTGGTCTGGGAGATGCACCGCACAGGGCGAAGGCAGAGAGAAGGAAGGAAAACTTAGATGCCGGGGGGGAGGGGCCTTCGTCACCTGGAAGCTGTGGAAACAATGAGTTCCCACTGGGACTGGACTGGACTTTGCAGACTCAGAATGGGAGGCCATGTCGGAATCAGAATCTGACAAGCCTATCCGTACACTAGGCGGGACGGGTTGGGACGATCATGGATGTGCGTACGAGCGTTGCGCCTGCATCTGCCTACATGTGCGTCTGCGTCTGCGTCTGCGTCTGCGTCTGCTTCTGCTTCTGCGCCTGCGCCTGCGTCTGGCGACGCAGGCGTGAACCGTCAAGCGGAACGGGCGAGATGAGGTCGAATAACGAGAGAGAATGCGAGCAATGCCGCAAAGAGTGACTTGTCTCTGTTCATGTCTCCTGAGCTGAATGCGCCGAAGACGAAGAAGACGCAGTCTCGAATTCAGTTTGGCCTGTCCCCAGGGCAGGCTGAGAGCCCAGCTGGCAGGTGTTGCTTATCTCTCTGGGTATTCGTACCTGACCTACCTAAGGTACCTTACCTTCCTTCGTACCGAAGAACCCCCAGTCGCTACCCGGGAAGAGACGTTGCCCTGTTTGTGCGAGGGGAGGAGAAGACGGGCAAGACAGGGAAGGCAAGGGCCCTGCACCCGGTCTTCTGGCCGGCTTCTCGAACATCGATCGAAAGTGTGGAAGGCTTCCAAGCAAGGGGGCGCACTGGAGAGGGGCTTCTGGGGGGATGTACCGGGGGTTCTGACTGGAACAGCTGGGAACAGGGTTTGCAGGGAACACTACCCAAAGCATCCCACGCCGCGCTTGCCAGGTCGTACCAGCCTGCGCTTGCCGGGATAGCGGCGTTTTGGGGCAAGAGCGAGGGCGAAGGAAGGGACATTGGAAACAACTGGGAAAGAGGCACCACACCGGGGCGGCGCGGCGCAGCCGTCGTTGGCCGTCAGTGGTCACTCAATCACTGAAGAAAGTATGGTGCGCCTGCACCACACCCACCTTCCCGCCCGCGCCGTCCACTGAGACTCTCTGTCACATTCCGAGTCTCTTACTGGTCCGACCGAGGTAGCTACGTAGGTAGGTAGGTACCTTAGGTGAGGTAGAGGCTGGCCGCGCTGCCATTGACGTAAGGTTCTTCCTCCACCACCACCACCACCTGCATCGCACACCTCACTCACTGCAAATGCAGCAAACCCATAAGTGAGGTGCATTCCCGTCTGCCACGGATACCACTGCGCAGTCTCGCCGGGTTTCATCGCCCACCGGCTGGAATCGGTCAACCGGCGAACCACTCACAGCAGGCTTATTACTGGCCACTGACTAGCTGCCTTTCATCTTCGAAACACATCTCGAGATATCCCTCTCCATCTGCTGAGGTACTCGAATTGCGTACGGCGTGGCGTTCGGTACCCTACCCTAAGGATACGCCATATCGCCGCCCCCGGCATGCGCCAAGGACTCACGATTTCCCCTTCTTTTACCTCATCATTCCCCATCGCCATCCACCCACCGGAACCGACCACAATTGCATACTGCACAGTAGGTCTTCCCCAACCTCCTTCTAAACACCCGAAAATTCGAAATCGTCGCTCCATTCCCTCAAGGCTGTTGTTGCCGTCGCCAACCTCGTTCCACCTCTGCCGCCATCAGCCTTTCTACCCGCATGCGTTCACCCGGCCGCACTTGCGTTTGATTCCCGCCCCTCCCGCTCTGCAAACATTGATTGCCCGCACGCCAATTATTCGCTACAATCTTCACATTCGCCTGTCTGCGTACCTATCTTTCGCAAGGTACGGATGCCTTGACGGGAGCCAACAAGGTGCCGCCGGGAAGGGGTCCTGAGTCTTGAAAACAGGACCCGACTCGCTGTCCCCTTCGCTCGCTCTGCCGATCGTCGCCTCGCACAGGCTGGGACCGGCCTGCCACGCACGGAATGGAACCCACAGCTGCCCACATTGGTCAGCACAGCATCATGGCAAACATGGACCCCGATTAACCTGTTGCAAAAAAGCCGTGCACTCGAGGGGGTGTGTAGTCGATAGGATCCACGGCAATGTCTCGGCGAGCGGGTCTGGGCGAGGGATTTGCTGGCGGCTAGTTTGCCCTACTATTAGACCTAATCGGGTAGTATTCCTGACTCAGGGGTTAGCCATACATCCAATCCATCGCATCCCTCACCCTCCCACCCTCCAACTTACCTTCTTCCATATCATAACGATGCGAGTACTTAAAAAACGAGTGTATTGAAGACGACTATGGCAGCGCCCGCCAAACATCAATAGTTAACTTGAGTATGTTGTTAACTGCCTCTGTCACCTGCCCTGCCCACCAGGCCACATATGCCTCCTCCTGCTGACCCTTGCGGACTAGGCGTTCGTACTCAAAATATGCGTCTATGAGAACCTTGGTTTGCTCTCGAACTTTAAGACGTGACGGTAGGGTTAATGCCTCTGTGACTTATCTCTGAGTTGTGTACAGCTCCCAGCCCTTATAGATCTCAAAGCTACTTTCTCGCCAGCTGTTTGCCCAGCATTGCTAGTGGAGGTTGCTGATGGCGTTGTCGTTAAGTAGCTGCTACTGCAGGATGTGGCGGCAGGGTAAGTACTAGTGGCGCCAGAAGAGGCAATTGCAGGAGACTATAAGCCTCTCGTCGTAGGGGTTATTGTAGTTGCTGCTAAAGATGCTGTTAATTAGGTTGGTATTTTTGTTGATTAATTTGTGGGCCTTGTGGATCTCAGCAGCAATCTTTTTTTGTACTAATTCTGGGAAGCAGCGAAGGCTAGGCACTAATGTGACCTTAGGCAGCGTTTTTCTGCGGAAGCTGGCATAGTGTAGCCTGGCGCAGTTGAAATAACGCGATAATATATAGTTGACATGCTTGATGATACTATATAGCGAAAAACAGCCTATCAGAGCTTTATGGTTGTGCTTAAGAGAAGAGTGCCACAACTTAAGGGTGTTAGTTGATATGGTTTATAGCAGTAGGGTAGAGTGGTTGTGGGCGTAGTTAGCCTATTAGTGATAGGTTAGTAGCTAGTTCTTTTATATATAATCTCGCTTCAACTTAGGCGCTCTAGCGATCGCTTTTTCGATAGCTTCTATGCACTTATGCTCAGTTTGATGGAATTTCAGGGCGCCAAGTAGGGCCTTCTGAGCTTTTTAGCATTTAGAGCTCTTAAGGTTTCAATTGAAGGTCTTTTTGCAGTGAATGCAGCAGAGTAGATAGGTAACTTGGGTCTTGCTAGCCTCCAGCCCAGAGAAGGCCTTGCAGATGGTGTGTTGCTTGACGGCAGAGTTGTTAGTGAGGAAGTAATGTAGATGCTACTTGCGACTGTGTTGTTAACACTATAGTTTGATTTAGCGTAAGTAGGCAGCAATAATATCTCCATCAGCTTTAGCAGTAACAAAGTGGATAATAGGTAGCTAAATGCTTATTATATTATATACTATAATAGTGTATAACTGCTAATTAAGCTAGTTAGTTTTATAGGTAGCATCTATCATAGCAAAGTGACCACGTTACGCTAAAAGATTAATAGACTTTTGTTAAACTTAAATGAAACTATTACTATTTTCTCTATTACTGCAGTGTTATTAAATGTTAATATATTGATATAAAAAGTGGCTAGCATAGTGGCAAAAAGTTTATACTTCATTAATTTAGATATCTTTGCAGAAATTCCTACTAACTATATACAGATTAGGGTTTTTATAGAACCACTTAGCCCTAGCGTTGCATACTGCCTGCTGAGTTAGCTAGCAATCTCTAGCTGAAAAAAGAGCTTTCTCAACGACTTTGTGGTGGCTGTTAAGGCTTCTGAGTATGCAGTGGACCTTAGAGGGCTTGTAGCCTGAAGAAATCTGTAAGGCGGCAAACTGCTTTAATGCAGCAGGTATATGCGTTTGATTGAGGCAAGTAATATTATGGTTGTAGGGGTTGGCAGTGGCGACAACTTCAACAGAGAGGCACTACGTCAACGCGTTGTTGGCATACTGCCAGGTAATCTTAGCTTAAAATAGGTAGGTGAGAGCCTTATGTATCCTTTAGCTGCATACACCTTTGCCTTTGGTTTTTTGCTGCTTAAATTCAGAGAGAGGGCAGCAGTAGTACTGGTATGCGACATGCTTCTTTGCAGAGATGTTGCAGCAGCTCTGTATAGCGAAGAAATTAGTGACGTAGGGCTACTGCATAGCAAAAGCCTTGCTGCTGACGTATAGAGAAGGGTTAAAGGAAAAAAAAGAGATATGTATAGCTTCAATATCGACAGGGAGGCGGAGGGGGCCAGTTTGGGTCATTTTAACTTTGCTTGTGAGTCCTGCTGCAAGCAGATATTAGTAGTGAAACTAGGTAAAAGTAGCTTGAGGGTAGATGTATAGGCAATCTCTGCGTTTAATATGTCCTTATTAAAGTTGATGAGGTTGTTAAGTAACCCTTCAGCATTCTTATTATACTTAACGCATAGGTCGCTTAGAGGAGGCGGTCGACGCTTATCAATCTCAGCGCAATCCCATACTATCGCAAGGTTAGCAAAAAGAACGTTAAATTTAGCTTATTCGTCAAAATCTATCTTGCGATAGCTTCGCTAGCGATGGCAGCGACAATAAGGTAGGTAAAAGAGAGGGTGGTGGTGGTAGTAAAGGTAGGTTAGAGAGGAGGGCAGATAGGTAGGGAAAAATCTGAAGGTGGCCACTTAGCCCGAAAAATGCGTCGCAGTGGATCAAAACATTGCTTATGTAAGCATACGTTTTTAGAAAACATTGAATATTTGGAAAAAGTCAGGTTTTGCCATATAAAAAATAATCGAATTATGTTGGCAGCAATAAAATAATCAAAAAGTGGGCCAGCGGCAGTGTGGTGGAGGGGGTGTGAGATAGAGAGATGGGCGCAGAGTGCACGGCTTTTTTGCAACAGGTTAATCGGGGTCCAAACATGGCTCCCTCCCCTCTCTGATCGCAGATTGCTATCCACATTGCGCAATATCGCCGATGATCTGGTCCACTTACTTGTTCTGTGCAGCTTCCAGAAGCAATGGAGAGGCGGAGAACGGGGGGGAGACCCTTCCATCGTGTCTCCCGACCTGCTCTCCCTCGTGTCGTGGATACCTTGATATCGGTCCTGATGATTGCTCTGATCCACACAAAGTAATTAATTCCCTGGTTAAGCCTCGTCGACTGTTGCCCTGCCCTGGCTTTTTCGGCTGAACGTACGACCTGCGACGTACGGAGTGTGTACGCCTCCCTTCACGCTTGCAAATTCTCCTCTCGGGGCCGCTGCCAATACACGCCCCGCCGCGTACGAATATCGACACCCGTTTTCTGCCCTACTGGTTGCTCGAAATGATTCAGCTTTCAGCTTCTGCCCGACAGCATCAACGAGACGTCAAACACCATACGGACGTCTCGCTCGATATCCCAAACGCCAGGTATCCCGGGGTTACCTCGCACGCCGCGGACTACGAAGTGTGAGGACACGGGCATCCCCTATGGCTGCAGCTGCAATCCCACACTCAACTACAAGCCTTTTCCCTCTGGCGCTGCCACCCCCTGGCCTGGCCTTGGCCCGCCCGTTCTGGTCTCGACGTGTCCACAGTTGTACAAAAGCGCCCGTGCATTTGATCAAGATGACAGTAAATAATTCTGGTCCCGGGCTGTCTATTAGAAACGACTAAGATGACTAAGTTGCAATCATGTCTGCAGCGTGTGTCACTGTCACCGTCATTCAATTTCTGGGAATGGAATCGACCTGCTGAAGAATGATGCTGGGTGTCAGCTGGCAACTTCCAACAGCACCAGCGAAACCATCCATCGATAGATGCCGACAAAAGCCCGACTACACACCTGGTCGATGCCTGTCCGGTTCCAGGCTCGCTCCCTACGTCACCTTTCGCTCCTTGCCTGGCTACTTGCGACGCACAAGACCGGATCGACCCTTTTTGACGTTTACCCGATCCTTCTGACGAAAGTAACGAAAAAAAGCTTCTTCTGTTTGCGACGCAAGAATAATAGCGTAGGAATGTTTCTCGGACGAAAGCGACATATGTTTGCTTATCCGC
The DNA here is from genome assembly GCA_027406005.1 of Colletotrichum horii. Taxonomy (NCBI): domain Eukaryota; kingdom Fungi; phylum Ascomycota; class Sordariomycetes; order Glomerellales; family Glomerellaceae; genus Colletotrichum; species Colletotrichum horii. Next base: position 3,476,013 of record JANVYB010000001.1, on the reverse strand, counting down.
CTTCAATTTGGCAATTGGAAGCATGCATGCCTTGACCGACACTCTTGCTGCACACGGCGAGTCTCGTTCCTCGGCGAGTTCTTCATATCATGCCTGCCTGTCTGTCTCATCGACCTTCCCCATTGAGCCCCTCGCTCCCTCGGATCTCAGCATGTTCCTGAACGGCAGATGAACGCGCCTTCTCGAAAGTCTTGGCTCCAGATTGCCTTCTCTGTCTGCTGCGTCTCTGGTGTCTGATCAGCTCCACATCCTTTCCAACACCTGCTGTATCGAGACAAGACATGATGAAGATCGGTGTGATGGGCTGTTGGAGCTGGCCCTCTACTGGCTGGCCCTGAGCATTGTGCATTGGTCAATTTGCTTCACTCTGGCTGTCACTTGGCCGGCGCAACCCTATCGCCCACTGCCGATCCATGTCCAGCATCGGAATTCTGTTGTCTTGGTTGGGTTTCTTCGTCTCTCGCCGCCCGGCTGGCCATGGAGGAGGCATGCTTTCTTTTCAGCCACTGCTGATGCTTCCGTATTATCCATGGCTCCCATGGTTCATCTCAGCTCTGGCCGGGCCGCCAATGGAAGCTCAACCAATCCCCGCGCCGATGAACCCCCTCCAACTATGCCAGCCTATCGCGGGCTTGGATGGTGGAGCGGCGTGCAGGTCTAAACTCGGCCGCACTGAACTGCCATGACACCTTCTCCGCTGCCACATTCTTCTGCAAGGGCAGCGATCCAGCCGCCCGGCATTCTGCCCATGAACCCACAAAGCGTCCAAGTCTGCACCAATGCCTTCTGCCGGATTCTTCTTCTTTCGCCCTGGACTTTGACCATAGAGTCATGAGGCCCGGCCCCAACGTTGGTAACTGACTTGGAAGTTGACAGCTTCACACACACACACACACACAAACATACACACACACACACCGTCTACCCCCACCCGCGTACATTCCATCGTCCCGGCCGCTACTTGCAGCTGACACCGGCTTGGCTGCCCTACCCTCCGACGCGCCCGCAACTCTGCGCCCGCGCCCTCCGAAAAAGTGTCCTCTCCGCCTGAGAAGTGCCGCTGTATCGTTCCCCGGACCTTCCGCACCCGCACCTCCAACCCGCCGATCAGTTGCAACGGGGAAGGGAGAGTTGTGACAACTTACAAGCCCAGCCGCGGATCAGGCGTCTGCAGTCACATTGTTGGCCCGGTTCGTCGTCTTTGGGGGCGGCGGCGGCGGCGACGACGACGGCAAAAGAGCCTGTTTAAATCTTGGTGCCTGGAGCCTCACTTGACGGTTGGCTTCTGGACGACTCGTGGGCCACCATTCGCTCAGCCCATGCCATCTTTTGCGCTTTACTCGTTAGTTGGCCCTGTCAGCAGTTGAGTTCTTCGTTGCACCATCTAGAAGACTCAGCCTCGGCTTCGTGACACCATCATCGCAAGTACTCAATTCTCACTGGGTATTGCTTCGGCGCAATACGCCTACCTGAGACACGTGCCGTGTCCCAGCCCACTGGACGACCATCTCGCTCGTTGCTACCCGCTGATAGCACGGCGCCAGCTATCGCCATCGCCCATGCTGTCCACTGGCGCAGGCAAAATCCTGTGGTCGCCTGTCTACTGGGCATTCGGGTCCCCAAATCCACCCCAATTCATCCCATATCGGTATTCAAACTGTCCACGTGCCCTTGCTAAGAGGGGCAGGTATTCCGACGGGGGGCCACTTTGCCTGCGTAGCAGCACGGACAGGTGAGAGATAAGCTGCGATGCGTATGCGCCATTGGGCCTGTCACGTTGCGGTTGAAATTAACAACTTGACACCAGTAACCAACCCTATCTCCGGGAGCGAAGTCAGAAACCCGACGCCGCGGGACATATGTATGGTTTTTTGTTGTTTCCCTTCTCACTCCGGAGTGCTCGGTCGAGGCCACTGGCAGATGCGTTCGCCCACTCTCCGTTTCAGCCCTGTCGATCCGTTAAAGCCCCCCAGACCCCCAGACCCTTCTTATGCTCTCCATCTGACTGACCCCCTCAACGTCTGCCCGCCTTGACAGATCATTCCGTGCTTAAGCCCCGTCATCGGATGTCTTAATCGTGAGCACGTCAGCTTTCCTCCATCAGAGAGTCTCAAGAGAATTGCCGCCCGTCGCTCGGCCCTTCCGGTCCCTCTCCGTCATGGACAAGCCTGGGATGCAACCCCCGTTCGAGAACCGTCCGCAGTTGATCATCACTCTTCTGCAGTATATTTCTCTCACCTCGCAAACTGATGGCAACCCATGTCCGTGCTCGTCCAAGCGGGGACCGCAGAGGGTCACTTAATTAGAAACCGTTCCCCTTCAGACCGTGCCCAACTATGGATGGCACATCTGATCAAACGTCTCATACTGTGGTTCCTGCATATAATTTTTTACCCGCTCGTCTTTGACGATAGAAACCCGCGTTCAAGTTTCGAAAAGGGAAGGATTTCGTGCAGGACGCAATGGCAGTCTGCACCTTTCCACGTCGAACATTGGCCCGTAAGTGTTCATTTTTTTTTTCGCATTCGCTCATGCAAATGTGATGCAAGTGAGTCCAAGCCAAGTCGGTCGTCTGCAGTCAAACGGCCAGACTGCATGTACGTTCGCAACGGAGTTACCATCTAGTCGTAGTCGCGTGCTTCAGTCGGCCATGAAGTCGCAGGGGAAACACTCGCAGACACACACACATACACACACACATACACACACGCTTCAATGGTGCCTGCAAGACCTGCGCCGCGCTGGCGCCGTAGGGCTGTTGACGAAGATTTTCCCCTGCGCGCCACTGAGATTAACCCACCACCCCTTGGGGTTTCGGGACGTGTTCGTCTGAGACGGAGCTCGGCGCGGCATCCGAGGGGACCCTGCTTCAGATGATGCTGCCGCTCAAACCCACCCCCAACCCAGGGTCAGGACTTTTTTTCCCACCCGTTGCTGTTTTTTTGTTTTTTTTTCGATCCTATGTCGCCGAGAAAGATGAATCAGGCACCGTCAGCGGCGTCTCCCTCGGCGGAAAAGGCTTGTTCGCGACGAACGGTGGAGGGATTAGGGTTGCAAAGCCCGGGGTAGTTGTGTGGAAAGGAGACTTGAATCGACCTCTGGCGAAAACCGACAGGTTGGTTATGCTTCCCTTAGAGTTTGAGAAGGAGCCAACTACCCCGGACGCTGGCATTTCCACTTAAAGACTCAACCTGTGACTTGGGACTTGTTTGTCTGGTTCAGATCGTTGGAAAAAGTCACGTCTTTTTAGAGTTGTCGACAGGTTGATCCGGACACACTGAGGCTGGTTACCGCGGCTTGCAGCCTGTGGACTTAGGTCCCGAGCTGTTGAACCAGGGAGCGTGGGTGTGAGTGGCTGAGGTGATTTACAACGCATCGTCAATGCTCACCGGCATGATCCGGACTCGAGAGGGCGATCTTCAATAGCCGAAAAGAGGGCATCCTGGCATCATCTTTGAAAAAAGCTTCGTGGTTAATTGTATTGAATAGACACATTGGGAGGCCCTTCAGACGGGATCTTCAACTCTGGTGTCCAGATTTTGACAATGTGGTTCTAGACGTTGTAGCACTCGGCATCCCCGAGCAGGGGTTTGTTGGTGATCTGCTGTGCGCTTGAAACTCAGGAGTTGCCTGCGTGTAACATGGCCGGCCTCTTTTTGGCATTGTCAAGAAATGGAGGGGGAAGAAAAGAATTGCTAAAAGTTAGAACAACACCCCTATTGACAGACATGTCACAAAAGCAAAAGAGAAACTCCTCGACGGGGAATTGATTACATGGTGTACGTCGTAAGTAGTAATATTCTAGATAGGTTTATATAAATGTGGGCTAACTTGATCGTTTTAACGACAAGCCCATATCCTCACCACTCGACTATCGAGGATGTTGTTGTTCATGCCCGGGGTGGGAACCGAAGTTGGATGTGAAGCTCACGATGCCTCCACCTACGTGGCGAAGTTGAATAGGGATCCAGTCAGAAGACGAGAAGCCTTAGGCTCTTTCCGATAGATCTAGTTGTCGTCGTCGGCTGTGTTATTATCGTTTCAGCTGTCGTTATTATTATTGTTGTTGCTCCCGTTGTTGTCTCTATTGTTATTCCTGTTGCCATCCTCACTATTATCACTGCCGTTGTCGTCCCCGTTGTCGTCTGTAAGAGCTCTTGCTTCTATTGACGCTGTCGTCATTCCCCTTGGCTATCCTTAAATCTGTTGTTTTGACTGCCCCTCCTACCCTCCCTGTCGCCACTGTCGTCATCTGTTATATATTTCTGCTATTCTTGTTGTCATTATTGCTGTCGTCGTTGTCTTTATTCTTTTTCCTACTAGGAATAACAATCATAATCATAATGATAGTGGTGATAATAGTAAAGATATGAGGGAAGAAAATATTGAGATAGGCTACTTGTGTCTGAATATACATACTGCAATCGCTCCAGGAGACACAATGTACATTGTTATTTTGAGAAAACTAGACAGATGGAGAAATTCACTTCACTTTACGGCCCGCGGTATGTTCCGTCGACGAGGCCTTGAATTTAATTATATCTTTGGAAGCCCCTGTACGTCACGACGTCCACCTCGATATTCTTACGTCCGTCTCTGCTTGGCGTTTCTATCCCTGTCGCAGTAATCATCAGAATAAAACCCCTTTATAACTATCGGCTTGAAAGCACCAGCTCTCCCTAGCCTAAACATCTAACACCTTACAGACGAGAATCCATTGTCTTGCTCGGCGACCCTTAACATTGACTGGATGTATCCTGCCGACCAGGGAAGAGGATCTTACACACCTTATGAAGCATCACGTCCACAAAATATAAGTTACACCTCCTAAAGTCGCTAAAGGTCTATTCACATCGATTACTACTGATGTAATTCGAAACATTATTTCATCGTTTCATCGCTTTTGTCGTTGTTGCTTTGGTTGTCCTTATTCATTCACAGCGTCATCGTCGTCGTCTTCGTCTTCGTCATTGCCGCCGTTGTCGCTGCAAATATCCAGTGTCACTCTCCGCCCAAATGACAAAACTCTTCAGGAGAATGGCGTCTCCTAAACCCAGGTCTACTGTGACTAGCCCCTGGCGATATTACATCATGTAGATCTTGTCCCCTAATCATGATGCTTGATGACCGTGCCCCAAGAGAGCCCGAATGCCACCGAGAACAGCGGCAGGCTACGAACAAAGACTGCTTCGAAGCCGGGATCGAAGGGGCCACTCAAGTCATAGTCCACAATGGTCCCAGGAGCAGCCACGACGTCCACTGCGTCGATGGTTGAATCACTTCCCGAGGCACGAGAACACGGTGAGGTAAACACTCGGCAACCCTTACGAATTTGCTATATTCTGTGTATAGCGTACCGTAATAATCAAAAGTAATACACCCGTATCCTCATGCATCCCAGACTCCAACAAAAAACGTTGAGGCCAAAAGTATGGCCTGATGTATGCCAGGGCATGAGAGGTCTATCTCTATTTACGCCTCATTGTATCCCCTCTGCTTTTTTGTAATGCCTTCACTAACCGTGTTCATAGACTCGTATGCACACCGGGTTTCCGTATTGAAATGCGTACCCGGTAGTCTTTTCGTACCCTCGCCCTACTCGTTAAGAATGGCGGACCGCTAGTCTAAGACGACCCCTTTCATTGGAAAAACCTAGAACAAACCCCAAGTCGCCGCGGCAACTAGGACCGAGGGCGCTGGTCCGCCTCGTCATCAAGATGGATCTCCGCTGCTTCCGTGGAAGCGACATCATCATCGACAGCGGGGACGGAGATGACCTTGCCCTTGTTTTGACGCTCCCATGCCGCGTTCTGGATCTCAGAGAGTCCGATTTGCGCGCTAAAGTCCGGTGGCGGTGGCTCCTCATGAGTCGCATCACCGTATTCTCCAAGGGTCTCGTCAAACTGCATGTCCGTATCGTTGTCCCTGTCGTCCGAAGAGTCAGGCTGGGCGTCATCGCTGGCGTAGCCTTCCATTCCGAGAGAGTTGGCCGGGCCATCATTGGAGCTCAGGGAGTTCCAGTTCCATGTCTGTGTTGCCTGAAATCCGTTCGATCCAGCAAAGTTGTCAGTCATACCGATGCCTTCGTCTTCGATGCTGTTCTGGATATTCTCACTGCCAACGTTCGTGCTCGAGCTGCCTTCGTAAGGCGGGAGCTCATCCTCTGTCTCGTGCGACACCGTGGCCATTGTGCTACTAGCCAAACCACGATTTCCGCGCGGGAGAGTTGCTTCGGCTCCGGTCCCAAGTCTCGACGATCCAGTTAGGGAGGAGCCCCCGGCGAGACGTTGATCTTCCCCCGAGCTGGTGTCTCCCTCTTCATCATCTTCGCCGCCTTTGTCGAACTTGTCGAAGATTTCCTTGAAACGGGGACCGCCCAAGGGGCCGTCTGAGCGACGGCGATAGAACAGCAGGTACGCTGCCTTGGTAATTACACTCTCAGGTGACGTCTTGCTAACCGACGTGTCTGGGTTCTCATTAGCTTGGCTGCGTTTTAGCTGCAGGGCCTCACGTACCGTTATAGTTGTACCACTGCCCATCGACAAAGTTACGTCCGTACGCCGTGTAGTGGCCACCACCGAGACCGCCGAAATGGTCGTCGACGGCAATGAGGTCATAGATCTCTTCCTTACCCGTCTCTTGGCAGAGAACGCGCTTGTGCAAGTCGAGACCTTCGATGGGGAAGTCGACCAGAACGTCGAGCTTGTCGCGGCGCCAGCCCGAGCTGCTGAATCTCTTCAGGTGGACAATGAGAATGTCTGGCGTTTTCCAAAGGTCAAACTTCTTGCTGGCACGTCGGTGCTCCTTGCAGCGTGGACAGTACCACATGTCCTGCTCAGACAACACCTCGGCCTTCTCGAACTCGTCCAAGCATTCCTCAAGAGTAATTCCCTGCTTCTTACGAGCCATGCGCGTCTTACGCTTCTGCTCGAGAGCTTGGTCTTGAAGTTTCTCAGGCTCGACAAAGGTCCTCTGGCCGCGAGTGTCGTCGTCGCGATCTTCCTTGCCAAAGACCATGTCCCAAGACTCTTCAGTCCAGTCGACGATGATGCCCTCGCCAAGACGGATGAGAGGGCCACCGGGAACTTCGTCCAATGGCGATGGCTGGGGCGCAACGTCGACAACGTTGTACGACTGCTCCTTGCTGTTTCGCAACTCCTTATTGCGACGCTTGTTGCCCTTCTTGCCGTATGTCTTGTTGCCCTTGTTGAACTTGCGGCGGGCTCCACCAACCTTATGGTTGCCTCTGCCACGAGCGGCCTGCTTCAAGTCAGATGTGGGCCGTGTGGTGGGAAACGGGAGAATGCTTACCTTGGGAGGGAGTCGGACCGGCTCATCCTCCTCCGACTCGTCTGCCATGCGGGTCTGCTCCTCAACCGACTGTGGAGATTGCTCCTCGCTCACACTCTCGTGTTCGCTATCAGCAGTGTGGGAAGAACCAGGGCTGTTGGAGTCTGCCTCAGGTGTGGTCTCGGGTGCCCTGGAAGCCAGGGTACGGAAGCTTTTGTTGTCGTCGACCGAGTTCCAACCCGTTGGTAGCGGTGAGTCACCATTCTCGTTGAAAAAGCTGAGCTCAAACAGGTTCTGCAGCTGGGGCGGAAGGTAGGCGCTGCTCTTGACCCATTTGGGGCGAGTGGTGTTAAACTGCTTCAGAGCTTGTCGGCCATTCGACTTTTGCTCGCCTGCGACCATGGAGACATCAACTAAGTCATCTTCTCCTTCTACTGAGTGGGAGACAATCTTACTGTCCCCCGATGAATCAGCGTCGGACTGGGACGTGATGACCATGTCGGCATCGGTGCTGTCGTCGTTCTCGGAGAATTCGGACCAAGTAGAGAATGTCGCGACCTTTTCCAAGATCTTGCGGCGAATGGCGTCCTCGTTACGAGACTGTTCTGGTTAGCGCGAGACTATTGACAACACAGGGTATCCACTTACTTCCTCGGGGGTGAGAACGATGAAGTGGGGAGGCGAGGCCACATCGTCTGACCTCATGCGGTAGGTGTTGTTATTGTTGCGCTTACGGTGAAGGACAGTGACGACCATTCGCTCAGTGAGAGGATCGACATAGGGCTCGTCGCTGATGTCCAGCATAGAAGTAGGTGCACCCATCTTCTTTTGCTTGGGAGGGTAGTTCGTTGGTGCTGCCTCAAGCTCGTGGAAAGTGGGAATGTCGTTGGACTGGATCTCATCCGACACGTCGCTGTTGTCGTCATAGATCTTGAAGAATTTGCCCTTGAACTCTTCAGCTCCTAGTAGCAGCTCAACAGGCACGCCAGTCTTATCCGAGATGACCTTCTTGAGCCCCTCAATGGCGCTGTGTTTTGAAAGCTCAACCTCGATCTGTACAGGCGCATCGTTCAGTGGCAGGAATTTGACAGTTCTACTCCACATGTCCTCCACGGGAAGCGGCAAGGTCAAATTGCTGAAGGGGTCGAAAGTGATGGAGATCTTGTCGCAGACGGGGCACTTCAGAGTCGACTTGTACAATCCGGTGAAGAGGTCCGCGACGACTGAGTCGTCACGCTTGCGAGTGATGTCCCATACCTCTTCCGCCATCTTTCGGATGGCCGCTTCATCGCCAATCATCTCATCGGTCGAGTCAGGCTTCTCAATGTACGGCTTCTTCTTGATGCGGCTTAAGTCTTCCTGCAGGGCGTCGAGGAGGAATCCGAGGAATTCTTGAGTGTCCTGCTGACCCCAGCCCTGGAAGGTGCTGCGAGCGCGGCCGACAGTGTTCTTGAAGTCGCGCGGGCTTACGGCTCCTCTTGACTCCGCGTAGATCTCCTTGAGAAGATTGCCGTATGCCATTGCGACCTGTCCCTTGTAGCCGAGCGCGTTGGCCTTGTTGATTTCCTTCTCATACTCGCCGGTCAAGAAGTACTTTGTCAATTCTTCAACGCTGCGAACGCACTGAAGAGCTGAGTTCATGTAGCAAGTATTACCAAGATTTTGAAGACCAACAGCGCCAAGGCCTCTGCCAGGCTTCTTCTGCTGGGTCCGACCTCTGGTCACGGGTCCCGGAGCAGGGCTGTTTCGGCCACTGGCGCCTTTCCCTTGTGTAGTCAAGCTCGAGGCGCTACCTCGCGAGGCAATGACCTTGTCATTGGCGGTTTTCTTGCCCAGCCCGGACACCCAAGAGTTGGCACTGTACTGTTCATCAACGACAAGGATGCAGTCCTGCGACAGCCCGTAGAAAGACACGGGAGAGCTGCCGTTGTAGTTTTCGTCGCCTGTTCTATCAGCCGCCGTAACCTGAACGCGCTCAGTGTCTCTAGCAAGAGCCGTAAGGACAGGCGGTCTAATCAGCAGCTTTTGCCAGGGGTCGGCCAAGGTTTCGGCCTGCTTGTCGGGGTTGGGTGACTCGGGCGGCGTCAACGTAGACGGGGGCGACGTGTCCTGCACAACTGGCGTAGTCGGCTTCTGCAAGACTTGCCACACGCGGATCTTGCGGTCAAGGGGAATACCCATGAGCTGCTTCAACTCCTTGTAAAACGCATTATACGGCATGGTGGAGCTTCGGGCCAAGACGAACGGGCCCTTGGTCTTGAGCTCGTCATCAATCTGGAAGGGACTGGCAGGCGACTCGACCCTGTGAACCGTGAAGACGGGAGGATGAAGCTCGAACATGATGTTGGCAGGGCTTGCAGCGTCGGTCGCCGTGTTGATAGCAAGGCGAGCGATGGGGTTTTGGCCTTCCTTCACACCATACCACTCAGACACAAGCGTCCAGGCATCTTCGGGAAAGAGTTCGCATTCCTCCAAGCTGACGCCGGGCTTCATCCGCACAAAGTCATCACCGTTGGGTTGCTTCAGAACCTCGAGGATCACGCCCGAATTGTCGACAGGTCCCAACGGCTCATCTGACGCCTCTTTCTTTGCAAATTTGGGGTCTCCACCCAGCGCTAGCGCCTTTTCCACCCACGACCTCGACACAATATACGCAACAGTGCCCGCTTTGGGGGGCTCGTCGTTGAAAGCCTTGAGAAGTGTCTGAATCGTCTTGATCTGCTCTGGCAGCGGAGGAATATCTATAACGGTTCGATCAGCAAACAATGATCTGCAAGCGTGTCTGAAGGATGAATCCTACCCTTGTCTTTGGATGCGCTGGACTGACCGTTCGCAGCGTTGTCGGGCAAATCGACGCTCATGGCGCGGGGCAGGTGTGTTTTGGAGGTAGACGGGGCACTCTCGGGGTCCTCGGTGGTTTGGGCCGGGGTCATCTCGACGTCCTCCTTCATCTCAACGTCGGCGTCGGGGTCCATGCTGGAAGCACGTCGTTTCAAGGGCGAGGAAGAACGTTGGTGAGGGTTGGCATCACTGGTCATGATGGCTCGGCGGGAGACGTTGAAAGGAGACCGGCTTCTGGCTGAGTGGTAGGTCAGCGCAGGGCCAGTCTCGGGGCCGGAGATGTCCCCTCGATCGCTGTCGATGGAGAGATCGGCGACACCGCAGGGCGACGAGGCGGTGCTGGATGCGTAGTCGGCGGAGACGAGAGAGCCGGTTTGCAAACGCGCAGGCAAGCTAGAAGCCGGGACAGAGTCGCTGCGAGCGTAGGTGGGAGTCGACCGGCCGTCGGTTGACGCAGCGGAGAAGGAGAAGGCCGGGTCGTCGTTTGGCTCGCACGACGGGAGGACGGTGTCGGCGGGGGAGAAAGTGCTGGTGCTAGGCACTTGGTCGTCGCGGGACTGGTTGCGGGAGAGCTTTCTCTTCTTTGAGGAAGACGTGGTGAAGGCGAGCTGCCTGTGCAGCTCCGGGACGGCGGCGGGGGAAATCCAAGTGTAGCGAAAGCAGATGGGAGAAGGCGTCTTGCATTAGTAGTGCAGTGCAGCCAGCCAGTCGTTTAAGCAATAGGTCTGTTTGGCGGACGGCAGACCCAGGGCAAAAGCACAGAACAGAAGGACGGGGGGGTTAAAAAAAATAGAGGTCCAGGTCGACAGGGCGGTGGAAAACTACAGCTGAGGACCTCCAAGCGGACTGCGCATCGGGCTTGTGGGGTGGGAGGGGAGAGAGAGAGTGTGTGTGTATGTGTGAGAGGGCGAAGGCGGCAGGACCGTACGGAATTGGATCCCACAAGAAACTGGTCCAAGTCGTGAGTAAGGTACGGAAGGGCGTGGATGGTGGTGGATGTAGTAAGGTAAGGTAAGAGAAGGCGACGAGCAGGTATGTGTGTGTTTGAGTTGGGGGCAGATCAGATACAGATGTGCGCGCGTCTGCTTTGCGACCTGTGCTTGCGTCTCTACCTGGTCAAGTGCTGTGGAAAGAAGGCACTGTAGCGGACGGCTATTGGAGGTGGTTTCAACACTGGACGTTTGGTGCAGTAATACTGCCGGATTGTCTGTTGTCGTACAGTGCGCGCAAGGCAAGTTCTAGTAAGGTACTTGGTAACGTAAGGTAAGGTAGGTAGACCACTTGGGAGGAGCTGATGGCGGAAGCGGTACAGTTGATGCAGATTACCTACCTAGGCATTTCACTGCCCAGCAGCGCTATTGCTTGGAGGGGTCTGGGATTTTTTTCCTTGGGGGAGGGGGGCTTTGTCCGTCCTGGTAACCTTGGTTCTGCCCGAGAAACAAGGCGTGGAAGAAGTTGGGGTGATGAATGACTTAGGTAAGGCGGCGCGTGGGCTAAGGTAAGGTAAGACTTGGAGGGCGCTGCTTAGAGCAAACGGTACGTGCCTTTTTGGACGGTTGTCAGGCCTTGAATGTACAAGGACCGACAACGTTGATTTTGCGGTTGTTCTTGTACACTTTTGATTGATCAGAGAGGAGCATACAAGTATGAAGAAATTCCCCTACGAGATGCGTTAATGAATCACTCCTTGTTGATCTATTACGCATACCTGCAAAAGTTGAGGTACAGGTGCACTGAATGAGAGAAGGATGAAATAATCAGGGAGGACGCCTTTCACTGCTGGACACCAAGTGGCCAGCCAGGACCTCATGATTCTTTATTGATTGCCCACTAGGCAGAGGAGAAAGAGAGGGGGCAGACGCTTCAACAGGGAACTGCAATGAGATTGAGAAGAGAAAAAAATTGAGAAAAAAAATTTCGTATAGAACTTTTTCAGGGAAAGTACATGCATCTAATCGATTGGCAATTGGGATTTCGTACTGCACCAATGCAGCTTACCCCCACATCTGGGAGGGGAAAGAAGGAAAGGCCAAATGCCACTCCGCGAATCGTAGCTGCCTATTCAGGCTTCTCAAGAGTATCCTCATCGCTGAAGCCGACCTTTTTTTTTTTCTTCTTTTTTTTCCTTTCTGTGAGGAGGAAGAAAGTGCACCGTGGTATTAGAGTGGGCTGGGCGGGGAAGGAAGGGCTTTTCTTGACCCAGTACCCAGGCACCTCCAAGTCCGGCACTGGAAATCCTGTATGGTCCGAGCCGGGAGCTGCCCTGCGCTGCCCGGAGGTTACTACCGTGAGCCCTAGCCTTGCAATAAGTGTTGCTCCCAAATGACCTGCCCTGCTGACCGGACGACACGGAACCAGCTGACATTCAAGCAACTTCAGAGCACATCAGGCCGGTGACATCTCAAAGCTCACGTCTTTTTGGGAGGAAACCCTCTTTGCGCCTCTCTGTGCCACGTTTTTTTCTTTTCTTTTTCCTTGGACCTTCTGGAACCGTCATAAACCACCCCGTGCTGTGTGTACAGATACCTAAGGTAGACGCATCGATCCATGGCCGCCAGGGGTGCGCCCACCGCTTCTTGTCTTTCCTTTCGTTCAGCTTTTCCAACGCGATCAACGCCTCAGGTCCGACTTTCAGGAATGGTAGGACTGTTTCCTCGGGAGAAACATGTCGATATCCAGACCTTAGGCAACATGGCCACTTGGCTCTTCTACCGTCCGTCAATTCTGACTTGCCATGAGAGATCGAAAAATATCCAGTGAAATCCGCGTCAAAGCGTCCCCGCGGCCCCACATACCTCTTACCACGACCTCCCAGCTTGACGTCAGAGTCGGCCCCGGCCTCTTGTCGCCGACTTTGGCATTCTCGGCTGGAAAGCGGCAGGACACCTTCATTTTGATAGGGCATTTCTTCAGATCATCCCGAGCCGCTCTTGACCGCCTATCTTTAAAACCCACGTTAAAAACCACACATCTAGAGCGGGAAAAATAAAGCAGAAGCCAAGTAGCAAGGCTTTTGTCGACCCTTCAAACTCAACCCGTGGAGTTGCCAATCAACTCGACGCGTAACCAACATTTCGCCACACATCCATTCTTGACTCGTGTGGACTTTGCACATCAACTCACTGCTTGCCAGATCGGACACACGGTTTCGCATTCTATTACTCGTAAAAGCATATGACATGCAGGTCTCTATTCTGCTTCTAACTACACAAACCCAGGTAGTCTTGTTGCTGTCCAACCCGCCATAGTGGCGGCTGTGGTACACGGATGCAGGCTGCTCAACTCTTGGGGCTCTATCCCAATTCCTGTCGTGAAGCCTCATAACGTCATGCCCCTCCCATCCTGACGATGGATGTGTGTAATAACCTATGCTCGAAACAAATGTTTTGGTGCCAGTACTCTCCTCCTCTCGACAAGACTATGAGTCCGTTGTCCTTCTAGCAAATGCCTCTTCTTGTAAACACCCCTGATCTCAACGCCGCCTGTGTGTCTCGAACAACCGTCTTCAACTCCCTGTTCATAGCTTCGCATCCGTGTCTTCGTATTCGCTCAGGTCTTTGGCTGGCCGGGCTCCCCGCGTCGCCTGCAGGCCCGCCCGGAAACTACGCACGTCTTTGATGGGCACAGGCTCCGGCGTGCTCGCCGCATCGCTCTCTTCCTTCTTGACTCCGTTCACCTTGGTTTCCGTCTCCGTCGACTTGCCCGCCTGGGCATGAAGGTGAACTGAAAGCTTTGCGCGTGTCGCAGAGCCTGGCTTGATGTAGTGCTGGAAGAACTCGACCATGTCTGCCTTCGTGAGCAACTTGATATGGGCGGCATCTTCTTGGGCTAGAGAAAGGGTCAGCATTTCATCGTTCTCAACATAAGGATGTCTACTCACTCAGCTCGAAGTCGTAGTATTCACTGGCGATCTGGGCCCAGTGGCGGCTGCTCTCCTGGTCAAGGTTCTTAAGCTTTTCCAGACGCTTCACAATCAAACTTCGCTTGTGGCCCTCGAAATCGGTCTCGGACATGGAGTCCAGGTTGTTTGCGAATAGGTTGAGGAATGCTTCGATTCTAGACTCGAGGTATTCGGGCGTCCGCTCACTCTGGATGATGAACCGGAAGCCGTAGGTGGTTGAGAAGCTTCGGACTCCACTAAAGACCACATAGCCCAACTGTTCCTTGGTTCGGAGTTGGTCGAACGCCGGCTCATGGGTCATCTGGTCGAGCAGCATTGTCTTTGCCCGCGTCATGCGGTCGCTCTTATCCCCAACGTACAGCCAAACCTCAATACAGTGGTTGACATTTGCTGGGTCCTTTAGCGTCTTCTTGTAGACGTAGTTTGATCCAGCGGGGAGAACAAGAGATCGAATGACAGGCCACTGAGGGCGTGGCAATTCACGGGGCTTCAGGATTGTCTCAATCATGTCAGTCAACTTGAGGGCGTCCTCTTTGTACAGGTTGCCGTGCACATAGCTTTCAATGTGCACTTGTGAAAGCATCTGCTTCTTGAACTGGCGGACGTCCTCAGCAGTGATGTTGGGCAACTCAGCCAAAGACTCTTCAACAACGTAGTCACGCTCCGAGTTGAGCCAAGTTGTGTAGTCTGAAACCTGGTGGAAGGGCTGCTGAAGCTCCCAGTTGTTGTACCCTCGGTTGAGGCGCTCCTTGATGATGTCGAATCTCTCATCCTTAATCTTGAGATCGCGCATGGTGATGAGAACCTGCTCCAAGAGAACCGCTAACTTGTCGTTGTATCCACTGAGGTCGAGGAACAAGCCCCGGGCATCAAGGGTGACACTGTACTGCAGACCAGCAAGCTCCGCATCATATGAGTAGGCCTCCAACGCATCCCTAACGAGGTCGGTAAACAGCCTAGCCTTGACAGCATTCTCAGCAGTCGAGTAGATGTTGGGGTTCCGGCAGCTGATGACAAGGTTCGCCTTGGGCACCCAGAATGTGTCATCTTTCTTGAACCACGTCCGAGCGATGCTGTCATTTCGGACGACACGCGGCGCCACTGCCGCCTCCTTGACCTCCTTTTTCTCGACCTCGAGCTTGGTGGGAATGAAGTTGTTCTTGTGGGGGAGGTGAAGTTCTGCGAGGCGGTCGGAGGCGGGACTCGAGGCAGCCTTCTTGATCTCCGCCATGAAGTCGTCGGGAATCTTCTCGTGGCGGTACTCGGTGCCGTACCACTTCTCCTTCTGATCCCAGTCGCCAGGGAACTTCTGCGACACAATGGTCAAACGAAAGTTATCAGGTCTCAGACAAGCCAATCCCTCGTCAATCAGTTTAGAGTCGAACTTGCGCAGTCGACTGTATCCACTGAGGAGCCACTCGCGCGGCAGAGGCTTCTGCATGACAGCACTCGTCTTGCTGGTGAAGCGGCTTGCTGGCGTCTTTTGCTTGAACTTGAAGTCGACGTCAGCCATGCCCTTCTGCTCATCGAAGATCCACTCCTGGGGCGGTGACTCCCGGAGAAGAGAGACGTATTGGAAGAAGATCTTGACGATCTCCTTATAGTTCTTGAGACCCTGTGGTTTGCGTCAGCATGTGAGACCATAGTAAGATCGGTAAACTCCAAACTCACCTCCTCGGTCAGGCGAATCTGGCAGTCAAAGATACCAGGGGTGCCTGGACAGACTGGGTATGCGCCGGCACTTAGACCGTTGGCCCAGCCCTTCTCCTTGACATAAGCCATGATACTTCCAGGTCCCTCGTGGCCGATCAGGTGGCTGACGTATCGGCTGGGCTGCGACTCGAACATGTTCTCCTCGTCGAGGAACGGGAAAAAGAGGTTCAGTTCGCGCGAGTCCATCACCGGCTTGGCGAACACCTGCACACCGAGCTCGCTTTCGCGGAAGGGCACCTCGGCCTCCCAGCGGTTCGGCACCAGATTCTTGTTGGGGACCCCAGCAAACAACTCTGCAACCCAGTCCTCCAAAACGTCCAAAGGCTCCCGTCCCAGAACCACCAGCTTCATCCTGTTCGCCGAGTAGTGCTTCTCGTGGAACTCCATGAACTTGGCCCGAACATTGATGCCCTTAGCCTCTGGTTGGGCCTTGAGAACCTCGAAGTTGCCGGTCGAAAAGTGGCAGAAGGGGTGCTTGGGGTTGGACAGACTCTTCTCGAGCTGGTGCAGTCGCCATTGGTCGCTCTGCAGGTTCTTCTTGTTCTCGGAGTCGACGGCACGCAACTCTCGGTCCAGGGTCGATTCGAGGAAGAGAGGCTCGATAAAGAACTGGGCGAAGCGGTCGAGCGCACCCTTGAAGGGGGAGGGGTTCGAGGCCGAAGGTTCCTGGTCGTTGGCAGGCTTTGCAGAAACATCGAAGAAGTAGTTGGTGGAGGTTGCTCCCGTGTATGCGTTTGAGCTGCCAGAGTTGGAGGCGAGGTACTGAGAGTATTCGTTTTCTACAGGGAACTTCTTGGTGCCCATGAACAGAAGCTGCGCAAACAATTGTCAGCAAAGGGAAGCGATTGCGAGGGGATTTCTTTGTGTGTGTATGTGTGTGTGGAGAAACGTACATGTTCCACGGCATGGGCCATGCCGGGCATATCCTCTTCGTCGCTGAAGTTTCCGACATTGACGTCAAGGGCGGCGCTGGCCTTGTCTGTCTCTGGATCGTGGACCAGCAGGGCCTCAAGCTTGTTGGACAAGCGAATGACACGGTAGGTTCTGTCGTCGAGCGAAGGGGTCTCGAGCTGATCCGTCACTCGCTCGACTGGCTGGGGCCTCGGCTCGCGAAGGGGGCCATCCAGGTCCCTAGGACCGCGGGCACTAGGCTCTCTGTCAGACATGTCGGCGGAGTTGTGCCTGAACCGTCGAGAGTGAAAGAGGGTGATGGCGGTAGGTGTTCGGGTCAGGGTGCTGGTGGTAGGATTAATATTTTTGGTACCGATCCTCGTGCAGTGGTGGCGGTAGATGCAGTTGAGTGGAAGGGAGTGTACGGCACGGTGCTGCAGCAGGACGGTTTGGGAGACTGCTGCTTGTCGCCTGGCACTTTGGAAGAAGACAAAAGCTCTGGACGTTGGGTGGGGGAACGCCACTTTTGAAGGATAGGGAACGTCGGGGCGGACGTAAAGTAGGCAGAGGTGGACGTGGTAAGGTATGGCAAGGAAGGTAAGGTATGGCAAGGAGCGGGTGAGGGTTGATTTGAAGAAGAGAAAAGGCACGTAAGAGGTGGGTTCGTGGGTGGATGAGACACAGCGCAACGAAGTCAGTCCAGTCAGTCAGGCTGGAGCAAGCTGCGACAGGATTGAGAAAGCACCCGCAAGCCGCAGCGACATGCAAGGCAAGGCAGATTGGAAAGGCGGGTGCAGTATGAGTGGTTGGATGAGGTGTAGTGTGCGAGTG
Organism: Colletotrichum horii; assembly: GCA_027406005.1. NCBI lineage: Eukaryota > Fungi > Ascomycota > Sordariomycetes > Glomerellales > Glomerellaceae > Colletotrichum > Colletotrichum horii. The sequence continues at coordinate 3,458,546 of JANVYB010000001.1, read as the reverse complement.
TAAGTGTCAGCCGTGGGACGGACGGTGGAGGAAGACGAAGAAGCAGCCGGGAAGGTGCTTGGGTGCTCGTGCGGCGGCCGGGGTGCGCAGGTCGCAGGTCGCGGGTCGCAGGGCAGGGGGGGGGGAGTGGAAGGATGGAGGGGAGCAGAGCGGGTGCGGGTACGGCACTGCAGCGAGGGAAGGAAGGGTCGTGGCTACGGCGCTGCTGCTGTTGCCAAGGTAAGGTACTGCTGCTACTGCTGCTGCTACTGCTAGATACTGTTGGACTGGCCTGGGCCTGAGGTGGGATTGGGGACTGAGATTGGCATTTGGGGATACCTTGGGTACCAGGTAGGTACCTCAGGCAGGTGGTGGAGAGGGGGACGGCACGGGGGAGGAAGACACCTTAGGTAAGGTAGGTACTTACCTCTGGTCGTCAATGATGATGATGATGTTGGTGCTGATGCCCCGGTAGCGCTTTTACAAGACATCACTCCACTCCCACCTGCCTCAGGGAACAGGCCAGTGGCACTGACTGGACATGACAAACTGGCAGGAGGAGTCCGGTCTGTTCTGCACCTTCCATTAAGGTACCTTAGGTACCTTACCTTACCTACCTTAAGGTAAGGTGGTACCTACTGACTCCTGCCATCGCGCAGCGGCATCAGCAAGCACTTAGCTCAGCATCAAGCAGAAACAGAAGCCACGGCAGAAAGCAGACAGCCCAGAGCAACAGCACCTGCGGCCAGGGCAGCTGCAACTGCAAGAGAACACCTGATGGAAAGAAGGGTCTGTGCTCGGCGTGGGGACGCAAGGGACGCTACCGCTGTGCGACCCAAGGGTACCAGCCAGACGGACTCCAGAAACGATGGGCGAAAGCGGATAGACGGGCTGCTGATCGCTGGAACGCTGTACTACGCAGTACCTAAGGTTGCCCTCGCGAGGGGCCCTGGAGGGGTCCCTCCATCCTACCACCTGGTGTCAGTCACTGTCTCTCGTCTTCATTCCTCTCAAAGCCTGACTGGCCGGCAGATAGGAGGCAACAAGAAAACAACAACAACAACAACAACAACAATATCCCTATAAACAAAGCCGACAGCCGCCGCCGCCAGTGGCCTGCGACGCCGAGCGCCAGATTTCAACATCGTTCCTGTGCTGCTACTGCCGCCAGACTCACGCTAATGTCGCCGCTGTGGCCCTACCGAGAAGACCGCACGCACCACCATCATGCCTCGTGGATTCTACGGATACTTCCCTTGTATGACTGATGTCAAGGGCGAGATGACGACGAGGTCTCTCTGAAACATACAGTGGCTCTTCTGCCGTGACGAGCCGTCTGCCGTCTGGTCGTGAACATGGAATTCGTCGTGACTATTGCCCTGCTTAACCGCGACCGACGGTAGCAATATTCGCCCTACATATCATGGGCCCCCGGCAAGGTTGCAGATGCCAATGCCTGCCTCACCGTAACCTTCCGTCTCCAGCTTCTACTTGAGGCTGGATATGAGGCAGTCCAACCGAAATATTCAATTTACGTCCCGTCTCTTGCCTGTTCACGTCCAAACCCCCCCCCCCCCCCCCCCCTGATACCTCGGAGGGAGAGGGAAAGCGAGTCGCTTGCGAATCTCCAGACCCCCGATTTGACCGCCCCTTCCGTCCCGCCTGGTGCGCTGTTATGGCGCCAGGATACCCCGACTTTCAGAGCTCCACGTGGAAAGAGACCGGCTGTCAGCTTGAAACGCAGTGCGGTGCTGTATGCTATTGTGGCAGTTCGGGGCTGGTCGTTGAGGCGAAGAGGAGAAGGACAGGCTACACGGCAAGTGAAAAACGACTGGGACCGCTACTTTTTTGGTTATATCACCGGCTTGTTAATGTCAGAGAGCAGAGAACATTTGGGGGCCGGGCCCGGCGCACCGCATTGATGTCAAAAGATTCGCACTCCCAGTCGGTCGGATGTGTTGCGGTCGGTCGTCGTCGGAGAGGAGAATGCATGCGAGTGGACGACACCGGGGACGGGCCCGGAGACGTACAAGGGCCCAGGAAACGACCAGCGCACATGTGCAGCATTCTGGTGGGTACAAGAGACCCCAAACAAGGACTGGTCAAGGTACTTGAGAGAAATGGATACAGATCACTTGCACTACGTTCAGATCTCGCTGTGCCGGCAGGTAGCCACGTTGACAAATCCCAACTCCCCGTTATGAAGGGATATCAACCCTGGGAGATGCCACAAAAGTGCCTGCTGCTGCTCGGGCAGTCTACTCTGAAGGGGCAATACCCTCTCCAATCTCGAATACCTTGAAGAGGGTCTCGCTCCCGGATCTTCGCATTTGTGGGATGATAACACATTCAAAACCGCACGATATTTGATTGGATTTTTGGGTTTTGTCTGGCGCGGAGCGACGGGAGCGGACCGGCCTGGGGAAACTTGGAAAGGATGGGCGGCAAGGGGGGTTTCAAGAAAGAATGTTTAACAGCAGGGGGCTCTACACACACACATTTACGGATACTAGTGACTGGCTTGTCGGGCTGTCCCTTCCATCATCCTTGGCCGGGCTTGCCTGTCGCCTGTACCTCAATGTCAATCGTGCTCTCGCTCGCCCATGGACCGCGTCCCTCTGGTCTGGCAAGGGGCGGGGGATGGGAAGGCCATTAAACATAGCGCGGGCTGTCCCGCCGTCCGCCGTCCGCCGTTCAGATTGGCAACCCCGGTGCTTATTTGCCCTGTGATTTGAAGCACCCTATCATCCGGGTCTCCAATGTCTCAGGCACATTCTCTTGGCTCCGGTTGATGGCAAATCTCGCTGATGAGTTGTTATATCAGTAAGATTGGCAATAGCTGATATAGATGATGGAGGGTATAAAATCCGGTGAGTGTCGCTGATTATGTACTACTGACACGTTACACCCGAGCCGCCTCCCACCCCCATCGAAAGGAAAGCCTCGCAGAACAACTTGATACCTACCCGGGGATCCGTCCACCCTTGCTTCCGCCCCAGATGAGCTGTTGGTGGAGAGGCAACGAAGATTGAAAAAGGAAGAGAAACGTGTTGCAAGGCGGTGACAGGGGAGGCGAGTCGGGATGTTGCAGTTTCGGGTGTCAGCGCCGAAAAAGAAATAAAGCAAAGACAGGGGACTCTTTTTCAGTTGTTTCGGGAAGGGTAGAAGAAATTGAGGTCCCCTGGTCCGTTTCTACTCTATTCCCGGGAATCTGGTTGGGAGCAAAAAAAAAAAAAAAAAAAAAAAAAAAAAAAAGAGGCCAGCTGCCTGTGTGAAAGAGAGGATGGGGAACAAGAAAAAGAAAGCAAGCTCGGACTTTGGCTTGCTGACCAGCGACCTCTGACCACGGATGTGAAGAAAGTCGGATACGGAGTCAACTTCAGAGAAAAGCGTCAAGTTTGAAAACGCAAACCGGAACACGCACACACAATATGTGGTGTAGTCGTTTGATGCCAAGCATGTCTAAAAATGTGTGTTTGCCTGTCAAGGTTAATTGAACGGCCTGCGCTGACTTGCTTGCACCCCACCCACTAGAGACGACGAAAACTTGAGACGAGACGGTTTGCCAGCTTCGCCGTAAATGCCAACATGACCTACACGCATTTCCAATGTTTTCGCACTACTCATGCACAACGCCGCTCGGAGAGACCACCGTTTCTCTAGGTGTTACTCGCTTCACCTGTTGAGGCAGTCCGGCAGTGTAAGCAGATCAAACCGGTGCTCTCGTGCCTGGGCTGGCGGCTGGCGTGCTGATGTTCGCAGTGGACGAACCTAGCCTGCCACGCTACCCTGATGTCTGATGCCTCACATTAGCACCACACTCCGGCTCAAGTCGAGCCCAGTAGCAGCTGGTAGGCCGGGAGCTTTCGATCACGACCCCTTGTGCGCATCTGCTTACATCTCGGCTCACTGGATGACTGCCTGCTGCTCAAAGCAACAGGCTACGCATATTTATCATGTACTATTCTAGCACTGCAGTGCGGATCCTCCTCCCTGGATTCCGGCGACTCGGCTTGGATCCGTCTGGCGGGATGCCATGCTTCTCTCATGCACCGTCCAACACACTCGCCTGCCCTGCGGGCCAGCTCCATCGAGAGAGGAGAAAAGACCTTTTGCGTGCCTTTATGTCATCTCGTTGAGGCCTAGAGCGAGATGATCGTCGTCTCGTCGCTGCATTCCTGTGAGATGTTGCTGGAGCAGAAGCTGACGAGACAACTTTCAGCCCCCACATCCCGGGGTCTGTGACCGAATCGAGCCGCCGGACTTGCTCTGTTATTGGATGCCTCTTTTCGATGTCGACCTCTGGGCGGGCTCGGACAATCTGTACGCAGAAGTCTGTCACCAAGCTGTATCTCCCTGGCGGCCGATTTCCGCCATATGAGCCTCCCCGAAGCCAGGCTGGTGTCGACATCTGCCGCAGGTGACAGCTCTCATCTCGGAGGTCTTGGCCATGCAGTCAGTGGTAGTCCTGCCGCCAGTCCCACACAGTCCTTCCATCCCAACCGCCTCTCGCTGCGCGTAGCACACATGATTGCACTGCACACTAACAAAACAAGCCCATGTAACCGTGGCCCGCCCTCGCTTCCATGAGTCTTCCGTTGCAGTGATGCCGACCATCACAAACCTTAAAACCATGCCCTCTGCGATAGCCCCGTTCTAGGTCCGGGCTGGCGCCGTTCGGGTGTCCGGAATAAACGAGCTGAACGAACCGCCGTCGATCGGAAAATACTCCGGGAGCCCATGATTCGGCCAGCGGGCGTAGACGGTAGTGCTCGCCCCCCTCCAGGGCTTCTCGTCATCGTCGTTGTCGTCGTCTTCGCCGTTCCTGCTCTGCCGACTTCGTCCTCCCTGAAGCCAGACGAGTCATTCCGGCTTCGCTGCCCACATTGAGAGTTCGTCGAACCCGCAACAGACACGACACCTGCCCACACCGCAGACCGCCGCCGCCCGTCGAGGTCCTTGACCGCTGAATGTATTCGTAACTGTAGCCCGTTGGGAGACCAAACCCGCCCGGTTGCCTGCCGCTCCTCATAAACCGATGCGAGTCCCCTCCCTCTGAACCCCTCACACCGGTTTTACTGCTGCCCCAGGGCCGTATGTACGTCCCGCTCGCCTCGCTCGCTGTTGACGATGCACCCACGCTACCCTCAATAGGAAAACTGCACCGTTCCCGGTCGGGTTTGACGATATTACGTGCATCAAATGCCTGCTTTCCAAACGCTTAGACATTGTCAGCTGCACCTCATCCTCGTGGGTTCTCCTCAGTGTCTAAGCCTCCATCGGGGGGGTTTCCCAAGGAGAGATCATCGGAAAACGTGCTCGCTTTTTCGTGTCTGGCTCACTTGACGACGACGCACCGAACACGATGTGCCCTGCGAGCGAGCCCCAGTTGTCCCGGGCACAGTCTCGGCGGTTCCACTCGAGCATTTTCCACTCTGGACGGGCCTCGGGGCCGTTCAATCAAGACCGGTCCGGAGAACATTGCCGTCCCGGGAGTTTGATAGCCAAGTGGTTTTCGCCAGGGGTCTTGATAGATTGGCCGAGCAAAAGGTCTGCAGCAAACCTCGCCAGATTTCACAGCTGAATTAAACAAAGTGGAACCCGTGTTCCGACAACGCGGGATTTCCACCCACAGAGAACAAACAAACCCCACTGTTTCGTTTCAAACCCGGGGGGGTCGCTGTCGATAGCAGTAGTGTACTTAATTAGTAAGGTAGCATGACGGTCGGTAGTGCGCTACCCTCGTCACCTCGTGGGATCAAAGCCGCGGCCGCGCGACCTGACCGCGCTGTACGACGACATATCAAACTTCAATCTTGGATAGATTACCACCGACGAAGCGAGAGATTCAACCGACTTTTTCTCCCCCCCCTCCTTGTTTGCGCGGCGCTGGGATGCTTTCGAAAACCGGGGCTTGCTAATGACGATGAGGGCTTCCCTACAAATTGCGACTGTGATATGAACCGCAGCGTGGTACCATCCGGGTGCCACCTTATCAACCTCGAAGAGGAGGGGGCCAATGTCGAGTCGTCGCACAAGCGATGTTTGCCTGTGCCTTCGCTTGATACTCGAACTTCGCTTGCCGTTTCGGTCATCCATCGCACTGCAGCTCGGCAGGCGGAGTGTAGTGTGTGCCATGGGATGACGATAACGGTTCGAGGCGCCGTGCAAAACAGGGTAGTGGCACGAGCTCGAGTCCATCATCCGCCAACGACAGCCCTCAACTCATGACCGGGTTTCATTGCTTGCGCGGCTGGCGCGCTCACAATCGATGAATGATAGCATCGCTTCCTCATTTCAGTCGCAGTGGAGACGTCTTCGCATGAGATGCTTGCTGCTTCATGCATAAACGTCCCCCGAGCAGACGGGAACTCTGTTTATGAGCTTTTCGCTGTCTGCCGTCCCAAGTCGAGGTTTGCCGGGACGCCGGATGAGATCCCCCAGAGTTTCCCATCTTGCCGTTTTAAGCGAGCTGCTTGCAAAGCTCAGAGGATCGACCGTTCACATGCGGAACGGGTTCCTTGCCCGACGCCAGCCAAGGAACGGGGATCGATGCGTTGCCTGGTAGATCTCCATCGACGTGCGGGAAACGTGCCGGCAGGGTTGGCGGTGCTTCTCGCGTTGTCATCGGCAATTGCAGCCGGCTTATTGGCTGCGAGGCGACGGGCTGGATCGACGGAATCTCCAGATGGTGCGACGGGATCGTCTTTTGGCTGTGCGTACGAGGTTTAATCAGACAGACAACGTGGAAATCGCTCGTTCGATCCCGCTCTGACCCCAGGTCGCGCAGAAGCGTTTGCTTTCTGTAATGTTTCGCAGACATTGTTCAGGGAGAGTTGCTGTCACACACGGCCTCACTCTGCCCAAATCTTCTCATTTCGGAATCAAAGGTCACGGGTGGATAGCTCGGCTAGAAAGAAAACAGCATCGATACTCCCTCGCATATCAATCAGTCCGATCCTCCAAGCTTTGCTACTTGCAGTATCAGACAATTCTTTCTTCGCAAAATAACTCTGTGTATTGTTGTCAGTACCCGGACATTCGACAGTCACGTTGCGAGAAAAACGTTGGAGCCATGCCCAAAAAAGTATTCTTCTTCCATTAAAACTGCTGCACGAACACGAACCAGGAGAGGCTCGGTGAAGTACGCCATGCGTATCTACGTAAGGCATCATGTCATGACGCGTTCTGTGTGATCATGCCGTTCAATGTGATTCCACATGCAAAATCCTTGCTGGTATCTCGCAAGACGTGGTTTACTTCTTCACTATGGTCCCATCGAGCGGGAAGGGACTGAGGAACTGGAAGAGGGCCCGACTTGGGCAAAAAGGGTATCTCGAAACGGAATGGCTGTGCTGGCAAACGCAAATGTCATCAGGATCTCTGGAATGACTTTCGCTTGCCGGACTTTTGTGCCGTCGGGCAGTCTGCCACCTTGTGGCCTGCCTTGCCACAGTTGTGGCATTTCATGTTCAGGGGCATGGTAGACGATCTGCTAGCTCCAGAAATGCCGCCACCCGGGCTGCCTGAGAAGTTGTTGGAGATACCCGACAACTGGTTCAACTTTACTTCCTTCTTTCTTCTCTTGTCTCGGAACTCTTGAGCCTTGACGGACTCTGACGACTTCTTCGGCTTGAGGTTTACCCTTGTGCGTCCCTGGCCACCGGATGACAAACCCTTGATAGGCTTGGACTTCGATTTGGCTGGTGTTTCTTCGTCGCCCGAGGATGAGTCGTCGTCGCTAGATTCGTCGGAATCGCTGGAGCCGCTCGAGTCGCTGTCGTCCTTGGAAGTGGCCGCGGCAGTAGGCTTCTGTACATGGATTAGCTGTTGTACATCAACAATTCTCCTCGTCCATACCTTTGCATTTTTGCTCTGGGCGTTTCCAATCTTCTTTCGTCCGACTTGGTGCATGGTTTCCTCATTGTCGTCTTCATCGGGTCCGTCAATGTCGGCGTATCCAACATACACAATGTTCGGTGGCGCGCTTTCCACATTGTCTGATTTGCCCCATTGTCCGTCCAGTACCCAGTGCGTGTCCGCCATTTCAGCTCTGGACGCTTCCAGGGCGGCCAGCCGCTTGGCGTCTTGTTGCTTCAGCGCCGCCTGAACAGCCGCCTGGTCGAAGGAGTGGAAGTCTCCTGTAAGAGGAGAGTTCTGTAATTTGCGCCTCTTTGAGGAAGACTCGTCGGGAGATGATTCCGCTGGAGATCCGGTCGCAGCAGCTCTCTGCATGAACTTCATCGTCAACAAGCGAGAGGAGATCCCTCTGCTTGGAGGCGTTTCCGGCGCCAAATTCTTCGACATTGTGGTTGATGTTGATGTTGTTCACGTATCTTCGGTTAGTAGCGGGTTGCGCGAAATATGTCGTGCGCTTCGAGAGCAGCCACGGGTAGGTGAAACTGTGGATAGATGATTCTGCGGGGTTGGAGGTAGGATATGAGGCGCGTCAAGATCTTGATGGAGAAGGACCAAAAATCTGGAAATTCTGCCGTTGGGAGACAACAAGCGGTGGCCACCGCCTGCGCTAAACGTTCATGGTCCGTGCGCGTCTAGAAGCGGCTTCCCTCCGACCAACGGGCCAAGAACATGCATCTACCTTACTTCATTCAACGGCCACCGACATCACCAAATAACTCAAGCGCCCGATGAAATGCACTTCCTTCATCTTCACTCGTGGACGAGCTTTTTGCCATCTACGCTGCCTTTATATCTTAGAGGGCTGAATCGAACAGTCCCCGCCTAGCTTTTCCAACCGCTCAGAACTCATCTCGAAGCACTCTGGCAATCCCGTGTCTTCCCAACTTCCACCAAGGACCATCTTCACCAAGCCTGGCGCACAGGTGAATATTCGCGCCATGCCTGCTCTCTCGTCAGAACCGCTTGCAACGTCAACGATGAAGACGACTTACCGTGTCCGTTGAAACCGGCACACACCCATTGGCCCTGGTATCCGTCGACCTTTCCGACGAACGGCACCATATCGGGGGTCATGCCAATGATGCCCGTCCAGGCGTGAAGCAGTCCCTCGCCTCGTCTTAGTTTCTCTGGGCGGCATTCTGCAAAACACCGCTGGAAGTTAGCCACCGAATCGTCGCGAATCTCCTCGCTGATGGCCTGGTCGTTGGACGTTCGCTTGGCTGTGTACGCTGCTTCGCTTACGAAGGGACTCGCTGCAGCCGCACCCAAGATGATGACTCCATCCGCACGACGTTGGTTGACCGAATAGAAGTGCCGAAGCCCGTGCCTCAGTGAGACCGTACTCGGTAGGATCTTGCTACCGGTGAGTGCCGCCGGTGGTACGAAAGCATGAGCCTGGGCGCGTTCGGGCGCGACGAAGGCAGAGAGCTGTGGCAGCAAATGCGACGCGAACGCATTGGTGCAATGAATCACAGTGGGAGTTGTGACGATGCCACGGGGGGTCTGCACATCCCAAAGTGGTTCACTTCCGCTGGACTGCGATTTGGCTACGGCCGTGGCCGGACAATGAGTGAAGAATTGTACGCCACTCTCGATGCTCTTCGTCAGGAGCCATTGCGCGAGTTTGGCAGGATGGCTAGAACCCGCCGGCCATTCGTATGCGCACAAGGCGCCGTGGACACCGGTCTTCTCTCTTGCTTCTTCGCCAGTATAGAACTTGATGTGTGATACATCACCACCAGCTTCCCGGTACTCCTTTAGGCTCTGGGCGTTGTGTTCGACAAACTCCGGTGTCAAGCAGACGTCGAAGGTGGTCGTGGGGTTGAAATCGCACTGCACGCCGTGCTCTCTCACGAACTCGTCGATTGCGTGGAAGACGGCCCTCTCGTTGGCGATGACCTTTAACGCTTGCTGTTCACCGTGGAGTTTCTTGTAAGTCGTGAAGCCGCGGAAGGCGTCCGGTCTGACGTGGCCTGCGTTGCGAGAGCTAGCGCCGCTGGCCGCTTCTCGAGCCTCGAGGATCACAATATCCGAGGCCGGTACGCCGCCCTCGACGAGCTTGTAGGCAGTCAAAGCACCCGAAATCCCGGAGCCTATGACGACGTACTTGGAAGTTTTCGGGACGGGCTGCTGGTCATTGTGGTTTAGGTAGGGGAACGATCTGGTCGTCTGCTGCCAGAACGAGATGCAGGGGTCTGGGACGGGGAGGCCTGTCATTGTGGTGCGGCTGGTCTTCTGTGGTTTGGTGTTTGGGCTTTCCTCAGCTGAGGTATTGAGCAGAACCCAGGACACACTTTAAATCATGACTGCGATGCGGATCGCGAACTCTAGTTACCAGTCAGCGGCCATCTTCCGCCATCGCAGCCACAAGCGGTAAATGCCGGCTCTCTTCTTCATCCAGCGAACGGATTGATAAGGCAAGGTGCAGTTTGACAGTCGCGAACCGAATCCCAGGATGAGGGATAATACAGTCCACCGGGATTGTGAGAGTCAACCCCGAAAGTCGGAGGGTTTGCCGCTCAGCAAGCGGCAAACACCGCCCCTCACCAATATGCAACACCGAGAACCGTCAACTCGCTTCCCCGTACCCACCGCGGAAGCTAACGCGTCAAATCCGACTGTAAAAGGCCGGAGAAGACATGTCTAATTTGCCCAAAGAGTCAGCACAAGCGCCTCACATGACCTTATCAACGAATCGTAGGGGGGCATGCATTGTCGGAGGGCCCGCCGACTCTTGAGCGGCGTTGGCCGCCCCAATGAGGGGGCGGGCGGGCCTGTGCTCTCTCCATGCTACACGCAATGCAACTCTGCTCTTAACCGGAAGTTGCAACCTCCACATGATCAACGCGTGGAAGTGATTACCCATTGATAACGATGCCGGGACGTTGGCCGGGGGTCTCGTCTCAAGATAGGAAGAGCCTTGGAAACGATGCGGTCAAAGATTGCTGCCAGCCTATCTGACCTTATCTAAACACTCTGAGCACCGGTTTGCAGGGGAAATATGTATAATAGGATGGCAACGCCTTGAACCAGTTTTCTCGTGAACCAACAACTGCTCTGTCTCTTCCTGCACTCCGCGGCCAACCCCTCATTCGCTCGGAACGGAAATGGGCCTGTTCAACCTCGGCAATCTTGCCTTTGCGGCGCGCCATGAGCGAACACCGGAGGAGGCGAAACTCGTGAGACGTTTGGATATCTTTTTGATGACTTTTGGGTGCATTTCGCAAGGTGATTCATGAAAACCATCTTGCGCTTGGGATTGAACTAACAAGAGTTGCAGTCATCAAGTGTTAGTTGCGATCGATTCAATTCAGCCGAAGGCTACTAACACGATCCGCCAAGACCTGGACCAGACCAACATCAGCAATGCGTACGTCTCTGGCATGAAGGAGGACCTCAACCTCCAGGGAAATGAGTACAACTAGTGAGTTCCGCATATGCGAACTAGGACTGCGACGCAGCGACTGACTAGCAACTCAAGCTTCACGACCTACTTCAACGTCGCATACTGTATTATGCTCATCCCCTCGCAAATCATCCTGACCTATGTGCGCCCGAGCTACTGGCTCTCCGGTCTCGAAGTCTGCTGGGGAATCATCACGGGCATGTTTGCCCTCGTCAAGAACGCCCAACAGGTTTACGTCCTCCGCGTACTGCTCGGGCTCTGCGAGAGTTCCGCATGGCCTGGCATGATGACGTTGCTGATGCATTGGTATACGCCGTCTGAGCTGGCCAAGCGCATGGGATTCTACCACTCGTGCCAAGCTGTCGGGTCAATGATGTCGGGAGCGTTGCAAGTGGCCATCAGAAGCTCAATGCATGGACTACACGGTAAGTGCATTCTGTTTGTGGGACAGTTTCGGTCGAGACTGACGCTACATCTAGGCCTCCCCGGTTGGCGCTGGCTCTTTGTTGTCAACGCCATCATGACCGTTGTCGTTGGTGCCATGGGCTTCTTCCTGTTGCCCGACACACCGAACAATCCCAACCCGCGCGCGTTCTGGTTCAAGAAGGGCCACGCTCAGCTCGCCATGGAGCGATTGGAGCGCCACGGAAAGGCTGAGCCCAAGAAGATGACCTGGGCTGCCACGAGGTATGTGTTATAAGCACTCGTTGAGGAATATGGCTAACAGTTTGAAGACGCGCATTCAAGAGCTGGGTCATCTACTTCCTACCTGTGCTCTACATTGCGACGGTTCTCGAGACATACGGCAACAACTACTTTAACTTGTTCCTCAAGAGCTTGAAGAACGCGGACGGTAGTGCCAGGTGGTCGACTGACCAGGTGAACGCCATTCCCATTGGCGGTAGTGCGATTAATGTTGTCTTCGGTCAGTGCGGTATTCCAACCTCGTTCGGACCTCGGAACTAACAGAAGCATAGTCTGGGTTTGGGCCATCTTGTCCGACCTCCTGATGACGAGATGGACGCTCATCGTTGTCCAAGGTAAGCACGGCCTAATCATCTTTACCAACAGCGTACTAACAGCACGCCAGCTGTCATTGGACTCGCCGTATGCATTGCCATGAGTGTCTGGTCAGCTCACCCAACGACGACGCCCATCGGAACCGCCTACGCAAGCTACTTCATCACATTCACGGCCATGGGCACAGCTCCCCTCATCTTCGCGTGGCTGGCCGATCTTCTGCCTCAAGACCCCGAAGCGAGAACGCTAATTGTTGGCGTGTCCATTGCCGGCTATTATGCCATCTCTGCTTGGTCTCAGGTGCTAGTCTGGCCTGCTACTCAGGCTCCTTATTGTGAGTCTTCACCGTTCTACTCTACAATTCACTCGCTGATGCTTCACAGACAAATATGCCTGGCAGTCATCCATAGCTATCGGTGTCCTTGTCATCATCATGACTTGCGTGCTTCGGTACATCGATGTCAAGTACCTCTTGTAAGATCCCAGGTCCATTGTCGGATTGGAAACAGTTTCTGACACATAGCGCAGGCCCAAGCGAGAGGCGTATCGTAATACGATTATTGAGGCTACTGATGCGGATGATGTTGAGCGGGTTGACTCTACTGGTGGTGTAGACAGGAAGGTCAAGTCGGCAGCAATTGCGCCGGAGGTATGATCGAAACCTCGTCAGTGGCCATAGACCTTGCTTGGAAGCGATATCACCACCTCAGAGCTACGTAAGGCGATAAACCTAAGCTCAACCTGCAGGCAGTTCTTCGCTGCTAGAACGTCTGCCGTAAAAGAATCAGTATTACCGACTGCAAGGATCTCCATCTTTCTCAGTCTCTGCTCTTGTCCCCGTTCTCGCACCTGCGGCGATCAATAAAATGACGATCCAGGTCTCGCCCTTTTGGCGCGCAATGGACAAAGGAGTGTGACCTCCAGGGCCTCCGGCGTCAAGGCTCGCCCCATGATTGATCAATAATTTCACATCTCAGTCGCACCTGAGGCAGATACGTAGAACAGTAGCGTCATAAAGGAGTCTGTCTTTCCCTTTGGTCCATACAGACGCTTGTGACCCATGCCATTCCAAAATCTTGACCACGGCGGGATCCAATCCACGGGTGATTTCTCGTCCATCAGAAGATCGTTGTTTTGGAAGAGCATCGAGACCATATCCATGCGATGAAGCTCCAGTGCCCTGATCAGGGCACGGATTCCATGCTCGGTTCTTTTAGCAGCGTTCTTCTCCAGGAGGATCCCAACGATTTCCATGTCCCCGTGTTCTATAGCAAGCACAAGAGGAGATTTTCCTGCACCATCCGTAGTGTTGACATCGAAGCCTTGTTCTATCAAGAATGTGACAGATTGCGGCTTTCGCCACTTAACGGCGTCTGTGAGAGGGTTGAATTTGAGGCGAGAGGGATGGGCACCCTTTTCAATAAGAGTTTTCCAGGCTGGTAAGTTTTCTGACCTGATAGCATTTTCGAGGAGCACAGGACCGTGCGAATCCATCTCGAAGATGGAAGAACCACGTTTTAGTAAAAGGTTGATCGTCTGTGCCTCGCCGTGTGTAGCAGCGTAAGCCAGGGGCGTCCATCCACGGCGATCTCTCAACTCGACTGAGGCCCCTTTTGACAGCAGCAGCTCAATCGCAGCTGGCTTTCCAGCTTTAATTGCGCAGATTAGAGGAGTCCCGCCGCTAATGTCTGTTGAGTTGGCGTTTCCCCCATTCTCGAGCAACAAAGTCAATATCGTGGGATTTCCGGCCCTTGCAGCAGCATGAACTGGAGAATCCTGGTCATTTGTTTGCTTTGGATTCGCACCGTATTGCACGAGGCGGGCAACTCCGGAAGTGTGTCCTTCATTGGCCGCGTAGTAGATGGCCGTCTGTTGATTCGAGTCGAGTTCGGTAATGTTACAACCTTGCGTGTGATATAGGTCGAAGGCGTCTGGGATACCGTAGAATGCAACCCAATGCAAGCCCGTGCCGCCATCCGGCACGAATACCGCATTGAAGTGGTTCTTGATGAGCTCTAGGACTCCCAACTTGGAGGTGTTTGAGAGAAATTCCGTTATTTCTTCGCAGAGGAGTCCATCTTTGACAACGTGATAGCCCCAGTTAGCAGCAGTGTAGGAGACCAACGGCTGCTCGTCAATCAAATCGGAGAACTCCTGAGTTTCTGACCTGTCGGTATATAAAAATACTTCGAAGGACATGTAAGTGATGCAGACTCGCGATATGATGTTCTTCACGTCGCCAAAGAACTGAACAGAATGATTTCGGCGCTGGAAGTACTCTTGGGTTGTAAAGTGTATGAGCTTAACAATGCTGGTCTCATCATCGATGATGACATGTCCGGCACATACGGAGACAATGGAATCAGCCTCTCTCCAGCCGGATATGTCGAAGAAAGTATCACCAGGCTCCACGGCCAGAGCTTGCTGAAGTTGATTTATGCTCAGGGGCTCCATAGCCTGAGTGATCCAACGTAGTAGTGCTTTCTTTGCAAGTTGGCACAGATTCTGAGATTGGCTTTGTATTCTTTCGACTACTTGGTCGTATGCATGGTCCAGGGGATGCTGGGAGGTCTGTTGCTCAAAACCTCTCAGCGCAGAACGAATTTCTCTCATTGAGGAGTGGCCCTTCAACGAATCAAGACACAGTTGCGCCAGAAGAAACCTGAAACGTTGTTGGATGATGGGAATTCAACTGAGCAATTGCCTTACATTCCACCGGCAATCTTTGTAGTTTTCTCCGCGACCTCGTCTTGCCCGTGCATCTGATCCTCTTCTGAAACCCAGATTCCCGAAAGAATATGTCTGATACGGCCACATACATAACGAAATAGATTCTCGTCAGTCGCGTGGATTTCAAGTCGAAGAGAAGAAGAAAAATTCCCTTCTACTTCAGGAATGTTTCGAAGTAAAGAACAGGTTCAGTGAGAGTTTCTCCTGAAGGCTCAAGAGCGCATCCATGAGAGCTAGCCGACAACCCTCAGCTTGACACTCGTCGATAGCATCCACCACAATGAATACATTTGGGGAATCTTTTTGCGGGGGGGCTGCGTCGTAACTACAAACTCAATACATTTGGGGAAAAGGTGCAAGTGTCATTCAAGGCTCGAATAAATACCTCGGATGATGGCTTTGTGCCGACCTTCCCGTGTTTGTCACGGAGGCCTACGATGATTTCTGGCAAGTTGGTTTGTTCAGCTACCGAATGCTTCAGCAGACTGGAAAGCAAGTCCTCCAGTCGCTGTTGTTCAGTTCGTCTAAAATCGCAGAAGACGTATGCGATCCCAACTTTGCTATCAGGGTCACTGCAGAATCTTCTGACAAGATCGTCAATGACGATAGATGACATGATCGTCTTTCCAGCTCCTGGCATGCCAGGACAATAGAGTGTCTCTCCAGCTGTCGTCAGCCAACGGTCATACTCGTCAGATTTTAGAAACCACTCGCCGGTCCCAGCTGCTCTTTGACGGAAGAAGTTGCTTTGTTGAGACCCATAATCAACCTGGGCCAGCGACTTCAGCCACTCAAGTGCTGGATGATTCCCATAGCGCTTGAACTCGGTCACAAGGCAATTGACGTCTTCTTGAATGGCAGAGACACCGAATTCAACTAGGGCGTAGATCAGTAGCGTTTTTCTACCCAGACTGTTGTACTAACTCTCCTGGACCACACCCAGTACCGACTATCGCTGGTGTCTACGTAACCCAAGAGCTCTTTTGCCAGGGCAGATGCTGAGGCAGCCGCATACTCTTGCCCCATGTCGTTCTTATGGGAATCTGCATAGTCGCAAACGCCTCGAATCACGATGCATGGGAAGTTCGTCATAAGTTCGGCTGCCTCCATCTCGATACATAAAAGGTTGCCACCTAACTGTTCGTTCAAATTATCGCGACTGATCGCGTCTTTGATGACGCAGTTGCCCGAAGCAATGAGTCCATAGTGTACCTGAATGTCGCCTTCAATGTTCCTCTCCACGGCATGCCTCGGATCACAAAATCTGCATGCCATACCCTGAGGTTTTGCTACCTCGGTTGATAAGGACCGCCCACCATCTTCACGTAAGGTCCCGTCGGCATGGACATAGTCGGCTGAGAATTCGAAGTCTCGATGTCTTTCTTTAGATCTTGTGTACTTCTCGCGGAGTCGAGGCCATCTTTTACCCATGTCCTCTATGTAGCCTGGCACTCGAGAGTCTCGTAAGGTATGGATTGACTCCATTTTCGAGAAGTTGGAGGATTGTTGAGACTTCCAGTGCGCTCGAACCCTGACACTTTCCCATTGCTGGTAGATCTCTTCTTGCCAAAGTCCCATTGAACAACGCCGGGAAAACTGGCCGTGGGCGTACTGACGACAACATCGCCAAGCCTGACCGAAGGCGGTACGCCGCCGCCAATTCCAACCATAAGACCGACCTTGATTGACGGGAAGGTGGACACCATACGCATGGCGACAGTTGCTGCAGATACTACCCCAGTCTGGCCTTTAGGCAAGCAGGCTATGACAATGTTGTGGTTTCCCATGGAGCCCAGCGTGTATGCGTGCGTATTATTAGGGACTTTGGGTACGGGGGTCCCCTCATGAATTTCGTCGAGCATGGCTATGGCTGCGGTTTGCTCCAACGGTAGAGCGCATACCCAGCCCACCGAGCAAATCGCATCTTCGCCAAATCTTCCGGCTGTTTTTTTGGTTCTTTTGCCTCCGTGAAACCTCTTCATAGGCGTCGTCATGGCTATTGCGTTTTCTTTTCCGGCCGACTCCAACAGCATCCATGTTGAGGGCAGCCTCTTCGGCAACAGGAGTAGAGTGATATTAGCAATCATCTTTAAGATCCAATCTCAGAAAAAACGACTGCAGCGACGGCTCTGGCGAACGCGCGTATCGACAAATATCAGGAATCGCATAGATGCGAGACCGATTCCTAGTTTTTGGTTTGAGCGGAGGTGAAAAGGAATTTGAATGGCCGGGCTCACATAGCCAAGGTGGGAACAAGCAGACCAGGCGGCTGTGCATCACCGAATCCGCCATATTTGCTGCAAGTTGAAGAGGGTCTGGTACCCGCCTCATTGTCAATGACGTGGCGATTGGACAGCTCCATTCCTGGCCACATGTGACTGATCGGTGGCCATCATCATCTTTGCTTTCCCTGGCAGTGGCTCTCCCACGTCGCAGAGGCCCAGCTGTGATTCTGCTGTCATACTCTCCAAAGAGTTTGAGAAGCCGCTATATCTCTTTAGAGACCTTATGTAGATTAGCTAAGGAAACCATACCCAGGACGGCATGAAAGCCCCGCTCAAGTCAGCCGTGGCTTCCCAGATCATGGACAAATCATCAAATTCCAAAAGACTCGTAGACGACGGCTGCGTGTCAACGTTTGTTGGCTCAAACGTCGCTAGCGAGGCTGATTGAGTCTGCTGGACTTCTTGCGCTGTGTCACCCCCAAAGGACGGAGCACTCAATCCAGATTCGCCCGGAGCAACGCCATGCGACAGCTCCATCATAACCCTAGACGAAGCAGTGTCGAAGGCATCTCGTTTACCTTGGAATGCTGGGAAATGTTCCACCATGCCCCATAACACGGACGAGCATGTGTTGACAAGAGACTGGAAGGACTGCAAGCTGATGATCTCCCTCACTTCAGTGGAGTTGGTGTACGCGAACATCAGTTGTTCCGGCGGAGAAAACATTCTCCACAGACTGCCAGTAGATGGTCAATCTCTTCCTGCGGAAGAACTCCCGGTAGAGGTGTATCATCTTTGTGGCCGACTGGGCAGCGGCTAGCAATTGAATACCTGATGGGCTGGGATTGTTCAGAGAGGGGCGATAAAGGCGGAACAACGCCGTATGATGTGTTAGCTCAAAGGTTTCAACAACAGTCTTATCGAGGCTGCTTAGGTTGTCTCCCGCGGGAATGTTGCGAAGCCACTCAGCGATACGGTCGCGCATCTTTGGCTGCCAGTCGTCCATCGGGACAGGGGAATAAGGAGACGATGGCTTCTCGCAGAGAACTCGCTGCATTTCGGACTGGATCTGGCGGTACCGGAAGAGATGTAGACTGACAAGCTTGGATCCTGACTTGTGTGCCTCATCCTGCCTGATTCCGTCTATAGTGATAAACTCGTCGCTGACATCGCTAGGAAACTTGATATATATGAGCTCGAATTCTTGTAGATTGCAGGGCGGGGCTTACCTTGACGTTGATCGCGCCGTCTGAAAGGCAGGACGGCATGTTGAGTGCCACCGAAATGTTGCGATCCATTGCGTATGCTACCCAGAAGGTTCGCCTTCTGGTGTCGAGTGCGAGAGCGTCCACATCTCCGGGGGATGGATCTTGCTGCAGGCCCAGCTCCACGGCAAGGCGGATAGCAGCACCGACGGTATTCCAGACAACCCATAGTGTTGGATGGAGATAGTAAAATTGCCCAACGAGAAGAAGCGCCTGGACGCCTTCGACGTCGGCCGGCAGACCGGCTTCAATGAGAGCTGCGACGGCAGTTTTGTGATAACGATCCGCTAGCCATATTGGTATTCTCGCAGGATCATTCTTGGACATTGATAAGAGCGCCGTCGCAAAGACTTCGAGCACGAAGAAGAGAGCAAGTCTAGACTCTGTATTTTTGTGATTTTCGGCCATGTCGACCAACCGGGGCATCTCGTAGATGAGATCGAGCTTCTTCCTGAAGGTGGGCTCGTGCAGCAACGGCATACCAGCACTCGTAGACTGAAAGTACTCCTTGACGAGATTCTCCGCTACTTGTCTCGTCGGAAGTGAGAGGGGGCTCGTGTCCAGATCACCCGCAATATCAGAGGAGCTTTGCTGCGCCTGAGGGCCAGAATGAGAATCTCGGCTCCTGTGTAGCTGCGGTGCCAGCCGTGGGCTCATGAGTTCTCTCATGAGAATGTGAGTGAAGGAGGCTTCGTGTTCGGCGCCAACTTGAATTTGGGGAATAATAGGCTGAGTTGTCACCGCCGAGGAAGAGTTGATCTCAGCATGACCTCCGGCTGGTGTATTGAAGTCTCCATTTCTTTCGTTCACCATTGACTCCGGCGGCCTTGGCGTATGCTGCGAAGTCGCAGGAGTCTCTTGGACAGGAATTGCCCCGTCTTGGTAGTCAATGCCATGTTCTCTAAGCTTCGACTCGAGATACGCAATACGGTCTTCAAGGCTGTGGATGTAGCTGCACGGAAAGGTGTAAGCAGTCACACGAAAAGACGTCTTTTGGGTCCAACCTTCGAGGAACTTGTCTCCTGGCTACAGCGTCGTAACCGAAACACTCAACCCCAGCAAGCTCACACAAGCGACATCTCTACGCGACAGTCAGATAGCCTCACATGAGCAGTTTAAATAGATACTCGAGAGCGTACTGGCAGCTTTTGGTCGCACCGCTTCTTTTTCTGCCGGCAGCGAATGCAGGCTGTTGTGCTGGCTCTGGCCACGGATGCTGACCGGCTGCTTGTCACATGAGGCTGAGAGCTGCCTGCGGAAGGCATGGAGACAGTTTTATCCTGGAGAAGAAGCCGTGGTCAATCACCTCGACTGAACTCCTCGTAGAGAGCTCCAAGTCGGAGACGGTCGGTTAGAGACGGGGCGCGTTGATGGCCGATAAGATGGAGCGCTTCACCGAGTACACCGAAGTGGAGCATAACTCACCTCGGCTAGCGGGGTTTAGTTCTTCCCGACGAATGACAGCAGGTGTAATCAATTGCTTCTGGAACTCCAAGCTTCCCCAGAAATCGACTATCTGGTGAGCCGGAACCGCCCGATCCCTTCGAACGAAACACCCAATTGAGCCAGCGCCATGTTGTCGGCATCCAGACGAGCGACGAGCGCCCTGTCGCGGCAGCTCCGCGTTGCCTCGCGCCCCTTCACCGTGTCCGCGGCCGCCCGCACCACCGAGAGACCCGCCGTCGTCGAGAAGAACGAAGCCGCTACCCCCCAGACGGCCGACACCACCGTCCCCCAAGAGGTCGGCCAGGCCCCCAACCGATCTCTCATCTGGTCGCGCAGCCAGCAGCCCAGAGCCAAGGCCATGACCGGTCCCCGATTCGAGCAGACCGACTTCAATCTCCAGGTGAGGCGAGACACCTGCAGTCGACGACGACGTCGAAGGAGAGGGGCTAACCAATTGGTCGCAGCCACAACCGTACTCCGCGATGGAGCTTATCCACGAGCAGCCCGTTACCTGGACACACAAGCGCATCGTTGCGTGCGATGGAGGCGGCGGTCCCGCCGGCCACCCCAGAATCTTCATCAACACCGACAAGCCTGAGATCGCTTCCTGCAACTACTGCGGTCTGCCTTACGTATGTTCTAGACGTCTACTTCGGATTGCTCTCCTTTCGGAACGGTAAATGCAGTCGTTTGAAGGCAATCGCTAACTGAATGCAGGCCAACGAGCACCACCGCAAGCACCTCGAGTCCCTCCCCGAGACCTCCTACCCCCTTGCATAGAGAAGTGCTGGACGACGTGCGGGAGAGGTCAGCGATGGGACTGTAACGAAAGTAGCGTCAGCCGTATGCTATAGAACGGCATGACGATGTTTGTAAATATAGCAGAATCAGTGCTTCAGACAACATTTCACATTTCAAGAGGAGCGAGTCTTGTGTGACTAAAGTTTGACCGCAGCATACCCAATGAAGGACAGGAGTGCCGTCATGTCGAATGAGAAGCGTTGCACAAGCGATCTGAATGTCGGCCAACGGGCAATTCTAACTGATGTGTGAGCGATGAAAGACGATACGTCTAGCACGAAGTGCAAGAGACAGTGCCAGAGAGAGTATGAAGTGCTGGCATTAACGCATCCATCAGTGTAGTCGTTCTGATATGGATTACCTGTGTTGGGTGGTGACGGTGGACAGCCATGCAAATAAATCTGCAACCTGTGGCCATCGTGGAAATGAAGACATGCCGACCGCATCGTTAATTGATGAAACAATTATGGCTATCGAAAACGCAATCAGAATTTCAATGGCACCCCGGAAACCTCAGAGTTGACGCTGCACATCTCATCGGTTCTGTGCGTATCAAAGTGCCTTGATTCGCAATTCATCTGACCTCACCTACCCATCGACCCTGCCCCACCAGATTGGACCGCCTGCACCATTTTCACCTCCAAGCACCGCAGCAACCATGTCTCCGACACCACAAAACCGCCAACACCTCTCCTCGACAACAACCCTACTGATCCTCGTCTTCCTGATCATCTGTCTCTTTCCCAATTTATTCCATTTTCTCTGGCAGCTTCCCCTCACGCTCCTGGGCTTCGCATCTTCCACGCCGCGCAGGCCAACCCCACGTCATACCCCACCATCAGCGACAATGACGGGCTCTTGGTTCCAGAAGCAGTTCACGCTGCCCGCGCGCTCCCGCGGCTCCTACCTCATCACCGACGAGGTCGTGAGCCAGCTTCCTGAGCTCAAGAACTACAAGGTCGGCATTCTGCACCTGTTTGTGCAGCATACGAGCTGCGCTCTCAGCCTCAACGAGAACTGGGATGACGATGTCCGGGCCGACATGAGCGACGCGCTGGACCGCATCGCACCCGAGGCCGGTCCCAAGGGACAGGAGCTGTACCGCCACAGCGCCGAGGGCCCTGATGACATGCCTGTGAGTTGGGTTCGGTCTTATCGTCTGGTGCACTCGCTAACATGACGTAGGCTCACATCAAGAGCGCTCTGGTGGGCGCAAGCGTTACCATTCCTATCAAGGACGGCAAATTGGTAAGTGATGCAGATCTCCAATCGCAACCTATGCTCACTCTGGACAGGCTACGGGAACGTGGCAAGGAATCTGGTACCTGGAGTTCAGAGCCAGCAGGCACCAGCGCCGGCTCGTCGCCACCATCCAGGGAGAGCCCAAGGCGTAAAGAAGTCAATACAGATAGGAGAATAACAATCACCATTTCCTCTAAAGTGCACCAATCGATGTGGCATATGCGTGAGGCAAAACTATTGTACAGCCACCGGGTCTAGACTTTTTGACCTACGCCGAACGCCTCGCCCAATCCTTTCCTGTGAGATGCTTATGTGAAGCAGCTTTACTGCTCGCCGTTCTCATCCTTCGCCTCTTGCATATCCGTGTCGTCGCCAGCCAGCACCTTGATCCGGGGCACATATCCCTCGGGTGCGGACGAACCGGGGGTGACCGCGACGATGTTGCCGTTCTCATCGACAAACTCGAAGTTGTATCTGCTGAGGAGGTGGGGAATTGCAGAAAGTTGAGGACCGTAGCGGGCGGTGTTATCGTAAAGCTCGAACAGGGGGACTGCGAGGAGTTTCATGTTCTTCGGAACGCTGAGTACTTCTATCAGGCGTGTTAGCAAAATGCACCAAATCAGACTTCATCGACGCAGAGTGAAGCACGTACTGCTCTTGGGCAACTGGATAAAGTAGAGCTTCTTGCACTCCTTCGGCCTGGTGACGTGCGCGGGAACGAACGGGTACATGAACGTCTCGAAGTTGGGTCTCCACCACTGCGCCAGGCAGTCACCGACCTGCCAGTCCGCAGGCTCCTCGCCCTCTCCAATCCTGCCAACAGGCGCAAGGCGCTCATCGAGACGAGACTTGAAGCCTTCGACTTCGTCGTCTTCGGGGCGGAGGTAGTCGCCAGGCAGCTTGAAGAAGGCGTTGGCGATCTGGAGCATCAGGATGTGCGGGTGGTTGTGCTCGTGGCAGACGAGGATGCCCTCGCAGGTGCGGCGCATGCCATGCTGATTGTAGTGCGCTTCGAGGCGCTTCAGGCGGGCGATCACGGAGGGGTCTTCCTCTGGTTGGGTCTCTTTGACGCCAAAAGTGTAGTTGGACAGAGGGTAGAGGCGGATCGTCTCCGGCTGGTTCGAGTTGAAGGAGAGGGGAATAATGGGCGCATGGCCCGATTGCAGGGCGGTATGGGTGATTGTAGACATTCTGGCGGGCTTCGAATCAGAATCGGGACGCGAAGCGCAAGTGTTGGCGGAAGATGTGTTGTGACAGGCGCAAGGAGATGGCTGGAGCTCAGACCTGGTGCCCCCAAGCTCCACGACTCCAGACTACCAATAGGGAAGGCGGTGAGCTGGACCCCTGATCGCCGGCCCACCTTCCCGACCTCGGTGAGGCTCAGGTCAACGACGCTCCGTTAGATTTGGTCCTCTGCATGCTGTCGTCGCTGATTTCGCCTCTATAGCTATTCCTACTGTCGTCGTCCTCATCGTCGCCGTCACCACCTCTATCATTATAATTACATAACATCGTTATGCTACCAGTAGATGTCCTCAAACAGCGCATAATTCCCAGTTTCTGAAGTACACAGGAAGTTAGACGGTCTCCAATTGAAAGACGAGCTTTGTTTACTGTCGTCACATGGCCTGAAAAACAAAGTTTGAATCCTGTCTATTTTTATACTGATATCTTCCATAGATCTCAGCAGTTGTCATCGCGGCTTCTTCGGAAGATGGAGCATTGCTATATGTGATTAAATTTTAATGAAGAGTACTTCAACGATGAATCTGCTTACGCAAATAGTACCATCTTTGGACTTCGTGAATGTAAAGAAGTTTCCCTCCTGTACAAGTAAGGTTTCCCGCAGAGTCGAGTGGTCTTGCTGAGCCGTCTCGCGTTAGCAGCACCCGGAGTGCGTTCTCCTTCGGCCAACCTTTCCAATAAGATCTCGTGGAAATTGCCCTTATGCCCCATTTTCAGCCTGATTCACGTGTGATTACTGTTCGAAATTCATTTGCAATCTGCGTATCACGTTTCCTTCAAAGCAGTGACTATCTCTGAATCTCACAAACATGAAGTAAGTCAACAGAAACATTGTTCATATCTAGCACCGACCAGTATTTTCTGTGGCTTTCGTTGCCTATCATACTGACTTTAGAAAGTAGGACAAAGAAGGTGCCTTCCGAAATCGCTCTTCCTTCACACATGTCTGTAAAGGATGTTGGAAGATGCATTTGTGTTTAGCTCAAGGCATCTCCATGGGCTATCGTCTGTGCATACTTGAAGTGAGCTTGCACTACACTTGAGAAGTCATCGGCGCTCCAAGCACTTCAGGCACACCATGATTCCCAAGAGGCCCCCACGTCTTCGGGGTGCTTTTGTGTCAGGGCCTCCCACGACACCGACATAGGGTGGAGGCACCAAACACATGCTGCTCTCTACCTCCAGTTGCCCAGGCAGCTAGAAAGAGGAAGCACCTTCCCTCCTCAATTTTTTGCTTCTGCCTCCTACAATCTGTTTATCTTTTAGTCGCACTTGATTTCCCTCCTCCTTCTTCTCCGCAACCCACAACAAGCCTGGGCTTGCTTCCACCACTATCTCAACGCGACGTGGTTCTTGTTGATCAACAACCCACACTGTCAAGTATTATCTGCTATCAAGAATAGCTATTTCTTCTCTCTCAAACGATTCGCGTTTTGGTAAGTCTTCGCTGAGTTCCCGCGTAGCGGTGCGACAGGAAGGCGCGCGCTGCCCGACCTGCCCACGCTACATCTTCTTTCACCTCTACCTCTTCAATTTTCTGTCTCTCTATTTCTACGCACTGTTCTCGACTTTCCCGTTGTCTTCATTTCACTTCTCAGGTTGGCGCCTTCTGTGGTCACAGAGCTTTCACCTCAAGTCAGCTTCGTCATCCCACTACTCAACCGGGCCAGCCGCCACATACATCACCTGGGGCTACTTTGTGCATCGAAATCGAGCTTCTGGGCTGATCCGTATCCTAGCAGACTTACCACTCGCTCTGATCTTGAGTGACATCAACCACAATGGCAGACGACGAGGGGCACCAAGGCCTGTCGGCGGCAAGAGCACAAGAGATGCTAGAGATGGCAAAGACGCAGAAAACGGGAACACAGCTGCGACAGACCAGCGTCAAGGCCACGGGCCTTCTGGACAACCTCAAGTCGACGCTAAATCACATGGCTGACATGAAGAGAGCCGCGAAATACTGTAAATCGATCGATCATTTGCAGTCCGAGGCCAAGCTTCCGCGGTTTGTCATTGGAGTTCTTGGCGACACAGGTACCGGCAAGAGCTCTCTCATTAACGCAGTTCTGGACGAGGAGCGTGTAGTTCCTACCAACTGCATGCGTGCATGCACTGCAGTCATCACCGAGATTTCTTACAACACCGAAGAGGACGCAGGAAAGAAGTACCGAGCGGAAATCGACTTCTTGTCGCGGGCCGAGTGGGCCCAGGAACTCATGCAGCTTCACCGAGACATCCTCGATGACAACGGAAAGATCTCCAAGGACACCCGAGACGAGAGCAGTGATGCTGGTACAGCCTACGCCATCATCCGCTCCGTGTATCCTGACTTGACTCCCGAAGAGCTGGAGTCAACTCATCCGACCGCTCTTGCTGGTCGCCCGGTTTTGCATTCAGTCCTAGGACACACCATGAAGATCGAGGAGAAGACGTGTGACGTTTTCTACGACAAAGTCCAGGCTTACGTCGATTCCGAGGACAACGGCAACTCTCAGGTCCCGACTATTGCATACTGGCCGCTCGTGAAGGTTGTTCGGATCTTTCTGAAGTCAAAGGTTTTGTCAACCGGTGTCGTCCTCGTCGACTTGGTAAGGCATTGGATGCTTTCTCTTAGTTCTTAACGCAATACGCTGATACCGAAACAGCCAGGAAGTCGCGATTCCAACAGCGCGAGAGCAGCAGTTGCTGCCAAGTACACCAGAGAGTGTACCAGACTCTGGATCATTGCGCCGATCACCCGAGCTGTCAACGATAGGACGGCCAAGACGTTGCTCGGTCAGCACTTCAGACAGCAGCTGAAGTTCGACGGTTCATACTCCAACATCACCTTCATCTGCACGAAGGCTGATGATGTTGCCCTCGACGAGGCAGCCGAGACTCTTGGCATCAGAGACACCATTCGAGAGATGCATCGTCGCTGGAAGGAAATCAAGCCGGAGATTGAAGCCACGAAGAAGAACCTCAAGAAGTTGGAGACGCACAAGTCGAATCTTCATGCCGAGATCAAGGTTGCGAGCAACGAGATTGACCATTGGCACGGCATCTACAACAAGGCTTTGAGCGGAGAGCGTGTCTTTGCCCCGTTCGAGTCTCCTAAGAAGCGCAAGCGTCATACAGAAGATGAAGCCCGAAAGAAGGCCAAGAAAGAAGTCGAGGATAGCGATACGCAAGACTCCAGCGACGAGTCCGATGAGGACATGCCGTCTCAAGATGACGATCAACGTGAGCCCTTGACCGCAGAAATGGCTGGCGCCAAACTTCAGGAGCTCAGGGACATGAAAAAATCCCTCAGAGATGAGAAGAAAGAGGTTGGCCGGGAAGTGGGCAAGCTGAAATCTGCCATCGCCGATCTCACCGCCGAGAGATCGAAGGTAAACACGGAAATGCATCGGCTGTGCATTCAAGGACGCAACAAGTACTCGCGAGAGGAAATCCAGAAGGATTTCGCTTTCGGTCTCAAAGAGTAGGTAGAACATACTCCAGACATATTTCTCATGCTAATCACATTGACATTAATAGGCTGGACGACGAGCTACTTGCTGAACAAGCTCAGAGCGACGGACAGCCGCCCGATGTTGCTGATGTTGACTACGAGAGAATCGGACGAGACCTGCCGGTCTATTGCATCAGCAGCCGAAGCTACCAACAGCTTCGAGGCCGCATGAAGAAGGACAGACGTGTCGCCGGGTTCACTACCCTCGAGGAGACCGAGGTTCCAGGCCTCCAAAGGCACACGCTCGAGTTTGCAGCAGCTGTTCAAGATGGCTACTTTAGAAGTCATTTGAACGAAATCTGTCGCCTGCTTAGAGGCATAGACTTGTTTCTCGCTGGCGACGAAGCCACATTGAAGATGTCGGATGCTGAAAGAGAGGAGGAGTGCAAGTTTCTCCAGAAAGCTGTAGGAAAGCTGAGGAAGGTGCGTACTTACACTGTGGCTCTCATGATGATGTAGATACTGACCTCTTGGGGTAGACTCTCGAGGAGTCGGTGGCGAGCTGCATGCAGGACTGCGAAACGTCTGCCACGAAGGTGCTCAAGCGATTGCCAAAGGCTGCTGGCAAAGGTTCTGCTGCGGCCGTGGCCATGGCGAAGTCCTGGAGCGCATCTCCCGATGCCGGCGGTCTGCGGTTTCCCACATACCGCGCCACTTGTCGTCGGCGGTAAGTCTCTTTATTTGCATCTCCTAATGGACGACCGTGTGGCTAACGTGTGTCATCGCAGCGGCGTGTTTAAGGGCGCTGCTGGTCCTCGTGACTTCAACGAAGGTAGGCTGCACCGACGAATCACCGCAGAAACAAGCTACTGACAATGATGACCAGACCTCCTGAAGGCCATGAAGAATATCTATGCCCAGTCCTGGGACCAGTCTTTCAATAAGCGCTTCCCGGAGCTCCTGGACAACCTTTCTCTTACTTGTGACCGCATGATTGGCGCCTTCCAAGCTCGCATGAAAGGTCGACGCTTTTTGACTGACAACACCAACTTGGTCCAGTCCATTCTCACCAAGCACGTTGCTGCCATGAAGGAAACCCAGATTCACATTGCAAAGCAGCACAAGCAGTTCGCCCAGGAGCATCAGCGAGGTGCCAACCGTACGCTGTATCCAGCCATCGAAGGTGCTCTGAGAGGTACCTATGGATACTGCGCTCAAGTGAAGGGTAGGTACACACTGGAGATGAGGGTTTTCTTTGCATGACTGACGGGCCTCACAGGTGGGGGTGCATTTATTACCATTCGGAGTACTATGGAGAAGGAAATCGAGAAGAAGCGGGCGACAATGTTCTATGATGCCGCCAGCGACGCCGACAGCGCGGTACACACTCTTCTGGAAGGCTTGGACGAGATGGTGCGCCGCAACGTCACCACCGTGATCAACATCATCGAGCAGGACTACACTAGTCTCATCGGCACTGTTGCTACCGAGGCGGATAAGCGTGACCGGAAGATGCTGGCTCCCGTCATGAACGTATTCTACCAGGAGTTGCTTGTGGCCCTGCGCGAGCCCGACGACGATGACCAGGGAGGCGAAGAGATTGTCGTCGACAACAAGAACGCCGACGAGGATGAGGACGACGACGGCGACGGCGACTATCGTGACAGCGAATAAGTTGATTTGTAGGACTGGATTGGGAAGTATCAGGATGGCCCGAAGTGTAGGAATACTTGCTTTTTTGCTATTACTCACCGACTTGAGTTGATATCCCTGAACGGAACGGACGATATCAGGGTTGGGCAGAGATACCCACATGGTTAACCTCAACTGAAGGTTTAGATAGGACTTCCCATAGACAATCGCTTCTCAATTACTGTAAGCATCTATCATGGAGTGACCTTGAGCCAGAGTGAGCCAACATGACCACACAACTTTAAGGCGACTGGGGAATGTCACCACACAACCTCTAGGACCACCTTGAGATTCCAGCTACACTCTCAAAACAATGGTCTAGAAGCTTCCGGATCTCCTTAACAGACAGCAGTGTTTTCAGCGAGTCATCGCAGACGGGGATTATCCGCCCTCATGTCGGCCTCGTTTAATCGTGCCAAGCCTCTGCATCATGTCTAGTCATCGTCAACTTCGAGTTCGCAACGCTCTAGAGACTACGAACGCCAGGCATCACGAAACACCAACGACAACGACATCAAGCAACCTCACAACAAGCCGGCTTATCGCACCGATTAGCAACAGCGATATCCGCGCTGACGAAGCAAAACCCCGTCGCGGAGTTCCTGAAGGGTCGTCGCCCGCCGCCCGCTCCGAGTCACGGCACCGGAACCTTGAGCCCGGGTACCCTTGCCAGAGCCAAGCCGTGCGTGGCACGGCGAGTTCGGGACAGCTGTCAGTATGACCGCACCGTGCAGCGGTGACAGCGGGAGAGCGACGGCTTGCCGCGACGTGTCTAGGCCGCTTTTGGTTCTGCTTGACAGGCAAACAACGGACCGGAAGGGGGCAAAGGCAGCAAGACTGAAAGCACGTAGGACGGGCTGTTCAGCTTGTCCAGGTAGTTAAAAGTGTGTGCTAGGCAGAGAGAGGGCTTCGTGGCCACTGGATGATACCCCCGCCCTCGCCAGCACCGTCGTACTCGGATACCGTGGGCATAAGCTTAATGGTTGTCTGAGTAAGGCGGCCAATTTTTGTTGAGGTTCTTAAGGTTGTTGCCTCCATGTCACAATTTTGCAATGCGGAACTGCCAAATGCAAGCGACGCCGTAGCAGCGATGACCGCATTGCATTTCAGCCGGGGCGAACGGTTGATCAATTTTGAGCGGAGCCCCGGGCCTGGGAGGCCTGCGAGTGATCTGCGAGACGTGGGATTGGACCAGGGGGGCGGCGGTGGGAAAGCCTACAGAGGATGGGTGAAAAGGCGACAACTTGGAAGAGGAGACAAGATATTCAGCTGTGGTCGATCCCGTGACTGCGAATCTGTTGGCCCCGTGGGGTCGGGTGGGAGGTTCTGTCACGGGATTCCGGGACCGGTGAGAGGTGGTGGCCAGTCATGCGCCGTGGGGAGCGGCCGCGTGACACCAAGAGCCGGACTCGGTCAGGGAACCGGCGGCGGGGGGTTGGTTGACGATTGAGCCTTGAGGAGGGGGTGACTTTGGAGGAGGGGGTCATCCCACTTCCAACTTGAGAGCTGTTCCCCCTCCCCTCCCATCCCCCCAAGCCCCCAAGCACCCCTCCCCACCTTATCTCGGCGGAACGTCTAGGAAAGCAAGTCGGAAAGTCAAATGTTATGCATCCCAAACCACCCCCCCCATGCCATGCCGCCACGACATTGCCCGTCACTGGCTGGTGCCGTTGAGGACCTGGAGAACCGGCTGCTGCTGCAAAACCTTGCTAATGGATTACTCGACGACACGAGAAAGTGGCTGCGTGTTGGCCAGGATGCTTTGTTTTAGTGAGAGCACGAGGGAGGGGGGTATCCGACAGCATTGGCGGTTGGACGAGCGACCTTGACAAAACCCGCAGTCAGTGCTTGTTTTGAAAGCCTCACCCAACCTTGCCCATCAACGAAAAAAAAGTGTTGCGCGGCTTCGTCCAAAGGTTGCAAAGTCTAGCCTTCATCCAAAACAGACCCCGCGTTATCAGCAAAGTCAAGATTCTGGTTCTTGGCGGGCGGGTTCGCGGAGGGCAATCGGCAAGTGTCGTGTAAGTTGGGAGGGGTGAGGGAGGAACAGAGAGAGAGAGAGCACATGTTTGCGTTGGAGTGTGTGTGTGTGTGTGTGTGTGTGTGTGTGTGTGTATGTGAGTGAGATGGGCTCATCTCATGATTGTCTAGAATGGGCACATACACACGTGTATTGAAGAAACAAGAAGCTAGCCGGGCGCCGAGATCGTTTGATAGCTCTGAGGTTGCAGCAATCGTTGCAACAGTGCCTGGGAGACGTGGGGTTTGAGTTTTTCTTCTCTTTGGCTTCTTCTCTGTTGGTTTGTTTTTGATATTGGCCCGGTAATTGAGTGGAAGCGAATTGTGGGTTCCATTATCAAGTGAGGTAGGTGTGCGGTCCGCGGGCAACCAAGGGGGAACCCGAACGCAGCGAGAACGAGACAACGAGACATGTCGACAAGAACCATGGAAAGAAGACTCGCAGGTGCATCACAACGCTCAGATGGATGCACATGTAAGTCTCAGAGGATGCAGACGGCGAGTCGAGAACGGACGGAAGGGCCGATGGGACAGGCCTTGATTCCGTCCATGATGACATTGATCCACAGGCCGGGTTCCCAATTTGAGATGCTGTTCCAAGCATCCTTGACGCTGGGTGCGGGAAGGAAAACGACAACAAAGCTGGAGCATGAAGATATTGTGAGCTGACGGTGCTTCGGTGAGAACGAGGCCGTCGGTACCCGAGAGCAACGCAGCCTGCGGACGGACGGTCGGTAGGTACGGTAGGTACGGGACGGCGGTGCAGTCCAGGGGGGGGGGGGGGGGGGGATATATGGAAGCCCCGAGCCTGGACATTGGAGCCTGCCCGACGAGGCGAGGCGAGGCGAAGCGAAGACGAAGACGCAGACGCAGGCGCAGATACGGGCCCTGCTGGGCCATCAGGCACAGGCACAGGTACTGGACACTACAGGCACAAGCACGAGCACTGCAGAGGGCGGGCGGGCGGGCAGGGCCTAACACCTGGCACCTGGGCTGGGCAATCGCACCCTGGAAATGGAAGGCGACATTGCAGATTCCCTACCTTAGGTACCTAGGTAGGCTTTAAGCCTTCCAGGGCCCCGTTCGGTGCCCTCCACCGGTGGGCGTGGATCCTTGCCCGAGTCCCTCAGTGTCAAGTCCACCTCCGGGTAAGGTACGATGAAAAAAGTTACGTACCTCTGCATGGCCCCCCCAAGATTTTCCTCTCCTCCCCTCCCCC
Organism: Colletotrichum horii; assembly: GCA_027406005.1. Classification (NCBI taxonomy): domain Eukaryota; kingdom Fungi; phylum Ascomycota; class Sordariomycetes; order Glomerellales; family Glomerellaceae; genus Colletotrichum; species Colletotrichum horii. Next base: position 3,426,901 of record JANVYB010000001.1, on the reverse strand, counting down.
TCCTCTCGGAGTGCCCTCCCATCCAGTGTCCATGTAGATAGAGCATGTGTGTGTGTGTGTGTGTGTGTGTGTGTGTGTGTGTGTGTGTGTGTGTGTGCCCCTCGCTGAACTGAGAACTGACTGACCTGCCCCGATGGGCGGGAGGGGGAGGGGGAGGAGTGGGAGTGCAAGCGAAGGGGAGAGAAAGAGAGAGAGAGAGAGCACCTTATGGCAAAGAGAGAAAATGCCTGGCGGCGGCGACCCGACCAACCGACCCAAAGTCCAGACAGTGGGGATCGGGGACACCATCTTTAGGGTGTTCTAGGCCTCCCCCTCCACCGCAGGGCAGCTTGGGTCCTTCCCCTCCACGCGTAGAGGTCCATCCATACCTACCTTCTGGACGGATGGTAGCCCCTCGCAGAATTAGAAGACGGCCGTCCACAAACAACAATTCGCTCCATTCCATTTGCTGCGCTGCGCTGCGCTGCGCATTCTTGTCACCCGCGACCTGACCATCTGTCTGTCTGTCTGTCTGTATGTCGTCTCTTTCCACGTCTTCCCCAACCCCAAACCTGGCCCCAGTAATTAGACCGCTCCTCCGCGGCCTGTCTTACCACGCAATTCTAACCTGCCCTTAGGGCCTTGCCTTGCGCTTTTGGGACAAGCAATACTTTTCTGGCACCACCATCTCCCTGGAATTCAACCGGCATCAGAGACAAGAGACACACACACCCTCTCGCATCTGGCCTGATTCGAGACCACCATCCCGGGGCCCCGACCTGATCGCTGCTGGACTGTTCTTCTCCAACTCTCAACCAGAGTCTGTCTCTGTCTCTCTCCGCGGGGAACTTTGGGGCTGGAGAAACACTCCCCAGTTCATACATACACTCTGAACACACACGCGCGCGCGCGCATCCATCTGCAATCCGCCGCTCTTCTTTCCGCCGCCATCGCTCTCGCCTCGTCTCGCCTCGCCTTGCTGCCGCCGCCCCCCAGGGTAAAATACCGATACCCTACCTCACCTCACCTACCTTACCTACCTACCTTGTACTCTGCATAGCATAGCACACACACACGCTCGGCGCACACATCTGCCTCTGGCCCTGCACTCGCCGTGCGTCTACCTCTCGCACCGCAAATCTAAAGTGGGTGTGGCCTGGCCGCAACCGTCAATCGTCCACCCCGAACAAACATTGGACGCCGCCGACCATCTCGCCGCGACGGGCTCCCTTTTCTCAGACGCCTTGCGTCATGCCCACGCCTAGGAACTCATTGGCCCACCTCCTCGCCCCGATTCCCAGCCCTCGCCCGCCCATCTCCCCTGACCAGGCTCGCTACTGCCGCTGCCACTGCCGCTGCCGCTGTCGCTGGAGTTGCTCGGCTGAGTCTGAGTCCTGTTGACCGATATGGTGGTGGATATGGACAATGCGACGAGGCTCATCGGAGACCTGCATCAGAAGCTAGCCGACCTCGACCACAAGGTTGCAGCCTACCGCCAAGACATGGCATCCGAGTTCTATAGGTACTCCCAGAAGCTCCTCCAGAACCTCCCACGAGACAAGCAAGCCGAGGTCGACCGTCTCGTCGCCGCTTCCTTCCACAACTATCCCAATCTCGCTCCCGCCCTCACTCTCCCACGAGACCACCCTGACTCACCCCCACCGCCGCCGCCCACCGACGACCCCGACAAGACCACCGAAACCACCTCCCCCGATCACCGTGCCCCGACCCCGACGCCGCAGTCTCCTCCCTCCTCTGGACCTCCCCCATCCGTCCTCTCTCATGCCGGAACTGCCACCCTAACCTCTCCCGACAGTACAAACGACCGGGAAAGGGATAGGGAACTGCACGGCCTCTTCACTCCGACCTACCTGCCTCTGCTCGACAGCGCACAACCGCCCCCTGCCACGAACCACTCGCCAGTCCTCTCACCACCATCAAAGCCCACCACTGACGACGATATGGGTCGGCGCAATTCCGGACAGGCAAGTGAGCGTCCCGCTGTGCAGGTGTCTGTCGCCGCGACCCAAACGCCCGAGCGGCCGAACCACGAGCGCCGGGCGACGGACGACACAACCTCCTCAGGCACCTCTGAGCAGAGCGAGTCCAAGGTCCGCCGGAGTGCCTTGCGACGGGCGTCGAGCGGCGGATCTAAGCCCCCCGCCAGCCCCCGCCGAGTACGCTTCGAGTTTGAGGGAACCGAGATGCTGCCTACAGCCTCGCCGCAGTCGTCAGAGCCGTCACTGGTGCAGTCACACACCCTGGCCAACTCGAGGTCACCACCCCCGCTTGAAGATGAGTCAATGACTGTCGAGTCTTTGCTGGGCCCTGATGAGGACCTCGGGCCCCCGCCAAAGAAGGTGTCTTCCTCCCAGGCACTCCGGGCTCTCTCCAGAGCTCCTTTGGACGCGAATACCGTATGGACTGTGGTGAACCCTGACGTTGCTGGGTCTGAGAACGGCAGCATGGCAACATCTGATTCTGAGAGTTCTTTGCATGCGAGCAGCTCGCGTCAGCCTCAAGTCCAACTCCAGGACCCACCGAAGAAGGTTGAAGTAGAGCGTGGGCGTGAACGTGAGCGCCAGCGCGCCCCAGAACCACCGGCACCTCTAAAACCAATCCGCACAGCGAGGGATTACGACAGCGACGACAGCTCTTCCGACGACGAGTTCCTTGCCATGGCGAAACCAAAGTCATTTGCTAACAAAAAGGCCATCATGTCTCCGACGTCACGTTCGCCGACACGGACACTTCCCGTACCCCAGAGCCCGGGCTCGGAAAAGCCAGTACCTCACACGGAGACCCAGTCGTCGAGTCGAAGTGGCGTCGAGGAGGAAGATGACGAGGATATGTTCCATTTCGAGGGGTTGAGTGCTCCGCCCAAGCCTCGGGCCAGGCCTGCACCGATACAAGAAGAGGAAGAAGAGGAAGAAGACGATGACGACAACGAGGTCGAATCAAGCGAACCCGCGGCGCAGACATTGTACTCAACTTCACCGGCCGTGTCCATTCCCAAGCAGACAGAGCCGCAGATCCCAGCGCACCTCATCTCTGGGTCGGTCGGGTCATTCAGGGGTCGACCTGTGATCATGCCGGTTGTCAAGAACCCTGATGTATACCAGCAAGCAGCCTCGCTGGGTGATGTTAGCAGTTTCATCGGAGGTTTGGACGGACGTAGCGGCGTCGACGATGGCGATCTCAGCAGCTATCGAGCCAGCGTCGGACAAGCACTGTTCTCGGGGACGCCTCGAAGTTTGACAGAACGAATGATGATGGAGGAAGCACAGAGCCAGCGACGTGCCGCTGCTCAGCGACCGCACTAATTGCGGCAGTTCGAACTTATTCACCAAATTTCATGTGTATGATATGGGTATGGGCCAACTGTAGAGGGTTCCGGAAGTCTGTACATAGACCATGCTTAGGCGTTTAGAGGCAGTTTTCGGCTGGGCAACTGGACGGTGCGGCATGCTGAGTCTTTGGGTGGGGGCGGGGTTTCTGGGACCGGCGGTCGAAAGCATTGTTCGTACATGGCATACCTGACCAGACATCATCGTAGTTTATAAATATCGAACGTAAAAGGCCCATCGGGCCATTGGAGAGAAAGTATGGACACGGTCAGGTTGGCGAGCAGACGTGAGGTCGTGGGTATGCATCGGCGCTGCGTGCCCCTCGGGCTCTGTCAGATCGGGCATGGGCGCACCCCAAACCCCGGAGGAGGTGGAAAAAAACTGCGCCGAGGTTCCGGGCCGCCCGCGCCACCCCGGCGTCCAATACCGCTGCAGATGATTCTCAGTGCGCCTGCAGAGCTCCATCACCCACACTCGAAATCGTCCCATCCCAGCGTCATTGATTTCGATCAGGCATTGCACACTGCACGACACCCGCGCAAACAATCTACAATGGGTGGTCTCAATCTGGAAGTTTTCAAGGTAAGCCTTGCCTCGCCCTAGGTTTTTTTTTTCCCCCTCTTCGGGACAGACGGGCGAGAAAGGTACTGACACTCTCGACCCAGTTCGGCATGTATGTCATGTTCCCCATCGGCATCATGTACTACTTTGGCACGAACCTCGACAACCGTTTCGCTGTCCCCGATTTCTGGCCCAAGGCAGAGCACTCGCACAAGATCCCTTTCGACCGCGAAGACATCAAGGAGGAGTACGTCAGACTGGCCAAGCGGCAGCGACTCGTGGACCAGATGAGGAAAGACCGGGAGGCCGCGCAGGCGGCGCAGAACCCGCCTTCGAACGAGGAGCAGTAGGACGCTTGCGAGGCATGGTTGCGATGGACGGGATACCCAACACGGACGGTAGCGAGATATTCGCTGTGGAAGGGCATGTGGCATGGAGGATGTCATGCGGGGGAGGGATGCTGTATCATATTGGCGTTTGGATGTCAGAAATATTCGGCTTGGGGAAAATGCATGCGACGGACGCGGCGTTTAGGCAGGAGGACCTTTGCAAACACTCGCCCCTCAAAGCATCTGTAGTGTTGTATTATACGTGTGTTCTACATGTTGTACAGATCAAACAGAGAAGAGAGAGAGAGAGAGAGAGAGGGAGAGAGAGAGAGAGCCCCGGCTTTGGCCAGGACCTACGAGTCCAGGTTCTCCTCGATCTTAGACCACCTTTCCTCCGAGATGGCTCCCTTGGCGGGGTTGCCGTACACGGCTTGCACCTCCGGATAGTCCTGCAGCGCAGCCAAGAGATCGCCAAGCATGACCGCATCCTCCCCGTTCTCGATGCCGACCCTGGTATCCTCGTTTGCGGACCAGATGATCTCGGAGGACAGCAACTTCAGCTCGAACTTGGGGCCTACGCCGTTCGCGACGGAGGTGGTCTTGTTCGGCTGCGTCCAGATGATCAGGTTGCCCTCCTCGTCTGCCTCAATGTCCTCGGCGCCCGCCTCGATCGCATCATCCATGACGTCGTCCACCGTTGCGCCTTCTTTCGCCTCGAAGACGACGCGGCCAGAGCGGGTGAAGAAGAATGATGCCGTGTTGGCGGTGCCCTTATGCTTCTTGATGAGGGACCTGATGTCCTGGAGGGTCTGGCCCTTGCTCTCGGTCTCGGCTTCAATAATGAGTGCGACGCCGGGCGGGAGGATGGCTTCGATGGTCAGGGTCTCGAGGGCGACGCCCGTGGCGGAACGGCCCTGTCCACGCGCTATGGCGGAGTCGATCAGGTTCTTCGGGACGCCGGCCTTCTTTGCGATTTCGACGGCGTTTGCGAGCTGGGGGTTGTCGACCGTCCCGTACAACTTGGAACAGAGCGCGATCCGCTTGGAGTGCTGGCTGCGCATGCTGTTCTTTTGCGCATCGGTGGCGCCCTTTTTGTGCTTGATCTTGGACCATTTGTTGTGTCCGCTCGCGACAGCGGGCGTCGTCGATAACGGGCGGAGGCATCGGCGGCAGAGGGTGGGCTGAGATCGGGGCATCGGGGCGATGGCGCGGGATGCGATGCTCCGCAGGGAGCTGCTGCTGCTGGCGGCGGCGAATGGACGCATCGTTGACGTTGAGAAGAGACGGTGACTCGGGGCCCGGATCGGGTCGGGGCGGCTTCCGGGGTTCGGGGTGTGAAGGCTACCTCCTCTGGTTCATGTCATGTCCGGGCCACGGACGACCGTGGGAGGAGCTCAATCGTGCGGCATGTCAGAGACAGCTCCAAAATTTAAGTGGGGGAGGGGACAGCGGGAACGGTTAGGTGGTGTGTGTGTGGCTTCCATTGGCCCAGACCCTGAATTGACACCTCGCAGAGTTGAGACTGAGCCACAGCTGTCCCGCCCGGCGCCTCAAGTGATATGTCATGGCATCCCGCCCAAACTTGGGCTGACCCGCCGGGGGGTAGCGTCCGCGCCCCTGATTGCTTTACCTTAGCCCATCCCATCCCGTACCTGACCGCATGCCTGTCCCGTCCCTCAACCTGTCCCCAATACCAGACACACCCCGTTCAAAGAGCTTCCGACGAAAGAAGACGGACAACCCATTGAAGAAGAACAGATTACCGGACCCCCAGTGGTCATCAGACAAACTCCCCCGATGTCGTCGACGGGAGCTCCCAATGGCTCCCACGAGGACGCCGCGCAAGCAGCTGCCTCGCCGCGGCCGTCATCAGCTGCACCGACGGCGCCCCCATCGCAGCCTCCTCCCCCGACAGCGACGACCTCGTCCATAACCGACTCGGCAGCGACCTCGACCCCCGAGCTCGACGTTCCAAAGCTCCAGGCCCTCCCCGCCGAGCAGCAGGAGCTGTTCCTGCTCACCTTTGTCTCGACCCTCTCGAAGCACGTCCTGAGCCTCTCCGCCGACGACTGCACCGCCCAGCAGTTCTACCTCAAAAAGGAGATTTTGCAAATCGTCAACCTACCCTCGCCCCAGCCGAGCCGCGTCGTCAGGAACAATCTCGGCAAGTGTCTTGCCCACATCTTTGGGCATGGCGACCGGAAGCTTCTCTTCGAGACCATCAACGACTTGATCGCCATCATCACCGGGGCCAGATCCAAGACGGATGCCGGCCCGCGCACGAAGCACGCCGCCGTCGCGTGTCTGGGCGACGTGTATGCATCCGCCGGCGATAGCGCCATTGGCTTGCATCCGCTTGCGTGCGCGACGCTCATCAAGCTCTTGAAGTCGTCCTCTAGCAATGCAGGCCTGCGCGCTGCCGTGTTCACGTCGCTGGGCAAGATTGTCAAGATGGTCGAAGGCAGCATGGACGAAAACGTTGCCAGGGACATCTTCAAGCAGTCGCGCAGTTACGGGACCGGCGACAAGGGCTCGCTGGTCATCGTCTCCACTTGTCGGGCCCTGAGGGCGCTCGTACGGCACACGCCGTACTTTGAGAACTCAAACGACTTCGAGAAGCTGCAGAACGCCATCTTCAAGATCTTTGACTCTTCGTCGTCGCAGGTCAGACATGCGGCCGCGGAGGCGCTGGCTGAGGCCATGGTCAGAGGGCACTCCGAGACCGGCGTCGCGGATGCGGCACCGCTGACGAAGGCTCAGAAGAGGATGAGCAAGAAGCCTATCAAGCGCACTGGCACGGCCGCCAGCATAGTCGCGGACGAGGACGACCTGCCCACGTCAAGACCGGGCAGCCCTGCCCCCGGCGGGAAGAGGGCGCAGGATCTGGCGCTGTCGCTGACTGAGATTCTGAGGATCCTTTCGACGCAGTACACCAAGATGCCGACGTCGAACAAAGCCAGGGCGGCCATCGGCGTGTGCTACGGCAAGGTACTCAGAAAGCTTGGGGAGAGGACTGTGGAGACCAACTACCTCAAGATCCTCGAGAATCTGACCATCGACCTGATCGGACAGCCCAATATCCTCAATAACCGCTATCGTCTCCTGATCTCGAGGCGCATCGTTGACACCATTCTCCAGGACGTCATTGGGCAGAAGATTCTAGGCGAGTCTGGGCAAACGACGGCGGCCAAGCTCATCATCAACGACATCCTTAAGAACTATCCACAAGCCCTGGTCGAGCGCTCGGAACCGACGAAGCACACCTTGATCGCAGCCCTCGGCGCGATAGCTTCGCTCATCAACTGCTTGGGATCTGCGGCGAACAACTTTGCGGAACCATGCAGAGACGGTCTTTTGGGAGTTCTTCAGCACCCCAGCTACTCGGTGCAGGTTCACGCCTCCGCATGCATGAAGGCTTTCGTCCTCGCCTGCCCTCAGCAGCTCCTGCCCTGCTTGTCAGTGTGTATGAACAGTCTCAGCAGAGAACTGGGGCTGCTCACTAGTGGAAGGAACTCTCCCAGGCGATGCGTCGGATTCGCTCATGGTCTGGCAGCCACGTTGAGCGCGAGCCCCGCGCGACCCCTCCACGGATCCGTCGATATCAATAGCCGTGTCCTGACGATGGCGACCAACCTGCTGAAATCGAGCGGCCAATCCGAACTGAGAGTCTCTAGCACCCAGATTCAGGTAGCGTGGATCTTGATTGGTGGTTTGATGTCTCTAGGCCCGAACTTTGTCAAGATTCACCTCTCCCAGTTGCTGTTGCTCTGGAAGAATGCGCTGCCCAAGCCATTGTCGAAAGACAACACCGCTCACCGCAGTCTGCTCGAGGCCTCTTTCCTGACTCACGTGCGAGAGTGTGCTCTGGGCTCGATATTGTCGTTCCTGCAGTTCAACACCAGGCTGCTGACGGTCGACGTTTCCAAACGTATCGCCACAATGCTGCAGAATACCTCTGCCTTCCTGAGAACTCTTCCATCCAAGAAAATCACCGATGATGTGTCGCAGAGACTGACACCGGCGCTCCAGCTGCACGATCTGGACATGATGGTCCAACGCCGCGTGCTGCAGTGCTACATCAAGCTCGTAAACCTCAGCCCCGCCGGTGGCAGCGAGGCGCTCCTCCAGTCGAACTTGCTCACCATTGCCATTTCTCTCTTTGCAGACCCAGAGAACTACTCCGCCAACTCTCTCAGCGCGTCCATAGCGAATGCAGCAGCCACGTTCGAGACTGTCTGGGACGTGGGTGACAATTCCGGTTTTGGCATCACCGGCCTCATTTCCGGGTTCAAGATCAAGGGCCTGCCTGGTCAACAGGACAACTCCATAGAAGGCACGCGCCTCGAAGAAAACAGCCCCGAAGAATCTATAGACCGGCTGCTACTGTCGCCAGTTTGCGGCACCCTAGAACACGACGCCTCCCTACTATACGTCGGCGATGCTACAGAGCTCACCATTCCCGACCCGCCGGCCACCGAGGTCATCAACATGGCCATCCAACTGTTCGCTTTCGTGTTTCCGCTCACGCCGCCCAAGGTACAGGAGAGCGTGCTGGAGCAGGTCAAGACGTTCATGTCCGCCGGCACGTTGCTGAGAGACCCCGGCAGAAAGGCCGCCATCAACGTAAACGTTTCCGTTGCCGTCCTGTCAACTTTGCGAGTGGCCGTCAAGGAGACGCAGTCGTCCCCGGGCAACGTCACCAACCTCGCCGTAGAGAGACTCATCCAGGACATGCTCCGTGATTTCGTCATCGACGGCGACCAGTACGTCCGAAGCGTTGGATACGCCGCGGTCGCGAGGCTTTGCAACGCCTGTGGCAACGCCTTCACCAACCACGAAATCAAGTACCTCGTCGACACCATTGTCAGCAACCGTGAGCCTAGCGCGCGCGCTGGTTGTGCAATGGCTCTTGGGTCGATCCAGACCAAGGTCGGCGGTATGGCGGCGGGGTATCACCTGAAGACGATTCTCGGCATCTTGATGTCTCTCTGCAATGACCCCCATCCTACCGTCCACTTCTGGGCCTTGGAAGCATTGGCGTTGGCTTCAGACGCCGCTGGCCTGAGCTTTGCCGGGTACGTGCCGAGCACACTCGGTATGCTGGCTCAATTGTACGTCTCCGACACGCACAACCCCGAGATCTCCTCCGCCATCACAATGAACCTGGAAATGGAGCTCTCGACAACCGCTGCCATCACGCGCTGCGTCGACTCTCTCATCAATGTATTGGGTCCCGACCTGCAAGACTCCACCAAGTCGCGCGAGCTGATCCTCAACCTCGTCGGCCAGCTTCAAGAAGAAGATGATTTGCTTGTTCAGAGAGCGACATTGAGCTGTCTGGAGCATTTGTCGCTCTACGCCCCGGGGTACATGAACTTTGAGGAATACGTCAAAGTTCTCCAGAAATACCTCCAATCAGAGTATCCCATCCTACGGGATGTCGCTGTTGATGGCCTATATAACATCATGAAGAGAAATCCAAGTGATGTTATTGGTGCTGCAGAGAAGGGATTCGAGGACCAGTTGTGGCTGGTTCTCGACGACGCGCCGACACACGACGGCATCCGCAACATCCTCAGGAACTGGATGCGGCAGACGTGCCTCACGGACACTGGCGTCTGGCTCACGAGATTCCAGGGCGTCCTCAAGATGACGAGAGCCAAGGCCAAGGAGGAGTCCGCCTCTGGAAACAAGGGCTCAAGCGGCATGCCAGATTTGCAGGACGAGGAGGTCGCCGGTTTCGCAGGAACGGCCAAGGACGACCAGGAAAACAAGGCCGGATCCGAAGTTGAGCCCCTCCGATGGCAAGTGACTACTTTCGCAATCAGCTGCATCAACGACATGTTTATCCTCATCGCAAAGGATGTCATGACCAACGGCGAGTCTGCCGCGCAGACGGCGCTCCAGAACAAGATTGCCGATGTCGTCCGCATGGCCTTCTCGGCGTCTACGTCTAGCGTTCTGGAGTTGCGTGTCTGGGGTCTCAAGATTATCGGCGCGGTCCTCAAGATGTTTGGCAGGACGCCCGATCCCGATTTCGAGGAGGCTATGCTCTTGGAGCAGTACCAGGCCCAGATCAGCTCGGCGTTGACGCCCGCCTTCGCCGCGGACTCGTCTCCCGAGCTTGCATCTGAAGCCGTCAATGTCTGTGCTGGCTTCATCTCTACGGGAATTGTTACGGACGTGGACAGAATGGGCCGCATCCTCAAGACATTGGTCTCTGCCCTTGAGAACTTTTCCAAGGATCACGAGAACGCCGGTATTGGTGACCTCAAGGGCCTCAGCTCCAACGCACAAGTCATGGTCAAGATGGCCGTCTTCTCGGCCTGGGCAGAGCTGCAAGTTGCCAGATCTGAGCAAAAATACCTTCTCGAGGTCCTCAAACCGCACATTGGAACCCTTACGCCGCTGTGGCTCGAGTCTCTCAGGGAGTTTGCCCGCCTGCGCTTCGAGCCCGACATCTCCATGACCCTCGGGCCCCCCTCACTCTCTGGCAGTCTCGACACTATCTACGCTGCGTTGAACCGCGAGACCCTGCTCAAGTTCTACCAAGACTCCTGGCTGAAGCTTGTCGACGCCATTGCTAGCCTGATCGAGCAGGACAGCGAGTTCGTATTTGATGCGCTGGACGGAAAGGAGTCTGAGGGACTCAACACCAATGGCAACACCAAGGGCTCGGACATCAACTACCGTGACGAGCCCGTTGCGTTCTTCTTCGTCTTGTTCGGCATCGCCTTTGAGGCTCTGGCCACACGCCCCGGACAGAGCGACTCCTTGGCCACTCAGGAGCAGAACCTGGCAATCCTGCAGGCCCTCAAGAAGATTCTGCACCCCAGCGTGTCAGGTCACGCCATCTACCGGGAGGCGATCTTCTCCGAGACTATGGATCTCCTGGACCGACTTGTCCTGACGGAAGGCCTCGACGTCCAAGGCGTCATTGTGGAGATTGCGAGAGCCCTCTGCGTCTCGCACCCCTCCGCGCGGAAGAAGGACTCGGGCGACGACGGCGACCTTTCTGATGATATTGACCAGCTTTTCGAGCTCACACGCATCATCGTCCTCGTCCTCTCCGGCCTGCTTCCCAATCTCACGGAAGCAAACCAGCCCGTCCGCCACCAAATGACGGAGGAAGCGGTACTGCTGATCCGCTCGTCCCTCAACGCCCTCGTCGACGCCGCCGAGGTCTTCCCCTCCATCATCAAGACGGATCTGCACGCCTGCATCATCCACATTCTGGCCACCATCCTGGCGACCCCGGGATGCCAGGAGGTCATTGTGCCTCAGTCCCTACCCACCCTGAAGCGCTTCGTGGTGAGCATGACCAAGTCATCCGCGGGCAGGACAAGCGGCAGCGGCCCGACGCCAACGGACGTCCAGCTGCAGGGCTGTCTGCGGCGCTTCCTCTCCATCTACCTCAACGCCCAGAAACGCGAGGCGCCCACATCGCTCACCTGCGTCAAGAACTGCTTGCTCGCGAGCACGATTCTCTTCACCGGCGGCACGAATCACTTGGCGGCAAACGATCCGCTTGTGGCAAGGTACCTCGACGAGGTCGTTGACTGCCTCACGGACCGCATGGTATGTTGTCTCCCTCCTCCCGCTTCTTCCCATCCGTTAAATGATCTTCCGAGTCACTAACATGCGCAAAAAACCCCAGACCGCCAAGATTGCAGCAAACTGCATCAGGTCCCTGCTCTTGCAGGCCAACACAACACCGGCAGACCACACCATCGTCCGTTACCTCCTCCCGCGCCTCGTCGCTTTCGTGACCAATACGGAGCCGGAGGATCCCGAGAACGCCCGCTCCCTCATTGCGCACTCGCTCAGCCAGTACGTGGGCAACGTTCCCCGCGACCGCATCCCCGTCGCCATGGCCCTTATACTTCCCACCTTCCTCGCGCGTGCTTCGTCCGAAGGCGAGGACGCGTACAGAGACACGAGTGCAAGGTTGCTGGAGCTGGCGGCCGTGGACCAGAACGCGTTCCGGACCGTCGTGGCCAGCATGAACGACGGGCAAAAGGCATTCCTGGAGGAGGTCATCCGGTGGGGACGGCAGCAGGGCTCGTCGGAACAGGCCGCGACCAGTGCGACCGGGCAGCCCAGCATTGCGCTGAAGATGGACTTTGGTGGCTGATTTCTCTTTTTTCACGACGAACCTGTGATATGAATGGACAAGCGAGGGACGAAAAGGGTGAATGCACAAGAGGGGGAAATGGAACGCACGCATGCGGCGTTGGGTAGCATTAGAAGCGTTCCTCTGCAGCGTTGTCCCTGCAGCAGAGGGGGGAGAGAGAGAGCATGATGAAAAGAAGCAGATACAGAAGCAAGACTCCCCCTATCCCATTCGTGGATTTGGTTGTGTGTATGTGTGTGTGTGTGTGTGTGTGTGTGTGTGTATGTGTTGTCACACAGTGAGAAAGCAGGGGCGTTCTCGGTGAAGGAGTACTGTCCGGGGTGTGAGGCTCACCGGTTATGGACCAAGTTGCGGCAGCCTCCTCTTTTGCTCGTTAGAGAGAGAGAGGCCGAAAGGTCCAGCCCATGCGAGTTTCCGGACACGGCACGTCGTCGTCTTGTTGTCTCGGTTTTCCCGATGCCAAACACTGCGGATTGACTCCCGGATCGGAAATCTTGCACCCGCGCCAACTTTGCTTTTTGTCAGTTGAGAGTTCGAGGTCATGGGATTTGTTCTTTTGCAGAATCGGGCCGGGCGGGTATCCGTATGGGGCCGGTTCAAATGCAGAAGTGATGAACGACCACCCACCCGGCAGCAGCAGCGCCCAGAGACAAAAACTGCAATGTGTCGTCGCGCCAGTCGCTAATTAGACGCTGGAGCGGGGTTCGCCGCGGGTAGGGTTGCGGGAGGCCAAAACAAGTGCCCGTTTCTTGTGCATGAACTCCGTCCGAGCTTTGGGAGATGCCATGGACGAGGGTGCAAGAGGATGGTGGTGGGATGGGGTTGCTGTCGAGCCTCGGGACGAGGTCGCTGTCCGGGCAGGCAAGGCGGGAGCCCACGTTGGTTTGCGACCCATCGCGTCTTTGATTCTCACTCGGTAGCTGCCGCGAGGATGGATGGATTCGTGCGGTAGTGGTTAGACAGACAAAGACCTCTGCCGTCAATGTGGCATCCGCCGCGGGCCCGAAACGTCGGAGTCGGGCACGGGGTCCGTTGCTGCACCAAGCCCGCAGATCTAGCCCTCTGGGCGTGCTCCGGGATTGGCTCCCGGGATGGGAGTACATGCGCGGTGATCAGGCTGCGTCTCCTTCCGAGCATAACCTCAACACCAACCACCCACATCAAATGTACCGGGCGTCAAATCGTGCACCCGGTGGATGATGGATCCCCCCTCCCCGCTTCGACCACTGCTGCGACCAACGGCTGCCAAAGTCGCCTCCATCGCCGCCCAGGGCTGTGTCCCGGCGACGGACACCCGCCTTAGGGTCCTCTGCAATGCAGATAACCTTCCTGCTGACTTTTGCACATCTGATTGTTTCCCTTGGCTCCACGGTGATCCTGCTTCACCGGTTTCCTTTTCAGCCTCAAGCTCAGCGCTGTGTTTGCAACGGCCTCGTATACGAAATTTGGATCACATCCTATCTTCAACCCATCCAATCCCCTTTTGCAGGTTACAGACTAGCAGCCTCCTCAGGCTCCGGATATAGCAGCAACACCGCTGGTCCCGGATCCTTTGGCGATATTGTTGGTGGGAGAGCGAGGTGGAGGCGAGCCCGACTGCCGGATTTGGAACCGTTGTTTGCTTGCCATGCACGGATTCCTGAACTGTCACACCTGGTCCGGCCCGGTACCCGACCAACCGATCGAACGGTATCCATTGACAAATGCAGCACACGTAGGGCAAACCGCATGAGTCCGAGGGCGCCATTGCCCTTTGCTTGGCTCACCTGGCCGATGACTGGTCGCTGCGATTGACCTCTTCCAAGACGTTCCGAGTAGGAGAACCCAGGATGTAGATAGCAGGGTCAATCACAGGCCTGGCTTTAAGGTCTTGATGTCGTGTTACAGAAAAGGACTGAATTCAACGGCTTCGATGTGGGTAATAGATACAATTTCATAGATTTTGATGAAGAACGGAATGGCAGCATTAACAGGGAGAAGCTCTGCGTTTAGCAGATGCTCTCCCCAGATTAGAAGCAGATGGATGGCTTTCCCGACTAGCAACAAGATGTGTTGGCGCTCCCCAGGGGTATCTCACGCGCTCGCTTCTGTTGGTACAATGATTACTTTCGTTTCCCCTCTTTCGATTCGGACCGAGACCTGCGACTAGTCCCGTCTGCAATGACCGGCCCTGCTGGTTGCTGACTCCTCGTCTGGCGCGATGATGGTGGCTCTGCTGACAATAAGTCACTGGAACCCGACGACCCTGAGCGAGACGAAGCAGGCTCAGAAGGGCGGCTAACAGATCCCGAGGGAATCGGCGCACGCGCCTTTTCGCTTGTCTTCTTTCTCGAGTTGTCGCATTTCTTCTGCCGCGAACTTGAACTCGATGTCGGCGTTGGAGACGCGCGGCTCGCCTGCTCCTCTGCGACACCTTCGGTGGTGAGACGCGCCTCGAGCCGACGGGAGTTCCATGTCTTGCCGTTGAGCGACTCAGCAACGCTTCGAGCAATGTCTGCGGTTCGAAATGTTGCAAAGGCATGTCCTCTGTTCTGACTGCCCGATCCTCGGGGGACGTCGATCCTCTGGAGTTCGGCCTTGACGGGGGACACTCGTGCTAGGCTTTGCTTGATGAGCGCTTTGATCTGGTCCTCTGGAGTGCTGTGTCCTATCCGTCTGATTATGATTCGTCTATGTTCAACAGATACAGCTTGGCTGGGTTGGTTGGTTGGAGCCGCGGCGCTCGGAAAGAACCCACTGTTGGACACGAACGCAGGGTATTCAGGGCACCAAGCTCCCTGTATCTGAGTGCTATCATACCCCTGGCTGAAGTGTCCGAGGTCCGTTGGAATCTGCTGCAAGTCAGGAACTGTAGGTTGGCACTATGTAGTACTAGGGATTCTCACTTGTTGTTCAAGTGATGAGGATTCCGAGGATGCATACAAGTACGGTGCGGGTTGATGGTCGATTTGCGCAGAGAACGGAGCAGTTGCTGGTTGGCGAGACCTCACGGTCCCGTTCACTGGAATTGCGTTCTCGTCGTTGTGCACCTCCTTGACGACGATTGCACTCGTCATGTTGCTGTCATCGTAAATGATGCGTCTGCCGTTGAACACTCCATCCTTCAAACGATCTGAGCGCGTGTCAGCAGTTCCTGGTCAGATTTCCAAGTTTGGCCACCTACCACATGCACGATAAAAGTTATATGGCCCCTTGACCCTGATCCAGCCCGAGGTGGGGTGGTACAGTTGAATATAGTCGACTTCACAGTCGCGGCTAAGCCATTCCTTAAGCGCCTGCCATCTTGTATCGAATGGTAACTAGGCCGACTGTCAGAGGGTAAGAACGCAGAGCTCGTGTTGGTGAAACACACATTGCAAATCGGGATGTAGAAATTTCCTGTCTCGGGACCCGGAGGGAGCTGTCCAACTTGCATAGTGACGTGTTGAGACGGGAATCCGCTCCGAACACAGACTTTGTCCAACAAGTAAGCCCAATGGCTCAGTCGGGCCAGAGATTCGTGCGACGGCTGGGAACAAAGACGAAACAGGGGATCTCATGTATGACAAGATCCGGCGATGAACCAAGACGATCTTGGCCAACCGTGAGATGTCCAGGGTAGGCAGGAATTCGGACAATGAATCGAGTTTGCAGACAAAGAACAATGGAAATCCTTTTATATTCTGGGGAAGTTTGTCAAGCTGGCCGGACCTCCCAAGTCAGTCTTCTATGCGGCAATGCTGTCAATGCTTCTGTTTGACCAATAAGTAACCCCTGCTATCCTTTGCGTCGACGATGAGGAGCTTGCCGTGGAGACTTTTATGATTTTGGCTAGACCCCGTCCTTGGCAGCGAACCCACCCCAGATAAACGTCGGCACAGGTACCCAAGCTGTCGCGAGGCAACTTGCGCAAGTCATTGTACTGGTCTGTCCTGGTGAAGCTGGCTGATTTCGCGGACAGGACACGCCTATCTTGTACCAAGTACCCACAGTGACTGCCCAAAGAGATGGTGACGAGAGAGGAAACTGTCCATCATGGATGAAGAGTCCCTGATCTTGTGGGATCGTCATGGTGCAGTTTGCTTCTTGCTGTGACCTGTCACCCGCAGATGTTGTTGGTGCGCGTAAGCAGACTACCTTCAATATCGCCTGATCCAATCTTGCGCCACGTTCCTGGTGTTTGGGTGACATTGGTGGCAGAGGAAGCTTCGAATAGTAAAGTCGAAGATACTTGAAAGGGGTGATGGGCAAGTGACATCTTCGAGAAGAGCTCTCGTCCAAGACCCCAAGATAGCCCGCGATAGTGGGTTGCATTCATGTTCGATTCGACCGGGGGTTGTGCTGCCGTGTGCCAGCTATTGCCAGGGTCTCGGCGGCAGCTATTTGGAGGGGCCGACAGGGGTCCGGCGGCACCCACAATGGCGGCCGGTACCTTGGCTAGCTGAACCTTTCGCCAGAGCTGATTACCACCAATTCCGCCCTTGATTCCGACGGAGCTGATTGAAGGGTTTGGTGAAAACTGCTGAAGAGCAGTAAAGCTGAGTCTAGGCATCTGCGCAATGCTGATTTGTGCGGCCAAGGACCTGCGTTTCGACGACCAACTTTAAGGTTGGCAAAAGCAACGAGGATTCCATGCGAGCTCCTGTTGGTTGGGAAGGCCCTGCGGATAGTGGTCACCCGGAGCCATTATCAGGCGCCGAGCGAGCTGTCTCATCTTGAAAACGCCGCCCCAAGATCCTCTGGACAATTCAGCGGTGAGCAAAGCGCTGGCCGACCTCTTCGGCAGGTCACTCGGTGTTCGACCTCCCCTCATACCCACTGCGAGGGGATGCAGTGACAGTCTGCGACTTTTGGGGTTTCCCCAATGGATCTCGTGCAGAATTTGATTGCAAGGCGATGATCCAAGCTGAACAGGGCCTCCAGAAGACGTCAATCCACGGATCTTGGTGCCCATGCATCCGATTGCTCTTCCGGCTGCAATGACTTTTGCCCGCGGGTCGCTGGAAACCAATCAAGACCGCCTAGTTGGGTCATGAAAATACCAAAGTCTTGGCTTGGCCCCTTGGTTGGACTGAGAGTCTGCGTAGTCCGCAGCTGGCTCGGACCCGAGGTTGTGGCCAACGAGCGATCGATCAAATCTTCTTGAAAGAGAAGGTGTCGTCCACTTCTGACATGTCTAAGTTGGACAGGTCCTCGTCGAAGTCGGCGAATGCAGTTGGGTCCAGCTGCGTTTCGTCCTTCCCGGTCGTCATTGTCAAGTCGCTGCGCTGCGCGTCCTGCCAAGGAGCACCGTAGGTGTCGGATTCGGACATGGAGACCATGAGGCGATGCTTTGTATCCCCCACCAGAAGTACGGCAGAGTCGCCGGCCCAATTGAGCCAGGACACCTGCGGTTTGCCGAACAACTTTGCGTCGGGCAGCTGTGCCGCAAAGTCAATAGTCTTGGGTCCATCAGATAAGGGATCCCAGGTGAACACCAGACCGTCGTAGCCATCGCCCTCGCAAGTGATGGAGAGCAGCTCGCGCTGCGTTGGATGCCAGGTCAACGCCGAAATAGTGCCGTGGAAGACGAGGACAGCTCGAAGCTCCGATGATAAGATGTCCCAGACCCAAACCGTGCTTGGCCAGTCTTCCAAGGCTGTGGCTAGAAGAGTCGACGAGGCATCGAAGACGGCCAAGGTACGACTTGGCTTGGTCTCGACGCTTCCACCACTCACTCGGCCCGGGGCAGACACCGATTGTGTGGCCTTTACGAATGTGTGAGCTGAACTACGTTGGGCATTGCCAATTTGTTCTTGCCAAATCTACCACTCTTCATTAGCCTGCGAAGTTGCAAGTTCGGATCCTGCGTCACCCACCTGAACGGTATCCTTCGGAACGATGGCTGCAGGATGCTCAAGCCTCATTGATGCAGTCGCTGGCTTGGTGTCCAAGATGCATACGTTTCGGGTGTGGTCGCACACGGCAATGCGAGCACCATCTGAGCTGACTTGGCACACCTTTACCCCCGCGCCCAGATCGAAGTGCTTCTCCTCGGGCTCGAAGGCAGACGGTCCAGACCATGTGTTGAGAAGGTGCCCATCTGCAGTGTAAAACAAGACTTTGTGGCCTTGGGCTGCAGATTCCCACATTATAAGCCGGCGGCCATCTGGAGTCCAGGTCAAGCCTTGCGCGTCGACAGTCTCTGGGTGCCAGGATCTCTGGACCCCTCTCGTTGTGGGATGATGAATGCTGACAATGTCTTTTCCAGCCACGCGGGTTAACAGAGCCAAGTGGCCCGAGCCAGGTCGAAGAGCGAATCCTCGGGGCGCCGATGTCGGCTGATGAAACTTGGGGCTGCTGATTTCGACTGCTCTCGATGTCGTGAGGTCGAACACAGAAAACTTCAGACCAAAGGAGGAGCACATGAGGATTTCACTGTCCGAGGCGCCGAACTGAACAAAGGTGGGCTTGAAGTTTGGTGATGCAGGGTTTCGGACGACAGCACGATAGCCGGACTCGAGGGCCGAGTAGACATGGATGGATTCGGCAAAGCTGACGAGGACGCGACGCGATGATGGAGACCACAGAAAGGCGTTTGCTGGGCCGAGTTTTGAAGGTAGCCTGGCGCTGTGGGTCGTCTCCAAAGTCTCGATGGACCGGAAGCTGATGCTGCCAGTAGTAAGGGTTGCGATCAGAGTTCCATCAGGGCTTGCGACGCAGTGTGGCGATGCTACCGGAAGTCGTGTCAGCAACAAGCGAGGCACGCCCTTGGGCCGACTTACATTTGAAGATCCTGGAGAAGTGCATGCTGCATGGCACTCACGCGTTAGCGTTGAGGTGTCGTCGATATGGAGTGGTGATGTTCGGAAGTCAGGGGGTTCGCTTTTCCCAGGACGGAAAGGCCTGAGACAGGTAGAGACAAGGGAGGTGAGATTCGCGAATGGTGGAAGCTTCCTTTTTCTCAAGTTGAAGAATCCGGCATGTGAAGTGTCCGGGGTCCCGGTGGAGTCTTGAAGAAAAGCCGGTGTCGCATGGAACGGAAAGAAACATCGTCGCCAACGTTGTTTACCTTGTTTCCTATCCGAGACTAGTGCGGGGCTCCGGCCTCCTCTGTTTGGTCGCCGAGCAGCTATCAGCACGGTCCACCGAGAGGTGCGGGCAGGACCGATGGAGGCTCGCAGCGGCCCAATCAGGGCGACGGTAATTCGGCAACCAACTGGCAGGCCGACGGGAACCGCCCATTCACACGCCGGACGGCCGCTGGCTTTCGCTCAACTCCGCCAAACCCGGTGACCTGTGCGTCGGTCCTTCAGCAGCAGTTCCCCTCCATCCCCCACCCGCCTTCCTCTCAGTGTCGAATGCGCCCTTGACTTGCTTAGGTAGGCTCGAAACTTGGTCAAATAGGTAATCGCCACGCCAATGCTGACTCACCTTGGTCACACATCTCAAACCTCGGAGAAGGCGCTCTCGTTGCCCTGATAGCATATCAATCGAGCAACCCCAGCTCCAGCAAAGTTGCCATCTTTCGAGACATCTTCTTACGTACTCCCCCGCCCTGCTGAATGTCATATCAGTGATGGAATCGCGCAGCGTGGAGGACGCCTAGCCACAGCCATTCCTTTCCTCGCTGTCATTTTGCGTCCCTTCCCTACATCCATTCTGTCCAACTCGTAACATCTCTCAAGACCGCCACCACGAGACACAGCATGCTGCCTCGCACGGCGCTGCGCAGCGGGCGTCTGCCACGGAATGGCAGGTCGCTGTTGGTGTGGACGCCGCAGGCGCGGTGTCTGAATGCCGCCGCTGCAGCTCAGGTCACACCGAACACTCAACGGCAACCACTACCACGCCGCGAACTCATAAAGGATGCGAAATCCTTCTCCGATTTTCTCACCGATAACTTTCACCGGCAGCACGACTACCTCCGCATCTCCGTTACGGAACGCTGTAACCTCCGGTGCGTGTACTGCATGCCAGAAGAGGGGGTGCCACTATCGCCGACGAGGGAACTCTTAACGACCCCCGAGATTGTACTACTGTCCTCTGTCTTTGTGTCACAGGGAGTCTCCAAGATCCGCCTGACTGGGGGGGAGCCGACGGTGCGGCGAGATATCGTGCCGCTCATGCACCAGATCGGGGCGTTGAGGCCCCACGGACTGAAGGAGCTGTGTCTCACCACCAACGGCTTGTCACTGCATCGAAAGCTTGACTCCATGGTCGAGGCCGGTCTCACTGGCGTCAATCTGAGTCTGGATACCCTGGATCCGCACATGTTCACCATCATGACCAGGAGGAATGGGTTCGACGCCGTCAAGAAGAGTATCGACCGTATCTTTGAGCTCAACAAGCACGGCGCGGGCATCAAGTTCAAGATCAACTGCGTCGTCATGCGCGGCCGTAACGACCACGAGATTGTCCCCTTTGTCGAGATGACACGGGAAAAGGACGTCGAGGTGCGCTTCATTGAGTACATGCCCTTTGACGGCAACAAGTGGAACCAGGGCAAAATGCTGGGCTACGCCGAGATGCTGGACATGATCAGGGAAAAGTTCCCCTCGCTGGAGAAGGTCAAGGACCACAAGAACGACACGAGCAAGACGTGGCGCATACCCGGCCATGCCGGAAGGATTGGATTCATCACGAGCATGACGCACAACTTTTGCGGCACCTGCAACCGGCTGCGCATCACCAGCGACGGAAACCTCAAAGTGTGTCTCTTTGGCAACACAGAGGTCTCGCTGCGGGACATCCTGCGCAAGTCAAACAATGGCGACCCCATTGACGAAAAGGCTTTCGAGGCAATGAAGCAGATCGAGATGGACCGTCGGCAGGGGCTGGCAGACGCCGAGAAGCCGCTGGGCGCGGCGCTCAACGAGGCAGAGCTTCTCGACGTCATTGGCACGGCGGTCAAGAGGAAGAAGGAGAAACACGCGGGCATTGGAGAACTGGAGCACATGAAGAACAGGCCGATGATCTTGATAGGTGGGTAATGGCCTTCCCATCATCTTTCTGGAGGGGAGTTAGGTTTGCATGAAACGGCGTTGTATACCACGGCTGGGCGCGGCTTTTACGAGGCTCATGAATCAACCGATGTACGTGACGGGAGACTGAATATAGCTGTCCCTTAGATTCTCAACCGCTTCCGTCTCGTTCAGCTCGTGCGCCTGGGATGTCCGACTTGATAGCTGGGCCCAGGTCTTTTGTTCACTCGCGTCCCAGAGGCATCCCAAGAGTACCAACCCATCTGCTTATCCCGACAACATACGCCCACCAAGCCCGCCTCTTCTCCTCCACGCCGTTTCGACGGGGCTCACGCTCACCGGAAGACGACGACGACGCCACCGCAGCCGCCGCCGCCGCCGCCCCGGATCCCACCTTGACCCACGTCTCCCCAGCCGGCTCGGCCCGCATGGTCTCCATCTCGTCCAAGGCCCCGACCGCCCGCGTCGCCAAGGCAGTCTGCACCGTGACCTTCTCGACCCCGACGGCCCTCCGCCTCGTGCGCGCGAGCCAGATGAAGAAGGGCGACGTCCTCGGCGTGGCACGCGTCGCGGGCATCATGGCCGCCAAGCGCACGCCGGACATCATCCCGCTGTGCCATCCGATCCTGCTCTCGCACGTCGGCGTCGAGCTGGAGCCCGCGTCCGAGCGGGAGGAGGAGACGGTGCTGAACGTCGAGGCGACGGTCACCTGCGACGGCAAGACGGGCGTTGAGATGGAGGCCATGACTGCTGCTTCGGCGGCGGCGTTGACCGTGTATGACATGTGCAAGGCGGTGGACAAGGGGATGGTTATCGGGGGTTTGAGGGTTGTACTGAAGGACGGGGGGAAGAGTGGGCGGTGGGAGATGTCGTGATGGGCTCATAGATGACACACGAGAATCACTATTCTAAATCTGATTGAAACAACTGAAATTGTCTCATGTCTCATTCGGGTATTCGCACGCATTTCTACACCCATGCAGCCATACAGCCATGTATGTACAGGGCTCGATCAAGCCTCCGTCTTCAGCTCCTTTGCGATTCCCGCCGCGATCCAGTCCGCAATGGCCATGTTGGTAATCATCGGGTTGACGCCGCTGGCGCTTGGGAACACGCTCGCGTCTGCCACGAACAGGTTCTCCGTACCCCAGACGTGTCCCTTGGGCCCTACGACACCCTCATCCTCGTTCGGCGCCATCCTGCACGTCCCCATCTGGTGCGCAGACGAGAAGATGGCAACGGGCGGCGCGTTACCTACCTTCCTGACCTCCTCCAGCCATGCGTTGAACTTGGGATCGTTGACGCCGTCGAGCGTGCCGTCGTGCTCCAGTCCGTTCTCGTGGGAGGACGACGAGAGGTCGGCCATGGACTTCTCGGGCGGCTCGGCGTGGTCTTCCTTGACAAAAGGCGCAAGACCGGGGAAGAAGGCGTGGATCTCGGACGCGCCTTCGACGTAGCAGATCTTGGCGAGGGCGATGACGCCCTCGAGGGTGTTGGCGCGGTCAAAGTCCGACACCACATAGTCGATGCGCGGGCGGCCGGTGATGGGATCCGGGTACACGCGGCCTGGGTCGCGGTCGCGGGTCAGGGAGATAAAGGCGCCAAAGTGGCGGAAGCGAAGTTCGGCCATCTTCGCGGCGAGGCCGCTCTGCCAGGGCATGCTTGAGAGAATCGCGTAGGGCTGCAGGCGTGTCAGGAACCGTTCAAGGAGGATGCCGGAATACGTACGATCATGCAGGTTGGTTCGAGCTTCACACCATGGCCTGCTTTGTCTAGATCTTCAAATGTTGAGCAGTAGCTTGTGATGATGCCACCTGCGCATGTCAGTCTTTTGCGTGCAGTTTGGCGTGATTGCGACGTACCCTCCCATGGCTTTGCATCCTCCTTCCAGTATCCGCCGACAAAGTTGCAGGGGTGAACGTAAAGGTTGCGCCCAATGTGTCGGTTCTAGTACCTGGTCAGCAGGAATAGGCTTGAGCTTGAGAAACCGCGACTCACTGTGAGACCACTCC
Source organism: Colletotrichum horii (assembly GCA_027406005.1). NCBI lineage: Eukaryota > Fungi > Ascomycota > Sordariomycetes > Glomerellales > Glomerellaceae > Colletotrichum > Colletotrichum horii. Next base: position 3,403,597 of record JANVYB010000001.1, on the reverse strand, counting down.
TCAGCAACACGAGAGGACTCGACACAGAACCGGCAGACACAATGACCTTCTTGGCCTTGATGACGACCTGCCTCGTGGTCCTCTGCTCCACCGGCGTGCTCACGTTTCCGTTAGAATCCCTCGAAACCCACTTTCCGACAACGCCGGTCGCACGCTTCGAGCCTGTGGACTCGTCGAAAGTGACCTTCTCGACCTCAAACCCTTCAATGAACTTAGCTCCCGACGCCGCCGCCGCCGGAAGCCAGCTGACGGTGGGGCCCTGCTTCTCCGTCGATCCACAGCCGAGGTGGCACTGGCCGCAGTAGTGCTCCGCGCCGCCGGTGTTCTGCGGGGCCGTGGCCGCGTGCCACCCGAGCTTCCGCGACCCGTCGAGCAGTACCTTGTTGCGGTGGTTGTGCTTGATCTTGTCGGCGCTGACGCCCATGAAGTCGCATACCTTGTCCAATGAGTTTTGAAACTGCGGCGAGGTGAAGAAGGGCAGGCCACGCTGCTCAGACCACTCCTTTCTCACAAAGCCCTGAGTCTGCAAGCTGACGCTCCAGTTGACCGTGCCGCCACCTCCCCAGCAGCTTCCGGCGACCATGTTAAGACAGTTGTCATCGCTGGTGATGAAGCCGCCGTTCTCGTACAGGTATTGGCACCCCGTGTCCTGAGTCATGGGCAGCTGCGAAGGCGGGAAATAGTACGACTTGTCCACGACGAGCACCTTATGGCCGGCCTCAGACAGGACCTTGGCGGCGACGGCGCCTCCGCAGCCGGAGCCAACAATGACGACGTCGGTCTCGACGATGGCCGGTGAGGCTGACGACTCGAATTGCATGAAATTGAAGTCGAACCCCTCGCCGTGCGTCTGGAAATCAGGCATGTCGGTGTAGTCAGTCAGTTCTCTGAACAGGGGGCTGGTCTGCACGGCGCACTTCTGGGCCAGCAGACATAGTGACTTTGACAAGACGCGGATGGTCGGCACTCTGGAGGTCTGCCACGCCTTGAGCATCCTCTCACGAACGTAGAGCGGTTGCTGGTTGGCCGGGGTCCAGTACCCCGTGAGGAACCAGGTACCGGTGCGGGTTCTGTCATTTGGTCAGCCCAGTTCGTTTCTTCACAATCATTCATGGTAGGACGGGTGGCTCGCTACATACCCCAATGCGCCCATTGCACCGCCCAGCGTTTTCTGGGCAGCACTAGGCAGTGCGGCCAGGGTTCTCGTGACGCTCTCGACAAATTTGGGTTCCTTCGCGGGACAGTGTGCTAGGTACTCCTGAAACTTCTCCTCTGACGGGGGGTTTTTCATAGTATTCTGGACCAGCTGGAGAGCCTGCGCATATTCGGCCTCAGACACTCGGACCTGGTTCGTTTTGTCTGAGAGGGTCGCGGGCCGCGCGATGGACGGCAATGCCGCCTCGAGCAAGGAAAACAGAACGCTCCATTGCGTCTCGTTCCAAAAGTCAGAGGTCGGCAGCACCGGAAGCTCAAGCTTGGAGACCTCTTCCCGCAAACCCATCGTGAGCAAGTACGGAGGTTGATGATACGGGATGGTGAGAGTCGTTTGGCGGTACACACGGATACAACGGTAAAGAGACCTATCGATTGAGGGGGTTGACGTGCAGCAGAGTTACAAACGATCGGGTGAGGGGGAGCTTGGGATAAGGTATACTTTCAGTGACATGAGCGAGGGAAAGCACCTCGGAAGCTCATGATCGACTGATGCTGGGCTGTGTGTGAGCAAAGAGACGTCGTTGGTTGCCCCCTGCTGCTCGCATGGTGGTCCTGCAGGGGTGCGTGTTTCCCATGGATGCGGGGTCTGTGCAAAGAGGCGTCCAGCCTCCCATTTCATCGCGTCTGCTTGCTTGCTTCCCCCAGCCGAAATGCCTAGGCCCAATCCGGGATGCATGCAAGAGGTCCAAGAGCGTGCTATCGCTAGATTTGACGGGTCACTCTGGAACCCATCCTAGCTTCCAAATGACTTTGAGTGATTGTCTTGGAGTTCGACCCGACTGCACAAACACTTCACACCAACATTAGTTGACGGAGCTGTCAGAACAGACATGCAGGCGGGGTGCAGCGATGGCGCGGCACTTGGGCGATGCAACCTCACGGCAGCTTGTAAGTGCGAGTAAGAGAAGCTGAGTCGAGCTGATCGTGCGGGGAACGGAGCCGGAGCCGGCTTGAGTGGGAGGCCGAGAGCCCAGCTAATGTGACAGGGAGAGCACCTCAATGCGATCAACAAGCTGCACCACAGGTACTGAAGTGAAATACAGGACGCCCGACACGGGACCGGCCGACTGCTGAAGAGCTGAACTGACTAGAGCGCGGCTGCAACGCATGTTTGCTGGTGTCTTGGAAGAACGCATTGGTTTCAAAACGACACAGCCGCGCACCTGGGAGCCGGGCTGCCGGGGATCTGACTCCGGACAACCTTCAATGGGCAGATCTGGCAGTGGTTCGAGGTTGCGCCAACAGGAAGATGCCGGGTCAGCTGTATGTGCCGATCGTACGTTGCTATGCCTGTGGTGAGATTCAAGATCCTGTGGGGCAGATCGATGATGCAAGTTGCTGAGCCGGGGAGGGCTCAACCTCGGCTCGCATGAACATTACAGAACTGGAAATGCTCATGATTCTACAATCGTCCGTCAGTCGAACCTGCTCGTCTGTTGCTTGATATATGCTTCATCGAAACCATGAGCAACATTCGATGCCGCAGCCTTCCATGCGACGTAGCTAGCCGTTGGAAGCTTCCGGACGCCATTCGGAGTCCATTCTCGGTTCGTCTCACCCGCGGGCGCAGACTCTGCGTCTTGGGTTCCGCATATGGCGCAACCACTCATCCCGGCCTGGTCGGCCGTCTCCGTGGCTGACAGCTCGCTAGCGAGCCGCCGCTACGGTCAATCTTGCCAGACACTAGGCACTGTGTCCGGACCGGTGACGGGGCCTTCGGGACAGCCTGGACCAGCCGTCCGGGTCTGTCACTCGGTAATTAGCGCATCGGCTTGCCGTTCAGCTTTGCCAAGGAGCCTGCGAATCCGGGCGAGCGGACCATCCAGTACTTGGCAGGCAAGCAGCAGAAGCATGCCCGGCGGCGGCAGGGTGTCAGTGGCCAAATGCCAGATTGGCTTCCCCTCTAATAACGGACTGCAGTCTGCAGACGTCCAGTGGAATTTTTCAGGGTCCAATGGCGGGTCCAGCATCCGTCTACAGGGGGCGCGGGGTGTCATCTGGCGATGGGCGGTCTGGCGGCCAAGAGCGTTCAAAACGGAAGTTGGGGCCGCGTTTGCCTCTGAAGGCCGAATTTGTTGGGAAAGTCGTCATGAGTGTCTGAAAAATGCATGTGAGAGTCGATCTGCGCAGAAAATTGTTGACCGTTCTGCGAGCACACGCGCAAGCTCCTTCCTGGTAGTATCCGTTTTCCAGGCTGTTGGCGGTTGCGAACATCTGAGTTTGCGGGGTGGTTGGTTCTCGGCGGTGCACTGCACGACTTGAACATGTCGCCCATTTGCAGTCGAATGTCTGGTTGGGCGCGGCTGTTGAGGGGGCCACCGAGGTGTGTCTTTGTACTATGCCATGCCGACAGAGGAACGTGGAAGACGGGAGAGGCGCTTCAATGCCGTCCCAAGCATTCCGGCCGAGTGTAATTTACCCAGTCCGACTTCACGGCCGTCATCAATGGCATGATGCGCAGAGAAGCCTGCTTCGAAACCCGGTCGCTCACATGCTTATCGGAGAGTCTGAAGTGATTTCGTGATGCTGGATAAGAGGGTCCTCCCGCGCAAGGCCTGCAATCAGGAGAGAAAAATCTGTGATACGAAGCAGGAAGATGGACAGAATCGGGGATAGCGCTCCCCAACAAAATGGACGCAGGTCGGGTAGCCAGGGCCCACGGCGGATGGACTGTCGATAGTTTGCAACGCGAGCTACTTCATGCGCGTTAGCCTGCGGAACGACATTTGGGTTAGGGCACTATCATTCTCTCTGTAAAGACACACGACCCGCACGCGAGGATCCCACCAGGAACCAGGGGCTTTATTCGCCCAGGCTGAGCTTCCAGAAGGGAGTGGGTGACAACGGGTCCCCAGCAGCCGACGTCTCTCCAGAATGCGTGTTGCGCGCCGTTGCAAGTGCGTCGCTTGTGCTTGACATTTTCCCCCCTTTGCTCAAGCGACAAGCCGGAGCTCCCGACGGGCAGTTCGTGTCAGGCAGATAGTGCACAGGAGCATCTCATAACGATCTCGTGGGCGTCGCATAATGTCGGAAGAAGCGTGACTAGAGAGCACTGACTGGCCTGGACTGCAGACTGGTGCAGGTTCGTGGCCAAACAATGGCCTTGTCGACGATTGGGCCGAACAGATGCTCTTAGTGCAAGGTAGGCACTTTGGTTGGTAGCAGCATATCCTTTCCTGCGGCAGCGGCTCCCGAATTAGAGTTGGAGCTGGTGACCATAGCTTTGTTGGCGCCTCGTTCTCGTGGAACATCGAGGGCCACATCTGAAGAAGAAGCACCCATGTCGCAGCTGGTCCAACCCTTTCAGTCAGCAAATTGGCAGCCGCGCAAAGGTAATGTCACTTGAACGGTGCCGATGCTGGGTTGGCAATTTTGCTCCGAGGCAGGCCTGAAGTAGACTCTTGGTGTTGCTCGGGCCCTGTTGCGAAATGTTGCCCCAGACGCACAGGGTAAAGACGATCCATGATCACCTTGTACGAAAAAAACCAAGAGGGCAAGGATGGTGTCGAGAGCCGAGGCAAGTGAGGTTCATGGAGTCGATCTTGGGTTCAAGATGGATCCGTCTGCCCCAAGGGCCCCTGTTGTTGGAGACTTGGGCTCCCATCCGTCAACAGCAACGGCGTCTGGAAGGCGGCGCGGCGCCCTTCGTCCGGAGTCGAGGTATCCGTAGGCATAGGTTGGTGGTGGTGTTGATCATGTGCTTGCTCAACAATCGCCAGCCAGGACAAGGTATCTGCCTCTGCATGTTGCTTGGCGGACCACTCCCATCGAATGGCGGGGCCGATGTTCAGTGGTGGAATCCACAGAGAGTAGCACCTCCCGCGGCCACCCGACAAGGCGGGCAAGCGCGCACGAGGGACTTGCGGCATCAGGAAGGCGATGTGCTGCTGCTCTTTCCTGTTGATGGTTTGTGCCTTCTTGGATGCTCACATTGTAAAATGTATTGGAAGTACCTACCTAGGTAGGTCAGGTAAGGTAAGGTACCTGAACTCGTCCCCTTACATGGGCAGTCTCTGTGAGAGAAGAGTACGTACCATTCGTCCCTTGGTTTGGACTGATATCTACCTTACCCACCTGGTAAGGACTTTCCCATGGCATTGAGACGGTACAAGCACCGACTTGCTGCATAGTACGCAGCATCTACGGATGCCCAGCTTGCCTTTGCCTTTGCCTCCGCCTCTGCCTTGCCGCGGCGTGCTTGACATGCTTGACATCAGCCCGCTGCGCTCCGACCCCAGCATTAAATATGACTAAAGCTTGAGCAGCAGGCCATGGTAACTTCTCCCATCATGTCCACTTTGCTCGTCGTCACCGCACCCACGCCAAAAATCCAATCGAGCTACTAGCAGTGCAGATACGTGACGAGGAGGGGAGGAGCCGCCTGGCCTAAGGTGAGGTAGCACACCCAGCATATCCACTTCCACTTCCACTTCCACGTCCACGTCCACGTCAAGAGTTGCAAGGTCTGCACACTCCAAGCACATCCCATCCGTCTTGATCCCCGTCTCCGTCCCCGTCCATGCCCACACACCACACGCACTCACTCACACGCCCAGCAGGTCTTGTCCCAACTCCAGCTCGAGCTCCAGTGTTCCAGCTCCGGTCCAGAAAACCACTCTTCCCCTTCCCCATATTAAGACCTCGAGGATCCCCTCGCTTGGACCTTGCTGCTTGTTCTGCTTCTTCTTCCTCTCCATTCCCCTCCTCTCTCCTTTGAAGACTCTCATCTGCAACTGTGACAGACAGAGCACCATCTGCGCCGTTGGGTCAGCAAGATTTTTGTCTGCGCAAGAGCTTCAACCTGCTTGAATAGAGCTCTTCCAGTCCTCCGTTTTATTTATCCGACCTCACCCACGCCTCCCACTGTCACCGAGTCGGAGCCTCACATTCCACCGTCCAACAGCTCTGCAGCGGTCGCGTGCTGAGATACCATCCTCGAAAAACGAGCTTCTGTCTCATTTGCTGAGACGCGATTCAGAATCCCCAACGCCCGAGCGAACAGCGGGACCGCCACATTTTTTTTTTCTTTCTTTTTTTTTTGAGTTGAACCGAGGCTCTCAATTGGTCAATCCCCCACCATGGCCGGCATCACCGTGCTCAGCGAGCTCCCGTCCCCCTCGCTCTTCCAGTTCCCTCCGGACGGCGCCCACATGGCAATCCCCCCGCCGCTCCCGGGATCCATGGCCGCCGCACCCCCCTTCGAGATCCCCGACCACATCTTTTCCGCCGCGCTCGACCCCAAGGTGCCCATCACCATTGCCGCCCTCTACGCCGTCACCATCAAGCTGTTGAACAAGTACAACCAGTCCACTGGTCGCAAGCCCTGGGCAATCAGCAAGACGAAGCCCTTCTTCGCCTTTGTCGTTCTGCACAATGTCTTCCTCGCCGTCTACTCGGCCTGGACCTTCTGGGGCATGTTGGGAGGCATGCGCAGGAGCGTAGTGAGCCCCTTTGGCCCCAATGGCCTGGCTGCCACCGCCGACAGCTTCTGCCAGCTCAACGGTAACGGCGGCTTCGGTGCCGCCACTGTCTACAACGAGACCGTCGGCTTCTGGTCCAGCTTGACCGGACAGTCTGCGCTTGGCCTCGACGGTCGCCCGAGCCGCACCTCCACCGGCAGAATCTGGAACGAGGGTCTTGCCTTCTACGGCTGGATCTTCTACCTGAGCAAGTTCTACGAGGTTCTCGACACCTTCATCATCCTGGCCAAGGGCAAGCTCAGCTCCACCCTGCAGACCTACCACCACGCTGGCGCCATGATGTGCATGTGGGCTGGTATCCGCTACATGTCTGCTCCCATCTGGATGTTTGTCCTCGTCAACTCCTTCATCCACGCCATGATGGTGAGTTTGCGCTGACTTGTCATTGTGCGACGAGAGATGCTAATCATGAGATCAGTACACCTACTACACCATCACCGCCTTCAACATCCGCGTCCCCATGGCGATCAAGCGAACCCTCACGACCATGCAGATCACCCAGTTCCTTGTCGGTGCTTCGTATGCCATGCTGCACTCCTTCGTCTCCTACACCGTTCCCGTGACCGTCTACACTTCCAAGAAGGCCGCCGAGGCCGCCGCCACTGAGGCCGTCACCAGCACCGCTGCTGAGGCCGCTACCACCGCCGCCGCCGGTGCCTTTGAGGGTCTCAAGAACATGGTCTTTGGCGCCTCTGCCAAGGTCGCCGAGGAGGCTGCGGGCGCGTCTGTCGCCGCCGCTGCCGCTGCCCCTCCCCAGCCGGGCTTCATCGCCGAGACCGTCTACGTCACCCAGCCGTGCATCACCACCAGCGGAGAGACCTTTGCCATCTGGCTCAACGTCTTCTACCTGGCCCCTCTCACCTACCTCTTCGTTATGTTCTTCATCCGCAGCTACCTCCGCCGCAGCAGCGCCGAGTCTGCTAAGGGCAAGGGCAAGGTCCGCCGTGAGAGCAACGTCACCTTGGCCGAGAAGGCCGGCTGGGATGCCGCCCGCGACGTCAACCGCGAGATCTACAACGGCTCTACCGAGTACGCCGTCGAGGGCAGCCCTCGCCGCGGCGCCGGCAAGACCAACAACAAGGCTCGTGCCTGATTGTCTTGTGGGAAGCGATCGGAGCGGATGCGTAATGGGACACACGAGGGTTATTGTGGAGGATAGTCGGACTGAGAGGGTGGGAATTGGGACGGCGGCATGGTCATACTTATCTGGCGTTCGAGCAGGGAAAATATTTGGGGTAAAGCATTTGCATCGCCCGGAGCGCTCGTTATCTAGTCGTAACCGTCTAGAGTCTTGCATTTTATCGCATGGGGCACATGGGCCGCCGGCCGTGATCCGGCTGGTGTATATATATATAGTACCCAATCTGGCTTTCCAATTCCTGTCTTGTGCTTGATACGTGAGTTTGAGTGACACGCGCCGGAGACTTGGTCTCATGGACGGGTGAGACATGGCCCAAGCCATTGCCGGGTCGAGGTGGATTCCCAGCCGCTCCGACACGGAGGCGGCCCGATGTGAGGTCGGAGACGGCGATGATGTGGATACCCGGCCTCCGGAGCAAGCAAGACGCCGACGTCGAACGTCCCGTGAGGCGTCTCTTGTGGTGGATACTGACGGATGCAGCCATGTAAGCGCACGCCCGTTCGATACTCGGCGCACTCCGACTTTATTCAACCGTATTCCTGACTCACAAACGCCACATCATGTATGTCCAAAGCAAAACATGGCCATTGCTATCCTTCCCAAGTGACATTGTCACTCACATTCGTCCTTCGCGCCAGAGGGGCCCCAACTTCACCAAAGACTCCTCGCCAAGGTCACAACCCAGAGCCCGCGCAGCTGTGACTCCTCCGCCGGAACATGTCTGAGCCACGGCACAGACTTTGGAAGGCCATCGGCGGATTTAAGCTTGCGGGGGCGTTGTTGCCTCTTTGCGCGCGCCCACTCGTGCTGCCGGTCGTGAGATGGTTCACACGGGCTGGCGGGCTATGCTGGGCTACAGCAGCAGACATGTAGGAGCGCAGCAGCAGCAGCAGCAGCAGCGCGTTGACATGTGCGCATGTGTGTGTCCGAGCCCGGTTCGTCCAGCGTCGCGTGGTGCGTTGGGGACGCGGGGTGCGTCGTCCTCGTCGTCGTTGGACTAACTAGCGTGCTAAGCTCCCTTTTTTACTGCGGCCCGCGATTTTATTTCCTTGATCCTGCTGGCGACTGCGCCTAATCCGCCTGGCTGCTGCTGCGGCCTCTGGTCTGACTGTCTCTCTCTCTCACCCACACATACACCATGAGCATGAGCCCCATAACCTCGGAGCGATGCGTCTCTCCCGCTGATGATGCTGTCATGCCCTCGCAAGCGGACCACATCCCCCATCTACCCTCCGCGGCGATATCATCTTTGACAAGAAAGCGAGTCAATACCAGAGACCGCAAAGGTTACACATATTCAGCCACTCGCCTCCGCAACACCGCGCGGGTATAGCACTCACTCGTATGAATCACAGCGCGGTGTGTGTGTCACTTATCCACAGGATTCGCCGCACACGACAACGACATTCGCCGCAAGATCTTACACCTCCAAGATCCCGAGCTAAATCCAACCTACCCTCACTGGACCTGGGGTAGGACGGAGGGGACGGAGGGAGGGGTGGCAACTGGCAAGAGAGAGGTAAGAAGAGCCAGCCAGCCACTAGGCTAGCCTCGGCTCAAGGATGACCACCCACACACGCACTTACACACAGCGTACACACACCTCGAACCAGTCACTCGGTCGCGCTTGCTAAAGATTTGCCTTGTCGGGTAATGCGCAGAGACACGGGTCGGTGAGCAGGAAAGCCTCCGACCCGCCTGGATTGCTGAAGAAGCATCGTGAACACACGACGGGAAGCCCACCACCTGTCCAACCGCCACAGTCACAAGCCAAGGTTTCGCGAGGTGGAACTTTGTGTGGATGCAATCATTGGTATTTCTTTCTGTCTGTCATGCGGAGTACTCCCAGGCTGGGCTGGACGTGGCCCAACGTGCGCGACAAGGTTGCGCAGCCGTCCGACCGGGTTGTTGACCCTTTCCTCCTTTCCCCCTCCCTATCCCGATCCTTCATCCTATATCATTTCCATGCCATCGACCAATAGGTGATGCCAACTCTAAATACACAACGCCAATCCATGAAGGTGTTCGGCCGACCGACTTCGTCTTCCCGCCTCGTCACCCGAGTGGGTTCAGAGAGCGGGAGCGAAACGCCCGGCCCTCACGTCTGGGGTATAGACACCTCCATGTAGTATGCCGCCAAACTCCGTTCGAAAGGAGGGCCTGATTAGAGCCAATATGTGTTCCGTAAAAACCAGCCATTCCAATACTGTCAAAAAAAGACGACAAGCCAAATTCCAAGCTCGATATCCTGCCAACGCCACGCTAAATGCAAAACGGAGCCATGCCGAATCGGTTGGGTGTAGAAACCGGTAGGGCGTTCTAAGTGCGGATCGGATGTGATGATGTTGACGCGTATGCGCAGTCCATTAGTGGGTATTGTTGTTGTGTTGGTGGTGGTGTTTGGTATCGTCGGGGTGGTTGATGAGAATCAACGCCGCCGTTCGTGTAAGTCTATGAGTCTATTGTGTTCGCTCTTCGTAAAGGCCGTGAATCGTGATCCGTCCGTTGCTTCGCGCCCTCGCATTTCTATTCCTCTCCGTGTGCACCGTACTCGTCTGAGCCCTTCAGAAGGTGCTCCAGTTCCAGTCGCGCGGCACGCTGGCAGCGACCTCGGGACCCTTGGTGGGAGCCAGGAGACCCGGCGTCGTGGGGACGATGGGGCTCGCGACGATGGGGCTCGCGACGATGGGGCTGGTTGGGGTGGTGCTGGTGGAATCGGAGCTCTGGTCGCTGCCGCTGCGGCTGCCGTTACGGCTCTTCCATACCTTAAATTCGGTGAAGCAGTGGAAGCAGACGCGGGACAAGGCTGCGCGGGGGTTGAACTCGCAGTCCTCGTCGAGGGGGATGAACTGTGTGGAGTGAGGTCCGCAGAAGATGTTGCCGCAGCGGCGGCAGTGGTGGCGGCGGTTCCATGTGTTGAAGTTGCGCTTGCAGGTCGGGTCGTCGCACATGGTGGACTCGGTGTCGGGCTGTGTGGTGTTGTTAGCATCCGCAGTCTCGCAGGGCATGCAGTGCACCGTCATGTAGACTTACCTTCCAGTGCTTGCGTGTAGGCTCGCCGGTAACCTCGGGGAACAGCTCGGGATCCAACTCGAGGTCCACGACCTTGCCGCTGTCGCCGGTGGAGCGACGCGCCAGCTTGGAGCCGATGACGCTGAAGCCGGGGAGGCTGATGAAGCTGCTGTTGGTGCGGCGCAGGCAGAGCAGGTCCTCGCCGTCGAGGTCCTCGGCCTTGGGGGTTCGCGGCTTCTTGGAGTGGTGGTGGTTGGGGCGGAGGACGGCGGGCATGTAGACAGGGCGGACCGAGTCGGTCAAGCATGACTTGGGCGAGGTCGGGGAGCCGTCGTGGGGAGTGCTGAGGGGGGAGATGCGCTGGCCGAAGGGTCGCGGCGCAGTCTGGAAAGACTGAGATCTTGTGTGGCCAAAGTCAGGGCGATGCTGAGGCGCGTAGAAAGCGGCAGGGCCGCGCTGGTCGGCGAGGGTAGGCATTATGAGGTCGGCAGCCATTGTGTGTTGACGATACTCGGGTGGTGTAAGTAATGCTGTGGAGAATTGCTGTAGAGGATAAAACCGCGCGTGGGATGGCGGCGGTTGGCGCTAATTAATGGAATCCCGACGATGCGCGTGGTGTAGGAATGCAGAGTGTGGAATGCGAGCGTGTCGCAATGTAAGTATGGCGAGAGGGTGGTGATTAGAGAGTGAGGCGTTGGGTCTCGTGTTATCGATGCTTCGAGTAGCAAGCCTGGCCGCAAACGTCGACAAAAGTATATTGTGTCGTTGTGTCGTGGAAGAGGCGAAGATGTGCTTGATCAACCAAACGGGCTCCCTTTGAATGTTGGTGGTTGTTGATTCTCGGTAGAAGGAGGAAGGTGTAGACTGATGGGAGGTGGGAGCGGGATGGTGAAGTAGTGGTTGGTCGATTGGGACGAGTACGATCGAGAATGGGAATGGGGGCGTGGGAAGAGGAGCCTTAAGGGCGACCGTGGGCAAGAGCAAGTGGAAGGGGGTGCAGGAGCGGGAGCGGGTTCCCTATTAGTTTTAATGTTGCGGCAATTGGCGGAGGGAGTTGCCCGAGTAGGAGGGCAGGACCAGTCCAAGGAGGTACCTGCCGTCCAGTACCTTACCCAAGGTGCACCTCAGCCAGAGGAAGGACCAGCCGCTGGAAGGAGGGGAGTGCCAGTCGATTTTCACACCCCCCGTCAAGGACATGACACGCTGCGAACCAGGGTCTCTGCGTGCTGTGTCTCTTTGCAGTGACTTACACCCCCAAACGTATTCGTACCAAACAGACATTCATTTCCTGTGAAGCCAGGCACGAATAACTCACGATGCCCTTTTGCCAGCCAACCCCTCCGGCCAGAGACGCTCTCGCCGTGCCCATTACGGTGAAGCAGGCATACCTCTGTGCTGTCTGTCTATCTGTCTGTCTGTCTGTCTGCATGCACTCGTCTGCCCAGATAAGGAACACGGCCACCCGTCTCTCAAGGTGCATAGAAGCAGCAGCAGCAGCAGCAACAGCAACAACACCGCCAAAAGCCACATCAGCTACAACGACGGAAGGCGACCGCCATCTCCAAGATGCAATCGCCCAATCAGCGACGCCGGGAAAAAAGAACACAGAGAGTACTTAGTATCAGCGAGAGGCAAAGGCGGCGGCCCATGAGGGTCGATGGCGGCGGCGGCGGCGGAGGAGGCGACGGCGACCGCCCTTTCGCCTGCAAGGGAAGCCCCCGCCAATGCACTCAGTCAGTCAGTCGTGGGCCGTCCACAGTTGGAGTTGGTCTCCAGTCTCCAGTCCCAGCGACGCTCCAGTCAGTGCATTCCCAGTCCCTAGTCGCGGTCCCCCCCTCACGGCCCACCTCATCATCAAGATGCACCGCAGCACCACACACAGAGTGCCCCCAATCCCGTAACCGCATTAGCGACCTCTGCGCTGTGGGCGGTCTTCTACCCGTCTTGTGGTTGGCCGAACCACCCAAAATCACCCCCGGCCAGGTCTCCGTCGACACCGGCTGGCTAGTCCGTGTCGAGCGTAGACTTTCTCTGTCGTCCCGTCCGTCCTAACTGCAATCGACAAAGAACGCTGCCCGCCGTTTCCACCATTACACAGTGGCTCAAGGCTTTCTGACCCCTCCAAAACAGCATCCAAGCCTCTCTTTCTTTGCTTGGTGTGCTCTTTTTCTTATGAGTTCCGAAATCGAATCGACGCGGGACTCCATTCCGCCCCGGCCAACTGCCCCAAACCGTCATAATCTCGACCCTCAGTCTTTGCTCACCTTCCGTGCCCCTCCGTCACCGAGGTCCAAGCAGCCTAGACAGCGGAAACATGGACCAGCGTTGTCTAGGACAAAAAAGACCCTGAAATGAGCTGCTACGTAATAACGCCGTGTTGATTGTTCCCTTCGACCACGCTAGTCCTGTCTCCGTTGATGAAGATCGCTGGGAACCTCCTTGGGTCCATGGGGCTGCTCGCGTGTCTATTTTTTTTTTCCCCTTGTTGTCCTGCCTCGCTGTTGTCGTCGTCTCAACTTCCTAACCTCCTCCTTCTCCTGGCCCATGGCCCCGTAGTCCACACGGCCGCTAAGTTACTTGGAGCTACCTTGCCGCTTCATCACCTTCCCCTAAAGCTTAGCGACCGAGTGGTTGGTTTCGTTGTCTAGGCCAGGTCACTCCAGTCAGGGTCTTTGGGGATCCCGACTTCCTATCCCGCGAGTAGCCTGCCAAAAGGCCTCGAGGCTCTGCCAGTCTGGGACGGCCGAGATCGAGACGAGAAAAAGCAATAATGCCATTGTAGCGTCTGCAGGCTGCAAATTAGCGGTGGACGAGACGCTGGAGGGATGCACCTTTCAGACACTCCCCCAAAGACCCTTCAATCCACTTCGCCGTCCCAGGAAAACTCCCGCCTCGTTAGCACGAACTCCAGCCATTCTCACGCGGCTCGGCGCTCCGGAATGAGACCGCGGCCGTAGTGTAGTCTCTGCTTTGCCCGAGGCACTTGGGAGCGAGCGGCACGACGACGCCCGGTAGATCCAACTTCACGATGCCGAAGCTACCGTTACACATACATCAACATCTTCCCGCCGTGGCCGCCGCCGGAAACAGCAACGTAATCGTAACCGCTGGCGCGGCCGGCCAAATGCACATCTTCATCAGAAACACTGTGGTTGCTGCATCGTCGCCAACAGAAATAACAGCAACTCTTGACAGGGGTGCCCCATCGGACACAGACCGATCTGGACTCTCTTCTTCTCACTGTTATTCTTTTTGCCGGCTGCCGCTCGTATCGCACGCGTGCATCAAAATGGGTCCCATTCCCACTGCCCAGCGCCTCTTTGAAGAAAGCAAAAACGAAAAAAAAGAGGGCACATCGGGATTCGGGGATCCATCCTCCACTTTCCTCCATGGATGGGGTTCGTCTAGTACCGTAGAGACTTGGAAAAAGGAGAATCCGCACCCCCCTGTTTGCAAGGGTCAGCTCAAGAGCCAATTGGATAGTCCAGTGTTAAACCAGCGAGCGGAGCTCACGTGAAAAGTCGGATTCGTTGGACAGGGGGGTACGGATTCTCCATTTTCCAAGTCTCTACGGTATCGAAAGCAGCAGCAAGAAGCAGGGGTTCCTGAACCGACGGCTTTCGACCAGGACATGGAACGCTGCGCGGCCTGAGATTAAAGCCTAGGCAGGCTGGGTACGCGTGCTGCGTGTAAAATGGTCTCTCGCGCAGTGCTTCTCCGAGGCCAATTATATTTGTCTTGATGATTTTGTAAACATGTGTCTTTGTTGTGGTTGTTACCCATCACTTTGTCGTTTGTCTCTCATTCTTCAACGGCACTTGCCCATTGTGATAGCTGACTGTTATCGACGGGCTTCACTCCCCCCTCCCATGGACCGATGGTGATCCCGCCCCCTCCCTCCATCTCCTCCTCCCCCATCCCGATGCGTTGATGCGTGTGCGCGCATCCATTCCTGCAGGATACCTTATGCGTCTGCACCGCGATAGGCGGGATCCAATCGTCTTGTGCGACGTCGGAACACCTGGTCTGAGTGCCCCTCTTGGTGATGACAGACAGGTCAGATTTGCTGCACGTAGTTAGGTCGGGACCCAGAAACAAGAGGCGACAGACTCGGGCATGCAACTCTTCCTCTGACTCTCTCTCGACGCTCGACTCCAGTCATCTGCAACATCGCCATGTTTGTTGCATAGCAGTTGCATAGCAGGTGCGCCTACCAGTCGCAGTTGCAGGATACGTCGAGACGTTGTCCGCCGTCCCCTGTCAAACTGCCAGACCGCCAACCGCGAGGCGGCAGGGCCTGGAGACGTGGAGGGCGCTGGGCGTCCACAGTCCGTGATGTGAGGGACCGCGGCCAACGTCCACAACACAAGCCTCAGTGTCTCTCCCCTCCAAATCCACCGCCCATCTGCTCAATTGCTGCATTGGGCCATCCAGCCGGGGGTGTCTTCTCCCCATAATGTGGAGACCCGTCCTCCACTGGCACTGGCTCGCTGGACCAGACGAACGCTGTTCATTTCCAATCGCCGCGACTCGCTTTCCTCCGATCTCCAGCCTCCCCAGTTGGCTACCCGTTGTCCGTCTGGTCGCTGGCTGTGCTGGCCGGGACTGGCTGGGAAGCTTCATTGGGTTTTGCCTGGTTGGCCTCCTCTCCAGCCATGAGGCTTGATGCCCGTTGTTGACTTTTGGACGTGGTTGCCAGGCGGTCTGACCTGTCAGTGCAATTAGCTGCACCCATCGCACGCCGCAAGCGTCCCGTCAATTGTCAACGGGGGTAAATGGCGGGGTGGGTGGCACAGCGTCCTCGCGTGCTATTTACGGCGGGCGACAACCACATGGCAATGTCTGAGGGCATTTGCGCTGCACAGCGCCTGCGGTGGGCGCTGAGCTGCGCTGCTAAGGACTAGACGGGACGCACTGCAGCCGGCAGCCGTCGAGTGCCGGTTTTTGCCCACATAGAACCTGATGGCTTCGGCATGACTTGCTCTAGTGGCAGCGTGGTTCGTGGGCAAATCTCCTGAGCAGCCGCTGCTTCTTCGGTGACACTACCCACACTGATCTCATGCTCAAGAACGCCAATTGAGATTTTGGTTCCCGGCCACTGAGACGGCTTGGACCTGAGGCGTCGGCCAATGGAACCAGAAGGACGGGAGTTTTGCTCGCTAGCTCATTCGCGGTTGTCTGCGTTCGCAGAGACTCCGAACGAGTACCGCACGCAACGTACCGAACCAAACAAACTCTCAGTAGTCAGGGTCCGTGGAGAAGGGCCCGAGTCAGGTCAAGCAGCGAATATGACGCAGGTCGTGCAACGTTGACGCTCAGAGATCTCGTTCCGTGTCCATCAAATTCCTGGAACAGCAAGAGCCAATCCAGCCACGGACGAAGGATCTGCTGTCGAAACCTGACAACTGAGCGAAGCTGAACAGATATCGACGTCGGTACCCCACCGTCCTCAGCCGTCCGTTGGTGAGGGAGATTGTGCCTGCGCAGGGAGATTCCTGCGTCCGATGGAGATTTGGCGGAGCCGAGCCCATCAAGCCGCTGAAGGCGAAGCGAAGCGAAAGCAGAGGCCAGCTGGAGATGGAGATGGGGATGGAGCTGGACCCGAATGAAGAAGATCGTGCAGGACAAGAAACCTTCGACAGAGACGACAGCTCGCCAGCCGCCCAGCGTCCCAGGGGTGGAACTTGTCCGCAGAGTGACAGACAGCCCACCTCTGGACCTCGAGGAGCCCCACTGCCTCCAGAACGCCTCCAGAAGCCTGGAGATGAGGGCCGTTTGTGGGTTCGCTTTGACTTGGCATTTGCAAATAGGTTGCTGGGAGGCCCGCCCACGACGGCGCGTCGTCGTGGTTTTTGGTGGCACCCAGCGTGAAGTTGCGACCAAGACGACAGGCTGGCCACTCATGGCCCTGCCGCCTCGCCCGAACGCACAGAATTCAGTGGTGGGGATCCCAGCAAGCAAGACCGCTGCGCAGCATTGATGGGGTTTGAGTGGAAGAGTGCAGTGCGCGGTTGTTCCCCTTCTTTTGCCACAGCCTCGCGACGACGGTCTGTTCGATTTACTGCAGGTGGCCAGCTGTCTCTTCGCTGTCGCCGAAGCGCTAGGCATTAACAGCATCCATGGGTTTGCAGGGCGCGATTTCACGCAGCAGAAAAAAGACTGGAGTGTCCCCGGAATCTGGCCGACCCCACCGCGCCATCCCGTCCCCCTCGGCGGCTCTGGCTTCGGTCCTCATCCTCTTTCGACAGCAACGTCCGGCCGAGGTCCGTCAAACCGCCGCCGGCCAGAGACAGCCCCGACGAGGCTTTGACGAGGAGGCGAAACGCACAAAGGCCGTTCTGTAGACCGCGGCTGCGACGCTGACAGAGCCACGGAATGGATGCGACAAAGACTGAGAATTGGTCCAGCAGATGCTGCACAGTGACACGACTAGCATGGACAGGTTTCCGAATGGGACACCGACATTCCGCCCCGTTATCCCTGTAAGATGATTGGGCGCTTGATCGGCGGCTCAGAGTTCAGTGCGTTCGTGGGTGTTGCCGGCCGAGAGACGCCCACGGCCGGGCAGGTGGCAGGCCAGTTTTTGAACAGGCTTTCCGCAGAAAACGGCGGGTGCCTGGGTGCAAAATTCTGGATGGTGGCAGAGCGAGGAAAAAGAAAACCCATTTGCATCGTCTCTCCCAAAACAGTCAGTCGCTCCTGTTGCCCAGCTTCGCGCTTCGCTGCCAGCGGTACGGCTGTAGGTAGGCAAGACATGACCGGGATCCCAAGGTCTTGGTCTGCCAAGTTGCCGCCATCATCCCTACAGCGGATATCTCTCACGTGCGAGGGACGTGGTCTTCCCCAGATGATCCCAAATGAGACATGTCGTCGTTAAACGAGCCTCATCTGCGAGAGAGAGCCAGGGCTGGGAATGGGGAAGGGGCTGGTGGCGACGGGGTGTTATCGAGTTTTGGTTTCAGCGATGATCACAGAGGGAGAATCAGAATCAGAATCAGGCCAGGCCAGCAAGATGTGCCGTGGTGGTGGTTGGCGGTGCAGTGGTGGCAGCATGCCGTCCCGTCCGCCTTGTGGGTTAAAGTCGGTGAGTTTTGGATTGGGGTCGCATCGGCAGTGAGTGAGGGGATTTCTGGCTCGGCGCATCGCAGCAGCAAACGAAGACGAGACAGCGCCGTGAATTCCAGTCAACCAGTCCCCAGTGATCCGTCTTGCTGGGAGTGGACAATCGGGCGCCGCGAATCGAGATAACGAACCACTTTTCGACGAGCACAGACGCGCTTGTCCCCAAAGGGTATCCTTGCTGCATGCCATGCTTCAGCATCCCTGCGCTTAATCAATCGATGCAGGGTCCTCCTTGCCCATTGGCTGTCGCTTTTGCGCCGTTATCGCCGTCCTCTGATTGGCCCGTTTGTCAATTCAATGTGAATGCACATCTGCCTCAGGCAGCCCGTCGTCCGAGTGAGTGGCTGACACTGGCCAGGGCAGCGAGAGCTCCCAGCTTCCGCCGAGCAAACAGCTCCTTCTCCTCCGATTCCGGGGTTCCCAGCCGAGTTGGTTGGGCGCAACTGCTCGACGGCCACTGGCTGAGCTGAGCTGAGCTGACTCGCCGCCTCCCAATCGCTGACAATGGAAGCGGGAGGTGAACTGGCGTCTGCACTCTGCACGTCTGCAGGGCGCTCAGCATGTGACGTCGCTGCACCGGCATCCCTCGTCGGCGCAGTCGGTGACCGCTGCTCACCGCCTAGTGACATACCACCCATTCCAGCTCAGCCGTGCGCTTCATTCCAAGTGGCCAATCTGCAATGGCCACCTTATCCCGGCCGGGTATGCTATCCGACCAGCTAACCAAGGCGACGGATGCCCTCCCGGGAACGCCTTCCCATCGTCCGGTCTGAGGGTTCAGGAAAAGCAAAACCTCGTTGCCAGCCAGAGATTGAAAGAAAGGAGAAATTGCTCGAGATGGCAGGTTGTTACGGATAACGGACGGACGACGTTGGGATGTGTCCTGCCCGGCTGCCGATCCGTGCAACCAAGAACGGCGCGCCGGTCGCTTCAGTCTCCCCCTCGCGTGAATTGCGCACCTTTTCGACGATCCCTTTCCCGTTCCTCTGTCCCAAACGTTCCGTGACGTTTAAGGGGGATTTTCCAGTGATCGCCCGCACCCGAAGCGAAAGGAATGCGAGTGTGCCGGTGTTGGTGTGTTGGTGCGTCGGGGTGTGTGTGTGTGTGTGTGTGTGTGTGTGTGTGTGTGTGTGTGTGTGTGTGTGTGTGTGTGTGTGTGTGTGTGTGTGAGACGGCCTGTCTTCCCCGCGGAAACGGTTCGAGAGCAAGCTTCCGCGCGTGCGCTCCCCAGCTATTCGCAGCCAGCTAGCCGTTTGCCCAACACCACCACCATGAACATGATCTCCCAAACCCCTGGCCGAGCGACAAGCCCGGCGGCCGTCTTACATCGGTTGCACGGTCGCACCGGGGCCTAGCAGTCCCCTTTTTTCCTCCTCCCGTCAGTGTGGTGTACTGCATGCACATCATTGGAATGCCATGACGTTACCGGGAGCTGCTCTTCTTCCGCTCTGGGCAGGTTGACACGGGATCGCTCGATGAATCGAGATTAAACAATGGACTTTTGCAGCCGTGCAAGAGTCAGTTCCTTTGCGATGTTCGTCCCTTTGGCTGGTGCGATTGACTTTTTCCCCCTCGGATTGACAGGTTTGATGATGATGATAGGAGACTCCGAAGCCTTATCAGACCAGACATGACGTCGATGCGGTGCCATCGAGGCCGGGGGTTCCTGAGTTTGTTTCCGCCAAGGCAGGACGGCCCCCGATGGCAGTGAGAAGGTTTTGACGCAGGCAACCGTGGGTCAGAGCTCTGGGTGTGTCGAAGGGGGAGGGGCATTGGCAGCTTCATCGTTTGCCATGGGAAAGAAGCAAAGCAGGTGCGGGAGGGCGTTCAGAGGCAAGAGCTCCTGTACCGACTGAGACCCTCACGGCCCACGTGCCATTAGTATCTGGGGGTTTCCAGAGTCTCAAGATGAGGAAGGAGTGGCCGTTCAACTTGGAAATTAGAGAAGGTGCTCTTCGGTCGCAACCTCTGAGATGGACATCTACAGAGTGGTCACTTGGCAATGTCCAGCGAGCCACAGTCATGGCTACGAGCACCAACCCCACTTCAGAATAGCAATGCGGTGAGGACGGTCTGAACTCAAAGTTGTAAATCGTCTCATCAATACTCTGGTGCTTAAGATACAGCCGGTTCACACCGCCTCTTCGAGTCATTGAGTTGAGGGTATCGCAGCCTCTCACTCCGAGAAGCCAAGGTCAACATGACAGCCCATATCCTACGCTTCCTACCTTGACACGCCAATCACTCATCAGATGTCCTGCTCGCGTTCCAAAGCTCCCTAAAGATACCGCCCTCCTGATCCTTCAATACACCCGGCGCACCCTTCTCTACCACGCGCCCCTTATCCATGACCACGATGGTGTCGCAATCCATCACCGTGTCTAGCCGATGAGACACCATGATGACGGTGTACCCCTTGAACTCGCGATGGATGACGTTGTGCATTTCCACCTCGGTGGCCTTGTCGACGCTTGACGAGACCTCGTCGAGCAGGAGGATGCCACCCTCGGCCCCGTTGCGCCCCCTGACACGACGGCGGAGAACGGCCCGCGCGAGACAGAAGAGCTGCTTCTGCCCCGCGCTGAGAGCCTCTGAGGGAAGTTCGGCAGAGAGGCCACCACGATCTTCGATTGCTGCGGAAAGCCCGACTTGTTCGAGAACGCTCCTGCATTCTGCTTCATCTGCTTCACCGAACGGGTCGAGGTTGTCCTGGACGGTCGAGCCGTCAGGAAGGAAGATGGGGTCTTGGGAGACGGCGATGATGCGGCGGCGGAGGACGTCTCTGTCGATTTTGCTAGCGGGGAGGGAATCGATGGTGATATCGCCGTCGGAGTCTGGAAGAGGGTTGAGGAGGCGGAGGAGCAGGAGCACGAGAGAGGATTTCCCACTTCCCGTGCGTCCGCAAACGGCGACCGTCTCGCCGGCGTTGATGGTAAGATCTAGATCACGAATGGCGAGTTCATCCCTAGACTTTGGGTCCTCAGGGTCGCCGTACGAAGCCGAGATGCCCTTGATTTCGACTGCGCCCTTCTGAGGCCAGCTTTCCTCGGGCATAGTGTCTTCTTCCGGCCCCGTTTCCGGCCTGACTGTATCATGAAAGGTCTTGATACGTGCTACGGCGCCAATGCTGGTTTCTACCGAAGTAAACGAGGACGCGAGCATAGTGAGCGTGTCGCTCAACCGCATAATAGTCACAAGAGTTGCACCTGTGTATCCCGAGTTCGCTCGCAACTGTGTCGACAGAGTCACGACAAGAATAGCAATGGCGGCGACAATGAGCCTTAAAACGAGCGCCAGCCAACGCTGGATGAGTGCAAGCTGATACGCTGGCCTTTGGCTGGTGTCGAGTAGACGGTTGTTGACCGAGACGTCGGCGGGTATAAAGCCCAGTGCTCGCACGGTGGCCAGACCCTTGAGAGTGTCGATGAAGTGAGAGCTGGGGTGATGATTAGCTGAGGCGAGTGAGTTGAAGAGACATGCGACTTACTAGAGAGGGCCCTTTGCCTCGAGATCCAACAGCCGCAACTGCCTCGATGTCCGCAGGTAGAACCTCTGCACCGAGACCACGACTCCGATGAGGAAAGGGTAGGTGATAACCAGCCAGGGTGATGTGGTTGCAATGATGAACAGCATCCCGATTGCAGTGAACAGCCCAAAGGAGAAGTTGATGAACGCCATTGGAAGCTCTCCGTCAATCAAGTTCATGTCTTGGGCAAAAAGGCCGGTGATGGTGCCAGCGTCAGTCACGGTCAAGTACCTCAAAGGCGCGCCGATGAGGGTCCGGAGGCTCTGCTGGTGAAGCTTGGCCCCTGACTGGTAGATCATGATCCTCAAGCAGATAAATATGACCATGATCATGGAGACGAGACACAGCACTTCGAGGAGGGCGTATACGCCCAGGTAGTATGCTTTGCCATGCTTCGGATCCGGTGACACAATGTCCTCAGACCAGAACTTGAGCCAGATGTTGGGAAACGCCGTGTTGAAGCCGTAGGCGATGCACCAGAAGAAGTATCCTGCGAGCACCAGCGGCGACATGGTGCCGAACCAGTGTCCGTAGACCGACGTGTCGCCCACCTGGCGTGCCTTGTCTGCCTCCTTCTCCAAGACGGACTCGGCAGTCTTTGTCTTTGTCAGAGCGATGGGCTCAGGTTCGTCTACGTCGTCGTCGTCGGCACCCGCGGAAGCTGCCTTTTCCTCCGAGACCTTGAGGCTCTCAATGTATTTTCCGTTATTTTTCAGATCGGCGAAAGAGCCTTGTTCAACCACGGTGCAATCTGTACCGAGGGCAATGATGTGGTTTGCTGAGGGAAGGTGTCTGACAGAGTGAGTGCAGAGCACTGCCGTGACCCCTCTGCGGCGAACGATGCCATCAGAACCAAAGACGCGGCGGAAAACATGCTCCTCTGTGTTGGCATCGAGGCCGCTAAGGATGTCGTCGAGGATGAGGATCTCGGTCTCAAGGTAGAGGGCCCGAGCAAGGGCAACCCGCTGTCTTTGGCCGCCGCTCAATGTGACGCCGTTGCTGCCAATCTTGGTGCGATCGCCCTTGGGCAACGTTGCCAGGTCCGCGGACAACATGGTGGCGTCGATGACTTGTTTGTAGCGCTCCGGGTCCAGGGCAGAGTGTCCAATGATGTTGGCCTTGACTGTGTCGTTGTAGAGGAAGGGGGACTGGTCGCAGTAGCCCACATTGCGGCAGCTGACCCCAAAAGCGACTTCGCCGGAATTGTATGGTGTCTCGCCCAGAAAGGCTTTCAACAAAGTCGACTTTCCTGAGGCAATCGGTCCCACAATGATGGTGAGGGAAGAGGCGGGAATCTTGATGTCGATTTTCTCCAAGACGTTCTTGCCCTGTTCCCAGCCGAAGGAGCCTTGCGTGATCGTAATTGCGGTGGCCTCAGAGTCCGCTGGAACGTTCCCGTTCTGCTTGGCTGGGGGCATCGATTCAGGGGTCTTGCGGAAATCCACGCGCGCCTCCTTGTTGAGATATGTTTGGATACGGCCTAAACAGGCGAATGCTCCAGTCATCATCGGAAAGGTTTGCAGCAGTAGTCCCAGGGGGCCGGCGATGAGCATCAAGTAAGCGATGGACGTGAAGATGCGAGTAACATCCAGGGTCGACGAAGTTGTCGCAAATGCCACCGTCGGCCCGAGGAGGGTTGGCGTGTAAGAAGCAGCGACAGCGCAGATGATCATGGAGCGCCATCTCCCGCCATCATGGAGATCCTGGAGCCGCAGTTTGAGAATCATCTTCTCAACCGGGCCAGTCATGGCGGAAACCTTCAGCACCTTCATACTGGAGATGGACTTGGACGTCACGCCCACCCGCTTCTGGATAGCCTTCATCCACACTGCCTGACGTGACGCCGAGGCGCCAGCGATGACTGCGGCGATTGCGAAGCAGATGATGACGAGAATGATGGGTGACACAAAGGCAGCGCCAATCTGGCGCTCGAGCAGCCAGCATGCGATTGCAATCTCGATGGGGTTCGCCCAGTATTCGTGGAAATGCTGGATGCCACCCTTGAAGCGCTCCACATCGGCGTTCATGAGCGTCAAGGCCGCGGAGTCGTCTGCGGCGGAGAGCTTCAAGACTGTCGTTTTGCGATACACGGCAGACGCAAGCACTCCCCTGGCCATGAAGAGAGACCGTTCGTGCAGGTAAAAGTGCAGCGCCTGACAGGCTGCCATGCCGACGTAGATGAAGAACGCCGCACCAATGAATGCGTAACCCTTGTTCGGCGAAGAAGAGTCTGCGGGCTCTCCGAGATAGCTGAGGAGACCTTGAATCAACAGAGGCTGGCCAAACATGAATCCGATTCGAAGGGCCCGGGGGACGACGGGCAGGATCAAGGGGATCGCAAGGGTACGAAACAAGCTCCTGGCGAGGGGATGCGACTTGCCGACGCTGTTGTTTCTCGCAAAGTGAGGCTCAAACTTTGCGTGCAGAACCTCAGCCGTCATGGTATCGTCGAGGAGGTAGAGGTCGCTGATTGTGAGAATTTTGCGGTACCCCTTGATGAAGAGGCCATTCAACCAGAAGAATGAAGCCAGCTTGATGATGCCGCCAGTCGCTTCGGGGCCCTGCGGCTTCTGGTCGACATACCATGCAAGGGGCTTTTGGTGAGACTCCACGACCAAGATTGCAGCCTTCAAGACGAGTGATATGAGGGATGTGTAGGCTTGCTGACGTTCGGCATCAGACTCGGCCGAAAGCCACAGGGTTCGTGAAAGCGGAACGTCGAGAACGAACGTCACCAGAAGGAAGATGCTGAGCAGAGTCGATGGCCGGGGAGAACGGGCATGCTCCAAAAACGACAGCGGCATCATTGCAAGACCGACAACGAAGACCATCGCATCTGATGCGACTGACGTAGTCGTGGTCCATGACGTGCTGCGGCTGGTCAAGAGCAGTTGATGGAGGCGGAGTACGGCGTATGCAGCGATGAAGAACTATATGGTGGTCAGAGAAGGCTCAGAAACGAAGGTGAGCAGTACTTGCGATTTTCAGCCATTGAAACTTAGGACCTGCTGCGACTCTGGGCCTGCGGAGGAGGACGAACAAGCGCGGCAGGGCAGCCACAATGAAGACGGCCGCAGGGACGATTGTCAGAATCACCTGCTCGAACTTGATTGTCAGGTCGAAGTCATCACGACAACCGTGGACGACGGGACCGAATGTGTCGTCATTGGCGCAGGAAGACTTCATCGCGACGTGATGGGAAGGGAGACTTGGCGTATGGCAGCCTGGGCCGACGCTCGTTTCGGTGAAGCTGGACGAATTTCAATCGGTGAGGAGCATTCGGCGCTGTAGGACGAACTGAGGCCAATCTAAAAACAGGAGTGAGCGAGATCAGACGCGCCTGACTGGACAGCACCAGGGCTACTCGCGGAAGCATAAGTAGCGACTCGTGCGGCGCAGCAGCGACTGAGAGTGAAGCTGTAATCGTCCGCCCGCGTAGATTGTAAAGGGACTTTGGTTTATTTGGTTAGATCGGTCTAGCGTATCAGTGTCGGGGGGGGTGTTCCTGTTGTCCCGATGCGGAAGGCGGATATGGATCCATCCCTGCGCGGTGCCGCGATCCCGTTTGGTGCCTGAGACATGGAGTCGGTAGTTAGTGCTCACCGAGCAGTGAGCCGATCTGACTACAGCTATGATAGGCTCATGGCGGCGTCCGTGTGAAGGCATCGCGTGTATTGAAATGGCTGCAGCAATGGGCGCTCTTATTCGGGGCTCTGGATAGCTTCTGTGAAGGTGGGTCACTGGGAAACTCCGTGCCGGTAGCGACGAGAAGTGTCATCGGTGTGCCTCATGCAGAACTCGTCGGCAAGACCTATGTCGGGTTGCCAATGCGCCAGAAAGAAGGAACTTCTGTGAATGTCGAGATCGATTAAATGCTCCATCCGATGATGAGCCCCGCAGTACCGGCAGATACCCCACAGGAGCTTCGGCGCTGAGACCCACATCGCCGGTCTGCTCCGGGCTGTGCGTCCCGGTCATTGCCCGTTGCGCGTCCGATCAGTGCTATCGCAGTCCGGAGTTCACTCACCGAGGTGGAGTGCGCCATGTCCCTCAAGAAGTGCACAACGTCCAATCCGAAAAGTCCCGACGACTCAACCCCCAGTCCCCCGTGTTGCTCCGCCCTTGACAGCTATTGAATCAGACCAGCATGTCATTGCCAACAACCCCAGGATGCAGTGGGGGCGGGATCGACGTGAGGACATTCGTATGGCAGCGCGCCCATGGGAGATTCCCGACCCCAGGCCCGTTTCATTCCATTCCCGTCGGGGCGTTTCAAGAATGAGCCTTTGGTTGCATTGGCTGCCAGGGCGATCGCTGACTCGCTGGACCACCACACACAACATGCGGAGCAACTGCAGCGCCCAAGACATCTGGGCAAGGGTCGAGCCCCCTTTTGTGCTATTTTGACGATCAACTCTCACGATTGGAACCTATTTTTTGAGCGTGGGGGTTCATCGAGAGACAACTCATCGAATGCCAACCCCATGGGCCGTCCGGGAGAGCGACCTTCGTCTAAATAAAGGCACCTTACCTCCCCTTCTTCGTCTGAGACGCGGACAACGTCCCGCTCACAACGAGAAGCCAAGAGATAATTGAAACGTTCATCGCCAAGCATACGGCGAGACCGCAGCCTGAAAGCTTTTTTCTCCTTCATCGCCAGACGGATAGTCCCCCAATTGCCGCCGCGATGGCCCCCCAAAGAAACCGATAATACCCAAAACCCGCCAAGCTGCTGCCAAGTCCTCGGGCCACCAGCCGATTGCACCGCCCGACGTCCGAGGCCGAGCCTCAACGTAGACCTCCAAAATAGACAAGACGCTCCTGGGTATATTCATAGCAAAGGGGTGAGAGGCATGACGGGTAGGGGGCAAAGATGAACCGAACCAGACGATGTTGTCGAGCAGAGGAGTTGGGGGAGGCTATCAAATTAACTGACGGGAGATTCGACACAAGAGCCAGGGGAGAGTCGAGCTAGAGTCATTCCTATGGCATTTTGACGCAGCTATGAGGCCCGTAGCTGGTCACGCTGGTCTAAGCACTGAGCGTAGAGTATCGTCCCAACCGCGTCCCAAAGGCAATTTCATAGGCTTCATTCAGTCCAGGACATCCAGACCCCATAGAAACGCTTGGCAAGCGGGAACAGAAGTTGCATCGAAGCCCCTGGGCCAGGCCTATCTTGAAGTCACACTTTCCAATTGTCCAAGATGCTAGGAGGCTGGGCTTTCGCATGCCAATGTTGACTGGGCAAGAGCCAAGCAATGAAGTTCCCATAAATATCACACACTTCAATTTCATGGACTTGTGCGACAAGCAGGCCAAAGTATATAATCAACACAGACGCACATCTTCAATCCCATCTCATCCATCATCAACCACCGTCATCATCAAGCCTAATCTTCATCCGAACGCCAACCTCATCGTACTCACACCATCACCACACAAATCAGTCAACATGCGCGGCATCTTCATCACAGTTCTCGCCCTCGTCGCGGCCTCCGCTGCCCAGTTCACCGGCCCTTGCACAGACAGCAACTGCGGTGCTTCTGGCGAAAACTGCGAAGCCGAGGGCCGCCAGTGCTTCCCCTTTCCCAACGTCAACCCCGCGCTCCGCGAGGGCTGCGTCTGTGGATCTGGCTAGGCCATACCCGACGCTGGAGTTTCAAAAGTGTAAGTGATGTCTGATCATTCGGTCTCGAGCCTGTCATCTCATCATCCTCCCAGGTTTTCCGGCCGCCATAAGAATACATGCATCCTGGATACACGGGTTCAGGACTCGGGCTGGCTTTGATTTGGATTTGGCAGAGCGAAGCGTTTCTTTGAGCATCATCTATTTAGCATACAAGATACTTAGCGCAGACTAAGAATGAATAGCCGGTATTCTTCGGCGCCAGACTGTTTTCAAATCAAGCCCGGTCCTGGCCCGGGTCTCATTCCAGACAGTCTCAATCTCGAAAGAGGCTTTCCTCTACTGAATGCTCGTGATTCGCGCAAACGCAACTTCCCATGATCGACGAGTCATTCGATGCTCGTGCCAAATCTTGGCTTTCTCCAGCGGACATCATACCGAACCTGGACCAGGCCAACACGGCTTTGAGCTTGTCTCACGGGCTTGAGTGAGGCCAGACCCGGCGAGAAGATGCGGAGAAGTCACGGTGTGAGATGCGATGACACGAGCCAAGACACCCACAGATCAGGACTGCCTTGATGAGTCGAGCAAAGCTTGAACATCTCAGCGGCACTTGTCAACCACCATCAACTCATGTCCATTGAACCCAATGACACGAGGATGGAATTCAGCCTACGTCAATTGACCTAGGAAGTCTCAACATCCACCCAAGGCCCCATGAGCTTGCTCAGGTCCGTCTCCGAGACATCCCACTCTCTCTGAATGACCTCCTGAACCCACTTCCCTCGAGGTTTCAGACTAAATTTGAACTCTGAGGGCGCCGTCATGAACCCCGTCACCTCCATGGCCATCGAATCGACCGCGCCGACGGGTTCAACCTCAAAGGCCCAAAGCAGACTCGCAACAATCATGAAGGTGTTGTCAAGAGCCACCCTCTTCCCCAAGCAGCTTCGTCTTCCATGCCCAAAACCCGCCAACGGAAGGTCCGTACGAAGCTTTCCCTCTCCATCTAGCCACCTCTCTGGAACGAAAGCGTCCAGATTGCCGAATGATTCGTCAAAGACCTTCTCGTCTCGGCCGATAGCCCAGGCATTAGCAAATAGAGTCGCCCCCTTCACGATTGGCGTGCCGAAAATCTCGTCTTCCCGATCCGCTCTCCTGGGGATGCTGCCCGGCGCGATTGGCCTCCAGCGCACCACTTCCGACACTATTGCGTCAATGTACACGAGATTCGATCGATCTGTGAACCGCGGCAAGCGGTCTCGACCAACAAACTGGTCCAAGACAGCGTGTGCCTTTGCCACAAAGCCCGGGTTGGCATGCGCAGCGACCAGAAGCCACAGCGTCTGTCCCGGGCTCGTCTCCATTCCGCCCGAGATACTGGTCGCCAGCGTGAAGGCGAGGTCCAGATCCGGCACAGCCTCAGTATCAGGATTCTTGGCGGCGATAGCGCGTGCCTGCTTCGTGGCGTTCCAGCCAGGCTCGTTCATTGCGTTTTCCAGGAGATGAAGGTAGAGGTCTCGCTGTTCGACGAAAAGCCTGTTCGCAGCACGGTGCCAAGGGGAGATGATTGCTGGGAGATGCCTCAGGGGCGGGATGAAGTCGACGAGACTGGGGTTGGCGGCAACGTAGGTCACTTTGTGCTGGACGTGGAGGATCTCGGTGAACAGAGGATCGCTGTGAGCTGGCACCCGTATGCCGTAGTGCAGTCCGAGGATGACGCTGGCCTGGGTCCGCTCGAGCAGCGGGTAGAGCTCCGTGCTGCTCATCACTGTCCAGTCACTTCCTTGCACGGTATTGACAGCATCTCTGAGAAGCTGCCTCGACTCCAGCTCCATGAGTGGCTGGACCCTCGGCGCAGCCACGGCTCCCAGGCTCGGCGACAGCATGCGGTGATGTAACTTCAAGTGCGCGTCGTAGTCATGCATCAACGTCATCCTCGACTGGCCTGGCGCCGAATCGGTAATCATCTCCATGCTCACAGAGCTCGGCCGGTTGCTGTAGAGGGCACTGTGCTTGCCGAATAGCTCCGTCGCCGCCTCGGCCGTGTTGAGCACCACGAACGGCATGATGCCAAAGAGCTTCGGCGTCCCGACCGGTCCCTGGGCTCTGGTCCATGCATCCCAGTTCAGCATTGGTCTGTCTACCGGTGAGCTGTGGAGGTCACCGATGATAGGCAACTTGAGGGGCTTCGGTGATTTGTCATTTTTGGCCCTTCCTGACGCGAGAAACAGGCCCGTCAGCAGAGCGACAGCGACCAGGACGGCCAGAGTCGCGTCCACAGCCATGGCTTGGTGTACGTGAGGCGCAACGAGCAGAGGTGTTGGCACATGATGAGGGAGGGATAAAACGCGGATGGAGCAGCTGCGATTATTAATAGTGACCGCATCATTCGAGTGATGGTGACGGTTGCTGTACGCCTATGGAGATGCCGGCTTAGGCTCTCGATACTACCCTGCGACGGTGGTAAGCACGGGGTATGCGCCGAGTGAAGTACCCAGAATAGGTGAGACGGGCGCAACCAGCCGGGGCTGCTGCATGGTTGGCTGCGGTGAGTGGATTGATGCATCGGACGAACTGCCAGGACGTGTCGGTACCCCGCCCCGGAAGCGACGCCGGGTGGGGCCGGCGTGCTAGGCCGGCGGGCCGCATTGGCACTCTTAGTGTACCCGATCAGTCCCGCTAGCATCGGCATTCAAATGGGACTGGACACTTGATTGCAGACGAATTGTATCATTACCATTACTACGGAAACCATCGCGCTTACACTTTCTGACCGTATACCACATGGCTGCGAAGTTCAGCTGCTACTCTCGCGACCAATGGAGGGGTCATCACTTACAAGTTGCCATAGGAGTGGAAGGTGCCCGCTTTCAGTTCTGCGCGCACCTTGGCCAGCATGACGAGCACCTTCGCCTCGGGCCATTGGAGCACGCCGCAAAAGACGCGCAAGGTGAACGCTTCCAGTCCGTCTAGCAGCTGAATGAGGTTACACATGCCAATGTCTTTGTAGTAGGCGTCCTTGGGCCAGGGGCCAATCGGCCACTTGTGCACGACATGGCGGACGTTTACGAATCCGGCATCCCTGACCCATTGCTCGAGTTTGGGCCCTGGGCGGGACTCGCGCCCAATGCTCACGGTCGCGTCGATGAACTGGTTGTTCCATTGCCACGTGTGGTGTTCTTCCTTGTAAGAGCCGTCGTCGGACTTGAACAGAAAGTCATAGTCTTGAAATTCAGCCCATCCTCCGGGGTTCAAGTTGCTGCCACTTCTTAGCGACAAGGATTGCTGCAAGAGCAAGGCGACTCACTCATACACATTTCCCACCAGCTTAGGCCAATCGCCGATTGACCCAGCCAAGTATCGACTGAAAATGAAGTCAAACTTGGAAGGGTGCAGCCATGGGCTTTCGACGTCGTCAATCTCGAATTTGACGTTCGGTGGGGTCCTTTCAGTGTTAGTGGGTGGCTTAACAAGCGCTGTGATGTGCGCACCACTCTGGCTGGATCGCACTCAAGTCGTTGCCGATGACCTGCTGGCTTTAGCAAAGAGCTAGCAGCTGCTGCTAGAGGGAAAGAACGGCACCTCTGCATGATCGAATTCATCGCCCATCTCAATTGCCCCTGAATAGCTGACATTAGCGTGACTCTGGACTCGCGCAAAGGAGACCTCACAAATCCCTGTGCCGGTCCCAATGTCGAGAATCTTGTGAACCTTCTCCTTCTGTAGCGGGGCCAGGTAGAGCTCGTCATCAAGGGTCTTTCGAATCAATGCGTGGGTAAAGTCAAGGCGGTCGCTCTCATCCTTCCAAGATGTCAGGTTTGGCTCGAATCGGTGGCATCATCATACCTCATCGTTGGGGGCAAAGTAAGCTGATGGCCGCTGTCAGCTGCGGCAGGGAATCAAACGAGCCCATGTACCTACATCCTGATCGATAAGCGTGGTATCGCCGACCATGTTCCGTAGGGTAGTTGAGGACGCTCGAGGTCAACGTTGCCGTGTACGACGATCTGCCTCGTCAGCGTGTTTCTCGAACACGGCAGGGCACTCACATGCGTTCGTCAATGGTTGAGTCGGCGTCTGCATTCTGGTGCAAGTCAGCATGGTACGCCTGTAGATTCGCACGGCCTACATCTTGGTCAACCTCGAGCGGTCGTTCCTCTTCAGTAGAGCCTGGCGACGCCCTAGGGTCATCCGTGTCTTCGCACATTCTGAACCTCAAGCAACAAACAGGTCAAAGTCGGTTTCACCAACGCTGGGCAAGAGAAGCTTCAGCGGGGAGGTTTGAAAGGCGAGCGACGACAGACTTTGTACGGCATCGGCCGCCTTGCTCAGCCTGTCTGCCGCTCATCGAGGGCTGGGCGACCCATTTCTTGATGCAGGTCAGATGCAGAATCAGAGAGGCATTCCTTTTTCTCAGATTCACGCGCCCACCAAGTGATGTGACGTCCGGGGTCGGGAGCTAATCAACGGCTGCAACAGCGGGGCGGCCGGGCAGGCCCCGACGCTTTGATGCATCGAGGCCAAGCGTCGGGGCCAATCGCGACAGCCCGCATCCTTCCCCGGCCTGCAGGCAGAGTTCCGAGGACGACATGGGTGCATGAACCAGCTCAGTAATAAGCATTTCGTATTGACGAGAGGGGAAAGGAGTACGTGTCCTGGCCTTTCTGTCAGATGGAGATGTGATAGCAGCGGATGTGAGATTTGAAATTCAACGAGTCGAGCACCCGGCCTAAGTAGTTTGTTTTATTGAATGGTGAAATGGATGAAGGCATCGAAGATGCAATCTACTAGATGAACTTGTAACCTTTCACTCCATCACGACGCCGCCTCAGGCTCGGCTTCGGGCTTGCGTCCGTAGACCACGTGGCTGCAAAATGTCAGCAAACTCGGCAAAAGAAAGAGCTGAACACTCACAAGTCATTGTAGATGTGAAGCTTGGCGGACTTCATCTCCTTGCGTACGTGCATCAACAGCACCATGACCTCCTCCTTCGTCCACCCAAGGACGTCGCAAAATGCTCTCAGGCTGAACCCGTCAAGCCCGTCCAAGTACTGGATCAGATTTGTCAAACCAAGGTCCTTGAAATACGGGTCCTTGGGCCACGTTCCCATGGGGAGCTTGAACTTGCGGACAACAACGTCGACGAAGCCAGCTTCCTTCACCCACTTCTCCAACTCGTACCCTGGGTTTGGGTTGCGGCCAGCAGCGTTGCAGGCTTCCATCAAGTTCTTGTTCCATTGAGAAGCAAAGTGCTCCTCGTTCAGAGTATCGTCATCCGTGAGGAACTTGATGTTGTAGTCTTGGAACTCAACCCAGCCGCCCGGGTTGAGGTTTCTAGGCGGTCCGTCAGCCTCTTTGGTGTTAGTAAACTATGATGATGCATACTTGTAAGCCCGTCTCATGAGCAGGGGCCAGTCTCCGATGGCTGCACACATGTAGCGGCAGAAGATGAAGTCAAACTTGTGCTCGTACAGCCACGGGCTCTCAACGTCGTCAATCTCAAACTTGACGTTGGGCGGGCACCTAGCAGGAAGTTAGTCTTTGCCATACGATCTTGGCTGCAGCACCTTACCATGCCGGTTGAATGGCACTCAGATCGTTGCCGAGAATCTGTGACGGGAGTGAGTCTCGCCTGAACCATCCGCGGCTCGTTCGCATACCTCTGCATTGGGAAAGATCTCTGCCGCCTCGACAGCCCCTGCGATAGCGTCAGCTGCAGAAATTTGCCGCAAGCTCGTGACGTACAAATGCCGGTTCCCGTGCCGATGTCAAGAATCCGTTGTGTCTTTTCTCGCGGGACCGGGGCCAAGAAGAGCTTCTCGCCGTAGCTGATGAGCTTCACAATGAGTGTATGGTTGAAGTCAAGCCGATCCAGTTCGACCTATGAGGCAGGCATTCAGTGCTTCGTCCTCGTTGGTGATTTCCATCATTCACCTCGTCGTTGGGCCCAAAGTATGCTAGATATGGTCAGTGAGCGTTCATGTTTGACGGGGACAGTTACTTACACCCAGCTCTGAACGCGTGGAAACGTCGGCCGTATTCAGTAGGGTAGTCTGTCACGCTTGATGTCAAGGACGCCGTATAGGACGAGCTGTTCCGTCAGCGCATGTCATTTCAAGGAATAGAAAGCACACACATCCGATCGTCAATGTTGGCGGCATTCGCGGCAAGCTAGCATTGCAGTCAACAAATTGGATCTGGAAGCAATGGTGCCAGTGAACCCACACTCGCCGCATCGTCAGCTTCAATATCGACCAGCGCTTGAGGCTCGGGTGCGGCCGAAGGTGACGCAGTCGATCTCAACGGAGATGTGGGGGCTGGAGACGCCGCCGCCGCCGCATTGTTCGACGATTCGGCCATTCTGAAAGTTGATTTCCGTTACACTCGGGATGAGGGATTGAGTAGAGACACTTGGCCAGACAGGGGATTTTGTACTCGTCAGTTGTCGCGTTGCGCCAAGCCGTGCCCGCTGTTCAGCGGGCCGTTGTTTGGTTCTGTTGGTGCAAGGCAGCATTGAGATATGCAGGCAAACGTTCCATTTCACAGATCTGTTGGAGAAGAGCTCGCATGAATCCAGGGTGTAGAGCTAATCAACGACTTGACATCGTTTTATCAGCGGGGCTCTTCGGTGGTACGCTCTGCATTCGTTGCACCCAAGACCAATCACGCCGGGTCGCTTCCCTTTCCCCGGTTGTTGATAGACATGGATGCATGTGGATGTTTTTGTCATTTTGCACCCACAGTTCAGTTCGTATCCAACTTCTTCTTGTAAGAACAGATGCTGCGGAAAACCCAGAGAACAGAAATACTCAACGAGGAAGAGTATGGATATGATGTGGATTAAAAAAAAGAGAGAACAGGAACCCAGCCATCTGTTGATCTCACCCGAGAAGTCGAGACGTATCCCACGGGCCTCAATAAAGAGTGGGTGACACTTGCTCGTTGGCTCCGCAACCACAGATAACCTTCGGAGCCGGGCTTAGCTGCCGCAGCCCCGCTGTGCCCTCTATGTTAGTCCCCTCGTCTCAGGAGCCTGTGTGAATATCAAAAGTGACAGCCGAGGTTCGTGGTCGATGCTAAGCCTCTGCGGTCCAGATGCTGGACCAACGTCTCATCCAGTCTGGCTGTCATCTAGCGACATCCCACCATTCAACGGATCCAGGAACCAGGGAAACCCCTCTGCGTCCCACTCGTTGTTGAACATGGTCAAAGGCGCCTCGCCAAAACTGTCGATCCCGTGTCCAAAGAACCCGCCCAGAGAATCGAGACCCATGGCGTTGACTGAAGCGGAACCTAGATCTGGGCTCGGCAACAACTCGCTGAACCAGCCGTTCTTCTTGAGTACAAGCCTAATGGACTCGGCGGCAATGCGAGATTCCCTAGACAGAGACTCATTCTTCATCCAAGCGCCGAGGGAGTTCCACAGCGCTGTTTTGATGTCCTCTTCCCGGGCCAAAGCATGCTCATTTCCAGGCGCATGCAGTCCCTTGTACACCGCGCCGCAGAGGGTGATGCAGGCCGTCAGGAACGCGTGGTTCCCAATGAGCAACAGCTTGGCTCCCGCGAAGTGCAGCAAGCCTCCGACCATGGTTTCTTCGTTGAGAGTGTGTTGTAGCTGCAGAACAGAGAGACAAGAGTCCAGGCACTTCTTTCGAGAGTAGCTGAAGCTATCGCTTGCTTCGTTGAGATATTTGCGGTGAATCATGACCTCGCCTATACGGAACATGAGCGCCAAGTACAGCCTGTGCATGATCAACAGCGGCTGATCCGTGACTGACGCCTGCAAAGGCTTCATCTTCAGTGGCGGCGGGAGACTTTCCTCTGCCTCCCTCACCTGCCGATCAGTTGCCAGTACTTCGGTGTAAGCCGGCGGCTTGATTGACGAAGACAGATCGACTGCAGCCCCAACCGCCACCAGCATCCGCCTCCTCGCAATCAGTTGAGTGACAGCCGTAACCTCGGTTTCTGGCCTGCTGGGTGGGATCTCCTTGGTGTCTTCGTCAAAGTCCGAGTCGTGCAGGTTCCGCGGCTCCTCTGTGTCCCATTGGCCCGCACTAATCCTGCGAGGTATGCCTGTCCGCATGGACATCTGGAGGTCGCCCTCCAAACACTTGACCCAGTTTCGGCGTCGAATCTCCCCGGCAAAGGGAGAAATGCTCGGGAAGTGAGACGGATCTCTGTGGTAGCCCATCTGGAGGAGCAGATTCATGGATACGCCGTGGAGGATGCCGATGGTCTGCGTGACATCTCTTCGCGACGACAATTCGATGATTACGTACTGATAAATGGTTTCCCAGGTGTATTGGCCTCCGTTGGCATACTTTCCCAGTAGCAGACACTGTGCCGTCTTTTCGCGGTACTGATCGATCAAAGCCTTCGGATCTTCTACTTCAGATTTGCCGACGAGGTCGTACGACATGACTGCCATGCACATGATTGAGTACAACAAGCCCAGCCACATGATGGGGGTTTCGGATGGATTCTGACAAAACTCGGCGTACTAAAGAGAGTCAGTCCCTGAGCGAGCTTTGCGAGATTGATGCCTCCAACTTACCTCCCTCATGAACTTGCCGGTATGGAATGCGCCTATTGCTTGAATGAGCAGGTGATGAAGCAAAGCATACGGGGTTTCACAAACCTGATGCCAAGTCCAGAGAGTTGAAATAGTGCGAAATGTAGCGGTCCAAGACTTGCTTCGGAGGGATCGCGTCTAGGATCTGTGCCCTCGAGGCAGATCGAACGCTGTATAGCAGTGGCATCTCCATGTCATCTTCTGGGGCGGGGATCGAGCCGGGAGTCGCACTGTTGGTCTGGATCTCCTCCTCCGCCTCCAAGTGGTCCTTCAACTCGGCGATCCCGTCCAGAATCGAGGCCCAGTGGCTGCTCCCAACATACCGAGCCTCGGATGCGTTCAGCCGGATGCTGCCACTCTCAGACGTCTTTGATGATTCACCGCGGGCTTCGATTGGCGTGCTATTGTCTGGTGGCACATAAGCTGCTGCGCTATTTCCAGTGAGCGCCGTCGTCACAGGAGTTTCGCGTGACGGCCCAGGGTCCTCCATCATCGTCACAACCAAGCTCTCGAGCTGGGCCAAGCGAGCTTGTAGATTTGCCCGCGGTCGAGCACTGGCAGCATGCTGAGCAATTCCGGCTGAGAAAGGGCCACTGTTGGCGTAAGTGCACTGGATGCCATGCTGGACGCACCTCTGGCAGGGTTGCTGTCGGTCACATTTCTGTCTGAGGAAGCCAAGCAATGAGCAACCATGCACATTCAATTCCCGAAAGTCCTTCCGACTCACTTGCGTTTGCGACAAGTTTCGCACACTAGTGTGGGTTTGTCTCGTCGGCGGTTTGGCGGGGGGCGCGGCCTCTCAGGTCCGGCAGAGGCGTCCTGGATGGATGCCATGTATGCAGCGACGTTGGGACAGTTGGTATGGTGTTTGGAAGATTTCTGGGCAGTTTTCGCAGTTGGCCCGCCTGTTTGCTCCGAGGCGTCTTCTGGGGAAGGAGATGGGCAGGTCGTCAATCCCAGCCTCCTTCCTGTCAGCGCACTAAAGTACATAAGCGGGTAGAATGGAGCGCCATGCCGCCTTCGTGCATAACAGGAATCTGACTGCCTATGCAGAAAGGGCCTAAAAGCAGCCAATGAGACCAAAACTCCGCAGCCTGCTGATGACGAGACTATTGATGATTCCCGGTGAGTTGAAGACCGTCATGAAGCCATCTGCAGATTAATCGCGAACACGCCATTGGTTTGCTTGATAGCTTCTATTCCAACCAAGAAGAAGATTGTATTCCATTAGAATTACGTGTGATCTGAAAGCCCTGCTTGTGAAAGAATCATCTTAGTCTAAGACCTATCTATGGATGCTCCTTTTTGTCTATGCCGTTAAAGTCAAAGAAATCATGCCTGCTTTATTGGCAAGAAGCTCACAAGCTCGTGGTCGTCTTGCTGCGCAGCCACCCTCCATACTTGTAGAAGAACATCGGGGCGGGCACGAAAGCCAGGGACAAGAAGCCAAGGAGAGTGTTGCCCCAGCCGTAGTTGAGCGTCTCATACATCTTGGTGCCTGCCAGAGGGAGGAAGGCGCCAAAGAGACAGCGTAAGAGGATGTTTGCGCCGAGGGCTGACGCGGCAGCCTCAGAGCCGAATACGTCGACCAGGTAGATTTGCGCAGGTAGCTACTCATTTCGTTAGCAAGCCGACATCCAACATTCTCCGACACGTCCTGGACTCACAATGACGAAGAATGCCCCGAAACCAATGAAGAAGGTGCCGATGATGGGAGCGATCCAGTGCACCTGGTAATGCGCGGTCCAACCATAGATGAAGAACCCGATGGTCATGACGGGAGCGAACCAAATCATCAAAATGAGACGATGCTCGGGAACGGACCGCCCCTCTGACTTTGTGCGCCATGCCGACACTCGGTCACTCAGCATGCCGAAAACGACGAGACTTGTCAACTCGCCGATGCCGATGCCCAAGTACGCCAGACCGACGAGTTCGGCTTCAAAACCGTAGACCCCCTGGAAGATTGGAGTGATGGTGGTGAAGAGGAGGTACAGCAGCCCGAAGACGAGACCGACGTAAAGGGACATGATGAGGACTATGGGTGAGAAGATCAATAGTTTCCCGGTTCGGACAAAGGCGCCGATGAGTATTTGGGACGAGGTGAGGCGGCGGTCCAGCTTCGAGCGCAGCTCCTGATTGCCGGTCTCGCGGCGGAGACGGTCGGCTTTGCGGGAAAGTAGGATGTTGGGATGGGTTTCTCGGAGGAATGCCAGAGCTACGAGCGAAATTACGCTGCTCTTGTCAAGATGTTAGCATTGTGACGATCGACGCGCCAGTCAGGGGTTGCTCACCATGATGGCCATGAGCCAAAACGTCCAGCGCCAACCCTCACGAGTCGACAGGAAGCCTCCTATGACTGGACCGAGGACCTTAAGGCACGATTAGCTTCGGAATCAATGGTCTATCGGGTGATCAACATACCGGTCCCATCAGGGGTCCAAGAGCAAACAGTGCTCCCGCAGGACCACGGTGCTCCGAGGGAATCACGTCCGCGATCGTACCGCCTCCAATGGTCAGAGGAGCAGACCCCGCAATGCCAGAAAGAACGCGGAAGATGAGAAATTGAGGCACCGTCTTGCTCAAGGCCGTGCCGACGATGAAGGCAATGAACAGGACGTTGCAGATGTGATACACGATGAGGCGGCCGTGCATCTCGGAAGCGGAAGAGATGATGAGCGGACCCAAGGCGAAGCCCAGAAGGTAGATTGTGACGGATAGTGTGCCGATGGTTTGGCTGGTGATGTGGATGTCTCGTACGACGTATTCCATGCCGGGCGCTATCATAGTGGCGGCAAGGTTGCTGAGGTCCTTGTTAGTTACCGGCTGGATTGCAGGACGATGCAGTGTGACTTACACGACGAGGGAGAGCAGAGCTACAATAACCACATGTCCGTACCGCAATCTTGTCGACCAGTTGAGCGGATTTTGGGGGTCTTCCGGGCCTTCCCAGTCGACAACGACAACGTTCTCATCGGCGGTGGTGATGGTCGGGGCATTGGAGCCAGCCTCAAGATCGGCTGCTTTCTGCTCTGCATTCGAAACCACCAAGGCTACCGGCGTCTCCATTTAGAGAGACGTTTTGATTTCTTCAATTTATTGTCGTAGTCGATTCAATGGTGCAAATGATTAGATGTTCAAGTTTTGAGTCGTAGATGTGCGGTGATGAGCTGGATGCAGTGAGAGGCAGTGTCACTTACCCGAGCCAAGACAGCCCAGTTAAATACACAAAGCTGGGAGTTCGTCTCACCAATACCGGGCCGCTCCGTTACCATCCGCGTGTCGTCCACCGAGTCGGAAGTGTGGAACGACGGAGCGCGGTGTCGGGGGGTCGGTGGATCGGCCGTCGGAGGGTCGGACGGTGAGATTATGGACCGTTCAGTCACCACACCACCGCATTATCTTGTCAGATGCCTTGGACCGATGGGGTTGGGCAAAACAGTAAGGCATGGCGTAAATCCTTCGGTTTTAAAGCGCAAGTGCATTAGTAATTTACATCTATTCTGCCAAACGCCTCACCCAGCCTTCAATCAAAACGCCTTCTTTCACACTTGAACCTAAGCGGATGGTGTCAAGTCGAAGTCCGGAGCGGCCCAACACCAAGCAATTTTTCCATCCTGAAATGAATACGTCGCGATCTCGTTGATCTTGACTGGCTCCTTTCCATCGTCCCCTCTTTGAAGGTTCTTATTTTCTGGAACTCCCTCAAGCGTGAGCCTAACAAAAACTTGCTGCTTCTCAATGTCCGTCACCATGTCTTGGACGTGGTACTTCAGCCCAGCTGTCGCAGGCAGGAGGAACTTTCCAAAGAATCCGACAACAACCTCGCGCGGGAGCGGGTTTCCATTCATCATCAACTCCGGAGTCATCATCTGCGGCACAACGACCGTCATCGCGCCATCGTTGTAGCTTTGGATGTAAGTGTGGTACGCGTCTTTCAACTCATCCGCCGACAGTTGCTTCTCCGAGACGGGAGGCGCGGTGGGCGAAACTTTGGCCAAGATAGGGGAACGCGGGTTCGGGCGGGTGTCGATCTTGTAGAAGCGTGAGATCTTGTTGTCGTCATTGAAGAAGGCGAGGACGAGCGCCCAGGTCTCAAATTGTGTTCCATCGGGGCCGACAGTCTTTATAATTTGGCGAGCACCAAGTGATTTTCCGTCCGAGTGGACGGCGACGGCGTCGATTCTGAGTTGCGTAACGTTGCGCTGTTCAATGTCTGC
Organism: Colletotrichum horii; assembly: GCA_027406005.1. Taxonomy (NCBI): domain Eukaryota; kingdom Fungi; phylum Ascomycota; class Sordariomycetes; order Glomerellales; family Glomerellaceae; genus Colletotrichum; species Colletotrichum horii. Next base: position 3,363,680 of record JANVYB010000001.1, on the reverse strand, counting down.
ACTGAGAAAACCAATGAACTCGTCGCTGCTTCCATGGTGTTCGTTGAATGTGATTTCGTCTTGTAGAAACTTTTTGGCGGCATCCCACTTCTTGTGATTGACACGGTCCAGAAACTCTTGGAAGGTGAAGCTGATGCTTTGGGTTGCCATTATGTGGGTTTTTTTTTGGCGAGTCGAGCTAATACTGGATTGCAAGATAAACCTCCCCATCGCGGGCTTCAGCGTGTGTCTTTATACTCGATATCCGTTGATCACAGCCTGTTCGGATGACAAACTTACTTCGAGGACGAGAGCACCGGCCGCATCGTTCGGAGTGGGGATTACCGGAATTGGGAGTCGGGTCCCGAGCCACACCGACGGGCCGGCCCACCCACCTCTGGGCCTCGAACTTTGCACCGGGAGCTGCGGTGATGAGGCAATGCTACGAAACTTCTAGGTTGCAGAACAGATATTCAATTGGACTCTGTAAGTATATCAAAGGCCAGCCGGAAGTGAGAAGGCGCTGGCGCGATCGGGAATTCTCCATCAACCCAGGTTCGTCTCGTGTTCATGTGACGAACATGTTCCCTGCCGCGTGGGAGACTCGGAACGCGCAACCTTTGGGCCAAGCTCATGGAGATAGACCATGCCGTATCATAAGTTCAGTTGAAGAACTCAATTTGACGGATAAAGGTGACCCAACCTCGGAAACGTTGCTGCCTAATATACCTCGCGTACAAGAAGAGGCACGCTAGTTGTTCATGAATCAGCAATCTCTCTCATCAAACAATAACAACAACAACACCATAAACCCTGGCCGTCAGGGTGCTTGCAGGTATATCCAAATAAATACCTATTCTTGAAATTGTATAAGCAGTGCAATCAAAGTTCGCACCTAGTCATCTCATCCCTCGCTTCCATTCTGTCGGGCCATCGCTCCGTTCTTACCTTTGCCCTTGTCAACCAACAGTTGGCTGCTCTTTTAAAGCAGCTCGTGTTGGTCACCAGGGCTACAAAAACGCCTGCCTAGTTCCCCCGGGAGGTATTGGTTATGTGAAGCTGGGGAACCCGGCCAATGAGGGGTGGCCTGGGCTTCTCGTCATGGCAGGTCAGAAAGTTACAGGACTTTCGTTGTTGCCTGCTCCAGGCGTTCACATAAGTCGACACAGACGCGTTTGGGTTGGGTACTTCTCCAAATTTGTGTGAGTACCTCGAGATGTGACAATTCTGTCTGTGTCGCATTTCTCAACCACTGGTTCAACCTGGCAAGCCCGCTAGATCGATTATGGGTGCCCTCTTTGGAAGCTGATAAGAGGAGAAGTACAAAAAGCAACGACGCCCGAGCTCTTTGTCTCCAAAATCTTACCCCTATTTAGACCACCTCAAACAATCAACAAGCAACTACATCACAAGCATCTTTCCAACCCTTACCAACTCAGAAATCTACCCAAACCACTCACGTTCATCATGGCCGCTGCCGTTGAGACTTCGCCCTATACCGGCCCCTCCCCGCGCCACATGATCGACACCCACACTCTCGCTCAGGAGATCATCAACCGCAACGACGACCCATGCCCGATTCTCGACGAAGACGAGCTGGCTCTCCTCTCCCATTTCGTCGCCGACCCCTCCCAAGCTGGCGCCCTGCTCGAGGCCCGCGGCCTGGCGAAGGAGCCCACCAAGTCTGGCAGCTTGGTGGCCTACGTCATCTCCCTTCACGGCACTGACAAAGCCGCGCTCACCAACGAGGAAATCACGCTTCTGAAGGAGTGGTTCGAGAATGGGCAGAAGGCCTGAGACTACTCGCGAACTATCGGGCAAAGCCTTGGGCAACGATGGTTCACTTGGACGAATAGCAAGTTACTTGATGTGATCGGTCGGTTTCGTGCCACGACGCGACAACTTTACATTAGGACTCTGTACATCGGCGTACTCTGTCACATGCTAGGATGACTACTAGAATATTTCTATGCTTCTGCTTTGGATCAAGTGCTCCTCCACCACAAGTGCCACGACTCCCGACACGTTCCATCTACTCTTTCTCGATCGCCGCCCCGGCGTGGGTATCGTCCGACCCGTTGTCCTTCAAGTCGACCTCTCGCACGCACGCAATCATTCTCGGCGTCTTCATCATCCGGGTCGTCGTACTTCGAGATGACTGCTCTCAAGCTGTATCCTTCGAGTCTTCGTCATCCGAGTCGTCATACTTCGACTAGACCTCCTTCGAGCTGACATCCGTCGATTCTTCATCATCAGGGTCGTTATCAGAGTCGTAATACAATTGTCTCTTGGCGGCTGCTAGTTTGGATCCGGTGAGCTTCTCGACTTCGGACTCTAGGAGCTTGTCATGGTTCTCCATGATGGCCTCGAAAGAAGTCGTAGCTGGATCAGACGGCGATTGAGTGTTCTCGGCTCTGTAGTCGTAGTTCTCCCAGATACGGACAATCTTGCCATCGACCTCGTACTTTCCATCCCGCATCTTTTGGGTGAACTTTCTGGTCCACGGAAACGGACCTCCTTTGTACTTTGCCGGAATGATCAATCCACTCTCAACCATCGGAAGCCATTCGACCCACGAGATGTTCAATCTGCCGGGAGGTTTGTTGCCGCGGTCGTGAACGAAAAGCTCGTAAAGCGCCTCGGGGTCATTGAATAGCTCTCTGGCAACTTCTGTGGCGCATTCATGGATGGAATGCCCTATGTCATTGCAGATAAAGCACCCTGGGATGACGCCGTACAGGTTTGGGAACATGCAGTCGATGTTGCGGTGGCCATAATGACCGCAGCTGCAACATCTGATGTAGCTTCCTTTGCGCTCAATAGCGTCTCTGCCTTTCGCTTTCATAAATTCCTCTTCTGCCTTGCTGTAAGTGACCTTTGCAAGGAAAGGGGGCTCAGTCCGGGCCCCCTCCTTCGCAGCCTGGTCCACAGCTTGAAGCTGCTGCTGCTTCTGTAGCGCTCTGGCAGCATTCGCAACCTGCGTGGCAACATTTGCGGCCTTCTTGGCAGCTTTTGACACTGACTTGAGGGCCTTTTCCTTAGCAGCTTCTAGAGCCTGCTTCATCTCGTGGGTTTTTTCTTCGCCCTTGCTGCTCTCTCTGAAGCCCCTTCTTTGGTTAGACAAGCCGCCGTGGTCGCCTTGGAAGCCATGGTGGCCATGGGGACCGCCTCTACTGGGGAAGCCGCTTTGCTGGCCGCTCTGGCTGAGGAGGCTGCGACGATGGTCGTCCCTCTGGCTTGGGAAGCCGTCGCGGTCGCTTTGGTATCCGCTTCGATAGCCGCCTCCGGATGTGTTGTTGACACCGCGCTGACTCTCGTTGCTGTAGTGAGACGAGCCGTCGTGAGGGGAGCTGTGTCGACTCACGTCGCTGGCATTGCCGTGGCTGGAGAATTTGCCTCTTTTCGAAACTCTGTCTTATAGCTCGCGATCGCGTCGCTTTTTGACGTTAGACGGCATCTTGACCGTGTTGTTGGTGCTGGGTGTCGAGATTGGGTTGTCGGGTTAGGTTGTTGACGCGAGGAAAACAACACAAGGTGAAGAAGGGGTTTTTCTTTTCTGGCCCAAGTCCGCAGGTTTTTTTTCCCCCCGCTTTGGAAAAAGACCTTATGGATCATCTATGCAAAGGAAGGAGATTGCGTGCGTTCCTAATTCTACTTTCAAATGTGATGTACGTTAAAATTCTCTCTGTAGTGTCGTCCTCACGCTGCTGTACTCTTCTGCACCTCAGTATTTTGTTACATAGCATTCATGACAAGTCAATGGTGCGTCGCAATTCACTTTGGCATGAAACGGAACGTTTGGCAAAACATTTATTCTTCCTGTTTAGCCTGATCTACTTTGCTGCCATGTGTGACTGTGTCTTGGCGCTTCATGGACTTGCGAATAACAAGGATGTCGTGTTCTCGCGTCTATGCCAAACGCCTTCGCTTCTCTCTCCACCCTCCCACTCCATTCTCCATGTTGAGTGCCTATCTCGCGCTCGCGGAGGTCTAACAAAGAGCTTTCAGGCCGCTTATCGATAAGCCCTGTTGAAAAAAAGCTGGCAGCTTGCCATGAGGCTGTACGCTGAGTGCTTGTCATCGGGGACAAATTTGTCGAGGTAGTCGAGCCTGCGCTTGTATTTGTCGGTCATCCATGAGTTTGCAGCCTGATTGCACGAAACAGGTCTGCCATCTACTGCTTCCTCGTATGTATCGTACGTGTCGTAGATCGGTAAAATTGCCTGATCGAAAGTCAAAGACCGGTCGTTGGTGTGCGGGCCATTCCACAGAAGATCGTCGAGCTGTTTCTCTCGAACGTCAGGCATCCGGAAAGTCCCCTTTAGAATCGCCGAGGTATCGTCAACAAGCTTGTTCTGAGCACCCGAGATGCGGCGTTGGGTCTCGGGGTGGCTAGCAAATCGATCGTCGTCGTTCTTCTGTGTACTGAGAAATGTGCCACACATCCTCAAGGTCGAAAGATCGTAAGCATTCCCGCTGATATTCAGCCAGTCAGCCAGTGAGGGTTGCCTGTTTGCGGGCACCATCACGATATTGCGGCAATATTGCTTCAGTTGCACCCAGACCATGGTGTAATCTTGCAAGAGACTCATGAGATCGTCCCAACGGTTCTTCTTGTAGCATAGAAGATACGTCACTCCCTCGTGGTCAAGCCAGGCGATCTGCAAGGCGGGATTGATCTTGTTGTTTGCAAGACGAATAAGATAAGCGCTCCTGAAGAGCACCTTCTGTTGAATGTTGGACGGAACTCGCACGGCGAAGGACTCTCCAGCTAAGCTATCCTCGTCACGAGCGAGTCCGGCCTTTTGGAAGATCTCCTCGCGCTCCATTCTACCTCTGTCAATGGCCTCGGCAATCATAGGAGGAATCTTAAAGATCTCGGGACCCGTCTTTCTGTTGAGCGTTTCCCACTCTATCGGCTCCTGTTTGGGATGAGGAGCTGGAGCCGGTACTTCAGAGACTGACGAGACATTGCATAGATCGGGCTTGGTCTCGAGCTTGATCTCTGGCTCGGGGCTGGGAGTGAGGCTGGCGCTAATTTTCACCTCGGCAAGGGTCTTTGGCTTGGGGTCAGCCGTTTCCTTGGTCAGCGAGTCACCCACGTCCTTCAGGTTCGAGTCTCCCTTCTGCTGAGATTCAGTCTCCTGCTTGGAATCCAACTTCATCTTCTTGCTGACACAGGGCCTTTCTGTTGCCTCCGATTCGGCTCCGGACTTGCGCTTCGAGGCCTGCTTGTCCTGGTTCGCCCCCTGCTTCTCCTCCGGGTCGTTCTCTTGATTGGGGCCAATCTTGACCTCGGTCTTCGCCTCATCCTTAGGCTTTAACTCGTCCTCGGGCCTGGAGTCCTTCTCCTTGGCAGCCTCGGAGTCCTTCTTCTTCGAGGCGTTCTCCTGGTCGGGCTTGGGGGTGGCGGGCTTGGGGGCAGCGGGCTCGGGGGCAGCGGGCTCGGGAGCAGCCGCCTTCTTGCTCTCGAGGAACTCGCGGTAGCCTTCGTCGAGATCCGCCATCTCCGATTCCCTGATGGACCAGGGGGCAAACTCCGCGGGCCAGGTCCTGTTATTGTACGCCTCTGTCACGGTGTCAGCCAGATGAACCGTTGGTGATGTAATAAACTTACTCAGTGAAAACGCGGTGATCTTCAGGGCCTGGTGGACGACGTATCGCCGGGGCACCCAGGTATCGTCCTTCTTGTTGTTGTGGATCCACTTGTAGGCATACTCGACGCTAGCCTTCCATTTCTCCTGGACTTCGGCGCTCTGCCACTCCTTGAAGGTCGTGGTGTAGATCGCCGCCCAGATCTTTCTGGTGAGGCAGCCGTCGGCGGCATCTTGGGGCATCCAGGTCTCGGCGCGGTTGTCGTTCTTGTTGGGCTTTTCGCCCGAGTTGGGGGTTGGCTTCGATGATGACATTTTGTCGTTGTTGTTGCTTTCACCAATTTCACGAAAACTCGTTTTGGTGATGCAAATTAAGAAGGGAAGGAAAAAAAAAAAAAAAACCAGGTCCCAGGTGAAAGCGTGGTCAGTAATTTTCGAGACTGACCTGCGTTTGCTGCATCTCGGTCGTCGGCCCCACCAAATCGGCCTCTGGCAAGGGGACAGGGGTGATCCGTCCGGCGGTCTGACCAATCAGAAATCAGGAGTGACGTTCAACGACAACAACAAGTTGCTCCAGTGCAGTCCATGTTTTTCTCATTGGACTTTTCCTTGAAATTCTCACAAAGGGCATTGAGAACTAAGGTTGCAAGGGCGTTCAGAAAATTTTCAAAGGTAGGGGGGAAAGAACTTATGGGATTGGGACGAAGCAATATCAAAGGGATTACCTATTTACCGCTGTCTACAGCTGCTCAAGTTGAGCTATTCTCCAGGATGCTCCCAGCTGTCCAGCACCGATTCTCAATTTGAATAATGTTTCTGCTTGGCTCAGACGAAGAAGTGATAGAGTGCATTCTCTGGGGTGATTCGTGACGTAGTCCCTGGCTGCATGGCCGCTTGCCCTAGCCTTTTATTCTTCGCGCTGCTGCGTAAGGATATAGGGCACATCAGACGTGGACGTTTTCGGCAACACCAGACTACCTTAGTCAACGTGGAATTGGGCACGTGTGGAGAACCTGTTGAGTTCTCCGGTCGTCCATTTCAAGCAGTCTCGTTCAAAGCCACAGCCACGGTGACCTCTGCTCCGGCAAGATGAATTTCTATTTCTTCTCTAGCGAGGAGCACGCGAAAAATTCACCTTATCATCATTAATATTGTTACTTCTCCCAACGAAAACTGATCGTCGTTAGTGTATTCTTATTAAGCTGGTTTCAGTCGCGTCATATAACCTCCCCGTTCCCCTTCTTTCAACCGCTCTATGATTCAAGGCTTCTTTATATTTGCGACGGACGTAGTTAAGTGTTGCTTGTTGCGATATCTTGACGCTTAGTAATGTCTTGTAGTGGTTCGACTGTGATATGGGATGAACTAGTTGATGGGTAATTTTGATAGTAGCAAGAGACGAGAGAATCGAAGAGGGGAGCTGCATTTAAGGCTGAACCCCTAACGACAGCCGGCACGCCTTCAGACGAGAGCCTAGAGCTTCTGCGTGCGCCTCACGGAATTGACAAAGATTTGAACCATTACTTAGGCCCTAGTTAGAGAATTCTCTCATGGGAAGTAGACAGCAAAAGAGAAGAGAGTGCTGCGCCTCTATGGAGGCTGCAGGAATTGAACCGGGGGCTTTTCGCTCCTGTGCGCTGAAGTGACATCTTGGGCACAGACCAGCTGCACTATATACTCGTGATGTGTTGTTAGAAGAAACAGCTCCATGCCGCGATATCAGGCAACTGGGGAAAGGGGGCTGATCGCGGTTGGGAGTTTGCCAAGCGGCTAAACAATCGCCAATCATCTCGGTAGGCGCTAAGTTCAATGGGCGAGACGTTCAAACTCTAAAAGTATGAGAAAGCGGTTTGATGAAATCTACCTGCCCCATTCTTTCCATGCAATTCCTTGTAGAACAAGCAAGTGTCTCGTTGAGCTTGCCTCCAGTTGTGTTCGCTAAACGCGAGTGGAAGCCGTTGATCCACTTCAACGGAAGGCGCACATCACCCACGGTCGTCTTCCTTCCTTAGCTAAACTTTTCGGCCCAGAAGCACCTGCCTTCCACTGCGTACCAGATGTGTTTGCAGCCAAGCCCGCTTTACCTTCGAAGCCGTGATCCACTCTGGCTTGACCGAGACATTGCAACCTCACTGAATTGACCCAAACGAATCTTCGGAGATGTTCCACCGAACAAAGCTGTCATTTCGTCAAGATAGACCAGGAAAACACGAGTACGAATCTGAGAAACGGCTGCATTGCCTTTTTCGGCAAGCTCGGTATTATTATGCGATCCAACGCCGCCTCCGCCGCGGATCGAGCATCCGGATATCAGACTTTGCGAGTTTTTCGACGTGAAGACATCGTGTTCTTCGGAAACACTATCTTAAACGAGTATTTGTCAAGCTAGACAACGCTCGAACCGTACGCTAATGATTGTTCCAGGCACGAAGCACCATGCAAGGCACATGGATTCAATCAGAGCAGCCCCCATGATATTTGTGTCCCTGTAACCAGGCACCTGGATGCCACCAGCAATCAGCATTTGGATCGAGCCACGCCACCACCACCAACGTTGTTCGTCATCCGGGCCGTCAGTCCCCTGCAAGCCAATGGCGTCTGACAGCGGCCCATCGAATCTCCGCGTAGGCGACCCCGGAGCCGGGCGATCGACGTGAAATCCATTTGTCGGAATCCGAGAAGCAAACATCGAGACGCGGCGACTCGATGGTACAGAGGACCGAGCTCCGTCATCCTTGAGCAGTTGCCTCGGGCGGACGCAGGTCCAAGGATTCGACGGCGAGTCCAACTCGTATACTACAAGCACCAACTCGGCCGACTGCACCATTGGGATCGCATATCTGGTGCTAAATGTTAACTAAGCAGCCACAGTGCAGGTCGGGCGATATCCTCCCATAGTGGCTAGACGCATATCGTACGTCGAAGTAGCTGCTACTTGGGATATGCGGCGTGTGCCCTTTTCCCACAAACACCAGGCCAGAGTTCCCATCTGACCTGTCAAACCCCTCTGGGACGTGGCCGCTGAACCGACTCATCTTCAACGGACCCCAAACTCGGCGTCGCTGATCCCCTCCAACGGGTGTCCAATCCCTTTTCCCACACGATCCCCTCGCCAAACCACGTCAGATCTCGTCGCTCGTTCCCGCGGACCAATCAGAGTACAAAGAGCATCAGGGCGGAATTGAGTCTCGGTCACATCCGCTGGTCTCCTCCCCCCCTTTTCGGGAGTGGCAGAAGTGGCAGCGGTGCCAACGGCTGTCCCCTCCGGAGCTCCTTCCGGAGAGAGGCCCCGGTTTCGTATCTGGACCAATACGGGCGCGAAGCGTCTCCGCACCACGATCTTCTCTCCCCACAAAATGTTTCGTTTCAAAGTGCGACGGTACCGGAGCTGCTGCACCGCCTCAGAGCCCCTCCACCCCCCGGCTCCGCGGCAGCCACCGAGCGCCAATCCGGGATGGGTACGTGCTCGAGGCCGGGGGGCATAGACGGCAGAGGCGATCCCCACCATCCTCTTTTGGATGCTCAGCCGCATTTCGGGCTCTCATCCCTGCCAGCTGTGAGTGGCAAGCCACACCCTCCCTGTCTCTCAGTGTCTCCTTGCAAGGCAGGGATCGAGCATCTGGCACACGCACGCTTCTTTGCTTCTGTGACATCGTTTTTGTCCGTCTCCGAATGCCGACACGAGAGACGAGAGTGTTTGCTGGCAAAGAGATCTAGATGTGGGCATTGCAAAGTTAGGCTCACAATCGCATTTCTGCCCATTTGCAAAGTTCCTGCTTGCCGGCATCGGTCTGTCACGCCCAAATACGAGAGACGATGAAAAAGTTGAATCCACACGCAGAGCAAACTTCCCCCTTCCAATTATGCGCACAGCGAGCCCGTAGCCTCCATGTAACGCTTCATGCGCCGCGCAAGGCTAGATGCAAAGCTGCAAAACGCTCGAGCTGGGTTCTTACTACCACAACTCTCAGGAGCAAAGTCAAAATGCCCAAACCCTTGGAAGCCTGCTGTACTGTTTAGCCCCTCTGGAGAAAAAGCTCTTCAGCTCAAACTTTGGCCTCCAACACGACCCCTACAAACGCCCATGCGACGTTACTCTCAACGCGCTCTACCCCAGGACGCGTAACTCACACTTCCGCGAAGCCTCAAACAGTCCAGCGCCGGATGGTGCCATGCCCAGTGACCATGGAGCACCAACCACCCTCCCTCCGCCCGACCCTCTCCCTCCATCAAACGTGATAGCTGCCAACCCAAATTCTATATATCAAATAAGGGAAGCCTGGCTTTTAGGATTTTTGTTTCTTTGTTTTTCAACAGCCGCTGCCTTGCAGATAGGTAAAATCATGGTTACCGAGCCCGAGGCGCTTGTAGCTCGCTGCTTCCGGGGCCGTTTCCCATCGTGCCTCTCGCGTCTCGCGAAAAGATATCCGGAAACCTCTGGCCTCGGGGACCGGCTGAACCCATCTGGCCGCCGTTACATCTGTCTTGCCCGTCGACAGGACTAGAATTGCCCCGGCGTTCAGACGTTCCCGTCCGTGCGAGTGAGCGGCAGCCAAACCACCACCCCTCACGGGCGAAGGGCCGACCTTCTGGCAAAGTAGCAGTTGGTCCGTGTTCTGGGCGATGGTGGGGGGACTGTGGGATGGAAATGTGGTGTGCATGTTACACACTCACGCAACGTGTAAGCCGGCTCTGCCCTGCCTCGTCCTTAGGTTGTTGCTACCACACCGACGATCCAGCAAACGCACCGCCTCCCGGGGCGGGCAGCAGGCAGTTGGCAGACCATCAGCACAAGGCCCGCTCAGACTTGTCTGGTCAGTGTCACCACCACCCGACCGCGCAGTACCCGACGGATGGACGCAATCGATCCATGAACCCGGCCTTCTAGAACTTCCGCCTCATGTTAAACCCACCTTCTTGAGTTCTCGCGCCAGCGTTCGCGTGTCTTGTCCGTGTGTGAGCAATGTCTGGTGTCGGTCGGCTGTCTCTGTTACAGCCCGCCCACCTCAACTTATTTTTTTTCCCCTTCCCTTCGTTTTCCTCACAAGTTTTCTTTTTAAGGCCATGGGGTTTGGGGGTGTGGTGGGCAGCAGGAATCTAGCTCTACAGCCCTCCATCTAGACCACTTACACGATCTGTCTTGGAATCGTGACGGCCAGATACCTATTTAGGAAATCGGCAGCGGTCGATATAGCTTCAACGCATCGCCAAGGATGGCATTCGTATTTTTCTTTCTCTGCTTGCTTGCTGCCTGACAGGTAGCAGCCGTTGCGATGGCATACTTGGCATCTTCTCCTTCGTCTCCAGTCTTGGACCGTCGTCCCGCCCAGCCCAAGCCAAGCCAAACCAAGCTCCTGACCGCATATTTTGCTTTTCCAACGTCATGCCTTGCATGCAGAGTGCTGACTTGAAAATGCCGATGCTGTCCTTACTACTACTCATCGCAACCTTCGCCATCCGACTCGACCGACCAACCGACAGACTGGTCTCCGGGGACCCTTATTTCTTTCCTCTTTTTTCTTTTCTTCTGCTCAGCAAGCATGCACGCACGACGGCATGCATGCATACATGCATGCATCTCGACGACGACAAACTTTTCACAAAAGTCTGAACCTTTGCCTTACCCCAGCTGTGCTTGTCAGAACCCTCCCTCTTCGTTGATGCCCAAAATAGAGGGGCGGGCCCTTTGGGGTAGAACACCACCTCGACCACCTCGACCCGTGGCCCCCCTCCCCAGGTCTCCCCCAAAAGCTGAGAAAGCTGAAGATGCAATGCATTTGGAGGGGCAGATCTTGTCCCGATTTCCCAACAATGCGTGAACATGCAAGCATCCCAACTTTTTGTTTTTCGCCCAAGTCAGGTTCAGGGTCCTGTCCGCCATCAGTCACCCTCACATAAGCGCGCATACGAGACACCGGCAAGTTGGTGAACAAAATCTTGTTCGAATTAACTAATAACGTAAAAATGCAATCAAATAAACCCATTGAGCAGTGTTATCCAGGCCCGGGCCGAAAACCTCCAGGGTCCGCCTCGTCGCCTATATTCCCCTTCCTCTCAAAAAAGTTTCCCAGCGCACCTCTGCCGCAGAATCTTGTTCCTGGGGGAGCTTGAGCGTGTCGAGACCCGCGCAGCGGATCACGCACACCCAAAGAGTCTCCCATGCGGCTTTCCCATCCCTGCCTTGAGCACTCTTATGCTCTCTCCCGAGTAGTGTCTACCCATCGGTTGGCGGGGAGGCCATGCGTGAGGGCGAGCAGCATGTCGCCTGTTCTCACCGTCCCCCCGACCACATCCCCCCCTGACCCGAAGCTGCTCACGGGGCGCGACCCCCCTTGACCCCAGACTTGCACACTTTGACCCCCATCCCGGCCGCATCCTTTCCGTTCATCGTCGGTCCCGTCTAGCGGGAATCCGCCATGCCGTACTTGGCGTCCGCGTGGGGTAATCAGTGTGGTCTGGGTAGTCGGGTTCGTCGGCCCCGCGCCACACCGGGCGGGGGAGAGTGCTGTCGTGAAGAGCAGATTCCGAGGCTATGGCACAAGAGGTCTTTGCACCATGTGTCCCTGTCCGGCAGGAAACTCTCGTTTGTGATGCCCAGCTTCTTTGGTTTTTTTTTGTTGATGTGTCCCATCTCTCCTCCACTTCCGTGTCAGCCAACCCCCCAAATGCGGGGAAGGCAGCAGCGAGGACCCTGTCGACAAGCCAGTGTCCGCTTCGACGGCTGTATCTCAGATACAACCAAGTCTCGGCCACGCGATGATTGTGTTGCGAAATCGACCCTTCCGCGCGAGAAACGTTGCCATTATTGGATCCAGTCCGGGTTGCAAGTCTTCGCCGTCAAAACCGAAAAACCGAATAGTCTCTGCGAGTCGAAGAAAAACAAGAGAGCCGCGTGTCGTGGCGTCTAGCCCGGGCAAGCAACGTCGTCTTGATTCGTATCGTTAGTCGCGCAGTCGTGAATATTCGTCATTGGTCGTGAAAGAGTCGTCGTAAATCATCCGTAAGACAGGAAACCCAGGCCAAGGAAATGAAAGAAAGCAGATGCGCAGCGGTAATGGTATCTTCCGATCCAGTGTAATGCCGATGGGGGTATCTCTAAGAAAGCCTCTTGAACCAATGAAAATAGAAACAGACGGAAAATCCAGAACGGGGGAATCGAGAATCCAAGGTTTGTGCGTGTCGGTTTCTTCTGTCTCGGCTCCAGGCCTGGAGCCGAGCGGTGGGGGGTTGCATTGCTGCGTGTTCCTCTTATTTAGTTGGAGAAGACCCAAAGGAAAATGTGAAAAAGGGAAAAGAGACACAAGCCGCCGTATTTCGAGAACCCCCCCAAATGTAAATGCACTCAAATGCCCGCCCCGGACCCAGCCATGATGTGAGATGGTTTTTTGAATGAAAGGTGACCGAGCTTGCGGCGTAGTGAGTGGTGGTTGTTGTTCCCCGGATATCGAAAAGACAAGTAGTAAAAATCAAACGCTCGCTTGCTGCCGACAAAGGAAACCCGATATTATATCTTTTTGTTGTGTTGGTTGATCTTGCGCGCGAGTTTCCGTAACACCGTTCGCTCCCCCTTCCTGTTGATGCAAAACGCCGAGATGCCTTGAGTGTTGGATCTATGCCGAGCAGATCGAGAGGACTTCAACTTTTCGCCGGGAAACATGGACAAACGTGCCAGGCAATGCTATGAGGTCGTGACGACGGGGTAGCAATCAGCAGTGACGGGGGGCGCTGGTTGTCACATCGTCGTCGTGTACTCCTGGTAGCGATCCCAGCCGAAGCCGCCATAGCCGATGCTCACGCCGCATTGCGGGGTGAACATGCTGGGGAGGGGCAACGCAGGGATGGGCGCTGTGATGCCTGGCGAGCTGTAGAAGAACCCGGCAGTGGAGAAGGGCTGGCTGTAGGACGGGGTGGGCGAGGGTATTTGGACCTCACTCATGCCGATGTTGGCCCAGATGGGTGTTGAGTCCTGAGAGGTGACACTCGGGCTTGACGGCAGCACTCTCCAAGCGTCGACGGCGGCAAGGCTGGCCGGGGTGGTGGGCTGCGACCACATGCTGGCGTTGGCGGGCGAGCTGGGCAGCAGGGGAGGCTGTCTGATGACATCAACAACACGGGGCGGAGGGGGAAGCAGGGGCTTCATCAGGCCCATGATGTTGTTCTTGACCTCCTCGCTCTTACCGGAGAGCAGCTCGCCAGCACCATCCTCCTCGAGACCCTCCAAGGCGGAGACGTGCGTCCTGAAGACAAACTTGTTGATGGCCTGAACGAAGTCGTCGTGCATCTTTTTGCACTGCTGGTCCTTCTCAGACCAGTCGTATGTCTTGGCCTTGCTGTCGACGCAGTGGATTTCCTTGTGATACTCGACGAGAGCCTCTATTGAGTCGGTGGTCAACTTGAAGGCGACCTCGTTGCGCAGGACCATGTCGACGTGGACGATGTAAGCCTCGATGTGAAGGAGCTGGTAGTTGAAGACGGCCTCGACCAGGGGGTTGGAGTCCTGGCGCAGCTCGGATTCCGGGGCCTTGGGGAGCATGATGGAGGTGAGAGTCCAGATGGCGTTCGAGGAGGAGAGGGTCTCGGTCAGACACCTTTGGTGTTGGGGGACGCTGTTGAGGGGACGCTTGACCCTGTTGATGCGCTTGAGAGTCTGGGTCAACCACGGCTCGACCTTGGAGCCAAGTACGACGTTGACTGATGAGGCTCTGGGGGCAAAAGCCGCCGCAGAGGCTGGCAGCAGTTGGACAGGCATACTGGCGGTGGAAGTGTGAGGATATTCCAATCGAGGAAGCCGGCGCGTAGGAGGTTGGCAAGGAGGAAGCGGGGCGGCAAGATGTGTCGTAGATATGGCGGGACCTAGGAGGTATCCTCGGTGCTTCTGTGTCTTGATATTGGAGGGTATCGATCTTTTGTGTTGTGAGATGTCTTGATGTGTGCTAAGTGCCCTTGTGAGATCTGGGGATATTCGGGGAGGGGGGAAAAGGAATAATAAAGGAAACAAGAGGATATGACGGAGCTGGGCGGTCCCAAGGAATTTGACGTCGTGTGGGATATTTTGGCTTGCACGCCTGCTGCCGCGAATAAGAAGAAGAGAACGGTGGACGAAGAGCTCGTGAGGAGGGAAGAGGAGGGTGAGAGGTGAAAGTGGTGGTGCGAGGGTGGTGGGGTGTTATAGTAATCGGCCGAGCTGTCGTTTCCCTCGACTCCAGGGCAGACCTGGGGCTTTCGATCTGGGGGCCTGTCGCTGTACCGCAGTACGTCGCTGTCAGTGGAAGAGGTGTTGGTGGCTGCCGCTGCTGCGGTTGGAGGTACTGCGGTACCTGCCTACCTACCTTACTACCTTACTAGGTAGGAACCTAGGGACTTGTCACGGCGAGGAAGGCGCAAGAGAGGAGGGTACCAAGGTAGGTAGGGAAGGGGGGGGGGGGGGGGGGGGAGAGGGAGGGGAGGGGAGTGAGGGGGGTGTGGCAGGTACTGCGGTACAGGCGGCGCAAGGAGCAAGGTGCAAGGAGCCCGCAGCAGCGCGAAAGGGAAAAAAAAAAAAAAATGGTGGAGGGGGCCTTCTGCTACCTTACCTTAGAGGAGCAAGTGGAGTCTCCCGGTCGTCCCTCTCAGGAGCGGGAGACCTGAACCTCACTCGCTGAGTGTGCACACTGAACTGGACGCGGGAACGACGAGGATCCATGGATGATGCACGCCGGCGGGGGCAGCGCACTGCTCTGTGCAGTAGCATCGGATCTCCCTAAGCCGCTAGGGTTGGCCTGCTATAGGTTACCAGGTGCCTACCCACCGTGGGAGGGGACTACGGGAGGTATTTTTTCGTCGTTACCTTACTGCACACCTAGGCAGATTTCTCTTCCTTAGGTCCTCCATCTCTGTGCCGTCACTCTCCGTCAGGGACTTTAGCCTGAGGTCGGCGTCCCATTGCCATCTTGCGCAGTGCATGCGTCCTGCGTCCTGGACTGGGCCGCCTGCCAGGTCAAGTCTCCGTTCTACGCCTCTCGCCTCACCCGGCATTGCAGACTATCCGCCAGCCTACTCCATCCATGGAGAGAATACTGCACCCAGACTGGATCTTGATAGTCCCGGCTCCATGCTGTCCGGGTTGCGAGCTGGAAGCTGGCCTCGTCTGTTGGCGCTGGCGCTGGTCTCTCGCGCCGGTCCAGCGTCGTGTCCCTGGTGTTGTCCACGGCCACTTTCCATGTCCAGTCCCAGGGCCCAACGGCCCATGACTAACATGCAGCAAAACATCCAGTCAGGCACCGTCCTGTATCTGCGGCATGGAGGACTCCAACAGGCATTGTCCTGAGCCAGCCCTGAGTCCGTCGAGAACCAGGAAAGGGAAAAAAAAAATTCGCCGTCGCCTTGATTCTTGACATTCTCCATGCGAACACGTCGACTCTCAGTCGCCATCGTCTCATAGCTCACGCCAAACGCCAGCAAGCCCACCTCGGCCCAGCAGCGCCTCTTCTCCTTCATCCTCCTCCTCTTCCCTGCCTCTCGGGATTGCCTGTCTTTCGGCTGCATTAACCAACCCAGGCAAACACCCCTAGGCGCCTGCATACACGCCATACGCAGCAGATCCCTCTCCCAGCTGACGAGGGTACATCGACATCGACTTGCACAGCTTCAACCTCAGGCAAGGGTCTGCACCCAGAGTAAGCAGCTTGGACTGGGTCGACGGCCAAGCTGAGGCCACTTATCTGTGCCTTACTGTACTCCATACTTCCCGAGTCTCCCTGACTGTCCTTCCTGCAATGAGCTTAATCGCGAATTGGTGTACTCGTACAGCTAGGTTCACTCTATGGCCAGGTCGAGGTGCTGACTGAGGCAAACCGTCGTTGGCTGTAGTCGCCCGTTGAGCCGGAACCATCTCAGCGACGCCCGACGTTTACCTTTATTTCTTCTTTCATTCGTTTCTTTCCAACCAACCTAAGTTTGTACAAAATGTGTCCCGCAACGGTCTAGCCCGTCTGCACTAAGCAAAAGCGAACCTCTGTCTGGCATGCGTTGTGTGAGGTGTGTGTGCGTGGTGGGCTGGCTTGCTTCGTGCGCCGCGCGCCACAACACGTTCCAAGTCCCAGAGAGAGACAGGAGTGACAGGAAGAGCCTTGGTAGTCCAAACTGCCTACTAACATTCACTAAGGGTAGGCCTGTCCGGAAGCCAGCAAGCGACAGACGGGGAAAACCAAGAGGAAAAAAAATGAACATGACAGAGGTGCGCCGTCATCCAAGGCGACCCCGGGGAGAAACTAGCAATTGCTAGGTGAGGTCTAGTCTAGCAAGAGATAAACGACGGCATCTGTATGGATCTGAGTACGCGGGGTGCCGCAGCGCTCCGGTAGATCGGTCTTTGGGCTTGGACAGACTTGGGTTCTGCATCATAGACCGAGAAACCGTGTCCCCTGTGCGGAACGTAGAGCCTGTGTTGCAAAGCAAGGTATGTTGCGGTCGCCCTCCTTCGCCTTACTTTTTTTGCCGTCCGTATTGTTGCCCTCGGCCCCGACCCCGGCCTCAAGCGAAGCGACCCCGCGGCAGTTTCGGCAGACGGCGCGCGGCGAGATGCTCCAAACAGGCGAACTTTGGGACTTGTCCCGTCTTTCTGGGATCAGAAAGTACCGTACACCACACTCTAAAAAAGAGTCTAAAAAGGTACTTCCGGCGTCAGCGAGAAATCGCTACCCAGGAAATAGTGCGCGTTGGTTGACGAGCAATAGGGGGAAAAATAAAAACAGGCGGATGCGAAGACGAGGGCTGTGCTGCAACCTGCATATGCTGAATGACAGAATCCGAGAGGTCAGGCGAATGGGGGCCGTCGGAGCCCGCAGAATCCCAGCTGAACGACCGATGCCATTGCAGATGCAAGCGCAAGCTTGCCGTCGCCGCCGTCGCCAGACTACCTCTCCGCACGACAGGTACGTATCTTTTTGGTCTGTACTTTTTTAGAGTCCGTGTTTATTTCGTCTGCGCAGCCTTGACTCTAGAGTCTGTGGTTTTCCTCTCCGGCTGGCTTTGGGGCGTGGTCTGTGGCCCATTTGGAGACCTGTCAAGCCCTCCGAGGCATGGCGAATTTTTTTTTCGGGCCTAGGAAGTTCAACGTCATGGCCCGAATGTGATGTGCTGTCGATGCGGCCTCCCAAGCTGAAGAGAGAGGCTCAGGCGGCCCAAACCTCGGCCAGCTGTGCGCCTCACCCTTAGAGGGAATGTCGTTGCAAGTTGGACTCGATTCTTTCTGCAATGCCCCACGGCCTGTGCGGAGATCAGCCACCAGAAAGTTGAGGCACAGCTGCGCGCCCAATGGCAATTTCCGTTCAGGGAAAGTAAGTCGCAGTCGTAGTCGTATCATGGTGCCGTGTAGCAAGCTCGACGAATGCGTTGCTCCTCTTGGTTTCTCGCCGACTTTCTCTTAGTTGCCTTGCCTTATCGTGCTGACCTGGCCCGCCCCCTCGGATCCCGTTCGCTTACAAGTTGCCGTCATCGCATCTTGATTGCCGCCGCTCGAAGGCGCTGTAACATTGACGATATAGGGTGCGCATCTCCGTATACACCCTTTGCCATACTTTCGTGTCTCTCCGTGTGCGCTGTTGCATCAAGAATCCACGGCCAATTGCCCTGATTTGATAAATTCGACGAGAAACTCCTCGCCCCAAAGTCTGAGTCTGAACCTGTGTCTCTCCGGCTAGAGACAGGCCCGAACAGAGACAACCTCCCGGCCCAACGACGCCGTCGTTGTTGTAGTCGCACAACCTCAAGCCCGGCCGGCCCTGGGGTTGCAAAAAGAAACAAACCGAGACTTGTCACTGCTGTAAGAGGAACGTTTCTTCCCCAAAGAAGGTCTACCCCTGCGTGTCGGTAACCCACCAACGTCTCCTTTCACATGTATTTATCAAAAAGAAGGGGCACACCCTTGCAATGAAGCCACAGGGTGTGCCCCAGGGCACCAGCTGCCAGTCCACCCCTCCAAAGAACAAATGCTCAAGGGTGTCGAAGTGGGGGAAAGAAGAGGCGACTTTGCAACGACGACATTGACGCAGCGCCTGGCGCTTCGTCTGACATTACTACCACGACCCTGAGACCACAACTGTCCACTGGGCCTGCTTCGGGGGCCTTCAATAGCCTTCCGCGGGATTGCAAATTGTTCCGACCACCGGTACTTTTCAACGTCTTTTGCGATATATCACATCCCGAATATTACACAGCGTCGTGATCATTTAGTCGCTTGTTCCTTGGGAGTGCGCCACAGTCCTGTCGCCCAGTATCAGATCTGGTCAACGTGCATTGGCCTTCTTCGTAGATTTTTCGCAAAAAGACGACCATGATTGGCGCACCCCGTCAAATCGTGATCAATCACATAGTCTCACGCAGGTCCTGCCTGGCTCGCTGCGACCCAAAATGGCTCCGCATGTTGTGCCGTCGCATGCAGGTAGGTGTGCATAAGAAACCAAAAGCCTCTAGACTTGTCCGCCGCTAGGAAACCATCCAAGAGCACCGCAAGATAGTTGCGCTTATGCAGCTGGCCAAATCCGTCCAGCCTTGATGATCCGGTCTGACGGCTTGTGTTCTGCCAGTGAAACTTTTGCCACCATCAACCTGTCCTGCAGGCCGTCGTCGCGATGGGACCGTCATCGCGTTGCGTTAGTCGATTAACGGCTGAGTCTCTGGCGTAGCTGTGACTGTCCCGGAGATGAGGAACTTGAGATTCGGCCATCTTCATCTCGCCGACTCGTCCTCCTGTCCAGTCATGTAGTTGAAGTCAAGAGTCTCTGGCACGTTATAGCCGTATGACTTGCATGTGCGTACAGGGCACTTCTGCTCGTCTCCCTGCATCATGTCGGTTCCAACAGGAGATCGTCTTGAAACGACGCAGGCGCGGCCGTGACGGCGGGTAGCCCCAATAATCTACACTGCCCATATCTGTACTTGGATGGGCATTCCATCTGCAGCTTGGGCTCTTTTGGAGCGTAGAGTCGTAGTCCATGGACCGGCTCGAGTTTCTCAAGACTCAGGGCAACATGATGATTGGAGCGGGCCACGAGCCCGTAGAGAGAACCGCCAGAAGAACCAACACTAAGCTTCCTTCGCTGGAGTCCCGGCCGGGACTCCGCCTGGGATAGAACATCAGACCAGATGGCGCGGCGTACGGCAGCGGCAGCATTGGCATTCCATCTGAGAACTGGCGTCGAGAGCGTTTCCGAAAGCGTGGACTCCCCTTATTCCTTCGAACTTCGCATGGACGCCGAGCCAAAGGGGGTTGGCCCGTCAAAATGGAACGGGCTGCAAAGGCACTGTGGAGTGAGGGTGGTCGGTTGAGGGTGAAGGCGTCGAGCAACGACAACCTGTAGATCTCCTTGAGGCCTGAGACATGGACCTTTTAGATCCCGTCACATCCAGCCAGTCAGCAGAGGCCCTCAGAGGCCCTCAGACTCCGCAGTACATCGGCAAAAGACACTTGTGGCGTGGGTAATGGCTGTAGAGGCGTCTAATTGAAGTGTTGTATTCAGCTGCAGATCCTTTTTAACCTGGGCTACCTATGCTTAGCCCCCTCTCTGGCATGCCAGGCATCCTAGCACTCTTGCTTGTGAAGTGCCACGCTGCACTGCTTGCATCTAGAGGTTGTTTTATAGTTGCTAAATGAGTTATTAATATCCCTCTCACTAAGTATTCTATGCTTATATACTGAAGAATATTATATATATTGCTTTCTCTTTAGTAATAATAATAGGCTATAATTTAGCTAGGTAGAAGGCTTTTTTTTTATAATAGTAAACTTACAGCTTAAGATTGCTGCTTCTCTATATATAACTATAATCTCTTTATAGAGATGTTATTAAAATTGCTTCTATATCTAAATATATTATTTACTGCTGTTATAATATATATAAGCATTATATTAAGCCTCATAGAAGGTTAAATAGGCGTTAGTAATACTAATAAGTAGGTTGAAGTTAAAATTTAGTGCTTAGTAGCTATTGTAGCATATATAACGCTTATAGCAGCTGTCAGCTTTATACTAATTGCTAATATTGATAGTATTTATATATTAGTTATATATATAGCAAAACTGAAGGAAAGGTAGCATCTTTATATATATAATTATAACCTTACTTATAATAAGATTATAAGCCTTAAAGAAGGCTTATAATATATTAGCATAAGTTGCACTACTGCAAAGCCTCTTCTGAAGCTTAAGAAAGGCATATTTAAAGCTATAGAAGCCTATAGTTGCTATTAAAACAGAGGAGCTATCTTTAAACAGAAGCTAGCAAACTATACTATCCTTAGTTGTTTTATAGTAAATAGTGCCTTAAGGCATCTTTTTAGCCTTACTGTTGCAGCTTCTAAGCTTGCTGAGAGTTAGACTGACCTTACTATACTAGGCGTTATATATAGTGCTTATAGCGATAATATTGCAGCGCTAGAGGTATTAAAGTAGGTTAATAGAAGTAAATAAGTTATTAATAAAGAGGTAGTATTGCTAGCGCCAGCCTGATAGTACTAGCAGCAATAGGATGAGATAGGTAATAACTGCTCTTATAGAGGCAAGCTCTTTAGTTTCTGCTAGCAGATATACAATTAAAAGGTTTAATAGACCTTTATTTATATGCTAAGCCTACTGAAAAAAGTACCTAGCCTCCCCTATAACCTATACTTTAAAGCTGATAAGTATAAGCTTACTCTATATATACTAGATATCAAAGTGGCAGCCTTAGTAACAAACTATACTCTTATTGACAGCAATATAGCTGCTAGGCAACTATAGCTGCATTAATACTAACTGTAGCTAATTGCTCTAATAGGCAACCTTTTTATATATTATTAGGTGTATATTATAGAGAGGCTTAGCAATAAGGTTATAAGTAGAAAAATTATAATATAGCTACTTAAAGCAGTTGCAAAAAAGCTAATAATTAATAGAGTAGAAAGAGTAATAGTTACACTTAATTTAGTAGTTATAGAGAGCACTCTCTTAATAGATAGTTATATAGATAAGTATACCTAAAAAGATATATATCTCTGCTATAGTTATACACTAAAGCTGGTGAGATGCCTAGGCAGGGTTTTTTATTGCTTTAATAGGATTGCAGGCATATTAACACATCTCTAACTTCTTATTAGTTTAATATACCTACTGCTCAGCTATCCACTTAAGGACAAACTTTTGCTATATTTATAGTAGTAAGAGGTCTAGAAGTAGATATATCTTGCGTTTGAAATACTTAGTGAGAAGTTTATAATATAGCATGCTGTTAATATAGTCTGAAGGCTCTTCGTTACGCTAGATACCTAGCAGAAGGTAAAGCTTGCAAAGGTTACGCTATATTGCGTTATTATTATATAGAACAGCTAGCTAGAGGTCTAGCAGTAGATTTTGCTTGCCTAGAGGTGGAGGTAGGAACTAGCGCGCCTATAGTAGCATTAATATGCCTACCTCAATCTTATTGAGGTTTCTTGCAATAAGCAGCTAGTAAAGGTTATTAATAATGCTGAAGCTAATAGATATATAGCGCTATATAAAAGCATTAAGATCTTTAAAGTTATTAGCAATATTAAAATTGCTATTATAATTATTAAATAACTTAATAATATTATTATTATAAATATTATTTATTTTTTAAGTATTTTTTAGGGTTAATTTGATATAGAATAAGCAGAAGTATTATAGTGGTGTTATAGATAAATAGGTGGAAGACTTAGGTTGAGAAATGAGGTTGACTTATAGCTGTCAAAAAAAGTGGATAAATGTTGGCTGGTTTTAGTGGAAGTAGAGGTACTTAAAAAGTATCGATTTCACTGCAAAAGATAAGTATATTGACTAGTGGCGTAGCTTGGCTGGCACGTTAATCCTTTTCTGGGCTTGTAGCTGTGGGGGGCGCTAAAAGGTCCATGTCTCAGGCCTCAAGGAGATGGCTTGTGACCAGGTCGAGGCCCTTGCTAGCGGCGGAAGGTGAGCTGAGGTGTGTCTGCGAAAAACCTGGTCCTTGGAGTCTCATTGGTTGCTGAGCTAAGGGCCAGATTCGGGCTATGTGGGTCTAGGCGGAAAACGGCCGAGCGCCTGACGATGATTGGCACGAAATGCTGAAATTCCTCATTGATATTTGACCAATCATGGCCCAGAGACCGCGAGAGCCCACGATGAGCAGAGACGAGCGAAGTCCAAAGACCCAAGGGATCCCTATGAGGAGTGATCGTTGAGCAATAGCAACCGCGTTAATGGCGCAAAAAGGAGCAACATTGCCCCGGGATAAGGGGCCAGAAAGGCAGCATGGTCAAGGGCATCTCGACATGGTTACATACCAAGATTGCCAGATTGGGGACGGGCCTGTCCCGTTCGCGGGTGTCCGGCTGCAGAAACAACCGTTCTCGAACCTCTTCAGAAGCGGGTTGAGACCTTTCACCAATTAATCCGCGGTCCAATCGAGTCATTGAGTTGCTGGCCCAGTTCCGGTTGACTAAACAAGGGGATACTGCTCAGAAACAGATCCGGAAAGCAAGCAGGGACCACATCGTCGCTGTCGAGGTGGTAAGTACATCCCGACATATTGCTCCGTCCTGCGGTGGCGAACGATGACTCTTTTCGTGAGTGAGTTGAAGAATCCAACCCTTGCGCACCCAGGATACCATCAAACCGGTAGCTGGCGCTTCTGGGACCGGTGTCGGCATTGCGGTGGGAGGGTGGGCTTTCGATAACACCTTGGACGGAGGTGAGTGCTCCCCTGGGCGAGCGGCGGTTGTTCGGTCTTAGACGCGGGAGAGGGCGACAAACGGAACGTCGTGGAGTCGGACAAGCCAGTGCAGTGGAGTCTCGCTTGAGTGCCGGTCTTGCGCCGTGGCGGCAGGTCTGCTGACTGTCTGCCCTATTTTTGGCCCCCGCGGCATCGCCTGTCGCCTGAGCAAGACCGCCGTTTGCCGCATCCGCAAGAGTGGGCGATTGACAACAGCCACTGTCCTCCAGCCTCCCGAGGCTCGTGACCACAGGTGCTGTCACTTGACTCTGGTACAGTCAGGTCACATGAGTACAGCCGCCGGGCCTGCGTCCGTTCTGTCACCGCTCACAGTGTCCGCCCCCCTGCCATCGAGCCGGTGAAGAAACAGGAAGCACAACGGCATCGGTTCGGACTGCACCACGCCAAGCTTCACAGGCAGTGTCGTTTCCGGTGTCGCCGCATTTCAAGGCAGATCCTTGCCCTAGTGGC
Source organism: Colletotrichum horii (assembly GCA_027406005.1). Lineage (NCBI taxonomy): Eukaryota > Fungi > Ascomycota > Sordariomycetes > Glomerellales > Glomerellaceae > Colletotrichum > Colletotrichum horii. The sequence goes on along the minus strand of JANVYB010000001.1, from coordinate 3,339,916 downwards.
TGGGTGCGCGACCCGCAAACCTTGACTGGCCGCACGGTTGTGCGCGGGAGCAGATCCCTTGGTTTTTGGCAGCGGGCGCCGACTTGAAAGGCGTCCAAAGGGATTCTTCTCATTCGAAACTACTTTCTGCAGGACGGCATCTTCATCGCTTCATTCGTCTTCATCTCGCAGCAAGCCCCGTCCAGGACTAATTTCTATGCGTCGCATGCAGGTCGAGGCCAGAGCATTGTCATCGTGACCGAGAGCGACAGCGACGACTCGACGATTCGAGAGCGCGTGCCTAGCCGATTCATGCTGGCGTTCAAAATAGCATAGGCGAGCTTGAGCCAAGCATGCGAGCGGGACGGTTCGTTTTGGACGGGTATTCGAAAGAAAGGCATTCCTTGTCTCGATAGCATGTTGTATCGATACTCGCCACCAAGTAAGCTCCTGCGTCTGAGCCAGATTGCAACGCCTTTCGCAGATGCCATGGCACGGACTACGTGCGTAGTGACAGCTCCCAGAGGAACAAGCATGTAGACAAGCAGGGCGGTCCTTCCTCCAAGTCGAAGGCGATTGCGTGTCTGCTCCTCCGATGAGAATGGTGATACCGAAAACCGATGTTCGTAGGGTTTCCCCAGATCTCGCAGCTCCGAAGAGTATCCAAAAAAAGAACAAGGACTGCCGGTCTGGGGGAGAAACGGTGCGGCGAAAACCCCACCAGCGAAGATCCGCGTGTGGCGCAGAGCCGGGAGGCTGGTGATGGGGGGGGGGCAGCCGAGAAGACGATTCGCAAAGTGCGTGTATCGAATGTCTCCCGAGAGCAACCGTCGTGCTAGCAGATGCACAAGTCAGGGGACATGGGCCGAATACGGGAGGCCCGTGGTTGGGTGGTTTGGAGTCCCTTGAGCAGCTGAAATGTTGCTGCTACCGATGCATAGGGCCCGCTGATCGCTTCGAACCGATTGCTTGTCAGTGGTCGAGCACAAGGACCTCCCGGGTCTTGATTCTGCATAAGGGAGGCCACACACGGGAGGGGCTGAGGGGCTGTGCTGCCCGCAAAACAAACGCCGTTGACTCGTTGATGGTCGGCATTTTGGCATTGATTCGACCCTCCTCGTTGGCACAGGACACCATACGGGCCGTTGGCGACAGCCACGCGGCTTCGAAGGGATCCAGAAGCACTTTTGGCGACAATCGATACCAGTTGTGGCCGGCATGATGCCATCACCATGGTTGTGTTTCCCAACGTCGATGATGGCATTTGTTTCACCAGAGATGCCCCCCAGACCAAGCTTGGTGCAGAAACGAGCCTGGCGTTCGGGGTAGGCTGCGTATTGCGATTGTGTGTTCTTGCGTGTGCCTGTGTCGTGGTAACGACGTCCCAGCCAGTCATGTTAGCCCCGTGTTTCGAACTGATGGTTGAGGAGCTCGAGTCGTTGCTGAGCTTCAATATGCGGCGTCACTTATTGAGCGTGAAGCTGCATCAATGACTCAATGCTGCCACAGCTTGGTCTCCGTCTCCGCAAATGAGTTTGTCTTCGTTTCTGTCCGCGTGTCTCCAGTTGCGTCCGTCTGCATCTTGCGATGGCTAACCAAGTGGATACATGCATGGCAGACTCCAAGCGGGATGCTCAGTCGAGAGCAGGACAAGCAGAGCCTGTCGACGAGGGAAGCGATCGCGATCGCTGGAGAAGGCGGTTGCAGTCGAGACCGAGTAAATTTTTTCCCCCTCGAGGCGTAATTCGAGCCAACTCTGCAGTCAGCTGGCACTGGCTTCAAGATCGAGGTGTAATCCAAATCAGGTCCCTCGAGTTGCAGTAGCTCAAGGGAAAAATCCGAACGAGCCAAAAAGCCAGGCTCATCTTTGCATTTGCCGAACTCCGTAAGGCTTCGGTCAACGGGAAGAGTAGCGCATTGAGACTTTGGGGAGTTCGAAAGTATGTTGGAAGCTTGTTATTCTGGGACAAGACAGACGGGCAAAACAGCACGGTGGGATGGATGGTGAGCTGTTGAGAAGTTCCATGTCGAAATACCTGGCGGACGACGGGGATGATGTGAGTTGGGGATCTGGGGCAGGAGACAGCCGGCGTTGCTGTCAACGGCAATGGCACTAACGAGGAGCTTGGGCCATTTTTTCTTCACCGGGCCTGAGCTAAACTCGAGCGCCAAATGAGCTGTGGCTTCAGCGTGTCGCGGGGCAACTCGGCCGAGATTACAGTGGACCGGCCAGTAAATCACAGCGGCAAGGCTGGGCAGATTAGCCCCCAGCATGCCCCCGGATACGACGAATACGCGGTTTCATTGGCTCATCTCCGTCCTGAGACCTCAGATGAGGCTTGACGTTGACAGCACACCTCCAGAGTGCATGCGGCTTCAGCCGACGTCATTACAACTTCGCAAACACCTTTGGCCCTTCCGCGCAGCATTTCCCACGACTTCGATGTACCGAGCATGCCTTTCCTACAGCATAGAAACCGATAATATTGTTACAGGCGACAAACGCACGTTGTACCCATCGCTTCACGATGGCGGATCCCGCCGCCCCGGCCGCCCCGGTGGCCAAGAAGCAATCGAGCCCTGCCATCCCCGTCGGCCTGAACGAAGCCTCCCTCGACTCCCCAACCTTCCGATCGACCTCACAGCACTTTGGGGAGCACATTGACAACGTGGAAAGATGGCTCGATGACTACGTCAAGGCCACCTCGAAAGTGACACGCGACCTCCTGGCCCTCGAAGAAGGGGTCAATACCTACCTCTCAAAAATCTTCCCGCCCGCAGCGACCGCCGACGCCATCATCGATCACGATTATACGCTTCTCGCATTGCGCAGGATTAGCGATGGATCAAAGGAATGGTGGACACAGATCATGTCGACCGTGCGGAAGATGGACACCATCTCGGTCGACCCCATCCGCTCGTTCGTGGCCGCTGACCTGCGGTCCTTCAAGGAGGTGCGGAGGGTGCTGGAACACACGCAAAGAAATTTCGACCAGGCCATGGCTCGCTATATGAGTCAGTCCAAGACGAAGGAGCCGTCTGCCATCCGGGAGGAGGCCTTCGCCGTGTACGAAACCCGCAAAGCGTATCTCAAGGTCTCGATGGACTTCTGCCAGCTTGCGCCCCAGGTACGCTTCAGCCTCGACAAGCTGCTCGTCCGGGTAAGTGCCGATTTCTGGAAGGAAATGAAACGGTCACGGGACGCTGCCTCTGTGTCGACAAAATGGGGTTCCGAAATGGAACGCATCCGCGGCTGGTCTAGGGAGATGGAGACGTCCGAGTTCGTCTTTAAACGCGAGCTTCAGATTGCTAGGCGAGATATCGGGGAGAGCACTCTGCAGGCTTTCAAACCATCCCGCGAGCTGGAGGATTATAGCGCATCCACTGTGCCGTTCCTTGGATCCAGGGGCCTGGTCAACGTTCAGCCCCAGGAGAACTCTGCCGTTATCTCGGAAAAGCAGGGCTGGCTTTTCTTGAAGACACTATACGGCAAGCCCGCTCGGTCCAACTGGGTCCGCCGCTGGTATTACTGCCGGGATGGCATATTTGGCTGGTTGATCAATGGCTCTCAAGGCGTTTTGCAAGGCGACGAAATCGGTGTCCTGCTGTGCAACGCAAAGCCGGCAGTGGCAGAAGATCGCCGTTTCTGCTTCGAAGTCAAGACCAAGAGCCAGACACTGGTTCTTCAAGCCGAGACTCAGAACCAGCTGACCGAGTGGCTCGAAGTCTTCGAGGTAGCCAAGAAGCGAGCTTTCGAGGCCAGCATGGATAGAGACAGCAACCTCTTTCCTGCGGGATCCGATCCGGCGTTCTCCATCACGCCGCCCCCATTGCCCGAGTTCTCTGCGAGGTCTCTTGATGCGTTGGTTGCAGGCGAAGAACCATCGGCCAGTTTCGACAGAGCTGGCACTCTGCCGGTTCCTGGGTCTGACAACAACATGGCCGGCCGTGCCAGCTTCGATGTAGGAGGCGCACCGCGTCGTTCCATCACTGCCCTCGGTCGGGACATTGGGCGGGAAATGGTGCGGGAGGATGGCGAGAGCAATCGCGAACATGCCGCGAGGATCATCCAGAAGCTAGATCTTCACCGCAAAGCGACCTTTGGGGCCGGTGCCGAAGCTGCTGTTGCCGCTGCTGCATCGCCAAGCAGTGGTGGCATTGCAGGCATGATAGCTAGCCACGGCCATTTGCCCGGATACCCCTCGCCTCCTCAGAGCACGCCCAAGAAACCGCCCATTCAAAGACTTGCTTCTTTCGATCCTGCCCAGGGTACTTTGGCCCCACTGACGCTGGCGAGACCACCAGCTGCGACCAATCTCAGCCGGACCGCAGTCATGTTCTCTGTCGATAGGAGCATGGGTGGTGACAACACGAGCCACATGCCCACTGCGGTCCTCGCAAACTATTGGGGAAGCAGTCAATGGAGCACCGTCTACGGCTCGGGTCCTGGGCGACCCCGGACGCCAGGGCAGATGGAGGAAAATCCGTTCGGGATCATTGTTCGAGAGATTGGGAAACCTGGCGAAGAAAAGCCTTCAACGCCTACAACCGGACACAGGAAGACGGTCAGCGTCGACGCTAAATTCAATCAGCCCCATCCTCAGATCAAGCAACCTGTCGAGACGTTCCCCCCGGGCTATCCTCCCGAGTTGAGAATCCAGCACCACCAGTTCCGAATCCTCTTCCCAACCGTCCCTCTCGACGAGAAGTTGGTCCTCGTTTTCCGAGCCGCCTGGTCGAGCTCATCTGGCAAAGACTCGCCATCAAACGGACATGGACTCGCAGGCAACGGCCGCATCTACATCACGCCTGACAACATGTACTTCTACGGCCAGCAGATGGGCCTTGTTGTAGCATATGCCGTCAGTCTCGACATCATTGCTGAAGTTACAGCGGCGCCCGGAAAGGAGTGCGATTTCATCTTCCTCCACCTGGGAGAAGATGGCAACGAGACTGGTTATACTCGAGTCACCATCAAGGTCTTCCTCGACAACCTTCAGCTTCTGCATGCTAGACTGAACCTGCTCATCGACGATCTCCAGTCCGAGGAACCCATGGAGCTGTCGGAACTCATCACCGCTCTCATCAACCTTGAGTTTGAGGACTATAGCAAGCGAAGCCCAAGCGTTGAGAGCTGGGAAGAAATCTCGTCCAACACCCCTTTTGACGATGGCACCCATTCAGGCCGTCCTCCACGACGCCAGAGTCAATTCGGCCCCAAGCTCCGTATATCAGGTCAAAGCAAGCAGACGCCAAAGCTTCAGTTGCCTGCGCACCCTGTCGTCTTCGAGCCCGAAGACATGCAGAGGAAGGTCGCTGAGCGCCACTTTGAAATCAGCGCCAAGGCATGCTTCCATGTGCTGTTTGGAGACAAGAGCTTTGTGTTCCCGAAGCTCTATTTTGAGCGTAGAGCGCAGCAGATTGCCCAGGGTCCTTGGACTCTCGCAGACCACGGTCGAATGAGACGAGAGTTCCAGTTCAAATTCGACTACAAAGACATGCTTGGTCGGCCAAAGACTGTCAACGTCGTAGACCACCAGACGATGGACGTGTTCCAAGACCACGTTACGTACGTCGTCACCCACGTCAAGACAGCATGGCATCTGCCACACTCGCAGTACTTCAAGTTGGTGACGAAGGTGGTGATTACGCATGTGGCCAAATCCAAGTGCAAGCTCGCGATCTACACGAAGGTGGACTGGTCCAAGATGCCGGCGTTTTCGAAGAATCTGGTCGAACGGCAAGCGCTGAACGATGCTGAGGGCGACGCCGAAGAGCTAGCGGACGTGGCAACGGATCAGGTCCGCAAACTAGGCCCTCACAGCCGCACCAAGAGAGCAATCCAAGTGTACGGAAACATTGGGCAGCAGACTCAAGTCGTGCTTTTCTCGCCAGCCGACGCCGACGCGGCGAAGAAGCAGCTTATCAAGCCGCGCACACTGACGGCCATGCTTCTGGAGACGCTGCGCTCCTTTGGAGAGAGTGCGGTCACGTCGCTCATTATGTGGGCGATTGCCGGAGTGCAAAAGTTCTTCAGTGTGGTGACGGCACACCGACTCATTCTTCTTCTGTTGGCAGGAAGTACGTTTACGAACGTGTTCCTGACGTCAAAGGACAGTTCAAACTGGTGGATGGAGAGGCGGGCGGCCAAGTTTATGAACCGCGTCGGTGTTGGGCCAAACGTGATGATGAGCAAGGCCATCTACATGGCGGATCTGGGCGAGGCAACGGGAGCAGTAGGCCACAACAGTTCCTGGCCTGCGGATAGTGCCTGGTAAGTTTTGGACTTCTGAAATCGATAACAGCCGCTAACTAGTCACAGCTTTACCACATTCCAATTAGTTGCCAACTCCACTGATTTGGACGCTCCGTTCGAAGACGCCGGGTCAACTCTCTCGACGGCAACGAGCCGAGCGACGGCGCGCCGGCTGCGTCGGACACGTCAACGTCTTGGCTCTTACAGACACGATCTCCTGGTGGCAATGCGCATCGTCAACAGCATCGAGCGGGAGATGGTGCAGTCGGAATGGGAGAACTGGCTAGCTGATGAAAACGTTCGTTGCGATAAGCTCAAGACGGTGCTCGAAGCAGACAAGTCGGCCAAGACCAAACGGAGCGGTGACCAAAAGGTCATGGCGCCGAAGATCGATGAGGGCAAGAGGGAGACGTTGCGGGAGTGGTACGATACATATTGTGGCAGCTGCAAGTTAGATCACGCGGCGTTGATGAGTGAGAGAAATTCTTTGGCAGGTCTGTAGATGCATTGCGGTCGTGGTTGAAGTGGGTTGATACCTCGAAGTAACACAGTCTCTTGTTTCGGTGTTGGACAGTCGTTCGTTGCTACATATACACAAATACACGTTTTAATTTCTCTACTTGCTCGTGCTGTTAGAGCGAGGCACCCGGATGGCAACCCAAACGCAGGAGCTCTGTCCATCCCATCCGTGTCCATTCCATCCTTGATGCCTGCCAAACTTCTCTGGGACGGCCTTTGGGAAGACGAGGCTCACGTTCCTTCAAGTTGACGAGCACAAACCGATTGGCGCGGCCGCGCTTACAATTGCAGAGGCCGAATGGAGGCTAGTGTGTTAGATGGCACGACTAGCAGTAGGGAAAGCTTGTCTCGGATATGTCGGCCACCTCCTTGGACTCGGTACTTTACGATCTATCTCATCATGATGCGATCCACCGGATCACCCACAAAGCAGGCTAGGTGACATCAAAAAGGGGCAGAGGGTGAAACTTCGAACTGAATATAACCTCACATGCCTTTGCCAGGGACAATCCGCCCGAACGATTGACTTCCCGATCCAAGCGGACGGGCCCGACGACGTAACTAAAGCAAAGAGCAAAAGCAGGAATCCTACATCCCACGTTCCGCCAGTGCAGTCATGCCGCATGGTGTCCAAGGATAGCAGAAAGGCAGGCCTGTGAGAGGCCAGTCGGTGGGATGACAGGCCTTGGGCGACGTAGATGCCCTCCCTAACGGTCGTGCAGAAGAAGGAGAGTGAGCCGCAGTTGACTTCATCGTTGGAGGCAGCGCCCAATTAACGAAGCCGAGTCCGCGGGTGCAATACAGTACTCCAGGGAAATATTTGGCCTGTCGGTTCTGAGACAACCCTGCTATATCCCTGAAGGTGACTTCGAAGAGCGTTTTTCACGCTTAGAAAAATGAATTTTAACGCTATAAATACGTTTTAAATTTCATTCTATAGAGAATAAGTATATCTCTATTTTTATGAAATTTTCCGTTTCAAAAAACGTTGAGGTTTAGGGGAAATACAGGGTTTAGAAAGATCACATATTTGTATACTGTTTCATTAAGAAGGTAACTACAGGGGAAAAATTCCCCCGGTAGACTGTACGCGGATTGGGCGGGATTTTAGACGATCTAGCGCCATTTCTCCATTTTTCTGCGATCCCCTGAGGGCTGGAACTCTTGGGAGGCCCCGCGACCACCAATTGTGACGTCGGGCGGTGCAGGGGCAACCCCTCTTCCCCCCCTCTCGGATACCCTCTTGGGCGGCGCTGTAACATGGGACAAGGGGTGACGTCAGCGCTGGGGGAAGTCAATCGGTGAAAGAGCGTATGGACTCGGGAGGGCAAGGCAAGGCAGACGGGAAAACGGGAAGGAGGACCTGCCAACTCGCCGGCCATGGTCTATGGTTGGGGTGAAAGTTGCAACAGCCAGGAAACGGACAGCATCGAAATAAATCGACCGCAGGACAGCTGGTGCAACACCCATCTGTCTAAGGTACCAAGTGCGTGACCCAAAAAAGCACAGGGCATGGAGCATTAGGTCCGCTCGGGGTACTGCAGACGTCAAAGCCCCCCCCGCGAAAATATCCAACCCATCCACCTTGCTGCGTATCATCCCTTTTACGGCCCTTGAAAACGAAAACGCCGTGCAGTGTCAGTGTCGTGGTCGTGTGCAGGGAACCGAACGGATCTTCCAAGCCACTGCGCGCGCGACTCCCGTACTTGCTTCGTCTTTTAAGCCACATGCTTACCTTTACCTCTCTCCCCCGTCTGCATCTTTGTTTGGGTCCTGCATGTATCTATCGTCTCCATTCTGCCCAGTCATCAACGAAATTCAAGAAATTAAGCATCGCAGCTACCATACAGCATCTACCTTGTTTCTCCACGAACACTCCACGTCCTCTCGCGGCTACACCTCGGCACCTCGCGGACTCCGACGCAAACCTGCTTCGCATTCCCATTGTCATTTGAGATTCCGCGAAGCATTCCCATCCTCTCCGAAAACCCGTCTACGAAACAAGTTTCGGTCTGTTCGGTCGCTTGGTCGCTCGACCAGGGCTATGTCATCGACCTCAACCAGCGTTTAATTCGCCTCTCCGACTTTCCCTCCAACCTGTCACCACAACCCCCATTCGAAATGGCACCGCATCACGAGCCCTTCAAGGCCCTCGCGCCTGTAAAATGGGCTTCCGTCGAAGAGGAAGACCCAAAAGACTTTCTCGCCAACGTCTTCTCTGAAGCCCAAACGATAGTTGACTCAATCCCCGTACCCGCCGCCGTCAAGCAGGCCACCGCGACGACGGGCCGCGCTCGCTCACACACCGATCCGCCTCAACCTGTTGCCGACATCAACCGCAGCCTTTCCCAGCAGCGCCAGTCCGCCGCCTCCCTCAGCCTGTCGCGCGACCTGTCGAAGGAGTGGAAGGAGGTCAAGGTGAATCCCAGGGACAACCCGCTCGCCATCAACGTCTATAAGCTCGCTACCAAAGACGGCAAGGGTAGTTGGTTTGCGCGGCGCAGTGTTCACGATGGCCTTACCTTTGAGAAGTGGAAGCTGGGTCTCGAAAGGGAGTTTGCCGAGTCAATGAAGGTACAGACAGGTCCTGGAGCCGGCGCCATCCGGGGAATCGGTGCGGAGAAACGGGTTGTCCACCAGGTTGTCGAGGGCGCCGGGAAGATGGAAGGTGAGCAAGCCGTCAATCTTGGCCGTCAAATTCGCTGACCACGATGCTTGCAGTTTTCCAATTGTCGGCGCAGTTTCCGGGTCCGACCGCTCCGAGAGACTTTGTCACCCTGCTCCTAACTTCCGACTTTTCCGGCAACCCTCCCGCACAAGAAGGCGGAAGGCGACCGCTCAGAACCTTCATGATTGTCTCGAAGCCGTGCATACATCCCGAGTGCGCCGAACGGCCGGGCTATATTCGAGGCCAGTACGAGTCGGTGGAGATCATTCGCGAGATTCCTTCCGACAAGCCCTCAATTACCCGCGCAAAGTCATCTATCGATCTTAGCCACGACGGTCCGAAGGAAAGGCAAGCAGTCGCCGAGTCCATGGGCAAAGAGGCGGTTCTGCGGGCGGCTAAGAAGGCTGCCGATCCCGACGGCGGACGACAGCGCGGGACTTCCGTCGACAGTGCACCCGCGAGAGATGACGCTGGGCACAACGCGGACGGCATCAACGAGGAAGCTACAGCGTCGGTTGAGTGGCTGATGGTGACTCGCAGTGACCCTGGCGGAAACGTGCCCCGGTTCTTGATCGATCGCGGCACGCCTGGTGGTATCATCGGCGATGCAGGCAAGTTTATCAAGTGGATGAGCGCCAAGGCTGCAGACGATTTCACGGCGTCAGACGCGGAGCAGGAGGAGACAAAGGAGAGCGCCAAGCAAGCCGAGGCTGAAAAGGTCGCATCACCAATGGAGGTCGCCAAGGAGCCCACGTCCAACCTCTTACCAGATCCATCGGCACAGGATGAGACCGTCCCGCCAAGTAGTAACGGCCTCTATGGCATCATCTCAGGGGCCTTCGGACTGGCAGGGTCTGTAGTAGCAAGTCGGCTCCCTAATGGTCTGCCCGGCATGTTCCAGGCGCCAAGCACCAACGGCTCGATAGCTGAGGAAGACGAGCGCGACGAGGAGACAAACGAGAGCGACACCTCGTCCATTCGCAGCTTTGCATCGGCCGTCGAGAAGACGGACGAGGGCGAGGCCCTTACGCCTCCAGATGTTACGCACCAAGATACCATGTCGATGCACTCGTCCGGCTCGGGTGCGAACTCCCTGCACAAGTCGACAACCTCGCATCATGACAGGGAGCTCAAAAAGCTCCAGGAACGCCGGAAGAAGATGCAGGACAAGATCAGCAAGATGCAGGAGCGCATGTCCAGCAAGCGCGCAGAAGACACGCAACGCGATGCCGCCCAGCAGGCCAAGTTGCGGGAGAAGCATGACAAGGAGGTTGCCAAACAAGAAGAAAAGTACCGCCGCGAGCTGAAGCGGCTCGAAGAACGACGGGAGAATGAGGAACGAAAGGCGGAGGAGAGGAGGCGCAAGCAAGCCGAGAAGGAGGAGAAGGGCAACATGGCCATGGAGCTTGAGCGGGTCAAGACGGAGCGTGACCTCGCCCTGAAGCAGATTGAGGTGCTCAAAGGGCAGATTGGAGACTTGCAGAGCCAGAACACCATGCTCGTGGCCAAGATGGGCCGCCTGGGCGGACTGAAGAGGGAGGATTCGGCGGCGTGGAGCACGTCGGGGGAGAAGTTGACCACCCAGAGTGTCTCGAGCTAGGAGCTGCAAGGCATACGTGAGCCGCGGGGACTGGATAACCTGCATGCCACGCAAAAGGGGGGACGAGACATGATTTTTGTTCACACTCACAAGCATCGGGATGGCGTCGGGGCGTCTTAGCCTTCCTTTTTCAAGCCTCTCCTTCAAATGGAATTTCGAATACGTTGTACACGAAGTCTAAGCAAACTTTTATCTATCAAATCTACATCCAAGTCGTTTGTACACGTCTACTTCTCGCGATCTACAGCGCAGCCATCTCCAGCAGGAGACCGTGAAGCCGTCCCTTCTCACCCACGCTCGTCAGCTCGACCAACTTCTCTCTCAACTCCTCGGCTTGAACACCCGTCTTGACAAGCGCTGCTGCACAGGTGATGATTCTCGCGCAGACTGCATACACGTCGGGCACAGAAGCCCAGCCCAGGGGTCCGTCGTCGGTGTGTTCCTCCTCCCTGGCAAGCTTCAGCAGGGCAGCGAGACCCTCCGAGGTCCATTGCGCCAGCTGCTTGTTGTCCGTGCCGCTGGCGACGGTCTCGAAGACGGCTGCCCAGCGGTGCGACTCGCGGACTTCGTCGACGAAGAGGTTCTGCTCTTCGATTGCGAAGAGGGAGTCGTCAAAGCGGAGGGCCTCTGTCAGCTGCGACGCGGCGGTCGTCTGGCCCGTCATTCGAGAGCCCACCAACGTGCGGAAGGACGGCGCGGAGGCGTAGTTTGCCGAGATGTGGTTGAGCAATCTGTCTGCTGCGTCGAGGGGTGCCAGGGACTGAGAGAGGATGTGCTTTGCTGAGAGGCACGCCATGTCGCGGACCTCGTCGTCGTCGTCGTTGAGCGCGTCGTAGAGGGCGACCAGGGCGGGCAGGCGGGATGCGTCTGCATCTGGGGCGGAGATGACGGAGAAGAAGGAGGCGAGGGAGGCGGCGGCCGCGATGCGGGTGTCAAAGGGGGAGGAGTCGCGGCCGGCGGAGGACATCATTGACCCCCAGCCGAGGAGTGATTGCGGGGTGGCATCGCCGCGGAGGACGAGGGTCGCCAGCAACGGCCCGCTGGCACGGATAACGGCGTTGGAGAGATTGGGGTTTATCGTCTTCGTGTTTGCGTCCTGCCAGAGGGTGACGAGGGTTGAGGAGGCCGGGAGGAGGGTGGATTGGTTTGCGGACAGGACGAGGTCGATGTTTGAGGCGAGGTTTGTGAGGGCCGCCGCGCGGAGATCGGGGTGGGTTGTCGACAGGGCGAGGTCGGTATAGAGGGCTGCGTAGGATGCCGCATCCTCCGCATTGAGGCGAGGGTGGCGCACACTGGAGAGGGTTTCCAGGATGGTGATGGACGCCTCGACGGAGGTCGTGCTTGTGGACAGGAGCGTATCGCGGAGGGAGGCGGCGGAGGGGTAGGTGTGCACCGCGTTGACGGCGAGTTGCGTGCGGAGGAGGGCACTTTGCGGAGGCTGAGGGATCGAAGCGGGTGTCGTAGGGATCGTGAGGGTGAAGTTGGAGATGAGGTTTTGGACCTCGAGGTAAGCCGCGCGGATGTCTGGCGTAGTCAAGAAGCATGCAGGGGCGTTTGCGCCAAGGTTTTGGAGGATCGAAGTCAGCCGGGGGATCGCCAGGGAGAACTTTTGCGGGGAGACGTCGGAGAGGCGCTCGAAGACGGCCTTGAGGGTGAGGAGGCTGCCGTGAAGGCGGTTGTTTCGATTCGAAACGTCAGAGGCCACAGAGTCGGTGATGATCTTCTCTGCCGCGGTCACCCAGTCATCGTCGCGGAGGAGGAACGAACAGAGAGCGCGAGCTGCCATCTCACGGACATGCCAGACGGGGCTGCCAAGGTAACCTGTGACGAGATCGTAGAGCTCGTCTCGTGAGGTGTCGGGAGGCCCGGCGCGGCGGATGATGTCGAGGGCGGGGAAGACGGACTCGGCGGCGATGGTGCTCGTGCTGGGCTTCATGACCTCGCGGCCTGAGCGGAGGAGGTTGAGGAGGACATCGGGGAGGATGGGATACTTGTGGTACTGCAGGCGCGTTGTACGCCCGTCCCAGCCTGCCTCCAGCGTTGCCTTGCTCTCGTTTGTGCCGAAGAGGTTGTCCAGGAGACTGCGGAGGAAGAGCAGACCGCAGTTGCGGATTGCCCAGACCTCCGACTTGAGACTGCCCGCTGCGAGCTCGAGGCACTGCGGGATGTGCGGGGCGGATTTGCCGAGCTGGGTGATGAAGGAGGACTTGAACATGTCCTTGAGACAGTTGAGGGCGTGGACCTGCGGGAGCTTGGTGTCGTCTATTTCGGAGACGTAAGCCGGCTTCTGGGCGATGGCCACGAGTTCTGAAATCACGTCGTCAAAGGAGGGCTGCGCCGCGTTGGCGGAAACGATGCCTGTGATCATTGCCGGGATGCCTGCAGAGCGACGAGTTGTGGAGGCCTGGGCGAAGATGCATTCCTTTGTGCCGGCGTACCAGACATCGAGGAGGTTTGAGGATCCGTCGTCCGAGGCATCAAGGTGCTTGACCAGTTGACAGCAGGTTGCAAAGGAGAGCGAGACTGTGTTGAAGGCGCCGCGGTGGCGCAGGCTGGACAGTTGTGTGAAGGTCAGGGAGCCGACCGTTGTGAACAGGGAGGTCGACGGACGGAGGGTCTCTGGCTGGGGCTTGGATTTGAGTGGCAGGACCATGACGCGCATCAGACTGCTAGACTCGTGAATGGCGCGGAAGCTGTAGCTGAGGAGATCCTTCGTGTCGAGACCTTCGAGGTCTTCGAGCTCTTGGGGGAGGTGGCCTTCAGGGGAATCGTCGCAGAGGATGTCTCGGACGGCGGCCCAGATGCGTTCGCAGCACTTGACGATGCGGGTTTGTAGTGTTGTCATGGTCGCGATTTCGGACTTGGAGAACTTCATTTCGACGGCGGCTTGCCAGATATAGCGGAGGGAGGCAAAGTAGCCGTGGACGGGGGCCTCGAGAACGGCATTGCCAAGGTTGCCCTCGGCGAACGCGAGCTTGGCCTCAAGGAGGTCAACCAGCTTGGCGATGTGGGCGATTTGGGCGTCTCGGCCGCTGTAGAATCTGAAGAGGAGCTCGTTGGTGCGGGCTACACCGTCAGCGTGGTCGGCGCGAGCCGTTCTTCTGGCAATATCCTCAGCCCTGGCCAGGAACTCCTCCAATGTGGGCGAGACCCCTTGCGTCCCGGTGAGGCACTTGAAGCGGCTGTCGGAGAACAGGCTCTTCAAGACAGAAGTGCTGGCTTCACGCACGTCGTCAAAGGGATCCATGATGAGGTCGAGGAGTGTGCGGGTCCATCTTCCATCAAAGTGGCTGAAGAAGAGACTTTCGTCGTCCTCGGTCTCCCAGGTCTTGGACTGGTCAAACTCGAGCTTGAGGATGAAGATGACTGCCCTCAGCGAGGTGAAGTGCCGCTGGAAGGACGCAGTGGGAATCAGCTCTGAGCGCAAGAACCGCAGATACCAAGCCAGGAACTCTTCGTGCTGGTGCAAGCTCTCGGTGAGCTTGTCCTCGGGCCAGAACAGGATGTTGGTGCGGTGGTTAGCCTGTTTTGCCGGTTTGGGGGCGGGCTTGGTCTTCCCCTCAGCGGGAGGGGGCAATGCCTTGATGGCCTTGACGCGATCGAGACTCTTCTTCAGGATGAAGATGGCGCCGCGGCTCCGCTTGAACATGTCCTTCAGCTTGCTCAGAACCTCCATGCGGAACTTCGCGTCCGACTCTGAAAAGTACGTTTGCAAGTGAACCTGCAGCAGACGGAGAGCGACGGGGGAGTAAGGCCTGGTGGTGGAAGGGGACGCAATAATGAGCGACAGGGCGAGCGAACGCAGTTCATGAGAGGGATGCGAGAGGACTTTCTGGAGAACCTCCTCTTCTAGCACTACTGAAGAGGAATCCTCTTGGACGATGGCACCTGGAGATCATGATGAGCAATCGCACGGACTCAGGGGTCAACCAACTCACCAGGCTCCTCCACCATGCCGACCTTCTTGCCAACCTCCAGCACTGCGAGGTTCAGCTGGGCAAGAGTATCCAGCTCGGCACTAGAATCAGACGCAGACCACGAGCTGTTGATCTGCTGCAGGATCTGGACCGAATCCTTGCGGTCATCCTTGAACAGGGGAAGGAAAACGTATGTCTTGACACCCTCCAAAAGAGAGGGTGTCGCGTCAATGGCGGCCTGAACCCAACGGAGCCAAGCCACGACGCTGAAGCCATCTGTGCCCGTTGGTTGGGGGTTCTTCAGAGAAGTCTGGCGCAAAGCACGGAAGATGGTCACGATGAACTTGCCGGCAGTGGGGCAAACGTAGTGCATCGTCATCCAGCCGAGCATCTGGCTGAAAAAGTCTTGCCACAGCGCCATCTCAGAGTCCCAACTGCAAGACGGCTGCGTACGTCTATAGCTGGCGGCGATATCCTCAACGGTAAAGATCTTGGTAGCAAAGTAGTCCATGGCCTTTAGTGATGACTTCAACAAGGGCTTGGTGGACTGCGGCCCAATGATGGAGATGAGGGTATCGAGAACGGTCGTCTTGACCACCTCAGCAACAGCCGGGTCGGGGTTGCGTCTGATCAGAGAGGGCAGCAGTTCCAGGACCAGCTTCATGGACCGGTGCTGCTCCGTCTCGTTCCACTTGATGAAGAAGTTGAACAGGCCCAGGCTGGGCTCCTTGGAGAAGGCCCATTCTCTCAGGGCGGGCTTACTGGACTTGGAGCTTTGCTCGACGAATCCACACAGCTTCACGCACGAGTTCCCAGAGATGCCTTTTGGCTGGGCGGCAAGAGACAGCAGGTGGTCAAACACGTCTTGAGCGAGACTAGGGTGCAAAAGTCAACCAACTACACCCTCAGAACGACATTTTTGGATTCTCGTTTATTTGGAATTTTCTTACGGCGTCCATGACTCCTCCGGCTGCTCCTCGACCCATTTGAGCAGGTCGCTCGGGTTGACGAAACTCTCGTACTTGGGGGCGTCTTGCTTCATTGCGATCTCATCATGGAGGGGCACGGCGAGATGGAGGAGAACTGAGGGGCACAGAAGCGAAGTACTGGCCGAATGAGTGACAGGGGTTGGCGCGATCCTCAGGGTCTCTGCGGCGTATGACGATGATGCACCTGATCTCGTACCTAGGTTGACTTTGCACTGAAATCTTACATAAAAGTGCCCGGCGCAAAACGAGTTCGTCAGAGCGATGGGATGCCGTACCGCGCGCCGAGTGACATGCAATGAATTTTCACCGAGGGGTACCAGCAAGGTACATGGAGGGGCAGTCGACTCACTGCAGCGGCCGGCGAAAGACTCATTCGGCAGGCGGGAGGCGGGCCCCTCAGCCAATCGCCTGCGCCTTCTGGAACTACACGCGCACGGGCCGCACCCACAAGTGGCCATCCCCTCTGCCCTAATTAAAACGAGGCCGCCCCGCCAAAACTTTTCTCGAGCCTTTCCTTCTATTTTTCGAACCATCACCCAACAACCCATCAACATCTACCGTAAGCACCAGATTACTGGGAGATATCGCCAAGATGTCGAAAATTACGGTCGCCAACGTCCGCGCTCAGGTCGGTGAGCTCCTCGAGTACTCTCTCGAGACCAAGAAGCGCAACTTCCTTGTCAGTATTCCCTCCCCGGAGCGACGCCGCAACAACTTCGAGTCGAGAAAATGCGACAGACTTCCGACGTCAACGTCCATACAGCCGCTAACCCCCTCATAGGAGACTGTCGAGCTCCAGATCGGCCTCAAGAACTATGACCCCCAGCGTGACAAGCGTTTCTCCGGAACCGTCCGCCTGCCCATCGTTCCCCGTCCCAACATGAGCATCTGCATTCTTGGTGACCAGCACGATATCGACCGTGCCAAGCACGGTGGCGTTGACGCCATGTCCGCCGACGATCTCAAGAAGCTCAACAAGAACAAGAAGCTGATCAAGAAGCTCGCTCGCAAGTACGACGCCTTCGTCGCTTCCGAGACTCTGATCAAGCAGATCCCTCGTCTCTTGGGTCCTGGTCTGTCCAAGGGTACGTCGCGTTTCCTCCTCTCTCCACAATCGAACAGCAGCTAACAACTCCTCACAGCCGGCAAGTTCCCCACCCCCGTCTCCCACTCCGACGACCTTACTGGCCGCATCAACGAGGTCAAGTCCACCATCAAGTTCCAGCTGAAGAAGGTTCTCTGCATGGGTGTCGCCGTCGGCAACGTTGGCATGACCCAGGAGGAGCTCGTTGGCAACATCATGTTGGCCATCAACTACCTCGTCTCCCTGCTGAAGAAGGGCTGGCAGAACGTCGGTAGCCTTACCATCAAGGCTACCATGTCTCCCCCCAAGCGCCTCTACTAAGCGCGTCGTTGGTGTTCTACGGCGCCTGTGCTAGAGTACCGTTGGGGCTGCGTCCTCGCGCGCTTGTGATGAGTGCATGAGGCACGCTGGTCTAGGAATGGGAATGGACTGCGGGCAATCATAGGAAGCTCTGCGCTCGGATTAGGAGCCGGCCAATACAACATCCTCTTCCGAACAAACACTTATGGCACAACGTGAGACTGTGATTATGTGAATTATGTTTGATGTTACAGAATTGCCGAGCTCGAGTTATGGCCTGTCTGCTCGGCGTAGTGCCGTACATGAAGATATCCGCGAATAGCTAACTGTCAAGTCCCAAAAAACTCTTCGCCAATAGCCTCCGCGCTGGATGGGAAGTTGGTAGCAATTTTCGTTCTCCCACTCCTAGTTTGGAAGGTCCATCACCTAGCCACTATGGCTTAACAAAGGAAACCACAAATCTCGCCGAATCTGTCAGTTACCGGATGGTTCGCGGCAGCATCCTTGGCCGCCCGATCTGCCTCGCCGTTCCACTGGCGCGGGATTCTCCAAAACTGGACCTGCAAGCCTGCGCCATGCAGCATCTCGATTCTGAGGAGAAGCGTCTCCCACAAGTCGCGATTCTTGACGCGGCCACCGGTACTCAATTGCCAGTCCTTGCGCATCCATCCACGCACCCAATCCGTGGCGCCATTGACGACATAAGTCGAGTCTGTGCCAATGACGATAGTTTTGAAGCCCTCGCCGGGCCAGAACCGGAACTGTAGAGCGGCAATGGCAGCACGCAGTTCGGCGCGGTTGCTGGTGTGTCGGTGAATCTCGCCATCCGGACCCCGTTCCTCAAGACGCAAAGAGACCACGCCAGGATCCTTCTTAGACCGTGTTGGTTTGAAAACGAACGCACAGCCGCCGCGGGCATTCGCGCTGCCATTGTCGAGGCAGGCTCCGTCAGTGTAAATGAGGGCCTCTGACTCGTCGTAGCGGTTTATGAAGCGCAACACATTCGGCATTGCCTTCGTGCTGACACCGGGAGGGAAGTGTTGCACCGGGGATAGAGCGTCGTTCCACGGTTTAAACACGGTAGGAATCACATTACCGGTTGGTTTGCTGTCAGGCTTCTCTTCCGATGGGTCAGGGAGGAGAGGATTGAGTATGGCTCCGACGGAACCGACAGACGACCCAAACGCACGCATCTCGTTGCCAGTGCCTCCCTTGCGTTTGCCCTTACCGTCGTCTTCAAGGACAGTGAGGTCCTCGGGTTTGACGGCGATGGTTTGCCCATTGGGCAGCTCGAATTTGATGTAGGGTGGCAAATCCATTGTCAGGTACGCCGCTTGATGTTGAGAAAGATGAGCAGATACAAAGGATGTTGAGGAGGCAGCGAGGACTGTGCCTTCGTACCAGGGCGGGAGGGGAAATGTCGGGAAGTCTCGTGGTCGAAACTCAATTAGTCTGGGGAAGAATGGACGTTTGGTGGATGGGATGAAGTTCGCAGGATGCAGACGGAGTCAAGTTGGGGGCACGAAGATTCGGCAAGGTGACAGTGATAGGAAATACTACACAGGGAGAAGTGAAGGAAGGGGCATCCAGTACTGGGGTGAGGCAAGCGCAGGAATGCCTGGGCCTAGGGGAAGAAACAGCAACCAAGAAGAAGCAAAACTAAGAGCAAGAGCAAGGCCGTACCATGTGCGCCCCAAGCTGGAGCTACCTGCCTCAGTAAATACCGCACGAAAGACAGGTGCCTCCCTTTCCCGTCCTCTTCAACCTTAGTACCAATCGCCTTCTTTCATAATCCTCTGCGAACAAGTCAACCGGCTAAAAGCTGACTTTGTAAATCTACCCCAAATCCCACTCGCCGCCAAGTACATCGTGATATCTGTGTGCAAGAAGGCTTTGGTTGAGATTGACGGAGCTTACTCCGAAGACCTGGTACTTCGGAATGTATGACTTAGCATGTCTGCGAAACTGGAGAGCAAACGAAATCCTGCGTCAAGCCGCTGCCGGTTGATGTTATCCGGATCAGCACCCTGAATTATTCCCGTGTCTTTCCAATAAAACCCAGCATGTAAGGCAACGTTCGCAAGTTCTAGACTAGAATGTGTTCATCGTGTTTTGAACCGCACAACTCGTCTGTAGATCAATCTAGCGTCACATGTCGACGTGCATCACCAATATGAGCGACCAAACTACCACAGAGACGCCACAGAACACAGTCTGCAGCATCGCCTTTCTCAAGCGCAAAGCAGACTTGACGCAGGAGGAATTCTACCACCACTGGGAGAATGTCCACGGGCCTCTTGTCAGGCCATGGGCCAAGAAGTACGGCTTCATCTCCTACACGCAGGTAAACACGCCGCACTCTCGTTGAATACCTCGACTAAGAACGTCTACCATCACAGGTCCATGCCGCGCAGGCATTGAACAAAGGAGCAACACCTATAGGACCCGAGTCTCGCGATGCCAACTCTCTGGAAGGCTTCGACGGATGCGCCGTCATCGAACTGCCCAGCTTCGAGGTGTTTGCGGCCGCTTTCAAGGACGACTACTACCTCAACATCATTGAACCCGACGAGAAGAACTTTATCGACAAGAAGGCCGGTGTGATGAGGTCCAGGGGCGATATGAGGAAGATCCTGTAGCCGCTGGTTTTGGTCGTGTAGTCATTGAGTGCGCGAAGATCGACAGGTTACCAACCCGCACTTGAACGATGTGCGATGCGAAACGAAACTGAATTCCACTCAAATCGGTGGTGGGTATCTATCTAACGTACTTGCTCATGAATCGCTTGTGGAAATCTGAGCGGAGGAGATCCTGTACCCGAGTTAGCAAAGCCGCACACATGTCAATCCACACAACACAACTTACGTTGATGAACTCCTTGCCCTTCTTCTCCTCGGTGCCTCTCGCCTGGTTCTTGAAGACGACGTCGTCGTCCCACCGTCGCTTCATGGCGAAATCGGGCTTGTTCAGCAGCGGGTTCCCCAGCGCAATGTCCCGCTCCCTCTCCTCCTCCTCCGCCTTAGCCTTTTCTCGCTCCTCGCGCTCCCTCTTTTCCGCCCTCTCGCGCCTGATCTTTTCCATCTCCCGCTGCAACTCCGCCTCCTCATCATCGCTGTCCTCGTCGCTGTCGCTGTCATCGTCCTCCTCTTCGTCATCTTCCGAATCAGCGTCTACATCTCGCGACTCTTCCAATATCCTCCGCCTCTTCGCTTCAAAGTCTTCCTCGCCATCTGCTTGTGATGCCGCCTCCAGCGCGCGCTTCACGCCACCGGCAGGCGCGTCGTCGTCGGCAGCAGATGGGGGAGGAGCACCGCCGTTCTTCTTGGCGAAGTGAGCGGCCTCGGCCGCGAGGAGCTCGGCTCTGAGATCGCGGGGTTCGTCGTCGGCTTCGCCGCCCTGACCGGCCTGGCGGAACTTGAGCTGCGTGTGCGCCGGAAGGAGGCGTTGATGGTAGGCCGGGCCGCGCAGGGCTTCTTTGCCTCGTGCCTGTATTCACTTGTCAGCATTGAAAATAAAGCACGGAAGGACAGTGTGTACGTACCGGATCGAAGGTGGGACGGTGAGCGGTGGTCATCTTGAAATGCTGTGTCGAGATGTAGAAGTCGTGTTGATGATTGAGGTTGGCTAAACTGGGTCGCAAAAGGGACCTCCTCCAGATGCACTGCTGCACGCGCAGGTGGCTGACAGGCCCAGGTTCAGCTGCAGGGGTACTGCGAGCTAAGGCATCCACCGCCCGGCAGAATTTTTGCAGGCGCCCCACCAAGGCGATTGACCTCCAGGTCAGTAAACACTTCCAGTAACTCCAGAGTGGCTCTCGGTTTGAACTGTGAGAATCGGCCCCTTACAGCAAGAGTCCAACCGCAAAAATGCCCAGAGAAGCCGAGCCATCGGCAAATGAGAAGGCCTTCGTCACACAAGCTCTCAAGGAGAACTTGAGGCTTGACAGCCGCGAATTCGACCAATACCGAAAAGTTCAACTCACTTTCGGCGATGAGTATGGAGTGGCCAATGTAGAGCTAGGCAAGACGACGTGCGAAAAGAGTCACCTCCCTAGAAGCAAAGAACATCATGTGCTGACTCTTCTCATAGAATCCTCGTCAAAGTCTCGGCAGAAGTCACAGTCCCCTACGCAGACCGCCCATTTGAGGGCATCTTCCAAATCGTCACTGAGTTGAGCCCCATGGCGTCGCCGGCCTTTGAGGTCAACCGTCCAACCGAAGCCGAGGTCCTCCTCTCACGCCTGCTCGAGAAGACGATCCGCCGGTCCGGCGCCCTCGACACCGAGTCGCTGTGCCTTGTCGCCGGCCAAAAGGTCTGGTCCCTCCGCGCCGACGTCCACGTCCTCTCCCACGACGGCAACCTCACCGACGCGGCCTGCCTCGGTGTCATCGCCGCCCTGCGCCACTTCCGCAAGCCCGACACCAGCAACGAGGGCGAGGCCCTCACCATCTTCACCCCGGCAGAGCGCGAACCGGTGCCCCTGAGCTGGCTGCACAGCCCCTTCTGCGTCACCTTCAGCTTCTACGGCGACGAGGGCGAGATCACCCTCATCGACGCCAACTGGCTCGAGGAGCAGCTGCGGACGAGCAGCCTGACGGTCAGCTTGAACAAGCACGGAGAGATTAGCCAGATTTCCAAACTCGGAGGGACGCCCGTGGAGGCGGTGACGCTGCTGCACTGCGGCAACGTGGCGCTGCAAAAGGCCAAGGATTTCTCGACGCTGGTGGACGAGAAGCTCGCGGACGACGCCAAGCGGAGGGACAAGGGCGGTCTCATCTCGGAGCTGTTATCTGCGGAGAATGACAGAGTAGTGGACGCATAGATTTGTCATGCCTGACGTAGAAAAAGAAATTGTAAAATGATACCCAGCCATTTACGCTCTCTTTGAAACCATCAAACTTTGGCAGTGAACATCTTCTCCCGTGGGGTACTCGTCCTCCTCTTGGGGGCCAAACTCCAGAAACGCCGCTCTAATGATTCGGAAACATCATTGCCTCGTGAGCCGAAACGAACATCCCCCTTACGCATCATCACCGCATCACCGGGGGCCTCGACTCCTTGTTCCACTTCACTCGCGACCTAACCCACTCCACCGCCTCCTTCACGCCCGTCCCCGTCAGCGCACTCACGGGCAGCACCCTCGAGTCGCGGATGCTGCTCGCCTTCTCGCCCTCAAACACCTTCTTCACCAGACCCTCCTTGATCCTGACGACCTCGACGCAGTCCTCCCGATCCTGCTTGTTGGCCAGCACCAGCACGGGCACGCCCTCCGTCTCGGAGTGTTGCAGCACGTCCTCCAGCACCAGGCGGCACTCCTCCAGACGCCCCGAGCTGTCGTGCTCCAGGTTCCCGTCGCCGATATCAGTCGAGTCGATGATGAATACGATGGCGTGCGCGGAGGCGTAGTAGCTCTGCCACAGCCGGCGCAGCGAGTGCTGGCCGCCGACGTCCCAGATCTTCAGGTACATGTCCGGCAGGGTGATGGTCGAGACATTCTGGCCGACGGTCGGGACGGTCTTGAGCTTCGGGTCCGGGTGCGAGGGCAGGAAGAACGACTTGACCTGCTCGTGGAAGGTGGTCTTGCCGGCGTTGTCGAGGCCGAGGAGGATGACGGAGTACTCTGCGCAAAGGGAGCAGGTTAGTGAGAGCTGCCGGCAGACGACGTGTCGTTTCATGTGCGCGAACCTTCTTTACTGGTGGCCAAGAGGTAGAGGCCCTTTGCGAGGTGGTACATGGTGGGCAGCGGTCGCTTGCGGACAAGCTCGTCGCGCGGTCGTGGGCGGGCGGGGCGGCGTGGCAGGTTATCGGCGACGGAGGCTTCGTTGGCGGCGCAGGGCGGGATGGGGACGATGGAGGTGAGGTGGATGGAGCTTACCGTCCATGACGGGACGGGAGCTGGCGCTGGAGCTTGGTGCTGTCCTCCGGCGCTGACACGCTGTCCGTAGCGCCGTTGGTGGGGGCAGTGCAGGGGTCTCAGGGGACTTTGCGTTGGCGGCTCTTCAGCCCTATGCCGCCGTCATGCGTGAGAACCCGGAGAGTCAGTCGACTGATTTAAATCTCCGCATGTTCCAACTGTCGAGTGCTTGTTTGAAGGCATCTACAGCAGTTCTCTACCCCGTTGTTGACTCGAGCGGCTGATTCTTGCTTGCCAGACCGCCATCGTCAACTAAGGTACTCGACACCAGCCAACTTTCTTGCTCGTCCCGTCGTCTGCGCCGTCTACGCCCAGCCACTTCTGAATCCGACCTGTCTCAAAATGTCACCATAACACAGCATTCGCGATACGTCTCGTGATGTAGATGTCATTGCGTCACACAAACACTATGGGCACGTCTATTCAGCCAGTTCTATCCATCGTCTATGCTCGCTACGACCCCGCCGGCGCCCGCCTCACACCCTCACATCTTGGGAATCGTAGTTGCGTATCCCTCAATCACCGCAGTCATCAAACGGTTGGCAATGGCCGTGGGGGGAGGCAGACGGAGGCTGCCCTCCTTGTATCCCTCAGGTGCAGCCTCTCCCAGGCCGCTCACGCCGGTCTTGAGCGCTTCCCTCACAGTCTCGAAAGGGAACCACTGAGCGTCCTCGAGCTCGGGGTCGTTTCCGAGGTCAATGGTCTCGCCGTCAGGAAGGGCCTGGGCGATGGCACCGATCATCAAGCTGGCGGGATACGGCCACGGCTGGCTCGAGTGGATGACGACTCTGCCAACCCTCACACCGCTCTCCTCCAAAACCTCGCGGCGGACGGACTCCTCGATGGACTCGCCGGGCTCGATGAATCCTGCGAGGGTGCTGTACCAGTGGGGAGGCCATCTCTTCTGGCGACCAAGGAGCACCTTCTGGCCGTCCGCAGAGACGACGGCGGCGATCATGGTCGGGTCTGTCCTGGGGAAGCTGATGTTGGAGACACCGCCGCGCGTGGGGCACTCGGGCCTGTCAAGCGCAGCCCCGGTTCCAGCAAGATCTGTGGGAGGACACAGGCGCTTGTAGCCAGTGTTCCCTGACAGTGTGGTTTGCCCGCAGCCCGCGCAGAACTTGTTGCGGGAGTTCCAGTCGGCAAGCGACCTGGCCTGGGCATAGATGCCGGCTGGTGTGCGTTAGCGTATGGGGGCTGTGTTGGTTCTCACGATGGCTTACCAGCATCCGGCTCGAGGGTGATGTGCCTGGTACCCTGGAGGAAGGTGTTGCCCTTGGCAGACTGGGCCTCGATGAGCTGGTTGGCCGCCTCTGCGTACGGGCCCTTGGGGGTCACGTCAACGGCGAACCAAGGACGGCCCTGAAGACCCTTGTACTCAAATGGGACCTTGGCACCCTCCTCCAAGCCGAGGAAGATGATGAGCGGGCGGGAGACGGAGGAGTCGTAGTTCTTGATAAGGTCCTCCTCGGAAGGCCCAAAGGGGTCCTCCGAGGTCACAGACTTGACATCATCAAAAGACACGAATGCGAGTTTTGAGGGGGCGCTGGTCAAAGGGCTGAGGTCCTTGAGGAGCATGAAGTTGGTCTCCTTGGCCTGGAACGCGGATCTGATGAAGGTGTGGTCGGTCCGCAGCCAGCCCACACGGTTCAGGGCGCTGCCGGCGAAGTAGTTGACGGTCTCCCGTCCGAACTTCCGGGACAGCATCGAGTCGGGGTGGTCGACGGGTGCAGGGAGATTGGGGATCTGAGAACCCATGCCGAGGTTGGTTGGGCAGCGGTGAAGCTATCGCGGGATTTCCGGGTGCGAGAGTGTGAGAGTTGTCGCCGATGCAGAAGACGAGGTGCGTGGCTTGAGCTCTCGGGACCAAGACAAGTGATATGGCTGGAGTCTGTCAAGCAATCACTTGAAGTGTTCCTGGAAATGCAAATATTCAAGACGTGTAGTGGCGGCGGGCTGTCCCGGCTGATTAATCAAATGTAAGAGACACGGATGGCGGGGATGCAATGCGATGGAGCCGTGACGGTGAATCACGACTCGCCGCCTGAGCTCCGATAAATGGAGCTTCCGGAGATCCCCTGTGGACACTGGGAGCAGAGCAGCCGTGCGGGAGCAGGCCATCGACTGGTCATTAAGGTACCTTACCTTGGGCAGGTAGGTACCCGGAGTTGTCGCGGCATTCGGCCTGACACCCGCCGTTGACGGACGCCAACAGTGCCCGACACATCAGGTCCAGCTCTGCTGCAAGAAGCCTGACAGATTGCGAGCCTTTATCGATTGGAGGAGACCCCGAGATGAGAGCTGGTGACAGAGGGACGGCGCTCCAATGGCAGCCCGCGACAAGTCAGATGTCAAGTGAGATGAGGTGCTTAAGCTTATCTCCACTCCGACTTGGCCCCCGAAATCGCCCAGAAAATCGAGGTGGATTGGGGGATCTTGCCGAGGCGAAAATTCCGATTTCTTAGTCATCGCCCACCGCCCACGCCCACGCCCACGCCCAGGGCGTTCCCAGTCCAGCACGGGAAGACGAGCTGAGTGCACTAATCCTGCACAGCAGCACCTGGTAAAAGTGGGCGTTTCAGCGCGTCTTAGCGTCGCTTCCCCCGCATTTTGGCGACCCTTTCCGGCGACAGCGGGCAATGGCGGTGACGTCGTGGCACCTCGCTAAGCTGCACCTGGCGAAATACCTGCTGGCGCACGTGTCCGCCGATGGCGCGAGCGAGCGCCGAAGCGGAAGTGGGAGCAGCTTTCAATTTTTCGACTCATTTTCGTAAATGTCTTGTCCATGGAAAAGTCTTCCCGCTCGACATCGCCAGGATTTGTCGGAGGACACCCCTTTTTTGCTATTGCCGTTCCTAATATCGAGTCGGCAATCCCTTTACTAGACTAATTGATCTTTTTCTTTCCTTCGCAAGACTCTTTCCCTCTTCTCCTTTGTTTCCTCATATCGTTGTCTCCTTTGTGGCACCACCTTGTCGCATCACGCCTCCGACCTGCGCATCACCATGGCTCCCCCTACCGAGCCACTCAACCTCGACGTTGAGGCCATTTCTGGCATTTGCGGGTAAGTTTTACCATGCATGCCTGCAGAATATACAGCTTCTGACCTGATTGCGCCTAGCTCCATCTCGATTGCCTGCTGGGTTGTGGTCTTCTCCCCCCAGATCCTCGAGAACTTCCGTCGCGGCAGTGCCGACGGTCTGTCACTGCAATTCATCATTGTCTGGCTGGCTGGCGATGTCTTCAACATTTTGGGCGCCGTCCTCCAAGGCGTTCTTCCCACCATGGTGAGTCACGGCCCATGCAAACCTCAAGCATCGATGACCCTAGCTAACGCTATGACTCCTTGCCCAGATCATCCTCGCCATCTACTACACGATTGCCGACATGGTTCTGCTGGGACAATGCTTCTACTACCGCGGCTTCACCTGGAAGGACGAGGTAGTTCCCCCGACCCCGAAGCCGCGCAACCGCACCGGCGAGCCGAACGAGCGGACCGGCCTCCTGCCGGCGTCGGCGATCGAGCGCGAGCGCCGAGGCTCCGACTGGTCCCATCTCTCCCCTGCCGTGCCAATGCGCCCCGAATCCGCGCCCGCTCCCCCGCCGAGGCCCTCGACCGTCCTGCAGGCGATTGCCTGGAACACCACCGCCATTATCATGGTTTGCGCCGCCGGTGTCCTCGGCTGGTTCCTCAGCCGCGGGTACTCCGACAAGGAGCCCGACCACAACAACAGCGACGGAGACTCCCTGGAATTCAACACCCTCGGCCAGATCTTTGGCTGGCTCTGCGCCGTGCTGTACCTCGGCTCCCGCCTGCCGCAGCTTCTGCTCAACTACCGCCGCAAGTCCACCGAGGGCGTCAGCATGCTCTTCTTCCTGTTTGCCTGCCTCGGCAACTTGACCTACGTGCTGAGCATCTTTGCCTTTGAGCCCCACTGCAAGAACGAGTGCTCCCCGTCCGAGGCGAACCGCATCTACGGCCGCTACATGCTGGTCAACCTCAGCTGGTTGGCCGGCAGCTTGGGCACCCTGTTCCTCGACATGGGCATCTTCGCGCAGTACTTCATGTACCGCACCGACGGTGAGCTCAGCGACATCGAGGAGGAAGACGACGAGAGCATCGACGAGGATCGCTGGGACCAGCGACCGCTCCTCGCGCGCGGTGACTCGTCTTACCCCTAGACGAAGCACATCTGTCATATTTAATTGTTTTACCAGTACTGCATATATGGAAGTAATTTCGGCGCATTTTGAAAAGGAAAAGGGGGCAATCGTTTTGCAAAAGAAATCTTGCATTGTGGGCTTACAGAATCGGCGCAACAAAAATGGTCATCACATCTGGAAAATTAAACGGGACAGGTCCGCAGAGGTAGATCATTTGACATAGATCATCTGATGACTGCTAGAAAGAATTGAATTCAGCTTGCATACTCATCCCCCCTGTCTCTTCTACAACCACCCGATCCTCTTCCAGAAGAAGCTCGCTCCACCCATGAGAGCAGTCACGCCCGTGAAGATGATCAAGGTGCCATACCCGCTGCCGTAGCCGTGCGCCAACTCGCCCTTCCACGGGGAACCACTGATCAAGGCCTCGCTCAGCGGTCCCGAGATGACGTTGCCGATACCCCGCCCGGCAGCCAACATGCCAAACACCATGCTCGAGTCAACACCGCGCTCCTTTTCACGTTCGTGGTCGGTGACCTGCTTCATGATGCCAGGCCACGCCGAGGTATACGCGCCGGCAAAGAGCCCGTACACGATGCAGAAGAGGTACAGCACGCCCAGGCTGGACGAGAAGCCCCAGATGAGGAACGTGCCGAGCGCGGCGCCCACGCTGGCGAGCATGATGCACGAGGGGGCCGAGAAGCGGTCGACGAGCGAGCCCATGCCGATGCAGCCGAACACGGAGGCGACGTTGACGAGGAGGAGCGTCAGCGCGGACGGGAAGGCCGAGGCGCCGAGCGAGCTCTGGGCGTACATGGGCAGGTAGATGCCCGGGAGGAAGAAGCCCAGCGCCTCGACGATGTTGGCGAGCTGGTGCAGCACAAAGGGGCGGCTCAGCATGAACTTGAGGTTGTTGAAGGGCGCGGCGTGGATGGGCGAGAGCGACATCTGCGAGACGGGCAGGCGCGGCTTGATGAAGAAGGCGAGGGGCGCGGTGAGGCCGAAGAGGACGCCGGACCAGATGCGCAGCGTCGTGCGGAAGCCCACGGTGCCGAGGAGGTATTCCAGCAGGAGGGGGATGATGACGCCGCCGAGGCCGGTGCCGGACCACATGACGCCGTAGGCGAAGCCCTTGCGGCGGACGAACCACTGGTCCATGTACAGGATGCAGGGCAGGTAGGCGATGGAGCCGCCGACGGCATAGAAGATGCCCTGGGTCACGATGAGGTGGGGAACGGTCTGGGAGAAGGAGGACATGGCGAGGGCGATGCACATGATGAGGAGGCCCAAGATGGGTGCGTGACGGCTCTGGTGGGGGAAGAGGCGGAGGAGGCCTATCACGAGGAAGCCCGAGAGGTACATGATTCCCTGGGGGAGGTTAGTGTCTGGGGCATTCGGGGCTCGTCGGGTTCGTACCATGGCGCAGGTGCCAATGACGGCGATGTTTGGTTGTCCGGCGAAGGGGGCGTTGGTGGAATAGTAGTTTTGGAAGACACCAAAGGCGAAGGGGAAGCCCCATACGAGCACCTCGATGGCGAAGCACGCGGCGAGGAAGAGCCACGCCTGCTTGCCGCCGTCGACGGGAGGGAGCGAGGGGAATTCCTGGCTGGAGCGGTGGTTGTCCTGGACGCTGTCGTCGACGCCGGAGCCAGACTCGGGGGTCTCTGCAGCGTACGGGTCCCGAAGAGGCGGGGTCGCGGCCGGGGGAGGTGCCGTTGGGGCCGGGCCAGCCCCGGCGCGGAGATGTCTCAGCTCAGTTTCTGAGGTTGACATTGCGTTCGACTCTTCTGGCGGCGTCAATTGCAGAGACTTTGCTATCAATTGGCAATCTGAAGAAGTGCCGCAGAGTCGAACGGGAGCCGTTCCGGTGGGAGCTTTAAAGTCTGGAGGGTTGCAGAGGTAGCGGGGATCGGCTCGGATTGGGTGTCCACACTGCGCCCTCCGCTTGACGGCGGTTGATCCCTCGACTGGGGTTCAGCCAACCGAGGGCGCGCGCTAACCCTACTTCATCAGATTTTAGGGGTCTTGTTGGTGCTAAGGTTGTATGCGGCCAGGATTTTCAGGTGTGCGTCTTCGCTCTCTGCTCTCTCTAGAAGGTTTGGTCGAATTGCATGTAAGCAGCCAAGGCAGTGTCCAGCCGGTGCACCTGACCGGAGACATCGCCGAGTCCCCGGGATCCGACTCCGGTCTCGGGCCCACTCGATCCGTGTCCTGCCACTAAAGCACGCAGGAACGCTGGCGGCCGAGCCGGAGTCTTGCGCAGGCATCGCTCACTCAGTTTGCCGCATTTCGCATGTCTCTTCACGTGGGCGATCGGCCAGTCTTGATTTGACCCGGCTTGCTCGCTCAAACTGCTTCGTGTTCCGACCTTCTACATGCCACATCTGCAAGCAATTTTGGAAAAGGGTCATTTCTTACAATCTGGACACCAACCTGGCTCGAACTGCACCCTCGTCTCTTCTAACTGCGTCATTCCCAACCTCGACTTCATTGGATCCTCCATCTGAAGTCGGCGGTTTCGAATTGAATCCTTCCCTCAACCCGACGAAAGCCGCTCGAGAACTCCAAACACGTCGCTTCCAAGTCAAGCAACAGATTGTCTCTCTTGAATCGCCCACCAAGGGCTGAAGAATATTCTGGGCGCCGCAACCCTGCAGCCCGTAATACCACGTCAGATCGTCCATCATTGTAAGCGGCGATCGCTCGGATTTGGGCCCAGAAGAAGGAAAAAGGAACCCATCCATTGCCCGATCATTGGTTGGCGGACCGAGTCAGCCCACGGCGGGTTCCCAGGATCTCTTTACTTTAACTGCCACCGAACAGCACCCTTTCTTAGCATATCCGTCAACGAAGAATGCCGCGTCGCATATTAGCATGCCAATGAATGTGAACTAGTAAGCCTCGAAATAGCCTGTTAGTCGCATTCTGATAAACCAAACCCACCATCAGCCAACATCAACCGTCTCATCTTCCGCTCTCCGCTATCCCTCACTTTCGCATGAATCCATTCAGAACAGGCACCGAAAGGCATCTTCGTCCCAAGGGGTGATGTCAAGGCAGGAACAGACTTTTCCTTCCGACGCAACCTTCCCACCGTTTGTCGCTACTCAGTGCCGACCGCATGCCCGCGTTTGGCGTCACCCCTCGCTGAGGTCATCCCCCCCACCCCGTACACCCAAGGATCCCCCACCATCCACGACAGCAGGCACACCACGAGGTCAGGCGAAAGAGCCTTGTCTCGCACCGCCGCCCACGACTCGATGAAGGGATATCCCGAGCTCGCGTCACGCTGCCAGCCGCTTCACCTTCCTATCCCAAGGTGAACATACCCTCGGCGGGCGACCGAACAGCTTGTGTGGTAATCCTCAAACCCGCAGCAAACACCGGAACGCGCAGCACAACCTGCAAGTGCCGCCTGATGCAAGCCCGGTCAATCCTTGCAGCTTTTCCTTTGAAATCCGCGTATTCACACAACGGATGTTGTACCAACACCCTGGTCTTGCACTCTCTTCCGGACCACTCGTCTGGCTCGGATTAAGTTGCCCTGAGCTTTAATTCTCTTTTTCCAGGCCAAGGCTTTCTTCCAGCTGCAGCCAGTCTGCCTTCCGTTATGCAGATGGGGGCCCAGAGAGACCCCCGGACCTGGGAGAGGGCGGCGCGCGGTCCACGGTTTCTGATTGTTCTACGGGCTGGTCTTCGAATCTTCTGCTCATTAATAAAAAGGATTTCCCGCACGTCCTCGTGTTTGGTCTGAGGTTTCCTTTCCTTCTTTTCTTGTTGTGCCTGAACCTTCGACCCGTGTCTCCAACGTTACATCGACACCTTTGGTTTCGAAGCTGAAAGAATCACTGGCCCGTTTCTGTCTGAGTCGACACCACGACATACAATACCCGGCGGTCCCCATCCATCGAAGAACTTGACTACCCGAAGACGAAATACTGTCATCCCGTGTAATACATAATTTTCAAAATGTCGGGTCCGGTCGAGTACAACCAGATGCCAAGGGAGCCTGCGCCGGCGATGATTGTGGAGCCGAACCATTCCGAACAACCCGTGAGTTCCGCCGTCACCCACGACTTCCGGTCTCTGGACTCGAATGAGCAGCTGTTCAGCCCGTAATTGAGGTTTCGAGCGAGAAGGCGCGCTGACAATTTTACTCAGCGCCTGGTAGAGCCCATGACGGCAGAACAGTCAACGTCCCTACGAGGCGGTAAAGCAGACGGCGGAGTAAGCAAAGCCCTCCAGCCCCCAACCCATGATCCTCCTCATCAACTTCCACCAACTTGAACACGTCTTGTAGACGTCCTGTCGTTTTCGCAAACCAGACCGACGCCCACAAGCCGCGTGAAGGTTCGGGGAGGCTGATGCTCGAGACTCACCGTCGGAATTTCAAACAGCTAACAAACAACTCTCATCTGCTGCAGGCCATCTGCTGCGGTATCTGCGCTGGCCTCTGCTGCTTCGAATGCCTCGAGTGTTGCTGCTGCTGCTGTTAGTCGATCTAGGCTGCGGCCCGACCACATGTCACAACGAGGCACCGACCGGCCGCTCCTATTTTTGAATTCTTGTAGATCGAATTTTCGAGTCGGCGTCGACGAACACGAAGTGACCGCTCTCAAACCCCCGATCCGCGCAAGCGGCGGGCGACTCACATGGGACTTTATGAATTTCACGGACGGCAAGGGAAGGGCGCATTTGCACATATACCAAGGCCATGCAGTTCTTCATGCGCCACCAAGATCATGTATAAATCTTTAGAACAGTTTCTAAACAATTGTGTTTGGGTATTTCAAGCTTTCTTCGCGGCGCGGATCGTCCACGGCCGCCCGCTCGGCTTCCTGTGGGTCTTCTCGAACCTCGGCGCGGAGGTGGTGGTAGTACACGGCGTCTATCCTGTCAAACGCATGCTTGACTCCAAGTGAGGAGACTCTCGTCTAGATCGTTCGTCTATCGCCATCTTTTGTTTGCATCTTGACTTCGTAGCTTCTTACAACTTGGCGCGGGGCTCCTCAGGACTGGCACCGGTGTTAGTCTTTAAGAAGAATCTGTAGATGTGATTGAGGGCAAGGAACTTACGCGGCAATCTTCTCAGTCGCCTTCATGATTGCACCACCAAGCGCGGGGTTGACCTTGGAGAACATCTCATAGATGCCTGCGCGGACCTCGGGGATGGCGCCGGCGAGCGCGCCGGAGATGTTGTTGACAAAGTTCTCCTGCTGGCCAGGAGTGCGGCCGAGGACCTTCCAGAGGCCGTTGGCCTGCTCGTAGTCCTGATCGGTGATGGGGCCGAAGAGATCCTCGACGACCTTGCCGGCCCACTGCTCGTGAGGGCTGGCGGCCTTGACGGGTGCGTAGTTGAGAGGGCGGAAGCTGGAAGGGTAGTTCTGGGTTGAGGTTAATACAACTGGCATACTAAGTCCATGGGTTCGAACTCACGGGGTTAGCGCCGTAGTTGCCGTTGACGGCCATGGCACCGTCTCTCTGGAAGGGGTTGAAGGAGTTGAGGGGCTGGTTGACGGGGATCTGTTGGTAGTTGACACCAAGACGGTGACGGTGGGTATCGGGGTAAGAGAACAGACGGCCCTGGAGGACGGGGTCGGCAGAGGGCTCAACACCGGGAACCAGGTGAGAGGGAGAGAAGGCAACCTGCTCAATCTCGGCGAAGTAGTTCTCGGGGTTCTTGTTGAGAGTGAGCTTGCCGAAGGGCCTCAGGGGCACCTCGCTCTGAGGCCAGACCTTTGTCAGGTCAAAGACGTTCCACTTGAATTTCTCAGCCTGCTCGGGGGTAAGAGTCTGAACGTAGACGGTCCAGCTGGGGTGGTCGCCCTTCTGGATAGACTCGAACAGGTCCTGGGTGTGCCAGTCGGGGTTCTCGGACGCCATCTTGCCAGCCTCCTCGTTGGTGAAAGTCTTGTTTCCTTGGTCGGTCTTCAAGTGAATCTGGACGTAAACGAAAGAGCCGTCGGGCTTGGTCCACTTGTGAGTGTGGCCGGAATAACCGTTCATGTGTCTGTACGAGTAGGGAGTTCCACGATCAGAGAACAAATGCATCAGTTGATGGACGCATTCGGGGTGATTCCGCCAGTAATCGAACTAAACTCAACGTTAAAAAGCGTTATTTGAAGTCTGGAATCAATTGCTTACCATCTGGTCGAGTTAGCAAAGTCGTGATGCGAGTTGTGGTGTTGAGACTTACCATGGTGGCATCCTTCAGGTTAGTTTGCGGGTGGCGCTTCTGGGTGTGAATGAAAACCTGGAAAATGGTAAGAACTATGCCGGAAGACCCAATCCATCAATTGCAATTACCGGGAAGAGACTCGGGTCGCGGAGGAAGAAGATGGGAGTGTTGTTGTAGACCCAGTCCCAGTTGCCCTCCTCGGTGTAGAACTTGATGGCGAAACCGCGGGGGTCGCGCGCAGAGTCGGCGGAACCCTTCTCTCCGCCGACGGTGGAGAAACGGACGACGGCCTTGGTCTTCTTGCCAACCTGGTTGAGCATGTTGATCGAGGTGATGTCGCTGATGTCGTGGGTGACCTCGAACTGTTGTCGCATGTCAGTGTCTCGCCTTCAGAGACCGCCCGCTGTTCCGCCATACCTCGCCATAAGCACCGGCACCCTTGGCGTGCACGACACGCTCGGGAATGCGCTCGCGGTCAAAGTGAGCAAGCAGATCGATCAGGTGGAAGTCCTGGAGCAGAAGAGGTCCGTTGGGACCGGGACGCTGCCAGTGCTGGGGGTTCTGGACCGGCGCGCCATTGGAGGTGGTGTAAGTCGGCTTCTCGTTGTACCGGTAGGTGGAAGGCGGCTTCTCGTCGGATCCCATCGTGTCGGCTGTCTCTCGAATCGAGGATGAGACTTTGGGGGGTTCGGATGTGGGAGGACGGAGGTTGGAGGGTTACACTGCTAGAGTGCTGTTGCTTAGCTGCTTGAGTCCAAGTCGGATATCAAGAAACAGAAGCGGCAATTGGCAATTCAGATCAAAAGAAGATCAAAGAAGATCTTCAGGGGTCCAGCGGGAGGGAAGGGGAAACATAAATACTTTCAAAAGCTGCGCGCAGAGAAAAAGAAATGCCCCCGGGCAATCCATCCAGCTTGCGACGGGGCCCTCACCTCGGCCCCTCCCCATCGTGCTCCAGTTTCTGTCCTTCTCTCCCCCCATTTCTTTCGGGTTTTGGAGACCTTCTCCCACTCAGGGCGCTCAAGTTACGAAGCAGAAGCCAGGGCACGACATGCGTCGACCGGCAGGGATGCCATCAGATTTGAGAAGCTCCGGCACGATACGGCCAATGGAATGTCACATAAATGCAAGCTTGGGGTGTTGAGATCCACACGAAGCTCCATTTCGAGGTTTCCTAGCGCTCTTCAGCCCCCTTGTCGCTCCACCCGTGGCTTTCGCTGAGTTGTGTCTGAACGATTCAGCAGCAAGACGGTCGGCTATCTTTCAGTCTGTTTTCCAACATAGGATAGAATTCAACCTCGGCTCACCTCTTGCCCGCCGAGCAACGTCTTTAGACGCAGGTAGCCGCGTCTGTTGCGTTAAAGAGCTTACAAACAACCCTGTGCCGTCGGGAGACACCAGCACATCCGGCAAGGGTTAGCAGTGATATATGCTTGTGAGACGGGACATGCGCTCATCCTCGGCTCGCACACGTCGCCTGGCCCCTCCGACAACGGCATGGTCCCACAGCGACCTCTGCCAAGTTGCCTTCTGCTGCCGGGTACACCAGTCATGTCCCGGTGCTGCTGACCTCCCCAGATGTTGCGGGGGAGACGCTCTGCACCGGGACGGTTGTCAGGTTTGAGAGGTTCCAGCCTCTTGAGCGATGCGGAGAAAACTCGCTGAGACGGACGACAGCCAACATGGATTTGGCCGGCACAGCATGTCGCCTGTGACCAACGAGTTTGGTCCTACGGATCCATCAGACCACTCATATGCACCTCGACAGTTAGGCCAGCTTTGCGCCTGTCCAGAATTCCCGACTACATGTCTGAAGAGGAAAAGATGTTGCAAGTCGAGCAGCGCGCCAATCGGCTGTGCTCGACGAGGTTCATGCCTGTATGCATCCAGACTACGCTTGACATTCAAACACCATCGGCCTTTGGATGAACTACGCAAACGACATCCAATGCGAGTGAGTCTCTCTCAATTGCCATCCTTCCTGCTATGTGTGAATTTCTGTTTCTGTTCCAGACCCGAGCCAGAGACAGCGGGATTCCCACATCGTGTATTTTACCTAAATCGGGACAAATGCAGGAGAGCAAATGACATCATTGGTCAAAGACAGGCAGGCCTCGCCGGGAAGCGTCCTATCGCGATGGCCTTCCCTGTCCCCGGAGTGGAGCGGGAGACGGCAATCCTGCGCACACCGCCGAGATCGCGACATGTCTGGGTGGCTCACCACGGCAGCAGAGTCGCGTCCATCCTCGACGTTTTCCCATTACCGGAGAGGGAGAAAGTGGCAGCTCGCGCTCTCACATGATCGGCCTTCGGTTCGCATTCCGCTACGGCCGGCTGGCGTTCCGACCGCTGCTGCGCCGAGACCGCCGAGATTCTGGCTCGCATCTCGGTGATATCCCGGAGGTCCCCGGACTTTGGCACCCAACTCTTGATGTGCGGCTTTTGCATTGATGAAATATTCACGTGCGAAGCGCAAAGCAAAACCAAAGTCAAAATGCCAACGGGCCCGAAGGAAGGAAGTTATCAATACTGAGCATATCGGGAGAACCCGACTTTTAAATGGAGAGATGGCTTGTTCCGGGGGCACTCCACCATCGTTGGCGGAGGAGCCACGGAATGGGTCGGCCGAACGCGGAAAGATGCCGAGCCCTGTATGCGTGGCGTTCCGAAGCTGACAGTCAGTCGAGATGCCAAACATGAACATCAGCCATGTGAAGTCCGCATTCGAAGTCATGCGCACGCACAACTTCTTGCTGATCTCACGATCAATAGCACTCTAGTCACCGCGCGCTCGCTCCCAAACAACCGACGAGAATCTCTTCCAGCTGAGTTAGCAGAACAACCGCGAGATCATCTCTGCTGAGGAGAGCCTCGTAGATCTCCACAGACTTCCGAGCGCGGTCCAAGAAGTCATCCTGTGACGACGTCGCCAGAAGCATGTGCATGGCGGCCTTGTGAATGGGACCCAGGCGCGGCTCCATGAGGAGCTCCGCAGCGAGCTTCTCGGCTTCCTCCCGCTTGCCCCTGCTAGCCAGAGTCCAGGCTTCTGTGTATCACATCTTGAAGAGTCCCGTGGGTTCGACTAGCAAAGTCTTTGAGCCACTTATTGCTGCGGAATTCGCGACTCGCGGCCGAGATAGCTCAAACTTTTGAGAATCTCCTCGTACTCCGCGTCGGAAATCTTTGCAGCTGCCATTTTGGTCAGTGCAGCAGACGGTTGCAAGTGGTGGATTCCCGACGGCGGCCTTCAGAAATTCTTTTGGTCTAGAGTTCACGAAATTTGGCCCCTGACGGCCATAAACGATCCCGTGGCTCCGTCATAGACTGAAACTGAAGTCTTCAAGAGACGACGAACGAGTTCAGATATGTCCTTATATGCTTTAACGGAGACCGGAAAAGCTAACACGTCCCTCGGAGTCACTTCAAAGGGCAGATACCCCAAAGCTTGTTACCAATACTACTAGCGGTCTCTTAGACGTTCCCATGCCGAGCAAGATTCGCCTTGCCTTCGCGTTCTATCGTGAGGGCCTCCCTTCTATCTTTGGTGCAAGTTGCGTTCTGGTGGACTGACCCTCCAACTGGGGGTGATCAAAGATGTTCCAGCGGCTCCGCGTCAGTCAATCAGTCAAGGTGGCCTGAAATGGAGATATGTCGTCGTTGGGCCCTAAAGCCACCCCACAGGACGCATACATCATTCTTTGCCGCAGACAATACAGACACAAGCTTGAAGATTCTTACCCAGGGAATGACAGAATACGCCGCGCAATGCTCTGCGGACAACCGGTGACAGATCCGCATTGCGTCCCCTGAGTGGACAAGGTCGATACTGGATCTGGCAATCCATGGGTCCTGGGGACGACGCAGCCCACGGCCCCGGAAGGTCCATTGCAGTAGCTGGTTTTGTATTTTCAACATCAGGCAATTAATCAAGCCTCTCGGTTACTTCTCACAAGTCCCGACCTGCCTCCCCTCTCGACAAACTTGGCTGTGGGGTGCCACGGGCAGGTTTCGTCCTTCAATATCATGCTTGTCGGGAACAACTGTCCAACGGCACTACCCCAGATGCTGAGCATGATACAAAACAAGGACAAGCTTGAGTTGACACGAGGTGGGCAGGTGGCATTGGGCAAACATGGCAAACTCTCCGTGCCGGAGGAGAAACGTCACACCCGCATCCGACCCGGCTCCGATATGTACGTTGAAGGGAAGGTATCTGAGCAAACATGAGTTCAACACATTTGGCTGAAGAAGTGAATCACGGCAAAGGCTGCCTGAGAATAAAATAGATCATGTTGAAGACGACTCCGAGCGTTTCTTGTAGTGATCTGTAAACTTCGTTTGCTATCACAGCCCTTCAGCTTTGTGCAGCTCTGGACTCCTACAATGCTTCTCATCACAGTTCTGATCAGCACTTCGTTCTTCCTAGCGGCAGCGGCAGCACTGGAAATTGATGTTCTGTTCGCTTCCGAGATCGTCAAACGCCAGGACGATGAGAAATGTGAGGAAGGGCTCAAACCGTGCATGAGAGGATGCATCGCCAAGACCGAGATATGTTGCGCCGATCCTGAGAGAGACGAACCTTGGAGCTGCAAAGTCGGCGAGATTTGCGGCACCTCTCCTAAATTCGGTTGTTCGAAACCCAGAGCAACCACGGCGTCTTTGACCCTTTCAGCTACCGCGACCTCGGCCTTGAGCCCCGGCGATCCCGACCTCAACCCGTCTCTCACTATCTCAAGCCCGTTCTACCCACCGGAGACGACATCAAGAGGGAGAAACGGGATGCCGGGTTCGACCTCTGTAGCCTCGTCACCAACCCGCCAGACGTGCTCCTTTGAGATTGCGGCGGTCGGACTGTACCCCAGCTCTAGCACCAACACACCGGAGGAGGGGTGCCCAGGTGCTCTTACATCTGCTGCCGACTACGGCGCCTCCGGGGCAGCTGTCAGAGTCGAGTCCTTGTTCATAATGGTGGCGATGGGAGCCGCAGTAGTCGCGTTGGTGGGCGGACTGGCTTGAGCTATGAAGTGTGGTAGAGACCGTCCGGGTCGGAGTGGAGGATGGAAAAGAAGGAGGCATGCCCCATTATGAAATTGGTAATAGGGAGGGTAGATAGAGAGATAACGAACTGGGAAAACAGGGCTTGGGTCAGCGGGTTCGTAGCTCCCTTTCAAACACTGCCTTCCAAGTTGCCTCCGTTTCCATGGCGTAGCCACTGCATCCGCCGCGGTCCTTCTGTTATGAAAAGTACTCAAAGCCAGCCAACGGGCAAGTGCTTTGGTCTCAACCTCCCTCATACAGGCGTGACCTGTCGTTATGTTGACCGTGCCTTCCCCGCTGAAGTGTCCCCGGGGGTCTTCCTTATAAGTCTGTGTTATTGTCAGTCATCTTCTCATCTTCATCCCGACAACTTCTTGGCTACATCAATTCCAGTACAAGTTACAACGACCCTCCACACCGACATTGAGATTGCAGGCATTGCAAACGCAGAAAACATGGCCAACCAACCTCTGGAAGTCCGAAGTGGTGTCATGCACAGAGTCTGCCCCCTGCAACCCCCGACGACGGATTACGGGAGAGCTGACTACACCTCGAAAGACATCGAACAATGTGAGTTTAAGTCCACATTCCGACGTCGTCAACAGATGCTTACTATACAGTGGCGGGCCTAGAGAATCAACACAACGATATGCTTCGGGCACAAGCGAAGCACTGTGCCGTTGATGTTATCCAAGCCTGCACAGAGTTTTTGCTGCGAGACAGGCCCGATTTCTTTTACGCAGCTCGTTGCGAAGCAATGAAAACCAAAGCCCACGATTTCTTGCAACGACTGAATCGCCGCAAAGAGTGGATGGCGCAAGAGCAGCAGCAAGCTACGTAAGCATTGCCCTCTGCTGTGGCTTTTATACGTATTGATGGTCTATTATCAGCAACACTGGCATGACAAACGCCCAGTTGACGACGAGCTTGAAGCACCAAGCAAAGATACATATCAACTTACTTAATCGAGTCATCCTAGCGGACAAAGCTTATCTTAATTCTGCGAATGGGGGAGTCAGCGGTGCTAACAGAGGTCCCGGAGGCCCCAGAGGCCATCCCGGAGGACACGGATGTCCCGAATGTCACAGATGTCCCGAATGTCACGGATGTCCCCATCACAGATGTTCCAGATGCCTGAGAGGGAATAGAGGTCCTAGAGGTCCTGGTGGCCCTGGTGGCCCTGGAGGCCCTGGAGGCAATGGAGGCCCTGGAGGCAATGGAGGCCCTGGAGGCAATGGAGGCCCTGGAGGCAACGGAGGGAATGGCGGCAATGGAGGGAATGGCGGCAATGGCGGAGGTGGCGGTAGCAAGGACGAAGACAACGAAGAAAACAACGAAGAAAACAACGAAGAAGACAACGAAGAAGACAACGACGAAGACAACGACGAAGACAACGACGAAGACAACAACGAAGACAACGACCAAGGCAGAGACGAAGACAACGACGAAGGCAGAGACGAAGACAACGACGAAGGCAGAGACGAAGACAACGACGAAGGCAGCGGTGGAGGCAATGGAGGCAACGGAGTCAATAGTGGAGGCAACCCCAAAGGCAAAGCCAACCCCAAGGCTACACCCAAAGCCACAGGAAACAACACAACCAAAAGAGTCACCAGAAGCGACACCAGAAACGACACCCAGCAGCCCAACAAACGGCGGAAGCTTGAAGAATACTTCAGTAGCGAGAGCGACGTCAAATATCTTCCCAGGCTGTCAAAAGGCAACCTACCAAAATCGCCAAGTGTCTTGAGAAGCAGCTCCATGCCGATCGACGTGCATGATTTTGACCAGTTGATTCAGAATGTGCTGCTGTCTGACCAAACGGATTTCGACATGCTTAACGATGATGATCCACGCGTACCCACCATGTTTAGATGAGTATCATGGGATCACCTCTGTGGGCTTGATGGGTAAGGGGGTGCTGTTACAAGAGGAGGGCGCTGCAATCGTCTGCACGGCATAACATAGATATCAAACAGAACGCTTCAGCAGGGACCGGCAGGATCAGAACAGAACCAGGGACGCAGTACGACGTCCCCGTGCTGGTATTAGAACGTATAAATAAAAACAACGAACCGACTCGGAATTGTCTTCATGTCCTCCCCATCTGTAGCCCTCTGATCGCCTCGTGAACTTTGTCTGCGCGGCACCTTCATACGACAGTCCGTCCAAGACGCCTGTGACAAGCGGAGACGGCCGTTGAGTGTGCCTTCTCGCTCTGCCTACGCCGTCCCAAAAAGCAGAAACGCCGATAGTTCAAGGCGAGCATGAGGCTTTGAAGTCACACCTTGCGCGTTCATTGCTCGCAAACATACAACATACTCCAATGCGTAGGTCTACCCAACCGAGCGGGGCTTGTATTACAAATCATGAGGGGGCGTTATGTATGGGGGTGTTGGAGGGCTTGTTCAACAGCGTCCAAGGATTGAGGCCAGACCTCTATGACTCTTGGTTGA
The DNA here is from genome assembly GCA_027406005.1 of Colletotrichum horii. Taxonomy (NCBI): domain Eukaryota; kingdom Fungi; phylum Ascomycota; class Sordariomycetes; order Glomerellales; family Glomerellaceae; genus Colletotrichum; species Colletotrichum horii. Next base: position 3,298,855 of record JANVYB010000001.1, on the reverse strand, counting down.
CGGTTTGCTACGAGGAGTTAGTCCATGTCAGGCAAAACAGCACCCGTGGTCACATCAACCAAGGCGGTGCTGAGGGGTGACAACGTACGACAAGCCAATCCATGCCCTCTGTCACACCGCTGCCATCAACGGCAGAGCATGCCATGATGCTCCAGTTGCGGTCGCGCAGCTCGCCCAGTCGCAGGGCCTCCGAGATCTCGCCCGCACCCTTGGCGCCGGGCTGGTCCTGCTTGTTGGCAAACACGAGCAGGGCCGCGTCCTTGAGCTCCTCCTCGTTGAGCATGGCGCCCAGCTCCTCGGCGGCGGTCTGCAGACGCTCGATATCGGTCGAGTCGACGACGAAGATGACGGCGGCCGTGTTGGCGTAGTAACACCGCCAGTACGGACGGATGCTGGTCTGACCGCCTAGATCCTACAGGCGCACGCATGCCATGTCAGCCTCGATGGTCGGTCTGTGCAAGCCAGAAATCAAGAGGGTTCCCCTCGCATACCCAGACGTTGAAATTGAGGTTCTTATATGTGACGGACTCGACGTTGAATCCTATCGTGGGGATCGTGGTGACCACCTCGCCAATCTAAACAAGCATAAAGTTAGTGCCGAGCTTCTTTCCCCATGCGCGCGCGCATCTGGATGGGTTGTCATGAGCTCACCTTCAGCCTGTACAACAGTGTCGTCTTTCCTGCGTTATCCTGTGCAAGTCGCCCGTGGTTTGTCAGCCTTGCATCTCTTGCGTTTCGGAGGTTGTTGGCTCCAGGGGTGCCGGCCAACAGCAGCATCAGCAGCGGCGCGGGTGCGGTGCATGCATACCAAGCCCAGGATCAATATCCGGATCTCCTTCTTCGACCACAAGAGGCCGGACAGCCATGACATGCTCGCGCCCATCTTGAAGGTTTGTTGGATGTGTATGTGTCGTTACTTCGTCGGTTGCTGGGGTTGATGTTGCGTTTCGCCGCTGCGACTGTAGAATGTCGCAGTCTTCAAAAAGGTGCGCGGTTGGCCTCGGGTCGTTGGAAGGTAGGTAGGTAGGCAAGGCGAGGCTTGACAAGCTAAAAGGTGGCTTGTTTCTTCCGATCCAGGGGGGCGACAAGTAACAAGACGGTCGTCCGGGTTATGTACAAAGAAGCAGGAAACAACGACAACCTGAAAGGACAACTCAGGCACACACACTCCCTCTTCCGGTTTGGTTTCGGCGTCCGTCGTTCGTTTCGTCGTCTCGTTAAACAAAAGCAAAAAATACTTGTTTCTGGTCTTCTTTGCAACTTCGCAGCTTGAGAGATGGGAGACAAAGGACCGTTGCAAAAGAATCTCGATGGCCCCTGAAGGTACGGAAAGGGCCCCCTAATTGACAGTTTTTAAGACATGCCCTGCATGGATGGTTAATTCTGGGCGTTCCAACGGGTCCGCGGGCCTGCCACTTCTGGGATCGTCGGCCGCTCGAGCCTATCGGCACGTCAGGGATTATCACATAAGCCGAATTCTGTTGACGCTGCTGCTGCCTGAGGCAAGATGTGATGCACCACCTGTCCGGAAGGCGTCACTGCAATCCTTATCTAATCAAGCTGCAGCCGCTGAGGCTGAGGCGCGCGCGCAAGCCTCACGTCGTGCAGTGACTCCTTCCGAAAAAGCGTGACCGTCTCCACCCGCTGCCCTCCCCGCCAATCAGGGTATTTGCGGGCTCGCCTAACCTAGTGCCTTCTCACACAGAATTTATGATTTTTCGAACCATCAAACCCATCGGAGAACCAACTGCACCCAAAGGACTCGACTACCTTGATCAGCCAACAGCCGTCAAAATGCCGGTACGTGATGACGCCTACTCCCTCCCCGCGACGACGATGATGATATTGTGCCCGATCGATTTTACCGGAGAAAGGCGTGGCTCGCGCAGGTCGCGGGCGCGCGGCGCTGGCGGACGGATCGAGGAGGGGCAAATATCATCACCACGACCCGGGGGTCCTCAAACACCACGACGGGAAGCAGAGCGCTGACATTTGGGAACCCATCACAGAGCCACAAGTCTTTCCGCACGAAGCAGAAGCTCGCCAAGGCGCAGAAGCAGAACCGCCCTATCCCCCAATGGATCCGTCTCCGCACTGGTAACACCATTCGGTACGATACACCCTCTGCTGCCGCCTCTGGGGTCGACACGATGAGATCCCAGGGCGCGCGCTCTCCCACGATAGTCTCGACAAGATGGAGACGACATGTACTGACACTGAATCTTACAGCTACAACGCGAAGAGACGCCACTGGCGCAAGACCCGCCTCGGCATCTAAACACCTCGCACCAAGTCTCGATTTCCCAAAAATCCGAACCAGTGTGTCTCATCTCGATGGCACCGCCGACCGACATGGAACTTCTACTTGGAATTTCTGGGAGGAGTTAAGACGGACTCTAAATTTCATCGGCAAGAGTCTGATCGTGGGAGTCTTCGGGGTGGAAAATTTTGGAGGGAAAATGGATGCCCGGCTCCGGCTAGACACCACGCATTGCATGTTACGGTCATAGGGAAAGGAATGCCAAATCATTTGATGCCTCTGAATGAAGATAACGAGGTCCCACGTCTGCTTCTCCCGCTTCATGGTGTCTGTCGTGTGATGTGGGCTGAGGCAAACCGGCCTTCGAGTCTTTTTAAGGTCTCCTGCCTCTATGGGTTTGCTTGGCCGTCGGCTTGGGATGGGCTTGGTCCTTCTACACAACAGCACATCTATCATCGGCGACCAAGCAACACTGGGTAGACTGGCTCGATTAACATCCGTAGATTCAAGCTTTTCGAGATTCTATAAATCTCCATTGGGCCTCTCTATCTTAGCTGTGTCTTAGGCCACAACGGTGCCGTAGGAACGTGTGGGCTTCGTCGTACGTAGATGGCCGGATGGTACTTTCAACGCCGACCCGCTACCCATTCACTTACCCATTTCTTAACGTGCCGTGTTTTGCCAGCATAGAGACGTTACGACGCATGATGAATTTCCCTGCTATTCAGAAGCCAGGTTCGCTCCTCAGGCGGGGCTTCTGCAAAACTCAGTGATCGCTGAGGAGCACTACGTGTTGGCTGTTCTTCGATACCAATCTCATTGCGAGGACTCTTGAAATGTTGAGGTACACACGAAAAGCGACCCAGGCACAGTGGTCCGTGGAAAAGCCACAGTATCCCACACGGGTACATACATCACTACACAAGATGAGTCAACAGCAATGGTGAAGAGACTGTCTGTCTTGAAATGCTACCGGTGAAGCGAACTAAAAAAGGCAACCCCAACTACCTTGTGGTCTTCGAATGCGCACTGCGGTGAGCTCTTCCTTCACCAATTCCCGCCCTAAGCAAACCGTGACCCTTGGGTGCCCATGGAATCGTTGAAAACGCCAGAAAACGATGCATAACACATAAATGGCCGGCACGGGATATTCTACCTAGATTATCCCACCGCTCCCAGGATTTGCTCAACGGTCCTCGGCCCACTCGTTCTCGCGACGGATCTGCTCCTCCTCCTCGGGGGTGAAGTCGTTGGTGATGTTGAAGGTCTTGCGGATCTCCTCAGGGGACTTGCCCTTGATCATGTTGGCGACCGTCTTGCAGCCAACATCAAGGAGGGGCTTGATGTCGAGGTAGTTGGAGGCCTGGGAAAAGGTTAGCATTGGCTGGAAGGAGCAAAGGGCATCACGTACGAGGATGATCTCGAAGAGCATCTCCTGGTCGACCTGCATGAACTTCTGGTCCCACTCCTCAATCTCGGTCGTCTTCTTGCGAGCGTCGTTCTCCTCATCGGCATTAACGGGGGGGTCGGTGCGGTGGTGCTCGCACCACTCGATGACCTTTCTCAGGACGGCCTCGTTGACGTTGGGAATGGGAATGGGGTTCTCCTGGCTGATGGCATCATCACCGACGTCCTCAAGCATGTTCTTGATGAGCATGGAGCGCTCAGCAACAACACGGTCTGGAACCAAACGGTTAGCGGGATGCGACAATGGAGGAAGGTGCAAGCTTGGGAGAGGAAATGACGTGACGTACCGACTGGGAGGGTGATGTTGTCGTTGGACTGCACCCAGATCTTCTGCTCCTTCTTTTCGGTGGCCATCTTGATTGATGTGTGTGTGTGTGTCTGCGAGTGATCTCGACGATATTAGTTGGTTGAAGCAGCGAAATGCGCGCGAAGCTGTATTGTAGCGAGGTGGGGTGAAGAAGGAAGGGTGAGGGTTTGGATTGATCGACAGAGATGGATCTTCTCCCCCTAGATATACCTACAGAAAGCTAATCGAAGAACGAAAACGGTCCACGAACACAAGTTGCCGACAGAGAGGTGGTTTGGATGGAGTGTGGTTGGTAGCAAACAATGGCGTCTACGGGTTGCGGATGGAGATGCTTTTGTGCTGATTCACAGTCTGACGTTGGTCGGCAAGGTATGGGGGGCAAAGCGGTTGTTACGGTGGGTAGGTACTCTTTGTGGGGGCAGGAAGGGTCGGATGGGCGCGTGGTTGCCTTCAGAATCGTAGGGTACCCGAAGCAAGAAAGGAGGCTGCACGGCTTCCCATTGGTTGGGGCAGCATTTTTGCGGGCCGGAACCGCTCTGATGCCTGGAGCAGCAAGGTGAATGGCGCCTTGTCCGCGACGAACCTTTATTCGGCCCAGCACTGAGGCCTCAAAGGAGCCCGCTACGCCGCAGCATCTGGAGGCAGAAATCCCTGAGGGGAAAAGGCCGCTGTGTCTTTGGATTCACTTCAAGCAAGGGTTTTCAGGCAGAAGCCTTGCTAGCACTTTTCCTCTCCGACCGCAGAGCAATGACCGGCCACGGCAGCCTGACGGCCACAGAACGGCGGGGCTGTCATGGACGCTGATGTCTATCATCGTCAGGTTCGGAGGATGGCTGGCCTTTCCTGTTTAAGTTCTGCTTAGGTCTGGTCTCTTTGGGAAAGGGTTCTCAGTATATGTTCAGGCGTGGATGCTTCATGGCTACATTATGTCATGCATCCCACCTGAGCCTTCCAGGTACGGATGCTCCAGAGGTTACGCCACTCCAAACATCAGCCACAAAGCTCATGGGCACGAGCCACAAATCCGCACGGGACTTGCGAACTTGCAGTTGGACCACCAATGGTGCTAATTCTGCAGATTGGAGATGGTGGTGCATCTTGTAGCGTGCAGCAACCTCTTCCAGTCGTGGGGCAAGAACTCGGCGCTATCTCCAGTCTGCTGATGTTCCGTTAGGTTTGCGGTTGATGCGGACCTGGACGCCTTCCAGCCGCGAGGTGTAACTCAGAAAGTGTAAAGATGTTGGCTTGACGGTGGTAGGAACAAACCTCCATACCTTGCTAACAACCTTTGTGCCCCCCGTTTTCCGAGCTCTGGCAATAGGAAATGTGGTCAAACAGCGTTCCACTCTCGAACGGCGAGACGGGATCGGGACGGCGGGTCCGGAGCTGCGTTCGGGGACACCCGCCGTAGTAGAAAAGCTCCGCCCCAGCAGAGTATGAGCAGAGGTCTTTCTTACGCCCAAGGTTGATCATGAATTATTCAAGGGGCGTCTTAAACCACACCCACCCTCCACACCCCCCAAGCCACAATTTGGGGCTGGGGCAGTGCTAGAGGCCGGTAACTGGAGGTCCTTAGATTCAGCTAATCAGAAGCTAGGGATCAAAGTTGTGTAACTTTTGCGATTTAGATTTTTATTGCAGCAATTAATATAACTTAATGAAGGCTCTTTTTTTGCAATTTTAATCAAAAAGGTTAATAAGAGAAGGAAAAACTATTAATCTATACTCTCTAGCCTCTAGAAAGCTTAATCTAATAACTTAATAATATTAATATTACTGCTAGCTACTTTTGCTATTATTAATACTTACTGCTTTATAATTCTATATAACTTATCTTAATGCTGCAGCGCTATAAGATGCTGACTTTCTTAGTAATTCTATTTAATATTAGTAGTCTATATATTAATAGCTTCAATTTTAACTATAGGTCTTTTATTATTATTAAGTAGAATATTTATTTCTTCTTTAATTTTATATTAATCTTTAGGCAATAAGCTATTATATTGCTAATAAGCTTATAAGGCCTTTATGCTAGGTTTATAGAAGTTAAAGCTATAAGTTTTAAAGTATTATAGGCTATACTCTATAGTTAAAATGCTTATTAAAGCTATTAATATAATTAATATTAGTAATAGTAATAGTAAGGCTTTAATTATTAGAGTAACTATAGGCTTAAGTTTAGTAAGCCTTATGAGGGCAGCAGTAGCTTAAGCAGTAGCTTAAGCAGTAGTTAAGCTGACAGCATTTTAGCAATCAATATATTTGCTTACTTCTACTGCAGTAGGGATTTAATAAGTGCTGTTAGCTTTATAACTCTTCTTATAATTAGGTATGCTATAAGGGTAGCTTTTACCTCTCATAATGTTAAGTTTGAGTAGAAATAGGCTGTTAATAAAGGTCTCTACCTCTAAGTTAAAATAATACTATATTTATTAGTAGCAATAAATTTAAATAATCTTAAGGGGGTTTTTACCTTATATATAGCGATAGAGAAAGTATTAGCAGAGTAATCTATAGGTTTTTTAGATTAAATAAAGCAGGTAAGGCAGAAAGTTAGCTAGCAGAGGCTGCAGCAAGCTGTTTAATTAGTTATTATATTTTAGTATATTATTTTAAAGCTGCTTTTTTATAATATTGAAGGCTTTTAGCAATATAAGAGATCTAATGCAGCTAAAAAGCATAGCTTTATGCCTAGTAAAGTTAAGCAGGCAGTTAACATTTTAAGACTACTTTAGAGCAATCTTAAAGCTTTAATTAGCTTAAGCCTATTTAAAACCTAAAAAGACCCTATTAAGAATAAAGTTATTTATAGATAGTTATAACTTAATAACTTTATTTTAACCTTCTACAGCAGCAGATATTATATAGCTGAAGTGAGGTATCTAATTAGTCTAATAAGTAATAATATTTTGATATTATAGCTTAATTTATATATTAATAATATATATAACTAGCTTATAGAGCTAACAGCTATCTTTAAACTGAGCTAACCTCTTAGCATATTAAGCAGCAGTTAATAAAGCGTAGAGTTCCTTTTAGGCACTAATAAAAGCTAAATAACGTTTATTAACCTTATAGCAGTAGCAGTTAATTTTAACTAGCTTCAGAAAGTATAGCTTAGCCTTAAGTTTAATATTCTTAGTAATATACTATATATAAAGTAAGTATAAAACCTTACTAAAAGCGCTAATATTAATGCTTTTAATAAAGATAAGTTTGCAATCAGTTATAATACTGCTAAAGTATAAAAAGTTCTCTTCAGTATAAGCTTCTATTGTGAGCATTACCCAGCGGAGCCGCTAGGGAACGCCTAGCGAATCCTTAAGTAATCAGAACACTAGCTTACTAGCGAAATCTCTGCTTCCTAGGAACTTAGAGGAAGTAAGCTGTAGTTAATATATTAGATTAACCTCTATCTATCGTTTAAACCTTTCCTAGTTAAAGCTTTTAGCTTGATACTCTTATAATTCTACAGCTTCTACTTTATTTTAAGTAACTAGTGTAAGTTAGAATGTCTTATAATAGGGGTGATAATTTGCTAAGCAGTTAGCAAATAGAGTTCAGTATAGATAAACTGCAGGAGTTTGCATTTAATATAGGGCTACCCCTTCTAAAGTTTTGCTGAGGCACTTACAGCCCTACGCTAAGACTAAGTTAGCTAAGAGCAATACTGATCAAATAAGAAGAGATAATTAATAACTTTATTAATAAAGCGATTAGATATATAGGTTTGTGAGGCTGAACCTGCAACTGTTCTAGCTTAAACAACTGAGAATACACTTTAGCAATAGAACAGCTACTGCATAAGCATAGCGTAAGCACTCCTTAAAGAGAATAATATATAAGCAGCAAAGAAGAAATAAGCATGCTTTAACTGCTGTTATAGCAATAATAAGAAGCTTACACTTAGATAATAAAGTAACAGTAAGAAGCTTATTAAGAGTTAATAAAGCGTTTTCTCTAGAAGCTTGCTGAGCGCTCTATAGGCTGAATAGCGCTAAAGGTCTGAGAGAAGCCTCTAGTATATAACTACAAAATCTTAAGAGAAGATATTATAGTTAAGTAGATTAACAATTAGATTTAAGCTATAGAAGATAGTAATTAGATATATACTAAAAGTATACTAGAGGAATAGATCTAATAGTCTCTTATAAGACTTTTATACACTTTATAAATATAATAATACTATTATAAGAAAAGCTTAGAAGAAGAGGTCTTATAGGCTAACTTTACTGCATTTATTTGCTAGTAGTATATTAACCTAGAGATATAAGAGTTTCAGTATCAAAAGAAGCTTAATATAATTAAACAGAAAGAAGGCTAGTTGCCACTTTAGTTCTTTACTAAGTAGTTAGCAATATACTACAGCTTAGATATAGAAGACTAAGAGAATAATAAGGCAGAAGCTTATATATACTTCTTCAGACTTTTACCTACTGCATATAGAAAACTATAGCAGCAGAGAGCAGAGGTGAAAAGACCTAAAGATGTAGCTATTAAGGCTGAGAAACTTTAGGACTTATACTAGCAATGCTTCAGTAAAAAGCTGTAAGAGGATAGATAGAAAAGACCTTTTAGAGGTGACCACTTAAGCCAGCTTAAACTGAAGCATCAGTTAGAAGTAAAAGACTTCACTAAGAATAACTATATAGCTATAAAGAGCATAGGCACTCTCTAACCTTTTAGCAAAAAACCTTAGCAAAAGGACAGTTAAAGGTAATCTATTTAGCTGCAGTTAACTAATATATTCTAAAAGAACTAACTTATTATTTGCTATAACTGTAGGAATAAGGGGCATAAAGCTGCTGACTGCTTTAAGCTAAAGAGACTAAGAGATATAAATGCTACCTTAATAGCAGATTAATAGTTTGCTAGAAAGGCTAGTATAAATGTAATTTAGGTTATAAAAGAAGAAGAACGCAATAATAAGCTTAACTTATTAGAAAATAAGTAGGCTAGAGGTTAGATTTAGACACCTCTGCGCTACCTATAAAACCAGAGAAGATGCTTATTAACACTATAGCAAAAGGCAGGGTAATTATTCTCTAAGAGCATATTGAGAAAGAAGTTACTATAGATATAAATAGTTATTTATAAATTGATCTTATTAGCTCTAGCTTTATTAAGTTTCTAAGCTTAAAGCCTTTTAATGTTATAGCCCCTCTATTAGAAAGATTTAATAGCTATATAGCTAACTTAAAACAAACGTTTAAACTTATATTCTTCCTTATAGACTTTAAAGGCTGCCCTCATAAGATCTATAAGCTCTTTGCTAAGGTTTCTTAACTGTAAAGCGTAAGAGATCTACTGCTCTTATAGAGCTTTATAGGACTTAAAAGGATTATTATCAATATGCAAATAAATAAGTAGGAATATAATAAGATTGCATTTATAGAACTTTTAGTATTTATAAGAGAGATTATTAAAAACAGCTATAAAGTATATATCTTATATATCTTAAGTAGTATCAGCTCTAAAGAGATTAGAGTTAAAGGACTTCAAAAAGAGGAAGATAAAGGAGATAAGAAGGCTAAGCTATTTTTAGAACTTAAATCTAAAAGGAGAATATTTAATAAATAAGCAGCAAAAGAAATAAACCTCTTTAATAAAGCAGACTACTTAATTAATTTAAAAGAAGGTAAAAAACTACTATATAGATTAATCTACCTCTTTAATAAGCAGCAACTAGAAGAACTTCGCTAGTATATCGCTAAGAATAGAGCGAATAAGAGGATTTAATTCTCTATAAGTAAAGCAGAAGCGCTAATCCTTTTTATCCTAAAGAAAGATAGATCTTTAAAGCTCTATATAGATTATTATAGTTTCAATAAGATCATAATTAAAAACAGATATCTACTGCTACTTATCAGTAAGCTTCTAAATAGGCTTTGCAGAGCAAAATAGATTTCAAAGATTAATTTGCAAGATGCTTACTACTAGATTTAAATTAAGCTAAAAGACTAATAAAAGATTGCTTTTTATATATAATATAAGCATTTTAAGTATATAGTTATGCTGTTTAAACTGACTAATATGCTAGCAATATTCTAAGCATATATATACTAAGCATTTGCTAAACTTCTAGATATTTACTATATAGCATATATAGATAATATTATAGTATACTTAAAGATAAAGGAAGATTATATAGCAGACCTTCACTAAATACTCTACTGCCTAAAGAAGTTCCAGCTATATATAAAGCTTAATAAGTATAAATTCTACTAATAAGAAGTTAAGTTCTTAAGATATATTATATTACTAAATAGCATCTCTATAAACCTAAAACAGGTGCAAGCTGTCGCTAAGTAGAAGCTGTTAAAATCCTATTGAGAGATCTAAATATTTCTTAAATTTTGCAACTTCTATTATAAATTTATTATAAGATATTTAAGCATTATAGCTTTAATAATATCTCTGCTTAAGGGCAGCAAAAATAGCAGGAAACTAGCAGAATTTAAGTGGCTAGAAGAAGCCTAAAAGGCTTTTAATAAGCTAAAGGTTGCCTTCTGCTCTATAACTATTCTCTAGCACTAGAACCTAATATATAAAATAAGAGTTAAGATAGACACCTCTATAAAAGCTATTTCTAGCATTCTCTCCTAAAAGATTAATAGCTAATAGCAACTAATTACTTACTACTTACAGAAGCTTTTAGATATAAAATAATAATAAGTAATAAGCTAATAAGAACTTCTTACTATTATTAAAAGTCTTAATTAGTAGGCATACTACCTATAAGAGATGTTAGCTAGGTTTGCAGTTTTAATAGATTACTAAGCTTTTAAAAGGGTAATTAATACTTTAGTATAGAACCTTTAGAGAAGGCTTGCCTATTAAGTATATAAATTATCAGCATTTAACTTCAATCTAAAGCACTACCTAAAGGCTACCAACCTTGCTGATAGGCTGTTTAAGAGGCTAGATTATATAGAGAGGAAGATAAAGTATAATGATATATTACTAACTTTTGTAAAGAAGTTAAATCTTATTAGCAAACTCTTAGAAGACCTATAAGCAAAGATTGCTAGTTTTAAAGCAAAATTGCAGATTAAAAAAGCTTATATTAATGCTGTTAGAACCTATTAATAACGCTCTAGCTTTAAGAGTAGAGATGCTTTAGTTTCACACTAGCTATATGCAAGTAGGTATACTAACAACTTAGTAAAAACCTAAGCTGTTATAACTTATAGCTAGAGGATATAAGAAATATAAAGGAACATTTAGCAAGAAGATGCAACTTGAGAGGACTTACAGTAAGCTAAAATTACTATTCTAAAGCAGTATATTTTATATTTAATTATAAAAAGGCTTATAAATAATAAAACAGTATATATCTAACGCTCTTCTATAGCAACAAAAGCTTTTATTAGAAGACTATAAGCTAAAGATAAATATTACTAAAGTAAGCTAGAGAAAGCTTATAGATTAGCTAGCAATACAGAAGGATTTTATGTCGACTTAAATAGTACTTTATTTTATAAAGAGAGACTTAAGATTCTAGCTAAGTAATTGCTTAAACTTAAGATATTTTGCCTATACTATAATAACTGCAGAGCAAGCTATATAAGGTCTAATAAGATAATTAAACTAATTAAAAGAAAGTTTTATTAGCCTAACTTAGCTGTAGATATTAAAGACTATATCTTTAGTTATAAAGTATGCTAAGAAGTATAAGTTCTAAAGTATAAGCTATATAGCAAGCTGCAGTCACTACTACTGCTATTATATTTATTTTAAGAGATCAGTATAAACTTTATTATAAGTCTCCTAGTAAGTACTTAAAATGATAGTATTAAATATAACGCAATTTTAGTTATTATATACTATATAACTAAGTTTAAGTTATTTATATTTATAACTAAGCAGCTAAATGCTACCTAGCTCTTATAGATCTTTTATGAGAAGATTAAGTGTAACTTTAGCATATTAGAAGGTATTATTAGCAATAGAGATAAACTGCTTATAAGCTAGTTTTAAGAAGAGTTTATTTGAGAGAAGGGAATTAAATATTATCTCTCTATAGTATACTACTTATAAATAGATAGTTAAACAGAATAAATATATTAGACCTTTAAAAAGTATCTCTAAGTGTATACTAGAGATATCTTAGAATAATAAGCATTTTAACTACTAAAGGCTAAGTTTATATATAATAACTTATAGCATAAAACTATTAGTTATTTGCTAATAGAAGTCTTATATAGTTATCACCTTTAGAGCGTTAAGTATATATAGATAGAAAGCTGCATATTTATATAAAGTGTTAAAGAATAAATTGATTATATTGCTTTATTGCAGCGAAGAGCTGCAGAGCACTAGCAGAAGGCTGTAGAGTTATAAGCTAAGTATTATAATTCTAAATATAAAGAGATATTATTTAAACTTAGGCAAGTAGTAGGGCTATTAATAAAGTTCTTTAAGTTTAAAAATAGAAAACTAGCGCTATATTATATTAAAGTTATTATAACTAAGCGTATAAGGAGCTAGGCATATTAAGTACACCTCTTAGAGAAATATTATAAGCTTTATAATATATTCTCTATTTTATTGCTTAAACTATAAACGTTAAGGCAAGCAGCTGCAGAAGCAGAGGTAGGCTTATTTAAATTAAAAGAAGAACCTAATAAATAAAAAGTAGAAGAGATTATAGATTGCTAAGAATAAAGCAACAATATAAGATAGCTTATAAAGTAAGCTAGATAGCCTGTTAAGTATAATACTTAAGAGCTGAGAAGCTATTTAGATAACGCCTAAGCAGCTGTATATAAGTTTGAGAAGCAAACCTAAAAGGCCTATAAGAAATAAGATAAGGGAAAGTAATAATTATTTGCTAAGTACTTAGCAGAACATTGCCAAAAGATTCCCAGTTTTATAAATAAATTTAATTAAAATTAAAGTGATGCTAATAGAAACTTTATTTAACTTAAGTAAAGCGCAAAAAGAAAGAACTAATTCAGCTTTAAGGCTAGCTAATATCTAAAAATAAAAGTTTATAAAGAAATAATAAAAGCTTAATAATAAGCTGCTGAGAATAACTATAGCAACCTAAAAATATAAATATTTACTTAGCAGGGGGAACTATAAAGTTCTTTCTTCTACTCTCACTATTTTAGTCTGCAAGAAGATTATCCTCCTTACTACCTAACTTATCACCTTCCTCTCCCTAAGTATTAGCACTAAAGCTAGTCTCTTCACTGCTATTATCACTAAGAGGAAGGTTAGTAGAAGTACTACTCTAGCTATTATAACTACTATAACTACTATAACTATTATAACTACTTCAGCTAGCTTTTGCTATAGGCTTAGCAGAAGATCTAGTCTTTTTAGCAGGCTTAAGGTTAATAGAAGCAGCAGTATTATGCTTCTTACTAGCCTTAGCTTTAGCAGTAAGCTGCTGATTAGACTAAGCAGCAGCTTAACCTTTAGAGGTCTTTATATTGTTTTAGGGAATAGGGCGACTACTAGTAATAGCAATTTAGCAGTTAAAGACTTTATTACTTATATAATGAGAGAGAAGCTTAAGAATAGGATTAGAGAATACTAGAAACTCCTTAAGATCCTTTTTTATTAGGTTGCTAGAAGGTTTCTAAAAGTAAAGATTATTATAAGCTAGTTGAAGCTAGTTATAAAAATGCTTAGCAGAAATATTATTATAAATATAAGCTAGCTGAGTAATATTAAGGTAAATAGTTATATTAGAACTTTTAGAAATCAGGCCAGCCTATTAAGAGATTAAGAGGTATATATATAGAGAGCTTTCAGTAAAGACTTATATAGTATATAATACTAATTATAAGAAGTTTATAAACTGAAGTAAGCTTTTAAAGCTGTAATTGCTTTATATTAGTAGTGCTAGCGCTTTAAGTAGGGTTTTTAATTAGAACTACTACTTACTTCTAAGTTTTACTAAGCTTATTTAAAATATATTAAGCTTGCTAGTATTTATAAAAATTAAGGCTGCTTATAATTTTATATAACTAGATATTATTAATAGCATTTTAAATAGCCTAAGCAGCACTATAAAGCTTTTTAGACACCTAAAAAACCTAGTTAATCTTTAGCAAAGCATTAGAGAAGATATAGCAAAAACTTATAGCAGCATATTTAATTTTATGCTACTTATAAACAATATAAATTGCATAATAGTTGCTATAAATATAAATAATATTAATAATATTAAGGCTAATAGAAGAGAAGCAGCTTAAATATAAGCAACTAATATTAGTAAGACTAATATTCTTATTAAAGTTATAGTTAAAATCAAACTGAAATTCAGAGAGAACCTTTGCTATATAAATAATATATAACATTTTAAGCGAACGCTTAGGGAATAAAAGGTATAAGAAGATGTGAAAATTGAGAGGATTATAAGTTTAAAAGGTTTAGAAATAGCAATATAGAATGCAAAAGATGAAAATAAAATAAAAATTAATAGCAAAAAATCTTATAGAGAAAACAGTAAAATTAATAGTAGAGATATATAAAGCTTTTAGCAAGAGATCTAATAAGAAATAAAAATAATAAAAGGAAAAGAAGAAAAAAATGAGGCTGAAGAGCTGTAAGATTATTAAAATAAAAAGTATGCTAAAGAAGGAAAATTTTAAAGCTGCAAGAGGCAAGCGAAAATCCTAGTTATTAACTGCCTTAAGTATATACTAGCAAATAAATAGAGGACTGCTGCTAAAAGAAAGAGGTATAATAATAAAACAATAATAAGCTAATTAATATAAAAGATTATTTAAATTTAACAATAAAACAAAAAATCCATTTTCAACTAATAACCCTATAGAACAATATAACAACGCAAATCAATCAATTAACACAAAAAATCAACAGATATATAGGCATAGAGGCACTAAGCTGCCAGCAAAGCAATTCAAGCGCAGAAAGCATAATCAAGCTGCTGCTTCCAATTAAGTGGGGGAGACTACAGAGAGGCCCCACCCAAAAAAACAATTACATACTCATGCGCCTTAGGGACCAAGGCCTCAGAGAGGGGGGTAATTATGAGTATTACCCAGTAGAGCTGCTGGGGAACGCCTGGCAAATCCTCAGGTAATCAGAACGCTAGCTTACTAGTGAAATCTCTGCTTCCTAGGAACTTAGAGGAAGCAAGCTGTAGTCAATATACTAGATTAACCTCTATCTATCATCTAGACCTTTCCTAGTTAAGGCCTTTAGCTTGATACTCTCATATCTATAAGGTAGGCTAAAGCCTACTTATAATTAGAGATCTATTTAGTAGAGAGAAAAGTAATAGCAGTATTAAAAGTGCTATTATAAGAAGTAATATCTATAATATTAAAAAGAGATATACTAAAGCAGTTAGTTTTATATATATAGTTTATTAATAGTATATTAAAGTAGAAGTAAAGTAGGGCTGTATAGAAATAAAGCTATATAAAAAGGTAGGTAATATTATCTATTAGACTTTACCTATATTAAAAGAAGAACTTTAGTATATATAGTTATATAAACAGCTATTTAATAGAAGTCTTCTGCTTAAGGCAGTTGCAATAAGTATAAATTAGAGTATTATTAATATTATATTAAGTTATAGTAATTTTAGAAGTATTTTCTCTCTAGTAGAAGTAAGCTATAATCTGAGAAGGCAGAAGACTGTTATTTTATAATAAGATAACCTCTTCAGCTATACCTTATATCTAAAAACAGCAGCTAAAAGTAAAGCTAGTAGTATTAATCTATAAGTAGTTATATATAGAGGCTATAAGGTTTTTGCTTAAGCAGATAGTATATAACCTATTAAGCGCTTTAATAGCAGCAAATTGAAATAAGTAGTTAGTTAACTGCAAAGAGGTCTTATATTAATGCTTTTTATAAATTTCAACCTTACTAATAAATAGATAAGCTTTACTATAAGAAAAGATTACTTTAGAATAGCAATACTTAATGCTATTAAGGCTGCAATATTGCTTCAGCTTTAATATATAGCTGTTACTTAATATATAAACTTAAAAGATATTAAAAAAGCTGTTAAAAGTATAGTAATATATTATAATAAGTAAGTGAAAGCTATAAGGTTTTTTAGTAAGCATAAAATCTATTTTAAAAAGTAAATAAGTAGGCAAATAGGCAAAAAGAGAGATAGTAGCAAGATCTATATTACTAGAGATTAGCTGCTGCTGCCACTACTGCAGCATATATATACTGCAGCATTATTAGGCTAGCAGCATTATATACTTTGCGAGATGCATAGGAATTCTAGTAATAACTAGTGGTATGTATAACTATAGTAATATTAGCTGAAGTAATTACTGATATTGCTGTTTTTTGCTTACTATAGAGGCTGCGCCATATGGGTGGGTGTGGGAGGGTGTGGAGGGTGGGTGTGGTTTAAGACGTCCCTTATTCAATACTTAACCCTGAGCAGTGAGTGCAAGCCTCACCGCCAGGCCCGCGTCAAAGCCACCGCCCGAATAAGCGCAGAGTCTGTGTGAAGGCAGGTCATCACCTGCAGGTCCAGCCCATGGCTCGGTGCCGATGCAAGAATCAGACGGAGATCTGTAGAGGAACGATGAAGTCGAGGCTGGCAGGGTTTGAAGGCGAAAGCGAGCTGCAGGCACTTAAGAAGCCTGTCAACTCCACGACCCCACGGCGTGGGCAGGGAGGCGCTGGCCCTGCAAACCACATTCCGATGGCGAGACATTGTGTGCTGCGTGTTGCATCATTTCCGATCCTCAAATCCTGTCCAATAATGTCCCGATAGGAGGCCCGTTTCGAGAGTCACGCAAATAGATGAAGGCGGCGCGCCTCTGTCCGTGGCACCGAGGTGATAACACATAGCGCTTCGGACTATGACAAGGCCCGACGAGCCGGAATTGATACCCGCAGAGGCTAAAGGATGTTATTGTTTCTGTTCGTCTGATATCAGACTCTCTACGACAATCAGACAAGGCTGGTCTTGGTCTGGTGCGCGTGTTGCTCGAGAGAGACAACCGACCCCAAGAAACAAAGCGAGTCCCTGGCTGATGGGGAGCAACCATGATGCGCAGGCAATGCATAATGACAACAAGACAATGGGATGGCAGTGGTTCGAGAAAGCTGCTGACTGGATCGAAAGTATTTGGTTGGCCTCGCAAGGGAAAGGGGGCCCCTTGACGTTGGGACAGGAGGGAGAGCATCAACAACGACTGGACTGGAAGACCGGGGAAGAAGAGGGAGGAGCCACCGGCATCCACAGCAGTAAGTCCCAGTAGTGTTGCTGGCTGTTGGCATTCCAGGCTCCGCCTTACCCGTTCGGGGATTAG
This sequence comes from Colletotrichum horii, assembly GCA_027406005.1. Taxonomy (NCBI): domain Eukaryota; kingdom Fungi; phylum Ascomycota; class Sordariomycetes; order Glomerellales; family Glomerellaceae; genus Colletotrichum; species Colletotrichum horii. The sequence goes on along the minus strand of JANVYB010000001.1, from coordinate 3,281,550 downwards.
TGCTTCCAGAAGGAGGCCCCGGCGAAGCAACATTGGCAGGGTTCTGCATTGCAACAGGGGCCATCGGAGGGCACACTTCCCAAAGTCTCACTTTTTGCCAGCAACCACGTCGCGTCACGCTGCACCGTGGGACGGCACCGCTGGGTTCGCTGGGTTCGCTGGGCTGGCGACCCCTGTGAGCCGTCGAATAAGCATTTCCTCGAGCAGCCAACTGCCAGCTTGGATACAGGACACGCAGCGAAGCCCTCCTTGGCCAAAATGACAATCCGCGACCTCGACACCCACTTTCTCTAGTCAACCTCACCAGACCTGTCGACGCCAGGTGGTCCGTCATTAGCTCTGGTGATTCGAGAAGCATCATCAAACGGCAGGACCCAGGGCCATGTGCCTCCCACCTTAATCAGAGATTGCGGATCCCTTGCAATAGAACAAAATCACCATCCCGGCGTGGGCCACCTATCAGTCATCCCGTCCCGTCCGAACCTTGCCCTTAGCATCCACCCACCACCTACCTATTCGTACCGCACCCAAGGAGCGCCTAAGGAGTGCCCTCCGTGCAGCTGCGACTGAGAGCTGCTCCAAAATATCCTGACCATCACCCTACGCAATAAGGTAGCCTGTGCCTTGCTCTACCTTGCCCGTTTCTTCTTTTCTTTCCTCTCTTCCCTCCCTCACCTTCACCTGGTTTGCTTCACCTTACCTATCTCGCCTAATCTTCCAAGCTTCTCTTCTTGCTTGTCTTTCTCCATCCTACTTCTTGCGCATTCTCGAATCCTCCTGGCTCCGGGCGAACAGTCGCATGCTTGTTCAATACATGCCCCCTCCCCCTCGATAATGCGACGTTGCGACCACTCCTGTTCCACCCAAACGAACCCTCGACCTTGCCCGGGCTAATACGCTGCCCTACTTGCAAGCTTTTGCTTCAGACCACGAACCGAACCCCAAGCTGCAGGCCGCCCTGCGACGACCAAATAATCAAGACCAAAAGCCATGTGGCGGCGGTTATACCTGTTCCTCGTCCTGGTCCGGCTGTGGTTTGCGCTGTCCCCGAGCTATCTACACCCGGACGAGAACTTCCAAGGCCCAGAGGTCATCGCTGGTATGTTGGTCGACTTGGTCGCTGCCGCAACCCGCGTCGTTTGCGCCGGGCGCGCGCAGCTCTTTGCTGCGCCTTGGAGCTCCCCCGAGCTTCCGGGAGCTCGCATTGACTTTCGCGCTCGTTCTCGCTTTTTGGAGTACCTGAGCTAACGCGTGGCGTAGGCCAGATCTTTAGCTACCCCGTTCGACACACATGGGAATTCACAAACGAACACCCGATCCGGAGCGTTTTCCCGTTATGGCCCGTTTACGGCTTGCCCATGCTGCTCCTACGGTGGCTATGGATCGGTAACGGCCACGACGGAGAGATCCCCCCGATCGCCGTCTTCTGGACCCTGCGCGTTCTCATGTTCGTTACCAGCTTCGTCTTGGAGGACTGGGCCATCCACGAGCTCATCAGCTCCCCGCGCCACCGGCGTGTCGCTGTGCTCCTCGTTGCCTCGTCATATGTGACATGGACTTACCAAACCCACACCTTTTCGAATTCGGTGGAGTGTTTGGTGGTCGCATGGTGCTTGGTTTTGATTCAGCGCATTGTTGAAAGCCCAGTGAGCTGCCCTCAATCCTCGAGTTCAACGGGATATTGACGTTTATGACAGCAACAATCGTCGCTTCTTGCTTCCACGATCCTCGGAGTCGTGGCTGTCTTTGGATTGTTTAATAGGATTACTTTCCCGGCCTTTTTGCTGATTCCGGGACTTCGTTTGATACCCCATTTTGTCAATAGGTAAGAGGGTTCGATATGCGCCACAGCGGGCGACACTGACAACCTCATAGACCCCTCTCCCTCATCGTGATGGTGTTGGCTGCGCTCACCACCACCCTCGTTGCCATCACCCTCGACACGGCATTTTACCTTCCCGAGCCCATCAAGTGGGCAGACCTAATCTCACGCCCCGTCATCACACCACTCAACAATCTCATGTACAACATCAACCCCGACAACCTGGCTCAGCACGGACTGCATCCCTGGTACCAACACCTGCTGGTCAACATCCCAATGCTAATCGGGCCAGCTGCTTTACTGCTGTTCACGCAGCCGCATGTCTCATTGCGGCTGTACTCGGCCATTTCGGGCGTCTTTGTGCTGTCCATCTTCCAGCACCAGGAAGCCCGTTTCCTGCTGCCAACAGTTCCACTGATCCTGTCGTCGGTCCATGTGCCGAAGAACCGCACCGTTCTCCGAGCCTGGATTGCTGCCTGGATTGGCTTCAACTTCGTCTTTGGAATACTCATGGGCGTCTACCACCAGGGAGGAATCGTGCCTGGACAGGTGTTTCTTAGCAAGCAGCCCGATGCGACCCAGGCCGTTTGGTGGAAGACGTACACCCCGCCAATCTGGCTTCTCAACGGCAAGAACGAGGTCCTCACTACCCGTGATGTCATGGGTATGAAGGGTGAGGCCTTGTTGAAGGAGCTGGATAACCTTGCGACGTGCGACACTCCCGCAGACAGACGCAACTCGGAGTATCTGAAGGAGAAGAACGGCACCTACCTCATTGCACCTGCTTCAGCAACATGGATAGACCCCTATCTGTCCAACAAGGGCCTGAAGGGTTTACGATTCCGCGAGGTGTGGCGGTACAGACAACACCTGAACTTGGACGACCTCGATTTCGGCGATGATGGTGTATGGAACACACTCACGAGAGTGATTGGTCGGCGTGGCCTCGTCGCATGGCGTGTGACGAAGAGCTGCAAGTGAGAAGGATAAAGAGGACAGCTTAATGACAGCGAATGAAAAGTTCACGTTTGATGACGTTTTACGAGCGCCTAAATGGAAGTGGTATCACGCATGCCCCTGATATCGCAAATATGGTCGTATCCCAAAACGCCTGAACTCCTTCTCGATGCCCTCGTCCCGACGGCCAACGGTTACCGTCAATCAAGCCCACGTTGCATTGTTGAGAAACAGTCTCGCTTCTCCTGCCGTGCCACCCACCACTTGCGTGGACACGCAGGGGGCTTCCGTGCCGCAGCTCATGTCGCCTTTTGTTTTTCGTCACTGTCTCCTCACGGTAATGAAGACGCGTCAGTGCCATTGAGGTCGACCGCAAATAACCAGTTCCCGGAAACATTGGGCTTCCCCAGGCGACTCTTCATCCAGCAAACGTGATTACCGTAGTAGTCGCCCCAGCCGGCCCCGACACACTCCGTCCGGTTGGCACACCGGTCGATGCAGTTGGCCATGGTCGTCGCGTTCTCCGCCGTCAGGTCGATGGCGCCGTCTGCGCTGTTGTAGTCGTGGCCACAAATCAGCCTGAACAGGCGGTCCGGCTCATCCTGCGCGGAAAAGGTCGAGTTGTCCGACGCCGGACAGGTGATGTTTGCCGTTCTTGTTGACTCCACGCCTGTCGGAAGGTTGCTACAAGCTGACGTCAGTATCATGGCGGTGTGAGGGAGCCACCGTCAAACTCACCCTGAGCCGGAGCCGCCGGACCGGCCGCTCGACTTCCGCCCCAACGCCAAGCCGGCCCCGAGACCGATGGCGATGGCCGCGACGACGAAGACGATCGCGACCGCCATCGCGATGTAAAACACCTTGCGCCGCATCCCGCACACCCTCGGCCCCATACCGAGCCCGTCAACGGAGGACCCTTTCTTGGACGACGGCCGGTGGTACCCCGGCGGATGTTGCTGGTAGTACGCGTGCGTCGAGTCCTGGCTGCCGCCGTAGAGCGTGCTGCTGTACCCGCCGGGGCTCATCACCGACGAAGCGTCCGGCGACGACGCCGCCGCCGCCGCCACCTCGAGGCCTGGGTTCTTCTTCAAATGGTAGTGATGCCATGACGCCGGGTCATTGGCGACCTGCGGTGTCGACAAGGTCTTGGCGTCTAGGTGGTTGTACGGCGCGACTTCCGGCAAGGGGACGTCGTTGGGGTTCCACGGGAGAGGCTGGACGACTTCAAGCCCTGATTCGTATTCTTGCGGGGGCAGACGTTGTTGTTGTTGTTGTTGTTGTTGTTGTTGTTGTTGTTGTTGTTGTTGTTGTTGTTGTTGTTGTTGTTGTTGTTGTTGTTGTTGTTGTTGTTGTTGTTGTTGTTGTTGTTGTTGTTGTTGTTGTTGTTGTTGTTGTTGTTGTTGTTGTTGTTGTTGTTGTTGTTGTTGTTGTTGTTGTTGTTGTTGTTGTTGTTGTTGTTGTTGTTGTTGTTGTTGTTGTTGTTGTTGTTGTTGTTGTTGTTGTTGTTGTTGTTGTTGTTGTTGTTGTTGCTGCTGCTGCGGCTGCTGGTTATCCTGAAGCGAGTTCGAGTCTTCGGATTTCGGTCTGAAGATGCCCAGGACCTTCTCTTTCACCGAGGGGCGGGACTTCAGGTTCTCCTCTCCATTTTCCATAATTGCTTGGTCCCAAAGGACGCTTTTAGTCTCCTAGTAGCTCTTTCTCTCAGGGGGAATCCGCCCCAGATCAGATAAGAATCAATCCTCCTCCTCCTGATCGCTTTCCTGGGTAAGGTTGGTCCGGCGGATGTGAGAGGCGGGGAAACGGAAACGCGGCCAGACTTCACTTCCTGCCAAGCGACACAGATGTAGAAAAGGAGCCGAAGTGTAAGGTAAGTGGGTGTCGGCTAGTCCTCTTTTTCTTTTTTCCTTTTTTGGTGTTGAAGCAGACAACAGCACCCCTCAAATCTGGGGGGAGGGGACGGGTACGGCAGTGGGAAAAGAGACGCCACTAAAAGGTAAACGAAAGAGTTTTTGACAGGGGGACGGAGCTTATGAGCACCTGCATGACGGATATTGAAATTGAGCTTGTAGGGGAGGGGGGCAGAAGAGAGAGAAAAAGTAAGAAGCGAAGAAACACGACGGAGGAGCGAGCAAGCTAGTGTTTGTTAATACGACATTTTGGTGTGTTCAGTCTGTCAGCTCCCAGGGGGGTCGCGCCTCATTCGGGATAGCTTGGCGTCGGGGGGAGGGAAAAAGCACCAGCCAGCGCTATTAGGCAATGATACTGTAAAAGGGCATCCCCCCCTCATAAAACACGGGGGAGGCAGTGATCGCCACCATTATATGACTTTTTGCCTTGAGAATGAGTGAGGTTGTGCCGCAGACGCACATGTTCCGTCTCTCGTATCTTGCTTCTCCTGGAACACTGGGCGAGAGGTTTCATTGAAGCACCCACCTTGCAGAGAACCCGGGACGCCGAGCATTTGAGAATGCTTGTGTCTTCATTCTCCCATGAGAGAGGGTTCCGGCACTATGCTCACACAGCCTGCGATTGAGTGTGCTGTTCGTCTTCTTTCCCGTCTGCCTTACTGAGCTAGCATCCATAGCTCCAAACCTTGTAAGGTTCCCCCACGGACCAGCCAGTAGCAGGGGGGTTAACTAGGCCTGAGGACTACCGATGCTGAGAGAAACGGGCCGTGGAAACGACAACTCACTCCTCCCGTCGACAGTAAAGGCAGGAAACCCACCGACTTCATGTTCCTCCGTGTCCTTTGGAGTCGTGAGAAGCTTCTGCCTCCTCCATCCCTCTTCTCAGATTAGACAGGCAGCGACAGGTCAGCGTTGCGACGGTAGTGGAGAGCTGCATCTTAGCGAGGACGGCGATAAGTTGAAGAAGAGGTTCCCGAAAGCCCCGCGACTCTCCCAGGATGCAAGGGGGTTCATTCGACCAATGAGATGTCTGGTGTGGCTCTCAACCATGGATGGGCGGTTGGCTTGGGGCTTGGTTTGTGAGCTTGACTTGACTCTGGGTGTCGTGCGGTGGCGCTGGAAAGCCATGCGTGTCAGCAGTGAGCCGTCCCAGCCGCCGCAAGGGGTGGCGTTTTTTCAAGTCGAGAATGTTGCAAGACGTTGGATGGGCGCGCCGTTAGCTGGTTCAGTACGTGGGAACAACTGGCATGATGTTGGCCAGGGTCTCATCGGCGGTGATCGCTTGGCGGTACGGTCTTTCTGATAATGGGCCTAGACCCGCGGTTTACTTTGACCTCGAGGAGCTTCGTTGGGGCAGAACCGCCAGCTGCTGTCCAGGCCGACGATAGGAGTCTGAGATGAAGGACAGCTGTGCCGTGGTCTCTTCTGGGCGCGAGTAATAGTCTCTGCTTCGGCCAACCCAAAATCATCGGCCCAAGTCAGCCCTAAAAGGCAAACTTGGCAACGTGCCCCCCGGAGACATTTGCCTGCCGGCAGAGCTAGACAAGCACTGCCGTGCGGCTGACCCAGACACAGAAGCTTGAACGGGGTCTTGACGTGTCTGCTAATCACTCCGGCGTCCCGAGGGAGACAAGATACGGGCCCGTACAGGCACAGGAGGCGTCCGGCTTCGGCCCAACGCTGGAAGCCGGCCTTGGGAACCGTGCGAGACAGGACAGACTCGGTGTGATCTACGCCATCATCGACGGGCTAGTACTCTTTAGAGTGGACGAGCTCGCACCTTTGTCCTCTTTCGGCGGGGGCACAGTGGACAAGTCTTGACGTCGGAGGGCATTTCCGAAGAAGTTCCTAGTGTCATGGAGAACTCATCAAACCGACCTGGGAGGCGCTACTTCACCAGCTCAAGACATTCAAATGCTTGTCCTCGAAGTCGCAGCCCGCTTGGAATTAGTGAGAACAGAGCCGCGGAGTCTCAGTTGATTCTGCCACAGCAAACCCCCGTGATAAAGCCTTCGATGCAACAGGCCTGCAAGAAAGGGCGCCAATATCTATACTCCTAGCCCGTGGAGGCAATCACCGCAGTAAGGAACTCCCTCAATAGCTTGGGACACAACTCAGAATTGCCTAACCCGTTCCACCTAACTTGCACAACTTGAGTTACTGTGACAAGACAAGCACAGTAACGAAAGACCAGAACCGGGTCACATCATGCAATCTAGAGAAGCGAGAGAATACGTCACGATAACCAAATCTGATCTCAAAGAGGCCAATTAAACTCTATACAGCCCGTACCGGCCACTGAAGCTTTGTAAGTCTACTATAATCCCACAAGCCGCCCGCACCCGCTGAATAACTTTTGCAGCCGCTCTCGTCAGGGGGTTTAAGATGATGTAACGTGCCGGCCCTTAAACATACAAGTCTTTTCTCGCTGTCGTTCGCTCTCGTCCCGTACTGGGGGTCCGAGAGACAATTGACGGGGGGTGGGCCAGTCCGCTGGAATGCAACGCACCAAGCCACAGTAAGCCAGCCTTCACCTCCACTGCTACTGGTGGTCGGCACGATTGTTGTCTCGTCTGCTCTTGCTGTTGCGCGCCATATGACTGCCCAAGCGACTGAGAATCCGCTTGACCGCGTCGTCCGCTTGCTTCCGGCCCTTCTCTGATCGCTAATCAAATCGCGCGCCTTCTCTCTCAGCCTCCATCCTGTGCATCCGCTCTTCCTCGTCGTCCATACTGATCGCCTCACTACGCCGTCCCTTCCGGCGACTTCGCTTCCCGTCGTCGCCGCCTCCGTCGTCTCTGCTGCGCTTGATGCCCGCGAGACCAGCAAGGCCCGCCATCCGTTGCGTCTCTTTGAGCAGACGCTCGCGGTCTCTCGCTTCGCGCTCGAGGGCGTGCGGATCCTTGGTGGATGCAGGCGCAGACTTGCTGTTGACCGAGGCTTGTGAACCCCGTCTGCCAGAGTCTTGCCTTTCCGACGGCTTGCCAGGCTTCGAGCTTGCACCCCTGATTTCAAGTCCCGAAGCGTTGCCGCGTGGCCCGGCGGGCGGGTTGAAGTCCCTCTCCAAAGGCGACGGCTCCGGCGAGTGTTTGCGGCTGCCGCGGTGCCTGTGGTCGCGATCCCTGTGCTTGTCACGCTTGCGGTCCTTCTCGCGTTCCCTATCGCGATCCCGGTTCTTGCGGTCCCGGTCATAGTCGCGGTCCCTGTCGCGGTCTCTGTCCCGGTGGGAGCGGTGACTCGACTTCCGATGGCGGTCGTAATCGTCGTCCCGGTTCTTGTCCTTCTCGCGGTCTCGCCGTTTCTCGTCACGGTCCCTGTGGCTTCGGTGACTGGATCTCTTTGAGTCGCTAGGGGAGGCAGACCTTGATCTCTCCTCGTACCCATCATCTCTGGAACGGGACTTGGTGTCGTCCTCGTCGCCGTATGCGTTGTGCTTTCTGCTCTTATGCTTCTTGCGACGGTACTCGTCGTCCCGATCACCGCGGTCACGATCTCCGGCCACAGATCTGGACTCGGAGCGTCTGCGTCTACGCCTGTGGCGATCGCGATCGCGATCACGATCACTGCGATCGCTCTTGCGTTCTCTGCTGGGTTCCCTGGTGCGTGAGCGTGATCTCGAGTACTCGCGGTCTCGGGCGCTGTATTCCCTTTCAGACCGGCTGTCGGGCTCCCTCTCACGATCTCTGCTAGCGTCACGACGGCGGCTCCTGTCCTTATCTTTGGTGCGCGTCGAAGAGTTACTCCTAGATCGGGGCTGCTCCACGTTGGACTCTTGTGGTTGGTCAGGGCCATCTACTGGCGACTCTTGGGCCTGTTCGCCGGCGACGACGTATCCTCGAGCCCGCAAGGTATGCAGGCTGGTGTTCGGTAGGCCTTGACGCATGGCCTTGGGTCCCGTCGGAGCATTCAAAGGAACATCGGGTTGTGCAAATCCCTGGTTCTGGTTTGAGAATCCTGGTGGCCCATAACCTCCGTTCATGTTGTTACCACTGTAGGCAGAATAGTCACCGTCCTGTGCCATGTTTGCATTGTCTGCGTCTTGCGCAGATGCATCAATAGGGCCAGACTCGTTCCCGCCCTCGTTCACGGGTTTGGAGCCGTCTCCGCCATCTGCATTGTCTCCTCCCGCGTTTGATTTCTCGTCCTGGTCAGGGTTTCGTTCGCGGCCAAATTCGTCCACGTTGCTGTCGGTGCGGCTCGCGTCACCGGCGCCCTGGCCGTAGTTGGGACCGTACTGCTGTTGCATCTGGCCGTGGTCCCCGTAGCCGCCGTACTGTTGGTATCCGCCTCGACCATAGCCTCCGCCGTAGTAGCCGCGTCCCCTTCCACGTCCACGGTTGCCGTAGTTGTTGCGGCGGTAATCATTGAACTGGTGACCGAAATTACCTTGATTGTACCCTGACTGGAATCCTGAGTTATAGTTGCCAAAGTCACCAGATCCCATGCCAGCAGCATTAGCAGAATTGAAATTATCTTGGCCGAAATTCCATGATTGTTGCCCGTTCCAGTTATTGGAGCCTGAGCCGAAACCACCGCCGAAGCCTCCCATGCCCATGCCTTGAGGACCATAGCCGCCATTCATGTACATGTTCTGCATCGCCATTGGGTCCATACCCATACCTGGCATACCTGGTGACGTGTTAGCAGCTGCGGTCGGCAGGCATCATGTGAGAGGAAACGTACCCATCATAGGAAAGTTGCCAAACGAGTTGGCGCCCATGCCGTTCTGCATGGCCATCATCATCTGCATCTGGCTGAAGTCACCAGACCCATTGAAGCTCATGTTCGGGAAGCTTCCGCCGTTCATCGAGTTGAAGCTCATATTCGGGTTCGTGCTCCCGTCGTCGCCTTGGTCGTCGCCGTTCTCCGCGGTGTCATCGTCCTGTTGAGACCCTCGCCTGGGTGCGGTCGCCGCGTCTTCGTCGCCGGTGATGATGACGGTCTCGTTATCATCGTCATCTCCCTTAGAGAGGCTGGGCTCCTCGTCGTGGTTCTGCGTGTGCTGGTGAACGTGTAAGCGGAGATCAACATCCCGTGCTACGCGGAGAGCACAAACATCATTTGGGGCATGGGCCGCATCGGCTTCGTTCTGAGCCGTCGCCTCAGCCGCCTCAGCTGGCATGGCTTCCGCGTCCGTCTTCTCGTCGGCATGCGCCTTTGCAGCAGGTTGCGGAGACGCCTCTGCGTGCACAGCTGGGGAATCGTTCGGGGCAGGTAGCGACGCGCTCGGCTTCGCATCAAGGGGCGTCGGGGGCGCAGATTCCTTCTCCTTGGCTCGCGCCTCCTCCCGCTTCTTTTCTTGGGTTCGAAGGAAGACCTTAATCGTTGTTCGCAGAGACTTGTGAGGCGTACAGTCGTCGGCGGAGAGAGGCGAGTGCTCGCAGACGGGGCATGACGCTGGCAGGGAAGACTGGCCTGATGGAGGATTAAAACCGACGTCGCGGTCGTGATGGGGAGAAGCATGGTACTGACATGTCTCGCAAATGGCCTGCTCGCAGCAAGGCAGGCGGAAGGCGTTCACAGCCAATTCGCTGCATATGGCGCATCGCAGCTTGACGGGTATGTCCTCAGGCACGAGAGAGCTGCCGAATAGCTGCTGTCAGCATGCAGCACCGTGGTCCTGCGCAGCCAAGAAACGCACCTGATAAGCTCAGCCTGAGCGGGTGTAATTGACGAAGCCATGTCGTCGTCGGTCGAGAAGTAAAATCAAGACGAGGGATACATGGGTAACGTGGAGGGGCCGAAAAAGTACAGTAGAATAATTGGCCGGCTGTCGGGGTCTTGGCGACGGCAAGGTACTATTGTGGAAAGAGAATTGACTGCTCAGCGTGTCGCGCGGGACACGGTCATGTCGACGAGCGTGTTGTTGGCGGACAGTTTTTTTCTCCCCTACCCTTTTGCGCAGAACCCGTCGTAATAAAAGATTCTGTGGTGACGAGGTGAGGTGGACGAAGGCGCGGGAAGACTAAGAAAAAAAGGTGGGACGCGTGGGCGGTGACTGACCAACCAGGCATCTCCTTCACCACCCCGACCTGCCTGTTTTACAGTGCTTGCTTCAGACTTGGTTGATTCTGACAGGCCGCCGTCTGTATTCGTACGGCTCCCCACTGAAAGTCGCACGTGTGGCCCTGTGTGCATGCCTCGGCCACCCTACCACCCGGTTGATTTTTACCAACCGCCGACCACCGACCACCGGCCACAGGCACCGGTCAGGACAGACCGTGGTGCAATTACTCGCTCAACGACATCGTCTCACAGGCGGTAATGACATCAAATGAAGTGCGACCAGAGGCAAAAGGCTATCAAACTTGTCTTTGAGTGTATGATACTTCCGTCTACCTAATGCACTGACGACTGCTATCAGTTCCAAGCTGAGCAGCAAGATCCATCCCAATGTCCGTCGTCTTCCCGCCGCCGTAGCAAACACACTAAAACCACCAATGTTACACACCGTACGGATAGCAAGCATGCGAGGATTGGGAGCGGGAAGGATAGTGCACTATCTGGAGCAAAACGTGACCACCATTATCGTCCGCGCGCCCAGAGTGGCTCTCCCCACGACGAGCCTTCCCAGTTGCTGCCGGATGGACGCTTCCCATAAAAAAAAAAAAGAACATGAACCCTATAGCAGAAATGCAGCGCATAAATACTAGAGACTCCAAAAAATAAACGTGAAAAATTCAGCAATTCCCTTCTTCGCCAACGTCCTCGGTTTGTCGTCGTCATAATCAGCAAGCACATCCCTCCTTCGCCGCCGCATCCCTCGGTCCCGTGAGGTTGACCCGTTGCTCCTCTCCGCCCCGGCTCACGGCATGCGACGCACCGGCTCCTCTCGCGCTCTTCAGCGACGTCTCGGGGATGGCATTGGCGATCGCGGTAAAGACCTCGGTGACGTTGTGGCCCGTCTTGGCACTGGTCTCGAAGAAGAGCAGGCTCTCCTCCTCGGCGTACATCTTGGCCTCCTCCGTGGACACCTTGCGGGCGTCGCCGGAGCCGTCCTCCCCGTCGGCATCCTCGCCGGCGTCGCCACCGGCAGACCCGACGCTCTCTCCTGCGCCGTTGGTGAGATCGAGCTTGTTGCCGACGAGGGCGATAACGATGCCGGGCGACGCTTGTCTCTGAAGCTCGGCGACCCAGTGCTTGGCCTTGATGAGTGAGGTGGGCTTCGTGAGGTCGTAGACGACGAGGGCGGCTTGGGCGTTGCGGTAGTACATGGGCGCCAGGGAGGCGAAGCGCTCCTGGCCGGCGGTATCCCAGATCTCGAACTTGATCGTCCGGGTCGGCAAGTTGCACTTTTGTGTCAGGAAGGCGGCTGCAGAGGACCAAGTGGTTGCGGGTTAGCTTTTCAGCTTCACGTCTCGCGACGGGTGCCCGAACGACGGGGCGGCGGGCGGCGACTTTTCTCTACGTACCTCCGATGGTGGGCTCCTTGTTCTCTTGAAAGTCGTTGTTGACGAAGCGCAAGACGAGGGATGACTGCGAAGATTGATTCCTTAGCATGTCTCATCGTGATGTCTGTGGTAGGCGTGGTGGGCGTACCTTTCCAACAGCAGCTTCACCGAGCAGGACCAGCTTGACGCTGCTGCTCGGCTTCGGGGCACCGCCGGATCCGTCCATCTTTTTTATCGGTTATTGAAAGTTGACAAACGAACGCCCTTGATTCGGAGGGTCTCTTTGATTGCGGAGGATGCGGAATCCAGGGATCGGTTCGGATGGAATTAGACAGCGGAATTTTGGGATGGGTTTGCTGCCTTTTGCGCGATGGGTTGATAGGTGGTAGGTAGGTGAGTTGGTGGTAGAGGTGATACGTAGGACCACAGCTCGGCCACTGAAACGACGAGGGTGGTGAGGCGCAACAATGACGAAGCACCGCCCCCAAAGGGGCCCCAGCCGGCGGAAGGCAGCGACCAAGGTTGGCCAATGCTCTTGCTCGGAGCTCCAATCCTCAGAGGGGCAGCGGAGAATCAATCCGCCGTGGTTCCGCTGCGGACCCCGATGGACTGATGGACGCCGGGCCCCGCCAAAAATTCCATCCCAGGCACGTACCTAGGTACCCAGTGCTGCCGAACAGGGTCGCAGTGCAGCTCCAGGCGTCGCTGGGCGGCAGAAAAAAAAAAGTTGCTTGACCACCTTCCGGGACGTTGATTCTGGGGACCTTCCCAAAGTCTTTTTGCATGTTCCCTTGAAGTTCCCACCACAACGCGGGATTCTGCAACGACGCGGCCGAGCCTCAGCAGGGAGATTACCGACAACATGGCGCCTGCACCGACAAAAGAGTCGGTGCCGAAGAAGGTCAACCTATTGGACGACAGCGACTCAGACGACGAAGATGGAGGGGCAGACATCGCGGCGCCGCAGTTGAAGGTCAACGAGGAATACGCGAAGCGGTTCGAGCACAACAAGAAGCGCGAGGAGTTGCACAGGCGTAAGTTTCATTGGATCGAATTAATTTCTAACGCATCTCTAACCGCGATCAGTGGAGGAAAAGTACAAAAAGACGGGCAAGAGGGATGACGACAACGACGACGACGAAGACGACGACTCGTCATCCTCAGATGAGACCGAAGACGAGGACGGCTTCCTGGCCACCGAAGATCTCGACGCCCAAATCTCCGCCACACTCTCCGCCATCAAAAACAAGGACCCCCGCTTCAAGGACAAGAACTTTACCTTCTTCAAGGACACCCCCAACGCCGAGCCCACGCCCTCCAAGAAGAAGGAGAAGCCTCTCTTCCTCAAGGACTACCACCGTGAAAAGATCTTGGCCGGCGGCGTCGGCGAGTACGACGACGAAGACGACGCGCCGCCGCCCCAGACCTATGCGCAGGAGCAGGACGCCCTCAAGAAGTCCATCATCTCCGAGATCAACAAGGCAGCCGAGTCGGACGAGGAGGAGGAAGGCGGGGACTTTGTCAAGCGGAAGCCTGGCCAAGATATTGAGCTGCCCGCCACCACCGAGGACGGCGTCCACCCCTCCCGCGCCCGCAAGGTGTCTAAGAAGCAGAAGAAGGCCATCACGGAGGACGACATCGCCAATGCCGACAAGGACCCGGAGCTCTTCCTCTCCAACTTCATGGCTGCGCGCGCGTGGACCGAGGGCGGTGAGCACAACTGGAAGGCGTTCGAGTCGGACGAAGGCGAGGGCGACAACGGCGAGCTAGCCGACAAGTTCGAGGAGGCGTACAACCTCCGCTTCGAGGACCCGGAAAAGTCCAACCAGGCTCTTAAGACGTACTCGCGCGAGATCACCAACGCGCGCACCGTGCGCAAGGAGGCCGCGAGCTCGCGCAAGCGGGCGCGTGAGCTGGAGAAGGAGCGCAAGGAGGCGGAGAAGGCGGAGCGCAAGGCCGAGAAGGCGCGTCTGCGCAAGCTCAAGCTCGAGGAGGCCGAGGAGAAGCTCAAGAAGATCAAGCAGGCGGCGGGCTTGAGCGGCAAGCAGCTCAGCGAGGACGAGTGGCTGCGTTTCCTCAACGACGCGTGGGAGGACGACAAGTGGGAGGACGAGATGAAGCGCCAGTTCGGCGAGGAGTACTACGCCCAGATCGAGGGCGGCGCGAGCTCGGAGGACGAGGAGGAGGGCGGAGAGAAGAAGGATAAGAAGAGGAGGCCAAAGAAGCCCACGTGGGACGACGACATTGACATCAAGGACATTGTGCCCGACTTCAAGGACGACACGGAGCACCCGCAAATCACACTCACAGATGACGAGGCGGAAGCGGAGGCCGAAGGCGATGAGGAGGAGGAGGAAGACGATGACGGCCGTCCGTCAAAGAAGCGCAAGACCTCCAAGGACATCAAGAAGGAGCGTCTCGCCACCAAGAAGGCGGCCAAGGCGGAGCGCGCCAAGCTCGAGGCCCTCGTCGACGCCAAGATGGACCTCGACATCCCCGAGGCGTCTTCGTCGTCGTCCAAGACGCCAGAGATGTTCGGCTTCCGCTACCGCGAGACGTCCCCGACCTCCTTCGGCATGACGGCGCGCGACATCCTCCTCGCCCCTTCCGACGCCGCGCTGAACCAGTTCGCCGGCCTGAAGAAGCTCGCCCCCTACCGCGACGACGAGAAGAAGCGCAAGGACAAGAAGAAGTTTGGCAAGAAGGCGCGCCTCAGGCAGTGGCGCCGCGAGCACTTTGGCAACGAGTACGAGCGCACGGGGCCGACGTTCGACTTTGAGGGCGCGACGTTCAAGGACAACAGCAGCAAGAAGAAGAAGAAGAGCGACAAGAAATCTTCCGACGAGACAACGACGCAGGAGAATGTCGAGGACGGAGGCGCCAGCTTGAGCAAGAAGCGCAAGAGGTCCAGGGGAAAGAAGAAGGCGGAGGAGGCGGGTGCTGCTGCTGCGGAGTAAAGAACTGCGTGTGTTTTGACGGAACTGTCAAGTGCTCTTATTTGTCCATTGCGTAAATAACTCTTTTGGGGAACGGGATTAGAAAAGTACTCACATCCTTTTTAGACACAACGATACCATGTAAAGGTTCTCTCTTTCCGTTTAATCACGAAACTCCGGGACTGTAACGTAGTGGTCTTCATGCTGCATTATCATGGGTTGGTATCTCACACAAGTTATCGGAATCGCTACGCTACCCAAGTAGATATTTTTTTTGACCCGCCCAATGAAGTACCCGGTCCTGCCCCGTGCCGTCTTTTCCGTCATATAGTCATAAGCAAGGGAAACATGGAAAGTCCAAGACATATACAGATAACACAGAGCCCAAAGGCACGCCCGGCGCTTTAGATCTTTCCTTGCGGAAGCCGTCGTATCACGGTATTAAACAAGACAATATGATTGATTGCGCGCTCTCCAGCTCATCTCGCGCCGTGGTGCAAGCCGTTGCTGAACATGTTGCCGAAACCATCGAGGTTCATGCCCATGTCCTGCCCAATCTCGGGCGGCTCCATGTTGAACGGCATGAACCAAGCGGACGACGCCTCTTGGCCGACAAAGCCCATGCCGTCTGTCTGGTGGCCGTGTCCGCCCATACCGCTGGCATTTCGTTGCGGACGTGGGCGGGAACCCTCCCGGTGTGTCCCAGAAGCGCTGTGGGCGCTGGATGGCATGCCGTCCCAGTCGAGGCCGTCAAAGTGGCCCATGTTGCCCGGTTCCATCGAATACGCACCGAACACGAGCTGTCGATCGAGGGGCTGCAGTATCCCGTTCTGCTGGTTCAAAGACATGCTAAGCAGATCAGGTGGGTAGAACGGTGCGGGTCCTTGGTGATGATGCCCGAACTGGCTGACAGCAATGGGGCTGATCGGGGACAAGGCGTGGTAGTTTGAGCCCTGGGAATGTGGCACGGTGAGGGGGTTGAAGCTGGTAGAGCCGCTGGTCTGCCCGCCAAGAGCGCCAGACATGCCCCGCTGCTGTTGCATGCGAGCACTCAGTTGCTCCTGGGCTGATGCGGCAATGTTTTCTGTGGACAGTGGTTCCAGTTGACTTCCGTCCGAGCGCATGCCCGACGTGCCCAGCTTCTTCCCAGCGAACGACTTGCGCTTCAGAGGATTGGGTCTTGATGTGTTGCCTTCTGTGCTGCGCGGCGGGGACAAGGTTGTGAAGAACTCCTCGACGGTGTGCAGCTCCGGCTTCTGTTCCAACACTGCATCGTCGCCCTTCTCCTTCTTCTTGGCCGTTGCTGGGTCTGAAAAGTCGGACTGCGAGACGCCGTGGGGGTAACGATCGAACCAGTCGCCATACTGGAAGATGGGCGACGCCGTCGAACTCTCCTTGGTCTGGGATCCTCCCCTGGCAGCGTCTGCACAGGTCCGGTACTGCTCGCGCAGGTTCTCCGACATGTAGTGGAACATGCCCCAGTACCTCTTCATCTTGGACAGGAACTTGACGTTGGTTGCCAAGTTCCGCTTGGATGCCGCCTCCACGGCAGGATTGCCAGAGAAGATGCCCAGGATGTGGATGGTGCCCGACGAGAAGGCACAGTAGCCAACAAATGGCGCGGTGACCATGTACGACTCAGCATCTTTGAGGACTTCTGAGATGCGATTCGCGGCGGCAAACGTCTTGTCTCCAGCCTTTGTGACGAACTCTCGAGGAACATCCTGAGCAACGGGGCTGTTTGGCGACGCGACGGCTACCCTGTTAAGAAACAGGATGTTCTGCTGCATGGCGATGTGAAGGAACAGATACTGATTCGCCATCTTTTCCGTGTCGTGCAGCTGCAGGTTCTCGGGTGAGTACTTCAGGAAGTCGGGGATGTTGTCCAGCTGCTCCTCCGCCTCCCGCATCAATGTCGCGTACTGAGACTCGGGGCTCCAAATAGGATGAGGGTCGAGTTCCTTCCCTCCCTGGTTCAGGTACGTGATGATCTTACCCCAGATGGCGATCGTCTTGATCATGTGGGCAGCGACGCCCATGTTCTCCTTCACGTTGGCGAGTTGTCCGTCTTCTGCGGATACCGGGTGAGGAACCTTGCCTCGCAGAGTCTCGGTCGGGGCTGGCATGTCGAGCTGAAAGTACTTTTCCTTGATCGGCAACGGGATCTCAATCGTCTCCTCCCTTACGAAAGTCGGTCGTTCTGTTCCCGACGAGTTGAAACGGTCCATCAGGAAGCAGGCCCACATTGTTCTCCGTCGAATCTCCCGGTCGATAAAGCTTAACTGTGACGCCCCATTTCGGTTCAAGGGGTCGTGATCCAGATCCCTGTGGAGTTGCAAGGCAAAAGCCATGCGGATCGCTTGCCCACCGAGGGCCCAGCTCCTGCCGCCATGGCAGGTGCCAAACTCGTGCAGGCCTAGAATCAAAAGGCATGTCAAGATCGTGATGTTGGGCCACTCATACCGCCTGGTACAGATGTCTCTTGCGTGCGAAGCCCACTCTTCGCCACGCAAGAAGTTCGGCGACGAGCTGTTGAGTTTCGGGTGGCTGGAGAAACGGGCTGCAATGGCGCAGACCGATAGGACAAGAACGGGTGGCAACGTGCCGGCTCTGCAGAACAGTTTAGCAAACCTCCGCTTCTCAATGATCACGATAAACATACCTGAGCTTCCTCATGTAGCTTGGCTTGTGGAGGAGATGGTACGCTTGGCCGTAGATATTCTCGAAAAAGATCTCGGCTAAATGTTCCTGGAGATCCTTGGGCGGAAGCGCGTCGAGACCTTCGAGGAATAGCTTGTTCTCTTCCGCTTCTTGGGCCTGGAGGGTGTTGGACTTGTTTGGCGGTTCGATTCTCGTCTTAGCTGGAGCTTTTGCCCAGTGGTCAAGGTCCTGGCCGAAGGCTTCGTCTGCAGGTCGCTTCTTTGCGTTGGCTTTTGAAGCCGAGAGTGACCCTGGGATCGCCGGCTTGACGACAGCCCGGGTCAGGGAGGCGGCGCTCGCGTCTTGCTCGCTCTTTGGGACGATTTTGATGATGCGCTCCTCCATGCGCTTCAGTCGCTTGTCCAGCATGGCCATGTAGTCGGTACGGGGGGCAGCTTTTCTCGTCGTGACTTTGTAAACACAAGGGATGCGCGATCGCAGGCAGTGCTTGCACGCAGGTTTCTCTCCCGAGCATCGGATCTTCTTGCGACGGCAGGCAATGCACGCCAGTGGAAGCCGTTTCCTCTCCTTGCCGGCCTTCGTCTTCAGCTCACTCCAGGCGGGCGTCTGGTCGGACTTGTCGTCCTTGGATTTTGACAAGTCAGATGCATTGCCGGCGGTCTGGGTAGGTAAGCCGAATTCGTCGGCGCCGTTGTCCTCGAGAGGGTTAGGTTCCGTCTGGTCGTCCTGGCTGCCGTCTTCCGAGGTGATGACGCTGTGTCGGCGCTGGTCGACGGCTCTGCCGTAGGGGACGGACATGACGGTGATGGAGTTTTGACGACCGCCGCCGCTCACAGAAGAGACGGAATGGCGGTGCGAGGTCGAGAACATGTCGGTAGCGTGGTCCGGGTCGCCGAGGAACATGATTGCATTCTGGTCCTGGAGGTCGTGAGGCGGGAAGGAGAAGTCCTCGGCAAAATGGGAGGCATCGACCAAGCTTTGAGAAGCGCTGTTGGACCGCATTCCGTCATTTGGGGTTCCTGAGGAAAAGGGTTGGTGGGAAGCCGAGGAAGTTGTTATATGGGAATGGTGCGAATGGGCGCCGGGAGAGTCTAGACCGTGCTGCGAGTATTCGAGACTGACAGCTCTGAGTTGGTGACTTTGGAGCTGCTGTAGACTAGATGACATTGTCCTTTGTCATCTGGGGGGAACAAGGAAAGATCAACGAGGAGGCGACGGTGGAAGAAGGCGGTTCCGAGCGGGCTGGGTCTTGCTCTGGCACCTGCAGCTGCTTTTACTCCTACTCCTACTCGGGGGCACTGGCTGTGGTTCTGGCTCCCCGCACGCGCCGGCGCAGAGAACGGCGTTCGTCCCTGTCCCTGTTTATGCCTTCAGACCGCGGGTGTAAGTGTGAGTTGTGGGGGTCACAGCGGTCGCAAGATGGACCATGATACGGCGGGAAAAGACTCGTCTTGGCCCGGAGCAATCCGAGTCGCGTGCCCGTGTCTGCGGCTGTGGTGTTGTTGAGTCGAGGAATTGAGAGGTTGTTGGTTGGCTGGTTTGAATTGGAACACCAAAAAAAAAAAGAGAACTGGAATTGTGTGAAAGAGCTGGAACAAAGCTCTCACTCACTCACTCACACAAACACTCTCTCTCTCTCTCTTGCTATGTCTCTCACTCTCTTGTGTCTGGAAGGCGGGGAAGAGACGGAGAGGAGAAAGAAGCAGTGTCGAGAATTGTCGGGGAGAAGAAATTCTGACTCGGCGCCCTCGAGCAGCGAGAAGGACGAAAAAAGAGGAGCGGGAGAGAGACTAAGACTCTCAGAGACAGGACCCAGGTCAATAGTAACCTAGGTAAAGCAAAGCAAAGGAAACCAGAGCAGCGGAGCAGATTTGCGATTTTGGGAGGAGATGGGGAACGTCGCCGGCTTGGAGTAAAAACTGGGGTTGGGGAGAGGACACCGCACTGGCTGGCTGGTCAGTGTCGGCCGGGGAGGGGGAGGGGGGTCCACACCACACTCACACCTCACACCTCACACCTCACACCTCGCAGTGCTGGCAGCCCTGGTGCTAGGTGTGTTTTGCTGGTGCTGGTGCTGGTACTGATGCTAGGTGCCTACCGGTAGGTACCTAGGTAGGTGGTGTTCGTGCTGTGGGTGAGGAGGAGTCGAGGACGAGGAGGAGGAGCGTGGGGAGCGTGAGGAGTGTGAGGGGGGCGTGTGGTAATATGATGCCTCTGATTGCGTGGATTCCTGGCCTGGGCCTCTGAGTGGACGAAAAAGAAGTGGGCGCTGCACCTCTTTTGCTCCAGGACGTGGAGCGGGTGTGGGCCAGGTGCAGGCTTGCAGCGTGAGCGTGCAGGCCCAAGGTGCAGGCAGTTGCAGGTGAGAGAGACTGCTAGCACCAAGGGACTCCAGAAGCCCGGGCAGGGCCAAAAGGCGTTTTCGGCGGTCCAATTGTGGGGTACTGCTGCGGGCTGGCTGCTGGAACGTCAGGTCGCCAAGGGGGACCCGGGGGGGGGGGGGGGGGGGGGGACACTGGAGGCAGCTCAGCACAGCACTGGCAGCGTAAGTGAGGCTGGCGCTGGCTGGCGCTGGCGCTGAAGGCAAAAACCTGGCGTCGTCTTGTCTTTGCTGCGTCTATGGCTGTGCCTCGCCCGTCTTAGTGGGCCTTGTTTCTCCAGGAAAGGTCTCGAAGTCGTCCTCCCCGCGAGCCCTTTCGGACGGAGACGGAAACTGGGGAAGAACCTTATATATCCCGCTTGGCTGCAGGAGACCAGCAACAACACGGAACAACCACCACAACCACCTGACAGCTGGTTTCACCGCGGGGCAATGATGCTGCGCTCGTGGCTCTCGTGCTTGTGGTGTAGCGGCTTGCTGGCTGGCTGGCTGCACGACTCTGTGGCTCAAAGTTGCGGGGATCCAATACCGAATCGGTGGTGGAGGGCCCTATCCCACCGGCAATATAAACGCCGCAAAATGAAGGACCCAAGGTGTAAGTAAGTAGGCTGAAAGACTTTTGTCGACGACGACGACGTGGACGTGTGTGCTGTGCTGTGCTGTATGTACGCAGTCGGAACTGCTAGCGCTGGTGATGGATTTGGCGCAGCGCGAGACCCTCTTAGGCCCCTTCCCTTTCAGGCCGAGACTCTATCCTGGTTTGGGAAGACGTGAAGAGGGAGCTAGTGGTAGCGAACAACAATGGCCTAGAATTGTGACGTCCGGGACGACACTTGCAGCTGATGCATCGAAGATCTGCCAAGCTTTCCCCTCGAGGCGCAGAAGCACAAGAGAGGGGCGTGGGGTTTTATAACAAGAGACCATCAGGACAGAAAGGGGGGTATCAATCATAATGCCCATGGCGACGACGACAACCTCCTCATGTAGCTTTAAGGGGGGACTTGTACATCTTCTCAAGTGCAACCCCTAAGCCGCAACAAACGACATGTTGCCTGGCCCCTGCCGTTCATGTAGCGTACATGTCTGTAAATACAGACGTCCTAACAAGCTGAGCCCGGGTAGAGTGCCGCTCATCCCACAGACCCGGGTTGGCCCGCCAAGGCAATCCAGGACCGACGAGATAATGAAGTAAAAAAGCGCTCATTGGCATGCTGAGTAGATGATGTGAAGTGAGTAACGCTGTGAGAAAAAGAAAGGCACAACCCAGCTGCTCGTCGCACAGACGCCCATGTACATCTACAGAGTAGAGGAAATGATGAGGCCTCTCCCTACAGACGTCGATCTGGGCGTGACATCTAGATGCCCGAGAACAGGGGGTCTGCAGCTCATGCTTGTGCGTTTTCCACTCTGCAACCAACGCACATTCTTCTGGCCGGAAGTAACAGGAGCATCAGCAGCAGTCTGGATGACCTGGATAGGTTCTGAAAGTATACCGGTACACACGAGAATCGAACATGTGTTGGAAATGTGCACCTCTTGATAGGGTCTGCAGGGTCGTTCCTGAAAGTTTGCGATGCTGACCATGTTGCATCCTCCTTCTCGCAAACGTCAACCCCCCTTGAATCGGGAGGTCGATGCAGATGAGATGTTCTCCAGGCGTCCCGGCCCAAGACCCACGATGCGATGGCAGTGCGAACAGATGTGGAGACGCGAAAGTGGGTATGGTAGGGAACAGGGGAGCTCTGGAGCATGCGCCAAATCAGGTATGGATCGGGGGGATAGGTAGGAAGTGGGAGGGCCGGAAGCCTAGTGGATCCCCCAGCTAGAGGTCCCGTCAGTGTAAGGTAGCTAACTTCCGAGACTGTCCCGGTGCGGGTGGGTATGCGCCGCCGTCTGCAGATGAGGTGCCATGCGGTCAGCGGAAACGATGGGATATTCTTGACGAGCTGGTGATAATCCTTCAAAATTTCACTTATACCTCCATGCATGGAATTGGCTTCCCAGAGAGCCCGGCCGTGCGGTTGAGTGCGGCACGGCGTGTTGCGGATAATCTGTGTGTGAGGTGCAGATAGCATACGAAGGATGAAGCTGGGGAGAGCCAGTATCCAGACTCAGACTGCTGTGAATGAGGTGTCCAAAAAGAAGGGGGGGAGATATCGTTTTCGTTGTATTCTAATCTTTGCCGTCGCTATTCAGAGAGCTCGTGAACCATGGTGCCGCCGTGGCTGTTTTGAGTCTTTCTTGCAGTCCGGTATGGAAGACATTCATTCGCGCAATGAAGCGGAAACAGCATCGCCGTGCTATTATCGTCCATCACGACGGTAAACCAACTTGATCAAGCCTCCCAGGTGACCTGTCGGCCATGTGCATCCACGGGAACGGCGTTGGCTATGCGGGATCCAACAAGCTGGTTGGCTGGAGCTTACTTCACGACCCTGGCTTCTTTACCGCTCAAGTTTGGGGCCTCAAAACGCGATGCCACAAGTGACTGCACAGCGACATTTCTGAACGACGTGCCATTGAACCCGCCATGCCACCGGGCGGCGGCGGCAACTTCCACTGAGACGGTCGCAACGGGGCGGCAGCGGCCAAGGGACCCCAGGGCATGGCCAGGATGGAGAGCTGCAGGTTTGCATCGGTTTGGGCATGATCCGTGTTTGCCCGGGCTGGCCCAGACCACCTTGCTGTCCGGATGCCGTCGTTACTGCAGACTGATTGTTCGGTGTGGTGGGTTCTCGAGCACGTCGACGCCGACCGGATCTGTACGGGATGGCGCCCCGGCTGCGACCCATGCAGAACGTGTCCGATGTGTAGACTAAAACTTTTTGAAGACGGGCAAGCTCTGAGTAGAGGAAAACGAAGTTTGTCGAAGTTGATGCTAGCTCAGGTTTCAGCGGCGCCAATGAGACGGGGTGTATGTGTAGGCTTGGCGCTTTGTTTGGCCGAAGTTGGACTGCGGAAACCAAGGAAAAATGGCATATTGCAATCTAGGAGCGTATCCGTGCCTTGGTCGTTGGTCTCTTTTTCGTCGACAAACCTGGTGCACTGCGCGCAATGTTGGGTTGGGACTGCCTCGCCCCAGGTGGGAACGCAGGGCGATCTTTCGGAGGGTTGAGAGGTGAGGTGAGGCTAGCGCGCTGTGGTGGACGTTATTGGGCTCTACCAGGGATCAGGTTGCTTCCCGCAGAGATGGCTTGGTCCTTATTGACGATTCAGTAGCGGTGTCTTGGACCAGAGAAGAACGAATGGAGTGGACGTCGGTGCCGCGGCGGCCGGGGAACGAGGGTACCGGTTCCATGACGAGTGGCGGACCGTCTCGAGCGGTCGAAGTTCGGGGTTGACGAGCTGTAGGTAGGAGAAATAAGAAGGAGGGGATGGCAGATCGCGATATGTCTGAGCGATGATAGGACGAGCGTGATGTGGAGGGTGCTGCAAGCTGCGCGAGGGCGGCGATGTGCAGTGTGGAGGAGGCGGGTTTCCAGGACCAGCGTCGGTGTTAAGGTTTGGCGGTTTGGAGATTATGAGTGATTATGTAAAGACGCCATGTGGGGCATTGTGAAGGTTGTGGGTCCTGGGTGCTGCAGAGTGTTCGGTGAAGCTGAGGAGAGCATGGAACACAAGCACGAACAGCAAAGGTCCTCCCATGCAGCCCTCGACTTGCGCGGCGGTTGGAGTTGATTCTGAGTATTCCCATCGTTGAAGCATTGGACCGAGTCACAAGCATCTCACCTGAGCTTTGAGTATGGTTGATGTTTCAATACATACTCTAGGGTCTAGGGCCAGAGCCGCAACTGCATTAGCTTCACCGCAACTACTAGCCTCATGATCACGATTTCAGCTTGGCTCGTGCTCGGAGACTGGTAGCCGCAGAAACTATGTGCAGGCGACTTTGTCCATCTCATCAAGAGTAACGTTTCTCTACGGAGTGCTGTCCGTCCAGACCGACACCTGAGGATCACTAAGCAGCTGCTAGCTACATCTAGGATCAAGGGATCCACGAGCCACACGATCAGTGACTGATCAACAACATCAAAAGAGCCTTGCCTGGTGCCTGAGCCCTGACCCTGAACCTGGCGCCGTCCATCCGGCGGGGCAGCATCTAGACGACGTGGAGACGAGGACTGGCGCTTGTCTGTGTTGGAGAGCTCTGGCGGGGACACCTGCGACTCCACACTCCAGCCACCAGACCTGACAATCTTGACAATGAGACCAGCCCGGACGCGTTCGAGCGTTCCGTCACCCACGAGACACGACCTCAGGAACCCTAAGCCTAGAACCGTGCCTATGCCAGGAACGGTCTTGCTGCAAGAAAGAAAGATGGGGAGATGACCGAACTGTCTTGTCCGTGTCTCTGTCTGTGCCCGTCAATTGGGGCTCAGTTTAGTGCGTTGTTCAAGCTCAGCCATCGTAGCTGACTGACATTTGCATGGTATTTCCGGTTCTTTGTTTGCTTATCCGCCATGCTCGTGCTCGTACTCGTCACAGTTCTGTCGTAATCGTTCACCTCATGTCGGCCGAATAGGTTCTATCAGTCGATGAAAATTCCTCAACGCGATATTTGCAGCAACTATACGGCGACTGAACCTCGGTTGAAAGCAGACGGACCGCGTAGTTTGCCGCAACCAAGGTTACATGCACTCTGCACAGCTTACAAAGCTTTGGGGAAACAGGGACCTACCTGCAGCCCTTTGAAGGTTTCCCGTGGTGTCCGTACCATGTACCATCATCTAAGAATACCTTCCTCCTACCTCACGCACCATGTAGTCGTGTACGAGCTCCCGTCTAGGGTAAAGCGCGTTGCTGAAGTATGACGGGCAACCTCCATCAATCGGCTGGAATTCTCGCTACGTATTCTAGTGGGTTGTCTCAATTTCGGCGTCCAAAACACCACGCCTCGACGAAGACAAGAGAGTTTTCACTCATGTCTTACATCGATGAATCCGACAGCGCGGGGCAAACAAGTCGTGGCTTCCATGCCTCCCCCTTCCTATCGCGCGCGCGTGTGTGTGTGTCTTTCGCGCCGGTGCGTGTCCACAATCCAGCGCTTGTATCACCCACGTCTTGCTCGCATTGAGTGAAAGAGTTCAGTGTCGTTGGTGTGTATCTTCACCAACGCAGGATCGGTCCACATTCTCTCTCCTCACTAGACCAGAGTTATACCCATATGGGGAAAGAACAACCCCCCCACCGCCCTCAAAAAAAAAAAAAAAAAAAAAAAAAAGGGCAACACTGTGAAGCCCGTGAATGCGACAGTCGCGATGATCTTCCTGCCTGACCTGCCCGACCTGGGTAGCTTCACCTCACACTACAACCCTGCGCAGCCCAACATCGCCGCTACCCTCTGCGCGCCTGTTGCCTCCTGTCCATGCTTCTACCTTATCTTCGTCCAGATTGCACCTCTTTTTAGCCAGCGAATGGCCCCCGTGAGCACTTGGACGACGTCGGGAATCGACGCAAGCGAGAGCACTAATACCACATTTTTCTCGACGCTGGCCATTGTCAACTGTCAATCAAGAGGGTGGGAACCGTTGACACGCCGCGAACACTATTTTCGACTTGATTCTTAAACCTCTTCGAGAAAAAGCACGACTTCGGATGAAAGCTGGAGCGCAATCGAGCTAGTCTACGACCGAATAACGCTCAAGATCGACACACTTTTCAACTTCGTCAGGCCTGGAGGAGGCAAAACTCGCTGGGATACACCCTAGAGCTCCTCCGGTTTCATACCCACCCTCCGTGCTTGAGACCGTCTTAACGCCAGCTTGTTAATCCGCCCATCCCTCCTTCCGCCCCTGACGAGGTCGATGTCTGGATATCTGTTTTTGTTTTCACGCCTGCTGGCGATGACGAGTTGCTGATGCGGCCTTCTCTTGCGCCGTCTGCGCCATGTTGCTTAGACCCTGGATGCTCGACCACGCTTTGCAGCTGCTGGGACGCAGCAATTGCGATCCCGAGCACCAACCAAGTCTAGCAGCAAGACCAAGTTGATTCCGGTGGCCTTGTGGCTCTTTCTCGACCTTACTCCGTCCTGCTAAGGTATCATGTCGAGAGTGACGTGCAGTGTCAAGTCGCCGTTACGCATGCTGGCCTATGTGCCCATCCATGCCTTGTCACCACAATTCGACCGAGATTGGCGGCATGCGGTTTGACGAAAGCCACCGGTGACGGCGCTTCCGCGGGATTTTCCGCGTCCGTTGTTGATGTTGACTGGTTCTGAGCAAACAAGCCATATGCTTGCTCACCTGTCACCGCCGTCCGTCATTTCGGAAGGCTGATGGCGACAAACTCTCCTCGACATCGCACCCACAGCCGTTACAACGTCGACCGTGACCTATAGTAAAGCATCTGTCGTCGAGGATTGGCACGCATGGCCAACTCACCAAGGCCATCAATCTGGCGACACCGCCAGTCTGTATTCGTCCTTCCGTGTTCCATCTGGCCACACCCCTCTCCTCTTAAGGTGACATTGCTGATTTCATCAAACAGATCAATCATGTATCTCGGAGCTTTTCTGCAAATCTCGTCTCTCCGTCGACTTGCATGCGTCCCCCGCGCCCCCAGTTGCCTTTACCTCCCCGGCCACGCTGCTCCATGTCGGTGCTTGGGTGCATCACGGGTGTGCAGCATGCGTGCCGCTGCTTGAGCCCTTGTTCATCAACCAAGAAATACAGCAGCATGTGTGATCACGCAGGATGGAGCGATGTATCTCTGGGGGGTCATGTTCCCTTGAACCCCGGCCTGATGATCTCCATCGCTTCTTGTCTGACTGACTCTGTGACCCGGGCAGCCAATCAAGACACCCTTGCTATGCTTATCCACGATGCCTTCAAACGGCCAGCCACTCTCATTTACGTCTAGGCGGCTGTGGACCTTCTGCCATCGGTCATGAACCCTGAACCCTCAAAGAGACGCAGCTCAGCCGAGCATCCGCGCAACCGATGAAGGATTTTGGGCCCTACGGGACAAGACTTGAAAGAAGAGGGGCCAGCCGCCGCCCGGTCGCCGCCAGCCTCGACCGGATCATACGCGAGTTGCGCAAGCGAAAGCCACATCTGCGCATAGCCCGAACTACGGCATGTCAGGAACGCAACGGTGCATCAACTGCACGTCAATTCTTCAAGGCCAAGTTTGACAAGCCCGCAAAGCATATGGTTGACACGTGAGTGTAGAGCTACACAAGAACGATTTCGGTATATGTGACCTCCCACAATGCAAAAAGGGCCGGCTCGTGTGCCGTGTACGTTGACGTG
Organism: Colletotrichum horii; assembly: GCA_027406005.1. Taxonomy (NCBI): domain Eukaryota; kingdom Fungi; phylum Ascomycota; class Sordariomycetes; order Glomerellales; family Glomerellaceae; genus Colletotrichum; species Colletotrichum horii. Next base: position 3,254,246 of record JANVYB010000001.1, on the reverse strand, counting down.
ACAACAAGGACCATTCGAAGCTTCGTCTTGGGTAACGATGTTCTGTCAAATTCGCGTCAGGGGGGAGAGTGATGGAGAAAAGCTGCCTGGCGCAACGTGACGCGCGGAACGGTGCTGCTGTCAGTCGCAAAGAGACAAGCCAGAACGATATAGCAGATGGTGTCTGGCGATAGTCGAACGTCGGTCGCCAGGAAGGCCCATGAATGCACAACAGAAGAAGATCAAGCTACGTGGCTTCGCTCTGCAAGAAAAGACGAAGCTGCGAATAAGACGCTCAGTGTGCCTGAGCTCGGTTTCATAGCCCAACCGTTGGTTTCTCCTCTCGATGCTCTAGACGACGACGCCAAGGCACATACCTCATCCCGGAACTGAAGACCAAGGTTCCAGACTAGGCGGTCCGTAGTCTCCGTCTCCGTCTCCGTCCACGTCTACGTCGTTGGTGTTCAAGCTGCATGCATGACTTTGACTTTGGGAACGGATGATCTCATTCCCGGAGGCCAAAAGTGGTCCCCGACGCTGTCTCCCTACAGGAGTGTCCCCCGTCATGTTCTCGTCAGCACAGGCAAAGAGGTGTAGACATTGAAGGGATCGCAGGGCGGGCATGGTTCTCTGGGAGGTGCCCCGCCACCGAAATTCAACGTCGTCCTCAGTTGGAGGCGGCGCTAAGAAGGGGGGGGATCGAGGACGTGCGCAGAGGGGCGAACAACCTTCGGTTTGATGGAAGAGAAGAGACGAAGGAGGCCTTAGCCAGCCTTACTAAGTCCTTACGGATGATCCTAAACGGTCTTCGTCCCGAAACCCAAAGGAAAAAAAAGTTGAGCTACCTTACTTTGCCTCACACGGTCCAGCTGAAGAAGGAATTGCTGGCGTCCAAGGGCAAGCATCTTCTGCGTTTTCTCGGTGCAATATGGGAGTGTTCAAGCGTGCACCTGCCATCTCGTGGCCCTTACCCCAAACCCCCCCTGGACACCTCACCCAAGTCGTGGTGCACTCACCACACACACACTGTCGAATTGCATCCACTTTCTCCCTGTCGGCACCGTGCCTAACTGTACGGAGACGCGACGTTTCGCTACCAGCCAGGGAAACGCATTCTGTGCCCACGCCCCCCCTCGTTCGCGGCGCCACACCTCCCACGTCCACGTCGACCGGATCCAATCCAGTGTCCCCGTCCCCCGCAGGTCCCCCGTCGACCAATCCGCACCAGCCCCACTTCCGTCCGTCCGTCGTGAGATACGACTGGCTCTTCATCTCCGACGCCACGAAGCCACCGCCCTACGCCTCGCTCTACTACTAGATGCACCAAAAAGAGAGACAAGTGCACATCATCAAAATTCCTGCCCTACCAGCTGCTCGGGGCGGGACCATGCACACGGCCCCAAGGAACGGCGCAAGGAGGCTTCGGAGCAAAGGTGCAAAAGAAGAAAGGCGACTGGCCCATCAGATCGATGCGCAACAGAGGCGCCAGGCCACCAGCGCAGCCTCGTCCCTCGTCGTGCCCGCGTTTCGGACTTGAATCCGAAGGCAGCCTAGCCCCATCACCACTCGGGCCCTTTGGTCGCTGGTGAGCCTGCAGCCCTGGAGATGAGGGAAACAAAAGAGGCTCGCCCCATCGACGATGAAGATATCAAAGGACCAGGAGGCTTGTGTGCTAATAACGTGCCGGCACCGAGCCAGGCATCTGATCAGCAAGCAGCAGTAGCAGTCGTTGTCGTGTTCGTGTTGTAGACCATGCACATGGGAGAGAACCCCAAGCAAACATGTCTGTCCCTTCGTTTCCCCAGCAAACGACTGCTATCCCGGAACGAAAGGGCCATGGCTCCGGAGTGCTGCGGGATACGGACCACCGGCCGGCCTCATCCCAATTTCTAGGGCGGCGTCGTCGGGGAAGCTCATACCGGCGACGACATAACCATCTCATTCCGTGCGAAGCATCCCAGACTGACCGGCCCGGAAACCTGGCCTCTCCCATTGCGCATCGCCGTATTGCTGCAATCTCATCTCAGGAGTCGTCCCGGGTCGAATGTGTGTCTCAGCTGAATCTGCTGTGCCACACTGTCTCTTCCTCTCCCTGGGGAGCGCACTTACACGATGAGATGAATCACCGCCTCCTTTTCCTCGTCCGCCCCGCGCCACGACGTTATCCGGATGACATGTCCAAAGGCGGAATGACGCTCTTCCCAATGACAGAAATAGAGTCGTACGCATTACCACCCGCACAACCAACAGCAAGACAAGATCCGTCAGGCCCCCAGCGAGGCAGGCAGCCAGGCAGGCTTGTTGTCGTGGTCGGTGCCGCCGCGCTGGGGCGGTGGTGTGTATGCCTCATACCAATGGTGGCTGCTAGACGAGAATAGAAAGTCATGATGTCTGCCCACGGCAAGACCCAATCGCAGCACGAATCAGCTCCTTCCATTGCCTCTCATGATACAAGGGCACCCTCCCCTTCTCGGATCCATCATCATTGCCCGTCCCGTAGCCAAGAATAGAGAGAATGGAATCCCGTCCTTCTCGACGTTTCCACGAGTCCAAGTGCTGTCGTCCAGAATCAGATCCATGTCCGCCTCACGATGGGCCAAGATCCAACCTCGAAACATCAGGCGGATGGTAGAGCCCCCTCGACACAGGTACATCTAGGGAGACGAACGTAGTTGTCCGAGAATACAGCGAGCAACATCAACGCTAATCAGAGGGTGCTCACGCCAGCATAGCACGACGGGGAGAACATGACGGATATCCCGCGGCCCAATCTCCAAAATCGGACCTATTCGACATCCCATCATCCGTGTAGACACAGCGTCCCCCCGTTCTGCACCAGACGTGGAGCGATATTGCGAAGCATTATGACAAGGCAGATCGCACCCCTCCCAGTTGAACGGCTCACCATGGCAACAGGTCCAGGGAACCACCTCTCGGGGAACCAAGGAGGCCAGAAAAAACCTTGATGATATCGTTGTTCTTCATTCATTATCAAGCGTACCCATAACCCGTGCTATACGCATCTACACCCGCGCCCCCTTTCTGGCCCCTGAATCACCATTCCAGAATGTCTAGTTTCCGTCCAACTCCCACGCAATGCTAAAACCAACAGGTAAAAAAACAATAAACTCCTTTGCTCAATAGAACCCCAGCATGCCCGGTGCCCATCTAAAGCAACACACTCTCCTCACGCGCCATTGGCCTTGTCCCTGCTGATGTACACGGGAATGCCGTACACGCACACTGCGCCGGCCGTTATGTACCTGAACCGACAGGCGTCCCTAGCCTTAGCAACGGCCTCGACGAGTGACATCTCGCGGCCGTCCTCGCGCTCCGGGCTTTCTTCTTCCTCTCTCTTGCTGCTGCTGCTGCTGCCCTTGCCCTTCTTATCGGCGAACAAGCCCTTGCCCTTGCCCTTGGTCGCTGGTTTGCCATCGTCGACAAACGTCCCCTTCTCCATCAGACCCCACTCCTCGAACAACCGGCCCGCGTACCGGTCGATGTCCTTGTCAGTCACGTCCCAGAGGGTGCCCACGACGGCGGGACACCCTGCGAGCATGTAATTCCACACGGGACCGTGGCACTCGTACTCGCCGACGTTCTGGAGCGACGCCGAGCTACAGCCCATGAGAAGCGCCGCCGCCTTGCACTTCTCCAACCTCCTAATGGTCTTGCCGCGGATGTACTGCGCACCGCTGCCGTGGCCAAAGTAGAGGACAATGTCCGAGCCCTTGAGGGCGCCCTCGAACTCGTCCTCTGTCGGGCAACGCGAGACGATGCCTTTCCAGGAGTCGCCGAGGGTCTTTAGGGGCTTCTCGAAGGTGGCGAGGGTGTTCTTGAGGTCTGAACCAGGGTTGAGTATATACGTGCCCCCCGTGGGTGACACTGTATGGTGATGAACGCCGGAGGTGCCCTCGGCAGCCCTCTGCTCCGTGATCAATCGGCGAAGGCACGAGAGCGAGGGAACACGGGAGTATGCCAGTCCCTCCATGCACGGAAGGGACTCCCAAGGGAAGGCATGGAGCGCCTTGTCGAGGATCAAGATGCTGTGCGCTCCTTCCTCGGATTCCGAGGTCTTGGCCGCAGTGTGGTAGGCCTGCAGAGCATCGAGTGTATCCAGAACCATGGAGTCGAAATCGATTTCGTCGTAAGCGTTCCTCTCGCCTTGGAATTGGAGGATGTCCACGACGAAGTAGAGGAGATCGTTAAGGGGCTCATCCATGTCATTGTCTGGCGAGGTCGTCGACGGGTCTCCCAAGCCAATGAACAAGTCGAGAATTCGAGGCTCCAAGGCAACCTTAGGGGCCTTTGTGGTCTTCTTGCCACGTACCTGCCTCCGAGAGGGCAGATGCTTGTCCATGATCTTTGCAAAGGCCTTTTGGAACTTGGCAAGGAGCTCAGGACGATGGCGATGCTGAGAGAAGATGCCCTTGAAGCCGCCAAGCCAGACCTGCTCGACATTGTCCAAGAGGTCCTTGAACCTGTTGTCGAGGTCCTCTCGCTGGGCCCACCAGGCCGCCTTGGCTCCCTTGCCAGTGTAGTCGCCCGCATTGTGGCAGCTGTCGTTGGTGGCCTTAATGATGTCCATGAGCTCTTCATGACCACGCTGGAAGTCGAACAACTCTTCTTCGCCATCTCTGGAGGCCACACGTTCCAACGGCAATCGGAGGACAAATGGGCTCTGACCGGCTTGTAACTTTGTAATGCATAGATCCTTACGATTGTCGCTCAGCGAGACGGAGAAGACGCTCCACGCCTCGGGAATGATGTCGACATAGTCACGCTGAAACCTCGTCATGTCGTCGGCAGTGATGATGCTCGCTCGCCTGTCGTCTTCAACCTGAAGAGCCAACGGCCAACCGGTCTCGCTAAAGCTGGGGTTGAGCTGCTCCGTAGCCACAGTGCTCCGCTCCCGTTTCCATGTCAAGTTTCGTGCAAACTCAACAGAGCAGGCAGCATATCCAAAGTTGCCGACATTCTTAGGAACACCTTGAGATGCGGCCGACAAGAAGATGCCTGTGCTTTGAAGCAACGCTGAGATGCGATGAACCAGATGCCCGTTGCCAGAAATAGCAGCGGCAGCTTGAGCTTCCATCAGCTGCGCCTGGGCTTGCTCCAAGGTCTCCACGAAGGCGGCGTTTTCTTTGGATGCCTTGCGCTCCGCAGAAATCGCCCGGCTCTGAGCCTTCCGGGGAGAGGGACCGCTCGGGGATGTCTTTTCCGTGGTGTTCTTGTCGGAGGCAGCGTGGATCGAGGGATAGGAGATTGTGGACTCCTTGACCACGGAGAAGACGGAGTCGCCCTCCATCTGCTTGATGCCTTGCTCGATGAGACAGGTCGCTTCACTAATTTGGACACGGAGAGACTCCCGCAGACTGGTCGACATCTGCTTGGCTTCCTCGAGAAGTGCCGATGCGCCCGCCCAGTCGCCCTTGCTAAGGTGGACCAGTGCCCTGTACATCAACATGGATGCCTTCAAGTCAGACGTTTGACCACTGTCCGCAACGACAACAGCCTTGGATGGCACAGCCGTCTTCGCTTTCGAGGCTGCTACGCGCTTCGTAGTTCTCGCCGCTGCAGTTGTCCTGGTCGTAGTCTTAGCGGCGGTCTTCGGTGCCGGTGTGGTGGTCTTGGTCGTCCGTGTTCTTCGAGTGGCGGTTGTCGCCGTTGTCGCTGCAGCGCTCTTCAGCGTGAGGTTGGCCATCTTATGGACAACCTGCTCAGCGCTGACTCCGGTGATGGCACCCTGATTGCTGGTGCTCAAGGTTCCGAGGGTGAGTTCTGCGAGCTCGAGGAGCAGCAGTTCGTTTTCGTGGTCTTTCATCTCTCCGAAAGAGGCACTGAGCTCGCAGGCGAGCTGAAAAGCCTGACGCGTAGGCTTAACAGCCGTGGCCATGAGCTGCCTCGCTTCGTTCAGATATCCCAGACTCTTGTCGAGTTTGCTTGCCTTGAGCCATACAGAGCCGATCCAGCTCGCTGCCTGTGCTCTGTAGATAGAGGCATTGGTTGAATTGGCGACTTGGTGTGCCTTCTCTGCATAGTAAACCGTTTCCTGGAACATGCCCAGGTGGGCGTAGACAGAAGAAAGATGCAACATAGCCGTCAAGAGACCGCAGGCGAGTGCCCAGCTGTCCGGTCCATCGGACAAGTCGATTCGGGCAGAAGCATCGCCCTTGATGATGCTATCATCCGTGTCGGGAGAGCCCTCTCGTGAGACCTGTGCCGGGGTTGCTTTGGGTGCACTTTGCCACCGAGCTTCCAGCTTCGTCCAGTCCGAGTACAAAAGACGGACACTGGTCTTGGCATGAAACAGCGCATGCTGGTATTCACCTTGGTCCCACTTGATGCGGGAAAATAGGCAAGCGGCTCTGGCAAGCAGGAGCTTTCTCTGCTGTCGGGAGCCTCTGCGAATCGAGGAGGACTTTTCAAAGGCGGCTTGGCCCTGGAGAAGCATCTTTTGACTATAAGATGTTAGACTCGTACACATACAACGCCGAAATGGGTAACTTACGCGGCAGCAGAGTTCTGCTTGGCCAGTTGATGCTCGGTAAAAGACACGAAAAGGTTAACGGCCGCGAGGTCAGGGTCGCTGCTCGAGGACTGCACAAACTCCTGGGCTTTTTTGAGGGTTTCCTCAGCCTTGTCAGAGTAGCCCAGGTGGGTATATTGATCTGCGAGATCACTGTGTGACTGGACCAGCAAGTCTGTGGACGAATCGGACAGCTTTTGCGAGAGGTTGGCTGATAATGTCAGAATCGACAGCAGGAAATCGTCCTCGCCGCGGAGCCTCGCGAAGTTGGCAATGGCACCGAGCTGTCTGAGAAGTCCCTCGGCGTCATTGACTCTGGAGAGAATATCGTCCTTGGAGGAGCACTCGGTCACAATGACACGCCAAGCGTTGATGGGGCTCTCGAAATCGCTTGTGCGCCACTCGGAATGAGATTCTACGAGTGCTACCGTTGATACCAGGGAGGCCTCAAGGTCAGCAACATAGCTTGCCAAACCGCTGTCATCAGCAAGGTCCTGCGAACGGCATGCTTGTAGGGCCGCCTCGGTTTGCTCTCGGAGATCTTGAAACTGGCTCTGATCACCAATGGCCATCGTGAGAAGCTGTGTCAAAGTGCGGAGTCGGCGAATCGGGAAGCGATCGACTGAGTAAATCCTCAAAAGAGCCTCAGTAACTGGCTCTTTGATATCGTCTGATTTTGATTCGCTCGATGTGTCAGATAGAAGGAGTTGGATGATGCGCTCCAGGACCGCTGCCCGCTCAACATCTGCGAGGAAGAAGGTCCAGTCATTCCAAGACTGGTCGAGCTTGACCATGGCACCCAGCGTTCGTGACAAAGCCTCTGTCTTGTCGTTCGCGCCCCAGCCGACCGCGGGTGACTTCTCCGACAGGGAAGCAGCCACGGAGGACAGGACGCCGTCTTCGACCATGTTCGTGCAGATGAGCTTGAGGGCATCTCGGGCATCGTTAATGCGGCCCGCATGCTTGCAGAGATCCGCAAAATATTCGAGCTTTGCCGTCGTCTGTGCCTTCTCCTTCTCTTCGGATGGCCTATCCTTGACGCAATCAACGGATCGTCGAAGAGCCCTCAGAGGCGTCTTGTCGCCAGGTTTGCTTTCGTTGTTACGTCGATACCAGTGGAAAAACATAAAGTACAGATGCGAAATTTTAGTGTACGCAGAGTTGCCATCGTTGGCCTTTGACCCGGCAGCGCTAATGTCGCCCATAGAATCGAGCAACATGAGGCACTCTTGCAGAAGGCCGTCGAGAAGTTCCCAAGTCATCTTGTTCTTGTCAATGTGCGATTTGGCAACCATGAACGCCGAGTCCAAGATTTGGGGAACAGAGCTGAGAAGGATCTGTCGTCTCTGCTCGTGGCGCACACGGTCTTTGGCTGCCGAGTCTCTTGTCGGTGCTTTGCCGAGCCATCGAACAGAAAATCGCGGGAACTGAAGAATCAGCTTGTTCAGCAGATCGACAATCTCTTCGGAAACTTCTTGCTTCTTGCTTGACAATATTCCGACCGAGGACCTTCGAGCGGCCGACAGGTTGGTCATTAGTTCCTCAAGCTCTGTGGAGTCGCCTTTGAGCATGCCCTGGAGTGCGTCGATGACCTCGGTCAGGGCCTTTGTAAGCTGCTGATCGGGGAGCGGCACTTGTTTGCCGTAGACAGCGACGAGCTGCGCCGAATAAGCACAGCACTTCGCCGCTGAGTCGCTCTCCGGGTTCAACGTTTCCTTGATCTTTAAGATCCAGTCGGCCGAGTCTTTGTAAAGCCGAGCAGCCTGAGCTGCGGTACCCAAGGCCTGGTAGATGATGGCGAGCGGCGATTTCGATGACAGAGTTGGCTCCAGGTGTTGGCTGTTAACCATCTTCATGATGCGCTGGAAAACATCGAGAGATCGGCGGTAGGACCCGGCGAGGTCTGACTGAGATCTGCGAATGAACGAGGTAATGCATCTTGACATCGGGGACATGATATCCTTGTCGACGTCGGCCTTGTGGCCTGCCATTGGCCACCAGTGCAGACGGGCCTCCAGTGCAATTGCTTGGAACTCCAACGCGGTGGCCGGAGGACAGCTCAACCGGGGGTCCTTCGCCATGTCATCGTCCTTGTTAGAGACGCTGGGAGCCAGGGAGGTAAGCAACTGCGAGAGCAAGTCCAACTGCCGAGCCGCCTTCGTTTTTGCTTGGGCAGACTCTTTTGCGGATTCTAAGAGGAGGTTCATGGGAGACGTCGGGCAGGCGGAGATCAGGAACGGCTTGGCTGCCTCGATAATTCCTGCTTTTTTGCTCAAAGATATCAGGCGCAAAATGTGCATCTGTGTTGATATGACGACACCCAGAGTTGCGCCCGAAAATTTGGCATCGCCAAAGTCCAACAGCTCTGCAAGTCCTTTGATTTTTGTGTCTGCGGCAGCTGCCTTGGCTGTCTTGGGCTTGGTCTTAGCTGAAGTACTCAACGCATCGAGCCGTCGTTTCAGGATGTTCAACTCCTTCAGCGCGTGTTCCTGGAGTCCCAGGCCGACAAGCTTAGCGATGAAAGAAGACATGCCATTCTCCAGCTGCAAATCAGGAAGCGGCACGGCCCCAGAACTATGCAGCGCTCTCAGGCAGGCGAAGGAAGCCCTCAGACACTCGACCGTCGCAAGGCATATCGTCGGTGGCGGGGCGGTGGTCGTCGGCTTCGGTGCCGGCTTGACGGCAGTCATGGGCGAGGTCGATGTCCGGTTTAGCGAACGCGGTTGCATGGGTGTCATCGGCAGTGAGTTCGATCGTCTAAGATGTCGTCGGCTCGGAGTCTTCCTAAGGTCCTCGCCCGAGTTCTGTCGTCGGCATGGTGTCGGGGGTGCGGCCGCCGGTGCGGGCTTCGAAGCTTCCGTAAGCGACTTGAGCGCGACGTTGACGATGTGCGCCGCGAGTGCTGCCTTTTCCTTTGGGTTCAATTCCTCCTTCTTGTTGGCAGCGGTTCGTGCCGCTCCTGTGGTCTTGCCTCTTGCGGTTGTCGTCGACTTTGCATTTCGTGCCGTCGTCTTCGTTGTTGTCGACGATGTTTCGGTCTCGGTCGCAAGGAGTTCTTTGAGCAACACGGAGGTTGCTGATGTGCATGTCGCGGTTGATGTTGCCGCCGCCTTGACGGCGTCTACTTTGCTTTGGAGGGAAGTCATCGAATCGTATACGTCTGGGTCCTAAGCATGTCGTCATGAAATCTCGAACTTCATTCGTAAAAAAACGACCAGGGTAGGTCAAAAGAGAGAAATGCTGTTGTTCGAGAAGCACTTTGGATGTGTGACTTCATGGCAAATCCACAAAGGGTGCACTGCAGTTGTCAGTCTGGCAGATCTCGCTAAACATTGCCCCGGGGCGTTGTCTGGGGCAACCGCCATCCGGTTCGGTCCGTGCGAAGGATGCCGCCAGTGCACGGGCCACTTTGGCCTTCAACTGCAGGTCCGGAACTTTTTTTACCTTCGCAACTTCGAAGACGAGACGACAGCACGCTGCGGGCATCGATCCGTCTTTTAACCCATCTTTCTGTTTGCTCCTCCACCGACATGTCCCGAATTGCCACACAACGGCTGATTGCCGCGGCTCCATGCCTACGCAGCGCTTCCATCGTGCATGCCGCCCCTCCAGCCGTCCACTTCCATGCGCGGTACTCCAGCTCCCTGCCGACGGTTGCGCAGTCCGACTTCTGGAAGGGCCTGATCCCTAAGCCGTTTCGCCGCGCAGAGAAGCTCCCCGGAGACCCGTCGATCAAGCGTGTCAAGTCGAAGAAGAAGAAGGAATGGAACCCGGCAACCTTTTACATCGTCATCTTTCTCTTGATCGGTTCCATGTCGATTAACATGCTGTCTGGCAAGCAGTCGTTCGAGGCTTTCTCACGCCAAGCTGACGTCCGCATTGGGGTCTTGAAAGAGGTCGTGGAGAAGTTACAACGCGGCGAGAAGGTTGACGTGGAAGAGGCACTGGGCACGGGCGACCCTCAGAAGGAGTTGGAGTGGGAAGAGAGTACGTGAACTGGCACGGAGTTTACTACACGGATGCTGACAAACTTGAACAGTGCTGAGAGAGATTGAACGAGAAGATGTGTCACGACAGAAGAAGCAGGAAAAGTCACGGCAGATGGAGAGCGTGAAGAGCAAGCCTCATTCGACAGGGGTCTCTGAGGCCGCGAAGCCACCGGCACGAGGCATGTCGAGCTTCTTCTAGATTCATGACGGAGACGGTATTGATTGTACATCTTGCGGCTTATGATAGCATGTCTCTGAACACACCGTGGTTCTCCCTGAAGGCTGCTACGCCTCCTGCGGGAGGGGAGGCACCGTCCGCCGAGAGCTTCTGAAGCTGGTCGACTAGTGCCGGAAGGACGACGTCAGTGGATACTTCGGTCCGGACTCCAAGTGCCCCTGTCGGATTCGGGTCCGGAACCGCGGCGATATGCTCCTCTCCCCGGACGCCTCCCGTGTTGACGATTGCGATGGGCATGCCACGGTCAAGGGCCCGCTTGGCCAGCCGCCAAGCAGAGTACGTGGCTAGCGAAGTTCCGAGGATCAACAGCTTGCCAGCCCCGTCGATGGCCTCTTCCGCCGCCGACTTGATCTCGTGGGGGATGCTTTCGCCAAACATGACGACCGCAGGCTTGAGGATGCCCGCAGAGCTGGAAGAGTGCCAGGCACCGTCATGGTCGACCTCGACGACGTGCCTGGCGCCCTCGGGGGTGGAGGGTGGGTGCGCAAGGCAATGCGGACATGCAGGATATCTGAAGGTGGTGTAAGGAGCGCCAGGCAAGTCGACGTCTCCGTCAGGATTGGTCCGGATGCCCTTGGCCCTGCGTTCCGCGGGGTTCTCTGTATCGAGAGCCCCGGAAGCCAAGGCTTCGGCGAGGAAGGTCGCCCAAGCCGGGTTGAGCCTCGCTAGCTCATCCTGGAAGGTGTCCCTGGGGTATTCGTTCCTGCAAGTAACACAGACAGTGGACCGCAGATAACCGTGTAACTCTAAAGTTGGAATGTCAGGATGAGCTTTTGAATGGAACGAGTCGACGTTCTGGGTGACGACGCTGCGAATAAGACCGAGCTGGCCAAGATCACGGATGGCATAGTGGCCCTGGTTCGGCGAAGCCTTGTCAAGCGAGGTCCATCCCAAGAAACTTCTTGCCCAGTACCTCTTGCGTGCTTCGTGATTTGAAAGAAACTCGTGATAGTAGATGGGACGGTAAGTCTTGTTCACGCGGTAGGTGCCATTGACCCCTCTGTAGTCGGCGAGGCCGCTGGAGACGGAGAGGCCCGCCCCAGTCAAGACGACGGTCGACCTCGGCAGCCCCTGTGGCGGAGGAGCTGTGAAGAAGTTCTGGAGGGCCGCGACAGCGCCAGGGATGGAGTTTGCGTTACTTGGACGGACTGTGGGAGGAGCCAAGAGTTCCGTGTAGGGAATGCGCATAAGAGGTTTGCGCATCGGGGCGAGGCTTTGTGGTGGGGTGTTGCGTAAGGCTGCCGGAATGTGGGAGGGAAATGGATCGTGAGGTGGGATGGCGCCGGCCGACGTGGAGGCTGAGGCTGTGAGAGGAAGGAGAAGATCAGAAAGGGGTTGAATTAAAGGAAGAGAGGGTTGTGATGTGGACGTGATAAGCCCGGGGGTGTGTTTAAGAATAGCAGCAAACAAGGGACGGGAGGAGAATTTTGAGGGTGGGTGTCAGACGCGTGTGTTGGTAAACGGAAGCGTTGCGACGGGCTCATCTCATGTTGAGTCCAAAGGGGCGATCTCATCTCTATCGTCACCTCGTCCATTCGTCATGATTCGGGGGTCCCAGCCTCAAGGGGCCCGCTATCACCCCACACGATGACAAAGCTGGCTGTGGCTTGCCCGAGCGAGGTCTCTCATAACACTACCTTACCTTAGGTGGTGAAGGTGCAGACACTGCAGTGGTTCAGGTCTTGGCACGGACCATGTGAGGCGGGCTGGCTACAGCAAATCAGAGAGAATCCGTTGCAACGGAGAGGGTATTCATTGGCAACTTGGCACTTGTCACATTGGCTATTGGCAACCCAGAGCCGGGACAGTACCTAATGACCTGCGAGCCAAGGGGCTGTCTGTCTGTCACCTGCCTGTCCGATAGTATGCGTCCGGTTGTCACCTCATGTGCCTCTGCAGTCGTCCGGCATCCTTTTTCGGCAGGCCGGAGGTGATGGCTTGAGGCTCCTGGAGGGTTGGTTCCGTCCGTCTGTTTGAGTTGCGTACGCTTCATCCGCTTTAACCAGAGTTGGGTCGCGCAGCTGGAGATCCCAATGGCTAATTGCAGCATCCCGCCGGGCTCCGTTGTCAATAGTGGGCGCTGCTGACGCATGCCGTCGCCAGTTGCCCAGGTGCCAGGGCTGCTGCAGGAGGTGCAGGGCCAGTTGTAAAAGAAAATTCAAGCTTCTCCCCCCATCCCAAACCCCGGTGCCGGGGCCAAAACGTAAGTTTTGGTTTGGGAGAAATTTGCACACGCTTCCATTGGTGAACTTGAGTCGTTACGTTGCCTAGTACTTTACTTTACTTTGTATGCGGCTGTAACGTGTACAACTGTAATTAGGGACAGGCATAGCAGCAAATCAATCAATCCAATTCAACCGGCCAGGGCATGCCATGCTGCATCCACTCTACCATCGCCTTTCCCGTCTTGTGGTCTCCTCTAGTACGGACCCCATCCTCGTCAGGAACGGATGCCATCTTTAGCTTAGGTTAGCTAGCATCAGCGACCCATCTCATAGGTCCCATCCCATCCCATCCCATCCTGTCCCATCCCATCCCGCCGAGCCGGCCCTGCCCTGCCTCTTTCTGCCCATTGCCCTGTGTTGTCGCCCTGCAACCCGCACTGCATCCACTTCTGCACACTGCGACCGCGGCGAGGCCAAGCGACTGCAGCCCGAGAGAGTCGGAGACATCAGATCGAACACCCGCCGTGGCCGGACTGGACTGGACTGAACTGACCTTGACCTGCCCTGACTGCACCGCACCGTACCGTACCTCATGCATGACTGACTGTCTGTCAACGGCAGCAACATCAACGACAGCTCTCAACTTCAAACCCTGCCGTGTCACTTTCCTCCCACATCCTCTCGCTCTCTTCCGCTGCACAGCCTAGCCCAAGTCCATCGCCGTCCAGTACCTTACCTCTCACACCGAGGCCCAAGGCCCTTCCCGCAACCTTCTCCCTCCCCTTCGGCTTCGCTTCCCCCCTCCCTCCCCTCCGTACCTTACCTTACCTGACCTACCTTACCCAGTACCTCTGGCTCCGTACACCACCATCCAAATCACTCCCGCCACTCCCGTCGCTGCGCTCCCCTCTATTCGATTCGTACTGGGCTGCTTGTCATGTACGCGTCCCTTGCCTGCTGCTGCCGCTGCTTGCAATTAGCCATCCCATCATTCGTCCCCTCCCCCCATCCTATTCCTGGTACTCCCGGCCTCTAGCCTCGTGCCTTGTCACTTGTGCCTCGCGTACCCTTACCGTACCTTACCTACATGTCTCCCCCGTCCAAGCGCCCGCCGACGGGTCTGCTCCGCCGCCTATCCGGGCTGAGTGTGAGTGTGACGTCCCGGTCTGGAGCTTCCACTGGCACCGGCACAGGGACGCGCACAAGAAGCATGGGGATGGGTATTGGGATGGGAATGCGAACCGGTCCTGGACGCGCCGCAGGGCCGTCTGCCTCCGCCGTACACGCCCTCCTCCGTTCATCTTGCCTCGATTTTGTTACCGGTACCCCCTTTAGGCCACATCTCCCAAACCTGCGCCGCGTGCGCGTCTATCAAACATCCAGCCCGGCCGCCTCTCCCTGCGATCCTTACTTAACCCCCAACGCCGCCCGCCTCCGCTTGCGCTCAAGGTTGCCGGCCACTACCAGTACTTCTTTTCCCATCCTCACACAGACCGCAATCATGTCTTCTACAACTACAACCACCACAACCACCACCGCACCTCCCACCACCACTGTCATGCAGACCCAGACGCGACACAGCTCCGGCGGCCACTCCCACGGCCATGGACACCATCACCACCACCACGGTCACGACAACGTCTACCTGACCTCGAGCAACAAGAACGATGCCGGCGTCCGCATCACCCGCATCGGCCTCTACTCCAACCTCGGCATGGCCATTGCAAAGGGCGCTGGCGGCTACGCCTTCGGCTCCCAAGCAATGGTCGCTGACGCCTGGCACAGTCTGACTGATCTGGCCTCTGACATCCTGACGCTGGCCACCGTCTCGTGGAGTCTGAAGCCCCCTACCGCTGGCTTCCCCACTGGTTTCGGCAAGATTGAGAGCTTGGGTTCTTTGGGAGTCTCCAGCATGCTTCTGGGCGGCGGCCTGTTCATGTGCTGGAGCAGCTTGCTCACTCTCCACGCCCATCTCTTCCTGGATCCTGCGGCGGCCGCTGAGGCCATCGCACACGCTCACTCCCACGGCCACAGCCATCACCACGACCACTCTGGCCCCAGCCTGCACGCGGCCTGGTTGGCTCTCGGCACTGTGGCGATCAAGGAGTGGCTGTACCAAGCAAGTAGGTGTCACCCAAACCCCCGGAGAGTAAGCAAACATAAGCAACGTGTCTAATAAAGAATTTGCAGCAATGAAAGTCGCCGTCGAACGAAAGTCGTCTGTCCTCGCCTCCAACGCCGTTCACCACCGTGTCGACAGCTGGACTGGAATCGTTACACTGCTTGCTATTCTCGGCGCAAACTTTTTCAGGGATGCTGCCTGGTTGGACCCTGTCGGTGGCCTCATGATTTCTCTCCTGGTCATCAAGGCTGGCGCGGAGAACACTCTGTCTGCTCTATACGAACTGGCCGACCGCAGCATCGATGACGAGGTCAAGGAATCGGTCGAGAAGCACACACTCAGGAGCCTGTCTGATGTCACCGAGGGCCACGAGGTCGAGGTCAGAGACATCTCTGGTGTCAAGTCTGGCCAGAACTACCTCGTGGACATTGAACTGGCTGTCCCAGGAGCCTGGACGGTCGAGCACGTCCGCGCCGTCGAGGAAACCGTCCGCACCCAAGTCGGCTCTAGCGTGCGTGGAGTCCGGAGGATCAAGGTCCGCTACGTCCCGAAGGAGGCTGCGATCGCGCCCAAGTTTGACGAGTTCATCCCCGGCGAGGCCAACATGGACAAGCCCGAGGAGGAGACCACCGACGCCAATGGCAACGGCCACCACAAGCACCACTAAGCGGCCAACGTCCCTAGTTGTACATTCGGGAGGATGAGCTTGCCATTCACGATGAGATACCCTTGGTTCCCTTACAATATCCGGAAGCGTGGAATAGTCACCGTCTTGTTTTTTTTTTTTCCTGTTTTTTTTGTGGCATATAGGGGATGTTTTAGAAGAGCATGCTTGGAGGGTCCTCTCAAGTATGCGATGCATCTGGGCGGCGTTCAGGGGGGGTTAGCAAAAGGCCAGCATTTAGGCCCGTCATCCGGAGAGCTTGTGTCTCTCCTTGCCAATAACAGAATCAATTGTCTTAGCCTGTCTCCTTGCATACAGCCGTGTCTCGCTGTGTTCCGCCGGCATTTACTCTGCCCACTCCCGCAACCTAGTTGCTCGCTTCATACCCACCTATCAATCCATGGCCCGGTATGCGGGGACTGCGATCTAGAATCTAGGTAAGGTGCGCATAGCACGCGGGTTAAGCTGTCCCCGACCCCCGAGCCGGTGGACAAGGCTGTCTTGGCTTTTTGCCAAGCCATCGAGATGTCATTGGTGCGCATATGCGTCGCAAGGAGGCGCAAAATCTACGATTGGCCAATCCGCTTTTAGCCTGAATTGCCACAAGGCTGATACCGTGCAACCTGTCCCGAGCTGCCCCTCCATGTCCACTCCCCACGTAGAGTGATGTAAGGTGGTGGGCGGCGGTCAACTTTCCCAAATATCCGGGTTGCATCGTGTTTTTTTCCCTTCCTGTTTCCCAGAGATTTGTTTGATTTGAATTGCATCAGATTAGACAGATTTCGATACCCAAAAGAGTGTACGATCGTCCCATCTGCCGTCGTCATGAGTGCCGGTCCCCTGTATCTCGGGTTCGATCTATCAACCCAACAGCTCAAGGGTCAGTTCATGCATCAACTGCCATCTCACTCCACCCAAATCATCCGACTCACGATGCTGACTACCGAACAGCCATCGTCGTCCAGTCTGACCTCACGGTCGTCTCCGAGGCCAAGGTTGACTTCGACGCTGATTTTGGCAAGCAGTATGGCCTGAAGAAGGGTGTTCTGACGAACGAGGCCGAGGGCGAGGTCTACGCCCCCGTCGCCATGTTCCTCGAGGCAATCGACCTCGTCCTCGATCGCCTCAGCAAGAAGACTCCCATGGACCGCATCAAGGGCATCAGCGGTTCGTGCCAGCAGCATGGCAGCACCTACTGGAGCCACGATGCCGAGAAGCTCCTGGGCGGGCTCAAGGCCGACAAGCCCCTTGTCGAGCAGCTCAAGGCGGCCTTCTCGCATCCGTACGCCCCCAACTGGCAAGACCACAGCACGCAATCGCAGTGCGACAAGTTCGACGCCCAGTTCGAGACGGCACAGAGACTCGCCCAAGTCACAGGCAGCGCCGCTCACCACGTAGGGCCCCCTCTCCCTTTCACCGCATCCACGTGATAGACCCTGACCAAGCGCAGCGCTTCACCGGCACCCAAATCATGCGTCTTCGCCAGAAGCTCCCCGAGATGTACGCCGCCACCTCCCGCGTCTCCCTCGTCTCCTCGTTCCTCGCCTCCGTCCTCCTCGGCACCGTCGCGCCCATCGACATCTCCGACGTCTGCGGCATGAACCTCTGGGACATCTCCGCCGGCAGCTGGAGCGAGCCCCTCCTCGAGCTCACCGCCGGCGGCAAGACCGGCGTCGCGGACCTGCGCTCCAAGCTCGGCGAGCCGCGCCACGACGGCGGCGGCTCCATGGGCTCCATCGCGGGTTACTTTGTCCAGCGCTACGGCTTCAGCAAGGACTGCCAGGTCGCCCCCTTCACCGGCGACAACCCCGCCACTATCCTCGCCCTGCCCCTGCGCCCGATGGACGCCATCGTCTCCCTCGGCACCTCGTCCACATTCCTCATGGTCACCCCCGTGTACAAGCCCGACGCCGCGTACCACTTCTTCAACCACCCCTGCACGCCGGGCCAGTACATGTTCATGCTGTGCTACAAGAACGGCGGCCTCGCGCGCGAGAGCGTGCGCGACGCACTCCCCAAGCCTGGCGGCGGCGACCCCTGGGCCAGCTTCAACAAGGCCGTCCTCGACACCCCGCCGCTCGACGTCCGCTCGGCCGACGACAAGGCCAAGCTGGGACTCTACTTTGACCTCCCCGAGATCGTGCCTAACATCAAGGCCGGCACGTGGCGGTACACGGCCAACCAGGACGGCAGCTCTCTCGAGGAGGCTGCCGCGCAGTGGAGCAAGGAGACGGACCCGCGCATCATCGTCGAGAGCCAGGCGTTGTCGATGCGGCTGCGGAGCCAGAACCTCGTGCACAGCCCCAAGGACGGCCTCCCCGCGCAGCCGCGTCGGATCTACCTGGTCGGCGGCGGCTCGCTCAACCCGGCCATCGCGAGGGTGATGGGCGACGTGCTCGGCGGGTGCGACGGGGTGTACAAGCTCGACGTCGGGGGCAACGCGTGCGCGCTCGGCGGGGCGTACAAGGCGGTGTGGGCGCTGGAGAGGAGCGAGGGGGAGAGCTTCGACGAGCTCATCGGCAAGCGGTGGAAGGAAGAGGGGGCGATCCAGAAGGTCGACGACGGGTTCAAGGACGGGGTATTCCAGAAGTACCAGCCGATCGTGGGCGCCTTTGAGGAGATGGAGCATCGGATTTTGAAGGTTGCGCACAACTAGAAAGATTTTGATGGAATGATAGAGTTATGATAGAATTTTAGACGGTGAGAGTGAATGAATGCAAGCGATTTGATCATCACGGGGTGCGCGCCTTGAGAAGAGACACACACACATGAAGACATCACAAGAGAGAGAGGCAAGTAATAGCTAATCGTCCTGTATTGAGCAACGGTCCTGAAGCCAAATCAAATCCACCGGATTACCTCAACCAAACTACCCTAGACGGCCAAAAGACCAAGAAGTTTCCTGTCGTGGTTTCCCAAATGAATCCCCTTTGACCAAGTCCATCGCACATCATACAAAGCCCGTTTTTATCCTTTCGTTCTCGTAAACCTGTGTCCCAAATCCTTTTTGTTGGGGGTATCAATTCATCATCATTGCGTTAATCATTCCTTTCCGTAACGTTCGTGCTGTTGTGCAGTGCAACAGTGTGAAAGTAAAAGTGCTTTTTCAATCTTTTTGTCATCGGTATTGCGGGCAGGCAGGGCAGCGTGTGACTAGATCCCGTGAAGGGTTCCGGTCAGGTGTGCAGTGCGTTGCGAGAATGAGAGAGTGATGACAAGAAAGAGCAAGAAAAAAGCAGGAGAAGTGGATGATTAGAAGAGGACCAGCAGGGCCAGGACGAACAGGACCAGGCAAGTCTGGCAGTTCATCTGGGTGCGGTCGAGGGCGGCACCAAAGACCACACCAGGCTCGGCGCGCTTCTCAGCAGAGGAGAAGACGGGAGCAGTTGTGGTTGCGGGCTGGCTGGGCTTGACAGGGCCAGCAGGGTGGGTGGAAATGGTGCCGTTGGCGCCCGTGGGGTAAGGGGGCAGCTCAACACCCTCGGTCTTGGTGTACTTCACAGGGGAGCCGGTGATGTAGACCGTGGTGTTGATGGTGACCTCCGGGGTGGGGATGGTCAGGGTAGTGGTGTTGGACACGCCCGTGATGGTGGAGAGGGCGGTCGTGACCACGTCCGTCTTGCTCAGGGTGAGGCTGGCGGTAGCGTTCTTGGGGACGCCGACCGTGGGGGTCTGGACCTCGCCTGAGACGGTGACGGTGAGGGTGCTGATGTCCACCTCGGTGACGACCTCAACTGAAGAGGAGGTGGTGTTGAGGACAGGGGACAGCGTGGGGTAGATGGTGACAGTCTCCATGCCGCCGACAGTGACAGTCTGAGTGGCGCGATCGGTGAGGACGATCGTGGTCTCAATGGACTTGGTCTTCTTGACGGTGGAGGTGGAGCTGAAGGGAGAGACAACAAGAGAGGTCACGGTGGTGGCATCAGAGGAAGCAGATGCGCGGTGAGTCTCGGTGACAATGTCTGTAACTGTCGTGGTCGCATCACCGGTGCCCTGGCTGGCCTCGGAAGAGGAGGTGGCGTGGGGAAGGGCAGAGGAGACGGTGGTGCTGTAAGCGACAGTGGTGCCGTCGACAACGGTCTCAAAGATTGTCTTGGTGTGTCTCACAACCACCGTGGAGGTCTTCTTGGCCTCAGAGGTGACGGACGTAGTGGTCTCGCTGACAGCGCCGGAAGACGAGCTCGTGCTGGTGGGCTTGAAGCTGTCAATGGTGACGGTGTAGGTGATCAGAACGGTGTCGGTGGACTTGGAGGCGGAAACAGAAGAAGGGGAGGGGGAGAGAGTCTTGGTCTTGGTTTTGGTCAGGGAAGAAGAAGAAGAGGGAGAGACTGAGGAGCTAGGCTCAGCGGTCTTGGTGACGGTGACGTAGACGGTGTGGTCGTCCAAGGAGCACTGGGCCTCCTGGGTTGAGGTGGTGAGGGGCTCCGAGGTGACGTAGACGGTCGAGACGAGAATGGTAGTGGGCGTGTAAGTCGTAGTGACCACAGCTTCCTCAATCGTGGAAGTAACCTTCTTCACGGAAGTCACAACGGCGGTCTGGGTCTTGGTGACCAGGACGGAAGAGAGCTCGACGGAAGGCTTCTGGACCTGAGAGCTGGACATGCTGGACTTCTGAGAGGTGGACTGAGAGGTGGACTCAGAGACGCTCATGGAGGAAGCAGAGGCAGTCTGGACCGCAGTCTTGGTCACAGAGGTGGTGATGACCTCGGTGATGACATCGACGGATCTGGGAAAGAATGTCAGAAGACCGCGAATGATGAGAGTGGAGGATGGAGCTTACTGGGTAGCAGACTGGGTGCCGGTGACGCCCAAGGCAGAAGACACGGTGGTACCCTGAGACTGCTCGTGAGTGCGGGTCTGGGTGCGGGTCTTCTTGACGGTGGTCGTGGACTCCACGGAAGTCATGTTGGCAGGCTGAGTGGTGGTCTCGGTCTCCTCGGGGCAGTGGACAGCAGTGGAGGTCAAGACATCAGTCGAGATACCGGTAGAGACAGCGGTAAGGGTGTGGTTGAGAGAGTAGTGGGTGCCGTTGTAGGATCCAGCGTGGAAGTTCATGACAGGGAAGCGGGGAACGATGGCAGCAGCCTGGGCCTGGTTGGCAGCGTTCTTGCTCTGGATCTCGTTGCGGATGGCTGGCTCAAGTGTCAGAAAAATCAAGCAAGTTTCGAATGAAGCAGAGGAGACTTACCAACGTAAGAGATGCCAATGACAGCTGAGAGAACGCAGAGGCCCATCAGGAAGACGTAGGCCAGGAAGCAGAAAGTCGACTTGCGGTAAGCAGCCCAGTCGTCCTTCCACTTGGTGGAGCGCGTGATGGAGCCATCATTGATCTCCAAGAGCTCGTCCTCAGCGTAGTAGCCGCTGTGACGATGCTTGCCGTCTGGTCAAGTGATCAGAATGAGAAAACCGGATTGTGAGATTTTCTTCAAAGAACTTACTGTCCATCATCTTGAAGATGCTGCTGGCGATTGATGTTTGTAATGAATGACTGTCTGTTTTTTTTTCGTCAGTTGATTGTGGATGGAGGATGGAAGGAAGTGAATTTGTGAAGTGAAATCTCCAAAGACTGAGATTGGAGGAGAATGGAGAGTGACAGGGAGAAGGAGAAAAAAGCGTGAAGCAAAAACAACGCGATAAGGTTGGTGATACTCACAGCTTCTGTTCTAGAGAACGTGGGAGTCTGGATGAGAGACGGGGATGGTGAGTGGGTGTTGGAGGGAAAAGAAAGTTGAGATGGTGACGGAAGAGTGAAGGTGTTGGTGAGAGGAAGAAGGTGAAAAGAGGAAGTGGGGAGAGGCGCGTCAACAAAAGGTGAGAAGAAAAAAACAGACTTGTGCGCTCGCTTCTGGGAGACAGATCGAAGACGGAAGGCGCGAGGAGGGAGTGAATTTTTCGTCTCTTGCTCAGACTGGCCTGCCACAAAGAACGGATGGCATGGGAAGAGAGCGGGCAAAGGGGGATTTTGAGGAGATGAGGTGTTTGATCGAGCTGTTGAGTGGAAGGAGAGAAAATGAGGCAGATCTGATTTTAGGAGCTGGAGGCAATTTGGGTATGGGAAAAATCGTGAAGAGGAGGAGATCTGATGAGAAGGGGTTTTCGAGGCTGAAAAGCTTCCCCGAGGGTTGTGAGGGTAGAGAGAGAAGCGGGAGAGATCGTGCGATTGAAGATCTTGTCGACGTACCTTAAGACTGAATTGTAGAGTGAGTGTTGGAAAAGAGATGAACGAAAGAGGCGCAAAGTGCTGGTCAAATTTAGTTAGATGGGATGAGGAGGAAGAGGATTTGTGTGATCTTCTCGGAAGATATTTACGTACCTTTGGTGGGGAACGAAAGTTGTCGAGCGTTTGCGCGAAGCTGTCGTGGTGGGTGGGAGAAGAAGAAGAGGTTTTGTTTTTGTGGGATCGCGACGGGAGAAGCAAAAGGTGAAAGGGGTGTGGGCGGTCGAGGGAGGGTAGCGAGCGACGTGGGCGAGCAGAACAACACAAGGAGCGACAGGACAAAAAGAGGGCACCTCAGGCTAGAGAAGTCTTGATCGAATACTCATCCAGCCAGCTCGCCTGTCTACTTATTCACCTGGGTCGGTCTACGATACCAGGAGGGCAGGCTGCCCAGCAACCACGGTGCAACGGGCTCACTGGACCTTCGGCGACCTACTCCCCAACCCATCGCACATGATTGAATTAAACCCCTAGCTTACCTCAAGACATTTGATTACTTGCAAGGGGGGGAAATAGATTTCAGAGGTAGATTGCGATCTTCTCCAGCTCAGCTCTGAACTGTCTGGCGATCAACTTTCGATCTGAGTGGCTTCTATAGACGATGAATATTTTCAAACGAAATTCTGACTGGAAGAAAGGAAATTTTATTCAAGGAGCAGGTCACTTGAAGTGGAAGGTCCCAAGTAAAAAACTTGTGATGTTATTGCCAATGTCCCCATCGATGGAACTGGAGTTCTTCGGTGACCACCAACAAGGGTTCACCGTGTGCCTTCTCAAAATGTCGGCCAGAAGGAGGCACTGTAAGTGAAAATCAAATTCACCTAGATTTTCGCGTCGACCAGATTGATGAAGCCGGACCAGCCGAAGGAAGGAGGGCTGTTTCCCCCGTAGAAAATTCTCCTTGTGACGGAAGATAATCCATGAGGTATCACGCTCCTTCTCCTGCTGTATGACAGTCACTTGACACCATCAGCGCCTTTCAGCTAGATGACCCTCAGCAGTCCTAGGTCTTCTCGGTCCCTCAGTGCTGGTAAATATAGCCGAAGACGATTGAAACAGCTTGCTATAAAATGAGAGCCAGACTATCAGACTCTACGTGGTTTCCAAGGCTCTGTCGTTGAAGGTCGAATTGACCCTTGCGTCTCTACTCGGTTGAAATGGTCGCGTGCTCAACCTTCTCATGAAACCAATCAATTGGGAGCCTCGAGGAGAACTCAGCAGAATTAATCTGTACCATTCGCTTGAAGTGTCTAGGGAAACTTCTCCTACCCATAAGGAAGAAGGCACTTGCGCTGTCACGAATGGATGAGGTGAGGTTGAAGACAGTAAGGTAGTGCCCGAGAAGTGGAGACAGGAGGTTGAGCGTGGAACGGTGAGCTCCGTCGCGGTCACACTGCGACTTGTGGTGCACCAGCCACGCCGGGCCCGAGGCATGACAGGGGAAGCCCCACTTTCACGTCGCGCCCGGGCCAGGCCATACGCCACGACAAGGGCAGGGTGCAGGTGCAGCTCCTGCTTGCTCCTGCTGAGGCAGGTCCCGGTCCCGTTGAGTTGACCTTAAGGTACCTTACCTCCCCAGCTCCTGCTCAGCTCAGGTAAGCACGCGAAACCCGATGAACTGCAGGCGCAGGCGCGTAACACGACTCGACCCTTCCATCCATTTTCGTCGCAACACTCAACGCCCCTCGAGCTTCCACCCACCTCTCGTCGCCACCACGCAATTGGTCTGTAATTCGGCGCGCTTGTTTTGGTCGCTTCGCTCTTCATTGATACCTGCGACGCGCAGCTTTTTCATCCATGACTTAACCTGTGCGCGCATCATCGACTCTTGACACGTTCCGTCGACCGAACACACTCTCGATAATCGTCTTCCCCGCTTCCACACACCACGTCACCCGCCGAGCGCCCGCTGCATACCTCGCGAGATGGCGCCTCGTCGCGGTCGCGATGAACCTCAGGAGGAGGTCGAGGAGGAGCAGGGCGAAGAGCTCGTCAGCCTTCAATTCGACGACGAATTGACATGGAGACCCGGAAAGCCCATACCCACCACAGAGCTGCTCAACCGCTTGCAGGCTCTCTACGAGGAGCTAAGCAGCATCGACCAGGATGCCGTCAACGTCGAATCTCTTAATGATGTCTCCCACGCCTTGGGTCAACGCAATTTGTTGGCGCATAAAGACAAGGGTGTGAAGGCGTATACTGCAGTGTGCATCTCGGAAATCCTCCGCCTGTGTGCCCCCGACGCGCCCTTCACCGCGGACCAGACCAAGGTCAGTCCCCTAGAACATTGTGTATTCTCCGCCCAGTCTAACAATTGATCTTGTAGATGTTCTTTAATCTCCTCGTATCGCATATCTTTCCATCATTGAGCGACCAGGCTCATCCCTACCACAGCCAGCACAAGGCCGTGCTGACTGCACTTACCGAAGTAAAGAGTATTCTTCTCATCAACGATGTCGATGGCGCCGATGAGATGCTTCTCCGTCTTTTTTCTGTATTTTTCGACGGTGTCTCGGGAGGTTCCAGCTCGGAAGAGGGCGTTTCCAAGGAAGTCGGTAATACCATGACGGAAATGTTGATCGCCCTTGTCGACGAGGCCTCCGGCATGAATCCCAAAGTTATCGAGGTCATCATGGCCCAGTTCCTTAGAGCGGCACCTCCGGGTGGATTCCAGAGCCGTACGGAACGCGGCGAGCAGAACGGCAACCAGTCCACTTTGTTGCCCAAAGACGAACCACCAGCCTACATCATGGCGAAGGAAATCTGCAACGTCTGCACCGAGAAAATGGTGCACTACGTCAGCCAGTATTTCAGCGATGTTATCCTTGATGCCTCGCGTTTTGCAGCAAAGACAGTGGGAAAGCACGACGAAGAGGACGATGAGGATGCGCCCAGAGGCCCGACGGATTCGGAACTTAAGGAGCTCAGAAAAGCTCACTTCCTGATTAGGGAACTTTGGCGTGCCTGTCCATCTGTCTTGCAAAACGTTATTCCTCAGGTTGAGGCAGAGCTCTCGGCCGACAACGTCGATTTGCGACAATTGGCTACGGAAACTCTCGGAGACATGATCTCTGGACTTGGCGCTGCTGGCCCACCACCTCTCCCCGTTTTGGATCCCGCTCAGTACCCCCCGCTGCGCCTGGCCGATGAGGCGCCCAGCCAAGTTTCCGATAGCGTTCTCACAACGCCACTTTCGCCTCAGTCGTTTGCCCAAACTCACGCGACCGCGTACCACCATTTCTTGGGCAGAAGAAACGACAAGACGGCGGCGATTCGAGCTGCTTGGACCAACGCGGTTGGCTACATTTTGGCCACTTCGGCTGGTGGTATTGGCCTCAGCCGCGAGGAGCAATCCGAGTTGGTAAAGTATCTAGGTGAGAAGCTCAATGACGGCGACGAAAAGGTTCGACTGGCTGCTGTCAAGGTCATGGAGCTCTTCAGCTTCCGCGACTTCGTTACCAAGCTTGGAGCACCTGGAGGCGTGGACAAGGACGGATCCGTCCTCAACAGTCTCGCAGACCGCTGCCGTGACAAGCGTAATGCGGTCCGAGTTGACGCAATGACTCTGTTGGCAAAGCTCTGGGCTGTCGGCTCTGGCGAGTTGGCTGCCGGACAAGAGGCTGTTGTTGCAGCCCTCTCTGGAATCCCTACACGCATCTTCAATGCATTTTACGCCAACGATCTCGAGCTCAATATCTTGCTTGATCGCGTCCTTTTTGAATGTCTGATTCCGTTGAACTACCCGCCTATCAAGACCCCGAAGAGCACCAGAGCGGCGTCAAGCCAGAGCCAACAGAACGCGGGCGTTGCCGAACAGGATCGGATCCGCGCAGAGAGGCTTCTGCTTCTGACGCAGTCGCTAGACTCGGCCGCCAAGAAGGCCTTCTTTGCCATGCAGGGTCGACAGCCTCAGTTTGCACAGGTCCTGGAGACTTTCGTCAAGCAGTGCGAGCTTTACAATGGCGGTGTGATGGATGACAACCGCCCGAAGAAGACGGCGAACCTGGAGCGCACAGTAGGGTACATCACACAATTCTTCCCGGATTCGTTCAAGGTGAAGACAGACCTTCAAAAGTTCGCAAACCAGAACGACCGACGCGCATACCAGCTTGTCAAGTACTCAGTCAGTTCCGAGAGTGATTACAAAACGGTGCGACAAGCCATCAAGGAGCTCGTGAAGCGTATGAACGCTAGCCAATCGGCGGCCGTTCTGGACACGCTGCTTCCTCTTCTTTACCGATCGGCTTGCTTGCTGTTCAACCGCAGCCATCTTGCGACTATTCTTGACTACTCAAGAAACGACAAGGACGGCTACGGCACCGTCTCTCACGAGATCCTCAATGAGATTTCACAGCGCAACCCTGAGCTGTTCAAGACTCACGTGGGAGGACTGTGTAAGGGTTTGATCGACCAGGCACCGAGCGAGACCAGCGAGAACGATTCGATAGTGGTCGACACTCTCAAGGCGTGCGCGTCTTACTCAAAGAAGTACCCGGAAGAGATTCCGCAAGACCGCAAGTTCTCGCAAGCTCTGGTGAGCTATGCTCTGTACGGCCGACCGGTCAAGTGTGCCAAGTACGCCATCAAGATTCTCCTAGCCAAGGGGGACGAGAAGGGACTTGTTAGCGCTACAGGTCTGTTGCAGAAGGTCATGGAGGACTGGAAGTACGGCTCGCCTCACTTTTTGAATAAGTTGCAGGCTGTCGCGCAGCTGGAGCTTCAGGCGCCCAAGATTACCCTGGATGCCGATGACGATATTCTCAACATGACGGTCCAGCAGATCCTGCTGCAAGTTCGAGGGGATGCTTCTGACAAGGACCCTAAGTGGGTCGAGGACGCCGACATGGACGAGGAACTGCAGGCAAAGTGCTTGTCCTTGCACATCCTCGTCAATCGCCTGCGTAGCATGCAGAAGGCCGAAGAGGCCCAGGAAAAGGCGCCTCCGGTCTTCAAGCTGCTCAAGACCTTGGTTGTCAAAAGGGGAGAGCTCTGCAAGACGAAGGATACACCAGAGCACCACAAGTCAAGGCTTCGCCTGCTTGCTGCTCAGCTTCTGTTGAAGTTATGCACCATCAAACACTTCGATGACCTGCTGACATGCGCCGACTTTGATCGTTTGGCCTTCACCGCCCAAGATCCTGAGCTCCAGGTTCGGAAGGGCTTCATCGAGAAGCTGCAAAAGTACCTGGCCCGAGGCAAGCTTCGCGTGCGATTCTACACAATCATCTTCCTCACAGCATTCGAGCCCAACTCCGACTTGAAGCAACGTATCGAGACCTGGATTCGCTCCCGCGTGCGCGCCTTGGAGACGTCCGAGCAGCGTCCCATGGAGGCCATCATGGCTAGGCTTATTTCTTTGCTGGCGCATCACCCCGATTTCAACAGACTACCTAACCTTGCCGAGGCCAGCGAGGAGGACCGAGCATCTTATGCCAGCGATTTGGCTGACCACGGCCGCTACATCCTATACTACGTTTCGAACGTGGCGACCGAGGAGAACCTGGGTCTGATCTTCAAGTATGCTGAAAGAGTGAAGCAAACTCGCGACGCCATCCATCCCGATGAGAGCGAGAACCTGCAAATCATCAGTGACCTGGCTCAGGCCGTCATCAGAAAATGGCAAGAGAGGAAGAACTGGAGTTTCCAGGCGTTCCCGACCAAGGTCGGCCTCCCGGTCGGACTTTACACCGCTCTGCCTTCGCACCAGGTGGCCCAAGAGATTGCCGAGAAGCAATTCCTCCCTGTGGAAATTGACGAGAAACTTGACGATCTCTTCAAGTCCATAGATAGGAAGAAGGTATAAATACCCCTTTGACTTTCTAGTATCACGCTGACAGCCACACAGAAGCGCAAGTCCATGGACGAGAGGGGAGATCGTCAACCGGCGGCGAAGAAGGCTAGGCAGATTGCTAAGGTCAAGGAGCCTAGACCGCCCAAGCAGCCAAAGCCTCCCAAGGTCAAGAAACAGGCCGCCCCCAAGAAGCCCGCGAAGATCAAGAAGCGCCCAGGCTCCGATATACCCGAGGAGAACCGGAGGCGTAGCGGAAGAGCCACAAAGACTTCCCAATACGCTGAGCGCGACTCATCTGATGATGACAAGGAGATGTGGGATGGCGTCCAGTCGTGGGAGTACATTGAGGGCGCACCCACGCCAGAGGCGGAAGGGTCTGCGGAGGAGTCCGAGGACTCGGATAAGGACGGCGACTCGTCTGCTCTCTCGGACGTTCCCAAGGGTGACGACGAAGAGGAGGACGAGCCGGTCAAGCAGTCAAGCGGCAAGGCGGACGAAGATAGGGAAGATTCCCCGTTGTCAGACCTTGACGAAGCTGCTGCAAAGTCAGACAAAGAGGAAGAGGAAGAGGCCGATGACGAGGAAGAAGAGAAGGCCTCACCTCCGCCCAAGTCCAACGGACGAAAGGGCCGATCAGCGGCAGCTTCCAAGGCAGCCGCAAAGACGAAGCTGCCGGCCCGTCCCGCACCAAAGGAGAAGGCCGCTCCCAAAACAGCAACCAGGACATCGGCGCGTAGCACCAGAGGAAGGCCCGCTCAAGAATCGATGGACGTTGATGACGACGAATAGCTTGGTGCATGAAAAAGTTTTGCGGTTCAGTTTCTTAGGTTTGTGTAGCTTTGGGCTTTCTTGCAGGGTGGATATTCCTCTGGCGGTCGGGTGTTTGAGTGCACGGCTGGTGCGCTGCAATTGCGAGTTGGTAGCTTATATATATCGTTCATGTGCTTCCGTTTGAGCGGTCAATATACCCCTTAATCGTGTGTTTATCGTGGTTTGCGTCGCAATTGGTGCTCGAGCGAGTGTAAGTGGCTTAGAGTATGCGACCAGCCGTCCATCTCTGTGCCATTGCAAACGGTGTAAGCGTGCCTGCCCGATTCGGATGTGTATGCCTGGCCACCCGGGTCCCACCAACGTCCGGGACCGGTCCTCCGAGTGTCGGGTCTGTCATCCCGACTGACAAGAGTCCAATCCAAGAGTGGTGTCATACATCACAAAATGTTTTTATATGAATGAGACAAGCGAGCATTGCGTCGTTGGATACGTCTGAGCAATCATTCAACTGCCCAGCCGTTCGTCTTTCGTAATGTTTTCGAGGACATTGACCTTTGCCCAGCGCACTGCCAAAACGTCGCTTGGTGCCGGTGTTAGACCGATGGCTACGCGGCCACCAAAGGAGTTTCTTTGCATAATGCCGGATAATCCCAATGTGCTGCAAATCCGCAAGCAAGTCAAGGGGTAACATACGTTGTTTGCCGGGCCACTTCCTGGTCGCTGCTGACTCCCGGAAAGCCAGCATTACGAAGGAATCAAGCCCCTCATCGAGTCTGGGAGGCTGGTTGCCGGAGGTACATTCCGCCCCCGGGGGAAGGCCCACGTAAATTAGCAGTTGGCTTACGGGCTCTAGGGGCAATGTTTGAGAAACACCCGGGCGACGCTACGGAGGCGTTTTTCCGGGGCAGCGTGGTGGTATATACCGGGGAGAGCCCGGAGCAGGTAAAGGCTATTATCGAGCACGATGTTTATGCTACGAGCGGGGTCTGGGATCTCGAGAGGGTGTAGATTATACCTGTGAGTCTCGTCTATGATTAGACGGAAGACCGGTCGGCTGACTTGTTGGGTAGTATGTAGCTGCTGTGAGGCAGCCTCTCTCGTCATGAGATCGGGATATGACATAGAGTGCGGTCGCCGCCGAGGAGGCTTGGAACGAGTGCAAGGAAAGAAGTCCTTGGTATATCAGAGACTGCTTCTTGATGAAATAGCTCCGGGAGAGAATACAGGTTCATCATCACTCCTAGGGTGAAATTTCTGTGTGGGAAGGATTGGCTGAAACTCGGGCTCTGAAAGTCTCTTTTGCTGCTGCGGCATGGAACGGTAGTAAGTCTTGGTCTACCAGTAGCTCCAAGACGATCTTATTATCGCCATTTATATCGTCCTACTCGCCGGCCTGGTAGCTGTCTCCTTCGGTATTACCCGTCTTGGTAAACTTTGCTAAACACTCTTCCTCCGAATACTTAATCTTATGTTTTTGAATCAATCTAGCTAGTTCCATCTTTCTGAGGTCAGAAGCCCAATACTCTATGTCTCCAGTACTGAGATTATCGTACGGGTTCGCGCCATAGTCTAGGAGAAGCTCCACCATTTCGGTATCTTTGTGCTCAGATTTGACCGCCTGTAGGAGAGGTAGGCGCTTCTCCGGGAAATCCGGCGCTCCCAGGTTGGGATCGGCGCCATGATCGAGGAGAAATCGCACAGCCTCTACATTTCCGCGTTCGACTGCAGATAGTAGTGGAGTGCTGGTGGCTTTGAATGGATGGTGTAAATGTCCGTGATAACTTGTAACATTGGGGCCAGCTCCGTGTTCGAGGAAAAGCTTCATGGCTTCCAAATCTCCTTTGCTACTCGCAATGACCAATGGGCTCATGTGAACATTGTCCCCCACATCGTAATGTCGACACTGCACGTCGGCCCCTCGTTCGAGGAGAAGCTTTGCAATCAATACGCGACTATGCTGCGCAGCCGCCATTAGTGCGCAGCCAGCCGAGTTCAGGGCCCTCACATCAGCTCCGGAGCCTAGCAAAAGTTGAACGACATCCGCGTGACCCCTGGTCACTGCGCTGACTAGTGGTGAAGCCAGGGTTTCTCCAGTGGCGTTTACGTCAACATCATAATCGAGGAGGTGCTGGACTATGTCCATATTCCCACCCCAGGCCGCCGCAGACAGAGGCGAGGCAAACCTCTCATCTCCTGCGTTGATATCAGCGTTGTGGTCCATAAGGAGCTGGACTGTGCCCATATGACGGTTCTTGGCCGCTGCTGATAACGCGTTGCCGTGCTTCCCAGATAAGTTGATGCTAGCGCCATGCTCCAACAGGAGCCGTACTATTTCATCATGCCCATCTGAGGATGCCTGCTGCAATGGGGTCATGCCTGAAACAGGTCTGTCCACGTCGGCTGTGTCCTTAGCGAGCATTTGAGCTAGTACTGAGTGAAACCCTAGCATAGTCATCAAGTAGACACAGGTCTTGTCCTCCATTACAGTGAGGTGTAGAGTGCCCTCTGCAAGCTCCAGGCGTCCGAACTCGTCCAAACGATCATCTAGCGGTTCAATGTTATCTTCTTCCCAATCCAATTGATTGAACCCGCGATCGAAGCGAAGGTTTTCGAATAATAAGGCGCGAAGTGACGATGAGCCTTGGAAGAGTCGCAGGACTCGGTCTATCAGCGCCATCGTTTCTTTGCCTTCTGTAAAGTGCAGGTACCAGTGTGTATGTGCGTATCCAACCAGCGGTCCATCAGCGTCATGTAGAAGGCTAATATAATCCGAGAGCCTTTTATGTTCAGCATTCAAAACGGCCAGGCAGATATTCAGCATCTCGACTTGACCGCCATGGCCTCCCGTGTGAAATTGCGACACGGACTTCTGGTGCAATATTCGGTCGGACTCGAGATACTCCTGAACAGAAAAGTGAGCGATTCTCACATAGGTTCGCGATTCAGACATCTTGAACGGTGCCGTGTAGACCTCCACCAAACCAGGGCAGGCTTCCTCGATGGCCCTTGCATTTTCTAGGCGACGGTCTGGATTCAGTACCGGCTCAGGCTCAAATTCGATCGCAGCGCACTCAATGACTTCCAGCACTGTCAAGGGCCGTTTGGCACAGCAAAGAGCCATCAATATCCTCTGACAGCACTCTTGAGCATGCTCCGGGATATCAAGAAGCATTCGCTCGTAGGTTTCATCCAATGTCTTGGGCAGAGACTCGAGCAGCTTGCTCAAGTTGTGAGGGCTCACGGGGCAGCTGGCAAGTGCTTTGAACTGGCACTCAACCCACCTGAATCTGTAACGGAGTTAGCTGCACTGTCTGTCGGTGATGGTGAGAGGTGACCAACACCCCGTTTGCGCGCCTCGTTAGTGCGGTCTCGATTCGGGCAAATTCTTTGGACCACTTCAACAAGCGGGCAGTCTTGCGAAGATGTTCTGATATGTAGCGAGCGATATCCTCGTCCACCGAAATGTTTTTCATCGTGACTTGTTGTTTCAAGGATGGGTTTAGTGTTTCTCGAATATCGGCCTCATCTCGACTTGTCACGAGGAGGTGTAGTCCTTGCTTGTGGCGTAGGAGAAGCAGCGTTTCGAGAACGGCCTCGCGGTGTTCGTCGCGCGGACTTTCATCAATAGCATCTATCATGATGTAGGTGTCCTGGAATGATCTGGCAAGTTCGAGGAGACAATCCATCAAGACTTGGTCTGGTGGCGTAGAGTTGCGGTTGGTATCTCGTAATCTCATAACATAGTTGGAGCCGCCATTGAGTTGGCCAAACAGCTGCAGCACCAAGGCCCGCAGCATGGCTGACACACTCTGCTTGCCGACATCGGTAAAAGAAAAGAAGAAGAATGCGATGGCGACTCGTGGGTTAGACCTGCGGTGTCGAAAGGCATACTGGATAGCCGTGGAGCAGAGAACAGATTTGCCGCACCCGGCGAAGCCACTCAGCCAGAGAAACGACCCTCGAGTTTCGAGCCATGACTTGTATGCGAGGCCTTGGACGAACCACAGACCTGTTCCGGGGTGCTTTTTCTTACAGGCTTCATTGAAGTCGATCGTAGCGTCAGGGGCTTTCAACCATTCGAAGACTTTGCCATCCACCTGGCTGGCCCTCACCAGGTCCATCAGAGTCTTGATTTCCTCAACTTCGTTCCGAATTTGACTGGTGTCGTTCAGCTGCAGCTGTTGCAATGCAAACGACATGCGACTGAAGACCTCAGCGACATCCTCTTCAAGCCTTCTCAATGTCTTCTCCCGGAATGGGTACGCAAGCCGACGCCCGAGGGTTTTTGCAACAGCCAGAGTGTCTTTTGGCTGGAGATCCCCAAACTTTTCGGCATGATCACGGAGATCTTCAATGCAGTCCTCGCATTCCTGGACAGCCTTTTCGACCAACGCCAAAACATTACGGTCGTTCGAGCGGAAGTTGCGGTCCTTGAGCTGGCGGTGTAAGCTACCGAGTAGCTCGAGAAGGCTTTCCAACTTTGTGAGAATTTGTGCGACGTTCGACTCCGCGTTTGCAAAAGCGTTGTAGAAATTGTAAAGCGTCTGTGTCACTTGAATACCAAGCGAGACAATTCCCACAACACTTCCGGCAACCGACAATGGATCAGACATCGCGAAAAACGTTTACGATAAACCAGGCATAGTAGGAGGACGAAATTGAGCTGAAGTGTGTTATTGCAGAGAGAGATTTCATCACGTCTGTTTGAGCGAATGTGAGGCTGGCCGCAGCCTGCCGCTGCGCCTTAGCGCTAACACAAACGACAAGCACAGCCTCCATGTCATTTGTCCGTTGCCGAAGACGACGTTCACTGGCAACCAATAAAAGCAGCGCCTGGAAATTTCTAGACGGTGGCCCCTGAAGCTGTTTCTTGTATGAGTCTGAGGGCGTTGAAGTCATCTGAAGCCTGCCGTATCGAGCAGGGTGTGATTAAATTATGGCTATTTGATTTTGAACGTTCTCGCCACGGGCGAGGAGTATGTTAGATAGTACTTGTTGACGACGAGGGTGCCGATCCGATATGCCGAGTTTCGGTACCATTTGATCAGCATCATGTATGCGTCGTCGTTGATGGTGCCGAGCCTGATGGCCTCGTACCGTCCAGTCTGTATCCTTTTGAACACTTTTGGTGCATACAAATCCTCCTTGCTGGGATACAGCCGAACTTCCCCGCCGTTTGCAAGTCGCATGCTATGGTTGGACCCGTCGGAAATGAACGCCGTCCTTGGAACGGCGGAAGTGTGAATTAGTAGAGCTCTTGGTTGCGAAAAGTTCTGGTCTGGACTCCGCGGATCAAGTTCAGATAATGGTAATGTGGTGCCGTCCTCCAGGTACAGCTGGATGCTGGCCATGTCGACTCCCTCTGGACTGTGGATGTTGTTTGAATCCACCGGTTTTGGCCAAGTTACCGATCCTTCCCATCCCGTCCAGGACCATGAAGGAAACTGCTTGCGCCGCCTTGTGGGCTTGTATAGCTCATGCCTCCAGGCTAGCGCGGTCAGAAGGTAACCCGAGTAGTCCACACTTCCTACAGACGCAAGTATGTCGTCCTTTGGATGGAAGAATGGTACACCCCATATCTGCCGAACGGGAAAGTCTGTCGTTGACTCTAGCCTCTTTATGATGCCCCCGAATGCATTCATGCCGTCTTCGTCAAAGCTTAGTATTCGTCTTGAGTACTGCTCGGCGCATTGTGTGTAAGCAAGAAATTTGTTCAGTCTGGATGTCTCGTCGTATTTTGCGGCCTGGGGTGTCAAATGCTCAGATCCGAAGAGTGAACGGCCAATGTAGTCGTCAAGGTGTGACCTTCTTTGTCGATACAAGGCGTCGAATGAGACTCGCAAACTCTCATGGCAGTTCATCGAACCGCATTCAAAGTAAAGTTGGTCTCGCGTGAAGATGAGGCGTCGGCTCGATAGGACAGCCTCCTGATACGTCCACCCTCTTGTCGCCCACCGAGAGTCCAGAATGCTCTGCTTAGGGGACGGAAGGGCCGAGCGCAAGTTGAACCGCTCGTGGGGGAAGAAGCTTTGTTGTGATGGTCGCTCGGTGGACACGCCAGGCAAACCACAAGTCTCGTCGTCTCCAGCAGCGGCGACGATTGTGAGAGCCGCATTTTGATACACAAAATCCATGTGCATAATCTGCTCGTGCTTCTTACCGCTGTCGTGCTGGTCAATGCAGTACTTGTCGACCCAGAGGAAGCGGTAGCCGAGTGCAGCGGTAACCTTCACCGCATCCTCGATGACCTGGGCCGGATTCTTGGGTAATGACGTGCCCGTGTCCGTAAAGTCCAAGAGGCTACTCGTACTCTTTCCCCACACGTAGCTGAGCGCCACGTATTCCGGGTGACCCTCGGTAGGGAGAGACTCGACAGTGATGACGCTTCTGGTCTCGCAGTCGATAAGTCGCATGTTGGGCAGAGCGCCCTGTCCGCGATGGCAAGCCGGATGGTACTTTTTGCAGCAGTCCAGCCACTCCATGACGACCCGAGCGTTGAACTGGGGCGTGACGATACGTGGAGAGAACAACCTCGTGTTCTTCTGTATCTCTCTATGCCACATGACAAGTCCCTGCGTGGAGATGAGCTTCTCTAACCGCGAGTTGTCCCTACCGCCTGTGTGGGTGAAGTCAGACGGCACGACGGCAAGGAAGAAGTCAGTCAAATCCTCCGCCTCGAATAAGTACCCCGTGTCGCCTTTCCAAAAGCCTTGCCGGAGCGACCGCAGAGCAATGTGCGGTACAAGAGGGAAAGCGCGGAGTTCTGCTGTGTGGACGGAGCCGGACGCTGCCGGGTCGATTTCAACGTACAGGCGAGAGAAGAGCTGGCATAGGTCGCAATCGCGAGGGTCCTCGAAAGTCTTAAGTCTGGCGAGAACAACACCGTCTACGAGGGCGGACAGAGTGTGCCCCGGAAGGCGTTCCGTGGCTCGCCAAATGTCTAGGTTGCGGCATGCCTGGCATCGACTGGGCATGGTGTTGCTGACAGAGGAGGGTGCTGGCGTGCTCAAGCGTTTGCTTGATAGAGAGAACGAGGGAACGAACGATCGCCTCAGGAGCTGGCAAGGCCGTGTGTTCAGTAAGGTGGTCGTCGTGAATAATGGAGCTTGTCCGTTTCATGGGCTTACCGAAAACCCCGTCGGTTGATTGCCCATCGGGAAGCTGTCGCCGTCGGGGGCCATGGCGAATAAGTCTTGATCTCGTGTTCTCCTGTCGAAATGCGTATCTTTCCTGTTAGAGAACAGTCGTCGCTTGAAGGATATTGTGGCTTCCATCGACGACGTTATTAACTCTCGGTATAGCCTATCGACTGGGACTGGGGAAGTTGAAGCCGGCGTCGCCGTTCCGTAAAGTGCATTGGTAAATTGGGGGCCAGAACGATGGAAAAAGGAAGGAATGCTGACTGGAGACTGGAGGTGGTTTGGCCCCCTTGCCTCGGATGGGATTTCTCGCTGTGCCTCATTCCCACGCGATTGGCTATCTCCACCGGGGATGGACGACTAGCGTGGAAACCACTTTCGGCAAGAGAGATGAAGGACGGAGCAAGTGATGATGTCTTCGGCCGAGCATGGCTGCCACGACTGTTTCCCCAGTTTAACAGGGCGTTCCACAGCTTCCAGAATGACCTTCCAAGGCTTCCATCCCCTTGGCCAAAAGTGGAACACCCATGCAAGACGAATCCCAATTTCACACGAAATTGTCAACCACGGTGAACCGCAATCATGTTTCCTGTGCTCTGCCGCCGCCGCCAAACTTTCATCAGCAAGCAATGTCCCGTGCCATTCATTTGGCCGCCGGCCACGAACAGGTATCATATTTTGGAAGAAGTGCTCAGGTAAATCGTCCCAACAACCACGTCAAAAAAAGAAGAAGAAAAGAAAATACCCCAACGCCAAGCCATGGCCTTTGCGGACTCACGGATGCGATCGCCCTTTCTCATTGTTCTTCGCCCTCTGCATCTTTGCCCTTGCCCGTCATACTGGACACCAAGTCCGCGAACCGGCCCTTCGCTGCCGCCTGGTGGGTATCAAATCTCGGCGTTCCTGCTGGTGTAACGGCCGCGGACGTCCCTTCGATCACGTTGGCGACCTCCTTGAACTGCTCGCGGTCCTTGACGAACCGCGTCAGGTACATTGTCGTTTGCCTCTTGGGCTTAGACATGATGCGCTCCACCTCGGCCTCGTATGCCTTGTCGTAAATGTTGAAGTCGACGTTGGTCGGAGATTCAGCCACTGCACCTGCCGACGGCTCGTTCTTGTCGAACTCGTCTCGAGCACCGATCCCGATACCAAGGATCAGCGGCTCATTCTCCGCCTTTTCGGTCACGTCGCTCTTGTCCGTCGCACCGCTGCTGCCTCCCTGCTTCTTCATGAACTCACGGCGCTTCGCGATGAGAGCCTCAATCTCTTCTGCACGAGCCCTGTCCCTGTCCTGGTCGATCAACTCATTACCGCCATCACCGCGTGGCGAAAGCGTAGAGTTGCGACTCTGCCTGCGCCTCATGAGGATGGTCTTGAACTTGTGGATCGCTTTCATCTACACCAGAGTTAGGGACGTTCTGAGACAATGCCAATTACTACTCACCACGCAGAGAAGATGGTTCATCTTCCGCGTAAAAGCACGGTTCAACTCGAGCTCGTTTGGGAGTTCAACGAGGGCCGCGCAGTTGTCTTCTTTGGAAAGCAACATATCGGTCCCTCCCTTTGTGACCCAGGCATGCTCCTGAATCTTGTCAGCAATCTCGGCGGCGGCAAACATAGTAGACGGACAGCACGCACTCTCAACTCCGCCATCGGGATGCGTTTCTTCGGGTCCTTTTCCAAGATTCTGTTCATGAGATCTACAAAGTCGGGATCCTCGTCTTCGGGTAGACGAGGAGACTCCGTCTTGATGGCTTCGTACATTTCTAGTACACCATCGTGCTCGAAGGGAATCTTGCCATATCGCAGGCAGTATAGTGACACGCCCATGGACCAGATGTCAGCAGCCTTGCCGTCCACATCGCCGTGCCTGACCACGCAAAGCTCAGGAGCCAAGAAGGCCGGGGAGCCCGCGGACTTGGCAGTCATCATGCCGTCGCCAGGCTTCTCGAACATTTCTGAGACACCGAAATCGACAATCTTGAGGACGTCATCCTCGGTCAGCAGAAGGTTGTCAGGCTTGATGTCACGATGAATAACACCTTGTTCGTGCACTGCTGCGCGTTAGCCCTGCTGTCGGTGCAATGACTAGATCACCTACAGTACTCGATGCCCAATATCAAGTCTCTAAACCAGTACCGACACGAGTCTACAGGGTACGGTGTGGCCGTCTCGCCGAGTCCGACCTTCATGACTACGCCCTTCTTGCACATCTCGAGGACCATGTACAGCGAATCCTCCTCTGGGTCGTCCAGCACTTCTATGAGTTGGACCAAGTTCGGATGGTTGAGCTTCTTCATGATGGCAATCTCTTGCCTGATGAAGAACAAGGCATCGCTGGCACTGGGACTTGGGTTGTCTCCGCCAAAGTCACCAAAGTGTGGCGACAGAGGCGCATTGAGACTTACACGGTGGGCGAAGCGCTGGGGCCGACGGGCGCCTTGACGGAGAATGCTGGACTGGGCTCGTTTGCGCAGACGGACCTTGGAGAATTCTTTGACGGCCTACGAGGTGTGAGCTTGGCTCTGGGCAGAAGACGGAGCGAGGCCATCTTACATATTCGGTCCCAAACTGGTCTGTCGCGAGGTGCACTGCTCCATACGAACCTCGACCAATCTCCTCTTTGATTATGTACTGGTTAATATGGTGGTTGCTCCGTCCGTCCTGGCCCTCGCTGCCATATTCAGTCACTGCATCGAGGGTTTCCTGTTGTTTGTGAGTCCCTGGTCGTCGATGACAGACAGGGCAGCTACCCCGCCCCCACTAACTTGGGAGCGCGGCGGGGCCAAAGCTCAACAACGCTGACGCACCTTGACTTCGCGATGAGCCGACGGCGTTCGACGGTGATGTCGCAAGGGACTCTGGAACTTTGTTGGCTGGGCGGCCGAATCGGATCTGCTCGGCAGCACGGGACGAGGTTAGAGCTGCGTGCCTGTGGAGCGCGGGGGAGGCAGTGCAAGTTGCAGCGCGCGCAACGCAGCGACAGAGGGAAGGGAGGAGGGAGGGAGGCTCAACAAGGACCGGCGCAGACGCACATGTGGTTAGCGAGAGGCGGACGAGCTTCCGCGCCGCCCTCTTCTACGGTAATGGTGGGCGAAGTGATGCCGCCGGTGGTCGCGAGAGTTGCGGAAGCCATGGCCGTTGTTGGCGGGCCCTGAAGTTCGCCGGGTTCAGACATTGTCGCCTCCAGCTCAAGGCTGCGTGTATTGTGCAAAGCTGGAATGATGGAAAAGAGAGAAAAAGGCGAGCTGACGTTTTTGGGGGAATGACGGAATTCGAGCTGGAGAGGACCAGGTGGGGGAGGGAAAGCTCAGCTGAGCTATGCCGGCTACCTGATGTGTGCGCTCAAGCCTTGTTGCGACCGAACCCGACTGCAGACCAAGGTGGGTGGGAAAACCGAAAGCGATCAAGATTAACTAGCAGAAACAAGGGCAAGAACTTTGCGAGAGCGACGACTCAAGCTTAAAAAAAACAAGAACACCGCAGGTGGGATACGGCGCTGAGAGGGGGGGCAGAAAAACACTTCCCAGCCCAGCGTCATGTTCAGCTGTGTCGGTCCAGCCCCCACGTCAGGCCCGGTCCATCCCCGTTTCCCAAGGCTTTGAGCATCCATTTCGCTGCCGTTTATCCATCGGCGATCCCATGGACCGCGCAAGGCTTCCGAGCATCTTCAGACCCAAAGCCCGATGCCATTGGGCGCGTTACAACAGCCCCCAAAGAGGTGGGCTTGCCTAGGCTTAGTGGCTTCCTCGTAGGGCCAGCGCAGGTCTGCGAACCCCTCCTTTTTGCAGCAAGCAGAATGGAAACCACAAAAGAGGTGCCGCCAGAAGACACTGGGCCTCGTCCGGGGCGGGGAGGAAGAGAGCATTTCACTCCCCACTGAGGTGCCCCGCCACGGGCTGCCCCTGCACACACCTAATCGGACAGGCTCCAGGGTCTCACTGCGCATTCCTAGGCCACCGAGGCTCGGCCAGAGACGTACCTTAGCCTGGGGGTGCCACTGAGCGTTTGTTCATTCGTCCGGCTGCCGTCGACCGTTTCCCAGCGACATCATCTCGGGCCTGCGATACCCTGCGCGCACACGACGAGAGCTCCCACAGCGCGCCAGCGACATCGAAGAAACAACCCTTCAGCCCAATCCGAGACCACGAAGCCTCGACTTGCGTCGCGCGACCTCCCCAAACGGAATGGGACCTTGATCCCTCACGCCGCACCTCACCGACGACACCACCACACTCCACGTCAAATCGCCCATCATGGTCGTCTACTCGTTTTACATCTTCGACCGGCACACGGAATGCATCTACAGCAAGACATGGCTCCCCGCCGAGCGCCCGACCTCACAACCGCCGCCCTC
Source organism: Colletotrichum horii (assembly GCA_027406005.1). Classification (NCBI taxonomy): domain Eukaryota; kingdom Fungi; phylum Ascomycota; class Sordariomycetes; order Glomerellales; family Glomerellaceae; genus Colletotrichum; species Colletotrichum horii. The sequence goes on along the minus strand of JANVYB010000001.1, from coordinate 3,214,285 downwards.
GAGCTCCGCCGGCCCCGGCGCCGCCGCTACCGCCCCCTCGCAGCAGCTCCGCCGCTCCCACACAAACTCCGCCAAGGACGACGCGAAGCTCATCTTCGGCACCGTCTTCTCGCTGCGCAACATGGTCCGCAAGCTCGGCGGCGACGACGACGCCTTCATCAGCTACCGCACCTCCGGCTACAAGCTGCACTACTACGAGACGCCCTCCAACCTGCGCTTCGTCATGCTCACCGACACGGCGACGCTAAGCATGCGCAATGTCCTGCACCAGATTTACATCAATTTATGGGTTGAATATGGTAAGACTACATCCCTAGCAAACCGGGAAACGAAACACACGATGCTGACTGGTCGTCTCTGCAGTTGTCAAGAATCCTCTAGCGCCGGCCGAGCACAAGGGCGGAGAGGGCGTCAAGAATGAGCTGTTCGAGCTGGGCTTGGATCAGTTCATCAGGGGTCTGATGTGAGCGCATTGGCCGACTGCATGTTTAAATTACAAAACCCAAGACACGTATGGAAGTATTGTCCAGCGAGACAAACACCAGAGCCCCCCTCCCCCAGGAGGGCTTCTGTTACGATCAGGGCTCGGCCACGACGCGACCAGGAGAGCCGCGAGCATCCCACCAAAACCACACGATAGAGGCGAACCATAGAGACCGGATGAGAGACGGGATCAGAAGAGAAGAAAAAAAGGAACGGAGCCGCCGTCTCTTATCAGGCAGGCCCGTGGTGTTGGTACAGATCGAGATGCCCATCTATCTCTCGCCCATAGATTATACAATGATACCTATAATTCCCGTTTCAAACCACCCTCGCCTCGCCATCCCTCCATCCCATGGTTCTCATTAAAAAACAAAACGGTCATATCCTAAGTAGCAGAACACCCCAATCGCTCCTTGCCGTCATCTTACTTCTGGTCCACCGCCCTGCCCCATGCGCTCTCGAAACTTGTCGCGGGGTCAACAACCACCACGCTTTCTTCGCCGGTCCCCTGTGTCGTCCCCTGCGTCTGCTGGCTCGGGATGTTGGTCGTCGCTTGGCTGGGCCTCGACGGCAGTTCGCTCGTTCTGATATCCACGGCGCTGGCCATGATGCCCCCCTCCTCCTGCTGGATCTCGTTCTCCCAGTTGCTGGAGTACACCACCGCTGCAAAGCCCTCCAGGTCACGCACCTGCTCCATCTCCTGGAGATACTCGTTTGGCATGCCGTTGCCAATCACATGCGCCTGCCTGGTGAGCACCGAGAGGATCTTGGGCAGCAGCACGACCTGCGAGGTGCGGGGCTCCGACTGCGCGAGGTCCGGCTTATCAAAGGCCGCCGACGCGAGCTTCTTGTCCACCAATGTGGAGAAGCCTGCGTCGAGCAGGAGGGTGAGTACGTGCGTGAAGGAGGGGGACTCAATCAGGTCCGAGGTCTCATCGAGGAGCCTCCTGACCGCCGGCGACGACGCAGGGGACTGGGATGTCGTGCTTTCGGACAGCATGACGGTGCTCTCTTCCAGGATGCCGGACTCGCGGAGGACGTGGTCTTCCTTGTCGCGTGGCGGCAACAGATACGGCAGCCATTTGGCCTTGCGGCGCTCCTCGGGCGTCGCACCCTCGACGTTCTTGCGCACCGCGAGGGTGAGCTCGGAGAACTGCTCAAAGCTGAGAAGATCGCGCGGGCTGAGATGGCCAAAGACTTGGCGGACGGCAGCCTCGACACGCTTGCCAATCTCCTTCCATCCCTCATTCAGAAGCCACCAGCTAAATGTCAAATATCGGCGGTTGGTTTCAAAGTCATTGCCGTAAGGCTCGAGGCCGTCGTCGTCGTTATTCTCTAGGCTGATCGTCGCCTGCGCGGCACCTGTCGCAAGTGAAATGACGCTCGACAAGTAGCTGCGCCGACCGAGGAGGTTCAGTTGGACCCTCGTCAGCATTGTCAAAAGCGCAAGCGTGTACAGCAATGTGAACGCTCTCGTGATTGCTGTCCAGCCCCAATGTCAGCAAAAGACGCACCCTTATCGCTCTGGTCGGTGTCCATCCACTCACAGCTAATCGTCAAGTCATCCCACAGCTGCCTCTTGGTCTTCCTGGCCTTCTGCGCCGCCGCCGCGCTCGCAGCCCCTCCGTCCTGCGCAGCTGTACCCTCCCCGGAGGTGGCGGCCGCGCTGGGCACCGTCATCTGGCTCGCGTGCAGCCCGCTCTCGCTCTGCACGCCACTGCTCACCACACTGCGGCCATCGTCGTCGGCGGTCATTGTGGTGTCCGCGATGCTCGGCGGGCTCACGCTTTCGGCGCTGCCGCTCTTGACGCTCTTGGTCTGACCCTTCATCTTCTGGATCTCATACGTAATCTTTTCCGTGTTCATAGCCTCGAGGATGCTGGTCGTCGCGGAGGGGAGGAGCGCGAGGACGGTGAAGGTGCAGTCTTCCTGGTTCTGCTCGAATCGGCGGCGGAGGCTGTGTGAGGGGAAAGTTGTCCACTGTCAGTTCTTCGTGTCATCTCTTTGGGGTTGCCGGTGGCGGGTGGGTTGGGATGAGAGCTCACTTCTCTTTCGCGATGCGGTCGCTGCTCATGCGCTCCCGCGCATCGTTGATCTTGCCCAGGACATAATTCGTCACCACGTATCCTGCACCAACGACTCCCACGCCGATGGCGAGAGGCGTCCTATTCCGGCGGAACCATCGCCGGGTTGCGTCGAACATGGCGTTTGCGCTTCCAGCGACCCGAACTCTGGGTCGCTCTTGTTCTCAAAGCTTTGGGTGGAATGGTAGACCAAATGAGGCACAGAGCTCTGTGTAGGGCCTGACCGCAATTGAGAATGCAGCAATACCCCCAAAAACCAGTGGTGTGAATTAAAATCCAAAGCAAAACTCTCCGAACCCAAGGGGCAGAATCATATGAAGAAGAGAAAACCGGGGTTCGCTAATCCCCACGAAATTGGCATCTGAGAAGGAGCAATGTCTGGATCACCAGGAAGGCTGGTCGGCGAACGTAATGACTGTTGGGGGGCAATTAAGCAGAGAGACAGAGGGCAAGGTAGCTCTCCGAAAGTGTCGTGGTGGACCGTGATTACCTCGGCCCAGCCACACCCACGCGATAGAGACCACGGCACACGTTGACGGCTGAACACGCATCACGCTCCATGACTGGCCCGTGGCAGGCGCGGCCCTGTGGCTGGAGCGGACACCCGCGGCGGGCCACTGTAAAGAGAGCGCGGCACCTGAAGCGGCACCTCCGTCACTGACCTGACGGTACCTTGGGTTTACAGAAGGTGAGGTAGGTAGCCCGCTCTATTAGTGTACGTACTGACTACGTGTGCTGCAGCCGCCTTTCTCCCCGGGACCCATGACCGGGAGCCTTTGGGCAATGCAAAGTTCGGGGTAAACGCATCCCTGCCACCTAGCGCCAACTGCCCCCCTCATCAGGTTCCCCTTATCGGGGCAGGCTGCGGCGGTGGTGGGCGGCACATCAGTCTGCCCCTCAGCACCCAACACAGAGGTCCATCTTCTGACATCCGAGGGGGGACGTCCAGTAATTCCATCCTCAGAACGTTATCATCGCCCCTTGAAGCAGTATCGTCACCGAACCCTCAGCCTACGACGGACGCAAGAAATATCGAGCATACCTACCTCCCCGCACACGATGCAGCAGACAAATCCCCCAGAGTTTATCCTCGACGCCTTTGCGGACCCAGCATCCGTCCGGGACGTCGTCAAAGGTACCGTCTTCCCTCATTCCCATGGCCTCGGTTTCCCACCCCGCCAGACGTCATCTACCTCAACGACACGACGAGAACACATCGCCTTCGCGCCACAGGCGCAACAACCTCTATCCCCTCCCCCGCCAAGATCATGTCAGAATGGACAATAACTAACATTTGAAAACGGCAGGAATCCTCCACACAATCTTCTTCCACCGCTTCTTCCCCGCCGTCGTCCCCTACACCCGCGAGGTCCTCGACCTGACCCTCCCCTACGTCGACGACGTCGAGCTCGAGACGATGATCGAGCAGCGCGCCACCGCCCTCGTCCGCCAGCTCGATGCCGAGCGCTCCTCCACCAACACGGCCAGCGGCGGCAGCGGCGGGCGCGGCCAGCTCAACGTGCAGTTCTTCGAGAAGAAGCGCCGCAAGGCCTGGCTCATGCGCGGCGACGAGGAGGTGTGCTGGGAGCTGTGGACCGTAAAGGTTACCGTCGCCGAGCCTCGAACAGAGACCGGTATGTTTCCCCCCTTCCCGCTTGTGACAGATGAGCGTGGAAATTCGGGATGTAGGACACGCTGACGATCTTGCTACAGAGAGGGCTAAGGTCCGCAAGGCCATGGAACAGACGCTCATGACGACGGTTATGAAGGTCATCACCTTTGTCAACGCCCGCAAGGATCATATTCCCCCGATAACCACGCAGGGCTCGAACCCGTTCCCGTATCAGATCAACATCAACCAGAAGGAAGGGGGCTGGGCCACGAGGATGGGCATATATTGACACGTTTCACGATACCCGGGGCATGAGGACGATTCGGAATGCGTGATGAACGGGCTTGAGCGGCGGCAACTGCTTAACTGACTCTACGGAAGCGAATATACGAGGAAGCATTTAATGAAAGCGGCGTTAGGAAATATATGGGCTGTGGGCATAGACTTGTCGGATTTTGGACTAGAGCAAATCAACATGATACCCGTTTCTGAGTAGTCTTTCGTCCGAAAATCGCGCATCACTTCACCGTTGGATGGATTCTAAGAAGGTATGGCCAAGAGCATGCGGAAGAGCGGCCAAGAGATCCTTCCATCTAAAAAATGTCACATTTGGACGAGGGCGAACACAAGAGAGCAGACTGAACAGTTTAGTGCAATCATCTGACCAACTCAAAGAATGTGATGATGGCTCATACTAGCATTTGACACTAAGTGTCCTCCGTGTGGAGGGGAGCTAATCTGCGACGCATCCAAACAACATTTTTCGTACAACAAAAAACACACAAAAAGCCATTCGGCCAAAAGCACTCCCCGCCAATCCATAGTATAGTAGCCTTTGCTTGATCCTGTCCGCCGCGCATATCAAGGTCGAGTGGCCTTGGGAGAAAAAAACAGACCCAAATGTTCCTACCAGAATCATGTCCCCAATAAGCCAGTATGTGCCGCTGCTTCTTCATTATCATAAAGCAACAATCATGGACAAGAAAAATAAGCCGCGGAGCCCGTATCAGACATTAGTCTTTAAAGTCAATCCAGCCCTGGTTTTCCCGCTCCATTATCGTGTGGTCGAAACAGTCGAACGCCTGAGCATCGGACGTTATGCCAATAAGTATGTTCATACATCGTAACGGTCGTCATGTCTCAGCATCAATGAGACGAAAAAGCCTCATGGGAGAGATTAGAATTGCGTGGTGTAGCTTCGTCCAAAAGCAGGCTTGCTGGGCTTGGAGCCTGACTGCTTGGGCTGGGAGCCCGAGCCGATCTTCTCAAAGCCCTGCAGAATGTCGAGCCCCGAGTACTCGTTGGGGTCGTCCATGAAGTCGGTGGTGTCGAATGTGAACGAGGGCCAGTCGCCCTCGGCGGCAACCTCGTAAAAGGACGAGGAGATCTTTGTTGGTGAAGGGAATCTCCACTGGGAGGCGCTGTCGCCGCCCTTGATGGGAGATGAGAGCCCATCAAACACCTTGCTGGGGGTTTCCCACATTGCAGAGTTCTGCGCGGGGGCCTTCAGGAAGGGGGTGGAGATGGCCGACTTGTTAGAGTCTGTCGCCTCGGCCAGAGCGCTGGCAGAGTTGGTGCGCTCAATACGCGGGCGCTTCACCGACTTCTTGGATGGTGACTCTTGAGGAAGGCCGTCGAAGAAGTCGTTGTCCATGTCCTGGAAGATGTCGAAGTCACCGGCAGCCATCAGATTGTAGTTGTAGATGTTCTCGTCCAGGTTGAAGGCGGGGCTCCATGGGGCGTTGCCGTCACCAGTGCCGGCCATCTTGCGGAGTGGAGACTGGAGCATCTGGCGGACATGGTCGCGGTGAAGACGGAGGTTCGTGTTGGGCGACGCAGACGGCGGTGCCTTGGTGGGCGGCTTCAGCTTCATAGCCGGAGTCAGCGGTGGCAGCATCTGTCCCTGCTGGCGGAGGGGCGACGAGGACGGTGGGGCGAACGCGTTGTATGACCGACCCTTGCTAGGGCTGTCGTAAGAGGAAGCGCGCAAGCGAGCGATCTCGTCCTCGGCCCTGCCGGCACGGCTGCGCTTGCGAGGGCGGTCAGCCTCCGAGGTGAGGATGCCGGTCTTGGGCTGCCGCAGCGCCGAAGACTCGAGCGATGAGATGTAGCCGCTGTCGTCCATGGAGGCGAACTTCCTCTTGTGGGACTTGGTAATGGAGGAGAATTGGCCGCGGCCGGGCGGCGGAGGCGTGCGGCTGCGGGGCTCCATGTGCCGCGGAATCGGCGGTGAAGAGTGCATCGTGGGCGGCAGGGGAGAGCAGTCCTGATCGAGTCCCTTGTCGTGTCCATCCTCGGGTGCGGCCGAGTCGGAAACGGGAATGGTCGCGTCGGATGAGAATTCAACGGCCACGGTAGCCTGAGACGTGGGCAGAGGCGGCAACGTCGCGTGGTTGATGGGTGCCGGAGGCGGCAGAGTCGGCTCCTGGATAGGGACGTTGACCGGTCTCGAGGGCTCCATTCGGGTCGACATGACGGGGACGTTCTCGGCGGTAGTCGCGGTCTTCCTCGCCGGCTTATCCTTCATGAACTGCTGCTCCATGCCCTCCTGGATGGTCCAGTAGTTGCCTTTTCCTGGGTCGTCCTTCGGCCGCTCCACCTTAATGAAGGCTTTGTGAAGACTGAGGTTGTGTCGAATGCTGTTCTGCCATCCCGATTCCTCCGCCTTGTAGAACGAGTACGTGTCGGAAATCCACTTGTAAATCTGGGCGAGGGTCAGGCGCCTTTGAGGAGACCGGAGAATGGCCATCCCGATCAGAGTCGCGTAGCTGTGGCCCGGTTTCGTCCCGTCGTCGAGGATCGGAGGAAAGGAGTCGTGTGGCGGCAGGCCGGACTCATCGGCCTTGACCTTCTTGAGCGGTCTTGATTCCTTGATAGGGGCGGCCTCCATGAGTGTGCGCTTGCCTGGTGCCTTGTGCATGTAGAACTGGTCAAAGTTGATTGTTGGCGGCGCGGGATACAGCTGAGGGTGGACGTTTTCCTTGCCGAACCCGGCGGCGAGATCTACTACGGGTGGCTTTTGCGCGACGGTCTTGAACTTGGAGAGGTAGGGCTTCTTGTGAAGCGAGTCGGTGTTTGGTGTCCTCGCCGAGGGTGGCGCCATGGGAACCATGTTGAGTCTGTTGCCTTGAGACTTCAACGGGGCTAGAGGAGATTTTTGGTTGCCTGACGATGCCTTCAGAGGCGAGTGTCTGTCGGAAGCGAGTGCTGGCGGGTTGAGGATTACGTTGTTGTTGCTAGCGGCGCCGAGCGGTCTTCTCGGAGGCTTCGATGCGGCGGGCATGGGTGCGTGGTTGATCATTGCTGTCGAGTTCTCGAAGAAGTCGTCTTGGAAGATTTGCAAGGGCTCGTGAGAGGCGGCGTAGCGTGTGGGTTTGGCCATGTCGGCCGATTACTAGACGTGGTCGATGTCTCCAACCTGGGTGAAGTGCTGGGTTTGGGTACGGGTAGTGGGCTGAAAGTGGGAGGGCATGTCAGCGCGCCGCAAGGCATCAGGTTAGATAAGTAGTCGCGGTGTGCGGTCGTGAATCTCCCGGGCTGACAGGGCAGGCTTCCAAGGTTCTTGACCCGAACGGGGTTTCGCATGATTGAAGGGAGGAGAAAGAGAGAGGAGACTCATGGCTCACCTTGGTCGGGTCTAGACTCTGGAAATGACTTGTGGGTCGTGAATGCAAGGGGGGGTTTTGGCGGTCAAATTGTACAGCGAAGCAACGACTCGCGATCTTGACCGACGGATCGATAGACTGAAGATGCGATATCTGATGGGCGGTGGTGATGTGTTGTTTTCGGGAAGGCGAACGATGAGGTGCGGTGAGTGTGTGAGTATGAGTGGTGGTGGTGATGTTGATGGTGTTGTCGTTTGCGAATGCGTGTGAGTGCGACAGAGACTCTTGTGGCTGCAAAAGGTTGAAAAGAAAAGAGGGGATATCAGGCACGATAGCACGCGAGGGAGGAGGGTAGGCAAGATGTAATAGGCGGCGGCGGCAGAGGCAGAGGCAGCGGCACAGCGGGCAGTGAGGAGAAGTCGGGTACTTCCAAGATAAGAGAGGCAAGTGTTAAGCGTGGTTTAGTGTGTGAGCGAAGGTGGTGGTGGTGGTGGTGGTGGTGGTGGTGTGGGAGGGTCGCGGCGGCAGTGGGAGGATAAGGTACTTAGTAGGCTAGGTTCTGAGGTAGGAAAGGTAGGAGTGGAGAGGCCCGGGTTGCACTTGACTTGTCGAAGAAAGAGGAGGACGGCCAGCTCAGCACGCCCAGAGATGTCCGGGTGGAGCACTCTGGAGCACGGGAGGAATGGGCGATTGGACGAGAGGAGCGTGGGCTGTGACACGACCGACCAAGCTAGGGTACGCCGAAGGTGGCAGCAAGGGTGTGTGGTGTAAAGTGCAGACTGGACCGGGATGCGGATGCAGGGAGGGTGAGGGTGGATGGTGTGTGGTGAGCGAGCGTGAAAGTGCAGCTTGATATCGACCGGGGTGCGCTCTCCATCCCAGTGTTCCTCGCTCGCACACTCACTCCAGTCTCGTCAGTCCAGAGTCAGAAGAAGCGATGCAATGCGATGCGCCGCGATGGATGGCGACCGTTTGTTGGAACACGCCGACTCTCCGGGAAGAGTCTGAGATGCTGCGAACGGCCAGCAGCGAGCGAACGGTGTCGGGGGGTCGGTGCTCTCTCTTCTCGCCTCTGGCTCTGGCTCTGACCGTAAACTGTCAGATGGCGTCGAGGCAGAGCGTTTGTCCCTGCGTTTGCTTGACCGTCGCGAATGGCTTCGCGGTCGCGATCGTGGTTGTCGCAGGCGGCGGTGCGGTCTCTTGCAGCACGCTTCCAACGCCGTCCGTCCGGCTCCAGTTCAGGTCGAGCGTGTATGGTCACTGGCGGTGCTGACAGAGAAGAAGAGATTCTCAGCTGGCTCTCAAGTCCCAACAGGGCTCCTCCCAGGTTCAGGCTTGTCAGACTTCAGGCTCGGTGGGGAGGGGTGTGCGCGCGGGTTACGTCCGGCAGAGAACTAGAGACTAGGTAGAGAGAGAGAGGAGCCCCAGGTGACGACGATTGTACGAAATGTGAATGGACGAGTTGACGACGTGGACAAGACGGGAAGGCTATGCATTGCACATATGCAAGCAGGTTTTGCAGTTCATGCGAGACTCCGTCCACGGACCCGCCTTTCAATCGTTCAATCAGTAGGTTTTTTTGCCCACCTCAGACTTACTTTCGTTTCGTGCCGTCCACGGAGTGTTTCCAAACGCTGCTGGTTCTGGCGGATGCCCCTCTGCACCGTTCCGGGATGGACGCTGGAGAAAGGAGAAAAAAAAAAAAAAGCTGGAGTCGTGATGCAGCTTGACAGGCCGTGAATGGCGCTGCTGCATGCAAGGACCGGCCGGGGAAATACTCGAGCCAGCAGAGTGGATGGTGTGGGCAATGGTGTAAAACTGTGATATCGCTTCCACCTTGCCGATTGACCTCGCTCCAGCATGTTGGTGGTGCTAGCAGCACCTGTATTCGTACGGTGGGTGGCGGCCGTTCGTCGCAGACCGTCTCGAAACCACCAGACGTCAAAGAAGGACGAGTGACTTGAGCCCAGCTGGTAATAGCGCAAGCCTCCCCAAAAGACACCATATGCTCGCCTTTGCTTCCTCTGGCAATGGTTCAAAGAGCTAATTGGGCTATTCGGTCATGGCATGAAAGTGGTCGTACGGGCTAAGCGCCCGTCTGGCCATCAATTTGACTGATCTGCAGCAGCAAAAAAGAGCTTCCTATCGGGAAGGTGGAGAGCACGCAACTGAAAGTGTGGGAGTGTGCCGTTTTCTGTCTCGCTCTGCGACGACGTTAATCTTTGCCGTCTCTCTCCAACGCATCTCTTCCTCACTCTTTCATGTGTGGCGTCCTCGTTTGGGGCCTCTGTCCTGGCCTCTCATGCGCTGCTGCCGGGATTGATTGGGTCAAGGACTGAAGCAAGAAGTCATGGAATGTCGTTGGCGCGTCCAGGACGCGTCCAGAAAAAACAACAAACGCGTGCATCTCTGCCAATCAAAGGCGTTACGTCACATGACTCCATCTTCTATTGGCTGCGGGCTCAGGCGCCTGAAACTGGGTGGTCCCGACCTATCACCGACCGCAAGCCACGGATACCGCTGAACGTGCGGACGGGATGGACGGCGAAACCTTTTTTTTTCTCGTCTCATTGAAAAATTCTGTAAGGGCAGATGAAATTTCAATTTTTTTTTTTCTGTCCTGCTTAAACGGTATCCGTAATTCAGCTGGCGTTCTCACAAATGTCTCGCGACGATTATCCCCGTTGTGAGACTTGAACTGAGACCCCAAGACCAGGTCTTACGCTGGCCAGATCGTCAGGTACGGAATGCACCCGCCGTCTCACTATTCCATGATGATATAAGGCTGTCGGGGTGATGATGCTCGTTCGATTCGTTTGCCTCTATCATCTCATTTTCATGCCCGTTCCGCGGGCTCTGGGCCTTTGGTTGTGGCCGGAAATTCGAATTGCGCCTGGAATATCAAGCAGCAGCCCAGCTTGTCGAGCTGCGCAGCTCGGGCCTTTAGGGGATCCCATCAAACCTCACCATCATCGTCCCGTCATCCCAGCTGGCCCCGAAATCCCAGGCCGACGGACTTCTGGAACCGAGGCCATGTCCGTGACATTCATGGGTCATCTTCCCAAGGCGTCCCAGGTCGAATTATGACCAGAGTGACTCGAGCCTCAACGCAGGGAGCATGTTGGAGAGTGGCCGAGGCCGGTGCCTAGTGGTGATTCGTGAATGCACTAACAGAAAATTGCACGGATGTACGTTGAGAGAGACTGAGAGAGGCCCAGACGTGGGGACTGGGACACCCAAGAGGCTAAAGCGAGACTATCCGTAAGGTAATCGTAATCCACGGCGGATAAGCGGTAGCCATTTAAGCAATCCTTGCCCTGAGCGGAAAGGCAGCCTCGGGTGCAATGCAAGTGTCGGAGTGAGTGTGACGAATTAGCATGCCGTGTCCAGATGGGCTCTCGTGAACCGCGTGGCGGCCTCTTTCCAAACGGGCTGATTGTCTATCAATCACAAGTAAACGACTCAGCCATCGCGGATCGAGACCTGGGGAGAGGGGACGACGACTGGGACCTAATTAGAGACCAGAGTCACCAAAACAGATCGGTTTAATGGCAGGCGGGTTAAAGTTGTTTTATGTCTCTCGCAGCCTGCGCGCCGCAGCGCCAATTGCGACGCCTCTGCTGCGACATGTGTCTCTCCACCGGCGGCGAAACCTTGGAGGGGTGTTCACGGGTTCAAGGCCGGCCGAGAAAGGTACTTCGTACGGGAACGAGGTCTCAAAACCCAAGACAGTATCCCATCATCAGGGCCCAGTCTGCTCGCCAGGCACAGCGGCGCTGGCCACTGGCAGAGAGGCATCTGACACTAGTCATGATACCTGCCGCCTCAGGGCCGTCATCCGTTGAGTGATCATTTACTGCATACCTACATACACATCACAGTTGCCGTTCGCCGTTCAAGACGAAGGCGATGCGGTGCGACGCAACGCAACTCGACATGTCATTTGAGACCCCAGACACGGGCAGACAGACAGCCCTGAGGGTGCTGAGGCACGGTCCACCGTCTGATAACATGTGTGCAGCAAGTACGTACCTCCGTACATAAGGCACGCAGTACTTAGTACGCCGAACCTACCTTGACGGGAACGGAAGCGATGGGATGGGATGGGATGGGATGGGGAGGAGGAGGAGAGGAGCACTGGACGTGACATCATCCTCTGCACCGGCAAGGCCAATCCCTTCACACACATGTTCTCGCTCTTCTCTTCCAGAAACCTCGTGTCTCTCTGCCCGTGCCCGGGCGCGCCCCCGGCTGCCCGTCCCCAATCAAACCGTTTCCACCTCCAAGAGGCCCATTGGCTGGGGCTGGATGACAGTGTTTCAACCAGAATTGGGACCAACTCCCAGAGCCCCAAGGAGTGTTCCTCCCACCAGATCCACCACCACCACCACCACCTCATTCTCGAAGCCACTTCCCAGTTCAAGCAAGTCGTACACGGCACGGCGCACTACGTACTGCCCAGTGCCCACACCTCTGAAAGTCTACTGCGATGGAGCTGCTCAGCGCTCACTGGCCAGACATCGTGCAGGCGGCCTGGTACCTGACAGAGCCCCTCCCATGTGAATTCCACCACCAGAATTGTGCGCATGTGGCTCACAAACGGCGAGGGGTGGCCCCCGTACCTGCCGTACCTGGCCAGTGGCGTGCCTGGCGCAAACCGGGAAGTGCACCTCACCAAGCTTCGAGCTCTCCAAAGACCCCCATCGTCCAAGGTTCAGCCCAGTCGTTGCTCCCTGTCAGTCGATCTTCGCATAAGATGCAAATCTTCCCAACGGGAGATATCCCATCTCGCACATCAATGACAACGCATCTAGCTCGCCCCGAATTCTGACTCTTCTTGCCCTATTTCGGCATGATTCCCCTCTCGACTAGGTCGACTTTCAACTTTGCCTGGGCCCTGGAAAAGAAGTTGGGCAGAAAAGAACACCCAAGCATCAAGGGGAAAAAAGTCTGTGTGCTCCATCATCGAGATCTCTCACGGAATCCCCTCCGATCATCGAGCATTTTTCGCTCCTCCCAGGCTCTCCCTCCCCCCGTCCCCTCCAGCTTTCCAGCTGATATGATGGAGAAATTAACGCTGAAAATATTTCACGAGAGCAAGAAAGTTACTCGTCATCCTCTTACCACCTTGTCCCATCAAACGCAGTCCGGTGTCCAATGAAGCCCCCGGCCCGTCCAACTGCCAGCTCAGTCGTCAATGGAACATTGAAATGCACAAACCCAACCGCGGGCCACCACCCGCGCGCCGTCGCTACACACTACTGTGACTAAGGTACCTTACTCTATTCTACCTGGCAGGATACAGTAGCAGTGTCAAGGCGCTGCCCCATCTCCCCTCTTCATCCTTCTCGTCTCCTTCTCTTTCTCTCCCCATCATCTCCTTCGCGTCGCTTTCTTGCTGGGCCCCCTGGAGCGTGTATCCCTGCCGCCCTGATATTAATAGTCCTGTCCTTGATATACCCGCTCAAAGTGCCGGCCGTCCTTCCTCCTCCTCCTCACAGAGTCCCGTCCCAACCCATCCAACCGTCCTCTCAGAGTGCCAGAGGGCCGTCACTTCTGTCCACGCCTTGGTCCTTGCACGCCGGTATCTTAGCGCACAATGACCCAGACCACATGCGCAGAAGACCGGGCCTGCCTTACCTTATCAACTCACTCCCATCAAACGGCCCCATCTGCGCCCATGCGATGCGACGGTCCCGTATCGTCAGACAAACCCGACAAGTTGTCTCTTCAGGAATGCCAAGGCAGGCAAGGCAAAGCAAGGCGAGGCAAGGCGAGGCAAGCCGCAAGCATTGGGCACCGTACCATGTAAAAAGAACGTCAGCGCATTGTTCGTCGTCCGTCCGGCCATCCGATCCGTCGTCGAGTCTGTGATCCTCGACATCCCAGAAGCATTGACGACCAAAGTTGGCACGCTCAGATCTCATCCACCGTTCCATTGCTGAGCTCCCCAACAATGGACAACGCATAGTCCGTACGGAGGACCCTCAACTGTTTCTTTCATCCCAAGTCCTTGAATTCGTTTCTTTTGCCTTGGATTTTGTTTTTACGCACGAAAGGGCTGGACTGGGACCCGGCATTCGCCTCCAGTCTTTTGTCTGTTAATGATATATCAGGACCCATTCAGAATAAGCAAACATGGAGTCCATCGTCCGATCTCCGGCCCATTGACCAGGCCCTCTTGCGCCATTCAGCTTATCTCACTCAGCCTCCTTCTCTGCCCCTCACTCCGGTCTTCTCTCAATAGCTCAAAAGCAAAAGACCTCGGTTTGCACAGGAGGGACACCATCGTTCGAGCTAGAGAGCGCACCCAAAGAAGGGGGACGAAAAAAGAAGAAGGTCCAAAAAAGCCGCTCCCTTCCTTCGAGAATTCGGCGCCTCTTTTCCAAGGACCGCCACCCCGGACCCTTTCGGCCCTCCCAAGCTGCAACCACACAGACTCGGAGGACCGAACGCACACACTTCCAAACAGGCCGACCTGACCAAACGGCGGCCAACTACTCCCACCGCCCGATTGGCCCCGAATAGAAGCTCGTCAGAACTGGAGCTAGGTGAGCTTGAATCTGGAGCTTGTAAAGGTAGGACAGAGGGCTAGCTTCAGCTCTTGCATCCCACCTCGCCCGGGTTAAACGATCGTCCCCGTGCATCTGTTTCAAGTCGGTATATAGTGGTGTCGTTTCCTCTGACCGTGACAGCACCGCCGGGTCCAGGTCCCATGCAGCAGAGAGTCCCACGGGAGGAGAAAAAGCACGTCCCCTTCTCAACGTGTCGTACATACAGATCCTCCCCCAGGGACTTACATGACTCTAAAAGTCCCTCTTTCTGAAAGGATACTTTGTACGAATACACACGGGCAGTCGGTCCTCTGTGCTCTGCATATGTATCCCGTAGATCCACCCCCGTGTCCTTCTTCATGTCGCCTGCTCCCCAAGCTCCTAGCCGACTGCAACCGTAGAATCAGCCTAGTTTCTCCAAGATCCGCCTCTCTCGAGCCCCGGAAAGTTCTGTGTGGTTGGTGTGCCCTGCGTACAGCTCTCGCCTCCTCCATATCACAGATGCATCTACCGTTAGCTTCTGACCTCGCGCCTACATTAGCCTGACACTTTCAACTCGTCTTGCCGTGAACTCCGTGAGACCAAAGAATCATGCAAGAAATCGCACACAAAAAACGTTGACACACGCAGACGTAGAGTACACTAGACGGGCTCTGATGCGTGCATCATGTCATCAGGCACTCATCCCGCAACGACATGTCAATAAACACACGACACCTCCAACACGTCCCAAGGCGCGCATATCTTCAACAGCAGCATCGTACGTGGAAAAAAAACTTACAACTTGCTTTGCACTGATGCTTCAAAAAAAAGATCTCAACAGAACCCTGACACTAACATACACGACACACCCCTCACTTCCAGAAAACGGCACTAAGAAAGATCCGATCGTACGTGTAGCGTAGACAAGAAAAGCAAAAAAGCAAGACGCCATCCGCCATCCGCCATCCGCCATCCGCCATCCGCAACCCCGCGCGCGCGTGGGTGGCCCCAACCTAGAGGTCCGATCACCAGCTTCCTTTCTTTCCCTCTCTCCCCCTCTTCCCCCTCGCAGGTGATGAAGCAGCACTACTTCCCCCTCCAACCACCGGATTTTATTCCGTGTGCTCGTCATGTCGTCGATACTAGGGAGGGAGGCCCAGAGAGAGTCCGCGCTCCCGAGCTCTCTCGTCTTGGACCCCGTCGATCGAAAGACAAAAGCCCGCCGCCTGAATAGAACCGCCCTAGAAATAGCTTTTTTTCTGCGCCACACGGGTAGCAAGCGCTGATCCAACCCAGCTCGAGTTCCTTTGTTTGACACGACGGACTGAGACCGCACCTCCCTCCCTCCTCTCCGTGCCAAGACTCTGAGATAAAGAAGAGAGGAAACGTGCTGAGGGGGGTTTGCTAGTGTTTGATGGGCCTACGTAGACGTACGTAATCTCGAGCTTTTGAACGCATGGGATTTTGAATAGCCGGTGGCGGCCGGGTTAGGACAATGGGTTTCGGGGTCCTTTGAGACGTGGGCATCTGGCTTGGTAGTAATATTCTTTTGAATATAGTTCGAATGAGAGAGGGGGAAAGGTCTGAGATGGCATTGAACGAACTTCTGGGGTGTCACTCGAGACACGTTGGGACGGATGCAGAGTCTGCGGGAAGCACTGTCTTTGCTTTGGGCTGCTGACATCCCTGACGTCCATCTTGTTGTTCCTGTAACCGAAAGCTATCGGGCACAGTCACGATGAGTCGCATGTTGACATGCTGCGCTGGCGGCACGGATGGCTGGTTTGGACGGGCGGACATCGTGAGTTGTGACCCAGGGCATAGCTTGTTGTTTTCTGAGCAACGCTTAGCTTCGTGAGGTCTCGGCCCTGGAGCTCGGGGGACAAAGTGCTTGGGCTGCAATGTCGACGCTGACATGTTATCGGCATAGTCTCTGATATTATGTTCTTGCCTTGCTGTTTATGAACCACACTGCGTAAGGCGACTTTATTACTCGTCACTCTCACATGAGATTTGACCTGAGTCCTGTCCACTGGATGTTTGTAGGTAAGCTTGTCCACAAGCATCCAGCCTCCTCACTCTTCGTCATAGAGTGACAGCCGGCTTGTGTCAACAGCGAGCTGGGCCGTGAAAGCGTACGGCCTGTCAAAACAAGCATCCCACCTCGTCTCCCCGGACGCCCAAAACCTCTCCAACACGTGCTTCGCCGTCAAGGGCACATGGGTCCCGAGATCACGGCTCAGCTCTGGCAGCTGCCTCGAAACAAAACGGCGCATCGCCGGGTCGCCGTGTACAGCTTCCACCCCGAGCAGCACCACGGGCCAAACCAGGAACCGCTCCATCTTGGGAGACGAGAGCGCTTCCTGCAGGTGGCTCTTTAGGATCTGGCCGTGCGTTGCGCATATGTCTCTGAGCAACGTCGTAGTTGGGAGGACGGAGATGCTCTGTAGCGAGAGGACGCAGTACAAAGCCACGGCAGCTTTGTAAACCGCCCCCAAGAGCGCCCAGTCTGCCATAGACGATGGCGTAAGTTGAGGTTTACATTCAGCCCACTCTTCCGGCGAAAAAGCATGAATGCGCTCTAGCATTTCATGTGCCTCCTGGTCATGATTTTCGGGCCTGGACCTCAGAGCTCGTGACCGGAGGTGGTTGATCCTAATCAGCTCCCCATACAGCGACAGAGGGCACATTTGAAACGGCGACGACGACGTAGCGTATTGATCAACGATAAGATCCAGAGCATCAAGCTGGAGCCCCGTCATGGTAAGGTCTGACGCCGGGCATGTCGTGTTCCCAATCACGGCGATGCTGTGCGAAGGGGGGCGGGTCAGCATCTTGCACGATGGGGTCTCGGATGGCAAGCGACGTACGACCAGAGGACAAGCAACAGCGGCTCCAGCCTCCTCGACCCAGCCATTGCGCGGAAGCCCCCTCGGAGAGAGACGATTCTGTGGACGCCTTCCATGTGGCAGCGCCAGTTGAGAGAATTGCCGTTCTGGACCTGTAGTGACTGTTGGCACCTTTCTCTGTTGATAGATAGATATAGAACTTACATCGGCAAGCAGAATGGTCAATATGCCTGCAATCACCATGTCGCTCGTCTGCTCGTCTTGCGCGTTGAGATGCTCAGTCAACGAGCGGACTGCGAGACCCCAGTAGGTGTAAAACCTCTCGGACAAGACCATCCTGGACTGGATGTCGCTCCGCGTCCGGTTGAGTCGGTGGCTCAACGTCATGCAGACCATGCCGAACTGCAAGTACTCTGGTGCCCTCGCCCCCACGCGGAGGTGCCTGTCCGTGAGAGGGCAGATGTGCGGATTTCGCCCAAACTGGTGGATCGGGACCAGGTCTTGGTAGATGCACGAGTTGACTGCGATGGAAATCAGCCTGGGCTCGTGAGATAAACGTTTCGAGGGGACGGCTCACAATACTCGGCGGCTTGAGGCAAGGCGCAGACGTCGGTCTTCATCGCGAACCAAGGCACGTAGCTAGTCCTCACCAGGACCTTACTTCTGCTCGCGACGTTGTTGACCTGGCATCTCTTCTCCCCGTCTGACTGACGGTTGCTCTTCCTCCTGCGACCCCTCGACACGACTCTCCCGGGTGCGAGCCACTCGAGTCTCATCGGCTTGACGTCGCCGTACCCGGGACACTCGACACCGGCGTTCGAACACCGCCTGCACGCCGGCTCTGTGAAGTCGCACACGAGACACCGGCGACGACACTCCCAGCAGTGGCGTTTGCGTCCGCGACTATCCTCCATCGCGGGTGTGTTTGGTGCAGGGTTGAACTTCAATTTGAGCAATGCCGCCTCGACAGAAACGAGACTTTGTTAGTGACAAAATATCCAGGCTTAGTCTCCAATCTGACGACAGCTCCTAGTTCTTGGCTAGACCAATAAAAATGCCGCGACCGATCTGAGCCCCTTTCCAAGTTGATGTCAGCGATTGACGTTCGCTTGGCACCAGAAACTGCGCCGTCCATTTTACGAACTCAATGGACTCTGTTTTGCTGGTGACCTTGTTTGCTTCTGCTTCGATTTATAGAGGAGCATATATCTCGACGTCATAAACGATGGTCATCTCAAAATAACGAGCTTCCTATTCATCACCCAAAAACGGCATATGAGCTTTACTCGCCTATCAGGAATGTAAGTCTTTTCTCCATATCACAAACGGCTTCAATCTCGTCCGCCACACTAGTGTTATTGCCGAATTACCGAAATCTCTAAAATCTAAATGAGGTGTATCGCGCGAGGGGAAGAGCCCGGTAAGCCCCTTCTATCTAATTACACGAAGGACTCCGCAAAGGCAGCAGAAGGAAGCCACACAAACTTGACATGGAGCCTCAAACCCCGAAACTTGTCAAGCGGTAGAAGTCACGCCGCTTGGCCACTTCCATAACGTCTCCAACACACATAACCCGAAGGTCAAGTATTAGATGTTATAACTGCATCACTTCGCTTGAACGGGGGCAGGCAAAAGCGAAAAGCTCTGCTCGCCCCGTCCAACCGAGCTCGTCGAACGATCCCTCAACTTCAGGCTCTCCCCCCGAACCGTCCTTTTCCTGCGGAAAAATATCCCAAAGGTGAGGACGTTGGCCGTCTTGGCCCACAGAGACCTCGCGTCGACGTCCTTCTCCCCCACGACCTCGACGCCGTCCCGCGCGAGGTACACATGATGACCGCGCGGCAAGAAACGCCCCGGGTGCCACACGTTCCAGATCAGCGAGTTGACAAGCATCAGGCTCGCCTCGAACACGTAAAAGTAGACCTCGTACCGCAGGATGGGGCTCAGGCCGCGCAGGGTCTCCATGTCGTCGAGGTCGACCTTTGTGCTGCCCGTGTGCTCGACTAGGCGGTACACGCACCGGGCGAAGATCAGGCACATGCTCGTGTACAGCGTGGATAGCATTGTTGTTACGTCTTTGGAACGGATGTTGGTCTTGGCGACGCGGAGGTGGAAGAGTGCCGCGAGGCAGACGAAGATGACGATGAGGACGAGCTGGATGCCGAGCGCGGCGAGCGTGAGGTGGCTTCCCAGCGCCTGCTTCGCGGGCGTTGAGGAGGGGTTGGAGGAGAGGGCTACGCCGAGGGCGTTGAGGAGCTCGACGATGGCCATGAGGCCGCCGAAGATGGTCAGGACTTTGGATGGAGGGAGGGGGGCGCAGTGGGGGACGTAGTAGAAGATGCGACCGAGGACATGGTAGTTTGCGAGTTCGAGGAGGGGCCTGGAAGACGAGGGATTAACGAATGCTGCCAAAACAAACAAGCAAAAACCCCCATTCACTCACGGACAGACGTAGATAAAGACTTGGCTGAATACAAAGACCATCAGGGTCGTCTTGGTGGTTTCGCTGTACAGGTAGTGGTGCGCTCCGTACTCGCGGAGGGAGTAGCCCGCTGTGAAGAGGACGGCGCAGACCGGGTGTAGGCCGATCAACTTGAACGCTTTATAGCGGCTAAGAGGCTGTGTCAGAGATGGTTCTCGGGAAACGAAGACGTACTTACTAGCATTGCCAGATGTGAAAGACGGCCGAGATACCATATAAGGCGATGAAGATGATGGGGGCCCATTTGTTTGGCTCGTACACGTATAGGCTGTATAAGACTAAGAACCGAGTTAGCAATGATACGCTGGATGAAAATAGTCAGTGACCGTACTGGGTTCTCCGGCTGCCATGTTCAAGAGCGTGTGGTGTTTTGTTTTCTAACAAGTCGCCTGTGTGATCAGGAGGTGAACGTTCTATGGCTGCAACCGTTTGCAAAGACAAACCCAGATTCTGCGTATGAGGAACAGAGAGAAGAGCACTGCTATTATACACAAAGCCCAACCAGCAAGGCGACATCATCCTCTCGTATCGCACCGCCATCCTAACCAAAATGCCCACATCGTCGTCACTTACACAACGATACGCCTTACCCAAATAGGAAAACAAAAATGCCAAGAAACGGGATTCCAGCCCTGTTAGCACGAACCATCATTCCAAGCTAACCCCAGTGGGAGGCTACAGACGCCAAGACAGAAGACGGAGGCCTGATCAAAGCATGTCCATTTTCTGTTCAGTCTATCGAGGCTCAGATGATCTGTTGGGCAGGCTGACCAATCCCCTGCGGTTGCAGATGAATCCCCTCTGCCGCGTTTACTCTGCACCACCATCCGCGTCCTCGGGCCCGAATGCGCCGTACACTCGCAGAATGGTGGGCGAATGCTGACGTCGTAGCAGGCTGCTTGTCTACGCTTAGTACAGTATTGTTGAGCGAGTGCCATCACTCTTACCGCAAGTTACGGGCGCAAGCAACTGACAGTGTTCCAAGAACGACGCTGTATTATCAGGTTGAAGATACTGGTGATCAGAAACTACATAGAATTGCCATCAACTTGAGTCTTCGTGATAAACACATCATTCGGAGGCAGACACTTCAGCATAGGTATTAGAAACATGTGATTCAGGCATTACTATATGGGACCGCCGATCTGAGAATGTAGCGCAATTTCCGCAAACCGCCGCCTAGAATAAAATCTACCTCTCCCATCCAACCCCGGAGACTCTACAGCTCTACCTCCCACACTTGTTGGGCCTATATGGGGCCGCCTTGACTTAATCCAAAACCCGGCCTGCAGTCGCGGCACCGCTCTTGTCCCGGGTCTCCGTCTTCTTGAGAGACCTGCCCATCTGAATCTCACTCAGGAAACCGGACGGGCGCCCACCACCACCTGCCGGGGGACCAGAGGGGGCATCGCCCGCAGGAGGAGGGGGAGGGGGTGGCGGCGGGGCTCCCATGCCTGGCGGAGGCGGGGGAGGAGGAGGGGCGCCCGGGGCGTCCATGGAAGGCATGGGTGGTGGCGGTGGTGCCGACGGGGCCTCGGGGGCCGGGGCCGGAGGCGGAGGAGGAGGAGGAGCGCCAGAACTAGGCACAGGGGGAGGAGGCGGGGGAGACGTGGGGCCGCTACCAATAGCCGGGCTGACGGGGTTGGACGACGGCTTGTCACCGGTGGCCGACAAAGGTCGGGGAGGTCCCATGGTGCCGAAGAGGATGGAAGCCAGTGCCGCAGCGCTACTGCCGCCCGGGCGATCATCGTCATCGGAATCTTCGTCGTCGTCCTTGTCCGTTCCCCAACCGTCGTCGTCATCGTCAGGACGCTTGCGGGAGAAGGGTCCGGAGGGAACGGGGGCGGGAGCTGCCGGTGCAGCCTTGCTCTCCTGGGTCATGCGGTGGAAGGGGTTGGTCGAGACCTCGGGCTGAGGCGGCGCCGGAGGAGCGGCAGCTGGCGCCGCCTGCTCGCTGGGGCCTGATGTCGACTCAGAAGAGTGAGAGAGCATGCGGAAGTAAGGGTTGCGGCTCTCGTTCTCGGTAGGCGGGCTGGTAACTACAGTCGGCACGGAGGGCGGTGACGACTCCTTTTCCAGCTCCTGGCTGCTGATCTGGCTGCCACCCTGGGTAGGGGTCGACGCCTGGGGAGTGATCTGAGACGGGCCATCCTCGTCATCAGAAGAGCTGTCATCGTCGTTCAATGCCTCGAGCTGGCGCTGGAGCTCCAGTTCGCGCTGACGAGCAGCTTCGATCTCGGCTCTTTGAGCAGCGAGCTTAGACTCCTTCTCCTTGGCCTCGGCCATGGCAGCCTTCTTCTTGCGCTTCTCCTCTTCCTTCTTGAGCTTGCCAGCCTTAACTTGCTCCTCAAGAGCCCTAAGACGAGCCTCCGCAGCGGAACGCTCCTTCTCAACGTCATTCTCTGCCTCTCTAGCGTTGGCTCTGTGCAGAGTTAGTCAATACATTCTAAATGGTCATTGGTGAGACTTACTCCATCTCCTGGGTGGCACGCTGCTGTGCTTCATGTTCCCTCGCGAGACGCTCCTCCTCAGCATGCTTGGCAGCTTGCTCATCTTCGGCCCTGCGCGCAGCGTCGGCGCCATCGTTCTTGGCGCCCTTTCTAGACGGCGGTGGGGGAGGCTTCTTGCCGCCGGTTGAGGCTGGTGCCGGGGCACCCGTTTCTTCCGCAAGGCGTGCCTGGCGCTCAGCTTCGCGGCGCTCATCCTCCTCCTCGGCCTGGCGCAGCTTAGCAGCACGTTCGGCTCTTTCACGCTCCATTCTCTGGGCAGCCGTCTCACCAGGCTTACTGGGAGCCTTAATGCCCAAAGCGGCAAGTCTCTCAGCCATGCGCTGCTCAGCCTGTTGCTTGATGAAGGCTGCACGCTCTTCGGGGGTCTTGTAGGACGAGTAAGAGCCCCCACCGGCGCTCGAGGGAGTGGCAGTACGCGAGGGAGGAGCGGGGCTGTCGTGGCGAGCTGACGGTGCAGGTTCAGCGCGAGCAGCCGCGGCGGGTGACCTAGAGGTAGTGCGCTTGTCTTGGGCCCGGACGCGTGCGGCACGGCTAGATCGCTGGAGATCAAAAATGAAGTCTCTGACCTCGTCCTCGACGCCGAGAGCATCATCCCAGCGGCGCTTCTCATGCTCGTTGGTGGCGGTCGCGTTACCTTCTTTCAGGTTATCTTCAATGCCGCGGGCAAAGTCACGCACAGAGTCCTCAACATCCTTGACCATGCTCTCGTTGTTCTCCTTCTCGGTCTTGATCTTGAAATTCTCCTCCTCGAGGCGCTTGGGTCCCTCGTCGTCGAAGCTGGACTCGATCTTCTTGCCGGTCAGGGCGGCCGTGCGCTGCTGCATCATAGCCTTGGCCCTAGCCTTGAGTCTGTCAGACTCCGTGACGGCACCGCCAGGTCCGGTTCCGACGATAGGAGCAGCGCTGTTGGGGTGGGCCTTGGCGTCCTTGAGTCTGAAGAGCTCGAGCCTGGCGTCCGCAATCGCCTTCTCCGTCTTGCGCACCGCTGAAGCTAGTTCAGGGACCTTGTCTTGGAGAGTCTGGAGCTGGCGCTTGAGAGCACGTCTCTCGGCGTCTGAGTCTCCCGAGGCGAGAGCGGCGTCGGGGTGCGAGTCGATGTCGTCCTGAACCCGGCGAATACGGCGGTACAGCTCTTCGGCCTCGCGACGGTCGCGCCTGTCAAGCATATCATCTTCTTCCAGACTCTTCTCGTCAGCAAAGTCCATCGCGTCAATGAGCACCTCCTTCTCTCGGATCTTCTTTCTGAGCTGGTCGAGACTCAAGTCATCATAGGCAGCAGAAGTGGTTGGGGACTCGGGCCGGGGCGAGTTGTTGCCGACACGACGGCGGGCGGAAGACTTGTAGCCGACCTGGTCGTCATTGTTCTTGAACACAGTAGCATCCTTGCGTCCGTTGTTGTGGCCGCCAGGTGTGCCTCGGAGCGAGTGGCTCTTCATGTAGCTAACTCCAGTCTTCTGGGGCAGGAGAGCAGCGCCGGACTTGTTGCGGAACTCGGACTCCTGGCTCAGCATGGATCTGATGGTGCCGATGGACTCGTTGATGTTTCTCGTAGAGGGAGGGACAAGCTCAGGCGGTAGCTGGTTAGGCAGGGGGTAGCCGTTGAGCTTACGGTAGATCAAATGCATGGCGACCGCGAATTCATCCAGGTTCAAGCGACCCTTGTTGCCATTATCTGCCAGAGTCCAGACGCGCTCGAGGTCCGGCTTCTCCAAACCACTCTGGCCAAAGATCTCAATGGCCTGGTCACCGCCGATGAAGCCCTTGTGGAGACCGTCCCACGCCTTGAAAAGGGCATCGTAACGCTGCTTCTCATCCTTGGTGATGGCCCAAGGAATGACCGCATTACCCTGGAGACCCTGAGTGGTGTAGTTCCCCGCCTCCCGGCCCGACTGGGGCATCATTCTAGCCTGGAGGAGATCAATGTTTGGCAGGCCAGTTGCGGGCGTGTTGACCAGACCCCACTGGCCGGGTCTGCCAGTCGGCTGGGCATTCAGGGGCGCAGCCATCGGTCCTCCGCCAGGAGTCAAGCTGTTGCCATACCCAGTCGGCATCGGCGGCATCGGTGGGCGAGGACCCGTGTATCCGGTTGGTTGGGGGTTCATGCCGGGGAAACCAGTCTGCTGGGCCTGGAGCTGCCCAAAGCCAGTCGGTTGAGGCTGCTGCTGCCCAGGGAATCCAGTCATCTGCGCCTGCAACAGCTGGGAGTTGGAGGCCTGAGGCTGGGGCTGATGGATCGTAGGTTCCGTGCTCGACCTGCCCGTGTTCGTGCTTCCGGGGGTGGCACGACCCGCATCCTCGGCAATGTTGAAGCTGATGATGTCCACCATGCTAGAGACTTCATTCTTGATGTTGTCGGGCAGCGAGGAAGGCAATGACTTTCCGGTAAGCTTCAGGTTGCACAGGTACATCGCCAGGGCAAACTCAGGAAAGTGCAGTTGTCCGGATCGAGTCGTATCGGCCAGAGTCCTGAGAGGGGAATTCGTCAGTGCTTGCTGGGAGACCACATGCCGGAGCCCAACTTACCAAATATGTGAGAGAGAATCGCCGTCCAGTCGCGATCTTAACAGGAGGTCTCTCGCCTTGTCTCCGGACATGACGGTCTCTGAGCCATCGCCAACCGCGGACTTGAAGAGCGTCTCGAATTTGGACTGGTCCTGGGCAGTGATGAAAGACAGCCGGATGTTGGGGATCTTGCTGGAGGAAGACTTTGGACGTCTGCCTGCAGGCTTTGGTGTGCCTCCAGTCTGGAAAGACGCGGCCATCTGGCTGAAGCCCGTGGCCTGCGGCTTGATAGGAGCCGAAGACGGCGCCGATGTCTGCTGCGGCTGTTGCTGCTGAGCCTGGGGAAAGCCGGTCTGCTGAGGCTGTTGCAGTTGCGGGAAGCCCGTCTGCTGAGGTTGCTGCGGCTGCGGGAAGCCCGTCTGTTGAGGCTGCTGCTGCTGAGCACCGGGGAATCCAGTCTGCTGGGGTTGTTGTTGTTGTTGTTGTTGTTGCTGCTGTTGCTGCTGCTGGAACTGAGACTGGAACTGCGGGGGAATCGAGGGCATCGGCGGCGCGCCGGTCTGGAAGCTCTGCTGGGGCTGGGGCTGGCCGAAGCCAGTCTGCTGAGGTTGAAGCCCCTGACCAAAGCCGGTCGGCTGAGGTTGAAGACCTTGGCCGAAGCCCGTGGGCTGAGGCTGCTGCTGCTGGGCCATGCCCGGGTAGCCGGTGTATTGCTGCTGGAGCGGCGCCTGGCCGAAACCCGTGGGCTGAGGAGCAAACGGACTCGGTTGCTGCTGCTGTCCCGGCTGCTGGCCTCCCATGCCGAAGGAGCTTCCATATTGCTGCGCGCCGGGACGCTGGCTGTTGCCGCCCAGGAAAGCGTTCGAGTTCGAATACATGGCGGGCGGTTGGGCCGACGAGGTCGAGCTCGGAGGACTGACTCCTGATGACGATTAGGAGCAATCGACGCGGGCTGGCGATGGCTTAGACGGCGACCAAGGTTCCGATCCAGAGGGACTCCGTCGATGGGGAGTGATGTGATGAATGCAATTCTGCGTCGTGAATGCGAAAGGGGAACTTTGGTGTGAGGAAAAGAAAGACGTCGTCGCCGGACGTGATGGCAACGCTGATGACGAAGCTCTCGCAAGTGTCCAGCTTGACACGGAGGTTAGGTTTCAGTAGGAAAGTGCGGCCAGCGGCTTGGACGGGGGCCGTAGAGTGCCAAAGTGGTTGGTTGCCAGTTGGAACCTGGCAGTAGGCGGATCAGTGTCCCGTCCTGCCCAATGTCCCAATGTGGCTTGGAACAGGTGGGTCTTCTCTTGCAGAACATTACGTGAGGCCGCATGGGCTGGAACGGCCAATTGCATCAAGACTTTGCGTATGCCTCTAGCGGGGACTCATCTTACCTTTGTTCGCCCTCTTGATTCGCAAACGGCCAGGCATACGCAATTGAGCTCTTATGCTGAAGCTTGTCCTTGTATCATCGTGCCCAATATCTCTCTAGTTATAAATAATACACGAAGCGTTTCCCAAACTCTGGGTGGGCAGGTTCTTACTCACGCCCACGCCAATGCACAGAGCGATAACCAGGCCAACCTGACCACCAACCACCCGCAGCCGCGCTTCATGCACCCGAGGTGCCACTTGGCCGCCCTGACTGCACGCAATGACGATGTGCGAGCGGCATATCTCCATAAGTCCACAATTCAAGGTGCTGCTCTGGTGGACATTGCCGCATCACTGCAGACCCCGTGACCGAGACACTGCACACCTTTGCCCACCAGAGCCGTCCTCAACCCGGACGGAGAGGGCCAACCTTGTGCTTCCTCTAAGCACATAACACCATAATATTGCCCCATATTATGTTCATACCGTCGCCGGCTCCCCGCATCTGCGGCATAAGAGTCTAGACACGTCGGCTGCCCGCGGCAGGGAGATGGCGGCAAGGCACAAGAGGCATCGGCATGCTCGTGCCGCCTGCGCTTTGCATATTACCAGGGATTCGAGCGATAACGGGCGGTCCGTTGCGGAGTGAAACCTCTCAGCCTCGAGGACAGCGCCAATCTGACACATCCGACCTGCACCGAACATGCCGCCCCCACGGCGCCAGCGCGGGTCGTCGTATTGGTCAACCACGTTCGGCTCCGAGTGGGGCCCGGCTGTCTAGCCGCCGTGCATGCAGCTGTCCGAAGCTGCGTGTTGACGTTGACCTTGACGTTGAGATTGAATGACATGATGAGACTCTACTCTGTTTGCAACCAGAATGGACGGTGGCTCTCATGACTTCAACGAACAAGGCACTCTTCCACGTCAACATGCCACACAAAGCCACTCACGAATCTCTCAAAGGTCATGCTAAACACCAATCGCGGAATGCCTCTCACAAATTATGTATTACACAGGAGAGCCCTAAGTGTCAATCCAAACACCACCTCGGATAGCATCCTATACACAATTACCCTCATAACCAAGGGCGTTCCTCTTTCCAAGCGAGCGGACCTTCAAACGCCAAAGCAATGTTGTTCCCAACGCATCCAATACTTCCAGCGAGTCTGGGTATCAATCCCTCGATAATGATGATGATGATGATGATGGTGATGATAAGAGTGTCCCTTTGAAACGCCATGATGACCATAATATAGCCTCAAAAAAAAAAAAAAATCGGTTGCCGTCGCTTGATGTCTAAGATAGAGTTTGTTTCCAAATAAAAAATAAGAGTTATGAAGGGGTCCGATCACCGTCTCTCTGTTTCGTTTTTTCGTTTCCTTTTCTGCGTTTCTTTCATGTTTTTTTTTGCGCGTGATTTGGTTCGTTTTACTTTCTTATTCAGTCGAGTCTCGTGGTAGACACGGAAGTCCCCGGCCTCCTGCCGACGTCTTGGGGTTGCGCTTGCGTCGGTTCGTCGAGGTTGAATCCGTGCTGGATCATGTACTTGAGTGTGTCGAGGTCAAAGTCGCCGATGCCTTCCTCCATGATGCGAGGGTCGCTATGCGTGCTCGGCAGGCTGGAAGACATGGCGTACTCCTTGGCGGGACTCTCGCTGGGGGCCCATTCGGGGGGTGTCGGCAGGGCAGAGGAGCCACTGGCGTGTTCGGTCGCTGGGCTGTCCATAACCTCCTCGGAGGATACGTGGTGCGGCGCGGCCTTCAAGCTGTAGTCTTCCCACTGCTCCATCGGCGGAGTGCTGGTGCCGAACATCATGCTGCCACGGTATCCCGCCGCCAGCATGCTTCCGCGGAAGCCCGGGGTGTCCATGGGGTTGGGCGCGGGGCGCTTCTTCATGACCTTGGCGGCGAGGCCGCCAAAGATGATGCTGAGGTCGTAGGCGATCCACTCCAGCTCGGGGTCCTCCGGCATCTCCCACTGCAGACGAGCCATCTCGACCTCGTGTGCCAGGGTGCGATTTCTCTCGAGGATCCTGTCAATCTGCGCCGACTTGGTGGTCCACTCCTCCTTCAGGTTCTGCATCAGGGCATTATTCCGGTCCATCTCCATAGCGAAGCTCTCGAAGGTGGCCTTAGAAAGCACCTTGGAAGCGCGGCGGTTCTTGACCGCCTGGGGCCCGGTCGGCATGCCAACATTCTGAACGCTCGACTTGATGGCGCGGTTCAGCTCGGTCTTGGAAAAAGGGCAGAACTCCTGAATGGACGTGTTTTGTTCAAGGCTTCTCACCATGTGAGATAGGTTTGACAAGTTGAAGCTGTTCTCCTGTACGTCGAGGGTGCGCAAGGTCTGGTTCATGTGAATCGCCTCTGCTAAATCCCCAATGTTCATGTTGAGCTTTTGGTTGCGGATTCGGAGGTGGAGCAGCGTCTTGTTGCTGGCGAGACCCGAGAGGGCGCGAGAGAAGCCGAGTCCGAGCTGACCCTCGTCCAACTTGGCCGAGAATCCGGACAAGTCGAGGTACTGGATTGATTCGTTGGTGGCGAAGAAGTCTGATACTGCCTGGCAAGTCTCCTCGCTGACTTGTCCAGGAGTCGACGTGCCGACAAGACTGAGCAGTCGGATTGACCTATTAATCGAGAGCGACTTGATGATTGTGATGTAGTTTTCCTCGTCCCGGAACTCGATCATGTCCATGAACAACGACGTAGGTCCGAAGTTGTACGCGATCGCGGATGACAAGTCCTCCATGCCGTTTTCAACGTAATTGCCGTTGATAGAGCATACGATCTCTCTGCCCTGACCCATGCTGCGGAAGAGAAGGGCGATTTGCGAACCGGACAGGCCGCAGCCGTTGAGATCGAGCCTACGTAGGTAAGCAGATTCCTGCGAGAGCAGGTAGCCTGCGAGGATGTCCAGGGTGGCATTGTTCAGCTGCGAAGTGTGAGCCTTTATCAACGAGCTCTTGTGATGCCGGATAAACTTACGTGCATGTTTGAGAGATCCAGCTCCTCCAGACCCCAGCTCATGATTGTTTCTTCGAAGAAGATGGGATCTGTGAACTGGCTTAGGCAGTTGCCGGCAACGCTGAGCTTGCGGAGGCAGGCGAAGTGCGATAAGCTGCTCTTGACAACCATGTGGTCGACATGGCCAATGTTTCTGGAGGTGTTCAGTGCTTCCAGCCTGTACCCTTGAGAAGGGAGTGCGTCCCAGATTTCTTCCAGGCTTCTCTCGTCCAGATTGCATCTGGAAATGTCCAACTCTCTCAGGATGTCAGGAATGTGCAAAACGTCGACTGCACCATGGTCAGCTGTGGACGGGGGCGTTTCAGGCGAGTCGCTTACCAAGATCAGTAACCTCAGCGGCGGTGAGAGGGTTGCCTCCCACCAAAAGTGTGTCACAGTGGCTGGTGCCAGTCCGAAGGAGTAACAGAATGGGGCGGACGACCTCGGGCTCCTTCTTGGACCCGGCTCGGGTGCGCGACACACCAACAATGTTCTGTGATGCCAGGACGTTTGTGAGATCAATCTTGCGTATCGATCCAGACGTGAAGGCAACCGCGTGGATTTCCTGGGACAGGAGGGGTGCAGACTTGATAATGTCCTTGTGTACGCCATCGATCACGAGACCTGAGAAAGTTAGCGCGGGGTTCTTCTGGCGTGCGCGTGGTTACTCACCATCCCGAGAAACATCTGCAATTGACTCTTCGAATCCTGGGTGATCTGTCAGGCCGCAGAGGGGTGCCAAGTCGACGTCGCGGAAGGAAAGCGCCTTGAAGTAGTCGTTGTATCGGAGGGACTTGAACACGGCCAGCAGTTGGAGCGGGGTGTACCCGCCGTCCTTTGAAGGGAGGAGTCGGAACTCGGGGCAATGCTCTCGGCGCTCACATTTCCAGTTCACGGTCCACTCCGGAGGTGGGCAGCGGAACGTGGCACAGTAAGCCTCGAGGGTTCGCTTAAGGCCACCGAAATCCTGTCCCGAGGGCAGCAGAAGCTGGGCCGTAAGGCCTCTGATGTCGAAAATGTCCCGTTGCATATGCTGAGGCCAGGCGGGCTTTACTGCGCGGTCTGCCTTCATGAACGTCATGACGATTTCTCTGTACCAGCGACTGGCCAACTCGAGCCGCTTCTCGGCCTCACAGGGCAGGCTGTTACATGTTAGTTGGTCATGGTCACGTTGGGCAGTTGCGAGACCGAGCACATACCGGAATCCCAGGACGAATCGCTCTTCATGGTGGCTCATGGTGGCTTTCAAACGAACCAGGGACGTAAGACCAAAGACTACGGTGTTGATCTCAATATCTTGTGGTGCCTTGTAAACTGAAGTCCTCGCTACTCGGACGAAATAGCACTTGTTCTGGCCAAGGAGCAGGTAATGGGATGATCCGTCACGGAACTTCTTGGAGGTCTCAGGGTTGTCAGCCTTGGAACTGAGGAGAGTAGTGCGCTGAACCACTGGGAAGATATCCAGAGGCAGCCCGCGGCAGGATGGCTCTTCTTTGGCAACGATTTGGTGGATGGCGGACTGGACATTGGGAGCAACAATCCCTTTGGGCACAACGGTCGAACCCACGGATTCACGGATAGCGCGGCGTATCTCGTTCATCCAGTCTTCGCGCTCAGCGGGCAGGCCAAAAAACAGCTTCGTGCATGCCCACGCTACCATGGGCGAAGTTTCTGACCACCACACATCCAGCCCAAAGTGAGGACTTACGCCCTCCTCGTTGAAGATGTTGACGATTTTGCAGAGCGGAATCTCAACGCGGCCGTCACCCGATGAACCATCTGTACTCAATGTTGACGATGTCGACGATCGCTTGAGACGCCCCGAGGGTGGTGCCAGCTCGTTAAAGTTAGCTCTCGCCGCTTCGGCGCTGTTAAACTTGATGAGGTGAGTTTCGGTCAAGACAATGTACTCGGCGCGGGACTTCCATAACCTGGCGTCGGTCTTGAGCGCTCCATGTTTCAGGATTCTGATGACGGGATTAGGCGGCGGATTGGGGCTGAGAAACGTCGGCGTCTCCTCGGACATGTGTGAGCTCGCAGACGAGTCCTTGGACGCTCTGCGGTTCAGGCGATAGAAGATGGACGAGGAGTTTGAGCCGCCGGATCCGTTGTTCTTGTGAAGGACTCGACGGGTTTGCGCATTGGAGCTGCTGCTGGAGGATTCGGCCATTGAGGCAAGGTCTGTCGAAGAAGCGCTGCTGCTGACCTTCCTGAAGGTCTTTGCTAAGAAACTGCGCCGTTTTCCTCCCAGTGACGGCGTCGACACGCTGCGCATTTCCGACTTGCTCGGGCTCTTGGAGTCGCCATGATGTGTCGTCTGAATGGTAGGCAGCACTGACTGTCGGCTGGCGACAGATTCCCTGGTTGACATAGTTGGCGTGCAGCAAATCAAAAAGGGTCCGAGCCCCGTCTATTCCACCGTCGTTGAAAGCTCGGCCTGGCCAGGCCTACGAGGCCGTGAAGGTCGAGTGTGGACTTATCGGGCCATGCAACGTCGTCAAGCAGGCGGGTCGTCGAGGTCAATTGGCGTATTCGGGGGCTTATACAAATCGACAGCAGACGTGGGCGGGAAGAGAAGCGGTGGTGTCTCTGTCAACGAGACAGTGGAGCGAAGAGCAGGTGGATAAGAGAAGAGAGATAAATTCGAGATCGAGGACAGCAGGAGAGGTATCAAGAACAGAGGAGGGGGCAAGAAGAGGGTACAAAAGGAAGTGTGGATGGCGGAGGGGTGGTAATAAGGGTCTCTCAGATGTCTATCTTGTCCGTCAGGACCTGTGCCTGAGTGGATGGTGGTGAGCAAGGAAGAGCCGTTTGGAGAGGGTCGGAGTGCAGTAGAGGTCCGACGAGCTAGCTAGCTTGCTTGGAAGACAAGGGAATATGCGTGAAGGAGGGTAGCAACGGAGGGGGCGTCTGGTGTGTAAATTCGGATGATTGGGTGGGTGCGTGCGGACGTCAGTCCTGTCGAGGTAGACCAGAGAATGAGACCGAGACCAAGACCTCGTGGTGCTGCAAGACCGGAGTTGGGAGGAGAAAGACACACACGCGCGCGCGGCGAGTCGGGTTAGGTGAGGGTGACAATGAGATCAGATCAGATCAGACAAAAAAGTCCGGAAGGGATTGCGTGTGTACCAAAGGTAGGGGACTACACACTATTGCAGGGCCAGCCAAGAAGGTTAAGGTAAAAAAAGATATGAGGTGGTGAGGAAGTGAGATGAGGCAATGTGAGAAGAAAGGCAGAGGCAGACGATGTGAAAGGTAAAAGGCCGGGCAGGTTGGGTTAGGCAGGGTCAGGATAGTTCAGGTTGGATGGGAATGATCAATGACGGGATCAAGATGGTGTTCGCCGGGCAGAAAGCAACCAGCAAAAGGGATGACAGGCTACACCCAGCGGTTGTTTTTTGGGGGGTAGAGAGGGCAGCACTGGGCGGCGAAGAGTGAGTGCAGACAAGGGCAGGGAAAGGCATGGCAGCGTGCAAGGAGCATGGCCTGGCACGGCATGGCAGGGGACAGGGTGGCAGTGGATATAGCGGGCATGGGATTGAGAAGGTTACAGGCCAGGCTTGATGCAGCTATGATGTTATCGATGCACATCCTGTTTTTGTCCCGAAAGCAGGTGGCCCAATGAGACCTGCGCGGGGTTCCTGGTGTTGGTGTTGGTGTTGGTGTTGGAGTTGGATGGACACATGCACTTTCACTTGCACTTGCATTTGCACTTACTATGTGCTACTGCACAGTAAGTAAGGTAAGGTAAGGTAGTTAACGGATGCACCTGGGGAAGCCTTGGGCTTGCAGACGCGGGATTGGGAGAGGTGTTTACCGCAGTAGAGTAATTACCTAGTGCCGCCGCATCAAGCCCGCCCAATGTGCACCATGCAAAGGAGATGCCCGAGGGGCTGACATGGTCTTTCCCATCTGCTTTTGCGGAGGGGCCATATTCGGCACCCCCCAGTCGCTTCTTCGGCACCCAGTTAAACCCCTTTTGGCAAGTCATTGCATTAGTGCCACACCACATATAGCAGAGTGAATCTCTAGCCCTGTCAGCCACCAAAAGATTTATTATGCATAGTAATATGCAGTTTCACAAGATATAGAGCGAAAATTCATATATTAACGTATCAATCTAACACTAAGGCTGCCTATACTGCTCATATTGCTTATACTGCCTATACCTATACTGCTGCTCTAGCTGACTTAAAAACTGCTTAAATTGCTGTTGATTTAAAGGTAGTAAGGCTTTGAAGTGTGCTTATAAAGGCAGCAAGAAGATCTGTAAGTACTGCTAAAGCTAACTTTAGCTGAAAAGAGTTAGTACTAAAGCTAGCAGCAATAATAGAAGTAGTAGTAGCTAGAGGTTAGAAAAAATATAATATAGAAAATATATTATATTTTTGTATTTTTTATAAAAATATTTATTTTTAATTAAATTTAATAGTTTTTAATATTATTTTTAAATATATAGCTATAATAAAGCAAAAAATATAAGGTTTATATAGGTTATTACGTAATACTATTAAATAAATTATTTTATATATATTTAAAAGTGGGTCTGTATTTTTAGTATATTATATTTAACTTAAGAAGGAAAATATTAGTGCTTTTATTATATAAGCAGTAATAACTATAGTAAACTAAGGGCTATAAAAGTGGGTCCTACTGCTAAAAATAGCGCTTTTTTCATAGATAATTATAGTATATTTACTTTTTATAATAGCTATACTAATTGCTTAAAAATACTTACTTTAGTAGATTTAACCTTATAAGAAGATGTATTTATATTATATTTTTTAGACAACCTCTAGTAGTAGCTAGCTTAAAGCAAAATTCTATAAGGTTTAAGCTAATTGCTAGCTTATCTAATAGAACTGCTAGCTAACTAACGCTTATATCCTCTCTTCTTATTTTTCAGCCTGCTTTTTAACAGCTAACTTCTTCTTCTTTTTTAGCAGCTGCATTAGCAGCAGCAGCAGCATAATAAACGTATTAGCTTAGGCTACTTTAAATGCAGAAGGATCTCTTTTAGTAGATATATTATAGTTAATATAAGGGAAAAGCGTTAGTATAGTTGATTAATACTGCAGCATATTATTTATAAAAGTGTTATTATTATTAATTAATATAATATTTTGCTAGTAGTTTCTTTTTTAGAAGATAATATTAAGGTTAAGCTTTTTTATTACTGCTCTAAATGCTATAATCTCTAGCTGCAAAATATTAATTAGAGGTATATTTAGTGAAACAGAAAAAAAAAATATATACTAAGGTTTAGTTAAGCTATTAGTAGCAATCTATAGCTTCTCACATAAGGTAGCGTTTATTATCTGCTAACTTAAGGCAGTTAAAAATATTATAGCAGCAGAATAAGCCCTACTGATATAAAAAAAAGCCTATATAGAAACCTAGCTTTTTTAATTATAATTTGTCAACCTAAATATTATAAGCTGCTTTATATTATTAATATACTATATTAAACGCTTTAAACAAAACAGCTTAAATTAACTAGCATAATATAAACATCTTATTATAAATATTCTTAAATAGAAACTTCTCCTGACTAATATAATTATATAGCATCTACTTTTTAGTTTTAATTATCTTAGCAATTATAGAGTAGAAGCTATAGAGATCAATAAAGCAGTTATATAAATATAACTTCAACTTAGCATAAGCAAACTCTATATATAATATTGCTTTAAGGCTATAGTTATAATACTCTCTAACAGTAAAGTTAGCAAACTAAAAGTAAAACAGAAGGTAGGTAGTAGCAAAGTAGTTAACAATTTAAGGCTAGGTTACCTTAAAGGCTTTTTTAAGGTTTTTCTAGTACTTCTGAAATAGTGCCTCAGTCAGCATGTAAACGCATAACTTCTACACTTATAAAACCTTATCTAATAATTACTTAATTTTATTAAAATCAGCAGTTAATAAAATAACTAGGTTTAGCGCTATAGTTATAAAGTTAATATTGCTAGCATTATTGCTGTTAAGTAGTAAGAAGTTAGTAGTTAGTATTAAATTTTATGCTTTGCAGCTAGCCTCTAAGTTAATAAGATCTTCTATAATATTAGCCTTAAAATCCTAGCTAATAAGATTAACTGAAGTTTCTCTAGCCTTATTTATAGTTAAATTAAGCAAATCAAAAGTGTTCCTAATATAAAGTGCACTAAGATTATTAGTATTTCTAGCTTTAGTAGAAGGCTGGTTTTCAGTTTGGTTATTATTATTCCTCTCTAACATTTTATTCTATTTATTTTTTATATTCAACACTATATTTTTTAGTATATACTAAATGCAGATCTACTGCTATATGTTTGCAAATATAACTCTAGCAGCCTTTTTAAGTGCTTTGTCAAAATCAGTTATTATTACTTTTAGAACTGCAATTTTTTTAGCTATAATCACATCTCTAAGCTGCTTAAGAACCCACTTATATGCAGCAGCACTTTCGCTTAAGATAAGGCAGAAGGCAGCATTAAAAGTTAAGTGCACTATAGTAAAACTATTAATCTTAAAAAGCAGCATATTAAAGCAATTTACTTACTACTAATTAGTTTTATCTATCTTTTTTTTTAACTCTATAACTAACCTTATATATAGCATCTATTATTAATATATAACGTCTTATTATAATAATAATAACAATATAATAATATTTTACTTACTTAAATATTCTATATAAAATAAATAAATAGACTTTTATATATATAACCTTATATAAAAGTGTTTA
The DNA here is from genome assembly GCA_027406005.1 of Colletotrichum horii. Lineage (NCBI taxonomy): Eukaryota > Fungi > Ascomycota > Sordariomycetes > Glomerellales > Glomerellaceae > Colletotrichum > Colletotrichum horii. The sequence goes on along the minus strand of JANVYB010000001.1, from coordinate 3,178,531 downwards.
GTTTATTATAACCTATAACTTTATAAATGCTTATGTAATCCCTTATATTATGTAATCCTACTTATATAATTAAGAGCTTTACAGCTTATATTTCATGTTATTTTTCCCCTCCTTTTTCCCTACCTTAAGATGCAACCTGCTAATAATATCAACTAAAATCATCATAATACATTCCTTCTCTATCAATTATCTATATAAATAAATGCCTATAAATGCTGAGGATTATCACATTTTATCATAATATATCTCTATCTATAACCTTATACTATATAGGCGCATATACTACGCCCCTGAATACTCTTATACCTATGCTAATAGGTTATAAGCCTAGCTTAGAGATTACTTCAGTTCCTACTACCTCTTTACTTTTACTTTACCTCCCTATTAAGCTTTATCTATATATAAAGGCTATATATACTGAAAAACACTCTTTTAAACGATTTTCTATTTATACTACCTTTGCAGAATTAGATATACTAGCTAGACTAGTAGTTTAGTTCTATAAGATATACCTTCTTTAAATCTATATAACTAATCCTATATAAATTAACTATACTTCTATTGATCCTTCCCTAAGCAGACAGTCTCTTGCTACTGCTTTATTCAATCTATATCCTTCAGATTATCTATTTAAACTATCCTCTAGTCTACTATCAATCTGGTTTAAACCTATACTTACAGCCTGATAGACTTCTTTTTAACTGATTTATTATATAAGATACTTATCTCCTCAGTTAGACTCTAGTCTAACTGAAGAAGATATTAATTAAAGAGAAGGTTATAAAGAAAAAACTCCTCTTTTTTTACAGTTAAACCCTAAACCTCTAGGTTTATAGCTGTTATATAACGTTGCTATACAAACCACTGTACTATACGTCAATAGCTTTTGTAGTTATATAACCTCACTATTATTTGACCTTTATAAGGCTTGCAACTACGCACTGCATCCTATAAGGCAATAATAGCTAACTTTAAGGTTGATATGCTTAAGCTTATAGGCTTTAAGAATTATAAGGTATAAGCTATATATTTTAAAGCCTTCCTTATAAGCAAAGATATAACTACAGATTTAACTAAACCTAAATCTGATATTAATACAGATAAAGGTAATAAGGCTTTAAGCTATATATAATTACTTTATAAAAATAGTCCTTTAAGAGTAATTAAAGATGATAATAATGCTTTTAAAGCATAAGATCGCCTTAAACAGCTATATAAGCCTACAGGTTTTACAAATGAGTTTTTAACCTATAAAAAGTTCTTTAATACTTCCTTAGATAACTTTAATTCTATAGAAGATTATATTAATAAAATAAAAGAACTTACAGATAATTTATCTTATAACTAGCTAAAACTACCTGATCAAATAGTTATAGCTTATATACTTAATAGTCTAAACGAGACTTATGAGGCTTTTATAACCTCTATAACTCAGTCTCTTAGGACTAACCCTACTGCCTATAACCTTAACTCTTTATATGCTAGTCTTTTAGATAAGTATAAGAGAAAAGGAGGTAAAAAAGTAGTTAATAATACTACTAAAGGTAATAATAAGTATAATAAAAAACAAAATAAAAACCAGGAAAATAAAAATAATAATAATAAAAAGAAGGATAATAATAAAATATCTAAAAAACCTTAGAAAAAACAGAAAGGTTTATACTGCAAAAATTGCAAGAAAACAAACTATTCTGAAGAAAATTGCGCTTTCTTACATCCTGAAAAAGCACCTAGTTAGTAGAAAAAACCTACTAATACTACTGCTAATAAGGAAAAAGAGAAAGAAGTAGTTAATATAACTACTGCTAGCAATATTACCCCTTATATATCTTTAAATAATTTTGATTCTATAGAATTAATGGATTTATCTTCTGAAAAAGAAGAAGAAGATATTATTTTTGAAAATGTAGGTTATACTACTACTCCTCCTTATTATATAAATAAAAATACTAATAATCCTTCCTTAGGTTATTTAATTAACCAATCTGTTATTAAGGAATAAGGAAAAGCAAGGAGTTTTAACTAAATTGAAAAAACGGTTGATTTTTATATTGATACTGCTGCTACTATATATATAGTTAAAAATCACACTCTTTTAGCAAATAAAATAAAAATAAATAAACCTATTAAATAGGAAGAAGCAAAAAGTCTTACTTCTTTACTAAAAAGTGATTTAATTATATATCCTAATAATAATAAAATAATATTAAAAGATGTTTATTATATACTAGAACTAGGTATTAATCTACTTAGTCAATCTAAGTTAGATTTATTAGGTATTGCTTCTATTATATAGAAACAACCTATTTTATATAATATAAAGAAAGATTATATTATTGCTATAGAAGCAAAACGAAATAATTTATATTTCTTCCAATTTCCTACTAATAATAACAATAACTATATATATAATACTATAACTAATAAAAATATAAATAATAATAATAATAATAGCCTCTAACTCTAGCACTAACGTCTTAGTCATATTTATATATAAAGTCTTTTAAAAATAAAAAATAATACAATTTCAGATATAAATATAAATAATATAAATATAAATAATAATAATAAATTACTACCTTGCAAAGCCTGTTTTGAAGGCAAATTTATAAATAAGGTTAGTAAATTATAGGTTTATAATAAAAATCTAAATTATCTAAATTATATAGCTTCAGATTTATATAAGCCTATAACGCCTACTACTTATAATGAATATAATTTATTTATTATCTTTATAGATAAATTTACCCAATTCATCTGAGGAAAATTACTTAAAGATAAAACTGAAGAAACTATAAGTAATACTTTTCTTAAATTTCAAGCAGAAGTAAATAATAATAATAATAATAAAAGAATAAAAGAAATCTCTACTAATAGAGGTAAAGAATTTTCTAATAAATATATTAAGACTATATATCTTAATAGTAAGGTTATCTACAATATAAAACCTCTTTATATGTATAAACCTAACAGACTTATAGAGCGTACTATATGCACTATAGTTAATAAAATAAAAACAATACTATATAACTTAGGTTTACTACACTACTTATAAGGTAAAGCCTTTTATGCTACTCTTTATATGCATAATAAGACTCCACATTCCTCTATTAATTATATAACGTCTTATAAATTAAAAAATAAAACAAAACCTAATATAAATAATATTAAAGTGTAAGGTAGCTTATGCTACTATAAAAATAAAGATCCTAAAATTAAAAAATTAAACATAAGAGCATGTCAAGGTTTTATAATTAATTATAGATCTAATAGGTATAAAATCTAAGATATGCAACTAAAGAGAGCTTTATAGTCTTATAATGTTGAAATCTTAGAGAATACCTTTATTTCTCATCATAAAGAGCTTCCTATAAGCATAAATACCTGCTTTAAAGATACTAATAGTAGTACTATACTTAACAACAATAGATAGAGTACTGCCTAATATAATCTACAAAGAGATATATCTAGTCAATCTATCTCTTATAGTAATAAAAGTATTGCTATAAATAGCAATAATATTACTAAAGATTCTGCTCTTAAGAATCTAAGTGATGAGACTAGTATTAATATTAATAAAAATAATAATAATAATATTAATAAAAATAATATTAATACTAGCAATAACAATTATAGTACTATATCTTATAATAATAGTTATAGTACTAATACTAATATAAGTATAACAAACAATAATAGTAAGAAAACTATTAGTATTAATAATAGAGAAATAAATACTAATAAATCTAAGTTTTTTATAGAAATCCCCTCTATAACAGATGAAGCTAAAAAAGACTACCTATAGGTTAATAATACAGTCAAAAATGATATTTTTAACAAAAGTGCACTATTATTTATCTTAGAAGACTGCCCAGTCCTAAGAAATTATAAAATAAATAATAATAATTGTTAGCATAGGTATAAGAGTATTCAGGGGCGTAGTATATGCGCCTATATAGTATAGGGTTATAGATGGAGATATGTTATGATAAAATGTGATAATCCTCAGCATTTATAGGCATTTATTTATATAGATAATTGATAGAGAAGGAATGTATTGATATGATTCTGGTTGATGTTGTTGGCAGGTTGCATCCTAAAGTAGGGAAAAAGGAGGGGAAAGATAACCTGAAACGTAGCCTGCTAAACTGCTAATTACATAAGGTGCTTACGTAACTATACGTATTACATAATCAATATTATAGTTATAGGTTATAATAAACTAAGCACTTTTATATAAAGTTATATATATAAAAGTCTATTTGTTTATTTTATATAGAATATTAAAGTAAGTAAATTATTCTTATATTATTATTATTATTATATTAAGATGTTATATGTTAACATCCCCCCTTAAGGTATATACGGTTGATTTAAGGGTATATAGCTTACTCACTTAACATATATATACGTTATAGGTATAAAAACTTAAAAACCTAGTGGGAAAAATAAGAAAAATATTCCTATATTGTATAATATGTTTATAACTAGTTAAAAAACTCTTATAAAATAACCTTATAGGTAAAAGTTTTAAGAGAAAAACTAGTATGTTATTTCAGTAATAATATTATTATTATTATTATTATTATTATTATTATTATTATTATTATTATTATTATTATTATTATTATTATTATTATTATTATTATTATTATTATTATTATTATTATTATTATTATTATTATTATTATTATTATTATTATTATTATTATTATTATTATTATTATTATTATTATTATTATTATTATTATTATTATTATTATTATTATTATTATTATTATTATTATTATTGTTATTATTATTATATTTATTATTATTACTATAAATAATACATAATAATGTGAAAAATATAACTTTGCCTAAAGGCTTAGTTAAAATATCAGCAATATTAGATTTAGTATTAATGTGAAATAACATTATATCTTTATTTAATAAAGAGTCTCTAGCAAAATGATATCTTATATCAATATGCTTAGATTTTTTATGAAATTCAGGATTTTCAGCTAGTTTTTTAGCTGCAATATTATCTATAAATATTTTAGGCTTATTTATTAATTTAAATCCTAGATTTTTAAGATTAAAATTATAGGTATTATATAGATAAATAGCTTCTTTAACGGATTCAGTTAAAGCCATATATTCAGCTTCACAAGTAGATAAAGCTACTGTTTTTTGCTTTATAGAGCTATAAGATATAATATTATATAAGCCCCAGCAAAATATATAAGCTGATGTAGATTTTCTATCATCTAGGTCTCCAGCCCAATTAGAGTCTGAATAACCTATTAAATCCCAAATTATATTATTATTGCAGTTATAATAAATTCCCTTATTAGGATATTTATTTAAATAACCCTATAGATAATCTAAAGCAGAGAAATGCTCTTTAGAAGGGTTTGTAGTATATCTTGATAAGATATTAACTGCAAGAGCTATATCAAATCTAGTTTTTAAAGCTAGATATAGCAAAGCTCCTATTTGCTGTTGAAATTGTAATATTTCTTCCTTAGTTGCATAATATTTATTTATATGCAATTTTATATTATCTTTTATAGGTGTTATTGATGGGTTTATATTAGTTTTATTATATTTATTCAATATCTTTTGTGTATATTTAGTTTGATGCATAAAAATAGACTTATTTTGCCTATTTATATCAAACTCACAACCTAAAAATATATTAGGCTCCCCTAATAGTTGAATTTTTATATATTGCCTTAAATTATTATATATATAATCACTAGTAGCAGTATTATTAGCTGCTAGTAATATATCATCCACATAGCAACATATTATAGCTTTATATTTATTTTTATTTAATATATATACTGCTTCATCATAAGGTGAAACAATAAATCCCAATTTTAATAATATTCCTTTTAAATAGTTATACCATAGTCTAGGACTTTATTTTAAACCATATAAAGCTTTAATAAGCTTACAGCAATATTTATTATTTCTTGATTTATAATTATAATTAGAATTAAATTCTAATTTATTTGTAGTTTTATTATAAATAAAACCAGCAGGTATAGCAGTATAAATATCCATATCTATATCTGCATAAATAAAAGCAGTTGTTACATCATATTGTAACAAAATCCAGCTTTCTTTTATAGCAAAAATTACTATAAATCTATAGCTCTCAGGTCTACAAGTAGTAGAAAAAGTTTCTAAATAATCAATACCAATATATTAATTAAAACCTTAAGCAACCCATCTTGCTTTATATTTATAGGTATTATTTATTTTATCTTTTAATTTCATAGTATATACCCATCTACCGCCTAATAGATGAATATTATCTGGTATTTGTATGATTTTCCAAGTATTTATATCTTCTATTTGACTTATCTCTAATTGCATAGCCTGAATCCAATTATCTTTATAAGGAGAATTTAAGGCTTGCTTAATATTAGAGGGCTCGTCTAATGTAATAACTGATAGTATATATGAAGCTTTATTATTATCAGTTATAATATTATTATTATTTATTTTATAACCTTTTAAGACAGGGCAGTCTTCTAAGGTAAATAATAGTGCACTTTCGTCAAAAATATTATTTTTGACTGTATTATTAACCCATTAGTAGTCTTTTTTAGCTTCGTCTGTTATAGAGGGGATTTCTATAAAAAACTTGGATTTATTAGTATTTATTTCTCCATTATTAATACTAATAGTTTTCTTACTATCATTGTTCGTCGTACTCATATTAGTATTGGTACTATAACTATCATTATGGGATATAGTACTATAATTGTTATTGCTAGTATTAATATTATTATTATTATTATTATTTATATTTTTATTAATATTAATACTAGTCTCATCACTTGGATTCTTAAGAGCAGAATCTTTAGTAATATTATTGCTATTTATAGCAATATTTTTATTACTATAAGAGATAGATTGACTAGATATATCTCTTTGTGGATTATATTAGGCAGTACTCTGTCTATCGTTGTTGGGCATAGTACTACTATTAGTATTTTTAAAGCGGGTATTTATGCTTATAGGAAGCTCTTTATGATGAGAAATAAAGGTATTCTCTAAGATTTCAATGTCATGAGACCATAAAGCTCTCTTTAGTTGCATATCTCAGATTTTATACCTATTAGATCTATAATTAATTATAAAACCTTGACGTGCTCTTATGTCTAATTTCTTAATTTTAGGGTCTTTATTCTTATAGTAGCATATGCTACCCCACACTTTTATATTATTAATATTAGGTTTTATATTATTCTTTATTTCATAAGGCGTTTTATACTTAATAGAGCTATGAGGAGTCCTATTATGCATATAAAGAGTAGCATAAAAGGCTTCACCCCATAAGTAGTGTGGTAAACCTAAATTATATAGTATAGTTCTTATTTTATTAACTATAGTGCGTATAGTACGCTCTATAAGTCTGTTAGGCTTATATATATAAGGAGGTCTTATATTGTGGATAATCCCACTATTAAGATATATAGTCTTAATACGTTTATTAGAAAATTCTTTACCCCCATCAGTAGAGATTTCTTTTATTCTTTTATTATTATTATTATTATTTACTTCTGCTTGAAATTCAAGAAAAGCATTACTTATAGTTTCTTCAGTTTTATCTTTAAGTAGTTTTCCCCAGATGAATCGGGTATATTTATCTATAAAGATAATAAATAAATTATATTTATCATAAGTAGTAGGCGTTATAGGCCCACATAAATCTGAAGCTATATAATCTAGATAATTTAGATTTTTATTATGAACCTGTTTTTTACTAGCCTTAGTTACAAATTTGCCTTCAAAACAGGCTTTGCAAGGTAGTAATTTATTATTATTAGTTATATTTATATCTGAAATTGTATTATCTTTTATTTTTAAAAGACTTTATATATGAATATGGCTAAGGCGTTGGTGCCAAAGTTGGAGGCTATTATTATTATTATTATTTATATTATTATTAATTATAGTATTATATATATAATTATTGTTATTATTGGTAGGAAATTGGAAGAAATATAAATTATTTCGTTTTGCCCCTATAGCAATAATACAATCTTTATTAATATTATATAAAATAGGTTGTTTCCATATAATAGAAGCAATACCTAATAAATCTAACTTAGATTGACTAAGTAGATTAATACCTAGTTCAGGTATATAATAAACATCTTTTAATATAATTTTATTATTATTAGGATATATAATTAAATCACCTTTTAGTAAAGAAGTAATTTCTTTTGCTTCTCCCCATTTAATAGGTTTATTTATTTTTATTTTATTTACTAAAAGAGTGTGGTTTTTAACTATATGTATAGTAGCCGCAGTATCAATATAAAAATCAACCGTTTTTTCAATTTGGTTATAACTCCTTGCTTTTCCTTTTTCCTTAATAATAGACTGGTTAATTAAATAACCTAAGGAAGGATTATTAGTATTTTTATTTATATAATAAGGAGGAGTAGTAGTATAACCTACATTTTCAAAAATAATATCTTCTTCTTCTTTTTCAGAAGATAAATCCATTAATTCTATAGAATCAGAATTATTTAAAGATATATAAGGGGTAATATTGCTAGCAGTAGTTATATTAACTACTTCTTTCTCTTTTTCCTTTATTGCACTATTAGTGGGTTTTTTCCACTAACTAGGTGCTTTTTCAGGATGTAAGAAAGCGCAATTTTCTTCAGAATGGTTTGTTTTCTTGTAATTTTTGCAGTATAAACCTTTCTGTTTTTTCCAGGGTTTTTTTAGATATTTTATTATTATTCTTCTTTTTATTTTTATTATTTTTATTATTTTCCTAGTTTTTATTTGATTTTTTATTATACTTATTACCCTTAGTAGTAGTATTATTAACTACTTCTTTGCCTCTTTTTCTTTTATACTCATCTAAAAGACTAGCATATAAAGAGTCAAAAGTATAAGCAGAAGAGTTAGTCCTAAAAGACTGAGTTATAGAGGTTATAAAAGCCTCAAAAGTCTCATTTAGACTATTAAGTATATAAGCTATAACTATTTAATCAGGTAGTTTTAGCTGGTTATAAGATAAATTATCTGTAAGTTCTTTTATTTTATTAATATAATCTTCCATAAAATCAAAGTTATCTAAAGAAGTATTAAAGAACTCTTTATAAGTTAAAAACTTATTTGTAAAACCTATAGGCTTATATAGCTTTTTAAGGTGATCCTAAGCTTTAAAAGCATTATTATCATCCTTAATTACTCTTAAAAGGCTATCTTTACAGAGTAATTATATATAGCTTAAAGCCTTATTACCTTTATCTATATTAATATCAGATTTAGGTTTAGTTAAATCTATAGTTATATCTTTACTTATAAGGAAAGCTTTAATATATATAGCTTATACCTTATAATTCTCAGAGCTTATAAGCTTAAGCATATCAACCTTTAAGTTAGCTATTATTGCCTTATAGGATACAGTATGTAGTTGCAAGCCTTATAAAGGTTAAACAACAGTGAGGTTATATAACTATAGAAGCTATTAGATATATAGTATAGTAGTTTATATAGTTATGTTATAATACAGCTATAAACCTAGAGGTCTAAGGTTTAACTGTAAAAAAGAAGAGTTTTTTCCTTATAACCTTCTCTTTAATTAAGATCTTCTTCAATTAGACTGTAGTCTGACTGAGGAGATAAGTATCTTATATAGTAAATTAGTCGAGAAGAAGTCTGTTAGGCTGTAAGTATAGGTTTAAACTAGATTGGTAGTAGACTAGAGGATAGTTTGAATAGATAATCTGAGGGATATAGATTGAATAAAGCAGTAGTAAGAGACTGTCTGCTTAGGGAAGGATTGATAGAGGTATAGTTGATTTATATAGGATTCGTTATATAGATTTATAAGAGGTGTATCTTATAGAACCAAACTACTAGTCCAGCTAGTATATCTGATTCTGCAAAGGTTGTATGGATAGAAAAGCGTTCAAAAGATTGATTTTCGTTATATATAACCTTTAAGTAAAGATAGGGCTTTATAGGAAGATAAGGTATAAGTAAAGAAGTAGAAGGAACTGAAGTTATCTCTAAGCTAGGCTTATAACCTGTTAGCATAGGTATAAGCGTATTTAGAGGCGTGGTATATACGCCTATATAGTATAGGGTTATAGATGGGCTTATGTTATGATAAAAGGTGATAATTTTGAGCATTTATAGGCATTTAATTGTATAGATAATTGATAGAGAAGGAATGTATTGATATGATTCTGGTTGATGTTGTTGGCAGGTTGCATCCTAAAGTAGGGAAAAAGGAGGGGAAAGATAACCTGAAACGTAGCCTGCTAAACTGCTAATTACATAAGGTGCTTACGTAACTATACGTATTACATAATCAATATTATAGTTATAGGTTATAATAAATAGAGTATTTTTATATAAGGTTTTATACCTTAAAGTCTATTAGTTTATTTTATATAGAATATTTAAGTAAGTAAGTATTATTATAAGTATTATTATTATTATATAAGATGTTATATGTTAACACCTTATATTATATAATCCTACTTATATAATTAAGAGCTTTACAGCTTATGTTTTAAGTTATCTTTCCCCTCCTTTTTCCCTACTTTAGGATGCAACCTGCTAACAACATCAACTAGAATCATCATAATACATTCCTTCTCTATCAATTATCTATACAAATAAATGCCTATAAATGCTAAGAATTATCACATTTTATCATAATATATCTCTATCTATAACTTTATACTATATAGGCGTATATACTACGCCTCTAAATACTTTTATACCTATGCTAACATCTATTAACAGCAATTCTAAATTCTACTACTACTATTTAAAGCATTAAAAGTATATCTAAAAGACTGCATCAATCCTACTTAAGCTGGTGTTACAGTAGAAGCTTAAATATCTAACATCTACACCTTATTCTAGTTTATATATAAACATCTAAATAGTTAAAAGAGGGCTATACTTTTTGCAATATAGTTAACACTAAACGTTATATATATTAATTGCATAGATATAATTAACGCCTACCTCTTTATTTATCTGCATAGCAATATTGCACACTATCAATTTGCTTAACTTCAAGAGGTCTTCAATATACGCCTATATTACCTTCTCACTACTTGCTGCTTTATATGCTATTACTTAAAATGCTTAACTGTGCAACTTTAACTTATCAGCAATAGATAGGTAGTTATATTAATTATTAACTATAGAGGTAGTTTATCCTTCTGAAGTTTATAATAATTATATAAACTATTAATAACTTATTTTATTAGTTATTAAGTCTCTAGAAGTTATTATAGATTTCTTAAAGCAGCTTCTATACTTATAGTTTAGATTTTGCTAATATTTAATACTATATACTATTAATTACAACTTACTTCTAATTACACTATACCTAAAAGGCTTCTAATATTAGCAGACCTTCTTAATAAGCTTATTAAGAGTAAGATTAGTTAATTTCATACTGAGAATATAGCAGCAATAAAAAAATAGATAAATTTAGTGAGAATATTAATATTTTAGCATTAGAGAGATATATAATAAGTTAGATTATTAACAAACAATATATTTACATATTCTAAGTAGCCTACTTCAATCTGTGCAGCTATTGCACAAAACATCTGGCATAAGGATGGTTTAGGTGGCCACAAGGTGGTAGGCACCTTCTGTGGCTGTGACGCCCACAAACTGCCAAAAGGGGTTTAACTGGGTGCTGAAGAAGCGACTGGGGGGTGCTGAATATGGCCCCTCCTTTTGCGGAATCCCGCTCCCTCGTCTTTCGGATTGACATGGATATCTGGTTTCCACGGCAGCTGAAGGGACGACGGATATACTGGGGCTCACTCAGCGCTCTTTTTCGTTTGTGCTTCTGTACTAGGTATGTATGCAATGTACCTACCTACTTCAAGTAAATTGTACGCTTAGTCTTTCGCTACCCGTGTCCCGTTCTGTCCATTTCTTTAATATATCGTGCTATTTCTCTGAACATGCCGTCCCGCCGTACCTACTGCGTACTGGAGCTAGAGGGCGAGAAACACGTCCACTACCAAACACCCGTTGTCGCCCACCATTATGCACGTTTTACGTGGATCATGGCCGCCAAGGGATGGGATGTGGACCACCCACCTGGGCTGGGTCAATTGTGGCCTCTGATTCTCTGCATATCTTCCATCCAATGTCATCGACACTGGATATGGCGCGTCGCCTCACTGTCCGCAGCCTGCGATGCTGGACTGGCGCTAGCATCTTCCATCGCCGTCCCCCAATTCCCACTCCCAGCCAAGCATTTCCACCAGAAAATCCACATGCATTGCAGCTCCAGCACCACTGCCGCGCCAGCGACGTGGGTTGTTGCTACGCTACAGGTCGACGACATGCAAGACTCAGCTGCGTACGCACTCGTGCTATGGCTGTGCCTCGTGTCTACTTGCAAAGCACCCAAGGTAGGTCACCATAGTCTGTCTGTACTCCGTACGGCACTAATAACCCTTACACGGCAGTCGACACAGCAAGCACAGCACAACATTCAGCCTCAGAAAAAAAAAAAGAAAACCACCTGCTCAATCACGGCACCGAGTGCCTGTGCAATCCTCGATACCAGTCCACCGGCTGTGGATAATGGCTCGAGGCGCTGTGGTGTGGATTCCGTCTGATAGCGTCATGCTCGTGTTATCCAAGTACGTGTAAATTCACAAATCTACCCAGCCTCATCCCATGCTGCTTCCAGTCTTCCTCCTCTTCTTCTTGCTTCGCCGTCCATGCCGCGTATCCTTCTTCCTTCCGCTGGGGTACCGCCAGAATGGATGCCGCGGCCAGCTTCCTATCGCTCTGACTGGCTCGGTAGCTCCATTTCCCTGCTGCAGACCACTGCCCGCACTAGCGCCAAGCCCTGCCGTGGTCGTCGCTCTTGGAAGGCAGAGAGGCCCCTAGGTTCGTTCACCTTTTGATTATCCCTCTCCATCGCGATCACCGATTGATTTGATAGCGAGGGATTCCCCACCCTGCCTTCATTTTTCTCTCGCTACTCTTATTCTTCTTTCTTCCATGACATTACCGAGTATTGCTTTTCGCCGAGTTTTGAGCCTCCCGGGCCAACGTGGAGAAACTCAGAGCCCGGTCTGTCCGAAAATAAGGGTCGTTTCAAGCCACTTTCAATATCTGGCGAAATGGGGGAGGCCCCGGCCAACCTCGACGTCTCCAAGATTGCCTCAATTTTGACGACTATGTAATATGCATGTCCTCCTTTGCATCTGTTCCATTCCTTTCTTCTCTCAGCCGCCGAGAGTCCCGGCTGCGGCCTCATCCGCGCCTTGGGTTGAGTCTTCGTCTGCGTTCGCTCGGCGATTTCTCAGTTGGCAACAGCCGCGAGCACCGAGATCTCGTGTCTCTGAATAGACTTTTTAATGCCAGGGAGTGAGATGTAAGAAGGCAGACACTCACAAAATCAAAGGGCATGCTCTTTTGCCCGGGCCGCCTGTCAGCCCCGTTTTATACGGATACGAGGAGGGGTCTTGGGGGACCCTTCATTTGTCCACCGGCCATTTCTGCGCTCATACAGATGCAAGAGTCTCCAAGAGGTCCAGGGCGCTTTTTCCAGTGCAGTGATATGCCGCATGCCGCCGTACCGAGAACGAGCACGAGAGACAAGAATGTCGGCACAACAACCGACGACAGACGCAAGACACACGAGACACCAGTCACCCGGAGCTATCGGTGTGGCTGCCAAACGTCAACGTCAAATGTCATCATGCCATGAGACCGGTTCCAACTTGGCTCAGACATGTAAAACCGTGAGCGTGGGAAAGGCAAGGAAAAAAAAAAAGGGTACGGTAGCACGTCCCTCTGCGGAAGGATGCGCACAGCGAACCCCCAATTTCCCAAGTCCAAGGAATGGGATGCCCAGCGGCAACGCGATCGTCTGAACGACCAAGCCTGCGAGAAAAAAATATGAAACCAACCCGCATCGGTCAAATTTGGGGGGCACGGGGGAGGAGGATAAGGAATTTGGGGGGTTCGCTACGATGTGGACTGGGAGGCCACTTGACAAGATTGTGACTTGTCTCTGATCGTCGACAGGACAGGGGATCACTGATGGGAAAAGCCACTGCCGCACAACCATGCGCCACTCGCTCGCCAAATCTTCTCCTTGCAAGGAGCTTTCGCCTCGAGTTGAGAGCGCAATTCCATCCTCCAGCCCGACCGCGTCGCGTTGCGTCGCTCGTACGCCTCAGCCAAGCGCATGTAATCAAAAAAGCGTCCCAGTGTTTCTGGAAATGAGCCGGACTTGTGCGCGTTAGCTGCCCTGGGCGCGGCATGAGTTATCCATCCGGGCTTGACTTGGTCCCAACTTCTCAGGGTTCTCAGGGTCTCTCTCTAGCTGCAGATCAAGGGGACATAGGAGATAAGAGCCGTATGCACGCGCACGAAAACACGACTCGCTCGACAATACGTAGTGCGGCGTGGAATTCACAACCTCGTACGAATAACACTCCGTGTTCTGTTCTGTTCGCGACAAGGCGTAGATGGTAGCTTACAGAGTTCAGAGGCACCTTGCGTCTCTGGCACGTTTCCCCCTCCCGCCACGGGCACGGCCCCCCCGTTCCCAATCCCGACGGGTGCCTTGAACGACCTGACATGGCGCCAAAAGCGGGGTCATCCGGCACCGCTCGTCGGTTCGGCCGGTCTCATTCAACAACCGCTATCGGCCAAGACCCATTTATCCCACGCAGCTCGACTCGTTGTCTCGCCCGTACGACGGTACCGTCCTACCTCAAACCGAGTTTATTTTACCCCGTTTCCAGACCAAGTCGTCGACAGTCTACAGATGCACTTGCAGCAAAAGTTGTCGTCAATTGGATCCGTTGCAGAATGCCACCACACTCCGACGCGTGGAACGCTTGTCGGTTCCAAGCCATGTTTCCGGCCGACTCCCCCGTCTCGTACGAATCCCTCACCAACAATGTGAACCCCACGCGGTTTGTCTTGCACACCTGTACCAGCAGCATTCCCCCCTGAATCTTCTTATGCTTCCGCACTGCCGACGTCCGTCACTAGAATGCCGCCTAGCTGCCTGCCGCTAGGGACGTGTTCCGACTTTCGTGTCACTGTCGCGTCAACAGCCATGGTGATGTCATTCTCGATGAGTGCGCTTTTGATCGATCGACACCTAGTAGACTGGCGACTCGCGCCGGGCTAATGCCAACGGACTACAGTACTGCTTCAATGGTAGCTCGAACGGACCGGATCCTCGGGTCTGAGCAGGACATTAGCAGGGCAGTCTCCGTGTGCAATTGACTTTTCTTGACTTTCGAATGCAGTTGACAGCTCGACTTGGGAGTCGTCGGTGGCAGCCTCATGGAACTCTGACGCCGCCGTCTCCAGCGCCAGGCAGCTTGCATGCAGCAGTTTGACATATCTGATTTCACCATTCGGCAGGGGAGCCGAGACTCTCCGCAATCTGCTCTGCGGCCTGAGGCCCAATGGAAATCAGCAATCATGCCACTGAACAAGGGCAGCCGTTGGGTTGCCCGGGATTCATTGTGTAATGCTCAGACGTTGGTTCTCGTCCTGGCTCCTTCGGAGTGATGCGTCGCGAGGGGTTGCACAACATGATTATGATGTCATGAATGCTGAACCTCGGATTTGTCTAAAATCAGATGTGATTAGCAAAGACGCGAGTACGGCGGTGGATTTAGAGAGGAAGAGCTCCTGCAGCTCGGCGTCCTCGGTTCAGCCAGCCGTGTTGATCTTCATGTTGATCGCGCCTCTGACCTGGGGTAAGGTGGCGTCACGGCGTGTGTGGCTAAATTCGTCAAGCCACTCACACAGCTTGCACCGCCACGTATTTTGCGGTACCGAAGCTGCAAGCCACTGACGCATCTCAAGGTTTCGCGAACCCGAGGTCGGGGGCGGCCACTGCAAATTGGTCGGATTATTTTGCCAAATCCGGTTCAAAGTCGCATCCCGACTCCGGCCTCCGCACCGCCGACGCTCGCAATCGCTGCGAGAAAAGCTTGACCGCCCGCCGTTGGAGGGCTGGCAGAAACTCGGCAACTCAACAGAAAATTGGTGGAGGGGCTGTCCCACATCGCGATCTTACGATATCTGGTTGCACGCTCGCACACCCTCCAACTGCCCTTCGCTCCGCGTCCCCCTTTCACTCAATTGACTGCGACAGCTCCGTCACCGCAGCTGTCCTCTCAGTCAGTGCACGCCCTCCACCTTGCCCGAGCTCCAAAGACATGTGAAACTGACTGTGTTCTTTTCTTCTCCAGATCAGATCGAGGCCCCCCGAGCTAGCTAGCTAGCAGAGCCAGTTTTCCCCGTACACCTCCTGTGGAGCCGACAGCTCCCGGAACCGCCGCCTTCAAGATGGCCGACTCGCTGACCTCCCGTGCCTACTTTGACAACATCTACATCCCCGCCGGACTTCTCGTCCTCGGGGTGACGATTGTCAAGAGCGAATGGCTCATTTACGCCATTCCCCTGACGCTTGCGCTCGCTGCGTACAAGTTCAACTCTATGCGTACGTTCGGGCCCTCTCGGAGCTGCTCGGAATTGGCTCGCTGACCCTACCCCGCGCGCAGAAATCAAGAAGGTCCTCAAGCCGGATGCCTTCCAGGACTTTGAGCTCAAGGAGAAGACCATCCTCTCCCACAACACTGCCATGTAAGTCGCCGTATGCGCCCGGGTTTCGGCCATGTACTGAACAGCTTCCTTAGCTACCGCTTCGGCCTTCCCTCCGAGAAGAGTGTTCTCGGCCTTCCTATCGGCCAGCACATCTCCATTGGCGCCAACTGCCCCCAGCCCGATGGCACCTCCAAGGAGATCGTGCGCTCCTACACTCCCATCTCTGGCGACCACCAGCCCGGCTACTTTGACCTTCTGATCAAGTCCTACCCCACCGGCAACATCTCCAAGCACATGGCCTCCCTCAAGGTTGGCCAGACGCTCAAGGTCAAGGGTCCCAAGGGTGCCTTCGTCTACACCCCGAACATGGTCCGTCACTTTGGCATGATCGCCGGAGGTACCGGTATCACCCCCATGCTCCAGATCATCCGCGCCGTCATCCGTGGCCGTGCCGCAGGCGACAAGACCCAGATCGATCTCATCTTCGCCAACGTCACGCCCCAGGACATTCTCCTCAAGGAGGACCTCGACGCTCTCGCCAAGGAGGACAGTGGCTTCCGCGTGCACTACGTCCTGGACAAGCCTCCTCAGGGCTGGACCGGCGGTGTCGGCTACGTCACCGCCGACATGATCACCGTAAGTTGCTTTCTCACTCTTGATGCGGCCGGCAGAACTAACCAACTTCATAGGAGCTCCTGCCCAAGCCGGCCGACGACGTCAAGATCCTGCTCTGCGGCCCCCCGCCCATGGTCAGCGGTCTCAAGAAGGCTACGGAGAGCCTGGGTTTCAAGAAGGCTCGCCCCGTCAGCAAGCTCGAGGACCAAGTCTTTGCCTTCTAAGTAGGCCGACAAGAATCAACAAAATCATTGTGAGGAACTGTAGCGTTACATGGTTAAAGAAGTAGAGGAGGCGTAACGAGTAGTGGCTTGACACTAGATAGAGCTGTCCCGTGTCGTTGTAGATGACCTGCTGTAAAAAGGGCCCCACCTTACATAAGACACCGACCCGCATCCCTGCATGTTGACGTACCTCCCGAGAAAGTTGAACCTGAGCCTGTGCGCTTTTGTGAACCAGCCTTCAACACCAACACCTCATCCCGGAAAAGCACAATAAAGATCCGGCCACCGGCTGCCAGCAACCATGTCCGACAGCTCAAAGGCACCGAGGATCGCGATCAGTTTCGGCGGCTCATCAGCCTCGAAATCCCAAAACAACAAGAGATCCTCACGACCAGAGCCTTCGTCATCACTGGGCAAGAGATCGCGTACGAATGCGCTGAACCACGGCTTCGACTCGGATTCGGACGGCGAGCGCGACCACCGCGGGCGACACGAAGCTATCACAGAATTCGGCGGCGAGAAGGAGAAGAAGGAGAAGAGACCTCGCGAGCTGGTCATCAAGAGCCAGAGCAATCGTAACTGGAAGGACGAGCTGCGCGGGCGCAGAGGCGGGAAGAACCTGTTGCCAGCCGAGGCGCAAGCACAGCGCGGAGGCAAACAGGATGTCGAGACGGAACCGGCAGACGCGGACAAGGAGATACAATGGGGCCTGACTGTCAAGAAGCGCAAGACCAGCGAGGAGGCGACTGATGACGATTCACGACGGCGCGAGGAAGACGACAGACGGTCTGACGAGGTGAAAGTCAAACAGGCCCCGAGAACAGCAGACGATGATGCGATGGACGCTCTTCTCGGGAAGAAGCGGCCCGAGGAGGAGATGGTCATCGAGGCGACCGAGGAAGACGCATACCTTGCTGATCTGAAGCATGTGGGCGAGGATTCGACGCTCGCAGACTACGATGCGATTCCCGACGGAGAGTTTGGTGCGGCGCTGCTCCGCGGCATGGGGTGGGACGGCAAAATGCGTGGCCCAAATAAGAAGAGGCCGACGGAGAGGCGCCAGAATCAGCTCGGCCTCGGCGCGAAGAAGCTAGAAGGCGCAGAGGATCTGGGCCAGTGGAATCACGGCGGTAAGAAGAAGAGTAGCCGGCCGAGACTGGACGAGTACCGTCGAGACGAGGAGAAGCGACGTACCGAGCGTAAGGAGCGGAGGGGAGAGAGCTACAGGGACGAGCGAGACCGAGACAGGGAAAGGGATCGCGAGGACAGGGATCGTTACTCGCATCGGGACAGAGACCGGGAGAGGGATAGGGATCGTGATTATCACAGTCACAGGCATCGCGACTTCAGGCGGTAAGTCACGTCCGAGAGGCCTCGTTAGGCGTCGTGTAAGCATAGACACAAACACACACATCCTGAAAGGGGGCGGGCCATGCCCTCAACTCATTACCTGCATCCAGAATTCCTCGGCGGTGTTGGCCTCTGCAGCCTAGAAAAGCGTGCTTATGCTACGAATTGGCCTCACCTTAGCTTTGCAGGAGCTGCACAGAACCACCAAACCTAGCTTGAAACCTTTCGTGCTTTTCTCAAGGCGAATGCATGATGAAATACTGAATAAAGAAAAAAGAAATCTGGATTCCCGTTCCCAAACCAATTCCGACATCACTTGATGTCGAGGGGAGACGCCATCGTGCGCTGCAATGGGCGTGCGGCACCTTGATGACCTTCAATCCGGGGACTCTCACTGGTTCGTCGCCGAAGTGCAAGATCCTTGGGCCTTGAGCAACGCCGTCCGCCCCACCAAAGCTGGACCCGCGTCACTGCCGGTGCGGCCGCCCGGATCATAATGCACCTGGAATTTTGAGCTCTTCAGCAAGTCGACACCTCTCCTCCAAGCTGCGCATCAACAAGCAGCATACAACACCGCTTTCCAACCGGGGCTGCTCCAGCTTCCCGTAGTCCAATGGCCAGCGAGTGCCAACCTTGATTCGCATCCCTTTTGTTTTCCTTTTTCCTTTTTCTTATTGTATACCAACCAATCAGCCGAGTTCATCCGAACCTGTCCCACGATGCCCCAGCAACAAAAGACTCCGAAATCGAAAGCGGCCGGACCGCCGGCCGCCGATTACAAGGCCATCGCCGAGCAATACGCCCGGGCAAAGAAGCAGAAGGAGCTCGAGGAGGCGAGTCGGACGCCCGAGGAGATACAGGCCGAGAAGGAAAGGTTGGCGTTACTGGAGAAGCAGCGCGAGGTATTTGAGGCCCGGCGCAAGGACGCGTACGAGCGCAGGTGGTGGTGGACTGTTGGCTTCTGGACGTGGATGCTGCTGCTACACGCTGTCGGCATCAGCTTCTTCACGAGCGGCTTCCTCTTGACGCGGCTGGTGCTGGACGACAAGTCCAACTGCACGGCGCCGCCTCTGGACCTGGTCTCGAGCTGGAAGGGCCAGGGGACCGTTGAGGGCGGTTGCTGGCACCCAAAGTCATTTGACAAGACGGTCGTCATTCTCATCGACGCGCTGCGATACGACTTTACGGTGCCTGTGGACGACAACGCGCCGTTCCACAATGCATTCCCCTTCCTGCACGAGACGGCGGTCAAGTCCCCCGAGAACGCTTTCCTGCGGCCCTTCATTGCCGACCCACCGACAGCAACCCTCCAGCGGCTGAAGGGCCTGACGACTGGCACGCTTCCGACATTCATCGACATTGGCAGCAGCTTCGGTGGCAACGCTATCGACGAGGACAATCTGCTTATGCAGTTGAAGGACGCCGGCAAGAAGATTGTGCACCTCGGAGACGATACTTGGCTGTCGCTGTTCCCCGGCTACTTCGAGGCGAACGTGAGCAAAGCCTACGACAGCTTCAACGTTTGGGACCTGCACACGGTTGACAACGGCGTGATTGACCACGTTTTCCCTCTCCTAAAGAAGGAGGAGAAGGGCAAGTGGGATTTGCTCATTGGTCACTTGCTGGGCGTTGACCATGCGGGCCACCGATACGGACCGAACCACCCGGCGATGACAGCCAAGCTCCAGCAGATGAACACCTTCATCCGCCATCTTGCTGCCGAGATCGACGACGACACCCTCCTCGTCGTCATGGGAGACCACGGTATGGACAGCAAGGGCGACCACGGTGGAGAAAGCGACGATGAGGTCGAAGCGGCGCTGTGGATGTACTCTAAGCGTCCGTTCTTTGGCCGCACGAAGCCCGAGTTCAAAGAGCCCCCCAGCATGGCCAAGATCAGGCCAGTCAACCAAATCGACCTCGTACCGACTCTGGCGCTCCTCATGGGCATACCCATCCCGTACAACAACCTGGGAGGCCCCATCGAGGAGGCATTCGCTGGTAGGAAAGGCAACAACTGGAACAACCTTGCGGCCGTGTCCCGGATGACGGCTGCCGGAATCCAGCGCTACCAAGACTCGTACTTTGCCGCACGTGGCATTGACCAGACCAAGAGTGCTACCGCGGGCCAGGTGTCACAGCTCTGGAAGAAGGCCGATCGCTCCTGGCAGTGGAAGTCTTACCAAGAGGCATACGGCTTTTTCAACATGTTCCAGGAGGAGACTCTGCGCATCTGCAAAGACCTTTGGGCCCGCTTCGATGTGCCCAAGATGGTCACCGGTATCGTTGTGATGGCTGCTGGCGTCGTCACCCTCCTGGTCTACGCCTCCCGCGACGAGGAGGAGGATTTCGCCGTCCTCGACGATCTCGAGCTCGACTTGGCAGAGAAGAAGCTGGAGCTTCAGGGAGTCAAGCCCGACTCCGCCGCTTCGTACAAGACTGCCCACAAGAAAATTTTTCTCACTGCCATTCTCGGTGCCGTCCCCGGTGCTCTGGCTGGGACTGTCTACTCTATATTCACCACACCCGATGACCTCATCTACGCCATCGCAGGTGCTGCTTTCACAAGTGCCATCGGTATCCTCTTCTCGCTGTCCGGCCTCGGCAAGACCGTCTTGAACCTCATGCCTAACAACATCTGGGGCTGGCTCGCGGCGACCTTCACTGTCAGCCAGTCGATTGGCTTCGCCTCAAACTCTTACACCATCTGGGAGGACTCAATCCTTCTCTTCTTCATCACCACTTTTGGCGTGGCGAACGTTCTGGCTGCGTTCTCGGTGCCTACCATGAGGGAGCGTACGATGGCAATCTACCACTCTGTTGTTTTCGTCGTCCTGGGCAGAGTCGCGTCCTTCTCGAAGCTCTGCCGCGAGGAGCAGATGCCGTATTGCACCTCTACGTACTACGCCTCGGCCACATCGTCAACCTCGGCCACTTGGCAGTTGGCTATCCCTTTTGCTGTCGCTCTCATCCTGCCGTCCATCATCAAGTCATTTCTCCTACCCTCCAGGTCTTGGGAGGGACTTGCGCCTGCTTGGATTGGTTACGTCTACCGCATCGGCCTGTTCATGTCGGCTGCCTACTGGGTACTCGATGCCGCTGACAACAACGAATGGATCCCCGGCTTGCCTGCCCAGGCCATCAAGACGGCAGGAGTGTACCTCGCGCAAGTCATCCTCGCTTTGGTGTTTGTCGCTGGAACCACTGCATTTGTGTGGGCGCCGCCCTTGGTTTCCATCCTCACGACGCCTGGCAAGAACGGCAACACCCAGATCACGGTCCTCGGCTACGGCAACACCAACGGAGCCAGGTACCTTCTCCTCCCGATGAACATCGTAGGGGCCTGCATCCTCCTCTCCAAGCCCATGGGAGGCGGTGCGCTGGCACTCTTGTTCTGGCAAATCATGGCTCTTGTCGAGATCCTCGACCTGAACAACCTTACGACGGAGGCCATTGGCCCCGTCATGCTGGGCGTCCTCGGCAACTACGGCTTCTTCAAGACAGGTCACCAGGCTGCCCTCAGCAGCATCCAGTGGGACAGCGCTTTCATTCCGCTGTTCTCCATCCGATACCCCTGGTCCCCCATCGTCGTCGCCCTCAACACTTTCGGCGGCCAGATCATCGCTGTCGTCGCAGTTCCTCTCATCGTGCTCTGGAAGGTCGGTCCCAAGAGGAAGGGCATCCTCGAGAGCGTCAGTCGGGCTCTGGGTATCTTCATTGCATACTTCGCTGTCGAGTCTTTGGCGACCATGATGTGGGCCGGCTGGCTCAGGAGACATCTGATGCTGTACAGAGTGTTCAGCCCTCGCTTCATGATGGCGTCAACGCTGCTTCTCATCATTGATCTCGTTGCGCTCGTCATCACGCTTATCGGCGTCAGGTCCAACACCCTAGCCGTGAGCGAGGTTTTTGGATGGACCGATTAGAATGTGGGTGGAGTCAAGCTTGGAGTGGAATCAAGAAGTGAAAACACCATTGTATTACTACGATTGCATAGGCATAGACAAACACTGTGGAAGATGAAGGCAGCGTGTTGCACGAGGATGTAATTAGAACAAAGGATGAAGTCCGCTTTGGCGTCTGACTTGCTGCTTAGCCCCGTCTCCCTGCCTTACCTCGGTACCTTGTAACAACAGCCCAGCAGCTGAGTGTCCTGCGGCGAGGCGAAGGTGATAGGCAGCGGAGGCTGGCAGAAAAAAGAGAGACGTGCAGGGAGAAGAAAGCAGAGATGCGGATTGCGAAGTTGCAACCATGTAGACGGCCGAGACATGGCTCAATGGCAGTTGTCGGCTGCTTTTGGATGATGGCATCAGTCACGGTGAAGCTGGGAGCTCAGCCAAGAGCTCGGTTTGCGTGCTACGCTGCTTATCTAAGGTTTCTTCCAACTCGCTACCTCGATGGACGACCGGCTACATGGTGCGGCAGCAAGAGTTTGCCCGCGATCGAGGTAGCCAGCAAGCTTCCCAAAGTATCGGGATCAGTGCACGTCAGCCCCACTTGGGCGGGCCACCCAGCTCCCAGGCAAACCGGTGCAGGCCCTGAGGTGAGGTGCCGCAGTGCTAAGAGGTAGACTAGGCCGGTCCACGCCGGTGGCCCTGAGAGCACAGGGCACGCCGTGATCTGGCTGCATTGTGTGTGCGTGTGTTTTTTTCTCCTCTGCTGCGGCTTGCCCTTCGCCAACCAACTCGAGAGATCTCTATTGCGCCTGGTCCAGTCGGAAGGCCACCAAAAAGTTGTTCCTTCCTCACGACACTTCGCAAACGAAGCAAAAAATAAAATAAACCCTCCACTTTCCACCTCGACGGCAACCACTTCCACCACGACTCCGCTTTAAGTCGCCCCTCACCTCCCCCGACGACGAGAGATATTTCCCACCTCAAAACAGAGACACACACGAAAAACCCACTCTCTGAACTAGGTTTTATCCCAGGTTGTCCCGAACGGTACACATTCTTTTTTTTCCCTCTTCCCTCCCATCCATCATCCATCCACACGTCGCCCAGCTACGTTATCTCCGCTCATCGCTTTCCTGTCCGTCACGCGTCTCCATTCTTCGCTCCAGCCCGCCCCTCGCACCATCGTCAAAACCCTTTTTCCGGGCCTCCTCGTTTCCGTCATCACCTCTTCGAGTCACTTCTCAGCGTTTCCTTTACAACCCGTCGCATTAGAGGTACGCCGAGCAGCACCATCCCCTCAAGCTCCTTCCTGTAGAGCCATCGTCATCTCCCCTTCCTACCATTGGCGCCGTCCATCCACACACATCTAACATCTCATCAACCGACAAACAGGCCCTTTCCTGTCCGCCATCCCGTTGCGAACGACCTCCCCGCAAACAAGCGAGCAGCCCCGCAGAACCTTCGAGCCTCGCCTTCGCGCCTGCTGTCCTCCCACCGTCCTCTCCGTCGACCATCTCTCCGGTCCGATTGCGCCGTCAAATTCTAGATTCACACACACATAAAGCAATCATGGCAACCAACGGTAACTACACCTATCCGGACCAGCTCAAGGACGCTGTCGAACAAACATCTCCAGGCCCCACCGCTACGAACGATGCCGCCGCATCGGCCGGTAACAACAACAACAACCTAAGCAAGGATGAGGTTGGCTGGTACTTCGTAGAGCAGTACTACACCACTCTGAGCAAGAACCCGGATAAGCTTCACGTAGGCACTCCATCAACCGCGCTTGCGACGGAACCGCGATGCTGACTCACTTCGCTTGCAGCTGTTCTACGGAAAGCGCTCCCAGTTCGTTTACGGAATGGAGGCTGAGGTTGCGAATGTTTCCGTCGGTAGACAAGTACGTCACCGATCCCACGCCCACCACGTGATGATCGGCCACTGACCTTACACTTCCACAGGCTATCCAGGAGAGAATCAAGTCCCTCGACTTCCAGAACAGCAAGGTCCGAATCACGAACGTCGACTCCCAAGCTTCCTTCGACAACATCGTCATCCAGGTCATCGGTGAGAGCTCCATCAAGTCCGCGGAGCCCAAGAAGTTTGTCCAGACCTTCGTCCTTGCTCCTCAACCGTCCGGCTACTTCGTCGTCAACGACATCCTGAGATACATCAATGACGAGGACGAGGAGGAGGCCGTCGCTGAGGCCGAGGCCCAGCCCGAGGAGCAGGCTGCGGTTGAGGATGCTGTCGAGGCTGCTAAGCCTGAGGAGCCCGTTGTCGAGCAGACCCCTGAGGAGGCTCCCGCCCCCGCCATTGACCCCAGCGTCGTCGACAAGAGACTGGAGGAGGTCGCGGTTCCCCAGGACGCCGCTTTCTCCAACGGCGATGTCGAGGCCCCTGCCCCCGAGCCTGTCAAGGCCCCCGAGACCAAGGCTGAGGAGCCCACCGTCGACCCTGAGGTCACCGCGAAGGAGATTGCCGAGGAGGATATCAAGATGCCCGAGAAGCCCGCAGACCCCTCACCCACCCCTGTCGCGGCGCCCACCAAGGCGCCCGCTGCCGAGCCCGAGAAGCCTGCTCCCGCTCCCGCTCCCGTCCCCATGAAGCCCATGTCCTGGGCCAGCCGTGCCGCCGCTGCCGTCGGACCCAAGCCCGCCGTTCCTCTCCCTAAGACAGCCACGCCTCCTGCTCCTGCTCAGGCCAAGGCCCCCGCGCCTGCTGCTGCTGCTGCTGCCCCCGCCCCCGCCACGAAGGAACCCGCTGCAGCCCCCGCCGCTAAGGAGCCCGAGGCGCCCGCCGCGAAGGAGTCCTCTCCCTCTGCCGAGTGGCAGTCCGTCGGCGCTGACTCCAAGCGCCAGAACCGCCCTCAGTCCATCTCCCAGGCTCCCGCCGACAACGGTACGTTGGGTTACGTCAAGTACGTCACCGACAAGGTCAAGGCGGAGGACCTGCGTGCGGCCCTCAACAACCACGGTGAGCTGACTTACTTCGACATTAACCGCCAGAAGGTATGTACAAGATTGTTGCGTTTTGTCGAGGGAAGCTTGTCACTAATCAACAAACAGAACTGCGCCTTCGTGGAGTTCGCTACCCCTGCCGGCTACCAGGCTGCCGCTGCTGCCAACCCCCACATCGTCAACGGCGAGAACATCGTTGTCGAGCCCCGCCGCCCCAAGGCTACCGCCTACGGTGGCGCCAACTACTCTGCCGGTGGTCGCGGCAACGCCACCGGCGGCCGTGGCCGTGGTGGCTTCGAGGGCAACCGCTCCGGCAGCCAGGGTAACGCCCGTGGCAACTTCACCGGCGGCCAGGCTCGTGGCCGCGGCAGTGTCCGTGGCCGTGGAGCTTCCCAGGCCACTGCTTAAATCTGACCTTGACTAAGTTCGGAACGTGGTCGGCGACGGCTGAGACGCTTTTGACCTTCAAGAGCCTTACCGCGCCTACCGACTGACAATGCCGACGAACACGAAGCAAACACTTGCTCCATCACTACCTTATCCCGATGATGGAGGTCGACCACCACCTCCTCCAACAAACTACGACACACATCACCCTCACACCAACATCCTCATTATCAGTCTTACCATGACACTAGTGCTCTCACGACTATCGGAACGATACCGACGAGAAAGGGAAGAGAAAAGTTACATCCCACTTCTTTTCTCTTGCAAGGAGTTCACAGGGCAAGGGCGTGGATTTCTCACACCGTTTCCTGTACACCAATATTTCTTATGTTTTTGTTATGCCGTACGCGTTTCTAGCATTTGCATCTGGTGCGCTCGTGGCATATGTCCGTATTTTTTGTGGACAGCCATGGCGTGCAACGACGCTTCTCTCTTTACAACTCCGCCCTCGGGTTGAGTAGTGACGCAGAGAACCTGTATATTTGGCAAAGTGGGAAGGGGTAACTCTGGGAGAATGGGACAGGGGAAAGGGGGGAAGCATGAACA
This sequence comes from Colletotrichum horii, assembly GCA_027406005.1. Taxonomy (NCBI): domain Eukaryota; kingdom Fungi; phylum Ascomycota; class Sordariomycetes; order Glomerellales; family Glomerellaceae; genus Colletotrichum; species Colletotrichum horii. Next base: position 3,151,879 of record JANVYB010000001.1, on the reverse strand, counting down.
ACAAAAAGTTTTGGCGTCCCTTTTTTTTGCTATGCCTTTGAGAGAGGGGGGAGGGGGGAAGGACATGGATAGGACAGGAAAGGGGAAGGGGGCCAGGCATTGGGTGATGATGCTGTACCATACCAAGACCACACACACAACAACAACCAAAGGATCCGTCTTGTGACGGTTCTTTTAATGAGAACAGACGACAATTAGTAATACCTTGCCTTGGTTGTATGATGCTGTCGTGACGATGGCCTAGTCTTGGCAAACCGAGGCAAAGCAATGTGAATCTGTAGGAGGCCCTGTAGGTACTGCAACCTGCCAAGGCGTGGGAACTTTTGGCGAAAGCAAGCGGCGGCGGGGGGTTTGAGGTATCATGAAAAGTCTCCAGAGAGTTGTGGTCCATGACCTTTCGAGTAGTAGCAGCTTTTTGTCACCTGCCCAGAACACACCAAGATTTGTTCTTGGGCCGCGATGCGACCTTCTCCATGAAGGCCAGAGGCTGCATAAACCGCTTTGCAGGGTGTGTCTAGGAACGGTTGGTTCGTTGCGCAGACGCCTAGAATAGAGGAGGCAACACATGTCATGGACCGTCATGTTTCAAGCCATGATGCTGTGGCCTTTCTGAGGGTGTTGGGCACACACTCATACGCGACGGGTGTTGACGACGAGTTATCGGAGCCCGGAACGAGTGCATGCTTGAGTTTTGGGCAGAGGAACGATGGAATGCGGCGAGTCTGGCTTAGAACCGTGGATACTTTGATAGCAGTCCATTCAACACAACGTGGACGATCTTTCTCCCTCATGGCATGCTCGAGCCTCTGGAGCTCGCTCACGTCCCTTGGCAGTATTATAGTTGGATATATGCTGAGGACTATAGTGTTGATAATCCGGGCATCGGGAGTGTCGTCACAGAAGGCGAACCAGGACACGATCTCGTTGCTTGCCTGTCTTGACCGCAACTAACATTCTTGGAAACCATTCAGGGCTCGCCCATGTTGGTCTTGGAAGCTGTGAAGAGCACCGTGAATATGGAGCAGTATGCCAGAGGCCATCGAATAGACTCTCAGGAGAGGGGGAATGGAGGGGAGCCGAATCGCGACTGATAGCTTTGAAAAATCTCGTTGATGGGCGACATCAACTTTGATCTCACGATCATGACTGCTCAAACCCACCAGCCCACATCATAGCTTGTAAGAATAACTCATTAACACACGGGAAACAGGCCCAGCACGTTCTCATCGACGACCTTTTGCGTAGCCCCCTCATGTCGTTGAAAACAAATCAGATCAGGAAAGCACATCGTTCGACAGCGTTCCCTCTGCCTCGTGGGCCTTCCTTGCTGGAACTTTTGACGACGCCCCGTACCCTTACGGGGAGGTCAATGCTTTTTGCCAATGCTTTTTGCCAATGCTTGATGCCCGCGATGTGGCTCCTCGAGCCGCACGCCGGTTCCATAGTTGCTGCGACCTACTTACCTACCTGCGACTCCATGAGGGACGGCCGTGAGCCCCGTATGGGAGAGAAGACGCGACAAGACATGTGGTTCCATGAATGGCTCGCGATGATCGCGCCACGTCTGCATGCCAATAAGTTTTTACAAAGGAACCCGACGAGGATGAAAATTTCAAAAGTTCGTCTTCAGGCCGCGGCCCCCGCATCGTCTTGAAGCTTGGAACGCATCGCCAAGCGCTGGAGCTGAGCAGAGGCCGTAGCTATGCGCAAAGGTCGACTCCACCAGTCGTATAGAATTTCCTCTCATGCCAGTCATGTCGTACGTAATAACGGCTCACTCAGGGGGGAAGAAGCGCCTGAGACTTCAAACGGGGCCCGAGGCAAAGCAAGCAGGCAAGCAAGCTCAGAAGTCAAGAGTCGAATGGTCGGTCAAGTGAAAGCAGCCAGCGGCGCAACGTGCACAGGAACGGGAGCGGAGCCTCGTTTATTTCTATTTTACCCCTCAAGGTTGTTTTCTTGGATCGCCAGCGGCCAGCCAATGTTGGAAAGCAGGAGCAGCAGCAGCAGCAATTGGAGGTTGTGACACCTCGTAAAGTCTTGGCTCTTGGGGGTCTTTTTGGAGGTCTTGGCTGAACCGACTGGGGAAAGGCTGGGGAACTTTTTGATCGACTCCATCCCGGGATCGTTCCAATGCGCAACGTCAGACAACTTGGCAAAGGTTTGCTGGTCGCGTTAATGAAGGGGATGAGCCCACTTGGGGCGGATGGGGCACGTCGCCCAGCCGGTGAGGCTGTGTAAGCACCCGTAAAGTAGGTAGCATAGTAATCCATCGTTTTTTCCCCGTCCTTCTGTCGGCGTTCTCGGCTCGGGTATTGTTGCGAGCCCTGTACGCAGTGTGCCGTATGGTTTTCTTTTCTCTGCATCCAATTTTTTTTCTCTGCGACCTTCTTGATTGAGATGGTGGTCCCGTCGGGTCTAAGCGGCTGGGTACCTGGATCTTGATTGACAACCGTTCGCAAGATGCCGTTTGAGCCGTGGGCCCCCCGTTTTCTTGGCTGCTATAGGTTGGCAAAGAGAGAAGAAGCTAATGGTTGGGTTGTATTATTTTCCCGCGCTTCTTCTAGGTCTATTAGCACACGGCCGTTGATGATTTGTACCTTGTTGAAAAAGCAGGTGGCATAACGTGAGGTGTGGGTGGGCTGGAGGAGGATTTGGACAGGCCTGGGTGTGGTGGTACTCGGGAGGGGGTTGGGAGTGCGAAAGCTCGGGACAAGACGCAAACAGTCGCGCTGACCGATGATCACATCGCAGACGGGGGCATGATGATGATGTTCAGGTGCAGATAAGGAACTGCCGGCGACTATCATCGATCAGCGGCTGTTGGCACGGCTAGCGAACGGAAGTTTTTGGGTGATTTTCCTTCACTTTGCTCTTCTGAGGCGGGATGTGCTTTGACGGCTCAGCGGATCATCACTACCGCATGTTTCTGGAAGATTGCCTATTTCTGACGGAAGTTGCCATCGCGAACGAACGTCAACTGGGCAGCGGAACTTTTTTGTTGCCTGTTGTCGTTGGGACAGGCTCGGCGCACCGCACCTGGGAGCAGGGCAGGGCGAACTTTCAGCGGCAGCTAGCTGGAGGACAGGGCGCCAGCTGTGGTGCGGGAATGGCGTCCACTCAAGCTTTCCAAGAAAGTTCCAAGAGATTGGGCGACGCCGCTAGAAACACGAACGGGCAGCCGGGTTTTGGGGCGGGTGTGCGTCGTACGCTGGACGCGAGCCTGGTGCCATGAACAACCACCAAGGCCCGCCATCAATGGCCAGCCAGTATCCATAGTGTGTTATCCGCTGCGACACTGGGCAGTTCCGCGGGCCTAATAAGACACAAGCTTATGCTGAGAGATTATTGCTGATCACCGGGCGGCGTTAAGCGTTTGGATTTGCAATGGCTGACGCCCAGCGCTGCGCCGAAGAGCACCCGAAGGAAAGTTTTCTGGGGTATCGGAGGGGACTGGAGGGTCCTTGCCCTGGCAGGCATGGCGTGATTGATGGACGGGGATAAAGTCGTTGACGGAAGAGAGTCTACCAGCCCGGATGCCGCGGAGAGTGCTCCGACACGAGCTGGAGAGCACGAACGAAAAGAGGCGTCGAGTTTGAACGGGCAGACTTTGGATGAAACGGGACTGGCGACGCCATTTGTGAAGGGGTCTAGCAAAAGTCCGATTTGCTGCGCCATGGGTTCTGTAAGGCTTTTCGGCTCGCACGAATGGTGAGGAACAGCAGCTGGAGGTTGTTGCTGATGGCTGGCTTTCTGGCTGACCGCTAGCAGTTGGTTGACATGGTGTCGTACCTTAATTAGTGTGGTAAAGGGGAGGGCTGAGGTAGCCCCGCTCGCAAAAGATCCTTTGGAAGTTTGCCAATTATCGGTGTCCAACAGACTCTGGGCCAAGACAGGCGCCCAAGCGAAGAGGGCGAGCGTATGTGTGTGTGTGTGTGTGTGTGTGTGTGTGTGAGCGAAAGGGTGACAGGTGGTTCGGACGAGCCGCTGGTCGTAGCGTTGCCAATTCCCGTTTCGTTTATGCACGTCTGTTTCTTGTCGTCGACGAACATACGGATGCCGTGTGCCAGTGAGCGAGCAGCAGGCAAAGATGAGGAGAGAGAGAGAGAGAGAGAGAGGTGTGTACAGCCCCGGCAACAATGCGTCGCTTGTTATCCGTAGGGGAAAAAGAAGAATGTCTTGGATGGGTGTGTCTTTGTGGTTTTGTTTTCTAGGCACACGCCGTTGGTTGTCTCGTTTCAGCGGAAGGTCAAGCAGCGGGAAGAATGGTCTCTCGGCCGATTATTTGTGCCCAAGCCACTTGGGGACGGGATCGCCATGTGCATTGTGCTTGGCCTCGCTCCCGTTGTGATGGCACGCCGTAGCTTTCCCCCTCCACCAATGACTTGCAGTGCAGAGCCAAGAGATCTCCGAGGTAGCAAAGCCCAGCGAGGACGAGGGCGGGCGGAGAGGAACGGAGGGCAGCCACTGGGACGGTGGTGGTGGTAGTGGTGGTGGTGGTGGCAGGCAGCTTGGGACCGGCCGGCGGCTACCTCAGCTTAGGGCTCCGAGGAGGAGGAAGAGGCGAAAGGCATGGCGACATGGATGGTTAGGAAAATGCTTGATTGCGCGGCAAGTTGGCGGAATGGATAGGAGAGACCGGGGTTTGCAAATGAGGGAATGTGCTGGTACGGGCACGGCGGCGGATATCTGACCTGTTTGGTCTTGGTGTTGGCCTCGCTGTCGGGTATGGCGACTGCCCGCTTACTAACGCAGTACTAAGTGAGGTAGGTGCCTTTCTCGATACGTTCCATCGTTCCATAGGTAATTGCCTTAAGGCACCTGAGGAAAGGGAAGGTAGATCCCGACGGCCAGGTTCTGTCATCCAAGCAAGGTACCTTAGCGTAAGGTAGGTTAGGTAGGTAGGTGGATAATACGGAGAAACGTTTACTCACGGAGTCTCGGGGGCTTCCACTGCGGTTAACACCTCAGCTTACCCCTCCGCAAAAGCTCATCTTACCCCTCCCCACTTTTACCCGAGATTAGGTACGTACCCTAAACATGTTTAAAACATGGTTTTAACTTTAACTAATAATATTTAATTAAATTATTTTATTTTATAACTTATAAAATTATTTTATTATAATAATAATAATTATATATATATTTAAATATTATATATATATATTATAATAAATAGATAAATATATAGATTTAAATATTTAAAACTATTTAGTTTATTATAAGTTATAAACAGAGCATTAATTACTACAGTACTACAGTACTACATACTACATGTAGTTGTAGTATGTAGTATACTACTTACTACAAATTATACTACATTTTAGCTATAATATTATATATAATATTATATATTAATACTAATATTAATAGGCTTTTATTAACTAGTTATTATAGCTTATGTATAATTTAATATTAAAAAACTATTAAGATATCTTTATTAATTAATTTATAATATAATAATATATATATATATATATAAATTATTATTAATAATATAGTATAACTAATACTATTATAACTAATATTATAATTATTAATTAATAATTAAATAACTATATAACTAAAAAAGTATTATTTAATTATTATTAATTAATTAACTAGAATTAAATAACTAGTTTTTTAAGTGTAGTATATAGTATTATACTACATTACTACATATTTAAAAGTGGGGCTATAGTGTACTACATACTATAAAAAGTGGGGTTGTAGTATACTACAAAAATAATTTTAATACTACAACTACACTACACTATATGTAGTATGTAGTATACTATGTAGTTGTAGTACTACTACGTAGTACTTATCAATGCTCTGGTTATAAATTTAATAATATAAGTATAGTTCTTAATATAATATATTTAAATCAATTATAATAATAATATAAATATTAAATAATAATATTAAATTATAATATATATATATATATCTAATTCTTATATATTATTAATATTATTTATTAATTAATTATATTTATAAAATCAAAAGGTTTTATTTTTATTATAATATTATATAAGTTTAGTTTATTTAAAATATAATAATAATAATTATAGATATAAATATAAGTATATTTAAAAGTATAATATATATATATATAAATATATATTATATAAAGTTATAAATAAAAGCTTATTAATTTTATTATATAAATTATTTGAATAAATATAATATTATTATATTATTAATATAATTATAAATTATAATATATATATAATTTTATTATTCTTTTTTAATTAGAAAAATATTAAATATATTATATTAAATTTAAATAAATAAATAAAACTTTATATATAAAATATAAAAATATAATATATTATAGCTTTTTATTTATTTAATTAAAATATAAATATTATATAAATATTATATATTAAATATATACTTATAATATATTTATAATATACTTATAATATATTTATAATATACTTATAATATATTTATAATATATTTATAAGATATATTTAACATATTTTTAACATATTTTTAACACGTTTTTAACACATTTTAACACATTTTTAACATATTTTTAACACATTTTTAACACGTTTTTAATATATTTATAAAATATATTTATAATAAAAACCCCTTTAATTTTTAATATACTTAAAGTTATTAAAAGACCTCGGCTTACCTTCCTAAAAGGGTTAGTGTGGCCTAAGTAGGCTAGTATATGTGGGGAGGGGTAAGATGAGCTTTTGCGGAGGGGTAAGATGAGGTGGACGCCGCTTCCACTGTCAAGGAGCAAGGCAGCGCAGCGCAGCGCAGCGCCTGTGCGAACAAACAGGCATTGTCTGTGTTCCCGACGTTTAATCTGAGGTTGCCATTAAATTGAATGACGCGTACTAAGGTATTCTCGCAAGGCCGCCTGGGCTGCTGGTTGGATGCGAGCAAAGTCGCAGTTGTCCAAGGCAATTACGGCCGCGGCCGAGTTGTGTTCTAGGCGGTTGTTGTGACTTACGGAGAAACTTTTTGAATACCACCTGCTGTACTTGACATAAGACCATGTTGAGAGGCTAGAGAGAATGCAACAATGGACAGAGACAATAACTTTTTGTCGGGCCAGGTCCGACTCGAGAGCCAAGGCACAGGCACAGGCACTGGCACTGGCACAGTGGAGGGGCCACGCCGGGGGCCTAGACCTCCCCGCCTTTCTGTGCCGTGATGCCGTAATTGGTGCCATTGCCATCCATTGGATTCCTGCCTTGCATCCACCTGACCTTTCTTTCGTCTGCTTCAGATAATTCACAGTTGTCATGACCGGGCACGTCAAGCAAGGCAGGTGTCTAGACCACTCTCTAGAGTCTATTGTATTCGTAGAGTCCATCTTTCAGCCTGGACCTGATCGCCAACTGCATACCTTACCTGGACCAAAGGCAGTAGAGTAGGCCTGGCCTTGCATCACAAATAGATACACACTGGTTCTCATGTTCATAGGCAAGACGTCGTCGTCCACTTACAGCCTGGAATCGAGTCTGTCTTCTCCGGGTTATTACCCCTCTAGTCCGTCAGCTAACTAACCTAGGGACCTTATGAAGTACGACCTGCCTTGGGTTGGACTACCTATAAAGCACTAATCCAGTTGCCAGCAGGTGAGGTGACGGCGTATTTCGATCCAGTCCACACCTGGCATACGGCCCTCACAAAGGTACCTTTGCCCTGCCGCAGTGGGAGACCGAGACGGCAAAGTAGCATCGCCAGCTGCTGGTCCAACAAAAAGTACCTCGAACCCGCGCCACCCCGGTCGCTGCACCCTTTCACCTACCAACTTAGGTTAGGACGCTCTGCAAAAGGCCTCGGTCCACTCGGCGCTGCTCTGCTGTTTCTGTTTCCTGCTGGCAGGCTTGTTCACGGAGAGAGGACCTTTTTTATTTTTTTTCTCTCTCCTCTGCTGCTGGACGAGCCAGTGAGAGCCCAGGAAGTACTCGCGATTCCAGTGGGCGCCGAGGGTTCGTCTTGACGATCATCGGCACCGACGTCGCCCTACCCTACCTTGGCTTGCCAATTGCTTGTAGACTGACTGCCCTTTCCCTTGTTAATTCCATGTCAGCCTGCCGCATCCGTGACACCCCCGTTTTGCCTGCCCGCCTAAACATGAGTGTCGTGGTGTGTGTGTGTGTCTCTGTCGCTGTCGCTAGTTCATCCACTATCGCTGGGCAAGCCAGACGACCGGAACTCGCTCTCAGCCTGTCCTGTCCTGTCCTGTCCTGTCCTGACCTGGACCAACCGTTCATCCAACCACGGCCCTCAATCCCCGTGGAACTTGGGTTTACTTTCATTGACAATAACCTACCTATACGGATACTCCGTACGACACACAACTCCGCGAACCCGCCCAAGCGCAAAAAACGCCCCTTTTGGGATAAGCATGGCCAATGTGTCGCACGTCCCTGGTCGCCCACGGCTGATGGATCGCTAAGCTATCGATACAGCGACGCCTCCCGCCCGGTCAGAATCCGAGCCTCCATCTCTCCTCTTCCCTCCTCCCTTCACCACCTAGAGTACGGATACCTACCTATCATTCATTCCCGTCGTCCCCAAGCTACGGTCCACGGATATCAATCACCTAATACTAGCAAAAATTCCGACAGGGCCCGATTGTAGCGCGCCTCCTCTCGGCCGGCTTCGCATCGCATCGCATCGCATCCAACTCGAACCGCGCCGCCGCCCACCCTTTTCTAACGAATCCCGTCTGGAGCGCATGGCCTTCTGGCTTTTCCCTCCCATCGTCGACGACATTCATTATTCGTACTTCGTACCTTGCCGCGGTTGAACTGTTGTTTCACTCGGCTCACGCCCCTCTACACGCCCTTGCCTCGATCGAGGTCTCATCCACCCACCCATCCATCCATCATTCTTTTCCTCTCAGCACGTTGGATCGCACACACCACACAGACACAGAACCGTACCGTACCGTACCGTACCTACCTACCTAACCCTCACGCACAGCGGGTTTCTGTTACTCTATTCTTTCTCCATATCACGCCGTTCCTGCCAGCAACTCTACCACGTTCCACCCGCTGCTCTTCAACAGGCCCTGTCCCTGGTCTGACCCGACGTCCGATGCGCATGAGATCCGCCCCCAGAGCCAAGTCTCCCCTTGCGGCCCTTGTCGTCGACCACAGACTGGCTGCCTTCGTTGGACGGGCCCGGACTTCGTCTCCATTCTCTCACGCGTCGTCGGCCCTGCACGGGAACCGCTTCCCTCATATCCGGCGTCCTGCGCTTGCTCTCTGGTTCTGCCTCTGCCTCTGCGCCTGCTGCTGCTACTCCTCCCTTCATCGGGCTTCCTATTCAGTCCAACCTTGTTAAGCGGCTCTTCTTTTGCGCCCGGCACCACTCGATGACTCGACGCCTCCCGCTCCGCTTCACTCCTCCCGCCAGCCCATTGCAACCTTGACTTTTCAACCCAACTCTCTGTCCCTCTCAGTCTTCTTCCCCTTCTGCTCAAGTGCTGGCTCCTTCTCCTACCTCAGCCAAGGCACGAACGGTTGAACGCTCGGTCGTTGGAAGAGGCGCTCTTAGACCTGTCGCTCATCATCGCCACCGCTGCTCTCGCTTCTCGCTAGAGTGACAAGCCCGGCAGGCGCATCCTCATCTCACACTCCCCTCTCTCTCACCCTCTCTCTCACCCTCTCTCTCTCGTGGACTGAACCGAGAATCCACACACCGCACCGCGCGCAGGCTCCAGTCCTTCCACAACCCCGTTCCACGTCTCCATCCTTCTCTCACACACTACACTACGTATCCATCCACCATCCATACGTACCTGACTTTGATTTACCCACTCCCCGATCTCATCTCATCTACCGGCCCTCGCTCCAGGCCCTTTTGCATTTGTTTTACGTTACTCTGCCCCGTGCGGCCCTTGGAAAAGAGCCGCCGACAAAAGGCCCTCACCATGAACATTTGCGGGTCGGCATAACCCCAGGGCCAAGCACATCTCGTGAAATCCCCCGTCGCAAGGGAACCCGTCCGAGACAGACGCACGGGAACGGGCCTCTGCCTCCGCTGCCACCCGCCGCATGGTGGTCCTGGCCTGACACGACTCGCCTGTCGCCGGCTCACAACAGTCCTCCTGTCATATAAAACCTCGCCCGCCCCATGGATCCCCGCAGTGAAGACCGCGGAAATGGACCATCTACTACCGCTGCCCAGCCGCCGCCTCTCCGGCGGCGACTATCGATGGAGGAGGACTATTTCTACCAGGAAGTCATGACTTCCCCTTTAAGACGACCATCTCAACCACCTCCCTACCAGAGGGAGTCCGGGCCAAGACGTCCCCTTGCCGGCAGCGCCGTCGCCGCCTATGGAGTTCAGGAGAAGCTGCCCGAGTACTCGTGCGACATTGAGTTGGAGGGGGTATGGATGAAGAAGATGGAGGTGGAAAACACCACAAAGAGGGCGGAAGACAGGAATTGGCACACCACCTTTGTGCAGCTGCGCGGCACCGCCTTGAATTTCTACAACGTGAAGAAGGATTGGGGATGGGGCAGGTCGAGGGACGGGCCGACAATCTCGCCAGACAACCCTCCGTGGGTCAAGAAGTCCTCGCTCGACAAGACGTACAGTCTCCAGCATGCCGATGTGGGCATTGCTGCCGACTACAAGAAGTAAGGTTGCCTCTATTCTCAGCCTCATTTTGATGCCAAGACTTGCCAAGAAACTGACTCCCACCCAGGCGTCGATATACCATCCGTGTCAGGGCCGAGACGGACCAGTTCCTGCTCTCGTGTATAGAGCTGACTACCTTTGTCAAGTGGCTGGAGGCATTGTTCGCTGCCATCGACGTCGCGGCACCCATCGACGAGCGCGACTATCCCCGCGACCAGAGCATCCCCCGCATCCAACGTATCCGCTGGTTCCGTGGCCAGACACCGGCACAGACAAACCACTACCCGGTACCCACGCCACGGCCCATCAGTCCTGTTCTGCGTCAGGTGGCCTCGAACGAGCCTGATCCGTTCCCGGCGTCGTCAAATGAGCCTGTCCTCGATGTTCTCAACACCCTCGATAGCATCGCGGCAGACACGGAGTCGACCGTCGGCCCCTCATACGCCCGGAACGAGCCCATCAGCAGTCGATTGTCGACGACGTCCTACCCTAATGAAGCCATCGACCCCGATACTGGAAAGTGGTCGCCCGAACACCAGTGGACCTCCGCCCACGACCTGCTCTATGCCAAGCTTTGCTACTCGGTGCTCTTGTTCAAGAGCCCGCGCAAATCAAACTACATCATCAGCAAAGGGAAGCAGTGGTTCGTGGACTGGGCGACGGGTCGCATGATTCGGGTGCTGCCTCCAGCGTACGGCGAGATCGACTTCTTTGGACCGTGGCAAGTCATCCACACCGAAAACAGGAGGATCTAGCCTTGCCAACGTTTCCCCTCACTTACTCACTCTACTGCACATATATCCATACCCCATCCCCTTTACACGGGGTCTTCTCTTTACATTGAAACGAGGAAGAATCGCAAGATTCGTACGAAACGGTTTTTCTTTCACCCACTACCAGGGCAAAGGTCTGGCGGCCAAACAAAACTCGGGGCGGTACGGCGCGGCATAAGCATTCGGATGGCTTGTTTTTTTTTAACCCATTTCCTCTTCCATCTCCTTTGTCATCATGGCGGGCGAGGAGCATTACTGGCCGTGCATGTTCATCATTGGGCGGCGTTGCACGCGGCGGGACAGACCGCCGCTCCATTTTCTTTACTTGTCTGTTGCGCATACTGAGCGTCGGCATTGCGAGGCCCTTGCGAGCATAGTTGTGAACGATTGGGGCCAGAGTTCCCGGCAATATTCGGGGCTACGCAGTGGTTGTACATAGTTTACTGCGACATGGCTGACAATAGAAACACAATGAAACGTGAACTGTCGCTTTTTTCATTTGGTGATATCGACTCCTTTCGCATTGCGACAGGAGCCGTTGGCCTACCGGAAACGCCTGAACCCTGGGTATGATCATAACTTCATCTCCACGCCGCCTATTTGACACACGCGTCCTCCGAATACAAATTGGTATCGAGATTGCAACGTAGTCGTTCCCTATCAACAACGCCAAGACCCAGCCGAAGAGAGCCTCCTTTCACATCCCCGACATCTGCGCCTCGGCATCCCGCGCCTCCGACGCCAACTCGGGCGCCACGTCCCCCAGCATGGCGTTCGCACCGTCGATGTCGGCAACGTGGCCCTCCAGCTGCGCTAGCAGGGCCTCGATCTCGGCGCGCTGGGACTGTATTGCCGCGAAGAGGGACTCGTTGGACGCCTGGGCGTTTTGCAGGCGCGCGTTTAGGTGGGATTGTTGTGATGCCAGGCGCGGGGCGAGGTGAGCTGTGATCACGTCGTCGGGGGGCAGCAGGTGCGGACTGGGAAACAAAAGCTCTGGTGTCAGTAAACGTGGATTCGGGCCATCGAGGTGTGTGGGAAGGGGGTGAGGGGTGGCGCGTACGGGATTGGTTCTTCGGCTTCGTCGCCGGCGTTGTTGTTGTTGCTTTCCTGCCGCCTCCTCTCGGCGTCGCTGACCAGGCTCTCCAGCTCGTTCAGCTTCTTGACGACGTCGCGGTCGCCGAGGATCGACTGGAAATCTTTCTGCAGGATTATAGATCGTTAGCAGCTGGTTCCCCTCCGGAATACATCCTCAATGGGAGGAGAAAAGAAGCAGACGCACGTTACAGCGCTCCTCAAGGTAATCCACCATCTGCTTCTGCACGTTGCGCAGGGTGTTTGGCGCGTGGGCGGCGATGGTCGGGAAGCAGGACGCGAAGTTGTCGTAGCGGACCGTCTCGAGCGTCTTTTGGAGGGCGCGGTCGTACGTCTTAATAAAGTAGCCCGCGCGCACGCCGGGGGTGACGGCGGTGTGCTTCTGCGGCAGGGGCGGGGAGGCGGGCGGCTGCTGTTGTTGTTGTTGTTGGTCTTGATCTTGGATCTGCTGTTGCTGCTGTTGGTCTTCTTGCGACTGTGATGTTTTGATCTGCTGTTGCTGCTCGGGTTGTTGCTGCTGCGGCTCGGCGTGTTCGTCGCTGTCGGGCGGTGGTTGTGGTGGTGAGTTATCTGGGGCGGACATGTTCGCTGGTGAGGCGGGGGAGGAGGATGTGTAGTCGTCGCAGGGTCGAGGATGCGATTGCGATTTTGCGGTTGACTGTGGAAGGTCGTGGCGGCTGTCCCGGGACGCGTCTGTTGGTGGGCGGTGGAGGTGGGGGCTCCGGCGCGAAAGCACAGGTGACGGAGGCTCGCGTGCAGGTCTTGGCGATGGGATGGCGCCGGGTACCCCCGCTAGAGTGGTGCTGGGGTCCGGTGCGCTCGGCCGAGTTTCCACAAAGTCAATTCGACGTCAGCCCTTCCACTGTCTGGTCTGCGGACGGGCTTGGCTCCCCGTGCAACCTGCTGTTGTTTCGTGGCCAAGTGTTCATCAGTCTCCCCATTCATGCGGCCGGCGGCGCGTCCAATGGATGAGACTCTGTCTGCGGGCCTGCAGGGTCAGATCGGCTCCGGGCTTGGCCATGCAGCAGCGTTGATGATGGAAGCCAAGCTTCGGGGGGTTTCTCGTCGTGGGTTATGCGCCGACGACATGCGTGATGCAACAGCAGACTTTGATGTTTTTTTCGAATGAGATACGTACGTGCCACGGTGCGTGATCAAGTGTGTAGAGCAGGAACGATTGCGAGGCATGAGGTTGCTGCTTCTACTAGGGCACTACATTTCTACCTGTCAAGAGGGCGCTAAGTAGGTTTTATATGTGCAATTTTGCAAATGCCATTGGGGAATGAGCATCTTCCTAGCCGTGAAGAAGGGCTAGAAATATCAAAATAACACCCATCGGGTTGCGTTTTGAAGGCTTTCTTCAAACAGTCACCAGCAGCGATGCTATGACAAGATGAGAAGCTTCCCTATGGCTTCCTTGGGAAACATAAAAGCCCTTCATCTTATTATGAGCAGCTACAAAACCACCTAACCGAGTCCTTTGATTCGTATTCGATTACAATAGTTGCTCCACTTATAGTCATGTTTCCCGGTGGCATACAGGATCACAGCGAAAGGAGGAAGGAGCGAGCTACGATTCCACCACCTTCCTTCCTCGCGCCTTCCACCCCAACGCAACAACAGTCAAGCTCACAACAAACAGCTGCCTCTTTGTTCCCAACCCTCGCTCTCAACCTCCAACAAATCAACAAGCCGCGGTGACGCACCGGGTAGCGACTCTGGTCCCCTCACGTCGTACGTGAACATGCCAGAGATTACGGGTTCGAATCCCGTACCGTGGGTTTCTTTTTATCTTTTGGTGCATCACTTTTTAATTTGCACCCTGGAGATAAGTTTTCATACCATTTCCATGCGCAGAGGTTCAACTCACTTCCTAAACCAGACAGTCCTAGCCGAGTACACGCCGGCGCAGCTCCCTCTTGAGCGCTTCAACCATGTGCTGCGTACGCTCAACCGCATCCCGGTTCTCGATAGCCCTACGGTGCAGATATCCAAGACATTCGGAAACCGATCCCCAAATCAGATATTTGAATACCCCAGGAGACGACCTGGCGTCTTTAACCCCCCTCGGGCGCTGCTCTATGGTCTGCAGCAGCTGACAACTAAGTTCGTCTGCCATGCCCGTAATCTGGCCACAGTCCAGCTTGCCTACGGTGGGCAGCCCGGCTTCAAGCCTCTGGTGATACGTCGTCAGCGCCTTGTTGGCACTGGCAGCGTTGTGCGTCGCCACGAACAACGCCGACGACGGAAACTGCAGGTGAGCTGCATCATCCGGCATTTTCTGCGCAATGAAGACATCCGCGAGGAGGTCATATGACCGGTCTGTCTCTTCTTTCGTGTCATGGATCAACGAGCGGTCCTCGTGCTCGATGTAGGCACCGCGAACCAGCTTAACGCCGACGGTCCAGCCCTCCTCCGCGGCGAGCTGAATGTGGCGATGGGCGTTTGCCTTTGAGCCTTTCAAATAGGCCTGGATGGTGTTGTAAACCAAGGCCTCGCCGTTTTGGTTGTACTTTCTCATCATGTCAATCGTCCAATTGTCCAGGACGGGCTGCAAGGCTTGCTGCTCGGCATCAATCCAAAGTTTGGACCCTTGCCGTTGCGTTTCCAGGCAGATTTCGTCCATGGCATCAGCGATGACCTTGGGTATCGGCTTCCGCGCCATCATGGCATCGACAGCTACGGCGCCTGCTCCTGTGATCCTATTCATAGAATGAGCGATGCAGTCTTGCAGGTCTGTGAAAGGCACTTTACTTGACGGCGAGAAAGTCTCCAGGCTGAATCATGCGGAGCGTCTCCAAAGTACCCTGCTTCCAATCCTCCACCACTCGGTAGTGGCTTTGGCTGTATCCATCGCCGACCTCCACAGACTGCGAGCCAGACGGGTTTTCAAGCACAAACTCCTTGGCGTAGCCCATAATGACTCCATGGTACCCGATGCTTTTGGTCTCCGCGGCAGACTGAACAACTTCCTGACGGCATGTGCCTGCGGCAAAGTGATTGTAGATGGTCCAGCGCAGCAACTTGTTCAGGGCAGGGTTCTTGTCGGGGTTAAGCAGTGTGCTCTTTGACTTGGTGATGTAGTCGAGCGCAGCCAGAGAGGGGCGCGAGATCCAGCGCCTGCGCATCAAGGAAGTCAGGAGTAAGGATCTCAGCAGCGTTTTTGTTGGAAGTCGAGACAGTGCTGTTGGCGACTTCTTCTCAGTGGTCCAAGTGTTGCGCTTGACTAATTGGACATTACTGGAGAAGCGTACGCCAAGGATGCTGACGGCCTTGACGTTTGGCCTTGTGGCAACGGTAACAAGGGGCATGTTGGACGGAATGGCTAGGGGACAGTATGAAGGTTCGTCTAATCATAATCTTCTGGGCACACTACTCTGGGCGAAACCTAGCTGATAAACAACGACAACCCAAACTTTGCTCATCATCTTTCGAGTTACGTACACTTCCCTCGCTATCAACTCCCACGCCCGGAATGATATTCCGACGCCTTATCTTCTACCCCTCAGTTCTTCTCGTCATCATGTGAGACCATGTTGTATTACCCGTGATCATCTGTGATATCTGCCGGATATCGGCGGCTGAGGGGTCCGCGAGAATGGGGGTCGGGATGGCGTTCCCGAGCCCTCCACCATCTTGGCCAGGCTTATCGCATTGAAAAGCCAAGGAGCGACCGAGCGTAGGAATCCATTCTGTGCTAATCACTCACTTCGTTCCAAAATGGCAAGTATGAGGACCTTTCGCACCTCCCAGAGCTATGGGCGTCCTGTGTTGCGAGTGTGCACATCACACACGCAGCCCCTGAGTCGTGGCAGGAGGTCTCTGAGTCTACTTCACCCGCCCAAGTTCGAGAATGAGCCGATGGTGCGTATTCTGAACCACTCCATGGTGGGAGTGATCGATACTAATCTATGGTCTTGTAGTTGGAATACGCCAAAGGCTCTCCAGAGAGGGCTCGTCTCCTGGAATCACTACGAAAGTTGAAAAGCCAGATGCCGGTTCAGGTCCCGATAACCATCGACGGTGTCAAGGTGAGACGCATCTTGCTCCTATGTTGAGCAGGACATACGACTGATACAGACAGGTGAAAACGCATTCAACACGCCGGCAGCTGAACCCCTCCAAACATCGCGAAACAGTCGCCGAGTATGCCATTGCAGACTCGGAGCAAGTCAACGCCGCGGTGGATGCTGCTCTCAAGGCCAAGCCAGCCTGGGAGGCTCTCCCATTTGAAGATCGCGCCGCCGTCTTTCTTCGCGCCTCGGAGCTCATTGCCGGAAAATACCGCCAGGAAATCGTTGCGGCAACGATGATAGGGCAAGGCAAGAACGTGTGGCAGGCGGAAATCGAGGCGCCTACTGAGACCGTCGACTTCTTTCGTTACTATATTCAGGAAGCCTGGTCCCTCTTCTCCCAGCAGCCAAAGGTCCACCCGTCAGGGCAGTGGAACAAGCTGGAGTATCGGCCTTTGGAGGGCTTCGTCTATGCCATCGCCCCGTTCAACTTCACTGCCCTCGGAGCCACGCTCATCGGGCCCTCTGCGCTGCTTGGAAACGTTGTGATCTGGAAGCCTTCGGATTCTGCCCTTCATTCCGCCCATCTTCTCCACCAGGTCCTTCTAGAAGCTGGTCTGCCCAAGGATGTAATACAGCTACTTCCTGGAGACGCAGAGGAGGTGACCGACACCATTCTCAAACGACCCGAATTCGCGGGTCTGAGCTTCATCGGCTCAACCCAAGTCTTCAAGGGCATACAGAAGAAGATTGGCGACCACGTCGGCAGGGGCACCTATAACTCCTACCCTCGCGTCGTCGGAGAGACCGGGGGAAAGAATTGGACCATTGTCCACCCCTCTGCCGACGTCAAGAGCGCCGCATTCCACGCAGTTCGAGCAGCGTTCGAGTACCAGGGACAAAAGTGCTCCGCGCTATCGAGAGCGTACGTGGCTGAATCTGTCTGGCCCGAGTTCCGCCGTCACCTGGAAGAGCAGATCGCGCAGCTCAAGGTCGGGGATGTGGAGGACTTCACCAACTTCATCACGCCAGTCATCCACGAGCGCTCGTTCGACAGACTCGCCAAGGTGATTGAGGATGCCAAGACCGACCCGGAGCTGGAGCTCGTCGCGGGCGGCAAGGCTTCCAAGGCCGAGGGGTTCTTTGTTCACCCAACTGTGTACAAGACGTCCAACCCGCGGCATGATATCATGTCTCGTGAGCTGTTCGGCCCCATCCTAGGCGTGTACGTGTATCCCGATGAGCAGTGGGAGCAGACGTTGAAGACCCTGGATACGACGTCCCGTTACGGCCTCACCGGCAGCATCTTCGCCAAGGATCCATACGCTTCCAGAGAGGCGCAGACTGCCCTCAAGCATGCTGCGGGAATGCTGTATATCAACAGCAAGTGCACCGGCTCGCTGGTTGCTCAACAGCCATTCGGCGGAAGCCGTGACTCAGGCACAAACGACAAGACCGGCACAATGGCGCACCTGCAGCGTTTCACAAGCGTGAGGTCTATCAAGGAGGATTTTGTTCCTCTGGAAAGGGTGCAGTACCCATCGAATGATGCTTGATGGTCTTTGGGCTAGCGCAGCCAGTCAATTTAGTTTCTTCGGCATTTTCAGAAGAACAATTGGTGATGTCTGAATGCTTTGGGTTGTCGTCGGCAGCCACCGCTATTACCTGCTATTTCTGTCTTCAAGTGCCATGTCTCTGTCGCGTAGACGACCCGAATGTAGCAAATTACGAGATAATTGCGTCGCATGGTGATGCAGCTGGGATGCTGCAGTGACCCCGCCACCCCGCGTTTGTAGATAAGGAGCTATCGTGGGGCCTCCCGCATATCGGGCCCCCGGTCCCGTGCCGGCCTCCGAAAGCGGCCTGCCCCGTGCGCTACATAAGACGTCGGGATCGCGCCTCCGACACAGTCCTCTCCTGACCACGCTTCAGGCTTACAGACCATGTCGACTCCACGGAATGGTCACCGCGTCACCAAGAAATGCTCCAGAGCGTACGTGTCTCGGATACAGTTCTGACCCGAGCTGACAGACATACCTTAGGTGTGAGAGATGTCGGTCAATGAAAGTCAAATGCTCCGGCCGGCAGCCATGCGTTCGGTGTGAGCGTCAGAGCGAAACATGTGTATATGCGCCGGGAGTTAAACGAGTTCTCGTCCCTGAGAGGTCCGCCAATACAATCAATTTCCTGGTCTCTCGGAGTTCATCTTTGCGCTGACCTCGTGTCTTGTTCCCTGTGCTGCAGCTATCTGTTGGAACTCCAACAATCACACCAGCGGACGAGAGGGGAGCATCCTTTACCAGAAGAACTCACGCCAAGGCAATCAACTGATGTTGAAGATGGGCCAATCGAGGGAGAAATCTTGCCGACATTGGGCCGGCGAAATAACGCCAGACGGTCGAGGACAGTAGGAGCCAGCACACTCCAGGAGGACGTCGTCCAACCAAGCAGGCATTGCAGAGACTCTGCCATCACTGATGAAGGTATTTTACAAGCTCTATCTTGACGTGATCGAATTGCTGAGTCAAGGAATATTGTAGGTCAAGCGGAGACAGACACAACAAATGCATCTGGTGACAGACCCCTTTTAGCCGGCACCGCTGTGGCATCCTCCGACAGGTCCATGGACGAGGATGATTCAACAGATCACGATGAAATCCAGTCATTACTCAAGAAGAGTCATCCTGAAGAGCATGACCCTCCATTCCGCCCTGCAGAGGGACGATTCTGTAAGTCAACCCCTGCAACCTTCGCGTCTCCCCAAAGCCCGACTGTCAATTGATTCTCTCTGCAAGGGTACATGGCGCCGTCCTCCTCTTGGGCGTTCTGTCGTAGGGTCCTTGGACTCTTAGGCAGAACGATGTCGCCAGGAACCGAAAGCACACTCGACCCCTTCAACACCGATGGCAAAGCCTGTGAGATGGAGTGGCATTCCGCCCAACGCGGCGACGTCCCAGTCGTGTCCGACTTGCCCTCCATCGACTTTTCAAAGTCTTTGTTTTACGCAGCCAAGTCATACTTTGGCTTGCTGAATCATTTGATAGACGAAAGCACCTACCTCAAAAACCTCGATGAGCTGTACGAAAACCCGGCACGCAAGGCAGCCTCTTGTCGGCTCTGGTACGCCCAGCACCTTCTCGTCCTCGCGTTCGGAAAAGCATTTGTGCTTCGGAGGAGGTGCGCTCGTGGGAAGCCGCCGGGCCACGCGTTTGCAGAAAGAGCAATGACGCTGCTGCCCAGGCAAGGGGACTTGGGCGGGGACTCGTTGCTTTCGGTGCAGGTTCTTGTGCTGGCAGCCGTCTATCTTCAATCCATCGATCTGAGAGTCGCCGCGTTCCAATACGTAAGCTTCCAAGTTGCTAGAATCTCATTCAAGCGACTGACAGTACTTGCAGATCGGACAGGCGTCGCGCCTTTGTGTGTGTATTGGTATGCACCGCCATATGCCGGAACACATCTTTGGACCCGAGCTCTCACGCCGATACAACCTCATTTTCTGGGTCACGCACATTATAGATTCTGAGTTCTCTGCGCTTATGGGTGGTACCGCCGGCATTCATAACCAGCAGATTACCGCAAAGCTTCCGTGCTTGACTAGCAACTCTCTGGAAGCTCTGAGCATGTCTCTGCATGTGCGCTTGTCACGGTTGATGGCGACAATCCTCACGAGTGAGCTCATCAGACCACCAAACTGAGAAGGAGAAGGACACTGACGTTTTGTAGCCGTGTATGGTGTCGGTCACGAGTTTGACGGCTCTCTTGTCAGACACATCCAGTCGAATCTTCGCACACTGGCGCAGATTTCAACGGAGCTCCATGATCTCTTGGACACGCATTTCGACGGCCAGATTCCAAGGGCATCTCGAACAGTTTCGAGGTTGATGCTTTCGTATCACCACGTATGTAGAAACTCAGGTCACCATATTCGACACAATAGCCATTCGCAGCTGACCAAGAGACTCACAGTGTGTCGTTTTGACAACCAGGCCTCTGGTCATGTGTGCTCTTCACTTGCATCTAGAGCGCGCAAACTCCGAATTATTTGAGAGCTTAGAACTGCGGCCGCCCATGTCGTCGATCCTGCGATCCTGCGTTGACTCGGCGCGCACGACTCTCCGGACCCTGTTTGTGCTTAGTGAGGGGGACCTGCTAGGTTGTTCTTCCATGTTTGATCTACGCGAGAACAACATTATCTGACCAGAACGATTTCAGAATCCTTCATGCCATTCGACTTGGAGGATGCGTACTCTTCGGCGTTTCTACTTCATCTCCTCCGGGTCATCAGCCCTTCTCTGCTTCCCGACACCGGGTGGCGGGACGACATCAACCACATACTCCAGCATATGGTCGATAATGGCAGTGTGGTTGCACCGCTGCGTCAACAAGAGCTTCAGCAGCTAGAGAGGACGTTGGAATCGATTACCCCTCGCTACTCTGGGCCTTCCGATCCATCCGGTTTGGATCCCGGAGACGACACCCAGTGGCCGGTTCCGGAGTACGTCGATGAAACGGAAAGGGACTTTACCGCGATGGACTGCCTTGAGCCTTCCTCCAATGCCTTACTAGATTGGGCCGATCAGCTGGATATGCCCGACTTCTTGGCGGCGATGGACTGCGGATTCGGAGGAGGGGTTAGCGGAAGCTGATCCCGCTGCAGGTCCTTATCAAGAATGGGGTCCCGAGGGTGTCGGGAGAGACGACCCGACTGTTGCAACCATTATCATTTGGGAATGATCTCGACTCCGGTGCATTCCAAAAGTCATACTCAGACCTCTGGACTATCACCGGAGTTTTCTACACGCTACAATCCGCCATGACAACAGAGAAGCAGACTATCGCCTTCATCGGCTGCGGTATGTTACCCACCATCTCAACTGAACGATTGCTGACGACAGTACGACAGGCTCCATGGGCTCTGCTCTGCTCCGCGGGCTTCTCGATTCTTGCGCGCCACCTAATTCAGAAGTCCCAAAGCCAGACGAATTCCGTTTCATTGCATGCACAAAGACTTCGAGATCGGCCGATCTGCTTTCTGAGTCACTGGGAGAGGACGCCAGTCGCGTCACAGTCACCTACGGCGAGCCGGTGAAGGCCGCTGAAGAAGCAGGCATCGTCATACTCGGCTTCAAACCATACATGGCTTCCGGGGTATTCGACACTCCGGGCTTCCTAGATGCGCTCGAGGGAAAGCTGGTGGTCAGCATGCTCGCGGGGCTGACAGTAAAAGAGCTCAATGAGCTGGCAGCGTCGAAGGATATTGGGAAGGAGAGGAAGAGGCGCATACACTTCACCCGTGCCCTTCCCACCGTCGCGTGTCGCTACCGGCAGTCGATGACCGTGTTGGAAGTTCCCGACAACCTGCCAGAGCAGGAAATACACGTTTTGGAATCCATTTTCGCACGCGTTGGAAAGTTGAGGGTCTTGCCGCCTGACTTGATGAACATCGGTTCTATGCTGGTCACGGCCTGCCTCGCCACTATTTCGGTTCCTCTGGATGGCCTCTTGGACGGTGCTGTTGCCGAGGGGCTTAAGAGGTCGGAAGCCAGAGATTTAGTGATTCAAGGATTGCAAGGTCTGGTTTCGGTGCTGGAGAATGGAGAGCAGACTGCTCCGATGAGGGAAGCGATCTCGTCACCAAGGGGAGGAACAATTCAGTCGTTGATTACAGTAGAGAAAGCAGGGACGAGAGGAACGTTTGCGGAAGCGGTGATCAACGGGTCTCGCCAGTTCAGCAAGCCTAGGTGATTCATTACATGGTCTCTGCCTATCGTGTGTGGAAATAGGCAAATTTCTCTGTACTTGATATTCGCGACTGCGAGCACTAGAATCTGAGGCAGTTTGAGAAAACCGCTTCATCCTCTGACTTCATGTCTTCTGACTAATCCAGGTCCTGAACTCACTCACCTACAGATGTTAGTCCCTTACCTGATTGCCAAAGTGAAGGTGATCGATTGTTGGGCATTTCTCTCGCCTTTCTCCTTGTATTTGGGCGCCTCACCACACGCGGAGGGTGAATAGGGCAGTTTCCTCACCCGTTCTTTCACGAGGCTCCAATCGCTTGTTGAGTGTGTATGCTGCAGTGGTTAAGGCTGGCCCCCTTTCAGCCCCGTATCATACTAACCTCCTACAAGTCCTCTCTGTAGTTCGGATGTTCGAATCACTCTCTTTCTCTTGGTTTTTCTTTTTCTGCTACCCCAATCCGAGATAGGTATGTCAAAAACCAAGCCCCTTTGGGGGAGTCGGGTTGAGTTTTACGCGAGCGTATCTCCAACCAAATCCATGATGTCGAACCCCCAGAAAGGAGATCTCTGATGCGTTCATCATCCCCCGAACACCCCGAAGATAGGTACAGCTTCGGGTGAAGTCCCGGGACATGGTCCCCGAGCCTGCGTCGGAGGGCACTCTCCGGCCCCACACCCGTCGGGATCGCGCACCCGACTTTGCGTGATCTCGTCGAACTTCTCGCTCTCACTTGAGAATGGCGTTTGCTCGGAATTTCAGCAATTGTTCAACTTCGCATATTCACGAGAACTTTATTTTCAAGGAACTCACTGAAGAACTGCCAAGCTTCACGATGATTGCGAGATCCGTAAGGCGGTGCGTTACCCAGAGGTATGTCTTGTGTTGTGAGCTTGTTGAGAACCGAAACTGACGATGAAAAGCCCGCGCTATATTAGACCCGGGGCATTTCATGCGGCGTCAATGACGCCTGTCAGGATGAGTTCCTCCACAGCAGCGGCGACATCGGCGCCACTAGCCCCGAGCAGCCAAATAGTAGAAAAGATCCACGACTTCGACAAGAGACAAGCGAACCGACCTGATTTCGACAGGTCCAATGCCCCGATACAAGTAACCAAGCACCCGAATCCCAACTGGCAGTACGGCGACGGAGTCCCGGGGTCCACGCCCAAGAACCACCTCGAAATCGACCCTTACGCGGCGGACAGGCCGGCCATCAACAACTACCGCCTGCTCATCTCCGGCATCGCGCCGCGACCCGTCGGGTTCATCAGCACCGTCGCCGGCGACGGCACGACAAAGAACCTCGCCCCGTTCAGCTACTTCCAGGTCATCGACCACGACCCGCCCATGTTCGTGGTCGGCTTCTCGGCGAGGGCCGGCCGGTCCAAGGACACGTACCGCAACCTCAAGGAGTCGGGCGAGTGCGTCATCAACACGGTGTCCGAGGCCATGATCGAGGCCGTCAACGCGACGTCGCTCGACGCCCCGTACGGGGTGTCGGAATGGGACGTCTCGGGCCTGCACGAGGCGCCCTCGACGACGGTACGGCCCTCCCGCGTGCGGGAGTCTGTTCTGTCCATCGAGGGGAAGGTCGTTGACATCAAGGAGTTCAGCGATCACTCGGATGGGGACGGGAAGAGCGTGGCCGGTATGGTGTTGATCAAGGCGTCGCGGTTCTGGGTGCAGGAAGATGCGACGAATGCCGATGTCAGCCACATTGAATTAGAAAAGTTGAGGCCGGTTGCCCAGCTGGGAGCCATCTCGTATGGCCGTGTGTCGTCTACTTTTGAGTTGCCGAGAAGGACGTGGGCTGATGAAGCTTCCAAAAGTGAGCTGTTGTCTCGACTAGACGGCAAGAGTAATTAGACAAAGATAATTTAGACAAATGAACAAAATTCCCCTCAAGACGACCAGAGCTTTTCGGTTAACCCGATCCATGAACTAAATTGTGTGTCTATTGAGGTCAAGCTAAGCATCACTATCGGGTTGTCTAATACTGCAGATTTCGGCCTAAAGAGGCATAAAGGTTGACAACTGCTGAAGCTGATCGCACGTTCCTGAAACAAGGGCATGAGGGCGAGCACTCGAGCTCGGAATCAGTAATGGAAGCCAAAATCGTTGCCAACGCCTGCGAGAAGCAACTCCAACGCTGAAGGTACCTGTAGCATGTCCATATCGTCAGCATCACCGGCCAGGCCTAGATCATCTCCGACAAAGCTCGTGCCGTAAATGTGATTATTCGGAGCAACGTCCCCGACAACGGCATCTTGCTGGTGAGCCCCAAGGCGCCTTGGGTCAGCTGGATCAAGACCGATGGGCGCCAAGTAGGCTGGTGCGGGCTGTCCAGGTTGGCTGCTGACTGGCAAGCCTGCAATCGAGCCGTTGAGAACGCCACTTGTCATTCCAATGTTATCTTGGGGATGAGCCGTACCGGAGCCACCACCGTGACGCAGAAGATCACCATCCCCAGCAGAGTCTGAGGCCTGGAGCCGATTCCGCCTGGGTCCCGCTACATTCCGCCCCTCAAACAGCGCCAGGAGACTCTGCGCGTACAACCACTGGTCCTTGAGGGCATGTAATGTTGCGATCAGAGAGTCAAAGAGGCGTTTGGACTTGGCCACGATGAGCGGGTTAGAGGAATGCATCTGGTCTGATACATGCACTAGAGCGGTAAAGAGCACATGGATGCTTGGTATCCAGAGCTTGGCCAGTAGATTCCTATTCCTCATTGACTCGAAAATGGAGCAGATTGTGATGGCTGCGTCGCAACATATGCTGAGGTCGGTGTCTGATGTAGACGGGGGGCTGTCTGGGTCTTGCCTGGGAGAAGGCCGGTGAAGCAGAATCAGGAAATTATTGTACGTGAGATGGAATATTGCCTGCCATGGGTTGGGGTCAGATTTGGAGTTCTGGAGTTTTTCGGGGAGATGTGTTATCAAGTCTGCCAGCGCAGCATCCGCTTCTGCGGTTGCGGCGGCTCGGTCTGCGGCGGTGGATCGGAGGGCGACCCTCTTCCGCATTGCTTTGGAGAAGATGAGGCAGAGGCGTGTGTGCTGGATGGTGAAGTCGTGTTCTGCGTTGGATATACCCTCGAAATGTTGCTCCTCTAGTGGCGGTACGTCTGACTCGTCAAGGTTTCTAATGCCGTCATCGGCCGTCAGCATAAGTAGGAGATCTGGAGCGTGTGGGATGAGAACTTGCATGGCTTGAGGCCGGCCGTAGGATGTAGATCCTATGACGTCGAACTGAAAGAGAATCCACCACAGCCGAACCCAGAGCCGTTTGTCCATGGCGTTCAGACTAGAGGGTGTCGCATCTCGATGCATGCCCATGCCGAAAGCCGTCCGGGTCGCGACACCTACCCAGTGCCAAGTGTTGGAAACAATGTCTTCGAGGTCGTCGCACTGCCAGGTCAGGAGAAGCGAGGCCTGCAAGTAAACCTCGCGATGTTGCTCAAAACGACAGTCAAAGAGGGCCTTGGTCCTTCTGAAGAATACGGACCTGAGGGACTTGATCTCTTCTCTCCCCGGTTCCAGCACGCGTGCCCCAACAAGGAAGACGGCATTGAGCAACAACAAGGATAATGGTCTGCAATGTGGCCTGCATCGAGGGACGTGGCCACTGCCCTCCGTCCCATTGTAAATCCTCATGAAGTCTTCTTCGTCAATGATGGGCAAGCCACGGTTGACATGGGTAAAGTATGCCTTGACCAGTTCATCAGCCAAGGCCTTTGGCGGTAGCTCGAGGACCTCGGCCGGTACTGACGGTAACTTTGGGGCGAGCGGCTGGCTTCCAAAATGCAGCACGCTCTGGTCTGGCCGTCTCGAACGCTGCCGCACCAGATAGTGGAGGTTGGAGAACTCGGTGCCGATGAAGAACAGGCGGCCGCAGCGTGTGATTTCTGGATGCTCAACTTCTTGCCTATTTAGGAAGTCGGCCATGTTGCGCGTGGCATCTTCATCGCCGGCGCGGTCGGCCTGAGCGGTTGCATCGCACGCTGAGCTCGGCCGGGGAACGGAAGCGGCGACATCTTCCCAGGGACTGGATGTCGCCGGAATTGGTGTTGTAGGCGCCGTCGCGGACTGGGAGCCGACTGATCGTGGTTGAATTGGCACGTTGGAGTTCAGGGCAGTGCGAGCCGACAGGCGGGTTCTCTTCTTCTCATAAATCCGACAGTCGGGTATATTGTTTGCCTGGCACTTTGAGCAAGGGGCGCCCTTTTCGAGAATGTCGCACTTGACTTTCCTCCGATGACATGTCAGACACGCTCTTCCGTCTGCGGCATGGTTAGCAGGGGATCTGGCTCAACGCAAGCACGGACAAGAGCCGAGATCGGGTCTCATACTGATTCTCGATCTTTTCGACGTCGGGCTTTGATGCGCCCTGCGCCCAACACGCCCTTCTGTCACCATTACCGATGGATTGACGAGATGAGGGGCCCTATTTCCGAGGAGGCCACAAAGGTTGGAAGGTTAACGTCGGGTTGCGGGAGCATCTCGACTGGTATGAGTCGGGAGTTGGGTTATGTCGCCCCAATTGTGGATGACTGGGAAAAAACCGAACCGCGCTCGGCAGTTTGTTTTTTGATCGGTTTTCATGTGCTCGGCAGGATCGACCAATGATCTGAAGAGAATTGACCCGCTTTGTCAGCCAGTCGATTCCCGAGTCGAGGGACTCGGCGAAAAGAGCCAATGGACTTGCACCGTTTCCCTGCGTCCAAGTGGCCCATATTACTTCACGAAACTGCCTTTGAGCCACATGAAAAGAATTGTAATAGTTCGAGAAATTTTCAAGCGGTCAATGAAACACAGAGTACCTAAAATGAGAATACATAAGGGCAATCGCTCCTGTTGTCGGGTCTGTCGGTGGTGCTCTGGTGTCAGGCCAAGTTCAAAAAAGGCATTTCTCGTTGAATTCTGAGTGAACTCTTAGCCCACATCAACCGTGAACATGGGTTCAGACACCGAGCGCTTTGGTGGGTTTGTCCAGGACAACCAACCAACTATCGACGTTGAGGACCAGGGAAACGTCTCTGACGATCCCTCATGGGAGAAACACCAAGTAGTTGATGCGACAAAATTCTCGCCGGTACGCGAAGCCCCCAATATGTATGCGACGCGAGTGCCAACCCTGACACGTCCCAGATGAGAAAACTGCATATCGTCATTGCCGGTTTCACATGTACATTCAACGGCAACTTGGGCTCATCGATGCCCTCGGGCGCTCTCAACGCCATTAGCGCCGAATTTGGTGTAACCAACCGCGTTCATCTCATCCTCCTCAACTCACTCTTCATGGTGGGCTATGGTATGCTATGATTCGGCGGCACTCTACGATGCGTCAATTCTGACATTTCCCAATAGTCATTGGTCCTCTTGTCTTCGCTCCTCTCAGCGAATACATCGGGCGCCGCCCAGTCCTCATTGGAACGTTCCTCGGTTACCTCATCTTCATGCTCGCTTGCTCGGGAGCTCCCAACTATGCAGCGCTTCTGGTCTTCCGCTTGCTCTGCGGCATCAACGCCGCTGCACCCACGAGTGTCCTCGGCGGGCTCTATGCCGACATCTTTGATGACGCCTCCGTCCGAGGCAACGCCATGGCTCTCTACATGACCGTGACGACCATCGGACCCCTGATTGGACCCATCATCTCGGGATTCTCGTCACCGATGTCGTGGCGTTGGCCGTTTTGGATTGCTGGAATGATTGCCGCGCTGGGTTTGCCTCTGGTCCTCACCCTGCCGGAGACATATGCGCCGGTTCTCCACAACAAGGCTGTGAAGAAGACGATCAAGAAGCATGGCGCAGATGACGAGAACGGGCAGCAACTCGAGCTGAAGCCGTTTGACGTCCAAAATATTTTCCTTCGCCCGGTGACGCTCCTTGTTACTGAGCCGATTCTGTTTTCCACCTCTGCGTACCTTGCGTTGGCGTACTCTGTCTTCTACCTCATGTTCCAAGCATACCCCGTCATTTTCCAAGGGTTCTATGGGCTTTCCCCCGCGATGGCCGGTTTGGCCTTCATTCCTCGTAAGTTCAGCTGTGTTCCCCAATCTAGCCCGTCTAACAAGTTCACCACAGAGGCCATCGGTGTAATCATCTCGCTCTTTTTCTTTGGTGCCTTCACTTGGTACCACGACCGTCAAAGCAAGGCCGGCGCAGAGTGGACCAAAAACGAAATTTACCGCAGACTACCTCTGGCATGCTTTGCCTCTCCTCTGTGAGTACTTCATGCCGCTATAGAAGTCTCGATCAGATCACTGACTCAGTTCGCAGAATGGTCATCTCCCTCTTCTGGCTCGGCTGGACCGTCTGGCCGTCAACGTCTCCAATCGTTCCCATGCTGAGCGGCATCTTCTTCGGCTGCGGCTTCCAACTCCTCTTCATGGGAATGATCAATTATCTGACGGACGTCTTCCGCCAGTACTCTGCGTCGGCGCACGCAGCCGCCAGCATGACGCGGTCCATCGGAGCCATCACGCTGCCCCTGGCAGCCAACAGCATGTACACCAATCTCGGGGTGCACTGGGCGCCTTCGGTGCTGGGTTTTATCGCGCTGGCTATGGGCGTGATTCCCTTCATCTTCATTAGGTACGGTGACCGCCTGGCGCGCAGCAGCAGGACTGCGCGTGAGTTTAGCGAGGTTAAGGGTCAAGTTTAGACAATACTTGGTTAGAATAATGTTAATTAGACATAATATCTCTGTGCGTACTTCACCTTATCGTTCTCTTATGAAGAGTGATGTTACTTCACAAGCCCGAACTGCCGAATTTGTCTGTAAAGGTGTTGTAGAGGTGCTCGAATCTAAAGAAGGTGTTTCTTCTGGCGGGTTTGGTGCTAGAGTTTGATGACTGCGACACAGAGGTCGTTTTGACCTTGTCGTCTCCTGTGTTGCCAGCATGGGCTCTCACGATGTCACTCCGTGTTGACCGCTTTAGGCTTCCAGACTCACCATGGATTACAGTTGACGGGATTTCAATTTTCCGCAGGCACCTAGAAATTGAAGTTCAATGACAGAGCCTACCCCGTGCTCTCTTGACAGGGGGCAATGGCTTGATGCGGCTGCTCTTGCCTCCCACAAAACCTCACAACATCAAACTAGCAGGACCGACTGCGCCTCCTTCCCCCAGGAGCTCCTGCCGCGCCACTCCTGCCGTCTCCCTTCACTGTGCTTGCTACCGTGCGAGGCGTAGTGGTTGAATGGTTCTCAAGCTCTGGTGTGTGGCTATTGTGAAAGTCTTAGTTCGATCCTCCGTGTATGGACACGGGAACTTTGTTTTGCCCCCAGTCACACGTGTGAGTCACCGCGCAAAATCCAGATAACCATAGAGGTAAATGCGGCGAAACTTTTGGTACCCTTTGCACCTTTGTATCCCTCAAGGTGGGAAAGCTTGCAAAAAAGGGGAAGGTTCGAAAGTTATAACAAGAAGAACCCCCTCATCTGAGGAGGTCCTGGTCCCTCAGTCTTGATATGGTCTTAGCACATTGGAGCGTGGTTCCTGGCTCAGGGATGAAAAGCAGTTTATCGTATCATCATTGGGACTGTGTTGGAATCTTTCGACACGTTTGACAATATAAAGGCATGGTTACCTCTGCCTGCGACGGGAGGCAGGTGGGCAGGTGATTCTGCTGACCTTGCTTCAGGGATGTGTCGAAAGGTCCCTGCTTGCACTTCAAAGCAAGCTCCGTCGCTACACGTCTGCTCCATGGTGGGCTAAGACCTCCAGGGGCAGTGATGAAAAGCATGCGGGAACAGTGATGAGGAGACAATCGCGGAGCTGTTTCTCCCTCGAGGGAAGAATTGTAAGACTCCTTGAATTGCAAATCTGAGTTCTTCTGATCTGGTATACAATTTGGCAGCTCCAAATCAAGGGTTATCCCAGGGAACAAACCCATGGAACAAACCCCCTGCTCTGTTGACATGACTCCAGACGTAGTTCGTCATTATTGGTAGCAATGTCCGTTCCATTTCATACGCTCTTGTTGGCTCGGACTTGGAAGAATCTAGACAAGAGGTGGCGAGTGAGAGGGTGGAGGTCGCTTGCCTACAAGAACTTCTGCTACCCGATTTGAGCAAGCCCTCCCCGGAGGATCGTCTCAAAGGAGCAGAAAAAGAACCTCCGCCAACCTTGCATAGAGTCAAGTGAATGTGCCCCTCAGTCGACCCTTTTTGACCCTCAACCCTCTGTGAGCGGGTGCCCAGTTAAGATCCCCTGTTTTACATCATTGGGACGACTCGTACTGTGTTGAACATTTTCCCCACGTTTCTCTTTGAATACCATATTCAGGCCTTGTGGGGGGAAGAATGTACTGCATATGGAGTGTGTGGTAGGTTCTTCTAAGGAAGGAGCCGGTTCGAGAGGACGGGAGAGGAGGAGGAAGAGGGAGCATGGACAATGCTTCGAGAGGCAGCAACTACTCATAGCAGAGACTCAGCCCAAGGGAAAGGCAAGAGAGGTCAACCTTGAGACTTGGAACTCCGGCATTCCAACGGCCGACCTGTCAACGGACCCCAAACAGACAGATGGCGGAGTCTGACCTGTTGAATTATTCTTGGATGACTTTAAACGCCGAAAATTGCCGTTGTTTGTTCAATTACACGTGCCATCTGATATCTGGCAGAAACACGAACTGGTTCAAAACGCGAGACCTTAGAAGCTAATGATTTGTCCGGGACGCCACTCCTTTAAATTTTTAGCAAATGGCGTCGACTTAACTCGGTTAATGGCACCTCGACCATACGCTCTCGTCTCCAGGGGCACCAAGTATCCCGAGCTTTCAAGTGCTAGCTCTGTAAGGGGAAGTGCTCTTCGAGAAGCCTCTGTCTGCACAGGCTGCCTAAATTCTGCCTCGGCTCTCGAGCTTCATCCCGACCTCACCCGCCAATGCCGCAATGTCAATCTGCGCCGGAAGCCTGCCGCCATTCCATTCTGCCACCTGTTCTGCGGCCTGCCAGACGGCCTGAACCGCCGCCGCGGAGATGCCCAAGCCCATGGCACCTTTGAAATGAGTCTTTGTCTGTCTCGTAGCCCCCAATGCGGCCACTGCGCCGGCAATGATGGTCTCGCAGAGCGGGAGGCCTTGCGTCTTCTCAGAGCCCCCGATCACGAACCCAAAGACGACCGCGTGCGTCATGTATGCTGGTTGGAAGTGTGAGTTTGCGGTTACAGCATAGTTGAAGTGGGACACTCACTCAGCTCAGGGAAGAAACCACCCATCATATTCATGACTTCTGAATTCGCCGTGGTGCGGTAAATGGTCTTCCTGGTCTCCAGCCCCTTTTGATGCCAGTTGGCTTCGGACAGAAAAGGTCTGAACCGGGTCGACTTTTGTTAGTCTTGCCATGGCTAAGACACATAAGGTGCAATCAGGTCTTACCTGTCCATCTGGTCGGTCATGAAAATGTCACGTTCCCGCATCTCCCCAACCAAGCCCAAGCTGGCTGGGACGCACTGAGGTAAGCCGATGAATGGCCAGATAAGAGTAAGAGCAGTCCTAAAAGTTGCGAAAAGAGCTTTGACTTCTTCGTCGTCCTTGTCTTTAGTAAGATCGCGAAAGAGCTTCGGCAACGAGTCACCTCGGTGCTGGGCGCAAAGCATAGAGCCCTGGTGATGGTCAGTCTAGGTCGTTGTCCACCAAAGACAGAGCAGCACTCACAACTATTGCAGGCGCAACTTCGCGAATTTGCCCATTCTCGACTTCTTCGAGCTGTTGTACAATGTCTCGAAAGAGAACAGAGTCATAAGGCGTAGCGTCAGGGGTCAGGTTGACGTTCGCGTACTTTGCGCCTGCTCCGTTGGACTCTGTGACGGTCATGCTGGAAGCGAACCTTTCAATGAAGGTATTTGTGAGAGAGAAACAGTGGTGCAAAACGACGACATGATTGCATGTGTTTTTTCTAGGAAAATGACTTTCAACTGAGATATGGACGAGTGTCTTTGTCGGAGCTCCGGGCGGGGAGCTTGACCGGATTTGTATAGAAAAGGGAGCGGCTTCGCAATTAACTCCTATTTCCATGGAGACGGGGTTCGGGGAGTTGGGGTTGATGGGACGAATCCGGTTCGCTGACTACGTGTGTGCGTTACTTTCTGTTGCAACATCGGCTTGTCACATCTACCCCTCAAAGGCCCCGTCGATGCGGGATGCCCGGCAATCTGTCTTGTCTCTCATTCAAGATGGCTCAGTCTGAGGAAGAGACTCGCGCGTTCGACTATCATCGCTTTGTGCCCCCAAAAGGAAAGTCGGGAGATGTGCGAGGTTTGCGAGCAGATCGCACTAACAATATGTTTCAGACTGGGCTCGGTTCAATGGCATCGACACTAGCGACCCTTACAAGTACTCGGAGGCCATCGTGAAGAACGAGAGATTCAAGTTGATATGGGGCAGCCGTTCCTCAAACCTCGACACTCCATTCCATGGGATCACAACCGATGGTCGGAAGAGGGATGGACTGTACAAACTCCAGAATGAGGGAGCACCTACGAAGCAAATGGTCCGTCACTAATGATGAAAGATTTCGTATGCTGACCGGTCTTAAGGTGAAAGCTGCTCATGATTTCATACGACTCCTTAGCCCTGATGAGAAGGAGGCCGCAGTCAGAGATCTGGATTCTGAGGAGTGGTGAGTGACATAAGTCCTGAACCAGATCTCGAGAAACTGTACTCAAACTGAAGATGACAGGAGAAAGTGGATCAATCCAGAGATTGTCATCTTCAAGTGCGGCCTGCGGCTCGAACACATTGACAAGATCAAAGTCGGCGCCGTCATGGAAATACTCAGGCAATCCTTGAGTGAAAGCGGCCTCGCCAAAGTTCAGGGTGCTATGAAGACCAATAAGTTTCTGGGGGAGATTTGTGGCAAGGAAGCCATCTTGAATGAGCACAGCTACTTGTGAGCGAGTCCATCATCTTTTTCAGAAAGTTTGATTGACTGTCCGTACCAAGCTTCACCATATTCGGCGAGCCTTCTGAGACGGCGCCATGGGCGTTCATGTTATACGGCCACCATCTCGCTCTCCACGTGTTTATCGCAGACCATCAGATGGCGATAGGCCCTGTTTTTATCGGCGCCGAGCCAAGCGTCAGTTCTCAGCATGGCTTCTCGGAGTCGAGTCGGCTGACATGTTCCCAGATCATCGACGAAGGCCCCGACAAGGGCTTGACTCTCTGCGCGAATGAGAGTCAGCTGGGACTGCGCCTTATGCAGTCTCTATCCCCAGGAATACAGCAGAAAGCCCAAGTGTACTCCCAAATGCACGACCCAGCCATGCCGGAAGACCGCTGGCACCCGGCTGATCAGGTAACCCAGCTCATTGACGCTGAATATCCTGGCCGTCTGCTAACTTCACTAAACAGAGACACTTGGCAGGCGCTTTTCACGACAACAGAATTATTCCATACGAGGGCGTGCTAGTCACCGAAATGACAACAGAGCAGCAAGAGTTGCTCATGTCGATTGTCTCTGAATTCTTGGCACTCCTGCCGCCTGAGCCGCTCAAGCACAGGCTGGAGCACATACGAGCATACCTATCAGAGACTTATTTCGCCTGGATCGGTCACTTCGGTCCAGCCGACCCCTTTTACTATCGAGTTCATAGCCCTGTGGCGTTGCTCGAGTTCGATCATCACTCTGGCGTGTTTCTGACCAACGAAGAGCCCGCGAAGTATCACATCCACACGATACAGAGACTGCCCAACGGTAATGATTATGGTCGCGAGTTGAGGGAGCTGTTTAGAAGGCAGGGAAATAACGGAAAGCTATGATATGTATGTATAGAGATTTTATTACAGCAAATAACCTTCATTATGTACTGAAAGTCCACACGCGCACTCGGGAAACCAGTATCAGACCCCGAAGGATGGCGAATAGAGGGAAATATCCTTCGCACCGTCATCACGACGAAGTCACATCTCATAATATTTCCACATCCTTCGTGTCGACTAGTTTAGCTTCTGGGCAGGGAACATTGATCAACCCCAGCTGAGTGCTGTCAAATGATCTAAGTGGTGGTAACCGTGACAGAGCAGGATCGCCTGTTCGTGAACGTAATCCCAGTAGTCAAGGGAGACTCCAGCTGGCCAAATCTAGGCTGCTACAAGCAAGCGATAGACCTCAACACGTCGTCTTCATCCTTTGGAACTTCGCGAATCGTCCTGTTACAGTGAGAAGACGCGGCTGACTATAGGTCAGCCTTTCATTCCCCCTTTCAGCCACCGCCTCTCTGGCGTCTCCGACAGACTCAATTTGTTCAGCCCTACCTCCTCTCTACCACATGGGTGAATACCAGCCAACCCAAACGGTCACCTCGCTTCGACGCTGAAGTCACAAAAACCCGGCTTTCTGGGCCGTGTTTGGTAATTGGCATGCCATGGTCTTCTGCAAGGGATGAAGCTCCAGAGCAGCGGTTTGGGTGGCTTGCGCAGGGGTAAACGTGAGCGTAAACTCCCCGGAACTGTCTCGGAAATTTCAACATATGGGGTAATCTTACATCCAGATCTCTTCTAAACACCACACCGGGATCTCCGGTTCCATGTCGCCATGTTCGACCCCAGCTGGTGGGTGGAAATTAGCTTGAGAGACGTTGACGGTATTTGGTCAACTGCAAATAGTATCGCGATGAGCCTCGAATGTTGTTAATGAAGCTGAGAATAAGGTATAAGTAGCCTGGCTATCTACCACATTGTGCAAGTCTGCTCATCATTCAACATCTCCAGACTATTAACCTTACCGTTCTTCCCATCTCAAGATGAAGCATAATACTCTTCTCCAGATCGCCCTGGCGCTTCCCTCATTGACAGCGGCATCGATCTGCAACAACAACTGCGGTCGTCAAGTCGTTGGCACCGCTCGAAAGGACCCGTCTTTGTCCTCAAGATCGTCGCTCTGCGCGGCTTTCGTCACCACCACTGTGATAGAGTACGTGACCCGCCGCCTTAACATCGACGAGCACTTGCTAACTCTGTGCAACAGGACTGGCGCCGAGCCTTCTCCCGCCAAGAGAAATGTCCATGGTCCCCGCCAGGCTTCCGCCCCTGTGATCACCGGCACGAAGCCTGCTTACGCATCTTCGTGCCCCGACGTTACCGCGTACTGGTCCGCTTGCCAGTGCTTTGAAGACGTCAAGGCAACCACGGTCACGGTCGTTGGACCAGGTCCCTCGTCGACCTCGTCTGCGTCTCCCGGCTCGACCATCTCGGACAGCCCCGTATCCCCTACGCCGGAGCCGCAGAGCCCGACCTTCACCGCAACCACGACCACCTCGTCTAGCGCTAGCACACCTACGTGCACCCCAGGCCTCGAGTATGCTCTTTACTCCATCGACCCTGACTCGGATCTGTGCCAGGATTACATCAACGTCCAGGGCAACAGCCCGCGCAACTTTGACCTCAAGCGCCTCATAGAGGGCAGAAACCCGGTTCTCACAGGCGTGACCCCAAGCATCGGGTTCTCCAACAACGGAGATGAAGCCTTTGACCCTCTGAGACTCTACGGAAACCAGGGTCCGGCAGGAACAGCCTCGACGTGCGCCATAGTCCAACACCGCGGCTATATCAAAGTCACGCCCGGAATCTACACCGTCTTCGCCAACCAGCCGGACGACGATTTGCTTTTGTGGTTCGGCAACCATGCCAAGTCGGGATCGTTCACCGCTGGAAACAGTGACGTTTATGGGCTCTGGGCCTCGCCGGAGCAGTCCAAGCTCGTCGACACATTCGTGTTCACTGAGTCGCAGTACATTCCTTTCCGGGTCTACTGGGACAACAGAGGTGGTCCCGGAGATCTCAGCTTGGAGGTCAAGAACAGCACGGGGGGTGTCATTCTTGGATTCAATACCCAGCAGACCCAGGATGTCGTGTACAAGTGCTCTGGCGGAGACGCTCCTGCTTTCCCCGCCTGGGAGGTTGAGACAGTCCTTGATGGCTGAAGTGTTCCTGATTTGGCGAACATCTAGCGGCCTTTCTGCTGGGAACATTTCCTTCTGTGTTCGTGGTTGGTTATTGTACTTCTCTCCATTCATGGTAGCAAAGGAGCTATTTACTGGTTTCATTTGTTCCATTTGAACCATTCATAGACCTGAAATAAAGCGTGATTGACTGACCTAACTAGTCCTCATCTTGATAGCTGTCTAGCTATCAACAGTTGTAGCGGCGCCCTTCACAGCCATTCCTCCTTCAGAGTCCTGAATCCAGACGTCCCACTTCTTCTCCTCACCGTCCTCCTTCTCTCTCAAACATACCGTCATCTCCCGGCCGCAATAAAGCGGTGCCAGGTTTCGGTACCCATACCACCTAACCCGTTGGCCTCCTCTCTGGTTGAAAAAGGCAAGCACGAGAGCCAGGGTCAGCGGCCCATGGACCAGTGTCGCTGGATGACCCTCCTGCTTAGCCCACGCCGGATCAAGATGGATGGCATGGGCATTATACGTCAACGCGCTGAAGTTCGTCAGAAGGTTCTGTGTAGGCGTGAGGGTAAGAGAACATGTCGGCTGGTGCGGTGCTGTCTTTAGTCAGCATCCTGGTCACTTCCGTCTTTGATACCCAGACATACGTTTCAAACTTCGCCTGGGAGAGGGTGGCATATCTACGTCAGGCAAAAAGGCAAGAGTCCTTCTTTCCTCAATCGCAGGGCCCTTGCCCGCCGCAGCCGCAGCGCCGTACCGTCGCCATAGCTCAACCCACACACGGCCCTTCTCAGGCCGGACGTCCTCCACGCGCTCGACACAGCTGGCGCGTCTGCCGTCCAGACGCAGCTCATCCTCCCAGCCCTCGCGAAACCTCACCTCGCCACCCGCCCAGAGACGGCGGGTGAAGGGCACGCCGGGGCAGTGGTCCGGGTCTGTGCCGTCTGGCATCAGCCTCGATGGCGGGGACTGAAGTGGGAAGTAAGCGAGGTGGTGGCCCTGTGGGAGGGATGCCGATGATTTCCCATCAGGAGGGTACTCCCGGGGAGATACTTTTGAGGACGAAGCGAAGATGTCGGAGAACAGGAGGCTTAGCAGATGTGAAGAAGTCGGGGAGAGGTGGTCTGGTACGTCTTTGCTCCTGTGCAGGATTTGAGCGATGCCCGCTTCCAATGAAGGGGCGGCATGATGTGTTGAGATGTTTCGATTGAAGGCATGAAGCCGGTGGATGAGCGGCCTCATGTTGGCTGTTGTTGAGACTTACACGAGATGGACGAAGGAAGCCAGGAAATTGACATGGTTATGCGAGTATTCAACATATATGTGATAATTGCATATCGGAGAGTCATGAAAGAGCCTAGATGGCTCAAGTATGGCCCAATGCACCGTGAGGCTCGCGTAGTGGGAATCAGTAGAAATTATTCAACCAGGGCATGGTCACATCGCCCGAATTCTAAGACGGTACGTTATTCTAAGATTTGACTGGAGTCATTCACCCCAGGGGCCCAGAAACCAGAGGAGGAAGCAATTGGCCCCTGTACTTTTACTGTTCACATTCTCTCATCCCCATCAAGACACAATGTTCAAGGAGTGACTACGCAATATATTGACTTCATTCTATCTAGTCGCAAACAAGCGGCCGCCTCCCGACCGCTTTGAATTGTCCTCTACCTACTAGAGGAGTATCTGCGAGTTGTCAGTCACACGCCTCACCTACGAATCATTCATCAACGTACCTGTAGACTAGTTCTCAACTCAAGAGGCCTTCATAACAGACCGAAGCGGGCTCGGGCGCGCCACTTGGTGCGTGAGGTTAGCCGGGCTCGTCGGGCTTCTTTCCGCGAAGAGCCGATGAGCGGCCACGGGCGCGCGGGCCGGCGCGTTGGCGGGCTGCGGCGCCGCGCGCGCGGACTCCTCTTCGCTGTTATGCGTTAGAGACGATGCTTGAGTCGATCCCTCAATCTCGAGGGATTCGGAAGGTCAATCTGGAAAACGTCAGCCACTGTTGCGCGAGGTGTCATCTCCAAGAGCATACCGTCGTAGTATTCATCATCGTCGTCGATATCAGCCAGCTGCTCAAAGTTCACCTTGTATCGGAGGATACCGCCGATACCACCGAATCCCTTGACGAACTGGTTTCCTTCCGTGGAACGGTCCGAGACGAACTCGAGGTTGGTACCGAAATCCTTGTAGTGCTCCGCAATCCACTCAAGGAAAGACTCCTGGGAGACAACTTCCATCTCCTGGCCGGTCTCCTTGTCCAAGAAGGCATCACGGCCGGAGGCCTCCTGCTGCTTGGTGGTGTGCAGAATGTGCTCGGCGTTTTGGCTGTCCTTGAGCTTCCAGCGAGTGATCTCTAGGTTCTCGAAAACAATCAAGGTCTCGACGGCGCCGAGCTCCAGAGCCTTCAGGGTATCTTCAATACCGTAGCAGACGCGGCCAGTGTCCTGGCTGATCTCCTCAAAGTACTTTCCAATAAGCTTCTTCTCCTGAATGAACTTGACGTTACCGAGGGTCTCGGAGGAAAGCTCGATAGCCTGGTTGAAACCGTTCTCACCACCGTAAGAGACGTCAACAACCTTGATAACCTTGGAAGCCAGACGACCGTCGAACATGTCGGAGGCGTTAAGGTCGTTCTTGAAATCGGCAGAACCAGCCAAAATCAGACCGGCAACGTTGACCTTGTCGTTGGTGATGAAGTTCTGGACGGCCAACTCGGCAACCTTGCGGA
This sequence comes from Colletotrichum horii, assembly GCA_027406005.1. Classification (NCBI taxonomy): domain Eukaryota; kingdom Fungi; phylum Ascomycota; class Sordariomycetes; order Glomerellales; family Glomerellaceae; genus Colletotrichum; species Colletotrichum horii. Next base: position 3,113,023 of record JANVYB010000001.1, on the reverse strand, counting down.
CGTAGTTGTGGCGCTTTTCCTCACGGAGACGGGCGAAACGCAGGGCGGACTGACCACCACGGCCGTGCTTCTTGGGGAGATCGACCGAGAACTTGTGGACAATATCTCTGGTGTTTCCGGAAAGAGTACCGAAGAGAGCTCCGTTACCGTCCATGATGATGAAACCGAATCTCTGGTCAGACTCGAGCAGCTCGGCCAGGGCCTCGGTGTGGAACTTGTTGTCACAGAGGTAGAGGGAGGTGTTGATGGGCTTGAAGGGCTCGAAATCGATGTTGACCTTCCTTTCCTTGCCTTCCGAGGTCAAGATTTCACCGCAGTAGACGACCAGGCCGTTGGGGGGGACCTTGTTGTACAGCTTGAGACGCTGCTGGGTGGAGGTAATGGCCGAAAGGACGGACTGTCTGTTGACTCTGGACTTGATGTTTGACGCAGTACCCTGGGCGCGATGGTGTCAGCAATCGTTTGCACTCGGCATGAGAGGGACAATACGTACGTATTCTTCAGCCAACATCTTGGCGGCACGCGAGATCTGATCCTTGGGAGCTGTGGTGGGGTCAGTCATATGGGGTCGCGGCGGCGGCATCGTGGCGGGAGGACGTACGGATGATGAGGGAGATCATGGATGTGCCGTTACCACGAGCGGCCTCGAGGCGCTTGATGAGCTTCTTCACCTTCCATATCTCGATCTGTATGGCAACAGCCGCATCAGTCAGCCTGGCCTGCACTGCACACAGTCTTGGAACGCGGGGCAAAAGGAGGGGCTCCGTTAAATTGTGCAAAATAACTACTCACGTTCTTCTCGGCCTCGTCCTTCTGAGCGTCCGCCATCTTGAGGTCGGGGGAATTAACGAACTCGAAAACAAAATGAAGGGTACGCGGTCGCGTGACGGTGAGGGGTTTGTCGTCGTCGTCGCGCGGTTCTCCCGATGCGTGCGATGCGATGCGGTGTTGCGAGGAAAGAAAACTTGATGCTCCACGTATGTAGGTCGATTTTTTGTGCTGTCACCGCACAAGGATTGGGCCTGACTGGGGACACACCCAATCCCGTCCTAGGGCGCTAAACCGCAAGCGAGTCATAGTGGTGCTGGGTGCCTAGCCTTTCAGCCACTGGGAACGTCCAGTTACAGCGCACCAGCTGGGCTGCTGCACCCTTCCAGGTTCTCCCGCAGCCCGCACGTGCCGTCGTCATTGCTGGAGCCGCCCCCATGGTTCACTCAAATAAGCGGAAGTTTGGTCAGGCAAGGTAAGGTACGCAAGGTAAAATCTTCGGATTTGCCCAGCTGAGTTTCGCATTTCATCGGATGTCGTGAGAAATGAGTCAACGGGCACAGCTGCCCCTATGGATAGAGTCAGCAAAACACCATAGAGGCACAGGCGCAGACTGCAAAGATTTGAGACAAAGCCATGTGTTCACCTGTTGCTCCCTTCGTACACCTGTAGTTGCGCATCCAGCCCCACTCGATCTCTGCCGCTAAAGTTGGGCAAAATGGTGCCCCGAGCTGGGAAAAGGCCATGACCTCAGCTGGCGAAGCACCCATGCATCTAAACGTGCGCCGCTCATCGCCGTGATGCATTCATGGTAGTCATGCAACTAACGGGCCAACTCTATCGCGACCTCCCTACAGTTCCGTCACCACCTAAGAGTAGCTACCCCAAGCTCGCAGCTGGGCCATAGCCATCATCAACACCGCCCCAGACAAACGCCGCCCAGCCCCAAAATGGCCGCCAACGTGCCCATCCAAATCGCCGAGACGATACAGACGGCGCACATCAACCGTGCCCCGTCCCCAGAACACGACCTCAACCCCACCACAGCCGCTTCGGAGAAGGAGCCGGTGACATTAGAACCCGTCTCGTCGCACGATGACCTCGACGATGACGAGCTCGACGACGACATCCCCTACAGTGTGCTGAACCCCAAGCCGCGGTCAGCGAAGCTTCCGCCCATGCCCGACCTCCGATTCGAGCAGAGCTACCTGCACAGCATCTCCAAGGCGGACACCTGGGGAAGGGTAGCGTGGATCACAGTGAGAGACCAGGTTGGTAGCCTGCAACTGTCTATGAAGCGACTCCAGGACTGACGAAGCACAGGTCATGATGCCCTTGGCTCAAGGAGTCATCTACAACTTGTTCTTGATCGGCTGGCACCATTGGAACAAGAACGCACAGGTCCACGGCAGCTCCATCGGCGCGAGGGTACGCAGGTGGTGGTACGGCGTGAACAACTGGAAGCTGCCGCCCCCAAAACGAGACACATGGAGGCTGAGGAAGGAGCTGTGAATAGACACGAGGGGCACTAGGATGAAAAAGAGGACACGAATGATATGGTATCTGTACAACTAAACTAAACTAAAGCAGAGACCCCTCTGTAAACCGGGTACCGTTTAGGTACCGTCGCATCAAAGAATGCGTCAAATAACCTCAGTACTGGCCGTAGTACTGTCTATGGAAGAGCATTTGCTCGTACAAAAAATCGCCCATTCATTCCGTTGTGCCGTTCATTGAACCGTACGCCATCTGGTATGTTTTCCCTAAACGCCTCCAAAGTCGTGAAGATCGGTCACAGGAGAGGCCTACTCTCGGTGGCCGACGTCGACGGCCTGCGGCAAAGATTGCGGCTTGTCTGGGCTTCCTCTAAAAGCCAGAGAAGTCTTCGGTGCCGCAGGGCTCAAGGGTTGCTTGTTGGTGGCAACATTGATGACAGGCTCCGGCGTCTTCTCCCTGGGCTTCGCAATAATCTCGTCCATCTGGCCATTGCTGACGGCCTCATCCTCCGGCCCAGGAGTGATCATGGCCGTCTTTGCCGAAGTCGGCGACTTCTTTACTGATAGCTTGACAATCAAGCTCTTCTTCGGTTCTTCAACAACATCATCGTCATCGAGCATCTGCTCGTCTCCGTCCAGGTCGTCTTCTTCGTCCTCGCTCTCATCCGGGACGTGGTCCTCTTCGTCATCGCCCAGGTCAGGCTCACTAGCATCGTCCTCGTCCTCATCAGTCGAGCCACGTCCCCGGCCACGGGTGCCTCTGGACGACGACCATCCATTGGTGCCGTGGTTAACTGCGGCAGCTCTGCGTGGCCTGCCACCAGCTCCAAGAGCTGGCGATTGCTGCCGAGAATCTCCAGAGTCACCGTTGACACTACCAGCGGCACTGCTTGCATTGAGGCGAGTCGGGGCTTTGATCTGACGACCGCTGGCAGTGGTGACGGGCCCGGCGGGTTCCGCTGGTGTGTTGGTTCCCGTGTTGCGCGCAGAGCGCCTGTATGAGGAATCCGTAAGGAAGTCTTCGTCGTCGGAGTAGTTGTACTTGATACGCTTGCCTCTTGTGCGGCCCTCGTAGGATGAGTAGCCCGGCTCTGGGCGTTTGAAACGGGCCTTCTGGGCCTGGCGATACTCTCTGCGACGGCGTTTCTGCAAAAATCAGCATATGCATGGTGAGACATCCGGGTGTACAGGTAGTCAAACTGACCTCCTCAGTGGCCTCGAACCGAGGGATGGCAGCCATCATCTTCTCGGCAAGCTTCCTGGCCTTGGGCCCGCCATCCTTGGTCTCCAGCTTCTCAGCGAGGGCCTTGATCTCATCGATTGACCCGGCGACCGACCACCACGTGCGATTGAAGCCGGCGGGGTTGCTCTCACGGTACACACGGAATGCAGTGTCGTCCAAACCCTCAATCAAAAAGTAGCGCCTCTTGTCACTATCAGAGCCCCACGGTTGGACAGAGAGTGGTTGGTTCAGGTCGTCTTCGTGGCGGTTTCCCTTGTAGGACTTATTGATGATCGTCTTGACGGTCTCGGATGCGGAGAGAGACCACAGGGCCAACGCTCGGAGCAGAGACAGCTAGGGGCTTAATTAGCATGCTGCGAGGGGTTGAAAGACATGCATCGAGGATTTGGGGCTTCTGCACGTACTCTCTGGGTGGGCGCGAGGGTGTGGAAAGTGTTGCCCCCCGAGAGCGGGTTGACGCCCTCCCACTCCCGCGGCCACTGCGCCTTGTGTGCGGAAAGGGCATCGTCCAGAGCCTTCGAGTACTGGCCAGCCCTAGCAATTCAATTAGCAACCCGTATGAACTGTGTCGGAACTGGCGCATTGACGTACTTGACGTCCTGTTTGCGGTTGAGGAGCAAGAACAGGAGACCACAGAGAAACGCCTCGACTCGTTCGCCGGGAGGGTTATCAATGATGTCGCGCTCGAGCTCTTGGGGGCCAAAGTTGGCCAGGGACTTGGGGAAGGCATCGTTGAATCGGCTTCGGAACATGACGAGGAACTGAAGGCTTGTTAGCAGGCCCTATGACGTGGGAGACGCGAATAACCGCGTTTTTTGCGCGACTCGACGCGACAACGGACGTACTGCGATGTCTTGATTGTCCTCGAATGCGTTCTCGTGCGGCGGAGAGGGCGACCTCTTGCGCGGGGGCGGTGAAGCTTCCTTTTTGGCCACAGAGGCCTTCTTGCCTTTGGCGAGCTTGGGGAAGAACTTCAGGATGCCATCCTTCTTGGGCTCCGGCTCGGGGACGGCGTCAGACTCGATGTCGGAGGGCACTGGCGACAGCGACGACAATGACGACAAGTCGGAAGAATCGTCGTCGGCCATCTTGCGCTTTTTTTCTATGGTGATGGCTGTTGTGTGTGGTTCTGGGAGATTGATGGGGGTGGGTATCGTGGTGGTTGAACTAAAGGTGGGTGGAGGTGTAGGGGCGCGACGGTGTATGTCGAGCGAGGAAGTTTCGAACGCCCACCATCGGTCTAATTAAGTCACGCTTGAGCCGCATCTTCTTCGGGCCTGGTTCTCTCTCTGATAGGCCCGAGTCATTTGAATTCTAATATGCCTACCTACCACAACGTTCTTTCTCCGTTACGCAGCCCAGTATCAAAGGCTCAACAGATCGTTACGGCTGCGAGCCTTTTTCTCCATCTGCTGCTTTCTTCCTCATGCTGCCTGCCCGTTGCCGTCCGTCCACTTTGCCCTGTTTGCGCGCCTGGTGGATTATGCTTCAATGGCCTTGCCCTCAAGATCTTGGAGCACCCACGTCAGTTCGGCCGTACCCCACCTCAACGGTCACTGTAGGCATCCTAGGCCAGACAAACCTTCTTCCCAACACCGCGCCTGCCTGCGATTTCTTCGTGGCTTTGAATCTTGATATCATCCTCCCCGTATTTTGAACCATGCTCCCTTGCTTTGGCCGCAATTGAATCTCTGGGGTGCACACGTGGAGTGGCGGCGAGTTGTGATACCCCTGCCATCTGGATGCACGCAGTCGCTATGTGCAGAGCATGCGGGCTGCCAACCATGGTATCATGCACATGTCGAACGGCCAAACTGATGCCATTCCCGCCGTCGGTGGTTGCTCGACTTTCCGCTGATGTCGAACTCGCCCTTGCATCCGGCCCCCACACCTTGCCGTGGAAGCTCCCAGCCAAAATGATAAAAACGACCTGCAAGTGTTTTTTCAACCAGTTCCTAAACCATTCGGAATCGATGAAACGCTGTCTGATGCTTGGTGCCAAGTCTTGATGGTTGCTGCGATCCATGGTGCATTCCTGCGGAATCCCCGTACCCGCTGTCCACTATCTGGATCACATGTCACATGACCGTGCAGCGAAACCGGTTCACCCAGACCGTACACCCACGCAACTTTGCATCGGGGAGCCTATCTCGCCAATCTCGAAACAATTGAAGCTATCGCGATGCAAATGCAGTGCAAATGTTGCGAACAGCAGCCCGGCATCTGCGGTCGTCCGCCAGCACCCATTTGAGGCTATCAATATCGCTGACAGCTGATGACGCTGGAGACACCCGTGAACCGGCGAGACCACGAGGCCGATGTCAGAAACATGCTCCTGGCGTTCACTCTGCGGTGTTGATGAAGCCCGAGTGGTTGTCCAATGGCGCCTCACTAGAGGCAGCCGGACACGGCGGCGATCGCTCGCAACCGTACCTGCTGATCCCGCACCTCACGGTCCTGACAGTCATTCGCGCAGAAAAAAGCCTGAAGCATGCGAAATGAAGCATGGCCAGACATGGACGCGATACCGGCACGCGTGAGATGCTCTTGTTCAGGGGTGATGCCGATGACGTTGATCGCTGGACCACATCATTTGCCGCCCTTGACCCCGGGGCGTAACCTCACCCAAAATCCACGAGGCGTCTCTGGACGGTACCCGCCCAGAACACACGCCGAATCCAAGTCGATTTCATCAACCTTGACAAGACATTTAGCAAATGCAGCCACAACTGGAGCGAAACGGATGAGGGGAGCAGAGAGAAACCACTCATGAGTTGATGCACTAAACACTTGATTGTGTACTGATGATCATCTTATTCGCGACATTTAGGTGAGCAAGGGCCTGTCGTGCACATCGCCGTCGACCGTGTCGTGGACATAGGCCAATGAGGCCGTCAAGAGGACGTTCGGGAGGTGAGGGTAAAAGTGCGGAGATCGTGACGCGGTGCAGGCGTTCCGTTCGACGGGTCAAGGCTGGCCAACAGCAAGCGGGGTGGATGTCAGGGTGGGTCCACGCGCCGACTCACCGTGGAGCCTGCATTCTTTCCGTCCGAGCTTCTTCCACTTCCCACTTGCACCGCTCGATTTTTTTTTCTGCAGAGGATCAGGTGACCAGACACGTGCTCTAGCGAGAGCCCCGAATTCCGCCCACCAGAGCTGCTTCCCAAAATTACCTTGTCACTGGAGTTCGTTGCAAAAATTCCCAACCATCACCACCGTCGACAACACCTAGCCCTCCGACCGCCAGAGGACTGCCAAAATGGGTCGCGTTGTAAGTAATTACTCTATTGACGATCATCCATCATCGCAAGCAGACGATTCTCGACTTGCGGCTCGCTGTCGCTGCCACAATTCCGAATTTCGTCGATCCGAAACCCGCGAACTTTTCGATGATGGAAGAACACATGATGGGAGGAACCATGATCGCTGACACTCTCACCACCAGATCCGCAACCAGAGGAAGGGCCGTGGAAGCATCTTCACGGCCAACACCCGCCTGAACAAGGTGAGCATCGAAATCCCGCCCCCGAATAATTGCGCCCGCAGCGCACGACAATTTTCACAATCCTAACGATTCGCAAAAAATAGGCCCCCGCCCAGTTCCGTAACCTCGACTATGCCGAGCGTCACGGCTACGTCCGCGGTGTCGTGAAGGACATCATCCACGACCCCGGCCGTGGTGCTCCTCTCGCCCAGGTCGTCTTCCGCGACCCCTACAAGTTCAAGCAGCACACCGAGACCTTCATCGCCAACGAGGGCATGTACACCGGCCAGTTCATCTACGCCGGCAAGAAGGCCGCCCTGACCGTCGGCAACGTCCTCCCCCTCGGCTCCATGCCTGAGGGTACCGTCGTCTCCAACGTCGAGACCAAGATCGGTGACCGTGGCACCCTTGGCCGCACCTCCGGCAACTACATCACCGTTGTCGGCCACAACCCCGATGAGGGCAAGACCCGCATCAAGCTCCCCTCCGGCGCCAAGAAGGTCGTCCACTCTGCCGCCAGAGGCATGATCGGTATCGTTGCCGGTGGTGGCCGTACCGACAAGCCCCTCCTGAGTACGTTTTTGCCCATGTTGACTGGAAACTTGAACTGGGGGAATTGCAGGAAAAAGGAAACGGATTCGCTAACAAATTCCTACAGAGGCTTCCCGCGCCAAGCACAAATTCGCTGTCAAGCGCAACAGCTGGCCCAAGACTCGTGGTGTTGCCATGAACCCCGTCGACCATCCTCACGGTGGTGGTAACCACCAGCATATCGGAAAGGCCTCTACCATCTCTCGCTACGCCGCCCAGGGACAGAAGGCCGGTCTTATTGCTGCCAGACGTACTGGTCTCCTCCGTGGTACCCAGAAGACCAAGGAATAAATGTCATAGTCTGGCTGGATTTCAGGGTTCCATTGGGTTGGTGTTACGCGGCTGGCATCTTTTGAGGGTACTCGCGAGGGCAGTTCACCTGGTAGCTCGTCGGCAAGTACAAAAAGGCATTTTGAGCATTGAATGAACACGCCATGATTCCCCCCGTCAAGAGGGAGGCACGTGTACTTCGCGGGACCAAGAATGTGATGAGTGAAGATGACCAAAATAGAAAGAGGCCGGAGTTTGTGCGTACGAGCTGATCAAAATCAAAACGGGGTTATGGACTTGTCAAGAGAGGAGAGGCCGGCTGCCTTTACGTAGCTTTCTGGTTGTCTTCAAAAGACCAAGATGCCCTGGTAACATGGGTTCGTCAATCTGAAATATTACAGAACAGGAAACCGCGCCATCTCGTGACTGCTCCCAGCATCATCATCAGCTCGTAAGTGGCATGATCTGACTCGATGGGACCGGGCACAAAAACCGACGCCCGCCCAGATCACCAAACCAGTGAATCCAACGTTCCCCAGATTCCATCACCAAACTCCATCAATTGGCATCCCGTCCGATCCCACCAATCAACCCGAACAATGTCGTCCGTCACCGCCTCGGCCAGGTGTCTCATAAAGCACCGGCTGCTGGTGCCCCAGCTCAGACTCGCGGCAATCTCACTCGATGCAACAGCGACAAGAACCTTTTCGACTCGCCCCACCATCCCTGCCACCGTCCTCCCTTCGGCGAGCTCAGCTGCCCGCCCTCAAGCACGTTTCTCCCACCACCCCACCTCCTCCGACAGGTCCAACGCTGTTGACCCCACCATCACCTGCTACAACACTTGCCGCCGGAGCACCAAAATCAAAATCTCTGAAAAGAGCTCCCCCTTCTCCCACCGTCCCTTCCACACTTCCTCCGTACACCCCAGAATACCTCAATTGAACAAAATGGCCTCCAAGGAATTCCGTCTTCTCTGCCTCGAGAACCCTCTGCTTGGTAAGATGCACATTGATTCTATACTTCAAAAACGAGGGGCAACCTCAGAAACGCCCCTCCTCACCAACACTCAACTTACCCCTCCTCACTTAACACCGAGCTCCCCCCAAACGGACCGGACCGAAAAAAAAGGCTAACACCCCACCACCAGATATCCAAGCAGTCGGCAACGAGAAGCTCCTCGAAAAGTACGGTCTCAAGGCCAACGACGCCATCCTCGCCGAGGAGAAGCACCTCGGCATCTACGAGGACCTCCTCAACAACTACGACGCCAAGCTCATCGCCGGTGGCGCCGCCCAGAACACCGCCCGCGGTGCCCAGTACATCCTCCCCCCAAACTCCGTCGTCTACCTCGGCGGCGTCGGCGACGACAAGTACGCCGCCATCCTCCACGATGCCGTGAAGACTGCCGGCCTGCGCGTCGAGTACCGTGTCGACCCCAAGATCGCCACCGGCCGTTGCGGCGTCGTCATCACTGGCCACGACCGCTCCATGTGCACCGACCTCGGCGCCGCCAACCACTACGACCTCGAGCACCTCACCCGCCCCGACGTCTGGGCCCTGGTCGAGGGCGCCCAGGCCTACTACATTGGCGGCTACCACTTCACCGTCTGCCCGCCGGCTATTCAGAAGCTCGCCGAGGAGGCCGCCCAGAATGACAAGATCTTCGCCGTGAGCCTGTCCGCCCCCTTTATCTGCCAGTTCTTCAAGGACCCCCTCGACGCCAGCGCCCCCTACTGGGACTATGTCATCGGCAACGAGACCGAGGCCGCCGCCTACGCTGAGGCTCACAACCTCGGCACCACCGACCTCAAGGAGATCGCCAAGGCCCTCGCCAACCTGCCCAAGAAGAACGAGAAGCGCAAGCGTGTCGCCATCATCACCCATGGCACCGAACCCACCCTCGTTGCCGTCCAAGGCGAGGACACCGTCAAGGAGTACCCGGTCAAGCCCATTGCCAAGGAGCAGATCAACGATACCAACGGTGCCGGTGACGCCTTCGCCGGTGGTCTCATGGCCGGTATCGTCGACGGGAAGTCTCTTGACCAGTCCATTGACATGGGACAGTGGCTGGCTAAGCTCAGCATCCAGGAGCTTGGTCCTTCGTGAGTCAACACTTCTTTCTCACACGAGCACACCTTTTGTGGACTTTTCGATCATTTGCTAACAATGTTTTCTAGCTACCCCTTCCCCAAGCAGACCTACTCTGCTTAAACTGTAGGCAATGCAGCCTGCATCTAATGCCTAGAGCATATCCGTCCATTTCGACAGTCTGGCGTTGAGGGGGTCAAAGGGAAAAGGTTTCAACAACGGCGTTGGCTCCCGGGGGAGCATCAAATGAGTGGCAATAGCACTTGCATCAACTCGCAATCTGGGCCTGACATCTTCCACGATCCGAGCCCTGGGTCATGAAATAGTAAACAATATGAAGGAACGAATTGGCTGCACAAGAACAGCCCGGTGAACAACCCTTGACTAGTCTCCTCCGTCCTGTCATGTGAAACCCGCCCGACAAAAAGCATTGGTGAGAGCAAAGATTATCCGGCGATTGGCTGGCACCTTGAGTTGTCCTTCCCTGTACGCTTGGTCAGCTTGCACGTCACTCGCAGCGGCTTTACGTCAAGCTCACATCGCAATAGCAAAGATGATGTTCTCATCTGCCAGCCGCGCGACCTGCAAAGCGGTCGTGGGCTGGGCTTGTGTGTATGTGTGTGCATGTTCAGAAGCAAGTCATATCCACCAGTGCCCTTCAGCGACGCAGGTTCTGGCCCGAGGCGCGCCTCATCTCGTCGGCCATGGCGGACTGTAGGATCATGTCATTGTAGCCCGCAGTGTAGCCGTCAGTAGCAGCACCACCGTTGTTTCTGACCAGGTTCTTGTAGTGAGTGGGATCCTCCGTCATGTGGGCGATGGGACCACGTCCGAAGGCGGTCGTTGCGGTATACGCGATCCCGTTGCACGGAGTGCTCTGGAAAATGCCGCTGTTATTGGAGAATTGAGTGTCTGCTGACAAGGGAAAGTTCTCTCCTCCCTGGGGCACATTGGGACTTTGAGGGGCATACTGAGGCCGAGCTCCGCTCAGCGAGCGTACATGAGCTGATGACGCTCGGGGCTGGAGTGCGTTCGGGCTGACCTCTGGGTATGCACTGTTCCAAAGCCCGTAGCCTCCCGAGAAATCACGGCTCATCGATCTTGCGTCTGTCGGCTGCTTGCCAAAGGCCTGTAACAGACGGTCTTGGTGAGCATTCAAGTCAGGTGTGCCTGGATAGCGTCGTTGGTGGTGGTGCTGCTGCTGTTGCTGCAGCGGCAAGTACTGCCCCTCTGACCCATCCGCAAAGGGGTCATCCAGGAGACCTGTACTAGAGATCTGGACATTTCTCGCAGGGGCGCCGGCATCAAAAGACCTCCTCGCAGCCGCGTCTCGCGCGGCACGGTCTGGCGGTGTCAGCTCGGAGTTCTTGGTGTGCGGTGTTGGTGTGTAAATCATGTTCCATGGCAGGCTGGGGAACGTCTTTCCGGTAGCGGATCCGAGGGCGGGCGGACTGTTAGTCGGGGGCACACCAAATACCTCGTTTGCCATTGCCGAGTTCATTCCGTACGAGGTGTCTTCGGGGCTCTGGACAGGGGAATCGTGGTTGGCGCTAGGAGGCATTAGGAAGTCGTTGACCATGTTCAGCATATCGGTATCGGAACTGAAATCGTACTCGGATTGGCCCTGAGCCTTGTTGCTGTTGCGGCCAGGAGTGGGCTGCTGTTGCTGCGTCCGTGACGAGGTAGGCTTAGGTGGCGGCATTTTCGGTGCCGACTTGGACGGCGCCTTTGGGGTATGCTTTGTTCGTGCCACTTCCTTGTGAGCGGACGGGGGCCGCGCAGGCGCGCTATCCTCGACAGCTGGTCTTGCGGGCTGTTGGGCTGAAGGTTTGGCAACGTAATCCTCCTCAAAAGTGAACGTAAGGCCCTTAGTTGACGTGCCGTATGAGAAGGGAAAGTTGGTGTCGTCATTGGCCAGGAAGAATCCGCACTTGATCGTGTTCAACACTCTGGCAAATACCTCGTGAAGAGAATCATGTTGCTGGCCGTCGTAATGAATAGCCTGCGGCTTGACCGTTCGAGTACCCTCTTCGTAGTGAATGCGGCAGGTCTCTGGCAGCTGCGAGCCGTAGAGGGGAAGTAGTCCTACGGATTCCTGGTCCTCGGGAAGCAGATATGGTGTCAGCTTGAGATCTTCATTGCCATACATCTCGCACAGAACAGTCAGGGCCTTTGCGAAGTCTTTGTACATGTTCTTTACGAAAGGCTCAAGAGGGTCTTGGGCGTTGAGAACCTCAACGCGACAGGCCACGAGCCAAGCTGCGTAGAGGCGCACAAAGGGCAGGGTATTCTCAAGCAGGGGCGTAATCTTATCCGCCTCCTTGCTGGCGCCGTCTGCAGAAGACTGTTCGCCCTTTGCCTGTCTTTCAATGATGTCTTCCACCTCCTTCTTGAGAAGGCGGCAAAACGTCGAGAAGAAGCGGGCGTTCAGGCGCAGGATGAAGTGCGATGATCGCGAAGCAGCGATAGTCCACTTGTCTAGGTCAAGTCAGCAAACCGTTCTCGGGAGTAGACAGACTATGCATACTAGTCATTTTTCTGTTAGAATGATGAAAGGCCGCAATATTAAGTAGAACCATCTTCTGCAGCATCTCCCGCGTGTTGGGCGCCTTGATGGCCATCTCCAGCCGGGAGATCACTTCGTCTTCGAGCTCTTGGTGCTGCGGGAACGGCTCTCCCTTGTAGAGATGGGCGTGCAGACGGACGAACCAGAGCACGAAAGCCTCCTGCGGGTCAGGGGGGCCAGCGCGACGAGCTGGCGTGGACGGCTGCTGAACGGTCTTGAGTTCGGCCTCGAGATTCTGCGTTGCCATGGGATGAGGCTCCTCGATAGCCAGGGCGCGGTAGAAGTGGTATATGATGTCCAGGTGCTTCTTTTCATCCAGGTAGATGATGCCCATCTGGTGGTGGGCGAAGCCCGATGTTGGTATGATGTCGTGAGCGAGCGAATAGTAGACCAAAGCCGCCTCATAAGGGACTTTGGGGCGATTCTGCGTGCGGTATCTGGAAAGGTCGCCGAGGTGGATGAGCGCGGCATGGCAGAACTTGAGGATGCATTGGCGCACGACGGGCGTGACGTTCGCGATCGGGTTCTGCTCGACGAGGTTCTCGGCCTTGATGCCTTTGGCGATGCGCAGAAGCTCGGGCACGGGGAAGACGGCGGCCAGACGCTGAATGTAGGCAATGTAGAAGCCTTGCGCCGTCTTGAGAAAGGCCATGTACATCTTGTCGAGTTTGCGCTTGAGCACATTGTGCTGCGAGCCCTTCAGACGGAGGGAGGCCTTGCGATATTCGGAGTTGACGAGGCTGTGCGCCTGCCACAGGCTGTTGTCGACCTTTTCGGTGGTTCCATACTCGAACGAATGAAAAATGGTTTGGATGCAGGCGAGCCGGAGACTGGGTTCGAATTAGCAGGCCCTCTCTCCAATCGCAGAGGCGGCTCCGTGCGTACCTGGCAATGACGTTTTCGAGAGCGTCGAACCGCTTAAGCTCGTTTCCCTCGGAGTCGTTCTTGAGCTTCTCTAGCTCCTTCTGCAATTGCTTGCGGACCTTTTGCGCATAGCTAAATGTCGCCAGTCAGCATTGGAAGGCAGGGGAAGGATCGCGGGGCCTCCGGCAGATGCGCCCAAAGACGTCCGCCCCCTCCTAGGAACAATGGAGGGGGAGAGGACAAGGGGATGGGTGGAACTTACTGCCAGCAATCCTTTGCTGTCTCAATGTGGTCTGCCATGGTGGAAAGCACAGGATCAGGTCCTGTGCCTAGAGGGGTATTGTTGCGATATTCGCGATGGTGTTGTGGTGTTTGGAGTAGAGGAACCCCGGGAATCCAAAGATCAAAGACAAGGCCAAAAAAGAAGGAGCCCGTAGCTAGGTGCTGTGCTCACACGCTCTCGAAACCGGTCCCTGAGTGCGCGCGCGATCCATAACTTGGGAGGTGGCAGGCGCTTCGCAGAGTCGAGGGCAAGGCAGAGGCAGGAGGCGACAACAACAACGAGAGGCTCGGGGAGTCGGATCGAGGGCTTGTGGCGGCACGTTCTTTGGGTGAACAAGTCGGGTAAGAAAACATTGGGTGGAGGTTTCGGAGGGAAGGAGCGACGAGCGATGCGCCACTCAGTAGCAAACATTCAAAGAGGGAAGAGGGGAGAGGCACTCAGACGGGGACACGCAGTGGTGGTGGTCGTGTGCAATCAGACAGAGGAAGGCACAGGAAGAGGAAGAAAAAAAAGAGACGGCGATGTCGGGTCTCAATGAAGACACAGGGACGCGAACAACCTCGAGGTATATTATATTATGGTCAAGTGTGTTTCCACTTGGGGATCAGTTATTTTGGATGGAGCCCCTCAACAGCTGCACATGGCCCGTGCACAGGGTCCCTCTGGGTGCTGAAGGCCTACCAACTTACCAAGTAAGGGCACCTAGAGATAATTACCTTACAGCTCATGTCCTCGACCAAGGGAGCCCAGGCCATCCTTAACTGAGGTACATCTGCACAGCCTCTGTTGCGCACCAATGGCGGCCGCCTCTTTGTTAGGTACCTCAAGGTAAGGAAGCCCGAGTCTGAGCCTGGGCCTGGTAGCCTGCCCAGTGGCCAATGGCCCTTCCTTGCCTTGCCATGCTTTTGCCCGACATGGGATGGGATTGATGAATGATGAGTCCTGGCTGCTGACTGACCTGATCTGCTTGTTGTCTTTGACCGTCAGTGCCCCACCACCACTACCACCGCCGCTGCCCCGGTCTTTGATCTTCCACCGCCCAAAACATTCCACACCCGAGTCCGTAGCTATTGTCTGCCGTGTCTCTCTCACCAAACGTTGTTGCACAGCTACGCCATAACCTCAGGTAGCGCAGGTTGCCATTTTCAGTTGGGTTTCTGACTACACCCGGGCCTGAGCCTCACTCATGCTCCTGCCCGCTCCTCCCGAATTCTAATTTCAGCACCCAAGAGATTTGTACAAGCCTGGTGTGGAGGGGGGATTCTGTGGCGGCCTTGCAAGTAAACAATTCCCCATTGCTCGACGCACTCAAGATGAAACGCTCACGAGAGGACCAAGAGGAGCCCTCCGCTGCCGATTCCGCAACCGACAAGAGCACCACCTCTAGGTCCCCTGATGCAGATGACCGCGCAACAAAGATCACAGAGCTGGAGCCTGCCGAGGTTGCTTCTCAGGAATTTGCCATGAAGTGTGCCCTGCCGCCTCACCGCGAGGCTATATCCTTCAAGTCTTATGACGACTATGAGGCGCATTACATCAAGACGCACACGAACCGGTGCCTAGAGTGTGGTAGAAATCTGCCGTCAGAGCATCTGCTCAACGTTCACCATGAGGAGTGTCATGACTCTTTTGCTGCAGTGCGACGCGAGAGAGGGGAGCACACGGTGAGTCAACTCTGCCCCCTGAGCTGCAAGGAGACCACTGACAAGCCCCAGTTTTCATGCTTCGTCGAGGGCTGCGAGAGAAAGTGCATGACGCCGCAGAAACGACGGATGCATCTCATCGACAAACACATGTACCCAAAGAACTTCTTCTTTGCGGTGACCAAGGAGGGCATCGACGGACGGCGGTCACTACTTGTTGAAGGCGGCCATCACCGACGCAAGTCATCCAGCGCCGTCAACACAAAAGAGTCGAGGCGGAAGTCGAGCATCCTAGAGCAGCAGGGCGGCGGCAAGCAAAAGGAGGAGGGACGTAAGCCGGCGGAAGATGCAGGCAACACCCCGCCCGCAGCATCACAGCCAGCAGCAGCACCAGCACCGCCAGACCCGACGGAACGCCCAGACACGGAGATGGAGGACCTCGCAGGAGCCATGTCGGCGCTGCAATTCGTACCGAACAGCGTACGATTCGGGCGAGGCGGCGGGCGGGCAGGTTTTGCAAAACGATGAACACGATGTCACGAAGCATAGCACTACTTTGATTAGCGTTCAGGCCATCATGATACCAAAACGGTCAATTGAAAGGATCACTACCTCTTTGCAGCAAAGTAAAGACCCGCGAGTCTCGTACTCGTGGTCAGGGTCAGCCCTCCCATGACGCCGAACGCCTATCCCCCGCGAAAATGTGTGTGTCACCATGCTGAACAATGCCTCTCCAAGTATGAGAAGTGTCGAACCCTTCTCTAATCACTCGAAGCACAGCCGTGGCATCCGCAGTTGACGCACTGCACCTCCTGGTCCCCCTTGAGCTGGGCCTTGGGAACTCTGCATACGCACGTCGAGTTGAAGTTGGTCTCCTTGGTCTGCACGCAGCGCAGACAGCAAAGCTAGGCACAACACGTTAGCAAGACTCCGACGGAGCTCCACATCACGACTCACCTTCTCGTAGCCCTGCTTCTTCCACTTGGCAATGAGCATCGCGTCTGCGTACCCGTTCTTGAGCAGCCACTCGTACAGCTGCTTGCTGATGGCCTCCTTTTCGTAGTACATGTCGTATACGTAGCGGCTTCGCGTGTGTGCGATCTGGAAGATCTCCCATTGTGCCTGGTGCTTCGGGCCCGTCGGCGGCGGCTTGTTTTGCGCATCCTTCATCTTGTTCTGGAAGATGAGGAGCTGGTCTTCAATGTCGCTGAAGCCTTCCGGGGGCGGCTTGCGCTTCGACGAGTGGCGCATGGGAGGCATGTTGTTCGGCGGGTGTGTCGTCTAGCGAGTGTGGTCGGTGTCGGAGTCGATCGCGTCGCGGTATTCCACGGTTCTCTGTGAGCTTCGGGGATAGGGTTGAATGACAGAATATATGTTGGTACCTTGAAGCTTATTAGGAAGAGGTTCCTCTTTGGAAAGCACAGACAAGAAAAATAAAGCTGTGCGTTCTATAAAGGTTCACGAAATGGGTGTTACAAACCAAAAAGCGGTATGCTACGACGTTGAACGACAACAACGTGGACTACGACACGGGAGGATGACGAACAGTGAAGTTGGGAGGTTTAATTCAATAGTGGGGCCAAAGTAGGGACTGCAGTGTGAGTGCGACGTTATCTTATCAACCCAGTGCCACCACCGCCGCCGCCGCCTCCACGCAGTGCCAGTCGACAGCTCTCGGGGCTGACTAAGGCCCACACGTGATTGGGCGGCTCCCAACGTTGGAGCTGTGCGTGCTTCCCGCAAGACCAACCGCCAGTGCAAGATAGCCGGACCGCGGGCAAGCCTCCATCACGAACCCGAATCCCTCACCCAGCACCCCGCGCGCGCCCACCATGGCCATCACACCGACTCAATTCGCCAAGACGACCCGGCAGTGTACGTCCTGAACCCGATTGACGCATCGGAAGAATGCTGCTGACAAGGACGGACATACAGCGGCCAACTGGAACGACGCAAAGAGACGGGTCCTCGCTTCCTACAGAGAATGGATCCGCGCTGTATGTTTCTCTGTCTTCCCTGACGATCCGAGACGGCCAAATTTCTGTTCATGGATGGAGAGGGTTCTCATGGGAGAGAAAATGACGGGAGGCTAACGGCGAGGAATTGGAAACAGGCGCCCGAGATCCAGACGATGTACAACGTCCCCCTCCCCGTCTCCGTCCTTCGCACCCGGATACGCGAGGAGTTTGAGCGCCACAGGTTCGCCAAGAAGCTCCCCGTCGTCGACGTCCTGATCTTCAAGAGCCACGCCGAATACCAGGTATGCGCACCCCCTCCGTCGTTCTGCTGCGGCGAGCTGGGCCAGAGAGGGAGATGGGAGGAACATTGGCTAACAGCACGACAAACAGGAGACGATGAACTTCTGGAAGCAGACCACACACATCATGTCCTACTTCAAGGAGGAGAACTTTAGAGGAGACAAGCGGTTGCCCAACAACTTCATGACTGGGTTCTTGGAGGTGAGTCTCCCAAGCGGCATTCCACTCGAGATCCAACATATATACACAGCTGCTGCGCAAATCCGTACTGACCACATGCACTCTCCTCCAGGGTCGTAACTGAGCGGTGAGAAAGAGAGGCTTAGAGCTCGTGTACATAAGAAACCAATCCAAACGTCCGACCCTCGGGGAAAGAGAAAAAAAAAACACTTCAATTGCTCATTAACGTTTTGTCTATGACCTTGGATTTTTACGGAAACCCCCCTTAAAACGCCTGTTTTGACATGCAAACATTTCTTCCCGTTTCGCAGAGCTAAGAACGTCCAAACTCTTCCTTGGAGCGGATGAACTCCTCCGCGACGGTGTCACTCAGGGCCTGCAGGTCCTTGAGGCCCTTTTGGAGGGCGGCGACAGCGGTTCCGTCTGCGGGACACGTCAGTTGGGCTGAGTAGCAATGAAGGCGCGTGATGGAGAGCGTACCGTAGGTCTGGATTCTGAGGTTCATCTTGGCCTCGGAGGGGTGAGGGATGGCGTAGGCACAGAACTCGACGTCGGGGCTTTTCGTATGTTAGTGATGCGCGGGCAATAAGAACTCCGAGGTTGCCTCACTTCTTCATGATGATGTATCTCAGCGCGTTGCCGAGCGTGTGACCCTCATCGATGAACTCGAATGAGGCAGCGGTGTCTGTTGAACCAGGGAGCTATGCGAACCCGTCAGCACAAACTCTCATTTATACTCATCGATGCGCCAACAGGAGAAACCGTACAATCCTGACGCGCTGGGGCTCCTCCTCCTCTTCCTCCTCCTGCTCAGGCGACTCCTCAGAGGCCTCGTTCTCCTCGGGCTGGTGAGAGGAGGGCGCCTCATCCATAGCGACGTCCTCTGATTCTGTCCTGCTAGGCATTTTTCGCAGAATTCCAGTCAAGGCTGTACGTCCTTTCAAATCTGAGACACAGCTATCCGTGATGTCCAAATTGTGCGCGTGGGGCTTTTCAATTCGTGGTCGTCGCAAAATGTCGTTACTCGATCGTGACTTGCATCCAGTCTCGAAATTTTCTGATAACGGCCCCGGCGCCGATTTGATAAGCTCATGGGCTGGCGCTGGTCACACTGCACCTGTCGCCAGCTGGTTAGCCAAGTATCTTACATAAGCACCTCCTCCCGTAAACTCGGGCAATGGCGGCGTGACATCGGGAAACTTTCTGCCCAGCATCATCGTCGCCCAAGCGCCACAACTGAGGCATTCAATAAAGAAGACGTTGCGGAGATGTTTCTCGGCACATGCAACACCGCATCGGGGGTTTGTCTCTGTCGCACTCGCAAAAGCCAGGGCGTGCTTGAGTAAACCAACGGCGCGGCAAAGCTCGTCGCCCTATGCCGAGCATACATATTGCTGACTGCTTGGTCCGAGTCGCCGTTGGTTTGCCCATACCCATGCACATTGCTACACTTCCCACCAACCGAGAAAATCAATAAAGACGGTGGCGCGCGGCAACATGCAGTCGACGACGACAAGCGCAAAACCACATGTCAGTCAGCAAGGGCGGCGCGGCGGCGGCGGGACGGGCAGCAGGCAAAGAAGCAAACAACCAACGTAGCAATGAAGAAATGGCACGCAACCAGCACCACACACCAACAAGCGCGGACAAATTTGACTGGACGAAACCCGCAAGCACTCGCAGCAAGCCCAGAATGCAACTTGGAAGGGTATATGTCATCTTCGAGAACAATAGTGCTCTTTGCTTGTTCCCGAGAAGGTGGCGCCAAAGAAAAAAAACACTAACGAGTGACGGACCAAGCATATTTCTCCCATCCATCACCTTGCATCTGTCGGTAACCTATCGCGTCTGCAGCCCCGGAGCGGAGTACGCCATTGCGCGTGTGACTGCAGTTGCTACATCGCCTTGACATGTTGGAGACAACGCTGGAAAGTTGAGTCACCGTCCAACGTCCTCGACGGGTCCAAGCTCGAAGAATCCTTCTTTTCTGCGTCTTCCGAGGCAGAAGCGTCAAAGAACAGACGAGAAACCTGATTTGTAAGACCGGGGTCGTGGTCGTCGTCGTTGAATCTCACAAGCCATCTGACCATTCCCGCGATGCGCCAGCCACTCTCAAATCCCTCATCCTGTGGCCAAGCGAGGATATCAGAAACAAAACAGACGGTAACAGACCGTGTCGTCCTCGGCCGGATGTTCTGACAGCCGTGAAGAAAAAGAGCCGTAGCAAGGCCCCCTTCCACCTGCTCCCTCCTCCGGGCCCGTCTCCCGACAGCCAGGTTACGGGCCACTGGTTCGGTGAGACAATGCTCCAGCTCCAAGTGCTTGCCAGGGCCATGTCCCGTCGTCCACGGACCATGCCCTCAACCTCGTGGGTTTCGTTATTTCTGTTGACGTGCCCAGCCAGGCCCTTCAAGGCGGCGCGGGAAGCGAAGATGGGATAACACGCATCATACCGCACATCATACCTGGATCACAGACCGAAACCACCACCCCCTCCCCTCCCCCCCTTCTGCGAACCAACCCCTTCAAAAGAGGAAACAAAACAAACAACGGTGTGGTATAGCAACAACATGACTGTATCTTTGCACGATCCGGAGAGCAACAGAAGAGCTCCGCGGCAGTCAACCCCAGGCGAGCCGAGCAGACAGAACGCCCGCCCGTCCCGGTTTGCTCCCCCTCCCCCTCTTCGTCAGACGGCCAACGTTCGGATTTTCTCTGTACAGCTGGATCCAGTGGCTCCCAACCACGAGCGCAACTTGGACAATGTTCACACCTCTTGTCGTGATCGTCTTGCGCTGTCACGTCGAAAACAGGGTCTGATTGGCCGCCGAGCGCCGCTCTTGTTTCAAGTCGAAACGTTTTGACGCAGGTGATTGGCTCGTTTCCCTCGTCCTCAAACCGAAGCCCAGCCAGTGGGTTCGGGCCAGCAGAGGGTGTGTGAGGGGGAGAGAGAGAAAAATACGTACCCGCAACCCTGGCCTGGGGGAGGGGAGGGGGGACTTTCAGCCAGAGGAGGGCCACAGTTATCCAGTCGCATGGGCAGACAGACGGATGGTTTGCAGGTGATTCAAGAAGCAGCCAACGGGCGTCGTCTGTGGGCTCTCGGGAGAGATGGGATGGAGAGAGCTGTGCCCACTAGACGGGGTTGCGACAAAAGCGAACCGAGGAAGGGAAGAAGAAGCAGCAGCAGCAGCAGCAGCAGAGAAGCAGAGAGGGGTGTCCGACGAACTGCTGAGAACCTTGGGCCGAACTGTCTGTGCAGGTGCAGCGGCTGCAACTCGTGAACAATCATCATCAACACAGGGTTTTCAGAGGAAGCTCTGTGCCTATTCACGTAGGTAGTATGGTGGAAAGTTGTAAGGCGGAGAGAGCATGGTTGGGCAGGGCAGATGCTCCCGTAGCGTGCTTTACCCAGAAAACCTGCTGCAAGTGGGAAAAAGGCTGTTGTCCCGAAAAGGATGAAGAGAATTTTTAGGGGATGTAACGTCAACGACGAACCTGGAACCGTGGTGGGGATTTTGGGGGGGTGGAGTGGTGTGTGTCGACGTCGAGAGGGGTGCGGGTGCAGCCAGCGTTGCGGGTGAAAGACATCTGAAGGCCAATGGATTAATGAAATGCCAGCCTCTGTCAGAGCAGGTGCACAGCTGTCGTGTGTGTGTGAGTGTGTGTGTCTGTCTATGGGCAACAGCCAGCATGGACGCATTGGATGAAGGGAAATTTGACAGTCGACGATGGGCGCAGGAGGTGGCTCCGGCACGAGTGACGACGACACAGCGCGTGGAGAAGGTCGCAACTCTCCGACTCGTATCTGCTCTTGGAGACCTGGGTTCACTCATCAAGTTCATGCTGCTGTGCTGCCGGTGCTGGCTCGTGCGGAACAAAGTGCCACACCTCAATCAACTCAGCCTCTTATGGACGTGTGAGGGACATGGCTGGTGGGACATGGGGTTGCGGCTTAACGGTCGTGGGATAAGGCCGGGATCTTCAGGGACGTCTCTGTCATGGATGAAGGGCCCCTCCCCTGTCCTCTCTGTGCCTGTGCCCATTCCTGTTCCTGAGCCTGTCTGGTTCTTGCCTGCGTGCCCCAAAAGAGCCGCGAGCAATTGAACGTCGGAAGTGTGGTAAAGTGCGGAGGATGCTAGCGACAGGTGAGCCGGCCCAGCACTAATCTCGTCAGGCTCAGCCTTCAGGAGGCTCAGGTCAGGTCAGGTCAATCCAATTCGAATGAGGGGCGGGTTTCAGCAGTGGCCACTCGCCCTATGAGTGGCTACTGATCGCCAGCGACGGCTGTCACGGTCGGTAATCCACGCGAGAGAGAGAGAGAGAGAGAGGTAAGACAGTGCTGAGCACAGGATATTGAATACGATGGCGGCACAGGATGGGTTGGCTTCGTATTGCTGGCCCGTCGCGAAGGAAAAGCATCTTCGTAGCGCGGCAAAGAGAAGCAATCAGCGTCGAGGAAGGACAACTCGACAGGTGTGGGAACACACAGCGGCGTTGGCGGGCTGACCGATGTCTTGGAGCTGTGCTCTCTGCTCCTCAGTCCCATTGTTGAGCCGCGAGACCGCACCGAGAGAGACGAACCAAGTTGCTGGTGGAAGTCGACGGCCGATTGGGTAATCCATCTTGTGCAGATTCATCCATGTGGAGTTGTTGGGTCCGTCAGATGTGATCAGGGGGGGCGCGGCGGACGTGGAGGGGGCATGCTGGAGGGGGAAAAGGTGGGGAGACACTATATTTCGCCGGTGAGAGTATTGTTTGAAGTTTGGTGAAAATATTCCGAACCTGTCGAGGGAAATTGAAGGCTCTGCTATCGGGTTGGCAATGGATCGATTTACTCGCTTCTCGCCTCAGCCCATGGGGCGTAAGGACTCAGAGAAACAGAAAGCCATTTATCCGTCGTTAATCGGGGATCGAGAGCCCCTCCCAGTGTGGTTTCTTTGTCTCTTCTTTGAGTATTCGGTTCGTGGTTCCGACGGTGAGCCCAGATGTGTTGTTTTCCATGGTGTTGGCCCGGCGTGGAAATTCGCACAGGGCTTCCGAGTACCCAAGGTGCCTATGAGTGAGCGATGCAGGTCAGTGGTGTATGCGATCCAGCCGTTGCCCGTATGTGGGTTAGGCTCTTTGTTGTAGAGCCACCAATCAAAACGGAGCATTCCCATCGCCCTCCATCTCGCCAGCGCCGTCGCCCCCAATCAGTTTGACTTTTTTTTAATCCCTTTGGATGCTGCATTGGGTTGCTTGAATCTGCCGGATGGGTTAGAAAGAAAAGGGGACTGGCGCCCGGACTGCGCTGGGCTGCACGAGCTTGGTAGCTTGGGAGCGTAGTAGCGTGGTAGAGTGGTAGCGTCGAGCTGGCCTGATGTGGCCCGCAGACGGTCTCCGTCGATGGCGGCGCGCGGCGAAGGCGAAAGGAGGGAATTAATAGCAGACGGACTATTAGGAGAATGGAGCTGCTCAGGCACAGGCACAGGCACATGAACCAAGCGCAGACGCACGCAGCGCAGGCGCAGGCGTGCCAATACCACCACTTGTTAACGTGTTAGACGCGCTGGGCTGGGCGGTGATCCACTGCCACTGCCACAGGCACAGGCCATCCGGCCAGGCCGTATTGGATTGAATTGAATGTACATTATGGCGGCCGTAGTATGGCTGTGCTCAGGGTTCGGTGGCAGGTTGAGAGCTTCTCGATACCGTCCAGTCATTTTTTTGGGGTGCTTTATCCTCGGCGACAGCGGCATGACGACAATATCCTCGTGGAGCTCGCTTCGTCCAGCGCCTGACGGGTAGCTCTTAACCCACAGTTTGTTGGGCGTGCGTAGCGAGGAACCATCTCAACTATGCTCTGCGCTGTACCGCATGGGACGGCGGTGAAAGCGATGGACGTTTCCATGCTGCAAAGGTTGAAACAACCGAGTCCCGGTCCTGTCTGCCCCGCTGGCAGGGCATGCCCGGTCTGGCAGCTCCAAGGTGCGGGTTGTTCAGTCGTGTTAGTGCCGGGGGGCGCTCTCAGACAAGGTGAGCAGCAAGGTGAACGAGGGGCACCGCATCCCAGCAAGCGTCCAGGGCTTGGTGAGAAGTTTAGTCGAGCTGAGGGGAGCTACGTAGTGCAAGTGCGCGTGCAGTACGTAAGGAACGTCAGTGAGGGTCGCAGAGATGGGATCGCGATGGACCGAGTGCCTATCTGGTCGTTGTTTGTACGGGAGCGAAGGATGAGCGGACTGCCTGGCCCTCAGCTGGTGTCAGTCAACCCGCAACTCGGACGACGAGGGCGAGGGCGACGACGACGACGACGGGCCAAGCCACGTCTCGCGATGCCACAGGGTTGCAGCCGCACCATGACAGAATCCGGCAACCCGCAAGATGGCATTTGGATGCCTCTGTATTCGTAATCCGCGGCAACTCAACCGAAGCGGGCAGTCGATATGGGCGGCGAGTATCTGTACTGTACTTACTTGGACGCATACCAGGCAGATACATAGATACGATGAGGGAGGGAGGGAGGGGTTGGGTTTGTCATGGACAACGTCGAGAGTTTATGAGCCCCGCCGTTGGTGTTTCCATCTGGTCTTTTCGCTCGCCGTTATCCGTACCTTAATCGGATCAAGAGTGTGTGGCGTGCTCGGCAATCCCTTGCTCCAAGTTGGTTGTCGGCATCTAGATATGACGATGAAGGAGCGTTGCAAGAAGTGCTTGTTCCTGAGTCTCGTCTTTGATAGAGTGCGGTAATCACGGGACGAAGGGACGGACATGGGTGGCAGAGGTGTTGGCTATGCCTCTCGACCTCTTTCCTCTCTCCATAGCACACAGAGAGTAGAGCTAGATCCAGGTTGTCTTGTCTGTAGCAAGGAGAATTGTCGTCCGGTGTTGTCGATGGCCAATCCATGGTGCCAATCTGTGTCAATCCTGACAATCTGGTGGGAAAAAGGAGGGTGACGGGACTGGGCAAGTGGGCGAGCGGTGGCTCGTGTGTCGCATCTTTGGCTGGCGGCATGGGGGTCGTCGAACCCAATCAGAAACAGTAGTGTGCTTTTCTTGCTGCAACCCGAGAGACGGCCCAAGGCACCTCTACCGCCTCTGGGCACCAATGCTGCAAGTCTGTAAGGTAATGTAAGTCTGTCTGTCGGTACCTACCTACCTTGGGTGCACTAGATATTGGGCGTGAGGCCAGCTGCTCAACTGCCTAAGTCCAGGGAGAGGGAACATGGAAGGAAGCATAGGTGGAAGCATATACATGATGCATTGAGGAGAAGAGCCCGGAGGGACATATCATCCATCTTGATGTGATATTAGGAGGTTTCTCCAAGTATACTACTGCGTATGGCGGTGCAGCTTCAAGTTTCGACGACGGGTCAGCAGCATGGAAAGCAGAGCAAAGCTTGCTGGAGCACTTGGCTAGAGCACCTACCTGTTTAGTGCGAGGGCAACTGCTGTCATCCCGTCGTTGGGCTTCCCAAAGGGGAAGTGTGGGCTGTGTGGGAGTCGGAGACAGAGACCAGACAGAGATAGCGACAGCGACAGAGACAGAGACAGAGAGACAGGGGCCCGGCGATCCGAAGACTGGGAAGTGAAGGGTTTGGTGCTCTGGCAAGTAACATCAATGTAAAACAGCCTACGGAGGTTAAGCGGCGCCCCCGCTCGCCATACAGCAGCGCACCCCTGGTGCTGATTGATGGTCTTCTCATCAGTCTGAAGGACTGACAGGCGAGGATGAAGCAGGCTATCGCCGTAGCACCTCCACTGCTGCTACACGCTGCGAACCAACCAACCTCGAGCCGGGGGGCCTCTGACCCGACCGACGCCTGCCACTTATTTCTGGTGCGCCTGATACGCCGTGCTGCTTCACGAGGTGAGCTCTGCCAGACGGTCAGTGGCCTGCCTGGCTGGGCCTGGACCTGGACTGGCGAGATGTGGCATGTCTGCCTACCTTAGGTAGGTACTGCTCGAAGTGATGTGATGATGCCCTGGATAGGTAGGTAGGCATCTCAGAAAGAGAATGGTGGTGGACGATGAGTGAGAGCTGCACTGCAAAAAAAAAAAAAAAAAAAAAAAAAAAAAAAGACAGCATTTCCCTCTGCACCCCTCAAACGTTGCATGCGCCACCCCTCCCTCCCCTTCGTTATATCAGCCATGGATGGAATTCAAACCAGTCAATCGCATCTTGGCTACGCTGCTGCAGCATCCACACCGGGAAGACCCTGTGGTGTTCTGTGGTTTCTTCCTGCGCAAAAAGGGTCAAGTGTGCCGGCTGGGCCATAATTGTGTCACTCCCGTGTCCCCCTTTCATAAGAAATCTGGCACTCTGTTCTGCTGCAGTAGGTAAGGTAGGTACAGATTTCTACCTATTCACTCAGAACTCTGCATACCTACCTACCTACCTAGTACGGTCAGTCAGTCAGGTCAGGTCAGCTACCTAAGGACCCCTCTCCCGCTCTCCCGCCATCTCCCCCATGTTCATGCAGCTCCTCCTGATGTTGCTCCTGTCCTCCTCCTCCTCCTCCTCCTGTCTATCCTTGCCCATCCGACGTCCCAGGCCCGGTTCCAGTCCCAGTCCCGGTCCAGAGCCCCAGTCCCAGTCCTAAAATCTAGGGCCCTGGTCATCCCAGCTGCCCTGGTCCCTCATACACATCCTCGTCCATCGTGTCGCAGCCTCTCGATACCTTACACTCACTTGTCACTGAATTGTCACCGCGTCCGTCCCTTCTACCTCACCTTCCTTTCCCCTCCACCACACACACCACACACCTGTCCTCCCCCCCGGTCCCCTTCTCCCCCCCTTCCATCACCTTTAAACACCCCCCTCCCCTCATCCTCCTCATTCTTGTAACCCTCGTCTCGTCCAGCGCTTCCTTTCAACCTTCTTAACCCTTCTCTTCTCTCTACCCCCCTTCCTGGCATCTCCCAAAACCTCTCGCGCCTGACCTTTTCTCACCCCGACGTCGCAGACGAAGTCTCTCGCTTTTTCCAAACAAAACAACTTCTCCTTTCACTGAAATTTGTCCCTGGCGACTCGAACGGAAAAGAAAATCCAGAAAAGAATACAGTCAACCGTCTCTCACACGCGCGACCTAATTAATACGGATTATACTACATACCCCCGACCGACCGACTCAGTTGGATCGTCCCTAACGCACCCCCAAAAAAAACCAGCAAGCGCCTCTCTGACAGAACACACAAAAACGAGAAGGAATTGAGCCTGAAGCGCGCTCCCTTGCTCTTGACACCACCTGACACAAGCCGACTCTTTCGACCGTACTGTGTTTGTCAATCAGTCAATTCATGCCGACCACCTGCTCAAGACACTCGTAATTTTGGCATCCATCGGCACTGTACATACCAGTCCCGAGCCTACTATTCAGCGGCAGCAGCAGCTTTTTTTCCCTTTCTATCGCTGCTGTCTTTCTAAATTATTCGGCTTGTTCCACGAACGATATCAGCAGACCAACCACGCGCCAGCGCTTCGACAATTTACGGCGACCAGCAGCGACACCACCACCGTCGCCAGTGCACCCACTTTTGCACCCTAAATTCATCCCAGCCCGCTCTCGGCCACTTTCGTCAAGCCTCAAAGCGCAGCCTTTCGGCCTTTGAGCTTTGGTGCAATCGCAGCAACCAATCCGCGCAGAGAGAGAAAAAAGAAAAGGGGACAAAGGCCCTCCTCTTATTCCCTCCCACCCCGATTCCGATTCAAAGGCCCAGCCGACCAAGCATCGCCAGATCGAGTCCTCCTTATCCTTGGCACCAACCCTCGGCCTCCTAAACAGTCGCGCGTCCCAGCAGACTCGTCACCGCGACGATTCCTGAACCCCGACCCATTAAAACTGGACCGGCGAGCAAGGGAGAATCGCGCATCTCAATTGCCAGACCTTTGACGACATTGCCAATTACAATTCACTGCGTACACGATCGCAACCTTTCGCAATCATCCAAATACGAGAAGCGACTTCAAAGCTTCCTCGGGCATCCATTCACCGGAGCGAGGCATCCATTGCACTCTCTACGGCAAACGGTGACACGGGTGCTACAGCAGCATCCCGCATCGAACGGATTCTTCCCCCTATTTTCTACCATCCTCCTTCACACCCCGCAGCAACTATGAGCACAGCAGTTGCAATGGCTCCCTCTCCGGCCCCCCACGACAGACCGTCGTTCCCTTCAGATCTCGCACCTGCGCCTTCTGCCCAGCATGGAGCTTCTTCGCCCGCCACTCAGAGGACTCTTGCCCCCACGGGCACCCCTAACGCTGCCGCGCATCGCTCAGGTAGCGGCAGCCCCAGAGGCGCCGCCCAAGGCCCCAAGTCTTCTCCTCCCAGCGCGTGAGTATTCGTCTTCTATGCGACTCCGTCGAACCCTGCTAACAGGACTCATCCACAGCTCTCGAGGTGGCGGCCCGCCGAAGATCGTCGTTAAGAAAGAACCCAACTCCCCGGACCTGCCGAACACTCGACACAGGCCCCGCAAGTTGGATCTTTCCAACAAGGGCGCGCACCCTGGCTCCAACACGCCTCAAACGGCGAGGCCCATGACCGCTAGAGACAACCTGGGCATCCAAGAGGTCGGCCTGGCCTGCCTTTCGCCCGGTTTCGTTACTCAGGACCCGATTATGAAGGAGCAGCTCCAGCGAAGTATGAGCGTGAGAGACCAGCAGCGCATGATCATCGAGCAAAGGATGCAGCAGTCGGCCAAGGGCGACGGCCCCGATACCGCTGGCAAGGACCCCGTGTCGCAATTCGCCGCCAAGACCCCGGGATTGTCCCGCAGGAACAAGGCACAACTTTCCATCCTGCCGCCCTCTGCCGAGTCGTTCGCCAACGAGCGCGTCATTCAGTCTGCTCCCTTGGGACACTCCTTCACCGGACGTCAGCACCCGGCTCCTCTGACTCGTCACATTGCGAACCAACCTAATACCCTTTCCAACACCTCCCACATTCACCACGTTCCCGCGAACCAGACGCAAAACCGTCTGCCTCCCATCAGCGACGTCTTCGGACAGGTTTCTGGCCATCCCGAGAACGCTCCCAACTCTTTGTACCCGCAGCAGAGCGCGCGTCCCATGGCCTCGCCCGGCCACCCACCCCAGCAGATGCAGCACCCCCCGACTTCGGGTCGCCCGAGAGAGTACAAGTCCGCCGAGGAGGCGCAACACGACATTGCCGGAGGTCGCCCTGAGCTCCTGCCCAAGATTGTGCACTACGGCGGCGCCCACCAGCCCCCTACTCCTCCGTCCCCTGCCCCTGGCAGCAGAGCCGCGGATCCCAGCCGCAGCGCCAGCCGTCGTCGGACTCGCGCTGAGTACGAGGACGGCAGCCCCCCTCTGGGCCACGGCCCCGCCGCCCAGAGGAGAGGTCCCTTCGGTGCCGGCCGCGACAGCCCAGAGACCCAGAAGCAGAAGCGGGAGGAGTTCCTGCGGATATGCGAGAGGGCCTGGGATCTGTTCCACTCCTAAAAGGCTTTTGTTTGAACGTTCGATTCTCTTCAGCCAAGGAGTGGGCAGCCTGACGCGCATGCTCCTTGGTCACTATTAACCAGCGGGACCCGGCCCCGCGCCTTCGTCGACTCGATTTCGACAACGTTGCATTGGTTCGGAGCAGTCTTTTTCACGTTGATTGTTGTTATTCGCTGCTCGCCTTACACCAGGATCAGAGGAAAAAAAATACCGGCCGGCGGGGCATTTGGGTCAGGGATATAATGTCTGTGTAACAACTCGAGAGACCATCGCGGCACACGTCTCTCCAACAACAAAACGAACGAAACCAATCATCACGACTTCCAGATCCTCGCCTGAGGAGGAAGCATTGGACGATTTTCGCTACACGCGGCTGGCGGGTACGAGGTGGGGGTGGGTTTGGTTGGCGCTTACCGGCTCAGTTATGCTTCCATTCTACAGGGGAAGGTTACGTCTTGGGGAGGGTTCGATTCTCGCACTGATATTCAAAGAGGCGCGCCTTGAGGCGTTTATTTGCTTTGTCCATGTTTTCCTTCTGGGTGTTTCTATTTTACGGGAAAATGACCGGGCTGGCACGAGATTCACGAGCAGAGAGAGAGAAGCCGTCTCTGTATGTATTATCTTGGGGTCGTCTGAGAGAAGGGGGAAGAAGGCGGGCCGATTGTTTCGGTGTGTCTGTTTCGTTTTGCGGCCCGCCAACGTCGGCGTTTCTACCGGCTTAGGCAATGTATATCGGAGCAATGGTAGTGAAGAATTGGCACGCATATACAGAGCCTTTGGGCTTACCGTTCAGTTTGTTTTTTCGATCTGTCGCACGCAAGTGAGGTCTCCGTCGTGGGGTGAACCCGTGGTTGAGAAGACATGAGAACGACCCAATTCTTGTCTGCTATCGACGGACATTGTCCTCGGGGACGTGTGTGACGTGTAAGATGACCAGTGTCTGCTACCTGATACATGGTGTCTATGCTTCACATCTCGTGATATTTCCCACCGTCTCCCGCAAGAATAACGACGATAGGTATTGCAGTGCATTAAGCAAAGTCACACAACAATTGGCAAGCTCATCAACCTTGGGAGGGGCTTGCAGCATGGCATCATCGTTGGGGGTGGCTTCGTCGGGCGAGATGGGGGCCATCTTGGGGGCCAGAACGGCCCCTGCCGACTTTGTCGGATATTGATGAGAACGAACACGTCTACGAGTATAATAGCGAAGGACGTTGCGAAGGTGCCTTGATCACGTCAGGTGGGAGGGATTATGCCCAAGTCCCCGACGAAGACGATCACGAAACTCCCATGCCCATGCGGCAGGATACTTACCTTTCAACTACGACGACAAACGGTCCAATACTACATGAGGGCAATGAATAATACAAGCCTGACAAGGTTTCAGAGCAGGGAGGCAGGGCGGCGGCAGTCAACCACCACCGGCGTCGACCAACCGGGCCGCCGTGTAACCAAGCGGGGCCGAAAGACCGGGGGACCAGGCCGACTCGGCACCATGCACGCGGGCCCCTCCCCGCACACATTTCTTTTTCCACCATCGGCCCGCACCGGGGGAACATGCAAAAGCAAGTGCCTTGCCTTACCCCTGCGGCCATGCGGCACCGCAGACTGCGGCGGCCGGGGGGGAGCGGGACCCCGCCTCCGCCCCGACGGTGTGTGGATGTCTCGGATCCCGCGGGGAGGGGCTGTCCATCCCCCTCCCTTTGTTCCAGGGCTGTACTAGAACATGTTCCAGGCTGGCAGGCGGAGGCCTGAGGTCGCCCGTCCCCGAAGCCCCGGCCCCGGATGCGGATGCGGGAGGTTGCGGGCGGCTTTTGGTGTGTTTGTTCTTCCCCTCCCCTTTGTCTTTGTCGTCTCTTCTGCGTGGCTGTGTGCGGGTTGGTGGGGAGGAGGAGGGATGGGAGTATGTTTCCATTCTTCAGGACGCAAGCTGGCTGGGCTGGGCCGATTGGCTTGCCGTTCGGTTTTGGCCTGGTCACTCGACGTGTTTTGGCGCATCTTTTTTAGACTTTCTTTCACTGTCGCCTTTGGGATGCGAACCATTTAGGCTTTTGCGGCACTAAAGTAGAGAGAGAGAGGGAGAGAGAGGGCCACGACAGCAAAGGAAGGGCAAGCTTTCGTTACCGTGGGATAGGAGGGGGGAGGCTGCGCCACGTTGGGCACTCGCCGGCGGGTAGCGTTTGTTTCTTTTCCTCTACTGCAATGCAAGGAATCAGAGACAAGTCGTGCATCTGGAACGGCCACCGTCGATGACGCTGGCCGAGATCGATCCAAGGTAGGGTGTGCTAGAGGCTTAGTGCCGCGTGCCGCGTTGCCGCGCCGTCTACCAGGCTGCCGGATCTTGTATAGTCAGCCCCCCCCCCTCCGTGGCATTGGAAGGATCTCTTCGGTGAGCTGGCGACGACCGATGAGAGGCGGTGTGAATTCTGCGCATTTGTGGTGGGTGTGCTGTGTGCTGTGCTGGCCTACACCAAATTCGCGCCTCATGGCCACCACCACCATCGTGGCTGCCGAGAGAAACAGAGATGGCTCACCTACTCGGATCCAGACCGCCGCCACCCTTCGAACAAGGCACACGCGCCCGAGTCCTCGTGAACAGCTGTCTGTGTGTATGTATGTCTAGGACAATGTTGGGACGTGAAGAAAAAAACCATCAGTCAGGCGATGCCAAGCTTAGCAGATGCCACACACAGGTCGTCTTCGCCAGACCTGCCAAGCAGGGGGGCACTGTTCTCTCGTGGCGGGAAGCTGCGCCTTTCTTCTGTGAACTGAACACTCTGCCCTCTCAGACAATTCCAGACGTCCTGGCCAGAGAGTTCAACAACATGGACAGCCAAGACGGCGCCGCCTCTGTTGAAGATGGGGGTCACTGAGCCCGTTTGCCAAGCCGAGGCGGTGACTCTGCCAAACCGGAAGCTTCGGTGCGGTAGACAACGGACGGAGGTCGCGCGGGTCCCGCATTCCATTTCTGATTTCCGAGCAAAGTCTTGACTTGCCTCCCGGACGACGCGTCGGGTGCCCGGAGGAGGGGGCAGAACGTCAAACCTTGCTTCCTGGAAATCTCCTCGGGACGTATCATCCATCCATGTCGATAGAATCGTCATCTGTCAGATGCCAGGGCGGAAATGAGCAAAAGAAAAAAAAAAGGTTTCGCTGCGTCATGCCTCCAGGACGAAGAGGTGGGCGCGTAGAGAACCTTTCTACCCCGGCGCTCGGCTCGTTTAGGAGCCCGTACGTGAGCAGATGACGATACTTGCCTCTGTATGCCTGCGAGGAACAAACTGTGATGTTACCGCCCCCGAGCGTCTGCTGTGACCAGAGGTACTTGCCTGCCATACCGCAAAGACCGTAGCAAATTTGATGGCAAAGAGTTGGGTGAGCACACACACAGAGCAGTCACAGAATGATCACCCACATGCCGCGCCCCTCTTTGCTTGTTCATTAAATTTTTGTTCTTTGGGTCTTTTGGCTCAGAATACAACCACTCACTACAGAAGTAAAGCGAGTGGATTAGGTCAAGGGGAGACCGCAAGGTCGTATCCAGAGAGTCGCCTGCCGCGCGAGAGCCCAGCGACAGCTCACCCAAAGCATGCAGTCTCCCCAAAGTGCCCGAGGAAAGACGCAGTGGCCGCTGCGTCCGTCCTGCCCAGTTCCTTCCATCCCATCCATCCCTCCTTAGCTTTCCGGCTGGCTCCATCCACGAAGCCCGCCTAATCCCCGCCTTCAGTGCGTCTCAAATCCCGTCGCTCATTATGGCTTCATTCCGTAGGGGTTGGGGACTGCTGGGCCCAGTCGACCCAAGAAGAGTGTAGACCCGGCTCTGTAGCATAGCTCTGCGATTGCCCGTTCCGATGACGGGTGTGGGTGTCATATGTGCGTTTGAACAGAAGGTTGTGTTGTAAGCAGGATGAGGAAAACGCCAAACGCCTATGCTCGCGATAACAAGGTCGCATGGGGTGTCGTAAATCGTCAGGAAAACAAGTGTAATGGGTGAATCGAAGCAGGCTGATAGATAATTCAAAGGGCCGCCGGTTGTGCGTCCTGTTCGTGCGGATGCATCGTCTATCGTGGGACCAGTTTAGTTTTCCGGTCGTAACCGTTTTTCCGCCGCGTTGTTCAAGGGCTCCCAGCATTTAATTGCTTAATCGAACAGTGCTGATCAGAGACCTTCCTCGCCAGCCTTGCACAGCTTGATCTCGCGACCCCATTCAGACTTGAGGACCTGCGAGGCCGTGATGCGGCGGGTCGGATTGGGGTCCAGGATGGAGTAGATCACATTCCTGCAGCGCGCCTGGGGGAAAGTGTTAGTTTGAAACAAAACATGGAAAGGAGGGGAGAAACTCACCCTATGCAGGGACTCAATGGGGCCGTACCCCTCCTCATCACGACGACCTTCCAAGTATCTAGCATAGAACTCATCCTCGTCCTTACGAGCAACGCGCCAGAGGTGGCGGCCGGTGCGCATCGCCATGTAAATGACACCGCAAGCCCACACATCGACGGCGCGGGCATCGAACTCTTTGTCGGTGTACTCTTCGGGGGCGATGTAAGGGGCGGAACCACAGAGGCCAGAGACCATGTGGGGATCTGTCTCCCAAGCCATGCGGAAGCATTCTCCGTTACCAAAATCGGTGATCTTGAGGCCGCCACGGGTGGTGAGGAGCAGGTTTTCGGGCTTCAGATCGCGGTGGGCGACACCCATCTCGTGCAGGTATTCGACGCCACGCATCATCTGTTTGAAGTAGCAGTCTGCCTCTTGCACCTCCAGCTTGCCGGCCGAAAGGACAAGGGTGTACAGGTCACCGCCTGCACAGAACTCCATTACCTCGCAGTAGTCTCCCTTGGCGTCCTTGAGCAGGTCGAGGGTGTGGATGACGTTGGGGTGTCGGAGCGACGAGGAAATGCAGAATTCAGCCGTCAGCCTCTTGCTGTACTTCTTTTCTGTCTCCTCGGGTCGGCGACGGAACTCCTTGACGGCGAACAGCTTTTCTGTGCCATTTTCAATCTTCTTGTGGGATATCCTAACGATTCCAAAGGCACCGCGGCCCACAACCTCCTGGCACTTTCCGTACTTCTCCACCAACGTCGTCGTTGCATTCGGACCGTTCTTCTTATCACCAGCCATGTCTTCCTTCTCTGCCTTGAGGGTATCTACCCAGTTGGACACGAGAGAGAGATCATTCTCGGCAGGTTGGTCCTGCTTCTTGCCGATGAGGGTGCGCCACATGTCGGAGAGCTTCTCTTGCCTGCGACTTGACTTGAGGTGGTGCTCGTGGCCACCCTGGGCTTCTGGGTTGACCATGAATCGGTGGAGGTCTTTGGCGGGCGTTTTGACGGGTTTGGAAGCGGGCTTGTCGGGAACTCTTTCTGCGGTGGTTGTTGATGCTTTCCTGCTGGGGGGTTGGGGTTTTGTGCTCTCATTAAAGCTAGAACCGCGCGGGCGATGGGGGACCTCAATAGCGTTTCTGGTGGCGTCTTTCGTAGAGAACATGCGCGTAAGTTTGTCTTTCATGGAGGATTTTTCGGCAGGTTTCGGCAGGGCCTCGTGGGACGAATTGCCGTTGGTAATGGGCTGGCCATTCTGCGGGGTCAAACGCGGCGATTTTTTGCCGTCCGACTTAACGGACGAAGGTTTGGAGCTGGCCGCCGAAGCGGTTGTTGGGCTCGCCATTGCTGGAGAAGCTGAGGGCATGAGCGGCACGCGCAACAGCAGCAGGGGTGTGGTTGAAGGTTGGCGAGGCGAGGTTCGGAGCGGGCGCGAAGGGAGGACGAAGCCGGTATATACGCGAATGCGACCGACTTGTCGTTTTCGCCTCTCTCGTCTTTTTCTTTTTTTCTCTTGTCTCTTTTTGGTTCCGGCTATCGGTGACGGACGGTTGGTGTCAGCCGCGGGTAGGTGCAGCAGCAGAAACCGCGGGTCGCAGGTCTGCGCGGTGTTGCAGAGGGCAGCGTTGGCGGATTATGCGGGCAGATGAAGACTGGCTGGCGGGGGTGGAGGGGGACAACAGTCTTTCTGACTTGCGACTCGAGTCGACTCGGAAGGGCCGTCGAGACTCGAGGCTCAGGTCTGACAAGGGCACGCTGTGGCGTCAAGAACGCCTCGGCGCAGTGGGAGGGCTCGGGCCCAAAGAGACGTGACTCGCAGGGCGGACAAAATAGCAGACCTGTTTCAACCCCCTTTTTTTCTAATTTGGTCCCGGTAGAGGGAATTGGGGTTGCCGTTGTGTGCAGAGTTTGAGGGAAGAAGGTCGGGAGAAGAAGTAATAAGACGAAGGAGTTGGGACGGGGTGTAGGGATTAAGCTATTATGTAGGGGGAGATCGAGTGCAGGAGGGAGACGGAGATGGAGAGGGGAGTGCAGAGAGGTAAAAAAGGGTCGAGAAGCGGTCGGAGAGTGAGCGAGCTTGGCCCAGAAGCGTCGGCGGGCGGTCCAGTAGCGGTCTGGCGTGGTCCTGTTGTGGTGGTAGTGGGCAGCGTGCAGCGTACAGCGGTGCGGGCAGGCCCCAAGGGTGGGAGCGGCGGCGACTGGCGACAGCGAGAATTAAAAACAAATTCGAACCTGGGAGGGAGGAAAAAAAAAAATTAAATCAGCAGGCGGGCAGGTTGCGACGGCGGCGGGTGGCCTGTGGTGTAAGTAGCGCAGGATGTGTAGCGTCTTTCGAGGTAAAGTAGGTAGGGCCGACGAGTGGGCGTGGTGGGGCAACGAAAGGAAGATTGGATTGCCCTGCAGCTCGGTGCAGTTGGGAAACGCAGTGTATCCGTACTGCACAGAGAAAGAGGTGTGGTCTGCTGCCTCCACCGGCCTGGAACAGGTCGAGAGAGGTACCTGTACTGACACAGGTACCTGAGGTGCCCTGGCGGTGCGCGCACTATTGCTCGCAGCTGATGGGCCGTAGCTCCTGTTGTGGTTGGTGTCCCTTCGATGGCGACCCTTTTGGCGGTGGTCTTGGTGGTCGTGCCCGCTTCTGGAGCTTCTGCGCTTGTGCTGGGAGGGAACAGAGAGAAAAAAAAAAAAAGAAAAAAAAAAAAAGGCCGCGAGTGGGCGGGCGGTGTAAGCGATGTGTGAGGTGTAGTTCGGGGTCTCTTGATGTGGTAAAGGTGACCTTTCCAGGGGATAGACCTGGGGCAGGAACAATAAGGTGTTCCAGGGAGGAGGGCTGAGAAGGCTTGGTCACCGCCAGAGATTCGATATGTCAGCAACCCCACGAGGTGGCAGGCAGGTCTGTTGGATGGATGAAGTGAAGTCTGCAGACGGGCCTCTAGAAGAAGGTTGGTCGGTGTGACTTTTGTTGCCCTTGGTCGGTTCTTGGTTTGTTCCGTTTGTTCGTCAGATCCCAATTTAGTGGTCTGTAATTCCTGGAAGGTCGGCGAAGGCGTTGGTAGCAGGCCAGTAAATGCTGCGAGGGCAAAGAAGCGCGGAATCTGCAGGGTGCGGTGTCCCGAGGCAAGAAAATGGGACCTGTGTGAAGTGCCCCAGAGGTTGGTTGTGTGCTGCGGATGACGACGCGGTTGTGGGAGTTCTCAGAGGTTGGGAAGGATACGGAGTAGTCGCTGACGAAAAGACTAGGCGGCTGATTGGTGCCGCACTCCTTGCCGGCCCTCGGTGTGGGGAGATGGCATCCAAATGCGCTTGTAAGCGGTCGTTGCGAGATGCCGCACCTGCGTGTAAAGAGCAACAGAGGTGTTTTCCACCACGGTGGTGGCTGAAGAAAGCATGCTACGAGTACAATAGGAGAACCCGACAAAGCTCCCGTACTGACGCTGGTATTGTGACCACCGTCGCTACCTCTTTTTATCGAGCGCGGCGTATTCGTTTCCCGCTTCGTCGGGGAGCCTCCGTACGAATGAGGTAGTCTGATTGAAGGGTTGGAGGCAGTGATCAGGGGTGCGGGAAGGGGCAGAAAGCCAAGACTGATGGGACTATCTGAAAGGAGAAAAACGCTGTGATTAGGTACCGTAGGTACCGCCACGGACAAAGGTGGAAACGAGCCAGAGTCAACCGAACAGAGGCAGTGTAATTTAACTTGCCAAAGGTATTCGACATGTACGGATACATGGACAAAACTCAATGTGTGTTTTCCCTCCGTCCGCAATCAATCGCAAGGCAGCATCCACGGTCCCGTTTCCTCAGTCCCAGAGCCACAGCCACCCCCAGCCGCTGGGCGGATATGTACTGAGCGGGAAGCAGGCAACAGATGCAGCAACAATAACGTAGCTGCTGCCACAGGCCTGAGACGAGTGGGC
Source organism: Colletotrichum horii (assembly GCA_027406005.1). NCBI lineage: Eukaryota > Fungi > Ascomycota > Sordariomycetes > Glomerellales > Glomerellaceae > Colletotrichum > Colletotrichum horii. Next base: position 3,075,594 of record JANVYB010000001.1, on the reverse strand, counting down.
CAGCGTGGGAGTGACAAAAACAATAAGGTTAGGTTAGGTTAGGTTAGGGTAAGAAGAATGAACGGCCGGTTGAGCAAGGTCGCTAGATATTGGACAGTTTTCGTATAGGTAGGCCAGATACATGATACATGCATTCGGGCCACCCGTGGATGACGGACGAATGAAGGCGGCAAGAGGAAAACGACCTGCAAGACGCGCAGCGCACCAGCGCAGACTGACTAGTCGAGGCACGGAGACGGGGTGATGGAGTCGCAGGTCCCTCACCTCGATGACAACAAAGTCCGCCGACTGGCGAGTCGGGAGCCGGAAAGGCATAGGATGGAGACGGGTTGCGCATTTCGGTCTGGGGCAGGCCAGGTACACGCCGCCCTGCACGACCTCTTACCTAACAGAGGTATCCGTCTTTGCCTAGGTTTGATGAATTATTACTCTCGAGATTGTCAGTGTTCCGTACTCGCCATGTAATCAATACCTCTGGCCGGTCACTCTGACACACACGATGGAGTCGGTGGCTCGGTCTCAGTGTGTTGACTCCGCGTCTTGAGTACTCAGAACGCAGGGCAAGTTACGTAGATTTGTTCCACGGCGATGCCCGCGGCCCATTGTTAAGGTGAGCCCGCGGCCTGCGACAGGCTTTCTGGTGGAGGTAGCGAGTCTGCCTCCATGACATAAGCAGCAGCATTCGCTGGGCGCTGAGCAAAAACAAGAAGAAGAAAAAAAACAGCCAGAATGAAGGGCTGTGGCAGGAGCGGATGTCGTCGGCATGTGGCGATGGTAGTCGTGTCATTACGTAGAATTGCATCCATCATTCCTCTTGCTCTCCTCACCTTGAGCCTGTTTCGGGGAAGCCCCGGGAACGGCAGGCAAGTCGGCCAGCCAGCACGTACATGCAGGCCATCATTTTCCCGTTGTAGTGAAGGAACGTAGCGTGCGTGCCACTTGGCATCACAGGTCGACAGCGTCAAAGGTTGGGGTTTGTGGTTTTGCCGTGCTTGCCCGGCCCTGTCCCGCGCTGCCCTGGGTGCAGCTGGCAAGCAAATCGCGGCAGAGAATGGCTGGCACAGCAATGATTAGCGGTGATGAGGTGTCCGGGGTGTCGGGGCATGTGTCAAAGGACATCAAGCTTCTTCTTCTCGCCAGGATGTTCGGAGGATGGCGTGCGGTTTGATCGATGACATGGAGAATACTTGGTGGTAAAGCAAGAAGGCAGGCAGGCAGGCAGGGCTGGGTTGGCGGCGCGAAAGAAAGAGTGGGCTGCGGCATCGAATCGGACAGCCAAGCCTGAATCTGCAAAGAGAAAAGCGGCTTCGCGAACGGCAGTGGGCTGGCTGGCTGCATCCAGGCGCGAGATTTCAGATGCGAGCCGGGCCAACGACCAACGATGGAGGGGCAGCCCGGTATGCCGGCGGTCGCTGGTGCGTGGTTACTGGTGCGCGGTGCCGTGGCACCCACAGTTCACAATCCAGCGTCGTCGCCCTTCAGCAGAAAGTCTTTTGGTTTGAGAAAAAGCCAAGAACAGGGTCTGCAGGCCGCGCAAGGTGCACAAGGACCTGCCCGCGGACTGTGTGTCTTTTCAGGGCTTGGAAAAGTCTTGGACGACCTCATAGCGTGGCACAGCAGACAGCGGCCGTTTGCTTTTGGTCTGTGGCAGCTGGACAGGCAGCTTCTGGCAGAGCGCAGGTGAGAGAGAGACGACACCTTCAGCTCTCTCTCGCGTGTGTTCCGTGTGTGTTTCGCGGTGCTGCCAGCCACTGGCCACCGAGGGCTGGGATTTGTGGGCGATCTCTGCCAGTCTCTGGTGATTTTTTATCCCCCTCGTGCCCCTCAGGACTCCCGGACTCATTTCGGGCCATCGGGGTTTTGTGCGATGTTGAAAAACTGGACAACGAAAAAAAGCGCGAGGGAAAAAAAAAAAGGGCACAGAGGCGAATGACCTCGGGCTAGCAAACGAAAACCGGAGAGAATTGCATGTCAAGGAAGGTAAAGTCCTGAGGTACAGAGGAGCTCTTCAAAAGTTTCTGCCCAAAACGCCAAGCCCTACCCCTGCCAGTGCCAGGGTGGCTGCAGGGGGGCCCTGTCAGCCAAACCCCTCCGTATTGCTGCCAGCATTGCCCTTCTGACCGCCACTTGCAATAACTTCGTTCTAGCACTCATAAGCACTTCGTATGCAGTCAAAAACACTCAAAAACGTCGATTTAAGGGTCAATTTAGGGTGCCAGGCAGCCTTTACCAGCCTGGCGACCCTCCTTATATTCGTTGCCACCCTCAAGAGCAATGATCTATTCAATATAGTAAGAAATCCTCTCAATTTAAGCTTTAATACGATCTAAGTCTAACTCATCCTTCTAGCATTACTGCTATCTTTTGATAGCATCAGTGCAACTTTAAGGAGCATCTTTTTTTATAGTATAGCGCTTTATTTATAGCTAATAGGACTTAATAGAGTTGAAGTTAAAGCTGTTGCTAGGCTAGAGAAGCTTTTATATTTTAAAAACGCTATATATATAGTAGATAAAGTGATAGTTATAAGATAAAGCTTTATCTTTTTAGATAATAGTATTAATACTAAGTTCTTAAGCAAAAGAGATCAATTTAAGCAGAAGGATATGCTTCTAATATTAATACTAATTAATACTACTTCTACCTCTATAAATAAGCTTCCTATTAGTAGCATTCTAATGCTAAAAAGGCTTGCAGCTTGGTATTTATTAGAGGTATAAGCAGTTTATACTGTTTAATAGTTTTTATTTAATCTTTTTAATAGGCTTAAGGGCTTTATTTATTTTTATAATCTCTTCTTTAGCAGCCTTCTTCTCAGCAGCTGTCTTAGGTATTTAGCAGTAGTAGAAACCTTTCTTTTTATAGGAAAAGCACTTTTAGAATATAAACTTAGAATAACCTTTCTATTACTTATAGATATAAGATTATATAAAGGCTTTATATGCCTTATACTATAAGTAATAACTGCTATAGCAGTAGTTAAGTATAATAGATATTTTATCTGACTAGATAACTTGCTTTCAGTCTTTAAGAGTTTAATACTAGTCAGAAGTTAGAAAAAATATAATACAGATCAAATACAATATATGTATTTAAAAATATATGTATTTAAGGAGGTAAATATAATATATATATTATATTATATATTTAAAGAGATTTTATTATAATATAAATATAATATATGTATTATATTTATATATTTTGTATTGTATTTATGTATTTATTTATATATATTTAATTAAAGGGTTTTTATAGTAATTAATAGCCTTACTAACTAAATATATTATTTATAACTAATAATAAGATTACTACCTTCAGGGGTACTTAAAAGAAGCTTTTAACTTAGAAGAATCTAACTTTATTAATTTCTTATATAATATATATTTAATTCTATATAAATAGTAAAAGAAATATAAAAATATATATAATTATCTATAAAATTTACTTATTAAACTTAATATCCTCTTGTTCAATATCCTCTTCATCCTCACTACTATAATCTATATCTATCTTAGAATTACTATTATTAGTATCTTCTACTATAAAATCTAATTCTGATTTAGATAAAGAAAGTAAAGAACTATTAAATAAATCACTATAAACTTTAAGGCTAAAGTTATAGGATTTTTCTTTATTTAAATCTTTATCCCAACTTTTAAGTAGTATTAATTGCTTTCTTTTAAAATGTGTTAAACTAGTTCTTCTTTTAGTAATAATATTACTACCCTGATTAAAAGTTCCTTCTATAGCAGCAGAAGTAGGGTTAATAGCTAAATATTTCCTAGCTAATATGCTAAGTATAAGAAATCTTTTTTTATTTTCTTTCTACTATATAAGTAGATTAACCTATTAATCTAATTAGTAAATATTTAAATATATTTAATTTATTAACTTTAAATGAATATTAATTACTAATAAAAATTAAAATACTTACTTTATCTCTTTGAATACCTAGTTTAAAATAGCTTTCTAATTCTGCTCTCTGAAATCTTTTATTTTATTCATTACTTTTAACTAGAAAAAGCTAACTAATTATTTCCTCTTTAAGCTTAGGTCGAGGGTTTTTATACTCTTTAGGCTTAGGTTTTTCTTTATTTAAATCTATAGTAAAATTTGTTCTTAAAATATCTGCTCTAGATTTTCTTTTATTAGTAGAACTAGTATAGTTTTTGTTAACACAGGTATAAGCGTATTCAGGGGCGTGGTATATGCGCCTATATAGTATAGGGTTATAGATGGAGTTAAGTTATAATAAAAGGTGATAATCTTAAGCATTTATAGGCATTTAATTGTATAGATAATAATAAGGGAAGTGATGTATTGTGATGATTCCTGTTGATGTTGTTAGCAGGTTATTCCCTAAGGTAGGGAAAAGTGAGGGGAAAGATAACCTGAAACGTAACCTGCTAAACTGCTAATTACATAAAGTGCTTACGTAACTATACGTATTACATAATCAATATTATAGTTATAGGTTATAATAAATAGAGTATTTTTATATAAGGTTTTATACCTTAAAGTTTATTAGTTTATTTTATATAGAATATTTAAGTAAGTAAGTATTATTATAAGTATTATTATTATTATATAAGATGTTATATGTTAACAGTTTTCTTCTTCACTACTACTATTATCTATATTAATAAAGCTATTAGAAGCCTCTAAATATAACTGAGATTTGCCTAAAGTATTTAACTCAGCTATAATATTAGATTTTAACCTATATATTTATATATTAGTATTAATTATATTATAATAAGTTATAAACTAATAAATATATATATAAAATATATTTAGTTAAATTATATTATTTATAATTTATATTCTTCAGTTAAGTCCTTTTTAGCTCGTTTAATATAAGCTTGCCTAATAAGCTTATCTATATTAGATATATTAGTTAAACTATTAATATTTAACCTAAGATCTAAAATAAACCCAAATAGGTAAGGTTTATATATATTGTAGTTCTTTTCAGTAACTATAAGGCTAGGAAAATAGCTCTTTAGTTTATCTAATCCTACTTTAATTGCTGAAATAAAGTATTGAGAATAAGGATATAAGGATTTCCCAGACTAAGTAATATAAGTTAGTAAATATTATATAATAAAATATTAAATTATAATATAATATATATAAAATAATATATATATATATTTAAAAACTTACTTCATCAGTAGAATTAAAAAAATCAGTATATATTTCTAATTTATCTTTTAAACTATTATAAATATTAGCTAGTAAAAGTATACTAATACTAATAGTTTGATAACTTTAAGATTGTAAAGTTATAATAGAGTTATAAAAATGCTTTAATATATCTCTTAAATATTTTAATTGTAACTACTGATTAAAACTAAGATATACTGCTTTAAATATATCTGATTTAGTTAGTTGATTTAATTTATCTAAAGCAGGTTGTAGCTCTAAAGCTATATCTATCATCATATAAACTGAATTCTATCTAGTTTCATTACCTATATAATATATTTAATTAGTATTAAAATATAATATATATATATATATATATATATATATATATATATTATTAATATATATTATTAATATATATTACTTACAGAGTGGAATTTTAGTTTTATATATATTAGCTTTAAAAAAGCAGTCCTCTTTTGCTATATTAATAGCATACTTAAACTCTTTTTGTATAGTAGTATTATTACGAAAAAGGATTACTACTCATTTAAGTAACCCTATAATACCTAAACCCTATAAGTTAATATTATATTATAATTTAGAATTAATAATATATTTAAATAATAGACTTACTAAAGTTTTTCTTTAAAAACTTTTCTTTTTCTTTTTCAGATAGCTTTTTTAAAGCCCCACTATAATTATCATAAATAGCTATATCTTTAAAGTCTACTATATCTAAATCTTTAATAGTAGTATTACTAAACTTATTTATAATATCTTTAGCAGCTAAATTAAGTATATATGCTAAGCATTTAATATTATAAATAGGAAAAGTTATATTTTCTTTATTATAGCTAGTAATAAAGTTCTTAAAAAAGGTATTATTATTAGAGCTATTATCTCTAGTAATACTATAATAATACTATATTAGTTATAATCTTATTATATAGTATTTAAGTTAAATATATAATATAACTTAAATAAGTAATACTTACTTAGTTACTATAGATTTAGGTATATTATAAGCTTTTAAAATATTTTGAGTAAATATATCTTTAATATAAATACTAGTATGCACTTCAGTTAGATATTCAAACCCTAAGATAAGTTAGTATTAATATATAATACTATAAACTAATATAATTTATATATACCTAATAGTTTATACTTAATATTATATTTACTATTAATAAAAGAGGCTATAACTTCTAAATAAGGCTTATAGTCTATAGAGGTCTAAATATCTAGCTGAAAGGATAAAAAGCTATTATTATTAATATGTTGATGTAATTCGCTAATAATATTAACTCTAAAAGAGTTATATTTTTGATTAATATAACTATTTAAAGATTTAGGCTGAATTGTAGGCATATTACTAATATATATATTAATATTATATATTTATTAAGGTTATAATATATATATATATATTATTTTAATAAAAGATATATATTTAATTACTTACCTATTAAAGTAGTATAGCATATTATTAAAATCCTTTAAAGTAATAGTACTAAAAGGTAAATTATACCTAATAAGTAGATTTATAACATAATTATAGGCTTCTTCTTCTATAATCTCTATATTACCTCTTATTATAGTACTAGTTCTAGGTCTCTTAAAACTAGATCTAGTAGAAGGGCTAGACATAAAGCTATTAATATCAGTCTGAGTAATATTACGATTATTATTTGTAGTAATATAATCTGAAACTATAAAAATAAATAAGTTAGTATTTACTTAATATAATATAATATAATATAATATAATATAATATAATATAATATAATATAATATAATATAATATAATATAATATAATATAATATAATATAATATAATATAATATAATATAATATAATATAATATAATATAATATAATATAATATAATATAATATAATATAATATAATATAATATAATATAATATAATATAATATAATATAATATAATATAATATAATATAATATAATATAATATAATATAATATAATATAATTATAACTTACGCTTCATTTTTCTAAGTTATTCTTCTTCTTTAGTAGAAGTAGCTATAAGTTTATAATAAGTTTTATAGTAGGTAACTCTATTACTAGCTTGAAATCTTATAGCTTTAGTATTAAAAGACTAGTTACAGTTAGAATAGTTACAAATTAAATTGATTTTTCGAGGTTCTAATAAATTTATAGGCCTTAATTTAGCTATAAATAAATTATTTTGTAATATATAAGCTGTAGAAGGTCTCTAAGTATAATTAAGTTGATTTTCTTTATTATCTTTATATTTAAATTCTCTAGTATTAGTAATACTAATCTGAGAAGAGCTAGCGTTAAGTTGAAAGCTAATATTATTAGTATTACTAATATTAGAGCTAGAACTTATAGAAGAGGTCTCAATAGGAGAATAATTGTTATTAAGATCAGAAGGCATTTTTTTAATATATATTAATATATATATTATAAATATATATAATAAGTATAATTTTTAAAAATATAATAAGTTAAAATAGTTTAAAGTATAAGATATATTAATAGTTAGCTTAAAGTATTTAGCTTTTAGTATATATCTTATAGTAATATAGAGAAAATAATATTTCTTAAGTTAAAGAAATTATATACTTTATTTATACTTATAGATATTAGATATAATATTTATATTAGTTATTATTATTATTATTAGTTATTATTATTATTATTAGTTATTATTATTAATTATTATTATTAGTTATTATTATTAGTTATTATTACTAATTAATAAGTTAAGTTATATATTATAACTACTTTTAAAGAAGTAATAACACTTTAACGCTTACTTTAGCACTTTAAAAAAAAGTTTTTTTCAAAAAAAAGAGTGCCTATAATAGGATTCAAACCCAGGCCCTAACAAAAACAATAACGCTAATATAGGAAATTTAATAAGCAAATTAACGCCTAAACCGCTAGGTTAAAGCGCCTGCCCTAAAAGACACTTAGCGAGGTGGGGTTTATCCTATAAGTAGTTAATATCATAAATTATTTTAATAATATTAATTAATTAGAGGGATTTCCTAGTAAAATCCTAGTAATAAATAAGCTTAAGATCTAGCTATTTAGAAGTATTTAAAAGTTTATAGCCTTTTTAATTATAATATTATTAATTAATTAATTAATTAATTAATTAATTAATAATACTATAATTATTAATTAATATACTAAATATATTTTAAGTAGTAATTATAGTTTAATATAAAATAAATCACTTAGTATTTTCTTAAAATAACTTATATCACTATAAACTTTTATTTATTTTATTAATAAGAAACTAAAAATATTATATATTAATAAATAAACAATATATAACTAAAATATATTTAATATTAAATAGAACTATCTTTTTCTATCTCTATAAACCTATTAAGTATAAACTTAAATATATTAAAGCTAAAAGTTTCTTTCTAAAACTATAATAATATCTCCTTATCATTATTAATATATATATCCTATTCTTTATCAGTATAATTATTTATATCCTATTTATTTCTTTTTATATAATAATTATTTATCTTATATAATACTCTTATAGCTAGTTTATTACTTATAGGATATATTAAAGCAGTCTATAATAAAATTTAAATATTAGTTATTATATATATAATATTTATACTTCACTACTTACTAAATATTCCTCTAAAGTAAAGTAATTATATCTTATACTAATATATTCTTTTATAATAATATAAAGAAAATCTTTAGTATTCTTTTCTTCTTCTAAATAGCCAGCTAATATAGTAAAAGGATCAAATCTTTCAAAATTATCCTCTATATATAGCCTTAAGCCATCTATATTAAAATCTTCATCTCTTTTTTCAGCTTCTTCTTCTCTTAAAGCTATATTTTTATTTTGAATATAAGTTATAAGCATATCTATAAGTAAAGATATTTTTTTAATAATAGTAATATTACTTAATAATATTAAGTTATTTTCTATTTCTATTATTATATTAATTATTAATAACTATAAAGATATTACTTTAATATAGTAATAATAATAATATTTAATACTTACTTTAATATTATACTATATAAATATAATTAATAAGATATAATATAATTAATTTTTAAGTTAAGCTTTATTAAGTTTAAAACTAATATAAAGTTACTTATAAAGTATATAATATATAGATATTATAACTAAAACAATAAAAGTATTATTTATTTAAAATTATATAATATTATTACTAAAAACTAATAACTAATAACTAATAACTAATAACTAATAACTAATAACTAATAACTAATAACTAATAACTAATAACTAATAACTAATAACTAATAACTAATAATATTAATTAATTAAGTTATATATAATATATATATAATACTAAATTACTAGTAGATTATACTATTATTATACTATTAACTTTAATTAATAATAGAATATTATTATATATTTATTTATATTAAAATGACTATTATATCTAAACAGCTATTAGAAGATTTTAATAATCTTAATAACTTTGCTGAAATTATAGAAAGTAATAAATATTAAAATAATATCTATATAATATAATATACTAATACTTACTTTTATTTTAGATAATACTACTACTTTTAATACTAGTTTAGAACTAGATATTTCTACTTTAGTATTATATAAAACTATAGATCTTATTAATAAGATATATAGTGAAATATATCATAAAATTCACCTATATTATATATCTAATAATATTAATATTAATAATATTAATATTAAAGAGAATATAATACTTTATGAAAAAGGATACTTTAATAGTATTATAAGTAATACTAAAAGCAATACTATATATAATATTATTATATATTATAATAATAATCGTCACTTATTAAACTTAAGTTCTAATAATTTAGTAGGTTTATATTATACTTATTACTATTATAGTATATAAACTATATTATATACTAATAACTTTATTAATATAGATAAACTTTTATAGTTTAATTATTATATCTACAATTAATTTAATTAATAAAGATATAGAAACTTTAGATATATATAATAAGAATAATAATAATTATTTATATTTAAATAATATTATATCTTTTTGGAAAGAATACCTTAATTATTATTCTTTATACTGGGACTTATTAAACGAATAATATATATTTATATTGTTTTGTAATTATAAAATATATTTAAGATTAATTTATAGTTTTATACCTTTTTTTTATTATTTATTATTTTAATACTCTAACTAAACTATTAAAATAAAGGAAATAAATTCACTTAAAAGCATATATACTAAAGAAAAGCTACTATATACTAGCCTATTTAGGCTTACAGACCCCCCTTCTTCTACTTCTCTAACTATAATGCCTCCTTAAGTTTAAATATCTCCTACTATAATATCTATATTTCTTTTTAGATACCTATATATATATATATTAATATATATTTAAATAAACAAATACTTAAATAATTAAATAACTTACAGAAGATTTCTCAGAGCTAGAAGGAGTTATAGAAGGGCCTATTATAGGGCTTTAGAGTAGAGAGGCTAGAGGAGGGCTACTGTAAGGCTCTATAAACCTTGAGTTTAAAAGAGTAACTTTAGGGTTAATAGCATCACTTATAGTAGAAAAAAAGGCTAAATTGGGTAATTCCTCAATAGGTTTAGAGGAATATTCAGTTGTCTGTGCAGGAGGGGAGGCCTCTATAGCTTCAGAAAGAAGAAGAAGGTTCGTAAGCTCTTTTTCAGCTTTTAAATTAACAAAATCGCTATAAAAGCTAGAATTTTCAACAAAATCTCCTAATTGGGAAGTAAATATAGGGTTAAGTGGGTCCTGGGGAGGGTCTAAGCTAATAAGAGGGTTGGAAAAGGCTTGTATTTTAGCCTGGCAGGACTGAATAAATAAATAAAAAGCATTAATTAACCCTATAGCCTCAGTAGAATAGATAGAGTTAGGGTTAACAAAAGTAGTAATGTTATACTCTATTTTTTTCAAAGAATCTAATGTGAAAGTTTGTTATTTTTTAGTTATATATTTGAAAGTGTATTTAATAGAAAATACAGAGGGTTTATATAGTTTATAATAATCTATCCAAATAGATACATACTGTATCAAGACGGGGAGATATTCTATCCGATTCCCTAAAATTTTCTGATTTCAAATCAGTTAGGTATAAAATCATATAATAGATATTCAATTTGATAAAGAGTTTAGAAATAATTAGTGGATTTTAGGAGGTTGGTTTTAGGTGTGGTAGTATTTAAGATTACCCTGCATACAGGCCAGGCTGATAGGTATTAGTACTTAGAGATATGAGTAAATATCTATTAATTAGCTCTGTTATTATATTAAATATAATAAATATATAAAAATCTAGCTAAAACTCTCAAGTTAAGCTTTTAGAATAGTTTAATATAATATATAATTTTCTTATATTTTATTTTTAAGCAGTTTAAGATATAAATAGTATTTATAATATATAATTATATATAGTTATACTATAAAAGCCTTTAATATATATATATATATATATATAATAAAATACAAAAATACAATACAAAATACAAAATATAATATATATATTTTATATTATATTTTAAATATATATAATTAGTATAATATAAAAATATAATATAAATATATATATTGTATTTTATATTATATTTTTATATTTAGTATTATATTTTTATATTATATTATATTTTGTATTTTTTTAACTACCTCTAATACTAATAAGTAAAATATCAGATGAAATGCTTTTGCTATATATAAATAGTTAAGTCTAGCTTCTAAGTAAGCTTAGTTTTATAAAAGCCAGCTTTATATAATATATATTATATTATAGCAGCAGAGATATTAATATCCTCCTTACTAAGCTTGCTAATAATATCAATATAGTTCTTTTTGCAGCTATATTAATTACAACATACCTTATATAATATAGCATTAATAGTAAGGTTAGTCTGCTTTTTAGGCTAGCTACTGCAGAAAGCATCTTTACAAAATTCAGGCTGTATTATTAGTATTAATACGTCTAAGTTGAAATTAGCTTTTTTAGCATATTTGAAGATATTATTAATAGTCTGCTTTAAAATACTTAGAGCTTTAGCAACTTCTTCTGAAGATTGAGCACTAAAGCAGCTTCTGAAGGCAAGGATCACTGCCTTTATATAGGGATCAACTTAAGCTATTACTGCAATAAAAAAGAGGGAAAAAAATAACATATAGAGGCGTAATAGTAGTGTTTTTGTTAAGTTGAAGTCAACCCTAGTCGATAAGGGGCCTAGCTAGGAAAAAAAGCAAATATGGCACTAAAGCCTGATTAGGACTAGTGAGGTAGGCGCTAGGCCTAAAAGGGCTAGCGGGGTCGTCACTAGTCCTAATTGGGATTAGCAGCACTAGCTGGTGGCTTGGCGTTTTGGGCAGAAACTTTTGAAGAGCTCCTCTGTACCTTACCGAGTCTGGCGGGGGTCCATCTGAGTGTGTTCTGGGTTTGGGTACGGGTCCAGTCCTGGGACGGAAAGAACTGGGTCGCAACTTTGTAGGGCAGGTACCTCCCCAGCCGGATGTCTTCTTTCCTGCAGGCGCCCAGTATCGCGGCAAGCGCCGTACTGTCAAGCTGTGTCAGCCGCGGCCTCCCCCGCACAGTGTTTTCGCAAGGCGATGACGTTTGCAGTTGCCCGTCGAATACTTGCAGCTGCCCTCGCCATCGCTGTTGGGGTCGCTGCTGGGGTCGCACTTGCTGTCCAAAATACCAAGCCGGCTGGCGGTACCGAATCACAGGTCAAGCCTTGAGACTTCCTTGTCTCCATTCTTCATCGGCCCCGTCAGTCACCAGAGTCAGTCTCCTCTTTTTCTTTCTTGTGCCTTTCAGTCTTCTTTCCATCTGTCACTGGTTGGATGGATCTGGATCAATTCCGTACCAGCAGCAGCAGCAGCTTTCGCCTCGCACTCAGCGCAACCTCCGAATTATCGACTTGACTGCAGGCATTGTGTCTTTGTATGGAACCGAGCGAGGGCTTCTTCTTCTCAGGTCAGCTCCTCTCTTGTCCCTTCCCGCTGCACACAGCACAGACGCGCTTCTTCATCATCCAATCCCATGCACCTCGTCGTTTTCCTTCTGCCCTTGCCCCTGCCCTGCCCTGCACCGCATTTCAGATCCTCTCCCATCCATCCATCACTCAGCTTCAGTAATCACCTCCTCATCCCAGGTCGTGTGACTCTCGACACTAGGAGAAATTCGGGATTGTCTCAACTGCCCGACAACGCAACCATGGAGCCCCCATGTACTTGTGCAACGTTTCTTGGCATCCGCTCCCTGTCTTCTCTGCCATCATCTCAGCAATGAGCTCATCGTCTTCCGTTTCGCACATCACCACCCCGTGCTTGCCGCCGCTATCGACTTGTCCACTTGCCCCGTCTCGCCGGCTTCCGCAACGGCATCACCACCCGCCCCTCGCCAACCAAATTCCACTCCTCGTCACCCATCCGACGTCTGCCTCTGTGTCTCCAACGCTCCCGCCTTGCGCCGGAGCACTTGAGACACCTAAGCCGTCCCCCAAAGTCAACAATTCCGGCCCTGCCATATGCAGACTAACACGGGAGGCTGCACCGCAGTAGTCGAATGACTCGACTACAACAGCCGCGCACAAAGAAACCTCTGGCAAGACGCTAGACTCGCTGCGAGCTCAACGCCCTTCTGCCATGGATGCACTATGTTCGTTGTCCAGCGAGGCAAAGTACTTTGGCGAAGCAGTACTCGTTGATTACACCACCAGGCTGTCGTTCATCCATCCCATCCCTCAATTGCATGCAGTGGTGCCCCGCCCGCGCGCTCTGTAGTAGCCGGACATGCGGCCGACATAGACAATGGGAACACAAGACGAACATGCCAGCATCCGTCCCAGATTGCCGGTACGGCCACATCAGTTTGCTGCCGACAGACCAGCTTGTTTTCGCTAGGGCGGTACATTCCCCCTCACATATCCTGGCCTCACTTGTGTGGACTGCAACTTACAGAGCGTGCCGACGTCCATCAGACTCAACAGACATGATCCTGCCACCAGATCAGAAACACACGCCTATGCCACTCCACTCTTGCAGTTGCTTTCCGCTATGAGGCATTTCCCATCCATGTCTTTCAACCCCTCTTTCCTTGACGCAAATCAACTCGACTCGTCGACACGACACGCTTTTTCCGATGCGGCGGCGCCCGCTACATATTGTGTGTGTGTGCGTGCTTCTTGAGTCTGGAGCAACTGACCAGGCTCCCTATTCGCCCGCTCTCCAACTCTCAATTTCGACTGGGGCTCCGCACACCTCTGATGCCCATCTCCCATCTCCCATGTGTCGTCTGGCTCAGATCACCTGTCGATGAGCATCAGCAGATTGGCGCCGGGGAGCTCTCTTATCCGCCTACTAGCTACAGCTGCTGTGCCTAGTTGCGAGCTGTCAAACGGCCCCAAGAGGTCAGAGCTTCCTGCGGCACACCCTCATGCTGCTGGTGCCGCCGCCGCTGATGGCCCTAAGTGTGAGGTTGGGTTGGGGTATCTGCACGCGACTGCAGGACAATAGCAAGAAAGCATGGGATAGCTGCAGCTGGCGGCCTCCTAATTGCGGACCTCGCTGCCTCCAACCGCTCCTCCTCCTCCTGTCCGGCTCCAGGCTGGCTGGGCTTGGCTTGGCTTCACAACTCCAACCTCACGCCAATGGAACACGGGGCCCCTCACCGTCTGTCCCAAAGTCCGCAAGCGGTAATTTCATTGCCTGCCCTGCAAATGGCAGGTGCTTGGCCCTGCCGGTGCCCCTGTCCACTCGGAGAACTGAAAACCGGGGGAAGCGTCCGAAATACATGGAATTCCACCTTCAACCGAAGGTCCTCCGGCCGCAACTCGCTCCATCTCGGGCCTAGGTGCGCGGGATGCCAGAGGTTGTGCACAGGATGCGCCCGTGGTGGTGCCAAGAGCTTTTCGTTTTTTGTCATTGCTCATTCTATTACGCGACGCCGCCCTGTTCGCCGCCGTTTCCTCTTCGTCTGCTCTCTCCTCCCGTTCGTTGGTTTGCATTATCGTCCATCCGCTCAAGCCGCTCCACTGACGCGAGAGCGAGCATGCAGACTTCGGGTAGGATGTGGCCCTATTGAAACCATCCCTATTCATGCCGATATTCCTCCTGTGCGAGGGAGGGATCCCGGATGTTTCGACGTCACAAACGCCAGCACCGCCTAGGCCAGATGCTCTGTTCATCCCGCCGTGGTTGATGGACAAATTGGCGGTGATGCGATATCAAAAAAGCCATCCGTCTCGGTGGCCCTCGTGCAAACAAGCTCGCAGCTCAGTGGCTCGTTCGCTTCCCAGCAATCTGGCGTGCTGGGTACGCCAGTGTCAGTTACACCCTTTCCGTCTGCGGCTGCCCACGGAACAGCCAACCGAACCCTAGCAAGCACATGCCTGGCCGACGGCTAGATATCGACCTTGAATTTCTTTGGCTTGACCAGAAAGCCGCCCGTGAGCCCCCAGTCGCTTTGTTTTTTTTCCGTTGGGAAACCGCTCTGCAGCATAGTTCATTGCGTCTGCGGATTGGCTCAAACGGCTATCCACACGTGGCTGCCGCTGACCATTCGCACCATTTGGTGCAACTTCGCGATGCATGGACGTATGGTAGCCAGCGTCGACCCCTACCTAGTGCCCGCAGCACCCCACGGGTACCTGATGTGTTCATCGGAACTCACTAGTCAGCCCTACTGCGATTATGTACAGCTCCGTATCCTCTCGTGCTTTTTCCCCGGTCCAGACGTTTGGCAGGATAGTCGCTCGTCTAGGGCTCGCCGCTCGCCGCCGAAAGAGTCCCAGCCTTGACCGGGATAAACGAGCGGTGAAGCTGCGGGCGGCTCTGGACGTGTGCGTTTTGGTTCGATATCGATAGTCCTTTCGCCGCCATCTATATTTGACGCGTCGACAATCGTCGTACGGTTTCTTGGTAGAAGGAGATCTCGGCCGCTGCTGTTGCTTGGCACGCCTACTCGCATGCGTGCCTAGAACCATCATGCAGGCCTGTCTCAGAGAGTCTGCCTCCGTCGTGCTGACTGGCAATCTTCCCTCTGCCGTCCCAGGTGGCCGACAGCCTATCACCTTCCTACAGGCCAGTTACCGAACGGGAGACGGCCTCGCCCTCCGGCTCGGCCAAAGCTTGGTCGGCACAAGCCGCCTTGGGTTAACCTCACGTTTTATCTCACTTGTCAGCTATGTCGTTATCTTTCGGGTGAAGAGGTTGTCTTCAACGTTACAGAGCTAGAGTGCCACGTCTGACCCGCGTGCAAGCGACTGTGAGGATGGCCAACGTGTCTTCAATGGTGCGGTAGGGTGATTAGAGTTGTCCAACAAGTTTTTGTAGACTGTAGGGCGTTCGTGCCAAGACATGATGCCAAGTCTGTTCTGCACTACGACGGGTGAGGCGCTGGTGGTGAGCGATGGATCCTTTGGATGCTGTCTCTGGTGGCGAATTTGGGGACTGCCAAGGCCCTACTGCGTCGTTTCGGGACTTTGATATCCAAGTCTGCTTAGACTTTAGACGTTGAAGCGATTTGGCCATATGTTTGACTTCGATCGTTGCGGGAATCAAGAACGCTTGTGGTCATGGATCAAGTCTCGCCGTCTTGCGATGTATGGATGCAGGCCCTGTCGTTGAGATCCTTCAGTGGCAATCATTGACCATGATACTCTACTCAATGATGGCTCAATCGTGCGATGCTCGTCAGTCTTTAACTGTTCCTGCCCCATCTGCTCGTCACTATTTTCGTTGGTGACCTCCTATTCATTGACTCGTACACGCATCCTCGCAGACTTCCAGTCCCAACGTTTGCTGGGGATATCTGATCGGGTTGTGAAGCCCGCCTAGGATGGTGAAAAGCTACCACATTGCATTACAATCAAGCTATTCCATCTTATTTCTCTTTACCAGGCAAGTGGTTTGGACAGGGACTTGAACACACACAGCATATCTCTACAATGATGGCTTGCAGCGCGATGTCTGCACCTCATTCGGGCTGGCCTAGTAGTGTGCTTTCGTCCTGGCCGTGTTTGTCGTGGCTATCTCAAGCAAGCAAGGTGACGAGCTTTTCAGGGCCTGACTAGATAATTTTCTATTCAAATGCTGCGGTTGAGTTTGAGATGGACGACAAGAAGAACACCAAGCCCTTGGGAGGTCTGTGTATCTGGGATGGTGGCGGCCTGGGGTAGAAAGACATCTTACCGGAGACTTCTTCAGATTTGCTTCGTTCTCATTAGAGCCTCGGACTGGACGTTAGAAGTATTACGATTTGTAAACAGTAAGAGCGCGATGCGACCCAAGTTAGCGCTTGTATAATAGGATGGCCTCTTGGTTCGCTTTTCTTCCCCAACGAGAAATCGCCATTTTGGTTCGCGAATGGACAAGTTTCGAGGTTGGTTTGCGCATGTCGATGTGCTTGGCCCAGATTTGAAGAGTGCCTTGATGAGTGAGCAGCATGACAACGACGTATTCTATGTTCCTCCTCCATGATACACCAGAGGAAATACCCGCCACGGAAGTTTAAAAGTGACGGAGGAGCTGTGATCTTTTCTCGCTCTGCGTCCACCGCCCCGTTCAACCTGTCGTTTGTCTCAAACATCTATCATGATATCAACCACGAGCGCACCATACAGCTGAGTTCTGGAAACATTGCGGTGTTCTATTACACCACGAGTGCGGGGATGCCGAGCTCCTTAAAAGGGGCTCGGATGGGCTCGATTGCCTAGTGGGAGAAATTGAAAGAATGAGGTTGCCAGAGTCAACTTCAAGGGAGTATAAAAGATCACTTTCTTTATGGCTGAGAAAGAATTAGGCAATGGCAACGGGAACCCAAAGCCACGCTCTGGATGAAACCTTGATGAATTCATCATGGACGAGTCGCGAGCTACAATCCTCCGACTATATTCATCTGTATCTATGCCCTGGCGACCTTTGAATGTAGATGAGGAATACCAAACCAAGCATGAGAGACAACGGAGAAAATTATCGGAATAACATGACGTGCCAGATTTCATACAAAGCCACGTGATTTTCCTTATAGACCTGTTACACCTTATATCGCGGCATCGTCCATGAGACAACAGTGAATAAGGACGCATATCCTAGCCTCCCATGTTTGTTCACAAGCACTCTACTTTTCTCTTGTACTTTTCTCTTGTCTTGAAATGTTCCGCAAGTTTAGACCAACTCGAGAGGGAGTAGGGGAGCGAGCTCGATGCTCGAATCGATGCTATTTTCTCGGACTCGACCGTGGTTCTGGTGTCGAGTTGTGGGCTTAACGACGTATTTGCCTTTCGCACGCTGGCTTGGAGTCCGATAACTCGACTTGCAAGATGGATTGGCCCTGGGATGCTGCGGGCATTGCGGGTTGAGGGCTCTCAGCCCCGAGAGAAGAAGGCGGGACAAGCGATGCATCGTGACTTTGATGTCGTAAGTGTCTGCCGTGGACGTCGTATGTGAACACGGATTTGCGGCACAATGGAGACTTCAAATAGAGTGCCAACATGGCATTTGGCCTGCTTATCTATCCCTCTGGGCGGAAGGATGCATTCTTCCCCTCAATGTCTCGCAGCCCTCGTGCAACCTGGGCGTTGTCTGTTTTACTTCCGGTCGCACTGCACGCCATTATGTCTCTCAAGTTGCGGGACAGCCATCCAATTGAAATTCTCACTTGCCTGCCATGGCAAGGCTGCCAAGTTGTAAGAGTCGGACTGTCCGACTCCTCCGTGATCCCTCGGGGGCTTTCCGCCACCAGGTTGTGTCACGAGACCGACTTATGGAGGATTCACTTGCTTAGCATGGCTTGAAATTGTAAGCATAAGAGTTTCTTGAGCGAGTTGAGCTTCAAGTCGAGTTCAGAAGCATATGATTTCTACACAAGTGGTATCTTTCCCGATCATCCCAGACAGCATGGCCAATTATCGCAGCTGATATCATCTCCCATCGCCTGGTAACGGCGTCTTCATTCTAACAATAATAACATACATGGACGTCATCAGAAGCTCATGATGCCAGCTCAACTCGGTCGCCATTATCGTTATCATTGACCCTGCTATGGCTAATGCTCGGTGATCCCCGCGCATCACGAGAACTTGGATCGATAACCGGCACAGGTTGGTATTTCTCTGGCTCGTAGAACCCGCTTATATAGCGTGGCGTACCAGGGCCGGGGGAGGAGACGACGTACGGCTGCATGGAGAAGTGCTCTGGAGGACCCGGTGTCATGGGATGCACATATTCTTCCTTTCGTTGCCTCTTTTGTCTGAGTATGAGCCAGACGATAACGCAGACTGCGATGGCGATCACGGCTACGCTGCCGACAACACCACCCACGATGGCACCAGTCGTCGAGGCCGATGAAGAGGATGATCCTGATGTAGCTTCCGCTGCCGAGGATGCAGTTGATGATAGTGTGGGTGAAGTAATTGGCAACGACACCAGGGCAGTCCGCGTTATTACAATCGAGGTGATCGCAAGCAAGCCCGTAGTTATGTCGAGGTACTGGGCGTTCCATTGCCCAAACTTGCTCTGCCAGCATCTGTGATTTGTGATCGTACTCGATAATCCGTAGTTCTGAAGGAACATGAAACATGTCGGCGCAGCAACCGTTACGCTGGTTACTCCCATTAGCGTCAGTTATCATGGCAATACTTTGTTGGAGATGCCACTGAAAGACTGAGCCCAACATACCAGCAAATGTTTCCATCATATGATTCATCGCTCCCGCACAAAGATGTCAGGCTTGACGGGCTGCTTGCGTCTATGCATCCTGTGTATGGCTCATCGCGGCATCCGAATACGGTCCCTGATGTCTGACACGATGCCGCGGTGTTGCAGACCAGGGTCTGCCAATCGGCTAGGAAAGAGTCAGTATTGGAAACAATCCTTCATGTCACGAGTCGTTACTGACTTTCTCCATAAGAAGACCAGAATCCACACGTATCTGAGCCCTTTGCTCGAGGCTCGAGTTTGGCGTTTCGATATCGAAGTTTGGGAGCTGGTGTTGGGACCGGCGCGATGTCCTCGGCGGACCTGAATACTTCGGCAGGAGACGTGCGACGCGGGGGCGCGTGTTGTTTATGTCGGCTGTTCTGCAGCGGGTTGGCTGAGGTTGTACAGCATGCGCTGATGAAAGCTAGCAGCAGGCTCGACGAGGGTCGCATCTTGCGTCTGCAGGTTCTCTTGAGAACGCCTCGCCAGATGCTGACCTGAAAGAGCGAGTCTTGGCGGCCCGCGGTTGGGGAGAAGTTTGACGATGTTGGGAGCTGGTGTGGCCTTGTATATATCAAGGATATCCAACGCGTCAAAGTCTCCAATCATGCCCGGTCCTTTTTACCCTTGGACGTGTACCAACATGTCGGCGGGAGTTTTCCATGTGTGGAAGTCGTTTCGTTTTCAGCCAGGCCCGCAACTGATCCTGGTCTCGTTGGTTGTTGGATGGTCAAAAGATGGTTGGGACTCTGACGATACTGCCAGGGTGCGATGAGTTGGCTGCAGCACAGCCATCAGCTTGAAGCTTCCGGCCGTATGATTAAATATGATAGAGATACCAGAAAGATGCCTTTGCTTAAATTAGCTGGCAGCCCAGTGGTGGAATGTTGACGCATTCTATAGTCAACATTGGTCAAGTCTCTGTTGTTCGAAGAATATCTGCGATGGGAAGCGACAAAACATGAGTCTGTCACCACTTCTCCTAAAGCTATCCGCAAAGTGATCTGATTAATCTCCGAAGAGCATACTGAAATTGCGGTCAAGTCGCAACAGGCAACAGCACTGTTTGGAACTGGACGGTGCAAACACGGGGGAGCGGTGATCTGCCAACAGAGCCAACGATAACCACGGGCACCAATACCGTTTTTAGGTTTTGTGCCTCCTGTGCCTCACTCGGCCTTCGTTTAAAATTCCTTATTTTTTTTCTAGAGGTTTTAAAACCATGACCACCCCAGAACGCGGATCGAGATGTTGGGCTCATAACTTCCAAAGACAAGGTGAACCGCTGTGATGATAGGGTTTGATCTCACAAAAACTGCTTTTCAGAATGATTTGACACCAATTGATCATGCTTTTCTTCGTATTTCACGTATACGCAAGTTGCGCGAAACAACAATGGTATAGCCGCTGAAGAAATGCTGCCACCGGTTGACGCCAAGATGCCTGTATCCTGTGGTTGCTTTCCAAGTCCGCCAAACGCCATATATGCTCAAAATATCTGGCCTAATCTCTCCCAACCTGTCTATCTTCCAGTTCCGCTCGGGGAATGCTATTATTAGGTTGCGTGTCCCCGGGTACCTCGTGGATCACCGGGGCAGGCGGATAAACGGGAGGCACTGTTTGGTACTTGTACTGCTCTTCGGCCCCCGCGTAATGGTACTGCGGACTCGAAGACGGAGCATGGCTCTGACCGGGGCTCAAATAAGGCTCTTGCCCCGGAGGTGGCGGAGTTCTGCTCCTGGTGTCTCGCCTCTTTCGCACGACCAGCCAAACAATGACGCAGGCTGCGATGGCCACCACAGCGACACCGCCGACCACACCACCCACAATTGCGCCCGTATTCGAAGAAGAGCCACCGCCTGACGGGGAAGATGTCTCGCTCGGGGATGAGTCCGTCGGTAAGGGATCCGTCGCCGTCACTGAACCGCCGGTGCTGAAAAAGGCCGCCTCGTCGGTGGCCGCGATCATCGTCATCGTCAGGGTCCCGCTCAAGCTGGAGTGCGCACACGCCAATCGCGTTCTAAAGTCCAATCTACCGTCGTCTTTCAAGAAGGTGGCGCAACGAGGTGTCCAGCCGTTCGCAGTTTGCGTGCTGCATCGTGTCAGTAGACAGTTGTTTAAAAGACAACGCATGACTTACCAGCATAAGACGCCAGGTGCTAGTGAAGATTGTTTGCACTGCGATGCCGTGCTAAGGAAGCATTTGGTAAAGGGTTGCTTATCGCATCCCATGAAGTTGCCATTTGTTTGACAGGGACGACCGGCGCAAGTGATGGGAAAAGTACCTCCGACAGTTAGTTCTAGATAATATGTTCTATGAAAAGAGTCGACTTACTGCTTGGTCCGTTGGTGACAATCCCGCAGGTATTAGCCCCAAGCGACGCGGCACGGCCTGCCAGGTCCGGCATTCGGCCCCACAGTGCCCGGACGGGATCGGGTGTCGGCGCCGGCGACTGTCCCACATCATAACCGTACCCATTGTCCCCCGCTGCGACTGTCTGCCGCGCAAATCGGTCGTTTCCAGCCAAAGGCCCTGCTGCCATGGCTATTGAAATTTGGCTGGCGGCCGCGAGCACTGTCGCGGTTCGCATCTTGAAATCTCAGTTTGCTAAGCCGATGTCACAGACTAGGATCGATGGCCCAGAATGAAATCGTGGGCGACTGCCTCTGTGGGAAGATTGGCTAAACCTTTCAAAAGTTTGGGTAAAAGGGATAACGAGTGTTTTATCTCTTCTTCAAGTTTCACGTTCGGCGGCGTCTCAGGCGGGTGGCGCAGTAAGACGAAGGAATCGCAGGTCAGTGTAACCATCAGCACAAGCGTATTGTTGATCGGCCAATGGCCCACCCAAAGACGCACTGTAGCATTGGATCGACAATGCCCTATGATGAATTGCAGCCTGGTCTCATGCAACGGCGTCCGTGTTTTGCCGAGAAAATTGGAGAGGTGGCTTGGATTGTAAGCATGATATATTTAGGGTGAACGCGAGATCCAGGCTTCAGACGTCAGTGGCAGCGCTAGCTCAAGGGCGTGATGCTTAGGTCTCGATGTTCATTTCCTGAACAAAGACGTTCAAGACGTTCAAGGGAGTTTGTGAGCATCCCGAAAATGTTGGATTGGTTAGACTGAATGAAGCCTGATGTCGAGCGACTTCAGACATTCGTCTTGAGGGAGTGAATTTGTGCAGATTCAATTCTTGAAAGGATGCTAGGTAACCAAGATCTTTTCATCTGTGTTTTGAAGATCAAAATAGTCGAGGTACAAACGGCTCAGCGTAGTCACTGGTGCACTTTCATTGGACGTCTTGTTTCTTATTGCAGGAGAGTCTGACCTGATCTAAGCCTCAATAGCCACTCACATACAAGGAGCAAGGAATCAAGAGGTCAAAACGGACCGATGGCAGATTGGCCAAAGAGGCTCAAACGTTGCGAGGATTTAGCCGCCAAGTCGTTGCCTTCGGTAGCGGGGACTTCCGAGGCCAGTGAGTGAAGGATCGCGGCTGACGACCGATACATGGCCACCGTCGCAACCTACCCGCCCCTGGTCTAAGCTAGCGTCCGACCCTCAATCGACTTTCTATGCTGTGTGTCGCTTCCCACTCAGAAGCACCTTCGTGCTTGTGAAAGGGTTTGATGGCTCGAGGAGATGACCTGAACAAATGAATCGATTTCGTAACTCTGGATCTTCAAAAGTATTTAAGTCAGTCTCTATACACCATCAAGCAAGTTCGGAACATCTGACCGATTATTTTCACGACCAACATATTCCCACCAACATTCGCAGCTGGCTTACTATGATGGTGGCCTTGAGGAGATGGCAAGCGGATGTTGTTGGTAGTTGACCTTGGATTTATGATCATGGCCATGTCGTTGCTGTTGAGCTGGAGCTTGATATCGCGGCTGCTTTTGATGTGCTGGAGATGGAACAGGATGGACTTGAACTACAATCCCCGACTGTTTATGCGGCGCCGTCGGTGGTTGCATTCCATTGTTGCGTAAGGGCCTTCTCTTTCGATACATCGTAAACCAAACTACAGCGACTACAATGAGCGCAATAACAGCAAGGCCGCCAACAATACCACCAATAATGGCACCGACCGGTGGCCCCACGGGAGCTGGACCATCAGTCTCTGATGGTGCAGCTAATGAAAAAGATACGGTTGAATCTGGAAGGCCCGTGGAGGTAGTTTCGGGCGTGGAATCGGCCGAATCGGTGGGAGAACTTGTACTTTCGGTCGAGGGAGATGTTTCTGTGGTAGAAGGCGGGGGTAAAAGCCATGGAAGGAGGCTTGTGTCCGTAACCAGGAATATGCTGTTCGTGTTCAAGCCCGAAAGTAAGGTATTGTAGCATCCGATATAGGTCATCTCGCCATCAGGATTCTCCATTCGCCAATTGACGCACTGGGGTTGCCATCCACTGGTGCTCGCAGTACTATGAATTCGATTGTTAGTCACGTTAGCCAGAAGTGGTATTCAGTCTGGCGTTTCTTTCGTCCTGTACAAAACAGCATCGTCAAGGAAGGCATACCAACAACGAGTCCCAGGGCCTAGTGTGCCGGTTCGACATATCCCGGCACTTCCATCATAGCAAGCAGTGTATGGTTGAGGGGAGCATCCAATATATGATCCTGAGGTCATGCAGGTCGTACTTGGGCAGAATAGTGCTTGAGGCTCGGCTGCTACTGCGTCAGAAGGGCATCTGTGACGACGAATCTTCAAAAAGCACCACTAACTTTCTGCCGAGTTGACCAAGAATCCGCAGGTATTTTCAGATGCTCGCCGTTCGAGATGCGCATTTCTGAATCGTATTCTTGGCGGTGTAGTCGGAGCGGGCGACACCCTCTCGACGAACCCGAAGCCATCGCCGATGGGTGTGCGGCGGGCCGGCAATGGGTTTGAAACGTCCATCCGTCTTCCGGGCTGCAAGAGACAGACAGCACCGGCGGGAAGTACAAGAAGTAGATACAGACGCATCCTTCATTCACAGTTGAGGGACTGCTTCGGACTCTGGACGGATATAGATCACGGCGGCTTTGATAAAATGGCCACCGCCCTGGGTGTCAATGCATACATATGTTGGTCAATTGCAGATGATCGAGTTGGAGAGAACTCAAGAGGAGGCAATGAAACCACATGTGACATCCAGCTTCCCGTCCTAAATATCTGCCTCTGACATTGGGTGGCCGATGACGAGGAATGAGGCAGCATACCTCGGGTAGAATAAGTTCCATGCCATCTGATCAGGCCTAGACATTTTAGACACTCATGCTACTAAAAAGGTCTTCGTGAGAGTCAAAGACGACGCAGGCTGATACAGATGCCGAGCCGGTCCTCAAGACATGAGCAAATCTTGTGAGGCAGTTGATATAAATGGACTTGATGAGTTGGCTGGTTTTTATGGTAAGGCTTCGAGATTGAATTATGGTTATTACGATTAAAGAAATTCCTGCATACTCTCTGAAACCATCTCGCCTCTAAGGGAGAAAGGGTCTTGGCTAGTTTGCGAGGGAGAGGCCAAGACAGCAGCTTTCTATGAGTCGCAAGGATCTGTGCCACACGGCGTGTTTATGTGTCTCAGGCACATGAAGCCAAATTCGATGCGGATTATAATACCCTAAGAGCCATGCAGATCTGTTTTGATTGAACCCATTTCCGGCAGTTTGTGGCTTCCCGAGGCTGATTGAGTGTCTTGGCCTTGAAGCTGTTCGTGATTTCAATGACCCTCTGAATACTGCGCATTAAGCGACTCGTTATTTACTATGAACAGCTGAAAGGCTATATACGACTTAAAGACACCTCCGACCTTCGATATAAACTGCCACATCAGATTTGATCCTTCTGAGCCATGCCAAAAACCATCATCCGAGTTCTGCCGGCTTACTCGGGCTGCCTACGGAATTGACCGTCGCGGGGAGCTGCACCGGCTTCTCCACCACAGGAGCCTCATACAATTCTTTGGCTATCGGGGTATTGACGGGAGAAGTAGGTGACACAGGATTGCTCTTGGACTGCCCATACCAGCCCTCGGTCTGTGGCTCATGGTGAGGGCTGTGATTTCCCTGGAGTTCTTGGACGACCGTTGACCTCCTGAACGGCCGTGATGTTCCGCGTTTCTTCTGCACAATCAGCCAGACTACGATGCAGCCAGCAATAGCAAGAATAGCGAGACCACCGAGAACGCCACCGACAATAGGGCCTACCGGGGTCGGAGAGTTGCCACTGCTCGCCTCACTGATGGGCGTCACCGGGGCTGTTGGACTGCTCAAGATCAGAGAAGTAGAAGATGGAACGACCGAAGACACCACTGAAGTCGTTGCTGCGACTTCAGTGCTTCCCACAGCCTCCATTGCTGCTGTGTGCAACCAAACGGTCGCGTCCCATACGACGTCGTTATTCCGGCAACCTAGAAGTGTCTTGACGCCCAAACCACCGTCATCCCTGAGAAACGTCTGACATTCTGGAAGCCATCCTGAAGCTGAAGTGCTTCAAATAATTATCAGTATCTAATGAGCAAAGGGAAAGACAGCGTAGCATACCAGCACAAAGTCTGACTTCCGATAGTCTTGCCAGCCGCGCATTCAGGGGCGGCACCCCCAAGGCAGGTTGTGTGTGGTCTGTACCCACACCCCAGCCACGAACCCCAGGCCGAACAGTCGGATGCAATGTCATCGCATACGCGCGTCATCAAATCTTCATAACCCAGTTTGTTAGTTTTCTCATCTTCAAATATGGGAAGCTGAGCCGTACCATGATCATGGCTCACAGTGAAGAACCCGCAGGTGTCTGACCCAAGAGTTTCATGATGGAGAATCGACATCGCCCTCAACTCGAGGTCGGGTGCTGGTGTTGGTGCTGGTGGTATGCCGGTAGCAAGATATCTGTACCTTCGTGTTTTGAGAGTTTGTTTCGGCCGATCGGGATCGCTGTGACGACTGGGAACGCTGTCAGAGGGGACTTTCCCGTTGCCATCATTCTGAAGCCTGTCGCCATTCTTTATGGGGCCGTTCTTCCTGGCTAATTTGTCCTGAAGTTGATGAATGAGGTGTGCCGTTCGTTTATTTCGAGTCTGGCGGTCTTTGCTGTTGTTCGGACCATCGTGTCTATTCTTGCTGTTCTTGAAATCGTGGTCTTTCTTGCTACTTCCGCCGTTGTGGTAGACAGTGCTGTTCGAATTAGGAATATCACAAGCAATTTTAGGAGGGATGGCCGGCCGCTGATATCCAACCATGTTCTCCGGATTCTCCATCTTGTCTTGGTTGGTCTGCTCAGTTAGAACGAACAAGGGTGGAACTCAAGGCAGGTTGGCTCATCGCCGGATAAAGCAATGGTATGCCTCGAGAAAGGAGGCTATCAGAGGTTATAAGCGGAGAGACTCTCATCATTGCCCTTTGGCACGTCTCGGCTCAGTGGCGAAGGTAATGAAAGAGATGAACCAAGGGCGAGTGTTTGTCCTCCCGCCGAGGAGGGCTTCGATTTAACACCCTCTTGTGAGTGTTTGTCAAGACATTCTCCTCGGCCCGACAATTCTCGGAATGACCAAACCTCGTGTCCCTCGAATTTGTTTCTTTGATGATGATATTCAAGACGCCCAATTCTCAAATGACCACCAGTGATCGTGCCCGGAAGTCTTTTTGGCCCTTGCATGGATGAACCATGGTCCAGAAGTGTTGTTTGCCACGTTCGTGATGCTAGCAGGGGTGGATTCTTTGTCTTCAAGCGAGAACCCAAATTCGTTGCCACGTTTGTTTTCCAACCAACGTCCTAGTCACCAGGTGCGATCGAATCATTGAGACTATTAACATCATCTCTACCATTACTCTCGTGCCAAACTCCAGCCCGTGCTACCATCATGCGAACCTACGAATCCAGCTCCGCCGGCGTAGTTGGACTACCAAGCTGATTGCCTGACGGCGCCTTACAGATCGAAGCGGTCGAAATCCTCGGCACCGACACTCTGATGACCGGCGACTCTGGCGGTGCCGGAGGCACTAACACCGTCGGCCGATACTCACCCTGCTCTCTGTTCTGAGAAGCATCGGGCTCGTCCCCCTGAAGCTCAGCCATCGGTGTCTCGAGCCGTCTGCCCGTTGTTTCTGCCTTTTCTTCCAAAACTCGACGTCGCCGGACAAGAAGCCAAAGGACGAAGCACGAGAAGGCGCCTACAATGGCGATACCGCCTATGACACCTCCCACAATGACCCCAGCTTGTGAAGACGATGAGTTGTTCCTGCTTGTATCAGCAGACTCCGAAGCAGAGGGCAAATTAGTTGCGGAAGTTGTGATAGGAGAAGCTGTCGCTGGCGCCTCAGACGTCTGGGCCTCAAAAGAAGACCCAGCAGCCAAGCTGCCTCCAATGGTAGTCGTAGCTGCCACAGGTAGGGTGACAGAGTCTACCTGAACCAGTAAATTCGTTTCCCAGTGCAAGGTGACCGTCTTATCCCAGGCGAGCGCGACATCGCGGCATCCGTACATCTTCTTGATTCCTAGTTCGGCGTCGTCTCGGACATATGTCTTGCATGCCGGCACCCAGCCGGAGGTTTCGCGACTATCATCGTCAGGTCCTGAACGGGGCGCAGAGCCAGATTTCCGAACTTACCAACAAAGTGTGCCGGCGCCGACTGTCTTCCCAGATTGACAACCCTGGATCTCCCGTGCGTTCGCGCACACCGAATACGCAATGTTGTTGCAGCCGATAAATCCGTCAGATATGTTGCAAGCCTCGTTCGGTGGACATTGGTGTGTTCTGATTACTATGAACTAGTCAGCCCTTAGTTTGCGCCATCGGGAGCAAGATAGTTGGCACATTTGTCTTTCTCGAGAGTGTAGTAACCGCAAACATTGGTCGATCTACTGGTAAGACTGCCTCTGGCTTGAAGTCTTGGAGGCGGAGTCGGTGATAATACAGCGTTGTAGGGCTGAGAACTCGTGGCTTTCACAACGACGATCATCGCCACAAGAACAGACAAAGTATCGAAGAGCCGCATCGTTTTCAGGCTGGCTCGTCTGATGAGCCATCCCACTCGTCAGGAAGTAGCCAGAGCAGAGGAGACTGGAGAGTCCTTTTGCGGCAGGGAGGCGGTCACGGCTAGATTTAATCTCTGGCCTATTCATTCTTCCGACACTTGAATGCATGTGAGCACGGCAGTAAGCCAACAAAAGAGTCGATGAAAACTGCATGTTTGTCAAGAAGCCGAGCTACGGCATGTGCTGCTCCGCCTCAATAACAAACAAGCAGCGGCCGATAGGTGGCCTTGTCGTCTGCTTCTAGTGAACCTCGCTTCGTCTGCAGGGCAGCGAATGATTGGACCTGGATTCTTCACACGAAGAAGCAAAGACTTTTTCAATTCACAGAGCACAAGAACTTCACTGCTTCATGTGAACACCTGGAAATTCAATTGGCCGACTCTATTTCGTAGAAACGCTTGGTAGAGCAACGCTTCTCACATGACGTACGCTGATGAATACTTCAGACGGTCCTCTCCATGAGAGCCTGCTCCAGATCCAATTGAGTCAGGTCTTTCGGGATAGTACCGTTGGATTTGCGCAGGACTCGTACATGTTTAGCGGGACACGCAGGTCGATAATCCGTGCCGGTATCAATGTATCGAGTTCGAACACAACATGCCGCAAAGCAGGCGTTCGGTGGTAGAGTGCAGTGCCATGGTATAATAAAAACGGGAGGCTTCGCAATCTGCGGTTGTAAACTCGTCAGAATGTTTCAAGGAATGAATGAAAGTGGTCGCTACTCACATAAAAGGGTTTCCCGTATTGGTTGTCTTCCACAGAGTATCATCCGACCTTAGAGCCCAGGAAGGGATGCCGTAGGAGTAGCGGTGTTGTTTGACGGAGATGCAGCTAAGTATTTGTTGGCCATGTAGTTGGCGAAAATCATGACCTCAATAAAGGCAGCGTCGAGTGCAGCATTTGCCCACGTATTCTCCAATGATATCAAGACGTTGTGGCCCCAGCTGAAGAATACATCTCCAATGGTCTTCTAGATTCCAGAAGTCTGGGAGAAGCATGTCAGTCAACGATATGGACTGGCCGCAAGAAGGAAAGAAGCAGAAGTAGGCCAAACTCCAAATCTCGATGCTTGTTGCATCTGCCATTGGTTTCTTGTCTGACTTAATCCACATGAATGGCTTACCTTATGCACAGGCTCATCTTGTACTGCTGTGTCGTCTTGCACTTGAGACTCATCTGTGTCTTCTGTATCACCCAGTCCCGACGCCTCCACAGCAGGAGTGGTACTGGGTTCCGGGTAAGCACCGGAGCTATGTTTTCCAGCAGAAGTTTCTGGGGTGGAGGTTTTGTGTCTGCCGGTATAAGACCCAGGCTCGGGAATGGGAGCGGACCCAGTGGTAGTTGCATCGCTGTAGGAACGGTTGGTGTCGGCCTTGCTGGTGGAGGACATGTTGAGTGCGGTTCGTTTGCTTCAACGAATATGAAAATCGTGTAGCGCGTGCAGGGAACTTAAGAAGCTGTTGTATAGCGAATTTGTAGACTGCAATGAAGTAGTGTGCAAGAGATGCTTTGACAAAGTCTGAAAGACGAGACACGGAGAGAGTTGAAGTTGAATCATTCCATGCCGTGGTGAAGTGGAGAGGAAAGTAGTAGGCCAGGGCGGTCGCTACCTTGGTGTGCCTTCAAGGATGGAGCTGCACAAAGAACCATGCTCTTTCCTCTCCAACTGTATCCTGCCGAGCGGCATGATGAAGCATTGGGTTCCTCTTCGAGGCGGAAAACACCTGCCAGCTTTGGGGCATGGGCCCTTCCTCGTCCTCGGCCCTCTTTATCGGGAGGCCATTCGGGATGACATGGGCCTTCCACATCTATATGACCTGATAGATGATGGGAAGAAAGTACGAGGAGGAGGAAGGAGGGAATAATAAGTGGGGCACCGGTGTAAGTCGGTGTGAAAGACGAATCCACGACCACGCGTCGGGTCCTCTAGTCGCCGCAGCTCGTGCAATCTATTCCAATTATTTTCCTTTTTGTGTATAAGTCTACAATTTGAAATAGCAGTGACTGCCACAGTCGACTAACTGCTGGTGGTTTCCATTGTCGGCGTACCTCAAGGTCATTTGCCCCTGCCTATCTGTCGACTTGGACAATTTCAGACCAACTTCTCTCGCCGGGCCCACCCTCACTGCCGCTTGACCTGTTCATCTCGCAAATTCTCACTTGCATTCTCAAAACCCACACACCTACGACCTCTCTGAACTGCTGCTTTCTCAAGTCACACGCACACACACGAGAACCTCACAAGACAAAACCAACCTCGCGCAAGATGACCTCTGAGTACAGGACACCGTTTACCTTGATAGTCGAAAGGGAGGATGGCGATGTTCGCAAGAAGCATGGGAGACTGCGCCCCTATGATATCCCAGCGATTTCGAGGACACGAAGAACAATCTCATCAAACACAAGATCCTATCTAGAGAGATTACCGAACGCAACCTCTCATTCGCGTACCTAGAGCAGTGCGACAAGCTCGCCAACACCATACAGGCTCATAGGCAATTCAACCTCTTTATCAAGATGAGAAGGAGGAGAACCCATAGCGAGAGGCAAAATTAAAGTCCAGAGAGCTGCTTGACTGGGCTGGACCGGGCCAACAGCAACACCCTGGCTGATACATCAACAGGACGGCGTCACTAGGATCAAAGGTAATAAAAATACAGAGCTGCAACGATAACATATTCATGCAACTACACGACCCCCGCAGTCGGTCGCCGACTATGACGAGACAGAGACCATCCTTCCCCCCGTCATTTCAATTCCGACGTCAAGTGTGAGGAAGACGAAGCTCTTTCCCTCGATATGCTTTCCCTGACACAAAACAGGTATGCAGTCATCAATCCTCTCACCCGCGAGATGGAGAGGGCACTGCCCATGTTTGAAAGGGGGCGACGTTTCATAGTGTTCATCAACCCCATGGACCGCATGAGTGAAGCAGTAGATGACGCCTGGTCGACTGTAATGCAAGGAGTAAACGAGAAAGTTGGTACCCGTTTGCGTGAAGGAGCACTTCGTTTCCTCTTCTCGAAGTGCGTCAGAGAGCTCAGTGCACATAATTAGCTCAGCATCTAGGCTAGCAGAGACCTTGGAAAGCTTGTCCCTCTCATCTTGCAGTTGCCTGGAGAGTCCAGCAATCTGTATGTTCGCCAACCGAAGGGAATCGGATTGCTCATTTTGCTCTTTTTGACTGCTCCTACGGAGCTCCTCGAAATGCTGTTGCTTCCTCACCAGGAGCTGCTTGCACTGGGAAATCTCCTGTTGGAGTTTCTCCACGGGCGCATCCTCCAAAGACTGTTTTATAGCTGTCGTTGCCGCGCTCGACAACGTGGCTATGAGCGTCGACTCTGGGTTGCTCAGGTTTTCATTGAGAGCGTGTAGCTGCCTATCAATGCCCGTGCAAAGCCTCTGGACCATGGAGACTCTGTTATCAACATCTTCAGCAGGGCCGACTGCCTCCTCTTTCTGGTGCTGGTTCTGCTGTACATCTTCGCCGTATAAGACTGCTGGCAGGTTTTCGGTGCCGTTCTGATGCTCTTCGTCACCAGCATCATCGCAGCGGGCTTTCTTGTAAACGCCGTCGGATTCGTGGCTGTTTGAGCCGTTCGGGACCAAGTCGCGGCCACGATGGCGCTTTCTGAGCTTGGAGACCGGAATGTCATGGGCCTGAAGGTCGTTTTGTGCTTCTCGAGAAGTCATGGTGTGCCTGTGACTTCATTAGGCAGTGAAAAGAAAGATATAATTCGAGTCAAATCATGAAAATTTACTCGCTGCTTGATAGCTTGAGAGGGGGAAAATAAAAAGAAGAAGACGAAAAAAAGTTCGCTGTTGTGTTTCAACCGAGTTTGTGGTGATTGTTGTTTGCGTGAAGTACCTTAATCTCGGAAGGTGTTTGCTGTTTGTGCTAATGGGAGGAAGGCAAACGGGGCGCCGGTGTAAGTCCGTGGAGCATGACCACACGCTCTGGTCGCCGCAGCTCGCGAGGGAAAAGAATTTTCCTAGAATATTAAAATAAACAAGCGCATGTAATGTCAAGCATTATGGTAAATAGAATTCCCAGGGAAGGAGATCAAAATGAGAAGGGACCTTACGCCTGATCGGTTGATTTCTTTGCTTGCGCGTCTTACCAGCTGTCCTCGGGCAGGCAGCCTTGAGCATGCACCTCTACGAATTTCGAGGACTCTTATAAGTAAATCTGACTTATAAAAAGCTGTACCTAAGGGACAAATGATTTCCGCGTTTCAGTGTCCCCGAACCTCCCGCCTTGTTGATTGACCCCCTCGACAGTCTATCCTGTTTGGAGCACTGGAGTCCAGCTGGATCCACCTGACGGAGTCGGCCCCAAGTGACCCACACGACTCCCGGCCCGTCGGGAGAAGCTAAAGACGGGCACTAAGGAAGCATCGCATTTCGTTCACCTGTCTGAATGAGTTGACACTAAGTTGGTGGCCTGCAAGTATTACACAGAAAATTAGTTCACTAAGATTAAGGCTTCAACTTCTGAGGAATTGCGAGTGGGTGCTGAAAGTGTGAATTTGGGCTCATCATGGCAGCAATAAGCATGGCCGCAATCAAGAATGTAAACTTCACCACGTTCCGCCTTGCAACCTTTCAATCCTCCCGGTGTTCCGTAATGCACGGGTGTATCATAGTCATCTATAGCAACTTTTAGCAACTGCCATGTCTCCATGTTGGAATCACATGCGCAATCCTCTAGTGGAGTGATCCGTTGTTCCACTGCTCAGCTTCATAGATAGGGCTGAGGCTGTCATAAGTCCAGCAAAACACATCAAAGAGCTCTTGGTTGAGTTCAGCAGCATGATAGCTAGGCCGTGCCTTGAAAAGTTCGGTTCCTGAGTCAAATTCTGTGGGGTCTGCGTGGTTTACGTCGTGATTCTTAGAGGCAGAGGTGGCATTCCCTTGCTGTGCGGCGATGGTTTTGCATTTGCTGCAGCTGCTTTGACGGCGTTTCTTGTTGGATGAATGATTTTGGCGCTTCTCTCCGCAGGCCATCTGGACTTTAGGACCATGCTTGGACGTCATATGTCTCTTGAGGTTAGAGCTTGTCGCGAAACGCTTCGAATGGCAGTTTGGTTCCTTGCATTTGAAAAAGGTTGCGTTTGAGGAAGCCGAAGTCGCACCCATTGCGTGTAAGTGGTCGCAAGTGAGAATGAGAGTCAATGAGAGTCAATGAGTTATGCTTTCTTGACGATATAAAAAAAGATTTCCCTTCGGATTGCTTGCTTGCTGGTATGTTGAAAAATCCTTTGAACGTCAAATTAAATCGAATCGCCTCTGGAATTCATACTCGAGCGAGAATGAGGATTCCGTTCATCACACTCTTTCGCCCTGGCAGACCAGCTGCGCAACACAAATCCATGAATGTATCGCCTTCGTGGCCAATCACAGCTGGAGACTTGGGCATCTAGTGCGTCTGATTCGCTAAATTAGCTTCTCAATTCTGGGACACCAACAGGCGCTTCACCGGCAATCTGCTATTTTGAAAACCTCCAATCAGGGGTAATGTCCGCCATGAGAGCATCCATGCATTTGACAGCATGTGATGAATCCTGTTTGAAATTCTTTGCAGCTCAACAAAACGTTTAAAGCTGGTCTAATGTCATTTTTCTCTTCCCTCGTCATGGGAAGAGAACAAGATTGAGAATGGTGTTCACTGAATGGAAGAAGTGGCTAGATTTAAGTAACCGGTCAAGAACAGGGTTCTGTGCTTTTGCGAGGCCGGATAGATGCAATTAGTTCTTGCTACAGAGAGCCCTACTCCTAAACTGCCGAGTTCCCTACTTCCTCGCTCTGCGGACGCCTCCTACACCCAGCACTGTTGGTGAAGTTTGTTATTCGAAGTCTTGAAGCACAGACATACTAGGAATGGCCATAGACCGCTATAATCAATCCTCTGACTACTCATGCTCCAAGCTAAATGAATTTTCTTCGTAGCCCCAAGAGATTGTATCAATGTTGTCCATGTCCCTTGGGATTGAATCATATTGACCGGCAGCCCCGTCCTCGAAATGGAAGTCGTATAGATTGAGGCTGTCAGCATCATTCTGTTGCTTCTCTTGTGAAGTAGAGTTGTCGTCCTTCTTTCTCTTGCACTCGCCGCAGGTTTTCATGTGGCGCTTGATGTTCCAAGGTTGGTTCGGGAATTTCTTCCCACAGACTGCGGAGACTTTAGGACCATGCTTGGACTTGAAATGCCTGTTCAAGTTTGATTTGGTGGAAAAGGTAGCATTGCAGTCGGTATTGATACACCTCAAGCTGGAGGAAGAAGTACTACCGGCCATGCTAGTTGGACTCGAGAGGACGTGAAAGCTTTGGATGTCGGATTATCTTGCGACTAAGACGTATTATTGATGGTCTCAAGGTGCCGGAAAAACAGTTGGTAAAGAGACATAATCGAAGTCGGAGTGTAGAGCCCATTCTTCATATATTGTGTTTTCAGTTTAAATATTTTGGACAGCAGTATTGAGGATTACCACCCGATAGCAAATGTTGACGGAACGCAGCAACCAACCAAATGACACCAACTCTCAGCCATTATTGGTCTAGCGGTGTTGTAAACCCAGCTATTCCTTTTTTGGCAGAAGAAGGCAGTGGGCAACCCCAGTGCATGTATCTTTTCATAGTTCAAAGCAGACGAGGGTACTTCCACCTGCGTCTGTCCCCTTTCGTCTGTCACCCCTGCTCCTGCCCTGCGGAAGAAAAGGGGAATGATTTGATGGTTTGCCTCACGGGGCTGAATTTTGGCATTGGTGTTGGACCTGAAGCGGTTATCGCCATGGCTTGGCAATACGAGTCTGTCCCTCCAGGCTCCGGACAGGCTACAGTATACAAAGCCCGCGAGGATGACGTAGCCCTCATAACACTCTCTTCTCTTCCCAGGAAAATATGAGCTCTGTGTCTCGCCCACACCATTTGCTGCTGCGGTTGACGGGCAGCGGAACTGCTGCGTGGTTCAATCATCTGCGGCACCCAGTTGTAGCCCGAGCTGCTCATCGAGCATAGGCAACGAGAAGATACCTCTTGATTTTCCCGTATCTTTTGACAGCAGCCATGGAGGCAGGATCATCCAATCAAAATTGCCTTTCTGCGCTTTCTCCCATGGTTCTATTCGCTGTCCGAATCCCGAGGATTTTGGGCAAGGCGAGGGCCGCAGTCACTCGAATGCGTAATACTATTCCGTCGCTTACAGGTGCCAATAAAAATGCGCCCTTGAAGCCGAAGTACAAGTTCATTGGATGTTGGCACTCACCCGAGCATAGAATAGGAACAGAAGTGAGAGTACGTGCTTGAAACCTGACGTAGATTCTAGACCATGCACTGCAGCCTTTCAAGGCGTAGAAAACAAGTCGATGAGAGGAGCGCATGGAAGCAGCCTCCTCCTGTTTGGATCAAATACGGACCAATCTTGTTGCTGAGGAAGACAAAAATGTTCCATTCTCGTTACTCACGGCCAGACCTAATACCTCTGTATAAAATCATTACCTTGACATAACGGCAGCCGCCCAGGCCTCTCATTGAGTGATAGCTTCAGAAGTTTGATGATGAGTACAAGCAAGGATACTCCACAGGTTCATCTGGGCTGCCCTCGAGGAGGCTTAGAGAGTGTCAGCTCGACAACATTCCGCAAATGCGCAAACCTGAACATGAAGATTGTGGAAACGAAATAGTGATTGGGAATCCGTGGGGGTTGTGCAGACGAAGGGAACCAATGCATGCCTGAAATCAGTTGCAGTTACTGTTCGCGAAGGAAGGCTTAAAGATCAAGAATTCGGTTCATTGTCAGCTGGAGGTTTCTCAATGAAAGCACTATTTACCTCTTCGCATCCAAGCATACTCGTTTCTATGATACAGTCAACTTGCTACTGGCGCATTCAGCTCTCTTCATGGACTGAAGTACATGGAGAACATTGATTTCCAGCTAAGACATCGGCAAATCGTCCTGTTTGTATATCAAGTCGGTGCCCTCTACAACTCCGCTTAACGTCTATGGGGTATCTTCCTAGTCCGCCAAAACTGCACCGGTTGATACATGCTTGAATGTGCTTCCTCCCTTGGAGCAAACACCCGTGAGTTTCCCAGCTGATGCACGGAAGTCATCGTGTCTCTCCACCTTCTCCTCATCCCATACTCTTAATTCGCCGCCACAACCTCAGCAGCATCCTGCGCCAAGCTATGCCTGTCCCTTCAGCCAACAGTAAAAGGCTGACTTGAAGGTTACCCATCTGCTTTCTCATAGGACGTGCAACTATGGCTATGCTACTTGATGGGCAATACGCAGACGCAACACATGGAATCAAATTAAAGACAGTTAAAGAATATATGGCTCAGAAAGGGCACATTCTGTGGTCATTGCCACCGAGAACTTCCCACTATTACTACGATACTTTTGGCTTAAATACGATGAGAAACGGACTTCCCGTTCATGTCAAACATATCACGTGAAGCCACCAAAGAGCCTGAGCTGGGTCATGAGGAGACTGAAGCCAGTGTTTGTGAGCAAGGCGCAGGAAACTGTAGGTCTTTATCAATCTAGTCACCCATCGACTGTCCTCCCAATCCTCTGCCATACCCGCTGTGTACTCCATTTTCCTATATCGTCGCCAAGCAGTATCCCATGGCCACGTGTAGAGAAACGTATTATTTTTGATAAGGAGGGTTTGACAACCACAGCCTGAGGTCGTCTTCGAAAAATAGTGCGTTCGATGTGTATGTATACATGAGAGTCTTGTCCCGTCTAAGTCAAGAATCCCAGTTTGGCCGAGTTAGTTGATGACCGTCTTCATCCACAAGCCATCGGAGAAGTTCCACTGCGGACTTCCCGATGAGGAAGTGTAAGCACAAGAACGTGTTATAGCAAGGTCTCTGTCGACTTTGCCAGTTTCAAACTCCGTCATTATCTGTGCCGACTGTCAGTTGGCGAAATGCGTACTCCATGCGGGCTACTGACCCAAGGTATGGACAACACTGGCTGTGTAACGTATCAAATATTGAAAGCATCTTCTTCGTTGAAGCTTTCGTCCGTCCAGAAACCCGCGTCAAAGGAGTGACCGGAAGGCTGTCCATATAGTCCATCGTAGCAACCGAGAAGCTCTACGTCCTGAGGGCAGATGCCATTGGCGGCCGGAGTTCCAAGGCTTCCATAGTCCTTTGCGGCAATGACATCGGAATGGCCAGAGTCCTTACGCCTTTGGCACTCTTGGCAGGTGCTCTCGTGGCGCTTCAAGTTCCATGTCTCATTGGGAAACTCCTTTCCACAAGCCGCAGGTACTTTGGGACCGTGTTTCTTGACGTGCTTTGCAAGATTGGACTTGTTAGAAAAGAAGGTTGATTTACAGCCAGGCTCGAGACATTTGTAGTCGGAAGCAGCCCCCGAGCCTTTGCTCTTCATTTTGAACCCGCGCTCAAGTGGAGGCAAAGATCAGGGTGGTCGATTAGGGCGCTAAGGGGTAGCGATGGAAAGGAGAATGCATAGAACAGGATTTGGGGGACTTGGGGAGCGAGGCGACTCAGCAATTACAGCCCACTTCGCCCCAAGCGCCTAAACAGTCATTTTATGA
Organism: Colletotrichum horii; assembly: GCA_027406005.1. Lineage (NCBI taxonomy): Eukaryota > Fungi > Ascomycota > Sordariomycetes > Glomerellales > Glomerellaceae > Colletotrichum > Colletotrichum horii. The sequence continues at coordinate 3,037,128 of JANVYB010000001.1, read as the reverse complement.
CTTCCAATGAGGATCAGATTCCTCATTTTGGTCGTTCTCAGCACAGGTTCCGTGAGCCTGCTTCAGACCGTACACTGGAAAGACGTGGAGCCGTTCTATTGCACCGTCTTGATAGGAAATCCCATTGTTGCGCCCCCGAAGACACCAAGGTTTCGAGAACGCGATGTTCGATCTCGAATGTGGACTCGGCAGGCTGCGTGGTGGTGCCATCCAGTTCGCGGATTCTGCGGTGCCTGAGTGGATGCATTTTGCGACTGATTGCTTGCGATTAGGCGCTGACGCGACGCACACATGCCCAAGGTTGGGGCCAAAAGCGAGAAATGAAGACATGCTGGGAAGTGGCGGTATGCCAACATTTATGAGGAATATGTGCTGTGGCCGAGGTTGACGCCCGAAAAAAAGAGGTCATCCTCGTCAGGGCATGCAATACGACCAACCGCGCGAAGGATGGGGCGTAATTCAGGAAGTTTGCACTCTAGATGGTGTGTGAATGTATTGCCAGCGTGCGTGGCGGCAATCCAGCGCCCTGCCTTGCCTTGCATTGCATGCAGGAGGATTCGGCCAACACCATGGGTCAGATGGGCACAGGCGGGGCGAGGCGAAGCGGTATCTGCTGGACAAGAGTAACCAAACCGGCTTACTCTCGCCAACGTCACCGTATCGTTTCGACCTCTCACCTACTGCAAGGCGAACCAGCACGACGAGGCTTTACACATCGATTGGTTCTCACTGAATCTGTGAGCGGGAACTGCATTCTAGGGCGTCACCACTAATCCGATTTGTTACTAACATCGAACCCTCCTCCATACGGGTTGAGATGAAAGAACTTCGTATAGTGGGTGTCGTCGCTACCATGTGGTTCGCCGCCTTGCATTACCTGTTGGTAAATGCTGAAGGAACGAAGCATAGCAGAGTCTTCCTAGCAAGCATCGGCAGAGCCTCAATCTCTTGTTTGGGAGGCCTCTTTTCGTTCAGAATCCATAGCTTGTCTTCGTCCTCAGCCTCAGCCCTTCATACGCCGCTCATCCATTGCTCATGAAGTCGACCTGGAGAGGCTCAAATGCACCTCATTGAAACCTATCATTTGTCTATAGGGTATCATCCTAGCTGCTTTTCCATGACATGTTCCTTCTTTCATCCGAATACTCTAATTCGCCGCCAAAATCTCAGCAGCGTCCGGCGACGAGCTATGATCATTCTTGCCATGCGACTTCTTGATCAGCTCGACCTGCTTCTTGATCCTCTCCGCCTCCTTCTGCTTCTCGTGCGAGACATACGACCCGTACCGCAGCGTGCCGAGCGTCACGACGGCCATGAAGAGGATCCCGATGACGGACCTCCTGATGAGCACCCACCGCAGGCCCTCGATGTCGGACTTGGCGTCGCTGCTGAGGTGCAGGCTGATTTTGTAGTTGATTTGTTGGATCTGGTGGACTTAGTACCTGATAATAGAACGGGAAAAGGGGGACGGTGGCCACTTACCACGCTCTCACCGGCCTTCTGCTCCTCCCTCACCGCCATCTTGCGGTCGTTAAACATGCCGCGGACGTTGTCGTTGAGCGTCAGCAGCTCCTGGTTCAGCGACTGCGTGAGTATGTCCACCTCGTGCTGCAGCAGCGTCCTCTTCTGCCTCATCTCCTCGTCCGCCAGCTTCTGGTTGTTCTTCACCTCGGTGCTCAGCTCAGAGCACGCCGCCCTGAACAGATATGTCTCCTGTGACTTCCGCATCAGCATCTAACCCTCACTCTCACAGCAACAAGAAGAACTCACATTCTCCACGTCGCTCTTGCTGACCAAACTCTCCTGCGCCACATCCAGATTGTGCGCCAGAATCGCCCGGATGGCCTTCATCGCCGTGATGGACTGCGCCTCCGTGTACCCCCCGCCGCCGAGCTGCTTCACCAGCGAGAAGCTGTCAAAGTGGTGCACGTACGGCGGCGTCTCCATGTGCGGGTGCTGCTTCGCGACCTGCTCCGGCGGGCCCATCTGCAGGACCGCCTCCAGCGGCCCGCTCTTCTTGGCCTGGTCCCGCGCCTCCTGCTTCGCCGCCTTGGCCTCCTCCGCCTCCTGCTGTTGCTCCTCGCCGGCCGGTGGTGGTGTGCTCGTGGGTGCCGTTGCCGTCGGCGTCTCCGCCGCCCCGTCTTCGGATGCGGTCCCGCTCGGTTTCGGGTTGGCTGCCGACGAGTCGGCGGTCTTCTCCGGCGCGGTGGTGCTGGCTGCTTCAGGCGCAGGCGCCGGCACCGATTTGCGCGCCTTTCCGCTCTCGACCTTCACAGGCTCGATGCCCTTGCCGTGCCGCGGCGCGAAGCCGGATTGTCGGGCCTCGGGCGTGGGCGCGAAGGCGGCGTACCCTCTCCTCCGAACCTCGGCGGCGGCCCGTTTGCTGCTGCTGCTGCTGCTGCGACATGTCGACGACGCCCTGGGCTCGCTGGCGCGCAGGGTGCGGTAGAGGTGCGGGTACAAAAAGGTCAGTCGTGTCGTCGACATCGTGGGCGGTGCTGCATTGATGGTTGCAAGAGAAGAAGAGGAGGGGGAAACAGTCAAGCGTGACGGGACGTTGTAGGTCGGAACGCCCACCCGGCCCAATTTCCCACGATAATTGCTGCGGGACGATTGGACACGTGGGGGCGCGCAGGGGTTTGCGGGACCAATGTCGGAGCTAGTTCAGATGCCCGACTGACACCAAAGCCTGCCGCTTAACGTCGGCGCCATGATGTAATGGCTGGGACCCCTGATTAGCTAATGCCGGGTAGTCCCCGAATCGGGCAACTTTGCATTGGATGACCGGAGCTGTCAGCTCGTGAGCATCTTGGGACGTCGCCGGACATGCCTTCCAGATGCACCGGATATCCGGCTCTCTTACATCCAGACGACCGTCCCTGGATGTCCGTCCCAATACCTTGACCTGTTCACTGCACACGTACGCATCACTTTCACTGTATCCTTCTTTTCTCCCGACTTTTCATTTATGCTTTCGCACAGCAGGTTATCGCCTGCGGGCACGGCACACCTTGTCAACTGCACTATGACTCTTGACAGAGACAGCCACGAGGGTCAGGATGGACTGGAAGAGAGACCTCTACGGCCAACCGACGGGGTACATGAAGAGCTTTATCACTTTTACTGCACTTGTCTATTGACAGGTCTATCCGTCAGACTAACGCTGGTATCGCATAGACACGATAATTCCAATAAAATACATGAAGACAAAAGTTCAACCTCGCCCACGTGAATTGCCCGTGACCCCGAAAAAAAAAGATGCTCCCGTGAACGTCTACCTTGCCCCCCTTGACCGGTTCTCCAGCCTTGCGTACATGTCTCGGCCTTTTGGTCCCTTGATACCCCACCTTTCTGAAGATGTATGACCCAGGAGTGTGTGTGAATGAGAGGAACCACCAAGAGGTAAAGTAAAGAAAAACACGAGTAAGCCAAAACAGCCCTTTTTTTGGTTCCCCCAAAAAAGTATGTTGTCCAAACAATTTTTCTACCGTTGACCTTGCCAGCCGTGTATGTGTTGGGTTTTTGCATATTCGGGGGTGTGTTGTAAAAACAAGAGATTAAGTGGGAGACGTGATACCCACAGCAGGGATCATCAAGTCCGTGTCGTGTCGTGTCGTGATGCATTTGTGTAGTACCTCGAAGCAACCGTGACGCCGTCATACCGAACGAAGTTTTGCGAGCAGGTTTGAACTAAGCCTCCTCAACCTGCACCTTGAGGCTCACACCACCGGGCACCCCGGACTTGTTGTCGTCGTCCGCGACCTCGCCGATGGCGCTGGCGTTCGTGCTGGGGGGGCTGCTGCTCTGCGGGCTGTTGGGTTCCATCGTCAGGACTGGGGTGGGTGCGGTAGAGTCGGCCTGAGATCCTCCGGACTTGGAGGGAAGGGTCTGTGTGGCGTAGAGGAGCCGGTCAATGGCTGCAAGCTGACGGCTAGTGCTAGTCTTGCGGAGGAGGTTGAACTGGGGCTTCATCTCCTCGATGAAGGCCTCGCGCTCGGAGCCTTCAATGAGGTTGAGAAGCTTCTGAATCACGTAGTTGCCGTACTGATCCTTCATCATCAATTGCAGCGAGCTAGTTCCGTCGCTGGCCTGGGAAGTGATCTGCTCGCGGATGCCCTTGCGCTCCTCCGCGGTGCCGAATTGGATGCACTTCTCAACAACGTTCGAGGCGAACTTGTGCTTGGACAGAGTGACGAGCTGGGAGATGACAAGCTGGATGATTCTTGAACGGTCTTCGGGCTTGCCGTGCTCGATAATGTGCTGAACAACGTAGTTGCCGTACTGGTCGGTGATGAGGCTCTGGGTTGAGTTGTGCAGCTCGCCGAGGATCGTCTCCTTGTCCTGCTCGGTGCCGTACTCCAACATGCGCTGGATGACTCTGCAGGCGTACATATGCGAAGCCAGGGTGCTCACTTGGCCACGGAATGAGTCCATGATGAAGTTGATGTAATGGCGGGGGACGAGCTCGATGATCTTTTGGACTACGTGGTTTCCGTTCTGGTCCTTGACGACCTTGACAATCTCCGGCTCAAGCTCCTTTACGAGCTCCGCCTGCTGCTCAACGAGTACATGCTCGAGGGCCTGTGAAAAGTCAGTAACGGGACGGCTAACAAATCGACGCGGGGACTTACCTTCTGGACAACTCTGCAGGCGTACATCTGCATCGACAGGTCGACGACCTTGCCCTTCATCTGGGAGGCCAGCACCTTTTTCTGCACTTGATTGCCGTGTTCGAAGAACTTCTGGATGACGTAGTTGCCGAAGACGTCCTTCATCAGCTGGATAGCGTTGGGCTCGATCTCGCGGAAGACCTGGTCCTTCTCGTCGCTGTTCGCCGTCTCGAGCTTCTGCTGGATGAACCTGGAGCCGTGCTGGTCGCCGCTGAATTCGACGACGTGGCTGTAAATGTCCTTAAGCTCGTAGCGCTTGTTGGACTTCGAGCTGGACCTGAACTCCTCCAGAAGCATGCTGCGCATGCCCTTGCTCGGGTCCTGGTCCTTGGTGGCACGGATCGGCACCACTCCGGGGATGGAGTAAGGCGCCATGTGCAGTCCGTATCCGGGCATGGGGATCTGCTGCCTGATGTAGGGGTCGTACACCTGGGGAGCGAATTGTCCGGCGAAGTTGGGGTTGTAGTAAGGCCCCGCGGGGAAGAAGGTAGGCGCCTGGGCCGGGATGAAAGGCTGAACCGGGGTCCGCCGGTCACCATCCGAGACCATTCTCAGGTCGCGAGACGACGACCTCCAAGGATCAGACGGCTGGGGCGCAAATGTCTTGGGGCTGGTGACGACACGGTACTGAGCCGGCGTGCCAGAGATGCTGGCGATGGAGCCCCGCTTATACTGCTGCTGTGCCATGGGGTCGGCGTAGGCATCAGGGAAGGCTCCGTTGACGTCTGCCCTCCAGGGCTGAGACCCAGGGTTGAACTGAAAGCCCGGTGCGCCGCCGCCAATGGTCTGAGCGATTCCGGACCCATCATCCAGGGTCATGGACTTCTTGAACGTGGAGGCAAGGTCAGATTCCTCCATCTGCCTGTTGTTCGCCAGGAAAGCGCGCTGGTTGGTGGTTTGCGAGGGGAAGGACGAAGAGTGGGCAGGCATGGGGCGAGTCGAGGCAATTGAATTGCTCGGGGTATGGCCATAACCACCAAAGGTGTCTCGGAACGCAGGGGGTGAGTGGTGCGAATCATCAGACTGGCGCGAGGGAGGAATGCTGCTGTCTCTGGAGGGAGCACCGACAGCGCCTAGGCCGGTCAAATACGCCGTCTCTTTCGAGCCACGCTTCTCCTGTCTGGCGTACGCTCCCTCAAACGGGCTGTTGAAGCTGGCTCCAAAGCTGGCATTTTCCTTATCCTCCTCCAAAAACGATTTTGGCCGGCCGTTGATGAAGCCGCGGCCCTGTCCGATGGTAGCGTTCTCAAAGAATGACGAGGTGCTGTTGTGCAGGTTGTCGCGTGTGCGGTTTGGCGACGTGCTTCCGGAAGCAGATCGGGTCTGGGTGCCGTCCTGGTTCCATGGGCTCTGATTCCAAGTGTCTGCCTCCGAGTTCGCGGCGAGTGCGCCAGAGCCCGACGGCTGGGTTGCGAATGTGTCTTCAGATCTGGCGTTTCCGGCGTTGGCCTTGCCTGATCCCCCGTAGGTCGTTGTCCAAATGTTTGATCCAGTGGTGTAGAGGTTGGAGCCGAAGCCTGGCGCAGCTCCGGGTGCTGTCTTCTCGTCTCGTCCGTTTGCCATCGCTGGGAAGGTCTGGAAGCGACCTGGCCGTGCCTGTGGAACGTGACAGGTTAGCAACGTGGAAGCCATGAGAGCAGAGGACGACGAAGGACGGGAAGGAATGATGATGGACAGCACGAGGCGAGCCTTCTTTTTTTGAGGAAGCTGCCAGGTCTAGGCGAAGCTCCGAGCGCCGAGTTGGCGACTCGAGCCAAGGGCCATGATCGCGCTAGTTAGGCGCAGTCTTGAGACACACGGCCGCGCGCTCGCATCGTCGCATCCGGGAGTCCATCATCCCCCTCCGGACCTCGTGTGGAGTAAAAGGGAAAGCAACTTACAGTGGTTGTCATTCTCGAGGGGGTTTTCTGCGGTTTGCGCAAAGTCGGTCAAGGGCTTCGGACGTCGGATGCGAGATCGCGACTTTTTATGCTCGCTGTGTTGACGCTTCTCCGCTGTTGGTGTTTCCTGAAGAATGCTGAGTGCAAAGAAAAATACCGGAAGGTTTGCGAATTGGTAGGTGGCCGTAAAGGTGGTTCGACGCAAAGGTGTTTCGTCGAGATATCTATGAGGGGTATCTGTGGCGGCAAAAGGTGTGTGACTCTGCTCCGTTTGCTGGTGGCGTGGGTGCAGGTTTTTGGGTTTTCCGCTGGTGAATTATATACGAGTATGTGTGAACTTTTTTTTTCTTGCGACAGTGACTTTCTCCAGGAATTCTCTATGGCGCGAACTAAACGAAGGCAGCACGCCAGCCGTCAGCAAAAGGCCAGGTCAAACTGGGGGCGAGGTGCTAGCGTAAAGCCAGGTCGTTGGGGGTTATTGGGGGCGATAGAGCTGGATGCACACAAAAGATTGATAGAGCGAGGGAAAAGAGCAGATGCAGATGCAGATGCAGATTCGATGGGGTGAAGAGGGCAGAGAAGGAGAGGCGGGAGAGTGTGGAGGAGAGAATTGACCATGTGTGTCCCCAGCCAAGGCAAGGAGGACAACACGGTTGAGAGGCAAAGTACCTTGCTTGTGAAAGAAAGAAAGAGTGGATTCGGGATATGTGGGAGGCGCGGAATATGCACAGAGGGAGGAGGAGTAAGTAGGAGGAAAGGGCGATATGGACCAAGAATGAGGATGATGAGGATTTGCGGAAGGAGAGAGGATGACGACGAGGATGAGGGAGGGAGGAATGAGAGCGTAGCAGCAGCAGTAGCAGCAGCAGCAGCAGCGACGACGGGAAAGAAGGAAAAGAAAAAAAAGAGTGAGAATAAAGCGTCGCGGTAAGGCTGATTAGGTTGATGATGGATGGAGCGCCCGCTGCCAGCTGGGGCGAAAGACAGGACGGGAGCGGGCAGCTAATAACTTTGTAGGAGATTTTTTTTTTTGCTTGCTTCCATGCCTGCACCAGATCCAATATGGAGGAGACTGCACCCTTGGAACTCCCTGAACTTGGAGCAGATGGCACCTCGTTCCAGTCTTTTTTGCCAGGTGAGAGGGTCAACCCAAAGGCAAAAGAGGGCAAGGAGAGACAACACAGCAGGTACCTCCCAGCAGTGTACACGGGAGGCTAGGCCTCTACCGTTTAGTTTAGTGTAGGAGGGAGGGGAAGGGGAGCGGAAGCGGAGGGGAGGGGGTAGGGATGCTTGGGATGGGATGGGGTGGGGGGGGCAGGTTTGAAGGGGGGAGCCGACATGGAGCTCTCTTCGACTTGGGGCGTCTCCAGTGCGCAGTGCCTTCCAGGATACGACCGGGGGGTGCATTGGTGGTGCCGCTGCTGGAGCTGCTTGCTGGGGAGGGGACGGAGAAGAGCAGACGAGAGGGAGAGAGCTTGAATCCGCGTGTACTTTTGCAGCAAAGCCAGTTCGGGTAGTTTATCTGCGCAAAACACTCGTACCTTTGACCTCGCCCTTCCTTCTGGGCCAGGTACCAGCCTACCTACTGACTAGTAGGGGAGCCCTGGGCCTGAAGGATGGAGCCAAGTGGACGGACGCTGGGACGGGAGGATGGATGGCTGCCCTGATTGATGGGTGCCAGACGGGACCGGGTGTTTTTTAGGCGGTGCCAGTCGGTGCACGATGCTGGCTGCTGCTGGCTGCGAGGATGGGAAACTCGAAAGCCGGCCGCCAGAGAGCGATGCGTCGTCGACTGATGGGCGACCGGGTTGAACGTGATTGATGGTGGAGAAGGTGAAGATGAGTTGAGGGGGGGTGAGAGAGGGAGAGGGAAAGAGGAGGAAAAAGAAAAGAAGACACAGGGAACGGGAAGATCAGAATGAACACCACCCAGCAAGCCAACGCAAGGCAAGGTAGGTAGCGCAGGCAGAGAGACGGAATGGATGGATGACTGTGGACGGCCAGCCAGAGAGGGCAAGGAGAGACAGTTTGCGCTGCCTGTCTGTCAAACACATGACAATGTTGAGAATCCCACTTACCCAATTCCCGTCTTCGGGTTTTTGCCTCGATGCTTGAGATGGGGACACACACACAATTCCCAATCAACGCCGTCGAATTGCCTCTTTTGTGTGTTTCCGTGTGTTGTTCCCCTCCGATATCTCTTGTTTCTGTCTGCCTGTCCTTGCAAGGTACCGTACCCAGGAAGCTGACCGACTGAGCTGAGGGTGCCTGGTGCAGGCAGGGCAGGGAAGATAGTGATGACAGATCGGCCCTATTGCAGGAGAGGTGTCTCTGGTTTGTGCGGCGGGCGAGCGAGAGCGTTCGTCTCCAAATGATCTCCTTGAGCCCCGAGACATGGTCCTTTTTAGCGCTGCCACAGCTACAAGCCCAAAAATGGATTAACGTGCCAGCCAAGCTACGCCACTAGTCAATATACTTATCTTTTGCAGCAAAACCCACCTTTTTCAAGTACTGCTACTTCCACCAAAACTGGTCAACATTTATCCACTTTTTTTGACGTCTACGAGTCAACCTCATTCCTCAACTTAGGCCCCCTCGCCCACCTGCCAACCACACCACCACGATACCCCTGCTTACCCTACATCAAATTAACCCCAAAAAATCCCTAAAAAATAGACGATATTCGCAACAGCGAAGATATCAAGTTATTCAACGATTATAATAGCAATTTTGATATCGCCGACGACTTCAAAGATCCTGACGCCTCTGTACGACGCCACATACCTATCAGCCTTTAGGTCGTTAACAACCTGCGTCAACTGCCCTCCACAAGCGTTACAACTGACGATATTGACGTCGGCGCGCCTACGCTGCCCTAAGCGCGTAACTTCCTACCTCCACCTACAGGTAGGCAAAATCCGCCGCCAGACCCCCAGCCAGCAATCCTATACGACAACAACGCAGTATGGCGTAACCCTCGCCTACCCAGCCCTCTGCCAGGTATCTGGCGCGACGAAGAGCCTCCCTCCTACCTCAACAGCACCCCCTACCGCAAGCTTCTGTCAGACTACTTCGAACGCAAAATACACCTACCTCCTAGCCTCTCGCCGCTACAGATATGGCAAAAGTTCATGCCCAAGTGGATAGCCGAGCAGTGGGCAGATTAGACCAACCAGAAGTCAGAGATACGTCGACGCAAGTGCAATCCTGCTGAGGCCATCAAGAACCCTGCCTGGGCACCTCATCAGCCCTAGCGCACAACTATGGCGGAGATTTACGTCTTTTTAGGCGTACTTATCTATATGACCGTCCATCGAGAGCATGCCCTCAGCAACTACTGGGTTAAGCGCGATTTTCACCCCATCCACCCCATCAATCGCTGGCTCTTATGCAAGCGTTTTCAATAGCTGTATCGCCACTTTACGACCTACAACCCTAACGTCGAAAATCTCCGCAACGTACACCTCATAATATACGAGAAGGTTGCTCACTGGAGTGACTGGCTATAAGTGGTGGCAATGCAGCTGTGGTCGCCTGGCGCCAACGTTGCCGTCGACAAGAGTATGGTCCGTTACCAAGGCTGCCACTTCGATATCCAGCATATGCAGGGTAAGCCCATACCTATTGGCTTCAAAGTATGGGTTATAGGGGAGGCAGGGTACTTTTTTCGCTGGGCTTGGCATACAAACAAAGGGCCAGCCACCCCTCCACTTGCATACTTGCCATCAGAGACCAAAGTACTAGCCCCCACGAGAGCGGTTGTTGCCCACCTCATCCTCTCGCTGCCACCGCCGCCTGGCTACTGACAGCGATACCACCTCTTTATTGATAACTTATTTACCTCTGTCGACCTACTTTGATACCTCCAGCGCTGGAATATTATTGCTACTGGCACTACACGCAACGCTCAGTACAGCGGGGTCAGCCCTGCCCTCAGTGAGCTCAAGAGCCGCGACATCAAGGCCAAGAAGATGCCCTAGGGCACTGTCTACTGTGAGACAACCCAGAACAGCATGGTCTGCCAGCTTCTTTTCAAGGACGGATCCCCAGTTTTGATGGCAACTACAGGCTTCAACGGCTTCGAATATGCCTTCCCTAAGCTCCACAAGAGGCCTCGCAATAGCGCAACCCATACTAATACATCACAAGCACCCTTCGAGACCCATGATGCCATCACAGGTGAAGTTACAGTCACACATACGAAGATGCTGCCCTTCCCTCAGTTTTGCTATGCATACAACCAATACATAAATGCTATCAACATTGGCGACCAGTACAGGGCTGACGGCTGCCACAGGCGTCATATACGCCGCAGCAGCTACCAGGCTCTGAATTTCAACTTCAACCTACCTGTTAGTATGACTAACGCCTACCTAGCCTTCCGTGAGGGCTGGTATGATGCCCATACGCATCGCGGCAGCAGCGAAAGATTCACTTGGACGCAGGGGCGTTTTCAACAGCGCCTCTTCGAGGAGATTATACATACATACGGAGAGGCAGCAATCATAGGTCGCAAGTCTACAGGCATGACAGAACAGCCTTCAAGCCAGCCAAATCACACCCCACTGTCATTACCCAAGAAGAAGCAGTGTGTATAGTGCTCTACAGCATACAAGCGTAAAGTGCTTAGCGAGAGGACTCTGAATAACTCATTTAGTGACCGTCGAACGCAGTACGAGTGTGGAGGGTGCAGCGTGGCACTACACAAGCGATGCTAGGATGACTAGCATACTCAGGAGGGGGCCAAGCAGGGTTAGGCCGGGATAGGCATGATCTGCAGCTTAATACAACACATTGATTGGACGCCTCTACAGCCAAATCTCACGCCACAAGTGTCTTTTTCAGATGTACTGCGGAGTCTGAGGCCCTCTTCTAACTGGCTGGCCCTGGCCGTTTGGAAAAAGACCATGTCTCGGGGCTCAAGGAGATGTGATGTGCGGCTTGACAAAAAAGCTAATATTCGTTTGCAGCGCTGAATGGACGGGTTATGCGTGCGTCCAGCCAGGTACCAAAGGTAAGTTAGGTACTGCGTGAGGTAAGGTAGGTAGGTAGTGTGGAACTGCGACGAGCTGAGGCGTGGGCGTGGTCCGATACCTTGTCGATGTACCCTACCGCCGAGCTGCGCCCAGAGCTGTTGGCGGCTGCCACTCTTTACGGATATCGACAACGCAAACGAAGACGTCCAATCAACCTCGATGGGGGCAAAGGAGCTCTGTCCACCCGATGGCTGCTCGACTGATTTGATGTCCCACTTTGAACGCTGGCTCTTGGGCACCATCCAGCTGTTGGGTTCGGTCGAGGCTCAGGTGGTCGTGCGTGCGTGCCCGGGTCCAAGAAATCAAAAGCAGCACACTGTAGTAGGTATTAAATGCGGTGACGGGACATGTACAGGATGGAAGACCCGGGGTTCGAAACGTTGAAAAGTCGGGACGAAAGGTGTATGCAGTCTGTCGCGTGTGTGCCTATCTGTCTGGCCGGGCTGTCCAAAGGCACCTCGGTAGGTTGTGTGTGGTGTGTATGTATGTGTATGTGTGTGTGTCTGTGTGCTTGTGCACCCGTGTGTGTATGTAATTACTTGCTCGGTATTGACGCTTGCCTGCTCTCAAATGTCGTCCGGTCTCTTCCCCATGCAGAGCGATGTCCAGGGGGTGGGCGATGTCCGGTGCAGCGTGAGGGCCGGAGACGCGGGGAATAACAGCAGTAGAAGAAGTAAAAAGATGAAGGAAGCAGGACGAGAGAGAGGGAAGAATAATAAGAAGGCAAACGTGCGGACGATGTAGGCAGAAGAATTACCTTGAGGGCGCGAGGCAACTGCAATGAGGCGTCGTCCCAGATGATAAACAGAACTCAGAGAATGATGGGTGCGGCGAGTCTGAGTCTCTTTAGGGCCCTTTTCTGCTCTTTTGGAATGAGACGGCGATTTGCGATTGGCCTCCGACGGCAGGCCACAGGCACGACAGGGAGAGGCGTTGATGTTGCAATTGGCTTGTACCAGACCCAAGGTACCTCAAGATTCGGGTAACCTTAGTTAAAGCAGGGCTATTGAGAAGGGCAAAGGGCAGATGCCAAAATGTCGCCAAAGGGCAAGTAGCTGTGCGCCAGGGCAGCCAAGCCAAGCAAGGTGTCCGAATCCAAAATCCTTCTCAAAGACGCTCGCTCGCCTGTTGGGGGAAAGACCACCAGAGGCGAAGCAAGCGACCAAGGGCTCTCTCTCACTCTCTCTCACTCTCTCTCACTCTCTCTCACTCTCTCCGGACTGGAAACGCTCTCTGCGTCGCTCAGGATGAGAGTGAGCTGCTGCTGGATCTGCCGGCTGCTCAAGGGCGGCGACAATTCTGCTCCAGCTGCAAAACGACTTCTACTTCGTAAGTAGACAACAATGCCGGGATCAGGGATGCTATCTTCCCGTGCGGTTTGCTCCCCGGCGGGCAGCAAAAGGCAATACCGTGACCCGGGCTGCCAAGGTAGAAACGTGTATCTGATGCCGTCGTAGCGAGGTGCCTGCGCACACCACACACTGCAAGAGAAAACGCAGGTCGAGAGGCTGCGCTGGAAGTACTCTATTTGCTCGTCGATGCGAGAATGCAGATGAGATGCACCGCGCGGAGCCGGGAGTGTGGGCCATTGCGGAGCAACAGAGACAGACGAGACCAAAAAGGCCAGACCAGATGAAAGCAGGGGCAGGTATTCGGCCAGGACTGGAGCACCTCGCGGGAGGTATTGTCCTGACTCCTGCACGAACAGTCTTCCAATCGTTCGTGGTGCACCGCGCAAGAGACCCCGTACGGGTACGTGGACGTGAAGAGCTAGTCGCAGGCGGGATTCAAGACACGAAGCGGAGTGCGGGCTGACCTCGGGTCAGATCCCAGCAGGAAGGGTGCAAAGATGGCCGATAGTTGCGTCCTCGTCGTAAGAGACGAGCAACAAGCAAATGGCTAGCGGGGGCCCGGTATGGGTTGCGGTGAATCACAGATCGACCAGAGATCTCTGTCCCTAGGCCTAACTCTCCGGGATAGCAAGGTTGTCGATGAGTGCTGCCTTGACAGATCATACAAGAACAGACCGTCCTCCTCCTCCTCCTCTGTTGCCTTACCAAGGTGAAATCCCGTACCGTTGGCGATCCAAGTGTCACTCTCCCAGGTGGCCTGTCACCTTTGGGTCTGGAAGTCTGGACGTCCAGGAGGAATCTGCTGGGCTGAACCAGTGAACAAACAATGGGCGAAAGCTCCAATCGAGGGAGGCCACGGGCGGGAAGGCGCTAGGACGAGACAAGTCAAGCACAAAAGCCCCCGTCTGCCGGGGAAGAAGGGGGCTGCCGTCTTTTTTAGCGTGGACGGGGGGGTCAGTTTGTTCGGGGAGGCGCTCATTGACGGAGCCAAGAGATGTGGGATGGATGCGATAGCGACGACTGCCAACGACTGGGTTGAACCGTTGCGCGGCGCACATACACACACACGTCTTCGTGGACCTCTATCGTCGGTCAAGTGGGAGCTTCCGTGAGATGCGTCAATTTGCGCCGTTGCCCATTGTACCTCAAGTGGGAGGCGGCTTGCGTATCCTGTCCTTCAGCAAACGGAGCCCGTCGTCTGTTGACGAGTCTGGTGCTCCGCTGAGCTGACGAATTGCTGCGCTGATGTCGACGGAGCCCGGCACTGATGGATTGATGATCAATGCAGGCGAGAAATACCGACAAGGGACGGCCACTTCTGAGGAAACACACTCTCTGCTGCTCATATGATTGCTCCGAGGGTGGTTTGCGTTGTATCGTTCCTGGGCTAATCCGCAGGTGATGTAATCAACGACCCGGCCAGAATCTCCGACTCTCATGTTTCCCTCACTGTCTGCCCGTTGGATTGCTCGTCGTCCTCGTCAATCGCTCCACGAGAACAAACGGACAACGGCACCTGTGCTGCACCAATTGTGGAGGTGACCAGGGTAGGTCGAAGTCAGTCGGGACCAGGGGTGGCAAGGGACCACACGACTCTGCAGCAGCCGGGTGGATCGCCGTGTAAGAGAGACAGACGCTGGATGACGAGCAGCTAGCCAGCCGCAGCAGCTTGTTTCGTTTTCTCGCCATAGACAAAGTCGTGGCCGCTCGACGGATGACTATCGGGCGTCTGAGTTGCGACTGATCGCATGGCAAAACCGGGCGAACCGCAAGTGACTGGTGACAGGTTGCCGCCGATTGCCAAAACCCCGGATTCCCCACGACATGTGTGTGTGTGTGCGCGCGCACTGCGAGAGCACCTCCGTCCGCTGTAGCTGACGCCGTGCGGTGTTGCGTCGGTTCGACTTTTGTGCCCGTACCAGGCCTTGCTGCGGTGGATGTTCAGGGTCAGGGGGCGGCCATATGTGCTGGATATGTACCTCCAACTTTGTTCCGGCCGAGTTCCGTGTACTATGGTGTTATGGGTAAGTAAAACCTCCCGGGCTGGTAGCGTGGGGACTGACGGCCCACAGGAAGCACTGGAATAACTGCTGAATGGACGCTCTTTCGCCTGCAATCGATGTACCGCGCCTGGTCGGCTTGAGCCACAGATACCTGGCAGGGGTATTTTACTTTGGCCTGCAACCGCAGTATGATCTTCAGGGATTCCGGGGCAGGAGCAACAGCCAAGCCTCGCAGAAAATCGTCAACCGAAACGAAAAAGGACCTCCCCGTTTCTCGAAAGCACCTTCGCTCAGCGTGATGTAGCGATCTCTGCGGAGAACCTGTCAGATTGGCAACGGACCGGCGAGGTATTGCTATCATCTGCAATGTCACGTGCTGTCCTTTTATTAGGACTTGCTGCCACGTTGAGTTGTTATTGGAATTCGCGAAAAAGGAGGATTGGCTATATGCCCTATCGTGCTATAGCCCATCTCGGTCATTACGAGCTGTAGCGTAGGCATGTCTCTTATGGCTGGCCTTGGACAGAGAGAGGGAGAAAGCGCAATATAGTCAAGTGGGGAGGTGTGAGAAGGGGCAGACTGCACTGCAAGCGCAACCGAGCATCGCATGACCTCTTTGGCATGCATTTCGTGCTTCTCGCCGCCTCGTTTACGCCTTTTGTCGGCCATCGGAGTTGGCTGTTAAGTGCAGGGATAGCAACGCAAAGGATGGGAAACCGTTGAATAAGGGCAGGATTGTCTCTGCATCCTCGCCTTTGTCCGGGTCCATGTTTTCAATACATGGCGAACCCACCACCGATACGGTACCGATTCCATTAGTCGCTGCGTCTATCGCCAATTTGTCGACTCTGTCAATAAGACAGGCCTCAAGGGAGGGAGGAAACAAACAATGTTGTGCCTACCCTCGTCGTTCCCATGTCCCGCTCACAAGTCAGGTCTTACTCTCTGCCCCAGAAGAGACAAGTCAGGGGAGGAGCAAAGTGATGTAACCCAAGCTCTGAAAAAGCGAGAGCTCCTCCCGTTTGTTTCTTCGCCGTCTTGCCGGCAAGCTTGTGGCACGCGGCGGCAATTGGACTGCTATATGAGGGCTTGCCGCGGAATGTTGCAATGTCGGTGTCGCCCGTAGCGGCACGCAACTGTTCTACCATCCCTCGGCTGGGGAGATGAGCCGTTCAACGCCGCCCTTAGTACGAACCGGTCGATGAGTGTCGGGGCCGTCCTGACCCTGACGGGAGCTTCTCCCGTCCCATCACGCCCTGTCAAACCTACATCACTCACTCAGGCACTCTGAGCCCGGCAACCTAAACAAAAATTGCAGCAGTTCGACACCGTCGTGTTCCCGTTCGAAGCCGACAGGCTAGGAATGACCTGCTCACGCAGAGCCCACACAGGCAGGCTCATCCCGCTGCTGGACGCCTGTTAGCGCTCATCTCTAACACACAGCTTCTCCTTCAGCGTCACACTGCGTCCGGGGCGCGGACCCTCACCCCCTTAAAGATGTCAAAGAGAGGCACGTCCTGAGCAGCAGCCATGGTCTTGGTGTGGATGGGCCCTCCTGCTTGGGACTGACATGTTTCACAGCTTATTGCCCGTTGTTGTTCGTGGGCGAATTTACCGCCGCGTCGTGGCATCCAGCACGCTCGTTCTCCTAGAAAAGCCAAGCCACCGAGCAATGTGCTTTTCTGGCTCTCCTGCTTGCCGTGCGCGCCGTCGCCATGCAACAAGTCACTGTGCGACATCGGCCCGCAAGATGCGATTGCATGTCATACCGCCCGCTCCTCTGCTGTCAGCGTCTGTACGGGGCCATCTGCCTTTTTTCTCTGCTCAGGGATTACGGGGTTCCTTGAAACTTCGAGCAACTTTTTTTTCTCGTCCCTCTGTCCATGGATCATGGAATCCCCCAAGACCGCCCGAAATTCGACCCCGGATCGAGACCCACTCCAGCGGGGAGGATATGTCGTTCCATGTTTCAGTGTTTCAACTTTGCCGGTAAAATGAGCCAGTCACGAGGAGCTCGCATTCCAGCCAGCCTGTCCCGCCCACACTCTCCCCTGGCGCACCCGCGCAGGGTCTCATTGGATGATCGCACTGGGAAGGCATCTTTGGGCCAAGGGATCTTCAACTCCCAACGATATGCCTATTTGCCAGCCAACGATAACCGGCTGCTAAGGGCCAGAGGTACGGTGATCAACTTGCATCCAAGTGGTGTTGCTGAACCTGGAACGTATCGTCACTTCGTGCGGACATTCCTCTGACTTGTCTCCAATCAACGCCTTGAAGGTTAGACATGCAATCTCGCGGGGGCTGACGTCTCTCGGTCGCCCACGTCTTTGTCCAGTCCTTTTCCGTTGCATGCCGTGGGACCCAAGACGTGTTGTTCGCCTCGACAAGGCCGTAATAGGCCACTTTGCTTTTGCATTTCCCAAGGCTTGGCAGCTTCGCTGACCGCGGCCGAGATAGTTGGCTCTACACGGGGTTATCGTCAGACTCCAGCCCTTGGTGCTTATGAGCGTGGCGCACGAGATCGTGCAAAAATCAAATATGCCTAAATGAAGTGAGGAAAAGCAATGTCAGGAAGATCCAAGCTGCCCCGCTTTCAACAAAAAGACCTCAAGAGACCGACCAGCCGGCTGACCTGCTGAGCCGTTGTACAGAGCGCACGGCAGTCCCTCTGGTTGGGCCTCATCATGGCCTTCCGTACATAAACGTGGCGCATTCGGTCCCATAAGTCGTCAAAACCCGTCTCAAAGCGTATGGGTGCAGGCAAACATCACGTAGTTGCGAAACGATGTGCCGCGCAGGGTCGTCAAAATCGACCTTGTCCGGCCATATGTGGACGTCCCAGGTCCCAGCCAGGCCGGCTGCAGCAGAGCTCCGCTTGATGATCTGCTCTTCTGGACGAGGACGCATCTGTTGGCTAGAGATAATCCGATTAATCGCCAGCTCGCTTACCGCCTTATGTTTGCTTTTACCAATGGGGCCAGCTGTACTTGCATCTCAACGACGCACGATGCCAACTGCGCCGAGACATCACTGGCGACCGGTGTTTCGATCTCGCGGTCAATCACTATTGTGTGATACCGATATAGACGGAAAGCATTCGACCTCCATCTCTTGTCGTCTCCGGGAGACTGGAGTATCTCCTGAGGTGCCTTCTCCTCAGACATTGCCCCAGGCTGTTTCACTCGCATCACCGCTGAAGAGTGCCACACCGCCTCCTGTCGTGCAGAGTTCTAGCGCGAGACAGAAATCTGTCCTGGGATCTCGGTGGCCAACAGGGCGTCTTTGCAGTGTGGCAACGGGAGGGTGCATTTGCGGCAGCTGGGCGGCGAACACCAACGTCCCGTGAGCCGAAATTCGTGGACATCACTTATTGACTGTATCAATAGCAGGCGGAACGCTGTTCGCCCAAAGGACTGGGCAGCTGGGGAATTCCACTCGCAGTGAAGCTGCGGTCAGCGACTTGGCCTCCAGTCGCCACGCTACACCAGTACCTCGGGGTGCTTGGCGGATCTCCCAACGAAACAGATGCCTCATGACGTGGTGTTGGCTACTGTGGCCGAGCAATTATCCATCGACCATCGCCTGGCCTCTACTGGGTGTTCGAAAGGAGCTTACAGCGTGAAAGTGTCCTCACCGCCTGTTCAGGAAGGCTACTGGTCGATGTCAGTGAAGCCACATGGGTCCTGTTCGACAGACTCCTATGATCAGCCGTAACTTCCTAGGCATAAAGACCTTTCTCACCTCTAGCAGGCAGTCCATGTGGCTAGTACTGTCGCCCTTGGTGCCATACATGCCTTTTCCAATTTGAGGAGTCAACCCTCGTGTGGTAGCTTCCCCCCTTCTCACAGAGTGACTCAAGCGAAGAAACGAACAACCTTGCTGGTAGTTCCAGGAGAACTTCAATGGAACGCTCATCACCGATAAGTTCGGCCAGGACGCGTTCGACTTTGTAATGTTCAAAGGGTCTACACCAGCATTGCATATGGCTAGGGTCTCCGTAGTGCTTTCCTCTGTTGCGCTGCAGCCCTGCTCAAAGTGACAGGGCAGCGTGGGCGGGTAATGACCACGTAGCGAAGGGACTCGACGTGGTCCTTTTGCTGGGTGCCTGCGCCGTAACTTCAAATCATGACTTTCTCAAGCCGTGCTCGACACAAAGCAGCCATCGATGACCACTAGAAGACAACATGAACGATTCCTCGAGGGGTCAAAGGACCTGCGGTTGATGGGCACTATTTTATCTTGCTCGCTTTGCGCCATGTGCCGGCTTGGCTCTTCGGGGCTGCTCTTCGTCACGGTCCGTACGTGGCTCTCGCCGGGTCATGGGCCGGGACCAGGTGGAACCGATTCGGACCGTCGGCGGTCAGCGGTCGGCGGAATCGGCGAGCCGAGAGACCCATCGTGCCATGCCGGCTTCCCGAGTCGGGGCCGTGTGGGAAGAAGCCGAGGTACGTGGGCGCAGGCCACAATCACGCGAGGGAGGTGGCTGACGCCTCGTGCGCCTCTCCCAGGGGTAGGGCAGCCTTTGAGCCTAGGCCACCTCAATGTTGCATTGGACGCGGAGAAACATGGGTGGTTCAGATGAAAGGTGTCGGGCGCATTGATAATTCAACGGCAATGCAACGTCAGTTTCGTTCATAAGGCTCGCACAGCTCGGGAGTTCAGGAGATGAAGAGGCTCGTGTCTGTGTTGGTGAGGGTCTGCAATTCCAGGAAATCTCGTGAATCTTCCCAAAGAGGAGGATCTGCGACAATAGGAGCCGGGAGGCGGAGCCGGGTTCAAAAGGCCATGCTTAGATCGTTGCGGCCCGGACAAGGCGGAATTGTACATAGTCGTTGTGCGAGGGCGTTGGGGTGCCCAGACGAGCCCATTCGCATGCCGTAATTTCGTACGTAGGGCAACGAGGAACGTGGACCAAGAGGCTCTTTTCTGGAGCGTGACGGTGGGCCGTGCCCCATCCGCATGGACAGACGCTGGAGCTATTATGAAGCTATTTCTGGCATCGGGAGGTTGCCGGCGCCAAAGAGTGGGAGAGCCGGTGTGATGAAGAGCATCCCGCGTGTCCTTCTAGAAGGAGGGGAATGACCGTGAGCCGGGGGAAGCCTGATTCTGACATTCTGCATCGTGGGTCCTCCAAGAGACCAAGCCTTAAGGACGAAGTAGGGCCGACGTGGACGGCAGCAAGCTTGTCATTGTCAGCTCGGGTCAGTCAAAAAAGACAGACGTTGATGGCAGTCAGGGGTGGTGAGCAGAGCCGTGAAGAAGACGTTCGTTATCGTGCTTGCCACGACCTGGGTCGAGATCGAGTGGGTAAGCGCCGGCGTGGTGCCCATGGACTTATGATGGCAGATAAGGTGCCACGGAGAAGGGCGAAGGGGAAGCGAGGCGATGTGAGGCGAGGCGAGAAGGGGAAGCGAGAGGAGGGGGTCGGTAGTCGTCCAAACGAGGCTCGGGACCGGAGGAGATTCGATTCGAGAGAAGCGCCATGCTGCCGTGGACGACCGATTGAATACAATAAAAATAAAAAAAACCAAGGCCATGGAAGGTGGTGGCCATGGATGATGGCTGCAGCATCGGGCGTGGGAAAGAGGGGGAGGAGTCGGGATTGGCTCGGAAGATTGTGGCATTCGTGGGCGGTTGTTGTTCTTTTTGGACTTGTTTGTTTGTTGCTGACGCTCCTGCCTTCTCGAAATGGACGGCATCACGACGCTAGGCGGCGTGTTGGACATTTTGGCTCCACAAATGACGAGTCCACAGTGGATGCTGATTTGCGAGAGTCCAGATTGCAGAGCAGAGGCACCCGCTGGTAAAAGGGGAGCCTGCATTGGCAGTAGGTTGCTTGCAGATGCAGCCACGCAGGCACAACGAGCACGACACTGGCCATCAGCAGTGTGGACAGAGAGCGAGAGACAGGAGTGGGTGAGGTGAGGAGAGGAGCATTAGCAAAGGAGAAGGAAAGAAGACGACCAGGATCACACGAGCTCGCGAGAGCCCACGGGCCACCTACCCCTGCAGGGGTCAATGAGCTTAGTTCACAAACGGCCAACGGCGGGCCAATGGACGGCGCCGTTTCGTGGCGTCTCCCATGGCGGCCCCGCTCTTTCCAGGCACAGTCTGCGGCCATTGGTCAATGGCGGAAATTGCAGCCGCCCGTTGACGAATCGCTCGCGCCTGTCAGATGCGCTCAATCTTGGACCGTTGCCCCCATCCCCCCTCCATCGAGTCCATCGTCCATGGGCTGTGCTGGCCGCGAATGGAGAATTGGCCCGGGGCTGGGTCCACTGTGCCAATGGTTCAATGGTTCTCGATGGGGACCGAACTATGGATTCCGAGGAAGGGAAGGTGGGAGAGAGAGAGGACGAGAGAGAGAGAGAGAGCAAGAGGAGACGCCAACTTCCGCTCCGCTGGCGCCTGTCCAGTCTCCTCTCGTCCTGGACAGCTGGTCCTGGATGACGAGGTGGCCTGCCGTGCCGGGCAGTTTCTCTGTCCTTGATTTGTGCGGATTGCTGCTGGGTTGCAAAGTAGTAATTAAAACTAAAATCCCAAAAAGAACATATAGGATCATTACGAAGTAGACCCCCCTGTCAGCCGCCCGCCCGCTCGCTCGCTCGCCCGCCCTGTGTTGTGCTGTCCATGTTATGCACCTCAGTCACTTGGTGCTGCAGCATTGCACCGTACCTTACATTATCACTCACTACCTTACCACATGCCGAGCGTGAATAGCACCAATGAATCCTTCCATGGGTATCCGTAAAGTGTGCCTGCCCAGGAAAGGAATGGCTCCATCGTTCGTTCCTATTCCTGCTTGGCCCCAGTGTCTCTTCCCAGTCGCAATCCCAGCGCAACCACCCAGCCCAGAACCCGGCACACGCCTTTTTTTTTTTTTTTTCCCCAGCAGGCAGGCTCAGAGGTGCCCTGGACGGATTGGATGGAACCACCACACCGCACCCGCGCCAGCACCGCTTCTGGACCTGGCTGGCCATGGCTGCATGCTGGCTGAACCACACCCCCTGGTCGCTCATTTTCCAGGACATATCCTTCCTCACTTCCCTTCCCGATTCTTCTTCTCCTCTTCTTTCCCTTCCTTCTTCTTCAACAACTTTGTTCAATCGTCGTCGTCCTTGCTGTTACCGTTGCAGGACCGTGTTGTCATTCGCTCTCTATTAGCACCTACCCCAATACAGTCATTCCCTTAATCTCGTCCCTTTGGAATTCCAGCTCTTCACTCACTCGGCTGTCTTCCGTCCAATCGTTAATTCCGCTACTATCCTCCGAACAAGAAAATACCAACCCATCCAAAAATACACACACGACACGAAAGACAAGTGCATTCTTTACGACTACTTCTGACGGCCCGCCACCACCGAGAGAGGACTTAATCCCTTACGTATGTGCGAGACCTTTGCCAGCGAGCCTACCCACCCACCACCCCTTCCGAACCCCACGAGACACAACCCGCTGGGACTGGGACCCCTACCGAACGTCTGGAGCATTGCGTTGGTCGTTGGCCGGTGAAAGAAGGGAGACTCGGAATGCGGTCCCCCTTTGTGTGTTGCCTCACAATGCTCCAGAATGTCTCGGTTGCCCGCCCGTCGCACCCTCAAACAACACAGCCAGCGCAACAAGCCCCTCCGTCCTTCGCGATGCTAACATGATCTCGCCCGACAGTTTCGTTCCCTCTTTAATAATTACCTCGAATACCGCTCCCTTTCCCCACCTCCGGCCAACTCCAGCAAAAGGGATATTCTCAGTAATCAATACCAAGCGTCACGAAGCCGCCACAATGCCTTCCATCCAGAACCTCATCTCCCGCAACAACTCCCCCGTTGTCCGCCGCAGCGACTCTCACATCGTTGTCCGCCGCGGCGACGACGATGGCGGCGACATGCCCAACCTCATGATCGTCGTCCTCGCCCTCATCTTCTTCGCCCTCCTCCTCATCTCCACACTCTTCCTCATGCGCCGTATGCGCAGGCAACAAAGGATGCAGGAGCAGATGCTCCCTACCTACCAGGAGGTCAAGAGCGTCAGAAACCACCACAACCTTACCATTCAGACAAGCCAGGACGGCCGCTCAAGCGTCCTGTACATCGGCGGAGAGAACGGTCGCTCGCCCATGCTCCAGAACCCCCAGTCCGCCCCTCACTCCCCCGACAACGTCCCCGAGATCCACATCACCTTCCCCGACGAGCAGGACGAGGGTGGCCGTCGCAAGAGCGGCCGCGTGCTGGTCGTCCGTGTCGGTGACGGCGGCTCCGTCGGCCTCGAGCCCGTCCGTGAGGAGCTCCCTGCCTACGAGAAGGACAGCAAGTCGCAATTCTACTCTGTCGACATGGACTCTATCGGCGGTCTCCGCGAGAAGGAGCGTTTCAACTAAGCACCTCCCCGCTCGATTTTCTATTTTCACCGGAATTACACCTTCAAGTGTCCCATCTGCCCGGACAAAATCTGTACAGATCGGCACCCGCTGTACAAAAGCATTCAGCAATTTTCTCATGGCATGGCGTTCGACGACACACACTTTATACCCTGCGCACCGACGACTTGGATTCAATGCACCGCCCGCAGACGAAGGGTCCGGCTTGCGTTTGCGGCGTTTGTAGTGCATTGGACTTTTTGGATATGGCTCTGGGCGCAAAACATAACGTACATATAAACTTAACGACTACCCCGGGAGGCCTGTCCCGCGGTGTGAACTAGGATTCACCGTGTGGTGGAGGCGATCGTCGGGCTGTAGAATACCCGTATTCTCTAATGCTGTATAATTCCACCGTTCTCAATCTGCCTGCTTCTGGTGACGCTCTGATTTGTTGATGCAACATAAGCAACCACTGGCGGCTATTACTTGAATTAATCGTTTAGATCATAAGCTCACATCATTCGCTGGCTAACCGCCTCGGTGCGCTTGGCATGGATTGCTTCACGAGAGGAATCGCCGCACAGAAACCTCGCTCGTCTTGCGAGTCCGACCGCCGGTAGTTGATGTTGCTTATTTGACAGATCTACAAGGCTGCAAACTGACAGTGTTGATCATGGCACTCGGGTGACATATCGGTGGTTTATCGCAGAGATCGTCGACAACCCCGAATCAGATCACACCAACTCGACATCCTTGGACCCAGTTGTCAGGCTCCACCCTCGCCGGATCTCGCCGGGTAGCATCCCCGGGTGTCGGCTGTGCGACCACTCGATGCGCATCGCCTTCTTCAACGCCGCATCAACCAGTCGCAATCTTCAATTGAGATGACGAGTGGATTTGCATGTCACAGACGTGGATACGGCATCGTCGCGGGGTCGACCTCGTGGTCGCCTATATCTTGACTTGTGGCCCTCCCCCGAGCCGTCCTCGCCTCTACGCATGTCATTCAGGTCTCGATCCTGAGCAGTAGGCTATCTTGCACATCTCCTCGCCGCCATCATGGCTCCATCTTCCGAGATCCCTCCCCCCTATGAGCTGCCTCCAAAGCCTAGCGGGCTGAAGGTGGACAGACCCAACTTCATCATCTTTATGCCAGACCAGCTCCGCTACGACTCATTGGGCTGTAACGGTAACAAGGCAAGCCACTCTCTCCGCGCTCCCTCGTCTTCACCACACTGACAAGCACCACTAGATCGTCAAGACACCACACATTGACAGCTTCGCCGCGGAGGGCACCCGCTTCACCAACTGCTTCGTCCAGGCGTCCGTCTGCACGCAGTCCCGCTGCAGCATGTTCACCGGCAACTACCCCCACGTCTCGGGCCACCGCTCCCTCGAGAATCTCATCAAGCCCTGGGAGCCCAACCTGTTCCGCTCCCTCAAGGAAAAGGGCGGGTACCACGTCGCCTGCCTCGCCCCCCGAGGCGACACCTTCGCGCCGACGGTGACGGAGATGTCCCTGGACGAGTACGGCTTCCTCGAGACCCCCGAGTTCGTGCCGCGCTTCGCGGGCGGCGGCAGGGCGGAGCCGGAGGACAAGGAGGACATCTGGAAGAGGCTCTTCTACAAGGGGCTAAGGAACCCCAATGAGGCTTTGGATTATGACGATGCGGTCGTCAAGGGGGCGTTGAAGTGGCTGGAGCATCCGCCGACGGACAAGCCGTGGGTTCTCTTCATGCCGCTCATCTTCCCGCACTGCCCGTTCCAGGTGGAGGAGCCGTACTTTTCAATGTACAACCGCGGGGAAATGGGACAGCCGACCAAGCCCTCGGACAAGGTATGTGGCGACCTGCGAGGACGCACCAGCCAAGGGGGAGGGCATCTTGACTAACACCACGAACAGACGGGCTACGAGCCGCGATACATGCAGCTGAACCGCGAACGCTACGGCACCCACCGCGCCACCCCCGAAATCTGGGCCGAGGTGATGGCGACCTACTACGGCATGATCTCCCGCCTGGACGACCAGTTCGGGCGCCTGGTCGAGCGCACCAAGGCCCTCGGCCATTGGGACTCCACCGTGACGCTCTTCTTCACGGACCACGGCGAGTACCTCGGCGACCACGGCATGATCGAGAAGTGGCCCTCGGGCCTCTCCGACTCGCTGACGCACGAGCCGCTCATCGTCGGCGGCGCGGGGCTGCCGGCCGGCGAGGTCTACGACGAGATGGCGGAGATGGTCGACCTGGTCCCGACGGTGTTCCAGTTTGCCGGCATCGGGGAGCACTTCCCGCACTGCGGCACGTCGCTGGCGGACATACTGACGTCGGCGGGCAGGGACGGGAACGGGGACGTGATCAGGCACAAGGAGTTCGCCTTCACCGAGGGCGGCTTCCTGACGAGCGAGGAGCCGCTGCTGGAGCAGGCGCCGTATCCGTACGACATCAAGGCCGCGCTGCAGCACGAGGACACGACCATCGTGGGGAAGAGCGTGTCGTGCCGCAACAAGCGGTGGACGTTCATTTACAGGCTGTACGAGCCGGCGGAGCTGTACGACCGCGCGGGCGACCCTGGCGAGCTTCACAACCTTGCCGAGGTCGCTGAGTACCAGGACGTGAGACGGCGCATGGAGAGCGTGGTTCTGAGGTGGATGGTTGCCAGCAGCGACTTCTTGCCGTGGCAGAAGGACCCGCGGTTTCCTGCTGTAGAGATGGAAAGTGTTGCAGACCAGTTCAGAAAGAGAGGCGGGGTGCTGGAGGAGAAGCCGAAGAACTGAGTGTACCATTTATTTGTGGTCCAATTAATCACGCTGGGTTTCGAACACGATTGCTGGGCTCTCCGGGCATGTCTCCACACTTGGCCGGATCGGCCTCCGATCAGTGGATACGGACACCGTAATCGGGTCCGGCAGTACCGAGTCACACGAGGAGCAATAAGGTTGATAATTCGCCAGCTCAGCTGTCACAGAGCATCTATTCCCCGACTGGGGTCAAGCAATTTGACAAGACGCGACAGCTCGCCTGAAATTTGGTTTGTGAAACCACTCCACACAATAAGACACAAAAATTACCGACGGACTGGTACCAGCAGCAAGCCATTATTTGTAAAGGAGCGGCATGTCGCGGACGGCGCAGGGTAAAGCGGCACAAACAAGTCCAAGTGCAGCTGTAGGGGTGCGTTTTAGCCGCCACGATGGCCTTTGGCACGGATTTGCCCTGACATGCACAACCGCGGTCCTCGTCTTAAGTTTCCCTGACCATCTCGGTAGCATCTATTTCCAGGCACAAGTCATCGACCTGCATCTTCTCTACTTACCCTCTCTGATAATCCGTTCGTGTTAATTCTCCTTCCATGCACATCCCGTCGCCTGGGGGAAACTCTCCACCAAGAATGACGAGACGGTGGACCCATCGGACCAGAGACAATCTGCCCCAACACGCATGCATCGGGTTTGTCCATGTGTGTGTATGTGTTTTTAGATTTAACTCTAACCCACGAACATTCGACAGTGTGCAGAGGACATGCTACTCTTTCGGGAACATTTTGCTCGACTCTTCTTGGTGCCTGCTCTGTCTCGCAGCGCTGCGCCTGAAATCCTCCCACAGAAGCCGTTTGGAAACATTGCCCCATGCAGGGAAGGGGGAGCCAGGGTGCCCTTAGCTCCAGTGCTTAGCATCTTTTAGCTTGCAGCACCTGCAGCCAAAATGTCACTCTCGCCTAAGAAGAAAGGTGCTTGTGTCACAAAACGTTCCCCCCCTTGGATCTGCAACAGGCCCCCCCTTTTCCCCCCCACCCCACACATGCTGGACTCCTGGAGAAGACACAGAGAGCACGCTGCAGACAATACGGCTAACAAGTACCTAGAGCCAGAGGGTGGGAACGGCTCTTCTGCTACACATCTGACACGACCGCACAACCCCCTCGAACGCCCATCAACGAGGATCTTGACACAAGAAACAAAAGAGCCTGCCCAAGGCACGCCGCGCCCCGGTTCCAGCACCTCAAACGATGCAAACAACCCCAGCGTCCCATTGGGCCGGGGCCTGAACGGCTCCTACGGCGCTGTCGCGACTCGCCTAGCCTTTCCCTCCCTCCGTCTTCGTTACAACTTCTGGTCAGCGTTACCCGAGGGCGCCGTCACATCTTGGGTCTTTTGGGACATCTGGAGATTGCCACGGGGCCCACGGGCAGCGCCAGGAGACAAGAAACAAGTCAAGACGAAAGGATGTGATCCGGAGCGGATCCAACGAACATGCTGCACGAAGTAGCAATCGCTAACCCAAGATTTCCAGGAACGATCAGCGAATGA
The DNA here is from genome assembly GCA_027406005.1 of Colletotrichum horii. NCBI lineage: Eukaryota > Fungi > Ascomycota > Sordariomycetes > Glomerellales > Glomerellaceae > Colletotrichum > Colletotrichum horii. The sequence goes on along the minus strand of JANVYB010000001.1, from coordinate 3,009,519 downwards.
ACGAATGGGTGCGCAGACAGGAGACAGACTCACGCAAACCCCCCCAGGCACAGACGGCACACAGCGTGCCAAACTTTTCCCAGGTTCCGGGGTTGACGAAGCTCGCGGACCTTGTCACGTCTTCCCGCACCCACACGCGCATCGCCATCGCCAATCCTGCTCCAGTATCACATCCACAGTTGCTACTGCTGCTGCTGCTGCTGCCACTACTGCTGCAAGCTTCCAAGGTTGCTTGCCTGCTTACCATGCTCACCCCCTGCGAGCATCCCAAACGCTGGTCCAGCCCAGCCCAGCGCCGAGCTCGAACCCCGTCCCGCCATGCTTCAAGTCGAAGCGCGCCAAGGGTCCTTACGCTTCTGCTCTTAATGATCAACCCAGACTCTATATTATCCCATATCCCGCACACACCCGGACCTATTCATGAGCAGCAGAAGTCAGGCTGGGGTTCCGAGCATAGATTAATGGGACGAAGTCACGTCTCTCTTTCCATTTTGTCTTTCTTCTTCTAGTCCATCTTTTCGTTGCGTTGTGTAGATCACAATCGAGAAACTTCTTTGTAACTATTCAACCGACACCAAGCTCCTCCTCCCCATCATGAAGCCCTCACTCATCCTCCTGGGCGCCGGCTCCGCCCTCGCCGCCCTGCGCGACTCAATCTCCTCCCGCCCCGACGAGATCTGCATCTCCTCGCAACTGCTGGCAGCGTCCTCCAGCAACCCGGTCTGCCGCAACAAGGACGGCCTCACCCTCTCACACTCTGACGAGGCCCAGAACCCGCTCAAGGGCTCCGCCACGAGCTTCAGCTGGACGAAAACGTCTCCCTGCTTCAAGAACGGCACCGACTCTCTCGAGTTCTGCATCTTCCACAGCCAGACCTACGGCGGCAAGGGCATTTCAATCATCACCGACGCTGAGCGCGCGGCACACATCACCCGCAGCTGGGGTTTCACGAGACCCGAGTCTTTGGAAGGCACCAACCAGCCTCTGCAAAAGTATCATGTTGCCAAGGTCCCGGGCAAGGATTACGGTCTCGTCGCCACTGTGCCCATCAAGCGCGGCGAGATCATCATTAAGGAGACGGCCAGTCTGCTCATCGACTACGCCGCGTTCGCCAACGTGCCGCCTGCGGAGATGAAGAAGATGCAGGCCCACGGGGTGGACTACCTCCCGTTCAACCACCGCAGTCAGTGGATGAACATGTCTGCCCACGGGTACCAGGGCGACCACCTGTCCATGGTTGACAAGATTCTCGTGACCAACTCATTCGACGTCGAGATGGACGATGCCAAGCGTGACGACGACTTTTACGCCGTCTTCGTCAACAGTGAGTCTTCATCCCTCAGTGGTTTTGATGAACGAAAGCTAACACATCCCCAAAGCTTCCCGCATGAACCACGACTGCCGTCCCAACGTGGACTACTGGTTCGACCCCCGCACCCTCACCCAGCGCACCACCGCCATCCGCGACATCATGCCCGGCGAAGAGCTCACCCTCTCCTACATCGACCCCATGCAGACCCGCAAGGCCCGCCGCGAGCGCCTCCACGGCACCTGGGGCTTCCACTGCTCCTGCCACCACTGCACGCAGTCCCGCCTCAAGACGGACGCCTCGGACTTGCGCATCGAGCAGATCGCCCTGCTGCGCGAGGAGTTTAACGACTACACCCCGGCCTCCCGCGCGACGCCCCAGATGGCGGAGCTGCTCATCTCGCTGTACGAGCAGGAGCACAACTGGAGCCTGCTGAGCGAGGCGTACACGCTCGCCGCGATCGAGTACAACGGCATCGGCGAGCCGTGGCTCGCGACAAAGTACGCCCGGCTGGCGATCGAGTACGGCCTGACCACCCTGTGGGAGGGCCACGGGGACGTGATTGAGATGTCGAAGCTTGCCGAGGACCCGTGGGCCCACTGGAGCTGGATGCTCAGGACGCGCAAGCGCTACAGCTGGGGAGAGAAGCGGGTCGTCGAGGTCGGCGACGACGACGAGTAAACGCAAGTGGATCGAGTTTCATGGTGAGATGGGTGAGGAAGAAAAACAACAACACATGTATCAAAATGTAGATGTGTGTATACAATGGTGCGATGTCATCGGTATTGGGGGGCGGGGTACCTTTTCGGAATCGGGCGTCAGGAAAAGGCGTTGGGGGGTTCTTTTTCGGTTGGGGACAAATAGCATTGGATATGAGACTGCAAAAGAAATACTTTCACTACTTCAACTTGTGCTTTTTACACTGGTGATATTCCTGTGTGTTGAGCTGCTTGTAAGCCGTCATCATACAAGTCGTTCATGTGCCCGTATATGCGTGAACCTGTCTCCAGAGTCCAAGCACACGGTTCATATTGATTAAACGCACCGACCCCGACGTCATCCCACAAGCAGCTCACTTCACGTGGTGAGGTAAGACTCACGTGCAGCCCCTCATTTCGACGCCTCAAGTCTTAGGTATGTTGCTGGACATGGTGCAATTATGAATCGTGGATCGTCATATGAAATTATCTATCGTGGAACGGACGTCTTTATGATCATCATGCTTTACTTTCGTGTGCTCTCAGCCTCTGTCCAGCGTGCCCTTCGTCATGACCTGGGTATCAAAAGCCAAGCGATGCAAGCCACCCACAAACCTTGTCACTCCAAACTCCCAATTATTAAATCGAAGAACAGGGGGAGAAAAACAAAAGCCAAAAAATCTAAAAAGTGAGAGACGGGAGGTGAGGTGCTTTGCCATCCGTATGCCATGGCGTCGTAACCGTGCGGACTTCCAGCCTCGCCCCTGCGTGTCGTCTGGCCACCTCGGTCCATGCCTCCACCGTCCGCTCCCAAGGCCTGAAATCGAAACTGCTTGTCCACACAAGGCTGGCCTTGTCACCGTTGACGCGGTACTCGAGCTCGTGCTTGCCGGCATACATTAGAGGCCGCTGCTTGATGATCATGTGTTTGAGCTTGGGCATTGTATAAGCCAGTCTCGCAGCGGCCAGCGAGACGCATTGCCGGAACTCGACGAGATCAGAAGACTCGTTAATGTCATCACCCTGCTTGTGCCATTCCGTGTTGTACCAAATAGACCCGTAAGATATGTGCAGGGTCTCGAGGCGCCAGTGTACCGGCTCGCAGAGCTTTGGAACGAACGGCTCCGTGTCATCTACACCGGAGGGCCAGTGAGGCTTCAAAAACTCGCGGATACGCACAACATTGGTGATGTTCAAGTGCTTGAGAAAATGGGCAGCTCTGCGCAACTTGTCGCAGAGCTTGGCACCACTGTCGGCCTCTGCCAGGGTCTCGTGGGGGATGTGGCGCCACGACGATATCGTGTTGGAGGAAATTGTGAGTTTCTCCAGAGAGAGCGGCCACGCCGCCATGGACCCGGCGAACTCTGAACATGGTCAGTGAAGGGCAGAGCAGCACACCCGGCGCCGGCAGCTTACGGTTAAAGTGTATCTTGCGCGTCTCCTTTCTCCTATCTTTGAGAATGTCGAAAGATGCTTCCCGCAGACAAGGCAGCCTTGCCACGATGTCGGCGTGGGCGGCAGGCATCAGCGCGCGGTGGTTCTGAGGGCTCGCCTGGAATGAGCGAATAACGTCGACCCGTGGGAGCGGGTTGTTGCGGGCAAACTCCTCGTCGTGGCCAACGAAATCGATCCAAGAGTCGGCGAAGCGCTTCTCACCAATATCTTTGATGTTCCATCTGCGTCTCTGCCAAAGCTCAAAGTTTGCGTTGCGAAGATCGCTCGGCGAGGATATACTCAGAGTCAAGTCGACGCCGTCCCGATAGGCCTCACTGAAAGTCCACGAACTCATCAAACGAAACAGACCATGGACGGCTTTGGTGAAGCACATGTTGTTCTCGAACTTGTCTTCCCAGGTCTCCTTCTTTTCGCAGGGATCATTGTCGTATTTGGGCAGCTGGACGTGGAGGTTGATTTGTTTCAATAGGCCGCGGCGAGAGCCGACCATATAGGCGGCGAACTCATCGAGACTGTCTTGGGTAACACGCAGAGCAGAGAAGTTATATCGCTCGACGAGGGCCTGCCATTCCTTGCAGACGGAGGCATAGGGAGCAATGGACTCTGGCTCATCGGCATACCGCCAGTGGTCGACGAGAGACTCAACGACGGTGGCACGGAGTTCCGGGGGGAGCTGGTAGAACCTATCCATCATGCTCGCTCAGGCTGAGGCACCGTGTTTGGCAACTGGAGAGGCAAGGGCAGGAAAAGAGTGTCTGCTGGCCCTGCGGCGAGGCAGGTGAGGTTGCGGGATGAGACGACAGGAGGTTGACTTGAGTTCGGGTGTGGCCTGCCAGTCCGCTGAGGCTGTGGTCGGTAAGAGTCGGTCAGAGCGAGGCAGGGCGGCGCTGGTAGCGGCAGGCGGGGATGGTGCACCTGATCCGACCCTGGGCCTGAAGTGAGTAAGGTGAGAGAGAGCTGCTGGACTGGAGGTACAAGCGCCAGAGTAAGTGGTTGGGTGTCGAAGGGAGGCTGTGGAAAGTACCTCCCCAACTCTCGCCTCTGACGGTCCGCCGGGATGTACAGCGCAGGGCCGTGTGCGTGACCCACTGGACCGTCGACAAGTACCGGGCCGCTCCTCAAAGAGGTGGTAATGAGTGAGGGACCTGTTATGGCAGAGTGCGGGGTCGAGGTGGCAGACGGCGGTAACTTTAGAGAGGTTCAAGCGTTGGCGGGTCGTTGATGCTGTGGTCGTGATGCTGGCCGTCGGGTCAGAGACTGAGGTGCAAAGTAGGTAGGTAGGCGAGGTAGGTAGGTAGGTAGGTGGTTGTCCAAGGCAAACGAGGAGCCTCCAGATGAAGGAGGTCACAAAGGAAGGCGCCTTGAGGTGTGTACCTCAGGACGGGAGGTTGTAGGCGTAACCACGGGGTACCTCCCGTCTCCCATCCCCCTCCTCACTGCACTGCACTGCTCCTCCTGCCAGCCGCCCCCTGCTGCCAAGTCTTATCGCAGGGCACGCCGTTATCTCAAGCGGGCCCCACTCCTAAACGATGGATAAGGTCCGGTAAGGCGGTTATCGATACGACACTCGACCTGCCTTTATCGATATGCGACCTCCCTTAGGTAACTGCCCTCAGGTACCTTACTATGCAGTACGGATGGCAAGGTGCCTAGTCGACGAGCCATCATTTATCCAACACGGAGCAGTGCCAGGTTCTCTCGTCGACAATGATTCAAGGGTCCCGTTCCGTCCCGCAGATTAAAGGAATTGAGGGCCATCCAGTTTCGTAGTCTGTTCGGATGCCTCCAGGTCCCATCGTCAAGCATAAACCAGACTCGAGCCGATCTTCCAAAGATGCCATGCCATGCCATGCCAGGCCAGGCCAGGCCAGCGCTTGACACACTGCTGCACTGCACTGAAGCGGCCCAGTGGCCACTTCTCCTGATCTGAGAAACCCACGTCTCGTGGCACAGCCCAGGCCCGGACCAGACCAGGCCAGGCTTGCCAATTGCCAGACCACTTCAAGACAAGCCTGACAACACCCGACGGCCTCCCAAACTGCTCTCGACGGCACGAAACGGCACACTCACCGCCAAGCCTGACGCTCCAGCCAGCCGCCAGCCTCAACAGGCCCAACCAACACCGACCTGAGGGACGGGAGTGTGAGGTACGGCCTACGACCTTACCTTAGGTATTCCAGTGGCGGGGCGGATACTGGACGGAACCATCTCACCGTTCACATCCACCTCAGCGTTGCGGCCTGGGACCAGCTGTGCCGATGGGTTTCACAGCGCTCCTCGGTGTCAGTCACAGGCCACGTCTGCACTGAACGAGCGGCGGTGGGGCAGGTTCCAGCGGGGCTTCCTCACTGAATCAGGGCTAGTGCGGGGTTCCTGCTGCGCCCACTGCTGGCATTTCTGGCGGGGGCCGCCTGCAGCACCTCACCATTTCCCAGTCACAGTCGCAGTTCCAGTTCCCCCATCCCAACCCATCCCATCTCATTCCATCCCGCCCCATCCCGGCCAGGTAAGGTACTTGGTAGTGTGCTCCAGTCCTCTCACCTCAGCCGGTCCCAGATCTGGGTCCTGATTGATGTGCTGCTGTATTCCATCCTTAGGCTGTGATCCTCAGGCTGTGAGAGGGTGAATTGCAGTGAAGGTGCTAATTATATGCGCGTGTGAGGTGGGGGGGAATGAATTGGAGTTGGAACCCTGGCTCGCGCCAGCCAGCCTTCGCAGGAAGCTCCGATGACGAAACCCAGGTAGAGGGCGCAGCCTCTTTTCTTTTCTTTCTTCATCTTGCTTCACCTCCCATTCCTCCCTCGCCATCGTCTCTGCACCCGCCCACCTTGAGATAGATCCCTTCGCCAATCCTTGTGCCACAAGAACACCAGACCTGATGATTGAAGCCGCCACCATCCCGTCCGCCCCCGCCATGGCAGACTCCTCAAAGGGCCTACAGGCTCTGCGCGAGTCCAAACCCCCTGCCACCGACACCTTCACCTATCTGACCATCATCGGCGAGGTCCTGTCTCCTGAGATTCTGCCAGAGCTCAACGACATTCTGCAAGATGCCCAGCTCACCCAGGACATCGGATGGGACCTGGTCGAGATGCTCGTCCCCGTCCAAGGGAGCGAGCAGTGTCTCGAGACCATTGCGCAGCTGGGCAACCCGCGCGAGGTCATCCTGAAGGTCCTCGAGGTCCTCGAGAAGACCGTCGACGATGCCACAGACGACGAGGACGACGACCAGACCACGGCCACATTCGTCAACCTCGTCGGCATGCTCAGCATCCTCCACAAACGCCTGAACGTCGCGCGGCCCTCTCGCTTCGTCCACACAACCCTCCAGAGCGTCTACCGCACCTACCATCCCCGCAATCCTGAAATGACGGCTGCAGTCATCGCCCTCATCCGCTCCTTGTCAGGCGAAAAGCGACCGCCCCTGCCCACTCGCCAGTCGAGCAACAAGCTCGACACTCCCTTCACATCCAGCGACCCCACGAAGCACGCACCTGACCCGGAGGCGGGGAAGTCCCAACAACTCGCGCCAACCGAGCCGGCCACCACGAAGCGGCTACTGCAGTCCTTCATCACCTGCATAATCGAGGCCTACGTCAACTGCACGAGCATGGAATGGGCCTCCCGCCTGCTCGAGTTCTACAACCCGGAGCGCGTCGTGATCCGGAAAAGCATGTTGCGCGCCTTCAAGGAGGACGACGACTTGTTGGCCAGGGACGCTCTGGTTGGCCAGCTGGTGGTATGTACATGACTTCGTCCGATGTTAGCGTTGCGGACGGACGAACTGCTAACAATAAACTAGGCGCTTGCAGGAGATCTCGGATTAACTCGAGTACATGACCTGTCTGTCAAGGAAATCTTCGAAGGTTCCATCGTTCACAGCCCCCTGTCCATCGATACCGATGCCCTTAGCCCCTCCGCCATCAAGCTTTCCACCGGAGGCGTCTGGTGCCTTGTGGCGTACTGGCTCTTCTCGGCGGAAGTCTTTGATGCGGATTACGAGCAGGTGCAGATGACAATCTTCCCCGACCACAACAAGCTGTTGCAGGGCTTCCTCGGCGATGACCCCCAGACCCGCATCGTGGGCAACCCGGGAACGACGGAGGCGCTGGTCGTGATGGGGCTGTATTTGGAGAACTACAAGCGCATATCGCCATCAGACGGCCATGGCGACTTCATGCCCTACCATCACCTGTTGACGCTGGTCTCCGTCTTCCACCCGTCTCTCTCTGTGCGCAATGTAGCCACGACCCTCGCCGGCCTCATCCTGCACGACGACCCTGACGACAACGACCGCCTGAAGATCTTGGAGGACCTCCTCGAGAATTGCATCTTCTCCGCCCTGCAGGCCTCTGCGGTGACATGGTTGAGAGAGGAGGTGATTATTGCTCAAAAACGCAAGCTTACAAACAGATTCGCGTCAACGGACGCCATTGATACCCTTCAGTATGCATTGTTTCCCAACCTGGCCTTCCTCAAGGACCAAGACGTCACCGCTCTCTGGGAGTACTGGGTGCAGAACTTCCCCTTCCACCTGCAACTCGCCAACTTTGCCTACTTCCTGTTCGCCGGCACCGACTTCCAGCACCTTGTACCAGCCAGCATGCCGGGTGCCGTCGAGCAGCGCTACGTAGAGCCGCTGCTGCATGCTGCCAAGACGCTACAAGCAGCCGTGGAGAAGAAGGAGATTGACGACCAGGGGCAGGGCGGGGAGGTATTTACGCAACTCGAGATCTTGACGATGCGGTTAAAGAGCCTGCCTCTTCAGTAAGCTTCGTGTACATCAGCCGCCGGACATCATGGGAGCCACGGCGCCGGCAAGCCGAATTGCTCTCTGATACAAGGCCTTGCATTTTTGGGCGTGGGATCATGACGGAGTCTCTTATGAATTACGAATCACCTAGGCTGCTGAGCAACGAGCAGCACGCAATTTAAAATCACAGTGCCAAAGCTTGTTGTCCCGATGTGTGATCTTGGATGATGTATGCTCAACGCCGGTGCTTACCTGAGGGGCGGGTTGATTGTGACTATTTCAATAACCGTGGTTTTGCGGGCGCGGGCCACGTTGATACTTTAGGTGTCTCCGTACTGCAAGGGTTGTGTCGGCACCCATCCATCAATCCTAATCGAGACGGCTGGCCGTGGCTTTGCTCGACGTTGCTCGACGTGGTTAAATGAACACGACCATCCTCACCTACTCCCCCACAACCATCCCAAAGGCAATCTTCCTCTCCTTTAACTTTTTCTTCCTTCTCCAGTCCTGTTCCTAATCGGAGCTTCCCGAGGTATTCGTCGATGGCAGCCAGCCTCACTTTGAATCTATAACACGTTACTCCACGTTCAAGTTTACAGCCGAGACCCCGCGCCAGTGCTGTCGTTTCAATACTGCTGTCTGAGCACACACTTTACAGGTTTCTTCAGCGCACAAAGTGTATCTCTGGTTGACTGAGGATGGTCACGTTAGTTGAAGCGTCCATTCGAAAGGCAGCTTGGCAAGTCTGTCTCTCATGTGGGAGTTGAAACCCTTCCATCGGCGACAATGTAATTCTGCAGACCACAAACAGACGGCGACTCATTTTGGTGCATCCGGCGCTGCTCGCACGTGTCGTCTTATCCCCACGCAGGACGTGACGAAGGAGCATCGTGGGGATGGATGCAGTCCAAGCGGGAATGCTACCTCGAGGGTCCGGTTCGGGCCTCCGAGAGCCGCATTGTTTCGCAGGTTGGAAACTCTTGCCGCCCCGTCTTGCTAAGCGGCCAAAGGGCCCCGTAGAGCAGAAGCTTGGCTTGCTGTGGTTGGAACAAGACGTCAAGTGTGGCGAGGGCGTACGTGGCTGTGCTTTATGGACATCCCATCTGCTCAGCCCATTGGCCTGCCAGAAGCCAATTGCAAAGCTGTGGATCTTTGTTGTGGCGCCGTCAACGACACATGTGAGCAATCACGTAAAAGCCGAGAAGGCGACACAGGCCAGGACGTGCAGATTCCGTCGCGCCGCATCCCACGGGGTTTGAGCCAATTTGCTACAGATAGAGGACCGGCAGAGTAGATCCAGTCCCTCAAGCGCCCGCCGCGGTCAACAATGCAACTCCAGTCGTCACTCTTGTGCCTGGCACTGTCCGACAAGAAACGGCCGGCAGTGTGATGATGATGGGCGCGAGGTGTGTGTTGTCAGTAAGGCATGGTATGTATGGTAACGTTCAACACACAAGAGATTGGTGGTGGGTTGATGCAAAGTGTGGTGTCCGGGACAGAGTCTCCGGCCAACCAGATCGCTTACCCCTGCACGGACCAATGCGGTCCAGCCAATGTAAATCTCGGCGCACGGTCCGGAGGGCCACTTTCCATTTGACAGGGATCCACCCTGGCAGGCCAGGCTAGCCCGCGAAGCCTTTTACTGCGTAGTGTGATCGGGAGGTGATGTCATAATGCCAGGGGCTGGAATCTCGCAGCAGCTCAGACTCGCTGCTGCTTTGGAAACGGGCTAGCACTGCGCGGCCGGCTTGCAGAAGCTTGCTTTTTTGGTGTGAAACTCACCCGTACTGAGGCGCTCGAGTCTGGCCCGAACAGGTCTCTGGCGTATGCCGACAATACGCAGGGCGTTGCCGCTGTTCCTTTATTTTCTCCGTCTCCTCGTTGTCTGCGCAGTAGCTGCCCCCAGCTAACGCCCCTGGCTCTGCCGTACGTCAACCTTTGTGGTAGCATGACAACTGGCCAAGCACACCAGTGACGCGAATTCTGCGGTTACATTCTTCGCTCCGAGCAATAATATCTCTTATTGCGGAAGCTCCCTCTTCATGGCGACACTGAATCACCGCGACTAACCCGAACCACGCCATCAACAAATCTCGAAGACCGCCGTAACACATTCGGACAAAATCAACAACCCTAATCGATACCGGTGCTCAATCTCGCAAGAAGCCCGACGCCATCATGGCGAACCCACTCCCGACGGCGAACGTGGCCCTGGGCCAGACGGCAGATTCAGAAGCTGCCTCGACGCCGCAGACCGAGAGTCTTCATATCGACGAGATCAACGACGGTGGCCAGCGAGTGGCCGTGCTCAGAGACGAGAACAACAATATCGTCTACCCGTCCTACGTGCCTCCGGAGATCGATTCCCCTACCAATGCTGCGTCTCCCCGGACACCAAAGTCCGCAAACTTCCCCAGTGCACCTGCCCCGGAAGACACCAAGCCCCGGAAGACAACGTCCGATCCGACAGCTCTCGAGCAGACGACGGCGCCCGCCTCGAACGGGGGCCAGGATCGCCCGCCTATGGACGCAAGATCGAGGACGGAGGCCCCTGGCCGCAAGACGAACCCACGAAATGCGCCGTTCCCCACTGTGCCCAAGCGGGCGGGGACTTCCTACCTCAATAAGGCGATCTGGCAGGCGAACACGCAAGATTCGGATTCGACAAGCTCGAGCGACTCCTCAGATGATGAAGATTCAACGACACCTGCTGAACAGCAGGCTGCCGAGGAAAAGGCCCGAGCCAGAGCAAGGCGTCGGCAAGAAACCGAGGATCGCTACAAGCGGTTCCGTGTTGGAAACGACAACTACAACACCAAGGGCAAGGTCAAGCGAGATGGCCGTCTGAGAATCTCAGTCAAGGAGACGGCAAACACAGGATACCTTGCCAAGGCTCTGGGCCACGCCGTCAAGAGAGTTGTACCGATCCACGAAGGCCAGGAGGACGGGGAAGAAGCCCGACGGCCTGACTTGTCTCGCTTGTCGTCTGCCACCACGGCCACCGATCGCGAGCCGAAGCCGCGGCTGAACATCGTAATCATGGTCATTGGCTCACGTGGCGACGCACAGCCGTTCCTGAAGATTGGAAAGATTCTAAAGGAGGACTACGGACACCGGGTGCGCATTGCGACCCACCCTGCTTTCCGCGAGTTTGTGGAGAAGGACTCCGGCCTCGAGTTCTTCTCCGTCGGTGGCGACCCCTCCGAGTTGATGGCCTTCATGGTCAAGAACCCTGGCATGATCCCCACTCTCGATGCCGTCAAGGCCGGAGACATTGGCCGGCGAAGATCGGCAATGGCAGAGATGTTTGAGGGGTTCTGGAGAGCCTGTATCAATGCGACGGACGACGAAAAGGACGTCCACAACCTCAAGATGATGGGACAGAGGGACCCATTCATTGCCGACGCGATCATTGCCAACCCACCCAGCTTCGCACACGTCCATTGTGCTGAAGCACTCGGTATCCCTCTGCACCTGATGTTCACTTTCCCATACACGCCGACACAAGCATTTCCGCACCCGCTGGCGAGCATCAAAAAGTCCAATGTGGACCCGGGATACACAAACTTCATCTCCTACCCTCTGGTTGAGATGATGGTCTGGCAGGGATTGGGCGATTTGGTCAACGACTTTCGAGTTAAGACACTCGGACTGGACCCGGTCTCGACGCTCTGGGCCCCAGGCGCAACCTACCGATTACACGTACCATTCACGTACCTCTGGAGCCCCGGCCTCGTGCCGAAGCCCCAGGACTGGGGCGACGAGATCGACGTCTCTGGTTTCGTGTTCCTCGACCTGGCCTCGTCTTTCGAGCCGCCCAGCGACTTAGAAAAGTTCCTTGACGCAGGTGACGCCCCCATCTACATTGGGTTCGGGTCAATCGTCGTCGATGACGCCGATCGCTTCACGCAGATGATCTTCGACGCCGTCAAGATGGCGGGGGTCCGCGCTCTGGTGTCCAAGGGATGGGGTGGTCTTGGCGGAGATGAGATGGACGTCCCCGACAACATCTTCATGTTGGAGAACACACCTCACGACTGGCTGTTCCCCCGTGTCAAGGCATGCGTCATCCATGGTGGTGCCGGAACCACTGCCATTGCTCTCAAGTGCGGCAAGCCCACCATGATTGTTCCCTTCTTTGGCGACCAGCATTTCTGGGGCAGTATCCTCTCCAACTGCTCCGCCGGCCCCGAGGCGGTGCCTTACAAGCACCTTACTGCCGAGAAGCTTGCCGAGGGCATCAAGTACTGTCTCACGGAGGAGGCCCAGGAAGGAGCTGGCAAGGTCGCCAAGGACATTGAGCTGGAAGGCGATGGCGCCAAGAACGCGGTGCGATCATTCCACCACCATCTCAACCTGCAAGGCCTGAACTCCATGCGCTGCTCCGTCCTCAGAGACCGGGCCGCGGTCTGGACCCTGAAGAAGACCAATATCAAGCTCAGCGCTCTGGCCGCCGACATCATTGTCGAAGAGGGACAGATTTCGTGGAAGAGGCTTCGGCTGCTTCGCCACATGGAGTGGAACGATTTCGAGGGTCCCGGCGAGCCTGTCACCGGCGTAGCTGGCTCGGTCGCCGGGACGTTGGGAAACGTGTTCGGCGGTGTTGGTAGCGTCCCCTACAAGCTGGCAAAGACATCTCATAAACGAAAAGAGAAGAAGGAAAAGAAGAAGAGGCTCAAGGCGATGAGAGAGAAGCGCACGTCGGCCAAGAACCAGGGCTCGGAAGTCAACGGGCACGCGGAGACAGAGAACGACGTGCCCAAGGCGTTGAACAGGCAAGAAGGCGATTCCAGTGAAAACGAAAACCAGGAAGGCCAGAATGGACAAGCCGAGAAGGGGCCCAAGAAGGACTCTCAAACAAACGGCAACGCAGCCTCAGGACGACCCGCCCAGGGCGACCGCCGCGACACAATGTCCTCGGTCGATACCGCCACGACGGTCGACAACCCCGTCGAAGACTACGCTACTGAGGTTGGCGACGGCGTCGGCAAGACAGCCTCAGCCCTGGCCCGCGCCCCAGTCGACCTCTCCATGGCCCTGGCGCAGGGCTTCCACAACGCACCCCGCCTCTACGGCGACGATACCGTCCGCCGTCCGCCCCGCGTGACGGGCATCCGCTCAGGTCTCAAGGCGGCCGGCAAAGAGTTCGTCTTCGGCATCTACGACGGCACGACCGGCCTCGTCCGCCTGCCTGTGCGCGGGGCCAAGAAGGACGGCGTCAAGGGCTTCGTCAAGGGCACTGGCATGGGCCTGACGGGCTTCGTCCTCAAGGACCTCAGCGCCATCATCAGCCCCGTCGGCTACACCCTCAAGGGCATCGTCAAGCAGACGGAGCGTCACAAGCAGCCGGACCGGGTCGTTCGCCGCGCGCGCATCGTCCAGGGCCAGCGCGAGCGGCGCCAGCTCGGCGACCGCAAGCGGGAGGTCGACAAGGAGGTCATCACGGGCTGGCTGACCATCCGCGAGCTCATGGAGACCCTCGAGGTCGAAGAGAAGAAGAAGGGCATCACGGGCCGGCTGTCCTCCAAGAAGCAGCGCGTCAACCACGCCGCCTTTGAGAGCGTCGACGTCGCCGAGCGCACCCTCGCTGCCATCAGGAAGGGCGAGGACATCAGCACCGTCGTCGGCACGGAGAAGGAGCTGCGCAAGACGGACGAGAAGCGCAAGAGTCCCGCGGCGAGGCACAGCGTTGACACGAGACGGTCGGGGGAGAATGACCGAGGACGCAAGTCTGCGGAGAACCCGCCGAGCACCACAAAGGATGACAGCGCCCTCGTCGAGAACAAGAAGGGCGAGGCGCAGGCGGAGGCTGAGGCGGAGGCAGCGGGCAAGTCTGAGCGGCCGGGTGTTGAGCGCTCGACGTCGTTGCAGGCTTAGCATGCACGCCCACGATACATCGTCCAAATGGCGAATTTTCTTTTGTTGCCCACACAGATACAGAAACTCTTAGGCATGCCCATGGCATGCGTGTTTGGCGTTTGGGATTCTAGACGTTCAAATTATACCCCGTTTTGCTAGTATTGCGAGGGAGTTGTAAGGGAAGCGAAGCGTAGTCACCGTAGTTGGAAATAATCCAGGTAAAAGTAATCAGCTTCAATCACATCATTTGGACTCTCTTGCATTTCAACGTGACCGTGTTGTTTGTATTAGGTATTAGTTACGGATGTGGGTATGATGTTGTGCGTGAGCCCTCGCCACGCCGGGCCCAATTCTATCGGCTATGCGGTCTTTCACTTCTATGCGTCCTCATGCCGACAGGCTTACTTGGAGACCTCCTCACGGAAAACTCGGACTTCCTGGCAGGCTGGGTAATGTTAGCAAGAATCAGCATGCCAAAGCAGAAAAAGACCTACTGGGATTGACGGGTGCACCAGCGGTGACCCAGACGAGAGCTTGGTAGTAGTAGTTGCCGACAAAGGTCCAGCAGACGTGCCAGCGGTAGTACTTTTCCTCGGTGTAGTTGACCTTGTCGGGTACAGCCTTTGAATCGTCTTGGCGACTGTAGATGAAGAGCTCGTTGTCGTCGTCGTCGAAGCCAAAGCTGTAGATGCCCGTGGTGCCCGGAGAGAAGATGGGAATGGCCCCGTTGCTGACCAACTGAAGCTGCAGGTCCAGAGTCGTAGGAACAGGGTCACCGTTGCCGATGGGCAAGTTCCAAATCAGAGGGCCGAGAGTAGGTTGGCTGGAGCTGGTGGTCATATTCCAAAAGTACTCTTGGTGAGTGCCGATTTGCGCGGAGCCATTAGTGCTACGCTCAGGGCAGAGACCAGCTTGGCCAGCTCCAGAGTGGCATGATACGAGGTAGGTCCCCTTGCATGACGGCTCGCTACGAGGCACATACTTGAGGTAGAAGGGCGAAGACTGCGTTGTCTGCTGGGCAGAGACTAGGGCGGCGCCCAGGAGAGCAAGGACGGCGGCGGCCTTCATGTTGTCGATGGGAGAATGGGTCGAACTTGTACGGGCTGGGAGACAGAGGGGAAGTGTTGTTGATGAGGATGGAATATGCGGTGAGTGGAGGGCGGTAAGTTGAGTCTTATACTGAGGAGAATCGTCGGTGTACCTTGACGATGGCTTCGTTGCAAGAATACGAGCTCTGTCGGACAAGGCTAGCCAAAGACGGGTCGCGGATGGTATGTCGTTGGAATGGAGGTGGGAGATGTTCGAGAAGATGGAGGGGTCTAAATAGCGATGGCGGGCAAAGCGAGAAGACGGTGTGCTTCCCTCTGCACACTACTCTTTCGACGACTTGAGCCATGGTTCCTTCTCCGCCATGTCGTCAGTCAAGCGACAGGCAGGAGATCCCAAGGGAGCCGCAACCTTACCGCCGGAACCCCGCTGATCTGCTTTCCTGTGAGGTACATCGCTTCCTCAACTCAGAGGCAGGCAGTTGGGTGCTGTTACCTCAGAGTAGCATGACATCCTGCCAGTCGTATGAGCCGGGCGACCCGGGGCCTTCCCAAATGTCTGTCAGGCTGAAAGGGGAAAACTGAAAGGGAAAGGGAAAGGGAAAGGGAAGCTAAGCTACCTGCTGGGGCGTGTCGATCACCACCCGCCCACAAATCGGCTCCGATGGGCATGGAGCTAGGAGGGAACGAGCCAGTGAGGGAGGCGACCGCTCGTCTCGGTGAAAAAATCTGGGGAAACAGCTGCGCAGCCGGATGTCTGATTTGGATCGTCACACAGGGTCGCACTGCGTCAGCGGCCTTGCTCCACCCGTAGACGACTGATGGCTTCGTCGGACGGCAATCACGCTTGGTGTTCAAGTCATGGCAACCCACAATTTGAGCCACGCCGCTTCGCGTGGATCGAAACCCAACTTCCGCAGTGTGGGTTGATCTGGGATCGATGATTGAAAAGAGGGGAATGGCAGTCTAGAACTGAAGCTTCCTTCAAGAAAAGAAGCATAAAATCTTGTTTGGCTTCTCCCAGTGGCAGGCCGATATCCTCCTCCCTTGCGTCGGCGTCGTGGGTACGCAACGGAGCGCGCCCGCCACATGCACGTCATGGATGCCGGGAACCGCGATTGCGGCTGAACGTCAAATGTCACCCTGGGGGCGATCACAAACACCGCGTTTGCAATTTAGGCATTCGAGACAGAAAGGCGGATTTCCGCTTTGTTTTCCCAGCGTTGAGTATCGCAGGAAATTCAGCCCAAGGGCGTTTGCAAGGGGGGCAAAGAGTGAACACCATGTGTTTGTGAGACATGACGTTGAAACCAGCACTCTGAACACGCGAATGGTGCCGATAGCCCGGCCAAAATGCTTGGCTTCCCGTTACTCTCGAGCGGCTGGCGGACCGAGACATGAGCTTAGCACACGGGTTTAATGAAAGGGCCGAATGACAACAAACGGGGGCGATAGGGCAGTGCAACCCGGGACCAGCAAGCTTTGAGCGGCTGCGGGGAGAATCGCAGGCATCCAAGATTGTTTTTTGGGCCGCCGAACGCTGATCTCCCGTATCCTCCGCACCGGCGAAGGCGATCTCGCGGCCGTTGCTGACAGACGCCGGTTCTGGAGTGAGCAGCGTTGCCGAATGCGGGAAGACATCAAACGCCGCTCGACTCGTCGCAGAATGCTCCCTTTCGGGCTCAGTCTGCCTAGCCTAGTCGAAATGGTCCTGCGGGCTACGTTACGTTACTTTCAAGTTATCATCAAGGTGAGCTAGCTGTCATCAATGGAGTCGTGTTTCTTTTTTTCAAGTTCAAGTATGTACAATGAAGATGTAAATGCCAAGGTATCCAAACAGCCAAAAGGCCCTCATGCATGGTCTATAAGACGTCATCCCCTAACTGCAAACACCAGAGCTGGCAATGGTGTTCAGGTCTGTAGGGACAACACCCGCGATGACAGCATCTAAATCATTGTTAGCATCGAACGCTCACACACTGGCGTGCGTCGACATACCTCTGTAAGACCACCGGTAGTCTCCAAGCTGAGCCTTCCACGACCAAAACACCCAACCCGCGGTGTTCTTCTCGTAGGAGTGCACCTGCGCCGCGAACCACTTCTTGTAAAAGTCCTTTTGCGTGTCCTTGCTCCAGCCGTCCGTGTTCTCGACCGAGTCCGGCGGGCTGATGCTCCACTCGCCGACGATGGTGGGGCCGGAGGAGTCGCTGTTGCGGTTGTCGTTGCACGAGGTCGAGATGTAGTCGGCCTGCGTCACGGGCACGTTGGTCGCCCACTTGAGGTAGCGGTGGTCGTCAAAGGCGGTGAAGTACTTGTCGTCCAGGAACTCGACCGGATTGCCGGAGCCCCAGAGCGTGTTCATCATTTGGATGTGGAAGTAGTTGTTGGCCGAGACGCCGAGGTCCTTCTCGACTTGGCGGATAGCCTATGTGAAGCATGTCAGCGATGTGGTCTCGGGGTATGAGGGGGGGTTGCTCACGTTGTAGGCGTTCTTGTAGAAGGTGCTGCGCATCGAGGGGACGGCCGAGTCCCAACTGGTGGGCTCGTTGACGAGCTCGATCATGCCGACATTGCGCATCTCGTTGTGGTCGTGGGCAAGCTTCCTGAGGTACTGGAGGAACTTGACGGCTCGGCCGTACTGGTAATCGTTGTAGAAGCCGGCGGAGGGCGCGAACTGTTCACGTCAGGTCGGGAGTCTTGTTGTTCACTCAAGGTCATCTTACTTGGCCAGTAAAGGCGTTCTGTGCGACTTGGGCACCGGGGGCGCCGTGGTGGCTTCGAAGATGTCAGCTAAAGAAAACTTGATGTGATTGACACGACTTACTCCAAGATGATGTAGAATCCACGATCGCTGGCCCATCCGCAGAGCTGGATCAAGTACTTCTCGGCTCCCTAGCAAAGGTTAGCCAACACGTCAAGTCCTCCCGCGACGCAACACGAACCCTCGGGAAGTGCTCAGAGTTCTGGTCGACCAACGACTCGTCCAGCCAGTAGCCGAGTGGAATACGGATCGTGTTAATGCCGTAGCCCATCATCTCGTCGAGGTCGGTCTGGGTGATCCACGACCCCCAGTGCTTCTGGAAAGCCGCGTCCGCCTTGTCCTGGCCAATATTCATGACACAGTCGAATTCGGACTTCTGGCCGCCGCAACCCATGTTGGTCCACTCGGTGTTGGCCATCCACGGCTCAAAGACGAAAAGGGAGCCCAGGTTGACGCCCCTGATCTTGCCGGCCGCGGGCATCCAACGCTTGCCGACGCTGTGCGCCTCACCGTCGGTCGTGTTCTGGCCATCGAACAGGCTGAAGCCGCGAGTGTCCAAGAGCTTCTTTGAGCCATCAACGGGCAGCCATGCGTGGGAAAGTTGAGCGGTGGCAGCAAGTGCCAACAATGCAAGACGAACCATGGTGAATAATTGAAGATGGCGATCCAGTTGGGTTGATAGGGATGGAGAACAAGATCCAACGACAAAGCGTGGCGAGACGGGCCGTCTTAACAAGCTTTTCCACACCCTAGCGATGTACGGGACCGAACGATGACCTCAGTAGCCGCCGAGTAGCAACCGAAGCCATTGAGTAAGAAAAGAGATTATTCCAGGGGGCTCAGCCGCGATGCGGTAACAACGGACTGGTTGGGGTCAAGACGCTAGCGCAAATGCCGATCATGAAAGCCTGCTCTCACTCCAGATCTTGGATTTCAATGGACATGTTTCTTCGAATCTATCTCATCAAAGTTGAAGCGTCTAAGGCTATTTGGGGAGGATGCAGGGGGATATTATGGGATCGAATTGCTGGTTCATCCAATACGAGCCAAGGAAGAGGGATGGAAGAAATAGGCTGCCGTTTGTTCCTGCATCCGAGCATCTCGACCAGGTGCAATTGACGGCTGCCTGGAGATATGTCTCTAGCACCCCCCACCATCGTAAAGCCGTAATAGGTTATCCTGCCAAGCTAGGCCTGGCTGAGTGAAGAAGGATTGGCGTGCGACGGCGGGCTAACCCGAGCGAGGTCTGGCCCATCATCCCCTGTCGATGTTTAGCTCCGGCCGCCCAACTTGGAAGGTTGCGAGCCAGCTTGCGGGGGCTGTCTGCTGCACCGTTCAGTGCGATGACTAAGGTTCCAGCGGCCTAGTCAGCGCTTTGCAGTGCAGTGCAGCTTTGGGGGCCGCCGGCACACCTTTTGCCGTCTTGATTCTCCAACTCATCGTCACCCACTCGCCGCTTCTGCCCTCTAGGGTTGTGATGCATTGCTTCTATCACGCGTTGAGGGAAGGTATCGTACGGCTCGGATTCAATGCCCCTATACCAGATGTCAAGGTGGGACTTTGATCTTTGCGAGGGATAGGCAAGCTTGTCCAAGAAAGCGTCCGTGACAAACGCAGTGTACAACCACAGTTGGTTCCTCCTGACGCCCATGTGCACTGACTTGAGAATTTGAACCTGAAGCTCGATTAGCAAACGTGCAATAATGAATGAGTGATGGCTGACCTTGTAAGGCGAGTGAGACTCGCAAGGATTCCCTCCAGGTTCTTGAGTTCGGTTAGAAAGCGCTTTTTCCATGCGAAGTCGTTGGGCTTGTGCAATGAGAAGAGCGGCCGTGTATGGGTCTGTGAAGGCCGCTTTGCGATCTTCATGCTGTGGAAGTTTCCAGAGCACTCGGCGAGGTAGAGTGTCATGGCGTAGACGGTCAATATTGAACTTATCAATAAAAGCAACGGATGTCAAGCGTGGGCTGTTCAGGCATGGAGAAATGCCGGTATATATGTCGCACGGTAAAGAAATCTGGTGTTTTTCGTAGTAGAGCATGAGGGGTGCATGGTCACTATGCAGTTAGAACCGCGAGCACGCCTCAAATCATACCTTCAACTTACGAGAGCTTGGTAAATGAGTAGAACTCCAAAAGAGAGCCCACGGCACTGGCTGTTCTCATGGTAGTGACCACCGTCCTGGCCCAATCTGTCGCGACTTCGGGAGATGGCTGCGGAGTGTTGCGCATAGGTTGCAGCTGAGATGGATTACAGTCTGTTGCGTTGACAGCGTCCGCCCCCCCTTTTTTTTCCCTGCTTATGCAAAAACATGACAAAAAGCCTAATTTTACGCTGTGACGCGCATTTCTCTGCATTGCATGCAAAATGCGTCAAATTCATCACTAATACTTTAATTGCTGCTAATCGTTATAGTCCTAGCAGTATTTAAATATATAACTATATGATAGAGATATAAGGTATATATCTAATACTTCTGCAGTAGTTAATTTGCCTATAGAGGTATTGCTAACCTAGCTAGTCACTTTATCCCTATACTAATTAACTAGCAAAAGGTTTATATTACTATTATTAGAGTTCTTAGCGATATATTGCTAAAGAACAGAAGAAAAAACCTATTATATAATGTTATATATCTATCTAGCATACAGTTTATATAGCTTTAAGCAATATAAAAGCATACTAAAAAGCTTAATATAGTTCTTTAGAGCAAATAGCTTTAGCAGATAATAAGATTAATAACTCTCTTAAAAGCTTAGCTTATTTATAATATTAAGAAAAAGTCTACTGCTATATAGATTATACCTAATTACTTATAGTTTACTGCTAGTTAATATATATCTATAGTTTATTATATTAGATATATTGAGAAAGATGCTAAGCGATAATAATAATATAATAGCGCTTAAAATATTAAATCTACAGCTATTAGCAATTATAATAATACTGCTATTTAAAGACTAAAAGACCTATAAGCTGGCAAGTATTATTAGCTATACTAAATAAACGATTTAACAATATAGATTATAATATAATATCACTAGTAAGGTATAGAGATATAAGATATGCTGCTAGAGTTAATAAAAGATAGAAATATAGCATTATATAGAACTTCTTAAACTGCTATATTACTATAGCAATCTATCTCTTAAAGAGATATAAGATTTCTTACTTAAAGCTTTTAATATCTAAATCAGTTATTCTGCAATTAGTTAACAGCTTTATTAAGCTAGCTAGATAAGCAAGAAGTCTATAGTTATTACTGCTTAACAAAGTGACAACCTATAATATAAGTACTTATACTGTATATAACAATATCACTCTAACTAGCTGGTATTTATTAATAAATCTAGCGTCAATAAGGATACTGAGATATAGAGGACTAAATAGGTGCTAAAAAGGCTTGCTGTGTTTTAAACTGCAGAGATTAATTGTTTTTAGAACTCTTATATATAAATACTGCTAACCCTTATATTAAGCAGTATCTTACACTTAACTATATATTATAGTATAACTAATAGCAATAAGTTCTTTTATTAGCTATAAAAATGCCTTATTTTAAAGTGTAAGTGCTATCTAAAGCTAAACTCTATTATTATTATAGATAACCTCTTTTATTATTATATACTTAAAATCATCTTATTATATATAGTATTAAGTGTAAATATTAAGTTTCTACCTCTATATTCACTAAACTTCAACCTTATTAAAAAGTACTTTAGCAATTTAAAGCAATATATTAAGAAGATATATTTAAAGTAGAATAATAATAAGAACAATATTTAGAATTTTATAAAATATCTATATAACTGCATAATAGAGATTAAATATTATCTACTTCAGATTGAAGGCTATTTTCACTATTTATTTATTAACTTTAATAAAATAGAGTATATATTTAATAATATTAAACTATAAAAGAGTAGATTTACTGCTAATATTAAATATCAGCAAGTAATCTAAATCTTTATTATATATTCACATATAATAGATCTTAATTATATTATTATATAATAGTTAATTATTAAATCTATAATTATAGCTAATAAGATTGCTAAAAGGTTAGCTATAAGCATACTAAAACACAAAAAATATACTATCATTTTGTAAAGGTATTTAGGGGCTACAGGCTACAGTTAGGTCAAACTGATGGAAGAAGCACCTAAAAGGTAGGTATAGTATTGCTGTGCTACTTTTGCTTGCTTCTTCTAAGATCCCCTTTTCCTAACCTTTAGTGAGTCCTTGCTGAGTTCTTGCTGTGGAGGGTTTTATGCCTTAGGCCTATAGGCGTCTCTATACCTTCAGCCTTTATTAGCTAGGTTGTCCCTAGTATTGCTGCTCTATATGCTTAATCCTTTATAATTATTCCCCTTCTAGTTATAGTAGTTCTTACTGTATAGTTAGCCTCTGGTTTAAGGTAGCTGTAGCAGTCTTCTTCTGTCGTCTAGAGCAGCCTCTATCATCCTTCTCTGTTGTCTAGCATAGCAAGTAGCTGTTATATATTTAGCAAAAGCTCTATTATCTATCTAAGCTGTTATTATTATAGTTATTATTAATTAAGGTCTTTTAAACTATATATAAATCTTTTCGTTTTAAACCTTTTTATTAGTTATCTTTAAAAAAAGTAATATTTATTTTTCTCTTTAGTAAATATAGTTATCTAGGTGTTTTATTGCTCTTATTTCCTGCAAACTCACCCTTTATTTAGTGAGGTTTCTTAATATAATATCCTTATAATGTTCTTTATAATAGCTTTATTTTTTATCTTATCATCCCCCTTCTAAATAGATATATTATAAAGCTGTTAATTAAGTTAGATAGCAACTGCTGTTATTAATTTACTGCACTTACTTTCTCACCTTTAGTAGTGCCTGCTATAGTGAATAACTATTGTTCACTTCATCTGATGTTATACCTGCCTCTATAACTGTTTAATAAGGCTTCATAATTATCTATAAAGTGACAGCTTTTCTCTGCTTCAGTTTAGTTCTTCTTTTCCTCACAACAATACATCCTTCTGCATCTTTATATTATATAAGCTTTATTAAGCCTCTATAAACCTTTTATAGACACTTCACTACTTTATAATACTTCTATAACTAATATTATAAGTGCAAAAAGCCTTATTACCTAAATCCTTACTGAATATAGTCTTAATAATTCTAAGCTTAGTGATAGCATATATTAATGCAACTAATCTAATAGCAGTAAGCTTTATATTAGCTGTATGTTATAGCTTTATAAGAGCAGCAAAGTTATTTATACTTACGCCTATAATAAAGATTATATATATAAGTTATACTAGTTGCATAGCGTTAAATGCTGCAGAATAAGTTTAGCAATTATTTAGGGAAGATATAGGCTAACTGTTTTATTTTTAGATTCCTTTCTACTTTATTCTAACTGTTTGCTATTATTAGAACTAAGTTAAATATTGCATTTATCAGATTGAAGCTAGTTATTACTACTAATATAAGATTTACTGCATCTTTACTGCAATTAAGAAGAGTTAGATATTTCTCTAGAATCTCTATAAGTAGTTAGTAAACCTTATTAGCCTTTAGTAGAGCACTAAGAATTATAATAACTAATTAGTAGTTATAAGTGTTAAGAAGAGTATTGCTGCTTATATACAGATATAACTCTAAATATCCTTAGATATAAGTTTTATTCTATAGTCTGCTTTATTTTTACCTTTATACTAATAGGTATTTATAGCTAGCTTGCTAAGCTAAGAACTAAAATAAGATAGATAAGATTGTGAGGCAGATTGAAGATACTCTTTCTTCCTATCTATACAATAAGATCTATATCTTCAAATAGGCTAACTTCCTCAATAAGCTTGCTGACATCTTAATAATATATCTCTTAAAGAGCAATCTTTATATAGCTATATTTCCTTTATAAGATCTTTTAAAGATTTAAAATATCTATATGCTTTATAACACTTATTGCTATACTTTAATTGCAATCTTTAAAACTGTTAGTAGTAGTTTTATGCCCTGCTCTAATTCTTATAAAGATATCAATAAGCATTTAACAGCAGTTTGCTAAAACTTAGTTAATACTGATAATAAGGATGATTCTTTTAGTGAGGGGGATAGCAATAATAACAACTTTAATAGGCTTAGCAATAATCTGCAAAATAGGAATAGCAGCATAACTAGCAATAGTGATAATAGTGAGGATAAAGATAATAAGAATAAAGCTGAGGATAAAGAAGAAGAAGAAGAAGAAGATAAAGATGAAAATAATAATAATAAAAATAGTAAAGAGAATAAAAAGTAGTATTATTAGTGAAACTTTAGTGAGAATATAGTAGATTTCTATAAGATGTTTTTAGTTAGATATCTATAGTTTTATATTGCTTTTATAGGAGGTTTAAGAAGTCTTTGCTAGCATTTTAGCTATCTTGCAGTTAATTAACTTTTCTTATTTTCTTTATACTACTTATTATCCTACTTACAATACAACTTATGCTGCTGCTTCTTAAATTCTATAAAAATTCGCAGAGCATTTGCTAAGTATTCTTCAGGCTCTTAGGTATTATATTCTACTAGCCAGCCCTTCCACTTAACTAAATATAAGAAGCCCTCTAGCGCTTCCCTTTGCAATATAATATCTTCAACCTCTTATTCTTTAAAGTCCTCTTCTAAGTCTAAGAGCAGTCCTTTAGCAAACTTTCAGCTATGCTACAGCTCTAGTAATACAACAGAGAAGATATTATATGCCTAATTATACTTCTCTAGAAGCTATACTCTATAGGCGTTAAAGCTTATAACTTCTATAACTAGTATAGGAATAAATTGCAAGGTAAGCTTTTGCTAACCTTTTGCAAAACAAAAGTTCTTAGTTGAAAGTCTTATAACATCTCTAATATTATATAATTATACTTTTCTTCTAGTATTTACATTTTTAACTTATGCTTTAGTTGCATACTGCTAATTCTTAGCTATCTTTTAGCAAACCTCTATCAGCTTCTTAAGTCTTTCTTTAACCCTCTAAATCTTAAGGTTGATATATAGCAAGCAATAGTTAATTATTCTTAAGTGGTATCCTATAAAGGCTTTAAATAGCAATATGCTGATAGTAGCATATTTGCTATTATTATATAAGAACTCAGCTTCAACTAGCTATATTGCCTATTAGTTATATAAACCTTTGCTAAACTTTAAGAGATATATAGTTAAAGTTTAATATATCCTTTCTATCTGACTGTCTATTTATAAGTGCTATGCTGTAGAGATACACCCTTTTATATCTCAGGCCTTAGTTCAGTCTTATTAGAACTAACTAGTGATCAGTTTGTCTCTGTTGCTAATAATAGCTTCAGGTGTGTTATACTAACACTTAATCTCTTAGTATAAGATCCTCGCTAAGCTTATAGCATCTAGTTACTTAGTTATTACTAAAAATTAGGCTACCTTAGTTATTCTATATATAACTATTAGGATTACATTATAAATAATCCTATTATCTTAGCAACTTTTTAGTAAGCTAGTTAAGAAGTCTAGGGAAATCTATTAGAATAGGTGTGCTAGTAGTTTTAATATTTGCAGCAGTCTATATAGTTTATGCTATAGTATGCATACCTCCTAGCAGTATAAGCACTTAGCGATATATTGCTATACATCCTCTATTAGATATAGCTAATAAAACTTTTATAAGATCAGTTTAGCTATCTTATTTGCCTCTATATACTTTGATCTAGGTGTATTATAGTGGTTTCTTAGGATTTTATAGCAGAGGGATCTTTCTTCTAGGATAATAAATCTTCTTTTGAACTAAAAGATATTATTCTTATTAAGTTAGTATTTTTAGTGTTCTCTAGCATTTCAGCAAACCTTAGCTATAAGATCTCTACAGAAGTAGTCTTTAGTCTGCAGTCTTCTAACTATCTGTTTAAGATCTACGCCTAGTTGCAATATATAAGCTGTTTTATTCTAAATAAGCTTCTTTATTACAGCATATAGAATATATTGTTCTAGTATAATAACTTTAGCTCCCCCTAAGTCTTCTAATATATTGCTAATCTTCTGTAGAGCAGTTAGTATAGTATTTATATATAATTTTAAGTAGGTGATAGCGCTAATATATATATTTTAATGCAGTAGATCATCAGTTCTCTCTATAGGGTAGTGTTAACCTAAAGGTGAAGATCTCTCAACTTTAAAGCTAGCCTTCTGGCAAAGTTCTTACATGCTTTGCTGGACAGCTTAAATATAAGTTTTTATAGTAGCTATAGTCTCTTTAAGCTTAGCAATATATTAGTGATTTATTGCTAAAAGCTAGCTGATAAGCTTAAGCTTTTTTCTAAAAGTGAGAAGTATATTATCTACTTTTGCATCTTCTACTATATAATTAAGATGTTATAATAATCTATCTGCTAGATTTATAACCTCTAACTTATATTGAATTTTAAAATTAAATATAAACAAGCAATAAACCTATTAAGCAAGCCTTCTATGAATATTCTGCGCAGATATAGCAAACACTCCTTTTAGTGCTATATAGTCTATAAGAACTAAGAACTTCTCAAGGAGTCCTTATAGATATTAGGCCTAATAATCCAGACTTTCTATAATTGCTAAGAGCTCTTGCTGCCCTATAGCTTAGCATCTTTCTATGTCTAAAAGCTTCTTTAACTAGAAGGCTACTAAGTATTAAACTATGCTATGCTTCTACAAAAGCATATTGAATGCTGCTTAAGTGGATATATTAGTCTTAACTCTTATTTCTAGCATTAAGTTGTAATATCTTAGTATTAAGGCTTTAGTAAATGCTTTTTAAAGCATTTTAAATGCAGTCTATATCTCCTCTATCTAAATAAAAGCTCTTAACTTTATGCTGTTTTAGCTTCCTTTAAGCATACTATTTATAGGAGTAGTAATATAGGAATATCTTATAATAAACTTATAATAGAAGTTGCAGAATCTTAAGAATATTTATATATCTCTAAAAGACTTTAGCACTAGCTATTTAGCAACTGCTTAGACTTACTTTAGGTCTATCTCTATACTATCTTAAGTAATATAAAACCTTAAGAAGTCTACTTTTATCTAATAAAAGTTATACTTCTTCAGTTTTATAAACAGCTTAGCAGCCTTTAGGCAGCATAAAACAATATAGAGGTCTTTAGTATGCTGCTCTCTTATATCTGAGTAGATAAAAATATTATCTAAGTATACAATATAGCAAGTATCTAAGAGGTTAGTAAGTGCTCAGTAGATATATATCTAAAAAGTTATAGGGGTGTTAATAAGCCTAAATAGCATTACTATATATTCAAAATGCCTATATCTTATTCTAAATGCAGTTTTCTATCTATCTGCCTTATTAATTATAATGCAGTAGTATGCTTTACTTAAATCAATCTTTGAAATAAACTTTATGCTAGTAAGCCTGTCTAAAAGCTTGCTGATTAGTAGTAAAAGATAACAGTTTTTCACTATAATTTCATTTAGTCCTCTATAGTCTATATATAATTATAAACTTCTATCCTTCTTAAGTATAAATAATATAAATGCTCTTATAAAGCTAGTTGAACAATATATATAGCTTGCTGCCTCTATTTCTCAAATATATTTAGTAAGCATTCAAAGTTGTTCTGCTAATATAAAATATATAGGCCTATATAGAGGTTTCTTACTAAGTTTCAGTTTAATATAATGCACTATTCCTTTCAGCCTGAGAACTTTCTTTATGTTTTCTTTATTAAAAATGTTAGCAAAGTCTTAAAGTTCTTTAGAAACTTCTTTTTCTCAGCTTTTACTTAGCAAGCATTTACTTAAAGTTTTAATATCTTTTTTATTAGAGGCTAAAGCGCCTGTTAGATATATAATATAAGCCTGTTAGCTATTCTCTACGATTTCCTAGATAATTACCTCTAGTTTAGTAAGTAAGAAGTATTTATATAACTAGATATATATATAAATATTAATATAAATACCTTTCCACTTTATTAAATCATTAAATAAGAGAATATCTCCTGCTCCTTTAGAGTAGAAGCTTATAATAAAGGCTTAATAAATCTTCTATAGATATCTTTAACTATTTATAAAGAAGAATATAAACTAGTAAACCTTTCTAGCAGGTGTAAGCCTTCTTTAGAAGTCTATTAGTTTAGAGGCTGTAACGTTTATAGCTTTCTTTAATTAAAGTTTCTTAATAAGGTCTTTTTATATAATATCTACTGCTGCGCAGGTATTTATATTAACTTCTAGTTTAACTTTACTAGCTGCTTAAAGTGCTAACGCCTATCTTTTAACAGTTTATTCTATTAGAACTAAAGTGATTTTTAGCATAATACCTCTTAAGGTTGCTTCTATATTTACTTATTTCTTAAGTCTTTAGCATCAATTATATAAGATATTGAAATTATATTAATCCTACCCTATTTTAGGTTAGGGTTCTGATTGCTGTCTGCTAGCTGCACTTAGTTCTCAGTACAGTTAGAGGAAATATATCTATACTTCTTGCAGTTATAATATTAAGGTCTTTAAGAATCAGAAGGTTTACTACTAGAGCTAGGTGTTATGCAGGTGTTTGCTGAGCAGTTATTCTAAAATAGAGTCTCTAGATAGCAATCCTTTTAGTCTGACAACTTAGAAGGCTGCAAACTGCTTTTATGAAGGCAGTCTAAGGAGCTTAAGTGCAGTTGCTTATATAACTTAGAATGTCTAGCAGTTCTTCCTATATACCTCCTTTCTATAATCTCTTATAACCTCTAGGTGTGCAGAGCAATAGTGTATATATCAGTATAGTTAATATCTTACTTAAACAGTTTATCTTTTAAGGTCCTTATAAGGCTCTAAAAGAAGATATATACCTTTATATTACCTATATTTAGCTTGCTGAAGGTTTAATTAATAGACTTCTATTAAGCTTAATATATAATTAGCTTCTTATTATCTTTTTAATAGTACTGCTTTAAGGTATTGCAGTAGTTTTATTCTTAAAGTTTAGGTGTGATATGCTGCCCTCTTATGAAGATTCTAAAGTCTTTCTATTTTAGGTTAACCTCTCTCTCTGAGGTGTCTATAAGCATTTGCTGATATATTTGCTATTCTATTTGCAAAGTATGCTCTATTATACTTATAGCTCACTAGATATACTAGCTATTAGAACAGCTAGAATGATATTTATAGGCTTTTTCTACTGCAATAAGCTAATCTTTTTTTATTATATTTATAGACTTACTAGTAAAGTAGGCTATATTATAGTTTAGAGGTTTCTTAAAAACCTTAAGCGATTATTTAGTAGGCATTTAGTTACTCAGTACAGCAGCAATTAGCTCTTATTAGCTAGCTATTATAGCAATTATCTGCTGCATCAACATTTAGCTAGTTGCTTCTTTTAGCCTTCTAGCTTAAGCTAGCTTATTAGCTGCAGCTATAGATATCTAGCCTTATAGCTTATCTAGTTTATAGGAGGGGGTCTTATAATCCCTATCTTCTTATATATATTTATTGCCTAAGTAGTGAGCATTTAGCGTAGGTAGCCTATCCTCTTTAAA
Organism: Colletotrichum horii; assembly: GCA_027406005.1. Taxonomy (NCBI): domain Eukaryota; kingdom Fungi; phylum Ascomycota; class Sordariomycetes; order Glomerellales; family Glomerellaceae; genus Colletotrichum; species Colletotrichum horii. The sequence goes on along the minus strand of JANVYB010000001.1, from coordinate 2,980,123 downwards.
GCCTTCAGCCTCACTTAAAGTATAGCTTTTTGCTTCCTTTTATTAATTTATATTATCTTCTAATCATTTGCTAAAGTTATCTTCCCTATATAGGTTTATATAAGCTGTTTCACTCTATGCTTAGCAAACACTAAGCATAAGTTTTTCAGCCTGATTAGTAGGTATTGCTTAGATATATAGTGCTATTATTATTACTAACCTTCTTAAATTAAAGTAGAAGTAAAAGAATTATAAAGGTATTTAGAGGCTATAAGCTATAGTTAGATTAAACTGATAGAAGAAATACCTAAAAGGTAGGTATAATATTGCTGCGCTACTTTTGCTTGCTTCTTTTAAGATCCCCTTTTCCCAACCTTCAGCAAATCCTTGCTGAGTTCTCGCTGTGGAGGGTTTTATGCTCTGGGCCTACAGGCGTCTCTATACCTTCAGCCTTTATTGGCTGGGTTGTCCCCAGCATTGCCGCTCTGTGTGCCCAGTCCCTTACACATTTATTATTTTTATTAGTAGCTATATATATATATCAATTTTGCCTATATAACAGCTGAAACGCATTATTAATGCTTATAATGATAATTTATAATAATAATATATCATTATAATTAGAGACTTTAACTATATTTAGAGACTTTAACTGCTTTTAAGAAGTATCAAAATAGACTAAATTATGTTATTTACAGACCTAAAATAACAATAATTCTATTGCTTTTATATATATAGAGCAGCAGTATTAAATCTACAGCTATAGATAGACTTTTCTATAGTTAAACATATTATGCAAAAAAATTGCATATATAGTTAAATTTCATATTACTCTTGCTATATCACTCTTCTTCATTATTCTCTTCTAAGTAATATATTTCTATTAATAATATATCACTTAAGATTTCTATTTAATTATCTTTATCGCCTTACTTAACTTCATCTTATTTAATCTGTAACTATATAAGTAGTATCTGCAATACTAACAGCAGTAGTAATAAAATGAAACTAAAGAGTTCTAAAATGCTTATAAAGTTAGCTATATTTAATAGTAAACAGCTCTATATACACTCACTATATTAACTAACTTCAACTAGCATATTATAGATCTCTTGCTCAATAGATTAATATAGCACTAGGGCGTTAATATGTTAGAATAACTCTAACTTACTTAAAACTAGCGCTATAGAGTTTTCAACTAATGTTGCTATTATCCCTCTTAGTAATCTAATATATATTCTTATATAAATATCTCCTTCTGATTTTTAATAGTTTAAATAAAGTTCAAAATGAAATACTGCTTCAGAAAAAGCATTAAACTGCCCTCTATAATAAGCGCTATTATCTATAAAAGATTTAATTAAATTCCTAATATCTTTAGTAAAATATTAAATAAAACCCTATTTAGTAAACTAAATATCTAGCAACTTATAAATTGCTTATAAGCTACTATCTACTAATTATAGTTTCTATAGCTTCTTTTTGAACTTTTTGTTAATATTATATTGCTTACTATAAATAGATATAAACTATTTAATAAAGCTAGCTACTTAATCTAAAGCTTTTCAGAGTGAATTTAGTACTACTAGTGAGAATAAATAAATCAGAAGCATAATACTTAGTTAATAAATGCTTAAAAGGTTTAATAGCAGAAGAGTTAGCAATAAATACTGTGAGATATTTATATATAGCTAATATGCTAGCAGCAGCAGTAATACTAGCAGCAGCAGCTATATATATAGGTTAAAATATTAAAGATAATAATCTAATACTTCTATATTACTATAAATATTAATAATAGCATTACTATTAGTATTAATTAGGTTAGATCTTAACCTTAATAGTAGAAGTATAGCATTTTCAGCCTTTTCTTCTATTATTACTATTATCTCTTAATTATTATTAACTTTAATAATATTCTTACTTTTCTTGCTTTAGCGTTTCTAATCTTCTATAAACTAGTTATAAAAGATCTCACTAAGCAGTTCTTTAAGTAGTTCTATATTATTAATGCCAGCCTGTCTAGCTATAAAAGCTTTCACTTACTTCTCTATATAGTAAGATTTAATCTTATAGTGCTTTTAGCTTAATATATAATACTAGTTAAACTTCTCATCACTTAAACTATTCTTATATTTCTAGTACTTTAGGCAGATATATATATAGAGAAGTTATTTATATATACTTTCCTTTTGATACTTAATATTTATAGGATTGTTAAGCTTATAATTAATTACCTCTTATATACTAGCTGAAATGCTTATTTAACTACTTTTTTGAGGTATTTATATGCTAGTTACTATACTACTAGAGATTAATATAGCGCTATATTACTACTTAATAGTGAAGTAGACTTCACTTCTCTCTTTAGCTTATTTAAGAGAAGTAATAATATTAACTTATAAAATACTTAGCTAAGTAACCTCTCTAATAGATAGATATACTTAAGTGAAGATTAATATTAGTTTAAATATATTAATAAGCTTCTTCTAAGCAATAATAACAGCAATATTAGTCTTCTTTAGATTATATAAATAAGCTACTTCTGCTTTAAGTTAAGTATTACTATCTGCTTTTTAACTTCTACTATTTATATCTAATATATCAGTAATACTAAATCTATTATATATAATATTTTTAATAGTTAGATTGAGAATAAATAAATTATAACCTTTAAGTGCTAAGCTATAAATAACTTAGATTTAAAGCAGAATAGGTTTATTATTATCTATATTTTCTTCTTTTTTAACTATATTAAGAAATAATATAAATATATTATTAGCATTATAACAAAAAGCTATAAGCATATTATCTGCAAATTAAGTAGTTTAATAAAAAGTTAAGTTAATTAAAGTTAAGTTTAGTTAAAATAGTAATATTAATAAAAATAGAGTATTTTAGAGTTAAATTATTTACAGTAGATCTTTCTTTTGCTTTTTCTGCATTATTATTATTTTTTAGCAAGAAGATGCTTTTAAAGCTTTTTATAATAATAGAAGAGCTATATATATATATTTTCTTTATAATATAAATTTAAAAGCTATTAATTTGTTAGCTTTAAGCTTAAAGTTAGCAATAACAACCTCTTCAGCAGCCTCAGCAGCTTCTTTAGCAGCAGCAGCTTAGTAAGCCCTCTCAGCAGGTGTAATAATCCTAATTAACAGCAAAGCAGAGCATTAAAGAGGATCTCTAGCAGCATCTTATACTAATTATTATATATATTATTATTTCTATATACTGTTAGCAATAGGTGATAGATAATATTTAGATAGGTTATCATCTGCCTGCTGAGGCGTGCAGCAGCGCTTAAGAGGCATCATAATGCCCTCAGATAATAAGATTTAATAAGAATAGATCAATTAAAGCTATCAGAATAGGTTAATTGCCATACTACAAATATCTACATAGCGTTAGGCAAATTTTCATGTATATACAGGGATTATGCGTGCGTAATTTCGGCAAAAAGGGGGGGCGGATGCTGTCAACGCAACAGACTGTACGTGATGACTCGGGCAACTCGTTGATGGTGCAGCGGAGGAGTTGAAGGTGACGCGCAGTCCATTCTAGCGGCTGCACAATGAGACGTTCTCCCTGGAACCGACGACATATCTCGCGGATCGATAGATTCGCAATGTCTTCATCGCTATCTCTGCCGCTCGCCTCTACCGCTGATGAAGCCATGGCTGTGATGCAGGCTGTTAAAAGTTGCTTGTTTATCTGTTGTTGGATTTCACATCCATCTTCGGACCTTCGAAAACCTAGGCGGGTGGGTGCCTACGTGAGCAGCCACGGCCGTCAAGGTGACCCCTGCAACCTTGCTGGCGTGCCCTGTTCGACGCCAGCTCACACCAATAAGAGACACCCACAGCCCCCAATCAAGCAAGTCCAGCAACGACAAGCGCCGATCCACCGGAGAAGGGCCATGATAGTTGCAAGGCATGAAAAGGGAGGCAAGGAACTCATGATCATGCTTATGCTTTTATGAGTCTATAGGTATATAGAAGACAGACGCTTCTAACTAGTACTTATTATCGCGAATGGAGCCGGCTGGTACGAAGTGTGCGGCGCCACGGCGTGTGTCGCGGGAAAAAGCGCCTTTTCCGGGACCCATCCGGCGCCGCTGTTATCCGACCGGCCAGTCCCCACCGGGACGTGTTCTCACCAAGCCGGTGGGCGGGAGGCGGAGCGGCGAGCCCGGTTGTTGACAATGACGAGAACTCACACCTCTGTCTGGTCGTTTCTGAGACGTGCATGATGACAAAGCAGGCCGCAATTTCTGAAGGCTGTACGGATAGCTGAACCAGCTTTCGCTGCTTCATTCTCAGCCAAGACCGCGAAGTCACATTCGTGCAGGCCCCCGCTTTCGCGGCTTCGGTCTTGGCCAAAACCGCGACGTTCGTACAGGCCCTCGCTGTTAAGAATAATAGTAGCTCGGCTTACGAGGACACAAGACCATCAACGCTACACGGATGACAAAACGTGATATCGCCAAGGTCCGTATGAAATAAGCACTATCAATCAGGGGGACGGAGTCGGCCCCGGATCGGAGAATTCTCAAGCTATTGCGGGCTTTTGACGATCATCATATGTATATGTAGGCAGGACAATCGACGAGCTGTTCCAAGTTATCCGTCTTTACATTGATTTCAATCCCAAACACATAGACGTTGTTTTGACATGTGAGGCTATAGTTGTACAAGTTTTCAATATAGCTCTCAAAAGCCAGCCACAATGGGATCCATCGCCAACACCCAAGCCTCCAGGCCTCTGCTCCTCGTAACGTCCTTTCCTGGTGCCGGACACACCGGGCCTCTGCTGCGCGTCGCCGCCGGCCTGGTGCAGCGCGGCTGGGACGTCGCCTACCTCGCCGCCAGCCAATACGAGCCCAAGATCCGCGCCATGGGTGCCGAGTTCTTCGAGGCGCCGGACCCCTTCACCCCCGCCAAGTTCGCCGAACTCGGGTCCCAGCGGGACATCCCCGTCGGCCCGAGACGCTACGCGCACACCATAGGCTGCGTCTTCCTCGACGACCTCCCCGGCAGGACCGAGAGGCTCCAAGAGACGCTCGAGGCCTTGAGGGCGCGCGATCCCGGCAGGCAGATCGTCGTCGTCGAGGACGGGCCGAATATGGCGTCGGTGCCCTGGCGGTACGGCCGCCCCCTCCCGCGGGGCTTCGACGAGTTCCCTCGGACGCTGGGCGTGAGCCCCTGCCCGCTCATCATGCAGAGCGTCGACTGCGCGCCCACGCCCCTCGGCCTGCCGCCCGACACGTCCGACTCGGGCAGGCTCCGCAACGCGGCGCTGAACCAGCTCATCAACGACGGCCCGTTCAAGAAGCTGCACGAGAAGAGGGACGGGGTGTTCCGGTCGCCGGGGTACACGTCGCTGCCAACACATACGGTCAACGACATCTTCTTCGTCGACTATGACCAGGCGCTCCTTCTCTGCTCGCCGAGCCTCGAGTACGACCTGTCCGATAAGCCGTCCACGGTCGGCTTCGCAGGCTGTCTGCCTCGTCCGCCCCTCGGCAAAGACCTGGCATACCCGCCCTGGTGGTCCGAGGTCACGAGCAAGGGCGAGTCCGGGAAGAAGGTCGTGTTCGTCACGCAGGGCACTGTGAACACCGACCCCGAGGACCTCATCCTGCCCACCGTCCAGGGCCTCGCCAACCGCGACGACGTGCTCGTCATCGTCGTCCTGGGCAGCCGGGGCGCGACCCTCGACGTGTCCCTGCTGCCCGCCAACGCGCGCGTGCTCGACTACTTTCCCTACAACGCGGTGCTCGCCCACGCCGACGTGTTCGTCTCCAACGCCGGGTATGGGGGCTTCACGCACGCGGTGGTCAACGGGGTGCCGGCCGTGTTCGCGGGCCAGACGGAGGAGAAGGCCGAGGTGGCGGAGCGCGGGTCGGTGGCAGGCTTCGCGGTGAACCTGAGGACGCAGACGCCCGGCGCCGCGGCGGTGCGCGGGGCGGTGGACAAGGTGCTTGCGGACGGGCGGTACAAGAGGCGTGCGCTGGAGCTGATGGCTGAGAATGAGGGGATGGATTCGCTGGGTGTGATTGAGGAGCGCATTTTGTGGATGATCAAGTAGAGGGCCTTAGATTAAACCTGCGTATTATTAGCATAAGTAGACATCTCAGCTCCGTTATATACATAGATATGGCAGTCTTGATTGCACGTAGGAGTTCGGTGTCTATTGAAGACTCTGTGTAGTCGGCGGGCCTGTCTTCGCGTTCGCGGTCCAGAAAAAGGGTGGCGAAGGTTGCTACTAACAGCGATAATACGATGAATAACTAGAAGCTGCCTTTTCCAGATTCATGCCGAATGAACTGCTTGCGCCGTAAGTTATCAGAGGTGTCTTCCGAAAACAAGATTGACTCGTCGATAATGGATGTTGTCCCGTACCAACAGGCGATCCCATAGCGCACGCAACCTCAGTGAAAGAAATAGAGCGACAGATAAGGTGCAGGCTGTGAGAGAAACTATGTCGGCCTTTTCAAAAGATTTAGACTCAGATACGGAACATGAGATGCTGAGGTGCTAGTGCAAACTGAGCAAAAGGGCCTCCACTCCCGGAGACCATATCGCATGCATGGCCGCAACTCCCCAGACGACTGCTCCGAATGTCAAGACTTGGGCGCACAACAGCACTTTGGCTCAACGCAGGGTCACGACAGCTGGGGCTGAGATGCAGGGCACCTATAAGTGAGACAACGGTCGGTGATAACTAAGCTATTTCGAGTCTGTGTTGGCATTCACTCTACAGCTAGCACTACGCTAGATCTTCAGCTCCTCCAAGATCTCGCATGTAGCCTATTCAGCCTCCAAAGTCTATCTCGAGGTCTATCGCACTTTCAACATGGTAATTGGAACGCATATGCCTTTGCCATAGTTAGCCCATGGGTCTGTGGTTGCATCGTTCTAGATAAAGCCCGGGTGCATGGCTGAGAAGCACGATCCTTCAGGGGTTTGACGAGTAGTTTCTTACAATATAAGGAAGCATCGGACGCAGGTTTTCACGACCGGGCTGGGCTCAAATCCGGACAACAATGGCTGCCGAACATCCAGAAATGCGCAACACCGCGTATCGTGTGGAGCTGGAGGGAGAGTCGAACACCCACGATGAACACAGTCCTCATCCACTCGACGCTGCCAATGCCACTGATTCCTCGACACCTTTTGTACAGGATACCAAGGGGTTCACATCAGTCATCTCGCCTAAGCCTTCGAGTGTGAGCAAGCTTTCGTCCATAGGATGGTTCACACCAGCTGTGATCATCGGGGGCTTCCTCGGAGCGATGATTATCGCGATCGCTAACTACATCTACTTCTACGGGATTGGCGGAGGAGACGGGAGACCCATTGACGAGGTCGGCATATCTCAGGCATGGAACAGTTTTTTCGTCCTAGTTTTTTCACGAGCCTTTTCAACCATCCTGACAGCATCCGCTTCATCAGCATTCGCGCAACTCCTGTGGTGGTATCTACGCCGGAGGTCGCTTCCACTGGAGAAAGTGGAGGCTCTCTTTCAGCTGAATTTCGGTCCGTTTAATTTGTATCAGCTCGGGATATTGAAACTAGTCCCCCTTTTATGGTTCTTTGGATTGCTGCTCCTATTGGTCCCAGTGTCAGCATCACTTCCGGGCGGAAGCCTTGTCGTAGAGCAGGTAGCTCGGAACGCAACCAGTGCAGCATCGATTCCAGCCCTGAATGTCGATTTCCGTGGCAATGGATCAGCAGCCGACCTGTTCAAGTATGCAATGTTCAGCACAATGCCCGATGGCGAGTACAAGTATGTATTTCACATCAATATCTCACCTGAAGCTCGTTGCTAATCAACAGCTAGGATGCCGATCTTGGAGTACTCGGCCATTGGCAAACGGTCCCTACTCGAAGGATCATATCTCACTCGTCCATCACCCTGCGGAGTCAACTGCTCCTATGAAATCCAATTTGCGGCCCCGTCCCTTCAGTGTAAGGACGCAAACCCTGTGTCAACAGCGAAATTGTACTTCAACACAGACCTCAACGACACCTACGCGCAAAACGGATTCTATCGGGCATCTCATTACCCCCACAACCCTGACTTCAAGAGAGTCAACGATCTGTACGAATTTGTCATGGTCTGGGCCGAGAGTGATGGGCAGCGGCAGAATGCTACGTTGCGGGCGCTGAACTGCGTCGCCATGGCGGCCACGTACAATGCGCATGTCAATTACACCAACTCCATTCAGACTATAACTGTGGGTATATCGAACGAGAAACCGCTGAATGCAACGGCGTTGTTTTACCCCAACCTTTTCTACGGCGAGCAACGTGCCAAGGACGGTCCGAATGGCATCGAGTACACAGACACGACTTACACTCATACCAGAGATGAATTGAACGCCTTATTCAACGGCTGTCAGCTTCTCTCTATGGTCGAAACCCTCACAGAGCCGCTCAAGGGGGATGCCGTTTATCTCGGTAAGTTCTCTGCCGTTTCCGTCGCCTAATTATTAAGAGTTCCACCTCGGCCTTCCGTTCTGCGGCACTTTGACTATTGACTAATCTCATCTGACTGCAGGAACCGACGGCTACAACAGGAGCAGTTCTCTAATCCAAGAAACGCCTCTCACGAGGGCAACCTATGACGAACAAACGAAGGACTACACGTACATGGACTACAACCTGTCTCCAGACATTCTTCGCAATCTCATGACCAATGTCTCCCTCTCAATATTCAATGACGGTCAGCACTTGACGTCAACCTCCGTCACAACCAACATCTTCAGGCCAAGTTACGTTTTCAAGTCCCCCTGGAGACTCATTGCAGTGTACGCCGCAGCTTTGATTGTTACTGCCATCTTCTTGCTACTCGGCTTAATTGCCATGTTCCAGAACGGCGTCGCGGCGACTCCTGGAGGCTTCATGCAGATCTTGTGCACCACGACTCATGAACGTGGGACTTTGAATCGGCTGGCGAGACAGGCTTGCTTTGGTGGCAAGGAGGGTATGTCAGAGCATTTGAAGAAACTTAAGGTCAGATTCGGTGAGGTTGTGGATAGGAACGAGGATTTACGGTTTGCGGCATTCGGGACGGAGGAAGAGACGAGCTTGTTGGTTAATGAACGGGCGCATGATGGCATGTAGGGATGAACTGGCACGTCTGACGTGGTGCTCTATTACATTTATGACATCAGCATCATGACTAGGGAAACGAAACGGATCCCATATTTTTCACGTGTGCTAGCTGTCGTTGTCGTCGTTTTCTTTGCCGTCTTCACCGTCCTTATATCCTCGTCGCCCTTGTCGCCGTCCATTTACAGTCGTCCTCAATCAAAGGTAAACTTCAGATCTGTTGAAGTATAGAAAAATTGGCCGCAGAGACACAAAAAGACTAGGTCGTTTCAAACAAAAGACTTCTTTGACTGCCATTTACTCAATATTCATGATTCTCATGCCTCCTGACCACAACTCCACTAGACGACACTCGACTAGCCCGATCAGAAGCGACCCAGCGACATACAATACAAGAAAGACAATGCAATGCCGTCTTGAGTTCAAACTGGCTTACTGGCTTCCTCTCCAAAAGTATAATATCCTCTGTCGAGAGTTTCTGACTCGACCGGCGGCCTCTCGATGATGTTGGGGGAAATCCCCTGCTTCTTGTCTGTTATCAAGCAATAAGGTGTCTGGTTTCCATCGATTTCTCCACTGTTGTTTACTGGGCGGTATGTTGGGCGACGCTTGATACGCTCGACTAGGGATGAATGCAAGACTGCGTCGCACGGAATATCTCGTGTTTCGCCCATGTTGAGGGGGAACATCTGCCAGTGCCAATGGGAAACATAACTGTCGGCTGCGTGTTCTTTGTCGGCGCGGACGGTTTTCCTCTTGAGCTCCCATCGTTTGGCCAAGGGGTAGAACTCTGTTCATGTCAGTCATGCTCTAACATAAGGATAACGCAAGAGCCTCACCCAGAAAGTTCCAAAGGAGGACGGATCCTATGGTGTCACCGAAGCCGAATTTGAGCGGGTCGTGAAGAGACGCGAGTACGGCATTGTCCTTGTGGTACAGGTAACGAATCTTGAAGTCGGTGACCTTTTCCTCAACCCACTGGATTCCTTTACCATCAGGCCAGTAGTCTCTCTCGCCACGTACTCGCTTGTCGGCCTCTTCAATCTCTTGAATCATCCAATACAGGGGGGCCTCGCTCAGTTGGCAAGGCCTCATGCGGTACCTGTGGGAGCAGTAATCGTGTCGGCCGTCACGGCGGCACCTCCCACACTTCTTCTTGGAGCAATATGACTCGGAGTGCTCGGTTTCGCAATCGTTCAAGTCGTCCAAGTCCTTGTGATGCTTTTCGCACTGGCCCCAGTCGTTTCGTCCTTCCTTCTTGTGATCCCTTCTCTGCTTCCGAAGTTTCTTCCAAGACTCCAGGCGCAACCAGACACTGGCTTGCTTATCGTCGGTCCACAGAAAGTCACTGTCGGGGTGCCAGCCGCCACCGACATCGCTATGGTTGCCCGGGAACCAGACTTCCTTGATGTGCTCTTGTCGGATGCCCTGGCTTGCTGTATCCTGATCGAAGAGTGCTGGCTTGAACTTGACGCGGCGCTCGTCGACAGCCACGGCATGCCTGATGATGTCCGCAGTCCCCTGGACTTTGACATTGGCCGTCGTCTTTTTTTCCAAGACGGACACCGAGTTGACGCAGTCCCACAGGCCCAGGAAGAAGACCTTGATGTTGGTCTTGGCCCGTGGCGCCCTCCAACAGAAGGTGTCGCTAAACGCGACCAACTCGCACGTGGCCGCTGTGCACTTCTTTGCAGATTGGTTTGTCTTATAGTCGTTGTGCTGAGACATGTGGTGGTCACCTTTCTTGGCAGCCTTAAACTCACCATTCAGGTGCCGCTGGTAGAGGCGATATGCGAACGGCACCATCTCCTCGTTCCCTTTGCAGAGAAGTCCAACAGTGAAAACCATGCGTGAGAGAAATCTAGCGGTGTATGCCCCGCGACTGAACCCGAACACGTAAATCCTATCGCCCTGTCATCGTTGAAGATTAGTTGAAATACTGGCCAACTCTAGGGCGGCGGCCTACTCACGGGGGCATAGTATTGCATCAGGAAGCGATAGCCGGCAATGACATGCGCGTCGAATGTCGTACCGAGTCCCTGGTCGACCATTTTCCAGAAGCTACTCTTCATCTCGCCGAAGCTGGACTTGTGGACGGTCTTCTCCTTGACATCATATGTGCCAATACCGGCTGAGAACATGTAAGTAACCAGCCGACCTTGAGATACGATTAACGTACTTTGATAGTAGTGATACTGATTGCAGGCATTGCGATCCATCATATTGAGCAATTTGACCACATTCGTATCCTTGTCAGACCCGGTGAACTCGTTTCCAGTGCCATCGAAGAAGAGCACGAGGTTCCGCGGTTCCCGTTCCGGCTTTTTTTCGCCCTCCGGCCCCTCAGTACTGGATGATGACGGGTAGTTTGGCGGCATTGTGACTGAATGATCTGAGGCAAAAGCGTCGCCAGGTGACAGTGAAAATGGGGGCAATCAGAATGCAGTCTCGAGTCAGAATGTTGGCAAGTTATACACCGTGAGTAGCGACTGATCGATTTCCTTGAGACTACTTTATATATACTAACCCATCCTCCTATGTCATTGATGATATCAAACACCGTATCAATATTCACGACGGACCCGGACAAGCAGAGTTAAACAACGTCACCTCTGCGCATTCCGTGGAATCAAATGTCTAATTATCACTGTCGGCTTGACTCACATTGCGCAAAGTCTCAGCCCTGTCTCCAGATCTGAGACCTTCCATCTACCAGCAAACGGGTCAACGTCACCGGAATTAGCTCCTAGAGCATCAAGCTTCAGTGGCTGCCGATCTTCTCTTTAAAAAGCGAAGTTGATTTGCTGCTAAAATGTCTTGTTTTGATCGGCCTTCCAAAGAACCGTCAACTGCTTACCGACTACGGCTGTTCCAGTTTGCCAGTGTCTGAAGGATTTCCGCATCTGGACTTATCCTGCTTTGCGTGATTGACGAAAACGTCACATGCAAATTATCTATGTTTCGGATGTTCAATGTCTCGGTAGACCTTAACCCCCTAGCTTCAAGTACCTGTCGACGTTCGTGGGAAGTTGTCGCCCTGGTCCATCCCCAACTTTTCGCTAGCACCAGTGTCTGACTGAGGTGCCAGTGTCTATGACTTCCACCGCCTTTCCACCAACAAGGTCCCCAGTATCAATTTGTCGCCTCAAAAGACCCAAAACTATTGCACGTTTGCTTCCTTCAGTTAGAGGCAGGAGACGGAGATGGCGGACGAGGAAAACTACGACAATAGAGAAGATAGGACGAAGATGTGTACTTTTCTTTCTCCGATGCCATATAGAACAAGGTTGACAAGAAAACGTTAAACTGTATCGTGAGGCTACCTTGAAGTCGCACCTTTGCGTCGCGTGGAGAATCATGTTTCTCCGATTGAATGTAAACACACATATATACCAGTTCAACTCTCAGGAAAATCCGAAAAGAAAGCATCTGTCACATTTCCAAACCCCAAACGTCACATTTCTAGACTCCGCGCAAGACTTACATACAGCAACGATGGCGTCCCCATTCTCGACCCTTCCTTCAGAGATACGCCACCACATATGGGATATGTTGAGCGATGAGGAAGATTACACAAGTCTTCTTCATATCAACTCCCAGATGAGATCCGATATCCTTGACCGTTTGCCTCACAGACGTGTTTGCTGCAACTGCCGCCTCGGGAAGACAGCTTCCGCTTCCGATAAGGTGCACGACTGCAAGCGTATCAAAATCGACAAGCTGTGCGTCTTTGTCGACTCAGAGTTCAAAAGAGGCTCAGCTATAAGGGTCCAGGCCACCTGGACAGTGGACGAAGGACCTGAGCAACGAGGGGCCCGTCGCAGAGAGTCAATGTGGTCGATCAAGAACGCGCGCTCCGTCTTCGCCAAGGTTCTCAGGCACTACGACCCCAAAGAGGTGGTTGTCTCCATACAGGCTCCTCAAGGTGGAAACCACAGAGCCGCACTTTTCGTCTTGCTCGCAAAGGTCTGCGATGCGGCCGAAGTTGTCGATCGGCTGGGCGATTACACGGGCTCATTCAGCATACATTTCAGCGAGACTAGAAAAGCCGATGGTGGACCAGGTGCACCTTTCTGGGAGGACGACAAAGCTTTGCTTGGGTACGCGCATTGTCCAATTCCAATACGCTTCTACGATTGCATCATGTTGCCTCTGCTCTATGGAACATCGAGAGGCCCCTACGATGCGAAGGTAACCTTCGAACACCCGCCCAAGACGAGGGGCTGGCTCTTCAAAACCACCCCGAGAACACCTGGCCAAGAGGAGCTAGACTGGAGCATTGTGGAGGGCATCATGTGCTTGAGTTATATCAAGGCGAATATCGCCACCAAACGGTCTGAGTGTCTTCCTCAGTTTGCCACGAAGAGACTATCCGGCGAAACCCTGAGATTCAGATGGAACGATTCAAGGCCGAATCCGTGGTGGGAAGCCTGGCGCAGAGCTCATCAAGTCGATTACATGTTAGACCAATTAAAAAAATTCTACAATGGACTGCTCGAGGATCTTTACGAATCGGGCAGCTGTCGCAGGTGTCCGCCTGAAATTGGTCCTCCAGAGTTGAGGGGGTTGAGAAAGTACATCAACTTGTCAATGCCGTTGAGGGAGAGATTCACGCAGCACCCCAAGCCGGAGGGCGACTGGTTTGCACCATCTGTCAGTTTGCTGAAGCATCAGTTTGTCTCCTGGGCTTTGGGTTGTTCTGATAAAGGGTGCACAAAATGCTACATGACATCGGGTCGTCCTCATGGATCGTTCATGGACGACAAGACTTTACTCAGGACTCTTAGGCATAGAGTTACGAAATTGAAGGTCAATGATGCATCTACTATATAGAGAGACATTGAAATGTTGTACTGCCTGTTCTGTTCATCATCTATAGAGATGGAGACATAGTTCCTTTCAATGTAACATCCTTCGGCCATCGATAGCATGAATAGAGAACTCAACAACATTTTACATACTCTCGGGCATCAAGGCCGTGTTTAAACAGATGACTTCGGGGTAAATGTGAGGGGCACATCGGGAGGACTCTGAGCAATAATATCCTGCACAAACTGGCCCAGCGTGGTGTCAATAGGAGTGTTGCTCGGAGTCCAGCCAAGCTCAACTGGCAACCGCTCGTTCCCTATAGATACTTAGAACATGTCGAGAACCCATGTGCAACCAGAATCACTTACTAAAGAAGTACTCCATGAATGACCTGTTCGCTACCGGGTTGTCTGGATGGCCAAAAATGGCCAGCATGAAGGCGTTCTCGCCGACGATGACTGGAATCTGTTCTTGGGTGATAGAGAAGCCTGGGTTGATCTCGCTCATGTCAAGGGCATGTCTGGCACGAGCGTTGGCTATGATGGACGTGTTGATGGCCTGCTCGTCTCCAAAGTAGCCGACAAAGTTGTCAAAGGTTCCCTTGTCAAAGGAGTTTGTGGGGTCGAAGACGGCATCGCGGCGGGAGAGACTGCCGTCGTGTTCGATGACGTTGTGGGCATGGAGCATCTCGAGGTCGAAGAACTGTTACGGCTTTGGTCAGCCCACGTTCTCAAGGCGCGATGCAGGTGCTTCTCTTACCGTGGCGTTGGGAACGGGGTTGACTACAAGAGCGTTCTCAAAAATGTTGAGAGCGCGGGATTCGGCCACGTTCAATGCATCCTTCACCCCCTTTGTGAGCTTGTCGAGTGTAATGTTTCGACCGTCGTGGGGCACGAAGCCGTGGTTTGCGAGAGTGTTCATCGTCGGGCATGGGGAACGCTCTGTGTAGACTCTGTTAGCACGTTCGAGTGTCCCGGTTGAGGAACATTCAGACATACGATCGCCGGGTCCCGGAGCTTTCCAGAAGAAATGATTCGGCGTTAGACGTCCGGTTCCATTTCCAGACTTGATTACCGGCGGCCGGATTGAGTGTCCCAAGCCAGAGTTGGCAAAGTGAGGGAAGCTATAGGCCAAAGGGGCCAGACCCATGATGACCATGGAAGAAAGATGCATTGTGGAACTGATCTTAGGGATAGTTTGGAAGACGACTGATATGCTTGAGTCTGTAGTCTGCAAGAACGATGCTTCGATACTCAATGACAGCAACATCTCAAACAACAGGTAAGCCTTTATATCAATCATTCAAACATTCTACTTTCACGCCGAGCACCACGCCTCCCTTCCATCATCGAATCAAATCTTGCCTATTTCCTAGCAAAACCTCAACATGGCGATGCTTAAAATTGCTTCTTGGCGCAATTGGAGTTAGCATTGTGTTGACGAGGCCATCACTAGCCACTGATCCGCCCGACTGCGAAAACGAGAACGAGCCACGAGAACGAGCCTCACAGACAGGATCACGTATCGAATTTCGACGAAACCAAACGTCATGGATATGAACCCTTCAGATGTGGCTGTGATGGCAGATCATTCTTCCTCGCAGGATCTTTTTATATCGTTCTTGATATATCGCACATCGATAACACCGTCAATCGAGTCTGCGATTCAGCTAGACCCGCTGTTTGTCCCCCTCGAGCGATGACTTGCCTGATGAGCGAGTAGCTTGGGATGACGGACAGTAAGATACAAAACGGCAATGACTTGCTGCGCAGACACGATCTTCTCAACGTGACTCATTCGACGGGTGGAATGGCCGGCTCGTCTTGGGGAGAAAAGAAGGCTAACAGCGGGGAGGTAGGCAGAGATCTTTGATCCGTTCGGGTACTCTGCAGTAGCCGTTGGTACCTGAGCAGGGATGTTCGCCCACCGCCTGTTTCAAAAGCTCGAATATCTGCGCCTCTAATTGTCATCCCCTCTTCGCTCGAATCCGCTTTGCATCTCAGAAATTCGTATACCGCAGAGAGGGCCGGGCCAGACAGAAAGGCCGTTGCCAGCTCACCGCAGACACGTGGCACACCGCCCCGGAGGCGAACGCACCATTTGTGCGTGCCCAGCTGAGGCTGACGGTGTTCGTCGAAAGTCCGCAGCTGCTTCTCGAAGCGAACATCGGACAACGGTTCTGCACTTTAAAAAGGAGCTGAACCCTGGAAGCAAAGCATGGTTGCCCAGGACAATACGGACACTGCTGACGTCTTGGACGGAAGCCAGGCTTGGAAACCTTGGAAGAGCTCGGGCGATCAGTTCGGGCGGTCACGTGCCGATAAGAGCTACAGCAACAGCAGCTGGACACTAACCCGTTGCCCTCAAGTGGCCTATCGATAGGCTGGGCTCCACCACACCCGCTGCCCGTTGCCCGCTGTGGAGCCAGGATTCGGCGCCAAGGGCGACCCGGTTACCCCGCGCAACCACGCTGCAGGTCCGGCTGGGTTGTCAGCGACCACCTGGTAAGCTCACAGACAGGACGAACCCACTCTCTTTTTCTCTTGGAGAAATCTAGTCTCTCGTCACTAAGGTAGTGACACAAGTCTTCGGGTTCATCCTGAAGATTTTCTTTGTTCCCAACCTCCCGACACCTTATTTTTCCCTGGGGGTAGGGCGCATATTGTGCTTCAAACATTCCAGCGCAGACGCCAACACCGAAACTTCCCCCACTTGCACCTCCGGCCGGCTCACTGACCGACTTTCAGGAAACCGCCCAACCCACCCAAACGATAAACCCAATCATTCCTCGGGGTCCCTTTCCCTTTGAGGATCTCGAGAGTCGGCCGCGATAAAGACGCCATACGGTTTCCCGCATTCTTCAACACCTCCCACCCGCGTCTGACGGACTCCTCCGCTCGTCGTCGCCATCATGGCGCCGGCAGAAGGGTTCTCGGCGCCGGGCGTCGCGACCTACGACTCCAACACCATGACGGTCGGCGACGGAACCTGGGACTTTGAGAAGAACACCTTCTTGCTGCCCAACCTCCAAGGTCTCAATTTTGAGACGATGCAATACAATGGTGAATTCGTCCCGGCCGGGTTTTCGACCATGACACTCCACTAACACAGACCACCCTAGGCATGGGCAATCGCTTCTCGACAGTTGCTCAGTACCACACCCTCATTCTCGCTCACGGTGTCATGGGAGCCATCGTCTTCCTTGTCCTCGTCCCGTTCTCCGTCTTGACGGTTCGATTCTACACAAGAAAGCCCGGTTACGCCGTACCCTACCACGCCCAGCTCCAGATCCTAGGAGCGCTCTTGCTCGTCGCCGTGTTCACCTTGGGCTGGTTCGCCGTCGGCCCCGAACGAAGCTGGACGAACCCGCACCACGCCATCGGCCTGGCAATCTTCATCATGTTTCTCCTGCAGATCATCGGCGGCCGGCTTGTGAGGAACATCAGGGGACGCTCGCTCAGAAAGATGTTTCATCGATGGAGCGGACGGCTCATCGCACTTCTTGGTCTCATTCAGGTGCCTCTCGGATTGACGCTCTACGGTTCCCCAAAGTACACATTCATCCTCTACTCCCTATGGGTCGCCTTCTTGCTCTTGCTCTATTTCATCCTCAGTTACCGCGCCGAGGGCGATGACCGGGGCCGGGAGACGTACATCAGTGGAGGACGGTCCGAGGGGCCGAGCGGCGTGTCTTACGACTCGGAGTACTACAGTGATGTCCACACGGAGAAGACCAGGAGCAACAGATGGGTGGCGCCTCTCGCGGCTGGTGCCACCCTGGCTGCCTTGTTCAGTCGCAAGAAGCACAAGGAGAAGGAGAGGGAGCTCAGCCGGGAAAGATCACGATCGCGAAGCCGCAGTCGTCCTCCAGAGGTCATCGGTTCCAGACGGGGCTCGCAGAGTTACCTACCCTCGCGCAGAGATTCCGCAAGCTACTTTGAGAGCGAAAAGTACACCGACATCGATTCGCGCCGGGATGACAAGAAGAAGGAAGGCGGCGGCTTCATGAAGACATTGTTCGGTGTCGGTGCCGGTATTGGCGCAGGAAAGCTTCTGTCCAACCTGATGAAGAAGAAGGAAAAGAGCCGACCGCACGACGAGGAATACTCTGCCGTCTCGACCGAAACTCCTCAACGCCGCCGCCCAAGTCGAAGCTACCCCGCCCAGAGTGAGTTCACCGACTACACGGACTGGACCGAAGACACCCCGCCGCCCGCACGGAGACCCCGCGAGGGTTCCATTCTGCCGCCCCCTGGAAACCCCGTCATGGCCGCTCAAGCTCTCAGCGCCGCCGAGTCTCGCACGAACCGGCCCCCTCACGCCAGGACCAGGTCCCAGTACAGCTTCGAAGATTCCGAGTACTCGTCGTATGTGAGCCCGTCTAGACGTAGGGATGAGCCGCCGCCCTCGGGCGGGGCCGGTAAGGGCATCTTGGCTGGTCTGGGCTTGGGATGGTTCGCCAAGAAGATGGCCGACCGCAAGAACAAGAAGGCCGAAGAGCAGAGAATCAGGGACGAGGAGGAGATGAGGTCAGGCGTTTCGGGCTCAAGATACACGGGAGACGGCATGTCCTCCCCGTCCCGCGACAGACGCTCCTCTCGCCGCGCCAGTGGTGGACGCCGCCCGAGACCCCCCATGTCCGCCCTCAGTACAGAGATCACCGAGTTGACCGAATCCTCCGAGCTTGAGCCCCGTCCTTCCGGAACCGGCTACGGAGGGGGCCCACCGATGCCGCCGTATTCCGCCCGCCCCCCGAGAACGCCTCCCGGTGCAGGTGCCGGCTATCCCGACTCCGTCAGCATGCCTGCGATGCCGCCAGACCCGCAGGGCATCCTCAGCCGTGACTCCGAGAATGACGTCTACGGATCGCCCAGCGGCCGACCGCAGCGCCGCGATTCTGCCAAACGCAGGAGGGCTGGCGATGAGGCGGCAGCGGCCGCAGTCGCCTCGGCGAGTGCCCTCGCAGCCAAGGAGGAGCAGCGTCGTCGCGCAGAGTCTGAGCGCTTCGGCCAATCCACTCTGGCGCCCGTCAGCGTCAAGGTCAAGGTCCACGACGACAAGGACCGCAACGTCACGCTGCGCAGGCTGACCGAGGAAGAAGCCGCCGCATCCAAGCGCGACCACCGAAGACGGCGTGGCACCTCGGTGAGCAGTCTCTCCGGCACCGACGTCGGCAGCGGACGCCGCTACCGCCGTGATTCGAGCCAGAGGAGAGCAGAGGCGGCAGCCGAGCAGATGGCCGAGGCAGGCGACGCCCTCCCGCCCACCAACCCAGCTTTCGCGGCGGGCCGGAAACCCAAGGACTCGGCCTACTACTCCGGACCGACCGGCGCAAACCCTTCTGTCTCTAGCATCGGCAGCGAGCACACGCACGGCACCTGGAGCCAGATGAGCCCCTCGCCCGCCGTACCCCCCGCCGGCCTGAACCCCACGGGATCCGCCGCGGAACACAACCGGAGGAGAAGGAGACAGGAGCGAAGACGGAGCAGCACGAGCCGCCCGCCGGCGGGAGGAGTGGACATGTACGACTAGACCGCCGGTCAACAGCGACGGCGACGGCGTTCACGACCGACACGACACTTTTGATGTAACACACCCCCGCCCGGGCGGTAAGTATGACCATGGTCCTTTCTTGGCATTGGGTTGGCTGCTGTCCCATCTTTGAATTGCGATATTTCAGGAAAGACTGGCACTCCAGCTATGTCGACACGACTGCTTATCCCTTCCCTTCTCCTTCTTCATGGTTGACGGCACAAAGTACAAAAAAGATTGCATTGGGTCGGGTGTTCCTGCTGTCGCAGGCAGGCCCCGAAAGGAGTTTACGGGTGTGGAATTCTTGCCTGTGTTTTGTTTTCTTTCTCGGACTCGTCGTCTGCTTTACCTTAAAAGGGATGGCATCTATCTTATAACGGTTGGAGCATGTCGCGCGATTTTCCCTCCAAACGACTCTCACGAGTTCCACGGAAACGAAAGCAAGCCTGAGTTTGTATGTATGTATGAAAGAATACGAACATCTCTCGATGGATGATTGTACGAAAGACAACGCGGGTATTTGTGGATAATTGGAGAGCTCGTTACCATCATGATGATTCCTGTGCAAAGATATGACTGAAAAAATGTGATTCATAATGGTATGTCGTATTGGCTGCGTGCCTCGTCATTCTAAGCAGACTTGTGCTGCTTCTGTGTATGGTCTACGTCTCATGACTCCCCTTACATCATTCTAAGGTGTCTGATGGGGTGAAAAACACGGATCCTGCCTTCAATTTTCCCGATTGTTCCAAGGCCTCGCGCTGTCGTTAAAAAAAAGAAAAGGTTGGCGGAGCCCTTCCACCGTCGTTGTAGGTATACCCAAAACTCCTTGCATGTTTCCAATGTTCCAAACCAATCTGGGATGCCACCCGCCTGTGACTCCTCCAGTCCCAACGCCAAACGAGTGAAATTGAGCCGAGCGGTCTAGTACTCGGCACCTCCAAAATTCTTGTTTCTCGTGAGTGTCGCGCGCTTGATGCTGACGCGCGGGAGCTGCTCAAAGCTCTTGTTGCGGGCATGGCCCGTTCCTGGGCGACTGCGTCCACCTGTGGAATCGCCCTCCTCTGCGGCGACCATGGCGTCCGCGGGGAGGGACGAGCTTTCCTTGATAGCTGCCACGAAGAAGGACGAGACAAGCACGGCGATACCTCCCAGGGCCAGAACGATGGCCATGGAGTGGTCGCCGGGAGTGCCGCGGGGCTTCTGCCAGATCTTGAAGATGACACTGGAGCCGACGGTGGCGATGATCTGCGGCGCGGCGATGGCCATGTTGTGAATGCCGAGGATGACGCCCGCCTGGTCCGTCTCCTCGCCCTCGCTGAGGATGGATCGGTCGGAGTCGGCAATGGAGTTGAGGGACGGGGACGCCGGGCCATCTGAGCGCCTGCTGGGGCTCATGTGCCGTTGTCTCGCGGCACGCAGCACTGCGTCTCGACGGCTAATCTCGGCGCTAATGATAGCCCACGGAGCCCACAGAGTCATGGCCCAAGTGATGCCGACCAGGCCGATCAATGCAGTCGCTGCTTCGACAGTGCGCACGATGACGGTGCAGAACATGGCACCTGCGAAGAGCCACAGCGACATGAACCAAGCTCTCTTGAGCGTGAAGCCTGGGATCTGGAGACGATCTAGGAAAGATGGCTTCTCGCTGTCAAAGTCCTTCGGAGCAGCGTCCGTCTCCCCCGGCACGTCACAGAGGACGGGGTGGCTATCGTAGGTAGGAGCGATAAAGAAGGGCAGGAAGACGTTTGTGGCCAAGCTGACGATGGAGTTGATGAGGAGAGCAAACGTTCCGACCCTTGTCGCCTGCTCATACAGTTTGTCGAGCTCTTCAGGAGCCATGTGCGGGTTCTTCTCGAGGAAGGGCTCGACGTAGATCTCGCCAATGTACGAGGAGGTGTAGAATAGCAAGGGGAAGAAGCCGACCCAAGCGCAGAATTGAACCTGGCAGACTCTCATAACCTGAGGCGGCAGACGCTTGATGGAGGTAAAGATCTTGCCAAAGAATGAAAGGACGCCAGCCTTGCTCTGCGCCGGCGGGCCCTCGAGTCGGGGGTCCCGTTCGTGGATCAGTGTTGTGCTTACTAGGATGGTTGACGCCAAGGCGATGCTGGCGATGGCGCATAGTACCTTGAACTGAGTGTCACCCAAGAACCAGACGTATTTCGGCAGGTCGACATAGCCCGCAATGTATCCGATGATGTTGCCGAAACCGGTAATGCGACTTGCCATGGCATTGGCCGCCTCCTGTTGGTGAGCCGGTGCGCAGTCCACGATGAAGGCTCGGATGGCGGCCTGCACGGTGTTGATGGCGAAATCGAGTACGTAGATGCCAACCACGGCGACGCAAATGATGGCGGTCTTGACCCCCTGTGACTCCGGATCGGCTCCAAAGATTCCCAAAAAGCCGCCGACGATTTCCCTTGTCCAAGCCAAGAACATCAGGGACACCATTGTAGCGATGGCCCCGCCGACCATAAATGGTTTCCGCTTTCCCCACGGCAGTCGGCAGTTGTCGCTCAGCATGCCGACGTAGGGCTGAACCAACGTACCGGTAAGCGGACCTGCAATCCACACCAAAGCCATCAACGACTTGCTGAGGCCAAGAGAGAGCAAATAAGGTGATCCATTGGACAGTTCGACGGACCATGCGATCTGCAGGCCGCCGATGCTGATGGTAAGGAGGATGAGGTACCAGACGCTCTTTGTCTGCTGCAAGTCGTCCTGCTCCCCCATGACTGTGTTGCCGTCGGTGAAGCCATCGTCGTCGCTGCTCGGAGACAGAAGCGGAGACCGTTCGCTGGCGATTCCCTTGTCTCGCCCTGTCGAGCCGTTTCGAGCTGTGCTGCCAGACAACGTGCGAGTCTGAGTGCTGTTCGTCTTGGACGGAAGATTGCTCTGATCGATGTTGGGCAAAGGTCGCCCCCTTCTAGGGGATTGAGCTTTTGAAGAAGTCATGTTGGACGGGCAGATATCGGAGTGAAGCTATTCAGTTCGGACCAGGCCCACTAGCGGGGCATCGAAGGTCGGTTCGTGTCAACTCGGGGGGTTCGTTTCGGATGCAAGAGACAGTTCGGTGGGTTCGTTGGCTGCGTTAGTCAATGATAGGTCATGAAAGACTATTTAAACAGCGGGTTCAATTGTTCGCGAGAGTGGGAAAGGGAACCGAGGTGGCCAAGTCAGGCAAAAAGACGCTGTGCTTGTGCCGTCACGCGGTCAAGTAGGAGGATGCCACGAGACCCCTCGGGCTGGCTGGCAGGTACGGACGGGAGTGAGTCGATTTCTGACGATGACAGTTCTGGCAGCAGAGGGCTGCGTCATTCGCTGGATGCAAACTGCGCCCTGGCGGAATGACCAACTAAAAATGTAGGTCGGTTCCTGATTCGAGCCCAGGATATGCGGTTGAGCCTGGCACGGGCGAATTACAGAACCGGCGTCGGGTTGGACTGGCACTGGCGGAATTCGATGTAAGGGGTGGAAGCGTGCTGCGTGCGACGTGCAGCTGAGTGGTGCAAAGCCGAGGGAGAGCCGTCGTGCAGCTGTTGGGCCGGGCTGATGGGGGTCTTGAGCCGTCCGCCTGCGTGGATCGCGACTGTGTCTTTGCTGGTTAGGCTGGCCGGATACACACGTGTTGGCGATGCGAGCGCAGCTAGTCGGTTTGTGTCGGTCGTCGGTGGGCTGTTTCGAGACACGCGACCCTGAGCTGAGGTCGAGGGTGGGAAAGGTCTTTGTATTTATTTGATGGAGACGGGAGGTAGACACGGCGCAACTCCGTGGCGGAACCGGTGGAAGCTTCCACTGAGTGGCAGAACAAGGCGGGTGTTCCGAGAAGCAGAGAGGGGCTTGGAAGTTGGGGGACAAGCGACAGCTGGTCACGATGGCATCGCACAGCGAGTGAGAGACACCTTGCTTGCCTGCTGCCGGGGCATCATGCCCAGGGTACCCCCGCAAAACAGTACGTCATGGCTGTGAGGTAGCTCCCTTCCTCCGCCCCCGTTGTCACCGCCGTCTAGGTGCCACCTCAGACTCCGAAATGCGTACCACATTGTCTCTCGCAGTCTGCGCAACATGTCTCCTCTTACGGGCCGTGACAAACAGATGCTATTCATGGCCCCCGGGTTTACGTACAATCATCAAGCCAGCGCGGCCCCGTGTGTCAGCAGCAAGGCCTCCCTCGTTCGTGTGGGCGCTGCGAAATAAACATCTTCAAGCAAGGTACGGACGGTAGGGCAGGGCACAATCTCAATCTCACCTCGGCTTCAGCCAGAGTCGCTTTCGTGTGGTGGAACAGCAGCAACCCCCCGGCTGACGGTGCCATCCACCCGGCTATTCGTACTCACGCTGAGAGAATCCTCACGAGGATCTGGTCAAGTGTCACCCCAGGCTGCCCAACAACGCTGCCGCACTCCCGACCGCTCTCCCCAGGTGTCAGATGTCTTACCGCCGTGGGTGCCATCCTCGACACCCTCAGCGAACTGGACGTCTTCTCCAGGTTTCCAGGCTCCCGACCGCTGCCCTGCGCTGGGGAAAAGAATGGGTACCTACCTCTTGGTTGGTGCTTGCACCGGTTCCCAGCGTCTCGTCGCAGCTGCACCCGCCCGCCCCAGAGTTGCCCGCGATCGAGACCCGTTGGAGTGTGGGCATGGGGAAGACACGTGCCATGTCATTATGAAATCATCTGCGGGAGATGCAATAAGCGAAGCCCATCTACGCATGGCCATCACCTAAGCGAGCCTATCGACTTATCAGGAGTCCCTTGCGTCCAGATGAACGGGCTAACCACTTCTGGGACGTTCGAAGCTCAAACACTGGGCCTCCAGTACCGGTACTTCAAGATCGACGCTTGGCGGCCGCTGTTCCGTCCAAAAGGCACTGACACCTGCCCGCCCCCAATTGTAGAGCTACCACCCCGCCGCGACTACGCAACGTCAAACATCCACGGCCAATCAGCGGACGGGTACAGAGCCACCGCGGTGCATTGTTGCAGCCTCCGAGAAGTGGCTGGCTCCCGTCCGTCTCTGTCTTGCTATTGCTGCACCTACCGACCTTACCTACCTGCGCCTGCATCTCGAGTGGACACCTTTGCGAATGCCATCTCGACCTTGAGGCCCGGCGAAATCGATACATTGCGCCCTCACTCGTCGCCGCCTCACACGACTCCGCGGCGGACGATTCCTCGACACCTGCGACGCCTGTCGAGCTGGCTTGTTCATGATCGCCATCCGCAACCCTCGGAGCTCATGTGCGACCCGCCGGTCAGCCTGCTTCCCTCTTGATTCTGGATCTTACTCTGTCACCAACCCGTGAGCGCCGCAATTACCGCACCGAACCTTTGCTTCAACATGTTTTCCGCCTCCGATCTCGCAGGGACGGCCCTGCGCATCGTCCGTACGTTGCCATGGCACAACAGCCATCCACCTCACGAGAGAACGCGCAAACTGACGATCCCCAGAACGTGCGGCCGAAGAAGGCGATCCCGAAAGTACGCTGCCGAAGCTGCCCATCTCCCGCCCTGCCGACTGCGACTGACTGTATAATCCAGGTTCCGATGGCTCTCAGAAGGAAATCTTCGCCGCATGGGCGCTCTTCATTTCTATCATGCTGCTCATCATTGCGTTCCTCACAAGCTACTTTCTCCAAGAGAGGAAGATTGAAGCGGTCCACGAAACCGTCATTTCCATCTTCGCCGGTTCGTCACCTTCTCCCCATGCGCAGACTGTATCCCGAGATGATCTAACCCTAGCGTCTAGGTATGACTGTCGGGCTTCTCCTGCTCGTAACCTCTGGCGACTCGATTCGAAACCTCATCAGCTTCGACTACCAAATCTTTTTCAACCTCTTACTGCCTCCAATTATCCTGGCGTCGGGATACGAACTCCACCAAGCCAACTTTTTCCGAAACATGGGCACGATCTTGACATTCGCTTTTGCCGGAACGTTCCTGTCGGCGGTGGTCATTGGCCTCATACTGTGGCTCTACGCGCTCACCGGAGTCGAGTCCATCAGCATGTCGTTCGTTGACGCTATTTCTGTGGGAGCCACCCTGTCAGCCACTGACCCTGTGACCATCTTGGCCATCTTCAACTCCTACAAGGTCGATCCGAAGCTCTATACCATCATCTTCGGCGAATCAATTTTGAATGACGCTATTGCCATTGTCATCTTCGAGACGGCGCAAAAGTACAAAAAGGGCGACGCCTCTAAGCTGGGCTTGTTGAGCTTCTTCGAGGGTATCGGCATCTTCTTGATTGTCTTCTTCGGCAGCATGTTGATCGGCGTTCTCGTCGGTGTCATGACGGCACTGCTTTTGAAGCTGACTTACATCCGCCGCTACCCGAAGACAGAGAGCTGTTTGGTTGTGCTGATTGCGTACGCCACGTACTTCTTCTCTCACGGCATACACATGTCTGGTAAGTTGACCCGACGAATGCTCTCTCGTTTCGGCGCTGACCCTCTGTAGGTATCGTGTCTTTGCTGTTTTGCGGTATCACGCTGAAGCATTATGCCTATTTCAACATGTCGAGGCGGACACAGCTCACCACCAAGTTCATTTTCCAGATCCTGGCACAGCTGTCAGAGAACTTCATATTCATCTACCTCGGCCTTGCCCTGTTCACAGATAATGCGCTGCAGTTCCGACCTCTGCTCATCATCATCACCGTCGCAGCCGTCTGCGCTGCGCGATGGGTCGCCGTGTTCCCGCTGTCCCGCGCCATCAACTGGGTCATCCGTTACAGGGCTCAACGCAGGGGCGGAGACGTCAGCGACGAGCTTCCGTACAACTACCAAGCCATGCTCTTCTGGGCTGGTCTCCGCGGAGCTGTCGGAGTGGCTCTTGCCGCGCTGCTCACGGGCGAGAACTCTTACGCGCTCAAAGCCACAGTCCTGGTTGTCGTCGTGCTCACTGTCATCATCTTTGGCGGTACGACGGCGCGCATGTTGGAGATTTTGGGTATCCGCACGGGCGTGGTCGACGAGATTGACAGCGATGACGAGTTCGACATTGAGTCGTTTGGAGGTAACTACTACAAGCGCTCCGGCGGCATCGGCTTCACTCCCGGGCGACGGAACGGCAGCATGTCGCTGGACAACATCGCCTCGCGCAACGGCACCCGTCCGGGCGCTGGCTCGGAACGCGGTAGCTACGTTTCCGGCCACCACTCGCCGAACCCTATCAAGCGAGGCACAAGCCTCAGCCGCAAGAACTCTGAGGCGGAGCGGGGCGACCTGCTGAACCGCAGCGGTAACACGACAGACTCGGATCTGGGAAGCGACATTGACACGTCGGATCTCCCGCCTCCTGCCCGTCGTGAACCCCGGAGGACGAGCCCGATGCTCACCCCGGGCGCATCGAACTCGGCCACTTCATCCGCCATCCTGCAAGCCGAGCCCTCACCTGCAGCGCATCACGTTTCTGCAACATCAGCCATCAGGCAGCTGTTCAGCGCCGAGGATCCTGCGGGTCTGTTCCGGCAGCTGGATGAGGACTTTATCAAGCCCAAGCTGTTGCTCGACGGTGGCAACAACAACAATCATCGCGGGAACGGGTCTGGGCCTGCTTAGACGCGGCTTGCGTGTAGCGGTCTTCGGTTCAATCTGTGTAAACGTCATTTCAGGGGTTTTGTTTGCTTTCATCTCTTCGGAGACGGGTTTTTGTTGCACTTCCAGCGGCACTGGGAGAGTGGGCATCAAGTGGCGTTAGGCGTAACTATAGAGCGAGGTCTCGCAGGCTTCCCTGTCATAGTACTCATGAAGAAATATCGTTCCCTAATGCCATTCAACTCATTTTTTGTGACATGCAAGTTTCGACGTGATTTGGACGTCCGGTGCGAGATTAGACGAGCAAGCCGACTCTTAACAGCATGCGTTCACATACGATGGTTATGGCAAATAAGTAGGAGTGGCTTTCTTCTTTTTTTCATTTCGTCTTTCCTCATCAGGCAGCCTGTCTAAGAAGCACTGCTGCCCTCCCGTCTCGTCTTCGCATTACATGAGGTTATATACAACCTTGTGGATTCTTTCGCCTCCGCTGCCAGTGAGATTTTCGCAATACTCCTTTTATCTATGTACACTACGTCTGCTCGCGCCGCCGGCCCTTCCTTTCTGCGTCGTTTAGCCACATCAGAGTGCTGGCATGGGCGACTGGGAGGCGGACGACGCGACGACACTGCGAAGATGCCCTTACTCCTCCCCCAAAGGACATGCAATCCGCGCTTCCCGCGGCACCGGTTATCCTGTATCGTCCCCTGTCGTCATGTCCGGGCACTCATGTCTGCCCCCCTAAAGACATGTACGACTTGTGTAACTTATATGTGGTGATATCATGGCATTTGATAAGATGCCTCGTCTTCGCTACCTCGGCCTACGTTGATGGCGCAGCAGACGGTGTAGCACTTCCGCTTGTTTGGCGCTCCGGCTGAGTTGCTTGCGGGGTCGCCTGCTGTGTTGACTGCGGAGTGGCCTGCTGTGTTGCTTGCGGGGTCGCCTGCTTGGTTGCCTGCTGCTGAGCAGGTGATTGAGCAGGCGGCTGAGCAGACTTTTGAGCTTGTTGTTGAGCTGACTGCTGGGCTTGCTGCTGAACCGGTTGCTGCGTCTGTTGCGGTGGCTGCTGGGCCTGCTGGGCCTGCTGAGACGCCTGAGGCGCTTGCGGCGCTTGCGGCGGCTTAACCTGCTGAGCTTGCGGGGTCTGCGGAGTCGGCGGAGGCTGCGACGGTTGCTTGCTTGGCTGGTTCTGCTGGGCCTGCTGTGCCTGCTGAGCTTGCTGTGCCTGGGCCTGGGCACGCTGTTGGGCTTGCTGCGCTTGCTGCGCACGTTGAGCCTGCTGAGCTTGTT
Organism: Colletotrichum horii; assembly: GCA_027406005.1. NCBI lineage: Eukaryota > Fungi > Ascomycota > Sordariomycetes > Glomerellales > Glomerellaceae > Colletotrichum > Colletotrichum horii. Next base: position 2,951,849 of record JANVYB010000001.1, on the reverse strand, counting down.
GCAGCTGCTGGGCCGTGTGTTGTTGATGTGGCGTCTGCTGTTGTTGTGGCTGCGGCTGGTTCGGGGGTTGAGGAGTAGACTGTGGCCGAGGAGTTGACTGAGGTCGAGGTGTGGGCGTAGGTTGAGATTGTGGTGTGGATTGAGGTCGTGGTGTAGGCTGAGGTTGAGGTGTAGAATGAGACTGAGATGTAGCGCGGGAGTGAGCCTGATGTTGCTGTTGAGCATGATGTTGTTGCTGAGCATGCTGCTGGTGATGCTGGGCGTGTTGCTGCTGTTGGAGGTGTGCTTGTTGCTGAGCATGTTGTTGCTGTTGAGGGTGGTGTTGCGCCTGTTGTTGCTGGCCGTGGTGCTGGTGTGCCTGCTGGTGCTGACCGTTCTGCTGACCGTTAGGCTGGCCGGCATTTGCAGCAGCCTGCGCCGCTTGTTGTTGCTGTTGCTGTTGTCTGAGAAGTGCAGCATATTGATGCGGGCTTGTTGAGGCTGCTATGCCGTTAGCCATACCAGGGGAAGCAGCGCCTCCACCGCCGGCGGCAGCGTTCATAGCGCTCTGCGACATTGTCGTTCGCTGGGCAATCATTAGCCGCGTGAGGTGATCCGTGGCTGCTTGGCGAGCCTGCTGTTCCGTCAAGTTGGGATTCTTAGCCTGAAACTGGGCCTGGATCGCGTTGAGCTGCAACTGGATATTGGGCGGCATCTGCGGGCGAGGCGAGCCAGAAGTACCATTAGGCATGTGGAGACCACCTGCAGGAGGCGTAGACATTCCGCCGCCGTTAGCGGCGTTGAAGGAGGCCATCATTGCTTGAGCGTTCGCGAGGAGATGCTGCTGAGGTACACCATTGACGCCGTTGGTACCATTGACGCCATTGACGGTAGCAGGGCGCATGTTCGGCGGGGAGTGGGACTGCGAAGCCGGCGTGCCTTGATGCATCTGCTGTTGACCCTGTTGCGCCTGCTGACCTTGCTGCTGTTGCGCCTGCTGCTGCTGTTGTTGATGAGGCTGTTGGACTTGTTGCTGCTGCGCCTGCTGCATATGGGCGACGGCTTGACGCTGCTGGTCCGAGATGCGACGGGCTTGAAGCAGCAGGTTGACATTAACTTCCGGCTGGGGATTTGGCATTGGCATCCTGTGCTGTTGCTGGGCCTGCATCGCAGCTTGGATCTGCGCTTGCGGCACTCCGTTCATCTGCATCGGCGGCACAAGACCGCCCATCTGAGCAGGTGCGCCGCCCATGTTGGCTGTCGGAGCCTGCATCGGCATGCGGCCGCGGCCCTGACCTGGAACGGCAAGCTGGTTCGGCATGTTAGGGCGAGCCAAGTTACCATTGACCTGGGCAGCGGCGGCCACAGCTGCGGCCGCCGCACCGTTCGCCTGCATCTGGGCGGCACCGGGAGTGGTCGCCATCTGGGCGGCAGCAGCTTGGCCTTGCTGGGCACGTTGTGCTTGTAAGGCCATCTGGGGAGAATCTGTGTTAGTAGGTACGATACCCTCAGGATTTCGCACAGGACGTACCCTTCGCTGAGTTTCTTGTCGCTGGTGGAACTGGGCCACCTTCTCAGCGAGTTGTTGGTCACGCTCCCACCTCATCAAGCTATAGTCCCTCGGCGTCTTGACTGGTCCTCGCGGCTGGGCCGACTCGTTGGCTTTGCGCATGGCTGCCATCTGAGAAGCATGCTGCTGCTTCTGAGCCGCCGTCTCCCGCTTCTTGGCCAGCTTCCTCATCGCGTCAATCAGCGTCAAGTGCTTCTGGTTGCGCCTTCGCTCCACTCTAAGCGGTGTGGACGGTCTGCGCCTAGCAATCGGTGTCGCCGGTGTGGTTGCGCCAGCAGGTTGTTGCTGTGGTTGCTGCTGCTGCTGCTGCTGCTGCTGCTGCTGCTGCTGCTGCTGTTGTTGCTGTTGCTGTTGCTGCTGCTGCGCCGCAAGCTGGTTCTGTTGCATGATCACCCGGTTTGCCGCATCGATCCTATTCTGGTATGCTTTGAAGTACTGCGTCTTTTGCATGTCTGTTGGCAGGCCTTCGAGATTGATCCAGCGCTCGAAGCACTCCCACGGTGTTCGACGCTCGGCCCCGGAGGCGAACACAGATCTCGTCGTGAGTAAGCTGGAAATGAGTGACCAGTTGTACGAGTATTCGCGAACAAGTCCACGCAACTCATCATCTTCGGAAAGAGTCCACTGTGAAGGGCTGCGGCTCTCGTAGAAGTTTTGCATCGGCATCTGATATTCCGCAGGAGGGCGGAACTGGTGTCCGGCATGAAGACGGTCTCTAATCGACTTCATCTCGGGGTTGAATAGGGCCACGTCCGTGTTTTGCGGCGGCAGCTTCATCCTCTTAGCAGGCTGAGATCCAAACACGACCTTCTCGTCGTCGTCATCCTCCTCTTCTTCGTACTGGAAGCGACTGCGCTTTCTCGGAGGTCCGTCCGTCGAAAGCTTCATTTCACCCTCAACATACTTGCTCAGGGGAAGTGCAGGCCGGCGCCAGTGCGCATCGGGGTCGAACTCGGGGCCGGTGAAATCGAACGAAGGGACCTTCAGCGGTGCACCGTACATGGGCAGCTCCTGCAGCAGCTGGTCTGCCGTTGGCGAGTTTCGCAGCTCGAAGACAACATCATCATCTTCGAGCGCGAAAATCGCCGACGGTGCAACAGTCTCCAAGACCTCCTCGCGCAGCTCATCCACGTGCTCAGGAGAATCTGAGTCGCCGGAGGGTATCAGCTCGGGGGTGGGCTGAGCGTCGACTGCGTCCATTGAGGTGTCTGCCATCGACATGTCTGTCTCCGCCTCGGCCGATTGTGGCTTGGGGGGTATGAAGGCAGGAATCTGGAGCTCCTTGCGTTCTTCTGCACTAGACGTAACCCATTCAGCGCACGCTTGTGCGAGGTTGCGCGCGACCGCCATCTTCCACTTGCGCTCCTCTCGGAAATCTGTCCTCATCCACTTCATCTCTTGAAGCAAGACGTCCCAGTGAGACTCGGGGCGTACCGGCTCAGCACACCGCTTTGGTTGTCGCAGAGACCACTTGTCGTGTTGTTGAAGATGATAGACCCGCCGCAGCACACGGCATGCCTGGTTATCTTGAATGGCCACGTAAGCATCGGGAGTCGACACCGTCTTGTGAGACTGATTAAGAATAAGTTCGATCGGTTTCATCCACTTGCTAGTTTGAGTGAAGCCCTGGACGAAGAGTGGCGTAAAGTAATCGTCCGTTGGCAGAAAACTCTGCTTTTGCTGTGCGGGCACTACAGACTTATCGGCTGAGCGTTTTGTTGACTTTCCGAAGACGACCGCTGACGGCGTGTTCTTGGCCTTGTCCTTCTTCTTGCTGGCGAACGACTTTGATCTCACAGTTGGTGATTGCGGAGCCAGCGTGACCGGAGTAAGTTGGCTGGGTGGTACGTTATCGGTGCCAACAGTTTCGACAGGTTCCGGCCGTGGTTCTCCCAAGATCTCTGATACCGACTTCTGCCGCATCGCGCCGGACGCCGTTCGTGTGACAGCACGTTCAGGATCTTGCGAGACATTGGCGAGGTTTTGTGGTTGCGGGGTTGCAGATTTTGCCGGTGTGGGCTCGGGGCGGCCTTCTTGTCCATTTGAGACAGAAACCTTATCCTCAGGGTTAGAAGCTGGCTCATCCACATCCATCTGGTCGTCACTCGAAGGTTGTTCCTGACTATCCGGAACCTCTTTGGCTGCCGGTCCCGTGGTCGGTTCAGCCGCTGTGGCGGGAGCATCCTCAACGGTCCCAGGTGCTGGTGATTTATCGGCCACTGGTTCAGGAGCCTTCACCTCAGGCTCTGGTACCACAGGGTTAGACGCAGGTGGGGGCGTAGGTGCCTTTTTGGGAGTTTGAACTATTGGTGCCGAAGGAGTGGTGTCCATTGCCATAGATTCCTGCAAAAGCTGGGCCTCCGGTCCATCAGGAATGCGATCCGCATCTGCCAGGGGTGACGTCTCTGTCGTCTTGGATTCCTCTTCAGCCTTGTCCTCCGTCTCTGCCTCGTTCCTGGGCTCCGCACGCTCGACATAATGGGGACCTTCGTTGTCAGGGCTGGTATCCGTCGAAGCATCATGAACTCCTGGGGTGGCTGCTGTCTGGGTTGTCGAACCCGGTGACGAGAGGGCATCCACAGCCCGCGCGGTGTCCGGCGGCAGCTTAACAGCCGGTGGAATCGTATCCTCCGTCTTCTTGAGTTCCTGCTGGGCAGGCGGTTGTGTTGCTGGAGACTGAGGGACTGGTAATTCGGTAGACGTTTTGGGCGCATCGACAGGCGACGCAGACTCGACCTCCTTCGACGTGGATTTCGGCTCGTCCCGTGCAGGCGATGGGGCGGCCTCCTCCGAGTTGTCGCCATCCACCGGATCGCTAGCATCCTGACGCGACGCATGGGAGGGGTCCTTGGATACAACAGCCGGCGGGGCTGGCGGAGGAGTCGGAGCGGCGGCAGCAGGCGGCTTTACAGCTTCGCGTCGATTTGGGGTTGGGATTGCCGAAACGGGAGTCGGAGGCTTTGGTGGCAGAGCAGCGAGGCCGGTCGGTGGTCGAATGGACGGGGGAACGCCATTCGGTTCGGTGGGCGTAGCCAGAGGCTGCTGTTGCGACGGCGCGGGGATGGGTTTCGCTTGCGGTTCGGCGACAGCAGCTTGCTTCGGTGGAGGGGTGGGCTCGGCATCTGGTGCAAAAAGGCCAGATGTGTCGAGGGAGTTTTTCAAGACATCGTAGCGCAGTTGAGGTCGTTGAGGAATTGCCAGCTCATTCAGCTTCCGTCCTCTGTAAGTCGTGTTAGCGACGGTTTAATGGCGAACAGAGCAAAACGCGACCAAATTAATTCAAAAAAGCGCGGCAGGGTAGGTTGCACATACTGAGAAATATCGCTGCTTTGCAAGAACTGATTTTCGGCTGTTGTGAAGGGCGGCGCGTCGGGCTTTGCAAAGGTGTTTGTCGGGAGTGCATCGCCATCGGTCGCGACAGCGAAGAGCTGGCGAAGCTTGCGCTTTCTCGACGTTACAATTGAGCTAAAAATTATCAACACCTCGAATTTGGTATCGCTGGAATCGGAAGAGCGAGCTCTATCGACTGGAATGGTTACTCACTTAAATTCATCGCGTTTAGATCGCAAAAGCCTGGAGCGGTCGGCAGGCCCGACCTCAGTCATGTCATGAGCTGCCGCGACATCCGTTTTGGGCAAAAACGGAATGTCGACGATATTTTTTGGGATTCGCAGAGATGAAATCAGCGATCGCAGGTGATGAAAGTGGTGGTGGCGGGTTGTGACAATTGATCGCGATTGAAGTTCGTCGTGGAGGCGTGGAGGCTCGACCAGAATTTTGTCGGTCTACAGGCGCTGAACGGGTAGGTGATTTTGGAAGTCACAGGCCGGGCTGGCGGTGCTAGATTGGGCGGGAGAGAGATTGATGGACCAAGGAAAAAATGTTATCGCTACCATGGGGAAGCGGAGAGGGCACTGTGCGCGACAGTTTGCGCTTACCATCAACGCGTGCAGATCCCGGTGATGGCGAGATGGACGACCGGGGCCAAAAGGAGAAGCGGCACAGTGCCAGATTCTAATCTCTTATGCGATAAGCCTCTCCAATGGGGACGCCTGGACCGGACCCTCCAGGCTTTTGGCGCGCACGAAGACTGGCTGTTGAGAGAGAAAGTGAACCACCCCCGGGGAATACTGGAGGCGTTCCATCAGTGTCTCTGGGCTTTCCTCCAGCGCGCTCAGTCCAAGTGCAGCGCCGACACAAGCCCGTTCCTTTTCTTCTTTTTTGCCCTTTCCCTCTTTTTATCCCTCTTCTCTGCCGTCAAGGCAGGTATCGGTACATGTCTTAGTTTAGTAGACAGGCGCCTCCAAACGACCTTGTGAAGTATCTACCAGTCATGATGGAGGTGGTCTGCTTGATTCAGGGTTCGCGTCTGCAAGTGCTGCATTCGTCTAGACCAACCCAATTCCTGTGTGGCCTGGCATCCAATCTCATTAGCATCCCTGGCCCCATTCACATTCCTCAGGTGCAAGCGGCCGTCGCTTCCTGCATGGGATTTTGCAGCTCCATGATGTGCGAATCTGGATCTCACTTGATTTCCTCCTGGCCTTGATCCTGATGTTGGACCAAAGCCTGCCCAACCATGCTCTGGACGTTTCTTCAACGTGGTGGCAGCCTCACAATCATGCGCCACGCCTGCAATTGGCAGGACTAATAAAAACCTTCCCCCCTCAGGTTGGTTTTTTCCCGTCGAGCCTCAGAGCAGGCATCAAATTCCAATGGTCATGTAAGTTTGCGCTCCCCCTCCACCACGGCCCGGTGACAAACATGCGCTTCTGCCTGGGAATCGTCCGGCTGGTCGCTTGACCATTATGCGATGACAAACGGGCAGGGAGCGACCGTGGCAAACGAACGCATAATGGAACACGCCAAAGACGCCCAGGGCAAGGCAGTTTGCATCCTCACTCGAGGAGCCAGAACCCCGGTATGGCTGCTGGTGTGGGTGTGGGTGTGCTTGTGATGAGACGAATTGCAACAGAGCTGAAATCGCTTGATTCGCCTGTCTGCGCCCATGGAGTCCGCTGGCTGAAGAAACCGTCATAGACAAGCCGGAGGCGAGGGTGAAATGATGGATGGCCATGAGTCGGGTGCCTTTGAGCTCAAAAGAAGCTCGACTCGCAGCCTGTGGACAGCCATTCTTCCAACGTCTCTTTCGCTCCATCTAGTGGAAGCAGATGCAGCCCAAAAGCTCGCGAGTCCCGAGTCAGTTGCACGCCAACAACACCCGAGAGAGCTGGTGCCTTCAGCGGAAAAGTCGTCAGTTCCAGAAGAGTTTTCGGTCGGGATCTCGGAGGGGGGCGTCGAGGTGGGAGATCAGACCGTTGGCCACACACGGGCAGTCCATGACTTATCCCAACCCGCAGCCGGCTTTTCGAGATTTTTTCTCTGGTTTTTGCGCTGGGGCCCCATGGGTGATCGGGTGTGTGAGAGAGAGCCTGAGCAGTGAGAGGTGCAGGGCAGCGGCCAGGGTCGAGTCCTCGACGCTCATTGGCCGGAGCTCATGCTCCAGCGCAGTCCTAAAATCCTCACCATCATGTCGAAGCTGTCAGCTAGCCTCTGGGGGATTTCTGTCCCGAAGGTCCGTGAGCCGGGCTGATCGTCATCTTGCGCAGTCTCTCTCTTAGGTCAACTCGTTGATGCTGTGTTGTGGTGATTTGTGCTGAATGGTCGTGTCGACGGACCCGGAAATCGAAGCTGGGGAACCGAGAAAAAAGCGAGCCAGTCGAGCCGATGTTTCGACGCAGCTGTGCGTTTGCCAAGACGTCGCATTCTCTTCCAGCACTAGAAGTCTAAACAAAGGTAAGCAAGACTTGGAACTGCTGCGACACGCGACAAACGGCTTGCCTCGAAGAAAACAGAATTAAGTAAACCAAAGACAAAATATTTTCAATAGTGAGCTGGTAGCTGAATATGTGTGGGTGTACTTGACGGGTCACAGGTCCGGAGAAAAGAAATCGCATCGACGACAGCTTGGATGCAATCCCGTCGCCCAATGAGAGGCAGCCGTGCCTTACACAATGTTTAAATCCTGAGAGTTATGCACGGCCTTCTCGGATTGGCTGGGGGCGTATAAATGCCGTTTTGTGTGACATCACGATTCCTACCGGCACAGTTGCAGGCCCTTGTGGGTTCGTACAGGGGCTGGGCCATGTGCTGCCAATGAACTCCCAGAGTTGACAGCTTGACATAGAATCTGCATGCCAAAGTGTCAATGATAGTCTGATAGATTCGCCTTGCACAGCCGAAGACGGCTCCCAGTTCGGGGCAACCTGTGTGCCTCGGGCGACCCCATTGCCCCTTTCCCGCCGGAGTCCGCAGCTGCGCCGTCCCGTTATTTATATCTGATAAACAACTCATCCTGCAGTTTAGTTGACTGTCTGGCTGGTACATATGTGAGGGTTATCGTTCTGTCAACACAGCTGGTTGACCAATTCTTTGTGTTGCACTTCCCGGTTGACCCTAATTGACACTTGTGATACTGCAGTCCTATTGAAAATGTCATTGCTCGGTTTGGATATCGCCCAAAAGGGCCTGTCTCTGTACACGGTTAGTTACCCCTCATCTGAGGCATCATCCGCGTCACCGAGCTCATCATGGAGAAAGGTCCCAGCCGCAGTAGCGTCAATCATGGCCGCTCACACCTACGCCTCCATGGCCTCGGGGAAGCTTTACGACGTAGCCAACCCGCGCAAGCTCAACGACGTCGTCGCGGCCGACGAGAAGTTGAACAAGATAGTGCGTCCCTCCGCCCGAGTCTTGGGCATGCGTGACTGACCATCGCTCCAGATCAAAGCCCGGATCTTCCGCGCCGAGGCCGCGGCTGCGAACGGCTTCGAGACCCTCGGCCTCTATGCGGCCGGCGTGGTCGCTGCCAACGTGGCCGGTGTGGATCCCCGTTTTGTTAACACCGTCAGCTTCAGCTACATCGGCCTGCGCATCTTGTACAACATTGTCTACATTCGCCTGCAGGACAACCGCAATTGGGCCCCGGTGCGCAGTCTCTCATGGATCCTTAGCATCGCTTGCACCTTCACTCTTTACTTCACTGCCGCCTCGAAGCTTGCTTCTTCCTAGGCTTTCTCTGCTTTCTTTGTAATTCGGGCATCGTCTCATTGTGCGTACAATATTGATCACGGCCTTGGGCCTGCTTACCAGCAACACTATGAGATTTCATTTTAGTGATTGGTGCCGGTGAGGTGGCGTGTTTCTCGGCTTTTGATTTCATTGTATCGGCGGCGTATTCGGGGAACTCGAAGGGGAACGTGGTGCCATCAGGTTCCCTTGCGAATCCCCCAGACGGCTTCTTCTCGGGCCGTACTTGACAACCTCGTACCGCTTCAGCAGCACCAAGCCGTCCGCAAACGTGGCATCTAGCCCGGTTGTCTGCACGAGGCGATCTTGAAGTTCGGTCTCTCGCCTTTGCGAAGCGTACGTGCAGCAAGCCATCATTCGCCTGAATGTAGTGGAACAAGCCTGGAATCCCTCATGCTCAGTCTTACTCTCGCAACCAGTACCCGGAGTTGCTTCCAGTGTTGCGGTCCAGCAATGGCAAGAAGGATGCATGACGGGTAAGACAACCTTCCGTATTGTGGAACATACAGGACTTCAGACCTACATTGAGCCACTCAAATGGACGCACCTGCCCAAGACTTCTTTGATCCTTCCTCAGCCAGTAAGCAAGAGTCGTGTGGTAGTTGAAGTTCAAGACTTTAAATGTCCTTCTTCGGCTCTAGGCTCTTGTAAGAAAGATCAGGCAACCTCTCTTTGTCTACTTCTCTGCAATGTCGCTTGCTCCTTCCTCATCTCTAACGTACTTCCCAGCGAGTTGCTAGACTTGCAGGATCCGTTATTAACCTACCTTTCGACTCTCTTGCTTCTCTTCGTCTTTCTCTTCCTTCCTCCACCTTCCTCTCCTTCCCTCCTCTGCCTCTCTTTTCCTTCCTCCTTACCCACCGGCACCATCTCTTCATCTTCCTTCTTTATTCCCAAGTCAAAAGACTTCGTTCCAAGCCTCGTCACAACATCTTACCTTCCACCAACAGAGTTTCAAATCACAACAATGTGTAACCTCAAAGGCATCGTTGTTATTGCCGTCTTGGCTCTCACAGTCACAATCACTGCTGCTGCTGCCATCCGGCCCAGCGTTAAGCAGTCAGTCGAGACAGTTGTCGACATCGTCACTGCCACCACCACTGTTCAGCCTCCAGCCACTCCCTCTATCAAATGCGATCACCAGTGGTGCCAGGACGGTGCTTCCATGTGTGCCTACTGGGCTGGAGTTACAGGTGAGTTTCATGCAAATGCTTCAGCAGTTATCTTAAGCTAACTTAGCTTTCCTGCCAGGTTTTGACCCTTCTCGCGGCCCTATTCCTGGAGAGACTGTCACCAACCTCGGTCCTTGCGCCGCGCCTACGGCCAACGCCGCCCAAGACCTCCTGCCGCGTAAGGTTGAGACCCACGATATACTCATCACTCCTGCCCCCACCGTCGCAGTGGACTGCAGCTACAAGTTCTGCCAGGACAGCACCTCGTACTGCATGTACTGGGCTGGCGTTACCGGCTGGGATGTCTCGCTCGGTGTGATCCCCGGAATGCAGCGCACCTCTCTTGGCAACTGTGAGGCATCGACTTCGACCTCTACCAATGAGTCTGGAAACAGCCTCCCCACACAGACTGCTACTGTCAAGTCTATCAAGGCCAGAGGCGCACTTTCCTTTCAGTGAATCAAGCATGGTGTGGTGGGTCATCTTTCCTTCCGCGGCATTGCTTCGGCCTGGATTTCCCAGCAAGTTGATTTGCCTCATCAGCTGGTATTAGAGATTACAGATGATCAATCATTTTCAAGAAGCATACAGTTGGGAGAGACTCAGAGATGTGTTACCAGACGGATGTATCGCCTGAAGAGAGGCGCCGTCAGCCCTAGAGACATTCGAATAGAGATAAGAGAGAATCAAGATTCGATATTTCCAAATTGCAATATGTGCTGTGAAGAAGAGCTATGTACATGTTGTTACCAAGCAGATGTGTTGTCTTTGCCGCGTATGCATGACACCCCGTCGGCCACGCAACCGACACCTCTTAAGCAGCTATATCTAAGGTCAGTCATCATCTATCAATCAAACTTCATGGAGGCTCACCAGGTCCAGTGACGGAGGTCGTGATGGCAGTGTCCTCCACATAAACGCCTGAGAAGTAAAAGTCCTCGTTGCTGTCTGGGTACCCATCACGGGGCAGTTCCAAAACGCCCAGGTGCCAGTCCGCACCGTTCGACGACGTCGAGGCAGAGACGGGAGCCACGACCTGCGTCAGGGGCGCGCTGCCCTCGGAATGCCAGAATCCAACGCTGCCGCTTGAGAAGTTCTGCAGAATGGCCGCATTAGTCCCCTCCTGGCTCAAACACCTCCCATCTCCAAGGGAAAGAAAAGAAGACTCACAATCTCGTACGCCACGTTGTGCCACACACCGGCCTTCCACTCCGCCTCCCACAGGCTCTTCTGCTGTACCATGAACTGCAGGTTCGCGTTGCTCGTCGCGCTCTCCCCGCTGATCCACCCGCTCTTCAGCTCGGTGAAGTGGCTCTCGAAGAAGGCGATCTGGTGCTCGCGGTAGATGCTCGGCGCGTTCGTGTCCTTGCGCATAATAGAGAAGTGGTACCACACCTTGCCCGAGTTAATGGCCGCCTTCGTCTGCGGGATCAGCTCCGTGCGGCGCATGTTCTGCCCGTTCCAGTACGCCGTGCTCTCGAGCGTGATCTTGACGCCCTGCTTTGACGCCGTGTCGGCCGGGTTCTTGTAGTCCGGCGACAGGTTGACATATTTGGTGACGTCGCCCGAGCCGTGGATGTAGTACTGGTACGGCCCGACCTGGTTCGCCCACGACCAATTGTTGAGGTCAGTCGAGGAGTTGAGGTCGTTGAAGCGGCCGTCCCACAGGATCTTGCCGGAGGCGAGGGGGAGGAGGGAGAAGAGGGCGGCGGCCTTCATGCTGGGCAAATCACAACGGAGGAATGGAATGTGAAATTGTACTGGTAGGGCTGAGGATCCGAATCGGACTGGAGAAGAACCCCGCAACGGGAGAGCGACCTCTTTTTATATCAGATCCGAGCAGATCCAATATGGAAACTCGGGATCACGACATTGGATAGCGTGCATTGCGAACCTCAGGGGGGAATAGGAGTACAGACGCAAAAAATGGGTCACGAGCAATATAAACATCGCCCCGGACGGACCGAGTAGCCAGGAGCTTTCCCGCGGAGGAAGCTTTTAACACTGGCTTCGATGCTGGCTGAGTGTGCCGTCGCATTCGTCCGGACAGCACCTTCCGACGCACTTTATCATCGGTTCGGGCGATGATTTGGGGAATTTGTTTTGGGCGGAAGGGGGGGAAATTTAGGCTGTATGAAGTTTAAAGCGTGCCCACCCCCGCCATGCAAGGAGAATAAGAACATGCCGTCTGGCAAGGGCATGCTAGGCGAAGACGAACTCAATCCCGATTAAGGGGTATTCGGGATATGACGACGTTGAAGGGTCTCGACTGCATTTTTGACCCTTTTGAAGCTTTCTGGGCATGGCGGACGCGCCGAATGGACCACGGACGGCAAAGCCACCGTGTGCCAAGGAAGCTTGTTGCCCTTCCTGTTCAGGAACCGGGAGAGAGTGCTCCCTCCAGATGTCGCGTGGTGTCTTGACACGTCGTGAGGGTTACATTCGGAAGCAGCCACTGCGGCTTACAGGCGACAGGATCTGCGGAGATGAAAAAAAGACTGAGGGATGAATGGACGACCAAGCCGTGTGATGAGATCCTGGCTCTGTTCTAGCTGGGCCCAGGCATCGAATGCAGCCGCCCTCATGATGTTTCTATTGAAACATGACGTCCTCAATCGCAGAATGAACCAAACGCTGATCAGGTCTTTGTAGTATTATTCTTACTACCGTAGCAGCGCTGACATCCCCAATAGCGCGCTCCTCGTCAGTTTGTTTACATTTGCTCGCACTTCCCCCTTGAATTCGCTGCTCTTGATCCAAATACCCAAGCTGAAACTCCCCCGCCCGTTTCGCTGCCACATTGGCAGGATCTGAACTCCCTTACCCTAAGCTCCATAGAGAGAATGACGATCTAGTGTCCCTTTTATGCCTCTGCCAGCCGTAGGGGCGGTCAAGGCTCGATGCCTATGTAATAGCGTCTTTTCTACAAATAAAAAAACAGGAACGAAAATGAGAGGTACCTTGTACAATAAGGGAAGTGGTAAAACTCCCCTATTCATCATCACCGTCGCTTTCAGCATAGCTTCACAAAAGCCTCAGCTGACGCAATGCGCCTGCCACGAGCAATGGGCTCTGTGGTGCGTGATCTTAGAAAGGCCCGCGACGTGATGAGGGGCTTTCGCGCCGAGGAGTGTCGGGCACTGGGCTTCCCAGCATAAGCTTATCAGCCTTCTAGGATGTGGCCGTCGAGGCCGGAGGCGCAGTGTCCTTGCCCTCCCTGGCGTCCACCTTCTGACGATGTTGCTTGTTCCTAAGATGCACCTCAAAGTTTCCGGCAGTCATTTCTGGACCAGGCGTGTAAAGCTTTCCGGGGCAGTCCAGACAGCGGATTCTTGGCAGGAACATCCACCTGACGCCCTCTGGCGGCTGTGAACCGGCAGGAACGGGCACCGGCATTTCTGTGGCGGGGTTGACTGCTGAGTACTTCATCATGCCTTCAAAGTTGTCGTGCGTATACGTATTCTTGAGTTGCTGAAGGCATTCCTTGAGCCACTCAGGCGGAGGAGGCTGGGTCATGTCAGCTATTGTTCCTATGCTTTCATCAGTTATGACGAGAATTTACTTACAGCAGGTGGTGGTGGCTGGCCAGCGACTGGTGGTGGCGCGGGTTGCCGGCCAATTTGACCTTGAGGAAGAGGAGTGCCAAGCTTCGCGGGGAGAGCTTGGCTGTTGGAGGCCGGCGTCGACGGAGGGGGCATCGAGCTGGCAGCAGCCGCGACACTGGGGATGCGTGTGTGCGCAGGCGTTGACGGGGTCTGCGAACCGCTCGGCGTGACTCTGGCTCTGGGGTTCTGGAGAAGTCTCCGCAGCTTGTCTTTGCTGACCTTGAGCGTGACAATGAGCTGAGAAGGCTCCTCAGTCTCGTCTCGAGTCTCGCGGCCGCCGAACCGGTTGAGGTTTCTGCGCGTCTCATGGTGATGAATAACGCTTGCCTCGGGCGTCTCAGAGCGACCAAGGTTCGTGATGCGTTGCTGAGCGGCACTAGCAGCTCCGCGAAGGCCTCTTGTCCTGGCCGTGCCGCCTCCGAGTTGTGAGACGCCCGGCGAGTCTGGGCCGGAGTCGTCGCTTGAATCGGAATCGGAAATCTCGCCGTCGCGGGCACCTGGCCTCTTGCGTGTGGTCGGCGCGCCGGCAACGCGCTTGTACAGCGTCGTCTCCTCCATGTTCGGGGCGGCTCCAGGGAGCACTGATGACACCAGCAACGTCCTGATCGTGCGCTGCCTTTCTTTGAGATCCGGCAGCTGAGGCCCGCCGCGGCGGTTGATGGAGCGCTTCTGCCTCCTTTGCTCGCGAGAGAAGATGACCTCGTTCCGGTCCAGGTCGGCGTCGCTGAGCTCGTACAAGTATGGTGCATAGTCCTTGGCCTGTTGCTGGGGCCTGAAGACGGAAGTGAGAGGAGAGGGCAGGAAAGCGTTGATGAGATCGGGATCTTCGACAGGACGGCCGTCAAAGGGATGCCCGACACTGTACAGACTGCGGGTGAAGAGTTGACACTGCTCACGGATGCTGTGGGCGATGGCGGTGGTGAACTCGCCCGACAACGACAAGTCACGCGCCATGGTGGCGGCGAAATCCTCCGGCGAGTTCAGGGGGTTGTTGATGTCCCATTCGAACTGGTCGACCAAAGTGTGCAGGCCGACGGTGATGTTAAGCTTGATTAATATCCTCATCTCGTCGTTCTTGTACGCGGAATAGGGTAATTCCGGATCAAGCGCGTCCTCTTCGGAGAAGACGAGCGGGTAGAAATCATTGAGCTGGTCGCGCATCTGGTGGATGACCTGGTCGAGAACCGGCTTGTTTGCCTGGTCCAAGGGTATGCCGATGTCTTCCACCAAGTGCTGGGCGAAGAGCTCGGCGGGAATTACCCTGTCGTGGAGGTTCCACGTGAAGGTGTCGCGAAGCTTGATCTTCTCCCAATCCACGTCGATCCGTATCGGCACGAGCTCCTCATGCATTTCCGCCTGCTTTTTCAAATCCTTCTTCTTCCACCTCAACGGATGCGACTGGCGCTTTCCGGGCCGCGGTTTCTGGCTCGGGTAGATGACTTGAGCGGGAAAGGGCGCTCGCATACGGGGGTCGATGTCGGTGTATCCGTTTCCGTAACCGCGATAGCCTTCGCCGTACAGCTTGCTTGGAGGAAAGAACATGCGCTGATTCTTCAGTATGCTGTAGTCGTCAATCTTGTCTCGCATCTGCTCCATGTCCTTTTCGAACTTGGCCTGCGCATCCTTCATGGCGATTGAGTGTTGCCAATCGCGCGCGACGTAGCGCTCGACCTGCATCTTGTTGAAAGAGTCCTTGTCCCGCACCGGAAGCGCCTTCGCGCTGGCAGACTGGAGAGTGCCATCGTGGTTGTTATTGGCGGACGTGGATGCGGATGATGAGGCTGTCGCGCCAGCGCCGGTGGGCGTGGACGTGGATGGCTGGGCGGCCATTGTGGAGGGAATGTGCAGGGTGCCGAATCGCAACGGCAATGCGACGGGCGCGAGCTGGTGTGGAAAACGCGCAGACTGGCCCGAGGTCGATTTGCGCGCGTGTTGTGGCAGATGCCAGTTGGCGATGCCTCCAAAGTCGGATCAAGAGGTGCAAGGTGGATTCTGCTACGTCTGCGGCAGCCTCCTGCTCCGTGTTGGTGTTGGGCGGGAAGGCTGGTGCCAGGTGGCTAACGCACCCAATGTCTCTTGGACGTGTTTTTGCCTGGGGTTTGCGGTGCGGAAGAGTGTGGGTGACCCTGCACTGTTAGCCGGCGCAGACCAGTGCCAGGCTTTCAGGGGACGGGAGTTGCAGTTGCCTCTTGCTTCAAAAATTCATTGGCTAGGCCGATGTACTCTGCCTCACAAAGCAAGCAGAACGGTACTTGTCGCCGCTCCTACACGTCCTCGGTCGCTGCCACAGAGCGTGTCTTCCAAGATCTGAGCGCGTTCTGGCCTCGACTAGGACTTGACTTGGCCGCACCGCCTCGAAGGTCGGCGCCACACTTGCTTCGAGGCAACTTCGCGCGTGACGCGCCACACGAAGCATTCAGAACAGTTCTTGCGACAGATGTCTTGTCATGTCTTGTCATGGTCGCAGTCCACCACATTCGATGTCACGAAGACATGAGGCACCATCCATCACCCACCCTTCTTGTCGACATCAATGATACCCGGCCAGGACAATCTTGATCAGGATACATAAAATGCGCTGTCGCTGGACGTGTAGAAAACCTCCCATCTCTAGGAAAGATCCCATGTGGCCTTTAGACGGTACGGCCCGGGCTTTTGCCGGTTTGAGGTTGGTGGGATGACGGGTTGCCCTGAGCTGTGAGCATCGGCAGCTTCAGCTCTGGTTGGGCTGAGCCGAGAAAAAGTTCTTTCATTCACCGAGTACACCTTGAGCAGGAGCTACCTCACCTTAGGTCATGCACCTGGAACCCCTCACCTTGGAGACGGCCGGGCACCCAGTGCCTCAGCTATGATTACACCTCAGGTGCCTGCTTCACTGTTCCAACAAGGAACAATTTAGGCTTCACCCAACCACAGGTAACACAGTACAAAAACGCTCCCATCTCTCTCCTGCGGCGCGTGAACTGTCAACGACGATTCGCTGGTCGGCGTACCTACGTAAAGTACCTTACCTCACGTACCTTACCGACGTGCGAGACGGTAGTCGGCCGGGCCCAGGCCCGAGGCCCGAATCCCAGCCCGAATCCCGCCTTTACGTAAGGGATCAGCCACACCACTTTGTAGCCAGGCGCGCCAGGCGCTTGTAGCTAGATTAATCAAGCTACTTCACGCAGGTTATAAGCCTTCTAAATACCTGAATCCATCTGTTAGATAGTGAGGTTATTCCTAAGTAGCTATTAGGACTTTAACCTCACTATTTAGCAATTGCTATAAGGTAATTAATAGATTATTAAGCTGCTAGAAGTTTGCTTCTAAGTGGAGATTGCAGTTATTATAATATATATTTCCTACTTATAAAATCTCTTCAGCTTTTAAGCTGCTTAAGTTAATAATTATTTAATAATTATTATAGTTATATAGTAATAACTGCTTAATAACTATCTAATAATATCTTATAATTGCTATTTAAACTTTATTTAAATTGCTAAATTAATTAACTAAATTAATATATCTTTATTTAGAAATCTAACTTTATTTTCTTTTAGTTTTACTAGAAAAAGATTATTTTAGTTAGATCTTCTTAGTCTCTCCTCTTTTTCTGCTAACTTTATAGCTAAAGCAGCTATATAGAAAGCAGCTAGTAAGAAACTAAATCAAAAAACCCTTGCTTATAATGCTATTTTTAAGCTAACTAAAGTTATAAGCTTTTAGCTTTAGAAGATTAATCTTAAGAACACTTTTAAAGTAATAAGATTATTTTTCTATTTAATAGATAATAGCATTCTAAATAGATATAATAAAGATATAGTTTTTAAAATAGATAAAAAAGCAGCAGTTAAAGATCTAAATTTATTTAGTAATTTTATACTTATAAGATTTATACTTACTAAATAATTACTTATAAAAAAGATCTAATATAAACTTTTAGAAGAAATAATTAATAATAGATTATCTATTATAATATCAGCTTTTTAGATCTTTATTAAAGCTAGAGAATATATTTAGAAGTTTAATAAGCTAGCTATAAGTAAGGTTTATAATAATTAGAATAAAATAACTAAAGTTAATTATAGCAATACTAAAGACTTTATATAAAACTTTCACTTAACTTTCTATAAGTTAAATAGGTTTAATATAAGCTTATTAACTATAGCTTTTACTTATAGATTTATTTAAAGTTTCAGAAGATTTAATTAAGCTAAAGCTGATGCTATAAAAAATAACTTTATTATAGAAATCTAAAGCTATAATAATCTTTTATATAAACTTAGAGGTTTAAGCAAAAAGAAACAGTATAAATAAGCTTCTTAAGATATTAAAGCATCTTTAACTAAAAAGAAATATATTACTAAAAAGCAAGCCTAACTATTTAAGCTTATAAATAACAAAAAGTTATAGCAATAAGATTCCTATATCTTATGCAACTCTAAGCATCTAAAGAATCTATATAGATGCAAAATATGCTTTTGCTACTATAAGAAGGCTTTTCTATATTTTATTCCCTGTAATAAATGCTCTTTAAAGCACTATAAATATTATACTATAAAGTTTAATAAGTTTAAATATTTAAATATACTATAAATAACTATATAAGTAATAATATAAAGATCTGCTTTAGTTTTTGCTTTAGAAAGTTATATTTAGAATAATATCTTTAGAAACTCTAGTATTAAAATAGATATTAACTATCAATCTGAGGTATATACCAGAGGTTGTCCAAAAAATACAATACAAATACATCCCCTCATAAGGTTAAATCTACTAAAGTAAGTATTTTTAAGCAATTAGTATAGCTATTATAAAAAGTAAATATACTATAATTATCTATGAAAAAAGCGCTATTTTTAGCAGTAGGACCCACTTTTATAGCCCTTAGTTTACTATAGTTATTACTGCTTATATAATAAAAGCACTAACATTTTCCTTCTCAAGTTAAATACAATACACTAAAAATACAGACCCACTTTTAAATATATATAAAATAATTTATTTAATAATATTACGTAATAACCTATATAAACCCTGTATTTTTTGCTTTATTATAGCTATATATCTAAAAATAATATTAAAAACTATTAAATTTAATTAAAAATAGATATTTTTATAAAAAATACAAAAATACAATGTATTTTCTGTATTGTATTTTTTCCAACCTCTGGTATATACAGAGGTTGGAAAAAATACAATACAGATCAAATACAATACATATATTTAAAAATACATATATTTAAGGGGGTAAATACAATACATGTATTGTATTATGTATTTAAAGAGATTTTATTACAATACAAATACAATACATGTATTGTATTTATGTATTTTGTATTGTATTTATGTATTTATTTATATATATTTAATTAAAGGGTTTTTATAGTAATTAATAGCCTTACTAACTAAATATATTATTTATAACTAATAATAAGATTACTACCTTTAGAGGTACTTAAAAGAAGCTTTTAACTTAGAAGAATCTAACTTTATTAATTTCTTATATAATATATATTTAATTCTATATAAATAGTAAAAGAAATATAAAAATATATATAATTATCTATAAAATTTACTCATTAAACTTAATATCCTCTTATTCAATATCCTCTTCATTCTCACTACTATAATCTATATCTATCTCAGAATTACTATTATTAGTATCTTCTACTATAAAATCTAATTCTAATTCAAATAAAGAAAGTAAAGAACTATCAAATAAATCACTATAAACTTTAAGGCTAAAGTTATAGGATTTTTCTTTATTTAAATCTTTATCTTAACTTTTAAGTAGCATTAATTGCTTTCTTTTAAAATGTGTTAAACTAGTTCTTCTTTTAGTAATAATATTACTACCCTGATTAAAAGTTCCTTCTATAGCAGCAGAAGTAAGGTTAATAGCTAAATATTTCCTAGCTAATATGCTAAGTATAAAGAATCTTTCTTTATTTTCTTTCCACTATATAAGTAGATTAACCTATTAATCTAATTAGTAAATATTTAAATATATTTAATTTATTAACTTTAAATAAATATTAATTACTAATAAAAATTAAAATACTTACTTTATCTCCTTAAATACCTAGTTTAAAATAGCTTTCTAATTCTGCTCTCTGAAATCTTTTATTTTATTTATTACTTTTAACTAGGAAAAGCTGACTAATTATTTCCTCTTTAGGCTTAGGTTGAGGGTTTTTATACTCTTTAGGCTTAGGTTTTTCTTTATTTAAATCTATAGTAAAATTTGTTCTTAAAATATCTGCTCTAGATTTTCCTTTATTAGTAGAACTAGTATAGTTTTCTTCTTCACTACTACTATTATCTATATTAATAAAGCTATTAGAAGCCTCTAAATATAACTAAGATTTGCCTAAAGCATTTAACTCAGCTATAATATTAGATTTTAACTTATATATTTATATATTAGTATTAATTATATTATAATAAGTTATAAACTAATAAATATATATATAAAATATATTTAGTTAAATTATATTACTTATGATTTATATTCTTCAGTTAAGTCCTTTTTAGCTCGTTTAATATAAGCTTGCCTAATAAGCTTATCTATATTAGGTATATTAGTTAAACTATTAATATTTAACCTAAGATCTAAAATAAACCTAAATAGGTAAGGTTTATATATATTATAGTCTTTTTCAGTAACTATAAGGCTAGGAAAATAGCTCTCTAGTTTATTTAATCCTACTTTAATTGCTGAAACAAAGTATTGAGAATAAGGATATAAGGATTTCTCAGACTAAGTAATATAAGTTAGTAAATATTATATAATAAAATATTAAATTATAATATAATATATATAAAATAATATATATATATATTTAAAAACTTACTTCATCAGTAGAATTAAAAAAATCAGTATGTATTTCTAATTCATCTTTTAAACTATTATAAATATTAGCTAGTAAAAGTATACTAGTACTAATAGTTTGATAACTTTGAGATTGTAAAGTTATAGTAGGGTTATAAAAATGCTTTAATATATCTCTTAAATATTTTAATTGTAACTACTAATTAAAACTAAGATATACTGCTTTAAATATATCTGATTTAGTTAGTTGATTTAATTTATCTAAAGCAGGTTATAGCTCTAAAGCTATATCTATCATTATATAAACTGAATTCCATCTAGTTTCATTACCTATATAATATATTTAATTAGTATTAAAATATAATATATATATATATATTATTAATATATATTACTTATAGAGTAGAATTTTAGTTTTATATATATTAGCTTTAAAAGAGCAGTCCTCTTTTGCTATATTAATAGCATGCTTAAACTCTTTTTGTATAGTAGTATTATTATGAAGAAGGATTACTACTCATTTAAGTAACTCTATAATACCTAAACCCTATAAGTTAATATTATATTATAATTTAGAATTAATAATATATTTAAATAATAGACTTACTAAAGTTTTTCTTTAAAAACCTTTCTTTTTCTTTTTCAGATAGCTTTTTTAAAGCCCTACTATAATCATCATAAATAGCTATATCTTTAAAGTTTACTATATCTAAATCTTTAATAGTAGTATTACTAAACTTATTTATAATATCTTTAGCAGCTAAATTAAGTATATATGCTAAGCATTTAATATTATAAATAGGAAAAGTTATATTTTCTTTATTATAGCTAGTAATAAAGTTTTTAAAAAAGGTATTATTATTAGAGCTATTATCTCTAGTAATACTATAATAATACTATATTAGTTATAATCTTATTATATAATATTTAAGTTAAATATATAATATAACTTAAATAAGTAATACTTACTTAGTTACTGCAGATTTAGGTATATTATAAGCTTTTAAAATATTTTGAGTAAATATATCTTTAATATAAATACCAGTATGCGCTTCAGTTAGATATTTAAACCCTAAGATAAGTTAGTATTAATATATAATACTATAAACTAATATAATTTATATATACCTAATAGTTTATACTTAATATTATATTTACTATTAATAAAAGAGGCTATAACTCCTAAATAAGGCTTATAGTCTATAGAGGTCTAAATATCTAGCTGAAAGGATAAAAAGCCATTATTATTAATATGTTGATATAATTCGCTAATAATATTAACTCTAAAAGAGTTATATTTTTGACTAATATAACTATTTAAAGATTTAGGCTGAATTATAAGCGTATTACTAATATATATATTAATATTATATATTTATTAAGGTTATAATATATATATATATATATATATATATATATATATATATATATATTATTTTAATAAAAGATATATATTTAATTACTTACCTATTAAAGTAGTATAGCATATCATTAAAATCCTTTGAAGTAATAGTACTAAAAGGTAAATTATACCTAATAAGTAGATTTATAACATAATTATAGGCTTCTTCTTCTATAATCTCTATATTACCTCCTATTATAGTACTAGTTCTAGGTCTCTTAAAACTAGATCTAGTAGAAGGGCTAGACATAAAGCTATTAATATCAGTCTGAGTAATATTACAATTATTATTTATAGTAATATAATCTGAAACTATAAAAATAAATAAGTTAGTATTTACTTAATATAATATAATATAATATAATATAATATAATATAATATAATATAATATAATATAATATAATATAATATAATATAATATAATATAATATAATATAATATAATATAATATAATATAATATAATATAATATAATATAATATAATATAATATAATATAATATAATATAATATAATATAATATAATATAATATAATATAATATAATATAATATAATATAATATAATATAATATAATATAATATAATATAATATAATATAATATAATTATAACTTACGCTTTATTTTTCTAGGTTGTTCTTCTTCTTTAGTAGAAGTAGCTATAAGTTTATAATAAGTTTTATAGTAGGTAACTCTATTACTAGCTTGAAATCTTATAGCTTTAGTATTAAAAGACTAGTTACAGTTAGAATAGTTACAGATTAAATCAATTTTTTAAAGTTCTAATAAATTTATAAGCCTTAATTTAGCTATAAATAAATTATTTTGTAATATATAAGCTGTAGAAGGTCTCTAAGTATAATTAAGTTGATTTTCTTTATCATCTTTATATTTAAATTCTCTAATATTAGTAATATTAATCTGAGAAGAGCTAGCGTTAAGTTGAGAGCTAATATTATTAGTATTACTAATATTAGAGCTAGAACTTATAGAAGAGGTCTTAATAGGAGAATAATTGTTATTAAGATCAGAAGGCATTTTTTTAATATATATTAATATATATATTATAAATATATATAATAAGTATAATTTTTAAAAATATAATAAGTTAAAGTAGTTTAAAGTATAAGATATATTAATAGTTAGCTTAAAGTATTTAGCTTTTAGTATATATCTTATAGTAATATAGAGAAAATAATATTTCTTAAGTTAAAGAAATTATATACTTTATTTATACTTATAGATATTAGATATAATATTTATATTAGTTATTATTATTATTATTAGTTATTATTATTAGTTATTATTATTAGTTATTATTATTAGTTATTATTATTAGTTATTATTATTAGTTATTACTATTAGTTATTATTATTAGTTATTATTACTAATTAATAAGTTAAGTTATATATTATAACTACTTTTAAAGAAGTAATAACACTTTAATGCTTACTTTAGCACTTTAAAAAAAAGTTTTTTTCAAAAAAAAGAGTGCCTATAACAGGATTCAAACCCAAGCCCTAACAAAAACAATAACGCCAATATAAGAAATTTAATAAGCAAATTAACGCCCAAACCGCTAAATCAAAGCGCCTGCCCTAAAGGACACTTAGCGAAGTGGGGTTTATCTTATAAGTAGTTAATATTATAAATTATTTTAATAATATTAATTAATTAGAGGGATTTCCTAGTAAAATCCTAGTAATAAATAAGCTTAAGATCTAGCTATTTAGAAGTACTTAAAAGTTTATAGCCTTTTTAATTATAATATTATTAATTAATTAATTAATTAATTAATTAATTAATTAATTAATTAATTAATAATAATACTATAATTATTAATTAATATACTAAATATATTTTAAGTAGTAATTATAGTTTAATATAAAATAAATCACTTAGTATTTTCTTAAAATAACTTATATCACTATAAACTTTTATTTATTTTATTAATAAGAAACTAAAAATATTATATATTAATAAATAAACAATATATAACTAAAATATATTTAATATTAAATAGAACTATCTTTTTCTATCTCTATAAACCTATTAAGTATAAACTTAAATATATTAAAGCTAAAAGTTTCTTTTTAAAACTATAATAATATCTCCTTATCATTATTAATATATATATCCTATTCTTTATCAGTATAATTATTTATATCCTATTTATTTCTTTTTATATAATAATTATTTATCTTATATAATACTCTTATAGCTAGTTTATTACTTATAGGATATATTAAAGCAGTCTATAATAAAATTTAAATATTAGTTATTATATATATAATATTTATACTTAACTACTTACTAAATATTCCTCTAAAGTAAAGTAATTATATCTTATACTAATATATTCTTTTATAATAATATAAAGAAAATCTTTAGTATTCTTTTCTTCTTCTAAATAGCCAGCTAATATAGTAAAAGGATCAAATCTTTCAAAATTATCCTCTATATATAGCCTTAAGCCATCTATATTAAAATCTTCATCTCTTTTTTCAGCTTCTTCTTCTCTTAAAGCTATATTTTTATTTTGAATATAAGTTATAAGCATATCTATAAGTAAAGATATTTTTTTAATAATAGTAATATTACTTAATAATATTAAGTTATTTTCTATTTCTATTATTATATTAATTATTAATAACTATAAAGATATTACTTTAATATAGTAATAATAATAATATTTAATACTTACTTTAATATTATACTATATAAATATAATTAATAAGATATAATATAATTAATATTTTAAGTTAAGCTTTATTAAGTTTAAAACTAATATAAAGTTACTTATAAAGTATATAATATATAGATATTATAACTAAAATAATAAAAGTATTATTTATTTAAAATTATATAATATTATTACTAAAAACTAATAACTAATAACTAATAACTAATAATTAATAACTAATAATATTAATTAATTAAGTTATATATAATATATATATAATACTAAATTACTAGTAGATTATACTATTATTATACTATTAACTTTAATTAATAATAGAATATTATTATATATTTATTTATATTAAAATGACTATTATATCTAAACAGCTATTAGAAGATTTTAATAATCTTAATAACTTTGCTGAAATTATAGAAAGTAATAAATATTAAGATAATATCTATATAATATAATATACTAATACTTACTTTTATTTTAAATAATACTACTACTTTTAATACTAGTTTAGAACTAGATATTTCTACTTTAGTATTATATAAAACTATAGATCTTATTAATAAGATATATAGTGAAATATATCATAAAATTCACCTATATTATATATCTAATAATATTAATATTAATAATATTAATATTAAAGAGAATATCATACTTTATGAAAAAGGATACTTTAATAGTATTATAAGTAATACTAAAAGCAATACTATATATAATATTATTATATATTATAATAATAATCGTCACTTATTAAACTTAAGTTCTAATAATTTAGTAGGTTTATATTATACTTATTACTATTATAGTATATAAACTATATCATATACTAATAACTTTATTAATATAGATAAACTTTTATAGTTTAATTATTATATCTACAATTAATTTAATTAATAAAGATATAGAAACTTTAGATATATATAATAAGAATAATAATAATTATTTATATTTAAATAATATTATATCTTTTTGGAAAGAATACCTTAATTATTATTCTTTATACTGGGACTTATTAAACGAATAATATATATTTATATTGTTTTGTAATTATAAAATATATTTAAGATTAATTTATAGTTTTACACCTTTTTTTTATTATTTATTATTTTAATACCCTAACTAAACTACTAAAATAAAGGAAATAAATTCACTTAAAAGCATATATACTAAAGAAAAGCTACTATATACTAGCCTATTTAGGCTTACAGACCCCCCCTCTTCTACTTCTCCAACTATAATGCCTCCCTAAGTTTAAATATCTCCTACTATAATATTTATATTTCTTTTTAGATACCTATATATATATATATTAATATATATTTAAATAAATAAATACTTAAATAATTAAATAACTTATAGAAGATTTCTTAGAGCTAGAAGGAGTTATAGAAGGGCCTATTATAGGGCTTTAGGGTGGAGAGGCTAGAGGAGGGCTACTGTAAGGCTTTATAAACCCTGAGTTTAAAAGAGTAACTTCAGGGTTAATAGCATCACTTATAGTAGAAAAAAAGGCTAAATCAGGTAATTCCTCAATAGGTTTAGAGGAATATTCAGTTATTTGTGCAGGGGGGGAGGCCTCTATAGCTTCAGAAAGAAGAAGAAGGTTCTTAAGCTCTTTTTCAGCTTCTAAATCAACAAAATTGCTATAAAAGCTAGAATTTTCAACAAAATCTCCTAATTAGGAAGTAAATATGGGGTTAAGTGGGTCCTGGGGAGGGTCTAAGCTAATAAGAGGGTTGGAAAAGGCTTGTATTTTAGCCTGGCAGGACTAAATAAATAAATAAAAAGCATTAATTAACCCTATAGCCTCAGTAGAATAGGTAGGGTTAGGGTTAACAAAAGTAGTAGTGTTATACTCTATTTTTTTCAAAGAATCTGATGTGAAAGTTTGTTGTTTTTTGGTTATGTATTTGAAAGTGTATTTAATAGAAAATACAGAGGGTTTATATAGTTTATAATAATCTATTCAAATAGATACGTACTGTATCAAGACGGGAAGATATTCTATCCGATTCCCTAAAATTTTCTGATTTTAAATCAGTTAGGTATAAAATCATACAATAGATATTCAATTTGATAAAGAGTTTAGAAATAATTAGTGGATTTTAAGAGGTTGGTTTTAGGTGTGGTAGTATTTAAGATTACTCTACATGCAGGCCAGGCTGATAGGTATTAGTACTCAGAGATATAAGTAAATATCTATTAATTAGCTCTGTTATTATATTAAATATAATAAATATATAAAAATCTAGCTAAAACTCTCAGGTTAAGCTTTTAGAATAGTTTAATATAATATATAATTTTCTTATATTTTATTTTTAAGCAGTTTAAGATATAAATAGTATTTATAATATATAATTATATATAGTTATACTATAAAAGCCTTTAATATATATATATATATATAATAAAATACAAAAATACAATACAAATACATGTATTGTATTTTGTATTGTATTTTTGTATTTAGTATTGTATTTTTGTATTGTATTGTATTTTGTATTTTTTTGACTACCTCTAGGTATATATAAATATTCTAACAGCTTAAGCTTAAAAGAGGATCTTTCTATTATTCCTAATAGATAACTTCAAAATATTTAGTCTATACTTTAACACTTAACCTCTTGCTAAAGATCTATATAAAGCTAACTATATATAGAAAATTAAAAAGCAAATAATAAAGATATTTAAACTCTCTATTTATTACTCTATTAGTCAGACTATAGAAATAAAGACTAATAGTTTCTTTATATATAATGCTATTAAAAAAGTTAATAAAAAAGAAAATAACAGCTAGAAAGTATAATTAAGCTAATATATTATATTTATAACCTTTATTAAGAGGATAGACTTCTTTATGCTAAATATTAATGCTAGTAGATATATCTTTAATAATCTCTCTATCTTTAAGAAACTTTAAGATCTCTTTTAAAGATTAACTATAAACTATATAAACAGAAAGAACTAAATTAGTTAGGCTGTTAGTATAGCTAAAGTGATTACTACTAAGCTAGATAGTAAAAAGACTACTTTCTAACTATATAGTGCTCTCTATAAACCTCACAATATAGTATAAATTATTAATATTAGTCTTCTTTAAAAGATAGACATCTATTTTAATAGTTTAAATAATACTTTAGTTTATAAAGATATATCTAAAGCTATTGCTAACTTCAAATAAGATATATAAATCCTCTAGCTTTAGATCTATCCTTCTAATTAAAATGATAATTTTAGCTCTTTTAAGCTAAATTACTAAACTTTTCACACTTATTTAAAATATCTATTTAGAGAGATAACTATTACTACTGTAAGAGATATTAATATAAAGCTTTTTAGAATACCTCTTATAAGATATAAATATTATATCTGCCTTATAGCAAAGTTAATATAACAACTTAATAACAAATAATAAAAACCTCTAACTTAAGCCTTTTAAAAGCTTTAGATTAACTTCTTAGAACTAATGCTATAAAGCTTTAGAAGTATTACTTATAGCTTCTATATTACTAAAGCCTTCTCAACTTATAGATAGTTTTAAGCATTTAAATTAAAGAAAGATATAGCTATCTAGCTATAAAGCTAGTTTCTAAAGAAGATTGCAGCAACTAATAATATTATTCACTTCTTTAAAGTTATTATAAATAATAATATAGCTTTTCTTAAAGTAATAGAACCTTTTGCTTAAGAATAAGGCTTCTATTTAGAGATAACAGCTTTAAACTGTTATTAGTAGAATAAGAAAGCAGAAGGATTTAATAAAGCTATATAGCAAAAAGTATAAATAATATATATTAAAGTTAGCTTTTCTAAATCTTTCTAGCCTTAGTTAATAAAAACTTCTATAGAAGTTAGCAATCTGCTATTTAATAATAAGAGTAATATCAGCCTTTATAAAAAGCTAATAAATGCTTTTAATATATCTCTTTTTATAAGAAAACTATATATATACTATCTCTACTGCTAAAGCTATTAAGCTTATATCTATATTCACCTAAATAGCTATTTATATATAAAGAGATAAAAGATAAAACTTAAAGCTAAACTTAAAAGATTTATAAAATATAATAGCCTCTATAGCAATATTTTCTATATATTTATAGAAAAAACTAATAATATTTGTTAGCATAAGTATAAGAGTATTCAGGGGCGTAGTATATACACCTATATAGTATAAGGTTATAGATAGAGATATGTTATAATAAAATGTAATAATCCTCAGCATTTATAGGCATTTATTTATATAGATAATTGATAGAGAAGGAATATATTATAATGATTCTGGTTGATATAGTTAGCAAGTTGCATCCTAAGGTAGGGAAAAAGGAGGGGAAAGATAACCTGAAACATAAGCTGTAAAGCTCTTAATTATATAAGTAGGATTACATAATATAAAGGATTATATAAGCATTTATAAAGTTATAAGTTATAATAAACTAAACACTTTTATATAAGGTTATATATATAAAAGTCTATTTATTTATTTTATATAGAATATTTAAGTAAGTAAAATATTATTATATTGTTATTATTATTATAATAAGATGTTATATGTTAACATCCCCCCTTAAGGTATATACAGTTGATTTAAGGGTATATAGCTTACTCACTTAACATATATATACATTATAGGTATAAAAACTTAAAAACCTAGTGGGAAAAATAAGAAAAATATTCCTATATTGTATAATATGTTTATAACTAGTTAAAAAACTCTTATAAAATAACCTTATAGGTAAAAGTTTTAAGAGAAAAACTAGTATGTTATTTCAGTAATAATATTATTATTATTATTATGATTATTATTATTATTATTATTATTATTATTATTATTATTATTATTATTATTATTATTATTATTATTATTATTATTATTATTATTATTATTATTATTATTATTATTATTATTATTATTATTATTATTATTATTATTATTATTATTATTATTATTATTATTATTATTATTATTATTATTATTATTATTATTATTATTATTATTATTATTATTATTATTATTATTATATTTATTATTATTACTATAAATAATATATAATAATGTGAAAAATATAACTTTGCCTAAAGGCTTAGTTAAAATATCAGCAATATTAGATTTAGTATTAATGTGAAATAACATTATATCTTTATTTAATAAAGAGTCTCTAGCAAAATGATATCTTATATTAATATGCTTAGATTTTTTATAAAATTCAGGATTTTCAGCTAGTTCTTTAGCTGCAATGTTATCTATAAATATTTTAGGCTTATTTATTAATTTAAATCCTAGATTTTTAAGATTAAAATTATAAATATTATATAGATAAATAGCTTCTTTAATAGATTCAGTTAAAGCTATATATTCAGCTTCATAAGTAGATAAAGCTACTGTTTTTTGCTTTATAGAGCTATAAGATATAATATTATATAAGCCCCAGCAAAATATATAAGCTAATATAGATTTTCTATTATCTAGGTCTCTAGCCTAATTAAAGTCTGAATAACCTATTAAATCCTAAATTATATTATTATTGCAGTTATAATAAATCCCTTTATTAGGATATTTATTTAAATAACTCTATAAATAGTTTAAAGCAGAGAAATGCTCTTTAGAAGGGTTTATAGTATATCTTAATAAGATATTAACTGCAAAAGCTATATTAAATCTAGTTTTTAAAGCTAGATATAGCAAAGCTTTAATTTGCTGTTGAAATTGTAATATTTCTTCTTTAGTTGCATAACTTTTGTTTATATGCATTTTTATATTATCTTTTATAGGTGTTATTAATAGGTTTATATTAGTTTTATTATATTTATTTAATATCTTTTATATATATTTCATTTGATGCATAAAAATAGACTTATTTTGCCTATTTATATCAAACTCACAACCTAAAAATATATTAAGCTCCCTTAATAGTTAAATTTTTATATATTGCTTTAAATTATTATATATATAATTACTAGTAGCAGTATTATTAGCTGCTAGTAATATATCATCTATATAGCAACATATTATAGCTTTATATTTATTTTTATTTAATATATATACTGCTTTATTATAAGGTGAAACAATAAATCTTAATTTTAATAATATTCCTTTTAAATAGTTATACTATAGTTTAGGACTTTGTTTTAAACTATATAAAGCTTTAATAAGCTTATAGCAATATTTATTATTTTTTGATTTATAGTTATAATTAGGATTAAATTCTAATTTACTAGTGGTTTTATTATAAATAAAACCAGTAGGTATAGCAGTATAAATATCTATATCTATATCTGCATAAATAAAAGCTGTAGTTATATCATATTATAATAAAATCTAGCTTTCTTTTATAGCAAAAATTACTATAAATCTATAGCTCTTAGGTCTATAAGTAATAAAAAAAGTTTCTAAATAATTAATACTAATATATTAATTAAAACCTTAAGCTACCTATCTTGCTTTATATTTATAGGTATTATTTATTTTATTTTTTAATTTCATAGTATATACCTATCTACCGCCTAATAGATAAATATTATTAGGTATTTATATAATTTTCTAAGTATTAATATCTTCTATTTGACTTATCTCTAATTGCATAGCCTGAATCTAATTATCTTTATAAGGAGAATTTAAGGCTTGCTTAATATTAGAGGGCTTATTTAATATAATAACTGATAGTATATATAAAGCTTTATTATTATCAGTTATAATATTATTATTATTTATTTTATAATTTCTTAGGACTGGGCAGTCTTCTAAGATAAATAATAGTGCACTTTCGTTAAAAATATCATTTTTGACTGTATTATTAACCTATAGATAGTCTTTTTTAGCTTTATCTGTTATAGAGGGGATTTCTATAAAAAACTTAGATTTATTAGTATTTATTTCTCTATTATTAATACTAATAGTTTTCTTACTATTATTATTTGTTATACTTATATTAGTATTAGTACTATAACTATTATTATAAGATATAGTACTGTAATTGTTATTACTAGTATTAATATTATTTTTATTAATATTATTATTTATTAATATATAACGTCTTATTATAATAATAATAACAATATAATAATATTTTACTTACTTAAATATTCTATATAAAATAAATAAATAGACTTTTATATATACAACCTTATATAAAAGTGTTTAGTTTATTATAACCTATAACTTTATAAATGCTTATATAATCCCTTATATTATATAATCCTACTTATATAATTAAAAGCTTTACAGCTTATATTTCAAGTTATCTTTCCCCTCTTTTTTCCCTACCTTAAGATGCAACCTGCTAACTATATCAACTAGAATCATCATAATATATTCCTTCTCTATTAATTATCTATATAAATAAATGCTTATAAATGCTGAGGATTATCACATTTTATTATAATATATCTCTATCTATAACTTTATACTATATAGGTGTATATACTATGCCTCTAAATACTTTTATACCTATGCTAACAGGTTATAAGCTCAGCTTAGAGATTACTTCAGTTTCTACTACCTCTTTACTTTTATCTTACTTCCCTATTAAGCTTTATCTATATATAAAAGCTATATATACTGAAAAACACTCCTTTAAATGATTTTCTATTTATACTACCTTTATAGAATTAGATATACTAGCTAAACTAGTAGTTTGATTCTATAAGATATACCTTCTTTAAATCTATATAACTAATCTTATATAAATTAACTATACTTCTATTAATCCTTCTTTAAGCAGACAGTCTCTTGCTACTGCTTTATTCAATTTATATCCTTTAGATTATCTATTCAAACTATCCTCTAGTCTACTACTAATCTAGTTTAAACCTATACTTACAGCCTAATAGATTTCTTTTTAACTGATTTATTATATAAGATACTTATCTCTTCAGTTAGACTTTAGTCTAACTAAAGAAGATATTAATTAAAGAGAAAGTTATAAAGAAAAAACTCCTCTTTTTTTTATAGTTAAACCTTAAACCTCTAGGTTTATAACTGTTATATAATATTGCTATATAAACCACTATACTATATATTAATAGCTTTTATAGTTATATAACCTCACTGTTATTTAACTTTCATAAAGCTTGCAACTACACACTGCATCCTATAAGGCAATAATAGCTAACTTTAAGGTTGATATGCTTAAGCTTATAGGCTTTGAGAATTATAAGGTATAAGCTATACGTTTTAAAGCTTTCTTTATAAGTAAAGATATAACTATAGATTTAACTAAACTTAAATCTAATATTAATACAGATAAAGGTAATAAGGCTTTAAGCTATATATAATTACTCTATAAAGATAGTCTTTTAAAAGTAATTAAAAATAATAATAATGCTTTTAAAGCATAAGATCACCTTAAACAGCTATATAAGTCTATAGATTTTATAAATAAGTTTTTAATTTATAAAGAGTTCTTTAATACTTCTTTAGATAACTTTAATTCTATAGAAAATTATATTAATAAAATAAAAGAACTTATAGATAATTTATCTTATAACCAGCTAAAACTACCTAATTAAGTAGTTATAGCTTATATACTTAATAGTCTAAACAAAACTTATAAAGCTTTTATAACCTCTATAACTTAGTCTCTTAGAACTAACCCTACTGCCTATAACTTTAACTCTTTATATGCTAGTCTTTTAGATAAGTATAAGAGAAAAAAAGGCAAAGAAGTAGTTAATAATACTACTAAGGGTAATAATAAGTATAATAAAAAACAAAATAAAAACCAGGAAAATAAAAATAAAAATAATAAAAAGAAGGATAATAATAAAATATCTAAAAAACCTTAGAAAAAACAGAAAGGTTTATACTGCAAAAATTGCAAGAAAACAAACTATTCTAAAGAAAATTGCGCTTTTTTATATCTTAAAAAAGCATCTAGTTAGTAGAAAAAACCTACTAATACTACTGCTAATAAGGAAAACGAGAAAGAAGTAGTTAATATAACTACTGCTAGCAATATTACCCCTTATATATCTTTAAATAATCCTAATTCTATAGAATTAATAGATTTATCTTCTGAAAAAGAAGAAGAAGATATTATTTTTGAAAATATAGGTTATACTACTACTCCTCCTTATTATATAAATAAAAATACTAATAATCCTTCTTTAGGTTATTTAATTAACTAATCTGTTATTAAGGAATAAGGAAAAGCAAGGAGTTTTAACTAAATTAAAAAAACAGTTGATTTTTATATTAATACTGCTGCTACTATATATATAGTTAAAAATTATACTCTTTTAGCAAATAAAATAAAAATAAATAAACCTATTAAATAGAGAGAAGCAAAAAGTCTTACTTCTTTACTAAAAGGTGATTTAATTATATATCTTAATAATAATAAAATAATATTAAAAGATGTTTATTATATACTAGAACTAGGTATTAATTTACTTAGTCAAACTAAGTTAGATTTATTAGGTATTGCTTCTATTATATGGAAATAACTTATTTTATATAATATAAAGAAAGATTGTATTATTGCTATAAAGGTAAAACGAAATAATTTATATTTCTTCTAATTTCCTACTAATAATAATAATAACTATATATATAATACTATAACTAATAAAAATATAAATAATAATAATAATAATAGCTTCTAACTCTAGTACTAACGTCTTAGTTATATTTATATATAAAGTCTTTTAAAAATAAAAAATAATACAATTTCAGATATAAATATAAATAATATAAATATAAATAATAATAATAAATTACTACTTTATAAAGCCTGTTTTGAAGGCAAATTTATAACTAAGGTTAGTAAATTATAGGTTTATAATAAAAATCTAGATTATTTAGATTATATAGCTTCAGATTTATATAGGCCTATAATGCCTACTACTTATGATAAATATAATTTATTTATTATCTTTATAGATAAATTTACCTAATTTGTCTGGGGAAAATTACTTAAAGATAAAACTAAAGAAACTATAAGTAATACTTTTCTTAAATTTCAAGCAGAAGTAAATAATAATAATAATAATAAAAGAATAAAAGAAATCTCTACTGATAGAGGTAAAGAATTTTCTAATAAATATATTAAGACTATATATCTTAATAGTAGGATTATCTACAATATAAGACCTCTTTATATGCATAAACCTAACAGACTTATAGAGCATATTATATATATTATAGTTAATAAAATAAGAATAATACTATATAACTTAGGTTTACCACACTACTTATAAGGTGAAGCCTTTTATACTACTCTTTATATATATAATAAGACTCTATATTCCTCTATTAATTATATAACACCTTATGAATTAAAAAATAAAATAAAACCTAATATAAATAATATTAAAGTGTAGAGTAGCTTATATTACTATAAGAATAAAAATCCTAAAATTAAAAAATTAGACATAAGAGCATATTAAGGTTTTATAATTAATTATAGATCTAATAGATATAAAATCTGAGATATATAACTAAAGAGAGCTTTATAGTCTTATAATATTAAAATCTTAGAGAATACCTTTATTTCTCATTATAAAGAGCTTCTTATAAGCATAAATACCTGCTTTAAGGATACTAATAGTAGTACTATGCTTAATAACAATAGATAGAGTACTGCTTAATATAATCTATAAAGAGATATATCTAGTTAATCTATCTCTTATAGTAATAAAGGTATTGCTATAAATAGCAATAATATTACTAAAGATTCTGCTCTTAAGAATCTAAGTAATAAGACTAGTATTAATATTAATAAAAATAATAATAATATTAATAAAAATAATATTAATACTAGCAATAATAATTATAGTACTATATCCTATAATAATAGTTATAGTACTAATACTAATATAAGTATAACGAACAATAATAGTAAGAAAACTATTAATATTAATAATAGAGAAATAAATACTAATAAATCTAAGTTTTTTATAGAAATCCCCTCTATAACAGATGAAGCTAAAAAAGACTACCTATAGGTTAATAATACAGTTAAAAATGATATTTTTAATGAAAGTGCATTATTATTTGTCTTAAAAGACTGCCTAGTCTTAAGAAATTATAAAATAAATAATAATAATATTATAACTGATAATAATAAAGCTTTATATATACTATCAGTTATTATATTAAACAAGCCTTCTAATATTAAGCAAGACTTAAATTCTCCTTATAAAGATAATTAGATTCAAGCTATATAATTAGAGATAAGTTAAATAGAAGATATTAATACTTAGAAAATTATATAAATACCTAATAATATTTATCTATTAGGCGGTAGATAGGTATATACTATGAAATTAAAAAATAAAATAAATAATACCTATAAATATAAAGTAAGATAGGTAGCTTAAGGTTTTAATCAATATATTAGTATTAATTATTTAGAAACTTTTTCTACTACTTATAGACCTAAGAGCTATAGATTTATAGTAATTTTTGCTATAAAAGAAAGCTAGATTTTATTACAATATAATATAACTACAGCTTTTATTCACGCAGATATAGATATAGATATTTATACTGCTATACCTACTGGTTTTATTTATAATAAAACCACTAGTAAATTAGAATTTAATCCTAATTATAACTATAAATCAAAAAATAATAAATATTGCTATAAGCTTATTAAAGCTTTATATAGTTTAAAACAAAGTCCTAAACTATAGTATAACTATTTAAAAGGAATATTATTAAAATTAAGATTTATTGTTTCACCTTATAATAAAGCAGTATATATATTAAATAAAAATAAATATAAAGCTATAATATGTTGCTATATAGATGATATATTACTAGCAGCTAATAATACTGCTACTAGTAATTATATATATAATAATTTAAAGCAATATATAAAAATTTAACTATTAAGGGAGCTTAATATATTTTTAGGTTATGAGTTTGATATAAATAGGCAAAATAAGTCTATTTTTATGCATCAAATGAAATATACACAAAAGATATTAAATAAATATAATAAAACTAATATAAACTTATTAATAACATCTATAAAAGATAATATAAAAATGCATATAAACAAAAGTTATGCAACTAAAGAAGAAATATTATAATTTCAACAGCAAATTAAAGCTTTGCTATATCTAGCTTTAAAAACTAGATTTAATATAGCTTTTGCAGTTAATATCTTATTAAGATATACTATAAACCCTTCTAAAGAGCATTTCTCTGCTTTAAACTATTTATAGAGTTATTTAAATAAATATCCTAATAAAGGGATTTATTATAACTGCAATAATAATATAATTTAAGATTTAATAGGTTATTCAGACTCTAATTAGGCTGGAGACCTAGATGATAGAAAATCTACATCAGCTTATATATTTTGCTAGGGCTTATATAATATAATATCTTATAGCTCTATAAAGCAAAAAACAGTAGCTTTATCTACTTATGAAGCTGAATATATAGCTTTAACTGAATCTATTAAAGAAGCTATTTATCTATATAATACCTATAATTTTAATTTTAAAAATCTAGGATTTAAATTAATAAATAAGCTTAAAATATTTATAGATAATATTACAGCTAAAAAACTAGCTGAAAATCTTAAATTTTATAAAAAATCTAAGCATATTGATATAAGATATCATTTTGCTAGAGACTTTTTATTAAATAAAGATATAATGTTATTTCACATTAATACTAAATCTAATATTGCTGATATTTTAACTAAGCCTTTAGGCAAAGTTATATTTTTTATATTATTATGTATTATTTATAGTAATAATAATAAATATAATAATAATAATAATAATAATAATAATAATAATAATAATAATAATAATAATAATAATAATAATATTATTACTGAAATAACATACTAGTTTTTCTCTTAAAACTTTTACCTATAAGGTTATTTTAGAAGAGTTTTTTAACTAGTTATAAATATATTATATAATATAGAAATATTTTTCTTATTTTTCCCACTAGGTTTTTAAGTTTTTATACCTATAATATATATATATATTAAGTGAGTAAGCTATATACCCTTAAATCAACTGTATATACCTTAAGGGGGGATGTTAATATATAACGTCTTATTATAATAATAATAACAATATAATAATATTTTACTTACTTAAATATTCTATATAAAATAAATAAATAGACTTTTATATATATAACCTTATATAAAAGTGTTTAGTTTATTATAACTTATAACTTTATAAATGCTTATATAATCCTTTATATTATATAATCCTACTTATGTAATTAAGAGCTTTACAGCTTATGTTTCAGGTTATCTTTCCCCTCCTTTTTCCCTACTTTAAGATGCAACCTACTAACTATATCAACCAGAATCATCATAATATATTCCTTCTCTATTAATTATCTATATAAATAAATGCCTATAAATGCTGAAGATTATCACATTTTATCATAATATATCTCTATCTATAACCTTATACTATATAGGCGCATATACTACGCCCCTAAATACTTTTATATTTATGCTAACATTATTACTTTTATTAATATTAATACTAGTCTTATCACTTAGATTCTTAAGAGCAGAATCTTTAGTAATATTATTGCTATTTATAGCAATACTTTTATTACTATAAGAGATAGATTAACTAGATATATCTCTTTATAGATTATATTAAGCAGTACTCTGTCTATTATTATTAGGTATAGTACTACTATTAGTATCTTTAAAGCAGATATTTATACTTATAGGAAGCTCTTTATGATGAGAAATAAAGGTATTCTCTAAGATTTCAATATTATAAGACTATAAAGCTCTCTTTAGTTATATATCTTAGATTTTATACCTATTAGATCTATAATTAATTATAAAACCTTAATATGCTCTTATATCTAATTTCTTAATTTTAGGATTTTTATTCTTATAGTAGCATAAGCTATTCTACACTTTAATATTATTTATATTAAGTTTTATTTTATTTTTTAATTTATAAAGCGTTATATAATTAATAGAGGAATGTAAAGTCTTATTATATATATAAAGAGTAGCATAAAAGGCTTCACTTTATAAGTAGTATAGTAAACCTAAGTTATATAATATTGTTCTTATTTTATTAACTATAGTGCATATAGTACGCTCTATAAGTCTGTTAGGTTTATGCGTATAAAAAGGTTTTATATTATAAATAATCCTATTATTAAGATATATAGTCTTAATATGTTTATTAGAAAATTCTTTACCTCTATCAGTAGAGATTTTTTTTATTCTTTTATTATTATTATTATTATTATTTACTTCTGCTTGAAATTTAAGAAAAGTATTACTTATAGTTTCTTCAGTTTTATCTTTAAGTAATTTTCCCTAAATGAATCAGGTAAATTTATCTATAAAGATAATAAATAAATTATATTTATTATAAGTAGTAGGCGTTATAGGCCTATATAAATCTAAAGCTATATAATCTAAATAATTTAGATTTTTATTATAAACCTATAATTTACTAACCTTAGTTACAAATTTGCCTTTAAAACAGGCTTTACAAGGTAGTAATTTATTATTATTATTTATATTTATATTATTTATATTTATATCTGAAATTATATTATCTTTTATTTTTAAAAGACTTTATATATAAATATAACTAAGATGTTAGTACTAAAGTTAGAAGCTATTATTATTATTATTATTTATATTTTTATTAGTTATAGTATTATATATATAGTTATTATTATTAGTAGGAAATTAGAAGAAATATAAATTATTTCGTTTTGCCCCTATAGCAATAATACAATCTTTCTTTATATTATATAAAATAGGTTGTTTCTATATAATAGAAGCAATATCTAATAAATCTAACTTAGATTAACTAAGTAAATTAATACCTAGTTCTAATATATAATAAATATCTTTTAATATTATTTTATTATTATTAGGATATATAATTAAATCACCTTTTAGTAAAGAAGTAAGACTTTTTGCTTCTCTCTATTTAATAGGTTTATTTATTTTTATTTTATTTGCTAAAAGAGTGTGATTTTTAACTATATATATAGTAGCAGCAGTATCAATATCAAAATCAACTGTTTTTTCAATTTGGTTAAAACTCTTTGCTTTTCCTTATTCCTTAATAACAGATTGGTTAATTAAATAACCTAAAGAAGGATTATTAGTATTTTTATTTATATAATAAGGAGTAGTAGTATAACCTATATTTTCAAAAATAATATCTTCTTCTTCTTTTTCAGAAGATAAATCTATTAATTCTATAGAATCAAAATTATTTAAAGATATATAAAGAGTAATATTGCTAGCAGTAGTTATATTAACTACTTCTTTCTCTTTTTCCTTATTAGCAGTAATATTAGTAGGTTTTTTCTACTAACTAGGTGCTTTTTCAGGATGTAAGAAAGCGCAATTTTCTTCAGAATAGTTTGTTTTCTTGCAATTTTTGCAGTATAAACCTTTCTGTTTTTTCTAAGGTTTTTTAGATATTTTATTATTATCCTTCTTTTTATTATTTTTATTTTTATTTTTCTAGTTTTTATTTTGTTTTTTATTATACTTATTATTATCCTTAGTAGTATTATTAACTACTTCTTTGCCTCCTTTTCTCTTATACTTATCTAAAAGACTAGCATATAAAGAGTTAAGGTTATAAGCAGTAAGGTTAGTCCTAAGAGATTGAGTTATAAAGGTTATAAAAGCCTTATAAGTTTTATTTAAACTATTAAGTATATAAGCTATAACTACTTAATTAGGTAGTTTTAGCTAGTTATAAAATAAATTATTTATAAATTCTTTTATTTTATTAATATAATCTTCTATAGAATTAAAGTTATCTAAAGAAGTATTAAAAAACTCTTTATAGGTTAAAAACTTATTTATAAAACCTATAGGCTTATATAGCTGTTTAAGGCGATCTTATGCTTTAAAAGCATTATTATTATCTTTAATTACTCTTAAAGAACTATCTTTATAGAGTAATTATATATAGCTTAAAGCCTTATTACCTTTATCTATATTAATATTAGATTTAGGTTTAATTAAATTTATAGTTATATTTTTACTTATAAGGAAGGCTTTAAAACATATAGCTTATACCTTATAA
This sequence comes from Colletotrichum horii, assembly GCA_027406005.1. NCBI lineage: Eukaryota > Fungi > Ascomycota > Sordariomycetes > Glomerellales > Glomerellaceae > Colletotrichum > Colletotrichum horii. Next base: position 2,911,493 of record JANVYB010000001.1, on the reverse strand, counting down.
TTCTCAGAGCCTATAAGCTTAGGCATATCAACCTTAAAGTTAGCTATTATTGCCTTATAAGATACAGTATGTAGTTATAAGCCTTATAAAGGTTAAACAACAGTAAGGTTATATAACTACAAAAGCTATTAATATATAGTATAGTGGTTTATATAGCAACATTATATAACAGATATAAACCTAGAGGTCTAAAGTTTAACTATAAAAAAAGAGGAGTTTTTTCCTTATAACCTTCTCTTTAATTAATATCTTCTTCAGTTAGACTAAAGTCTAACTGAAGAGATAAATATCCTATATAATAAATCAGTTAAAAAGAAGTCTGTTAAGCTGTAAGTATAAGTCTAAATCAGATTAGTAATAAACTAGAGGATAGTTTAAATAAATAATCTAAAGGATATAAATTGAATAAAGCAGTAATAAGAGACTATCTGCTTAGAGAAGGATTAATAGAAGTATAGTTAATTTATATAGAATTAGTTATATAGATTTAAAAAAAATGTATCTTATAGAACTAAACTACTAGTTCAGCTAGTATATCTAATTCTATAAAGGTAGTATAAATAGAAAATCATTTGAAGGAGTGTTTTTCAGTATATATAGCCTTTATATATAGATAAAGCTTAATAGGGAAGTAAGATAAAAGTAAAGAGGTAGTAAGAACTAAAGTAATCTCTAAGCTAGGCTTATAACCTGTTAATATAAATATAAGAGTATTCAGAGGTGTAATATATATGCCTATATAGTATAAAGTTATAGATAGAGATATGTTATAATAAAATATAATAATCCTCAGCATTTATAGGCATTTATTTATATAGATAATTAATAGAGAAGGAATGTATTATGATGATTCTGGTTGATATAGTTAGCAGGTTGCATCTTAAGGTAGGGAAAAAGGAGAAAAAAGATAACTTGAAATATAAGCTGTAAAGCTCTTAATTATATAAGTAGGATTATATAATATAAGGGATTATATAAGCATTTATAAAGTTATAAGTTATAATAAACTAAACACTTTTATATAAGGTTATATATATAAAAGTCTATTTATTTATTTTATATAGAATATTTAAGTAAGTAAAATATTATTATATTGTTATTATTATTATAATAAGACGTTATATATTAACAGTATTTAGCAAGTAAGAGATATAATATTTAAAAAAGATAAGAGAAAGCTTCTTCTAGTTGAATTTAATAACTTATAGCTAGAAGAAGAAGTTAAACTAAAGATATATAAATATAGTAACAAACTTCTAACTACTACTTATAAAGCTGAGATTTAGTCTTATAGATACTACTAGCTATATATTAGCCTTATTAAATAAAAATAATAAAAAGAGGAAATAAGCAATTTATATCTAAAAGAAGCCTAAGAAATAGAAAGCAATAATAAATAAGAATAAGAAGATAAGCCTCTTCAAAAAAAAGTTAGCAGTAAAAAGAGTAAGTTACTAACTTTAGAACTAAAACCTTATATATTAATATATAATATTAGCATTATAAATATATAAATATAATTAATACTAAAAGAAGATTTTCTTTTATAATAATATTTTCTTACTGCTTTTCTAAGTTATAGTTTTCTTATTATATTACTGCAGTTAGAATCTCCTATTAGTTTCTCTTAAGCTTTTCACTTAATATGAGAAAGACTAAAAGGAAAACTAAAAAGCAATAGCAGAGGTTTTATTCTCATAAGATCACTAAAAGCAAACTCTGCTTTATTTAGTTAAACTACTTAGTCTCTTAAAACCTAAGTATTATATAATATTAAGAAGTTTAATAAGGAATTTAATAAGATAGAAACTATAGAAATTAATCTAATTAATAATAAAATAAATTAGAAACTAGTTATATTTGCTTTCTCAGCATTTAATCTATTATAAGCTTTTAGTTTAGAGATTTACTTATTTATAACTTTTAAAAAATAAAAGATAATAAAAGAAGAACCTCTGAAGTTAGCTATCTTTAAAGCTATAAAAACCTAAGTTGACAGCTTAAAAGAGATAAAATGCTAGCAGCTTAAAAAGCTTCTAAATAGCTTTAAATATCTCTTAAGCAAATAAATATATAATAAAAAGGTTATAGCAGATAAATAACTTAATAGAATTAAAATAAAATAAATTATCTATAGCAACTTTTAAAATAAGAATAATAAGACAGTTTATACTATAGTTGCTAATCTTATTGCTTTATAAGTCTTTCTGCTAATTATAGCACTTAAAGATCTAAAACTTCACTAAATTAATATAGTTACAGCCTTTCTGAATACCTTTATAAGAGATTAAAATATCTTTATTATATAACCTTATAGATTTAATAATAAAACTAGCTGGTTTTATAGATTAAAGAGAGCTCTCTATAAACTATAAAAATCACCTCTTCTCTAGTATAAATAAATTATTACTATCTTTAAATAATTAGATTTCTATTTACTCTTAAAAGAACTTTATATTCTTATTAATAAGAATAGCTGTGAGGGATTAGAGCTATAGGCCAAGCCAGAGAAGGTAATAAGGGCAGTAATATAGGGGTTAATTAGTGATAACTAGCTAAGTTAGCCCTTCTAGCCACTTTAGCGCTATGCGCCCCTTTTGAGGGCGCAGCTGACTAATTGGTTAAACCTTAGCAGAGGCCTAGTGAAGGGCTCAGCTGGCGCCCAGCGCTGTAATCCTAATTGCTTACAATTGCACCCCCTCCAGAAGGCTTAGTCTCTAAGTCTATTAATCTATAAGTAAACTCCTGCCTGCGCAGGGATTCAAACCCTCTGCAGCGCTTCTGATTGGTCTATTTGTTTCTAAAGCTTTAGGTTTTTCACCTATACGCACTCAGCTTCGCCAGAGGCCCTCCAGGCACTTAGCAGCTCTGCTGTTGTCTTCTGCGCAGCTTCAGGGTTTTTCACCTATATGCTAGCAGGCTGGCTTCTGAGGCTTTAGGTCTTGCACTTATATGCACTCGGCTTCGCTGGAGGCCTCTTAGGTACTTAGCGGTCTGTTGTCTTCTGCGCAGCTTTAGGTCTTTCACTTATGCGCCAGCAGGCTGGCTTCTAAGGCTTTAGGTTTTGCACCTATATACTCTCAGCTTCAGGCCTTCAGGTCTTTCACCTAGTTACCTTAGCTTCTGCCCAGCTTCAGGTTTTTCCCTATAGCTAGCAGGCTTTACCTACTAATCCTTAAAAGCTTAGCAGCAATTTTACTTATCTTCTGATGAATCTATACCACAGCATTCCTATTTATTTAGAATAGAACTAATAAAGCTGTTTTTATTAATGCTTAAGCACCTCTATATCTATATAGTATTAATACAGGCTACACCTAGCAAAGCCTCAGCTTTATACTGATATGCCTCTATAGGGTGGCCTTTCTTATAGCATACTTTGCACCACTTATCAGCTTAGCAATCAGCCTTGTGGTGGTTAGTTTTGCTGCACTTCAGGCATATGCTGTTTAGTGCGCTAGAAGTGCTGCGATTAAAACGTACCCTCTTTAGGGCTAGCTTAGCAGCCTCTTACGCTTGTGGCGCCAGAGGCTTGCTAACTATCTTGCAGTTATACTGCTTAGGATAAATGTTTTATAGCTGCTCTGCAGCAGTGGCTACAGCCCTTAGCTGCTATATATTAAACTTCTGGCGCTTTAGGCTCTGCTGAAGCTAGGGCAAAAGCTGGAAGTAAAAAGTAAGAGCTTAAGCTTAAGACTCTTTGAAGTCTAGGGTTTTAATAGCTTAGTAGGCTGCTAACCACTCAGTAAAGAACTAGAGAGGCTGCTGGCTGGGTTTTTGCTGAAGGCTGTTGAGGAGGCTGTATAGCTGGCGCTTCTAGAGCCTAATGTCGATATAGTCTCAGTAAATAAATGCAGAGAAGTCAGCCTATATAGGGCTTTCAGTAGCTATAAGGCTGACCTAGTAGTGCTACTATTATGTTTATATAGTAGCAAGCATTTTAGTAAGTGTCTAGTATATCTTTTGAGCTTTAGAAGCACTAAGATAGAGAGTGTTGCTATCTTTTATAGCAGTTAGCTAATCATAAATTTAGGCTGGCATACTATCTTCAGCAAGGGTTCTGCAGATATATACTAACAGATGATTATAATTGCAGGCTTAAGACTTTAAAATAGAGGCTTTAGAGGTTAATATAAGGGTTAGGCGATCAGATAAAGCTTAGATCAGCGCATTATTTTAGTTAGCTTGCTAGCAAATAGTTGCAATAAGTTCAGCAATCAGAGATACATCAGTAGAAGCTGGCGTAGTAGTTAATATTGTTATAGGCGCCTCTAATCTAGAGGCTGCTTCTAAAGCAAAATTTTTAGCGCTTAGTGCTGCAGAGTTGTCAGCAACAGCCTAGTGAGATCTCATACTGCTGCTCATTCTGGAGCTAGCTTCCTGTTAATTAGGTAGAACTTAGCTAATTGTGAGGAATTAAGGCTATAGGCCAAGCTAGGGAAGGCAATAAGGGCAGTAATGTAGGGGTTAATTGGTGATAACTAGCTAAGTTGGCCCTTTTGGCCACTTTAGCGCTATGCGCCCCTTTTGAGGGTGCAGCTGACTAATCAGTTAAACCTCGGCAGAGGCCTGGCGAAGGGCTCGGCTGGCGCCTGGCGCTGTAATCCTAATTGCTCACAATAGCATTATAATATTGCTTTATATTAACAATATACTTATTACTACACCTAATATTAAGCAAGTTAATAACTTTAAAAATAACTTATATAACTTTTTCTAAATTAAGGATTTAAGTGAAATATAACAGTTTCTTAAGTTTAAAATTATTTGCTATTAAAAATAAAATAACTTTAGATCTTACAAACTAAATATATTAATAATATACTGATAGAAAAAAGTATTACTAAATATAACTAAGTCTCTTACTCTCTTAGCAATATTTAGCTGCTAGAGATTATAAAACAATATAAAATGCCTATTGAGATATATAAATATTAAAGCAATTTAAGCAAGTTATAATAAATTGTAAATAATATATAACTAGATATCTCTACACCTATAAGCAAAGCTGCTAGAAATCAATAATATACTTCTGAAAAGCATAATAAACTGCTAAAATCAATATAGAGATATCTCTATAACTTATAATCTCTAACACTCTGCTTTAGCAGCCTAAGTTACTCTATTAACAACCTCAAATTATTAGTTTACTGTAACGCCAGTTAGTTAGATTATAAAAAATCTAATAAATCAACAGCTAATTATATAGTTATAAATAGAAAAGCATTAATTGCCTAAAAGTTAATATTATAATTATTTATAGCTATATTAACTTATAAAGCTAAGTAGATAAATCTTATACTTAAAGGGAAAGCTTTACTATATATTATAGATCTCTTCAAAAGGTTAGATATCTCTATTTAATTACCCCTCTAGATATATATAGATTTTATAAATGCTCTTAATAATTACTTATTAAATAGATAATTACTTAAACTATACTATATTAAAATCAAATATTACTAAATTATTAATAATATTAGCAATAGAAACTTTAAGATTAACTATATTCTAACCTATAAGATAGTTACTAATAACCTCACTAAACTGCTAATAGCAGAGAAATATTATAACTTTATCAAAATGCTAAATTTATTTAAACTACTTATAACTAATAATAAGTTTTAATCTAAAGATAATATCTTAAAACTTAAACTTAATTAAATCCCTTCTATTTATTTATTTCTTTTATATATAACAACTTCAATCCTTTATATCTTACTAACTAATCAACTTTTATAGTTAGACTTTATATTATTTTGATTGCTTTAATTTGCTCTTCTTAACAGTTAAATTACTAACTATAAAACTCTTCAAAGATTTTAACTTTATAAAGTTATAAGTTTATCACTAAGTTAGATATTTTAGTTAGCATTTCTCTTAATTAATAATATATTAATATTAATACTAACTGCTAAAAAATATATTAACTTAAATTTAACTTTACTAAATTTAATTAAATATTAAAAGCATAACTTAAAATAAAAACAAAAAGAGAATTAGATATTATAATATTTTTTAATAATTATTTTAGTTAATTAAGTTTATATTGATATAAAATAAGCATTTTAGAACTAACTTTTATAAAAACTTATAAACTCTGCTTATTTTAAGGTATTAAGTTTAACTATAGAAATATAATTCTAATATTAATTTATTAATATTAAGAAGTAACGAAACCTAATTGCTATAAGCCTAATTTAAACCTAAGATCTTAAAGTTAAGTTATTAGCTCTTTCAATCTAAGTCTATATAATCTAAAAATAGCTAAACTACTATATTATATAGCTTAAGTTTATATTAAAGTTGCTTTAAGTTTAGTAAGAGTTTTATATAGTAATTAGGTATATAAGAAAAGTAAAGAAGTTAGAAGTGTTTTAAGAAGTAATATAGAATAATAAAGACAATATAGCATAAAAGAAATAAAACAAAAAGGTAGAAATAAACTATATAGTTATATAACGATTTAGATTACTGCTTTAGGATGGGAATAGCTTCATAGGGGCGCTGGGGAAGTGTCGGCTGAAAGGGGGGTGTGAGACGGTAGTCGGCTGGGCCCAGGCCCGAGGCCCGAATCCCGGCCCGAATCCCGCCTTTACGTAAGGGATCGGCCACACCACTTTGTAGCCAGGCGCGCCAGGCGCTCGTAGCTAGATTAATCAAGCCACTTCACGCACGACGTAACGACTTTAAGCGATCCCGGCGCAAATTCTCCACCACAGGTACATCAGACTGGACCTTGGAACTGCATCTGCTTGACCTGCCCGAGCACCCACAAACAGCAGCTAGCCCCTCCTTCCCCGCCCTGAAAATCGACGTATTCGTCGTCAAAAATACCAGCCCCGATCACACCAACTCTGCACTGCATCTTCCCGCACATCCAGCAGTTCCAGCTTCTCCCACTTTCGAGATCCTGGACCAGTGCACCACAATCGCTTGAGATATCCCTTTGGTTTGTAGGCAATTCCTTGACCAAAAATACCGCCAAGATGTCGGACGAGAAGGAGATCGGTCAGTTGCCCCGTCTCGCCCGTTGCTGCTGCTATTTTCTTTCCGCGTGGTCGTGTGTTGCTGCTCGTTCTGCTGCTTTGCGTCACACACCAAAAACAGCCCACGCTGCTACCCCGCCACGCCCCAAGTCGCCATAGCAAACACTGCTGCGGCTCACGCTCACGAGACTCGTGCCTTGAGAGCTGCCCTTCCATTACGGACTCGTTCATGAAGCTGACTGTCTGGTAGACTACACCCTCAACAACCCCGACACCCTCACCAAGTACAAGACTGCCGCTCAGATCTCTGAGAAGGTCCTTGCTGCTGTCGCCGAGCTCTGTGTCCCCGGCGAGAAGATCGTCACCATCTGCGAGAAGGGCGACAAGCTCATTGAGGAGGAGCTTGCCAAGGTCTACCGCGGAAAGAAGGTCATCAAGGGTTTGTCGAGTCCCCCGCCCAGCCGCCCCTCGAACCTCGCTGACCGCAATTCCTTTGTGCAGGTTTCTCTCACCCTACCACGGTCTCTCCGGCCTCTTTCGTCACTCCCTACACCCCTCTGACCTCCGACGAGGCCGAGGCCAACGTCGAGATCCAGGAGGGCGAGCCCATCAAGATCCAGCTTGGCGCCCAGATTGACGGCTTCGGCTCCATCGTCTGCGACACCATCATCGCTGCCCCCAAGGAGAAGGCTTCCGAGGAGATCACTGGCCGCTCTGCCGACCTGGTCCTCGCCAACTACTACGCCAATGAGCTCCTCCTCCGCTTGATGCTGCCTCCCGGCCTTCTGGCCAACGGCACCGACGAGGAGAAGGCCAAGGCCAGCTCCGAAAAGGCCCCCAGCCAGGCCAAGATCACCAGCTTGCTCGAGAAGGTCGTCAAGGCCTACGACTGCAACCTCGTCGAGAGCACCACGTCATGGCTGTTTGAGCGCAACGAGATCGAGGGCAAGAAGAAGATCGTCCTTGCCCCCGCCGAGGGCACCAAGGGCGACGGTACCCCCGAGGTCGGTGAGGTCTGGGGTGTTGAGATGGGCGTGAGCTTGGGCGCTGGAAAGGTCAAGACCTTTGACCAGAGAACCACTCTGCACCGCCGTACCCTCCAGACCTACGGCCTCAAGCGCCCGACTTCCCGCAAGATCCTCAACGAGGTTCAGAAGAAGTTCGGTACTTTCCCCTTCAGCTTGCGCCAGCTCGAGGACGAGCGTGATGCCAAGTCTGGTGTCGTTGAGTGCGTTCGTGGCAACGTATTCCGTGCCTACGAGGTTGTTGGCGACAAGGACAACTCCCCTGTCGCTCGCTACCTGACCACCATTGGTAAGCCTCATGACGGAGTGCCGTCATCATCCTTAGGCAACCAGCTAACTTGTGCGCAGCCATCACCAAGAACGGCATCACCAAGCTCGGTGCGCCCCCCGCTCTTGACCTCAGCAAGGTCAAGTCTGACAAGAAGATCGAGGACGAGGAGATCCTCAAGATTCTTGAGCAGCCTCTGTCCAGAAATACCGCCAAGAGCAAAAACAAGAACAAGAAGAAGAAGAAGCCCGCCAAGAAGGCTGCCGCCGGCGAGGCGGAGGAGGAGAGCGACGAGGAGTAAGCGGAAGTGAAAAAAACAGCAGTGACTATCAATAAGGATAAAGGGGGCGGCCCGGTTTTGCGCCCACAAAATTTCGTTCGTGAAAGTCAAATGTGTGAATTTACTCCTGGGGCAAACGATAGGGCTGTATGGCCACGGTGAGGCCGGAAACAGGTACGCTTGTCCTGGCTGTCCGACGCTGGGTGGCTGATGGGCTTCGAAACTGTTTGCCAGAATGTCAGTGAAGCGATGGCTCTCGATGAAAGCCTCACTCAGCCAGCTTCATTGGCAACGCGAGAAGTCTCCGAGGCAAGCAGCCCCTGGATGTGCCGGATCGTTGGCAGAGGATAGGTCGGAAAGCCTGATGCCCTGATGCAACAGCCCCAACAAAGACAAGTCATCTGCACGCATACGCGCATCTCACATACCATTCCACTGAGCCCGTTTCCCTGACCGACCCGGATCCCAGTGACCCCCGAGCATCAGCGTCGTAGGGAACGTGTGAGAACAAATTTGCTGCTATCGTGCATGGTTTGTCGCAAAATGATGATGTCTGAGAACGGAGATGGAACAGGGGCGTTTCTGCCGATGAGACCCAGCACGCCAGGAGAAGCCGTCGGCCGGGGGAAGAGAAAGTTGGCCACGAGGATGAGTGGAACAGAGTGCCCAATTCCAGAGGTTGCCCGTCGCTCACCCTGGTCGTCGTCGATACGGCAGAGACGCGGACCCGCCCAGACAAATGGCGACTGTACCGCGTGGTGAGCACCCGCTCCCGCAGCAGAACCCAGCCCCCTGGGTGGGAAGCAAAGTTGGATCCCGAGTAACCAAACTTCGTTTCTCAGGTCGAGCGTCGGTGAAGAACGAAGAAGGGGAGCTCCTGAAGATAAAATTCTCTCCCATCCCGCCCTTCCTTCAGACCGTCTATGGAAAAGGTAGTTGTGTTCGTTCTTCGAGAGACAAAGATCAAGTGACGTCCTCGAGTCCCATTGCCCATCAGCTTCAAGAGGAAGAGGAAGGAGGCGAAGAAGACAGTCCAATCCAGTGACAGCGGATTGACGCCAACGTGCAGTAAGCTGGAAACCTTATGAGCGCGTCCAGTGAGGTGCGCCGAGTGTGTAAGTCACAGGGCCAACAGCGAGGTCAAAGGCTTTGGCATGCTGTGGCATCGAACTACTGGCTCCCGAGAGCGCTGTGACTTGGCCCCCCGCGCCCCCCTGCACTTCGCCATCTGGTACCCTCGCAGCCCCCCCGTGCCCACCGCCCATCGCCGTGGTAAGGTAGCTTTATAGGTACTGTACAGAGCACCGTAGCTCCTTAGCCCACACCACCCCCCGTCCGTCGACTCCGAAAATCCTCGAGACCAATCCCGCAGCTCGGCACCCTTTTTCTCTCCCATCCCTCCTTCCCACCAAGTTTCTCGCGTCGCAAGTGGAGGGAACGCGCCTAGAACGCATCACCGAATGCCTTCCAAGACCAGAGAAGTAGCCGACTCCCCTTTTCCTTTGCAAAGACACGAACTAACGCGATCGCAGGCTTCCGACTCGGAGCGTTTGTCAGTCTGGTCCAAGGCAAGGAGGTCAGGGGCCGCCGCAGAGAGCCCTTCCGGCGAGAAGAGCCCTTTCGACATGATGCCGACGAGCACGAGAGCCACGAGGTCGCGATTCTCCAGCCCGCACCAGCACGCCAACGGAGGGAGTGACTCGGTGAAGAAGTCGTCGAATGCGCCCAGTGCAGCGTCCAAGACCTTCTTGCAAAAATGGTTGGAGCCCGCAGTCCAGAGCAAGCCGAGCTTTGAGGAGGCAGGATTGATCCGATATGGCGTGACGGAGAATATGGCGCCCCTTGGAACCCTCCCCAAGGCAGGAACCACCAAGAAGCAGGGTCAGGAGGGTGCGCAGCAACCTGTCAGGAAGATCATCATCAAGCCAAGCTCAGCAAACTCTGCCGCGGCCGCCGCAAGTGCGTCGGCACCAAAGCGCTCAGAAACACCTCCTCCACCCCTTCCCTCACCACCCATCGCGGCGACGAAGATGGGCAAAAAATCGTTGACGATCAGAGGTTTGGACGACGACGATGAGGACGAGGACTACACACCCAAGGCAGCGGCGGTGAAGAATGCGGCGAGTCGCACATCGCTCCCGCGCAAGAGCCTCTCGCGACCATCTGCGGGACGCCGCCTCTCAGCGTCAATTCAACAGCCCTCGGCGCCTTCCAGCGATGCCGTGCAGCCTCCACGTGAAGCTACGCCTGAGCCTACTCCCACTCGGGATCCGACTCCTGAGAGCAAGGAGTCGGTCGAGCGCGTTGTGGAGATCGCGGTTGATGAGGCGCTCCGGCATTACCGCTATCCCACTGCGTGGGCTCTGAGGACCCTCTACGATGAAAATTCTGCGAACCCGACCTTCCTAGCCATGTTTGAGGACGTGTACAACCAGAAGGCTGACGCAGACACTCTGGATGAATTCGCTCGCCTTATCGAAGAGAAGAAGAAGGAAGGCAAGAAGGACAATCAGGCATGCTACTTTTTCGTGCCCCCTTCCACCAACTCGCGCTTCACCCCTCACAAGCCCAAGGCAGCACCCTACGGCAGGCTTCTTTCTCTCGATGCCAAGACTGAGAGCCCGTCGCCGACAAAAAAGAAAGGAAGGCGGCGGAAGGAGCCAGAATCCCCCGTCGACGACGCGGATGAGTCAATGATGGACGCGGAAACAGCGACTATGAGTGTCGTCACGCCCTCGCGCGGGCGCGCCCGAAGGGACTTAGCAAGTAGTGATTCTTCACTCTCGGAGCTGTCTGCATCGCCATCACTGCCATCAGACTCGCCATCTCCTAGCTCTCCGCCCATTCCCGCCGGATTTCGAGTCATCAGCCACAGTCGCCGTCACAGTGCCACGACGGCTACCACGGCTGCTGGGGCCGACCCCGAGACCACCACAACCAGCGCAGCACCGCCAACCGAACCCCAGCCAATTAAGAGACGCGGCAGATCCCTTGCTGCTAAGTCGAGCGTGTCTGACGCATCCAACCCAAACTCACCCACCCTCCCCCCAAACGCATCTCAAGTTGCAGGGGCTGGCAACATGCCTGGTCGACTTTCTTCGCCCATTTTCCCCAACCTGTCGTCCACGGCCACCACCACGACTACGACAACAAAAACGGCCGGTAAAAAGAACGCCAGCAAGGACAAGGCACCGCGCATCTTGCCCAGCGATGATGCCACAACTTCCCGCAGGAGAAATGCACGCGACAGCACCATCAGCCAGACGCCCCAGCCAGAGAGCCACATTCGCGGATCAGACATGAGAGGCAGGGCAGGATCCGCGTTTGCGTCTTCGCCAGCGGTGCATCTTCGCAAGTCAGCCAGGACGCCGGCTCCCAATCTGAGCCTGAATCTGAATCTGAGCGCGAGGACCACGAGATCGGCCAAGAGGACGCATGATGAGATAGACAACAGCTCCCCGACCGCGCCGTCCTTCATTGAGGACGTCACTCCGACGGCAAGCTCGAGAGCTGCGACGCCCACAAACCTACGCCCTACCAAGAAGCAGCGGACCGGCTTGCGTATCAAGACTTCGTAAGTTCATTTTTGCCCCTGATGCACTCCGTATATGGCAGCTTTTGTCCCAGTCTTTGCGTCGTGATGGCATGGTGCGATGAGATGAGAACCCCAGCCCTGAGTGGCGACCTGGGCGGTGTCGCACGGCAGGCGATTGATCTCATCGCCGTAGCCATCGCATTCATCCGAAATTTCATCGCAAAGCACATCATAAGCATACAAATTTCAAGTCACTGACGCGTTCCATCATAGGCCTATGAAGAAGAAAGGAGGCACTGCAGCTGGCGTTCCCCGTGCCAGCGGAGAGGGCGGTCCATCTATCGCCAATGGGGGCCCGACAAATCAGGTAAGTCTACGTCGCGTGTCTTATTCATCGTAGCACAAGGCTGCCCACTTCAATCCAAACCATTTTTTTCTGCCTTGGGCGCACTCGATGGGCTGGTGGATGGGATGACAGGATGGGAGCACACGGAGGGCATGAGGGCATTCCGCGGGCATGGATCTTGAGCGGCCAAGGCGCACATCCCGACTCAGAGTTTAGCGGCCCCCGTACTCCCGTTTTTCCCGACCCAGCCTGCACTCCCACCTCTTCATTTCCCGCAAATTGCCTCAGCGAACACATGCTGACAACCTACCAGGACGAGAATGACGACTACTGCTCGGCCTGCAGCGGTGTTGGGGAGCTCGTTTGCTGTGAGAACTGTTCTAGGTCATTCCATTTCGAATGCGTCGACTTGGGCTTGGGCGACACGCTCCCCGAGGAGTGGTTTTGCAACGTCTGTTTCAGCACAAGATACCCCACTAGGGTGCCCGAACACAAGGGTCCCTTTGGAGGGTTGCTGAATGGCTTGGAGAAGACGAACCCGCAAGCCTTCAAGCTGCCTCGGCCAGTCCAGCTCTACTTCGAAGGCGTCAAGATTGGGCCTGAGGGCGAGTACGAGGACGTGGTGGTTCCCACTAAGCCAAAGTAAGTGCCAAATCCCACTGCTTATCGTCACCGTCAGCTGACAATCGGTCCAGGAAAAAGGGATATGAGGAAGCTCCCGACTTCTTCAAAGTTCGGGACGCCGACGGCTCTGCAGTTCTATGCCACAATTGCCAGCATCCAGCAGCCGACAACCGCGCCATCATTCCTTGTAGTCTGTGTGGACTTTACTGGCATCTGGACTGTCTTGACCCGCCCCTGGCGATTCCGCCAGTCGTGCGGACATGGCGCTGTCCGGTTCACGCAGACGACCTGCTGGCCACGCTGCCGGAGCAGCTCGCACCAGCTCACCGCTTCCGGAAGATCAAAGGAGCACCCACCATCACCCCTGCTTTTAGCCGCGGCATGAGAAACAACGGCTTCATCGAGATTGAGGAGGAAGAAGAATCAAGTGACGAAACGGGCTGGAGCGACGTGAAGACCTTTGGCCGAGTTTACAAACTGCCCGCCAAGGGCGTTGTGCTCGACTTTATCTCTCAGTCAGTCACGCCTGCATTCGCTGAATTTGCGGGGAATACTAACAATTTTCACAGGCTTCGAAAGGATGGCGCAGGCTACATTGCTGGCTCGCAGCCATTGGCCGGGACCCAGCCACACCAGACTAGCCCTCCTCTGGTCTCTCGCACGCTGGCGGAACAGCAAGCGGTGTTCAACATGGTTGAGCTGGCATCCACCCGTCCAAACAACAAGCTCGACGACCTCACTCGGGCTCTCTTGGTAAGAATAACCGCGACGTCGAGACGGCGCAGGACTAACAAGTCTACAGATGAGTGCCGATGCGGACGTCCTTTCCATCATGGCGCGTGGCAGCGCCGAGAACTTTGCCAACGGTGACTTGAATGCCAATGATAAGCAAAGTCTTCGCGCCATGCTTGCTCACATGGAAGCCATGTCTGACCGCATCAAGAGCCTGCTTGGAGGCGGTTTGCACGGTGTTGCCGGTCCGGCTCCAGTGGCCGCAGACGCAGCGACAGCCGATGGCAACAGCACAGATGTTACACAAAGCGTCGAGGGCGATGTGACTACAATTAAGAACGAGTCCGTCGAGCCTCCGGCTGATCTACCTACGCCGGCGACGACGACTCAGGACAATCCGGAGCCGGCCAGCGTCCTTGGGGAAAAGTCGTCACAGGAGGTGCCGAACGACGACGACACGACCGTTATGGATATCGATTAGGATGTCAACCACTACGAGACTCGGTCGGTGACTATTGACTATTCCCCACCCCCAACTTCGACATACACATGCGACAGCCTAATGACGTCCTGATTGGTCCGCATATACCGACACTAGAGAGACACCACGACGTCGTCTAACAAGAACGGCACGACCGCCATGGTGCATTCGCCATCGGTATTCTCTACTATTTTCCCTTTTATTATTATTGCCCCTTGATTCCCAAGACACGACCTCTCGCACGGATACCGGAGTTAAGAGGAATCGGGCATTAGCGATTGAACACAGGAGGACCGCTCCAAACACACACCACACACACACACTCAACGTCATAGAAAGAATCACAGCGGTCTAGTAAGAGAAACGAGTTCGCACACGTTTCGAGCGCAGGAGGATGGGGGGCATTTTGAGTCTTTTCATATTTTTTTGAGCAAGCACGGCATCGGCAGTATGTGCTATTCATAGCGTTGGGGGGAAAGATGAGAATGACAGGCAGCCTGGGTATACCGTGCCTATATCGATGGAGAGGGAGTAGTCGGGTTGGGTTCGTTTGCGCGCCCTCTCTCTCGACGTTCGTCTTGTATCATACCACACAACTCTCTTACACTCGTAATCTCTTCCTTGGGTTCCTAGGTTAGGTATGGTTCAAGGCACACAGGCAGGTAAAAGTTTTGAGATGGCACAGAGGCGGAGGTTGAGAGAGTAAGCGGGTGAATGGCTGGGGAGAGGGGAAGTAGGCATCGAATAGAATGCTACACACCGCATCAATCAAGTCGTGCCCCTGTGACATGTGGCCCACGTGGTACTGCCGAAAACATCTTCTTGGCTCGTTCGTGACAGAACCCCTGGTTGCTGCTGGCTTAAAAAGTTAACTGGCCTCTTCTTCACTTGGCGGGGTTGAAACTCGGGAGACACCATAAATAAACGTGACACACAAACGGGGGGCACAAGGACGGGGGCAGGCCATATATGTGTGATGGGAGAAATACCAATAGCTTTTAAACTACAATGCAAACACTACCTCATGCTATCTATCTATACAACCCGGCCAAGAGCAGCTTTTGGAGCCGCCTCGAGCAGGAAGGAAGTTTCGTCACAGCCGTAATCGAATAGAGAAAGAAAAAAGCACATACTTTCGAAGCCATAGGACACCCTTCCATCCCCACCCAAGGTTTCTACAAGAAAGGAAGATAAAGGGAAGAACAAAAAACAGTAGATGCTGCTGCTGCTGTAAAGCTCAGAAAAAGAAGTGATGCCCGCCTATCGTTTGAGACTCCAATTGATGACTTTGCAGTACCTGGAAGCAACGCACAATTTTTTGGGGTAGGGTTTGTTGTTTTTTTTGGTGGTTTTTGGTTTTGTCTGACTTCCTCGCAAGCGCGGGCTTCAGGAGGACGGTCTGCCGCCCGCCACCCACCGCCCGCTCATTCTATATACCACGCCACAAGCAAAGTGAGGGTAGCAATAGTAGTGTTGTAAAAAGAAACAACTTCCCAGGTGAGGATCAGGAAGGATGAAGAGCCATTCGGGGAGCTGCTGGAGCCCACCAGGTGAATCGAAGAAGAAAAAAAAATAAAACCCTCTCTCGTTGCTGCGACCACTATCCGGGGGCAGCATTCGTATGTGCCCTTGTCTATCATCGAGACATGGCCCCCTCCTCGATGGGAGTGGCTTGCGCATTTTCTTGACACATCGGGCGGCGTTTACTCCTGCAAACATTCTTTACATGACGACCCAGATCCACCAAACTCCTGTGCCGATTCCATACCAAGCCATCCTTTACCAAGCAAAAAGAGCGGCATGAGCCAGTCAGACCGTCCCTGACCAGCATTTCGTCTGTACAACTGGCGTTCGGATCACCTCTTTGTCATCAGAGTTAGTGCTGCCTGGGGACACCGATGGGGGTAGGTAGGGGTTGACCTACTCGGCCACGTCTTCCGTTGACCTGCTCCTGTTGCATATAGCCCATGTTCTGCATGCCGCCTCCCATGTTGCCGTAACCGAATCCTCCCATGCCTCCCATGTTCATACCAAATCCGGGAGGTGCGTACGGTGCCTGACCAGGAGGCATCTGAGGGATCTGAGTCGCCGGAGGCTGAATAGGGCTACCGTTGGCCAGGTTTTGGCTGCGGTACTGGTCGATCGATGGACTAGGGCTGTTGTAGCCGCCAAAGCCTGCCTGCATTGGGGGGAAGAAGTTGTTGATGGGAGGGGTGGCGCGGTTCAGCATGTTCTGCTGGTACTGCAGCTGTTGCAGGTTCGCAGGAGCGGGCATCGGAGAGTTTGATGGGTTGTACATGGGGTTTTGCACACCGTACGGGGGGAACGGCGGCATATTCGCGTCAGCAGGCTCGTTACGCTGGCCGCCAAAGCCCAGCTCGTAGTTGGACGGATTGACAGGCGCGTTGAGCGGGTTGTAGAATTGCTGCTGCTTGTTCATGTGGCCACCCTGCTGATGATGGTTGTTCATGTTGGCCTGGCGAGAAGCTGGTCGCTGGCGCTGTTCGTTGTTGTTCGAGTTGCCGTGTCCATGGTCACGAGCACCTCCGCCGCTGTTGCGTGTAGACAGACCAACCTCGTCCATCAGGCGCTTGTAGCCTTGACCTGGCTGAGCCTTGATGCGAACTAGGACATTCTTGACATTCTCGACCACCTGGCTGCGGATGCTTTCGTCGAAGAAGGGTGTGGTGAGCACCTTGAAGATCAATGTCGCACCGCAGGCGTGGTCGCTCAGGATCGCCTCGAGAATCTGGTCGTTGGGCGTGAAGAAGAGAGCCTTGAGAATGGTGTCTCGTGCCTCCGGCTCGGCCTTCTGGTTGATGACCTTCAAAACCGTGAGGTACGCGACCTTGTGTGTGCAGAGATGGACCAGGCAAGGGACGAGCTGGGGCGACAAAACCGTCCGGCGCTGAGGGAACGTGCAAGTGTCCAAGAACCAAGTCAGAAGCAGGGCTCCGTTGGCGTTCGTGGCGAGCTGCACGCTGTGCAGGGCGATGGCGGCAGCAAGCATGCGCTGCTGCTCCTTGGTGGAGTGGTGGCTCTCCAAGCAAGCGCGCATGGCACGAGCACCGTAGCGGCCTTGAGCAACCTCCCACATGCGGCTAAGCATGGTCTCGAAGATGAAGTCATTGTAGGGAGCGCCGAACTTGAGGCAGCCCTGGAGCACATAGTTGCCGTACTGGTCCAGGAACAGGGGGATCGTGTACGGTCGCAGGTGCTCAACAATCAAGGTCATCTGGCGAGGAGTCTTGCAGACATCGATGATCTTCTGGGCAGCCCAGGTTCCGTTCTTGTGCACACCAATCTCGGCCATGTGAGGAGCAATCTCGGCAAGCATGGCATCCCGGAGGTCGTCGGAGCAATGCTCAAAGAGCTTCTGAACGACTGTGTTACCGAGGTAGTCGGACGACAGCTCGGCAATTTCGGGAAGCATGTCGAGGGCGGTCGTCTCGATCTCGGCCTGGGAGAGGCTCTGGTTGTCGATCCGCTTCCTAATGTCCCTCAGTCTCGGAGCGTCGTGGACGCGGGTGTGTGCAGGCTCCCGAATAGGGGGGATCTCGTCAACAAAGTTGTTGAACTGGATGGAAGACTGGAGGCTGCGGGAAATCTTGGCAGAGTCCTCGTCAGAGGCTTGGAATTGCTTCACGATACGGAGGATGTCATTCGTCATCTCAGCCAGAGGTGGCACGGTTGGGGCAGCATTTGCGGGCTGCGCGGCCAGGGGCGCGCTGTCAGCGGCTGCGCCGGAGCCAGAGCCGGATGCGCCGTCCTGGTTCTTCGAGAAGGGATCGGGGCTGGGAGACGGGAAGACGCCGTCGTGACCGGGCGTGTTCGAGGCAGACGGGGGCTTGGCGAAGTTGATGCGGATCGGTCCAGCTCCGGGGAAGATCTCCTTGCCATTCATGCTAGCCTTCGCCGTGATGGCGCTCTCCATGCGCTCAAAGTTCACGAAGCCGCAGTTCTTGTGGGTGAGGACACGAGCAGACAAGATTGGGCCGTAAGACTTGAACATCTCCGTCAAGGTTGACGTTGTGGTGGAGGTGGGGATGCTGCCCAGCCAGAGAGCGCTTGTGGGACCTTCGAGACCTTGGTCCTCGGCGTTGAGGAGATTCGCGTTGCGGCTGCTTGACCGTCCAAGGTTCATAGCAGCGACGGCTTGCGGCAGGTCATCAAACTCCTTCTCATCCGGCAGGCGGATCTCAGCGGGCGGGATGGCACCGCCCATGCCAGCATTGCCAGACATGTAGGTGCGCATCAGGCGGGAGCCAGGGGTATCCAGAACACCAGCGGTGCGGGCACGGGGGCGGGTCGCCTGGTTGGCAAAAGCTTGCACAGCCAGGTTGTGGTTGTGAATGGCCGCGTTGGTTGCCGCAAGCTGGTCCTGGAGGTGGGCGACATACTGGCTCTCCAGAGTCATGTTCTCCTCGAAATCATCCTCTTCCTCGTCAGCATACTTGTCCTTGTTGTTGACCGAGTAGGAGCGGAAACGGTTAGCCTTAGTAAAATCGTTGAAGCTCGGGATGTACGGAGTCGCCAGCTGCGCGCGAGGGGGCTGCGGTGTCTCGGCCAGTCCAAGGTAGTCGAGCGTCCTCATATGGACATCACTCTCACCACCGCCTTCTCTAGAGATCTGGGACTGGGTAGGCGAGCTAGGGCCGTTCGTAGAGCCAATGCTAGCGATGCTAGCCAGCGTCATGCCGCGGTCGCGACCGGTTCCGGTGGGGTTCCAGCTGCTGAAGATGGAGGGTCCAAAGGGAGAGCTTGTACCCGGGATTTGAGCAAAAGGGCTACGCTGAGGCATTGAACCGGCGCGAAGACGTGAAAGCAGCGCGGAGTTGTTGGAGGCGGTGTCCGCTGGCTCGAGGCCCGGAGAAGACGACTTGAAGGGGCTGTGGGAAGGCGTGGGTCGAGATGACTTGGGAGCCATCGCAGGGATATTGAGCAGTCCGTTACCGACACCGCCAGGAGAGAATCGTGATGGGACGGTACCAGCGCGAGCACGCCTCGTCTGGGGCAACGAGTCAGGCGTAGGAAGCTGGGCAAAGTCGGGGAAGCCATCGGTTGGCGATTCGGGGATGTTCTCGCGGAGAGGCGTGGAGTTGCCGCTCGTCGGCGGGCCGCCCCAGGGATTTAACGGCAATCCAGGGACGCCTTCCTGAGCTTGAATTTCCCGGGCTCTGTGATGAAGCAGTTAGCATGGATAATGCCAGAGAGAAAGGGGCCTGGAATGGGCACCTCGCATACCTCTTGGAGAACAGCCTGCTGGAACCGGGCATCTCGTGCGACGGAGAGCCAGCCCCTGATCGCGAAGCGCTAGCCATCTTGCTGGTGTGATTCAAGCTGCCTGGCAGGCCGAATGGAGATCTGACCGAGGAACCAGCGGCAGAGTCAATGGGAGATGTGTTGTTGGCGGTCGGAGAAGTCGACCGAGCCTGTGTGGCGGATTGGGGCGGGTAACCAATGGCCAAATGATCGGATCTAGTTGACATTATCAATTATCTAGGCCGCACCTCATCAGAGAAGTTTGTGACACTTGAAATGGGCCCGATGGGATGACGGGACTGTCGAATTGGATGCTGTTCTCCGGGGTGACAATTGGACACACGCCAAGGAGAATCGAATCCGACGACTTGAGGACAGCCTGGAGGAGACCGTAACGTCTCGTGTTCCCAGTTGGACAAGTCGAAAGGGATACCAACAGCGAAATGCTGCTTCAATTTCCCCGATGTCCTGGATTTTTTCCTTTCCTGGCGAAGCTGTTTCGCGGACTGTCCGGGACGAGCTGCCAACCTGTCGAGTAGGGGGAGGCAGAGAAGTGATGGGGTCGCCGGGGCAGTCGAGCGCAAAAACGGGGTTGGCTCGTCTGGGGCTGGGAGTGTAAGGAATGTTGGTCGAACGGTCGAAGGGGACGAAAAAGTGTGTGTGCGTATTTCCAGGTATTACAAGGTACGCCACGCCAGACAGACGAGTGTACGGGGGGCTGCTGGGCGTTGTCGAGAATAAAAAAGGAGGGTTCGACGTCGGTCGGATGGGGGGGAATTGCTTGAGTTGTGAGGTCAAGGAATGTCGGGGGCTTGTGGGCTACGGACGATTGGGCGCTGGGGCGATGGGAAGATTTCTCCTGCCGTCACTCGGTAGCCGTTGTGGTCGCGTAGCGGTGGGTGGTCTTTTGAATGTGGAGGCTGCGATACGAAGCGGTGCGGTGCGGTGCGTTTGCGGAGCGTTGCGTTGCGTAGCGTTGCGGTGTCGTCTGGTCGGTTTTCGGATCAGATTCCACAGGTCCGGATTCTCAACACACAATACACACACACACTACCACGATTTCTCTTGCAGCGGCCGATACCAAAAACCAACTCTGTTGTCCTTTCCTTCCGGGCTTCTTTTGAGCGAGACAAAAAGAGAGAGGAAAGAAACAAAAGTAAAAAGATCTCAATATACAGGCGTCATTAGTATAGGGTCGATGAGGCCTGGAGAAAGGGATAGGGGTTGGGGGGTGGAAGAGTGGTGGGAGTGGAAGAGGGGAAGAAGACGAGAGGAGCAGCAGAAGAAGAGGAGGAGGAGGGAAAAGAGAGATTTCAGAGCGTGAGGTTTGTGGTTGATGGAACGGTAAAATGAATGCTACGGAGGTGCAGTGCTCGTTTGGAGTAAGGAGTTGGGTCCTTGGACCAGTCCCGTCGTGCCAGTTTAGGACGGATAGTCAGGCAAGGCAAGGCAAGGCACAAGACAAGGTGAGGTGAGGTAAGGTAGGCGAGGTACCTCGAGGAAGGGTAAGGTACGGACGGATAGGTAGGTAAGGTAGGAAACGGACGGTACGGCAGGAGGAGAGAAGGAGACAGGTACATGCCCTACATACAAGGACGTTGTCGAGGTCAGTTTAGGGGGGGGGGGGGGGGGGAGGGGTGGTTTGAGGTTAGGGGAAAAGGTACATACGGCTAAGTATGCATGACTGGGCTACCTGCCTTACCTCATGAAGGCCTTGGGTTACCTGCAGCGAAGCATCAGTAGAAGCAAGCAGCAGAAGCAGAAGCAGCAGCAGCAGCAGCAGCGGTGCAATGCAGGCGCAGATGCAGCTCTGTCACCTCGGGCATTCATTGCCATTGATTGCCCTGGCCTCCACTGCCATTGAAGCCAGGTTGGAAGTAAAGGCAACCCAAGGCGAAGCAAGGCAGGCAGGCTCAGGGTCAGTCAGGTAGGTACCTTTTCTTGCTGCCCGCCACGGCAGGTACATGGCTCTCGTCATTCGCAGCCGTCTCCCCTCGTCAGTTAGACCAGGGCAAGCTGCCCAAGACAGGGACTGGCTGACACGACAGCGCCCACAACGGGGCCAAGCGGAGGGTTGAGGTCAGTGTGAAACGGCAGCCGATCGACCTTAGCATCGCTTTAGGGGGCACTCAAGCCAGGGCAGTCAGTCTTCTGGGCTTAGCTGGTACCTACCTGCCTTCCTACCTACCTACCTACCTACCTACCTGAGTTACAGTATTGACTACCTATACCATGCTTTCACCTCTCTTTCTCTTCTTTTTTTTTACTCTCTTGTATCTCGACCATGTGCCCTTTCCTGCGCTAAGCAGGTAGCCCGTCTTGCCCGCCCCTGGAACGGCGTTGGCATCTTGACGCCTCTAGTTGGCAAGCGTCACAGTCCCGTCTCCTCCCTCCTGCTTCCCTTCAACGTCAACGGCCCCTTCCCCTGCTTTCCTCGGCCAGACAGGCGCAGGTGGGTCCCGAGCCCGGGAGCGAATGGTGTGGCCAGGGAGGGCTGACACGAGTGGGAAGGTGCGATGCCGTGGGTACCTTCCACCTGGTGCACCGCTGTCTGTACCCGCAATTGCACTCCACATTTTCCAACTTTGCACACCATGGACAATCAGGATCACTGCCATAATCCATTGACAGGCCACGACGCCATCGTGAAGAGCGGCTGTGCTGTCTCTTGCTCATGCCCATTGCCCACTACCTGCCCCAGTTACTGCCTTCTGCCGCGAATCCCACCTTGAAACCGACCAACGGGCCACCGCAGAACCGTTTGCCAGCTAGGTATGGAACGGAACGGAACAGAACAGATGCGCAAGAAGAACACACATACTTCATACCTTACGGAACGGGAACGATACGAATAGGTACGAATACACCACAACATCAAACCAAGCATCTTACCTAGCCAGGTACCTTACTTAGTAGTACCTAGCCTACTTAGTAGGTCTCGGTCCAGACTCGGGACGGGACCTCGTCCAACGACACGCTAACTCGGCGGAATGCACACCAACGTCTGTTAGCGGGCAATAACCTGTCTGCCCCCGAAGCAATCGCCTGTCCTTCAATTCCTGATCCCACGGCCCTTACCCCGGATCAACCTCCAACTACCCGTCTCGTCTCCAAGCGACCTGACGGACTATTGTCTTTCAATTCCTCTTGTCGACACAGATATAACCGCAACGTGTCTGAGCGTCCACCTCCAACTGCCAACACGACACAACCGACCAGCCCTACGACGACTCGTCCCTGGCCTGCTTTTCCACATCGTCCCGTCTGGGATGATCAACACTCTTCAGCTGCTCCAGGCCCAGCCGATGCCGTAATGCCATCCTGGCGCCTGGTCTCGATACCGACCCGACTAAGATGCACATCCCTTCTCTACCTCCATCACCACCACCGGCCAGTCATCACTCGTCCTCCGCCAAACTCAACCCCTCATCCAATGCCATGGAACCACCGTCAACGAAGCCTCCAAACTGTCAACCAGGCCCTATCCCTCCATACGAGCCGGGATCCCGTCCCTTATCTCCCACACGCTGCCCCAGTGTCACCGATCTATCACTGTCAACAGCACCTCATCTTTCGCCGAAGTTGAGTAGCCGACTGCTGCAAAAGACACCCTTTGCGCTGAAGAATTAGGGGTCTGGCCTGGAGCGTGACCCAAAAATGGGGGCCAAACTGACTTGACGTTGGCTCGTCTCCATCCACGCCGACGAACCATCCTCGCTCGCCACCACCGACAAGTTGTCGTCCATTACACCACACCTTTTCCTCGGAGGCATTTCTCCATCTCTGGGCGTGCCTTGTCGTCTTCAGAGTTGCAGCGCAGTGCACACAACCCTCGCTGACCACCTGGCCAGACCGGGGTGTCGCTACAAACCTAGCAGCCCCAGACCAGAAGCCATCATATAACCGCGACATCTCAGTGCGACTTGACCGGCCACCACCGTCCGTCTGCCTTTTTCGGGAACGACGGCTGGCCTTCCAGAAGCCCTCAGACTGGGTCTCTGGGGAAAGCGAGAGCCCCGGCCATACCTCACATGCCCGCACCTTAGCTGGAACCTAGCCCAATATCAGATTCACATCTTAATGCCGGCAACAAGCAACTTGGTCTGCGGCTGACGAGCCCGCATGTCATTAAATACCAGTCAGTCAACTTGGGACGAGACTACTAAACATCACAAAGCACAAATCCTGTGCATCGCAATGGCTTCTGGCTAATCCTACGGTCCAGCCCTCTGACCGCAATGTTCTGTGCAGCACCTGACAAAGTGCTGACCTGCTGTCATGGATAAATTGACAGAAGCCACGAATGTACCGGCCTGGGCCTAAGGAAAGCCGGATACCCTGTCTGGGAGGCTCTGTGCTCTCTCCTGGGTTCCTTCAGGGGCTCGACCACCAACATCGCGAACCACGTCCAGTCTTCGGGTTAGAGAATCTCTCGGTCAGCCCTCCCCGGGCTTTGCTGACACGATGCACCCGACGTCGGCCATTCCTGCCCTCTTCGACTTTGGGCCATCACTCGAAAGCCGCATGTATACTCAGTAGGTATGCATGGACGACTTGACAAAAGAGCAGCGAGCGCTGGACATGGCCGCCACTGTTTACTGACTCAAAACCCGGCCCCCATCGCACCTTAACCCACCAGCTCTGGTCGAATCACCAGCCTGGCAAAAGAGACTTTGGCTCTTGAGAATAAATAAAAAGGGGAGGGGGGGCCACCAACAGGAAGCTTGCGACGTGTTTCCCAATGGGGCCACTGACATCAACAGCCAAGGTCCAGGCTAAGCCAGGCCTGCCAGGTGCAGCACCTCAAAGGCGTGATGGAGATGCTGGTAATTTATGCTCCAGCTTAACGCCCCCTGGCTCTTCTCCAATCACAACCTCGGATGGCTCTTGTCAGAGGATCTGCTAAAAAATTCTGAAACATGGCTTTAGCCTGCCCTATCCACGCTACGCTCACTTCTGTGATGCCGTATGCACACTCCCACGCCACGATCTGCCGCCAACGGCTCCCGTTTGCAACGTCGCCTTTCGAAAGCTTTCACGTTTCTCGTATCTCTCTCTGGCCGCCCGCTGCCTCTCAGGGCCTGATCTTCAGCCGGTCATCGGTCGGTGTGCAGATGCGGTGAGCACATTGTCTGGTCTCCGGCTCGTCCAGCATCCAATGTCTTATTTTGGACAGTCATCGCTCTCGGCCCACCGCCCGGTAGCCGCCCGCCGTCTCCTCGATTTGGGTATGGGACGAGTTGATCCCCCCGTCTTGGAAAGTACGCTACGGGGACTTTGAATGCTGGGGACAACCTGCGTCCCTGGAAAGCCTCGCACGCAATACGGATACCTTAAGCTTCCACCGTACTGGCATCTGCTGAGCAGTTCCACGATAGAGAACAAGCTACGGTCCGTCCTCTCCATCCCAAGGCCTTCTCAGCGCAGAGGGACAAAATCCGTTGGGCTGGTTGGCAGCCAAGCTTTCATCCATCCCGTCGTGTCTCGCGGCCTCCAAACGCGTTGGGCTGTCAAAAGACACCTGCCATCGCAGCTCTTGACTCGAGCCTGTCGTCAACCACCACACCAAATGGCAGCCGATTCGAGCATGCCGATGAGAGAATTCCATCCCCTTCTTGTGCACCTGGCCGTTTCATCGACCCCTATCCTGTGCTGCCCCCCCCCCCCCCCCCCCCCCCCACAGTCGCCTGTCGATGCTTTCCGTCTGCGGTTGAGAACCAGGGGCCCTTCTCCTCGCTCATGTATGTACGCTCTGTTGTCCTCTTCTTCAACCGGACATCGAACATCGTCCCCTCTATCGTCCCAGATTCAGGACGAAATGCCCTACATACATTGTACATGTGCAACACGACACGGACCTTTCCAGCCTCAACTTACCTCCGCGGCCTCCGCCGAAACTCGTGCCAGTGCCCTCTTCCGCCACGTCCGTCGTGCCAGTGACGCGTTCCGCCGCGCAGCCTCAATGCATCACCGCCCGCGGCATGATCGGTCCGCCGACACCCACCACGATCTTTGCCCGCACCACCACCGAGGCGGCCCTTTTTTATTCCCATCTCCACGATGGGATCAACGGCCTCTCCCAGCGTACCCTGGCCCGGAGCGCAACCTTGGAAAGACTGCGGTCGCTTCGGCGCTTGATTGAACAATTTATCGCCTCATGCACCCTGGGCGATGGGGGCCGCCGCCACAGTCCACTCCTGGCTCGAGGTCCCTTCATTCGCCCGACGCCCCGGTTCGCTGGGTGAGGCTCAGGGAGGTCACAACGGGCAAACCTCCCCGTCGTGGGTTACCCTTCCCCGACTAGGGCGATCACCGGGGCCGCAGCAGTAAAAATAGCACCGCAGCCTTTTGCCGGTCTCTCCCGCCATCCCACGGCCAAGTTTGCAGATCTGACGAATACGCAAAGTTGGTAACGAGGTCGTAATCAATGGCCAATCCGTGGCACCGCAGCTGCATGGCGTTCGGCGGGCAGAATGCCACCCAATCCTGGCGATGAAAATCAGGAAAGAAGAAGAAAACAGAAACCAAACAAACGGTGGCTCTTCTCCTGCAACTCGCTGATCAGCAGGACAACAACAGCCCGTGGGTAGGTCGCAGTTGAAACGTCAGGTTCGTTCAAACCCCCCTCCCCCAGGCGATATCTCGACAACCCGAAGACGTGGATCGGTCCCGAAATACTGGCGAGCCCAGGCTTTGTGAAACAGCCATAGATGCTGTGAATAGCTCTTTGCAGCTGTTTACTGACCAACCACGGGATTCGAAGATGATGCCGCACCCGTCGAGGCTCGTGACGGCGTCACATTTGTCTGTAAATAGGGGCGGGGAGTGTGCCATTCGGGTAGTTGTCACCAGCCGCAGTCGTCCCAGGTGCTCTCCGTCTCTTGCAGTCTCCCTGTCTCTCTGTGCCAATGCCCATGCCACTATTTTTCCGAGGTCGCATGGTCTCGCCAATTAACATCAGACCATTCCAGACGGGCCGCGCGACTGTACCATCGAGGAGGCTCTAGTTCAGATTGACGTCATTCCTGGAACTGCCCGTCGCCGCAGGTGCTGGGCCCCCGCAATAGAACTCAACAGAAACTGTCACTTTCTATCCGTACTCGCCCAACGCATGTGAAAAGTCTATAGAACCAAGCGGGCCGGTCCCCGGTTGCGACGGGATGCTGTGGAAACTACTGAGTTGACGGCTAGAGTGGGATGGTGCCCCGACCTGTCTCATGCGTATTGGAATGGGATGTGTTTGCTTGATTCCGCGTCTCGAGTCGACACCAGGAGTTCACATGGAGAAAGGTTCTGAGTTGTCTGTTGATCGACATGGTGATCTGCGATAGGGTCAAGTCCCCCCTTCCGTTCTGTCGTGTCTTGTTGCCACAAAGTTGGGTCTCTACTGCAAGTCTGGGTGTCCAGGTCCGTACAGAGGGATGGGAATTTACATCGACTTCGTCCTGTCTGAAGATTGTTGTTTCCATCTCACTCAATGTTCGACGTGGCATTCGTATCTCACAATCACCAGCATTTGAGGATATTGAAATTGCATTTTCAACTTTTTTCATTGAACTTCTACGAGTTCTATGCCTATTTACTGTAATCCTTTCGTTCTCTCAGTAGAATTTATCCCTTTTGATCCCAAAACGCCTCTGCTGTCTAAAGTGATGAAACATCTACATTATTCCTTTGCAATCATACTTCGTGAATCATCCCATGCTGTCTTCTTCTTCCTGCTTCCTCAAGTCTCGGTTCTGTTGTAACCCCTTTAATCGTAAATGTCCTCGTCCATCGACTCGGCACCGAGCTCATCCACAGCGTCATCCTCGTCCATGTCCTCGTCGTCGGTGTTGAGCTCGCTGTCTTGGTGGTTGGGCAGGACGGTGATCTTGCCGTTGATGAGCTCCACGCGGGCGTTCTCTCCGTCGCGGACGTTGCCGCGGAGAATGAGAATGGCCAGCTTGTTGAGGACCTCCTTCTCGATCAGGCGAGACAGAGGACGGGCACCGTAGGCGGGTGAGTAGCCTGCGTTGCCCAGATAGTCCTTGGCCTCCTCTGACACGTCAATGTAGACCTTGCGGCCGTTGTTCTCCAGGCGCTTCTGGATCTCCATGAGGCGGATGTCGACAATCTTGCGGATCTCACGGCGCGTGAGACGGTTGAAGATGACGGTGGAGTTGATGCGGTTGAGGAACTCGGGCAGGAACCAGGAGCGGAGGGCATTCATGACGAGCTCACGCGTAGTGGCGTCGACCTTGCCGTCGCGGTTGGTAGACTTGGTGAGGTACTCGGCACCCAGGTTGGAGGTCATGACGACGATGCAGTTCTTGGCGTCGACGACTCTGCCCTGGCCGTCGGTGATGCGGCCGTCGTCCATGAGTTGCAGGAGGACGGTGAGAACCTCCTTGGCAGCCTTCTCGACCTCGTCGAAGAGGAGGATGGAGAAGGGCTTGCGGCGGAGGGCCTCCGTGAGTTGGCCACCGGCGTCGTGGCCCACGTATCCCGGGGGAGCACCAATCATTCTGCTGAGGGCGTGACGCTCCTGGTACTCGGACATGTCGAAGCGGATCATGGCCTTGGAGTCGTCGAACAGGAACTCGGCAAGAGCCTTGGTCAGCAGAGTCTTACCGGTACCCGAAGGACCGCAGAACAGGAAGCTGGGTGGTTGGTTAGGGTTGCTGAGACCAGACCGTTGCAGACGAATGGCGTTGGAGACGGCCTGGACTGCTTCCTTCTGTCCAACGACGATCTTGCCGAGCTGCTTCTCCATGTGGATGAGCTTCTCCTTCTCGGTCGTCTTAAGGCGGGTGACGGGAATGCCAGTCCAGCGGGACACGATGTCATTGATGTGGTCAGCCGTGACAACATCGGTGACCATGGCACCGTGGTCCTGGCCAGAGGCGTTGAGGGCGGCATCGGCGGCAGCCTTCTTGGCCTCCAGCTCCTTGATGACGGCGCGCTGCTCGGGGATGGCGCCGTACTGAAGGTCGGCAGCCTTGGCGTGGTCACCGTCGTTGATGGCCTGCTCAAGGCGCTTCTCGAGGTCGTCGAGCTTGAGCTTGGCCAAGTGAATCTCCTCACCTCTCTTGATCTCGGAGAGGTACTTCTGGCGCAGGGGCTCAAGCTCCTCCTCCACGTTCTTGGCATCCTTTCTGGCCTGGACCAGACGGGTCTGGGATGCCTCGTCCTTCTCCTTCTCCAGGGCCGCAATCTCGATCATGATCTGGCGCAGCTTGCGCTCAAGAGAGTCGATGATTTCGGGCTGCGACTCTCTTGCGACGCGCACCGCGGCGGCGGCCTCATCGACCAGGTCGATGGCGGAGTCGGGAAGTCTGCGGGAGGTGAGGTAGCGGCCGGCAAGGTTGCAGGCGGCCACCAGGGCATTGTCGAGAATGGTGACGCGGTGGTGTCTGTCGTATCTCTCCTTGAGACCACGGAGGATGGAAATGGTCTCGGCGATGGTGGGCTCCTTTACCAGCACCTGCTGGAAACGTCGCTCGAAGGCGGCGTCCTTCTCGACGTACTTGCGGTACTCGGCAAGGGTGGTCGCACCAATGCAGTGCAGTTGACCACGGGCAAGCATGGGCTTGAGCAGGTTAGCGGCGTCCATGCCGCCCTCGCCGGAGGAGCCGGCACCCATGAGCAGGTGGATCTCGTCGACAAAGAGGACAATCATCTCCTTGGAGTCCTCAATCTCCTTCAGGACACCCTTCATCCTCTCCTCGAACTCTCCGCGGTACTTGCTTCCGGCCACCAAGGCGCCGACATCGAGCGACAGCAGCTTGCAGGCCTTCAGGTTGTCGGGTACGTCGCGGTTGACGATTCGTTGGGCCAGGCCCTCGACGACGGTGGTCTTGCCCACACCGGGTTCACCGATGAGGACGGGGTTGTTCTTTGTGCGGCGGGAGAGGATGCGCACCACTCTGCGGATCTCTTCCTCTCGGCCGATGACGGGGTCGATCTTCTTGTCGCGGGCCATGGCCGTCATGTCGATGGTGAACTTGGCCAGGTTCTCGTGCTCCTCCTCGGTATCGGCGTTCTTGCTGTCCACCCGCTTCGTGCCGCGGATCTGCGTGACGGCATCGTGCACTAGCTTCGGCTTGGGGATGTTGGCCTCCTTCAGGCAGGTCTGGATTGTGTGGTCCTCGGCGAGGGCCTGGATGAGGTGGTCGACGGCGATGAAGGAGTCCTTTTGCGTCTTTTGGAGCTCCTGCGCCTTCCTCAAGACGGCGTGGAAGGTGGGTGCGACGGAGACCTGGTCCGGGGGCGGGTCTTGGCTCGGCAGGCGGACGAGGGTCTTCTTGAGGGCTCTGTCAAAGAGTTGCGGGTCGCCGTGGGCGCGCTCGACGACTTGTCTGAACATCGAGGACGTCGGCGGCGGCGCGTTCTGTTGGTCCTTTGACTGGTCTGCGGGAGGGTCGAGCAGCGAGACTGCCAGGTGGACGGGGAGCAGTTGCGAGTGGGCGTACTGCTCTGCGAGGGCCATCGCGTCCTGGACGGCCTTCTCGCCTCTGTCGGTGAATTCCATTCTTGAATTCATGATGGCGGTTGTTGTTATGTGTAACAACTGTGTTGTGTTGTTGCGTTGTAATTAAAGCGTAGGGTAGAAAGGTAGGTAGGTAGGTTGGTTTGTTGTTTCGTTGCGAAGCTCAGATTGTGAGGCTTCAAGTTGAAGAGTCTATCATCAACTGGGGTATCTTTTTTTTTGTTGTGTTGAATTAAGCTTGGTGAAGAGTGAAACAAACTGTCGAAAGTCGGTTCGAGTCTCTGAATTTATGCCCAAAGACTGAAGCTTCTCGAGGCTGTAAACTGGGAAGAGTGGGCCGTCGAATGGACTGATCGAGCATCGTCTGGTAAGGCCGGGAGTTGTAGGGCAGCGACCAGAACCTGGTGGAAGTCCCGCGACGTCACTGGAATCAGTGCACCACCAAGCCCAAATCGCGGGGTCACATTGGGCGCGGGCCCGCTGGGGCCCACTCCGGATCTAATCGTCCTATCGATTGAAGGCCTATCTTATCACGTATCGATAGACCAGTACGCACCAGGATCAGGTGACCATGAGGAGCAAGCCACAGAGAGTGCCACTTGCTCCAGCCACCAGCCACAGCAGCCACAGCGGTCGCGACACCCGATTCCAGAGCTTGGGGAAATTTTGCAAGGTCGAGGTACGCCGAAGTCTAGGGGCCGACGACGACGACGAACGACGGCGACGACGATCCACGACAAGCCCACCGCCGGTGCCCCGAAAGCGACGGCGCACCACGCAACAATGTTACCGGCCACGCTCTCCAACAGATTCTCACAGCTGTCCATCGGCGTTTCGAGGACAAGCATTCGACATGTCCACGGCCTGCCGCAGCGGCGGAAGCCACAATACGACTTGGCCAAATTCCCAAAGGGCCACGGCGAGCAGATTTGGGTCTGGAGCCACCAACTCTCGAGACAGGTCGTCTATTCCCACTCAAAGATTCTGGAGGTACGCTTTTCACTGGCTTGGCAGAGGGAATGTCAATTGGCAATCGCAATGGCGGAGCACTGAGAGTGGCTTGTTCGCAGAAGTGCTGCTGCTACCCCCCCCTCCTCCCCCAAAAAAAAGTAAAAATCCCACGATATGCTAATTCACGCCGTCTGCCAGTCCCACCGAGCGCTCCGCCAGCTCCCATTCAACGGCAAGAAACTCCGACCCCAGGCGCTCCGCAAAGACTACTGGAAGCCCATGGCCATGATCCAGCTGCCCGAGGGCGCCGGCGCCGCAGGCCAGTCCGTCTTCCAGAAGCTGCGCGAGTTCCGCCGCCTGCACGAGCTGTGCTGGGACGAGAGCCTCCGCTACGAAACAGTAAAGCACACCGAAGCGCTCCCCGTCGATCCCGACGCCGAGATCGTCATCAAGCAGCCCAGGGCCCTCAACAAATTCGAGCGCGGCCAGAGGCTCAACGACCAGTACGCCAATAGTATCGCCGACATGGCGGCCGTCCTCGCCGGCAAGGGCCGCGGCAACCGCCTGTCCGTGCGGAAAGGCGAGAAGGTGGACGGTAAATCGCTACAGGGCCGCAAATGGTTCGACGTCCGCATGCGACAGAAGAAGGGCGGGGAGAAGAAGCTTCAAGAGCTCAGCAGACAGGAGGAACTCCTGCCGGTGACGGTGACCTGGGCCGTCGATGCCGACCGCAACTACGCGAAAGAGTGGTCACCGAACGTCAAGCACGAGCTCTTCGACGACGCTGTCTGCTTGCTTACGGAATATGAGCAGGATAAGGCCAAGGAGCCGCAGAAACCCGAGGCCAACAAGGCGTCCGAAGACGAGGAGGGCACTACCAGTGACAATACCAAGTACAAGATCCAGGAGGTGAAGGACGACATTCCCGAAGAGTTCCGCGAGGAGGCCAAGGAGAAGACGGTCGGTGGCGACAGGACGATCCAGCCAGAGGCCAACGAGGCGGACGAGAAGATTGTGTTTGATGGCAGCAGCAAGACGTCGGCTTTGGCAGAGGAGAAGGAGAAGAGCGAGAAGGCCAAATCGAACCCGTGAGGAGGGGAATGGATAGACGTGTCAAAATCACGGATGAGTGTTCAACCAAACCTATACATTGAAGTAAAAGGACGTCCATGTTGTTTTTTTACTCGTTGCCATCCGCAGCCCGTTAGAGTGGCTAAGACGGCTCTCCATGTAGACTATTGTACCAATACGTATGGTTGCATGACCCATGATAAACCGAAACCCCTTGAGCGTATAAAACGCGTTTCCCTTTCAGAACCCATAGACCCCAGAAACCAAACAGTTCGCGATAATGCTCTTTGTCATCAACGTCGTAATAATGATTCACACACACACAAGCACACACAATTAGACCCGGGTAGCAAACTTCTTGAGATACTCGTAATCCTTGACGTTGGCGTCGACGCACTCGCGGATCTCCTTGAGGCCCTTGTCGCCAAACTTTTGCTTCCACTCGGCTTCTTCAGATTCACGGGTGATGACCTTTTCCTCGCGGGGAATTAGCATACTGCGTAGTACACACAGACCGCCGTCCAGCGTGCCCCGGGCGGGCAAACCACAACGGCAAGGGGATTTCCATCCTTCCAAGTCCAAGGGGATTCTCCTCCGGGGCAGGGGCTGAGAGAGCAACTGCGAGGGGACACGGTGACTTACATGCGCCTTGTTGCGCGGCCTCAGCGAGGTGCTGCCGAGGGCGTCTTCGTGGAAACCGGTCCACTTGGCAAACTTCTCCTGGGCGATCTTTGTGTCCTCCTCGCCCCAGTTGAGCATGTTGTCAGTAAAGTCGAGGCCGACGTGCTGGCAGTAAGCACGGATGATGGCCTCGGGGTCGTCGAGCAGGTCGTCGGCGTCGACGACGAGCAGGTTGCTCTCGTCGACGATGCGCTCCTTGACGAGGAAATCAAAGAGGGTGCGCAGCTCCGCGTAGCCGGCCTCGCTGGGCATGAAGTTATAGAAGCCAGTCATCTTGTCCAGGGGAGGGACGGTGCAGCGGTAGTACGAGGGGATGGAGCGGCGCGGGTGCCGAATGAGGAACGTCCACTGGAACTTGCGGAGCGTCTCAATCGGCAGCACGGTCGGGTTGCCGGCCTCGGGGGCGTTACCGGCCGAGGGCACAATGGCGGCCTTTCCTCCGTTGGGAGGAATCAGGTACTGCGCCATATCCTTGACGAAGATGCGCTTGCCGCCCTGTCTTTAAGTCAGTGATATTGGTCTCACTCGATGGCATGCATTCTCGCGGCGGCGTCTGGTTGGTCCGCGGCGGTTCTGCCGGGAGGCCACTGGAAGCTCCCCCGGGGCTGTTGAGTGTGGGGTGGACACCTTCAGCCCAGCCCAGTGGAGGAGGTACCGCAGTACCCCCGGTACAGTTGGTGGCTGCACCGCAAAGCTTCCCTGGCCGGTCGGCAGACCCGCCCCAGCCGGCCGAGCTTCAGCTTAAATCAATTGGGAATTTCGAGAAGCTCTGTTTCGAGGTGCAAAGAGCCTCTGCGACCGAAAATTGGATCGATTTCCGATGGGGGATGGCAAGTAACGAATTGATGGGGTGAAGTGCGGGTTTGCGGGTTGCAGAAGCTCTGCAACCCCCAAGGAAACAAAACGCAGGGGTGGAGGGATAGGGATTGCTGACGCCCCGCGGGCGATCGATCCATCGAGCAGAAGGAATGAAATGACGGGAGAGAGGAAAAAAGGGCACAAACCTCTTTGCCCGCCTCCTCAATCTGCCTCAGCACGTCGGCATACGTCGTCTCGGCGAAGCCAGACTTTTCCCTGCCGTCGGCGTCGTTCTCGAAACGCTCACCGATGCGCTCGGGGCCGTAGTAGAACGCATCGCCAAAAGGCTCATGGACACACGCCAGCTTGTCCCGGCGGGCCATGAACACCTGTGATGTCAAAAAGCCATGGTCAGCCAAGCTTTTCCCGTGGCAAGTTTGGAGGGGGATGAGGGGATGGGGGAGCGGGAAATCGAGATTTTGGGACGAGAGACGACCGACTGTCAACACCATTCGCCCGGCTGCTCCCACGATTCAGGACCCTGAACCTTGTTTCCTTTTCGCTGGGCCGCCGGGCGGATTGCGTGCTCGCCGTCCTGTCTCGGAATGCAGAATCCGGGCAGCGTAAGCAGCACCGGTCCCTCGTTCAGTGGTTTCTTTGGGGGATGATTTACCCTCTCAAAGGCGGTAGAGCAGGCCCGGGGGTGGGTCGCACAGAAGATTGGCTTCGAAGGCGTGATGGCCATGATGAAGCACCTCACCGCGAAGATGGGGAATCTGGTATGGGAAAGATCAAATTGCCGCACAGAGCTGGGCTGGCGCGGGCGAGCGGAACAGGGGATCCGCGAGTTTGTTGCAGAGGCTGAATTGGAACTTGCAGGTAGCAATCAATTAACGCAGACAGTCAGCCGTTGCAAGAAGCTCTTGTTGCTGGGGCTAGGCAACAGATGGAGATGGTGGGAGGAATCGTGATATGTCGACAGAACAGGTATCGATGGCGAAATCGAGAGAGACAGGAAGGCCAAGGGAGGGAAGAGAGTGCGGGCTTGGGCTATAAATTGTCCAAGAGCTCCTTCATGGTCCAGTCCAGCTCGCCTCTCACGTTGCCTTTTGGGTTGCCCGAAGCTCTGCAACTCCCACTCCCAGTGCCGCCGACGGGCAGTCACTTGTCGCCTTTCACGCACATGTCGCCCACGCCTTCCCATGGAACGACCGCCCAGTGTCAGTAACTTCTCCTTGGGTTCCTGCCTTTGCCGACTGCCTTGGCCGACTGCCGTCCTCCAGGTTGCCAATGTACTTAGATACGTATAGTCTGGGCTCGCTACTGCTGGTACTGGCGTCGTTGTTGCGTCTGGCCACGGATCATGGAACGCGCCCGCCCCTCTTTCAGACCGAAGATTCCCACTCAACCCACCTGGCTGCAAGTCACTCGAGAGGCTCGCCAGAGGTAGAGGCAGAGGTAGAGTCGAGGTGAGACGAAAGTACCGCATCCAGCGCGGGCAGCAGGTCGACGCAGGCAAAAGCACGGGCTGAGGCGGCGAAAACGCCGTCGACACTGGCCGGCGAGGTACCTGATCCGGAGACCAGACGATTCTCGTTCGGTACGGACGTGTACTCCTGCTCTGTACCTGGGAGGCGTCTCGTTGCAAAACCTTGTGCTATGACGTGTAGTGCGCGTAGTAAGACAAGGACCCGAAGCCGGCTCTCCAATTGCAGCTCTCCGAATCCACGCCCAGCAGCACTAGGGTCGGAGCCCGCTTTTGTCGGCTGGGAAAAAAAAAGAGTACCTCTCAAGAGTTGTATGGAAAACTCTGTAACTCGAAGCACTTTTCCTTCTCCATTTACCCAGTAAGGCCAAGTGCCTGGTCCTGTACTACCCAGTGCAGTAGGGTAAATGCGGGAAATGCGTGGGTACGCCCGCTGGGGATTGACCGGGAATCTGATGAAATCTCATGGTTTTCTGGCTGGGCAATCAAGCAATGGAGAGGTTCCGCGGCGGAACGTGTGTCGGCCGGTGGAGACAGCTCCAGCTTATTACTTCAGAGCACTCCAACAAACTCCATCAAGCAGCATTCTTCCCGGCTTTGCACCGCGCCGCGTTCCCTGCATCCTTTGACGAGTTACGGCACATATTCGGCATCTGCGCCTTTTCGACGGCAGCGAGGAACCAAGACGGAAAAACGCGTTGCCTCGAGACCCAACGACTCAGAACTCTGGTCTGTGTTGTTGTTTTTTTTTCTGGGGCCAGCTCGGCCATGTTGATGCGGGATGCAGCTCGCAGGATGCGCGGGCTCCGCAAGGGTCTTCTTCCTGCCCTTCTCGTCCGTGTAATATGGACGTAATGGGCGTGGAGTTGTCGATCCACCATGGAGAGATGCGCCCCCAATTTCTAACGGAGCAACCCATCCATTTTGAACGAGGATGAGGCCGACAACACTAGTTGAGAGAAAGAGGGGGTGGCCGACCGGGAGAGAAAGAAAAAGAAAAAGGATGGGAGGGGTTGGGGGTGGGTGGTCGTTGAGGAGTGCGAACGAGTGTGGTGAGTGTGAGTGAGTATGATTATTCCGGCAGGCGCCAGACAACACTTGCAGAGCTTCTGCAGAACTTCCAGCAACCCCCTCAACCCGCCACGCTAATGGTTGCAGAGCTTCTGCAGAGGTTGCAGAGCTTTTTACCCCCCATTCTCACTTCCCTGCTCACTCACACTTACCGCACAAAGCTTTGAAAGGAAACTTTAGCTCTGCTTAGGTACTGGGGGGCGTGCTACTGAGCCGAGGCCCTCACACCGGTCACAGAGTAGTACCTTTAGTCCCTGTAGGCAGAACAGTTGCATACAGGTTTTTGAGGGTTGTTGGGACGGCCCTTATTCGTCCAGCCCGCGTGGGATTGGGCGTTGTGAGACACATAGGCACGCGACCGGCGTTCGTTCATCTCGCGATA
Organism: Colletotrichum horii; assembly: GCA_027406005.1. Classification (NCBI taxonomy): domain Eukaryota; kingdom Fungi; phylum Ascomycota; class Sordariomycetes; order Glomerellales; family Glomerellaceae; genus Colletotrichum; species Colletotrichum horii. The sequence continues at coordinate 2,875,040 of JANVYB010000001.1, read as the reverse complement.
CCATCACATGTAGCCGTAGCTCCCTGATCCGTCGCTTCCTCCTCCTAGTTTCCATCGCGTCTCCTCCTCGCTGTGCCTGTAAATCTCTGCCCAATGTATATGCGTGTTGCTGCAGATGACAGCTCTCAAGCGGCCGCTCTCCAAATCGGCCCCGAGTCGAAAAGGCCAGCCCCCTTTTTTGCCAATGCTCCATGCCCGCAGTATCCGTACCGTGGCCATGCTTCACGACGCCACCACTCGGCGCAGACGAAGGAGAAAACTCTTCAAGGGCATCCATCACGAACCAGGGGGGCAGCGGAGGCAACAACAAAAAAGACCTGCGGAACAAGAGTCCAGAACCACGAGAGAAGAACCTCCGCGGCGGGCACTCGCTGTTTCCATTACACAATGGCTAAAGGGGGGGATCCCACGCTCCTGAGTCCTTGCCCAGCCCACGACGCACCTCTTATCTCGAATCGACATAGCTGCGATGTCGTCAGCCAGTCCAGGCCTGTTCCGTCCAATCGATCCCCTTGTGTGCCACCGACAGCGGCGCCCACCACCCCCTTCGTGGCCGCACATTCACACGCAAGTAGTAGCCCCGAAGCGTGTTCCTTCAGGGGGTGCGGCATCACCAGACGGCAACGACGGTCTGGCCACCAGCATCCCGACATCCGTCAAAGTCCCGGCGCTGCTGGGTCTTGCCGTGGGGGTGCTGTCCCGTGAGAGAGAGAGAGGAAAAAGAGACGCCAGGGAGGCAACAGCGCGAGACATCGCGAACGGGGTTCGCCGAAGGCTGCCCTGCCCTGCCCTGCCTCATGACCGCTGGTCCTCCCAGCTCCCTAGCCACCGCAGCTTCTCCGCCACCTGGGCGACCCCCTCGAGCGCCCCCTTGACCCTCCCGTCGGGGTCCTGGAACCTGTGTCCCTCGAACTCGACGAAGAAGACGTACGTGAAGGGCCCCGTGAGGCTCGGCCTGCTGTTGATGCTCGTGAGGTTGAGCCTGAACTTGCGGAAGCACTCGAGCACGTCAGCGAGGGCGCCGGGGGCCTCGTGCGGGACCGTGAATGACACCATCGACTTGGTCTTGCCCCTCTTGCGCTCGCAGTGGCCCGGCATTTTCCCGTCCAGGCCCTTGCGGATGATGAAGAAGCGCGTCGTGTTGTCCTCGCGGTCCTCGATGGTGCGCGCCAGCACGTCGATGCCGTGCATGCGGGCGGCGATCTCACTCGAGATGGCGGCGCTGGTGCCCGTCTCGTCCATGGAGACGAGCTCGGCGGCGCGGCTGGTCGAGCTGACGTCGATGGCCTCGATGCCCTTGAGATACGTCTGCAGGAAGGCGACGCACTGGCCCCAGGCCTGCGGGTGCGAGTACAGCCGCTGGACGTGCTTGAGGCTGCACAGCGGCTTGGTCCGCGGCTTCAGGGGGTTGGGGTCCGAGGCCGTCGGGGTGCAGGCGCCGGAGCCGTCGCCACCGGAGCCGCCGGCCCCGGCGGCGTCGTCGTTGAGGGTACGGGGCGGCCGGCGGCCGACGAGGAAGTGGTGCACGTCCAGGTAGATCTCGCCGCACACAGAGATGTCCGGGTACAGGGCGTTGCGGTCGGCGAAGTTGTCGAGCGTGAACAGCACGGACCCGTTGGTTGAGTTCTCGACGGGGACGACGCCGAAGGCGACCTCCCCGGCTTGCACGACCTCGAAAATGTCTGCGGCCCGGTCAGGAACCCGAACAGGAGAGCCAAGACAAAACGCGGGGCAGGAATCAAGACATGGAAAGACACTGACCCGTGATGGTGACGACCGGCCGCAGATCCCACTCGTCGTCTGGGAAAGCTTGCACTGAAGCCTGCACACATGAAGATGTTAGATATGACAACTGCTCGGCATGCCGTGTGATGTGTGATTTCAGGTTCGTGATACCTGGTGGGTGTACGAGGCCTGGGGACCCAGGAAGGCCACCAGCGGCTTGACGCCGCCAGCTGCTGCAGCCTCTACCGGAACCTGAGACTTGTCACTCATGGCTCGTTGATGATCCTCTTCAGGGAGAGGAAGCTGGAGCTGTAGCTTGGGGCTTTTTCTGTTGTTGCTTCAGGGCGAGCGTGAGGGGGGAGCGGTGAGTTGCGGATGAGATCAGTTGCTCGAGGGCTCTCTCATCACAACCCGAGTGGTGGAACTCGATTGCCTTTATTCCCGTTCCGGGTGGCCGCGTCGGGGTAGCACCACCTGCGGACGATCGACTGTGCACACGTTCCTCGTGATATCGTGAATACGAAGCAGCTTCATTTAATGAGCCGGTACTGTCCCACTGGCGAGCATTGGCGGCCGGAGCGGTGTTGCGGGTTTGATTGGAAAAGACGTTGGAGGTGGCCCCTACATCGGAGAGGTGATTGACTGGGCGCGCCTTTTTGGAGGGGGTTTATTTTTTTTTCGCGGGGCACGGGGAAAAAAGTGCTCCACTTCTCGGTACCGCACCCGCACCCGCAGCGACCCAGACCGTTGGGCATGGCATGGCGCACCCAGGAGCCTGCACCACCACGCAGACCACCTTCAGTCAGAGTCGACTTGCGCGAGTAAGACGGTGACAATTCCCGATTGCTTCACAATGAGCCGTGTCCTCCGGGAATACGGTGAAGCTCAGTTGTTCGAATGGGGTTGGGCAAGGTACAGCGCGAGGGGATGCCGTACAACAGGACTGCAGTCGACAACACCAACACCCAGCGGAACGATTGACAAGCTTTGGTCTGAGACATTCCAACGCTGCACACACACGGGGACTCTAAGAAATACAACAACAAAAACGCTACGCTAAACAGCATCTCTTTGGTATTCCACGGTATCGCAAAGACAACAGCGACATGCGGACGTCAGCGGGTTCGTTCCATCGCCTGATGCACTTGGCTTGCAGCCCCCGCCAGCCAGCTGTCCCAGCAGAGAGCAAGGAGCACGCTGTGCCGCCAGATGTCATCCGGATCGCTCCCTGGCGGCAGTGGTTCGCCGTTGCCAATCTTGCCCTGGAGACGGCCCTTCGGGATAAGTCTATGCCACCGCCTGACCCCCTCTTCCCGGAAGCCCATCCGCTGCGCCAGGCGCACCGAGCCGCTGTTTCCGGGGTGGGCGTGGGCCTGCCAGATGACCTTCCGGATGCCGAACCCCCCGTCGTCGGGACTCTTGAAGGCCTCCTGGAGCATCAGTCCGACGGCGTTGGTCGTCACATGCGTCCGTTGGTACGTTGGAAATATGACAATGTAGCCGATTTCTGTGCACAAGTGAGCCGTCGACGTGTTGGCGAAGGAGATCCTGCCAGCCATCTCCCCCTCCTCGTCCTCGTCCGAGGGCGGCCGCGTCTTGTCGATGATGGCATATGTCATCATGCCCGGGTCGACACGAGATTCACCTTCCACGAAGCTGGACACAAAGTCGTCCACGCTCTGGTACGGGCCCGCTATGGTGTGAGCGTAGATCTCAGGGTGTCCGGATGTAGACTCAATGTATTTCGCCGCATGGCGGTCGGCCTGGGACGGACGTGAGGTTAGTGACCATCATCATCATCATCATCAGCTGGCAGCATGACAGACTTGCCCGAAACGGCGTGAGTTTCACCCGCGAGTTGGCGAGCACTCGTACCGGGAAGCAAAAGTTGTGCGTGGTGTCCATTGCGGATTGCTCGGATCGATGCGTGACTGATAGACAAGCTGCGCGGACGGTATGCCGGGACTTCGGCTGAAAGTCCCTAGGCGCTGGGGATTCGAAACAACGGCTGAGTCACAAGAAATCTCGGTGACTCATGGGTTCGCCGCGCCGTTATCGCGAGCGGACAGCAGGCCCCGTCTCTAGGCCGTGAGTGCGGCCGCCGACCCCCCTTTCCGGGGACCGGACGAAAGCCGATAGCCGACCGCGCGGAGGCCGGCGACCCGCCCGACAGCCCGAAAGCCTAACTAAGCGCCGCCGGATCTTGACAGGTTTGTACCGATGGCATGTGTCGGTGGCGGGAGACCGGCCGGACTGGCTATCCCAGTTCTGGTTTCGCGCACGCACCCCGGCGGGTGTTCGTCAGGTCCCGTCCTCCAATTTCTATAGACTTTTTTCTTTCTGTTTTCACAGTCACTGGTGAAAAGCATCATGAGATGCCCAGCATGCTAGCCAGACAAGGGAACTCTTGGCTGCTACTGTCGTGCCCATCAACCCCCAGACGCAGGGGGGCAGGTAGACCTGGACGAGCCTTCATCGCCAAAAAAGAAACGCTCCAGGTTGCACGATGTCCCCGTCGTATCGTATTCGCAGTGCGTGAAGAAAATATGTGCCGTAATTGAGGCAAGCCACGACTCGCCTTCGCTCAAGCCTTCGCTTTCGGCATCTGACTTCTCCATTGCAAGCCTCTGGCGCTAAACGAAAAAGAAGGAGCCGCCGCGAGGACAAGGCGCATCGCGGGGCCCCCCTTCGTCATGTTTCCATCTGTGAACCTCCTGTCCACGTGGAAGTGTGCCCAGTCGCACAAGACGCCCATCATCATTCGAGCAAACACTCGAGAGAAGCCCCAGGGACTGCGTCGCGTCCGTGATGATGGGCGGCGAGCAGGGTGGTGAGGTGCCGGCGCGCCGGGAGAGGCCTTGCCCACAAGCCGATCTCCGTCGGTCTGCAGGGTTGGCTTTGGGACGACCTCTTGGTGGTTGTTTGGCACTTGGATATGCAAGGAAGATCTTCTGAGGTTTCACGTTTCAGGCTGGCTGGCGCCCGCTCTGGCCAGGGCCACGTTGGCCTCCATTAGCTCACCAAACAGCCGGATTTGGTGCTGCCACTGCAGCTCTGGCTGGCAGGCTGTTCTGGCAGAGGGGCAAGCTCTTTTTCTCGGTGGTCAAAGACAGTCTAGTGTGAAACGTCAAAGGCGCAACCCCAGGACACGTCTCTGCGAACATCACCAGTCGAGGAAGGCCGTGATCATCACCCAGAAGCGCCAAGCCCCACTTCAGCGTCGGCGCCTGGATAGGTGATAGCTTCGCCTGTGGTTCTCTGAGGTGGCGAGTTGACGATGATCGCGCCATGGCTCATTTCCCTCGCATGACTGCGCATCTCTATCGTCGGTGCCGAGCAGGAGAGAGAAGAGAGATGGCGATATGCAGGGTCAGTAGATTGCCCTGCACGACGCCGTACGACTGCGGCACAGGAGGCTGCAAGTCTGCAAATCTTTGAAAATAGCATCGTCAGGTACCTAGCCGGATTATCAGACGCGTTGTCATTTGCAATGCATGGCTCGCATGGTGCGGGGGAAACGGGCAAAGAAAAACTCGTCATCAACAGTCTCCGTACACGAGGTCGTCGGCCAGATGCCATTCTTCCCAAAAGCCAATGTTCCACAGGTTACATGGCGGCTCGCACAAGAAAAAAGTCAATAGGCAGCTCCAAACCACGGTAGCTCATGATTGGCCATCGTCTTGTCAAGGTCTCTCGAGAAGCTCTGAGGGAGTCGCAAAGCTGGGATGATCCACGAAGACACGACATCCAAAGTGACGGTGAGTGCCAATTCCCGCGGCGAAACAATTGACGGGCTCAGACCGGCGTCTTCGTGTTAATTAATCTGAGGACGCCAACGCCGAAAGGTTAGCAGAATGGTACAGCGGACGGCCCAGTTAGGCGAGCTAATAACGCGGCGACATCTGGAGACTCTGGTGCGAATGGCGAGCGAGGACGTACGTTGGCGCCCAGAAGAGAAGGCCAGGGATGTTGGGCAGCGGAGTGGGTGTCGAGACGTGCGACACGACTGGTTTCAAGAGAGTCAGCCCTGGAGTGACTGCATGGCACGGGAAGCCAATCAACAGCAGACGCGGCCCTATCGTGCCGGTCTTCGCAGCTATGGCTCATCCTCCGCCGCCGCCGTCTGCCTCTGCAGTTTCTGCGGCGGGAAGAAAGTTGTGAGTTGTCCTTGGCGATTGTGGGTTGATTGTGCATGGCAGCTGCGTTGAGGGCTCACGATGGCCAGTCTTGCTGCCAGTGGCGATGGTCCCCTGGTAAAAGCAAGATTGGTCGGTCTGATGTTGGATCACGGGGCTAAGGTGGTCCCATTCAACGCACTGCGTACGCTACCAGTCGGGCTTGTTGGTTGACGTTTGCTCGTCTTGCTCTATCAAGCACCCCTAGTCCAGCACCGCGTAGGCGTTTCGGGTTTTCGTCAATCGTCCACGGACGGTGGAACCAGCGGAGGTATCATTGCAGCGGGGTTTCTCTCATGATCCGGGCGAGACGGGCAAACATTGCGATTTCGGCTGTTAGCCTGTTGCTGCGCAGTCACCAGTGTATTGTTTGCGCTGACAGCTCCCGGTTGCGATGGACAGACACTTCCACGCAGCTGGGTGGTGGTTGTGGGGAGAAGCTGATGAAGCCCATGGCGGATGGCCCATGCCATGCCGACATTTGTGAGGATCGTCCGGGCTGTCGCGGCTGCTGGCAAGGAACAGAGTGTGATTTGCCATGTGACGGATCGTGGTATGGGTGGGCGTTGGATGAGTTGAGGATAGGACGACAACTGGATGACGATGGCTCACGATGGCGGCGCAATTACCCCGTGTTCTGTGGGCTCCGCAGTATGGCCGGAGCCGTCGTCTGCGAACAAAGGTCGATGCTATCTTTGTCACGGTTCAATGGTGGCATAGCAGCGGCGCAGAATGGGGGCTGTCGCAAGGGCCTTCTGGTGCCTTTATGACAACAGCCTCCCGCAGGTAAGGGGCGTGGAAGCTGAAGCTGGCTTGCTGACGGGCCCAGAATAGATGGGTGTTTTCTCACAAGAGGCGCATCTCGGGTTTTGGTGGTGGTGGTGGTGGTGGAAGCGCAACAGATAAGCGAGGCTTGTATGGGTAGGCGCCATGGACACGGCATTGCTCGGAGCTAGCCATTGATACCTTCTTTAGGTAGTAGGTAGACAATGCGATATCCGCAGTCTTGAGATGCGGCGGCGATGACATTAATTAGAGGGATATCCGGCGCGCATGGCGTTGTCTTGGGCTTTGTCGCAGCAGCGGACGCGAGATATCTGGACGGCGGCGATTGGCGGGAAGGGGGACGCGATGCGTCGATGCATTGAGAAGGGCAAATTGCATGTTCGGGAACAGCTGAGTAATTCCTCAGGTACATTGTTCTGCTGAGGGAGCGCCCTGGGAACACTGGATGTGTGTTTCTGCTTGACGGCGCTGTAGCCTGTTCGTGCTGAAGCTCTGTTCACTAGAAAGCAACCTGAACAGTGACGCGACATGGGGAGGAGGGACGGGAGGTTTGGTGCGGTGGGAGAGCGAGGTGAGGTGGGGACGTGCGGCCGTTGCCCCTGGTTGAGCCAGTTTCATCGAGCCGCCGCCGTCGGTTTACCCTTGCAACACCCCCTCCAGCACCTCACAGTCTGCCCGCAGATTACCTTGGGTACCTACCTAAGGTACCTACCTACTGCGGTACTGCCGCCAAGGACGGCGACAGGGGTCCTCCATCATCGTCACCTCTCCCCTCGGACGGCCCGTAATAGCTGTAAGCCGTCAGCAAGCAAATTGTTGGACCTGTATCTTGGAAGTTGCGGCACCAGAAATCCGAGCAAAACCTACCTGAATTGAGGTATCATTTGCTGCCATGTCACGGCCGACGGCCCACCCCATATGTCAGGGAATGGCAGGTATCACAACACCGCGAGGCCGAGAAAACCGGCCAAAGAGGCCGACCTGATACGCCCCGGGGAGAACTGAACAATACTATGTACTCTCCTCCTGCGCCTGGGTGGTCTCGAGAGGGCGAACAGACGCTGCAGTGTGTGAGGTGTGGTAAGGGGGCATGGGAAAACGAGGAGGTAAGGTATTGCTGGCTTGTTTCTGTGGCACGCTGCCCTTTGCATTGGGCTGCTTTCCCTTCGCGGGATGCTGCGACAGCACACAAAGGAAGCATTGGAAGCTTGTTGCTCGCTTCTAGTCCCTCATTAAACCCAGGTACCGCACATTCACCCGTCAACACACGGCTTCCTGAAGTACCTTCCTTGCCTTACCTTAAGGTAAGTGCGGCACAGCTGTTGGGTGTGTGTGTGTCCGTCCCGCCCGCCCTGCACTCGCTGTGCTGTACCTGAGGCTGCTCTCCTCCACTGGGTGACTGCCCTGCCCTGGGTCGCTCCCGTCCGTCAGCTCGTCCATACTTTCCCTCCGCAGACACGCCCCCCTCCCCTCCCTGAGCTGCTGCTCCGCTCCCCTGCTGCACCCCCAAAAATCAATCATTAACCCTTCTCTCCCTCCTCCTTCTCGCGCCTGGCCGGAGGTCCCGTAATTCCACCCACGACTTTCGTTCAACCCAATTCTCCCCCCTTCTGCTGTACGAGACAGCAAATCCAGACCTTCGCGGTCCGGTAGTGAGAGAGAGGCCAGCATTCCCTACGCCAGGAACCGACCATTCGTCTTCCACCATAGTCAACATTCCTCGAGAGAAAGAGAGAGCCGAACACCACCCCATCCCGGCCCGCCATCCGTATACTGTCTCGGCCACCCGCTCCAAGGAATCCTCTCTCGGCACGACGCGCTCCAGGAGAGAGGTAGCTGAGACAACCCCCGCGCGAAACCACCACGACGACCTTTTTTGAACCCGGTCAATGATCACAAGCAACCGCGAATTACTCAAAAGATGGCAATGCTAGCCCCCAAGACCGCCGCCTTCCCGGCGCCCCTGAACACCAACAACCCCATGGTGTCCAGCGTCTCGACCGGTGGTATGCCGCCTTCGAGACGCGCACCCACGATCCCGAACCAGACCACGTCCTACGCCAGTCCCACCGAGTCCGAGTTTTCAGAGAGCGACGGTCCCGACGCCGTCAAGAACTGGGATGAGGAGAAGGTATGCGATTACCTCCGCAGCGTCAAGTGTGGCGAGTACGAGAAGCTCTTCCGCAAAAACCACATCAACGGCGAGAACCTCCTGGAGCTTGACAAGGACGTTCTCAAGGAGATGGGCATCGAAAAGGTCGGCGACCGCGTCCGCCTGTTTCTTGGAATTAAGAAGTTGAGGACCAAGGCGTACGCAAACCAGAAGAAGCGGAATAGGGTAAGGCCACCTCCAGCGTGCCTCATGACTTGTAGCGACCGCCTAACCATTCTCAAGGATTCGTTTGGGGGCCTCGAGCAGTACACCCCGTCCTCGGGCGGCTCCCCGCGGCCGTCTGCATCCAGTGCCCGCACCATGCCGACGCCCTCCATGAACAAGCGCTACTCGAGACAGTACGACTCTTTGCCCATCGACAACACCTCGTCTTCCCGACCTACCTCGCCACTACCCGGCTCCGACGCCATCCGCCCTTTGCGTCCACGATATGGCCAAAGCCCCGGCTATGTGAGTACCGCTGGGGCGTCCGTCCCCTCGACCGGCCGATTGGTAACTTCCCATACGAGGAACAACTCCAGTATGGATGGTTCACTGATGGCTGGCTTACCGCAGAACCAGGACGTCATCCGCGTCATTTCAACAGGAGGCGTCACCAAGGTCGTAAAGATTGCCGATTGCAACACCTGCGAGGAGGTCATGCGAGTCACTCTAAGGAAGTTTGCTCTGCGTGAGGACCACGAAAGGAATTACTGTTTCTGGGTGCTGGCTGGCATCGAGCCGGACCCCAACCAGTGCAGACGACTTGGCGACACAGAGCTGTGGCGCATCATCAAGGACCAAAAGAGACCCGAACGGAACCGTCTGATTCTACGCCGCGTGCCTGCTGGCGAGCCTGGGATGCCCGAGCTCGAGAGGGCGGCGGGCATCGCCATCGAGGAGGCCCAGCAGAACCACAGCCGCGCCCTCGAGACGGTCGACAAGAGAAGCCAGATGAAGGTGCAAAAGCTTCTTGGCGAGAGATGGAACGATGAACTTCAAAGCCCCCTTTCGCCCGTGTCCTTCCGTGACCGGGAGCGGAACGTATACAACACCGCTAAGGAACTCGAGCGACCTGCATCCAACGACGGCCCTAGATCGGCGGGTCCGCGGAGGAACAAGGGTATTCTGCGGTCATTTGGCGGTCTGCGACCTCCAAGCGAGCTCATCGCTTCCGACCTCACATCCTACTTCCCTGACCACCCCAGGGAGGAGATTGACCGCACCGCTCGCTTGTCCATGAGAAGGTCAACACGTTTGAGCAAGGTCAACAGTCGGCTCAGCGTAGCCAGCAATCTCAGCTTCGCGTGCAGCATCCAAGACGCCCCTCCAATTCCCACCATCGCCGACAGCTGGCTTAATGCATCGAACAACATGTCCAAGCCGCGGTCTGGTCTGCGTGTCACGCATGCCTTCCGCGACTCGGTTGCCTCTTCCATGCTCGACACCCTTCAGGAGGAGTCTCCGGTGGAGCCAAACCGCAAGTCATACGTCTCCTTTGCCGACAGCTCCGACGGTGCCAGCGCTGCTGCTCTGAGCGTAACCGACCCCGAAGGCAACGTCACAAGGCGGAGCTATTTTGATGCCGATGGCTCGACCGGATCAGGGTCTCTTAAGGACCTCACACAAGCCCTCAACGAGGATGGAGAAGACGCAGACGAGGAGCTCGAGAGCTTCCTCGCGGGAGAATCCTGGTCCGATGACAAGTGGATGAAGGGAGCCATGATCGGCCAGGGTTCTTTCGGCTGCGTCTACCTCGCACTCCATGCCGTGACTGGTGAGCTGCTGGCTGTGAAGCAAGTCGAGGCCCCTGCCCCTGGTGCCAACAGCCAAAACGACGCACGCAAGAAGAGCATGATCGAGGCCCTTAAGCGGGAAATCAGTCTGCTCCGCGATCTGAGACACCCGAACATTGTTCAATACCTCGGATGCAGCTCGTCATCGGAATATCTCAACATTTTCCTCGAGTACGTTCCCGGAGGTTCAGTACAGACGATGCTCAACTCATACGGCGCCCTGCCCGAACCCCTTGTCCGTAGCTTCGTCCGCCAGATCCTCACCGGACTGTCGTACTTGCACAACCGGGACATTATTCACAGAGACATCAAGGGTGCCAACATCCTTGTCGACAACAAGGGCACCATCAAGATTTCCGATTTCGGTATCTCCAAGAAGCTCGAGGCGTCCAACATCCTGAGCGGTGCCAACAACAACAAGCACCGTCCCTCGCTTCAAGGGTCTGTCTTCTGGATGGCGCCCGAGGTTGTCAAGCAGACATCCTACACCCGCAAGGCCGATATCTGGTCTCTCGGCTGCCTGGTCGTTGAGATGATGACAGGCACCCACCCTTACCCCGACTGCAGTCAGTTGCAAGCCATCTTCAAGATTGGCGGCGGCAAGGCTGCGCCCACGATCCCGGATCACGCGTCTGAAGACGCTAAGACATTCCTTTCGCAAACTTTTGAAATCGACCACAACCTGCGCCCAAGTGCGGACGAGCTCATGCTTAGCCCCTTCCTTACGCCCATTACATAAACGTGGCCACGCAGACGATACCCCTTCGCTTCTTTGGACTGTGGTCTCGTGTCTGTCCAGACGTGTGACACAGGCCGTTTTGTACCTATCTCCTAACGATTTGAAAACCCACCCCGCCTGAGTCGGGGCATATATACCAGGATGAGCCAGTAAACTGTCTTTGTACGTGCGAGTGGCCGCTGGAAGGACCCGACGATAAAGCATGGACGTGGTTGGACCTTTTTTTCTTTTATATCACGCATGGGCTGGCGAAATGAGGGGCAAAGCTTTGGCATTTCAAAGGGAAAAACCCTCCAGGGCACGAAGTATAAGAGTGTATAATAATATCTCGACGACGAATGAACCAAGACGGAAGAGAGTAATGAACCTCAAATCAGCTATATCACACATCCACATCATGACTCTTGAGCGTCGTCTACTCGACCCGGCAATGCTACCTCGGCCAGGCCCGATGACAATAAACTGATCCGCCTGCGATCAGATATGGCCAACTTCGCGACGCGAGGAGCTCGCGTTGTGCCGAGTGATTGTACAAAACCGGGACCTTCGTTACTAAGCATATCACTGACCACGTTGTTGCTCCGCGAGCACGCTCCAGCTCATCTCCCAGGCCCGGTCAATATCGACGCAGCTCGTTCAGCTTCTGGCAATATCAATATAGGAAGCAGAAGATCCCGGGCAGACATTTCAGCCTTTCCTCACCATTGATGTGGTTCGTGGGGGGGCATCCAGTGACGCGTTCGTCATCTTCATCCTCACACCGAGTCACCGGTGCTTAGCCCCGAGGCCGCGGGCATTACATCCAATTGTTTCAATGCCTCGCTTTTTATCAAACGTTTGATAATCTTCCGCCTTGCCATTGGGCTTCTCCGCTCACCTTGCGGCCTTGACTAACCGTAACCTACGGGAGGCGCGGTGTTTTTGTGCGTGTGTTCCCTTTTTTAAAATACAGATCTGCGCTCGGCGAGTGGGGACTACACACTACGCAGCACACCCCCCGGACAACCTGCAGAGGCCTTTCTCGCCCTGCTGGGGAACTGCTAATGCTCGTCTGCTGCTGCTGTTGCTGCGCCGTCTTGTTTCCGCCGGAAGCCCATTCGCCGACGGGAATTAGAGAGCTTTTCTTGGGCGAAGAAGAGGGACGGGACGGCAGTGGCGTTCCGGGTGTGTGTTGAAACTCACCGCTGCGGAAACTAGACGGCGGTGATCTTGTCGTTCCTCACAAGGGGACGTTCGTGACAAGTTGCAGCCAGCGTATGGGAGTTGATGTGTTACACTGTACAGAAGCTGGTGCCGCGGTTTCTTCTTTATCATTTTTCGGGCTTGATCAGTGAGGAACAATCCTGGATCGATCTAGATGCATGTGATGGGGGGAACCCGGGAATTGCGAGGACCTCGGGCAAGAGAATCGCTTCTAGAAGGATTGGAACCGCGGTTCGGCCACCGCCGCGAGTCAAGATGAAGATCAGCAAAAGGAAAAGCTCCAAGGCTTCTCCAGAGATTTGACTCGAGAGATGGGCGGAAGCCACCAAACGCCAACACGAACAAACCGCGCAACGGTTCAGCGGACGAACCCGCCGCCGGCGTCCCGGGGAACACCCGCGATGAAACGAGATCGTCCTGTCAAGATACCTGTCAGAGGATAGTTCACGTCACAGGAAATTTGACAAGGCCAAGTTTTTTTTCCTGTGCCCGTTCCTTGCTCCTCCGCGGGCGAGGAAGAGTTCGAGATGGCTATCCGCAATTGTGCCACCGATAAGGGCTAAAGAACGCGACGATACTATGGGGGCCGTTGGGATGGGGCCCGCCCCCTTGCCCAGAGAGAGACTGGGGGGGAGGGGAGGCTCAGGGCCCAGGGTCCCAAACCGGTGTTGGATTGCAGCTGTTGGTGAAACGATTGTGTCCTGCGCTAGTCTCTAGACTTGGGGGTGCCAAGTTCGCCAAAGAGCCTGATATGTTCGAAAACCGACGTTGAAGGTTTGGGGGATCTCCAGTTGTCATGTTTGTTGACGTGAAAGTTTAATTTGATCAAGTCTAATTTACCCGCGGGAAGTGGCTCGCTTCAACTCGGTCGGTCGGTCTGTCGGCCGTTTTCAACCCCGATTAACCTGTTGCAAAAAAGCTGTGCACTTGAGGGGGCGTGTAGTCGATAGGATCTACGGCAATGTCTCGGCGAGCGGGTCTGGGCGAGGGATTTGCTGGCAGCTAGTTTGCCCTACTATTAGACCTAATTAGGTAGTATTCCTAACTCAGAGGTTAGCTATATATTTAATCTATTGCATCCTTCGCCCTTCTACCTTCTAACTTACTTTCTTCTACATTATAATAACATAAGTACTTAAAAAACAAATATATTAAAGACAACTATAGCAGCACCTACTAAATATTAATAGTTAACTTAAATATATTATTAACTGCCTCTATTATCTATTCTGCTTACTAAGCTATATATGCTTCCTCCTATTAACCCTTACAGACTAAGCGTTTATACTTAAAATATGCATTTATAAAAACCTTAGTTTATTCTCAAACTTTAAGATATAATAGTAAGATTAATGCCTCTATAACTTATCTCTGAGTTGCATATAGCTTCCAGCCTTTATAGATCTTAAAGCTACTTTCTTGCTAGCTGTCTGCTTAGTATTACTAGTAGAGGTTGCTAATAGCATTATCATTAAGTAGCTGCTACTGCAAAATATAGCAGCAAGGTAAGTACTAATAGCACTAGAAGAGGTAATTGCAGGAGACTACAAGCCTCTTGTTGTGGGGGTTATTATAGTTGCTGCTAAAGATGCTATTAACTAGGTTAGTATTTTTGTTGATTAATTTATAAGCCTTATAGATCTCAGTAGCAATCTTTTTTTGTACTAATTCTAGGAAGCAGCAGAGGCCAGGTACTAACATAACCTCAGGCAGCATTTTTCTGCAGAAGCTAGCATAGCATAGCTTAATGCAGTTAAAATAATGCAATAATATATAGTTGATATGCTTAATAATACTATATAGCGAAAAACAGCTTATTAGAGCTTTATAGTTATGCTTAAGAGAAGAGTACTATAACTTAAAGGTGTTAGTTAATATAGTCTGTAGCAGTAAGGCAGAGTAGTTATAAGTGTAGTTAGCTTATTAGCAATAGGTTGATAGCTAGTTCTTTTATATATAATTTTACTTTAACTTAAATGCTTTAGTAATTGCTTTTTTAATAGCTTCTATGCATTTATGCTCAGTTTAATAGAATTTCAGGGCGCTAAGTAGGGCCTTCTGAGCTTTTTAGCATTTAGAGCCCTTAAGGTTTTAATTGAGGGTCCTCTTGTAGTGAATGCAGCAGAGTAGATAGATAACTTAGGTTTTGCCAGCCTCTAGCCTAAGGAAAGCTTTGCAGACAGCATGTTGCTTAACAGCAGAGTTGTCAGTGAGGAAGTAATATAGACGCTACTTGCAACTATATTATTAACACTATAGTTTAACTTAGCATAAGCAGGCAGCAATAATATCTCTATTAGCTTTAGCAGTAATAAAGTGGATAATAGGTAGCTAAATATCTATTATATTATATATTATAATAGTATATAACTGCTAATTAAGCTAGTTAGTCTTATAGGTAATATCTATTATAGCAAAATAACTATATTACGCTAAAAGATTAATAGACTTTTATTAAGCCTAAATAAAACTGTTACTATCTTCTCTATTACTGCAGTATTATTAAATATTAATATATTAATATAAAAAGTAGCTAGCATAGTAGCAAAAAGCCTATACTTCATCAACTTAGATATCCTTGCAGAAATTCCTACTAACTATATGCAGATCAGGGTTTTTGTAGAACCACTTAGCTTTAGCGTTGCATACTGCCTGCTAAGTTAGCTAACAACCTCTAGCTGAAAAAAGAGCCTTCTTAACAACTTTATAGCAGCTGTTAAAGCCTCTAAATATATAATAGACCTCAGAAGGCTTATAGCTTAAAGAAATCTATAAGGCAGCAAACTGCTTCAACGCAGTAGATATATACGCTTAATTAAGGCAAGTAATATTATAGTTATAAAGGTTAGCAGTAGCAATAACTTCAACAGAGAGACACTATATTAATATATCATCAGCATACTGCTAGGTAATCTTAGCTCAAAACAGGCAGGCGAAAGCCTTATATATCCTTCAGCTGCATATACCTTCACCTTTAGTTTTTTGCTGCTTAAATTCAAAGAGAAGGCAGCAGTAGTATTAATATATAATATACTTCTTTGCAAAGACATTATAGCAGCTCTATATAGCAAAGAAATTAGTGATATAAGGCTACTGCATAGCAAAAGCCTTGCTGCTAATATATAGAGAAGGATTAAAAAAAAAAAAAGAGGTATATATAGCTTTAATATCAATAAGAAGACAGAGAAGGCTAGTTTAGGTTATTTTAACTTCACTTATAAGTCCTGCTATAAGCAGATATTAATAGTGAAACTAAATAAAAGTAGCTTAAAAGTAGATATATAAGCAATCTCTATATTCAGCGCATCTTTATTAAAGTTGATAAGGTTATTAAATAACCCTTCAGCATTTTTATTATACTTAATATATAGGTTATTTAAAAGAGGCAGTCAACACTTATCAATCTCAATGCGATTTTATACTATTATAAGGTTGGCAAAAAGAATATTAAATTCAGCTTATTTGTTAAAATCTATCTCATAATAGCTTCACTAGTAACAGCAGCAACAATAAGGTAGGTAAAAGAGAAAGTGGTAGTAGTAGTGAGGGTAGGTTAGAGAGGAGGGCAGATAGGTAGGGAAAAATCTAAGGGTGGCCACTTAGCCTGAAAAATGCATCGCAGTAGATCAAAACATTACTTATATAAGCATATATTTTTAGAAAACATTAAATATTTAGAAAAAGTTAGGTTTTGCTATATAAAAAATAATCAAATTATGTTAGCAGTAAT
Source organism: Colletotrichum horii (assembly GCA_027406005.1). Classification (NCBI taxonomy): domain Eukaryota; kingdom Fungi; phylum Ascomycota; class Sordariomycetes; order Glomerellales; family Glomerellaceae; genus Colletotrichum; species Colletotrichum horii. Next base: position 2,858,734 of record JANVYB010000001.1, on the reverse strand, counting down.
AAAATAATCAAAAAGTGGGCTAGCAGCAGTGTGGTGGAGGGGGTGTGAGATGGAGAGATGGGCGCAGAGTGCACGGCTTTTTTGCAACAGGTTAATTGGGGTCCCGTTTTCTTCTCTGTCGTTTAGGACTTGGGAGGAGCCTTTTTAACATTTCGTTTGACTTCGCCCCCTTTCAACGTCGGCAAATTTTCGTCTGGCCTGCCTGCCGCAATGTCCGAACTGAGACAGTATTGTTCCCGCCTCACTCACCTGAACAGTGACGCTGATATAGGTCCCTCCCAGAAATCAATGTGGACTCTCTGTGAGGGTACTATAGACAGCGTTCTAGATCTCTCTAACAGTCTTTTCGTCTCGCGGGCGCCGGGCGATGATGGGCGGCGGTGGATCCTGAGCGTCCGAGAGCCAATGCAACACTACCTTACCTACGCAGCAACGCACGCAATATGCCGCGCAGTAGGTAGCCACGAATGGGGGGGGGGCCGACACTTCTTCAATAACAAGAAAAGAAAAACCCCTCATAGGCTTGTAAGAAAAACACACGGACGATCTCGTGATGCCTCCTAAACCCAGCGCGTAATTCCGTACCGTTTATGCAAACCTCATGGTTCGGGATGCGTTTCCGTCTTCGTCCTGTGCAGTAGTGCAAAAAGGACGGCGCGCCGAGACGGCCGGGGAGACCGGGGCCCGGTGTTGTGGAGACGCGCGCCCGGACCTCCGATTACCGGTTACGGCGTAGCTCGGTTTGCTACCAGATGGAATAACGCACAGAAGAAAGCACAGAAGGCCAGGCAAAAGAAAGGCACCGTATCCGGTTGGTGCATGCAAATCGGAAATCCAGGAGGATGCGCGATGCGCACCGGGAGGGAAGCCGGCGTCCGAAGTCCCCCGGATACTTTTTCTTCTTCGCGTCTGGCGCGTGAAAATCCTCCCGCGGGCCAACGCGCGCGCGCACACTCTTCCCAACCGAGACTGGCTAGTTTTCCCAACTACCGGCCCGTCCTTTAGACGAACCAAACAAAGTTGCAATCCTTCTTCCAACGACATGTCGCAGGAAACTCAAAACAATTAGATTGACGAGCTGGTGGTGCAGAGACGAGACACTGTCACATTGGCAGGGGTGACGGAGGGAGCAGAATTCAGCAAAAAAGGACTCAATTCCGGCAGGCCTGGAATCAGCAAGTTCCCACCCGTCAAACTGGTCAACACCCCCTTTTTTCCTGTCTCCCATCGGCCTTTGAGCCCACACACTCGACGTTCTCCACACGAGAAAGGCCGGGGACCCTTTGCTGAAGACAATGCCATGAGGGAGAGCTGTGGAGTGCGGCGCGCCGCGCAACGGTCGTTGGTGCCACCACTGCCGGGGGTGGCATTGGCAAGCTGTTTTCGTAATCTTGGGTTGTTCGAAGAAAAGGACAATAGCGCACGTGGGCGGTAGGGTACCAGCCAAAGATTGATTGCTGCAGTGCACAGATATCCGGAGGTTTTTTCTGTTTCTTTTCTCTTCTGGGCTTGTGCTCATGAGTCGTTTGACTCGTTATCGATTATTATCGCCTGTTATTTGCGGTTATTTGGCCCCCTATCGCGTGTTTTCGTCGGCTACGCGACCCTTTTCGGGCAGACAACTGACATGTTGCCCCCCAAACGGTTGCCTCTGCACTGGAGCCTTCTCTTGTGGGAGAAAAGAGGAAAGCGTATCTGCCGCGTCGCATGTTCCGGGACCCCCAGCCAGCTGCAGGGGAGGGTGGGCTTCCGGAGGCTTCGCACGCGGATCTCCGTTAAAGAAGACAGGGCTCTCTGGGGGAACGACGATCTCTTACGGATTACGGACAACTTCCGGTGGACTCTTTCGTGAGACGGGGCGAGATGACGGGAACTGGTTCAGTGAAGCTATTCTCGAACGATGCAACACATGATTTCACAGGCAAATGGTGATACCGAGTATGGTTTGAGGAAATCGGTCTTGATTGTCTATTCTTTTTCCTCCTAAAAAGATGAGGGGGCTATGACTTATCAGGTCGAGGACACCCCGAAGGATCTCCTCGACTCGAAATTGCTCACTTGACAGGTCATATCTCAACTACACTACTACAACACGCCTTCGGAGAGAAAGGCTTAGGCAAGCTTAGCCTGGCCGTTGGTAACAGCCAGCTCGACGCCCTCGATGACAAGGTCGGGGCGGGACAGGAAGGGCGAGTGGGAAGTGTTGGCGTAGAAGGTGGTGTAGCCGGCGGGGAACTGGGCGGCCATGGCCTCCTGGGTGGCGAGGGGGATGGCCTGGTCCTGCTGGGTGTGGAAGTACATGACCTCGATGCCCTCGTTCCAGGGCTCGTAGGTGGCGTCATCGGAGAAGACACGCTTGGACTCCCAGCTGAGCTCAGCAATGGCCTTGGCCTGGAGGACGGGGTCGACGTCGGCGTAGAAGATTTTCTCGGGCGTGTCGGCGTAGACCTTGTCACCCTGTTCACACGTGTTGTGTTAGTCGGCTGTGGTGGTGGTCTCTTTTGATATCAAGCGAGAGCCGCTTTCTGCATCTGATACGTTGCATACGCCCAGGCCAGGGTGCAAAACAGTGACAGATGCAGATGCAGAGGCGGGGGCCCGTATGTCAAAGAAGGAGAAAGCGGGGGAAAGACGTATCAAAAGATTTACTTACATCGGCTCTCATCCAGGGGAGGAAGCTACCGTCGAGCATGTCAACGAGGCTGGTGGCGTTAGGGGCGGCGAAGGCGGCCAGGTAGACCATCATGATGACACCGCCCGTCTCGCTGTTGTTGGCGCGCTGCTGGTAGCCGAGGCCGGAGACGGCGTTGGCGCCGACCATGCCGCCGTAGGAGTGGACGACGAGGACGATCTGCTTGCCGGCGTCGGCGAGGGTGGTGAGGGTGCTGCGGAGGACGGCGGCATCCTCGTCGAGGCTGACGGTGGCGGGCTCGGCGCCGACGGAGGGGAGGGTGATGGCCTCAGACTCGTAGCCCTTGAGGGTCAGGCCGGCGCGGACGAGGTCGAAGGACTGCGGACCGTGCCAGGCACCCGGGGTGAAGACGATGGTGGGCAGCTCTGCACGGGGCAGGACGGCCGCGGAGACCGCAAGGGCCGAGGTGAGGAGGCTGGCGATCTTGGGGAACATCTCTTCTGTGTTTCTTTGGTTGGGGATAGAGTGCTTTTCTCGTCAAGGGGCCGGGATCACACAGACGAACACTGCCGATCGATGCTTGAAGGAGGTGGTATAAATTAAGGTAAGAGGGTACCAAAGGAGGGACTTGTAAGGACCGGCGGGATGCCAGAGGCCGTTGTAAGGAACGTGTGTATAAGTTGGGATTGTACGACGACGGGCGATGCCCAGAACAAGCTTGACAGACGAGGCGAGGATGGGGGGAAAACGATTAAATGGCGCCGAGCGTGAGGAAAGAAGACCAAAATGCCACGAGGTAGCGACGAACTCGGGCGGTTTTATCCTCGTCGAAAATATTGCTTCCATGAACCAAGCTCCGATACCTCGTCAATATCGCGGCCAAGGAGCCCTCGCCAGGTACGCCATCCCATGATGTCTCCCCCTTTCCGAATGGAGAGGTCAGGACGGAGGGTGATGCCTCGATTGAGGTTGCTCGATGGAGCATGGCAACGTGGTACGGCGTAGTATTGGTTATGGGGTCGTTGTCTGAACTCCCGTGATAGTCGCTGCGATCAGACGCATCGCTAGTCGACCGGGGTTGTGACGGTGCCACTCTTGTATGGACAAGGGCTCGACGACGCCGTTATATTGATGTGCCGTTGGATACCCATCCGGACGCCCCCCCCAGTTGGCAGTGCGACATGCCCCCTCTGAGGGCCCCAATCGACCATTTCTGTCGCTGTCACCCGGCAAGTTGTTGCCCCTCAAGTGCCGAGTCAGTTTTTGTCTTACCACTTTTTTTTCCTAGCCAGGGGAATCGACAAAAGTCGTGTATAAGGACTCTAGAGTACATGTAGGCGCTGCGCTGCTCCCACATCGCGGGTCCATTTGTTCCCGTTCGAGTCAAATTCGCCTGTCTTTTCATCTTACTCGTTTTATATATTCTTCATAATCAGACGCTCAGATATTGATTTCTTGCTCTGGCCGGTCTTTCCGGTCTCCATCTTTTCTTCTTTCAGCCGCCATGGCCGACACCACGGTGGAAGACCCCTTGGCGAATAGAGGGCCGGAGCTGAGCGGCACCACGACGGCGCTGCTCGTTCTCGCGACGGTGTTTGTTGGCCTCCGATTCTGGGCGCGATGGACGGTTGGCTTCCACTATGGCCTCGATGACTGGTTCATGGTCATTGGACTGGTGCGTTTTCGGTGTGGTGATGCTGGTGGTGGTGGTGTCGTGGGCAAAGACTAACACGCCAGAAACAGATCGTCACCTTCATGGCGGGTGCTCTCAACTATGCCAGTAAGCAGTTGCCAAAACATAAAAAAAAGTTGAATACAGACTCACATCGATCGTAGTGATTGCACAAGGCCTCGGACGCCATGCCTCGACTCTCTCTCTGGACCAGCAGGTGCAGTTCCTCAAGCTGCTTCTGGCCTTCGAGTGCGTCTATGTCACGGCAGTCATGTTCATCAAGATCTCCCTGCTCCTGATGTACCGCCGCATCTTCCCGTCTCGCGGCTTCAAGATCTCGGCCATGATCCTCGGCTTCCTCACCATCGGCTGGTGGATCTCGATCGTCCTGGTCTGCGTGTTCCAGTGCACGCCCGTGGCAAAGGCGTACATGCCGTGGATCGATGGCACCTGCATCAACCTCAAGGCGTCCTTCATCGGAAACGCCATCCCCAACATCCTGACGGACGTCGCCATTCTCTGCCTGCCTATCAAGGAGGTGTGGAGGCTGCAGGTAACCATGGTGCAGCGCATCTCGCTGTGCTTCATGTTCCTGCTAGGTGGATTGTGAGTAACTGCGTCTCCTCCATGTGAGAGAAACCTGCCTGACATCAGCAGCGTACTGTTCGCCAGTATCTACCGCTTCACGACGATTATGCAGTTCCAGTTGACGGATACGACATGTGAGTTTGCTTGCCGCCTACGACATTTTCTCGTCCTGACATCAATAGGGACCCTTGCCACCGCCTGCACGTGGTGTGTCGTCGAGTGCGCCTGCGGTGTTATCAGCGCGTGTCTGCCCACCCTTCGTCCGCTCATGGTCAAGGTTTCATCGCAATTCGGCAGCATCGCAACCAAGTACAACCTTTCCGGAGGCCAGAGCGGTGGCCGCAGCGGCGGCCGCACGACCAAGATGGGCAGCCGCGGGCCGACGGAACTCATGACGATTGGAGGAACCGGCGGCAAGTCGGCCGACAGAGGTTTCAAGCGTCTCGGCACCGAGGACGGCAAATACGGCGTCACGACGAGCGTCACGGGGCGATCTGAACGAGGTGGTAAGGGCCTACCCGACTCTGGCTCCGACGACGACCTTTCACTCAAGGGCGGCATCCGCATCAAGGTTGACCAAGAGGTCCGATGGGGCGAGGAACAGTCGAAGTACAATGAGTCAAAATACCAGCCTTCGTCGAGAAGCGCCTCGTCCTCGGGTCTTGGCTCTCGACCGTAGCTCATGAGTCGCTAATGAGAAGATTGTATTGATAATAGCCGAACAACATAATAAACCTAATAAAGATTCTTCATCGTTAGAGTCAGCGACCACCCGCCGCGAGGAGTGATTGGAGACCCGTACCTTTGAGCCGCCGACCCATTGAGCCCCGACTACGCATCAACCTCTCTCGTTCCGTACTCGAACATGCCATTCGACTCGACTGCCCCCTCGTCCACGAGCTTGTGAGCCGATTCCACGCCGGCGACTGGCAATCGATACTCGAACTTTTTACCGCTCGAAGGACCGCTGCCGTTGATCTGGTACGGAAACGGGAGGTAGTCGGGGAGCAGTCCAAGCTGACGCAAAGCCGTCGCCTGGTCCCAGGCGATATGCTCGTGGTGAAGATGGTCGCCGCGGACATTGACGACGCTCGTGAAGGGGATGGAGAGATGCTTGCCAGTAGGCGGCACTCCGGGAAGTCTAAGGGACGTCAGACTGAGCGATGGAAGCCTGGCAAGGGGGGCGGGGTGTGCTTACAGCCAGTCAATGACCTTATCATGGGTACACTTGAATACAAACTCATCAATCACTCGATCAATGCCCACCGTGCGGCTCACCAGCTCAAGCTCTGTATCCTCTGGGTTGTTGAAGATGAAGTGATTGGTGTAGAAGTTGGTGAGGCGGGCGCGGCCTACGCCACCGGTGAGTGTGGGAATATGATTGACCTCGTCGCAGTCAGCAGAAGGCATCGCCACTTGAACACAACACACTCACATAAGGTTGCTCAACCATTGTGGCCATGGTCTTGTCAACATTTCGCTCGCCAAATTCAAACAGCGTATGCTCCTCCCACACGGCTTCGAGATCGAAGTAGGGTCCCCCAAGGATGGGCTTAAGGAACGTCAACGTGCGCGTGTGGGCGAGACCAGCAGCATTGGCGTTGAAGTTGTGATGACGCGGAATCACGAAGAAATCGCCGGCCGATGGGTAATGATAGGTTTTGGACGGGGCAGCAGGTTTGGCGCCGCCGCCATCGGGACCTGAGGCGTGTGACAGAGTGGGAATGCTGAGGGTTTGAGCAAAGTTGAATAAGACGGCGGCCTTGATCTCCGTATGGCCCTCCAGGGCATCGGCAACTGCCGGTGCTTGGCAGGCGAGGCAGGCTACGTGATGGTCAGATGGTGATGGTGAACTATGATGATAAAGGGCTCACCGATGACGCCAAATTTGTCTTTGTCATCACAGCTCTCAAGCGTTTTCAATTGCTCAATGGCCGACGTGATGTCGTTGGCGATGTTAGCGAGTCCAGGAGCAACGACCACTTGAGCCACTGCATAGCCCTCCTCGGCCCATTTCTGCGCCGGTGGAGGATCCAGAATCTTGTCGTGCTTGGCTAGGTCGAGTGCCGGCTCGACCAGAATGATGAGGCCGGGGCCGTGGCCTCGTCGCGACAGTGGCGGCTGGATCGTGATGGAGGAAGACATGGTGTCTCAGAGGTGAAATCCGAAGTCGGGCAGAGATTCTGCTGAACAGGACCAGGAAGTGAAGTTAGCTATGGCGATCGCCCTCTCTTCTACTTCGCGAGTGGTGTTGTTGGAGATGGTGAGATAGACCTCCACCCGGTGCAACCCCCGCTCGAGATAGCGACTCCTTCCAACACGATTTCCAGATAAGGCAGTTCCGGGTCAGCAACCGTACGTTTCTGCAACGATCCCGGCCATTGCGACGTCCTTTCGTGAGCTTCATCGTTCACCGTCCATCGGCAGTTGCGACAGTTGCAGCAGAGGCCATCGCGAGGACAGCAGCATCCATCTGGCGGGCAATCAGTTGCTCCGTCCGAATAAACCTAGGTCGCAGTGCTCGGCTTGGCGGTCGTCAACTCTAGCGGGTTTGACGTGCGCTGCTGTTTCTCCTCAGTTCACCCTTGCTTTGATTGCCAAAGTCAATTGCGATGGATGCACCGCCTAAAGTCCGTCCAAGTCTCGGTGCAATTCTGCACGTTTATTTGAAAGAAAGCAATGGCGCATCTGAGACTACCTACCTTAGTCAAGATTGCACGGCCGATAGCGAGCGAGCGAGACATGCGCCATTGGCACCGACATGTCCGTTCCTAGGTAGTCAAGTACGGCATTCCTCAGCTCAGGTACCCAGCTAGCCACGGGACAGGTCGATATCGTACCAATCGCAATGTGCAGAATGCAAGGGACGGCATGCAGGGGTTGCAGCGCAGGCGGGAATTCGAGGGAACAAACCCCTACGGATACATCCACTTGTGCGAGGGAAAAGAAAGTCTCCGATAAGGCAAGATTTGATGCAATGACGACCTGGACTTGAAGTGAGCCGCGTGGGGGTTAAAAGCGAGTACCGGTGACCTGGCAACTTCAATATCAACGACATCCAGCCCGTCTCTGAAGCCGTCCGTCTTCCGTCTGCCGCCTGCCGTCTGCCGAACTGCCGAATTGCATCCACCATGAGCAGTGTGAGAGCTCCAGTGTCCCGGGTGTGGGGGGAGAGGCCCGGCCGGCATCAACGCGGACACCACTAGAGGTATGAAGTAATTACAGGCCAGGGACTGACTGAATCGCTACCCTGGATTGGACAGCCCGATCGGAGAGTTCCACCGGGGGGGACGTGGACAGTGGGCTTCTTACGAGTCCAGACTCCCGGTTCCTAGCCGTCGATTCGAGGGATGGGATGGTGGTGTCACCAGTGTGCATCCCGTCCGCCCGCATCCACCGAATCGTAGATCGCCCCCCCCGAGCCTCCATCCAGCCAGCCAGTTCATCTTCAACAGCGCCGTGGACGACAGCAGTGCGAGATGCTCGTCCCGTCCTGCCATGCCATGCGGCGCTTGGACAGCAGTGTCATGTCACTTCACCTTGACAAGGTAACTGACAAGAGTAAAGTAAAGTGACATGACAGCAACCTCGCTCTCGCACTAGCTTCAGCCACACTCGACCGTCTCTTACAAGTTGTCGAACTCTAACCCGCATTCCTTGCTTGTGTTTCCCTCCAAATCCCTCCCATCATCCAGCCCTGACTAGCTCACTCCTCCCTAAATAAATCTCCTACCATGCCACGCCATCCTGTCCATACCCAGATGGAGCTCCCTGGCCTCCAATCTGGCTTGGGCTCCCTTGTCTTGTTGCGACTGGCCTCCGACAAGACAAGAACTCTCTCCCATTTCAACTTCGGACCACACTATCTCTTCCTTCAATTGCCATCCTGCACTGTTGTTCGAACCATCTGATGCTCATTCCATCTTTTTCTTGCGCCTCGCCTTGACCTGCTCCTCCGGATAATCGGCTGTCGCATCGCACACGGATCGCATACGAATCGCCTTGATTCCGAGCTCTCGAGCTGGCGAGGTCCACGCCAAAGCTGTCCCTTCGAATCCCTCGAGCTTCTTCTACCCGCGCCAGAGCCATGGGGAACAGCTTTCCGGTGAACAAGCAGACCGCCGTTGGGCTGCTGATGGTCCTCGTTTTCCTGTGGACGCTGTCTACATTCACGTCGACGAATCCAAAGACGCTGACGCACATCGTGGGTTTCTTCGCACGTTTTCGACGGGGCCTTGCTGACTTGTGTGCTTAGACGCATGAACAACCCGCGCAGCCCGTCATTCCTGCTCAGAATCCCAACGTCAACCCGGGAGGTAAGCCTGCAAGTGTTCCCGAACACGTATCATCAGGCAACTCGAAGCCGCGACCGGATGCCTCTCGCCCTGACACGTCGCCGCAAGTTACCCTACCGCCATGGTATGAAGAGGACGAAGACAAGGCGAAGGCGGATGCCAAGACCGGCTCCAAGCCATCTACCCACGAGACAGCCAAGGCCCCCAGCAAGTCTTCCTCACCGTCCAGCCCGTCGTCATCGAAAGACAGACCCCTGATTCTCTACGCCTTCGCCGAATCCGCTGCCGCTCTCGAGAACCTCGATTACTTCGTCAAGCAGGGCCTCCACGATGCTGCTGATTTCGTCTTCATCTTGAACGGCGAGACGAGTGCGGAAAGCATGATCCCCGAGAAGAAGAACATCAAGATTGTCAAACGCAACAACACCTGCTTCGATCTGGGTGCCTATGGCGAGATTCTCCGCGACGGCGATCTCTACAAGAAGTACAAGCGCTTCATTACGTTGAATGCAAGCATCCGCGGCCCGTTCCTCCCTCACTGGGCCCAATCGTGCTGGAGCGATCTCTACCTGGATCGTGTCACCGATAAAGTCAAGGTAAATAAGCTCCCTCTTATCTCTGTGCGACACGCGAACACGGTTCTGACATTTTCCAGCTGGTCGGTATGACCGCCAACTGCTGGCCTCGGTTCCACGTGCAGTCGATGATCTGGGCGACAGACGCCGTTGGCATGGCCTTGCTCATGAACCCTCCTCCCAGCTCACACGCCAGCGATCAGTTCGGCACCGAGAAGGACCCCGTCGGCCTCGCTGGCTGCTACAACGACTGGAACCACGCCGTGCACGCTGAGGTTGGCGCGACAAGCATCTTCCTGAATAATGGGTATAAAGTAGACTTGATGATGACGGCGTTCCACAAGTCCGAGAACTACATTGACGAATGCGACTCGTCGCAGAACGGCGACGTTTTGTGGAACGGAAAATACTTTGGGACCAACGTGCACCCCTTCGAGACGATCTTCATCAAGGCGAACAGGGACATCGACCCTACGTTGATCAAGTCACTGACGGAGTGGCAGCAGGCGTCGGGATGGAACAGCTACAGCGCCTGCAAGGCGTGAGGGTATTTTCTCAGAGATTGACAAATAAGAGAGAGAGACACTTGGCATAACGGCGCCTGGAGTTGAATGGCTATATTTTCATGATGAGGACTTGGGACAGGGGAAAGAAGTGTTGGGAATACATACCATGAGCATAGTTCGAATGCATTTTTTCCAGACATCAAACCGAATCGCTGAGAGAGGGCAGTCACCGCAGATGACCTCCCAGGCCTACCGAGTGCAGTGGTGTGTTACAGCGGGTTACAACAAGAGGCTTGTGCTTGCGAAGTAAGGTTTTCTATTCTGGACTTTGCGCGTTAATTAGATTAAATGCTCTCAACACCATCGCGTCCATGACTCGCAGGCAGACCAGCGGTTTTCAAGACTTTCGAAATGGTTCTCGCGAGACCGCGGGGCGCGCGGAGAGATCTACGTTCGAAGAGAACTCATAGCCATGGCCACGGCTATGGCTAGGCCTTGGGTCTTTGATTCATCATTGCGTCCCCTACGGTAGTACGCAAACAGCTCCAACTCAGCTCTCAAACCACAACTCGCCATGTGGTCGCCAACCATCATCTCGGCCATCTTCACCACTCTTTCAGCAGCAAAGACTGCGCCTTCTACTGGCCCTATCCCAGCGGTGTATACGACAAATGGGCGGTGGGCCGCATCGACGAGGCCGTCGGCATTTGCGCCACCGAGATCGACGGCCACGTACTCGTCCCTGATATGGACGTCCAGAACGGCGACAACAAGGCGAACCGGTGCACTGTCTGCCGCGGGGCTAGGAGTAGCACGAAGGACTTTGTGTTGGACTACTTTACGATTCGGTGTGGTTATTTCGGGGAGGGATCGTGTTCTGCGTGAGAGGGCGTCCGTGGTGATGGGTTGGATGTGTCAAGCTTGTGGCGGCCAACTGAGATACAATAGCATGATACTTGGTTATTGGGGGTTGATTTTGAGGGGAAGGGGGGAAGCAATAACTCATTTTGTCATCAAAAAGGTCAAAGTAAATATCAGCTGATGTAAGGATCACCCCACAACCGGCGAGGCTGCTGTCACACAGTCACAGGCTCAAAGGCATCTTGAAAACGGCTATATACCGCTGTAAACACCCACTTATCTACATCAGTAGAACAAAATTACCATAGTCAAGATTGAAATTGCTTCAGACAATTTATGTGTAAACAAGATTTGAGATATGGGGATGGCTGAGAGATGATTTCATCCCTCTCAGCGGAACTCAGAACTATCATGGCAACTTTTATCATCAAGAACAATAAGCCGCGTATAAAAAAACCCCGATAAAAAGATGATTAACATCTAATGTGCATTATCGGCACTTCACGATGGATGTCATCGTGGGGTGTCATTGCTGTTAAAAATTCCGTTGGTAATTCACCCATCTCACTATCACATATACCAAACTTAGAGAATTAGGAGAGAGGGATGCTGCCTAGTTTCAACGTCTTATGCCTTCCACACTCTCTTCTTTTCTTCACTCTCACGAACCTTTCCGGAGCCGCTCGACTTTACACATACATTGTTCTACCTATGTAGCAGCTTGAGCTGGCTGGCATTCATGGAGCTTCTGCAGCTTCTGTGAATCACACCATGTGTCTCCCACTTGTCAAAAGGGGTTGATTCAACATTCATGCTTAGCCCCTCTCTCGCCAAGCATGAAGACTGCTGTGGATTCAAGACTACATCTCCGACCCGAATCTCCGGCTTACTGTTGTCGTCTTTGCATTGAGAACCCTTCACCTCTTGCTATTCTCATGAAATGAGAATCACCGCCTGCGCATCCTGCAAAGACTGTGCCCTGGCTAATATCTCTAAACCTTACCCCTGAACTCACCTCTCATAGCCCTCGCGTAGTAAGAGTCACCAGAGGCATCTCCAGTCGGCTTTTGGGTGCCTCCGGAACCTGCCTCTGCCCTCCCCCCATCTCTGGAATAACCGCGATCTCCTCTCATCGACCTCGAGTAGTGCGACTCGCCAGAGATATCTCCAGCCGCCCTGCCTCCAGAACCTGCCGATGCTCTGCCCCCACCTTCGTAAGAACCGCGGTCTCCTCTCATCGATCTCGAGTAGTGAGACTCGCCAGAGGCATCTCCAGCCGGCCTGCCTCCAGATCCTGCTGATGCTCTGCCGTCTTGCGAACTTCCCGGATCCACCGAACCACCTCTCTGATAACCGTGATCTCCTCTCATAGCCCTCGAGTAGTGAGACTCGCCAGAGGCATCTCCAGCCACCCTGCCTCCAGATCCTGCCTCTGCTCTGCCTCCACCTTCGTAAGAACCGCGATCTCCTCTCATAGACCTCGAGTAATGAGATTCTCCAGAGGCATCTCCTGTTGGCTTCCGGGTGCTGTCTGATCCAACTTCAGCACTACCGCCTTTGGACCTCCAACTTCCTCCAGATGGAATCTGTCCGGCCTGGCCACTCCCCGGTTGAGAATTATCCGCAACATCTGCCGCTGGCTTCTGGATGCCCTCTGGAAGACCCCCAATGTCGACATCAAGCTTCCAATGACCACCAGAAGGCAAGCCGCCAGTGCCACCTTGGCCTGATGGGATGCCTCCATGAGCATCAGCATCGTCGTCCTCAATCCACTTTCGGAGTTTTCTTCGATCGGGGATCTCTTCTTCAAACTCGACCCATCTGCCACCCTTTCCACGCCCAGCACCTTCTTGAGCTGTATCAGATGCCCCTGAACCAGATCCACGACCAGCATAGCTAGCCTCGCCCTCGTCATTAGGAGGATTCTGAGGCTCTGTGGACCTCTCCGCTCCGGTGCCGTGCTCAATTTCGCCAGATTCGCCCTTGGCTATCGTGGCAGGATCGGGTACTGGAGCATTCGGGTCTGGAGCTGTACCCGTGTTCCCGGAGTTCGTTTCTGTACCTCGCGACGTAGAGGTCTCTGGCTGCCCCTTGTCTGCCAAATTGACCCGGTCTTTGCCGGCCTGCGTATCGCGCTTGGCTGTTTCATCATTGGTGATTTGGTCGCCAACAGGGCTGCTGGCCTGCGTACCGTCTGGTGCTCCCTTCTTGACCTCTTCGTTGGATAAAGGCTTCCCGGCCAAAGGCTTCTGAGATTTGTCCTTGGAGTCGCCAGCTGGTTTGCGTGGACCAGACCCAGAAAGAAGCCCTTGTGCGCCAGCCAAACAGAACTTGTACTCGACGCACGGCGCAGTCACCAACTTGCAACGTCCGTCCTCGAGAATCTCGTCCTCCTGGCACTCCGGTACGGCCTTGGCGAAACACTCCCCGGTGACGGCGTTGTAGACGTGACCCTCGGTACAGGTAGGCTCCTTGACAGCAACGCAGCTCTTGCCATTGAAGACGAAGTTCGCATCGCACTTAGGGTCGTTGCTCGAGACACATTCGCCGTTCTCGAAAAAGGTATTCTCAGGACAGTCGGGCACAACTCCCATGCAGCCAGTGCCGTTGAAAATTTGATTCTCTCCACAGCTGGGCGGCAACGCTGATACGCACTGCCCATCCTTGAGAACATAACCGGGCTTGCAAGTTTCTTTCTCAATGGAGACGCAGGTTCCTTTGACCATGGTCTTGCCGTCTGGGCAGCTGGGCCCATCTACCGATCGGCACCCGTCATCTGTGAGGACGAACCCAGCTTGGCATGCGGGTTGGCCATGAACACAACGGCCGTCTCGGTAGACTGCCGGTGGTGTACAAGTTGCTTGAATAGTCGTGACGCATTGCCCTTCTTGGTTGAGAACCGAGCCAGATGGGCAGACGGGGGCGTCTTTGATAGATAGACAACCGACGCCATCAAAAGCGGTGCCTTCAGGGCAAGAGGGCTTGCTCCCGATCACGCAAGCGCCATCGTGGAGTACTCCTCGCGCACACTCTGGTCTCCGGTTGAGGTTGCACCGTTTCCCATCCCACTCCGCAGACGTACCGTCACACGTTGGCTTGGCGTAGCTGACGCATTTGTCGCCCTCGAGGATCGTCTTCCCGGAGCATGTGGGACTTGATCGGAGAATACATTTTGAGTCGTGGTACAGGTATCCCTCGGGGCAGCCGGGCGCTTCCAAGGTGGATACACAGGTATCACCATCTGGATAGGTGTTTTTGGGGCAATCCGGAACTCCTCGCTTCACGCACTGATCTGCCTCTAGCATCCAGCCGCTCGGACACGAAGGCTGAGGGTTGGAATACTTGATGCACTCTCCATCTTTGTATGTTGTACCAGATGGGCAATCCTCAGTGGTCGTCGTGGACTTGCAAGTCTCTCCTGACACAGTCGTCCCGTCTGGACAGCAACGAGAGATTCCCGATGCTCTGTCTGTAGAGATCTTTGTTTCAGGGGGACATCTGATTGCAGTGTGGTTGAGTCAGCTTCTCTGGCTAATATTCATTCCCATGAACTTGGATCATACTGAGTAGAAGTACTTACTTGGCTTCGCTCACGTCGACACATGATTGTCCTTTAAGCGTTGTCTCGCCAGGGCATTGGGGCTTGCTGCTCACTGTGCAGGATCCGCGTTCGGAATCAAAAGTCGAGTCTCCTTGGCACTGTAGGTGTTGATCAGCAACCACTTTCCTATCTTTGCTACCCGTTTATATCGATAGGCATACCTTTGGCCCCTCGGAAGAGGTACATTGACCGAACTCAAGAGTTGCCCCATCAGGGCATTGAGGGGACTTCTCTGACATACACTGCCGGCTTGAGGACACGTAGCGGGCCCCCGATGGACATTGAGGGTCCTTCTTGGAGATACACGAAGCACCCTCGACTTTGGACCCGTTAGGGCAGGATGGGCCTTCGGGCGTCACGCAGCTGGCTCCATGAACGACATCACCCTCGAGACACTGAGGCTTCTTGAGGGACTCGCAGATGGCACCACGAAGCTGAAATCCCTCACCACAGGTGGGGGCGCGCTCGTGAACGCAATGCTTGCCGACGAGAACAGTGCCGTGATCACAGGCAGGCGGCTTCCGGGAGATGCACTGGCCGTCGCTGTACTCGTAGCCGTTGCCACATTCCGGAGGAGCGTTGTGAAGGCAGTGCTTGCCCTTGCGGTACGTTCCAGGAGGGCAGGTCGGCCCGGTGATGATACAGCTCTTGCCGTCGAAATCAGTACCGATGGGACAGCACTTTACGCGACCTGAGTTGGGGTCGGTGGCGGGTATGATGCTGTCCAAATTGTGCTGAATGGCTGATCCAGAGGATCCTAGGGAGAATGGACCGCCTAGGATTTGAGCGGACTGCTTGGCGAGACAGAAACTGAAGAGAAGCCAAGGGGGCGCCAGTATAGCTAGACGCATCTTTGCAAAAGAGCCGAGCAGTGATTGTAATGAAGATACGATGAATGTAAATGAAGAGCGAGTTGCCGATGAATGATGCTGACTGAAGCTTGAACGAGCAGAGAGATTCATTTGCTTATTATGCCTTTATACTTAGGTATTAAGTGGTCTTCTGCCAGTCACTTTGTTATTGTGATGATGCATCTTAAGTGCAACGCGTCATTCGGTCAAAGTTCAAGCAATACAAGGCGGCTGAAGAAAGTGCTATACCCAATCAATCAACTCAATTGCCTTCTCCGAGCCATCATTCCTGTTGCCGCTCGGGAACTCATGTTGTGTCAGAGTCTTCATATACGGAAGTCACGCAATTTGGTTCAACGCGGCCTCCAGGCCGCCTGAGCACAAAGGCTAACAGCCGAACTGAACTTTCGTTGACGTGTCAAAACTCGTTCCAAGCGAAAGATCAGCCTTTCATCGGGTTGAAGCAGACTCGGTTGAAGCAGACTCTGAGCACATTAGCCTCGGCCTGTTGCCGGTGTGGCAGGCGGCCGAGGGCGGTCTGAACATAGATCCAATCAGGAACTGGGATCATGACATTGGATAGCTAGTGTAATGTCTGTAGCACGTAGTGCGTGAGGCTCATGTTGTGATAACTGCAGAGCAATGTTGAGCTGCTGTTCTGTACCCGCCTATCTTCCGCACCGGTATGAGATGCGATGGAATACACGCCTCCCGTTTCCGTAAATCGAAAACAGCTGTCTATCGTGATTCTCGCCTCACTGAATAACAATACCGCGCCGAATAGAGATATGCATGGTAACTGACACCAAAATCCACATGTCTGAATCATCGATCGCGATGACTGTGACATAGGTGCTACATTGATCTGCTGGCCGACGAGACACAAGCCTGCGGCTCCTCGCAAGTGACGCGACATTGAACCCCGCCTATGCGTAACACTCTGTGTTATCATGGTATATTGTATCGACAATGTGGTATCAGGTTCTGAAGTCGGTCAATGAAAAAGTTTTGGTTGCTGCCGAATGAAACAGGCTCGGCTTTCTAGGAGAAAAGGATAAAAGCAAGAGACAAACCCGTCTACCCAACATCACGACGAAACCTCAAGCACTCCACATCAAATTGCAATTTAGTAAAGCTTCATACTTGAATCTGTACCGCCGTTCTTTCCTTCCCAAGATTCAACATCACCATTGCTGACCACACTCTAGAAAGTCGACAACGAAGATCTCTATTCTGTCAATCACCACTCTTCTTGCAGCCGTTGCTGTTGCGCAGAGGCCGGTGACCCAAGACGAAGAGAAACAGTGGATGTCGTGCACCGGCGCTCTGCTCGACAAGTTCGACAGGGGAGACGACGGTTCCAAGGCTGCCTGTGACCTGTGGAGCTGCTTGCACCTTATGTCTTCTCGATACAACCGCGGCGGCGGCCTTACGGTACTTTCCAGGGCACTCGATCCCGTTTGCGGCGTCACCAACTTGGGTAGCAATCTGCTGCCAAAATGGGACATGTTCCAGGTATGAAGACTTTGTAAGTCAGCTGCAATGTACTGACCAGAGCGCAGCATCTCTAAGAGACCATGCAAGACACTTTCAGGGTGGCCACAGCAGCTGGGGGAGCAGAAAGCAATGATAGCACTCAATTTCAAGGACAAGAGGCTCGTTGTTCTCGTAGGCATATCCAAGGGAGAAAAGGATTGCAAGCAGAGTCTGGACTGCGTACGAAGTTTCCACCGGCCCGCTACGCTACGCCAAGCTTGGCATCCATTTGTGAATTAAAAAGTCAAGTTTCCGGTCTTAAGCTGTTTTTTGACAAATAAACTTGCCTTTGACTCAGTAATAATTATCCGCGATATAGACTAGCTTGATTCACTTCACCCAGCTGGTCAGGGACGCTACGAGTGTACGCGGCAGAAGAAGAGACGCTCTTCGAGTGAGTAGGACTCACAAATTTCGCTCTAAGCGCATGTCCAAACCGGCTTTCGTTTTCGTTGATGATTTCTCCTTCAACCTACCTATCCCTGGAAGCATATGTTAGATACACTGAAGACGATGGTCAAGGCTGGCGCTATATCCAGCTAAAGAACATGAGAAGTCATTGATGGTCACGATGGGAGTCATAATAGGGTAAAGAATAGCGATCAAGGAAGGCATTCATACCATATCAAGGCAAGGGCGCGAGTAGCTCTCAAAACAAGGTCCTCCGCGAAATAGAAGACGTGTAGTCCTTCGCCATTCCCCCAATAAGTTGCTCCTGACAGCTTCCGTTATTGAATGAACGCGGCAAAACCCGCCGCTGCCGTTTAATTACCAGAACCGTCATTTGCAGAGCAAATCCTTTTGAAGCCGAAGAAGAGAAAAAGAGATCAATCTCCGGGCCAACATCTCCTGCCGCGTGGGTTTGTTTTTGCTCAGCGGCTACCACTCACTCCTCACTCAAGCCGGCCTTCTTCTCCTGGTATTTGATGAAGAAATTGATGCTTTCTTCGCGGTAATCATCGTTTGCGATATAAGAGGGTATTTCTGCCCCGAATCGCATTATCAGCGGTGCCGAGCTATTATACACTGTCCAAGAAGGGACGATTTCTAGGCAATCATTTATTAGCATTCCACGGTCTCTACGTGCAAATAACCTGCGGTGTTGGTGGGCCGATTGCGACTCACGTTTCTCGTAGTTGGGATCATGTTTGTGAATGAAGGAAATCCACATCCGGCATGCAGTATCTGCAAGACTGTAATACTCCGGGCCACGATTGAGGAACGGGTTAGGGCCATACCATGGGTACGTATGGTTCTCGTACCCAATGCCCTTCACGGAATGGAAGACGTACGGTCCGTCACTCCAATGAGTTGCCTCGAAATAAGCAGGGACGCCGGCAAAGGTGGCGTTCCATTCGAATGAGTACATTGGGGTCGTGTTGTTCGTATTTTTGAGCCAGTATTTTGTCGTCAGCCTCCGAGGTCCTTTCATCATCAAGTCAGTCATCATCAGACTGACGCGCGAGAATTGAGCCCCGATCTCTGCTATCGTTGCCTTATCTGCGTCTGGAAGGGCTGTGAATGGATAGATTCTCAACAACGTAGCTGTCTCATCTTCTGTGAAGCCCATATAAGCCAATAAGCTCGCGATGTCCTCGTCTGTGTCCAAGCCGTGGGGGGCGAAAGAAGACCCCTCCAAGGCCGTGTCTCCAGACATGTATGGGACTTTGACGAAGTTTCCCTGCGATATTTGCGTGACATGATCCTGCCAAACAATGTCTCCGTCGGGTTGGGGGCCGTAAACTTGTGTAGAGAAGCCGCTCAGGAGGCCTTCGCCTTGGGCTATGGATAGGGACGCATTGATGGCATTGTTGAGAGCCTCTGTCGGGACAGCACGCAGGCATGCGATCCGGTCCGGCACAGAGCAGTTCACAGCATCTGTTACATTGATATATGCCTTCTCTGCCAATTCTGATGTGCAAATGTTTTAGTTTCTCTGTGCACTTGTCGGAGTTACTGCTCACTTACGAAGTGATGGGCTCATGGCCCCGAAACCGGCCGCCGCCCCCGATTGTCCGATCGCCGCCGAAAACAAGCCGTCATCGCGACCATTGTATGCCAATAATTGATCTCCCACGGCTCGCGAGCCCCTAAGGATGGAGTCCTGTCAGTAGCTGATATAGATGTGGGATGACAAGGGAAGGTCCGCTCCGATACTTACGCACTCTCACCCCAGATGGTCACCCGCCGCGAGTCCCCGCCAAAAGACTGAATGTTTTCGTTGACCCAACGTAGAGCCATGCTGATTCATGTGTCAGCTATGCACTATAAGAGTTGGAAAAAGTGACATACTGCTGATCTCTAACTCCAAGGTTCGCTACCCCCTCGCGAACCATGTCCTTGGACCACATGTAGCCCCAGCCAGCGAGCCGATACTGAATGCTAACCACGATAACTGGCTTCCCAATCCGTACGGACTGCTGAACAAAAGCAGACATGTTGTACTGGGGGTTGATGACCGAGCCCGCGATATACCCTCCGCTACAGCTCAATGTCAGCAACACATTCCTGCCAGGACGGACAGGGTCGAGGAAGAAACTCACCCATGGATCCAGACAGCAACGGGGAGCCTCTCATTCGTTAAACCGGTCGGGCGCAAGATGCTGAGGGTCAAGCAGTCTTCGTTGGTGTAGTTACCAGCTGCATATTCTGTATCATCACCGTACCCCATACACGCATACCCAAACTCCGTGGCATTGCGGGCGCCGGTCCAAGATGAATTCAGACTAGCCGGCGGCCGGTATCGTAGGTCTCCCACAGGTGCTTGCGCGTACGGGATACCCAAGAAATGATCCTGGTAGTAGTGAGAATTATGGACTCCCCAATACGTTCCGTTCTTTACCCCGACCATCGGTGTTAAACGCGGCAGGGTCGAGTTTATGCTCGAGGTTGTCACAGCCCCGCATGTAACCGATGCGGCCAGCGAAAGGATGCCTGCAACGACGCCGTGCATGATGAATGAGTGAGAAGAACGTGTGATGGACAAGAACCGCGAAAGGGAGTTTGCTGCCTTCTATCACTCGACCTTTTTGACCGATTTATCTACTTTTCTGATTTGCCAGCTTTCGAGTGGCTCATTCGAAAGCTGATGCTATGCTGCCTGTATCTCTCGGTACCCGCGATGAATGTGCTATGAAGACCGACAAATGCGCCTATCCATTCCGCCACAGGAGTTTCGCAACGACTATCTGCACCCTGACTGTCACCGACGATCACAGTCGTGTCCCAAAGTCTGGTAGTCAGTCTTGTGAAAACGATGAGGTTGGTGTACAAGGCACAGTCTAGTCCTGAAATGGTTTATCT
Organism: Colletotrichum horii; assembly: GCA_027406005.1. Classification (NCBI taxonomy): domain Eukaryota; kingdom Fungi; phylum Ascomycota; class Sordariomycetes; order Glomerellales; family Glomerellaceae; genus Colletotrichum; species Colletotrichum horii. The sequence continues at coordinate 2,838,314 of JANVYB010000001.1, read as the reverse complement.
ACGCGATCAACGTCTCCGTCACCCACTCGAACTTCCGACGATGACATACGATGGACCAACATGTACTTAAGACCATTGAAATAAACTTTTTGCCTTGTGCATCTAAATTAGACATCATTCACAGAGCAAGTCAAGATGCCGACATTAGCAAAACACGCAGCGCCATGGGATTCCATGGACGACCCGCTCCCACTACCTTCCGGCAGGCTGCAAGGAAAAGTAGCTGTGGTCACAGGGGCTTCGTCCGGCTTTGGTAGAGCCATCGCCTTTCGATTTTCTCGCGAAGGGGCTAGTGTCGTCTGTGCCGACATCACCCCTGACGTTGGCCGAGGAGGTTTCCGCGAAGAGGACCACGGCCAGACCACAGCCAACTATATCGTGTCCAAAGGCGGGAGAGCAACTTTTGTGCGGGTTGATGTGAGTGATGCGTCAAGCGTAGAAAAGCTCATATCGCGCGCTGTTGAGGAATATGGTCAGATCCACGTTATGGTCAACAACGCTGGCATCTGCCCAGAGTCTCAACACCCAAACGCTGGAAAGCTGGTTCACGAGCTGGACGACGACATATTCGACAGGACACTGAGTGTCAATACCCGCGGAGTCTTTCTCGGTTGCAAGTACGCGATACGCCAATTCCTCAAGCAAGACTTGCTGCCTTCGGGTGACAGAGGATGGATCGTCAACATCGGTTCAACCGCGTCCTTGGTCGCCGCTGACATTGGTATCAGTACGTCACTTGCCATAATATTCATCTTTGGAGGATATACTTTTTTGACTCGTAGTGACAGCTGCATACAACACTAGCAAGGGAGCTGCCTTGCAGACGACGCGATCGGTTGCGCTCGAGATGGCCCCTTCCAAGATTCACTGCAATATTGTCTGTCCAGGAGGTAAGCTTTTTCCCCTTGATCCACAATTTTACACTTTCTTTAAGGTGCAAGAATCATGAACCTAATCAAGCACAGATGCTTTTACCTCTTGCTTCGAACCTCATCTAGATAGTCCCGAGGCAGTGGCCGAATCCGTGGCCAAATACCCGTGGGGACGCTTTGGCACTCTGAAGGAAATTGCCGCAGCTGTACTCTTCCTCTCGTCTGAGGAGGCCGGCTTCATCACAGGAGCAGTCCTATCGGTTGATGGTGGTTTCACGACGCAGTAGAGTCTGTAGCTTGCTCAAGGTATCACGTTCTAGCTAGTCCTAGTGACAAAGAAAGCCCATTGTTTTACAGTCACATGGATCTTGATATTGAATCTTGCAAAGACATAATCTACGGTAACAATCTGAGGACCTTGCTACAGCTGTAGTCACTTTTTCCCACCCAGGCAAACATATCAAATGTAGCAAGTTGAGTAATGGCAGCCCAACGTATTGGACCTCGTCAAAAGCTAAACTGACCATCCCCATGTCAACTGACTATCACACGGGACCATCTGTTCGAAAATTCAGGTTTCATGAGGCACTTAAGACAGATGTCCATTGGCCAAAATAAGCCAGTATTGTGATCATTTCCCACCAAGCCTAACGATTGCAGATAGACGTGATATCTCTATGAACGATTCATCGCATGTAACTTTCCACGATCATGTTCTCACACGCCGGTCCCCATCCTAAGCTCTGATCAAACCTGAGGATAGAAGATGAGAAGAGATTCTCGAAACATTCAAGCAGACCGATAATTTAACATTCTTCACTAATGTTCCTCGTCATCAACGACTCAAAAAAGACACAGACGACCTTGCGAAATGTGATCCATGATGATGACATGCTGCTCAATCGCGTCTGAAAATCAGACCTGGGAAGAGAGCATTCACATCCACACTCTTCCCTTCCCGCCCATCCAACTTTAAAGAATCAAGTAGCGCCATGTCATCCTTTGAGAGTTCTCGAATCGCCAAGTTTGTTCTCATCCTCTGTTGTGAGCTGCTTTTCGCCAAGGGAATCGTGCCCCTTTGCACTGCCCAGCTTTGCAGAACCTGACCAACATCCATACCATTGCGATGCGCCACTGACTTGACAACTGGGTCGTTCAGCAAGAGCGTCCCGCGTGGCATGAAAGGTTCTCCAGACGAGAGGCCGCCCACCACATAAGCTTTTGGAGCAAACGGGCTGTATATGGTAGCCAGGATTCCTTGTTCGCGAAGAAAGTTAAGCAACTCAGTATTCGGAAAATAAGGATGCGCTTCGATCTGGTTGCACGAGATGGGAACGTCGTCATGCGAGGCGAATGGTAGGATCTCCTCAATGTGTTCCTTCTCAAAGTTTGAGACGCCAATGGCGCGACACTTTCCGCTCTTGACCAAACTCTTCATCGCCATCCATGTTGGCACAAAGCTGCCGTCAGCCCCGTAAAGCTTGGCAACAGCCGCTGGACAATGCTTCAAGTCAGGAACGTAGTTGCCATCGGTGTCAACAGCGATTTTCTGGTCACCGGGCGTTGCTCCAACGAAGTTGCTGGCCTGTGTGAGGTCCCCGTCCGCCACGGCCGCTCCAGGGAAGTGGGCGAGAAACAGGTCAACGTGGTTGATTCCCATACGGGCGATTACCTGGTCAAGGCACTTTTCCACATTTTCTGGGGCGGCAAAATGCGGCCAGAACTTTGTGGTGATGAATATCTCCTCCCGTGGCACACCAGACTGCCGTATACCTTCGCCGACCTGGGCATCGACCTGTGTCAGGAATCAGCATGCGTTGCAGTCAAATATCGCTGGTTTGATATCTTACATACCCCGTACTCCCAAGCGCAGTCTATATGACGATAGCCGGATCGAAGAGCGTCTGATACCGCTCGAGTGCACCAACTTGGGTCATCTTTTGCTTTTCGTGAGCACACAAGCTTTCCAGAGTACCCGATAGAACGAACCTGCGGAAAATGTCCCGAATCCAACGGAGGGCACTTGCATGAAGCGCTTTCCAGCCACTCGCATAGGAAAAGACGTAGGGGCCATCATTGAGAAAGAGTAGCGATGTTTGCTGGTGTTTCGGCCATCATAATCTGCGTCCTTCCATATTTCGTGCCATTTCATCTAAACCTTTTCTTTCCTCGTCTATTTTCTTTCTCAACTCAGTGTCATTCATTGTTTGGTGTTCAGCCGCAGGTCAACTTCTACGACGCTGGCGCATTCTCAATATGGCGGTCATTCCCGAACCTCGGCTTCTGCCCAAAATGGCAATGATAAGAGAACAGTCCTACTTACTTAGGTATCTTCATGAGGTCGCTTAGCCATGTACATAACAGCGGGTACTTTGAGTCAAATCCAACCTTATCACTCGAGATCTACGGGTTTTCTCGGAATCGCATTGATAGGCGACAACGGCTATTGTCGACAATATCACAAAAACGAGTATCGGGCTTTTATTGCGACGGGTGACCAGGATGTTTTGAGTGCAGCAACGCTCCAGTGCTTGAAAGGTAGAATGCATGGATGAGAAGAAAATGCATTCTACTAATACTATCACCGGTACGCCTCAACGGATGACATCCTCTATCACCAATGCGTCTCCTATTCCGCTGTTAATGAGCTTGCGTCCTGCTAGACTCCAGACCGGTGATACAGTGGCCAAAGTGTAGATCACTCCCCTCATTCTTATCTCGTGAATGGCAGGGGGGGCCTCACTAGTCTATGCAGCACCTCCGCATTTCACAGTGCTGTTGGTTTGCTGGATTAGGATTTGTCACTGCAGTCCTTATCTTTCTTAGGCCAAACCATGGTGCGCAACCGAGGCAGTACATGACCTTAGACGATAACTTTGTCGACGTGTCGATGGCATTTGATGTAGCGTTCAGATCCAACTTCTCAGCCGTACTTGAAGAAAACATCTGTGGGACATCTGGCGGATTTGTTTGCACCTGTAAAATTGTCTACTTTCTTCGGAACGATGGCCAGCCGGCGGTCGAGAGGTGGTAAGATCCGGAGCATCTGCGCTTACGACGAAACCACGGCTGACCTTTCTCTGATCAGGATGCTCAAACTGTCGTCTAAGGCGAAAAAAGTGTGATGAGACGAAGCCTTCTTGTATGGCCTGCAAGGCAAGAGGTGTTGCCTGCCCCGGTTACGAACTATTTCTGTCTGATTTACAGACACAGGGCAACTACAGCGGACAGATGACATGCAAGCTTGTGACGAGGACTGCATCCGCACAAGCTCCAAGAAAATCTCAACCATCAGCAATTGATCACCGAAACGGTTCATCTAGAACCAGAAGTCATCGTACTCCTTTGCGAAGGGGCTCAGAAATAAAACGTCATGTGGCGAGAAGGAACGGGTCACCGGTATCGTCACCTTGCTCATCTACAAATGAGCACCGTTCGCCTGCAGACACGGACGTAGGTAGCAGAGAAGCTTCACTTGAGATGGCGCATGACGACATCAGACATGGGGAAGATAGCGCTGGTAGCCTAGATCATTGGCAACGACTGGACCTTGCTAATGATCCCTCGGATGATCGCGGCAGTAGCGACCACCGCGGGACAGCAGATATACCAGGGCAGACTCTCTTTCCCAAAGACGATAAGACTTTTGGAATTGAAAATGAGGAGGACATGGCCATGTTGGGTCAAGAGGATGATGACGAGGCTCAGTCAATTCATGGCATTCCAGAACATTTCAGTCCACAGAACATGGTTTGGAATTCGGACACGAACTTGTCGCCATTTCAGCCATCTGGCAGATTTGACGCCTCCAAAACCCCTGTATCATGGCCTGAGGGTCCGTCACGTCCGACAACACCGAATACAGATGACCCAGAAATTTCATCCCTGGACCCGGATACGATTACCGAAGATGAGTTGCGGCTTGAAATCCACACGTTGGACACACCGCAATCTTTGAAGAGTCCCTGCCTTATGAGTGAGGGTCGGGCTTTGATATTGAATTCGGCTTTCACTGGCAACAGCAGCAGTTGGTCAGATATGAACGGTGCTTTTGACAACTATCTTTATAGCTATTGTAAGTGTCTTCCACATCATCCGTTTTCGTCATCTCTGAATAATTCGACGAGCAGTTTTTCACACGCTGGCCCCGTGCCTCTACCCTGTGGCTCTGAATCGGAATCCGTACAAGATTGTGTACGGCAAGCTGGCTTCTTGCTTTCCCCCACTACGTGCTGCCATACTCAGAACGTCTGCAACACACCTGAGCCAACTGGGACAGCTACCTGCCGGCGTGGTGACTTTATACCACGATGTCTTGCAGACGACTTTCCGGTATGCAACAAGAAACTTATGCGAGACCGAAGGTCTTGCAGCAACAGTGTTGTTGTCAATAATTTGCGACGTAAGACCCCGATACTTCATTTCTCTGGTTGTAGGACTCACTTTTGCAGTTCATCTCCGAAGGCACAAAGATATGGACCTCGAAACTACAGATGGTGCGCTCTCTCTTGGTCAACGATCCAGGCCCCTTGACGGAACTAGGGAACAGAAGCAAATCAGTCTTTTCTTTCCTTCGACTCCAATACAACTGGTTCACTATCATTGGCAGAACTGTCATTGAGCATGGCCCGAGTTCTACTGTCGTTGATGAACTAGAGGACATCAGCTCTGGTGAGTAAATCCCGCGAAAGACAGTTACGCTGGGACTAAAGATTGAAGGTGACGGATCCGACAACATTCTTTCCATGGATCAGGGACAGTGGTTCTCTGACCTTCCGGATTTCGAATTTTACTGTCTCATGAAGGAGTCAACCGAAGTATCTCAAAGGATATCCCACTCGCGTGACGCCAACACGCGATTCCTCCAGCAGTTCACGCCTGTTATCGCAGACTTGTTGTACAGAGTCAGACAATGGCAGCCAAGACCTTCTGGGGCGGATGAGCCATACGCGCAGCATACGCCCAGAGTCAACGAAATATGGCGCCAAGGGCTGTTGTGTTACATCTACTCTGATGTTTGCGCACTGCCATCCTCCGATGACTTCATCCAACATTGCGTCCGGAAGGGGCTGGAGTCACTGAAGGGGCTTTCATGGATGCAGTCAAACCTTTGGCCGATGTTCATGATTGGAATCCATGCGGTAGGCGTTGTTGACAGACAGTTTCTAGAGGACAGTTTCTCTCTCATGAGCTTGACATTGAAATTTCACGCGCCGTTATCAATCATCAAGCTTCTTCGAAGGGTATGGGATGACTTTGACGCCTGTGGGAAAGAAAGATCGCATTGGAAGAAGATCATGGCCGAATCGTGTATTCAAATCAACCTGTTGATCTAGAACGTGGCTTTCATTTCCTTCTTGGAAACCCTCGTCGATGTCACGAGTGTTTACGGCAGTCACAAGAGCGACCGGCCGAAATCCGGCCCACCGCCAACTGCGACCAAAGAATCAGTTGTTATCTGTAAAGAGCGATAGGTTGAATTTGAGATTGAAAAAAATTAAACATCACTCTCGTTGTAGATCGGACTACACTGTCTCCTCATGTAAACTAACAACGAATACAATTTGGCTCCACGATACACTAAACACGTGAAGTAGTTGGGAGACTCAAATATTTGGACTGCGAAACCGTCTACCAGTGACTGAGATCATTTGTGCTTCCTGGTTCCTTTTCAAACCAAGTCGGTGGGAGCGAACTTCGCGTTGCCTGCCTTTGCCTTGAGATACTCAAGCGGTTCCATGAGTTCCACGAATCCTCCGTAAGGTCGACTGACATAGTATCCAAGCAGTTTCGCCACATCCTCAGGATAGCTCTCAATAACTTCCAGGGGGATGGACAAGTACTGGTTCTCATCTTGCCGACACCAACCTGGCGTCATGAACGCTGCGAGCAGCAGGCGATAATCATCCACTGTCGAGTTGTAGCCCGCTCCGTGATAGGTTGAACCTAGCCTTTTCAACAATGTTAGCCAGAAAGGTCCCGAAATCTGGGGTGGCATGACCTGTGGCTTGTGCATACCAGATAAGCGCGTCGCCCTTTTCCAATTCTGCAGAAACGGCCTCTTCAGGCTTCGGCTTCCGGTTGTCGTCCCAGTGGTTGGAGAAAGGGACGACGTTGGTGGCGCCGTTTGCTTTGTTGGAACGGGTCACCGCGAACATGATGCCAAGGTCTGTCTCATACTTGGCTGGATGGCGGGTATGGTGGCATTGATCATCGCGATGGAGGCCCTGGGCCTTCGATCCTGGTCCCAGCCAGAAAGCCATCGTGTTGGTGACCTGTGGAACACTCGTTGAAGTAGTCTTTTCTTTGCCCCAGTACGTGGTCGTTGTCTTGCTTAGCAAGAGGGAGGACACCTCCTGATAGAGAGGGTTGGTAAGAAGCTTGGTAGCAAATGTCTTGCTCTTGCCCGCCAGGCCCGTGATACGGCGGCTGTTTTCCGAGAAGGTGACCCCAACATGCGTCTGGGCATGCAGATGAGGCTTAATCTCGTCCCAGACGGTGTCCAGAACGGCCGGATCTGCCAACTTTTCGACAATCAAGCCGCCCTCTCGACGAAGGATGGCTAGAACCTCTTGTGCAGAAGTCTGCGCAGAGACTCTGGTCAGCGAAGGTGTGCTGGAAACGTCGTTGGACTTGTAATTCATCGTGAAGGAGAAATGAAGAAGTGACGGCCGGAAAATTGAGTCGTCTTGGATATGCTTGATAGCTTAACTTGCAACGTAGTAAGGCGGCAGCACTTGGTTAAGAAGCTTTTGGCAACCACTTTATTTGTTTTCTCCATGCATATCAACATAATCCATAAGTACAATTTGATTCGGTCGCTCCGGAAAACCTACATTGGGCATTTTAGGAGACGCATCCTGTTTTCCACACGTCGTCTTTACGGGTGGTAATGACGGGGTGTCTGTCGCCTGACATAACTCCTTTGGGAAACAAACCCCGAGCGAACACACGCCGAGCAGTCGCTGGTCAAAAAGAAGTGCGTTGTATATTATGAAGCAAGCCAGTCAGTATTCTGCAATATTTGTTTTCGTCTTGCTTTGCATCTCTTAAGCATCATTCCATTCAGGAGCAATTGCAACCTTGATCTCAAGCACCACAAGCGAACACCATGCCGAATCCTCCTCATCAGAAGAAGAACCCGGAAATCACTGAGCTACTCGTCACTGACAATGTTGACGAAGTGGTGTCTGTCATCCGTCGAGATGGCGGGGTCATTGTGAAGAATTTCCTATCACCGGAAGTCATGGCCCAGATTGACCATGAGGTCAAGCCCTACTGGGCCCAGGCAGGCGCTTATAAGGGTTCTCTTTTCAACGCTGAGGATCCGCCTTTGAGGTAAGCTGGATGGAACCTTTGTTTTGGATTCAGTACTGACATCAACGGCAAAACTCAGCGGTCTGGTTGGAAAGTCACGAACAGTCGCCCACCAGATTCTGAACCATCCTCTCTACCGTGACGCGGCAAAGAAATTGCTCACAGACATCACGTGGGTCTATCTATACCCATGACCTTTCATCTCCCCCATTAACCGTCTAAATACTTGAAGATACCCATGGTGGGGTGACTCGAGGAGCATTTGCATTTCGGAGCCTGTGCTGGCCGTTTCGCAGGCCTTCACTAGAGGCCCTGGCACTAAGGGTCAGCCCTTGCACCGGGATGATCAGCCACAGCACTTCGATCACATTGCTGGCAGTGGAGACAGTACTCTGCTCGGTATCTTGGTTGCCGGCACTGTATGTGCTCATCCTATCTCATTTCCAATGTCTGATAGCTAACCCATGGCCCGATCTAGCGGTGCACCTTTGAGAATGGAGCCACCCAGGTGATTGTCGGATCCCATCTATGGGGAGACGATCATGAACCTGCGGATCCTTCTCTGTGTTCGACGGGAGAGTTGGAAGTGGGTGATGCTCTCATCATCATCGGAAGTGTGTGGCATGGCGCAGGAAATAACATCTCCAATGAACGACGCAACATCTATTCCATGCACATGGTACGGGGAACATACCGATCAGATGAGAATCAGTTTCTCGCAATTCCACGAGAAATTGTCAAGGACTACGACCCTCAGGTTCAGAGTCTCATTGGCTACAACGTAAGCCAGCCTTACCTTGGGTATGTCGACTTTGACGACCCGATCAAGTTGCTGTCCGACGAGCCGGACCTCAAACACCACGACCTTCAAGGGGTGATATTTGAGGGCCCTGGATCAGAGAACTACACTGGAACTAGGCCTGCGCTTCCTGTTGCATAGACAGGTACTGGTTCTTGGACCAGGAGAAATCGTTAGATGGCAGAGATAGATTGTGTTAGGCCCAAATAAGAGCCCTCGTTGGAAACCCCATTTGTGAGAAACCGTCCGATTCTTTCGCTGAAAGCTTTGATGCAGAAAGAGAATTGATCTATAGGGGCCTGGTCTTGCACCAGGCGGTAATTTATACGTTGTCGAGGAATACCGAGATGACAAAAAGTGCATTTGGTCAAAGGCCCAATATGACCTTCCGAGGGAACCATTTCGCTGCATCAAATGGGCATGTCTTGCTTATGTGATTGGAATAAATAGACTTCTGCCGCAATGAGGCCTCAATGGTACTGTTTCTAAGAATTCTTGATGGACAAGTGATCTAGACTTACGGAGTCGATGCTCTGAGTCCGGCGACGCGACATGGGTAGAAACTTTTGCATCACATTTGATGTCACAAGATTGCAGTCATGGCCTAGTTTTGAACGAATCACTCTAATTTTCGAGTCTTGTGACTCGGATTCCGACTTGCAGATATTCATTCACTTGTCTAGGGTCAACATCACGTTCTCGCTGTGGAGTTTGAAGCTTTAGACAGAAATCCACGGCTCATTATATTCACTATGAAGAACAATCAGCATTTAGAAGCAAAATTGTCATTATGGAACGGTGAGCTCCAGTCATTTGTAAAATACTAGCTGGCCGGCTGTCTTTGTTGTGTCGCTTACCATTTCCCAATTGGGACAAAGCAACTGTTGACGCCTTCCTCTCCCGACGATCCGGTTATCATGGCTAGATACCAGATCTCTCGCATCTCAGATACCCCATACTAAGCTTATCTTCTCACATACTCGTCCAGATTGCGGAAGACATAACGAAACATGGAAACCTTGCCGCAGGATGGGTGGCTCTCTACTGAGTTCCAATCGACGCAGATTGTACCACGGTCTCCGATGGAACTTTTCATTCCGCCCTCATGCCCCTTTTAAATGCAGGTCTTGGCCTCAATGTATGCCTTCTCACACTTTGTCATAGTTGCATGCACGAAAAGTAGACATTCCACAACAACATGAATCCTTCTGGGCACCGCGACAAGATGGAAAAGGACAGCGGACCCCCTGTCATTCAGAGAACATCCTCTTTTCTGGAAGGGGCGGTTGAGGATGTCCAACTAACCCGAAGTTTTGGCTTCTGGGGAATCACGAGTGTGGCATGGAACATGCTTAATATCTTTGGGGGCATGTCCTACATATTCGTGGTGGGACTCTCAGCCGGAGGCATTTCGACCATCTTCTACGGGTTGTGAGTACTAGTGATCCCTCATCCCTACCTGACCAGAAGTAACCCTAGACTCTCTAGTATTGGATCATGCTTATGTGTGTTTTGTATCATGGCAACACTGGCCGAATGTGCCTCGACATTTCCCACTGCAGGTGGAGCCTATCACTTTTCTACATTCCTGGCGCCGGAGAGATATCGAAGACTCGTTGGATATCCACTTGGCTGGCTCAATTACCTGGGTTGGGTCTTCACAATTGCGTCTTGCGCATCCATCGGATCTGGCCTGACATTGTCTCTGGTAAACCTTATTGATCCTATGTTTGATGTCACTGTTCGGTGGCGCATATTCTTGGTCTACGTCGGCTGGTGTTGCTTGGCCTGGGCCATCAACTCGTTCATGTTGAAAGGGACGGCCTACATTGAGAGTATAGGATGTGAGAATCCCCTCCCGAGTCTCGACTCCTCTCAAAGCTGACATTTTGTTGAGGCTGGATCAGCATGCTTGGGTTCGCGTGCTTCTCCATGGCCATCTGGATCCGAAGTGAGAAAGCAGGCGCGACATTCGTTTTCCAGGATATCATCAACGAAACAGGGTATGCTTGCTGTCAAAACGGTTCAATAGTATGCTAATTTTGACGTTGCTAGTTACGTGTCCTCATCCATGGCCGTCGTTCTGGGCTTGTACAACAGCATGGCTTGTCTGGTGTGTCTCGATGCCCCCTGCCATCTGGCGGAAGAAATAGCGCATCCAGCCATTCAGATCCCCCGGATCATATACATCGTCATTGGGACACAATTTCTCGTCGGTGTGGTTTACATACTCACCATCGGTTTTTCAATCACGGATATACAAGTAATCATCAACACATCTACAGGGTGAGTGGACGAGAGGGAACGTCTGGTTTGAAATCTTGCTGAAGACTTGCCTTTAGTGTCCCAATTATAGAGGTCATAAGGCAAGCGTTGAGGAGCAAGACTGCCGCCGTCGTCTTCAACGTTGTGCTCCTCATCAATTTCATCAGTTCTTCTGTCGGAGCCGCGCTTGCTTCGAGCCGCCAAGGTTATGCTCTTGCGCGGGATGGTGGGCTCCCTTACGCATCATTGTAAGTATCGCGGTTTCAACAAGATGTCTGTTCAAGGTGCTAACGACTCATGAGACTCACGAAAGTGCACCCGCGTCTCCACACTCCTTTCCATTCTGTCACCCTTTGCTTCGTATTGACCGTGTTAATTGGTATTGTGTAAGTAAAACTTTTTAGATTCACATGAAATCAGAGTCCGTGCTAATCAATTGCCCTGTCTTAGACTCTTGTTTTCAACGCAGGGTTTCAATGCCGTGCTCGGTGCTGAGATTCTCTTCATGATCCTCAGCTATGGTACGTCAGGGCTCGACGTCTAGCCGCTTGCTTCGCACTAATTGGCTAATCAATCAGCCGCTCCATCGATGATGATGTTACTCTTTGGGCGCGGCGGTCTTAAAGAGACGAAGTTCAGCCTGGGACGCCTTGGCTACTTTTGCGCCACGGTATCTGTCTTGTATGCCAGCGGCGTCGCAGTGCTTGTAATGGTATGACACCTTCCGTGCCACTACTGTGGAATTCATTGACTAAAGGACTTAATAGATACCGCAGGTCCACCCTGTCACGGCTTCGACGATGAACTATACCATTGTGCTGGCGGGGATCTTTGCCGCGTTGTGTCCTATCATGTGGCTTTTAGGCGCGAAGAACTCTTATCGTCCTCCTTCTTTTGAGGACTTTGTGGACCACGTCGTACCAATGGAAGACAGAGATGCGTTTCTGGAAGGGCACCGAGACCATTGAGAAGCTCTGAAAGACCTCTCACAAGTGTCTCATTGAGAGACCAGCTCATGGTAATTGGCTGAGGACACAGCAAGGAGCAGTCAAAGGCCAGCAACTACATAAGACACCATACAAGACGACATTCTTCAATATATTCTACAGGTTTGATGAGGATCGAAGTGATATTCAGTAGGTCTTCCGTGACTCCCAGAGTTGGCAAGCCTTTGCTACCCCAGCACATATTCCTCTCTACGTCCATATCCAAGCACATACGACCATACCCACTGGAAAACTCGGGATCCCGTCCGCTCTCCCCTAGATAAGCCAGTGAGAGCTGGAGTAGTAGTCGGGTCGGTGACGACCGGCGAATGCCCGGTGTTGTATGTTTTTGATTTTTGACGATGTTCTTCTTTTGCCCCTGACTCGTTGGATCAGTTCCGTTTGCTGCCACACTTGACTTCCATCGCGCGAGGAAGTGCGGGGAGGTTTCCCAGAGCGAGACTTATGCATTTTGGAAGTAAAAAGACGCCAATTTAAACTTGAATTACTTCTCTTGGGATCGTGACATGGCACCAGATGCGGCGTAGGGGGTAGACCTCCCGACTGTGGCCTGTGGTGATGGTTAGCCGCACTCATTTGCGTTTGCTTTACCTGAAACCCCTGTCGCAGTTGGGGGCTAAAACGGCCTTTTTTCATCGCAGTGGCTAAAAAGGCCCAAAAAGGGGGCGTTTTCAGCAGAAAACACCATCAATTATGCAGCGCGCAGCGCATACGCCTGAATAAAAAAGATACCTCTGAAATTAGCAAAATTAAAGCTATTAATTAATATACTTTTTTATTAAGCATATTGCTATTTCAAAAAGTTAATTTTTTTATATTTATCTTTAAAAAAAACATATTATAATTAAAAATAGAGTTTTTTATTATTTTTAACTTATTTATAATAAAAAAATAACCTTTTTAAAAATATAATATATCTAAGTAAAAAGTATACTAATTAATAGCTTTGATTTCACTGATTTTAGAAGTATCTTTTTTATTCAGGCGTATACGCTGCGTGCTGCGCAATTATCGAAAAAGAGGTTAATTAACGTCGAAAAAAAGCCCGTTTGAGGGGCGATAAATCGCGCACTGACAGGGGTTTCGGGCAACGCAAACGCAAATGAGTGCGCCTTAGACATGACGCCAACGCTGGGTAAACACGAGTCCTGAAATCTGAGGCTTTGTCAGGTTTCTTGCGTGGTAATCAAATGGCCACGGACCAAAGGCTGATCGCGCGCGGAGAGATACTGTTTTGGGGGGATGCGTTGTGGGCGCGGACAACGCGGCTTTCGGACAAGACATGACCACTCTTTTTATAAACTCTGAGTTTACGTGACCGGCGACCTCGATCTATGTATTAACGGAACTCATCGAATTGAGGTCAAAACAAGTTCCCGATCAAGCAATTTGACATTCTCTCGATTGGCGGTCCTACTTGGATGTCGCGTGTTCTGACTTACAATCAGCCAACAGGAGACCCTACCCCACATGCTGTGCATGATGTGCCCAGCCACTCATGAGAGCACAAGTGAGGGGATATGTAACCTCCGCAATCAACCACAACCAAAAGCCAGCACCATGACTTCCACGCAGCAAGATCATATCGTCCTTCTAGTCGACACTCCCTTCTTTGAAAACCTCCCCGTCTGGGTCACCGACAACTTCACCGTCACCCCTGGGGGCTCTCACGATGGCCAACCATCTCGCAACAAATTGGTAATCTTCGCTGATGGCACCTATCTGGAGTTCTTCAACTGGTACGACAAGCCACCGGCTCTGGATGATGAGAAGTTGCCGATGAGATTCTGGGGCCCTAAACCCCCGGGGCTGATCGACTTTGCCATCACCGATACAACCCACTCCGCAGAGGAATCGGTGGGGGCGGTTAACGAGCGATTGTCCGAGGGGCCCGAGAAAGACGCCGGTCTCGGTATCAAATTCGGCAAGCCGATTGCGGGATCACGAAAGAAAGCCGACGGCGTGGAGATCAGCTGGAAGGTCACGCGTCCGGAGTTCTCCCAAGGCGACAAGACACCAGGCCAGGAGCTCTTCGCCGACGGCAGAATCGACGTCCCGTTCTTCTGCCACGACGTCACCCCGAGAACCGGAAGGGTCCCAAGTGAGGACGAGACGAAGACGGCCCATCCTTGCGGTGCCACCGGCATCGCGGCCTGCGAAATCCTCGTGCCCAAGCACCTGCTGACCGAGTACGCTCGTGTCTACTCCAAGATTCTCGGCTCCACCAAGTTCGAGCCTGCTGCGGGACAGAGCTCGTACACCTTCGACATTGGCGTGCCGCAGGGGTCTTCTCGATCCACGGTGGTAGTGCGCGCTGCTGAGACTGACCACGACATCAAGCGGATGCAAGAGAGGGGAATTGGTTTCTCCGATCTTGTTCTTGCCATCAAGGGCGATACCACCGATGGCGAGGTGAAGATCCCGTTGGGCCCTACCGGTATCGAGTCTACGATCTGGTTGGAAAAGTCGAAGTCCTAAGGTGTTGTTGCGTTTCTCATCAGGCAGTTTGCCCTGATACATGCTTATTGTCAATTTAAGGCATGGGGAGGGCTTTGAGTTTCCTCATTCTCTCCCAATGGCTTCCTCTGCAGCTCATTTTCTCTCAACCCAATGTCACTCTTAGAGGCCATAATTATCAAAGCATAACTCATTGGGCTTGTCTGCTTATTGAGACTTCACTGCCAGGGATGCATCGTGTCTCTGCTCTCGGTGCTTGACGTCGGTTTGAACGTGACGAGGACATAAAGCACGATTCGACGCCAACCTCAGCCTTAAAGAGTAAGGTCTGCATCGTCCAAACCCCAAAAGGCCTGCAAGCTGGGGCTGACCTTGAGACACGGCCACCCGACGTGCCTCTCAGCCTCCAGGACTATCTTGCACAGCTGCCTGGTCTCATCTGGGTTCGTGAACAGCTCGCCCGCGATACCAATCGCCAGGCCCACCAACACCCGCGCCGGAACATGCTCCTCGTTCGACATCCAGATTCCGCAGACGATGCGCACCGATTCCCTAATCCTTTCTTCCTGCGCCTTGACATAGCTTGCTCGCCCCAGGCCCAGACTCGGCGTGCGAGGATCATGCGCCAGGAGGATGATCTTACAGATCTCTAGGTACTGCCGACCGCTCATCGCGCAGTCGTGTATGTAGTAGATGGCTGGGAACGTTGAGGTCCGGTCCTCTGGTACGAGACCGTCGAACTCATTCAGAGATTCGAAGGAAGAGGGCTTTGCCTGGTCCCAATTATCGAGGTACCCCCAAAGATGATCCCAGAGATCTGTAGTGCGTGGCTCGTTGCCGTATGCGAAGTTGGTGACGCGCGCTGCGTGCGCCGTCATGCGATGCGCCCATATCACATCAGACGCTGGGCCCAGGCCGCCGTCGATTCCGCAGTCCTCGCCCAGCAGCTCAACAGGACGCTTGACCATGTTCGCGACAAATATCTCCTGCCTTAACACGATGGTCATTGCGGCATTGCTTAGCTCCGTCGGCTGTAGGTTGTGTTGCCTCATACGCAGGAGAACAGGCGCAGAGACGGTATGTCTGATGACCAGCTGGCTGTCAGATGGGTCTAGCATATTTTTCGAGAAAATCAGAAAAGTGCCGCTTTGTTCTTCAAATGTCTTGGTTTTGACTGACCTGTCATCTCGTCCAGGAGCCGCAGGAGCAACGCGGACACGAGGACTCCGTCTTCTTGAGGTCCCGCCACGTTCCTGTCGTTCAACATCGGAATCAAGATGCCAAGGCACTTCCGCTCGTACTCGTTGGAGTCCCATTCCTCTGAACGGACTGCTTCGAGGTACCTCGCCGAGACGGCCAGGACAGCATACAGTATCCCCGGATCCTGGCGCAAAGTCGACTTGATATAGGACCCAAATGGTCCACTGGGCCAGCAGTAGTCAAACTACCCAACGTCAGAAGGCTCTGTTGACTTCCTCCGATTGAAAGTTGTGCATACCCAGGGTATCAAAGTAGTGAAGAAGTGTTTGACAAGTCTGGCCTCGTGTGAAGGCAATGGCTGTGGGCGGAACGAAGCCTGGGAAGAACCGTGATCGACATCAAGGGTGTGAGTAGAGGCTTCCTCTTCATCTTCAATGAGTGGTGGCGCTTCAGATGCAGATTGCCATGAGGCGTGAACAACGTCACGGCTGCCCTCGTTCTCGGTGGCAGCTAGCAGCGGTCTGTTCGATCTCCTCCGATCTCCCCGTATTCTAGACCAGGTTTTGGACGAGGGACCTGAGTCTGCGACTTCGGCCACATGATGGCTCAACCCGCTGAATCGGATTTGAAGTTCGCTAGTTCCGCCGCCCCTACACGAAGCGCCTCCAGCTTCGCAGTTGGAGCACGTCAGGCCCCTGCTCCGAATGTCACCTACGGATAATCAGCATTCATGTCAAACCCGATGGATGAGATTGTGGCTATAGTTCCGAGACATGGCACAAGCTCACATTTCTTGTGGAGCGTACGGCATCTATGGCTATGCAACCAGTCAGAAGGGCGTGTAAGTGCCGCAGAGGCTAACTCACCACGCTCGGGATGACATGCGTAATCTCGAAGCATGGGTCTTCTCTCCCCCGGGCGCGGGGTTGAACTGTTTGATGATGACCATGCCGAAGTTAGATCGAGACCAAGGGCAACGGGGATGATGGGGGAAAGTCTGGGGCAGAGACCGTTGAATAAGTCGGGGCTCCTTGCTTTTATGGGTAATGGGAAGAATTGCGATTTGGGGAAGGCGGGCGGATTTTCCAGATGCGGTAATACTCCAAACAGCGCCACGCGATCAACACATTTCCCAATTCAGTACATCGCTCCGCCCGACATGCATGAACTTCAGTTGTTTAAGAAGGTAAAGCTCCTCCACCGGAATCAGAAGGATGATTTGTTTTTGATGTGAAAACGTCACGAGCAGTCTGCGGGCTCGTTTTCTAAATCAGGTATGCGCCGTGAGAAGACCAGTTTCGTCACGATGACAATGGTCCTTCCCGGAGGGGAGAGAAGTCACAGTCGGAAATGCCAGGACGAAGGATATAAAAGGACAAAAGCTGTTGGCGAGCACGATGATCATGCTTGTTATCCATGCCAACTTCTCACCTAGTTAGTTTATGCCTGCAAAGAACCACGCCATGATCACATTACTTCTATCCCTCACCCTCATCCTCCTCATCCTCGAGCCCCTGATAACATACCTCCGGGACAAAAAGCGCCTCCGACGGTTCCCAAACGCCACATACTTCTCCGGCATATCCAACATCCCCTTCATGATCCTCCGCTACCGCGGCTTCCGCTCAAAAGAAGTCCACCGCGTCCACCAACAACACCCGGTCCTCAGACTCGGCCCCAACACCGTCTCCTTCTCCTCACCCGCCGCGATCCGGGCCATCTACGGCCACGCGACCCCCTGCACCAAGGGCGGCTCCTACGAGAACACCCTCACGCCCTACGCCGGCCTGATCGAGGTCATCGACAAGCAGGACCACGCCGCCAAACGCCGCATCCTGTCCAACGCCTTCGCCACGCGCAACCTCGAGCACTGGGAGTTCAAGGTCGCGGACAAGGTGCAGCGGCTGGCGCAGCGATTCGATAGCGCTTGTGCCGAGGAGGGGACCGCGGTGGTGGACTTTCGCAAATGGGCTAATCTCTTTACCGTCGAGGCTATCGTGGACATTGCGCTGAGCCAGCGGCTGGGCTGCCTTGAGAGGGGGGACGACCTGGTGCGCATCACGACGTCCGATGGGGATGAGAAGACTGTGCCGTTCATCGAGGGCCTCCACGCGCCGAGGAGGGCTCTGTCGATGATTGTCTGGTCGCCTTGGTGTCGGCGTGTGAAGCCCGTGTTGGAGCGCATCTCGGCGCTTTTCAGCACTGGTCGAAAGCTCGGCGAGGACTTTAACGAACTGCTAGAGTGTCTTGTCAGGGAGCGAGTACGCAAACATGAGGCCGGAGAGGAGCTGGATGATCTAGCCAACTGCCTCTTTCAAGACAAGGATGGCCAAGCACGCAACCTACTATTCGCCGAGATTCAGGGGCAGATGAGTTCACTCTGTAAGCAGACTCGCCCAAGCTACTGATGCAACATGCTGACACCCACCAGTGGACGCAGGGTCAGACACCACGGCGATAGCCTTGACCCACGTCATGTACTTTCTCCTCAAGAACCCGGACATGTTCACAAGGCTCCAGGAGGAGGTCGACCTCCACGCCGCCATAAGCACCGACGGCGTCGCAACCTACGCCAGCGTCAAGAACCTGCCCTACCTCCGCGCCTGCCTCGACGAGAACCTGCGCCTCTTCCCTCCCGTCTGCACGGGGCTCAATCGCGTCACGCCCCCGGAGGGCTACGAGATCGACGGCCACTGGATCGCAGGAGGCACCGTCGTTGCGGTCCCCATCTACACGGCCCATCGGAACCCGGCGTTCTTCCCCGAGCCCGAGAGGTACGCGCCTGAGCGGTGGCTGTCTGAGAAGGCCAAGGACGCGCAGGCTTCGTTCATGCCGTTCAGTGCGGGCGCTCGCGGCTGCATTGGGAGGAACATCACCTACATTGAGCAGATGATGCTCCTGGCCAGCTTGGTCCGGCGGTACGACTTCGGCTTTGATGACGAGGGGTTTGAGCTGGTTCATGAGGAGGCTTTTAATCTTTGGCCAGGCCCCATGCGTTTGCGCATCCAGAGACGGCTTGTGTGAGTATGATTCTGAGTAGACAATATGACGGCACGGCGCGATGGAGGGAGCGAGCCCCATTGACAAGATAAGTTCAATAGTGATATCGATATGCCAACCTATATAGAACAATGAAAATGAAATCTGAGAAGTTCTTAAGAAAATGCTCCAATGCCATAACAAAGCAATGCCCGAGATATCTCTGAGCTAGCCAACTCCCGATAATCATACAAACCCTCACACATCCCTTCAACAAAAGAAAATACCGGCCTCCCTTAAGGCGGCACCCACCCAAGCTCCTCAATCGGCCACTGGATCCAAAGCCGATGATCCTGGTCCAACAACGCCCACGCCCTTGATATCAGATGCGTGGCCCACCCCTGGAGCCACCACTCGTTCTCCAGCCTCTTGAGGAGGATGCAAAAGTGCGAAAAGATGGCCACGGCCTCCTGCGTCGCGCCGGGGCTCTTGAGCAGCGGCAGGAAGTCCTCGGCCATGAGGTACTTCCACACGAAGGCGTCGGTGATGTCCATGCCGCGGCCGCCGTCCCACAGGAACACGCTCAGCGTGCGCCGCAGCTCGTCGATGGCGTGGTTGTACACGGGCAGCAGCTCCGGGTTGGCGCACGTCTTGTTCACGAGGCGCTGCAGGTCCGCCAGCAGGTCCGACTGGATCTTGGACTCGTCGCGCGTGTGCATGTAGCGCTCGCGCCCGTGGGTGAACATGGGCAGCAGCGGGCCGCTGTAGGTGCGCGGATCGAGTATCTTGAGCAGGCCGCGCGTGCCGCGGAGGAGGAACAGCCAGTCCGGGAAGGAGGACTCGCCCATGATCAGGGAGTCGGAGGATTTCCGCGGACAGGCGAGGGCTGGAGAAATGGTCAGGACTTTTGACACAGCAATGAGACTTAAAGAGGGGAGCGTACCGAAGAAGATGGTGAGTACGGAAAAGAGATACAGCTTCTCACAGTTCTCGCCGTCCAGGGCTCCCATCAGGCCCATGGCCGTCCGGCTGGCCATTTGGTGATACGTGAGCGCCCTGCTGATGAAGAAGTCTCTCCGTTCGGGCCTGTGATGGGCCAGGTGAAGCGCCGACACGGACAGCAGGGCTCGCATGACGTAGTCGCACTCAAGGGCCAGCCGGACAACGGGCACCTTCCACATCTGCCGGACGACGGGGTCGGTCGATAAGGTCGTGTAGGCAAAAGTTGTGAAGTTGTGCATCAGCTCGAGGTCGATGAGATTCAGTGACAGGTCGTCGACGCCTCCGCCTCCGCCAAAGCCCGGGATTGAACCGCCGTGGGTGCCGTTACTCGGACCCTGAGACTCGGTGCCCCCGGGCGACCTCGGGAGCGATGACGCGGAAGATTGCCGTTGGGACTGGAGAAAGTCGCACGGGACCGCGTGCTTGATACAGTTCCTGCAGGATGGTTTATGCTCATCGCACTAAATTGAGAATGTGTCAGTATGGGACTTGTGTAACAATGATGAGAGACAGTTCGGCCGTTTCAACACACGCCTCGCAAGTGAATGAGACCAGAGCAACTTGCGACATGAGTGTGAGAGGTCTCACATATCACTTTTTCACACAAACCAACAAAAAAACCCACCTTGATTTTCCGATTCTTACACGTCCTACAGCCCGTCCTCGACTTTGGATGTGAGCGTCTCGACACCACGGGCGTCGTATTCGCATTCGCCGCCGTCGACGACGCGACCACGGTGCCACCCGCACCCATCGTCGCAGCAGCGCCGGGCGTAGTGGCCGTCGCCGTCGGCGTAGTGGCCGTCGCCGTCGGCGTAGTGGCCGTCGCCGTCGGCGTCGAGTCCGGCGCCGAAGACGACCCTCCGGACCCATCCATTGGGCTGTCCATTCCGGTGGGATGCAGGCACGGCAGCCAAGACGGGGGCCCGCGGTCACACTCGCACACTCACTCGTCGATGTCGCTAGTGGCGGATCCGATCGGGCCTTGCAGTTGCAGTAGTGAATCCAGAAAAATGACGACGACCGGTGCGCATTCGGCAACCGGCGCGGTAAGCAAGAGGATCAGGAAAAAAATAACTGGCGCGCGCTGGGGGGGCGTTGAGTTGCAGAGAAGGAAACGTTCACGGTACGTGGTTGGCGGCGGCCTCGCTTTTCTCGGATATTGCACTACGAGGCAATGCGAATACGAGGCTGGCGGGGTTTCATAAGAGGGGAAGGGCAGGGGCCGAGCGGTCCTCTAGGTAGTTGACACCATACCTTCCTTCAGCTGGAGTTGGGGGCCAGCTGAGAGCTTCTTCGCTCCAGCCATACACATCTGTCAGTCGACGCGCTACAGAATGAAGGTTGCGACATAAAAGAAACTCACCTCCGCTCCGGCATTTGACTTCGTCCAACGCCTCACACTCGCCGGATTGAGCCTTGGACATGTAAGAGAAAAGTCATCTGAAATGATTGGTTACTCAGCCCGAGAGATTGTCCGTTGATCCTTTCCATTGAGACTATCTATCAGCGCTGTTTGGCCCCTCTACTTATGGTATTGCTTCTCTGAGGCACGAAAACGGCGCGCTCGCCCTCTTTCTCGACCGCCCTGCCCCTTTCGCTCAATGGAACCACAGATGTCACGGGTCATTCGTTCCCTCTAAATTACCGCTCTCCCTCCTCAGTGACTAAACAACTATGCAATGTGACCGAGACCATTAGCAAAAAATCCCATGCCGCCATGATGATGGGATGAACGAAACGTTTTGTCGTCCCGCGTGAGTCTGAAGGGTGTCAAGGATATCCGCGTCGATTCAAATGGAAAGATTCATGAATACGTCGTCGTAGTGAATGGGTGAGGGGGAGCTTCGTGCAGGGTCGCGCAGGTCGGGTCTTCTTTTGTTTTTGTGTCCCAGGTGTGAATGCACGAAATCACCACTTCCGTAAACGCCGCTTGTCACTGCTGATGCAACGGCATCTCAGTGAACCTATTCAACCCGAGGTGCACGCCAGTTTATTTGGCGTGCTTCTTGAATGCGAGAAGCTCGGAAAGGCTGCCGAGCGGGCATCCGTGCTTGAGGAAGTCGTGGGCCAGAAGCTCGTCCGCGGACGCTCTGCTCTTGACGTCTACGCACAAGCAGACCGACAAAAAGGCCTTGAGCTCCTTGCTCAGCTTCTCGGGCTTCTTGAGGCGCGGCGTGCCGTTGGTGGCGATGAGGTACAGAGCCTTGAGGGGCTCCTCATTCAGGTAGGGCGGTTCGGATTCGATCATCTCAATGGCCATGATACCCAGCGACCAGATATCGACCTTGGGGCCGTACTCCTTCTGCTTGACAACCTCGGGAGCCATCCAGTAGGGTGTTCCCACCATGGTCGCGCGCTTCGACTTGGTCTCGGTGAGCTTGGCGCAGAAACCAAAATCGGCTATGGTTCATTAGCAAAATGTATGTGGGGCTTGTTCCGGGGTACATACTGATCTTGACGTTTCCACGTGCGTCCAACAGGACGTTGTCACTCTTGATGTCACGGTGGATGATGTTCTGGGAGTGAAGATGTTGCAAACCACGGCAAGTCTGCTAAAGTTAGTAACCACATACGACCCGCGTGTGTTGACTGCTCTCACCTCCAAGCAAATGGTGGAAATTTGCTCTTCCGTAATGCTGGGGTTGTTGTCGATGACGTCCGTCAAAGCACCGCCCTCCATGTACTCCATGACGACCCAGAGCTCGGCGTTGTTGTTGCGCAGGAAGGCGTCGAGGAAGTTGACGATGTTGGGGTGTCTGCTGTCCTTCATGACCATGATCTCGTTCACGATCAACTCCTTTCTAGGCTGGTGAGCGAGATCCATCTGCTTAATGGCGACCTGGGCCTTGATGCCCTGGGCGCGCAGAACTTCACGAGCGATAGGCGAGACAGCACCCTCCTTGACCTTGGCGACGTAGACTGAACCGGAAGCACCTTGTCCAATCTTCTTTTGCTTGGAGTAGGAGAGGTTCGGGTCGTCCTTGGATACAGCATCCTTGAGCTTGGCCATTACCTCGCTTTCGGACATGGTGGACATGCGTACGTCCTTCTGACGCTCCTGCTGGGTGGGCTTGGCCGTGAGGGCCGCCTCTGCGGCCTTGACCGCATCGCTCTGGGGTGCGGGCTGAGCCTTGGAGACATTCAGGGGCTTGACAGGAGCGGGCAGACGAGATGGCGGTTGAGCCTGAGCCTGGGGAGGTTGTCTCTGCTGCTGGGGGCTGCCATTGGGGGGATACCTCTGCTGCTGCTGCTGCTGACTGGGCTGGTCTGGACGGGGCATGCGTTGCTGCTGGTTGGGGTCCCGCATCGAGCTGGAGCTTTGTTGCGACTGCATTGGCGGTCGCGCAGGTTGGCCGGCAGTAGGCGGCGACGGTGCCGGGCGCTGCGCACGTAGACCGTTGATCTGCTGCTGCTGTGTCGGCTTCGGTGCCGGAGGTGCTGCCCTGGAGGGGTTGTATCTGTCCGTCTGAGGGATGGACGATGATCCACCGCCGTAGCCACCAATCTCCTGCTGAGCCATGGGCGTCTTGGTCTTGGGAATTGAGGCGTTGAAGACCTCCAAGTCCCTCCGGTTCTGCTCCTCGATCTCGCGTTCTCTCGCACGCTGCGCTTCGAGCTGCTTGAGTCGCTGCTCCTCGCGAGGGTCGGGCTGGTAGTTGGAGGCCATGCCTTGCATCTGCATGCGCTGCTGCTGCGACTCGGTGGGAGACGGCCGCCGCGGCTGGTTCTGTGACGAGGGCTGGGTGTTGTAGCTGGGTTGACGCTGGGCCTGGGAAGGCGGCATAGGGCGAGGCGGCGCAACGCCAGCACCACCACCTCCATATCCAAGCTGCTTGTTTTGCTGGTTGGCGGCGGGGGGCGTGGGGGTAAGGCTGGAGTATTGTTGAGGGTTCTCGGCGCGCTTGGTCAGGTCGGAGTAGAAGTCGAGGACCTCGAAGACGGCCTGGGGGTTACGCTCGTAATCCTCCTTGGTGATGGCGGAGGAGTTGAGGAGCTTCGACCATTCGGGCGGCAGGCCGACGAACTCGCCGGTCTGGGGATCGAAACCAACGTGCACGGCGTGGGAGAAGTTGGTGGGGTTGCTGACACCGCCCATTCCAGGGCAAGCGCCGTAAATAAGATCAATCCATTCGTACAAGTCGTCATCGCTCTTGACACGAATCTGCAACGTCTTGGTCTGGCCGTCGTCCTCACCGGGGCTGTTGGAGGAGCCGCTGGGGTTTCTCTTGATCTCAAAGATGGTGCCGGCGGCTTCGACACGGCCGACGTTGACGACGTCCTTGAGGAACAGGGTGTAGGAAACCTTGCCACCCTCTGCCTTATGGAAGTCGAGCGACTCTTTGCGCAGGATGAGGTATTTCTGCTTCCATGGGTTGATAAAGTTCTTTGACTCCTTCACGGAGGCCCAGCCCTCCTTCTTGACGGCAACGCCTCCCATGCCATCCATCTGGTTCGACTGTTGACGGGCGATCGGGAGGGAGATGGTGGAGCCGGTGTAGGTCGAGGTCGCGGTGCTCCGGATGGGGGAGATGGCCATGTTGGCCATGTTGCCTGGTAGATTATTGTTGGGAACGAGGTTTAGACGTGGTCGATCGGTCGGGGGTCGTGGCGCCGGGCCTGGGTTCATGAACTGGCCGGACGAGTACACACTGCGTTCGTTAGCCATGATTGCGCAGCGTGGACGACGACGGAGGCGGGCGCGGTCTGCATGCGATGGAAGTGTTCGAATGGGTGGAAACGACTTTGTGGAGGATGACAACCAAAAAGACAACAAAGTAGTGTGAAGTTTTGCCGCCGACGACAAGCGGGTGAAGCGAAGGACGGCAAAAGGGGGGTTGATTGGGATATGGAGGTGCAAAGGTGTGGAATGGGAACAGCGCAATTAGCAGGCTGTCGGCGGTTGACAATCGGTGAGGTGCGCCATGACAGATCGAGTCGAAATTAACCCCACTTCTAGCCTCGCTGAAGGAGTCGAGTCGAGTCGAGTCGCTTCGCTGCTGGAGGGAGGCAAAGAGACAGGCAAGACACCTAGGCACTAGCAGTGTGTGTGTGTGCTGTGCGGCGCAGTACTGACTGCTAGGAGGACTGGGTTGGGCTGGGCTGCGTTTTGCTGCCCGCTTTCTGCTTGGGCTGGTTGCTGCTTGCTGCTTGCTTGATTGCTGGCTGCTGATGCGTGGTGCCTGCAAGCCCAACCTAGAGAGAAGCGGCCGATTGCGGTAGAGGGAGAGACGGGAGTAGTGGAATGGGGGGGCGGAGAGGCAGGAATCGGGATTGGGGACGGACGGGATGCAGCCCAGCAGCAATGGAGGAGGGGGAAGGGATGATGCAGGTGCTAAGACGCGGGTGCAAGTGCAAAGAACACGGACAGTACCTCGACTGAAGACAGACAGCCAGACAGACTGATGAAATGCGATGCGATGCGATGCGATGCGATGCAATGTGGTGCAGAGCCGACGTTGGCAAAATGCACAACGTCCAACGCAGGCAAAGCAAGGCGAGGCAAGGCAAGACAAGGTCGGGTCGGGTAGGAAGGCAATGGGAGACCAACAAACCAAGCAAGAGGGAGATGCTTACCTGTTCTGCGTCGCCATCTCTTCTCTTCCAGCTTTCCTCGCAGGGAAATGGCAGGCGATTACAGTTTAATAGAGGCGGGTTGTTTCTGTGGCTGTCCTCGGATGCGAGACCCCGGGCAATGGCTTAAGGTATGGAACACGCGATGTTTCGTAGACTCGTTGGTACTCTGTACTTGCGCCTCCTGGGGCTCCGCTAATATGCTGGGCCTGCTGGCCTGCTGTGGGCTGTGGGCTGTGGTTACCGTTACGCCCTGGGCCTGGTTCGGACGTCAAGATCCTTGGGTATCTGTCCCTCTTTCTTTTTTTCTTCTTCTTCGTTGGCCTGCTGCTGTTTCCCCTGTCGCTCCTTTGCAGGTATCTTTAGAATGGGGAATGCAATGGAACAGGGGCATGTAAATAGTGAGTAGCTGTGGGCACCGCAAGCTTCTCGAAGGCTATCCGTACCGGACCAGAGGCTCTTTGATGGCGGGTCGATGGATGATGGCCAGAGAGTGGCCAAATAAGGGGGCTGTTGCCAAACAATACAAAAGCTTGATGACGGTGCAGCTGTGCCAGCAAAGGACAGGATGAGACGAGCAAAGACTCCCGGGATGGTGATGAGGACAAGAGGAAGAAGGAAAAGAAGGAGGAAGCAAGCGAGAGAGCAGCGAGATTCAAGCACGACAATCGGATGGGGGTGTCTGTCTGTCTGGCAGCAAGGTAGTCTGGTCTTGTGTGTCTGTAGTTTGGAGGAAAGGGGCGACACGCCTTGTTGTTGGACGCCTTCTAGTCGTGGTCGATCAGCCGAAAGGAGGGGAAGCATGTGCAGCCCAGGTCAAACAGAAGTACTGTATC
Source organism: Colletotrichum horii (assembly GCA_027406005.1). Taxonomy (NCBI): domain Eukaryota; kingdom Fungi; phylum Ascomycota; class Sordariomycetes; order Glomerellales; family Glomerellaceae; genus Colletotrichum; species Colletotrichum horii. The sequence goes on along the minus strand of JANVYB010000001.1, from coordinate 2,812,006 downwards.
CGGACACCACCATCCACCTCGACTACTGCTCAGTGCTGCAGAGTTGCTGAAGACTCTCTGACGCGGTTGAGATAGAGATAAATCTGGATGACACGGAGATGCGGATACACGTTCAGAATGCAGAATCAAGGCCTGCAATTGGGGCCTGGAGTCCAAGCCGAGAGCTGATGCGTCGAGGCTATTTGGGGAGAGGCATGTAGTACCTTATGTAGGGCGGCTTCAAGGGGTTTGGTTGGTGGTTCATGGTCTTTGGTCTTGGCTAGACAGATGCTGTCCAGCGTCCGACTCTCTCTCTCTCTCTCTCGATACCATCCACAAGGCATATGCAAAAGTTCGAAACGGGCCATTTGCAGCAAGACTAGGAGAATTTCCAAGGGTCTGCAGCATGGGATCCGACGCGACTCCAGAATGGCACAATTCACCTGGACGGACATTTTACCATCGATACGGTTGACACTGCTGCGGAAAGTGACCCAGAAGGTACCTGCCTCGCGGGACGCTTTGCTGCTTCCTCACGTAGCGCCATGCCTAGCGGAGGGGGAAGATGGGAACATGCAGGGGAGTCGACCTAAGGGCCCCCAAGGGTGCTTGGAAAGAAAGACGACCAGGCCTGCCAGAAAGACACCTGAAGTTTGAACCTGAGGGTGGTGCAGGTGCAGGGAAGGGGGAGGGAAGGAAGAAAGAAAGAACCAAATCTACCTTGCCTTAGGTACAGATGGTGGAGGGGGGAGGGGGACATGTTCCCTGGACGCATCGAACTGAAGACTTCCCGCACGGCTGGCGAATGAGAGGCCGCCATCTCCCGGGGAAAGTCACATCTCGCTGGTAAGGTTGGGCAGGAATGGATTCGTCTTCATCATTCCCATCTGTTGGTTTCCCCTGACACCGCTGCTTCGTTCTTCCACAGCTCACCCGAATTTAAACAAGTTTGCTTGGGGCTGTCGAAAGCGACCGCGTGCTCCATCTCGCATCTCGTTCTGTGCCATCTTGATCATCTTGGCTAGCCATCCAGCCACTCACAATGCGTTCTGCATCTTTTGCGGCGGGATTGAGATGGAGCGAGGGGAAGACGGCCCCTCTCATCCACTTGCCTAGGCTCGTCGGGTACGTACCTGCTGCGCTAGTGTTCCCTTACCTTACCTAGTGTAGACTTCCCCATGGTCCCTGGAAAGGTACTTGCACAGTAGCCACCTCGTCTCGGCACGGATAGCCCTCGCTGCATCGTGAGACGTCATAGCGGGGAACCTGCCCCCAAGCTGCCCCATCCCCTCCGTCCAGTTTCCGATAAAGACAGACAGGCACTGTGCAGGGTACATGCCTACCCCTTTAGCAAGCGCAAGCCCAATCCAATCCTGCACCCAGTTTTGGTCGGCAACCAGTAGGACCGGATAGTATCAACTGTTCAGCAAGTAACGCGTCTCACTCAGTATGAAGGTGTCACGATGAGGCAAGCCACACTTGCATGGAAACCAGAGCACGGCACAACAAATGCTCTGGCCACGGCTTGACCTGTTTCACACCTTCTTCACTCGGCCTTCTGTTTCCATCCTCCTTCAACGCATCCAAAATCCAGGCGAACTACTTCACAGTGTTCTGATGCGGCCTCGTCCCGTCTTGTTTCCCACGGAGCGGGAGTCCGACTCGTTTGTTTGTCCGTTGCAGCTCTGCGTCTGCCTCCTCGTTCCAGGTGCAACTGACATGGATATCCGACTTCCAAACAGAGCAAAACCTCCTCGTCCCGTCATCGCCCAACGTCACGCCTGTCCATCCCTTCGCCTCGTCTCGGTCCCTCGGCGCCTCCTCCATCACCTTGACACCCGCGTTGCGACTCACCTCTTGCTGTTGGCGGCGTCAGGAGCCCCCTCGATAAACCCAAAGCTCCGTCATTCAACTACGCTCCTACCTAAGATGCACCTACCGACGCAGAACCCAGAGACAAGAGACAAGACAGCCGACGCGATGCGACCCCCACTGCGGGTAACTGCAGCACCGGCCCCTGGCTCTTGAGACTTGGATAAGGCCATTTCATGTCAACCGCCGCCTCGCTCCCCTCGTTTTCCGCGAGACTCAACCCAGCGTACCCATCAAGTGGCGAGCGGGAACTCGCGGCACTTGCTTTCTTGTTGCACGTGCAAACGGGGATACCCAAACATCCAAAGCACTCGACGGCCTTGGGATCGTGTCGGCCACGATGAGTTAGCCTGGCATTTACATAACAGTCTAAGCAAGCCGCCGAACGTCATCCTGGCTGAAGGAAGGAAAGCACCTGCCACTCGCGCTGTCGACTTGCTTACGCCCTGTGTTGAAAGTCACAATAAACAAAGGGACACCACCGGCTGCAGCAGACACATGAACAACCTGCCATTGAGCGTCACCTCAAAACTTGACAGGACTAGGGCCAATGGAACTCACAATAAACCTCCGCGCCTAATCTATGCTCGACACACCAGTCCAGAACACACACACACACAAGTAACAACCCTCTCTCTTGTGACCGACCGCTGCCCCATCATTCCCTGGGCCTTGCCGGCCTTGCTTCCGAGCTGCCAGCATGCACATCGAAACTCAACTCACGCCAACTGTTTGGCATCTGCTCATCCTCGCAATCTTGGCCAAATGACTGGAATTCCGGGGTTCGTTCGTGTCTTGATCCCTGCACCAACAACCACATACTCGCCGCATACCTTCCACCTGCCTAATCTGGGCTACGAACCATGGACTCGAAAGTTCTTTGTCGGAAAGACTCTGTGTTGTCGAGTCGATCAACCCAGACTTTCAGAGTTTCCTAGCCCGTGGTCTCGACCTCTGTTGTCCCTCGCGCAGTCATGTCGTCCGGCTATCCTGATTGGACGGCCCCGACGGTACCGACAAAGGAGGCAAGGAAGCAAACCACATTGAGGAGGAACACACCAACGACGGACGCAGTTCTCTGTCACAGTTCGAGGTCAAGAACCTTCGATTCACATCGGCATCGCCCGAGTCGCTACAGCCATGGACCCTGTTCTGAAGTCCCCAAGGTTTGACCCCCACAGGCGGCCGAAGCTCAAGTCTGCAAACCACTGACTTGCGCGCGCGCGCTCGAGGAGTCGAGATGCTACCGAATGTGAGGGACGTGCCTTGGGTTTGCAGTAGCGCCCTCCTGTCAGCGATTCATCCATCTCGCACCCAGATCGCAGACGTGTTTCACATTTTTCCACCCCATTTCCGTCCCAGGACGGCAGAGAAGGGCAACGCAAAGCAAAGCACACCTCAGCGTCACACAGCACCGCATCATGGGAGGGCGCCTATCGTCTCCGCATACGCCGATGCGTATCGTACCCGCTCAATACGCAGCGCTGCATTTCGCATCATTAGCATTGATGTTTCTACCTAGATCGACTGCCTGCTTGCCTGCAACGCATGGGCAGATCAATCACCAATCGACGCGCGTGCCCATCTCTCCTGGCTGCCCCGACGTTGTAACCCAAGGAGACGAGCACAAGCCCACCATGCCCAGCAACTCCTCGGACGGCGGCTTCGAGTTTCCCCTCGGCCGACTGCCCCGGAAAGTAAATCTAGGGAGAGACTTGCTGGGAGGCCACGATGTGAACCGATCCAGCAACCATTTCCGCGTTCTTTTCCTTGAACTCTTGTGACCGAGTACTGGCGGCTGCGTTCTCCATTCTTCCGACCGATCCTCATTGGTCATTGTACAACAGGATGGATCTCCCAAGGTGCGATGAGTGGTTGACTGAACCGTACGCGCCTACCGCAGCCTCTCAGCCTTTGGCAAAGATCAACCGAAACGGCGCGTGAACAGACTGCGCAGTCCTGTTTCCAATCCGCGGATCTGTCGCAGGTTTCTGCCTCCGGCGCCCCCCTGAAGTCGCCCTCCGGGACGGGATAGCCGCCCTTGCACCTATTCCTCTCCCGTCAGTGCGCCAAGACGTAGAATGAGTGAGATGCGACGAAAAAGTACTGCGAGATGATCGGTCAAGGCCGTGGCTGCCGTTGCATCCTGATGCTTATTTCTGGAATCATTGTGTGAATCTCCCAGGGCACCGCCGCTGCCGTTGGCTACCTCTCGCGCGCAACGTGGTAAACCTCCCCCGGGCCCCCGGGGCCTCGCACGTCCGAGGGTTTCCGGCAACGTGAGGAGGGGCATGGAGAGGAGACGTCCGGCGATCCTTCCGGGGGTCCAGCACGGCTATGCATGGAACTCTGGAATTACTAGCGAGAGTACTTCCGTACATTGCCGCACTCTTTTACCCCGCGATATGACTACTGCACGTCACGTCGACGCCGGTGATACCATGAGCCTCAGTCAAGGCCTCCTCCCTCCTTCCGAGCGGGCCGTCACCAGCTGGCCCGAACTTCAAAGGCTTTCTGCTGCTGTCGAACATGCTGTTGCTCCTGCTGCTGTTGCTGCTGCTGCTGCTGTTGCTGCTGTTGCTGCTGCTGCTGCTGTTGCTGCTGCTGCTGCTCAGCCACCGCACAAGCTTTCGCGTCTTCTCACACGTTTCTTCATCTCTTGTATGCCGTGCATGATCTTGCAGGACAGTTGCATCCGAAGAGATGGAGGTTACTTACTTTGCACTAGGTGTTCAGCCAAGACCGGAAGCCTGGAAAGTGTCGTCATGCACGGAACGCGGACGCGCACTGGGACACAGAGAAGTATAGAAGAAAGAAAAAAAGGTTCGAGTTTTCATCTTTACTCAGTTGAGAACGTCTACAGATGCCGACCCTACACGCGGCTTTTCTACCTAGTGAGCCTTTTTCTTAATTTTACTTCTTTATCGTCTCTCGTCTGTCTTCTGAATCCATTACATCAAAAGGGGGGGTATGTGACGTATGAAACGAGATTCTTTATCGCTGCGCAACCTCGACCTCCTGGCTCTCGAATGCCGGCAGGGTGGCCGCAACGTCCTTCCACTCCTTGGAGCCGTCAACCAGGGTCTGGATGGCGGCGATGATGGTGTCCTCGTCGCCGCGGACCTGCTTGGTGGAGTCGCGGTCGCGGAGGGTGATGGTGTTGTCCTGCACGGTCTGGAAATCGATGGTGATGCCGAGGGGCGTGCCGAGCTCGTCGTTGCGGCTGTAGCGCTTGCCGATGGTTGCGGACGAGTCGTCCACGCGGGCAGAGATACCGAACTTGCGCAGCTTCTGAGAGATCTGCTTGATGAAAGGCTTGAATTGCGCGTTGGAGGAGAGGGGCACGATCAGAACCTTGGTAGGGGCGACCGTCGGGGGGAAGGAGAGAACCTAGTTGAGGATATGTTAGCGTGTCGTGTCCGTGATTCGCCGTATATGTAGACCCTGGAAAGGGGGTTTGATAACTTACACCACGAGCCTCGTCGCCGCCGTCCGCGGACGCGCGGTTCCAGTAGCAGTGCTCAATGAGCGAGTAGAGGATACGGCCGATACCGAAGGACGGCTCGATAACGTTGGGAGTGTACTCCCTGGTGTTCTCAATGCGTTGCCTGAACTCGATCTTGACGAGGTCCTTGCTGATCTCGACCTTGCCCTCGCCAACGCCGGCAACCTCAAGCTCCAGCTTGCCGTTTTGGGTGAGCTGGTGGGCGAGCTTTTCGCGCTGCTCTTGTGTTGTCGCCATCAGAGCACCCTCGACTGCCCTGCCGTCCTTCTTGAACTGAGGACCAAACTTCTTCTTGTCAACCTCGATCTGCCACTCATCGATGACGAGAGGCTTCTCGCGGCGCTCGCGCACCAGCAGAGGAGCGCCGGTCTTCTTGGCGTGGACGGTCAAGTCGTAGGCGCTGCGGTCGGCGCAGCCAACACACTCGATCCAGCCGGAGGAGGTGAACAGCTCGGCATCCCAGCAGTCGGCGGCGTAGTGGGCCATCTCGTTCGCCATGTGCTGACGGAAGCGGACCTTTGTCATATCGACACCGATCTTGGACAGGAACAGGTGGATGCGAGCGAGGAAGTAGCCGAGGGTTTCGTTGTCGACGACCTTGTTCTTGACGGCCTCGCCAATCTTCATCTTGCGCACGTCGGTCTTGCCAGAGAGCTGGGTGTGGCGGTCGAGCAGGGTGAGCTCGATGTCCTCGACCTCGACGAAGCGGGAGTGCTTCTTGCCGCCCTCGGGGTCGACAAAGTGCTCAATCTCGGCCATGAGGAACTCACGGACTCTCAGCAGGCCACCTCTCGGGGCAATCTCGTTTCTGTAGGAGCGGCCGATGGAGGCGGAGGCGAAGGGCATCTGCTCCATGTTGAAGTTGAGGAGCTTGGCGAAGTTGAGGAACTGGCCCTGGGCGGTCTCGGGGCGCAGGTAGCCCTTGGTGTTGCTGGAGGGGCCGATGGCGGTCTGGAACATGAGGTTGAAGGCGACGGGAGGGGAGGGCTGCGCGGCGGTGGCCGGGCTCTTGAGGTCGTACTTCTTGATCAGCTCGCCGAGCTCCTTGCCGTCGTAGTTGTCGATCTTGGCCAGGACCTCGTTGTACTCTTGGACGAGGGCGTCGTCGAGCTTGACGGCGATGGTCTTCTGCTTCCTCTTGGCCTTCTTCTTGGGGTCGTCATCTTCCTCAACGTTCTCGCCGCGAGCCGCCTTGTCGCCCCTGAGGCGGGCCTCGAGCACATCCTCGACGAAGTGGTCGGCACGCAGGATATCACCGTTGACGGGGTCCTTGCACATCCAGTCGGCAAACTTGTCGACGTGGCCGGAGGTCTTGAGGACTTCGTGGGGGGTCAGGACGGTGCAGTCGAGCTCGAGCATGTCCTCCTCGAGGATGAAGTGCTTGCGCCAGAGGTCGACGATGTTGGCCTGGAGAGCGCAGCCGGGAGGGCCGTAGTCGAACAGACCAGCGACGCCGCCGTAGATCTCGAAGGCGGGGGTGAAGAAGAGACGGCGACGCAACATGGCGTCGAGCGTCGGCCGATCGAGGGGCTGGCCCTTCAGGGTCGTCGCGGGGGTCGTCATGTCGTCGTCGTCGTCGGCAGCACTACGCTTCTTCCTTAAGACTTTGGCCCTGTTGAGGTGACGGGAGGTGGTGAGGGTGCGGTTGCGGTTGCTGTGCAGCAAAAGGTTGTGGTGGGAGGAAAGCGAGGTGGACGTGGAGGAGGGGGAGGGGTAGTTCTGAAAGTGGGCAAGTGAAAAAGCGGCCGGCCGAAGTGCACAGAAGCTAGCTGTGGAACGAATAGAAGACTGGTGTGCGATAAAACGAAAGGGCTTCATCAACGGCTACGTTTTATGGTGGGGTCTGGGGGAAACGTGAGTCACAGAGCCAAGGCCGTTGCAGTCAGAGGGAGGCTGCTGATATGCGTCCCCCTTGGAGTTCAGAAGGGCATCAATTCGAGTTCGAGGAGCGCGATGCTGCGTGCTACGATTGTTGCTGCTGTTGTGTCTGGATTGTGACTCTTAATGTCGTCTGCCCTTGTTTTCCCACCCCAGAAAATTTCATTGGTCCATTAGTGCCTGCCCTGTCGCGCGGTGCGATCGGCCCAGCCCACCTCAGGTACCGGACGGACCACTCCCGCCAGAGCGTGAACGGCGTAAAACGATCCAATGGACCTGCGGGTGGAATAGAAAAAAAAAAAAAAAAAAAAAAAAAAAAAAAAGAAGGGGAAAGTGACGGAAAATTTAATTCGCCGACAGACACCCCTGGCCCCCGCGGGCCCGGTCCCGTTCAGATGCATTTGCTGCAGGGATTGGTCGGTGCCCCGCCAAAATTTCTCCAAACTGATTTTCACCGAGCGTCGACCAGGTCTCTGATTTCGACTTTTTCCCGGCACCTCAGCACGTTGCGAACCGCTAGACTACGACGGCATTTTCCCTCCTTCCCTCAACCGAGCCCACGATACCCGTCACAACCGCATCGTTCAACGAATAATTAGGCATGGGCTTCTCCAAGCCGGGCAGGTCCATGACGGCCTCGCTCTCGACCAAGACCTCCAACAAGCTCAAGCGCAAGGAGCTCTACGTGCTCAACAAGAAGGACAAGGACAAGGAGCAGCGCGAGAGGCGCTTCCGCCGGAAGAAGGAGGAGGACAAGGACCCCGAGCTCAAGGCCCAGCGCCTCGCCAAGAACCAGCCAAAGACCCTCGACCAGAAGCGCGTGTGGGACGATGTCGACGACGACAGCCTGGGCATGCAGGTGGACGTGGAGAAGCTCAAGAGGCGGAGGATAGAAGAGGAAGAGGCGGCGCAGAACGCGGAGCTCGACCGCGAAATCGACGAGGAGGAGGGCGACGACAGTGACGCAGACAGCATGCTGGCGTCGGACGACGAGGACGACGAGGAGGCGGCGGAGGCAAAGAGGGCGGAGCGCGAGAGGAAACGCGAGGAGAAGAAGCGCGCGCGCAGAGACAATTCCACGGCGCCCTCAACAACCAGCACAAACCTCGACCTCACGCCGTCCTCCCTCGCCCTCAAATTCCCCATGCTCTTCACCGACACCCCGCCGCCCGTTCCCAAGGTCCTCCTCACCACCTCCCTCAACTCGACCCTCCACCACGAGGCCAACATCTTCCGCTCCGTCTTCCCCAACGCCACCTACGTCCCGCGCTCCGCCCACCGCTTCGGCCACAAGTACTCCCTCCGCGAGATCAGCAAGTTCGCCGCGAACCGCGACTACACCGCCGTCGTCCTGCTCAAGGAGGACCAGAAGAAGCTGACGGGCATGAGCATCGTGCACCTGCCCGCCGGCCCGACCTTCACCTTCAGCATCACCAACTTCATGGAGGGCAAGAAGCTGCCCGGCCACGGCAACCCGACGAACCACTACCCCGAGCTGCTGCTCAACAACTTCAAGACGCCCCTCGGCATGCTCACCGCCGCCCTCTTCCAACGCCTTTTCCCGCCCCAGCCGGAGTTCGAGGGCCGCCAGGTGCTGACGATTCACAACCAGCGCGACTACCTCTTCTGGCGGCGCCACCGCTACGTCTTCCGGGAGAAGCGCGAGACGGAGAAGAACATTGTCACGGCGGAGGGCAGCGAGATGAAGGGCGTCGAGGGCATCCGTGTCGGCCTGCAGGAGGTCGGGCCCCGTTTCACCGCGAAGCTGAGGAGGGTGGACAAGGGTATTGGAAGAGCCGGCAGCGAAGGTGACGACGCGCAGCCGTGGGAGTGGAAGGCCAGGATGGAGAAGGACCGGAAGCGCTTCAACTTGTAGCCGATGTTCATCTGGAGAACGAATCGCAAGAGTCAGATGCAATTTCTTGCATGGTATTTGGTCAGGGACTACCCCGAATGGCGTTTTTCTGTTGCATTACATAGAGGCCGTATCAGACGAATTGGAGCAGAGTTGGGTGTCATGTCTCGGACCGATGAGAGAAAAAAAGTTATCAATTCATTGTTTGTGTATAAGTTCGACCATCATGTTCCCCAGACGCCGAGCCGTGAAAGGTTTGTTTTCACATAAGAGGTATCATCCATAGTAGACCCTTTCTAATTCCCACAGACCCCCAATCTACAGAACGCCGTCATGTCCTGCGCTTCAAATGCACAATAAGTAGAACAAGTTATAAAATGACGCAAGCCGCGCATGTCAGAGATCTATTTGCCCTGTTGCTTCTGGTGCTGGAGCATGACGACAGAGTAGCTGCAGTTGATTAGCCGCATGCACATGGTCGCTGTAGGTTACTGAAGAACTCACCCGACAATGCCACCAATGGCAACGAAGACACCCAGGACCGACTTGTCACCGATGGCACGACCGGACACCATCCAGCCGAGAGCGACAATAGTACATGTCTTGAGGTGGCCGACAACGGTACTTGAAACGGGGCCGGTTTGGGCGATGATGAAGAACTGGGAAATGTTGATGAGAGAGGCAAAAGCGCCGGACTGAGCGAATTAGCAGTTAACCTCGAGGGTCTCAAAATAGCTCGACTCACCATGCCAATCATGAGCCAGCGGTTGCCGGGGACGGTCATCCAGTCGGGGAACGTGTCGACGAAAGGAATGACATAGAGCAACAGGAAGGAGGCAATGGGCGCCTGGTTGTACAGGAGCTGCATGCTGGACATCTGGAGCTTGCGGTGGTAGCTGGCAATCCAGACGGTGTAGAGCGACGACGCAAAGATGCCAGTGAATGCGAAGAACACGCCTAGGCTGGAGGTCGTCTTGATCTTCGAGTCCGAGGTGGGGAGAGAGTCATAGTAAGAGACCATTCCGACGCCAAGGCAGGCTGGGATGAGAGCCAAGATCGCATTCCTAGGCAGTGTCGCCTTGTACAGAACGAAATTCATGAGGGCGACAGTCGGTGTCAAGAGAATGCGGGCGATCTGATAAAACGTGACGGAAGAAAATGCCAGCGACAAGTTCGGCAGAATGACGTTCAGGCACATGGCAATAGACAGCGGGAGGAGGTCCCTGATCGAAGCCCGGCGCGGGGTGAAGTAGGCGAACGTAGGTCGCGAGAGAATGTGAAGCGTGAGGAAAGTGACGAGGAAGTGGAAACTCGCAAAGGTGAGCTGGCACAGCTTCCATTGCGGGTCGGAGAAGATGGCCTTGTTCGTGAAAACCTGCTCCAAATGTCAGCATACGCGATTCCCTCGGCACTGGTTTCTCCAAACTCACGATTCCAATGGTGGCCAAGGTGTTTACGACCATCCATACAACGGCGCCGGCAAAGCTGGACTTTGCCTTCCGGGGCTCCTCCTTCTCATTGCTTGAAGGCAGAAGCTTCTCATCCTCTTCAGCATCGGCAAGCCTCTCCTCGTCGTTGAGCGACTTGAGGTTCTGCACGCTGTCCTCCATCGGATCCAGCTTGGTGAGCTCGTGAAGAGTCGCGGTTTCGGTGGAGGAGGAGGCGAAGGACCCCGCTCGTTCTGTGCGCTGGTTGTCGGCCATTGTGAGATTCTGGTGGATTGAGAGAGAGTGGTTAATGAAACCGCGAGAGTGGGCGACGATGGGTGATTTTGGGGCGTGGGTGGTGCGGATCGCTGATCATCGACGGGTTGGCGGTCCTTTTTCAGTCAACCATGGAGCGCTCGACAGCGGTTACACGAAGGGAGTCTCGGGCATGTGTTGGAATGCAGCCAAGGGAGAAAACTCGTCTTGTCAGATTCCGGAGACGGTCGCGCGGAATTTACGGAGAGGAGTGACGGGTGCAAATATAATGATACACATGGAAAGGTCCGAGGCGTTCTTCTTGCCAGGTCTCGGCGGGCGATGGTCGCACCTACCTAGTACCCCGGGCTGAAAGCGGCAGGGGTAGTATAGTGGAGGGCAGGGGCAGGGGTCTGGGACGTGGAAGGTGGGAGAGGGAGACGACGCAAGTCCCTCGCCGGTCCACCGTCCCTGGGAACCTATGTCTAAGGTAGGTACCTAAGGTACCTCGCACACCACAGGCACGCTGTAAGGGCAGGGAAGGGGAGGGGCAGGACGGGCGGCTGCGACTGAGGGAGGTCCTGAGGCGGGCAGGGGCCAGAGAGGGGGATTAGCACGTTGGCACACTGGCACGCAAGCTCCGGCGCTCATCAGGCCTGTCCGTCTCCTCAGGGCTCTCCTCCATCCAAAGCTAAGCCTTCCGCTGCCTGCCCTGGTCTCGCCTTTTTTATTTTCGCCCTAGGAGCCCTCGACGGAACATGGCGACTTGGCCGCCGTCCGCGTCCCTGGGATTTGGGGATTTAGGTAGGGCTTGTTGAGACGGACGGGACGGCGGCAATGGGTGGAAGCAGGCAAGGCAAGCAATCGTCAGATTGGGGGCAAAGAAATGGAACTCGCACCAACGCGCGAAATACAAGCGACGGCAAATAGTCTGACGGCACCATCCCCTCTGGCCACGTACTGCTCGCTGCTAAGGTAGAGACCAACGGCACAAGTGGAAGTCACAAAAGAAGTAACGCACCGCCCGGCTAATATGGTACGGATACTTACCCTGGATCGCCATCACAGACCGCGCGCCAGACCCGAAGCCGACTGCATCGAGTCGTCCCTGGAGACAGGCTCTTGGGCTCTGCCGTCGGCTGTAGAGACTGGCTCCCCATCATGGCTTGTTGATTGGCGTCCACGGCGTCCCGGGTTTATTTTGCTTCTCCCAAATTCCCAGCTTGTTTGCCCACCCGAGGGGGCTTATTAGGTTCGTTCGTTTTCGACGCCCAAAACATATGTCTCCCAGCAGCAGGCTTCCTAGCAGCAGGCTAGCGCCAAGCCACTAGGAACTCGTAGACTTCAGCCCCTCTCCAGCCCAATCACCGCCTGGATCCACGAGAGCCATCTGCAAGACTTGTTTGCTGTGCCCATCAAATCTGCAACACTCAGGATGGCAGCCTGAACCTGATCCGTGGTACCTTACAGTACGCGCAAGACACCCGCTCAGATGTCGCCGTATCGTCTGGTCTCTGGGATGGTCCTTTTACACTATTGCGCCGCAGGACTGCGCAGGACAACCGCAGGGCGGCAAGCGGTTTGGCGCAATACGAGACCACCACCTTCTAACCGCCCCCCCGGCCCCCATCAGCGTAAACCATGAGATCGACGAACGCAGCCTTGTTGTGTTCCTTCACTTTGCATCTGTAGGGGCGTCCAAGGTAAACCTGAACCGCCATGCCCCCGGCTCGCGCTTGAACAGACGGAGACGGGGCCTGCCACTGTCTGGCAATGCGCGAGAACACCGGGCTGTCCGACAACCGCCCCAACTCTCTCTAATTGTTCTCTCTTTCGCTCTCGCAGCCATCCCAGTGAACCTTCAGTGATCTGATCCAATGTGGGCACACGTCACCATGTGGACCGTGGCCACTCGGCCTTGACACAGAGTTGGTTTCGACGGAGCAACCGGCCAATTCTGACCCAGGATGACCGCGTCTCTGACAGTGCCGTCCTCCTGGGTTGAGTCGAGTTGGGTGATCCGGTGCCTTCGGGCTGGACTGTCCCCAGCAAATCGAACACTTCCTTCCTGTCGACTCGTCGAATAAAGTTTGACAGAGAACAATTAACAATTAACTCCTAGATTGGAAGGTTTGCTCTCTGAGACAGCGAATCTCCAAAAGCCAAGCGGCAGTGGTACTGCCAAGCGCCCTGCTTCAGGCCTTCGTCCCTGTCACCATTCACTGCAAAACGTCTCTCAGCCCGTCCATCGAAAGACACCTGTGTCTTGGTCGCTGTCGCACTTCATTCAACCAGTGCAACAGCATGCCATAACAGCACGGCACGCCTCATCCGCCCGTATATCCGTCTGCTCCACCCACCGTTTGGCCTCAAACTGTCACGGTTGGCCGTTGACAAGAACCTCTAATGTCTAGGACATGGGATGTTGAATCGCTTCACCAGAGAAGTCTAGAGTACCTACCGCCACGCGGTGGCCCCAAGTCTACTTGCGAGAACAGCGCGGTGAAGAAGACTTGGCATCACCGCCTCTCGAGAATTCGCCATGTCCTGATCCATGATCTTCAATGCCCCTGCGTCAATCTCATCTGAAGACGGCAGCAGCATGCAAGCCCGCACCGCACCGCCAGCGGGACGGGGTCTCTCGATGGACGTGGTGGTGGCTCCCTTGGTGGCCAAATTTAGCTTCTCTTGACTTTATTGTCGGGGCTTGGAAGCCCCCCATTGCTCGCTCCGGCAATCAATCGTCGGATCATCTGGCGCATATCCCTCGCGATGAACATGTCAGTGGTTGCGTGGAATCTGATTACCGTTCACTCCGTGCCTCGCTGGGATAGGCCAACGTTTCCCTTGCCTTGCGAGAATTCACGTTGGAGCGTTTCAGCATTCCCCGGACACCACGAGGCTGTGTGGTGCGTGGGCCAATCCGAGATATGGAGGGAAGAGTGTGGTAAATGTGAGCACCACATTCTTGCGCGGAAGACCCCCACAGGACCATCTCAAGCCACAAGAGACGCGCAGCCGCCCTCCCCGGTCTCGACGGCGCGCCCGCGCGTGCTGCCGGAGCTGGCGAAGGCTCTGGCCATCACGGCTCCACGTCGAAGCTGCCGGGCGAGTGGGAGCCCGGGCTAACATGCTCCGCCCGTCTTCATCCAATAGATGACCATAGGCCGACTACAAATTCGTCAGCGAGTCCGTGAACGTCGACGGAATGGCGACCGAATCCAATGTTTACGCCGTCCATGTCTGTCTGTGGCGTCCGTCACGGGCCGCTCAAGAACTGGTCTTGGAGGGCACCATGCATGTCGTATAAACACGGTGTGGCCCTGTCGCGCTTACCGCAGGCTCGGGCGCATGGTCCATGCAGATAATTGCCAGGAAGCAGTTCGACGCTGATGGGTTACACGCAGGGTTGGAAAAAATACTACTAGTATTTAGTACTAGTCTAGTCTAGTACTAGTAAGTCTAGTATTAGTAGGGCAAAAATTGGACTAGTCTAGTATTAGTATTACTAGTTAAATACTAGACTAGTATTAGTATACTACTAGTATACTAATTAGTATAAAATATACTATTTATAGTAACTTTTTTACTATAAATAGAATATATACTTATATTATTCTAAAAATTCTAAAAAAATTCTGAAAAATATTATTAAATTATTTATAGTAGTATATATATTATAAATTAATATTTATAATATTATTTCTTTTAGTTTCTTTAATATTCTTTTAGTTACTATTACTTTTTATTAGTTTTTAGAAGTTCTTAGAAGTTTTTATAATATACTACTAATAGTAACTATAACTATAGCTATAATAAAGCTATTATATAAGTAAATATATACTTATATATTAATAATCTATTAGTAATACTATATTATTAATAGAATTCTAATAGTTTCTATATACTTCTTCATCTTTCTAGAAGCTTCTGCTTAGTAATACTATATTATTAATATTAATAATACTTAATTAGTTATTATTAATACTTAATTATATATTATTAATACTAATTAAGTATTAGTAATACTATAGAAACTAATAGAAAGTAATAGAATTTTTAGCTAACTATAAAACTAAGCTTCTCTTTCACCTTAAAGCTTTATTTTTCTTTCTCTCTTTATACTAATAAGTATAACTATACTATTAACACCTTTTATTACAACCTCTTTAAAGTACTATTTATATTCTTATAAAAGAAATATTCTTTTATAATGGATTCTTTTATTATGGATTCACCTAGTAGGGCTTCTAGCCCTCCTCTTACTCAGTCTACTACTAATATTAGTAGTAGTACTAACCTTACTAGTAATAAATTTAAGGACTCTTTATATAATAAAGAGGACTATAAATTAGAAGCTAGTAAGGCTTATATCTTTGAAAATGAGTTATTTATTAGGTCTCTTTTACCTATTAATTATAATAAGGAAAGAGAAATGAAGATAACTTGTACTATATAAGTAAATATTTTATTATATATATACTTATATAGTAATAACTTATTCTTATATAAGTTATTACTATATAAGTAAATATATTTATATATTATTTATATTAATACTAATATAATTATAGGTGTAATAAAAGCTAGAATGTAAAGATAGAAGGTTTTCAAACTTCTAACTTTACTAAACATTATAGAACCTCTCACCCTACTATTGCTTATAATGAAAAATCAGAAAAAAGTCTTAAAAAAAGTAAGTATTTATTAATTAATATTATTATTATATATATACTAACTTTATACTATAGAATCAGATATAGTATTAAGAGAGAATCCTTTTTCTATTATAGAAAGTAGAAAAAGACCTCGAACTAGTACTATTATAGAATTTACAGAAGAAGAGGCTTCTTTAAAGATTTTAAATCTAATAGTAGAAAATAATTTATCTTTTTCTATATTAGATTCTAAATCTTTTAAAGACTTATTAAACTATTATAATAAGTAAGTTAACTTTTTATATTTAATATATTTATATATATACTAATATATATTTAGGTCTAATCCTATTTTAAATAGGCATAAAATTAAGGATTTACTTAATATTACTTATAGTAGATTTTTATCTATTATAGATAAAGAAATCCTAGAAAATATTAAAAGTTTAGGAAAATTTTCCTTAACTTTAGATATATGGACTTCTAAGCCTTAAGATGCTTATTTAGGTATAATACTTAGCTATATTAATAGCAATTTTAAGCTTATATATAAGCTTATAGGTAAGTAGATACCCTTTATATATATAAATATATATATAATACTAATATATATATAGTATTTAAAGACCTTAAAGAAGCTTATACTGGTCTTTATTTATATAAAGAGGTTTTAGATTCTCTTAATGAGTATAGTAATCTAAAGTTAGATTCTATCTTTAGGTAAGTATATCTTATACTTTTTAAAAGAATATATACTAATTATAATATAGTATTACTAGAGATAATGCATCTAATAATAATACGTTTTTAGATTCTTTTAAAGATAACTATAAATTATCTTTTAATAAAGAGTTTAAAAACGATATTAGATATATTGCCCATAATATTAATATAGTAGTACAAGATATATTAAGAGATTTTATATCTAATACTACTATAGAAGAAAAGTTATTAAATTATACTAATAGAAATATTAGTATAATTAATAATAATCTAGCAGTAGAAAATAATATTTTCTCTAAAACAGATAATCTTTTAAGTAGTAAGTATTATATTATATATATATATATATATTTACTAATACTTTTATAGGTCTTATTAATCGTATACGCAAAATCTGCATTATAGTTAAATATACTAGCAAAATTAAAAGATTATTATTAGAAGGTATAAATAGAGCTAAAAGATCAGGCTCTTTACTTTCTAATTATAAAAAAACAGTTATACCTATAGGTAAGTAATATATATATATATAATTATTTATATATACTAATAATATTATAGATAATTCTACTAGGTGGAATTCTACTTATAATATAATTAATACTACTCTAGAGCTAAAAAAGCCTTTAGAGTATATTTTTACTTATATTAGTAATAAAGAGTTTAAAAAGCTCTTTTTTACTAAAAGTGAATTTAAGGCTTTAGAAGATTTAAAATCTATTTTTGAAATCTTTTTAAAGCCTTCTATTCGCTTACAATCTCAGCTTTATATTAACTTAAATAAAAGCTTTTTATATATTTATAAAATATATAAAAAGCTTAATGAGTTAATATTAAAGTTTAGAGAAATAAAAAATAGACTACCTGAGTTAGTAAGTATTTAATATTTATTTCTATATATTTATATACTAATATTCTTTTAAGCTGCTTATTATACTATCTTATTAGATAGTTTAACTACAGGCGTAGTTAAATTATCTACTTATTTTGATAAGAAGCTAACTGCTTCTAATATTAATAAGTATAAGCCTCATATACTAGAGATGATTTTAAACCCTAGAATTAAACTATTACATTTTAAATATAATAGTTTATTATATTATTACTATAATATAGAGGCTGATATTATTAATATATTAAAAGAAGAATTTAAATTATAAGTATATACACTTATTATTACTATTATTTATTAAATATATACTAATTATACTTAAGGTTAAAAAAGAAAAAGAAGAAGTTGAATCTGATGAAGAAATATTAAATAATAATATTATTAATAATTTAGATTCAGAAAATGAGTTCTATATTAGAACAGAAAATATAGAACTAGAATATATTGCTTATTTTTGAGAGCCTAATGCTTATCCAAACGTAAGTTATTTTATTATATTTAATATTTATTAATATTATACTAATTATTACTATAGATAGATCCTTTAGTATATTAGAAAAATAATTCTACTATTTTTCCTATATTAGCTATTATAGCTAGAAGATATTTAGGAATTCCTTCTACTTCAGCTCCAGTAGAAAGAGTATTTTCTGTTTCTAGTAATATTATTACTAGAAATAGAAATAAATTACACCCTTCTACTGTAAAAAGATTAATTCTTTTAAAGTATTGGAAAATAGATTCTTTAAAAGAATTAGAAGAAGTATATAATATTATAGAAGCAGAAAATATAGGAGAAGAAGAAGAAGAAGAGGAGTAAAAATAGTATATATATAGCTTTTAGTTAGATTATATTTAATAGGATTTTTTTTAGAATTATTTTTAATATATTTTATATATAATATTTTATTATACTTTTTTTAAGATTTTTTACAAAATATTATTAAAAAATAATATTATCTTTAATATTATTAATATCTCTAAGTTTTTTTAAGTACCTCTGAACAATCCAGCTAATTAGAAGCTAGGATTAATTACTTTACTATTAATTAGCTTATTTTGCTACCTTTAATACGTATTATTAAATATTAACGCATAAGCGTTTATAAGTAAACGTCTAAGTTAAAACTAACTTTTAAGTACCCCTGAATAATCTAACCAATCAGAAGCAAGGAAAAATAAGTACCCCTAAATTGTTATTTAATTTATATAGTTATTAATTAATAGAAAATAATAATTAATCTTCTTTCTAATTCTTTTAATATTACTTTTAATAAAGTAATACTTTTTAATACTTTAATTAGTAATATATAAATATATATTAATATTATACTACTAATATATACTATAAAATAAAATAAATATATATAATTAACTTACTTTTAATATATATAGCTTATATAATTAAAAAGGAATTTTTTTATTTAATTACTAATTAGTATACTAGTACTAGACTAGTATAGTACTAGTATGGGCCATACTATACTAGTCTAGTACTAGTACACCCCCCTACTAGACTAGCCTAGTATTAGTATGGCCCATACTAGACTAGACTAGACTAATTTCCAACCCTGGTTACACGTGTGGCTTGGCGAAGATGACAGACGACGTTTAGGAGGTCGTAGTTGCGACCCCGATCTATCTGAACATTAGCATGTTGGGTGAACATTCCTTCGCCCCTGATATTAAAGTGGCTATCTTTCTCTCCCTGCGGACAGGTGTCCTGAGCTCATCCGAGGGTGGAAAAAGCACATCAGAGACTTGGCGGCAGTCCATCCCTTCCGTAGGAAATAGCAGACGAACGAATGGTGCGGCTGGCCAGATGAGACTTAGTGGACGTCCCAGAGGCGTTCGTCGACTGCGACATGCCACGGCTGAGGCGAGCTGAGACCTTGGTTTTCCGATGGTTCGAAGGAACTGTACTGCACTACCAGCAAGCTATCAGCGAGAACTCGTTGGTGGCCACAGCGGGCGTAGAAAGCGTCCAGTGGCTAGAAGGAAGACGTACGTAGTCGTTCTCCCTAGCTTCAATTAGCTTGCGCGGAACGAAGGGGACCCATTCCATTGGGAGTCTCGGTTAGATTGGGGTTGCATCTGTCAAGCGTGCGGCATCTCAAGATAGAGCGGCTCCTGGCGGTCGTGGAAGGTTAAGGGTCTCTCGGTCCTGTCGCTCGTAGGGTGACGACGGGAGCGCAGGAACTACCGATGGAAAGGCGCCTGGTGCTAGAGGCGGGGATACGTACCTCCCGTCGGCAGTCCAGAGTGGTCCAGGTCCAGTTGCCCCCAAATAGGAAATACCAATGGTGGGCACTGGAGGCCGAGGACTCGAGTCGCCGCAGTCCACACGAATCACGATTAATTAGGGATGCTATGTAGCTTCATTTCCAATTTGGCTTGATTTCGACGTGCACAGCGACACGCAGCATCGGGCGCTAGTGGGCAGGAAGGCTATCAGCTGTCCTCCCAAGCCACGGGTGACATGACACGACATGGTGACAGATGTTAATGGACATGGAATGGGGAGTGGACACCTGGAGTGGTGGAACGGCAGTACGAAGGTCGCGGCCAAAAGTATTCGTACATCCCCACTTTTAATCACAGTGCGGCCAACCAGAGGCCGGCTAAACTTCGGCGCTAGCGCCTCCAACTGCCCCTCCACCCTACCTCAACGTATGCAGCTAATTTTATCACCACTACGATCGCAAAAAAATGCTGAATTTTTGCTGCACTACTAAAAACACCTTGCGTAATGCAAATATCACACTTTTGACGTTATATTCAAACTCTCTTACCCTCTTTTACTTAGAATACTAATTTTACCTGTCAAAATTGCTGTTATTATTAATTTCTGACCATTCTGCCTCCTCAGCATGGCATGCAGCGCAGCTGCTAGCCCTGCGATCTAAGTTGAGATTATTAAGCCTATTAACTACCTCCTGCTACAGATTATTATTATTCACTACTACTTCATTTAGTATAGCTAAAAAAGCATCAATCTTAGCATGCAGAGTTGCTTCTTCTGCTGCTATTAATGCTGGTAAGTATGTACCTTCTTTATATTTATTGCTTCCCTTCAGCTGAATTACTTATTAAATATTCTATTAGATTTACTCTATAAAATGCTGTAACTTCTTAAGTAGGAAGTTTTTCTAATTTACTTTCTATATTTAAGTTAATCTCTAGCAGCTGTTAATATTAATAAGCTTTTGCTATTGCTTTAGATATACTTATAGAGGCTTAATTGCTGAGAGATCTAATAAATTTACTAGCTATATTATGAGGATTATTTCTAACTTTGCCTACAGCTTATAGTTTCAATATAAGGTGTGAAGGCTAGCATTATCCTTTTATGCTATTATATCTAGGCAGATATGTTGCTGTTGCTTAATAAAAGGTATAAAAAGTAGCCTCAGAATAATATACTGATATTAATATCAGTTAATACTGCCTTTTTTTAAGCCTCTCTCTATTACACCAGTTTTAGCAGTATATCTCTACTGTTTAAGCCTTAAGGGCTTTCTTTTTAAGCTAGCTACTCTTATAACCTCTATAGCTTTCTATTTTACTCAATCTGTTGCCTTATAGCAGTTGTTATATCAGTTTATCTACTGCTAAAGTTTCTCTCGCTCTTTTTTTATTTTCTGTTGCTATATATAGCAGGGTTTAACCTTATGCTAATAAAAGCATTCTTAAAATATAAATTTTTGCTAGCCTTTCTATTTATATCTAATGATATAATAGTGAAAGGTTTTATGAGGTTTCTGCTATACCTTCTGCTTGCTACAGACTGCTCTTAATACTATAGAGGTCTTATCGCTCTATATAACCCTCTTCTAGTCTTTAATTATTTAGGAATTATACTATAGTGCCTACTGCAGTTACACTTTCTTTTATTAGTTATTTAAGCTTAGCTTAGTTGTTATTTTAATACTATAGAAATGCTTGCTTTTAAGGTATTAATATATAGTTTGCTAACTAATTAAAAAGTTATTCTGAATAAATATATAGCAGATTATATTAGCAATTTGCTATATAGAGTACTGCTTAGTTGATGAATTTTTAGTTAGAATATCTAAGATTAATACCTTTAATTTATTAATAATAACTAATAAGCGCTTATATTAATAGCTGTTCTTAATATATATATTAAGTATAATATCTTCTAACTGCTATCTTTAATCTATAGCTTTTTTATATATTAAGTTAAATATGCTATAAAGTATATTAAAATCTCTGCAGATCTTAGCAATTATCAAGCTGCCTAACGCTTAGAAGGCTAAAATTGAGGCCCTAATAGCAATATCTTATTCTTTTGACTTTACTAGCATTATGAAACCAGGCATATATAGTGGCGTTAGTAGCGCTTAGTTTAAGGTAAGGGTCTCCCCCCCTTTGAAGCTGACCTCTGAACGGGATGTTGGTGTTAAAATGATGGCGTAGGCTAATTTTTGGTTAGGGCATCCTCGATTTAACGTACCGATATTCCCTCCAAAACAGGAAAAAGATCGACTACAGTCTCTGCGGCCCAAACCCCACCAATACTCGCACGGCGACATGGGGCCCCTGATGTACGAATACTTTTGGCCGCGACCTTCGTACTCTGCGGTGTCGATGAATCTCATCTATTTTGCTCTGCATTTTATTATACTTATCGACGAGTATTATTGTCGTCCATTCTGCCCGCAATGGTAGGTTATTTTGGTGTCGAGGCGAGTAGGGGTGCGCGGCATTGTAGTGTCCCTGAACCTGAACCTGGCGCGGACGGGTAGACGGCCATTCCATGTCCAGGTTGCCCTTGATCGGCCCCCGGTACGCTGCGAGGGGAAGAGAAGGGGACGAAGAAAAAGAAAAGAGGAAGCGAAAGAGATGACGCCGGGCAGCAAACAGTGCCTGCGGTGCCTCACAAACACAGCGAGCGTCATGTTTCAAAGTGTTGCTTCCTTGCCAAGACCCTCTGGGAGTCCACCCCCACCATCCACTCTCCAGCTCCAACAGGCCAATCACGGCCGGCCTCATCGCTGCTAGACCTGAAGTCGGAGAGAGCAGCCCACCTCCCACCCGGACGGGCTGGCTAGATCGGTACAAAGTGTGAGAGAGTTGGTGAGGAGCGGTTCTCAATGGCCGCCCCCAAGCACTCGGCGCCATTCATTCACCCGCACGCGCAACCCGCAATTCCACTGCACTGCAGCCAGCTTGTTGATTACACTTGAGGTGTGGTTTCCAATAGCACCCCGCGCCTGCTCGCGCCTGCCCTGCACTTTATTGGAGTCTCGTCCCGTACCTTACCTAGCTGCAGTCGTAATCGCATCGCAGCCACCTCTCAACAGCACGTGTACCTGCCCAGCCTACCCAGCTGTATCCAACAAGCTCCGTCCAGCCCTCTGCATCACGCAAGCTGCACCACAGAGACCTCTTCAAGCTCGTCGCCAAGTACCTCCTCCAGCTCGGCCCGGTACTTTGTGCTCTCTATTCAGAACGACCCGACCTGTTCCTGGCCTGCTGTTCCCCAGTCGAGCTTACGCCAATCATCTCCATCGAGCAGCCCTTGCTGATCTGTCCACCGGCCGACTCATCTCACCTTGGCCCCCATTGCTATTAGCAGAAGCTACCAAAGTGCCCGTACCAAGTACCGCACCGTACCCGTCGTCCCTCCTCTTACACACCACTCCATCTCTCTCACACACACCAAAAGAGGTGCAAGACTACAAGTACTTTACTTGCGCAGCCAGCCCTGCGTCGCATGAGGGTGCTGTGCTTCGTGCGGCCTGCCGACTCTCTATCTGAACTCTGACCTGTCATTCTTGCAGACTTAAAAAAGGTGGCAGGTGTCCCGGCTGCCCAGTTCTCGCCCTTCACATCCTCCGTGCCACACCGATCTCCACGTCTGCAGATTCTCGACCCAAAAGATCCACGGACCGACTGACGACAGAGTCTCGGCCGAACATCTGAAATTCTTCCTCATACCATTTCGCGCCCTTCCATTATTCGCTGAGAGTGCGATCCCACCTGGCCTGCTGACCTCAGCGAATCCCGTCTCGCGAACCGCCCAACCCACCCCCGACCACCGACCACCGTGGCCCACGCCGAACATCCCTTGCCTCAGCGCGACTCGGGTGGGGTGAGACAGGTCGGGCACAGATCGCCAATGGCCTCGCTCTAGACAGCGATAGGGATATCCCATATCTGAGGTAAGATTAATTCCCCGACAGGAGCGTGTCTTGCGTGTGGGCATCCAGCTTAAAGTGAGTTTAGGGCAGCCTTCACCTCCCTTGAAAGGGCAGCTTGCTCTGCGTATTTGTAGCTACATCTCGCCCGAACTGACTCGCTGCTTACCACGAACCTCAAACCTTCCTTGAGCTTCCCCGACACCAAATAACCTTCAACCTCCCACACACTCTCGGAGCTTCATCGCAAGAGACCACATTTATCCACTGTCAAAATGACTCAACTCAACGGTCAGAACCGGCAGCAGGCCAGTAAGCATCGCCCAAACAACATGTCTCCATCGCCATCACCCAAACTGACCAATTCAGCCTACAGCAATGGCCACCGCAAGTTTTTTGAGGATGTCGGTGTATGGAAGGACGCTCCCCTTCTCAAGGGAAGCACCAAGTTCGAGCCTCTGCCTGATGTCAAGAACATCATGATTACCGGTGGTGCAGGCTTCATGTAAGTTGCGGTCTTGGCGTTGAGCCTTATCAGTATCTCGCCCGCGGCACTAACAAATCCCTCAGCGCTTGCTGGCTCGTCCGTCATCTCACTCTCACTTACCCTGATCATTACAACATCGTCTCCTTCGACAAGCTGGACTACTGCTCGTCCCTCAACAACACCCGTGTCCTGAACGAGAAGTCCAACTTCACTTTCGTCCACGGCGACATTACCAACCCTACCGAAGTCGTCCAGTGCCTGAAGAGGTACAAGATCGACACCATCTTCCACTTCGCCGCTCAGTCACACGTCGATTTGAGCTTCGGTAACTCTTACGGATTTACACACGCCAACGTCTACGGCACCCACGTGCTGTTGGAGAGTGCCAAGAGCGTTAACATCAAGCGTTTCATCCACATCTCCACCGATGAGGTCTACGGTGAGGTCAACGACGATGACGATGACCTCCTTGAGACGAGCATTCTCGCCCCCACCAACCCCTACGCTGCCAGCAAGGCTGCTGCCGAGATGCTGGTTCAGTCTTATCAGAAGAGCTTCAAGCTGCCTGTCATCATCGTCCGCAGCAACAACGTCTACGGACCCCACCAGTTCCCCGAGAGTGAGTATGCTGCTCAGCGTAAACTCATCCGAAGCTGACCTTGTCCCAGAAATCATTCCCAAGTTCTCATGCTTGCTGAACCGTGGTCAACCTGTTGTCCTCCATGGTGATGGTAGCCCCACTCGCAGGTACTTGTTCGCCGGAGATGCTGCCGATGCTTTCGACACCATCCTCCACAAGGGCCAGATGGGCCAAATCTACAACGTCGGCTCATACGACGAGATCTCCAACATTGACCTGTGCAGCCATCTGCTGAAGGAGATGGGTATCCCCCATGACACAACGGAGGAGTTCAAGAACTGGGTCAAGTACACCCACGACCGCCCCTTCAACGACCACCGCTACGCTGTCGACGGCACTAAGCTGCGTCAGCTTGGCTGGGACCAGAAGACCAGCTTTGCCGAGGGCCTCAAGATCACGGTCAACTGGTACCGTCGCTTTGGCGAGGAATGGTGGGGTGACATCACCAACGTTCTTACGCCGTTCCCTGTCGTCCAGGGCCTGGACGTGTCCGGCGATCAGGAGCCCATCAGCAACTCGCCGCCTACGCCCGAGAACAAGAAGAGGAAGACTGTCGACGGTGTCAATGGCAACGGAAACGGCCATGCCGTCAGGGCCTAGGCTCCGTGAACAAAAACTCAAAACTTACAGGACAGCATGGCTACGGGGCATGAGGGTACACGACGAGACGTCCCGTTCATTATGATGTAAATCTATAGACTTGCGACGCCTGGGACCGGCACGAGGGTTGCATGGCAAATTGCACATGATTTTGGCGCAGATAAGGAGGCATATGGAAACGTACCTATGGAGTTAATCATAGAGATTGAATGATCGGAAATTCAAAGCGATTCACTCAACTGGTGTTCCTCGGTTGCTGTTTGCGTCGTGCCGTCTACTGATCGAACCAGTCAACGTGGGAGTTGAGAGGTCTCAGTAAGCCACTGACGGTTCATCCGGCCAGTTCTGGCGGATGCCGATCTGGCATCGACGGAGACGATTGCCGCCCGGAGCCTATTCGTCAACGGTGTCCAACAGGAGCAAGTAGGCCATGTGGATGGAATAACATGTGAGCTATGACTTCATGTCAACCCAGACCGTGCAGACGCGGATCTGGCCGGGCCACGCGAACCCCCTCTTAGGATCACGGCCACCGTTGGTCGGAACCGGGGCCGATCCGTAAGCGAGGAGGGCTCGTGCAGGCTCGAACGATGGAGTAACGCTCCCGCGGGGATGCGATGTTTGGTTCGCAGCCCGAAGCTGCCCTGATTTTACTGATACGGATATGGTTTGAGTGGTTCCCAGTTTCCTCATGTAGCTCCGTCACCCGTCGCGCCTTGTTTGGCTGCAGTGGTGTTTTTGTCGAGGCGAGGTGGCATCAAGCAAACGGCTGGCTCCATGATTAGCAAGCCAGCGTGACGTGATGATGGGCTTGTGTCTAGTCGGCCGCACTCGTGTAACGGGCGAGGGGCTGCCTGTGCCGCAGGACCTCGTACGGCGAAGGCAGTCGTACTTTCTTTTTTCCTTTCCTTGAGAGGAGGGCTAGAACCACGTTTATTTCGCGCAGAATTACCTAGGGGACTCGAGCCTCACACTCTCCCTTGCCCGGGTGTCCATTCCGACCCCCTCGTTGATTAAGCTCCCCCCCTCTTTTCGCACGATTGCGCGCAGCAGGCTTTCTTTTTTCATCCTGTAGGCGCTGTCGTCGATTGGAGGGAGGGAGGGGAAGGAAGGGCATGAAAGGCCTTGGCCACGGCCCATGCGGGCGGTATTCGCTTCGTTTTGGGAACCACGCAGACGGGTCATCCGTCCGGTGCGTTCCCATTTAAACCCAGCAGCAAGGGGAGGGGGAGTCGGAATCACTGCAAGATTTTTGGAGAAGGAGGAGGAGGAGCGGAGAAACTCGCACTTTTGGCACAGCTATTGCTCCTCGGGTTTGTTTGCTTTCTAACTCCGTACTGTGGCTCTTTCTGTCTCCTGGCTGATATCTGGGCCGGGCTTTGGTTGACGATCGTTCACTTGTGTCCATCGGAGCTGTGTCCGACTCCGCCGCCCGGACGAATGAAACGACGCCGACAAGTATCCGTAGAGGAGACGGAAAACCCCCCGTATTCGATGCCCAAGGGAAGGGGGACCCTTTTTCTTCAGCGGCGTCGATGGGCACAGACTTGCTGCTTGCCTCTCGGTGGTCAGGCTTTCTACCTCCTTTTTCTCTCTTGCCCGACGAATACCATGTTCGCGGCAGACGTAGCCCCCCTGGGTGTTCGAATTGGGTTGGGTGTGCTGGTGAGTCGCTGCCCTGAGTGAAATGACAATCCGCTGCTGTGTGGTGCCTTGGGACTGGAGTTTGCTGGGCAGCGAAGGGTGGGCGGGGAACCGGAGAACCCACATACGGGCCCAGCCACCCCCGTCAGCCGGGCCAACCACGCTGCAGTATCGGAGGTGTAGTGGAGACTCTGGGGCCGGGGGGTTGAACGGTTCTGGGCTCGCATCGGCGGGGGTAGGGAGAGAGGGGCTGCCTTACGTTTTTTCCCCTCGTCCTCGGACTTGGATGGTGAAGAAGAGCCCGTTATCATGGGACGGATGCCTGTGAACCACAGGAGCGGATGCTGCTGGCGGGCCTTTGGTGTCTTGGTCCTTTGGTTAAGGTAGGTAAGGTAGTACTTGAGAGAGAACTGTGGGCGCGAGGACTCCATCGTGCATAGGGGAAGCTGCGCCGGACTGCAGTAGCCTTCGTCCCGTTGGCCGTCCCAAGTGCGTCGAGTCGAATCAGCTTGGCTTCTGGTCTCTTCTCTCATGCAGTTGAGTGGCCCAGACGGAGGGGCTGCTGCGTCTGTTGCATATGTTGGGTGCGACGACAGGGCAGCATGTTGGAGCATAATGGTCGTCTGGCCTGGTATCATTGGCAGAGCTCACCTCACTTTGTGCCGTGTAATATGTTTTGGACGACGCTAATGATTGAGTGACCTTGCAGATGGAGCGACATTATTGCTGCTGTTGACTGTTGCTGTTGTATTCTGACGGAGCACGCAAACGAGGAACGAAAGAAAGACATGCAGCACTGGTAATGCGAATGCCCCATCCCCATTAAGACGCCGTTTATTGACATGGCCATTAGCAACCAGAGGCAGCTCCCGTGGTTCCTCGGACAGCCAGTCGGGCTCTCGTGGTATGTCCACGACCACGTCCACGTCCACGGCCACGGCAGAGGTGCGGCAGTGAAGCAAGCCAACGGCGCATGCCGCCGCCCATCTCACATCCACTTCTTCGGGCGCATCACGGTCCAACAGCCAAAAAAAGCCAAAAGGGACCCTTGAAAGACGCTCTCCACCCTGGACCCGTCCTCGCTGCTCGCTGCTCGCTGCTCCCAATCCATCGCCTCTTTCCACGTCCCATCCCGGCAGCTGTCAGGATCCTGCGCAGCATGCACTGGCCACCGTCACCACACTAGGACCTTTCCCCGGGGGCCAGCCCATTCCTCCTTCAGTTCTGATCCTACCTAACCGTACCTGCCCTGCTCTACGGATACCTTACGCTGCGCTGCGTTGCGTCTTGTCGCCTGATTAAGGTACCGACCTATCCTCAAAACGTCCCTCAGGCCCTACTCCCTCTTTCATTAGAGAGGCCCGTCTTCCTGTCCGTCCCTCTCTCATTCTCCCTCTCTTTTGTTCTTCTTCGCCGCCAAACTCCGACGCCTCCAAAAGGCTTCTCTTCACATTCCACGCCAACCCGAGCTAGGTAGAGAACCAACCAACCGACGGCCCGGAATCGTTCGTCGAAAAATCGAAAGCGCCCGCGCCCGCTCCCCTTCCGTTTGGGGGCCGTCGAATCCACCCGCCCCTTTATTCAAAATAACCACCACTATCAACGCCCGCCTTGCCCGTCCGCCCACCCGCTCGTACCGCACCGCAACCGCAACCGCACCGCACATGCCCCTCCGTCTCTCCCCGCGGGCCATGATATGATTTTCCGGCGCCGCCGACACTCTGCACTGCGATAGGACCTCCAACAGCGGGTGGCACAGACACACGGGTACCGGCCGCCGCCCATGGCCAAGAAGCGGCGCACCAAGAAGCGGAAGGGAACCAGAACGAAACAAGACCCCGCCCAGGGCGCCTCAAGCATGTCCACCACCGACGAGCTCGCCTCGCACTCGAGCGACGGCCTGTCCAGCGGCGTGCGCGAGAGCGAGAGCGCTGCTACCGAGATGACGAGCATCATGAGCACGGAAGAGACCTCCCAGGGCGGTCTCGACGCCGACGACGACTGGAATTCGCAAGAGGAGGAGATTATGGAGGCCGACGAGGAAGACGACGACGACGATAACTTTTCCGTGTTCGCACCCAGCCATTACCCACGACCGAGCGAGTCGCATCGGACCGAGATGCCCTATGGCATGGCTCAGAGCCATCAAGACATGTGAGTGAAACCTGTTTCAGAGAGCCTCGGAGACAATCGCTGACAAAATGCAGGTCGTCAACGCGATCCTTCATGGAGCGAGAGCTGGATTATCAATGGGAAAACGGCCGTCGGTACTGTGGCCCGCACTACCACCTCCCGAACGATGAGTGGGAGATGTGCCGCATGAGCCTGATTCACCGAGTATACCTACATGTTTTTGACGGCAAGCTGAGCACGGTGCCGCTGGAGAACCCGACAAGAGTATTGGATATTGGCACGGGCATCGGCGAGTGGGCGATCGGCATGGCGGACGAGTTCCCAAACTGCGAAGTTATCGGCACCGACATTTCCGCCATCGCGCCCACATCAATACCGATGAACTGCTTCTTTGAGGTGGACGATGCCGAGCTGGAGTGGGAACGCGAGTTGAACTCTTTCGACCTGGTGCATTTCCGCCACATGATGGCAGCGTTCACAGACTGGAACTTCATCTACCAGGAAGCCTACAAGGTCATCAAGCCCGGCGGCTGGATCGAACTACTTGAATGGGATGACCAGCAGGGCTTCAAGAAGTTCTTGTCAGAGTTCCCTCCCACGTCCGAGATACACGAGCTGCAGAGGGACCTCACGATCGCGGGCCAAAAAGCCGGCCGCGCTAGAGGTGTATCACATATGAACCCCAAAATGTTGAGCGATGCCGGATTCACGGACATCAAACTTACAGAACACACGATCCCGATCAACGTTGAGACGGGCGAAGGCAAGCTGTGGTTGATTGTCTGCATTGACGGCTTGGAGGCAGAGTGCCTGAGGCCGTTGACGACGTACATGGGCTGGGAGCCAGACAAGGTCAAGGAGGCGTGCCATAACGTTGCGAAGGAGATGGCCCGTCTGGCGAGAGATCCTATCAAGTCTCACGGGCTGATTGTCAAGGCTCGAGTATTGGTTGGAAGAAAGCCGCTCAATGCGCCGGTGCCGCCAGCGAGAACTTTCCCGACTTCTTTGGACGAGGCGTCAGAAACCGACGATACGGCGAGAGAGGACAACCACAGCAGGCGAAGGGCTGACGAGGACGCATCCGAGGCATAAGCGAGCCTCGTGAATCGTAGTGTGGAGGAAGAGGAGGCAGTTTGGTGTCGTAATTCTCTGACCCCTCTGACCGAGTGACGAACAACTCGGCAGAGCACGAATTATTCTCATACCTTGCATATATCGCGTTTCATACCGGCGGATAGTGGCTGGTCATATTAGCGATGTCATCTAGCATATCTTTTACATATTTTACTCTACTGGGGATTAGGTGGACTAAAAAGAATCACGGTGGTCGAAGTGGATGTTGCGTTGACAGGTCGAAGGTGTATGACGAGCTGTGGTTGTAAGGGCCAGGCGAAGTAGTAGTGTAGCTCGTCGATCAATAAATCACCTCAGCCAGGTGATGCTTGACACCATTAATCCCTTGGAAAACGCTGCAACCAAAGTAAAGTCAAGGTATCGTTGGGTTGATCCCGGACCTACCAACATGGAAGAGTCGTGAGCTCAGACAGTGAGTGTCGGTACGTACCAGAGCTCCCAGGTTGCGGTGGGGGCCGAGGAGAGAGCTCCCTGCCTATGTCATCCTTCCAGGTGTGCGCCATCCAACAGCGACCGACCGCCCGATCGGCATCAACACCCAGCCTCCGAAGAGCTGCATTCCATGCGCATACCCAGCGGGCGACCTCGCCAGCACTCTTGCCAACCCCGACCCGAGCGACGATGACCGTATGACCGCGCCCACAAACCGACCATGGCCCTGAATCCGTCCGACGGCTTCGCCGCCGGCAACGGGGTGCTCGACCTGGACGATGCCGCCGCGTTGCCCATGTTCATCGTCGAGCGAGTCCAGCTGCAGTTTTCCATCGCCGCCGACTTCGTCGCAGCCCAAGTCGCGAACAATGTCCTCGTTCTGGCGCTCTCGAACGGGCGCATCCTTCGCATCGACCTG
This sequence comes from Colletotrichum horii, assembly GCA_027406005.1. Taxonomy (NCBI): domain Eukaryota; kingdom Fungi; phylum Ascomycota; class Sordariomycetes; order Glomerellales; family Glomerellaceae; genus Colletotrichum; species Colletotrichum horii. The sequence goes on along the minus strand of JANVYB010000001.1, from coordinate 2,781,310 downwards.
AACAGGCCCGAAGACATTGATGGTGCGTCACTTCAATGGCGTGTTGTGTGTGTACGATCGCAGGCCCCCCCGAGCTGACTAGCTGTTTGACAGACATCGACCTACCCAAGAAACCCGCCGAAATTGGCGTCATTCGCCGCATGTTCCTCGACCCGACAGCTTCACATCTCTTGATATGCACGGCGCTCGGGGAGAACTACTACCTGCACTCTCAACACAAGCATCCTCGAGCCCTCGCCCGCCTGCGGGGGGTCTCGATCGAGAGCGTCGCCTGGAACCCTTCGCTGCCGACCGCTTCGACCCGGGAGATCCTCCTCGGTGCATCCGACGGAAACATCTACGAGGCATTCATTGAGACGACCTCGGAGTTTTATAAGAAAGACATCAAGCTCAAGAACCTGCACAAGCTGCCGGATGGACCTATTACGGGTCTTTGGGCCGACACACTCCCCGGCCGGCCAGACATGCGGCGGGTTCTGATAGCGACGCAGAGCCGGTTGTTTCATCTGGCTGGCAAGGTCGGCAGCGGCCATGATAGCGGAGGTTCCATCTACACTAAGCTGTTTGAGTCGGAGCAGCCCACGATCCACGAGCTGTCACGCTCGTCTGGTGCTGCCGTGTCTGCGTTGATAGTCTCGCCGGACCCTCCTGACCAGAATCCTTACGAGGACGAGGCACACGAGAGAGCCTACGCGTGGCTCTCGGCACAAGGTGTGTTCCACGGGCAGCTCGCATCCAGTGCGGAAGGGAGCAAGATTTTTGCCGAGTCCAGCATGCTGCCTCGGTCACAGCTTGGCTCGTCCGAGGGGCCAGGCAGACGTAATATGACGGCGGACTTTATTGAGGCGATTGTGCTGACGCAATGGCACATTGTCAATCTCATTGGCGGTCGTGTAGTTGCCACGAACCGCTTGACTGGGCAGGTTGTGTACGACCAAACTGTCCTGGAGCCCGGACAAAAGGCAGTGAGCCTGTGTGTCGACCTGCAGAAGAATACTTTCTGGATGTTTACCAGCCAGGAGATCTTTGAGGTTGTCGTCAACGAAGAGGATCGAAATATTTGGCAGATCATGCTTCAACTACAACAGTTCGATGCGGCCTTGCAACATGCCAAGACGCCGCTGCAGAGGGAAACGGTGGCCACTGCTTATGGCGACTATCTAGTCAAGAAGAGGCAGTTCATGGACGCGGCAGCGGTGTATGGCCGCAGCAACAAGCCGTTCGAGGAGGTGGCTCTGACTTTCATCGATACTGGTGAGCCTGACGCTCTGCGAAAGTACCTCCTGGCTAAGCTGGCCACTCTGAAGAAAGCTGCAATCATGCAGCGGATCATGATTGCTAGCTGGCTCGTGGAGATATTCATGGCGAAGCTGAATTCACTGGACGACACCATCATCACGCAGGCAGAGCTGGCGGACGGCCTCAACCCGGCACAGTCTAGGGAGCAGCTTCGAGCCGTCGAGGGTGAGTTCCAGGAATTCGTGAACAAGTACAAGTCAGACCTCGATCGCCGGACAGTTTACGACGTCATCAGCAGTCATGGCCGGGAGCAGGAGCTTCTGCATTTCGCAAATGCTATCAATGACTACAATTACGTCTTGTCATACTGGGTCCAGCGCGAGCGGTGGGACGAGGTGCTGAAGGTTCTCAAGAAGCAGACTGATCCGGAGGTGTTCTACCGGCACAGCACGGTGCTCATGACGCACGTCGCGACGGAGCTAGTCGAGATCCTGATGCGGCATTCGGACCTCAAGCCCCGAAAGCTCATCCCGGCGCTGCTCGAGTACAACCGCAACTTCGAGGGCAGCTTGCTGCAGAACCAGGCCATTCGATACCTCCAATACGTCATTATCCAGCTCAGCTCGAAGGACTCGGCTGTGCACAACACGCTCATTTCAATGTACGCATCGCACAGCTCGAAGGACGAGGCCGGCCTGCTGTCATATCTCGAGTCTCAGGGGCCCGAGCCCAACTATGATCCGGACTTTGCACTTCGTCTGTGCATCCAACATCACCGGACGCTTTCTTGCGTGCATATTTACACTAGCATGGGCCAGTACCTGCAAGCCGTCGATCTGGCGCTGTCGCACAACGAGGTGGACCTGGCGTCGGTGATTGCAGACAGACCCATGAACGATGCGCCGTTGCGGAAGAAGCTGTGGCTTGCCGTCGCCCGCAAAGTGATATCTCAGTCAAACGGCATCAAGACGGCGATTGACTTTTTGAAGCGGTGTGAATTGCTCAAGATTGAAGACCTTATCCCTTTCTTTCCCGACTTTGTAGTCATCGATGATTTCAAGGAGGAGATCTGTACAGCGCTTGAGGACTACAGCCGCAACATCGATGCGTTGAAGAAGGAGATGGATGAGTCGTCGCAGACGGCAACAAACATCAAGATTGACATTGCCGCGCTCGACCACCGGTACGCTATTGTCGAACCGGGCGAGAAGTGCTACGTGTGCGGGCTGCCACTGCTTAGCCGGCAGTTCTTTGTGTTCCCCTGCCAGCACTCGTTCCACTCCGACTGTCTTGGCAAGAGGGTGCTTGAGCAGGCCGGAGTCGGCACAAGCAAGAGGATCCGCGAGCTTCAAGTGCAGATCAGCAAGGGCCTCGTCAGCGGTGCTAAGAGGGAAGCCATGATTACAGAGTTGGATTCGTTGGTGGCGTCTGCATGGTAAGTCTCATTCTCGGGGTTTTTCTGCGTTACTTACTAACAATCCGTAGCATTCTGTGCAGTGAGTTCGCCATCAAGAGAGTTAATGAGCCTTTTGTCACGCCGCAGGACAACCTGAACGAGTGGAAGATATAGATGGGAGGGGGCCAATTAGATGCGTATCTTTTGTACATGTGTGGTACCCTTGCATGAGAGCGTGATGGCTGCAATACCCGGCGTTCAATCAATTAAGTTTTCCAAGAGACACATCGTTTATGGCATGATTTCCTTCCATTACTCGTAAGCCTAGCGAGAAGCAGTGTCATGGCTGGTCGGCTTCGACTCTCAGAATCGACAGTCGTCAACTGCGTTGGAAACCAGCATGATGCCGATGATGGTGCCGTAAAGACCCAAAACCTCGGCGAAGATGAGGATGAGGATCATGCCGACGTACAGACGCGGCTGTTGCGTGCTCGCCCTCACTGAACAGCTCATTAACGAATACGGCGAAAAGAGGCGACTACCAACTCACCTCCCGAGTCTCCGATGACGCCGATGGCAAAGCCCGCCGCGAGACCGCACATGCCGACGCTGAGGCCGGCGGCCAGGAAGAGAAAGCCGTTGTGCAGGGCCAGGCCCCTCTTGTCGAGGCGGCCGGAGATGATGACGGCGACGACGAGGCCGTAGATGGAGAGGATCTGGGCCATGATGGGGCAGATGATGTTCTGCATCAGGCGGTCCGGGCGGAGGACGCCGCAGTGGAAGATTGCGGCGGAGGACTTGGCCGTGCCGTAGGCGGCGCCGAAGACGGTGAAGATGATGGCGACGCAGCAGCCCATTGCGCCGAAGAAGGACTTGCATGCGGCCGAGCGGTGTGAGCATGGGGGTCCACGCCGGGGGGTTCGGAGGTGATACTTACGGAGTAGGCCGGGCTGTGGGCGTGGTCAGTATGGCGTGGACATCTTTGGCGGTGCGGGAGGGAGTTACGTACCAGAGGTCTAGAGCGACGTAGTCGATGGTTTCCATCTTGGCGGGGTGTAGGTGGTTATCACGAAGGGTAAATTGGTTTGTGAAAATGAAAGTGAGCAAGTTCAATTCGATGGCGACGAGAGGAGAGATGGTGCATGATGTCTGTTATTCGCTTCTTTTTATCTGCGCTTACGGCGAGATTCTCTATCTGGGCTGTCACACGGCTGCCTAGATGTATGCGCCGTAAGGCTGTCCCATCTGCTGTCATTTTGTCTTGCCCTTGAATGTATACAGGATCATTTAGGTGGCGTGCCGCCCAATGAGACAGATCCGAGCTGACCACCCAACCACGGCTCATGTAGACAAGGCAAGAGGCCACGATAGCTTGGCATCTTGGTTATCAAATGCTGTTGCTCTTTTCTATAGAGACTTTCATGTTCTTTTCAGTACTGAGCATGGTTACTCCTATATTCACTTCCTAGGTTAACCCTACTTTTTGTTTCCCAGTTGTGCGTTGTACTTCGATGATCTCGACTCGTATGCATATGCAACGGCGTAATCCAGTCCCGAGTCTTATCAGCCAGCCTCAGCCGTCGGGCGAGTGATGTGCGCGTGGCGTTGCGTGTCGTTTGTGCTGCAGCGAGGTCTTGGAACGAGGTGGTGATTGGTTCAAGATGATGGTTGTGAGGGTGGTGGGTGTAAGCCAGTCGGAGTTGGGCCGATTCGGGAGCGGGGCAAGATAATCCGGCTTGCGGTCGTTGCCCGGACGGAGTGGACCCAGCGGGACCTCGTCGGGCAAGAACAAGGGAGCCATCACGTGAATTTGGCAGGAGCAAAGTCCGACGATGCACGGGCCAAGGGGAAAGGGAGAGAAGCCGTTGCAGTCACAATCGGTCGAAGGATTTTAATTCTGGAGATCTCCTGCAGGAAAAAGGATCCCCGTCGTAAACTCGGCCTTTTTTTCCTTTCCAACTGGGTCAGCTTTTTTCTGGGTCAGCACAAGTGAGCGGGAAAAGAACGAATGGGCGGGCGAGTCGGGGCGGAGGCTTTGCATTGCACAAAAATGCGACGATGCTTAATCGCAGTGCTACGATACGATCTCTGCCGCGGTCTGCACCCTGAGCGAAGTGGATTTGTCTCCTCATTTTTAAGTAATATTCTTCGTCCTCCGCGCAGCCCACTCCGAGGTTCTTTCTATTTTGTCAGTCATGAAAATACGACGACAGCCAAACACGGGAAGCCCATTTGGCAGCAGAGATTGCGGCCAAGAGGAGGATGCCGCGCCTCCGTCGTCACCGACACTTTATTAGTGAGCTGTCTTGTCTCCTGTCTGGACGCTTTAGCGCCGGGAATTTGGGGCTCTCTGGGGACCCGGACGACGCCACATCCCGGCCGTCGGATCTCGGCATCGGGCATGGGAGGGGCTTAGCTTAGGTAGGCGGGTTTGGACGAAGGTAAACGGGTGGATGACGACGGGCCACTTCCGCATTTGGCCCTTGCCTCTTTCTTTTTTCCCTTTCTTTCTTTCTTATTGTCGCTTTTATTTTTATGATGCTGGCCGCGGGTTGCTCACACCGGCTCGGTGGCTCCGGATTGTCGTGGCGATCACTGCATGGAGGGAGACAAAGTACTGCACAGTCCATCGGGTGCGGCGGCGGTTCGGCTCAGTCGGCTCCGATGAAGCTTTCACGGGAGCGGGAGGCTTACAGTCCTTCCCCTTCCATTGCGCAATCCATGAGCGCGTGAGACAGGTTCGAGGGAGGGAGCTGGAGGCCCGGGGCGAAAAGCATTCGTACGCAATGCAGCCCCCAATGGGAATACTACTGTCTCCGACACTCCGGAGCCGCGAACGGCGCGAACGGGATCTGCGCTGGCCCTCTGGGACTCTGGGACCAGTGAGAGGTGACGCTGTTGCGGCTCTGGCGGCACAGCGGACGGTGAAGGGACGGTCGGTGTGTCACCACTTTTAGGAGGCTGCGTCAAACCAACGCCCCCGTCGTCGTCGGTCGCGGACGGAGTGGTGAGTGAGGTGGTCGTCTGGTCGTCTGGCCGTCTGGTTGGCGTCAATTGGCGCCCCTCCGGATGCATGTTCCAGCGGGTTGGGACTCATCATCGGGGTTTACAGCGTTCGCCGCGGACGAATGGTTGTGCTCTGCTGTGCTGTGCTGTGGCTCAGTAAGGTAAGCCGAGGTAGTAGCGGCCATGGTTGTTCTGCGCAGGTTGTCGTTGGTTCCAGAGTGTGTCTGATGTTCCCGCGTAGCCGTGTCAGGATGCTGCGCTCGCTCGGAAAGGGGAAGGGGGGAGGAACACCACGACTTCAGACTTCTCCTTGCGGTCCTTCCAGTGTCAACCCCCCCTCGTGCGTCTTGTTTCACCATCCCTGTCACCTGGTGCCCGCACTGCCCGCACAACCGACAGTCTAGCTCACAGAGTACAGACCGACCATTCAGCGTCGCCTGCGACCTGCCAGGCTGCTCTGCTGCAGACAGCAAGTGCGAGGCCTTCGTCTTTGTCTCCCAAGGAGGGAGAAATTCTGCACGCAGCAATTGGGAAATCGCAACAACGTCAACCACTCGACCTCCTGCCCAGCCCGTGGTCCTCCCACTTCACAGCGGCTTCGACAGGCCGAACAGGCGTCGGTCGGGTGCAGGCCCAGCACGGCCACGCGTCTGCTCCGCCTGACATGCACGCTAGCTTCCCTCCTCGTTGGGAATGGGGACACACACACGACTTGTGAAGTTGTGGTTGTTCGAGAAGCTTGACGCCGGGGTCGTCCCAGCTTGCGAGCCTGTCGGGCTTCCCCCTACCTCCCTCCTGAGTTTCCCTCTGCACAATTCGCTGGCCCATCCGTCGTCCCACGACATGCAGCGGCCTCCGTCTCTCAATCCCAGGAGTCAGGTCTTGCAGCAGCAGCAGCAGCACAGCTGGGCAGGTAAGGTATGCAATGGAATCGACGTCCCTTCTTTTGACTGGCGGGCGTGTTCCCGGTGTAAGCGTGACTAAGGTGGATGCGTTCCGCTCAGTCCTTCTCCCTGACAAACGACAAGGACGACTCGAGGAGTCGAGGAGTACATGGTAAGGAAGGGAAAAGATGGAGAGGCATTCCCGGCCTCGTCCCAACACACAGCCCCCCCGGACCCTGTCCACGCACCGTCCAGAGCCCCGCCGAGCATGACGACGATGGACAATTCTGCGACTGTGTGAGACCTTTAGGACAATGTGCTGCGACTTGGCAGTGTCAGCTCCCGCCTTGTCGCATGGCCCAGCGCTGCTGGGCTGTTTCTATTCCAAGAACACTCCCCGAATTTTGACTTTTGATACTTTAGAAGCTAGCCCGCTGCTTCGTCGACGCATCTCATGTTCCTGCACCTACCACCACGACTCCCTTATTTTATTTATTTTCCGTCATTGCTTTGTGCTCGGCCGGCTCTTTACTTTAAACGGGCTCCTTACTCATCCAGCACTCACGCGAGTCGCCAACTGCCAGAAAAGAAGGAGGAGAAGAACCACCCCACGGTTCCCGCGAATTGTGCTGTGCTGAGTTGTGTGTGTTATTGTGTGTGGTGTTTGTGCAGAGCCCTTTCACTCTTTAGCTTGGGTCGGTGCCAGTTCGCCCCCAACCACGAAGTCTTCCATTCATCACACGCAACTCCGCCACCATCGTGGGTGACGAATCCTCTCCCCACCCCCGTGTGCCGGTCCCGCGCGCCCGATCCGAACGCCGAATATTGCAGCTGGCTCAATTTGCAATTACTACTTCTTCTTCTACCACTACTTCCACTAGCGCCGCCGTCAATGACTTCATAGCAACGAATCCGACTCGCAAACCAACAACGGTCTTTTTCTCTCAACTGTTATATACAGCCCCGGCAACTCCCCGCTTGTAAGGCCAGCCGACCTGCAAGCCACCGGGACTTCTCATAATCAGCCCTACGACAACCTTTAACAACACAAGACCGTATACGAAATACACAATACTCAACACACAATGAGATCGACAACATTAATTGCCTTCGCGGCCTCGTTGCTGCCGGTAGAGGGACTTGTTCTGAAGAAGAGTGAGGCAGGAGCGCCCAAAGTGGTTGGTTTGGACTTGCACAGAGAAACGATACCGTACACTCGCAACAAGAGGGACATGCTGAGAAGGAGAGGTTCAGTACAAGCAACGTTGGACAACTTGGTGAGTTTGTCGGGCTTTTCGCGATGCATTTCGGGAACTAACAATCCAACCAGGAAACGCTATACTTTGTTAATGGTTCCCTCGGAACACCCTCGCAACCGATGAGATTCCACCTCGACACCGGATCCAGCGATCTCTGGGTCAACACCGCCAGCTCCAGCCTCTGCTCAGGCACCGGCTCCCCCTGCTCCGTCTCCGGCACCTACGCCGCCAACTCGTCCTCGACCTACAAGTACGTCGGCAGCTGGTTCAACATCTCCTACGTCGACGGCTCCGGCGCCTCGGGCGACTACGTGACCGACACCTTCACCATCGGCAAGTCGACCCTCACCGACTTCCAGTTCGGCATCGGCTACACGAGCTCCTCGGCGCAGGGCATCCTCGGCGTCGGGTACCGCGTCAACGAGGTACAGGTCGGACGTGCCGGCAAGAGCCCCTACGACAACCTCCCCGCGAAGATGGTCGACGAGGGCCTGATCAAGTCCAACGCCTTCAGCCTCTACCTCAACGACCTCCAGGCCAGCACGGGCAACATCCTCTTCGGCGGCGTCGACACCGACCACTACGAGGGCGAGCTCAAGACGATCCCGATCCAGAAGCAAGGCAGCACCTACTCCGAGTTCCTCATCACCCTCACCAAGGTCACGCTCGGCTCCAAGACGCTCAACGAGGACATGGCCCTCGCCGTGCTCCTCGACTCGGGCTCCTCCCTGACCTACCTCCCCGACGACATGGTCACCACCATCTTCTCCATGGTCGGCGCCGTCTACCAGCAGGACGAGGGCGTCGCCTTCATCCCCTGCTCCGCCGCCAACTCGGGCAACATGACCTTCACCTTCTCCGACCCCGTCATCACCGTGCCCATGAACGAGCTCGTCCTCAACCTCATCCCCATCACCGGCAAGCGCGTCGCCTTCTCTAACGGCGTCCAGGCCTGCCTCTTCGGTATCGCCCCCGCCGGCGACGGCACGAACGTCCTCGGCGACACCTTCCTGCGCTCCGCGTACGTCGTCTACGACCTCGACAACAACGAGGTCTCGCTCGCGCAGACAAAGTACAACGCCACGAGCTCCAACGTCCTCGAGATCGGCACCGGCAGCAAGGCCGTCCCCTCCGCCGTCGCCGTCGCGAACCCCGTCGCCGCCACCGCCGGCCTCGTCCGCGGCGGCGGCAGCAGCAGCGCGGCGGTGCCGTCCTTCGGGCCCATTGCCGCGTCGCTCCTCGCGGCCGGCGCCGCCTTCACCACTGGGTTCTGTCTTTTGTTTTGAGAAGCGTTTTGACAAACGTAATGGGTCCATGATTTTTACTACCACACAACATTTTAAGCATTGCGGCGGCGTTTATTTTCCTACACTGTCATGAGCATGGCTGAGCATCAGCAAGGCGTTATTATCGGGGGAAGGGAAAGCAAGCATGTCACACAAACATCATCACACATCACAGCACAGCACTCATTCCTTTGGAGAGAGGGGCATGGAGACGATTCAGAAAAAAGCGAGGAAGACGAGATGAGACGACAAGACGGGCACATCGTGCCGGACTAGATACCTAGAGCCACATGATTGGCTAATCGAAGAAACCTTTTTTTGTGCCTGAAGTTCACGATGTATGGTGGCCCTGTTCATCATGACTCTATTTCTGTTGGTGTGGTGTTTCTGCTCTAAACCGTTTTCGTGACCAATGTTCTCCCTATTCGTCTGATGGTGCGACCCGGGAAACACTAAAAACAGGGTAGTCCCAAACGGGATCCGGTTCCAGCTGCTGTGTCGGACTCGGTCGAGGGCTCACCCCTGGGACCTGTGGCCTCGGCTCCCCCTGACCTTTTTCGCGAGCGCCAAGATTAGTCCCATCCTCTGCCAAGAGGTGACATGTTTCTAGGTGTGTTATGCGTTTGAGCCTCATGTCTTTCGAGGCCTGCTGATGAAGGGGGTTATCTGTGTCGTGCCGTCACGATGGGAGCGGATTGAACTTTGAAGCTCTCAGAATCGAGCCTCGGTCCGGGTTAGTAGGCGGCCGAGCATGAGCACCCTCATGTCTGGCTCGCTCAAGCGGTGCGGGACGCTGAAGAGTCCTCGGCAGCACCCGGAAAGGTGGTCGGGATCTTCAGTCCGGGGATCCACCTCCCGATGGTCCCAGTCACGTACGGCTCCGGGAGGCCGAGCTGGGCGGAGGCTTCCTCGACGCCGCGGCTCATGCGGTCAACGTACTCCGGCTGCGGCGGGCCGGGACTTGTTCTCTCTCGATCGATATATACGAGAACACGGTCTGTTTTGACAACATGCATGTTGTCGATAACACTGGCGTCTTCGCTTTCGTTTGTAGCGGCGTGCGGGGTAAAAAGGCCGCCGGCGGCTTCGCTGTATTTGAGCTTCACGAAGTCGACCGACATGTACTCCTTGGTGTAGGCGTAGGGAACGCCCTCATACCCGTCTAGGGAAGCCTCGTCTTCAGGGCCAATCTTGTAGACGACACCGTAGGCGCCCGCGTCGATGGCGACGTCGTCGGCGCCATTTTGGACGACGTTGGCGTACCCTCGGCCGTTGATGATGAAAGTGTACCCTCTGAGAAAGGCCAGGCCGACGGGACGGGAGGATGGGCAGCGTTGTGTCATTTGGGTCGTGGACAGATTTGAGCCGTAGGCGAAGTAGCAGACAGGCTTGTCGTTGGACATTTTGCGTGGTCTGATTAGTTGAGCCTTTGATAGCCGAGTTGACAAAAGCAGGATCGAGGTCTTGACTGGTCGTCAGATTCGTCGCAAAATTGGGTGAAGCAGAGATACAATCGACGTTTAGATGGACCTGGAGAGGTATATATGGAAGACGTGCAGCTTGCAGGGGTGTCTGTTTTTCTTTATTGATAGGCAGGCTCCAACCGCAGCTTATGCAGGCAACCGTTGGGTACCTTGTGATGTTTCTCCTCTGAATACGTCTTTTCGACACCGAAAATCATAGACCTGCATTTCTGGAAGTTGCGCGATTCACCCCATGTCATAGCCTTGGCAAGTATGCCAGAGTACCGTCGCCAACATCGACCACATGCAACGCGTAGCAGGGACCATCGCGAGGAAACCGCGCATGCCTAAAACGTGACTAATGTAGGCATTCAAATTTTATTGCTGCCAGACCCGTACCGTCCTTCACATCTAGTCTACGAAGAGGCTATGATTTCTGCCGCTTGTTCGGCGAGAGCGTACACCGCTGCCTGGATGTGAGCAGTGATGATGGTGGGAAACACAGAAGCGTCCACAACGCTCAGGTTGGCGACTCCTTTCACCCGCAGGTCACTATCGACGACTTTGCCCATGGCACACGTACCCATGGGGTGATAAGTGCCGCTACGCAAACTGAGTTAGTCTGTGCTCTTTACAGGCAATGGGTCTGAACACTCACATGACTGCCGCGCGAATGCGTGCTTCAATCTCCTCATCGGTAGAATCCACCGTGAGGGCTTGCAAGCCGGCGGGCGGCGCTTCGGCTTCGACGATCCCGCGGCTAAGAGTTGATTCGCCGCCGACCATCATGCGGATCATGCGGCGAATCGAGTCGCGCCATACGAAGCGGTCAACCTCGGAAGCGAAGAAGTTGGGGTTGATCAGAGGAGGCGTTTCTGGGTCGCGAGAGGCAATGGTGACGGATCCGCGGGAGGTTGGCAGGAGCCCAACGTTGGCGGTTGTCAAGTAGGTGTAGTTCGACGGCAGAGCAGGATTGGTGTTGACATACAGCACGAAAGCCTCCATGAGAGTTCTCTCGTTCTTGAGCAGGGGGTGTGTTTCGGCATCTGGCGCCGTGCCTTCCTCCTTGCTGATCGCCTCAACGAGGCCGGTCTTATCTTCGACGTTGAAAGACGCAACAAAGTTGTTCGGCTGTCCGAGGCCATACTCCGGCTTGAAGAACAATGGGTTGCCAGAGTCAACGGTGGCGTTGCGATATTCCGGGGTGAGCCTCCAGTTAGCCAGGAAGAAGGGATGGTCAGCAAAGTTCTTCCCAACCTCCGGTAAATCAACCTTTTGCTCAATGCCATGTTGTTGCAAAACGTCAGATGGGCCGATACCAGAGAGCATGAGGAGCTGGGGTGTGCGATAGGCACCTGCGGCAGCGATGACTTTCTTGCCACGGATGTCGGTACCATTTGCAAGGCGAACACCAGTTGCAACAAGATTGCCCAAGCTGTCCTCGTCGATGAGCACCTTCTCTACCAAAGTGCCCGTCATGACGGTTGCGCCGTCCAGGGAATAGTATTCAGGAGCAATCTGGCGGACACCATTGCGACGGTTCTCAGAAATCTCACCAACGCCAATGTTGGTGCCCCCGTTGGCATCAAGTCCTGGCAAAGCCTCGATTCCAACAGACGCATACGATGCAAGAACGGCGTCCCGGAGAGGGTACACACGACCAGTGACCGATGGAACCTCGATCTTCAAGGGTCCTTCGTGGCCATGCTGTTCGGGATTGACATCTCTTGTCCAGTACTCCTCAGTCCGTTTGAAGTACGGCAGTTGGCTATCGTAACTCCAGCGAGAATCGTTCACCAGTTCGGCCCACTCGTCATAGTCGACTCGAGCACCACGCATCCATCCGCCTGTCCAGTCAGCACACATGTCGCTCACTCGAACTGGAATACTTGCAGGTGTTAATAAGGGAACCACCGCCTAGACCTTTGCCGGCAGCCATTTGAACGGTGCGGTTATCGAGCTGCGGCTGCGGTATGGAGTAGTCATTCCAGTCAAAGTCGCCCTGAATCAGGTTGGTGGAGTTGACATAGAGGATGTCTGAACGACCAGCCGCACTCTGACCAGCCTCGATGACGAGAATCTTGGCTGAGCTATTCAACGCAAGCAATCGGCTGGAGACGACGGTGCCGGCGAGGCCACCGCCGACGACGATGTAGTCCCAGACTTCAGTTGGAAGCATTTTGATAAGCTGGAAGGCAGTGCTTCAGAAAACGTGGTACTATCCTGTAACCAACCTGATATCCAGTGCCTAGGCCGCGGCAGAGGAAACAGTCCGGTCAGTCGCGATGTGATAGACTTGGCGGAGGCAAGAAGAAACTTCGCCGACATAACATTGGATCTGAAAGTCCCAGGCGGCGAGCGGGTCTTCCAATCGCGTTGACTTGGCGCGACGTGGCTAAGTCACGCACCACTCGGCTGGGATTCTTCATAGAACACCGCAAATACGAGAGAACGCCATTCTCATCTAGGTACTATCGAACGGATTTATGATCAAAACTTCACGCTGTGGGTCGCTCGGTCCAAAGTTCCAAAATCAGATACCGTTGGCTCACCCCTGAACGAACCCCTGTCGCTGGATTGAGGAGCATCTTATGGCGATATGGTGTTTACTGGTGGTCGTCAAGGGATTATGAGTCTTGATATGTTTGCACACCATCTGAAACCTCATAATACTTCAGTTGTCAACTTGGCCCCCTACTATATCGCAATAGATCGATCATCAAGAGAAAGCAGCGTTTCTGAACTGCATGCAGTCCATGACCCATGTCACTCTCAACACCCCGGAGCTTTAACATCCCACAGGGTTTCCACTCTTTAAAGAGAGAGGTTGGGATCTTGTTCGTTGACCCCTTTGATTCGCTCTTGTTACTCTGACAACCAAACTCAGCTGCGGACCAGATTCGTGACGTTGAAAGTGGTACTGCAGCCGGGGATCTCCGTATTTACAACCATTGATCTGACATGTTTCTAAGTTATCGCATTTCATATCTTGATATCGTTTCCTAGTATGATACCAGAAAGAGCCTCTGCGTCACGCCTGGGGTTTCTCGAGAACTGATAACTTGTCGATCGCACAAGATATAGCTTTACCAGCAAGGTGACCGTATGCAGTCTCGACTAACGTCAAAATAGAGGCTATTATATAGATGAATCGGAGCCTTGTACTTGACATTTCAACCGATCAAACTGATCCTCAGCTATTTGAAGTCGTCGCCCGGGGTGACGATATCGCAGACGATGAGATCGACAACCAAGACTTTATGAACGGTCACTATGCGATGCGAAGAAAAGCAGTAGAAAGCCACGGGGAGAACCTATGAACTCACTTCCAATTTCAAAAAGGCTCGGTGGCTGTACTCGGTCTTCTCAACTGGTTTCCTGTATCTTCCCTTTGCGCTCAAACTGACAAACGAGATCTTCAGAGAGCCTTGCTGCATGACTGACGATACGGTCTGTAGATAAGTATGCAAGATTTCTACCTGCCCAAAATATCTCTATTTTCATTCGCAGCCGTTGGCCTTGGTCCACAAAAGTGGCCTTGTTGCGAGCGCATTCATGCATGTTGGTGTTTGTTGGTGCATGCTTCCCCTGTAGGCCAAGAAGAGAACGGCGGGGATCTTGTTCCGTCTGGTTAAAAGACCCATTTACCCCGCCGTATCTTCTTCAATGATTTCTTCGGTGTCTCTTCTTCAACAGTGGATAGTCATTGTGGCGACACGTTACATTTAGTGAAACGATCAAGATGGCCCAGCCGCAGCTCAACCCCGAGGTGGTGTTAGCAGTCGATGAAGAGGTATTTGGAGTTGCGACAGTAAATATCTCATAGGCTAATTTGCTTCCAGGGTGACGATGGTAGATCTGAGCTTGGAAGCGTGAGTTTGAGTTTCAGGCCGATGCAGTAACGCTACGTTCGTGCTTACGTGCCATCTCATAGAGCATCGCCTCATCGAGCACGAGCCTGCGCAGCTCCCTCCTCGATTACCGCGTGGAGAATGGCCGCACTTATCATCGGTACAAGGACGGAAGTAAGTTCTCTAGTGACGAGAGTTTGATGTATTCTGACAGTTGTACCAGAATACAATCTTCCTAATGACGAAAGAGAGAGCGATAGAATGGGTAAAAAAGTCCTATGGATGAGATGAGGGATATACAGGCTAAATACGTGGATAGACTTGGTCCACCAGCTGTGGCTTCTCACGCTGGATGACCGACTTGGTGTTGCCCCGCCGTGCAAGGAAGGTACCACTGTCGGCCGAGTCCTCGACGTCGGAACTGGTACAGGGATCTGGGCTCTGAATTTCGGAGACGAGCACCCAGAGGCTGACGTAGGTGTTTCTATCGGCCCTATGACACGAGCATCACAACATAGTTCCGTTGCACATCTGACAAGATGCCTTCCAATAGGTTTATGGAAATGATCTGTCTCCGATCATGCCTGGCCAGTGAGTATAGCTTCTGGAGCGCTTTCACAAGTCCAAAGTGTGGAATCCGCTGAACATTTTTGATCTAGTGTCCCCCCAAACGTCAGGTTTGAAGTTGACGACATTGAGGAGGAGTGGACATGGTCCCGGCCCTTCGAGTACATCCATAGTCGGCTCATGACTTCGAGCATTAGCGATTGGGAAGTGTATCTGCGGAACTGTTATGAGTGAGTCATCTTATCCATGACCATTCATTTCCTGTACGTCGGGTTTGAGCCCAAGGACTGATTTGACTGTGAACGTTTCAGCAACATTGAGCCTGGCGGTTACCTCGAACTGCAGGAGATGGATCTCTTTCCCCGCTCCGACGACGGGACGCTCAAAGCCGACAGCGCATTCCTGAAGTGGGCAAACTTTCTCCACGAAGCTTCCGTCAAGTTTGGGCGCCCTTACGTGGAGATTGCTCAGATTAGAGATCTGATGGCTAAAGTCGGCTTCCAGGATGTTAACATGAGCGTCTACAAATGGCCATCGAACAGTTGGCCAAAGGACACTAAATACAAGGAACTAGGAATCTGGAACAATGAGAACGTTCTGTCCGGCCTCGAAGCCTTCTCCATGGCGCCATTTACCCGCGCCCTGGAGTGGACGCCTGCAGAAGTCAGCGTTTTCCTTATCGATGTGCGCAAGGACGTCAACGACAGGAGTATTCACGCTTACTGGCCAATGTTAGTGTTGAGGTTATTCCGTAATGATAGTGTGCTAACAGACATAGGTATTGCGTTGTTGGCCGCAAGCCGGAAGCAGCCGCTTCACCTGCTGCTGCTTGAACCATAAGACGACGAATTTCGGGCCCACCAGCTTTGGCACATGCGAAGGGTTTCCTTACCTCCCATGTTGAGTCTATACACAACAATAAAACACGCTCCCTATACTTCTTATGTTGATATGCTTGTGAAGTGTGGACACACCTGGAACGCTCTTTGAGATAGAGGGGCACGGCCAAGAAGCCAGTGGCGAGCCCGAGCAAAAATACGGCCGTAATTGTCACGCCAAAAGCCCAGCATGTAATCAGAGAAATTTGTATATCGAAAGAAGTCAGCGTTCTACAAGTTGGTTGGCCATATCAGTGGAGTTGCCCTCTAGAAATGCTTCTGCCTAGAAGAGCCATGTACGGGCAGGGATGCTGCCCTGGAACTGCTGCTGGACATTGAAGCAGCGTTCACATCCTCGCCAACCAAACCAACTCCGCATCCGCACAGAATCCCCAGAAGATTCGACGGGAATCGGACGCCGGGTCATCACCCTCGCAGTGGCGGAGACTCAGCCGGTCCATCAACCTCCCAACCAGAAGACGGCCCATACTCCCATGCAGAGACAGAGCTTACTGCGTGCCATGCCGGGCCCGTAAAAAGACCCAAGGAGCTCTTTCCACCAACAAGAAACCCCCGTCTATGAGGAAAAGTCGCCGGCCAGCTATAACCCACCGAGAAGCAACGCCAAGAGCAGCACCCTCGATGCACGGGTGAAGCGATTCCTGGCTTTGCTGTCAGCTGCGCTGGGAACGCGCATGAGTGATGGTGTGAAGCGTTGTGTAACACAGCATGTATGGGGGGCCAGGCCACAGACGCGCGTTTAACTCGACAGAGAGACCTTTTGGGCCGGCCACCGCGCAGATCGACGGTCATATGCCAAATTGTCGCAGCGCAAAGGAACCATGACAGGTCGTCTTTCTCGAACGGGCATTATTCCCGGCCCTTTCTTCTGATTCATTCTGCCGGATTCAGCAGCTGGAGCATCAGGCAAAACAGCGTTTTGGATGATCTGAGGCCACTCGGCCCCCAATGCAATTCCACAAAAAGTCCGAGGGTTCGGGATTGGTCCGCCGTTTCTCGGGGTTGACAGACCCACTCAGCCGGGCCCTCGGGCCCGGATTTGACTCATCCCACTATATACCTCTAAACTCACCCACAAGATGATCTCATGATACGGGTCTAGTGCATATATGGTGTTCCAATGGGGTTTTATGGTATGCAAATCTCCTGATTTGATTTGCCACGTTTGATTCGCCAGTAGAACGTCACCAAACGCCCAATTGGAGTCTCCGACACCGTCGACTTCTGAAAAGTCTTCGATAATCCTGTCAACTACGAGCCCGCTCTGGCCTTCGTACATGCTGATATCCTGCCGGCAATCCTCATACGATGAGCAACGTTGCAGCCGGCGGGGCCCCTGACGGGCTCTCTCTCTCAACGATGATGACAACATGAGCGCGCGCGCACGACAAGCATGGCAAAAGCACCACCGAGCTCAAGGCAGCGACATTTCGAACATGAAGAGATGCGTGGTTAATTGGCCAGCAGACCTCCTGATAAGCGGCGCTGTTCGCCTCTCATTGGCCCGAGAACGACGGGAAAGAAAAAGTTCCTGACGTGAGGACGGGTCGCGGGCCCGCTGTGAGGACAAGTTGGCATGCAGCCCTCCTGCATGGCCGTTCTGCCGGGATGCGGCACGTATTCCAGACACTGCACCACACACGGGACGGTTCGAGCAACGCCTCTAGGCCGTTCCCTGGATAGTCCGAGGAATTATGGCTCGGGAGGTGTACCCTTTGCATGTGCTCAAGTGTTCAATTTCAGAGTCTGAAGATGCCTGTGTAACAATGCCTTTGCGCCTGCCCAATGTGCCCACCCTCGACCTAACCCTTGACGCCGCGCCAAGTCCGTGGCCAAAACCTGCCCTTTTGCCGCCAATGTCACGTCCAGTCCGTTACACATACGCCAAGTCCAACAGAGGGCATCCGTACGCATGCTCCCTCAACAGAGCCCTGAGAAGAGCACGCTCGTCCTGCTGCCGGATTCGCAGACCTCTCGCGTCTAGGAGTTTGCACAAAGCAAGGTCCTTCTCGGTGAGGAGATCGACATGCTCGGGCTCGGGCCCAACGACCAGGGACAGACACTGCCCGTAGTAGCCGCGATCAAAGAGGATGCCCATCGTAACTAGATCCATTTCGCAGAGCTTGGACATGACGGACCCCACCAGACACACCCAGATCATGACCGGTCTCAGGGCCTCCATGGACGGCAAGCCGTCGTCGAAATCACCGTCGCCGTCGTCTGCTTCCCTAGACTGCCGTTCTGGTAGCTTTTGCGTAACCTTGTGCACCGACGCTGAGAGGAGGTTCAGGGGCACGGAGTAAACCATCGGATTGCGCGGCTCGTCTGGTACGATCGTCTCAAGGTAGACAATCGCAGCAGTGCGCAGCACCGGCTCGAGAAGATTTTCCGCCGGAGAGGGGACCGGCTTGGTCGTGTATAGACTGCGCACCATGGCCGCGGCGACGGCTTCCGAGTTCCCGAGGTCGGCGGCGATGATGAGCTCATCGAGCTCCCCCAGAGAGTCGTTGAGGAAGTCTTCACGCAGAGCCCCGCCGTACAGGACAAGCTGGTACTCGCACCAAAGCCATTCTTCAATAAATGCTTCTGGGTTGAGCAGAACTTCCCGGTTGGGGCTCGCGAACGCCAAGCGCAGCACGCCGGCGAATAGAGCTGTTGATATCATGGCACTGACGAGGTATGACTGGAGCCCGCACGGGTAGAGGATGTGGGACATATCATTGACGATTCTCGTACGAAGCTGGTCCGGCAGTGCGTCCGTAGTTGCATCGAAAAACCTGGGATAATCAAGGTACGGTAAGAGGCCCAGGTAGACGGCCCCTTTAACATCAGCTCTGCATTAAAAAGGTCAGCAAAACGTCACCTATTCACACAGGGTAACTTGCCTTCGTATCATGTTTAGAAGATAGTTCCATTCCCTCTTCATTCCCCCCTCTAGTTCGATCATGTGCTTGAGACCCTGCATGTGAACTTTCCAATGATCATATCTTCCCACGTTCCAACCCGTGATGGCTAGCTGAGCAACACATTCAAGCATTCCTTGGTCGAAATCTCTCTTGGTTCGGTCTGAAAGCCTGTCATTGACCAGGCTACACACATTGGAGACGTGGTACATCAGCTCGGAAGATGACCATTTGCCCTGTAGAAACATCTCCACGTAGCAGGCCGTCATGAGCACGGCGTTAAGGCTCGTCTCACTGGACTTGATTCTTTCGATGAAGGCAGAGCCTCGAACAGGGTTATGTTCAAGAATCTGCTCGCACGGATACATCTTCGTCGGGGCCAGCTTGAGGTAAAGTTGCACCAGACACTTCTCCCTCTCGGAAAGATTTCCCATCCACGAGGCCAGCCATGGGATGGGGCTCCGGGAAATGGGCGGCGCCTGGTCAAAAGTCGCAGCCGGGAGCATGTCTTCTTCGATGTTCCCCTGTTGTGCCGGGGTCTCCCTGACGAAGACGGGCTCTTGGGCTTTCTTCGATGCCCTGGCTTTGCGCACCCGGTACTTTTCATCATCCGACGAGTTGTGAGAACTCTTGCTGCGTTTCGACACGCTTCTGCGGGGCTCCTTAGGTTGGTTGAAGAACTTGTATTTCTGGTCCAGCGGTCGCGAGGGGTCTAGAGCGGTAGGTTCCTCGTGGCTTGAGTCCGAAGCCGCGGAGGTGTTGATGAACTGGGTTCCCTGGTGTCTCGACTTAGACACTTGGAGCCCCCTCCGCGTTGAGACAAGATTCCCATTGTGGACAGTGGCGTTGAAGTGGTCCATGTTGGTAACAAACATGGCAAAGAGGTAAGCAATTGACGGCTGCTGAAACTCTGCAGCCCTCAAGGGCCGACCTGCTTCAAACATCGTCTAACATGATGGATACAGACAACTTCTTAAGGTATCACTTCCAAATGAGTTGTCTGTTCTCTTGGAGAATCACGTACGCTTCGCCAATGGGGTTGCTTTATCGTGGAGATGGACACCGTCGTGCATATTGGCTGGCGGCGATACCCAAAGAGGAAATGTTGCCTTTTCGGGTGAGAGTGCGGAGGATTCTTGGTATAAAGACTCTTGCGCCTGAGAGATGCATGGTTGCGTGCGGGGAGCGACGTAGCTTGTCGAACCACGAAACATGTTCGAATGGAGAGTTGTCGATTAATCTTTGCAAAATGCTGCTGCCTGGCTGATGTCTCCGGACCCTGGCTGCAGTTCCCGAGGAAGACCGGGGTTCGGTATGACACCCACCCGATGTCGCCCCCGGGCTGGTCTTTGCGGACTGGGGTTCTAGAGCTGTCGACAACTTCGTGAGCCATTTACAGCCCCCACTACCAAAGGTGTGACGCAGTGAGAAGCTAATCGTCCCTGGTCGTAGGCGACGTTGAATGCATGTCAGACTTTTGGCAGCGAGAGGTTTTTGCTACGCAGGCCCAACCGAGCGCGCTGCTCAGCCAGTCGGTCAACGGAACTCGCTCCGTCCGGCAGTGCTCCCCTCCACATCCTGCTCGTTATCTTGTAGTCTGGCTTGCAAGTCGCTGGTTTATGGGGCAAGGGGCGGCCCTATGGATACGGGGCGCTTATTTGAAATCTCGTGTTACACAAGCGCGCATACCAGAATTTCTTTACGCCTCCGCCCGATGTCTATGGCTGTCCGCTGTCTCGATCACACCGGACGTCAGCATCCAATGCCTCGGGCCCGAGACACGACACCACAGCGGATTGCTGTGCATGGCGGTGACGATGTCAGCGTTACATCTCTCGTTGTGCTAATAGAATACCTGACCCTTCATCAACACCCGCGCAGTGCGGTGAAGATCTGCTGATTTGATTTTGCTGCCGTCAAAGGTGGTCCCAATATCCACCTTCCCACTCGGATGCCCGATAACGACAGAGTTTCTTGGCCTGCTGCCAACAATCTGGGCCGCAAGAGTTCCCGGTATCTGACTTGCCGCTCCGAGGCACAGCGCAAGCGTCAGGGGAACAGCCTTGTGGGCCTGTCTCATAGACATGGCTAGGCAGCGAATATCGACATCGGGTGAGCGAGTATCGGAGAAGAGCAGTACAATCTTGGGCACGCTCTCCACGCCAGGATCCAGACCCATCGCGGAAGCACCTGCACGCCGAATTTCGTCCAAGGTAGCCTTCAGGCTTGGATCTGCTTCAATGGCCTGAGGTGTGAGGTCCTCGGCAGAGGGAATCCCCAAGTCAGAGGCGCGGACGAAGACGCCGGGGTTGCTGACATCCACTATAGATGCTTTTATGGTCCTGTCGTTCGATAATTGCAGCCAATCGCAAGCATTGCCCGTAGGAAGGGCCTTGCCCGTCTTAGCCCCGGCAGGATCCAAGAAGCTCAAGGTGATGGGTGAGTTGGTGCCAGGAACACCGTCCATAGTGTAGTCGCCGTCGGGGCAGTATCTGAGCGGGCTCCCGTCGACTCTGAAGCGGGAAAGAATGACTTTGGACGTATTGGTGTTGAAGATGCGTACGGCAGCATACTTATGGCCGTCAACCTCCTGTATCTCAGGATTGTCGACCAGAGACTCGTCCAGGCTCATTGGGCCAACGGCAGACGACATGTTGCCGCAGTTTCCTGCCATGTCTAGGCTGCCATCCTTGATGCCGACCTGGACGAAGGTGTAGTCCACGTCAACACCGGGTCGGGACGGTGGTGATAGTACGATGATCTTGGAAGTCGAGGAAATGCCGGAGCCGATGCCGTTCAGCTGTCGCCCGTAAGGATCTGGGGACCCCATGGCGGCCGGGAGGACGGTGTGCCAATCATTTTGCGGGGGCAGGTCCTTTCGGTGGATGATCAGGCCGTTGGACGTGCCGCCACGAACGAAGATGGCAGGGAACGATCGTGATGAGTGTGGACGCGTCGATATCGTGGCGTTGAAGGGCGCCGACAAACCGACATGTGGCCGAGGCCTTGAGAGGACCTGAAGAATGCGCCTTCGGGCATAGGTCGACATCTCGTGGCTGCGGAAGAAGCTAGCTGTCGGTGTTAAATCTCAGATGCTGATGTAGGCTGAAAGTTGATTGTGGTATTACAACTCGCTAGTAAGGTAGTCACAATCGGTTGTACAGGGGTCTTGTTGGGACCGGCACTTCGCTGTAGGGCAGGCAGGCTACAGGGTACCTAGGAACTAACCAAGCCAGTTGCCAAGCCGGGAAGCTCAGGCTCGACCCCGATGCCGAAACCGACCTTGCTTCCCGTGCCGTCGTGGTGGGCACACTCTCCTTCAACATTCCAAAAATGCACAAAGGCTTCTGGGCCAGAAATTGACGAACTCGATGGTAAACGGCTTGGGTACAACGAAGGATGGGATTTCAAGATCCCACGCAATCATGGAATAGGATGGCCGGCCGAGCCATGTCCGATTCGGCACCGAAGCGAAAGCCACCCGGAGTTGAGAGGCTTGTAAGACCGTCTGATGTTCAAAGTCCCAGGAGTCTGGAGATAAGCACCAAGCATCCGGATTTGTGTTCGCGTTACAGAAAACAAGCTTAAACGGCCTCGATTGAAACCCGTTTCTACAATATAATGATGTATCCCCTCATCCCGTCTCATTGGTCTCTCAGTAAACGACATCTCATCACTTTCCCGCTCACAAGCTGTTCCACGAGCATCACTAACCCAAACATTAACTACATCTCAAAAAAAAAGACCTAAATCACACTCCCCAAAACATACGCCACAATGAACCCATACGTCGAAGTCACCCTCAGCTGGCTCCTCAAAAGCTCCCGCGGCCACGACGCCAAGGCCTTCTACACCTCCCCCGCCTTCGCCGCCCACAAGGAGCAGACCCTCACCGTGACGTCCCCGGACTGCGGGCCCTCGCCCGCGGAGCTCAAGCCCGAGTACATCAACGAGGGCGGCGGCCGCATCCCCGCCCTCGCGTGGACGGCGCCGCAGGACGTCGAGGCGCGGGTCAAGGAGTGGCTCATCGTCTCCGAAGACCCGGACGCGCCTCTGCCGACGCCAATCTGCCACGGGTGAGAGAACCCCATGTTGTCTTGGTGCGTAAGGGAGAGAGACACGTTTGTGCTGACGTTGAGAGTGTAGAGTATATGGTGGCATCCCGTCTGAGAGGAGAGAACTCACGGCAAAGGATTTCGAGATTGAAGATGAGAGCAAGTCGCTGCTCAAGGGCGGTTTTCACTGGGGCAAGGGGCGGAGAGAAGGTGTCTACGTTGCCCCGAGGCCACTGATGAACCATGGGCCTCACAGATGTGAGTTCTTTTGCCACTTAATCCTGCTGAAATTGAATGCGTATTGACATTTGTAGACTTCTTCGAGGTTGTGGCGCTGAGCGAGCCGCTGGACAAGTCGATGCTCGAGGCCCGGGCGACGAAGGAGCAGGTCGCGGAAGCTATCAACGGCAAGGTCTTGGGTTGGGGTTTGTGGATCGGAAGCTGCGAGAGGAGATGGAGTTGAATGCCCGGGGGTTCCTCTTCACCTTCGAGCCGTCTTTAAAGCTGTATATTTTTCATTTCATCCACCTACTTAATCTCACCTAATACCACCGAGTTGCCCTCGAACCATTTATTACTCGGCCTGTTCTCGACAGAACAAGAAGTGATGAAAGAATAACAACGCACACCCACTCAAAATCATGCGGATTGAACTCACCCATACGCCGGCTTGTGCTCGGGAACCCACTCCTGTGAAAAGAATCCCCCTACGAAAGCCCCAAAAAGTTGGGCTCCCCCGCGCCCCCTGCGGTCCAGTCAAAGTCGTCCATCAGCATCGACCAGTCGATATCCTGTAGCAAATCACTCGTCGGCAACACGTTGGCATTATTCGCATCCGTCGCCGCCGCTGCCGCAAGGTCAGCAACACTGCCTCCAACAAGCCCCGCCCGTCCCCTACACTCACGCGTCGCTCCCGCCGCGCCTCCTGCCACTCCTCCTGCTCCTCCTCCTCCCGCCCCCCCGCCCGCCTGCCCTCCGGCGCCACCGCCCAGTTGGCCCTGCTGCTGTCCCATCCTCGCCTGGTCCAGCTCCTTCTTCCACCGCCGCAGCGTCCCGAACGCCAGCACCGCGCCCGTCCGGTGCGGGTACCGCGAGATGGGCGCCTCGAGCGGCGTCATGATGTGCCGCAGGCTCCAGTACGACTCCGTCATCCGCAGCACGCGCATCGCGAAGTCGCCCTCCTGCACGGAGCACCGGCGCAGCGCCTCCTGCGAGTTCTTGATCGAGACCTCGGCGTTGGCGAGCTCGAGGTCCGTGGCGTGGCCGGAGAGGAGGACGTCGAAGACGACCGTCGCGGCGTCGAGCACCGTGCGGAAGACGTGCTGCGGGGCGTGGTAGAGAAAGCGCTGGGAGCTCTCGAGGCGCAGGGCGAGGTTGATGATGGCTTGCGCCGTGCTGTATGCGCGGTTCACGTTGTGGCGGAAGGTCGACTTGTCGGCGGTCGATAGGGGGATGAAATAGTACGACTGGAGCTCGAACTGCACAGCCAGAATGGTAAATAGGTCCAGATCTGCCTCATTGTTAGTCATGTTCGTTTAATAACACGGTCCTGCGTACCCGTGTTGTGCCGAGATTGCAGCTGCCTCAGCTTGTTCAGCTCATCCTCCAACAACTGTATGACAGAGTCCGAAACGCCCTCCCCCTCCTCGGCCACGGAGAACATGGTGCGGTTCAGTCGGTTCGAAAACTTTTGCATTTCATACAACAGACCAAAATACCCCAAAGCATCGGGCAAAGACCTGCCGCCGGCGGCCCGGTTCACGGCTTCGTTGAAGAAGCCTGCGGGCGGGGGCAAGCCATTGCTCGAAGCCACCCTGAATTCAAGTCAGCCAACCAACGACTTGACACTCAACACTCAACCATACCTCTGCGCCTGGATGTTGTATCCCATCCAGGCAAAGCACGCTTCCTCGTCCGTGATATCCGTCTGACGGTTCGGTCCAATGCAAAATTCGGGATGAGTGCCGCGCCCCGTGTGCAGGCCAAGCAACAACGCCGCATTCTGGGCGATTGCCACGTACGAAGCGGATGGGTCGTTTAGGAATCGTATTGTCGGCAGCGGCCATGTGCACAGGACCAGAAGCGCGTTGATGGTCGATATGCTTATCGGCGGGTTCGACACGGCGTTCCACACCTCCTTTGGCAGGTTTTCGACCAGGAACTGAAAGAGGCCGGGGTCCTTGGCGTACCGCCTGGACGAAACCGCAATGATTGTCCAGAACAGGATGGGGCTCAGCTTATACAACTTATCCGGGTCCTGAGACCGTACAATGGGGAAGTACGGGTGGAAATGTTCAAAATAGCTGCACGTTCATCAGCGCTGCGACACACGTCTACAGAAAGGGGGCCGAACTTACGTGTCAAAATAGAAATCAATATCCTCACTCGACAGCACCTTGGAACCCAAAGCCCTCGGCTGCGCTGGATGCCGCGGCGGACCAGTCGGCGTCGTATGCGACGTCAACGTCGGCGTTGGGACCTGCTCCGCCGTCCGGGAGTGAGGGACAGGCGACAACGCAGGGAGACTCACCCGACCGGCACTCGGAGGCGGCCGGTCCGCGAATGCGCTTGCAGGATACGCCGAACTCGGGCTCGGCAGCGGAAGAGCAGCCGGGGGAAGCACGCCCGCGGCGGAGACGGGACTGGGGTTGACGGCATTCTTAATCGTCTGGACCTCCTTCTCGAGTTGTTCGAGCTTACTACCGAGGTCACACAAGCACGCGTCAGACTAAATGGTTCGTTGCCTCATTTGAGATGGACTTGAAGGGAAACGGCAGGGGAAAGGGGAGGGAAGAGCAAGCAACCTTCTCCTGGTTATGCGCTTGTGGGACTTGTCAATGACACATTGGATCCCGAGCTTCGCGCAACGCTGACACGGCTTGTTCGGCGTCAGACTTGCATTGCATTTCACCTATTGCGGTCGTTCCAACGGCTCCAATTAGCGACGAGGTACTTTTGTCTCGAGAGTATGTATATGTATTACACGGCAAATGAGACAGACTGGGAGGCTGAGGGTTTGATAACGTGGTACCTGAGCATGACACGGCGACGTCGGAAGACCAATTGGAAGTGAATCCGGGGCAGCATCGCTCAGGCACAGGGCACATGCGGGGAGGAGCAGTCATGGCTGAGGGAGCAGAAGGGGAGAGTGTAATTAATTCATCGAGGGATTCAAAAGGAACGTGAACCCACCTTGGAGTCTCGACAACTGGTGCAGGCTGTATTACGCCGGATCCGGTTCGGCACGGGGGGGCTGGGCGAGGTATCCCTATGTGCCGAGCCGGGGCTCTTGAGCGGCGGGTCCATGAGTTTGTTTGGTGTTTTGGGGGTTCCCAGGCGGCGGTGGTCGTGCTGTGGTCGGGTGGTGTAGGGTGCGCCAACGCGTGCGTGCACCGCGCAGCGCAGCGCAACGCAACGCAACGCGCCGAAGTGACGTAAGGCAAACCTCAGCCCAGGTAGGTAGGAGTACCTTAGGTAGGTAGTCTAATTTATTCCTTTGTGCAGGGCGTAAGTGCGCGGCTCCTCTGCATCCCGTCGTTCCCGGTTCGATTTTGCGGCTTCGCGGGAGGTTGAACTGACTGTGACGATGGGAAGTGGAGAGTTAGGTGGGTGGAATTCGGTGCGGTTTCGGCAAAAGGAAAGATAGGACGGGGTAGCGATGGATGGATGATAAATATGGCGCCGCTCAGTGGACTCTCGCTGCTAAGGTAGTCTTGGGAGGGAGGAGAAAAAAGAGGAGGCGGGCGTCATGGGTTCGGCTCACTCGATCGATCACGTGCGCTGACGACCCTCGAAGGATTCCGGCAGCGCCTTGTCGCAGGACAAAGAGCCAAACCGCAATCCGAAGTCTGGGCTTTCGGGGGAGGGTGAGAAACATCGGATTGTCAGGAGCTTCTTTTCGGCAGTCAACGATGCACATGTTGCATATCGGACACGGCTTTGGCGATGACTTCTTGTAATCAGAGTGAGATGGATTTCAGAGTGAGATGCGTCGTGTCACGATACGTGATATCTACAATTGTTTGATGCCAATACAGCATTCATTATACGCCTGTCCACCAACCATTGGCGTACGTCCATTACCGCTCACCGCCCGAGACCCCCTTGATTCCATTTTATGCCTGTTGCGTGAAGTGGCTTGATTAATCTAGCTACGAGCGCCGGGCGCGCCTGGCTACAAAGTGGTGTGGCTGATCCCTTATGTAAAGGCGGGATTTGGGCTGGGATTTAGGCCTCAGGCCTAGGCCTAGCTGACTACTGTCTCACACCCCCCTTTTGGCTGACACTTCTCTAGCGCCCCTATAAAGCTATTCCTATCTTAAAGTAGTAATCTAAATTATTATATAACTATATAGTTTGTTTCTGCTTTTTTATTTTATTCCTTCTATGCTATATTATTTTTATTATCTTATATTACTTCTTAAAATACTTCTAACTTTTTTATTTCTCTTATATATCTAATTATTATATAGAACTTTTATTAAACTTAAAATAACTTTAATATAAACTTAAGCTATATAATATAGTAGTTTAGCTATTTTTAAATTATATAAATTTAGATTAAAAGAGCTAGTAACTTAACTTTAAGGTTTTAAGTTTAAATTAAGCTTATAGCAATTAGGTTTAGTTACTTCTTAATATTAGTAAATTAATATTAAGATTATATCTTTATAGTTAAGCTTAATATCTTAAAATAAGTAGAGTTTATAGGTTTTTATAAGAATTAGTTTTAAGATATTTATTTTATATTAATATAAACTTAATTAACTAAGATAATTATTAAAAGATGCTGTAATATTTAGTTCTCTTTTTGCTTTTATTTTAACTTATGCTTTTAATATTTAATTAAATCTAGTGAAATTAAATTTAAATTAATATATCTTTTAGCAATTAATATTAATATTAATATATTATTAATTAAAATAAATACTAACTAAAATATCTAACTTAGCAATAAACTTATAACTTTATAAAGTTAAAGTCTTTAATTGCTTTCTAAGCCTTTATCTCTAAGTAACTTCTTATATAGAAGAGTTTTATAGTTAGCAATTTAACTATTGAAAAAAGCAAATTAAAGTAATCAAAATGATATAAAGTCTAATTATAAAAGTTAATTAGTTAGCAAGATATAAAGGATTAAAGTTATTATATATAAAAGAAATAAATAAATAAAAGGGATTTAATTAAGTTTAAGTCTTAAGATATTATCTTTAGATTAAGACTTATTATTAATTATAAGTAATTTAAATAAATTTAGCATTTTGATAAAATTATAATACTTCTCTACTACTAACAGTTTAGTAAAGCTATTAGTAACTATTTTATAAGTTAGAATATAGTTAATTTTAAAGTTTTTATTGCTAATATTATTAATAATTTAGTAATATTTAATCTTAATATAGTATAGTTTAAGTAACTATCTGCTTAATAGGTAATTATTAAAAGCATTTATAGAATCTATATATATCTAGAAAGGTAATTAAATAGAGATATTTAACTTTTTAAAGAGATCTATAATATATAGTAAAGCTTTCCCTTTAAGCATAAGATTTATCTACTTAGCTTTATAAGTTAATATAGCTATAAATAATTATAGTACTAACTTTTAAGTAATTAGTGTTCTTCTATTTACAGAGGTTGGAAAAAATACAATACAGAAAATACATTGTATTTTTGTATTTTTTATAAAAATATCTATTTTTAATTAAATTTAATAGTTTTTAATATTATTTTTAGATATATAGCTATAATAAAGCAAAAAATACAGGGTTTATATAGGTTATTACGTAATATTATTAAATAAATTATTTTATATATATTTAAAAGTGGGTCTGTATTTTTAGTGTATTGTATTTAACTTGAGAAGGAAAATGTTAGTGCTTTTATTATATAAGCGGTAATAACTATAGTAAACTAAGGGCTATAAAAGTGGGTCCTACTGCTAAAAATAGCGCTTTTTCATAGATAATTATAGTATATTTACTTTTTATAATAGCTATACTAATTGCTTAAAAATACTTACTTTAGTAGATTTAACCTTATGAGGGGATGTATTTGTATTGTATTTTTTGGACAACCTCTGTCTATTTATAACTATATAACTAGCTGTTAACTTATTAGATCTCTTGCAATCTAACTAACTAGCGTTATAATAGACTGATAATTTAAGGTTATTAATAAAATATCTTAAGCTGCTAAAGCAAAATGCTAAAAACTATAAGCTATAAAGATATCTCTATATTAATTTCAGCAGTTTATTATGCTTTTTAGAAGTATATTATTAATCTTTAGCAGCTTTACTTATAGATATAGAGATATTTAGTTATATATTATTTATAATCTATTATAATTTATCTAAATCGCTTTAATATTTATATATCTTAGCAGGCGTTTTATATTATTCTATAATCTCTAGCAGCTAAGCATTACTAAGAAGATAAAGCATTTAATTATATTTAGTAATACCTTTTTCTATTAATATATTATTAATATATTTAGCTTATAAGATCTAAAGTTATTTTATCTTTTAATAGCAAATAATCTTAAACCTAAAAAACTGCTATACCTCACTTAAATCTTTAATCTAAAAGAAGTTATATAAATTATCTTTAAAGTTATTAACTTGCTTAATATTAAGTGTAGCAATAAATATATTATTAATATAAAGTAATATTATAATGCTATCCTTATTAATAAGAATATAAAGTTCCTTTAGAAGTAAATAGAACTCTAATTATTTAAGAATAGCAACAATTTGCTTATATTAGAGAAAAAGTAATTCTTATAGTTTATAGAAAGCTCTCTTTAACCTATAAAACCAGCTAGATTTATTATTAAACCTATAAGGTTATATAATAAAGATATCTTAATCTCTTATAAAAGCATTTAGAAAAGCTATAACTATATTAACCTAATAAAGTTCTAAATCTTTAAATGCTATAATTAGCAAAAAGACTTATAAAGCAATAAGATTAGTAACTATAATATAAACTGTTTTATTATTTTTATTTTAAAAGTTGCTATAAATAACTTATTTTACTCTAACTCTATTAAGTTATCTATTTGTTATAACTTTTTTATTATATATCTATTTACTTAAGAGATATTTAAAGCTGTTTAAAAGCTCTTTAAGCTGTTAGTATTTTATTTCTTTTAAGCTGTTAACTTAGGTTTTTATAGCTTTAAAAATAGCTAACTTTAGAAGTTTTTTTTCTATTGCCTTCTATTTTCTGAAAGTTATAGATAAGTAAAACTTTAAGCTAAAAGCTTATAATAGGTTAGATATTAAGAAAGCAAATATAATTAGTTTTTAGTCTATTTTATTATTAACTAAGTTAATCTCTATAGCTTCTATTTTATTAAATTTCCTATTAAACTTCTTAGTATTATATAGTATTTAAGTTCTAAAAGACTAAGTGATTTAGTTAAATAAAGCAGAGGCTGCTCTTAGTGATCTTATAAGAATAAAACCCTTACTATTACCTTTTAGTTTTCCTCTCTATTATTTTTATATTAGTTAAAGATGCTGCTGAAAAGCAGTAGAGGATTTTTACTCTTAAGTAGAAGCTAGAAGACTTTGCTTTAGAAGAGCATATTAATTATATTGCTATAGAGAAAAATCTTCTTCTGATATTAATTATACCTATATATTTATAGTGCTAATATTATATACTAATATATAAGGTTTTAGTTTTAAAGTTAGCAATCTACTTTTTTTGCTGCTAACTTCTTCTTAAAGAAGCTTATTTTCTTATTCTTATTTATTATTACCTTTTATTTTTTAAGCTTTTTCTAAATATAAATTGCTTATTTCCTCTTCTTATTATTCTTATTTAGTAGAGCTAATATATAGCTAGTAGTATCTATAAAGCTAAATTTCAGCCTTATAAGTAGTAGTTAAAAGTTTATTATTATATTTATATATCTTTAGTTTAACTTCTTCTTCTAGCTATAGATTATTAAATTTAACTAAGAGAAGCTTTCTTTTATCTTTTTTAAATATTATATCTCTTGCTTACTAAATACTATTAGTTCTTTCTATAAATATATAAAAGATATTACTATAGAGGCTGTTATATCTTATAAATCTTTTAAGTTTAGCTTTAAGTTTTATTTTCTATCTCTTTATATATAAATAGCTATTTAAGTAAATATAGATATAAACTTAGCAGCTTTAGCAGCAGAAATAGTATATATATAGTTTTCTTATAAAAAGAGATATATTAAAAGTATTTACTAGCTTTTTATAGAAGCTGATATTACTTTTACTATTAGATAGCAAATTGCTAATTTCTATAGAAGTTTTTATTAATTAAAGCTAAAAGGATTTAAAAAAGCTAGCTTTAATATATATTGCTTATGCCTTTTGCTATATAGCTTTATTAGATCTTTCTGCCCTCTTATTCTACTAATAACAGTTTAAAGCTGCTGTTTCTAAATAGAAGCCTTATTCTTAAGCAAAAAGTTTTATCACCTTAAGAAGAGCTATATTATTATCTATAATAACTTTAGAAAAGTAAATAATGCTGTTAGTTGCTATAATCTTCTTTAGAAACCAGCTTTATAGCTAGATAGCTGCATCTTTTTTTAATTTAAATATTTAAAACTATCTATAAGTTAAAAAGGCTCTAGTGATATAAAAGCTATAAGTGATATCTTTAAAGCTTTATAGTATTAGTTCTAAGAAGTTAATCTAAAGCTTTTAAAAAGCTTAAGTTAGAGGTTTTTATTATCTATTACTAAGTTGTTATATTAACTTTACTATAAAGTAAATATAATACTTATATCTTATAAGAGGTACTTTAAAGAGCTTTATATTAATATCTCTTATAGTAGTAATAATTACTTCTCTAAATAGATATTTTAAATAAGTATAAAAAGTTTAATAATTTAGCTTAAAAAAGCTGAATTTATTATCTTAATTAGAAGAATAGATCTAAAGCTAAAAAACTTATATATTTTATTTAAAGTTAGTAATAGCTTTAGATATATCTTTATAAATTAAAGTATTATTTAAACTATTAAAATAGATATTTATTTTCTAAAGAAGATTAGTATTAATAATTTATACTATATTACAAAGTTTATAAAGAGCATTATATAGTTAGAAAGTAGTCTTTTTACTACTTAGCTTAATAGTAATCACTTTAGCTATACTAACAGCTTAGCTAATTTAGTTCTTTCTGCTTATATAGTTTATAGTTAATCTTTAAGAAAGATCTTAAAGTTTTTTAAAAATAAAGAAATTATTAAAGATATATCTATTAGCGCTAATATTTAGCATAAAGAAGTCTATCTTCCTAATAGAAGTTATAAATATAATATATTAGCTTAGTTATACTTCTTAGCTGTTATTTTCTTTTTTATTAACTTCTTTAATAGCATTATATATAAAGAAACTATCAGTCTCTATTTCTATAGTCTAACTAGTAGAGTAATAAATAGAGGGTTTAAATATCTTTATTACTTATTTTTTAACTCTCTATATATAGTTAGCTTTATATAGATCTCTAGTAAGAGGTTAAATATCAAAATATAGATTAAATACTTTAAAGTTATCTACTAAAAACAGTAGAAAGGTCTTCTTCTAAGTTTGAGCTGTTAAGGTATCTATATATGCCTTAGATTGATAATTAATATTTATTTTAATACTAAAGTTTCTAAAGATATTATCTTAAGTATAACCTTCTGAGGCAAAAACTGAAGTAGATCTTTATATTATTGCTTATATAGTTATTTATAGTGCATTTAAGTATTCAAACTTATTAAACTTCATAATATAATACTTATAATACTTTAAAGAGCATTTATTATAGAGAATAAAGCATAAAGAAGTCTTTTTGTAGTAGCAGAAGTATATTTTATATTTATAAAGATTTTTTAGATATTTAAAGTTATATAAGATATAAGAATCCTATTACTATAACTCTTTATTATTTATAAGTTTAAATAGTTAAGCTTACTTTTTAGTAGTATACTTCTTTTTATTTAAAAATGCCTTAATGCCTTAAGAAGCTTGCTTATATTATTCTTTTTCACTTAAACCTTTAAGTTTATATAAAAGATTATTATAGCTTTAGATTTCTATAATAAAGTTATTTTCTATAGCATCAGCTTTAGCTTAATTAAATCTTCTAAATCTCTAAATAAGTCTATAAGCAAAAGCTATAGTTAATAAGCTTATACTAAACCTATTTAACTTATAGAAAGTTAAATAAAAGTTTTATATAAAATCTTTAATATTACTATAGTTAACTTTAGTTATTTTATTCTAGTTGTTATAAACTTTATTTATAGCTAGCTTATTAAACTTCTAAATATATTCTCTAGCTTTAATAAAAATTTAAAAAACTAATGCTATAATAGATAATCTATTATTAATTATTTCTTTTAAGAGTTTATATTAAATCTTATTTATAAGCAATTATTTAGTAAGTATAAATCCTATAAGTATAAAATCACTAAATAAGTTTAAATCTTTAACTGCTGCTTTTTTATCTGCTTTAAAAACTATATTTTTATTATATTTATTTAGAATGCTATTATTTATTAAATAAAAAAATAATTTTATTACTTTAAAAGCATTCTTAAGATTAATCTTTTAAAGCTAAAAGCTTATAGCTTTAATCAGCTTAAAGACAGCATTATAAGCTAGAGTTTTTTAATTTAGTCTCTTATTAGCTGCTTTCTATATAGCTGCTTTAGTTATAAAGTTAGTAGAAGAAAAGAAGAAACTAAAAGGATTTAACTAAAATAATTCTCTTCTAATAGAACTTAAAAAAAAAATAGATTTCTAAATAAAGATATATTAATTTAGTTAATTAATTCAGCAGTTTAAGTGAAGTTTAAATAGCAATTATAAGATATTATTAAATAGTTATTAAATAGTTATTACTATATAACTATAATAATTATTAAATAATTATTAATTTAAACAGCTTAAAAGCTGAAGAGATTTTATAAATAGAGAATATATATTATAATAACTATAATCTCCACTTAGAAGCAAACTTCTAGCAGCTTAGTAATCTATTAATTGCCTTATAGTAATTGCTAGATAGTAAGATTAGAGTCTTAATAGCTATTTAGGAATAACCTTACTATTTAGCAGATAGATTTAGGTATTTAGAGAGCTTATAACCTGCGTGAAGTAGCTTAATTAATCTAGCTATAAGCGCTAGGCGCGCCTGGCTACAAAGTGGTGTGGCCGATCCCTTACGTAAAGGCGGGATTCAGGCTGGGATTCAGGCCTCGGGCCCAGGCCCGGCCGACTACCGTCTCCACCTGTCGAACCATTCGCCGTCGTAGACATCATTCACTTCCAAGAGGATGGAAGCCCAGCCATGAAGCCAGTCAACTTCTTCTGCCGAGCCTTGCAGACTGCTTGTCTTGTCTCCATCTACTCCTTCCCTCTTGCCCCTGCCAGATCTGCACCTGTGACCGTCGTGTCCTCACCTCCGCCGGGATTAGTCCAACTCATATCGCCCATGTTCGTCAACATGCTCCATGGATCGATGCCGCCTACAGCTTCAAAATCGATAAAGGATATCGGGTCGGTGCTAGGTGCATATTGCAACCCCCTCGAGTCCCATGTCGACGCCGCCGCCCCCGACACTTGTGCTTGGATGCTGGTTATGTCAATGATTTCATTGACGTTCCCATTCGTACTAGTACTGCCACCATTGCCATTGATGATACTGCCGCTGCCGCTGCCGCTGCCATTGCTGCCCTGGACACCATCTTCCGGTGTAGTACTCCCCGGTCCGTATCCAGGCGTAGTGCTACTACTGGCTACCGAATGTGAGGGGGTGCTCTTGTTGAAGGCAGACGGCGGCGACGGCGATGTTGAGTTCGTGCGATGAGGCAGTGTCAGATGCGGTGATGACCCGCTCTTGGGCATCATTCCCGTATTACGCAGGAAGCCAGCCGCAAAACCACCGACGCCGTCGACTCCATTGCGCGATGCAGGCAGCGCGTTATTCATATTCTTGTTTGAAGGCAATGTGCCGCTGAATGGTCCTGCCTGGGCGTGGTCCACTTCAGGGCCGGTCGTCAGGGAGGTACGTCTCCTCTTATTTGACGAGCTCTCAGGAGGCGGCCCATTCGCGTTGTATCCGAGAGGAACACTCGGTTTTGACATTGATTGTGTGCGAGCAACTCCGGGTTGTGAGAGACCTAGATTGGTAGGGCAACCCGATTGAGGGGGCACTGGTCCGTTGCACCCTTCGTGCGTTCTCGGATAATTCTCGTAGGCGGTGCCTTTAGGGTTGCCGAGAGGCAGTCTGCCAGGGAGAGGGGGCTGTATCTCGGTGTGTTTCGATATTGAGCTTCGTGCCAAGAGAGGAATATTTGAGCAAGTCCAGCCGAATGTGTTTTTGTAGTTGTTCAGACTGGGCACGTCGATGATACCCGATAAACCGTTACGCTGTATGTCCATGAATACTTGCTGGAGGAACGCCTGCGTGATCAAGTGTCGACGCCCGATGCCTTCCATCGCCTGAACGATGAATTTGAGATTCTGCAAGTCTGCCATCGACAGCCCGTTTTGTGGGTCGCATTTGGCATTGTACACGTACACGGAGGCAGCTGAGTACAGTGATAGAGCAACGAGAGGGCTTTTCTATTAGAGGTCGTTAGGACAACAAGAAGACAGGGGCAACAGAGGCGGTCGTCGACTTACGTAGCCGGAGTTCGTGTGACTGGTCAGCTTGACAATGTTGACCACCTCCTCGGCTGCAGTACGCAGTCGGACTTGTGAAGCGGTCTTCAGTTGGTCAGGCAGTTTGTGTTCCTCTATCCTATCGATCGCGGCGTGGTGCAGGCAGATGATGGATGCGTGGAGATTGAGGTTCGTGTGAACGGCCGTTGGGTCTTTCATGCTCTGGGGCAGACGAAAGCGTTCGGGCAAGAACATGAAGGCACTTGACAAGAGGTTGTCAATGTCCCGGTGACGCTTCCAAAACTCGCCGTACTCAAAGTCTCCGGGTCGGTCGTTGGGTCTCTCCCAGTGAACATGCTTGAGGAGCATGTTGAAGACGTAACAAATGATGACCGCGCCTGCGAACGTGGAGTACGATGCCCCCTTGAAGGCGTCCTGCATCGTGGACGTCTTCTCTTCACGGGCTGAGTTGAATGCCTCCTCGGACGACGGCAAGTGAGTGGTAATCTAACGGATTAGCGTTTGTCTCAAGCGTGCCAACAGAAGCTTACCTCGTTTGGATCGATCAAAGTCGGCCAGCCCGTCGAGATACTGGCGTGACAGTCGATGCAGTAAGCTCCCCAAAACGCCCGCCTTCTCTCCTCCACGTCAACCCACGACGTTGGCGGCGCGAGCGTTGGAGCCATCTCTTGGCCATCCCCATCGATGCGATGGAGACCCATCATCTCTACAAGACGCACGCATTTCGCTGAACTCATGGCAGCTCTCGTGAAATACATACACCTCGCTTCGTCTGTCGCAATCAGCGCCCAAGCTTGCGCATGCTGAACCGTCAAAAAGTGCT
Source organism: Colletotrichum horii (assembly GCA_027406005.1). Classification (NCBI taxonomy): domain Eukaryota; kingdom Fungi; phylum Ascomycota; class Sordariomycetes; order Glomerellales; family Glomerellaceae; genus Colletotrichum; species Colletotrichum horii. The sequence continues at coordinate 2,745,000 of JANVYB010000001.1, read as the reverse complement.
CGCCATAGCCTCTCATCTCATCTGCGTCTGCGTATTGCCGAGCTCGCTTGTAGAAGATCTCGTGATACTGGGAATACTTTTCATGTCCGTTCGAAGCCATGGCCCAGACGGCATACTGCAGGCACATGGGCGGACGCTTGTGAGGCGCAGAGTAGAACGACTGGAAGTACCTGCCGGGATGGATGATGGGAATGAAGTGCTGCTGTCGCTCGAAGAAACTTTTGTTACTATTTAAGAGTGTTAGACAAATATCTACCCAAAGGGCGAGGGATTGCCCATACAGATCTTCCATCATCTCAAAAGGGGGCAGAGCCTCCGAAAGACCAAGGCCAATCAACTCTCCGGATGAGTCGCCGAAGCTGGGCATCTGCGGTTGAGGCTCAGGGATATTATGAGCTGACAGCCCTGCTTGGAGGTCTGCAGTTTCACCAGAGAAGCCGTTTTGCATCGCGAGAAATGTGTCGATGTCGACTGTGAAGTCGTCCATGCCAACATTGATCCGACTGTCCAGATCTCCTGCTGTTGCTGCGATCTCATTCACCTTGCCGGTCTCCTTACTCGCCTCCTTGAGAAGGTCTTCCACCTGAGCTACACATCGTGAGCGACGTCCAGCCATGGAGATACAATTGCCATACCTAGCCTCTCCTCGAGCTCCTTTACGTTTCGTCGTTTGAACGCTGGCTTCCTTCTCGACTCAGGGTATACGCACTCTCCCTTGACTTTCACGCACCGGCTACATGCCGGCTTCACTCGGTCGCACTTGAGCTTCCGGGACCGGCAGGTAACGCAAGCCAACGGCTCGGAGCCCTGGCCGACAGGGCCGGTCTCCGCTTGCTCGCCGCCGTCGGTATCCATGATGCGGCGGCGAAATTTTGCATCCGAGACTGCAGCAGGCGATATCAGCGCGCCGAAAGTGGGCCTCAGCTCCGAATCTGCATCCAGGGGCGGACTGTGTTGGGGGTCAGACTCGACGTATGCGGATGCAATGACGCAGATACAATGGCAGTACGTAATAACGCAGACAACATTAGGTAACTCGAGTTGTCAACGTCACTGGAAATGTCTTCTCGGCCTATCTCTTCAATGGCCAACACGCTGGCTAGGCAGATGCGTGCCCATCTCGATGACCAATGTCGGACATCTTTTGCGCCGATTCCCCGAGGACGGGACTTAGCGCGCCTTTCTCATTGGCCATTAGCGGAATGCATGAGGTGGGAATTCCGGTGTGGCCAGCACAAGTGGAATTTCCGGCGTTAAGCATTCGTTCCCCGCTGCGAACTCACGTGAGCTGCTGTTTCCTCACGCCAAGTTTCTTCAATGGTGCTCAAACTGCGTCCCGCTGAAGATCGTCAGCCGCCACGTCCCGTCCGTTCTTCCGCTCTGCCGCCGTCTTTTGTGGGTCTATCCGTACATCATCTCCATATGGATTCCACATGGCCTGGCCGAGACATGGCGAGCTTCCGATCACATCGGTGCGCAACCGGCTCCGTCTCGGCCGAGCGGTTAACTCGGTGCCTCTGCCAAGCCTGCCTCTGGTGACCCGCCGATCAGGAACACCACGCCGACCGCAACCCTGCCGGTCCGGGGGTCTCGGAGGCAAAAGGTAAAAAGGGTGATCGACAGCAGCTCTCGCAGCCTCACCTACATCTGTCACAGCAGGTCTGAGCTAATCGCAAACCGTCAAACCGGCTTGTCAATGTCCCCAGGGGCTAATGTATCAGGAGGATGTGGCAGCCGAAGAAACGCCTGCATTGGCGATGACGAAGTTTTGAGTTCAAGTCGTTGAAAGCCTAAAAATCCCCGTGGCGCCCCAGGAACCGACACCACTGCACTGGACAAAGTTGCTGTGCATGCTGCACTCTCGGGCCAGGTCAAGGAGCTGAGCGACTGCCATCCCAATTGTGCTGTCGCAGCAAGTTGATCGCGCAGCGGACTTCAGCGAGCGTCCCTGGCGGTCAGATGGACTGTTCGCACCTTGGTGGGATGATCAATGGGCGATCTTCTGGCACTTCATTCGTCAGATCTGGTGGTCTGAAACTCTGTCCTTCCACGAAGGATTACGGGAGACTCGGCGAACACGTCGGTGAAGGGCGTCAGAGAACGGCAGCCACTGACGACGGCGTACGCCAGAATGAGCATCAAGCCAGGTCCTCAAGTCCACTATTTGTTATCGCGAGGCCGATTCGCAACGGGGGCGGGAAATTAACAACCAAGCCCGCCGAGTGATTGCCACTAGCCTTGGTCCCTTTCGGACTAAAACATGGACAAGCGTGATGGATTGACGTCTAGGCGCGCCACATTTCGCATCTTGCTCACGCTTCTCACAATATCCTCGGTCTACTAGAGGGCGCCCCAGAACAAGCCGAAGAAAGGCGAGACGAGACATTCGGAGATAAAAACACGCAGCCACCGCGAGTTGACAGCTGCAGACGGCATCCCAGTCTAGCGCCAGCAGCCGGGCGACAGCGTTAGACTCCGGCCCAAGGCTGGTGATCGACCGGGTCTGGCCCGAGTGAGAAGTTGACACAATTTGGCAGAGCGACGATGACTGCATGAATGCGGCCATGAGCTGTGACGGAACGCCGCCAAGCTCCATCTATACCTAGATGAAGGTTGGCCGCCACCGCCCGTTGAGTTGGCCAAACGGCCCACGGGATCGACTTGTACGATATTGAAGGGCGTTGGAAGGCGCTGGGGTTTTGAGAGGCTGTCACCGGTGAATTTGTGGAAGGCCAAGGCCCGAAGACTGAAGGCTCGAAGCGGGTCTTGCGGTAGTCGGCGCTGGGTATGCTTGACAAGCCGGCCGGGCCTGGGCTTTTCGGGCTTTGGCGCTCGGCTGGGTGATCAGGATCGACGGTGGTCCAGGCTTATGATCTTCCCGCCTCTTGGTCAGCAGACAACAGAGAATTTGGAGATTCTCGAAGATTTGCAGCATGGGTAGGTAGCCCTGGGAGCTGAAGGCTGTGCACCGGCAGCCAGACAGCGCGCTCGCCATGGCGGCGAGCAACTGGTGAGGAATCAACTGCCAAGTTGAATGAAAGGGGCAGAAGGGGCTCCGTTAGGTGGTTTCACCAAAAATATGCTGCCCAGCTTACTGGCGATATTCCTTCAGACTTGTCATCTGAGCGCCCTCGTGTTCTGGACAACATCCATCCAACCACTTTTCGGACCAAAATCCATCCAGTGAGAGTTGAGGGACGACAGCTATCCGGTTAGGGTACAAGAGGCAACGGGGATCGTCGGCCGTTGCGATTCAGGGCAGCCCTTTCCTTGGGGCTAAGTTCGAGGAAGAGAGACGAGCCGATGCGGGTTAGGCCGGGGAAGCATGACAAGTACCTGCTGGTGGTGCAGTGGAGCCAGCGGCTGACGGGTGTGAATCGGGAGGGACGTCAGAGTAAACTATATTCCGGAGAGGGGGGCATGGACAACTCACACTTTGAAGGCTGTCACGCAGTTGAGTTTCTCAAACGATGGCATGCCAGGATGGAGCGACGACTTGCGGCGGGTTGTTCCCAAAGAGGCGACTTGTTCGTAGAGAGGGAGTGCGTGTAAGGCTGCAGGTCATGACAGTCGACATTGCAGCGGCCAAGTGGTGGTGATGGCGGCGGATACTCTTGGCCAGTGCCCTGAGTCAAGGTCTGAGGACGACTCCATTACCGTGACAAAACACACAACGATGGTGCCGATAGTTTGAGGGTGCCTTAGTGCCGAGCAATGCCTTGGGTCAAGGCTTAGGACATGTGGACGGTAAGGTAGGTAGATATTCGAGTTGGCTTGACGGGGCGTCCTATGTCTGACTGGGAATTAGCGTTGCATTGCTTTAGATTGGCCAGGTGCACGACACCGCAGACCGTAGCGTACTCGAGACATGCGTACATGTGCCTACCAAGTAGGTGATCGGGACGCAAGCCGTATTGTGGGTGGTGACTGGGGCCATATGAGCATGCGCGCATGTTGGGTAAGGCGAATTGGGTTTGAGGCCCCATTGACCCAGTGACGAGAAGACGATGTGGCAGCCGATGCGCCTGCCTGGGTAAGGCGCCTAGGTACCTGGATAGGGTAAGGTCGAGGCACCGTATTAGTGTCGGGTAAGGAAGGCTAGGGATGCAGCAAGCTTACCCCCGGGGAGAGTTGAGGAGACGAATGAGTAAGACGAAGTGGTTAGCCTGGCGATAGACCTGGTAGTATCTCCCTGCTTGGGGGAAGGCGCTGGAGGCGATGTCGTGATGGATTGGGTTTGTGTGTTGGTGATGGTAGCGGATGGAGCGAGGGAGTTGCTTGAAGCAATTGTGGACTCGCGACACACTGCCTCGAATAAACGGGGAACAAGCAGGGCGCCTGCCAGATTGTGAGATGGGGAAAAGGGCGATCACTGGCGGGTGATAGGCGGAAATAGGCAGACCAGGGCCTCTGGGCAGCCTCAACCGGATCATTCCCCACTTGTCTCCTTCCCGACCCCTTGCGCTGCCCTTGAAGACTTGGCCGCCCTTGCAATATTGGGCAGGACCTAGGTGCCTTGTTCTTCGACACTTGCTTGACTGGGAAGGAACATGAAGCTCTGGTGGGTCCCGCGGAAAGGACCCCCAGCCAACCTAAGGCGAACTCTCACGGCGCCAAGTGGAGACTGAGGCACTCGAGGTAGGCAGGTACGTACCCGGATTTGCGACTCCAAGGCGCAAGCCATCGCCAATCTCCAGGTGAAATCTGCCATGGCAGCCAGCTGGACAATACAACCATCCACTGCTGCGACACCGTCATCCACTCACAGCCTCTCATTGCCCGTCTTCAATATCGACAACTTGCAACACCGCAGAGTTGCACCCTGAACGGCCTCGCTCCCATCGTAGCGTCGCATCGCACGGCGTCTATCCGACCAGGCCATCCCCGGCGTGTCAAGGCCAATGGCACGGCTGGTGCTGTTCGTGATGCCGTTGACACGCGGCCGTACACGCCCCAGGTCCCCTCGGTCTCCCCTTCGTCCGCTGCAAGATGAGCTCTGACAGGAGGCAACCTCATTACCGATCCGACACTTTGCCGAAAGCTCAAGGGGTGGCTAGGGGGAGGGTGGCAGGCACTCAAATCACAAATCATCAAACTTGAAGATTCGATACCCGATATCCGCTTTCCGGGCCTGGCCAAATCCCAAAAGGGCCATGGAACAAGAGGACGAGAAACCCGGGCGACAGAGTACGAAACGTCAGGGTCTTTTCTGTGCTGCAGAACTGCTCAAAGCGCGGGCGCGCCTGTTCCACCAATGCCCCGATAAACGTTCCTGCTCCATGGAACACTTTGAATCCGTCAAAGGAACAAGCTGAGACAAAGACGCCCATCCTGCTAGCACACCAGCCCTTGCCAGAATGCGCCACATCCACTCTGCCATGCGAGTCTGGCCGATCAAGAGACACGCCACAACAGCCAAAGACCGAGAGCACGACGCTATCGCTGTTGGCGCAACGACCTGCCGACCTCCTTTGCCCTCGAAACACCTCCGGCTTCCGTAATCGACCACCGAGTGACGTATCTAACCTTGCATTTCATAGCCTCTACTGACGACAAGCTCTATTCCACCTCAATTTTCTTCGACACTCTCGGCCTGTAAATCATACGCCATCGAGCTGCGTCCTTTCCGCTCCCGGAATCCCCATGCCATGCGCATCTGACCGCCACAGCAACCTTGCTTCATCCCAGCTTGCAATGTCATGCCGCATGCCTTGCTCATCCGTCCTCGCACTCGCCTTCGTACTCAACTGGCTGCCCTTGGCTGCTGGACTCAGGGATGGGCCGCTGATCTCCGAATCCCCTCAGAGACCCGCTCGCCGTCTACCATTTACTAGCCGTATCGTCGCCCTCATCGGAACGCCGATGGCTGCTGTCACTTCACCACCGTCGAGGGTGGCGATACGGCATGTCACCATCCTGCCAGGGTTTCTACCACGTACCCATCAGCATCACACTCCTACTCCGCAGCTCGCGGTCGCTTTCATCTGACGCCTTCCTAGCTCGTCTAAAAGTGCCGAGCAAATGGGAGAGCCACACCCTGTGATTCGCACCATCCCATCCCATGTCTTCTCATCGCCGTGTACACGCTGCAATGAAGGGTCTGGCGGCGCTAGCTGTGTGCTGACATGGCAGTCATTGCCTCCCACCATATTCTCTATGGGGGTGGCACGTTGGCTGGGCATGAGAGCATGGCCATGTCGCTGACACCCATCGACAGCTAGCTTCCTGCCACACATAGCTCCCTCGACGTAGCAGCATTAGCATTGCCCCGAGTGGAGTTTGACTTGCCAACGATGCTCCCAAGACTCATGTATTGTGCCTTAGATGGAGGGCAACTGACATCCCTTTCTGAGCGCCGGCCGTCCTTGGCCCGGCTTGACGCAACCGGGACCCCGATCCCTGGTCCCTGTTTTGTGTTCTCCTCCTGGGTCTGTTCCGCTCCGTGCTGTGCTATGCTGTGCTGTGCTTTGGGCTGCAGTCGGCACGTTGTGAATCTTCACCCCCTCCACACATCCTTCGTCCAGTGACCGTTGCGACTGGCTGTCATCCAACGCAAAGTTACGACGCTTCTGCTAGAGACGCGAGGCCCAGTGACATTGCAGCTACGGCGAGATGCGCTTATCACCTTGGTTCGACCCAGACGCACACTCTTAGCCGTTGCCGCACCTTTCGTAGCGCACAGCACCTCCTCCATCCACCACCTCCTCCTCCGACTCCAACAAAGTCAGGGTATGACCTTGGCATACCGCAGATGCCGTTCAGACTTTACGGCATACACCGCTCGTTGGGGGGGAGGGCCACACGACAAGTGCAGTTACGAACCATTGGGAAGTGATGGTTGCCAACCAAAAGCAAGCCTGCCACCACCAAAAGCTGTCGTTCTCCGCTGCTTCCTGCCGCATCGTGCTGTCAGACACTTGACCCCCAGGAAGGACCGATTTGCTGTCCTCATTTGTCTCTCTCTCTCTCTGTTTCTGGCTGCCCCTTCATGTCAACGTCTCAGCATAATCAAGATAGGAGAAGAAGAAACAAAAGAAAAGTCACTTCATCGGATGACCATGCTAATGCTCACCCAATCCCCTCCCCTTCCACCCTCCCCCCCCCTTTTCCAATAGTTCTGATCTTCTTGTCACGTCCCAGCTTAAGGGAGGCGAGGGCAGGAGAGAGACCGGGGTGTCAGCGGCAGGCTTAGATGCTGTCCTGACACCGGCAGTCGATCATTGTGCGGCCTTGACACGAGGGAGGGGACGTTGAACATTGAACGAACCGGGCGAACCCATGTCCTTCGTTGCCTGTCATTATGGTTCCTTGATCGTATGTGTATGTGTGTCTTGAACCCAGAGGGGGGGCAGTGACAAAACGTTTGTGTGCCAAGATGTCAGAGACAGAGACATGATGGGAGGTCTATCTCGACCGCAAGAGCAAAAAGCAAAAATTCACAGTGGGACATTTTCATTCCTCTCTGGCCTCTCCGCGGACGTGCATTGCAGGCTGCTGCATGTTTGAGCAATCTAGTGATATGCTCTCTTGAGACCAGAGCCATGCGTGAGACATGCCGCTGGGGTAAAAAAGCTGCACGCCATCAGCAGTCACGGGCACGCATGGCATGGCATGGCATGGCATGAACTGAGATGTGCAGCCAGCCCAGCTCAGGGGGAAAAGCTGGCAAGGAGAATTAACAAAATAACGAACTGGCGGAGGACGCTACCGGACAAAGTATACCGCAGCGCTGGATCGTATGGCCCAGTTACTTGGAGGGCAGCGTTGGTTCAACGTGAGGTTGGACTGAACTGGCGGAAGGGAAAGGCAGAGACTAAGGACTAAGGGGACGGTAGTTCGATGGATCTGCAAGCCTCCGTTATCGAGATCGCGGCGGCTTGCCTGACGTGCACCGGTACCATCAACGGATCCGTCAAGCCGTTTTCCCATTCGCGCCGCCGCCGCCGCCGCCGCCCGGCCGGTGGTCTTGCATCTTTGGTTGAGTGCTCAGCAGCAGCCTCTTCTGCTCAGCTGTGTGTGTTGCCATGGGAAAGGGTCCTCAGATGCAGAGGAGGAGGAGGCGGCGGAGGAGGCTTACGACTACGTTCCGAGTGGTGGTATCGTTCCCAAGCCCGTACCAAGCCAACGGAGGCGGACCCAAGTCAACGTGTCTAGTGTTGTGGACCTCGATCTCGCACTTCGCGGCCGTCTCCCTCAATCTCTAGTGTACAAGCAAAGAGCGAGCTGCCCAGGCGTTGATGAATGATGTTGGTCTCGTCTTCCCCTTCCTGTCTCTCTCGCTCTCTGTCTCTCCCCCCCACCGGTCGACGCCACTTGCCTCTGGTCTCTGCCCTGTCCCCGATCTCGTGGCGTCTCGTATCATGTACCACCATCAAATGCCCCTCCTCCCAACCCACATTTCTCACTCGCGCCTGCAGCGCGTGGTCTGGACAAAAAAGCATCCATCCACGGGTTTGATGTCTGTGAATCCCGAAGAGAAGATAGAGAAGAAACGACCCAGACTCCAAAACCGAGACCCCTCAGATATGGTTTCTTTTTCCTAGGCACTGGTCTCCCCCGCCCCTCTCTAGCCCTCCTCTCTTGCGGGAGGGGCGTGTGTACTGGACGCAGGTGTGTTGTGTTAGTGTGAGAGCATGCGTATGTATCTACTTCCGTCTCTGCAGCTGCAGCAGCAGCAGCAGAAGCAGCAGTCACAGCAGCAGAAAGGCAACAAATCATCCGCCCGCCCTGGCGACGTTGCGAACTGGGCAGAAAAAAAAGAAGAAGGCAGGACGGCAGGTACGCAAGGCCTTTTTTTTTCTGGGAAAACTTGGCTCCCCTTACACACGCCACGCCCCCCCTCTCTGTTTCCCTTGCCACGAGGTTCCTCTCTCGTGTTGCACACTGAGTCCAGTTTCCCTTCAATTCTGCATGGTAGTAGCTCTCCGAAAAAGTGAAGAGGAGAGTGAAATGTTTCACAACAGAAAAGAACACTGCATGTTAGGGAATGGGACATGTACCCTTTTTTTGCGTTCGTTGCTTTTCCTCGCTCCTCTATCCAGTCAATGCTTTTTCTCGCATTCTAGACGTCCCGGTCGAACGAATCTCCTTGGTTGTTTTCCCCCACCCAACCACACACACACAAGACCACAGCGGCGGCGACGGCGGCAGCCGCGCACGGCGCACGGGAGAGGCGGTACCTGTAGCAAAGAACGAAAAGAGAGTACATCAAAAACATTGATGACGACAATGGTGCGGCTGGCTTGTGTTGGGAGAGACTCTCTATCTGTGTGTTCATACTACCATACTAAGGATTAACAGGTGGCTGGGGCGAAGATACAAAGTAACAAAAAAGGAAAAATAGCACCGGTCTCCGTCTTAGTCCGGCACGAAGGGTCGACTAAGGGACCATTTTCGCCGCCCACCCAGAGCGGCGGCGGCGGCCGACCGCGCGCGCGCGCGAGCTCGAACGCTCAGTCTCCCGCTGCAGAATCCGTGTGTAATAATGAAGCAAACGCTGGTTCTCGTCGTGCGGTGGCCCAGTACACTGGAAAAGTGCGGGTTTGAGGAACGACGACGAAGAAGCCTCACCCAACGAAGCAGGGAAAACAGCAGGCCAGTCCAGACTGACTAAAGGTGGCCATGGCCATAGAGCAGCGCCGGGCCCCTAGAGACGAAGCGTAGTCTTTAACCCGGGATCTTGGGTCCTGTGCCCCCGGAATCTCGTTATTTCTCTCTGTTGCTACCGCTACCCTCCATTAACCAGCCAGGTGCTATAGGGTCCCAACCCCAGGTTGATGTAACCGCAGACTCCTTCGTCCATCTACTACAGAGGACCGAGAGTAAGGGATAAGGGAGCAAACAGCCTGGCAGAGATGGGAAAGGGGAAAGGTGTGGTTGGGGCTAGGCGTGTGCGAGTGTGCGTGAGTGTGTGTGCGTGGGTGTGCGTGAGAAAGATATCTCGTCATCCAGGAACCAAACAAATCATGCTCTCGTTACAGTTCACACAGACCCTTTTCGTTTCCTTGCACGCTTTCTGCGCGTGGATGTATTTTGGTTTTCGTTGCTTACGAGTTGATGATAAACACAGCTGTAAACAGCCCGCGCTTTGATTCACGTAGAGTCCGTCCACTGACTTCGTTCTTCTTCATCGTGGGCTGGTACAGGTCGATAAAGCATCTGTTCGCCCTAGGGCTCGCGCACCATGGACCATGGCTGAAGGAGAATGCGTCACCCGGAGGCTTGCTGATCACGGAAGGAACCTTGGGAAGACCATTCTCGTGTCTCCTGGGCAGCAAGTTTTTCCTTGGCGAAAGGCTTTCCGAGCTCTTCTCACTGTTCGAAGGATGGGAGGAAGGATCAATCTTCTTCATCACGCACATGGGAAGGAGTGGCTGTCATCGAATGTTTGGGGCTAAGCAAGTGTGTTTTTGAAACAAGGTTTTTGGTTGATGTTTGTTTTGTTACTATGTACAGAGAACAAAATCGACCGAGAAGAAACAAAAAATTGATACACTGATATCGTTCTACGATCCCTTTGTGGTTGGTAAAACTTAGCCTCTGGTTTGGCTGATTTGAAGAGAAAAAAAAAGTGAACCCCCCGATAAACAAGAAAACACCGATAAAAAAGAGTTGACCAAGATGTCCGAGATAAATCTCTCTCTGATGAATGCATTTGTCTGCCCACCATCCGCCAGAAGTGCCTGGTAAACCGCCCCGTTGAACCCCATTCCCGATAAACCCATTTGTGTGTTGTTGAATAAGAATACATTATTCCCATAGGTACAGTCGACATAGTAAATAGAACCAAGGTGGGCGTGAAAGCACTGGTTTTTGCTGGAGCGCGCCCCCCCTCCCGTGGTATTTTTATACAGAGCTCATGAAGTATTAGTGTGTGTGTTCCATTGGTGTCGTTTTGTGTTTTTTTCCCTTGCGTCAGGTCCCCATCGTAGTTCGTCGTTAAATGATGATTGGTCTGGTATGAATTCTTTTGTTGCGTTGTTTGAAGTTTTTGCGTTTTTCTTTGTCTCTCTTTGGTGCATGATGATGTGAGGCGTCCTTCTAGATGCTCCCCCTCTTGATGTGCGCCGAGCGCCGTTGCTTCAGGCTCTCGAGGTCCTCGTCAAAGGCCTCGCCGTCGCTGAGAGGAACGCTGGAGCGCTTGCCATCATCGTAGTCGGCGCGCTCTGTCGACGGCAGGATCTTGCTCTCACCGCTGCGGCTGGACATGGCGTCGGACTCAGCACGGGCGTTGCTGATCATGGTGGGCAGCTGCCGGCGCCGCGCGTTGATGAACCAGTTGGAGATTTGGTCTGTTGGAGGCAAAAAAATTAGCGTTTGGCCCCAAGGAGAGTCTAACGGTTTCGGAAAGCGTAAACTTACTCATCTGCAATCCAGTCTGACGCATGAGCTCCTGCTTCTCGTCCTCGGTAGGGTACGGGTGGTGCAGGTGGGCCACAAACCACGCACGCAGCTTGTCAGTCGTCTCCTTGGGCAGGTTGCCGCGGCGCTTGCGTTGCTTGCTGTCACCGTGCATCCCCATGGCGCCGAGCTCTCCAATGCGCATGAATTCAGGGTAGTGGCCATAGCCGGCGGCAGAGAAAGGCGTGCGGTCGAACGGGTGAATGGCACCAAGAGACAGAGACTGAACTCGGCTGGGGTGGTGATATCCGTAGGCGTAACCACTGGTGCGGTAGGCGGGAGCTGCCTCCATCAAGGGAGCGGGGGGCATGCCCATCGAGGGGCGGATGGGCTGGAACTCGTCCTGAGAGTGACCACGAACACGCTGCATGGGGATAGACTCCCGCTCGGAAAAGTTCATGGGCGGCAGGCTGGGAAGCGTGGGGCGGATCTCAGAGCGTTCGTTGACCTCCATGGCTGGGGATCGCATGGAAGTCATGCCGGAAGAAGACATGTAAGGGCTGGTTCTCGCTGATCCGGTCCAGCTCTCGGTGGCAGCGCGGGAAGGGACTGGCGGGGAGATCTGACGTTGAGGAATACGGGCAGGGCTGTCGTATAGTCTTGGCACACGGCTAACCCTCTCACTCTCCTCCTCTTGATCGATGGAAAGCCTCCTCCTCTTGTTCGAGTTTGGCGAGTGAACGTACTCCGGAGGGGTCATGACACCGGCGTATCCAACGGTTGGTGAGGTGTTGGAAGACGTTGTCCTTGTGGTTGATGCCTCCTGTGGTTGCAGGCGAAGGTGAAGTTCTGGAATGGCCTGATATCTCTGTCAGTCGGGAATCCAATGCTTCTCAGACTGGTTAACAAACCTGGCGAATGGAAGGAAGGGCGATTCTCTCTGGTTCAGTGCGAGGACGCGAAGAGTAGTCTGTGGAAGCAGACCTGCCGCCATCCCAAGGGTAGGACTTGAATGCTGAATGGGGGGATGGAGCAGCCATGGCGAGCATAGACATCTTGTGCTGTGGTATCTTGAAAGCGAAGGTCTCTAGACACGACCGTTGCGGATGTAGCGCTGAAGGCTAGATCCCGTGGAAAATAAAAGAATGGTGGGCTCAAAAACGGAAGCCGCACGGCGGACAAGGACTGCTGCGGTCAGCGAGAAAGATCCGGGAGAGTCGGTTTGCAGAGGAGCGTACCGAAGTCGGTCCAGCCAGGTATTTCGAATGTTGGCACGTCGAGGATGGTGCTCCTGCAGTGTTCTGGTGCTTGGTTGAAGCTGAGTATCTGTATCGGCGGCGAGGTCGAACAGACAGTTGTTGTAGTATTGCTCGTCAACGACAGGCGTGGAGAAGAATAAGCAGTAAATGGATGCTGATGTGATGGTCAGGTGGTCCCAGCCGTTCTTCTGAATCAACAAACAGCTCGAATGGGATGATGGTCGGTGATGATGGAGACAGATGCAAGGTGGGATGGCAGTCCTTTTGTATATCTTGGAGTCTGGGGCAGGTGTCGGTGTTGTGTGTAGCAGAGGTATAGGTGTGTATGTATGTAGGTGTGTAGAGTAAGGTAGGCAGGCGTATGGTAGTAAGGTAAGGTAGCGTGGTAGGTTGGTGGAAGGTGGATTAACGGTGGGAGGCGCACAGATGTGGTGCCAAAATAGGAAATGGGAGAGAAGTGTCGAGGAGGAGGTCCCGGCGAAGAGCCAAATTGGACAAATTAAGACGGTGATTTGAACACACTGAAACTGACACGAACCAGCCTCAGACGAAAGAGCCCCCAACTAGTAGGTTCTTGAGTGAATCGGACCGTGGAAGGAGTTGTGAGAGCTGTGTGAACTTGGAGAAGAAGCAGCAGCAGCAGCGCACAGCCCACGGATGCTTAATGCCTTGCTACCTATGTATCTGGGAACGAGCCTTTGCTGATGTGGGGGAGGGAGGACGGTTTTGACGGAAGAGACTAAACCTGAACTAGCCCAGAGCTGCGAGGCATGGGCATGGGTGGCATGGCGAGGAGGACGATCAGGGTACAAGCAGCCGCCGATGAGGAACAAGAGGAGGATTGCCCATCTCGACCAGGGTTGCAGGACCACGCCGTCCGTACCCACTTCCACCAGGGCCTGCTCCTGGGATGCTGATGGTACCTCCCAAGTGGCGTCCCCCCCCCCCCTTCTGCCTCTGGCGGACAACGGACTGATATGCTAGGCTCGTGGTGGTACTGGGATGTGTCCAGCACCACGGGGGGGAGGGGGGCATGGATTAGGGGTCTGTTCGACGAGGCCGACCAGGATGCGAGAAGCAGAGTGGAAAGATGGGAGAAGCACTAGCCTGCCTAACAGTGACACGAAAAAGGGCCACTAGGGAACCGCTGTGTGTCCGTGGGCAGGGGTCATTTTGTACGCTACACCCCGGGCTGCTGATGGCTTGCTCCCGGGCCAGGACGGTTGTGATGTAGATGAAATTGCCCGAAGGGGGGCGCCGGCGGGTATGGAGATGTTCAATGGCGCTGCTGCATTACTCCAACGACTGACTATCCAACGTGCCATTACATATGCAACTGGCGCGCTGGCGTCAAGTTACCTCACCCTTCCAAACCAAGCCTCTGCAACGCTCTGGCCGCCAAAAGGTCTACTAGGTTACTGACGGATTGTCAAATATGCAAACAGGACAGCCAAGAGGGAGCAGACAAAATAGAGATGTGCAACCTGACATAAAAACAATAATTGACGGCAGATGGGCTTGGCGGCCTTGTTCACACGTCGAGTCCCCCAACGTAACGGTGTCGGCCACAGAGATGGCAATACTCGACCGTCATTTCCCCAACAGGAGCAGTGTATTGGCCGCCGCGACATGGGAAGCCGGAGATGCGGTCAATATGGGATGGATTCATGGCATATTGCATCCAAGAACGAAGCCCGTTTGGGTTCGTTCCGAACAGGAAACCGAATGTCCAGTAGCAGGACGATGCAATCGCCCGGCAGAATGCCTATCCTTCCACGATGGCGCCCCCGAATCTTCAGTCCCTTGACGGGCTGCCGCGTGAGCTCAAAAATCTATTTTCGAAGACGCTTGCAGAGTCCTGAATTATCCTGAACTTCATACTGGGCCGATTCGACGTCCGTGATCCCTGGACGTGGCGGCTTCGGGAAGCTGATCACCAGCCAGCCATGAGGCCTAGCATTGCTCTCGGGCGTTCGATTCTGCCATCTTCCTCTTTCCCCGTCTCTGTTTACGCAGTAGCACTCTCACATTCGAGTGCATCCATCGCTCGTGCTCGCCTTCGGTGAGGCGCCGTTGATTCTGCAAATCCCTGTTGTTTTCTTTTTCGTGCGCATGGTCAGGGAGTGAGACAACCTTGATAGGGCGTACGTCGAATATGTCATGACTTGGAGACATGTTGACAGGAACGGGACCCCCAGTTGAACGGCAGCCCGATGGTGTGTTACAGTGGGTGCAATAGGTGCATCTCTTGCTGCTGGTTGTTCAAGTTCCGGTTCGAGCCCATACGCCAATGTATGAGTGTGTGTGAGAAAGAGAGCAAGTGAGAGAGTGTGTGCATGTGTGCGTATGGTGTGTACGGTGTGTGCCCGTGGATAACGTAGATGGATGGACGGACGACGTTTAGGCGGATGGGTGAGCGCCAGGCCAGGACCTGGGCGACTGGGGGTCAGCAAGGCCAGCCAGGGCAGCCCTGACGTGACGGCGCTCCCCTGCTTGTCTGCCATCGATCCCATCCACACACCCCCGAATGATGTCCATCAGCCATCCCAAAACAACAAGGCGGGTCCGGAAGTCTCCTGGATGGGAAGAAGTATGAATAGAGCAGAGGTGAATTGTGCGCTAGAGCGGCTATGCCATCCGCCGCTGACACGCCTACCCCCTTCAGCCCAATTCTAATGCTGTTCAGGTATCGTGATTTGTGCAGTACCTGAATAAGGTCCGCGAGCGTTACAGGCCTGCAAGTATTTGACATTGCCGCGTGAGACCGCTGACGAGTGAGAGGGCAGACAACGCGATTCAGACGTCCGTCCCAAGGCTTGGGTTGAAGAACCGGAGCCGAACAACTTTGTTTCTGACAAGAAACTGGGAGAGTAATGGCATTCTTCCTTTTTGTCTGCTTCTGTCTGTCGTCTTCCTCTTGTCGCCTCTCAAGCCACCCGTCAGTCGCCCGGTTGCAGCTGACGTCTGTGACGTGCTCAAAACAACAACCTCCTAACCGTAAAGAGTCCGAGGGTTGGCTGGTTGCTCCTCCCAGGCGTCGAACGTCCTTCTGAGGCTTCGACCACGACCTTCGATGGCGGAGGCTGTGCTTGTCAACAACGACAAAAGAAGGGCATGGCACTTCGACCCAAGGACAATCGATGTAGACTGAAACGTCAACCATCATTGGATGCTTTTCTTCCGTCCGAGTGTTTTGGAACACGAGTTGAGTTGCGCGCGATGCATGCGGTGCGTTGCGGCTCCCACCATTGACGGGCCATACGTCTGGTTATCGGATCGTTCTGACATTTGCCTTATCTGGAAGTGTTTGCAGGCCTTTGATTCAAAACGAAGGCTGGTGTCCATTTGAGCAGAGTTGCTGCTCTGCGATTGGTGATGATCAAACTTTGACATATGTAACCTTCGTCCCCTCGTCCCTCCCCTTTCCCGCCAACACCCTTCCATCCCCGCAAAGCATCGAGGTACCCGATGTCATGCGGCTCCCGTTTTTTGTCAGCTCCCGAGATGGCGGGATGCTTTATTCGACAGTCATCTCGTCCACGAGCAGCAGTCCTTCACGGCCGGAAGAACCGCCGAGTCAGTCGCCTGAACTAAGGGCATTCTGGCCATGACTTTGCTGACTACCGTTTCAACTTTTGGTAGACGTGCTTATTTTGGGGAATCATGGCTAATGAGGGGAGATGGGAGGCGCGCCCTAACAGCCAAGCCTTAACTCCAGGGAGTTCCAAGGAGGGGCCGAGTGCCTCTTCTCTCGTTGTCCGCCGCGAGGGAACACAGGCAAGCGCGCTCCGGAGCCGAAGCCGCCCGCGCGAGGGAGAGCTGTCAAAAACGCAGATCTACCGCGGTGATCCTGTGGCCCCCGGTCGGCACCACAATTGATTGGGCCTGTGGCTGAAAGGAAGTGGCATGTTCCGAGTAGCATCAATGTTTTGCCCTGGTGGCCGTGGCGAATCCTTGCTTCGAAAAGCATTGTCCGGGGTCCCACGATAATTCTTCTGCTCGCCATTCTTTGACAGGTCCCAGAAACAGGTCAAGGTGTGTGCATGACAGGTCCAAAGACTGGAAGGTTCGTGACGAGATCTAGGGAAACGATGATTGCGATTGGTCGCTCGGGGCAGTATACGGTACGGTTGATCTGAGGTCGATCGGAACCAAGATGGGATTGCTCAGGTTGTCAAACGCCAGCCTTGATTGCGATTGGCTCCTCAGGATCTGTCATGATGGGCTCCTTGTCAAGTCTCGCCTCAAGTTGCTGCGCCCCAAGAAAGTTGAGTTGGGGTTCCGTGGAACGGCGTGCACATCACACATCACACAAAGGAGGGTGGGAAGCAACAAGGAGAGACGGAAGCCCGGGTGCTGACTGATGGAGGGCCCGTCAGGGGCCACGGTGGTATCGCGAGTTTGACATTTGAGGTTTGCTGGTGTGAGTGCGTGGTAGCAAGGAGAGGGCGTCTTCTTTTGCTCGTTGATTTGGGACGTCGCAGCTACCATGGTACCCGTAGTTAGAAACCGCTCCTGGGACACGCCAAAGGCACAGCGTGCAGCGACTGCACGTACGCTGGTGCCCTCGCTTTGGGTCGACAGTTTCGATTACCAGTAGCCTCGAGTACGGCAACCGCTGACTGGCTGACGGAATGCTGCTGCTGTCGAAAATGCTGCAGCCCGACCGCTTTCTGGTCCAGGCGGCGTTGTGGACTCCCATCAAGGCCTCCCCCTTGTCAATGTTGTTTTGTTTGATAAAGTAAGGTGAGGTAGGAGAGCAGTGCGAAGCCGATCTTGTCACATCCGCAAACCTTGAACCAACTCGCGTCATTCGGGTTACCAGTTGCTAGGCTCTGCTGCGCTGGGCCGCCCTGCAGCTTAGCAACAGCCAGCATGGCAATAGGCTGGCCAGAACGCTCAGGCAGGTAGGTAGGCTGGTAGGTAGGTAGCAATCAGCCGGGCTGTCGAGCCACTGCAGGTACCGATTCCTCCGGCAGTACGACGGCTTCTTCCAGTGCTGAGAGCGGCCCTTGCTACCAGGTCACCAGTCCGTGTGTCGGGACAAGCTGAGGACGCTACCAACCAACGGTTGGTCTTGCAGGTGTTATTGTGGCGTTTTTGTGCATAGCAGCTTGTTTTCTACCTCTCGACTTAGTTTGGAGCTGGAGGGAAGCCAGGCTGGTCTGACAGCGCACCGTAGGGCACCTGGGGCCATGCTGGCGGCTAACACGGCGAAGCCTTCAGGCGAGGAAGTCAAGCGCAGCAGAGTTCCGAGTAACAGAGCACGTTCGCGCGGGATCTGTGCTAGACAGGCGATCTTTGGTCTGTCCCAAGTCTCCAGCCCCGAGGCCAGAGAAGGTTTGTTGCTTGCGCGTGGCCCAAGTGTGAAGCCCAGGTGAGTACGTACAACTCTCTCAACCCTGGTCTGGAGTATGTACACAACAGACCGGGGCGGGTCCGGAAGTCTGCCTGGTGATGTGCATATGACTGACGACGGTAATGGTGGCGGATACGTAGACACTTGGACTCGTAGTTGGTCTTCCACTTGCACCGGTGGGCTGCTGCTGGCTGGATGGCTGGTACCGCAAGTGTGTGTTCCTCCAATCAGACTCTTGTTATCGGAAGGGAACAGCGGTTGAAGTCTATGGCGTTCGGAAGGAGACCAGATAATCTTTGCCATGGTTGGCTGGGATTGGCTACCGAGTGCTTCTGTTGATGATTGGGCTGGACGGGAGGCTGCGACTTGGTTGCCTTGCTAGATCTCACAGCCAAGGATCTGTATCGATCTCGGGGGTGCACTGTACCGGTGGCCATCTGCATCGGGAGGTCGCTGTAGCGGTGGCCGTCGCCAATCCGTCACATCCCCAGGGCCATCGCCGTCGCCATTGCCACCGGGTCAGCCGTGGGCATGGAGCTTGTGGCTTGCCTGGGGGTGTTGAGTGAACTGGCAAGGGTTGGGTGATGATGCGTGATGCGTGATGCGAGATGCGTGATGTGTGGTGCGTGATAGGTGTAGGTAAGGTAGGGACGCGGGTGCTTTGATACGCTGCGATGCAATGCTCGAGTCCGGCCTCGTGCTGGCGCCTGTGTGCCCGAGGTCAAGGCCAAGCAGCATAATGGGTAACCTAAGGTATTGTCAATGTAGACAGACAGACAGACGCAGAGGCAAGTTGCTGCACTACAACTGTCTCTTGCCCACTGACCGGCTAGTTGGTGGTTGGCATCTGGCAAACGGTGCAGACAGCCAGTCAGGTAGCCAGACAGATGGTCAGAGTCATGCTGCGTGGTAATTAGATGCAGCTCAAACCAGATCGAAATGCGAGGTGATTAGATGGCATCTGCACCCGTCCGTCGAGGACTGCGACTGGCGCCAACCCCAGATGTGCGTCCCGATGAGCAAGGTTGGTTGGTGGTCAGCAGCGCGATTGGGTGAGGTGGATATGCGGGCGAGATTTTTTTTGTTGACGACCTGCAATGAAAGTGCTGTTGTGACCTTAGGTAGGTTAGGTAGGTCGGGCTTGATGGGCGTGGACGGATAGTATCCGCAAATTGAAGGGGAAAGAGCCACCAAGTGTCTCTGCAACTATCTAGGCCTTCCAAGACTGGATACAACTAGAGGAAGGTGTGGTCTGCACTTGCTACTATTGTCGCACCTGCACCTGCCAAACCGCTTCCACCATCACCACCAACACCAACACCGCCCAGACGCCTTTCCTCGTTGCTCTTTCCTCCTGCCCCGCCCAAAAATAGCCATACTCCCCCATTCCCAAGACTGGAATCAACCAAGACACATGCAGACAAGGCCGGCGAGGCTAGCACCAGTCTGGCGATGCCTTCAATCCTCGCACTTTCCTCCACGGGCATGGGCTGGACCGCCCGCGAAGCCAGCGAAGCCAACGACAGCGGCCCCAGCAGCCTGACACAGCTGGGATGCGATCAAGCCTGGAGAGTCCCGCACGCCGTCTGTCGTCCGTCATGGGGCCCGCGCCAGACGTCACTTGGCACCCGGGCGTCTCCCGATGGCTTTGCGGCAGCGGATAGGGGGAGAAAATAGAAGCGCAATCTTACTTGAAGTGCCGTCGGAGCAACTGACGAGACTTGCTGTGATTGGTCAGTCAGTCAGTCACCCACCCACCAAAGTCCCTTACCTTACCTACTGCAGAATATCAAGGCAACGGCTACGGATAATGTCTCTCTGGCCACTGCTCTCTAAGGTGACGAGGGCGTCAGCTATCACGCCAAGGGGGAAAATAGAAAGAAATAAACGACTAGGCAAGGCAAGGCATGGCATGGGCATGCACGGAGCAGCGTAAGCAGACCGGCCCACTGTGCATTTTGCTTGACTTGAATTGGATTAATTGAAATCGTTTGCCTGCAAGCCACAAGCGAGAGCAAAGTGCCAACTGCTCATGCATCCATGGAAATAGCTCCTGCCCTGAACATGCTGCAGCCTCACGCCTGCCTCTCGGTCTGAAGTGGGAGACAACTCCCGCCAGTCGGCTCTTCCCATTGGTCCTGCCGCCCCAGCAAAGAGATGCGGTGGAGAAGCCTTTTCCGATCCAAGCCTCCCATTTGCTGGCCCTCCACACCCGCCCCTCCTTCCTGCCCTTCACCGGTGCCGGTGCCAGAGACTTGGACTTGACAACTGCTGCGAATATCCGCCAACAACATCGTCTCCCCCGATATGAGATGTGATAGACCGACGCAGCAAACATGATGCACATGTGGCCAGAATCTGCTCCTGCTCCTGGTCCCGGTCCCGGTCCCGGTCCTGGACAACGACGGATATACACTCGACACCGCCGCCACGCACAGGCATGTACGAATACATGCCTATCAAGAACGAGATGCTCGCTCGCACTCGTATGTACTTGCACCTTGACCTTGACCTTGCCAAACCCTCGCCATGTTCTGCGGGCACCTCGACGGCCCTGGCCCGCCCAGGCCTGGCCTCGACCACACCTGCTTGCTATCTTGTCGTCTTATCCAGCTTGCTTGACAGACGGGCGAGTCTCCGCTACACAAACACACATACCTCACGCACGCGCGTGCGCACCACGCACATCCTTCCCTCCAGCCATCGTCAACCGGTCAATCGCGGCTGGCTTCCGGTTCACCGCACAGAACTGACCGACTGTTCAGTGCCGTTTCAAATTTTGGCCAGCCCGAGTTCTCAAGCTTTCTAGCCCCCGCCCAAGGCTGCCTCTCTCCATCTCTCCATCCTTGTTCCCTAGTCTCCACGAAAGAAAGGCGAAGCACGCTAGAAGGGGCATCTTCTTCCCTCCTCGCCGTCGTTGTCGTTGAGGAACAGATCGGCCGGTCAGATATTCTGTAAAACCTGTCCAGAGATTGGACGCCACGGGCTGCGCGTTGACACACACAAGGGCCGATAATGATTAGGATCTGGGGACCGAGCCCCTCGTCGAGGAGACGTCCATGGATCTTCTACGACATCTCAGGGGAAGGCCAATCTAACTGCTAAACCTCATACTGCCTATCATACTCCCCGGACACCGCCTTGGATCTTCCAGTTCCTGTCATCTTGCTGGAACAGTTCGACCAATCTTCCAGAGCTTCAGCCACCGAGCGATCCCGGCATCCGTCTTCGTCACTGCGGAGTACCAATCATCAATCCATCAATCAATCACATCCACCAGCCGCAGGCACAAGCGCAACTGCACAATGCCCTCCCGCTGCCCTGTGCGCCCGAGCACATGCCCACCTGCAGAACGGACAGGACGATCATGCCAATCGAGTCGTCGTCCTGGCCCGACTGACGGCCCCAAGTTGCTTGCCTGTGTGTCCGTCCATCCCGGCCGCTTCTCCAGCCTGATTGGCCCCGTTGCTGCCGTCAAATTGAGCAAACTGCATAAGCCATGGCTGATGTCTCTATGGACCACGTCCGAATCCCCTCAGCCTGCTCGCCTCGCCGACGCAGCGGCCCTCGCGGCAGCTGCATTTTGAATCGCATCGCGCGCCACTGCAGACGCCAACAGCAGCATGCGTGATCACAACCGCCTGTCGTTCACAAATCGATCTTGCTTCCCGTCCGACGCTGCATATTGTTCCGACCCAAGTCAGCGCCGTCAACTTGCATGTCACCACCATTGTCTCCCGTCTACGGCGCCCGCTTGGGTTGTGTCTCTCGGGCGGCATCTTCCGCCTCCGCTCGTCACAGCTCAAGGGTCAAATAGGGGAGTTCGAGTTGCTGTGGAGGCTGCCTTGTCATACCAACACGGTCCAGCTCCGTCAGTCCTGGATCTCCACCAGCGACAGGGGATATCGCGCTCGACGATGCAACCCTAAAAATACCTTGTGCCACAAGAGAGAGGCTCCGAACTGCTTCCGAGAGTTATTCACATTATTCGTCGTCCACCGGCTCTAGAGCATCCTCCGAAGCTTCAGGTTGCTGTCAGGAACGTTCATCCAGAAACCTTAAACAACAGCGCCAATATGGCTTGATTGATTGTTGTTGTTGTTGTTGTTTATCTTCCACCATATCGACAGAAATAGAAGCTCCGTCAACTAGTCCGGCCGAACAGACACACAAACATCGCGTGGGAGCGTCTGTTCGCCTGAACGCCTCATGTTTCAGAAGACTTGATCGACTGGCTGCAGCCTCCCTTCATCTGTTTGTATTGTAGCTCAGATGCTGCGTATCGTTATGTCGGCAGACGACGCACAATATTGTGCTCGCCGTGCGTTTTCACCAACCGTTTTCGAAAATACGTGCTGGTTGGCATCTATCTGCTGAGCGGCATGTCCGGACTACATTGCAAAAGGGCGACGACAGGATCGTTGCAGTGGGGATTCGAACTCCAGGTTCTTGCGCACCAACACATGGCATCGTACGTTTGACAGCTCCACGCAGCTCCACGAAGTATGGAAAAAAAGAAATGGGACTCGTTTTCTCGATGAATGCCAGGCCTGTCCGGTCTGCCAGATCGCTGGGTGGCCCACCCATCCGCACGTGCAGGGATCACATTCGCAAAAATCACCCAACTAAGCAAAGATTACCCGTCGTGAGGGTTCCCATTCAAATGGATCTCCATTGTGAAGACCAGGGCAGGCAGGGGCACGACTTCCCATTGATGAGACGGCAGAGCCCGCCAACTGGGGTCCTTCAAGGGTATCTTATGTTCCACCGACCCAATTATCTTGCTGCTCCACGTTTCGATTCGACTCGGATCCGGCTCCGTCCTTCACTACCGAAACACCCCGAACCGGTGAACCGTTCCAAGGTCAGGTGATGGGACGCCTCAACACGAGCCCAGTTGTGGTATGCGAATGATTGGAAAGCATCGGCCTTCATACGAAAAGCTGTGCAACTTGCCGCAGGCAGTGCTGAAGCGTGGGGGGACAGCCGCGAAGCCGTATCCAGCAGGAGAGAATTTCTGCCACCAACGCCTTGTCAAACTCCAGGATTCTTGAACTGGTGGGTTGACTGACAATTCCGGGGATTTGGTCCTTTACTGCGTAGAAAGGCCAGGGACCGTATCCAGCATGTTGCGTGGAGAGGCCAACCGCCATCGACCACCCTGAAGATCCAAGGGGACGAGAGCCGTGCAGTTAATCACGGCCAGATTATCCGTATCGATCGTGCAGTCGCAATCTTCCCATCGCCTGTCAAAATGTGGGTGAGCCGCACTCCGCCGACCTGGCACCTCATGTTACGGCCATGATGACCCGCCCACTCAAATTGAGTTGAGTCTCCGGGCCGGTACTTTTGCCTCGATGGGTTTTCGAGGGACCTGGACCCGTTGCTTGCGATGGCGAAGGCGCAAGCAAAAGGTCATACGAAGACGTATATCTGTGGTACCCAGACCACCTGGATTTCCCAGGTCACGGAGGTGTCATGGGTCCCCAACGCACTTTCCATTTCAGCCCGCCCGGGGCTTCAGAAACCAATTCAACGGGTTTTCACATCAACGATTCCTCAAACGGACAGACCATCGTGCAACCGCCAGGTGTGCAGCAGTGTGTCACCAGCACTCGTGTTGTAGCCTGTTACCGGGCCTCATTCTCCCCGATGACACAGGAGCATGCGCTTACTCCTCAGTCCAGGCCCAGGAAACTCTGAGCAGACAGCCAACGAGATACCTGATACGACGGAATCACCCATGCACTCCTACTACTCAATTCGTTAGGCATAGCTTTTGTGTTCAACAGAGAATGCCACCGTCCAGAGAATTTACATCTTGGCCATGCTAGGTTCCGTATCTTTGGACCACAAAGCTGGGTCAGCCATCAATGATTGAATCATTGAACGGCCAACACCCCGTCCTCCAATTCCCAAAGCTGACAAGTCCGCAGGTAATCTCTTTTGAAGGGCATGATCAATGTATCTCGCTCACCCTGGGGTTCGGCGAACAAGACCGATAGAATTGCTTTTTACAGGTCCTTTTTCTAGCGGCGTGCCGCAAGATGCAGCGCGTTCTGGCATGATCAATGATCAACAGAGTTTGCTTTCTCATATGCAGGCCTTGGCCGACGTCCCACAGGACATGCATGTCGATGATTATCGGGCCTCCATGACGGGTCGTCGACTCACCACAACGCGCAAGGTCACTCCTCCAACTGGGGTTCTGGTTGTGATCTAGGTCTTGCCTACTGCATAACTCATCACCTCATCAAGCTCGGGCAGGTCGGAGACTCGGAAACACCTTTCCTAATCTGACGGTTCATCAACTTGACTCGTCATTGGTGGATGCATCCTTCGAGAAGAACCCAATCTCGGTGGTTGGAAGATCTGACAAGCCCTAGCCCGACGTTATACAGAGACGACACCAATGCACCAGCCAGCCGGGACTCGCCGCACGCCAGGTCATCACCAGGGCCGTGACAGGTGCTCTCAGAAGGCATCCAGACACGTCGTACGAGCTGCAACCACCCAAATGAGCCCTATACCATATTCGACTCCCTACATGCAATCAAGACAAATCATCATGTCCAACCATCCCGTAGCTCTGGGAATTCAGTGGATACTTTACGACCACGACCGTCGCTCGCGAGGTACAAGTGATGGCGGTGACAATGTGTTCCCCTTCTGGAGCTCCAGATCGGATCTTAAGGCGGCAGTGGTGACCCTTGTCACGGCCCTGTGTATCGCGTCGCGCAAGCTGCTCCCTATTAAGTAACACAGCCGGTTGGGACGGCCGTGCTGGATACAGTACCGGCCCTGGCCCGTCTGGGTCCTGAAAGTGACACAGACATATCAGATGGAGATCAAGAGGTCCACCGACCGGTAGTTCCATTCAGAGCAGTTCTCGTGTAATCGGGAACGGCAATGTCGAGTTGTCGGCAACGTCAGTCGTTGCAGCCGCCTTCGCTCCGCACGTCAATTGCAAACCTTCAGAGTGGCAGCAACGGTCAGCATTAGCGTCGCAGGGGAATAGTGTTCCTGGGCTAAGATTGAAGCCTAAAGGACCGCGCGCTCTTCAGCCGGTAACATCGGGCGCGCGCCCACAGGGGGAAAGAAAGGAGTAGCAGACTTTGTTGACGGCCTGCGGCTCCAATCTTGTCGTCACCACCTTCCACATCCCTCACACCCACAGGGGCAGAAGCATGTTTTGCTTAACTTCATCGTCCATCGTCGGTAACAATGAGCGACTGCAATCATGGACGAAATCTTGGGGTTTGACAAAGATCGACCGCAGGGCTGCAGACTACATAGAAGGGAGGCGAGGTCCAGGCCCAGATCCAAGCGCACGACGCAGAGTCAGGAGAATCGTGCAAAGATAATTGGAAAGCCACCTATATTAACACTCCACTGCAGGCTTCTCTAAGGACACTTTGACGAGATATCTCGGCTCATTATGAAGTCATTTTTTGACGGCAAATCTCGCTGGCCGGCGAAGGCTCCATTCTTCAACCCCCCCCCCCCCCCCCCCCCAGCCGATGGGAGTCACATCGATTTCCTGCTCCCCCACCGCCCACCAAAATTGCAAAGGGGATCTGTCAAGTTTGACAGCCGCAAGGGGACGACAGATCCAACGCTGATGGATCGGACAAGGCCGGTTCGAGTGGAGTGGCAAAGTGGCTAGGAGGTTTAACATCCAAACATACCCTCTGCCGACACCATGTTCCCCGTCTCGTCCAAGGATTAGCCAGGAAGAGGGGAGCAGCGGTCATCACTCTGGACGCAAGACTGGCGTGACTGGCAAGGATTCGTGGGGAGTCAAAAGAGGGCTCTGCCTCTTGGGATTCCCGGCCCCTGAGGCCGAAGTCAGGGGCCCGTCAGAATCTCACCCACTCGCAACTTGTCAAGCCGCCCCGCGGACAATGACCGCAGGCAAAACTGGGCTCGCGGCAGACCTGGTCCCGGAAGCCGTGCACAATTGCCAATCTTCTGGCGTTGCTTCCGGACATCTGAAACGGAACAGGCAGGTCCGACCGGTGCCAAAAAGCTGCTTGTTCTCCACTCGTTTGCCTTGATCTGATCCCGGCCAACCGACGTTTGGCTGCCAATCGACCCCCTGGGGGAGCCCTTGGAGACGGAGAGCAGGCCCAGCAGGGCCAACCATCACGACAAGAGTTCACTTCACCCTCCTTTTCTCTCGAGGCTTCCCGCTTCCTCACTCTCCGCCCCCCGGTGCCAGAACCCAGCCTTAATGTGGTCCAAGCGTCCTGTCAAAATCGTAAAAAAAACTTCAATTGAACGGGGGGTTGTGCCAGGGGGGATCCTAGCACCTGTCACGATTTCTGGCGAGCGAATCGCATCCCGTTCTCGCATTCAGTCCAGAATGCGAAATCCCAACGACAGCGACGGGCCTTGACTCCGTCATAACCTTCGACGACGTCTCATCAAAGGCACAACTCCAAAGCCAAAAAGACATCAAAACATGGGACCGGACCAAGCGCAACGCTTACGCACGGTAAAAAACGACATGTGTCTCTCGACTACAGAAACCTTTGACAGCCCCTCAAACGGGATCTGCAATGTTTCTTCAACCTCGAGTTAGCGGTTTTCTGATTTGCCGCTCGTACAGATTCTCGTTATGATGTTATGTCGTGCATATCCATGACCCGCTGTCAAACCACCGTCTGTCGATGTTCGGGTCCTCTCGCCTTCATCATCCGCCCGCTGACAGGGATGAAGCCTCATACTTTCTTTTTCCTTTACTCTCGCAAAATGGGACGGTTTGTACAGGATCTCGCTGCTCATCCTGTCCATCGGACCCCTCACACGCCCACGCCCACCCCCCTCCTTTGAATTTGGCAGAAAAGGGGGGGCCAACTTGTCACATCCGTCAGCCAGTCGCAACTTGTAGATTTTTCTGGCAGGACCGTTGAGGCTGCGGGCTGCGGACTGCGCCACCCTTTGACTTGTCTCGAAAAGAAACATCAGTCCGGCCCCCAGGGCCCGGATGCTCGCTGAAGTGCTTTCTCTTCTGGACGACACTTGCGAGTCTTGAGGTGAAGCTTGTCACAGACAACCGACCAAACCCAACACGCCGGCCACACTCACAACTCTCGCGTGCGCTGTCAACAACGGACGTTTTTGACACCCGGTCAGAGCAATTTGTCATTGATCATCTTGTCCCAAGGCCTCGTCTGCCCGCACACGGGATTGGCTAGTCGGGCTCTGACAGCTCGGCAGGAACATTGGACTTTGGGCTTGCATTCGCCACACAGATGCTCTCTTCCAAGCATTTTCTGCCCCGGACGTTCGTCCTTGCCATGCGCTCTTCCCGCAAGAGGGCTGAGCAGACAGGACCCGTAGACACTAGACACACACACACATATACACATCAGACCAGGCACTCGAGACACGAGAGCTGGCTGCCGTGCCTGGCGAGGTTTAGACTGAAGAGAGACTGAGCCGCGACTAACACTAAACGTTGTCGCCCCTTAGTTAGTGTACACACTACTCTCCTTCACTTGGGATGCAAAAGCTGCATATGTCGGACCGGGCCACCAGATGAGCGAGAGGCCCGAGCAAGTCGCGTTGTGCTGTGTTGTGGCCTCATTACCGCACCTAGCCCTATATCTGGCTTACCATGTATTCGTGATATAAACAAAACGGCACTTGGGGGAACGCGGCACGGCGGATCACCACAGATGAATTGATCAATACTGTAACTGCCGCAAGCTACTAATCAATCTAGCCCCCAATTTTTCTGCCCTCCCCCTTTTTTTCTCCCGTCAGACTTGCCCTACTCCAGTGGACGGGAACGCGACGGATTGGCGGGGAATTTCCTCGAGGAGAAGGGAAGAACCTTGTGGCCGTTGAGAAAAGGGAAAATCAGTCCAGCTAGTTACAAGTGACTTTCCGCCCGTCGTAGACTTCTTCTGCGTGTGTGTATGTGTGTCGGGTTCCTATTGCCAGATTCTCTCTCTCAAATCCCGAGCGAAGAATGGATGACGTGATACCCGAGCATCCGGGAACGAGGAACAAAACCCAACTGCGAAAAGAAGAAGGCAAAAACACAAGAAATCCAAAACGTCCCGAAAGGGGATGCGATTTCGCCAGTGATTTGACATTCCGTCGAGACGAACGGGCTACTCCAAGTGGGGTGTATGTGTCTGTGTGTGCGCGCCCGCGCGTGTGCCGTGTGCGTGAGAGAGATGCTTCTTTCCCGCCTGACAACGCGCCCCCAGACAGAAACATCCCGAAGACACGGGGGTGGAGGAAAAGGGTGCGCGGACGGGCGGCCGGTGAGGAAGGGATCCCCCCTCCATCGCATACTGCTTCTCCCAGGCACGACTCTTAGAGGTTGGTGGGAGGGTATCTCCCTGTCACGAAAGGGGAACGAGCAAAGGAGGATGTGCGGACGGTGATGTACTCGAGTATAATCTTTTTGGGCGGGAAAAGGCTTCATCAAGCAGGCTCTTTCGCTGTCGATGGCTATATCTCCAAACAAATATGCTACTCCCGCCCATCAGACGGGAGGGAGGGAGAAGGGTAGAACCCTACAACCTCAGTGGGAAAAAGAGCAGACGAAGACGAGGGCGAAGATGCCAAGGTATAGGGCGTATATGATTGTCCCGATATTTTGTCCCAATGCAGTCCCTGTCCGACTCCGAACACCCATCATCATCATCACCAACGAAAGACGACACGCCAACCTTGTACCCGAACTGTTGCGAACACCCGTGCACACCATCCATACCCCCAACCAAACCGTCCATCCTTTGCCATCGTATGTGTGTGTATGTACTCACTGCCTCCCTGATCCCAAACCGAATGAACATGGTTACAGTCCTTTCAAATAGTAACGAGACCAGACAACCCCTCCTAATGGAATGAAAGACCAACTGAGATGAACCTCACGACGCCGCCCGCTCTAAACTCATGCTCGCCGCAGAACCTTATTTAGGAAACCGCCCCGGCCCCTTTTGGGTGTTTCATCCCCCGTGACGACTGGTTGTCGTTGCTGCTGTTGCTGGTGATGGTGGTCCTTTGTCGTCCCGTCTTTTCCCCCGAGGCCCGGATCGCTCGCTAGTTGCGCATCTCCCCTGTTGATCTTCACGTACGAATCGTCCGAAGACGCCCCAGCCGCCGCCGCCGTTGCTGCTGCCCCTGAATCGAAGTAGCAGCCCTCGGCGGCAAGTTTCGACAGACCCGGTGAGGTGTCGTTGGTTGGCGGTGTCGTATACAGGGCAGTAGTAGCTGAGGGTGTCGCGGCAGAAGTAGCTATAGACGAAGCTTGGGCGGGTATCCCCTGCCGGATGTGAGAGAGGCCTCTGTCGAGGTACTCGACGAGCGGTGCCTTTGTGTCAAAACCAAACGTTGTGCCACAGTCCTTGTCGCCACCCGCTCTGTCACTTCGCATGGCAGGTGAGCCTGATCCATCATCGGGCTGGACAGGTGCAGCGGTAGGGGCGGCAGCTGGCGTCACGGGTGCGGAGGAGACGACGGCGGTAGGGACGTCGCTGCTGCCGTGGACGACATCCAGGGCTTTGCGGTAGAGGTCCGGGACGCGACGCCGGAACTCGGCTTCAAGGTCTCGTTCATGCTCTTCCATGGCTCGCGCGCGGTCAGAGCTGGCTGTAGGGTTTGGCGCTGAGGATGAGGAGTTCACCCGTCCCTCCTCGCTGTCGATCTGAGTCAGCAGGTCATCGTATTGTAGCCGTCTCGCCGCGTCATCATCTTCTGACAGCGAGTCTGTTTGTTGTTTATGGGCGTCCCGACGGAGTGCTAATTCCGTGCGGGCTGCCCTGGCTTCGTCGGTCATTTTAGAACTCTCGATGGAGTTGCCATACGAGACCGAAAATTCCCTGTAGTGGCCCTTGAGTACGAAACATCGGCCCGGCCAGCCCCAGCTCTTGAATTTTGCAAAGAGCACGTCGGCCACGGGGCATTCCCATACGGAGTCGACGGCGCGGGCGTAGACAACCAAGCAGTGTGCCGATCTCCACTCTCCAAACTTCCGCCCGCTATCGTGGTCGGCGAAGGCACGCTCAATCATGTCAAAAGGGGCATCTTGAATGAATCTCAGGGGGGCGCGGAGGTTAATTGCGCCGCGTATATGAGACCGCTCGAATTCGGCCGGAGATCGGAGGTCAATCAAGAGGATCCTACTCAGGGGAAGGATATCAATTATTTTGTTGAGGTGATGAGGTAGAATCATCTGGGCTCCTTGAGACGCCACGGGGGCTAGATCATCAATCTTGAGATTCTGAAATTGCTGAGAGACGATGTCTCGTTCCCGTCGATGATGGAACCAGGCCTGAAAGGTCAGCATATGCTCCTATGCACCACACCGTAAAACACCCACCTCAACATGCCACAACTCGACGCCCAAGTTGGAAGCAACAAAGTTCTTTTGATCGTCATCTGGCAAAGGTTCCTGATCGTAGTATTGTTGAAGCAGCGTCTCGACGTGCTGCGAGAACTTGGGTGGTTCGGGCATATCCTGGAACACAGTCCTTCGTGAACTCCTCTGCTGGTTTGGAATCATTGTTCTCGATATGATCTCGGCGGACGTCTGAGAGGACGACGAAAGCTGCCGCTGAAGACTGGCCAGGGATGCCGAGGAAGGCCCAGCTCTCAACAGCCCAGCGGGGCCGCTTGTCGGCGATGACGACGGCGAGATAGCTTCGGTGGACGCCTGTTGCCTTGTGCCTATGTTCCGCCTAGAGGTTCGCCCCTCTCCGAGCGAATACGAACGCATGTCGGCCAGCTGCTGGCCAATCATGCTGCCATGGTCTGTCGGGGCATAAGTGTAGGTGGTGTCCGAGAAAAACGTCTTCATTGACGCTGAATCGGGCTGTGTCCTGTCGAGTGTTGCACGAGAGACTCCCACAGGTACTTTGGCCTCTGCCTTGTCTGTCTGATCTCCCTGTAGCATCATGTTGTTTGACCTGATGAAGGCTACGAAGGAAGTCGCATGGTCCTCGGGCAACAGGTCCCAGACCATTACCGGCATCGACAGCAACAGCAATGTTGAATGGCTTTTGAACACCCCTTGAACCTTGACGTACTTTGCCATTGCTGGAAAATTCGATAGCCACTGTTCCCAGGCATTGAGATCCAGCTGTTGGTTATCCTCCAAAGCGAGTGAAATCATGACATGGGGCGTGTCCTCGTTTGGGTCTTCTGATACCGGCGCCCCGGGCCCTCGGCCACCTGTCAACTGATCCGGGCCATCGCTCCCGCTGGCGGTTGTGTCCTGAGGAGGTGAGGGTGGTCGGGCTTCCGGCGGGACAATACGTGACATCTCAATACTAGGTGCTTTGTGATTTGTAGTCATCATGAAGTGGACTGGTGTTGACCTTGCCTCAAAGAGCTTGCCGTTGATAGTAATTGGTCTAGGATGTTTTAGGCGAGCAAGGACCTCAGCATGCAGCATAGCGGCAGAAAAGGTGCGCAGCCTCCATTCCTGTAGTACTTCGATGAGGGCGTTGGTGAAGGAGTAGCGACCTGGATCCGGGGCGATGGCGTCCCAGCTCGAGGCTGAGATGGTCTCCGTGATGCTGTTGCCATTGGGGAATGTAGCGCTCGCAGCTCCAGCGCAGCAGTCAAGAAGGATGAGGACGTCAGAGGCCGAACGTTCCAGCAGAGTTTGAATAGCTGACCACTGCAGCCACGGCGAGTCGGGATTTCGCGTTCTACCTCACGTCAGAGCCATCTACTACGAGCCTTTCACATGACTTACGCGCACCAGGTGCTTTGCCTGGACTCGTCTATCCTTGCATGACCGCCGTAGTACACCAAGAAAAGCGTATCTTGTGCTTCGTGGTCTTTGATCAACTTGCCGACTTGCATCATGAGCTCAAGATGTGAGTTTTCGGAAGGAATGGCGAAGATGTCCGTGTCGAAGGCGTAATCCTCGCGGAGGCAACGCTCCAAGTCCTCCAGTTCCGGCAGCACGAAGAGGTCATCGGAACCCCAATGAAGCAACAAGGCCTGGACCTTTTTATATCTCTGTGATGATCTGCCCCTGTTTGGAAATGCTCGGTTTGCAGACTAGGTGGACATCAGGAACAGGCCTTGCCAAGAGGATTCAAGGCGACTTACATCCTCTAAGGTCTGCACGAAGCTATCGAGATGTTTGACATGGTAGCTCACGCGACTTGTGTCGTGGGTGGCGGTCCGGGGTACATCGCCAGAGCTGGATCCATACTGGCCATCACCAGCTTGTGAGTGTACTCTTCGCGACTGGTGTGTCGTGACTCTAGCACCTACAGTCGAGTCTGCACCACTGCTCACGCTGTTTCCGTCGTACGGCCGGCGAGACCGGATGGTCACGTACGGCTGGGGGTCGCCCATGTTTGACTGTGTGCCTTGCTACTCGTTCGCAGTCCTGCTCCGTCTCCCCCTCTTCACAGATCGGATGTATGCGTCCGCAAATGCTGGAATATAGAGCGCGGGGTGTGTTGGCTACTCGAGGTTGGTGGTTTGCATGGCGATTGGAAAAATGGTGTTCGCTATGAAGGCCGAAGGAGCCCAAAGGTCTTCAGTTTCAATACGGACGTCTGATGCATTGTCGGTCAGAA
Source organism: Colletotrichum horii (assembly GCA_027406005.1). NCBI lineage: Eukaryota > Fungi > Ascomycota > Sordariomycetes > Glomerellales > Glomerellaceae > Colletotrichum > Colletotrichum horii. Next base: position 2,712,478 of record JANVYB010000001.1, on the reverse strand, counting down.
TCGACAGATACCCTTCGGTCTCGAAAGAGGAGGGTCGTCGTCGGCGGTGTTTTCTGACAAGGCCTGGTGGTCTTCGGTCGGCATCTGGCGGGCTGAGGGCATCCCACTTCGCGCCAGCGTCGGTAGCCAAAGTGGTTTAGCGTCACCCAGACGCCGGTGACCTAATGGGGTCGAAGTGGCAGGGGTCGCTGCACAATCGGTGCCGCCCTCTGCCACGTGCGTAGAGGCGATTGTGTGGCGCTGTGTGGCTAGGGAGGGAGCTTGGGCGCGTCCCAGCACTGGATGGCCAGTGACATGCTGTTTGTGCAGAGTTCAGCCACCAAAAACGACTGGAGCTTAACCTGAGTCGCCCCCAATCTACTCCGTACGCCGTCGTGCACTCACCTCACTATTTCGGTACCGAGCGAAGGTGTCCTCAGCAACGGGTCCGACGTCGATGCGGGTCCATCTGCGAGCTGCTCGCAGTCATACACGTTCTTACCCTTCACATCACCGAGAGCCCATTGACGGTGCTACCTTGAATCTAATCTGATCCAGTCGACGTCGCAAGCACCTTTGTCAAAACCACCTGCCAGGATTTCTGCTTGGGGCGCAATCTATCAACATGCGTCAACGAATCACCTTCATCCACAAGCCCGGCAACGGAGTCCCCTTCGAAGCTCTCGAGGTTAGCGATGCCGGCGTCAAAGGCCCGGAAATCGAGGCCGTTCGCGAGGACAGAGTCACACTAGCTTTGGAGGAGCTTCCGGCAGAGCTCTCTCAGCTTCTGAGTGAGAGCCATGAGCTCCATATCCGATGGGTTACTCCTGAGACCTACGAGACTGTCACTCCCTTGAACTCAAGGGTATCACCCGGCTTTCACCTATTTTATACCCCCAAAAAGGAGGGGCAATGGGATGCGTGGGTATTTTGTCATGTCATGAAAAGCTACATACTAACGTGATTCCAGAGCCAAATTGTGTCAAGCCCTCGGCGATGCATTTGGGGCTAGCGGATGCTCATCGTCAGAGGTACGTGGCTTAACGCAACCTTAGTGTCGCTTCTTCTAACACTTAAACAGTCATTTACGAGTCTTCCAAATGACAGATTCTCCCATTCCGCAGCTCTCCAATACTACGAGCCGCTGGACAACCTCACAAAGTTCATTCATTACACAGCCGAGACGCTATGCCCAGCATCCAACACGGCCTGCAAGTTCCGCGCCGAGGATCTCAAAACGGCCACGTCCCTCGACATCTCGTACGACACCATCTCGCACGCCCTTAAAGTCACGGCACAATGGCCGTACACTACCCATAAGATCGACGTCGCCTCAACACCAAAGCACAGGACCGAGGTCGGCATCCTCACCACCGACTCCTCCGCGAAGCCGGAACCCCACGAGATCGGTATGACGGGCGGCCTGACCGTACTCGGCGAACATACGAAGCCCTCACCTGTCCTCTTCAACGTGCCCGCACGCCACCGCCGCCATGACGAAGTGGCCGCCGGCTCTTCCTTCTCCGCCAAGTTCCTCGAGCCGACAGGCCTGCACCCCGCGCTACAGCTTACAGTCAGCTCTGCCCGTCCGCCCGTTGACGACGCTTACTGCGCCATCCACGCGCACTTCACACTCCCGAAGACCATCTTTGCGGACCGTTACCAGCTCGCAGACGACCTGTTCCTCCAATCTAAGAACCTCACCGCCCTGCGCTACTCCAGCTCGCCCGTCGACCTCGAGGCGCCAGCCTACGCGACGAAGCCGTGGGGCTCAGGCGTCCTCCTCGAGCTCGCACCCCCCACCGCGCAAGAAAAGGACACCGAATGGACGGCCGAGATCCCGCTGCACCTGCGCTACCTCGAGCCAGCCGACGGCGGCTACACAGATCTCGAAGTCCCCCACCCAGCGGTGTTCTGGGCCTGCTCCTCGGAAGAAGGCACCAAGTTCCCCAGCAGCCCGTTTGAGCGCGTCAACCTGGGCTACGACGCGCTTTTTGGGCCGCGGACCGTCTTCTGGCACGTAGAGCCGGTCGGCGCTTCGGCGGGCGGCGGCGGCGGCGGCGGCGGTAGTCGGCTTACGAGCTCCGTGCGCGTGCCGGTTTTGGAGGCCGGGCAGGCGGGGTGGGTGCGGATGGGGACCGCGGGCGCGGTGATGTTGGGCTTCGCATGGGTTCTGTGGAGGCTCGTTGCCGCGTATTCCCGGACCGGATACGGCAAGGGTGCTGCTGCCAAGGCGGGGGAGAAGAAGACGCAGTAGCTTAAGCGGTTTTCCCGGTTTTTATTATTTTTCCTTGGAATTTCAACATCGCATGATTGCTTAATTAAAATGACGATCCACCGAAGAAACATGTTCCGAGCTACAGTGTTGCGCCGGATCTGCACGGTAAGGTAACAGGACGGATGTGGCGGAGCCGACCACTGACGCGGCGCAGCGGGACTTCCAATAGTGCCTACCTTGGGTATGATGTAGTAGCAGCAGCAGCTAGGCCTGGAGCTATGTAAGCGCCGACGTCAATCCCAAAAGTGAGCCGGTCTTTTTCCATTCACATATAGGGGCCCTGCTCTGTTCGATGAAGCTCTCTCGTCGCCGGGTTCCGCCGTCGATGCAGCAGACATGCTCTCGTACATTGTCGCCCTCGTGGCGTTCGTCGTCTTCTTCTCCGACCCGCTTCTCCGGCTGCTGTCCCCGTCCGGAAGCCGTCGCGTCGTCCGCACGCCGCGGCCGCCAATGAATGAGTCGCTGCTCGCGATCGAGCACCCCAACGCCACGGCACTGTCGTGTCCTCCAGACACCTACACGGTGCACATCTTTTCAAAGGAGCCTTTGGTGTTGTACATTGAAGGGTTCGTCAGTCCGGATGAGAGGGCGCATCTTTTGGATGTTAGGTGAGACTTCATCCCTTGATTCGCTTCACTCGTCATTTCCATTACAAGTTTGACGATGAAGTGTGAAAATGGCTCTTAAGCTGTACAAGAGGCTAATGTTTAATAGTCAATCCCTGTTTGAGCCATCAACGATCACCCACGATGGTGCCGGCGTACAGCGCGACACATCAATCAGAGAGTCCGAGGTGGCCATGATCCCACGCACCGACGGGGTCAGGTGCATCGAAGCCCGCGCCCGGTCGCTGCAGGGCTGGAGAGAGGAGCTGTGGATCGAGAGGCTGAGAACGCAGCGGTACGTCGAGGGAGGGCACTACTCGTACCACTTCGACTGGAGCTCGAACCGCGGGGGATGGGGGCGGGTGAGCAGCATGATGGCCTGGGTCGATGCGCGCGGCGACGAGGACGGTGAAGAGCTGGTCGGAGGCGGCACCGAATTCCCGCTGTTGAGCATTCCAGGGCAGAAGGAGCGATGGTGTCGCTTCGTTGACTGCGAGAAGCGTGGAAAAGCGGCGGCGCCCGAGTCTGAGACGGGGGCGGCTGCTGACGGCGATGAAGACAAGGGGGTCGTGTTCAAGGCTGTACCGGGGAATGCTGTATACTGGGAGAATTTCCGCGCCGATGGGAGCGGAGCGGGTTACGAGGAGACGTGGCATGCCGGCCTGCCCGTCGAGAAGGGCATCAAGGTTGGCCTCAACATTTGGAGCACGGGAAGGATAGACTAGTTTGGCGATTCGCGCCACGAGAAACCGCAATGTATGATTAGATGATGGTGTAAGAATCAGGCAACACAGACTTCGGAACCGAAAGGCTCTGCGTCACGGCCTTGACATGTGCAAAGATCTTATAGGCGGCCTGTTCTGGTGTTAAATCCGTAACGTCCAGTTCGAGCTCCAGATCCCCTCCAAATCGAAACATCTGCTCGTCCTGCCTGATATCCTTCAGGACGTTGACATCTGTTAGCTTCCCGTTTGCAGCTCCACCCCGTCCGCTCCCGGTGACCCTCTTGATGTTCTCTTCCAACTGACACTCCAGGGCGATGGGAATGAAAGGCAGACCCCTCCTTCTGGCAGCGTCCTCATATTCTTGAGCAGCGGCGCTGCCAAAGGCACTCGAGCACCGCGCGTCTGTGAATATGTACGTTGTGTTTTGATGTGAATCGGATGTGGCGATGGTAAGTAAGGTGTTACGGCGGTGGAACGCTCTCATCAGGTTGTAGTCTGGATGGTCTCGGTCGATGTGGACGAGGTCGATGATGCGGTGGTTATCCCAGACCTCGCTTCCTGGGAAAAGTTTGGATAGCTCTCTGGCTATCGTGAGCTTTCCGACGCCGGGGTAGCCGTTGATGTAAATGTATTGAGACATCGTGATGGGTGAAGTTGTGTGTGACAATGCAAGTGAAGAGGCTCTTGTTGCGCAAATTGTTCACATTCATGTAATACGCCACACATTTTCAGGTGGTACACGACGATATACCCGGATGAGCTGTCTTTCAAAATATGAACTCTGTTTTGTTGCGATCCGGGTACCCGTTCCCCGCGGTGAGTCAACAGCCTTGGGCGGCTCTGTCCTCCTCCCTTTCGGGTTCTCACGAGCGGTCAGAGGAAGCCAAAGGTACCTAGTTGAAAAGATACAACGCGCAAGATAATGTATCCCTATGTCAATACAAAATACGTTTTTCTACTGTCTACGCAATTATATTTCCTGTGTCGTGCATATTCCCGTGACGAACCTAGACAGTCTAAAACAAAAAAAAATAAAAGAGCAAATAATAGTAAAATCCACGATAGTAGAAACAATAACAGCAGAAACTGTAGTCGATTTATGGGAAATATAGGTCCCCCCCACAGTTATAATAAGTAGTCTCTTCAAATATCGTGGTGCTTCGCCAAATTGACGTGCATGACTGCTGAGGTGATCGGACGGCAAACCTCACCACAAACCAAGGACGGCGCAGTCGCACCCTTTAATTTTCTCCTTGCTGATGACCCATAAGGTAGCTCGCGAACATTTCGAGGCTTTCTATCACCATTCTATGCCCCAGCTCCTTTACACCGGCCTGCATCCGATACCCATCCTATCACCAAAAACCCCACCGTCACACCGAAACATCCACAATCCTTTGCCGTTATCTCTCCAACATCCCACTTCCTCCCGCTAGGACACTCAGTCAGCCAACTTTATCATAGTCCGGATGGCGGCACGCGGGATATGGTCATCCCGCAAGCAGCCTCGAAGCCCCCAAGGATCCCATCACACCGAGTCGCGGAAATCTTCACACCCAATGCCACATGCGGTTTCCGAGAACTCGGATTCACTAGCGTGTGATGTGTGCCGTGATCCCTCGCATCTTGATCCATTCTGATCACATTTATTTTGATCACATAATCCGGCATCCAAACCGGACGTGTCCCAAAAAAAGGATTAAAGCGAGGCGGACGATCGCCGTGGTTGGTCCGGCGAAGCCTCACGGCTCCGCCCGATCAGCGCCGATGCGCGAGACAAATGTGACTTTGGTCGCCTCGTCTTACTACGTCACCCCGTTGATGGACCCGTGGCCGGCCAATAGTTTAACATGGATGCAAGAAGAACAATATTTCCACATCCGTGTTGTTGTTCTCATGCAGCAACATGTGGCTTGTGTGAAGAATACGAAGTCCGATGCTGAAATATTGAAAAGTGACACGACAATCTACCTAAACCACCCTTGAACCATCCCGCTTTGTAAACCAGACATGACTATCCTACATATCGCGCACAAACACCGTCCTCGCCAATACCGAATGACATTTTGAGAAGTGAAGGTGATACCAGTCACAAGATGCTCTCAGTAGCTTTCTTTGCCTTATGCAACCTTGCCCATGCACCACGCACTCTTTTTGTGACCCGAACCAATGCAACATACACCCTTGATGAATCCATGGAAAGATACGATTGTTGTAAACACAGATCCGAAGTTTACCGGAGTTGAGGTAGTGCCGTAGACTTGAAGTTTTGCATTCTCCCCCTGTTGTTTTTCTCATTCTCGGCCAAGGTCCGTTTTCCAGGCGTGAAACCACGGTGATGACGGGGTCTTCAAGGGAACATCTAGCCATACAACGTCGGAACGACCGGACATACTTTCGCGGCCGCAAACAGCCCCTGATCATGTCACACCATTCATCACACCATGGGGACCTCCCCTAGTCAATGTTGACTATGGTGGTGCGTTGGTGGAGGAGGCGGGGGAGGTGGGGCGATGCCGGCGTCGTGGTCGACTTCAATCTCGAACATGGGGATCTCGTCCGCCTTGAAGTACATGCTGAGGTCGTCGCCTCCGGAGGCAGAGATGGAGTACATGTCGTTGCCAAAGGCAACACGCCTCACCTTGGCACCGAGACCCCAAAGGCGTCCGGGCGTCATCTCCTGGGGAACAACGTTGTCAAACGACTGCCAGTTGGCGCGGACGTGGGCGAGTGCCGTCCTCTGCATTGCGCGGTGGCTGGCTTGACAATGCTCGACGATCTTCTTCTCTCCGTGGCCTGCCCACCCGATGACGAGGCGGACGGGCTTGCCGGGCACCGTCGGAGGTGGGGGCGGCGCGGGAATGGAGACTGGCCCCGGGGGTGGGGGTGCCATGGAAGGGGGACGCATCCCTGGTGGGAACCTGCCTGGGGGCGGCAGGGGAGGTGGGGGGCCTTGGCCGGGAGCACGAGGATAGACGCGCGTGGGAGGGCCTCTCCAGCCAGCAGGCGGAGGGGGAGGCGCCGAGCTGTTGATGGGAACTGCCGGGATATAGGATGGGCGCGCAATCGGGGGAGGTGGGCGCCTCCTCGGCAAGTCCTCTTCAGAGTCGCTGTCTTCTTCGGAAGATGAAACGTGCTTCTTGGACTTTTTCTTATCCTTGCGGTGGGAAGCCTTCGTCTTCTTGCGGCGGGATGGTGGGATCTCATCGTCCTCACTCTCGGACGAGACGGCAGACAGAGAAATAACCTCATCCAGCGTCGAGGCTTCGCTGTCAGAGCTGTCCGAGTCGTTCTTCGTGCCGCGAGGGAACCCGAAACCATTCAACTCGACAAATTGGAAGACTTCCTGAGCCGACTTGGTATGGAGCGTCTCGTAGGCGTCCTCGAGGTCGCGGCCTGTTGCTGAAAGAACCTCCTGGCGTTTGCCCTTGTGCACCTTCACTGCATAGATGGTGTACGACTTGTTGGGATGGCGTGAGGTATAGATGTCGATGAAGGCACTGCGGCCGGATATCAGACGCAGATTGTCTAAAGTAGTGTTAGCAGATACAGTATCTAATTCCAGTTAACAATGACTTGCCCATAATCTGTTCGCGCCAGGCGAGGCATAACGGGTTAGGTGCCATGGTCGTCGATTTGGGACAACGTGTTGGTGGTATTGCTTCGCGTATGTCGTTCAAAAACACTATCATATGCAAGGTAGAACCGAAAGCTGTATAGACCATGCAGGAGGGGAAGGAGAAGAGGGTGTAGGCCAAGCTGACCTCTTATACAGGCCTGTCGAAGACGTCTTCCATCCCATCTCAAGAGGTCGGTATGCTTTTCCATAGCTGCGAACAGTAGCCCATGATTCAGCCAGGGCGGATAGATGAGGCGGGCAGGTGTAGCCTGATGTGTGCAACGCTGGTCTAAGACAGGTGTGATCAATATCCTACCTTAACAGAGGCATTCCACTGTCGGGTGGTCCAGTTGGGGGAAGAAGCTGATGCGCTATGACCCATCTGGTCTTCGGCTTGGCCCAATGTACGGACAACCTGTAGAAGGTACAGATAAACAGCCTGCAAGGAGAATGGGGACGAAAAAAGAAGGTATATCGCCCGGGGTTGGAAGGCCTTGGACTGTGACTGGACGGAAACGGGAGAGCATGTAGCTCGAGGGGGGGCTGAGAAGCAAGGCCAAGGCATCAGTCCAATCAGGCTCTACAGAAACCCATGTGCCCAGGTATCAAGTCATTTTTTCTGCATCGTCATCCTTTCTTTTTGGTAGGTCTCCAGGGCTACTGTACCCTGCATATCTCGTTTGCACCATGTAGTTTTGAATTCTGAACGCGTGAGTGCCAATATTGGACACCTGGAATTGCACTTTGCGAGTCGACGGAGAGCCGCATATTTTCCGAGAGGATGACCGGCCGACCACGCTTTGGATCTGGCGTCAGTATAAAAACGGTCATCCCAAATGTCTCTGCTGGCACGAGTAACGCTGGGCAAAATTCCACACAGCAGATCCTTTCGGCAGAGCCCGAACGCAGCCTAATCTCATCGTCGTGGCAGCTCGCGAGCCTCTCGTCTTTTGCGAAAACGTCGGTTCCGTCCTCGTTTCCACGAAAACCCATTTTTCGTTTTCGGTAAATGCCGAACAGGCAGGCAGGTCCGGTCGTCATTTTCAGGCCGCACCGCCGTGGCAGCCCTGTGGAGAGGATTGTCCGTCGAGGCCCAAGTGAGACATCCCGCGCGTTGATGATGATGGTGGTTACGCTCAGGTTGCGAGAGGGCAAGCGGCGTCATGACCTCTGGTACCAAAGCACTGAACTGAAGAGGGAAAAAGCCCGGCGTCACAAGAGCTGAGGTAGTTGATTTTGTGACCGTCTGATGTTTAGCCGGGGAAAGCTTGGTGCGAGGGTATGCCTGGTAAAGTAAGGGCGATCCCGCCCTGCCGCAATACAGACAGGGAAGTTGCTGCCGCTACAGCTACAAATGGCAGGGGAGGTCCGAGATGAAAGTGTCAAGAATCGGCTGCGTTGCGCGTTTGGAAGACTAGAAGCGAGAAAGAAGCAAACTGCCAGACGTGCTTTGAAGGCAGCGCTATGCACAACCTTTTTTCCCCACGAGGACGACGGGGCCCGACCGCCACGTCTCAATCTCATTCAATGGAACAATGCCCAAGGAAGCACAGCGTCGTTACGCTGCAGGCCGGAACTTGGTTGTGCCCTTCTACCCGTCCCGCACCGAGAGACAGAGCACTCTCATCTGCTACGAATCCGGAACGACGCAACACAGTTGGGCATCAAAGTGGACGATTTTGGTGTGCACCCTAGCTGCATGATATAATATGCAGGCAAGACCGATGTCGATGTGATAGGTGAGATCAAACGAGGCGGGAGGAAAATTCGTTCAATTGGCCGACACCTGCAGATAAGTCAGTCTTGCCGATCTGACACCCGACGATCAACTCAGACATAATCCTCCCGTCAACTTCAACGACCACCAGGCTCAAGGCTGCGGGCGTATCTAGCCAGCATCTCCTTGCGGTTGACGATACTAAGCAACTGGGCGCCACAGCCTCGACGATAATCGTTGCCCGAGTCAGTAGGTCTTAGCTTGGAATCGACTTTAAAGTCAGGTAACGGTGCTACTGAAACGAAAAGCCCATGATGCTTCACTACATGGTTCGTCGCCCTGTGCGAAGTCAAAAAACTGATGGCACCTGACCCTAGTTGCTTGCCCTGTGCTTCCTGGGGCTCAACCGCAATGTGACGAACTCATGTTGCTCTGAGCACACAACCTGAGACGATGTTTAACGTAACAAACGCATGGTATCCTGTCATCCTACCTATCTATCAACCCCGCGCTATCCCATTCTATGTCTGCAGACGCTCCAAACGCGAAGTGACAGCCTCGACTAAAGCCGTCTCACGGGACAGTAGACCCATGACCTGCTGAAGCTTGGCCTTACGGATCTCTGACGGTATCTTGAGCTCCGACGCCTTTGACGGCGACTCCTGAACATCAGGGCCGTCGGCTGGCTTCTGTACCCGCTCCACCTCGGCAACCAGTTCATCTCGTAACCGCTGCACGTCCTCGAAACGTTTCTTGAGCAACCTTTGTTGCTTGGCTCTCGGACTGTCCTCTGATGATCCCAGCACGCTGGCCTCCATGCTATTAACTTCTTCCACAAACGCCCTTTCCTTGGCGCTGAGCTCTCGAGTTGCGGCCTTGCCGACGTATTTTCGGACACCCTCGAGCCTCTCATTCAACCGCTTTTGGCGATCCTGCGCCTCTGTGATGCGCCGCTCGAATCTGGCTTCGTCGCTTTCACCCTCCCCATCCTTGTCGTTGCCCGCGATCTTATCAATCTTCTCCTTGACCTCGTTGGCCTTCTGAATCTGATCACGAAGTTCATCTTGCAGAGTGCTGCAGCGGCGGAAAATCTCCGCCACGGCGGTACCAAGGCGGTAGGTATCCTCGCCCAGGATGCGATGAGCGTCTGTGAGGATTTGCAGAGTCACTGGAGACAAGCGAATCTCCTGGTTTACCATTGTCTTGTGACGTGAGCTACGAAGCCTGTTGATGAGCTCTGGGAGGTCGGATTGCTGCTCAAAAGCATGAGACGGCTGGAAGGCTGGACGGGGCTCGTAGAAATCCAGAGGTTCCATCGTGACAGGCTTCTCTTCGTATGGAGTCTCATGGCGTATAGGAGTGAAGTCGTCCTCGGGTGTCTCAAAGGTCAGAGCGACCGGTTCGTACGGGGTGGCCGACAAGAGGAAGTACTCGAGATCAGGGTCGCGTATGGCGGTGCTCGCAGCGAGAGGCACAGTGACATCGTTCGAGGACTGAGTGTAGAGTCGGTCCCGAATAGAGTTCTGTCCGTTGACGAGAAGGCCCAGACGGAAGTCTGAGCCTGCCTCCGACTCGCCCGAAAGCTCACCCTCAAGACGAAAGATCCAAGGAGACAAAGAGAGGAAGGTAATGCCGGCATGCGAAGTGACAAACAACGAGTACCGCGACATGACATCCGACGAGAATGTCGGCCACGAATCCTCCACCTTCATCTCGGTTGGGGCCATGGTGTCGACGCATTGAAACGTCAGCAGACTGGGCAGGTCGGCTGCCGACAAGAGACGACCGAGTCTCGACTTGTTGCGTGGTGGCAGCCATTGAGCTTCGATCCCTTCCAGGTCTAGGTAGACTCGGACCTGGCCAGTCTTGGAAAGTAAGCAGACGACGGTCAGCGAAAGACCCTCCTGGTCCCCATCATCGAAATCCAAGTCCTCGTCTTCGCCCATCATGAGGTCCTCCGTGTCAACCTTTTTACCAATGACCGTGATATCGGTCAACGAGCTGTCGTAATAGTCTTCGCTGTCGGGATCGGCGATGAAGTCGAAGGGGCCTTGCAGCCGCGGTACGACACCGGGCCGGGAGGGGCGTGTATAGACCTCCACCGGCTGCTCGCCCGGTGCTGTGTCGATGACTTGCGGTTCCTGAGAGTCCAAGTCGCCCATCCACTCGAGCTGTTGCTGGGCAAGGAGCTTATCAATCTCCGAGACTGCTGGGTCATCTTCCAAAGCGGCCACCTTGGAGACGATGGACACAGACAGCGACGGAATCAGAGTCGGGGGTGGCGCCCATTTCTGGGGTAGAAGAGGGCATAGAGCGTAGACATCACCCTCCCTCATGGCTACCCAAAGGGTCATGGGGCTCCATCCTCCGGATCCACGGCCGGCAAAACAGGCTGATGCGACCTGCATCTCCAGAGAGTATTGCGAGAAGCTGGCATTCGTGGCCGCGGTGGACGCCGTGAAATCTTGGTCAAGTGTTGTGCCATCGACGAGCTTCTTGAGATCGATGGACAGAGTAGGAGAGTCGAAGGACCAACGGTCGGACATGGACAGCTCCCAAACACGGACAATGGCATCGGTGGTGACTGTAACCAAACAGGATCCCTTGACGCCAAGCGGGTGCCAGATCGCCGAGGCGACCGACGCGCGCGAGGTGACGTGGGTAGTAGGTCCAAGAGTCCATATCTTCGGTCGCAGGGGGCTGGTATCTTCGGCGGTGAGGTGGGATGAGTCGGGAACCACGCAGATGTGAACGGTGTGTGTCGTCACGATGGCGAGGTAGTCGGAGTTCGGGGAGATGACGAGCTGCCGGATGTCATCGGCGACGGGCGTCTTAATGGTCTGTCACAGGATATTAGAGATTGATTTGAGCGTCTTGATATTCATGACCTACGCGGAAACCCTGCGCGGTGGCGGCCTCCTCGGTCGAGGGGATCGCATCCTCGAATGTTTGTGTCGACTCCTCTCGCTTGACACGGCTGCCCATCCGACGATGGCCATACTTTGTTGACCACTTCTCCTTCAGGTATGCTAAATCACCCCATCGAAGCTCCTTGCCTACTGCGACAAAGACCTCGGTGCCTCTTCGAGCAATTGTCCGCCTCGGTCCGACGGTCTTCTTCTTTTTGGGGTAGGGCGACGGCGCGCTCAGCGCCTTGGAGTCGGTTGACGGCGCGAACAAGCTGTGGCCGGGGCCATGGGAAAGCCACGGAGCCGTGTAGCTCTTAACTTTGGGCATTGCGTGGCTGTAACCCGTTTAATGTGTCAAGATTAGGTCTCTGCAGCTGCGCGCGATTTCGTGGGCCTTGCAGGGTCGCTGTCGAATACTGAGGTCGTCGGCCGATTTTTTCCAGACGTCTTTGATGGCTGGTCGCTGAAATGTTCCTGGACAAAAATCCAGAGAGAGTCGCGGTTGCTGCAGCGAGACCCACTTTGAGCTCCGGGCTGACCCAGCACTTCTGTTCCGGCGCTGAGCCAATCACAGTTGCGCAAGCTTAAACTTGCAACACGGTAATTCGCAATCAAGTTAGGAATATCAGCTTGATTCTGCCTAACAAGAATCATAGCTCATGTCTGAAGAGTAGAGAATTCCTGTAAGGCAGTTGAAGATGTTCGCTTTGTTCGGAGTCCTTTTCGATGGGAAGTGAAAATGAAGCAGAGGGCCCGGAAGCTTGCCACAGGTTCCAAACCTCCATTAGAAGTGAAAGAAATGGCAATATTTTCTAGATTATGGGTGCTTCAAAATAAACAAAAGAACGACATGGCTGTCCTCAACTTGCTTCGTCTCTGGTTGAAATCGCAAAGTAGACCTTGGTTGTCACCCATGAGGTTGCGTGCACGGGCCACCAGATCCAGATCACTCGAGGACTCTCGCGCAACTGGAGCCTGCCTCAGGTACCTCACCTCGTCAAGTACCTTGATCTCAAGCCGATCTCAACCAGCAAAACTGTCGGCCAGTCCTTCACATTGATCCGACCTGCGCAACACCAAACCAATTGCTATCCCCTACAACCTAACAACTGAAAAGATGCGGTTCGGCGTAAGAAACACAGTAGAGCGTCTCGACAGGCCGAGCGCATACTACCACAGCAGGGTATGCCTTCTCTCTCTTCCCTTGCAACATCTCCTAGGCTAACACCAGCGTTCTCTCTCCAGAACAAGCGCAGAAGGAACGACCACCGCGACGACGAGGAATCCAGGCCAGCCGAACCCGCCGAGGACCCCCTCGCTCACGCCACGACGCTCTACGTCGGCAACCTCTCCTTCTACACGACTGAGGAGCAGGTGTACGAGCTCTTCTCCAAGTGTGGCGAGATCAAGCGCCTCGTCATGGGCCTCGACCGCTTCAACAAGACTCCCTGCGGCTTCTGCTTCGTCGAGTACTACACCCACCAGGACGCCCTCGACTGCATGAAGTACATTGGCGGCACCAAGCTCGACGAGCGCGTCATCCGCACCGACCTCGACCCCGGCTTCGAGGAGGGTCGCCAGTACGGCCGCGGTAAGAGCGGCGGGCAGGTGCGCGACGAGTACCGCGAGGACTACGACGAGGGCAGAGGCGGACTCGGCAGGGCCATCCAGGAGCGCGGTGGAGAATATGACGAGGGACGGTAAGACGTGGCGTTGATATGGCAAGCTGTGGCGCTCATTTCTCTGGGTGAGAGCGAGAGAGAGGGGGAGGGAAACAGAAGACTAGAGAGAAGAAAAGCACTGGGTTTTTTGACATACCATACAGGCGGGTAAATATGCTTTCACGGGAACAGGATTCGGGATTCGATACCCTCAATTTGACATCATTCGGGACATGATTGGAGTTTGTGCTCGTTCTGAGCACGTGTGATTCTACATGGCTTCGCAGTATACGCGGTTGTTCTTGAACCCATATACATGCATAATGTACAACAAGCAGCGAGAGCTCACGTCTTCGCTCTTCCCCGCGGCAGAGCCTTGGCAGCAACCGAGTGTGTAAAGCACCATACAACTGCCTGCCTTCTCCGTCGACGACCCTCTCTATCCCTCCCCTGACGTCCTCTCTTTTCAAACAAAACATTCGGCATTCGTCTTCGTCGTCGTTTAGTATCCGGGAGGGTTCAATCTCTGAGAAACTCTCGTCCACTTGGGCAGCTCTGCAGATATCGAAAGTTAGCCATAACACCCCCTAACGAAGCAGGTTGGGAAACAACATACTGTGAATGCCCTTGCGGTACCTCTTCTCCTTGCGGTCGAACATGGTGTACTTGTCCCTCGGCAGCATCTCCGCCTCGGTAGGCATCTCCGCCTTCCACCGCTCCACGGCGGCAACCGTCTCGCCCTTCTTCGCCAGCGCCGCGTCCACCGTGGAGACGACGTCGTCGACGGCGCGCAGACGCAGCCTGTGCCTCCTCTTCTGGAACTTGGACAGCCTCCAGGGGATCTTCCAGAGCAGACCGCCCGACAGCGGCGAGGTGATGCGGAACGCCCCGAACATGATGTGTGTGTCTCCTACCTAGCCGCGGCGTTGACGGCGGTGCTCTGTCGGTTCGTCGCTTGCGTTCTCCGTTGGGTTTACGAGTAGGTAGGATCAAGAGGGCCTGTCGATCGTACGCGGGTCGCCGTGAATGAGTCGTCGTCGAGGGAGGCGGGAGGGAGTCGAACAGCTCGAAAGCGTCAATTGTGCAACCCAGACATTCGATTCTAGGAAATTTTGGAGCTCGCACCAAAAGAAGTGGAGCCAATTGGCTGCCGCAGCGCAAGGTTCCCATTTGCGCGCGGAATTTCCCACTGGTCGTCGCAGCGCACCTGGGGGGAGGGGTCCCACCGCCCGTCCGCCCCGCGGGCCTACCTTAGCTGGCAGCTCTCGCTAGGTGCTTCAGTGACTTCGGTGAAGGAGCGCCAAAGGCCAGCGAGAGAAAGAGAGAGAGAGAATCCCGGATCGCTCGAGACCATCCTCACTCCCCGACGACAAACCCCCGAATACGATTCGTACCGCACGCTCTGAGCCGTCTACTTTGCGCCGTAGGCCTGCAATCGAAATTCGCTCAGCGAGAACACTGCGAGACTCACTAATGTCGCGGTGAACAATGTCGTACTACTTCGCCATCGTCGGCACGCAAGACAACCCGCTCTTCGAATATGAGTTCGGCACCTCCAAGCAGGGCGGCGACGGCCAGTCGCGCTTCAACGAGCAGATTCGCCATCTGAATCAGTTCATCCTGCATAGCAGTCTGGACATCGTGGAGGAGGTTCAATGGGCACAGGGTCAATTGTATGTCCGATTAGGCGGAGTGGTGGAGGGAGGCTTTTGGTGGTGATCATGCGCCTGGCACATGCTGACGATTGAATTTCTGCCTAGATACCTCAAGGTCGTCGACAAGTTCTTCAACAACTACGTCTCCTGCTTCGTGACGGCAGGCAACGTCAAGTTCCTCCTACTCCACCAGCCTTCTGCACCTTCCACCACCGCATCATCACGATCATCAACAGCCATCGGCGCCAACCCGACGAGCCCTGCGACTGAGGAGGCGATCAAGAACTTCTTTCAGGAGGTGTACGAGAACTGGGTTAAAGCGATAATGAGCCCATTTTACAGGCTCAACATGGAGGTGAAGAGCCCGGTGTTTAGAGCTAGAGTCGCAGCGGCAGGAAGGAAATACTTGTAATATCTAGACCAAAACGGACAGGAGCATGATGCCTACGGGGACGGAGGCGAGAACAATCACTAGGCGCAATGAGTCACCCACGGCCATGCAGCCTACAGCCAGACTGAGGCACACGTAGTGGAGAACACGGCCGGCCGGTTTAGAAATCAAATGTAAACAATGAGACGCGTCACGATTCATAGCGGAACAGATTTGGTATGTTCAAGTCACCATATCGGTGTTGTTTCATTCAGACAAAAGCGTCTGCCTATCGACGCCTCGAGTAGTATCATTCCCAGAGTCTCGTTTGATCCCCAACGCCTTAAATCAACGTGATGTCCCATATCCCATTACCGATGAGAAAGACCAATGAACCATCCGCACCAAGCCCTGCCGAACGGCTCTCGGATACGTGATACCAAGAAACTGCAAAACAAGGCTCGACCGTATCGTAACGACACGCTTAACCACCGAAACCGTACAGGGTGCGGCCCTGGCGCTTGAGGGCGTAGACGACGTCCAGAGAGGTGACGGTCTTGCGCTTGGCGTGCTCAGTGTAGGTGACGGCGTCACGGATGACACCCTCGAGGAAGGACTTGAGGACACCACGGGTCTCCTCGTAGATCACTGAAGAGACTGTTAGAGACCTTGATGTGGATGCAGGAGTGCAAGAGGAACTTACTGGCAGAGATACGCTTGACACCACCACGACGAGCGAGACGGCGGATAGCGGGCTTGGTAATACCCTGAATGTTGTCACGCAAAATCTTGCGGTGACGCTTGGCACCGCCCTTTCCGAGGCCCTTGCCGCCCTTGCCGCCTGGAGGGATGGTCAGCACATTGTCCAACAGATGCAAGTATAGTTGTCGTGATGATGCCGCGTGGTGTTGACGCGACCTGAGAGGCGTGGCGACGCGCCCGAGTGCGGTGGTGCATGCCGTTGGGCCAGCATAGGCATCCAACCGCGGGGTATAACACGACGCCTGGGGCGAAGCCAAACACCACGACAGTGACGACGGAAATAGAAAACAAAGGTTTACTTACGTCCAGTCATGTTGATGAAGTTGTTTGAGGTGGATAGTTAAGTGGATGTAGTTGTGTCTCGAAGACGAGATGTTGATGACGTTGTTTGGTGATGGATACGTTGGGGTGTGTGAGGAGAGGAGTGAGAATGGAGAGAAAGAGGGGGAGAGGAATAAATAAGGCGGTGCTGCAAGTCTGGGGGATGGGTTACTGATTGTGTGGTGCGCGGTGCGTGCAGTGGCAGCAGAGGCAGGTCCGGATCAGTAGGCTAGTCCCAATTTGGACTTTGGAAAAATAGCGAAACGGTAAGGTCCCTATTTTCTGCCGCGTATTTTGCAAGTCACTTGCGGCCTGTTGCAAAGCGTTGTTTTAGCAGGCGCGTTGGGTCTTGTGTTGTCAATTGCAATGGGGGCACCCGGCTTGCCCCGTGCACCGCCTTTTTTTCTGGCCAGCTGGAGCGGGCAGGGATACGCAGCTGGGCCAGTTGCCCAAAGCAGGGTGTGGGCGATTTTTTGAGTGGACCGAGCTCTTTAACCGGTCTCTTGTCACGCGTCAGGTGTCCTCCCGCTGCCTGCCGTCCGCTTAGTTCTTTCCGCAGCCACTGGACTGATTTTTCATTGGCTGCATTTTTATTCCTCCACTGAGTTCATGCAAGGGGTCTCAGTTTCCCCCACCATCCACCATCGATCAACAATTGCGATCTGAGGTGGGCGCGTTCTGGAAAACGCAGGTGACGAGGCTCTCTTCGAATCACTGGCATGATTCACTGCCGAGCACCTAGGCTAGCATGGAATTTACTGGTCCGGATTGGTATGCAATTGCACTGCAACACTATGGGGGGGTCCCTGGAGGCCAGATCGGGTGGGTTCGAGACTTGGTCTGGCTAAATACGTTGATGAGCATAGCGCGAGCCATTCTTAGCATCTCTCGTAAGCCGCTGCCGAGGCCCGCTTTCCTGCACCCGCTCCCACAGGACAAGAGGCCGTCAGCGTCTGTGTATCATGGCCAACATAATAAGAATGCCGACATAGCGTCGCGAGGAGTCGCAAATAGTGATGCATTACTTTTCTCGTCACGACCTATCTACCGAGCAGCCTGGTCAACGCGAGGCCGTTACTATACAAGAGGACACATTGTGTCCTTCCTAAGCCAGTATGCTCTCCCTGCTTTGCTTTCCCAAACGCCGGTGCCATGCAGCATGCCGATAAACATGAATCCGTGTCATCGTGCTGTTATACCATGCCCAAACCCAAGCTTGGCGGACTTGCCTCGTTCCGTCGTACCCAGACTCTTCTCCAATACTTGCACCACCCATAAAAATGCAGAAATCGCTATTCTCTGCCTCGCAGGGCAAGCCCTGGCCTGAAGCCGAGAAACTCATGCCATACACTCATGTCATCATCGAGTCCTCCATGCTCATGTCTTCCTCGAGGCTTTCGATTGCTTCCTTGATCGATACGCTGGCCTATTGATGTGGTTAGCCGAGGACTTCATCAACACTGGCGAATAGCATAGCATACCTTTGGATCTAAAGCAAGCGCGTTGCTGAAGCAGCGTACGGCCATCTGCTTCTCCCCGGCATTCCTGTACAGCCTGCCAAGAAGGAAGTGCACCATCGCCTCGTCTGGTGCCATGTCCTTCACGATCAACAGTTCCTTCTCCGCAGCATCTATCTGCCTGAGAAGCATGAGTGCGCGGGCTTTCCGATACCGGACCATCGCAGCCTTGGGCGCCAGTTCCACAGCCTTGCTGAAGAATTGGAGCGCCGGAAGGATCTGCTTCTGCCTCTCCAAAATCCCTCCTATGCGACAGATGAGAACAGCATTGGTCGGGTTAATGATCGATGCGGTGTGGAAGTGCGAGTATGCTTTGTCGTAGTTGCCCAGCTTCTCATACACACCACCAATGCCAAAGTAAGCGTTGTAGTGACGCTTGTCGGCAGCGATGGCACGGCGGAAAGCCGCCATAGCTTTTTCATACTCTTCATTGGCAACATGCTCGTGTCCTTGCAAAGTGAAGGCGTACGCAAAGCCTGGGTCTAGTTGCGTGGCCCGCTTGAAACACTTGAGGGCTTGTTCGTGGTCTCGGGAAAGTGAGGAGGCGTTGCCCAAGGCACACCAGGCCTGAGGCGAGTCCCAGTGGGCATCGACGAGCTCGTGAGCCAAGAAAGAGAGGTCTGTCTCGCGCTTCAAGTGCCAGAGAATGGTTGAATAGATTTCCATGTCTTCCATTCGCGTTGGAGCCACAACACGCAGCTTCCGGAAGAACTTCTCGGCCTCCTTGTACGACCCTTGCTCGTGGTGCGCCTTGCCCATCTGGACCAAGACCCAGGGTGTGTCCTGTTGGCTGCGGGGCAGAGTGTTATAGGAGTGCAGAGCCTCCTGGCACCTGAACTGCTTAAGTGCAAAGTAGCCAGAGGCGAACTTCTTGAGCAGATCCATGATCCACTTCAAAGCCTCTTCAATCTTGACGTTGTCGGGCTCGGCAAGAGCAGCTCTTGGCGCAGCATGCTGGATCGCGTGAGGCTCCCGTACTCGAGTGGTCTCAGCATGGTCGACGTCCATGCCATTGTCTTCGATGGGCTTCCGGTTGCCACTTACGACCCTACCGACACTGGAGCCACTAGAGCCAGGTCGCATGATTCGAGAGATTTGGGGTCTAGCCTTCTTCAACTCGCGAGTTCCGCCGCTGATGGTAGCAGCGCCCGAGTTCGCCTTGGTGACTGAAGGCTTGTGAAACATGTTCATATTTAACCTTGCACTCCTCCTTTGCGTGGGAGCGCTGACTTCTTCGGAATGCTGTCGTGACTGAACAGGGTGCCCCGAGACTGTCCTCTTTCGTTCCGAGGGTGCTGCTGTCCGCAAGATTCCGGGGCCGGTACCGGTGTCAGAGTGCAACTCGACGGTTTGATCCTTATCTTGACTCCTAGTGCTTCTCTTGGCACCTAGTCTGTAACTCATCTTTGGAGGTGCTTCCAAGAAGCCTGGCTCCACGGCCTGCGCCGTCCGTGTCCTTCGTGGCGGGGCTTGAGGTGGTTCAGCAGCGAAGTTACGCAGTGTCGGAACCTCGGGCATCGATACGGGACCGGTGGGTGTCTCCATAAGATCGGATTCGCCATTTGCCGTGGCTGGGGGTGCCAATCTTGCCTTTGCTGCTGTGATTTTTGACATGAAGTCGTTCTCTTCCGCCTCGGCAGCAAAAACGTTGGCACTGAAGGGCATGTCTTGGTATGTCGAGGATCGGTGAAGGTTGAAAGGGTCTGATGAGTCCATCATAGTCCGGGCCGAGTGCTTCTTGGGCTCAAACGAGTTTGATGTGCCCTCCTTAGGCTCCTGGAGAACCACACCGGGATCTTGGTCGAAGCTGTGGGTAAGTGAATCGGTGACCTGAAAGATGTTGGGCACCCTGACGCTGACACCCATGTCGCAAAGAGCCTGGAAAGCGTCCCACATGAAGGGGTTGACCCTGACGGCATTCTCAAAACACTCGATCGCCCTTCGACGGTCGTCGTATGCTCGGTACAGCTTCCCTAACAGACACAAAACCGCGGCTTCGTCTGGATATAGTGATCGGGTTGTTGTGGTATGTTTGCCCAGGTTCGTCTTGCCAATCCACTTCTCTCGCGCTTTTTCCAGCGCGTTGATGCCGTCCTTGTATCGTTCGAGTTTGAGGCAAGCCTGCGCAAAAATCCAGGCGGCGCCGAGATTGGAGCCACGAGAGGCAGACGGCCTGCTGACCTCAAAGGCAGTCCTCGCATCACCAAGGCGGAAATGGCAAAGCGACAACAGGTAAGCCGATTCACTCGACTTGGGGTCCTGGGCATTCAGGCGTTCGGCAAAGAAAAGGGCGTTGTCGTAGGTATGATGGTCGACATGGTAGTATATGATCTGACGCAGCAGGCCGGTGATGGCTGCGCTGGTGGGCGCCATTCTCACGGTGTGGTGAAGAGAGGCAGGCGGCTCGGTGGAGGGGGTTACCGTCGACAAGAGATTGTGGCCATGGGATCGCGCGGAAGTGGTAAATAGTCGTCGGGTAGGATGGCTGGAAAGTCGATCTGGGTGGCCAGCGTCCCGGGAGGGCGGGCGGCTAGGGTTGGCAAGCGTGGTTGAGCTCTGGCGAGCTTGGATGATGGTTCCTGTGCAAGCGCAAAAAGTTGCGTCCGTGAATTTCGAGGTTGGGGGTCGCGCGGAGCCTCAGGCCTAGAGGAGCAATAAGGGGACTGCGGTCGAATCTTATCGGCTTATTGAAGGCATTAACAATTAAGAGCCGTAATGAATGGCCGCTGGAGAGGAATTGGCGCTGTAAATGCTGAAAACAAGCGACGTTGGTAGCGATGGGTATTGTGTTGTTTCTCTGTTGCTGGTGCTGTTGTTACTGGGCCTGTCGAGGCGGAAAGGCCGTTGCGGTGGGTCCCGTGAATTTGTTTGGGTTTCCCTTCTGGGGGGGCTTTGCAAGTCGACGTAACCACCAACTGTGAACTCGGTCCAAACTTTTGCCTTGTTCACTCCTCGCAGCAACCAAAGAGGGGACGGCAGGCCATTTGACGGACTGGTTCGCGTCTTGCAGCAGGAACGTGGCTACGATGCGCACTGAACGGAACGAGAGGAGGGAGGAAGGAAAGAAGGAAAAGGTGTTGACGGAGAGGAGGGGCGGACGCTGGAAGACCAAAGACTAGAACCTAGGTAGGTAAGGCAGAGTCACTACACCACAAGATGGAGGGGGCAGGTAGTGTGCGGAGACAGCGGCAGACGTCCAGCCGTCGGATGGCGGGAGGGAAGAAGAGAGCAGAGAGACAAGGGCAGGTCCCGTCTTCGTGAAGGTGTCACCTCAGGTGAGGTCAGTTCGGGACAGGTCAGGGACCTTGTCTAAGGTGGACAATGTCAGTTGCTATTCCTGTTCCCCCGTGTTGACCTGACGGCAGCGTTTCCCTCTCCTTTCAGTCCCCCGTCGCGCGTGGTGTTGTGGTGCGACCGCTCTGATTGGCTCACGCGATACCGCAGCGACCGCCGTCACCTCGCCCAGCAACAGGAACAAGCGCCCACTCAGCGGCCTTTCTGCCTGCCAACCCCCTGTCGTCACTCGCCAGCCCCCCCACGTAGTGCCTACCTAGGTAAGGTCACTAGGTACGGATACCCGACCGACGTCTTGCGCCAGAGACATCCACCCGCCACCTCTTCCCTTCCCTTCCAGGCGGTATCTTCTCATGTTGGAGATCCACTTGATGCGATCCGTAGTGCCCTGTCATTGGATACTGCGCCTGAGCCACACTTCACTTGTGGAATTCCGTCACTCGCATCCTTCAGCCTCAACACCGTTTGCCCGCAACCTGTCTTCATCCCCAGGAACGTACGAGTTCTCATTCACATTCGTGCCACCTTGCGCCGGGGCATCGACCAACTCAATTGACCTCAACTGCGTTTCTTGTGGTCTTTGACGGCATTATCCATTCCTCGCCTTTCTAAAAATCGACCCGCAGCAACCTCGACACAACCGTCGACATGGCGCAAAAGGCAAAGAAGGATAGGGCCAAGTCCAACGCCGCCGCTCTGAACAACCTGCATATCGGCTCTGCCATTGTCAATGTCAGCTTTCTTCTGTTCCACTTCCTGATCAAGTCGAGGTCTCTTTTCTGGTTCATTCTCCTCTCTGCCCCGGCCTTGATCTGCGAGTTCGTCCTCGAGAACGCGGGACGTCCCAAGTATGACGCGGGAGGAAGCCTCAAGGCTTCAGGCGAGGACCTCGCAGCCGCCGGCTTGACTGAGTACATGTTTGACGTCGTCTGGGTCACTTGGGCATCCGTCGTTCTCGTCATCCTGTTTGGCAACTGGGGCTGGCTGCTGTGGCTCGCAGTCCCGGCATACGGCGCCTACGCTGGAGTTGGCCTGCTGGGAGCTGGCAAGAGAATGGCCCAAGGTATGCAGGGTGGTGGCAACAACGAAGCTCCCATGCCTGCCAACCGCAAACAGCGCCGTGCGGCATAACTTGGCTGCAAGTCTATTCCAGCAGCTCGACAGCTGACATGGTGTCTATTCATCTCTACCGGGTCTATCCGCTCAGTTCTGTCTATGCCACGGCTGCTCTTCGGCCCACTTCTTGATGACCTCTGCGTCTACATTTCTCACCAGAACATGGATGTGCTCAAGAGCCCGCACACTCTGCAAAGCAACCCAGTTCTTGAACCAGACAACTCGCTCTGCTCCACCATCGCCCAAGCTTTCGACAAAGTACCTCTCGACAAATCTCTGGGTGATGCGCCTGCTCTCTGGCGTCATGTCCCCCGTCTCCGCATCAGTAGGGACGATGGTGCGCGACCAGACCACGATATGGGTGATCTCGGGGTCGAGTCCGTACGGCCAGTCGTTGACAAGAACTCGGTAGTCGGACGGGTCCTCAAAGGGAACGAGCGACTTGGGAGTGAAAGGTGGCTCGCCCCAGGTCTTTGGCAGGCGGTTCACGAGGAGGTACTTGGTCATGGAACCATACTCGGCCTTGGTCTCGGCCGTCCACTTCATGTATCGACGCAGGTCTGAGGGCTTCCGCTTCAGAACCTCCAGCTTGTTCGTCTCTGTATACAATTAGACTCTCAAGACACAAAACCAATGCGTAAAAAATATGACGCACTGATAATCTCCTTGAGCTCCTCCCAGTCATGCTTCTTGAACTCCTCGTCCGTCTGTGAGAGGACCCACTTATCGACATCCGTCAGCGGGAAAGGGGCTTCTTCAACCGGAACGTCGCCCATGTTGACTGTCGCGGCTCTTACGGGGCGGCGATGTGTGAAAAGGACTCGGTGTTGAGAAGTGCGCCTCGCATACAGGCAGGATGATGAGTTGACGGAGATGGCGACACGAGGTCAACTAATTGGCGGTAACGGCATCCACCTCACACGGGCGGCGGCCTGCGGAAGATCAGCGGCCGCTAAGGTAACTGCTGTTACGTTACACAGGTGCTCACACAGGTGCTTGAAAGAACCATCAAAGGTGGTGAAGATAAAGCAACAACTTCGTCTCAAGTGCGCTGTTCTCCACGAACAATATTTACTGGCATGTGCTTTACCCAGGAAGCAGGAATTTTTCCTTAGAGCTTAGTTTGCAGCTTTTCTCTTATCTAAGTAGGCTTCTCAGTGATCCAATGCGCAAGTAATTATATTGGGAAACCAGCGCCAGCCACTTTTGAATGGCGCCGTCTTTCATAAGGGCAGCTGAGGTGCAACTAAAGCAGACTCGCGGGGCAACCAGCAAGAACTCTCGCCCTGTGCGAGGATTTAATCCGCCCGAGAAACCAATACAATGTTTCATGTAAATCCGGCGTTTTTCTTCTCTCTCTCTCCAATGCCTTGAATTTGAAAACCAGGCCAAAAGTACATGCTGTGAGCATGGGTTCGGCCAGTACCTAGGTGTCATTTCCCACCGAGTTGACCGCCGAGTGACATCGATCCTCCAACATCCTCACAACCACATTTTGTCGGCCAGCAACGCTTCAAGGCAATTCCGGCCACCAATGACTGAGTCCATTCCGCATAACATGGATGACCCGGCCGTCGACTTTTCGGCCAACCCAAGGGCCGACGTGACTGCTCCCGCACACCCGTACTACCCAGTCGCCGCCCCTATCCTGGACTACGCCGTAAACCAAACTCACATCGCCGTCCTCCTCATCGCCTTCGGCGCCGTTCTTGCTCTGGCCGTTGGGGCGGCTGTTCTGGGCGCTAGGAGAACCCATCCCCCTCTGTCCAAGGCAGATCTCCTCACTGTCGCTTGGTTTGCACTTTGTGAGTAGATGTCCCTCGGCTGCGGCGCTTACAACGGCTTACACACTCTCTCACGATGCAGGCGGCTTTCTTCACTGCTTCTTCGAGGGTAGGTAACCCCAATGTTCCATCGCATCATGTCCGGTCAGGATCTCATCCCATGGCAGGCTACTTCATCCTTTACCATGAGAACCTAGCAAGCCTGCAAACTTTCTTCGGCCAGCTCTGGAAGGAATACGCCCTGTCCGATTCACGCTACCTAACATCCGACTCATTCATGCTGTGCGTTGAAGGATTTACCGTGGTAAGAAACACCGTCTCAACCTCTGAGCGAGCATTCAATAATAGGAATCAGGCGATATGGGGCCCGCTGTGCTGGTCCATCGTAGTCGCCATCGCGACGAGGAGCACCCTGCGCTACCCACTGACGATCATCATGTGCGTCGGCCACCTGTACGGCGTCGTGCTCTACTACTCCACCAGCCTGACCGAGTACTTTCTCCACGGCGTGTCTCACAGTCGACCCGAGTTCCTTTACTTCTGGGTCTACTACATCGGGTTCAACGGCCCCTGGGTCGTGGTGCCCGCGCGTATGCCATACCTCTCGTTCGCCGATACTGGCTGGTTAGAGCTGACTTGTCAATAGTCCTTCTTTTCAGCAATGTTATGTACATCAAACGCCAACTGGAGAAGGCGGAGGGCGGTGATGGCGCCCTCGAAGCAGCTCGAAGTGTGACTCGCGACGTGAAGAAGAACGAGTGAGAGAGGGTTTGGTGGCTACGGCGACGGGGTCCTTTGAGTTTCCGCTAAGAACACGGAATCATCGATCAAGATGTCGTTACTCTTGTCCCTCATCCCAACCTCGAACCGAGCCAAATGCCGGGGAATAGGGGACTGCTGGGAAGCCTCGGGGCTAATGTCAAGCTGGTTCAAGATTATTAAGGAGCAACGAACTGAGGTCAGATGGCAAGCTGCGGCCACTGACAAGCACAACAGCGGAGCTGCCACGGGACCGTTCCTGTTCACATCGGGGCGCTGGTTGTTTTCTGCACATGATCTAACCCTGTGTCACTGGCCATATGGTAAACCTCGTTCCGAGTTACTGTAGAAACTTACAGCGAGGCCTGCGAGCGAATGGACATGCAAAACATACCCTTTAAGCAATTCGGCGCTGTAAAACCCAAGCTGCCTCGCTGGCTTTCCCCCCTTCTCCTTCTCGGCATCGCCAGCGGTTTATCGGAGACGAATTAAGCTGAGGTAGTTGCGACCACGCCATGAGCCGCAAACGAAATATGGTTGTTATTGGTGTCTGATGAAAATGGTCGCCGGCTCGTTCATGTTCACATTGGGAAGGCCAAACGCGAATCCCGGTCTTTCGTGTCTCGGGCTCATCCTTCCACAGATGATACATATGTTGGCCATGACGATGGACCAAAGGTAGTACTGGTCGCCAAAAAAGCCGACGTATCGTTGTTGCAGCCAAGACTTGTAGAGTCCGTTCAGAAACATAGGAAACATATCAAATGTTCACTTCCAGAATACCCCATGGCTGTTGAGTGTCATTCACCAGCGGCAGCCTGCCCATACATCGTAGCCTCACTTGCACGCACGGTACTCAGGCCAGGTACTGTAAACCACCGGTATGGATATCGTTCATCTTATTCGGTATCCTATCTCCTCAAGAGGCAAGCTGTACCTCTAAAACGCTGCCTCCCCGTCGAGTCATGTGTGCCATGTGTGCCCGAGAGATCATTCCTCGGCTCTTCATTATCAGCAAGTCGTCTATACAACCACAACGCCGCCCAGATGCCTAGATGCATGCCAATGCCCCAATGCACGAGTTGTTGACCAAGTCCCATCATCACCCACCTAGTAGATGCCCTGCGTTCTATACTGGAAGGTGTCGTAGCTGGCAGACGTTAGCAATCGGATGTGCGTCAAGAGCAGAGGAAAACCTACAGCCGCGTATAATAACTGCCGAGAGACTTGCCGATCAAGTCAGTCTCGACAAACTGCTCCGCCTCGTCCGCGCTGAGTTGCAGTTGGAACCGTTGGCGAAGGTTGTGCGTAGCTTGGGCTACGCCAGCAGAGTAGCAGGGCATCTTCGAGTCACGTCCCATCATGGCCACCAGATCGATGATATTGTCCGCAGACCGCCGCAAGGCTGCATAGGTTAGCTTTGTTCAAACGCTCTGATGGTACGTAACTTACCTTGGAAAGCCTGTTTGCAGAGTTTCTTGTAGTCTTCGTAGTCATCAGATCCGATGCCGCCCAGCACCTCAATGTACTCCTGTGTCAGCTTGAAAGGCGCCGCCTCAAAGCCAACGGATCCCGGAGAGTTGGACAACATGAAACCGAAGTCGATGTGAACAATGTGACCCTCGCTATCGATCAAGACATTACCGTTGTGTCTGTCCTTGAGCTGCAAGATGTATGATATCATACTGTACGCGGCCAGCGAGCGCTTGAAGGCGTCTACTCCAGCCTTGTACTGTTCGCTGTCTGCGGCACCAAACGCTTTGAGAAAGTGATCTCTGAGAGTGGCGAATCGACGTTTTTGGCCCGGACCCGCCTCCATCGACAGGGTCAGACTTCTCTTGATAGAGTGTAATGAGACGCCGTTGGTAATCGTCTCAATCAAGCCCGACGATTCTCCTGTGACGAGAATGCGCATGAGCTTGACCCAGACGTTAACCTTCGCATCGACCCATATCTTGTGGCAAACGTCGATTAATTGACATGCGAACGCTTCTTGACGCAGATCGGCCCCCGTCTTGACGATGACGCTAACCAGATCCCAGTTCTTCATCCAGCCATAGGGTGAGGTCTTGCGGACACGCTCCTTCTTGGCCTCCCATGCTTCACCAAACACTGCTGCGCTCGGATCGTCACGATCGCCCTTGGTCTGGATACCACCGGTCTTGATGTCGTTTTCCATTCTCGCAAGCCCAGCACCGGCGTTAGCCCCCGGCTCGATTGGTGATTCGCTCTCAACGTCAGGCTCAGCATTTACTTGCGCAACGGCGGCAGCCTGCGCCGCCTGCGCAGTAGAGGCCTTGGCCATGATCGTGTCGAATGTTGGCCCCTGCTCATCCATATCGAAGCTCTGCTCCTCCAGACTCTGCATACTCGCAATGATTTTCGCCCTGATAGCTTGCACCTCATGTCTTGGCCGCTTGCCGCTCGTAGCCTCAAGCTGGGCTAACATTTGTGAGGCAGTGCGCATATGCGTCGCGAGCGCAGAAAAGTCGGGCTGCTCAGTTGCTGGAGCACCACGGCCTGACAGCGTCATCTTACGCAGAGGACCTGGGGGACTGCTAGATCTCGAGGTAGAGGCGCCTGAGCTGCGTGGAGTGGTCATGTTGTCGGAAACTGTGCTTGACATCGTGGTAGTGCTGCTGGGGAGACGTTGCGGTTGCGCCGGCGAAACCTGTTTGGCTTGGAATTTCGAAGACGGATCCTCGTCGAATGGCTTCAGCATAGGGGAGCTTCCCAGGTCGCCGGAGACGGGCTCGAACACACTGTCGATAACCGGCTCAGGCGTTCTAGGCACGATGGGTATGCGCGGCGAGTCAGACAGGTCGAAGATGCGTCGATTGGTGCCTTGCTCCGTGAGCAGAGTCGACAAGAGCCTCTTATTGTCCGGCGTCTCTGGATCGAACGAGAAGTCATCCCTCAGCACTTCAACCATAAGAAGATATGGCACCTTCTCCGCACTATTAAGAACTGTTGATTCCCCCGGGTTCAAGCGCACAATTCGATGGTGTCTACTCTTCGCCGGAGAGCCATCAACAAGCGTCGGGGGGCAGATGACTGGAACATCCACCTCGGCCGGAAGATCCTGTGCGATGAGAGCCAGCTCTGCGCGGAGCGCACTGAGCCGGGCAGGCTTCGGCACAATGACTAGCCGGTTCGAAATCCCCTCGAGCGCCGTCAAAAACTGCGTCTCGCACCTGAAGTAGTGTTGTCGCAAAAGCCTCGTCTTTTGCAACGGTGTCAGTTCGGCGCCGGTGGCGCTACTCTTGAAATGATGAGAATGTCTCCTGCTGAGAGCGTCGTTCGGTCGTGGCGGAAGTCCTGCAGACACTGGGGTTGCGGGCCGGGTGATGGCCAACCGTGGAGACCGCAGCTCGGGAAGAGGCAGTGACGATGAACTAAGTCGAGCGTCCGCGTTCTTCATCTCGAGATGTGACGGCAACCTCTTGACCTCGACCGGAGTCCTTGAGCCCGACGAACCCTGGCGCGAGGGCGTTGGCGACGGGTCCGTCGAACGGTGGGGCAAGTTCGAAATCACAAGATCCGGGGCGCTCGTGATGCGCCCTCCATCTTTCGCACGCTTGGACCTTGTGCTGCTCGCGGCCGTCACCGTCTGGGATCGTGTCACCTTGGGGTTGTTGTCCTGTGTTTGCGAGTTGGATATCAGGTCGTCGGATGGTTGAGGCTTCCTGGCTTGTGCGACAGCGAGGGGTCCCGCCCAATGCGGGACGAGAGGGACCGCGACACTGGCCAAGACGAAGCTTGCAAGAACCGTAACTGGCAGGATGTTTTCCTTAATCTTGTCATGCCGCGCGGCATCTGGCAGACCGAATACGATGTGCTGCACCTTGTTGTACACCCTACGACACGTTTGGAAGGACTTGGATTGAGGATTGGATGATAGGTCGTGTAGGTAGGTTTGGAAGAGCCAGAAGGTCTAGAAAGTGAGATTAGACAAGCCATCGACGGATGCGCGGCGGCGCAATGGGTTGGCGGAGGGCAACTCACAAGGAGGGCGGCAGTCACAGACTCCTCGCACAGGTCCAGAAGGAATTCCTCCAGGGCCATGGACTCATTGTCGACGCTAATTATAAGGTGGCATAGCTGCGGCAAGAAGAATTCAATGTCCTCGTAAGGGAATTGTCGCAGCTTGTTGCAAAGGACATAGTGAATTCCCACATGGTCGGCATACCGGCTGCATCACAAAGGGGTCAGTTTTGAGTGTCCGACGTCATGTGTCAGCGCCAATTGGGGGCGCGACGGACGCTGCGACAGCTTGGGATTGCCGGGAGGAGGGGGAAAGAGCTCACGATAGGTAGGAGACGGAGAGAAAGGGGTTCGAGTTGAAGACGTCGGACTCAAGGAATCGCTTGAGCAGGTCCCACGACATTGGTTACGCCACGAAGCGGAAAGAAGGATGCAAGTGCAGTGAGGCTCGGTGCCTCATTGATCATGGACATGAACGGGATTCGCAGCGAGAGGGACGGTTTCGCATGGCTCTAGAAGCTCATATGTTTGGGAGGTCGGTTTGCGCAGAGCAGCACGCAGATTTGCAGATGTAGCAAGCAAGACAATGGATCGAGTCGAGTCGGCGGAAGGACAGGTAGGGTAGGTACACGCGGTGAGGTGGCCGGATGCTCGTCGGTGTATTAAAGGAGTCCAGTTGTAGGTAGCTCCCTTCTCGGCCGTGGATTTGGGGAGGTCGATTTGTCCACTAATGTGAGGGCGTGACTTGGAAGGTGGGAGGAATGCCCCATCAGCCATGCACGACCCGCCGTTGCAAGTGCCTAAATTTTCGGGCTTCAAATTAAGGTACGCCGGGTTACCTCAGCATGAGCATGCTCAGCACCGGGAACACTGGGGCTCAATTGGCAATTGCCAGGTACCTACCTTAGCCTGGCATGCCTGGAAGGTACCTTGCGGGCTTGGTTGGGACTGAGCACCGCAACTGTAGGGGCCACCTTCACACAAAAAGGGGCCGCAGTCCGCTGGGACCGAGTTCGCTACCTTCTTTACTCCGCAAGCCGTAGGCACCTGCGGGAGTTGGAGAGGCGAGAGACATTTGCCCAGAGAATGAGGTGCCGAGCCAGAGAAGCTACCTTACCAACTTGGAACCTCAAGGTGGATGATCCCTGCCGGCGGGGTATCGTCTTATATGCATATGTGACGTAGGTGCATAGGGGGCGGGGCGGAAGAGCTCACCCTGAGAGCTGACGTACTTTGTACAGCTGGTTGATGAGTGATTTGAGAACTTGTGAGAATGAGATGAAATGATCTTGATATAATTACACAAATTTACCAGCTTGCTTGGCCCCCTATCCAGCGTCGATTTCACTGCATGAGGCAAGCACAGAGACCCCGCCGAGATGCCGTGCCGCGCCGGGTTGGTGAGAAGTGAGTTTCAGATGGCCCACGGTGTAAGTCAGTCAGTATCAGCAGCACATGAGAACCAGTTTGAAGCGCAACATAATCTCTTCATTCTAAAAATGTGTGAATGTGAATGCTGTCCAACGACAGGTCCAATGCGCATACAAGGAAGACAAGCCGTCGATGGCATGCAAGTATGAGGAAGCAGCGCTTAGTTCCTCCGTGCAGTGTACCCTATGCCCCCAAGTGACAAGTTTTCGTCGTGTCACCCAACGCCGATGTAGATGCTAGCCAGTCCAACGCCAGTCCTCATAACCCTTTCATAGTTCTCGTCATTCAAATAATCTCGACCCCGATGTGCAGAAACGGTTTCTCACGTGGCCTTCTTCTTACGACCACCCTTGCCCTTCTTCTTCGTCTCAACCTCCATTTCCTCCTCACTCTCTGTGTCGGCCTTGGAGCGGCCACCCCTCTTCTCTTCGTCGCCGACCTTGAGGGCAATGTCGGCCAAGAAATCATATTGGCCGTCTGTTTCGATGACTTGCTTCAACATCTGTGCCGTCACACGCTTGGAGTTCTTCTCCTTAGCGATGTCTGCGCTCTTACTGACAACAGCAATCATAAATAGCTCGAGGGCCTTGCCAACGGCGATAGGAGTCTGTTGGGCCACCTTGCCGACTTCCTCGTCGGCCTGCATGATACGCTTTATCCTGGCAGTGGGGAACTTGGTCCGAACTGGAGAGGGATCGATTGGCGGCGGCGAGGGAGCCGACTGTGTGTTCTTCCTCGGAGGCATGGTGGCTGAACCTGGTGTCTGGGGCAAAGTCTGATTGTCGGAATTTGGGTTGTACGGAATGTCGTAGAGATTGGGCGTTGCGCCGTACTGTTTTTTCTCTACGTATTGGTGACTCTGGGGTGTTGGTGGTTGATACTGGTGTTGATGCTGATCTTGATATTTGACGGGTTGCTGCCCATATGGGCTTGGTGGGGGTTGCTGCGGAGAAGGCTGCTGCTGCTGTTGCTGTGGTGGTGGCTGCGGCGGCTGGTGGTTGTACCGCGGCGACAGGTACTGCTGGTGCGGTTGGTGGTGGTGCTGGTGGTGCGGGTGGGTTTGCTGCACGGGTGGCTGATAAGAGGAATATTCGGACTTGAATGCCGTAGAGGGCGGGTAGTGGGGCTGCTCCTGTTTGATGTGTACAGGAGTAGAAGTCGGCTGGTGAGGTTGGTAGGCGCGCGACGGGGACGAGGAGTATTCATATACCGGCGGCGCAGGTCCTGAAGTTTGCAGTTTGCTCAGGTCCAGGTGCTGCTGGTGGTGCTGCAGATTGTGCTGTGGAGGTGTAGGCGGGGCGGGTGCTGCCGAATAAAAGGAAGAGAGGTCTGGCGACTTTGGAGCGTAGGCAGTGTCGTCCGCCATTTTTATTTTTTTTTCCCTCTCCCTCTCCCGGCTAGGTCCTGCTCTGGCGCTGTTCTGGAAAAATTAGAAGGCCGCTATTTTTTTTTTTCGTCCCTCAAAGTGGAGGACGAATGACAGGGGGGTCGGGTTGGGGTGCGATGGCCAAGGATGTCCAAGGACCGCCTATGGCAGCGTGGGAGCGGAGACAGGATGATTAAGCGAGGAACAGGGGGTGGATGATTTCTTGGAGAACAAAAAGCACCTGCTTCCCCTCTCGTTCGGCTCGGGTGGTTTCTTTCAATGACTTGCGTCTCTCAACGCGAGCAATCCCTTGTGCGTGGGTGTATGCTCGTCAGTGGTATAAACAACTGACTGGACTGGGATACAGACTGGGACCGGCCAGGGCAATCGTTCCGTGTTTCCCGTGGACGGCGGCGTGAGTCTGATTTAAGCCTGGCTGCCGCGTGCGGTGTGTATAGGCACTGAGGCAGTGACAGCTTGTCCCAGCGCTACGTCTGCTGGGATGCGTGAGACGGGATGGAGTCCGTTGGACGCGGGGCTAATGCAGTGTCGCCTCGGTGGTGGCAGTGAACGAGGCAGAAACAGTACAGATGCTGTAGGCTCGACTCGCGGATGACATGCAGAACGAGACAGGATGGAGATGCGTACGTGTGTGTGCGTGTGGAGGGGAAGATGTCCCAGTGTGAGCTGCGTGCAAGTCAGCCTGAGCCAAGGTGATGGGCAGGGCTGAAGTACACAAGCAAGTCACGACAAGACAGAGAAGAGCAGGGCACGTCCGAGAAGGCCGATAAGCTCCCACATTCTCTGGTATACAGACACACAACAAGAGGCCAGGTCGCTGTTACGACCAGGGCAGACAAGCAGGCGGAAAGAGCCTTCTCGCGACCCAAGTCTCAGTCCTCAAAGTGAGGGGGGGCAACTTGCAGCGTGGAAAGACGTCTCGGGGCCTCGAAGCAGGCAACGACGTGTTTTGGTAAGGCTGATGAGTACAGACAATACCAGAAGCTGGAAGCGACGGTGACTTGTGGCTGAAGAAGGCGTGGCCGTGAGACAAGAGGTCTGTTTGTGCGGCAATACGCACACTCGACACAAAGCTCGTCGATGAAATGGAGAAGTCGCGATTGGGCCCGAGCGCTGAGTCAGGAAAGACTTTGGCGATATGGCAGCTTCGGTACGATAAGGTTTCGGTGTGAGAGGCGAACCAGGATGCAACTGCACTGGGTTCGGGGGTGCTGGGCGGGAGGCGGTGGGCGCGCAGGTCGTGGTGCGGTCAGGCGTGAGGTGCGGGGCAGCGGTATGTTTGGCCGTGATCCAATGAGGTGTTGTTGGCGGCTGCAAGAGAGACAAGAAGGAAAGGGGGTGATGAAACGTGTGAATGGGCGTCCAGGAAGGTGTTATGTCGTCAAGATGGGCCAGTGATGCCAACGCAGGCGCGGCGTGATGTCTTGTTTGCTTGTCTCTGGCGGACTGGCAGGCAGGCACGAACGGCAGGCGGCAGGAGGCAGTTGCCAGGCAAAGTGGCAGTTGCTCTGCGCTGGCTGGTGTCCGGTCTTTGCGACGGTTGGTTGGACGGAGGCGGAAGCCCAAGGTGAGTACGGCCCCGTGATGATGGCAGGTGTGGCCAGCGGGCAGGTGGGTTTTTGGCAGGCGGTGCGGGTGGTGTAAGGTAGCTGGACTGTGGACATGGACCTCGCGGTGGGCAGAAGCGGGCTCCTTTCATAAGGCGATGGATTCGCAGTGGGAATGCCCACCGTTTATATGCGCGTCGCGGGTCACAGCTCCCCTTTGCTCCCCTCTGCCTTCTCCAAAAAAAATCACCCCCAGTTGCAGGGGCCACGCTGTTATTCTGATTGGACTAGGATCCTCGACCTCTTCTCCCGCGCTTTACCGTTTCTCACTCCAGTACCAACACTGCCTCTCTACCTTACCACCAATACTTCTCGCTCAAGTACCTACCTCGACGACTAGCTTCTCCAGTGCCGCCCTCAGGCACTCAAACTTGCCGTCTTAGCTCCAAACTGTCATCTGCCACTAAATTCTCGTCTCCTTTTTTTTTTTTTTTTTTTTGCGACCACGATATTTGTCCACGCCTCGCCACCACCCTTTTTTCTTCTTCTTTTTCCTTGTCGTTCGTGGCGCAAACCTCACCCATTTTCCAGTACAAACCTCATCCGTCACGTTGCCGGTTCGTCAACGGCGCGAGCGTCTCGCCCTCCACCCAGTTGGCCCAGTCTGCATATTGCAGCTTCGCGGATGCAGTTGTACCTTGCGGCGCACCCGAAGTAACCTCAAGCAGGCTGAAAGAGGCGGCTGGCTAACTGAGGTAGCCTGGCTGGCTGACCCTCCATGACAACTCAGCTCGCGCCTCTCGTTGCCTGCCTATTATCAACATTCACGCACTCACACACGCGGCGTCAGCAGGCTCTTGAGGAACGGCTCAAAGATCGCACGTAGAGATGTCATGTCCAAACGAGTCTGACCTCGCGACTTCGCACCGGCATCAGCTCCCACTCGCTTTATATCGATGAGACACATCGTCAAACCCCGCGCCGTCCTCTTTAATGCTGCCTGGAGCTGGCACCCTCCCTGCACCTCGGGCTCCTACGACCCTTTTCGCCGCACACCGTCATCAAGGGCCCCCTTCGTCCCAAGTCAAATGGCCTTGCCCGTCGCAAAACGTCGCCTTCATCGAGTCGCTAACTGTCTAGGCCATCCATGACCTCACTCGAGACCCACAACAGCTCCTTACCTTTACCACCTACCCGTCTGAGCTTTGCGACGACCCTCCCGTCGCGAGTCGCACTTGTCTCCGCCCAGGGGCTGGCCCTGCGTGCAAGAACTCATCTGCATCTCTCAACGCGTCTCTGCAAACACTGACATGTTTGCTCGCGATCCCTCGGCAGAAATCCCGCCACTACCGCTGCAATTTCCCACTTGGCCAACGGCCCGGCATGCAGGAACGCACTCCAATCATGCAGGTAATCAAACCACGAAATCAATTCTATTGTTTGCGCACCCGCCCCAGCGCCTACCTTCTATTGGTCGTCACGGATGATGATAAAGATAGAGAAATAGCTGGAGACCAACAATAGGACACGACTGCAGAAGCCGAGTCCTCCAGCTCTGGTTTCGAGGTTGTGCGCCTCGGTCCATGACAGTTTTTTACTTGATCTAATCTGACCCCGACCGGCATCCGCCCCCTTGGCAGACGGCTTACTGAATGTGTTTCCGTATGGCTGACGTTAGTGTCCACAGACCCTTGAGCCTCTTGTCCTCTGTGCTTGACAAGAACAGCGATACTACGGGCCAGGCGTGGATCCCGCCGTCCTCGCTGCGACTGTCTACCTCGGTACTCTTCACCAATGTGTTGATCAGGTCCTTGATATCCGGCGCAAACACTTCCTCGGATCCGTATGTGATGAAGAAGCCGCATGGCGGGCTAGCTTCCGCCCACACCCTATGATCGACGCACTGCCCGGGAGATGCCGTTTGGTCATAGGCATGCATGTGTCCGGCGTACTGTGTCGCGTATTTCCACAGCGTGTCGCGGTCAAGGTAATCGCTAGCCGAGTTTTCGTGTTTGGTTGATATCAGTCGTGCCCACGGCGAAATCAACACGCAGAGTCCTGGGAGCGGTGATTCCGAAGCCCGGCGAAGCGACTGCTGGCTTTCGCCCTCCGATGGTGCCGAGTCGTCCCCTTTCTCCTTGAATGCTCTTGCTTCATTCATATGGCCCAGCTCCAGCAGCAGCGTCAACATCAGAGTTCCTCCTGCCGAGTCGCCTGCGATGACCACTTTCTTCGGGTCTCCCGCAACGGAAAGCACATGCTTGTATCCCCTTAAAGTCTCGTACACCTGCGTCGGGTACTTTTCGTCGGGAACGAGCGTGTACTCGAGCGCGAAGATGGCGGGGTTCTGGTAGCCTTGCTGAACCAGCAGCGCGTGCCACGACAACAGGAATTCGAGGTAGAAGTAGGCAGAGCCCATGGCGAATCCGCCGCCATGTGCATAGTAGACGACAACATCAGGTGTTTTGGTAGCATCCTTGGTGATCCAGACGCCCTGGAACCCATGACGGCCCTGCCCTCGAAAACTAAGCCACGGCATCTCACGCGTGAAGAAAATGGACCAAGCTAGACTTACATGCTGTTTGTACTCCCGCCAGCTGACGGGTGATCTGATGTATCCATGCCGCAGCATGCGGAACCGTAGGAACGGCAGCGAAATGTACTTTGAGAAGAAGACGCGGCCAATGTTGGTGGGCAGGTTCGCAAAGGCGTAGCGCACGCAGCGGATGACGAGGTCCTCGAAGAAGCTCGCCCGCTGCACGAACGGCGACCTCTCGTCCTGGCTCAGCAGGAACCGTTCGCGGAACAGCGAGCTGGGCAGCTCGAACAGCAGGAAGGGCAACGCCTTGATGGCCACCACCGCCGTGGGGAAGAAGCCGACATTGAGCAAGAGCTGCGGCGTCAGGAATATGACAAAGACCAGGCAGTCGAGCAGCGACACAGGGCCGAGAATCATGGTGGGCGGAAGGGGGCAACTTGGTGTTACAGGGTTGTTGGAGAGATGCCAATTGAGTCTATCACGGACGAATCTGTAAGTTGGACGCGCTGAAGAGGATCATGGCAAGGAGAGTAGTAATGGGACAGGGGAATTGAGGTTGAGGATTAGCTCTATCGGAACTCCCAAGTGTTCCTCCCTTCGCCGCCGGCCGGGTGGTTCGTCGTCGCTGCTAAGGTAAGATTGGGAAACTTTAGGTTTGTGACGTCTTCGAGGTTTGCGGAAGCCCGTGCCTGGATCGGTCCCTGCCTGCCCGGGCTGGCTGTAAATGCAATGGCGGGGTGCTGCTGCTGCTTGCTGCTACTGCCAGGGGCGCCTATGTAGGTAAGGCGGGAAAGCCAGCCAGCAGCTAGCTGGCTGCGACTATTACCTGCCCTGAGTTTGTTGGGGAGGAAGCTGGCTGTTACTGCTGTTCCTGATGGAATCAGCAGTGACGCGGGGCTTCGCTCACATGCATTCTGCACAGCTTGACCATGCGTATCTCACAGTACCTTGGATCCTAGTTGAGCTAATTGCTAGTGCTGTACGAATACTTTTTCCCTCCCTTGCTCATCCGAAAGTTGCGTTTCTGGCGAGAATTGATAGCCAAGACCTTGCTGAGTCAAAGCGAAGGAGGCGCTGCGCTGCGAGACAGACAACCCCTTGGCTTCTTCCCGTCACAATTTGGCTTGTGAATGTGGAACACGCTCGTCAACAACCATGATGCATCATTCTCTTCTCCAATCCGCGTTATTAAATGTGGTTATTTTGTTTTCTTCTTCACGCGCTGATAATTGTAACAATGACGACCCTGGCGGGCCATACCGCAAAACTGATGAACGAATCCCCATGAGTCCGACCCATGCCTGATATCCTGAGCTGCAAACGCCGAAATAACTGCTATCGTGCGCCTATCGAAGCCCGGCGCCCCCCCCAAAAAAATGTTGAGACCAAGACGCAATATGATGTTTGCAAAAGAAGAGGAAGTCTCGCGAGCTCTCTTCTCTTTTTCAGACCGCCATCACCCACTCTTTTCTCGGCTGCCAGCGGAAACACCAAGACCGCTCTGTCGCCCGCACTCGCACACACACGGGCATACACACCCCGCCGCCGCCGCACTTGGTAGGCTGCTAGCGTTTTTCTTTGCGGATTTTCCAATTATCTTTAATTCCCTTGGCCGCCTCTGCCAGGTCCTTCTCCGTGACGCGGTCCTCTATACTCTCCATCACGCTCTTAATCGTGGAGATGTGATTAGCTTCGGCCTTATCATCGCGGAAGCGGATGATCCTCCACCGGTTCTTGTCGTCCTTGTGGCACTCGACGATTCGGTTGTTCAGCGGGTCCCCGATGGACTTGAGCGTCTCCCACTCGTCCTCGGTGATGTGCACCTCCGAGAAGAACTGGTATTGTCCGTCACCCATGAAGCTCCACAGCTCTGAACGTGGGACACTTTCGTAATCAATGTACGGCTCCGTGAAGTCGTCAAAGTTCTCGTCCGGGTGGACCGTCGGGAAGTGCAGCCGCAGCCGGCAGTCCACGGTGTTCTCTTCAGGCGGCTTCCACTTGAGGATGTGCGGGTCGGTGCCGTGCTTGTAGTCGGATGATACGCACGTGAAGATGAGGCCGTCGTTGCCGTGTCGCAGCTTGGGCAGGATTTCGCGAAACATCATTTCTATGCCGTACGAGAGCTGCATCGACTTCATCTCTACGAGGAACGGCTGGAAGTCCTTCTCCTCCGGGTACTGTTTGAACAGATCGCGATAAGGCTTGTAGATGTTTTCTTGGAAATAGGCCAGGCGCTTATCGAGGGTGCGCGACATGAGGTCCTGGCCGTCGAGAACCAGGCAATCGAAGACGAGGAAGCGAGGCGCCTTTTGACCGCCGCCAACGTCATCCATGACCAGCTCGCCGTCGACGATGGTGCAGGTGTGGTGCTTGCTCACGTCATCTTTGCGCGGGAAGTGGAAGCTACTGTTCTTGATGAACCAGTAGTCGTTTTTACGGTCGATGAGGTAGTGAATCTCGCCGCCGCTCTCGTCCTCGGTGAGGTACAGCAGGTACCGGATGCCGTCCGACTTCTCACAGACGTAGTAACTATTCGTCGCGTTGAGTCAGCAAATCTCCTCGCGCGTTTTCCCATCTTCTTGGTGTTGTCCGAGACGTATACTGCAGGCGAGAGTATGGGCGCGGGCGGGGAAAGGTGTACTCACTCTTTGTTCCGGAGCTCGTCAAGGTGCTTGCGCGCGAAGCTGACGGGCTGTGCGCCGGGGAAGCTCGTTTGATTGCGATGCAGAAGATTTGCAACCTCCCGACGCAGGTCGAAGAGCAGTTGGCCCTCGGCCTTGATGCCGGGTTCTGCGATTGAGGCGATTGGGCCCTCTGGGGGCGGCTGTACGCCATCCATCTTGTGTTTTGTGTTGCGCAAAGGAGAAAGTACAAACAGGTCCGGCCTGGCCTCGCGACGACGAAAAGTCTCAGAGCTTTATCGGTTTCTTATCGATAAGCGATACCATAGGGAGCTGTGGCGTACGTACTTAGGAACCTAGGTTGGTAGGGTGTGCTGGAGCCTGGAACTCGCGACAGCCCAAACCTGCCTAGGTGC
This sequence comes from Colletotrichum horii, assembly GCA_027406005.1. Lineage (NCBI taxonomy): Eukaryota > Fungi > Ascomycota > Sordariomycetes > Glomerellales > Glomerellaceae > Colletotrichum > Colletotrichum horii. The sequence continues at coordinate 2,673,482 of JANVYB010000001.1, read as the reverse complement.
CTTGTAAGAAAAGATGTGCCTAGCTTCGCCAAGCCATTCAAGCCTGATGATTAGTCCAAGGACTTTCAAGGTGTCACAGTCACAAGTTGAACTCGTTCTGGGACAGCGAGCTGAACTAATCTGATTATTTCATGGACTATTCAATGGCTTTTACGAACGGCAAGCCCTCGTAAACGCCAAATGATCTTCGTCGTTTCGCCAACTGACGAGCAAACCTCAACCAAGCCTGTAGAATCAACGCCTCGTCAAATTATGGGAACAAGCCGGCAGCTATAAGCTCGAGCTGTTCTGATATCCACGCGCAAATTCATGTCCCGTTGCTTCAACTCACGCTTAGCTCTCGTCAATCTTGCTGACCTCGGCCTTGGCATCCTCCCAAGTCTCCTTGTTCTTCTTTGCCCACTCGATCTGGCTCTTGGCGTACGCCAGCTATTGTCTTGTTAGCTACGATAATGAAATAGATACTGTGAAACTTACCATGTAACGACGCAGATCCTCTTCCTTCTCTCCCTGGAATCTCTTGAGATCCTTCAAGATGCTGGCGCTGGCCTCCTTGACATCATGTTCAGATACAATCTTGGCCTGCTCCAGCTGCTCGATGCTCTCTCTGGTCTTTCCGATCATGTCGCGGCGCGTCCTTTCAGGGTCGACATCTGCCACTCCCTGAATCGCATGGCGAATCGGCCCGAAAATCTTGTTCGTGATAGAGTTGCTGCTTGCGGCCTTCTTATGACCTGGCGTGGAGTTGCTTCTCTGCGGTACCCCCTGGCTTGCTGATGGCGCCGGCTCACCGTGGGTGGGAGGAAAGTCGGAGTCGATGGATGCCGTATCTTCGGCACTACCTTCGCGTTGGTGGTTAGTTCCCGGCTCTCTAAGGCTCGTTGATCGCTTCGGCGGGGGTGTGATCTGTTGACTGCTGCTCAGGTACTGCTCAATGCGTTTGGCTTCCTGCTCGCTCCGCTCCAGCTGATCAAGCAGCGCAATCTTCTTGTTGAGTTCATCGCTCGTCTGCTCTTGCTGCACGCGCTTCAGAACTCTGTACTTGAGTACGCTGCGCACAACGCCCGCAAATTGCGCATTCTCGCGCATTGGCTCCGCGAAGCTCGCGCCGAGCGAGCCGGACAGTTCTTCGGTTGCAATGTATGATGAGTCGGCAGCCTGTCCCACCCTCTCAAGCGCAGGTCCCAATGACGGTGCCTGCTCCGACAGCGCAAACGCGTTGAACTTGGAACCCAGCTCGCAGAGATCAGCAGCGAGAGCTGACAGATGGCTGAGCGTCCGACGGTTGACCTTTTCCATAGACCCAGACAAAAGTTGCTCCAGTTCCTTGATCGAGGCTTCATACGTAATAAAGTACGGGTCGAGTTCCTGTTCGCTAAGATTATGGCTGTCCGGGGGGAATCGGCCAAACACGTGAGAGCCTGTTCCGGCAATGGCGTTGGGATCAACACCGGGGCCTCCCGTTGTTCTCAACTTCGCGGAGCTGGCTGGTACGGGAAGGAAAGCGTGGGCAGGTGTAGGGTTCGCTGGGTCCAGAGGAGGCGCCTTCAGGACGGACTTGGGGATTGAGGCTACGGGGTGAGAGTGTAGGACCTCACTCTAATGAAAAATCAGCCACAATAATGCTATCGCAGCGATACCATGGACTCACCCAGCTAGCGTTGGGATCAAGAAATCTCCACCACACGCCATCGACTCGGACTTCCTCCATGCGCCGGCAGCGGTTCAGGAATACAGCGAGCATGCGCTTGCGCAAGTCAATAATCTGCTGGTCTTGCTTCGCGTTCGTGGGGTTCGCGGCGTAGTCGGCCATTGTGTGCTTTTCGGGAATCGGGGGTATGATCAGGGTGGGATGCAGACGAGTAAGCGCTTCTCGCAGGGAAGCGAACTCTGAGTATCTTCGGCGGACCTCGAGGTTCTAGTTTCTTGTCAGCACACAGCCCCGTCTGAACTTATCAACCAACTTACCCCAGTGCGAATGGTGTAGACGATGTATCTACCACCACTTTCCGCGCTCTTTCCTGCATCCGTAATGAGGATGGGCATCGAAGGGTTCTCGTAGAGAATCTGCTCGACTCGACTCTCGTAGCCACCGGGCTTCGGGCGAGGGACGATATCGCCCCTGTCTCTAGCAATAGGCTCATTGTCGCTGCTCTCAACCTCGCTATCTTCGTGGCCGAGGCCGCGATTCTGGGGAGCCTCGTCGCTTGTAGTGGACGGGGTCTGAGGGATGTCGAATCGCTGGTCTAGAGTCTCCCAGTCGGCATCAGCACTGTCTGAGGAATCATCCAGATCTATGGTTTCCATCATCTTGAGAATCTTGCTGGTCGCCTGGTGTTGTATTGGGGGGATGGTCGCAACATACACTCACGAGAGGTAGGAGAGGCCGGGTTGGCCGAGGAGGAGGTCAGGCTGTCCCGCCTGTCGAAGCTGGTCCCATAGGGGTTGTTATCCTCGTCGTTCCACATGATGCTAGCCGTGACTGAAGACAACAGCAAACAAAGCTATAGGCTGTGATTCAATCGTGCGAAAGGGTTTGCGGTCTCAGTTAGGCTGCGCGCCGGGGGGATGCGCAGCTGAGCCGGGTGTAGCGGGGGAGGGGTGTGGAGGCAGTCGTTGGCATGCGACAATCAGCGATCGGGTGATTGTGAGTGTCGGAGTCGAGAAAATGATATCCCAGTAGCTCTGTGAAAGAACCTGAGTCCCAGGGCAGGCTGTGGATGCGGTCGAAGTGCGGACAAGAGGTCGGTCGGGCGTGGGGGAAAGAGGTTGATCGGTGGTGAGGTTCGTGTGGTGGTTGGACTAAGGTAAGCTCCAGGGTGCAGCAGGTGCAAGTGCCATTCCGGCTGGAGACCCAGGCAATGACGAAGCCACCTCCGGGGCCTGCTTTGGCCTTACCTTACCTTACGCACCCGGACTGGGTGGTGCCTTCCATTCCTTAGTACCTTAGTAGGTACCTGCCTGTTTGTACCTCACCTCACCTCACTGACCAGCTCACCTTCTCAGCCAATAGATGCCCTCAGATGTGCCTTACCTCACCACTTTGTCCTACTGGAGCACGGGCCAGAGTGACACAACTACCTGACTTACCCCTGCTTTAGCAACCCACAGTGCCGCTGTTTTGTTCTGGAATATGCACATCTCGGCACATCTGTGAATTATGAATGCATACATGCAACTGTCAAGGGGAATCTTTGTTTGTATTGGCTTGGTTGAACACACCCCTGCGGTTCATCTGCCGCCGTAACCTGACTCCATCATCTGAGCATCCTGTGGACCTGTCAAGCAACTTTTAGACTCCTGAGACCTCTCCATCCATCATTAGAAACCCATGCCAAAATGGATTCATATCAAAAACATGTTCCTGCCATGTGTCTTGCTTCCCATGGCTAGTCATCTCAAACCGATGTCGTGTTCGTTTCAGCAATTTCACACAACTCTGTCTATGCCACACGGCGAAGCTGGTCCGGTGCGTATCGACCGCCGCCTTGATGAACTGGCCTTGGCGGAGAAGGCGGAGGCGAGTCGACGTCAATTTCCTCAGTGCTATCCGACTCATCGTGATACGGCGTACTGCACTCATTTGTAAGTTCAGGAGCAGCTTTTGATGCTTAAGTCAGCCATACCTGTACTCCTGGATCTTCGGAGGGTCTCGCTGAGGAGTGACTTGGTGATCGTGAGTCCCCTTTATGGGGTAACTCAGATCACCCGTCGAGAGCCGGCCAACCATTTCAACAGTGCGAAGCGTCACCTCCATCGGGTCCATTCGAGATTTCTTGGGGGATCCATCCCTGTCGATCTCCGTCTTGCGTTTGACGACTTTGTGATAATCACTCTGCCTACTGACCGTGTCAGCCTTCCCACAACTCTGATAGATGAGATATCCTACTCTGGACTTTTGGACGGGCTGCCTTCCACAGCCATTGAAGATGTCGCAGGTCGGTTGCGTGGAGGTATACCATCAACTCTAGGAAACTGTGAGCAGATCGCAAGTGTTTGGAGATCAAGGCACCAACTTGGGGCTTCCTAGAGCACCCGTCATACGGGGAGAGGTCTCTGACTTGGATATCGGGATGGCCGTGGCCCGCGTTTTGAGAGCACTTTCTCTTATTAGCTTTGCCATCTTCGCCTCCGTGAGGTTCTTCTCATACCTTCTCATTGGCTTGATCTTCCGAGGGCTGTGACGAGGCTCGTCTCTGTGGTCGCTTTGTCCGGCAAGGACGTCTTGTTCAACGTCAAGCTTCGCCTTCTCTTTTCCCTTCTTTCGATTCCTCGTTTCCTCAGTTGTCTTGTGCGCCCTCTTAGTATTCTTGAACTCGATTGACTTCTTCTTGATTGTTGCGGCCTGCTTCTTTCCTGTTTTGCCCGACGACCCGTCGGTTCGCTCGGCGGACAAGACGTAGTCGTCGCTGGCAACAGTAGCTCCGCAGGGAGAGGCAACGTTCTGTGCGCTCAGACTGGCTTCGGGCTTTTGACGTGTTTCCGGGGACGGGGGAGTGGTGGCGGACGTCATTGACAATCTCGATCGATGGCTGTTCCTTAGAGACGGCGCATGGAGAGAATCGGAGTCTGAGCTCGCAATGGTCGAGGCTCTGCCTACCGGGGTGCTGAAGATTCCGAACAGCCTGCGGGCGAGTGACGGCCGTCCACTGGGCGCCTCTTGTGGACGCGAATCACCCCGAGGATGTGGCCAGGGTTGTGTTGACCATATGTTTTCAGAGGGTGGTTGTGGTACTTGTTGTCCTTGACGGTTGTCATGAGCGACAGGAGCCGCATATGTTCTCTGGGGTGGGAACGGTTGTTGATAGCCGCCCTGGATAGACACGCCGTGGTTTGGATACGGCTGGTAGACCACTGGGTACATAGGTTGGGGCGGAGGCATCTGCGCCGGAATCGGCATCGGCATCGGTACATAAACCGGAACGGGCGGTGGAGGAGGTGGAGGAATATGACAGAAGGTCGGAGCAGTCATCATGATTGGCGGTGGCTGTTGTGTAATGGAAATTCCATGATGTCTGAACGGAATCGATGGCTGAGTAACGACGGAGCTGGCCCGGCTATCAACTCTGCGCCGACGGCGGCGTGCCTTGCGGACGAGAATGAAATCCTGATCCGTCCATTCCTTCTTCTTTTTCTTCGACTTGAGGAAGAACCATAGAGAGAATGCAAAGACGGCAAAGACCACGGCGATGCAGACGATAATTCCGGCCTGCTGAGCCTCTGTAAGACATCCCCATCCAAAGCAGGTGGTGTCTGAATCTGGCGATGTGGGAGGCAGTGGCCCGGTTGGCTCCTCGGCTTGCCGTGCGAAAAGCCGGCCCGAATCTTCAAAATGTGATCTGGAAACCCAAACATTGGGTCTCTCCCCGGACGAAGATATGGCTGGCATGGCGGAGTCTTCACATCTCAAGTCGGGCCGGTGGTGAGGGTGTAGGAGTTCTGATTTGAGATGAGGAAGAATGGAAGGAGACTGTGTGTGGCCTTTTCCACTTGTGTTTCATGTTAGTTAGACACCTGAGAGACGGTCAAGAGAAGGTCAAAATCTCGAGTGTGAGGAAAACTGAAGAGGAAAGAGGTAATCGTCATTTTTTACTGCTTGTTCTTTCCTTTTCAAAATTAATATTTTACTGGTGAAAAAAATGCCTACGTAGTACCCGCTGGAACTGAACTGTTAATCGACCTTGGATAAGAAACCCACTAGTAACTCTATTAACCTCAAGCTTCACTTTCATATTTTTCTTCGTTGTTCAAGCTGCAAGGGAAAGAACGACTCAACACCTGGTAGTTGTAGGTGCGTGTAAGTGAGCCTGCCAGGTCATCGGTACCTGAGATGGACCGCAAAAGTCTCCAGACTCAAAGTACTGTCTACCTCAGATAAGTCAGCCAATCAAAGCACACATTGGCAGCAGCTCGATGAATGCAGGAGAGCCCCACTGGCGTCTTTACAGACCCACCTGTGCAAGGCCAACGCGACTGAGTGATCCTTTCCTCAGCCTCATCCCAGCTCCCCCGAATTTCTTAATTACTTCTTTCTCGTCAACCCATCCCATCGCCATAGCCATCCGAGGCATGTCATAGCCTCTCATCCGCCACAATGTCAGCCCATCGGAACGGCGCGATGAACGGTGCCAATGGCACGGCGAGTGCGCCAGTCAGCAAACGGTTCTCTGACATCCCGGCTGCCATCGACGTTCCCGTACAGGGCGAAGCCGAAGATGAGGCTGTCGAAATCGATCTCCTCGAGCTATTCGACGACCCGACCGAACTCTGCACCCTTTTCGAAAATGAGCGCGCCGCTCGCACCTACTGGATGACCGTTTCGCTGGCCTACGCCAAGCAGAAGAAGATCGACCATGCTATCGAAATGCTGGTCCGTGGTGGAAACGCGATGCGCGACAACGGCCCCAAGGAGAAGCTTAGCATGATCTCTTGTCTCTGCTGGATGTACTTGTGGAAGAGTCGCGAGGCGCCGCGCCTGCCCCCCGATGGCGAGCTAGCCTCCGAGGCAAAGACGAAAGAATACTACCTGCAACTGGCGACTTCGACACTCAACGATGCATCGCGCATCAACCCCGCGTTCCCTCCCCTGTTCCTCGCCCGTGGTGTCCTCCAGTTGCTCAAGGCATCGCTGCAGACGCCGAAGACGGCTGGGCACGGCCAGGTTGATTCCGAGAGGGCAGACCTTCTGCGATCGGCACTGAAGGCTTTCGAAGACGCGATTCGAGTTTCCGGAGGCAAGAATATGCTGGCGATGATGGGAAAGGCGCGCACATTCTTCTCTCTTGGAAAGTACCCCGAGTCTTTGGCATGCTACCAAGATGTTCTGCAGAAGATGCCAGACTTTGTCGATCCCGACCCGAGAATCGGCATTGGATGCTGCTTCTGGCAGCTTGGCTTCAAGGATGACGCGAAGCTAGCATGGGAGCGATCTCTCGAGATCAACCCGGACCACAAGGTCGGCAACATCCTTCTCGGTCTCTACTATCTCGACGCCAGTGGCCATATTCCCACCAACAGTCCTGAGTTCCTTCGTCTCTACAAGAAGGCCATGACCGAATACACACAAAAGTCCTTCAAGCTGGACAAGAACATGCCCCTCACATGCGCCACCTTCGCTGGTTACTTTCTGTCCCGCAAACAGTTGCCTACAGTCGACTCTCTCGCGCACAAGGCGATTCAATACACGGATGTCAACGCCATTGCTAGCGACGGCTGGTACCTGCTGGCACGAAAGGAACACTACACGGGCGACCCAGACCGCGCAAGTGACTTCTATCGCCGGGCCGACGACGCTCGTGGAGGTTCTGAACGTGGATACTTGCCGGCCAAGTTTGGTGCTGCTCAGCTTGCCGTATTGAGAGGTGACTTGGGCGAGGCAAAGTTGCGTTTGGAGAAGATAATTCAGCAGTCCAAGAGTCACGAGGCCATGATATTGCTGGGAACACTGTACGCCGAGGAGGTCTTTGCCAACCAGGATGCCGATGGCAAAGAAGACAAGTCGGCTGAGATGAAGAAGGCAATTGGTCTCCTTGAAGGAGTCCGCGGCGCCTGGAAGGATTCCAAGAAGAGCATGTCTCCCGATGCCGCGGTTCTCCTCAATCTCGCTCGCCTTTATGAGACCGAGTATCCGGACAAGGCTCAGCAGTGTCTTCTCCAAGTTGAGCAACTTGAGCTCGAGCAGGTTCCTGAGGAGGAACAGCCGAAGGATATCGACGATGAAGCTGAGAAGCGCGCTGCTCTGCGCAAGTTCCTGCCGCCACAACTTCTCAACAACATCGGCTGCTTCTACTCTCAGTCGGAGAGGCATGAGCAAGCTAGTGAGATGTTTGAGGCTGCCTTGGGCGCTTGTATGAAAATTGGCGAGAAGGACTCGGAGATCGACACTGATGCTCTCGTCACCACGATCAGCTTTAACCTCGGCCGCAGCTACGAGTCTCGTGGTCTTCTCGACGAGGCCATTGAGGTCTACGATGGCTTGCTGAAGCGCCATGATGATTACACCGACGCTCGGACACGACTGGCATATATCAAGCTCAGGAAAAACCCTAACAAGGAAGGCCCGGATGCCGTCGCGAAGCTGTACCAGGAGAACCCGCAAGACCTAGAGGTACGCGCTCTGTATGGCTGGTACATGGGAAAAGTCCATTCGCGCAAGCGGCCGCACAACATCAACGAGGACCACGAGTTCCGCCATTACAAGCACACTCTGCAGAACTACGATAAGCACGACCGCTACGCTTTGGTCGGTATGGGTAACCTGTACCTAATCCAGGCGCGAGAGATGCGCCGCGAGTCGGACAGTGACAGAGCCAAGCGGAGTGCGACGTACAGCAAGGCGGTTGAGTTCTTCGAGAAGGCCCTTTCTCTGGATCCCAGGAACGCCTACGCAGCGCAAGGTATTGCCATTGCATTGGTGGAGGACAAGAAGGACTACAAGACGGCTCTTAGCATCTTCGTCAAGATCAGGGACACCATCAAGGATGCCCATGTCTACGTCAACTTGGGTCACATCTACGCGGAGCTGAGGCAATGGACCAAGGCCATTGAGAACTACGAGACGGCGCTGTCGAAGGAGGGCAAGTCCAATGACCCTGTCATTCTTGCTTGCCTAGGCCGCACTTGGCTCAATAAGGGCCGTTCCGAGCGCGACCTGGATGCTTACCGACAGTCCCTTGAATATGCCAAGAAGGTAACCTGCCCCTTTCAAAGCTCTGCTGACAACGATGCTAATTCTGTGACCTTTAGGCTCTTGAAGCTGCCCCGGACCAAGTGCACTACAAGTTCAATGTTGCGTTTGTGCAGATTCAGATGGCGACAATGGTTTATGCGCTGAGTGAGAACCAGCGCACGGTGGCGCAGCTTCAGGACGCCGCTGCCGGGCTCGAGGCTGCTATCTCAGCGCTGGACGAGATTGCTGGCCACCCTCAAACCCCGTACCCCAAGCATGACGTCGAACAGCGTGCCAATATGGCTCGCAACACGCAGCGCAAACAGCTCGAGAGAGCCATTGCCAGCCAGAAGGAGTACGAGGAAAAGAACAAAGAGAAGCTACAAGCCGCGCTGGAGCAACGTCAAGCGGAGCTTCGCCGGCGCGAAGAGGAGCGCCAGAAGGCTCTGGAGAAGGAGCGAGAAAAGCAAGAGAAGATCAAGAGGGAAAGAGAGGAGATTGCGGCAAGGGACAGAGAGATCGCCGAGCGCCGCGCCGAAGAGGACAAAGCTCGTCAGGAGGCTGAGATGACCACAGACGAGGAAACGGGTGAGAAGGTCAAGCGGAAGAAGAAGCTGGCGCCGAGAGGCGATGGTGAAAGTCGTCCAAAGAGAGGGTCTCGCAAGAAGAGGGCGGAAACCGATGGCGACGAATCGGGAGAGGAACGTCCCACGAAAAAGAAGCGCCGTCTCACAAAGAAGGAATCCGTCAACAACACCAAGTACAAGTCAGCCGAAATCGTCGTGGACAGCGATGACGACGATGACGATGAGGATCCTCTCGAGCGCGCGGAAAGGGCTCTCGAGAAGGCTAGCTCTCCTTTATCCGACGCTGGAGACAAGAACGACGAGGAGGACCGGATGGATGTGGACAACAAGAACGACGATGAAGACGACGATGAGGATGCTGGTGTCGGCAGGCGACAGCAGGCTTCACGGTCGAGAAGGGGCAGAGTCATTGACAGTGACGAGGAAGACGAAGATGAGGGTCCGACGAAGAACGGTGCTGGCGCTCACTCTGACGACGAGGCACGTCCAGCAGCAGACACCAGCATGGCAGACGACGACGACGAGTAGAGGCAGATAATGGCTCAAAGACTGGACTTGGGTATATCAGAGGTGGGCAGATGGAATCGCCAGTACAGCCATCAGGTGGCCGGAATTTTATAAAAGCGTCTGCGTCTATTTCGGCGGAGTGTAGTATAGGTATGATAGGATGGGAATTACATAAAATGGGACAATGAATTACCGAGACGAGAAACCGAGCAGTTTCGGGGGATCTGCCGACGGATGTGCATGCGAACCTTCACGGGCCGGCGCCGGGGCCCTGCCCCGTTGTTGAACTGAATCGCGGGGGAGGCTTCTTAAAGCGAGAAGACGGACTAGACTGACTGGTGTGCTTTGGTGCCTGCACAGTAAAAGCTGACTACGATGTCGGCATTTCCCCCGCGGGGTTTCGCCAAAGCGCCAGCAAGACCGAACCCGACCTCAACGACGAACCCCGCGCTCCGGATCGTTGGAATATGTCGGAGCGGGTTTAAGCGGGAAATTCAAGCGGTAAAATCAAGCGACATTGCACCGCACGGCGTGGCAGTGTGGTAGGCAGCGTGGCAGCATGCCTGCCGGTGGGGTTCCAACAAGGTTTCCGAGCACCTCGAAGCTTTCGTGATACGCCATGTACGTATCCGTATCCATTATCTGCTGGACTTGAGCGAGTAGATGCAGATGCAGATGCAGATGCACGAGACGTCGACCGTCGCAACGCCAGACGACGAGCAGGACGTCAAAGTCGAATCAAGTCGAATCTGGTGATGAGAACTAACTGACCGGCGCAAGTCGTCGGAGAAACTCCGCAAGAGCGGAGCTGATGATGGACGTCAACGAGGGGGTATCGTGGACGAACCAGAGGTTTGGTTCTCCATGTTCCGTCCCCCAGCATCACCCAGCATGCTACCCCTCGCACGGCGCGGGGAGTGGATCGATATCACGGGGCGTCAGTTGCCGCTACTACTCAGAGGGGCAAGCCCAAGCACTTCCTGGTTTGCTCGGCTCAAGGTTCGCCGCATGTTTAGACGTCACGCCTGGTTTTGAGACAGGTCGATGGAGGCGTTCGCACTCAGTCTGCTGCAGTCTGCGGTTGGTGTGTGTAGTTGCAATTCAGCGAAAGTTTGCCCGCCCATCGCCGGCGCGTCTTTACCCATTGGTGGTTGTCGTCTTTCCAGCGAGAATTGGTCTCGAGACAGCCAATTGCCGTTGGCCGTCCCTCCTCCCGCGGGCCCTGACAGGCTTCTTACCGTAAGTTCCAAGCTTGATGGGCGCTGCTGCTGCTACCCTTGCCCTGCGGTGGGCAGCACACCGCACCAAGCACCGTCCACCCGGCGCCACCACCCACCTACACAACCACGCAGCGTGCGTTCCTTTAGCCCAGTGAGGCGATTGCCGCATCCGGCGCTTGCATGCACCAGCCTGCGATCGAGTGGACGATCATCCCGCTCCGAACCCACTTACGACGTTTCGTGTCCCGCTCTCCAGTGTGTGTGCGTGGTGTCTTGCAGAACTGGGGGAGCTTTGGGGGCTAATTATTTAGATTGGCGCCGCCGGTATGGGGGACTTCAGCTACTTAAGACCACCAAGCTCCGTCGCATAGCTCCATCTCATGCTCCCCCCCCCCCCCCCCCCCCAGTCCCCGTTCTGATAGCTAGCTCTCTGTCGTTGTTGAGCTGCCGCGTCGAATTCTGTCATCCTTTCCCCGTCTTATACCGCAATCGATTCGCATCAGCAGCAGCAGCTTGATTTTTCGAAATGGGCTCGGTCACAACCGGCAAGGCCGATAGGGTCTGGTGGAAGGATGCCGTCATCTATCAGATCTACCCGGCCAGCTTCAAGGATGCCAACGGAGACGGCCTGGGAGACGTCCCGGGAATCATCAGCAAGGTCGACTATCTGAAAGATCTGGGTGTCGATGTAGTGTGGGTGTCGCCCATGTACGCCAGTCCGCAGGTCGATATGGGCTACGATATCTCCGATTACCAAGATGTCCACCGTCCATACGGCACTGTTCGCGATATGGAGGTCTTGATCGAGGAGTGCCATAAGAGGGGGATGAAGCTGATTCTGGATCTGGTGGTTAACCATACCTCTGACGAGCATGCATGGTTCAAAGAGTCCAGGTCATCCAAAGACAATCCTAAGCGGGACTGGTATATCTGGCGACCTCCTCGCTATGCTGAGGACGGCACGCGGCTGCCCCCAACTAACTGGCGAAGCCACTTCAGCGGCAGTACCTGGGAGTGGGATGAGGGAACGGGCGAATATTACCTCCATCTCTTCGCCAAAGAGCAGCCTGACCTGAACTGGGAGAATCCCGAGACCCGCGAGGCCATCTATCAGAACGCTATGCGCTTCTGGCTGGACAAAGGCGTCGACGGCTTCCGCATCGACACGGTCAACATGTACAGCAAGGGCGTCGAGTACAGAGACGCCCCCATTATCAACAAGAACGCCTTTGGGCAGCCGGCCTTCATGATCTACTGCAACGGCCCCAGGATACACGAGTTCCTGCGCGAGATGAACAACAAGGTGCTCAACCACTACGACACCGTCACCGTCGGCGAGCTCCCGCACACCCCGGACCCGCAGCACGTTCTCAGATTTGTCAGCGCCGGCGACAGGCAGCTCGACATGGTCTTCCAGTTCGACATTGTCGACATCGGCCAGGGCAAGAGCTACAAGTACCAGGGCGTCGACTGGAAGCTGCCGGAGATGAAGAACATTGTGGCCAAGTGGCAGCAGTTCATCGAGGGCACTGACGGGTGGACGACGGCCTTCTGCGAGAACCACGACCAGGGCCGCTCCGTGTCGCGGTTCGCGAGCGACGCGCCCGAGTGGAGGGAGCTGTCGGCCAAGATGCTGGCGCTGATGATGTGCTCGATGACGGGCACTCTGTTCGTGTACCAGGGGCAGGAGATCGGCATGATCAACGTGCCGCGCGACTGGCCGATTGAGGACTACAAGGACATTGAGAGCCAGAACTACTATAACGACATCAAGCGGGAGCACGGCGAGGGCAGCAAGTTTTTGGAGTACGTCATGGACAGCATCAACAAGATGGGCCGCGACAACGCGCGCATCCCGATGCAGTGGGACGACTCGCCGTACGCGGGCTTCACGGACAACAAGGACGGTGCATGGATGCGGGTCCACGAGCTGTACCCCGAGATCAACGTCGCGAAACAGGAGAAGGAGCCCGGCTCCGTGCTGAACTTCTGGAGGGCGATGTTGAAGCTGCGCAAGGAGGAGGGAGATCTGCTTACACACGGCGCGTTTGAGTTGTTTGATGAGGAGAACGAAAAGACTTTTGTATACAAGAAGACGAGAGATGGAAGGGCTGCTGTCGTGGCGTTGAACTTTACGAGCGAAGAGCAAGAGGTCAAGATTCCTGGAGAGGATTTGAAGATCAGGGTTGGGAACTATGACGATGTTAAAGATAGAGTTGCTGCTGAGGGAGATAAGAAGGTGTTGAGGCCATGGGAGGCGAGGTTGTATCTGCAGGTTTGAGATGTTTGTTGGACAGTTTTACTACGTGTAATGTTATAGTCATATACTCCATTGGACAGAGGGATTTTAGTGAAGAGGAGTCATCGGATTTCACTACACACAACCGTTAGGATTAGCAATGAAATGACAGGGGCGCCTGCTACTGAGACCTTGGGCCACAATGCGCCAAGTTTGCCACAAATTTTCTGATTTGAATAGAACGTAGAGACGATCTGAAAAGCTGACCACAGCGATCTAGGTGGATAGTCTGTGCCGCAGCGGTCCGGAACCGAGGAGTGTAAAGCACCGTCCCGCTGCACCTCCGCTAAAGTAGAGCTCACAGGAGCTTGTCCAAGCCCTGTTCAACCTCTGAAAGCACCGATTTTTCAATAACATGTGAGTGAATTGTTCAGGACATGACTCAGAAAACGGCTGGAGAGTCCAAGTTTACCGCAGCGCAGTCGGTTATAAATGCCATCTTGGCCCGCGACTTATTCGCCTAGCGGCGAGTGCCACCAAATCATCCCTGCTTGGCATTGGATGAGGATCGTTACTTGAAGCACTGTGACGTATCTGGTCTTTGTGTGCTGAGAATCGTGTGCTGGGCAAACGCCTTGCGTTGGACATGTCTCGTCCGCAGCTCGATCTGCGCTGTTTGGGGGGTGTTGCTGGGGGTGTCGAAGTGTTAGTACGTTGGGTGGCTACTGGCTGCCTTGCTCATTTTTCCTTGAGATCACTTCACGTAAGCACTTAGGCCCAAGAATTGTCAGACGTTGGAGAGAGGCGAAGAGGTAGGGGATTGTTTTCTGGGTGCTGTCTCAGAAGGGTAGTCGGAATGACATTGCGAAAGTGGAGAGCACTTGTCAATTCCTGCCGACTAGTTGCCGCTGCTCCTGCGCCCCTATGTTGCTCTTGGTATGTGCCTCCAGACGAGTCACACCACGCTGCCGTTATGTCTAGTCTCTGCCCCAAAAGCATTTTTGCCATTGGACATCTACCTATCAACCACACCCCCATACTTACGCCCCATGCTTTCTCTTGCACGCCTTCGCTCCTTTCCTCGGGATTTTCTATGAGACAGTGTCTCTTATTTCGTGCGGCTCATCTTTCCATGCATTTCATGTCACAGCTCCCCGTAAACGGGAGCGGTCACTATGTAAAGTGTATCCGCCAATCAGACAAAACCAAAGAACCTCGCGAGATGCCGCTGCAAATGTCCAGTAAACTTGAGCCTCTCGCATCTGCTCTCTGATGAGTTACACAAAATCCTCATTGCTGGTCCGGGGAATATATTAAAGAAATGCTCTCTCCTCTTTGACAGTCCGTTCTGAGTCCCCAGCCTCCATAGACATAGAGATTATACCAAAAACTTCTACGTCTTTTAGCCTACTTGCTACTTTTGGAGGCATATGAACTGGAGACAAGTGCTCATATTGCAACGGCCATTACATAGGAGACCACCTCCTACGACATGAGTACCTCTCTATCATCCGCGGCTGTGTTCAAGTGCAAGGAGGCCAGCTGCCATTCATCTCGATTCGCCACGCGATCGAATCTTCTACGACATATCAGATCAAAGCATGGGCCAAAAGCTCGGATGTCTTGTGGGGAAGAACGATCAAATCATGCATCCAACAACAAACGCCATCAAAACAGCTGCAAGAAGTGCAAAGCCATGCAAGCTCAGCTGAACGAAATATATCCTGTGCTTGGCGATGATAAGGATATCGCGAAAAGCTCGATGGCATCTACCGAGACAGACACCGAAATATGGCCTCAAAATATCGCTGAAACGCATTCGCAGCTTTTCGACACGCTTTGGACTCAGGAAAATCTAGACCATTTTCTTCACGACAGCTTGTTGTCATTGATGGGGCCTGACGCTGATATTTCGATTCCATGAAATGGATGAATGAATAACGACCATACAAAATAAGCTTACGTCAAACAAAAGATGGATGTGTAAATCGGCCTCAAATGAACTTGCGAAGGAGAGAACGCAGAGACTATTTCAGCTTCCGTGGCCGTTTCACCGGCATTCAATACAACAACATTAGTTTGAGACTCAAGACCTATTCAAGGCATTAATTTTTGAATACACACTTATAAAATAGATTCATGAGAAATCTAGTTCACATCACTCTTATTCGGTATCATCAGTTCACACATTCAGTTCATCGGTCATTCCGATCGACGCTCGGGCCGAAGTGGAGAATAAACACGGATGAGCGGGGCCGCGCAGCCGTCCGGACCGGGTCGCTTCTACTCCAAATCCGTACCGAACCTAAAACGCCCGGGGCAAAATTTTAACGCCATTCGCTCTCTCAATAAAAGCACAGTCTAGTTCACATTTTAATTGATATATGTAAAATTTCTGGACCAAGATCTGTCTGACAACGCCTCTCGCAAGCTTCTATGAGACAGCAACTTGCGCGGCGAACAGCATACTATTTTAGTACTCTAGAACTACACAAGATGAATTTTCCTCCGCGAAATAGCCGGTGTGTCTTTCAAATGGCGACGCAAGTCAGAGAATCCAGACATCGGACATCAGTTCGTTTAGTGGGGCCGCCAAAACCAATCGTTGCTCCATCGGTGATGGTAGGCAATTGACATTCATACTAGATATTAAGATTACTGGTTATGGGGATTGAATTCCGAATTCCAACGCGCTCCAGAGGCGGAGTAGGTGTCTACAGACGCGGTTCGAATTAGCTCGCTCGCTTACTTAGCCACGGGAGTACATCTTACGTTTCACGATGATCTCGGTAATCAAGCATGGTTCAGTGATCGTGCCAAGCCCCACTGAGGAGAGATCACCGGGACCAAATAACTCTTCGCCGGGGGGGGGGGGCGTTGCACATTTGAAAGACCCGCCCAGACTGATAAGTATAGCTCTTGTAGCAGGAGGATGGGCTAGTGTAAGCATGTACGCATAGTAGACTTTTACAAGGTCGAAAAGTCAGTGACTCGTTGTTTGATTATCAAGCAAAATATACCATGACGTCCTGTCTTGCAAAGTGTCAGAGACTTCTTGGTGACGCGAGGATGGGGTTATATTCCAATACAATAGTGTTCGCAGCTCGTCTTCTCTATCCAAATACGTTGAAAACAGCATACATACTTTGGCTGCGTCAATATGGCCGTCCGGGGGAACTCTAAAAGATGTATGGTAGCATGGGTGAGTTGATCGCCAAAGGCTGCAGTGGATATTATCTGAGATGATGTGCTTCTGGCTTCTGGCAAGGATCTGCAAGCTCACCAGAGATTTACTTCTTGACTCGCGAGGCTTCTGGTGGATGGGGACTTGATGGTGCAAATGTAAGGAAGCGAACGTCCAGCGTGGGAACTTGAGCAGTGTAAGAATTGCAGTAACGCAGGAAATGGACCGGTACAGGACATGGAGCGGTATCTGCAGGCATACTGACTTGAGCAGAGAAGATCTGATAGGCAGAGTAACAAATCGAATTCTCTTTGCACTCAACTTTGGCAGCACTTTGGGCTCGTAACTTTGGCCGAGACCTCCGCACGCAGCAGAGCACTGACAGGGGTGAGGATCCCTGGAGCGTACCCTGGAGCGTACCCTGCCGGACAGTTGCATTGCAGGTTCAGCTGCTTTTTGAGCCTGGCTCCAACACAGCTTCTGGTGTTTGGATTGGTCGAACCCCAACTAAATCCCCTGCAGCCCTTGCTCTCATCTCTGCTCCTTCGCTGCTCTTCCCTCGAGCTCATGATGTTCTTGCCGGTACCTTGTGTGTTCTGGTGATTCAGGGTGGTCTAGTTGGCCATTAGCAACAAATTTGCACTGATATTTCGTTTTCTACGTGTTAGCCAAGAAGAATCCCGTCATGGGGAGAAGAGAGCCTGTTGCGGCCCTGTGCCTGTCCATCCATGGTGGAGCAGGTCGTTGAGGGGACCATCTCCTAGTACATAGCCTTCGAACGGATGATCCACCCAAAAAGTTCACCCTCACTCGGGTGAAAGGAAAGAGTGACGGTTTTCAGAAAATATCTACCTAGTAACCTAGGTTCCCTACGCTCTGCTTCAAGAATAAAATGCGAAATAAATATCAGAAAATAGAGTACGTCCTAAGGATTCTACTCACTATTTTCTCTTGATAATGAGTAAATTATGAGGCGAACTGTAGGATAGCTAAAGAGGAGTCTTACTTGACGACCGGCGCTGCTTTTTCACCCGAGTGACCGTCTACATCCTAGGTACGTACTAAGAGCATAGTCCGCGGAACATCGGGAGGAACCAGGATAATTCCCTAACGAACCATCCTCTCGGCCCCCATTCAAATTAGCAAGGAAACGCACCACGTCAAACCGCGCACTCTGCCCTAAACTTAGTACCATCCATCTCGGCCG
The DNA here is from genome assembly GCA_027406005.1 of Colletotrichum horii. Taxonomy (NCBI): domain Eukaryota; kingdom Fungi; phylum Ascomycota; class Sordariomycetes; order Glomerellales; family Glomerellaceae; genus Colletotrichum; species Colletotrichum horii. Next base: position 2,655,870 of record JANVYB010000001.1, on the reverse strand, counting down.
ATGAGGCAGGAACGTCCGGAATTCTCCACCCCTGTTGCCGCACGCAAGGCCCTTCGCACCTCCCGCCGCAGTCTTGTCGTCTTCTGGAAACGTTCTTTCCTCAATGCTTGTACTAAGAGTGACCCTCATTGGTTTCGTTCGCTCATCAAAGTTGCACAGATAGCATCATGTGGTGCTAGACTTCGGGAAGGGTTGTACACCTCACTCCGTTGGATAGTTGTAAGCAAGTCGGTGTAGGTTGGCAGTCACTTTGATGACTACAACCTACTCTATGCCGTCTCGTTTACCACCGTGAGGTATGGTGGGTCAAATAAAGTAAAAGGAACACATGGAGACTTGGACTTTCCGTGTGCTCGCACCAAGAGACAGACCGTGCCATGTCAGGCTGGATCACTGTTATCTCAGCTCGCAGCGGTGTGAGCATTCCTGAAATTGCACAAGTCAGAGCATGCCCACCCATCCATCAATCCATGCACTATTCACCTCTCAAACGATGCCCTGCCGATCTCATCCGTATATTATATGGGCTTCAAATTAAGAAGTATAAATAGGTTCTGTTTCCCCTGCCTTGTTCGTGAAGTCTAGGATATCTCGCCAGACAGCCCTCTTCCCGCGCTCCCTCATCTTTGGACAGACTCTTCTCACAGCCATTGTTCATCTTCAGTCCCAAATTATATTCACGCGAATCATCTCAATATGGCCTCTCAAACTCCTCAAGGAGCGTGTGATCGATGCCCTTATTTCCCTGTACCCGGCCTTCGAAGGTCCCTCCGAGTGCACAATGCCACCCAACACCGTCAGGGGCCGGAGGTGATGCCTAATCAGCCTTCGCACAGCCGATCCAACGGAGCCAGAGCCCGCGACTCAGCCAATGGCCGCGTCGAAGGGTTGGCTGAGCAGCCCGAGGTCATTACCGAAAGCATTGAGAAAGACACCGATCAGAGCAACCGGAGCACCCCCGAAATGGAGGCGGGAGCTGGCATGGCCCCCAATGCTGGCCGTGGCTACCAGAACAACTTCTACTACAGCATTGTGTACAACATCAACATCTGATCCCGCTTTTCCTCCATAATTTTGGTGGTTATGCGAATGGACGATGAAATGGAGAGTCATGAAGGAGTCTTGGATTGAGCAAAGCGCAGGGCGCTTAGTTTATGGGGAAACAGTTACGAAAAAACGAAACTTTGAAATAAGGGCAATAGATATAGAGGATATGGATATGAACCACGATTGGACAACAATTAGATAGTTTCACTTCTACTCTTCTCCACTGGAAGAAGTGTTTTAACACAATACAACCTTGAGATACCAAATAAGGGGCAGAGCAAGACTTTCCCGCACGTAGGCTTCTATGTGAGTGCTGAACCACAGGCTCGCAAGTCCGCGTCTAACTCAACTTGGCTTTAATTCGACTCTTAAATCAGGGTAGGTGGGAACATCAGCTTGACGGCAATACAATAACTTCTCAGGAGGCAATCGGCGTCAGCGGCAATTCGAAACCAATGCTCAGGCCACATTCACATTCACGGTTCAGAGGTAATGTGACGTCGTATTGGGGGTCAACGACAGCTTTCTAGAAAGCTATCGTTTTCGGGCACACGTGTGGCCTTTGTTAAGATCGTAAATATCGATGGCACAAATCTAGTCGTTCGAAACGACGTTTACGCATATAGCGCGTGACAGGCTCCAGTCTCGGCTCATGAGAGATACAGACTCCGACTAATTGTGAATTTCACCGCCTCTCCGAGATCCAGGAGATCTGTTTAATTACAAGAGCATGCGTTGGCAAGGGTACCGGGCGTGTCTCCATGGCTGGCCGGATGTCAGCCCAGAACCCAGGGACGCCTGACCCCTTCCCAGTTCTGACACAAGAGTAGCCGCCGGGTGCCCCGATCGAGACGCCTCAGTACTGCACATCACTTGGGAGTTTCTGGAGGAGTCACCTGTCTTCGAAGCAGCTTCTTGACGCCGCAGGATGCCTGTGCTTGTGTAGAGAGATTGCAGTTCTTCATCGCAAAAAGCAATATGCTACCTCACCCTCAAAAATGACCATGAAGTGTAAAAAGGTCGGAGCCGGGAGCTGCTCTTAGCCGAATCGGGCGGCGCTCAAACAACTGTCAAAAAGGGGGTGGGAGGCCAAAAATGCGACCGCTCCAACAGAGGCAGGAAATTTTTTCATTCTGTCGTCTTCCACACATCATTTGGGCTTGCGCCGCACTGGAGGAGAACGCCTTGGGTTGGATTCAGTAATTACCCCCTGTCATGTACCAACAGCACTGCATGTGGCCTTCTTAGTACGAAAGCGACGTGATTTCGGGAACCCCAAACCCGCCCGGCTGACTCAAGCGGCCATACTGACGTGCACTGTTGGTTGCCTTGAGTTGTTCGGGGGACGGGCAACGTTGCTCAAGGGTCTCAGTGGATTTTCTTGCCCCGCGATGGATATGCCAATCTGGCGAAAGGAGGAGCACCCCGAGGGCATCGAAAGGTCCAGCTCGCCAATGCTAGCCGACCCGACACTATGGCTGACGATGTCGATAAGGATCTGACGACACCGACCATTGTATCTAGCGCGTTTGGATTGGCCAAAGACTATCGTTGCCTACTTTAACGACTCAATTTTCTGCTAGCGCTCTGATTTAACTTGAGAATTGAAACCGTTTTCATACAAGTTGCAACTCAATGAATTACTCATGATACATAAACCACCTTCTTGAGTAAGCCAGACTCTTCGCGTGGGCTGGAGCCGTTCGAACTAGGGGGCCAGGGGCTGATGATAACCCACAGACAATGCCACGGGTGTCGCTTCCCATGAAGATTGAACCCAGACCGCTCAATGGTGCCATGAAATGGTGTTGGACGACTTACGAAGTCCGAAAGGCAGGCAAGGGTTCGCGAGATACGCGAACATCACTAGTGTGGCAGATTAATACCGGGGCAACCGCCAGCTGGCCGTCAGAATGAGGCGAGGCATCCTTGAATTCACAACGGGCGACCCTGGCAGAAGCCCATCTGTCATATTTCGTCCTCTACCTCGCCGGCACGAACAAGGGACATCTCGATGGGGGCAGCGGCGACACCTGTCGGTCGTCATCGGAAACGGGGCGCAACCCCTGTCGGCAGCTTCGTACGTCACATCCTCGTCAAAAGCGGATTGACGGATGGGTTGACTTTGAGATGACAAGACGCACGAGGAGTGGAAAAAGAAAGGAAATCGAACGGCCTCGCTTCCGGCACGGCGCTGCATCCACGCGACTACCAACACCAACTTGCTCACATCTGCTTCCACCGTCAATCCCGACAGGAAGCGGTCCGGTCCATGGCTCATGCCCGGATCAGACCCCTGTCCCAGTTGCGTCCCCCGAGACAGTCGTGCGAGAGCCTGTCAATCCTTTCCCCAAGTCCCATCTCGAAACGGTGAGCCCTAGAATGATGCGAACCAATCTCTCTTGCTAGCAAAGTCCGAGGTTGGTTGATGCCGCAGTCCCATCGCCACGTTGAAATCAGTGGCCAGAAGGCGACAGTAGGCACTTGATTGTGTTGCATATTGCATCCTACAAATGAACTTGAGCAAATTTGAAACAAGCTAGATCGGTAGAGCCTATGTATTGATTTCCTTCGCACTTCAAAGGCATTCCATCGTGAACTCACAAGCGTTGTCGATAGTTTTGTGGCTTCATCTCTAGGGGAATGGAAAATCAGGGGGCCGAATGCCAAGTTGCTTCGGAAGGCCGAGAGAAAGATGAGAGGAAACGCAGAGAGGCAAAATGAGATGACGGGGGAGAGAATGGATGGGGGCTGTCAAGGTCGCGTCTTGGAGATTACGGCCATAAACGCACTCCAGTCCAACACAGAGCATCTGGGCAGGGAAGACTGCTCCCGCTATTGGATATTTCCTGAGGTGCAGGAGAAAGTACACACGACGCTGTCACATCATGCCGATTGTAGTACCATGCCATATGGTTCTTGATGCATCGTGATTGCTTTTTCCATGCTCGCCTCGATTTTCATCTGCTGCATTGCAGACGCCGGATTGACACCCGGACTGCGGGCGCGAACACAGTAAACTTGTGCGTGTGCCGACCCGGGAACAACGGAGGACACAACCGGCATGCATTAGCGGCAGATTGTCAATTTAAACCGTGTCTTGTGGTTGGGAACCGGAGTGGAGGAAAAAATGAAATATGACAGGACGCGAGGGCAAGATCGACTACTGGGATGGACGTTTCTTCCAGCCCCTCGGGTACATCCACTGCATTTGCGAGGGTCTGAGCCGGAAGACGCAGTCGCATGCCGTATTCCTTCCGGTTGTACTGTAAGAATTGGATGCGCGGAGTAAGATTGTCAGCCCTCTGATGTCTGGTATCAGGTGGGTTTTCATCTGCAGCACTCCCTAGTCCGGGGATGTAACTGTGTGAACCTGCGTTGGAAAAAAAAGAAAAGAAGACGAAGGCCAATGTCCAAACACTTGGTAAATTTTGGCCCAACGAGTCTAGACTTTGCAGGTTCAATGGGTGTGAATCGCCGCAAGGCAACTGAATGTATGCGCTCTCCACGCACATCCAACCAAGGAACAGATCGCGTCCGTGAAAATCAACTGACAGGGTGTTTTGCTGTGAGGTCTCCCATCGCAACGCAGGAGCTGTCCCGAATATCGCGTGCTTGTGTAGTTTCCGACTATAAATAAGACACACCCTCTCGATGCCTCTTGAACAAAGTCGGGATTCAAATCGTGTAAACTATTTCGGCACACACTCACAAACCTCTCTCCAAGCACTATAAACCGTCTGAACTAAGCATACCCCGTCTGCCTCAATGTCTCAGCCGGCCGATACCATGCGGCGGTCCAATTTGTGCTCCCACCCCAACTGTCCCTGGGTGCTCGGCTCCGACGAGCGTAACCTTCGAACCCACATCCCTGAAGCCCACGGAGCAACGATGAACTTGCCTTGCTGCGGAAAAGTCATGGGGAAGAACGACGGTGATGATATCCGGCGTCACGGAGAAGACTGCGCCTCTTCAGCAGGCCACCCCGAGCAGCCGCAGGCTGACAGCTCCGCACCCGCCACCAACAGCCCCAGCGCCGCTGCTACGCCTCTGGCAGAGGATGAAGACCGCCATGGCGTCGAGTCTTCCAGTGATACTGGGAGTGTGGACGATGGCGGCCCTCAGGGGTTGATACACATCCAAATCTCCATCGAATGCTGCGGTGCTCATCGCCGGAAGACCGCTTCGGTCTGAACTCTTCCTGGAGATGTTGCCTCGGAACAGACACATGACGTGAGTCAATGTGGGATGTAGAGAGAGGACGGGCTGAAAAGTACAGAGTACTGACTGTAAGAATACGGTACTGTGGTTGGAAAGGCGCAGATGATGGGGGAAATTGTAGGCTAAGAATCAACAAAAAAAGGGGCGAAACGCTTGATATTTTGATGATTCATTCTTTCACTTGTAAACGCAGTAAAGCAAAAAACATAGATAGTATTTCAATTCACAATGTCCCGTCATGATCCTTTACCATTGTTGAGCACCCGAGGGTGTTGACTTGCGTTCCCACGACCTCCAGAGGCATTATCTCACTGAGCGTACACATGAAGAATAAACCCGACGCTGTGGCTGTGTACTATAAAATCCTCAAAGAAATGAGAAGTAAGGTCATGAGCGAGTATACAGGATTTCAAGGAAAGGCGAACTTGAGCAGAAGCGGTGATGGTGAGGGCTGATTGTGGGAGAGGCAGGCGGTCAGATGAACAAGGGGAAAGAAGAAAGGAAAGGAAAGGGGCACGGCAGATTAACTACCGCCTCGCATTCTGATCATGTACTCTTCTCAGCACAATAGGCGTCGCAGGCCAACCAGCACAGAGACAGCCACTAAAGGTTTGCCCCTGAGAAAATGCCCAGCCTGTATAGGCTTGCTTTGCTACGAGCCACAGCGCCCGGGAGTAACCGCAAACCACCGTTCGGAAAAGGGGGAGGATGAACCCTATTTGCAGACTGCTTCGGTGATGGCCATATCTTGACCACCACTAGGATTCCAGTCGTGGGATGGCCGGGCAGATCATGAGTCGCGGTGCGCCTTAGTATTTGCTCACAGCACAGCTTGAACCATGACTGCAGGTAGGAGTGATCGATGAGTTTCCGGGGGAGCTCATTGCGACCACTCGCAGGTCCCTTGGCGCGTGCAGGAGAGGATCACAAGCACCCTGTCTGAGACCTCCAGGCCCATCGTTCGATGATGAATGTGAGCTATCAGACCGAGTACTTGCTCCAGGGCGGGCGTCCCGACCCTTGCCTGCGCTGATCCGAGCCGTTCGTGATGTCCAGCACTTGTGACGATGATGCGGAGCTAACATCGGGGATGGAAAGAAGAAACGGCCGGAATTGCAAGGCAGCCTCAAAGCCTCCTACCCCCGAGATTAGAAAGCATCCAGGACGGGTCCTATGCAGTCACAATCGTCCTAGCTCATGGCACATTGGCCCTCGTGATGCCTTTTCTTGGAGGTCTACATCGAGCCCTCGAGGACCAGGCCCGAGGACACCTTGCGCCGCAGATAGTCGGGGCCGGAAAGCCCATAGAAGCCGATCAGCCTTATTGACCGCTCTTTCCATTTTGATCTTGCTTGGCCGGTGCGAAGATGGCCACGCTGGAGAAGCTCTTCTTGAGCGGCCGCATGTTTTCCAGGCCTCCAGAGCAGTCGAGCGTATCGGCGTGCAGCGTTGGGCTGAGTTTGGCTGCCACATGGGCCTGGGATCGACAATTCTTCTTACGGAGTGACCAAAAAAATGCACTTGTGTGCTGCGAATACATCTATGCTTCGAGCTGATTGTTGCAAAGTGAAAGATAATCCAGCCCCTGAACGCAGGATCGCGGGCCTTCACCAGAAAGACCGATTGTATGCTGAGAGCAAAGCCGTGACAGATGGCCCGGATCGTCAAACTTCTTAATGAACTGATAGTATGAGCATATGGAGGTTGCGGATTTCAAAGTGGAAAAATCCGTGGGCTTCCACTCCTTGGCCAGCAACGTTAGTTTCTGTGGTCGAGATCAAGCTGGTCGGGTCACAGCGTGCTGCGCCTAGCTTGTCAATTAAGCGCCGACGAACGACTCATGAAAATACACAGCATTCCAAGACCGACGGTATTCTAAAATGCGACCCTTTTTCTTGCTCTGTGGGGGTGGTCTTTCCTGTGCGGCCAGTCTGTCAACGAATGAAGACGGCTCAGGGGTTCCCATCATGAAACCAACAGGTGGGAGCATCCGTCCGAATCCGGAAACCGGTCGCCGCCGAGTCTGCCTCGCCACCAAGAAGATTCTAGCGACTTTTATTTTTGACGATGCCAAAGCGTTTTTGGCGATGCGTCTTGGTGTGGGAGAGACAATCGGTTGCCTCGTTGCCTAACGCTGCGCTTTTGCGCGCGCCGGGAAATGAAGTTATTGGGGGCCGCTGCGCCCCCCTTTTCCCACCGCAAGAACGGTTTTCTCAGGCAGAGACGTCCGCCCGCGTCATAATGTCTCGAAAGCTAGATTGTTATTGATCGTACGGAGGCCGGTATTGTCTGCACTTTGGAAAATTTTCTCCTCGCCCTGATTGGGTGAGAGGGTCGACTGAACCAGCGCCGTGTCGTCGTCTCGACCGCTGCGGTGTCGTGTGCAGTATCCTCCATCACTAGTCAATCGACAGTCAGTAGGCATCCCTTCGATGGATTAGAATGCTGTCGTTTGAATCCTTCGTGCGTCATGCCATGGCTAACTTCACACGCGTACCCCGCCTAGCTTTTTCACCACGTCCTCGTAAAACCTCATCGAAAGCTTCGCGGCGACCGCGTCGTCAGTCTCGACCTCGCCTTCCGCCAGTCCGAGCTGATCTCCGCCAGCAATGCATCTCCTTGTTGCCTGCTCGAAAACCTCACCCAGACTCGCGCCGATCTCAGCCATCTCGTCGTCGACGAGAAGGCCATCCCTGACTCTCATCGCCAAACTCGGTTTGCGATAAATGTCGAATCCCAAAACCCTGTCCACCGGCTTCCAGTGCGCGAGCTCGACGAAGAGGACGCCGAGGCTGTAGATGTCAAAAGTCTTGCGGAAGCGTTCCCTCTCCGCCGGATTCATCAACTGCACCTGGGGATGTCGATACAGATTGTACTCGGCGTCGTCTCCGGGGATGTCCGTCGCTTCATCGCTGCGAGCTGGACGCGAGTAGTCGAAGCCGGTCAGATAAGGCTTTGTGTAGTCCACTAGGCCGGCTGTGGTTCGGAAAAAGACAATGTTGTGACTTCGCAAACCCTTGTGAAGCCAGTTCACGGCATGCAAGTACAACAGACAACTGCTGATGGCGTGAGCTAGCCTGATCCGATCGGTGACTCGAGGCTTTTTCTCGTTTTCGAACAGGTCGCGGAGTGATGAGGGGGACAGCGACGCGTGTACATCGCCATCGAGAGGCCTTTCAAAAACGAGGCCCAGCTTCCGGTTCAAGCTGTCGTCATCATCGGGCGCGACAGGCTCTGATCCTGACATGTCGAAGAAGCCTAAACAGTGAAGTGTGCGAAACGCCTCGGGCTTGGGGCTGTGGTTCAGAAGGGCGGCGAGTTTGCCCACTCTGTCAATAATGACTTGCTTCGGGGGAAAATCGTCGGTGTTTGTCTGACGTTCGTATTCTTTCCATTCAATCCAGACTCTTTTGCTGACGCCGTCAAGGCCACGAAGAGTTGCTTCACACCTGGGTTGATCCAGGTCCTCGTGACCCTCGTCCAGATCAATCGCCTCCCGATTCAGCACCAGCCTGTCTTGTTGACCAGGCTTCCCCAGCTCCAGCTGCATGGACGTTGCATCATCAAGTTGTTGTTGCTGTTCTGACTCCATCGACTCGTTGAAGGCTTTGAATTTTGCCAATCTGGATATCAGCTTCAAGTCGTCCGAGTTGGCCGCTCGTTGGTTCATGGACATGGTGGAGAGATTCGGTGGGATGGTGGCGTCCAACTTTACATTCAAAGCCATGACGAGCCGCCCGAGGTCAGCTATGCGGTGATGGAGCTGCAAGACCCCTCGATTCGTGTCCTGAACTGTATGGTGGATTTCGACCTGCAAACGAGCATCAAGGATATCGGTCATGTTGTCGTTGAGAGCTGAAAATCGGGATAGCAACAGCTCAAAAGCGGCCTTGTCAAACGAAACCCAGCTCCAGAGGAGGAGACTCTCTTTGGACTGCTCTTTGAGCTTTGACATGGCTCGCTTGATGAAATTACGCCGCTTTTCCGGCAAGGGAAAGTTGGCCGATGCGGCATCCTTCTCCGGGTTTTCGAGTACAGAATCCTGATCGGTGGCAGGTCTCAGTCTTTCGTTAGACCGTTGGTGCTCCTCAAATTCTTTGAAGAGATACTGGACTTGCATTAGAAGGTCGAGAACGGTGGTTCGATGTAAAATGAAGGTGTTGGACTCGAGAATCTTGTCTTTTTGGTTGTTGTCAAGATCCAGAAGTCCGGACGTCTCACTCCAAGCGAAGAGTCTTTGTTGCTCCATACGCAGCCTCAAGTTGAGGAACTTGCAGTCTTCAGGGAAATTCCTTGCCGTTATGAGCAATTGTATGCCTGAGTCTTGTTAGCCAACTCCTTCGTTTGACACTACCAAGGGAGAGTATCACCTTGTATGCAGCTGGTGTAGACTTGAAGTCCAATGGATGCTACGCCAATGGCCAAGCCAGCCGCCGAAACAGGGTCCATGGTGACTTCTGGGATCTGCTGCGAGAGCGGTCAATCCTCTCCTCACTAATCGATACAGATGTAGACGCTATCACCTGTCGAACATGAGACGAAAGGCAAGACGAGAGAAGCTCCCCGAGGTGCCGAAATTTCTTCGGAACAGACTCATGTCTTGGAAACCACGCCCTAGAACACTCACTAGAGTCGATCGATTGTGACATACCCCGCCCCTTTCTCGTCCCACGGCGATCCAGAGCCAGACATGGCCACTTGGCGCCAGCTGGGGCTAGATGGCATTCGCATCCGCAGGCTTGGCTGGCTGAAGAGCGACAACAAAAGAGTGAACAAAAACGCTCATCAGGACGGTAGCCAAGTCAGGTGACCAAAGCTGGAGTCAGACCACCCTGCGATGGAGCATGTCTGCCACGGCATGTCTGACAAAGCCATGAGGAGGGCCAAATTTGTCTTGTGATCCTCACGAACGCGCTGAGTGGCGATTGGGCTTGCCTGCTACATCATCATCAGTTTTGATGACGGATCCGGGGGACACCAAAGATGCGGCTTACGGAGTGAGGTTGGATCAACAATGGACATGACACGTGAAAGGTGAAGAAGGTGCGTGGGGTGGAGAAACGAGGAAATGGGCCCGATGGGTTTGGTCTGTGCCCCGTCCGACTGCTGCTGCCGTGTACCTCCCGGCCGAGTCCGAATTGCCTGCATTGGACCGATGGCCGGGTGATGGGAATAGCTTCATGGCAAAGCGCATCTCGTCCGTCTCAATCGGCGATAGCTATTTGTACCTGACAGGTGTGAAGCCACTGTCGTGTGTCTGCAGGGACTAGACAGGTCTGGGCGGTGATGACCGACAGCCGAAACAGCCGTTGCTTTCAAGCGAGATACGGATAGGTTCGTAATATTAAGTGTCAGATGCGGTAGCTCTTGTGGACCGTGCTTCTCGAGCTACCCTGCTTACTTGAGCAAATTAATCAAGAGCTTGGGTGGTTGATGTTGCCAACCATTCGCCCACTCGTTCTCTGAGTTTTGTCTCCCTCAATGACTTAGGCCTGGGGCATCCTGACACCATCACGCTTCCAGTGTCATGCTTGGCCCGGCAAGTTGCTATGAATAGATCGCCAGGCGGTCCGATTGCCCGCTGGTGCTCAATGCCCTACACCCTCAACTCACAGATGTCGAAACGACCTCTGCTTTCAGGTTGACGCTGATGATACTCGTACCGACCAATCACGCAAAGCCGTACGCAACAAGGTTCCGCACAAGACGGTATTGAATTCGTCTCTTGTACGTCTCTGTTCATGTAGCGCCCAACTTGCCGCGTGGCAGCAAGGAACTCTAAAGCCGCTCATAATTGAGCGGGAAAAAACGCCCCGGCCGATTCCCTACCTACCTTACGCTTTGGCCCGTTGTACGTTATACGTGTAGGGCTGAGGGAGGGGGAAATTGACCGCTTGCCATGCCATGCCATGCCCTTCGGCAACGCTTGTTTAGGACGCCCCGATATCCGTGGCTTCATCCTGGCATTGAGCACTTAGAAGCGCTTTCGACGACACCGGCCGAGAACCGTCATCTGGTCTGCCGTTGCTATGCTATTGTCGATGAAGAGTCATTCTCGGGCTCGGTCTTGGCCGGTGGCTGATAACGACGTCGTCTTTCTTCATAGATCCATCATTGTATTAAAAGCATCGGCCGCGTCTCATGTGAGACCGTGATAGCCGTTTCTCGAGTCATCCTGTCAACGTTACGCCGTCGTCATCTTTGCGCGTTTGCTCGCTTAGGCTCTTCTTCTCCAGCTTAGACGCCGCCGTCCCCGAGTTCGTTCTCCACTTCTTCCACAAGCCACGGCAGCTCCTCTTCCCCGAGAGTCTCGGACCCTGGCTCACAAAGCTCGCATCACCAACAACGACGACAACAACAGCGACAGCATCGGGCGCAAGCCACGTTGGTAATACCCGGATCCGTCCCGCGGCAATCTTGACAAAGAAGCTCGCGGCATAGGTTGCGGCGCACGGCCAAACTTCAGCCACTCGGCTCATCTTGACACCATTGGTCGGCCCCTGTCCAGTTGTCCAGGGTGGAGGGGGTATTTGGACGGGTTCAACCCATCATAACCGTGCACAGCAACTCAAGCTGTTTGCTTAGGTTGGATGTTTGGTACCGTACCGTACCTACCTGTTCTGCAAAATTGAGGGGGCACGTATGAGGTGCTGTTAAATACTGTCTGCCTGGCCTTAGACATACCCCAGCCCGAGCAACTTTTCCTCCTGCAACCACCCATCGCCAGCTCCAAGATTCGCAGCAACCAACCCCAACTTCAATCACGGGCGAGTCCTATTCCGATCTGCGCCTTGACATTCCCGGTCGTCGGTTCCGACCCTGAAGGTCAGCGGCAATCGGCCGTTCGATCCCCAATTTCCAATGCAGAGTTCCTTGTCCCCCGAAGTCCCACCGCCTCCGGGCAGCGTCCACAGCAATGGGTCGCCGAACAACATGAGCATGGTCGCCGACTCCAACTCTCCCAGCGACCGCGACTCCCCCAACGCACCCTCCTCGGCGACCAGTACCCAGGGCCAAGCACCCGTCGTCGCTGTTCCTGCTGCATGTCTCGCATGTGTAAGTTCCAGTCCCGCCTCTCTCCTCCCCGCTGGCCGAGTCATCCATTCGCATCTCGTCCGTTGCGATTGGCGGGAGAGTCTGTACTCGTTCAAACCAACCCCCGCTGACCCCCAATCTTCTTCTGCAACAGGGAGGCAAGCACCTCAAGTGTGATGGCCAGAACCCTTGCTCGCGATGCCAGAGCTCGCAGTCGGAATGCGTCTATGTCGCCTCCCGTCGAGGCTACAAGGGCCCGAGAAGGAACACTGCCGCTAATCCCAATAAGAGGGCGCGATCTTCGTCCCCCACATCCACCGTAGCTGGTGCTGTCGGCGACAGCTGCCCGATGCTTCTTGGCGCCAATGGCACCTCGGCCGCGATGCAGAACACAATGGCTCCATTCAACACCGGCGTCGTCCTCCCGGACACCCCGAGCACCACCTTCGGTGCAACGCCGAACCTGACGAATCTGCAACTATACCGTTCCTTCGGTGCTGCAATTGGCTTCAATTCGAACCAGTTGGCACTGGATCAACAGCAAAATGGAGTCCCTGCTCAAGTGCCCGTGCCGACTCTCGCAGAACGGTGTCTGGACTCATTCTACCACCACTTCCATGCCTCCCACCCATTCGCCCTGCCCAAAGAATGGCTCCTTCGAATCATGCGCGACACAAATGTGGAGCCTCTGTTGGCCGCCATTCGATGGGTCGGGTCTCTCTTCCTCGAAATCGGGCCCGCCCGCGCCGGCTTCTTGGATGAAGCGCTTCGGCTTGTTCAGGATCCCACAACGACCAAGGACGGTTTCTTCGTGCAAGCCCTGATTCTCTTGATTGTCGCACTGGATGGAAGTTGCCAACAAGAAAAAGCCCGGACTCTGCTGGGGGAAGCTGAGCGTATTGCCATTGAGCAGGGAATGAACACCAGAGAATACGCCACGCAGTACGGCCGAGGCATCCCAATTCTGGAGGAGAGCTGGCGGAGGACGTGGTGGGATTTGTTTGTGGTGGATGGCATGGTAGCTGGAGTCCATCGCCAAACGAATTTCCTCCTCTTTGACGTCCCAGCAGATGCTGCTTTACCGTGCGAAGAGCATCAATTCATGTCAGGTGTACGTGGTGACTCCTGCAAATCCTCACGAGTACACGGCTAACAAGACATGTTACAGAACATCCCCCCTTCAATGACTCTTGCGGAACTGGAGGACCAGGACTTCTCAGGAGAGGAGCGAGAATTTTCTTCTTTCTCCTACCGCGTTCTCGCTGGGCGAAACTTGGGCAAGTTCATGCGGGTTCCGCCCATCTTTGGCCCGGAGGACGAGAACTTGGCGCGGATCGAGGCGCTCCTCACAAACTGGCGACTGCATCTGCCTTCGTCCCAGAAGGACGCGCTGAACCAGAAGCTTCAGTCTGACGAGATGATTTTCCAGGCAAATATGATGACTCATGCGTAAGTAAAGTAAAGCCTACCAGAAAGAGACTTGGGAGACTGACCTACCCTCAGAACATCCATCATGCTGCATCAGCCACATTCACAGCTCGATTCGTCGCCTGCGCGATCTGTCACGTCCTGCGCCCCGCACAGGCCGGTGCCATCCGGGGACTTGTTCAATTCACACACCAACCACACCATCACCTCGGCTGGCGAAATCAGCAAAATGATTACGCACCGGGTGCCTCTGCTGTCGCACACTCACTTTTTCACCTGCGTCGTCACGCTCTCATCCATCGTGCACCTGAGCAAGTGGGCCTTGTTCTTCATCCCACACGACGATGACGAGTTGCGGCAACAGATCCGCTTGAACATTGGGGCTCTGAACAAACTCTCGGCGGTGTGGAAGGCGGCAGGAAACGCCTCGGGGCAGGTCAAGGGGGTCGCGCAGGAGATTTACCGCACAAAGAAGGCGTCGCAAATCAACCCATCTTACTGGCAGGGCTTCACACAGGAAGAGGTGATGAACAGCATCGCTGCGGACGAGACCATCATGCACGACATTGAGACTGGGCTTGGAGCTATCCCGATGCCTAATCTCGACAGCCTTGAGCCTTGATTGTGGCGACAGGGGGGCTTCGGCAGCACATACGATTCTCGGCCGGTTCACCGAGACAGTATAAACGATCTCTTTCAACAACAGCGATCAGGACGAATTACAGGGGCGCAATAGACGCGAAAAAGAGGGCTGGCACAATTTCTGTCATTTTCTTCTACTTGTTATTTCTTTATGGATATACCAGCCCACACGGAAACGGGCTTGAAGCGGGCGCCTGGGACGTGGCTGGTGAGGCGAATCTCCATTCTTGGGACGACTCAGATACGGCGGTGACACTCTGCTCAGATACTGCATCTTTACTTAATATGACAAACAACCCCCCTGACGGGTGGCACAGGCTTCATTTGTCAGTCTGTTTTTGATTTGGACAACCTCCAATGTTTCAGACATGCTGTGTTTTCCCAATGTTATGATTAACTTCCCGGCCTTAGAGACGGGTGGACGCCGACGGGAACTAGCTGTCGGGGAGCAGTCTCGGATGTGGAGGCGCCGCCGCGGCGCTCCATAGCTTCGCGAGAAACGAAACTAAATCTGGGGCCTTGATCGGCCGTTTCTGCCAAGCTGATGCCCGGCCAGATTGACGAAGCTCGTGCGAGCGCCTCCCCGGGGGTCCCCCACGTGGTGATCTAAAGATGTGATGTTCCCGTGGGCCACGATCCGGGGGATTGCTACATACCACCTTGCAGCCCTACAGCAATGCAACCTACCTTACCCTTCAAAAGGCGGGTCACGATCTCGTCAAAAACGAAGGTAGCATGCCGCAGTGGACCCCATCGTTGCATTGGCCGCAGTCCCTGGATTTCAGCCGCAGTCCCATCTCCGAAGACGGTTGTCTGTCAAGCGTTGGAGATGTGAGAGATGGTGATCATTCAGACGTCCCGAATAGGCTACTTTGGCACTGGCTTTACAGTCCAGTGCCGGTGTTGCACAACGGCGGCGCATCTGGGCGATCCCCGGGGTCCCTTAATATCCGCCAACAAAGCTAGCCCCGATTCTCTCTTGCGAGGAACTTCGGTCAAGCCTCGCAAAATTCCGAAGGTAAAAAAAAAATACAATCACGGGCTGATTGAAGACATCCCCGGCTGATCAGTTTCTATCTTACCATTACATGTGCCGCAGCAACAGCGGGACGCCGCCTGGCCGGGAACCAGGGGTTTTGTATGTGGGTAAGCGGACACCGGGACTGGGGTTGGTGGACCGTGGGAGTGTGCGGCGACCCTCTCGGCGTCCATCGCCACGATGTCGTCTGAACTTGCCCGCTCACCTCGGGGATCAAAAACAACCTCACCCACGCGCGTTCCCGCCCACACAACACACACAGTCTTGGGTATTGGGTACCGTAGCCCACCTCGACCCACGAAATGGCAGGTTATCATCCCCCGGATCTCGGCAGTGCCAATCACAGATGCAGAGGAAACAAAGGGTGACATCGCTGCTGACGGTGCGGGCCATCGGGAGCCGCCCCCAAACCCTCGACATCCACCACCACCACCACCAAGACTGTAAGGTGTGGTCCGGACATGCCGCCAAGGACGACGACCTTGCCTCCCTCCCCTTGCGCAGTCCGTAGGGCATCATTCGGGGATTTTTTCTTGTGCCCCTTCATCTGTTGAGAGGCCAGGGATTCGTTGCAGGTTGTGGATGCACAGCATCCCGGACAAGGGATTCGATGCTCCTCTTGCCAGATTGGGCGGTACGAGATGGGCAGGGAGATGGAGAGAGTGGGTTTGGGATGAGACACCACAGCGGTAGCTAGCCTACTTTGCCTACGTACCTTTGCCCTACCTTATCTGTCTGCCTGATTCTTCTGCTGCACCACGTAGGTATTTTGTGTTTCGGCGGCTCTGTTGGGCAAAAAGGTAACACAGTAGGTCGCCGACTACCACGTCGCCTAGTGCGTGCCAGCGTTGAAGCCTATTACAACGGCCTCTGAACGTGGCCATGCAGGTTGCCGGGCCGCGGGCTGACATGTAATCTCTGGCTTGGCGGAAGTCGGTTCGGTTCCTGGGAGCCATGTATAATTAACATCATCCCCTTTCCCAGTTGGTGGGTTATAATAGACGTACTATTCCATCAAGTCTCTTTTGTTATCTTTTAATCTTTTGTATGACGTCGGGAGAAGGAAGACTGTTTCTCTGTTCTCGAGTACTTATATATATCACAGCATCGCTTAATCGAACCTGCGAGGCCAGCTTTGGAAGATATGGACGGTAACGGCAGCGATTACTACGAGCCCAGGAAGGAACGGAACAAGATGACGCGCAGCGATGACGAGGGTGTCTACCACCATGACGCGGAGATGATGGGTGCCGTGGACGCCCATCTGCTAAACACCTCCGTCCAGAACATCTCGTGGGAGGGCATCGAGGTCACCGTCAAGGACAGGGAGACCAAGCAACCCAAGAGCATCGTCCATCGTGTTGACGGGCTCGTCGAGGCTGGTACGGGCTCTTCATCACCTTTTCGTCTTGTGGCGGTTGAATCACTAATACCACACCACCAGGGGAAATCTGCGCCCTGATGGGACCCTCGGGCTGCGGCAAGACGACCCTCCTCAACGTCCTCGCCGGACGTCCCACCAATGCTTCCGGTGTCGAGGGCTCCGTGCTGGTCAACGGCGTCAAGCCGTCCCGCTCCGAGTTCCGCCAGATATCCTGCTTCGTCGAGCAGGAAGACGCCCTCATCGGATCCCTGACCGTCCGCGAGACCCTGCTCTTCACCTCTCGCCTCTCGAGCACCAGCTCCCTCCCCAGCAGGGAGCGTCTCGCCAGGATCGACGGGCTGCTGGCCTCGTTCGGTCTCAACGACCAGGCCAACACCATCATCGGCACGCCCATCCGCAAGGGCATCTCCGGAGGCCAGAAGAGGCGCGTGGGCGTCGCCAGCCAGCTCATCACCAGCCCCAAGATCATGTTCTTGGACGAGCCCACCAGCGGGCTGGACTCTGCGGCCAGCTACGAGGTGATCAGCTACCTCAAGAAGGTCGCCCGGCGAAGCAATGTATGTGCCACCTCCCATGTCTACAACTTTGCCCCCCTCCTTCCTCTCCTCACAACTGACTGATGCGTGTGAAACATCCAGCTCAGCGTCATCGCGTCGATCCACCAGCCCTCAACCTCGACCTTCAACCTCTTTGACAAGCTCCTCCTCCTCTCGGGCGGCAAGACGCACTACTTTGGCGGCGTCGACCGCGTCGTGCCGTACTACGAGTCCATGGGCATGCCCATGCCCGTCCAGGTCAACCCGGCCGAGCACCTCCTCGAGCTCGTCAACGTCGACTTCGTCAAGGACAAGCGCCAGGCCGCGGCGCGGCTGCAGGCGATGCACGAGGCCTGGAGCGAGTCGGGCTCCGCGCGGGACCTGAAGACGGCCATCGCCGACGCGCAGCAGAAGAGCAACCCCGTCGTCCTCAGCGACGAGGAGAAGAAGCCCGGGCTGCCCAGCCTGGTGCTCACGCTGCTTCACCGGAGCTTCATCAAGAGCTACCGCGACGTCGTGGCGTACGGGATCCGTTTTGCCATGTACACTGGTATGCTTCCCTCCCCTTCACCCCTGCAATCTTTCGCTGACAAGTCCAGGTCTTGCAATCATGATGGGCACGGTCTGGGTCCGCCTCTCCACCAGCCAGGAATCCATCATTCCCCTGACCAATGCAATCGTAAGTCCTTCCGGCGACCTTCTAAGTCCTGTCGAACTAACAATCCATAGTTCTTCGGCGGCGCCTTCATGTCCTTCATGGCCGTCGCCTACGTCCCCGCCTTCCTCGAAGACCGCTCCCAGTACGTCAAGGAGCACCACAACGGCCTCTACGGCGCCACCGCCCTCCTCATCTCCAACTTCCTCATCGGTCTGCCCTACCTCTTCCTCATCGCCCTCATCTTCTCCGTCATCTCCTACTGGCTCTCCAACTTCCGGCCCGCCGCCGACGCCTTCTTCGTCTGGACAATGTGGCTCTTTCTCGACCTCCTCGCCGCCGAGTCCCTCGTCGTCTTCTTCACCTCCCTCTTCCCCTCCTTCGTCATCAGCCTCGCCCTCGTCGCCTTCGCCAACGGCCTCTGGATGTCCGTCAACGGCTTCATGGTCAGCCCCACCATCCTCAACTCCTTCTACAAGTATGTCTTCCACTACTGGGACTACCAGAAGTACGTCTTCGAGGGCATGATGCACAACGAGTTCGCCAAGCGCGTCTACGACTGCGGCAAGGGCTGCCAGTGCATGTACCGCACCGCGCTCGAGCCCCAGTGCAAGATCGCAGGGCAGGGCGTCCTCGACACGTACGGCTACACCAAGGACCACTTTGGGCGCAACATCGGCATCATGATTGGCATCATTGCCGGGTACAGGATCGCCGCGTGGATTGTGTTGAAGATTAAGAAGAACTGAAGGGGGTCGGACCCGCTGGTCGGATAACATACATGTGGGTGTCGATACTGCTACTGCTTCCTCATGCTGGAGCTTATTCTGGGTTGGTGTTTTGGTTAAAGATTGGCTATCCGGTGTTCTAACGGAACCAGACCTGTTGGTAGAGGGTTGGTTGCAAAACAAAGTGGGCGTTTGGTTAAGCCTTTTGCTGTAAATTGTAATATCAATAGTGTGTATTTACTTCCCCAAAGAAAATTAAAATAAAAAAATCTTGCGGAAATGTGAAGACGTGATTTTCCCGCTGTAGACAGACTGGCACGCCGAGCCGGCCATATTCTTGATCTGTCTGAGTGTAATAGTCCTCGTTCAGAGGGCAAGAGTATGGCCTAAGGGTAGCATTCCTGAGATTGACTGGCATGCCTCAGTACAACCTACGGTGGTGTGTCGAGTTAAGAGACAGACCCCCCCCCATCACCTCCTTTTTGCTCAATCTCTCTACTGTCGACCCCTTTCTAGTCCGCCGCTTCGCAATCCTCGCGCAATGGACATGGATAGCAGTCCCTTGAACTTCAGGTATCGAAGGTCATAAGATGAAACCGAGCCGCAAAGAAGCTAGTCGCCAAAGCTGAAGTAGATGCTTCAATAGAGAGACATCGCGAGTTGAGCCCGCCCGATACATTGATATTACACGTCTGTACATGAATACATACACACTGTCATAGGCCTTGCGAATCTCAAAACACGATCAACGCCGGTCCAACAGGTACTCCTGACCCCACAAACCGAGCACCGCCCGCCATGCCAACTTTTCATTCCAATCCTTTGAAGCCACCAGAGCGGATGATACATACAGAAAACCGGTGCCGTTGAGGCAAGTTAAAAAATACAGAAATTCTTCTCGTTCCATCTCTTGCGCTAAATCCTGGAGCTAGGTCCGGACCAGCGGCCCTTGTCCTTCTGCCAGTTGGTCCACCGGTTCTTGCCCTCGAACCTCGTAAACCTGTTGCCTAAGGCGTCCGAAACCGTCATCGTCTCAACCGGCATGAGCTGGGCATCCGACTGATACGGCAAGACGCTGCGCTCCTTCTTCTTTATCACGCGCGGCTTCTTCTCCACGGGCGCCTTGACGGCCGACTTCCTTTCCTTGAGAACGTTGCTCAGCTCCAGCTCGGTGCTGACAATCTGCGCCTTGAGGAAGTATGGATCGCTAGATGTCGAGTCCTCAAGTGTATCCATGACGGGCGTGCGGGACGTGTACGCGATGCCCTCCAGCTTCGGCGCATGGGACGGGTTGGGCACGATCGCAGGGTCCAGCCGGGCCTGGGCACCCTTGGCGAGGAGGGCGGCGATATCGAGACTCTCGCCTGGAGGGATGGCCTCCTTATGGGACGGCGTTACGCAGTCCATATCCACTTCCTTGCGGAGGACGTGGTCAATGTCAATGGCGGAAAAGTAAGCACATGCTTGCGGAAGGTCGTTGATGCCGACCTGCTGGGCAAACATGGCTCTCGTCCAAAGGTTTGCCACCTGCAGAGCCATGGCGGCGCGGTATTTATCATGGTCCTTGACGAGGTATCTGATCTCGTCGTGGACAGTGATAGCTAATCGGGCTTCGATGTTGAAGCGGCGGGTGAGGTAGTCCATGCTGACGATGAGGAGGTGGAGATAGTCTACGCCAGAAGACTGAATGGCCCAGTTAATACGTGACGTCAAGTAGCCGTTCTGGTTGATGAAGCGACGCATCAAGGCCTCTGTAATGCCCGCACCGAGGACAAACGTCCGCGGCCGCTCCTGCGCGGCGAATTCCTCGAGCTTGTTGAACACAAAGGACTCTGTTCCTCCACGCCAGAATGGCCTCTTGCTCAGGACTGATCTGGTTGTTTTCGTTCCCTTCGTCCTGACGTACAACTTGGCCGCAGTCTCATTCGTCTCCTTGTCGGTCAGATTGGGGTTGAACTGTCTGAGCAGCTGGCCGGCAAACTTCAGTCCGGCGCCGTAAATACGGCCGTAGTTGAAAACCTTGGCGTCATTTCTCGTGATGCCCAAAATGCTTGCCGTCCGAGAGTGAAGATCTGTGCCGGCCGCCTTTGTGCCCTCAAGAGTCATGAATCCGATGGCATTGCCACCGTGGAGCTTAAAGGTGGCGTCTCCGACTAAGCTGGCAATCCACAGCTCCTCGGAATCAACATCAGCGCCGACGAAGCTATATCCCGGTGGTGCCTTGACCATTGCCTTTAGCTCCGAACCCACTCTGTTCTTCTTTGCGTTGCTCGCTGTAAGCCACGTGTTCTCCACGGCTCTTCGCGTAATGGTTCCCATCGGAATTACTTGAGGAAGGATGAAGCCCTGAACGTCCTCGGGAGACTTGCTGACAGCCCCGTTGGACTTGACTCCGTTGGAGGAAACCTTCTCAGAAACATCGTCTTCGTAAACAACCATTTGCGACGTGATACGATCGCGAGCGCTGATCCAGTACGAGCAAGACGCATTCATCTCCAAGGCTTGCTTTGCGTAAGGGTATTGAGATGACAAAGTACCACTCTCAAAGTACGATAGGTACCCCTTGGCCATCGGATTGGTGCATCTGGCCAGGGGACCGTCCTTGTGAGGTAACTTGAAGAAAACTCCCCCATCTCTCCGCAAATCCGCGTCCTTTTCCGAGTCGGAAAAGTCGCACTTCACCATTTGCTTCTTTTCATAGTTGAGTGCTTCGTTTCTCGTCACCCTGAAAGTCCAGCCGTACTTTTCCGACCAAACTAATGGGTGGTTGTCCCATGACATCTTCAGTAGCAAAGGCGCAATGCGGGTTCGCACCGTGAGGTTGATCGGGCCGTCGTTTTTCGCGAACAAATCCTTGTACCACTGAGGCATACCAGGCTTTTTCTGCCTCGCAGCAGGTCTGGGAGGATCGTTCTTCTTCTTGCCTTTGACCATTTTGATCTCCTGACCAGACCAGTCCAGCTGCTTCATCCATGGATCATTACTCCACTTCTCCTGGTCATCTTTGATTTCAAGAGCCTTTTCGGTGAGCCCAATCAGACGCTCCTGGACTGCGTCGGAGAGTTCGCGATATGTGGCTTCGGCATTGGCGATGTACGCATCCCAGGACTTATTGACGGGCAGAATGACGGATGCCAGATGTCGCAAAGCCGCAAAGCTGACGGGATGAGGGCAGGTATCCAGAAAGTTGGGAAATACAATCTGATAGACCCTGTGAGTGATGGCCACATCGGCAGCGCAGTAGTCCAGCAGGTTGTCCAGCTTTTGCAAAATCTCCTCGCGATCATGGGTGCCCAGATCATCACGAATTGCCTTGTCGATGGTGACATCGAGATGAAACTTGGCAACATCCCTCAACGAGTTCACCGAACTCCGCTCAACCCATAACTCCGCCTCTTCCTGCCGAGCACTGTGGCTCAATAGCTCCGCTAGCTGTACGTCGTCGGTTTGGCTCGTAAGTTTCTCCCGCAGTTCCCGGTTCTTCTTGTGCTTCATCCATGTCGGCCTCTGCTGCGAACACATGCCGTTGACGGCGACGTGAAGCGACATCGTATCCAAGAACTGGTTTCGTGTCTGCTTTATGTCGTATTCCTCTAGTATCCTTGCTCGGTCGTATCCAATATTGTGTCCCACAATCACGCGCTCTTTCGTCGGGTCGCCGAGCGGAATCAGATGCCGATCAGACTCGGATTCGCCTAGGAGCCACGGCGATAGCCAGGCATACCATGCTGTCGGACTTGATGCACAAGCCATGACTGCAAATGAGCTCTCCTTCCACATGACCTCAGTATCGAAACAAAGCATCGACTCGTCCGGGGCATCGACTGCTTCCGTTTTGCCGTCGGGATAGTATTTTGTCCACCCGCTTCTGCGAACCCATTTCCTCGGTTTTGGTGGCGGAGCCGACCGCGCAAATTGTTTGGCGTAGGAAAGATATGGTTCGGCACAGTCAACAGCAAGCTTGTGGAAGTGCTCATCCAACGTTCGGCCTTGTAGTTCGGGGATATCGAAGGCAATGGGCTCGCTGTTGTCGGTGTTTTTACCAAGAAGATCGTGTCGTCGCAAATGGTCTTTGGAAAGATCCACGAGTTCTTTCGGCGGTGGCGCATTCCCATCGGGGAAGATCTGCTTAAATACATGCTCGCTGAGATGCTGAACGCCGATATCGTTGAAACGTGATTGAGACGAGACTGCAGTCGTCAGTATGTGGAGAAGCAAAAAGGCAGACGGATGCGCGTACTCGCCAGACTCCGGTCCTCTTCCTCCGTCGCCTTAGGTGTCGGGCTACCTGCGGCGACGGCAGACTGCCACCGGACTTGGGAGCGCCATACCAGGCGACGAAAAGCGTGATGTCTGGCAATGCGGACGAAGCTCGCAGTCGAACCCCTCATCAAATGGGTTCCAAGTTGAACCATCGTCTCGACCTATGAGGTTACATTACACGGCAGATTCGAATTTGTTTGTGGTCGCGCGGGCAAGACGCATGACCTCAGATTGCCTACCGGACGTTGCGCGAACAAAATTCGTTGGGCGATGACGATGGCAGCAGGGGCGACGTCGAAAAATCGAAAGCCGTCACCACTCTGATAGGCGTCGTGATGGGCGCAGAAGAGGGGCGCGTTAGCTGGAGTTCCGCCTCCTCCAAGACAGGGATTACCGGCCAATCGGCGCCGCTGGATTGTCTGGCCTTGCACACCTTGCTCACCTTGTCAGGACCCATAATTTAAGGGTCTGCGCCCGATGCAAGGGAAGGTACGTACCTCCAGCATTCCCTGATGAACCGGTGGCTCGGGACCCCAGCTATTTATTCTGGCAAACACCAAGATTAGATGCCCTATTGATGCCAAAGTCATTGATTGACCTGACATTATTGAGAGGTGCTGATGCCAATATTATCCGCAAATACCGGCACACATATCGGTGTTAAGCCGATATTTGTCGGTCAACGCCAGGTCCGCAGCCAAAGAGCTCTGTAGGCTACGATCAATGGGGACACCCATCCATTCGACTAACCAAAGTTCATACGTACTGTCCCGGCGTGCGCTTTACCCGGCCGGGCTAGATGAATCAGTAAGGTTCTCAGCCATGGTCGATGAATGCACCCTCAAGGTGATTTCTCTTCTGCATTTAAGGCCATTATGCCGTCCACACTTGTGGATTGGCAGTGTCTCTCTAGCGATACCTCGTCAACATACCGGGCACTCTTCACAACCCGACCTTTGTCCATACCCCTGGAAAAAAAGAGCCAGAGTCGACATAAGCCAAACCAAGTATACTAGTCACCTAGTCGGTCATTACTAGGCTAACAACTGGCCAGTAAATTTTGCTCATCATGTCGACTCAGAGCCTGGCAGCCAGCAGCTTTGAAAATCTGCTGCCTGAGTTGCTCCGCAAGATCATGTGGAACCATCTCACACTTCGAGATGTGCTGGCGCTGGCTTACGCCTGCAGGAAGACTTCACATTGCTTCCGAGCCGAAAGAAAGAGCTTGGCGCGGCATTACGTCCACGAAATTAAGTCATACCTGCCTCTGTCGCTTTTGAGTTACGCTAGAGCTGTTATAAATATTCGCCATCACCGTCAGCAGACACCGGGAGCCATTCCAGATTCCAGCATTTGGCCCAAAATGCCGTCGACCATTCAAACCGAGGCATACGTGGGAGCTGCTTGCGCAGCTTTGAGAAGTAAACAAACAGCCTGGCTCGAGGATTTGAGCATGCGTCAACTGGCCGATTTGGCAGTTTTGATCGACGAGGTCGATTACTGCACCGCTGTGGCCTTGGGGACTGACAATCGAACGCTTACCCTCGCCGAAAAGAAAACCCAAACCTTCCAGTGGCAGCGTAACCTCCTGTGCTTTGAGCTGGCTTGTCAGGTGTTCTTCATAGATGAACCCGCGGCTCGCACATTGTGCCCAAAGACGTACGAACAATTCCACCAGGAATGCTATGGAACCACTTCCCTTTCGCCATTGGAACTAAAAAAAGTCATACGGTTTATAGGCAATGAGCACGTCAGATTATGGAAGGAAACAACAGGACAAGTCGCACTCCAGCCCTATGTTGAGCCACGAAGCCCGTACTTGACAGTCGATTTGATGTCAAACGAGCAATTGGGTTGCGGCGCAAAGAACGTTCTGGTGGCTGTAGTAGGAGCCTCGAATAGCGGCTCTGCTTGGCCTCCCGAATTTGAACGCGCAAAGTCGGGGAACAGCATCGTCGTTTACTCAGGAGGAGACCACATTGAACTCATTGCACTTCGGCCGATGGAAGAAGAAGAATCTCAATATATATACCTGCTCACTTCACGCGGGCTCCGCGAGCTTGTCAGCCTGCGGCGTATGGGCAATGAGCAGCGACGAGTTTATATAAGAGAAAATTTCTTCAGGCATCGGCCGTGGATGCATTGCCCTCCCGAGATAGCGGAAAACCCCTCATCTCGAACAGGGGGAAAGTTCGGTCCGCCGTTGTGGGGAGAATTCAGAACGTCCGTTGGTGAGAGAGTCAAAAGTGAAATCAAGAGTTTTAGGGAAATGCCGATAAACAACTGATGCTGGATGACTGGCTTGAGCAGTTCTCAAAGCAAGCGAGAGCCACGGACATGTATCGCAGATGAGGATGATGGCTGATGCAATTTGAGGGGTCAGATTCGGGACGCCTACATCCTGTAGAGCGCGCAAGCTGTGCACCGTATTGACTGTAGTTCTAGGGAGGCGAGGCGCGAAGACGTACGAATAATATTGAGCTGCCCAGGCGGCTCAGCTGGGACCAAAGAAAGTGATGCTTGCTTTTGCAGTCTTATTTCTTTTTCTCTCCCCTTTCCATGACCTGATCACTGTTCCAGCCTCGGTCAACGCCATTGGAGTAACACAAACGTCTGATCCGAGCACACTCCACTGCTGTGTCTCTGGCAAATCTTGGGCGGACTTGATAAATAGTCGAGAAAAGGTCGTGTCCGCCTTGAGTCTGGTGAGGCCTGCCTGCCACCAACCTTTTTTATTCTTCTTGCCATTGTTGACGATAATCGGACCAACTGACCTCCGATCTGAGCGATTCAGGGCTGCCGCAATTGCCGCCGTGGAGCGGTATCATTATTCATCACCACCACCTGAGGTATCTTGGGTGCATGTGAGGTAATGTATGAGCTGTCGGAGCACCTGTCCGTCCCTGAAGAGCCATTACCCGGATGCCGCTTGCCAGGTAGGTAGGTAAGGTAGGTAGGTTCCCGTCAACTAGGCGGGTACTCCTTGCACGGCAGGGTACTGAGTTGGTCAGCAAGCACCAAACTCCAGTGGAACAATCCCCGAACCGGCGGCTAAACCCCGAAAACACGCCCACGCTCGACGCCCACGACACTGGGAATTGAGTGTGTGAGACGGGAGGGTGGACGTACGTCCTGCCGCTGCGCAGCGTCATCCCGCCTTTTCGCCTTCCTGGCGCTGCACCTTCCCCCCCTCCACTTCACCTACATCACGTAAATATGGCCAAGGATCCCTTTGTCGATTTCAGACCTCCCTTTCGTGGATACTTGCCAGGTAATTAATTCTTTTCTCTTTGATCTACCACCATACCAATACCCTTCATCCATCGGGGTGCAGAGACACTGTTCCTGACGCTCAATTCCGCCTGCCGCCCCCGAAAGAAGACGACCGCCCGCGCTTCATCCTACCTCCCATGCCGGGCCTCATCCCGTTTCTGCCCACGCCGCCGCTGCCGCAGCCGACTCGAACCGCCTCTTCGTCGATAGCTCGACCGGTGAATAACTTCCTCAGCGCAGACCGGGGTCCTGCGCGAGGCAGCAGCAGTCAGGCACCCATTGAGCTCGACAGCGATTCAGAACCCACTCCGGCGCCCCGATCCGCCACCACCAACCCATCTACAACCACAACCGCTTCCACCACCGACCTGTCCCAACCACAGCCACAGAACAACACCCCCTGGGACCTCTGGAACTGGGCCGCCTTGACTCCCGACAGCACACAGCAACCATCACAAGCCCTGCCTTCCTTCTCTGACTTTGCCGCCAACCTGGATCTCGACACTCTTGACGCGACTCTACTCAGTGCCGCCGCCCCGCATACACCTGCCCGCGAACCGAACAGCGACGACTTCCTCTCTGCACTGGTTGACGGAAACTTCTCCTCGCCATCCTCCTATCCGCAGTCGGCTCAAGCGTCATCGGGCAACCGATCCTCCAACGGCGCAAGCACTCAGAACCATCTCGGCTCACTTCGACCGAACCGACCTGCCCCAACATTACCCAATACCGTGTCTACCGCGGCAGGTCCTCGACGATCGACACCACGTCCCAGCGTCTTCGAGGACAACGACATTGAGGAATCCCTATTTGTGAGCTCGGACAACGAACCGGAAGACATCATGCCTGTCCAAACGCGCCGGAGGGCGTCTACAATCATCAGTTCGGACAACGACCCAGATGAGGTCGTGCCGACCTCCACCACTCGTAAAAGGGCCGCACCTTCCTCAACGGGAGCCAGAGGGGCGCCGACCTCCACCAAGAGACGCCGAACTTCACAGACATCTGCCACACGTGCGCGCACAACATCAACTGCCCCACGAGCGACACCTACGAAGATCGAGGATGACGACGACATCTTTGGTGACAAGGAGTTCGAGAAGGGGAAGGGCAAAGAAGAGAAGGACGAGGACGCCATCGACCTTGTGGCTTCTAACGAGGTGCCGCAAGAGCTACTGGTTCCCAAGGAGGACAAGAGGATAAAGTTGTCCGCGTTTACATGCGTCATCTGCATGGACGATGTAACTGCGCTGACGGTCACGCATTGTGGTACGTGGTGGGTATACATAGCTGTTCTAGCTGTTCTGACACATTTCCAGGCCACCTCTTCTGCTCTGAATGTCTACATTCAGCTCTAAACGTGGACGCCACCAAGAACAAATGCCCGATATGCAGGCAGAAAGTCGAGACCAAAGATCGCAGCGACTACACCTCAAAAACGAAAGGGTTCTGGCCTTTAGAGCTGAAGCTCATGACAGCAAGCCGAAAGGGCAAGCAAAAGGCGTGAAGCAAACCGCCCATGTACAAACACACACATACACACACAACATCATCTCTGCAACCGACCTCGTCACCGCCTAGGAAACGGCAAAAGCGCAACAGGTATCACAATAAGGGTCGCAATTGACCTTTAAATGATCGATCTATCCAATCGAGACAGAGAAACTCTACTAGCATCATTACACGAAGGCATGAAACGGAAGAAAGAGGGCAGCATTGGCAACGGATTTTGAGCATTTCTAGTGCGTTGGGCGGAAGGAAGATAGGTTTTGTCATATTTCTTGTGATACCCGTTCGACTAGCCTTGAAGGAAGGGGGACGGATGACGGGGCATTGGGTTCTAGAATCTGTAAACCCAGTCAGTTATAGATGGGCATAGGATTCACCAACTTGCATTTCTGAGTACGACGACATCGTGGCCGAGTGTGATTTTATTTTCCGGTGACGTGGGGTCATGGCGTAGACGGGCGCACTCAGGAGATAGCCTTGCTGGTTCAGTAAGAATGTTGCGGAGAACAAAGGTCAAGAGCATCTCAAAACGTACCACGGAGGTATTCAGATCTACAGTGTTTTACTCGATACATGCTCTTTTCAGGGGGCCCTTCAATACCCCCGATATACTCAGGTATGGCCACCGACCATTTCCCGTCCTTTCCCCCCTTCTGCCAACCTCTCCTGAACGCCTGGTTCTATGCACGGATGACATGGCATCTTTACGCTGTAAATTTGGGGGCTTTGGGCATCGTTTTATGTCTTTTTGTCCGTCGGGCTACTCTTACTCCAAAACCATGTACACATTACCTCCTCCCTATCTCGCTCAGTCGTGCGCTCATGTGAAGAGCGTGGGGCCTTGTCTCTTCGGCTCCGGCATGACTTCGTTCTCAAACTTGGTGGGTCGTTAGCAAAAAAAGAAACGGTCATAAAGTCTGGCGAGGAACCTGAAGACTTACCTCCAGAAAGCCAGTCGCTGCAATCAGGACCATGAAGCCCTCGGCCAGCTCCTCGATCCTCTCCTCTAGCACTCCCTCCCCCTCCACAGCGCCAATGCCCGCGCTGCGCTTGAGGGTGTGCGTCACCAGCATGCGGTGCTCCGTGAGGAACTTGCGGCCCTGCAGGACGTTGCTGTCACCGCGGCTGACGATGGAAGCGCTGACCACTCGGGTCACCTTGGCGAGAAGCTCATAGTGTTTCTCGAGCGCCTTGGGGTTCGTGGGGTCAATCTGCAACTCCGGGTCCGCGGCGAAGAGGCCAGACGCCTCGATGGAGCGCAGAAGATTCGCGTGCAGGATGTACTTGGCACCAGGCTTGGTTTGTGCCAGCTGGAGAAGCAGTGCGAATTTGGCGGCGATGTAGGTCTCCTGCGCCGAATTGCCGGTGCGCACGATTTCGGACCAGTCTTGCAAAATGGTACGAAGCGAATCGACGAGAATGCCAATGAAGTTGAGACGGTTGAGCGTTTCGACGATGTGAGCATCATCCTCTTGACGTCCGAGGTTAACGAGGGCGTTGAGGAGAATGAAGGCGGCAGTTTGGCAAGCCGCATCGCTACCGTACGCGTCGTCGCAAATCACATTGATCAGTCTCTCGCCGTATATTTGTATTGTCTTGATGGTCTTCTGACGGCCGGCCACGAGGAGTCCCTGGTCAACCATGCCGGTCAAATAGCGGTAGCAGATGCTGTAGTAGACTGAGCGGAGATCCGACGATCCGGCCCACTTGCCAATGGCCTGAAGGCAGATCTGGAATAGTTGGTAAAGCTTGTCGCTGACGAGGCTGCCGATAGCCTGGCTCTCGCGGTCAAGCGAGGGCTTTGAGGTTAGGTCGAGCTTAAAGAGGAGCACCCTCGCCAGCTTGGCGAGTTCCATGGCCTCCACAGGTTTCTCGGACGCAGACGCCTCTAGACCAGGGAGGATGGCCTGTAGTGCTTGAAGGTAGAACGAGGCCTCTGTTGTGCCCTTGAACTCATTTGACTCGACCATGACGAGAAGCAGACTCGTCCAGGTTTTGAGAACGCCCAGACCTTGTGAGGCAATGCGCTTTTGCCTGTTCGTGAAGATCAGATAGTCAACAATCGCTGACTCCTCTCGTTCCAAGGCCGCGTAGTCTGCCGCCGTCAGCACTACGCCTTCGTCCTTTCTCTCACTGCGCTTCAGGAGCAAAATCTCCTTGGCTCGGTCAATGTGATAGATGGGGTTTCCGTGGTCATCCTCTTCCAGGCATATCCTGAGGTCAAGCTCCTTGTAGAACTGGAGAGTCGGCAGTGATATGTCCCAGATGCCCTCGGGGAGCAAGAAGTCATAAAGGTCGAATACGGTTGGGATCGTCATGGGCTCGTTGTTGTCGCCCACTATCTGGCCGTTGAGAGCGTCAAAGATTCGTCTTTTGAGGGAGGGCATTCGTGTCTGTGACACGCTGCAAAGCTCCATCGCGATGTACTCTAAGCTCATGCTGCGGAGACCGAGAAAATCGATAAGCGTCGGTGCACCGTCTGTAAGTGGGAAATGAGGTAAACCGATCTCCTGTCCCTCCCAAGGCAGAGCAGGTTGTATGACAACTTCTCGCAGAAGGAAGTGAAACAAAACGTCGTTCTCGCGGAGCTCGTCAATAATGAGAGGAGCTGATAGAGGCGAAGTCCAGAGCACTCGAAGGATGCGCATACACTTGCTCTTCATACAGATGAGCCACTGCCTCATGCCCTGAGGGTCGCCAAAGGGTGTTTCTAGCAATAATCGCAGCATGCTGTGGAATAGCGAATTTCTGGATGCGAATGAGCCGTCTGAGTCGATAGCCAGCGAATCAACACCGCACTGGAAGCCCAGCAAAAGGTGAGCAATAGTTGGCTTGTTCGGGCTTGCTGCAAGGCAGCTAAAAAGAAAATCAAGAATATAAGATTTGGTTAGGTAAGTGGGCGATTCCGCTTCGCGTCCCAAGTCGAGTGGCGCCGTCAGCTCTGCTGCAAGAGACCGGGAGATGGCTTCGTGCTCTCCGTTGGCCTCCATGGCGACGATGGCCTTGTTGCGATGATTCTTGCGACCCTGGCTAGATGACCAGGCAGAGGTCATCTTGAAGGAAGCAGTCATCTTTTCCAGGAGCTTCAAGCATGCCAAAGTCAGGTCGGGGTGCCCGAGCCCGCAGTAGCTTCCGAGATCAACCACGAGACCCAGATGCCCGACCAGCCCGTCTTCGAAAGATGCGTAGGCAGCATTCGCAACAGGTGGGCGGCGGTGATTAGACTGCATCTTGATGATTGGCCGCACAAGATCTAGGAAAGTTGCCTGGAGGTCCAAGACCTTTGAGATGACATCCACGGCTCTCAGAATGCCCAGGATGACGGGCGAATCTGGCGTCGCATTACCAACATCCACAGCATCTTGGTGGATGGTTTGGTAAAGAGCATTAATGACCTTATCATTGAACATCCATTCCATGACGCGAGCGAAAGGGTGCAACTTGACGTATGTCGCCAGATCCGTTGCCGCCATTGCGGAGTCAATGGGGATGTTCGTCTCATTTGCGATAACAATCAGGTTCTCGTTGAAAGTCGACAGGCAGGTTGCCGCAAACTCAAGGCAACTCAACCGGAGCATCCTCAGTTGGTTGGTGTCGTTTACTTCGTTGGCCTTGTTAGCGAACACCTTGCCTAGTACCGTGTCGACGTAAATTTCGATACCGGGCATGCGGTTGGCCGAGCCTAGGTTCTCCGGGAAAGGTAAACCATCATTCAGAGAGCTGCTATCCTCAGGTGGGGTAACAAGCGCAATTAAGAGCTGGATAAATGCGTGCGGCTCTTCGAAGCCGTGGCAGATATCGTCGCTGACGGTTTCCATCGATACCACAGGAGAGCTTTGTGGTGACCTATGTTGAACAGCAGTCACGATGTAACCGCCGTTCATCCAAGCTTCTAAGCATTGCCACATGATGTTGGCTTCTTCCTGAGTTTTCCGCGTGATGAGCGCACGAAGAGCCATGAAGGTGCCTGCCCGTAAATCAGCGGGAACAGGACTGCTGGCTAGCTGGAACAGCATCTCAACGAGATTGAAGCTCGGCTCTTTCAGAAGGAATTGTCTCGCAGTCTCGCTCTCCGACGCAAGCTTAGTGATCAGTCGCAGATAAGATTGCAACATCATCGTGGATTCTGGCTCAGCCTCGGCCTGGTCGCTGCTGGGACGACCTGGTCGATACGTCGACGAAACCTGTGGCGTATGCGCCTTTTCTCTGATCTTATTCGCGAAGAACACAAGCTCTCTGAATATTTGTTGCCATGTAAGGGACTGTGACCTTCTCATTTTGCCAGATGCGTGGTGGCCCTCGTCGAGCAAAAACTCATGAGCAGCCGTCGCACAGTCGTCATTGCCAGAAATGGCTTGCAACATCTCACAGAATGAACTGACGAGCGGTGTGGAGGCCCTACGCGACGCCCAATGCATGAAGCCTGCCAGATTGCTGTCAGGATCCGACCAAAAGCTCATCGCCGCATCAGGGCGCCCCTCGTAGGCGTACGCAATGATGACCAAGAAGCGTTCCAAGTCCAAGTCCTGCTCGTGGCTTTGGCTGAGCTGGCGCTGTTCGTCCTCTTCTACGCGGAGCTTCCGCAGTACGTCGGGAAGATTAGAAATGAAAGCATCAACAAAGACTTCGAGTTGGGCCATCAAGCATTGCTGGAAAAAGTCGGAGAAAAGAACAGATTCCGAAATCAGAGGCGGTGCCTTCCTCTGAAGCCAGTTGCGCATAGTTATGCGCGATGGATCAACCCATTCGGGTGTCTTGATGTCTGCTGCGATGGAAAGAATGAAGTCGAATGCACCATCTTTCAGTGCTTCGAGAAACTGCTTGGACCTTTGTCTGTCCTCTGTATTGAAATTAGTCCCGAATGCGCGAAATGATCACTAGACACATACCCTGATCGAGATCCACGCCTTCTAGGCCGCCAAGCAGCGAGTCGTCGAGATACCATCCACTGTACTCAGATAGCCACCAAGCCTTGACCGCCGCCTGGAGGTAGACCAAACGCCAAGGGCTTTCATCCGTAATAAGGGGATGAAGCTGCCTCGCCATTGTCAGGTTAGATACGCCCTCGGTAGAGCCGTAAAGTGTGATGTATGCGCCCAGGGCCGGGAAGAAGTGTGCTTTGGTCTTGTCAATAGGCGCAACAAAAATGGTGTCGTTTTATACGTACCCAAGAGAACATCGTATTTGTCGGCATTTTTCAGATGCTGCAAGAACGACTTGAAATCATTGACTTCGGCCTCCCGTTTCTCAATTGCTCGACATAGAATGATGGCGAGAAGCTCATGCTGCTGGTACAGGCTGACGCGGGAGAACTCAATTGTCTCCATCTCTTCCGGGACTTGGCCTCCTTGTCCATTGATCAGCACAGCCGCGGCAGTCATCTTGTCGGCAATCTTCTGAAGCCATCCCCTGACGTCTTGCATCGCTGACATGCATCTCGGAAGTAGTCTCTTCTGCGAAGATGCGGTTTCACCCGGTAAGTTCTGGAACACGGCAGCCGACAGGTACAGCTGCACCGCGTTCAGTATCTCGGCGTCGAAGTCGTCCTCGTCCAAGCCATCAATCTCCAGCATCAATCTGACGCAGTCAAGGACATATTTGCGCTGTTGATGCACTCGTATTAATCCGCATTCGAGGAGTGAGCGGCCAATGACCGAGGGGTCCTCCTCAGCTTCAAGGACGTATCGCGCGGCCTCGACTTCGTTGATTTCGGCTTCGTCGGCGAGGTTGAACACAATCTGCTGAAAGTTCTCGTTGATGGAGTATTCCTCATCGTCAATTACGATCTTGCCTAGCGCATCATGTTGTATTAGACCTAAAGTCGGTCAAACTGGGATCCTGGAGAGCTGCAACTGACCAGACTTGACCTGATTCCGGCTCTTTTCGTCTCTTGGAGGTCTCTGCCATACTCTCTCGAGCTCCCTTTCGAAAATAGCCTGGATTACGGGGTTGTCCAGGGAATCGGCGCCTTCAGGGCGACCATCGCGGACCGCGGCCAGATCGCGGTGGAATGCCTGCAGCGCATCGAGGGTAGTTGGTTCGGCCATGTTGGGGAATTGGGCGCGCTATTGCATGGCCTCGGGGCCGGATCGTCTCATGGGCTAAGACAAAGCCCGCGAAGATGTCGCGATGGCGTGAAGCGACAAGTTTGGAAGATGTTGTTGGGTCGCGGATGTCTGCCCAGGTGACGAACTTCGAGGTTCTGGGAATTTTAGAGTGGACCTACGACAGAGGTCAGGTACCTCACTACCTGCCTAAGGTACCTTCTGGATAGGCGTATGCAGGCTGAGCTTTACCACAGGCGCGTGGTCACTGGTCGGTGCCAGACGCTGCTTCGCTCGTCCAATTGCCTGCGCCGTTGGTTGCTGTGTCGAAAATTCCCGTCCGGAGCGAAGATGTTCCGGGGCAAAAGTCAACAAAAGCGGTCCACTTCGAGGCAGGCGGTGGGCTTTCTGCCGCGAATTTTCGACAGGGGTGAGATGCCTAGGGGTAAGCTCCCGGAGCTAGAGGTACCTAGAGGCGCGAAGCTTGATTGCGCTCGCAGTGAGTGAGCTCTCATGCGCCGCGTCTGACATACCGTACGTACATAATAAGTCCATACATACATACATACACGCACCGAAACACCTTTCATACTCTTCGGCTGCGATTGACGTGGAAGGAACTGGCGACTGCCTGCGCCTGCCTTGGAGAGGCGTTTCGGCCAAATTCGTGACTGCCCCTGCGACCCTGCGAATAAAAGCATTCTGTGTCTCGGTGCACTGGTTGCCGTCACTGTTGCCCATCCCCATACGCGACGAATCAACCAGCGACACCAAGACGACACCGGGATGCGCTAGGCCAGGATGGCGCCTCCGAAGCTCAAGACGGGCGAGATCACCGTCAGCGATGCCCTTGGTCAGTCAATAAATACATCCGTTCGAAGAGCAGTAACTGACGATTCAAGACGCTATATCTGGCGGAACGCTCAAAGAGCGCGGGGCGGGTCTCGACGGTACGTGTTGTAAGGCATAATTACAGGTCAGCTTTTAACGTGTATCAGACCTGATTTTCCTTCTGGATAAGAAGGGCAAGACTGCTGCCTTGTAAGTTGAGAAACCACCCCACCCCCTGGTTGGCAGAAAGACGACAATGGACGACGGGAAGGGTCGACAGAAAGGGATGTCGGCAAGGGACGACGAAGTGGGACGATGACGAGACTGACGAAGAACAGAACTGACCTGGGGGACAAGCACTATCATCACATCTTTGAGGCTCTGTTTCGCTGCGCTATTGCCGAAAAACAGAACTTTTATGGAGGGAAAAGAACTACGGCGGCCGCTGCCGGCTCCAGATTATCCAAATGCGCCGAGGCATTGCGCTTAGCAGTTGCTCACGGTGCCTCGAAACTAAAGCGGAAGACTCTCATAGCTGTGATCGATCACATCACACAGACCCTTCCAGGGCCAGGCGAGGATGCAGGCTTCGTAGAGCCGCTACTGAAGGACTACGTGAAGTCTCTCGCCGCGCTACTTGGCCATCAGCCCAATAGCGAGCATCTCGCCATATTGAGCGCAGACGGCTGGCTAGCTTGTGTTGACTTTTGCATCGACACGATTTCACGATACCTCGAAAATGCAGACAGGGATTCCGTCTCGCGTGCGTCTCCGGCCCCCGGTACGGCCTCGATGGGGTTTTCGACGGGTCGCAGTACAAACCCAAGCCAGCGGGTAACGGGGCAGATTCATCGCGGCACCGTTCAGGACCTCCTCCACTGCATCTACCTGCTTGTCATTCCTCCGAATGCGCCTCTTCGGAAAAGAACTAAGGATTTGTCCAAAACGCTGACTCAGATTCTCCATGTTCGTCATGTTGGGCTAGGCCAAATCACACAGCTCGCCTTTGCTTCAATCAATGTTTTACTGGCGGCAACCCAGACAGATGATCTGTCTCGAGCCAGTAGCTTGGCCAGGGATCTAGTGCCTCTGATCAGTCATTGGTGGCAAGGTCGTACAGTTTCTCAAGACGAGATGCTGAATTCGGTCAGAGATGAAATGTTGAAGACCATCTTCCTTGTCCACTTACATCTCGAATGTCTCGTTTTCCAGGAAGATTACCAGGTTCTAAAAGACATCGAAGACCTCACCGATGCTCTGTGGCAGGAGTACTCTCGGCGAGACCTTCGATCACAACTTCAGCCGGAGGATCTCACTTTCGTATCGCATCGATTGCCTCAAGATTATTTCACTATTGGCCTATTTGGTCTTCGCCCTCACAACCGTGATGGTGAAAGAAGATGGGCGTTGGTCCAGAATCTTGCCATATTGGAACGTATCCTGTGGAAGGCCCGAAAACAGCAACGGTCTCAGTCACCAGATGAACAACCTCGGAAGAAGCGCAAAACATATGGTCAGACAAGCCGGATCCAAGAACATCTTCAGTCGCACAATTCAGCGACACATAGGACAGCATTGCAGCTGGTACCTTTTCTCTTGAACCTCGGCACGTATACCACAACAGAGGTTGCAGAGTTGTTGCCAAATGTAGTAGCCTTCGTCAGCGACAAGGACGCAACTATTGCCTCGTGGGCGATGCTGGCTTGTGCAAGGTAGGTTTCCGTCGTTCCCCCTACCATCGTCTGCCGTCTCTATCACCCCTCTTCTCCATCGTCCCCTATACCTATCCTCCCTATACCCACCGTCCTCCGTACAGATCGTCTGTACAGATCGTCCTCCGTGTCCGTCGTCCCCCTTATCTATCATTCGGATGATGCTTCCGTGGCAACTGCTTGCTAACTGTCTCATAGTTGCACGCAAACCGACTGCGTTGACAGCACTGTATGGAGGCACATATGGCAGATTGCGGCGAGAGCCATCAGTCTGCCTGGTACTAGCCGAGCGGCTTGTGTCTTACTGCATGCGCTTCTGGAAGCGAAAACCAAACTGCTGTCCTATCATGACGTTTCAGACGAAGTGAACAGCATAGTCACAACTGCCGACGTCAACGGGCCCTCACTCCTCGTTGATTCTTCGATTACCCTTATGCTGCATCTGCTCTTTCTTCGGAACGTGAAGCTGCCAAATGCCAGTCAAGCAACTTGCCATCACATCATTCGATGGATCTTCTTAAAATGGAATCCAAGTGAGTGGCCCTGGGTGAAAGATAATCCGATCTAACAGTCCTCAGCTGAAATGAGCTATGCCGCTCTGTACTCAATTCATGCGCCAGTGACTGAACTAGTCAACTTGATTCGTGCCTGCTGTGGCTCTGCACTGCAGCAGCATACGTCCCAAGAGGCCGTGTCAGGTGGTCCAATATGTCAAACCTGGAGAGCGCAGTACCATGCTTCTGTGCTGGCCAGATATCTGCTCTTGCTGGAAGAACCAAAGCCCCAAATTCGGGAGGCTACAAGCTGTGGTCAAGCTGTCGCATCCGTTGAACTGATCAAAGCTGGTGACTCGGCAGCATTCCATGCCTCAAAGAAACTCGTACTGGAGCTTCTGTTCCCGAAAATTGAGAGTTTGCAAGACCTTTGCGAGTCATGGAGCAAGAAAGGATCAGAGGGCGGCACGCAAATATCCTCAGACAGATCCCACAGCCTCTTTTCAGCTGTGGTTGCAGGAACCATGCTTGTCTCACAGCTAACCGATCTGAATTCAGGACAGTCGCGGGACATCGAGTCAACCATCGCCAAGCTCTCCGGAACAAGCCTTGAAGCTGCTACTGCTTCGGACGACAGTCAACAGTTCTTTGAGATATTGTTCAAAATCATGCGGCCTGTCCTCCCGTCCCTGGACACAGAGAGCATCAACGCAATTTTGAAAGATGACCCACCGCTTCTCAAATTGATTACGAAGATAGCCGAGGCATACCGCGAGCGATCAAGCCGCCAATCTTCCGGGCAAACCCAAGATTTCATGGATTTGGACGATGAATTCGACTCCCAAGAGAGCAAGGCCAGTATCGCAACAAAATCGACCGATGTTCCTCGTTTGAACACACCCTTGAGCTTGGACTTGGGAGCATTCTATCTTTCGACTGAGCAGCGGATGTACTTCTTCGAGGCGATGCACAATGATAGTGGTCAAGTAGGCCTTGTCCCGCAAGACTTCTTGGAACAGCTGCTGGATCTCTCTGATGAAGGGTTTTTGATGTGCACGGCCTTGACTTCCGAAATATTCGGCTCCGACCTAAACATAGGTCCCGATGTTGCTGAGCAGGTGGTTGAGAAGATTGGCTACATCATCGGAGAAGCAGAATACAACTGTTGCGAAGTGGCGCACTCAACCAGCTTGCGCATTCTGGAGGGCATCATGCAGATCTGGGTCGATGAGAAGCATGAAGTATCCAAGATGGTTGGCGACCTCTATGACCATTTTGTCGGCTCCATGTCGAAGAACAGCCTTTCACCAAACTCACAGATGGCTCTGGCAAGTTTGCAGCTTGCACTGCTGCGGACTGAACCTGAGTATGCAAACAAGCTTGGGTCGTCCTCCTGCCGCACAACATTGCTGTCTATCATGAAGCAGGGGACGCTTGCTGTAAAGCATTTCATCGGGGTCGCCTTGCCAGATATTTTCGGTGTTTACGTGCTCAAAATGCACGACGAAGTATTCGTTGATGTCTTGGACAGCCTGCCCACTGATCCAGAAGCAATTGAGGGGATAGCATTTCGGCTCTTTGTTCTGTCACAACTTGCCTGTCGCTGGCCAACCCTTCTCAGAAGAAGCACATACCACATCTTCGAAACACCTGGCAAGATTGCTCAGTCTGCGAAGTACGCCAAGAGATGTCTGGATAATGTCTCTACCGCTCTTCAGTTGAGTTCGTCCAAAGAGCTTTTCCAGATCTTCAGCCCACAGCTGCTATACACGTGGCTTGAACTAGACGCTATGGACGACATACCGTTTGAGATATTCGGTTTCACCAGCCTCGACGCACTACTCCAGGAAGCGCAAGCCGAGACCGCGGCCTTGGAAATCATGCGAGGGCGCTACGACAGTGTACGGACACTATCCGAGAGACTTGGTATGCCTCTTGCCGAGATGGTCAAACAAGGCTTCACGAAGATCATGGCGTACACAATCGCTCACGAGACAAGCATATCTGCTTCCGAGTCCCAGAACGACGGGAGTGAGAGCTGGGTGAAGAAGCTATTGGGTAGAGAGCCTTTTCTTGACCAGATCTATCTTAACTTTGTGGACATCGTGGCCCTGTTGTTCGATATTTTCGACCAAGAAGACCCAATTGAAAAGCAGCTGTCCAGGGACAAAAACTTTCAATACGCTGCGAGCAATATGGACGAAATGAAGAAGTTCGCCATGTCACCAATGACCTTGCCGGCCAATCAACAACCAATGTTCAGATCCAAGTTCTTGCTCAGGGAGCTTTTTCATCTATGCAGCAAAACAGAATATGAGCTTCAGACGTTGTGGACACCGGCACTGGTGATTTCGGTCACACGGAAGCTTCTCAACACGATCCATCCAGCTTTGGGGTCTCTACATGCTTGCTCGGTACTTAGAAAGGTACGCGTCGTTATCGCCCTGGCTGGACCAGTCGCGCTTGAGGCATACCCTCTTGAGATGCTTCTCTCCTCGATCAGACCTTTCATCGTGGACTCCGAATGCGCAGATGATGCACTAGGCATCAGTCGATACCTCTTATCAAAAGGACATGGGCATCTACTCAATACCCCATCCTTTCTTGCCGGGTATGCACTATCAACCTTGGCGTCCCTCAGAGTATTCCTCGAGTCCAGCCAGTCGAGCACAACCCAAGAGAGCCAATTCAAAGCTACCATGAGCAAAGCTCAACAGTTCCACTCCTGGTTCAGCGCATACCTGGCAGGATACGAATCGCCAGTTCTTGCTGATGAAGAACAGAGGCAGGCATTTCGGTCAATTACTCAGTCCGCCTCTAAGATTCGGTCGTCTGGAAACGCTGAGAAGGGTACGAGCGAGAGTACCCTACTTCTGGAAATTCTCAAAGATGGAGAGCGCGATCAGAAACTTCTGAACGAGGCTGCCCGAGACCTGGCCCTTGGTATGCTTTGCGGTGACTTCGTCGTGCCATCTACTGGCCACCAGGACGTAATTGAGAGCGATGATGAAGCTCTCCAAAACAGCGCTCTTGTATGGAAGAGCTGCAATGCTCTCGATTTGAGTGATGAGTACCTCGCATGGGCTGGTCGTGTTGTGGGCAGGTCATTCGCTGCGTCTGGAGAAATTCAGCCAGAATTGTTGGAGGAATCCGAACTTTCGCGGTACAACAGGCTAGCCCCCGGATCTAACAACTCCGAGCAGGGGCTTCTGAATCTGCTGCAGCAGCTGACGCAAAGCAAGCATACGGGAATTTCGGGTCTGGCCGAGTCTGCCTTGAGGACGATCGTATCGGAGGCTGATGCCCAAGGAGATGACGCTCTTCTCGTCGCATCCCAGACGACTCTGACCGAACCTCTATTCGTGGCTTCTGCTTGGGGACCTTATCGCACGCCTCCAACCGATTACGTCGCTTTACAGAACATTCCTGATTCACAGGTCTTCTTCCGTGACCACGTCGAAAGCCCAGATTGGATTCAAGAACTGGCAGTTCATCTTGCGCAGTCTGTTCCCGAATACATTATCCTCGCTGCTTTGGTACCGATTCTGAAGAATGTCAAGGGATTTGCGCAGGATTCGTTTCCATTCATCGTCCACCTGGCCCTATACAGTCAACTTGACAAGCAGCACGTCATCAAGCGCAACCTCTCTGAGGCCACGAAAGAGTGGCTAAGGATTCAGGACGAATCTGCTCGCATAAACCAAAAGCATCTTATCAACACTATCTTGTATTTGAGAACGCAGAAGTTGCCTAAGGAGACTTCCATAGCAGATCGTTCTATGTGGCTCGATGTTGACTTCACTTCCGCAGCTGCAGCCGCCTCGCGCTGCGGTATGTACAAGACCGCGCTTCTCTTTACTGAAGTGGCCGCATCTCAAGCCACGCGATCATCTCGAAGGTCGTCAGCAGTTCGTGACGAAGACTCAACGGACGTTCTTCTCTCCATATTCGAGAACATCGATGATCCTGACGCCTACTATGGCTTGCCTCAACCTTCAGATCTGTCTAGCGTCCTCAGCCGCTTGGAATACGAAAAAGACGGCTCGAAACTGTTGGCTTTCCGCGGCGCTCAGTACGACAGCCATATCCAGCGCGGGGATCATGCTTCTCAATCGGATAGCCAATCACTTGTCAGGGCCCTCGGTACTTTGGGTCTTGCAGGACTTGCGTATTCTATGCAACAAGCCCAAGAGAGTCACGATGCTGACGAGGGCTCCCTAGCGAGTACATTTCAAACCGCTCGCAGACTGGAACGATGGAATTTGCCCGCACCGGCTTCAGTTGATAATTGCTCGGTGACAATCTACAAGGCCTATCAGAATATCCAACAAGCTGCCGATACGCTTTCAGTCCGAAGTTCCATCTACAACGGCTTCAGCCATACAATGCGCAATCTCGTCAACGGCAGACTTAATGCGGCTAAGCTGAGGCAGCACCTTGGTGCTCTTGCGGCATTGACAGAGCTAGATGACGTTGTGAATGTTTCCGATTTCTCGGAGCTGGAGGGCATGCTTGAGAAATTTGAGCAGCGCGGACAGTGGATGAGACGCGGACGGTACGTGCAGTCTAGAACAATGGGTGTTAAGCCCTTGAATCAGCCAGCCCAGCTAATGATCCTTCACAGATACGAAGACGTCAGTCATATGCTTTCCTGCCGCGAGACAACTTTGAGTTTGATGAGCCAACAGCCCAAACTTCGCAACACGAGCCTTTCTACTGCCGAAGCAAGACAGATCGAGATTCGTTCTAAGCTGATGTCTTCTGGTATTTACCGATTTCATCAAGCTACGCAGGAGTCGCTCAATGTGTCAACCTCGCTTACTAGTCTGATCATACCTTGCGAAAACCTGGGCCTGAAAGTTGATGCTGTTGTCAAAATTGAAGCCGCCAATTCGCTGTGGGATCATGGAGAGATGATTCACTCGATTCGAATGCTTCAAGGCATTGACAACGATTCTTCCCTCAAAAAGCAGACAATTCCTGTTAGTCGCTCGGACTTGCTGTCGAAGATCGGCCACCAAGTCTCAGTAGCAAGGCTAGAAAAGCCACATCATATTCAGAAGAATTACCTCGAGCCGGCGCTCAAAGAACTGAAGGGGAAAAGCGAAGGCCAACAGGCAGGGCGCGTGTACCATCAGTTCGCCATGTTCTGTGACGAGCAGCTGCAAAACCAAGATGGCCTCGAGGATCTGGCAAGACTTCAAGGTCTGCGAAAAGGCAAGAGCGATGAAGTTGCCCAACTTCAAAGTCTCATCGCAAGCACCCGCGACTCTCAGCTGAAGACCAGGTATCAGTCTCATTTGAACCGCGCCAAGCAGTGGCTCAGTCTGGACGAACAAGAGCTTCGTCGCGTTGAAACAACAAGA
Source organism: Colletotrichum horii (assembly GCA_027406005.1). Taxonomy (NCBI): domain Eukaryota; kingdom Fungi; phylum Ascomycota; class Sordariomycetes; order Glomerellales; family Glomerellaceae; genus Colletotrichum; species Colletotrichum horii. Next base: position 2,613,663 of record JANVYB010000001.1, on the reverse strand, counting down.
AGCGAGTTTGTGCGGCTCAGTCTGGAAAACTACCTGCTATCGCTCATCGCATCGGATGAATATAACAACGATGCCTTACGATTCACCGCTCTTTGGCTTGAGCGATCGAATGAAGACGCCACCAACGAAGCAGTACAGAAACATCTCGGCAAGGTTCCGACAAGAAAGTTTGCGACGCTGATGAATCAGCTGTCATCTAGACTGCAGAACGAGTCGAATCCGTTCCAAAAACTCCTGACCACGCTCGTCTACAATATCTGCGTCGACCATCCTTACCACGGCATGTATCAAATTTGGTCCGGATCGAAAGTTAAGCCCCGTAAGGAGGACCATGTTGCTCAGCTGAGGATCAGGGCTGCAGAGAAGCTTGCTGGGCTTTTGCAGTCCAACCAAGCCGTCGCCGGGATATGGCAAGCAATTGATCGAACAAGCTCTTACTATCATCGCTTGGCCGTCGACAGGGACAATTCTAAGTTCAAGGCTGGACATAAAATTGCCCTCAAGGAAATCCACTCGGCTCAGTCGCTCGTCAATGCTCTCATCAAGTACCATATCCCTCCGCCGACTATGCAACTCGACGTGGCAGCGGACAAAGACTACTCAAAGGTTCCAACTATTGCAAGCCTAGATCCCCAGATGTCAATTGCATCTGGAGTCAGTGCCCCGAAGATCATCACAGCCATCGGAACCGATGGACAAAAATACAGACAGTTGGTAAAAGGTGGCAACGATGACTTGCGCCAGGACGCCATCATGGAACAAGTCTTTGCTGCCGTTTCTTCCCTTCTGAAGCTGCATCGATCGACACGGCAAAGGAATCTCGGCATCAGAACGTACAAGGTTTTGCCCCTGACGTCAGCCTCTGGGTTGATCGAATTCGTCCCAAATACTATTCCACTACACGAGTTCCTGATGCCAGCCCACGAGAGGTACTTTCCCAAAGATCTCAAGGGTTCTCAGTGTAGGAAGGAGATCTCCAATGCACAGGGAAAGTCAACCGACCTGCGTATCAACACTTACCGAAAGGTAACGGAGAGATTCCATCCCGTCATGAAGTATTTCTTCATGGAAAATTTCGAAGATCCCGACGAATGGTTCGTCAGGCGCTTGGCTTATACTCGTACGACAGCGGCAATCTCGATGCTTGGACATGTTCTTGGTTTAGGAGATAGGCATGGTCACAACATCCTGCTGGACCACAAGACCGGTGAAGTCGTCCACATTGACCTGGGCGTAGCGTTCGAGATGGGACGAGTGCTTCCAGTCCCTGAGCTGGTACCCTTCCGGCTTACGCGGGACATCGTGGATGGTATGGGAATTACCGGGACGGAGGGCGTTTTCCGGCGCTGCTGCGAGTTCACGCTCCACGCCATGCGAGAGGAGACCTACTCCATCATGACGATTCTTGACGTTTTGCGTTACGATCCGCTGTATTCGTGGTCAATCAGTCCCGTCAGACTAGCGAAGCTGCAGGGTGGTGGGCAGGACGATGCGGACGACGATGTCGCTGGGAAGAAGCAGGTGAATGAGCCTGGGGAGGCCCATCGTGCTTTGGAGGTCGTGCGGAAGAAGCTGTCGAAGACGTTAAGCGTTACGGCAACCGTCAACGACCTCATAAATCAGGCAACGGATATAAGTAATCTCGCCGTACTGTACTCGGGCTGGGCCGCATATGCTTAGCCCCGGAGAGAAGGCATGGCTGATAGATAGATACCCTCAGAAATATACCCGACTTGCTTATGTACCGTGCCGTGTGTCTTTGGTCCCTATCGTCCTCATCGTCCACCATATCTATCGTCGTCCCCTGTCTCTCTCTATCTCTGCCGTCGCTCGTCGTTCCTCATCCACCTCTCTACTTAGCGGCAAGCTGTTGAGAGCCCTTGAGAACGGCAACACAGAAAAGAATGTGTGCAGCTTCATGAATCTGCCGACCCTATGGGAACTGAATCGGGCCCCATAAGTACCCATTACCCATTACCCATTACCCATTACCCATTACCCATTACCCATTACCCATTACCCAGTACCCATTACCCATTACCCAGTACCCATTACCCATTACCCATTACCCATTACCCATTACCCATTACCCATGGACATAAACATAACAGCTACTATAGAGGGACTTATTAACTAAATAGCAGGTATAAATAATCTTGACTTAGTAACCCAGGCCAAGTCGTAAAGGACGAGTTGATTAAATTATACTATTACGAAATTTATAATAAACTTGCATTCTTGGTATTCCATGTGTCCATCGTCCCTGTCTCCAGATTTTCCATCATCTACCTCGCCCTTCATCGTCTCTCACTTGTCGGCGGGAAGTCGTACTGGGACCCTCGAAGATGTGGGTAACACGTCATATTGAAAAGTAGACACTACTTGATATAGACTTAGATCGGTCTCTAGTCTGACTGAACTGCTATTATTTCATGGAATCAGCTAGATAAAGCATGAGGCGACAAACAGAAGGAGTTTTGGACGAAGCGAGGTGATGCATTTAACAATGACATCAAACTAAACGATCCGGGTAGGTGTGGAGCCACTGGGGCCTGCATCTTATCTAATCCCCGGTCAGCGCGATAAGGGACGTACCCGACTTAAATGGATGATGCGAACGACGGCATGGTGATTTGATAATGGTAGCTAGGACGCATACCTAGCTCCGCGTTTAACTCCGCGTCCAGATTCCGCGACAACGACCACCAGGCCCCGTACTCGCACCTTCCAACCACACCAGAACCGATAATACCACCACCACAGAACGACGTACTCTTGTGCAAGCCAGACGATAGCGAGACAAGCCATTTCGGACACTCGGTCACCCTCTCCACCCGAATATCCTCGATTCCGAAAAAGCAACTAGGTCTGCAACAGCTTAGACAGAAGTTGTTGCAGGACCATACGGTCCATGCCGTCGAATTCACCCCCAGCAGTCGAGGGAGCTTTGCCATCACGGGCGACGGGAAGGACAGGCGGATCAGGTTCAATCGCGGATACGAATAGCCCCCAGCGGCGACGACCCCGCGTGGACTCGGACGTTTCGCGCTCTGGCTCTGTCGCCCCGCATCACCAGCTGTCGTCGAACAGGCCCAGTCCGAAGCGCTTCAAGTTTGGTGCCGAAGATCCTCCCAACTCCAACATGTCGACCAAGATGAAGGGCAAGCTCCCCGAGGTCATCGACCTCACTCAATCCAACTCGTACAAGCCGTATACGGGCGCGAAGAAGCTAGTCATCAAGAACCTCAGGCCGACGGCAAAGAACGAGCAGTTGGAGCAATACTATAAAAGGACAGAGCAGGAACTACTCGATGCTCTGCAAGAAATTTTCAATGGACGCAAGCCGCAGTTGCCTTTGGAGAGGCTGTACCGAGCAGTTGAGGACATCTGTAGGCGCGGCAACAGCAATGATTTGCAGCTGTACGAGACACTACGCAGGAAATGCGAGGAGCATCTCACTAGCACCGTGCTACGATCCATCAAGGCTCATGGTGGAAACACCAACGTCGAAATGCTGCGGAGCGTTCTCAAGCATTGGCGAGTGTGGAACGGTCAAATTGTGAGTTCGCCCGCCTCATGCTACTCGACTCAACACTTACATCGACTGCCTACAGATGACGATACGGTCCACGTTCAGTTGGCTTGACCGCACATTCGTGCTGAAAAACAAGAACCTCACTTCAATTAACGACATGACAATTACTCAGTTTAGAAGAATGACGTTCCCGTCGCGAGAAGATGCCGATGGCCCATCACCGGGTGGGCGGGCGTTACGGGGGATGTACGACTTGATTTCTTACGACCGGACTGGCGACGAACGGTTTGACGCTGCCCTACTGAAAGAATCCGTAATGATGCTCCACGTATTCAATATCTACACGAAGCTGTTCGAGCCCCGATTTATAGACAGCTCAGCCGAATATTTCCAAGATTTTGCCGAGGAACGAAGCTCATCGAGTCTGAAAGAGTACATCCTTGCATGTGAAAGGCTCCTTAAGAGGGAAGACTACAGATGCAATGAGTACAATCTCGATTCTACCACAAAGAAACAGCTACTCGATGCCGCTCACGGTATTCTGGTCAACAACTATTCCGATAAGCTGTTGAATAGCGAGAGTCTCTCGAAATTATTGGCTGAGAACGAAGTCGAGTCTATGAAGGCGCTCTATGAGCTGTTGAGACTATCAGGTATTCAGAAGAAGCTGAGGGCCCCATGGAGCGCTTACATCAAGAAGACTGGAGCTGCCATTGTGGCCGACAAGGAACATGGCGACGAGATGGTACGGAGGTTGCTTGAGCTGAAGAGGTCGCTCAGCCTGATCATCCGGGATTCCTACGGAGGCGACTCAGACTTCCTGAATGAGCTCAAGAATGCCTTCGGCGAGTTCATGAACGATCGCACAATTGAAAAGACGTGGACTTCAGGAACGTCCAAGGTTGGAGAGATGATTGCGAAGTATATCGACATGCTGCTTCGTGGCGGTCTGAAAGCACTGCCCAAGGCGTTGTTGTCAGATAACAAGGACCGCGCTGCGGCAGAACAGAGTGGCCAAGCCAGCACTGGAGACGAAGATGCGGAGCTCGATCGACAACTGGACCAAGCCCTAGAGCTGTTCCGGTTTATTGAAGGCAAAGATGCCTTTGAGGCGTTCTACAAGAAGGATCTGGCACGTCGCCTGCTCATGGGCAGGAGTGCTAGTCAGGATGCCGAGAGAAACATGCTCAGGAAACTGAGGGAAGAGTGCGGTACAAACTTCACACATAATCTGGAGCAGATGTTCAAGGACGTCGAGGTGGCCAAGGAAGAAATGGAGACGTACAAGCAGTGGTCAGAAGGCACTGGTGCGGGCAAAGCTCCAATAGACCTGTCCGTCATGATTCTGTCTGCAGCTGCTTGGCCAACGTACCCCGACGCTAGGGTCAATCTGCCCGACGATGTTGCCAAGCAGATCGAGCGTTTCGATCAATACTACAAGAACAAGCATACTGGCAGGCTTCTCCACTGGAAGCATGCATTGGCGCACTGCAGCATCAAGGCGAAGTTCCCTAAGGGTACCAAGGAGTTGCTCGTCAGTGCATACCAAGCCATTGTTCTCGTTCTGTTTAATGAGATTGGACTGGATGGCTTCCTCGCATATGAGCAAATCGCGCGCTCCACAAACCTTCAAGGGGACGAGTTAGCGCGAACACTACAATCCCTTGCCTGTGGCCAGGTCCGCGTACTATCCAAACATCCCAAGGGCAAGGACATCAACCCGACCGACACCTTCACGATCAACAAGGCATTTTCGCACCCCAAGATCCGAGTTAAGATCAATCAGATCCAGCTCAAGGAGACCAAGGAAGAGAACAAGGCGACGCATGAGCGTATTGCACAAGACAGACGGTTTGAGACTCAGGCTGCCATCGTCAGAATTATGAAGAGTCGGAAGACGATGAGCCATGGTGAGTTGGTCGCCGAAGTCATTAACATGACCAAGAACCGCGGTGCCGTTGACGCGGCGCAGATCAAGAAGGAGATTGAGAAGTGAGTCGAATCCCCTTTCCGCGTCTTCTATGCTTGCTAACTTTCGTGTAGCCTTATCGACAAAGACTACCTGGAGCGCGAGGGTAACACTTATACGTACCTAGCGTAGACAGCATGGTGGAAAGGCCTGTTGTATACTAGACGTAGACACTCAGGGCGCGGGCACGTGGGTGGGAGACATGTAGATTACATGGCTTTAAGAGCCACAGTATATGAGTATCACGAGATGGGTAAGTTTGACGAGGCGTTAGTCAATAATTTACTGGGTTACTCCTTGGAAAGACGAAGTTTGGTAGGCTTTCTCTCACATTTTCGAAAGTGAGGCAGTGGCGGTGGTCAGGAATTATGATAGAGGGGTGTTAGCGTCCAGCCACTGCAACAGCGCCTGGAAGTGGCCGTGAATATGCCCAGTATTGATTGGTACAGCAGCTATACCAGCTGAAACACAGAAATCATGATTATCCAACGCTGGAGCTTCTGGGTTTGAGCCCTTTTGTTTTCGACCTTGTCTACCTCTTTTATCTTTTTTTTCTTGTTCAAAGTAGTCCTTTCGCATCATCTGGACCCACAACGCGACAGCCGGGACTCGGTGAGCACTCGGTGAAGACCCACAGACCCCATGCCGGTCCCTGCGGAAAAATCATTGGACCTAGCGCATTGCGGGGTTCCAAAAAAAAGTTGCGGTGGTCCCTCTGCGCCTAGCCAAAATTTCCAGAAATTTGTGCCAAAGGCGGTCGGCGCGAAATCTTTCCCAGTCGGAATCTCGAGAAGAAAAAAAAAGGTCGTCAGATACTTTTTGCTCCTAGCCCCGACCCGTTTCCCTTTCGAGGTTCGCACCTATACAACCGATTCTTACCTTCGAATCGCCGGATATCTGCCCAGTCAAGCGGACTTTTTAAATTGAACCCGGAGAGAAACAACCGCCAAGATGCCCAAGTCGAAGCGCAACAGAATCGTGAACCTGACCCAGGTCAGCAAGAAGACGCGCGAGCAAAAGGACAAGCTCTTCGCCAACATCCGCGAAACCGTCCCCGAGTACCAGCACTGCTTCGTCTTCGCCGTCGACAACATGCGCAACAACTACCTCAAGCAGGTCCGCCACGAGCTTACCGACTGCAGGTTCGTCGCCTTTTCCTTCCTCTCACCTCAGATGCCCATTGCGCGCCGCCCGTTTCGTATAGCAGGGACATTTCCTTCATGGCAATTGAAACCTCCAGACTGACCCCCTCCAAACCAGACTCTTCTTCGGCAAGACAAAACTCATGGCCAAGGCCCTCGGCCAAGACGCCTCCTCCGCCGTCGCGGACGGCATCGACCGCCTCACCCCCTTCCTCTCCGGCACCGTCGGCCTCCTCTTCACCAACCGCGACCCCAAGGCCGTCCTCGAGTACTTTGAGGGCGTCTCCCCCGTCGACTTCGCCCGCGCCGGCACCGTCGCCACCCGCGACTTCGTCATCCCCCCGGGCGTCGTCTACGCCACCGGCGGCGAGGTCCCCGCCGAGCACGACGTGCCCATGGAGCACAGCATCGAGCCCGAGCTGCGCCGCCTCGGCATGCCCACCCGCATGATCAAGGGCCGCGTCTGCCTCGGCGACGCTGACGGCTCCTCCGGCGAGGGCTACACCGTGTGCAAGGAGGGCGACACGCTGGACAGCAGGCAGACGAGACTGTTGAAGCTGTTCAGCATTTGCCTGAGCGAGTTCAAGGTCCAGGTCATGGCGTACGTTTTGTCCCTTTAACTGGATTCCTCTTTTGTGAAGGACCATTCGTTTTGGCTAACTTTGCGACCAGATACTGGAGCGCGGCGTCAGGCGAGGTGACAGAAGTCAACCCCAACGCCATGGAGGCCGACAGCGACTAAAGCGCCTTCGACGGCGGGAAGGCAGGGGGGTGGGGGAATGGATGACCAAAACGTATAAAAAGCTTCTAGACTTGATGATTGCTTTTTCATGTAGGCTGATACCATCATGGATTGCGAGGGGTGGACAACAAAAACAACACTGCGGCGTTCGGGCGGTTTATTAGAGATCATTATTTTTTTTCGGTCATGCGTCGGGCATCTTTCATACATTTTCACATGTCCTCTTAGTTGAGGAAATACTTTCTCGTACGCTTTTCTTTCTATGAGGATAGAACGTACGCAAAACGAGCCAGAAGAATGCTACGTACGATCTGTCTGTCTTGGAAAACGAGATGTCCTCACCTATTCGTACAAGTAATTATAACGCGGTACATGCGGGAACTACACCTATCCTTTTTTATGATCCATTTCATGTCTTCCATGCTAATCTCCAGGTCAGTAGGCACGGAGTCCCTTACCTCTGACCTTACCTGCAGCGTCGACCAATCATTTTCGGAGTAATGTTGCTATCTCGAGCTCGAACCGGCTGGTGGCAGAGTACATGCAGAGATGATTACCTTCGACGGTATGCTGCAGCAAACTTGATGCAAACGAATATCTCGGTAGCCTGTAGGATGAAATTGAAGTGCCTGAAGACGGCCGCACTGTATGCGCCTGGTTGCGACCCCTTTGACCCGGAGATGGAGAAGACTTGTTTGTGCTTGACACCTTCTGCTTACCCTCGATGAAGAAAGGGAAGAAGGAAAGAGACTGAAAGATGAGACGCGCGGGTAGCCACCCACCGCAAGACACTACGTGTCTCGTCAGTAGCGACGCAGCTTTCTAGGATCCTCGTAGCCGCCGCCGTCGTAGCCTCGTTTCCTGTTGTCGTCATCGCGAGGTCGGTCGTAGTCTCTGTCTCTGTGGCTGTCACGGTCCCGGTCTCGGTCGCGGTCCCTGTCACCTCGATCACCGCGATACCCACCTTCTCCTCTGGGTCTGATCGGCTCCATGTTGCTTCCTGTCCTGCGGCCTCCGTCACGGTCGCCGCGGTCTCTGTCGCGATCTCCGTAACGGTCGCCATGGCGGCCACCTGATCTGTCGTCATGTGAGCGGCCGCTTCCACGGTCATACCCACCGCCGGAAAAGCCGCGGTCGCCTCCTCCGAAGCTGCGTCCGGGTCCTGAAGGAGCATCCCTGGGAGCGCCGTATCCGTTAGGGCCACCTCGGTCACCACCGCGGTTGAAGTCGCCACCGCCACGGAATCCTCCACGGCCGCCGAAGCCTCCTCTAAAGCCTCCTCCGCGACCGCGTCCTCCCTCGAAGCCGCCGCGGAAGCCTCCTCGGAAACCGCCGCCACCGCCGAAACCACCACCAGGTCCGCCCATGGGCCTAGCCGGCAGGGCTTTGGTATATCCTCGGCCTCCGAGGCCGCCACCGAGTCGGCGAGGTACCCAGCCCTTGACGGTGCGCCCGCGCTCGACGTCTACCTTGATACGTCGGTCCTTGATTCGAATACCATCGCAGGCATCTAAAGCAGCTACTCACCAGTGCGCCAAGGCGCTTGTGTCAGTAAAACCTTACCAATATCATACCTTTGCGTCATGGAGTGGAATGAGAAGAAATAAAAACAAGATTGTGAGACGGGCAAGCTTGAGGGCCACGGATCTCGGTGTGCAGAGCTGGGCAAGGGCGAGCCTGAGGGCCACAAGCCGGGAGGGAGATGACTGTCGGATAGGCCGAGCATCGTCAAGGGGGTTCGGCGTCATTACCTCTCATATCTTTCTCTCGTTCAAAAACAACGAAAGCGTAGCCACGATGGGGCTTCTTCTTCTTTCTGGGTTTCTCATGAGCATGAGTGTCAGTGATGATACGGATCTGTCTGATTGTCAGCTTGATTAGGCCACGTATAATGGAGGGCAGGAGAACGTACGCGCTCAATGGGGCCGAAACGGCCGAACTCCCTCTCGAGATCCTGTTCGTTGGCCTCGTACGAGAGTCGCGCAACAATCAAAGTCTTGAAAGCATCGCCGCGAATGTTGGAGTCTTCGTGGGGTTTGACTGTAAAGCAGGAACGTTAGCACAGATCTCCTACGAGAACGATGTGTATGATACTGACAATTCTTCGGCCCTTCCGTCTTGAGCTTCTCGACGGCAGCTTGCTTCTCAAGCTTCTTGCGGTCGCGCATCTGCAACCAGCTCTCTGTCGGTTTGTAGTCGTCGGTCTCCTTGTAGGCTTGAAGTGCGGGCAGGAAGTCGGCGACACCAGTGACGGGCAGGGTCTTGCGCTTTTCGGGCGCATGGTCGGGAGGCGGCACCCATCGCAGGGGCGGGCGCGGCGCGAACAGCGCCAATAGGTTAGGAGGGAGCTTGTCGGTCATCGCGAAAGACCTTTTTCGTCAGTATCCCAAGGTCGTAGATATCCTCTAGCTCCACTGAGATGCGCGCGATGGCGTGCAGCTAGGGATGTCGTAATGGGACGTGGTGGGATTGGGGTTGAAGGATGAGCGTCGCGTCCGTCCATGAAATTGACACGAGAGAGCATGGCAAGGGAAAGTTTGTGGTGCAGCCTGGCTCTGTCCAGACCACCCGCAGTTGTGCCAGCCAATGGCAGCTGTTCAAACAATGCAAGGTGGGTTCGGAAGACGCGGTACGTACCGCAGCAGCTCCGGTCTGGCTGGCTCGGATCATCTGCGTTTTTGCGCTAAGAAATTTCCCGCCCGTGGCAGACGGACGAGCTTCTTGCGACGACTCGACCACGCAATTGGATTCTGTATGCCAGGCAGGATACCATGACGATCCAGGCATTGAAGACGGTGTCCAAGGGCCAGGTATGAACTCTCCGGCTGTTCGCGATCTGCTGCAACGACTGACAACTCGGCAGAATGGCCTTGGCTCATTCATCCTCCAATGCAAGAAGTTGGACTTCCACTACTGCGACTGGGCTGGTAGCTCCAAGGGCATGAAGTAGGTAAACTTTGGGTTCTTGACGTGTTACATGCATACTGATATTCTCCTCCAGCGGATTTATCAAGTCTCAGCTCCCCAAATTCGCCAAGGCCCACCCCCAGATCGAGTTCACCGTGTCGCCCCGTCCCGCGAAGCATCCCATGATTGTCGGCCACTACATCAATGGCCGCGAGAAGGCCGTGTGTGTGCGAAACATGGAGCCCTTGGAGATCTTGAAGAAGGCCGAACTGCTGCGTGATGCCAGCGGAGAGAAGCTGAAGAGGACGAGCAAGCCTGTCACGAGTATCAACGCCAGTGTTAGAGGTGTATGGTCACCGTACCATGGCAACGGCATGGCTGTATAAATACCTACGAAAACATTTACGACATCTCTTTGGAAAGCATGTAAAACTATGATCGGGGGCAGGCGTGCATAGGAGGAAAAGACAGCATGACATGTTTGTTGCTTGTAAAATATCACCCGAACGGGATGGGGAACGAGTGCCCCCTGAAAGCACTCGAAATGCAGATTTCCCAACGCTCACAGATGATGCTTGATTACAGACGCGTGTGTGGGTATATTGAATTTGATTTTCTTCTCTACTACCTCAGGGACTACGAAAGGTTTGGTTTTTTCGTTACTTCTTGTCCTGAGCTACCCAAGCCATTACGAGGCCATGTTCAAGCGTTCATCATCATCACGTATGTTCTATTTAGGGATTTACTGCTTGGCGTTGACAATGTCGACGACTATATTGTGTCAGTGCATGGATGTTAATTGCAGCGAAGGGAGTACTCACAGCCGGGCTTCAAGCTGGCACCGCCAACCAGGAAACCGTCAATATCCTTCTCCTTGGCCAGGTCCTTGCAGTTCTTCTCGTTGACACTGCCACCGTACAGGATGCGGGTCTCCTCGGCGACCTTGTCGCTGACGTTCTTGGCGAGCCAAGCGCGGATGGCGGCGTGAACCTCCTGGGCCTGCTCGGTGGTGGCAACCTTGCCGGTGCCAATGGCCCAGATGGGCTCGTAGGCGACGACGACCTTGGACCAGTCCTTGATGGCGGCGTTGAGGGCAGCAAGCTGCTTGCTGACGACGTCGACGGTGGTGCCAGCCTCGCGCTCCTCAAGGGACTCACCGCAGCACCAGATGGCACCAACGCCGTTCTCGGTGGCGTACTTGGTCTTGGAGGCAACAACCTCGTCGGACTCCTTCAGGATGGTACGGCGCTCAGAGTGGCCGAGGATGGCCCAGTTGATGTTGCTATCCTTGAGCTGGGCAACGGAGATCTCGCCAGTGAAGGCACCGTCGGGCTTGTCGAAGACGTTCTGGGCGGCGACCTCAACGTCCTTGCGGAGGAGCTCACGGGTGAGCTGGAGGTAGATGGCAGGAGGGGAGACGACGACCTCTGTGGGCTTATTATTAGCTGCAATGTCTTCTTCTTCCTGTGCTCCGAGTTGGAGCAAGTGGGCAAGTACCAGTGTTGGGGTCGAGGGTGGCGCCGTTCAGGTTCTCGACAATCTTCTTGATGGACGACACAGAGCCGTTCCTACCGAGCGCAAAGCATAACGTGTTAGCCTACGATGTGGTGCTGGCTGATACCGGAGCTTCCATTCCCTCTCCCTCCATTTGTCGTCTCCCACTCGGAATGGGGGGAGGGGGGTGTGCTGCAGGATGTCCGATGAACCCCGCCAACGAAGAGACTTACATCTTGAAGTTGCCGCCGACGAAGAACTTGCGAGCCATGTTGGGCAATTGAAGGTATCTGATGATTCTAGGGAGAATAGTGAAGCTTCGGGAGTCTGAAGGACAGTTCAGAAAGATCGGATCACGACTGGAGGTGTAAATGACGCAGGACAGGTTTTGGCAGGTAGCTCGTCGTAACAGTAAAAAGACCTCAGGGTTGGGTCACGTCAAACCTGGAAAGCTCCAGCGCGAGGTGGGTTACCTTACCTGACCTGCGCTTGATGGAGGGGCAAGGAGGGGGGCTTTTTCGCAGGTGCAGGAGGGGCAGTGGCACGCTGTCACGGCACCTCACAGCGCCTGCAGCACCAGAATCAGCAGTTCCGGTGGGGCTCCCAGCGGCTCCGATCTGGCCCGGGGCCTGCACCCGCCCCGCACTCAACCTCACTTTCTCACTGGGTGACCTGAGCGGCCGGTCGCCGTGGGCTGAGACTGTCCTCCAACAACCAGTGCCCCTCAACACTTTTTTGTGCCCAGTCGGTCCGGTACTTTCCCCTTTACCCTGGACGCCAAGCTACTACTCCAAGAATCCAATCGGAAGTCTTGTTGCTCATGTCAACGACAGCTACCTCATCGGGGAGCGCATGGTCAGGTTTGGCTAGTCCGTGTCTATCATCGAGACACTGGGTGACTCGTCTGGGTGATCGCCTTGAGACCTGGTCATCATCGTGAAATCCACCAACATCACAGGTTGGCTTCAGATATCCGCAGCATCGTTGTTGTCAGACTCCATGGTCAGTAAACACACGTTGCTTCTCATGCACTGTTGCCAGAATCCGGCCATTGTCGAGTTCACTGCATTTCTGTGAGGTAAAGACCTCGGGTTGATTCTGCGTGGCCCTGTTTCTCCCGATTACACGGCTACTCTGCAATTCACATCGCCATACCTCGGCAATCATTCGCCAGTAATTTTACGCGTGTTCAAAGAGACAGCTGCTCTACTGCCGACCTAGCCAAACGAACTCCATCAACAGCTTGACAATCTGGAACCCGCGACAACTACCAAAACGCCAGAGAGGAAACACCAGGCCTGTCATATCCACCCGATGGCCCTTTTCTGCTCGTGTGCATTCACTCAGATCTTCGTCTACCTGTCACCGCACTCATTCCGCGTTGTAGCATACCGGCTTTCCAAAAGAAACACCTGAGGCGGGCTGCGGACCTGGACAGGTTTTCTCTTTCCCCGGTTTGGGATAGAATTCACACCGTAACAGTTCGAAAAAGCAAACCTAGCCACAACTGATCGCCCGCCTAACTGTCATCCTGTCCAGGACCCATGCCCCGGGGACACAGATCTCTGGCTGACTTGCACAGCTTCGTATCCATGCCGATGGATCCAAGAAAAAGAAAGCTTTCGTTGAAGTCCAGCCCCTGCTGGAGACCGTGCCCGACTTCATTCTTGCTGTTCCAGCTCAAATTTTTCTTCGTCTTGCTTGAAAAGTCTCAGCTCGGACCAGCGCATTGTGTGTTCTCGTGTTATACAATGTCCAACGATATGGTGTTGGATCTGATTTGTGAGTTGAGTAGTATTTTCGCGAGTGTTGGTCCTACACTTTTGAACAATTTACTCCTAAAGAGGGATCCAATGAGACCATCTGGGTCACTGTTGACTAGCAGTCGATTGAGGGTCAGAAATGATGACCCAGCTATTAAGAAACCCGTCACCTCTGAGGTTGGCTGGTAACCCGGCCCGGTTTTCTCATTCGTCTGACTGACAACGCTGGACAGGGCATTTTACAAGAGGTTTTGGTTGCCAGCGAATAGGTGGTTCTCCGCATTTGGCACCTCGGAGTTTGCTGAAGGAAGAGATGACTTTCAGACCTGACGGCATAGCCACCAAACCCCTTATCAGCATCGGCAGAGGTTCGACTCCTGTCTTTGAGTCCTAGAAAACAACACGTCCATGATGGCAATCAGAACCGAATCCCCCTCAATACTCGACGTCAAAGCCATGTCAGGATGGTGGCCTTGCACAAGAGATGAGCATGACAGTGCTTGGCTACCCATGAGGCCGCCAGTGTAAGTGAACAGCATCTTAGCCTACTGTACTTGAAATGTGATGGCTTCGTCATGAGACGGGCAGCAAACGTGATATACACGTTTCATCCACCTCTACCGGGGCTATTCATCACGAATCTGCCCGAGACATCACGGTCTGTGGCAACCTGGGGCAAGATGATGACCAGGCGTTCTAGATGTCCGGCATCCCACTCAAGATGGGTCCTTCACAGCTTCCAAACCCAGCAGACGAACAGACAGGGCGATATGAGTGAACCCATGTCGTGTGTCGTCCTGATTAGGCCGGTCACTTAAGTAACCGGGGGCGCAGCCGATGGAAGGCCAGACACACGTGGTGGCGTTGAACCCAGTCCAATCTCTGGGCCCAATCGCATCCTCAGTATCCAGGATTCAGGTGCGGTTCTTGGCGCTCATGGCTTTTTGACAGTACGAATAGGCGAGGGAGGTCGGAGGCGGGCGGCCGGGAGACGTTGATTATTCCATGATGTCGTCGACAAAATGACAGATACATTGGGTCCAAGCTGCGAGCAACAGAGCTCATTCGCCGATGGTGGAGAACCCCAGTTCGCGGGATGTCGATTGAAACGGCTTCTCGCAGAGGTGGACTCGGAAACAGTCGAGAAACAGTCTCTTAGCCGAGGCGGTCACTCAAGAATCGGGCATGATGGCAAATCACTAGGTCGAGATCGATGAGGCCTGCTCTACCCCATGCGAGGGACTTGGCCGCGGAAGAGTGGGTGTCAACTAGTCCGAAAGTCACATAGCGCGATTGCCCCTTCTTGACTCACTCTCATATGGATCCCTGGACACATGAACGCCTTCTCATGAAATGAGCTGCTTGAGAGGAAAGAAACACTAACATCAAAGCACCCCAGGGGCTGACGGGAAGAGTCGTCCCGTTGATGACTAAGAGGCAGGAGCAGTGGACGAAGTGGGGATGGGCACCCCCTGTGAAGCCAACCGCATCTTTTCGACAACATTCTTGCAACGACTTGTCAATCCTCCGTCAACAACGCTACTTCACGTCACTATGTGCCATCCTGTACTACCCGCTGCCATGCAGGGCCGTATGCGCACTTCTCTAGCATTGCAACCACGGCTACCCTGGTTTCTGTCGTTCGTCAGATAAGGTAGCATTCAAACACCACTTCTTCATGGAAGAGTCGAGATCCGATGTGATAGGGACCCCGACCTGACAGGCTCAGCCCCAAGGGCTGCCGTTTCGCGGGGCACATTTTGACAAACCAACGGCTGGAATGGTCCGTTTATGGACTTGCTGGCCGGCTATCCAGGATGTCGAAGCCAAACGGTCGAAAAATCGAATGGGCCTGTCGTGTTCACAGCATCCTCAGACGCGTTCGGTTTGACAATCCCCTCGCTCGGCCGTCAATGCGCGTCGACGAACCCAAAACCCGTGCGTCCTGCCAAGCTTCAAACAACTCTCCGGAAGAGCGCCAATGAAGGTGGAGAATCCCGAAGACGGCACGGCTTCGAAAACGACTGGCCAATTTTACTCCCCAGGCACAAACGTTTCTTGATTCTCGACCAGCAAAGACATGTCTCCTCCACGTTGAAGTCTAGGTACAACCAACACACCACACCGCCCCTGGCTTCGATGACCACCATCACAATCTGCAGTGCCACCATCACTGCGACAGGGCCTGGATGAGGGGCCTTGCAGGCGCTTTGTGGTGGGAGCAACCTGTTTTCACTCGGCGGAAGATGTTGTTGGTCAACCACAATGCCACAATGCCAATGTCTTTCTTCCCGGCCTCCCTTATCATGATCGTGGCTATTGCGCATGATGTTGGCCATCATGGATCAAGTTTTGACACCGCCCACATGCAGGCCTAGCTGCTTTGGCAGCTGTCTACCGGTAGCTGCGTCCAGCTCCCGCCGTGTCAGCGGCATTTCCATCCCGGTTGTTCAACTCTAGCTCGGCCTCCAGACTCGCAACACGCTAGTCGGGCGTTGAGCCTCCTCTAAGGCCAAGCGGACCTAGCCGCAAGATCAACGGTAGGGCTGGGGGCTCACTGTTCCCGCCCTCACCATGAACGGCGCTGAGAAGATATGCGACGCTGTGACAGACTATGACTTACGCAAAGAAGCAAGGCGCCAAAGTCTGCTTTGTCTACCCAGCTTTCCTCACACAGACTTGCAACCGGCCAAGGTGCCGCTGGATCCACGGAGTTGCATCCGTTGCTCCCTTTCCAGCACCGCCCCCAAGGATATCCAATAGTCTGAGGGAGACAACACGATACAACACCACCGGTTCCTCATGAGAACCCCAGTTCAAGTCGTCAGTGCGTCCTTGAGAATGTCTCGCCAAATGGCAACGTTTTTTTTGCGATTCCCTGCAGCGATGCTCAGGGTTGAGTGGGCTAACGGTCTAGGGTTGGGAAGATATATTGGCCAGAGCGCGCATCATCATGTTGATGTCACAGCCGTGGATATGCTTTCTCACTGCGTCCGTCTGTTGATTAAGCTTAGGCACGGTTACCAACGCTGAAGGCTGTTTTTTGCCCTTCCCATTGAATTTGCCCGGCCTTCTCGTCCCGTCTCTCATTCGTCCCCGCGTGTCTTCGGGCCACAGTTGCCGCCGTGAGGGGAAGAATAAGGACGCTCCCCTTTCCACGTCCATGCTACGTCTACGGCACCGTTGATCCCCTGTCTACTGCTCACACGATGTTCACGACATCGACGATATGAGGATCCCGCCGCCAGAAGTAATACTCAGTTGGCCGCCACCGCGTTACGATGACCCCGAAACCAGAGGCCCGGCCAACCAGATCGTCTCTCTCATCCTCCTGGCCATCGCTACAGTTATCATCGCCATCCGGACATACACGCGAAAATGTATCACGAACGGATTCGGCTGGGACGATATGCTCGTCATCCTCGCCTACATCCCCGCCGCAGCGTT
The DNA here is from genome assembly GCA_027406005.1 of Colletotrichum horii. Taxonomy (NCBI): domain Eukaryota; kingdom Fungi; phylum Ascomycota; class Sordariomycetes; order Glomerellales; family Glomerellaceae; genus Colletotrichum; species Colletotrichum horii. The sequence goes on along the minus strand of JANVYB010000001.1, from coordinate 2,596,664 downwards.
CGTGGTCGTAGGGATGATATCTATGGATCGATATGGCTGGGGACGACACGTATGGGATGTGCCCATCGACAAATTCACGGGGTCTTTGCAGATGGGACTCGCTAGCCAGATCCTCTTCGACTTGACTACAAGTTTTACGAAGCTGTCTATGCTCGCATTGGTGTACCGAATCGCCCACGAAGCCTCTCGCAAGTTCAGCCTCCTGGTCATCGGCCTAGGGGTGTTTATATCCATTAATTGCGTTGTGTTTATGATGGTGGCCATGTTACAATGCCGGTATGTAGGCTATGGAGGCTCCACAACCCGCAAGACTGACTCTCTGTAGGCCTCTTTCTCAATACTGGACGCTTTCAGCTGAGCCTCAGAACTGTATCAACGAGGCAGCACACCTCCTCGTTGCCAGTATCATCAATACCGCGACCGACTTCGCCGTGGTCCTGCTACCACTGGCTCTAGTCCGTATTGTCTACAAGAACAAGCTCTCTTCTAGACAGATGATCATTGTCAACCTCCTTTTCGGTGCCGGTTTCCTTGCGTGCTTCGCCGGCATTGCTCGCACTTACTTTACGTGGATCATGACCACGGAACCGGATGTTACCTGGAACGCCTGGATGAACTGGCTCATGTCATCACTCGAGCTATTCCTTGGAATCATCTGCACCAGCATCCCATCAACCAAGCCATTCTTCAACCGGTACCTTCCCAGACTGCTGGCCTCAAGGTCTCGCAAGTCACAGCCTACCAGCGTACCATTACCCACCGATAAAGCAACAAAGGGTTCCCAAGGGGGCAGCCAGTTATCCTTCGACTCGGATCTGGAGGATGCCATACCCATGGGATCCCAAACATCAACACCAACTACGACGGTCAAGCGCTTCAGCGAAGCGACGTTAAATAAGCCTTTGCCGGCTGTCAAGAAGAACTCCGTCTATACCATCAAAATCCAGCTGGATGAAGCCAGCCTCAGCCCCGCGGACAGGAGAGATCGCGCGCTGAACCAGATCACCCCAACAGCCCCCGCTCCAACGATACACAACTTTAGCAGGCCAAAAGTTCTTCACACGAGGAGCACATCGGAGCCTCACAGCGTACACCGCTTGAGCACCGAGTATGTCCACGACTCGTATCGTCACAGTCAAAACCTGGATGATTCGGATAGCAACTACCGGCAGAGCATTGACGACCTCGAAGCCGGTCGTTACAGCTCCTACGACCGCCAGAGCTTTGCGGCGTCTACGAGAAACCTTACCGGCGCCACGGCGACGAAAGGCCACGCCAAAAACCCGTCCGTCGGCACTTTTGGGGGCTGATTTCGGCAGCGAAGCTTCTTTTCGGTGTGCCAGAGAGCGAAGGTGGTGGCGTGTGTTGCAGCAGCAGACGGACGGGAAGAGGGACCCATCAAACATGGTTTGAGGCTTTCTAACGCCGTCCTGCCGGCGTTTACTTTTTTTTTCTTTTCTTCATGAGATGGGATACGGCGGCTACACTTGCAGCTTATGATACACCCACATGCACACACACCGTCTGCTGGATGGCAAAAAGGCGGCAGTTCCTGCATCTCATTTCCTTTTTTGTACATTCTTATACATTTTAGCTTTTCGGGAGCCAGACCCGAACCTTAGTTACGACGTCTACGACCAATAATACACAACAGACTGTAGTACTTAGAGTCACTGTTGGTTTTGCCAATCTGCCCTTGTGCCCTACCATCTCTACCACGCCTGACTCCGGATAACTCTAATCACTCCAAACATCTCAAATTGCCTGAACTCTGGGAAAGCTTGACCCTATCTCCGGCCCAGGTCCCAGACGGTCTTCCCCCCAATGGGAATCAACCTTTCGCTCTTCGCTGTTGCGCCGTCCGCCCCGCGGTTAGAGGACAGAGAGAGAGCAGACCGGGGATGATGCGTGTCGGTGGGTAGTCCCGATGGCGGCCGACAAACATGCTTCCAGGACGAGGGGCCGTTGAACCCGTCCCCCCGTCCACCCACCCCTTGTTATCAACTCATGACTTGCTTCTATCGAAGGCACCACCTGCGGATAAGCTTCCTTTAGCACAATCCACTGGAGCCATCCCGATTTAGCGGCCCCGTTCTTTCACCGCAATCGAAAGCTCTCCATCTTCCCCCACATCCTTATTCCCCTCCAAGCCGTCGTTAGATCCATGTCGATCCAAGCCATCAAGCCTTCCCTCCCTGCAGACGCCTTCATGATGGCGTGCAACCGTCCCGCTCATTAAGCAAAAGGTGACTGCAAAGCAGCTCCAAAGTCCCGTCAACGTCCCGCTGCAGAGCTACACTCTGTCGCGCACAAGTCAGTCCACATCCACGTGCCCGCCAAGTTTTCCTCAAGCATGCCTGCCCGCTGCCGCCATGGCCGCCTTTTCAGATATCGAAGCTTGAGAGGGGTTTTCTCTCACCTTGCTGACTGCGCAGTGCACAGGCGGTCCAAGAAACAAACCCACATGCATTAGATGCCAAGGGAGGAAAGACGATACCGCAGTAGAGAGGAGGTGGGAAAAGTGAATCTGCGAGGCTACTGCCAGGCACAGACGTGGCTGGGCAGACAAGACATTTGCTTGATTGCCAAATCTGCCTCCCTCCCCCCTTCTCCTGGTCCTACTCGCTCATTGCTAAGCGGTAACGACGAACAATGCAAGAAATAGACTTGGCCGCTACTGCAGGCACAGACTGCGACGGCACCCAACACAAGCACGGACAGAAACATTGCCAGTCCCAGCGAATAGACTTGACTGCCAACATGCATCGGGCCTTCTCAACGGCGATGATCCGGGTCAGTCGGAGGGGGTCTGGCTCCCTTGGCTACGTGCAACAGCAAACCCAAAGAAAACAAATTGACCTTTAGCGACTATATTCATATCAAAAACGGGAAACCAATCAGTGTAATCATCAGCTAATTTGAGTGATCGTCGCTTCACGACGCTCTTGACACAACCCAAACCCTCCCCCCTCCACGCGCGCTTGCCTTCATCGCCTCCCCCTCTCCCTCCTACACCGTCTTATTACCCCTCTTTCTGGGAGGGGTGGAGGGGAAGGGGCAACGGGGGAAGAAAGTCATCCGTTCTTCAACGTCCGTCTGTTCTGATCTTCGGGCATCCGCATACGCCCACCACCTAGCGCATCTCACAAAAGCATCGAGATGGCTCAGGCATTCTCATCCTTCGTTAGACCGTTTGGCCTGATCTCGATTCCCCCGTTGGTTGGCATCTCGTGCTTCTTCTTCTCTCTGCTGAACAACGAACGACGCCGCCGTTTCGAACAACACTGACTTGCCCGAAATCCCATTTCTCTCTCTGTTTCTGCTTTCCCATCATCTCGTGGTGCGTGACTGTGGCGTGCACTCTCTACTCATGCCACCTCGGCCCTCCTACCATCTTCATCTCCTCTTCACAAGCCAAGACGGGGGCCGTCATCCGAAGCATAGGTCGTATAGATTGTTGAACAGATAGCCAGCAAACCCCCCAAGGACTCTCACCTAAGCAGAAAAGTAGCAGCAGCGCGGGGGGTAACAGATCAGCTACCGGGTATCTGATGAAAACTCCTAAAAGATGGTTCATAGTTGGAAAAGTCATCGAGATGTCCCTCTTCCAAGCCCGGCTAATGAGGGAACCCGAAGGTGGGACGCTCGACATTGAGATTCACCGACAAGACGTCCGATCCGTAGCCATCTCCAACCGCGTAATCCGCCCAAGCAGATGACCTTCGCCGAGAATTGCTCTCTCCCGTTGATCCTGTAAGAAGCGCCGAATGAATTGGGGCACCTCCGGCTTGGTTCAGACTTCCCGTCTCCCCATTTAACCCCCATTTTGACAGACGGCGCCGAGAAACCACAGCGGCGAGCGATAAAGGTCGTCATCACCAACCGTCAGCAGCCATCATCACCAAACCCCAGTAGCCGCGCCATCTCGATGAGACGAGAAAGTTGCGCCGTGTACCTAGGATGGGAAAACGGCGGGCCCCAATCAAAGGTAGATAACGGCGACGGTTGCTGGACGTTGGCCCGATTAACATGCTGCGTGCCCCTGATACCCCTTTTTATGGGAAAAGGTCTATTTGGTCGGAGGATGTGGTGGGTGTTGGTGTTGGTAGGGATGGCATGATTGCAGGCCGAAGGGAAGGGAAGGTAAGTACAGATACCTCCGCCAGGAGAGAGATGCTCACCTGCGAAGGAGATCAGCAAGAAGACGGGAGAGCAGAAGCGTAGGGAGGGGGAGGCAGAGACCTCAGTGGTTGGCACGAGAGACATGCCTGGGAGCTCGGACTGGGCAAGCAAGCCTTTCACACGCTGCTGCTGCACGACATCGTCCCAAGCTCATGGATGAGGTTTTACTAAAGAAAGTCAATGTGCAAGTCGGACTATGGCATCTCAAGTGCCATTATTAATTGCCGACAACCTTGTTACCAAGGTTGACTACAGTCTCAAGAGCGAGGATATCACGATACAAGGCTTGATGTAGATTTTCGACAGTGTTTTGCTTTCTTAGCTCTCTGAATCTCCCTTTTCTCCAAAGGTTTGAACAATTCTAGTCTCTGTACATGATATCCTCCTAAATATGTGTCCCTCCTAATGTATCCTTCCCGAGCTCGACGCTGTTCGTCGGACTTCGCCCTCAAATCGAGGGGTGTCTTCAAAAGTACAATTTCTGTTGTGTCGAGCTGCGAGCTCTTACATGACTTTGATGTCTCTTCTAATGCGATCCTTGAACAAGACTGAAAAGCAGCAAAAACAAAAATTCAGCAGACCTCTCCCATCATGTCGGTCTGTCTCTCTCTCCGCCATTCGCGGCTTGGCGTTTACCAGAGCATCATCCTTTGCTCGCGAGTACTCCTTTTGTGTGTTCCATGGCTTCAATGCTCCTGGGAAATCCGTAGCCTGGCGGCTTGTGTAAACACTGTCCATCCGGCTTTGTGGCTTGTCCGTAAAGGGGGTCGATGAAGTATATCTCATGGTGGACACACGAGTCACTCGTGAAGAGTCCGATATCTCCAGGTAGTAATCAGCAGCGACGATCCTCACCCTACGAGGATCGGCGCGCTGTAGATGACGAGCCCGATGCACTTGCATCTGTGGCTGATGGCAATCCAGTGTTGTAACATTTTATGTCTGTAAGCGTCACAGGTCAGTGGATTGCGTCTTGCATTTGTTGTGTAGTAACGGGCTTTTACGGACCAAAAAGTATTTGATTCATCCGGCCTGGACGAAGTTTGCGTGGAAGGGAGCCTGCTGGGGGCTCAGGGTCTGTCCGATCTTTCCCATGGCAGAGAGGTGGTTGTGAGCATCCTTGATGAGCTGGAGGTTCTTGACATCCTCGGGCTGGGTGAAGCCACGGACGAGGTCCTCCAAGGCCTGGCGGTGGGACATCCACTCGTCAATAAGAGGCTTGGTAGACTGCTCCTCCTTGATGGCTGCCTCGACGATGGCAGCCTTGGCAGTGACCTTGCGGGAGGCAGGGGCAGGAGCAGCCTTGGGCGCATCCTTGCGCTTGCGGCCCTTGGCGACCTGTTGGCCGCTGGAAGCGGTGGTAGGAGATCCGGGGACACCGTTGTCATTGTGGACACGGCGCATGTGGTCCTTGAGGTTCCATTGGCGGGGGAATCCATTGCCAGGCATAGCACGATCGCATCCATCGTAGGAGCACAGGAAGGGCTTGTCACCGTGGCCGTGCATGGCGTGAGCCTCACGCTCGTGACGGAGAAGACAGGCAGTGGAGGAGAAGCGAGCGTTCTCGCAGGACTCAATCTTGCAGCGGTAGGGCTTCAAGTGAGAGTCGACAAACTTGCTGTAGAAGGGAAAGACGCGAACGTTAGTCATGCAATAGGAAAAGGGACATGTCGGCAAGTTTCCAAAAAGGTTCGACTCACTCATAGTTGCACTTGAGCTTCTCGGGCTTGTGGTTGCAGCTGGATTCTCCCTCCCAGGGGCAGTGAAACAGGCCATCGGCCTGAGGAGTGGCGTTCTTGTAGAGAGGGTGGTCCCGGGCAGAGTCACCGTCGTTGGTGTTGCGGCGGCTAGGGAAAGCCGGAGGCAGAGCGGCGTCACCGACGATAGTGAGGACGCTTCCAGAGAGTTCATCGCCCATGAGCTCAGGGCCAAACTTGCCGTTGGCGCTGTAGATTGATGCCGAGTCAGAGGCTTGCTCGAGGGAGCAGCTGATCTGAGGAACATACCTAGGAGACTGGCTCTGAATGATGGGAGAAACGTGCTCCGAGTGGGAAGGCGAAGACATGAGAGGGGCGGACAGCCACAGCTCCTCAGGGGTCTGAGCAGGAGAAGACAACTGGGATTCCGGGGGACTGAAAGAGTTCCAGGAGGCAGAAGGAGAGTGAGCTCCAAGGCTGGAGTCAGGGTCCAGCTGCATCTGAGCAGGCACGACGTGCATAGTCATGTCCGTCTGGGATGGAAGGCCATCCACAATTCCGAGTTCCATGGAGTTAAACCACTGAGACGAGACGGCGCCCGTGTCCGATTCCAGGAAGTAAGAGTTCACGTCCATCAATTGGCCGTTGTTCTGAGGTCCGTAGACAGTAGCATTACCCGTAATGTCCATGGAGGACAGTTGCGCAGATACTTGAGATGACGCAGAAGAAGTCATTCTGGGTCTGGCCTTGGGAGATGTGATCTTGGAGATTCTGTGTTGCTTGCGGCTTCCAGTGGAACTCCTTGAAGTTCCCCGCCTCATCGGCTCGCCACCGACAGGCGCCACGGTCGTGGCAGGTGCGCGAGCAGTCCACTTGCTCTGAAGGTCCTCAACGGCTTGTCCTTGTCCTCGGGGCGTAATGTGGCCTTCAACTTGGAAAGAAAAGTCCTCGGAGTCTCCCGGGTGGGCAGATCCGTTGTCTGAGAAGTCTTGGAAGTTCTGTGCACCTTCTCCTGTCGTTTCCCACGAACCACTCAAGGGGTCCGATGGTCCTGTTTGAGAAGAAAAGGAAAACATTCCTGAGGGTACCATGCCGGCGTGGAAGAAGCTGTAGTCGCTGAAGGGGAGGTTAGTGTGCTGTTTCACCACTAATCTTTGAAGATACAAAACAAGAAATGAAAAAACATCTCAACATGGCACAACTTTGTTCCTGTAGCACCCATCACGTTAGCTGTCGTTGCTTTGTCTCACAGGTTTCGGGTTTCGTGTTGACAGACCAAGTGAGCACAGATCATATAGATCAAGCCAGGATGTATCATGTAGTCCAGTGTGTCAAAGTGGTGGTCGATCCAGTTGATAGTCCGGTAGGTAAACAAATGAAAGTCCTTTGCGGCCTAGTACATGTTCGAGTGTCGACCTTGTTCTCCAGGCATCCCAGGCATGGGTCTTGGTTCGGTCAAATAATACTACCCACAGCGGAGGTCGAAGTGGGAAAAGTTCACTAATCTCCTGAGGCCGGGTTGTGTTGTCTGATTCAATTGGGTTCCTTGGGTTGATATGAAGAATCCTTGGGTTGAAATCCAGCTGAAGTAACAAGTCCGTTGATATGTGGTAGAGGGTCGAGACAAAGCCCACAAGGCTGGAAGCCAGGGTCGAAGAAGTCCGCAGATCAGAAACAGAATCGAAGCAAAGGGAAATCCATGAACAGAAGAGACGGGACCAGCCATGTGGGTGCAAGGAGCGATAAGCGTTGGTCCATATCGGGTGACCAGCATAAGCTGAATTAAGCTATGACTGGGTGACGGGGAAAACAAACACGGAGTGTTTATTTCAGCGTACGTCCTAGGGATCCGATCCAAATGCGAGACCGGGCAGTCTCTGATCTCGGGCGAGACCTTGTCCACAAATCCAGGGAGTTAAAAAAAATCCACGGTTCTCAAGGGAAAGCCAGTCATAGAAATCCGGTTCTCGCGAAACGTCCAACGGGTCCATGTCGCTGCAAAATCCTGATTCGTCGGCAGGCCATACTAACCGTGGTATAAAGTGATGATAGATAATTCTTGTGTGATGACCGTCCGGTTTGGCAAAGTGCTTGGGACGAGGCCCAAGCACACCGGTCTCCATCCAGTTGGCAAGTCAAGCAGGTATTCCAGGGAATAAGTGTCCGGGCAAGAGAGAGAAAGTCCTGGCAAGTATCCTCGGATGAAGTCCTGGGCTGAAGAATCCTGGGTCGAAATGTCCTGTATGAAAAAGGCCTCCATGGCCGGCGAGATCTGAGAAGCATACGCAATGAAACAAACATGACTTTCGCAGTACAGGATTTCAAAAAGACAATGGACCACCCTGGGAACAGAGAAAGAAAAGACAATACCTAGAAGGTGTGTGGACGTCGTCCAGGTCAAGGTTGTAGCCAGGCATATCCGGGCGCGGAACAACAAGAGCAGTCATTGATTCCTTGGGTTGTATATCATGCAATCCAGGGCAGGTAGTCAACTCGGATGAGCTGTATCGGTGTGAAGAATAACAAGAGCGATAACCCGGACGGGCAGCTGCTTGCAGAGTTCCTGTGGAATGGGAGGTCGAGTTGGTGTCGTGTGGGATGATCCTTGGGTGGCAAGATGGGGAAGATCTTTTTTGACCTTCTGTGTAGGGTTGCTGTTGTGTAAGGGTTGGAAGGGATGTAGGCGGGTAGAAAAAGAGAAATTGGCGGCTGTTGGGTTGCCAAAAGGATCAGCTTTGCAGTAGGCAGAATGCTTGGGCAGGAATGTTCTTGCGGGTTGGGTTGAAAAGAAGGGAAGAGAAACGACGTTGGACAGGGAGAGAGGGGGTCAGCGGGTTTTAATGTTGCAGGACGAAGACGAAGGCTTCTGAGAGCACAGCAGAAGCGAACGAACGAGATGAGGTTTGCGAGGGGGTCGGTCGGGGAGGGGAGGATTCGGGGTGGACTCCACGTCGTGCGTGCCATGCTGCATGCCCTGCTGGCATCCACAATCCCTGTTCCCGAAGCATTGGCACCTTTCATTCTGCAGGGCGGATGTGCTTGATGTGCCAGGCCAAGAAACCACCATCACATACGTGCGCAGCATGCAATGATACGTATGGATACGTATTTGGTCTTGATTGTCCACCACTCATTTCCAGCGCCAGCCCGTCTCGCGCGTCTCAATCAGTCTCATTTCGCTGCCGCCGTGTTTATTGAAAGCCGTGTCCTTCCCCTGGCCAGAGTGTCTGGACTCTCGCCATCCAACACAGGCCGACTGGCAGAGAATGCACGTCGAGTGTGTCGTGTTGCTGCTGCCGGCCGTCACAATGGCCGCAGCAGGCCCTCGAGCTATTACATGGCGCTAGCCAACTGGCCTCGTTCTGACTGCTCACTGCACCTGTCATAGGCCCGTTCCGAGTGGAAGTTGGCGGTGACTGGGCCTTCTGCCTTGATTCTGCTGACTTGGACATGGGCCGCGGGTGGACACAGACGACGACCCTGAGCCTATCGCGGTGCGAGGAACCCCTAGTCGTGACGGCCAGGAGGGATTATGGCTGCAACGCCAGCTCATCCGTGCAGCACCCTGATAGTGCTCGGCGGGAAAACGAAGCCAGCCGTGGGCCAGCAGCGAGCCAGAAGGACGCAGAGAAAAGAAAAGAAGGCGGCAGGCTGGACGAGTCGTGACGGGCTAATGCTTGCTTTCTGCGAGTCCTTCATCTTCTCCGCCATCCGCACCACGCGCGGAACTTGCTCGTCCCATCAAGCTGGTGTCTCTGCGTTGCCCTGCCCTGCCTTGCGTTGCGTTGCCCGTCTGCGCGCGTTCCGAATTTCCCATCCCATCCCATCACAAGCCACCCGCCCGTCCCATGCCGTCCCAAAACCCCTATTCCTGCGCCATCCGTCGTAAATGCCTCCCGTTTCCAGTAGGTTCGTCGAGCATCAAAAAAGTCATGGCGCGATTGTGGGCGTATGCTTTGACCCATCAATCAGAGCCGTCTGCTTGAAGATCGAAGCGGCCCACCGGGCACAGGAGGAGAAGGGCGACATGTGTGTCGACGAAAAAAGACGCAGTAGGACGAGCCAGAGCCAATTCGTACTGCATTGGCGTCTGTAGTCGCACCCCAAAGCCGCCGACGCGGGCGGGAACTGCGGAAGCCAGGCCGGCTTGTCAGCCCGTCAGTACCTCGTTCTCGTGTCTTATCGTCGGCCATCAAGCACCGTGTTGCTTGCTCTATTGGCGGCTATGGCTTCACGTGGTAGTCCCGCGTTGGTCTCGACGGCCTTGATAGGGCAAGCTGCAGTCGCTGACACACACCGGTCAACGCTCTCCATCTCGACTTTCCCTCATCCGACAGCAGCACTTTTGGCGTGTCCAACGGCCACTGGTCCGGGGGTCGAGCTGTGGTCGGCCGGCCACTCACCGGCAGCAGCACACCACACCGTAATCACAACACCACCCACCATCTATTAATTGCAGACCACTTTCCTCCACACACGAGACAGCAACGGCCAGACATCAGATGCAAACGCGCTTCGCGACGTGATTAAGCGGTCACTGCCAGCTGGCCTGCTGCTGCTGCTATTACTGAAGCTGCTGCCGCTGGCAAACCGGAAGCGGTCCTCGCCAACCCCTTCGCGACTCTTTTCGCGATAATGCATTTGCGTAGTGCATGAGAAATATGCGGCGTGGGGCCAGGTGGTCACCTTGCGACATTATCCAGCGGTCATGCTCATCGGACTATGATCGAGATGCCGCGACTGCGATGGCTTGTCGTGCGCCGTGATGCGATCCCGAGAATCCGAGTCGACGACCAGTCCATCAGGATAAGCAAGCCGGAGCAGCAGCAGTTGTCGTCCATCTCCGAGTTCCCCGGCTGTGCTGGATGGAAAAGCTGCCCCGAGCTCCACACGCTGTTTGAATAGACGCTGACGGTCTGACAATGGTGAAGCTGGCCGGTCTTGACTTTGAGGCCAGCATGCGGTTGAGACGCGGGGAGCCAGCGTTGAAGGGTCGTCTCATGCGAGATGGCTGAAAAGCTGACGTTGGCAGACACGGGACGAGGGGTGGGGGATTGAGAAACGGGCGACAATGTGCGACGACGGCGCCCGTTGACGAGCGGATGCATTAACGATGGGACGAGACAGCAAGCAGCCTTGGCCATCGAAGCGCAAACAAGAAAGACCACTGGGAAGCAACTGCCTCGATCTCTGCCCTCCCTCCTTCCCCCAGGGCAGGAAACAAGGTTCGACCTCCTCGCCTTCGCTTGCCCCGTCCTGTTGTTCTGCCTCACCTTTCCCACTGGTCATACATATCGAAGACGAGAGGCAGGGAAGCGACGCCAACACTTCCCATGCCGTCCTCACAATTAACCGGAGCTTCCTGCTGACTGCGGGCGGATAGAGCTCCGGCTGTTTCCTCCTGGAAACACCCGACCGCCTTACCGTGACGTTCGTGTGGCCCTAAACAAGCACCCGCAACCTTACCTTAGCCAAGCCACCCGTCTTGATCAACGGCCTCTCAACCACAACCTCTAACCCAACCCTTTCCCGACCAGCTAGCCTCTATCCGTACGTGTCTTATTTTCTCCTATGCCCTCGCCAACAATGCGAGATTCACCCTGATGACGCAAATAATACACGCACCGCCTGCTGCACCAACGCGTACGCATAGAGCAAAGGGGAACAACTCATCGCTCATCTCTGTCCTTAATGCACTTGTATCACACGCCTGAGGAGTGCCTAACTCCTCCTTAACTCAGGGGAAATGCTGATGGTAGCTCCTGGAACCACACGTGATCTACAACTTCCAGCGACAAACAACATCGAGCTACACCACCAATCACCGAAACTTTCTGGAACTTCCACGTACCGACAAAGTTCCGCCGCTGGCTCTCTCCTTCACTGGCACTTGGAGCTGAGGTGGTTGGGAGCTCGCCATCATCCAACCCCTGTCAAGATTTCGCGCCAGCAAAGTCTGTTGCGCTCGTCCCTCGGCAAATGCTCTTGAGGCCCCCCAAATTCCCAGCCAGAGAATGAGGGGATTCGCGAGTCTGGCGATCTCCCCCTGGCAGATTCGACGGCGTGTTACGGATTTTGGAATCGCACTTCGTTTGCTCGGTTTTGTGGGAACTTTTTCACATTTTGGACCATTTACAGTGATTCATTACTTTCGGCCGTCGGACCGCCGAAATACACTACTGCAAATATGGTGAATGTGCGCGCCCGCCGGCCTGGGTGCTTCCGACGCACAGCGCAGATCCAAATCTCGGTGTGCCGGCTATCTGACTCAGTCACCACCACCAACCGTTGTCTCGGGATTCGACGAAATGTTCCTCCGGTATCAAATCCTGATCTTTCGCCAACGCCTCTGTTATCGCAATATCCTCGGATTGAACGACAACCCGATGAAGATGACGTAACGGTGTAAGTGGACGTGTCCCAAAGGGCTTCACCAGTGAGCATGGAAGCGAGACTGGGTGCATGTTAAACAGTACCGCGACCACTCACATCGAGTACATCAGTCTGGGTATGTCGACCTGATATGGCATCTTGCCAGATATCTCGCAGTCGACTCTCGGCATCCGATCCGTCCGTCCACGCAACTTCGGCGAGAGCCGCTTTGGCTTGCTCCCAGTTGCTTAGATGCATCACGGTGCTAGCTAGAGAGAGTTTCGCGGCATACACAGCCTTCCACTTTGCCAGCTGTTGCTTGCCTGTGTCAGTGATGGGCCTGCCTGAATTGGCAATGGCCGCACCAAACATGGCACTCCAGAACCACAGACTCCTACTGAAGGAGCCTGCCACCATCTCTGCCTCCTTATCACAAACGTCATCGATGAGCTGCTCAAGCAGCCAGACCGTCAAGACACAGTCCATCTCGCTGTCGTTTACCGCCATGACGAGGTAGAAAAATGTTGCAATGTAACTCGCGCGGCTGCTCTTAGGATCACCGTTCAACATCGTAGCTATGTTGCGCTCAGGGTCAAAGCCACGGGAGAGTTCCCAGTTGAGATTCTTGGTGTAGTCCTGCCAAAGCAAGTCCGTTGGGGTCTCTGCCCCTTCCCACCAGCCGTATTTTGGTGCCTGCCGCGGGGGTAGGCTCTCCATATCCCATAGCGAGGTGAAGAGCAAGGCGATGATGCTTGGCTGGAAGTCGGCACTGATGGCGTCGTGTATGACGTGGACTTCACCACGGCGTAGACGGTCGCCTGCCCTATATTCATATCAGCCATAGGGATCCAGCAAACCTCCGGAAGATGGACTTGTGTTACATGTCCAGCATCTGCTGCGCCAAGTTTGACCGCATCAGATTGTACCCATTCTTCTGGAGCGTTAACCTGTACAGACCGCGTAGATGTTTGGATGACGCATCAAGGTCCCCAACCGCGCCCTATGGTCCGTCAGCACTGGTTTGACCGCAAGTTGCGGATTTCGAGTCCGGTTTACCTCTGTGAGTGCCAGCGTCGCAATGGCGAAGACAGCAGTGTCGCTGACATCGGTCTCAGACTCTGACAGCTGTTTCTTGGCGAATTCGTATGCTGCTGCCTTGTGGTAGAGAAATGGGACTTTGACATGCTCAAGTGATCCTGTGACCCAAGCCCACTGGCACGCTGCGACTACTAGGCAACCATGAAGCAGACCTGGATGCAACAGAGTCCTCTGAACACTGCCTGACATGTCAGAGCCAACGTCTCGTTTGCAAACAAAGTCGATCACCTACCTGCAAAGATTCTGGCCTCGTTCCACGGGGGTCTGTCCTCTGACATAGAAGTTGGTGACTGGGCCTTTGGTCAGGGAGATTGCATAATGGCAGCGGGCGATATGACTTACATTGATGGAAAAGCCACTGCGACATTTCCGACAGTTGATAGTCGCCGGAGAAGCCGGCGAATGGCTGGTGGGACAGGACGTTGACGAGGCGAGCCGACTGCGCGACCGGGATCAAGGCCGACTCGGACTCGGCCCGAGACTCTGGAGTGGACTCGGCATCAGTGGCGGGGTCGGGGTAGACGCAGTCTTTGCCCGTCTGGAGACAGTTGGTGCTGCGGGTATTGTTAGCCGATTGCTGGGCTTGAGAGGCAGAGTCCGGATCGATCTTTTCATCACAGACATTATCTCCGCCAAGACGGTAGGCATAAACAAAAAGAAAAGGGGGAGGTGTGAAGACAAGGCAGGGAGGGATGTGGAAGGACATACCATAGTGGCTTGCGCTCATCGCAGCGGACGTGACGCTGCTTACATGTCGAGCAGCCGTTTTTGCTACGGCGGTGGAACTTGCGGACTCTGTTCTTAGGGGGCGCCATATCAAGTCCAAGGTACGTTTCGATGTCAATGATGCTCCACGCAGTCCCGGGGGTTAAAGCGACGCCGATTGACCATGCTTGATGAAATGACAACGGTTATGCGGGCCAAATCTCGACTGATCTTGCATGTGCATGAGACCAGGCCGGGGGGTCCAGCGCCGAGGGACAAGTTCGAGATGATGCGGGAGGGAAAATCTCTCGTGATAGGGAGATGGGATCGGAAGACAGGAAGCCTCTGGCCGGAGAACGTGTTTCTTCATTTTATTCAGCCTCCTGCTTGCGGTGCCGGCACGAAGGCGTTGCTGACGATGATGATGATTGGCCTGGGCCGCCAAGCGGAAGTTGCTACACGAGACGTGCATGAAGACACAACCAATGGGAAAGCAAGGAGGTAATCTGGTGGGGTCGCCTCTCGTGACTACCTGACAATTATGTAATTTTGCAAGCTCAAGCCACTTGAACGTTTCCCCGACCTATGTGTGGCTTGGCATCTACTGCATAGTAGACGGGGGAAGCCACAACCTGGAGAAGGGCTGTGTCTCCCTCCGTCTTGGAAACGGAAACTGCTGCTCTCGCTTCAGATGCGAAACCCTAGGAAGGCACGACAGCACGGCACTTCTCTCTTCGCCAGCAGAACTTGCATCTGTCGACCACAGTGTCTTGCTCTTCTCCTCCTCTTCTTCTTCTTCTATTCATCTGATCTCCGAAAACACAGCAGACAGAGAGATGCTCTAATCTAAACACAGCGAACGGTCCACAAGCAATTATCGGCCTCTCCAGGCATCATCTCTGGCATCAGCGTCGACCCTGGTCTGTCAAATTCGTACGCTCAAGCAACGTCCGTGAAATAGTGTTGTTCCATGCTCAAGCATCGAATATCGTCGAACATGCTTCCATTACTGACTGGATCGCTCCGCTTCCATCCACCAGGCACCACCAGGGCCCGTGGCCGTCATTCCAACAACAATCGGATAATTTCTTCCGATCAGGAACCCGCGACGGGGGCGCTCGATTAGGTGTCCAGTGTCGCGCCGGGGTCGAGACAGGGTGCCGAACAACAGATTGCCGCATTGACACCCACGGTAAAAGTGACCGGTCACGCCCCTCCGAATCGCCAGATTTTAAGTGGAACACACCGGCTGTGATTTCGGCCTTGTCATGCGCATTTCGCGGTGCCATGCGTGCCATCCCGGCCTGCTCAATGCCCGCAAACATGGTCTGCCCAAGACATTTTCGCTGTTCGTCTCGGCCGGTCTGGCTCTCGACTCTCCAGACACCGCCGATGGGAACCACGCGAAACAATACTGCAAACCCGACCACCCTGGACCTGTCTCAATGCACAGAGCCAGCAGCTCTCCCTCTGTCTCTCACACACACTCACACACTGCACAGCCTCTCCACCTCAGCGTTTGATGCTTGGTGCTACACTTTCACAGACGGGACGGATGAACTCACTCACTGTCGCCCGCAGAATCCACGGCAGCCTTCTGTCCCGAATTCCTTGAAGGAGAGGAGTCATGTTCGTGGACACAGAACGCGGGGTGAAGGCGCGTTGCGTCCCTCTAACGAATCGTGCGGAGAGCATCTGAGATGTGAGCTGAAAGACAGACGCGCAGTTGATCAATGTGCCAACGCCTAGCGAACAACGTCATCTTAATTTGGCAACATGATCGTCCCGCGGAATCCCCGCAAACCACGAGGCGGCGCTTGACAGCTCATCAAGAGACGAAATAGCTTGTCCAACCCCTCCTCCACCACACGCAATTGTTGGGTTGAGGCGCTCGGTTGCCATTCACTGCACCCTGAGATCGATCAAATCTGTCTCCGCGTACATCATGCACATACAGTACATACCGCAGTACAGAGATTGCCGGCGATCGTCCGACCACCCTCGCTCGCTCTTTGCCCTTGGTTTTCTTGCTCAGTTCGAGTCGTTGAGGTTATCGACAAACTTCCCAGGATACTAGGGTTTACCGAGGCGCACGTCATCCCGCCCTATTCGCCCTGGGGCCTGGTCGGTGGTTGTCGATGTCGAGTCGATGCCACGGACGATAGACGACACTAGTCACTCGCAGCAAGCCGAACGACCGGCCTTCAAACCACAACTGAGTCCCGCCATTGGCCCTCGCTGCCCCCCAAAAAGTGTCCCCCCAATTCACATCTCCAGCCCCATCAACTCCATTTCTGGGATTCTTGGGCCCTGGTTCCCTGCCCCAATACAAGACAAGACAATACCAGCTTCACTTCGCTACGTCAAGGTCAGATCATTCGTCGGTCCAGCACACACTTGTCACCGAGGGCCCCCCAGCTTTTCGTCTCTGTTGCACTGTTCTATTCGAGCTCGACGCCTTGGAAAATTGGCAGCCCGTCAGCAGGACGACTGCCGGATTGTCACTGCGGGCAGAGACACTGGATGCAACACAACCATTGGCTCCATCAACCCCCCTTCTCCCCGGGCTATGTTGAGATGCCTGTGATGCTCGCTGGTCATTGACAGTCCCTGATTCAATGATGCGCCAAAAGCAACTCCAATTCACCAAAGTGGGCATCAAGGCATGGTTGGGCTCGCAAATACAGGCGGTAGCGCGCGTCCCCTTCCCCCTCTTCATAGTATCCGCCGCCGGTGTTTGTTTGTCCAATTTGTGCCCAACCCGGCCTGCTGTCACCGCTTCTTCTCCCGCTAGGTACAACCCTGCACAAATCATCCCATCCGGTACCGAAAAGCTACGCCGACCTTTCGGGCAACAATTCTCCAGCCCAGCAAAGAAAAAGTTTCTGTCACAGCCCAATCGGTGCCCTACTCTACACAATTGGCCCCGTCGACTTCGTCAGGAGTTGGCAGGGCCAATGGCTTTCAAGCGCGAGCCAATACAGCCCGGCCATAAGATTTGTTTTCCATCTGGGGTATTCCTGGTGAGAGGGGCCAACTGTCAAAAAGTCGACCTGGCATCGCGCCAAAATAGAGGGGACAGGAGGGCACCAGCCATCAAAGGGCACGCTGATCTCCCCTCGTTCGCTTACTCGCCTATCCTGTCGTGTTCACCTCGCAAATCCGAAAAGCAAGGCTCGCCAACCAAGGGATGGATGCCAACTTCCAGTAGGGCGGCAACACCGTGGTGAACCCCAATCTATCCCAGGACGCCCGACGGACGAACCTTCTCGACTACAGCGCTTGGCAGTCACGTATCCTCTAGCCTATGCGGCACCCGTCTGCTTGAAACCAAAGGCGTCTCCGTGGTGTTGGTCATTGGGGCGAATGCAAATCTTTACTCGAGTATCGCCGGCTTGCGTCTCTCCTGGTCCCTGCTCACCCTCCGCCTCGACTCTTCCCAACGGACCACCTCCCCTTCAACCCTCAAAACCAGGGATCAACCATTTTCGCCGCCCGGTACCACGCCCCACGAGGAGGGACATCGCAAGCAGACATAAAATGCCTCCATTCCGAACTTAATCATCCACTGTCAGGATCCTGCCCGCTCCCCCATCTTCGTCCATCCCAGGAACTTGTTGGTTTCTTCTTTCCCGTTTTGCTCCAGCAAGACCAGAGAGATTCTTCCACTAACCCCCCTAGTGTCTCTTCACCTAAAGCCTTTCCCGAGCGTCTTATAAGTCACTTAAGGTGCTGTCGTGGAGACAAGTCGTTTCTTGGACCGATCACCTGCTTAACCCCCCAACATCCACACCGCCCTTGCAATCCGACCCGGACTTCTTCAAGGGTACCATCCTGGAACAAGACCGTTTTTGTTATCGTGGATTCCCTTGTGTTTGAGGAGACGTCTTGCCGCATTTTCCCAGGAATACTTGGCCCGAAATCACAGCCCAAGGGACTCTTTTTGGACACCCGGGGCTGACCTGCCCGCCCAAGGACTATTCTTATTTCACGTGGCTTCCATCTCTGGACTTCTTGGAAACCCCCAAGTCTGTTGCTTGATTTCTTTTCTCTACCGTTATGCCCCCGGAAGATATGGCCCAGCCGGATTTTGCCTACAGACCATCAGCCATGTCCAACGGACCGTGGAACTCGACGCGGAGGTACGGACCGTTCCCCAAGTCTCATGACGTCCCCAAAAGGACAGGAGAACTGACCGATGAGAAAAGTTCAATGTACAATGATACATTTCCGCCTGCCGGAGGGTTCGAGAACGGCTACTACCGTTCATCTAGGTAAGAACCAGACGCCGATGCTTTCTATTATCTTTCTTTTCCACGGAGCAACCAAATAACACCGAGCCTTCAAGTGTGTCAACATACTCTCCCGGAGCCAGTAGTTACAACCTCCCGATTGGGACCAATCCTCATGCAGCTGCTGCCGCTGCCGCCCCGGCGTACGGGTCATCACGGCCAGCATCTGGAACATACGGCACCAGTGGTGCCGGTGGTTATGGCTCGTACAAGGGTACGGCCTCGGCCTCCCAGGCCTGGGATCATCAGGAAAGATACTCCCCGACGGACTCAGTCGACGACATCATCGCCTCTCCGAATCTCTCTGATTACTCACTCGAGAACGGAACGGGTGCGACGCCTCCAAACAAGGGAGGCAAAGTGAGTGGGAAGGGTCGGCCTCAACGTCGACCATCGAACCGGGACGAATTCGACGGGCCGCATCAGTTTCTCGCTCGCCCGCCCCCCGAGTACATCGCCATGCAAGAACGCGAACTGCCGCACCTCCCGACGAACTTGCACGTCCAAGAGCAGGATCTGGTTTTGACACAGGTTAACGACCGGCTCTCTCAGTGCGCCTACGACTTCGTTGCGAAATACCAGTTCCCCATTCCCTTGACGCAGGACATGAGACCTGTAGAGCGACCTCAAGACAGGGAATGGACGGAATGGGTTTATCTTCTAAAGCGCTTGGCAACCAAGCGCCGTATCCCGGCCCGTGTTCTGTACAACGGTCAGATCAAGCAGTTCGTCACGATTCTCGAGAACTCGCTAGAGATGCGACACGCAGCCAAGCACCAGAGCCGCCCACTAAAGGACGACCGAAACATCTTACAGCTCATTTCGGCGGGTATCCAGGTAGCCAAGATCCTAAAGGACGCAAGCGCCATGGACTATCTCGACCGATTATACGTTTCTACGGAGAAGCAGATCCAGGATCGCGCGGCAACACGATTCAGAACCTGATCTTGTTCGCCGTGCTTCCTTCACTCTCCACGCACCATTTGCCCCGAATCGGACTTCACAACATCGTTGACCATACCCAACCATGAGACGAGCGATTTGAATTTTCGACGATGAGAAAAAGGGGCCCTGACGATTTATCTACGGAACTTAACGACGGAACTTGAAAGTGTTTATGTTGGAATTTGCAATATGGTAACAGGCGAGGAATCTCCTCATTCCTTAGAGGGGAAAGAAGAGAAAGTGTAGATGACTTGATACGGAACCGGGGGTCGTCACGAACGGACGAGAAGCCCAAACCCCCCTTCAAAAGACACGACCACCACGGAAAGCCCACAGCTAGCTTAGCTCCCTCTCCATCACTTGGCAAGCGGGTGTGTGTCTTGTTTATGTTTATTTGTTTGTATGGAAATGGTAATGATGCTCACATCCATGGTCGGGCAAGCTTTTTGTCACTACTATCACTGCTACTGCTACGAGTCTTGCCGAGAGAGCAAGAGAGAGAGAGAGAAAGAGAAAGAGAAAGACGGACGAGAAGTTATCACCCTACTTCCCCCCCTTACGAATTGGATTCGCAAGCGAAAGGGGCATTTTTGGCATGCCACAGGGAAGCGATGGGCGCTCAGGGTTTGAACATTTGAGGAGACAGACAACCTCTTGTTGTATATCGTTATTATCTTTTGGGTTTTTCCCCTTCCTCTCCCTGTTTCTTCTGTTACTGCACTGCCACGGCGCGTGAAGGGGTCTTGGAGTTTGTCTCAATGATTTTGATACGCTTTACTTATACTGGGGATATCTCCACACACAACAGGGTCGGCTGTTTGATACTACTACTACCACTACTACTCGGTATGCGAGCGCGCTTGTTGGGGAAGCAGAAATTTGGACAGATATCCCTACTAGCCTTTTCTTCCCTCTCTCTTCCTCCCCTCGCTAACGCTTGCTATTTTCTGTAACTGGGTTCGGGGCGGCTTAGATGAATCTTTGGTAGTTTGATATCCCCCTTACAGCCCAGGATTGGGCGTGTGCTTTACTCTACTCTCTCACGTAGCAGCCAAGAATTTTAACTCGAGTATTGTTCATGATGCGGCCCCTGGTGCAAAATGTCGTGAACGTCACCACTTGGCTTCAACGGAAAACAGCGCGCGGCACGGTACTGAACCGTGCGTATCCAGGAAGAAGGGAAGGGGGTAGGGGACGAGAGACAGAGAGAAACGACCAGCGGTCTGCCCCGTCTCCCCCGTATGTGGTAACGGGTCACACCTGCGGAGCGTCGGGGAGAACGGCCAACGTCGTTGGGCTGAAATGAACCGGTGATCATCAGCCGATAGGATCCTGCTTCCGTGCCTGACGGGTGGCTTGGCCTTGGTGGGAGAGACCTGCCAGGGGTTCACTCCTGACGGGGGCACCTGCGATCGCTGGCGGCTTGGTTCCTCTCCTTCGTCTTCTTCCCTCTATGCCCAGCTAAAGAACTGGGGGGTGGATGGACGGAAGCGCCAGTGCTAGGGTTTGAAAGAGACCGTGATGTCGCATCCCGCTTGATGGGTCACCCGGGGAAAGATGGAGGGAGGGGCGAAAATCTGTATGCTACCTACGAAGTATGCGGCATGTCCAGGGGTCTTGCCACTGAAGACAAGTCGCTGCAGAACATGATGTGAACGACTTGGCAAAAGGGTGGGACGAGGACGGAGAGGGTCTTCCGCGCCCGCGAAGCTTCTTAACGCCGCTGCAAGGGCACAAGTAGCCCTCCTCTCCCCCCCTGAAGACTTTACGTCAGGGAGCATAAAGGCCAAAGGGTAGAGTGTTACTATGATGTAGGCAGTTATAGTTTCTGGCGATGGGTTGTAGTAGCATTGTTGGCATCATACTGCGTAGGCCCAACGTCTGGTGGTGGGGACCCTCTGGTGAAGAGGGTGACTGACAAGCAAACGGGCACATGGCAAACGTGGCACCGCATCCTGACCAAGGCGTCTTGACTTACTTTCTTCTCTGCCTTTTTCTGCTTATGGTTTGCTGCCCTTTAAATGCGTCGTCGCCTGCCGGGACGATTTAGATTTCTGCAGGTGAAGGGTGCTTGTATGTACGATAGCCACCAAGTAAAGAAGGTTGAGCCGGGTATCAAGGGTTTCGACCGCAGAAGGGGTGGCAGAATTGATGAAGAACGACAAGAAGCACGGGGCAAGACGAGCGGGATTCTGGAAGAGCGCCAGAGTCCGATAGAAGGCGGTTTCGAATCTTGGCTGACTATGGGTTGAATAAGCAGAGCATGTGGCAGCTAAGGTTTGTGAGTGTGTGCCAGGACAGGACGGGTGTGTGCGCGTTGGGGCCGTGGTTTTTGCGTGGGATGCTTCTATCTTGGGGTACGATTGCCCATTGCGTTGAGGTGAGATCGGGTCGGTAGTAAGCCAAGGCTGCAGGGCATCAGAGCTGCGAGGTGAAGGGGAAGATGGAGAGCATGGGATAAGGGGGTTCGTCCAGGAAGATGGCTAACCTTGAGGAGGGTGGTGCGTGCTTGTCTTATGGCGAACGGTGAGGGTGTCGTGCCAAGTAGTTCGGACTCGGATTTTGAATCATTGTTTCGCTGTTTGAGAGGGAGTTTCGTCTTGTATGCGAACTGAGGGGTGGTTTAAGACGGCGATACTATACTTGGCCTCTCACGTTGCTCCTGTCTTGGATGACATGCCTTGACAGCTCAAGGGCTGAACCTTCGGGGTGTTTGCTGCAAAGTTGCAAAGATGAACAGAAAAATCGAAAGAATGCGGCAGGATGCCGGCGGAAGCGGCGCAACAGAGGAGAATCAACATGATTAGACGACTGACTTGCGCCTGCCCCAAAGGCCGACTCATCACGGCATCGGCGAGACGGCGAGGGGGCGGCGCGCCGGGCGGCATGCTGCAATTGCGGTTTAGCTTCCGCGGCCGAACGTGGTTCGTCGTCTGCGCAGTGCCAGAAATGGATGGCATGTACCGCAGTAGTTGTGTATACTTGGTTGTTGCGTATTCACCAAGGTTTCTGCGCAGTAGTCAAGCGCCGCGCGCTAGAACTTAGACTGGCGGGGGCAACCAGGCGATCCATCGCTGTCGTACGAGGAGACGGTGCAGATCGTCAGATTTTTGATGTCCCGAGGTTGTAGTTGGAAGATCCGGCAGGGAGGTCGTGGTGTTGAAAATTGTGCGGATGCTGGTGCGATGTAGCATCGTTTCCCCGTGTGAGTGGCGGGTAGTTTGGAGATCCGGGGTTCCTTTGGGGGAACGATGTGGATTTCTCTGTTGGGAACGGTTCATGTTGCGAGCGGCGAGGCGAAAAAGTCCATGGTAGGGGGGTTTTGGGGTGTGCGCGGTGTGGGAGGTTGGTTTGAGGGACGGGCTGGTGAACGCTTGATATTATGGCTGTCGGGGCCGTGATATCGACGGGGAGCGGGATGCAATGTCGAAGGATGACGGTTGAGGGCTGGAGGTCGATGGCCAAGGGTTCAGGGCCCGGGCCGGTTCGTTGATGCGAGCCTGTCTGTCGATCTCTGAGGGGATTTGTCAGACTGGAATAAGTCAAGTAGTGTTTTCTGGAAGAAGGCTGTTTCTGACGAGTGGCTGATAAACAATGTCGAACCTGTCACGGTGGTCGGGTGTTGGTTGTGGATGTGAAAGGTAAGCAGCAACAGAGGGGTGATTTCCTTGCAGTGTGAGAGTCGCACTGTTAAGTGCCGTTGAAAGACCGCAAGAAGCACAGTGCCGATAATGAGGCGCGCATGGCAGGCACGACGGATCCAACGGGTTCTGCTGAGCCGCTGCTGCTCGCGCGCATCTTCTCGAAACACAAACTCTCCAGTTCTGAAGTCAAACAGTGCGACACGGACTCGGTCTTCCACTCCGCATGCTCAAGGTCAGATGCACCGTTGCATGGCCCCGGACGGCGGCTTCGGTCACCGGTGTGGCAAGGAGGTCCTGAACGGCGGCGCCGGTCGACTGCCGGTGATGGATCGGGCCTAGCGTTCACCCAGGCGTCTCCGCCCTCGGTCCCTGAACAGGCTTAGCGCTCAGTATGGGGGCGGAGGATGAAGGTGGTTCAGCTTGTTCAGCAGCTCCAGCAATAGCAGCGCCAGCCTAGCACAGCGGGCAGCGGACGGCGCTGATAGAAGGAAGGATGCTCCTGCTGCAGGACGGGAATACGGGAATGGGCGGGAGAACTTGCGTTGGCTGCGGCACACCCGTCGCTTTTTGGGTGCCAGTGAGCATGGGGTGACAGACTGCCGCCATCCACTCACTCGTTTTAATCTCGTTGGCTCGCCGCCCTTTTATGCTCTTTTCCCTCGTTCCCGCTTGTCCTGCATGTCTTCAGAGCGGCAAGAACGAGCAGCCCAAAAACAAAAGACAACCATCACGACGACTGCTGGCGCGAACGACTCGACGCTTGTACCCGTGCTTCCCGCCTGTCATTTTCGACTCGAGCAAGACTCTCGCGACGCAGAGAAAGACTTGGCAGACGACGCTTGGCCAGCTGTACGAAAAAGGACCCCCGCGTGCCAGTTCCAAAATTGGAGCGAGCGTAAGCAGAGCCGCCCAACGTATTTACTGGCCACCTCGTTTTTGGGGAGTAGCCGCTTCTCTCAACTCCGGACAGCAAAGGGGCTTCGAAATCAATCGACTTGAGCTCAACGGCCGCTTGGACATCCGGCGGCACAGTGTCGCATCCACGAACGCCTATCCGTCGCTAGCATCGATTCAGTCTCTTCAACTATTCACCAAATCGGACGGACGCTGCCGAAATGACGTCTGTATCCTCCAGAGGCCCGACGCCTCAGTCGCCTCTCGACTTCGAGACCGCCGCCGACACGGACGACGCATGGCAACACCTCGACATCAATTCATACGCGTCCTCGGTCGGCATCGTCCACAGCCCGGCCAGCGGTAGTCTCAATGGTTACGCCGTCGTCGGCCATTTCACCGGCTCGGACCATGCAGGCCTGTCTCCGCTAAACCTCGATCAACTTGACCAAGCCGCCTACTCCGCCCCGGGATTCCCTGATCAGACGGAGGGCTTCGTTCCCGCCCAATCGGCGGATGGCCAATTTCATGCCGGCGGGCAGAATCCTGACATTCTGACGCCTCAACAATATCTCTTCTCACAGCAGGATTTGAATGGTTAGTGCCATCCAGTACTATGCTTGATGACTTGACCAGCTGAACTGACCGTCTGTCCATCAGAAATGACGTCGTCCATCATCAACTCACTTCAGAGCAACAATCCACTCACGGGCTTAGAGACGTTCAATCAACAGCAAGGTATCGATCTCGAGCTGGACTTTCCACAATCCTTCCAGCCTAATGCCAACCCGGCCCCTTGGAACCCTGCGAATCTTAAAGTCGACAATGGCAGCTCCATGTTCGTCATTGATGATCTCTCGTCATCACAGGCGTCTGCCTCCGCCAGCCCAAATCGTTCAAGCCCGACCTCGCCTGACATCAAGTCAGAAGGTGACAAGTCTTCGTCGACGAGCCCTATCCGCAAGGTCATAACCGGTAAGGTCGAAAAGAAGAAGGCATCAGAGTCAGCTAGCAAGTTTGTCATCATGACGCCCAATTCCATCACCGCCCGCGCCGGGCAGGCCAACCTCTACGACTGTTTCGACACCATGCGAACAAATCCCCGCGGCCGCAAGGGACCTCTCGCCGACGCCACAAAGCAGAACGCTCTCCAGGTCCGTCGCCTAGGGGCCTGCTTCTGCTGTCACAGCCGCAAGGTCAAGTGCGACAAGGAGAGGCCTTGCAGGAACTGCAAGAAGCTTGCGGCTCAGGTACCGCAGGTCATTTGCTGGCAGTTCTCCGACTTCTTGACCGTGTTGTTCCCCGAGTTTACGCGAGCGCACTTTCGCAAGGATCAGATGTCACAGTTCATGAAGGACAACGTCCAGCTCGATGGAATGGAGGAGCTTGCACCAAGGGAGGTTGAGCTCTTCTCCGGCCTTTCGCCGACGCTCAAGGTCCGGGCCAAGTTCTTCACACCCATCACCGAAGACGTTCAGCAGCACTACCATCTTCATGTGGGCAAGGACAGGGTTGATCTGCAGGCAAGAGGAACTGCGCCGATGCTCTTGGAACTAGATTCTGCCGCTCAGAGAGAAGCATTGAGGAAGAAGGCCAAGGAGTATATTGCTGCCATTTCTTCTGAGCCTGGATACGCTCAGCGGGTGACAGAGTCGATTCGACATACCGATCTGCCAAAGAAGATTTTGGATGTGGTGCAAAACTATGCCAGCAAGTCTGATGTGAGTTCTCGATCCCTTGACCGAAAGAGAATGCCGCTAACATGCTCAGTCGTCAATCGTCAAGAAGGCTCTCGCGATATATAGCGCCCACTTCATCATGACGCGACACCTCTGCATCACCAGGCCAAGCGTCATGAGCCTGCAAGACTCCGGCCTTGTACCACAGGCAGTGCCGTGGGTTACGCCTCGCGTGGTGAACAGACAGATCAAGGCCGTCATTGACGATTTGCTGCTGCGCGACATGCAACAACTCTTCGAAAACTTCTCCAAGTCCCTTAAGCCCAAATCACGACGAGAGTGGGCGCCATGCACCGCTGCTTTCCTGGTTCTCTGCTTGTTCATGGAGTCTGTCGAGACGGCAGCCGACACCTTCGTGGTTGCGCTCAACGAGATCAGTCTGCGCAACCACACAACGCCAGAATACAAGCGAGAGGACGCTCTCAATATCAACAAGGAAGTCGAGAACATGCCGTTCAAGCAGTTTGCGTACCAGTTCCATCAGATTTATCAGACGCATAGCCGGGATGTATCGACGAAACCATTCAATCCGTTGGTGGACGATTCATGGCTTCAGCAGGGCGAAATGGACGCACCTGCCATGGAGATGGTTTTGCGTCTGAGGGAACTTTTTTCGGGCGAAAATTGTAAGTTCTTCTTTCTGAACCATCATCATTCGCGTGGTTTGCGATACTAATAATGGTAACAGACATCGAACTCGACTTCTTGACGATGGACCCGATCCTGCCCAACGGCAACGGCGAAGCACACCCTTTTCCCCGCGACGTATCCGTGAACTACACCGGCCGCATGGTAGCCAAGTTCCTCTTGTCATTCTTGGACGAGAAGTACATCTTTGGCGAGAGCACTTTCTGATCAATGATCCACCTTACCCCTGGGAGGAGAAGCCTCGGATGGCGGAGTTGGAAGGATTTACGACTTGACGATCAAATACCCTTCTTTAAGGTGTCGGGCGGCATAGATGGACACCATTCATAATATTGGATAATTGAAAAGCATGATACCAAACGCATACAATCCGGAGACTAGACGAGGGTCTCGTGAAAATATGTTTGTCCGATTTTAGTCCTGATGCCACACTATCTCTATGGCTTCAGGGTGGAGCGGACCGGTTGTCTAGACCTTGGGTTGTTCTCCCACTCGAACGATAAAAAAAGTAGTTAACACTCCCGCGTATTGAAACTGCGAAGTGTAGGCATATCGTGGGGTTTTGGTCGCGTAGGACCAGACTGTTCTCTGCGTTGTCACCTGCCGTTCGGGCGCGCCAGCACTTGCCAGCTACCAAACAGCGGGCCAAACGTCGCCGCTTGTCAAAGTGCCGGGCCAGGTTGTCTTGCGATGTGGCAGAGCAATATCTGGTAGCCAGTAAGAGTACTCCAAAAAAGAACCATGCATAAAGGTCACAGGAGACGCTGGTGATTGGCAGTCGAGGCGCGTTGATGTTGACGAAGAGATGGAAAGCGAAGAGAGAGCGGGAGGGGATCTGTCTAAAATAGTCGGGAGGAAAAAATCTCACCAGTGGGCATCCGGCTAAAATTTATGGGGCCAACGGCCAATGATACGCCGGCTGTCGAGGGGACGCTCTCCAGGCAGAAGAAGGCAGCTTTAGGTTAGTAAGCGCGACGACCTGCCTTATCCTCCGCGATCCGCGAACCACCTTTTCCATTTTCTTCTCTTCTTCACACTTTTTGCACCAATAATCAACCGATCTCGACTTGTTATTCGACTTGTGCTCGGTCAGTTTGAGTGCCAGACTAAAACTGGGCTGTGCCTCCTTTTCCATTTTTCTCTGGTGCTCTCGATCAATCATGGTCGAGGATATCACCGAGGAAGAGCTGCGGGGGAGTGATTTCCAACAAATTTCCATCCTTGATTTTTCGGAATTGCGATTTGTTGCACCGCCATCTTCGCCTATCCGCCCAAGCCAGAATTGCTGACTTTGGCTCGCCGCCGTCCGCACCGCGCACTTGCATGTTTCAAATGTCTCTTCCCCTGTCTTTGCACGGCAAAAAAAAAGAAGGCAACCGATAACTCGGTGATCGGATTATTTGGCCTCGATTCCTAAACCCGTCCTCATTCGTTCGTGGTGTCTCAATTGGAGGTTGACACCGGCGTGACTGGCCTCATTGCCTTGGTGGACCAGAGTCGTGCCCGAGGCATCAGTCATCCGGGCAGTGCGCTGACTGTGCCTCCGCAAGCGATTCACGAATTCTTGGGTTTTCTTGTTTTCTTGACGCAGGTTTGTCGGTTTTTAATGTCGGCATTGAACGCGATCATGCCCATCCTGCCACACCGGCAGTCGAAATTTGAGGCTCTCACCGAAGGTCGGCTTCATCACCTCAGCCACACAGGGTCAATCTCATAGCGCTGGATGCCTTGAGATTCACAGTGCAAGGCGCACACATGATGAGGCCGTGACGTGCTCCCCTTCCCTTGCTTTCCCTTTGAATTCCTCCCCTTTCCGTTCACGTCTACCTTCTTGAGATTCCGGTCTAGACGGCGGTGCCTGGAAAAATATGGGGCATCTGCCTTCCGAACCCCGTGCATCCTCGCCATATGTACCAGGCAGCCAAACTAAGCCAACCTCCCCCCCGCGTCTGCAAGCAGCGATTCTATCGATACTCTCTCTTGAAGCAAATTTCCCGGCAACCTCACACACTGCCCTGCGACGGCGATCTGAGTCACTTGGTACTTGATTCCGATGTGCCTTGCTGGGGCTGGGGGCCGGTTACCGAGTTGGACTCTGGCCTCAGTCCCGTCGTGACTGGCTCCACGGACGAATGAGATGGCTACATCGTCACTGCCTGGACCGCACGACATGGGTAGCCAGCGAAATGCGCCGTTGCGCAAGTCGCTTCGCACGCCTTCCACATGGTAATTCCCATCGCGCGCAACCGTTTTTCGCCGTTTTTGTTATTGAGATTGTCAAAAATTTGGCAGTTCCTAAAGGCGCTCCACCGCGTTTCGGTGTCTGTCAGGCAGATGCAACAGAACAGCGCCTCCTCGAGATCCAGGTGCGGTCTCCCGCCGTGACTCAATCTACGTCGCACCCTTGACTTTCGCTTCGTACCTATCTTGAGGCTTGATTGAGGTCCTTTTCAAGTGCCTCAAGTACGCCTTCCAATCTCTATATATCATGCCTTATGTGCCTCAGTCCATAGGTATCTTTCTTTCCTCCAGACCAACACACTTCACACACAACCAACACCTTCCACTCCATAAAGACATCCACATCTCCTGCCTTATATCTAGACATATCATCTCAGGTCTTCACCAACATCGCTTTCACCACCACCAACAACAACATCTTAACCAAAGCCACCAACATGTCTGCCTTCGCCTACAACACCGCCTCTATGGTCGCCATGAACAAGACCAAGACCGATGAGACCACCTTCCCCACTGACCCTGGTAAGTGTCTCCCATTATCAACAGCTCTTCTTCCTATGCTAACTCCCTCCAGTTCAGGGCAAGTAAACGTCGGATTTGTCGAGAATTTAAAACAACTTCCTACTCCCTCGACCTAATCCAACTTCCCAATCATCAAACCAACAAACCAACAAACTTTGCATCGGCGGCGTTACGGACACTTGCAACACACACATACAAGACTATGATGTCATACATGAACGTCGTCGGTCTCGCGGCCATCTATTGGCCTAAGCACGGGCTGCATCGTGATGCAGCCATCGGTGGACCTGCCGTTCCAACAGGATGGTGAAAGGTCACCATCTCAGGCAGGCTGGCATTAGTCCGTGCTTGGTTTTTGGCATAGAGGGGGTTATCTTTGCAGCACACACATCACATGGGCGTTAGGCGGGAAATATCAGGTAGCTTTCCACTCATTGGACAATCTCCACCATGAGTATGTTTCTTCTTTTGAAAGGGGTGTGTACAACAGCATAGAACGGGTACGATAGGTGGTGCGATACGAAATAGGCAAGGGTACCAGATACAATCGAGTAACTCTGCATTCTCCCGCGTGTGTCGCCATCCGCCATGCAGTCTCTACCTTACGGGGCTCGCCTCGCAGGAGTGGTCCCTCGTGAACACCCGTCTTAGCCAATTCCAGACGGCGAAGATCCATTTTCGGAAGTTGGAATATGCTGGTGACGATGCTTTGGGCGATGGTTCTTCTGGTTGTGGGAGGGGGCTGAGTGGTGGTGGAAGCGGGAGGGCGGGGATGTCGGGCCATCTGTCACCCGGCGGGCCCCTGGCGGCGTCGGTTTGATGGTCGAGTGTGGCGTGAATGTGCATTTTTGTTCGGGGCTGAGGCATGGGTACATCATAAAGTGAGGTATCGTATCGTTGGTCGTCGACTGAAGGGCGTGGTGCCTCAGGCCTTGTCTTTGGTGTAATTAGTTTCATATAGAATGATGCACAACACAGAATAAACCACAGAATAAACCAAGCATCTTATACTTCACTGCAGGATATGTTCAGTCAGTATGATTTCAGTAAAGGTGAAATTATGAACATACATGTGACGCCTTTTGGAAGCTGCGGGAAGAACAGTATTGTCCCGATGGCGTCGTGGGGGGTTAGCGGATTGGCGGGTGGATGGAAGTGGGCAGACATCTCATTAGTAATACATGTGCAGCACTTCAAACAGTCAGAATCTGAACCAAACCAAGGATTTTGTGAAAGTTGGCAGATGACCAGAAGTTGGAAAACTCTAGAAGTGTCCGTCTGCGTGGTCTGCTGTGTGGGGTAGCATGCCACTTCCACGGTAGTGGCGAGTGTATCAGCACTGCCATCCGACCGCGGGAGTGAATCTCAGATTTACTTTCGGTGCTTGAATTTCACGTGCGAAGAGATCTTTTGAGCTTGAGAGGCTGCATAAGTTCTCAAATGTGGGCTGGTGCCATGTAAGTCTATTGGGTGTTGCTGCCCAGTTCCCCTGCGCAATGCTGTACGTATGTAGGAGCAAGTCCGGCCAGGCAACCGCCCAAACTCACAGTCCGTGATGAGTCACATGTAGAATTGTATTTAGACGAGCCAATAGTATAACATGAAGTCAAAGAGGGGCTGGTCGTTGTCGGGGTGCGCAGCGTTGTTCACACCCTTATGACGAGATGGGGAATGCCTTACCAGATGAGATGGCTGGCAACGGTTCGGCCCGCCCAAGCATGCTTCAGTATCTCTGTATTTAAATGCAATATGCGGTCTGCTTGAGTGAGTCACTTCGGAGATCTTACCCGGAGCTCCATTCAAGCCACGAGGGCCCGTGATAGCTAAGGTACCGCACGACTGGGTAGGAGACAAGCGACCGGGCCCCTGGATCCACAGGTCCACATGATTGACGTTGATTTAAGGTAATAGGAGAAAAATATCCGATTTGTTGTTATGTCTGTGAGGCTTGTCGCGACGACTCGCCCCAATAGCAGCGCGGTTTGCAAAGTCACGGTTAACATCTGTCAGTATGCCTCACCCATGACCAGCTCAACAGCCGCCGTCTTTATCACTGTGTTTGTCAACATTATTTCTTTTCTTCTTCTTGAACTTATTCAAGGTATTACTCGTCCCTTCATCAAGGTAGTAGAGTTGGGGGTGGTTGAATCTGCGACTCGCGATGTGGTCGAACGGACGTGGAGCGACCATTCGAACGGGGCAAGCAAGACTTGCCCGCCGTTTCCTGCTTACTCACTACACTGCACTTTCAGCAACCGGAAGAACTTCTCTAGGCCAGAGCAAAATCCTCCATGTTACCTAAGGGCATCGTTACAGGATAGATGGCCTCAGATGCAAAGAAGGTCTCTAGACATCTCCAGCGCCTGTCTCGGTGCTTGCCGTCAAAATTGAGACCCTTTAACTCATTATTCTGACGCCTGATTAAACCAATTACTGGTGAATCAGTCCTATAGTCTTCCAGATGATCTGCAGGGAACTTCAATAGAGCTTGAGGCCTACCTCTCGCTACGATTGTGCTCGCCATCTTGAATCGACCATTTCCCTGGGACATGAAGTATAACGACGAGCAACGCTCAGATATCATGAACCGGAATAACCAAATAATGATCGGAAGCATAAGTAGTCTGTTGGCAGATGGCACAGTGATGGCCTCCAGTACGGTAGTGAGTGCTGTGATACCTCGAGCTTGAAGCCATCTGTATAAGATGCTCTTCTCTCCCCGTCGGCGTCAGCTGTGTTCTCTCTTCCTTATTCCCCTTCTGGCCTCGATCACAGCTTTCTATGGAGATCTACATTATCGTACGGAACGACCGACATCTTCTTGCTCATAAGACTTCCTGAGCCACGTTCACTGCTTCCAGTCGTCAGGAGCAGCGACTGTGGCGTCACAGCGACCGTGACCGCCGTTCAGCGCAGAAATACAGCGCACTGTCGCAGTAAAGCTATAAGGGCCCACTTGAATCTCACCAGTCGAAAATGAAGTTCTTTTTCGAGCGCATCGCCAAAAATTTTGGTGGTGAGGAACCCCAACCTGAACCCGAGAGCCCACCTCTCGATCCGTGTAAGTCGGCAGCCCCACCCTCAGCACTTCGATCGACCAGCGCGACAGCACAACCACCTTTCCATCAAATGAATGCAAACATTTTATTCTTCAATAATTCAATTGCAGACCACTGATAAAAAAGTTTCGCATTAGTCTGGGGCGCTTAATTTTTATTTTGTTGTTGGCGCTCATCTTTGCATGTTGAAGACGATTTACTGTTGTTTGCTTGTGCAGTGACAGTAGTAGGGTCGGGGTGCGGTACGAAGTTGTGTACAAGAAGCGTGAAGCATGCAAATGCAACGAGAGTGGGATGTAGGATGCTTGGATTGGTAACTGGCTAGTAGTGCCTGGAGAAGGTACATGTAGTGACCTGTAGCGTCACGTGCCCTTGACAATATCCCCCCTTCTAAATATAAAGCCGACGTCCTCGTTGGTGTGTTTTTC
Source organism: Colletotrichum horii (assembly GCA_027406005.1). Classification (NCBI taxonomy): domain Eukaryota; kingdom Fungi; phylum Ascomycota; class Sordariomycetes; order Glomerellales; family Glomerellaceae; genus Colletotrichum; species Colletotrichum horii. The sequence continues at coordinate 2,564,198 of JANVYB010000001.1, read as the reverse complement.
TTCCAAAATCCTCCCAAAAAGCACGCTGTAGGGTAGAGTCATATAGAGTCGTATAGAGTCGTATAGAGTCGTATAGAGTCGTATAGAGTTGTATAGAGTAGTGGCGCGAGGGCCTAGGTAGTGGTGCTGCGAGGGCCTAGGTAGTGGTGCCGCGAGGGCTGGTGAGTCCGATGGTGGCAGTATCGCCGTGGTGGTATTCTTCTGGTGGTTTGGATGAACGGTTGTGCTACTAAAATGCAACGAGAGTGGGATGTAGGATGCTTGGATTAGTAACTGGCTAGTAGTGCCTGGAGAAGGTACATGTAGTGACCTGTAGCGTCACCTGCCCATGGCAGCAATGGTCAATTCCACGTCTTAGGCCAGGTGGGACCAGCTGCTTGCGCGGGGCATGATAGTACGTACTCCCAAGGTCGACCTTAAAAAATCAGCAGTGCACCTGCGGAGGTCTGACATCTGAGATAAACTAGAATTCATCAATCATTCTCTCTCAAGAAGGTTTTTTTTTTTTTTTTTTTTTTTTTTTTTTTTTTTTTTTTTTTTTTTTTTTTTTTTTTGGCTTAGTCGATCACTTCGATCGGGGATGATAGTTATAGAAATAACGATAGTAGAAGGAATAGTAACGATAGAGGGAATAACGACGTCGACGACAACGACGATAGTAATGTAGAGTATGCATGAATACACAATGAAGCCGCTCTAGCACAGGGAAATAGGCGGTCTCCCGAACCGCCGCAACTTTGTTGATCCTAATAAGCCAACATCTGCTCGTAAAACAACACAGGCAACTGATCATTTGATCCGATTACATTATTTCTCCTCCCCATCAGTCTCGTCTTTGCGGCTCTGCCATGTTTCCAAACAATACGCAACTGCGGAATACGACGAGCGGATTCTCCATCATGACGTGGCTCAGCACCTGCAGCTCGCAGGTCGGGAATGCGCATGTAGCAGGGGTCGCAAGTCAGCGACAGGGGATCAGTGAATCAACTGCTAGAGTCGACCTGCCGTCTACTCACCTGCTCTCTGTGTCAGGTCTAGCTTCTGCCTAAAAATCCTGGAACAACGGCCTCTTCTGCCTTAAACATCCCGCACGTTTAATCGTTTGCGGTCAAACATCTCGCGGGGGCCAGCATATGTTACGTTCCTCAACCAGCCATGGCACCCAAAATGGTCGAATCAGATTCCGCCTGTTGGTCCTCATTGGCGTGCCGGCCGGGGCTTGTGTTCTGGTATGACTCCGCGATCTGGAACTTCCATTCACACCATACTCTCGCAACTGCGATATTCAGGTGTTAATGGCGTTTCTGAGGTCAGTTATTCCACTTGTTGGTACTCCCTGTCGCTTTACTTCGGGATATAGACCTCCGCCGATATCCTGCCTAATATCTCTGGATATTTATATTCGGCCTCAGTTCTGCACTTCTTGCCACATCTCAACAGGTTCCAACCAACTCATTCATCCCAATCAAGCACCATCACACCCATTCACACTCACATCGTCTGCACCTCCAAGAGACCCCCACTACCCGCTGCCTTACACAAACCAACACCCACTACACCACCAAGGAACCCTCCCCCTCTCATCAGGCACGATCACCCGGGAAAACCAACGCTCTTGAACAACACTTGCATTTTGCAACCCACGATATCGCATCCTCAAACGGCGATGATTGCCAAGCCAGAGCATCTCGTCAACGTTCCCTGCGGCGGAGAGCCCACCACCAAACCCGACCCAGCAGCGCCCCTCGACCCTTGTAAGTCACAATTCTACTTCCACTTCCAATATGCGCCACAACCGATCGCTTCATGCACTGCCCCAAACAGTCACCCGCGATTTTCAACTTTATCAATTTCAACTTTAAATTTACAATGGCTGACCTGAACGCCTAGTCTATGGTGCTCGAAACCTCTAGAATCTGGGGCGATAAGGCGCATTGAATGCTTCGGGACCCGTCGTAGATGACTGGGGGTAGGCTACGCAGCAGAATGGCGTACTACTCAATACCACGATACTTCAAGAGGGTGCGGCTTAAACGAATGACAGATGGGTGTTATAATGTTTTAAATCGCTATCAATCCATCAATATACTATACGTTTGACTTCATAGTTTGTAACTATGCCTGACTTTCCACGACTGTGATGTGAGACCTTTGGCCAGACGACGCACCAATGCTGCTAGAGCCCGGAAAGGACAAACATCGTCGTTGCAAACTGACTTGAGGCATCTTCGACCAGACATCTCAAACCATTAACACTAGACACCTCAAGTTCGTAAACTTGAGAAGCGCCGAACTCGATCGCGATTTGACTCTCATAGTTGAGCCGAGGTGGGATGAACGCAGGCAGCCAGGACCGGTTTAGGCAGGCACTCCCCTATGAACCCTGCCGATTAGCGCTTGCCTAACGCGCGGACCACTGTGCGACTGGGATGGATGGTCTAAATTCCGGCAGGGTCCTCTGTGGACCCCTCCGACTTTAATTGACGACAACCTGCCCAGGGCATTCCGGTCGCGTCGTCGCAACTCAGACGCGTCAAACCCACAGCGCCGCTGCCGCTGCCTGCCCACCATGGCCGTCGTATCTTCATCTCTTACGGAACTGTCCGCCGTATCGTCGCCAGACTCCTTCCGCACCGCGTTCCAGTCTCCCCAAGGCCCTGATGCTATGGACAGCCCGACCGTTCCCGCCGGTCTCAGGTATACTCTGGCGAACCAGCTTCCCCGCGAGCTAAAGGCACATTGCCAGATTTACCTAGAAGAGCATCTTTGTGCGTTGCCTGGTTGGCCCACTTCCCCGAAGCTCCCTGCTGACGAGTCAACTCAGACAATGGCGCACTTGGGCTCCTCAACAGCCTCCTCACAGCAGGCTCCTCTCGACAGGATGTTGCCAAGAAAGCCGTTTACGTGCCTCCGGTGACGCACCTCGCTCTACTCAATACCCTCATCATCCACCCGAGCCATACCACACGTGCCGCTGGCCCCGACCGTCTCGAAGTCGGCTCCCAGACTCTTGGCTACTTGCGCAACCTCCTCGCAATCGTCGGACCCATCCACGCAGGTTTCAAGGGTGCCTTCCAATTCCACGGAGGAGGCTATGGCCGCCGGAACCGATACCATGACGAGGAGGATGACGAGATTGATGGCGATCAGATAGGCAATAAGATGGCTGGCGAGGACAGCATCTGGCACCGTGCCCAAGACTTCTGGGCAGTCGTGGGATGGGCGTTCAACTGCAGTTGCGTCCACCCCAATCGCTGGCGCTACTGGAAGACCTGGCTGGAGTTCATGCTCGACGTCCTTGAAGCTGACCTTAAGGAGCGTAAGCGGATGGACGAAGAAGCAATGGGCTCCTCCCAGGACACGGACTGGACGAACTTGAAGGGGGCTATCCTCGTCATGTACGTCAAGCAAAAGGCCGACTCCAACCGGAGCGGTCTGAAGATGATTTCGCAAGCCCTCTTTGCCGATGGCTACACCTCAGCTATGAGCAAATTCCCCGAGATTTTTAACAGGGAAACCAAGGGCTTGCCGAGCGAAGACACGAAGCGCAAAAGGATGGCTACTCTCGACATTGAGAATGATCAGTTTGGAGACTACTTTGATGACGATCTGGTGGAGTCAGACGACCAGCAGTCTCAATCTGAGGAACCCCCAACTCCACGCACACCATCGAGACGGGCAGGTGCGTTTGTGACACCGGAATTGGCTGAGTCTATTCCCTTGCGCCTGCGTCTCATGGATCTGTTGTCTGAAGTATCTGAACGTCTGCCGTATGACTTTCAGTCGCATAGAGACTACGTGGCGGACCTCATCATGCATCTCAAAGCCCAACCGCTGGCATACTTCCAACAGTTCATCTCGGACATGGGTTCTCATGTCGGCCGTGCCTTTGAGATCGACTTCCTGACGACCGAGCTGGACCATTTGTTGCCCTCGCGATACCAAGACCCCAGGAAGGTCGTGCCTTCGAGCGGTGGCATCATCGTTAACGCTGAAGTATTGGAGCACTGCTATCTGCCGCACCATGCGAACACCGTTGACCCAACAGACAATGCGCGTCTTGCATTAATCCTCGAAAACCTGCTGCACCAGATATCACCTGAAGAGATAAAAGCTGCCAAGGACAAGCTCTACACAGCTGCTGAGTCGGGCATTGAGGCACGCAAGTGGAAGGCTAGCGGCCGCAAGGTCTTGAAGACGAGGAACGGAAAGAAGCAGAAGGACTTGGGCGACAAAGATCGCTATGCAATGGAGATGATGGATCTAGCTGGAGAGCGCATTCTGTTGTACATTGACATCATGGGCTCTTTCTCAGAGGACTCTGATGATGATATGACAGACTGAGGACCGGGATGGTTTTCGAAGTATGATTCGTGGAGAGACCTAGGCTAACGGGCGTTACATGGTATTATGAGGCTCAAAGATACCCATTTAAATCTATTTCATGATTTGTTCATCCTATCTGCATACTGTGCTGTGATTGTCTTTCATTGAGACCGTTGAATGTTGAACCTTGATCCTTGGGCCAATCCACTGAGCCCAATGCGGCAGGTGGGGTAGCTGATCGCGAAAATTCCCCATCGACCCCTCCAAGCTCCGGCTAACTTCGTACGTATTCAATCTTCAACTTCACAACCCAAACCTCTAGAATGCCGGTAAGTAACCCTTGGCTTTAGGTTTTCTCACTTGTGATTGACATCGACGTTATAGTTAATTATAGTATCCGGACTCCCGACATCGGGCAAAACCCACCGCGCAAAGCAGCTCCAGGCGCACCTCGCGAAGCGCATCGCCGCCGCCGCAGCGGACTCTTCGTCCTCGAGCAAGCAACCGCCCTACAGACTCCACTACATCTCCGACTCGACGCTCTCCATCTCGCGAGACGTGTACGATCTGGACCCGGAAAAGGTGCGCGCGCACACGCGGTCGGCCAACGCCTCGGAGAAGGACGCCCGCGCGGCGGTCTACGGCGCCGTCAAGCGCGTGCTCACGGACCGCGACATTGTGATCCTGGACGGGCTGAACTACATCAAGGGATGGCGGTACCAGCTGCACTGCGAGGCGAAAGCCGTGAGGACGCCGAGCGTGGTGTTGCAGATCGGGTGCGGGGTTGACAGGGCGAGGGGGATTAACGAGGAAAGGCTGAGGAGGAGGGAGGAAACTGTAGCGACGTCGGCGACGGCCGCAGCTGGTTTAGAGGTGGAAGATAAGGCGGACGTCGACGATATGAGGGGAGAGAACGGGGAGCTGGAGGAGCAGCCTTACGACAAGGAGAACTGGGAGAACCTCGTTTTCCGCTACGAGGAGCCGAATCCGATGACGAGGTGGGACAGCCCGCTGTTTACGCTCATCTGGGACGACGACGAGGCGCAGGCGGGCAAGGTGTTTGACGACATCTGGGACGCGATCGCGGGGACGGGGAGGAAGGTGGTGAAGCCGAACCAGGCCACCGTCCAACGCAGCCGTGACGCGGGAGGGGATTACCTGTACGTCCTCGACCGCGAGACCCAGGACGTGGTGAAGAAGATTCTGGAGGGGCAGGGGGACGAGGAGGGCGGCGAGGTGAAGATCCCCCGCGGCGGTGGCGGAGGCGGCGGCGAGGATCTGGTTGTGCAGCTCCCCGGGCGCAAGGTCGGGCTGCCACAGCTGCAGAGGCTGAGGAGGGCTTTTGTCGGGTTGAATCGTGGGGGTATTGGGCTGGAGGGGGTTGGGAACTTTAGCTCGGACAGGATGAGGGAGAGTTTTGTCGGGTATCTCAATGATAGCTTCGAGAAGGAGGGGTGATGATGGTCGCCATCGTCGTCGTGAGAGAGACTGGAGAATTGATACCCCTGAATGGTTTACATCATGATTTCGGTTGCTCCCGAGTTTGATTCGTATCATAGTATCATGACGCTTCCGAAGCTACAGATTCGGTTCGCGGAATCACGAGGCACGCCGAGAATCATCTAGATGCTCTCTGTTTCTCAGCCAGAGTAGTTTGAGCAGACCGCAGAGTGTCTGGTCAAGGTTTCACACATCCTTAGATACGCCTGACTTTTACTTCGGAAGATGGCTCTAAACTGCCAAGGCCTGGGCGACGAGTCATAATGAGGTGGAAGGTGAGAAATCGCTGAGGGCGGTAGTCTGCGTATCTACGAACTGTTTTCCAGGCGATGTCATCAGCTTTTGTGTTCTACGTGATCAATAGTTGGGCTTGGCGGCATTCCATCCTGCACAACGTAAAGCAATAACGATGCTGCACGCAAGTATGCAGATGTTTCTCTACGTGTTGCTAGGTGCCTTCAAAGACGGGATGCCCTAACAACAATTACGAATGCTACAACAACATCTCGGGGAAACAGGATCTCTGAGTTAGCCATGACAGTCCCAAGGCTTCATCAGGAGATTTCTGCGTCACCCCTCACGTGATTGGCGCAGATGGGACACGTCTTGGGAAGCGTGCAGCCTGTTGGTACGGCGTAGCGTACCTAATGAGCAGGCCAAGGCGCTACATCCTCCCAGAAAGGTCTGGAGCGTGTCGGCGTGATATTCCCTACCTCCTTGCACACTCCGGATAGACTTTCGGAACTTGAGAATGGAGTAAGTTGTGCTGGGCATCGCCAAGAGCCTCATCGTAGCTAGATCTCACTTGATGATGTGCTATGGGTTGCCCTGAGGGGCGCAAACATCCGCTGCGCTGCCCGAAATAGCGTCAGGCCTCACTTAATGTACGAAAATGAGGCGGCGTTTTAAAGATTGCGAGAGCGGGCGTTATTAACTGCGCCCATGTGCTGCATCTCTGCCGCGTTGCAGCGAGCGAAACAGTCCACGCTGCCCCTTGGATAAGCCGCGCCCTAGGGACGCAAGAGGTGTCGGAAGATCGCACAAATGAGTGAATAGGGGATTTACCGGATGGGGCCGACTTGGCGATTCTCTGAGAGAGTTTTGCCGAGCCCTGAATAGAAACTGGACAGGTAATGACAGGGTCGAGGCATCGGGTGAAAGCTTGTCGGCGGCCAAGACATAATGTGAGCTGGGGGCAAGTCGTAGCTCAAAACGACACGGGGGCTAATAAAGACCAGACCAGACTAGAAGAAAGAAAGGAGTTCCCGCGGCTCTGGGGAGAGGAAAGGCGCCGACGCGACGTAGCATACCAGGCTGGCGGTGATACCGGACTGGAGAAAATTGAAACTGGCAGCCTGGGCGATTCGCAGGCAGTCTGGATCGACATTGGCATCAGGTCGAGACGAAGCATGTGGCAACATCTGGTCAGTGCCAGCCATTGTCGCGTGTCGGCTCGGGGTTTTGAGATGAGACTTTGCCGGCGTGCGTCACGTTAATCGGTGCTGGCTCATTCGCCTCACTTTGAGCTGACAGGCAGGCTGACAGGAGCCAAGTTCTGTGCTCTCGTTGCAAGACACGATGCGGGGAAATTATTCTTGACTAGCAGCACGAGGATTGGGTTGAAGGGGGCGACGGAACGGAGCGAGCTGCGGACCGTGGAAAGCAAATGAGTGCGACAGGAGTCTTTAGTGGAAAGTCTCCGTATGGACTGATTGCGGTTGAGTGTGGTGTGGTGTTTCCGTCTCTCTGCCGAAGGTATTAATGTCTGATGGCGGAGATGGGCAAAGTGCGTATTCGAGGGGTCGTAAATGCAGTTCGTCTGGAGGAGGAAAGTGGCAGTTGCAGTCAGGCGGGATTGTTGGACGGATGCACAAGCTGCAGCCAAACAAACGGAAGGCGGACGGAAAGAAAAGGAACGATGAAGGGAAGATAATCGCCAAGAATTGGGCCAGCCACGAGCGATAAGCTTTGCCAAGAGGGACAGAGCCAAGACGGGCAGGTGTGGAAAGACTGGGACTCGGGTTGGGGAAGCTGCCTGGCCGTTCTTTCTTTCATCAGTTGGACAAGCACAACCTGGAGAAGGAGGAGCACAAGCCACGTCCTTTCTCCCCCTCGTCCTTTCAAAGGGAAAAAAAACTGGGAGGCAGGAACAGCAACTCAGGCCAGACCACCACCCACCACCACCTCACAATCACCTGCAATCTATTGCGGGGTTGATGCGGCCCATAAGTTCGGAGATTGAAGATTGGCTCCAGCTCGATTTATCCAGAGAGCGAACAGGTTTTGGGCCGTCCATCACTTTCCTCTCTTCGACCCGAATTCCCGTCTTGCCTTGTCCATCCCCCACGTCTTCGCCAGTGACGAGTTGTTGGCCACCTGCAATTTCCCCATGACACATTTTCGACGGTGTCAAGATGCAGCCGATTTCCTCAACTCCCCTGCGTCGATGAATATCTGCCGTTGGCCCCGGCTTCAAGCTCCTCCCTCATCCGGACATGGACAGTCCCAGTCTCCCGAGAAGGTGATGCTCGCACCGGAAACCACACCTCGTTCAGTAGGAGCGCCCTTGTTAGTGGTGGACTCTGCCCTGGAGCATTAGCCCGTTAGGTATGTTGGTCCGCGCGGCATCCACTGCATTTTGTCCCCACCCTTCGCCGAGAGCCCGTCATGATTGGTGGACAGACGAACGGATGCACTCCATTCAGGGAACGGGGGTGGACCCAGAGTCGAACACTGTGCTGGACAACCCCGACACAGTGTGCGATCCTTCGGCGGCAGCTCATTCATCATTTCCTCTTCCAGCCCAGTGGCCGCCGAAGCGAAGGCAACGGCAGGCTTGCGGGCGACCAACTGCACACACTACGGTGACTACTCACTACGGCCGCTCGATACAGCGTACATCTTTTGCCGATTCAGACGGTCATTGTCGCCCACCGACCGTCTAATTGCTAGGTTACCCAGACACCAGTTCAGTGAGCTGAGCTGGACTTTTGACTATCTCGACCGAAATGCTGACTAGACGGCGATGGCCAGCCTGGTCAGGCACCACCACCACCGTCGAGTTAGAGTTGCAAAGCCCCAATGACAGCCCTCGGGTTGGTGCCACCGGCACTCATCTTCTTTGCTTCTCCCGCACGCAAGCTCTCGTTCTCGAGACCTTGTCCTACACCATCTTGTCCATGCCCTGAGGTAATCGACGTCGGGAGGGGAACTCGAGGGGATGCCGACAACGACAAAGAAAAGAGTCGCAATTTTCCTGCTCTCCCGCGTTTCAAGAGCCAAGACAAAACGCTCCGAACCCAAGGGGACGGCTGGTAGCCATCTGAATTCTGTCCTTGATCAGCACGGCTGCCCGTCTCCGTTTTAGGGTATTTCCCTCGAGGCGGGGAGGCTGAGCAGCCACTGCCGTGCAGTCTTGCGCGCAGTATTTTGCAATAGGCACACGCAAGACATGCTTTTCCAACCACTAACGGCGGGGGGTGCCATGCAGCCAGCCCACCTCAGTCTAGTGTCGGGCGTACAGTGTCTCACCTGTTCTCGATGCGTCCAGAGGAATCTTATGTAATCAAAAGACCGCCGTCTTTCCTCTAATGCTGCTGCAAGTTGCTGACAGCCACGAGGATTCTGCTCAACAACGCCGGCCGGACATGGTCCAGTGTCACCGCCATTGCCTTAGCTTCCTTCTTGTTGAAGAATGGCTGATGCTTGTTATGATTCCTTAGAAGATGCGATATATATCCGAAGACAATATGCTATGTATACGCCAATATCCTCTAACTCGAGACAAAATGTCATCATCCCGCCCTTTGTCGTTGTCCCCCTCTCGTCTCATTTTTGGCTACAGCTTTCAGTGTCAGTGCCATCGTACGCTGGCGGACTGAATGTCCTTTCGTTGCTGCAGGCTTCATGCACAAGAAAGAGGCTTCTGGGAGTCTGGGTGTACAGAGACATGCTCTCTCAAATTTCTCGCAACCTTACCCTGGTGACGATGAGGCTCCTACCTTGCCGCCTCGCACTCTCTTACGCGCATGATCCCTCAAGCTCGCAGTACAGACACGTTCACGGGATCGACGATTAATTGACCGATTGATTGCGGGAGGTTGAACGGCCGCATGGCCATGTTGTATGTAGAAAGAACACGGCACGGATGTCGTTGAAGCGGATTCCGCAGCCCGTCTTGCCAACCGTCAAATCTCAACGGCAAAGACCCTTTCCTTGGGCTTGTAGATCTGTCCGAGTTCTCTCGGGTCTGCCAAGGCTGTCAGTACAGGATCGCGCGGTGTCGCGACATCTCTACAGCGGCCGGTCCCTCTAGCTTGGGACAGTACAGTGTCTTTGGCCGTCGAACTGTGCATCTGTGGTGAGCAGTTACTCGACTCCGTTGCAATCTCGCCACTATAATCGTGCGCAACACCGCGTCGCCCGAGTCGTATCCAGTAGCGCCCAACACCGTTAGTCTCAGCATTTAGCACGGCAATAGGGTGTGCGTGGAGTAAATCGGACGGTTCACACTATGTCTATCACCGTGTCACAGTTCAGCTCGCCCTCGACACAGTATGCTTCGCCATGCTCCCGCAGCAAGTCTCCCCACGCCCCCCTGTCCAGGTTAACCAGCACCACCCATCACCCTCCAGCGCGCAGCGTCGCTTCCCCCCATCTCCCATATCCATCCGCGTCCCCCCGAGTTACTATTCCAAAACACTTTCGAGACGGTCTACGACTCCACCATGAGCGAAAAGAGCCCAGATCTGGCCAGCAATTTCAACAAAGCGCAACGAAATACAGGGCGCCACTCCCCCCATTGCCCTCCAATCCGTACTCCCCCGAAATAGCGCTGACTTGCCCGTCTCCCCCCCGGCCCTCCCTTTTTCGCCCTTCGTCCCCCCCATTTCACACTGTTCCTCAACTCTCCCAAGAATCTCTCGGCGCCCAGCCTGCGATCCCTCCCACATCCCCCACACGCAAGCCTTCTTGGAACCTTTTTCTCCAGTGTGGCCGCTGACGACTACAATCACGACCCGTTTATCGACAATTCGAACGCGACCGTTCATCGCTAACTTCACCGGTACTGGAGGATTTTGGATAATCGATGCTTCGACCCCCGAATTACTTGCCGATTCCTTGACGATTCTGTATTTGTGGAAGAGACTGGAACGCCCAGACCCGTGTCCCTCGACTCTCGCTGCATCCGCCCGACCGAGCCCACGACCTCGCGTTTCCCCCCCGACGACAACAACCCGCCACCGTCAATCGACTCCGTGAAAACCTCGACCACTGCATGGTTAATTCGATGGCGAGTGTTCGCGAATAGGAGGAACTCTCGTTAAATCCTCGCCTGCGGCTGGCCGCTCTGTTCCTCATCGACAAGCACTCGACGAGTCGGCGCCGCGACAATGGGGGACGCCGTAGTACCAGCGGCGAATCCTCTGCCCTCTCTGGGGGCTGCCGCGGTCAAATTCGCGACTGCTGCACCTATCATAATCGCGAACAACGGGATCAACTATGAAGAAACCACTTCCGGAGGTACGGTTCAATACACCGACATGCGCGACCCTTTTTACGCCTCAATTTTTCCTGTATGTTACGCTCTTGCCGCGACGACGGTGACAGCGTACATGCTGGTCATCATGCTATTTATTACGCCCCGCTCCTTTCTTGACGGAGGAGTTGTATACCTCGGACGACGCGGAGGCTTCACCAGCGGAGGAACTTCGAACGGAATCAGCATTGGTGGACGTCCATGGCTCCAGAAAGTAGCAGCCGTGACCGTAGCGATCTCATTAACGATTGCCAGCGCCGATACCTTCAAAGTCGCCGAGGAGCAGTACCAGTGGGCAATTCAAGATGCCAAAAAGATGCAGTTGGAGGTGATGGACGGTACCGAATTGAAGGTCATCCGCCTCATTTCCGACACGTTTCTGTGGCTTGCGCAAGCCCAAACCTTGACACGAATCTTTCCACGGCAGCGGGAGAAGGTTATTATCAAGTGGACCGCTTTCGCTCTCATAACCCTAAACCTCATTTTCAGCGCCCTCAACAGCTTCCAGTACCCCTCCAGCGGGAGCAACGGAAACGCCCGCCCCCGAAGTTTCGTTGACGCCGTTCCCGCACTCAGCTACCTTTTCCAACTCTCACTCGGCCTACTTTACGCCGCGTGGGTCATTTACTACTCGCTTATGAAAAAGCGTTACGCCTTTTACCATCCGTTGATGAAGAACATGATTCTCGTCTCCACCCTTTCCCTCTTCGCCATTCTCGTCCCGGTAGTATTCTTCGTGTTGGATATGGCAAAACCTGAATTCACTGGATGGGGAGACTACGTACGCTGGGTCGGTGCTGCCGCCGCCAGTGTGGTAGTATGGGAATGGGTCGAACGAATTGAAGCATTGGAAAGAGAAGAGAAGAAGGACGGTATCTTGGGAAGGGAGATCTTTGATGGAGACGAAATGTTGGAAGTGTCCGCTTCCGAGTTTCCATGGCTCCGACGAAGAAAGAACCGTGGCGGGCCGAGAGACGACGGCGGCCCAGACGGTCCCGATGGTGGTGCTGTCGCTCAAGGTCCTCAGGCCGGTGGCAGAGGTAACCTGTGGCCTGGCATGTCATCCATTACCAACAGGTACCGCGGTAACCACAGCACCGCCAACGCCGCACCCAATGTCCAGAACGGGCAAAGAAATAAGGGTGGCTTGCTCCGTCCGCCGATGTGGCCGTCACGGCCAGCTCCCGCGGTAACGCCCGTGAGCCGTACTGACACCGCGAGCGCGGCCAGCACCGTTTATGCCGTCAGATACCAATTACCCACAGAGACGACATCGAGAACACCCGAGGTAGCAACGCATGCGACGCAACGTAATGCCACTGTGGCCATGTCGAGAAGTAGCTCTTCGTCATCCAGGAGCGATTCTAGCTCTGATAATGATGAGCTTTCAATGGCAGCACCCGTGCCGAGACAAGCCACTCACAAGGCCGTGGAGATCGACACAGAAGCGCAAGAAGATCCGTCGCTCAACAAGAAGGGGTGGAGGTCGTTGGTCTTCCGCCGCAACGCTCGTGATCCTCCCGCCGAGGTCATGGCCCAAACTGAAATGAAGGAAGAGATTCGCGGAGGCCACGACGATACGGGCCGATGGGACCTCAGAGCACGGTTCGAGGATTTCGCTGCCACCCAGGCCGAGAAGATCAGAGAAAAGATGCGTCCGACACCCGAGACAGACAGCCTACCGGTTACTGTCATTCCTGCGCCACCCAGACAAGGTGCGGCTTTGGCTCAATTATTGGAGGAGGAGCGCAGCAGTCAAGATGTTCCCGAGCGAGTGGGGTTAGTGAGGACGACCAGCGACGCCTCTGCTCTCACCCCCTCGCCCGCCGCTGCGCTTTCAGCCCATCCGCCAGCACTTGGGAGGACCACGAGCAACTTCTCTCACCGATCTCCAGACCAAGCCACGCTTCAAGTTAATCGTCCGCCACTATGGCCGGGAGTCCGACCTCAACACCAGGAGTTCGACCAGCGATCACCCAGTGTGCCACACAGCAGGCGAGCTGGGGACGATCTTGGTCCGCCGCCCACTCCTTGAGGACCTGTGAGCGATTGAGTTTGTTTCTTGTTCAGTACGGCAAGCGTGGCGCAGCGGCTTTTACTTGATTATTTTGCATCGCATCAGGGCGGATCACGGAAAACAACGGACGGCTCCGGCACGAGCTGGTATTTCAAATTTGAAGGTGTATATTGCGGAGTATATGGATATGGTTCTATGTGTATATGGGTAGAAGGGTTCTCGAGAGAGCCAGGAGAGGAGACCGAAAACCAACCGCCGCGAATAATGATGGGGCCTGATATGAGCACCCTGATGTACATGTTTGGGAATGAATCAGCCTGCCGGCGAAGCAGGCTTAAAGATGGGCGTTGAGTTGTGTTCATTTGACTCGAAATATGAGTCTGGTGTTAGCGAGCAAGCACGCTCTGCGATAGGAAAGCGGTAGGCCTCATGTAGGGGACGAGACAGGCAGAAGAGGAAGGGGGCTTGAGTTAGATACCAGGAGTCTTGCTGTCTTGGGGAAGCATGAGGTGGTGAGAGGAAGATTAGCGACAGTCGCACCAATGAATTCCAATGAGTTAACAATACTTTGCAACATGATATATTCCGTGAGACGTGTATATTCACTCGACGCTATCAAATACGTGTGCGAGCTGCTGTCAGATGTCCTCAGGAGCTCTGGTGCGCGAACACTCCTGGTCTAATTGAGATGCTACGGGACTTCAATGTCGCGACTTGCTATATTCATCGAAAACATTTTGAACAGCTTGCGCAGTAAACGGACATGACGAAAGCAGGTCTACTGCAACCCTTGAGACTGCAGCTGACGTGAACATTTCTCTCGTCGCACAGCCTCGAAACGCCTCAACTATTGTTCCGCACAATCGGCCCCCCTCCCCCACAAGTCGGAGTATAGAATGCGAGAGTTGCGTGTCTCGAGGACATGGACAATTTTACCGACCACAGAGCTCAAAGTGCTGGCTGGCTCGCGAGAATATCACCGGCTTGGCAAGCACCGCAGCCAAGCTGCGCGGCCGTTTTGAACATTGAAGAAGAATGAGACTTGGATCACCTTTGTTTTTGCTACATAGCTTGAAATGGGGGAAAGCTTGGCGCCGAGGAGGGGGTTGTGTCTCTTTGTGGAGCATCGGGTCGTTTTGACGATTGAATCACACACTCTCTCTTTGGCAGACCGAGTTGCCAAGGGTACGGGTGGCTGTCCCGAAAATGACAGTTTCCCGGGGGAGCTTGTATCTGATGGGCTGGGCAGCTGCGGTAGATGGACGAGAGGAGATCGTGTACCACACGTTCCCGCCGGAAGGGAAAACAGGTACTACCTGACGACGACGACGACGACGAGGGTCATGGTCAGGGTGATGATCACGGGAGGCTGAGGCGGATTGGGTATTTCGCATGCCTGGCTTGGCTCTTGGCGACCATTTCATTGCGCCTCATCACGGCTGACCTGAAGTTTGTTCGGTTAGATGAGCGTGTTGGATCCCCTTTACCCTTTCGCCAAGTCATTCGCGTTTATGGCGGTGGCTCATGATCTTCAACACGTAAGCCTGCGGCGCCACTCATGTTAAGCCCGGGAGACACGGAGGTGGCCACGGGAGTCAGTAATCAAAAGACGGAGCCCGGGGGGGCAGAACGCGCAATGAAGCTCCAATGCATCCGGGAGACGGACTTGATCGATTATTTGCACAATTTTTGCGACAAGTGACATGGTTCTGCGAGATGACTATTAGCAGTGGTGTCTCGTCCTTCATAATGGTCGGAGGAAAAGCGCGCAGTTATGCTGACTTGACGCTGCCGCTGGAAAGCGGACCCTGATCTTCAGTGACGACACTTTTTTGGGGAGGGGTACCGGGGCGCCGGGTCTTTACAGCGATAACAGTATCCGTATGGGCTGGGGCGGGTGGCGGGTGTTGAAACGGCTGGTGGCGGGCGGGGAACTTGGTTAGCTGTGTTGGTTCGGTAGTGGGGTTGATAACTGACATCCGAGGACTTGATATT
Organism: Colletotrichum horii; assembly: GCA_027406005.1. Lineage (NCBI taxonomy): Eukaryota > Fungi > Ascomycota > Sordariomycetes > Glomerellales > Glomerellaceae > Colletotrichum > Colletotrichum horii. The sequence goes on along the minus strand of JANVYB010000001.1, from coordinate 2,548,821 downwards.
GAGGATGCAAGGTACCTTGCAGTGCTTACTTCGTCTGCATCTCATTTTCATTTTTCCCACCAGCACGGAACGAATGTTTTCGGGGCAGGTGCCGTATTCTCGGCTCATATTTAACTGAGGGTTGGTTTATCGCGGTGGAAAATGCTCAGTGTTTACCAAGTCGTAAATAGATGACGACGGGGTAGCAGCTTAGATTAGGTCCGAAGCGTTGCGGAAAGGGTAACGCGAGTTGGGTGTGTTGATTCAACCTGGTTTATGCCGGTCGGCCTAGAGAACGACTCCCGCTGATGAAATGCAATACCTTTTGAGATGGTGCATTCATTCATAATCGGCTCCAGTAAGAATCGATGTCGAAACAGGAAACCTTTGATCGGGTCCGTCGCCTTACATTGTATCAACATATGAGGCTGCAATCACCAGGGAGACGACCTCTTCCGCTCGTGGCCAAGTTGTCTAGACAGCCTCGTCATGCCCGTCCAGGAGAGTTGGCCGTGGTATGCAATCGCCTCAAGCAACAGCGACATGGGGATTCTGATTTCGATCTCGATCCCGATCCCGACCGCACAACAGGCCTGACTCGTCCGCCGAGCCTGCCAGCTCAGCTTCAGGTGGACACTGTCGCACCTTTCTCGTGGTTGAGCGGGGATATGTCTCGTTGCATGTCGCCAGGCTTCAATGTGGACGAGGGATGCAGTGCCATGCTGGCGTTGCAAGAGGGATGGCCCCAGTAGAGTGGTTGACGTTGTGCCCGCGTGCCAATGCACATGCAAGTTGAAGGTGGAGTTGAAGAATGCGGGACGCATCTCCATACCTAGTGTTGGCGCCGATATTGACTACAACGCTTGTTCACATGGCACGGCTTCCAATCTTCCAGAACCATGCCGTCCTCGAAAAAGCCTTTGTCCGGTCAGAAGTATGTAGTGGCCCGGGTCTTTGCCCACGGAAGGTACTCAGAACGCCGCCATAGCGCTTTTCTCTTCGAATTGCTCCCCGAGGATCGGTACAGATGCTGCGTAGTGTCACCAGCACGCAGGTACGGTGCATCGCTCCCGTGCAGGTGGGGACCATGGAGGTTTGCCATGCAAGATGAGGTAAGTTGGCCAGGGTGCGCGGGTGTGGAGGATGGGAGGGGGGCGCCCCGACGAGGTCCCGGCAGATGGAACCCCGGCTTCGTGCAATTTGGTTGGCCAATAGCTCTCGACAGCTCCCCTTCTTGGCATGTTTTTTTTTTTTCCTTCCTTCTTCTCCTTTGCGCGATCTTGTATTCCTAATGTTCCTCATGTTTGCTTAATTTCACGTTATCTGTCTGTTTTCTCCTTTTCACACATCTCGCCGCCCTGCCTTGCACCTCCTGACTGTCCGTTCCCCGGGCTTTCTTCCCGCTCTGACCCCGTTGGCAGGGCCTGGATAGAGAAGCAAAAACAGACGACTGACTGGTCGCCGGTCAGACGAATTCGACGACGAAACAAAGCAGGGCCAGGGAACACCCTTGAGACGGCCTTGGACCTCGTTGTACGGCTCCCGAGTAAGGCACCACCTCACTTCGTCTGTCGCAGCCGTTGCCTCTGCCTCTGCCTCTGCCTCTGTCTCTGCTTCAGACTGCTCCTGCTTCTGCTCCTGCTCCTGCCTCTGCTCCGCTCCACTCCACAGACCCGCCAACGGTGCAGCGTCCGCCTTACCTTTTTTTTTTTGCCCGCACTTCCATGATCGACAACGTGCCCCCCTGACCATCTCGACGTCTAATAACCAGCAACCTCCTTTTCACCCGCCTCTGCCCTGTCCGGCATTCTTTCTCCGCACCCGCAAGAAAGTGCTCCAGAACTCAAACTCCAGACATCCTTTCCTCCCTTCCTATCTTTGCCGAATCGTCCTGCCTCGTCCATCCATCCCTCCCTTCCACGTCTCCCTCGAGGTCACAAATCAGTCAGCTTTCCGCCGCCGCCGCCGCCGCCGTCCCCGTCCCGCCCTCCAGCTGCTCTAAACGAACCGAGACACCGTCCCAAGAGGACTTCTTTTGCGACAATGGCCGACTCCGAACCATTTCCTCTTCTCAACACCTCCGTCGACCAATTGCACTCCGTCATTGACCACCATTCCTCAAATCTCTCCCGCACCACACGACGTCGGAAGTCTAGTGCCCTCGGCCAGGACATTCGTGCCGGCGACACTGGCCCTGCACTCGCAAGCTACACTGCCGGAGACAGGCTCATCCCACCAGTAAGTGCTCCTCCTCCCCTGCTATCCTCATCTGGAGGAAGTTTGTGGCTGGATATTCCAGTTCAACATCCCCTCCTCTCTCCATGTTGACTCAACTGACAACCGCGCCCTCTCACCTCAGTCAAGTCCTACAACCAAAAGAGTTTCAAAACGCCGGCGTGCACGCGGCGTCCTCTCTCGTTTCCGTCAGGCCATGATCAGACACACCTACCTCGTTCCCGCCATCGTCATCGCCATCTTCGGCGGCGCATATGCCGTAGACCCCTCCGACTCGAACCCCATCTCTCGCTTCATCTTCCTCTCGTACCGTCTGCCTCCGGACCCGGCCAAGCCCGATGCACCAACTCAATACGGCAAAGGACTATGGGACATAGCCTTCGTGGCTTTCTGGACCATCGTCCTCACTTTCACCCGCGAGTTCATCATGCAAGAATTCTTGCGCCCCCTAGCTCGTGCTGCTGGTCTTCGGTCTCGCGGGAAGCAGGCTCGGTTCATGGAGCAGATGTATACGGCTATATACTTTGCTTGTCTGGGCCCTGCCGGCTTGTACGTCATGAGCAAGACGCCTGTCTGGTACTTTAGCACACGAGGCATGTACGAGGACTTCCCGCATGTGTCCCATGAGGCCGGCTTCAAATTCTACTACCTGTTCCAGGCCGCCTATTGGGCACAGCAAGCTCTCGTTCTGTTGCTTGGCCTCGAGAAGCCTCGCAAAGACTTCAAGGAGTTGGTTGGACACCACATTGTTAGCCTTGCCCTGATTGCCCTGAGTTACCGCTTTCACTTCACCTACATGGGGCTGGCTGTTTATACCACTCACGACATTAGCGATTTCTTCCTCGCAGTAAGTCTCCAAAACTCACAGAAATATATCTCGTGAAATTTGGCTGGAGAAGCGGGAAAGAAAACCATTTTCTAATATGCGTCATAGACCTCCAAGGTGCTCAACTACATCGACTCGCCGATCGTTGCACCATACTTCTTCTTCTTCGTCAGCGTCTGGATTTATCTGCGTCATTACATCAACCTCAAGATCATCTTGTCACTTTTCACCGAGTATACCACTGTAGGCCCTTTCGAGTTGAACTGGGCCACCCAGCAGTACAAGTGCACCCTGTCTCAGTACATCACCCTCGGTCTCCTGGGTTCTCTCCAAGCCCTGAACCTCTTTTGGCTTTTCCACATCTTTCGCATCGCCTATCGCTTTCTTGCCTATGACATAGCCGAGGATGACCGGAGCGAGGCGGAGGGCACGGATGCCGAGGACGAAACCCAGCAAAAGGTTTTGCCTGCAGAGACGACCAACGGTCACACGACGGGCGCAAGTACCAGTGCGGCGGCAAAGGCCAGAACTATCAACGGCCGCACAAGATAAACAATTCTGCCACGGAATTGAAACGATGCATGATATTTGGTATTTTTGATTCATGAAGTCATTCGCTTGCATTACAAAGCTGTCGCGCATTGCAGCTGGTTACGGGTCAGCCTAAGAAGAAGAGAAAGATGTTGTACGTAAATACTCATCGGGCGACTGATCGACTCCACGGAGCATCGCTGGCTCAACGCCGCCAATGACGGGAAGGTTCATCGGATCACGATGCGCAACACGAGCTGGGATGGCGCCGGTGTTAGCCGCAAGTTGCTGATAAACTCGGAATTGCCTGCGGACTCATTAATGCCGTAGTCATCGTAAGCCCACCGTCGGCGAGAGGCATCAGAGAGAGCTCTATGATCTCCCGAATCGAACGGAAAATTCGAGGTCGGCCAGCAGGCGGCTGAACAGAGCAAGGCGGCTACCTGCGGGCCTGCGAAGAGTAGTCGGGATTAGCTGGCTGAGCGAAGCATGACTGTGGCTGAGGAGGAGGGTGCCAAGACACCCAAGGTGTCGTCGGTTCGTGTTGGGTGGGTTGTGCGGAGGTGGACGAAGTGAGACATGTGTGCGTCCGTGGACGATGACGGCGCACCCTCCTCGCGCGCGATTCGACCACCCCTTCACACCGCTTGCGCCCGCGCATGTGCACCAATTGATCCACGCACTCACTTCTCACGCTCATAGCATCTGAGTCTGCATCTCACACAATGCAACCTCATGACAGCGCGCTCGATTGGGGGGACCGGATTGGGACTTGTGAGCAAAAGGCGGTGGACGTGTATTGTGGTGTCTCCGAGCCAGACATCAATCGACCTCGTTCCTTGGAAATGTTGTCTTGAGGAATGCAACACAGAAACCAGGATGATTGATTCGGCATAGATAGCACCTGACAGCGGTTGCGGGATGGACGGAGACGGAAACCAAGAACAGAGTCCGTGGCCTCGTGCGCCGGGTTCTTGCGGAGGATCGAAACTTAGATACGCTCTGCTTTCCCTACGATACCAGATAGTCCGTAACGACGAGAGTTTGATGTTTGTCCCCAACATATCTGCACAGAATGAGATGCAAACACGTATGTATGTGCTGGGCCTGACGGAGAATGCGTTAGCCGCCAACCACCCAAGCGCGGTCGCCAAAAAGGATCGCATTGTCACTTGGAAACGACATCATATCACGGAGCTGTACATTGAACAAACCTGCCTATTTTCGGCAGTAAGCAATTCTCGTCTGTGGCGTTTCTCTGCCTGACGATATGTCTATGGACCGTAGCTGTGAAGCTGGCATTTGTAGCCACCCACCCACCCAAGAAAAACACACAAAAAACAAGAAAACTTGGAAAAAAAAAAGGTCGAGAAATCCCGTCCTCCATCTTTGTTTCTCGTGGTCCATCCATCCCAAATCGGGAGCCAAAAAATGCAAGCAAAGTAAGCTATACGACAGCTGGTCCTCCTCGGAACACGAGGTGGCCCTGCTGTCATCCGCTTACACCCTCCGCAAGTCGTGCGAGAAGGGATTTCAAAATGCCAATGCCAAACCCTTCCGTTCCTGCACTACCCTCCCCCCTAAAAGGCTCACCCGAGCCTTTTCCCGAAATCCAACCCTTCCCGACTGCCGAATCGAAAGAAAGGACCAAATCCTGGCATGTAAGACTGTGGTATCTGCGTCGCGATGTCGAACAGCCTGCCCATGGTAGCAGGTGACGACCCTGTAATAATCGGAAAAAGCAATTCTTGATGTAGAGGTCCCATGATTAAAGGAAGAACGTTCCCCTCCCTGTATGATGACGATGATGCTGAACCACCAATGCAATATCCGGTCGAAAGACGATTTGCACTCAACGGTCGTGAAAAAGACATATTATGAATCGAAGGCTGAGTGTGGTGTAGCTGAGGGAAAGTCGTGTTTCGAATTGTTGATTTGAGAATGATGCCCCCCTGCCAACCAACCAACCGAGTTGGGCTGAGATTCCGTTCTCGAAGCCGCCGTTTTTGTACCACTCGTGAAAGTCCTTTTATGTTTTCGGGGTCCCAATGATGTGGTGATGATGAGAGAGAGATGAAAGAGAACGATGTATATGAACTCCAAACTCCGAGTCGCCGGTTTGATGCAATCTTAAAGCCGTTAATCCGTAGTACCTAATTCGTAAAAAGGCGTGTGCCTTGTTGTGTTCATGAAAGGAGTGTGTGGTAACCAGGTGAGCGGCAACCACGAATTAGAGGTGAGAATGAGTAGCGGTGATGGGTGGTGTCGCTCTGGACGTCGAGGGCATCTCCAAGTTTATTGGCCCTGCTGAGTCAAGCCGTGTTGCACGTTTGATGTAAGATTTTTTATGTTTGGTCTAGCGATGCCGAGACCGGTCAGAATGATCAGAGTGATCAGAGTGCTCCGAATGATCAGAGTGGTCAGAGTGATCGGAGTGCTCCGAATGGTCCGAGTCGTGATGGTGATCACTGTGAATGGACTCCGTGTCAGAGCTGTTGCTAGAGGCGCTGGAGGAATCCTCGCCAGTCGTATTGGCCTTGGAATTAATTCCTGAGCTTCCGGGCAGGATTGTCGACGAGTCAAGGCTAGTGTATCCGTCTGAGTGCCCATCCGATTGCTTCTTAGGTCCGAAGTTGGCCTTCTTGAGGAGTTTCTGTGCCTTCCTATTGGCAGCGCGAGCCTTCTCTGCAGCGCGTTCGGCCTGCACTTGCTTCTCCCACATTGACGCGTACCGACCATTGGCGTTAACAAGTTCCTCGTGAGTACCCTTCTCAGCAATGGTACCATTGTTGAGGACAATGATTTGATCGGCGTGCGTGATTGTGGATAAGCGGTGCCTGTGTCACATGTTAGCACATTCGCCTGTATAAAAGCTAGCAATCACAAAGGGAAAAACTCACGCAATGACCAGCAATGTGCGGCCCTGACCCAAGTGCCCCAGCTTGTCCTGGATCAGCTGCTCAGTGTGGGCATCAAGAGCTGAGGTAGCCTCATCCAGCATGATTATCTTGGGGTTCTTGATGATGGTGCGTGCAATTGCAACCCGTTGGCGTTCACCACCACTCAACTTCAATCCTCGCTCGCCAACCTTCGTGTTGTACTGGTCTGGGAATGACATGATGCGGTCATGAATGCTGGCTGCGCGGCAAGCTTCAAAGACCTCCTCATCCGTGACACCCTCCCTGGCGTACTTGAGGTTGTACATGAGCGTCTCGTTGAAGAGTGTGGTGTCCTGGGGGACGACTCCAATGAATCTTCTGACCGAATCAATAGTAAGGTCCTTGACATCCCTGCCGTCAATCTCGATGCTTCCTGAGGTTGTGTTGTAGTAACGGAACATAAGGCGGAAGACTGTCGATTTGCCACCTCCAGACTCGCCAACAAACGCGGTCGTGGTTCCAGGCTTGCATTCGAAGTTGAGATCCTTAAGCGCTTTGTTCTTCGAGTCGTAGTTGAATGCCACATTATTCCAGCGGATATTGCCGTTGCACCCAGTCAAAGGCACGGCACCTGGCGCATCAACAACTGTAGCCTTGACCTTGAACAACTCCAGGAGGCGCTCGCCTGCGATGAGGGACTGTTGAATGGTGCGGTAGAAAGACGCGAAGATGTTGAGTGGCGACTGCAGCTGGTTAAGATACGTCAGGAGAGTGACAAATCTGCCCACATCCGTGGTACCACTGGTAACCTGGTATGCCCCAAAGACCAATACGACGCTGAATCCGAGGATGAAGATGCAGGCCTGGATGACGTTCATCCGGTTAACACCCCACGCAACCTTCTTTTCGGCGTCTTGGTAGGCGGCAATAGCGTCTCTGTAGCGACCGAATTCCTTCTGTTCAGCGTTGAAGTATTTGACCGTCTCGTAGCTCATAATTGAGTCGTTCTTCACAGCTTCTTCCTCTCTGTCAGCGTTTGACATAATTCTCCGCTGGTCGGCCCGAGTCTGCGCCATTCTTATTGTGAGAAACAGGTACCAGAATGTCAAGCAGCTGACGATTGCGGCGTAGGTCGGATCGAAAACGTAAGCGAAGACGGAGATTGCGAATATCAAGTCGATGGTCATGGGGAGGACGGAGAATGTCGCCTGCTCGAGGAAGGTGTTGATCGAAGCACCTTTGTTAAGAGCAGACAATACCTCGCCAGTTCGTTTTCCCAGGTGGAAATCCAGGCTAAGAGAGTGTACGTGCTCAAAGGCCGCCGTCGTCAAGGCCCTGTACGAGTTCTGCGAGATCGGCACCCACATTATGGCGCGGAACGCATCCAGAAGCATTCCCTGGCCTTGCATGAGCCGCAGGACGACGAAAAGCGCCAAAACACCCCACGGTGATTCGCCTCTGCTCAGCTTCGATGTGAGCCAACCCACAATCAATGGAACGAAGACATTGATAGCTCTCTGCGCGGCGAGATTAACGCAGCAAAGGCAGTAGTACAGCTTGAGGCGAGGGTTGTCTCGAGGCCACTGGTACTGGATGAAAATCTTGTAACTGCGTACGTATTCCCACCAAGTCTTGTGGGGGGCCTTGTCAGGTCGATAAAAACCGGGCTCTCGAACGTCCTTAACAGCAGCGGCCTCTGCAGCACCATTAGTGTTGCCAACAGTGCTTCCGTTCCGAGAGCTGCGCAGTGATCGACCATTAGCATCCCGACCAGTCTGACCGCTGTACGATGTTCTGGGCCCGTTCATGAGAGGCGTGGTCTCGTCAGTCCGCGCAGAAGAGCTCAACTCTTCAATCTTGTCGTCGTTCTGCTGTCGGGGCTTCTTGATCCAAGCAGCGGTGTAAATGCCGACGAGAGTGATCATGAGCACCAGTCGAACGACATATATGATTAGGTCAACCAAGTCCCACTTGGAAGCCGGAATCTCTTCGACACCATGCGATGTCTTCAGGTACTGAGGCTCCATGATCCAAAGAAATGTGCAGACGCAGATCGTGAATTCGCCGATTAAACCGAGTGTCCAGGTAATGAAGTGTGATATCGTCGGGCTCGTGCGCCATTCGAGAAGGGTGATGAATACGTAGAGGTAGAGGTTCGGCGAGCCTATGAGGTAGACCTATGTCCAGTTAGCTATGTGCCATGAGGGGGGGAAGGCGCGGGGATTGGCGTACGGCCATGCTCTGCGATTCCTCCCACCTCTTCACGCCATGCTCGGGCAGTCCGGCCTTTTCCAATTCCTCAACAACATGGCTAATGTGTGCTATGCCATTGGCGATGAAGGAGAAGAATACGGCAAGAGTGATCCATTTGAGCCACGCCTTTGAAGTCGGGGACAGGTCGGGACCGATTCGTACGCGTTGGTTTTCGTCGTCGTCGCGTCGCTTCTTCTTCTTGGTCACAGGCAGCCTCTTACCGCCAGGACCCAAGATGTCCGTCTCCACCTTGGACTCCTCCTCGTCTTTTTTTGCCGTGAGAACTGTGTAGGTCGCGGCTGATCCGATGAAGACGATCAACAAGACCATAGGATATAGAATAAGGATACTCTGAAGTATGCATGCGGGCCAGGAGCCATCGCGGCAGGCATTTGCCAACTCGTCGTGGCTGTCGCTGTTGTGCCGAAACAGCAACGGCGGCTTCTCGACACCATCCATGGTGTGGACTATTTGGGGGCGATGAGGTCAGATGTCAGAAATAACAATACAAGGGAAGAGCTTCCCCCCTGTGCGGGATAGAGGGAAGGAAGGAAGGAAGGAAAGAGGAAAAGGAAAGGAAAGGAAGGAGTAGCCAGACAAAACGAAAGCAAAAGAAAAAGGTGAGGCAAAGTTGCGGTGCGTGTCCGTACGTAGGTACGTGGGTAGTCGAGTACTCACCAATTCGTGATCCGGGGATGTATGTAAGTGGTTGACCTCACACCATTGCCTCTTGAGGTATGCAGTGAGGTATCCAGAGCTGCAGGACACTGCACCGGCGTGGTCCCCGTGGCAAGTTGCAGCCGGAGCGTCGTAAGGGAAGTGGGAGCCCACAGAGACAAGAACCAGACACGAGATCTCGTTTCGGGACCAAGATGTTGGAGCAGAAGGCCAGTGACTGGAGACCCGACTGGCCTGGCAGGCGATTACCCGCCAGTCTAAAAGGTTCTGGGTCCTAAATGGTACCGGGGTGCAGGTAGGGGTCGAGGGCGCTGAGAGCAGGGGGGTGTCGTGCAAGCGTGCGTTCCCAAAGGCTCGTGGTGCCGGGGGTGCAGGTCGAACCCACAGGACCACAGGGCAGTACAGAAGGGCCCTGTTCAGTTGGAGTAGTGGTGGGGTCTGCTGACTTGCTCAGTGGCGAAAAGCCACCCGAAGTCCCTGGCAGTCGAGTCAAGACTTGTCAGATACTCGGCGGCCGAGGACTGTAGTGGGGCCTTGTTTCTTGGTGGGCTTTTAAATGCAAAGCAGAAGCGGCTGTGCTCCGATCTGAGGCAAGAGACGGGACAGGCGGCGCAGGAGAGGCGATGGCGAACTGGACAAGTCCTGCTGAAAACTTGAAGCTTTGTTGTGGGCCTCCCAAAAGATGACCAACTTTGGGAAGGTGACGGGAGGGAACCCGGGCGGCGCAAGGAAACACGCCTGAAAGCTTGTGACTGGGGCGGTTTTGGCTGAGGTGCGAGGGTGAGGTTGGAGAAGGACCTCGGGTTCGGAGATGGATGGAGCGCGCCAGCGGTGGAAAAGCAGGCTCAGCTACCGAAAGCCGGGGTTGGTACCGGGTTAGCTGTATGTGTGGTCGGAGAGATGGGAGATTTTCAAGGTTGAGGTCGGGTAAAGTAGCTGATATTTCTTCCGCTGAGGCAGGTAGGTAGCTGTTGCTGCTTGCGCTGGAGTTTGAAACGAGTGAAGGTCAGCGCCTCAGCACATGCGACGACGATGGTAGATTGGCGACGAAAGGACGCCCAGCGACGGACGGCTCGCTGTCGGGAAAGGCAGGAAAGATGGGGAAAGTCCAGAAGAGGGCAGGAGGAAGGAAGAGAAGGAAAAAAAACAAAAACCAACTTGAATCAAACGGCCCAGAGGCGGTTTGGCAGGATGGTGGTGACGATGATGATTATTGGAGGGGAGGGCGAGTGGGTGGGATGGAGGAGGGATAGGTCGAGTACAGAAGCAGGTACCGAGTAGAGGCACACCTGGGGCTGCCACACTTCAAAGGGGAGGCACGGATCGACAAAAAGAGTAAGAGCTGCCCAGGCCTACTGCCAGATGGAGCTGTAGCGCGTGCAGGAACCTAAAGGCAAGGTCGGTTCGCGTGTGTGTGTACACCTTAAGGTAAGGTAAGGTAAGGTAGGGCAGCGGAGGGAAGGAAGAAGGTTGGGTGGTAGCGGCTAACGCAGGCAAGAGGAAGGCGTGAACGGCTTGGAGCGATTGCCTTTTGCAGCGCTGACCGGGTCAGGTAGGTACCTAAGGTGAGGTAACGTAGGCAGGTATGGCAGGCAGGAGTGGCAGGAAGGCAAGCACTGGAGGTGCCCGTATGAAAGATGCAAAGGCGGAAGGAAGGTGCTGGCTGGTTTTGTTTGACTTGGTTTGGTTTGGTTTGGTAGGTAGGTAGGTTGCACGCCTCACCTCACTTCGCATCACCTTGCACGCAGGAAGGAGCGGTCCAACTTACAATTTGGCTTTGGAATCGAACCAAATAAACCAGTCGGTGCCCGTTAGGACGGGTGAAGCCTGTGATGGCAGAAGCCACAGAAACGGGCACACAGAGAATCGCGCAAGTAGCGCAGTTGTAGCGGGCAGTAGTGAGTTACGCCTTGCCGACGTGGTGTCGGTTAGTGAGAAGCAGCGGCGAGGTGTTCGCCCCGGTCCAAGTTCGTCGTTGCGCGAGGGGAGGTATGGTTCAGGTGAGGAGCAACGAACGACGGCCTGGCTGGCGAGGATTCAAGCCCACCTTCAAACCTCAACACCTGAGTGGACGTGGACCGCCGTCGACTCTCACTCTCACTCACACAACCCAAGGAAGGCAGGCAAGCAAGCAAGCAGCCTACCTTCCTTACCTTACCTCACACAACACCTCGAACCCCACAGAGTACCGGTTGATTTGCGTAAGTGGGGAGTGGCCTGGCCGCTGGACACCTGCACACTCCAGTCGCTGCTAATCGTTGCTTCCTCCGGCTGTTGTAGAATTTGGCCAAGGTCCCTTTGAGGTGGCAGACACCGGGGATCTCAGTCGTTTTAGTCGAAGGGTCTGGGTCCGTAAACTGCAACGCCAGCCGCCGTCGAATGCTGCTGTATCTGGGATATAGGGTCCAGGCCGGCAGTACCTCAAACTCCGGGCCGTGGTTCTGACTTTGGTACGGATACCTTACCTTACCTTACCTTAGGTACCTGACCTTGGGAACGCCCTGGATACTCGGCAAGGTATTCGCCGAAGCTCCTCTCCTGGGATGTCAAAGCAGCAGTGGCAGTGGTAGTGGGAGAGGCAGGAGCAGACGCCAGACAGACGAGGACGGGGACGGGGACGGAGACAGGAGGGTCTGGACTCGTTTGTTGGAGGACACAGCTCTCGGGCCAGGGTCCTGATGTGCGCCCTTGTTAGGGCCGGAGCCACTCGTGCTTATGATATTGTTCGTAGTGTAGGCAGGATATGGAGATGGGCATGGAGATGGGGACGATTGGAGACTGATGGGGATGGGGACGACGAATTGGGCCCCCAAGTGCCAGCCGAAGCCGACGCAGGAAAACAATAAACGGAAACACGTAGACGGAGACACGCAAGGAGAGGAGAGAAGGTTAATTGTGGAGGGTGGACAGCGGACATGAGCCGTATGAGCCGTGGCCTGTTCAGAGCAGCCAGAGTTACATAGACCATAAAAAATAGGTGGGCAAGAGACCACCTCGAGCTGGCCTGACAGGCTAAAAAAAAAAAAACACAGCCCGGGGACCTGGTGACGATGCCAATAACTGAGCCGCGAGAAAAGAGGGGAGGGAAAACGACAACGACGATGCTTGTGAGGTTGTGAAGAATCCACACACAGTGACAGTTCAGGCGAAAAGTTCTAGGCCTCGGGAGTAACATGAGATGGAGATGACGATCGATGGGGTCCTTGTTTGATGGGCATGCCTGTGTCTGGTGGTGTCTGGTGTCTGGTGTCTGGTTGGTATCTGACCTGTCTGGTGTGGTGTGTGGTATCTAAAATTTTGGATGCCACCTAATGCCCCGGTGCCGTTGTTGCAGCTACCGTCTGTTTTGGCGTGCAAGTGACAGCCACAAGCAGTCTCCATCAGGTGCTGCGAAACCGTAAACTAGATATCCGTAGTGGTGCAGACGGCCATGTCACTGACAGCCGTGGTGCTAAGATGACCAGAATAGCGCATCTCATCTCCTCTCCATGCCGCTACCATTCTGTCACAGGCCAAGCGGAGCGGGGCGGGACAGCGTGTTGGGACGAGGGATCTGTGTGAGTCCCGAGATCACACCCTCACAAACTCACGAACGCACACACACCCACACCAATCTTTAGTCTCACAGTCTTTTAGGCGTAGTCCCTTAAAAAAACGGAACGAACACCCGGCCATCACCACCACCACCACCACCATCACCATCACCTCGGGTGTTGGTTTGGCCCTTGGTCTCGCAGCTGACGGGGGAACAAGTGTGAGCTAGTAAGAACCTCCGAGGTCATCCCAAGCCCAAGAACATGAACGTGGTGAGAGCAGAGCTGGCGGTACATGGTTCACCGTTGACGGGCATATGGGGCCGGGGAGGGAAGGACGGGAATGGCAGCCCCCAACGGAAATTTGAATTTGAAAAAATAGAGAGCAACGATTTAACGGAGGCGGTAATAAGGCAGATGAGGCATATTGAGAAACAGGTGTGAAGCTTAAAGAGGGGACGACGTACCAATGCAATAAAACCGGGACCCTCCCCCCACCCTGGGGTGTGAGTGGCCTGTAATTTGTTTGAATTTCTCTTATATTGGTCTTAGTACACTGCTTTATCCCTTAACTCTTCATCCTGCCGTTACTATACGATCTGAGTGATCGACAAAGCCCTCAGCAGAGCAGCCCTATAAGCAGCATATTTATAGCCCTAGAGAACTATGGTGAGATTTTGCTCTGTCTGACCTATCATCTCCTGTCGATATATTCTATAGGCGTAGTATAGAGCTTATGTCTCTAGGCCTGTTAGCTGCAGACCAGTCTGCCTCTAAATGCTAGCACTAAAGATGAATAGAGTAATAATATCTTTAGTGCTAAGCTTAGTAGTATTAATAAGAAACCTTTATATTTATTTAAACTGTAGCTTTTATATACTTTAAGCAGCTGCTTAAAGGTTAGTATATATAACACCTTTTAAGTTAAAATTATTATTAAAGTTATTAAGTTATTAGTTTGCTATTATATTATTTAATAGATAGAAAGTATTAGCTATTTATTTTACTGCTGCTCTCTTTATATAAAGTAAAGTTCTTAGAACCTTAGTAGCTGTAGCTATTATAGCAAAAGAAAAGTTATTTATACCTTATTAACCTCATCTTCATCTCTCTAGAGACCTTTATATCTTCTAGTACTAAGTATAGTACTTCTATATTCACACTTTAGGTTATATCTATTAGGGTTGCTTGGTCCTTATTGCAATGGGGCAAGGGAGAAAACTCATCAGATGTGCTGGGCACTCCACTTCAGGCGAAAATCCCCTGAAAAATTCCTAAGCACTTATGCATTAATTCCTTTACAACTAAAAGAGATATGCAGATAAATATATAAATACAAGCCTAACTAAGTTATGCTTTATCTATAACTTCTATCCTTTTTATCCCTTTAGTTATGCAATCCTTTAGGAGAAAATAAACTGCTGAGAAGAAGTTTAATAGCATTATCTCTATAATATTCTGCCCTATTTTAGTTTTAAATAATCTAAGAGGTATAATAGGAATTAATAAAGATAATAAGGAAGATGAAAAGCAGGCTTAACTAGAGCTAGAGGAGCTTAAAAACACCTATTTTTATTTAATTACTAAAAGGTAGGATTTAGTAGACTTTTGCTATAGGTTAGGTTAAAAAATCCTATAGGCTGTCTTAAAGAATTAATTACTAAAGTTATTAAGAGGAATAAAAAAAGTATAAAAATAAATATATTTCTTATTTATCTGCTTAGTCTTTTTCGTTATAAGCTAATTAAGCCTCTATCTATTTATATAAGCTATTTCCTCCTATAATAACGCCTAACGCCTATAAAAACACCTATCTGATTCCTTACTTCTAAATTAAAAGTGTTAAAAATTCTAAAATTTCTAAGAACTCTACCTCTTTCCACACATCTCCTAAGTCTTTTGCACACTAAAGAGAGAAAGACTTAATTAGCTTTATTTTGTATACTTAATATTACGTCTAGCCTTTAAAGCTTTTAAGCTAATGTTTTCACTTCACTTTAAGTTTGCAGCTATCTCTCGCTCTATATAAACAGCATTATTATCTTCTTCTTACAGCTCTTTAGCATACTGCATACTAGGTGCTATCTATCTTTTTAGCATAGTTAGAACTAAAAAGGTATCCTAAGGTTATATAGCCTAAGCTATATCTTCAATTAGGTCGTCTTAAGTAATAAGGAATTGCTTTAAGGTTAAGTTGCTAGGTCTGTTTGCTTTAGGCAACTTAAGTCTTCTAACTCTTCTCTTAATCTTATTATAATAGAGTTCTTTTTGCTTATTCTCTATTTTAACTTATATATCTTTAACCTTATTTAACACTTCCTTAAAGTAGTTTTTTCTTTTTATATTAATAATAAAAGTTATAAGATTAAGGTTATTATTATAGATTATATCTTTTGTTCTATTAGTTTCCTTCAGAAGAGCTAGATCTTCAGCCTCAACCTTAATCAATTTCTAAGCAACTAATATCTAGTTAGGCATAGCCTCTCTAGGGCTAGCATTTCCCTTATCTTCTTATTATTCTTTTTACCTCTTCCCCTTTAAAGCCTTCAGCTAGTTTCTAAATCTAGTTTTAAGCTTTAGTCTTAAGCTTTTAAGTAAAGTGTAGAGGCTAAATTCTTTAGTAATAAGCTTAACTTAGTAGTTAAAAAAGTTCTTATAAAGATTTAAGTTAGCTTTTTAAGCTTTAGCAGTAGCTTCTAAATATAAAGCTTTAATACTAAAGATGCCTTATTAAATAATATATCTAATAAAGTCTACAGTATAAAGATTATACTTCTATAAATCTTCTTTCAATTTAATTTAGAGCTGTAGAATAATAAAAGAAGTGTAATTAATAAGCTCTTAAGTCTCTGCTAATACCTTATAGATTCTATATCAGTTACAGACCAGCTTAACTATAGTTTTAAAAGAGGTTTCCAACTTATTTAAGTTACTGTTATTAGTAATATCCTATATATTATCTGAATAAAAGCATAAGCTGTTTCTTTAATTGATAATTAGGTTTATATATTTTCCTCTACTATTATATTATAAGAAGATAATAAAATTGCATAAAGCAAGCTTATTAACTAGGACTTTATAGTGCTTCACTTTAAGATCTTTATAAAAAAAAACCTAAATAATAAGAACCTTTATATATTGCTCTTTAATAATATCTCTAACAGTTAGATCACAGGCTGCCTTAATATAGCCTTCTAAAAGGAGATCACTTTAATATAGAAACCTAGACATATTATAGAGGTTAGAAAGAACCTTTGCCTATATACCTTACTCTTAGATTCCCTAAGTTAAGTTTTCACTATTATTATAAAAGAATCTATCCTACTAGCATCTAGTTAGGGTTATATTAGTAAGGTTGTTATTAATTTGCATCTATTCAGACGCTGGGAAGGATTTATCTTAACTAGGCTTTAGCGCTCTATAGGGCTTGTAAAGTGTGATAGGGGATTTGATAGGCTCTGCTGTTTTAAAAATAATTCTAGGGAGTTTTTTGTTAGTTTATATAAACTAGATATATCTAGTTTTACTTAGCTTAGTATTTACTGCGCTAGGGCGGTTAAAATAGGAATTAAGAGGCTGAAGGAGCTGTTCTCCTTATAAGGTTAGAGCAGCTATATTTATTGCCTATAAAGTCTCACTTTAAGAAACTAATTAGTTTTTATAAAGGTGTAGAATGTAAATTATAAGCTTCTGCTTAATGCTATCAATCTAGTTAATATTTTATATAGTTTTATAGGCCTTCTAGGACTTAAGATTATAGTTTCTAGAAGAGGGAGACTGAGGGGTAGTAGGAGTAGTTTAGTAAGATATTATATGAAGTTTTGCAGTAGTCTAGAGAAGAAGTTGTTGAGTTTTAGATATATAGAATTAGCTGAACAGGCTTATGTTGCTATTTGTTTAGGTTATAGTGATTAGATATCTTAGAAGGAAGGAAAGAGTTAAAAAGGTGGATTTACAGTAGGTGAGAAGGCATTAATTGCAATATTAATGATTTTTATTAAAAGTTAGTAAAAGCAAGTAAGAGGGAAAAAGGTATAATTTTTAGGATATATAAGTAATAGTTAAGCTTAGTTGAAGTAGTAGTTAAATATAAAAATGTCTGTTGAGGAAAGGTAGTTATTATATATATAAATATATAAAGATGTTTAGTAGAAAGTTAGCAGGTTGAAGTGCCCCTTTTTGTAGATATCATCAAAGTGAATTTAGTGCTAGCAGTTAATATTCCTTCTAAAAATATAACTTTTTGAACAAAAAAGAAACTAGTTAGTTATATAAGGTGGTTTTTTGAAAGTGAAATTAATACAGTTATTAGAAGTATTTAATAATTTTTTAAAAGTGAAATTAAATGCTAAAGGTTATAAAATAGAAGAAGAAAAAGTAACTAGCAAAATTCAATAGTATAAAAGTAACTAGAGTTAAATATAATTACTAAATGCTTAGTCAGGCTTATAGTAATATGTTTTTAAGGGAAAAGTTGATATAGTGGTTATAAAAGAGTTGAAGGTTTTTTATAATCTGTTTATAAGTTGCTTTAAAGTTAAATATCTTCTTTTATAAACAGCAGCATTTAAATTAATATATTTGCTTTGCTTTTGCTATTAAAACTTAAATGAATGCATTTTTTTCAGTTTAGTCAACCTTAAATTTAAAGTGAAAAGCTTTTTAAATTATTTTTTATCTTATTAATAAATTGCTGCAGTAAATAAGCTTTTAGGTTGTTGCAGCTGCTGTTTTTAGTGTTAACTACCTCTTTAGTCAGATATAAAAGAGTGCATCTCTTCTGCCTAGCTATATCTCTTTTTTCTTCCTCTTAATATATTATCTTTTATAATCTCTAGCTTAACTAATGCTTCATAATAATAATTAGACTACTTTTAAGCAGTATAATTATAAATATTAAAATCAATATAGATCACTCTCATACTACCACTTTAAACTAAGCATATAAGCCCTTCTCTTTCTCTCTTATGCTGACTTCTGCAAATTGCAAAGATAAAGAAGGAACTATTTATCTATTTAGACTTATTATACTGCTGTCAGTTATAGTAGGTTGTCTTTCTAAAGCTGTTCAAACTACTGCTAACCTATATATAAGCTTCTCTTTCCCTTTTTTAAACTCCTATTAAAGGTTCTATCAGCTAGGTTTAATATAAGATAAGCTTTATTTATAAGATTGCTATTAATAAAAAAGCTGAAAAAGTTATTTTAAAGTTTTAGTATTTGCTTGCTAAGTTTTTAATAATATATATAGAGCTGATTAATAAGAGAGAAATATTAAATAGGTTTCTATTTTTTATAAAAGAGGTCTATATTGCAGAGGGTTATACTAGCCTCTAGGGATAGCTATACTAAAAGATAGATAGGTTAGAGGTAGTTAAAGCTTTGCTGATTTATATATATAGCGCTTAGAATCTCTTTCTATGCAATAGATGCTTTGAACGCTAAGTAAAGATATCTTTTGAGGCTAGGCAGAGTAGCTGCTAGGTTGCTATATCTATTCTCTTTTGGAAGTATGTTTCCTATTAAACTAAATAGAAAGAGGTTTGTTCTAACTATATCTACTATGAGAAAGACTTCTTATGCTTATATAGGCTTAACTATAACTAAGAGATTACTAGCTGGATTAGGTTTATTAAAAAGAGCAACAGAAAGAAAGATATTTCTAATAGCACCTCTTATAAAAAAAGTAGAAGTATTAATATAATGCTTTATTCTAAGTATAAATATCCTAAAGGTAAGATAATTATATTAGTATATAGACTATTAATTAACTAATTTGCTAAGTTAGCTTTAAAGCATAAATTTAAATTATAGCAGCATTTCTAAGCAGTTTCCTATAAGATCTTTAGTAAGGACCTTTATAAGTAGGTTAGCCTTTTAACAGCAGAAGTAAAGTTAAAGAGCAAAAATGAGAAGAAGAAGAAGGAGGCTGCTGTTTATTATGCTTAGAGAAGCAATTAGTTTAGCTTAGGTTTGAATTTTTTGAAGGTGGCATTGGTTTTTTTGGAGTTTTTTAGTGGTTTTCAGTTTTTACAGTTTCAGTTAGTTTTTTTTATTATTATTATATATTCCCTCTTCTTTTATAATAATATATATTAAGAGCAAAAGAAGCAATATAAATATATAGTTAATATAAATCATAATGTAAAGGTGACTAAATGCAAATAAGTGAAACATTAGTTTACTTGCTAAAAATAAATAGAAATTAATAAATTCTATAACTTAGCTGTCTCTTAGCTCCTCTATATCTTTATACTAGCTGTTAAACTTTTTATTTTTAGTAGAAATGCCTACTACTATTTCATTCTTTTTCTGCTAAATATTAATTTCAGTTTATAAAGTTTTATTTTATTCTTATAGTTACTCAATTTGCATTTTTATAGTATTAATATTATTAATTTCTGCTTCTTCTAATGCAGATATCTTATTAAGGTCTAAAATCTCTGCTAGGCTGGGCATATTAAGATCTAGTTGATTTGCTGCAGAGAAGACTTTGCTGAAGGCTTCCTTAAGGTCTAATTAAACTTCTATTTTAGAGATATTATCTAGGTAGCTATTCTTATTTATTATAAATTTCTTTAAGCAGTTGCTAGCTATTATTTGCTTAATTAGAAGTCTAATAAGTGTTTTAAGTAAATAAGATAAAGTTTGAAGAGATATTTACTGAATTCAAAAAGGATCTAGCTATTATATGCTAAGCTTACTAGAAAAACTTTTATTAATAGACAGCTTTATATTATATATAAAAATAATATTGCTGACTTATAGTTGCTTATATTGCATTTTATACTTATTTCTCTGATTATAGTCTTTAGCAACTTAGTGATATCATTTTGCTATATACTTAAAGGTAATATATTGATCTAAATTAAGTTATTTAAACATCTATATATAGAAGAGAAGCTTAATTTCAGCATCAGTAACTTTTAACCAGTCTAAAACTTACTAAGTAACACTTTTCGTTTTAATTAAAGTAATAGAGTTATATCTGTAGATAAGGTAAAAAGGAGAGTATCCTATAGAGGATCTAATAGATATTTAATTAGCAAATAAAGCTGTATAAAAAACTAAAGTCCAGTTCTTTTTGCTAAAGTCTAACTAGGTTATAAAGGCATAGATGAGAGGTTAGTAGCCCTTTTCTATAAGTCTATTAGCCTTTAAATTATATATTGAAATAATAAGGCGTTATCCTCTATAGATTTAATTAAGTTTCTTAATAAACCCCTTATTTTCTAAGCTTCTATTAATAGTAAGAAGTCTATAAATCCTATAACAGTAAATAATATCTTCTCAGATAAACTTAGCTATCATCCTTAAGTTAATATTTTTAGGAAGCTGATAGGCCTCTATATATCTAGTGAGCATATTGCAGGCTTCAGCTAAAGAGTAATTGCTAATCTTTTGGATGTTAATATAGATATGCTGAAATAGGATTTCTAGAGGTATAGAAAAGGTGTGAGGGTTTTTAAATCGCCTTAGTTAGGCTTAAGCATAAGGTAAGCAGCCCTTAATCTTATTGCTTATTATTTAATATATATTCTCTTAGATATATTATTTTTAAAGTCTAGCATATGTTATATTGCAGCCTTAGTAGCCTCCTTTAGTATGCATATATTAGATCAACTTCTTTTGCTCTTCTTTATTATTAACTACTTACTTTAGTGTAGGGTTTAACTTTGTTTCTTTTTAAAAGAGAAAACTATCTCAAAGTATATACTTTACAGTATATAATTTAAATTTCTTGAAGTTAATCTAAAAAATAGTCTTAAGGTGTAATAATAAAGCTAAGTACTTAGCAATTTGCCTTAAGCGTTAAGACTAAGCTTGTTCAAAGCTTAATAAGTCTTCTGCTTTTAGTTAGAGGTCTTCTTTAGCTTTAAGTGTATAAATAGAATTATTAATTATCTCATCTAAGTCTTCCTCCTGTTCAGCTTTATAAATATTAAATTCCTTTGCTAGTTTTCATAAAAGACTATTTGCAGCTTTATTCTTTATGCTTAGTATATAGCAAATATTAAAGTTAAATATCTTAATCTATATAATTTATTAAGTTAAAACTGCTTTAGGCAGGTTAGAGGTAGTGTTATTGATTTAGTTTATAAGAACTTTTATATTAGTTTTAAGAGTGAATTATATGCTATAGAGGTAGTTTTAGAGCTTTTTGAGAGTAAGCAAAACTAACTGAAGCTTAAGCTTTCTTATATCATAGTTAAAAGCTATATCTATTTAGATCCTACTTTTATACCTAGCAATATATCTTTTGCTTTAATAATATTGCTTAAATATAGCTTTCCACCTCTTAATGCTTATATTAGTTAATAAATAGATTTTACTAGCTTCTTCTTTATAATTAATTAAGTGAAGCAGTAGAGAGCTGACTAAGCAGAGCTTAAAGAATTCTATAGCTGCTTATTATTCCAGCCTCTACTTAAAGGACACCTCTTTTCAAAAGAGCTTTACTAGTAAAATAGAAATAATATTATAATCTTTAATCTATACTTAATAGAACTTAATAATACTAAAAAAGCTTTTAATAGTAGTAATATTATTACACTTCTCCTATTTAAGAATCTTAATCACCTTATTTTAGTTAGGCTTATATTTCCTACTACCTACTATATAACTAAAAAGGTTAACAGCAGGCTAGCAAATCTGAGATTTTTCAAGGGAAATTATAGCGCCAGCAAGCTTAAGATTCTAAAAAACTATATTTAGATTTATAAAATGCTTAAAGATATATAGATATACTCCTAGAAGCTTAATTATTTAGTTATTATTATATATTGTTCTAAGCCTTCTAACAGTGATATCATTAAAGAAAGGTTAATAAATGCTTAGAATAAAGTTATAAAGAATTCTTATTATAACTCTTATAAACTAAGCAACTGAATTTATTGCCCCTTAAGGCAGAATATATATTCTGAATAGCCCTAGAGGTATAGCAAATATAGTTAGGTTTCAGCTTGACTTATTAAGTGAAACTTAGTTATATCTAGAAAACAGGTCTAAAAGGCTTATGATCTTATAGTCAGCAAAGTCTTCTGAGAATTTATTAGCTTCTAGAGGAATAAAAATATCCTTAATGCTGATCTTATTAAGCTTTATATATAAGTTAATTAGCCTTATATTGCTGTTTTTTTTAGTAATAAGGAACTAAGAGTTTCTATATAACCTATAGGATTCTTTGAAGACTTTGTATGCAACTTATGATCTGAGCATATTGATAACTTTGCCCTGTAAGGCCTTAGGGATAAGAATTCCCTTCTCTTGCTAGGCAATATATAGGATAGTTCTAATCTTCTGTAGTAAGGCTATATAAGGATTAATACAGCTGCATTCTATAAAATCCTATATAAATGCTTCTTCTCAGTTTATAAAGATATATTTAAGCATCTTAATTTCTCTTAGTAAAAGATGCAGCTAAGTAACTTTAAGCTTTAGAAACCTTTTAGGAGTAAAGCAAATGCTTCAGTTAAACTGTGCAAATTATAGGTATATATAGCTTATAAAAAAGAAGTTAGAAAGTTGATAATAGCTTTTTACTTCTCAGGTTAAGATCTTTTTTTAGTTTTTCTGCCTATTAAGAATAGATCTATCTAAAAGTGAATTATTAACTAAGTAGATTTTCTTATCTTTATGTTTATATATTATATAGATACTAATAAAGCCTTAATTAGGCTTAAAATCTCTTTTTGCTAACTTATAGAGCGCCTAATCCTTTAGAATGTTAGAAAGCTAGTGTTAACTCTTAATACTCTCTAAAAGGCAGGCTTAAATAGTTTCTATAATTAGGGTAACTGCTGCTTTAGCAATAGTCCTTAAAACGTTAAGTGCTGCTAAAGGTGAGATTAAAGTAGAGCACTAGTCAGTCTTAAGAGTAGCTTCTTTTTGATTAAAAAGGTTAAGTTCCTTTTCTTCTTAGGCAAGAAGGCATTCTCTTTTATAGTCTATAGTAATATTAATATAGCAGGCTTAAACCTTATTATATATGTTGCTAAGGTTTTAATTAGTCTTAAGCTGCCTTTTAGCAGCTTTAGAGGTATTATAGATATTCTTTATATAGTTTTTTTATTTAGAGAAGTATTGCTGAATTTAGCGCAAGGAATCTGATTGCATAAGGCTAACTAAAATATTAATCTTTCTAACTTTATTATTTCTGCAGTTTTTTGCCTTTATTATAGCTGTAATAAAGCGTTTTAAGTATTTAAAAGTAAGCTTAGTAGAAACAGCAAATAGAAGACTAAAGAGCAAGTTATAGTTAACAGTTTTAGAGTTAATAACTATTATAGTTGTTATAATCTTATAGTTATTAACTTAAATAGGCATATAATATACCTTAATAAAGCGCAGCTTTAGGTCACCTTTAGCTATTATTCTTATTATTAAAGTGGTTATAGAAATTAAAATATTATAGTCTAAGATATATTAATAGCTTATAAGATTAGACTTTATGCTAATATTAATAATGCCCTATATAAATGAGTGGTTATTAGAGCGTTTACCTCTAACTGCAATTTTTAAGATTAACTGTAGTGTAATAATTATTAGAGCTATCTAGTTAACAGCTATAGGAACAACAGCTTTAACTGAAAAAACTTTTAGACAGTTTTAAGTTTAAATAACTTTATTATATTTAAAAACTTAGTTAGTTTATTAAGCTCTTTCCTTTAAGGTTTTAGCAAAATCTATAAAGTTAGTAGAAATAGATATATAGATAACTCCTTTTAGATTATCTGCAAATATATACATCCTTCTAACAAACTCCTCTCTATACTTAAGCTAGATTTTATAAACCTTTTTAACTAATAAACTAACTAAGCTATATAGTTTATATAAGATAAGTTTATTAATTAATTCCTTATCTTTAACAGACTTTTAGTTTTTACTGTTAAGGAATATAGCTAGCTAAAAGTTGCTTTTCAGAAGAGATAGCTTTAGAATAAGTTTTAGAAGAGAAATCTTAATAACTTTGCTAGATGTTGCTTCTCTTTTTGTTTTACCTGCTCTTTTTAGTTTTAAGGTATTAGCAGGAGCAGAGACCTATTTAAAAAGGATTTCCTCTTCTATTTCAATATCTAAGTTTTCTTTTTGCCTATTTTAGTTGCAAAAGATATCTTCTTTTATAACCTCTTTTTCTAGCAAATTTAATTAACTTTTAGAGCAAATTTAAGAGGAAGAAGGTCTCCTCAGAATAGTTAGAGTGTCCTTAATATTTTATATAGTAAAGTGGATTTTTTTAAAAGGAGACTTTAGAAGCTTCTTTTTAACTTTTCTAAAATCTAATAGCTTTATCTTTTTCTATAGGAATAGGTTAGTCCTATATATTTTCAACTAGGTTATTATAAGCCTAAATGCTGTGAAATCAAGCAAATCTTCCTTAGTTATATTATTTAGTTAAGCTAGGTTATATAGTTAAAATATATAGGTATAATCCTCATATTTCAGCTTACTGACAGCTGAGACTTAAAAAGCAGAAGCCTAACTAGACATTTTATCATCTAATATAACACTCCCTTCTTCTATAAATCTATAAGAAACTTTAATTAAGTTATAATTATCTCAATCTTATAGGACTCTAATAAGCATAAACCAAAAGCAGCTAATACTCTGCTTAAAGATTTCAGTAGCTTAAGCCTTTATAGCTTTATAACTGTTCTAATTTTTAAAGTAAGTGATAATAGCTTCTCAGTTAAGCTTACCTTCTTATCTTAATAAGGCAATAATTATCTAAGGAATAAAAAACTTATTATTTTAAAGTCTATAAGAATAGCGCCTTTGAAAGTACCAGATCAGGCCACTTCTCTTATCAGCTATCTTTTGAGGATAACAGCTCTCCTTAAAGTTATAGTCTATATAGCCTATATACTAGCACTAACTATGCAGTCTATAAAGAAAGGGCTTAAAGTTTTCCTTATTAACTTTAACTAAATAGATTGAGGTTAAATAATAATCTTCTGCAGCTAGAGAGAAATATATAATCCTTCTAGTAGAGATTTTCTAGTTATCTATTATCTTTACTAAGTTAGAAAGCTGTTAGTTTGAAAGTTAGTTCTAAAGACTCTTAACACCCTGATTAAGTTTAGCTTTACTTCTCTTAGCTTATAGAGGGGGGGAAGCCTCCCCTCTTAGAGCTTTTAGGAGTATAGCAAATAAGATATAGATAGGGGTAGCAATCTAAAAGGTTTGTTTCTAAGTAGCCTTAAAGCTGAGCTAATTCATTAAGTTAACCTTAAACTTATTAAAGTCCCCTTTTTTAAATAGCTTATAAATACTAGTTTCTATAAGCAGAGCTGTTCTATTTAAAGCTGACTAATTAAATCTCAATACAGTCATCTAGATAATTTAAGGACTGGTTATAATATTAAGGTTACATTTTATAGCTTTAGTTTAAATATTGTTAATCTTTTATAAAAACTATATTACTGCTTTATAGTTTAAATTATTAATTATTAGCGTTGAAGAAACAATCTGGCTAATCTGGTCATTTGGAAGATCCTAGCAATCCTTATCTATAGCCCTATATCGCTAAATTAAATACTCTTTTGCCTATAGCTAAGTCTTGCTAGTAAGTTAAGCTTAGTTATCAGCTTAGAAGGATATATCTATATAAAAAGGGTTGCTTAGTACTTTAGAAGCATCAGTAATACTTACTATTTCTGCTGCAGCTTTATAGCTTTTAATAAAGTCTAAAATATTATTTCCTATAAAGAAAGATGCTCTAGCTGTACCTAGCTGTAGCATTTTGAATCTTTAGAGTCCTAAGCTGTATAATTTAAAGACTTTTTGTTAAGATTTAGCAGAGTCTGAACAGCTTTATATTACCTTTTCTTTTGAAGAATTCTCTTTAGGCGTTTTATTTGCGCTAGAGGTGCTACCTTTAGAGGCTATTGCTTTAAAGACTTTAGCTTCTGTAATTGCTTTAGAACTTTAGTTTAAGTTAGGGATTAAGGGGGGTTTCTTTTGCTGAGGTTAGTGAAAAGAAGAATTTGCAAAAAGACTTATTGAAGTATTACTAGTGATTAGATTAGCCTTATTATCTGTTATTTCTAGTTTAAGTTGTTCATCTTAAGCTGGAGTTAAAGTCTTTAAAGCTTTAGAGTTTAGC
This sequence comes from Colletotrichum horii, assembly GCA_027406005.1. Classification (NCBI taxonomy): domain Eukaryota; kingdom Fungi; phylum Ascomycota; class Sordariomycetes; order Glomerellales; family Glomerellaceae; genus Colletotrichum; species Colletotrichum horii. Next base: position 2,522,802 of record JANVYB010000001.1, on the reverse strand, counting down.
AACACTATTCTAAAGGAGTAATAAGTGAATTAACAGAAGAAGAAGTAAGAGAAAGACCTTCTGAAGAAGGCTGAGGTGAAAAGATTATATAAAACTTAAGAAAAGCTGATAATTTATTAACAGAAGGAGCAACAGAAGAATTCTCATAATATAGGTCTAAAAGGATAATAGAAGGTAAAGGAAGAGATAAAAAAGGAAAGAGAGGCTCTAGCTGTTATTTCTGCTTTTATCTATCTCTCTTATCTAGAAGGTATATCTATATTTATCATCCTTCTTCTTTTCTGTTATTTTAATAGTAAGGTTGTTTTATACCTTAAGCTTGTTTCTCTTCTTTTTACAGAAGGAGACTAGCTGTTATTAGTAATATCTTCTATAACTTCACTCTGCAGTACTCCTCTTTCATAAGTTAAACTTAAGATTTAATTAAATCTATAGTTAAACTATATTATTAACTATAGATTTTAAGAAATATACTTTAAGCTAGCTGTTTATTTACTACTTAAGAGAGTATAGAGAGGGAGTAATAAAGGAGATATATATATCTTCCTTTCTTTAGAGTTAATATAGAATTATTCTTAGAAGGGAGAAATGCTTTCAGTTAGATTTAGAAAATATTTCTCTCTTTCTTTTTCAAAAAGTTAGTATAGTTATAATATTTTTCCTCTTTAGCTTCTTATGCTTTTATATTTGCAACAGCTTCTAATTTAAGAAAACTAAAACTTAATGTTTTTATATGTAAGTGCAACTTAGATCTTAAGTTTTTAAGCTTTCTTAGTGTTTCTTTTTATTAGTTAATATATTATTAGAAACCTTCTAATAAGTTTGATTAAAAGGAAGTTTCTTAGAATAGATCAATTAGTTTCATCTTTTTTAAGGTTTATAAGAGGAGTAAAGCAAATTTAGTTACTTTTATAACTTCAGCTTTTAAAAGCAAAAAGGAATTAGTTTAGCTTATCTTAATTATCTTTAGATTTTCATTATAGCAGCTAATTAGTAATGTAATATATAATAATTTTAAATAAGCAGATAATAAGCTAATAAAGAAGATTAACTAAACTCTTATAAAACCTTACTTACTCTCTTCTATCTTATTAGATATTTTTTTTTAAGGTTTTTTAGACTTTTATAGATTTAGTTAATTTTTAATTCTAAATACTTAAGCTGCTACTCTTCACTTTAAGAAAATAAAGGTTAAAAAAAGTGTTAACTAAATTTCTTCTAATATAATGTTATTTAAATTGCCTCTTCTTTTGAGCTTTTTCCTGCCTTAGTTGAATAGAGCAGTGCAGAATAACTATAAAAGAGATCTTCTATAGCAGTCTAGCTTACCTCCTTATATTAGTCACTAATTTTGCAACAGAGTAAGGGAGAAAACTTATTAGATATGCTAAGCACTCTACTTTAGGTGAAAATCCCTTGAAAAATTCTTAAGCACTTATATATTAATTTCTTTATAACTAAAAGAGATATGCAGATAAATATATAAATATAAACCTAACTAAGTTATACTTTATTTATAACTTCTATTCTTTTTATTCCTCTGGTTATATAATTCTTTAAGAGAAAATAAGCTGCTAAAAAGAAGTTTAATAGTATTATCTCTATAGTATTCTGCCTTATTTTAGTTTTAAATAATCTAAGAGGTATAGCAAAGATTAATAAAAATAATAAGGAAAACAAAAAGCAGGCCTGACTAGAGCTAGAGAAGCCTAAAAACACTTATTTTTATTTAATTGCTGAAGGGTAGAATTTAATAGACTTTTGCTATAGGTTAGGTTGAAAAATCCTATAAGCTATCTCAAAGAATTAATCACTAAAGTTATCAAAAGAAATAAAAAAAATATAAAAATAAGTATGTTTCTTGCTTATCTGCTTAGTCTTTTTCATCATAGGCTGACCAGGCCTCTGTCTACTTATATAAGCCATTTCCTCCTGTGATAACGCCTAACGCCTATGAAAACGCCCATCTGATTCCTTACCTCCAAGTCAAAAGTGTCAAAAATTCCAAAATTTCCAAGAACTCTGCCCCCTTCCATTATCTATATCTACCTTGCTGTATATTATACCTCAGCAATAAAACTGGGAGGAGTAGAGCAAAAATCGAGGTGCAAAAACGCAATATCCCGTCGACCCTTGTTGCTTGCAAGTCTGAATAGAGGCAAGTGTCGTTGCGGATGCGGATGGGGATGCAGACGCAAAACAAAAAGCCAGGTCCAGGACCCCAACCAAGCCTTTGTAAGAATGCAAGTACCCTTTTTTCCTCTGCTGCGTATACAACGGCGACTTAACGTGACTTTCCATAATACAGTCCCTTGACTTGTCGGAGGAGTAGGAGCAGGAGCAGGAGCAGGAGCTTCAGGTACGACCGTACGATCAGGTCGGATCAGTAAGAGGTAGGGTCAAGGTTTGGAGCCAAGGTGTGTCCGTGGCCTGGCCGGGCAGGGAGACAAGGTGCGGAATGGATTGCTGCTTTCTGTTTTCTGTCTCCTGCGTCAGGTCGGGTTCCTGCCAGTTGTTTCCGGAATCCGGAGTGCTTCCGATGCGTTCGTTCGTGAGCAGGCAGGCACGGTAGGTTAGCAGGTAGTGCTGATTGCTGCAGCGCCTTCCTGCCGCGTGAGATGGTCGTTACAGCAGCAGCTTACCTCTCCGTCCTCTTGTCCTCTTGCCGCCTTACTTTCTTTCCCGGTGTGATTCATTCCCCTACCCTCTTCTTGCCCACCCGATGTGTCTTTCAACCGAGTGTAGGACTCTGCTCAATGAAACCTCCGAGGGCGTCTGCTTCCCCCGTCCTTACCAGCGAATGCTAACAGAGCCCAGCAAAGACTTTCTGTACGGACCACTTGGACCCGTCCGTGGTGGTCGAGGTGCCTCCGTCAAAGAAGGGCTTGGAGCCAACCAGCAGACGGACTGCCGCCTCGCCTCGACTAACTTTCTCGCTAGCCTCTCTTCTGGATGTCGAGTCGTTCGCCTGGCTGACTGGCTGTCTGGCCGACCTTCGCGTTTCTTTGTACAGGAATGCTTGCTGTTACTTCGAGCCTCTTGTTGCTGTCGACGTGGTAGACCCACCAAGGGCGTCCTTGAATAGGCCCTTGGATTGTCCAACCAACTGCCAACAGCAAGGAACTATTCAACCGTTTCAAAGACGTCCGCTCTACGATTGTATTCCCTCCGCCCAAACGGTGGTGTTGATTGCAACAACAACGGGCGGACAGCCAAAAGCGCCCTTCCTCCAGCCGGGATACGCACCAACAACTCAAGCGAAACCGCCCGCTTGTCAGCCACTGCGGCCAGCGATATCAGCTTCATGAGGCGGCATGCACCCTCCGATCCACCGCCGGCTTTTTCTGCGCTGCTACGTGTGCAACCTCCTGCATTTTTCTTTTTCTTTCAGCATGCCGGCCGGCTCGCTGCTTCAAGCCCGTAACCGACGTCAGCGAAACCCAAAGGACACGCAAATGAGATCAAATAATCGCCGGGCCCGTCAGAGTTCGGATTCCAAGACCGCTTGAAGTTTGTACCATGTCACCAACTACAGCGTCGATGTGGTTGATATCAGCGAGCGCTTGTTGGTGTGTGGTCAGCCCTTCAGCCAAACGGCTCGCACCCAGCCCCTTACACACCGCTCGACGTCGAGCTCCAGCTGAGTCTAGAAAACGAGGGCAAAGTGACGGCAGCCGCAGCTTGCATGCATGGCCTGCATACACCACAACAGCAAGCGGCAGCACTGTGTCTAGGATCTCGTTCAGGAGGAGCACAGATTCCAAGCAACCAGAAGCTCTCAGACAGGCCGGTATACCCCTGCAGCTCCTCGGCTTGGATCGTTCTGGACGCCTACTCTTTGGCTGAAGTTTGGGAATACTTTACGGTAATAGATAGACGTGCGGCACACCCATCCTTGAGGGATTGGCCGATGCTCTGCAGCAACGACTGGCTGGGAGGAAGCCCGCGAGTGGATGTGGTGTGGGATGTGACAGGAATGTACTGCTCGCCGCCCACCAACGAAGAGTTGGGAGCCCATTCGGGCTGTCCTATTAGCGGCGAGAGACGCAAGGTGGCCCAGCTCTTGCGGAGAAGTCGTCAAGGGCTTTCGACTTTCCAAGAGTCTCTTTGGTCTCTTTGGTCCGATGGATCCAGCTGCCTTGCACGTCAATACTCAAGAGTCAAGACGTCCTAGGCGCGGTCTGCGGGTTTGGGTTCGATCATCAACAAATGTTCGCGGATGGCGCTGCTCGTGGCTCGATGCTCGTGCCACATAGGTACGCTGATTATAGCACCTGGCCCCTCCATCGCCTTTCCCGCCGCGCTAGCGGCTTCCGATGGCAGGGCCGTTGAGTATTGGCGATCTTGGTCCTCTCTTTCGGCCCTTGAACGTGAAAATCGCTGCGGCAAAAATGCGAGTTATCACAAGTCGCCTACCGAGAAACGCGACAAATACCCGTGAGGTACGATACGGGGCAAACAGCCGAGGCCGGGAGCAGTAATGGCATACGTCCCTGATCCTAGCTCAATACAAGACACCCAACTCCCAGCCGGATGTACTAAGTATTCAGCACTCATAGAGAAGGTGTTGATAACATGTCGAGGTATCGGTGAGTCTGGTCGCCTAGACCGTCTTAGGTTACCATCGAGTGAGAGGTTGGTGACGGATCTGCAACACCAGCATCGAGTCACGCCCGTCGCTGTGGATGGGCAATTGTCGCAGACCAGCCGGTTGGTCGACGGCCGACGCTTTTAATAGCCGTTTCACATCCACCATCCGACGTCCGCAGCAGTCCGATCTGTCTAGGACGCGCAACATGATGTCTAGCAACACCTGCTGCGCCATTGCTCGCTCAATACATTCGTGAGCCACGCTCTCACATCGTCCACCACCACAACTGCGTCCGCTTTCCTCATCGAGATCCCCAATTGGGGTCCCCTGAAGCGCCAAAAATGCATCGGCGCATGTCGGTGAGGACGGTGCAGTTTGCCGAGCTGCGGCCGGACGCCGTCGACAACCAGTATTAGTCTGTACGATTTCAACTGTCTACAACTGTTTTCATCTTTTCCTTCCCGCTTCATGCGTGCGGGTGCTCCGTGGACGAACGATACGGCACGACTTGGGCTTTGGGCTTTGGCCTTTTCATCAGATGCAACACACGATTCGGTGCGAAGCCACCCAAACGTTTCTTGCTTATTTCTGGCATCGCATATTCCTATTCTTCCGTCGCTTGTCATCATCGTCCATTGATCTCTCACATCGTGTCTTACGCGGGCCAAGTGGCCTTGCGCACGGCGTCGCTGGCCGCCACGTTTGTTCGAATCTGAATTGCTGCATTGCGCCCGTTCGGCCAATTTGCGCTGCGAAGCGGCGGAGGTCAGCATTCCGACGTCCGCCTGCGCCCATTCAACGGGCCAAGGAGGACCGAGTTGGGTACGGATGCAGCCAGCCCTCTCGCCGTGCGGCCTGCTTTGACGACCGCTTTACCGCGAAACGGAAACCCCGTCCGAATCACCACCGGCATTGTGTGCAGGTGTGTCTAGACCATCTTTTGTCGACTCCGACGACAAGGGTCTTGTCTCTCTTCCGCCAATGACGGCAAGCCCCAGCCCATCATCAGCGTTCTGCTTGGCCCTGATGCTTCTCCGGCCCACTGTCTTCCTCCACGTTGCTAATACAGCCGGCCGTCACCCGCCGACGAGGCCTAGATCTTTTCCCTTGGTGTCGTACAGCAACAGAATGTGTGTGTCACACTGCAAGCTCATGACGTTGAATTGAAGCATGGCTCCCCAATAAAGACGTGGTGTCACAAGGCTGAGACGTCATTTCAACAATTAACATATGCATCATGTATGCAAAGCCGCCCTGTTTGAGGGGTTGGTCTGGGGAAGCATGGCTCGTGGGGGATGGCAACCTGAGGTGGAACTTTTCCAGCACACCCAGAACTGCCGTTGATCCCCCACATCGTGACCTGCCTCTCTCTTGAGCCTCAAATGTGACGACGGCGCTCTGCTCTCCCAACGACCGTTCGTCCTAACCCGGGCCCTTATGTCATACGATTTTCAAATGTCTCGTATGTAGACTCAAGTTTCCGCGCCCCGTCCACAGTTTCAGTCCCGTCATGTCCCCCGAACAAGCGAACATTGAAAATATGTTTAATAATCGTTGAAAGTTCACCAACCATCCCATCTTGGCGTTCACATGAAATCTTATCGGGCGACCTGCGTCGCGGGGAAACCGGCTGATGCAGCCGCCAGCCATCTGAGGTGAGATCGACGCGACGCCGTCATAAGCTCGACGGTCCAGACCTTTTGGAAGAAAATCCGAACTCAATGGGCGCAGCTCTGCTGATGGTGCTGCCCAAAGTTGTGGTGGTGGTAAAAGGGCCCCTGGTTTGGCATGGCGCGGCCCCTTGTTAGGATGGTTTTGTCATCGAAATCTCGCCCGCTCTCTCTCCGTCTGATAATGATAGCGGCAAGGTAAGGCGAGTAAGGTTTTGTTTTTCGCTAAGCAGCAGAAAACATGAGCGGGCGAGGCTGGAGGCATAATCACTTCCTGTTTCAGCGGCCGAGCTTCCGTTTGCTGATTTACAGTTTCTTTGGCGTATCGAAACGCGTGGCCCTGCCCGTTCGTTTCTCCTGTCAATACGAGGTCAAGTCAACGAAGCCCTTTTTTTTATGTTTCCATTCTCTTGGGTACTACGAATCGGAAGGACGGGAACCCTCATGCGTCGCACTGCAGCCGTCCCCGGCCTTTGTAGCGGGAACATTCGGTCCTTCGATATGGTTTTCCTCAACCTCCTCCCTCACGTAAATGGACAGGGGGTTTTCGGTCGGGTTTGTACAACATCAGGAAAAAAAAAACGGGTACACGGCATGAGACGAACCGAGTTTTGTGGCGTTCCCAGCGCGAGAAAGGCGGAGGTGGCTTGCAAGCCAAGTTTACGGCGTGTCGTTACATGTCTGGTGATGGGCGCGGCGCCCGAGTCATACGTATTGTAGAAATGCTTGACCATATTACGACTTCAAACGTTGGGCGGCGGCTTGATTGCGTGCGCCACTCGTGGGAATTGGCCCCAGTTGATTGTATGTGCAACACCACCCATCTTTCCCGGGCCGTAGACGAGGGTAGGATCATGATACAAAGTGTTCCGTAGCAAAAGCATTCTGGGGCACGGTCCGGAGCGCCGGAGCTCAACGCGAACTCTTGGTGTATCGTAGATGTATGTGTATGTGTGCGTGTCAATGACACCCACATCCGCCATCAGCTGAGCACACGAAATCGAACATGTCTCACAATGAATCTGGAGGGGGTTTACTTTCATTTTCATTTTTTTGGGAAAAAAAATATCTTGTCCTGCTTCCCTAATGCAGAACATCAGGGTTGGCGCATGAAAACGTACGCCCAAATGTCTTAGATTTCATGTCATATCGCCGAGCTTTGCCGGCCGCGCGTGGAGAGAATTATGATGATACGGAGCCGTCCGTGTAAATTTGAATAGTTGCAGCTGAAAGAACACCGCTTGACAACAGTATACCGCGTCCGTAGGATGCGCTGCGAAATGGTATTACAATGTCATTGAACCAAACCGCTTCTTGCTTTCCCCCCTTTCATCGCTACAATGTCTAGAAAGAAAGAGCAAAGAAAGTACGAGGTCGTCGTTACTCGGGGGTTTGTATGACAACCGTCAGCTTTCGTCGATAAAACACCCCTGTCACAAATCTCATCGAGGTTACAGCAAAGAAGCCAAGCAGCAACTTCACCCGCGCCCTTCTCCGCCCCTCCACCGCTTAGAGGCGGCCGCGGCCGGTATGCCGTGCGACTCGGGCGGCTGATGCCAAGTAACGTGTCAGTAGACGAGGCTCGCCCCGAAGTAGTAACTCTGGGCATTGGCTGGAAACGCTGTGCTTCTCTACCTGTCTGGTAGTGGTGGTAGTACACCGGGGGTCGGACGACAGATACCGAGTTACCAACGACCAACTGGAGATGGAGAAGTTACTCCAACTGTTGACCTCCATCGGAGATGCCAGGACCAACTTAACCGCTTCTAGACTTTGCTTCCGGGGAAAGATATGCGGAGAAGCGGATAGGAGCCATATCTCTGATCACCTCGCGCTATGTTTCTTCTTCTTCTTCGCCGTGTAGGAACGGTTGGTCGGTTGTCCTAGCCCGGGGGGTAGGAGTGCCAAATGTCGGTATATCATGCCGCCTCAAACTTTGATAGAGACCAACCACCCCCGAACCAGCCATTCCGACCGGATTGCCAAAAAAGGGCTTTCTGTCAAGAATTGGGATATGTGACGGCGGAGAAATGGGGTTAGGGGGGAATCGACAAATGACATGTAAGGAAGCGGTACCCGGAACAAATGACGGCAGAGGCCCGGTTGGAAGGATTCGAGAAAGGTACTGTTGCAACGGAAGCGCCTGTTACATCGTGAGATTTTCGAACGGAGTTTGTGTTTGGCGTTCTGTGCTACTACCCGCGGGGAGCACTCCGACGGGAAACTCAGTTCTGACGAAGCAATATTACCGTGCTTACAAGCTGACCTTCTCCTTCTTCTCCTCCCCCTGGTCACAGGATCGCCCGTCCGCAGGGCGGGAGGAGGGGAGGAGATGATCTTCAAACGTCGTCGTACACACACACGCATCATGTACCGGCAAAAGTTAACTTACACACACGCGCAGAGCGGATCGCGCTTGCGATTGCTCTAGTTTTACCTGATTCATGGGCTTTTCTGTCGGTAGATGAATCTCAAATCTCGGTCTCTCTCGCGCTGTTTCCCTCCCCAGGGTACTATAAGCCTCGCACTCGAGCAAAACTGATGCGGCCAAGATAGACGTTGAACAAGCAGGGGTTCTTGGAGGCATACAGTCGGGGAGCACAACAGTCCAGTCACGGAATCCCACGAAACCCTGCAGGAGATGGCTTGGACGCAGTGCTTATCCTTCCTATCCCTTCCCGCGCGTCGCGGTAAGCACGCCCGTTTAGCAGGCTGAGATGGATGGGACGGGACGGGATGGAGGTCATGGTGCAAGAAAGCCGGGCAAGCAAAGCATGCCAGATGTTGTACGTACATGCATACCCAAGAGACGCGACAGGAGGAAAAAAGAACGACGGACAGAACAAAAAAGCCACCGCGTGGAACCCCCGATGTATCTCCCGCCCGCATCGAGCTAGAGCTGCCCAAGAAGTGGTCCCGCGGTACGGTGTACCGGGAGGCTGCCGGGGGTTGCGTTCGTCGGGTGGCATTCCATCAACCTGCATACATGCAGCATGTATACATGGCTGCCGGGGATAGTAGCGGTGAAGGGGTCGGTGTATTACAGGTTTTAAAATTTTCGGGCTGGGGTATGTGAAAATGGATCCCCCGCCCTCTTATCGCAGACCGCGAACTTACACGGTCAGCGAGCGCGAGATTTGGTTGGATTCCTGGTATTGAGGCCTTCTTCTCCCGCCCTTGGAGCAGTGATGGGATGTTCATTGGAAGTAGCGTGTGTTGGATGTGACCGACACTGCAAAGTAGGACATGGGCCTCGGAACCGATCCAGAGAAGCATTGGCTCGGTGTCTTGTGATCCCGTCCGTCTGGCATGGATTTTGGTACCTGGAAGGAGTTGAAGCTGAGATCCGGCCGAATGGGAATACACCACATGGACGCCACTTGGGAATCCTCGTCCGCCTCGATGCACCTGGGATAGACAGATAGCTGAGAGACATGATGTTTTGCTTGCTTTTTTTGACGCCCAGCCTGCGCGTGCCGCCCGAGGCAATGCAATAGAAGGAAGTTTAATTCTTGATTTTCTTTCCTTCTTCCGTCGGGCATGCACAATCGCATCGGTGAGCTGGGCAGGGCTGTCGGCGACCTGACCGACAAGTGGACTTCCACATGTGGTGTTTCCGACATAGCGAAACGGACGCAGCCCAAGCAACGCACTCACGCCTTGCGTCCGCGTTCTTGCATTGCCCCCGAGTTTTCCTCACCTCTCAAATCCCGGATGAGGGGAATACGTGAGCGTTCCCGACACGTTCCCAGCAGGCGGGATTCCAGACCCCCGGTCCCCGGCATGTCGGTGGGTGGGGCACGAGCATGCCATGGCCATGCTGCTCGAGGATGGGCAACGTGACCGGTTGATCTGCCCGCTTGGTAGGGTGATACAGCACCGGGCTCGGTTACGGGAGGCTGGGTTGGTTGGTCAAGATGTGTGCCGTTCTCGCTGCCGTCCAATCCGCGATGAGCGTCTGAACCGTTGTTGCATGCGAGGGGCCCGGGACTACCAGCGGCAGCTCGAGATGAAGCGAACAAGATGCTCTTCTCCTTCGGCGAGGCACATGTTCAGACCGGAATCTTCCTTCTTGGAAGGGATTGACGCTGCGGGAGGGCCCGTTTCTCTTGAGTCGTTGATGGGTGCTGCCCCGTGAGTGTATTTTGATTAGTTCCATGCGCGGTGCGGTCATGCCCCTCCGGGAACGGGCCGGAGGATGTCGGCGGCGAGTTGGACTCTTTTTGATGGAGACGTCTTGTTTTCGAGAGTAGCATCGCCGCCTGTCGGAACCGCGGCGAGGAGCGGGGCCACGCTGCAGTGACATGCGCAGCGAACGACGGGTGTTGGTCTGGAACCCATGCTTCACCCGTGCATGGCAGAGTCTGGGAGCTGCATGGGAAGCGTGTGAACAGTACTTTCGATGAAATTGCGGTGGACGCTGCTGGGGTTAGATCCTGCTTGGAAGAAAAAAAAAAAAAAAAAGTAGCAACAGGCGGTCGGATCGATGAAGAGCTTTTTCGAAAAATCGATGACGGAGGGGACACAGAGACCAGGCTCCTCTTTCTACCCTCCTGTTCCACTTCGGTGGGATCCTAGGAGACATCTGAGCTGTCACCTGTCGATGAGAGACAGGTCCGATGACAGGCCCATGGCTCGGTGGTCGCAGTAGGGTTGAGCTGACGCAAAGAGGGCAGAAGCTGAGAGAAGCCACGAGCGAGAACGAGGCGAATCTTTGTCATCTGCATCGCGCGTTCCGTGAATGGCCGCGAGTTGTGATAGTTAAGATGGAAAGAAGAGTCTCGACCGCGACGATCACTGCTGAGGCGAAGTCGAAGCCGAAGTCGAAGTATGTGTGCGGAAGATGCAGTCTAGCCTAGCCTGGTGATCCAACCCCAACTGCCAGAAGAAGTTGTAGCAAATCTCGATAGTTCGGACGACATGGAGTTGACAGGACTCGACACCAATGAGGTCCAATTGAGGCTCGGTGGATGGTTGCATTACTTTGGGTCCAGCGGAGGGAAGACCGGCTGTGGCCGACTTTGGGGGACACTGAAACCACCTTTTTGCTCGTGCGAATAAGCCAAGAGTGGGGTCGAGGTGCCTGCCGATGGCGTGGTGATGGTCGTCGCAAGTTCCAACCCCACGTGCCCACCGCCTGCCCAAACAAGACACCCCTGCATAACTCAGCCTTGCGCGAACTTGCGAGAGCTGCTAAGCTTCCATGCCCCGAAAAGTCAGCCTTGCCACCAGAATCACCATCCAGCCTGCTGAAGGAGACCCAATTCGCGTAGACGATTTGTTGAGGATCAGGCAAAGTCACTCTGAAGGTGCATATTCCATCCAAGGTGAGCTCTATCCAACGCAAAGACTGTTCTACCGCCTACTAACAACGGCACTTCCAGAGTCGCATAGAGCATCCTAACTTCATCTCCTGCCATTACATTGTGGACCGCCGGCGCCTCCCCAACGACTTGTGTGTTCCTTGCGATAGGACACTTTGATGCCAAAGGTCTAGCGAAGCATCAACTGCTTTGACGACATCAGTGAAGCCTTCCAGGCGCGCCTCTCGAGACCACTTTACACATACCAATTCTCAGACCATCACCATGTCAGGCGCATCGTCAACCCCGGTCAAGGTGCCCCCTTCGGCCGCGAACCACTCAGCAGCAACTCTCGACCCCGAGCTCCGATCGCAAATCAACACATTACTACTCAAGGAGGGCCATGTCACAAAGTAAGCCTCTGCCCGTCCGACGTGTTCTTTTGTTACGGCACTAACCCGCGTGTCTCTTCCCTCAGGATCCAAGAGCACCTCCTCCACAGCCTTAACGCAAACCAAGCGAACTGGCCAACCCTCATCCAAAACCATGCCCTTAACCTTCTGCGCACCGGCGAGGTCACGACCTTCCCAGCCCTCCTCCGCCGCGTCCTCGACGACGTCCGACAGGACACCCTCAACCCACCCGCACCGTCGACCGCCTCTCCGTCAACATCCAAGACTAACGGCACAACGGACAAGGACAAGAAGACTAACGGCGCGCCCTCCACTCCGACACCCGCCGCTGCCACGGCAGCGTCCGCCGCGGACCCCAACAACCCGCCCAGCCTCGCCATCCCGGCCGCTGTCGTCGAGGAAGCCATCAAGGTGACACGCGACAGTTTAGAGGCAGTATGCGAGATTGACAACGCGGGCGGGAGCTAGAGGACGCGAAGCGATGAAGAGCAAGCAGCGATGCGGGCGGCGCGTGAGAGGAGTAGCGCGAGTGAAGCTTCCGAGGAATAATGAAATGAACGACCTACCATGGTGTTATGGGCGGTCGTGCTACAGGAGACGAGAATAGGCCGTGTTTGAGCGAAAGACTCGGCGTTTTAACGAAAAGCCTTTCATACCAACTTCAAGTCGATGCTGGGGGGCGGCATCGCATACGTGTATAAAATTGGATTCGGACAGTTTGTTGGGGTTCGGCTTCTACCTTACAAGAAGGTTGGAGCGCATACGATATCAAGTTTTTAGACAGCCAGCCAAGCAATGATCAAACGTAGGCTTAAATAGCTTTTATTCAGACTATATGTTGCGAATCCGTTGTCTGAGACCATTCCCACCATGTGGTTTCCCAGTGCCGTGGCGTAATCCACGCCTTACTACACACATTGGCAACGCGAGGGTCTGTGATTGTAACTTATCAACTTTGCATGAGACTACCTGTCTACCAACTCCATCCGCCTCCAGATCTCCACCTTCGTTGGATGTCTGTGACCCGGTTCATCATCTGGTCATTCGATGATGTAGATGTATCGGAGAGCGCAATAAAAAACTAAAATACAAGGCCAGCCAGCATTAAGTGGCAATCTATCCTAGCCCACCCTTTAGTCGTAGAGGTCATCATCGTTACCAGCATCGCCGAAGTTGTTGGCAGCCTGGTTGGCAGCCGCGTCACCCTCGGGGAACTTGAAGTACGCGCCAGGACCAGCATTCTTCATCTGCTGGGCGAAAGCCTCGTACCGGCGGATCTCAACGTCACTGACAGAGCGACGAGCCATCTGCATAGCCTCCTCGAAGTGGCGCTTGGTGAGCTCGGGAACGGGGTCTTCCTCGTCCTCATCCATAGCCTCCTCGCCAGCAGCCTCGCGGGCCTTGGTCTTCTGGATATCGGCGGTGATAGCCTCCTTGATGGCAAGCTTGACAGCACGCTGGGTGATGAAGCCCAAATCGGCACCGGAGAAGCCGTGGGTCTTGGAGGCGATGAAGTCGAGGTCGACATCGCCGGCGACAGGGGTCTTGCGAAGCTGGGCCTTCAAGATACCAGCACGAGCGGGCTGGTCGGGCAGAGGGACGTAGATGAGGGAGTCCAGACGGCCGGGACGGCACAGAGCAGGGTCGAGCTGCTCAGGTCTGTTGGTAGCACCAATGACGAACACGTTCTTCTTTGAAGTCATACCATCCATCTCTGTGGGGAAGTTAGCAATCGATTCACTTAGACGAAGTATCTGTCTTCAGCACTTACCAGTCAGAAGCTGGTTGACGACACGGTCAGAAGCACCGCCAGCGTCACCAACGGATCCACCACGAGCCTTGGCAATGGAATCCAACTCATCGAGGAAGACGATGCAGGGCGCAGCGGCACGGGCCTTGTCGAAGATGTCGCGGATGTTGCTCTCAGACTCACCGAACCACATGCTGAGAAGCTCGGGTCCCTTGACGGAGATGAAGTTGGCAGCGCACTCGTTGGCGACGGCCTTGGCCAACATCGTCTTACCAGTACCGGGGGGTCCGTAGAACAGGACACCACGAGACGGGGAGAGACCGAACTTGAGGAACTTCTCGGGGTGGTCGACAGGGTACTGGACGCTCTCCTGCAACTCGGCCTTGACGGTCTCGAGACCACCAATGTCCTCCCAGCGAACGTTGGGAACCTCGACAACGGCGACCTCGCGCAGGGCAGAGGGGTTGGAGACGCCGAGGGCGAAGCGGAAGTTCTCCATGGTAACACCGAGAGAGTCAAGGACCTCGGCGTCAATGGTGTCCTCGTCAAGATCGATGAGGTCCATCTTCTCACGAATCTGCTGCATGGCGGCCTCAGAGCAGAGGGCAGCAACATCGGAACCAACGTAACCGTGGGTCTCGGCGGCAATCTGCTCCAGGTCGACATCGTCGCCGAGCTTCATGTTCTTGGTGTGAATCTGAAGAATCTCGAGACGGCCAGTAGGGTCGGGGATGCCGATATCGACCTCACGGTCGAAGCGACCGAAACGACGCAGAGCGGGATCGATAGAGTTGGGCCGGTTGGTGGCAGCCATAACGACAACGTTGGAGCGGGCCTTCATGCCGTCCATGAGGGTGAGCAGTTGAGAAACGACACGACGCTCGACCTCACCGTTGGTCTTCTCACGCTTGGGCGCGATGGAGTCGATTTCGTCGATGAAGATAATAGCCGGAGAGTTCTTCTCGGCCTCCTCGAACGCCTTGCGAAGGTTGGACTCGGACTCACCGGCCATCTTGGACATGATCTCGGGACCGTTGATCAGGAAAAAGAAAGCACCAGTCTCGTTGGCAACAGCTCTCGCCATCAGAGTCTTACCGGTTCCAGGGGGTCCGTAGAGAAGCACACCGCGAGGGGGCTTAATACCGATAGACTTGAAGAGCTGAGGATGGCGCAGGGGAAGCTCGACCATCTCACGGATCTGGGCCATCTGCTTTCTGCAACCACCAATGTCGTCGTAGCCGACCTCGTTCAGGTTGTTCTCCTCCTCATCGCGCTGGATGGGCTCGCCCTCGCAGTGAATAACCGTATCCTGGGCCACAATGCCGTATTCGGGAGGGTCGACCTCGACGACCTTGAACTCTACTTGCCTCATACCACCGCGAACGATGAAGAGATCGCCCTGGCGGACTGGTCTGTAGGCCTCGCGGAAGTAGGGGGCGAGGAAAACGTCGAAGAGGGATCCGGTGATACCCTCGACAGTGTCAGCGATGGGCAGGACGGCAACGCGCTTGGCCTGTGAAAGAGTCAGTATTTCGCTCCAATGCGAGGATGCATGAAAGTAGGACGTACGTATTTGATATCGGGGCAAGGGTGGATCGTGATCATGTCACCGTGCTTGACGCGCAGGTTGTGGCGAACGACACGGTTGATGCGGGCACTGCCGTCATCGAGCTCATCGTCAGCGAGGACGATGAGAACGGTGTCCTTTCTCTTCTTTCCGCGCACAAGCACGGTGTCACCACGGAAGAGCTGGAGAGCCTCCATGGTGTTCTCGGACAGGGCGATGATGGAGTTGTCATCGTTCACGGCATCGGTAACCCTGCTCCACAGTCAGTGCTCTGAACGTTACCCCACGCCACCAAGAGCTCACGTACATCAGCTGGTTGGGCTTCTTCTTCTTCTTCAGAATGGCGGTCGCGGTATCATCTTGCTGTTATTGGTAGTCAATATCGCTGCAGCTTGCGGAATAGATTGTAGGCAGCTGGGAGGAGGGGAGACAAACATCCTTGACCTCGGCACCGGAGGCATCCCTGGTGATCATAGTCAGCATCGTTCTTTCCAAGTTCGAGTATGCCACCGAGGCAGAGAAAGCCGAATTTTACTCACATAAGGTTGACCTTCTTGTGCTCGGCGGGCTGTTCCGACGGAGGAGCCATCGTGACGGTTTGTGTGTTTGACGGAGTCGGATCGTATGCGGCTATAGAGGTGAAGGTGGGAAGGTGGGATCGTCAGCGGTGTGGGGGAGGAGCTGTCGATACGTGTGTTGTCCGTGGATGGGCTCAACACAGGAAGGGACTGATGGGAATGGTTTATATCCCCTTGCGTGTATGGTAATGGAGAAAGGGAAGTCGTGGATCACGGAGATAAAGGTGGGAGGTTTGGACGGGAAGCTTTGGTTTCGGAGAACCAGGTGCACGTAAAGGCCAGCAGCAAAGGTGACGGGAGGCGGCAATCGCTGGGAAGTGGTCCCTGGCGACCAATGAAATCATAGAGTGGGGCGGATTAAGTGGTCTCCGGTGGCTTCGGCGGCTTAGATAATGGAGGTATCCAGGTTCTGTATCTGGCCCAAGCTCTATGATTCAGGTGTCGTCAGGGCAGTGGAAAGTGTTGGAAGCTTCCACTCTTGCGTGGTTGCTGACCTTGAGGGACCCGTAGGCAGACAGGCACTCACGCACTCCAGGTGTCCAAGCACAGCAGACACCACGGCCACGACGCCAGCCTGCAGCCTAAGCACGTAGGTACATGCCAATCATGCCTACCCATCCATGCCCCACATCGACTCTCTGCTTTCCCGTACCTTGCGCTTATCGTCTTTTTGCATTAGTGAGCTTTATCGATATGGGAATTTGCACACCTTCGCCTCACCGAGATCACATCAACTTCGACGGGTCCCCTCGACATATTACGGTAGTACCCTTCTGGGCTTCTTGTCAAGGTCGCCTCCGCTACAAAACTCTAGACTGGTAGTTCCTGACCTTGATACTACGGCAACTATTTTTTAGTGCGGCGGCGAAGAGAGAGAGCAGGCGGCGGACGGAAGTAGCGAGCGACTTCTTTGTTTATTCTGCGACAAATCGGCCAAAGGAGCGGCGGATCCGACAAGACGCCGCAGTCTCATCCCAGCTCAGACGAAAAAAATTTCAAGCCATACACATCAACCAGCAACTCAATGGAGGCGACTGTTGGTTGATGCATGCGGCGGCAAACGAGCGTCAACCGGCTTGTTGCCTGCTGCAAACAAAACGGACCATTACACCCGCCATACCTGTTCCAGCCCCAGAACGAACGGGTCCCCCCTGGAGGCGAGTCATCGCCGGTTGCTCACTCCCCGAAATTCCTGAGCAACCACACCCATCGCCGCCGTCGCCGCCCCAATTTAAACAGACAACTTGCGATCATTTATCCTCTTCGGCTGGCTAGCTGCAGGCCACGTTGCTACTTTTTGCCGCCAGCCTAGGTGTCTCGGGGCTGTCGGCGCAGAAGTGTGGTCGAATGCCGGAAGAGCGTCGCGCGCCGAGTGCATGGTCGGCGTACGGTTGATGTGGGTATCCAGCAGTCCGATCCCGAAAATGCCCACTCCGGGGCGGGGGCCGCCGGCGGCGATTCGCTCCGCATTGTTGACGGTCTGCAGGAACGATTCCTGCAGCCAGGAATTGGTCGGGTAATTGTTGCTGCGGCGGGCTAGGCTGTGGTCGTGGCTGGACGTATCCGTCTGTCTATTCGTCATTGTCAGCACCGCATGTTTGTGGCATACTCCTGCGGTGGGAGCCGTTGGACAAGAAGTCGTACTTACCCGTGAGACTGCGCGGCATCGGAGCCCACCTCGACCACGTCGGACCTGAAGCTCATCTGAAGTTGTTTTGCCGCCCGTCTCGTGACTTGGCGGGCCGGTCCGAGATGCTTTTCGACAATCGTGGTGGCTACCGCCGTTCGTCTGTTCGTTGTTCTAGAAGAATGTGACTGCTAATGCTGCAGGTGATGCGTGCTTAGAAGCGCTCAGGAAAGACTGAAGAGCTATGCTAGTGCTAGAGCCTTCAAGAAGGAATGCCACGCCGGTACTGCATCCCGCCTCAGACATGCGACGACCACGATCTCTTATACACCTCTCGTAATACGACGTGGGAATCGATTCTTTGCAGCGATCCGGAGCCCTGCCCGTTGGCCTCCCGCCATGCCTCTCTTTCTTCCGGTGTCCAAACCGCCGGTACGGACTAGCTAAGACACGGCTGGGGAGAGAAGCACGCTGCCTGCAAGATCGCTCGCGTGTGGTTCACCAGCCCGCTGCAGGTTTGGGGGCCATGTATTGGCTGTGCATGCCGTAGCACTGCAATGTGGTACACCCCACACACCTTCTTGGCTCAGCAGCCCAGCCTTATGATGATGAGAAAGAAGCTTGTCTACTCGCTGGACCAGTCATCGGATCGAAAACTGCTTTTCACTCTCCCAAATCATGTTTCCTAGCTCATTGCCTATTTCCTCGACACAATCTTGACACTGGCCTACACTCTTATCTAGTGGCTCAAGAGATTCCAGACTCAACAGACTCAACCACCACGGTCAAACTCCTGGGCTTCTCCAATTAACACGGCAAACCATGCCATAAATTCGTTTCGAAACTTGGGCCTGAATCTGGTAAGCTAGCAGGGGCACTCGCACCATAGTGACGATATGGCACATATCTCCCCAGCAGGCTGGCGCACCCACAGCCTCCACCAGCATCGTCCGACTTACACCATGCATCTTCCACCACCGTCGCATCCTCGCCCACCTCCAGCGCTTAACGCTGCTATCTTGACCAGAGATGTGTTTCTGCCCTTCTACTCAGCCACTTCCTTCCCATCTTCCAGACGTTCTAGCGAGCGGCCCCCCGTCATCGCGCCTGCTGCCCACACCTCTCCGCCTCCAGGCCGCAGCGGTTCCGCCGAGATCTTGAAGCCTCTGCCGACTCCCGAGCACACACATCCCATGCCAGACAAGAAGGAAAAAAAAACAGATAGACTCGACCTCCCGACCTTCCCAGAAAGTATGGCTTTTAAAGTGGGGCATGTAGATATACAAGTCGAAGGTGAGAATATTTTGACCAAACATCGCTGGTCATACTAGATTATATGGGCAAAAATGAAAAGAACAATGAGCAGCTCGAGGAATTATGTAACATCACCAACTAAAATCCGACCGAACCCAGGCCACCCACCCCTAGACGATCTTCACAGCAAGCGTGCTCATTGTTGGAGATATTCCAAACACAAACGGGGGTATGAACCTTTCCCGCCAGGCGATCTGAAGATTTGGGAATCCAGCGCGTTCGATTTCATCGCCGTGGGGTCCCCCACCTCCCTCGATGCCTCGAGTGTGAACACTCGCGTATGCAGCCTTACCTTGGCAACCTCCAATACGAACGCCGTCACAACTCCGCCAACCCGGAAACGGCACCGGACCTTGAGACGCGCATCATGACAGCATATCGTCAAAGCCATGTTGCTCCCTCATCGACAGCCTGATCGCATTACCCTTACCAGAAAAAAAGGCCGTCCCAAAAAACAATCACGATCCATCCCCCTTCTCCTCCTGCAAAGCAACACAGCCTGGTATCACTCAGGGATTGTCCAGATAAGCCCCACGTTCTGTCACACCTCCGGCCGGCCCCCACCCCCGCCAATGTCCGAAGCAAGCAAGCAAGCAAAGCTCGCTCAGCTCCATGAGCCGTCAGCACTAGCCCGCCCGCTATCGATGCTATGCCCTGCAACCCTTTTCGGCCCCCAAAATAGCTGCCCTATACTAATGTTGCCTTACGCTTATTACCCTCCCCCCACCCTGGGGTGTGAGTGGCCTGTAATTTGTTTGAATTTCTCTTGTATTGGTCTTGGTACACTGCTTTATCCCTCAACTCTCATAGTCATCCTGCCCTTCCTACGCAATCTGAACTATCGATAAGGCCTGCAGCAAGGTGGCCCTATACTCAGCAAGTGCTAGTTGTTAAAGCTGCTGCATAAAGGTGCAGTTTTTGCTTATAAAGCTAGCGTGAAGTAGGCGTTATTAGTACTATAGTAGGAGGTTACCTATAGTATTCTTATATATCTTAAGGCTAAATTGCTATAAGCTGATCTTTTAGTTATAGTTTAACTATATTAAGCTTATAAAAAGCTTCTATAAATAATATAAGCTGTAGTTTTTAATAATAGAGATATATTTCTTAAGATAGACTTCTAAGCAGAGGTTGGAAAAAATACAATACAGAAAATACATTGTATTTTTGTATTTTTTATAAAAATATCTATTTTTAATTAAATTTAATAGTTTTTAATATTATTTTTAGATATATAGCTATAATAAAGCAAAAAATACAGGGTTTATATAGGTTATTACGTAATATTATTAAATAAATTATTTTATATATATTTAAAAGTAGGTCTGTATTTTTAGTGTATTATATTTAACTTAAGAAGGAAAATATTAGTGCTTTTATTATATAAGCAGTAATAACTATAGTAAACTAAGGGCTATAAAAGTAGGTCTTACTGCTAAAAATAGCGCTTTTTTATAGATAATTATAGTATATTTACTTTTTATAATAGCTATACTAATTGCTTAAAAATACTTACTTTAGTAGATTTAACCTTATGAGGAGATGTATTTGTATTGTATTTTTTGGACAACCTCTGCTTCTAAGTAAGCTAAAAGGTTAGTATTATATTTAAAGTAGATAAAGATTATCCTAAGTATAAAAGCTATATTGCAGAGTGATAATCTATATATTTAATAGATAGAGAGTATTAGCTATTTATTTTATTGCTGCTCTCTTTATATAAAGTAAGGTTTTCATAACTTTAGTAGCTAAAGCTGTTATGAGGAAAAGTTATTTATATTTTGTTAACCTCATTTTTATCTCTCTAGAAACCTCTATATCTTTTAGTACTAAGTATAGTACTCTTATGTTCACCTGTTAGGTTATATCTATTAGGGTTGCTTGGTCCTTTTCTATATCTGTACCTTGCTGTATATTGTACCTCGGCCTTACGCTTATTACCTCGACTACACAGGAAAATACCCATCCAGAGGGAGGGAGGGAGGGTAACGTGACGATGGGAGAATCCTTGTCCCAGGCTAGGAAAACTGGCTGCTTCCAGCCCCCAGGTTACCTCTTCTTGAATTCCAATGGGCATGCAGTATTCAACGTTGCGTCTGGATTGCGGGACCTAGATGGGAATTTGACCAGATGTCGTCTGGGGTCACCAAGGCTGCCACGCAGTATCAGACTAGTGATTGAGTACCAGGGATTTCAAATCAATACCATTGGCTTGAGTTTAGCAGAGGCCAAGGTCTGCCCACATAGAGACGTCCGGCACTCCAGCATATGCAGGTTTGACAGTGATGCGCTGTAAGCCAGTTCGCAGAATCACTTGATATCATGTACATTGCGAAGCAGGCTCATGTGCGGTGCCATTTTTCAACGCACCGATAACAGATGAGCTATGGTAAAAACAGTGTGTTGAAAGAAACCAGTTCATGTTGGTATCAAGCGCTACTAAGATGTCATGCAAGGTCATTGTCGCCTTCAGGGATGCATGATTGATAAGCCCCAACTCCTTTTCCTTCATGTATGATGTCCTCCAGACCAAGGGCGGACGAAAACGCCCTAATAATGCAGTAACTTGAATGAAGAAGTGTCGCTTTTGTAGTTCCGTTCCTGAGGCAAACCAGCTTAACTTCTGCCCCTTTTGTTTCCACTTGTGTCAAAAAGACCTTTTCGTTTACTCCTGCGTCACAATTGGCTGATACCGCATCTGCAGCACCCATTTGTTGTCAAAGTCGATGCCTCTGCGGATCTTGGTCCCGGCTTTTTTCCAGACAGCAGCACCAAGACCCATGTCAGCAATGAACAGCTTCCAGTCGTTGTCCTCTGCCACAGCCCCTCCTACTTGGGTACTGATGGGATCCGATTCAACCGGGGCCATTGCCTCGAGCAACCCCTTCTTCGGTGCGCCCATAGCGACGACGTATCGGGGTTTGACGTATAGACGGCCACCATCGATAATGCTGACCTTTCCAGTCGACGGGTCGATACCGGTTGGCACGTCCACTGCAAGAACAAAGGCTTCGTTGCGGTTCGCCCATTCAATGAGCTCGTAGACGGTGGCTTGGTCGCCAGTTCGCAGTTCCTCAAACGAGATCGCCAAGCCCAAGAGCGCGTCGATGATGAGAGTTACTGAGGCTGCCGGGTTTGAAGACGTCTTTCGGAGCTGCTCGAACAATTCCAGCTTGGTGTGCACGCGACCTCCAAAGTTCTTGAAGATTCGAATTTGCTGCCGCATATCTTCTAATAAGTCCCGCTCGCGTTCAATACCGACGACACAAACGAGGATATTAAGCCCCTTGTTCCTAAGATGCCGAGCCGCGGCAATCGCCCGGATACCCGATTTGTTGTTGCCGGCGAGCACTACAACAGTAGCGGCTGCTACTGGATTGTCGGCCGGTGCATTAGCACCGCCTGTGCCGAGTCGTACCTGGATGGCTGGGTCTTCGAGCGCAGTCAAGGTGACTTCTGCTATGCCTCGCCCTGCGTTTTCCGTCATCATGTCTTCTGTCAGCCCAATCTCATTTGCAGCAATGTTCTCCAGGTTGAGCATCTGCAGAGCGGAGACGGTTTCCAGACGTCGGTTTGATGGCAAGAGGTAGAAGCCAGGTTGAGTCCCATGCTGCAGAGTGTTAGTGCTGAGAATGCTTTGTGAACTATTCTGACGAAGCAACGCTTGGGGTTGTCTGTTCAGACGTACGCTGGAGTTCACGCGGTTCAGGGGCTGGCTGGTAAGCTGCGCGCTCGCCTTGCGAGACTGCGACCTTCTTGCAGCCCCTGGCTTGCTCTCTGCCCTCCGACTACCCTGAGCGCTTCGGACCTCACGCCCACTCAATCGCTCGCCTCCGTTGAGTGCATCGTCAGCCTCGCTGTTCCAGAAATCTTGGTTTGCCTTTGAGCTTGAGGAAGGCATGTCGAGCACGTTTTCTGTGTAGTGCAGATTCTTGCCGCCTGCGGTTCCGGGCTTAGGTTTGCGGTTGTGCGATACCAGTCTGTCGGCCTCGTCCACTTGATCCTCCTTTCGCATCTGATCGAAAATGGTGCGCTTGTCGAACTTGGCCAGACTGCCCTCGAAATCGAATTCCGCCATTTCCTCGGTGACGTCTTCGGATGCCCATCCATTTTCGGGGAGGTCCTTCTTGCCTTTGATTCCGCGCTTGAGTGAATTGAAGGGTTGGAATGAGGGCGAGCTCTGCAGAATGGGCGTCTGTCTCCAGCCCTTGCCACGGTTGGCGGTATTACCACGGGACGGTGTGCTTTCCTGCACATTCTCCTCGGCAGTGCCGTTCCTTGGGGCCTTTGCCTTCTCACGGCGCCTGTTCTTCTTCTTAGGTTGCGACGGACCCGATGCCTCGTGCGCATCTTGCGCGACAGGAGCTCCAGCAGCGTATTGTCTTGCAGCAGTGGGTGTCGGCTCATCCACGTCCAGTTCCTGTAGAGATTCGCTGAGGCCCATGTTCACGTCATCCTTTCTCGATGCCACCGTCAGATGGACGGGAGGCAGAACCCCAGGTTGTCCTGGCTGAGGGTCCCTTGCAATGCCCACGTTTGGTTGAGGTATAACCTCGGGAAGGACTTGGCTGTCGCTGCCGCTTATAACACCAGAGCCGGGCCGCTTCCCCATACTAAGGATCGCGGGATCAGCGAAGGCCGGTTGCGCAAGCTGGGTGACGACAGGGGCGGGAACAGGACTTATGCCTGGCGCGGTAAAGGTGTTGGGCGCAATTTCTTCCTTGTACTCGGACAGCTCGAGAATATTGGCCGCATCGATCATAACTCTGGGAATCCAATGGTTCGTGCCCATGGTGAAGACTGCGAAGGCGGGTGTTAGCTTGGTGGCTCCTTGGGGGTGAAGAGGGTTACAGCTTGCCGTTAGCCAAAGTCAGGCTGGCGCCAGGCTCAATCTCGCTGACCGTGCCCTTGAGCATGGTGCCTTCAGGCTGGCGAAGGGTCACCAGCATCTGTAGGCCTATGAACTCCATCGTGACAGTTGCGTCACAGCGCCCAAATGTTCCGAGTCGTGGGTTGTAACAGAGTGCACCGCACTGGGTCCGCCTCGGGCTCTGTGAGAGACGATACTGGCGGGAATTAGGATGATGTGATGGCTTTGTGTGGTTCGCGCGTCGTATGTGGAGGCGGTTGGGTGGTTTTGCTCGCAAGATTCGGTCGGCGGGTGGTTGAGGTTGGGAGACAATTGTGCGTCGTGATGAGGGACCAGATAGCTCTTTCCCCCAAATTCCCCCTCGGACACATTCACTGACCGGGTTTAGGTTACCTTCACTTTTTCCCTAGCCCAATTCTTATCGATAAAAGCCAGGTAGGCGACCGGGGCAGGTGCAGGTGCAGGTGCAAGTGCAGGTTCCAGGCCACACTGCAAAGTCACGGGGGGCTAGGTAGGTCCAGCTATGATTGATCGATTGGCGGTGGCGGGTAGCTACTGCCGCCGTAAGAACAGACGGGACGAACGTCATGGGCGCAAGCTTCCCGTAGCAAGGTGTTTGTTAGTGTGTCGGGGTCAGTGCTCATCAGGTACCTCAGTGGAGCAAGATCCCTTGGCAGAGCCGCGCATCTGCTGTACTACCACGTCCCTTGAATTCGTCAACTCAGCCAGCAAGATCCGAAGACCTGTCAATCTTCAGCCACAAACACGGGCACTCCCTTTTTCTGCACTTTGACTTCGGCGATCGTCCTGCTCCTCTTTAATTACCTCGGTTCACGTCCTTGGAAGTTTAAAACTCAACCAATGATTGCACAAAAGAGATGCCATTGAGTCTCATCATGTCCTAGAATCGCCTTTCAAAATAGGAGCAGAGTATTTCCCTGCCTCCAAAGACCACCAACACCGAGGCGTCTCCAAGTTTAGCTCTACGTATCTATTTCCAGACCATGATCCCGACCTTCCATCCCATAACGGGGCTATTCGGGACATGCGTAGCCTGCAAGACCCTGCCTGAAAGCCGTCCAATGCTTTAACAATATGCTCCCAGTCCGCGGCCTAGTACCCGTAGCTCGCCATTGCCTCCTCTTCATCATCAAGATCGATCACCTCAACGCCCTTTCTCACAAATGACTGGGATCTCGAGCTAGGTCCTTGGCTCTTCTTCTTCTCTTTGGTGTCATCTTCTTTGTGTAAAAAGTCAGCCATACTCGGTGGTTTCTTGGCAATGGCCACCTCGGCGCTGTACAGCTTGTTGTAGAATTGTATGACCCTAGGGTGAGCCATAACCTTGTCCTTCTGGAAACGCAGCACCTGTAGACCTTCTTGGCAGGTTGCTCGACTGAGCGCAACGTACGCCTGGCCCTTCTCGAAAACCTTGCCAAGGTCGACTTTGACGCGTTCCAAAGTTTGACCTTGAGCTTTGTGAATCGAAAGTGCCCAAGCAAGGATCAGAGGGAGCTGACTACGGCTGGCTTGCACCTCTCCCGTCGGTGTTTCGACCTTCCAGTCTTCGGGGACACAAAGAATAGTGCGCGTTGTCCCGTCAACCGCAGCGAATTCAACGACTGGGAATTCGGTCGTTCCGCTGGTCGCTTCTTCAACCTCCCTACTGAAGGCTTTGATCTTCTTCTTTGCCTTGTCTTCCGAGTCAACGTCAACATCGGATCCATACTCCGGCATGGTCCAGGACTCGAAACTGCCCTCGCTCATGAAGTTGATGACCTTTCCCAGCGATCCGTTGACAAGCGTGTCGTCCATGTTTTTGATCAACATGACCTGAGCCCCTACCTTCAATTCGATGGTCTTGGGTGCCATCATGTTCTGAAGCAGCTTGTCGCGCACATTTGCGTCTCCGCTATCGCTGGCATCGTATCTACGGGGTTTGCCAGGAAGGTTGCGCAGGCGAGCTTGGTTGGAGTTCTCAACTTCCCATCGGGTAGGGAATAGTTCCGTCACCTCGAGGCCATCGTCGGATACGATTGGCCGAGTCAATTTCCTGAAAGCCTGGACGGTTTGTTCACTGATCCGTCCAAGACGCATTTCGTTAAGCATATTGGCAAAAGCTACGACTCATTAGTGTTGCCTGGAAAGATGATTCGGCAAGGCTTACCTGGGTCTCTTTGCCGGAAGACTTGCGTCAAACCAATGGTATGGTCAATAGCCGTGTTCCACGTCGCTGCTTCGAAAGCAAACTTGGCATCTCTTGACTTATCGCCGTCGGGAACAGGAGGCAGTTGAAAGAAGTCGCCTGTGACTACGAGCTGGATGCCACCCCAGGGTTTTCCATTATTTCTGATGGTCCTCCCGATCTGGGAAAGCTTATCGAATAGCTCGCCGTCGACCATGGACACTTCGTCCATGATTAGTGTCTTCGTCCTGAGCCAGCGGTTCTTGGCCTTCGGGTTGCGTCGAATCTTTTTGACCAAAGTCTGAACATCTTCCTTTCCAAGTCCGATTCCAGAAAAGCTGTGTAACGTCTGGCCTCCAATATTGCATGCTGCAAGACCGGTAGACGCCGTGACAGCCAGCCTTTCCGGGTCTCTCGCCCACTTCTTCTTCAGCTCCGTAATTATGGATCTCATCAGGACAGACTTGCCGGTTCCTGCGGGACCTGTGAAGAAAACGCTTTGGCCCTTGTTTACGACAAGATTCTGGACGTGTTTCTGCTCTTTGGTCAATGCGATCGCAGTCGCCTTTACCTTGGGCATATTGCTCTGCATGACTTCTTTCCGGATCTCGTCCATGCTCCATTCGTCACCGGCAGATTTCTTGGCTTGAATCTTAAGTTGCTTCTTTTGTTCCTTGAGGGCACTTGCAGTCATGTTCCAAGTCTCTTTCTTCTTCTTGGGAGCGGGTGTGACGCCACCCGGCGCCCACATGGAGACTTCAGGCTCATCTTCTTCGTCCAGTTTTATGACGTCCTCCTCCTCTTCGACCTTCCAACTCTTCGGAAGCCGACGCTTCTTTGGCTGCGGAACCGAAAGGGAATCCAATTGGTCCGGTGATTCGCGCTTCAGAGAGGTCTCGGTTCGATTTGAGTTCTCGCGGCTGAGCTTAGGATGAACGAAGTGAGAGGCAGGTGATGACGACCAGGGCACATGCTGGGTTGAGGGTATTCCGAATTCTGGCTCCGTAACTTGCGGCCGAGGAGCTTTCGTCTCCTCCTTGACTTGGGGCTTGGGAAGCGGAGGCAGAGTGGCGGGTGCCTCGAAGTCGAGGTCGAGGAGGTCGTCATCGCTGAAATCATCCTCGGCAAAGTAGACTGCGGGTTTGGCTTTGCTTTGCGTGTCGTTCCCAACAGCTGTGTCAGGCTCGTCTCGAAAAGAATCTGATCTCGAATATAAAGAAGCGAAAGATTTGCCATTTGGCTGTGGTATAGAGTCTAACGCAGATCGGCTACTGCTCGCAAAGTGCGTAACACTGGCAGTACGGCCAGGCGGTGGCCTCGGTTGGTTCGTGGTCGTCGATGGGTTCCCCGCGGTCCTCGCCGATACGGCGGCAGAGGAGGCCTGCTGGCTTGTCCTGTGAAACTGGCTCATGATGTTGCCATTTTGAGTGGCACTCGGACTGCTCGAGGGGAAGAGCTGCTTGGCCAGGTCATTCTTGGTAGGTGGAGGCGCGTTAGCCTCGTAGGCCTTCTTGGCTCTAGACAACATTGAATCTGGATCTAGGTCCGGGTAGAGGCCCAGGGTGTGGACATGGGCAACTTGGACGGCTCTCTGAAGGGTTCGGCGGAGTATCGGCGAGGATCGAAGATGGAAGAGGCTGGTTATTCCAGCCGGCATCCAAGGGGATTTAGTGCAAACATTTGTGTTCGGTTATCGTGGCGGACGCAGGTGGAGGGCGTTTCTTCCCATGTCGCAGGCAGCCAGGAGGGAAAGTTTCGACGCTGATTGACCAGTCGCAGTAGGTGTGACCGCTGGGGAGGCGCGTGTCCAGCGCGTCGAGGGTGTAAATTTCGCGCTAGATGAGGAAGGAGGGGCCATATTGATTGCTGAGTCATCCATCGCTATGCAGTGTGTAGGGCCCCCTTCGGCAGGGGTGCAGCGCCTTGCGAGCCCCCACTAAACAAGCCTCGTCCCTTTCCATCCAGCCATCCTTGCCAGGGGTCTAGGTTTAATTGAAGCCGCGATCTCTTCCATCTATCGGTACCTACGTTTGTGAGTACCCTACATTCAGATTCTGCAAGCACATTAACAAGTCGATAACCCGTCTTACACGCTGTCATCTGCTCAACTATCAAATCGCCAAGGCAGATCTCCCACAATGGGCCAATGACAGGCTATTCGGTGACCATCATTGGCTGGTGCTCGCCCACGTCCACGGAGACTCCTCCCCCGCGCATTCTGCATCTGCAAAGCCGTCGGTCGAGTCGGGTCACCCGCAGGAGCTGCTCGCCTCACGTCGGGCACTCAAGCATCCGCGTTGTCGATTCGACTGCTTCTTTAGGCACGAACCTTGGCGAACCCTGGCCGTCACTGATACTTATTTGCCCTCTTGCCCTCTTGTGGGACGCTGTTGCTCTGACAACTATGCTTCGCTCTGACTGATGGTCTTTTGGCTTGGACAAGGATGTCATTCTGAATACAATCTTTCTGTTATCGACAATTTACACTGGTTTCTGTCAAACTGATTGGGAATACAATATGCCGCCAGTCTCAGTCTCGAACATTCGACCACAAAAGCAAGGAACGTATTACGGCCGATAGCCAAAAGAGTTTCGCCTTGTCCCTCGCCCAAGGGGATCGAACGGGTTGTCAAAATGAGTGCGTGCCGGACGCTCCCGTTCCCTCATATAGTCCCGAGCCGCCTCCTCCTCGTATGTCTCGGGCGGAATCGGTCGGAAAAGCCTACCTCTGTCGAGTGATGGCCGACGAAACCGCCCTTCCATGGACCGGCGGTGCCGCCTTGCAATCTCTTGCCTTTCAGCCTCCAATTCTTCCTCCATTCGCCGATCATGTTCGAACTGGACCTCGTCTTCGAGTTTCAGGCGTATGACGTTTTCCAGGTCGTCATCATGTCTTCTGCGGACAACCTCCTGGGGTTCTATCCTGCGGATGGGGAGATCCCTGAGGTCTCGCTGTATCACTCGAGCGGGTGGTGCAACCCGACGACGGTTAAACATGTCTTCCAGTTGGTCTTCGAGATCACCAACACCATATGGCTCTTGCCTGGCTGCAATGCGTCTGGCCAAGAGTGATTCCTCAATGTAGTCCGGTCCATCAAGCATTGGTAGGGCCATTGGTGATGTTGGAGCGGCGAGCAAACGTCCGCGAAGCGGCTCCGAATCGAGAATGTAGTGCGGATCTTGTCCGTCAGATCTTGTATGATAACGGAGGCCTTTAAGCCCGTACTCCTCTGGACGACCGCGACGACGACTTCGGCTGCGGCTGCGGCTATGGCCGCGTCCCCGACGACGACGAGTATGTTTGGACTTTGACGACTCCGATGAGTCCGGTGAATCTTCCGTGTCGGTGTCGTACAATTCACTGGAGAAATTGGAGCTGCTCGACGTTCGGGAGCCAGAGGAAGGAACGATGTAAGTCTTACATTTCCCTCCTTTCCCGTGGTCCTTTTCCACAACTTTGACTATGGGAGCAGCTGCGCCTTTTGGAGGTGGCGGTAGTTTGTGTATTTGAGGCAGCGGCGGCAGTTGCTGAGGCTGTGGTCGCAGTCTTTCTTGCTGAGCCTGATGTTGCTGGTGCATGATAAACTCATTATGATGGCGATCCTGCTGCATTTGTCGTTGAAAGTGCAGGTTTCGTGCCTCAGTCTCTCTTTGTTGAATCAACATCTCCTCCTCCTGCTTGCTGCGATACATTGCCAGGGCATCTTCATTGAAGCGAGGTTCCTTTCTGAAATATACCGTCACCGCGATCGTCTCGAACAAGTTCTTCTTTGACTTGGACAACGCTGACTTCCCTCTCGCAACAACAACTTTCTTCGCTT
The DNA here is from genome assembly GCA_027406005.1 of Colletotrichum horii. Taxonomy (NCBI): domain Eukaryota; kingdom Fungi; phylum Ascomycota; class Sordariomycetes; order Glomerellales; family Glomerellaceae; genus Colletotrichum; species Colletotrichum horii. The sequence goes on along the minus strand of JANVYB010000001.1, from coordinate 2,493,113 downwards.
CTCTGTCCGCCATATACTGTTGATATTGGTAAGAGTCCTTGTGGAGCTTCTTCAACTTGGAGCTGATCTGTTGCAGTGTGTAGTGATAGCGCTTGTCGGTGTTACGTTTCTCCAGCGCGCTTTGTGCCTTCTCGATCTGCAGCTGCTGGTTTGGCGTGAGGTCCATCTTCTTCTGCAGGGCAGTCTGGCCTTCATCGTTGAGTTCCCGGATGTTCCTGATGATGTCTTTCCGGGAGAGGTCACGAACCTCAACCCGTCTGACGTTTTCCCACGTTGGCTTCGTTGGGAACCCTTCAATGTCGGTCTCCATGGGATCTAGGACCTTTTCGAAGCGGTAGACGACATACTCGGACAGGGCTTCGCGTGCGCTAGCATCCGTCATCCTTTCACTTCGAAGGTCCGAATATTCCACGAGTCTTCTCTCTCGCAGCTCGGGAGGAATTCGATCCCGTGGGGGTTGTATCGGCATCTGTTGTACTGGCATTGGTTGAAGCGGCACTGGTGGCGGCATGTGGTGGATGACTGGTCCCGGGTGCTCTGAGTGAAGTGCCAGGGGAGGGCGGGCGACAGCAGGAGGCATTTGACCTCCCAGAGGCCTGATGGGAGGCGGCGGAGGTCCGGGTTGTCGGACAGCAAATGGTCCCGGAACCTGTGCCCGGCCTGGTGGAGGTGGAGGAGGAGGAGGCGGGCCATGATGATGCGGTATCTTTGCTCCAGCAGGGTGCGGTGGAGGAGGAGGAGGCGGTGGGGGTTGACCATCTCCCCCTGGCGCGAGCTTGATGACTCCAGGTGGGAGTGCCATGTTGATGTTGAGCAGCAATAGAGGACTAGGAAGACGGAGATGCAGCTCGGTGAGTCAGGGGAGAGAGGTAAAGGTTGGTTATAGGGACTCTTCACGGCCGTGGCCAACGTGAAGCAAAAGTGCGATGGTAAGAAGGGACTAATGTGCAAAACCAGTTGCCTCGTTCAGAAAAAGAGCACAAAAACAGACCCGAGTCCCGAGACGTCGACAGTAAAAGTGAGGCGAGCCACTTTTCTATGGGAGGGTGTATGAAACAAGAGTCGAGGGACCAAGAGGGTGTGGAGGTGCGCTGTCTTGTTGTCTTTATCTTTGCCAGAGACGACAGACACACAGCGCAGGACTCTGCTCAATGGCGACGGCGACGTGACACTTACAGCCACAGTGACACTGATCTAGGCAGCGCAAGGTTGCTCAGGTCTAGTGTCGGACCTGGAAAACGGGAGGCGAATTCTTATTCGGAGGCAGACGAAGATACGGACGGAGAAATGAAGAAACGACCGTCAGGGGCTCCGTTCAGTCTTTCAAGCAGAGCGATGACTCTCACCGCCGGAGGACAACTTTCTCCTGTTATTATTCAGCCTATCACTGGCTATACCACGCCACCTCTTCCATCAGCCATATTCTTCCTGGCGAGGCAACCATTATTATCCTTGTCGGTGAGATGGTGGGCATTGCCGCTCACCTTGTCTCGGCAGCCTGGTCTCCGCGAGCGGCACTTCCTACACCTGGAACTCTCCAAGTGAGATAATCCTCCGGAATTCAAAGGATCCAAGGTGCTTCCCAAAGTGTTTGAGCCTTCAGCTGGCCAGAATTTGGGCCAAGTGCGTACGTACTCGACGTCTTCAATCACGACTAGTCTTGGCGCCGGTGCAGACCTTTGGTTTCGCTGAACACTGGCCAGGTTCCTCGAGCAAAGTGCAGTCATCAGACTAAACATACTTCCAAAAAGAAAACCATTGGAGTCTGTCTTTGAGCATCCTTGCAGACTGCAACTACATACCCCGCAACCAACGGGGTCGCTTTCTTCCGCGACGAGGAGAACGAGGTGCGGGAGAGCGCGTCGCGGCATGATCACCTGGGTTGCAATGGTCCGCAAACGAGGCAACCGGCCAGCTAGACCATCATCGATTTCAGACCCTCACCGAAGCTGGCTGTGCCACTTTTAGGGATTGCAGGGATTGCGTATGGTTTCGTGCACCTGCGCGGGGTGATGGCGAATGAGTGCAGCCCCAACCTGGCACCGCCCCAATCGGGGCTAGAATTCTTACACTTTTTGGTACTTATATCAACCACCACTCGACACCCACTAGGATTCCGTCTTGAGGCCTCCAATTGGCAGAAGAGAAGCATCAACTGACCAGATAAAGAAGCGAGAATAAGGATCTCACACCCTTGCTTTAGAGACTGACTCCGACAGCTAGCCTATTCCGTCATTTTTGATGATCCTGCTCACAGCCCCAAGGTTTCGAGTCCGCCCACCTATCACGTCGCCGGTTAATACCAAGCTCCGTCAGGGACGGCTGGCGATGGGAGGATGAGACAAGATGGCCCTCCGTCTCAGTCGCTATCGCAGAGCCGCAGCTTGATAGTTGCCTAACGGGAACTTGTTCGCGACGGTCGGCTTGGCTCCCGGCACCATCCATGTTGACGTACAACATTGGATGAAGTAAAGGTTCTCGACCCGTTCTTCTCGAAGATCGTCACGGCAAGACAAGGAAGTCCCTGTTTTGAGATACGACGTCTACTCAGGCAGACCACCTCCGGATGCCGCTTCTACCACATTAGTTCGAGACCGCAGGCCATGAGCTGTTTTACCGTGCCACGTTCATCGATCGTGATAGTAAGGACTGGTGTCTGTCAGTAGTTCAACAACTTGTCCTACAAAAGGCGCAGAAAGCTTCATGCCTAGGGCTATCTTGAGGCTCGTCATATTGCACACGACCGATTTCACATCGCACAGAGACAGCCACAGTGTTTCCGCAGGGCTTTTCAACGCCATACATACAAAAACGGCCTTTTGCAGTGGGGTGGCCGAAGATGCGACAGCCCGAAAACAGATGTATCACAGGCCAGGCATACCAAGCCTGCGGGCTGTTGCTGTGCGGTACTTACACAGCAGGCGTCTCTCACCTGCCGTTCGACATCATCTCAACCCAACCATCACACATATACGATGCGAAGGCCCAACGAATTACTCAGGCGGGGCGCTCAAATAAAAATATCCTGTTTCACCGAGGTAAACTTTGTTTACGTACCACGCGCAGACGGCTGTGGACGGCTTCATGACAGGCGGGAGGGAGCATCATCGCCGTCATACAGGGTTAACGGTTCTCGTAAGGCAGTTGGAAACTCAAAAACGGTTTCTGTCCATCGCGAGTTCTGTCCTCCGTGCAGCTCTTCGTCATCATCGTTCCACCTGTCAAAGACGAGGAGGCCCCATCCGAAGAACCCGACTCTAGGCCGGCTCTTGAAGATCGTTCCTTGATCGAATCGACGAAGCGGTTTTCATTCCGCAAGACGGGTCATGCGCTGACGCTGAACCCTCCCTGCAGCAAGAAAGTAATTGGCTTTCAATACCTACGACTTGCGTACACCCACCCTATCAGGCTGCGCCCGGTCTAGGTGCCAGCGTCGTAGATGGCGCAAAAACTTTTTCCAAAATGCATTTCTTTTCCTTCTGGAGTGTCGTTCACTTTACCGTTGCGTTGTCTCAAGAGGCTAGCGGTTCGCAGGTTGCCTTGCGGTTGCCTCGTTCCTTGGCTTACACGACTATTGAGATTTGTCAGATTCTAGGTTCCGATTCTTTACGTGGTGTTTTTGCACAATCCGGCTTTTCTTTTCTTCCTCGCCGGGTTTATGTTTCTTTGCCGAGCGCGCAGCGGCGCGGTATGGATGACGCTCAATGGATTACCCGCAACAAGTCATCTGGTGTCTGGACAGCGTGTCCGTTGCACTGCATTCGGTGATGACCGGTTCGGCATCCGAGGCAAATGTGCTCTTACGGAGGAAGTGAAACTTTTCAACAAGGTCAGGCACTGATGCTGGATAACAGTAGCGTGCAAAAGCTACTCTGCAAAACAGCACATTCAGCCTTGATTTCGACGGCCCTGAGCCCATCCCATCAACCCATGTCTTCACGGCTGTTCCCGGCGACGCCATCAACGCCATGTCTTATTTCTCGCCCTGCAACTGGAGGAGCTCGTCCGAGGAACTCTGAACGCTCGTCACTATATAATTCATTGTGAACACAGCATTCTCAATCAAGACAGGGCGATTGGTTTAGTGGTATAACGACCCCTTCGCATGGGGTAGGTCCTAGGTTCGATTCCTAGATTGTCCATCCTGTTTTGCCTTTAGTGATGGTATCGAAGTTTTGTGCATCTTGGAGCATTCAGAGACACTTCTGCTGATCTTGTGCCCCCCTATTTCGCTTTCGTTGACAGCACTGGCACTTCACTCTCATTCGTGCTGACAAACGCAGTCGGTTGAACAAGGAAACCAGCCCATTCCCTTAAAGGTTTCCCAGGCTGTTTCTTTTCTTTCTAATTGCGGCCCGAGACCTAGCCATCATCCGCATGGTGCTTGATCCGACGACAGACTTAGAACCATGCATTCCAGAATCATGACGCCTTTCGACGTCCGTTTTGCGGCAAACGGCAGTAGATCATGCTCTCTCATGCTGTCAATTCTCCTTTCCACTAGATCCGTGACAGGCATACACCGCTTTTTGACATGGAGATACGGATCCAGGGGGGTTGAATCACGACATTAGCGTCGGACGATTCCTATGACCGGTCATACCGACCTCTTCGATCTGGTCAAATAGGGATCACATAGGATGAATGTGCGGTTGTACGTGGCCTCGAATGTCGTTGGTAAGTGGTCTTGGCCTGGGTCTGGATCGGAAGATGCTACCACCGGGTCGCAGGCGGTGTCTCCGGCATCGAATGACTGGTGGGCGGGTTTGGGCGAGAGGTCTGGAACTTATCGGCATATCTTTGGGGTTGTACATTCATGATGCAAAAGGGAAAAATCGGACGGTCAGTTTGATTTTCAAAGCGGGACTGTGTTTGGATCAGATTGATACTATTGCGAGAATTTGGATCAAGAGTGTCGAGGGATTGTTAGGTTGGGCATCAAACAGGGACATTGCAACCTTTACACAACTCAACGATACGAGACGGGGTTGATACTGTGCTTGAATTCTACCAGCGTCACTCTTCCCAGGCCCCTGGGATTCTGAGTCGTTTCTGCTCCTGGAGATACCCGGACTTGTAGAGTTTCTTCGACTGCCTTCTCTCGAACCTCTCGTGGAATAATTTCTTTGCATAATTAAATGAGGCCCGATAATCTGCCGGGGTTTTAATCCCATACCAGCGCTTCGATATGTCGTCGAAATCATAGTCTCTTGCCACTGAGTATTGATATGGCCAGTCATCTTCGCGGAAGGATTGCCTGCACGGAGAGGTCTTCCATAAAATGTGGCGGGTGATTTTGTCCGCTTCCTCAAGCCAACCGACAATTGACGTAGGAGGATGTTCGTACGAGCCAAAGTTTCTAAACTCCTGCCTTACCTCGCTTGCTGGGCTATCGGGGTCAACCCAACGGCGCCTAATAGGAACTTCGAACCCGCAGATGATCTTTGATCCAAGAATCTGGGGCCAGGCGCCAAAGTAATTCACACAATTTGGGTGTCCAAAGCGATCCGCACAATAAGCTGTCTCCCATCTTAAATATTCCACCATGTCAACCCCAGCTGTCTTCAGCACACTAATCCAGCATGACATCGTATACTCTACCTCTCGCTGACACCTGGAGGAGTAAAGCATCATACAGAGCGAAGTACACCACGCAAAGCTATCGCCCTCAACTGGAAGCCCGCCGGTGCTGCATAGTCTGTGAATGTCGACGCCCTCGCTGATAAGAGAACTGAAAAGGCTGGTCCACGAAGCCATGGTTTGGCTGCCTGGAATCCAAAGATGCCCATAAACCGCATCACGTTGGAAGGCATCGACTGCTGCATCCCACGATGCATTGAGTAGAGCTTCTCTTTCCATCTTGTCAACTTCGGAGGCTCGTATTCGCTGATAGTAGTAAATGAAATGCGACTGCTGAAGTCTCAAGTAGCGAAGCCACTGCATCCGTGTAGTGGCAGGAATGCCCATCGAGAGGAAGACGTCATCCAGATTCGACAGGCGTGAACATTTTTCCAATTCCGTGCCTCTCAATGGATAAGTGTACGAAATGACTTGATCTGGGCCAATGACGGGTCTACAGAGACTAGGGATGTTGTCAGTACCATTGCAAGTGGACTGCAAGCACACTTACTCTTCTCCAAGACACTGTTGCAAATTCTGGCGGGCTAGAAAGCGGCAAATTTCTGACTCATGCAATGAGGCCGCAAACTTGTTCGGTCATCATCAATTTGTCTTATGCGCGGAGACAGAAAGGGAAGTCCTACCTCGAATAATGTCATGCGAGCCACAAAAGATGTGGGAGTGATCTCCCGGGCCAGAAGCATCTGCTGGAGTCCCGGCAAATCACCACGCATGATAGTACTTCGCAACTTCTGGACAAGCTCCGGGTGGGTTTCGTCTGAAATATAGTGCCGTAGGCTCAGGGAATAGGCGATGGGACTCAATGTATCAAACATCCAACGGAATTCAATACGGTAAGCCCAGCCTCGAACACCAAGCGAGTATGCTTTGGACTCTTTGACATTTACCAGCCCATGATCGTCACGCGAACGCATCGTCTTCGTGCTTTTGATTACTTGCACGTCACCAAATATACCGAATGCTCGAACAGCCTCGCGGCGAGACTCTTCCACGTCAGAGATGGCGTCTGGCCGGATCAAGTCAAGCGAGCCTAGGTTGGCTCCAGGAGGCAGGGCCGCCCGAGGTGCTGACAAAGTGGTCTTAGGAGTGTGCTGGGGCAGAAGTAGCTGCTCCATGATCTCACAACGCGAGCTGCGATGGTTGAGGGTTAATTCAGACTCTTGGTCGATTGGGTAAGCCTGGGAAAATACTGACAATATCTCCGTGGTCATCATATGCTGCAAGTGATTCAGATCTTCTTCCAAGCAAGCGCTCAATCGGGCTATGTCATCCTTCTTCTCTAGGAAAGAGAATCCGACTGTATGAAGAGCGCGCGTCTTGGACGCCTTCCTCTCGAGCTTGACCACGATACCATGAAGTTCCACGAGTGTTGACTGTATATCTCGCAAGACGCAAACGCCCCAAGTCTCCATCAGCCCAGAGCACCGGCGGCCCGGGTCACGATCCTCGAAGTTTTTCATGATGGCGCCACATATGGCCTCGACCCGCTCGACTTTGAGCGCCAGGCGGTTGATCTCGGACGAAGCAGATCGATAGGTGCCAATGACTCGCTTGACCTTCACTGCCGAGTCTATAAGTTGTAATGAGAGTCCGATAATGCCGATTGCTGCCTCCATCGTGGGCCACAACTCGCTTTCGAGACAGAATATCCTCGTTCAGGGAATCGTAGAGGAAGCAGTGAATATGCTGAGTATCCAGCGTCGTTCAGTCGTGATGACGGGTGCTGAGGGGATTGCCTGACGGTACATATGCGTGCCGCCTAACGGCTGCAGATGACCAATTTGGAGGGTGGGCGCTGCATGAGGTCCTCCAACGAGATGCCAATAGGAACACAGGGGTGAGAGGGCGCCAGGCTGCTTAGTCCAATGGGTGCATCCATTGCTGGCATTGCCGCGCTCGCAGAAACAGCCTCCTGCCACCTCGATAGGCAGCAGTGGTGGTAAATCTGACCGGTTCATGGCTCCTGACCCAGAAAGTGCACGGGATGGTCAAAGGAGAGTGAGAGTATCACGTCAGGACAGCAGTATATGTCTCTAACCGACCTTATGCAATTATTAAGTGTGCAGCTAACCGGTCTACCCCTAAATGTGTACTAAGAACGTCTAATTATGTAGATCCAAACGCTTTGTGTGCATCCTCTATCCTTCTCACCTTCCTCAATTATTTACTCAAACGTAGAAATCCAGCGGCAAGTTCAGGAACTTGCACTGCTCCAAATCCTTGAACCCTCTCATCATTTGCTTCTCTACTGGCCAGTCAATGGACCTCATCGTCATGTTGCCTTTCATCGACGGCTCCCAAGGCCCGGACTTCTCAAAGGCCTCCAGCGTGGAGTTGAATCCTCTAGCTCGGAGGAAGTCCTTGTCAGGATTCGGGTCGTATGTCCTCGCAAACGACGTAAAGGTATCGACGAGATACTGCTCCCATGGCAAATCATACTCATCTCGGAACGGCAGACGCTGTCGTGCGAGATTGCCGAACAACGACACCAGCTCTCCGGAATGGCATCGCAGGTTGTCGGTGGACGACTCCGGGTTACCGTTTGGATGCTCCTTCGACTTCGGTGCCTCACAAAGATCGAGCCGCGGCCATTCTGGCGTCTGATATGTCCGCTCAAACTCGTAGTAGTACACCTTCGACCCCAGCACACCGCTTTCTAGACCCGCGTATACAGTCGCCTGGTCTATGCAGCGAAACATGGCATCTGTGGCGAGTCGAGCGCCGACACCAAACGCTTGCCTTGTCCTATTTGTCGTCGTATTTAGCGGAGGGAACAGATTTCGCGGCGGGTCTGGAAGTCCTTGAGAAGTGAGCCACAGGGTGGTGTTTGGGACGGTGCCATTCTCAGGGAAGATGAGAAACGCAAGGCCATCCTCGGCGGTCGTTCCCATCATCAAGTGGACGTCCATCTTATCACCACTAAGCTGCAACTCATTCGACGTCAGGTACTTGCCGTCCACGACCATATAGCGAGCTCCACGGTTGAGCTTCTCGACGGGTACTCGGCGGAGACAATCGACACGGGACCGATTATTGGTGCAATTTGTTGCGTTGAGAATGGTGTTTCCAACGACTGCCATCGCTTGATCGATTGTGAAGTACTTGGCGTACGAAGCCCCATACGTCAGGCCGCCTAGGCTGCTCATGGGAATCGCCCCTGCGAACTTGCCCTTTGCCTTGGGTGACGCCATCAGAGCGCGGACAGATGCGCCACCAGCAGACTGACCAAAGATTGTGATTCTGGCAGGGTCTCCGCCGAAATCTCTGATATGCTCCAGGACCCAATCCAGTGCCACTATCTGGTCGGCGAGGCCATAATTGCCGTTAGTTACGTTGTCGTCCAGCGCAAGGAACCCGAGCGTGCCCAGCCGGTAGTTGATAGTGACAACCACAACATCCCCCCGCGAAGCAACATTTCCCCCGTCGAATAGGGGGTCGCTGCCAAAACCGCTGGTGAGAGCTCCTCCATGAATCCAAAACATGACTGGTCGAAGCCTCTTATCCGTTTGTCTAGATCGTGGCAGGTACGGTGTATAAATGTTCAGGAAGTGGCAGTCCTCGCTGCCGCCGAATCCCTGATAACACGGAGAGCCGAATTCGAGGGCGGACACATTCTTCCCACCAGATCCCTTGTACAACTTGGGGTAATCAAACCGCCTGGTCTGGGATGCGAATCGCAGGCCGTGGAATCGGAAGCTGTTCCTGTCGCGAAAGCCAAGGGTGTCGTCGTTGTTCGAGTTCACGATCACCTGCCAGCGCTCGCTTGTATCTTGAGCAACGCCGTTGGAGAATGGCGCTGAATGAGTACACAAAGCTGGGAGCTTGTCTGAGGCGCTAGGAGAGGACACGATGCCCTTGGAGCTGATTGCTCTGGGGCTGTTGTCATTCTTTGCAGTTGCGATCCAGATCGCAGACACGTTCTTTTCCTGGTAGTCGAGGATTGCTAGGAGTCTTTCGGTGCTATTTGTATCTGGGGGCCACAGCAGCTCCCCGAGCTCTCTGCAAGTAGCGTTGGCTTCATCGAAGGAGAGACCCTCGCCCAAAAAGAGGGCGCTGAAATTGGCCGAAGGGCTCTGCGTATCTGGAGAACACTCTCGTCAATATTCTGGGTGTGTCTGGGGAAAGATGTGCCTTTTGCGACTCACCTTTAAGATCATTGTCTCGAAGGATTGTAATGTCTGTCTTCAAGCCTTGTGGCGACGGTGCGCACGAAGCAGCTGTAGCTAGCAAGGCGACCAGAGCGGCTCCCGCCCACATGACGTCTTACACCGAAACCGAGATAACAACTCGCCAAACACGCGCGACTCCTATGTACAATCATGGAGAAAAACACACGACACCTGAAATCAGGGAACCAAATGAGCGGGAAAGTGTAGTTGTTCTCTTTAAGAGCAACCTGAATAGACTCGAGTCGTGCGCGCCATCTCTTCCCAACAAGCTGGACTATCCGCTCAACTTAACCCAACCGGACTGCCCATTGCGCCGAGCTGCGTGAGGATCAGAATCAGGCCAGGAACTAGGAAGCAAAAGCGAGGCAAAGGAAAAGTCGGCACGGTCCGGCTAGGCGTCCATGTCAACCAATTTGGGTAGGGCAGTTGTGGCCTCTGCCGGGGGAGCTATCCTATGCTGCTTGGGAACACGCGAAGAAAGCTTCCCTGCAGCTGCCCTCGACATCACCTTCCATTCAAGGAACAACGCAGAGAAGAAGGCAAAGATGGTGTGAACGGTCAACAGGGAAGTATGATGGACGTGGGCACTCTTGGGGTTTTAGGCTGTCTGCATGAGATCGCCCGGAGGCCGATGCTTGGTCCGAGCCAGGGGACTGCGGAAAACGCTCAGGTTTCAAACCTTGGGCTTCTCCAGCGCGCCCGCGACGTGCTGCGCTCCCAGTGTCTGGTAAGTGGGTTGGTTAGCTTGAACGACTTTGTTTCTGCGTTTATTCCACCTCGGAGGTGTGCTGGTTCGCCTCGGGGTAGCGCAACCTCGGAAGAGTTGCTGTCTCGCTGGCAGGCCACCACCACCACCACCGCCGCCACCAATGCCATCCGCCCCCCTTTCCTGCCGATTGGATATATGACGTCGAAGACAACACACCTCGGGTGACAGGCGCGTGCCGGTTGTCCGCTTCGATCAGGGAAAGCTGGCGAACTCGGAGCGGCCGGCGGATGGACTCTGCAAGATTTGCCGTATTCCGCCGCCCACTCGGATCGGTGCGAGAAGATGCTGTAACACGCGCCTAAACATCCAAGACTGAGCGAGCGTAGTGGGAACGGCAGGGAACTCGGCGGGAGCGAGGTGAGTCGCGGTGAGATGAACGACAATGGAACATGGTTTAATCGACATCGATCTTGTTCAACCACAGTTTGATCGTTCCATATTTTACAGTTTCTGCAGCATTGGCCAAGGCCTAGAGCACATTCACGAAACGGACTTTTGGGTTCCTCTCTTTCGATCTGATGCTCGCTTACATTGTGGTCTTTAGAGCTTGTCCATGCGGATGAAACTCTCCATCCAGCAGGAACGGCTTACATCATTCAGAATAAGCTTGCTTCATCCTCTCTTCCTGACTCACGGAAGGTGGGTGGGCGGGAGACGGAGGCTCAGCATTGATGGGACAGCTTTCAGTGTATCACATCGACGACACGTCAGGTCAAGACAGGTTGTGTGTCGGATGAACTACGATGTCAAATTCCTTTGCGTAACTGCCAATAGCTAAGCAGAAGTCTGCGACTGTTTGCGGCTCATCTCTGTAACTCCTTCGTATGGCGGTGATGCTTGACAAATGCCAGAAGCCAGGTTCCCTTCTCGATCGATTCCCAGCGTCCAAGGTGCAAGTGCCTAAGATGATGTGCAACACTCCATATCCCAAGTTCCTCCGTGTTTTCCTCACGCATTGGGGGGACGCTCGCCCTTGCAGCACTCGAACTTGTCCTTGCTGCCGATCCAAAAGAAGAGGGGCCAATCATCGCAGTCGAGCATGCCCTGAACCTCCATCTTGCCCTTGGTGCCGCACTCGTCGAAGCCCTGGGCGAGGGTGGCCCAGATGTCGGAGTTGCCCACGACCGTATCGTTCGCCTGGGCCGAGAGATGGGGGTGGCCGACGGCGTAGAGGCAGCTGCCGCTCTGGGCGAGCTCCAGGTAGTGGCGTCCCGCGAGGTCTCTCTTCTGGATGGTCCACTTTCCGTGGTTGTTGTACCAGAAGCGGATGAGGTCCTCGCAGTCGCCGGGGCTGGCGCCCTTGCCGCGGCTGGGGTCCATGCAGGTCGGGCCAACGTACTCGCAGACGCGCTGAGGCTTCGGCGCGAGATCGAACTGGAGGCGCTTGGCGAGGGAGTTGTCGGTGGCGGCGTTCTCTCGGTCGTTGATGATGGGGAGGTTGCCGGCGAAGGGAGCGGCGTCGATGTGATGGTGGCCTCTGGGGGTCATGTGGTTGACATCCTTCAAAGCGTCGCCGCGGGCGGACAGGATGGCGGTGTTGACCCAGACAGGCTGGCAGGTTCCATCCTCGCGCTTGGTCTCGTAACAGACTGCTCCATCGTAGGGGCGCTCGAGGTTGCTGCAAATGACACCGCAGTTGGGGTCGACAGGCTGGCCGATGAAGGGAATGGCAGTGCTGGAGATGACTGTGAAAGCCATCACCGTGACGGCGCCCAGGAGGCGGGACATGGCAGCCATTTTCCAGGTATTGATGAGGGGAGAGAGCGGTGATGAGGATGGATTTCAGCTTCTTGTGTTTTCTCTGATGGAAAAAGAGAAAAAGCCTTTTGTGAAGTTCGTTGTGTGGGAAGAGAGGTAGGGAAAGGGAAGGGAGCCTTTGGAAATAGAGCGCTTCTGGTGAAGGTGAATTTTTGTCCCTCGCTTATCTGGTCTGAAGAAGACCGTTCAGCACCGTAGCTTTGGGAAGGAAGGAGGAAATTTTCGTCAAAGGAAAGTCGCTCCTGCCTCTTTTGCGTGACCCCGAATGAAGGTGAAGAGAGGGCGCGTGTTTACAAAACCAAGGCAAGAAGGAAAAGTGGCTGCTGGTGGCAGTAAACTTCAGAGACAAAAATTATCATGACTTCAGTGGGCAAAAGCAAAGCAAGATGCGTAGTGAAGCTCATTTATTTTGATCGCGATGTTAATCTACCACACTCGGTATTGCCAAAGACATGCAAGTAATGTGCAAGTCTACCTATGCCCAAACGAATGATTCTCTTCCTTTGTCGAAACCATGCCTTTCTCGAAAACCAAGTCCTGTGATAAAACCAAGTTCTCCCTGAAAGCCAAGCGCAATCTCAGATCATGAAAGTCGTGTCCTTCGTAAAGCCATCCTTCTCCATATGGCAATTACCAATCCAGAACGGAAGTCTACTCGAACTTCTCAGGGTCGGAGAGATACCAGATGAGGGTGGCCTTCTTGTTGTGCTCGTCGTTTGTGACGTCGCACTGAGTCACATCGATGGCCTCGACATGACCAGCCTCATCAGACTCATACTTGATGCCAAGGTTGATGGCCTTGACCAGGTCGGCACTGCCAAAAGACATGTTGCTGTTGTTGCGGGGCTGTGAGAAGACACCAACAGCACAAGTGCCGAACTTGGCGAGGAAGACGTTGTAGCTGGCGTCAAAGACAGTCTTGGGGATGGCGAAGTAGCCAGGCTTGGAGCCAGCCCAGTCGTGGATGACCATGCAGTCGTTGACATCGGCAAGCTTGGCGAGGTTCCAGGGGTTGCCAGCCAAGGGCTTCTGGTTCTCGTTGATCTCGCAGTGAGTGGTGCTGTTCTCCTGGTTGACGTAGATGGTGTGGTTGGCAAGCTCCATGGCGATGGGAAGCTTGACAGGCTTGGAGCCAAGAGCGTCGTTGACGATGATGGGGACAGTGGTGCCGTTGGCTGAGAGGAAGGGCTCGCAGCGGGTGTGGTTGGCAAGATTGATGCCGTTGCAGACAGCACCGTCCTGAACCCACAGCTTATAGGGGGCGGCGTGAACACCACCACTGCTGGTGAAGGCCAGGATGGTGGCAGCGAGGAGAGAGTTCATCTGGATCTGCATTGTTGCGTTGAGAGGGGAAATGATTGATTGTGAAGGTATTGATTTTTGTGAATGAAGGTATTGATGAATTTTGTGTAACCAGATAAGTTTTGTGAGAAAGGCAGGCTTGAGGTGTGAGGGTTGTTTGTTGTGGTGAGGTAGGTTAGAGGAGTGAGTAAGAAGTGAGAGGCGCTTTTATCTTCTGCGAGAAGTCTGACCCGAGTTAAGCGAGGCGCTAATGTGAGAGCGGTTGAAGAAATGAATCTTTCAAGAGGGAGGAGCGGATGGTGTTGCTGAGTGAGGCTGCTGCTCCTTCTCCTGAAAGCTGGGAAGGAGAGCGAAGGTGATCCGGCCTCTGGTCTTGCCTGTGGAGGACATGTTAGTATTTGAGCCCCACCCAGAAAGGCCGATGTCTCTAACAAAGAGATTATTGTAAGGCTTCAATGAGAACTAAGCTCATGAGCTGATATGGAAAAATGTTCACTCCCTTTTGTGTTGTTGATATGGGTATCGTTGACCAGCAACCTCTTCAGATCAACTCCAGAGGATCTTGATACACCAACAAGATGAACATTACATTTGAGATATCCTGATAATTCGGTCCCTCTCCAATTTGATGTGTTCTAAAACAGGTTGAAATATGCTGAAGCTACGATAGGGTGATGGGGGCATCACAAGGCAACAGATACGCGTCAGGAATCGGTCTGATTTTCGCTCATTAATAAGTGATATCTACCTATTTCAAAGTGCTCAGTCATCTACAATCTAGACGGAGCAGACGACACGGGGGATCTTCGCAAACTAAGCCTGCCCATTGCGCTCTAAACAAACAAGGTCAATCTTTAGGTCTACTGTAGGACTATCGCGGCACGTTAGGCAGCGGCCTAGGTCCAGCAATCTGTCTCGGTCCAACAATCTGTCTTCTTCCAGCTCCAATGCCCTGGCTGCCCTTGTTCTGGTTGTCGCCGCCGGTATATCCAGCCCACTGACTGACGTCCCAGCGGCCACCGATGCCACCACCGATGCCATCAACGCCATTGCCGGTCGGCACGGCCTTCGCAGTCTCCTGCTGTGCCTCCTCCCACTCACGCTGACGCTGGCGCTCCATCTCCATCTCGCGCTCAAGGAGTGATTTGGATGCCCAGCCGCCGGCCTTGGTATTAGTCTGGCTCTGCGCGCGTCGGCGGTCCTCGGCATCCTGCTCGGCGGTGGCGCTCAATTCCCGGGAGTAAGTCTGCCTCGCAGGGGGCTGGACGGGTGCCGCATTGTTAGCGAGGAACCTGTCAGTTCGGCTTGGCGGAGGTTGCTGCGCGGCCTTATAGGCGGCGGGGTCCGGAAGTGGCCGGCCGCCGGTAGTGTGGGCCACGACCTTCTGTGGCGGCGGGGATGCCACGGCTCTGGGGTCTGGCAGGGGTCTGGGCGATCTCGGAGGTGGGGCCGGAGGCTCGTCATCTTGTAGGGATTCCTGATGCTGCGTCCATGATGTCTGAAGAACCTCACGCTCGTTCTTGGACCAGGAATCTTGTCGGCTGGGTGTTCCGTCGGACGGCCGGCTCCTAGACCTCAGCCGCGCCTTGGGATCGTTGGTGACAGCCAACGTCCTGCCTGTTCGCCCCTGACGCTCGAGCTCGTACTGCCTCTCACGTTCTCTGGCTTTCTCCAGCTCAGCCTCCAGCTCAGCGATTCTATCTGCGCCAGTCTTTTGCGGCTGAACCTTCTGCTCGGCCTGGTACTGGCTCAGGAATTGCCCTCGGAGTCTAGCGTCACTGCGGCTTCTAGTGCGGGTGCGCTCTTCGACCAGGCGTTGTTCGGCCTCCTCTTCTTCCTTGCGTCGCTTTTCTTCCGTAAGCTTCCACATGCGCTCCTCCTCCTCCCACTGTCTTCTCTCCTCGTCCGCTCGTCGTTGCTTTTCTTCCACGAGGCGTTGGATCTCCCTCTCCTCTTGCTCGCGTGCCTGTCGTTCCTCGTCTTCCAGCTTCTGGCGCCTGAGATCTTCCATCTGCTGGCGTTGGCGTTCCTCCTCAGCCTCCTTCTCCTTCCGCTTCTTCTCCCTCTCTGCCAGGCTGGGTACGTTGGGACCAGCACTAGTGATCTGTCTCCGGCTTCCAAACGAGATTCCGAGGTTGCCCTGACTAGCGCCTCCCATGTAGCCGTACTGAGCGATATTCCAGGCCGGAGATGTGGCGCCCTCATGCTCCTTCTTGCTCCAGCTGGTAGTCGGAGATGTCGGCTTTGTCGGGCTCCATCGACCGGATCCCGAGTCACCGGTCTTGGAGCTTGTCAGATTGGGTCGAGGGGAGCCGAATCCGGAGGCATTGGACAGTCCGCGAGATCGGGTAGGCGAAGGCGTTCCACGTCCGGTGCCCTGAGGGCTCATCACACCTCGGGTCTTGCCGCCAATTGGTGCCGGAAATCTGGCTGGGTTCGCGGTGTGGGCAGCTCGGCTGAACGCTCCGAGGCATTGCAGCACTTGGGCCGGGTCTTTTTGTTCGTACAGATCGACTGTAAGGAATACATCGTGCTCTTGGAGGTTCAGAGGCGGTTGCTTGCAAGCGCGGAGGAAATGTGAGATATTCTCCATCTGGACGAAGGGCATCGCGGACTTCTTGAATTTGACCCCAGGCGGAGGCACCGCAAGGTTGATGAGTCTGAGAGACACATGTCAGTTGGGTGCACTGTTGAAAGAGCATCGTTTTGACCTACTTGCACAACGCTACGCCATCCTTGAGGCTCTCGAGCAAGTCACCGCTGGGTAGTCTCTCGCCGAGAACGCTCTCAATCCAAGAGCTGACCTCCTTCGCCGCGGCGGGCGTGTACCTCTCCAGGCGCAACTTGCGCAAATCTTTGTCTAATGACGTTACTGAAGCCATACTGTTTCGTTATATTCGCAAGTCGTCAGGTCGAAATGTTGGTAAACAGGGTCGACTCGTTGTTTAATGCTTTAAGCGCTTCGCACTCGGGTTCGTAGGTGCGTTTCAGTGACGCGGCGGTTAGGCGCTGACGTCGGCGGGGCTCCGGGGATGACGGAGCTGGTACAAGATGCTGGAATCCTCTGCTCCGCGCGCGGGCGCGAGTTTGTCTCAGGGTGTTTTATAGACGCAGCTCGATGCAGTCTTCGGGTTTAAAGGGAATGAGTAGAGGAAGAGGAGGACCGACGAAAGGGCGATCGAAATGACTTGCGGGGAGAGGTGAACAATCAATATGTCGGGTGGCAGGGGAAGAATGATTGGGAAACACTGAAAGGCCCGACGAAGACCGCACTTGTGCCTTGTTGGTGGGGAAGATTTAATTGTTTATGCATCTCTTCAGCCAGGCGGGAACCTGGATAAAGGTGACAGCGCCTGGGGTCCGACGTGCCCGCCGCGGCCTTGCGGAGTGACGTGTGCGGTGGTGGCTGGTGGGGTCAATGCTACTCTGAAGTGCATTGGGCAACTGCTGTTGGCTCGTTGCAGAAACATAAAAAATATGTGGCTGAGAATATGGCGGCCCAATCATGGTTCAGCCAATAGAGCCTCGGCCGAGTTTCCTTGTGGCGGTGCAAATTATTCAAGCTTGACCTCATTACTTTCCCCCAAGGCCCAGCAACTTCGAGATATGGAAGCCATGGGATCCTGAGCGACGAATTTTCTGGTTTCGTCTCTCCAACCTCGCAAAATAACGGCAAAATGTCTTCAACACGGATCTCGCCAATACTGGAGGCCTGGTACAAGTGGAAGTCGCTCAGACTACCATGGCGCAAGCGCTTCCTCATCGGTCCGTCCCCCTCAACTCAACCATGGTTCTTCTATAACAGGCACCGCTTCCTTGGAAACCTTCCATACTAACACGCTCGGGTCCAGGCCGTGACCTGCAGGGCTACACGTACTGGGAGTTCCGCGAACAACGAGGCGACGGACCCGGCCGCTTCCGCCGCATCGTCCACTACCCCCGATCGACATACCTATCCGATGTGAAGGTGTCCCCGTTGTGGCACCAATGGCTACGACACACACGCGAGCACCCCCCTTCCCTCGAAGAACAGTCGAGAGAGGTCGTTAGGCAGGAGAGGATGAAGGTCCTGGCGGCGCAGGCGGACGCGCGGTGGGAGGCAAAGCCTAGGGTAATGGATGCCCCGGGACAGGCAACTGGCCAACCGTTGCCGGCCTTGAATACGGCGCAGCGGCAACCGATTGCACCGGAACTGGAATCAGCAAACGCGACGACAACAGAGTCGATCGACTCGATTCCGACACATTCAACGCCGAAAACGAGCGCCGCGAAGAAGAAATACGGACACGATCCATGGGAGCAAGCCAAGGGCCCCGGGGAGGCGTGGCAGCCACAGGCGTGGGTGCCGCCGGCGGGGAAGAAATAGAATGGCATAAACGGCGACGATGCATCTGATTACTAAAAGACGGGCCCATCTCCGCACATGTATCAATAATTCGATATGCAACCGTCCCACAGCCAAATTTCTCTGTCGAGACGCTTCCACGCCAAACGAGGTTAAGGTGATCTCGGTTTGCACATCTCATCTCCGCTGATATCCCAAACGCCAAAAACGCCGTCCCATGTTGCCCCACGACCCGAACCCACGCGCCGCGCCGGACTTGACAGACCTAGTGAGAGAGAGCGCCGACGATTAATCAACCTCTTCCTTCTTCGCGTCCCTGTCGACGGCGTTTCTCAGCCTCTCCTCCTGCCTCCTCCAATGGCTGCCCTCCTCGTAGTCCTTGCTTATCCTCAGTGCGCTCCTGAGCCTCTCGCTCTCCTTGATCTTGGCATCCGCCATCTCGTGCACCTGGTGACTCTTGAAGTGCTTCCGCACCGGTCCGCCACCGCGTGAGTTCTTCTGCTTCTCGAGATCGGCAAGGAGTTTCTGGCGCAGCTCGTCGCATCGGGTCTCAATTTCTTCGTCTTCAAGACTAAAGCCACAAAAATTGGTTAGCTACATCTGCGCAAGATAAAGAGAGGGGGAAGATAAGCTTACCCTTCGTCCTCGAGGGTATCCCGCAGGTCGAGGACCTTGACCTCAACCTCGCGCTTGCGATCGTGCTCGAGAATCTCCTTATCGGGCTGCCGTTGCTTGTGACGGAGCGAATCGGCATCTTTCGGAGGATACGGCGCGCCGTAGTCGCGCGGGCGCATGTGCGCGAGGTTGCGCTGGACGTAGCCAGAAGTGCCGCTGCCGCGAGGCGTGGAGAGGCCGACGTTGTCAGACATGGCGTGTATATATGGTGTTACGAAATTATGGGCGGCAAGGCTCAATTTGTGGTGATTTGGGTATCGTGAGAATGACTGTACGTTTCGCCAGATGTATATGTCGATCGGTGGTATCGGAGAAAATCAAGGTTGGGCGTCTCTCTGTACGGAGTACGCGTTGTCGGAGCTGGGGGCTGAGAGGAGAGACGTCACTACAACCTGTGGACCCTTGGCGGTACGAAAGTTCAGTTGGAGCTGCCGTTCCCGAAGGCGGTGAATGGCAATGGCAGAGGCGGCGGGGCCGTGGCGGCAGAAAAAAAGATGTGACGGTGGGATGGTGGGGTACTTTCTGCTTTGGGCGACGGGAAGACTCACTAAACGATTAAGACTCATCGATGTAAGTGAAAATCCGAGCACCTTCAATGTTGCTTTCTAACTAGAGATAGATCTGACTGGGCTTTTCACAAAAGTCTGTGTCGAAATCTCCGGAAACTTCATAAACGGAAACGGATCTTTGTAACCGCACAAAATTATTGAGAATGCCGTCCCTCGAAGGTCTAACAGAGGGTCAACCGACCCTGGACGCGATTACCAACGCAACCCAGGAGGCCGAAGAACTCACCTTCCCCCCAGTCACCAAGGAACACATCCTCAACTGTGCCTACGACGCCTGGTTTCCCAAATACCGCAACGTCTCAATCCGCTCCCGCATCATTAAGCTCTCCCCAGACTTCGTCCAATACATCCGCGACGACGGCATCATCCTCGCCGACGATGACGATGCCGCCCAGCCAGACTCAAATGAAGATGAGGAAGAATGGGCGCCTTCATCAAACACCTCCGGCGCCCCTCGGAGAAACCAGCACCTCGACGAGGACTCCGACTCCGACTCCGAGCCAGAGGCAGACTCCCGCCCGCCGAACGAGCGCTTCCCGGAGATCCACCAGGAGATCAAGGACCGCATCAAGGAGCTCGGCGGTGCCGTGGCTCCCAAGCTGAACTGGTCCGCCCCCAAAGACGCGGCCTGGATCTCGCCCCACCAGAACACGCTCAAGTGCACCACGCCCAACGACATCTACCTCCTGCTCAAGAGCTCGAGCTTCGTGAGCCACGACCTCGAGCACGCCTTCGACGACACGGTCGCCTCCTCCGCGAACCGCCCCTTCCAGCCCGTCCTCGTCCTCCGCCCATTCTTCGCGCCGAACCCGGCCCTGGAGTTCCGCTGCTTCGTCAAGCACCGCGCGCTCATCGGTCTCTGCCAGCGCGACTGGAACCACTACCCCTTCCTCAACGGCCTGCGCTCCGCCCTGGTGTCCAAGATTGAGGACTTTTTTGAAGATAGGCTGCGCTTCACGTTCCCGGACGGCTCCTTCGTGTTTGATGTGTACGTGCCGGGCGACAGCGATTCGCACGACGAGCTGGGCAAGGTGCGGCTGATCGACATCAACCCGTGGGCGCCGCGGACGGACAGCCTACTTTTTACGTGGGGTGAGCTGCTCGAGTTCAAGGTGCCGAAGCCGATGTTGGGGTCGGTGGTGAATGAGGAGGCTTTCGAGGTGAGGATTCCAATGTCCGGGAACAGGGGCGACTGGAGCGAGGGTAGCGCGGCGGAGGAGACGACGGACGACGAGGACGCGGATGAGGTCGTCCCTGAGCTGAGGATCGTGGAGAAGGATAACCCTGCGGCTTTCAACTTCAGTACGCCGCAGTATTCGGCGCATAAGCTGCCCAAGGAGGTTGTTGATGCCAGCATGGCGGGCGAGGGCGGTTTGAGGGAGTTTGCGCAGAGGTGGAAGGAGATGACAGAGGCAGAGGGTGGCGGGGATGTATGGGAAAATGCTCCATAACTTGGGTGCAATGAGGACAGGGAATAGCGATGTATCTGCGATCCGTTAGACAAAACTCATGCTCCAAGACCACTCGACAATCCATTCTTAACCAATATTTCGGCATACGCAGGGCAGGCAGTTCTGAGACGAGCCCGGATCACAAGTTCACAAGTTATGATAATCCGAGCAGCTTAATTCTAGAAGGCTTCGTAGAAGGCTTTGCGAACTGTTCATGACATCCGCGCCAATACGCCTGCCTGCCCTGCGAGGAAGCCCTTGAGTTAATGCGCAGCCTATATGAGAGCAAGTCCTGATGGTAGCTGTCGGGGGGTAGACGTGCCCCTCCCCTTCGGTCCACGACTGTGGATTAGTGGTGCATTCAGTTAGGCTGCTTGGTTTCTGGTGTAAAAACCCCTGGTTTTTCGTAGGGTTGGAATGCATCGAACCTGAGCTTTTTTGTTTTATTTTTTTCTGTTCCTTTTTTTATTTCGCCTGTCTGCTTTCACCCTAGGATGATTTGAAGTGCTTCGTAACTGGCATCTTTCTTCCTATGCTACTAACTGTCAGGTATGCTCTTCTTAATTTATATGTGAGATGAAGCATGCGCGTGGTTTCGTCCTCCCTCACTTTATCATAGCTCGACTCTCGCTCACTTCATTCAGGATAAGGCAAAGTCTATTTTTTACAACGCATTAGAACAACGAAGTGCCATTACTTACAAGCTCTGAAGCCTGCAAAAGTTCACAGTGAGGACCTACTAGAAGTTAAGTCGTCACTGCTTAATACGTACAAGTGAAAACGTAGACGGGTTTGCGCGATACAAACCACAGTTCGCCCTCATCTATCCCACACTCCCTGAAAAGGGAAAAAAAAGCAGACGAAAAGAAGGCTCATGCATTTCTGCTCTCATACGAAGGGAAAAACACATAGGAAGGGGAAAAAAAAGGCAAAAAAAGCTCAGACTCTTGAGAGTCCTACGAAAAACCGACAGTTTTTACGACATGGCCAATATGGCCAACTCGAACTCGTGGAGTTCTCCTTCATATGTTCAAGATGAACCGCTAGACCATGAAGGTCGGAGTGTGCGCACACTCTTGAGGCAAGATGCCCCGACAACTCGCCGCAGAAGCGGCCCTCTTAAGAGGTGAGTGCAGCCGGCCTTCCTGCCTCCCCAGCTGAAGGACCAATCACCATACGCCCACTTACCACCAAGCACAACACGGGCAGAGAGAAGGCACGAAAAAAACCAACAATCATTTCCATATATACGCAAGATGAAGGACATATACAAAGGCGCAAAGGGGCACACTCGCTGGCCCGTATCCGAGGCCCCTTTCGACGTGGTCCAGTGACGTTCTCGTTAGGGTATCATATCATATCAGATACAAAACATTACCATTTACACATCCAACACATGGGCTCCATCATTCAAGTTTCTGGGAGCAGCAGCAGCAGCAGTCGCCGAGGCCAAAGCAGACAAGAATCCGCGGAAGAACCCGAGAGAGAGTAAACACTCTACATGACCACACAGCAAGCCTTCTCCAGCTTCTTGAGGATCTTGACGACGATGTCCTCGTCCTGGTCCTGCTGCTGTTGGCCGCCGTGATGCTGTTGCTGGCCGCCGTGATGCTGTTGCTGGCCGCCGTGGGGCTTGCCTCCGTGTTGCTGTTGGCCACCACCGTGATGCTGCTGTTGACCGCCTCCGTAGTGCTGACCGCCGCCAGCCTGCGGCGGGGGCGGCATCGTCGCGTCATTGCCCTGGAGGTTAATGTAGATCCTACCCGCATTCTCCTCCGTCGAGTACTTCAGCCCGAGCTCCCGGCACAACGACTCGATGCGGGGCTTCAGCTTCTGCACATGTCCCGTCGAGTGGTTGCCCTTGCCGACGATGGCGTGCAGGTGCTCCTGCCCCCGGGCGCGGTCGGCGCGGATGCGCTCCTCGAGCATACGTTCCGCCTCCTCGACGAACTGGCCGTGCAAGTCGATGCAGCTGCCCGTCACGCGGCCGGCGGCGTTGTTCTCGCGGAAGATGTACTCGGACGCCTGGCGGTTGTAGTCCTCCATCTTCTGGGCGTGGCGCTTGCCCTCGTTCGAGAGCTCTTTGGCGGCGGCGCCATCGCCAGACTGGTAGGCCTGCTGGGACTGTGTGTTTTGCGGAAAGAGTCAGAAAAGACGTTGGGGTGGTCGTCGAGGGGGCGTGGGGGGTCAACGAACGCGCTCAAAACACTGGTTACGTTTGTTGGCTTCCTCACGGGCGAGGTCGCGGAGGCGGTCGTACTCGCGCTCCACATCGTCATCGTCGTTGTCGGCGTGGTGAAACGCTGTTGGAAGATCGGTCTTGTCAGTACGGGGAGACTGCTCGTACGCAGAATGCATCGGCGGGTGATTGTTTCCCGCGTTGCCTGTGGCGGTCGCGGTTCAAGCCATAGCTTCAGGGGTAGGAGAAACGCGAAACGGGCGGGGATGCTTACCGCGACCGCCCAAGCGGTTCATGGGAATGGAAGACATATTGGTGTGGTTTGCTCAATCGAATTGATTGCGCCCGGATGAAGCAAAACCTGACGTCAAACGACAGAAAGATGATGCAGTCGGTAGAGGGCACAATGCCAGGTCTTGTCGAGACGCGGACGCAGAGGCGGTCAAGACGGCGCTAAACAAGCTTGTTTTTCGCGGGCCTCGGCCGCACAATTATGGAGACAACATCCGGCATTGGTCCTCGTGCTGGCCGGGCCGGCTCCCGCCCCGGACCCGCAACATTGATAACTGTTCAGCTATTGCCGCGGAAGGACATGTCCTTGTCTCCGTCCCCGTATGGCCTTGCGGACAGAGCCTTTCCGACGTGGATCCGGGGCAGAAATCCCACCATGCTGACAGTGCGATCTTCAGGGGAAGCAGCCGTGCGTTGTCATGGTTCAAAAGCTCAAAGGCTCCCAGTGGCTGGCTGAGGCTGCAAGCTAGTGTTTGTAAGATACATCAGCGGCCGCTGGGTTCAGTGCGTTTCTCCAGCGATAAATGCTTGTACATGGCAAACCTGCGCAGAGCAAATTGGCCTGAAACAAGCCAGACCCAGTGACTGGTCTGGACGGCGGTCGTGGCTGAGGTCGGCACGTCGTTTCACAGCTCTTCGGGTCCATGATGTTCTAGCCGCCCGAAACAAGACTCGAACATCCACGGCGGGCATGAATACCCGCAATAGTGAGGGCAAATGGTTGGCGTATCATGGGTTTTCCCACCACCAAAGACAAATCGTGTGTATGATGTGCCAAACCGTCGTTACACAAGAGACAGGCTCAGGGGTAGAATGCTTCTGTGGGTCTTCTAGAACATCTCCTCTTTGGACTTCTCCAACCTCCAGCGCTTCCACCTGCAGGACAAAGGCACCCATCATCCGAAGTGGCCGATCAATTTGGATTTCCAGATGGAATGACTATCTGAAAGGGAACGCTATATGAGATCTTGGGAACAACAGCAGATGATCGTAAGACTTCGCGAACCTAGTTAAGATACGCTGCAACGTACCTGCAGCGCAGCATCTGCTAGAGCCGGATCCCCAATCCTGCGCTTCTCTGTAAGAGGTATCTTACTTCTCGCTTGTGCCTGCGCAATATGCAAGAGAGAGCGCGCGCAGAATTCTCCATCTGCCAGGTCCGCATCTGAATACCACCTCTGCCATTCGTCCGCTCGCAGAGTGCAAACCGGGGGGCAGGCAAAGAAGACGACGACATCGGATGGGGTTCGGCCTCGGGAAACGAAAGAAGCCTCCACAATTCCGGGCCCTCTTCAATTAAAGGAGCCTTCTCGTGATCCCGCATGGAACGATTTTGCAACTCCACAGTTTTGCCTCTTCAGGCATTCTTTGCCAATGAGGCCCTGGCCTCTGCCAATTCTCGGCCTGGGTCCGCGTCGCATCGCGAAAAGGAGCTCGCTATGCCATGTGGCCTCCCTGTACCTACGCGGGAATAGTTTCTGGTAGTAGTCTCCGTCCGCCTGCCCGCAAAGATCTAGTGACAGCGCGAAATTACCTTATTTCGGATCTGAAATGTGTCCGTTGCTGGCCAAACTTCTTCTTTCGACGCTGTCGAGAGCACCGTTTTGGGAGGCGCTCTTAATTGTAGCCTTGGTGTAACGGCTGCCAATCTTAGTTGAAAGAGATGTTTTGCATCGCCTTGCCCTCTAAGAACAAGGCCTTGAAAGACTAGACCTGGCATCCCGGTGTGATTCGCAGCTCTGAGACAGCGGACAGAGACAGGCAGGGGATCCGGATTGCGACAAGTGACGGATTGAAACAAGGGCAACCCATCGCATTAAATTTCGAACCCACTCGTCTTTTTGCCGTGGACGACGAGAGGGAGCAAGCTGCAACAGTCCCATCGGTGTAGGATCTTAGGGGCGCATTCTCGATGGCGCCCCGTTGTTCCCCCCAGGATTTCGTCCAAAATTTGGCGTTGATCGACAACACCAAACAGGTTGGGAAAACGCAGACCAGGAACCGAACGCGGCACCCCGAGATCATTGTCCGATCAGCACTCCAAGGGGGCGTTGTGCCCCTTTCTTTGGCAGAACATCAGACTGTGTTCGTGGTGTAGATGAGATTCGCAACGGCTTCTGGGCTGTGTGAACTGCAGTTGCAGACAGGGGTTCGTGCTAGTGATTCTTGCCCTTGCATGGTTGACTTGCACCGGCTAACGCTCTGTATGGCTTGGTGTTTCAAGGCAGCTAAAATGGTGGGGTCTGACCACCCCAAAATCCCATCTTGAGATTCTGATTGACTGGCGACGGATTAAGAAATCTTTCTTGAAGATGTCAACGCGTCTCGCTGAAGTGCAAGACATATGTCGCAGTGGCGATATGTGCACCGTGTCTTTTCAGATGGTCCGCGACCGTGACAACTGAAATCACCAGAGGTAGCCAGGAACCACTGCCCGGAGAAGCCGCAGACTGGCGGCCGTTTCTGGAAGTTTGTAGGCATGTTTGTTGCAAGATGACCGGTCGTGCATTCGGACACTTGAGACCGGTGTGTCCCAGAGGATCGGAGCGCCCATCTTGTACATTTTCCATCTTGAACCGACTTGGTAGTCGTCTGTACAAAGACGTCCTAGCATACGGCTAAGGCGGTGGTTAGCTAGTCTTGTGGCGTAATTATTGGCTGGCTGCGATGATTGCTCAGCTGCAGCCATTCCCACGATCCAGGCTAAGGAGGCGTTCTGTAGACCAATCAACTAGCCCTCTTCGAGTCAGGATGAACGATGTCTCTCTTTGAGAGCATCGACTTGGTCTGTTGCCGAGGGGCTCAGGTCTGTGGCTTTTTTTGGTGCGGGAGCCTTCCCTCTGGTTCATATCAAAAGTGATACAAAGGGCGGTTGCATGTTTGAGCGAGCTCAAGCTCTTATAAGCCATACTTATTCCAGGACGATGGAATCGACACCATGCCCACGTCGCAAGCAACTCAAATGCCACTGTTATCTTGTTGTCAAAGGCTGAATCCTGATTTAGGCACCTGCATGACAGCAACGAACTTGATGTGCTGGTGGGATCTAGGTGGTTGTTCACACGTAGTCGGAGTCTGCAGGGAACCTGGACAGTGCGATCCAGCCTTCACCCGACTTAAAACCTGCAGCAGCAAGATTCGACACACAAGGCCCAAAGGGACGATGGATCACCTCGGCGGCAGGATGCAGTAGCCGCTGGCTGTTGAGGACAGAAGCAAACAGACGGCGAACTTCATAAAAGCAAACATTTTAGCGTGGCCCGGAGGTTGGGCAGGCTGCCGTCGAGAGAACGGGATTGTGGAATGTGACGGTTGGCCGCATACCAAAGCTTGGCACAAAACGTTCAGCTTCCAGATGGTTTCCCTGAAGGAAAAAGCAAAGCTGCAGCATGGGAACCGCTGGCCAGCCTGCGGCATGACCTCTCTGAACAGAAGATAGCTTCATGTTTTCGCCAGCACAACCCCAGAGAACCAGTTGGAGCCAAACCTGAGCCAGTGAGCCGCCACTGCTCCCGATTGGACGCGCTTGTGGCTAGACGCAAACTTGTCATCGATGCAATCTGCGTTTGCTTTTTGGGAATGCAGATCATGCGCCGCGAGGTGGCTAGGACGGAAGATTCTAACGATGAGAACCCAAGACTATTGAGTGGGAGGCTTAGGCTTTGGACTCGGAAGGAGTCACGGAGTGTCGTAACAAACTCGATCTCAGTGATGGAGGAGACGCAGTAATTGTACGGAAAAGGGAAGATCAGCAGGCAGGAGATGGAAGTCGGCAGAATATCCATGATTCCATGTGCCGTGCCATCGTCAATCTCATCTCGGGATCTGGGCTGGTGTTGATTAAAAAGCGAGAAGGTAAGTGATATTGTCGTACCTTGTACCCGGAGACGATGGCGCGTCCAGGTGGGAGGCTGGTCAGCTGTACCGTGTACGAAGCATGGCGGCCGTCTGTTGAGAACCGGGCAGCCCAGCATCGTAAGTGGATGCAGGGAGATGCTTAGGCGGAGAGGACCAGGTAGAAGCGTGGGCTCACTGACATTTGGCCATATGGCGGTGGAGTCGGATATGGTGATGGGAATGAGGATGGGGGGTTTCTGGCCCTGAACTGGCCTGCCGCAGCAAGGGCAGAAGAGTACGGATCTTGAAGGTACCGCGCAGTAGTCGACAGTGGCAGAGACATGCGGCTTGATCAGGAATGGTGATGGGTTCGCCGTGTCCGTGGTATTTTGGCCCTAACAAGAGGGATGGGCGATGGGCCGGACGACGGCTGGCTGGCCGGCTTGTCTGTAGTTGGTTCGCGCCTCGAAATAAGAAAGGAAATGCAAGGCGACAGGTGCCAAGCTCAGACATACACGATCCCGATCGACCCCTATTGTAGATGCAACTTGCAAGAGCTTGGTTAGGATGCTCCTCCTTTGTGTGTCCGTCCGCCAGTGGCCAGTGGATGCTCTGAGTACCGTAGAGTGAGGTAGGCAAGCGGGACCTGGCTGTGCTCGATTTCCTAGGCTGGATACGTATTGGCGAATCAAGTTGTGGCCGAGAGCTTTGTAGGTTGGTTTGAATAAGTTGTTTGCTTCCATTGTTTGCTTGACGGCGGCTAGACCGCCTTGCGATGCGGCTTCCCAAGTAGGCACTCGGTACAGATGACATTGGCGACGTCTTGATGCGCTACAGCCTATTGCAGTGTTGTGTGGTTGTTTGTACGCTGTGCGAGTCCGGTGAAAAAAAGCCTTGAGCAAGGCATACCACGCCCCGTCGCGATGTTGGAATCATTGCCGTCAAGAACAGCAGCAAGGAGGCCGCGGATGAAGTTGTTTCAAGAATCGCAATGGAAGCCCTGATGGAAGGAGGTTATGTTCCAATTGCAGTTTTCCAATGTTCCATCTGCCATCGATCTCCCTGGCGTTCCCTGCAGGTGGATCTCTGCTTCATCTGGTCCGGCACTGGCAGTGGCAGAGGTGCTGCAGGCTGCAAGTGGTCACAGAAGAAGAAAGGAGGGTGATTCTCCTTCAGTTAGATGGCTGGTGCCAGTGGAAAGGCTGGAGGGTTGCGCGTGGTGTCCCATTCCAGCCGCTCCGATTGACTGATTGCTTGACTCTTGGTTGGAAGAGCCTTTCTTCAATTGAGGCAAGGGGCCAGGTGTTGGTCTTGGAGTAGGTTGCCCATGATGCGATGTCTCGCGCAAGTACAACCATCCGAGGCAAAGAGGCGACAGCATGTCTCTTGGAACTGCGTTCCGAGGTGGTCCAGAAGCAATGAAGAGGTGGATTGACACATATTGACTGGTTCGTATTGGCAGCGGCTCGTGCTTCTCGCGCGTTCGGAAGGCAAGGGAACGAGCATATCCCGCGCTTGGAAGATTAATAAAGAGCGACAGAGCAGAGGCAATAGTGACGGATTACCACCCGGCTAAGGCAAGAGATGCACAGGGCCCGCCCTGTTTACCTCGCCCACCAAAGAAAATCCCATCTCCGAGCCTGGTCCCAGTGGTCTGTGGTCGCCCGTAGCGCGAGGAGTTTTTCTTACATTAGTCAGGGCGGCGAGCAAGGAGGCTTCGGGCCAGTTTAGCCAACCAGACGGGGCTGCAGACACAGGAGTCCCTGTTTCCTTGGTGTCGGGTGGTATTTTCCATCTCTCCTCGGGGACTGCAGGGACTGCATAGTAAAGTTGTACGCATGTGTGGTTGGCGTTGCTGCCAGTTCCTACCTGCGGGCGATGGGACAGGGCATGGCACGGCGCGACTCCCCACAGGCTGTGGCTATTGGCTTGCCGCTCGCTGCGGTGATTTCAACGTTGCAAAGGGCTGGCTGGTGGACCCGCCGGTGGTCTGTCTCTGAGAGAATGGATGGAACCTTTTGGTCATGTCGGGTATTGGGGTTCGGAACTTGCAGTTTTCTCTGCGAGTCCATAGTTGGTCTCTGACAACGGGGGAGTGAAGTCTTCAACGACCTTCGTCCTCTATGTATGTCAGTCGAATCCTCAAGGACAATTTATATGTACACGTTGTACCTGCTTGCCTCGGCATCCCACTGCTGCCGCGATGATGAACATGGTGTCACTGTAATAAGTGGTCTGGCAATGTTTGGCCACCAACTTGTGCGAAAGAAAAAAGAGACACAGTCGGCCGACAGGGGGGCCCAGGTCAGGAACCGGGCTAAATGCACTTGGAGGCAGGTACCAGTGGGTACGTACCGCAGCTCTCGACCTTGGCTTCTGGAATGCCCCCTGTTGGCCCCTGCACGACGCATCTCAATGGAGTACGTACCTGGCAGCTGTGGATATTTCGTAGCAAGCCTCCACACCGTGCACCCGACTAATTCTTACCCCCTTTTTCTTTCAACCCGCCTGTCACCTCAGACGGACGGCGGCGACCTCATACCTCAGACCTCATCTCAGGCCCTCTCCTCTGCCGGGCTCCCTCTGAGTCCACGTCCCTCACTCCCACCTCCATCAGTCCTGACACCGACTTAAAGCCCGTGGTGCGGCGCATTGGTCACTAGGAGACGCCGGCGACAGTGGATGACACCGCCCCCACCGAACCTCTGAAGCGTCGAGGATGCCCGGCGATGGCCCCCAAAAGCCCCTAGCCTTCCTTGTGCTGCCAGCTGCCTTCACCAGGGCACTTCACTCCCTCCTAGAAGAAGTGCTAGCACCACTTTCCAGTTATCCCAAGGATTGGCCCCTTCGCCAAATCACCGGCCAACCATTTTGCCTCTCCAACCTCTACAGTGGAAGGCACATTACGAATACCTGCTGCGTATCCGTACGTACATGCACCCACTCTGGATTTCTCTGCCCACTGTCTGGCTGCCCGCGGCCCTGCCCGCCGCCCATCATCGCCTGCCATTCGTCGCCTCCGTGTCCCTCGCTTGACGTGCGCACTGTATACGCGCCCTTTGTACCTCGTCTCGACCCGCATTGTCCGCCCCGGAGACGACTGCCCACCCACTCGTCGTCCCAGTGTTCCTCGCCGTCTTCTAGCTGCTGCTGCTGCTGCTGCTGCTGCTGTTACCTACCTACCTAAGCTAAGGACGGGAGGTAAAGTAGGAGTTTGCTGCTGGCGAATTGATGCTTCTTGCTGCGGGCTGCTACCTAACCTTAGGTACTTTACTCGCAGTACATACAGCCGGGCTAATTTGCAGCTGCCAGCCGGGCATTCAGTCCACCTACCTTAGGTCGCCCGCTGTTGCTTGCGCGCCTGCTTTCCCACTTGCAACTCGTGCCTGCGCTTCCCTTCCCTACCTACCTTACCTACCTGCCCACCTGCACCCGCTCCTGCACCATCGCTGCCACCCCTGCCCATATTCTACCCACCCTTACCCTTTCCCATCTCCCCTCTCCACATTAGAGGCACCTCCCAACCCATTCCTCTCTTTTCTCTCTTCCGTCTCTCCTGCTCCTGGTCTCTCAATCCTGTCGCGACCATCCCATCCTCCCACCGTCCGCCCAACGGCTAGTGTTTTTCTTTTCCTGTTTGCTGCGTTTCTCGAGCCGTCGTCAATTGATTGATTCTACACTCAATCATCAAACCGAGAGGTGAGTTCACACTGCTTTCTTACTACTTCTCTTGCCCTCCAAGGAGCGAAACGCACCCGCGAAGGCCCCAGAGCACGAGAGAGTGAGAGGAGAGAACCGACGCACACCCACAAACCCCCTCGACCTGCAATTGCTGCTGCTCGCCGCCAAACACAAAACACAACCATTGGATTACGAAGGCGACACGGTAGAGACATCAAGGAGAGACAGAACGAGACGAGAGAAAGCCGTCCCCTCGCCTCGCCCGCCCCTTCGACACCGCTGCCATACATTCATTGCCAGCACCTTCCTCGATATTTCGACCACCCGACACACCGCACCGCATCGCACCCCGACTGGCCCGTTTCGCATTCCAGCCCCGTCCGTCCCAAACAATTCGCCCGCCTCTCACTCTCTTACTCTCCATCGCCCACTGCCGACACCACGGCTACCCGCGACATGCTTGGCTAACCTACTGTTATCTCCTTCAGGCTCAACGACGCATCATCACGATTCGACCCAGGATCCTCAATCACTTTAATCCCATCGATTCTTTTCTATCCGCCGTCGGCAACGACACCAGACCGCCAAGATGGGTTGTGGAATGAGCACGGAGGACAAGGAGGGCAAGGCCCGCAACGAGGAGATCGAGAACCAACTGAAGCGGGACAAGATGATGCAGCGCAACGAGATCAAGATGCTTCTTCTGGGTAAGCCAGACCTTTCTTCTCACTCGTTGAATCCCGTATCATCGTCCGATGCGACGGAATTCAATCCCACCCCGATCTGGCCAAATCTAACCTCCCAATAGGTGCTGGTGAATCCGGAAAGTCGACGATCCTGAAGCAGATGAAGCTCATCCACGAGGGCGGCTACTCGCGTGACGAGCGGGAATCCTTCAAGGAAATCATCTTCAGCAACACGGTGCAATCGATGCGCGTCATTCTCGAGGCTATGGAATCGCTTGAGCTGCCCCTCGAGGACCAACGCATGGAGTACCACGTCCAGACCATCTTCATGCAACCCGCTCAGATCGAAGGCGATGTCCTGCCCCCTGAAGTTGGAAGTGCCATCGAGGCTCTGTGGAAGGATCGTGGTGTCCAGGAGTGTTTCAAGCGATCCCGCGAATACCAGCTTAACGACTCCGCGAGATAGTGAGTTTTCCCAGCCCTCGGCGCTGAGCATCGTTTGCTGACAAACCCAGCTACTTCGACAACATTGCCCGTATCGCTGCCCCCGACTACATGCCCAACGACCAGGACGTCCTGCGATCGCGTGTCAAGACGACGGGTATCACAGAAACCACATTCATCATCGGCGACCTGACGTACCGAATGTTCGATGTCGGTGGCCAGCGATCAGAGAGAAAGAAGTGGATCCACTGCTTCGAGAACGTCACAACAATCCTCTTCCTCGTCGCCATTTCCGAGTACGACCAGCTTCTGTTCGAGGACGAGACTGTGAACCGTATGCAGGAAGCCTTGACGCTTTTCGACTCGATTTGCAACTCAAGATGGTTCATCAAGACATCCATCATTCTGTTCCTCAACAAGATCGACCGTTTCAAGGAGAAGTTGCCCGTCAGCCCGATGAAGAACTATTTCCCCGACTATGAGGGTGGTGATGACTACGCCGCGGCATGCGACTACATTCTCAACCGATTCGTCAGCCTGAACCAGCATGAGACCAAGCAAATCTACACGCACTTCACCTGCGCGACAGACACAACCCAGATCCGCTTTGTCATGGCGGCAGTGAATGGTGAGTTTAACCCCGACTGGGACCACAGAGCTAGTACAAAGCCCAACAATGAAACGAGACTAACGCGCGACAAACAGACATCATTATTCAGGAGAACCTGCGGTTGTGCGGTCTGATTTAAACACTCAAAAACGTTTGCTTTTTTTCAACAATACCCTTTACTTCTAATTGCATGACCAAAGCCAGTAAGCGTCGTGGAGGCTGGCTCATGAAATTTACTCTCCTCCCGACGACGACGAAACGGCGACCCTGCTACGGTTTCCCCAGATTCCCTTGCTTACGCAACTGTATTTTTTCTTCCTACACCTCGGCTATCCCCCCGGTATATTGCCTCACTGACTGGGCGGTACACTTTTTTGGTTCTGCCTCGTTGGTCCGCGTTCAGGAATAGGTAGAAACTTGGGGAGGTAGCTCTGTATCAAACATGATGTTCGGACAGCAGTAGACGGGACCGCGGCGGGACGAGGAAACCCGACCATTGACGGATGGCGGCGAGTGAGAGACGGAGGACGAGATGTGGAAGCCCGGACGGATGGATAGCAAGAGGAAAAGAAGCAATGAACTTGAATGCATTTGAGAGAGTCCGATGGACGGAAGGCGGTTAAATATTCTGTTTAATTACGAAAGTCTCCTTATTCCTCACGTTGCGCGCCGGTTGAGGGACTCCTTGAACCTCTGCTTTTGCTGCCCAGCGGCCTGTATTTTCATTGCGCGCCTTTCCAGTCTATAGCCTCATTTTAACCAGCATCTGTGCAAGCAACGGCACTGGGTATCGTAGTATCACCAAGTCTACAGCATGCACTGCACGCAGATTTCGTCCCGGTGCGGCCATGATCCGCAGATTTTCCTATGATCGCCCTCCATCCACCCACTGGGGTTTGAAGGGAGTACTGTAGCCCAGTCCAGACCCGACGCTATTCTAGACCTCCGGCGCGGACGGCCGTCTCCGTTTTCCGTCCCCAATTTCGCCGTTCGCGGCATCGAGACCGCAATCGCCGCTTCCGTCTCTTGGGGTGGACGATGTAGACCTACGTAGGGCTAGCCCCGAGAGCAAACTACTTTCCCTAAGGTAGCGTAACGTGATGGCAAAGGGATTTAGGCTTTCGAGTCGTCGATACTGACTCCCTTCCCTTCTCTCCCTTCTCTCCCTTCTCTCCCTTCTCTCCCTTCTCTCCCTTCTCTCCCTTCTCCAAGGGTCTTGCTCGGCCCTCTGGGTCCTACTTCGCAGCTCCCTCCCGAGAGATACCCTCCCCCCGCCACACACACGTCCGCGCCCGCGGTTTTTTGGTCTGAAGTTAGGGTTTAAACTTGGGAAGGGGAGTGAGGGTGAGGTAATGATGGTGTGCGTGCATAGTGTGTGTGTGCATGTATGTGTGTGTGTGGGTGGCCGAGGATGGAGCTGCACGTCCAATGGTTAAGCTTCCTACAGTTCAACACGGACGTCTTCTAACATTATCATTTTGACGTTGGACATGCAGTTGGATGAAGAGCAAAAACTCTCTTCTACCCGTCGCCAAGCGGCGGCGGCTGCGGCTTGGGACAACTGCATCGGCCGTCGATCGGCGGGGATACAATTTGTTGTTCGCTTTACGGAGTGGCGCAGCAAGTTTGGAGGCTTGCGACAATTCTGTGAGTTCCTCCTCCTGATGTGGTAGAAGGCACACGATCGTCGACATGGGGGCTTTCTCAACTCGACGGTCTGTTGTAAGAGAGACTCACTCCTGCAGCTCTTCTGAATCTCTAGCGCGCGGAGCAGCTGCAGGAGCCGTTACTACAACACGTCTGTTATTGGTAGGGATCCGTTTCTGCACCAACCATATAATAATTACTGTACCGTCTGATATTGGGTCTTGACGTTAATTGAATGTTGGATAATGGTGTGCGGACCGGGGGCTGGCTTTGATCCTTCTCACTCTCTCTCTCTGTTTGTTGGACGAAATTTTTCTCAAACATGTCGCAGGATTTGTTGTCCGCCGCTAGGTTACAAGCCAGCCGCAAGTCCAAGTATCTTCAGTGATATTTGCATGTTGGATATTGATTGATGTCTTTCTCTTCCGGGGAGGATTTCTTTGGTTGCGTTGCATGTTTGGTGACCCCTTTCATTTCGTTCCTTGCGTGGAACCTTGGTTTTTTTCTTCGTCCTCTTGCTTGCTGCGACCTTGTTTTCACAACCAACCCCTGCAACCAGCATGTCGGAGAATTTTGGAACGCGCAACGACGGTGAGAGATCTGTACCCCGTTCATTCCGCCCCTGGGCTGAAGAGTCTGTGAGGGCCGCCCCCTTCCGGAGAAGACAGCCGAACAGAGAGCAGCAATGAGGTGAGATAGAGTTGTGAGGGGAGAGGGGAGAGGGACTGTGGGGTTACACTCTGCTGTTTCATAGTGATTACCATACCACGGTGAGGTTGAGAAGGCAAGGCAGAGAGGCAAGTGATGGAAGGGAATTTTGCCCGGTATTATCTCATCATCGCCGACGGCTTGCCGTCGCCGTTAAGGTGTCGACGAGAAGCTGGGGTTGGGGACAACCATCGGGGACCTGCCGCGAGTTGGCGGGGGCGAAGGTCCAGAGTTTCTTTTGAGCTGATGTGGGTGGTTTTCTGCTCTCAGATCCCCTTTGCACCACCCCTCCCTCCTCACGTCGGAATGTCACATGGGACGAATGATATAGACTTTTGTTGGTTGCACTTGAGTGGTGATATCGCTCTACCGCTGTGCGGTTTTTGTTCGTTTTGTTTTTTTCTGCTCGCTATTATACCCGTGGCAAACCCGTCCTGGGCAGTTGTGGGTGTGAAGCAAAAAGAGTGTTTCTACGTGTTCTTCGCCAGGATCGAGCCGAATCCGTAGACACTGACTTCTCCTTACTATCACCGATTTACTTTCATTTTATCGCCGAGTTACCTGAACAAAAAGGATGATGGTTGGATTGGCTGAGTGTGCTGTTGACTCTCACATGTGCTTGGGCTCCAAGGGAGGGAGAATGTGCCCGTACCGGGCTCGCCACCGTGAGGCGCGTTATATCGAGTGACGCAGGCCGCTGGTGGCCTTTCGCCCCTTCTTACGACGTCGGACGTCGGACGATTCTGGGGCGGGTTAGGTGAGCGAGGGTTCAAGATCGCGCGGCTGGGCATACGTTGGATATAGGTGACCGGAATATTACAGGCAACGAAGAAAAAAAGCCTTGACCTTTCCCGTGTCGGGTCTGCTCTGCCGTGTTAGTGCCCGTCTGAGGCCCAGCTGAGGCGCGCTGCGAGGCGGAGCATGGAGTAAAGACACGGCCAGGGAGTCCTGAACCCTGGTTGTGATGCGTGATCACTGTAGCCTAGTTTGAGGAACGAATACCCGGTGTGAGAGATGCAGTAAGCCAAGAGGTTGAGGTCACGGAGACAAGCTGCCAGCTGACCGGCCCCAGTACGGGGAGTCCTGGTTCACGGCATGCTGCGCTGCAATGGTACACGACGAATGCATCCTTGATGTATGAAAGAACCGTGGTATCAATCTATATGTGTGTGTTCAGTATGCACGCCCATTAGCCTCGCCCAAGGTAGCTGTCAACCCAGCTCCTTTTCACGCGTAAAAGTGTATGTGTGCGTGATGGTTGTACGAGGTGAACCAATCCCAAAAAACAAAAACTGATGCTTCCCATTGCCTTATGCTTTGCTGTTGTTCTCTGATGACCGTGTGCCTGCTTGGTGCCGCAGGGAAATCCCAAGCTCCCCATGTCTGTATGTGTGTGTATGTGTGTGTCGCTCTGTCGTCATTGGTTCGTTTTCGCACTGGTCTGTTGGTTTCCGTTCTCCATGTGTTCGCATATACGGCGCCCTACCACTGCGCAGGTGCCAAGTGTATATTGGGAGGGAGAGCGAGTAAGTCGGGCGCCCATGCCCGCGTGTTCTCAAATGCAAAGTGGTACGATGATGATAGAGAAGCTTTGTCATCCACGGCATCGTGACAGGGAAAGAACAACATTATGCCCGACTGCATCGGAGGACTGATCCGGGTTGGTAATCAGCCACTGTCATGTTGCCCAGGCCGTGGACACAACCATCGTTGGCCCAGTTCCGAGTCAGTCTTTGGAAGACGCCGAGAAGAAGGGCGGATTAAGGGTGAATCGGTCGGCCGACTCTCACGGTCCGTCGTTCCCGTCTCCCATCGCCGCCTCCGGCACGGAGCCCTCACCGTCTTGAGGGTGCTGACTCGGGTCGTGGCCCGCCTGCTGAGCCAGAAAATCGGCGTACTCGGCGCTAGCCAGCGCTAGCTCCCGCGCCGCCGTTTCGATGCGGAACTGGAACCGAATGTTTGGATCGTCACTTCGGACCTCCGCCATCGCTCTGTTGAGCGCATCTCTTGTGAATTGGGCCACTGTGTGGTTGCCGCCTGGCTGCCCGAAGCCGCTAGGGCCTGCGGGGACCATGCCGGGAGCCATCGGCGCTGCGCCGGCGAAGCTTGTGTTTGCTGACACCTGAGGCGGCATCTGGACTGCTGGCATGTGCTGAGGGAGGTTGTTTTCTGCGTTGATGTCGGTTAGCTCCCTGTCTCTTCACATTCTGGTTCGTCCTCTTGAAGCGATGCATGTATGCTGACCATGGAAGGAACATCTCGACCCGCTCGCATTAAACCAACAGTTGGCACAGCTGCCGCACATCTGGCCATTCACCACAACGCAGCCGTTCCACGGGCCGTACCCCTTATGGCAGCTCTTACAGGGGCTGGCGGTTTCCTGGCCAGAAACATGTGCTAGCAGAGCCTCGACGTTGCTACGCCTCTTTAAGTTGAGGTTCTGGTCTCCACGCCTTTGTACCGCAAGGCGGTGTCCCTCGTTGTTGGCTAGACGTTTTGCTAGAGCACTATCGATGACGAGCTGGTGGTAGCCGCTCTGCTTTGCCAGGTCTTCGGCGGTCAGGGGAATATCTCCCGGGCCACCATGGCCGCCTTGGCTGCCCATATGAGCTTCCATGGCGAACTGTGCCGGTAGGCCGTGAAGATCGGGATGTATGTCCGAGTCGGGAGGGGGAGAGCCGTTGGCCAGGATACCCGCGGCTGCGAGGTCGAAGGCGTTTGGGTGGTGCTGCTGGTGATGCTGCTGCTGCTGATGTTGGTGATGTTGTTGAGACGTCGTGGGAGGAGGAGGGGCGGTTATCTCGTCGTCATCTTCGTGCTCAGCTTCGGCCTCTGCATCGTGGGCGAGCTGTTCGAGCTGGTGGTCGACGGCGGACGGGGGGTGTCGGCTGGCTGCTGCGGTGGCGCGGGCAAGGGCTTGGGGGTCCCGCTTGATGCCGGCAACAGCGGCGGCCTTGGTCACCTTGTTTGGGCGGCCACGAGGAGGTGGACGGCTTCCGCCTCGGGCACTCATGGAGGGTTGGTCGGAAGGGAAGGGCACGGCTGAGAGCTGCCTTTCTGCGATGTGGACTAATAGCTAGCTGATGGGAGCTGCCTGTGGCCGGGCTGTCGGTGATGAGTGGCGTTGCAAGTGGACAGCTGGTGACGGCTGGAGATGATGGTCGTGGTCGTGGTCGTGAGGAGTTGGGGTCGTTTGGGAAAGCTCTGTTGGTTGAGGGCGGGAAGGAAGCTCCTCACACTGCACCGGTTGCTGTTGGCCGCGCTGGCAGGTCCCACTCTCTGCAACCGCTTTGGTGTGGCAGCACGGTCCAGACGTTCACTTTCTCAAGTCGATGTTTGCTTTGGCTGCAATACGAGCCCAAGCTGCTTACCCAGAGCAAGATTCTTTTGAGATCTTTGTGTTTTCAATGACGCGAGAGCTTTTGGTGACTATGTTTATTGGATCTTAAACCTAGACTGTGGAAGCGAGCAGTCTGCGCCATGGGGCTTTTTGAGCCTAAGCCTGAATACCTTGATACCTTCCTTGCCCAATGCATCTAACCGAGCTTACAATCCAAACGTCACAATCAATCCTTCGGTAGGTGCTTATCGCTATCAGAGCTCCATCCACCACTTGAATCTGTGAGGTGATTGGCTCGAATCGACCAGGGAAAGCAAGCTTTCGAGCCGTCGCGCATCTTGGGACAGCAGCAAAGTGCAGTCCCGGTCCCGAAAGTCGATCCCTCCCAAAGAAATTTCATCGTCATCGTCAAGCAGCATCAACCTCCACTGCCTCGATAGCTCGCGGCCAACCTCGCTCTTCCACACAAGTCACCCAATCTTAAACGCCCCTACAAATCCACAATGGACGCGTACGTATAACCCCGCACGCAACTGCTGGAACGGCTGCAAAATCTGAGCAAGAGAATATCGGACTAAAGCGCATCTTTCTACAGTCTAACCAAGGCCGAGGAGACCCAGCTCCAGCAGAGGCTGCAAAAGCGCCAGGTCAAGGAGTTCATGAACGTATGTTGCATATTTTCACCAATCGGTCTTTAGGGCTGCAGTTGCGCTCTTATGTCGCAAATCTCTCAGCTTGGAAAACAACAGCGCTGACGTCTACCCCTCATAGCTGTTCGGTAACCTCGTCGACCACTGCTTCACCTCCTGCATTGACGACTTCACCTCCAAGTCCCTTTCCTCCCGCGAGACCGGTTGCATCTCCCGCTGCGTCCAGAAGCAGATGTTCTCCCAGCAGCGCCTGAGTGAGCGCTTCCAGGAGCACAATGCCCAGATGACTGCCCAGATGCAGCAGAACCAGTAAACGCTCTGCCAAAAAAAGAGGCACTGGCCGTAAAATCCAATGAAGCATATTATCAATGAGAGAACAAACGAAAAAAATCCGAAATGGGAATGCTAGCGGCAGGCCAAAGGCCGGCTTGCACGCATGTGTAATACTATCCAGCACCATGACCAAGCTGGACGCTGTGGGATACGAATAACCAATGATGTGGTTCGTAGACATGGCAAGAGAAACCGATGAGTAGCATTTCTATCATTTGATGTCGACACTCCGCGAGGGAGGTTTCCTGTACAATACTTTTCTCAAAGGCTGGATAGACGTGGTGGCATGGCATTTGCGGGTGTGAAAGACACCAAACATATGGGAATCGAAGAAATCCTACTCCGTTCACTTCACCGAGACGTGTTCCCATATTCACAACCATATTGCACGAAGTATACACCAAAAGGGTGTTGTTCCCAGCTTGGGTATCCGCTGATTTAATTCTACACCAAATGAGATCCAGTGGTTGCCGGAAAATGTACACTTTCATCCTATACACATCAACGCCTGAGCCATGTTTTAATCTTGATTCCCCCCTTTCGTTCCCTGGGCTACGAGGCCGCTTATATCGTGACTGCTACTATTAATCCTCCTCTAGGTCTTCGGTCAACACATCCCTCACAGCCTCCAGTTGCGAAAGCACCTTGCTCTCGAGCAGGTTCTCTGGCTGTCCGTTGTCGCCGGATGCGCCCGTCTTGGTGCTCTTCCACTCAACTTCGCGCTGGCCCAGTGGCAAGAGTCTGTCGCGGAGCAGCTTTCGGCTGGAAAGCCAAAAGTCGACGTTCTCCAGTAACGAAGCGGCATCCCATTGAACATCCGGGATGTCTCTGTTGTTTGCAGTCCGCAGAGCGGCAATAACACGGGTCAAAAGCGCAAGGGAATGGACTTCAGATACGGATAGCAGGGTAACGTAGTGAGGCGCTTCTCTAGACGCGGTCCGGCTGGCCCCGGGAGCCTCAAAACGGTCGACGCTAGACTTGAGGAGGAGAGGGAACTGGTTTAGGACGTAGGCGAGTTCGGGGGCAACGGTTCCGCCCAGAGCTGTAAGCAGGTTCAGCAGCAAAGGAAGTACACCCTTTACCCAGATGCTATAGCATCGCTGTGGTCCAATGGCTTCTGAGAAGGGGGAGATGTTTCCACGGCGCATGAAGTTCGTGATGCCGGCCGACGTCAAGTGGCTTAGCAAGCCGTCGCAAGCCATCTGTTCTGCCACCGCCGGGAGTGTCGAGAGCTCCAAGAGGAACAGCAAGCTAAGCTCGCCGTAGATGGGGTCGTTGTTGACGGCAAGCTTGTCGGCCCATGAGAAGAGCGATGTTGCAGCATGCATGGCGTCATATGATGCCATGATGTTCAGAATCTGTGTCTGGCATTGGTCGATTGTTGGCATATTGAGACAAGCTTGCAGAATGGCGGTAAGGAGAGCCAGATCCTCGGGCGCTACGGCGGCCTCGGTATCGTGAACAAGCGCGACAAGAGTCCTGAATCCTTTGGCGACCACTCTATCCAGCAGATTCAGAATGGTTTGGGTGAGTGTGACGGAAAATCCCTCGCCGCCGTTCTTGGAAGCTCCCAGGCCCTTCTTCTCAGCTGCACTGTAAGCCCGCAGAGTGACGTAGATGGTCTTGAGCATGGTTCGATAGTACGAGATAGATCCCGGGTTAAACGGCTCCTCGACTCCGCTGACAATAGTGAAGAGCGTTCCAAGGACCTGGTTGACATCGTGGGATGAAATAGGACGACCGACAAGACGCTGAACGAGCAGAAGACTGAGGTCGGCACGCTCCTCGACAATGCGCATAAAAATGTTCTCGGGTCCTTGGTTCGATCGGTTCGCCTCAAGGCATTGTTGAGAGACCTGGAGCATCTGCTTGGCAATGGTCTCGTTCTCCGGAAGACTGCTGCTGAGCTCAAGTAACAAGAATTCCCAAGCGTGGAACAACGACTGCAGAGAGTTAGTACAAACCTTCAATAGCAACGAAGACAAACTTACAATTTGCGCGTCAACGAGGGACAGGTTTGCGTTAGCAATGCCCATTTCGTTGCAGAAACCGCTGTTGCGACGACCATGCCAGCTGGGGTCGAAGCTTAGCATTTCAGTAGCACTTTCTAGGTCGTAGAAGTAGCTTCTGCCAAGCTCACCAGGCCTCAGAGCCGTTCGCTTAAAGGCTTCCAGAGAAACTCCTGGGTATTTGCTGGTGAAATTCTTCGCAAAGTTGGTGTGAAGGGAGTGGTTGTAGCTAGAGACCTCGACACCATCGCGAAGATAGTAGTCGAGATCGGATACCAGGCTCTTCGCGAATACATCAGCGCCACCCATCTGACGCAGATGGTAGAGCTGCATGGCGAAAATCTCGGCAATGTAAGCAGCCATCTTTGCATCGATGGCAGCCTTGACGGCGTCCGTTTTGCTGGTGACTGTGAAGCTATTGAGGTCCTTGACGTAAAGACGCAAAGAATGTAAGAAAGCCGAGTCCTTCTGCAGTGTAAAGATAGTCCAGGGCCAGTGATTCTGGGATGATGCTACGAAGTCCAGGATACGAA
Source organism: Colletotrichum horii (assembly GCA_027406005.1). NCBI lineage: Eukaryota > Fungi > Ascomycota > Sordariomycetes > Glomerellales > Glomerellaceae > Colletotrichum > Colletotrichum horii. Next base: position 2,451,487 of record JANVYB010000001.1, on the reverse strand, counting down.
GCGCCTCTGCAATCTCCAATTCCTTGATCTTCCTCAGCTTCGTGAACGCAGTGGCAAGGACGGAATTGGGAGCGGATGAAGCGTCCTTCTTGCCGCCCTTCAGAGCGTCCCTGGGCGTCTTGCCAGTCAGCAGGCAGTTCGACAACCATGTTTGACGGTTTTGCACAATTGTCGAGAAGAACTTCCATGTGGTTTGCACGTCCCTGCTAACAAGGAAGGGTTTATCGAGCCTTGACAGCACCTGAATAAACGACCGCGATAACAGAGGACCAAGATATCCTAGAAGTGACGGGGGGTCGTCATTGGCTTTGGCTGCGCTTAGAACCAACGCCTCGAGGAGTAGAAGAGCCGGTCGCCGGAATTGCTCGCATATGGCGCAAAGCCTCGCGAGAATTGACGATGTTTTGAAAAGATGATCCTCAAACCTTGCTGATGGTCGTTCGAGGTAGTTGGCCACACGCAGCAGCGTTGTCGTGAATTTGAGGGTCGAGATGAGTTGCTTTTGCGCGGAAGCTAGCCTGTCCTGATAAAGTGTTGAATCCGGGATGTGCAAACCGTTGACAAGTGTAGCCAGGAGTGGCTGAAACTGAAGAGAGCCAGTAGATGGCGAGAGGAAGGAATCAATGATGTAGGAAGCGGCAGGCTCCAGGCACACCGTCAGGGTCTCTGAGTTATCTTTGTTACCCATACCGTAAGTGTGAGAAATGATGCGGTCCATCACCGGAACCACATGGCGGATGAGCAGAGTTCGGTGTAGTTCTGAAGCAAACCGCCATGTTGACGAAGTCTCGAATACGTCCACAGCGGCTTGCGCGATGGCCAGGCTGACTTTGCCAAGCACCTTGTCTGCCACGCCAAGCCAGACGTTATTTGATACTTTCTGGCGACCAACAAGCTTGTTGCCCGACTTGCGTTGAACAGCACTGCTCTTGACGCTGTCGATGAGACTGTCGAACAGGCGAACAGAAGAGAGGAGCAAGTCAAAGCGATCACCAACAAGATCCAGGTTACCTGTGATTTTTGCCAGTTTACCAGCTTGAGCATCAGAGTTCAAAAGTCCGCAGCGAGCCAGGTAAGACCACACCCTAGTAGGACACAAGGGCAGAATTGCATGCAAGAACTGGACGCAGGAGTTGAGGACTGTGATGCCCTGACCGTCGGTTGCCTTGTCGTCTTGCATGTAGACGTCCATGGTCTCGCACACAACAGCAACCAGATCCTTATTGCCAGAAATGTGCTTGCCAATTTCTTCCAACAACTCCAGTCCAGACTTAAGCGAATCGTCACCGCTGAGTCCTTGTTGCTCAGACTTGAGTATCTCAGCGCGAAGAAGAGTAGACAACAGAACGATAGTCTCCGCAGTTTCCTCTGGCTGGAAGCCGTCTAGCTCGCTGCGGTAAATTTCGGGCGAGAGCTGTACTTCCAGTCTCTTGCCCAGTAGAGCGAGCGCTGAATGCTCATATTCCATTAGAACGACTCGCCCCGTATCCGTGATGAAGCGTCCATAGGTTTCCGCAGGTATTCTGAATGAGTCATCGAGTCGAGTCCTCCTGTTCCATGCGGTGGCGGGTGTGAAGAGGGGAATATCCTCCAGGAGGCAGAAAGTGTTGGTGTTGTCTTCCTCTTGGGCCAACTCATATTCTTGATAATCGTCAGGTAGGATGAAGGTGAGAGTAGGAGTTTTGCGCAAGAGGTTAACCACAATGTCTGAACGACCATCCGCTACAGTGCAGTTTGCCAGAGCACGACAAATGTTGAGGAAGGGTAACAGCTCGAAAGGGTAGCGGCTAAGTGCTTGGTGGAAGTAATACTCCAGAGTGGTGGCATCTTGAAGTACTTCACCCAGAACATCGTTCGCAGGTGCAAGGACAGGCTTTGCCAAGTCCCAGTATTGTTGACCAGCCGACAGAACTGACAGAAGCGAGGTAACCGAGTCAGACTGGTATCCCACAAATGGGTAGGTAGCCTTCAGGAAATCAACAAAGGCAAGGCGTATCCTTGAGCTGATGAGTGGCGTGAAAGCGCCGTCACTCGAGCCACCGATAGCAAGCGCCATTTCGGAAACCACCTCATAAGCCCGCCCATTAGACGTCACAGCTACTGCGAGCTGCTCCACAACCTGCATGTCCTTATCAAGTCCAGCGCCTGTCAGGAAGATGTCGAACGACTTGCCGTCGAGAGAGACGATACTACCGGCCGAAAGTCGACGACTAGTCGTAGGACGAATCAGCACACCAGCTTCGAATGTCTCTTGGGAGCGCTGGTTCTGCAGTGCGTCTCGCTTTTCGATTCTTTCGTGATGCGAGACAAACATTCGGTGAACGATAACAGTCCAGGCAAAGATCACGGGGCTTTGACTTTCGCAATCGGCGTTTGCGGCCGCCAGGATTGCGTTGTGTACTGTCTCGAGGACAGATGGTGCAGTGATGTAAGGATCCTCGTCGCCGCGATACTCGGGCGTCTCCTCCGATAGAGACTCTATGGATCTCGAAGGGTTGAGCATTTTGAGCGAAATCGCAGTTATGAGCGATCTGAGGGGCATGATGAGAGAACCAATGCTCTCATTCGGCTGCTTTCTGTTAGCTTTGTTCCTTCAAGAAGTTACCAGTAAACTTGCCGCAGTGATTCCGCTGAAGAAACCGTAGCCGTCCATAAGAGCGAACCATTGCCCAACGATCGCGCAGGGCACGAAAGCATCGCCGTTTCCATCCACGGCCTGGAAAACCACTGACAGAGCATGAACAGTTTCGGTCAGGACCGTCCGCACCCACTCCAACTCGAGTTCCTCAACCAGTAAGTTCTTGTCTTCCAGTACCGAGCCCAAGCCCTCCGCCAGTCTTCCAGCGGAATCCGTCACGAACTGAAGGTACGTTGTCAGTAGGTCGGCCAGGTATTTGGGACGATCAGTCGCGGCAAGCAGTCTCGGAGGTGTTGATGGCGCATCGCCAGTCGTTATCTGGGTCAAAGGTTGCGTATAGAGGAGGTTTTCGTGAACCAAATCGGCTGTCATCAGGAAATTGCGCCGCTCAGCGAGGTACGTCTGGAAGATGCGTTGTCGCCTCGTATCGTCCTTCTCGAATTCAGCCCAGATGGCTTCGGCATCCAGCGCCGCCCCAGAAAGCGGGACCAGGGAAGAAGATTGAACATTAGCAATGCCGGCGGCTTCCTGCAAGTTGACCGCGTCTTGCGTAGAGAGAGGGCCTGTGAGGTGGCTCGCTGGGCGGGATTGGAACTCGACGATGGTCGCTCGAAGCGCGGCGACGAGGTTGACTTTAGCATTTTTGCTCAACCATTGCGCATCCTCCTTAATGACCTTGATATCAAATTTGTCATTTGGCGTGGGCGTAACGTGGATGGCGGCGGTCTTGGTATCGAATTCGGTCTTTGTAGAATCGCTTGGAGGCGCAAAGGCGGTGGCCGGGTCTTTGATGAGGGATCGCACGTATTCGTCTTGCAAAAACTGTATCACAGCTTTGGTTTTTCGTCGCGTATCATCCTTGTCGGCTAGAGCAGCAGCGACGAGCTTCCAGGAGCTGATGCGAGGTCAGTTGCTGGGCATCGACAAAGTCAACAAATAGCACGGCTACCCACATGATGATGTTGTCTCCATTCAGACATTCCTCCAAAGGAGGAAAATACAGACGGTCCGCCACATTCGCCATTGCCGCAGAGGTCGATTGGGCGAAGCGATCAGGATCCAGTCTGCATCAGGCGAGGCTGCGATGAGCTATGTTGCCTGGGATGCGAGAGAGAAAGCAGGTCGACGCGCTTGTACACTTGGACCCGCGAATGCTTTTGCAGCCTTTCTGATGGTGGTTGGCTGGAGCTCAACTTTTTTGGGAGCTCCAATTCCTGGGTTTTTCCGGCAGATGAATCTAGCTTCTTCCGTGCTAGCGCTCCCCAGTATGCGTGGTACGTACCGACAGCTCAATGAAAGAGCTGTTCAGTTCGGTCAACTTTCTCATTTTCACAGCATTCAGTGGTACAAATCTACAGAAAGATTCAAAACATTTGTCGGTTCATGCTCGCAATATCCAATCGGTATGTAATTGAAATATGAGCAATTAGGTACGGTTGAAAGCGCGGACGCAGAGTCTGGGGATTGCCTGTGTGACCAAATAGGTAGCCCCGGGGGACCGGGATGCGATAGCGGCGGGGCAATCTATCAGTACCTGCCTCCGGCACCAATGCGCACTGTCTTCTATAGACTATTTACTGCTGTGCGCACAGTAAGGTTTGAGCTCCGACATACCGTACCATCTTCCTTACTCAACCGCCTTTTCATTTGTATTGCAAACCGTCCCGTTGACTCACTTCAGTCAATCTACATTCACAACTGCCGGTATCTTCAACTACTGGCGCAAGATTTCTCGAGGGAGAACGACCACGAGCTCCCAATTGACCCATTTTTACGAGGCTCGAGTGCCTTTTCAAGATGCCGTCTCTCGATATTATTGACCACTCACCCCACCACCCGGACCCGTCGCCACCGATTCCGACGGCATCCAACTTGATTCTCATCGACAACTACGACTCATTCACCTGGAACGTCTACCAGTACCTGGTTCTCGAAGGCGCAAACGTCACCGTCTTCAGAAATGACAAGATCACGCTCCCTGAGTTGATTGACAAGAAGCCAACTCAATTGATTATTAGCCCTGGACCTGGACATCCCGAGACCGACTCTGGCGTCAGTAGAGATGCCATTAAGCACTTTGCCGGCAAGATTCCCATCTTTGGAGTTTGCATGGGACAGCAGTGCATTTTCGATGTCTACGGGGGAGAGGTTGGGTCAGCAGGAGAATGGCTCCACGGCAAGACGTCTCCTCTGACACATGATGCCAAGGGCGTGTACGCCGGCCTGCGCCAAGGCCTCCCAGTCACCAGATACCACTCGCTTGCCGGAACCCGTGTTACTTTGCCTAGCTGCCTCGAAGTGACTTCCTGGGTTGCCACGGCAGATGGTTCACCGGGCATCATTCAAGGTGTACGACACAAGGAGTACACGATCGAAGGTGTTCAGTTCCATCCCGAGAGTATTCTCACCGCTGATGGTCGTACTATGCTGCGAAACTTCCTGCAACTTCAGGGTGGCACTTGGGAGGAGAACGACAAGCTTAAGAAGGGCTCCGCGGCGAATGGTGAGTCCACGGTGGTGGCCTCCGCCCCAGCGAAGAAAAACAACATCTTGCAGCAGATCTACGCCCACAGGAAAGCGTCCGTTGCCGCTCAAAAGTTGATTCCCTCGCAAAGACCCGCTGATCTTCAAGCCGCCTATGACTTGAACGCCGCCCCGCCTCAGGTCTCGTTCGTCGACCGCTTGCGTCAGACCCCGTTCGATGTTTCCCTCATGGCAGAGATCAAGAGAGCCTCACCGTCCAAGGGTATCTTTGACATCAACATCAACGCTCCTACACAGGCAAAGAAATATGCCCTGGCCGGCGCCAGCGTCATCTCCGTCCTCACTGAGCCAGAGTGGTTCAAGGGAAGCATCGAGGATCTTCGTGCCGTCAGACAAGTTTTGAACGGCATGCCCAACAGACCAGCTATCCTTCGCAAAGAGTTCATCTTTGAGGAATACCAGATTCTTGAGGCAAGACTGGCCGGTGCCGATACCGTGCTTCTGATTGTCAAGATGTTGGAGACGGAGCTGCTGGAGAGGTTATACAAGTACTCCCTTTCATTGGGTATGGAGCCGCTTGTGGAGGTGCAAAACGCCGAGGAGATGACAACTGCACTGGAGCTGGGCGCCAAGGCCATTGGTGTCAATAACCGCAACTTGGAGAGCTTCGAGGTCGACATGAACACAACGAGCAGGCTGAGGAGTATGGTGTCTGAGAACACCATAATCTGTGCTCTCAGCGGTATCAACAGCCACAAAGACGTCCAAATGTGCAAGAATGACGGCATAAACGCCATTCTCGTTGGCGAGGCTATTGTTAGAGCCCCTGATACCACCAAGTTCATCAGAGAGCTGTGCTCCGGCTCAAACGCCGAGCCCGAGCCGATCAAGACTCAACCTCTATTCGTCAAGATCTGCGGCACGAGGACACTAGAGGCTGCTCTAGAGGCTGTTAAGTCTGGCGCGGACTTTGTCGGAATCTGCCTGGTCCCCGGTGCCAAGCGCTGCATATCTGATGAGACCGCCGCGGCGATTTCAGATGCGGTCCACTCATACAAGCCTGCAACAACCCGGCAAGAGTCAAGGATACCCACAAAGTCTGCAACGGACTACTACACGGCGTCGGTCTCCAGACTATCAAGCTCTCGCCCGCTCCTTGCGGGTATTTTCCAGAACCAGCCGTTGGATGAGGTCTTGGAGAAGCAGAAGCGCTTCAACTTGGACATTGTCCAGCTCCACGGCAATGAGCCCATCGAGTGGGCCAACCTCATTCCCGTTCCCGTCATCCGCGCGTTCAAGCCCATCTCGATTGGTCTCGGCCTCCGCGGTTATCACACCATCCCATTGCTCGACTCCGGTGCGGGCTCTGGTAAGCTTCTCGACGTCTCCAGCGTCAAGGAAATTTTGGCGAAGGACCCTGAGCTGCAGGTCATCCTGGCGGGTGGTCTGAACCCAGACAACGTGATCGAGGCGGTCAAGGCAGTTGGAGAGTTTGGTGATCGTATCGTCGGCGTCGACGTGAGCAGCGGTGTTGAGGAGGACGGCAAGCAGAGCCTGGACAAGATCAGAACATTCATCAAGAATGCGAAGGGCTTCAGGTAGCAGGTGAATGGCCATGAGCAAGAAAAGTGATGAACAATAGACAGCTACGTCTCGCAAGAAAACATCATACCCCATCGTCGTCGCCGTCACCAAACTGGAAGTGATACCCAAGAACCTCCTTCCAATTGCTGTTTCATGCCTACCTTATCTTTCTCGCGGCCTCCACTCAGCCTTCTTTTTGAGATAAATAGCTTGCCCAGCTTGATCAGTGATCCTTTTTCCTTCTTCCCTTCCATCGCGAGAAGATCACGTCTGTACAGCGAGGGCATACAGAGTGAGCTCGGCGATATTCTATCGCCATCCGAACGGAACGTCCCAAGCAAAACAACCGTGTAACTAGCTCAGCAGATACTCATCATGCCCCCGGCTATCTTCAAGAACAGGGTTCTGGCGGCCGCTGGCAAAAACGAATATGAAGTTGAGAAACTCCAACAATGGACCCAGCTTCGGAAGGGTCGATTTTCACTCGACATAGACGACTCGGTTACGCACCTTCTCTGTACGGACGAACAATTCAAAAAGAGGAGCACGAACAAGATAAGTACGTCTTGGGTTTTCACATCACTTTCCACAGCCTCTTGGCCGGGGGCTTTCCTGCTGAGGGTGACAGACTCTCCTCCTCACCTTACCAATGTCTGGGTAAAATACTGACAACTGTGTGTTGCGATTGCAGTCAGAGAAGCCATGGAGATTAACAAGGACAAAGACAAGAAGATCAAGATCAAGATCGTCCACATAGACTGGTTCACCTTCTCCTGCACTCACGACAAGAAGCTGCGCGAGTCTGACTACGATTTTAAAGCCGTCAGACGCCGGGAAAATATCAAGAGGAGGAAGCAGGAAGAAGAGGAGTCCCGGATTCGGAATGCTATGCTTGGCCAGGATTGGATCAACCCCGGTAAGTACATCACTTACGAGTTAGTCATCCCCTTCTCGCAGGTTCTGAGATTGATATCATTAGATCTCTACCGCGTCTTCACGGACAAGTACCACTTCCGATACGAGATCCAGCTCTTTCGCAAGACCGAGGACGAGTATGGCGCCGTGCATGAGAAGTACGAGCTCTACGTGAGTCTTAGCGAGCCAGTACCACGGCACCGCGCAAAAGCATGCTAACTTCTTGCTTTTCCCTCCAGCTCTTTGAGTCCCATGCAAAGCCCTCTCTGTACTGGTTTGGGGCTAGGCTGTACCAGAAGAAGGACGATGGCGTCTGGCGCTTCCGTGCCATCGAACGAACCAGCACCACCCCCGGAGTCTTCGAGCCCGAGTTCGGGCTCTTCAAGAACTTCTTCGAGATCAAAACAAAATACCGCTGGTGTGACCGAGTCCTGAAGGCTGGCACTGGGGAGAAGACGGACTTCAGTTATATGCCCCCGGTAAGGATGGCTTCTCTCTTACGTGCCATCATTATTTTGCATAATTTCCTTCTCACACCATCGAGCTACATTTCCTGTGCTAAATGGTTTGCTAACATGGTAATCTCAGACTCGAGGCAAGCCTGTCGGGGGCAGGCTGACCCCAGGCCTCAGCTACGAAAAGTGCGTGAAGCGCAACGTTGAGACCCGCATTCTCTTTGCCGACCTCTTCGGCGACGAGCTCCCCGCCAACATCCAGATCGACGTGGCCATGACAGAGCTTCTGGACGAGATCATCGACAAGGCGTGTGCCGCTGAATGCGAAGGTCTCTGCGACGCCGTTCATGAGATGTGGGTGGCTGAGGTGCCAGCCCGCGCCGAGAGCGAGACACCCATCGAAAGCGCCAATGCCGAAGAAGAGGTGTCCGGTAATGCGATCAGCGCTCCCTATGATGGCACATCGCAGCCACGCATTGAAGACATTGACGACCGCCTTGGTAGCATGCAGGAATGCGAGATGGAAGATTCGACGGCCCCCTCCTTGGACAAAGACGAGCAACACATGGAACTCGACGCGTCTTCGGGGTGGCCAACCACTGCCGTCCTCTCCGAGGGCCTTGCTATGCAGGATTGGTGAAAGGGACACATGGAGGGAGTGATTTACACTACAAAAAAAAAAGATGATCTTCAGGGGCATTTAGGTGGCGACCAGGTTGATTGCATGCTGAACGATTTTGGAGGGTGAAACACAGCGAGACATCGGGAGCGAAAAATCTGCTTTTTTTTTTGCATTTGCGAACCAATTTCAAGACTTCCATAGACCTAGAAGGCACAGCATCCATCGATTTCACTTTCCTCAATAGACCAATCTCGCATTCTTTTGATAACGCTTATGCAACCCTTTCCAGCCCGTTCCGCTCAACGCCTCCCAAAAAATAACTCGAGACCCCAGCAAAGTGCTCACACAAGCTCCCCCTTCTCCTTCAGGGGAAGGTATCAAAACCTCAACTTGGGCATGACAAAGACCAACAGCACTAGGGCGACCATGAGGCCGTACACCCACGCGTACAGCATCATCCGGCCCCACCAGCCCTTCCCCTCCGTCATCCTGCGCAGCGTGCCCATGCGCCGGCTGGCCGCGTCCATCCCCCGCTCCGTCTTGTCCATGCCCTCGCCCGCGCGCGAGAGCACGTTCTTGTCCAGCTCCAGCGTGCTCGAGAAGCGCTGCGACGACGCCTTGAGCGCGCCGGCCATCTTGAGAATCGACTCGGACAGCGCGTCCTGCTCCTGGCGCTGCCGGTCCAGCAGCGCCTCCGCGGTTGCTGTTGACGCTGCGCCGGTCGAGGCGGTGGATTTCAGGGTGTTGCTGCGCCGCGAGGCGAAGAGCGCCGCTCGCGCTGTGGATGTTGCCGTTGCCGTCGACGTCGCCGTTTCCGGTTCTGCGGCAGCGGTGGTGTTGGCGGCGCCGCGGGGGCGCAGGGTCTGTGAGGTTGTCGTTGGTGTTGATGTTGATTCCGGCGCCGGTGCATGTGCTGGTGTCGCCGCCGCCGCCGCCGCTGCTCCCAACGGCGGCGCGAGGTCCGGGATGTCCTCCGCGGAGTCGTCGTCGCCCGTGTCTTCGGTGGGTATGTCCGTGGACCGCGAATTCGTGCTCTCGCTGGGCGTGGGGATGATCTCGCCGAGGATGTCCTCGCCGTCAGAGCTGTACTCGTCGTCGTCCTCGTGCAGCTGCTCGAGGTCGTGCATGCGGTCCACCAGTCTCTCGAGCAGCTCGCGCTTGCGGTTGAGGTCGGCCTGCATGTCCTGCCTGCGCGCGAGGAGTTTGACGTGGAGGGCCTCTTGCTCGACGCGGGTCAATAGGCTGCGTGCGTATTCCAGATTCTGTCAAAAAGGATCAAAAGTTAGTCCAGCCAGTCCCCCTTTTGCCTCCCGAAAAGAGAAGCTCTGCACCAGTGGAATGGGCAGTTGGTAACTCACCGAGTTCAACCTCGCCCTCTCGAACTCGCTCGCGCGCAACCTCCTTTCGCGATCGTGGTCCGCGTGCAGGATCGTCTGGTCGAGGCGGCGGAGCAGCTGGCTCAGTTCCGCGACGCCGCGCTCCGGGGGCGCGGGGGCCGACGCCGACGATGACAGCCGCGCCATGGTCTACTTTCCGTACGTTGCAGCTTCTATTCCTCGTCACTCGTAATCGTATCTTTCTTTTGGTCGTATCCTGCGGGAACGGCGACTGTAGGGGCAGGCGAGGATGTGTGTGACAGGGTGTCTGAAGCTGATGATGTCGTTGGAGGGGGGTCCAGCCACGGTGGCTGAAGCTCTATCGCATTGCGATCTCGCACGGGCCAGGCTTGAAGTAAAGTGCAGAATCTCATGTCGCTGAGGAGTCACATGCACCAGTCTGCGTCTACCCACTACGCAACTCAGCGACGAACCTACTCGTCCGTTCTGACCCTACGCTCTTGGGGGACCGGGAAAACTAACATCATGATTCGGATTGCTCGTTGGCGGGCGATAGGTCTCATGAAATCGACTACGCCTCAAGCAACGCGTCTTCGACTCGTAAGAACAGACACGTGAAACGCCGTCAGCTGATCAGTTTTCTCGTGTAAGCTCTGTCCCCGTCCCCGTCTTACACTAGACCAGCCAATTGTAGATGATACTCCTGCTGCTGCCTCCTTCGTGTATCATACTCAAGAATCCCATGCGCAATGTTCTTTGTCTAAGACGATGTGTGTGAGATCATCCGAAGCTTTAGTTTTGTTTGTGATGCGTGCATGCCACATCATCGCAATCAGTCCGAAGGAGTGGACCTGTTCATCCAAGAAGTGGGCAAGTCCGAGCTTAGCCATGCTCCCTCACCATCTGATGCGAATGCAGTAGTAGATGGCGGCGTGGGAATAGGTAGAAAGGAGCCTGAGTGATCAACCTCGTCCGGACTATCTGCTGCCAGATGAGGCGCTGCACTTCTTCTGCGCCTGCAAGCGCATGAAAGGTTTATGAGACTCAGATAGCTGCAATACCAAACAGGTCAAGGTGGCCAGTAATCAAAGGCGACTATTGTGTGCAGCAAGGTAGCAGATCTTTCAACATCATCAGCTCCCACGACGACGAACACCACAATGTTGCCGTCGGGCCCAACGCCTCTCTCACACCTCAGCAGCCGTCAGTGCCCTCTACATCCTCAAAGCTAAGGAACAAGAAGGTCTTGCAGGGATTGCGTTTTCAATTCATCTTCAGCTGGCATAGCCTTCAGGTACCGTTGCCACTGACCACAAATTGACGACCAAACCCACGGAGCTAGGTCCGAAGGAGCTCAAGATGCCTGAACCTTAGTTAAGTTACGGTGGCCTTTGAAAAAGAATTTCACCAAGCAAATAACTTCAACCGCAGCTTCATGAGTTGCGGTAATTCCAGGTCAGCTTAGTAAAGACCTCTCTCATGTAGACGACTTGCTGAGTCAACTCACGCAAGGGACGTTCTGAAGAAGTGCGGAGCACTGCCTTTGGGCCCTGACTTACAGCCAAGGTAGCCAAGGCACCCCAGCTGCCTTGGGTGTACAGATCCAATCCCATCGGACATATCTTGCAAGATTTCAACTTGCCTTCGCCAACACTGGTGTTTTGTCTAGAGAATCGTGCTGCCAAGCCGCCCACTGTCACATGAGAGACCGTTGAAAGGCCGTCTTGAGAAACAGGCTTCAACCTTTCTTGAAAGCGCCGATCCTTCGTACAGGCCCACGTCTAGCCGCCATCGCCCCAAGAGTGGTTTAAAAATCATGGCAATAAGAACACAGTGGCTTGTAGTGTCGGTGATGCTGGAATCCGTTATCGCTGCCTTGCGCATGGCATGTGGCCAAGTCCACAGGGTCCCGACTACTCCGAACCTCCACACCTGCGCCAGTCGCGCATCGCAAGATGTCAGCATCGTGGCAGGTCGTGCGCGCATGATGTGAACGGTGGTGGCTATGCCCTCCTTCTTCTTCCTTCTACCCCGCGTTTGTTTTCAGGTATAACCGGTTCCTGGGTGGGTTTGCTGTTGCCTATCATGGAGGGGAAGTTGTCATTGTGCGTTGGCGTTCGTGTGAATGCATGGCTGCCATTCCATTCAGCCCTGCAGACACGGGAGAAATCCTCCGTTTCAGCAGTTAGCCTGTTTCATTTCCTGCAGCTGTATTGCAGATTCGTGTAGATCGATTTCTCTCTCAACCGTGGTCTTGCTGGCAACGTCCCAGAATTGTGACGACAAGAAAGAGTGCTTGCTATTGGGTGCGACGGGGCGAATTGGCGACCAGATGACGAGGCTCTACCGCCCTGCGCCACATCTTGTTCGGCTGACCGGCCGAAATGTGCATCCCGGGGGAACGTCATGGCAAAGTGATGTAGGCAACTTTTCCCTCCGCAAATCCAAGTTGGAGCGACTTACACGAGACTCGCAGGCCTATCTGTGTGGTGAAGCAACATACAGCCCGACGAGGGAAAGTTGCTGTGCGTCCCTGCATGATGGAAAAAGTTGGTGCTAATTATGGAAACGGGATGAACCCGGTATTGGTTGGAGTAGCTCGTTGACGGCATGATGAAGGGTCTTCGCAATGGTACGTATCTTGTGGCGTGGTATCAACTAATAAAGTGGTGGCCGTGGGCGGCAGACGCCGATATTGGACGGGAAGGCGGGAGGTGACAGAAGCCAGGAAGAGCCATCGGGGCAACAAGCTCGAAAGAGGCCTTGAGGCCGTTGACATAAACTTGGCGGGGACGGTGGCATCGTCGTCGAAGCCGGAGGTGCACGACGTCATTGGGTAGCTGTGGGTGGGAGCCTTCGAGTGAGTGGAACAGCTGACAAGGAAGATACCCGTGGGATACCGCGCGGGTGGCTGGGAGATTCTTCTAGCGGTAAGTAGCAGCAGGGTATCGGGAAGCCACCATGACACTGGACCCGCCAGTCCCTGAAGACAGAGCTGGAGGCTAGATGACTGGTTGGACCGATGGATGTTCGGCAAGATCCAGCATCTGGGCTCTGTGGAGGTTGGAAAGGTTGGACTGGGATGATTTTGGGTTGCGCTGCCTCGCTGCGTCCTCGAGGTCAATTAGCGAGCGGTGACTCACAACTGTTCGAGTTGTCCGAAGGGTCAGTATTCGATTCTCCTCTGCCTTCAATGGTTTCCGGACGTAGGAATAAATCCTCAAACACTGCCAAAGCTGTCAGATCGGCCAAGATTGAGAGGTGCCTTGACCGATTGGTCAAACTGCTCGATACTGCAGACCAGGAGAGGCGAGCCCAGGGCCGAAAGGCTAGACTCTTCCCGCCGCAGGTGAGCGCTGCAGGCGAATGCTTGGAAGTGGCATGGTATCTGGCCACGGCAAACCTGCGCAGAGGGATCGGCCGAGGTACGAATACTGCCTGGCTTTCAGAACCGAATTTCCGTGCTCCAAAATCCCGATGGAAATTTCTGAACGAGACAATACCACGTCGGGCAGGGCCGAAGGGAAGGGCGTCGGAAGTAAAGAGTTTGGTCCTTGAGGTTGCATTGCACCGTACAGATGTAGACGCGGGCGTCAGGTAGAGCACAGAAAACCCGACGAACCTGAGATTGTGACTCCAGGTCGGTACCTCTGCCCTACGGGGAACGCCATGCTGCACTAGACGGCTTGTATTGGGTTGTCGGCGGGCCTGACGGTGTCGACTACGTGCGAGGCCCTGGTGCACCAAGCAAGACCAACGACGTCGGTCGAGGTGATGGCTGCAAGGCGTGGCTGCGGAACCGGTACAGCTCCATCCGGCAGGAGGCTTAGCTCGGCGCTGGAGGAAAGATCGACGGCGGCTTTTGCCAATTCAGAAGTCGGGGCTCGGGCTGGGCCAGGGAACAGACTGCGACCTGAGGTCAAATCAGGACTTGAAGGTCCTGATCAGGAGTAGGAGGAGGCCGAAGACAGAAATAAATGATGTAGTGATGTGATGATTGTAGCATCGGACGAGCAGAGCTGGGCAAAGCAAAGCAAGCCTGAGCTGAGCCTAGATGTTGTTGGAGGGAGGCGGGCGTCGCGAGGTCCACCGGCCGAAAGCGGGCAGTATCCAGGCTGTGGAATGGGATGCCGGGCTCCAGTCCGTGATACGGGAGGTCAAACAAAGAAATCTGATCAGATCAGGCCGTCGGTGGGAGCCCGGTGGGTGAGACGGTTGTGTGAGACAACTGAGGGCTGCGGGTTGGTGGTGAATCAAGGCAATGGCGTGGGAGGAGGAATTCGATGTCGTTGGACAGGGAATGGGAAAGCCGCACCGAGTCAACAGTCGACGCTGCTGCCGTGCCGTCGGGGCAAAGTATTGTTTTTTTTTCCCTTTCTTTTTTTTGTGACGTTGGAGAGTTTAATATCACGGTTGCCGGCTGGTGTGATAGTGCGAACGTCGCGTGCCACGGTTCATCAGCGGGCTTTCTTTTCTCTGTTCAATTGGCAATGTGAAAAGCACGCATTATTGAGTAGAGGAAATGGTCGAGAAGGAACGAGAGCCCGGGGTGCGTCTGTCAGTTGCCGTTGGATTGGACGAGGCGGGCCGGAGGAGCAGGTGCCAATGCAGGTACCTCGGCGGCGCACTTACTGAGTACATTTAGAAGTAAGTACCTTACCTACCTTCCTTCCATTTTGTCTGTAGGTACCTTACCTCAAGGAAGGTACTTACCGAAGCAGACCTGCCTGCCTGCCTGTCTGCTGGCGCTTGCTGGCAGGTGGTAGGTAGTCTTCACCTTAGGTTTCCCGTCTGATTAAGGCTCGCCAGCCAGCAGTTTTCGTTTCGCGGGATGTGGATGTGGTTGTAGCCGGCCGGACGGGAAATTGGGGGAGAAATGAGTTGAGCGTGGTGATGTCGAGTGCGTGTGTTTGTTTTGCTTTTTGCAAAATTGTTTATTGTTATTATTGACCACTGACCACCAGTGTTTTGATCCTTCCGGTTTGTTGCTGCAGACGGCAGTGTCTGTTTCGAGCGCCCAAGCTCCATTTCGAGGTCCAACCTGTTCACCCGCGAACCACTGGGACCAACGAGCAACAACCATGGATGAACCATCGCCAGCCACTGCATGGAGGCTGCGGCTAGGAGGGGCAGCTCAGGCTTGACTCGCGAGACTTTCAACGACAACGGGAGACCTGTCGGAGAAGGCTGAAGAGGGGAAGAGGGGCCTTGCCAGCGTCTGCTTCTGCTGCTCCAAGGCGTCGATATAATTAGGATTGCAGGAAGCACCCGACTGCACTCGCTGCACCACCTCAGCGAGTATCCAAGTGTTCAGCGTCGTTGGCAGCTGCAGTGTAAGGCAAGGTACCATGATACCGACCTTCCATGGATAAGGTAGCTGTCAGCAGGCCACCACCACCACCACCACCACCACAGCCGCAGTACCCGTGGCAGCCCCCCGGGTGCCGTGTGTTTGGCCACACCTTATTCTGCTTCCTTGCTGTGCCGCGTGTGAAATCTCTGCCCCGTTCATGAGTTCTGCTAGGAGGTACTTACTGCTGCAGTGTTTGGAGGATCAATGTTTTTGATTCAAGTGAAAACCCTCAGCGGGGACGGGAGGGACTCCACTGCTCGTGGTCGGTCACCTAAGGTATGTGACCTTAAGGAGAGGGGAAAGTAAGGTAGTCAGTCTCATTTTGCCGTAAAGTACCTTCCCTCTTCTTCCCTCGCTCCCCCAGCATTCACTTGATCCTTCCTGGCGGCGCCCCACTGAGCCAAAATAATCCAAGCACACCAGTGACCGACCACACTCATCAGCCCCGGCAGCAGTGCAGCAGCATTTCAACGTCCCACGTCCCACGTAACTGCGCATCAGTAGCGGGCAGTAGTACCTTCTGTCCGCTGCACGCCTCGGGTCTCGACTCGTCGCTCTCTCCACCCGCCAGAGGGCCTGGGCTCTTGGGGACGACGATTCCTGCGGTAAAAGGGAAGGGCAAGACGGAAACCTGCCCTGCCCTCTCTCTCTCTGTCTGTCTCCTCCTCTCTGCCCGCCAGTCCCGTTCCCACTCCCGCTCCCACTCTCCGTCCGTTTGTTGCTGTTTGCTCCCATTGGAAATCTGGGATTGAAATGCTCCACGACGAGCACTGTTTTTCCAGAGCAGAAGATTGGGATTGGCTCGGTACTGCGCCCACCCCTCGTGCTCATCCTCATCCTCGTCTTCGGCCCTCGTCGGGGTGGACGCTGGGACTGCCCTACCAGACCACCTGACTGACGATAACCCTGTCGACGGGCGGTAACCCTGTATTTTCAAGGGCCTTGGGGTCATTCATCCCGTATTATCGCCTGCGTCTGTTGCTCGCTTCTGTGGCTGCTCCGTACTGCTGCCGCTGCTGCTGCTGCTGATGATGATGACTTGCCGTCCAGACATGGGTTTGTCTCTCTGCTGTGCGCTGGATATCTATCGTTTTGTGGCTGTGGGTATTGGCGGTGCTTGGGGTCTCGAGCAGCTCATCCCGCATCATGGACAACACGACGACGTACATGTTGCCTCGCATGGCATAGCATCATTGAGCGAACACCAGACGAGAACCGGCAACTGTTCGTAGGTGATCAGGTACCTATGTAGAACTGGATCCGGCATTGCACAACTATCCCGCCTTACTCACCTGCTCTCCATCCCACCTTGCCGACTTGGGCCGTCTGCCTTGGAGTGCCTGTAACCTTGCGCAGTAGTAGAAGTGCTAGCAGGCAAAAAGCTACCTGACCGGCGGGCTTTAATTAAAATAAAAAATAAAGAAAGAGTCTGGATTCATCACCACTGACGACAGCCGTCAATGGCATGGCACACTCATACATCGATGGATACTTCGTACAGACCAGACCAGACAGACCACCCACCACCCACCACCCACAGTGACTGAGACTGACTGACACCACCTCATTGACATTCATTTTGCCTTGCCGTGCATTGCCTCAACGCATCTCTCCCAAAAACCCATGGAAGTCAGCATCCAGCAGCACAAGAGCATCCCCCGACCTCAAGGCACTTTACGCACACACGCACCTGCGCCCGGGCTGGGACCTTGACTTGAACTTGGCGGGGACCTGGACCTGGACCTGGACGGACTTGGACCTGGACCATCTGCCCTGCACTTGCACCTGCGCCTGCACCTGTTCCTCACTGGCTGGCTGGCTTGGGCACTCCCGTCACTTGTACCAGCAACCTACTCCCACCACCACCACCACAACCACAACCACCACTCCCACCAGCGACGACAAGCACCTACCTGCATACCCCCCCTTCCGCCTCCCACTCCCCATAAGGTACCTTACCACCTGGACCTCTGGTCTCTGCTTCGACCTCCTCTTACCTTTTACCTCACCTTACTCACCTTCCCACTCGCTTACCCTACCGTACCGGACCTGTACCTGAACTCCTGCCTTTTACCCCTTCTTCTCGACCTCGTCCCAAACTCTCTCCCATAACCCACAGCGTCTGTCTTGTTTTGCCATTCTTGCCGACGATTCTATTCCACGGGGACACCAACCTGCCCTTCGCGCGCGCGTTGATCGGAAACGTCACTCGCTTTCATCATTGTCTGTCGTTGAAATCCCACTAACGTACAGCTCTTGTCTTACCGACACCCGCCGATACAACACCTTACCCCCCCAAGACCAGCTCCGCATCATCGTCGCCTACCACTTACTGTCTTTGGCCAGCCCTGCCCAAAAACACCTGGGACTTACTATTACCTACTTTACCTCCTCGCGGACGCTCCTTCGTCATTCGCTCCCACCTCGCCCTCTGCTCCAGTTCATGGCCAGCATTTCCTCCATGACACCGACACCACGGTAGAACCGGAAAACAGAACGCCAGGCCGAAATACATACAATCGCTGGAGCGCTTCATTCGACAAAGGAAAGCACTCGCGCGCCAAAAGAACAACCCCACGCCCAATTACCGCCTGCGCGTCGCATCCAATCCTAGCGCATGCTCACACCCAATACCTTCCCAGCAACCTAACCCAGTGCAAAACACCACCAAGCGACCAGGCGAGCCGACCGACCGACCATATCCCCAGACGAAACTGGCTGCATCGACTTTGCCCCCGATCGCTCTCGCTCAATTTCGCCTTCGTTTTCGGTCGCCAGACGCCCCGCCCATCTCTATTCCCCGCGAACTACAATCTCGACGCTGGCTACTACACGATAATCGAGCTCCCACCATCTGCGTCCCGTCATTGCGATGACGTCCGCCGCTCCTCCCCCAAACCAGGCCTTCCAGCCCTCGACCGGCACCTCGACCGCGACCGCCGGACCTGCGACCCCAAACAAGAGAGACTTGAAGTCGTGGTGGAAGGGCTTCAAGCTGCCTTCAAAACACCAGGAACACCACGGTAGACACCCTTCTACTTTCGCATCGAAACACTCGCCCCCAGCACAACCCCTCTTCAGTGAAGATGTCGACGACCAAATGGATACGTCGCCTGT
Source organism: Colletotrichum horii (assembly GCA_027406005.1). NCBI lineage: Eukaryota > Fungi > Ascomycota > Sordariomycetes > Glomerellales > Glomerellaceae > Colletotrichum > Colletotrichum horii. The sequence continues at coordinate 2,432,982 of JANVYB010000001.1, read as the reverse complement.
CCCGCTCGATTTTGTCCTGCTGTTACAAGACAGGCACGTTATTGAGCCGGTCGACCCTCTTCCGCCCAGAATCGTCGCTTCAAGTGATGCGACAGCTCCCACTACCACCACCGCCACCACTAGCCGGGCGGATGTGCTGAACAGGATGTCCCTGTCCGTCACTCAGCCTGTGCGCCAGTGTGCCAAGCGGATCCGCGCAGCTATGACTACATCCTTTACTTCAAGAGCTAAACGAAATACAGCAGAAACTCGGCCTCACGGCATCTTTGGTGTCCCTCTCCGCCAGAGCATCACATATGCCAACGTCGCAATCTCACTCGTCGATGAGAACGGAAAGAGCTATATTTATGGCTACGTACCGATTGTCGTCGCCAAGTGTGGCGTATTCTTGAAGGAAAAGGGTGAGTTCGCGCAACCCGAGTCGGGCCAGTCTCCATACTTACGTTCACTGCAGCTACGACTGTGGAGGGCATCTTCCGTCTCAGTGGCTCTGAGAAGCGCATCAAGGAACTGAAACAAATCTTTGACTCCCCCGATCGTTACGGCAAGGGCTTGGTTTGGGATAACTACACCGTCCACGATGCCGCCAACGTTCTTCGACGATACCTCAACGACCTCCCAGAGCCAGTCGTGCCGCTGGATTTGTACGAGAAGTTCAGAGAGCCTTTGCGAGGTTCTACCAGGCAAGCGGCCGGCGATGCTGACGGCCCGCAATTCGTGGAGAACTTTGATGAGCAAGCTGCGATTGCCAAGTACCAGAAACTCATCACGGAGCTGCCGCCACTGAACCGCCAGTTATTGCTTTACATTTTGGATCTGTTGGCTGTGTTTGCCGCTAAGTCGGAGGAGAACAGGATGAACTCTCAGAACCTCGCCGCCATCTTCCAACCCGGCATGTTGTCGCATCCGCAGCACGCAATGGCACCCGAGGAATATCGCCTGAACCAGCATGTCCTCATCTTCTTGATTGAGAACCAGGATCACTTCTTGATCGGCATGCAGGGCACGGCCACCGACGAGAAGACAAAGCAGTTGATTGAAAAGGGTACACCCCCACCTGCGGCTGGACCAGTCACCCCCAACCCGAACAGAAAGGCCTCGGGCTTGGGAAGGTCTGCTTCTAACGCGAGCGCAGGTGCTGAGAGCGTGAGGAGAGACGGGATGCTTCGTAGGAATCGATCGACGTCCTCGCGACACTCGCACCACGACGGCTCGACGACGCCGAACAGCCCTGCGCTCGCGCCGACTCCGAACAGCGGTCTCGGTAGAAGCAACACCGTACCGTCCAAGAAGTCTCCCGCTCTTCAGGGCGGAAGGTTCAGGCGCGATGCATCACCGATCCCTGGATCGTCCCCTAGGATTCCGTCAACAACCGAGGAGCTTGCTGAGGTACCCGACCAGTCCCCTTCGGCCTCCACTATTTCGCCTGCGCCCGCCGCGATCGGAACCTCCACGTTGGCTCCCAATGCTACCGGAACTGCAGGAAGGAGCCAGGAAAGGCTACTTGACCCACACGAGGCTACGACTCCCGTCAAGGAGAGAACGCTGCCCAGCATCTTCCAAAGATCCCCCACAGGAGAGGGCGAGAAACGGCAGCCGAACAAGCTGAAGAAGAAGCGGATACCCGGAAGTTTGAACCCTAGCGCGCAAAGTTCCGCCGCGTCTTTAGGTACGCATTCTGCTGCTGTTTCGCCAAGCGTTGAGGCCCAGAACCCTTTGGAGCAGGTGGGAGGACCGATCCCTGAGCACGATGCCCTTCCCATCAGACAGCAACCCAATGCAGGTGACACACCCTCGGAACCTACCCCGCGCGCCTCCCAAGTCCCCTCAACCAACACCCTGCATGTTGAGCAAACCCTGAAAGCAAAGAAGTCGCCACCAACCTCGCTTCACTCATCTTTTAACGAAGGTTCTGACATTGATCAGACTGAGGAGTCCATCATGACGACGTCGGCGGAGGCGATAGAGCAGGAAAAGGAGAAGAAAAGAAGGTGGAGGCTTTCTCGCCAAAGAAAGGACGACGGCCATCCCGGCATCACGTCGCCCCGTCTGGCATTTGGATCTAACGATAACGCCGATGTCAGCGTTACTTCCATCGGTAGTGGAGGCTACAAGCCCCGCAAGAGTTTTACTGGCGAGAGCTCTGAGCAAGGCATGCACAACTCTGAGAGCAACGAATCTGGCAGGGATAGGGACGGCAAGGACGAATCCAAGGGCCCGATCGGTTGGATTAGGAACAAATACCGTGAGGCCAAGGAGAGTGCCGCCGAGAAGCGGAACAAGTCACCGCCAGCAGATCGGCAGTCGTCTTTGGGCGGCTCTAGCATCATGTCTGGTCGAGGCAAGAGCTTGGATATCCGAAGAGAGCCGGAGGAGAAGGTTCAACATCCTGCTCTGCCTTCTTCGCCGCCTCAAGGGCCCACAGCCCACCCGCAAGCAGCCCCGGCGCAGGCTCCTCAGCCTCAGTCAGCCCAGTCTCCCGTCCAACAAGCAGCACAACCAGCGGCTGCCCCAGCCCCAGCCCCAGCCCAGGTCCCGGCCTCGGCCTCTCAGTCGCAGCCCGCTCCGGCACAGGCCACACAAGCAACAGAACCGCCGGCCAAGGCCGAATAGCCGCGGTAGTTATGACGACATTCGAATATTGAACATGATGCGCATGGGGTGTATTGGCAAAGTCTGGGGATTACTTGGTATCTTTGGACATGATGAGGCACGTTTAGGGTTTGAAAGAGCAAACAGAGGTGTAGACGGAAAACTCTCTCTTCCAGAGGTTCACCTTGATATCATATGGTGGCACGTTTGTGAATCATAGTGTATGGAGTTGTATTCTGTGGCTTGGTGTCAGCGAAGCATTGCCCACGGGCTCGCTCGCCTCATGATGGGATCATTGTCAAGTAGGCGTTGTCGAGTGTAGGCGGGTCCCCTAACGTTCATGGGATTACGTACGTATTCATGGTCTAGGAAAAGAAAAGACTTTTGCATTTCAAATCTGTTTGACGATGTGGCGTGTGATGAGACGGACTCTTGGCCTCGGGAGGGGGGCCTATTGACTTTGTGGCCGCGTTTGCATGCCTGAGTAGACATCACAGCCGACATCTCTTTGAGCGACAGGTTTCATAGGCTGACTTTTGCGTATGTTGAATCCGCGTGCAGTTCTTGAGACTGAAAAGTTGTTTTACTACAGATAAATTTACAAGGCTTCGATCTAGCCATCTAGGAAGAGAATCTAGAAAACCAACGCTTTTCTTCTTTCGCTCTTGTTCTTGCTGCTGTTCTCATCATGACTTGGTGGTGTACAGCCCCGTGTCCCAGACGACGAGTTTGCCCCGCCGCCGGGAGTCTTCGTTGAAGAAGCCGTTCCAGCCCTGCCAGACGCGTTTCGGGGCGACGCCGAGGTGCTTGCCGGCGCCGCGGAGGAAGAAGTCGGAGAGCCAGGGCTCGATGCCCTCGAAGCCGACGATGTAGCGGGGGATCTGCTCCGCGGCGGTCGTCGTCGAGGAGGAGGATGATGATTTTGATGATGTTGACGTTGGCCAGAGCTCGGTGGACATGAAGAGCTGGGGGTCGTCGTAGAAGCGGTCTGCCTCGTCGCGGTAGTTGAGGCGTTCCGGGGAGTTGGGCGCGGTGTGGAGGGGCGGCTCGCAGGTGAGGGCGCGGGCGTGGAGGGAGGGGTGGTGGAGGTGGGAGCGCCAGGGGGTGGTGTGGCAGGGGGTCAGGAAGAGGGCGAAGAGCTCGTCCGGGGTTGTGGTGGTGTTGGTGTCGATGATGGGTGATGCTGCGGCTGCCGCCGTGGGTGAGGATGTCGGGTTTTGGCGGGCGTAGGCTTTGCGGAGGTAGGCGAGGACGGTCAGGGGCGCGGGCTGGTGGAGGAGGGTGAGGAAGAAGGCGAGGAGGGCGTGGAGGGCGAGGGCGAGGGTGAGGAGTCTCTTGCGGCGGAGGCGGGGTTTGGGGAGGGGCGTCTTTGCGGTCGGTGGTGGTGGCGGGATGGTGAAGAAGGAGGCCAGGGGCGCGGCGGCGAGGACGTGGAGGATGGGGAGGAGGGGGTAGATGAAGCGGACCTCCTTGTGGGAGATGAGGGAGAGGGCGGCTATCATGACGTAGACGGTCCAGGAGAGGGTTTTGAGGGTCTGGTTGCGGAGCTTGGAGGGCGTCGAGGGGGTTTTGTAGAGGGAGAGGAGGACGAAGGGGAGGTAGGCGATGGAGAGGAGGGGGAGGCCCTGGGAGAGGTAGTAGTGCCAGTCGTTGCGGCCGTAGAAGACGGCGAGGGACTGGGAGATGTTGAAGTAGAGGAATTTGTACGGCGGGAAGGTCCACTCGCCAAAGTAGAGGCGGTCGGAGGCGAGGGAGAGGGTGAGGGCGAGGGCGCCGCAGAGGAGGGCCTCGCGGAGGAGGATGAGGACGGTCGAGGGTGTGAGGACGGAGCGGGCGTAGAGTGGCCGGGTGAGTGTTGCGAGACCGACTGTGGCCCAGATGAGGACGTTGGTTGGGCGAAGCAAGATGGCGACGGCGGCGAGCAGGATCGAGAGACGGAGGCTCGTGAGCATTCCCGGGGTGTTGAGGATGGAGGAGCCGGACGGCTTTGGGTTCTCCTTTGTGACTTTGGGCTCGCCGAGCAGTTCCCAGGGGAAGTAGTTCAGAGCGGCGATGGTCAGAGTGGTCTCGAGTGAGTTTGAGAACGTCCTGGTTGAGCAGTACCACTGGAACGGGCTGAACATGCTCATGAAGAGCTGCGAGATGGGTGAGCATGAGGTCGCTCGTGTGTTGTTGTGTGACACAGCGAGAGTGAGAGTGAGAATGAGACTTACAGCGAACCATGAGACGGAACTGTCAGCGCCATAGATCTTGACGGCGAGCTGCCAGGTGTACCAGTCACCGGCGGCAGCGAAGATGGCCTGGGTCGCCTTTGGGGCGGCGAGGAGCAGCCATGATCGTGCGGCGACTGGGAGAGGCCTACCCACGAGGTCTGCGATGGTGTAGACTCCGGCGAAGAGGGCGGGATGGATGGAGGAGCGGAGCTGGTGTTTCCATTCCTGAGTGCAGTGTCAGTACCCACCCTTCGGCAAAGAAAGATATCAGCAAAGATGGGGGGGTTGCTTTCAACGATGATAGTTGCGTATGACAATTACAAATTGTAATTGCAACCCAGCAACCCGCACTTGAGAGAAACATTGAGAGAAGGGGGGAAGAAATGAAAAACTCACCCATGTAATCCATGCACCGCTCCCCTCACCAAAGGCCATGCGCCATGCGGGCTCGAGGGCCTGAAAGTACTCGTCGGGCTGGAAGAAGGTGAGGACCCACCAGGCGTTGAGGAGACGGATGACGAGGAGGTGCCGGAAGACGGAGGGCTTGTTGTGCTCGTTACGAACTGCCATTAGGAGTTCGGGGCGGGGCGAGGAGCCGACGGAAGCCATTGTGGATACGCGCTTGGCACGGTGCTGGAGCGGTGTTTGCTGAGCGGTGGCCGGCGGCGGCAGCGGCGAACGGGGGTGTTTGGAGGTCGGAAGGCCGCTATTGCGTAATCATCGGTCGGACGGCAAAAATGGGAATAGGGGGGGACGGGGCGTTGTGTGCTGCGTGGGATGGAATCGAGTCAGGAGGAGGCACACACACACACAGATGCACACCCGCACGTCTGTCTGAGGATCAAGAGGCGTGTATGCGTAGAAGGACGAGGCAAATGGTGGGCGGTGCGTGCGTTGCCGATGGTTGGTGTCGTGACGAATGCTGGCTTGCAGGTTTGATCACTTTTCCCCCTTTTCTCCCCTTCTCGTCTCGGTCTCGGGAGGGGAAGGATTTGCTGCTGGACTTGATGCCGACCTAGACACAGGAGGAAGAGGGTGAGCGGGCTGCTTGATCGCTAATGGAATGTCGAGACGAGGTTGGGAAGGACGGGTTACTGGCGCAAAAACAGCGAATGGGACGATGGTCAGGCCCCCCCAAGTTTCACTGACAGGGCGCCGTTCACGTTCTCAGGTCGCCGGGCATTCTTGTTGGCCGCTAAAACCGAGTCGTCGAGACCTGGAGAACACTGAACCAGGTGCCACCACCTAACCCAAAACCTCGATTATCAGGCATGAGGTCCAAAGGGTACCCGCTTTTCTTTGGCCACCGTAGGCTCTCCTATTGGCTCCTGAGGGGGCACCCATCGTAGAGACGCCTCCCATTGGCTCCGAACGGCGGGAGTTGAAATAGGTGCGCCATCATTGGGCGAGACTGCTCTCTCTTCGTGGAGCGTCCAATCCACCGCTGTCTTCGGACTCGGCAGCCAAGTAAGGTACGGTCACAGCATTCAATCAATCCCCACGGGCACTACGGCGTGTTACTTGCTCTCCTCCCTCTTATCTGGCCGTTGACCCAATGGCGCAGCTCTGGATTACACCAGGCGAGCAAACCCTGGCGGTACACAAAAGCAAAGCAACGTCAAGGATTACAGATGATATGATAGCGTAGATAGGGACCTCTCGTTGGTCCAAATGCACCGGCGCAGCTTCACGGACTGGGTCCCGTTATCGGCGCCGCCTTCTTTCCTCTGCTTTCCCCTCTTTCCTTCCTTCATTCCCGGCCCCGCCAATCAACCACGCTCAACCAGCAGCAGCCCGTCCGTCGGCAGTAATTAAGCCAGAGAAGGAGCAGCAGCAGGAAGGAAGGGAGGGGGGGTTCATGTTGGTTGTCTCCCACGTTTTTGATTCATCTGTTCCGTCACTCCAACATTCCAACACCACCACCACCACCACTACTACCAACGACCTACCTCAGTACATACCTTCGCGGCGACACCGAGCAACGAAAACCATTACAAACAGAAATACTGGCGCCGCTTTCCCTCGGCCGCATTCGAACTTGGATTTTATTTTCGTTGGCACCACACACGCACACGCACACGCACACCCCATACGGCCCATGTGACCGCAATTGGGAACATGGGATACACCGGGATGCTTTCCCTTAACCTGGCCCCCTTCGGGCGTCATCCTGCCCACTCACCCACTTGAGCCGCTTATACCTGCGCTTAGGGGAACATACCTGCACTTAGAGGCATAGCGGCACGCCTCTGACTCCGACACCAAGAGTTTGGTTCCAGGTCATGGCCCGCGTCTTACGCTTCAGCTTTTACCATGCCATGTCATGTTTTTCCAACTTGGTGGTCCATTTGCTCATTTTTTCACTCCCTGATACCCGCCTCCGGCCGCTTTGTTGAGCGTGCTGGCCGTTGCCGCCGCCGCCGCCGCCCGCTTGCCCGCTCGCCTCCCTCTTCCTGGCCTGCTTGTCACAGTCCATGGTCGCTTTCTGCTTGACCCTATCCCATGTCATGTCTCCTCTATCTGCCTGGCCTTGTTCTTTTAGTCAAGGACGCCCCCAAAGTCTGGGACCCATGGCCCGTCAGGGTATATTAAGCAAAGACCCCGCGATTTGCCCCTCGTCCCGGTCTTCCCTTCTCCTTGACTGTTTTCCTCTACCGAAAACCTTACTCCAACAGCCACCTGTCCCAAAGACACACTCTCTTTCTGACAACACGAATTGATGACCCCCAAACCCAATTGATACTCTCAACTTGTCTTTCCCCTGCCACTTCGTACTCTACGATACCCAAACAAACCACACACTCTGAACCACCCAACCAACCAACTTACACCATGGCTCCCCACGCAAACGGCGGCGCCCCTCAGTCCAACGGCACCGCTTCCAGGTACCATGCCTCCTCCACCGACGGCGCGATCAAGACCGAGAACGAGTATGCCGCCCACAACTACCACCCTCTTCCCGTCGTCTTCTCCCGCGCGAGCGGCGTCCACGTCTGGGATCCCGAGGGTCGCCAGTACCTCGACTTCCTCTCCGCCTACAGCGCCGTCAACCAGGGCCACTGCCACCCGGAGCTCGTCAAGGCTCTGACCGAGCAGGCGGGCCGTCTGACCCTCAGCTCGCGCGCCTTCTACAACGATGTCTTCCCCAAGTGGGCCGAGAAGATCCGCGACGTGTTCGGCTACGACATGGTCCTGCCCATGAACACGGGCGCCGAGGCCGTCGAGACGGCCATCAAGATTGCGCGCAAGTGGGCGTACAAGGTAAAGGGCGTCGAGCAGGGCAAGGCGTTGGTGTTCTCTGTCAATGACAACTTCCACGGCCGCACGGTTAGTATACTCCTGCAGTATGATGTGTGCGTGTTGCGCGGGACCTCAAAGCTAACCATTGGAAAATCAGATGACCGCCATCTCGCTGTCCGTCGACCCTGAGTCGAGAGACAACTACGGCCCCTACGTTCCCGGCATTGGCGCCGTGAACCCCTCCACCGGCAAGCCGATTCGCTACAACAATGTCGCCGACATTGAGGAGGTCTTTGAGGCGCACGGCAAGGACACCGCCGCGATCATCATCGAGCCGATACAGGGCGAGGCTGGAGTCGTCGTCCCGGATGACGACTACCTCGTCAAGGTCTCGGAGCTGTGCAAGAAGCACAACGTGCTCTTCATCTGCGACGAGATCCAGACGGGTATCGGCCGCACGGGTCGCATGCTCTGCTCGCAGTGGGCGGGCATCAAGCCGGACATGGTGACGCTCGGCAAGGCCATCTCGGGCGGCCTCTACCCCGTCAGCTGCGTGCTGTCCAGCAAGGAGGTGATGCTCGTCGTGGAGCCCGGCACGCACGGCTCGACGTACGGCGGCAACCCGCTCGGCTGCGCCGTGTCGATCCGCGCTCTCGAGATCATGGAGGAGGAGGACCTTACCGCCAAGGCCGAGAAGCTCGGCAACATCTTCAGAGACAGCATTAGGGCCTTTAACTCGCCCATCATCCAGACCGTGCGCGGCAAGGGCTTGCTCAACGCCGTCGTGATTGACGAGTCTGCCGCAAACGGAAGGACGGCGTGGGATCTGTGCCTGCTGCTGAAGGCGAAGGGTGTTTTGGTATGTCACTGCCCCCTCCCCCTCCCCCACTTTCCGGTGATGAGGGCTACTTTTGCTAATACTTGTTTGAATAGGCCAAGCCCACGCACGGAAACATCATTCGCTTCGCGCCGCCTCTCGTCATCTCTGAGACGGACCTTCGCAAGGCGCTCAACGTCATCGGCGAAGCGCTCAAGGAGCTTCCCACCGTCGAGAAGGCCGCGCATCACTAAGTTGACTGGGGAAGAAACCTCCCGTGCGAGGGGTGTCGATGAGGAGAGGTGATGTTCCTCACATCATAAGCGACCATAAGTGAGTCGTCGCTCCCCGATGGCAAACGCGGGGAAGATGGTGTCGTGTCACACGACCAGAGCGCGCTGTGTGTGTGTGTGTGTGTGTGTGTGTGTGGCCCGTCAGATCTGAGGGGACTGCGGGGGAGTGGTTGTTTCGTTTGATCTGTCCTGATTTAGGCATCCAACCCTATCACGGGGAGGGAGAAAGAAAAAAAGGCGTTGGGAGCTATCTCTTCTCTTTTTTTTGCATTCCGACGCCTGCCTTGGAGCGGGGAACACGCAGGAACTGCAGATTTCACGGTGCGCGCGCGCGCCAGGCAGCATTTCTTGGGGAATCATGGTCATTGGAAGCGGTTGCATATGATACGGCCCGGAGCATTGAGGCCCCTTTTTGGCGGGTTGCGAAGGTAGAAAGAATATGCATATGCCGCTCGACCAAAACAAAAGGCGACGGATGTCAGATGGTGGAATACACTTGTTGAGTAGTACGTAGATACAGAGCGAGAATCTCAGAGAGAGTATACACACACACTTGGAAAAAAAGACAAAAGAAAAAAAAAAGATGCTCACACCTAGGCTCTTGGTTAGCTACGATGGAGTTGCACCTGTGTACAGTTTCGAAAGACACGGACGGATTCGGGAGGCTGCATGTGCATGTGTCGGTAGGTGGGAACACGTCGAGGTGCATGTCTTCCTTGCCCATTCCCACCCTCCCACCACCACCACCACCACTTCGACCGTACGTTTGTCCCATTATGTTTCCCTGGTCTTTTCCGTGCTAATTCCCATGATCGTGTAGCCCATTTGTCGCGAGCTTCTCAAAGCGCGCGCGCACACACACACACACACACTCACACTTGCTCCCCCTAAGCTATCCATTTCAGGCCTCCGCGGCCGTAGAGGTTGCGGCGTGGGGTCGTGGGTGGGATGATTCGTACCCTCCCCGCCTCCCTCCCTCCCTCTGAGGCCGTTGACTGAGGCCAAACATGTGTGTGTACTTTCATTGCATGTATCTACCCGAATGCTGGCCGGGGTCTTTGTTGATTGTGGGAGTCAGACGGGGAAGGGAAGGGGATTGGTTTGCTTGGCGTGGGTTGGTCTAGGCAAGTGGATGGAGGTGGTCTAGACGGTGGTGGGATTGATTGAGGTGCATTGTTGGTCCAGAGTCGGTCCTCGTCAGCGAGCGGCACGTCGTTGGCCGATGGAAAAGGGTCTGGTTCGTCGTTTCGTGGAACCTCAGGGTCTGGGTTTCTGTGCGACCTTCGGGCGGCGATGCTGCGAGTTGGAGTTGTGGTGTTGGGCGCTCCGGGGTCTTCGAGATTGTGTGCTCTGTGTCAGCGGTGGTCTAAACGTGACGGCTATGGCACGTATCATGATATCGTCGGTCAAGCCAAGTGTAAGTATGTATCCCTGGTGTAACTCCTCTTGGATAAGGCATAGTAACCAATGCTATGATCACCTTCAAACGGCGTAGTCTATGAGGCTCCTCGAGTCTTACGAACCCGACCGATTCAATGCTTGGTTGATTGTAACGTCATGTCTACTGGAGATTGCACATTCACGAGTATGACCGGCGAGGGTGTATCGACGGGAAGTTGCGGCTCTTGGGGACACCTTGACGGTCCATCCCGTCTCTTGTGGCCAGGTGTGCGGAGAGAGTCGGTGTAGGGGTCGAGATCTCCTTACTAGTCAACTGGCGCGCCCTTGGGCTAGGGTCTTCCCTTGCTCGATGTCTCGAGGTAAGTGCCTGGACTGGGACTGGCGATGCCTAGGTGATTACCTTGTCGATTCGAGTTCGGTCGACTCGTCAAGGTACACCCGTCCGTCTGCATGCTGCCGGCCTGCGGAGGGGAAAGTGCAAGTTGGGTCTCGATGCACAGTACTTCCATCAGCCAAAAGCACAAACGGCCTCTTCAATCGTCGCACAGCATCTTGATGGCCTCTTCAGGCATGCGTGTAGGCAGAAGCAACGAGATGACGTAGACTGCGGGAGGCTGATCAGACGGGCGCTTGCAGTCTCGACCACCGAGACGCCGTCTAAGCCAGCAGATGCCCGTAACCCCAGACGATGCTATCGCGCAAGTGGAGCTGATGACTCTACGAACCCCTGGCGAAAGGGGGGAAAAGGAAGCATGCTCGATAGAGCACTGTCGTGTGCTCGTGGCCAGCTGTGCCTGCCTCGACGCCAGGTTTCCCCTTTGATCGCGGCCAACCTTGGACTGCAGACGGACGGGATGAAAGTGGCGATTCGAGGCAGCTGACCGTTCCCCAGGCTTCATCGTGGAGCCGCATCCCATCCTTGGTTCCGTGAATGCTTGGTTGCCCCGTCATCTCACCTCCAGGTTTGAAGCTGCTCCGAACAGGCAGGTGTCCCACAGTCATTGGGGTGGGTGATTGGCTGCGACGATAAGCTGGGGGATTTGTCGATCGCTGCCGGCGAGGCTGTCATTTTGGCGCTAGGACCTCGGGTGATGCGGGCATCCACCTCTCTATCTTTCCAAGGGGGTGGGCAGCTCTTGCAGCACGCGGGGATGGGTCCCCGTCTTGCGTGTTTAGGGAGGATTGGAGAGGGAAGATCGCCACGGGGGCGCAGGAAAATAGTCCTATTTCTATCGAGTGACCAGTCGGAACGTTTGCTCCTGGCCTGCACAGGAGGTCTTATTCTCACTTGAGAGTTGAGCAGCGGCTTGGAGTGGTGAGTGATAGATTGCAACTGATACTGCGTGGACAATGGAATTGTAAGGGCTGCAGTCCAGGACGGAGGCGAGCTGCTGATGGAACGGAGAATGGATGACGGCTCCGAGGACGCGGCACCCTGTTCGGATTGCCGTTTTGGGGCAGCGAATGGCACTTGCATGGGGGGCTGGACGCTGGAGCGGGCGAGACAAAAGTGTCTTGGAAGTGGGTTGCGCCATCGATGTCAGTTTGCCAGGCACAGCAGACGCGACTTCGACAAGACTTTGTGTCTCTCTGCCTCTGCCTTGGTGTCTTGAGGAACTTCGCACTCCTTCCAGGCTCTAATAAGAAACACTGTGAGAAGGTATCAATATGTGGGGTGCGTGCTGATTCGAGACCACGGTCGGTGATGTCAACGGGTTTCATGGGCCCCGAAACAGGGTTTTTGACGTGTTGAGAGAATGAAGCCTGGGGCATCGACGGGTGACTGGGGGACGGAGATGAGAGTCTCGGTTGGCTTGTTGTATGGTTCTGCTGATGAACTGGGCTTAATGGTGGTTCGTGCGAACCTGTGGATAATACCATGCGAAAGATGGGAGAAAACGAAACGGACAAATGAGTTGGAGCGGTGGTTGCCTGTGTCAATACAGCAGATATGCACTGGCGCCATGATTGGGATGGGCCGGTGGTAGGAAAGCAACCCGCCAGCTCTACGAGTAGCACCTAGACAATGGGCGACTGGGAGGTGTGTTGGCCTGGGGCACTTGTGCGTCGTCGATGTTGCTGGTGCAGCACGGTACTTTGCGGTATTGGGGTTTGGCGAGAGCTTGGGAGCGAAGGCGACGTTCCTGTTGGCTCATGAGCTGTTTGAGCAATGCGTGGTCGAGTAAGGCAGCTGCAGTACCAACGATCCCCGAGACCCCGATCATGGTGACATTGTATGTATGGCTGCGGTGTCGTGTCCAGGGTTAATTGTTTGGACAACTGGAACCGTGTAGCGTAGACCAGGAAGACTTGGGTGCTGTGTCTTATCTCGTCCCATCGAGCAGGAAGTAGACGGAACAGCCACGGTCAGCGCTAACACTTGACACGATGCGTAGACTTGAAGAAACGCAAAAAGTGGACAAAGTCGGTCCCCTGCGATGTGTATGGAGCATGCTGCCCGAGGCCGCGATCCGGTTGGCTGGAGAAGTGATGGGCAGCTGGCGCCAGGCATACCGGCAACAGACGAGCAACCTCAAAATAAGGTGACTTGACTTTCTTTCGGGATTGTTGAGAGATGCGAGCCTGAAGGAAGGCCTGAGAGCCTTGGAGCCTGAGAGGTAAGGTAAGACGAGGTGAGGCAAGCAGCGAGGCGAGCCAGGCCATGCTGCAACCTAGCTCAACCGGTCAATGAGAGTGCTGGGCTGCAGGCGATGTGAATGCGCAAAGTTCGTTACGAAGTATGGGGCGGGCTTGCGTTTGCCGTTAGTCAACATTGGACCAGATGTCGACTGGATCTGACAAGGGGTGTTGTTTGGACCAAAACCTACCTGTAGAGAACAGAGACACTGTGTGTTGATGTTTCGAGATGACAATCAACAATGACGAGACCCGGTTGTGCTGCGCTCCGGAATCCACTGGCACAGTCGAGACTCGTGTCAACTTGGTAGGTTGATTTGTGGGCGGCCAGGCAGGTATTGCGCCATGGCTCGGCGGGATGATGGGACTCGACGGTTGAAAGTTGCGGTGGCTTGACATGAGGCAGTAAAGTTACCGAAACGATTTCCAACCGGCCACCTCTTTTCGCGATGGCTTTAATGAATAGCGGGAGCCACTAGGTGACTAGCCGATGTCCGTTTTCACATGAGATGGATTTGTTGGTGCAACATCCCCAGAAGCACATGTTCCGTGTTGGTGAAGAGTGTGAGATACGATAAGGATAGCGCGGCGACTATCAAGGTGGACTGGGCTGCTGGAGAGCGAGACAACAGATCGATGGATGGATGGATGCGTCCCTGAGTCCACCCGTCGATACAGCGGTCGAGTGGGCAAAGGTGTGCGTAGCGTGCCTGGGATCAGGCAAGTACCGGTACCTCGTCTTGGCTTGGAGGTGCGTTGAAACACCGCGTACCGTGAATCCGAAAGTCGGCAGGCAGACGGGAGCCGGTAGCAGCGCAGTAGCAGCGGACACCCTTATGCGTCAGGGCGTTCTGGCGTGCGTCTGGAAGGGCGGGTGGAATGGAATGGGTGGACTGTGGACTCATTCGACGTGCTCATTCGTCCATTTCGTCGGTGAGAGGGCTGCAGAGTTACTCCTGGTACTTGGATGAGGTGGAAGAATTGGGAGGTAAAGCAGCGGAGGCACTGTACGCTACCGCAGTCGGTACTCTCTCTACCTTACCTGCCTGGAAGTGTAAGTAGGTGGAGAGAGTTCCATCTGCAAAGGCTGTTACAGGGGAGAAGAGGGTCGCTGGAGTCATTCAAAGTGGTGCGACTGCGGCAGCAAGGTGAAAGGAAAGGTGACAGGCTCGGGGGTGAAGGCAAAGTGTGTGCATGGAGATGGAGATGGAGAAGGGAGAGATGGGGTCCGAAGACCGGGGTGTCTGTCGCGTCGACGACGTTATGATGAAATGTGTGCCTGCATCTCTGCCTCACTGCCTCACACTTCAGCATCCGTACTATGAAAGGTAAAGCAGAATCAGAATGGAAGGGACGAGCGGCCAGGCGAGAGGTGTTCCAGCAGCGAAAGTGTATCGCCGACGGTGCTACCTTACTGTGCTGCATACCGAAGGTGAGGTAAGGTAGGAGGGAAGGTAAGTACCTCTGTACCTCCCCAGGTGCTGCGCTGCACGGGGGAAGCTGCGCCTGACCTCGGGAACCCAGTGACATCCAGCGACACCCACGCGAGTGAGCGAGGAGGGTGAGGGTGAGGGTTGGTTTGAGATTGATGAGGAAAGAGGCTTGGACGACGGCATGGCTTCGAGGCGTTGCTGTTGCTTCATACTGCGCATAGGGCTTGAGAGAGGTATTCCATGGCAACGTGAGATGAGCAATAACAACACAAGAGAGAACAGACTGACGCTCGGCTCGGCTCAGCTCAGGTCTGCCTAGGGACCTACCCTTTTCTCTCTTGATCGTCAAGACCGGACCGTGGATACATACATACATACATACATACATACAGACAGACAGACGGTCTGGAGAGTTCCTTGAAGGTGCAGGCAGAGTGCAGACCAAGTGCCAGAAAATAGAGGTGCCAGGCCAGGGCAGATGCGCTGTCGGCGCTTTCCCAAACACGGAAGTTAGGCGAGTCCGGGGAGTGGACCTGCCTGGCAATCTGGATGCAAACACCGAAACGGCTTCCGAGATCTGTCACTGGTTTGACAACAGCAAGAGGACGGTAAAAAGGTACATGACTGGGATACAAAAGGAGATGGGCGGTATGGGCAGAAAGGGTGACAGAAAGAGGGAGAGAGAGAGAGAGAGAGAGACAGAGAGAAGACGGCAGGACAAAGAGACACAGACAGAGACAGAGACACCGACACCTGGGGCAACAGGACAGGACAGGGCAACTGGGCTGGGTAGGTAGATTGTTGCGAGTGTCTTATCGCGATACATGAGCCTTATCGCGCCATGATGGCATTTGAGTGCTGCAGCAGCCAATACCCCTACCTCTTCTACCTACCCACCTTGTCACCACCACCCTACAGTGTATGCACCACTGCGTAAGGTGCTGCGCGACCGAGACCGGACTTGTACAGGCTAGGTATCCCTCTCCAATCACATCCCCGCTCCATGGCCAGAAAGGCACCAAAGAGACCCCTGATCAGTGACCACGAGGATACGAGCGGGGCGGCCGCGATGCACCTGCATTGGCTGTTCCAGCGTCCGGAGCGGCAACACCACGACTGAGGCACAGAGATACGTATCCACCTTGGGTGAGGTACCGTAGGTAAGGTACCTTTACCAAGTACACTTCTGAGCAAGTACTTTACAATGGAAGCCGGGAAGTACATGGGCTGCTTCTCCACATCAACCGCTGCGCAGCGCATCACGAGCCCCGAACCCAAGGAACAGACGCCCAGGATAGGTCACCGTCGTCGCTTGTTGGATGTGGTCACTGGACGAGTCCCTCGCTCGCAATGCTTTGTATTGTTCTCACACCTCACCTTGGCCGAATCACATCACCCTCGACATGCTCATGCTGTTGCTGTTGCTGCCGCTCCCCCTTCTCTCGAACAATACACTCAACACCAGGCTTGCGGCAGCTGGTCCATTTCTACGTATCTGTAAACCCAGAATCCAGCATCTCGACTCACACAGCTAGCTTGCTTCGTCGTCGTCGTCGCCTGCTGTCCCACCCGCCGGCATCACATCGCATATCGCATATCGCATCCGCTATCCACATCCACCCACCGCACATCCCGACTTGACTTTCCGGGACCTGTTTGTCTCTCTGTCTGTCTGTCTGTCTGTTCGTGTTCGTTAGACCGCCCGACAAACACAGAGAGTCCTCATCATATCAGGACCACCACCACCACGACAGGCGACCGCAGCGACCGCATCTCGCGCTACCGTGCCGCTAAGTAAGATAGGCAGAGGGAGGTGCTACCCTTTATCGCATCGCATCAATCACACCCACTTCCACCTCCACGGGCCACACGCCGTGTCGTGAGGTGCACCGCTGCTGCACAAGGTGATCCACTCTGGACTCGCTATCTAATCGGCCTGATCCACTTCCACCTGGCTCCCCCATCCCATCCATCCCATCCATCCTCGTCACTTGTCTCTGTTCCTGCTGCTCCTGCTGCACCTGTCACTCTCCTCGGCGCGTCCCTTCTTCTACATCCTCTGCCCATCTTCTCGTCCACCTCTCCCTCTCTCTTCCTCTATCCTCGCCTTCAACTTCGACCTCGACCATTTTCTCCCCCCCTACCGGCCCTACCGCGCGCCCTTCCACACTCACGAAATCCCTCGACTTCTCTGCCCGTCTACTCTTCTCGGCTTGCCCTCGTGCGCCTACATCACCGATTTCCCGGACCCCGTTTGTACCGCTGCCGTTTGTCCTCTTCACTACACCACTCGCCTCTCCATCAGGGTACAAACAAAGTACAAACCACTGCGTCCTTGATAGCTCCGAGTCATTAGCTTGACCTTGGACCTTGCCTGACTCTTACTCCGAAAAGGTACACTCTTCCTCCAAACTCTCCAATACCTTGCTTTGAGAGCCTCAAACCGTTGGGTACTTCCCATGGGCCAAGCTAGCCTCCTGTTCTAACGCTCACCGTCCATTCGTATTAGTCACAACAGGACTCCTCGAGGCGTCTCCCACCTTCTCCCACATCGCCTCCGATCGCCTCTCTCTACATAACCTCATCCTCAAAGCCACTCGTCGGCCCGTCTTTGACCGTGGTCGACTTGCATCCAGTCCTCCACCTATCGACCGTGTTGTCGAGACGATACCGACGCCTTCCTGCACTCTCCGTACACGGACGCCACGACGGTCCCCGCTTCTACCCTTCGAACGCTTCCTCGACTCTGCATCGACCTGGTGTGCGTGCGCTCCCGACCTATCGGATAGCTGCCGCCTTGTCTACCGTCCCTGCCTACCTTACCGAAGCAACACATTCAGGGTTCTCGCCGCTGCTCGAAGCTCTGCCTACCTCTCTTGTTTCCGTCTCGCACTTGCCTTCTACACCCATTTAATCATCACAGATCCATCTACAGCATTCTCTCTTCCACGACCCTGTATGTGTACATGACGACGCCACCCGCCGCCGACGTCTTTCGCATAGCATAGGCCCCTCGGCCTGAACACACTCCGCCCGAAGTCGCCCCTGTTCTTGACAACTTCAACAGGCGATCAAAATGGCGGAGAGACTCCCAACTTCGTCCTCGTCAGGACGCAGGCGACGCGAAGCCGATGCCTCTATTGGGGATTTCGTTATTGGAGGAGAAATCGGCAAGGGCAGCTTTGCCCAGGTATACAGTGGTTACCACAAGGTTCGTGAGCTCCTCGCCTGTTGTCGAGGTCTCTGACAGCGCCTGTTTCTTTTGGTGCTGGTCGTTTGAATCCCCCGGTGACTCATAACTCGTCGATCTTGATGAGCTGACCATCATCCCTTGACAGAGCTCCAAAGCTACTGTAGCAATCAAGTCGGTCGAAATCGGACGCCTGAACAACAAGCTCAGAGAGAATCTGTATGGCGAGATTCAGATCCTCAAGACTCTGCGCCATCCTCATATCGTCGCTCTCCACGACTGTGTCGAGTCGGCAACACACATCAACCTCGTCATGGAATACTGTGAGCTTGGTGACCTGTCGCTCTTTATCAAGAAGAGGGACAAGCTAAGCACAAATCCTGCAACCCATGATATGGCGAGAAAGTATCCCGTCACTCCAAACTCAGGTCTGCACGAAGTCGTTACTCGCCACTTCTTGCAACAACTGGGTAGCGCTCTCAAGTTCCTGCGGGAGAGGAACTACGTCCACCGAGACGTCAAACCTCAGAACTTGCTTCTCTTACCATCACCCAGATTTAGAGAAGAACACTCGCGTCCAATCTTGACTGCCAGTCAGGACTCCTTGATTCCTAATGCCGGCTTGGCCTCTCTGCCGATGCTGAAGCTCGCAGATTTCGGTTTCGCTCGGGTTTTGCCATCTACTTCGCTTGCGGATACTCTTTGCGGGTCGCCACTGTACATGGCCCCTGAAATTCTCCGTTACGAGCGATACGATGCCAAGGCCGATCTTTGGTCGGTTGGTACGGTGTTGTACGAGATGATCACCGGACGTCCTCCTTTCCGGGCTAGAAACCACGTCGAGTTGCTCCGGAAGATCGAAAGCGCCGAGGATCGGGTTAAGTACCCGAAAGATCTTGTTGTCAGCAAGGAACTCGTCAAGCTCATCAGCAAACTCCTGACAAGGGCACCTGTCGAGCGCATGAGATTCGAAGACTTCTTCAATGATCCGATCGTAGTCGGCCCCATTCCAGGAGTGGTTGAGGACGACATTCCAAAGCCAGAGGTTAAACCCTCCAGAGATCTTCGATCCCTTGGCAGGTCCGACTCGACGTCTTCGTTGTCCCGCCGATTATCCTTGCGCCGTCAAACTGAGAATGAATCTTTACGTGAGGAAGGTGAATCGCCAAGGTCGCCCCGTGAGAAACCCTTGAGATCTCCTAAGTTGTCAGGTCCGAGTGAAGGCCGCGCTCAGCAAACTGCCGATGCAACAGCCCGTGTAAGCCTGTCACCAGGACAGGAAACCGGGGATGGACTTGGAATTCGACGTCCCGCTATGCCGCAACCCTCAACCTCAGCACCTGCTCGTCCACACAGGCTGTCCAATGCAGCCATCAACCGACCTGCCGCTCGCGCATCTGCGTCGCCTCCAACCTCTTATCTCAATGAGAGAAAACTTCGTCCGGTCACGGAGAGAAGTATGACGGAGCAAGAAAAGGCGGCCCAGGATGTTGCCTTTGAAAGAGACTACGTTGTCGTTGAGAAGAAGCACGTGGAGGTGAACGCCTTTGCAGATGAGATGGCGGCTAATCCACGCTTGACTTCTCTCTCACCCAAGACTGGGCAGATGATCCGTCGCGCTACACAACAGGGTCCTCCGACTTCGACCACCGGCGCAGGCCGCGTACAGCCTTCAAATGCCGTGCAGATCGCCTCAGGCAAGGGACGCCACGATCGTCGTGACTCTTACGACAGCAAGAACTTCTCGGCAAGCCCCACGACTCAAGGATTCATTGCCAAGGCGATTTCGGATGCCAGTGTTCGTCTGTTCGGCTTCAAGGTTCCACAACATGTTCTGGGCGGCAAGGGTGCATCTCCGCCTCTCTACAGCCCATTCCCCGCGTACCCGACACCATCGGGTCCCGTTGGGCTAATTGGTGACGGCAAGCAGAGCGCACCGGTTGACGAAGATGCACGAGCTGTGAAACTGATTCAAGATTTCGCCCATCGCAGTGACTGCGTCTATGGATTTGCCGAGGTGAAGTACAAGCAACTTTTCCCGCTCGCCCCCTCAATGGATCACGGCCTTGGTGGCGCGCCTGCCGACCAGTTGACGGGAGAGGAGGACGGGCTCACCATTGAGGCCGAAGTCCTTCTCTCGGAAGAGGCCCTGGTTCTTTACGTCAAAGCTTTGACGCTGCTTGCCAGGGCCATGGACGTTGCAAGTCTCTGGTGGTCGCGAAAGACTCGCGGTGACTCCACGGGCGTTGCTGCTGCTGAGGTTTCCAAGGAGAGCCTTGCACAACGCATCAACTCTACCGTACAATGGGTCCGGGGCCGCTTTAACGAAGTCTTGGAGAAGACGGAGGTCGTCCGCCTCAAGCTTATTGCCGTCCAGCAGAAGCTCCCCGATGATCACCCTAGCCACCCCAGCAACCACGGGGGAGAGTCTGCTTCCTCGACCGCGTCCGGCACGAGGGATGTCTACCTCACACCCGGTATCAGCGCGGAGAAGCTTATGTACGACCGAGCCTTGGAGATGAGTCGTACGGCGGCCATTGATGAGATCACAAACGAGAACCTTGAAGGTTGCGTTACCTACTACGTCACTGCCATTCGTATGCTTGAGGCTGTCCTAGACAATGATGAGGACACGGTTAAGCGAAGGTACTCCGCCTCGAGCAAGGAGCTTGTCCGAGAGGAGGTATCTAGCGATCTGGACAGTGACGACCAACAGGTTGTCAATCGAAGTAAGTGTCTTTGCTATTGTCACTACGATCCACCAGCAAGCTAACAGCCCGCAGTGATTCAAATGATTACTGGACGTCTGTCGACCGTCCGTAAGAAGATGGCGATGATTGCCGAGGCATCGCGATCTCAACAGGCTATGCAGCTTCCAGTTCGGAAGCGAAGTGGCGACGTTACGCCGCGCAGCGTGCCTTCATATGCTTCTTAAAGGGAAGCTGGCACCAATCGGAGCATGGCTCACATTGACTGGAACGACTTTTAAAACAACACATTCTGCCTCGCGGCCACGAACTTTTACTTCTGCTTTACATGGGCCTGGAGGATTCCTGTGACACGAATATCGGACGGCAAGAGAATTCGGACAGGAGAACGGGTCAGACTTTTCATGCATCGGCGTTGGGGAAGGCAAACCGGCATATCATCAGTTCCGACCAATTTTTTTCATCAAGGCCTGTTTTTTTAACTTCCTATTATCTCCATTGGCGTTGGGAATTTGCAAACTGCGAGGGTTTCTTCCGCAGCCACGGAACTGTCACGGTGGTTCCCTTTTTGGCGTCCGCACGAGGGCAGGGAAGGGAAAACA
The DNA here is from genome assembly GCA_027406005.1 of Colletotrichum horii. Taxonomy (NCBI): domain Eukaryota; kingdom Fungi; phylum Ascomycota; class Sordariomycetes; order Glomerellales; family Glomerellaceae; genus Colletotrichum; species Colletotrichum horii. Next base: position 2,411,856 of record JANVYB010000001.1, on the reverse strand, counting down.
CAGTACCTTGAACCGGCATAGCAGCTTGGCTTTCATTGTGTTCTTCTCGTCACGCCAGGATGGCCACGGAAGGATGATGACAAGGTTACGGCCGTCCTGCTGAGAGGCGGTACGTTGGACACTAACGGATGAATGTTGCATACCCTTTGAGGTTTTGCTCGCAGACACTGAATCTGCTTTCTTTTCTAGTTGTGTCAAAAATGAGAAAATATTTCAGCCACTTTCTATCCGTGACGAATCTTGTGTAAAGCCACCAGTTCATCATTTGCCACGTCTGGCAGGTGAGTGGCACTATCTTAACAACCATAATCAAATGGAAGTCGACTAACACTGAAGTATCAGCTAGGCCACTGACCAAGGTAGGATTGCGCTATGCCTAGACCCCGCAAAACAGGGATCCCAGGTACGCCGGAATGTCTGCCGGCGTCGGAGGTGAGCGAGAGTGGATCTCATCACCCTAGAGCCGACCTCATGCGCCCCGGATAACGCAGACAAGTTCATGTCTTGCTGAATGTTTCACTGATACCCATTTGCATCTCTTGAACTTCCGTGTTGTGCCACCTGTAGACAGATCCCAGGTTGAGGAGTCAAAAGGTATCGAAGCCTCAAGATGCCGGTTGGGCAGCGGAGGTCCAACGTCCGGCGGAGCAACGTAACAGCCTGTCATCGATGCAAGTCTCGCAAGCAGAGGTGCGACCAGAACATCCCGGCGTGCTCCAACTGCGAGCGCGCCGGCGTGGAGTGTGTGGGCACCGACATTGATGGCCGAGTGGCGCCCAGAAGGTCCGCCTTTTTCCCTGTCCGGCGCACACCTCCGGAAACACTATTCCGTTGCCACGTAGCTAACCAGACCGGCGCATCAGCTACATCAAGAGCTTGGAGGATCGCATCGCCCAGCTGGAGACACAGTTGATGTCACACGGTCTGCGGGACCAGAGCCATGATACCCCAACCTCCGTGGACTTCTCGGCGGTCGTCACTCATGGCGTATCCAACTCGCCCTCGTCGCAAGGGCATAATAGCCAGGCGGACGAGGACCTCGTCGGTCAGATTGTCCTCGACTCACTCCGGGCAGACCACTTCTCCAGTGCGATAGCAAACCACAATGGCCTCTCGCTGCTCAACTCTCTGCTGTCGGGCCCCATCACCAAAGTCTCGCGGCCCGGGCTCAAATCAGACCACCGCACCCTCTTCGAGGATCTGCCGTACGAGACGCGGATAGACATGCCGCGGGGCGAGGCCGCCAGCCGGCTCATAGACACATACTTTGAGCACTGCGACTTCTTCTCCCCCATCCTCCCGTCGAAGGAGCATCTGGCCGCAATGATGGAGCCCCTGTACGACGCTGCTGTGAACCTACCGCCCAGTAGCAGTCGTTCGGTCTCAAAGGCGAAGTTCAGGGCATCCATGATCTTCGCCACGGCGATCCTCCTCATCAACAGGACGGACCCGTCGGTGCCCGTGGAGAGGTCTCACGTGTACTTCGCCGCCGCCATGCACATGCTCTCCCAGGACCCGGCCGCCGTCTGCACCGGCGACCTCGACCACCTCGTCGACCTGCTCCTAATCGTGCAGTACTGCTGCTTCAGCCCGAACCTCGCCGCCGCGTGGCACTTCCTCGGCCTCGCGACCCGCCTCGCCGTCGAGCTGGGCCTCCACAACGAACGGCAACAACGACAACACGGCGCCGCTGTCGCTCTGGACCCGACCCTGGTCGAGGAGCGGCGCTGGGTCTTCTGGGCGACGTACACCTTCGAGCGCAACCTTTGCGCCATATTAGGTCGTCCCTTCTCCATCCCGGACGAAGCCATTGAGACCCCGCTGCCCCCGGAGCCTCTCGGCAACCCGCAACGGGCGCAGGCGCTGCACCTGCTCAAGGCACGGCGCTTCGAGTCCGAGATCTACGCGACGCTGCGGCAGCGGCAGCCCGCCGGCGCGCCGTTGGACAAGCCCGCCTGGCGCGCGAGCATCACCGTCCGGCTGCGCGAGTGGTTCGCGTCCGTCCCGCCGCTGGACCACGCGAGCGGCAGCGGCAGCCAGCTGATGCCGCAGCAGATCTTTGGCGGCTTCTTCCACAACGCGTTCGTGAACATATACTACCCGTCGCAGCACTTCCCGGACCTGAGCGCGGCGGACGTGGGCGCGCTGGCGCGGCATGCGGCGGAGAGCGTCGCGTGCTACAAGAAGTCGTTCCGGTCGCGGGAGCTGCGGTTCTACTGGCGCTGTATCCATAGCCTGTTCAAGGCGGGCGTGGCGCTGGTATACTGCATCCGTGTGGTGACGACTCTCCATCCGCAGCATCAGCAGGGAGAGGGGGAGGAGATCAATGTGCCGAATCTGGTTGATACGGTCAACGACTGCTCGTCCATCATCTGGGCCATGGTCGAGCGGTACCCGCAGGGCCAGGCGTACCGGGACGTGTTTGAGAGTCTGGTCAACTCGGTCCTGGGCAAGGACGGCGGCGACCAGATGCAGCAGCAGCAGCAGCAGCCCTCCTTGGTTCAGCAGCCGGCGAGTTGCGGTGACGAGCAGGATCCTTCAATCTTTGACTCGTTGTTCGCGGCGGCTTCGGAGGATACGGATCTGCCGTTTACCGCGATCGAGGCGCTGTCTTGGGGGTTCGCGCAGCCGTCTCCTGCTGGGTGAGGTTTGATTGGCTTTTGCCGGCTCGCTGTACCCTGGTATTCACATCTCATCCGGACAGGGTGATTACAAGGTAATCAAGAGACAGCAGCGGGGCTGTACCAAGTCAATTGTTTTGAGGTGCTTGGATGATGGTGTCAAAGACATTGAGACGCCAAAAACCCTGGGGCTAGGGTTGAGGACAGCCCAAGCATGTCACAGCAGGGAAGATGATGACGATACGGATTGAGACAGAGTGTGCGAGAGCCAGGAGTTCACGTTTATGTATGAGATGGGAGGGAAAGCTGAAGAGAAGGGGGGAAGCTGTACCTGAGTCGTCTTACACGGTTTGCCCAGGAGACAGGCCAGTGTTCAACTGAGGGTCATCGTCGGTATTTGGATGATGAGGGCACACTACTAGCATGTCTCGAACACATCATCCTCGGCATCATCCCTCTTTACATTGACCCTCTTCGGCAAAAGCCTCTTCCAGTACACCTCCTCCTCCTCCTCCACTTCATCCACAACCGCCTCACAGGGCTTCGGCAACGCCCACCCCTTCACGTCCCCTTCTCCAACAACCACCCCGCAAACATCCCTCCTCTTCCCGCGCTTCCCCTCCGCCATCAAATCACCAGCCAACCTCGCCGCATCCGCCCCTTCGACGCCTCCCGTCTCCGCCGCAATCCAATCGCCCGCCTGCGCCCCGGAGATCTCGTCCCTGCCCCAGTCCGCATCCTCGAGCGGCCTCCGCACCAGGCACACGCCGCCGACGCGCCTGCAGCGGCCGCACGGCCCGGACGGCTTGATCCTCTGCTCGGCGGTGAAGAACTCGCACCGGGCGCCGGCGAGGGCGCACTGCAGGCACTTGCCTGGCGTGCACTCACGGTAGACTACTGGCGGTGGGGGTACGCGGGCGGAGGGGCTTGACGGGGAGAGCAGGGGAAGGCCGTTGCGGTATTGGAGTTTTGGGCGGATGGGCGGTGGTCGTGGCTTGGATGTGCGCTGGGCTTCGTCAGCTTGGGAGGTTTCCATGATGTTGGTTGGCATATGGGACGAAGTTGGTCTATGTTTGATTCGCACGAGTTGAACCAGCCGGAAGGGCCGTTCCTCAAAAGTCTTAAAAGGTTGTGAGGGAGATGGGACATTGACTTTGCTGATGGCATTGCTGTCAGTCTCCAGCAGATATGTTCAAACATGGGAACATATGGTCGTAAGCCAGATCCCATGTGTTTTGATGACCACCGAACAATTTCATTTTATTTGAACCAAACAAAGAGAGAACAGTAATAATGAACCTCCTAGACCAATGTGTTGTTAACCTTCATCAGCCTCCGTTGTTCAAAGCTGTCATTGACATGATCGGCTTTGATATGCTAGGCATTCTCACGTGGTTTTCCGGCCCCTGGATTGAAACTACGAACCCACGTTTACAAAGAAGCCGATAACATGAGTGCCAAACGACACCGCAGAAGAGGAGGTGACGGCTTCAACTTGAGGAGGACTTGAATTTCCTCTAGGTTAAGCCAAAGCACTCCCTGGATCGTATTGTTCGGACCACGTCATTTCCCAGACCCAAGAATATCACACAATATTTCATGTTAACTTAGAATGCATGCCTTTACTTAGGATATGCAGCTATCGCGCTGTCATCGCGATGCTAGCCCGAGTGTGAAGATACTATGTCATACAAGCACCAAGCACGGTCATCACCTTCCCAAAATCCTCCCAGGCATCGAGGTCTTATGGCAGTAACGTGGGTCTATTTACAGCAGCAATGATGATCAACCTGACCAGATCCAAACAAAGCTGAACGTTCTGCAAAGTGGCTCCGGAGCTCAGCTACTAAAGTGTTGCATTGGGGGCGAAGCCGTAGGGCAGCTCCAACTAGGCCCCTTGCTTCAAGTCCAGGATCAATCCGGTAATCTTCCCCAACTTGCCCAAGGTCATGATGTGGAGGCTTTTTTGATTTACCGTGGAGAATTTGCTTGAAAGTTGCTGCCTGCGTGCACAGGGAGTCGCAGTAAGACAACCGCAGATCGCTTGTTGGGGTCTCAAAGCTTGTTCCGTTGCTGCCTTGCAGATCATTGGCTTGGTTGAGCGAGCATGTTACATCGAAACTCGGGAACGATGCAGGTAAGAATATTCCGATTGAGGATGAATGCACGTCTAAAAAAAAGTCGGAAGAACTCAATGTGGTATGTACCACAGTTAGTGGTGCGTGATACGACTGCTGCGGTGGTTTATTGCGATTGGGTCGGGCGATATGTCCGGGCTTGCGAAACCATCGAGGAGAAGCACTGTTTTCTGCCTCAACCGTGAGATATGTCTTGAGGCCGACCAATGTTCATGTTTGTGAAATTGGCGCTGGTCTCGGAATCTCGCGATCCTTGGCAGCAAAGCATGGCCCGTCAGACATGGCCTAAAAGCTTGCACCGCAAGCTTGCCAAGACGTGAATAAGCCCGCCAGGATTTAGTTGCAACATCACCTCAGCCCTTTTTCAATAAGCGGGCCGGTAGATCATCGAATCCTTCAGGATGCAATTGTGACCGCGGCTTGGCAAGATCAACCATGAGGCGGTGCACTGTGCCGCGCGATGATCGACAATGGACGAGATGATCCATTTCTCACGACAACCTCAGCTAAAATGTATGTGATCATGGATCATGAGCAAAACGGAAGATTCACGAACTTGAAAATGCTATAAAAGTGTTGACCTCGTCTCTTCCTTTCCCGTCTCGACAATCCACACACAACATCAAACAAGTCAGAACCCAAAGCCCAGCAATATTCTTTCCACTCCATCTCATCACCACTTTACATCATGAAGACCTTCAACCTCCTCACCACTCTCTTGGCCGGTGTCTCCGCAGTCTCCGCGGCAGCCCTGCCGAGCGCCATAGACGCCCGCGAAGTCGCCGATGGTTTCTATCAGGTTTCCACCGACGAGTCCGGCAACACAAAGACCACTTTCAAGCCCTGGGATGAGGTTGTTACAACCTCCGTCAGAGAGCGGTCGCCCCTTGAGAAGCGCAGGGAGGCCTGCGGCCCCGGGTCCGTCAGCACCGGCGAAGCGGACGACGCCAATACCTGCCTGATCAATGGCTTCAGCGGGGACAACGTGTACTTGGAGAAGAATTCCTGGTCATACGTAGGTTTCCCAATCTTACTGTCCTTAATGGTTTCCCCTGAGACCTGTCTCTTGGTGGGCCTATGACGGGAAATGGCAACAGACTAACTCAGATTACAGTGCGTTCGCGGCAACGTTGTCTCCTTCATCTGCCCTTACAGCCAAGGATACAAGGGCAAGGCGGACATCAAGGGGACTTGGTCTTATGTCAAGGGACACTGCGGGCCGAGCAAGATGGGCTACGCGCAGGTCTCCAACGGCGTTGGTGACTGGACGGCCGGGTATGCTACCAAGGATGATCATTTCTGCACTGCGGACTTCAAGGTTGGATCTTAAACATGTCTTCCCCCTTTCCCTCGTTGCATATAGAAAGATGTGTTTCCTCCTCGTCTGGTTGAAGATGCCACTAGCAGGATACATCATTAGCCACATTGTATGTAGTCAGTTGAATGCTCGTCACAATCCACCATGGTATGGTTTTCTAAACATGCAGAATGAACACAAGAGATACAGTGCGTTGTTCTATAATGCCCGTTTCCAAATTTATTTTGCTCCAGACCCTGTCCCAAAACGCCGAATAAACGTCAGCTTCATTCATCTTCATCTTCATAATCAGCATCGGCAGCATCATCGTTATCCTCCTCCACTTCCGTTTCCTCATCCTTAGCTCGCTGCTGCAACTGCGCTGCCCACTTCCTCCCCCCTAGATTTTCTTTTCTGGCCATCCGAATTACTTTGGCTTCAACTGACTTATCGGTCCTACCCAATCTGTTTCCTATCTCGACAAAATCCTTTCCAGCAGCAAGCATCTCTTTCACAGTAGCAACTTCGTCTCTGTGCCACATCTTCTGCCGTCTACCCCCTGGCAGACGATTCAAAGGACCCAGCACCTGGGCGGGTGCTCCAGTGCCCTGGGGGTTGTTGTTGATGAACTCCCGGATCGCATGCAGACGGTTTTCCTGGCTTAGAGCTTGATCCTCGGTCCACAGGCAGCCGTTGGTGCCGCTGGTGCAGTGGTAGCCCGCCCACAGCGAGGGGTCGAGGACGGGCACGCGGGCGTCGGCGCGGTGAGCGATGAAGCGCTGCAGGCCGCCCATCATAGCGTTGGAGAGGTTGTGCGTGGTGACGGAGATGATGTTGTCGCAGCCGGGGCAGCGGGCGATGGGCCCGTACTCGGGGTCGTTGCCGGTCGTGAAGCGCGTGGTTACGTTGTAGGCGCAGCCGGGCGTCGGGCAACAGTGGCCGATGGCCAGGGCTCGGTCGTGGGGGAGGGGGAGGGATTCACGGAAGATAAGGCCCGCGTGGTTGGCTTCGTAGTTGGCTGACTTGATGTCTTGGGTCAGGGAGAATTGGCATGCTTCGCCGGCGTCGGCGGATTGGTGTGAAATTGGCTGGCGGCAGGAGGCGCAGAAATACTTGATGTTGAGGCACATTGTTAGTTGTGAGGTCTGTTTTGTCTTGTTAATAATGATGGGTTTCTGGTTAAATTGGGTTGGTGGTCAAATTGTCGCAACTACGGACTCGTTGATATCTATAAGTATACGTGAATCTCGCAGCGGCTTGCCTTAACAATGGAGGCGGTTCTCTTGACAATCAGCGAGAATGAACGGTGAACATTATCAGCTGTTGACTTGACCAATGCCGCTATGTTCTTGCTTTATCTTGAATTATTCATTCAGGGAGGTTCGACGGACTCGACAAAAACTCGATTATGGGTGTTCCGCAAAATATCAGAAAGAATTCGGATACTTTCTCCAAGCTGTGCCCTGTTTGTATACTATGAAAGCAGTCTGTACAAAGATGATCAAAGATCAAAGCGCTTCTCGCTCACAACGCCATTGTTCTCATCCGAGCTGGTCTGGGTCTTGCGGTTGGCCCTCCAGTAAGTGTACATCAACGCCAAAGTGTTGGGGATAGAAGCTCCGTACAACAAAAGAATTGCGAGAAAAGCCTTTGGATACCTCGGGGCGTCAGACTCTTGGAAAAGCTTCTGCCCGGCTAGGCCACCGAGATTGCTTCCCATCACCGCCATCGCCAACCCGACGCTGCGATTGCTAGGCTTGGTCGAGTTGATGTTCAACCAAGCATCGTTGATCGCTTGCGAAAGTGCGTTGCCCCCGGTGAGCAGCATGAAGAGTGCATACTGCACCCATCTGTTGGATCCAACCGGCAGCCCGCACAGCGCGCCGGAGAAGGCGATGGACCAGACGAAAGCCACAATGCACCAAGGTCCGCGCAGCTGAGTCTTGTCTGACGCGAACGACAGCGTGTACGACAAGATGATTACGAGCACATTACCGACGGCGTTGAGCAGGTTGGCGTTGGTCTTGGAGAAGCCGAGGCTCTTGATGATCGTGGGCCCGTAGATGGCGAGGCCACCCTTGGGGGTGAGACTGAGAATGTTGAGAAACATGTGCAGCCAGAGGCGCAGGTCGACGAAGGCTTCGCGGAGGCTTTTCAAGGTGATTTCGGCCTTGTCTGCGCCCTTGGAGTCGTCGCCAAGGAGGATGCGGGTGCTGAGGATGGTGCGTTCGCGGTCGGTGAAGAGGTCGAAGCGGCCGTGGATGGGGCGCGTGTGCTTTGGGCTGCGGGGAAGGAAGAGGACGTAGCCGAAGAAGATGAGGAGGGTGAATATGCCCTCGACTAACATCATTGTTAGACCTGGGTGTGTAGAAAAAAGAATGGCTTGGGGGGAATCGACTTACTAACAAAGAGCCACTGCCATCCGGCGAGCCCTCCCTTACCGCCCATTTGCAGTATTCCTGCGGCGATCAAGGAACCAGTCGCGGCGGCTGAATAGTTGCCAAAGTAGAATATTGATGTTCTCAGCGCCAGATCGTCTCTCTTGTAGAACAACGCCAGCATGTACTGAACTCCGGGGATGAAGCCTCCCTCAAACAGCCCCAAAAGCATTCTCGTTGCGTAGAAGGAGTGGACATTGGTGCACCAAGCTTGCATTAGAGCGATCGTGCCCCAGATGGCGACCTGCAGAGTGAGCCAGACCGGGGCGCCGACTCTCTGCAGAATCAGGTTGGAGGGGATTTCTGCAATCACGATACCGGCCAGCATAAGCTGGTTGCCAATGTTAACTTGGTTGTTGGTGATGCCGAGGTCTTGCGTGAGGGTGTCGGTGAGGGCGTTGCTGATGTTGGTTCGGTCGAGTTGGAGGACGAAGAAGCCGACGACGAGGAGGGGCATGAGATACCAGTCGAGTCTTTGGTTGAGCTGCTGTCAGTGGTGGCATCGATTGAAAGAGGTGCTAGAGACTGACTTTCTGACGACGGCCTTTTCTTCATCTTGAGTCCACGACTCGCCCTCGGATGGGCTGTGGTTGGACGGGTCGTAGACGACAGTGTCGGCTTTCTTCTCTTCCTCCATGGTAACGGCAGACCAGTCCATGCAGTTCAGGGTATCAAGATGAGATGGGAGAATCTTAAATTAATGACCCTCGCTGGGTGATGTCAAAGATATACCCAGGCAGGCGCTTGGCTGCACGCGATCAACGGAAAACATGTCCCTGGCCGCTGTTCCACGGCCCCGGCGTGGCCATGGTACAATCCGAATCAGCGATTGCGCAATTGGCTTCCATAGAAGTGATCATGGAGTTGAGCGACGGAGATATGATTGTGTTGATCCACATTGGTGAGAGGAGGGGAAGTCGTCGGAATTGAGCGTCGGAGGTCAGCGAAGCTGATCGGTTGTGGCACCGACACCTGCGAGTCGAGCGCCAAACAGCAAAATTACCGACTGACCTTAGATGAGATAGAAAGACTCAAAGAAGGAACAATTGAAGCATATAATCCAATCAGAAAGACTTCACTGTGTTTTCACAATTTCAGCGTTGTCAAAGTTCAGGAATAGTACGCCAAGGCCGGAGGCCACTTACACGATTAGGATTCAATTCGCTGTTCTGCCTTTTGAACCGCAGGTAAATTTGATATCCATCTATAAAATAATACCAATGATAATAAGCACAATCAGATATCATGTCGTCCCATCAAGACTGAGAAAAAAGACCCTTGTTACTAGGTATCTAGAGATTAGCCAGCAAGACTGATTGCCCGACCAGCGGGGGCCAGGCGGAGCTGCCGATCTCGGCCCCGGTCCAGGGTCTACTAGACTCTCGGGTCAGAGACTGGGTGGAAAAACATGTGGGATTTACTGTCCAACGCACTTCCACTGGTGAATTTGATTGGAAAAAGAGGGCGTGCGCACGAATGATTGAATATCTTAGCGTCTTGAGGTGACGTTGAAGTTGAGTTGCTGACGGAGCGGAGCTATGCCGCCGCCAGTTCGCCGATGACTTCATCAGTGGGGTTCTGATACGAGTAGGATCGCGTGGGGGAGCTCTCAACCCGCCGTCTGAGCTGTCATCTCAACCACCTTCCAATTTTAGAACCTAGACTCAGTTACATTCATCGAAGGCTGTTCTAGAACTTCTGTCAACACACCTAAACCAGTCCCGCAAATTGTGTACATTATCAGACCAACAGCCACCCCATCAGTGTCAGCGCAATCTTAACCCCGAGGACACCCCGCAGTCATCCATCCGTGGTTACACAAGCCAGTGACACAACATCAAAGGTCACATCATCAACTGCCCCCTACCGCCAAGATGCCGCCTCCGCCAGATCTATCCCATCACATCCTCGCCGAATCCGTCTCCAAACAAATCTTCCAGACACAGATCCTCCCTGCCGACCTGCCCGCCACACTAGCCCCGCACCCCACCCGAGCCCGGCCCTTGGCGGTGCTCATCGTCGGCCAAACCGGCGCCGGCAAAACCCGCACCGCCCCGGCCGTCCTCTCCGCTATGAACCGCATCAACCCCCCGGCGCACTTCATCGCAGACGTCTACAAGGCCCACCACCCATCCTATCTGACCCTCATCTCCTCTCCTCACCCCGCGCACGCGTCGCCCGCCACAGGCCCAGACGCGCGCAAATGGCTCGCCATGGCCGCCGCGGAGGCCATCTCCCGCAAGCTGGACGTGCTCTTGGAGAGCGCGTGTCGGCACCCAGACGACTTCCGCGACCTGGCGAGAATGTTTGGAGAGGCGGGCTACCGCGTCGAGGTCGTGGTGATGGCTGTCCCCGCGGCGCTGAGTCGGTTGGGGATCCTGCACCGGTTCTATGAGAAATTGCCGGAGGCCGGAAGCGGCAATCTGCCCATCAGGCTAACGCCGGTCAAGATTCATGATGACTCATACGCTGGGCTGATGAGTGTTGCGGAGTGGATTGATGAGGTGGACTACGTTGACCGGGTGCTGGTTGTGAGGCGAGGAAACATGGTTGCTTTCTCTGATGATAAGACGGAGACAGGTAAGCTAAGTGGCAAGGTTGCGGAGGCATTAAGAAGGGAGAGGGAAAGACCGCTCACCGCGGAGGAGAGAAAGGTTGCCGTGGTGGATCTGGAAAAGTTAGAAGCCCGAGATGGGACGTTGGCGGAGGATGTGAAAGGTTTGTTTGAGCCGTTACTCAGAGCAGAAGAGCAGGGATGCCCGGAGCTGCTACCGTTAGAGTTTCCGCCCAGCACAAGGAAAGATGCTCTGCTTACTCTGGGCGAGATATGAGGACATATCCGAACATGGGTGCGCAGCCTTTCAAGTTGGCCAAGCTCAGATACCAAGGCAGTGCTCCGGCTATCAAGATGTGGACCGAAAGACAGACAACCTCAGATAGATTGTCCTCATTTTGCTACCGTAGTATGGATCTCTCATTTGCGCTAGACACAAATCGAGACTGCCCGTCAGATGGCAATTCAAAAGCTGAAAGCCCTATTCCTTTGAGTAATAGTACCTAATGACATGTCATGTATGCTCATACTCGCTAAGCAGTCTGTTCCAACAGCAGGGAACTGTTGTCATTTTTGCGCCCGACAATATTGACTTTACACATCATAATCAAGATTTTGAATTCAATGCACATGGGTTGCCATTGAGGGATGCAGCAGCCGCAGCACACTATGGGAAGGGGGGCTTGATGTTATTTGGACCTGCCCGGCCGCTATCGGCTTGTGTCGGCAGGTATCCACCAGCTCCGGAAGGCACCACCCACGCCGGTTGCCCACCCGGAAGGTAGCGGCTTCCGTGCGGGGTACCTGACAGGTGTGCCGGCAGGTTCGACGTTGGTCCAAGCTCCACGCAGCGGGCAGGCCCTGGGCAAGCGAGGGGCACGAATTGGAAGTGGAGCTGCGTGAGGTCACACCAACCTTCCAGAAGCCCCGCGTAAATCGGTCCACGTGACGCAAAAGGGTTGTCTGCCCTACAGAGCTCGACCACTAAAACTTCCCCGACAGGCCTGGCCCTCCAGACGAACATCATCACCAACACCTCTCATCTCAAAGGACAAGTAAGTGCAGCGCCCCCCACCCCGCGGTCATCGGCACGACGGCGGCGCAGAGCTCGCGAAGCAGCCTGCGCTCCTGTCGGCCGTCCGATTGGCCTGGGTCGCATTTCGCTGGCGACAAGGACTAACCGGTCACCAGCTTCGTGGTCACGATGAGAGCCAAGTGGAGAAAGAAGCGCGTTCGCCGTCTCAAGCGCAAGAGAAGAAAGATGAGGGCTCGCTCGTAAGTTGCCCGACACATCGCCCTCGCGAAGCTGTCTGTCTAACGTCCCTTCTAGCAAATAAACAACTCGCACCCTCCCCTCGACCATGACCATCTTCTGAGATGACGACACAAAAAACCATCACGCGATGCGCACAACGGAATTGCACTCGCCAGCTTCTGTCACCAGCGACTCAGTCTGTCTCGTTCACCGGGACGTCTACATTCACACTACGAATTGGAACTATGGGACTTGGGGTCATGACGATGATCAGGCACGCACTTCCGGCGGCCTTGATGAGGATTTGATGAAGAATGGACCTGCCAATTGCGGTCGGGATGACTTTACGATGAGGATGCAGTGTTTTAGGACAGCTGAAACTACGATGTCACAATGACTTCGAACACAATCAATCATCAGTGAAACCACACCACACCTCTTTTGCTTGACTTCGTGAATTTTTTTGACAAGTGTTGCATCTGTCCGCCGTGAGTGTTTCGAGTCTCGCGGTACGAGTTACCTTTCGTCTTCATCCGTCGTGATTGAAGCCTTCGAGCTGCCCGTTTGCGATTGCGATCACAGCCATGGCTGTCGGACCTCATCCTCAACATTGCGCTCGTCTCCTTGAGCGGTGCCTCTAGTACACTAATACAAGAACATCAGATCCATACATATGCCATTGATGATAATGCCTAACAGCAATGTTCGGCATCAATTTCTTCTCGCGTGAGCTGCATTTTTCGTCAATTGAGTGCGCAGAGCTGTGACGTTTGAGCTCCAAGTGGGGTACCTAGGCGCATGCGCCGCAAACTGTAGCGTCCAGCTTGTTCCGCTAAAATCCACACCGCCTGCCTGTCAAGGTGGTCGCACGGATAAACGCCGGTTTGCCGACAAGGGACTTTTTTTTTCTCCCTGGGACAGGCGTACAGAAAATTTCCAGCCGACTCGCAAGCCCACCACCCGACGTCCAACTACCACCGGCCATTGCCCGCCAGCACCCAGAGACAGTAGAGACGATGGCGGACGCCAACGGAAGAAAGAGAAAGAGGGACGGCGACGCCGCCGCCGTCAAGTCAAAAAAGAAGCAGGCCACCGAGATGCCGTCAAAATTCACGATCTCTTCGGTTTCACAGGCCAAGCTCTGCCCACCAGTCGTTGGTACGACTTTCCTGCGTTGCGCTGTGCTCCCAGTTGCTGACACTTTGCAGCCTCTTCCCCCGGCATTCGGATACCCAAGAACGTTCCTTTCACCCCATACGTCAAGTCAGACATTCAATTGTCAGGCAGGCGCAAACAGAAGACCCCGGTAGTAGCGCAGGACCTCCTTCTGCACTCGAATACTCACCAGACGATGGACTACACGGCCAGAGAAGACGGCAACGGCGACTCTGTGCAGTCGTTGAAGCACTATGTTGGGGTCTTTGACCCGAAAACAGGCAAGCTGGAAGTGGTAGAGGCCAAGAAGATGGTTGTTCGTGGCACAGCCAGAGCCAAGCAGGCCTCGGATGAGGCGATGACTGCGCCAGCAGACTACCAGGTTCGTCTTTCCTATCGTCTATGCCGACGTCTTTGTCGTCTGCGTATGCTGTGTATACTGACTGCAATCAGAGCTTCTACGCGCTCAAGACCGACCTTGGTCAGACGTTCGGTACGAGGAAGGCCAAGAAGGCCATCGAGGCCGTCACACTCAATGCCATCGATCCCAACAAAGGCAAGGCCGGCGCCTCCCCCCGCAAGTCTACCGCCGCAGACAAGGCAACGCTCAAGCAGATCGGCGACATCACTGCGAATATGGCGTCCAAGGAAGAGCTCCAAGACGCCGTCGACCAGGCCAAGCCCGTCCCCCGTCCCAACCTCGAGGCCGACGCCATCCAGGACGTGTACGATCCCGACGACTTCATCGGACGCGAGGTCCTCGCCGCTGTCCCCGTCAAGGACTGGATCGAGCCCACGAAGAAGGGCGAGGATGTCCAGGTGTACTCCAGGCACGTGGCCGCGCGCGTCAAGAAGATTGTCGACACTGGAAACGTTACCAAGATCCGTCTTCTGCGCTACTTCTACTTTTTGTTTCTGTTCTACACGATGGCACAACCAGGAAAGCAACGCGGCACAAAGCGTGTCCCTCCCCGCGAAAAGCTTAAGGAGAAGCTCGCGCCGGCGCCTCAGGCTGTTATCGAGCAGATCCGTCGCAAATTTTCAGACGGCGGTGAGATCCGCAAGTTCCACAGCGATTTGCTCATTGCGCACTGCTGCGCTTTGGCTTGTATCATCGACAACTTCGAGGTCGATACCTCCAAGCTGCGGGAGGATATGCGTCTCGACCAGAAGGATATGAATACCTATTTCTACGAGATTGGTGCCCGCGTAAAGCCTGTCGCTGGCAAGGAGAAGGGCAAGCAACACCATGTTGCTAAGTTGGCCCTGCCACTACAGTTCCCCAAGCTCAGATCTCTCGCACCTAAGCGCCGCTAGGAGGGCGTCGCGGGCGATGAAAAAGAGGTTGAGAGGGCACGTAGGGAGATAATACCCTTTCGCCGGGCCTAAGCAGCGGCGGGGACGGACATGGGTGGGGGCTAGGACCTACCTACAATGAAGGCGACGACGGCAACAGCAACGGCGGCGGCGAAGAGAGGCAGAACCAGCGGAGACGGACAACGGGAGCAAAGAGTGAAGATGCAAAGTGACGGGGCCGGCGGCTGTGGCACCGGCACCGGCACTGACAGTAGCCAGGAGGGACGAGGACGATAGGCGACGGGGACGGAAAGTGACGGGGCCGGCGACAATGGCATCGGCGCCGGAAGACAGCGAAGACCAGAAGATCTGCCGGACTACCGACGACATGCATACTCTACATGGCTACCATGGCTTACCTATAGAAAGTGCGCAACCCAGGTGCACACGCCAATTGATGACCAAAAGTTTCGTTTCATGAATCAGACGGTAATCACATCGTTGGCCCGTGAAATTTGAATCATTAGTACCGAGCAGCAGCAGCAGCAATTGACCTGAACATTGGAGAAACGTTTCCCGATGTGCGCTGCCAATACTGACGCTAACACCCCGCAGTGGTCCCCGTCCTGCCGAGGCATCTCGGTGCAGTCGTGGTGCATTGTGTGTGGGGTCCGGGGTAACTCTCCCCTGGCACAGCTCCTGTGTCTTTCATAAAACCAACCAACCACCTGCTGCGGGTGAGCTGTTGTATCTGTGTTTGCTTGTAGCCCATCTCATGCGGTGAGCTTTCGGGTATTTCTATAGCTCCCCTCTATTTCATTCCAATATTACGCTCAAAAGTGAATTGAAGAGGACCGAACTCCAAAAGACAACAGATTGTAGAACAAAGACCCCAATTAGACACCGGCATCAGAACACACACAATGGCCAGCCCCGAGGATCCCGTCGTCTCGCTCGAGTACCGCGGCCGCGTCGCGCTGCTCACAATCGACAACGACCGCAAGCTCAACGCCATGTCGCAGCCGCAGTACTACGACCTCGCCCAGAAGCTGCGCGAGATCGCCACACACGACGAGGTCTTCATCACCGTCCTGACGGCCAAGGGACGCTACTTTTCAGCGTGAGTATTTTGTAGCTCTTCACCCTCTGTTCACTTCATTCAGTTTATCTCATCCCAATCCCTCGATTACACCAAAAAAATCCAAATAAGCAAGAAATGTAAAATTAACACGAATCTCAAAAAGCGGCGCCGACGTCTCCATCGCCCGCGAATCCCCCTCCGGCGCTGCCGCCCATAAGCACTGGCTTCAGGGCTTCGTCGCCTTCAACCTGAACATCACGCAGGCCTTCTACACGCACCCCAAGATCCTCGTCGTCGGCCTCAACGGGCCCGTCATCGGGCTCTCCGCCGCCCTCGTCTCCTTCGCCGACTTCATCTACGCCACCCCGTCCACCTTTCTGCTGACGCCCTTCTCCTCGCTCGGCCTCGTCGCCGAGGGCGGCGCCTCGCGCGCGCTCGTCCAGCGCCTGGGGCTGCCCAAGGCCAACGAGGCGCTCATCATGAGCAAGCGCATTTCCGCCGAGGAGCTGCTGCACACGGGCTACGTCAACAAGGTCTTCGACTGCGGCAAAGGCGAGGACGCGAAGTTCCGCGACCTGGTGCTGAAGGAGGTCGACGAGAGGCTGGGTGCGCATCTGATCGGGGACAGCCTGACGGGGATCAAGGCGCTCATCAGGCGGCCCGAGATGGAGATTATGGACCGGCAGAACTCGCAGGAGGTGTTTGCGGGCATTGAGAGGTTTATGAAGGGGATCCCGCAGGAGGAATTTAGGAAGATTGCCAGCGGTGAAAAGAGGCACAAGCTGTAGTTAGATTCAGAAGATCCTGCCTTGCTGTAGATATTTTACGTCACGACAAAGGGAAAGCTGTATTCTAGATCATGACTTTTTATTTCATTCTCTTATACTCTAATGCGTATCTCATCGTACATGTGACCGGGTATCTTAACATCATGCGAGCAAGCCGAATAGCAGGTTCGTCTTCTTGTGGTAGTCTTGCGAAGACTTGTTGATGCGCTGTCGAGCCTCGCTGCTGTCCAGGCCTGCTTGCTGGTAGACCTTCTCCTCCAAAGCCTTGAGTTCACTCTCCTTGCCCTGCTTGGAAACATCGAGGAAGCAGCGCAGATACGAAATGTCGTAGAGCCACTGGGTGAAGAGGTCCCGACGCTGCTGAGCAAGTTCGTCTGCCTTCGGTGACGGCGCAGGTTTGACATCTTCCGTGGATGTTTCCTCTTTCTTCTCCTCATCTTTCTTTTCTTCCTCTTTGTTTTCTTCTGAGGATTCCTCGTCCTTGGTCTCCTCAGGAGCGTCTTCACTTTCTTGCTCCTTTGCCGGGTCATCGGAAGCATGCTCAGTCTTGTCGCCGTTGCTATCGCCATCCACATGCTTCGACTCGTTCGCCGCAATAGCCTCGAGCCACTTCTCGCAAAGCTGCTTCCTCAGATGCTGCTTCATGACGCGAACGGCCACCGCACTCCAGAGATCCATACCCGCATCACTCATCTCCCTTGAAACATCCTTCAAGAACCGGAATAACGTAGGTGACGGCTGCGTCGGTAGCTCAGGGCTTCCTTCCCACAATGGCCGGCCCATCACGGTCGTTTGCGAAAGTCCTTGGCTGGCGAAGGTTTCTATCGGCTTGGCGGCGACGGCCACTGACAGCTTCTCGTGAAGAGACGGTACCACAGCCAGCCCGAAGCCCTTGACAGTGTCGAGTTTGGGAAGGCCTTGGCGCACGTCGCGGAGGATGCGGAGGAGGTACATGGCCACCCTGCCACTATTCGACGAATCTTCCTTTGTTTTCCACAGGTTCGTGAGCTTCTCGTCGAGTTCTTTGAACGCTTTGACGAGTGTTGAGTTGAGCTTCTCATGTAGCATCCGCGGGTCATCTTTGCTGAGAAGCTGTTGCCGGGCCTCGATCGTCTCCTCGTCCTCAATCTCGTCAATATCGTTGTCCCAGCGCTGCCTCCGAAGCTGCTCCACCACTTCGCCGACCTCATCGATGACACGCCGCCAATATTGGAAGCCATTGACGGCTTTCGAAACCGCGTCGTTGCGGCCATACATTCTTGCGATTAACTCCTGCAAGAAGTGGTCCGCCCCATTGATCAAGTCGATATCAAAGCTCCGCACATCCCAGAGGTCCACGGTCTGGTCCGTAACGCCGTCCTGCCATGAGTCCAAAGTAGCTGCAACCTCAGACCCGATGATATGCAGCTTGTTGACCTTGACCTCGAGGACGTGCAGCATGTGCCCGTTGATGGCACCGCGTAAGTCATCTAGCATCTCGGAAGGATCAAAACCTCTCGCTTTGCCGCCTTCCCGGATCCATAGCTGCAGCACGCTAGTACGCAGCTCCGTGATGGCCTTGAATTCCATCATCCGCTCCATCGTCTTCTTGAGCCCGTCGACAAGCACCTTACTGCCCTTCTTCGCCCAGCCAAAGAGCATATCGCGTGCCTGCGGGCCATCTAGGTCGTCGTGTCGGATGAAGGGCGTGAAGAACTGAATCTCCTCTCCGCACCATCGCTCGTAGACGTCCAGGCGCAGACCCTCCAGCCTTTTCAGTGATGGATCCGCCAGCAGAGGACTCTTCTTAAGATCGGACAAGGCGGTCGACAGCTTGAAAGGCACTAGAGCCTGGACATCGAGCAGGGCCTTGGTATAGAGGTTCAAGCTCTTGAGAACGTCGCCTGCGCCTCGCTGCCGCTCGTTGTCCTCGACCTCGAAGGCCATGGCCATGGCAGCTCCTCTGACGCGGAGGAAGTGATTGACCACATCACGGGCACCGGAGCTGGTAGCCAGACTGTACGCACACAGCGCCTTCAAGACATCCTCCTGCTTCACAGACTCTCCAGTCTTCTCCATCAACCCCTCGATATTCCGCAGGAGCCGTTTCCTCAGCCCGACTAGGCTCTTTTTCGCAGCTTCAATGACGTGACTGACATCGCCGTCCAAAGCCTTCTCCTCCCCCAAGCTTTTGGCCAAAAGTCGGCTCAACACCAGAACCTTGCTCGCCAATACGACCCTATCCCCTCTGCTCAGCTCCAGGCTCCCAGCCCCAGACCCCTTGAGCATGCGTCCCATAACGAGCCCGCAAGCCTCGAGGAGTTTCGCTCTCGCAACGACGCCAACGTCCCCGCCGTATAGCTCCTTTATGCTCCCTTCAAAATTGCTCAACCCAGCGACCTTTGATCCGACGACACCGCGCCCGCAGCGCCCGCCCATACGGCCCAGCACGCCCTGCACGGCATCATTGTCTTTGCGCATCTGGACAATGGTGTCGGCTGTCCCGAGGAGGTCGCGGTAGGAGCTGCCGACCTGCGTGCGCAGGCGGCTCGCCTTTTCGTCGATTTCGACATGGAGGGATTTGTGTATCGCGCGGATCTGGGGGAGGGTGTAGTTGGAGGAGAAGATCTGGGCGGAGGACGTGAGTGTTGAGAGATCGGGGGCCGCCATGTTGGGCGTGGTAATTGGCAATTATAGACGTCGTAAGTGGTCTTCGTCAATTCGTTCCGTATGCGGTTTAGCTTCCGGAGCCGTAGACTCCTTTGCGCAGGCGTCGCGCTTGCCTCGTGGTTGGTTTATCGCACGTAGAGTTGCTGATGTTGGGAAGTTGAAGCTCTTCTGGCCAGATGGAAATTGGTGGGGCCAGGTGTCTTGAGCTCTGGGGTACTACCTCGTAAGCTGTGCACATCCCACCTGCGGCAATCTCACTCGACTCCAGGTGAATCAACACACACATTTGCTGCAATTGACACATGAAAACTTTTGATTATGCCTCCCAAGTCTTGAAAACTTCGTGTTAACTCCAATTCTACTTTCCGACCCCAAAAGCCTACAATTTCCTTGCCCTGACAATGTCCGTTGTGATACCAGACATTTCTCCGCCATAACCACCCTTGGGCTCGCCTCCCTTCCATTGGGCCTGCATGCTCCTCAGCTTCTTCTGCTTCTCTGCGTACTGCATCTTCTTCTTCACGCGCGGGTTGCGGTTCTCCTTCTTGCGCTTTGGCGTGAGACCCTTGTTCTTCTCGATGGCGTACGTGATCTTGCGCTTGCCGTCCGCCCCAACGACCTCCTGCTCGACAACGCGGTCCGCCTTCCCAGCCGCCTTGAGAGCGTCGTAGTATGCCGTCTTTTCCTCCTTCTTCTTCTTGGACTTGGCCGCGACCATGTCGTAGTACTCATCGTCACCATCACCACGCAGCGCGGCAGCGGTCCTGGCGTCATCCTCGTCGCCGCTTCCCTCATCACCGAGGTCTGCGCCGTACTTGGAGCCCTTCTGTCCACGGCGCTCGGCCTCGGCATTGAGACGGGCCTGGCGGTCGCGGAGACGCTCGCGGTAGGGAAGATCGTGATCTCCACCGGCGTCGCGGCCGGCGTCGGTACGCCTGTTGGCCTTTTGCACAATCTGGGAGGTGTAGAAGCGCAGGGACTTTTTGCGGGCGGCCTTGTCGGCAGCGGTGCGTGCGTCGAGGACTTCTTCCTCGCCAAAGTCTGAGTTGTCGTCCTCGTCGGCAGTAGTCTTGGCAGCCTTCTTCGCCTTCTTGGTCTTCTTGGACGGCTTGAGCAGGTCGTCGAGGTCTTTGAGAGAGTCTTCGACTGCCTGTGCTTGCTTCTTCTTGGCCTTGGAGGCCTTCTCGAGCTTCCTGAGCCTGCGAGCTTCCTCTCTTGCGGCGGCAATCGCAGCGTCGTCTTCGTCCTCCTCGAGAATGGCCGCTTCCTCTTCCGAGACGTCCATCGAGTCGACTGGGGCGGCTGGCCTGACGGTCTTTACTTGTTGCCAGGCCTCGCGGCACTCGAGAAGTGTTTCCATGACCTCGTGGTCACGGAGTTCGGCAGGATCCAGAGTCTTTTGTGTTGATGAGCCGTCGCGGGATGGTGACGTGAGAATGGCGAAGTAGCTTGCGAGAGCGGCGACGTAGCAACCCAGAATCCAGTACTTGACAGCCTCAAGCGATTGGCTAGACTTGCCATGTGCCTCCTTTTGAAGGGTGACAAGCTGCGGTTGCAGCTCCTGGAACTCGTTCACCAAGTGCTCGAATTCGGGGTATCTGCTTTGGAGCATCTTCCTGCGCTCCTCGGGGCCTATGTCGTCTGTAATCTCGATGTCCTTAAGAACCTCGGTAACAACCTCCTGGTCCTCCGCTTCGTCAGGCTTGGAAGCCAGCCACTCTCCCTCGTCGAACAAGAAGTCCTCCTCGGACATCTTGGCCAGCTTCTTCTGCTGCAGGCGCTTGGCCTCAGCCTCTTCCTCGAGGGCGTCGGCCTCCGTCTCGATCTGGTCGGCATTGTAGTACTCCTTCTTCGAGGATCCCCACCAGCTTGGGTCGGCCTCGTCCCCTTCGCCCTCCTCTTCTTCATCAGACTCAGCAGCAGCCTGGCCCTTCTTTGCGCCCTTTTTGGCCTTCTTCAGCTCCGCCTTCCTTTCCTCTTCCTCGGAGTCGTCGCCGTCGTCGAAGTCCAAGACCTCCTCATCCGAGTGCTCCAAGAACTTGTCCTCCTCTTCGTCCCGCTTTCTCCTTTTCGACTTGGGTTGCTCGTCGAACATGATCTTGTCGCGATTCATGAAGTACTCGTCCTCGGAATCGGCAACATCTTCGTAGGTGGTGATGGGACCAAGGCGAGCGTCGGCGGGGTCGAGCTCCTTGGGGCCGGTGCGCGCGGGCGCAGAGGCCTTTCTCTTCTTGGCCATTTTGTGTTTACCGACTGGACGTCTCGAGGGTGTATAGTCGGTTCGAGTGAGACGGGGCGGCCGGGATTGCTGGTGGGAATCAGACGTCGAGACGGACACCAGATGGGGCGAGTTCAAGATGCAGCTGCTGATTGCGAAAAATGTTCTTGGTTCACTGCACCGAGCGCAGAACTTTTTAGTGGAGACAGTTGCTGGTGTCGTCGCTTATTGGCTGGATGGCGCCAACCAATAGTGGGGTCAAGCCAGCCAATGCGACTTGACTCCATTGAAGATGAAGGCGCCTTCTTCGTTTTGTAAGTGTACTCAAGACATTTGCGAATACGATCGAGAAGATTGAGGAGACTTCTGATTAGGTTTCGTATTATTGAGCTATCTAAGTTTCCAGGGCTTGGTACAGAGACCTCTACTGAGTTTGAGGCCAGCTATGTAGCACTCACCAAGAATGGTTGAATGAAAGTTCATAGGAAAACATTAAGACTTCTTTCTACTAAATATCTTCAGCTAAGATGTGGCCACGCTTCTTACATCGGTAATTCAATCGAGGTCTATCCGACGTGTCCAGGCATCCAACCACTGCGTCCATCTACCGGCTGACCACCATCAACTGTCTCTTAAATGGATTCATCTTACCTGAGGAGGTATCTCGTACCCTTGGTCCAGGGGGAGAGGCGCACTGAGACGGCCTGAAGCGCATCAAGGACCCCACTAACACGGACCACGGCGGGAGCTGCATTGCGAACCCCTCCAGTCTGCACCGAATGAGCTTTAACCCCGTCTACCAGTCAACGGCTTTCTCCTGACCGACGCGTGCGCCCGACTATCCATTGCACGACAGCGCCCCCGAATAAGCCGAGGGCATCTGCTATAAAGCATTGGCGCCCCCCTTGCATCCAACCCAGCGGCAAGCTCTCTTCTTCGCACCTAATCTTGCTCGACCGGTATGGAAAACGTATCACAAGCTGTGTGGGTAGCTCTTGGAGGTCTCGCAGCTGTCCTCTTCGCCTCCGCCATGGGCCTATTCAACTGGAAGAACCACATGCCCGTTGAGGGCAAGGTGAGTTTGCGTCTCTAGGCATCGTGACGTTCATCTCCTAACGTGCAATCACCCCTCAGACCATCCTCCTGACTGGCGCGTCGGAGGGAATGGGCCGCAGCGTCGCCCTCCAACTCGCAGCAAAGGGCGCGAACCTCGCCCTCGTCGCCCGCAACGCCGCCCGTCTCAAAGAGCTCGTCACCGAGTGCAAAGCCGCCGCCAAGAACCCCGCCACCCAGCGCTTCACCTTCTTCACCGCCGACATCACCCTCGAGAACTACGCCGCGCCCCTGCTCGCCGACGTCAAGGCCTGGAACGACGGCCGCAGCCCCGACATTGTCTGGTGCATCGCCGGCATGGCCAACACGGGCTTCTGGATCGAGACCCCCTTCGCGCAGACCCGCCGCAACATGGACGTCAACTTTTACGGTACGGCCGAGATGGCGCATGCTATTCTGAGGGAGTGGCTGGCGGTTGATGCGCCGGTCGAGAAGGAGCCGAAGCATCTGATCATGACTACGAGCGTGGTGGCCTTCTTTACTGTTGCGGGATACGGGCCGTATGCGTCGTCCAAGTGGGCCATTCGCGGCCTGGCCGACACGCTTTCGCAGGAGCTGCTGCTGTACCCGCAGAACGTCAAGATTCACGTCGTGTTCCCAGGAACCATCACCAGCCCTGGTCTTGAGAAAGAGAACTTGACCAAGCCCCAGATTACGCACCAGCTGGAGGAGCTCGACCCCGTGCAGTCGCCTGAAGACGTGGCTAGGTTGTCTATCAAGGGATTGGAGAGAGGTGACTACTTCGTCACGGTCGCTTTCTTGGGCAGCCTCATGAAGTGGAGTGGCCTTGGAGGCTCTATCCGTAACAACTGGGTGGTTGACACCTTCATGATTTGGGTTACCTCGTGGGTCTGGGTGTTCATGCTGCCTGATATCATGAGGCAATGCAGGAACTATGGCAAGAAGCACGGTCATCCTGCTACCTACCCTAAGCCCAAGGCAGCTTGATCGCGGGGTGCTATTCATGATGGGAATGATTGATACCCTTAATATTTAATATAAAAGTCATGCGTTGTCAACTAGATCGCGCATGTGGTGAATGCTGAATTTGGTTAATGGAAGTCTTGGCAATAACCTGAGTTGGGAGTTGTGATCTCCCCAAATTAAATGACAAGTCTTCGTTTCATCTGAGAAATTAACTGTGGTAGCTACTAGGTCGGAGCCTTTACGGGATGTGGAATGGGCTGCGCCGCTATTAATACAGCTCTGCTGAGAGTAATCCGATTGACCGTCGCCGCTTAGAATCTCTGGATTTCGGCCTGAATCATCGTCTACTTGTTGATTTTCCCACTGTGAATTAGTTCAAGCGTACCTTGAGGTAGTTCATGCCAGAAATCGGTTGTGCGGTACTGCATTCACGTATGCCACTTGATGAAGCTTAGATCCAATCCAGACGGAAAAACCATCGTGTGTCAGGGCTTGCTTGCACTTGAACTAAAACCCATCAATTCAACATACATACCCACGCCCCAATTATGTGCAATTGGATCTCTTGTCTGGCAATGCCGGTCTGAGACTGATTATTGCCAGATCCTGTTAGCAATCTTTCAACAATTTCTCTGCACACCAATTCATTGCAAGAAGCCACACCTACAGAGTCATCTGGGTATGTCGGTGAAGAAAAGGTGTATCATGAAGCCGACGACCATCCGTGTTGTCACTAAACGGAGCTTCAAATCGGTTACGTGATCAAGCTTGAAGTGCAGATCAGCTCTGTTTTGGTATTATTCAGGGACCATTGGCATCGCGTACGACGACCGACGAAGACGAGAAACAGGTGAAACAGGTATCGCGGCAGCAGAAGCAGCTACAACCTTCAAAATGGCTCTCTTCAGAGGTGATCCAGTGATCCATATCGCTTATCTTGATTGGAAAAACTGCGACTATTGAAGAGTATTGATATTGAGAGAACCGAGATCTTCTAAAACGGCCTGGCACTTTTATAGACATATGTCTATTAAGACCAAAGATGAATTCTCCAACACACCATGGCAGCGGAAATCGTCCGCTGAATAGATCTCACCGATCCGCATGTACAAAAACACTGAGTACCAGGCTTACGAATCGGCGGATCGGCCAGAAGGTCCAACTAAGGACCGTGATGCTGTTGTACAGAAGTCCGCGAGCAGGGATTTGCGATTGCAACAGTCTTTGCTGCACCCATAACTCGATCTCTGTAGTTCGCGCCTGTAGCGAGGTTCTTGGTGTGTTTCTAAGCCAAATGGATCCTCATTCCCTGGGTCATGTATGGAATATTGCTGCAGATTTCGGCAGCGGTTCGGTATTTAGGTGATCGGGATTCCATTGAGCCTAGGCGTGCACTTGCAAGGAGCGTATTGCATGAATAATAGACCACAAGGAGGCAAAATTGAAGGACAGTAAAGGCAGTGATGGTTTTCACTGTTCTTCACGCCATATCACTTCTGTATGGACAGTTTCCTTACCTGGCCGTGAGCGGAACGAGTGGCTTGGCGCGGGATGCGCCTGATTGGGTTGAGCATTGTGACGAAAAACAGGCCAGTAAATATTTAAATCAAATTCGATGGGTTTAGAGAGAACAAGGATGAAATGAGAAAAAAAACAGCATCTCGGAGTCTGAGGACCATCTCTTTCGATCTGATATTCCACTCGGAAGGTAAAATTCATGACGAAACTGAATTCCCAAAGTCATGTCCCCGATCTGTTGCCTTGATTGGCCATCAGACATTAAGAGTTTTCTTGCGAATTGCTGAAATAGCACCAAATGGAAGCATCACAGAATGAAAATCATATTTTTGAAGGCAGAAATGCTGTATTATATCTAGGGTATCTTGCACACGGCCAACACCATCCCTCCTGGCCTCTTTTACACACCGCTCCACTTCCCAAACTTGGTATACCTCCTGTACATCTCCCTCAAAATTGCTCTTCCGCTAGCATCCATGGCATCGTTCAAAATCTTCCTCACCTCGATCGGCGTAATATCAAATACGGAGTTCATGGCCGGCTCAAGCGCCTCGCGGACGTCTCTCGGGACATCCACGTCGAGCTGCATCTTGACGTACGCCATGAGAATGAGGTACATGTGTCGGCCTGCGGACCTCTTGGCCGCGTCGGTCGCCGAATCGAGGGCGCTCAGGTGTTGCACGCGCGACACGGCGGCGGCGGCAGGCTCGCAGACCAGGGTGACCAAGCGGGTGAACTGCGTGGCGTGCTTCGCGCGGACGGCCACGGAGGTCTGTTGGCGGGACAGGGCCCCAAGAAGGGCTTCCAGGGTTGAGACGAGGATGTGGTAGTGGCCCTCGAGACGGAGGCGGTGCTTCTTGATAATCACCTCCATGAGTTTACAGAGCCACTGGTAGACGCTGGGTGAGGCGTCGAGGAGGTTGGCCGGGTCGGTGGCGACGATAACGGCTGTGGTGCTGAGGGTCGTCTCAATGTTCCACTGGGTCATTGAGTTGGACTTGATGTCGAGCAACTGCTGGAGTACTTCGGCAGTTCTGACGAATTCGCGGACGGTTTTGGCCTTGGTGAGGTATCTAATCAAAGAGCCGTGTGCGGTTGCAAGGTCGAATATCTTGGACTTATCGAGGCCGGCTGGTGCTTCTATGTTGCGTGTTAGTCTGGGATTGAGGGCTGTGGTGGATTGCGACTTACCCGTCATCTGAGCGATAACACGGCGAACAGCCAGGAGCTGGCCTTCTGTTGATGCACCGGCCTTGGCAGTAGAGTCTTCCTTCACGCCTTCAAGGAGACTTTGGATGTAAGTAAGCTTCTCGTTGTGATCAAG
Organism: Colletotrichum horii; assembly: GCA_027406005.1. Lineage (NCBI taxonomy): Eukaryota > Fungi > Ascomycota > Sordariomycetes > Glomerellales > Glomerellaceae > Colletotrichum > Colletotrichum horii. The sequence continues at coordinate 2,385,484 of JANVYB010000001.1, read as the reverse complement.
TCCAGCAACTACAGCGTCAATACAATCCTCCAGAACAGCCTGGCGGTTGAAGTCGGAGAGCGGATCAGGAGCCGGTCCACTGGGGAGGGGTGTAGACACGGCGCTGCTGAAGAGCTCGTTGAACGAAGTTGGGCGAGGGTCGGCGAGCTGCTGTGAGAAGCGCTTCATAAGAAAAGATCGCAGCTTCCAGCCGCTCAGGTATCCGCTTGCGATGGCCTGTTGGCTTGCCTCTTCCAGTTGGGACACCTTGACTTTCATTTGTCCGATAGCAGCGCCAGGCAAAGCCTCGGCAGCGTCCAGAGCAATCAACAATCGGTTGACTACAGTCTTATCGACCTTCTGTTTGCGTGATGCCTTTGCAAAGTCGCTCAGGGCTTCTTGTACCCTTTTTGCAAGTGCGGAGGTGGTCTTGTCGACGTCAACGCCAGCCGTCTTTTCCTTCGCGCCAGCATCGGACAGCACCACAGATAAGAGGGCCTTGAGGAGAGTCATCTGAACAAAGGACTCGCCGCTGGCAACATCCCCCAGTAGACTGGAAACTTTCTCGAAATATTGCGCACGGTACTCTTGGTGGTCGTTCATCTGTCGAATAGTCGCCCTCGACAGACTGCCAAGAAGCAGGGACAATCCAACGGTCACCTTTGAGTCGTTCTCAGTGCAGGCCGTCGAGATCGAGGCAGCAATGTTTTGGAGATCTGAGAATGCCATGTCCTTGTAGAAAGTCGGTTTCCTCATGATCTTGTCGACCAGCCCAAGAACCAAACTCGAATCCTCCGGGCTTATGCTATTGACGGCTTGGATCTTGGAGATCAATATTTCCATGACACGCTCCCGCTGTTGTCTCGTCACCGCTTCATCGGGTACCCTCGCAAGCTCAACCATCGCCGTCTTACTTCGCTTCTCAGTCCAGGGAGATGATTTTCCAGAGACCTGGGCGAGAATTTCGATAGCGTAGTCGACAACTCCAGCAGTCAGCTTTCGGTCGCGTAGGTTATTCTCATTTGAGAAGACAGGATCCAGCACGTTTCCGAGCCGCATTTCGCTGTTGTTCTTGCCACCAAGAAGCTTTTGTAGGTACTCTGGCATGGGAGTAGATGACTTTGAGAGCAGAGAAACAAGTCTGGACGCAGCCAGCGGATACTCGACGCAGAACTTGGGCACATTGGAGGTGTCTGAAGCCAAAGAATCCCGCGATTCCAACAGCTCTTTCACGTCATCAAGCTTCACCTTCTTTAACAACCTCTCCACGAAAGATGTAAGGAGCGAAGCGAGGTCAGCCTGGTCACGGCCATCGGGATACATGGCTAACCAGAACTGATACGCACACTCCAGAGCCTCGCAAGCATCCTCGTCCTCGAACTTGGCCTTTTGCAGTGCCTTCGTCAGATCGGCCCGAACGCTGTCCCAAAGATTGGTCGCTCCTTCGTAGTCCACCCACGACACCGCCTTTGAGATGATTCTCCACCGCAAAGAGCGGATATCTGAAGGAACCTTGCCAGAAGACCATACTTTTAGGGTCAAATCTGACAGCTGCGTGCCAATTGCATCGGCATATTCATCCTTGGTTACGGCGCTGGCAATGGTGTTGAGGAAGATGAGCACTGCTGCGGGTCGAAGAGTCTCTTGGCTCTCAACCCATTCCAGGAGGTTCGTCAGTTGCTTCGTGGTCAACGATTTCTCGATACCACCGATGAGGGTCGGGCTACGGTGAACTCGAGTAAACCAGACAGGCCTATCTTCGGAACGAAGAGCCTTATCCTCAAATTTGGAAAGCTGGTCGAACCACTTCTTCAGGAAGGTAGAAAGGTCACGGGCGTTTTCGAAGCCAGTGATCAGGGACGCAATCAGCTCGTTCATGGACACCTCGCTTGCCTCAGCGCCGGCGACGGTAATTCTCTCGCACACCTGATCAAAGAGCTCCAGTCCCTCTTCGGATTGCAGGAAAACATCCGCGTCGCATTTAGCGATGAGAGAAAGGAGGGTCCAGTCGGTTTCGCTGGGGCTGCCATTTACGGCATAATTACTGCACACCATGCGCAGATCGTCCAAAGCAACGCGGGCGTTGTTCGCGATTGCTTCTTCCAGAATCGATGTCATGACGCGCGCTTGTTGGTTGTTAGATAATTGTCTGTTTGCACGCTCAGACAACCTGAACACCTCTTGCATCCAGGCGTCATTGGCTTTGGATGTGGTGAGTCCCCCAACAACCTGCGGTGCGGCCGAGACCAAGCTGTAAATTACGGGCACCGAAACGGATGCGATACTTTGCAACATGCTGAAGGCGCGAGTGACGATCTCGAGATCGGTTTTGTTGAAGTATGCCGATCTAGCGGGAAGAATGAGGTTGCGCTGCAGGAACTTCTCGAGCTCGCGCGCCCAGAACTTGGCCACTCCCTCGCCCACTGCAGCGCCCTGCTTCAATCTACCGAGAATTGAGAAAGAGATACGCGAGAAGTGTGTGGCCACCTCAAGCGCATCGGCGCTTCCCTGAAGATGCAGATCCCATGCGGAACAGAAGACTTTAATCCAGGACTCCTGGGCCTCGAACTGTTCGCCATCAGCGGCCGCCAGGGATTGGTTGCAGAGAGACAGCAGAGGCGACAGGTATTCCACAGCATCGGCCGCAGGTTGCGCGAAAAGCGCCTTGATGTGCTCTGCCCCCATCCTGTCGTGCGCAGACCATTGCGCCGCCGGATCCAGGCGCGCCAGCAGTATCTTCAACGCACTAAAAATGGCCTCGCCAGTCGCCAGACAGCCATCAGCAGATTTCAAACTCTGCAGTTCAAAGTTTGCTGTGCCAGCTCTTTTCCTCTTCTTCGAGTCTGTTGTGTCGGCCTCGGTGCTTGGCTTCACGACATCCTTCAGCGTTTGCTGAAGGACGGCCATAAACTTTCGGTCGGCAAGGGATTTTGCGAGAGAGAAGAGAGGTATTCTCTGGAACGAACAGCCGAGTATGCGCCACGTCAAAGGGAATCGTCGGACAATCTCTGCTTCATCGTTGTTTGTCTTCATCGTCTTAAGGAGCCATCGCAGAACGCTTTCCTCGGCAGCGGAGAACTGGCTCTGACCGCAGGATGTGAGCTGTTTCCATAGCCGATCGAGGTTTTCGCCATTGGCGCCGGGGCCAGTTTGGTCGAGAGATCGCACAGTCTTAACCAAGTCCCTGTCTGCCGTCTTTAGATCTTGTCAGTACGCCAGAAAACACATTTGGTCGATATTGGACTTACAATGGTCTCTGACGACCGGTCAGGACTCGCGTCGGTCATTTCGACATCCATGGCGACCGTGCGACAGAAAAGGAACCCAGCAGACGTATGTTGTCTCTAAGCAGGTAAATGTTTGAATCGGCATCGACTCCCCGCGATGTTTGGCTTGAGCTTTCCCAAAATTTCGGGATTCTGCCGCCCCACCCAATCGCATCCAGTCACCGAATCTCACCGAAGTCTCACCGCCCTCGGGTGTTCAACATCAATTTGCCGGGTCTCTCCGAAAACATCATTTGGATCAAATCCACAGTTGAAGCTCCAAACCCGGACACCCACCAGTGCGTATCGAGTCAATTGCGTGAGTGTCGACGCCCAAAGCTGCAGCAGGCCGCATTGACGCTGACCAACATCTTTCCAGGGCTACCGACGACGACCATGGCTGAGAAATCCGTTCCCCCTCCCCCGAGCGCTGTCGCGCGACCCGTCAGTGAGGCACTTCTCAACGAGAAGGTTAGCTAGCTCCCCACTTCTAGATACACCAGAGGAATCGACCGTTTCTGACATATTGTTCTTGTAGTGGGACCACTGCCTGTCCAACCTCCTCGTCAAGTCCACCCTCGGCCTCGGCTTCGGCGTCGTCTTCTCAGTCCTCTTGTTCAAGCGTAGAGCGTGGCCTGCGTTCATCGGTGTTGGTTTCGGAGCTGGACGTGCGTACGAGGAGTGCAACTCTAGCCTGAAGCAGGCCGCTAGGGAGATCAGGAAGCAGGCATAGGTCATGCCTTGGACCACCGTCGAAACGAGACAGACCGGAAGAACGGAGGCGAACTTTCGAACGACCGGAATGACACACGCTGTACAAAACCAACTACGTCACACGAGCACGTGAAGCTCGCCGGGGAAAGCCAGGAGCCGGCGCGTGCCCCCGTCGAGATCACCCTTTTTGGAGTCGGCATTGCTAGATTAGGACGGGGAAGAGCGATGGGAATAGAGCCATTTTCTTTGTTTGTCTACCCTGTTCGTGCCATGCTGCTTGCGTACTGCTACCCAATGAGGTCGAAAGTGGAGGGTGTCCTGAAACTTTTGTGTTCCTGGATTTTCCCGCTGTCCTGCCTTTGAAAAGACCAGGGAAATGTGCGGTGCTCAACCAAGCCCTGGTATGTGTTACATGGAGCAACAGTTATCCATCACTGCCAAGGCGATGACCGAACCAAGTCACCACCACCAGAGTTCTGACCGCTGCCTATACACCTGAATATCATTACCATCGGTGTACTTTTCGAGCTTAAAGGTGCGATTATTCGTCGGAAGGGATTTCATTATCTCAGGGATCAAGAGGCCCTCGAAGTCCACTGGAGGATGTTGATGCAGCATGTGATCGATGGATCCTAATACATCCCCAAGAGATGTCTTTTTCGTTCTGCCTCAGTAACAGCAGAATCAGTGGAAGTGGAAGCCCGCTGCCGCATCCTGCAGTCCTTTCGCCTGGACAAGACGAGGTAGAGAGCGTAAGTGATAGCCATGGCCAAAGCTACGCTGACCAAGACAAGAGCAGCAATTTTCGAGCCTATTATGCCCTGACGGGGGCCGATTATCTTCTCATGGACCTCCCGGCTTTGACGCAGACCATCGATGGCGGCGCCTGTGGCGAGTTGGATAATCTTTGTGCTGACGGGGCGGTGGACGTGGCCGCTGCTGTGGTGAAGATGTGGTCTTGCTGTTAGGTTGTAACTGGGTTGGGTATCGTTGGCGAGAGCCAGTTTGAGGGTTACGGATGTCATGGCGAGATAAAACGATGTTCCAAAATGATACTTTGTTTCCAGGATTTAGGTTGAGACGTGTAGGATTGTTGGAAGTTGAGAATGATTAGCACTAAGGGTGATCGAAGGAGTCGCAAAACGCTTGCTGCCTCCCAATAACCATTATGACCTCTACCGAAGCTCAGTTGCTCTTTCTCCGACGAACAAGACCAAGGCTGCAAACGCAGGAAACTATGATCTGCAAGGAAGGCTCGGCTTCAACACCACAAGGCACCTTCCGGGCACTGTTGGCCATGACACTAACATATATCCTTTTTTAAGAGGGCGCACTGAGTGTCAGAGACTTCAAGTCAAAGCTTCTGGATCGCTGCTACGAACCTCACCTTGACAGCTTTTAGGAACCCACTCAAGCAGCAAATAAATTGTCACCATTGCGTCACTTACAGCAGGTCAGCGTTGAATCCCACACTTCGTAATTGTTCAATTTTTTTTTCGTTTTTTTTTATTACTTCCAGACCTTTTTGTAGTATCGCACTTGTGAACACTAAGAAACTCGATATGTCAAAGTGGCTGCATAACTTTGACCGGAGTGAATACGGGTTCTCGAGTCTGGCGGTTGACCAGACCTTAGCAAGCCGGGGTAGCTCGGCGATTGCACAGTCTCCGATCTGAGGTACTCCACAGATCCGAACAACCGGCTCCGACAACCTCAATAACCGAGCCAACAATCTCTCAGATCTGGTCAAACATGCAAATTCCCTGATTCTTAGCGGATATTCCGTTGCCCAGATAGAAGCCATTGAAAAAGTAACATGCAATCTCGATCACGGATCTTGGTATATCCCGTACGCCAGCCAATGGGCAGACCAGTTGCACCGCCGCCAAAGCTTCAAATATGAGTTGAAATCCGTAAACAACCATTGGACAACAGAATTCCTTTGAGCTCCCCGGAGCTGACTAATTCCCCCCGGGCTGCCCCCCAATGCCAACTGCCGCCACCTACCGCCCACCACCTTTTACATCATAAGCTGTGCTACACCTGGTAGGTAGCCGGAGCTGGCACCCTCTGTCTGCAGGTCAAATTTCTCCAAACTCGGCCCTCCACCTGCGATTTCAACGAGCGCATCCGACACCCCCCGAAGACGCAGGGGAAAAAATGGCAACTTCACTACGCTGCCTCCACACGCCTTCAAGCGCAAATGTTTTTGTGCAGCTTGCGCGCCGCTCGGTACCGACGCCGACGACGGCTAGCGCCCCGATTCTCTCGGTTCTGATTCCGAGGTGGAATATCGCCGCCGCCACCACGGCGAACCACGCCGCCGGGGCGAGGAAGCAGAGCACTGAAGCTTTTTCAAAGACAAGGCCGACGCCGCAGAAGTTTGCGAGGAGAAATGCGGCAACAAAGCAACAGCAGATCCGCAAGTTTACGGCTTCGGCAACGAGGCGGCAGACGAGATGTGTCTATAACCCGCAAAATGACGAGGACGGGAAGGAAATGGTGCTCGAGATCACGGACAGGGCGGGCAAGGTACGTCTTGTGGTTCTGCCTCGCTTCGAGGCTTGCTGAGGCCTGTGTGGCAATGACTAACATAAGTTCTCACAGCGTCTGGCCGACATCATGAAGAAGGACAACAACCCGAACCTCGCGCTCAGAATACAAGTAGAGAGCGGCGGCTGCCACGGCTTCCAGTACCTCATGAGCCTAGTGACGCTCCCGGGGACCGAGAACGCGGAGGATTGGTCCAAGGTCGTTGGAGAGGAGGATACGGTGTTCCAGTATCTTCCCGACGGCGCGGACCCTTCGACGGCAACATTTGGGGGACCGAAAGTGGTGATTGACGAGCCGTCCTTGGACCTGTTGAAGGGAAGCAAGGTGGATTTCACGATGGAACTCATCGGCTCCCAGTTCAAGATCACGGACAACCCATACGCCACGAGCAGTTGCGGATGCGGGACGAGCTTCGACATCAAGATGTGAGCAATGAGTCAGCAGGGGGACATGTACTACGCACTAATATCAAGAGGGGAACATCGGTGTACACTACTGGGTTAGGGTGGGTAGGGAGCGAAAACTTTGGGTATGCAGGCTAGGCTTTACGAGCCTCGAGATAACTACAGACTCACACTACTTTTCACAAACATACAAGACACACGGAACAATACTCTCTTCAGAAGAGGCTTGCATTGCTACTCATAGGAGGGATGAAGAACCCAGGTGTCGTCAAATGATCAATTCACAAGTTTCCCTTTTGTGGTTATCAACGCCGTGCAACCATGCCAATCATAAAAGTAACCCTTGGTATTCTCAACCCTGCCGAAGCCCGAGTAAAACTAAGACAAACCCGTCTTGTCACATTGCCAGATCCCCGAAATTTTTGATTCAATTAACCCATAACCCTTTAACAAACGAACAGCTTAGTTCATCTGGCGGATAAGAGCGTTGATCTTCTCCTCGCGGTTGCCAAGGTCACCACCCTCGATGTAGTGCTTGAACTTGCGGGGGCGGAAGCCACCAGTGGGGTTGGAGAGCTTGAAGGGCCAGAGGAAGTTGGAGGCCTGCTTGAAGTTGGGGCCGACGGAGTAGATCTCGTGGATGAGGTCCTCCATGCAGACAATGCCGTACTTGCCGAGGTTCTCCTCGATGATGGCGTTGTCGGTAAGGGCGACACGCTGCTTGTTGACCTTTCCGTAACCACGCTTGTAGACGAGGTCCTTGACGGACTTCAGGTTGGGGTATCCGTAGGCAACCCAGGGCTCGATGACCTTGATCATCTCGGTGGTGGCCTTGGTGACCTTGATGAAGACACCGTTGTTGATCTGGAGGAGACGGAGGAGCTGGAGGATCTTGCGGGGCTTGGGGGGCATCTTGTTGATACCCTTGATGCGGATGAGGAAGATCAGGGTAGCCTCGGCGGGAACGTAGGCGGAGTCGTTCTCGCGAGCGACGCGGGAGAGGCGGACCTTCTCACGCTCGGCATCGCGGTACTCGGTGATGTACTTCTCAGCACGCTTGAAGATGACGCCGCGCTTCTCCTTGTTGGCCTTTGAGAGAACATGTTAGCAATTGTTGCGAGGCAGAGCGGTGTCTCAATATGAAGCGTTGAATCCGATAAGTGTCAGACCCGAAAGAAGGTTAATTTCCAACAGCATCGACCGTAGTCTAGTCGTGAAGGTTTGTTGTGCATCATGTAGGAAAGGGTAAATGGAAGAAAACGCGGCGAAGGCACTTACAGTCTTCTTCTTCTCGGCGGCGGCGTTGCGCTCGGCGCGAGCCTTCTCCTGAGACTTGCGCTTCTTGAGAAGGGTCTCGGGGACCAGGACCTGGTTAGAGGTGGGGACGGAACTGTTGATGCAACTCAGATTAGTACGCAGTCCGACATACTGCAAGCAGCATGGAAGAGAGCGCCGGTGCGAGAACTGTAGCTGAAGCGCGACATTCTCACTATGGCTAACTCGAAAGATGATTTTGATCGGTGAGACGACGAGCGCGGGAGGGTGCTTGTGCTCTTGTTACAGATGCTGACAGCACACCTCCGGAGCGCAAGCCTTTTGCTCATCCGACAACACCTCGAACATAAGCATGTTCAAGAACGAGTGCGCGCAGATGCTCGTGTGCAACCAGGCAGACTTTTCAGCGCTGCTCGGTCGACACCATCATGTGGCAATGATTTTCAGGGAGAACGAGGTACCGTTCATCCCCAACACCCCAGACAACATCTCTCAATCCGCAAGCCATGTTCCAGGTCATGAAGGAAGGAGGGAGAGGCCCAGGAGGGTTCGAGCTGACGAGACCCAGTGGCTTCACGGCGAGGTGAAGCTCATGTTCTCCAGCGAGAGGACCACGACAATCGGCAAGACATCCAACAACACCAGGCACGCCCTTAAGAGGGGAGAGTGCTGCGTTCAGGGGAAATTGTGAACGTACGTAGCGGCGGCCATTGTGAAGGCGGGTTAGTATTTGTCGGCGGGTGTCGTCGAAAATTTGGTCGCTGGTCGAAAGAAGGAGAGGAGAGGAGGGAGAGGCGGGATCACGAAGATTATGAGCAGATTCTCCAATTGCGAAAATTGGGGCCCACTGCCAGACGCAGGGGCCACTTTCACAAAAATTTCACCCTACACCGCTGAAGGCTGGCTCGCTTAGGTAGGGTTTTCCATCGCGCTAAGCCTGTTGCAGCGTTCTGCCGCCCGACACCGTCCAGCCCCGGTCAGGGCAGAACCGTCCACTTTTCGAGCGTTGGCCGCCTGTGTGAAATTTCCCTTGGTTGCGCGCATCGAGAGGAAAAAGAGCTTCTACCATTCCCGACTAACCACCACCGAAGCAATTCGCCAACACAGCAGTCACGATGCCTCCCAAGAAGACCACCCGCCCTGCCCAGGAGAACATCTCCCTCGGACCCCAGGTCCGCGAGGGTAAGTCGTGAACTTTTCATTGCTTCGATGCCTGCGGGCATCGCGGCGTCATACGTGCAAAAAAGATTGAAGACTGACATGGTACCCCGCCAATAGGTGAGCTCGTCTTCGGTGTTGCCCGCATCTTCGCCTCCTTCAACGACACCTTCGTTCACGTCACCGATCTCTCGTAGGTCTCTCCCGCAAAGAAAGAAATCAGTTGGGTGCCGTCGCAGAGCCGGAGAGGATTCCGCGTTTTCTACGAAGCTCGCGCGCGCACAACTGATGGGAAAATGTCCCAAGAAGTACTGGTGGTTCCAGATGGCTAACGTTCTGGGTGATTCCAGTGGCCGTGAGACCATCTGCCGTGTCACTGGTGGCATGAAGGTCAAGGCCGACCGTGACGAGTCCTCCCCCTACGCCGCCATGTTGGCTGCCCAGGACGTCGCTACCCGCTGCAAGGAGCTCGGCATCACTGCCCTCCACATCAAGATCCGTGCCACCGGTGGTAAGTTGCTCTCCTAAGCTTTGTCATTTAACGAATTCTGACTTTTCGTCTTCCAGGTAACGGCACCAAGACCCCCGGCCCCGGTGCCCAGTCCGCCCTCCGTGCCCTGGCCCGTTCCGGCATGAAGATCGGCCGCATTGAGGACGTTACCCCCACGCCCTCCGACTCTACCCGCAGAAAGGGTGGTCGCCGTGGTCGCCGTCTCTGAGCGCCCGGTTGCTATCAATCGTCTGGGTGGCTCTGGGGCAGGAGTGCTCGTTATTTGGTTTCTGGGTGGCATCGCGAAAAAACGCGGGGAACGGCTTCTTAGCCTGGTCCCCATTCTACGCACTGTGACATGCCTTCTGCTGCGGGCGACAGTATCTATCGTAGACAGAATAGAAACTCGCCATATATGGCCTGAACTGAAGAGTAGCTCCTGAACCCTACCTGAATCTGTGCGACATTACTTCGTTATTGCCAAAGTGAGGCGTGAACATTATGGACGGTTCCTTGTGTCTTATTCAACGAATTCGGTCTTGATCTCTTGACGGATATCTAATCTACCTAGGCTATGCTTTGTGTCTACCGCGCTGGCCCCAACTCCTGCTCAAAATGCAATCGACCCAAAGTTGCCCCTTTCTGGCGGCATAATCAACGTATCTACTTATTCCCTTAGAATCCTGGCTTAAGCGACCACATGCCCCTGCCAGTGCTGGCTGTGCCTTTCTTGCTCAGGGTGGCGATCTTGTCGAGCGCAGACTTGAATTCGTCTGATTGCTTCGCCGTCTGACAGTACGGGTTGAAGTGGTCTACCAACATCTTGCTGGGGACCTTGCCTCCGTGGCGTTTGATGAAGTTCTGGATGAGGAGAATAAAGTCCTTCTGCTTCAAGTTGCTGTTCGGTTTGTTCAGTCCCTGCCGATCGGCTAGGTTGTTCATCACGCCAGATGAACTAGGTCCTCCCCGTCGGCGATGGGCGCCAGGACGGCCACCGTCACCAACTTCACCAGTCCAGGTGACCGTCCCGATAGGAACGTTTCTTGCTTCCTCGCCGGCTCGGCGGAGATGGGCCGCTGCCTGGGCGGCCACCTTTCTGGCTTCATGCTCATTCATCGCCCTATCAGCCTGCACCGGCTTCTTGCCATTCATGATTTGGTCGTGCTCGTAAGCGCTCTCAACGGAACGAGCAAATAGGTTCTCTGTCATGCGCTTCTCATCATGAACCTCCTTCTCTTCGTGGTACTCCTCCATTGCCACGACTCCAGAAAGCTTTCGGACGGTGTTTACTTCGGCGTCAGCCGCCTTACCTACGGACGAGATGGGCATGGCATCCTTGGACGGTTTGTCGTGTTGTACTTGAGCCTCTTCTTTGTTGAACTTGACCTCTGCTCCCTCGAATATTTTGCTTCTGTCGGCGCTTGCCATGCTATGGCCGGCGTCGCCAAAACTGAAAAGGTCGTAGAGGTCAGATAAGTCAAAGTTGGCACGTTGTTTGGGATCCTTCAAGACCTTGTTGGTCATAAACTGCTTGAAGATTTGTCGGTGGTAAATCTTCTCTTCAATGGTCCCCGACGTCATCAACCGGTAGATAGCAACTGGCTTTGTTTGGCCCAGTCGCCAAGCTCTCTCGCGAGCTTGCATATCGGTGGAGGGATTCCAGTCGGGATCGTAAATGATGATGCGTGTTGCGCCCGTGAGATTGATACCCAAGCCTCCCGTTCTCGTCGTAAGCAGGAAAACATCGATGGATGCATCGTGGTTGCAGCGGTCAATCAAGGCCTGACGCTGCTCGATGGGCGTGTCACCGTCCATGCGAACGTAACTCACACCGTCCATTCTGCGGATGAACTTCTCAAGAATGTTGAGCATCAACTTGGTCTGAGAGAACAACAGCGTCTTGTGTCCAAACCGCTTCCACATTGGCAAAAGCTCGTTCACCATCTGCATCTTGCCTGACTTTGCCGGGTCTCCCCAGTCGTACTTCGAATCCTTCTTCAGACGGTCATCCAACAGGTCCGGATGGTTGCAGATCTTCCGCAGAATGTCGATTCCGTAGAGAGCTTTCCTCTTCCTCGTCATGATCTCGCCGACCGCGTCAGAGCTTATAAACCTGGTGTACGCCGTGTGCTGAGGCTGGGTCAGCTTGCAGAATAAGACCTGCTCTGTCTTCTCTGGAAGATCCGATGCTACGTCGATCTTGAGACGCTGCAAAAGGTACTGGCTGATGGTTTCCTTCAAAGTTGTGGCGCATTTTTCAGCTGTCATGACCTGAAGGTTGGTTGCGTTCGCATAGCCGCCCTGTTTGATGGGAAGCTCGAACTGCGTCCGGAAGCTCACCAGAGTGCCTAGGCGCATTGGGAAGATGAAGTCGAAGAGAGACCAAAGTTCAGTCAGGTTGTTCTGGATTGGCGTGCCAGAGAGAATGACTCTGTTCACGGTATTTAGGTGCTTGCATGCAACAGTGATCTCAGCGTTAGGGTTTCGGATCTTGTGGCCTTCGTCAAGAATCGCATAACCCCATGAGTGCTGCAGAAGCTCTTCGTTGTAGGATTGCAGACCGGCGTATGTGGTTACGAGTACGTGGCCGTGCTTGACAACCCGCTTGACGATCCTCCGGGCAGCGACACGATTGGTACTTTCCCCACTATCATCCACATCAGAATCGTCCTCATGTTGATTCATCATGCCGCTGCCTGAAGAGTGCAAAATGGAGACTCTCAATGGAGGCCACCAACGGTGAAACTCGTTTACCCACTGCTTCATAACAGTTGCAGGAACAACCACGATGACGGGCTTGTCAAGCTTCTTGCTGTAATGTAGTGCTGCCACCATGGCAATTGCTTGGACTGCAAAGTATTAGCAGCGGGCTCTTGTCATAGTGCCGTATCATAGCTTACCTGTCTTGCCCAACCCCATCTCATCACCGATGATGCCACCTACGCCTTGTTCGTAAAGCTCCGCGAGCCAGTGAACCCCCGTCTTCTGATATGCAAATAGAGATGGATGGATGTCGCCTGGCAGTTTCAAGCCGTTACCGAAGACATGATCAGGATGGTCGGGTGAAGGCTTGAACCATTCTTCCTCATCATCTTCGACCAGCTCAACTCCGTCAGCTTCGGCGCGTCGCCGCCGGGCTCTGCCTCGCCTCTTCACCCAGTCTGCTAGTCGCGCTTTGTAATTGGACTCGTTGCCATCATCAACGCCGGCCAAGTCGACTTTTCCGTCCTCAGCGGCAGCGCCCGTAGCCTTCTTCTTTGATGGACCTTTCCGTCGCTTGCGGCCAGTAGCCTCCTCTTCGCTCGTATCAGAAGCATACTGGCTCTCTGCCTCCGATACAGCGGCAGCCTCCGGCTCAAATTCTTCATCCGAGGCCTCTTGCTTCACCTTACGCTTCTTTCTTGGTCGAAGGGAGAATTCATTTTCAACAGCCGCTGGAGCAGTTGGCGCTTCGGGTTCTTCGGCAAAACCCGGCATACGCAGAACCTGGTGAGACTTCGGCTCTTCTTCGTCGCTTTGAAAGTCGTTCTCCGCCGCATCCTCTTCAGCTTCTGCAAGAGCGTCGGCAAGCTCGCCTTCGAAGCCAGGGGGTCGATCGCCGCCGATATTCGCGAAGGGCGTGATCTTGCCAGTACGGACGAGATACTCGCGATTCGTCTCTCCAGGGAGTCTTCTAGACTTGGTCTTGGACGATTCGTCTACTGCCGCTGCAGCTTCCTCGCGCCTCCTCTCTATGCGGGCCTGAAAATCGGAAATGTCGTTGTTCACATCCTCAATCTCTTTGTCGAGCTTGTCGAGCTTGTCGATTTGGGTCTGGATCTTCCGAGATTTGTACGGGTTGCGACGCTCTTTCTCAAGATTCTGGCGCTCCTTCGCTCTTTGTGTCTGGAGCCTTTCTCTTGTGGTCTCGAGCTTTTCAATACGCTGTTGGTCCCTCTTTTCGTCGGCTTCCATCAATGCGGCATTTGCCTGTGCCGTAATGTCTCGCTCCAAATCATCCTGATCTCTGATGTCGGCTGTGATATTCCGCAGAAAACTGGCCTCGTCAACCTCTTCCTTCATCTCTGATATTGCCGGAAGGTCACGAGAAGCGTCATCGCCAACAGTGTTGCTCTCTTCGCCGGCCAGTCCGTTACTAGAGACGATATCCGCATTTTCGGAAGCCATTTTGTACGTCAACGACTTTCAGAGCATACAAAGTGTTCTCTGTAAATGCGTCGACAGCGATATACCCTATTACTATCTGGCGAAAGATGTATCAGAGGCAGGGGCATTCGCGTTGAGAGTATCTAGGAGCAGGCGCGAAGCGCGGATACCTGCGCCGTGAGTCTGGCTTTCGAGGCGCTGTTGGGCAAGGCCGACGCAATAAACTTGTCTGATGGAAATCACCTGCCCTCTTGAGTGAGTTGCTCAATGCAGCCTGCAAGAGCGAGCCTGGCGCGTCGCTTCAGTGACTCTCATCGATCTTTCACAAAAAACCGATGACGCCACGGCAAGGCAGAAGCGAACTGGGCGCGTTGTCATGTGAGCAAGGATCTTAATTGCCCAACGGCAGGTTTCATTGGCTCATCGGAGTTAGATCGGCATCCTTACCGGTGCGACAGGCAGCCACAGCCGTCGCAGTTTCCTCCAAGCTCAAGCCACATTATTAGGTCAGCAGCTATCGAAGCACAGTAGGAATTCGTCTTTCTCTGGCAGCCGTTTCTACTGTACATCAAAAAGACCTCCGTCTTCTTCCATCCCCCGTCGACGACGCCATACCATCAGTTCCCGCCGGACCCTCTTCACTACTCTCCCATCAGAGTTCTTCAGATTTCAATCGGCGGGGTGTTGGAAAAAACATCTCCCCAGTCATGATAGGCGGGAGAGTCTCAACGCGTCTGCTCTTCACATCTCCTTGGGCAGCATCACGGTCCTTTTCCAGAGCCCTGCACAGCACTCCAAGAATGGTCCCCGAGTGGCTCCAGACACTTCTGAGCACAAACAAAAGTGCGCCAAAGCTCTATGCCTGGAGACCGTCTGATATAGAGGATCCGACTGCCTCTGCAGATCAGGCTAAGTTCGCAAGCTCTGAGCTTGTTCGTCAGGCCGACGACTCACGGATATACGTTCTTGGTGTGGGAAATCTCGGCGTCCTTTTTGCTACTTCGCTTGCATCGCTGCCAAACCCACCTGCTATTACGCTCGTTTTCCATAGAAAGGAACTTTTGCTCTCCTGGCAACAGAAGCCGGGCCTCGAAATCACCAGAGGTGGCGTGTCCCACAAGCATTCCGGATTCGACGTCGAGTTGTGGTCCGAAGAACCACCACCAAGTCGCCAACCTCGCGAAGTTGCCAATGGCCAGAACATTCGCAACCTCATCGTTACCACTAAGGCGGCTCAAGCCCTACCGGAAGTTGATCGCGTCCGTCGTTACCTCAATGGCGACTCCACGGTGGCTTTCGTCCAAAACGGCATGTGCAAAATGTGGCCACCGCACGGAACCACCTACAACTCGGAGCGTTATTCGCAGGACCAGCCGACCCAACACCCCAACTGGTTGGCTTGCGTGACAACGCATGGCGTTACTTCCGCAGGCCGCTTTAGAAGTGTGCACGCGTCCGAGGCGGATGTCAGGGTTGGCCCAGTCCTCTTGAGTACCAAGTCTCCTGAAAGCGCGACCTATCTCTCTGATGCTCTGGTTCGAGCACCACATCTCAATGGCACTTCTGTTGCACGGCATGATCTTTGGATCCTTCAACTGGAGAAGTTGGTGGTCAATTCCATCATCAACCCGCTCACCGCCATCCTTCGTTGCAAGAATGGAAAGCTGTTCGCAGAAGAGGGTAACATTATCGCACATTTAATGGACAGATTGCTACACGAAGCAAGCGGGGTACTCCGAGCTCTGGTTGCTGACAGCATCGCCACTTCGATTTTGCAAGCGACGCCAAATGGGGACCACGTATTAAGAGACAAACCAGTTTTCCCCGAGGACCTCTTGAAGCGCTTCTCTCATGATCGACTCAAGGAGATGCTCTACGAAGTCGGTCACAAAGTCAGGGAGAACACGAGTTCAATGCTGCAAGACGTTCGAGCTGAAAAGCAGACCGAAATTGACGAGTTCAACGGTTGGCTTGTCGAAACCGCAGCATACCTGGGTGGCAATTTGGATGTCACCAGTCACAAGATCCTGATCGATCTTGTGAAGAGAGGTGTCAGTCTGGACACGGATTCGCTCAGTTCTCATTTCCTCCATTTGTGAGCCCTTGTGCCATTGAGTGCCTGAGGAAACTCGCGACACTGGCTTCGCAAATCGCAGCTCAAACCGCACCCCCTATTCTGGCTCCAGCCAAGGTGTGCCACGACGTTTCTTCATATCCACAGGGCTCCCGTTGATCTTAACCCGCCCCCTTATGGTGTCTATCAAGACCCGCACTCTTTTGAATCCAGGCATGACCATGCTGTTGAGCACTAGCTGCGACTCAGGGGAAGTCGATCGTGGCCTCACAGCGATGGTCCTGCCGCCTTCTTCTACGGATGGGGGGTTCAGGTTCGGTAGGGTTCAGGGACAGGGTGACTGCAGAATGGCTAATTCATGAGCGGGGTGACTTTGGACTTCTGAGCCAGTCGAGTGCTCATGAGCGATCTCAGGAGCAACAGCGTCGCCTCGCCTTGCTTTGCGAGCCGCTCCTGTACCCAGCCTCATGTCATTACCGTCGCTCTAACGTGGCCGCTTCTCATCCACAGGCCTATCATGGCCAGCTGTCTTGGTCTTTGCAACCTTCACGGGAGGTGCTGGTTCAGGTGAGGGAGATTTTCCTCATTCGCCACGTTCGCTTACCTCCCTCCCCTTAACGGACCACGTTATAGTCACCATATTGCACTTGATATACCGGTATAAGACCTTCAACTATTACACCAACAGCGCGAGTACCTTTGGAATTCACCGGAATACTTGGGCCGGCAACCTGATATCTGAAAAAGCGCCTCGTTTCCCACAGATTGGCACCCGCCGCTTACCCGATGTCGATGACAACGGCGACGGAGCTTTACTGACAGAGAAAGGTGCGAGCTACCACACGTCGTTATACAGACATCGCCATTCTTGGAGGCATTGAAATTAATTCCGCTGGCTCTCATCACACGTTTGTGTTTAATGGCAAACATCGGTCTTTTCTTTAGTGGCTCTCGCCTTGTACTTGGCAGAGGAGACTCGCTGGAGTCGGAACAAATCGAACGTCTAGTTCATTATCAATGAAATACCGAAATTAATCGAAGCGGTCGGCCGTCGGCTTTTTCATCTCAAACACGCGGATTATGCATTGATATCTGTGCATATCAAACTTCATATTCGGTCCCAAGGTGTGGAGCTCTAGCAGCAGGCCACCGGTTCGAAAGCCACTGGCAGCTCGATCTGAAGCCGCCCTGGATCTGGAAGCCATCTTGCTCAAAATCACGCCATTCGTCTTATAGCGGCGCGACCTTGGACCTTGTGCAATCAAGGAGCTTGCTTCTTCAACTGATACATGACAGACATGCGAACGACAGGTCGTTTAAGAAACAATCAATTACAAGCAGAGGACATTGACAACAAGATCGCAACCAAGGGGTCACCAACTCCGCGTCTTGAGGCTGCTCTGCTTGCATTTGAAAGTCACTATCCAGGAAAACTTATCGGCGAAGCACAAGACAGTGTTGTGGAGAGACCAGCGGAGTCGCCAACGACAATTGCGATCCAATTTCATCAATTTGAATGGATCCAAGTTGTCTTACTGCGTCAATTCTCCGATTGGCCGGCAGGGGTGAAAAAAAACTCCGGTGCATATTTGACGGAGATTTTTGGCGATGCCTGTCTGATGGGTTCTCATCAGCGCAATGTGGAGACGTCGGACAACTTCAATTTAGAAGACATCAGGGACGCTCTACGCAATACCGAAGTAGAAGGCACAACACCGCCAAATATTCCACAATACTTGAGAGCTCGCTTGCCATTATCCGGTTTCCTCGAGAAAATTTTTGTTGGCAAGCCAAGCCGTGGCCAAGGCCTGGGCCAGGTCAAGAAAAGGATGCTATGTGGTTACATTGCAGAGCTGACCCGCATCGCGCCCACACGCAAGCGCCGCCGATGGGCAGGTCGTACGTTTTCCAAGCAACCAACAGTGAGGTCAACTATTTTCAGGGAGTAAACATCCATCCTGCTCAACGGCCGAGGGCCTTCCGATCGGTTGCTGAAACCCTGAGTATACCCGGAGTCGGCTGGGTCCTCGGCTACAACCACGTCACTGAGCCGCTTGATCCAAGCTTTCCGGACTTGCGCACGGAGGAGTCGGGTGGTAAACCACCCAGACCATGGGTTCCCTGCCGTAAACATTTCGGGGTCCTGCCTTCGTCATGGTGCTCGACGGCACCCGGCCGGGCTGTACAGCGACTGTGGCGGCTGAGAGTCTTCGAAAATTTCCGTGGTCGCCATCAGCGTAATATCTCGTATGGATTGGCACGCTCACAGCTTTGCTCAGGCTGAACCATGGGGCGAAGCGGTGCCATTATGATGATAACGGTTCCTTGACCACTAAAACGGGACGATCCCTAGTCTGACGTCGGTCAAGCATCCCCCGGCTCCGCAACCGAGTCTCCTCACCGTCTGGCCCGGCAGTTCACACACAATGACCCATTATCAATCGCACACCATGAGTTTCACGTTTGGCGTATCATGCGAAGGCTTTTGCCAGTTCAGCATGAAGTTCGCGAACTACGTATTGACATTCGTCCGATCAGACTACGAGCCGGCGAGGGGAACATTTCGCGCAGCTTCATGGGCCAGGAACAGAAAAAAAAAAAAAAAAGCTTTTCTCCCAATTTATTTCGAACTCCTCGCATGAGACAGACGGCGATTCCCGTACGTCACGTCCACCACTCCTCTGTTGACCCTCTTGTTTTGGCCTGCCTGATCTGCGCCATGCGACGCGTCTCTTGCGCCTCATCTTGTGGCTAAACGAAGTCACGGCCAACAAAGCTTATGTATCTAGATCGAAGGAAAACTCGACTTTGACTCTTGAGCTTTGGAAGGGTCGAAGTTTCTGTACCGTGGTGCTGGAAAGACATCTTGTATGCTGGTCCCCCACATCCGGAAGGCGGCCTCTCGTGAAGCTTAAACGCGATTTACTCAAAGTCCCGGCGTTGACAGTGAACACCACTACTGAAAAGGAGGGGGAGAGAGCACTTGGGTGGAAGGACGGATGTTACCATGCGTTTATGGAGCCGAGTCCCGATGACCGAACCTACCACGGCTGGTCTTACCTCCTTAGGGAGCACTCTTGCACGCTCTCAGGTTCGAGGCCGGCGCCCCGATGCAGTGATCAGTATCACCTCGCATAGGGTAGCACGCGGGAACTTCTCTCAGCCAGGCTAACCCGTCATGTCACTGTCACCACAAGACGCGACTCACGACGCCCTCGCGTGCATGCACCGCATATCACAGCGATCTGCTTGTTGGGGAGAGAGTAGAGGATGGCACCATGTGGGAACCACGCGTATGACAACTTTTCCGAGTGGTTGACCGCTCCTTTTCTCCTGGCAAGCAGGCACAGGCTTTGGCATTTCGGCGGCAGGTGGCTGGGGTTTGCTCGCTGCCGCCGCCGCGCCCGGGAGATGACGGGCTAGGGGGGGATATATCAGAATCCCGGTGCCATATAACACGCCTGGGCCGAGTGTTTCAACAACGAGGAGCCGCTGCCAAATCGGCCTTCATGGATGGACGCAGAGGAAAAGAGGACAGGACAAACCTGCACGATGGGCTTAATGGCGCATTATCAACTGGCTGGATCCCCTCTCATGCGGGAGATCCAGATCATACGTCGGTCATCGTATGGACTGGCACAACAAGATGCCCGGGAAAAGGGGACTTTGGGCAACAGGATTGATCACGCCCGACACGGCACATGCGGAGCAGACGCCCACACTACGAGCATTTCTCAAGCTGTCTTCCCTGTTCGACGGATCAGGTTCAGCACTCGCTCCAGGCCCGTATGCTTGCTTTTGGGCTCTCACATACGGGTTGCCTGCCCCGAGAGCCTGAGAGATATGGCAACACTGTGCCGAGAAAGTAAAATACAGAACACCGAGTGCCATACTATCTGCTGCCTCTCGCCGCTCTGCGCGACTCCTGGGGTTGGGCGTTCAGGATCCATTCCTCTCTCAAATGGCCCCTCCCCTTTTGCTGGGCCGGTGGGCGATGACTAGGCTCCCCCTTCAACAATTACTCGGCAACTTTCTTTGGCATTTCAAATAAGCGCAAGCCTCACGCCAGAGATAGAGTGCGAGGAAACAAAAATACAGAAAACCCACCGATGTCAAAAAAGAGATCTGGCATGCGCGTCTCGCCTTGGGCGTGTGAAACGCGGGCGGAGGCGCAATCAATCACAGACAGACGACCTCGCCTATCCCGCTTTAGCAACAAGCCCGTCACCCGTCAGTCTGCGATAGCACACCCTGGGCCTTGTTTAGTTCCCCGGACTTTTTTTGACGTCTACCGTCGACGCAGAAGCGCACCTACGTGACATGCCCGCCATTCCGCTCGCTCGCCAAGCCACACCTGCCACGTCCGCGCTAAGGTCAGGGGAAAAGAACCATCGTAGGAGAGAGAGAAAGGTCTCCTTTCCTGCGGCCGACTTTACCGTTGCCTATCTCGGCAGTATGTGCTGATTTGGGTAGTAATTTCTGGGAGGGGGCCGTTGCTTTTACAACCCGCCTCAACTACCTACTTGCCTACCTACAAGCAAGACTTGCCGGCCTGGTGTGTAACACAGGCAGCGGGGCGGAGGAGGGCACCGGAATGCATGACTTGCGTTGGCAACACCTGTGTGCCGCAGTGCGCCATATGCATGTCCTCTATCTTGGTCACAAATCTGGATCGTGCTGTCATTTCTTTTTCTCTCCTTCGTAAATTCGGAAGACGCATGCGAGCTTGTAATTCTCGCATTAATGGGGAACCCTAACTCGAAATGACTCTAGCCTTGACGAACAGGATTCTGGGCCCAGAATACGCTGCACAATGCTACGTTTTGTCCACTTGGCGAGGCCGGCCACTCTCACCGTTGGACTGTAGCCTTTGATGTGGTTCCTCACGATTCAGGGCCCCATTTCGTTGCGGATGATCTTTGGTCTAGAAGGAAGAGAATAGCGGTTCCGGTGCCCCCACCGATAATATGGGTTACGGTACCCCCGGTGTGAGGGGTTCGAGTTCTAGCTTCTTTGATGGCCACACGCAAAAAAGAATTTCGTCGCGCCCGGACGCGCGGATCATAGAAGCCGGACCCGTAAGAACGTACTTGTTAATATCACGATCCCTATTACAGCCCTGCCTGCCCGTCGAAAACGGTTTGGACCGGCACATTAGCCTGCCGTTGGTTTGTTTCACGGACTGGTAGGGCTGCCCGTCTCGTCGGTATTCGGCGATGATTTACACAACATGAGGCCATACACAACCCGCAGATCCACGTGGTCAAGGGAAGCTAGAGCTGTTGCGAAGATTATTGAGCAAAGAAGTAGATTCGGCAAAAAAAACTGTTACGTAAACTACAAGATCTCGAAGAAAAAAAGAACTGAACAGAAAATCAAAAGGGGGGTAACATGTGGAAACAAATGATTGTGTGGTGAGAACGAATCGAAGAAAAACGGGTGGAAAAAAAAGACGTCATCGTTGATGCTGAACCGCGCGTGTATGCAGAATGCTTCTCCTTCCCTCCCCCCCTTTTTTCCAACCACAAGACGCCACGCCATATTATGCGAAACCATCAGCGCGGTCCTAAAGATGGGACACGCGCTGAAAGAATCTCCTGTATGGTGCAAGAAGAGGTATGTCGTCTGTCGAGAAAGCAAGTCGTACGAAGGATGGGATGAACAAACAAAAAGGCCGTGTATTGCGTAGTTCGGTATGTGTGCCCCCCAAGTCTAATGTGTGTTGTGTCATGATTCGGAACCGTAAAAAAGAAGAAGTCGGTCGAAGGTGCGAAGTCGAAGGGAAAAAAGGGTTGAATAAGGTAACCCGTGATGTCCGGGGGTATCTCTAGAATTAGGCGGAAGGGGAATCCAGCAAAAAATGAAGCAAAAGGACTATGATTCCCTCGGCCGTGATCGAGGGGCAAGGTATGCTGAAATCAAAGAGGCGATGTGCGGTTTGCGGTGTCAAGGCCTCCATCTCAGAGTAATGCTCGAAGGTCGGAGCTGGCGCAGGTCTTCGAGATCCTACGTACTCCTTATTGTCGGTGGCCCAAGCTATTACAAGCAACGACGGCAGATTTATCGTAGACTCTCACGTCCTCTCGACAGTCCGCGTAATTACCAGAGTGCGGTGTTCGGAGGAGTCGGTCTGAATGCTCTGGTTGGGCCATGTCGTTCCATGTCGCGTAATGGAGATCATCGCTGAAGGCAAGCTCCTCCTCATCACTGAAGCTGCTGCGTGTAGATGGTGTCTCCAGCCGGGGGCTCAGTTGCTCCCGGTGGAGACATTGAATGCTATAAAGGAGCACCCATACCACCCATCAACTCCTGGGCGCGCTCGCGGCAAGCGGCAGGGGTGAAGCCGGTCCCGACTTTGTTGGCCACAATGCGCCATTTCTCATTCTCGTAGTCTTGAAGTGCAGTGCGGAGCTTTTGGTCCTAAGCCAAAAGGAAGATTAGAATGCGTACTTGGCGATAGATTAGACGTCAATACAAGGGCAACATACCGTCTCGTCGGTCCATTGGGTTGTCTTAGCTTTCAGCTTCGTGCAGTAGCGCACTTGCAAGGTTCCAGATGATCGGCCAGGGAAAAAGTCGGCGATTTGTTTCCAGGTAAGGGATTTATTCTCCTTCAGGTCGATCAGAAGTTGGTCGTCTTCAGGCGTGAACTTGAGCTTCGGCCCTCGCGGTCTCGGTGCTGGAGCGGGCATGCCGGCTTGTCCTACCACGCTTGGGGCGCCGCCTCTGTCCCCGCCATCTCCATCGCGCCTCATTAGCTTGGAAGGGGGCCCTGTGTCAGGAAGTCGATGATGGTGGTGCGTGGGAGGCTGTACTTGAACTCCCTGCCCGTAGCCAGTCCCCAGCGGCGTCTGTTGCATGCTCTCGAGGTCAGTTTGCTCCAGATCTGGTATTCCAGGCACAGAAAGGTCGAGGTCGTCAGGTCTGGGTCTCTTAGGGGCTCCGTGCGGCGCGTGGGACTGGGTGGGCGTTGTCATCGAGGGATACAGAGGAGCAACCACAGGACCCGGAGCACCATAATGAGGCGGGCCAAGATGTCTGGCATGGCCCATTTGGTGCGCCGGATCCATTAGTACCTGGTGGGAGTGGTGAGGATGGTGCTGCTGCATTCCCGGATGGTGGGAATGGTGACTCGGGGACGGGTCATGGAGCGTGGGCGTGTGTTGGGCGCCATGGTGAATGGAGCTCCTATGATGCTGCTGATGGGATGGCGTCGTGTCATAACCATGCTGCTGCTGACTCTGCTCGCCCGGATGCGACTCCTGTGCAGAGTAATCGACATTGTAGTCCCCTACTCGGTAGTTGCCCGCCAGTGTGCCTCCAATACATGGGTTCCGCCAGAGCGAACCGCTCTGGACGGTCGCCGGGCTCTGAAGTGAAAGAATTGGTTGAGCGAATGCCCTCTCGGGCGGCGTCGGGAGAGGGGAGGGTTGTTGGTGCGACGTTGCGGGGTCGCGAGCTGGGTGGAAGTCTCTCAAACTGCGATCCTGTGACAGCGCTATGGTGTCGCCGTGATGAGACCTCCCGTCCAAAGTCAACGAACATTCGTGCCCAGGCGGTGTGGAGAGAATGGTCGCGGTTGGTTGCGGAATCTCGGGAGAAGGGTATTGTGGAATTTTGAGAGACTGGTGGCGGTCGCCGGTGATTGCAGTGGTTGATGCTGGTGCTGATGCTGATGATGACGGAGACTGGAAGAGACGAGTCCCGTGTTGGTGGTGTTGCCGTCTTGTAGAATTAGTCTCCTCGTTGGTGGAGAGCTGTCTGACTGCACGGCCAGACGGATAGGTTCCCTTTGGCTGGCGTAAGGTGGGAAAAAATTATTAAGACGAAATAGAAGTCGAGGTAACCATGCTACCCTTTTTGAACTGGTTGTTGCCACGCGCTGTTTAAGCTCACGGGATCTTCCCTTGACTTATTATAAATCCCGTTGGCCCTGGACAGCTAATATAGTGATGAAGGGGTCAAAAGAGAGAAAGCGCGGACGTGGGCAAGGGCTGCATTATATCGTCCGATGTGCCTTATCGAAAAGAGGAATAGAGGGCTGTGTGGGTTCCAGTCTGTCTGGTCCCGTCTGGGGGTCTGGTCGGTTGAGGCAAGGCAAGGCAAGGGAAGACAAGGGAAGGGGACCGGGCAAGAGAGGAGTCTTCTGAGTGACTGACTGAGTGCGAGGTAGGTAGGAGAGCGAGGGACGGAGGGCCAAGGGTAGTAGGTATGGTATGCACAGGGTGTGAAGCAAAAGAAAAAGGGTACATTGACTACCGCCGCTTTTGTTCCCGAGTTAAAGCACATTGTAAGCGATTCGCCATGTGCGAGACGTATTCTGTTCCTGAGTAGGTTGCGGAGACTCAAGTTAACCTTGCCCAGTGATGACGGTAGCATAATTTGGGGATCTTATGCCATGGGTTTCGCTGCCGGATATAGAAGCAGGAGTGCCCCCGGCCGGCTCTGATGATGCAACGAGCGAGGGGTGGGCATGACAGCAGACAGCTTAGAACAGTTGACAGACAGGGTACCCGGGGGCCAGGTCTGAACAATTTCGTAACTCTAAGAAGCCCCCGGATAACTTCGATCAAATCCTGGAAGGAAGGCTAGGCGACCCAGACAGCAGAGAGGTCTGGAAAAACGCATGGAAGGAATCCAAACACCTTCAGTCGAATGAGGGATAGAAGCTGAAACGAGCCCTACCATGCGCTGGCTGGTTGGGAAGACCATGACAAGTGAAGTTCTGAGAAGAAGGCCGCCCATGTTGCTCGGTCCCCTGCTTCACTGAGGGGATGTGCACGCTGAGGGGAGAGGAGACGAAAGGTCAGAAAAGAGAGAGGGAAAAAAACAGTACCAGGGGTGGCAGCTCTTGGCCCAAGGCAGTTGACTTGGTGTGTGTGTGTGTGTGTGCTGCGTATGTGCGGGAGCTTGAGTCCCTAGACCCCCTCCCCCCGGTCGGCCTTGACCAGGGTGTTTCCTTCGGGTGAGGACCAGCAGTGAACAGCGCAACTTGAACAACTCTGCCCATTCTGGCCAGTGCAGTGGAGCCGGTCGGGGGGCAAACAGCAGGTTTTGGGAAAGAAAAATGGCTGGGTGAGCGCTGAGAAGTCATGCCTTGGCCCTGAAGGGGGTATATCTGAGGCAGGGAGGGTATAGCAGAACCGTGAAGAGAAATCGCCGCTCTGGTATGCGATAGGGCCAGCAACACGGTAAGGTTGCAACAGCCACTCGTCCTAGTGGGCAGATTGCCGAGGGGTAAAAACCAGGGACTGCCGGGTGGGAAAGGAGAAGAAAAACCACGGCCGGCAGACAAGGCCGGGCCTTTTCGACGTCGAATGCTGGATCGACCCTGTGGTTTTCTCTGGCCCTGATCTCCAGTGCCGCCAGTTGGGGCCTGTGGCCTGCTTTCACCCCTCAGACTCCCGGCCAAAAACTCGGGAGCGACTCGGAAGACAACGTCAGTGGTTCCAGGAGGCATGCGACCCCGGTTGACACAAGATGAAGTCGACCGCAGCAGGGGGATTTGCGTTCCAAATATGAGAAACGTCGTGACTCTTCGGTCTTCGCCTCCATGGCGAAGCATTCGAATCTGGCAGGTCAGGGCGGCAGATGCCGTATGCAGAGCAGCGACTTGAGGTGTACAACTGTGAACGAAATTGGCCGAGATGAAGATGACCGCGGCGCCACGGTTGAGGTTCTGCTTCGGCAATGCGGCGGCGGCGGCTGATGGACCTAACCACGCCCACGCGGGTTGCGGCGCGCGCGCGCGCGTCGTCGTCAAGATGGGATGGAGGGGAGGGTCGACAAGACAAGACTAGTTAGCCTGTGGGGTAACACTCTTTTTGTGAAGAATTTTAGGAACTTGGGACGTGTGCGACTCGACGTCCAGGCCACACGATGGTGCCGTCGTCGAAACCATGGGATGATAGCCGTTCGCTCGACCTGACTATTCGTCTGTTTGCATGGGAAGCGCGCGCTGCCGCCGACCACGTGTGTTTGGCTGGCCCAACACGACATATTCGTCGTTTCCACGGCCATGAGGGCATCCCAAGACCGCTGCACAGCAACGTACACGCGTGCTCGCGCGGTTGCACCCACCCACCCGATGGAGAGCCAGCCGGGAATGTGGTGGGTGTAAGCAGATGCGGAAAAAAGAGAGAACCCCGGCTCTCGGCAATTAGGAGATTGTGCGACTCAATGCACATCCCGGGCTCTTGGTGCGTGAAGGTAAGCAAGTCATCATACAAGCTGCTGGTGGTCGTCTAGAACTGCATCGGCGCCTGGGCAAAAGGTACCGCGAAGTACCGTGTAGTCGAGCCAAGGTCAACAACTGCTGGCAAGGAAGGTTGGCTCGTCTCGACGAGGAGAGGGCCGAGCCAGTAGCAGGGGCGCTTGGACGAGAGAGGGCTGGGACGAAAGTCGAAGAGGAGGGCTGATGAGTAGGTAGGGCACTCGGACGGAGCACGGCGGAGGGCTGCCGCAGAGCTGCGGTTGTGGTGCGGTCGAGTCTCTGGCGGTATCGCAGTGGTTCCGTGTGGGTTGCTGGTGGGCGAGAAGCCGGGCTTGTTGACTTTGTCGAGACATGATGGATCATGGGAGGGGGGTAGTTTTGAAGCTGGAGCAGGGGTCAGACGGGTATCGCATGAAGGAAACGCGTTTCACGCATACCTGGCAATTAAAAGATCAGTTATGCGACCCAGGGATCCCAGGCAATCTTTCTAGAAGGAGTGGGACTCCATTCTAGCGTCTGATCACCTTATTTCTTCGTCGTCAACCTTGAGGCTTGGAAGGTCCTTTTTTGCATTTTGGGGGTCCTCTGGGTTCGGTGGAGGGTCTCAGCCGCGAATCGGAAGGCTGGGCAGTGGTCATATCGGTCGAGTCTGTGGGCACGGGGATGGTGATCAGACGCGGATGATGGCTTGGAAGGGACGGAGTGGGTGACGACGCCGGCGACGATGATGATGAGTGATGATGATGATGGGGGTGGTTCTGCTGGATGATGGTGGTGGAGGTGGAGATTTGCGACTGCAGGGCAGATGACCAGACCGGACCACTAAAGACCGGATGGACGAGAAAGGCAGAGTTCGACCGAGACAAGACGCCAGGATTGTGGAAACGAGCGGACGAGGGAACGGACGGAGTAAGGTCGACGAGGCGTCCGAAGATGGTGGTGGTGGTGTTGATTATGATTGAACAAGGAGAGAGATTGCGAAATTTACGAGAATTGAGACAGAGAATGCAATGAATGCACGTCTAAATTGAAGCTGGTGTTGGTCTCGAAATTGGTCGCATACAGAGACGGAGACACGGTGTGGTGTGTGTGAGTGAGTGTGTGCATGTGTCCCAGGTTACGATTTCGTCATGTTCAAGTCACTTTTGCGGCAACAAGATGTGAGAAGGTACCTTCCGCACCTGCCTTCTTACCTCGCCCGGCCCTACCTGCCCGTTACTAGGGGCTTTGCAAAGAAGGTACGTAGGGGACTTGGGGTCTTGGGGACTTGGGGTGAGGTGGTGGTGGCCTTTGCGGGAGGTTCGGCTTCTTTCTCAAATCACGTCTCCTCGTAAAACTGCAATTGCGTTGGCGAGGATTGGAAACGTCCCGTCGTCAGGCAGGCGCGGACACAGTTCGCATTGAGAGCCAAGCCTCGGTCTGAAGACGAGGCAGGCACGTACCCGCGAGGGGGCCTTCCTTTCCTTCCTAACGTACCTAAGGTAACCTTACAAGTTACCCCAAATGCAGGTACCGCAATGGAAAGATCAGGAACAGGCAAGTGCGATGGGTTGACAGAAGATGGGTCCATCAGCACCAGCACCGGGTGGAGGCAATCCACATCGCTCCGGCCTGCCAACAGCACTCAGCGAAACGGAAACAAGAGTGTTCACACTCAAAGCCCGTCCCCACAAACGGGTGGGCTGGGCCTTCCTCTTGTCGTAATTTTTTTCTCCTAGGCGCCGTCTTGCCCACGGAAACCCAGCATGCCGTCGTTGTGGCATGTCGTCAGTCGTCAGCCTCCCCCTTCCTACCATCTTCATGTAGGTCCATCGGGTTCCTGCTGGTCACCGTCCGACCATGAGGCCACCGGGCAAGACCTTAGGGGGAGAAGAACGTAGCAGGCAAGCGGGCAGTGTCCGATGTCCGCTCCTACCTAACCTTGTCTTGATGTACCTACTCTGCAGGTAAGGTAAGGTAAGGTAAGGTACGGATAGGCAGGTACCTTCGGAGGCAGGCAGCGGGCACCAGGCACCAGGCACATGCCTCCTTCCTGCCTGAAGAAATGCAGTGAAAGCAGGAACAACGACAAGGCGCAGGAAGGTAGGTAGGTAGGTAGGTACCTTGCGAAGTACGAAGGACGAAGGCGATGCAATCTGATGGTTCCTTCCCGTTCGACACTAAGCCGTTGTTGGGTAGTCGGCCAAGGAACCTAATACACCTTAATGGACCTTAGGTTGGCACTTGGTTGGGGTGTTCTCATCTCAATCTTACCCAACCTAACCGCAGTCGGCCCTCACCTCACCTTCTTCTCCTGCACTGCGCACTGCGCTGCACAAGACAAGACAAGACCCAGGCACCAGGCCATCAGGCAGGCCTCCAAGCGGGCGCAGACTGCAGACGACAGGCCACCTCATTCATCATAGTGTTCGGACTTGGGGGATGGGATTCTCCAATTCTCCATCATACCTTGCCTTGCCTTCCCTTGTCTCCTATCCGCCGCGACTGCTGCACTGCACCTCGCTGCGCTGCGCTGCGCTGCATTGCATCTGCAATCTGCTGCCTTGCTCTCCCGCTCCCGCACTTTAGCTGCACTGCACTGCACCGCACCACACCCGACATTACACATGTCAGCTCCATGGATGGAAATCTCCATGCTTCCAGAAATCAGCCCCCAAAATCCATACCGGCCTTGGGTCTGTCTGCCCAGCCGCCCCAGCAGTTCGTCTTCGCCATCCTCGTCTCCCGCGCAAAACAGATTGATTATTGCCAATAACCGATCCACCTAAGACCCAAGATTACCCCGGTGCCCGCCAGATATCCTCCAGGTTTTCTTACCGGCGAGATCGCAATCTCAGTCCGAGGACCGACACTTCTTCTGGTTCACACTGCTTGCTTGCTCATCAACCAACGGCCTGACCGCCAGAAGAAACACCCCTTGCCGGCCACCCATCCATGCTCTCTTCATCCCTCATCCCTAGGGACTGCATGCATCGCATGGATTGCATCTCGGCAGCTCGGCTCCAGCGTAGGACGCGGTGGGTAGTGCAAGATTGACAGCCACTTACAGTCCCATCACACGAAGGCGAGGTGCAGCCTGTTCCAGAGTCTGTCCACGAGCTACGAGATACCTCACTTTTTTCCAGCTCGTCATCCACTTTCCGCGTCGACAATCCCTCAGACACCTGGCCGTGCCGACACTGCAGCACTTCTCGTCTTGGCTGCCCTTTACACTTTGGGCCTCTCACATCACACCTCCTGGGAACATCCTCCTTGACTCGTCTGAGGGCCCGAACTTGCCGCAAACCTTTTTCGTGCCCGTGAGTCCGGACCGTCAGTATACACCGGATGACAGCCGGCGCTGTGCCTGTACCTCAGGTACCATGTCAGGGACAGCGAACTACCTAACAATGACAACGTTGGTCTCACCTGAGAGACTGCTCCCCGGACTCGAGCCGAAAGCCTGCCGCGCTTCAAAAGGAGGGCATCATACGATCGACCTTTCCAGCGTGACAGCGACCCCCCTGTCTCGCCCTGCGAGCCCTCATGGGCTTGTGTCGCTTCAGCCCAAAGCTTGATGAACTTTCGTATTCTTGGCGGTTTGGGCCACCCACTCAGCACGCCCAGCGCGCCCAGCACACTGACACCGCCGAAATGAGCATCTAAACGCCGTGCCCTACCTCTTGCGGCGTTACATGCTTACCACTTCACTTTAGCTTACCGCCTACCAACACCCCGCATATTGCAACCATCAGACACTTGCCTCAGTAGCTTGTGCCACACCACAGAGCCGCTGCCGTGCATCGTCTGTCTCACAGGGCAGGTCTCACAAGTCATTGTCTTTCCAGGGTTCTGACCCATTTCCCGGGACCGGGTCGGCCGACCTCTCCTCTCCGCCCACCGGCGGCCGCCCCCACCAGCAAGAGGGAAGGGGGGAGAAGAAAAAAGTTCAAGGGCCTTGTTGCTGCTGGCCGGCAGGCTTTTTTGGAGAAGGCCGTTGGAGAAAGATCCAAGTAAAAGTAAGGTGGGAAGGGGTCCCTGATGCTGTCACAACTCACACTAAACCCGGTGGGTTTCTGCTGGACAACAGGTCAACCTTGAATTCCTGAGTAGCGCCGCCGCCGCTCTGATCGCACCTAGCCACCTCGCCAGCTTTCTAGTTCAAGGGACCTGGTAAGCCGTTTTTCTCGTCGTCGAGGTTGAGGGTCCATTGAAATGAAAAAAAAAAAAAAAAAAAAAAAAAAAAAAAAAAAAAAAGGCCCAGCCCTGTCGAAATTACACCGCTTCCCGCCCTCCACGTCTCCAACTGAACGTTAAACCAGCAAACGTGTCGCAACTTCTTCGGCGTCCCGATTCCGAGCGTCTCCTGAGATCCGCGACAGCCCCTCCCAACGACGTTTGATTTACCTTGCGCCACCTACGCTTTTGGGTCTGCCGACGAGCGAAGCGCCGCATCCAAGCCTCGCATTGGGTTTTGGAAGGAGAAAACGAGCAGACGACACGACAAAAGAGCCAGGCCACGGAGAAGATGGCCAACTCCTGTCCTCGATCTCGTAACTGCCGGGTCCCCCTTCAACCCAGCCGCCAGAGCCAAAGCCATCTCCGGATCGCAGTGCTTCATCTCCACCCTCCAAGCGCAATAGTTCGTCCCGACTGGAGAGGTCGCCCGATCCAACGCATCTTGCTCCTCGCCCGACGGGGGTTGACCCAGAAGTCATTTCGACGTCTTCATGCGCCGTCCTGTGGCTCATTCAACAGACGCTCGATTGCGGCGTCAACTGTACTGATCGCCAATCACGTCCCCGAAAACAGCCACATCTCCACGACCAAAAATATCCGCACCTTGCCACTTTTTTCTTCTGTTCCTTTTCGCGAACCCTTGTTCGTCCAACGACGTTGCCAGGAAGAGCCCCCATTCCCGACGGCCTGGGCCAAGAGATACCCAACACGGAATGAATCGTCAATATCAGCCGCACCTTAAGCCCATCCCGACCCCATCTCCAAGGATGCAGCAGCAGCTCGATGACGTTTCGTTCCATCGCCGCCACAACGAGTACACAGACAAAAAGGCCCGAGAGACACGGAAACAGCCCCCTTTTCCCCATGCCAATATCACGACAACGCTGCCGACATATCGGCCATTATGACCCAATCTTCGTCAACAGACACGTTTACCAATCTGCCGCCCCTGCTGCCAATATCCACAGGGCAGCTAGCCTCTCCGGATTGATCCAGCACAGCGTTTCCATCGCATCGACCTTGAACATTGGGAACCACACCGAAAGGGGAAGCCCTGTCTTAAACTCGTCCAGTCGCATTAATGCATGAAATCTCCAATTTGCGCGGGCCATCTACCCCGCTGAATCAGCGATTAGACTGCCCACCATCTTCAACGGCCTTCCCGCCGCCTTACCGTTTGCAGCCACTGTCGTCCGAAGATAGAAGAGACAGAGACATCGCTAGACACCAAAAAAGAACTCCAACGGTCGGGGCCGGTGTAGCGGCCGCGGATACACGGGGCACAGCAAAGGCCACCCACGATGAACGACATCGACTCCACAGACGACGCAAAAAAACACGACTGACAGTCGTCACGCATGCAACTCCCTCCCTTCTTGGACCGCCGGGGTACCTGTTTTCAAGATGATCCCTTTCTTTCTCGGCACCCACCGTCCGTACCTGCATATCGTCCAGCCGCAAGCGAAGCAAGGCCCCCTGCCAACTTCTCCCAGATGAGAAGCTGCATGGAAGCCTTGGAACGAAAATCAGGAAGACCTTAGAAGTTTTGCCTCCCCTGATGTTCTATTCCAAGGCATCCACATCATCCGCCACCCCCGTGTTCTCCTACCTTGACCTGGTCATTTCGTGCCCCTCAATGACAAATTCCGGCAGTTTGGGCCCGGTCGAGAGTCGAACGGGGCTCTGCGTATGACGGACGCCCGCGGAGGCAGCGTTCGTCTTCGCGTCAAGCGCAACTGCCTGCCAAAGTCATGACAGCTCATGACAGTTGTTGCTTGTTTTAGTGAACACCTGTTTGGCAACACGGAGGGGCCGTATAATGCCCTTCTCTATCATACTTTTTGGTGTTTCTATTATTGCTGCCTTCAACATCGCCAATCCCGTCTTCAATGTCAATCTCGTTCGCATGCCCTCGGGCATCCCCATCTCTGTCGTCCGGCCTCCATCATCACCGTCGGCGTACATCTTTTCTCTCCGTCCCCGACTTCGCCGTCTTCACAGAGTTTTTTTTTTTTTTTTAAAAAATCTGCCTCTTTGTCTCGCGGCCCCTCCCTCAAGGCCTTCCTCCAAGTCCGAGGAGGTTACGTAGCCCCTTGGAAGAGGATGTTTCACAGAACACAGAACGCATTAACAAGAACGAAATAAGTGCGGCTGACAGGCTGTGACAGCTCACATATCGTTTCAACTAATTCCAAACGCATGAAATAGAGTAGTTTCTTTTTTTAATTGGCAACCTTTTTTCTTCTCTTGCTCTTTTTGTCCCTTGCAAATCCAAATAGCGTTATTGGTGACACCGACAAACATTGCATTGCAAAGTTGTGATCTAAATGTCTCATGATAATTTCCACGGGACCTGATTTTGGCCGAGGTTGCAATGTCAGTGTCAGTTTTGCGATTACTGATACTTGCGTCATGTCTGTTCGTTTTGTCAAAGCTTGGCCATGTGTAGATAGATTGCTTCTTTTACAAGACGTCATAGGTATGGGATGTGTGGAATGGGTTGTGGTTGAACGTAATCGCAGTGCAAGCAAGATACGGACAGCAAAGCGCGTGTGTGCGCGTTGCGTTGAACTAAATAGTAAGAGAAAATTGAAAGGATAGGGAACATGTGCAAAAACACGCAGTGATTTTGACCGCCATGGCCTCTTTTGCTCTATGTTTTTTGGGCCAAGGCATTCTGTGCATCGCCTCGGGACAACCGAATGAGCTATTAACATGGGGACTATCGTGAACTTGGTTTTTGTGTTTTTTCGTGTTCCATTGGGGGCCAATTTGTTAGAGGTGTGATACGAGGTGCTGTCGTTCCATTATTTGCCCTCTTTGGCGCATCGACTGAGGGATTAATACACGGCGTAGCAATGAATATCAAGTTTCTGTGGGGATGAACTCGATGTTGAATCGTGTGCCAGTCTCCCGTGAAGAAAACTTGACGCGATCTTTTTGTGGTTTCAACATGGCTTGATGATTTTCTCGCTGAAGTATTTTACTTCCCCACAAAGCCAAACAGGAATGTAAGAGGTGACCGAGGGTGGAAACATGGCGAAGAACGAATAAGTGGTGCATGTAGCAGTGCTGGCTGATGCCAACAATTGCTGTTGTGCTTGTAAGCCGTGTTAAGCTGTGACTCTCACGAAAGCGCTCTAGGGGTGTGAGGAAAAGGAAATGCGAGCCCCTTATTGACCACAAGATATATGCGCAACAAAATCGAGGGCGGTGGTGTGTCTAATGACTTGAGCTCCTGTCACTTTTGCCTTTGGCTCTGACATCTGAACGACTTTCACCCTCTTCTCGCTGCATGGCGGTGAGGAATTTGCTAGGTCTCGCTACGCTATGCCAGGGAAGGTTTCGAAGCCATTATTTAAGCTTAAGCTTACGTGTAGAGGGCTGTAGATATTCAAGTAAATAGATATGAGAGCATCGTGGTATTACACCGCGCAACGGTAGACCTTCCCAGGAGAGGAAAATGTTTGGTTCTTAAGTAGTTGAAGCCTGTCACCTTCCGGTGTCATTATGCTTGTCACGATTATTGTAGAGAGTTGTAGCTTTCAGATGGAGAACATCGCCCCTTGAATTGGATACTGTGGTTTTTCATAAGAGGTGTATACTTATTCTCGACAAGGCCCAGTCGGCTGTCACATCTTTCCCGGTTGGAACTCACTCAAAATGTCGACTTCCACATCCGCCTTCATCATCTCAGCAGAATTTCGGGACCTCAACGTGTGGATTATTCCTTCACCAACACCCCGAGAGCTCACAACATGATTCAACAGCGTCAATCATCCGTATATTAGCTTCCTCTGTAAGTACGAACATCACTGGCGCCGTATGTGCCACCTGTCTCTGCTGGGCCCCTGGGTTTCCTTGCTGTCGTGGCTTGGAGCGCTCCCGTGAGCTTGACGCGAGGTCAATGGCGAAACGTGGTTTAGAGTCACTACCTGCTCGACGTTTTGAAAGCTGTCGTCAAGGACATCGGTTCGTTCTCGTTGTAGGCCATCCCTGCAATTAGTGTTCTAGTTTGCGGTGATAGTTACAGGAGGCAAGATCTTTACAGTCGCTGGGAGTGTTCCGCAATCCAACGAACGTAACCTTAGTGACGACGATTTCAAGGTACGCATCGTTTGTGACAAAGTTTCGTAAAGACAACGTGGAGCTTGGCACACCTAGCCTGGGCATTATGTGGTTGTGGTTGCGGTTGCGTGTAGAGGACAGAGAGCGAGTGGTCATGTCGAGTGTGGAATGAAGGCTTCTCGTATGTCCACCTTGAAGGGGCTGAGGTTTTAACATGGAACAGCAGCTCTTTTTCTGGGTCGATTTCAAAGAAGCAGAAGATATCCATGAAGTGAGAGGTCCTGGTAGATGATGAGAATAAAGAAGCAAGGCCCAAGAAAGATATGGATGTTGAAGGAGGGCGGAAGAAGAATAGTAGATGACCCAATGATTCGGAGAACAGTAGTGACGAACGGGGAGAGGGTGACGAGGACGACGGCACTGAAAACAGAAGATCTTGAAGATTGTGACAAGGGACAGCGTTGAGGGAGGTTAGAGCATTCTAAACACGAAGAGCGGAGGCAGGGAAAAGCCTCAGGGCGCGCAAGGTGAAAGTATCAACACAACAAGAGACAGCAAAGTGGGCGACGAGGAATTCTATGTAGCAATAAATCAACCAAGATCACTAGCATTATCGTATCGGATAAATGCGTCCTGTGAAGACGCCGGGATCAGAAACAACCCATATTGGGTCTGCTATCAACAACCGCCCACATCTCACGACTCCAGATGATCACTCATTTTCGAACCATGTCTTGGATTCACAAAAAGTACACTTTGGATTTAATTAAAACCCCACGGGCTGCCTTTCTCAACGCCAGATGCCAGACTAATCATACAAAAACACGTAAAACCCCCCATGCCACCTTCCCCTTCGTGTCTTCTTTTTGTCAACTTTAACGAACAAGAAAATGAATAATGCAATAAAAATCTCGCTCGTTGCCACCTTAGGCAAAATTGTCCTGCCTGTCGACCCAGATGTCTTCCAATTCAGCAAAGCTGTGGAAGTGGACGGGGCGGTGCTGATCGCTGTAGAACGGCAGCGGGGTGTCGAGCTTGACGTGGATGGGCTTCTTCTCCATGCCGGCAAAGGCGGAGCCCATGAAGCTGTAGTTCCACATGCCGTTCTCGGGCACGAGGAAGAAGCCGCGGAAGCGGGGACTCAGGAGCAGCTTGCGCTTCTCGCCCATGGTCGTGGTGAAGCCCTGCGGCTGGTCGCTGCCCGTGTCCTTGTTCTCGGCGCCCCACTTGTAGCCTTGCGGGTTAAGGCCCCAGGCGGAGAGGGAGACGGAGCCAGGGGTGAAGGCGACGTTGACGGTGACTGTGTTGTTCTTGTCCCATTCAGGGTGAGCGTCGATGAGGCGGGCGTGCTCGGTGACGTCGGCGGCGGACATGTATGGGAGCTCGGAGCCCGAGGCGGTGTGGATGACACCGAGGGGCTTCATGCCGTCGAGGAAGTCGGACTGAGGAAGCTGCTGGGGTAATTGGACGTTGCGCAGACCACCAATCTGGGGGATCATGACGATACACTTGATCTCCATGACCTGGTCGTTGTCAGGGGCGGGTGTACCGTAGAGGTATCCGGCAACCTGGACGCGGAGGTCGGCGATGGTGATGAAGCGCTTGAGAATGTTGTTGGGCATGACGTAGGTGACATCGTCCAGGTCGTTATCGACGGACGAGACGTAGATGTTGTTTGCCTTGGTGCGCAGATTCGAGGTGGCAATTGCACGGGTGCGCCACTCCGTCTTGGACGCGAAGGTGGTCTGCTCGAACTGCGAGGTTGTCGTTACGATGATTTCCTCACCGTGTACGTTCTGGGTCTTGGTCGTGACGGCAGTCAATTGCTGCTGTTCTTGCTGCTGCTTCTCGATCTCTGCGGCTTGCTGACGTTGCATAGACGGCGCAGAGATCTCCATACCGAGAATGATATCACGAACTTCGCTGCTAGTCAAGCTAGAAACGTTCACGTTGTTCTTCTTTCCGTAATCGTTGAGGATGAGATCACGAAGTTGCGTTTCAACCTTGATCCAGTCCTCGTCGGACAGCGTAGGCCAGATGTGGTGATCCTGGGTGATGACCGTCTTGTCCGGGCGGAGAATGAGCTTCGTCTTGTCGGGGTTGACGTGCAAGGCACGCAGAATGAGGATAAGACGAGAGAAGGCGGTGTACGAGGAGATACTCTTGAGCCACTCGTCGTAGAGGTTGAAGAGCACCATCTGCGGCTCGGTGGCACGAAGAATCATATCTCCCAGCTTCTCGACCTTCATCGCAGCCTGGAAAGGCAGTTGGAGCTCGGAGGCTCTGATGGAAATGTTCGGGAAGTCGAGCAAGTGGACTTCGAGAGGATCCAGCAGACCCTTACGGGTGACGATGAGCTGCTTGGGCTGCTCCTCGACAGGCAGGGAACGAATCAGGGCCGCCACTTCTTCTGCCGTCTTCCACTTCGCCAACTGTCCCAAACGTTTCTGGCCTGCCCAGACGCTGGTGTGAATGATCTTCAGGAACAGCTGACCAGTTCTGGGGTTGAAGATGAAGATGGCACCGTTGATGGGCTTGGTCGTCAAGTTACCTTCAAAGGTCTTGTGAATGGTAACACGGTACACGTTGGTATCGTCAATGAAGAGCTGCGTCTGGTTGCTGAAGAGCTCCGAGTAGTTCTGCGAGTTCAGGAATTCCTGGTTGCTCTCAGAAGCGTACAGCTGCAGACCCTTGCGAATACGCTCTCTCAAGACGTACAGTGCAGGGTTGGCCTTCATGATCTTCGCCATGGCCTGCTGGATGAGGACCTTCAGACCGGGGAAGTACATGCCGTAGGCAGAGTAAAGGTTGTAGGCCAGATCAATACCAATCATGAGACCCGTGGCAGAAGGGTAGATACTGGCACTGTCGGTGGTGTAGTCAAGGTACTTGGCTCTCGTGTATCTCTCGATGTCGTGAGAGTCGTAGTCACCATATCTCAGCTGAACATCGATCCAGAACTTGTTTGTTGTAGTTGGCTCAATGACATCCTTGGTATCGAACAGCAGGGAAGGTCGTGTGACGTTCCACTTGTGACTGGCAAACAACAGAATATCTGCGCAAGAGCTGTTCATCTTGTACGACTTTCTGGGATGGATCGTCTCCTTCTGAACCGTCTCGATACCAAGCGACTCCAGTTCCTGGTCAAAGACCTGGCACAAGTCCATAACAACGGACTCGTGAATCTTTTGCCACAAATGGGCACGGAAGATCTGGATGAGGGAGATCTTGAGCGTGGGAATCTTGCCGTGAAGGAAGATACCAGTGAGATCAAGTTGCACCTGGAAACCGACATAAACGTTGGCTCTGTTGATCGTGGGTGACCACCAGAGGGTGAAGCGACGGTTGGGAATCTGGTTCAAACCGGATCGTTGGGCGTTCGTCAACTTCTTGAACTTCATGGACTCTGCGATAAAAGTTAGTGACGCTCTTGAAAGTAGTGGTAAAGAACCAAGAAAGAGAAAAAAAGAGTGGAAGAAGAACGATGGTGGAGGGCGGCGGAGGACGCCGGTTGAGGACAGCGACGAAAGTGGACGATGACAGTGGACGATGACAGTGACGACGCCAGACGATGGAAAACGATTGGGGGACGACACCGACGACGCGGGACGAAGACAGCGAAGACGCTGGACGAAGATAGCGAAGACGTAGGACGAAGATAGCGACGACGCCGGGGGATGACACCAGGGGACGACGCCGGGGGATGATGCCAGGGGACGACACCGGGGGAGGACGGCGACGACACGGGACGAAAAGAGCGAAGACGCTGGACGAAGCCAGCGAAGACGTTGGACGAAGATAGCGACGATGCTGGACGATAGAGGACGATCGAGGACGACGGCGACGACGCTGGACGAAAGAGGCACTACAAGTCCCGCACGGACACATGAGCCACTCGGCCGAATGGTCCTTGCGCACGTCAAATGCCGTCTCGGACGACCGCCGTAACCATCGCCAACATCTTCAAAATCTTCTGGAAAATCAAAGAAAAATCGCAAAAACAAGAGAGAGAAGAATATGGAAATCATGCATAACAGGAAACTTCATGTTGTATAATTCCCAGGGCATCAAGACGAATTCCCAAACCAGTGAAGTAAGGTGATTCAAAGGGAGTTGTAGGCGAGCTCGTACAAACAGAGATCAGATATGGGGGAATGGGGTAGGAAGTCGTAGGCAGTTTTGAGAAGAAAAAGATCAAGCGGAGAGATATGAAATTGGGAGTCGTAGGCGAGTTCGCACAAACAGAGATCAGATATGGGAAATTGTGGTAGGAACTCGTAGGCAGTTTTGGGAAGAAAAACATCAAGCGGAGAGATATGAAGTTGGGAGTCGTAGGCGAGTTCGTACAAAGAACGAATGGAAAGAGATAAAATAGGGAGCAGTGGGCAGTTTGAATTGGGGTGAGAGATATTTGAAACAGTATGTGGTTGCAGGGTAGGGTGAAGTAGTGTAGTAAAGTAGACTTACCTTCAAAACCGCTGTTGTGTAGGACGAAGTAGTCGTGGCGAAGGTAAAGCTGGTCCTTATCGACCTTGAAACCAGCCCATTCGGTAGGTTGAGACTCGAGGGTGATGTCCTTGATCATGAAGCTGTGCGTCTGGGGGATGTAGCGCTCGCAGGCTTGTTTGCGGAGAAGAAGACACGGCACCTCTGAGATGTTGCCGAAGATCTGAGCGACGAGATGGGGAGTCTTGTGAGTCATGTCCGGAACCCAGCGCATCCTCTCAGTAGTCCAAACGCTGAAGCCAAGAGACCGCGCGAGCCCTACAACATCCCAAAACAGGGCCTCGTGCCAGAGCTTGCTCTGAGAAAAGCCGAACATGTTCTCCGGGTACACGTACCAACCGTCTGAATCCAGTAAGCCTGCGAGGACGGCCAGACGAACCGATCGAGAATTCTTCATGTAGATAGGCGGAATTCGTTTCTTGTCGTGGGCATAACCAGTCGCGCCGCGAGGCGTAAGCAGATTCAGGTTGCGCATAGCCTGCAGTAGGGTGTTCATACCAGCCCTACGCGATCGGTCGTTAACAATGTCGTCGATGAGTTGGTCTTGTTCCTCTTCCTGTAGTTCACCATAGGCGCCTTGGCCAACTTCCAGGCGAACCGTTCTGCGCTCACGTTGAGGCTCGTCACTAAGGTCGATGAGTTCAATGTCCTCATCGTCAAGCGTAGGGACGTCGTCGTCGTCGGTAGTTGCCTCATCAACTAGGTCGAGCAAATCCAATTCTAGATCGTCCGTGTCGGCAGCCGTAGGCACTTCGATCTCCTCAAGAGGCTTGACAAGTTGAGGATCGGATCGGAGTTCAGACATGGGATCCTCAGGGATGAGATTCTCAAGATTGACTGAACCTCTATGAGGTTCAGGTGTAGTATCGCGTAGGAGAGAAGGCAACTCTTGGGATTCGCTGCTCTCCCAAGTCTGCTGGGAGTCTGACTGCGTCTGTTGAGAATCGGCAACTTCAGTCACGCGTCGGTGAGCTGCGAGCTCTGGAGTGCTCGGTCTGTAGGGAGATGTAGGTACAGACGAGGGAAAGTTCGGCTCCAGCGACTCTTCAGGTTCCATTGTACGTTGTTGGCGTGCAGGAGGATCGCTGGAATCTGGGACCAGTTGGCGCTTTGTGATTGTGCGACGGGCTCGGTAGACGGGCTTGTCGTCAGACGTAGAGGAAGCGGGAGGCTCGTTGGCAACCGTAGCGGGAGCAGCCTGGTCGTCGTCAGACGTAGTAGAGGCAACCGGATACTCGTTGGGAGCCATAGGGGCAGCGATCTGGTCGTCGTGTGCGGTAGGGTCATCGTCTGATGAATTGATGACAATGACCTCAAGTGCGTCGTCTGCCGTAGGCGCCGTCCAAAGTCGGGCTTCACCGTGTGCGCGACCAGCTTGAACTGTCCAACCAGCGGCCAATCGTTGCTTGATCAGAGTCTGTCGCGATAGGCGGACGTCGGGCCGCGTAGGGGGGGCCATTGGAGTCGTCGGGGGCAGTGGTCGATCGGCAACTCTGGTTCTGCCCACTGTAGCGTACTGTAGGCCACCGTGCCATACTAGGTGAAGATCAAGCTCACTGGCGTGACTGACGAGAAACTCGCGAATCTCAGCTTCGTGGTTGTTGGCGATTGTCGTCTTCCCCCTGAGGCCATCTCCCAACCAAAGTCCCAGGAAGTAGGGATTGATAGTGGTAGGTTGCTCAGGGAGCTCGAAACCGTCACACCTCGGAGCGCGATACTTCCGCCGCTCGCTCTCATCAAGGGCCGCAAACTCAGCAGCCGTCATCTCAATAGTGTCGTATCGTGACGACGCGGAAACCTCAACGCTATCCAAGTCCCTGACCTCGCCATCGTCATCCGCAGGGAAGCATGGGAAGCTGTAGTAGCGGGCATACTTGGTGTGGTCTCGGGACATGTAGGCGCGGAACTTGAGTTGGGAGCCGTTGGCGTTCCAAAGCAGAAACAGGTTGGGGATGTTGGTGTCCACTCTGAGCTCACCACCCTTGCCGTTGGCGGACTTGACGAGGAAGCGCTGCTTCAGATTCGACAGAGAAACCTCTGCCGAGTCATGAATCTCACGACTTCTCGCTACGGCTGCAGCGAAGGCGTCGTCCTTTGTAGGGAAGAATTGGGGCGGGTGGTCGGGATGACCGCCAGCAGTGGTTCTGTCAGGGTTTCCCCAAGCATAGGTGGCATACTCTGCCCGACTACCCCTCCCGACGGGGATGTTCACCTTGTAACATTCTTGGTGTGAACTGATTCCCGTAGTTCCGTTTAGGACGTTCCGTACACCGTCGGCTCCACGCTTTCCACGGTTGGCGTTGAGGATCCAGGAGATGGCACTCTTCAGAGCATCCATGAAGTTGTCGCGAGGCTTCACGACGTTGTTGGGACGCGTAGGGTCGGCTGGCTCAGACGTAGGCGCAGGTAGTGCTCTAAACCGATCCTCGAAGCGCTGGTGCTGACCGGCCATATCCGCCCCGTCGTAGTTGTTGCCCGTTCCCTTCTCACGATGGAGAACGAGTATGTGGTTGGCTGTCACGACGAGATCCTCCTTGCGCCCACCAATCTTGATGCGGTAGAGCCTCTCACTACCGCTCACGACGTTGTACGCCTTGCGTGGGGAGCCGTCGGGGCCGAGCAGCTCATCGCCCTCCTTCACGTCTTCAACAGCAATCTTAGTGCCGTCATATCGGAGCAACATCGTCCCCTTGGCGAGACATGCTTTTTCCCAGAATAAACCTTCCCAGGATGGAAATCCGGTTGCCTTGAACAGGGTGTGCTCGAGAATGGTCTCAACACCACCCAAGGCCTGGATAACATCGGTACGGTAAGCGTTCAGGTTCCAGAGCTTTCCGTCGTGTCTCTGACTGGTCCACCAGAACGGGTTGTTCTTCATGAGCTGGTAGATCTTGAACTCGGCGCGGGCGCGGAATCCCTTGTCGAAACTGAGGGTGCTGCGGTCCTTCTGGAAGAGAGTGTTGATACGCGGCAGACCGCGGTCCCAGCTGTCCTCGAGATCCTCCAGGGTGAGACGACGGTTCTGCTGGTTAGCTTCCATGCGCTTCTGAGAGTACTCCGTCCAGACGCGCTGAGAGTCGATGAACTCGGCCTCCCAAGGGATGATGTAGCGGAAAATGTTGGGAATGAGCGTCTCCTCGTCGTGCGTCATACCGGCGCGGTAGTGGGTGACACCCGTGTCGGTCTGCTTGGACCAGCGCTTGTCGCTGGCGGGAATCAAGATGTGGGAGCCGGAGATCATACCCAGACCACCAAGCTCCTTCGGGGTGTAGAACACGGCCGGAGGGAAACGCGACGGCATCTTGGAGTTCAGACCGATCTTGACTCTCGTCTGGATCTTGGTCTCGCACTTGACAATGGTATCGAGCAGGGTGACGGTGGAGACAGCCGCCTCACGGTAGTAGGTGAAGAGCGCGATCAAAGCAGTGTTCCACTTGTTCGCAATCTTTGTGAATGTTGTCGAACCAGAAGACATGAGAATCTGGCGAATGCGGTTGTTGAATTTCTGGATGTCCTCCTCCGTAACTTGGAGGAACGCGTGCGCCGTCCTCTCCTTGGTGGTGTTGTCGACCAGAGACCATACACTGTCCTTAACTGAAAAGTCATCGTTCTGATTGCGGCACTTGGGCAAGATGCGGACTTCGAAACCACACATTGAAAACAGCAGGTTCGGGTTGTCACGACTGTAGACGCTCGCGAAACTATCGTCCCACTCGATGGTGGTGATGGAACGGGGCAGGCGGTTCTTGAGATCCCAGAAGACGGCTCTGCCGAGGTTGACGTCGTGTCTCATGAGACGCATACGAGAGTCTCGCGGCCAGCACTTCTTGCTCTTGTAACCAATGACGTTCTCAAAGTTGGGGTCAGGTTGCTCAGTGAGGAACCGCTGAATGA
Organism: Colletotrichum horii; assembly: GCA_027406005.1. Lineage (NCBI taxonomy): Eukaryota > Fungi > Ascomycota > Sordariomycetes > Glomerellales > Glomerellaceae > Colletotrichum > Colletotrichum horii. The sequence goes on along the minus strand of JANVYB010000001.1, from coordinate 2,342,526 downwards.
GGTCGCGAGATTCGTCAGCGGTGAAACGCAGGAAGACCCAGATCTTGTCGATGTAACGGGTGTACAGGCGGATGGGGTGCCTGGTCTCAGTCTCCTTGTCGCGGAATTGAAGGAAGTCGTTGGGGCTTTGCGGCGGACCGGCAATCTCACTAGCGCGCTGGGGACCCAGGAGGAGAAGGTCGAGGACAAGACCGTAGTACTGGAACACGAACGCCGAGAACTGCAGACCACGAATCATACCGTAGCTGTTGACGTGGTTCATGTCCTTGTACGTCAATTGGACGTTGTTCTTGGCCGTGATGTAGTCTGCCAAGTTGTGGTCCATGATCAGGCGGAGCAGCGAGTTGAGCAAAGTCAGCTCGATCTTCTCGTAGACCTTTGACAATTCGGTCTCAATCATGACGTTGCACTCTCCGTTCTCGGTTTCCCAGACCTTGTCCAGGTTGTTGATACCCTGAGCCCACTTGTACGTCAGAAGAGGCGGCACCTCAGAGTCGGAAGGCTTGATCCAGGCAGGGAACAAGTGGCGCTGATCGGCCTGGTACCAAAGGTACTGGTCGAGGTAGGCGTCGCTGATCTTCTCGATAGGCTCGATATCGTAAACCGGATTGATGGTGCTGTAGTCGTCGTTCATGTCGATACCAACTTCCTTGAAGGCACGCTGCGTAAGCAGGAAACGCTTGATTCGCTCCAGCGTAGTACCAGGACTGTCGTAAGCCTGCTCGATAAGAGCCAATTCCTCACGCTGGCTCTGGTTGAGACGTCCCTTGACAGAGTAGGCCTCTCGCAAGCGCTCCAAAGCGAGGATGAGAATCTTGGTGTCGTGCTTGTATGATACAGAGGGGAAGGGGATGGGAGAGAACTTGCGAGACTCCAGCCAGTGAACCGTCGTCGTGTAAATCGCGACGGCCTCCTCACTAGACACATACGGGCCGTCCTTCATGTGGTTGTGCTGTCTCTCTTGCTCAGCCTTGAGCCAGAGTCGAGTGAGACGGCCAACGTTCTTCTTGGCGACGGTCTTATCGACGGTCGCACCACGGCGAATACGCTCACGGTTGTAGTGTGCAACGGAAATCCACCAGTCAGCCTTGGCCTTGACGTAACGGAGAATGATGTTCTCGATGGGCGCTGGTAGACCAGGCACCTTCCAGGGGATGTTACTCTTCCAGCATCTCCAGGCCTCGGACAAGTGCTGGAGAACAGTGTTGACCTTGTTCTGCTTGATACCCTCGGGCATCATGTCCATCAAATCGGCCATGACGGAGGCACGCAGCTCGAGGTCGAAGTGGGACTCCACACGCTGCTTAGTGACCGTCTTGGCAACACCCTTGCTGTGACGTCCCTCAAATTGACGGGACAACAAGTTACCCAGCCATCTCTCGAGGAGAGGAATGATACCTCGCATGAAGAAGAGCCAGACTCTCCAGGCGGGAGCCCAGAAACCACAACCAGGACCCTTGCCAACGGGCGCGGAGTTGAAGCGGTAGTAGATTAAGTGCTTCAAGTCCTTGCAAGAACGAATCTGGTGCATGAGCTTGTACTTGTAACGGTACATACCAGTCAACTGACCGACATGATTGAAGGCATACAGGATACCATCAGCAAGCTGGAAGGCATCAATATTGCCCAAACGGTATTGCACCTGAGCATCGACGATGAGCTTCGTCAAACGCAGGATTTCACGCATGAGATGGAATGCGTTTCCGAAACGAGACTTCTTTCGCTCCTTTGTGGTCAGGGTCTTCACAGGCTTCAGATTAAAGTTGTAGTCGAGATGAAGGTAGGTAAGGTTCTTGCGGTGAATGAGGAGGTTAAGCATGTTGAAACCTTGCCTGCAGACCTGAAGACCTGCTTCCACCCAATCAATGGTGGTCTGCTGGAAGAATTTCGTTTGCTTTAGGTTACGCATCAGATTCTGGTTCTGTTGCGCCTTGGGCTTCTTCTTGTGAAGCTCATTGAGAACAAAGTTCTTGAGCAGCTTCTGGTAAGATACGCGGACCTTGACCGGAGGCTTGTCGGACGGAGGGTGTTCCAAGTACCACTGCTTGATGAGAGGGACATCTTGAGCGCGGACCATCTTGCCCGAGCGGCGGTCGAAGGGGAAAGGAGCCCACCACAGCTCGATCGCTGAGGCAGTGTCTTCGTTGGACAGGTCCTCCTCATCAAGGAATGGCTCAAAGTCGGCGGGAAGCTCAAACGCCTCATCCTCAGGCTCTTCGTTGCTATCAGGACCAAAGATCTCATCCTCATGGCTCACAGTGAGGTTCTTAGGTGCGACTGCTCGGGAAGAAATGGGATGAATCCTCCGATCAAAGTGGAAGGCGGGAAGATCAGGGTTGTCGGATCGCTCGAAGACAACCTGAGGGTGTGAGTGCCACGCCAAATGAACGCTTCGAGGAAGCGAGTTGTATAGGTAAGGGTAGGCCACACGGAACTCTGTTCGCATTGCGTTTCTGAAGATGATTCGGTCAATGGCGTTGAACTCTCCGAAATCCTCGTCGTTGGGGTCAATATCCTTGTACAAAGGCTCGAAACGCGGTCCACCGGGAAGCGCCACGTTGAGCGCCTTTCCGGTAAGGAAACTCTTCCGATCAAAGAGATAGAAGTAGTTCTTGTCCACCACGTCGGAAATCAAGGGTCGACTCAATCTGAACAGGGTAGCCATTTGTTGCAAGCTGAGGTTCCATGACCTGTAGCTCGGCCCGTTGACGTGGGGGGTATCGAGAAGCGGGCGGTGATCGTAGAACCATTCGTACACGGCCGCGTCTTCGTCCTCGTTGAGTTCCATCTGAATCGGCTCGAGGGGCTCGACATCCTCAATGTTTTCGGACCAGGACAGAGGAGGCTCTTCGTCGTCAAAAGGAGGAAATCGCATGCGCTTGAACAGTTGTCTGTCGGCCTTTTCTTTCCTCATGAAGGTCCACATCATTGCCCACTGTGCGAAGAAGACAGGCTCGATGACTCTCGGGATCTCGTTGACAAGAGTCAGGCATCCATTGACATGGTACAGAACCTTGACCTCTCTCGCCGACTCCCAAGGCATGGGCATGTTCTCGAGCAGCTTCATGACGGCGTGCGGCATGAATTTCAAGGCACCCAGATAGCTGCGCTTGTCGCTGGTATACTTCTTTTGCGACACATCACCGATATCCTTGACAATCTTGCGCAGATGCTCTGGCGGCATGTCTGCTTTTTGTGTCTCGACGAATCCGCCCTTGCGCTTCTCGCCGAAGCGGTTGCGCTGATTCCGCAGCCATTCCTTCTTCTTCTGGGCGAACTTTGCGATTTGAGGATCGGTTGGGGGGCGATAACCCGGCGGAGGGGGAGCCGGCGCGGCAGGAGGAGGAGGAAGCGACGAGGAGGGCGGAGGAGGCGGCGGGGGAGGAGGGCCCCAGCCGGGAGGAGGAGGTGGTGGGAATGACATCTCGACTCGATGATAAGACTCGTCTCGCGTGGGTGTGATATCGTCAAAGTCGAGCAGTCGCAGTCGCGACTTTCAAGACGCGAAAGTCGTTTCAGGTGTCGCAGAGCAGTTGTACTCGATTCCGGAAACCGATCAAAGCTGCCTGCAGATGAAAAGTTGATCGACTGGTCCCGCAAAAGTTCACAGCGATGACCGGTGTCGCGATGGTGTTGAAATTAGGCGGTGTTTGATGAGTTCATCAATACAATGAACCTCGCCGCGCCAGCGAATTTTTTGGGTATGCAGCTCTCCCCGGGGCGAAGAGAGATAATTGCGCTAAGCCCGTTTGGGAGAGACTGCCTCACGTGAGAACGCGAGCTCCTGCGGCGGGGGCGGCTGTACTAAAGTCCGGCAGGAACACTTGGGAAGCTCCTTCCAGGTGGAAAACGGCGGGGTGCATCGGACCAGGCAGGTTCAGGTATTAGTGGAGCCATCAGTCAGTGGTTTGAACGTGGCGTGGTCTGGTGGCTTGACTCTTACCTGATGAGTTGAGGCAGGAGTGACTGGGAAGCTTAGTCACCCGTCCACCACGGTGCACTCACCCAGCAGACTCGTATCTCCGTCGCGGCGGCGCACACAGTCACCAAAAGACAGCTTGGAGCCTGAAACTTTTTGAGGTGGAGTCATCACATTGCCACCTGCCAGCATTTTGGTGTACCGCTGCTCGCACCAACCCTTGCAGTCACCGCAAGTAGCCCACACCCCGCTGCCAGCTGCAACCCAGTCTGCCAGCTGGTTTTCGCTAAACCCCAAAATCCCCCACCAAAATTCAAATTTCTTTATCACAATTTGAGCCCCTCTCGAGGTTGACCCAGCCCGTGACAAGTCATCGACGACAACAACCTCCCGTCCACCCCCGCGCTTACAGTCGCATCACCAAACCCGTCGTACGAACGATCTGATAGCGATAGTCCAGCATGTCTCGCTTTTTCCGCGGCGGAGACGACAGCTCCACTGACTCTTCCTCTGACGAGGAGGAGCTCTACTCCGAGGAGGAGGAGGAAGAGGAGGAGCAGGGCCAAGAGGACTCTGATGAGGAGGAGGAGGAGGACGATGACGACTCCGACGACTCCGACGACAGCGAGGGAGGTCAAAAGTCCGGCGCCAACCGTTTCTTGCGTGATGCTTCCTCGGAAAGCGAAGACAGCGACGATGAGGAGCGCGTAAAGGTCAAGAGTGCCAAGGACAAGCGCATTGAGGAGCTCGAGGCCACCATCAAGCTCATCGAGAACGGCCAGAAGAACGGCGACTGGGCCTCCATTTCCACAGGTGAGACGCGATGGGAAATTTGCGATACCGGAGAACACGTGCTAACGTGACGATGCAGAGTTCGACAAGCTCAACCGCCAAGTCACAAAGCTGCAGGATGCCGGCAAGACCCCCAAGGTCTACATCAAGACGATTGCCGAGTTGGAGGATTACATGAACGAGGCCGTCGCCAAGCAGAAGGTCACCCCCAAGAAGATGAACGCCACCGCCGCCCGTGGATTGAACGCCGTCAAGCAGAAGATCAAGAAGATCGTCAAGGACTTCCAGACCCAGGTCGATGCCTACCGTGCCGACAACGATGGCTTTATGGAGTCCGAGGAGGAGGAGGAGAAGCCCGCACCCAAGGCCAAGAAGACTGCCCGCTTCGTCGATACCCCCGAGGATGCCCCCGCCGGCGACGACGACGAGGGCTTCGCCACTGTCGGAAAGGGCGGTCGCACCCTGCAGTTCACCCCCGAGAGCATCTTCAAGCATCTCCGCAGCATCATGGAGACTCGCGGAAAGAAGAACACCGACAGACAGGAGCAGATCAAGATCATGGAGAAGCTCTACGAGATTGCCAACACCCCCTACCAGCAGATCCGCGTTCTCCTTACCCTGGTATCAACACGCTTCGACCTCGGTGCTGGTGGTGCTTCCTACATGCCCCTCGAGCACTGGAAGGCCGCTGAGAAGGAGCTGACTTTGCTCATCAACGTTCTTGAGGCCAACACTGACTACGTCGTTGTCGAGAACGCCGAAGAGTGGGATGACGACGAGAAGCCCCCCGTCCTGGAGAAGGGTCAGAAGTACATCAAGGTCCCTGGATCCATTGTCTCCTACGTCGAGCGCCTGGACGACGAGCTCACCCGCTCCCTCCAAAACATCGACCCCCACACCTCCGAATACATTGACCGCCTGACCGATGAGGGCGCCCTCTACAACACCGTCTTCCGCGGCCAGCTCTACTACGAGTACCTCCGCAAGGACGCCGACCTAGATATCCCCCAGGAGAGCATTAACCGTATCGTGACTCGCCGCCTCGAGCACGTCTACTTCAAGGTATGTTCAGGAAACACACCTCATCAGCATGCACTCACTAACCCCATTCTTCAGCCCGCCCAGGTTGTCAAGATCCTCGAGGACAACTGCTGGAAGACGGTCAAGGACACCGTCGAGTCCACCATCACCCCCCGCTCCCAGTCCCAGGACGCCGGAAACCTCGTCAACGTTCTCTGCAACTACCTGTTCAGCAACGCCGAGGGTATCCTCCGTGCCCGCGCCATGCTGTGCCAGATCTACTTCCTGGCTCTGCACGACGAGTACTACAAGGCTCGTGACATGATGCTCATGTCCCACTTGCAGGAGAACATCCCCAACTTCGACGTCACCTCCCAGATTCTTTACAACCGCACTCTCGTACAGGTCGGTCTCTGCGCTTTCCGCAAGGGCCTCGTCTACGACGCCCAGAACACCCTGCAGGAGATCTGCGGCAGTGGCCGCCAGAAGGAGCTGCTCGCTCAGGGCGTCATGATGCAGAGATATGGCCAGGTCTCACCAGAGCAAGAAAAGCTGGAGAAGCAGCGCCAGCTCCCCTTCCACATGCACATCAACCTCGAGCTGCTCGAGTGCGTCTACCTCACCTGCAGCATGCTCCTCGAGATCCCCCTGCTGGCGCAGACCGGCTCCTCCCCCGACGTCAAGAAGCGCGTCATCAGCAAGACCTACCGCCGCATGCTCGAGTACCACGAGCGCCAGATCTTCACCGGACCCCCCGAGAACACGAGAGACCACGTCATGCAGGCCTCCAAGGCTCTCGCGGCCGGCGAGTGGAAGAAGTCGACCAACTTCATCCACAGCATCAAGATCTGGGACCTCATGCCCAACACGGACGACATCAAGACGATGCTCTCCAAGCAGATCCAGGAGGAGGGCCTGCGGACGTACCTCTTCACGTACGCGCCCTTCTACGACACCCTGGCGGTCGAGACGCTCAGCAGCATGTTCGAGCTGGACGCCAGCAAGGTCCTCGCGGTCGTCAGCAAGATGATCAGCCACGAGGAGCTCGCGGCGTCCCTGGACCAGGTCACGTCGACCGTCATCTTCCGCAAGGGCGTCGAGCTCAGCCGCCTGCAGAGCCTGGCCCTCGCGCTGTCGGACAAGGCCAGCGCGCTCATCGAGACCAACGAGCGCACACTGGAGCAGCGCACCCAGGGCTCGGCCAACGCGTTCGAGAGACAGGGCGGACGCGGAGGTCGCGGCGGCGGCAGAGGTGGCGCGCGGAGGGGCGGCGGCGGCGGCGCGAGGACGGGCGGCAACACCCAACGGCAGGCCGGCGGTACTCAGTTCACGGGCGGCGCGTTGGGTGCCGCGGTCCGGGGTTAAAGGAAGAAATGGGGAAACGGGGAAACTTTTTCTCTCTCACGCTTGTATCTGCATTACGGTTGGTTGCTTTTAATGAAAATTACCGGCCGCGGGGTTCAGAAAGATCACGAGTCCTGGTTGGTAAGGTGTTCGTAGCTTCAGGGAATAGAAGCTGATAGAGTCATGATGTATATGACCCGTGTTTCTGGTGTGACGTGCGTGTGTACTCTATGAAGGCTCCGTTAGTGATATCTTGACCATAGTGTCCTGCTTCACGCGGCCCTTTCCGGCTGCAATCACCAGTTGCCAAAGCATTCGGTCTAAACTTGTCCGTCAACGCCGGCAACAAGACTGTGCGGAGCGGAGCAAAGCGGAGAAAAGCCGGCCAGCCACACCGTACCGCGCGCGCGGCACACTCGCCCCAAATCCCAAAAAGCGAGGTCGCGCGCGATATGGGGGCGTGTGGCGCACCCGCTCGGCTTTGAAAGACCTGAGTAAGAAGATGACATTGAACTGACCAACCAAGCGAGGCGCATTAGAAAAATTTACCAGACTTGGGGCAAGGAAGGAAAGATGGAGAAGAAAAAAGCTGAATGTTTCGACAGCGTGCGTACGACCAGATAGAATCGCTGTCTTTTGACATGAAGATATTGGGTCTTTTAGAGCTGAGATTGTGTGAATGCTCAATACGCAACCTTGGAAGTGACAAATCTGATCACTCCAATTCGTCCCGACACCCAACGCCACGTTTTGGCCCGCGCGTCTAGGGTCCTTTTCTCCCGCGCGGTGTACTTCCTGGTAGCCCCTCCCCTCGTGCGCTCCAGGGTCCAAAGCAAGCAGTGACAATTGACCGATCTGACGGCTGCTCTTCGTTGTCCGAGAGGGACCGACCGTATCTGAAAACAGCTTAGCATACCCGCCGCGGGCGACTGGGGCAAAGGAAGGGTTCATCTTCGCTGTTAAAAAATAGAAGCGGCGCGCCTCTTCTCATGTTGCCATCCTCGTCTTAGACTTTCCCCTTCCAACAAGATATGAAAGCGGCTGCCCTGTCCAAAAGGATTTTGTCGAATACCAGTCGCATAGTTCATCCCAACCTTAGCTACAACAACCACCCCGGACAACTCTCCTCTGCCCTGTTGGACAAACGCAAACCGTGGCCGCCGTCTAGGTTGTTTCCAGATATCCGCAAGTCGTATTTCACAATGTCGTCGAGCGCCGCGGAGGAACAGCCCCAAGAGGCTGCTGCCACTGTTACACCAAAGGCAGAAGAGACTCCCGCCGCCGCGCCGGCAGAGCCTGCGCTGCCCCCGTTGTCGCCGGCCGAGTTTAGAGTGTACAACCAGATGGCGGAGAAGATGGATTACTTTGTACGTCGAAAGCGAAAACCCGCACGGATCCTTCACCTTTGCTTGGCCCCGCCACCGTCTACCCCCGCCATCACCAACTTCCTTTCCTTCACCATTCCACATCCCCGCCCTCTCATAGACATGCGCTGACCACAATGCCACCCAGCACAACCACTTCCGCGCGCAATGGACAATCCTCCACGACGCCGCGACCTCGGGCCGGCGCCCGCGCAACATGTCGCTCAAGCAGTTCATCGACACGGGGCTCCAGTTCGCGCAGCACCTGACGGCGCACCACGGGATCGAGGAGCGCTTCGTGTTCCCGATGCTGGCGCGGCGCATGCCCGAGTTCCGGCCGGGGCGCAACGCGGACGCGCTGCTGCAGCAGCACAAGCAGATCCACAAGGGCATGGACCAGTTCGAGGCGTACCTGAAGGCGTGCCGCGCGCGCGAGACGGAGCTGGAGCTGGGCGTGCTGCGCGAGAAGATGGACAGCTGGGGCGAGGTGCTGTGGACGCACCTGGACCAGGAGGTCAAGACGCTCGGGGCGGAGAACATGAGGCGGTATTGGACGATGGAGGAGATCAGGAGCATGCCCATGTGAGGGAGGGAGGCTGTTGGGAGAAGAAGCGCATAGCGTGAAGTTTTGAGAAAGAAAGAAGAAAAATGTCATGAACATATCTGAGAACTCGTATTTACTTCCGGCGGGCGGTGTTCTGGCGGCACCGCGCGGATGATATCTAAATGGTAAGAAAATTAAAGTCACTGCATGGCCACATACCCGCATGGCCTCGTCTATCATTCTTGTAATGTACCTTTCCCGCCATATCCCGTCTAAGTAAACCTCTTCTTTCTCCATATCATAACCCTCTTCGGAGAGTCCTCCTCTTACGCGTTCGCAGTCTCCTTCCACAGCTGCCGCATCTGCACGATACCAGGGATGCTGCCCAGCAACCCGATGCCCATCTCCGGCACGAAGCCCTTGTCCATGCTCCAGTGCACCGTGAGCGGGAACCACGCGGCCTGCCTGGCGAGGGTGCGCGACCACACGCCGAGCTCGTCCTGGTACTCCGCACTCTTCACGTCGACCTTGCCCTCGCGCAGGGCCTTTCTGCGGCGCAGATACTCGACGGCCAAACGGCCGAGCTCGCTGCCGACGTAGCAGGACCAGAAGCGCACGCTCCAGCGGGCGGCGAAGCCCTGGCGGGCGGGGGACATGGGCAGGACGCCCTTGGAGGCGAGGTAGGAGGCGCTCTCGAGGGACTGGAGGAGGATGCAGACGGTGACCTGGAACCAGGAGATGAGGCGGTCGAGGGCGGCGCCGGAGGCCTCGTCTTTCGCCTTCTCGTCTGCGGTTTTTGCGGTGAAGGACGTCTTCATGAGGCGGCGGAGCCAGAGGTACATGGGCAGCAGGGCCCAGAGGCGGGTGATTGTGCGGGCCTCGGAGGTGAGGGTCGCGAGGGCGCGGAGGTGGCCGGCGGTCTGCTGGGCGAGGGAGGCGGCGGGGGAGGACGGGGGCGCGGTGGAGAGGAGGATGGTGGCGTCCTTGGGCAGGGAGAAGGCGAGGGAGACGAGGCGGCGGGCGGAGCGGCGCAGGGAGGAGGTGTAGAGGGACTCGAGGGCGGAGGCGGAGAAGCGGGAGGTGTAGCAGAGGAAGCAGAGGACGGCGTCGATGCCGGAGGGGGTTGCGAAGCAGCGGGTGAGGTGTGCGACGAAGGCGTCGACGTTGGAGGGGGAGAGGGCGAGGAGGACGCGCAGGGGCAGCTGGGGCGGGCGCGGTTGAGGTTGTTTTGAGGACGCGGCGGCGGGAGCGGGAGGAGGGACGATCGGGTCGCCGGAGGGGAGGTCGGAGACGACGGGCGCCTGGTCTGCTGTTTCTGTTTCTGTCGACATGGTTGCGGTGGTGATGGCCGTCGACGGCAGACGCCTCTCTCTTTCTCTCTTTCTACGTGGTGGTGTGTGAAGATTGAAGGTTGAGGGAGAAAAGAGATGAGGAAAGAAGAAAAAAAAAAGAGCTCAGTGCTGGGATGTTTCCAGGGTTGTGGAAAGCTTTTGGAGCTCGGTGTCGGTGGTAAAAAAGCTTTGGCCCGAGGATCGGAAGACGAGGAGGGATTGTGGGCTCTCGTTCGACGTTTCGATGGATATCGACAGCTTTGGCAAGCAAGCACACGACGTAAGGTGTGGAGGTCGTCGGTGTGAGGCCGAAAATTGACGCAATTCTGGGGAAGATGCTGTCGCCAGTGGGAGTCGTGTCAAAAAGGCGTTGTGAAGAGAAGAAACAGGCGGCTGTTCTTTGTTTGGGTGGACCTTAGAAAAACAAAGCTTTGCTGCAGAAAGGAATTCAACCGTTGTTCAAATTAGCCATGTTCATGCGCCGAGGTGGATGCTGATTGACTGGGCTCGACGGGGGGTGACCAGCCAGCAGGTGTCGCAGTGTCGGTAAAGATGCACGCGGGAGGCTGGGCAAGAGCTGGGTTTAGAAGAGAGTTTCGGCAGGAGCACACCACTGACGGCACAGGTGACACAAGCCGCACCTGCAGCGGCGCTGGCCGTAGGTAGGGTTTTACCGATGTGCCGCGGCGTGTGCCGTGGACCGTCCCTTCGTTCATAGTGCAGCAAAGCCAGCGGACGGGATGCGATGCGATGGGATGCAGCGGCAGCCGGAAATTGACCCTCCCACCGTTTCCGTGACCTCGGTACTTTTTACTTTCGGCAACCGCGGCGGGGTCCCCAGATTCGAGACCGTTATCAGATGGAATTTCTGTTGGAACCTCACCGTGCTGCATCGCCCTAGTTTAGGTTCCTGACGGTTGCTGAGCCGGCTTGGAAAGCAATTGAGATTGATTGGCCCAACGAAATAATACAGCTGCATTCACAAACAACTGTCGGGTGACGTCCCGACAGCTTGATGAGCGCAAGATGCATTCGCACGCGCACTGTGGAAATCGTCAGTTGGATTTTGACCGTTTCCCCCGAGTGAATTATCTTATCCATCCATCTAATCGCCGAACAACTCCACTTTGGGAAATATTTTTATTGTGGATTTTGTCCTTTTTAATGGAAAGTCGGAAGAGCTCCCGATCCGTGCGAGTTTGACTGTCAGAGGGCTTGATTCCAATCTGGCTCCATGACTCTCCGGATTGCAACTGCGTGGAACGCTCAAATGTCCATACGTCTTATGAACAAGATCTAATCAACACACTCTAGGACTCTATGAAGATGAGTTTTGGGTCGCATGTGTCTGCACAATGATTAAGGCAATGGCTCGTGCTCATTTAAAAACATCCAAACCCAATTGTTAGATCTTGTGCCGCAGGATCGACTTGGCTATGAAATTCCTAGAATCAACGTTTCCTGCGAGGAGTTGAGGATACAAACATAGTTCATAGCTGATATCTTAACACTTGCTTTGTCTCGGCCAAGATTTCGGGAAAAGACATTGACCGCAAATCTTGGCTTTCGCAAAGACACGAGGCAGAAGCCAACATGGAGGTAGCGTAAGGCAGAATTGTCATGTTGTCTTACTCAGACCTCGGAGCGGCGAGGTGGCGAACGAATGGATGTCAAGGACAGAGGCCAGCTCGTAAATACCAAGTCACACTACATCTTTTTGCACGGCTCCCTTGGATCAGCTCTCAATCTGATTCGAAACACACATGCTTACATGAACAACTATTGTCCGAGACCCGACTGAGAACACGGTCTTGGCAACATTCTGGGCTCGTACCTACATAAAGGAACAGGCTTCCCCGGAATCAAGCACTACAGGAGTCCAGTGGTAACATTGTGTGACTTAGCCTCCTGATATTGGAATAATTGTTTTACAATAACGCATATCCATTAAGTTCTTCGCGACAATTCAAAGTCTACATTCCCTGTTTAAGACTCGCTCGGCCAAAAGAACAACTCTACTATTTCCAATTATGCTACAACCTTCAAGCGACGAACCTTCCCCAAGTATCCCGGCAGAGACTGAAGAGACTCAGGCAGTTGCCGAATATTCAAACCAAAGCCACGATGAGCCAAGACTGTTCTTTCACGAGTCGCCTAATGAGCAAGCAATAGAGGGGCATCCGATAATATCCGACGAAAAGCCCAAGAGCTTAGATTTTCTCATCAAAGCCGGTATCTTCATCTCCCTAATATCCATCGTAGCCGCCTTCACTTTCGTGACTTGGCTGTGGTGGACACCCCAGGACAACGATCTGTGGCGTTCCTGGGTGCTTGCAAACCGCCTTCAGCCCAGTGTCACTCTCGCCTCGGTCATAATTCGCACTGCAGTCGGTACTCTTGCTGCTATGGCTACGGCAATGATCGCTTCAGTCGCAGTTGAGCGCCGTGGTGTCCATCTCCTTGCCGTCGCACGAGTTTCTACTGCCCGATTTTCCGGTAGCGGGCCCCTCTCTCTAGGAAGTCTGATACTGAAGCCTTCGAGACTCGACATAGGTGTCCGCTTGATACTTATGCTTCTCATCCTAATAACCTTTGCGGTACAGTTCATATCGACACTGCTTGTTTCTGATCTCCACCAAGGCGAGGTTATTTCGCTTCCTCGGTCAATTCCTAACAGATACTCTGTCGGGCTTCGTAACGAAGTCGACAGAGGTCGAGAGATGTTGACAAGTAACCCAGACAGCTACTGGAGTCGGAGGCCGCGCTTCGCGGAAACGTTCGCAGAATACTCGGAAGCTGGACTAGTTGACGAGGGGATAGACGACACGGGCCCGACCATCCGGGCATTTCTCCCCTTTGAATCCACGGAAACAAGAGAATCGGTTTCCACATTCAGGGGCATGGCGCGGGTTAGCGACTCACGCGTCGTTTGCTTGAGGCCGATTATCAGCAATCTCACCCTTTGCGAGATCGAATTGAGTGATTACGAATCAAACATCGGTATATGTGGTGTCTTACAACTCAACAGGTCTGCGGCTGTTGCTGCAGGCTTGGATTGGGCAGGAAATGATCGATTCAATTTCGGGTGTCCTATACCAAACCTGAAAGGATTAATTTGGCAGATATGTCAGAATCACACATTTGACGGCGTTCTTACGAGCTCTGAGTGGTCTCTATATAACCACGCCAGGACGGATACATCAAGCTTCTCTGGGAGATAACTGAGCATAACATCCCGGTGTTCAGCGATTACGACTTATATAATCCATCGTCGTTGGAGATGCTGATATCTACAGCAAATGGCGCATGGACAAGTCAGTACTTTAATTTGACGTTGCATCATCAAAATGTGACCGGATACACGCAAGCTCCTCGGTTTATAGATTTTAACATGACAATATGCGCACAGGCGAGAATGTAAGTTCTTGGGCAATCACTGCGGTGGAAAGCTCAGGTCACGGTTGCTAAAGGCTTCTATCACAGTGAGAGAGACTCGATTCCACAGCTGGACATACACGCTTCGAGGTTGCACTTGTTGAGTAGCCGAACGGCCCGAGCCGAACCAACTTACGGCTGGAGTGTGGACTCGGAGGGTTTCGCCACGGAGTCGCTGCGCAAGCAACTCAACGCTGTCACCAATCCTTCCTCATCATTACGGCCACACGACCGGGACGGGACTCTGGATATCGATCAAAAAGTGCTGAGCTCGAGCATTGCCGAGGCTCGTCATGGTGAATGGGCGAAGTACGGAACAGGCCGAATGATGAACGACTTTCTCGGCAGCCTCTTCGATAGATCGCAAGACGCGCCAATCCTTCTCTGCTCCAACTGTCTGCATACGTGGAGCCCGTCATACGTCACGGTCGATGATTTGTACACTCAAGTTTTTGAAGACACCCTAAATGCAACTAGCTCACCCGCGAGAGCCCTACAAGCAATGTACTTCTCACTCGAACGGTCGGTATACTACGACAAACTAAGTCGCTATTCATCTAACGAGCTTAACGACTCCGAGCCTGCTGTCGCAGAAATTATGACTGTTGAGCTCACGCAGATCCCTGAGCACCACAGGGGATATTGGGCTGTTGTAGGCATTATTACCGCCTTCTTGGCCACCTTCGCTGCGGTGGCGTGGCTCTACCGGCCGATGCTCTACAGTCTACCGGGTAACTCCTGGCATGCAATTGCGCAAGTCTCAGAAAGCGCCGAGCTTGCCGACCTCCTTCACAAAGCAAAATTATCCACCGACGAGGAAGTCGAGCAGATGATCGGAGGGACCCCGAAGAACACTTCCAGCCGAGGCGACGGGTTTTTTATCTGCGCCAAGGAGAGCCTCCGGCGCGCACAACAGCGCTTTCTAGCCGTGTTCAAGGCTTCAGCTTCGTCTGGCTCGCAAAGAACAGTACCACGTCTAGTGCTCCGGGAGGGCGTCTTTGTCCGCGCGTCAGAGGAAGAGGCGTATACCGAACTGAGGGCAAGCGGCTTCCGGCGCCGCTTGCCGAGGAAAAACTCATGGAGCGAGAGTGTCGACTGAAGGCGGTGCTACCCAGAGAAGAGCGGTCCGTCTTGGTTCGGAGAGAAAGTCGGGGGTTCTTCCAGGCGCTTTTGAATGTCTTCTTCGCAGAGACTCGCAGGGACTTTGAAGCTGCTTAGAGGGGCACCTGAAGGTCATGCAGGTGTGCCTGTCGTTAGTCTTGGTTCAATGAAGATTAGGATTCACATCAATACCAGTCGGACTGAGGTTTGGAGACCTGCCTAAAAGATCATGGTCTGGTTTCACGGCGAGGCCGACTCCTAGTGTGCCGCTAAAGTCCATGTCAAGTTTTGGTCACAAAGTGGACACAACGCCAAGTTTTCATCACAACCCGATGACCCCCATGGGGCCCACGTAGCGGCAACTGAGCCACTTCATGATTCCCCATTGAAATGTCCACCGGTTATGATGATATGATCGCGAACCTACTCATAGTGTAGATTGTACAAGTAGGGTCACCAATTTTTACTGTGATTGTAGGTTTCGGTAACAAGACAAAATGTCCGTTTCTAATGGTGTGATCTCAAACGGCAACAGTGGCTATCAGGAGACGTTGAGACTGAAAGGGCTGATAATTCAACAGACATCCGAACGCTCTTGTTAGCAAATACGATCCAGTTCTACGATGCTAATTTCCTGTCACAAAAACAACAATTATGATGGCGGTGTGATTCACAATGGGCAGTGTTTCTACCTTATAATCAACTCGAGATCAGGGGCTTCCTAAAGGGGCAAGTCTGTTCAACGGTGATCCCGTACCGGCATGCTCTCCGAGTGGAGCCAAACAAACCCGGCGCAACCGGTCCGGACGGAGCAGGTCAGGATGTTCGGAAGGGTAAATTGTGAGTTGCAGTGAGGCTGACTGCATCATCACATTGCGTCGAACGGTCAAAGTCAGCAAGTCGCCGGGAGGATCTTGCCGAGTGATCAGGCGATAACATCGTGATGCCAAGAAGGGAACTCTGCCGAAGACCTCATCGTTGTTGGTTGCGCAGCCCTAGACAAGACCTGCCTTTTTTTGACGTGTTCGCGGGGATGCATTGCGCCCTAATCTCGCTTCGCGGCTCCTGTGCCTTGAAAGCTGTGCTGTTTGCTCTCCCACATGCCGTGAAGCACAGACACCTCCGAGGAGACCCGCCTCCCATCGGACCTCTTCCGCTGCGATGTTCCCGGCATCCGGCACCCGGCCGCTCGGACGCGAAATAAAGGGGAAGGAGGGAGCACTCTCTGGGTCCTGCGGTCCCCGCCTTCCGGGGGTGACGTGAGGGAATGCCTTGCATGACTAAATATAGTTCCCGCGGTTAGTGGGAAGCTTGTTAAACAGCTGGCCATGCCAAAATTTGAGCATGTTTTTAACCGTACCGCGGGAAGGAAGCATTGATCGTTCTGTAGACTGTAGGGCTTGTGCAAGCCTTCGGACATTACTGCATTTGAATGAATTGTTCGGATGACCCCCACAGATTCCACACATAGCTCGGAGGATTATACATAACTCCCACTTTACCGTTGTTTATCCCGTTGAGTGCGGCTGTGCTGGATGTTTGGATGAACTGATGACTGATTGTATCCGTGATGTTGTGAAAATGGTATGATCTTGACTGAGATCCATATTCTATGGCATTTGCTTGTTGGGTGTTAACTCGGCTCACTTTGGAACAACCGTGTCTTCACGTTGTTCTTTCGTGTTCCCTCATAAAGACCTATGACCTCGTTGTGTTATCGAAAGACACAACTTCAGCTATCGCATCACTCAGCGGATGTTGGCCAAAGAGGCGATTTGAAGTTGCCATACAAACACTCCCCGCGAAGCCGGAATCGAACCGAGGAATTATCCCTATCATAATTCGAAGGCATGAATGATAGTACCGGATGTATGGACTCTCGCTATGTGGGATTTCTCATAGGGGTTGTTGTGCCCGAGGCACGGACACCTTGTGGAGTCCTCCCGCTCACTCCCTAGGAGATCTCTAGTCATGCAAAGCACCTTGGCAGAGCCTTGTGGGCCGCGATGTCACTTCACGATCCACGATCCATCAGTGGAATGTTCGAAGCTGAGCCTCCGCGTCGTCAGCGTCAAGCGGAGCATGCATCTCAGTGCTCGACAGGCCTTGGTCAAGGAGCACCGGAAACCCCATATCGACATCAGGAGATGCGTCTTCTCGAGAGATAAATAGAGACAGCATTTCCCTCTCTAGCAGCCTTCTTCTCTTCATCCTCATCACCATCCACTCACTCACAGTTCAATCTTTAATCCAAACAACTCACACTCTTTCAACCAACTTTCTACAGTCTCTTCAGGTTACTACTTAATACCAACCCAACCCAATCCATCAAAATGCAGTTCTCTACCATCCTCGTTGCCGCTGTTGCCTGCGCCACTGGGTAAGACTACCACCTCCCTAGTCCGAATACATCTTCTAACGCTTCTCAGTGCTGTTGCCAACCTCCACACCGCTGCCTGGTGTATCTCTCAGGGCCTTAAGGACTCTGATCCCAAGAACGTCGCCGCCACCGAGGCTGCCTGCGGTGCCTACAAGGAGCGCCACACCGGCAACGACGTCTGGGACATCTGCCCCGACTGCTACCTCGTAAGTCATCACTGCAACATTTCAATCAGATATCACTTCAGAAGCTAACCTGCTCTTCTCAGGGTGTCAAGGACGACGACGCTGAGGTCGCCACCTGCAACTCCCCTGCTAAGCACATTGGCGGTGACGAGTGGGAGGAGTACTGCATCCAGTACGGTGCCATCAACGGCGCTGCCAACTAAGAGTCTGTGGATGGCTCGATGGCAACACATGAGAATAGGACTTTTTCCTCTTGTTACTATATTTGCATGGATGGGAGTACTTGATTTGGTCAAATAAGTCTAATACTTAAATCAAAGAGTTCGGACTTCAATGATTGGTGCTGCAATGAAGCTTTTGTGAATGTTTTCCCCAACCTCTCTCGATGTCACTACCGAGTCAGAGCTGGGCAGGTTAGTGGTTGAGTCGTGACCACTCAAAGCTTAGTGCCTTGTTTATGGCCCCCGAAAAAAGGCGAGTCCATGTTTCCGGAGCTTCGATGTTGCGCCGTGAGGCTTTCCTGAGCTGATCAGTGGACAAGAATTGCCTTGTTTCTGTGATGCTTAACCAAAAGAATATGCCGGCAATTGGACGCATGTTGTCTTGGATAAACTATTGACTTCCGACTGCTGTGATTCCAAGCCATGACTCAATAAGCATGCTGGCTAAGCTTAATTGAAAGTTTTCGTGGAAATTCCCATGTGGTTTGATTAGCGTACTGTGGCGGGGGGTTAACCCCTTGAGGTTACAGGGGAAGAGTTGGTAGAATTTAGGAAGACGAGTCAAGACACCAGCTGCTCAGCTTCGCGCCACAACTCAAAATTTCCAATAGCCAAGTTGGGATGCTACAACCGATTCAGACATGTCTCCAATCCCCGTTGGTTTTCAACATGACATTCCCAAGATAAAAAGGAAATCGACACCGGTCATGGAATTGGTTGTCAATCCATCCACACGCCTTCCACAGTCTTTTCCGTTCTTCATTCCTTCCAGCCATGACCGTCCCAACTTTTCCGCGGCTCAGTCTGCGTGACACTCTCGTTGGTCTTCTTTTACTTCCACTCGTTTCCGCAAAATGCGTGCCTCGCAGCAACCCCTCCAGCGGCCCCCAGCCTGCCAAACTTGCCAACACAATTTACGTAGGCTGCTTCGTCACAACCCTTGTTGAAGGCTCGGCAATGATCCCATCTCAAATCGCCTCTGCCAAGAACGAGGCCATGACTGCAGAGCTCTGTGCTACACAGTACTGCAAAACATCAGCCTACTTCGCCACGTTCGGTTCAAACAAATGCTACTGCCACCACGCTGCACCGACTAAGCGCGTTGCCGAGTCGGAATGCTCTTCACCGTGTGCGGGATCTAAAACCGAACTCTGCGGCAGTGACACCAGGGCCAACTTCTATCGTCGGGACCCCCGCGTTTTCACACCTCCTACCGATTCAAGCACCACTAAGCTGGCCTCGTTCTCGTTCAAGAGCGATTCCGACCTTCAGCTCTGGACCGGTTCCAAGGGGACAGTATCGTCCTTCGTCCCTGGAAACATCAATCCCACGGCGCTCAAATTACAGTCGAAAACTTCGCTGACAACGTCTGTCAACGCCACAATCGGTGCAACCTATCGGATTTCGCTCCGCTACATGATGGGAAACGTTTGGAGGAGTGGTCGCGGCATGACCCTTGATGCCTTTGATGATTCGGGAGTCTACACGAAGCTGATGGCTGAATCCAGCCCGGGGTTCACCTTCGAAGAGTGGCAGACCATGTCGATTGAGGTTACTGCCAAGACGGTAAAGTTTTCTGTCAAGCTGGAGTACAGGCCAACGCCGAACGGGGGCTATACGATCTGGGACAATCTGGCGATCGACCTCATCAAAGCCCCGAAGTCCTGAGCCATCGCGAATGCTACCTAGCATGAGACAACTTTGTCTGTTCTCATTGGCGTTCTAATGCTCTGAGCATACCTGCATCATCGATCTGATCGATGAACATGCGGTGGCGAGACGAACTTTCGAGGAATTCAAGGCCAGGATCAATGCGGGATGATCGTGATTAAGATGATAAATATGTTGTGCAATCGTTTGAATATTCAAGTCATGCTTGTCATCTATCAGACAACGATGCTCATAAGAGGTGCTTTGCGCATCAAGATGTTTCTTAGTACCATCACACTTAATTACCTAATTATTTCCTTCGTCTGAAGTAGTAAACCTGAAAAGTTTGGTTTCTATCGTCTCCGTATCCTGCATGTTGTCCCACTGATCCAACTTGAAATGTAGAAATAGCACGAGGACAATCGAAGATCAAGGGTTAATGAAACAAGTCTTTCACAGAACGTCTTGAAGTTTCGATTCAACTCGCATCGTCTCAAACCTCGGCCAGGAAGCTCAAGCAGTTGATAATGGTCCGGAATTGGCTCTTGTTATAGCAGAAGGTAAATGTCAAAAACTCTCGACCAAATGCAACCGCGATTTTTGAATTTGGATTACTGACAATTGAGAACTTCACCTCTTATTGCGCGTGTCATCAAAAACATTTTTGCCCAAATCTGAAGACCTAGGTTTTGACAAACGAGGGGCAATTTCCACATTAGGCAATGTGCATTTGCGGTACTAAGTATGCTTGCACTTTCACTTCTGTGGTATAGTCTCAGGGGCTGTTGGTTCCCCATCACAAATGATTCTCAGGGGTTTCCTGCATCTTCATGCACCAACCAACAAATGTGAGAACAGGCAGCACTAGGCAACAACCTGCCAAGACGGCAGCCAAGAGGGCCCAAAACCCACATGACCTCGCGACCATTTCGTGTTGGGAGCTGGCCACGCTCACCGCCTGATGCCATTCTCGATCTAGCCTAGGGAGCTGCTGAAAATAGCGCGGCAGCCTAGATTCCCAATATCGACTTCACTGACAATTCTAATCCAAATCGCAAGAGTGTGCGAGCACGATAAATAAACCCGAAAATTCCAGCTGCGACACCAACAACCCACTGCTTGAAGACTACCATCGCTCGTCCGTCAACATCGACTTTGTCATCATTCTCAATTGACACGTGCTCGACGAGCGTCTTTCCACATGTCGAAGACACCATTAACCGCCCGAGACAGACTCGCCCTACGCCACTGGGCCGAGCAGCAAGGCTCGCAGCAAACGCCGACCATTCCAATGGCAATGCATTGGATCGCCGAGAACTTGGGAAAGGATGTGGAAGAAGAATCGATCCGATCCGTGCTCAATAAGGGAGATCTTAATGAGGGTTTCCACACCTTTGTGAGTTCGCCACTCAATGCGCTTCAGGGCGGCCAATACTGACTTCAAAATCAAGGACGACGGCGAGCTGCACAAGCTTCTCCGACCAGGATTTGGTTTGGGTGTCAATGCTATGCCCGACAAAATGTTTCCCAGCGCGGTGCTCGATTGGACCGCCATCACATTGACGTACTCGGAGCTGGCCATTATGTGGTTCATCGAGCAAATCACCAACAAACCGGATTGGCACGTGAAAGTTTTCAACGATGACATCGCTGCTAGATGGAAAGCCGAAGTCATGGCTGTTGACTGGGCTTCAGTCGACCTGAAATATGCTGACTTTGATGACGACATGTTCGAATGGGTTCGTCTCATGCCTCACCCTCCAACTCAACAAGACTGCCCAGCTGACATCATTCTAGTGTCTCGAGGAGCTCCGACAAAAGGCCAAGCTGTACGAAGCCACAGGGATCATTCCGGTTTTTGATTATTCGGCCGCTGTGATCAAGTCCGACAATGCTGTAACGCCGGAAATCAAGGAAGAACTGAAGAAGGCCGTAGCCACGCTTGAGGACGTCCCGGATGCAAACAAGGATTGGCACCCCGGTAGCGATGAGAAGGTTCTTGACCTTGTTCACCCGTCGCTTTGGCCGCTTGCCTACGGCACGACCCGCATCTTGTCCGATAAGCGAATCTCTTTAGCGGACACAATGAAATATTGCGGCGGAGGAGAAGTCATCCCGACTCCTGACGAAGATGTGGACAGATGCTGGTCTACCAAGTTTCAGTGGCTTCCTTGCGAGGTCGAGCTCGACGATGACAAACCTCGGATTGCAAGCTACATCAACAATTTGCACCCTACCAAGCATGCGGATCTCTATTCGGTGATCGAAAAGGTCCTGGGTAAGGTCGTCCCCCTCTGGGATGTCGTTCACAGATGGCCCGAGGAGTTCGATTTCCAACGCCTGTGGATGCTCAAGGTTGGGAGGTGTTGCACCACCCCCGAGATCTGCAGCAAAGGTCCTTACTGGTGCCGCCCCGAATCCCGCCCCCAGGAGTCGGACGAGCAGCCCCGAGAAGAGAACGAGTACAATGACAACTGGGAAGATAGCGATGACGAACCTGAATCCCTGACTTGGCGAAGAGACAAGATCTGGTACGATGCAACCCATCCTTTCCTACGGCCAAACATCCCCCCCTACACACGAATGCCCATTACTGGCGAAGATGTCACTCCTGAAGACGTCAAGTTGCAAAAGGGATTTTTCAACAATGCTGAGCGGATCCAAGTCATCGTTAAGCTTGCGAATATTCACCTCACTCCAGAGAAGCCGACTTACGATGGTGGTTCTTGGCACATTGAGGGCCTGATGAATGAGCATATTTGCGCCTCGGCTCTGTATTACTACGATAATGAGAACATTACGGAGAGCCGACTCGCCTTCCGAACCAAGTCCAACAGGGAAGATCTTATGTCAGACCTCGATTACGAGCAGAGTGACTTCTCCTCCATCAAGAGGGCCTTTAGCATCGACCCCTCGGGCAATACTGTTCAGAACCTCGGCAGTGTCCTCACTCGCGAAGACCGCCTCATTGCTTTCCCGAATGTTTATCAGCACTGCGTAGCCCCATTTGAGCTCATCGACAAGACAAAGTTGGGCCATCGCAAGATCCTAGCGCTGTTCCTCGTGGACCCGGACGTTCCTGTCATTAGCACCGCCAACGTGCCACCGCAGCAGAAACACTGGTTTAGAGACGAGGTGACTATGGGACGGATGCCACCTGAGATCATCGACATGGTATTTGAAAACCTTGAAATTCCGTTTGGTTTCGAGAAAGCCAAGGAGATGAGATTAGAGGTCATGAAGGAGAGGACGACAGTTGGAGACGACACGAACATTCGTGTGAGCTCGAGTGATTTCAATTTCTGCGAACATTAAATGCAGGTGGAAGAGTCATACATAGTGGAAGGACAAATCGACTCATAACGTAGGTGCTGCAAAGTACGGAGTGAAACAATTATAGACGTACGACACCTTTATCCTCCCTATGAATATCCATGGATTTCATTTTGAAAAGCTGCCATGATACCGATGCCAAATTACCGAGGCACGCTCTGGGCAGCTGAGCATGTCTTCTCAATGAACTTCAGCTGGAACCTTTGGGTCGCTTCATCTCGAAATCTAGCTCAAAAGCAATCTTGCATTAAGATGCTTTAATGAGTTTCGAGGGTCTAGTTATTTATTGTTAAGATATGAATCGGTGCTGGAGCTCTGCGTGCATGCTTATTCGCGAGTTCTGACAAGAGACCTGTATAAGAAAGTCTTGTGATTCATCAGTAGATTGGGAAGTGAGATTGGTTTACGACCGTTTGTCCAAACTTTGACAGGTGAAGATGTGAGCTTGTGGGGGTATGGAGGAAAGCATTTACGTCGTCAAAGCCAGGTCAACATAGCGCATAATATATGTCGCCGGTTGATTGACTCAAGTACGTGTTTAGTCTTCTTTCTCTCATTGTAAAAACTGGTCGTGGCGCTTTGAGATGGTGCACCGTAATGGCCTCGGAGCTCGATTACTTGAGGTATGTACTACTCTGTCAGAAGAACTTCAGACGCCACTACAACTTCGAAGATTACGCAGAGCCCCTTCTGATGTCATATTATTGCTGCTGCTATTGATCACAAGATCATTTACCAGATGACCGGAGCGTAAAGCCCGATGATATTCCCGAGTAAATCTTCCAAAGTTCTACTGAGTAAGTGACTTCCCCATCGGGAATCAGGAGTCGGTCTTTAGATCCGACTCTAAAAAGCTCCGTTACTTCCTAAAGTCCAGCCTTCTATACTTCAAAGCTAATCGTCATCCTCGCCGTCTGGTGACGCGGGTATTCCTGCTGAGCAGACAGATTCGGAATGTTTATCGCCAACCGAAGGAGCCAGCCGTGAAAGAGGCCTCGGCCCGGCAGAAGGAAGCAATCCGTGTGAGTGGATCATTATCATATGCCCGCCCTTCCGAATTCGTGTTCGCTTATGCTAAACTTCCTTATCACGGGTGATTTCCACGGAGTTCGCGGAGAATCAAGCTTCATCGAAAAACAAGGACGGGAAGCTAGGGAATGCGGTCATGGTTCGTTGGGGCGGAAGGGATGGTGGGAATGCCCAAGTATAAAGCTGGCAATGCCCTCCTAGCTTGATGGACAGAGAAAACAAATCATTCTAACCTTACCCTCATCCAAGCAACACCTCCACTGCATACTACGGTACATCCTTACGCACCGAAACACCTTAGCCTTTGTCAAACAAGCATCGTCATTCCCGTCAATCTGAACTTTATCCACGTGGCTGGGCTCTCGTACCCGCATTCCCCGAAAACTCAATCCTGACAACAGCACGCCCATCTGACTTCTTCGTTTCTCCAATTGCCAAAAAAAAAAGATGAAGCTCACCACCACCACCACTACCCTGCTCCTCTTTGCCACTCCCATCCTCGCCGGAGTCGCCCCCGCTAACGCAGCGGATGAGTGCGGCCAGCTCGGAGTTATGTCTTATACCGCCGGCTCCATGGACGAAAAGGGCGTAGACCCCTCTCAGATCCGAAAGTGCAAGGAGCATCCCCTTGGCGCGAACCCACGACCAGAGGGCTCTGTCGGAACTCGCCCCAACTATGCTGCGGCCGCAGCCGCTGCAGAGGATGCCAACAGCAATACCAGCGCACCCCTCACTGCTGAACACTGGTGGTGGAAGCATGGCTGGGGCAAGTGCTGGGACGTCGACCCCGGTGAATACGGATGCTCCAGGGGCTACTGTTACAGAGCTTGCGATGGAGACGGACGGTGGTGCTGGACTGCTCGGAACCGTGGCTACGGATCGTGGAAGACTTGTGATGCAAGGGCTGATTGCAGAGTTGTCGACGACATTAGCTGTGGGAAGGGATGCAGGGCTTGTGGCTGTTCTTGCTGAGCGTTCGCTTTCGCTTATTCCTGCTCATTGGATCCTGGTTCTTTCAGCCTAGCGGTGCGCCTTGGTGTTGGTGTTTAGCTGATGGATTGATGTAATAGGCTTCTGTTCGCGTCCGGCGATTTGAGTTTTGTAATTGGGTTGATTCGGTAGTTTGCTAGTAAATATTTCTTCTGTTCCATTCCTGCACGTGCTACTTCAGACAGAATGACCGTCTCGTCCCAAGAGTTCAGATAAGGTTTGGGAATACATAATCATGTAATTAAATGAGACTTTCAACAAGTGGATACTAGTTTATAACACTGCGTATGCAATCAGACTTTACCAACCGGCAAACGGAGAGTTCATGTAGCTAGCAAGCTTACGCTTCAGCCAACCTTCCCGAGTCAGGATATTATTGGTGATAATCTCCCGACGCATCCTTGAGGTCAGGACTTCTTCTAGAGTTGTTCCTGAGAATCCTTCAGGCCCTTTTTCCTGTTGAAGGAATGAAGGATCTGACCGGTTATCATTGCTCAACAGTTATTGCTCAGCAAATCTTTTCGAACCTCCCAGACTGAGACTAGTCGTCCTTCTCCCAACAACTGTATTGTTGCCCACGTCATAGTTTTGACGCCCAGCCGCCACATCCGCATAAGTTGATTTTTGATCATGTTTCGGTGCCATCGTTAGCCCTGAACCACAATGACTCGTCCCAGCGCAGGCGCTCTCCATACTGCTTCTGGTGAGCCGAGGCATATTCTCATCCCTGATGCGCCCGCCAGCCTGGGCCTGCAGATCTGCCCACTCCTTATCGTTCCTCCGAACGTCCGATACAAGGACTCGGCGTCCTCCATGCTCGAACTCTCCAGCAAAGTTGCTAGACCGGGCTATGCGTTTCATCCGCCTCCGTCGTGCATTTCGAAGGCCTTCCCGCTCCCGAGGCATTTCGGCGACGGGTGAAAACGCCTGAGCTTCAAAATATCTGCCATCTACATCGGTGACGATGTAGACGTCGAGGCAGTCGTCTGTAACTTGACGACTTTGAATTCGGTATTTGTTTCCGATGAGATCCTCTGTAAAACCAAAGGATTGGCTTCGAGGTGCGTACAAGTTGACGGTGCTCGTATGACACATCTTCTCATTTTGGGGCTCTAGGTGCTAAGAAACTGCAAACAGGTAATAATTAGTGTAGTTAGTGACTATGTTCAATTGGTGCAGACTTTTGTTATCCGCCCGTACAGCAAAACTCTTGATATAAACGATCCAAGCACTCACGGTGAATCAGGTGGATGAAATGCTTGCCTTATCTCTCTACATAGTTATGGCATGTGAAAGATGACACCGAGAATCTTGTAATTTATTCAAAAAGGCAGCTTTGCTGCGATTTGCAATTGAGTGGCGAGGCCGCGAACTTGCCGCGAACGTTTGTGAAAAGTTTCATGGCATTGCCCCTCACGCGGACCCATTCAGGCAGTCAAGCCCCATCATATCAGCTGAAATCAAGAGGTAGGGAAACAAAATGCCTCTCAATCAATTGACTTTGGTAGGTTGATGAGCATCCTGTGTTCCCATGTTGATCGGCCTAGCACAAGCCTCCATATTTTCTGGTCCAGCCCTACGGGCCATTGTGAGGCACATTCGAATTGTTGATGCCATGATCGGAGTGCGTTTATTGGAGCATTTGGATCTCCAATTGAGAGGGTGCCCTAGACTATGCCAAAAGAAATACCGAAGGGTCTGCAATGTGACAGGTACAATTCCTACAGGTCAGATTTAAGCGATCATTGATACACATGGATGCTAAGAATACTTCACGACCCGTTGAAAATGAGCCTCAACAAAGGTCTTTGAGACCAGCGATAGGTCTAGAGCTCACCGAAAATTAGGCAGAAATTGGCCTCAAATTTTCGCGACCCGACGCATTGTGTCATGAGGGGAGCTGACGTGAAGGCCCATAGTCTGGTTGTATCGGATGCCTGGTCTCAGCCTCTTTGGGATCGGCGTGGTTCGCATCCAAAGGCGAACTTGACGAGGAAATCGACACATTGTGGGTTTAAAATCGCTCTGATATATAAAGATCACAAACCTCATGCTCTTGACTAATTCACCCAAACGCATCGACATTACTCAGATTGAGTGTGTCTCCGCACTTTCTGCTTCTCATTTTCTGCTTCATTTGCTCTTTTAGCCGTCTCTCAACTCTTCTTAAAACTTCAGTCTTGCTGCACCTGCTGTATCACTGAGTACCGATCCACTCGTGTTTCGCTAATGCAGGTTAGTGGGAGGAGGCCTCCACGCGTGTCGACTGAACTCGAGTTGCGCGCCTCGAGATGAGTGATTCGCTGAATACCGCAAGACAACATGGCTCAGGATAAGTGTAAAGATTCATAGATTGAGGCGCGATAAATATACAATGCCCATTCCTGGTGACAACAACAATACCTAATGAAGAGAGAAGGGGTTATTTGAATGCTAGTTATACATATCTGACTCGAAACAGAGGCAAATGAAAACGCGACATGATGCAAAGCTTTCCAGATTTGAATGAAGCAAAGAAATTGGATTTATGAGACCGGCTTTGTTGATATGAAGATTGTTGTTATTCGATTGGTGTTGATGGTTGGTTGCGTCTGTCCGGCCGTAATCAGTGTTGACATCTCTGAACAGCCCCGGAGAGCGTAAGGTTCAGCTGCGAGAGCTGCGGGAACTATTCGGTGGGCGTCCGGCCTTCTTCTTGCCGCAGACTCGAATGTGAACCAAATGAGCATCAAGATCGTCGAAAGCCTTTTTACAAATGCAGACATAAACCTCATTTGCTGAAATCCCCCCTCTACAGCTGCCACTCAGGTGTCGGAGGTAATTGCTTTTGCGTGTGACCTGGTAGCTGCATTTGCATGTGTACTGAGGATCATTGTCCTCACGATGCACCTCTGTTGCGTGCCTCCGTGCTTGTCTCGAGTCGCCGAAAATCTTGCCACAGTGTCCACAAGTAGTTATCCCCGAGCTGTCCGTATTGCCGCTTCGACTGCTGACAGCATCCCAGCCGGGCGATGTATAGGTGAGAGATGGGGCCAGATCATCTACCAGGCTGGGCGTGGTGGTGCTAGTCAGAGTATGGTAGGTAGGGGAAGCAGGGTAGTAATTGGGCGCCAGGTACTTTGGATCGGGGGCTACATGAGTCCAGGGTGAAGCGTTTTGATGCCCTAGACCAATTCGCACTTGCTGCAATGCAAGTTCAGGATCCAAACCCGAATGGTCTTGGTGCTGGAGTACAGGGGTTGATGGGGAGAAAACGGGAGTTCCAAGGTGGATATCGAGTTCGTGGGAATAGGAACCCGAAGAAAAGTCAAGATTATCCAGAGCACCCAGATCGGAACCCGCGAATTGGTCGTAGGCGCTCCCGTAGGTGGGCGTGTGGCTTTCATAGGCGACGGAGGCATCCTGACTGATGTCCTCGGAAGTAGCGTAATAATCACTGCCGTACCCGTAGCCAGCGGTCTCATCGAGGGAGCGCGACTGGTTATCCATGCCTGAAGGTGAGCCTGAGAAATCACTCAGGTCGCGGATACTTGTATAGTGGCGGTCGGTTCAAGGATGATGGGGCGGCGGAGCAACTGCGGACTGGTTAGGAACAGGCGTGTTGGTTCGCGTACAGCGACCTTCTCGCCTGTGGACGAATCACTTACCAACTGGTCCTCTTATCCAGTCCAAGACGAAGTACTGTGGACGTGTTGATCTTAGAGATTTTGTGTGCAATGACTATGCTTAGCAATTTCAAACAAAGGATAAAACGAGAGGAAAAGGAAAAATCGCGAAAAGAATGGCGACGGCAGGTTTTTACCCGGACGGAACGTGAGGTTGAATTGAGGTCAATTATTTCGAAAGGCGACAAGCGTTAGCGTAGCAGTGCTGGACAGCACGACTAGTAAGCCGATGCCAAGACCACCGTACCTTCAAGCAAGCGGGTTTAACGGGGAATAAATCGGACGAGAGTGGTATTGCCATGCATCGAGAATGGTCCTCAAAGCATAGTGGTGCAGCAGAGTAGCAGACCCTCCTACATCACGAACTCATTGAATTGACACAGGGTGGCTCCTTCACCATCAGTAAGAAAACCCTTCCGCCAGGCCTTGTCACGGCACATCTCACAGCGACGCAAGCGCGTGGCACAACAGCAAGGGAGACGGTGACATATCCTTGGGCACTATGAGGCTCTGCGATTACTCAAAGTATGCGCCAGAAAAGATTCGAGCTTGAACGAAGGTTTCTCTGACCCGTCGTCAATTAACCTTTCCGATCCATTGTTTTCATCTCGGGCCCGGCCCGGAGACCCACAATCACCGGCCGGAATGGTCTTGCCAAAGACGTGGCTATCGTATCCTCCGAATGTCAGCCAGCATGGCCTTGATACGTATGTCCTGTGTCGCGCTCAACAGACTAAAGCTCGTCTGCAAGATTCCGATCGTGGTTTGGTGGCACCACCAATCATGCAGTTGAGGTCAACCCGCTCATGTGATGTACTTTTTAGACTCATCCGCAGATACATGAGCTGTAGGCGTCGCCATATTGGTTGACAAAGCCCTTCTAATTCTCGAGGCAGTTCCGTGACGGTTAAAAATGCGCATCTTCATGTGAACATAGTTACATTGGATAGATCATATTCGATGGTGCGACCTTCTATCTACGAACGAGGGCAATTTTCTAGTGCCGTCGCGGTATGTAAGATTTGAAACCCAATCCAAGTCTCCATTCAGAGAACGCCTAAGATAGTTCCCAAGTGGGCATCTCCCATATGAAAATTCTACCTGGCTCGCGAAACTGTAGGATTTTGAAAGCCAGGGTCCATCGGGTACTTATGTTGGATTGCAGATCGTCTTGCAGTATTTATGGTCTACGTGATGAGCAATGAGACTTAGGTAGCAACGTGTGGTTTTCATGGAACCACAATCAAGGCGAGGCAACCGTGTGCTTCGGCTGCGCGAAATGGCGCAGAGTAAGCGTCTAAATCGAAAGCAAGGCGTGCATTCGGCATCGAGACCAACGAGCCGAAGGTCGTAGGCAATCGCAGATTCTGACGTGGACGTCTCAGAAACTGGATCTTGCGCTGCTTTTTCAGCCAGCCCTGAGTCGTGAACTGCCTCAAGCATGCCGCGTTTGGATGCCTACCTGGTTGCCTTTCACCAGCGCAACTCTGACGCGCTTCAGCAGTGTGCTGTCGGCCAATGATGCGCCAATAAGTACGCCTCGGTGATGCCTTACAGAAGCTCCACTCTGGCGTAAGTGCTGTCCGCCAGACGGTGCGGACGATCGATTGGTGGAGCTCGCCATGGGCCTCGGTAGCCTTTGGGCAGACAAGGCGATGAGCAAGACACGATGCGAAGTATTTGAAGCTTGAGGACGCCGCTGTCTATGATCAGCTTCTAGTGACCACTTGTGCTTCACGTTTTCAATCATCAGCCTGCATTTCTTGTCAAAGTTACGACTACTCCTGGGACGTTTAGTCTGTGAGGAATATTGCTGCCTCTCGGCCAGGAACGATGTTGCCCGAGATAGCTTGCACCCATCACAAAAGACTGATCTGCGACTAAGAAGAGTTGCTTCGCTCTTTACGGTATGTATGATCGATCATGGTGTCGCTAACGCAACGAATTTAGTGGGAAAGCTTCAGGCACATGGAATCGGTGTTGTCTCTTCCTGGACCTCCGGACACGAACTTGCATCAAATTCACGAAAAGAAATTACATCGAGATGAAATCAAAGTATTCAGTGACGCAAGTTCGATGGATATGCTGTATGCATCTAAGTACACAGTTCTCCAGCAAGATGACCTAGATCATGCACGATATCTTCTTTGCGACACATCGCATCAACACCCCGCCAGCCATCAACCCCTGAACAGCCGCCGGGGAGTCTTCCGAGACCCCAGAAACCGAAAAGCATTCTCAACACCTCAACACAACAAACAAAATGCGGAAAGTAGTGTAACCGAGCCGCACGTCTATGATACCACAAGGTAGTGAGTACATCAAGACCATCTAGCACTCAGGAGTGAGCCAGGGGGCGTCGGAGCGCACGTCGACCAGGGCGACCCCTGCCGCAACCTTTGATATGTGCCAAGTGCTCGTCAAAGTTGCTGTCTTCCTTGCCGCAGATGCAAAAGAAAGCGCCTGCCTCGTGCTTCGACTTGCAGGTCTTCAGATGCCGAATGTAATTGTCCTTGCGTGCAGCTGAGTGAAGACATTTGCACAAGTACTTTCTTGCGCTGTGGACCGTCTGCATGTGGCGCTGCCACTCTCTCGTGGTGCCGAGTGTGCTGCAGCACGATTTGCAGTACGTACGGATTGAGCGAATGGAGTTGTTCGCCTGGCTGGGCGCCGCAGGGTTGTCAGACGGGAGCAAGGCAAGGTACGTCGCAAGGTGGTCGTTGGCTTGGTTCGCAGGTAACCCCTGAAGTGCCTTTAACGGGTCCCATGGCAAGCTATGCGGACTGCCCTGCGTTTTGACCCTTCTCTCCACAGTGGTGTCGTCTGCATTGCCGTCTTGTCTGGAGTCAATGCCAATGAAGTCTCTGAAGTCCATGTTATCGAGTTCGGCGAGGACAATGTCGAATTCCATGATATCGAATGATGATTCGTGGTCCGCATCCCCAAGTTCAGGACCAGGCCCTGCAGGTAGGCCGGGCGCTGAGACAGCATCGGGATGATGATAGCCACCAGGAACATTGTCTATGATCCCGCTCGTGTGCATGGGCGAGCTGATAGGTGTATCGTATTCTGTTTCACTTGCGTCTCTGTCGGTGTTGGTATCGGTGTTGGTATCGATATCGCTGTGGTTGGCACGGCCAGAGCCAGCTGTCCCGTCTTGGGGGCGCGACTGCTCATTCATGTTCACTGATCCGTACAGCTCATCAAGTTCAAGATGGTCGGTGTTGGCTGGAAGAAGGGGAACTAATATGGCATGCTATCAGCACTCATCGGCTACTTCGTCACTCCCGGGGTGGGTAAACCAAAGAAGAGATGGGGACTTCGTACAAGATGGCGTGGATAGTTTGAACCGGAATTCGATGTATAAAATTCAAGCTCATGAGTGAAGCTGTGAAACGGATAATCTAAATGCATCGGGGCGTTGCTCATATAAGTGGGCAGTGAGGGAAGGTGAGGCACATTGTAAATGTGCCTCTGAGGGCATTTGTCTACATCACGATTGGACTGGTGATGTAGAAGAGGGGCATCATCACGGCTTAGAGCTCATAGGTGAAGGAGCGCCATCCAGCTCAGGCTAGGTGTACCTACGGAGCCTGTAGGCCATGCTAGCTGTCTTGATTCCCCAAGATGCCTTGGGGGCATCTGTGCCGTAAGACGCAGTTTGATTGGCAAAGAATGCACTTGATGGTGGCGAAAGCCAGTACCATTGCTCCATTCAGGCCTGGCATTGACGCTTTAGTATTGAAAAAGACCAAAATTCAGAAATCCCAGAAAATTCGAGATTCCCGAAGCCTGCGCATGGGATGGACTTGTGGTGCAGAAGTGGTATGAACTGAATAGGGTTGCAAGCTATTATACCTGGGGTGTATACTTACTCTCGTCTCTTGTCCTTCGAAAAGAACCACACTACTCATAGAATGCCCATGATTGATGTTGTTATCATGAGCTGTTCACTTGACGTTCATGGCTGAGTGAACGAGTAGTTGCGAGCGTCAAGAATTAGACAGGACGGCGCGTCGCGTGGCGTGGCGCAATGGGGACCAACGCGCTGCCCCACGACGGTTGAAAGTGTAAAAAGTCCATACGTAATCGGGCTGGCGTTTTCCAGGTTACCATACTTTTACTACACGTCGTTATTGGTCCGATGGCTAGGGAAGGCTCTGTTACCTGCAGCGCAGCCAGGCATGCCAGTAGCACGTCTTGGATATATTGCTTATGAATTCTAAGCACCATTTGTTCCCAAGGAAGCAGACGGAGGAAATTGCGAAAACCAGGTCCGGAAGATGTAGTCAATACTGGATTCAATTATACTTCCCGCTACTACCCGTCGACCGCTCCGGCGCCAGGATCCACCCGGGTGCGGTCTGACCCCGGCCCGGACCGCACTCCGGCAGTCGGTCTTCAGTGTTAATTTTTAGGCAACCGGCGTGTGACCACTAAAACCCGCACACCAGAAGTAAAGCTTCAGGCTTCATATCGGCCCAGACACACTTTCCGTCTTTGTGTTGCTTCATTCACGCTATCGGGATGATTTTGGTGTTTCGAGAGCATCTCCGCATAGCTCGTTCTACGTGTCTCTGTGGGCCCACCTTCGTTGATGCCTTCTGGGACCGCAGTTCGCATATTCTCGATGCAAGCTTCTGAAGTTGAGGGCAAATTTTCCAGCTGTCTTCGCCCGCCAACCTGCGCCTCTAAGTCCGTCCATTCTTTCTGATTTCTCTGCACCTTCGAGACAAGAAAGATGCGCCCTTTGTGTTCGAACTCGCCCTCGAAGTTGTCGGAGCGATAAATACGTTTCATGCGCCGTCGACGCGCTTGAAGAAATCCTTCCCTCTCCCGTGGCATCATAGAGAAGGCTTGAGCTTCAAATTGCGCACCATCCGTGTTGGCAACGATGTAAAAGTCGAGGTATTCGTCGCTGACTTCAGGTTTACGGCATTTTATGTGGTATTTGTTTCCAATGAGGTTCTCATGGCCTTCTGGAGTTGTTGCCACTCCGTTTTCGGTCCACTCTGGAGAAGCTCGAGTCTAGTTTCAATTTTGCAATCAGTCAATTTGTACTCCGAAGAACTGGATCTCCGAAACTCACCTTATGCAGAACACCGGGCATATTGCAAAGAGGCTTTCTGTGCCTTCGCGTTTATGAGACGGGTACGTGTTGCAAAAATGAAGGGCAAGAAGAACAACAAGGATTGCTTGATATAAATTTCAGTGACAAGGAGTCTGTGATTTCGTGACTCGGCAGGCATCAATGAAGCCTTCAAGCGCCAGCCTCGCTTTATCAGTCATAATGGTTGTCATAGATCACCCGGTGTAAGCATCGGGGCGTGTCATCGCAGACACCATGTGTGATCCTTCTTTATACTGCATGATTGGCTTGCGAGGTAGCGAGGTCGGACCTGAGGCAGATCAAGGCTCTTGTCGCCGTTCTCGTGCATCAACTTACAATTCCGGCATCTAGGCAACTCGTTGCCTTGCCTGAACATCAGGTAAGGCAGTGTCGACTAATCCTAATCGGATACCGACGTTTGGGCGCAGCTTTCTGGGATGTCACTCTGCGTGTTCTCCCACGAGACTCGGACTAAGACGCTGTGCAGAATTTGCGCCAATGTCAGGGCCTAAAATGAACCTCAAATGGGGCACGAGGGCCAATCGCGAGGCCTATTCCCACCGAAATTACAGGCAGAAATGTGCCTCAGTCTCGGTTGCCGCCGGCCCCGATAGGCCTAATAGCGGAGTTCGAACTCGCTGCTCTGAGATGTCTGGGCATATTTGCGTCACGCGCCGGTCGCGCCTCCTGCGGGATTCGGCCTTGCAACTATCCATGCAGGCCGCAAGGTGGCATCGGCTCAGTAAATGCCAACGTGAGATTGACACTATTCACCGCCATCAACTCAGAAATCCAGCTGCAGATATAAAGGCGGGACATGAAGAGGATAAATATCGACAACTCAAGCTGTTAATCGCCATCAGTCCTCGAACCATCAGTACATTAGTGTTCTCAAGATTGCACGTTTGTTTGTCAACCTTCTGCTGTTTAGTTTAGTGCACCTTAATCCCAGCGGGTCGCCTCCATTTTTTAGGCGAGCATGCACCTATGAAATTCGTGGTCTGTGAAGCAGGAAGAATCACCGCTCTGAAAGTACGCTGTGGTAGTCAGGTTTCTAGTGATTTCGGCTGTTAGGCACATCAGATTGAAATTGAGTTGAAGGCGTATTGGGTGATGCAGAGATCGATAGGTATATTTTAAAGTTGAATAAAAACCACACGGAGCCGGCGGGTCATGTTGCAGTTGCCCTGGAAAGATAATTGAAGGCTAGCGGACTTTGCGGGAGCTGTTCGGGCGCCGCCCAGGAGGACGTTTGCAGTCCTTAACATGGGCCCAGTGGGTGTTGAAGTCGTTGGTCTGCTCACCACACAGACAAACAAACGACCGGCCGGCCTCATGTTGCTTCCTGCACCCTTCAAGGTGCCGGGTGTAATTGTCCCTTCGCCCGCTCGTGTATGTGCATTTGCACCGAAACTTATCCCCATGGACCGTTCTCTGATGCCGTTCCTTCAGTTTCGCGCTGCCGTACAGCTTCAAGCAGATTTCGCAGATTGTGGAGGAGTCCGTCATGCCGCTGTAGATGCTGGACGCATCCCAGAAAGTCGACTCGACCTGGCTAGGAGTGGCGGTGCTCTGGGACGGCTGGGCGATGTTGCTAGAAGTAAGATAGTCGCCCTGCACTGTGTTCTGGCCGTATGTTGCGGCGGGTCCCAAGGGGTTCCAAGACCCTGCGTTCGGGTGAGCCTGCGGACCATACTGCCTCATGAACTGGTTCAGGTTGTTGATATCTGTGTCGTTGATTGCCAAATCTTCGATTTCGAAATCAATGTCCAGGTTGGCGGCATCAAAATCGGCGTCTGCATCGGGTTGCGGGTACCCGCGGATAAACTGGTCTTCTTGATTTTCCAGATTGACACCGAGGCCCCCATATTCGGGGTGAATGTCCGTTGGCGGGATGAGCGGCGCAGTTTGAGGTGCAGGCGCTATTTGCCGGTGGACGCGGCCCCGACCAGCCGGTCCGCTCGAAGGCGGTCGCAACCGGTCGTTCATGTCCAATATGAGATGGGTTCAGCCAGGCGCTGGTCTGTTGGGCGGCGGTTGAATCAAGGTTGGTAAGGAAAGACGGCTGTGGCACCAGTCAGCGATAGAGTTCGCAGATGAGCAAGGGACCCTTTCAATGGGGGCGTACCGGTTGGGCTGAACCTGAAGCTGGGATGGAGCCGTGGTGGCGGTGGGATCGTGAGTAAACCTGTACAAGAAGCGCCCAGGACCCTCGGAATGCATGACCTTGATTGACTGCAAAGCGAAGTTCAGAAACAACCAGCGTGGGTGGCGGATGATTC
The DNA here is from genome assembly GCA_027406005.1 of Colletotrichum horii. Taxonomy (NCBI): domain Eukaryota; kingdom Fungi; phylum Ascomycota; class Sordariomycetes; order Glomerellales; family Glomerellaceae; genus Colletotrichum; species Colletotrichum horii. Next base: position 2,306,831 of record JANVYB010000001.1, on the reverse strand, counting down.
TTGTAGGACATTGGCGTGGACGTTTGTGTGAGGGTCTTTTTCATCATCACGATTGGGGTAAGGGAGCATCTGCTCTGTGAGGACGTGTACTAGCCACATTCAGCAGCGACTCAGCCCAGCCAAGACTGACGACTGCTATGGTGGCCCCAGAAAGCTGGCTGTGAGCTGCATGACGCGGATCGTACTTTGCAGGAAGACTGCACCGATGAACCGCCCTAAAACAACTTCACTATCGAAATTATCTGCGTCCAAAGGGCCTAGGGCCAGCAATGACAGCGGATAAGTTATATTCTACATCACAGCACCAGAGCGATGAAACAGGCCCTCTTGGGCTGTCGCGTGGTAACTTCAACAATCGCCGGAGCTTCAGGGTGGGCAAAAGAAAGACGTGGAGGACGTTCGGTATTGGCAGCGGCGCAGCAGCTCCAGCACGCTACTGCAGGGGACTCTTCCGGCACCTCACCCTGTTTTCCAGGATGTACGGTACCTTAAGATAATTGCAGGAACCTTATCACTGATACCTATCGCGGAGACGAGCATTCACAGCCCCAGGAGTGATTGAATGGTTCTTCATATGACACACCGCCTGTCCAGTGAGTGTATCACTCTTCAGGATGATGGGGAAAACCAATGTTGGGTCCGCAAGTCTCTCGACGCTGCTCAAATAGCTTCCACCATACACTCAATTACCACCCGCCCCGGGTACACCAGTACCGTCAGCAGACGCAGCCTTTATGGAGGGTGGGTTGGATTCCGCTTATCCCGGCTCCGAGAGACATCTCTCCGCCTGAGCCGGCGAAGCACTCACCTTGTAACTCGGCTGTCAGGGGCTGTGAACGGGCAATGTGGTCGCCCTGTCAAACTGCCCCTCACCACCTGCAAAGCGGGGTAACACGCCCTGAAAGAGACAATCGGATCTGCGATTCCAGGGGCACTAGCCAACGGCGCAGCTTATCTTCCATCGTGGCGCTTCACGTCTTCTTATTCATGAAGTGACGCTGCCCATGCTCCCAGACGCGATTTCAGACCAAACAGTCGCTTCTTTCACCGAGTAGAGGTCATTTCATAGAGGGATCCTAGCCTCGCTGTCTCCTGAGATTTGACTGGGGACACAGAGACACAATAAGTCAGATTCTGCAATGCTTGACGCATGTGATCTGACAAAAAGCATCTGCCTCATCCTGCACCTGACTTTGGACCACGCGGTATCCATGCCCTATCATCACCGGCGATCGTCATTTCCAACGTTGATAACTCGTCCCTGATACCTAGGTTGATCTTGGCTAGCGGTGGGTTTCTACTACTAGTTTGTACAATAAGTAAAGACGTATATACGGTTTGGAGTACTACGACGATAGGAGTGTAAATATGACGATTTTGATTTCAAGTAGGCAACATTATTTATAAGATCGCCTCGAGATATAAGACGTAGCCTGAAGAACAAACAAAGTCCTACTCATTTCTCACGTTTCACAAAGTGCGTAATATTAGTGTTAATTGATGTGTGATAAGGTAAGTATGTGTGCTCACTGTGCCTAACCTGTGATAGTCAAAGATGAGTACAACTTCGCCTTAACGGGCTGCAGAAAGACATCATTAAGGAGAAATATGAAAAAAGGCAAGAAAGAAGTGTTTGAGATTAGAGCAAAAGCAACGCTGTAAACACTTTGATGGTGAAGTAGAGAGCTAAACGCTCTTTACAAGACCTGAAGAAACATAAGTACTGACAGCTATACTCGTCATTTATCAAGCAAGTCAGCATCACTGGCCAGGTCATTGTCCTACCGTAGAAGTTTCCTCATCTCAGTTTCCAGACACTGCGGTTGCAAGTAACAATGGACCGTTACAGCTGGTGATCTATCAAAACGTGTAGTCGCCTTTGGTGGGGGTAAAGCAGGTGCTGTGTCCTCCGCATAGGCCATTCATCTCATCTCCTCCGATAAAGCTGTCGTCGCAGCTACGCGTTCCGAGAAAACACCCGTCGATAGCATGCGCCTAGTTTATTAATTTAGGCGTCCTTAGATCCTAAAATGAAAAAGGTGAGGGCGAGTTACATATTTTCCTGCAAGGGGTGCTCCCTCATCCGCGGTCCAGACCTTCTGGCCTAGGTTTTGTCAGTAAAGGGCTTCGCGACTGCTTCACAAGCGATCGTAGATGAGAACAGTGGTAACAATATCTTACTTATGACAAAACTCCCTTTGTTATCGGAAGCAGTTAAGGTAAGGGTGTCGTCTATGGCGTTGCCTTCAGCATTTGTACAGGCACATAGACGGTGTTTATCGCCCAGAGCGGTGGTACTCAATCAGCGTTAGCATCCTTCTGCTCCAAACCAGACGTTTAGATAGGGTACAAACGTACGCGAGTCCAAGGAAAAGGAGGGGGAGGATAGGGAAGGTGAGCATGGCGCCTAACTCCGTGGGGATTACCGATTCGAATGCTTTGTGTTGTGTGGAGTGGGAGATGGCTTAGACAGCAGGCCACAACTTCGAATCTGCCGAGTTGCGCGTAGTTCATGTATGATAATTCCTCATCACGCTCACCGCATCAACGACTCCTTGAATGCTACAGAAATCCGGCACGAGTCGCTAATGGTTTTGAGTATATGGCGAAGAGGTGGACTGACTTGCCTGATCTGATTGATTGATCTTATTCCGCGTGGTTTCAGCGGCTTTAATTAGCAGCTGTGTCCTGAAAGCAAAGTTTGGCTCCGGAGCGTTCCATCACGACAAGTCTCCACGCCACAATTTGTCATGTTGTTGAATTAAGGCCACAGCACCACGTTTTCGTTCGCAGACGCTACTTAAGACAGTTCTCGGTGCTCCAGAGTCTGAGTTCAATCAAAACTGCAGCTCAAAATCGTCCTGTTCAGAAAAAATTCAGATGATAGAGAACTGTTGCCATTGATGATCTAAGGTAGCGAAAAGGGCACCTCCTGCGGGTGGCTCCGCGTTGGCAGCGGCGCAGCAGTGCTCGGGTCCATTGCACCACTATGACAGTGGGACGCCCGGATTGCTCCTCGCTTGGCAATCTTGATAATTACAGGAACGTGCCGAAAGATACCTAAGGATTGCGAGGATGAACTTTCGCCTGCCCGGCCCGGCTCCGAGAGGCGGGTCTCTGTTCGGGCCCGGGAAACACAGACATCTTAAACACGCATCCCGACCGAAATGCACCTCACCACCTGCAGAGCGGGGCGCAACGCCCAGACAAATACCCGGCCAGATGCTCCATTCAAGAACACTGCCCCGCGGCGTAACCTGTCCTCCGGCGTGACCCCGCACCACAACTTCCGCGTCTAAGTCAATGGTGTTGGATGTTGTCCGTCCCGGCCTCGGCTGGAAATCATCTAGTGGGGAACAATTCCGTCGTCCCCGGTATTCAATATAGACGCCGTAGATTCTTCAACGTCATGGATATCTAATAAAAAGCTCTCCAGTGATCCACACATCGAAGAAATACACCAAGAATTAGTAGACTGCTATTCGACTTATTCAGCATGTCGAGAGTCTCGCGAGATTGGGCAGAGGGGACCCAGACGTGGACGGCAACTCACCTATGTTGAATTTGCTTCTATTCGAGTTTCATGATTGGAAGAAGTCAGGGCGGCTTGAGAATATGAATTATGTTACACTACACCATCTCAGGCACCTCCGTCACATGGCCAACTTTCCTGGTGGTTTCGACTCGTCAACGATAAGCTGATACTGGCTGGCGATAATGTCCACAACTGGGCCCACACATGGACGTGCCACCGGTTTGGGATACTGCCACGACAGTCATAGGTGGGGATGGGCGACGATGACACTCATGGCCAAACAGCTCTCTGCTCGCCTCGCGACCGAGGTTGCTTGTATTTTCATTGGTCTCCTCACGATAGTCCACATGGAAAAGTCGGCGTGCGTATGGTGCCAACTCCATGGGACCACAGCACCCCTGTCAACGTGAGCCGCCATTGGCTGCCGAAGCTCCCCTGCATTTTGAACCCACAGCACATGCTTCTCACGACCCAATATTATATATCTTCATGACCATTGTTCAGTGTCACCGCAAGACGCCCATTCGATACCACCCGAAGCTGCGGTTTGCGTCTGGAGAGAGAACATCCTACTTGACTTCGCAGCATTCATTATCTGCATTTCTGTCCTCTGGACGGCACGGCAGCAGACGCACGACCGCCAAACCCTGCCGCCGCTGTCCCTCACCGCCATTCGAGATGTCTACCGCCGTCATCTCCTCCGCCGCCTCCGTCAACGGGTCTGACAGCGGCGTATCCACCGCCACACTGTCTCGGAAGTCCATCAGGCGTGAGGTGGACGTCGTCGCGGGCGTGACCGTGAGGGAGAGGAACAAGCAGAGCCTCACGGTCTGCGTTGTCCGCGAAGAGAGTCTACACAAGCTGGAAATGGCTTGCAAATACATTCGAGGAATCTTCGAACGAGACAGTAGGAACACCCCTCCCCTGCCCGCATATTGCAAGTGTATCGGCCAACATTTTCTGACATTGGAAATAGCTCCCCCCATGCTCTTCACAACCGTCGAGCTTCTCCAGCAGACCATCGACGCCGCCGAGCTCTCGGCCAAGCACCGCGTCCTGAACCTCCTTTTCAGCCCCGAGATCGAGGAGGTCACCTTCGACGTGCCGCCGCACTTCAGCCAGCTCAAGGTGCTCCGGTGCGCGGACCGCCGGGACCACGGCAAGCTGTTCGTCGACGGCGCCGCCACGTACAACAACGTGCGCCTCGACAAGTGGCAGGCGCACCGGCACAAGAACCACACGCTCATCATCGGCGACGAGCGCGGCGTGCGGATCAAGCTCAGCGACATCGTCACGCTCCCGCACTGGGCGCGGTGCCGCAACAACTTCGACGGCGCGGAGCAGAACGAGATTTTCCAGCATTTTCAGAACTTGTCGGGCAAGAGCCGCTGGGAGGATGTGAAGGGCATCGTGTCGTCGATTTTGGGGCTTGCTACGGGAGCGGCGAAGCTGGGCGTCAGGTTGAGCGGAGCCGCGGGCGGAATTTACGCGAAGTACACGTTCGGACTGCATGCGCTGGAGATCGGGGCTGCGGGTGTGAAGGTCAGCGCCGTTGCTACGGCGGCAGGCTCTGCTGTCGTGCTGGGCGTGGCGGCTGGGGCTGCGGTTTATTTCATACCCTGGGAGGGGCTGTTTGAGTGGTTGAAGAGGGCCTTTTTCAGCTTTTGGGACAAGATTTGTTCGCTCTGGCAGCGATTCAAGGGCTGGGTTGTGGATTTGTTCACCGGCGGATCTGAAGTCGAGAGCAAGCAGAAGATGCTGATCAAAGTGAGGTAGTCTGACTTCTTTTTCTTTTGTTATGGGTTTGGTTTGGGTATTGGGATATGTGATGATGCGATGGAAATTGGAACACAGTACAAGAAGTACAAGAACGACATTGCTGAAGGGGCAAATGTTGTAGAGACAATAGAATGAGACAAGATGAATAGACGATAAAGCTAGATGCTAGAAAGTATTGAAAGAACAGCAGTATTGAGCCGCCATTGCTAGTCCTTTTAAGGATGTGACTGGAAGGGTGCTTGTGGAGTACCTACGGCAAGTGGTCATCCCGAGCTTCCTTCGTACATATGAACTTTCCGCTTTCCGCTTTCCGATCCGCTGGCTCCGGTGACGGGGGCCGGAGAACCCACCATCACCGAAATTTTACGACGCAAATATGGGGGCGGCTCTCAAGACACAGGAACTCAGAAGCCCGTATGTCACGCAGAGTATTTGAGTTCACAGTTCTTATGCAGTCTGCGAATCTGTGTCAGGCCAGTTCAATCCTCAAAAATGAGTAAAAGATGCAGAAGCATTTATGTAGCAAAATTAATAAATCAAGAATGTGAACCTAAAGCAGGATTTCAATGATAAGTAACTTTCTTTGGTCGTATTCTACACAGCCCGTATCCAATTTCGTATCGTTAAATCGTACAACAGTCGCCAAAACCAATTCAGATCATCATTTTACAGGCCAAGCAGTCCACCACCACCCTTCTTACCACCACCGCCTCCTCCAAGCAGACCGCCGCCGCCTTGACCACCGCCCAGTAGTCCGCCGAGCAGTCCTGGGTTGTCCTTTCCTCCTCCAAGGATTCCTCCGAGCAATCCCGGGTTGTCTTCCCCTCCGCCAAGGACTCCGCCGAGGAGACCGCCGTTGCCGCCCCCGAGGAGGCCACCACCACCACCGCCCTGCTTAGAGTTTTGCTCGCCTCCCAGGCCACCGAGAACGCCGCCCAAGAGACCACCAACCCTGTTACTTTAATTAGCTTCATGATTCATAATCAGGGAATGAGAGATTGCTTACCCATCACCAACTCCACCAACGACATCACCAACACCGCCGAGCAAGTCGCCCTGGCCAACCTTGCCAACGCCCTTGCCTAGGCCTCCAGTGATACCGGTAACAGCATCGCCGGCTCCCTTGCCGACGCCACCAACGACGCCGCCCAAAGGTCCGCCGACGGTGTCACCAAGGCCTCCAACAGTACCCCCGACAGTGTCACCCTAGAGCCTTCGTCAGCGTCCGTAAGTTGTTCTCAGTAAGAGGCGCTCTTACCAATCCCTTGCCGACACCGCCGACAGTGTCGCCGACCCCCTTGGTGGCACCGCCGACGGTACCCAACACATCGCCTCTTCCGAGAGCACCGGTGGTGTCTCCCAAGGTCTTGCCGAGCCCGCCAGTCGCGGCGCCGAGGGTGTTCGACACGCCGTTCGTGGCTCCTCCGACAGTCTTTCCGAGACCGTCGACGCCAACGGTCTTGCCAACGCCATCGGCAAGCCCGCCAACAGTTCGGCCGGCTCCGTCGACGACACCGCCAACAGTCTTGCCGGCGCCGTCAACAACGCCTCCGGCAGTCTGTCCGACTCCACCGACGGTCTTGCCCGCGCCGCCGAGGACGCCGCCCGCAGTCTTGCCGACGCCGTCCACAAGTCCGCCCGCGGTGCCAGCCACGCCGCCGACAGTCTTGCCGACGCCGTCGACCAGCCCGCGCTTCCGGGCCTCGATCTCGTGCGTCGGGACCAACGCGTTGGGGTGGTACGTCTTCTTCTTGGGCGTGTCGGTCTGCTTGCGCTGCGCCTCGAGCTCGTCGGTGGGCACGAGGGCGTTGGGGTGGTAGACCTTCTGCTTGGGCGCCTGGGCGGGAGCGACCGGGGTGTGGAAGTCGCGGAGGGGCCGCGGGGCCGGGATGCCTGCTGGCTCGGGGGCCTTCTTGGCGGGAGCGGACGCCGGGGCTGTCTTGGGGAGGTGCTGGGCGGCTGGCGTCGTCTTGACGGGTGCGGATGCGCGCGAAGGGTTGACGGAGGGCTTGGTGGGCTGCGGGTTGGCAGCCGCCGCCTTCCTGGCTTGGATGCGTGCGACGATGTCGGCGCCGGTAGTTGGTGTTGTGTTGTGAATGGTCTTCTTTGTTGACGGCCTAGAGCGGTGGGAGGATGAGTGGTGATCCTTGATGGCGCTGGATGAGGTCTTGTGTCGGTGGGAGTGTGATTGCGAGTGAGAAGATGTGTGCGGCTTCGAGACCGCCTTGGATGCCTCGCTCACGACTGGCTTGGCCGCCTCCCTCGCAGAAGGCCTCGTGGACTCCTTGGCCGCCGACCTCGAGACGCGAGGCTTGGCAACCTCCGGTGGTGCAATGCTGGCATTTTGTGCCTGGGCCTGGGCCAGGGCCAGAGCCTGGGCCTGAGCCTTCTTCTGTTGGAGTCTCGCAAGGACGTCGGCGCCGGTGGCTTGGCTGGAGCTGGGAGCGGCCCGCCTTGTTGATTGCCGGGCTGCTGAGGTTTCTTTCTCGGCGGCAGCCTCGGCCTGCTTCTTGAGAGCCTCGGCCTTGGCTCTGCGGGCGGCCCTCGCTCGACGAGCCTCGGCGACGACCACGGCCGACTTGGGGTTGCCCATCGCGTTTGGGGTTAAGCCTGCAAGAGGACGTGTGAGTTAACTGTGGGTTTTCAAAAAGATGAATTTACCCGTGATGACTTACTCTGAGCTGGTGCTACTGCAGCCATGATGATGACTGATATGAATAAACGACTTCACTCTTCGGGGTATGAGATATGAGAGTACTCTGGCCTTATGGGTCAAACCAGGTTGAGTGGGAGATCTGATGAAATCGAATTCGAATTCGCATGGTTCTTTCCATTGTCGGTGGTGTGTGGCTCGTACTTGTATATGCTTCCCTCCCTGTGGCGGACATGTCTCTCTCTGAGTGACGTAGGGAGGCAGAACATTCGCGAGGAAGAGCAGAAGGAGGAGGAGGTTGAGGCACGGATGAAAGTGTGTGTGTGGTGTGAGCTGACGTGCGGTCTGTGTCCGGTGACGTCGAGTCTCGGGTCCGTACCGGGGTTTGATAGGCCTGGTCTCTGCTAGTCGCGACGCACAATTATGCGAGACCGCCAATCCAGACTCACCCGTGGAGCCAATCGAACCTCACCCACCCACACACGCCACACTTTTCTCAAAGAAAGATGCCTGTCCTGCACCGCCGAGCCACACACACCATGGAGAGTCTTTCTTCGCTTATTACGAGTGATGTGTGTGTGTTTGTGTGTGTGTCGGAGCTATCTTTCCCTTTCCTTCTCCCTCATTAGCCACCACCACCACCCACCATCACCCTGAGCTGCTGATCCCTGATATGACATACCCCCGGCCCAGAACTTCTGATGGGCCTTTTCTTTTCGCTATCGATGTGGCGTTTTGTGGATAACGATTGGACTGAAGTGCGGGGTGGTTTGCCGGATCGCCGATCGGTTGGTAAGGGATTGCTGTGTGTGCTTTTTTTCTCTGGGTTCGCCAATCACGGTTTTCTCGGCCGTGGGAGCACTTGGCCCTCGTACACAATGACATCCATGGATGTCTAACCGCCGGATGTTCGGACGACACTGCGACACCCACGGGTCGAATTATGCTCCAGCCCGGCATTTCCATCTAGGTTCAGAGCGCAGAAGAGTCGAGATCATTCGGAAAATCGTAGTCAAGGTTAACCTTTTTTTTACCAGTTGTAGAAATTTCTAGGTTTCCCGGAAAAGCACTCGATATCACGATGGGGGAAAGAGCATGATGGGAAAGCACGTAGACCCTGAGTTTGCCCACACGATTTCGATAATGGTGATGTTTACCTGTGGATCGCGGCATGCGCCCCCGTTATGATGTATGGGACTCATGGGTGTGGCATATCCGAAGATGAATGGCTGGACAAGAGTCACACTCCACCCACGATTGCGTGCAGGAGTATGCGAGCATGTACGTCGACGTATGAGGGAACCTGGGGGGGCGGGCTGGATCCCAACGGGCGCCGAGATGCCTGCTCTCTCTCTCTGCTGATCGGTGGATAGCAACCCTAAGGGTCCAGGCCCCCGCGCTGCCAATGGGCAGCCACAACACTCTTTGCCTCACCGTTTAGATGAAACGGTCGTCGTTCACCGCCGTGTGGCGCAAAGACCCTGCGCAGCTGAGCATGTCGGTTTCCCGTATTGGTTATGCTGCGGAGATGATCTCGGGCTCTCCAGAGGCGTGATGGTCTGAACTCAAAGACCGGCTCTTCGCCCTCATGTCTTGGCCTGGCGACGGCAAGCAAGCATGGCATCTCCGGTGATTGCGAGTTGCCGTCAAATGTAGACGGGTCCTCACTCAACCCAGCCAAAAGCCTGTGAGTAAGCAGCGTCTCAAATTATTGGACGAGTACGTGTCCGGCCAAGTCCGAAATGGAGCAGTGGCGATGTCAGGAATCCGAACGTTATCCGTAGGCATCCAAATCTCATTGGCCAGCAACCTTAGCAGACAAACGATATTGGACGATTGGCCCTGTCGAATCAGTTCTTGACTTGGGAGGGTCAATGATGACTGGGCTTGGATTGTGAAGGAAGCACCAGCGAGATACAAACACCAAGGAGCACCGAAGGTAAGTTGAAATAATATTTATTTCGAGTTCATTACGAAGTCTATAATCTTCATGACATACTTGCGAATGCCAATGGACCTGTCCCGCTAATTAAATCCATGGACGCCAAACAAGGCTGGTACAACGTTGACTTGTGAGCTCTGCAGATGTTCATCAAACTTATCTCATCCCGAATGGAGACTTCGATTCTAGATGTAAATCGGAGATCTGTTTTCCTCCGCACGTCTCATTACTAACATCATTCAACAGTTGATACGATAATATGCCCAACACTTCTTGTTCGTCAAATCTCATAGCGGTCGGTTTCATCATGGACAGGGCGGTATACAAAGTAATCAAACGTAGCCTCCCGCGCAGTACCGTTGCAATCCGACGCCGCCACGCCCACAAACGCACCCGTGAAGCTGCCGTGCGCCTGGTGTCCGCCGCACTCATCCGAGATGAGCGACGCGTCGAACACGGGCCCGATCTTCCTCAACTCCTCACCCTCGAGCGCGTAGTAGAACTGCAGCGCCGGCCCGCGGATCGTCAGGGCCAGCTTCACCTTGCCCGCGTCCGGCAGCGGCACGGGGTCGACGAACGGCTCCGTGAGGTTGCCGTCCGGCCACGACGCCTCGGAGCTCTGGATGAGCAGCTCGCGCTTCCCGTCCGAGTGCGCCGTCACGGTCAGGTAGAAGAAGTTGTAGCGGCAGTAGTAGGCTGTCAGGCCGGCGAACTCGCGCTCGTCCGTGGGGGAGAAGGCGACGACGGTCTCGGCGTCGTAGGAGAAGTGCGTCTGCCGGCGGGCGACGAGGGCCTGCTCGAACCACGAGCCGACGGACTCCCGCCCGATGAGGGTGAGCTTGCCGCCGTCGGTGCGGAATATGCGCTCGGGTTCTGGCGTCCTGAGCCATTGGAAGTCCTGCGGCAGGCCGTTCTCGAAGGTGTACCTCTTCTCGGCCCAGTACGCCGTCTCGTCGGGGGTTCCGGGGACTTCGACGTGCAGCGAGGGTACGGGCCCGTTCTTGACGTATAGCCAGCCGTCGTCCGCCCAGTACGCTTCTTGCAGGGCGGTCTCGCGGCCGAGCACGCAGCGCCGCTTTTGTGTCGTCGGGCGGCCGCTGAGGTGGACCATGTACGTCTTGCCCTCGGGGGTGTCGACGATGTCGCCGTGGCCTGCGCGCTGCAGGGCGGCGAAGGGGGCGTCTTTGGAGGTGATGACGTACTTTTGCGGGTGCAGCTCGTACGGGCCCCAGATGTCGCGGGAGCGGGCGAGGGTGCAGGCGTGCTCGTAGGCGGTGCCGCCCTCGGCGGTCAGGAGGTAGTACCAGCCGTTGCGCTTGTAGAGATGGGGGCCCTCGACGAGGGCCAGCTCGGTGCCGCGGAAGATGTTCTTCTTGGGCCCGACGAGCCTGCCCTGCTTGGGGTCGAATTCTTGGAGCACGATGCCGATGAAGGCGTGGGGGCGGCGGCGGTGGTCCCACATCATGTTGACGAACCACTTGCGGCCGTCGTCGTCGTGGAAGAGGGAGGGGTCGAAGCCGGAGGAGTTGACGTAGTAGGGGTCGGACCAGGGGCCCTCGATGGCGGGCGCGGTGACGATGTAGTTGTGGGTGTCCTTGTAGGAGCCGTCCTTGCGCTTGACGTCGGTGTAGACGAGCCAGAACCTGTCGCCGTCGTGGGAGAGGCAGGGCGCCCAGACGCCGCAGCTGTCTGGGTCGCCGCGCATGTCGAGCTGGGACTTCCTGGTCAGGGGGCGGGTGGCGAGCGTCCAGTTCGCGAGGTCTTTGGAGTGGTGAATCTGCACGCCGGGGAACCACTCGAAGGTTGATGTCGCGATGTAGTAGTCGTCTCCGACTCTCACGATGGAGGGGTCCGGGTTGAAGCCGGGGAGGATGGGATTCCGGACGGTGGGCATCTTTGGGTATGTGATGTGAGTGTTCAGCTAGAGAAAGAGAGAGAGGCAACGGCGAATCTAAGAATGAGCCGACGACCGCAGTCAACCTTTATCGTGTTGTTACTCTCTGCTAAATCGATTGAAGACTGAGGTGCCATCCCCACGCCTCCACAAGTTGCATTTAGCCGGCTTGGGGTGATTCGTGAGAATGTCGACCGAGCGCCTCCACCTCCATGGATGCAGTTGGGGGCTTGGGATTTACCCCGCATGGAGTGAGGGGGAAGCGAGTTGGAGAAGTCGATGTTGCTTCTTCTCCACAGGGGATTCTTCAAGCATACACCTTCGAGTCTCGTCTTCTGATTATCACGGCAACTTTATGAGACGCGCCCTACGGTGTTTTAGTGTCACTGCTGATTCGGAAACATGGGAAGTTCAGAAGCCACCAGCTACGGCACAGATTGAGGTCATGGATGACATTTCACGTTCTAGAGAGAACATACTACTACTTGGATATTGGCTTGAAGAAATTGTTCAATTTGCTAATCTGGCCTAGGCATTCCTAACCTGGCGTTCTCGTGTTGCGTTTTACTATTTCCCATTCCGACGCTACACACCCCATCACGACACAACGCGCGCTCAAGGCAGGGGAATGGCCTGCTTGTGGTTGGTAAACAGACCCTCGGGGTCGATGGCGGCCTTGATCTGCTTGAGGCGGTCAAAGTTAGCGCCGTAGAGACGCGCGCTCCACTCGGCCTCGCTGAGCTCCGTGTCGGCGTAGTTGACGAAGCCCCGCAGCTCGGCGCCGCCAGCGACCAGCGCGTCCTCGAAGGGCTTGATGAGGCTCTTCATGTAGGTGGTGCCGTCGGCCGGGTAGGGGCCGTTGGCGTCGGCCGTGTTGGCCTCCCAGCGGATGAGCCAGAGGTTCTTGCCGTGCGCGTAGCCCGTGTCGGCGTCGGCGATGTCGCGCGAGACGCCGCCCCAGAGGTCGAGGAAGCCGGACTTCTTCAGGTCGGTGCGGTTGAAGGCGAGCGTCGTGCTCTCGAAGAGCGTCTTGGCCTGCTCGACCGTCAGGGGGTGGTCGGTCGTCGTGGTCAGCGCCTGGGTGTAGGAGGAGCGGCCGCCGAGGGTGCCGCCCTCGGGCTGGTTCATGCCGGCGCCGGCGACGGCGACCTCCATGTCCCAGAAGGGGAGCTCGGTCTTCTGGACGACGGTGGCGTTGGGGGCGAGGGCGTTGAGGGAGGACACGAGCGGGGCGATGACGGCGTCGAACTTGGCCGGGTCGCCGTAGAAGTAGCCGGTGCCGGAGTACGGGGGCGCGCTCAGGCTCCAGCGGAGGGCGAGCTCGTCGGGGCAGTCCTTGCTGAGGGAGTAGTCCTGGATGGCGACGAGGGCCTTGGCGGCGGTCTCGACGTCGACGCTGCCGATGGAGAGGGTGAAGTTGACGGCGGTCGGGAACAGGGGCGCGTGGGTGTTGGTGGTGACGGAGAGGATGATGCCGTACGAGGCGCCGGCGCCCTGCGCGGCCCAGAAGAGGTCGGAGCCCTTGGCAGCGTTGACGACGGTGCCGTTGTACAGCATGTACTCGATGGACTCAAGGTTGTCCATCGGGGTGCCGAGGTGGCGGGAGGTGGAGCCGTAGCCGCCGCCGATGCTGGAGCCGGCGAGGCCGACGTGGGCGCCGCGGACGTGGGGGAAGTGGCGGCCGGCCGTGTCCCAGGTGTACTTCAGGACGGGGCCGACGTGGGAGCCGCCGCCGTAGGTGACGCGCTGGGTGGCCTCGTCGTACGAGACGGAGTTGAAGGCGGCCATGCTGATGACCAGGCTGCCCGGGTCTCCGAAGCCGTAGGCCTGGAATGAGTGGTGCGCGCCGAGGGCGGTGGCCTTGGCGGAGGCGTTGCGCGCGCAGTCGAGGGACAGGGCGACTTGGTCCTTGTTCTCGGGGAACGAGATGGCGGCCGGGTCGACCTTGATGCGCTTCTGGAAGCCGACGGTCTCGTCGGCCCAGGTGGCGTCGGTGCTGATGACGTTGCGGACGCCGGCAGTCTTCAGACACGCCTGCAGAGCGACGCCCTTGGCGGCGGTGTCCTGGGCACTGGCCAGAGAGGGAGCGAGGAAAAGGAGTGAAGCGACGACGAAGCGTCCAAAAGAGCGTGGAGAATCCATGGCTGTGGTATGTACAGACGGCACAGCCCGGTGATAAGAAACGAATGTAATGGTCACGATGGGATATCGAGCTGTAAGGCTTGAGGGCAGAGCGAACAGTCTCAATGGGGCTCTGTGACTACGAACGGGTTCATCTTATACTGATGGGGGATATATGGATCTGACCCATAAGGGGTCTGTTCGGATGGGCGAGAATCCCAGAAAACAGCTTCGGTTTTTCGGTATAGTCGGAGCGCCTCTCTGCTCGATATCCGTTAGAAAGGCTAATAAGTGACGGATGTCTCTGCTACCAGGGCCATCCATCTTGGCGGAGCCCCCCACGACCCGCCGTCATAACGACCAGATTTGCATGCCCTACGCTACGCTCTTCAGGGCCAAGTCTAGATAATGCCTGTTTAATCATATCAATCAACCTGGTTCTTCGTAGGGCTTGGCGCTCACCTGCTCAGCCTCTTGACCTACTCAATCTGTAAAACCTTGTCCGGGTGATTCGCCCCATGAAGCAGGCAAACCCCTGCCTCGAAGCTCCCGCCCCGGCGCCGTCGGTCTGGAACCGGAGTCCGTCCCCCTTTTCGGCGGTACCGATGCCCCCGGCGGCCGTTTTTTAAGGTTTCTTGCTTGGTATGTTCATTGGGGCGCAAAAAGGCGCAATAAGGTGTTGTTCGTTCGGAATAAGGGGGCCACGGGGGGCAGCAGAAACGCGTCTCGGCCCCCACCCGCGGGCAGACTTGTTGCAAGCAGGAAGAAATAGAAAAAGAGGGCTATTCCCGTCATGGTTCATGATGGTCGTCAAAAGTCTTGGCTCAATGCTGCGACTGGTGAGACTCTGAGCCTCGTCTAAAAGGGACCGCGGACGAGTCATGGGACGTCACAAATCCGGGGCCCCTTCAAATCTCCGTCAATACCGACTTCTTGGGATCGTCTACTCGGGTTCGGTAGCGGCCGGTTGGCATTAGTAAGGGCGGATGGTTGTCCAGAGCCCAGAGTATATTAACACGTTGTGCAGCCCGGTGGTGATGATCGTGAGGTATACGAGGAATAGAGAAGAAAGCTGCGCAACTTGGCTGACCAGCGAAACATTATCGGATCAGCAGGATCGCCTCACTCTTTTCAAACACTAGGACCAAAAAGTCCCGGATTCCATTCGTTTTTTGTCCCCTCTTGCAGCGGCGAGTCGCAACACTTTGGCGGATTCCCACACCATCTCGGTTGCGTTGACCTGCCTGTTTTACTTGGAATTATCACCAAGTTCCGCTCATTCCACCAGTCGCCCACTCATTCGCGATAGCTCCATTCTTTTTCCTCTTAACCGTGAGTGAGCACATTTCCGCCTGTCTCTTCATTTCTCTCGAGAGACAAGCCAAGTCCCTAGTTTGGCTCGTCACATATCGGCCACTAATTCTCCGAAAAAAAGGCTCCTCAAATCAAAACACCAGACACAACCATGCGCTCTTCATCTCCCTTGAAGAGCCTCTTGGCAGGCTCGGCCTTCTGGGTCGCCTCCTGCAGCGCCGTCACGCTCTACGCGGCCGACTCGGGCGGAAATGTCACGACGCTGTCGCTGGCCGGATCGGCCGGGGGCAACTACGGCTTTTCCGTCGCCAGCAAGACGACGGACTGCGATGTCAACCCTGCCTGGCTCACCCTCGACGGCGCCAACAGGGTGCTCTACTGCCTCGACCGCGGCTCCAACTCGCAGCCCAACGGCTCGCTTAACTCCTTCTCCATCGGGGAGGGCGGGGCCTTGACCCGCATCGCCCGCGTCTCGGCCCCCTTTAGCGGCGTCGCTGGCGAGATCGTCACCACGCCCGCTGGCGTCCGGGGCTATGTCTCTGCTTCATAGTAAGTACAGTGTCTCTCTCTCTTGAAAGTCCTTCCTCCGAGTCGTCGTTCTCCGAGCTGTTGATGTAGGATGGGATGATTATTCGCCCGTCCTTCATTTCATCGTGGTCCAATCGGCAACACCATTCCCCCGTCCCCCAGAAATTCGAGGCCCCATTTGCGGATACGCGGGACTGTCTTATCCACCTGCCCCGACAAGTCTAGAACGGAAACACCAACATCAAGGGATACCAAGCTCACACATTCTCGGTAGCAACCGAAGCGCAGCGGCCGTCTTTGCCCTTGGCGACAAAGGCGCCCTCCCGGGCACCGGTCCCCTTCAGGAGATCTTCCCGACTCTGGACCAGCCCGGCCCGGTAGCCTCCCGCCAGGACGCCTCCTACCTGCACCACGTCATCAACGACCCCAAGGGCCAGTACGTCCTCCTCGCCGACCTGGGCGGCGACAAGGTGCGGGTCTACTCCTTCGACTCCAACACCGTGGCGCCGATCAAGGAGGTCGACGGCCTCGTCACCGGCCCCGGCGTCGGCCCCCGCCACGGCGTCTTCCGCACCGCCGCCAACGGCGACGTCTTCTTCTACTTCAACGGCGAGCTCGACCAGAACGTCTACTCGTACAAGGTCGAGTACAAGGAGACCGGGCTCGCCTTCACAAAGGTCTTTTCCATCCCGGCCATCAGCGCTGACCTCCCGGCGACAAAAGCCCCGACAAGCGAGATTGCCCTCACTGTAAGTTTTGATCTGTTCCACAATCTTCATTCCTCTTTCGGCCCCCTTGCTGCAGGCCTGCCGATCATTTTCTGGGCCTTGATTTAAATGCCGTACCGAGTTTGAATTTTCGTTTAAATTTGCCCCGGCCGCAATCTGCTTCCGGATTTGTAATGTCTTTGCTATACGACAAAAGATCATTTTTCGGCTGACCACGTGGGCGAACCACCTACAGCCGGACAACAAGTTCCTCATCGTCTCCAACCGCGACGTCTCCTTCCGCGACTCCCCGATCCTCGGCTCCGGGCCCTCGGATACGCTCTCCACCTTCGCCATCAAGGAGGACGGCACCCTGGAGCTTGTGCAGCTCGCGCCGTCCGGCGGCTGGTCGCCGCGCCAGTTCTCCATCAACAAGGCCGGCGACCTCATCGCCGTGGGGCACCAGAACAACCGCACCGTCGTCATCTGGAAGCGCGACCTCGAGTCCGGCAAGATCGTCCCCGAGGCGGAGGGCGGCAAGGTCGGCGTGGTTACGCTTACTGGCGCTGTCGTCGCTACCATCTGGGACGAGTAGATGACGCGTCGAGGAGGAGGTTGAGGCTCGGTCAGGCACAGATGTTTGGCAGGTTGATGCATTGGGCTCGGGTTCCATGTTTGGGCAGCGTCGGCGTCAGTTTCTAGTCTTGATTAAATAAGATCTATGAGGCAACTCGCATTACCTAGGATTGATACTTGCAGTGATTTCCAACTGCCTCTGACTTGGACCCATACTGACACACGTATGAACCGTTTCGTTCGGATTAAGCAAACTGTGTGAGCCTGATACTAAGAGTGTTGTCACATTGAGTTTCGTTTGTCGTGCATGCGGCTTTAATCAGATGAACATGTGGTGACTTTGATTTGTGTGCTTAGTCTATTCAATTGAAATCCATAACGACAAATGATGCTACCCGAAGCTAGTCGCTCGAATTTCCAGACAGATCGGAGACTAAGACTCATCCATGGCAGTGAGCAGTTGGCTAGGTGGCTGATGTGCAGTCTGGATTGGAGCCGCAAAGCGCATGTCAACCTGTGTTGATCCTCCAACCAGGTAGAAATGCAGCGCAATTCCCCGCGGCGATGCCGGCCTGCGGGGAACGGTTTAGTCAGTTCCCCAGGCCCGCAACGTCTTATCTTCGTGTATCTGTTCCCCTTCGACAAAGCGGTGATCTCTCGCCTCTAGTCATTCACTCGTGAAAATTGCCATCCGGACGGAGTTTCCCTCGCTGCGAACACCATTCAATAACCTCACCTGTCTTTTAAGATTGCAATGTCAAGTCATTGACGATCAACAACATAAACTCCCCAAGTCCGGTCTGCCATGACTCGCCCAACGCCCCAGCGCAAGTCCAGACGCATCACCCAGGCGTGCGACTTCTGCCACAAACGGGGCATCAAATGCCGGGCTGCCCCGGCAGACGATTCGTCTCCCGGCAATAAGCCATGCTTGACATGTATTGAGTACGGCCAAGACTGCACCCGGCACCGGCAACCCAAGAAGCGGGGCACGAAACCGCGAGGCTCTGAGGGTCGCCACGGTGATACCAATGACAAGCGCTGTCAATTGGATAATCGAAAGATCGTGACCGCGTTGCTGGATGTGTACTTGGATACAATACATCCTACGTCAGTCTCTACTTATTCGCGATCATCGCAATCGCTGCTCACCCGCTCTGCAGGTTCCCGCTCTTCTGCGAAAGAGAGTTATGGGTTGGCTGGAGAGAAGGTACATTCCCATCCGGCTCGTCGGAGCACATGAGTCTCATTTGCATGTGCGCTCTAAGTGCCCAACATGTCGGAAAGCGGGCCCTGTTCACTGACGATACGGCCCCGTCTGACGTTGCAAGTCTTGCGAATGACTATGTTCAGGAGGCTGTGCGACTTGTGCCTGCTGAGTTCAATAGTCCAGACATCGATCTTATACGATCCTATGGCTTCTTAGCCTTGCTCGGAGCGCAGGAAGGTGACACTGCCATGATCCATAAATATCTGGCACTCTATCATGGCATGTCAGCCCGATTCAGCTTACATGACGAATCACGATGGCCAATTGACGCAACAGAATGTGACAGAGAGGTCAGACGCCGTCTTTGGTGGGCGCTGTATCGACTGGAAGCAGCGCTCCCCGTAAGGCAATCAAGTCAATTATGAGGGTCAAACTTGACTTGATTGCCACATCGCGGTACCATACTTGATTGCTTGCAATTAATTGCAATTAATTAGCAAGTATCCCTATATATAGGGGGGCCTTAGGAGCCTAGAGGAGGACCCTTAGGGGGGGGGGCCTCAAGGGCAGGGCTCTAGAGGGGGGGGCTCTAGAGGGGAGGGCTCTAGAGGGCAGGGCCCGTGAGGGAGACTCCCAGAGGGAGGGGGGGGGGCTGGAAGGGGGTCCAGAAGGGGGGCCTAGAAGCGGGGCCAAAGCCGGGTTTCCTAGGCCTTCAGGGCCGACTTAGCAGCCGGGGCGGATTAACAATTCTCCGGATTTTCCGGGTCCTCGGCCCCCCTTAAAGCCCCCCCTCAAGGGCCCCCCCCCCAGGCCCCCCTAGGCCCTAAGGCACCCCTGCTAAAAGAGTCAAGGCAATCAATCAAGTTTGAGCCTCAAACTTGACTTGATTGACTGGCGATGGCTTCATAATTGATTGATTGATTGATTGAACTTGACAAGTTTACTTGCCTTACGGGGAGCGCTGACTGGAAGTGCACACAGCTTGTGTTCTGGGAAGCCTTGTTCGTTGCCCTGAGGCTCTTGCTGATGTTGGCTATCCTTGCGGGACACACCATTCAGCATTCATCCCCGGCCGAGATGGGAAGTTTGAGAACTGGTTTGAAGGATGGAACTTGACGACCGACTTGTACCGGGTCCTCGAGCACGCAATATCAGATTTCCGAACGCAAAAGCAGAATCGTAGGTCGGTTCTACACAACAACCACGCCCCAAGCAAGTCTCAAGAAATCTCAGAGACTCTCTCCAAGATTCAGGCGGAGTTGTTGCCGCATTTTGGAAGTGCGGCCACCCGATCGAGCGACAGCGGGAGGAATCGGTGCGGCTTCCAGGCGGCGAATATTCTGTGCACTATCTATCTCGCAAGGATGCTATCAACAATTTCACAAGAAGATAACCTCCATGAAGCATGTAAGACAGCGCAAGAAATGATGCAAAACATGGAGGCGATACCTTTGGAGTACATCCGAGCTGGCGGGTCGCCTTTTGTTCAGCAGCTTGCCGGCGTTGGCCATATGCTGATTGGCGTCTCGATGAAGCACAGCTCGTCACAGTCAGATTACGGTAGCTTCAAAGGGGTTATCATGTCTATGATAGACTTTCTTGAACGCTTAGAGAAGTACAGTAACGTTGCCGTAACCGCAAAACAACGCCTAATATCTCGAATTCCCGACGCGGATCGGCGTGTATCTGCGTCAACTCAGGTCATGATCGAAACTGGACAGCAACTTGCATGGTCTTCATTTTCAGAGAATATGTCGAACGATGGACAGGACGATGATATTTTTTCTACCACTCTTTTCGGCAGTTTTACTTGGCCTTATGGCCTACCAGCGAACGAACAAGAATTTTGATCCAGGTGGATTTGACAATCCTTATACGGATGAAAAATGATTCTGTAATTCGACTCAAGAACATACAAAGTACGCCATATCTTCCATTACTTCTGATCTGCCCTAGAATTCATAGTGTTTGTTGACTTCTGCTTGTTCGTTCGGAAGGCGTAATACTCCCCGCCAGTCATGATCGGATACTTCATCGGATTCTCATCGCTGATGCAAGTCGGCACAGGCTCAAGCACCTTCTGCCTGTCGAAGCCAAAGAAGAAAGGGGCCGAGTACCTCTCTCTACCGCTCTTGTTGATGACTCGATGGATTGTCGACACGAAGAAGTCATTCGTCTGCCTCATGAAGCAGTCGGCAATGTTGACAACGAACGAGCCAGGGATGGGCTCTGCCTTTACCCAGTTGCCAGTTTTGCTAAGCACCTCCAAGCCCCCTGAAGTATCTTGAGTGACGATGGTGAAGCACTCGACATCAGTGTGTGCACCGATGCCATTTTGATCGTCCACTGAGTGCTTCTGCTCGGGGTAGTGCAAGATGCGCATGCCTGCCTCTGGCCGCTTGATGTACTCGTCGAAATAATCCTCAGGCAAGTGTAGAGCGAGGGCAAAGATGCGAGTTAGGCGACGAGACAGACGAAGCAGCTCGGTATGGTAGGCATAGAGGTTTTCGCGGAATTCGGGCACGTCGGATGGCCAGATGCTGACTGATTTTTCTGTCTTGTCAACAGCCTCTGGGTCTTCGCGGGCATCGTAGGCCCAGTTGAAGGCTTCGCTTAGATCTTTTACGACGTTTAGTAACACGGACCTGGTTTCCTGGACAATGGCGGCCTACCTTGGTGCTTCCACCCATTTCGGTTGTAGCACTCCATGGGATGAAAACCGACGTACTCGTTCGGCACCAGACCGGTGAAGACTTCCATCTTCTTCTCTTCAGGCAAGGCGAAGAAGCGCTTCGCTTGCTCCATGGTCTCATCTGCGAACTTTTGATCGATTCCCTGGAACATGGAGTCAATTGAGACCTTCAATACCATCATACATGGTCTAGTACTCACATGGTTGATCAAGTAAAAGAACCCAATGTCCCTCGAAGCTTCTCTAATCTCCTGGGCAACGGCTTCTCTTTCCGTGATGTCGTCACTCCAAATGCCCGCAGCGTCAATCACGGGGATCTTCTCAAGGTTTGTAGAAACGTTCGAGTTGAAGCTGAACACTGTCCCGTTATGTAGAGTGACGGTCCGCTTCCCGGACTGGGAAATCGTTTCTGTTTGAGACATGTCGAGATCACTATTGATGATTCAATGGCGAAGATGTTACGCGACCGGTGATAAGATTCACGAAGGCGCTCTTTGGTAAGTGACGTGACGGGTCTTGATGAAAATCACCCGCTAGTACTTATAATTTGTAGATGAAGGTCATCTGGAGTCTCTCTAGATGGTATGGCCTGAAAGAAGTTTGAACAGCCATTTCGGAAGAACTGCTTAACTCTTCGACGTCAGCTCGACTTGCGGGGCTACCACGGAGATGCAAGCTTATCGCGGGGCATGCAACTGCTAAACTGGTGAACTGGTTAACTGCAGTGGTTGAAGATGCAAGTTATCCCATTGGTTATTAAACACCTGCATGGCTCCACAATCATCATGGAAGGGTATGATCTGCCGGGTGACACGAAGAGGGGCTTCTCCGCTATCTTCACAGTGCTCGGTATCAAGAGACCGATCCTTATCATAACCAAAACCATGCTTACACCCGGGAAATGGCCGAGGCAGGCATAACAGAAATGCAGATATGCTTCTTATCATCTTCGCCAAAAGATTGTTCTGTGAAAAGATCACCAGGTATATAAAAAATGAAATCTCCCGAGCAAGATACATCCTCGTGCTGGCTTTAGAGAGTCGGGATCTACACTACCGGCTCTCTCGCTTTGAGTCAATTCGACAGCAACGCTTGGTATTGAACGATGGCAACCGCAACCCCTTTGAGTCGCCGCCTCATGAGACGCATTGAGGTAAACCGAGATACCGACACAGATGTCGACATCTACGTCAACAAAGACACGCGGCCGTTGCCCCCCTCTCGCCGCACATATGGCCCATGGGAATTTGTTGGCCTCTGGATGGTGACAGGGTCTTTCAACGTCGGAGGCTGGACGACAGGGTCTTCCCTCATCTCCCTCGGACTCAACGTTTGGGTAAGTGTTGCCTTTATCTGTGGCTGCCGCCTCACAGAGGTAACTAATCAACTAATCAATGGGCACAGCAATCTATGATTGCCATCATCGTCGCCCACACCTTTGTTGGCTTTGTCTGCATAGCTGGCGGTCACCCTGGCGCAAAGTGGCACATTGGCTTTCCCCTATGGATGAAGCAGAACTGGGGCATCTGGGGCTACCTCTTCCCAATGGTATGTCGCCATTTGGAGGCTCAACACTAATCCCTCTGACATGCTGGCTAATAACAATGAAGGCCATCCGCGTTTTCTTGTCCTTTGTCTGGACAGCCACAAACACGTGGTACGGAAGCCAATGCCTAAAAGTTCTTTTGACATGCATCTGGCCCTCCTTTCTCAATCTGGACACAGAGCTCGCGGATGGTACGATGAAGACGTACGACCTCGTATCCTTCGTACTCTACTTGCTCCTGTGCCTCCCAATGATCTGGTTCAGCCCGGAAAACTACCGCAAGCCGTTCCTGATCGCCTCGACAACAGTTGCAACAACCGTGTTTGTACTTCTCATCTGGTCCACCGTGCGAGCTGAGGGAGGAGGTGCCCTTGTCGCGGATGTGAGTAAGGTCTCGGGTGTCAAGCCAGCTACGGGAGGTGATCTCGGTTGGGCCTTCGTTGCGGCTGTTACGGCAAATATTGGGGGCATCGCCACGCACATGTGGTCTCAGTCGGACTACACGCGATACGCACGGAAGCCGGGAGATCAGGTCTTGGCGCAGCTAATCATGGTACCTTTGGGAACCATCATTGTAGCTTGCGTCGGGATCATCTGCACTTCATGCGCGGCGACGCTGTACCCCGATGAGGGCAAGCTCCTGTGGCAGCCCTACGCTTTCCTGGAAGCCGTGCGCAAGAACGAAGACAACTCTGGTGCCAGAGCGGGGATCGCGTTTGCGAGCATCGCCTTCATGTTATCGCAGTTCGGCATGGTGGTCGCATCCAATTGCGTGGTCGCCGGAATCGACCTAGCCGCCCTGCTACCGCGCTGGTTCACGGTCCGCCGCGGGGGCTATTTCACTATTGTCTTCGTATTCATCATGCAGCCCTGGGCGCTCCTCAACAGCGCTAGTAACTTCTTGACTGTCGTGGGCAGCTTCAACGTTTTCCTCGGCCCGCTCATGGGCATCATGTTCGCTGATTACTTCCTCCTCCGCAAGCGGACAGTCAAGTTGACGGACCTCTACGGGAACTCGTCAAATAGCATCTACTGGTACACCAAGGGATGGAATTGGCGTGCAGCCATTTCCTGGTGCCTGGGCGCGTGGCTGTTCATCCCAGGTCTGGCGCAGCGAGCTGTTGCTCCGAGCGAGGTATGGGCGGGCTGGACGAGGCTTTATCAATTGTCGTGGTTCGTGGGCTGTCTTGTGTCAGGTCTGATATACCTCATCCTGGACTATTTGTGGCCCATGCCGGAAAAGCAAGCGGTGGATGACCTTGATTATTTTGGCACATTTGGGGATGCGCCCGTCCTACGCGGGGTGGCTGAGCTCGACGCCATCTCCACGATGTCTGGGGCTGTGGATATTGACGCGAAGAATTCCGGGGCGGGCGGAGAGAAAGTCCAGACCGTCTGACGCCAGTGGCATATTTTCGTGTCCATTGCCTTTTCCGTCGTTCAGTCATCATATCATTTGATCTATCTACCCATATATTCAGCCACACGCGCACGAGACTAGTAACGCAATGTCTCAGATCTCCGTCAATGTTGACACTTCAACGCATCATGTCTCCTTTGCCTTTTGGACTTCTGTCTTTCTTTCCAGAGCTTGAACGGCCGCATTCTCCAGGTGAACTTCCCCATGATCGGCGAATCGTAGAAACGGCAGATCGATCCCAGGTAGGAATGCCGTTTGCATAATAGAGCCAGGACAAACCTAAAGTGTCCAAGACATCAGCCAAAACCCACTGACTCAGGGCCCCGATTGGTCCAACCTAAAGCCACAGCTGTGGACGGCGTGTGCGGGTAGCTTGCACCAATTTGGTTGAAGATCGCATTTCTAGAAGGTGAAAATGCCCAGTAGACATGTGAGCTGGTGCCGCTCCTCTCCCCGAGTGTCAAGCTTTCCTCAAGCTTTCTTCAAGCTTCTCGAGAGTCTGTCTCATGGATCATCCTTCCCGTCGTGCCGTCAACCTACTGCATCTGTCATACTTCAGCCCGTACAACTCTGTCCACACCGTCACTTAACCTCTGCCCGTGACTCAAGACTGCTGATCTTGAGTTCCTGTGCTCAAGTGCCGACTTGAATACTTTCTTTTCCCGCACTCTTTAAAGTTCCGCCGGACGCCGCGTGGACGTAGATCCTAGCCGCCCCCCCCCCCCCCCCCCCTACGCATCCGTGCCCCCTTGCCGTCGACCGCCGTAAAGGGGCCAGGCCCAACGCCGCTAGGGATCCTGTTCCAGCAATAGAAGACGAAGGATTCTGCCCACGATCTTCCCGTTTTTCGCAACCTACCTTGGTCCTGTTTCTGCTGCCCGCCGCCATGTCGCCTGAGTAGAGAGTGGTGGACCTCGTAAACGGACTTCAATCTCCATCGGAGCATGGTGGATGCCGACGTCGACATCGATCCGAACCGACCTCGCCGTGTTCTTGCGGTTGCCGTTCTCTTTCTCTGCCTCTCGCCCATCGCCGTCGCTCTGCGGTTGTACTCCAAACTATTCATCACGCGAACCGTGACCTCCGACGACAAGCTTCTTTGCCTGCTTCAAGTTGTTTTTACCGTGTTTTTGGTCACTGAAATCCTGGGAGAAGTGCATGGTACGGGCCGCGATGCGACACAGATAACACCAGAAGATCGACGGAAAGCTCTCCAGGTACGTTGCAGACTTGGTCCGTCTTTGCGACAGATTCAAGGTCAACGAAACGAAATTGCTAGACTGTTGTGTTGACTTCCAACGTGCAGTACTTCTTTGCTGGCGAACTCCTGTATCTCCTCACGACAATCCTCCTGAAAGTCTGCGTCGGCCTCCTACTTCTGCGCATCGCGATCGTCCCGACGCACATCTGGATTCTGCGGGCACTGCTCCTGTCGACGCTAGTGTTTGGGCTCATGTACTTGTTCCTCGTCGCTTTCCAGTGCAGACCGGTATACATATTTTGGGACGAGGGTCCGCGTACCCCAGACCACTGCTTCTCGAAAACCGTCGTTCTCGGCACCACATTCACAGCCGCCACACTGAACTGCATCGCGGACTGGACCTTTGGGATATTGCCTCTTTTCATTGTCTGGTCGTTGGGGTTGCGCAAAAAGACCAAAATTCTGGTTGTGCTCTTGCTAGGGTTTGCTTCCATGTACGTTTCCCATCTCGATGGTTTGGTGGCATGCGCAACACTCAACCTTCCATTCCGGTGGCTTAAATCTGATTGGTGATAAAGATGCTAACATGGATTGACTTTTGCAGCGCGAGTATCGCCACTATTATTCGAGCGGTGACAGTACCGTCTGTCTTGAGCGAGAAAAACTTTCTTCGTACGTCAACTCGATCTGCCCATGCACACCTAAACTTTACCAGCTTGGAGGGGCACCAAGCTCATGAATGGCATTTAACACGCGTACTTACTCTTATATCGTACAGGAGAGACCGCGAACTTCGCCATTTGGAGCACTGTCGAACCTGGAATTGGTATCACCGCTGCTTGCGCACCGAGTCTCACGCCACTCGTCCGACAATTGTGTGGAAGGAGGCAGCTGGAGGAACAGGGCAGGGGGCCTTGGAGGACTAGATCGTTGCCAACCATCGAGTTGACGGGCGTAACGAGCCAGACGACCGATACAATGTCGAAGAACTTTTTCAGAGGCTCCGTCTCCCGGAGCGAGCCGTCGCAATCGATGGAGATGCCGAGGTTGCGTTTTGACGATTTCACCTACGAATCACGAATCTCGGGCCCAGAGTCAGGATCTTGTCGACCTACAACAACCAGAAATAGGGCGTCCTGGACTTTTCCACTACGATCAGGGTCAGGCTCCTCGTCTTCCTCTTCTTCTGGGTCGGAGTCCTGCGCCGCCACACCAGGAAAGTCGGCTGCCGCAGGTGGTGGGGTTCTTCCCGAGCCTCCATCTTCTGGTATTATGAAAACAATGGAGATTGAACTGTCATACGAGGACAGGACATGGACGAAACAAGAACGCATGATGCCCCGAGATGAGTGCATGCTGCGGCCGCACTCTTTATCAGGCTTCAGGAGGTTGACGAGTGGGGAAGTACCCCTTTTACCGGACATCAATAACAACAACTTGTCACCGCTATCTGCGGAATTTGACCTAGAGTCTGGTTTCGGGTCATCGACGTTCAGACACTCATCTCCCCCCGAGGCGAGCTGGCAATGGTCGGACAGCAGCGGTGCTAGAGAAACATCAGAGCATACACTGGGACTGCCCTCCCCATCAGAACAAGGCAGGCAGGATAACGGGCAACTTGGGGATTCATGAAGGGTTTTGGAGAAGGCGATGATTCCGAAGGGGTTGGGATGGGATTACGAACACGAATACGAATGTGATGATATTTGGAGCTTTGAAACGCTTGACCATTCGGTCTTGCAGAATTGAATACAATTCAATACAACAATTAGGACTTGGTAAAATAACAAAGGCTCCACAAACTCTCCCACGGTATTTACGAAGCCGTATTGATGCTTTTAGTCCCGAGGTGGACGCCCTGGGGCCCAGAGCCACAGTTATGAAATGAGTGGGTTGGCCCGACATCCACAAACGGCGGTATCTAAAAGATCTTCCGCTTCCGCAAAACGTGCTCCAACTGTGCTGCCCGCCCCTCGCCAATGACTACATGTAGGACATGTAGGTAGTGGCTGCATCGGTTGGATGATGGCTCCAAGGAGCTCTTTGATCAACAGCTCAACTCTTCTACCCTTTCCTGCTGCTTACCGATAACATGCGGTTCTTGGTCCGTCGCCAGACGAAACTACTGCTGGAGATCTGCGGCATCGTCCAGGTTCGAGTACACATTTTCTGCGCTTATCAGGGCTGTTACCACATCACGAATGGATATTGCGATTTGACTGGAGCCGGAACTTGACAACATGATCCAAACGTAGACGACTTCTGTCGAATGTGAGATTTGAATGATGGGGATGGCCCGATAAAAGGCTCTTCAAGAGTGGAGGGCTCAAGTCATTCATACCTGCAGTCACAGAGTACGTGTTCAACCGCATGCGCGTTGAATGCGCCCAATTTAAAGCTCGCAACTGAAGAATACGTTATCAGGATAAGCACACGTGGAGGCTAGCCGGCGTAAGGTATGGTGTCATGCGGACGTCTGCGGTGTTTGCCTGGTTGGCTTCAATTGGTTGAGGGATCAAAGTGGAGGTTGGGCAACTGAATTGTTAGACAGCCATGCATAAGCTTACACATCCACAACCAGCGACCTC
This sequence comes from Colletotrichum horii, assembly GCA_027406005.1. NCBI lineage: Eukaryota > Fungi > Ascomycota > Sordariomycetes > Glomerellales > Glomerellaceae > Colletotrichum > Colletotrichum horii. The sequence continues at coordinate 2,279,125 of JANVYB010000001.1, read as the reverse complement.
TCGTACAACTGACTATCCCATGTTCGAAGATTCTTACCGATAAAGATTCGATCTCGGCTTTCTCTTGTTGCGTCGTGGACTTATATATGAGCACAAGCCACCGGTTTATCTTCGCATGGAGCTAATGTGTTCTCCAGATGGTCCACTAGCAGCCAGCTTCAAGAGTAAATATGCGATGCGGTTTGAAGGGGCGGCTGCAAATCAGACTCGCCGTAGTACGCTTTTCCTAGAATCAATTATGTACAGCACGGGTCAGATCACCTAAGCAAGTAGCCGGCTTCGGCAAAGAGATGTGGTAAATGTTGACTTCCTAATACCATCTAGCCAGAGGAAACTCCCAATTTCTACTTGCCATGTCTGGGACTTCTCATGTTGAAGTCACCAGTGCGCTACTGCTAAAGGAGCTCTCTGGAAAATAAGTATTCTATGCCCTCCTCTGTGAGATTAAAGATCCATGGGAATCTCGATACACACTCAGCCGACAGACCTACCAGATGGCGCTGATTTGTCCCCCAACGGCGATGGAAGAGCTTGAAATCAAATTTGAATTTATCAGCAGAAGCAAGCTCAGCATGCATGGCGCCAGTCAAACAACAAGAGGCACTTTCTCTCTTCTCGCTTAAGATTCTGCCAAGCAGATCTCATCTTTCAGGGGCTGGATTGTGACTATAATATTCTGTGTTCACTCTCTTGCTACCTGAAGGTTTGATGCAATTGCGAAGCAGGATGAAACTTGGCATACTAGCAACAGGGGGACTTTCTGAATATCGACGAGCTGACCATCCGCCGCTTAGATATCCTTCTTCCCTTCTTGCCTTTTTTACACAGTTTACCGCCTGTGGGCACAACCTTTTGATCTGGGAGCTGTGCCAAGAATGAGAGTCTGGGCCCCAGTTCCGTGGTTTCCAATCGTGGACATGACAACGTGGTCGCTGACAACACAGTTCTGACAGTCGGAAGTGGAAACACAAGGCAATCATCTTCGGGTACGGTGACCTATTAAATGGTGAGGCAACGAATTGGTTCGCACCGGAGAGGGTCGCAAAATTGGCGCAGGAGAATGGAGCGCATATGCATGATAAGCCACTAAGACCAGGGTATGTCAGCTCACTCGCCTAGAAGCGATTTTGTCTAAAACCAGGCTGGCCAATCGTACCGACGCTTCTTATTCTCAACCATTCACAACATTTCAACACTGCATATGACTGCGGGGTATCATGTTGGCGAAGGCGGTGGCTGGTTTCAATGGTCTGTTGCAGCGTGGCAGCCTTAGTTTGGATAAGTTGGCGCGAGGGCACCCGCCCTGGATTCCCTTGTCCCTGGCCCCTCTTCTTTTCTTCTAATTATGCGAGTGCTTCACAGCCGCATCGGATTTTCTCTCTTCGCCTGCGGATCCTCCACGCGACTTCACAACTCGACCTCGTGCATTTGAACCTCCAGCGATGAGCTGCCGGCGGTGACATTCCCATGCCGGAACGCTCCTGTACAGACTTGGTTCTTTTTCGACCAGGAAAAAGTACTGGGACCTCTGCAGAGCGGTCCAGTATGCCTGGACGCACGCGCCGCGTTCATATAGTCGATGCAAATGGTAACCCCCAACGAGAAGATTCAGTTGCGAGTTCAGTCTCAAGATCTCCAAGTAGACAGGAACGCCGATCTTCATCCTCACAATCCACAACAAATCCGGCACCAAGGTATCGGCCGTTACAAGCTACAGCGGGTTCAGGGGCCCCACCAAGATCTTCATCATACCACCGACCGTCAGTCAAGGGAAAGGAGCCTTCGTCTTATCGGTGGCATTACAAGTATCCAACGAGTGGCAGGAACAGGGAAGATTCGCCAGGAGTAGGCCCGTCACATCGAAGTACTCGGAATCAGGAGTCGTCTCAGCCAAACGACAAGATGCATTCAAACCCGAACGACGCGACTTATGGGAGTTATGACTATGCATCAGGGGCATATCGCCGCCCAAAGTTTCATGAAACTGCTCCTGGGATGATTCCTTATGGGTTCCCTCCACCAGGTCCCTTTATGAATTTATACAGCTCTGTGCCTGGCGGTGCTTATGGAATGCCGCCGCCGCCTGCAGAACCTACACTCATGTCGTTTATGCCATCGCAGGATGTGCCAAAAGTGCCTGGCCCCCCACCACCGCTTGCACAGCCTTCAATCCCGTCACCAGATAAAACGCCGGAAGACGAAGAGCTTGAAAGTCTTAAAAAGGAGCTAGCAAAAATCAAAGAAGACCAAAGAGCCAGGGAAGAGCGCCAGAGGCAGGAGGATTTCGAGAAAAAGGTTAGAGAAGAAGCAGAAAAGAACATGAAGCAGAGGATGGAGGAAATCCGACTTGCCCAGGAAGCCGCGAGGAAGGAGCTCGAAGAAGCAAAAGCGCAAATAGAGAAAGCGGCCCGAGAAGCAATCGAAGCTGAAAGGCAAGCTGAGGAACAGCGCCGATTGCAGGAGCGAGAACAACTCGAAGAGTGCCAGAGAATCGCTCGAGCGAAACTGGAAGCAGAATTACGTGCCAGAGCCGAGTGGGAACAGCTGAAAGAACACGAAGCACATCGCCTAAGAATGGATGCCGAAGCGAAGGTCGAAGCCAGGCTGGCATATGAGCAAGAAGAGAGGCGAAAAGTTCAAGAAGAAGAGGAAGAGAAGGAACGAGTGCGCCAACAAATCAGAGACGAAGTGCGGCTTGAGTTCATGAAACGAGAGAGAAGATACATAAGCTCATCGTCGGATACCGAGTCTTTCAGCTCACGATCTTCGCTGAGCAGCAGTTACTTGAGTCTGAGTACTACCAGTCGGAGTAGGTCCACTAGCTCAAAGATCTCTGCCAGGTTGAAGGCTCCAAGCTGTAGCTCTTGCAGAGCCACGAAGGGGCTCAGTATCGGCTCATCTGATAGTGTCAAGGTTCTGAACCTTCAGACGTCGGATCGTGGCGTAGCAGGCCACACACGAGAAGACGACAAGACAAAGAACGGAGCTCTAGACCCATTCATGTATCTTGAAAAGACAACAACACCACCGCCGCCGAAGCTGCAAAGAAACGATCTGGAAACGCAAGAGCCATACTGGGCTTGGGAACACTACTCTAGTAGACTACCGTCAGGGTCTATTCCGGAAGATGCAGGATACACATACGCCGATCTAGATAATCAGGCAATTCATGAAGGCCAGCAATTGTCTTTTGCACCCGACGACGATGAAAGTGGCAGTTCTTCGAGCAGTGGGACAGATACCGACGATAATGGCTCCAGTTTAGGCATCGGGGGTATCTTTGAGCGCGAAGCGTCTGATGATGAGGGCTCAGATGCCGGGACTGTAATTGCGGCATCCGATAAGGCTAGGCTCACTCCATCGGTTACACGAGATGAAGGTGCTCGTACCAAGGGAAAGGAGGTCTTTTCAGTCCAAGGAACGCAAGCAGAGCGCGTTTCGAAACCTGAGTTGGGGAGTCCTTGTTACGGAAACAGTCGCTTCTCAAGCACAGAGAATTCGGAGCAAAACCGACCAAAGACGCAAGAGCTTCAGCTGAAGATCCCAGCTCAAGAAAAGGCTACCCTGCCTGCCGCCTTGGCTCAGTATCTTATCACGGACGGGAACGAAGAACAGCAGCAAGTTGTTCTTGAGGAGTTTCAAGAGGAAATCGATAATGGAGACGGAGGTGCCAACTTAAGAAGCCATCCAAAACAGCTGATCATGAGCAAAGCTGTTCCTGAACGAACCAAAAATGTCTTTTTGACGGATCACCAATCGGGCGGAGATTCGCTACGGACACACTCATCTCGCGATAGCCCCTTGCTACCCCTGCTTGTAAAGCATATCTCCGACTTTGAAGAGGAAACGTCTCAACACAACAGGTCTAGTAACTCTTGCAGGGTTCCTCAGCAGTCACAGGATATCAAAAATTCCGATGGTAGTTTTCGCCCATTCCTACAGGAAGGGAACTACCCGAATTGGGCTGGTGAAGAAAAGCCAAGCTTTTTGTTTCCGTATTATTTGGGAAACCAGGGACGTCGGTCAACAAGCAGCTTCGACCTCAGACAGGTTCGCTCAACGAGGGCTTCGAGTTCAGTCTCCTCTGATTACGAAACAGAAGTCCCCATGGCTCTTGTTCCTTGTATCATGGTTCCATTGAATATGATTCAATCGGCAATGCAAGGCCCAATGTTCTATCCAGGGGCTATGCCTCGACGCGACATGGATCGTTGACTAAGATCAGAATACGGTGTTTCGGAGGGGTTTAATGTCATAAGCAGAAATGAAGCACGACTGGGAAATTCTTGCTTAAGGCGTCAATTGGCTTTGACTGTACGGATGGGATGAAGAAGATACTGACGACTGATGACGGTTATATACCCTAATTCCATGTATTGTATTTCATGTAGGAATAGAAAGAGTCCCGGACAAGCTGTTCTCATAGTTGCAGCCGGTTGGGTCCTGTTTACACCAGCCAGACCCATCAATACTATGGAGGCACAGGCGAAACGAGTGGTAAAGAGTGATGTGTGTGATCTAACTAGCTAAAGTGGGCTGCCTGGTCAGAGGCTGGAAGAAGGCTCTGGGAGGCCCTAGGCCGCACAGGCCACCTGGGGCACCTGTGGGCAGGTGCCTCCACAAATACTGTTGGTTCCAACGCACATTGTATGTCCTTTAGGCTGTCTGGTAAATGATTATATACCAGTCCGAGGCCACATGATAACCAGAGTGAGGCCCTTGTCCCGGCTGGTGTGCCGGCGCTGCTAACCCGGAGATCGGTCCCGCAGCGACCGTCTGAAGTTCGGCGGTGTCGGTACCGCCTCGGAGGGATCTTCGCAGCGGATGGAGTCAGGTGAAGCGGTCACGAATCTTACGCGTCACTCTGCATACGCATACTCGGCGGACATAATGAGCAATAGAGGACTCTTTTTTTATTGGGATACAACAAACTGACTAACTCCTATTTCATCAAATCTCCTCTTGGTATACCTCTCCGTCGTCCTGAAATCAGACATCGCCAACACTGACACAAATCCCGCAAGCGCCACAACACCCGCCACCGGTGCCAAGATGGAGAACACGGAAAACACGTAGCTCGCCTTCTGAAAGGCCCCACTGGCCATTAAAATGTCCGTCGCCAGTCCCACCTGCATGGCTGTGAGCACAATTGCTACGAACGCGAGCGCCGTCGCGAGAGACGCAAAGTGGTCAGACAGGAAGCTGGCGTAAACGGAGGGGCTGTCAACCTGCGAGTATCCTCGCCACAGCGATCTCGTTTTGATGCGCCAGATGAGATTGAGGCGTTGGAGTCGCAGCTCGCCGTACCAGTAACGGGGGTTGATGGCGCAGTAGCGAAACTCAGAGAGAAACTCCGCGCAGAGGGTGCGCCAGGCCGGCCAGTAGATCGTCCTAGGGAGAGGACCAAGGTCTTGAGCAAGGCGGAAGTCGGTCTCGTGCATGATCAGGGCGGTGTATGAAAAGAGGAAGCCGAGAGCACACGCGTAAATCTCGTCGCTGGGCGGGGTAATGCCGGTCTGGTCGGTCGCGTCCCAGCTGCCGACGCGGAGTTTGCCGACGAGGCTGGGGGTGGAAGCAGGTCGTGCTGATGGCAAGAGATGGGTTGACCAAAAATCAGGGTCGAGGAGAAACAACGGAAGAGGTTTTACAAAGATACGGTTCTTTGACCAGATCAAATGAAGGTCTACTCGCTCGGTGATTGTGATTTTTCTTGATAAGACGGTTTGATGGTGTAAGGGTCGAGGAGGCATCGGCCGACCGCACCAGAACATCCACTGGTGGATTTTGTTCAGACGCCGGACGAGCAGTTCCTGTTGAAGAAGGCTCAAGTCCACGTGTGCCGGCACAATATCGTCAGATTTCGTGCGATAAGTTGCCGGTACATGCGCCGTATTGAACTCGAGCAATCGAGTCTGGAAGGGCAGTCGACCGGGAACCATACTTTTTTGGAGTGCCAGCAGCTGTGGATGATATCGGGGCGGGAAACATGATGTAGGGACAGTCATGTTGGGAAATGACCTAACTCACTCAAGCTTATAAGGTATCTCATGCGAAAGGCCGCATATGTCCGATCAGGCTGGGATAGCAGCTCGCCGATGTATTCTCGTGCCCAGCCCAGAAGAGGTTTGCAGCTTCCGCGGTGTCCAGAAGAGTACATGATCGTCGTCCTGACAGTTCGCTGGCGACTCTCGTTTTGTCAGAAATCATCTCCGCAGCCAGTGAAGCTGAGATGCTGTGTAGCTTCCTGTCGAACTTGGGCCAATGAAATGGCGCTTGGAAACGCAAGTTCCTCTTCTAGTTCGGCATGCCTGCCTATTCGAGGTGCATGCAAGTCACGTCGCTGATTCTGAGGCTCTGCATATGCGCTTTTCCCTCTGTAAACAGCAGACTCGAAAGCCGAGCCTGATTTCAAAATGGGAAATGAGTGACCGAGCTTGGCAGGAGCATTTAAGAACCAAAGCGTGAGATGACCCCGCTCGAAGTCCTTCGTCACTTGACAGCCTTATGAAGCGCAATTACCGTTGATCTCTTTTAAATACCCCCCAACGTTTAAGCAGGAATCTCCTTCATCTCCCATGGGCACAAGCTTCTTTACTCACACTTGCACCGGTTATTCAGCATGGCCACACGAAAAGAGAAAGCCTGGACATACCGAGTGGAAGGGATCCCATTTGGCACTACTCCAGAGGCGCTGATTGAGCATTTTGATCCCGACGATCAGCGTGATCTGAAAGTCCGCTCATTCTGCCCCAACGTGAACTGTCCGGAGGGGGAAGAGGAGGAACACGACGAGGGATTTACAGCCACCGTATTCTTCAAACCACGAGACCCAAGGCCTAATGGACCAAGACTCCAAGACAACCTTATTCAGGTCGACCGAAATTTCACTGGATTCACTCCGCTCTACGTCCCTCCAACTGGGACCCCCATTGCTGCCGAGTACGGTTTGGATTAGAACGCTTATTATACTGTAACTGATCGTGAATCCAGCATCATTGCCGTAACTGGCCTAGCTGGGCATGCCTACGGATCCTGGGCGCACCACGAGGATAGAATGTGGCTTCGAGACTACCTGAAGCGCACGGCGTCCAATGCCAGAATTCTCACATACGGCTATGAGTCCGGGCTCAAAGACAGTCATTCGTTTGGCATACTCCAAGACCATACCAACACCTTCTTCCACAAACTCATCGACATACGAGAAGAGGGAAAGTGTGAGAATCGCCCCATTATATTCATTGGTCACAGTCTGGGTTGTTTGATCATCAAGAAGGCCATGATTGATGCCTGTTCCATAGGCATCAATGCGTCCCGGCTCCCAGTCCGAGCCATTATCTTCCTAGCTGCACCTCACAAAGGCCTCCATGTGGAGGCTTTACAGACTCTAGTCAAAGGGCAGCCTACTTATGGCATCGTTCACGAACTCGAGAAGGGTTCCGCTACCCTCTTGGAGTTGAACCTCAAATTCGCCCAGATTGCCCACGAGATTGATATTTTGACGTGCTACGAGACGAAGCAGACCAAGCAGGCCGTGAAACTAGAGGATGGAAGTTGGGCACGGAAAGGCTCTCCCGTCACCATGGTTGACCGCGATTCAGCAATCATCTTCACTGCAAGGGAGAAAGTTGTCGGATCTGACGCTAACCATTCCGAAATTGCCAAAATCAAGCAAAGCCAGGCGGGAATCTTCTCTTATATCAAGACCGCCATTCATCGTGCTCTACGTCCGACAGGTCTGCTTGCGGAGGAACACCAGGTCAGTTCTAACGCATCCAGGGAGCAGCACAAAAGATAGATCAAGAGTTGACACGCTTTTAGGGTCCATCTTCATGGCCTTTACTCCACAATACTGCGCATATTGTGCCGCCCCCAAAAGATTCCGCTGGTGCAGATCCAAGGCTTTGTGTCACGGGAATACCCCATAGACCAACAATAACTTCATCAACACTGCCAGCCGGATCAACTACATCGATATTGCCTGAGACACCGCCAGGAAGCATTGGTCGGGATCAATCGAACGACATTCCAGTCGCCGAGTCTTTGGGGTCATCCCAAGAATTTGCAGTCGACAACCAGGGACTGCTACAGTCTGTGTCAGAAGTACACCAAGAGCCAGAAACAGATTCTAGGGTGGAACAAGTGCCCGTATTAGACACAAAGGAGACAGATCCAGATCCGGAGCCAGAGTCAGAGCCTACCAAGTCATTGCTTCATGTAGGCTTGGTGGAGGGAGTGGCGGATACTCCAATTGTGAGCAACAGTTCAACAGCTTGCATCCTTTGCTCCTTGCCCATTCAGGACTCAGAACCCCATTTCCTCTATCACAGCCCTGACAATTCGACACCTACTGGCAATGGTGATGAATATGCATCATCCGCAAGCGAAACCAAAGGCCACGACTCTGACAATTCGACACCTACCGACAGCGAAGATGAAGATGCATCATCCACCAGTGAAGACGAAAGCCATGACCCTGACAATTCGACAGCCACCGATAATGAAGGTGAAGATGCATCATCCACTAGCGAAGAGGAAGACAATGGCCCCGACGATAATGAGGCACCCACGTGGTGTTGTCATGACTGCGCCGTGGGCCTCGAAGAACCGCTAATCTGCCCCAAGCACCACCTGGAGATGGAACCCAAGGTTATCCTGACCGGCTCACGTTCCAAGCGTTACGTCCCCTACGTCAGTGAGCGTGTTACGGACTTGGACAACAAAGTTGTGATAGCGATCAAGGAGAACAAACCGGATGCGATGCAGAAGGCATTGCTCGATCACAATCGAAGGCTTCTGGGGCCTTACAACAGCATGGGAGAAACTCCGCTGCATCTTGCTGTAAAGTTGGGCCGCTTATTCTGTGCTAAAATCCTCCTGGCCATGGGCACCGATCCAGATGTGCGTGATAACCATGGCAATACGCCGCTCATGACGGCTGTTGAATACGAGCAACTGAACATCGTCGTCGCGCTTTGCGGGGAAAAAGCGGACGTCAATGCATCCAACGAAATGGTCTCTGCCCTCTCTCGCGCTGTCAGTCATGGGCTATCTGACATTGTGGAGTTCTTGCTCGAAAACGATGCTAAGATCAAGCATGATGCCGACTTCCAACTCATTCACTTGGCTGCCAGAAATGGCGACGAGAAAACTGTTAAGTTGCTCTTGAGTAAAGACAGTGTTCAGGTTGATGCAAGGGACAAAAGATTTGAAAACACTCCGCTACATACCGCATCAAGAAAGGGTCACGAGGAGGTGGTGCAGATGCTGTTGGATCATCACGCAGCTGTCGACGCTGTAAACAACAAACGGGAGACGCCTTTGCATCATGCAGCAGACGCAGGCAGCGCGAAAGTCTGTACTATCTTGGTCAACCACGGCGCAACCTTGGACGTTATAGACGGCAGCGGGTTTACTCCACTTTCACATTCTGCGAGCCGCAACCACCGTGCTGTTGTAAGCTGTCTGCTTGAAGCTGGGGCCAACTGCGGTATACCAGACTCGCGCGGTCAGACACCGTTGCATTGGGCAGCAGTAAAGGGCCTGGTGGACATCTGCTCTAGTTTGATCGACCATAATGCCGGTCTGGCTGCAAAGGACCGCGACGGCAGGATTCCCCTCATCTCCGCGGCGTGGGAAAATCAACTTGATGTGGTCAACTTACTTCTCGACAGGGATCCAGCCCTGGACATTGACGCAGTCGACAACGACGGCTATACCAGCCTCCACAGTGCTGCTCAGAATGGCTCCGTGGACATGTGCACTACCCTCTTGAATCACAACGCTTCTACCCATATCCTAACAGGCGCGGAATACGATTATGTAACCCCACTCTTGCTGGCAATTATCAGCAACCAAGCTGATGTCGTTCGGCTGCTACTGGAACGAGGAGCATGCGGATCAAATCAAGACGACAGTAACATTCAACGTTGGGACGACTTTCCGCTGTTTAGGGCGGCTTCACTTGGTCGCATCAGTTGCTTGAAGCCCTTACTGAAGTATGTCGATCTCAATTTCGAATTCAACGGCCTGAATGCGATCACACACGCGGCCCGTTTTGGAGAGGTATCCGCGGTTAGATTTTTGCTCGAAAAGGGCGCGAGTGGGTTTCCACCGAAGGGCCTCAAGGGCAAGTGGAAAAATCTGACCTTCCACTCTGATGGCGAAGCGAAAAGCGATGAAGTGCTCGAAATTCTAAGGGAGGCTAAGCACAAATAGGATGACTAGCATAAATAGCTTTGTCGGATACTTGGTGAGAACTTAGAGCTAGGGAAAGAGAGATTGAAATTGTTCAGACTCGGAAAATCTGGTACCAAACAGAAGTACTGCGGACTTGGCATGATTCTACACGCGCTATGCGATCCATACGGTTTTACCTACATGCGCAACTTGATGGACTTTTCATTTGTTGACGGGTATGTCGGCCAGCACGACCTCATATTTAAATGCAGCTTGATTCTGTGCATCAGGTTTCATGCGATGCCTTCAGAGGTCTCTCGATGTCCAGCTTTGACCCAACTTCCTCTGCCTGGCTGGCTTCTCCCTGCCACTTTGGGTCAGAAAATGTAGAGTCTTCTTGCGATTTTAACCTTCACGATCCCATTATAGATGTAATTTCCTACGGTGGCAAATCGCGATTAATACTACTATCATCTTTGAATGATACTTATGACAGCTTGGCTGTAGTGTATGAGTTACAGGTAACAACAATGTGTCCTCATGACAGTTGATTGCTGTGAATTAGGCTTACGAACACCTTGGTACATATGCTATGCCTTCTTCAATGTTTCCAGTCTTGCTCGTGAGAGGAATGAGGCTTCTGCTGAAGAGCACCTGACCATGAGAAGCTATGTAGAAGTAAACGACTAGACGTTATCTAGAACTAAAAAAAAAAAAAAAGTCTCTTCTATGCAAACTTAAGCAAATTATGTCCGCCTCATCCGATCCAAGGCATTTCGACAAACGTTGCGAAAGCTACTTTCTTTCTAGACGACTGTTCCTTCCCTACGATTCTTACGGGCTCTTGTATGCCTTAAATGCTCTTTGTGCAAGTTTACAAATGTCACATCAAGGACTCCGACCGACGGCGCTTAAAGCGGACATGAATCAGTGACATGGCAAATCCGGTTTGTTGCAGAAAATCCCCAGGTTTTGCGACCGCATATCATCACACCTTATCGCTGTGATATCAGAATCCCGATCGACCCGGTCTTGTGGTTGTTATCGCCGCCAGAGACGACAGGGGTCATTGACCAATGAAGTCACTCTTTGGGGGCCACATTCTTGTTGTCCCCTTGGTGGTCCTGCCCCGTGTACTCCGTACAGCTTTTTGCGGGCGACATGCGGGGGCTAAAAAGTGATGAGGGGAAAACGGCCCTTTTATGGGTTGAGCAGCACGAGACAGTGGTGAGCAGAACATCATCTGCCACATGATGTCAATGGCGTTGATTCTCGACTTGAACAGTTGATCACATATACATTCAATGGAAATGTGGGTATCGCAAGACTCAGCAGAGACTCGAGGTTTCAGCAGGAGGAGTTGGTTGATCGCGGCTTGGCTCTTGGTAAAAAAAACTTCCGACCCATGAGCCCCTATCCCCGATCGGCTTACCGGCCGCCTGCTTTGCCAGGTAATCTTGCGAATTTTGCTGGCCCCCACATGAAACCCAGGAAAGCCCTGCCCATACGCTGTGGCTTAAGCGCAGAAAATAGAGAAAAGTTTGTCAGAAGTAATTGCAGGTCCATGGAACTGGGACGGTGGTTACGTCGTCGCATCATGGGCAGTTCGTGGCATGCTCGTGGCTGTCACGTTGCCTGCCCCGACAAGAAAGCATAGACATGCCAGCATCGGGGGAGGTTCCTTGGGTTGCCGTCTCGGCATCGCACAATCGGCTCGGTCTTTGCTCATCACCCTGCCGCCTCACGGAGCGCCAAGCCGGCCAACAAATATATTAGTGCTCAGCCAAGAACGCGGTTTCGACGCGGCTTCATTCCGGGCCGGGACCTGAATTAGCGGAGAGATAAGCGGATAGCTAAGGCGGTCTATCGGTGGCGGCCCAGGAACGATGTCTCGTGTCGACGCAGAAGTTTTCAGGCACGTGGTTGCTGCGCCGTCATACCATGGTTGTTGTAGCAATAATGGAGCACATTTCCCGTCAGGGGTTGACAGGAAAAGCTCATGTCCCAGAAAAAGAATGGCAACCGCGACGAAGTCTGGCCGCGTTCCCGGGCTGTGGTCTCGCCTTTGCCTACCGGGCAGAAAAATAGGGAGTCAATATTCCAGGAGTCGGCAGAAACGCGACCTCGGACGGCCATGTGCCCTTCTAGATTTTCCTCATTTGACGTCAGCCCATTGTTCCCCGACTCTTTTTCCCCAGGGAGAAGTTTTGAATGGTCCAACTCTGTTTTCTTCTCCACGCGGAGTCTCCGTATTCCCTCCGTAGGCTCCCGCAAGAGCGCGAGAATGGTTCGGACTGTCACCGAACATCGGGATCCAGAACGCGGTGACGGCCCTCACGGTAGAATTTTCGGTCAAACCACCCCCTTCGGGCGGGTCTCGCACAAACGCTATCCTCGCCCGTTGTGGAGTCGCGAGTCAGATGGAAATAACGTCGCGGCCTGATCTCCGGAGGGGCCATATTCGGCACCCCCCAGTCGCTTCTTCGGCATCCAGTTAAACCCCTTTTGGCAGTTTGTAGGCGTCACAGCTACAGAGGGTGCCCACCACCTTGTGGCCACCCAAACCATCCTTATGCTAGATGTTTTATGCAATAGCTGCACAGATCGAAGTAGGCTACTTAGAACGTATAAATATATTATTTATTAACAACTTAACTCACTATATATCTCTCTAATGCTAAAATATTAATATTCTCACTAAATTTATCTATTTTTTTATTACTGCTATATTCTTAATATAAAATTAATTGATTTTATTTTTAATAGGTTTATTAAGAAGGTTTGCTAATATTAGAAGCTTCTTAAGTATAGCATAATTAAAAATAAGTTGTAATTAATAGTATATAGCATTAAATACTAATAAGATTTAAACTGTAAGTATAGAAGCTGCTTTAAGAAATCTATAGCAACTTCTAAAGACTTAATAATTAGTAAAACAGATTATTAGTAGTCTATATAATTATTATAAACTTCAAAAGGATAAGCTACTTCTATAGTTAATAATTAATATAACTATCTACTTATTGCTAATAAGTTAAAATTGTATAGTTAAGCATTTTAAGTAATAGCGCATAAAGCAGTAGGCAGTAAGGAAGCAATATAAGTATATATTAAAAACCTCTTAAAGTTAGGCAAATTAACAGTATATAATATTGCTATGCAAATAAATAAAGAAGTAAGCATTAATTATATCTGCATAATTAATATATATAATATTTAGTATTAATTATATCACAAAAAGTATAGCCCTCTTTTAACTACTTAGATATTTATATATAAACTAGAATAAGGTATAGATATTAGATATCTAAGCTTCTACTATAACACTAGCTTAAGCAGAATTAATATAATCTTTTAAATATACTCTTAATGCTTTAAGCAGTAGCAGCAGAATCTAAAATTGCTATTAATAAATACTATATATAAAGTTAGTTATAAAGTTAAAAAAAAGATAAATAAAACTAACTAGCAGTAAGTAAATTGCTTTAATATGCTGCTTTTTAAGATTAACAGTCTCACTGCAGTATACTTAACTTTTAATGCTGCCTTCTGCCTCATCTTAAGCAAAAATGCTGCTGTATATAAATAAGTTCTTAAACAGCTTAAAGATATAATTATAGCTGAAAAAATTGCAATTCTAAAAGTAATAATAACTAATTTTAATAAAACACTTAAAAAGGCTGCTAGAGTTATATTTGCAAACATATAGCAATAGATTTATATTTAATATATACTAAAAAATATAATATTAAATATAAAAAATAAATAAGATAGAATATTAAAGAGAGATAATAATAACTAAGCTGAAAACCAGCCTTCTACTAGAGCTAAAAATACTAATAATCTTAGCGCACCTCACACTAAGAACACTTTTAATTTGCCTAATTTAACTATAAATAAAGCTAGAGAAACTTTAATTAATCTTACTAGCTAAAATTTTAAAGCTAATATTATAAAAGATCTTATTAACTTAGAAGCTAGCTGCAAAACATAGAATTTAATACTAACTACTAACTTCTTACTACTTAATAGCAATAATGCTAACAATATTAATTCTATAACTATAGTGCTAAACTTAGTTATTTTATTAACTACTGATTCTAATAAGATTAAGCAATTATTAGATAAGGTTTTATAAGTATAGAAGTTATATATCTATATGCTAACTGAAGCACTATTTCAGAAATACTAGAAAAACTTCAAAAAAGCCTTTAAAATAACCCAGCCTCAAATTGTTAACTACCTCACTACTACCTACCTTCTATTTTACCTCCAGTTTGCTAACTTCACTATTAGAAAGTATTACAACTATAGCCTTAAAATAATATTATATATAGAGTCTGCTTATATTAAGTTGAAGTTATATTTATATAACTATCTTATTAATCTCTATAGCCTCTACTCTGTAATTATTAAGATAATTAAAACTAAAAAGCAGACACTATGCAATTATATCAGTAAAAAGAAGTTTCTATTTAAAAACATTTATAATAAGATATTTATACTATATTAGTTAATTTAAACTATTTTATTTAAAACACTTAATATAATATATTAATAATATAAAGCAGCTTATAACGTCTAAATTAATAAATTGCAATTAAAAAAGCTAAATTTCTATATAAGCTTCTTCTTATGTTAATAAGACCTACCTTGCTGCTATAATATTTTTAACTGCCTTAAGTTAGCAGATAATAAATGCTACTTTATATAAGAAGCTATAAATTACTACTAATAGCTTAACTAAACCTTAATATATTTTTTTTTTTTATTTCACTAAATATACTTCTAACTAATATTTTATAACTAAAGATTATAGCACTTAAAGCAGTAACAAAAAAGCTTAACTTTAATATTATTTTCTAAAAAAGAAACTACTAATAAAACATTATATTAATTAATAATAATAATACCCTCACAGATAACATACTATAATATTAATTAACTGCACTAACACTTTTCTCTTATGCTAACTGCAATATATCTACTAAAAGAGATCTTTTTATATTTAAAGTAGCTTAAGCTAATATATTTATTATACTATTGCTGCTATTAATATAGCTACTAAAAAAGAAGAGGAAGTTAGCTATTAAAAAGCAAATTAAAAAATAAGAAGAGAGAATATAAGCATTAGTTAGCTAGCAGTTCTATTAGATAAGCTAGCAATTAGCTTAAACCCTACAGAATTTTGCTTTAAGCTAGCTACTACTACTTCTACTACTACTGCCAGCTTTAATACTAACTTTTTTCAACTAAAATCAGCTTTAGCAGCATTTATAAACCTTCTTGCTATCTCTATAAGCATACTTTAAAGCCCTGCTACTTTTAAATCAACAGCAATTTAAGTAGTTTTTAAGTTAGCTAAAGCAGCAGTATAGGTATAAGCAGTATAAGCAGTATAAGCAGTATAAGCAGTATAAGCAGCCTTAGCATTAGATTGACGTATTAATATATAAATTTTTGCTCTATATCTTATGAAACTGTATATCACTATGCATAATGAATCTTTTGGTGGCTAATAGGGCTAGAGATTCACTCTGCCACATGTGGTGTGGCACTAACGTAATGACTTGCCAAAAGGGGTTTAACTGGGTGCTAAAGAAGCGACTGGGGGGTGCCGAATATGGCCCCTCGTTCCTTCTTTTAACATCTTCGCCAAGATCGAACGGGCTTTAACAAAATCTGTTCCTTGAATGTTTGTAAGCGTTTTATTGCGTGTACAAGGGTGCGTCGGGTCAGTGTATCTCCCGTCTGCTTAAATCGTTGGAGAGATGTTTTCTGTCTTAGGAAAGACGGAGCAACCCAGGTATGGGTCGTATTGCAATCATTGATCTTCTCGCTTGCATGCACCTCGCTTTCGCTTTTCTCTCGCACTCTAATGACTGCTTTGTGGTGCTTGGTGGAGGTTGGAAACGCCACTCGTGATACTGCTCCTGAAGCTTTAAGAAGCTGCGATGCGCCATGCTGACGAGGAGATGTCTTCATGAGTAAGATTGTCTTCAATCCTCAGGCCACTCCTTTTTTGTTTCCGTCGCTCGCTCGTTCACTGCAATGATGTTCACATCTGGACTTGCCATATCCTCACTGCTTGCCTGCGTCGCAGCCGCACGAGTAGAGATCGGCTTCGGCCGACACGCTCGACAGGCCCCGCCTGCCAGTGGCTATACAGGTGTATGTGACATCCTTCCTCCTGGGATGTTCATCGCTGGCGTCTGATGAATTTGAGAGGTGTTGCTGACATTATTACCTGCAGTGTGATGCACTCATTGCAGCTGGGCTCTCCGACCGAGTGTCATTTCCCACTGATTCGGCGTACAACTCCAGTCTCGCCTCCTACTGGTCTGCCGACTCTCAGGCCCTCCACCCCTGGTGCATCATTCAACCCAACAACACCGACGAGGTATCTAAGGCTCTGTCGGCACTCGTAAAGACAAGTCCAGCCGGCAACTGGGATATTGCTGTCCGTGGCGGTGGCCACTCGCACTTCACCTCGAACAACGTTGCCCATGGCGTCACCATCGACATGAGTCGCATGAACTCGGTGATTTACAAGAACTGCAGTGTAAGTGCTGCGGTGTCCTCTTGCGACAGTAACTCAACCTCTGTAAAGGGCACTGTGTCGATCGGAGCCGGCGCGAGATGGGGCATGGTGTACACCGAGATCGAGAAGTACGGGCAGACTGTCACTGGCGGTCGCGAGGGGAACGTTGGTGTCGCAGGCCTGACTCTCGGAGGCGGCGCATCATTTCACACTGGCAACCGCGGCTTCGCAGCAGACGATGTGAAGAACTATGAGGTTGTCTTGGCTGACGGTTCTGTCGTCAACGCCAACGCTGGTGAGAATCCTGATCTGTTCAGGGCGTTGAAGGGTGGCAGCAACAACTTCGGCATCGTCACGCGCTTCGATATGCAGACGTTTGCCGCTGCCCCTGGCGGTCTTTACGGAGGGCTGATCTTCATGGATTACGAGCACAAGGATGCTGTCATGAAGCAATTCGTCAACCTGATCGACACTAATGAGGAGCACCCCGACGATACCGAAGTCGTCACTTTTGCTTACTCCAGCGAGACTTCGGCACCGATGATCGCCGTCCAGGCCGTCAACACTGCAGGCGTATCGAACTCCACCTCGTTCGCACCTCTCGCAACGCTGCCGTCCTTCTTTGACGACCGAAGCAGAAAGACTTATGGCACTCTTATCACAACTCACACCATGGCTGGTGGTGCAAGGTGAGTCCTGGGATGAAATCTTCTCGGTGCCTCTGCTAATAATGATCCAGAAATGTGTGGTTTTCACTTTGCTTCCACAACGACATTGAGATTATGAGGAAGATGGCTGAGCTCTATGACCAGCTGCTCGCCGAGTTGCAGACTCTCATCCCGTCTCCGGATCTCCATCTCACCTTCGTCAGCCAGCCTTTGCCCAAGCATTTCGCAACCAAGGGCAGCGGCAACAACGTGCTGGGGCTCGAAACCTCGTTGACGCACAACTCCATCATTTGGCTAGGCCAAGTGCAGACACGTACCGCTGAGCAGGAGGCCTTGGCTCATGCGAAGCTTGCTGCCACGACTGCTGAGCTTGAGGCTTTTGCTGAAGCCAACGGGAAGGCAACATCTTGGCGTTATTTGAACTACGTCAATCCCGCACAAGACCCCATCAGAACATATGGCGAGGAGAACGTCAGGTTTCTCAAGGAAGTCGCCGTAAAGTATGACCCATCAGGCATTTTCCAAACGAGGGTTCCGGGGGGCTTCAAAATTTCGAAGGTGTTTGTGTAAATAGAGTTGGAACTGGTATCATCCACAACGGCTTGTAGATTCTCTGCAGGCTTATTCTCATGTTAAGAACTGAAGTCAACATTTTGTTCCGGTACCGGCTTAATTGGAGTTTGTTGGTGAAAGGAACAAATGACTCTGATTGGCAAAATTGATGCTGTGGCTTGGACGCGGCGTTCTCCACAGCTGCTCGACCCCTGATTGACCATTCCCGCGCGGTGTTCGCGGAAATCCCGGGTTCTACTCATCCAATGTTTGCTGCCCAATCGCGCTAGGTGGGTGCCGGACGTAACGTCGCGTCTGGGCGGCTTCCAGTCGCGTAATCTGCTCCTTTCTTACCCCTCAACTTCCATGTTCTCAACCATTCACGGAGCCCAAACTCATGCCACAACATACCGCATAGCTCCGCCAACAAAATGGATCAGGAAAGTCCGTCTGAGGGCAATCAGCCTCAGGGCAAGAAGCCCCAGGGCAACCAATCTCAGAGCACCCAGCCTCCGGGAAAGAATCGGGAACGTAATCAGCGCTATCGTCGTAACAAGAAGCTGCGGATGCAGCAGATGCAGCAGGCTCAAAGCAATGCGGACCAGAACTACCAGCCTCAGAACAGCCAGCCTCAGAACAGCCAGCCTCAGAACTACCAGCCTCAGAGCAGCCAGCCTCAGAACAGCAAGCCGCAGAACAGCAAGCCGCAGAAGAAACAGCTTAAGAGCACCCAACATCAGAACACTCAGCCCCAGAAAGCTCAGCCTCAGAAGACTCATCCTCAGAACAAGGCGCCCAAAGGCAATCAACGGCGCAAAACCCGTCCTCGCATCAAGTTTCTGCAACAGTATCCGCCATGGTACTACCGCGTGTTTCGCTGGGAACACGAGAGATTGGGAACATTCCAAGAACACGACCCCGTTCCCGAATGGTTCTTCGACGAAGATCTCTCGGACTGGGAGTGCGACTGTACCAAGGATCCGCCAGATTGCAGATGTAGGCAGCCACAACTTCAAGTACGTGGTGGCAATTTTGAAGATGATGAACAATTCCCCGAGCTTGTGGAGACTCGCAACAAGCGCAAGCGGGAGCTGCGTATTGAGAGGTTTAAGGAGGAAAAAGAAGACGCGGAAGTGCGGGAACGGATGCCGAAGGTCTTGGAGCGCGAGATCGCCAAGGTTTCCCAAATCCAGGCGGCTATCAGGGAAATCGAGAACTCCAAGGCACCGGATACCAAGACACCCATCAACATCTATCACTGCGGTTATGATCTCTACTGCGCTGAGCTGTGTCAGCTTACGCAGCGCACTGAGATTCTTCTGACTAATCGAATCTGGTTCAACGATGACTGGGAGATTAGGGACGAGGAAAACAAGGTGGAGGATCCCCGAATGGGCGTACTCCTAGACGACAAGCCCACGGAACACATGGAGACGGACCTGTGTGCCTTCATGACATTTGAAGAACTAGACAAGATCGAGTATTGTTCTTCAAAGCCTTTCCCCAACCCCAGATTCGCTGGCATTTACAGCGTCGGCAGGTGGGGACTGAAAGATTCCCCCATGGAAATAACCTTCCACAACCAGGACTACCTCAAAATCAAAATCCATAATAAGGCCTTTCTCAAGAATTGCCGATATTTGGATCCGGACAACAAACAAAGGCTCGTGGACTACTTCAAAAACAACAAGCCCTATCTCACCTTTTACGGCGCCTTGCGGACACCAGAGAGAGTCACGGAGCTGCAAAAGGAGCGGGATCTTGAGACAGCGAAACATGAGGTGAAAAGGCCGCGCTCGCCGGACTCCCCGAAGGACACTTGGTTTGAGAGAAACCATCCCATGGGGGCGCACTACGACTCTAGGTACAGCGAATGGTAGATTTGTGAGACACGGGGGGCCATGGAGCGCTTCCAAGTCTTTTTGCACTGTTTGAGGTGGATCACAAGTAACATCTTTGGCTATTCTTGGGCACTGTAATTATAGTCGAGATCAACTGTCTTATCAACCCTATGAGGGATATTCAGGCAAAATCAACTTTCAAGCTTTTCTACCACACAACCTCAACTCTCCCCTGGCTGCTATGCGATCTAGATCCTCCAACTTTGAGGCGATCACTTTGCTGAAACCCTCGATGTCCTGTTTGCCCATTGCACGCCGTGCGTTTACAGCGTTGCGCATGTTGTTAGCGCTGCGTATGCTCTTCACGCTCATAATTGCCCCAAACAAGGCAAGAGGAGCGGACTTAGGCTCTGACACAACACTGTATATGCCCATGGCAGCGTTTCCAGCCTCGCTCACATAGATGAGAGCGCGCCCGAACCCAGCCAGGCCGATCGAGCCGAGAACCTCGCCAGCAACCGGAAGAACGAATAGCAGAGACGAGATAAGGTTGACGATAAAATTCGTCTTTTCCATCTTCTCAATGTCCTTGGCCATTTCAACGACGTCTTCCATGCTGCTGAGAGAGTGTTGGATCATGAGAATCGGCAGGATGACGGCATCGGACACATCGATGGTGTCGTCGGTATACATGTACGTCTTTATCTCCATCAAGGTGGCTGCGAGAGCGTCTATCAGGACACTAGAGTCGCCCAAGGCCTTCTGGACGACATCTTTGGGGTTGACGACATCTGAGGCTTTGAAGTCCTCAACGCGGGGTGCATCGTACCAATGCTTCGTGTTGTAGCAATTCTCGGGCAAGTTGTCTGGGTCCCGGGACTGGGCGATGACGCAAGACATGTCGGTCGACTCAGACCACGGGACAATCTGCTGCCGCGGTACGATCGGGAGCTTCTCCTCCGGTGCTCCCACAGTAGCCGTGACTTCGCCCCAGAAGTTGTTCTTGTCTTTTTCACGGAGCTTCCAGAAGATGGTCTTGTCCTTGACCGTTCCGATGCCCAAGTCCTCGTTGGGTGGACAAGTTTCGGCGAAGGTGTCCCACCAGAGATTCTGAGCGTCTCCCCATGGGCTCTTGATGGGGCAGTCATCGACACAGTGTTTGCAGGCATTGCCATAGAGCCCAATCTTGTCACAGCCGGGGCAGCACGTGTATTGCTCCCTAACGTCGCAGTCAAAGTAGTCGGCGCCGTTATCTCTCATGAACTTCTCCAGTGTATCGGCACTGTTTTGTACCAGATAGTCGGCGTAAATCTGGAAGTATTTGTCGTAGTCGCCCTTCATGATCTCGTCGTAGCGTTTGACGGCTGCTTGAAGGGTGGCCTGGCCAACCTCAAGGACATATTGAGCCGCGCACGTATCCGGAATTGAGCCTGCGGCCTCGACCAACTTGTCGAAATTTTCAAACGTCTCGTCGCATACAGGGAGGGTGTTGTCATCCCTTGTATCGGGCTCGTAGTCCTCTCCACCGCTGCTGTCGCCGCCATCACCGCCATCGCCGCCACCACCGCTACTAGATCCGGGCTGCACAGGCAAGTTGGGGTTCCCAATGTCGCCATCGTCTCCAGTCCTATCAGTCATGGCGCAGGAAGGATTGAACCAAGTCTCCGCCTGGTTGTTGAATGTCCCGATGATCGAATGCATGTCTGCTCTGCCGTTGCCATCCAAGTCGGGATAGTACATGCAGGTTCCAGCATGATTTCCGTCGTAGACAGGGTCGGAGATCTTTCTCCAAAAGTAGAGAGATCCTCCAAGGTCTCCGCGGTTTCCACGACCGCCGTTGTACCACACGTAGCCATCGCCATTGAATTTGTCCACCCACAGCATGTCGTCTTTGCCGTCGCCGTTGACATCAGCCCATCTCAAGTTGGCACGGTCCTTGCCCTCTTGGAACTTGACTTGCCCAACGTCTTCCCAAGTACCGTCATCTTTGTGGACCCAGCCTGAGACATAACCATTCGGCTTGATACAGAGATAGTCGCCTCTCTTGCCGCCATCGATGTTGGCGAATCGGACAGCCACTAGTCCAATGTCAGCTTTTGTCACACCAAAGTCGCAAACAAGGGGAAACCTACAGTCATGGATTCCAAGCCCCTTTCTCTCGCCGCATTGAACCTGGGGAGCAGGGTTGGCGACATAGGTCCAGTCCCAGCGTCCAGTCAGAGGATAGGTGTTGAGCCAAACCTGTGGAGAGTTGTTTTTGTCCGGATCGGTGTAGACAATGTCGCAAGCACCATCTCCGTCCCAATCAACAAGGTGAAGATCGCGGCGATCAGCGTCTTTGAAGATCCACTTCTGGGGAGACCAGATCTCCTCGGTCATTGGTCCCCAAAAGGACTCATCTCCAGAAATCTGCGACTTGCCCGCGTTGGGATACAAGGTCATTCGTCCTGTCGATAGAACCCAGACATAGTCCATCCGGCCATCGGTGTGCCCGAGCATGTTGCAGTACTTGTTTCCATCTGCGAGAAGCTTTGTACCGCCGCGAGCCACGTTCTTCCAGACGTGGACGTCGAACTTGTGCTTGCCATCCGTCGTGTTGGAATGCTCCATATAGATGTAGTCTTGCTGTCCCAGGAGACTGAACGCCTGAGGTTCCCCGAATATCCGCCCGAAGTGAATTTGGTTCCGGATGTTGGTGTCCTTTTTGCCGAAATTGGCCATGCCCATGTGGGTTGGACCGCTCGTGGCATCGCCGTTGAAACCCTGGCGCCATGCGACATTGAGACCGTCACCGAGCTTGCCTGACGCACAGCTTCGAGCACTGGTCCAGATGTACGTGACACCGTCGTTGTCAACCCAGAGCCAGTCGTCTCTGCCGTCGCCATTGATGTCCTCGAAGCGAACACCATGGACATCGCCCATACCCTTGGCAGTGAACCTCAAGCCAAGAGCCTGCCAGTATTCGGGGATGTCGTCAACCCAACCATTACGCCAGCACCAGACGTTGCCTCTGTAATAAACCGTTAGTGAACCAGCGCAGCACCCCATTCAATCCGAATCAATCAATTCAACTAATCAAGCAATCAAAATAGGGCTTTTTTCGCAGTCAATCAGCTAAAACGACGATGCTTTTGTTTTGAACGTTTTGATCAATCTGATGTTGCCTGAAAAAAAGAAAATCTAGCTTCTAGACCAATTAGGATTTTTGAAAGACTTTTCAAAAAAAATAAAAAAAGCTTATTTAGATATTTTAGCATTTAGCCTTATTCTAATTGCTTAAAGTTATAACCTTTTAAACTTTTATACTTAAAGTAAATAACTTAAGTTAGTTTTAAATTAATATCTCTATAATTACTTATATAGCAGACTTACTGCTAGCTTATTAAGTTTTATTATAATATATTTCTAAAAAAAAAAAAGGTAAGTAGTTATAGATATTAGTTTAGTGATATCTTGTAAAGGTATTTAGGGGCTACAGGCTATAGTTAGGTCAAACTGATAGAAGAAGCATCTAAAAGGTAGGTATAGTATTGCTGTGCTACTTTTGCTTGCTTCTTCTAAGATCCCCTTTTCCCAACCTTCAGCAAGTCCTCGCTAAGTTCTTGCTGTGGAGGGTTTTATGCTTTAGGCCTACAGGCGTCTTTATACCTTCAGCCTTTATTAGCTAGGTTATCCCCAGCATTACTGCTCTATATGCCTAATCCTTTATAATTATCTTCCTTTTAGTTATAGTAGTCCTTACTGTATAGTTAGCTTCTGGTTTGGGGTGGCTGCAGCAGTTTTCTTCTGTTGTTCAGAGTAGCCCCTATTGTTTTTCTCTATCGTCTAGCATAGCAGGTGGCTGTTATATATTCAGCAAAAGCTTTATTATCTGTTTAGGCTGTTATTATTATAGTTATTATTAATTAAGGTCTTTTAGGCTATATATAGGTTTTTTCATTTTAAACCTTTTTATTAGTTATTTTTAAAAAAAGTGATATTTATTCTTCCTTTTAGTAAATATAGTTGTTTAGATGTTTTATTGCTCTTATTTCCTATAAACTCACCCTTTATTTAATAAGATTTTCTAATATAATATCCTTATAGTGTTCTTTATAATAGCTTCATTTTTCATCCTATTATCCCCCTTCTAAACAGATATGTTATAAGGCTATTAATTAAGTTAGATAGCAACTGCTGTTATTAATTCACTACACCTGCCTTCTCACCTTTAGTAGCACTTACCACAGTAAATAACTGTTATTCACTTTATCTAACATTACGCCTACCTCTACAACTATTTAATAAAGCTTTATAATTATCTATAAAGTAACAGCTTTTCTCTACTTCAGTCTAGTTCTTCTTTTCCTCATAACAATATATCCTTCTATATCTTTATATTATATAAGTTTTACTAAGCCTCTATAGACTTTTTATAAATACTTCACTACTTTATAATATTTCTATAACTAATATTATAAATATAGAGAGCTTTATTACCTAAATTCTCACTAAGTACAGTCTTAATAATTCTAAGCTTAGTGATAATATATACTAATGCAACCAATCTAATAGCAGCAAGCTTTATATTAGCTATGCGTTATAGCTTCATAAGAGCGGTAAGGTTGTTTGTATTTGCGCTTGTAATGGAGATTGTATGTGTAAGTTATGCTGGTTGTGTAGCGTTAAGTGCTGCAGAGTAAGTTTGGCGATTATTTGGGGAAGATATAGGCTAACTGTTTTACTTCTAGATTTCTTTCTGCTTTGTTCTAACTGTTTGCTACTATTAAAACTAGGTTAAGTGTTATATCTGTCAGATTGAAGCTAGTTATTACTACTAGCATAAGATTTACTATATTTTTATTATAATTAAGAAAGGTTGGATGCTTCTCTAAAGTCTCTATAAATAGTTAATAAACTTTATTAGCCTTCAGTAAGATACTAAGAATTATAATAACTAATTAGTAGCTATAGATATTAAAAAGAGTGTTACTGCTTATATATAAATGCAACTCTAAATATCCTTAGATATAAGTTTTATTTTGTAGTTTACTTTATCTTTACTTTTATACTAATAAGTGTTTACAGCTAGCTTACTAAGCTAAAGACTAGGATAAGATAGATAAGATTGTGAGGCAAATTGAGGGTACTCTTCCTTTCTACCTATATAATAAGACCTATATCTTTAAATAGGCTAACTTCCTCAATAGGCTTGCTAATATCTTAATAATATATCTCTTAAAGAGCGATCTTTATATAGCTACACTTTTTTTATAAGATCTTTTAAAGATTTAAAATGTCTGCATATTTCGCAATACCTATTGCTATACCTTAATTATAATCTTTAAGACTATTAGTAGTAGTTTTATGCTCTACCTTAATTCTTATAAAGATATTAGTAAGCATTTAGCAGCAGTTTGCTAAAACTTAGTTAATACTAATAATAAGGATAATTCTTTTAGTAGGAGAGATAGTAATAATAGTAACTTTAATAAGTTTAGCAACAATTTATAGGATAGAAATAGCAGTATAACTAGTAATAGTAATAATAATAAAGATAAAGATAATAAAAATGAAGCTGAAGATGAGGAAGAAGAAGAAAAAGAAGATAAAGATAAAGATGATAATAATAAAAATAGTGAGGAAGATAAAGAGTAGTATTATTAATAAAACTTCAATAAGAGCATAGTGGATTTCTATAAAACGTTTTTAGTTAGATATTTATAGTTTTATATTGCTTTTGCAGGAGGTTTAGGGAGTTTTTGCTAGTATTTTAGCTGTCTTACAGTTAATTAACTTTTCTTATTTTCTCTATACTACTTATTATCTTACTTATAATATAACTTATGCTGCTGCTTTTTGAATTTTATAAGAATTTGTAAAGTATTTGCTAAGTGTTCTTCAGACTTTTAAGTGTTATATTCTACTAGCTAGCCTTTCTACTTAACTAGATATAGGGGG
This sequence comes from Colletotrichum horii, assembly GCA_027406005.1. NCBI lineage: Eukaryota > Fungi > Ascomycota > Sordariomycetes > Glomerellales > Glomerellaceae > Colletotrichum > Colletotrichum horii. Next base: position 2,253,407 of record JANVYB010000001.1, on the reverse strand, counting down.
CCCTCTAGCGCTTCTTTTTGCAATATAATATCTTCAACTTCCTATTCTTTAAGGTCTTCTTCTAAGTCTGGGAGCAATCTTTTAGCAAACTTTCAGCTATGCTATAGCTCTAATAGTGCAATAGAGAAGATATTATATATCTAATTATATTTCTCTAGAAGCTATACTTTATAGGTGTTAAAGCTTATAACTTTTATAACTAATATAGGAATAAATTATAAGGTAAGCTTTTGCTAACTTTTTATAAAACAAAAGTTTTTAGTTAAGAGTTTTATAATATCTTTAATATTATATAATTGCATTTTTCTTCTAATATTTGCATTTTTAGCTTATGCTTTAGTTATATGCTGCTAATTTTCAGCTATCTTTTAGCAAACCTCTATCAGCTTCTTAAGTCTTTTCTTAACTCTTTAAGTCTTAAGGTTGATATATAGCAAGCAATAATTAATTATTCTTAGGTGGTATTCTATAAAAGCTTTAAATAACAATATGCTGATAATAATATGTTTGCTATTATTGTATAAGAACTCAGCTTTAACTAGCTGTATTGCTTATTAGTTGCATAGACCTTTGCTGAACTTTAAGAGATATATAGTTAAAGTCTGATATATTTTTTCTGTTTAACTGTCTGTTTATAAGTGCTATGCTGTAGAGATATGTCCTTCTATATCTTAGGCTTTAGTTTAATCTCACTAGAACTAATTAGTAATTAGTTTATCTTTATTGCTAATAATAGCTTTAGGTGTGCTATACTAGCACTTAATCTCTTAGTATAAGATCTTTACTAAGCCTGCAGCATCTAGTTGCTTACTTATTACTAAAAATTAGGCTACCTTAGTCATTCTGTATATAACTATTAGGATTGCATTATAAATAATCTTATTATCTTAGTAACTTTCTAGTAAGCTAGTTAAAAAGTCTAAGGAAATCTATTAGAATAAGTATACTAGCAGTTTTAATATTTATAGCAGTCTATATAGTTTATGCTGTAGTATATATACCTTTTAGCAGTATAAGCACTTAGCAATATATTGCTATATATCTTCTATCAGATATAGCTAATAAAACTTTCATAAAATTAGTTCAGCTATCTTATTTGCCCCTATATATCTTAATCTAAGTGTATTATAGTAGTTTCTTAGGATTTCATAGTAGAGAGATCCTTCTTCTAAGATAATAAGTCTTCTTTTAAACTAAAGGATATTATTCTTATTAAGTTAATACCTTTAGTGTTCTCTAGCATTTCAATAAATCTTAGCTATAAGATCTCTGCAGAAGTAGTTTTTAGCCTATAGTCTTCTAACTATCTGTTTAAGATCTACACTTAGTTGCAATATATAAGCTGTTTTATCCTAAATAAGCTCTCTTATTACAGCATATAAGATATATTATTCCAGCATAATAACTCTAACTCCTCTTAAGTCCTTTAGTATATTGCTAATCTCTTATAGAGCAGTTAGTATAGCACTTATATATGATTTTAAGTAGGTAATAATATTAATATATATATTTTAATGCAATAGATTATTAGTTCCCTCTATAAGGTGATGCTAACCTAAGGGTGAGGATCCTTCAACCTTAGAGCTAGCCTTCTAGCAAGGTTCTTATATATTTTGCCAGACAGCCTAAATATAAGTTTTTATAGTAGCTATAGTCTCTTCAAGCTTAGCGATATATTAGCAATTTATTGCTAAAAGCTAGCTAATAAGCCTAAGCTTTTTTCTAAAAATAGAAAGCATATTATCTACTTTTATATCTTCTACTATATAATTAAGATATTATAATAATCTATCTGCTAGATTTATAACCTCTAACCTATATTAAATTTTAAAATTAAATGCAGATAAGCAATAAACCTATTAGATAAGCCTTCTGCAAATATCCTATGCAGGTGTAATAAGCACTCCTTTCAATGCTGCATAGTCTGTGAAGACTAGGAACTTCTTAGGGAGTCCTTATAAATATTAAGCTTAATAATCTAAACTTTCTATAATTGCCAGAAGCTCTTGCTGCCCTATAGCCTAGCATCTCTCTATATCTAAAAGCTTCTTTAACTAAAAGGCTACTAAATGCTAGACTGTACTATACTTCTGCAAAAGCATATTAAATACTACCTAAATAGATATATCAGTCTTAACTCTTATTTCTAGCATTAAGTTGTAATATCTCAGCATTAAGGTTTTAGCAAATGCTCTCTAAAGTGTTTCAAATATAGTCTATATCTCCTCTGTCTAGATAAAAGCTTCTAACTTTATGCTGTTTTAGCTTTCTTTAAGCGCACTATTTATAGAAGTAGTAATATAGGAATATCTTATAATAAACTTATAATAAAAGTTATAAAATCCTAAGAATACTTATATATCTCTAAAAAACTTTAGTATTAGCTATTTAGTAACTGCTTAAACTTGCTCTAAGTTTATCTTTATGCTATCTTAAGTAATATAAAACTTTAAGAAGTCTACTTTTATTTAATAAAAGTTATACTTTTTTAGTTTTATAAACAGCTTAGCAGTTCTTAGATAGCATAAGACAGCATAGAGGTTTTTAGTATGCTGCTCTCTTATATCTAAGTAGATAAAAATATTATCTAGGTATGCAATATAGCAGATATCTAAGAGGTTAATAAGTGTTCAGTAGATATATACCTGAAAAGTTGCAGAAGTGTTAATAAGCTTAAATAGCATCACTATATATTTAAAATACTTATATCTTATTTTGAATACAGTTTTCTATCTATCTGCCTTATTAATTATAATATAGTAATATGCTTTACTTAAATTAATTTTTAAAATAAACTTTATGCTAATAAGCCTATCTAGAAGCTTGCTGATCAGTAGCAGAGGATAATAGTTTTTCACTATGATTTTATTTAGTCCTCTATAGTCTATATATAATTATAAACTTCTGTCTTTTTTAGGTATAAATAGTATAGATGCTTCTGCAGAACTAATTGAATAGCATATGCAGCCTGCTGCTTCTATTTCTCAAATATATTTAGTAAGTATTTAAAGTTATTCTGCTAATATAAGGTATATAGGCCTATATAGAGGTTTCTTGCTAGATTTCAGTTTAATATAATATACTACTTCTTTCAGCTTAAGAACTTTTTTTATGTTTTCCTTATTAAAAATATTAGCAAAATCTCAAAATTCCTTAGAGACTTCTTTTTTCTAGCCTTCACCTAGCAAGCATTTGCCTAAAGTCTTAATATCTTTCTTATTAGAGGCTAAAGCGCCTATTAGGTATATAATATAAGCCTATTAGCTATTCTCTACAATTTCCTAGATAATTACCTCTAGTTCAGCAAACAAGAAGTGTTTATATAACTAGGTATATATATAAGTGTTAATATAAATACCTTCCTACTTTATTAAATTATTAGACAGAAGAATATCTCCTGCTCCTTTAAGGTGGAGGCTTATAATAAAAGCTTAGTAAATCTTTTGTAAATATTTTTAACTATTTATAAAGAAGAATATAAGCTAATAAACCTTTCTAGCAGATATAAGCTTTCTTTAGAAGTCTATTAGTTTAGAGGCTGTAATGCTTATAGCCTCCTTTAATTAAAGTTTCTTAATAAGATCTTCTTATATAATATCTACTGCTGCACAGATATCTATATTAACTTCTAGTTTAACTTTACTAGCTGCTTAGAATACTAGCGCTTATCTTTTGACAGTTTGTCCTATTAGAACTAAAGTGATTTCTAATGTAGTGCCTCTTAAGGTTGCTTTTATACTTACTTATTTCTTAAGTCTTTAGCATTAGTTATATAAAGTATTAAAATTATATTAATCCTACTCTATCTTAAGTTAAAGTTTTAATTACTGTCTGCTAGTTATATCTAGTTCTTAGTGCAGTTAGGGGAAATATGCTTATACTTCTTGCAGTTATAACATTAAGGTTTCTAAAAATCAAAAGGTTTACTATTAGAGCTAAGTGTTATGCAGATATTTGCTGAACAGTTATTTTAGGATAAAGTCTCTAGATAGCAATCCTTTTAGTCTGATAACCTAGAAGGCTGTAAACTGCTCTTATGAGGGCGGTCTAAGGAGCTTAAGTGCAGTTGCTTATATAACTTAGAACGTCTGGCAGTTCTTCTTATACGCCTCCCTTCTATAATCTCTTATAACCTCTAAATATATAGAGCAATAATATATATATTAGTATAGTTAATATTTTGCTTAAATAGTTTGTCTTTTAAGGTTCTTATAAAGCTTTAAAAGAAAGTGTGCGCTTTTATATTGCTTATGTTCAGCTTGCTGAGGGCTTAGTTAATAGACTCCTATTAAGCTTAATATATAATTAGCTTCTTATTATCTTTCTGATAATACTGCTTTAAGGTATTGCAGTAGTTTTATTCTTAAAGTTTAGGTGTAATATGCTGCCCTCTTATAAAGATTCTAAAGTTTTCCTATTTTAGATTAACTTCTCTCTCTAAAGTATTTATAAGCATTTATTAATATATTTATTATTCTATTTGCAAGATATGCTTTATTACACTTACAGCCTATTAGATATATTAGCTATTAAAACAGCTAGAATAATATTTATAAGCTTTTTCTATTATAATAAGCTAATTTTCTCTTATTATACTTATAAATTTGCTAATAAGGTAGGCTATATTATAGTTTAAAGGTTTCTTAAAAACCTTAGGCAATTATTTAGTAGGCGCTTAGTTACTTAGCATAGCAGCAATTAGCTCTTGCTGGCTAGCTATTATAGCAATTATCTACTGTATTAGCATTTAGCTAGTTGCTTCTTCTAGCCTTCTAGCTTAAGCTAGCCTGTTAGCTGCAGCTATAGACGTCTAGTCTTATAGCCTGTCCAGTTTATAGGAGGGGGTCTTATAGTCCCTATCTTCCTATATATACTTATTGCTTAAGTAGCAAACATTTAGTGCAGATAGCTTATCCTCTTTAGAGCCTCCAGCCTCACTTAAAGTATAGCTTCTTATTTCCTTTTATTAATTTATATTATCTTCTAATTATTTACTAAAGTTATTTTCCCTATATAGGTTTATATAGGCTGTTTTGCTTTATACTTAGTAAACACTAAGCATAAGTTTTTCAGCCTGATTAGTAAGCATTACTTAAATATATAGTACTATTATTATTGCTAATCTTCTTAAATTAAAGTAGAAGCAAAAGAATTATAAAGGTATTTAAAAGCTATAAGCTACAGTTAAGTTAAACTAATAGAAAAAGCATCTAAAAAGTAGGTATAATATTACTGCACTACTTTTGCTTGCTTCTTCTAAGATCCCCTTTTCCCAACCTTCAGTAAGTCCTCGCTAAGTTCTCGCTGTGGAAGGTTCTATGCCCTAGGCCCACAGGCGTCTCCATACCTTCAGCCTTTATTAGCTGGGTTGTCCCCGGCATTGCCGCTCCATGTGCCCAGTCCCTTACATATCTTTATATTAATAGGTAGCAAAGTAAGGCTTAGCACTTTCTAGCAGTATTAGTCTTACTGTTAGAAAGTGCTAGAAGTGCTAGAAATATGCTTTTTGCTATACTACTAAATTAATGCGTTTTTAGCCTTCTTAACTAAGACTTAAAAAAAGCCTGTTTTTAACCTTTATACTAGCTTTTAGAAATAACTCTTTTTAATATAACTACTAATATTGCTGCTGCTGCTGCTACTGCTGCTACTGCTATATCTCTACGCCTTAAAGCTCTATCTATATACACCTCTTAATATTGTTTTTAACCTTTTGCCTATTATTATAATACTTATATCAGCCTATAATTAACATCTTAATTACTTTATTAGCTGCAATATATTAACTCTTTATAAGATTGCTGCTTAGATATATACTTTATTAACTGCTAGTAATATATTAACTGTTAACCTTACTGTTTATAGCAGCTTTAAAGCTTTACTTTATGCTATATAGAAAGGTTAGCGCTTTATTAATATTAAGTATATTTTGAGGAAGAATAGCTATAGCTATACCTCTTAAATTAAAAATAAAGGCCTTTTCATCTATAAGATCTTTTCAAGCAGTGCTTAAAATAAGCCCCTTCTCTGCTCTACTTTTAACTATACTAATAATATATCTAAATAATACTTATTAAGTTTGCTGATATTGCAATAAAGCTAGGCATCTTAATATGCCTCAAAAGGCTTCTGCTATATCTAGCGCTAAGGTATATCTTAAAACTGTTTACTGCATCTTCTAAGATCGATCTTATATTGAGACTATATTTAGCAATAATTCTAATACTGATAAGCCTCTCTTTAAGCGCTAACGCTCTGTTTCTATTGCTATACTTTAAGGTAAGGTCTTATAGATTAAAAAGCTAGCTCTTAAGTTTATTATTAATATTAGCAACCTCTTCTTAACGTTCAGCAATTAATATATATAGCATATATTTAGCCTCTTTAATTATAATATTTATAACTAAGTGCGTTAGTTGAAGTTAAGTCAGAAGGACCTATTTAACTAACTTTACGCCTCTAAGAAGGTTTAAATCTAAGAGGAAATATAAAAAGTACTTATTAAGGTCTATATATCGTTCGATCTATAGACCTCTCTTAATTGATATATAATTATTGCTATCTTTAGCTACTTTATTAATAAGGCAGGCAAGCAGATATAATACTTTTTAGCTTTTTGCTATTAGCTTAGCGCCTATTTTAGTGAGAATATTGCTGTTATTATTTATACTGTTCTTAGCAACTAGGGCCTACTTAATAGGGTTAGTATAGCTATCTCTAATAATGCTATAAATAACAACTCTTACTTTAAAGCTCTCTTTCCTTCTCTATTACTTATATATATAGAAACTGATGCTAAATAATATTAAATTTAATGCTATAGTTATATCTTTAACCTTATTAGTTATGCTATTATTCATAATGTTGATAATAAGGTATTTAAAGAGAAGTTTAACTTCTTTTTTAGTTCTAATAGAACTTAAAATAACTTAACCTATTAGAGGCAGAAAAGCCTTATCAGCAAGCTTTAAAATATTATTAAGCATATTAGATTATTATTATAACAATCTAAAAGCTTCTTATCTATTAGCAATAAGACTGATAATAATAATAAGACCTTTATTTTATAAGAGAAGTTATTATAAAAGCTGAATTTAATGCTAAATAATACTACTTAATAGAACTTAATATATATAATAGTTAAATAAGCTCTACTTAAATGCAGCTAGATTAACAGTTATATTCTTTATACTTAAAGACTTAAGTATACTGCAGATTATATCTCTAGTAAGAATACTTTTATTAATAAAGATTAATAGATCTTTATAAAATTAAATAATATATTTAAGCTGCTTTATAAGCAGACTAAGAGATATAAGGGCTAGAGTAAAAGTAATAAATATAGTTAACTTTAAGAGGTTCTAATAGGCATAAAATACTTCTTAGATAGACTTAAAGACTAGCATAAGCTTTATAATACTCCTATTAATAAGGAAATTAACTTTACAGCTATTTAACTTATTTAGAGTTAGTTATAATAATTATCTCAACTTATAAAAGCATTATAACACTTTTTAAAAGCTTTAGCAGCAGCCTTATAAGCCTTATTAATTAACAGCATTTTAACTTATATTTAGTCTAATTATATGCCTTTATAACACCTCTAGTATAGCACTTTTAATTCTTATAGCTACTTATACTTATTAATTATTAACAGCTAGTAAGTATTTAATAAATACTATATTAAGCTTATAGAGTTTTCTCTCTATACTGCTATAGTGATTTTACATTCTAATTAAGGCTTATAATAGCTTAAAAAATGCTGAAATATATTAAAGACTTATAGATAGCTTTATAATGCCTAAGAAGGACTTTAAGAGTATTAAGAATAATAGTATGCTGAAGCATCTAATTTTATTAATTGTCAACCTTATCTAAAGCCTTAGCAAGCTGCTTTTTTATTACTTACTGTTACCTTAAAAGTTAAAAACTCTAAATATTATTAATAGTTAAACAGTAAGACTTATAACGCTACTGTTAATAAAACTAATAAACTGAAGCAATACTTCAGCCTTATAATTGCTAAGCCTGTTAACAACTCTATCTAGTAGTAGATTTTATATTAATAGATCTTTCTAATACTTAGCAAACTTATTTTTAATATCTTTACTATTTTAGTAATAGCAACAGACTGTAAAAAGGTATTTAGTCTTATTAAGTTAGTTCTAATGTTATAAAGGCTGTTAATAAGGCTTTTACAGCTTGAGAAGACCTAGTACTTCTAGAATTAGATTTAAAGCAGTAGTATTGCTGTTAGCAGCTACTACTTTAAGTAGAGGGGTTAATAGAAGACTATATAACCTTAGATCATTATGTAATATGAGTTTTAACTTTCTAAGAATATTATGAGAGCTTTACTAACTTTCTATTTAGGTAATTTGAATTAAATTAAATTAAATTAGCTAAAATAATCAAAAGTATTGTGAAAAGTCATTCAATCAGCTAATCTTGAGCCTTGGTTTTGACTTGATTGATTGGTATGCTGCGCTGTAGTGAACGTTCATGCCAGTTTCGAACAGACACTCACCTATCGTCCAGATGGCAGTAGTCACCTCGACCGTCTCCATCGATGTCAGCCAGGACGATGCGGTCTTGCTTGAAGCCTTCGGTGTCCTTGATCTTGGCGGTAGCGCTGACTCTCTTGAAGGTTGGCGGCTTGCTGGCTGACCCATCGCCCTGGTTGATTGAGAGATACAAGTTGCCGTCAGGATCAATACAAACCAAGTCATCGAGACCGTCGGCTATGCACTTGTCAGTAAAGTTCAGCACCCAACAAATCGGAAGTGCTCACCGTTCATGTCGATGAACCGAACACCGCGCGGGTTGCAAAACAGATCTGGGTCCAAGTCCGCAATCTTGTCAAACTTGCCGTCCCCGTTGTTCTTCCACACACCATACGCGTGGACACCCTCGCTCTTTTCGAACCAACCCAGCAGGTCATCGCGGTTACGGGTGAATAGGCGTGCAAAGCGCCATTGATCACGGTCCCAGTCACTGGTAACAGAGAAGAGCAGCCCACCATACTCACTGGCATGCTTGTATGTCCCGTCGTCCCAGCCAGACCCCCGCTGTGTTAGTCCGCCAGCATAGACGCCGTTACCGAACGTCTTATCGCAGCCGGTGGTGCCCGTTTTCGCCATGGCGGCGGGGTTCTTGACCATGTCATCCGAGACAGCTTTCATGATTGCATCATAAAACACAGAGGCCATCTTCTTGTGGCCTTGGTCACTAGTTCAGCGTCAGCAACTGTTGCCGATCAATTTAGGCAGGTTTCATACTTTGGGTGGATTCCATCACCTCCGATATCTGATCCCAAAGCAATCCAGTTGTGAGCAATGTTGGGTTCGTCAGGGTCCATGTCGGCCATGTAGATACACTTTCCACCAGCAGCAAGCTGCTCAGTGAGAATTCGGTACTGCTGGTTAGCAGTGATGCGATTGAGGGCTCCGGTGGCGTCAGCTGTGGGAAGGATGGTAGAAAGCATTACGGTCTCAGATTAGTCTTTGATCAAGAATGGGCGTCCAAATGGGTTACCATGTGTTTGCCATGTCAGGTGCGCCCCAGATGTCGTCGAGAATCAGTCTCATGCGCTCGCCAATGTTGTTTATGTCGATGTTCCTGTTACAATCGTTCGTGCCACCATTGATGACGACGACGTTGGGCTTGTAGGCAAGAGACCCTTTCAAGTATGAGCGGATCTCACTGACGATGGCACCCGATGTTGCTTCATTATCCTACTCCGGTCAGCCTTTTTGTGAAAAAATAGTAGTGCTGAATGTTTTACCCAATCTTGCATGTCACCATTGTGTCTGGTGCCGACCATGTTGACCTCGAAGCCATCATATCGGAGGGCATCACGAAGAGGCTTCCGAAAGCTGGTGCTCTCACATCAGCCATTCATACTTCTTGGTTTGAGTCTTTCCTGGTATCACTACTCACCCATTGCCTGTGCTTGAGCCGACGCCGAAAACGATGGAGGCGCCCAACGGCAGGATTCTGAGCTCTGGCTTGTCCGCTCTGGATATGACTTGACTGTAGCCGAATTCCGCGAAAGGGTGTGTCTGATTGAAAAGGCCCACAACTTGATGGTCTTTGGGATGGTCATGATGGTAAGGGTAAGCGAAGACTTGTTGTAACGGGCCCAGGAGAAGCCACAGGAGGAAAGCCCTCGGAAAGCTTTGTAAAGACCGCATCGTGCCTCGCGAGAAACCTCAAGGACTGCCCGCCAAAGAACAAATACGCTGCTCATATATCAAGACTTGTTTCATGTCATTCTCGGAGACGGGTCGTGTGAGCTATTAGTATAGGCGATCAGTATATTGAGAAAGTGGCAGTTGACGATACACGGCCCGGACCATTCGATCCAGGCCCATCCACACCATCAACTCATTCACAGGTACTACTTGACTTTTATGGTAAGTCTGCCCCCAAAATCCATCCTAATCCTTCGTGCTCAATTTCGACCGACACCGAAAGGCCTATCTCTTGGCAATAGCTTGACGTAGCCGTGAATTCCGATATCCCGCCACAGCTGAGCCCACATCCCGCCATCCTTTCCACTGACCTGATGGGACTTTAGGTCTGGATGAACGACTACTCGATTTAGCCTTGTGTAAACCGTGCCCTTTCGAGCTGGCAAGCCGACAGGATTTGGGACTTTGGTGTTTAGCAGGACTTGGCGCTTCGCAGCAGGGTTGATTCCGCCGTCTTGGCGGTCGGCCGCCCGCCAAGAGACCAGGCACCATCCCCAGAGGTTGTCACTTCCCGCGGCGGAATCACACGATCGCGTGCCTTGCATGCTTGTCGTTAAGCTTATCACACACACACACCTTTTTCAATGGGCTGCTTCTTCGACCCCAGCGAGGATCCTTCCATCAATAGCTTGCTCAGACTAATGTCAGATTAGGAATGTTGTAGGCAGTCAAGTGATTGCAATGTGCCACCTTCAAATGAGTGACTTGCACTTTGGCCGAGGTGTTGCAAAATGTGATCAGGAGATGGTTATTTCTGCTCAAGATATCCCGCATCTCGTGCTCAAAAAGCAGCCGTCTGACCCGGCTTGGCCTGAGCCCGAGGAAGGACTTTGGAAACGAGAACGAACCGAGACCTCCGTGAACCACCTTGACAAGCAGCCTGCCTTTCCCTGTGTCTAAAGGTTCCCAGATTGACATGGTGTAATTTCTGCTAGCTTCTGATAAGACTCACGGCGAACTACGGAAGCTGATATCTTGATTGACCTCGCCGCCTGCGGCCTTGGCAATCACCAAATGAACCTCTTAACATAACTACTAACTCACTTCAAGGGCTTCAACTTCTTTCTCTCAACTTTGCCACTTCCCAAGAACATCAAACTTTTCAATCACCTTGATAGGCAGATTTGCCAGGTCGCTGGAGTTTTCAGAGCAATCACAACCTCCACTGGTAAGTTCATTCCTTCAATCCCTTGCCAGATTTGCCTTAACGATCTGTGTATCACATTTCCAGTTCACTTACAATTCGGGTCTTTCCGTAGCAGAAGACTATGAAGCTCTCACTACTGGTAGCTTTCGTAGGCCTTGTGTCACAAATTTGTGCCGAGTCTGACTACACGCTCATCGACGCCGCCGACTTGCTGTACTTCTACACAGTCTACGAACTCGATGTTGAGGTTTTCGGCGTGGGCAAGGGCTACATCGCGCTAGGCTGCAGGGGCACTGGCACCGGGAACCGTTGCACCTACAATGAGTTCGCCAGCTACATTGAGACCGGCAGCGCCACTCCCGCTCCTACAATCTATGACATTACGTCAAAGTGGGAATTCACCCTCAACTCAGTCACGGACATCATGACGGCCACGTACGAATGGCGGTCGACGTCTGTCAACGAGCCCAAGAAGGATGATAGGTTCAGAAGACTCAGAGACGGGCGAAAATCCTACGTTGGCGTCTGGACCGATCTGGGCTACGCGGTTGAGAAAGGAAGAATTGTTGGCCCCACCAGAGACATCTCAATCACGCGTCACTTGACCAACATCAATGGGGTTCTGGCGAGTGTTGCCGAGTATCGCAGAGCCGATGCGAATACCAAGCTTATGGATCACCTCAAAGGTCGAGTGGCTGACGTCGTCTGGGAGACGGTAAACCGCGAGGCAGAGTACCAGGCCAAGTATAATTGGCAAGAGATTGAATGGGAGAAGACGGTACAGAGCAATCCGGCCATGAAAGACCCAACGAGTGAACTTTTCAAGCAGGTCACATATCAACTTGAACGGCATTTGAACACTGCAGAATCCCGAAACGCGAACACAATCAACGCGAAAGTGGCTTCGACGATTAAGACGTGTTTTGCTGGCATGAAGGAGTAAGCCATCATCAGCTGTGCACAGGGCACTTTAAGGTACTGGACAACGACGCCGGTGCTTCGCAATGGCAGACGGATGTTTTCACGATCAGATAGAACCAATTGAGCTGCTTCGCTTCGGACAATGACAGCATGACTGCGAGACTGCGAGACTGCGAGACCCCGGGCTGTCATTGGAAGGATGCTGACGAGACACTGATGTTGATTGACATGTGTTCCTTGTGTCCGTGGGCTTCAGTAGCATGAGCGTTATATGCGCGCCGCATTTCCCACGGCATCTTAGTCCCGCGTCTAATCCCACTCAGATGCGCTAGCTTCCCCCTTACTGATGCTCATCGTCCGTCCCCCGGCGGCGACCTGTTCGACGGAGCCCCTTATTTGTTTTCTCCAGCTCGGGCGCTGACTGACCACAAAAAAACTCCATGAGTCGGACGGGTCCAAGTGCCGGCTTTCGGCACCACCTAGCTCGGGCTCGGGAACCGGCACCGACTTAAACCTATTCAGGCAAAGCTGAGGCAGCCAGCCACAGCCGATAGATCATGATCTACGCTAGAACCGCCAGGTAGGCCTAGCCGCCATTCCCCCCTTTGTGCCGCATTTGCATTCCCAGCGTGTCTCTTTGACCTAAAAACAGCTCAATCCCACGTGACCTCGTGTGTAGGTGTAATTTGAGATTCCCCACGCGAGGTTTGCGCCCGAGGCGAAATGCCTCTGCCGTCTCTCTCGATGACACTTGCAATTCAGGTAGCGAAAACTCTCGACTCCAGGCAACAGGCTGCTACCCTCTCAAACAGGAAAGAAACATCGGACAACCCGCGCCAGTCGTTCTCTTGAGTTTCGTCCCCACGCAGGTCTGGCGTCTTGGCCTCTGAAGGTGGAATGGAAAGAAAAGCCTAAAACTCCCTGGGACGCAGACCAGACACGTCGGTTTTATCTGTCGGACGGACAGCGGACACGCGACACAACAGAGTACCTGTGTGGGTGTGTGTGTCGTGCAGCCCTGTCCGCGGTATTATTGTGTTGGTCTTCACCCCAGGTGCCGGGTGCCGAGAACACCGTTCGTGGATCATCAGAGCCGTGCAGCGGCAGACCCAGGGCCCCAAAAAGAAACAATCCCCCCGCATACTCTTTGTTCCACCTTTGTAACGCGACCAAACCAAACGTTCCACCCCCTAAAACGGGTTTGACGGCAAGATTCAGACTACCATGATTGGGCCGCCGGTGTCGCCAGGGGAGCCAGGGCAAAATCGGCTCAGGTAAGGCCAGGTCGGGCGTGCTCAATGGACCGGGGGTGGGATTGCATTTCAAGACGACTCTGTTGCCCTGTCTCTCGCTCATAATAATAAACGATAGTTTTACAAAACTGTCTGAAGAGCATCGGCGGCCGAAGCTTTTAAGCACGGATCCCGCGGCCACCACTCAGGACGCCTGACACCTAGTCAACCTCGCGGCGCAAGGAGCTATTAGATCGGTGAGACGCTCGTAATCAACGGGACGCAGCGCTCATTTCCATTCCTTTCGAGATTAGCGCTGATGCGCTCCTGGCGAACACCCGTCCTTGGTGTTTTATTTTCGTCCCTTCTTCTCTCTTCACTTGCTCGTTAGCCTTGGCGATGGTCCTTGTTATATACTTTGGTCCTCACCCAGAGCTGTAAGACACATCCCTTTATGGCACACGCCACGATCAACGACTCGACGCCTTCCACAATCCGCTTTCAACAATGGCGTCTGTCACTGAAGCCCTCCAGGGCAGGGGCATGCCCAAGATCGAAACCATTCAGAACGGGCCTATTTCCGGCCTCCTTTCATACGGCTCCCTGCTTCTGGTCTCCAGTGTCGTCGTCGTCGTCCTGATCGCCAACATCCTCGAGCGATGGCTTCTTCGCATAGTCTACGGAGAGGTCTACATGACCTTGGAGCGCCCAGAGAACGAGAAGCGCCGTCGGTCGTTCACGTACTACCATGTCGGCGCAATCATCATGTTCGCTCTCTTGTGCATCGGCATCTACCCCGTCATGCACTTCTTGACTGGAACCGCTGGATTGGGGACCCCGGTGGTCCAGGGACATCGTCTTCGAATCGGCGACATGCTCTTCACCGTCTCTCAGGTTTACAGCGCCTACTACGTGTTCGAGCTCTGCTTCCGCACTCAATTCGCCAGCCCACTTAGCATCGCCCATCACATTGGCCTCTTGGCCATCACACAGACGGCCCTGTCTCTGTTTGGAAACTTCGTGGAGCACCCGGAGGCGACCATCGAGTTTTACATGTGCATGGTCTGGGGTAGGCATTATTCCTTCTCGGTAACCATCAATCGTGTCAGCTGACAATTATTCTTTTCAAGGCGCCTTCGACGTGGTGGTCGAGCTCCCCATCTACGTGTCCATGATCCTCTGGAGGGTAAGACGCAAAGACCATCGACTCCTCTCTTACCTGGCGTACGGCTGTTTTGGCTGGATCCTTCTCGGAGCCCTCCTCGAAACCTCGATTACAATCTACCTTCTGCACCGTTCCTGGGACCGCTGGGGACGCGTATGGAGAGTCGTCACCCCCCTCATCTTCTCCCTGTGGATCACCACCCAGCTTTACGGCGCATCGAGACTCTTTCAGATGGCCCGATCCGAGCAAAGGAAGAGCGTCAACGGCACAAAGCAGCAGGGAGTAGTCGAGCCTATCTCCGAACTCCCGGGCTCGGCTGTCGATGGAGAAATACCTAGAGCGGAAGAAGAATCAAAGAGCAAAGCCGTGTGAGACGTTAGAGGAACCACGACACAACAATCGCCAACCCAGGGTCGGGCGATACGTGCAGGATGCGTCTGAGGGCTGTCCAATCCAGAGTCCAGAGTCGACAGGAGTCAAAATCACGGTCGCAGGAGTAATACGGGCGCCAAGGCCTCCTATCAGACGTGTCTGGAGCTATGCAAAAGCGCATGCAGGCTGCGGCCAAGAAACCGCCCAGACCATCACATGGGAGGAGAGGGGTCACTTCAGACAAGCTGATCCCGTTTCGGATTTGCACCCAAACTATCGGACGAGGCACGACACACGATTCAGGAACAGAGATCTGCGCTGTGACCGTTGGGCCAGACCTTGGGAAGAAATTCAGCTCGGCCGGAGGATTGAGAGAGGCCCATTCGCTTGAGTCGCGTGTTAAGAACACACAGAGCTTTCGAGTCACGCCTGGCTTTGGTCTCGTCTCAAGACTTCAGATTGATACCGTCTGAAAAGAGGCCGCGCACGCCAGTACGCCTCAACGAACTGGTCAGTGGCTAGGGGCATCGGAGAGAACAGGGCGAGAATAGACACAGAGCAGCGGAGGGATGAGGGAAAACATGTGGTCATCTTTGCAGCGTTCTTGCATACATTTTCGGGGCTTGATTACATGTTGTTTGGCAGCTCGCTTAACCCGTATAAGTAGGATTACATACTATCTAATACCTAATAATTAAAAGTTTATTGACCCTCGTCATCATCGTTACATTTGCGCAGCGTGTTCACTTGCTCTGTTCCAGCGGATTTGACGGCCCCCGGCCACGTCAGTCCATCATGTCGTGTCAAAAATGCAAAAAGCTTGACGTTGATTATTGACCATGTATGACATCCATTGATCGACTTCGAGGATTGAGCCGCATGTCAATTTCAGGTACTTTGGTGCTACCCCAAGCTGTCAGGCGATGCCAAGAAATGCCAAGACCCGCTAGTCCTTAAGCTCCCGCGAGATCTCACAGCCCCGGAAATTTTCTAGATCCCGTCGTCTCGTACCCCGGAGGCCGCGGGCCAACCACATTGAGATGTGGCTGTGTGCAAAACCCCAGCACAACAGGCAGAACACAACAAACGCTAATGATTTTCAGCTCAATTGACACCTGCAAAGGCTTACAGGAGCCGCCGTTGCATTCCTCCTAGTGTCGAAGCGGCGCCCGACTTCATCGGCGACACTCCATTTCTACTGCGAATGACAGGATGCTGACGGCAGACGGAAGAGGCCAGGGATTGCAAGTCAACACAGCCCACCTAAATGGATCAGTGTGTGGGGTTCTTCCAATTCGGTTGCCTAAAGTCAAAATAAGGGAACCAACTTCAAGGACAAGATTGAAAGAGAAGTCAAGAACCGAGAGGGAGGCCTCTTGCGATTCGAAGTTGCCCTGTTCGAGGACTCCAGGCAAGCAGCAGACATGGTCTCGAAGCTCATTGGGCTCGGTTGATCAGCTGAGCGTGAGACCACAGACAGCTCCACTAAGGTGCCAGGCTCAAGTCATACCTTACTCAGAATAATAACGGGGGTTCTTGCGCTATCCACCTCAAGCGAAGTGATTGGACATAGCGATGTTTTCAGCATCCTCTTGCGTGACCGAATGATAAGCCTTGTTTACGTAAAGGGAGAAGCACACCCTATGAATGAAAATTTGTGCGCTTTTCTTAAGCACTTCATTTGCTTTTTCTTTTGACACGGAGCACGCATGGCCATAGAACATTTTACTAGACTTTCTACGGTTTATTTCATGATGAAGCCAAGTGCATTCACTCGCTGCCGAGGTCATGTGCATGTTGTAGACAGCTGCCAGCCTTCACTCCTAAACTGCAATGCTTGGTTGTGTTGCCCAGCTCATGGCAATACTCTCGTAGTCGCGCCGAATTGACCTCAATACCTTTCTGAAAGCGTGGTCATATTGTCAACTAACTCTCTTGGCTCAGCTCGCCACCATCAGTCGCACATTGGCTCGAATTTTCATTCGTCAAAGCCCGACAATTACCTTGCGTTGGAGTGACTGTTGTGGCTTCTTGTCTGATACTTCAGGTGCGCCACCTCCGCACGCCGTAGCCGTTTGGGGCTGCAACCCCGCCTCAACTCAGCGGGAGCGGCCGTGTGATGTGACGATGGCTTGCGACTACAGCTCAGCTCAGCTCCGGCACACCGTGCCTGTTCCAATACAGCACTCGTTCCACCTTGGGATATGGCTGGCTGATAGCATGGTCAAACGCATAATTGACTGTAAGTCTCAGCCAAATCCTGCCATGATTGGTACCTCGGTCTATAAGCGATGAGTGCACAATGAAGGTCTTCGTTCGCCTGTCACGCAGCCTGGCTGGCTGAACAGACATGTTTTACTATCAGCTCATATGTTGCAGCCATGGGTTTTGGCCGTTTTCGTCGTTGAGTCTGGCAGAAACAAATATGGTCACTTAGAAGATGGACTAGTGAGCGGGAGCCCGAAGCTACAAATAGAGGATGACAACCCAGTGAATGCAATGTCATCGCTGCCAACTGCAAATCATTGCCTGAAGTTGTAAACCTATTCCCATAACACCGAATCATGTCTGCCGAGAATCCCACCTACCAGCATGTGCTCATCGAGGGCGTTCCAGTCTCCCCAGGCGAGCAACTGGGAATTCGGATGGAATTCTCAACTTGGGCAACAAGCCAGCCCCAAAAGAGCATTCAGGTCTCTTTGTTCACCCGCGCTCTTCAGAAATTCTACGACAAGCCTCACAACGACAGGCTTTCCTACTTTCAAGTAGTAGGTAGGTTGAGTGCCCCCTTATTGTTTGACTCGCTTAACTCACTTCCTCGCTTTCAGGTATTCACGGTTACCCAGGCAATCTCCCTTGGGACGAGTCGAAACCGCCGCCCGGATCCGACTATCCGGGTCCAAAGATCCATGTCTACTGCGCTCACAACAAACTCACCTTTCCCACTTGGCATAGACCTTACATGGCCCTGTTCGAGGTATGCAACTTGGTGTTCGGGCAGCAAAGCTAGGGGCTGATTCAGAAACGCTAGCAAACAATTTACCAACTTATGGGTGAGGTTCTCGAAGAGCTGAAATTCCCAAAGCCAGAGGAAAAAGATGAATGGACCAAAGAATCGAAGAAGTGGCGGCTGCCATACTGGAATTGGGCAATCAACACCAAGGTTCCATATTTATTTCAAAATGACCGAATCAAGATTCGTCTGCCGAAAGACTCCCGTGGCAACAGTCTGGAACCGGAAGATCTAGACAATCCGCTCTTCCGCTATCAATTGAAAGTCAAAGGCAAGGTCACGAACATGGGGGACCCTACATTGGAGAAATACAGAATCAACGATGTTGTCTTGAGCAAAGACCCAAAGGACCCGGAGCGCATTGAGATAAATCCAGTGTTCCCGCTAAGTTCATCGTTTAAGAGCCGGCGTTTCTGGCACGAGCTAATATGGCCAACAGTGGTCCAAATGTTCTGGCACAAGCAGATGGGGCCTTGTCAGCTCGATCCCTACCGAACTTCAGTCCGAGGGGGTCAATAACTTTGCGATGATTAGCGATGCCATTGAAGGTCACAAGTATGAAGATGACGACAAAACGATATCGGAGATCAACAAGCATCCCGTCAGCGACCTCGTCTATCGACTTCTTTCAAACGTTTGCAACTGGGAATCCTTCTCTTCGACCATCACGTCCAAAGACAATCCCCCCACAGAGTGGACGCAGTGGATTTCACTCGAGTACATCCACAACAATCTGCACGTATGTCTCTGACATCATTGGAAGCTCCACTGTAGCGAAATCCATGCTGATATGTGTAGGGATTCATTGGTGGCTCTAGCGGTTTCAATGGCGGAATCGGACATATGATGAACGTTCCAGTTGCAGCCTTCGACCCTATCTTCTACATGCACCACTGGTAGGCATGGGAATTCTCGAAATTCGTCTCTTTTGCTGATATGTCCTAGCTTTATTGACTGTCTATTTGCCATTTGGCAGGTAGTTCATCCCCATGGCTGGTTCGCGGATAAGAGCCAAGCTAATGAAAGTCTACTGCCTTTTCACGGCAACTTCAAGAGAGGCGTCGACTACTACAACTCGGCTGATGCACGCCAATCTTCAACTCTAGGATATCAATACGATGTCTTGCAGCGAAAGGAGGTAGAAAGCTACGAGGGCTATGTTGCTCGTATCAAGAGCGAAATCAACGAGTCCTACCGTGGAACCGGGGATATCCTTCATGAGGACAAGGGTCAACTATTCAAAGGCGATCACGAGAAGCCGGATGATGACTACATAGCTAACGTTCGGTACAACCGGTAAGCGCAAACAAGATGCAAGATACACGTGTCATCGCTAATCATATCTGCGAAGCTATGGATATAGGAATGGAGAACCATATACGATTCACTTTTTTCTCGGGTTGCCTCCAACTCAACATGAGATTTCAATGAGCAGACGACGCGTCCACGAGTTCCCCCGTCACGTTGGCAGCATTTTCACTTTTAGCAGTCCCATCAATGGGGTTGGCGGCGAAATCAGTGACGCTCCACATTGCGCTAATTGCGCTCAGCAACGAGATGACGGTGTTCTTTCCCGTGCATCTGTCCCGTTGACCATTCCACTGTATAGCGATGCTATCAACGGTAATATCAGCAACATCAAGAACTTGGAGCCAGAGCATGTCAGCTCATACCTGGCCCGTGACGATGGTCTTTCTTGGTTGGCCGTATCAGTAAGTGAACACTGCTCCTCCTCTCTCAGCACGATCTTTGTCCTTCAAGAGAAACTAACGACGGCCTTCCTCATTCTTAGACCGGTGGTCAAGTGATAAGCTGGAGTGAACTCCCGGATACAAAGGTGTTCGTTCTACACGGAAAGGCTGAGCGTGACGAACAATCTACAAAGTTCCTCGCCTACCGCGAGTATGAGCCAATGCCTGCTGCGACTATTAACAAAGAGGCCGGAGCGTCACAGAACGACTACGACTCTTTTCTGAAGACAGCATAAGCTTGGTAATGAATGTGGTTGAACCACTCTCCCTCCTACCATCTTTTATGATGTGTGGCAGGTCGCACAGTATCCTCTACATTCGCCCACTCATAGGGCACCTAATTTCCTCAAGTCTCCTCTCATCTGTTATGTGAGATTACGTTAATAAGGAGTTGTTTGCCTTCGGATGACGGTAGACATAGCAAAACAGATTGCATTCGGTCCTCATCCAAACTATATCAGTGAGGTAATAACAGTCTTTCTCTTATACGTAGAAGGTGCAAAGGAGAATGCGAATCAATGATTTCGAGAGCACCGTCAAGCCTTAGATAAAGACAACGCGTCTCCATGCCAGGAATCCGAACTTTGAAGAGCAAAAAAGACCAAAAAAAGAAAGCTGAGTGATGTCAATCGCTGACGGGAATTGAGCCCGACGTGGGGGTCGAACCCACAACCTTGAGATTAAGAGTCTCACGCTCTACCGATTGAGCTAGCCGGGCGATTGGAAACACCCAGCTGGATTGTTGGAAGGAGAGGGCAATGAGTTGCATATATTGGAAGAAAATTCTTTTCGCAGTGGCGTGGTGGGTGGATTCGATCAGGGTGTCGAAGAATTTTTCCTCGGGGCCCGCACCCGCGCGAAAATTTGCGCCGGACCCCTAGACCGGCTCCGGCGGCATGGGTACCCACCCACAGGGTCGACCAGATGGCAAACGTGCAGTGGTGTCAGTTCTCAACAACGATATATTTGAATTGCGTTGTTCATTTTCGCGTTCCTAATGGACAAGGTTTCTTGCGCCAGATTTCCGAGTAGAAATGACTTCAATACTTATACATGTCTGAAGGCACCCGGCGAGCCAACTGACCTTCATTGCACGCGCAGTTGTGTAACCCCACTATCTAAAGCGAAACATAAGATAGAAGCAATAATAAGTCTAGACCCTACTTGTGACTTTCGTATGTTTGAAAAACAGGTTTCAGCTAGCGGAAAGCATAGCTCTTTCAAAGGAACCCAACTGTAGTCAAATATCGTCACATAAATCTCTAGTCTTGCGAAGAGAATCCTTGTGAGCCTATTAGGGCGAGCTCGGCAGCTTTCCTTCAACATGTAAATTTGTCATAGAGAACCTCCTTCGCGATGACTTCTCACTTGTGGAGACATAAGAAGGTTGTAAACATTAGCAGTTTTCACGGCTTTTTAAGCACTTCAGATAATCCGTGTCCTGACATCACCCCAAGCCAAACTCTTCTCAATGCAAAATTTGGTCGGCTCTTCGCATCATTCCTGTATGATATTCACCCCGATTTTCTCACTTCTTCGGAGACTGGCAAGGCACGCGACTGAGGCTGCTACTCTGGTGGCTGACCCGCCTTCCACCCCGCGCACCTTCTCATTCCAGCATTACCCTCACAGCGCACCTGCCTCTTCATTCTTCTTCGGTCTGCCTTCTCGCTGCCGCCTTCCATTTCTGCCAAATTCCGGGGTCCTTCCCAAATCTTCTTCTCCCCATCTCCTACATCACGCAGATTCCCCAGGTTATTCGTTAAATATCTCATACTCACTTGGCTTAGCTGGCAAGCTTGACTCGGTGAGATCGCCGACAAGTGACGTCAAAAGGCCCCGAGTTCGAATCTGCATCTCTTTTTGCGCCTGATTTGATTCTCACGCTGGAGTCGAAAGGCAGTATGCTTTTGTTCCGCTTGAGTCCCGCTCTGGACGAGATGGTGAAGACCAAACGCCCGTGGTTGATTGAGGCACCCTGGACCTCTCGGACGCACTCTCTTGTATAACGCTCGGCTTTACTATACAAGACTGACGCAATACGGGAATCAGGAGGGGGTACTCTATTTAAGTGGTATGAGAGCCGACGAGGCGCAAAAGATGTTAATTTGTAGGTGAGAACAGTGGCACGGAGTCAAAGCTCCCAAACCACACGCACAAGACCTGTTCAGGCCTTGAACACCCAAAGAATGGTTGACTTCTGATCTGACATCTCTATCCGTGATTTCGCGTTCTTTCGAATATCGCACACAAACATACATATCACCAAACTACCTCTTCTCAGTCTCTTCCACGTGCGCCACCTCCCCGACATGCGCAGCCTCCGCTTGCTTCAACGCGCCCTCTGCTGTACCAGTTCCAACCTCCGCGTCTTCTCCATCAAACAGATATGCCACGTTCTCAAGCGTCCGGCCACGAGTCTCGGGGTACCCAAACCAGACGCTCACGAGCATGATGACCAGCACGGCAAGGAAAACAAGGTAGTACTTCCAAGCAATGGACTCCAGCGCGATGGGGTTGACGAAGGTGTTGAAGAAGACGCAGGCCAAGCTGACCATCAACGCGACCGTGAGGCCCTTTGCGCGGAGGCGGTACGGCCAGATCTCAACCGGGTAAGCCACCATTAGGGGCGTCAGGGCGATATCGTAGCCGAGGTAAAAGATGAAGAGGAAGGGGATAACGGCCGTTCCGGTGGGTGCATTGCCAGTCATTGCGAAGCTGCCGGAGAGGCCGGTTACAATGGAGAAGGAGATCAGCATGATCGTGCCCTAAATGCCATCATGGTGAGCTAGATTCATCGGAGGATAAATGTTTAGGAACTCACTGATGCCAGGAAGAGGGCTCTTCTTCCGATTTTATCCACCATGATGGCGGCGCTCGTGGCGCAGATCAAATTCCAGATTTGGATGCAAGCTGAGATGAGAGTCTGGTCGTCGACGGACTTGATGCCTACTGATGAGAGGACCAGGGCGAGATAGTACGAGATGACACCGACTCCGCACCTATATCGCTGATGAGTTACTAGGTCTTATGAAAATGATGGGCATCGGACATACCATTGTGCAAAGACTCCCAAACTGACTGAGATGAACAGACGATGCCTGTTTCCAGGCGTGCTGTAGAGATCGGCCCACGTCGTGGCGGTGTGAGCCTCTCTTTCAGCGCGGATCGTCTCCTCGATTTCCATCATCTCGAAGTTGACCAAAGGAGAGTTGATGTCGCCGCCAGCGTGCGCATTGGCAATGACCACCCTAGCTTCGTCGACTCGGTCTACAGAGACGAGCCATCGGGGCGATTCGCCGATCAGAAACAGCCCCGGAGCTGACAGGAGCGGGAGCGCGATCTGCAGGAGGGAAGGCATTCTCCAAGACCAGTCGGTGAGATGCCTCGTGGCGAAGGTACACCAAGCCGCGACAACAGCTCCAGCATACCACATACCTTAACATACTCAGCATGAAGATTCTCGAAAGGAGGCTGGCAGTTAATCTTACAGTTGTAGAGCGAGGATACAACTCCGCGATGAGTAGGATACGCGTTTTCGGTGATCAGCAGCGGCGCCGAGAGGAAGAATCCAGAAGCACAGCCGATGATGAACCTGGCAGCGACGAAAGCGCCCTCATTCGGTGCTGCCGTCTGCACTGCTGTACCAATTGCCAGAAACACCCAGGAGATGTAGATTCCGACCTTGCGGCCATATTTGTTGCACACCCACGCGGCGGCTGGGTATACGAGGACGTTGCCGAGAGAATATGCCGCGTTGACGAATCCCAGCCACGGGCCGGTGGGCTGGTTCATGAAGGCGTGCCATTGCGGGAGCGCGAGCAGGCCGTTCATCATAGACCCGTCGTAGCCGTTAGCTGAGGCGCACATCATGATGGAGATGATGCAGAGGTTGAGGCGCAGGATGTGCGGCTGCTTGTACCACGGACCGATGTCCGGGAGGACGGCGGCCAGTTCGGCGCCGACGGCCTTTGTGTTTGCTGAGTTCTTTCGGCCCATGTTGAATGTCTGGGGAGGTCGGGAGAGGAGGTGAGTTAGTCGTCGAGAGAACTGCGGCTCTGGGCCCGGGCAGAATTTCGAGAAATCGAGAGGGCGAAGCTATGGCTATTAAAGCATTTCGGCGTGCCATGCCACCCCAATGTATATCATCTTGGCGTGGACCGAGATGCCCCTAGCCTCCGACTTACAGGGAAATGGATGTTTTCGCTAGAACATCGGACTATTCATCTTCTTCACGGGGTATCGAGAATACCCCGCATAGCTCCCTGTTCATGCAATTGAGGAGGTGGGCCAATGACGCGGTTGATCAGGCCGCGCACACGCGCGACGAGCCCGCTTTCGGGTTGACAGGCACTGTTCCATGGTCTTGAAGTGGATTCGTGGGGGATTCAACCCGGGTTGGGCCTCTGCGCCGCTGGGGAAACGCGGAGACCGATGTTCTTGAGTCGGGCCTATGAATGCGGGGAGTTGCAGCCAATGCCAAGTCAGAATTGCGGTTGGCCCTTCCTCTTCAAACCGCGTGGCTGGCTTCGTTGACTCGTTCCTACATGGAGTCGGCGTGGCTGTGTCAGGGTTGTGTTGGAGTGGAATTCAGCCATTGCAACGAGAGCTTTTCGATGAGTTTGTGCAGGCAAATTCACCTCCAGCTTTAGAGCCAACATGGACATGAAGATGGCATTCGTTGCTTAAAACGTGTGCCTCTCAGCATACTCACAGTCTCGCGGTTACATGCTTCGGGGATCCATAACTAGACTTAGCCGTGGAGGGGTTTTCCGTCGGAAGAGTCCAGAACATGAGCGGGACTTGTAGCAAATGATTGTTGCCCATCACTGACGGTCAATGAAGGCTGATATGCATGTCATTGATTCACTAGATTCACAACTCGACCACGGCGACATAGGCAAGTCAACACTCATGCATTACCTTGATACCGTTTCCTCCTTTGGTGATGGTCTTACAAACCCGGCAGGCAATCGATCCCGAAATCCAAGTTGCGAGACGGTAGTCGGCCGGGCCCGGGCCCGAGGCCTGAATCCCAGCCTGAATCCCGCCTTTACGTAAGGGATCGGCCACACCACTTTGTAGCCAGGCGCACCTGGCGCTTGTAGCTAGATTAATCAAACTACTTCATGCAGGTTATAAGCCCTCTAAATACCTGAATCTATCTGCTAGATAGTGAGGTTATTCCTAAGTAGCTATTAAGACTTTAACCTTACTATCTAGCAATTACTATAAGGCAATTAATAGATTATTAAGCTGCTAGAAGTCTGCTTTTAAATAGAGATTGCAGTTATTATGATATATATTTCCTGCTTATAAAATCTCTTTAGCTTTTAGGCTGCTTAAGTTAATAATTATTTAATAATTACTATAGTTATATAGTGATAACTGCTTTATAACTGTCTGATAATATCTTATAACTACTATTTAAACCTTATTTAAACTGCTAAATTAATTAACTGAATTAATATATCTTTATTTAGAAATTTAACTTTATTTTCTTTTAGCTCTACTAGAAGAAGATTATTTCAGTTAGGTCTTCTTAATCTCCTCTCTTTTTTTGCCAACCTTATAGCTAAAGCAGCTGCATAAAAGGTAGCTAGCAAGAGATTAGATTAGAGAACCTTAGCTTATAATGCTGTTTTTAAGCTGACTAAAGCTATAAGTTTTCAGCTTTAGGAGATTAATTTTAAGAATGCTTTTAAAGTGATAAGATTGCTTTTCTACTTAATAGATAATAGCATTCTAAATAGATATAATAAGAATATAGTTTTTAAAGCAGATAAAGAAGCAGCAGTTGAGGATCTAAACTTATTTAGTGATCTTATGCTTATAGGATTTATACTTGCTAGATAATTGCTTATAGAGAAGATCTAATATGAATTCTTAAAAGAAATAATTAATAATAAATTATCTGTTATAGCGTCAGCCTTTTAGATCTTTATTAAGGCTAGAGAATATACTTAAAAGTTTAATAAGCTAACTGTAAGTAAAGTCTATAATAACTAGAACAGAATAACTAAAGTTAACTATAGCAATACTAAAGACTTTATATAAAACCTTCACTTAACCTTCTATAAGTTAAATAGATTTAATATAAGCTTATTAACTATAGCTTTTGCTTATAGACTTATCTAGAGATTTAGAAGATTTAATTAGACTAAAGCTAATGCTATAGAAAATAACTTTATTATAGAAATCTAAAACTGTAATAATCTTTTATATAAACTTAGAGGTTTAAGCGAAAAGGAACAGCATAAGCAAGCTTTCTAAAGCATTAAGATACCTTTAAATAAGAAGAAGTATATTACTAAGAAGTAAGCTTAACTATTTAAGCCTGCAAATAACAGAAAGTTATAGCAATAGGATTTCTATATCTTATATAACTCTAAGCATCTAAAGAATCTTCACAGATGCAAGATATACTCCTGCTACTACAGAAAGACTTCTCTATGCTTTGTTCTTTGCAATAAATGCTCTTTAAAGCACTATAAGTATTGCACTATAAAGTTTAATAAGTTTGAATATTTAAATACACTATAAATAACTATATAAGTAACAATATAAGGATCTGCTTTAGTTTTTACTTCAGAAGGTTATACTTAAAATAGTGTTTTTAGAAATTTTAGTATTAAAATAGATATTAACTATTAATCTGAGGTATATATAAATGCTTTAACAGCTTAAGCTTAAAAGAAAACCCTTCTATTATTCCTAATAAATAACTTCAAAATATTTAGTTTATACTTTAACACTTAACCTCTCGCTAGAGATCTATATAAAGCTAACTATATATAGAGAGTTAAGAAGCAAATGATAAAGATATCTAAACCCTCTATTTGTTATTTTGCTAGTCAGACTATAGAAATAGAAACTGATAGTTTCTTTATATATAGTGCTGTTAAGAAAGTTAATAAAGAAGAAAATAACAGCTAGGAAATGCAATTAAGCTAATATATTATGTCTATAACTTCTATTAGGAGGATAAACTTCTTTATGCTGAATATTAGCACTAGCAGATATATCCTTAATGATCTCTCTATCTTTAAGAAACTCTAAGATCTCTTTTAAGAATTAACTATAAACTATATAGGCAGAAAGAACTAAATTAGCTAGGCTGTTAGTATAGCTAAAGTGATTACTACTAAGCTAAGCAGTAAAAAGACCACTTTCTAACTATATAGTGCTCTCTATAAACTTCATAATATAGTATAAATCATTAGTATTAGTCTTCTTCAGAAGATAGATATCTATTTCAATAGTTTGAATAATACTTTAGTTTATAAAGATATATTTAAAGCTGTTGCTAACTTTAAATAAGATATATAAGTCCTCTAGCTTTAGATCTATCCTTTTAATTAAGATGATGATTTCAGCTTTTTTAGGCTGAATTACTAAACTTTTTATACTTATCTAAAATATCTATTTAGAGAGGCAACTATTACTACTATAAGAGATATTAATATAAAGCTCTTTAGAGTACCTCTTATAGAATATAAGTGTTATATCTGTTTTATAGCAAAGTTAATATAACAACTTAATAACAGATAATAAGAACCCTTAACTTAAGCCTTTTAAAGGCTTTAGATTAACTTCTTAAAACTAATGCTATAAAGCTTTAAAGGTGTCACTTATAGCCTCTATATCACTAAAGCCTTCTCAACCTATAGATAGTTTTAAGCATTTAAATTAAAGAAAGATGCAGCTATTTAGCTATAAAGCTGGTTTCTAAAGAAGATTGCAGCAACTAATAGTATTATTCACTTCTCTAAAGTTATTATAGATAATAATACAGCTCTTCTTAAGGTGATAGAACCTTTTGCTTAAGAATAAGGCTTCTATTTAGAGATAACAGCTTTAAACTGTTATCAGCAGAATAAGAAGGCAGAAGGATTTAGTAAGGCTATATAGCAAAAGGCATAAGCAATATATATTAAAGCCAGCCTTTCTAAATCTTTTTAGCTTTAGTTAATAAAAACTTCTATAGAAGTTAGCAATCTGCTGTCTAATAGTAAGAGCAATATCAGCCTCTATAAGAAGCTAATAAATGCTTTTAATATATCTTCCTCTATAAGAAAACTATATATATGCTATTTCTGCTGCTAAAGCTGCTAAGCCTATATCTATATTCACCTAAATAGCTATTTATATATAAAGAGATAAAAGATAAGGTTTAAAGCTAAACTTAAAAGATTTATAAGATATAATAGCCTTTATAGCAATATCTTTTATATACTTATAGAAAGAATTAATAGTATTTAGCAGGCGAGGGATATAATATTTAAAGAAGATAAAAAAGAGCTTTTCTTAGTTAAATTTAATAACCTATAGCTAGGAGAAGAGGTTAAACTAGAGATATATAAGTATAATAATAAACTTCTAACTACTATTTATGAAGCTGAGATTTAGCTTTATAAACACTACTAGCTATATATTAGCCCTACTAAATAAGAATAATAAAAAGAAAAGATAGGCAATTTATATCTAAAAGAAGTTTAAGAAATAGAAGGTAATAATAAATAAGAATAGGAAGATAAGCCTCTTTAAGAAGAAGTTAGCAGTAAGAAGAGTAGGTTATTAACTTTAGAACTAGAACTTTATATACTAATATATAATACTAGCACTATAAATATATAGATATAATTAACACTAGAAAAAGATTCTTCTCTATAGCAGTATAATTAATATGCTCTTTTAGAGCAAAGTCTTTTAGTTTCTACTTAAGACTAAAAATCTCCTGCTGCCTCTTAGTAACAACAAGCTCTTTTAGAGTAAAGCTCTCCAGCTGCTTCTCAGCAGCATCTTTAACTAATATAAAGATAATAGAGAGGAAGACTAAGAGGTAGTAGCAGAGGTTCTATTCTTATAAGATCACTAAGAGGAGACTCTACTTTATCTAGTTAAACTATTTAGTCCCTTAGAACTTAAGTACTATATAATACTAAGAAGTTTGATAAGGAATTCAATAAGATAGAGGCTATAGAGATTAATCTGATTAATAATAAAATAGACTGAGAATTAGTTATATTTGCCTTCTCAGCATCTAATCTATTATAAGCCTTTAGCTTAGAGATTTACTTATTTATAACTTTCAGAAAATAGGAAGCAATAGAAGAGAGACCTTTGAAGTCAGCTATCTTTAAAGCTATAAAGACCTAAGTTGACAGCTTAAAAGAAATAAAGTGTTAGCAGCTTAAAGAGCTTTTAGACAGCTTTAAATATCTCTTAGACAAATAGGTATATAATAAAAAAGTTATAGTAGATAGATAACTTAATAAAGTTAGAGCAAGATAAGTTATTTATAGCAACTTTTAAGATAAAGATAATAAGACAGTTTATACTATAGTTGCTAATCTTATTGCTCTGTAAGTCTTTTTGCTGATTATAGCACTTAAAGATCTAAAACTTTATTAGGTTGATATAATTACAGCTTTCTTAAATGCCCTTATAAGAGATCAAAATATCTTTATTATATAATCTTATAGATTTAATAATAAAACTGGCTGGTTTTGCAGATTGAAGAGAGCTCTCTATAAACTATAAAAATCACCTCTTCTCTAGTATAAGCAAATTATTACTATCTTTAAATAATTAGATTTCTATTTACTTTTAAAAAAACCTTATATTCTTATTAATAAGAATAGCATTATAATATTGCTTTATATTGACAATATGCTTATTGCTGCACTTAATATTAAGCAAGTTAATAACTTTAAAAATAACTTATGCAACTTCTTTTAGATTAAAGATTTAAGTGAGGCATAACAGTTTCTTAAGTTTGAAATTATTTGCTACTAAAAGATAAAACAACTTTAGATCTTATAAGCTAAATATATTAATAATATGCTGATAGAAAAAGGCATCACTAGATATAACTAAGTCCCTTGCCTCTTTAGTAATACTTAGCTGCTAAAAATTGCAAAATAATATAAAACGCCTGCTGAGATATATAAATATTAAAGCGATCTAAGTAAGTTGTAATAGATTGCAAATAGTATGCAATTAGATATCTCTATATCTATAGGTAGAGCTGCTAGAGATTAATAATATGCTTCTGAAAAGCATAATAAACTGCTGAAATTAATATAAAGATATCTCTATAGCTTATAGTTTCTAGCATTCTGCTTTAGCAGCTTAAATCACTTTATTAATAACTTTAAATTGTTAGTTTATTATAACGCTAGTTAGTTAGATTATAAGAGATCTAGCAAGTTAACAGCTAGTTATATAGTTATAAGTAGAGGAATATTAATTACTTAGAAGTTAGCATTATAATTATTTATAGCTATATTAACTTATAAGGCTGAGTAGATAAATCTTATGCTTAGAGGGAAGGCTTTGCTATATATTATAGATCTCTTCAAAAAGTTAGATATCTCTATTTAATTGCCTTTCTAGATATATATAAATTCTATAAATACCTTTAATAATTGCTTATTAAGCAGATAGTTGCTTAAACTACACTATATTAAGATTAAATATTGCTAGATTATTAATAACATCAGTAATAGAGACTTTAAGATTAACTATATCTTAACCTATAAGATAGTTGCTAATAGCCTTATTAAACTGCTAGTAATAGAAAAGTATTATAACTTTATTAAAATGCTAGGTTTATTTAAACTACTTATAACTGATAATAAGTTTTAATCTAAAGATAATATCTTAAGACTTAAACTTAATTAAATCCCTTTTATTTATTTATTTCTTTTATATATAACAACTTTAATCCTTTATATCTTGCTAACTGATCGACTTTTATAGTTAGACTTTATATTATTTTAATCGCTTTAATTTGCTTTTCTCAACAGTTAAATTGCTAACTATAAAACTCTTCTATATAAGAAGTTATTTAGAGATAAAGGCTTAGAAAGCAATTAAAGACTTTAACTTTATAAAGTTATAAGTTTATTGCTAAGTTAGATATCTCAGTCAGCATTTCCTTTAATTAATAATATATTAATATTAATGCTAACTGCTAAAAGATATATCAACTTAAATTTAACTTTACTAAATTTAATTAAATATTAAAAGCATAAGTTAGAATAAAAGCAAAAAGAGAACTAGATATTATAGCATCTTCTGATAATTATTCTAGTTAATTAAGTTTATATTAATATAGAATAAGCATCTTAAAACTAACTTTTATAAAAACTTATAAACTTTGCTTATTTTAAGGTATTAAGCTTAACTATAAAAATATAATTCTAATATTAATTTATTAGTATTAAGAGGCAATTAGACTTAATTGCTATAAGTTTAATTTAAACCTAAAACTTTAGAGTTAAATTGCTAGCTCTTTCAATTTAAGTCTATATAATCTAAAAGTAGCTAAATTACTACACTATATAGCTTAAGTTTGCATTAAAGTTGCTTTAAGTTTAATAAGAGTTTTATATAGTAATTAGATATATAAAAGAAGTAAAGAGGTTAGAAGTGTTTTAAAAGGCAATATAGAATAATAAAGATAATATAGCATAAAAGGAATAAAACAAAAAGGTAGGAATAAACTATATAGTTATATAACAATTTAAATTACTGCTTTAGGATAGGAATAGCTTCACAGGGGCGCTGGGGAAGTGTCAGCTGAAAGGGGGGTGCGAGACGGTAGTCAGCCGGGCCCAGGCCTGAGGCCCAAATCCCGGCCTGAATCCCGCCTTTACGTAAGGGATCAGCCACACCACTTTGTAGCCAGGCGCGCCCGGCGCTTGTAGCTAGATTAATCAAGCCACTTCACGCACAAGTCTAAACACAATCAACCCCGGCGTGCCCGGCCACCTAACTCCCCGCATCTTCGGTCTCGAAGTCCTGGTTCCCCACACGATTCCCCCAGATCAAGCCAGGAACGCGCTCGTAATTGGCTGCCTTTCGCTGATCTTCAATTTCTGCAACCACTGAGGCGACATGGCCAAGGAATGCTCCGGTTTTGATATCGTATCGGCAGATGCGTCCATCCCTCTCAGCTCACTCGGGGCCGGTGGGATGCCTCAATTGAGTATTGCCAGGTACGTCCTTGTCAATAAGCCTCTAATTCCCGTCCAAGTAGCTGCCGATACTCCACGTTTTGCCGCCGCCGAAATTCCCCAGCCAAAGCTCCGATACTCCCCGTGAGTTTCATGGGAGACCATCGGCTCATTAGTTTATTGCCTCACCTGACGAACTTATTCTATTCCATCAACACACCTAACCCTTACAGACTTTTCGTGCAGACCACAGTCTAGAACACGCTCCACGGGCAATTCCCTAGTCCAGATGAACCTGCGGAGTCCATTCCCCATGGGGAAGTTTGACAGCTCAAGTCCAGCCTCATACGATTGAACACAGGCAATCGCAGCCGCTAAAGCTTGCAATCGGTAAAGACCTGGAATTGAAGACACGGGGCATCTTTCGGTCTTGGTATGGAAATGACAAGGATTCACCGTCGCCAAGAAACGCCATCAACAGTCTTCGGCCGCTGAGAACCTCGGCTAACGGGCCAAAGAACACTCGCGGGAACCGCGCAAGGCGCGGGCCCCAGTCGCTGCCGAATGGCACAAATTGATCATTTCTATAGACAATAGGTATGATGATTAGACTGCAGGTGTTAACAATCTGGGAACACATCCCGCGTAAGGAAACCGTATGCGCCCAAGCAAGCCCATCACCTGAGACCAAAGATGGCATCACCATCCGTCCAGCTTCTGCTTCCCCCGTCTTCCGTCTCCCCACGCTTGAACAACTTCAACACACCTTTATTATCGCATGCAGCAGCTACATTCAACGCAGTTCTGCCGTCACCATCCTCCAACATGGGGTCCAGCCCCTCATCAAGAAGCTTCTTGAACCTCACTTCGTGTCCCTTGGCTGCGATGTGTAGCAACCCCTGACCATCGTTTCGCTGAACGGAGAAATCCGCACCAGCGGCTTTCTGAACAGCAAGTGCGCCTGCCTCGTCGTAGGTCTTTATATCGCAGTGTGTTTTGTAGAAGCGCTTCTCACCTGGCGTGAACCCACCAAAGTACCTGAACAACGGCGTCTCGCCCTGAAGGTTGCGTGCATTGACGTCGCAGCCGTGCTTGATGAGCTTCTCGAAGAGGGGCCGTAAGGTGGAGATCCATAGCATTCGACACAGAATATGCAGGACGGTGTTTCCATCGTTGTCGATGATCAGAGGGTCTGCGCCAGCCTCGAGCAGCTGTTCGGCGTATGTCGTCTTCTTTTCGTACAGGGCGCGTTCGGCGGCAAGGTGGAGTGGTGTTTTGCCGTTCTTGTCTCTGTGGTTGACGATTGACGGATGAAATTGTGTGATGTAGGAAAGCGATTTCATTATCGACGGGACGCTGCTGTCTCTGCTGTGTCGGAACTGGAGCATGTGATGCAAGGCGTTACTTCCGTTCGTGTCTCGTGCCTCGGGATCGGCCCCGAGTTCGATGAGACGTTCGAATAGCGTGATCCCCGTGGTTGTGTCGTCTTTCCATCCTTCTTCAGGTTCCAGACCAAATGGCATGTCTGGACCTCGCTTGGAGGAACAGACAGCTAAAAGAAGGGTTCGATTCTTTCCGTCTCGGTGATTTGGATCGATGCCTTCTAAGGATAGGCATTGATACGCGGCATGGCTGTCAGCTAGCAGCTCGTGTAATACCAGACATCTTTCGTGGTTTCCCGATGCATTATTTGAGCTTCCCGCTGCTTCAACTTTCGAGACATCGAATGGTCTCTGGCGGGCAAGCTTTTGGTGATCGCAGTCTGCTGTTGTGCATCTGGTAAACTCTGCAAAGGGGTCGGCGCCGTAGGACAGAAGAATCCCAATAATCTGGGAGATGGTTGGCCATTTATCCCTCGGCGCTGGCTTTCCTCGCTTCTTCTTGGGGTACATTTTTGATGCCGCATGGTGGAGCGGATACCACTCGTAGTTTGGTATTCCATCGTCGTCCCAAGCACGCACGGTGAGTCCTCTTGAATCAAGCTTGACAGAACCCATAGGGCTCTTTTCTAGCCTCATATTTGGGTCAACACCTGACGAAAGAAGCGCCTCAAGCACTTTCGCATCCTGCCTATCAATTGCCGCGAAGAGCGCGTCGGCTTTGACCTTAGCCCCGTGCTCGGTCAAAAGACGAATCATCTCGGCGTCAGAACCGGCATATGTGAGGCATGTCCGCCCACTCATGTCAATAGCATTCGCGTCTGCGCCTCCAAGAATGAGCAGACGAGCTGCATCTCGGTGGAGTGGTCCCGTGCTTATCTTTTCTCCGCATTCAAGGGCAACGTGAAGCGGCGTTTGTCCCTTGTCGTTCCTCAGCTCAAGGTTCGCGCCACGTCCGATGAGATATGGTAGAGCTTGCGCCACATGCCACCAGTGGTTCCCTCTAGCAAGCATATGCAGAGCACTCTGCATGGTCCGCATCTCATCGCGACCAAACTTCATGGTGCTACAGCTCATTTCGTTCATATCGGCGCCGAACTCTTCAACTAACAGACAGAGTACGTCGAAAACTGGAAGCTCCATGTGAATGGCTTCCAGCATAAATGGCCTGGAACTCTTGTCTGACTCCTTCTTCAGCATCCAGGACGAATCGATTTCGGCTCTCGGGTCTGTTATGTTCCGGTCTACACGAGAGGCGCCCTCTTCTTGCCTCCTTTTGGCTTCCAGCTGGATGATGCGACTCACCAAACACTTGAATCCGCCGCGTATTAGTTCTTCAAGGTCGGTGAGTCCTAGACGCTGGTTTTCAACGAAGAAATCGACACCACAGTGGAAAAGCTCTTCCACAAGATAATATTGGCGCCGCTTTAATATCGACCAAAAGAGCTTTCGATTCGGCCTCCCCTTCTTGATACCATCATAGTTCCGCAGCGCTTTTATGGTGGCCTCGTCGCGGTACTTGACGAGGTGCTCATCGAATGATGTTTCTTCTTGTTCGAATCGATGACGAGGGGGGCCGAGTTGACGCTTCTGCGATGCTTCAGCCCAACATCTGAGAGTGTAATCTCCACATCCTGAGGAGGTGGTCGAAACTCCCGCGAGCTTTTCATCCCATCGCCGTCCTTCCCAAGGCCATGAAAGATCTGCGCCCCCATCAAGAAGCATGTCGATAATCTCGCTGAGTCTGGCCGTGTCTTTTAACAAATGATTGTTGCCGTTATGCTGGGGACGGGACGGGTCTGAGTGCTTGAGACCAGTTGCGTCTCCATTTCCTGGCTCAGGGGCACGTCTGTGAGGAGCGTCCCATAGCACATGCTCCGCTTCGAAAAGGTCGCAAGCCTCGCGAAGACCGGAGGCCTTGGCATTGGCGCCTGCTTTGAGTAGCATGGCAACAACTTCGGGACGGCCTGATGTACAAGCGTAATGAAGGGGTGTTTGACCCTTTTCGTCTTCATTGTTGACACCAGGGACAGGCAGGGAGCAATCATCTGCGAGCCAAGCACCTCGACGTACGTCTGCGAATCCAGCTGACTGGCAAAGAGAGTCTAATAACAGTCCGACAATGTTACTTTGCCTGCTTCTAACGGCGAGGTGGAGAGGTCTCAAGCCCTCATTGGTTGCAACATTCGGGTTAGCACCTGCGTCGAGCAGCTTCTTGGCATGGTATTCTGAAGTGGTGACGGCCATGTGCAGCGGAGTAATGCCGTCTTCATCAGCGGCGTCGATAGCTTCCACCCGCGAGATGAGCAGATCCATGGGGTATGTCGCGTCTGGTTCGCTCCACCCTCGACGAGCCTTACATGACAGGTTGTGAAGTGGCGTTCTGCCTTTCTTGTTCGTCTTCTCAGGATCAAGCCCTAGATCCAACAGCTGCTTCCAGACAGGCATGACGCTGGTGAAGCTATCGAAGTTTGATGGATGCCAGCTGAGTTCGTGGAGCAACGTATTTCCATCGTTGTCGACAACATGTGGATCGAGTCCCAGGCTGATCAGGAAGTCCAGTCGAGGATGTTCCTGGTAATGGAAAAGTCTCTTTGAGTTCCCAGGATGGCTGCTCACAGCCTCATGCAACAAACTGCGACCTCTGGTATCGCAAGTGTCAAGCATGACACCCCGTTCTATCAATGCCTTCATGTCTTTATGAGGGTCTTGACGATCGGAAGCACAAGACTTGGCCATTCTAAAAAGTGCGGTACACCCATCTTTGTCCTTGGCATTGATGTCAGCGCCGGCACTGAGTAATATGTCCCATATCTCTTTCGCTAAGTCGCCTGATAGCCTCATGACGTCCATCGGTGTCATGTCAGACTTGTTCCTGAGGTTAGGGTCGGCGCCTGCCTCGATCAGTTTCTTGATGATTTTGACGTCCGGGCAAGACCTTCCGAGTGCCACATGCAAAACCCCGTTGCCCTCGTTATCCGCAACCTTGCAGTCCGGGCCATAGTCTAGGAATTTGAGAGTGAGCTTTGGAGTGTTGCGATCGAGGAGGAAGAACAGCGGCGTCTTTCCATTTGAGGGTACAACCGCGTTGATATCTGCGTGTCCGTTCTCAATCAACTGAGACATGTTCTCTGTATTTCTCAGATTGTGAAGGGGCGTGTGACCCTTGTTGTCGGTCACATTCGGGTCGACAGATCTTTCCAGCAACAAACTCGTCCAGACAACATTGTGTTTTGCCGCATGCAGAAGCGATGATCCGTCTGAAGACCGCCGATGAATGTCTTCCCCACACTCGATGAATGCCTCGAGGACCTCTCGAGCCGCTAGAGGGTCACTCGTAAGAGAGGTCCTATGAAGTCGAGTCGACCCTTCACAGGCAATGCACAGAGCAGTGAGATATTGTCGTCTCCGTGGGTCGAATGTGTTTTTGGATTCCTCATCATCAGACTCGGAGTCGCTGTCGTCGGATTCGTATTTTGGCGTATTACAGCCTCCGAACTCTTCGTCTCGTTGACATTGGATCGTGACGTCGGCACCCTTCCTAAGAAGCAGCAGGACCGTCTCTGGGCTGCCACTTTTACAAGCTCGAAACAGGGGCGTTCCTCCTCTAATCTTGCGATTGATATCGACGCCAGGCTCCGCCAGGATTCTGTTGACAATCTTGTCCTGGCCTGTCTCAGCAGCCCAAGCCAACGCTCGATGCAGGGCCGTTGTGTCATGCAAGAAGGGCAAGAATACCTCGACGGCTTCCAAGTGCCCATTATGGCAGGCGTACTATGGCAAAAGGTCAGTCTTCCACCCGCTGGACCTTACTATCCCAATTATGCACAAGCACGGTCAATCTGGACGACAATGACGTACCATAAGCGGAGTGTGTCCTTTCGATCTTGGTGCGTTGCCACACCAGTTGCCGGAACTTTCTTTCGTCTTGAGAGTCAGCGGATCGACGCCTGCTTCGAGTAAAACGTTGACAACCCCTGCGTGGTTCAATGAGGCAGCTCGATGAAGAGGCTTGAGCCCGTTCTTCTCATCACGGTCTGGATTCGCGCCTGCATCGATCAACGCTTTCACAATATCCTTCCTTCCAGATTCAGCAGCCCAGAAAAGAGGCGATCTGCCGTTGACATCCACGGGGTCGACAATAACACCCGAAATGTTCAGCCGATGCTCTACCCATTCGCGTAAGCCATATCTGGCCGCGACATGCAACGGAGTTACGCCGTCAGTTCCTTTCTCCCAGCGTATCTCGAGCCACGTCTTCAACAAACCCTCGTTCGCGGCAAATGTCTCGAGTGCCTGGTTGGTTTCCTTTTGTGAATAACCTTCGAGGGCTGATTTGGTGAGGTGGATGTGCCAGTTGCTTGTTGCGTAAGCAAGGAAGGGATACTTCAAGTTTACTTCAGCAGTGTTGTCGTGATAACCTCAAGTATCCGAGGCAGCCTCGCGCCCAGAGGAAGGTGCGAGGTGACCCACTTCCGACCCACTTATCCGGGCCGACAATATTCCGGCGCGTCGGTCTCTGTTCCTTAAAAGACCCCTCGCGTCGGATCCTGACTTAGAAAGAATCAAGCCGTTTTATTCACACAGATGCCATACGTACGTTATAGTTAGTTTACGACAAGTGTCAAGTCTGTTGTAGCCGCGTCTGGGTTTAATTGAAGGGCGACTAGCTGATTCGGCTCTCCCGGGACTCGTCTCATTGAGACATCCGGCTTGTAGATAATTCAGACATGCGAGACCAAGTCTGGCGTTTGTCTCTCCGGGGGACAAAATATGATATCCAGCGCTTTGGTTCCGGTTGATGCCTGTGAGGTATTCTGTCAACGTGTGATGGATGACGCAGACGGTTTCGTCTGGCAGTATTTCTAACAAAGGACCACAAGCTGCTCTGGCCATGTCCTTGCTGGTCTTTATATCTTGACCGACGAGGTTTGGATGAGTGACTTTGATTATCTCGGCCATCTCAAGCAGGCTGAGCGGACGGGTAGCGTGCGTGGCCCATTGGAGAATGAAAAGCTGAACGTCTTCACGAACACCAGACTTCCGAGAGTGTTCACAAAGCAGATTGGAATACATGGCTGACATATCCTGAGGGAGATGTTTCATAACCTCTCTGACATTCGCTTCCGGGTTGAGAAAGGCATCCATGGCGAGTTTGGCATACAAGAAGATGCCTTGCGCTTGACCTGGTATGACCTCTCTGATGACCTTCTGGTCCTCTGGAGGTACCTTTGAAGACTCCAGACTCGCTCGGACATAGGTCGCAATATCGACGTCGACGTTGTCAAAATGAAGTTGAATCTGAGAATGTTTGAGACCTCTCATGAATGGCTCCATCTCGGGCATGAACCGACTGATAATGAGCACTTTGACTTTGTGAGGCTTCCAAGTTCCGAGCTCGCCCAGAGCGCGCATGAACGTCCAGTGGCGCCGGTCCATCTCATCCAAAGCGTCGACGATACAGAACGCTTTCCCATGTAGTCCGGAAAGTGCCATCCGAATATCGGTCCAGAAGCTTTCCATCGACATGCTGTTAAGAGATCGCTTGTTTTCGACGTATCCCTTGATCTGCTTCTGTAGGGGTGGGCTGTATAGCAGCAATTGGTCCAACCAATCTCTCAATAACGCAATCGGTTCATGGTTCGCGTCGATGATTTTCCGGAAGAAGAAGTACAGGACCGGGGTTCCCGGCTGGTTTTGGGACAGGTCTCTGACAATCTTGGACGCGAGAACTGACTTTCCAGAGCCTGGTATGCCCTTGATCCATAAGAGTCCCTGTTCTCGACCTGTGAGCCAGTCGTCGTAAGTGCTGTTTGACGCGATCCATTCGCCGGTGCCTAGGGCGTGGGATGAGAGGTGCTTTCGATATTCACCGCTTTCGAGGTTATATTTGGTTGGTTGTAACCAGGCCCGTAGGTTCTCGATCACCTCAGGCGGCTCTGGTAGGATCTGGTCAGGGTTGTAGTTGCTAATGTCGTCGCGGCCAATCAATATAGCGTCGCTGTCGCTGTAACCAGAAGACATGGTGGTCTTCAAGTCAAGGACAGTGGCTCTCCCTGCGATGTGGGACTGAAGATTGTTATCTCAGGTGCTTACAGTGTCGGATCTAAAATATCGTGCAGTTGGAACCAGATAACGACTTGTCACGCATCGAAAGGTAACTTTTTGAAAGAGCAAGGAAGCTGAACTAGCGGGAGAAACAGAAGAACATGAAGTTGAGCAAGATCAGGTGATTAAGAGTCAAGCAACCAATCACCTTAGGTTTGGATATGGCTGCCTATTCTGGGTGGCGAATCACCGTTCAGCGATGTGAATCCTTCCAATTCTTGGCATTCCTCAAGGGATTCTTCCAGGGGTCCTGGCCACTCAGAGAGATCTTCACTTCAAGTTTAGACCATTGGATATCAGAGTGGTAGAAATCCTGCGTACACAATAGTCAAATCAGGCCTAGAGGCTACAATCTGACCCCCCGAATGCTATGATGTTTGTCAGGACCAGTGCCTGCACTTAATGGTATCAAAACTGGTTAACACTTTTTTGAGATGTGAATTGAAACTTTCCCTAATGCCTCGTCACCAAGAAGTTGTCATAAAGCTCTTAGAGTTTGCATCCCACCGGTTTGTTCTGAGTGGGATGCCGATACTAGCCCGTCCTGAATAGCCCACCTAGGCACCTCCACCGCCGGCCCGCCCCGCCGAGGAATGGAATGTGGCATCGGATCTTGATGTTTGAGGCCTGGGATGATGGATCCTCAAAGATATTGCGAAGACGATGAGGTTCCACCCCACGCCTAGTGTTTCTCAGTCCCTGCATCCACGTCGCTGGATCTACCCGAAACCTAATTCAGGTCTCTGGCTTAGATTGTGACCCCGGGC
The DNA here is from genome assembly GCA_027406005.1 of Colletotrichum horii. Lineage (NCBI taxonomy): Eukaryota > Fungi > Ascomycota > Sordariomycetes > Glomerellales > Glomerellaceae > Colletotrichum > Colletotrichum horii. The sequence goes on along the minus strand of JANVYB010000001.1, from coordinate 2,213,336 downwards.
CTTAGGATGGGACCGTTTTCTCAGCCAAGACACTATCGGCCCAAAGTTGTACTTAAGATGCTCATATGTAATTAGCAGTTGTAGACAAAGTTTTGCCGGCGGATGGTCGCGACGCTTGCCTCGATGAACAGTCACCTGAACCATGTCTTGATGGATCTGATTATCAATACACCGGGTTCTAGATATATGCAAAAGAACATTCAACACTTGAGACATCAGACATAAAATGGCAGATATTCGAGGATTGAATCGATGGTGTTTAGAGACGAAACCATGAAATATTCGCCGTCGATCTAACAGTGTCCCCGCTCCGCAACATCTCCGCGGCGAAACTCTATTTCGCAGCCCCTGCATCTTGATCTCCGTGTCCAGTGCGACGCGGACCATGCTCTACTTTTCTTTCTCTACATCACAAGGCACACCACAATGGGCCGAAGATCAAAACAGACATCTTGCTTTCCATGTGTTGAGGCCAAGAGGCGTTGCGATCGGACACTCCCCGCCTGTTCCCGATGTCTAGATCGGGATGTTGACTGCACATACCCACCGGTCCGCCGGCCACGGCCCCGTCCACCGCCAGACTCCCTCAACCAAGGGTCGCAGTCCGTTTCCAATTGGGACTTGGAAACCGCATGGCCCACAATACAGGATGACATGAACGATATTGCCCTGGAAGTGGAGGGTATCGACGCCCTAGCGGACACATTCTTCGCTTCCGACCAGGTAGCTGATGTGCCGAGTACTCTATCCCTCGGAATCGACCACAGCCTCGACGCATCGTCATCATCCTCAATAACAAACCCCAACCAGCCGAACCGCGAAACAAGCCTCAATCAGCTCAGCCCTGCCGTGGAGCGTCTAAGCTGGTTCCTGCACTCCCCGTCCTGGACCATCGCCTACCACTACCAACCGCCGGGATCCATCCCTCCAGCCGCCGTGTTCACCAACTTCATCCGCGGCCTGCAGGACTGGCTCGCAGCGCTGTATACCAATCAATCAAGCCAAGCCTGAGGGTCTAGCTTAATTGATTAACTGATTTTTCACGCAAAGCTTAATTGAATTAACTAGCTTAGCTTAAGATTAACTAAATTACCTATTTAGGAAGTCAATAAGGCTTTCACAATATCTTAATATGTTAGAAATATATCTATCTAATGTTCTGAAGTTATCTTACCTTCTATTAACCTTTCTGCTTAAAGTAATAGCTTCTAATAGCAATACTGCTGCCTTAAGCTTAGTTTTAGAGATATTATATCTCTTTAAGTAGTAATAGCTTTATTAATAGCTTCTATAATATTAATATCAGTTTAGTAAAGCTAAATACCTTTTTATAGTTAGTTGCTATTACTAAAATAGCAAAAATATTAAAAGCAAACTTACTAAGTATTAAGAAGATCTACTGATATAAAATCTACTACTAAATAGAATTATTAATAAGCTAAATAACTGTGAAGTTAAAATATTTCTCTAACTTATTAATCTTATTAATAATAGTATTATAAAAGCTGCTATTTAACTATTAACTATAATTAAAGTCTTTAAGCCTTAGAGGCATTATAATTAATATAAACAACTTTTATAAAAGCTTTAGATAGACTAGTTTATTAGTATAAGCAGCTATTTCAGCATATTATTACTCTTAATACTCTTAAAAACCTTTTTTAGCAGTATAAAGCTACTTATAAGTCTCTTAGGTATTCTAATGCTTTTTAAGCTATTATAAACCTCTGCTAAAATATAATATTACAGCAGTAATATAAAAGGAAAAGTCTCTAAGCTTTTTATAATAGTTATTAAATACTTATTAGCTATTAATAATTAATAAGTATATAAATATATAAGAAGTAAAGTTAATAGCTTAAAGAAAATATAATAATATAGCAATATATTTAAACTGCAAATAAATAGAAATACTATTAATAGATAGAGTTTATAAAATTAACACTTAATTAGATTATTATAATACCTTTATTAGTTAAAATTGCTATAATAAGAGATTTTAAAATATTTATATAGCTATAAAGTTAATCTCTTTTATAGTAGAGATATTATAAAGCTTATGCTAATCCTTAAGTTAATCTAAGAGATACTTAAGGCTTGCTAAAATCTCTTAAAGTTAACTATACCTATCACTCTTATTCCAGCCTTTATATTACTTAGTCTATAAGTAGAGAAGCTTTAAAATCTCATTCAACTCAGTAAGAACTTACTAATCCTTATTAATTAAAATATCTTTATTAAGAATATAATCACTTTTATTATTAAAGCCTAAAGAGTAATATATATAGCTAGTAATTTAGCTGCATTTAAATAGAGCGCAGCAGATTATATTATATATTAAGTTCTATTAAATAGTATTACTTAATATTAGATTCAGCTTTTATAATAACTCCTCTTATAGAGTAAAAGTATACTTATTATTATCAGCCTTATTACTAATAGATAAGAAAGCCTCTAAGCATTATAGCAATAATCTAATATATTTAATAATATTCTAAAGCTTGCTAATAAATCTTCTAAACCTCTAATAGGCTAAATCTTTTTAGATTCTGCTAGTATTAATAAGACAGTTAGACTTTTGCTTAAATACCTCTTTATCAACTTTATAAATAATAGTATAACTAATAAAGTTGAGAATATAGTTATAGTATCAAATTTAATAATATTAAGCATTAGTTTCTATATATAAATATAAAATAAATAGATATAAAGCTTTAATATAAATGCTATTAATATTAGTATTATTAGAAACTATAACACTAATCTTATTAAATAGATACTATTCTCTTATAACTATATATATTATAATAGTAATATTCTTATTAGAGTAAGCATTAAGCTAGCAGTAGAAACCTAAAAAGTATTATATCTACTTATCTAACTTATTAACAAAGTAGCTAAAAATAGCAATAATTATATATTAGTTAGATGAAGTCTATAAGTTAAAAGATATATAAACCTTTATAAATGCTATTTATATCTTTATTTTAATTTATATCTTTTTAGATGTATAAAGTTATTAAAGTTAATCCTTCTAGCTAGTTTTCAACTAATATATTTAAATATTAATATTAAAGTTAAAGAGGCTAAGTATATACTATATATACTGATTGCTAAATATTATAAGAGGGTTGCTTATATTAATAAAAAAGCTAATGTGAGCAATTAGGATTATAGCGCTGGGCGCTAGTGCTAAGCCTTCGCTAGGCCCTGCTGGGCTTCTGCTGAGGTTTAACTGATTAGTTAGCTGCACCTTCAAAAGGGGTGCGCAGCACTAAAGTGGCTAGAAGGGCTAACTTAGCTAGTTATCACTAATTAACCTCTGTATTACTGTTCTTATTACTTTCTCTAGCTTAGCCTATAGCTTTATTCTCTTATAGCTAATAGTAAGTTTTTTAATTTGAACAGTCTTCTGCTTAAATATAATAATAGAAATAGATTAGAAGCATTTAGATAGAAGCTTAAAGTTATTAAAATTATTAGAAGACAGATAGCTAGCTTTAAAGTAATCTTAGAAGACAGTATAATTATTCTTAAAATATCTAGCAGCAGTAAAAATAGAAATAGTATTAAATAGTTAATTAAAAGTCTTTACTTTATTATAGCATCAGCAAACTTAATAAGCATTTCTCCTTATATTATTAATTAAAATCTTATAAATAAATAACTTTTTATTAATAATTTAAAAAGTATAGCTTTAATTACCTTTCTTTAAAATAGTATTAATATTAATAAACTACTAACTCTTCTATATAGTATAAAATAAAGCTTTAAAAATGTTATATATAGCTAAGTTAATAGTTAATATATTATTAGTAGCAATAGATAATGTTAGCATAGGTATAAGAGTATTCAGGGGTGTAGTATATGCGCCTATATAGTATAGGGTTATAGATGGAGATATGTTATGATAAAAATTGATAATCCTCAGCATTTATAGGCATTTATTTGTATAGATAATTGATAGAGAAGGAATGTATTGATATGATTCTGGTTGATATAGTTAGCAGGTTGCATCCTAAGGTAGGAAAAATGAGGGGAAAGATAACCTTACGTTTCAGGTTATACTTTTTAGTTATATAATCAGGATTACATAATAAGAGGGATTACGTAAGCATTTATAAAGTTATAGGTTATAATAAACTGAACACTTTTATATAAGGTTATATATATAAAAGTCTATTCGTTTATTTTATATAGAATATTTAAGTAAGTAGAATATTATATTATTATTATTATTATTATATTAAAACGTTATATGTTAACATCCCCCCTTAAGGTATATATAGTTGATATAAAGGGTATATTATAAGTATATAGCTTACTCACTAAATATATATATACGTTATAGGTATAAAAACTTAAAAACCTAGTAGGAAAAATAAGAAAAATATTCCTATATTGTATAAAATGTATATAACTAGTTAAAAAACTCTTATAAAATAACCTTATAGGTAAAAAGTTTTAAGAGAAAAACTAGTATGTTATTTCAGTAATAATATTATTATTATTCTTTATATTATTATTATTATTGTTATTATTTTTATTATTACTATAATAAATAATACTTAATAATGTGAAAAATATAACTTTGCCTAAAGGCTTTGTTAAAATATCAGCAATATTAGATTTAGTATTAATATGAAATAACATTATATCTTTATTTAATAAAGAGTCTCTAGCAAAGTGATATCTTATATTAATATGCTTAGATTTTTTATGAAATTCAGGATTTTCAGCTAACTTCTTAGCTGCTATATTATCTATAAATATCTTAAGTTTATTTATTATATTAAATCCTAAGTTTTTTAGATTAAAATTATAACTATTATATAGATATAGAGCTTTTTTAACTGATTCAGTTAAAGCTATATATTCAGCTTCACAAGTAGATAAAGCTACTGTTTTTTGCTTTATAGAGCTATAAGATATAATATTATATAAGCCTCAGCAAAATATATAAGCTGATATAGATTTTCTATCATCTAGGTCTCCAGCCTAATTAGAGTCTGAATAACTTATTAAATCTCAAATTATATTATTATTACAGTTATAATTAATTCCCTTATTAGGATATTTATTTAAATAACCCTATAGATAATCTAAAGCAGAAAAATGCTCCTTAGAAGGGTTTATAGTATATCTTGATAAGATATTAACTGCAAAAGCTATATTAAATCTAGTTTTTAAAGCTAGATATAGCAAAGCTTCTATTTGCTGTTGAAATTGTAATATTTCTTCCTTAGTTGCATAATATTTATTTATATGCAATTTTATATTATCTTTTATAGGTGTTATTGATAGGTTTATATTAGTTTTATTATATTTATTTAATATCTTTTGTGTATATTTCGTTTGATGCATAAAAATAGACTTATTTTGTCTATCTATATCAAACTTATAACCTAAAAATATATTAAGCTCTCTTAATAGTTATATCTTTATATATTGCCTTAATGTATTATATATATAATCACTAGTAGCAGTATTATTAGCTGCTAGTAATATATCATCTATATAGCAACATATTATAGCTTTATATTTATTTTTATTTAATATATATACTGCTTCATTATAAGGTGAAATAATAAATCCTAATTTTAATAATATTCCTTTTAAATGGTTATACTATAGTCTAAGACTTTGTTTTAAACTATATAAAGCTTTAATAAGCTTACAGCAATATTCATTATTTTTTGATTTATAATTATAATTAGAATTAAATTCTAATTTATTTATAGTTTTATTATAAATAAAACCAGCAGGTATAGCAGTATAAATATTCATATCTATATCTGCATGAATAAAAGCAGTTGTTACATTATATTGTAATAAAATCCAGCTTTCTTTTATAGCAAAAATTACTATAAATCTATAGCTCTCAGGTCTATAAGTAGTAGAAAAAGTTTCTAAATAATTAATACTAATATATTGATTAAAACCTTAAGCAACCTATCTTGCTTTATATTTATAGGTATTATTTATTTTATCTTTTAATTTCATAGTATAGACCTATCTACCGCCTAATAGATAAATATTATCTAGTATTTGTATAATTTTCTAAGTATTAATATCTTCTATTTGACTTATCTCTAATTATATAGCTTAAATCTAATTATCTTTATAAGGAGAATTTAAAGCTTGCTTAATATTAGAGGGCTTGTCTAATTTAATAACTGATAGTATATAAGAAGCTTTTTTATAGATAGTACTGGTTCCAGCAGAACTATTATTATCAGTTAAAACGTTATTATTATTTATTTTATAATTACCTAATATAGGGCAGTTCTGTATAGTAAATAATAGTGCACTTTCGTTAATAATATTATTATTAACTGTATTATTTACCTATTAGTAGTCTTTTTTAGCTTCTTCTGATAGAGAGAGGATCTCTATTAAAAACTTAGATTTTTCTTTATTTATTTCTCTATTATTAATACTAATAGTTTTCTTACTATTATTGTTTGTCTTACTCATATTAATATTAGTACTATAACTATTATTATTAGATATAGTACTATAGTTATAGCTATTATTAATAGTATTATTATTTATATTATTATTATTATTTTTATTACTATTAATAATAGTCTTATCACTTAGATTCTTAAGAGCAGTGTTTTTAATAATATTATTGCTTTCTATAGCAATATTATTATTACTATAAGAGATAGATTGACTAGATATATCTCTTTATAGATTATATTAGGTAGTACTCTGTCTATTGTTGTTAGGCATAGTACTATTATTAGTATCCTTAAAGCAGGTATTTATGCTTATAGGAAGCTCTTTATGATGAGAAATAAAGGTATTCTCTAGGACTTTAATGTTATAAGACTATAAAGCTCTCTTTAGTTATATATCTTAAACTTTATACCTATTAGATCTATAATTAACTATAAAACCTTAATATGCTCTTATGTTTAGTTTTTTGATTTTTAGATCTTTATTCTTATAGTAGCATATGCTACTTTATACCTTAATATTATTTATATTAGGTTTTGTTTTATTTTTTATTTCATAAGGCGTTATATAGTTAATAGAGGAATGTGGAGTTTTATTATGTATATAAAGAGTAGCATAAAAGGCTTCACTCTATAAGTAGTATAGTAAACTTAAGTTATATAGTATTGTTTTTATTTTATTAACTATAGTGTGTATAGTACGCTCTATAAGTCTGTTAGGTTTATATATATAAGGAGGTCTTATATTGTAGATAATCCTACTATTAAGATATATAGTCTTAATATGTTTATTAGAAAATTCTTTACCTCTATTAGTAGAGATTTCTTTTATTCTTTTATTATTATTATTATTATTCATTTCTACTTGAAATTTAAGAAAAGTATTACTTATAGTTTCTTTAGTTTTATCTTTAAGTAATTTTCTCTAGATGAATTAGGTATATTTATCTATAAAGATAATAAATAAATTATATTTATTATAAGTAGTAGGCGTTATAGGCCTATATAAATCTGAAGCTATATAATCTAAATAATCTAGATTTTTATTATAAACCTGTGGTTTACTAACCTTAATTACAAATTTGCCTTCAAAACAGGCTTTGCAAGGTAGTAATTTATTATTATTATTTATATTTATATCTGAAATTATATTATCTTTTATTTTTAAAAGACTTTATATATAAATATAACCAAGGCGTTAATACTATAGTTAGAGGCTATTATTATTATTATTTATATTATTATTAATTACAGTATTATATATATAATTATTATTATTATTGGTAGAAAATTAAAAGAAATATAAATTATTTCATTTTGCCCCTATAGCAATAATACAATCTTTATTAATATTATATAAAATAGGTTGTTTCTATATAATAGAAGTAATACCTAATAAATCTAACTTAGATTGACTAAGTAAATTAATACTTAGTTTAAGTATATAATAAACATCTTTTAATATTATTTTATTATTATTAAGATATATTATTAAATCACCTTTTAGTAAAGAAGTAATTTCTTTTGCTTCTCTCTATTTAATAGGTTTATTTATTTTTATTTTATTTACTAAAAAAGTGTGGTTTTTAACTATATATATAGTAGCTGCAATATCAATATAAAAATCAACCGTTTTTTCAATTTAGTTATAACTTCTTATTTTTCCTTTTTCTTTAATAATAGATTAATTAATACTGAGAGCTAGCAATTAGAAGAAACCTAAAGAGTTTATAAAAAGGCGTATATTTCTCAAGAGGAGTTTACCCTCATAAGCATCCTTAAATCGTAAGCTTGCAAAGCTTATGCTAGTTATATAACCTACTCCCTTAGTAAGGCTTACTGAAGGGCTGCATAAAGCAGAAAGTATATTATGAAGTAGATCGCTATATACCTCTTCAGCTGTGAGAACAGCTGAAAGTGCTTTATATGCATATTAAAATACTTATAAGCTAAAAATAAATTATATAAAGACTAATTATATATAGAAATCTAAAACTCTTTATAAAGAAAGAATAGCTTAAAAGCTTACTTCTTATATTAAAGTTAAAAGCACCTTAATAAATACTTTTAATTTATAATATATTTAAACAGCTTTATAAATATATAAACTATACTAGCTTATATACTTTATACTTATAAGTAAGAGCAGTTAACTAACTAAATATAAATAAAAAAGAAGAATTTTCTTAAGCTGTATATAAATCTATCTTTTCCTCTTATATAACTCTTTATATTTTATTATAATTATCTATTCTTTATATTTTCTATTATAATACTATCTCTTAAAGATTATATATCTTTATAAGCCTTCTTATAAATCTTTTTTTATCTTATTATATAATCTCTAAGTTCTTATTATAGCGCATAAGAATGCTTATATATGCTACTTTTAGCTGCAGGCTAAGCGAAACTAAGTCTTAAAAGACTAAGCTGCTTACACTGCTACCTATAATACTTATAATTTAGCTGATAAGCTTAGTAAGTGCCTTTATAATTTTCTTATATATCTTCTGCTAATAAGATTAATCTAGCTATAGACTCTATTAATAAGGCTTATAAGAACCTGCCTTCTGAGGTCTATTCCTACTAACACCTTTATAAGTACCTTCTTAATACTATTTTCAATAAGTCTATTAATAATTATACTTCTGCTGTTAAGCTGGTTTATAAAGAGATAGCAGAAAAGCTTACTCTTACTGCTTATAAGTTGAAAAGTAATAAGATTAATTTTTTTAACCTTTCTCTTAAAGATTTTAACTTAATTATAATTTTTAAGTTTTATAAGCAAATAGATCTTAATATTACTCTTTTTTCTAAGCAGAAACACCTATTAAAGCGTTTTCTAATAGGTTATAATAAAAAGATTATTGCTTTTAAAGAGAACTTTATTAAGAAGCCTCTTAAGTTTGCAAAAAGTTTATCTTCTTTTTATTTCTTATAAGTCTATCTGTTTACTTTGCTCTAGAGTATATCTTATACACCTCTATTAAGGCTTAGTTTTATTAGAACAGTAGCAACAACATTCTGCTCCTATCTTCTCAAAAGAAGCCTAATAAGCCTCACTTATACATTTTTATAAGCTTATAAGCTAACCACTTCTAAGTGTTTATTTTGCTAAAAAGAGAGATAAAAACTATAATTATAAAGTTAAAAAGCTAAATAAATATAAGTGCTTATACTGCACTATAAGTAATAGTTGCAGTAATAACTATATTTATTGCTATTACTTAATTAATTTTAACTACTATAATTTCTATTTTAAAAGCAGCTATAGTAAATATATTATAATTCCTCTTAAGATTACTTATAAGGCTGAAGAGCTAAATGCTGCTATTTATAAGTATAAGCTTGCTTATTCTATCTCTAAGATTAGAAAAGCTTAAAAAGTAAGTTATTCAGCTTATAAGTTATTTTTACTGCTAATAAGTATATAGCATCTTACTAAAGCTTATAAAGCCTAAAAGTCTATATAGAATGCTTATAAGGAAAACCTTTCTGCTTCTTAATATTATAAAACTTTAAAGATTTATAAGATTCTTACTGCTTAAAAGCTTACTGCTGCTGAGAAACTTACTATAAAGTCTCTTGCAAATAAAAAAAAGGTGGTGTAAGTGAAGCAAAAGCTAAAGAGTAAGGTCTCTTATAAGCTTCCTCTTTCTCTAGCTTTTCACTATGCAACACCTCTCTCTATAAGTTTTTTTAGAAGCATAAAGTCTTAAAAGTGCTGTTCTTCTTAGTTATCCTAAATATACTTAATTAAAGATTCTAATAAAGAGAATATTAAAGAGGATATTATAAAGGTTTCTCTTTTTATATATTATAAAAAAGTAATAGAAAGCAAAAAAAGCTTTTATAATATCTATTTCTTATAAAGTAATAATCTTTTTATAAGCACTCTTTCTCTTATTCTTTTAGTTTAAAAGAATGCTCTTGCTAAGCATTCTTATAAATATATATCTGCTCTTAAGCCTGCTGTTAAAAAGGTTTATATAAGTTTTAATACTGCTAATGCTCAGCAGAAGCTTATATCTTATAAATCTCCTTATACTTCTTTATCTTCTATTACTAAGAGCGCTCTGCTGATCTTATGCTTTAGTATTCTATCTATTTTGCAAAATAGAATGCTGCTTCTTTCTTCTTAAAGCAGACCTTTAGTTTCTACTACTTTAAGCTTTACTTTTTCTTACTAATACTTATAAAGCACTATTCTCTGCTACTCTGCTTATATACTATATATACTTTTCAGAAAGTATAAAGTCTCTAAGTGCAACCTTTCTAATATTAATAAAAAACTAGAAGATCTCTTATAAGAGATTAATTTAAGCTCTTAAGAGCGTTTTAATATTATTAAGAATATTAAGAGTTTTCTTAACTTAGCTTAGTTTTCTACTAAAAACCTCTAAAGAGCTATTTATAAGCTTAGCATTTTATGCTAAATTTATAAGTATAGTTTTCTTATAAGTATAGTGTTTTAGTGTTCAGTAGGTAGTCTGTTTTAGTTTAGAGATCTATAGGGTTTTTATTTTATAAGAGACACTTTAGGTTTTTTAGGTAGTTTTTAAAGTTTTATATAAATAAGAAAAACCTAGCTTTGCTTTATAATCTTATAAGTATAATATAATTAGATATATTATATTTCTAAAGTTTAAGAGTAAGTAGAAATATTTAAATTTTACTTATGAGAGGTTTTTTATAAGTTTATCTATAGGTATTTCATTTATAGATATATAGATAACTTAGAAGCTTTCTTTTTGATATTCCTATTTTAACTATATATTATAAATATTAATATATTTTAAGCAGATACTTAATTTCTCTCTTTTGCTCATAATAAGTCTGATTATTTATTAGTTATTATAATAGATATTCTAAACATTATTAAGTTTAAGTTTAATATTTTTAAATAGCTTCTAGAGAGCAACTATCTCTTTTGCTATTTCTATTAAGCTTAAGAGTTCTACCTTAATAGTTAAAGTTATAACTGTTGCTTATTAAGTTGCTTTCTACTAAATTAATCTTCTAAATAGTATTATAAGATATCTTTATAAAGATTAATATATAGCTTTATTATCTGCAAATAAAATATCTGTTGCAATAAAAAGCATTTAAATATCTATAAGTTCACTCCTTAAGATACTAAAGCATATAGAAAGGTATTTAGTTTTATATAAGTACTATATTATATATCTTACTGCATTTAAATGCTTTTAAAATAGGTTTATAAGGAATCTTAAGAGCAGTGCTATTATAAAAGTAATATCTGTTTATATAAAGATAGCAGTATAAAGTATTAATCTAACTATCTTTTAGTAGATTTTAACCTCTTAAATTGTTGCTTACTTTAGGTTCTTTTTAAGATCTATTTGCAGAAGTAGTGTTAATAGATAAGTAGCATCTTATAAGTTAAACTTTTAAGTAATCTTCTTAATATATAAGTTATAAACTAGAAATATCTTTTAAGCCTTCTAATCTTTTATAACCTTTACTTTAAGGTATTATTTAATATCTCTCTATTCTTTAATTTTATACTCTTCTTTAATTCTTTTAATAATCTTATAAGCTTCCTTTTAATAGTCTTTATAAAAAAGAATAAAGAAGTTATTTATATAAAAGACTATTATAACCTTTTAGTTAGAATCTTAAAAGAGGTATAAGTCCTCTTTTAAGCTTTATAGACTAAGTCTTATAAAAGTTAAGCTGAATTCTTTATACTATAAGAATAAAACGTCTTAAAGTCTATATAAAGCTTTATTTAGCTTAATAATATATCTTACTAGAGATTTAAAGTGCTTTATAAGTTTTTTAATCCTTTAAAATAGCTTGCAAGTAACTAGTTCTCTTCTTTTTAGCATTTTAATATTTAAAAATATATTAACTATATTATATTAAAGGATTTTATAATTAAATTAAGTACTAATTGCTATTATAACTTAAAAGGTTCTTAATATAAAGGTTGTTATATAGGTATTCTTAAGATCTCTTAGTTAGAAGTCTCTTCTCATAATAATCTAAGCTTTTATCTCTATAAGATATCTATCTGTATTTAACTTATAAGTGAAAACCTATTTTAAGAGAAGGGGCTTTAAGTGCGCTCTTAAGCAGTCTAAAACCCTCTATATCCTAAAGTTAATAATCTTCTAAAGTTTCTTATAGTATATAGCAATAAATAGCTTCTAAAGCTATCTTAAAAGCTTCTTTATATCTTTTTAAGTCCTTAAGAGCAATAGTAGTTCTAAGTAATAAATTTTTCTAGATTATAGAAAGGGTTTAAGAGGTGGTTTTAGTATTAAGCTCTCAAAAGTTTAGCTTCTGAAGGGCTTTTTAAATTCTAACTTTATTATCTTATAAAATATATAATAAAGTCTTTTGCTTTCTTTTATTGCTTTTTATTTCTCTAGCATAAAAGTGGCAAAAAAGTATTTCTAATCTTACTTATTAGATATTATAACTTCTTCTACTATATTAATAAAAGTATTAGAGAATATAGCAAATATACTCTTTAGATTGCTTTAAAAGCTACTTTCTTTGCAAGAGCAAGTTTAAATATAAACCTTCTTTATATAAGTATGCTTTTTCTATAGCTTAAAAGGTCCTTCTTATATATCACTAAAATTAAGCTATACCTTAAGAAGAAGAGAGTTTTTATAAATATTATTTATTTCTATCAGTTTAAAGTCTGCTATATCTCTCAGCAGAGGCCTTATTTCACTAGTTCTTAATGCTTTATAGAATTTAAGTCTAATAGTTATAGCATTACTCTTTAAGCTTCTATTACTAGCAAGCTTTAGGTTTTGCTTAAGAGGTTTACCTCTAAGATCTTAGCTTATTAATTTAGAAGATGCTTTAAGAGTGAGAAAGCTATATTAAGTGTTCTTAAATATAGTCTTTTGATTTTTTATACTTTATAGTAATTATTATATTATTATTTCCTTATTAAAAATAAAGTTAATTTTATTTAAAATACTAAAGCTTATAAGTATAATAGAAGCAAAAAGTAATTCCTTAATTTCTTTTATAATAGATCTTATAACTATAAGCTTTATAGCTTTTTCAGCATTTTATTTTAAATAGAACTTACTTTTATTAAATATAATATTTTATAAAATAATAACTTTTTTAAGCTTTAGAATCTAAATCTTATAGAGATTATATATATTTAGTATATATCTTATAAGATATTTAATATAGCTATATAAAACTACTTTAAACTCTCTTTTCTTTATTTTTTTTCTCTTTCTCTCTTAAAAATATATACTTTATAACTATAAGTATATATCTTTCTCTAGTGAGGTTAAGTTTTTAAGCTTTATAGAATGCTATAAGCTAATACTTAAGCGTTAATATACTTTTTAAACTATTCTTCTTCTATCTTATTAGAAGACTTCTATTTTGTTAATATATAAGGACTTATATTATATAGAAAAATCCCTATAAGTATTGATTTATCTTATAGTTTAATTAGAAGCTCTGCTGTATAAAGTATCTATATGCTTTATATAATTACCTCTTTTTCTACTTTTTTCTTTCCTCTTATTAGTTTTTTTATATAAGGCAGGGGAAGTTTAATATTAATTTTATTCTTATAAGCTTACTGCTAATATTTAGTTATTCTTTAGATTGTAATAATAGATCTATTAATATCTTGCTATATTTTATATATAAAGAGTTTTTTCTGTTAAAAAACCTAGTTCTTAAAGGTTTAAAGCATTTAGAAGACTTTATAATAAGTTTTATTTATAAAGTAAAACCTAAAAAGTTTTTTTATATATTTATCCTTTATAATAAGAAGCTAGAAGGCTTTTAAGCAAGCTTCTAAGTAGTTAAATAGATCTTAAGAGATATACTAATATAAGCATCTACTCCTAAAGTTAGATAGTCCTTATAAGATAACTTATTATATATAAGTTATAGAATAATATTTGCATTCTAGCTAGGTTAGTCTTTTAATCTTCACCTTTTAAGCATTTTATACTAAATGCTTAAAAGCTTTTTAGCTAAAATGTCCAGCTTATAAGTGCTAAAGATATATATTATCTTCTTAAGTAGGCTTTAAGTAGTATAAAAGTTATTTTTAAGAAGTTATAGCTACTAACTAAATAATATTTATAACTTCTAAATAGTTTATATTAATATAGATTTATAATAAAAGTAAAACAAAATAATTAGAAATAGGTTTATATTTAAAAAATAAAATATTATTAATATATTTAAGCTTTTAAAGTGAAGTGCTAGCTTCTCTATAGCATATCTTATTAGTCTTTCTGTTCAGCTAAATGCTAACACTCTTAAGACAGGATTTTAAGATTATATTAATCTTAAATCTCTTAATATAATAAATATTTATAAAAGTAAGATCTTCTATAAGCTCCTCTTATAGTCTATAAAGCATATTTAGAAAGACTTTTATACTAACTCCTCAAACTATAAAAACTTAATTCCTTATAGCAACTCTTTTTAATCTTTTAAGATTTTTATAATCTTATAAATAAGTTAAGTTATTAACAATATAGTTTGAAAATATAGTATTATAAATAGTATAAAGCTATAAAAGGTTTTTTATTTCACTAGTTATATTAAAGACTGATTTAAGTTTGCCTCTTAGTTCTTTATAAGCAGATAGATCTAAATTTAGTAGTCTTATAAAAATAGCAACTATTTTATTAGAGAAGGTTTCTCTTTTAGCAATATATCTCTTTGCTCTTATAATATCTTCTAGTTTAATCTATTCTTTGCTAATAAAGTTTTAATAAATTAGTTTCTATTTCTTTAAAAGTGCTTTAGTTTTAATATTATTTTAGATTTCTATTATTACTTATAGAAAATTCTAATAAGAATATTTTTTAGTAAGTATAAATTTAACTTTTATATAATCTTTTGAAAACTATATATGCTTTGCAGCTTGCTTCTCTTTAATAAATTCTTAGCATAAGTACTCTTTAGCCTCTTTAGGCGTTTCTAAGTCTTAAGACTTCTTATCTTTATTTAATTTGCTTTTAGATTTTATATCTTTTAAGTTTAAGCTTAAAGCTTAAAAGTTATTTAGTTAGCTTCTAATTATTATAAATAACTTATTAACCTTTATTTTCTTCTAATAAGCATTTAAATAAATAATACTAAAGAGAATTTTTATATAATATATAATATCTAGAATTAGTTTAAATATTTCTTTATAAGTAATAAGCTTTTAGATTTATTATTTAGCTTACTTAAGAGCAATTCAGACTTCTATAGCTTAAAAGAGAGTTTTCACTATAAAAGCTTTATAGATATTAGAGATCTTATAAGTTAATACTTAGTAGTAACAATCTATCTATTAGTTATAGAAGTCTATTAGGTTTATAGTTATATAAGCAGCTTTATAAAGAATAACTATATAATTCTCTTATATAATAGTCTTTATAGCTAATTTGCTCCTTATAAGCTGTTCTTTAAGAAGTCTAACTACTATCTAGAGAGAAAATAAGTTTTTATTTAAAATGTCTAAAGTAATAAAGCTTATAAAAGATTATAGAATTAAAGAGGCTTATAAGAGATTTATGCTTTTATTTATCTCAGAAGTATTTAGTTCTTTTAAGTTAGTTTTAATAAGAAACTTATATCTTAAGATGCTTATAGATAAAGTATTAGCTTTATCTATTTTATTTAAAATCTAAAGTTAAATTATGCTTATAAATTTAATATTAATGCTTATAAGTAATTAGTTTTAGATATATCTTAAGAGTTATTCCTTAGTTTTCTAGTTGTTTTAAGCTTCTGCAGTAGAAATGCTTTATTATTTAATAAATATTCTATATCTAACTTAGAAAAAGGGGTCTTTAAGCTTTATAGCTTTTAGCTTAGTTAGCTTAAGAAGGGCTTAACTTTAAGTTAGTATAGAAGCGTTAGGAACTTATGCAATATTGTTCTCACTAGTAAGTTGCTACTAAGAATTAGTGTTATATTTTAAAAAGTCTACTTATTTACACTTAGTTATCTACTTAAAGATCTATTTATTATAAACCTCTCTGCTCTACTTATTAAGGAGTGCAAAATACTTCTTAAGAGAAGATATATTAATCTTATTCTTACTCCTAAAGTTAAACACCTTAGGTCTATTTAGGTTGATATATTCTTAAATATTATAAGCAATATAAGTAACCTTAAGGTAGTTAAATTAAACTAGCTAGTTTTTATAAGTCTTTAACTTAATCTATATAGCTTTAAAGTAAAAGTCTATCTTAAAAGCCTTTCTAGAGGAATAAAATATTTTATAAGTTATAAAAATTAGTTATAGAAATATAAAAAGAGAAGAAAAAGATTTACTCACTCTATAAGATATTCTAGCAGTAATAAAAAGGTTAAATTAAAGTTCTAATAAGCTAGGCTTATAACTGCTGAGAGCTAGCAGTTAGAAGAAACCTAAAGAGTTTATAAAAAGGTGTATATTTTTTAAGAGGAGTTTACCCTTATAAGCGTCCTTAAATTGTAAGCTTGCGAGGCCTATGCTAGTTATATAACCTGCTTCCTCAGTGAGGCTTACTAAGAGGCTGCATAAGGCAGAGAGCATATTATGAAGTAGATCGCTATAATTAATTAAATAACCTAAAGAAGGATTATTAGTATATTTATTTATATTATAAGGAGGAGTAGTAGTATAACTTATATTTTCAAAAATAATATCTTCTTTTTCTTTTTCAGAAGATAAATCTATTAATTCTATAGAATTAAAATTATTTAAAGATATATAAGAGGTAATATTGCTAGCAGTAGTTATATTAACTACTTCTTTCTCTTTTTCCTTTATAGTACTATTAGTAGGTTTTTTCCACTAACTAGGTGCTTTTTCAGGATATAAGAAAGCGCAATTTTCTTCAAAATAGTTGGTTTTCTTGTAATTTTTGCAGTATAAACCTTTCTGTTTTTTCTAGGGTTTTTTAGATATTTTATTATTATCCTTCTTTTTATTATTCTTATTATTTTTATTATTTTCCTAGTTTTTATTTTGCTTTTTATTATACTTATTACCCTTAGTAGTAGTATTATTAACTACTTCTTTGCCTCCTTTTCTCTTATACTTATCTAAAAGACTAGTATATAATAAGTCAAAGGTATAGGCAGAAGGGTTAGTCTTAAGAGACTGAGTTATAGAGGTTATAAAAGCCTCAAAAGTCTTATTTAGACTATTAAGTATATAAGCTATAACTATTTGATTAGGTAGTCTTAGCTGGTTATAGGATAAATTACTTATAAGTTCTTTTATTTTATTAATATAATCTTCTATAGAATTAAAGTTATCTAAAGAAGTATTAAAGAACTCTTTATAGGTTAAAAACTCATTTGTAAAACCTATAGGCTTATATAGCTTTTTAAGGTGATCCCAGGCTTTAAAAGCACTATTATCATCCTTAATTACTCTTAAAGGACTATCTTTACAGAGTAATTATATATAGCTTAAAGCCTTATTACCTTTATCTGCATTAATATTAGATTTAGGTTTAGTTAAATCTATAGTTATATCTTTACTTATAAGGAAGGCTTTAATATATATAGCCTATACCTTATAATTCTCAGAGCCTATAAGCTTAAGCATATCAACCTTTAAGTTAGCTATTATTGCCTTATAAGATGCAGTGCATAGTTACAAGCCTTATGAGGGTTAAATAACAGTAAAGTTATATAACTACAGAAGCTATTAGATATATAGTATAGTAGTTTATATAGTTATATTATAATACAGCTATAAACCTAGAGGTCTAAGGTTTAACTGTGAAAAAAGAAGAGTTTTTCTTTAGAACCTTCTCTTTAATTGAGATCTTCTTCAGTTAGACTATAGTCTAACTGAGGAAATAAGTATCTTATATAGTAAATCAGTTAAGAAGAAGTCTGTTAGGCTGTAAGTATAGGTTTAAATTAGATTAAGAGTAGACTAGAGGATAGTTTGAATAGGTAATCTGAGGGATATAGATCGAATAGAGCAGTAGCAAGAGACTGTCTGCTTAGGGAAGGATTAATAGAGGTATAGTCGATTTGTATAGGATTGGTTATATAGATTTGAAGAAGGTGTATCTTATGAAACCAAACTACTAGTCCAGCTAGTATATCTGATTCTATAAAGGTTATATAGATAGAAAAGCATTTAAAGGATTGATTTTCGTTATATATAACCCTTAAGTAGAAGTAGGGCTTTATAGGGAGGTAAGATATAAGTAAAAAAGTAAAAAGAACTGAGGTTATTTCTAAGCTAGGCTTATAACCTGTTAGCATAGGTATAAGAGTATTTAGGGGCGTAGTATATACGCCTATATAGTATAGAGTTATAGATAGAGATATATTATAATAAAAATTGATAATCCTCAGCATTTATAGGCATTTATTTGTATAGATAATTGATAGAGAAGGAATGTATTGATATGATTCTAGTTGATGTAGTTAGCAGGTTGCATCTTAAGGTAGGAAAAATGAAGAGAAAGATAACCTTATATTTTAAGTTATACTTTTTAGTTATATAATTAAGATTATATAATAAGAGGGATTATATAAGCATTTATAAAGTTATAGGTTATAATAAACTAAACACTTTTATATAAGGTTATATATATAAAAGTCTATTTATTTATTTTATATAGAATATTTAAGTAAGTAGAATATTATATTATTATTATTATTATTATATTAAGACGTTATATATTAACAGATAATATATAAATCTAAGCAGCAATTTTATAAAGAGATAACACTTTATACTTAATAAAGTGATTAATATATTAAGTGCAAATTAGTAGAAATATTATAGCAACTAATAAGAAATTAAAAAAAATATTAAAAAGTATATATAGATAAGTTTTTAAAATATAAAAATATAGTAGTAATAGTAATAACAGCAGTAATAGCAGCAATATTAATAGTAATATTAAAAAAGAGTTATTTTTAAAAACTAATATAGAGGTTAAAAACAGGCTTTTTTTAACTTTTAGCAAAAGGTCTAAAAATATATTAATTTAATAGTATAGCAAAAAGCATATTTCTAGTATTTTTAGCACTTCTTAATAATATTAACCTTACTGCTAAAAAATACTATACTTTACTTTAATATCTATTAGCCTAAAAGTATTACTAAACTAATATTTATAACTATTTATTTTTTTTTAAAAAAAATATATTATAATAAAACCTAATAAGCTAATAATAAGTTTGCTATATAAGTAATTATAGAAATATCAATTTAAAACTAGCTTAAGTTATCTATTTTAAGTATAAAAGTTTAAAAGGTTGCAACCTTAAGCGATTAGAATAAGGCTAGATGCTAAAATGCCTAGGTAGGCTTTTTTTTATTTTTTTTTAAAAAATCTTTTAAAAATTCTAATTAGTCTAAAGGCTAGATTTACTTTATTCTAGGCAATATCAGCTTGATCAAGCCAACTAAGCTTTTGGCATCTTAGGCTTGATTGATTGACTGCTTAAATAGCCTCTGTTTGATTGGTTGATTGATTGATTGATTGATTCAGCTTGAATGGGATGCTGCGCTGCTGGCTCGTCCGCTTCCTCCGCAAAGGCCACAACCTCTTCATCCACCGCAACCTCTACACCAAATCGAGCATGCCGCGCTGCATCCAAGACGCGTACGCCGCCATCGCCATTGCGCAGAACGTCACGCTGGACAATGAACACGTGGTCGACGCCACCTCCGCGACCTACATCCTGGACCTGATCGCCAGCCACTCTGCGGCGGAGGCGTCCTTTCCCCTGCTCACCACGAGGGATCACCTCGCTCGCACGCAGGCACTGCTGATCCACCTCCTCCTGTCTCTTTTCTCTCCCTCCATATCGCGCCGCGCCAAGGCGGAGAGTCTGATCGACACGCTCCGCCTGTGGGCCCAGCAGCTATGGGAGTCTGCCGCGCTCGACGCGACCTCCTCATCCATCTGCTCGAATACCCTGTCATTGCCTGAAGACGCTGGCGCCGACACGACGGACATGGTGCAGAATCTGTATCGGGCCTTTGTCCTGTCAGAGTCGATCCGCCGGACGTACCTGCTGACAAGCATCGCTACCGGCGTGTACGGTGCTCTTAAGGCAACGTGGTCCGAGACGTGCGGCGGGGACATATGCATCACCGCACGCGCGGAGCTATGGGACGCGCCTTCGGCCGCGCGGTGGGAGTCTAGCGCTCGGAAGGCGGATCCGTTGTTTTTGCATAGCTTGCACGGGCAGAGCTTGGTTGAGCGCGGGATACCCGCTGCAGAAGTTGACGAGTTTGCAAGGCTGCTGTTCACGGTGATGTGGGGGCTTGAGAAGGTGGAACGCTGGGTTGTGAGTACTGGTGATAGTGTGTCTGTCATGTATTGAAGATTTCCAAACCTCGGTTATCATGAAACTTGACTTCGGTTGCAATAAAACTACAGCACTTCGAACTAGCCACAAGTGACAAGTCTTTCCATGAGCAAGTCAAAAGACTATTAGACAATGAATTGAAAGAAACTTTGCATTGTATATGATCCAGTATCTCGCCACGCTTCGCTCTTCGATACCATTTACGAAGGTTGCAGAGGTGACAGACCCTCATCTGCTAGGCTTTTGTTGATTTCTTTCGTGGCGGTCTTCCAGAGCATTTCGACCTGCTCATCTTCTGACGCCACCGAAGAAGGAACACCAATCTTTCCCACCGGCAACAAAAACTGCCCTTTGTACGCAGCCGGATTCTCCATCACATCTCTCGAACCCGCAGCAAACATGGGGTTTGCGGCACCTTGCTCGGGAGAGAGAAACGTCAAGCGCGCAATGGCCGTGACCATGGCGTTGTTAATCGAGAATACACCCTCCGTAGCAACCTCTCCTGGGTGCACCGCAGCAGATATGATAGGCAGACCCTGCTCATCCAGCCTTCTCTGCAACTCTTGCGCGAAGATGAGGTTGGCCGCTTTGGAAACCGCGTAGCGGATCACGTCGAAGCCAAAGGCGAACTTGCCGAAATAGCGCCATTGCCAGGGATGCGACGGGACCGGGTTGCGGAGGCAGTCAGGGGAGGTGAAGGGGAACTTGAAGCCGCTGGGTAGCATCGCGACTTGTGCGGTGGAGGTTAGTGTGATGATGCGGACGTCGGCGTCCTTCTCCGCGGCGGCTTTTTGGAGTAATGGGAGAAGGCGGTTTGTGAGCGCAAACGGGCCGATGAAACTGTTGTTGTTAGCTAGAAGAAGAAATATCGTATTCGACTCACAGAACTTACTTCACGGCCATGTGAGGCTCCCATCCTGCGCTGACTGGCTCGTTTGACCACGTTGCTGCCGCTGCATTGTGGACTTCCTAGCGTCAGCAGCAACTGCAGAGTCGGGGGTGGGTAAAAGCCATACCCAATATGTCAACTTTCTTTTCCTGCGCCTTCAACCAATCGACCGCGGCCGTGATGCTAGGCATATCCGTCAGGTCCATCATGACCCACTGGAGATTCTGCGACTCGATCTCGGGGCTTTTGTCTAGGATAATCTTCGCGTCTGTACACCTTTGGCATCCGATCGCACTGTCAGGTACACTTTAGCGCCATTTAGTGCAAGATATCTGGCTGTCTCGCGCCCGATGTCACTACTGTAGCAGGTATCTTGTTAAATGAGACTTCAGTTGTCGAATGTGAGTGAGTTGACTTACTTTGCGCCTGTGACGACAGCAATTTTCCCATGCAGTGAGGGGATATCCTTCTCTGGATTCCACTCGTTTGTCATGATTACAGGGTTAATGGAGAGGAAATAGGAATTTTCTGTTGCGTCTTTGTGTATGTAATTATTTAGGAAGAATTAGAGTGTTGGACACTGGCATATATCTATACTTCACTTGTATTCATCTGCGGATTGAACTGATTCTTGACACCCTTTAGGACGCCTTATTGCAGCAACAAACACTGCAATAATCTCCGTCTCACGAAAAGCATACTTCAATCTATGCGGACATGGAGCGGAGGATCTGCGGACGTATCGCGGAAGAAAGTGGGGCCAGGGAACCGGAGCTCACGGCCCCATTTCTGAGGCGTCAGTCATCGGAAAGGCATTCATCCCGGTACCTGTAGCACACGACCCGACAGCTCGCACATCAGAAGCAGTGAAACCGTAGGTGCAGCCGTCGGGTTTCTGTGATTTGGGACGATCGCCTGTCTCTCATTCACAGGCGCTGGTTGGCTGCCTGAGCTTTGGGTTCTGCAACTGCGCTTTTGGGCCCAAGCTCCTGCTGCGTCTGGGGTGGCACGTGCCTCCTGCCGGATTGGAAGCTCCGCCCAGCGCTGTGGACGAACTCACCTACGTCATGGGCTGGTCACCCTTCGAATTCCACCACGCAACATGCCTGGTCGTCGCGACTTCACGTCAACAACCTCCAAGCTCTTATCGACGAGAAACACCACATTCGACCCGGGCATGAATGAGTTGACGCGCATATCCAACACAACGTCCTACGGCTTCAATATCAAGTGGCGCGCGATGCTGTCCTGCTTCGGGTTCGGCAAGTCGCGTGAGGATCGCGAGCGAGAGCCTCTGCTGCCGCGCTACAATGACGACACGGCGCTCCAGCAGCGGCTGCACGAGAAGCTGCACACGTATCAGATGCTGAGAGCCCTCGGCAAGGGATACATGCCGTCCAACGAGCAGCTCATCGTCAACCTGCGCACGCTGCTGTCTTGCGACATCCTTAACCCCGACACGCCAGACCTCAGCGACTCTGGGCGCAAGCTCATCCTCAACGTCAAGCTCCTGATCAAGCAGCTGATTGAGCTCCTGCTGCACAAAAACGACCAGGACCAGATTCAAGATTTTATCTGGTATCTGACGAAGGCTCGTTTGTCCATCGACGCCTACGACATTGGTGCTCGAGCGTCAAAAGCCAGGGCCAGAGCCGATACAGTTGCTGGTGGGTCGATCCCTACTGACACCTTAACACCGTGGATGCCGTGTACTGGGAGGACCCACGTTCCATCAAAGTCAAATAGATGAAAACCTGACTGAAGTTTAAACTGACAATTGCCAAGCATACAAAAGCTTACAAACCGTTGGCTCTCTGGTGTTGACCAATTCTGACTTTCGCCTTTTACTATCAGACCTCGGCACCATTGGTCGAGAGGTTTTTCGCGACACAGCCTTCACCCTATCCGACGTGTCCAAGCAGGCCGCCAAGAAAATCGAGCCCTCCAAAGAGGAAGAAGAAGCCCTCCGACATCCGAACGGGGACTCAAAGCCTCCCCCTTCCAAGGACGACTTCCAGGATGAGGTCGTCGAGGTTTCCCAGGTTGTTGCTGAGGGCGTTGCCAAAGTCGCAGATGAAGCCAGCCAGAGTTTGGTGGATCATGTCACTGGCGAAGAACAAGAGACCATTGTGCACCGATTGAAGAAGACAATTCTCAACTTGCGCGACCGCAAAGACTATTCCGACTCTGTGTCCACGCTGTCGCTTCTGATCCGACGGTATCTTCTGGTGTATTCGCACGGCATCTCCGACACCATTGAAGTTGCACAGGATGACATCAACACCAACCCCGAGGCGGATCGGGCCCTCAAGAACTTCTGGCTCTTTCTGACCTCTCTAGGCGATCGCAACCATTGGAACGAAGTTGAAAGCATGTTCAAGGTTGTTATGGAGCATGGTCGCAGTGACCCTGAATTTGACGAGCTGGTCAGGCAAATCGGCAACTTGCTCCAAGACATGTTGACGGACCCCGACTTTTTCGACCATGCCGAAGAACGCTTCAAGGAGTTGAGGGCCAAGTCGAAAGAGCTTACATCCGAGTCATCCGTCAGGGATGATCTTGATGCATTGCTTGACAAAGTCCATCAGGCCTTGCACTCAGTACTTGAAGATGCCGATATCAAAAAGGTGCTCAACACCACCAGAAGAATCCTCAAAATTCTGTCGCCTGCCCATCAATACACGAATGGGGAGCTGGTGGCGGACTCTGTCAACGTCTTCATCCCCTTGCTCGTGCAGGCTATCCAATACGTCCCAATTCCTCGCTTGGAGGTTTCAGCACCGGCAATTGACCTCCTTTTGGAGAACCTAATTTTGGAACCAGGCCGCACCGTCAACAACAGCTCCTTCCTCCCCTACAAGATCAATATATCGACCCAGAATGATGTCGAAATTCGTAAGGCCCGCTTCCGGACGACTTCAACAGTGACAACGCTGATGCGAATTACCATCTCGGGACTGTCAATTGCCGCAGAGGATCTGGGCTTTTGGCTCCGCCTTCACTCGGGAATATTGAGATTAGCCGATGCTGGCATCGCTGGATTCCACCTGGACGAGCGGGGGATCGATGTTGCCATAGATGTGGAGGTCGGAAAGGAGCGACTTGAGGACATATTGACTCTGCACAATGTCCGCGTTCGCATCCACCATCTCGACTATACGCTCCGCAAGAGCAAATTCGCCTGCCTCGCTTGGGTGCTGAAGCCGATTATACGACCAATTGTCAAGATCGCATTGGAAGCCCAGATTGCTGCCAGCATCGGCGAGTTGCTTCATTTCGCTAACAGAGAACTTCTTTTTGCCCGTGAGCGGCTCAGGGCTACCCGCATCGCCGACCCGCAGGACTTGTGGACATTCCTCAAGGCCGTGGCAGCGAGATTGGTGCCTCCGGAGGATCCAGATCTCTACACCCGAGTGGGCGTTGCGCAACCCGGCCGGGGTGTCTTCAAGGGGGTCTATGCCCCCGGCAGTCTCGTCAAAATGTGGAACGAGGAGGCGGCCCTGGCAGGCGACCGAGTGCACGAATATCAGAGAGACGGGTGGCGCAATGCAATCTTTGACATTGGCACTACAACGGTCTGACGTTGCAGTGCTGCTGGCGGGTAAAATGGCGCAGTCGCAGTCAACCGACGGAAGACTGCAGTTTGTACGAAAAACACCAGGGACAAGACGCGGCACGGAGGACAACGGTATGGAGTCAAAAACAGCATGTTTTGTGATGTATTCCTAGAGGCGATAACAGGGGAAACAGGACCTTCTACAGAAATGGCAAGTCGTTAAATCATCAAAAAGCATGTGCTTATGGCGCGAAGTGGCGGATGCTTCCGGCAGATGCGCTGCATGCTACGCTGCCAGCAAGCAGTCTGTGTGCTAGCTGTGCAGCTTCCCGAAAGCAACCAGCCGCCGGTGCAATTGTTAGCCCAGCCTACCATCGAGACAGCTTGTCAGCCTGCAATGCACAGGTCGCTGCCGCGGTTGTGTTCGCTTGACACCTCAGTCGAGCAGGAGCACAGTGACACGATCTGTGCCAAGTTCAATTCACTAGAGCTTAAACGGATCTTTGGCCTGAACAAGTTTACGTCTAGAGGGGCTCAGTTTCACAGCTTCCCTATTTACTCGGGTTACATGAATTTAATCAACCGACGTCTACAGCCACAGCCGCGTATCAAGCGCCGGAAACCGTGGAATGCGCGGGCCCAGCAAGAAGGACTCCGTGATGCCATGAGCACATGCCGGTGTTGGCTCGAGTCATCAAGCACTATGCTCCCGACGTCGAAATACCGTTACAACGCCCCTTGCAGTGCGCCACCCCGTTATTGGCGTCGCACAGCGCACCGATGGCTGCGGGTCCATCCCGAAACTTACTGGTGCTTGAATTCGGGACGTCTCTTTTGGAGGAAGGCCGTCATCCCTTCATTGAAATCGCCAAGGCTAAAGGTCGAGTAGTAAAGAGATTTCTCCATGGTCATCCCGGCGTCCAAGTGGCTATTTTCAACTGTGATGGGGTCAGCGAGTCATAATTACAGGGACCCGCCCCCTCGATCCCTAAGTGGAATCCGGAAGCCATTCCCCAAACGGAGAAAAGGGAGAGAGAGTGAGGGAACCCACCGGTGAGGACAGCCTGCTTAGCCGTCTTGATGACGGGGCCTGACATGACGGCAATGCGCTCAGCGAGCTTGAGAGCCGCTGGGACGACCTCTGCGCGCGGGAACACCTTGTTGACCACGCCCAGTCGCTCAAACTCGGCTCCGCTTGCTGAATCGCCCGTCAGGACGAACTCCATAGCCTAACAGCCGTTAGTTCAATCTATCTCTAGGGCGCAGCCAGACTAGCTCATTGGAGAGTGAGTCGATAAAGGTGAACGGGTCAAACTTTAAGTTGATCTTCGTTCTCGGCTTGACTTACCTTGTGCTTTCCAAGGGCGCGAGCCAGCCGTTGAGTTCCGCCAGCACCCGGGATGGTTCCGATCTTGATCTCAGGGAGGCCGAAGGAGGCGTCCTCAGCGGCATAGATCATGTCGCACTATCGAATGTGATGAGCACATACACACGCCCAAAGCGACTTTTCTCGCCTAGCAGCAAGACCGTGGGGGGGCTCATGTCACTTACCGCCAGGGCAATCTCGCAGCCACCGCCCAGCTTGAGGCTCGCGCATTAGCTAGGTTTTTCCAAGTTCTGGAGGGAGGAAAAGAAAGCAATTCGACCGGGGGAAGGTCGCCTTAGGGCGCCAAAACGGCCTGCCGCCCAGCCAAGACGCCAAACGCACAACGACGACGCGGAAAACGACTTACGGCAAATCCGACAACAGCCGCGATGATGGGCTTGGAGAACCTGGCAAAGGCGTCTGTTAGGTCCTTGAGGAAGGCCCTGTTGTGGGCCTCTGCCGTGGAGATCTGCACCAGCTCGTTCAGATCCATTCCGGCTGCACCATAAAACGGATTAGCTAACGTTATGGTGTCCATTAGATTAGATGAAAGGTCCGCCTGCTGGGGCCCCCGTCGAGGATTTTCATGGACGTTTCAGAGATTCAGAAACGTCGACGTTCCAACGACGGACGGAGGCGGCCCCCGCCCCGCCCTGTGTATCACGTCCGTGGGGAATCAGATGGAGATGAGATGGCAGTTGCGGTGCCTTTCAGGCTTGACTGCCGTGTGCGGCGCCGCGCCTGTTGGTGATGCGCCTGGATG
Organism: Colletotrichum horii; assembly: GCA_027406005.1. Taxonomy (NCBI): domain Eukaryota; kingdom Fungi; phylum Ascomycota; class Sordariomycetes; order Glomerellales; family Glomerellaceae; genus Colletotrichum; species Colletotrichum horii. The sequence continues at coordinate 2,185,988 of JANVYB010000001.1, read as the reverse complement.
CACGTGGTAAGGGGGCCCAGGCCAACCTGCGCGTGTTGATTGACAAGCAACTGCGGGAAACAGCAGATGCTGAGGGGGAAAAACGAAGGGGAGCGGAGGGGGCCGAGATTCAACAACGTATTAGGGGGTGTTTGTCCGTCGCACCAAGACTTCAAGATCCCAAACGGCGAACACTAGAACTTTTGGGCCCAAGGAAAATTTTGGGGAAAGAAACATGGACATGTCTCGAGTGCTGAAAGCTGGAAAACTGGACGGAAGACGAAACGTACCGCAAAAGGGTCCATCAGGGCCGCCGGTGATGACCACGGCGCGGACGGCTTCCAAGGCATCGAGATGCACCAGTGTCGCGATTATTTCGCCGATCATGACCTGAGAGAAGGCGTTTCTCTTGGCCGGGCGGTTGAATCGAACGAGGGCGACGCCCTTGTCGGCTTCCACGGTTAACTCGAGCGTTTGCAGACTGTCCATATTGGAAGAAACCTCGGGATGGCGAGAGAAGGGTGGTGGCAGCTGGGAAAAACAAGCAAAAACGTGATGAGCGAAATTGGAGAAATGGAGACAACGGACGGGTGACCGGTTGAGATTGACTTGGAATGAGAATCAAAAGCGTGGTGAACACATGGCAAGAGAGACAAAGAAGTTGGGCACTTTTCTTCTTGATACTTTTTTATTTTTTTCCCCTCGTCGTTGCTTCTTTCCCCTCACGAGGTTTTGCTTCTTCACTAACACCGAGCGCGCAGTCTAGGAGGGCCGCCCTGTTATGACCGAATTCGGCCGACCGACGAGGGTGAGGGGAAACATGGCGTCGCAGGGCCCTTTTTAGGGTCGCATCCGACTGGAGCCTCCAAAAATGCACAGGAGCAGCAGTGCGGATAATTAGAGGGCGAGTTGGGTGAGTTAGTGAGGGGGATGGAGGGCGGCCGAACACTTTGAACGGTCAAGACAGGCGTGAGGAGCCGCGAAGATCAGGGTTTACCCCGGGCGGCCGGCGACCGTCGCCCAACCGGGGAGGAGGAGACACCACCAACATCAGCACATCAACGCAACAGGGACGGGACGTGGGTTGAGAGAAAGTTGTCGAGACGGACTACAGCGCAGAGAGGACAAGGGGTGTTCAAAGTTCATGCATCGGCTGTGAATCCGCAAGCGCCTGGCAAATCCTCCACGATCGATGGTACGTACTCGAGGGAGCAATCCGTCAAGTACGAACAATGGGACTGATTGACAACAACTTTGTAAGCCCCCCCTGACGAACCCTCTCCCCCCGTCCCCTTACCCCTACCCCTACACCGGGGGATGTTCAAGGGAGCCCCTAAATCCTGACGTCCCGTCCACAAAGTCCCTTGCTACAGTCCAACTTCACCTCCTCCAAGGTCCGAGTCCGCCAGCAACAGCAAGTCCTGAGGAAACAGCTGCCGCATTGGGCGGATCTGGTCCGGATCGACCTCCGTTTTTCCCGGATTTGGAGGTCTCGTCCGGGCCAGCCCCGCCGTTCCGCACAAGTGTTCCGCACAACAGCTGCTGTTACCACGGGATGGAGACAGGGCCGCAGGCGCGTTACAACCAAATTTCTGCCCGTTTTGGGGCCCTAGATCAACCTAGTCGGTTTGGTCTACTACTTGCTCTCTACGGATACCGTGTTATGGTTATGGATACCTGCAAACTAACGGCAAATCTCCAGCACTATCCGTACTAGGCCTGTATTCGTACACGCGCTCGTAAGGGAGGCGTATTCTCGACCGTGCCCCGGTGAGCCCCTTGGCGCTCGGGGCTTTTTCTGGGTGATGGATGTAAAATGCTTCCAGGACACCTGCTGCTCGCGCCCATCATCCAGCACATCATCCCGTCATGATCCTTGGCTTTTGCGGAGTGCGGCGAAGTATCCGCTCGTCCTTTGCTGCTTTCGTTTACGGTTTGACGGTTCCCAGAAGACGTCCGATTACAAGGCCCCCCATGGTGTTGTGAGAAAGCTCCTCCGTCCTACTTACTACCTACCTAGCTCATCAGAACAGGCAGCCCGGTTCTCCACCACATCTAAAACATTTGTTCTGCACACTGCGTAGTAGGCAGGAGCTGAAAGAAGCAACGAGGCCCAGCCCTGATATCCATCCCTCGGCGTCTGGCCAGGGTGTTCTAGAAGCTGCAACCTTGTTCGTTCACGGAGCTCGACGCAGGTTTTTGGCGAAGTTGCCAAACGGGATGGAGCTGTGGTTCGGATGACAGGGCTTCTGCACGGCCTTTCGTCTTGGCATCTCGCGAGATGGCCACGCGCCTACCGGTACACACAGACGAGCAAGGCGAGACATGGCAAGGAAGTTGACATGGAGAGAACGGGGGCGTGCGGATGGGCTAAACGCAGCAGACGGATTGGGATATATCTGCCTCGCGGTTCCCACCTGTCCTCGTCGAGCTATGGTTATCCCTCGCGTCACTGGTGGGCACAATCACTCAAGAGCATCAACTTCTAGCTCTACTAATCATGGTCTCCTCGCGTTCCTTCCACTCGCTGGAAAGCCTCTCCCTGGCGGATCGAGTGCTTTTCAACCAGTTCAGCAGGGGCCCGAGTGATGTGATCCCCTACCACGTCGTCCACCACGCCTTTGAGTCCATCGCCGCGGCGCATCCCGACGTCACCGCCGTCCGACACTACGATGGCACGACAATCACATACCGCGAGCTCAACCGCCGCGCCAACATCCTCGCCAACGAGCTGAGGGGCACCCACGGCCTCAGGAAGGGAGACCGCGTCGTGCTCGTCTACTCCCGCTGCATCGAGATGGTCGTCTTCATCCTCGCCGTCCTCAAGGCCGGCGGGCAGTACGTCCCCCTCGACGGCGGCATCATCCCGGAAGACACCCTCGGCTACGACATTGCCGACTCCGGCGCCCCCGTCGTGCTGTGCCTGCCCAAGTTCAGAGAGAAGGTCCTGCGCAGCATACCTGACGACAGGCGAGACGTGGTGAGAGTCGTCGACCTCGACGCGAACAGCTGGCTGTGGAAGCACGGCAACGCGGGCCACCCCGGCGTCATTGTCAAGCCCGAGGACGGCGCCTACGTGATCTACACCTCGGGCACCACCGGCCGACCCAAGGGCGTGGATGTGAGACACGAGGGCGTTACCAACACCCTTCTAGCGGAGCCGTCGAAGCTGGGTATCCGTGTGGGAAAGAATGTGGCGCAACAGTTGAACGTCGGTTTCGATATGTGTAAGTCAAATGTCTCAAACTCTAAATTCCCACTTTCAGCTTTCATTGTTTGGCTGACGCGGCACACACACGGATAGGCGCATGGGAGATTCTGGGAACAATGATGAACGGCGGGACCCTGCACATCAGGGGCAGCGGCAACGACCTCTGGACAGATTGCTTGCAGCGCGTCGACACCGTCATCGCAACGCCCTCCGTCGTCCTCAAGCACATGCCCAATCGTGAGGATTTCCCCAACATCAGAACCATCGCCGTCGGCGGCGAGCCCTGCCCGTTGGCGCTCGCCGAACAATGGGCTCCCTACATCAAGTTCTGGAACGTCTGCGGCCCGACCGAAATCAGCATCCTCAACACGGCGCACCTCCACAAGCCCGGCAAGACGCTGTCCATCGGCAAGCCCAACCCCAACACCAACGTCTACGTCCTCGACGAGAATGAGAACCCCGTCCCCATTGGCCAGCCGGGCGTGATGTGGGCTGGCGGTCCAGGCGTGTCCAGAGGCTACCTCAACCTGCCCGAGCTAACCTCTCAAAGATATAAGCTGGATAAGTTCACTCAAGACGGGTTAGTCCAGTTGCCTCCCTCCCCCCACCGTCCCGACAACCCGGCCGAGAGAAAGCGCCACTGACATATAAAACATACAGTCGTATGATGTTCAACACCGGCGACCTGGCTCGCTGGCTGGAGGACGGCAGTCTCGAGCCCCTCGGCCGCAAGGATGACCAGGTCAAGATTTCCGGTTTCCGCGTCGAGCTCGACGGCGTCTCTCGCGCCATCGAGAAGCACTCTGCCGTGACCAAGGGCTGCGCGCTCAAGATCGAGGACCGCCTCTGGGGCTTCTACTCCGCCACCGCTCCCATCGACGAGGCCGAGCTCAAGGCCATCGTCGGCGAGGGTCAGCCGTTCTACGCTGTTCCCACGGTCTGGAAATATCTCCCGGCCATCGAGCTCACCCCCAACGGCAAGGTCGACAAGCGCGTCCTCCGCGACATCGCCGGCGGCGCCACCTCTGCTCCTCCTCTCCCGCCCATCTCCACCTCCATGTCCACGCCCCAGACCGGCTCCTCCGCCTCCTCCATCAGGACCGAGGTGGCATCGCCAACAAAGAGCGAATCCGGCTGCACCCTCGTCGACTCCCGCAACTTCACCGTCATCCCTTCCCGTGGCAGCGACCCAGACCTGGAGAAGACCGCCGCCTTCGTGGAGGAAGAAGCCGAGAAGCAGGAAGACTACGAGCTCCCCTCCAAGAACGGCTTCCACGGCTGGCGCTGGATCCGTCATCGCGGCCTGAACGCCTACCGCAAGCTGTTCGGCGTCATCTTCCTCGCCAACCTGGCCACCTTCGTCTTCCTCCTGTGGGACGCCCGCGAGAACAACTTCTCCCTGCCCCTGAACCACCTCGCCACCGCCGTCGCTGCGAACCTCCTCGGCGCCGTCCTTCTCCGCCAGGACTACGTCGTCAACTTCATCTTCTGGCTCTGCTCCCGCGTCCCAACCTCCGTGCCCCTCGCTATCCGCCGCCACTTCGCCCGCGTCTACCACAACGGCGGCGTCCACTCCGGCTGCGCCGTCTCCGCCACCGTTTGGTGGGTCATCTTCACCGGCGCCGCCACCGGCAACTTCCTCGCCTCGAACCCCCTCCACTCCGTCTCCCTCATCACCCTCGTCCTCACCTACCTCATCCTCCTCCTCCTCCTCGCCATCCTCGTCATGGCGTACCCCTCCATCCGCGGCAAGATGCACGACCAGTTCGAGTGGACGCACCGCTTCGCAGGCTGGTCCGCCCTCGCCCTCGTCTGGGCCCACGTCGTCGCCACCGCCGCCTCCTCCGCCTCCCCTACCGCCCCCCTCGGCACCACCCTCGCAAAGACCCCCGCCCTCTACCTCGTCGCCCTCACCACCCTCAGCATCGCCCTCCCCTGGATGCGCCTCCGCCGGGTCAAGGTCGTCCCGGAGCCCCTCTCCAAGCACGCCGTCCGCCTGCACTTCGACTTCACCACGCCCGGCCCCTGCACCTCCCGCGGCGTGCGCATCACCGACCGCCCCATGGTCGAGTGGCACGCCTTCGCCGCCATCCCCGAGCCCGCCGGCCGCGGCTTCTCCATCGTCGTCTCCAAGGCCGGCGACTGGACCAAGCGCATCATCGAGAACCCGCCCACCTCCATCTGGACCCGCGGCACCCCGGCGTCCGGCGTCCTCGCCGTCGCGCCCCTCTTCAAGAAGATGGTCCTCGTCGCCACCGGCTCCGGCATCGGGCCCTGCCTGCCCGTCCTCATGGAGCGCCGCGTCCCCGCCCGCGTCGTCTGGTCCACAAAGAACCCGCTCAAGACGTACGGCCAGGGCATCATGGACACCATCCTCAAGGCGGACCCGGACGCGCTCATCTGGGACACGGACCAGCTCGGCCGCCCGAACCTCGTGCAGCTCGCGTACAATGTGTACAAGGAGAGCGGCGCCGAGTGCGTCGCCATCATATCGAACGGGCCCACGACGAATAAGTTTGTGTACCAGATGGAGAGCAGAGGTATTCCTGCGTTCGGGCCCATTTGGGATTCTTAGAGCGTGCCTGGGTCTTGTTTTGGGTTTTGGCATTAATGTGCGATTAATTTGCGTGTTGAAGCATTGCGGTTGGGAGGCTGGCTGGAGTGGTTTGGGTATGCTGCCTTTTTTTGAGCGAAAACTGCTGCTGGTCTTGTCCATGTTTTCTTGTGTCTATTTTCTTTTTCTCTTCCTCGGGATTGGAAGAGTTATACCATCTACGACTGTCACTATTGTGTATAAAAAGTACTAGTGTTGTGTGGGCTACATCGGGATATGTAGTTCACACCAATCTATAAGATTCATGATAATCTTCTCCCCCCAAGTCCCTGAGAGTGATGTTGTGTCTACCGTGTCGTTGAACCCACATTCCGCTGCCCACTGCAATTGTTCTACACGCTGAGGTACGTGATTGAGTGCAGGGACCTTCGAGATAGGCCTGGGCATAAGCAGAAAGAAGTTGACTACTAACAAAGTCCTGGGGTCAAGAGCCCCGGTCAATGATAGTTCAGTTCCAGCCTGAGCGGAGTGCAAGCGTACCGAGTTTTAACGCTCGCCAGTGTCTGCTGATGTATCGACCCGGCCAACAAGGTTTACTGTGGCAGAGAGGTTCCAACTGAAAGAGGAACAAGTCGCCCAGAGAGACTGGCTGGAGAAAGGACCCGGCTAGGTTGTCGCAACGTCACTAGGTCACAGCTCTACATTCCAGGCAACGACTACGTTGAGGATTCTTCCCATAATAGGTAGATAGGAAGACGGCAAAGGTCAAGGAAAGCAGTTCGCCACGGTACCTGACATGCCGTCAAGGAGGCAGCAACCCATAAAATATGCGGACGGTACGGATCGAGCCGTTGCCAGCTTGGAAGCCCTCTACGCTGGCGCCAACCCAAATATTTCCTGAGAACACCCCGACGCAGTGTGTTGTGTGTAATCGGCGAGAAGATCCCTCGGCCGTGATGGCATTTCTTGTGTAATTCTTTCTCGGGCGGCGGCTCGGTCAAGACATTGCCCTAATGCGGCTGGATATCCCATCAACTGCTGGTGGACTACACTACATGAGGCTGCAGGGTTTGGCCAACCAGACATCCTGCGCGAGGATCGAAACTTTTTCCCAGCTAATGCGAATTTTGTGGTTTAGCAGAACTGGAGAAAATCGGAGGCATTCGCTGATCCTGAGTACTGTAGTCCACCAGCAGTTGATGGGATAGTTGTCGACCTTGGATTCTTCAACCGCCCGGGGCAGAACTTGGCGACTCCCTTTTCCTCCAGAGTCGCACATCAATATCTGAAGTTCCTCCTGGCGTGACAGTATCACACGTCGGTGAATATGGCTGGTGGATGTTTCGTTTCGGAGTTGTCGTTGTGCTTGGTGTGGTTCTAGTTCTCGACGTAAGAGCTAGACTCGGATCGCTTCTTTAGGCCAGCATCGTGCAGGACAAGCCTCGGACGGTCGGCAGCGCATTCAATCAGTTTGCTGCGAGATGTCAGATAGAGAGCTCCCAGGGTGGGAGAGATGTTTCGGCTACGAGACTTACCAATCTTGCAACAAACGTGGGGATTGATACTGCCTTGGGACAGTCAATATGCAAAGCCGAGAAATCCTCTCGAGAGAGCAAGCCCAGGAGAAATCACGTTTGAGCCTGACTTGTCAATAGTTTGTCGTAAATAACCGTAAAGTGGAGCAATCAACTGTTCAAGTAATGGCAGAAGTCTGCAAGTGCGTCCTGAATACCTAACAGATCAACAAGCGATCTCGGATGCTGGTGTTTCCAGAAGAAGACCAACGTCCCAGCTTGACACAATTTCTACAGACATGCTGTCTCTAAAAGATGATCTTCGTCTTTAGCATCATTGTGGCAGAAGGTGTTCAGCTCTGTCAGTCTTAAAATCATTGAGAGACGCGAAAAGCGATCCGGCATGTAACAATATCAGACCTCATCGTCAGTGGTGATCGTATGATCATCTTGGTCCGTTCAACACCGAAAAAGAAAGCATACGACTTCACTCGAAACAAACCTGCAGTGTAGATCACGATAAGGCCTGAATACGGTGCTTCCTCGGATTGCTCATGAATCTATTCGTTGGATTTGGTAGACGGATACACACGTTTTCGATTGGACGGCAAAAATGTAACCTCGTCTAGGATCGTCGTCGTTTCGCGTTACACTGGCAGGCCTGAGGCTATCGTAAGCGCTCTGTGGGGATTGGGTCTGTCGGATTTCGGAACCGGTAGGTCTTGTTTATCCCACCGCCCACGCCGGCCGAAGGCTGTTCTCAAGTATCCCATGGTCATTTCTGACGGCGGTAACTTCCTTTTACTTCTGTTTCTGGAGAAGACAGTCTCAGGAAGGGCATTGGTCCCAGGCCTTTTGTCTTGTAGAACTCTATCGCCCTTGATTGAACTCTCTCAGGCGGTTCATGACAGGCTGCACCCTCCACACGATACGAACCGGAACTATGTAAATACGAAAAAAAAGAACATGTTCACCTCATGGGCGGAAACCGTTGTGACAACTTTGAGGCATCGGTGTGGGGTTGATTGCGTCTGCCTGGCCGAAAATGATGCCCCCGTGCGAGCCAACAGCGATCTACGGGGGCACTAAGGTTGGAAATGTCACCTTGAACTCTGTGAGAAGTTCAATAACCGATTGTAGTATTGATATTTAGAATCTTCTGAAGGCAGAGCACCGATTCAGCAGCACGTTCTCATTCGAACTAGTGGCTGTCCCATAATTCAAGCCGTATGATCGACAGATCAACGATCAACCCAACATGCATGGCGACCTTACCATTCACAGCCACACGGGCGTCTGTCGGCGGTGTGGCCGGTTGCTACGAATGTTTTACCCAAACGGATCTCGCCGCGACGGGGGCCAGGCAATGTCAACATCATGTATCCAAGTCAGACAACAGACTCTGGAACCAGCGTCCGTCCCGTATCCTGCAGCCCGAATCCCAACGCAGTGTGATAAAACCCTACGAGGCGATAGCTGTGTCGGCTGAACTACGCAAATTCTTCCGGAAGCTCATCCTGCCGATCGTTCGGAAAAGCAAACGCGAACTGCTGATCCCATGTAGGCATAAGCTCCATACATCAGTTCACGAATGACAGTCGTATTATTCGCATTAGGCCCGAGCGGAGATAGGCAGGGAGGTGTGCACACCTTGTTGCTGACGTACGTCCTTCTCCCGCGTCTCCCACGGAATCCTGACGGGCGATTGCATCCCAAGTTGTGAAACAAGTTTGTGGATGGTGGTCTTTGGTTTTTCTGATGCAGTTTTGAGAGCTTTTCCTGTTTCCTCTCCCCCCCTCTAGCGGCCCATGCACCTAGAGCCCACAGCACACCACCACCAAGCGCCACATCCAATCCACATCCTCCACTTCATGACATATGTCAAATGGGAACAATGACAGATCATCGAACACGTTTGATCCCAGGCTGAGGCGAAAAAAAACAATAACAGTGATGCGCGCGGGCGCGGGTACGCGGAGCGGAATGCACAGCCCGGAAAGTTTCGAGAGTCAGTCTCGTTGCCTGTCAAAATAACCACGCCGTACGCGTACAGCTGTAACAGCTTGTCTTGCTTCACCCTTTTTTGTTTTTTTTCGTATCCGTCTTTTTTTCGCGGAAAATCTCCCAAACAAAAATTTTCTCTTCGTCGTGTCATTACACGCCAAACCCATCTGGCTAATCCTCTTGTACTGATCTAATCTCCCTAATCTCATCCTTTCACATGCCATCTTTTCTTTCCTTCATCCTCCCTAATCGCATCCGCTCAACTTTCCCGCATCGATTGATTCTTTGACTTGTTGCGTTCGACGCTTGAACATCGCATTTGTTTCAACATGCCTTCGCTTTCGGCTCAAGTTATGCTTGAGCCCCCTAAGAAGGCTCGGAAACCGGCGAGTCTGGCGATTGCGGAATATGACAGGGCCGGGAACCTGAAAGCCAAGTTTATCGAGTCGGCTCCGCGCGCCGGAGCTTCTCGAGTCGATATCCTGGTAAGCTTAGGAAAACAAAAAAAAAAGCTTCCATCGCCACACCCCTGATCCTTACCTCACAACAGAGTTGCGCGATGCATGTGACTAACGGTTCTTCTGTGCAGCTCCCCACGATACGAAAGAAGCCTTGGAGAAAAGTGCTTGACGTCTTCCTTCCGGACGGCTATCCTCACAGCGTGACGGATGATTATGCCGCCTACCAGATCTATGTATGTTTATTCCCCTTCCGGTTTTAGATTGCAGTTGCTCACTAGCATTCAGGACTCGTTCCAGGCGTTCGCCGGGACGATAGCCGGCATGATATCTTCACGTGCCGTATGGGAAGGTAAGCAGCTGCGGACGTCATCGGCGGCTAAACCTGCCCCATGATCTTTGGATGAAGACCAGTCCAAGTGATCCACTTGCTAGTAGGATGGACGCTAACCCATCGGACAGGTATGGGAGTTGGTGACTCCTTGGCTTCGCCCATTGGCGCTATGATGATACAGGTGATTCGCGAGTCGATGGGCAGACTCGGAACCATTGCCTTCGCTCACCTGATGGGAACGTCAATAGAGGCTGAGTGCAAGGCCTATCGCATGGCTTCCGATGTGCTGTGCAGCATTGCCTTCGTCTTGGATTGCCTATCGCCGCTGTTCCCGAGGAGCATCAGATTTCTGATTCTCTGCTGCTCAAGTATCTTGTTTGCGGCGAGTGGCGTTGCTGGAAATGCGTCGAAAAGCAGTCTGAGCGGACACTTTGCCAAGTGGAATAATCTTGGGGAACTCAACGCTGTAAGCCAACTGCCTCCAAACCTTTCGTCCATGACTAATATCCTACAGAAAGACGCAAGTCAAGAAACGGCAATTTCATTGATGGGCATGCTCGTGAGTTACAAGGATTCATGCATAGCTCCAGCATTTGCTGACTTCATTCACAGACCGGCACGCTTGTGGTTTCTTGCCTAACAACACCCACCACTACCTGGACAACACTCTTCATTCTGATCGCCATCTACCTATTCCTCAACTGGAAGGGCGTCAGAGCCGTCAAATCTCGCTCATTGAATCGACAAAGGGCGAACATTGCGTTTTCTGCGCTGCTATCCAAAGACCAAGTTCTTACGCCCGGGAAGATTTCCGAAAAGGAACTCATCTTTGAGAGACGCGGTGGCGAGGTTTTCCGATGGAACGCAGAGACGATCCTGGGACATTGCAAGTTCGGGGTGCCACTTGAGTCTATGCTCCAGGCGTTGGCGAATGGCAACCAGAACATGAGGTCTTTTCAACTTCCGACGGTGGACCTTTCCAACCTCATGGAGCTCTTCGAGAATCAGCAGTATATCATGTGGTGTCAAATATCCGAGGCTACAAATTACGACGCGGCATCCAGGATCAAGGTGTTGGTTGTGTTGAAGAATGGCGTTTCCGCCAAGTCGCAACTGAAAGCTTGGTTTCACGGGCTTTTGCTCGCTGAGCGGCTGCACGGTCTGAAGACAGCCGAGCTGAGGCGAGCTCAGCTGGGCCAACACATCATGCTGGGACACATTCAGGCGACTATGGCCCTAGCCGACGAGAAATACGAAGGGTATGCGAGGAGGTTGTCCGCTGCCGGCTGGAATCTGGAAGTCGCCGTGCTGGAGACCCGATCGGGATCTCGGATAATGCGAGAAGTTGATGATGAGGACACCCATTGAGTTTATGCAACGTTCCGAAAAGGGACAATCTAGATAGATACCTTACAGACAATGTTAGTCTTTCTTGGTCTGAAGATGACAAAAAAACAAGCACCGTGACGTCTAGCTTTGAGCTTGATTCAATCTCATGTCATTTCAAACCGTTCTAGCGTGTGCCCAGGGGTCAAAGCGTGTGGCAGGCTAACGCTAGACCCCCTACTCACATAGGGGGCGAAAAAACAGGGTTTCTACGCTAAAAAGGGGGTTTCCACCCACATCACCAAAAGTGGCATTTTTCTATGTTAACCCACTAAATTAATGACTTTTTGCGATGCAATTTTCAGCTTTAACTATATTATATGATAATAAAAATTATATTGTTATATTGCTCTTAAGTAAGGCTATTTAGCTATATATATAATATCTATATATATTATATAAGTGTAGATAGGCTGCAGAAGATTACTATATTATCACTTTCTATATTATTAATAATATGTTTATGCTTTTTTGATATTTATATTGATAGAGGCATTAGTAGAAAGTTACTCTCTATAGTACTTTAAGTACAGAAGTTATTAAAACCCTCTTTTATAGTGTAATAAATTGCTTAATGCTTTAGCTGCAGCATTAGTGTCGATATAGCGCAGAGGTTGGAAAAAATACAATACAGAAAATATATTATATTTTTATATTTTTTATAAAAATATCTATTTTTAATTAAATTTAATAGTTTTTAATATTATTTTTAGATATATAGCTATAATAAAGCAAAAAATACAGGGTTTATATAGGTTATTACATAATATTATTAAATAAATTATTTTATATATATTTAAAAGTGGGTCTGTATTTTTAGTGTATTGTATTTAACTTGAGAAGGAAAATGTTAGTGCTTTTATTATATAAGCAGTAATAACTATAGTAAACTAAGGGCTATAAAAGTGGGTCCTACTGCTAAAAATAGCGCTTTTTTTTATAGATAATTATAGTATATTTACTTTTTATAATAGCTATACTAATTGCTTAAAAATACTTACTTTAGTAGATTTAACCTTATGAGGGGATGTATTTATATTGTATTTTTTGGACAACCTCTGATATAGCGTCAGGCATAGCAGCTGGCGCTAGCAACAGCAGCAACTCAAGCTTGCTAGCGTTAACGCTATTATCAACATCTTTAAACTAACTAACTGATTTAATACTTATTATAGTATTATTGCTATCTTTATTAATAGGGTTGTTAATATTATTATTAACTTCTAGGTTGAAGTTATTATTATTATCTATATTGCTAAGTAACTCTCTAATATTAAAGTAACTAAGAGGCTTTACTATATATTTAATATAATTTTAAACTTCTTTTGATAGTAGTATAAGATTAAGATCAATCTACTATTTCAGCTTAAGTAGCTCAAACTATTATAAGTCTTTTAGGTTAAATGCTATATAGTTATAAATCTTGCTAATATAGGTAAGCTACTGCTTAAAATTCAATCTCTTTATATGCCTATCGATCTGTTAATACTAGAGGTTGTCCAAAAAATACAATACAAATTGTTAACATATAACGTCTTATTATAATAATAATAACAATATAATAATATTTTACTTACTTAAATATTCTATATAAAATAAACAAATAGACTTTTATATATATAACTTTATATAAAAGTGCTTAGTTTATTATAACCTATAACTATAATATTGATTATGTAATACGTATAGTTACATAAGCACCTTATGTAATTAGCAGTTTAGCAGGCTACATTTCAGGTTATCTTTCCCCTCCTTTTTCCCTACCTTAGGATGCAACCTGCTAATAACATCAACTAGAATCATCATAATACATTCCTTCTCTATTAATTATCTATATAAATAAATGCCTATAAATGCTGAGGATTATCACATTTTATCATAACATATCTCCATCTATAACCTTATACTATATAAGCATATATACTACACCTCTAAATACTCTTATACCTATACTAACAGGTTATAAGCCTAGCTTAGAGATAACTTCTATTCCTTCTACTTCTTTACTTTTTTCTTACTCTCCTATAAAGCTCTACCTCTACTTAAAGGTTATATATATAGAAAATCAATCCTTTAAATGCTTTTCTATTTATACTACCTTTATAGAAGCTGATATATTAGCTGGACTAGTAGTTTAGTTCTATAAGATATACTTTTTATAAATCTATATAACTAATCCTATATAAATCAATTATATCTCTATTAATTCTTCTCTAAGCAGATAGTCTCTTGCTACTGCTTTATTCAATCTATATCCCTCAGATTATCTATTTGAACTATCCTCTAGTCTACTACTAATCTAGTTTAGACCTATACTTACAGCCTAACAGACTTCTTCTCAACTGATTTATTATATAAAATACTTATCTCCTCAGTTAGACTTTAGTCTAACTGAAGAAGATATTAATTAAAGAGAAAGTTATTCAAAAAAAACTCTTCTTTTTTATAGTTAAACCTTAGACCTCTAGGTTTATAACTGTTATATAATGTTGCTATATAAACTACTATACTATATATTAATAGCTTTTATAGTTATATAACCTTACTATTATTTAACCCTCATAAGGCTTATAACTATATACTGCATTCTATAAGGCAATAATAGCTAACTTTAAGGTTGATATACCTAAGCTTATAAGCTCTGAGAATTATAAGGTATAAGCTATATATTTTAAAGCCTTCCTTATAAGCAAAGATATAACTACAGATTTAACTAAACCTAAATCTAATATTAATATAGATAAAGGTAATAAGGCTTTAAGCTATATATAATTACTCTATAAAAATAGTCCTTTAAGAGTAATTAAAAATAATAATAATGCTTTTAAAGCATAGGATTGCCTTAAATAGCTATATAAGCCTATAGGTTTTACAAATGAGTTTTTAACCTATAAAGAGTTCTTTAATACTTCTTTAGATAACTTTAAATCTATAGAAGACTATATAAATAAAATAAAAGAACTTATAGATAACTTATCTTATAACCAGCTTAAACTACTAGATTAAGTAGTTATAGCTTATATACTTAATAGCCTAAATAAGACTTATAAGGCTTTTATAACCTCTATAACTCAGTCTCTTAGAACTAACCCTACTGCTTATAACCTAAACTCTTTATATGCTAGTCTTATAGATAAGTATAAGAGAAAAGGAGGCAAAGAAGTAGTTAATAATACTATTAAGGGTAATAAGTATAATAAAAAATTAAATAAAAACCAGGAAAATAATAAAAATAATAAAAATAAAAAGAAGGATAATAATAAAATATCTAAAAAACCCTAGAAAAAACAGAAAGGTTTATACTGCAAAAATTGCAAGAAAACCAACCATTCTGAAGAAAATTACGCTTTCTTACATCCTGAAAAAGCACCTAATTAGTGGAAAAAACCTACTAATACTACTGCTAATAAGGAAAAAGAGAAAGAAGTAGTTAATATAACTACTGCTAGCAATATTACCCCTTATATATCTTTAAATAATCCTAATTCTATAGAATTAATAGATTTATCTTCTGAAAAAGAAGAAGAAGATATTATTTTTGAAAATATAGGTTATACTACTACTCCTCCTTATTATATAAATAAAAATACTAATAATCCTTCTTTAGGTTATTTAATTAACCAATCTGTTATTAAGGAACAAGGAAAAGCAAGGAGTTATAACCAAATTGAAAAAACAGTTGATTTTTATATTGATACTGCGGCTACTATATATGTAGTTAAAAACTACACTCTTTTAATAAATAAAATAAAAATAAATAAACCTATTAAATGGGGAGAAGCAAAAGAAATTACTTCTTTAATAAAGGGTGAATTAATTATATATCCTAATAATAATAAAATAATATTAAAAGATGTTTATTATATACCTGAACTAGGTATTAATTTACTTAGTCAATCTAAGTTAGATTTATTAGGTATTGCTTCTATTATATAGAAACAACCTATTTTATATAATATAAAGAAAGATTATATTATTGCTATAAGGGCAAAACGAAATAATTTATATTTCTTCTAATTTCCTACTAATAATAACAATAACTATATATATAATACTATAACTAATAAAAATATAAATAATAATAATAATAATAGCCTCCAACTCTAGCACCAACGTCTTGGTCATATTCATATACAAAGTCTTTTAAAAATAAAAGATAATACAATTTCAGATATAAATATAAATAATATAAATATAAATAATAATAATAAATTACTACCTTGCAAAGCCTGTTTTGAAGGCAAATTTATAACTAAGGTTAGTAAATCATAGGTTCATAATAAAAATCTAGATTATCTAGATTATATAGCTTCAGATTTATGTAGGCTTATAACGCCTACTACTTATGATAAATATAATTTATTTATTATCTTTATAAATAAATATACCTGATTCGTCTGGGGAAAACTACTTAAAGATAAAACTGAAGAAACTATAAGTAATGCTTTTCTTAAATTTCAAGCAGAAGTAAATAATAATAATAATAATAAAAGAATAAAAGAAATATCTACTGATAGAGGTAGAGAATTTAATAATAAACGCATTAAACCTATATATATAAGTAGTAGGATTATCCACAATATAAGACCTCCTTATATATATAAGCCTAATAGACTTATAGAGCATACTATATGCACTATAGTTAATAAAATAAGAACTATACTATATAATTCAGGTTTACCACACTACTTATAGGGTGAAGCCTTTTATGCTACTCTTTATATATATAATAGGACTCCTTATAGCTCTATTAAGTATAAAACGCCTTATGAAATAAAGAATAATATAAAACCTAATATTAATAATATAAAGGTGTGGGGTAGCATATGCTACTATAAGAATAAAGATCCTAAAATTAAAAAACTAGACGTTAGAGCATGTCAAGGTTATATAATTAATTATGGATCTAATAGGTATAAAATCTAGGATATGCAACTAAAGAGAGCTTTATAGTCTTGAGATGTTGAAGTCTTAGAAAATACCTTTATTTCTCATCATAAAGAGCTTCCTATAAGCATAAATACCTGCTTTAAGGATACTAATAGTAGTGTTATGCCTAATAATGATAGATATAATACTGCCTAAAATAGTCTACTAAGAGATATCTCTAGTCAATCTATCTCTTATAGTAATAATCCTATTATAAATAGAGATATTACTATTACTAATAACGCTCTTAAGAATCCAAGTGATAAGACTATTATTAATAGTAATAATAATATATATAATAATAATAATACTAATAATAATACTATTAATAATAGCTATAAAAATTATAGTACTATTTCACATAATGATAGCTATAGTACTAATATTAGTATGAGTATTTCACATAATGATAGTAAGAAAACTATTAGTATTAATAATAGAGAAATAAATAAAGAAAAATCTAAGTTATTAATAGAGATCCTCTCTCTATCAGAAGAAGCTAAAAAAGACTACTAATAGGTTAATAATATGGTTAATAATACTGAAAGTGCACTATTATTTACTATTCAGGACTGCTTTGCTCTTAGTATATATAAAATAAATAATAACGTTATAACTGATAATAATAGAACTGCTGGAACTAGTTTTATAGAAAAAGCTTCTTATATATTATCAGTTATTATATTAGATGAGCCTTCTAATATTAAGCAAGCCTTAAATTCTCCTTATAAAGATAATTAGATTTAGGCTATGCAATTAGAGATAAGTTAAATAGAAGATATTAATACTTAGAAAATTATATAAATACCTGATAATATTTATCTATTAGGCGGTAGATGGGTATATACTATGAAATTAAAAGATAAAATAAATAATACCTATAAATATAAAGCAAGATAGGTTGCTTAAGGTTTTAATTAATATTTAGGTATTAATTACTTAGAAACCTTTTTTACTACCTGTAGACCTGAAAGCTATAGGTTTATAGTTATATTTGCTATAAAAGAAAGCTAGATTTTATTATAATATGATGTAACTACAGCTTTTATTCACGCAGATATAGATATAGATATTTATACTGCTATACCTGCTAGTTTTATTTATAATAAAACTACTGGTAAATTAGAATTTAATTCTAATTATAACTATAAATCAAAAAATAATAAATATTGCTGTAAGCTTATTAAAGCTTTATATAGTTTAAAACAAAGTTTTAGACTATAGTATAACTATTTAAAAGGAATATTATTAAAATTGGGATTTATTGTTTTACCTTATAATAAAGCAGTATATATATTAAATAAAAATAAATATAAAGCTATAATATGTTGCTATGTAGATAATATATTACTAGCAGCTAATAATACTGCTACTAGTGATTATATATATAATAATTTAAGGCAATATATAAAAATTCAACTATTAGAAGAGCTTAATATATTTTTAGGTTGTGAGTTTGATATAAATAGGCAAAATAAGTCTATTTTTATATATCAAACTAAATATATATAAAAGATATTGAATAAATATAATAAAACTAATATAAACCTATTAATAACACCTATAAAAGATAATATAAAAATGCATATAAACAAAAGTTATGCAACTAAGGAAGAAATATTATAATTTCAACAGCAAATTGGAGCTTTGCTATATCTAGCTTTAAAAACTAGATTTAATATAGCTCTTGCAGTTAATATCTTGTTAAGATATACTACAAACCCTTCTAAAGAGCATTTCTCTGCTTTAGACTATCTATAGGGTTATTTAAATAAATATCCTAATAAAGGGATTTATTATAACTGCAATAATAATATAATTTGGGATTTAATAGGTTATTCAGACTCTAATTAGGCTGAAGACCTAGATAATAGAAAATCTACATCAGCTTATATATTTTGCTAGGGCTTATATAATATTATATCTTATAGCTCTATAAAGCAAAAAACAGTAGCTTTATCTACTTGTGAAGCTGAATATATAGCTTTAACTGAATCTATTAAAGAAGCTATTTATCTATATAATACCTATAATTTTAATCTTAAAAATCTAGGATTTAAATTAATAAATAAGCCTAAAATATTTATAGATAACATTGCAGCTAAAAAACTAGCTGAAAATCCTGAATTTCATAAAAAATCTAAGCATATTGATATAAGATATCATTTTGCTAGAGACTCTTTATTAAATAAAGATATAATGTTATTTCATATTAATACTAAATCTAATATTGCTGATATTTTAACTAAGCCTTTAGGCAAAGTTATATTTTTCACATTATTATGTATTATTTATAGTAATAATAATAAATATAATAATAATAACAATAATAACAATAATAACAATAATAATAATAATAATAATAATGATAATAATAATAATAATAATAATAATATTATTACTGAAATAACATACTAGTTTTTCTCTTAAAACTTTTACCTATAAGGTTATTTTATAAGAGTTTTTTAACTAGTTATAAACATATTATATAATATAGGAATATTTTTCTTATTTTTCCCACTGGGTTTTTAAGTTTTTTATACCTATAGCATATATATATATTAAGTGAGTAAGCTATATACTATAAATCAGCCGTATATACCTTAAGGGGGGATGTTAACATATAACATCTTATATAATAATAATAATACTTATAATAATACTTACTTACTTAAATATTCTATATAAAATAAACTAATAGACTTTAAGGTATAAAACCTTATATAAAAATACTCTATTTATTATAACCTATAACTATAATATTGATTATGTAATACGTATAGTTACATAAGCACTTTATGTAATTAGCAGTTTAGCAGGTTACGTTTCAGGTTATCTTTCCCCTCACTTTTCCCTACCTTAGGGAATAACCTGCCAACAACATCAACAGGAATCATCACAATACATCACTTCCCTTATTATTATCTATACAATTAAATGCCTATAAATGCTTAAGATTATCACCTTTTATCATAACTTAACTCCATCTATAACCCTATACTATATAGGCGCATATACCACGCCCCTGAATACGCTTATACCTGTGTTAACAGCTATTATAAAAAGTAAATATACTATAATTATCTATAAAAAAAAGCGCTATTTTTAGCAGTAGGACCCACTTTTATAGCCCTTAGTTTACTATAGTTATTACTGCTTATATAATAAAAGCACTAACATTTTCCTTCTCAAGTTAAATATAATACACTAAAAATACAGACCTACTTTTAAATATATATAAAATAATTTATTTAATAATATTATATAATAACCTATATAAACCCTGTATTTTTTGCTTTATTATAGCTATATATCTAAAAATAATATTAAAAACTATTAAATTTAATTAAAAATAGATATTTTTATAAAAAATATAAAAATATAATATATTTTCTATATTATATTTTTTCCAACCTCTGCTTAAGAGCAATATAATAATATAATTTTTATTATTATATAATATAGTTAAAGCTGAAAATTGCATTGCAAAAAGTTATTAATTTGGTGGGTTAATATAGAAAAATGCCACTTTTAGTGATGTAAGTGGAAACCCCCTTTTTAGCGTGGAAACCCTGTTTTTTCGCCCCCTACGTGAGTAGGGGGTCTAGCGTTAGCCTGCCACACGCTTTAACCCCCGGGTATCAAACACTGACAAACTGGCGCGCAACCCACACCGATCAACGCGGCCCGGGCAACTGCCGCTGATGTTGACATGCTTTTTTTGTGATGTGGCATTATTTCAAATTGCCTGAACATGATGTGGTCGTCTACTTGACGCCTGAATGAAGCATTTGCGCGCCGTGCACTGCTCTGGAGCAGAGGCTGTGCTCTCTTCGCTTTCGCGTTGTCTCTGTTGTTCTTTTTCCGCTGGGCAGAATCGCTGATCGCTGATAAGGAGAAGCTTTGAACACAATTTCGCTATCGGTAATTTGATCTTCGCCCCGTCCCGTGCTGCAATGTTCTAGAGTCCCGACATTTCGGCCTTAACTCCATGAACACCCAAGTTTCCCCCTTAAACATAGCCATTCGAACTAGAGCTTGGCGCCAATGCGCGCCATTGCGGTGCCCGTGCTGCTCTCCGTCAACATGCCACCCGGTGACCCGACTCGTTCCGGGTGTCAGTTTGCCTTGGGGTCCCGGAGCTTTGAAAAGAAAATAAATAAGGGGACCTGGGGGAAGCCCCGCTCGTATTAAATTGCGGGACCGAAGTATGGAAATGCGAACCCGAGGGGGAAAAACGCAGAGGCCATGACGACTCGCACCAGACGCACACGCATTAGACTTCTGGAACGGCTGATGTATGAGACACGTGATGGCGCTGACAACGCCCCAATGCCTTCTTGGACCCTTTCTGGGCAGTGTTCAGCTGTGATTGGCCCCTGTCTCAATCTCGGGTTCGAGTGCGCTTGTTGAGACGGTGCTGTGCATACCTTATTGCGTGAGAGCGCAAGCCACCGTGGCGGCGCCGTACTCGTAAACGCGATCCATGAAATTGCCTATCTGGTCCATGCCTCATGAATCTTGCGCTTGGATATATAGGGGGCCGAGTCCGTCCGCCAACACTCATGATGAGATGTCATGCAAACCACTAGACCTCTGATTTCTTTAGCACTCTTCTTTTCCGCGCCACGATGACGAAACAAGTTGATCTTCCCGTTCGTCCGACAGTCATCCAGAGGACCAAGTCACAGCTTCGTCGTCGCGGTGACCGCACACAAAACCCGGTGCAACTCCAGGCATTTGAATGGAACCTCCCCGCCGATCATTCCCATTGGAAGCGTTTGAGGTTGGCACTCCCAAGTCTAAGGGCTGTTGGTGTCAACAGCCTGTGGCTTCCACCTGGAAGCAAGGCAAAGGATCCGGAGAGTAATGGCTACGACATCTACGATGCGTGGGACCTGGGAGAGTTTGAGCAGAAGGGCTCAGTACCCACGAAATGGGGCACGAAGGAGGATCTGATGGAGCTAGCTGCCGAAAGCAACAAGAACGGCATCGGACTGGTGTGGGACGCGATTCACAACCATCGCGCTTATGCGGATGAGACTGAGATGGTCAAGGTCGTGGAAGTTGACCCCAAAGGTAAGGCGCCCGCACGACTCATGCACACCAGGATGCCATGCTAAACTTTGTTCCCAGATAGACGGATAGACATCACAGACACGTATGAAATTGAGGCATGGACAAAATTCAACTACAAGGCCAGAGGCGGCAAGTACAGCACATTCACATACAACAAGACGCATTTCAACGGCACCGATTGGAACCAGCAGAACAGCAAGAGATCAATCTACCGGTACGTAGAGGATGGAAAGAACTGGCACCAAGACGTCGGCACCAGCCAGGGCAATGCGGATTACCTCATGTTGGAGAACCTCGATTACACCAACCCCGAAGTCGTCAAGGAGTCAACAGAGTGGGGCCGATGGATCGTGGATGAGCTCGGTCTGAGAGGCTTCCGCGTGGATGCGGTGCAACACATCTCGTGGAATTTCATCAACGAGTGGACGAGGTACCTGCAGAAGACCAGCCGGCAAGACCTCATGTTTGTCGGCGAGTTCTGGCACGGCGACGTGCGGGTGTTGACGAAATGGATGGACAACATGCACTCGTTCTTCAGCCTATATGACGTCCCACTGATGTACCACATCGCGAGACTGTCATGGCATGAGGATCACGACTTGAGGGAGGTCTTCAAGAACACCCTGGTTGAGCAACGTCCCAACAACGCAGTGGTATGTATATCATCCAGAAGAACCATCCGATTACAGCCAGCTAACATACTTCCAGACTTTTATTCGCAATCATGATACCCAGCGTGGCCAAGCTATGGACACGCCTATTTCAGCCGCATTCATGCCGCTCGCGTATTCTCTTATCCTCCTGCGACGCGACGGACACCCCTGCGTCTTCTTTGGCGATCTCTACGGCACCGGCCTCCCTCACCTTGAGCCCTCTGTGCCAGACCTTCCGAATCTCCTCTTGGCAAGAAAGCTCTACGCCTATGGCAAGCAGAAAGACTACTTTGACAAGCACGACTGCATCGGCTGGGTAAGACAAGGAACTGAGGAGAGGCCCGATGGCCTTGCTGTTGTCATGAGCTGGACCCAGTCTCCCGAGGCCGAGTCCCAGATTTGCATGCAGGTTGGACGCGAGCACGCTGGAGAAGTGTGGACTGACGTCATGGGCCTGGAGACAGCCAATGTCATGATTGATGAGAATGGCCTGGGACTCTTCCCCTGCCAGCGAAACAGCATGGCATGCTTCGTCAATAAGGATGCTAAGGGGAGGAAGAGGTTTCCTGTTCGTTTCGACACTGACTTCAACGGCTTGCTCAACTAGAATGACAGCGTTGCAGTGAATATGTTTTCCATTACTTGTGGCCACCGCGAGTGGGCTCACATTCGGCTTTATAGATAGGGATTGGCGTATGGTTGAGATTTTATAGCGTGGCATACCATAGCGAAAACTCACAAGAAATCTTTACTCCTTGAAGTTCAAAGTCATCGGGCTGTCACGGCACGCTCTGCAGAAGTCCACGTCCAATGATAAATGTGAGTTCGGTTGAAAATCAAATGCATTTCTAAGATCTGCCCGTCTAACGAGGGTGAAATCGGAGAACTAGCCGTTTTTAACCGACTCATTGGTAGTAAGAGCCAGTACTCACCCACGTCGAATGATCATCTATATGCTCGAATTTCTCCCACTGGAACATCATCTCGCTCCTGGCGCTTTGGACTTCTTCTTGATCCGTGATAATGCCAACCTTGAAGAACAAATCCATCTGATCGGCGACCCATTTTTTGCATCCAAGTCCTCTGTCATCAAAGTCGTACTTTTCCCTCCCATGTTCGATGATTGTGTCAACAAAATCGCTGACCTTGAGTGGTTGTCGAGTGGTGAGCCGAGACACGCATTGTGCTCGGCTGTATTGTCGATCTTCTAACAGGCTAAGGACAATGTTTGCTTTGGAGCCATCGCCTCCATCACCGGCCTGGGTTCCGCTGGGCGTGCAGTCGAGCTGCATCAGACGCCAAGCGTCTGCTTCGAGAGGATTTGGTGTAACGGTAAGGTAAAACGTCCAGTGGTTGCCGCCTTTAGCAAGGGGTTCGTGGGCGACCGCGCTTGCCTCCAAGACTGAGAGGGAAAGGATCTGCTCTCGATCCTTCTTCGGAATGCACTGCACTGCCTCGAACTTCGATGGTTGAAAAGCCCAAAGCTGCTGGGTTGGAGCGGGTTCGGAAGCTACTTCGACACTGGCGTCTCGGGTTGTCGCAGCCATGTCAAAAGGTTAGGGTATTGTCGCTTGTACAAAAGCTGCGCAAGAATTCTTTTAAACTGTGAGGGCTCGTGGATAACGAGAAGCTGGGACAGCAGGAGGGAGGGAGGAAAGGGCCAAACAACTCGTGAAGACGCGGGGGTTAAGGATATCGCCTCCCCGACACATATACTGAATAGCCGCTCGGCAGGATGCATAAATACCTGATGAATTTCAGGTGGGTTTGCCAAGCTAGAGGGTCAGTACTTTGACCGTGACGACCTGTCAAGACCAACGTGACATGGGCAAGATTGCCGCGCGCTACCAAGGCCAGCCAAAAGACCCAACCAACACAACCCCATCGATGTTCAATGTCAAGCCAATGGCACGAGAGGTCATGCAGCCCACAGCAGATATCCGGTCCTTCTTTATTTTTCCTTGTGTTCTCATACCCGTTCGTTATTGTGATTATATAGAAGCACAATAATCCCATTCTCCTTTCACCGAGGTCCGACTCAGCGTTGCGTGGAGTCATTCAGCAAAGACCGATTGCCAAGATTCACCCTACCTACGTACTCTTCAAACGATCTCTGACAGATCCCTGCTAAATTTGCGTCGCTACCACTTCAACGACACAATCGCACCAAGCTTATTCAATGGCCTCGGAGGCCAAACCGAAAGAACTGGCGACCGAGACAGATGCGTTGCTTCAAGTGGAAGACAAATCATATCCGCTGGACGGTGTGGAGCTCGACTCGGTCTCAGACGACGAACTTGGCCGCCTTTTCAGAACGGCACCCGTCTTATACCAAGCTGGGAGTAACAAGGTTGTGCGGGTCTCTCAAAGTCTCGTTTTGAAGGGTGCCGGCACGGTGTCCCAGGGCGAGGGTGAAACGCAGCGCTTCGCTGCAGCCCATGGATTCCCAGTTCCTAGAGTCCATCGAGTCTTCTCCCTGGTTGGGCTGTACCCTAATTGGCCAGAGAAAGAGAGCTGGTTCATAGTCATGGATTTCGTGCCAGGAACCCTTCTTGAGAACGCTTGGCCAGACCTGGACACCGACACGCGTAAGTCCGTGGCAGTCAAGGTTGCCGAGATGATCGATCGGATGCAGTCTCTCAAAATAAGCGACATACCCCCTGGCCCTGTGGACTACGAAGAGGACAAGCCCTGGCGAGGTCCCTATTTCACCGAGTACGGGACTGGGCCTTTTCCGACTCTTCAAGATATGGAAGACTGGTACAACCATAAATTGGACGTGTGCATACGGCTCAAAAGGGCTACCGAGGAAACTCGGAGGTTCTCATTCACGGATGTAGTCCTCACTCACCAAGACATCTCGCCCCGAAATCTCATTCTGCAAGAAGGAAACCAGGACCTGTGTCTCATTGACTTTGGATTCGGAGGCATATATCCGATAGGGTTCGAGCAAGCTGCTTTGGCGAGGCAGGGGCCCGGCGAGTGGGATGAGGAATTTCGAGACATGGTCTTACCGAAGCTGTCATATCAAGGAGAAAAGGAACTGGAACAACTGGAGGATATTATGTATGGATTGACGACGGGGGCATTCTTGTAGCTATCAGTTACATGCAATGATATGATTATGGGAGTAAGGTTGCTTCTCAACGAACGAGACGTAGTACATGATCGCGCCCCAGGACGTCCACGGAGCATAGCGCTTCGAAGAGGAGGAATGCTTTGAGACGTTCAGGGGTACGTCATTATTATCATTCCTGCAGGCTTCCGGTACTAGAACGTTGTACTATTGCCTTGAATGAATACAATTAATGACGTATGAACAATTCCAGACCGCGTTTGACTTACCACCAATGATAATTGCATTTTGATTTGCCGTCTTCCTCCCTCCTCCCAACGACGTGTGTCCCGGTAGAATGTCTGCAGCATACCCCGATATCCGCATGATCAGAAGGCTTACCCGCCTCGAAGAATCTTTGTCTGGAGTCTAATCGTACTGGAGGAAAGAATAACATGGGAGACATAATATGTCTTGATTCAGTAGCGCTGGCATTGCTTACTGATCACATTCAGTGCTGACCGAGACATCTTAGGATACTTTACCCAATAATGCAGGAAATAAAATGTCATCGGGCTTATGCAGGCTGACTCTGAGATCCTTCTCACTCATGCCTCCGCTTACGACATGTATATTATCAAATATGCCACGAAAGGATAACGTCTTTGTGTCGTTGTCTCTATTTTCTTAAAGAAGATACGAATTATTACTATTCCGGGGTTCGTCAAATCTTGACTTGTCGTGATCCACAGCTGAGGTAGAGAATTAAACTTAGGTTATAGTCATTCAGCTACGGCTGGCATCGTTGAATTTGATTCCTTGAGGTGGTCAAGTGATCTTCATCATCGCTGCCAACGTCAGCTTGACAACGGATCGCAACCAAATCACTAACCGCCAGGACTCCTCAACCCCTGTCGTCTGACCCCTGCCGGTCTTCTCGCTTATTACATAGTAGAATTCATCAGTGTACGTAGGCAGCCCCATTCCCACCGGCTCTCCATTATCAGAGGCCAATAAAACCCCGGAGACCCACAGCAGGACCCGGAGACTAGAAAAAGGGGAACTTTTGGTCTCGTCGCCGTGCATCATCCTGCTGTTATCGAAACAATGCCCCGAAAAGGAAGCCGTAAAGTGAGAACGGGCTGCCTAACTTGCAAGTGAGTAATATCACTTAGTTACCTCGAATCCCGCGTCATCCGCTGTAACTGCATCTAACGCGGCTACGTCCAGAGCCCGGAGAATAAAATGCGACGAGACCAAGCCGGTCTGCGTGAGATGTTCCGCAACCGGTCGGAAATGCAACGGCTACACGGCGCTGACCCCGGCCAGACCGCAGCTTTGCCTGGCGAAGTCCCCGGACGATTTTCCGGGTTCTCTGAACGGAGCGGATTACAGGGCCATGCAGTTCTTCTCTGAGATGGTTGGCCCAAACCTACCCGGCGCTACCGACCCGTTCTTCTGGACGGACCTCGTCATGCAGTTTACCAGATTCGAGCCGGCGGTAAAGCACTCCGTTATCGCCATTAGCGCATTATATGAAGATGTAACCTTGGCGTGCCCGGAAGAAAGGGGTAGTCTGGTGAATCGACGTCTGCGGGATAACAGCCTCGCATTAGCTCATTATAACATTGCGATCAAGCATTTGCTGGTTATGGAGAACAAGGGGCTGGTGGTACTCGTCTGCCTCTTGTTCATCTGTATCGAGATCTTACAGTCGAACCGTGAAGCTGCTCTTCAGCATAGCACTCATGGGACGATAATTCTGGGCAACTCCGATGCTCTCTCCTATCGCTGGGTCAAGCAGTGGGTGCTGCCGCTGTTCCGCCGCCTCAATACCCTAAATTTCTGGTTCGGGGAAGGGCCTGATCTACCAGACCTCGAGGTCTTCAAGTGTTTAACCCCAGCTCAGTTTTCTAACTATGACGAGGCGGGAGACATGATCGATGATATCTTCAATCGGGCATTCCAGCTTCTCTGCCAAGGCTACACCTACCGAGGTGGGCTCTTGAGAGGCCAGGACCCGCCTCCGAAGTTATTGGGCCAGCAACGGAAAATCGTACAATTACTAAACGACTGGCATACGTTATTCGAGGACCTTGAGACTAGATCGATGACAACAACCAAACACTCTGCTGTGACGAAAACTAAAAAAGGGCCTTCCCGAACGTTCTCCTTAGTCCGGTACCATATCTGTCGAATCTGGTCCAACATTGCCTTTGCCTCGTCAGAAATGGTGTTCGACGAGCAGTTCGACGACTATCAGACCACAGTGGAAGAAATGCTAAAGACAGTGGAAAACCGAGCGCCAGGCCGGCAAAGCAAATTTGAGTTCGAAATGGGCTTCATCGCGCCAGTCCTGTTTCTCGTCATGAAGTGCCGATATCTCAGTCTCCGATTGCAGGCACTTCAGTGTCTCGCCGTTCTGCCGGCGCCAAGAGAAGCACTTTGGGAGAGGGATGGGATGTATGCGGTGGCACGGCGCATGGTGGAGATAGAACACGGTGTGGTTTTGGATAAGGATGGACAGATACCGCCGGGAGTCGAGCCGTTGCGTCCTGGGCTGCCTGCAAAGACCATGCGAGTGGAGCAATTCGTCACTGAGACGTTGGATATGACTGGCAGGGATGTCTTCGGCCGCGAGGTTCGTGGGACGAAGGTGATTTTCTTTATGCGTGCGGCAGACGATTCTGTCCGTCTTGTGCCCGACGTACTTCCTGGTGCTGGCGTCGAACTACCCGAGTGGTCTGTAAAATGGGCATATGATAGTGTTTCGTCGGACACAAGTGGCGGACGAGACGACTCAGATGTCATGGCTCTAACCCAGGCATATCAAAGGCTTATGGATAGCCGAAAGGAATAATTGCTGCATTATCTCCTAGGTTCATCAACACTACTTACCAATAGAAACTTTGTCTCACTGATTCCAAGTATGAGCAATCTTTGCCGTATGATACTGGTGAGGATAAGATTAAAAATGGCGGCAAAAGCGGCGTTGCCGTCTTATGCCGGTTCTTGGTCCGATATGGAGTGTGGATGTCGAAATCAAGGCTGAATGCCTGTCTTCTGAACCAATATGCAAATGTGGCTAATCCACGACACTCAAGACAAAAGGTTCACGATGGGTCTGAACAGGGGACCGCGGGGTATTATCCGGCGACCCGGAGTACGAAGTGATGCAGCCCTACTGGGCTAAATAATCCACACGTAATCTCTTTGTCTACACCATCGGATATTGTGGATCACCGCCTCCGGTTTTTGAAGATCTCCCGAGAGTGGTGTGCCGTAGGCTCCGAGACAACTCTGTGAGCTTGGCCTGACCCACCATCGTGATTGCGGGCACCTTCAGTGTTGCGTAGGCCGCATCGCAAATGACGGGTGATTATGGATGGGTGCTAGGCGGTTAGAGGCGAGATGAGGTAAGGAGGTGCCGAGCCGGATCATGTCCGCCACACGCTGCCCCTTGTTCTAACGAGCTCCGTCGTCCTGCAACATTTTAGCCACCCACGACGTCGGATCTTGCAAGTCAGAAAAGTTGGGCAAATTCAGACCTGCCATCCGGACGTGGCGCGCCACGGGAAATGGTGTAAGGGACGTCGGGTCCGACTTACCCAATCCGACAAGTCTAGATTCCGAGCAAAGACCACGTCTAAATCTGAATCGCCTTGTCTGACTCCGGCGACGAGCTAGCTTTGTTGGTCCAGCACTTCGTCTGATAGTCACTTTCGGCTGCCCGACGGAATCCGTGTCACTTTCCAGTTATTCCTCCATTCATTGGACGTCGGCCGACATCCCATCGCGTGGGATGTCCCAGCCAACATCCCCGGCTGCGCTAATGCATTAAATTTGCCCATATTTGTGATTGGAGGCGCCTCCTCGGCCTCCACTCCCCCCGCACTCCACGTGGACTCTGAATCGCACGGTTGACGTCAAAACGAGCCTGTGCCTTGGGGCCAGGGGTGCATGGGGCGGAAAGATGGGCTAAAAGAGCGCGGAAACATATGGGGTTAAAAGGCAAGTATCCTTGTCTACTCCGTGGAGCATCGGGAGTGTCGTGGGAGAATAAAACAAAAGGTCATGCCACCTCGATGGAGGGCAGCCTTTAATCCAGCAATTAGAAATACCCTCTTGACAATTAGTTTTCACGATGTTTTACTTACCTGTTATTGCTGCAGTCGTCTCCTACCTTCTTCTTGTACGAGCTCTCAGATACCGGCGCCGAGATGACATCCAGAAAAGATTCCCGTACAAGACGAGGGAGGAAATGGCGTCCATGTCGCTCTCGGATGCTGCCGCAATAATACGGGAGCTCTCAGAGCAGGAGTTCCCCACAATCTTCTACACATCAGTATCTTTTGCACTTTTCAAGGTTTGCCTTCCTGCTACTATTTACGATCATCCGAAAGACTAAATTCCAATGCAGACATACGGAATTCCAACTATTTCCAAGCTTCTTGTCGCGACCAGTCAACTCTCCGGTGACGCCACAGCCTCGAAGCGGCGTACCGATACGGGCGTCTTGATGACAGAAATCATGATGAACAAGCCCGAATGCCCTCGGAGTATTGAAGCTATTGCTCGTGTTAACTTCCTTCACGACCGCTGGCGCAAAGCTGGGAAGATCTCCAACGACGATTTGTTGTACACACTGAGCCTCTTCGCTCTCGAGCCAGTGCGCTGGACCGCCAGGTACGAGTGGCGAGATCTGACTATGCTCGAGAAGAATGCCATGGCAATGTTCTGGAGGGATTTGGGGAAGGAGATGGAGATTTCGTATGACTGCCTGGTTCCGCACATGGCCGAAAAGAACGACGCCATCGCATGGCTGGATGCTCTGCAAATCTGGAGTATCAATTATCAGGAGAAGTACATGGTCTACGCTGTTCCGAACGAGAAGCTTGCACATGCAAACGTGCACCTACTACTCCTCGATCTTCCAAAGTGGTCGCACAGCTTCGTGTTCGCCCAGCTGCGGTGTTTGATGGAGACCCAGTTGAGACATGCAATGGGGTAAGTAGTTGAAAACTGTTCTTGACTGCAACTCTTGGTAATTGACCCTCAATCTAGCTACGAGGACCCTAGCAACTTTCAATTTTCGGTTTTCAACGCTATCATGAACACGCGACGCTGGATCCTCAGGAACCTGTGTCTTCCGAGGCCCAAATGGTGGACCAACCCAATGCTCAAGGATATTGACAAGAAGACCTGCCGATACTACTTGCCGACCTATTTGGCCCATCCGTACTACGTCAAGCCCACCTTCTACTCGCGATGGGGGCCTGCCGCTATTTACAGCCGTCTCATCGGTGGCCGCCTTCCTGGAGATGAGGGTACTAAGTACCATCCTGACGGTTATCTGATTCCCGAAGTCGGACCTGATTCCCAAAGGGGTAAGGGGAAGGAGTACATGGATATGACCAAAGAACGAATCTCAAAGGCTCGGGGCTGTCCCATGGCCTTCGGAGTATGAGCCACGGCGGCTCATGTCCTCAGCGTAGGGTAAATCTGGGCTTCTCGCAACAGCCATGTCTGTCACAGAATATTTGGCCCGGCGAATCTTCTCGGAATGAAATTGTCATGTAGCGTACCTGAATAGCAAAGCATGCGAGACATGAAAACTATTATGAATGTACGACCTTTGAATTATAACAAGAGAAATTTGGTTGGCGAAAAACACAGATGTCGCTCAAGGTCTCGACTGATTTTGGTTCGAGAACCCATAGGATTGTCACACTTGGTACTTGTCGCATGGTCCGCTCAACGCTGGCAGCAGGCACAGGGCTGCGCAGCGCCAAACACTGGAGAGGTGGGTTAATCCCGTCGGGGAGGGTTCGCACATGTGCCTGTTAGTTGCTTTGAGAGTTTGGCGCCTCTGGGCCGAGGGTTAAATTTCCCCGCGAGATGGCTAGTCATCTGATGCGACTCAGCCAACCATAACGCCAAGACAGTGCTGTCGGTTTCCTAATTCAATAATTGAACTATATTTATCGTTTCTTCAGATGTGATCGTAGATCGAAGCCCGGGGCTTTGGGCGGAACAACAACCTTAAAAATGACCCACTCGGCCTCCCGACGCAACAGGCCTTTTCCCCAGGTTCGGGGCTACGATATCATTGTCCGGTAGACTGCAAACATCCGAATAGCATGGTCATGCCCCGACCACAAGACGTAATTCCAGATAATTTCAATCATCAGGTTTGCATCTCAATTTCGGTCAACTTTCGCTAGCATTTCTAGCTTTGAACCCACTGACTAAAATCTCGTCCCTGTATTCGTAACTGAGGATCGATTGTATGAGTTTCGTTGTCACTTAAAAAGCAAGGTTGGTCCCAAAAGGTGTATCCATTCTGTTTTGTAAAAATGTGATGTTTCACTGAGAAGGAAATGGTCCTTTCGACATAAAGTTGCTCCACAGGTCAACCCATTCACAGATGTCCGAGTCTTCCAGGTCGGATCAGAACCCCTCCATCTCTTGATCTCACACGCTGCAATCAACTTTCTTGTCATCGGGGGCGCCGCGTCTGCCTATACCTTTCAACTTTACAAGCACCACTTTTGATGCTCGCTGGATTCGCGCTTGTTGTGGAAGAAACACCATGCCAGCCCCAAGCGCTGCCAAGGTGATGGACAGAGTGGAAGCAACATAAACAACCCATGAACTAGTGCCTATCTCGAAGAGACCGGCGCTGAAAATGCCCTACATACATGCACGTACATGCATTGGTTAGCTCCCAGGCAATATGGCGGGAAGACTTCAATAAAAGCTACTCACAGCTGTCAAACTAGCAGGGGCGAAAACCAATGCTATGATGGCAATCAAGTTGGTCTGCGACGCTTCTTGATGTGTCATCATGTTGTTCACCTGAAATGTCACCACCTCCATAGATTAGAAATAGGCCGTATTTCTCGATAGATTACTCTTCTCAAAGGATTGCCACTCACCATATTGATCTGTACTTTGGCACGCTGTTCCAAATCCCGGGTTTGAACCTTCTTGCTCTGGTTGTACGCCACTTCAGACTCAGCAATAGCTGCCATGTGGGCTTTGAGTCTGCTGCCAGCCTTTACATCTGAGAACAACCAATCGCAGTGTTCTTTGTTGACCAACTTTCGCACTTGGAGCCATGCGTTATGCTCCGCATCAACAGCACGGCCAAGGAAGGTTATTACATTCTCGCATAAATGCAAGGTGGTCATGGTCTTCAGGGGCGTTTCTGTCTGTTGTATCTGTGTTGTTGGTAGAACACAGCTAGTTTCAAACAGCGCTCCCCGCAAGGCAAGTAAACTTGTTAAGTTCAATCAATTAATCAATTAAATATGAAGCTATTGCTAGTCAATTAAGTTAAGTTTGAGCTTCAAACTTGATTGATTGCCTTAACTCTTTTGATAGGGATTATAATATAGATTAAATGAATATTCTACTGCTGAATATCTCTGCCTTTCTCTGCTTTTCTTCATCTGCTTTTT
Source organism: Colletotrichum horii (assembly GCA_027406005.1). Taxonomy (NCBI): domain Eukaryota; kingdom Fungi; phylum Ascomycota; class Sordariomycetes; order Glomerellales; family Glomerellaceae; genus Colletotrichum; species Colletotrichum horii. Next base: position 2,153,369 of record JANVYB010000001.1, on the reverse strand, counting down.
ACTTCTAATAGAACTCCCCTTAGTAGGGTATAAATTGCTTCTTTTTGTCTATCTAGCTTTTTCTTTTTTTCTCTTAAGCTAATATTATTATAACAGACTTAATATAATATTCTCTAACTTCTTGCTTTAGCTTAAGTATTAAGTAATCCTCTTAGAGAGCTTAAAATCTACTTTTTAAAATCTTCTAAAGATCTATATTAAATTTATTATTTTACTACTGTTATCTTCTATTTCTATTATCTGTTAATATCTTTTAAATATATTATAAAGATAAAGGTATTACTAATGCTACTTTCTTTTTTACTTTATTTATCTTATGCTAGATATCTATTATACTAGCAGTTCTTTATTTAACTTCTACTTCTCTTTTAAATATTTTTAACTAACTCTTAAAGCTTAGATCTATTATATTATAACTTAAGTAAAGCAAAAACTACTTTCTATTAAACTGTTTTTTATTTAAAGATCTCTTTAAGGTTATAATAAATAATAAGGTATATATATAAAAGTTAAAACTTTAGAGAAAAAGTATAAAAGAGAGGATAAGCTAGATAGAAAGCTATAGCTAGTATTTTATTTTTTACTAGCTAGATAGTTAACTAGAAGCTAATTGCTAAGCCTACTATTATTATAATCTTAAGAGTAAGCAGATTATTCTTAATATTAAAGCAACTTTATCTGCTTTAAAACACTTCAAAAAAAACTATACTAAAGAGATTAAAATATCACTTATTAGCTTAAAAAGCTCTAAAAGACTTAATAATATTCTATATAAGAGATAGCATTTAGATTTTATTAGTTTGATAAAAGATTATACAAAAAATATCTAGAAAGCTGCTATTTGCTTTATTATAAATGCTAACTTTTTTTTTACTATCTATAAAAACCCTGCTTTTCAAAATATAATCTCTAGTATTAATATAAAGCTAGAAATATTACTATAGTCTGCTATATTAATAATTTCTAAACTTAATAGTATTTAAAAGCATTAGAAAGAAGTTATATAGCAAAAACTTCTATATACTAACTCTAAAATCTATTTAGCCTTTAATCTATAGACTTCTCTAGGCTAGTAAGCTATTATAGATATCACTATATATTTTATTACTAGAGAGAAAGGTCTCTAAATATATTTAATTGTTATAAAGAAGCAACTTAAGGCTTATAATAATATTAACTTTATAAATACTTTTAAAGAGGTTATTTAAAACTAAAGCATTACAAACTAAGTGAGAACTTTAATCTTTAATAATATAAACTTAAATAACACTTATATAATAAGTCTGATCCTTTAACTTAACCTTTCTATAAAGAAGAAGCAAAATACTTAAGCTAAAAGGATTTATTGCTTTAAGTATATCTTCAACCTTATATTAAAGGCCTTTTTATTTAATAAGAACTTTAAAAGCTTTAAGAAACAATCAGATATATATATTTTTCTATAGTAAGATAAAGCTAACCTTAAGTATTAGCAAAAAACTAGCCTTATTAGCAAGCTTTATAATATTATGAAGTTTATAAGAGCTTTGCTGCAATATATATAGAGGTTTAAGAATTTATTTTATAAGATATCAGAAAGATCTAAGCAATCTAATAATATTCTTCTCTCTCAGCAGACATTCAGAAAAGTTAAACTAATCTAAAATAATGCTATAAGATAGAACTCTATATACCTTATAATTAAGTATGCAATTCGCCTTAAAGATAAAGTAGATAGCTTCTATTCTTCTCAGAATATTAAAAATCCTATATTAACCTAAGATATCTTAACTTCTAATAACTAACTGCAGTTAATAGAGATTATAATAATCTTAAAGCTTATTTAGAAGATCACACTTTAAATATAAGGTTTCAAATAAAATAGCTTATATAGTAAACTTTAGAAGGTAATTACTGCTATAAAGTATCTTCTAAGTTACTTTAAAAGTTAGAAGACCTTCTATAATAATACTAGCAGTAGGAATTCTTAAGATCTTAAATCAGAAGAGTTATAAGCCTTTTTATAAAAAATATCTTAAAGATTCACTTAATTAGCATATTAATAAGTCTTATTATATACTTAAGCATTATAAGCATCTCAGAGACAGCTTAATAAGAGCTTTTTACTTACCTATACTTATTAAGAATATATTAACAGCATCTCTAACTTAGAAGAAATAGGCAGCAGTAGCTAGTAATACTTAAAGACTTCTATTAATAATAGATAAAAGAAGCTAGATAAATATTATACCTTAACAGAAGAGTTACCTCTATATACTGCTATATTACTTCTCTACTTTAGTTTTAATATAAAATATATAGAAAAAAACTAGCAATCTTCTTGCTAGCAGAAATAAATATCTAATGCTAAGTTAGCTCTAAAGAGATATTTCAACTAATAATATCCTTCTAAAGAAAGGGAAAGTATAAGAAATATAAACTAATGCCTAAAACCTTATAATCTAAATAACTTTAAGCAGTAGGTTTAAATAGAAGCTACTATATTTAAAGAAGAAGAGGATAATAAGAAGCTAGATAAGTTAGAGAAGTATTTAAGCCTATAGAAATAGACTAACTGCAATCCTATTAATTAGTAATTTACTTATAAAGAAAAATATCTTTGCCTAAGTAAGCTAGCATTAAGCATACTAGCAATACCTTCACAGTTATCTAACTGTGAGAAAGTATTTAATACTATATCTTTTGCTCAGACTTTATAGAGGCTAGCAATAAAAGTAGAAAGGCTAGAAATGCTGCAATATATAAGGCAATAGCATAAGAGGGGTGCAATTTCACTGCTGGGTGGGTTTGAATAGCTTCACTTAGCAATTACTTGCAATTAATTAGCAATTAATTAAGTATAGCATTGCGATGTGGCAATCAAGTTAAGTTTGAGCCTCAAACTTGATTGATTGCCTTGGGGTGGGCGCTGGTTTCGAAATCTTCCATCCAAGAAGCCGAGTTGGTGTTAGACTCGATCTTGACAATCTCGTCGTCCATCTTTCTTCGTATGGTTTCTGACGAGCGCCCGACATCTTGCATCACCAGAATGAGGAATGCCAGTGGGTTGGACCAGTCGATATCCGCGTCTGAGTCCTCGATCAATTTCATAACCCTGACGAGGTCATGACGTAGACCATCAAAGAAGAGACATGTTACAGAGCATTGTTGATGAGCAAAACGTACTCGCATGGCGAGAAATACCTCCCTCACGAGGGTATTAGGCGTAGAGTAGATGATTACTACCAGAATTTTAGCAATGATTTTCGCCATTGGTACAATTGTTCATACAGATGGATTTTGTGGCGTCGTCGTTCTCTTCTACGAACATTGTAAAAATGCCGCAAATAGAGCGCAGTAGCTTGGGGACTGATTTCGGAAGCTGCATCTTGTCCGTGATCTTTTGAAAGAGCCGGCGGCTGATGCTTAGAGGCTTCACACTACCATTGCCATACCCACCGCTTCTCTGGTCAGCATTGAGTTATTATCAAGTAAGTGTGCGTGCTAACATGATGGTGAACGATGACGAAGGATTCTTATCCCCCGCATCCGACTCAGAAGTCGCAGGTATTCTCAACTCCTAGTATAAATTTAGCTCTTTCGAAGTTGAATAAATTAGAAAACATGGTGGCTTTTTCACAGTTAAACGATTGTCAATGTCGTCGTCGTTCTCCGATTCCCAACGCACTTCTACTGGGTCTAATGATTGGTGAGCACGCGCGCACTTGAGGAACGGATCTTTTGTGTCGGTGGTCTCAGGGAATTCCTCGATTTCCTTGACGGGCTGCGTTTCTGTTTGATCAATGGCCGTTTCTGTTACAGTGAATCCCCTTTTTTTGTAATCCGGGGAACCCATACTGCCGTAATCACCGTACTGTTGAAGGAGATTAAGAACCGGAGCGGAGCCACCAGAAGAATGACGATCAGATGATATGACCTGCCCTGATATCAGAATCGTCGTAGCTCGCCAATGCGTCTACTATATAAGCAAACGAGTGAGTTTTATGGAGCACAAGCCCTGTTGGAAAATTCTCAGATCCACGGTCAACAATTCCCTTTTCCTAGACGTTCTCTCTCAGAGTCGCTCAAATACGAGGACGTTCACGACTATCGAAATGGCTGGTGGGGATCATTGGCCAGTGTCGGCATGTTGTACCACTCTGACGGTATCCCAAAACTGGCTGAAATGCTGCATATCTAATCATTGCTACGTGCAATGATGCTACTGGCTACGCATTCAATAAATGAAAGCATAGTGTCAGATCAAGAGCGGGCGAAAATGTGGTGAAACAAGAGTGCAGCTGTGCCAAGTACCATGTATGGATGTCTTCATACAACCTGCAGGAAGACTCAGCTTGAAATTGGGCATCTCAGGCTGCGATGCATTGCTGGGGACCAGACCTTTCAAAATTGACCATCGTCAAAAGAAATGCAGAGCAAGAGCGAGTCAGCTTGTCTTTTGTGAACTGCAGCGCCTGACAGTTAGTCAGAGACAGTTGGTATCCTATTAAACGCCGGATGTGGCTTAAAACCCACTTTGCCCATTTTCGCGAAAAGTGATATTAGACCCCTACTAAAGCCCTAAAATGCAACAGCATTTTTTTTAAACTCTTGCGTAAATCAACTATAACGCAGCTAATAAAAAAAAAGAGATATTTAGGTATAACTTAATATAAGGATTATTTTTTTTAACTTTATTTTAGTTATTGATCTGTGTTGAATTTTTAATTGCCTATAGAAGATAAAAACTGTTATTCTATGCTTGGATCACTATTAATAATGCTAGTGTGATTTGCTTTATTTTTATTTGATTTGACTAACTAGATATATAGGATTTTGACTAGCGCGCTTTTAGCTAGTTATAGATTTTTCAACCTAGCTAGCGCTAGGTTGTTTCAGCCTTCTAACGTCACTACTAGAAAATCTGCTCTTTAACTTACTACTGCTACTAATTGATAATAATACTAATGATAATGCTGCTAACTTTATAGATATTAATTCTAACAGCAAAAATAATAATAAGCTCTTTTTTTTGATATTTTTATTATTTCTATAGCTAATTTTAGCTTAAAGCTGGATTTATTATAAGTAATAGTTATATTTAAGCTGTTTTCTACCTAAGCCTTATTATAAGTCTTATTACAAGCCACTTTAACCTTTCCTACCCTTCTAACCTTTAATAGCGCTAAAAAACACCTTTTTTTTAGGCTTAAGCTGACTATATAGTATTTGCTGAAAGAGTGGCTTAACAGCAGTATTTTAGAGTTATATTGCTATAACTTCTTTTAGAAGCTGTAGCTTATAGGCTACATGCTAGTTGCTGCTAATCTTATTAGTAAGACCTCTCTCGATCTATTTTTATGCTTTGTTACTGCTGCTAATATTGCTAAGTAGGCTGACTATACTAATAAATGCTTTTAATAGCAGCAAATTAGTATTAGCAGCCTTCAGTAAGGTTTAAAGCAGAAGGTATTATAAACTAAGCTATACTTTAAGACCTTATTAGTAGAGATCTATACCTTCTTTGCTATACTAATCTATATATTAGTTCACTATAAATCTAACTTTAATTATTACTAGTCAACTGATCTTTGTTAGCACAGGTATAAGAGTATTCAAGGGCGTAGTATATGCGCCTATATAGTATAGGGTTATAGATGGAGATATGTTATGATAAAATGTGATAATCCTCAGCATTTATGGGCATTTATTTGTATAGATAATTGATAGAGAAGGAATGTATTATGATGATTCTAGTTGATGTTGTTGGCAGGTTGCATCCTAAGGTAGGGAAAAAGGAGGGGAAAGATAACCTGAAACGTAGCCTGCTAAACTGCTAATTACATAAGGTGCTTACATAACTATACATATTACATAATCAATATTATAGTTATAGGTTATAATAAATAGAGTATTTTTATATAAGGTTTTATACCTTAAAGTCTATTAGTTTATTTTATATAGAATATTTAAGTAAGTAAGTATTATTATAAGTATTATTATTATTATATAAGATGTTATATGTTAACATCCCCCCTTAAGGTATATACGGCTGATTTATAGTATATAGCTTACTCACTTAATATATATATATGCTATAGGTATAAAAAACTTAAAAACCCAGTGGGAAAAATAAGAAAAATATTCCTATATTATATAATATGTTTATAACTAGTTAAAAAACTCTTATAAAATAACCTTATAGGTAAAAGTTTTAAGAGAAAAACTAGTATGTTATTTCAGTAATAATATTATTATTATTATTATTATTATTATCATTATTATTATTATTATTATTATTATTATTATTGTTATTATTGTTATTATTGTTATTATTGTTATTATTGTTATTATTGTTATTATTATTATATTTATTATTATTACTATAAATAATACATAATAATGTGAAAAATATAACTTTGCCTAAAGGCTTAGTTAAAATATCAGCAATATTAGATTTAGTATTAATATGAAATAACATTATATCTTTATTTAATAAAGAGTCTCTAGCAAAATGATATCTTATATCAATATGCTTAGATTTTTTATGAAATTCAGGATTTTCAGCTAGTTTTTTAGCTGCAATGTTATCTATAAATATTTTAGGCTTATTTATTAATTTAAATCCTAGATTTTTAAGATTAAAATTATAGGTATTATATAGATAAATAGCTTCTTTAATAGATTCAGTTAAAGCTATATATTCAGCTTCACAAGTAGATAAAGCTACTGTTTTTTGCTTTATAGAGCTATAAGATATAATATTATATAAGCCCTAGCAAAATATATAAGCTGATGTAGATTTTCTATTATCTAGGTCTTCAGCCTAATTAGAGTCTGAATAACCTATTAAATCCCAAATTATATTATTATTGCAGTTATAATAAATCCCTTTATTAGGATATTTATTTAAATAACCCTATAGATAGTCTAAAGCAGAGAAATGCTCTTTAGAAGGGTTTGTAGTATATCTTAACAAGATATTAACTGCAAGAGCTATATTAAATCTAGTTTTTAAAGCTAGATATAGCAAAGCTCCAATTTGCTGTTGAAATTATAATATTTCTTCCTTAGTTGCATAACTTTTGTTTATATGCATTTTTATATTATCTTTTATAGGTGTTATTAATAGGTTTATATTAGTTTTATTATATTTATTCAATATCTTTTATATATATTTAGTTTGATATATAAAAATAGACTTATTTTGCCTATTTATATCAAACTCACAACCTAAAAATATATTAAGCTCTTCTAATAGTTGAATTTTTATATATTGCCTTAAATTATTATATATATAATCACTAGTAGCAGTATTATTAGCTGCTAGTAATATATTATCTACATAGCAACATATTATAGCTTTATATTTATTTTTATTTAATATATATACTGCTTTATTATAAGGTAAAACAATAAATCCCAATTTTAATAATATTCCTTTTAAATAGTTATACTATAGTCTAAAACTTTGTTTTAAACTATATAAAGCTTTAATAAGCTTACAGCAATATTTATTATTTTTTGATTTATAGTTATAATTAGAATTAAATTCTAATTTACCAGTAGTTTTATTATAAATAAAACTAGCAGGTATAGCAGTATAAATATCTATATCTATATCTGCGTGAATAAAAGCTGTAGTTACATCATATTATAATAAAATCTAGCTTTCTTTTATAGCAAATATAACTATAAACCTATAGCTTTCAGGTCTACAGGTAGTAAAAAAGGTTTCTAAGTAATTAATACCTAAATATTAATTAAAACCTTAAGCAACCTATCTTGCTTTATATTTATAGGTATTATTTATTTTATCTTTTAATTTCATAGTATATACCCATCTACCGCCTAATAGATAAATATTATCAGGTATTTATATAATTTTCTAAGTATTAATATCTTCTATTTAACTTATCTCTAATTGCATAGCCTAAATCTAATTATCTTTATAAGGAGAATTTAAGGCTTGCTTAATATTAGAAGGCTTATCTAATATAATAACTAATAATATATAAGAAGCTTTTTCTATAAAACTAGTTCCAGCAGTTCTATTATTATCAGTTATAACGTTATTATTTATTTTATATATACTAAGAGCAAAGCAGTCCTGAATAGTAAATAATAGTGCACTTTCAGTATTATTAACCATATTATTAACCTATTGGTAGTCTTTTTTAGCTTCTTCTGATAGAGAGAGGATCTCTATTAATAACTTAGATTTTTCTTTATTTATTTCTCTATTATTAATACTAATAGTTTTCTTACTATCATTATGTGAAATACTCATACTAGTATTAGTACTATAGCTATCATTATGTGAAATAGTACTATAATTTTTATAGCTATTATTAATAGTATTATTATTAGTATTATCATTATTATATATATTATTATTACTATTAATAATAGTCTCATCACTTAGATTCTTAAGAGCGTTATTAGTAATAGTAATATCTCTATTTATAATAGGATTATTACTATAAGAGATAGATTGACTAGAGATATCTCTTAGTAGACTATTTTAGGCAGTATTATATCTATCATTATTAGGCATAACACTACTATTAGTATCCTTAAAGCAGGTATTTATGCTTATAGGAAGCTCTTTATGATGAGAAATAAAGGTATTTTCTAAGACTTCAACATCTCAAAACCATAAAGCTCTCTTTAGTTGCATATCCTAGATTTTATACCTATTAGATCCATAATTAATTATATAACCTTAACATGCTCTAACGTCTAGTTTTTTAATTTTAGGATCTTTATTCTTATAATAGCATATGCTACCCCACACCTTTATATTATTAATATTAGGTTTTATATTATTCTTTATTTCATAAGGCGTTTTATACTTAATAGAGCTATAAGGAGTCCTATTATATATATAAAGAGTAGCATAAAAGGCTTCACCCTATAAGTAGTGTGGTAAACCTGAATTATATAGTATAGTTCTTATTTTATTAACTATAGTGCATATAGTATGCTCTATAAGTCTATTAGGCTTATATATATAAGGAGGTCTTATATTGTGGATAATCCTACTACTTATATATATAGGTTTAATGCGTTTATTATTAAATTCTCTACCTCTATCAGTAGATATTTCTTTTATTCTTTTATTATTATTATTATTATTTACTTCTGCTTGAAATTCAAGAAAAGCATTACTTATAGTTTCTTCAGTTTTATCTTTAAGTAGTTTTCCCCAGACGAATCAGGTATATTTATCTATAAAGATAATAAATAAATTATATTTATCATAAGTAGTAGGCGTTATAAGCCTACATAAATCTGAAGCTATATAATCTAGATAATCTAGATTTTTATTATGAACCTATGATTTACTAACCTTAGTTATAAATTTGCCTTCAAAACAGGCTTTGCAAGGTAGTAATTTATTATTATTATTTATATTTATATTATTTATATTTATATCTGAAATTATATTATCTTTTATTTTTAAAAGACTTTATATATAAATATGACCAAGACGTTAGTGCTAGAGTTAGAGGCTATTATTATTATTATTATTTATATTTTTATTAGTTATAGTATTATATATATAGTTATTATCATTATTAGTAGGAAATTAGAAGAAATATAAATTATTTCGTTTTGCCCCTATAGCAATAATATAATCTTTCTTTATATTATATAAAATAGGTTGTTTCTATATAATAGAAGCAATACCTAATAAATCTAACTTAGATTGACTAAGTAAATTAATACCTAGTTCAGATATATAATAAACATCTTTTAATATTATTTTATTATTATTAGGATATATAATTAATTCACCCTTTATTAAAGAAGTAATTTCTTTTGCTTCTCCCCATTTAATAGGTTTATTTATTTTTATTTTATTTATTAAAAGAGTGTGGTTTTTAACTATATATATAGTAGCCGCAGTATCAATATAAAAATCAACCGTTTTTTCAATTTAGTTATAACTCCTTGCTTTTCCTTATTCCTTAATAACAGATTAGTTAATTAAATAACCTAAGGAAGGATTATTAGTATTTTTATTTATATAATAGGGAGGAGTAGTAGTATAACTTATATTTTCAAAAATAATATCTTCTTCTTCTTTTTCAGAAGATAAATCCATTAATTCCATAGAATCAGGATTATTTAAAGATATATAAGGGGTAATATTGCTAGCAGTAGTTATATTAACTACTTCTTTCTCTTTTTCCTTATTAGCAGTAGTATTAGTAGGTTTTTTCCACCAACTAGGTGCTTTTTCAGGATGTAAGAAAGCGCAATTTTCTTCAGAATGGTTGGTTTTCTTGCAATTTTTGCAGTATAAACCTTTCTGTTTTTTCTAGGGTTTTTTAGATATTTTATTATTATCCTTCTTTTTATTTTTATTATTTCTATTACTTTCCTGGTTTTTATTTGATTTTTTATTATACTTATTACCCTTAGTAGTATTATTAACTACTTCTTTACCTCCTTTTCTCTTATACTTATCTATAAGACTAGCATATAAAGAGTCTAGGTTATAGGCAGTAGGGTTAGTCCTAAGAGACTGAGTTATAGAGGTTATAAAAGCCTTATAAGTCTCATTTAGGCTATTAAGTATATAAGCTATAACTATTTGATCTGGTAGTTTAAGCTAGTTATAAGATAAGTTATTTATAAGTTCTTTTATTTTATTTATATAGTCTTCTATAGATTTAAAGTCATCTAAGGAAGTATTAAAGAACTCTTTACAGGTTAAAAACTTATTTGTAAAACCTATAGGCTTATATAGCTGTTTAAGGTGATCCTATGCTTTAAAAGCATTATTATTATTTTTAATTACTCTTAAAGGACTATTTTTACAGAGTAATTATATATAGCTTAAAGCCTTATTACCTTTATCTATATTAATATTAGATTTAGGTTTAGTTAAATCTGTAGTTATATCTTTGCTTATAAGGAAGGCTTTAAAATATATAGCTTATACCTTATAATTCTCAGAGCTTATAAGCTTAGGTATATCAACCTTAAAGTTAGCTATTATTGCCTTATAGAATGCAGTATATAGTTATAAGCCTTATGAAGGTTAAATAATAGTAAGGTTATATAACTATAAAAGCTATTAATATATAGTATAGTAGTTTATATAGCAACATTATATAACAGTTATAAACCTAGAGGTCTAAGGTTTAACTATAAAAAAGAAGAGTTTTTTTTTTATAACTTTCTCTTTAATTAATATCTTCTTCAGTTAGACTAAAGTCTAACTGAGGAGATAAGTATCCTATATAATAAATTAGTTGAGAAGAAGTCTGTTAGGCTGTAAGTATAGGTCTAAATCAGATTAGTAGTAGACTAGAGGATAGTTTGAATAGATAATCTGAAAGATATAGATTAAATAAAGCAGTAGCAAGAGACTGTCTACTTAGAGAAAGATTAATAGAGGTATAGTTAATTTATATAGGATTAGTTATATAGATTTATAAAAAGTGTATCTTATAGAACCAAACTACTAGTCTAGCTAGTATATTAGCTTCTATAAAAGTAGTATAAATAGAAAAGCATTTAAAGGATTGATTTTCTATATATATAACCTTTAAGTAGAGGTAGAGCTTTATAGGAGAGTAAGAAAAAAGTAAAGAAGTAGAAGGAATAGAAGTTATCTCTAAGCTGAGCTTATAACCTGTTAGCATAGGTATAAGAGTATTTAGGGGTGTAGTATATATACTTATATAGTATAAGGTTATAAATAGAGATATATTATGATAAAATGTGATAATCCTCAGCATTTATAGGCATTTATTTATATAGATAATTGATAGAGAAGGAATGTATTATGATGATTCTGGTTGATGTTGTTGGCAGGTTGCATCCTAAAGTAGGGAAAAAAGAGGGGAAAGATAACCTGAAATGTAGCCTACTAAACTGCTAATTATATAAGGTGCTTATGTAACTATATGTATTACATAATCAATATTATAGTTATAGGTTATAATAAACTAAGCACTTTTATATAAAGTTATATATATAAAAGTCTATTTGTTTATTTTATATAGAATATTTAAGTAAGTAAAATATTATTATATTGTTATTATTATTATAATAAGACGTTATATGTTAACAATCTTTTATGCTCTACTTATAATATCGCTAAGTAGCTTTTTTATAACTGCTTTACTACTTTATATTTTAACTTCTGCTTATAGAACTTAGATATACTTAACCTCTTTATAGAGATCTAACAGAAGGTTAAGCTATAGTTAACTTAGATATAAGAGATATCTCTATAGCTATAAAACTTTAGTATTATTATTGTTATTAATAAATATATAATCTACTTTTAGAGAAGGTTTTATAATATTATTAAGATGTTTAAAAAGCCTATTAAAGTTAGGTTTAAACTGTAAGTAGCAGCTTAGTAAGGCTACTTCCTCTTATAGATCTTTTATATACATAATAACCTATTATTAACTTTAGAGGCTGCTGCTGCTAAAAAGAGCCCTCTTAGCGTTAACTTTATCCTTCTGCTAGAGGCTTAAGTTTAAGCCTCAGTAGAGGCAGTATAAGGTTTTGCCTCTCTTGCAGAGAAAAAAGTGCTGCAGAAGCTGCTAGTAGCTAAGTAACTAGCACCTACTTAAGCTGTTGTTATCGCCCTATTATAACGCTTACTTACTTACTATTTCTAGCTAGAGGCTGCTACTGCTTACTACTATATTTTTATTAATAACTTATTTACTACTATTAACTTTATATATTACTTATATTAACTACAGCTATCTGTTGCTGCTATTAGTATTGCTAAGCTAAACTCTAAGGTTATTAAGCTACTTAAGCAGCTATAAGCTAATAATAAAAAGAGTAACTATATCTCTTAAGGCTACTTATATATATACTTTATCTCAAACAGCAAGGCTTACTAATTTGTATTTAAGGATAATGCTATTATGCTTCTGATCAGCAGTATATTTAATAGCAGAGAGATTGCCACTTTATGCTGATATAAGCATCTTTTAGCTATATTAACTTCAGTTAGAATATTATAAATATCTTTTTAGATTAACTTTACTATTAGCCTTACTAGCTTATATATTAATACTACTAGTTAATTTAAGTAGAAGCTATCTATTATTACTATTACTATTAAATAACTACTTATATCTACTCTAATTAATATATATAACTATAGTATAAATAGCATTAATATTAGTAATTAATATAGGGCTAACTGTAGAGATATTGCTATATATTGCAGCTGCTGTAGCAGCTAGCAGCTTATAGCTTTTAATTTTTTATTAAATATATTAACTGCTAGCAAAGCATTTTAAGGTAATATTTACTAACTTTTATATACCTATAGAGGTTATATTTACTAATATATACTTACTCTATAAAGCTTTAAACTTATATTATAAAAAGCTTTCTGCTATATTCTATTATAAACTCTATAAGCAATTAGTAGCTAAATTTGGAGGTATTGCGTTTAGAGAGAGGTCTTCCTCAACTGTCCAGCTTATTAAAAGTAGGCTATATAATTTCAGACAGCGCAAGAGAGAACAGAAGTGCTAAGCATATATAAAGCATTTCAGAAGGACTGTATTAGGAGAGACTGATAGGAATATAGCACTAGCATGCTGTATATATTAGGGCTGTCTTTAGTGCAATATGCTTTTCTGCTGTTAAGGCGACTGCTAGGTGAAATGGTATAGTGTTGAGCCCTAAACGTCAGCATTACTAGAAGGGATATATAGAGCGAAATTTAGGTTAGAACCCCCTTATCGACTATATACCTCGTGTGGAGTCAGTCATAAATCAAATTACGCAATTAGCCAGTTTCAGTTTGAGCCACATCCAGCGTTTAATGGGATAGTAAGACGCCATGGACACAGCTCGAAAAGTACAGGGGATTTCAAGGAAAGAACAGCGGGAAAATTCCTTTCCGTGGATTCCAATCCAGAAAGTGAGCGCGCATCAACACTGACGCTACACAAAGAAGAAATATTCATTTGGAGATAAGGCTGTGTACATCTCTGGGCAATGTGACGACAAAATGGGCGGATTGGTACTCATGTGATTGATGCAGAAATCAGTCTTGGTACTTATGATTGTTCAGGCAGCGCTCTCAGCGCATTGACCATCCAAATACTTTCATCATGTTCTCATGTTCTATGAACTACAAAACCCTAAACAATCGCTAGACCCATTGAATACCCTGCAATTCGCACCACCAATCGCCCTTGTTCTCGTAGTAATCGAACTCGGACTTTCCATAAAGGTCCTTTTCTGCGTTGTCGACAGTGCAAACGTTCAGATTGAAGTTACATGGCATCATTGGCTCGAACAAAACGCCGTTCGGTGACACCGACTCCCAAGGGTTGGTCAGCTGCTCGTAGTCGTGTGTGTCGAAGCAGGTCGTGGGCCCGAGGAAGATGTCCTCTTTAGTCAGGCCGTATGTTTCTTGCAGCTTGGATGCGAGGCGATATTCGGGTACGAAGTCGTCGCTGCCCTTCTTCTGCAGCCGGTACTTGGTCCACAGGCCGTTGGGCTGCTGCTGGCAGTAGAATGCGCTCCTGTAGTCCTTGTAGTAATCGTTGGGATCGCAGTCCGTCAGATTGTAGACCCGGAAGATGAAGACGTTCTGGGCTTGCAGAATCAGGCCCATGGCGTTGATGCTGACGGTCTTGTACATCCAGTTCTCGACGTCGTCTTGTGTGAAGTTCTTGTTGCGGACGAGGTAGTTGCCGCCGTGGAGGACGGTGTTGATGCCCCACTTGGTATCGTTGATGGGTGCGTCGATGATGTTTTGGGCGTATTGGCCGATGGATTTCTTGTACTCATCCAACTTGGTGCCCATCTGGTCTCCAATGGCGGTCCACCTGACGAATTCCTTGTCTGCGCTCGGCGCCAGCATCATACCGCTCACGATGATGTTGTTTCCTTGTACTGCTGAGGCGATACCACCCTGAACAGCTCCGAACACTGCAGTGGTCGGGAAAGCGTTAAGGATACCGTTCATCCACGCAATGGCCATCTTCCATCCCGTGACGTTGTCCTTTGGCTTCGGCCATAGTTCGGTGACCATCTTGGAAAGCCTCATGCCCAAGATAGCTGCTGTGTATGTCACAGCGAGATTAAGGTTGTTGACATAGTTGTTCCATCCCTGGATGCCCATGAGCGCATACCTGGGTATCGTTAGCGGAAGTCGACGATGATGAGGCTCAAGAAGATGAAACGTACCAGCCAGGAAGTTGGACAGGGGAGCATGGCTGTCCAGCGTTGCACCATTCATTAACGCCACAAAAGAAGTTGGGTGCGCCGAGGTAGGCCCCCAGTGCCTGGATGTTGTTGCTGGGGCACTGGATGTAATGCAGCGAGGCATTCGCCAAAAAGCCGTCGACATCTTCTTCTATCCATGTTTCGTTGGAAAGTGCCTTTGTTTCGCAGGTTGCCTGCCTGGTATCTAGGATCGTAGGTAGGGGGAGGCTGATGTCGTTGTTGCTGACAGGGACTGGTGTGGCAACGGTCTTTGACATTAACAACGCGACACACGTCGCGATTATATGTTGGTAACGCATGATGAGCAGCGAAATAAAACAAAAGAGGCGCTAGCACAACGATCAAAACCAAACCGCGACTGGGCATATGGAACTGTGAACGACCGACTGCAGATGAACGAGGAGCTCGGAAGAATCATCAAGGTTTCCCTCGACGATGATATATTTCTCTGGGTTGTCTGGCACACACCCGGCTTATGGCGGCAAATACAGCGGCTATCGTGACCACCATCCGAAGTGCGGTCCAGTCAGATAAGGGGGGATTGCGCAATCGGCAAGGTCCATTCAACCATATCTCTAATGACTCTGGGAACATATTAAGAGTAATTGGTAAGGGACGGATGTGTGGAGAGATATCCCACGCCGAACCGGATGTCCGCTCTCGCGTGATAGCTTGCCAATGGACCATTTTGGCCAATAGGAACACAACGGTTTGCGGAAAACCAGCGAGATAGGGGAGTTGCGAGACGGTAGTCGGCCGGGCCCGGGCCCGAGGCCCGAATCCCGGCCTGAATCCCGCCTTTACGTAAGGGATCGGCCACACCACTTTGTAGCCAGGCGCGCCCAGCGCTCATAGCTAGATTAATCAAGCCACTTCACGCAGGTTATAAGCCCTCTAAATACTTAAATCTATCTGCTAGATAGTGAGGTTATTCTTAAGTAGCTATTAAGACTTTAACCTCACTATCTAGCAATTGCTATAAAGCAATTAATAGATTATTAAGCTGCTAGAAGTTTGCTTCTAAGTAGAGATTGCAGTTATTATAATATATATTCCCTGCTTATAAAATCTCTTCAGCTTTTAAGCTGCTTAAGTTAATAATTATTTAATAATTACTATAGTTATATAGTAATAACTGCTTAATAACTATTTAATAATATTTTGCAACTGCTATTTAAACTTTATTTAAACTGCTAAATTAATTAACTAAATTAATATATCTTTATTTAGAAATCTAACTTTATCTTCTTCTAGCTCTACTAAAAAAAAATTATCTTAATTAGATCTTTTTAGTTTTTCTTTTTTTTTTACTAACCTTATAGCTAAAGCAGCTGTATAAAAAGCAGCTAGCAAAAAACTAAATTAAGGAACTTTAGCTTATAATGCTATCCTTAAGCTGACTAAAGCTATAAGCTTTCAGCTTTAAGAGATTAATCTTAAGAATATCTTTAAAGTGATAAAATTGCTCTTTTACTTAATAAATAATAATATTTTAGATAGATATAATAAGAATATAGTTTTTAAAGCAGATAAAGAAGCAGCAGTTAAGAATTTAAACTTATTTAGTGATTTTATATTTATAGGATTTATGCTTATTAGATAATTACTTATAGAGAAGATCTAATATAAACTTTTAAAAGAAATAATTAATAATAGATTATCTATTATAGCGTCAGCTTTTTAGATCTTTATTAAAGCTAGAAAATATATCTAAAAGTTTAATAAGCTAGCTGTAAGCAAAGTCTATAATAATTAGAATAAAATAACTAAAGTTAACTATAGTAATACTAAAGACTTTATATAAAACCTTTATTTAACTTTCTATAAGTTAAATAGGTTTAGTATAGGCTTATTAACTACAGCTTTTATTTATAGATTTATTTAAAGTTTCAAAAGATTTAATTAAGCTAAAGCTAATACTATAGAGAATAACTTTATTATAAAAATCTAAAGCTGTAATAATCTTTTATATAAACTTAAAGGTTTAAGCAAAAAGGAACAGTATAAATAAGCCTCTTAAGGCATTAAGGCACCTTTAACTAAAAAGAAGTATGCTGCTAAAAAGCAAGCCTAACTATTTAAGTTTGCAAACAACAGAAAGTTATAGCAATAAGATTTCTATATCTTATATAACTTTAAGCATCTAAAGAATCTATATAGATGCAAGATATACTTTTGCTACTATAAGAAGGCTTCTCTATACCTTATTCTCTGCAATAAATGCTCTTTAAAGCATTATAAATATTATACTATAAAGTTTAATAAGTTTAAATACTTAAACATACTATAAATAACTATATAAGCAATAATATAAAGATCTACCTCAGTTTTTGCTTTAAAAGGTTATATTCAAAATAGTATCTTTAGAAACTCTAGTATTAAAATAAGTATTAACTATTAATTTGAGGTATATATAAATATCTTAACAGCTTAAGCTTAGAAGAGAACCCTTCTACTGTTCCTAGTAGATAACTTCAAAATATCTAATCTATACTTTGATATTTAACTTCTCACTAGAGATCTATATAAAGCTAACTATATATAGAGAATTAAAAAGCAAATAATAAAGATATCTAAACCCTCTATTTGTTACTCTGCTAGTCAGACTATAGAAATAGAAACTAACAGTTTCTTTATATATAGTACTGTTAAGAAAGTTAATAAAAAAGAAAATAACAGCTAAAAAGCATAACTAAACTAATATATTATATCTATAACTTCTATCAAAAGGACAGACTCCTTCATGCTAGATACTAGCACTAGCAGACATATCCTCAATAATTTCTCTATCTTTGAAGAACTCTAAGATCTCCCTTAAAGATTAACTATAAACTATATAGGCAGAAAGAACTAAATTAGCTAGGCTGTTAGCATAGCTAAAGTGATTGCTACTAAGCTAAGCAGTAAAAAGACCACTTTCTAACTATATAATGCTCTCTATAAACCTCATAATGCAGTATAAATTATTAGTATTAATCTTCTTCAGAAGATAAGCATCTATTTTAATAGTTTAAATAATACTTTAGTTTATAAAGATATATCTAAAGCTGTTGCTAACTTCAAATAGAATATATAAGTTCCCTAGCTTTAGATCTATCCCTCTAATTAAGATAATAATTTCAGCTCTTTTAAGCTAAATTACTAAACTTTTCATGCTTATTTAGAATATCTATCTAGAGAGGTAACTATTGCTACTATAAGAGATACTAATATAAAGCTCTTTAGAATACCTCTTATAAGATATAAATATTATATCTACCTTATAGCAAAGTTAATATAATAACTTAGTAATAAATAATAAAAACCTTTAACTTAAGCCTTTTAAAAGCTTTAAATTAACTTCTTAGAACTAACACTATAAAGCTTTAAAGGTATTATTTATAGCCTCTATATTATTAAAGCCTTCTCAACTTATAAATAGTTCTAAATATTTAAATTAAAGAAAGATGCAGCTATCTAGCTATAAAGCTAGTTTCTAAAAAAGATTGCAGCAACTAATAATATTATTCACTTCTCTAAAGTTATTATAGATAATAATATAGCTCTTCTTAAAGTGATAGAACCTTTTGCTTAAAAATAAGGCTTCTATTTAGAAATAGCAGCTTTAAACTGTTATTAGTAGAATAAAGAGGCAGAAAGATCTAGTAAAGCTATATAGCAAAAGGCATAAGCAATATATATTAAAGCTAGTCTTTTTGAATCTTTCTAGCTCTAGTTAATAAAGACTTCTATAGAAGTTAGCAATCTGCTGTCTAACAGTAAGGGTAATATCAGCTTCTATAAGAAGCTGGCAAATGCTTTTAATATATCTCTCTCTATAAGAAAACTATATATATGCTATCTCTGCTGCTAAAGCTGCTAAACCTATATCTATATTTACTTAAATAGCTATCTATATATAAAAGAACAAAAGATAAAGCTTAAAGCTAAACTTAAAAGATTTATAAGATATAATAGCCTCTATAGCAATATTTTCTATATACTTATAAAAAGAACTAATAGTATTTAGCAGGTGAGAGATATAATATTTAAGAAAGATGAAGAAAAGCTTTTTCTAGTTGAATTTAATAACTTATAGCTAAGAGAAGAAGTTAAACTAGAGATATATAAGTATAGTAATAAACTTCTAACTACTACTTATAAAGCTGAGATTCAGCTTTATAGATACTACTAGCTATATATTAGTTCTGCTAAATAAAAATAATAAGAAGAGGAGATAAGTAATTTATACTTAAAAGAAGCCTAGGAAATAGAAGGTAATAATGAATAAGAATGAGAAGATAAACTTCCTTAAGAAGAAGTTAGCAGTAAAAGAGGTAGATTACTAACTTTAAAACTAAAACCTTATATATTAGTGTATAATACTAGCACTATAAATATATAAGTATAATTAACACTAAAAGAAGATTCTCTTCTATAATAATATTCTCTTGCTACTCCTCTAAATTATAGTTTTCCTGCTATATCACTACAGCTAAGATCCCTTATTAGTTCCTTTTAAGCTTCTCACCTAATATAAAGAAAACTAAAGAGAAGACTAAAAGGCAGTAGTAGAGGTTCTATTCTTATAAGATCACTAAGAGCAGATTCTACTTTATCTAGTTAAACCACTTAGTCCTTTAGAACTTAAGTACTATATAATGCTAAAAAGTTTAATAGAGAATTTAATAAGATAGAAACTATAGAAATTAATCTAGTTAATAATAAAATAAACTGAGAATTAGTTATATTTGCCTTCTCAGCATTTAATCTATTATAGGCCTTTAGCTTAGAGATTCACTTGCCTATAACTTTTAAAAAATAGAAAGCAATAGAAGAAGAACTTCTAAAGTTAGCTATTTTTAAAGCTATAAAGACTTAAGTTAATAGCCTAAAAAGGATAGAGTGCTAGTAGCTTAAAGAGCTTTTAGACAGCTTTAAATATCTTCTAGGCAAATAGATATATAACAAAAAGATTATAGCAGATAGATAACTTAATAAAGTTAGAGCAAGATAAATTATCTATAGCAACTTTCAAAATAAGAATAATAAAACAGTTTATACTACAGTTGCTAATCTTATTGCTCTGCAAATCTTTCTGCTGATTATAGCACTTAAAGATCTAGAACTTTACTAAGTTGATATAGTTATAGCCTTTCTAAATGTCCTTATAAGAGATTAAAATATCTTTATTATATAACCTTATAGATTTAATAATAAAACTAGCTGGTTTTATAGATTAAAGAAAGCTCTCTATAGATTATAAAAATTACTTTTTCTCTAGTATAAGTAAATTATTGCTATTTTTAAATAATTAGGTTTCTATTTACTCTTAAAAGAACTTTATATTCTTATTAATAAAAATAGCGTTATAATATTGCTTTATATTAATAATATGCTTATTACTGCACTTAATATTAAGTAAGTTAATAACTTTAAAGATAACTTATGCAACTTCTTTTAAATTAAGGATTTAAGTGAGGTATAACAGTTTCTTAAGTTTAAGATTACTTGCTACTAAAAAACAAAATAACTTTAGATCTTACAGGCTAAATATATTAATAATATACTGATAGAAAAAGGTATTATTAGATATAACTAAGTCTCTTACCCTCTTAGCAATACTTAGCTGCTAGAGATTACAGAATAATATAAAACGCCTGTTGAGATATATAAATATTAAAGCAATCTAAGTAAGTTATAATAGATTGCAAATAGTATATAACTAGATATCTCTATACCTATAAGTAAAACTACTAAAGATTAATAATATACTTCTAAAAAGCATAATAAACTGCTGAGATTAATATAGAAATATCTCTATAGCTTATAATCTTTAGCATTCTGCTTTAGCAGCTTAAGTTACTCTATTAATAACCTTAAATTGTTAGTTTACTATAATATTAGTTAGTTAGATTGCAAAAGATCTAGTAAGTTAACAGCTAGTTATATAGTTATAAGTAGAGAAGCACTAATTACTTAGAAGTTAGCATTATAATTATTTATAGCTATATTAACTTATAAGGCTGAGTAGATAAATCTTATGCTTAAAGAGAAAGCTTTACTATATATTATAGATCTCTTCAAAAGGTTAGATATCTCTATTTAATTACCCTTTTAGATATATATAGATTCTATAAATGCTCTTAATAATTGCCTATTAGCAGAGGTTGTCCAAAAAATACAATATAAATACATCCTCTCATAAGGTTAAATCTACTAAAGTAAGTATTTTTAAGCAATTAGTATAGCTATTATAAAAAGTAAATATACTATAATTATCTATGAAAAAAGCGCTATTTTTAGCAGTAGGACCCACTTTTATAGCCCTTAGTTTACTATAGTTATTACTGCTTATATAATAAAAGCACTAACATTTTCCTTCTCAAGTTAAATACAATACACTAAAAATACAGACCCACTTTTAAATATATATAAAATAATTTATTTAATAATATTATGTAATAACCTATATAAACCCTGTATTTTTTGCTTTATTATAGCTATATATCTAAAAATAATATTAAAAACTATTAAATTTAATTAAAAATAGATATTTTTATAAAAAATACAAAAATACAATATATTTTCTGTATTGTATTTTTTCCAACCTCTGCCTATTAGGCAGATAGTTGCTTAAACTATACTATATTAAGATTAAACATCACTAAATTATTAATAATATTAGCAATAGAGACTTTAAGATTAACTATATTTCAACTTATAAGATAGTTACTAATAGCTTCACTAAACTGCTAATAGCAGAGAAGTATTGCAACTTTATTAGAATGCTAAGTTTATTTAAACTACTTATAACTAATAATAAGTCTTAATCTAAAGATAATATCTTAGAATTTAAACTTAATTAAATCTTTTCTATTTATTTATTTCTTTTATATATAACAACTTTAATCCTTTATGTTTTGCTAACTAATTAACTTTTACAGTTAGACTTTATATCATTTTAATCGCCTCAATTTGCTCTTCTTAATAGTTAAATTGCTAACTATAAAACTCTTCTATATAAGAAGTTACTTAGAAATAAAGGCTTAAAAAGCAATTAAAAACTTTAACTTTATGAAGTTATAAGTTTATTACTAAGTTAGATATCTTAGTTAGTATTTCTCTTAATTAATAATATATTAATATTAATACTAACTGCTAAAAAATATATTAATTTAAGTTTAACTTTACTAAATTTAATTAAATATTAAAAGCATAAGTTAAAATAAAAGCAAAAAGAAAACTAGATATTATAGCATTTTCTAATAATTATTCTAGTTAATTAAATTTATGCTGATATAGAATAAGCATTTTAGAACTAACTCTTATAAGAACTTATAAACTCTGCTTATTTTAAAATATTAAGTTTAACTATAGAGATATAATTCTAATATTAATTTATTAGTATTAAGAAGTAATTAGATTTAATTGCTATAAGCTTAATTTAAACTTAAAACTTTAAAGTTAAGTTGCTAGCTTTTTTAATTTAAATCTATATAATCTAAAAGTAGCTAAACTACTATACTATATAGCTTAAGTTTATATTAAAGTTGCTTTAAGTTTAATAAAAGTTTTATATAGTAATTAGATATATAAAAAAAGTAAAAAAGTTAGAAATATTTTAAAAAACAATATAAAATAATAAAGACAATATAATATAAAAGAAATAAAACAAAAAGGCAGAAACAAACTATATAGTTATATAACGATTTGGATTACTGCTTTAGGATAGAAATAGCTTCACAGGGGCGCTAGGGAAGTGTCGGCCGAAAAGGAGGTGCGAGACGGTAGTCAGCCAGGCCCAGGCCCGAGGCCTGAATCCCAGCCCGAATCCCGCCTTTACGTAAGGGATCAGCCACACCACTTTGTAGCCAGGCGCGCCTGGCGCTTGTAGCTAGATTAATCAAGCCACTTCACGCAGGAGTTGGCATTTGTCCCAAACGGAGTTATCAGCTTGGCAAGCGAAGGATCTGAGTCGTAAGAATGAAGCTTATCTCATCTGAGTGTCAGCCCTAATGTTGCGAAGGCAGGTCCTTCGCTGTTGCTGATGAGAACTACGCAGAGAGAGTAAATGATCTCAATATTTTCGCTATATTGATTTAGGGCGTGATAAGGTCGCTTCGCGGTAGAGGCCGCATGATTTGCCGGGGTACCCTAATTATAGGAAGCTAGGGGTCGGCGGCGATGGAAGCCGCAACTCCAGTTGTTGGTTGAGCAGCGAATGAGGGCTCAGCTGACGTCCCCATACGGGGAAAAAGTTCCCAGAAGGAATGGACACGGGAAGGATTTGACGTTGACGGAATCTGAAGCTCGAGCACGCGATTGCAGCGTTACGTTGAGGTCGTTTGTGGTGCAGAGGAATTAAAGTAATTGAGTCAGTGTGTTGAAGTATAAAATATGAGGGCTCTGGGTCTTTCCTAGCGAAAGTTTCCCAGCCTGGAACGGATCGTCCGTGAGATCTCCACGTCCTTCGGCAACACCGATCTTGCGCCATACTCGCGGGTTATCTCGTCCCAACCCGCAGAGAGTGGTTTATCAACACCTTGGTGTAAATGATCATGCATCGTGTCTTTGGAATCATTGATAACAGCGGGCGAAGGACCTCAATAGTTGTTCGCAGACAAGCCTCTCATTCCCAGCTTCAAACACGCTCATTTGGCGTTCTTAATATCGACCATGTTTCTTAGACTCTTTGTCCTCTTGTGTGCGCTCGCACTAGGCACACTTGCCGATAGACATCACTTTTGCTGGTGCAACAGCGAGCAAGTACCAGACCACGACCTCTGCTTAACGCAAGCCGCTTGCAACAAATATCCGCAAGACAAGTTCTTCTGCGTGCACTACGGCGACCCGAATGCGCCAACAATTTCCAAGATGAACTTTAAGAAGCAAGAGTGCTACGGCACGCGCGCATGGCCCATCATCCCGCACCCTTTTCTCGGAGGCAACGAGTTTGAAGATGCGTGTTACGCTGCCGCGGCAGATCCCGCCGTCATCAATGCTTGCGGCATCTCACCGGGAACACGAACAAAAATCAAATCTCGTTGTTCTTATGGATTTGACTAAGCTTTAATGTACAAGGTAAGCTACTTCCGCAATGACCTGAGCGCGACCCATACTCGCGGAGTGTTCCGTGGCTAATATTCACCACTCAGATACCCCACATCGCCAAAACGGTCAGAAAGCGGCCGATGATTGGCGTGGCATTTATGAGCAGCGGCTGGACGCGGTTTGGCACTCCACGCGCTATAGCGCCTTTGCAAAATGGTTACATGAAGGCTCGTACGCTGCAGTCTGCTAAAAGGCTCCTGCGGAGGAAAACAGCACTGTGAAAAGGAGGATGTAATGGCGGTGCAACACCGGGCTTGTAACTGGTTTAGTGATTCGTAGCTTGCGTCTAGCAAATATCACGTGGGACGGGTCGCACCTGATTTCCAGCCAACCTTTAGCCTTCAGGCTATGCGCCGGATAATGCAGTGATTCTCCAGCTCCAACTTGCAGTGCTGCTCAGAACCGCGCCCCTTCGCTAACAGAAGAGCTGTCTTGACTGGGCAGGCCAGAACTTAGGATTGATGTCTGCCCACAGACAGACCCACGTAGCTGCTTCAAAATTCCTTGTCTAAGGTACTATGTAATGGGTGAAGAGACAGCTGAAGATTTTGGGCACCGAGATTAAACTTTGCTGGGGCCCCTCAATTGCTGACGTCATCAGGACGGGAAAGATGTCACGATGCGCCTTGACGCGACGCGTCTTGAGAATCAACAAATGCTTCAGCACTGGCAATATGGGAAGAAAGCGCGCCCTTGATAAAATCAAAGGTGAAAACGAGCCGTCCGAAGAGGATTGGAAGTCGGCAGATAATTATATCGACCGGATTCGCGACCAGCTTGCAATCGAACAACGAAGGGACATTCGCATGTACTATGTCATCTACGCCGGGAAAACATGCGGCATATTTAAGAACTGGGGAGGTCCTGGTGGTGCTGAAGAGCAGACGGGGGGAGGAGTGCGAAGTAAAAGTATTTTCACTAAGAACATACACTCGTGTTTGATCGTCTAGCTAACGAGTGCTAATCACGACAGGCATTACAGCATCAACATGGGAGAGAGCTGTAAGCCCAATCTTGTGCCCTAATGACTACGACTAACGAACAGCAGACACAACTTCTTCGTGAAGGTTTCGCTAGAGAGTCCATGGCGGGACATTTGCCGCGTTTGCCAACGGAACCTCGATGCACCACTGCTGAGTCTTCTGTCAAGGCTGGAAATGGCTTACCGAGCGAATCCTCGTCGAGCAAGCGTCCGCGTCTAAATGGTCCTTCCAATCACCTTGAAAGTTCTCATGACGCGTTCATCGCATCGGCAAACATCGAGCTACGAGACGAAGATAGCTATGATGAGGAGGATGCGGTCGCACCGCCACCGCCGCCCAAGCTACCGCCCCTCTGTCCAGAACAACAACGCGCGCTGGAACTTGCGATCAACGGAGAGAATCTGTTCATTACTGGGTATTGAAATCAAGGGTAGATATCCTGGTAATTGCACATCAACTAACAGCTGGATCCGCAGGTCGGGTGGTTGCGGCAAATCGCGCCTTGTAAAGGCTCTCTACGACACTCTCACGGCTCATGGAAAGATTGTCCACTTACTTGCACCCACAGGCCAAGCAGCGGTCAATATTGGAGGAAGAACGATTTTTTCATATATCGGATGGCGGCCTGACGACCTCGGCCTGACCGACCGGGCACTTGTCGCGAGGGCACGAAGGAGACACATTTTCTCCCGGATCAAGTCCACTGAGGTTCTCATTATTGATGAGATCAGCATGGTTGAGAGACAAGTATTCGAGAGGCTCAGCTACATTCTTAGCATGATTCGACGAGGTCGATATGAACCATCGACACATGGTAAGTCCCCACTCTAACTAACAGAACACCCCCACATATAGGACAGCGCTAAAACTGCATTTTTTTGTGACTTGCCTCCTATATCTACAACTTCATTAACATATTTTCACACTACTACTATCAAATTAAATATTTTAAAAAATACTATTATGCTCAGCATAGCTATATATAATGAGAGTTATATTGCTAAGGCTATTAAGGCTGTGCATAGTGGTAAATCTATCTAATAAGCCTCAAAACTATAGAGAGTGCTATCTTTAACTATTTATTGCAAGATGAATAGCAGTTTTACTAGAAATAAGGTATAAGCATTAAAGCAACACCTCTTGCTGAGGCAGGAGGCTTATCTTGCTAGCTAACAGAGGTTGGAAAAAATACAATACAGAAAATACATTGTATTTTTGTATTTTTTATAAAAATATCTATTTTTAATTAAATTTAATAGTTTTTAATATTATTTTTAGATATATAGCTATAATAAAGCAAAAAATACAGGGTTTATATAGGTTATTACGTAATATTATTAAATAAATTATTTTATATATATTTAAAAGTGGGTCTGTATTTTTAGTGTATTGTATTTAACTTGAGAAGGAAAATGTTAGTGCTTTTATTATATAAGCAGTAATAACTATAGTAAACTAAGGGCTATAAAAGTGGATCCTACTGCTAAAAATAGCGCTTTTTTCATAGATAATTATAGTATATTTACTTTTTATAATAGCTATACTAATTGCTTAAAAATACTTACTTTAGTAGATTTAACCTTATGAGGGGATGTATTTGTATTGTATTTTTTGGACAACCTCTGCTAGCTAAGTATTAATATAAGCTATAATAGGCTTTATATCAAACTACTGCTATATTTATATCTTTGTAATATATATATTGCGCATTAGTAGTAATACTTAACCTTTCAGCAGAAAGTAGATAGAGGGATTCTTATGCTGCAATTTATCTTGCAAAACAGTAAAAGCTAAGAAGATAGATATAAAAAAGGTAAAAAATGTTATAGAAGATATTATAAAGCAGTTCTTTAAGATACTTCAACTTCTAGATATTAAGATAATCTTTATAAGCTTCTAATAGAATATAGATAAGATAGGTATTACTAAAGGCGCTTAGAAAAATTATTTAGTAGTAAGATATATTAGCAAACCTTCAGTCTTTATTTAAAATAATAAAAACTGTATTTAGATATTAATTATTAAATATATCTCTGCTGCTAGCATATTACTACTCTTTCTTATTATTTTTAAAAGAAAGACTATATAGCAGCAGTAGTTCTCTAATAACTTTTTTAAATTTAAGTAATAGCAGTTTATATTATTAGTTAATAGTTAGATATTAAATACTATTAGTTTTAAATAGTTAGATAAAGTATTTATACTAAGAACTACTATAGAGGTAAAGAGGCTATATTCTAAGCATCTCTTTATTATTAATAGCTATAGAAGCTATATATCTAACGATTTTATATAGTAATGCTATACTAATAATATTTATTTAGTATGCTTACCTGTATATTTATCTTATGTTATGCAGCTGCTTAATATATCAGTCTTCTCACTTTTAAAAGCAGCATATAGATAGCAGCTAGCAGAATAGAACTTCTTATTAAATTTAGTATTAATTAGCAAGCAGAACTTCTTATAATACTATTTATATATAAGATCTAAAGCTATATAACCTTATATTATTAAAATAAAATAGGCAGCAACTAGATTATAGCCTGTTAATATTATAAAGCTGCTGATAAATAAATTTATATATAAGTTAGCCTCTATAGACATTCTAAAGCCCCCTTTATAGAAAGAGAAAGATATAAATAATTAAAATATTATATTAATACTAAAAAGAGTTATACTTAGAACACTAAAGTCTTCTATTAATTTGCAGCAGTATAAATAGTTGTTTTATAATAGGTTGAAGTTAAAACTAAGACTTATTGATCTAGCAGTCTGTTAGCTATTTATATTAAAGGTAGGTAAGCATTTTAACCTTAATAATATAGCTAGTATTAATAATTAATAGATAATTAAGGTACTATAAGCTTAAATAGTATCACTATAGCTTTAGAAATATACTAAAGTTAAGTTAGATATAAATAAACACTTTATAATAATCAACTAGATTATTAAGAAGAAATAAGAGGTTTAGAATGATTCTAATAAGCTAAAAGTAGTATTATCTAAAAGCAAATTGTTACAACCTATAAACAAGAATAACAGCTGAACAACCCACTCAGGCGTCAGGCAGCTAGAACAGGACATTTATACTGCAGGACTATAGGAACAGCAGGAACTTACTCAGAACAGAAGAACTATAATATAAGTTATATAATAATAAGATAAGGGAACAATTAGTAGAGCATAAAAAGAAGCGCTTAGTAATTAGTTAGTTTTACTAACTGATTGCAATTACTTTATACACCTAAGTAATCACCTTATAGTGAATAATAAGACTATTTAGGACTTATATATAGTATAACTTAAGCCTTACTTAAGGTTAGACTTCTATAGCTTTTCAGCAATTAACTTTATATTAATCCTTATAAATACTTTTAGCTTATTTTCACTATAAATTACTTATTAAGTCTAAGACTGATCACTTTAGCCTTTAAGAACTAATCTATTATAGCTTATAACCTATAATTTAGCTATAACTATAATTACTATTTCTAGCGTTAATTTTTAACTTCTGTTAGTAAACCTTATTATTAGATAGCTAATTATAACACTTTAATTGCTTCTGTTTAATAAGTTAACTATTAATGCCTACTAATAGTATAGATATAATATCTTCTTGCTACTCTGCTAAATCACCTACTTTAAGATCTTTATTCTCTTTTAGTAAGCAGTCTATATAAAGCTTAGCTAAAGAGCTTAAAGGAGCTTTAATAACTGTAGACTTAGATAAAGAAGTTATTTTTAAGAAAAAGACTTATAATAAACTTTAAAACAGAGTTAAAAAGAGAGATAATAATATTGCAAAAATATAATCTATATATAACAATATAGCTGCTGAACTATAGAACTTTAAACTTATGATATAATAACTTAACAACAGCTTTTAGCATATTATAAACCTTAAAACTGAAGTTTTCTGCTTTAGAGAACAGCCTACTAATATAGATATTTAATAGCTTTAAAAAGAAATTTAAACCTTCTAAAGCGCTACTAATATTATTATAACTTCTATCTATAGAGGATGACAGAAGCTTAAGCTTAGCACTTTAGTCACTTATAATAATATTTCTAGAAGCTTTAAAGGATTTCTAATTTAAGTCAAGAACTATTAGAACTTCTACTATAGAGACTTCACTAGTGAAACTGAGAAGGTAGTATATATAGCTACTTACTTTAGAAGATAAGCTTTTAAGTAGTTTAAACCTATCTAAGAAGAATACCTCAGCAAGAAAACCCTTAATAAATGCTCTATAGAAACTTATAATATTTATGCTAACTTTAACAGCTTTAAGGAAGCTTTTAAATCCCTCTTCTAAGATCTTAATAAGAAATAATAAGCTGAGTGAGATTTTGCTTACTTCTATTAGACTAAGTTTACTAAAGACTATACAGTTATATTTAGACAGCTTAGCATTTAGTTAAATCTTACTAAAGAAACTAAAATCTTTATATTCTACTAAAAACTTAAAGATGATATTAAGGATAAAATTATTAAAGTTAATCAACTTGCTAACTTTCTCTAGTATGCTAAACTTACAATTAAAATTAATAATTAACTCTTTAAATGAAAAAAGAAATAAGGTAATAAGCAATAAACGCCTAACTTAGAATATAAGTATTAATAGCAACTTTAATATAAGTTTAATAACTTATAAAATAATAGTAAACCTTATAATTACTAGAATAGCACTTAATAAAGCACTGCCTATAGATAACACAGTAAACCTATAGATCTCAGTATAACTACTAAAAACTAAAATAAAAAGGCTTAAAACCTAAAGTGCTATAACTGCAACTAATATAGATATATTTCTAGAAACTATAATAAGCTAAAGAAGCTAGGCTGGAAACTAGCACTAAAAAGCATAAAGCAGGTTAATATAACTATAAAGACACCTTATATATCTATATTATAGACTAGATATTATAATAATAAATATTAAATTCACTTTAAAAATAAAGAAATATTAGGATATTACTTTAGAGATAGCAACTTTAAACGATTAAGTTATAATATAACCTTATTAGTAGTAAAAACCAAAATGATTGCTATAGCTTACTGAAGTAATAATAAGCTTACTAAGAAAACTACTAAACAACTAGATGAAATGCTTTAAGTTTAATAATTTAAACCTATCAGCATACCTACTTTATAAACTATTAATATATAAAGATAGCTATTCTATAAAGACTTAAATTATATTATGTAAAAATAAAAACTTAAGAATATAGTTAAAAAAGAATCTAAAGAAAAACTTAACTACTAATATAACTTCTTAACAGAATAATAACTTCTCAACCTTACTAGCAGCTAGACCTTTAGTAAAAAAAAAGAATCTTCTTATAACTTAGATAAACCTTATGATATTGCTTAATAATATGCTTAGGCAGAGATTGCCTATAGGCTTACTTCTAGTGTGAATAATATTAGCTCTAAAGAGAAACCTAAAAAGGATAATATATTTAAATAAATTATATATAAGCAGATTAATTAATATAATAATAAATAGTTTATTAAACTCTATAGTATACTAAATATAAGGCTAAAAATATACTACACTTTTAAACTTAAGATTAAAGATTACTTCTACCTTAAGATCACTAACTTTAACTACTAATACCTCTTTTAAGCATAATACTTCTTTAACTACTGCAAAGTTTATATAAGAGATAAGTATAACTACTACTTCTAACCTAAAAAGTATAATAACACCTCTATATGAAATATCTATATAATATATACTCTTATAGAATAGAAACTTAAAAAGTTTAATAATAATATTGCTATATTCACTCCTAGTTAATAGTACTCTATAAGATATACTTATAACTAATATATAAAATAGGATGAATGCTAATAAGATATATGCCTAATTCACTATTAAAATAAAGCTTAAGCATAGAGGATTTTTAAAAATAGACTTAACACCTTTTATGCAAAAGTTAAAAAGAATAGCTTTATAAAAGCATAATAAGAAGGAAAGCAGATTACTTACTTTAGAATATCAGAGCAGTTAAAAAACTAAACTTACCTACTGAATAAAAACTATAACAGGCAGCTATAATAAGGTCTATTTACACTATAATATAGAACTTATAAATATATTTATAACTTAAAGTTATAATTAATAATAAGAAGGTAATCATGCTTATAGACAGCAGATTAAAAGTTAATATTATTACACCTTAAGCAGTAAACTAACTATAAATACTATAGAAGGCAAAAGAATATATATATAAACTTAATAACATTAAGAGAAAATAAGTCTACTATAAAAGAAAAACTATTAAAAACAAAACTGCACTCTTTAAAATAAGTTACTTAGATTAAAAAAAACACTTCTAACTTAACTTTATAAAAATAAAATTATATAAAATTATATTAAAAATGCTATAATTAGAATAAAATAACTTATAGATAGATTAGAGAATAAGCTAACTCTATTAGAACTATAATAATTCAGTCTCTAAGTAGTACTGCTGAAAACAGACCTTAAATAAATCTTTATAAAATAGAACAGCAAAATGATATATCTGCTACTTAAAGGCAAAAGAAGCTATATTATAACTACTAATAAATATAGATCTCAAAAGGAAAAATAATCTACTTCTATTTATCTTAAAAGAATATAAAGTCTATAAAAAACTCTTTGCAGCTAAACTAAAGACTAAACTGCCTAAATATATAAATTTCAACTATGAAATCTCTATTAAAGAGGAGAAGAAGCCTAAATTTAATAAAATTTATAGACTTAACTTAATAGAAATAGAAGCTTTTAATAAATACTTTGATAAAAATCTTAAAAAAGGCTATATTAGAGAATTAATATTACTAGCAGGAAGTCTAATATTATTTATACTAAAAAGAAATAGCAAACTACAGTTATATATTAACTATTAAATGCTTAACAAAGTAATAATTAAAAATTAATACTTACTACTTCTAATTAACAAACTATAATAACTTCTTTATAAAGCTAAGTAGTTTATAGCACTAGATCTTAAAGGTGCTTATAACCTTATTAAGATAAAAAAAGGCAAAGAATAGAAGACTGTTTTTTAAACTTATAAAAGATATTTTGAATACCTTATTATATCTTTTAGTCTCACTAATATTTTAGCTACTTTCTAGAATATAATTAATTAAGTTCTCTAGAAGTTTATAAATATCTTTATAGTTATTTACTTTAATAATATTTTTATCTTCTCTATAATAATAAAATAATATAAGGAATATATATACCTTATATTATAAGCCTTCTAAAACGCTAAATTACTAGTAGAACTAGAGAAG
This sequence comes from Colletotrichum horii, assembly GCA_027406005.1. Taxonomy (NCBI): domain Eukaryota; kingdom Fungi; phylum Ascomycota; class Sordariomycetes; order Glomerellales; family Glomerellaceae; genus Colletotrichum; species Colletotrichum horii. The sequence continues at coordinate 2,120,777 of JANVYB010000001.1, read as the reverse complement.
AGCATATTTCACACTTAAAAAGTTAAATACTTTAGATTTACTATTACCTCTAAATATATCAATATATTAAAAAAGAAGGTTAAAACGATTAAAAAATAGCTAATACTAACTAACCTTAAAGAAGTATAAAGCTTTTTTAGACTTATTAACTTCTATTAGAAGTTTATTAAATACTATAGTAAGATTAACATACTTCTTATAGACTTCAGCTATAAAAACTAACTATTTAAATAGAAAGAAGCTTAAGATATAGTTTTCTAGAAAATCAAAGACTAAATATCTAGCAAACTAGTCCTAATAATTCTAAACCTATAAAACCAGTTTAAACTTAAAATAGACATCTCAGACTTCACTTTTAAAGCATAATTATTTTAAAAAAACTTAGAAAAATACTTACACTTTTACGCCTTCTTCTCTTATAAATTCTATAAACTAAAGCTTAACTACTAGATCTATAATAAAGAACTTATAGCAATTATTAAAGCTTTTAAAGAATAAAGACTTAAACTCTTAAAAACTATCTATAAAATACTTATATATACAGACTATAAGAACTTAATATACTTCACTATATTAAAAATGCTTAATAAATAATAAATCAGATAGTTAGAATTTCTCTTAGAATTTAATTTCTAAATTATTTATTAAAAAGGATTAAAAAACAGTAGAGCTAACGCCTTTAGTTGATAACTAGACTATAACATCTTAATATCTAAAGAAATATAAGTAATTCTTAAATAAAATAATAATAGAAACCTAATACTAGCAACTAAACTTTTAATAATAGCTAGATAATTTATAGCTAGCTTAACTAGCAGACTAAATGCTGAAGCAATTATGAAGTTTTACACTTAACTTATATATAGTTATTAAGGAATTATAAAAACCTAAAAACAGTTATAATAATAATATAGAGAGAAGGTTATAAGAGAATATATTATAAATGCAATTAAAGACTGTAAGGTATGTATAAAAAGCAAACCTATAAGATACCAGCCTTATAGAATATTATAACCTTTGCTTATGCTTAAAACTGCTTAGCACTTTATATTACTTAACTTTATTATCAAACTACTAAAGTTTAGAGAACCCCTTATAGAAGTCTATTTTAACAGTATTTTTATTATTATAGATAGACTTATAAAGTATACCTACTTTATCTTATATAAAGAAGTAAGTAATACTAAAGAATTCACTTATATATTTCTTAAGTATATTATCACTAATTATAGAATGCTAAAAGAAATTATATCAGATAGAGATAAGATTTTTACTTTTAAGTTCTAAAAGTTAATTATATTATAACTTAATATTAAGTAAGCAATATTTACTACTTTTTACTTATAGACTGATAAACAAATAGAATAAATTAATTAAATCCTTAAAACCTACCTCTATACCTATATTAATTATAACTAAAATAATTAAGTAGTATTATTATTAATAGCTTAATTTGCTTATAATAGCATAATTAGAGAAAGCATTAAGAAATCCTCTTTCTACTTTAACTATAGATTTAAACTAACAGCCTATAGAAAACCTTATAATAGCTCTGCAACACTAAAAGCTGTTGCTATAATTAAATAAATTAAAGATATCTAAAATAATATATATAAAGAACTTAAATTTATATAATAATAAATAATGAAATTTGCTAACAAATAAAGGATTGAGAGACTAATTTTAAAAGAGGAAGATAGCGCCTACCTTATATAGCGAAATATTAAAACTAAATAACTAAGTAATAAACTTAACTATAAGAAACTTAAACCTTTTAAAATCCTCTAATAAGTATCACTAATTAATTATAAACTTAACCTCTTAGAAACTATAAAGTGCTATTTAATATTCTATATTTTACTATTTAAACTAGCATTATAAAGGTTATATATAAATAACCTTATTATTATAGAAGATAATAAACTAAAGTATAAAGTTAAATAAATTATTAACTACTTTAAAGAACTAAAAAGATACTAATATCTTATTAAATAGAAAGGGTATAGTTATAAAGATAATATATAGAAACTAGCTAAAAATATTACTAATATAAAAGATAAACTTATAACTTACTAGCAATAACACTAAAAATAAGAAATAACACTAGCAATATTAATATTAATATCAACTTTAACTTATATTATTAGTTATTAATATATTAAATAACTATATAAATATATTAAACTACTAATAGAAGCAAATAAACTATAATAAAGAAAACTATTTATTTATTTAAAGATATTAAAAAGCAATTAGAACTCTTTTAATAAAAAATTCAAAGTATTAAGGTTCTAATCACTAAAAACAGCATCTAAGTCTATTACACTAAAGCTACTTATTAACTAAACCTCTAACACTAGAGATATTACTAGCTCCTCTTTAGTAACCTCTTAATCTTTTTGAAACACTATCTTCTTCTGCTTATATAAGCGATCTAACTGCGCTATAGATTTATCTAACTCAGCCTGTGCAGCATGCAAAGCAGCAGTTTTCTTTCTTAAAACTTCCTCTTCAGCTACTTCTGCATCCTCTAGATAAGCAGCTTTATTAAATAAGCAATTAACTATAATAAGCTTAGTAAGTTATACTAGTATAGATATAGAGAAATTTATAAGTGTAAATAGTATCTACTGCTATATTATAAGACTGCTCTAAATAAGTATATTTGCTATAAACTTCACTTTTAGAAAGCAGCTTATAATGCTTCTCTAAAGAATAATAATATAAATAAGGTATATTAATAATAAATCTAAACTTAGTAATATATAATATATAATTATAATAATAAAAAGTGAATATAGAATTTAATTTTAACTTTTAAATATAACTTAATATAGTATTAGTATTATAAGTAAATTAAAAAGCATAATTAATAGCTTTCTAACTTAAAACTAATAACTTATTTATATTAAGTTTTAAAGATAAAACCTTTAGAGAGGGAACTTAATATTATAACTTATAAATAAAAATAACAGCTAAATAACTTACTTAAATGTTAGGCAGCTAGAATAAGATATTTATACTATAAAACTATAGAAATAGCAAAAACTCACTTAAAACAAAAAAAACTATAGTATAAGTTATATAATAATAAGATAAAAGAATAATTAGTAGAGCATAAAAAGAAGCACTTAGTAATTAGTTAGCTTTACTAACTGATTATAATCACTTTATACACTTAAGTGATCACTTTATAGTAAATAATAAAACTATTTAAAACTTATATATAATATAACTTAAGTCTTACTTAAGGTTAGACTTCTATAGCTCTTTAGCAATTAACTTTATATTAATCCTCATAGATACTTTCAGCTTATCTTCACTATAAATTACTTATTGAGTTTAAGACTGATCACCTTAGCCTCTGAGAACTGATCTACTACAGCCTACAACCTACAACCTAGCTACAACTGCAATTACTGTTCCTAGCGTCAATCCCTAACTTCTGTTAGCAGACCCTACTGTCGGATAGCTGACTGTAACACAAATCTTCTGATAATAAAGAGAGTGTAAAATCATATATTCACATTGCAGATTGATTGAGATATTCAGCAATACGTCAAAATATAATCATCGTGGTGTGGGTGCAAATGCATGATTTTCGCTGTCCTATATGTGGGGGTGTTCCGTTAGTTGGGGTGGGGACTTACCTTTGGGGGCGTTCAAATCATTGCTGTTGGTGACTTCTGCCAACTGCCCCCAGTGAAACCATTCAAATATTGCCCCTTTGAGATTGAGTTCGATGAAGAAACCAAGATTTCTTATTCGTGCGGAGAAATGGAAAAGTCGGACGATCTGATGCTACATTATTGCCCTCGAGACGATAGCCACGATCAGTTTATGGATTGCGAAAAGTGGGCTTTCAAAGCTGACGCCTGGCATCATTGCAGATTCAAGTATATCCTCCTCTAACCTTTGTGATGAGTCGACCTACTAACGCTATTAACAAACAGGAACATACACTTGACCACGATACACCGGCAAAAAGATACGGGTTTCGTACAAATACTTCAGAACATTCGTAGAGGACACGTTGATGACGATGAACTTGACATCCTTTTGCAGAAGCGCAAGGTTGATGATGATGGAACGTTTTTGTTCAGCCGAAAGATTGAAGTCAAGAATCACAATGAGGCGAAGCTCAGGTTGCTCGATGGCAACCCAGCAGAATATAAGTGCCTCGATTATACAAAACCGCTCGACAACGATGGGGACGAATCTCGATTCCAATCGCTCGGCGACGACGACGACAAACACCGATTCCACAAATGCTTAGAGATGAAAGCAAAGATGCCTGTAATCTTGCTTTCTAATGTGAGAATATCCGAATTACTTTGACGCCCAAGGACTCTAGAGTTAATGATCTTTGCAGATCGATGTGGAGAACGGTCTTTGTAACGGCAGCCAAGGCACAGTCATTGGGTTTGTACCATATCCTGAGGACGAGCTCAAGAAACCAAACCCAAAGCATTACAAGGGCGATCAGGTTGGCTACGACATAGCGTCTGCGCGCTATGAGCAAATCAACAAGTTCAAAGAAGAATTGACTACAACACTATGTAAGTATGTATCCTTGCGTGGCAGATGCGACACATGCTGACATGTGCCGAGACCCCGAGGTTCAGTTTTCCAACGGCGAACGCCGCGTTATCGGCCCTGACTGTAACTTTTATAATATTGTGACTTGTCCGAAAAAGATTAACGGCGAAGTTCGGTTGGCATTGGGGTCGTTCTCGGTGAGGACTCAAATCCCACTTGTCCCAGGATGGGCTATGACTATCCACAAGAGCCAAAGTCTCTCACTTGATCGCGTCAACGTTGACCTCGAAAGTGCCTGGGATGGAAGACTGAAATACGTTGCGCTCAGCAGGGCCCGTTCGCTCCAGGGTTTGTACGTGAAAGGAAGCAGGCACAAATTCAGGGAGAATTTGTTACTTGACCCTGAAGTGGAGAGGTTCGTGAGAAACATTGAAGAGCGAAAGCAGGACGAGATCTCATAAGCCTTCGCCGGGTAGCTCATGATTGTGCAAGGCTTAGCTCGGTCGTGTATGCCCAGGAGCGAGGAAAGAGGAAATAATGGGCCAAGGCCTATTGGTCGACTACTTATAATTTGAATGCATGTTTTAATCTATGAATATGCTGTCTTTTCTTCTCCCAATGTTATATCTCTGCAGCACTTGCATCCATCTAGTATTGATACTTTTATGAATACGTAACATAATTTTGCTTTCAACCGGCGCTATCAACATATCCATCTGCCTTATAAGAACAACAGAGTCATCGAATCTCCGTTTCTGAGGAGAAACCCTACTAAAGATTAGCTACCTATGAATGCAGTTCAACGTTTTGAACCAGGAAATGTCTCTGCCTGTCCCTTTTCCCTTCCCTTTTTTTTTCTTTTTTTCTCCTTTTGGATCACAGGACTGTCTAGGCACACTACTAACCCGCTTGGATGGAGAAGGGGTAAGGCAACTCGCAAGGCGTTCCGCAAGGCAAGTTAGGGCCCTTTAAATCGCATTTGATGGCTCTTATTCGTCCAGGCAGTCAGTTCGCATTCTGGGGCGCCACAATCATATGCGGCGCCACGTCACTTTTCATGTCTCACCCAACATGTTCATTCCTCATGTCCGCTAATTATAACGCAGCAACCCCTCCTCTTTGGATACCTATGGACCATTCGCCATCATCAGCGAAATACACATCTTTCGGCTGCCGGCCATAAGGATAACCACCTGAGACTGACTTTCTGGTGTTTAGGCTCACATCAGTCATTAGCAGCTGTCAAAAACGTGAAATTGCCGCATCAGCACAAAACTTCACTCTGGTCTCTGTTTCTCACGAGGATCGGTTCTCGCCATGTTAAGCGACGGGGAATGCACAGTTCTTGACCAGCTTTTGTACAACAAGCTGCCTGACATCCAAGGTCAGCACTGGATCCGCTTACTTTGCTGCGCCCAGGCGCCGGTCAGGAGCCCATTACGTGCGATTTCTCAGAGCACTGTCTCGCGGACGCGCCGCCGTACAGGGCGTTGTCCTATGCGTGGGTAAACGAGCACTACGTCTGGAACGAGGAACCGGATGTCCGCAAGACTGCCCCGCGATCGATTACCTGTAACGATCGCGAAATTCTCGTCGGCGCCAATCTTCACTCGGCACTGCACCGGCTACGTGGGCCCTATCAGCCAAGGTTCGTTTGGGTGGACGCCATCTGCATCAACCAAAAAGACCCCCAGGAGCGCACACAGCAAGTCCTGCACATGAAAGATGTTTATCGCGGCAGTGCTGAGGTTGTCATTTGGCTAGGCGAGAAAAGGAAAGACACGGATGATATGGGCGCTGAGTTCTCTGCCTCTTCAGGCCGGACCACAATCGACTTTCTCGGAGACTATCGAGACAAAGAGAAGTTGGATTTTTTTCTGGCAAGAGAAGACAAAAGGAACATACCAGGAATCCACAGCGATATTTTTGGTGCTTTTTGTGTCCTCAGCCTCCTGGCCAACGGCGAAAATGCCTCTCAGATTGAGCAGATCCGCAAGCATTCATATCCAGCTCATATTGTCAAGGGGCTGCAGTCTATCACTGATCAATCATGGGTACATCAGGTCCCTCAAACACCTGTTTACACTAAGCGAAGCTGACCGGAAAACAGTGGCACCGGTCGTGGGTTATTCAAGAGACAGTGGTTGCCACGGACGCTGTCGTCTGGTACGACAACATATCGGCCACCTGGCAAATGTTCGCCCGCGCCGCCAGCACGTACCAGCTAGAAAACCTCAACACAAATGTTGAGTCGGTTTACTCCTACTTTGGTCAGTTGACTCGTCTATCCCAACTGATCAACGAAATAGAGACGGCGCGGACGATGTGGTGGGATGACCGACAGCTGGTAACACTTCCATCGCTCCTTCGTATTTTCCGTCCAAAGGGCGCCACGGATCCCAGAGACAAGGTCTTTGCTTTCCTGGGTCTGGTACAGAGTTGGGAATCAGTCTCCAAAGTCATGATGCCTGACTATTCACTTGGAGTTGGGGATGTCTTCTTGCAGACAACCATTATGCTTTTGAAGCTTACTCAGTCGCTTTCCGTGCTAATCGGTACGCTTTGCCGACAGCCTTCGTACCGTATGCCGTCGTGGACAGTGGACTGGAGTAGCGAGCCAGATCTATATGAGACGGTTAGACTCGCAAATGCGCACCAATACGATGCTTCAAGCGGCAGATCGCTAGGAGATGTCAGGCTACATCTCGGCAGGATCCTGGAGATCCAAGGGCTTGAGGTCGACAAGGTCGCTTTTGTAGCGAGAGAGTCGCTCCCCCTCGACGTTGAGGGCCTGGAACAGCGGTGGCGATTCGTGGTTGACGACTGGGAGCGTCTTGCGGGCGGCCCTAGCGGCCGTTTCTGGAGGACGCTGTGCGGTGACCTCGAGTATGGGCCGGACCTTGAGCTTGGGGGTGAATTTTGCAGGGTCACCGACGCGCAGTGGGAAACTTATGCGTCATGGCGTGATGCGGATCGATTTCTGCGGAAGAGCTACAGGTTTTCGGTGCACGATCTCGGTGGCCTGCAAATGCATAAGCTCCGAGCCAACGCTCAGAAGCTACACCAGTCGCAGGATACACAAGCTCAGCATGTCTTTCAGTACAGCGTTGAATGTGCGTCCGGTGGCAGACGCTTCTTCGTAACCAGTAAAGGCCGGCTGGGCACGGGTCCGCCTGATACGAAGAAAGGGGATAACATAGCGATTGTCGAGGGCAGTCCAGTTCCATGGATACTGCGGACGACCGACTCGATCGTTGCTTGTAGATGTAAGCCAGAGACCTTGATTACACGCTCTTCGCCTAGAACATCATTCTCTGGTACCGGGAATTGTAACTCAGAACGCAGATACGGCTTTAGCCTCGTTGGAGACGCCTATGTTCAGGGAATTATGGACGGTGAGATCGGGCATACGATGATGCAGCCAATTTTTATCGAGTGATGTCGTCCAAGGCTATTTTATAAAAAGTATAAGAATCTTGAGTCTTGGCAGCTTCTTCTCGTATGCTCATGTGTTCGCGAGCCTTAGCAAAGCAGGAAACAATTGAATAGTCAGGTTCATGACAGCTCTTGCTTCTGGTTTCAACACCACGGTAATCGATCGGCCTGAAGGTCTTTGATGTCTAGGAATATGCCTTGGTGAGTCGTATTTGACGTTGGAGCTGCAATTTACAAGTACATCCCGCGAGGCTCTTATTAATGAAGGTATGCTTCGCATGGTTACAGTTCAAACGGAATCTCGACTCTTCTTCCTCCACGTACCTTGGTTGAGTAGCTTCTAATGGTATAGCTCTCTGGCTCTCATACAAGGTGACAGGAACACTTCCGCACATCTTAAGGAACCTTTTTGTTAGTTATGTAGTAATTACCTTCAAGGACGATGGCAAAACTACCAGAGCCAGAGTGTTAAAGCCACCTCAAGGTGATGGGACTATTGAAGATAGCCACAGGTGTCGCACTGCCAAAACCGGATTTATCTCTGTGAAAGAAGAAATCATTGACGTCCTCGGCGACAGAGCATTGAAGGCTAGCATCATGCTAGTTGGGGAGGAAGATACTGTCTCGGTTGGAGACTAGGCAGTCTCGATCAATCATGCATGCAAGAATAAAGGGGCATGGGAGAGCGATGATACTTTATTAAGCTCTAATCAATTATATACGTCACATAATAACATGGCTATTGTTATAAACTAACTATAACGTATATATAGCATCTGTATGAATAAAATAGCTTAATTCTTTCTAAATTAGAGTTTAATATGAGGGGGTTTTTAAGGAATAGAGACTAATGCACTAGAATATTATTAGTTTAAATAAGTAAGTTAGAAATAGATTACTTTATATCTTCTTTTAAGTATAAAGCTATTTTAGATATTTAAGGTTATTATAATATACTTCTCTAAGTTTAAAAAAACTTATAAATTTTAATTTTATATAATTATTATTTTATATTTTTATATATATATTTTAGATTTATAAAGAGATATAAAGAGAAGTAATTAATAAAAGAAATTAATAAAAAAGATAATTTTATAGCTTTATTATTAAATTATATAAAAGAAATAGATTTTTCTCTTTTTATATCTTTTTTATTATAGTTAATATTATAAATATTAAAGTAATAATTAATATTATTTTTTTGTTTAATAGAAATAAAAGTTTTTTATTAGTTTAAAATAAATAGCTAAGTTAGCTATTAAAATAATAATATAGTAGTAATAATAATATCTTATATATTATTTTTATTTTTTAATTTTTTTTTATTATTATTATTATACCTATATATATTATTTATTTCACTTTTATATATATATATATATATATATTTATATTATAATTATAATATTTTTTATTTATTTATAATTTTATTTTTAATATTAACTATATTATTTAAATATTTTTTAGAAAAATAAAGTTAATTATATAGTTAATATAGCTAAAGTAAAAGCTATTTTTATTATTAAGAAATATAAAGAGAGAGAAAAATAAAAAGAAAAAAATAGTAATATTTCTTTAATATTTATTTTAAAACTTAAAAGCTTTAAATTTAAAAATAAGTTACTTTATTATTTATTTTTATTATTTTTTAAATATTTTTTATTATAAAATATTATAAAGTTTTTATTTTATTTTATTACTTTTATAATTTAATTATTAATTTAAGTTATTTTATAAAAATAAAAACTATTAAGTTTATTAAGAATAACTAGCTTATAAAAAATAAAAAAGCTAAAGAAAGATATAATTTAAAGCTTATTACTTTTATTTCTTTATTCTCTTATAAATTATAGTAAAGTTATAAATAATATATATTTAAGATTTTTATTTTATATTAATTTATTATTTTATTTATTAACTTTAGAGTAGAAATAAAAGCTTTAAAAACTAAAAATTAAAAAAAAATAGTTATTACTATTAAGTAATATTATATATTTATTATATTTATATAATATTATTTTAAGTATATTACTTAATATATATATATTTAATTTAAAATAAAAGAGTAAATATATTTTCTATAAAAAGAAAAAAAAGATATATATTATTATATTAGCTTTTATTTTTAAATTAAAACTTTAATTCTTTAGTAGTATATAAAAGAATTTTATAGATAATATATATTTTATTATATAATTTTTTATTTTCTTAATTATTTATTAATTTATATATTATAAGTTTTTATTTATTAAAGAATTATACTTTATAAAGCTTTTAATCTTTATAATAAAATTTAAAAAAAAACTAAAGTTAAAAGTGAAAGTAGTAGTAAAGTAGCTATTAAATTTATAATTTCTCTTTTTATATTAGTTATTACTTTAGAAGTTAAAGTTATTATAGAAGATATATTAATCTTTAGTAATTTATATATTAGTTTGCTTTTTAAAATAATTATTATTAGCTTTTAAATAGTTAGTATTTATTATATTATTAACAGCTTTATTAATAAATATCTCTCTAAAGATTTACTATTTATATATTATATTTTAATAAATAAATATATAACTACTTTTTTTAGATAGAAATAAAGTATAATATTATTTTGTAATATATTTTATAAAATATAGATATTTTAAGCTTTTAAGAGAGCTATATACTTTCTAGCTATTAAACTAATTTTAATTAAAAATATTTAGCTTATAGGTTTTATTTAGTATTTAATTTCTTTTTACTTTATACTATTATTTATAATATATTTTAGAAGTTTAAAAATATTTTAAACTATTTAAACTTTATATAAAAAAAAGCTTTTATAAAACTATTAGTTAGCATTTTATTAGTTAAAAGATATATAACTTAAAATAATTATTTAATATATTTCTAGTAAAGCTATATATTTTAAATATCTATATAGTAAAAATAAATTAAAATATACTTCTTTTTATTTATTATAAATTATATTATTTATTAATTATTATAATAGATCTTTTATATATTTTTTAAGCTAAATTTAACATTTCTAAAGAGTTATTTAAAAGCTATAATTTCTTTTATAATATATTTTAAGCTTAAACGTTTTGCTTTTATTATAAATATAGTTATTATATTTTAATATATAGCTTTCTATTAAATTAAGCTTCTAAAAAGAAATATTATAAAATTTTAAAATAATTTTTATATTTCTTTATTATTAATAAAAATATATTATTTATAATTAGTAATACTTAAGTTATATTATTTCTTAAGATATTAAAGCAAATTATAAAATATTAAGTATAATATAAATATTAGATTATTTAGTTTATAGTTTAATAATATTTTAGAAATAAACTTATTAAAAATTATAATAATAAAATATAAATAAATATAATATTTAGTTATATTATAATTATAATATAAAGAATTAATTTAATTTTTTCTTAATATAAAAAAACTTATTATAAGTTTATTTTTCTATTAAATTTCTTAAATAAAATAAATAGAAAAAATATAGTTAATATTTTAAAATTAATAAAATTAAACTTTTTTATAATTTACTTAATATATTAATTATATAAAAAGTAAATATTTTATATTATCTAATTATAAATAATTTTAAGTTTTAGATATTACTTAATTAATTTTTAGTTTTTTAATTTATATTTTGTTTTAATTTGTTTTATAACTTTATTAGTTTTTTTTATATAATTTTTATAATATAAAATGAAGATATTATTAATATAAAAGAGTATAAAGATTTTTTATTATAAAACTAAAAGAAATATAAATCTTTATTTATTAAGTGTAATTTAAAATAAAAAACAAGTTTAAAAACTTTTTATATTAAAGTAGAGATATATTATAAAGTTTATATAAAACATATTAAAGTTTAATAATTTTTCTATTCTTTTAAAGCTATGTAATAAGTAATATATAATAAGAAGATTATTTAGTTTATATATAGTATTTAAAAATATATTAATAATATTAACTTAATAAATTTTAAAGTTAAATTATATTATAAAAGCTATTATAATTTTAAAAGTTTTTAAAGTAAAAGTTATAATATATATCTATTTTAAGAGATATTTTTCTTAGAGGTTATTTAAATATAGATTTTAGCTTTATAGTAGTTAAAATATTTATATTAATTTAGTTTATATATAAATATCTATTTAAAAAGTATTAACTTATTTTTAGCTTTTATATTATTTATAACTTTTTAGACTTTTATTTTTTTAAATTTATTAATTTTAATATTATATATTTTAATAAAGTATAAATAGAGCAGTTTTAATATTTATTAAATATCTCTTTAGGTTTTAAATAATTTAATAAGCTAATTAATATAAACTTTTCTATTTAATATTATAGAAATATATTTAAGTTTTATTTAGTAAATAGAAATAAAAATAAAGTAATAAAATAAATAATAACTTTAGTTTATTTTTTTAATTACTTTTTATTATTTTAATATATATATCTTAAAAAAGATATTTTAGCTTTATTTTATATATAGAAATATAAAATATATTTTAAAGCAAGATAATTATTTTAGTTTTATAATTTTAAGTTAGTTTAAATTAATAAAGTTATATATTTATTCTAATTTTTTTTTATAATGCTTTTCTTTTTAGTTTCTAAATATAGCTATATTAGCTAAATAAAAGAGTTGCTTTATAGGAATAGTTATATATTATTATCTTTTATATTTAAATTATATAGAAGAGAAATATTAATTTAAATATAGATTTTATTTAAAATTATATTTTTAATAGAAGTTATATTTCTATTAGTATTTTAAGTCTTTTTTATTACTCTATTTTTATAAATAAAAATTAATAATAATATAAAATTTATTATTTTATATATATTAATAAAATTTATATTTAACTTAAAGATTAATAACTATCTTTTTTATTTATTATTAATTTATTAAAGTTTTTATAATAAAAGAAAGTATAGTAATAACACTTTATTATTTATTATTAATATAATTTTAGCTTTATTTCATACTTTTAAAAGCTATAGCTTAAAAGATATTAAAAATACTAATTTTTATATTTTATTAGTAATTATATAAGCTTTTTTGTTTTAAATTACTAATTTTATATTATCTTTTAAGTAAAAAGCTTTTTATTAAATATTATATTTTATATAATAATAACTTCTTAAAGTGAAAATATTTAAACTTTATAGAAGTTATATAAGTTTGCTATATATCTTACTAAATATTTAATATACTTTTATATTATAACTTTAAAGTTATATTTATTTTTACTTATTTTATATTTTTTCTTAAAGAGATATATTTTATAGTTATATATATAGACTTCTTTTTATTATAAGTAAAAATTAACTAAAAGGTTTGCTTTATAAATAAATTTATAATATTTAATATAGTTTTTTAATTAGTCTTTTTTAATTTAAATTAGTAAACGCTAGCTATAATATTAATAAAGGCTTATATTATAGAGAAATATTATTATTTATATTATTTTAATTTATAGTATAAATAGAAAACCTATTATTTTAATTATTATAATAGCTTTTATAATTAGTTTTTAACTTACTTATTTTTTATTTTTATTTAGCTTTTTAATATATAAAGATATCTATTTAATTTTAATTTTTATATTTAATATTTAGATTTAAAACTTTAATATTTTATTTATTATAATTATAATATATTTACTATTTTATTTAAGTTTATATAATATAAAGCTATATTATCTTTATATTTAGTATTTAAATACTTATATAGTAATAAAAACTAAATATTAAGTTTTATTTATATATAAGAATATAAAGAGTTAACTTATATATTTATTTTTAATAATAAAAAGCTATTTATTTATATTAAAATTTATTAAATAATTAAATAGATTTTATAGAATTCTATAGAAAAGTTATATTATGTTTTATTCTTAAATATATTATAATATTATTTACTTTATATATATAATTATATAATATTAATATTTAAAGTGAGATATTTTTTAGATTTTTATTTTTTAAATATTAAAAATTAGTTTTTTAAGTATTTTAAGTTTTAAATATTTAAAATAAAAATATTATATTTCTATAGTATTAATATAAATTTATATAAGTTTTTTAAAATATTATTTTATATAAATTATTATAAAAATTAATATATTTATAATTAAAATATTACTAAAAAGAATATATTTAAAATATAAATATAAAAAATAAAATTAATATTTTATAAAAAATAATATTATTTTTTTTAAAAGCTTTTTTATTTTTATATTATTTTTATAATTTTTTATATAAAAAGTAATATTATAACTTAAGTATTAGATATTTATTTTTTATAATAAATATTTTAAAATAATATTAATATAAAGGTTATTTATAAATATAATATTATAAAGTATTAAATTTTAAAGTCTATTTATTCTATTTAATATATTATAAAGGATTTTTATATTTCTTATTATAATAAGATATAAAGTTATATCTATTTTAATTTACTTTCTTATTTTATAGATAATTAAGCTTTTTTTAAAGAGAGAAATATTATTTATTAAGTAGAAAATATTATAGTTATTTAATATTATACTACTAAAAAAGATTTTTAAGCTTTAAATATTAGAAGGGGGCAGAGTTCTTAGAAATTTTAGAATTTTTAACACTTTTAACTTAGAAGCAAGGAATCAGATAGGCGTTTTCATAAGCATTAAGCGTTATCACAAGAGGAAATAGCTTATATAAGTAGACAGAAGCCTAGTCAGCCTATAACAAAAAAGACCAAGCAGACAAACAAGAAACACACTCATTTTTATACTTTTTTCGTTCCTCTCAATAACTTCAGTAATCAATTCTTTAAAACAGCTTATAAGATTTTTCAACCTAACCTATAATAAAAGTCTATTAAATCCCACCCTTTAGCAATTAAACAAAAATAGGTGTTTTTAGGCTTCTCTAGCTTTAGTTAGACCTGCTTTTCGTCTTCCTTATCATCTTTATCGATCCCTGCTATACCTCTTAAATTATTTAAAACCAAAATAAAACAGAATACTATAGAAATAATACTACTAAACTTCTTCTCAGCAGCCTATTTTCTCCTAAAGGATTGCATAATTAGAAAGATAAAAAGAATAGAAGTTATAAATAAAGCATAACTTAATTAAGCTTATATTTATATATTTATCTATATATCTCTTTTAGTTATAAAAGAATTAATATATAAATGCTTAGGAATTTTTCAAGAGATTTTCACCTGAAGTAGAATACCTAACATATCTAATAAGTTTTCTCCCTTACCTTATTACAAAATTAGTAACCAGCATAGAAAGGTAAGCTAAACTGCTATAAAAGATCTCTTTTATAGTTATTCTATACTACCCTATTTAACTAAAACAAAAAAAAGCTTAAAAGAAGAAGCAATTTAAATAACATCATATTAAAAGAAATTTAGCTAACACCTTTTTTAACCTCTATTTTCTCAAAGTGAAGAGTAGCAGCCTAAACACTTAAAATTAAAGATTAACTAAATCTATAGGAGTTTAAAAGACCTTAAGAAAAAAAGTATCTAATAGAGCAAAAAAGAATAAGCAAAGTTCTATAAGAGTTCAGTCAATCCCCCTTATTAGCTTACTATCTGCCTATTTAAAATCATCACATACTGTATCGCTAATTAGCTGCTATAATAAAAATCTAAAGATAACTAAAACAAGCTAAACTAATTCCCCTTCACTTCTGAAAGCTGAAGTCATAAAGGCAACTAAATTCACTTTGCCCCTCCTGCAAACCTTAAAAAAAATAAAACTAATTAATCTATTCTAAAAAACTTCCCCTCAATCAAACTTATTAGAAGGTTCCTAATAATATATTAACTAATAAGAAGAAACACTAAAAAAGCCTGAAAACTCAAAATCTAAGTTGCACCTATATATAAAAACATTAAGTTTCAGTTTTCTTAAATCAGAAGCTATTATAAGCGCAAAAGCATAAGAAGCTAAAAAAGAAAAACATCATAACTACACCAACTTTTTGAAAACAAAAGAGAGAAATATTTTCTAAGCCTAACTGAAGGTATTTCTCCCTTCTAAAAACAATTCCATACTAACTCTAAAGAAAAAAAAACACATATATCTCTTTTATTACTCCCCCTCTACACTCTCTTAAGTAGCAAATAAACAGCCAGCTTAAAATATATTTCTCAAGATCTACAGTTAACAATATAGTTTAACTGCAGATTTAATTAAATCCTAAGCTTAACCTATAAAAAAAAAGTACTATAAGGTAAAGTTATAAAAGATATTGCTAACAACAGCTAATCTCCCTCTGCAGAAAAAAGAAAAACAGACTTAAAATATAAAACAACCTTACTATCAAAATAACAGAAAGAAAGAAGGATAATAAATACAAATATACCTTCTAAATAAAAGAAATAAATAAAAGCAGAAATAATAGCTAAAGCCTCTCTTTCCTTCTTCATCTCTTCCCTCACCTTCTATTATCCTTTTAAACCTATATTATGAAAATTCTTTTGTTGCTCCTTCTGTTAATAAATTATCAGCTCTTCTTAAGTTTTATACAATCTTTTCACCTCAGCCTTCTTTAAAAAGTCCTTCTCCTACTTCTTCTTCTGTTAATTCACCTGTTACCCCTTCAGAATAGTATCACTAGACTTTAGAACTCTAAAAACTTTAACTCTAGCTTAAGATGAACAACTTAAACTAGAAATAATAGATAATAAAGCTGACCTAGTTACTAGCAATACTTTAGTAAGTCCTTTTATAGATCCTTTTTTTCACTAACCTCAATAAGAGAAACCCCCCTTAATCTCTAACTCAAACCAAAGTTCTAAAGTAATTATAGAAGCTAAAGTCTTTAAAGCAATAGCCTCTGAGGGTAGCGCCTCTAGCATAAATAAGATGCCTAGAGAGGATTCTTCAAAAGAAAAAGCAATATAAAGCTGTTTAGACTCTACTAAATCTTAACAAAAAGTCTCTAAATCATATAGCTTAAGACTCTAAAAATTCAAAATGCTACAGCTAGATATAGCTAGAGCATCTTTCTTTATAGAAAATAATATTTTAGACTTTATCAAAAGCTATAAAGCTGCAGTAAAAGCAGTAAGTATTACTGATGCTTCTAAAGTACTAAACAACCCTTTTTATATAGATATACTTTTCTAAGCTGATAACTAAGCTTAACTTGCTAGCAAGACTTAGCTACAGGCAAAAGAGTATTTAATTCAGCAATATAAAGCTATAGATAAAGATTGCTAAGATCTTCTAGATGACCAGATTAGCCAGATCGTTTCTTCAACGCTAATAATTAACAATTTAAACTATAAAGCAGCAATATAGTTCTTATAAAAGATTAATAATATTCAAACTAAAGCTATAAGATATAACTTTAATATTATAACTAATCCTCAAATTATCTAGATAACTATATTAAGATTTAATCAGTTAGCTTTAAACAGAACAGCCTTACTTATAAGAACCAGTATCTATAAGCTATTTAAGAAAAGAAACTTTAATAAGTTTAAAGTTAACTTAATAAATTAGCTCAGCTTTAAGGCCACTTAGAAATAAACCCTCCAGATTGCTGCCTCTACTTATACTCTATTTGCTACACTCCTAAAAGCTTTAAGAAGAGAAGCTCCCCCCCCTCTATAAGCTAAAAGAAGCAAAGCTAAGCCTAATCAAAATATTAAAAGTCTTTAGAACTAACTTTTAAACTAACAGCTTTCTAACTTAATAAAGATAATAGATAACTAGAAAATCTCTACTAAAAAGATTATATATTTCTCTCTAGCTATAGAAGATCACTATTCAACCTCAGTCTATTCAGTTAAAGTTGATAAAGAAAACTCTAAGCCCTTCCCTTATAAACTATATAATTAGTACTAATATGCAGATTATATAGACTATAACTTCAAAGAGAGCTATTATCCTCAAAAGATAGCTAATAAAAGAAGTAGCTTAATCTAATACTTTTAAAAGTATTATTCCTATAAACCTCAAAACAATAAGTTTTTCATCCCTTAAATAATTGTTACCTTATCAAAATAAGAAGGCAAGCTTAACTGAGAAGCTATTATCACTCACCTCAAAAATCAGAACAGTTATAAGGCTATAAAAGCCTAAGCTACTGAAATCTTTAAGCAGAGTATTAGCCGCCCTTAATCCACACTTATTAGAGTCCTATAAAACTGAGATAACTATAACTTAATTAAAGTTTCCTATAGATTTATAGAAGAAAAAAGTGTTACATTAAATAACAAAACATCTAGTTAGACTTCTGCTTTCTAAATCTCAGCTGTCAGTAAGCCAGAACATAAAGATCATACCTATACATCTCAACTATATAACCTAGCTCAACCAGACAATATAACCAAAAAAGATTCACTTAATTTCACAGCATCTAAGCTTATAATAACCTAGTTAAAAACATATAGAACTAACCTATTCCTATAGAAAAAGATGAAGCCATTAGATCCTAAAAAAGTTGAGAAGAAGCTTCTAAAGTCTCCTTCTAAGAAAGTCCACTTCACTATACAAAATATTAAGAACACTCTAACTATCCTAAAGAAACCTTTTTCCTCTCAAATTCACTCTAAAAGTTAATTAAACTTACCAGAAAAAGAGGTTACAGAAGAAAATATCTCTTGCAACTAAAACAAGCAAAAAGAAAACTCAAATATTAAAATAAGAGAGGAAATCCTTCTTGAATAGGTCTCTACTCTTGCTAATACCTTAAAACCAAAAAGAGCAAGTAAAACAGAAAGAGAAGCAATATCTAGCAAAATTATTAAGATTCCTCCTCTAAAACCCATTCTAAAGCTATCTCTTCCAAAAGGTAACTTCCAGCCAGCCACATTCCTTAACAGCAAAAACCAAAAGTCTATTAAAAACAAAAAATTAATTAACAAACTTATCTCATACAAACTATATAGCTCAGTCAGTCTACTAGTTAAAAAGGTTTATAAAATCTAGCCTAAATATAGAGAGGAGTTTATCAGAAGGATATATATATTTGCAGATAATCTAAAAGAAGTTATCTATATACCTATTCCTACTAACTTCACAGATTTCGCCAAAACCTCAAAGAAAAAAGCCTAACAAACTAACTAAGTTTCTAAATATAATAAAGTCATTTAAACCTAAAACTGTCTAAAAGTCTTTTCAGTTAAAGCTGTTATTTCTATAGCTATTAACTAAATAGCTCTAATAATTATTACACTATAATTAATCCTAAAAATCACAATTAGAAGCAAACACCTTAACAACCACTCACCTATATAGAGCGTTATTAACACCAGCATAAAGTCCAGTCTTATAAGCTATCAATACGTCTTAGACCACAATATTCTGATTTCTACAACCACTTTAACAATAAGAATAATAGCTAAAAGTAACCTAAAGCTACACTTCATTAAAGCATATTATATACCTATTTAAGTTAATAACTATAAGATTATAATAACTATAATAGTTATTAACCCTAAGACTATTAACTATAACTTGCTCTTTAGTCTTCTATTTACTGTTTCTACTAAACTTACTTTTAAATACTTAAAACGCTTTATCACAGCTATAATAAAGACAAAAAACTGCAGAAACAACAAAATTAAAAAGATTAATATCCCAGTCAGCCTTATGCAATCAGATTCCTTACACCAAATTCAGCAACATTTCCCTAAATAGAAAAACTATATAAAGAATATCTATAATACCTCTAAAGCTGCTAAAAAGCAGCCTAAAACTGATCAAAACCTTAGCAACATATATAATAAGGTTTAAGCCTGCTATATTAATGCTACTATAAACTATAAAAGAGAACACCTTTTTGCCTAAAAAGAGAAGAAACTTAACCTTTTTAATCAGAAAAAAGCTACTCCTAAGACTGACTAATGCTCCACTCTAATCTCACTTTTAGCAACACTTAACGTTTTAAAGACTATCACTAAAGCAGCAGTTACTCTAATTATAAAAACCATCTAAGCCTGCCTTCTAGAAAATACTAAAAGTTAACGCTAGCTTCCTAATATTCTAAAAGATTAAGCGCTCTATAAGTTAGCAAAAAGAGATTCTAAGCCTAACTAAAGCTTTATTAATATCTATATAATATATAAATATAAAGATAAAAAAATCTACCTAGTTAATAATTCACCTTTAAATAGATCTATTCCTAATAGGCAGAAAAACTAAAAAAGGATTTTAACCTAAGAAGTAAAAAGCTATTATTAACTTTCTAACTCCTTTTTTGCAAGCTATATATACCTACAATTTGCACAGTTTGACTAAAACACTCACCTTACTCCTAAAAGGTTTCTAAAGCTTAAAGTCGCTTAGCTACATCTTTTGCTAAGAAAGATTAAAATACTTAAATACATCCTCACAAACTGAAAAAGAGCATTTATATAGGATTTCATAGAATGCAGCTATATTAATCCTCATATAGCCTTACTACAAAAGATTAAAACTATTCTATATATTGCTTAGTAAGAGAAAGGAATTTCTATCTCTAAGGCTTTACAGAGCAAAGTTATTAATATGCTTAGATCATAAGTTATGCATAAAATCCTCAAAAAATCCCACAGATTATATAGAAACTTTTAGTTCCTTATTACTAAAAAAGACAGCAATATAAAGCTGATCAACTTATATATAAAGCTTAATAAGATCAGCATTAAGGATACCTTCATTTCTCTAGAAGCTAACAAATTCTCAGAAGACTTTGCTAACTGCAAGATTATAAACCTTTTAAATTTATTTTCTAAATATAACTAAGTTTCACTTAATAAGTCAAGCTAAAACCTAACCACATTTGCTACACCCTTAAGGCTATTTAAAATATATACTCTGCCTTAAGAGGCAACAAATTCAGTTGCTCAGTTCATAAAAGTTATAATAAGAATTCTTTACAACCTTATTCTAAACATTTATCAACCTTTCCTTAACAATATCCCTATCAAAAAGCCCAGAACAACATATAACAATAACCAAATAATTAAGCTTCTAGGAGTATATCTATATATCTTTAAGCACTTTATAAATCTAAACACAGTTCTTTAGAATCTTAAGCTCACTAGCGCTACAATTTCTCTTAAAAAATCTCAGATTTACTAGCCTACTGTTAACCTCCTTAGTTATATAGTAAGCAGTAAGAAACGCAAGCTTAACTAAAACAAAATAATCAAAATTCTTAAATAAAAGAAGTGCAATAATATCACTGCTGTTAAAAGCCTTCTTAATATTATTAAGTTCTATTAAGCATAGATCAAAAATTATAGTACTATCTCTACCCCACTAATAAAGCTCCTTTAAAAAGAAGTGCCCTTCAAGTGGAAGCTAGAATAATAAACAGCTATAAAATCCCTTAAGCTCTACTTAGTCAGCCCTCTACTGCTTTACTTAATTAATTATAAAGAAGAAACTAGTGAAATCTACTTATTAACTAATATAAACACTAAGAGGTAGAGAGCTATACTTAAGCAATACTATTAAAACAAAAAATATATTACTAGGTATAAGAGTAAGATCTAAATAAATATAGCTTTCAACTATAATATAGAAAAGCTTAAGCTTCAGTCAGTCTTACTTGCTCTCAAAAGGCTCTAAAACTACCTCTATAGTATATAATTCACCCTCAAAACTAATATAAAAGTTCTTATAGATTAGATCAATAGCACTGCCTCTAACCTGCCTAAAGCAGTCCTAACTCAGTAGATTACATAAATTAAGATATTTAACTTTAATATTCACTATATGCTAGGCATAAAGAATAGAGCTGTAGATAGTCTTTTGCAAAAACCAGCAAAGAAATCTAATATTTATAAAGCTAAACAAAAAGAAAACTTAAACGAAATAATCAACAATTCTATCTACACACTTAAAGCTGAAGAAAACCTCTAACTAAAGGCAGAAAACTTATTAAGCTCTAAACAAACTTAGTCTCAACACTTAAAGCAAATTGCTGAATACTTAGCTTCATTATCACACCTTAAAACCATCTCTTAGATCAACTTCAAGAAATTCAAATTGCATACTGCAAAATATATACTTCAAAATAGTTTTCTCTTTTAAAAAGAAATAAAGTTAAACCTTATGCTAAAGCAAGTAGTTAATAACAAAAAAAAGCAAAAAAAGTTAATCTAGCATATATATACTAAAAGAAGCCACTAAAGCTGCAACGCAATATATGCCAAACTTCAAGAATAATATATCTGAGAGAATATATATCAAATAACAAATAACAAAATTAAAAGCTGCTTACCTTATACCTAAGCCTAACTAAAGCAATTTAAAGACCCTCACACCTTTTCTATACCTCTAGAAATCCTATTTCAGCATATCTATATTAATATCTAAAAGATTAGCAATTACTCCTTAGCTAAAGCCTATAATATACTCACTAGATATATAGAGGCCTATTAGCTTCCTAAGAACATCAACTCAAAAATAATAGCTAAGTTTATCTAAAAAGATATTATTTGCTGTCATAAGATTTATAGACTTCTTACTGTTAATAGAAGCCTAAAAAACAAAAGATTTATTAAGAAACTTAATTAAATCTATAGAAGATAACACCTTATTATTTCAGTATATAATTCAAAAGCTAATAGACTTATAAAAAAAAGCCACTAACCTCTTATCTATACCTTTATAACCTAGTTAAACTTCAGCAAAAAAAACTAAACTTCAGTCCTTTACATAGCTTTATTTGCTAATTAAACATCTATTAGATCTTCTACAGAATACTCTCCTTTTTACCTTATCTACAGATATAACCTTATTACTCTAATTAAAACAAAAAATATTACCTAGCAAATCTTAGATTAATTAAAAGTTATTAATACTGAAACTAAGCTTCTCTTCTGCATATAGATATT
The DNA here is from genome assembly GCA_027406005.1 of Colletotrichum horii. Lineage (NCBI taxonomy): Eukaryota > Fungi > Ascomycota > Sordariomycetes > Glomerellales > Glomerellaceae > Colletotrichum > Colletotrichum horii. The sequence continues at coordinate 2,097,949 of JANVYB010000001.1, read as the reverse complement.
TAAACAACTTAATTTAGATCAATATATTACTCTTAAATATATAGCAAAACAATATTGCTAAGTTGCTAAAAACTATAATCAGAAAAATAAATATAAAATGCAATATAAGCAACTATAAGTTAGCAATATTGTTCTCATATATAATATAAAGCTGTCTATTAACAAAAGTTCTTCTAGTAAGCTTAGCATGTAATAGCTAGATCCTTTTTAAATTCAGCAAATATCTTCTTAAACTTCATCTTATTTACTTAAAATATTTACTAGACTTCTAATTAAGCAAATAATAGCTAGCAACTGCTTAAAGAAATTTATAGTAAATAAAGATAGCTACCTAAATAATATCTCTAAAATAGAAGTCTAACTAAACCTTAAAGAAGCCTTCAGCAAAGTCTTCTCTATAGCAAATCAACTAGATCCTAATACGCCTAGCCTAGCAGAAATTCCAAACCTTAATAAGATATCTATACTAAAAGAAGTAGAAATTAATAATATTAACACTATAAAAATGCAAATTAAGCAACTATAAAAATAAAACAAAACTCTACAAACTGAAATTAACACTTAACAGAAAAAGAATAAAATAGTAGTAAGTATCTCTACTAAAAACAAAGAGTTTAACAGCTAGTATAAAGATATAGAAAAGCTAAAAGACAGCTAAGTTATAGAATTTATTAATTTCTATCTATTTTTAGTAAGCAAACTAGCATTTCACTCATTTGCATTTAGTCACCCTTATATTATAATTTATATTAACTATATATTTATATTGCTTCTTTTGCTCTTAATATATATTATTACAAAAGAAGAGAGAACATATAATAATAAAAAAAAAAAAACTAACTAAAACTGCAAAAACTAAAAACTACTAAAAAACTCTAAAGAAACTAATACCACCTCCTAAAAATTCAAACTTAGGCTAGACTAATTACTTCTCTAAGCATAACAAACAGCAGCCTCCTTTTTCTTCTTTTCATCCTCACTCCTCAACCTCACTTCTGCTGTTAAAAAGCTAACTTACTTATAAAAGTCCTTACTAAAGATCTTATAAGAAACTGCCTAAAAATGCTGTTACAATTTAAATTTATACTCTAAAGCTAACTTAGCAAATCAGTTAATTAATAGTTTATATATTAGTATAATTATTTCACCTCTAAGATATTTATGCTTAGAATAAAGCATTATATTAACATCTCCACCTTCTTCATAAGAAGCATTATTAGAAATACTTTTTTTTCTATTACCTTTCTTAATAAACCTAATCCAGCTAGTAGTCTCCTAGTTATAGTTAAACCTATATAAGCATAAGAAGCCTTTCTTATAGTAGACATAATTAGAACAAGCCCTTTTCTATTCAGTTTAATAAGAAACACACTTCTAAAAAGGAATAGATGCAGCAACTTAGCAGCCACTCTGCCCAGCCTCAAAAGACATCTTTACCTAGCATTCAAAGCACCTATTGCATAGAAAGAGATTCTAAACGCTATATGCATAAATCAGTAAAGCTTTAACTGCCTCTAACCTATCTATCTTCCAGCATAGCTGTCCTTAGAAGCTAGCATAACCCTCTATAATATAAACCTCTTTTGCGAAAAATAGAAACCTATTTAGTACTTCTCTCTTATTGATCAGCTTTATATATATTATTAAGAACTTAGTAAGTAAATATTAAAACCTCAGAATAACTCCTTTAGCTCTTTTATTAACAGCAATCTTATAGATAAAACTTATCTTATACTAAACCTAGCTAATAAAACCTTTAATAGAAGTTTAAGAAAAAAAAAAAAAAGCTTATATATAAGTTAGTAATAGTCTGAACAGCTTTAGAAAGATAACCTACTATAACTAACAGCAGTATAATAAGTCTAAATAGATAAATAGTTCCTTCCTCATTCTTATAATTTATAAAAGCTAGCATAAAAGAAAAAGAGAAGAGCTTATATACTCAGTTCAAAGTAGTAATACAAAAGTAACCTACACTGATTTCAATATCTATAATTATACTGCTTAGAAGTAGTCTAATTGTTATTATAAAGCGTTAGTTAAGCTAAAGATTATAAAAAATAATATATTAAGAGGAAGAAAAAAGAGATATAGCTAAGCAAAAGAGATATACCTTTTTATATCTAACTAGAAAGGTAGTTAACACTAAAAACAGCAGCTGTAACAACCTAAAAGCTTATTCACTATAGCAATCTATTAATAAAATAAAAAACAATTTAAAAAGCCTTTCACTTTAAATCTAAAGTTAACTAAACCAAAAAGAACGCATTCATTCAAGTTTCAACAGTAAAAGCAAAGCAGATATATTAATTCAAATGCTGCTATCTATAAAAGAAGGCATTTAACCTTAAAACAACTTATAAACAGATTATAAAAAACCTTCAACTCTTCTATAACCACTATATCAACTTTTCCCCTAAAAACACATCACTATAAGCTTAACTAAGCATTTAGCAACTATATTTAACTTTAGTTACTTCTATACTACTGAATTTCACTAATTACCCTTCCTTTCTCTATTTTATAACCCTTAGCATCTAATTTCACCTTCAAAAAATCATCAAACACCTCTAACAACTATATTAATCTCACCTTCAAAAAACCACCTTACATAACTAATTAGTTCCTTTCTCATTCAAAAAGTCATATTTTCAGAAAGAACATCAACTGCTAGCGCTAAATTCACTTTAACAATATCTATAAAAGAAAGCACTTCAACCTGCTAACCTTCCACTAAACATCTTCACATATTCACACATATAACAACCACCCTTCCTTAACAGACATTTTTACATTTAACTACTACTTCAACTAAGCCTAACTATCACTTATATATCCTAAAAATTATACCTTTTTCCCTCCTACTTACTTTTACTAACTTTTAATAAAAATCATTAATATTGCAATTAACACCCCCTCACCTACTACAAATCCACCTTCTTAACTCTTTCCTTCCTTTTAAAACATCTAATCACCACAACCTAAACAAACAGCAATATAAGCCTGTTCAGCTAATTCTATATATCTAAAACTTAACAACTCCTTCTCTAAACCACTATAAAACTTCACATAATATCTCACTAAACTACTCCTACTACCCCTCAGTCTCCCTCCTCTAGAGACTACAATCCTAAGTCCTAAAAAGCCTATAAAACTATATAAGATATTAACTAAATTAATAGCATTAAGCAGAAGCTTATAATTTATATTCCACACCTTTATAAAAACCAATCAGTTTCTCAAGGCAAGACTTTATAAGCAGTAGATATAGCTACTCTAACTCTATAAAGAAAACAGCCCCTTCAGCCTCCTAATTCCCATCTCAACCACCCTAGCACAGTAAATACTAAGCTAAGCAAGACTAAATACATCTAGCTTATACAAACTAATAAAAAACTCCTTAGAATTATCTTCAAAACAGCAAAGCCTATTAAATCCCCTATCACACCTTATAAGCCCTATAGAGCGCCAAAGCCCAGTCAAGATAGATCCTTCCCAACACCTAAATAGATGCAAATTGATAATAACCTCACTAATATAACCCTAACCAGACGCTAATAAGATAGATTCTCTCATAATAACAGCAAAAACTTAACTTAAGAAATCTAAAAGCAAAGCATATAAATAAAAGTCCTTCCCAACCTCTACAACATATCTAAATTCCTATATCAAGGCGATCCCCTCTTAAAAAGCTATATCAAAGCAGCCTATAACCTAACTGTTAGAGACATTATTAAAAAGCAATATACAAAAGTTCTTATTATCCAGATTTCCTTCTATAAAGACCTCAAAATGAAACACTATAAAATCCCAGCTAACAAGCTTACTTCATACAATTTCATCATCTTCTTACAACATAATAGTAAAAGAAAATATATAAACCTAATTATTAATTAAAGAAACAGCCTATACCTCTATTCAAACAGCATATAAGACATTACTAATAACAGCAACCTAAACAAATCAGAAACCTCTTTCAAAACTATAGTTAAACTAGTCTGCAACTAATATAAAATCTATAAGATACCAGCAGAGACTTAAAAGCTTATTAATCACACTTCCTTTATTATTCCACAGCTTTAAATCAAATTGAAAAAAGACTTATAGAAATATAATCTCTATATTATAGACTTTATTAGATATATTATTCAACAAGGCATCTTCAGCATTAAAGCTTTATATTTAGAAGCTGCTACTAAAGCCTAAGAAGCTAACTTAAATCTTCATAAAAACCTTTTCAACTACTAGATCAAGCTTATTACTAAAGAATTTAGCTTCTATACTTCACTTAAAGGCTTAAGGCTAAAGCTTAAAACCAGATTTAGAAACTAGCTGAAGGCTTTAAAAGGAAAAAGGCAAAAAGAATAATAAGAAGATAGGAGAAATGCCAGCTCTAGAGAGGCTATACCTAACTAAACATTAGTTGCTTAGAAATCAATCAAAGTTAAGGCTAAAGATCTAGCTCCTCTGAGGAAAACTAACAGAACAGAAGATATAATCTATAACAATAACCCCAATCCTACAACCTTCATCATCAACATAAAAAGAAAAAACTGCCCTAAAGAAATATCAAATAAAGTTAAAAATATATAGATTAAAATAGAGAACAAGCAAAGGGAACTCTACTATAATAAGATTAAGAGAAGAGTTAGAAAACTTAAGTTGCTTAAAGCAAACAGACCTAGCAACTTAACCCTAAAGTAATTCCTCATTACTTAAAACAACCTAATTAAAGACATAACTTAGGCTACACAACCTTAAGACACCTTCCTAGTTCTAACTATACCAAAAAGATAGATAGCACCTAATATAAAACACACCAAAAAGCTATAGAAAAAAAATAATAATACCACTTATATAGAGTGAAAAACAGCTACAAACTTAAAGCAAAGCAAAAACATTAGCTTAAAAGCCTTAAAGGCTAGATGCAACATTAAGTATATAAAGTAAGGCTGATTAAGTCTTTCTCTCTTTAGTATGCAAAAGACTTAAGGGACGCATAAAAAGAGGCAGAGTTCTTAGAAATTTTAGAATTTTTAACACTTTTAACTTAGAGGCAAGAAATCAAATAGGCATTTTTATAGGCATTAAGCATTATTATAAGAAGAAATAGCTTATATAAGTAAACAGAAGCTTAATCAGCCTATAACAAAAAAGACTAAGCAGATAAGCAAGAAATATACTTATTTTTATACTTTTTTCATTCCTCTTAATAACTTCAGTAATTAATTCTTTAAAACAGCCTATAAGATTTTTCAACCTAACCTATAGCAAAAGTCTATTAAATCCCACCCTTCAGCAATTAAATAAAAATAAGTGTTTTTAAGCTTTTCTAGCTTTAGTTAGGCTTACTTTTTATCTTCTTTATTATCCTTATCAATCCCTGCTATACCTCTTAGATTATTTAAAACCAAAATAAGGCAGAATACTATAGGAATAATACTACTAAACTTCTTCTCAGCAGCCTATTTTCTCCTAAAAGATTGCATAACTAAAAGGATAAAAAGGATAGAAGTTATAGATAAAGCATAACTTAGTCAGGCTTACATTCATATATTCATCTGCATATCTCTTTTAGTTGTGAAGGAATTAATGCATAAGTGCTTAGGAATTTTTCAGGGGATTTTCGCCTGAAGTGGAGTGCCCAGCACATCTGATGAGTTTTCTCCCTTGCCCCGTTGCAATATAAATTATATAAATCTTATTAAATTTAAATTTTAATATAAAAGTTTTTATTTTTTTAGTTTTAATTATAATAATAATATCTTTAGTAGTAATATAAGCTATTATATTAGCTAAAAGGTTTATTTTAAGAATAGAAATATTAAATAACCTTTTATTCTATTTAAGTTATTTTTAAGCAGCTTTTTCTATTTTAATTTTTATTATTATTAAGCTTAAAAAAGCTAAAGTTTTTTATAATAAGCTATATTTAATAAGCTATTTTAATATAAAATTTAAAATATTTTAGCTTATTAATTCTAATATAAATCTATATAGTTTTTTTAAAGTTTATATAAGTTTTTTTATTTATAAAAATAAACTTAAAGTAATTATATATAAAAGAGGTTTATTTATAACTTCTTTTATATATATAATATATTACTAATTTATTTTATAAAAGCTTTTCTAAAATAAAATTACTAAAAATTATATTATTAGAATATTTTATTAATATTATAAAAATTCTATTAAAATAACTTTTTAATTAGATTTTTATTATATCTTTATAGAGAAGGTTTTTGAATATTTTAATATATTAACTTATATTTTGAATTTTTTTTTAAATATTTTTATTTAATAATATTAATAAGCATTAAATTAATTTAAAATGAAATAAAGTAACATTAAATTACTTAAAAAAAGGTTTTTAATATAAAAGTTTTTTATATTTCTAATAGCTTATATTAAAAAGCTTTAAAAAGTATATTTTAAAAGTTTCTAGTTTAAATATTAAAATTAATAATAAAAGCTATTTAATTTAAAACTATAATATATTTCTTATAAATTATAATAAGATTATTTAAATTACTAAAAGTATAATATTATTTTAAAATATAAATTAGAATATAAAAAAATATAATTTCTTTTTTTGAAAAGCTCTATTTAAATAAAAATAAAGATTTCTTTTAAAATAATATTTTTAATTTATTTATTTAAAGTTTTATATATTTACTTCTTATATATATATTTTATTTTATAAGTAATATATATAATAAAATATAAAGTATAAAGCTTAAAAATATTTATAGATTTTTTAATAAAAAGAATAAATATAACTAATATTAATAATAATAAATTATTAATAGCTTCTTTAAATTTCTCTTTTTTAAGATTTCTATTTTTAGTTATATTACTTTTAATAAATACTTTTTATATATTAAAAATAATAGAAATATATAAAGTAATAACTTTATTATAAAGTTTTTATTTTATTTTATAATATTTATATTACTTCTTATTTTCTTTTTAAATTTAATTATTAAATAAAAAAGTATTTTTAATTTTATTTAAATTAAATAAAATATTAAAAATACTATTTAAGTTAATATATTTCTAAATACTTTTAGCTTTTATTTCTATTTAAAAAGTAATATATTAAACTAAAAAGTTATAATAAAAAATAAGCTTATAAGAAATATTAAAATTAATAATTATTATTATATTAAAAATATAATATAAATTAAAAATAAATATAAAAATAGAATTTAAAAGTTAAAATAGAATATAATAAATATAAAATAAATTAAATAAAGTTATAATTTACTTTATAAATAGTAGTTTAAAAGTATAATATAAACTAAATTTATAACTATTATAAATTAATTATAATATATATATAGCATTTATATAAATAAAATAGCTTAATTCTTTTTAAATTTAAAGTTTAATATAAAGGGTTTTTTAAAGAATAGAGACTAATACGCTAGAATATTATTAGCTTAGATAAGTAGGTTAGAAGTAGGTTATCTCGCACCTTCCTCTAGGCGTGAGGCTGCCTTAGATACTTAAGGCTATCACGACAGCTATTATTCAATATATGACGCTTAAGAAAATAAGAATCTTCCTCCCCCAGTCCTTCCCACAGCACCGTTATCTCTTAGGACATGAATCGCTTCATCATGACCCCCAACCGCAGCGCTTTGAAGTGCAGTCTGGCCTTTTCGTCCCTTGAAGCTAAAAGCATTCACATCAGCACCGGCTGCCAGCAAGCGCTCGATCATGTCTACGCGGCCTGTCTCAGCTGCCGCATGCAAAGCCATCCCATCTCCATAAATGCCTCCTAGGGTATGGACATCGGCGCCTTCCTGAAGAAGAAGGTCGGCTATCTCAATATGACCTCGAAGACATGCCCCCTGAAGAGCCGTGTAGCCCTTGTACTTTGCTGAGGCAACATTGACTTCAGCCCCGTGTTGGAGAAGAAGCTTCACTATGGTCATGTAGCCGCTGCCTGCTGCGGCTTGTAATGCCGTATAACCTGCCGTTGGTGACGGCGGAGCATTGACGTCAGCTCCCAGTTCTAGTAATCGTCTGACCAGATGCTCATGTCCTCGCTCTGCTGCTGCCTGAAGTGCCGTTCTTCCGTTGTACCGCGTCACAACAACTGACGACGCTGGTGACCCGCGTGTAGCATGCGCAGGCTTCAATAACACCTCGTTGACCTTGGCCCCCGCACTGAGCAGAATGTCGACGACCTTTTCGTTTCCATGTCCGCAGGCGATCTGCAATGCATTCCTTTGGAAATTGTTCCCTCTGCAGAAGTGGATATCGGCCCCGGCGTCGACCAGCATCTGCACGGCGTCTTCGTGGCCATGCATGCATGCAGCCTGGATGGCCGTCTGTCCGTAGTATCCGCGCGGGGGCTCGTTGACGGCGGCCGGGTTGGCGGCCAGAATTTTCCGGATGTTGTCTAGTTCTCCGCCTCTGGCGGCAAGCTGCAACGGCGTCCAGCAATACTCCTCTCCGTCGTCGGTCTGCAGGGTCGGGTCCCACGCGGCATCCAGCGGCGGGAGGGGTCTGTGCATGATGTAACTTCAACAGGTCGAGCCAAGGTTCTAAATGGTAGGTGTTCTCGTGGAATCAAGAGGGAATCATGCACCATCGGGGCGATGAAAAGGCGAAGTTGAGATGAGGTACTAACAAAGAAAGGCAAAGTCCAGGTCAAGTGAGACGGTAAAATTTATGCTGGAAGACGCATGCACTGAGTCTTGTGCTGTTGGCGAAAGAAACACCTGCATGTTGGTTGGTCAAGGCCGTTGGGCTTTCTTACATGAGCTAGCCTGCCGAATCCCAGTGATTATCGGGATTCGGCACAGGTGTCATCATCAAGATGTGGGGGTTAACAACGGCATGGGTCTGGAGCGAGGTATGGTTAGACGAAAAATCGCTCTCTTTTGATGCCATTTCTGGTGCACTACCGGTTATCGGCCCGTTCTAAGCAGCATCCTAGAGCTCCTGCCGGCTTCCATGCTTAAAAGCAGTCTACAAGATGTTAGCAAGGCCCCCACCAGCCATTCACATTACACCGAACTCGATTTCCGATCTAGTGTCTCAAAGTACAAACGCACCACCTCGCCATTTTATTTCTTCTACTTGGAAAGAATAAACTCAAAGAAAAAAATAAACAACACACGTTTGAAATCAGCAATGGTAGAGACAGTGTGGCCCACCCCCAGCCGTCCCTCAATCCACCACCTTGCACCCCCTTTCCAACGCATCGACAACCTCGCGCGAACGTAGATCATGTACGTGCCGTTCTTGATCTCTTATTGCTGTTCAAAAAGGCTTGATCGGATGCAAAGCACCCAAGCCTAGAGTCCAGGCAACGTCTTTCGGTCCTCGGCGATTAACCGCAGAGGGCCTTGGTGTAGCAGGCGTCGTCGAGGAACCTGCTAGCAGCGGTGAAAGCGTTGTCAACAGGAGCGCACTGGCGAGCCTTGAGGCGGCGAGCGCCGACAGAGAGCTCGCCGTTACCACCGCAGCCCTCGCCGCCCTGGGCAAACGCATTCCAGGGGGAGAGAGTCCAGGCTCGGTGGCCAGCAGGGAATCCAGCAAGGCTGGGCTGGCCGTTGTTAGGCCTCAAGTTGTTGTAGATCCTGCCCTCCTAGACATTGTTGTCCTCCATGCCGGCAGCGTCGGCGACGCCGTTGGTGTAGTGTCTCCAGCGGATGACCTGGTCCCAGCTGAAGCCGCCAAGTGCGGCGTACTCTTGCTCGTTGGGGTACGGGCTGAACTGGCCCAGGGTGCCGGAGACCTGAATGAAGTTGCCGGCCGCAGCGATCTCGTAGACGTAGCCGTTGCCACCGAACATCTGTGTGAGGAATCTGACAGCGGTGTCTTCGCTGGCGGTGGTCGAGACGTAGCCATCATTGTCTCGGCTGGCTCCACTTTCGGCGCCGACAGCATGGTTGTACATGCTGACGTTCGGAGTCACCTCAAGGAAGCGGCTGGCTCGCCTGGGAGCAAAGTTGCCAGCGGCGCGCATCTCAGTCGGGGTTCTGGTATCGGCGCGCCATACTCTGAACTGGGCATTGCACAGAGCTGTCCACAGATTGAGGACGAAGAGAATGAGAATGTTCTTCTGGAACACCATGTTGGCGATTTATTGTGCGAGCGACGAGACAAGCAGTGACAAATGAGGGACAGTGTAAGACAAGGCTTGAGAGAGTGGCTCGAGTTGAGTAGCGAATGAAGTGATGGTGATGATACTGACAGAGAGAGGTAACAGGTGAGAAGGCATCCTGCTTTATACTTGTCCTGGCGCTCCTGATGCTCAGCATCTTTTCACCCCTCAAGTCTGACGTCTTTTACGTGGGCAGTACTTCTCTCTCTCGACGCGATGCCATTCATGGATGCTCTTGATCTTGGCAGCGCGCTTCATAGTGGCTGAGAGTCGTCGACTGGAGAGACATCGTTCTTGGAATTTCGAGGTCAAATGCCGGTACTATGAATAGGTTCAAACCCGAGCTAGGCTCCGCTCTTGGTTTTCAGGACTTCTCTCTCAACATGACGCCGTCCCCAACATCTTGGCCACGAGCTTCCATGTCCCGGTGGCTGAGTGTTTACAACTCAAGAGACAGCTGATGCGAGTGCGATATCAAATGCACGCACCATAACTAAGTTCAAGCTCAAGCTTGGCTCGTACGAGCACAATTAGAATTATTAGACACAAGCTGCCGTAACGGCCTTCCTCCGATAGTATTTCAACTTGATTGAGTCGAACGCTCTCGAACGCTTGGCATCGAAATTTGACCTAGCGTAGAATAGCTCAAACGCTGAACCCCACTCCATCTGTCGTCAAACAACCTTCCTCTACTGCTGGGCAGACGGAACAATGCTCGTTATTGAACTGGCTGCTAGCCTGTCAAATCATAGGCAAAAGCGGAGAATATGTTCTCGTAAGGCTATGTTAAAAAGCTCTTTGAGACAGATTTCCCCGAGATCTCCGGTGCACACATCCACTCTCTTTCATGGTCCCAAGTTGTAAAGCCAACCACTGCACCTTATCTCGTCAGCTCACATATCCAATCTTTCAGACGCTACCTACTCCTGCTTTTTTCGCGCAATCGTTACTTGTCGTAGCCACTCAGCCACTTGTGGCTTCATGGCTTCATGTGGCACAGGCGTATTTAATACGCCTTCGCCTTGCATCCCTGTTTCCAAGAGATTAACCCGTTTTCACCTATTTCTACAACCCCTACTACGCAACAGTTATGAGCCCAGCTCTTAATGTGACACTTCACGCCCCCTAATATACTGCAAAGTAGGCTGTAGCCTAATGCAGTTTATCTTTTATCTTATAATATCTTTTTTAATAGCGCTATAGCAGCTGACTGATATATTTCTTATAAAGCAATATAATTAGCTTATATAGTTTATATAACTGCACTTCTATATGCTTTAAAACAGCATATAGAAATATATTAACCTTTATAGCAAAGAAATATCTAATTTGATATAGTAAGTGATGCATCTTCTTATGCTTAATAAACTGCATATAAAGTAATAAAAAGAAGCTTAATATAAATATATCTAACTTTATACTAAATAGGCTACTTATTGCTATACTTACTAGCTGAACTTTATTAACACTAAGCTGCTGCTGCTATTTATATTTATAGTTAAAGATATTTAAAAAGAGTATATAAAATAGATTGCAGACTATAAGATATAAGTTATAAAGCAAAAAGAGCTTATAATAAGCTACTGCTTTATTTAGAACTAGGTTTATACTATAGTTAACTATAAGATATTATTAATAATATAAAGCAACTTTATTCTTATTAAGAACACTTTAATTTAAGCACTTATTTATATACTTAAGAACTACTTTATACTAACAGTTCTCTCTATAATTACTATTATATAAAATAACTACCTCACTTTGTTATAAAAGGCTATAGCAATAATAAATCTAGAGGTATAATACTAAGAGTAGTACTATATATATTTATAAGTATATAAGATTTCTAAGATCTAAAAAGTCCTCGCTTTATATACCTTTTTAAAAGCAATTAGCAAATACTTCACACTATCTTAAGCTAAATAAAGCCTTATTAAACTTATTACAGCAAAAGAGACTAATAAGCCTATATATAGCATTATTAAGTATAGAGCGATCTTTGCTGCTTTTATTAATTAATATATAAGTTAAAAAGGCTAGTATAATATTTATACTATACTTAAAAGCTGCTTAAAGCCTCCTCTCTTTATAATTTTAAAAAACTCTATATAAAGCATTCTTACTTTAAGTAAAAGCTATAAAGATAGTAATTTCTAAAAATGCCTATATAGCAAAAAGCATTAATAGTTAGCTATAAAGTATAGCTGCTTAAAGATAGCATTATAAAGCAAACAGGCTGAATATAAAGCTTACTTTGCAGTTAGTAAAAAAGAAACTATTTTAGAAGCGCTCTTAAAGCTAGAGTAAAGCTATCTCTAAAACCACTTCTAAAGTAAAAAATAAATTATAAAAACACTAAAAATGCTATATCTAATATAAGCATTACTATAATTACTTTTAGATATAATTATATAAAATAATATTAATCTATAGAAACTACTTTTAGTAAAAACTATAATAGAGCAGCACTTCAGATAATATAGCTTAAGCAATATTAATTTATAGAAACTACCTTCAGCAGAGACTGCAATAGAGCAGCACTAGCTTAGCAGAGAATAGATATAACAATAAAACTGATCTATAGAGACTACCCTCAGCAGAGACTGCAGTAGAGCAACATTTATATGCTATCTATATAAGAGTAAAGCAAACAAACCTCTTTTCATTTATATATAGCTTCATTTTGCAGCTTCATATCTTAGACGTGAAGCTAAGGAGGTATGTCGTAGCCACTCAGCCACTTATGGCTTCATAGCTTCATATAGCACAGGCGTATTTAATACGCCTTCGCCTTGCATCCCTGTTTCCAAGAGATTAACCCGTTTTCACCTATTTCTACAACCCCTACTACGCGACATTACTGGAATACAAGGCTTCTCTCCGCAGACCAGCCACACCGCCCGTTATCAACTTTTATCCCTTCAGAACATCATCGCCATGAAGAACCCAACCACTGCGCCCTGGAATCTCAGCGTCTCTCGCGACGACGTTGAAAAGCTCCTCCGGGGCTTCCGGCCTGCGGCGATGGAGGACCGCTGGATGTTCCGCGCAGACGGGCCAGACGTCCGCGGAGACTTCGTGGTGCATGTGCACAGAAGCTGGACTGGGGACGAGCTTCTGCGCATAAACGTGGTCTTGGCGGCTCCGGGTGGAGGTGCCCCACCAGCAAACACCGGCGGACCTCACGCTTCGATAACCGACATCACGTGGGACAGGGGGGACGGCGGTTTTCTTTCTACCGAGGTGGAGGCGAAGGAACTAGCAACTGCCCTGTTACGGAATGTGCTGGGGTGTGACTTGTGAACTACGCTAGACGGGGCAGTGTGTTCGTTTCCAGATTAGATGTAGAGTGCATTCGTAGTCAAAATATACCGAGACCGAGGTTGCTTGTGGTTTCAGTCAAAGAAGTAGGACGATATGTCTTCTGAATCACCAGAGATGTTGCAGGTGTCGTAACTGCTATGCCTGGCCTATTAGGTGCGTAATGCTGGCCCGATTACAGTACTTCAGATGGTGACCGGCTGCAGTTTCCCCCAACTTTGCTCAACTGTACCCTTTTTCTTCGAAGTCTCGCTGTTCGCCGAATGTAAAAGTGTCTATGTTGTCAGTTTAGATGGACCCTTCGTCTTCCACATCCGTAATGCGAAGTCCGCCAGCAGTCATTAGAATAACCTTTCTTAGCCTGTGTACCCACGCATGTTAGTTAATCTTGGCCTTTCAACTAGGTTTGACTGGTCTGACGTCGCCCAGATCTTATCAGCTATGTTCAGAACGCTCGCTTAAGGCATCGTCCATCACAATTTAGAGAAAGTGCGATTCTTAGCAGGGCTGGAGCGCCAAGATGCGTCATGTGGATTTAGACGTGCAGATATTCTCCGTCCCGGTCCGCGGCTTGTCGCCGGCAGTCGAGACTCCGGTGTAGTTCGTCTCCACACACGCCATCCGAAGGGGCCGAACGAAGGGATGAAAAAGACGGACGGAATATTTTCCTTGGCGGAGGCGCAATGCGCCAGTTTTCTGGCGGTGTCAGGCTATTCTATGAATCGCGATTGATTTGGGCAGTAAGTTCAATCATCCTGAGTTCGAGCCCCGTTGTTGCCAAGACCGGCTTCCGACCGAACTACCTACAATCAAGCAGCTCTAGAGACAATTCAGTCTCGCATCAACATCTTTTCAAGATACTCATGGCTGCCGGATGTGTGTTAGAGTCTCCTTCTTGAGTCAGCTGGCTTGATGTGTCTATTTCGGTCTTTCCGACGACCTGTCTCTTTCGTAGGGTAAGGTAGCTGGGCATATCTGATCCGAAAACGAGCTCCCTCGCATAGCTAGGCATATCTGACCCGAGAGTCCTCGCATTGTGCAATACTAATAGACTGCCTGCCTCGCACTTTGTTGGACTTGCCAGACCACTCAACCACCGTCCAGCTTTGTCTCTTCGCAGCTACTTTCACTTCTAAACTTACACTAAACACTCGTTTTCATCCACCACCAAAATGCGTGCCGCCGCCTTCATCGCCACATACTTCCTTGCTGCGAGGTTCGCTTATAATCAACCCAATTTTATCCATCCTGCACACAGCTAACCACAGACACTGCTTTACAGCGCCGCAGCCCAGACAATCTACTGCTGCACCTCCAACGAGAACGATCAAGTTGTGCTCGAGAAAGAGGAGACCGCTGTCTGCTGCCAGAGCTCTGGAGGCCAACTCCAAGGTGTAAGTCGGTTGAGAATACCCTGGCGACTCGGGTCAGTGGCTGACCTTGTGTGACTATTAGGACGAGTGCGACTTGGAAGTAGGACGCTTCGGTTTCAGCCAATGCTGCCGCCAACAGACGGTTTTCACTTGCGACTTCTAATCTGCACCGACCGCTGATGAGAAGATGGTGTACTGAAGTCGAAGTACCGTTGTATCACTGTTCATGCGTGGATGATGAATACGGGATTGTTTTTCCGCGGTCATGTATCTTTGTTAGAAGCATATAGACTGTTCATTGTGCTTGTTGCGAATTATCATTCTTATGGTTTGAGAACGTTAGACTGTACCTTAACTCTATCCCTGTTAAACTCTTATGATGCAATGCCCTTGCTGATTAAAAACTCCACATCCTTAAAAGAGTAGATCCACAAATATTGATTGATAGTTAGTAAGACCTAAAGTAGTAGTCGGGTTGGTGACGACCGGCGAACTGCCGGTGTCGCCGTCTTGGCTCCACGTAGGGCTGTGACCTCTCATCAAAAAGTGCGGCGGACATAGCTCAGTTGGGAGAGCGTCAGACTGAAGCGGGTTCACATCCGGGAAACTTCATTCAATCAATCTGAAGGTCGTGTGTTCAATCCACACTGGCCGCATGTCCTTTTGCTTTTGTTCAAAGGATTCGTTTTGCTTCTACGTTACACTAAGAGACACTCGATGCAGTCAGTGGTTTGTTTCCACCGCTTACAGAAAGTAAGGAAAAAATCAAGCGGGCGTGTATCATGCATGCATGCTGTCTGTCCCTTACCAGCCAAGCAAGCTCAGATAATGATTAATTCCTATCTGAAGAGAACTTTCGCAGGCTCTAGTTTGGTACCTTTCAAGTCCTGCTGGAATTTAGCCTTGTTGCGTGTGGTGTTCGAAATCGGCCTAGATGCTTTCAACTCGAAAAGGCTTGTATAGAAGCAGTGTGTGTCCATGAAGTTAACCTCCAGTCATTCGCTGAGTGAGAAGACAGAATAACCTCAGATTAGCTCCAAATAGTTCAGCCAATCCGCGAAGGACCGCAAGAGTGTGACCAATTAGAAAATAGTATCCTTATATTGGCATGTTCCTGCAAGTCTTGATCCTTTATGGAAGGTAGTGGCTCGGTCGTACCTGCATTCTGAAGCCGACTGGAGCTCACCCAGAATTTTATTCCTTCCTTCTACCAGATTACAGCCCACCCAAGCCACTTTCACATTTTTCTCACACCACAAGCTCAGCAACATCATGACGAACGCTTCAGAGACAGCACCAGCTTCAGCTGCTGAGGAGCACCCCCTGGGCAACCTCGGAAGTAACTGATCCATCCCGTCTGCACCCTCGATCTTGCGCTGACCTTTAACGTGCCCCTCAGCTATGTTCAAGTGGAGATACAACCACATCTGGAAGCTCTACGGACGGAAGGACTACGAAGAGGCCGAGGCCGAGGCTATGAAGATGTTGATGGAGCCACGACTTGGGGATTACCATCGAGCAGGAATGCATTTGCTGCTTGCTGGCTCCCCTCACGACTACGTCGACAATGCGAAGCAAGCGGTTCGCCTTTATGGCAAAATTCTCGAGGAGTACGGTTCCAACATGTCTCCTAAGGAGCAAAGCGGCATCCAGAACCTCATCAACAGGTCCAACAAAGCCTTGGAGAAAGCGCTCAGCGATCAGAGCGCCATTGATCGCAATGTTCGCGAGTACCTGTAAGCTATTTGAACCACGTAACCATCGTTCATCCCAGTCTATTCGAAGCTAACTCATTCCTTTTCCAGTGCCAGCGGCAAGACGATCGATGACCTCCACAACGAGCAAATGAAGGAGCTGCAAGCTCGCGAGATGGAGCTCGCAAGGGTCGAGATGAGCAAGGAGGAAGTCGCCTTGGGATCCCAGGTCCCACCTTCTAGCCAGAGCGTCCCCGACGACGCCGGCGCCGCCCAGAGCTCTGGTGTGTACCTCTCCCAGTCCGCTGCCCGGAAGCTCCCGATGGAAACGGACGAGGAACTGCCGACTATTCCCTGATTTTCTGGGGAAATGGCGTCGTTTTTGCCTACCTAGGCGCATTGCTGGTGTCGCTTGTGTGTTCTGCCGTCTGGGCGCAAGGTTGCAGGCAGGGGGTCAGGGGCTAGCTAAGCAGATAGTTGTGCAACCAGTTCTACTCGTGTTTTTGCACCATACATGTCTTCCGGCAATCTCCAAAACGTTTCTGTTGAGCCTTTCGGCCCAAGTCTTTGCTTCCGCAATCACTGGCTACATCGGGAGGCTGGAATTGGGTGCGCGAAGTTGGCGGGCGTCGGCAGAAATCAAACTTCTGGCAGCGTTGATCATGATATCAAAATATGAAACTTCCCTCATGGTTTCTGACATTTTTCATGCGACTCTCTTATCTTTCATTTCGTAATAGACTCATCCAGCCTTTCGATTCGGGGATGCTCAGGCTATTCAACCCCTTCTCTATCGCGGGAGGATTCATAATGAACCCATTCAAAAATAGTTGCCAAATCAGAAGCAAAGAGCAGAGGTGGAAAAACGAATTGTATAGGCAATGAATCAATTTGAAGAAGAATAGCAATAGGTCCGTGAGAAAACTCTTAATAGCTTCTTGAAAGGCGTTCAAGCTGGCGACGAGCGAGGCTAACCGCAAACTCCAAGATGGCATACCTCGATACGCGGATTGAGGTATGCGGGATTGGAAGTGTCGCGGCTCCAGCCACAAAGACCGTTTTTGGTAAATCTCAAGGTTCCGT
The DNA here is from genome assembly GCA_027406005.1 of Colletotrichum horii. Taxonomy (NCBI): domain Eukaryota; kingdom Fungi; phylum Ascomycota; class Sordariomycetes; order Glomerellales; family Glomerellaceae; genus Colletotrichum; species Colletotrichum horii. The sequence goes on along the minus strand of JANVYB010000001.1, from coordinate 2,080,355 downwards.
TGTGCTTATAGCCATAGTCCCCTTCGATTTCCAATAGCGACATCGTGATGCGGATAGCTACGAGAAAACCTCAGCAAGTTTCAGCTAGGTGCTTTTGAAGAGCTTTTCGAGGAACACAAGCGCATTATGAAATATGTGTATAAAATGCAGAGCAAAGTGGTATGACAACCGAGCAGTTTCTATAAGTAGAGGCAAGCCACGGACAAATGATTGGGTTCCGCGAACTTGCATGGGTACAGGCAAGACCGCAATTCTCCAAGTACTCGTGGACACGTGAGACCGAAACAACAAACATCCTTTTCATGATCGGAATAGGTCTTTCTTGGTCTAAATTCCCCGGCTGCTACGACTTCAGAATTTCAATTCCCGCGAGCTCGTATTCTAACACATTGACACCTTGGAAATCGTAACTTGGTCCGGAGCGGAAGGAGCGAGATCCGTTTACTCTGCAGGAAAAGAAACCCAAGCCTAGATCCGTGCCTGCCTGTGCGCAGAAACACCCTTCGGCTATTGGTTGAAGTATCGCGAGAAGGCGGGAGGAAGGCGCAGGGAGGCAGGCGCGGCCAGCAGCGGCGGCCCTAGCCCCGGCCCCGCTTTCGGTCCGGGAGTTTCGCTGACGGCCAGCGTCCACAATGTCTGGTATTGAATGCGCGGCATCATCTCTCAATCGAATTGCCGAGACCTTCTTGACGGTCGAAGCGGGTTTGCGCGATGGTCAATTCGGGGTTTCGTTTTGCTTGCTACATTCATCATTGCTTTTCATCGCATTTGTATGGGTGGGCGGTTCGGGTGACGCCGCGACAAAGATGAGTGCGGCAGCAACAACCACGAGTAGCACAACGCAAATGGGACAGTAAATGGTAGAGACACTGATTGAAAAGTGATTTGCCGCTTTGATTGCATAAAATTTCCTGTTTGGGGGTGCATTACGCGCTATTCATATGCGACATCTTGGTATCATTCATTCAAGGCCGCTGGGCCACCACCACCACATTACAACGTTAACTCATGTTTTAAGCACTCGTTTCCTTCTCATTCTTCTCGTCCACTTCCATCTCACGGCCAGGGGAAGTGCTCTCCTTCTTGCCGTCTCCGCAAATCTTGCTCAGACCGCGCGCGATGCTCTTCATGTTCATCGCAACGATCTCGCTCGTGGGCTTCTCGAACAGAACATCAATCTCTTCAAGAGTCTTGTCTTTTGTTTCTGGCATGAAGATCATCCTTTTAACGCAGTTTCGTTAGTTATACGTTCCCAGAAGTGAGGTTTTCATCAAAAGTGGTGATATGAGTTGAGTATGGAAAAGTTGGAAGGAAGAGGGTGTGACATACTGGTAGAACCATCCAATGATAGCGATGCCTCCGTAAAAGCCTAGCGTAAGGCCCGTGCGCGTCATAGCTTCCTGCATGGCAGTAAAGTTGTAGGTGACGATGAACGAAGACAGGAAAAGCAGACCGGAAGATGTGGTCATGCCGTATGATCGGAGGTAAGTTGGGTAAACCTCAGACGGTACCACCCAAGTTAAGCACGCATAGCATCCTGAAACGTTCATTTGATCAGTTATACGTCCCCAGAAGTGAGGGTTTTGATAAAAAGTGAGTTTTCATCAAAAGGGGTGACATACCGAAGAACATCATGTACAAGGCAAGACCGACCAAGTAGCAAGCGACAGCACCGGTAGTGTTCGTTGTAGTCGGAATCTGGTAGCTGGCACCGATAATGACAAGGCCAATGAAGAAACCGGGAAGCATAGTGTTGGCCCAGAAGCGACGACCAAACTTCTCCATGTACATGACGGCGGGAATGGTACCAATGAGGAGAGAACCACCACCGACAAGAGACATGTAAGTAGCCTTCTCGTCGTTGAAGCCAATCTGCTGCATGAGGATGGACATGTAGTACATGATGGCGTTGACACCGGTCAGCTGACCAAGGAGAATCATGATGTTGGCGTAGATGAGAGCACGACGAGCGCGAGGGACGGTGAAGAAGTCCATCCAGGGGAAGCGCTTGTTCTTAGCGCCCTCTGAGACGACCTGCTGCTCATCGAGGACAGAGACCTTCATGATGAAGAACTCTTCCCTGGCCTCAGGTGTGGAGGTACCGCGAATGCGCTTCCAGACCTTGAAGGCCTCAAGAGTCTTGCCCTTGTGCATAAGATACCTTGGCGACTCGGGTAGGTAGAGCATGCCTTGACGTGCTGTTAGCTTCAAGATCAATCAGAGGTTATCGTAGGATAGCTTACCAGCCCACATGATGGTGGAGAAAAGCAGGGAAGAGCCAAGAATGAAGCGCCAGTTACCCTTGACGTGAAGGAACATAGCAGCGACAGCGTAACCAAGAACCTCACCCAGGGCGATGTTGAGCTGGTACAGAGACACGACGTTTCCACGAATGCGGCGCTCGGCAGTCTCGGCAACGTAGACGGGAACAGTACCACCCTCAAGACCAACACCCATGCCAAGGATGACGCGAGCGGAGACGATCATGCCTGTACAAGAGTCAGTCATCGTACCCGACTAACGGGAATAAGGATGCTTACCAAAGTTGATGGAGCCAGCGCACAGAGCAGCACCAATGGTGTAGAGGACGCAAGAAATGATAATCGACATTCTTCTTCCGAGGTATTCGTTGCAGGGACTGAGGATGAGGGCACCACCGACGGCACCGAGGGGCATAGCAGAGTTTACCAAACTGTTTTGGCGGTCCGTAAGGCCAAGATCGCCGGGCAGGAAAAGGTTGGCACCGGAAATCAGGGACTGGTCGAGACCGGAGAGAAGACCGCCCATGGAGGCGAAGGCGACGATAAGCCAGGTGAAGTACTTGGTGTTACTGAACTCGAGATCGAAGATACCCTTCTTGATTCCGCCGGCAGCCTCCAGCTCACGCTCCAAGCTGTCGATGAGAGCATCAACCTCCCACCCGCCAGCCTGGGCGACGGCGAGGGCATCCTTTTCGTTCAGTCCAGGGAGAGCTGTCTGGAGGTTCTCGACGTGTGCCTCATTTTGGCTGTCTGGGTTGTGTTTGCCCGAAATCTTCGGGGCTAGTGTTACGCCGTGCATCGTGTAGGTTGTCTTCCGCTTGTCCGTGCGAGGGGAGAAACTACGGATCTGATTAGGAGCAGATGCCAAGCAGACTGCGGCTCTGATAAGGTCGTCCGGAGTAAAGAGACAGCTGCCAAGCAAACCTAAAGGATATTGAACGACGGGAGGCGCCAGGCTTTTAAACAACTTCGCAGATCACTCAATACCGCTTACCAACTCCCTACCACGCGACCGGACCAAAACTGGAACAACAACCAACCCGGCGAGCGCATTGATCCATTGTGGGTTCTTCGCCGATGTTCGTTACCTGTTTGTCTAAACTCGACACTAACATCGTCATCCAAAATTTCAGTCTGGTGTTAGGGTGGAGAAGCTGGAGAAAAACCGCCGAAGTAAGAGCGATTTCGTCCGCATTTCCAGGCCTTCTTCTCCAGTGGAGGACCCCAGAACTCAGGGACGCGTGCCCGGAGACCGACCTGGGGGTGCTGTTGCGGGTTGCGGGTGCTGCGGGCGCATGAGCTCTATTGCCCTTGGGGCTCCAGGTTCGGGACTGCAACGCCAGAACGCGGTGGGTGGTGGGATGGATGGGGCGACGACTGCAGGTTCTGGTACTGGAGATCGAGGGGCTATATTCGGCACCCTCCAGTCGCTTCTTTGGCACCCAGTTAAACCCCTTTTGGTAAGTTATTGCGTTGGTGCCACACCATATGTGGCGGAGTGAATCTCTAGCCTTATTAGCCACCAAAAGATTCATTATGCATAGTGATATACAGTTTCATAAGATATAGAGCGAAAATTTATATATTAATGCGTCAATCTAATGCTAAGGCTGCTTATACTGCTTATACTGCTTATACTGCTTATATTTATACTGCTGCTCTAGCTGACTTAAAAACTGCTTAAATTGCTGTTGATTTAAAAGTAGCAGAGCTTTAAAGTATATCTATAGAGGTAGTAAGAAGGTCTGTAAGTGCTGCTAAAGCTGATTTTAGCTGAAAAGAGTTAGTACTAAAGCTAGCAGTAGTAATAGAGGTAGTAGTAGCTAGCTTAAAGCAAAATTCTATAGGGTTTAAGCTAATTATTAGTTTATCTAATAGAACTGCTAGCTAACTAATGCTTATATTTTTTCTTCTTATTTTTTAATTTGCTTTTTAATAGCTAACTTCCTTTTCTTTTTTAGTAGCTATATTAATAGCAGCAATAGTGTAATAAATATATTAGCTTAAACTACTTTAAATATAAAAAGATCTCTTTTAGTAGATATATTGCAGTTAGTATAAGGGAAAGGTGTTAGCATAGTTAATTAATATTGTAGTGTGTTATCTGTAAGGGTATTATTATTATTAATTAATATAATGTTTTATTAGTAGTTTTTTTTTTAGAAAATAATATTAAAGTTAAGCTTTTTTGTTACTGCTTTAAGTGCTATAATCTTTAGTTATAAAATATTAGTTAGAGGTATATTTAGTGAAAAAAAAAAAATATATATTAAGGTTTAGTTAAGCTATTAATAGCAATTTATAGCTTCTTATATAAAGTAGCATTTATTATCTGCTAACTTAAAGCAGTTGAGAATATTATAGCAGCAAGGTAGGTTTTATTAATATAAGAAGAAGCTTATATAGAAATTTAGCTTTTTTAATTGCAATTTATTAATTTAAATATTATAAGCTGTTTTATATTATTAATATATTATATTAAGTGTTTTAAATAAAATAGTTTAAATTAACTAATATAGTATAAATATCTTATTATAAATATTTTTAAATAGAAACTTCTCTTTACTGATATAATTGCATAATATCTGCTTTTTAGTTTTAATCATCTTAATAATTACAGAGTAGAGGCTATAGAGATCAATAAGATAGTTATATAAATATAACTTCAACTTAATATAAGCAGACTCTATATGCAATATTGCTTTAAGGCTATAGTTGCAATACTTTCTAATAGCGAAGTTAGCAAACTGGAAGTAAAACAAAAGGTAGGTAATAGTAAGGTAGTTAATAATTTAAGGCTGGGTTATTTTGAAGGCTTTTTTGAAGTTTTTTTAGTATTTCTGAAATAGTGCTTCAGTTAGCATATAGATATATAACTTCTATACTTATAAAACCTTATCTAGCGATTGCTTAATCTTATTAGAATTAGCAGTTAATAAAATAACTAGGTTTAGCACTATAGTTATAAAGTTAATATTGCTAGCGTTATTGCTATTAAGTAGTAAGAAGTTAGTAGTTAGTATTAAATTCTATATTTTGCAGCTAGCTTCTAAGTTAATAAGATCTTTTATAATATTAGCTTTAAAATTTTAGCTAGTAAGATTAATTGAAGTTTCTCTAGCTTTATTTATAGTTAAATTAAGCAAATTAAAAGTGTTCTTAGTATGAAGTGCACTAAGATTATTAGTATTTTTAGCTTTAGTAGAAAGCTGGTTTTCAGCTTAGTTATTATTATCTCTCTTTAATATTCTATCTTATTTATTTTTTATATTTAATATTATATTTTTTAGTATATATTAAATATAAATCTACTGCTATATATTTGCAAATATAACTCTAGCAGCCTTTTTAAGTGTTTTATTAAAATTAGTTATTATTACTTTTAGAATTGCAATTTTTTCAGCTATAATTATATCTTTAAGCTGTTTAAAAACTTACTTATATGCAGCAGCATTTTTGCTTAAGATGAGGCAGAAGGCAGCATTAAAAGTTAAATATACTGCAGTGAGACTGTTAATCTTAAAAAGCAGCATATTAAAGCAATTTACTTACTGCTAGTTAGTTTTATTTATCTTTTTTTTAACTTTATAACTAACTTTATATATAGTATCTATTAATAGCAATTTTAGATTCTGCTGCTACTGCTTAAAGCATTAAGAGTATATTTAAAAGATTATATTAATTCTGCTTAAGCTAGTGTTATAGTAGAAGCTTAGATATCTAATATCTATATCTTATTCTAGTTTATATATAAATATCTAAGTAGTTAAAAGAGGGTTATACTTTTTGTGATATAGTTAATACTAAATGTTATATATATTAATTATGCAGATATAATTAACACTTGCTTTTTTATTTATTTGTATAGCAATATTATATACTATTAATTTGTCTAACTTTAAGAGGTTTTTAATATATACTTATATTGCTTTCTTACTGCTTACTGCTTTATGCGCTATTACTTAAAATGCTTAACTATATAACTTTAACTTATTAGCAATAAGTAGATAGTTATATTAATTATTAACTATAGAGGTAGTTTATCCTTTTGAAGTTTGTAATAATTATATAAACTACTAATAATTTATTTTACTAGTTGTTAAGTCTCTAGAAGTTGCTATAGATTTCTTAAAGCAGCTTCTATGCTTACAGTTTAGATCTTATTAGTATTTAATACTATATACTATTAATTATAACTTATTTTTAATTATACTATACTTAAAAGGCTTCTAATATTAGCAAACCTTCTCAATAAGCCTATTAAAAGTAAGATCAGTTAATTTTATATTAAGAATATAGCAGTAATAAAAAAATAGATAAATTTAGTGAGAATATTAATATTTTAGCATTAGAGGGATATATAGTAAGTCAGGTTGTTAATAAACAATATATTTATGCGTTCTAAGTAGCCTACTTCGATCTGTGCAGCTATTGCACAAAACATCTGGCATAAGGATGGTTTGGGTGGCCACAAGGTGGTGGGCACCCTCTGTGGCTGTGACGCCTACAAACTGCCAAAAGGGGTTTAACTGGATGCCAAAGAAGCGACTGGGGGGTGCCGAATATGGCCCCTCGAAGGAACACTGCGGGAAATTGGCAATGTGCCCCAAGTTGGTAGCCCTTGCGTGTGTGTTGGAGGCCTTCTGCATTCGGTTTGTGATCCAGGAGAAATCCGGCACCAGCTCCAGAATTAAAGGGCTTGGAGTGATTCCTATTGGAACTCGGCTGTAGCAAGCGATATGTTGTGCCGCAGTCCTGCATGCGGTACCACAGGACAACGGACGATGAGGCCGGTAACTTGCACCAACAACATGTTGGTTGTTGACCGGGATAGAAACGAGTCGCTCTTGGCATGCAGAAGCGAGGAGCCAAGAGCGGTATGTGATCGGAAAACCGGCCGTCTGATATGGGCGATGGTCATTGCGGCGATCTCATAGTTTGGTGGCGCGATTTCGAGATTGAGTTTGGTGCCTAAATCACTGTATTTGGTATCCTGGTGTACTGAATCAACAAGCTACGCGAGTTTTGAGGCAAAAGAATAAAAGTCATCGCTAGCGTACAGTTGATGTCTATTTTGTTGGACAACGGGAAGAGGTCTCGCTTCTGTTGGTAATTTATATTTTCACGGACCCACGACGAGGTGACCCACTCATGTAAGTGAAAACCAGGGCTGTCTGCACAACCAACTGCTCAACGGCTTTCCCAATTCGTCAGATATTCAGCAGATACAAGGGACGGGTCTCGGGGATACACCCGGCTCCAGAAAACAATGGAATTGGCTACTAATGGAATGGGCTCTCCGGTCCAGGTCTACAGGGCTCATCATCAGTCTGACATGTAATCACAGGAACCAACCACATTGCCCTAACTTGGCTTATCCGTACCTGCTTTATGATGGGTTGGTTGCTCCATGGAACTCGCTAGTGCCAAATGTGCCCTGTTCTTCCGATCCTCGTTCATCATATCGTGACTACTTGATTGCATGTCCCTGCTCCGAGGCGGTTGAGGATATCCCACGCCATGCGCTTGCAAAATTTCGCATCGCATGCTTGAACTCTTAATCAAGGATCAGAAAGAATTGCCCTGCACGGATTGCTTCCGGGGAATGACTGGGTATCTCCGTTGATCAAATGGCTCAACGCCAACGTTGGGCCCTGCTATTGACCTGCTGTGCCTTCTTTGTCTATTATCTTTCTACATGTCTCTCTTCCTCTCTCTCTCTCGTACACGTACCGAAACGTCTTGAGCTTTCTCCATGTTCTTCTTGCTTTACGCCGGTAGTATTGAGACACTCCCGTTACGACTTTGCAAGCCAAAGACTCCGCGATTCTATGATGCACAACAAATTCACTCCAAGCCTTCTTCAACAAGACGGGACTACCGCACCCCTGCCGATACCGATCAACTATGGCGATCCCTCTGTACTGATCAATGCCCCTGGGTGGTCCATGCTCGCGATCTCGACAACATTCCTTTGTCTCCGAATTTATTGTAAAGCCTTCCGAGTGCGGTGGATGGTGTGGCTAGATGACTGGCTCTTGATCGGTGGATGGGCCTTCCTCGTTGCTTCGCAAGCTCTCTTGAGCGAGTTGATGCGACTGGGATTTGCAAGGACATACAATGTTACGCCAACTATCAGCACCGTCATCTACGCATGGGACAACTGTCATAAGCTTTCCCTCGCACTGACGAAGACCTCCTTTGCCGTAACATTACATCGAATCGCTTCCCCTTGGCAAAGATACATCATTTGGTTTCTGGTCGGAACCATGAACGTACAATTCATCGTCCACATCATCCTTACCTGGAGGGCAATTTGCCGACCGGCCCGGCCTGGAGACACGACACCTCACCTGCCGGTATCATGCTGGCGTTCTGAAGACGCCATCGCTCTTGGAATCTTCGGTGGCTGTAAGAAATTCCTGCTTTACGGCTATTTGCTGTTCGAGATACAACTCGCTGACTACGTTAAAGTCTATTCTGCTGCCTCCGACTTCATCCTTGCCCTACTGCCATGGAAAATTGTTATGGGACTACAGATGAAAAAGCATGAGAAAGTCGGAGTGGCTGTCGCCATGAGTATGGGAGTACTGTATGTCATGATTGTCGTGAAGCAAGCCTCAGATTGTTTAAGTCCTAACAGTAATAGTGCCGGAGTCATGGGTATCATGAAAGCTGTTCAGAGCATCGTCATGCTAGATACATCAGCGCCAGACTGTGAGTTTGTTCCATGACCCAGCATTGATCGACGCAGAAAATTCCCTCTTTTAACGCAATAATGTGCTTTCTACATGCGTTCACAGAAATTGCTGACACGATATGTGATTTCAGTGTTTTGGAAAATTTGCACCATGCATGTGTGGGCCATGGCGGAACCGAACGTCACGATTATTGCGGCTTGCATTCCTGTTCTTCGAGTCCTATTTCGACACATACGTAGTACCCGAGAAGCGGAATATCCCTCTTCAGGGGCCTACATCAGATCGGACACTCTGAGCAAGTTCCGGAACCAAGACATACAAGGTGGAAGATCAAGGACGACATGCAAGCAAGACGAAAGGGATGACGGGGACAGCGATCGGAGCATGTTGCCACAAGGTATCATCAGGACCATGGAGGTCACGGTAGATTATGACAAGCGCAGTGGTAGATCAGGCAGCAGCATACCTGGCGAGGATGACATTGAGTTGACAAGTCGGCGTGTGATTTCTGCATGAGTCTCGAGGGTTATGTCGCTAGGCATCGGGTATTGGGAAGTCCGGTGGTAGGGGAATGTACACATCTGGCTCCGGAGCAATTTTGTTTAAGCATTCCATCCAATAATCCAATTCGGAAAATTTCGAATCATCCTTCGCGCGTTCGCTGGCCTTTTCGCCCTCGCAGCCTTGCCATATGACCCCGATGTCTTCGGCCGCTCTCCAATCGGCGTCTTCAAGCTTCCTGGAGTTCAGCTCATCCATCGCAACTTGCATTCTCCGCTCCCAGTGTTCGTCAATAAACGTACCTACGTCGGGACTGTTCGCATAGTCCTGTTCCAAGTCTCGCAGAAGATCCTCCAGATGAACAAGCTCTTCTTGTTGTTCCTCCATAATCTCTGCCATATCTTCTTCATCCCGTTCACGAATTTCGGAATGCTGTCCCAGTTGGCAGCAGCTGTGACGAAGATCCAAGGCAGTAAAGGTCAAATATCTCGATATCGACTTAACGACCTGGGTCTGTGCTGCAGCCTGTCCCTGGCCTTCCAGAGCCCATGCCCAAAGGTCACAGAACCATCTAAAGTCCTGCTTGTAGTCGTGCAATGTGGAGAGTTTCTTGTCGCGGCTTGCCCTTTCCCACGACACCACCCCATCTAGGAGTATGACCATGGGGCTGCAGCCGTTCAATGAGCATACACATCGACACTTGTCGACTATGTCGACGGATGTTATTGCCTTTTTGATTACATCAGGCAACTCGAATCCAAAATCGCCATCCTCAGCTAAGGCGTGACATAGATAAGCCGACAGTAGATGTGCTGGCGTCCAAGAAGCATGGTTGACTTCCCCAGGTCCTGTGCGGAACAGAGGTTTTCTAAGCTGTGCATCTCTGTCAACTAGCCATAACGCATGATGCACAAGTTGTGACCTGCGCGATGTGTCCTGGATGATAAACCCGTTGAGCACACAGTTCCATAACTCGTAGAACCCGAAGGATGAATCGAGACCAAGGTCTCTAAATCCATGTTCCCATGCGTATGAAGCGATGCGTTCATCTGCGATGTAAGAATGTAGAGGCCTGAAATTCAAATCGTCGCTGTTATCGATGTCGCAATCATAAACTTTTAGTGGGGTAGGAACTGGAACAGAGTGTTCGTCGAGAGCCGCTTGGACGTGTCCGGCCGCTTCATCTAACACGTTTGGTAGATGGAGACCGAGTTGCTTCGTTTTTGTAGGGGAAAGATGCTTTATGGCATATTCGGCCAGTCTTTGACGTCTTTCTCTCAAGTGGAGAATGATTCTCTTCTGCACATGCATCGCTGTGACCCCGTTGTCCCTAGCACATCGCGAGAAAACAGTAAACAAGAATGACGAAAACATTGCACAATCAGAACTTAGCAAAGCCTCCAACACATTGCAACCGCTGCAGTCAAGGGAATCTGAACTACAGCCCTGGTCATGCAGCTCCGATTGGACAGCATATTCGATAGGATAATAGCCTCGAGGTTCAGTGAAGTCGACTTTGTTCAGAAGCAGTGCGTCTGCGTGAAGCAGGATGATTTGGAGGATTTCCAGGTTTCCAGTGCCTACTGCAATATGCACTGAGGTCTGGCCAAAACAGTTTGTGCTGCGGATGCTTGATGGATCGTTCTTGAGAATCTGAAAGACGCCGCTCTTCTCTTGTCTCAGGATGCAAATTTGTAGGTCAGGGAAGTTTAGTGCTGTCTTGTCAGAAACACAACAATGCATCTGTGAGTGAAGCGTACCTTCTCCTGATATCGAAAAAGCCTTCATCATTTCCAGATGATGGATTGCTCGCTCGAACAAACGAGGGTGGTAAGGACTGTCGATATCTGTCTCGTGGCTTGCGAGATTTCTTAATACTTCGTAGGTTGAGGGGGTTGCCGATAACCATCCAGAAACTAAAGCTAAGGCCACGGGATGGCTTTATTCAGAACAGTGAGCCACTCTTCCAGGAGAGAGCTTCCAAATTAACTTACCCATTCTTGTTTGAATTGGGAATTGGAGAGACGTGCAGGAACTGGACTGAATGAATCAACCAAAGAGCTTGTTGACTGGTTACGGTACATTCGACGTCCATCCCTAAGAACTTCAATTGTTTTAATCAGCAGAGGTATCCAAGAAGATGCGTCAGCTCGAAATACCGATCGTGATAATTGCGATTCTGAGTTGAGACACCATACCTTCATTCTCTGAAGCAGACGATAGAGCAATGTTTCCCCTCGCTCGTTCACGTCTGTTGGGAATGATTTCTTTTGAAGGTAACACCAAAGGAGGCGTCTCCATATGGCTCCCAGTAGCCGCCATCGACCTTCGGATCCTAGGAAATTCTGACTTTCAGGGGATGACAACACAGACTCCGCGAAGCTTCCCAATAGGAAAGGCAAAGAAGGACCAGAATCAACTATCTCATTTACCCTCAGACACTGGCGAAGCTGCAGCCCATTCCGTCCAGTTGTGAGAGACCAGAAAAGGCGAACGGCTCTGCCCGTTATTGATTGTAGCATAGGTATTGTGACCTCAAAAGCCAGAGAACTTTGACTTTCATTGTCCATGAATACTTTCATGGGGCAATCTCTCGAATGGCGATTATTCCTTTGGTCTTTGCTCTTGAATCTCATAGGTCCCCATCGCATTTGATGATTCTTCCGCCTGCCGTATTCCATGCATGAACACAGCGTGGTGTTTCTACTCACGTGGTCTTCGAAATCATGATGGCTTTGGCCAACTTCGTACTTGAGCATCTTATCCGACGTGTTTGCAAAAGCACGTAGCCCATCACACACGGTTCGCAGGTTTGCAGGTCTCGCCACGAGCCGAGCGCTTTCCAGATCCGCGGTCGTAAACTGAAGAACGGTTCGCCGAGCCATTTCAGTAAGAAGCTCTTCGAAGCTTTCCAGGCGTCTGTCAACGTGAGAGATCTTTTGCTGGATGCTGCGAGTGTTGCGATCGATTCGTGCCGAGATTTGATTCGTCTGCGACACGACATCTGATTGTTGAGCCATAATTGCAGCGGTGCTCGCAGTTCTCTCGTCGATCGTGGGAAGTAGTCGATTGGAGTGAGCTGTCGCCAAGCGAATATCCTCGACGTTTTTCGACAGCTCGTTCATCTCGTTGCTAGTATCTCCCACAACGTCACGGACAACATCGACCGTCGATTTTACTGCACCGAGGTCGTATTGGTTGCCGGCGAGGACTTCTCTAAAGTTATGCATTAGATGATGCTGGGTAATTACAGGAGTCTGAAGCGGCCAACTCACAAGCCCAAAGCCTGCATTGCTGTCTGGAGGACCATAATCGTTGAACCCAGCTTTTTCTCAAGTTCAAGCATGGTTTCCCGGTGGAAAGGGAACGCCAACTTCCTCCTCTTCTCTTGAAACCTCTCGGATATTGTGTTGATCGGCGCAGCTGGTCCATGTAGCCGCACGACGAATGCTTCCAGGGCGACAAGCTCGCTTTGGCAACTGGCGAGGGTCCCGTCGAGTGGACCGCTGGACACCAAATTACGAGAGGAGGGTTTCGATGTCACAGCAGAGATGGCGTCGATGCGGCGTTTCAAATTCTCGCCCTGTCGCGTTGCAAAATCGAGTTCTTGCCGTCTCCCCTTAACAGCTTCCAGATACTTGGAAATTGCGCAATACACCTGGAGCCCCTGCGAAACCAAGCCGGCAGCCGTACCGAGAATGCCTGCGACCTCGGCCATATTTAGAGGACGGTCGCCGATGGTTGATACGCTAGATGATGTTGGAAAGGAAGCGTGAGAAAACAACGGCGGTGGAGCCTCTTTTGTGCCGGAGGCTACAGATATAACAATGCGCAGCACCATGCTAGTGCACAGCTCAGACGTCATTATGGATTCCATGGTTGTCTTTGAAATAGCTATATGAATCCCCATTGGTTCTGACTGTAGGCTGATTCAACAATCCGCGAGCAAGGCACAGCAATTGAAACATCGTACACTTGGCGGCACAGACTTCCCGCTCATTGGCTCAAATTCCAGCCAAGTGACAACATGCTTAATATGTTTAAGAAATCGCATCCGGTTCAGATCTGCCGAGCCAAGAGCACAGCCTTGTCGCTGTACTTAGATTGGAAGTAGTAGAGCGCGGCGTTAATTAGCTACTATTGCGACTTTAGGTACTCAGACCAGCAAGTCCGCAAGGCGTTAGTTCATCGGGCAACCAACTCATATCAGATTTCATCCCAACAGCGTTTGATAAGCACGTCTATTCCGGCCAAGTCTCTCGCAATAAATATATCGGTGCTCTTCATAAAACATTCAAATTCGGGGAAATAAACCCATGCTCCAAAGACCATCTTGACACAGTAAATAATCGACACATCGCTCATTAATGAGACTTGGAGCAGATACGCAAACTCTTTTTTTTCTGTTCCTCCTCAGGGGATCTTGGCTTGTGCCTAAACCTACCTTCCTTTCAACCAGATTTCATAGAAAAGAAGCATTTGGCTGCTGCGGCCGTACACCAATTACAATTCTTTTGCGTGGTATCTCAGTCGCATCACACCAGCAGGAAAGGTTTAAGAAAACGAAGTTCGCACTTTGCATCCTCCCAGAACTTTCGTATCCGCCACCACTTTAATCCGACAGCCAAACAATCCTCCTCTGCAGAGTACCGCGCGTACAAATGATTGAATGCTGACGTGTGTTTTTCGTCGTAAGCTAAGGCGCCCCATGCAGCAGAAGCCTACTTTTTTCGTCGCGTCTGGCGAATCAGCTGTTGCAGCAAGTGAGGGGTTAACGTGACACAAGCGTCGCTTGGCGGCAGTCCTCTTTTTTCTGCTGCTCCTCCTCCTCTCGAAGATTGACAGTATTTACGGGCTGCCTAGTGCGTTTAGGCAGCATTGTGAAGGTGAAATGTGGTCAGATTGGGCTTGTCGGCGCGGGGTTAAACGCTGCTGCTTGGCTTTTGGGGGGGCTAGAAAGCACGCAAGATGAAAATGGCTGCGTTTGCTGGACGGCGAGATAGTGAACGGACTTGAAATCGGTCAATATGACGGTTAATATTAGATGCATTCGTATTGTCTTCTTGTGAGCATCTTGTGTTTGAGTTGACAATTTGCCGTGTCCTTTACTTTCATCCTAGCCTGCCTTAATGCCATGTGTTTCCCCCGCGGAGCTTCAAACACCATCCTTCCCCCCTTCCTCCTTATAGCAAATTCCCTACTAGCAGTTAGGCATCGTGTGTGATCTTAATAGTACCTTATGTAGACAATAGTTGTGAGATTTTTGAGCATGCGGAGTCCTAGGCCGCGAGCATTTGGGTAGTTCCATCTTCGTAAACCTTAACGCGAGGTTTCTGTAGAGCACAGGTCAATATTGAAAACTCGCAAAGATTCAACAGGGTGATTGAGCCTACAGTATCAATGTCGTGATAGCCGTGGAAGCGGCACGAGCTATGTTCGCAGTTCTTGAGCCATCGACAATGGTGTCCAAGCATGCAGTCAGCATTATCACAGCCTGACATGTCGTTGCACGGAATTCCTCGAGACTAAGGGTCATTAGCGAAGGCAGTTCATGATGTATATCGTGACAGGGGATCATTTAGACTCACCTTCTGCTTTAGCAGTGTCAATTCTCCTTGGCTCAGCTTTTCACCATGAAGAAACGGGCACGCATCGCCATTCTTGCAGAATCCATGAAGATGAAAATTGTTGCAGAGGTTTTTGCCAGATTTTGTCATGCGTTCCTTGAAACGCTTCTCGACGTTCGGGTCGATACGCGGGAACTGCTCGTCGACGCGCTGACTCTCAACGTTCAGAAGATAGTACTTTTTAGGCACAGGTTTCTTGGAAGAAATATCAATTGTTTTTCCGGTCGAGACTTTAGTAACGACAGACCAGGAAGTAGGTGTCTGAGCACCGCCACTCGAAGACTGTGGGCTCGCGACACGCTGGGGCTGGCTCTCGTTTGTGTTGCTTCTCAACAGTGCGCCGCCATTTCCGTTGCTTGTAGGGATGTGTACGGGGGGCGGCAGCGGCTGCATGCCAGCAGTGGGAGGCGACGAAACGGCGGGAACGGTTGACACACTGGTTGCACTGGGGCGCTCGACGCGATCGGGGAGTTTCTCGGATCTGAAGACCGACTTGAACGAAATCCGATGAAAATTGAGATGTTTAAAGCCCTCCTCGGCGGGGGTGGTCTCGATAAGCGTCAGACGAGGGTAAACCTTAGGGTCTAGCTTATATGGCTCCAGAACGGGGAGGTATCCGTTATCATGGCAGGGGCCGAAGAAAATGTGCTTGCACTGGTTGATCCGAACCATGAGGCGCAAGGTTTCGCGAATTTTGTGATCGGCGGACTCCTTGCCAGAGCCGACGTCAATGAAGCTGAACAGGGGTTGGGCACGGCCAAAGCCACGTCCAAAGTCGGCCAGAGTGCGCTCAGCAGTAGTATTGGGAATAATGCCCGAGGCGTGGAGCTTTTTAGCAAGCCCGTCGAGGTTAAGCACGATCTGAACCATGACGCTCCAGTCCTGGCTAGCTGCCTGGGGATAGGCCTCGCTAACGTAGTTCATAATTTCGTTGTGGAGGAGGTACCCGGCTTGAGAGCCTCCATCGGCACCGGCCTTCAGCAGCATGTCCTGAAAGACTGCGCCGTCTCCATCAATAATAACAAAAACGAAAGGATTAGATTCCTGCGATCGATCAGTACTCATCTGCGTGACACGAGATGACTGGAGACAGCCTGATCGGAGCTTACCGTCGTCTTGAGACTCTTGCTTAATGCCTGCATTTCTCTATCGTAGGTTCCTGCCTTGGTCTGCCACATTCGGCGGGACTCGACTTCATTACTGTAGTCGTCGCACTTTTCCTGATATGCACGTTGAAGGTGTTCATATCGCGTAAGAATTTCCTGTGATTCCGAGAGTCAGATATCGAATCATGTGATTTGGAGGCACCAGCTGCCACCACCGTTGCCGTTTTGATGGCATTTCCAGTTACCAGAGTGAAAAGAAAGCATGATCTGCTTCCCTTTTGGGAAATTATTGGGCCACTCACTCCTATCATTTGATCGCGGGCATGATCCTGATGCCGGAAATGTTCGAGTTGCCGCACATATTGGGTGAGGTCGTTAGCACCGTCCATGATGGCGGCGTCGTCTCGTATACTGCTAATCTGCGTCGAGAATAACACGCTCTCAATCGTCGGTACACGGGGCGGGCGATTGACGCTGAGATATTTCGGTTGCTGATGGCGACTGGAAAAAAAAAGGTGAGATTGAGAGAGATGAGGTTGCGAAGGTTTTGAAGTTCGGACGGCAAGACCCCATTACTTAAGCTCAAAGTGGGGTCGTATCCTGGGTTCTTCCTGCCTTTTAGGCCATTCAGAGCGTCGCTTTGCATTGTTCCGGGGGTAAGGAGCCCCCGGTGCGGCGCCTTCCCGGTAAAAGAGCCCTTGGACTTCCAGTGGTTTTTTAGCTGCCCCCTGCCTGCTGTGTTTGTGCTTGCTGGGCGAGGGTCGTTAGCGGGCCAATCAAATTGCTGGTTTCCCTGCGTTTGCAACCGGAAGCGGGGGCTTGCTGCATCACCCCAACGTGGCACGCCGTCTGTCGACAGGAGACTGTGCCGCTTTGTCTGACTGGCCCATATTAGACACCCGAACGATCCTATCAATGAGACTTTGAATTGCGCTGATTTCAAAAATACGGCATTTGTGCTCTATTTTGTTTGGGAATGTGTCCGTTTGCAAGCATTTTCTAGAAGCTTCTGTGTCATGTCGCAGCTCAGACTCTTAGCTGGTCTGAACTCATAGACACTGACATACCCTGAAACACTTCAAGAAAAAACAACTTACATAAACAAGTACAAAATTGATTGATACTATTTTTTTCAAGAGTGTTTGCTATTGGAATTCGTACAAATGGCTGTGTAATGTGGCACAGATAATGCATTCACGGTTTTTGCTTCAAACAGGTTTAGATAATGTGGCTAAGAGTTACAGTACTCCTTTCTCTATAATGAAATCCTGCTGGTTGTGGGCAGGTAACGTCTAAACTAATTTTATTAAGAAACAAAATTAAACTTCATTGAATTTTATGTATGAATTGAAGTATACATGTCTCATGAGCGATTGTCTTCAAGTCACCGCCTATCCACCAAACGACGCACATCACAGAAAATGTATAAAATGCGCCGGATAGTCTCATTCAATTGAAGTTCTGCTAAGAACTACATCATCGCAGCAAGAATAGCGACCGAGCTTGATCAGTGATTCATTGCCAACTAACACAGTGCCAGCATCTGGGAACAATGCCTGGCTTTCTTGGCTCTAATTCACTCACGTTACGTTCAGAAACAGCAAGCAAGACAATACCATGGTGATTCACCGCAAACTCAGAAATGGCATATAACTCACAGACATTGCCACTGCCTGTTGAGATTTTCTGGGCCACTACTAACCACAAATATCCACGCAAATCATCTCCGTCTTCACCGGCGCACTTGAAAACCCATATTCAGTGCCCACCTGCAATACATCCTCAACACTGCATCATCATCAATTCATCGTCCCTCTTTGGCTGTCTCATCATGTGTTTCGGATCTGGCGACCAACCGAGAAGGAAACTGCAAAAACGGCCTCGCAGACGGAATTCCCTTGCCTACTTTTAGGAGGACGATGATCTTGGACGACTGAAAGGGTAACGGGGACAAGTTCAAGGCAGTGAAACGTCGAAGGGATGATTGGCATCCGGCTCTGAAGTAGTCTCAGAAACTCAAAAGACGTCCATTGACTTATTTCTATTCTTCAACTTCGTTGTTCGACTTTGTGCCGCCGTGTGTGATTGTTCGCTGTGAGGCCAACGAAAGAAAGATAGGGCCACAGCAACCCAGTCTTTCCGAACTGCCTATGTTGCAGGAATAGAGAGGTCATCATCAAATGGAGGGTGATGAGGACCATTTTCGCTTCGGAGGAAGAAAACACCGCTGCTTTCTACACCCGCAAGAGTCAGTAAGTGACGTCTGAACGACACAATCCACCATCAGATGTCCACGGAACGCGCCCCATGTCCGATGTTCTCCACCCAAAAAGCTTGACTTAACGCGAAAACGAAGATGCACGACCTACTTTGTTCCACTGAGTGCCGTATCCGAATCTCATTCGAGAAATCTTACGTTGAAACCCGCAGGTCCGGGCCGCGAAGACCCACTTCGGGACACTATGACGCCAGTGACCGGAACCGCACGATCGTCGGCGGAGGTAAGACGCTATTCCCATTGGCCAGGAACATCAACTGAGGAAAGTCGCGGAGATAACACCCACTTCCCATTGGAAGACCACATCACATCCGGAAGCTCGGGGCAGATCGCCACTGCAATACTGGGGATCCCGCCCATCGGACCATTGAAGCGGCTCCATTCTTTCAGCCTTAAGCCTTGGAATAGACGGGTCCAGACTGACATAGAGCTGTCCCTCTCACCAGCTTCAGACGTCATGTTCACTCGGAAGACAGCAGGATGCGCGGAGGCTGCTCCGGCTCCGTGGAAGCCACGGCTCCTCATGAACGTCGATATGGGATGAGGTCGAGTATAAGAATCGTCGACGGTGACCTCGAAAGACAGAAACTCTCTTGGCCTTCATCAACACACATCACAAGCACTCAAACAACTCTCAACAACAACTTCGACCCATCTACACAAACACCCTTTACTACCTAAACCACAAATACCCAAACCATCAAAATGCTCGGCAAGATCGCACTCGAAGAGGCCTACGAGATGGCCGGCATGGAAGCCAAGTCCCGCCGCGAAGCCGCCCTCTACATCAACCCCAACGACCGCGACCGCTACATGCGCCAGATCAGCGACGTCAACGACGAGCGCGTCAAGCTCGCCGACGACCACGGCATCGGCTACACCATCATCTCCCTCACCGTCCCGGGCATCCAGGGCATCGCCGACCAGGCCGAGGCCGAGCGACGCGCCACTGAGGTCAACAACTGGGCCCATGAGCAGATCAAGGCCCGCCCCGACAAGCTCGGCGCCTTCGCCTGTCTCTCGATGCACGACCCCGCGCAGGCAGGCCGCGAGCTGACGCGCTGCGTCAAGGAGCTCGGCATGCACGGCGCGCTGCTCTGCGACTTCCAGCACGCGGGCCCCAACGGCGAGACGTACAAGTTCTACGACCAGCGCGAGTACGACGTCTTCTGGAAGGTCGTCTGCGAGCTGGATGTGCCGGTGTACATCCACCCCGCGGCGCCTGCGGATGTGATGTTTGACAAGCTGTACGCGGAGCGCAAGTACCTCATTGGCCCGCCGCTGTCCTTCGCGAATGGCGTCAACTTGCACCTCATGGGCATGATCTCCAACGGCGTCTTTGACCGCTTCCCGAACCTGAAGATCATCGTCGGCCACCTGGGAGAGCATTTGCCACTGGACTTTTGGCGCATCAACCATTGGTTTGAGGACGTGAAGAAGCCCATCGCCAAGGACGAGGGCAACGAGGACAACATGTGCAAGAAGACCATCTACGACTACTTCAAGCAGAACATCTGGGTCACCACCAGCGGCCACTTCTCGACCCACACGCTCAAGTACGTCGTCGACGAGATTGGTGCCGACCGTGTGCTCTTCAGTGTTGATTACCCCTACGAGACGATTGAGAACTGCTCCGCTTGGTGGGACGGCAAGGCCGAGGAGGTCAAGGAGGCGGTTGGTGGTGTGGAGAACTACCGCAAGATTGGAAGGGACAATGCGAAGAAGTTGCTGAAGCTTGGTAGCTTCCACGACTCTGAGGCTCCTGTCTCTTAAAGGAAATTTTATGTATTATACTTTGTTGTAATCAGGCGACTTTGTAGCGCGAGCAGATAGCTAAGCAGCATGATTTGTCGAACTTGATGCTTCTTGTTGTGAAACTTGATCATTGGAAACTTGACCAGTTACCAAAGTCTATGCCTTGCATGTTGAACCAACTCTCGTTCAGGAGGTCAGAACTAAGAAAGTCGCCAAAGTCCTGGGCCATTGGTGTTTGACTCATGCCAGGCATGGAGCTGAAGGGCAGCAGTAAGTCATCCTGGTTCTGCTCTTGTAGCCTTTCAGGGGGTGAGGTCTGAGAAGCTGTCGCATTCGAGCCCGCTGTTGCATCCCGTCGCGACACAGAAGCAACCGAGTCCCGGAAGCGTTGCAGAACCTCAATACCTCTTGTGGCTGATGTGACATGTCTTTTGTGAAAGTCGAATATCTGAAGTGCCCGATCCCAAGATGTTCTGGTCGGTTCGGTGTCAAAGCTAACATGGAGATCAGGGCACAAAGTGGCTACGACTAAAGTGGATGCTGCGGCAAATGTGACTACCATATCCGTTAGTAGATGTACCAGGTTGTTTGGCTTGGTAAGGAAGTAGCTTACATAGTAATACGTGCCATGCTGAGTTTTGCCGCACACTACCCAGCTTCTCGTACATTTCTTGGAGAACGCCATGAGCTGTGGAGACGCAAAGCGTGTTTGCAGCATGGCCAAAGCTCTCGCTCAGCGCCGATGAATTGGGCAGATCTCTCCTGGACTGGGCGGTCTGCTTGGCTTCTACTAACAGCAAGGGGCGCAGGAGTAGAAGTCGGATCCAGAGGACTCTGTGCTTACCATCAGTCTCTGCCTTAACGAGCGATTCGACGAAGGGGACTCCTACCTTGACTTCAAGATATTCGCCTGCATCTGCAAGCTTCCTTTGAGACTCTCATCATATTGAGACAGACCAGCACCCTCCCTGAGATATACCGGGAACGAGTCGTTCAATTCATCCAGCCTTGCCGAGAGCTGAAGTACGTCGCTTAGAGATCGGGATTTCTGTTCTGAAGAGCAGTCCCCTTCGCCGTAGAACTTGGCCAGAATGTCTTTCAAGACATCGAAAAGGGCCAGAGAGTGCACGAAGCAAGCTAGGTACGATGGTCTGCCCACCGGCTGGCTTTCTTCGGTCATCTCTGACAAGTACTCGTCATCAATTACGGCCGGGGCCGGTGTCGAATACTGTCTGGACAATAAGACAGACCGCCCGAATGTTGTTGCAGTAAGTCTTGCACTCTACATCAGTTCTGAGCAAGGTGGAATGAGGAAAGTAGAGGAGCTTACCTATCCAAAGTTAGGCAGCAATGCCACACGCGTCGCCTCATCTCGCGTTTGAGCTGATTTGCTGCAATCGTTTGGTCTCCTTCATTTTGCAGTCCCAGCCCCAGGGCTACTCTTACTGCGACGCCAACAGTATTCCAGCAGCGATCGGCGTAAGAGGTGTAGTGCAGGTAGACGCCTCTCAGAAGGAGGAGCTGAACGACTTGCAATGAAGAGTGATCGAGAGTATCTACCGATATAAGCTTCACAGACTGCTTGTAGAACTTTTCAGCGAGGTTCGCTTGCTCTGCTACGGACACCTGATCGGTTCGTTGCGATCCCAGCGCAAGCACAATGCTCAGAGTCGAGTGAAAGACAACGTCTTTGAAGTCCCGCTTATGGCTTTGGCCTTTCGTTGGCTTCCAGAGAGCTTCGTATGATGCAACAAAAGATGGTCGATGAAGAATTGGAAAGACTGGATGCACGAACTCCCAGAAGGACTCCATCAAACTGTCGGCTAGCCATCTCTCTGGGAGCATCACCGGCTCAGGGGGGGGGTCCGGGCTCTTTGGTTGGACTGTGGAGAAACCAAGCACATTAGGCGTGCTCTCGATCTCGTGTCCGGGACCATCTGGGCCCGAGTCATCTGGCTTCTGCGGATCTGCGGCAAGAGTGACTTGTCGGAGAAAGGAGATGTTCGAAGATGGGCCGTAGATGGTCTCATCTTCGTTGTGGGACGATGAGCCATTCCGCTGATGATGGTTTGCCGGCATGCCTTCAACAACCCCCGGCTGGAGTCCTGGGCCTGTCTCGCCAAGACCAATCCCAGCTCCGATGCCAGCTGACGCAGCCGGAGTGATTCCGGAAGCTCCGGAATTCGGCAAAGGCGCATTGCAACTCGGAGGTACAGATATTTGCGGAAGAGGCGACCCCTCGAGCCTCTCCAACCTCTTTTGAAGTTCCGAAATTGTCCTAAATCACCATCAGTATGATCCATGAGCTGGGAATAGTTGATACGTACGGCCTCGAAGATGCGTGCAGCACCGACTCTTGATAGGTGCACTGCTGCTGCATCCCCTTTTTCTGGCACGCCGTGCACACCGGCCGCATCCCGTCGCAGCCGGACTTTCGAGCCCGGCACGGGTTGCATGCGAGCTGTGTCTTCCGGCGTTTTCGGGGCGGCACCTGCACCGAGGACATGGTTGGCTGTGTCTACCTCTTGGCAATGATGATGCGAGGCATGGTTGGGGGGATCAGCAGTTCAATTGCCGACGAACCACGTCCGAACGTGGAGAAGGGAGAGCTCTCGGGCCCACATTTGTTGTGCTGCATCGGAACTCGGCACTATTGGGATGGCTTTTCTTTCAAGCCTGAACTGTTGTCATCTTTGTCGATCTGTGACCACAACTTGTCCGGATATCTCGTGGTAACAAGCAATTGCATTTTCCGAACGATTTGACTCGTGTGTTGATGCGCGAACTACTCTGACGTCACATCCGAGCTGACAAGGGTTCCGGACCTCTTCTCCAACTCGCAGCGGGGAAAAACAGACGTCATTGCAAGACGGCGAGACCAGGAACCTGAGTCGGTGGCTAGGCTTGCTCAATCCAAACAGGAATCGGCGCTTCGTTTATCCCAGAATCCCAGCAACCGCGTTCCTGGTAATAACCCCGCGCGAAGGAGCAACTGACATTTGCAGAGATCCGCTCGCGATGCCACCCACGTGCGGAGAAATGCCACAACCGACGCGGAGAATTGCATCTGCCCTTCCAATTGCGCCTGTCAACTAGCAAGCCCTGAGCACATGAGTGAAAAGACATCTCCACTTTCTCGAAGAGCGAGCGGGCTTCGGCGCCGTCGACCGAGGTTCTGGTGATCAGCCATCCCCGTAACGACCACATCCCCTCCTACGTGGTTAAAATTCCCGGTTGCCATTGGTCTCTACCACTTTTCGGCTAAAGACTTCCTCTTCAACTACAAAACTCCACAGCGTAGTGATCGTCGGCCACGGCGCCGGTGACCGAAAAGAGACCCAGCCACGTGGGAAAGACTTGAACCTGCGAGGAAGTTTGAAGCTCAACGTGCGGAGTAACGGGGTAGCGGAGCAGACACCGGCAGTTTAGAGCATATCCACACTCTGTGACCAGGCAAGCGATGACTTCAAGATGGGGGGATACAAAAAGGGCGCTATCGCGCTTCCGTTGAAACATGTTTCTGGTTCCCGGAGTAGGTCACGTTGGATCTCGGTCATCTACATCATGTTGTCCGCTCTAGCATTCGCTTCTTGGTTTTTGCCGGCTTCAATCGCGGCGCCCTCTACAGGAAGCCCCGACTGCGAGTCTCTTGCGGAACAGGTTAAGGCCTCAGTGCCAGAGTTGACCTCGGTTAGCTCCGCTCTTGTATCGGCGAATAGCCTAAACGTCTCTTCGGTCTTCAACTCCGCGTCGTTCTGTCGATTCAATGGCACCGTTCCTTACCCGGAAAATAACACAGTCCTCTTCGAGGTCTGGCTACCTGAGACTGGATCCTACAATGGAAGATTCCTGGCCGTCGGTAAGTCAATACATAGGCCACGATGAGAGTCAAAGACTACCTAACGTGAGACAGGCAACGGAGGATTGGCTGGCACGATTGACTATGCGGCAATGGTAGAGAACCTCAACAAGGGATTTGCCACAGCAGGAGGCGACAGCGGACACCGCGCAGCTGATAACAACGATGGAGATGCCTACCCTGGCGGAATCTACCTCCCGTTCCTGCACGACCGAAACCAGGTTCTCGCATGGATTAGAAACTCGATCGCGCTCTTCACTACCCCGGCAAAGCAAATTGCCAGCCTGTACTACACTGAGGCCCCGTCGCATGCTTACTACAAGGGCTGCTCGACTGGAGGCGCTCAAGGTTTTGCCCTGGCTGAGTATCACCCTGAGTTGTTCGACGGTATCGTTGCCGGGTGCCCTGGAAACTGGTACTCTCACCTCGCGCTCTCGTTCTTGTGGAACCAGCAAGTGTCTCTAGTAAGTAGCCAATGCGAGCCAGTGAGCGAGACGAACTTGACTCACGCTTCTCAGGACTCGGCCTTCATTCCCCAGGAAACGCTCACCTTCATCCGCGACTCCATCCTCGACAAGTGTGACACCTTAGACGGCGTCGCCGATCGCGTCATCGAGAATCCTCTGGCCTGCTCCTTCGACCTCTCCACGCTCGCCTGCACCTCCTCCTCAACGAATACATCAACCTGCCTCACCCCCGCTCAAATTACTGCTGCCGAGAAAATCTACGCCGGCCCGCGTCACTCCCAGACCAACGCCAGCCTGTATCCCGGCTTCGACCTCGGCAGTGAGTCGGAGTGGATCAACCAAGAAGGCCGTCTGTCCCTCTCCTTCTCGCTTCCTTTGCTGCAGAACATGGTTTTTGACGATCTGAGCTACAACGGCAGCACGTTCGACTGGGCCAGTGATGTGCAAGCGCTGGATGAAAAGGTTGGGAGCTTGATCGACTCGATCAGTACCAACTTGACTGCGTTCAAGGGGCACGGGGGCAAGTTGATTGTTACCCAGGGATGGGCTGATCCGTACAATGCTGCGACGTGGCCGATTCAACATTTGGAGGATGTGGAGAAGGTGACTGGCGATAGAAAGGATTGGGCTTCACTGTTCATGGTGCCTGGTAGGTTCTCGCGAGTTCAAGCTGGAGAGAGGATAAGACTAATCTTCGCGCAGGAGGCGGCCACTGTGGCGGCGCTTCGTTGTACCCTCAAGTTCCCAGCAAGCAGAGTTCGCTCGAAGCGCTGGTTGAGTGGGTCGAGAAGGGGGCAGCACCGACCGAATTGCTTGGAAGCAAGCCGGCAGATGGAAGCAGCAGGACGAGGAAGCTTTGTCCCTGGCCACAAACAGCAAAGTTGGTTGGACCCAATGCTGATGACTCGAGTTCTTATGCCTGTTCATAGGAAGTGGCTGCCAACAGTTAATGTCATACAATGGTTGTCGCAAAAGTGGAACCACGATTGCGGGAGCGCAAGCGTAGCTTTTGTTACCACACACCCCCCCAGGCTGTAGAGTACGTCTACAGGGCTACCTACAGGCTGAACAACGCCACGCGCCCACCTAAGGGGCACTGCCCTTAAGAAAGGAAAAACAGCTGACTCGAGCGGGAATTGAACCCGCGACTAATGTGCGAACGTCCTACGAAGCGCCCACTTTTGCCATTGTGGCACAGAGGTAGCTGGGTAAAAACGGGCTCATAACTGTCGCAAAAGTGGAACCACGATTGCGGGAGCGCAAGCGTAGCTTTTGTTACCACACACCCCCCCAGGCTGTAGAGTACGTCTACAGGGCTACCTACAGGCTGAACAACGCCACGCGCCCACCTAAGGGGCACTGCCCTTAAGAAAGGAAAAAACAGCTGACTCAAGCGGGAATTGAACCTGCGACTAATGTGCGAACGTCCTACGAAGCGCCCACTTTTGCCATTGTGGCACAGAGGTAGCTGGGTAAAACGGGCTCATAACTGTCGCAAAAGTGGAACCACGATTGCGGGAGCGCAAGCGTAGCTTTTGTTACCACAATGGTTATATCCCGTAATTCGCTTTCGTCATCCGGCCATAACTCCCCATTTATCATTCCAGTGACAACTGCCGGCCCTACGAGTGTGTACTCTCCATTATCACCCTGCGGTCTTAGAACAAACGGGTGATCAAGGCCAGCGATGAGAAATATCTCGTCGCCCTCTGATATGCGTGGCACACCGAGCCCGGCGCGTCCGTCAATTGTGAAAAACATCCGACCTTCTCCGATGCGGTGCTTAAGTCTAGCAGTGTTATTTTCATTGTTGTACAGAACTTCGAGAACATTGTGAAGAGTAGCATTTGGTTTGAGGCGAGGCAGTGGGATCGGTGTGAAATTTCCCAATTCCGCCATGCTCTGCAACAGTTCGAAAAGAGTGGCTGCCATCTTGACCTCGGACAGTTGATCTTTCCCAATTTTAAGATGAATAATGGAAATAAAGTGCCTCATCAGCTGTCTCAAACGATCTGCGTCATTATCGTGATTCTCTTCGATAGGCGAAACGCTGCGTGTGTCGCTTTCATCGAATTCTTGACGAGACTCATCTTCCATGGCCGTCTTTGCCATCAGCAAAGAGTTGCCTATTGGGTCGATGTTGCCAGTAAGATCCCCTATTGCACCAACATTTCTTCCACGAACGCGGAGGCTGGTTCCAGCATCGGGAAAAGATATCCAGGGCTGACTTCCACGTGAGGCTGTGGAAGACCCATATTGATCCATGTGCGACCCACGGTAAGGTTCATGTTGATCCGTCGTGCCGAAGTCTAATGACCACGAGGGCATCGAGCCAGTTCCGGTGCCCGGAGACGTTCTCTCAAGACTGGCAAAGTACAACAAATAGAGTTTGTTGGTTTCACTGATGACAACCATGGAGGTTTCTGTAAAGATGTCCTGCAATGGTCGTCGATAATCAACTTTGATCTTTGCAAACACGTCGGTAGACATGGCGCGAAATGCAAATATTCTGTCCCTCGGCTCTGTAGCTTGCAACATTAGGAACCGATGTAATCTTGCGGGACCAACCATAAGAGGATCGACGTTAAAGTGCCCAAATGCTCGGCACGAAGCGTAAACGCTTCTGTGTATGTTTGGTTCATTTATCCACTGGGAAGTGCCGGCAAACATCTTCATCATACCAGCGCAGGACATCATGTTCGAGTTCTGGCAAAGAATGGAAACGTGAGTATTAGCGAACTCTTGAACGGTCCAAACACGAGTCCAGTAGGAACTACGTAGTATGGCGTGGATTGTGTTCCTATTGCAGGCTTTATTCCATCAGAGTTTCGCACATATCTCATTAGCAATAGGACCCAGTTGGACTCACCGTGTAATGAGATATCTGCAGCCAATTCCTCTAGCCTTTCAGATCCGGGTTTGATTTTGAGCCATCTGAGAGCCTTCGAGCGCTCCGTCCAATTGATGAATCCACCTAATTTTCCCAGATGGAGATCTGGTAACGTATTGCACGCCAAAGAGCAAATAAGATGTCTTGAACTTGGCGGCGAGTCTTCGTTGCCTAGCCAGACAACCACCCTCTTTGCGTGTTCGAAAATCTCAGCCATCATCTCGACCTGAGTACTCTTGTCGTCGTTTGATCCTTGGTTGATACAAATGGCATCGACCCATAGCGTTAGGTGTTTTCGCCTGTTGATGCGTCGATGGAGGGACTTCCTAAACGCTCTCAAAGCGGCGGCGCAATTGGGTGTGATGAGGAGTTGAGGGCCCGTCGCCTGGCTGGCATCGACTTGCGCATTGCCGATCGTGAGTGGTTCACTAGGAGTCTCGCCGTTCCATGTGTAGGAAATGGCGAAGTAGTCCGGCGGATTGTCTAGGTCGATCTCAACGAGGTCGCAGCTGAGTGGACATGACGGGTCTCTGGTCGCCCCAGGATGTAGCCTGATCAGTCGTGTGCATCTGGGACCCGATAAAGGCAGATACTGGTAAGGGTTCATGATGTTGACGATGGGAGGACGCGACAGCAGCGTGGAAATTTTGGGAGAGGACGAAGCTGGACTGTCGAGAATGATTGTGAGGTATTTGAGACAGAGCTTCGGGGGAAGATGGGGTGAGATTGATCTGCGCGAGACGAGGGGCTCGGCGGCTATCTTATGGATCAGGCTGTGTCAACAAAATGGATCATCTGCGCGCGGCGCAGTTGGCTTGGATGGTTACACAAGACCAATCATCAACCCGAACCGCCCTCGGTTAAGCATCCGTAGAAGCAGGCTCTGGCACTGCCCCAAGTGACAGTAGCGCATGCATAATCGCAAACATCGCAAAATCGAAGCAAATTAATGTGTAAGAGAGATTTCTTGTTTTTGTCGTCAAGATCTATGATATGAACAAATGAAAAAACCGCAAGATATTACAGGTAGGTATCACCAACGGCATGAACAAAACAATGCCCCCAAAGACACCGAGCCCCATGCAACGATCCCCGACTCCGTGACGATGCAAAGCCCATATATACCAGCACAAGTAACCCGATCCCCGTCTATGGTATCCATACACTCTATCCTTCTCTATTTTTTCATCTAAAAGCAGAAGACGGCATCGGTCATCTTGGACATGGACCCGGGCTTCTCAAAGCCCAGGTTCTCCAACGACTTCTTCGCCGCGTTGACCATACCCGGCGGGCCGCACAGCATGATCTTGGAGTCCTTGCCCGCCGGCGCGGGGAAGCGCTCGGCCATCATCTCCTGCGTCACGTACCCGACACCGCCGGTCCAGCCCTCGGGCGGGGTGTCGAGCAGGTAGTGCAGCTTGAAGTTCTTGGGGTACCTCCGCGCGAAGGCCTCGAGCTCGTCGCGCAGGAGGATGTCGGCCTCGGAGCGGTTGGCGTAGATGAGGCTGACCTCGGTGGTGTCGCGGTCGTCCTCGCAGATGGCGCGGATGAGCTGGTACATGGGCGTGATGCCGGTGCCGCCGGCGAGCATGCCGATCTTCTTAGTGAGCCCGCGGCTGTAGCGCATGGCGCCCTTGGGCCCGCGGAAGAGGACCTCCTCGCCGACCTCGACGTTGGCGAGGTACTTGCCGGTGAGCAGGCCGTCCGGGTAGCAGCGGATGACGAGCTCGAGGCGGCCGAGGTCGGCGTTGTTGGAGGTGGGGGTGTAGGAGCGGGAGACGGACTTGCCGTCGATCTCGGCCTTGATGGCGACGTGCTGGCCGATGGGCAGGCCGAGGACGGTGGACGGCGTGGGCAGCTCGAAGACGAGGCGGTAGACGTTGGGGGCGATGAGGTGCTTCTCGACGAGGGGGAGCGGGTGGTAGGTGACGGGGTCGAGCCAGCCGCGCTGCAGGAGGGGGTTGGGGCGGGCGACCTTGGGCATCTTCTTGTGCGGGCGGAACTTCATCGGGGTGAGGTCGTAGTGCAGCAGGGCGGAGAGCTTGTTGGCGGTGACGGTGCCTGCGACGGCGAAGATGGCGGAGGCGAGGGCGAAGCCCTCGACGAAGCCGAAGCCGGTGCGCTTGGGGCGGGCGGCGCCGGTGGCGGCGCTGAGGGAGAGCCACTCGGGGAGGTGGAGGTTGAGGCGGTGGATGGCGGCGATGACGTCCTGGCCGGCGGGGGTGTTTGAGGCGTGGCGGGCGGCGACGGTGCCGAGGGCGAGGAAGACGGCGGCGGCGGCTGCTTGGCCGGCGATGCGGACGGGGCCGGAGGTAGTGTTTGAGGGGGCCGCGGGGGCGGCTTTCGGGGCGATGCGGACGGCCTTGGGGGCGTTGCGCTTGTTAGCGCCCTTGAGCTTGCCGACGCGGAACTCGGCCATGATCTCGGAGGCGTCTTCGGAGTGGCCGGCGTTGTCGAAGGCTTCTGTGGCGTCGACGCCGCCGGCCTCGATGAGGACTTCTGCGCCGCCGGGGTGGTCGTGGAGGTACTTTGTCACATCGTAGACTTTTTTGGGGGAGGAGTTAGTTGGGTTTTACTTTTGTGATGAGATACGAAAGAAGGTTATTTACCTTGACCGTGGATGACCATCCAGCAGTCGTTGGCTTCTCTGTGAGCAGCGATCTCCTTGGCCGTGTACTCTTGGCCTTCTGTTGACGCCATGATGTGTGTGATGTGTGTGTGTGTGTGTTTGGAGGGGTATCTCAGGAAGTGGACCAAAGAAATTGAGTGAGGAATCGGTGTTGATGCGACCGAGCCGAAACTTGGGATGCTGGGCGGGATATAAAAGGATTATCTATATTTACTTATGAATAGGGAGGATGATGAGAATCGCCGATAAGGTTCGGGTGAGATCGCAGTGGGAGAAAGGGCCCCTTTCGAGTCGAGCCTCGGGACGTGGAAACGCAGCCGGTATTATTTATCAACGATGGCGCCACGACAGCGTGCATGCAGTAAGAAAAAAAAAAAGGATGGGATATCCACAATTAAAAAAATCATTCCAGATCACAATCGGCCGTGTGTCATGTCGAGTCCGTGTTCTGACGGTCCATGGAACCCATGGAAAGGCAGCAGCGGTGGTAGGGGATGGGATAGCGTAATGTCCGAGACTGGGGGGCGTGGGCGGGCAAGATGCCGAGGTTCGCGATAAGTGCTGTGGATTCTTCTTTGGTTCGTCCTTTGAAATGCCTCGCAATGGTCACGAATTTTGGTGCATTTTGCTGGTGTGGATAACCTACTTAGGTACAGTAGGGATGGGAACGGTGTGGGCACCGGGCGGGATCAAGCCGCGGCGATCGGACGGGTCGGCCGTCTGACAAAGAGGCGCGACGGGATTGGATGCCGGGCGGCGGCGGTGTCGGCGGTGACGATTGTCTTCATCTTTTTTTCTGGGAGCTCTTTTCTTCGGAGGGGCCGAGGCCTCTCTGCCTTGTTTCATGCCAAGTTTTCTTCACCTTAGCACGGAGACTTACTCTCTCTCTCTGCCTTATCGGTGGCCTGCGGCGAACGATCGCCCTATGCAGACAGTGAACTGCATACATTGCGAAAACGAAGCTCAAGTCTCCAGAATTACGTGTGTCGAGGGCAGAAAAACAGAGTCAGCATCCTCGCATCTGCCCGGTGCTGCGGTAAACAAGTCGACTGCCGGCGGGCCAAGAGATGGCGGCTCAGGGCGAATCTTGAGTGCTGTCATCTGGTCATGCAGGGCGCGGAACGCAGCGTGGGATGGGCGGGCGCTTCATCAAGCTTGGGTGGCAGCGGGAGCCCACATGTGAGTAAATGAAGCTTATGATTGGCTGAAATGTCCCTAAACTACGTGGGTGGCACAAATAAACAGCACTCACAGCATAGTAGGTACGCGGTACTGTCAAGCAAAGACGCAAAGACGCAACGAGCCGAGGCGCAACGGATTTCGGGACTTGGAACGCCGCCTGTGGCTGCATCTTGCAGAAATATCGCATGAGCAAGGGGCTAGTTCATGGCAATGCAATTTGATAAGGCGCGGTGCTGTGCTCTCTATTCGTAAGGTCACTAACTAAGGTGGTCCCCTATTTTAGCTGTGTTGTCTCTTCGTTTCGCCTCGGCACCTTTCAGTGCCCTGTACCTTTAGTGCACCTTGCTAGGGATCAAGGTACGTACCTCGACAGTTAGCGCAGATCATCCACTTCAAGTCGGCCCCTGTCTCCCGCTTGGCCCTATCAAAACATGCGAATTCTTTTCATTCTTCCTCAAAGCCCCGATTTTTGCTTCCATTTTTTTTCGTCTCTTCCTTTTCGTATCGCCTCCGTTCCGCTGTCATGCCATCGAACCGCGGCTTGTCTCCGTCCACACCCCCCAACATCCTAAGATCCAAACCCAAGTTCCTATTGTTGTCCACGCAGCCCACGCCGCCCACGGAGCCGATGCCGATTCAATGCTGCAGGCCCGCCGCGCACTTCGGACTTGGGCGCCCATGATCTCATCAACTCCCCTATCGCGGCACCGACCCGCCCACTCTTCTTCCCTCACCACCCATCCACCCCTGGTCATCCAGCACTTTGACGTGAACCTCGGCAGGCCACTTTTTCCTCCTTCGTCTGAGCTGTTCGTCGGTCTGTTTCCACCGACGGGATGCCATTGCCCAGGATCAGATTGGATAAGCTGCGGGCGGCATCGTTAATCTACCTGGACCTTACCTAGTGGTGGCATGGTACGTACTCTTTAGGGATTGCGACTTTTTTTTTTTCTTCTCTGTCCTATTACTTATATATCGTGAGCTCGTGGCATCCCCATCTCGCACCGTCTTTGGTCTGCTGTAAATACGTCTCTTATCTACTACCTCATACCATTTCTTCATAATCTGGTCGCATCGTCACTTCCCATTCCATCTTGTGCGACATTCACATCACATCACACCACACATACACGCAATGTCATCACAACGCTTCTACCTGTTGGGTGAGGACCCTTCAGCCACAACAGAGATCGAGATCCCCGCCTCCACAGACGAGGAGGGCCTCCAGCACCTCGCCGCCTCTCACTTTGCCGTCGTCGACCACAAGGGTAAGCAACATCTCGTTCCCACCCTCACTCCTGCACCCCGCTAACAATCCCCAAAGGCATCGGCTTCGTCTCCGGAGATGAGGCTCTGACAACCGTCGCCGACGTCCTCGCCGCCGAGGGCCCCGTCGCCCTCTCCATCGACGGCCACGCCGTCCGCGACGTCCCCGGCCCGGCCGGCCTTCCCTTCATCGGCAACTACTTCGAGGTCTACCCCGACCACCTCGGCAACCACCAGCGCCTCTTCGAGCGCTACGGCCCCTTCATCAAGACCACCAACATGGGCTCCGTCATCTACCACACAAACGACCCCAAGCTCGCCAACATCGTCTTCTCCGAGTCCGACTTCTTCACAAAGAACATCATCCCCGGCCACCCCCTCTACCCCATCAAGAACCAGGAGTCCGGCGTCTTCCTCGGCGACACGGACACCCCCGAGTGGAAGATCGCCCACAAGTTCCTCCCCCCCGCCTTCGGCCCCAAGGCCGTCCGCCACTACGCCCCCACCATGCAGGCCACCGTCGAGGACGCCTTCAAGGTCTTTGACGAGCTCGACGAAAGGGACGAGGCCTGGAACGTCTACCCCTACATGCTCAAGCTCGGCTCCCAGGCCGTCGGCAAGCTCGTCCTCGGCATGGACTTCAAGCACTTCACCGCCGTCGACGCCCCGCCCCACGAGATGGTCATCCGCATCGCCCAGTCCCTCGAGCTCAACAAGAAGATCACCTCCATGGGCTCCTGGTACGCCAAGCTGCCCTTCGGCGACCCCCAGCGCCTGCGCGACGCCCGCGGCCGCATCATCGACATGATGAACGAGTCCATCGCCGCCGCCTCCCGCGGCGGCACCGCCAACCTCGAGCTCCAGGAGGCCGCCCTCAACGCCGACAACATGGTCGACTACGTCCTCCGCGCCGCCGACCGCGACGGCAACAAGCTGCCCCAGGACCGCATCATGGAGCCCCTCGTCGTCGCCACCGGCGCCGGCTTCACCACCACCTCCTCCCTCCTCTCCTGGCTCCTCTACGGCCTCGTCGCCTACCCCGGCATGCAGGAGCGCCTCCTCCAGGAGCTCATCGACAACGGCTTCACCGAGGACACGCAAATCACCGCCGAGCTCACCCAGAAGCTCACCTTCCTCGACAAGTACATCAAGGAGACGCAGCGCAAGCACAACCCCTCCTACCAGCCCGCGCGCACCTCCAAGGTCGACATGATCCTCCCCGGCGGCTACAAGCTGCCCAAGGACAGCATCGTCATCCCCGCGATCCACCACATCCACAACAACACGCTCGTCTGGGACAACCCCGCCCGCTTCGACCCGGACCGCTGGGACACCGAGCAGGTCAAGAACCGCCCCAACGCGAGCTACATCCCCTTCGCGACCGGCCCGCGCATGTGCATCGGCTTCAACTTCGCGCTGCAGGAGGTCAAGGTCTTCCTGCCCAAGCTCGTCTACCGCTACAAGTTCAGCCTCGCGCAGGACAGCGCTGTGGAGTACGACCCCATGTTCCAGCTCATCCGCCCCAACAACCTCTACGTGCGCGCCGAGAGGAGAGTCAAGTGGCCTCCCAGGAGCGATGCTTAGAGTTGTGTAAAATCGGGATAGTCGGTTGGGTTTTTGGATTGTGTATTTTGTATGTACCATATTTGTCGGTGTATACCCTCTGGAGCATTGCATGGCGCGGGAATTCGGGGCAATTGGGCTTAGATCTCATGACATAGACATTAGAGCTGGATAGATCTAGACTAATTACAACTTCTACTTGTTCACATCTGCCTCCCTCTGCTTGTCTCCAGTGTTTCCAAATACGGCAATGCGATGAGGCCATCACCACGAAGGCCTGCCCCGCGCAGCATCGCGCCTCAGGAAACGCGACACGAAATGTGCCCCGCCGTCTCCACCCAAGGCCCCGAACCCCCACATCCCAGGGGCGGTGATGCCGACACCTGGATTCTTCAACCTTATGCCAAGTGCCGATCCCTCTTTCACAAATACGACATTGGGAAATCATGCGAAATCAAACATTTTCGATGGCTCGCTCGAAAGAAGTTAGGTCGCAAATTATGCCACCGGCATTCCCTGGTAATCGACAGGAGAATATTAGAAGGCTGTCGGGGAGACAGGTCTCGGCGGACCAGGCACCTGGGAAGCGAAGGGTGGGGGCGAGATGAGGGGACAAAATTCAAAAGGACAAAAAGACAAAAGGCTCAGTTCGGATGAGGATCGAAACCACGTAAAGCGTTATGGTTTCGCACAATAGCCTCGGTTTATATTTTGCTGGTGGAACAGGCCGTTACTCGTCTTGTCAAGTCGCCTTGCTGCATGGGGGTCTGAGATCGCAAGCTTTCGAATCTTTATTCCTCAGATTGAAGCTATAACAACGTTGTGCTGCCCCAAGAATCAGTGGGAGGTAATCTTGAGCACATCTAAATTTATGCGATAGACTTGTAGGTGTCCTTCAATCATCTGTGATATCATGTTTCCCATTCAGCCGGAGCAGCGTTCAACATGCCTTGCGAGACCCGGCTTTGAATGAGGGCTTACATCAGGAGCAAGACCTACTGCCACTTCAACTCGAAGTTGCTCCCATGCCAGCAATCAATTTCAAGTGCGTGGCGAAGTTGGGAAACTCAGTGGCATATGGTGAAAGTTGGCCTAGATAACTCGACATATCCTCTCGCAGTACGTACCGACCCCTTATGTAAGGGAGCGACGCTCCAGGAAATGGTTAATAGACAATAGCCTAACTACACGTCACGAATTTCCATCTCACCATCGGCACGAACATCTCACCTGCTCAAAGCCGCACCGACCAAAATGCCGCGTCCCAACTTCTCACAAGAGACACTGCCGCCCCAAAAGCCGCTCTACTCAGACGCGTCAAGCTCCTATTGGCCTCCGGGCTGGAACTACGACCGCTACCGCCATGCCACCCACGCCGACATCGCGGAGCTCCCCGAGGATGAACTGTTAAAGATGCAGGCCGGGCTGCGCGACGTGCTCGGTGAGGATGGAGTGGGGAGATTGGCGATGCATGTGTATGAAGAGCAGCAGCGAGAATCGGGCACCGATGCCAAAGAGAGTGTGCCCGAGTACTTTCCGCCAAATTGGCTCAAGCATTGGAGTAAACGGCACAAGGGCCAGGTCTGGGGCATGGTGGCCTTCCGAACGGCGGCCGGCTACGATGATTCCCAGCGTTGGGAAGCTTACGTCAAAGAAGTCGGCAGGATTGTTGAGATCCCTTTCCAGAGGGCAGTGGAGGAAGGCAATGTTCCCGAGGAGTCTATAAAATCTATTGAGGAGGCCAGGTCTAAATTCGAGATCAGATGGATCGAAGATTCTGCCCTGGCAAACGAAAGCGCCGACGACCTCCGGGTCAGATTCGACGGACTCAAACAGGGCTTACCCGCCGGTATGTCGGACAAGGTATTCCTTGTCGCGTCTGATGAGGTAGTTGCATCTGTGCTAGATTTGGAGGACGCCGAACAGCCGACTACGAAGTCCAAGTGTTGGCGGGCATCGGCACCGTTTCTGCTGGTGGTAGCCGCGGACGCGGATCCAGGGCTAGAGGAAGGTCATGAGGAGAGAGGTTGGTTCAACGCTGTCTTCAAGGTGGCGGCGGAAGTGGTGGTTGAGGAACTGTTGTGGCTTCTGGACTCTGACATCATGCCCTTGAGAAGAATCACGCGAAGCGTCAGGGGATTGGCAAGCATCACGGGGAATGAGGTTGTTACGGGTGAGGAGTTGAATTATACCTGGTGGAGTACGGCTCCATCTCCGAGGAACATGAGAAAACGCCGTGGGGTCTCCAGTCAATAGCCATACCGACTAATGGTGTTGCTCGCTTCTGACCTTTCATCTACGGCAACAGTCACGCTTCGTGAAGTGTCAAAGTTCAATATAGACAAAATGAACGAACGTTTTTACCACATAGCAGTTCTCGACAGCTATCCTGCGAAGAAAAATGAAAGAATCTTAATAGAATTATCCGCGCTGCGAGGCTCATTCCAAGTCAGGTCAGTGATGTCCTTCTCGAATTCATTGGGCGGCGTCGCTGTCTTGACGTTGTCATCACCACTCTGGGTAGCATCCATTACGCAAAGGGATTGGGGTCGGAAGTTTTTTCAGACTTCATGTTTGCTAAAACTCAGATCTTCGGAACGAATCTATCATTATATTTCATGCGCAAACTGTCAAGACTACTTAGCAGCTTGTCCACACGCCCCGCTCCCGCAAAACATTGCTAAGAGTTATAGCAAGCTCACACGTATAATGAAGGGTCTCTTCAGCCAGCCAAGATAGTGTTCAGTTTATTTACAGCCGTTTTGCAGCCTGTCAGGTATTAACGCAAGCGACAAAAGGTCTCTACATACAAGCATCCCCCCCTATTCTAACGTAGGATTTGAGTAGCGCCTCATCAGCGCCTCCAGAAACTCGTCATAGCTATTATATTCCTCATATTCGCTGTCTAATATGCGTGCATCGTCTATCTAATCATTTATTATGTCTCTTAGATAGACACTAATGCTGATTAACATACGCGCTGTTATACTAAGCTTAACTAAAAGATATTTAGCTATATTAATATAAGTATTATAACTTATATATAAGAATAATAGTTAACTAACCTAATTAGATATTAAGTAGTTTGAATAGGATATTTATATTATAAGATTATAAGAACTATAGAGACTTACTTCAGATAGAAGAACTATAGTATAAATTATATAATAATTAGAAAGGTGAATCTTAGTGAATAGAAGTTTAGTCTTAGCAATAAATAGAGTAGAGAAACTGTCAGCTAAGAATATTACTAGGCCTAGAATTCCTATAAAATAACATAAGTCACTGCAACTAAAGAGAAAAATTAACATTAGAACTGCAAGTGGAAACTTAGCCCTCACATACAAAGCTATAGCACATTCTGTTCATAATAGCGATAGTACGTTATTAGCTTTCATCTTGTTTCAGCTTTCTAATAGCACTAAAGCGGCCTCTGCAAGCCCTGAAACTTTAAAGACCCCAAGACTGTATTTAAATGATCGTAACAATCTCTTCGGTGCCTGCTAACAGTGGACCCTTGATGTGATCTTGAAGCCTCACGATACCAACCCGTTCATAAGCCTCCTCCTGGGATCTCAGAGCAAGAGCTACAGAACTATAATCTCTGTCTTCCCGACAGATGATTAGAATCAGAGTGAGACTGATTCCCTTGCTGAGGTCCATCTCAATATCAAGATCCACAACCGTGGTCTCTCCATCAAGGTCAAAGATGCCAGACATGTGTTTCTTGGTAGATTGCCGGACATCGACCCGTGTTACGAGACCTTTTATTTGAATCGATCCGCTCTCAACTTGCCCGGTCGGATCTTCTCCCTTCGGCTTCACTTCTGCGCTCAGCACAGTAGCGTTTATACCCCCTCGATTGAAGTCACTCCACTTACAATTGAAAGGGGCATGCTTCCAAGGACCGGAGTGGTGATCGGCGCATTCTAGCGAAAATGGAGACCAAGAAGGCGCTCGATACTCCTTCGAACGCCGGCGTGCACCTGTGTCATCATCATGTACAGTCCACACAATGGACTCTAGTAAGTCTTCCTCCCAGAACCCAGCTAGGTATTTGCCTGCGCCTCGGTCCTGCCACTCTTTTGCTAATCCTGATAGTGCTGGTAGGAGGTCAGTCTCATGCGTCAGGGTTAATTTAGAGTATAGCGTTATGAGACCAAGCCAGAGTCCGCTGAGATCTCCGTTATATTCCTTGTTCCGGAGCCAAATGAGTTGGTTCTTCCTCACCGCGCCGACACTCCTGCTGTAATATTCAGTGGTTGTCTCCATCTCCATACACTCGCATTTCAGTTCTTCCATACATTCCCAGAACATCTCGTCCTTGGTGAAATGCACAATCCGTCTGGCCAGTAGATTTTCCTGAAGGGCCCAAGCTCGTGTATTGAGTGGCAAATCTGCCACTCGGTGGTAGTGATTCTTTCTCATGTCTAGCTCTCTGAGGAAAATGCGTGATATGCTGGTATCAGGGTTGACGATCTGTCCGATCTCGGTTGGATCAAGGGGAACGGAGTGTGCGTGATTCCCCGTGGAGTCAAGAAAGCCCTCGTTGGGATTCTTTGCCTGGGAACTGGCTATCACTAAATACGCATTGCCATAGTAGCCCGCCATCTTCGACGACTCTATTTGCCAGTCACGACAGTCTGGTTCCTCTTTCCCTTGTAAAATACACAAGGAGTCAACCCAAAGATACTTGATACCGAGATGTCGCGTCACGGTGATAGCATCCTTGAAACCTTGTGGGAGACTTTCGAGACTGATGCCCTGCTGATGTTGTACAAGGGTTTCTGATGTCGTCTTTGGCGGCTCCGATTCTCCCCAACAGTAACTGAGAGCGACATATTGATCAGGTTCTTCGCCTGAGATGTGGAGAGATACGCCGTCCTCGTTATGGCTTCCGATGTCAAGTACACGAGACGGAAGCTTCCCATATTTTGTAGCACACCCTTGGTGTTTAGTGTTGCATTCCGTCATCCAAGATGCGAGTAGCGGCCCGAATTCTTCGCGTCTATTCTTCATAAGGCTGCGCCCAGGTTTGACGTATTTCCAGGCCGGGGCCGACGTGCCATCGAGAAAATACATCCGGATGTCAGGTAGGAACATCGGTTTATCTTTGAGTGCTGTCCACGGCCGATTTATATATTCTCGCCACTTGCGGCTAATGACGCGATCCGATGAGCAGGAGACTCCCAGGTTACTAAGTGCCTCTTCGGATTCGTCGCGACAGCTGCTGAAAATCATCAGACAGATATGACATCCACGTTCCGCGTCTGCCTTGATTTCGTGAAGGTATTTCCACCCAACGCTTTTGCCCTTGTAATCCTCATCGACATCCCGGCACACGCCATGACAATCACTTGGATTTTCAGGCCACGTTATTCTGAAGTATTTGTTGCTATGACTTGTCGACTCGAGCCCGACCTTGATCCGGGGGCCCATGTTGAAAAGTGACCTCGATCAGGCGAACAGTTAGCGGTGGCGACTTCGCAGTCTCGAACGGACTCGGCGACTACACCGAGAAATGTTGGTAACGCGGGCGAGAGCAATACTGGTGGATGATGTGGCTTGATATTCTTTATCGTACGTTCGTGAGCTGGTGGCGGAACCCGGTTTAATACCTGCGTACGGCAGATGAAGACCACTATAAAGGTGGTGTGAACATCTTCCCTCCGCTGCGGCTGCGGCGGGGTAGACACGTCAGAACCTGTAATACCGAATTCTTCTGCGGGGCGTTTGTTTGCTTTTGCATTCGCTAAGAATTGCCAGCCCCTTTGCCCTGTTGTTCTTCCCAAGTCGGTTACCGCTGGACCTGTCCCTTTCCGAATTCCCATGCAGCTCGGACTACCTCGATTAGGTATGTTGCTGATAAAAACATCCAGGCCTGAAGGGCCGGATCCTCTCCAAGACCCTATTATCGTTCGGCCGAGGCTTTTAGGCCCCAACATTTGAGACCTGCATCTGCGGCTGGACTCGAACAGGTTGTGCTGATGGAGCTCCAGTGTCGAGGTGTCCAATAGGCTGTTGCAGCCTTTGACGTTCGGGCAAGGTGTTATGGGGCCCCAGCGAATGAGGCCTTAGAAAGCCCTTTTTTCCTTTTTCTTTTTCCAGCTTGCGCTTGACAGCACCTGAGATAGGATCGCCTTGCCGCCGTGGGCAGAAATAAGTCGCGAATGATCTGTGCGATTGCCCTGCAGAGGGAATCCCGAGTCCATGAGCTGGTAGTGGTGCAGAGGAGACGTTTTGGCGAATGACACGGACGAAGCGAAATGGTGTATTCTGTTAATTGGCTCCTTTTGGTGATAAGATTAATGGATCATGGATGACACCAAACATGAATTGTGCCTCCTCGTGAGAAGTGGTGCATCGTGGTCCTAAACCGACTATCGCCGCAATTTGCGACGAAGGATGTTCTGCATCTTATTCATCTTATTGAGCGCTTGAAAGTCTCTTTGAATGCGATTGATTGTGCCATCTGGATGCCCGGTCGTCAGATTGGTTAGGTACCGAATGTAGTAAGCCTGGCGGCCTCTCCCGTCGGGACGGGTGGTCCGCCCCACTTGGTACCTTGGATGTGATCTTCCCATCGTATCCGCACCAATCACAGAAGTTTCCAGCTCGCCCCCCTTGGTCAGAATATTGACACCTCGTGAATGCATTAGACAATGCCATGTTTGATTCTCTAGGTGATGCAAGTATCATACTTCCCAGGAGAGATACTTAATGGATTTAACAAATAATTTAGAGCCGCGAGCAGGACATTAGGCGTGGAGAGAAGGCCATGTCAAGGTAATCTAATAAAGATCTGCGACCTTAGACTTCTGCGTTGGAGAACGGGCGTCGTGAATAATGTTCGCAGCGGAGCCGATTCCTTGCACCGAACGTTCCGTGGACTGCTAAAAACACTATGCCAAGAATGATCACATCGATTGCGTCCCTAAACGTTGTCTAGTGGCTCCTGAGTCGTATATCGTGAGATAGAATATTCAAATTGATCTCATCATGACTTGCCACAGCCAAATAAAACCAAAGGGTTCTTTAATCCTCTTGCAACCCAACCATCAAATTCGACTCCTTCCACAACCTACCCTCCTTCTCCTCATCATAAGCCCACGGCGCAAACCCCTGATCCAGCGAAAACGGCCCCTCCCCAGGCTTCACCGGCCCTACCTCCCCACAATCGCTCAGATACCTGCCTCCCCGACCTTCCCAATCTTTGCTCACAGCCGCGTACACCGTTGTCGCAGCTCCTTGCGCGGGACTCTTGAGCGACTTGGCGAGGATCTCGTACCTCTCTCCAAACATGGCTCTCAGCTCCTCGGGGTCCTTGCCGAGCTGGTGGCGGTTCATGTTGGTGATGATGCTGCCCGGGTGCAGCGAGAGGCCATGGAGGCCCTGGGCGCCGTAGCGGCGCTCGATCTCGTTGGCCAGGTAGACGTTTGCGGTTTTGGTTTGGCTGTAGGCGATGACCGTGTCGTATGGCCGTTTGGTGAAGTTGTAGTCGTCGAAGAGCACTTCGCTGCCTCGATGAAGCATCGAGGCCACTGCGACGACTCGGGAATGGAACTGGGGTGTTGAAGAATTCAGTAGGAGTGGTTTGAGGAGTTGGAAGAGGAGAAAGTGGCCCAGGTGGTTGGTCGCAAACGTCTTTTCGAAGCCGTCGTCTGTCGTCTGCTTGGTTTCTGGCATCACGCCTGCGTTGAGCACGAGGATGTTCAGCTGTTTGCTGCGCGCGGTAAAGTCCCCTGCTGCCTTCCGCACTGAGGCGAGCGAGTCGAGAGAGAGCTCTACGAGATGAAGGCTGCCTTTGCTGTCCGGGTTTGTTGACTTGATGTCATCTATGGCTGTTTGGCCACGGGTGAGGTCACGAACGCCGAGGTAGATGGTGGCACCGGTTGAGTGCAGTGCGCGGGCTGTCTCTAAGCCGATGCGTTGGTTTGCGCCAGTGATGAAGATGTTTTTGTTGACAAGTGCGTTGTGGAGGTTCTCATCGGCGATGATTTGGGCGGCTGTAGGGCGGGCGTCGCCTGGGCCTTGGATGTTTTGATGAGCGGCCGCGTACTTCGACATATTGGGCAAAGAGAATGGGCAGACTGTATGTAATATTTCGAATCTTTTTCTGTTTCAGAGAAGTTGAAGTAATTCTGTCATGAAGCTCACTTAGCGGAGGTCTTTATACACTCATTTTTGAGGCGTGTAAACTGTCACCGGATTTGTCGGCAACAGCGCGGTTCTCACATGGATTAGCTCAACCCTTACGATGCGTTTGACATACGCATGTTCTGCAGCACTGACTTCCGGATGTTAACGCAAATGCCCGGTCCGCCGTGTAAACCTTGACAACGGATACATTGACTTGATTGGGAGAGGTTCGGACGAAGACATGGTCACATGGATAGCGACCCTCGGGAGTCAGGAAAGCCCGTTACAGCCGGCGGGATGGTTTGAGGCCGGTTTGTGACCTAGATAGACTCTGTTGTGAACGTGAAGAGAGCCGCTAGTTATCGTAACTCCATAGAGCCGGCAGCAGGTGGTAATGAGACGCAATCGAAGACCTGTTTGAAGCTTGCACGTGTATTTGAGTCCTGGTGAGCACTTTCTATCTCGTTGTCTGCAGTTTCTTCGCACATGATCATTTTGACGTCGCGACGGCGATGTCACGAGTCCATCTTCCCATCTAAGCGTCCTTCTCCGAGACCCATACCATTTACATGGGGACTTCAGTTCAAATTGACCCAACCGTATCCAACCTATGGTCATTGACGTGTCTGAAATTGAAATCATACCGAACCTTCCCATGATTCACAATAGCCATTCTTGCATCCTTCACAGAGCTCCTGTCTATGAGGAGGAGTTTCCTTCTTTATATAAGCAGGAGGCTCCATAACTACACCAGCCCACTTTTTTAACCGATATGCAACTCGCTCAACGTACGAATCTCTATCGAGGGTCAAATTGCCGAGCTTTTTGCACTGCTTACATCGCTGGTTGTACACGACTGCATTGTACCCGTTGTTTGGGTAGCTTCGGATCACGATGTTGACCTTTCCGCTCGTCCACGCGTCTTTGGAGCAAGCACTGTTGTCGCAAGTCAATCTTCCTATTAGATAGGTAGAGTATAGGTCCTCGTGCTCTTGTTTGATGTTGCGGTTGAACCAGACAGATGTGATGTGGTCGGAAACGGCGTTGGCGACGTCTTTATGGAGGTGCGGGAACGTAAAAGAGGGCTTCGTCCCATCACTGCGGTTGGTGGACTTTCTCCTTGTCATTTCGAGTATATTGTAAGTTGACTGTTTCGTAAAAAGATTGCTCTTCTGAGATGTAGCGAGAATGATATTCCGTACCGTTGAGATGGTCTTGGGCGGCATAGCTGTCACTTTGTCGCAGACTTGGTCTATGAAAGCTGGAATGATGATGCGGGGTAGTTTGGTGATGGTGGATTCAACTGGTTTTCAAAAGATTAATGGGCATTGCAGTCGTTGGCTTGATTTATTGGGTCAAATGCCGGAGGCCGACCACCGCGACATTACTGAGATGCAGAGCATCTGCAAGCTGAAATTGTAATGCCACGCAAGGGAATCCTTTTCGAGCTCATGCTGTCTTATCTACCAGTAGGCTTATCATCTTAATATGAAGGTTGGCTACCTCCGCGTAACTTAAGATAATCGTTAGGTACAAGCCCTATTGGCCTTGGGCTCAAAGGTTCAAGATGCGTTTGACTGTGAGGTATCGCGATGTCCCCACCAAGATCAGATACCCGAGCATCGAA
Organism: Colletotrichum horii; assembly: GCA_027406005.1. Lineage (NCBI taxonomy): Eukaryota > Fungi > Ascomycota > Sordariomycetes > Glomerellales > Glomerellaceae > Colletotrichum > Colletotrichum horii. The sequence goes on along the minus strand of JANVYB010000001.1, from coordinate 2,036,504 downwards.
GGGAGAGAACTAACCGCCGCTCATGTCAAGTTGGTGTCCCCCATTCACCCTTCATAACGCGAAACTCCGCTGACAGCTGGGCGACAGTATGCGGGCAGAGAAAGGATTGATTCTGGGTCCAAAATTTCCAGAGATGGCTGCATCTGGTACTCCAGCGTCGTTGGGATGAACTGCAGGACTTGACGCATTGCAAGATGCAGGATGCTGTCACACCGGGGGAAACGTGGACCAACAGGAAGCGCTATAGGCACAAGCGCACATCGATTGGATGACGAACTGCATTCCGTAAGCCTCGTAAACCTCGCCAAAATGAGGTTGCAGCAAATTATGAGCCTATGGTTGAAATGCGAAGACTGTATTTTTGTTGGTGCGGGATGCATGTGCTGAGAAGCGCACCGATGCAAGCTTGCGCATGCAAGACAATGCAGGAAGGCCCAAATGACTTGAAATCTCGTACGATTAGTGCGAATGACTCATATTGTTTTGACTGGATGTGTGCTTAAAAGGTGGTAATCATGGTCCCCAGTCGCGATCTGAATACATTGGCAAGCCATAGGACGTTATTGAGACACAATTTCCCCAAAGACATCAAGAGCTATGGCCTCAAAAAAGAAATCAAAGAAAGCTGGAAAGGCCGATCTTTATGTCGAATTCTTGACTCCAGCAGAAGCCCCGGTATATCCAGAGGACGAGCCGATGCCTATCCTGGAAGACCTAGGGCCCGTTGACGACGAGCCGGCCCCGCCGGTGCCCGTTGAAGACGAGGCGGTCGAGGCGCCTATTGAATACGAGCCGGTCGAGGCGCCTGTTGAATACGAGCCGGTCGAGGCGCCCGTTGAAGACGAGCCGGCGCCTACGGAAGAAGAGTCGATGCTCTCGTAAGTGCTGCTTTTACTCAAAGAGTCGATGAAGACCATGATCTGAACTTGGCTTTAGGCCGTATGTGAGCACAAGTTGCTGCATCTACTTCAAGAACAAGATACCATTCGTTGTCCCGCGCGACCTACTGCGTCATGCAGGCAACATCCTATCCGCTTCACCTGCTCGGCCTGGCGATGGGCCCAACAACATACGCATGGAAGAGGTCCCAGACGACGCAGGTCATGTGCTAGTTCACTATCTTTACACTGGGACCTGGCAGACCCTTCGACAGAGACATTCACAGCACGAGCCCACCGCATTCTCTGATTCCAACATCAGCGTCACAAAATCTGACTTTGAGACGAGCGTTGACGTCTACTGTGCTGCTAGGGCTTATGGTCTCTCAGTCTTGGTAGAGTTGGCCAAGTCGGAGGTGCAGCGACTAGCCAGCCTCTTGATGCCGCTTGACGTTGTTATCTCGGCCTCCAAGTCGTGCCAGCTCCTGGCTGATGACGATATTTGGTTCAGAAGCTTTCTACAGGGACGCTTGAGCCTCATGTTCAACACATCGAAGTATCTGGACGACTCGGGGTTTCTAGGATGTATTCGATACGGCACGGTCTATTCACGCTTTCTGATGAAGAGCTTGTTTCGGTTGTGCTGTCAGAACGTGCGAGACTGCCATGTGCTACCGGAACCTTGTGAGGAACAGTCCGTTTGTCAGGCCGACGAAACCCAATTGGATGGAATGGAAACAACAAGGGGCGTGGCTGATGAGGAGGATCATTCTATCTCTCTGCCGCAAGCTGAGCCTCCAGTAGAGAAGACGAAGGTGTCCGAGACACCTCCATCAGATGATTGGGCTGTGGCCGAAGAACCCACGACCGAAGAGTTTGCCGAGCGGGCGGAGTCCCTGGAAGAATGGGCCGAGACCGAAGTGACTGAGCCGGCGGACTATGTCCCCGTGTCTCCACCAGAGGCCTGCCCACAAGAGGAGTCAAGCTTGACTAGCCTTACAAAGAAATCTAAGAAGGATAAGAAGAAGCAGAAAAAAGCCAAGGAAAATGAAAAAGACGGTTTGGCCTGTTCAATCCTACAGGCAGAACCAGTGGAAGAGCCGGGATTTCGGCCAGTATTGGATGGCAACATAGGACTTGAGGAGTTTTCCTGGGGAAGTTTGGGCAAGAAAATGGAGAAGAACAGTGACAAGGTGATAATACCGGAGCCTGAGACGGAGCTAGAAGTTGCACCAGCGGTCGCGGAAGACCCTTGGGGCGGGCTGCCGAAGGCTACAAAGAAGAAGGAGAAGACAATTGAAGGAAGTAAGAAGAAAAAGCAAAAGAAGTTAGACTTAGTTCCGGACGCCTCAAAGCCGGAGTCCGGCACAGAAGTCGACGCGAAAAACACAACTGTGACGGCCGAAGACCCCTGGGACTGGGGCTGGGGGGTTCCGCCGAAAAAGAAGAAGAAGAAGTCGACCGGTGGACAGGTAATCATGCCCGAACTGGACTGTCCCGACAGGGTCAGTCATATCCTCGACGGCGGGTGGACAGGATGCTCCACCTGTCGTGAACAAATTGGCAACATATCAGTGGTGTATCAGGCTACCCAGGCCAAGGAAGTTTAGCCTCTGTTGTTCTGAAGAAGTAAGATAGGTTTTCATAGTCATCATGAACCGAACACGATCATTTACCAATAAATTATTTAACCAAAAAGTCATTGGAAATTCGGGAAGTCGTTGCAAACAAATTTCTTCTCTTGTCATCTTGTGGCGCTCTCGGGCCGCAGAACTGACGATGAATACTGTCAACTTCACACCGTTGCTGGAGCAACGCTCGTTTGGAGCTCTGACACCAAAAAGGGACTTTTGCTATCCCTGCTATCGATCCTTATCGGCACTCAATTGCATCATAGCCGCTGTGCCGTTCGTTTCTCAGCGACCTTCCGAGCTTGGTTACTCGTACCATTTACCCACCAACCGCGCTGACGGCGGATGTGCTTATCGCTGACGTGTGCCATCAAATGCTGTCTGCATCTCTCTTCATAAACCCTTGCCAAGCTCCATCTCTTCTCCAGACATCCACAACCGCAACCGCAACTCAACAGCCACCATGCGCTACTCTGTGTCCACCAAGCTACTGCTCCTTCTGGGCACTTCGCAGCTCGCGCTGAGTGCCTCCGATGACCAGATTGTCATCGCGCCCTCTAGCAAAGATGCTGCGACGCCCTTCCGAATTCACGAAGCCGATGAGTCAGTCCTCGCCGCGTTGAAGGCGCATCCCGACCCCGTCGATGCCCTGCTGTCCCTGCAGCCCGAGAGGGCGGATAAGCTGGCCGAGCGTAGATTGATTCACGTCTTTGGGGAGAAGGAGCCGCAATGGATGACGGAGGGAGACAAGCTTCGTCTGCGCCGCAAGGGCAAGAAGTTCCGCGACATCACGAACCACCAGGAACTCTATGCCGAGGACTCCGTCGGCGCGTGGTCCGGCAAGGCCAGTAAGTTCCAGATCAACCCGTATGGACCGAGAAGACAATGAGCTAACCAGCCATCGTTCAGACCTTCCCAAAATCACCCATCAACGACTGATCAAGCCCCTGTTTCCCAAGGTTAACCAGACCGAGATGCACGACGTCCTCGCCCACATGACGAGCTACTACAACCGATACTTCGACGGCCCGACCGGTGAGGAAAGCTCCCAGTGGCTGCACGACCATATCGCCGAGATTATCGCGCAATCTCCGTACCATACACATATCTCTCTTGAGTACTTCACCCACAACTTCGTGCAGTCCTCCATCATCGCGCGCTTCGAGCCCAAGGTCCGCGACTTCTCCAAGCCCCTGACCATCATCGGCGCCCACCAGGACTCCGCCAACTACCTCTTCCCTCTGCTCCCTGCTCCCGGGGCCGACGATGATTGCTCCGGCACGGTCAGCATCCTCGAGGCCTTCCGCGTGCTTGCCCTGAGCGGGTATATTCCCCAGGAAGGACCTGTAGAGTTCCACTGGTATGCCGCCGAGGAGGGCGGTCTGCTCGGTAGTCAGGATATCGCCGCTTATAAGAAGAAGGAGGGCGCGAACATCGGTGCCATGATGGAGTTCGACATGACCGCCTTCATCGCGCGGAACGCCACCGAGTCGATTGGATTCATCAAGACTGATGCGGACGCGCCTCTGACGAAGTGGGCTGTGGAATTGAGCACCGAATACATCAACATTACCACCAGTGTGTACGAGTTGATGCCCGGTGCTGGATCAGACTACATGTCCTACACCAAGCTGGGCTTCCCCGCCACGTTTGCCTCCGAGGGCAACCCCGTTGCGGGTGGTTTCCCTGGCGAATTCGACCCCTATGTTCACACCAGCAAGGACCGGATGGACATCGATGACGAGTTCGGTGTCTTTTCTATTGACCACATGGCGAGGTTCTCCGAGCTGGCTATCGCTTTTGCTATTGAGCAGGCTGGCTGGGACAACAAGTGGAGGTAAGGTAGATGCACCATGTCCAAAGATTGAACACGATCGATTACAGGTATGTAATGGTATCATCGAACACTTCGAGTGCTGGTTGGCGAAAGTGGAATCGCTGGTGTAAATGATCGTAGCTTTCATTGAATACGACACAGTCATTATTACTAGGTACAAATGCTCCAGTGCTGCATTCTGAACTTAGGAACCACCTGCTTTAAACCATGAACTGTAGCGCGCCCTGTCCGTCTCAAGCCATGTCCACGCTGTTGTCGGCACACTAGTTTTCCACGAGGGCTACAACCAGCGTCGAATGCCTTCAGGTCAGTGTCTTTGACCTGCATGGACGTTTGGCAGTCCGGGCATCATCTGAAACCTGAATAACGTGATTATGAGTGGATCATTCATCTCAAGTCAGCATAGATGGGTACCTCTCTGCGCCTTCACGGAGCAGTTGCTTTCGAACGCCTCTGGTAGTTCCTAGCACAAACAGGCACTAAAACCTTTCTGTGTTGTGCGTCTCAACGCGGAGTCTGCACTGATGTACACCGGAGGGAGCTATTCGTGTAACACGGAGCCACGATAGGAAGACGCAAGTCTCTGATGTTCCAGCTTGGTTCACGCGTCATCGCATGAGAGCAGCGAATAGCTCGCAATGGTTCAGAGATACGAATACGCTCGTAAATGTGCTCTCGGCCGATGACCGGCCTCCGCGCATCCACCCTGACAGCTCGTTACCATGACTCAATTAGGTTGTAGGCAGCGACGATAAGCTTGGTATAGCTCATCTTACCTCAGCATACCGCGCCTGTGCTGCCCTCATGTGATATCGTGAGGTCATGTATCGAAGCTTCAGAAGTCAATTCATGCACGGGGCAGAAGCTTCCATGCCGCCGCTGCAGCACATCCCGACTGCCGGAGTCCGTAGGGAACCCAGTTCTGCTCGTACCCGAACCCCGCTGAGACTGGCGAGAACGAGCGGTCGTGTTTGTCGCATTGTTCCTCATCCGATTTGGCCATGCGTCTCATGGGAGCGAGCTGTAGTGGCTTCCACCGGGGAAGCAGGGATGAGATGACTTTCATCGGCGCCGGAGTTTCGAAGGAAAGTGAACGTTTTCGAAGACACGAGCCACGGCCTGGCACGCACACGTCGTCCGTACGCCGGCCGGGTTATGGTCATATGCCGAGGCACATGCCGTTTCTAATGTCAAGCCGCCTCCTCACGGCCTTTATGAAGCAGTCAGTGTCAACGGCCAAAAACCTGCAAAGCCCATCGTGCCCCATTCTACGTGATTCAATCATACTCCAAAGCTATCACGATGTCCACGGCTGTCACAACAACTGCTTTGAGCAAAGGCAAGGTGAAGTTGTCAGGTGCGCAGGAAACTCTCCTGCTCACCCTCCTCGCCCGCGCCAAGGATGCTGAGTCTGCATCGCCGATTTTGAATGACCAGTATGCCCTTGAGATCGTCAATCAGATCAAGGAACAAGGCTATGACTTCAACCGAACATCCATGGGATTCACGAGATTTCCAACGTTCTCCGCACCGGTAGCTATGCGCGGTCGCATGCTAGACATCTGCACTGAAAGGTTTCTTCGAAGAAATCCGGGTCCCGCAACAGTGATCCACTTGGCATGCGGGATGGACTCAAGATGTCATCGCGTGCAGTGGCAAGGAGAAGGAAGGGTGTGGATCGACGCGGACAAGGAGGATGTCATCGAGCTACGGCGCCAAGTTTTGAATGATCCGGAGCCAGTCAAAGGGGCTGACTACCGCTTGATCCACCCCAATATTCACAGCGACACCTGGCTCCGCGAGGCCAAAATTCCTGTCGACCGACCGGTCTTGATCCTCTTCGAAGGGCTTACTCCGTACCTCACAAACGATGAGATGATTGGACTGGTCCGGCGCATTGTGAACTACTTCCGTTCTCATGGCGCTCACGGCGAGCTTCGGTTCGATGCCGTCGGCTCGATCACGTACTACGCGATGAACTACATCTTTCAGACCCCGTTCAAGACAATGGGAACGCGATTCTACTATTACCTCGATGATCCGAGATCCCTGACGCAGAAGATTCCGGGACTTAGGTACAAAGACTCCATATTCCTAATGCCTGACCTGTTTAGGTACGGCTTCTTGGGGCTCGTTCTTGGATTTTTCACATGGATTGTAGACCTCATTGGAATTTCTGGCCGTCTCGGAGGTGGATATGGGTATGAATTTTAGAGTGTGGCTACGCCTTTATGATGGATCTTGTCTTCGGGCTGTTGTTCGCGTATGGAAAGTACAGAGATTTGGTCGATCTAGCTTGCGTGCGGTGCGGAGGATTGGTTTGGTACATAATCTAATATACTTGCCTAATGCTGCAAATCCACCCGAATGTACTGTATGTAATGATGTTGTAGAAGGAATTGACGAAATCAATATCACCGAAAAGGTGGGACTCGATATTTCTTCAACTCCGTAACGCTCTCGTGTATTTCTACTCGGCCAACTAATCATGAATCATTGCTGAGTACTGTGCTATGCCTGCCTTTTTTTTCCTGACGTGCCATGCAGGCACAGGAGTCGGGTTTGCTATCCTCGGACTCTGGCAGACTGATATCATCGAAAACATTTATCGCTAGACTCAGCAGTCTCTGGTATCATTTCGCAGCAAACAATCAAGCAGACGCATTGTTATATACAAAACCATCGAGGTGGAACGCAGAGCGCGTGGTATCGACGTCTTTTAGGAGCACCTCGACAGCGCATGCCACGATCGTCCAAACTCCGAGGACGAAATTGCTCCTGTGTACCCCGCCTCCGGTCGCAGGCCATCTGGGATCGAACTGGGACAGCTGCTTGAGGAAGGTCACGGTCCAAACTCCCATCCAACTAGTCCAGAGCCACCATGATCGGAACTGAATGAGATACAAGGGTAGGCAGATTAGAATCGGGCCGACGAGGGCGACAAGAAATCGGTGAAAGTTCCGTCCGCCGACCGTGTAAAAGGAGTTGATTCGCATCTTTTGGTCGTCGACAATGTCCTGATAACTGTATGCAGTGTTCAGGTAGATGATCCAGAAGAACACCATCGTGCAAAGCGGGAAGCACTGGCTGACGGTGAAGTCGAAAGGTTGCTGCCGGCCGTAAATGGCTGAACGTCCCATGACGGCAGGCCAGGCGATGGTGAACCCAAGAATGTATTGCGGGTAGATGCGAAGACGACGGGCATTCGGTCGCTTGCCGTAAGGATAGAGAAATGACGCGATGATAACGGGTATCATGTGCTTCCATCTGTAGGTACTGAAGTTAGTGTCAGACTTCCGGCGAGATGCAGGGACAAGCCATACACATCCTTTCCATCAAGCATCTTGTGAACCAAAGACAAAGCCAGCAGCAACTGCAGCGCCATCCACAGCATGGCATCGGTCACGGTGACCTTCTCGGCAGCTAGCGGACGATCCTTCGTCCGAGCAACTTTTGCGTCGATTTCACGGTCGACATAGTCGTTCCAGACCATTCCCGCGCCGCAGAACAGGTATGCCGAAAGGAAACATAACGCAGTCTGTCGGAAGACGAAAGCGGGTTGAATAGTCGAATGGGGTTTGGATAGCTCGGTTGCTCCAGCTAGCAAAGCGGACCACACTGTCTCTGCTCAGTCGTGCTGGTTTGAAAACGTCGGCTTTACGGAAACATACCTCCTGCGAACGTGGTGAAGAGGGGCGTGTACTTGTTGTACCGAGAGAGAACCACGAGGTTCCAGAACAGAGTAACTTGCGTAGGCCGTGGCGGGCCGTAGTTGATCTCCTGGAGCTTCTTCGCATCCAGAGCAATCTTACAAAGCTTGACGGCGTCTGATATGGTATCCATAATCATGTAATAATGATAAGTGGACGACAATGATAGAACGCGTAGATTTCACAGCCGAATCATCGAAGCGGGCAAAGAATAAAAAGACTTCTGGATTCCTTCTCCGCCTTTAATTTCAAGAATGCCACCCCCTCTCTGCAGCCCAACCCGAGGCGTGCTCGCCTTGATATTCGCGGCGAGAGCGGCATGCTCCGCGCGTTCATCTGCGTCGTTTCAGATGTGACGTCGGCTGGCCCGTTGAGTTTGTGCTTGCATGGACTCTGCCTTACGACACATGCTGACGTGCGCTGGTTGCTACTCTGCCGTGTCTGGGATTTGCCTACAAGCATCTTAGCACCGTCCGTGGGTTCACGACAACCTCCCACAGCTGAACAGTGCCCGGTGTCGATGGTGGCCCAACAACCACAACAGATATTTATGCCCTAAATTTAAAAAGCCAGATGTGCTTTTAGGACGTTCCAGTTCCTTTCCCTTTTTCATGTAGAAATTTTGGATAGCTGCACGAGGCTTTGGGGTTGGGCTTGGTGGCCTTCGCAGGACTCCCACTTACCGAGCGCTTCGCGATCTGAACCTCAGGGATCCGTCCATCATCATGACCGTTGGCTTCTCGGTTACCATTTGTGGAGATTCTAGAAATCTCTAAGGGGGATCCAAGCCGAAGGGATCTATGCTCTATCGCAGATCGGGAACTAGCGGTGCGCATCAGTCTTTAATTCCTCGGCTCCACGCCCACGTCACTCGCAAACCAGCAGCATCCCAGTTGAAGTTTAATCTTGGCACTCTAGCTGGCCCAACTCCGCCTCACCTCTACGTGGCGGCCCGTGAAGTGGTCTCAAGTGCCGCGGACCCCGCCTCCGGTCAATTTGAGGCTGCAGAATGTGGTTGTTTGGCTCAAACGGCTCAATTTCGTTAGGGCGTTCCTGATGAAGGTCTAGTTATTGGCGGAGACTGATCGTGTGAACCAGTGGAGCGTGCAAAGAGTCCCGCTGCAGAAACCAACAGTTTGGGAGAAAATCTCCGGAGTTCGCCTTGAGTTTCATTGGAGCAGGAGTCTGACAAGAACACCCGTGCTCCCAGTGGGCATATTGAACTATGGCCACCCAGTCTCTAAGAATATTTCGGCACCAAGAGCAATTTTGAAGTCTCAAGGGAGCCAAGTCTTGTGTGCGAAAGAGTATTTTGACCGTCAAATCAATCGCAAACTAAGATTTAGGCGTACACGACATCATATCGGGACCTTTGCTTAGTTGAGATTGGTTCAGACTCGCCATGTCATTGTACCGTCAATAATACGGGCAACAAGTTTTCTCAGACACACAACTGCGGTATCCAGTGCGCTGGTAATTATCCAAGAACTCAAACATACACAAATTTGATATTCATTCACCTCATTGCCACTTTTATCTTAAAGATCGTACTTGTGGTTAGCACCGACCAGACAAGCGTATGCTTGTTTGAGTGTTACCCTATTAATAATACTCGGCGTTTTCCAAGGCAGCCATCCTCGTCTATAGCACAGCTGTGAGCAAGGTATCAAGCCGGGAAGTGCACTTCTTATGAACTGAGCGGTAGAGAGTAACATTCAAACATTCCCTGGATCTTGGTCGCACTCATCACATTGCTAAACAGTAGGTACGTCTTATTTTGCTTTAGCTTTACACTGAAGTCTGATTGCCTGGTCGTTTTCGAAGCGATTCCACATCTCTTGTTGCTTCTTTGCCTTAGCAACCAGCGTTCTCTGCTGCGGAAGAGGCAAATGAGCAAGAGCCAATCGATCTCCTTGTCTCATTGTTGCCAGTTGCTTGTTGAATAGGTCGTTGCTCTTCTCAGACACAACCAAATCTGTGTTCTTCCCATTGTTGGCCACCAGAACCGTGGCATCGCTCAGGTCCTGGGAACGTTTCCCCTCTTCCAAACTAGAGAAACCGTTGGTCTCTTCTCGTGACTTCGAATCCCGATGATCACGAACTTTCTTAGCCTTCCGATGGGAGACTGTCTTCCCCGACGGCAAGCGCCGTGTTTCGTCTTCCGCGTCAACAGAGTAACCGCGTCCCAAATCACCAAAGCGGTCGATATCTGGGTCGATGTTAGATTCAAAGTCGTAGAAGTCCTTGAACTCGGAGTTCTCCTTTTCAACGTCGATTTTGCAGTGTCCCTTCCCAGTCATATGCTGTTGTGCGGCTTGTGGAGTATTCCGGATAGATCCACAGTAGAGACATTCGGTGTACTCGTAGATCACAAGGTGGAGGTACTTGACTAGTATCTCGAGGTCGACTATCAAGCTCCCAGGATAGGGAATTATCATGCCGTGTCGCTTTCGCATATGATCAAGGTTGTCGTCTAAGTCCTCACTGTGGCAATTGCAGAAAAGACACTGAGTGGGATTGAAGACAACGACATTAACTGAGGCCTCGCTCTCATCTGATGATGCCGACTCTTCTGCATCTGGATCTCCTATGTTGAGATTTGAGAGCTCCTCATTCAGGGATGCTGTCTCGGCGCCGATCTGCTTGTCTTCCAGCGCCATTGTGGAGCGAGAGATTCCGAGGGAGTCGTTCTAGACAAACACCAAATCTCAGTTCCTGATTGCGACATAGATATGAATAACGCAATGTTGGATGTGCTTACGTAAGGAATTGCAATGGGATGTAGCGCGTAATTTGGGGGAGGAAGAAAGGAAGTTGGAGAGCAGAGACACGATGGTGCGAGGGCATACCAAGAAGCATGACTTTAAAGGGTGGCACGATGGCAGGCGGCAGGAGACCGACCGCGCTTTGAGAACATTGAAGCCTAGACTCCGCTCTGGCCCAATTCACTGCTGACCTTCCTATTCGCGTAAGCTGCCGTGGTATCCGCAACATGCAGGCGCGAGAGTATGCGGGCCAAATGACAGGGGTACGATCCAAACCAACAAGATCACATAAGTTCTGTTGATTTCCAAGCTAGCCCATTTTGATATGTGCATTCTTCTTGGAATGTTAGATGGATTCTTGCAACATCACGGCCACTTAGAAGGGTTTTGATACACTGCTTCAGAGCACTAAATCTCCAAATCAGAGGAGTTTCAGCCATTATCTCATTTCATTATCCATTTACAAAAACTCTATCATGAACTGTAATTGTCATTGTGCTGGACTATCTGTTTACTTTCCACTCCAGTTCACGTTTGCATGGATAGCGACGCCATTGAATGCCCTTATTTGCAATCCGAACTCCAAAAGTGTCCAAATCTCTTGCCCAAGGCAGCTTCATGGGATGCTGACCACGCTCAAGCCTTGGTCGCTCCGGTTCTAATGTTTCTGTTAGTTCTCGGCCCAACTATCTGAAAGAAGTTCAATGCCAACCTTTGAGACTTAAGCCCACTTGGCAGGATATTGCTGAACAGTGGCATCGGTCTCCTCGCGAGCCCACTTAGCGGGATATTGCTGAACAGTAGCATCGGTCTCCTCGCGAGCCCACTTGGCGGGATACTGCTGGATAGTAGCATCCGTGGTCTCCTCGCGAGCCCACTTAGCAGGATATTGCTGAACAGTAGCATCGGTCTCCTCGCGAGCCCACTTGGCGGGATACTGCTGGATAGTAGCATCCGTGGTCTCCTCGCGAGCCCACTTGGCGGGATACTGCTGGATAGTAGCATCCGTGGTCTCCTCACGAGCCCATTTAGCAGGATACTGCTGGACGGTGGCATCCGAGCCTTCAGCAGCAACCTTGTTGGATTCGATGAAAGGCAGCGCTGTGACAACAGCCACCAGAGAGAGTACGGAGATGATTTGAGTCTTCATTTTGTCGTTGGGATAAGAAGAAAGTTGAGATGAAGGTCTGAGATTTCAAACAAAGCTGACTAGATGGATAAGTGCTTGGGGAATGTAGGTGAACTGGTTGCTTTGATGACCAAATGCCCTGATAGAAGGAAGGCAACGAGGTTTATATACCCATTCAGAAGTTGTCAAGTGAACAGAAAATATTGTTAACATATAAGACTTGGTGTCTTTGATCTTGGTGCCCACAAGGCCGACAACATCTCGGCCGGATGTGTGGCTACGGCTCCTGCCGGCTAATTTGAGCAACTCGTATTTGCTATTTTCTGCGCCGCATCACGACCTTCTCGTGCATTCTTCTCATTCGACCGAGACTCCGTGATAGCATCGGGTCGATTTGTGGAGGAAAAGTGGCTCCAACACAGACGGTGATGAGTGAGTGAAACTCCGAAGACATCTGAGCAGGGGCCCTGCAGAATTGACTATCTGCTGGCGCCCGACTAGGGTGGCTCGAAACCAGAACCAACAACGTTCCAGCCATTTCATACCCTTGTTGATGAGAAACTACGTTCTCGTCCTTAGCAGCGTTAGTGGTACATCCCCATGTCAGCTTGTGAATATCCGACGTGCTACGGAGGATCCTTCGGACGTCGCCACATTGATGAGGCACAGCAGATACCTCGGATCTAAAGAGAAAAGAATTCCGAGGCAAATGACTCGAATTGAACGTAAATTACATGCTGCGTCGATTCCAAAAGGAATCTTCGTCCGAAGTCCTTCTCCGTTGTTCTTCGCAAGTTCAAGCCCACGTTCTGTCAAAGACACTTTCCTCATGATGCATTTTTCAGTCTTTGAAAGCAAGAAGGCCGACTACTCTTCTTTACCAAGCACAGCAGAAGAGATATCATCTAGCTGCAATGGAGATGATCCGGAGGTGCCAGACTCGCCAGCGAAGCATCATTCAACAGCGCCTGCCTCTTCTCGCCAGCGCAGCATACCAATCAATCAAGTCAAAACCGAGGCTCGAGATTGGCTGATTGAATGACTTTTCACAATACTTTTGATTGTTTTAGCTAATTTGATTTGATTTAATTCAAATTACTTAAATAGGAAGTCAGTAAAGCTCTCATAATGTTCTTAGAAAGTTAGAACTTATATTATATAATAATCTAAAGTTATATAGCCCTCTATTAACCCTTCTGCTTGAAGTAGTAGCTGCTAACAGCAATACTACTGCCTTAAATCTAGTTTTAGAGGCATTAGGTTTTCTCAAGCTGTGAAGGCTTTATTAACAGCTTCTATAATATTAGAACTAACTTAGCAAAGCTAAATACCTTTTTACAGTCTGTTGCTATTGCTAAGATAGTAAAGATGTTAAAAGTAAGTTTGCTAAGCATTAAGAAGGTTTGTTAATATAAAATTTACTACTAGATAGAGTTGTTAATAGGCTTAGCAATTATAAGGCTGAAGTATTGCTTTAGTTTATTAGTTTTATTAATAGTAGCGTTATAAGCCCTGCTGTTTAACTATTAATAATATTTAGAGTCTTCAGCCTTTAAGGTAACAGTAAGTAATAAAAAAGCAGCTTATTAAGGTTTTAGATGAGGTTAATAATTAATAAGGTTAAATATTTCAGCATACTATTATTTCTAATACTTTTGAAGTCCTTTTTAAGCATTATAAAGCTATCTATAAGTTTTTAATATATTCTAGCGTTTTTTAAGCTATTATAAGCTTTAGCTAGAATGCAAAATCACTGCAGTAGTATAAAAAGGAGACTTTATAAGCTTAATATAGTATTTATTAAATATTTGCTAGCTATTAATAATTAATAAGCATAAGTAGCTATAAGAGTTAAAAGTGCTATACTAAAAGTGTTATAAAGGTATATAATTAGACTAAATATAAGTTAGAATGCTGTTAATTAATAAAGCTTATAAGGCTGCTGCTGAAGCTTTTAAAAAGTGTTATAATACCTTTATAAGTTAAAATAGTTATTATAACTAACTCTAAATAAATTAAGTAGCTATGAAGTTAATTTCCTTATTAGTAAAGGTATTATAAAGCTTACACTAGTCTTTAAGTCTATTTAAGAAGTATTTTATGCCTGCTAAAACCTCTTAGAGTTAACTATACCTATTATCTTTGCTTCAGCCTTTATATCTCTTAGTCTGCTTATAGAGCAGCTTAAGCATATTATTTAACTTTATAAAGATCTATTAATCTTTATTAGTAAAGGTATCCTCACTAGGGATATAATCTACAGCATACTTAAGTCTCTAGGTATAAAGAATATAACTGTTAATTTAGCTGCATTTAAATAAGGCTTGTTTAATTATTATATATATTAAGTTCTATTAAGTAGTATTGCTCAGCATTAAATTCAGCTTTTATAATAACTCCTCTTATAAGGTAAAGGTCTTATTATTATTGTCAGCCTTATTGCTAATAGATAAAAAGCTTTTAGATTGTTATAGTAATAATCTGATATGCTTAATAATGTTCTAAAGCTTGCTGATAGGGCTTTTCTGCCTTTAGTAAGTTAGGTTATTTTAAGTTCTATTAGAACTAAAAAGGAAGTTAAACTCCTCTTTAAATACCTTATTATTAACACTATAAATAATAGTATAACTAATAAGGTTAAAGATATAACTATAGCATTAAATTTAATGTTGTTTAATATTAGTTTCTATATATATAGGTGATAGAAAAGAGAAGAAAGCTTTAAGGCAAAAGTTATTATTTATAGTGTTATTAGAGACAGCTATGCTGACCTTATTAAGTAGGCCTTAGTTGCTGAGAATAATATAAATAGTAATAGTAATATTCTTGCTAGAGTAAGCGCTAAGCTAGCAGCAAAAAGCTAAGAGGTATTATATCTGCTTATCTGCCTTATTAATAAAGTAGCTAAAGATAGTAATAATTATATATTAATTAAGAGAAATCTATAGATTAAATAATATATAGACCTTAGTAAGTGCTTTCTATATCTCTTCTTAGATCTAAACCTTCTTAGAGGCGTAAAGTCAGTTAAATAAATCTTTTTAACTTAACTTCAACTAATATACTTAATTATAAATATTATAATTAAAGAGGCTGAGCATATGCTTATAAAGGTATTTAGGGGCTACAGGCCACAGTTAAGTCAAACTGATAGGAGAAGCACCCAAAAGGTAGGTATAGTATTGCTGCGCTATTTTTGCTTGCTTCTTCTAAGATCCCCTTTTCCTAACCTTCAGTAAGTCCTCACTAAGTTCTCACTATAGAGGGTTCTATGCCCTAGGCCTACAGGCGTCTCTATACCTTCAGCTTTTATTAGCTAGGTTATCTCCAGCATTGCTGCTCTATATGCTTAGTCCTTTATAATTATCCCCCTTTTAGTTATAGTGGTCCTTACTGTATAGTTAGCCTCTAGTTTGAGGTAGCTGCAGTAGTTTTCTTCTGTCGTTTAGAGCAGCTTCTATTATTCTTCTCTGTTATTTAGCATAATAAGTAGCTGTTATATATTTAGTAAAGGCTTTATTATCTATTTAAGCTGTTATTATTATAGTTATTATTAATTAAGGTCCTTTAGGCTATATATAGGTCTTTTTATTTTAGACCTTTTTATTAGTTATCTTTAAAAAAAGTGATATTTATTCTTCTCTTTAGCAAATATAGTTATCTAAATGTTTTATTACTTTTATTTCCTATAAACTTACTTTTTATTTAGTAAGGTTTCCTAATATAATATCTTTATAGTGTTCTTTATAATAGCTTTATTTTTCATCTTATTATCCCTTTTCTAAATAGGTGTATTATAAAGCTGTTAATTAAATTAGATAGCAACTGCTGTTATTAATTCACTACACCTATCTTCTCACTTTTAGTAGCGCCTGCTATAGTGAATAATTATTATTCACTTCATTTGATGTTGTGCCTACTTCTGCAACTGTTCGATAAGGCCTTGCAATTGTCTATAAAGTGACAGCTTTTCTCTACCCCAGTCTAGTTCTTTTTTTCCTCACAACAATATATCCTTCTGCATCTTCATATTATGCAAGCTTTGCTAAGCCTCTATAAACCTTTTATAGATATTTTACTACTTTATAATATTTCTATAACTAATATTATAAATATAGAAAGCTTTATTACTTAAATTCTTACTAAGTATAGTTCTAATAATTCTAAGCTTAGTAATAGTATATACTAATGCAATTAATCTAATAGCAGCAAGCTTTATATTAGCTGTATGTTATAGCTTTATAAGAGCAGCAAAATTGTTTATACTTATGCTTATAATAGAGATTATATATATAAGTTATGCTGGTTATGCAGTATTAAGTGCTGCAGAGTAAGTTTAGTAATTATTTAGGGAAAATATAAGCTAACTGTTTTACTTTTAGATTTCTTCCTGCCTTATTCTAACTATTTGCTATTATTAGAATTAAGTTAAGTATTATATCTATTAGATTAAGGCTGGTTATTACTGCTAGCATAAGATTTATTATATTTTCACTATAATTAAGAAAGGTTAGATATTTCTCTAAAGTCTTTATAAGTAGTTAGTAAACCTTACTAGCCTTCAGTAGGGCATTAAGAATTATAATAACTAATTAGTAGCTATAGGTGTTAAGGAGAGCGCTGCTGCTTATATGCAGATATAACTTTAAATATCTTTAGATATAAGTTTTATTCTATAGTCTGCTTTATCTTCACTTTTATATTAATAGGTGTTTGCAGCTAGCTTATTAAGCTAAAGATTAAGATAAAATAAATAAGATTATAAGGCAGATTGAAGGTACTCTTTCTTCCTACTTATATAATAAGACTTATATCTTTAAATAGGCTGACTTCCTCAATAGGCTTGCTGATATCTTAGCAATATATCTCTTAAAGAGCAATCTTTATATAGCTGCACTTCTTTTATAAGATCTTTTAAAAATTCAAAATGCCTATATGCTTTATAACACCTATTACTATGCTTTAATTATAATCTTTAAGACTGTTAGTAATAATCTTATATCTCACTTTAATTCTTATAAAGATATTAGTAAGCATTTAGCAGCAGTTTGCTAGAACTTAATTAATACTGATAATAAGAATGATTCTTCTAGTAAGAGGAATAGCAATAATAGCAACTTTAATAAGTTTAGTAATAATCTATAGAATAGGAATAGCAGTATAACTAGTAATAGCAATAATAGTGAGAATGAAGATAATAAGAATGAGGCTGAGGATGAAAAAGAAGAAGAAGAGGAAGATAAAGATAAAGATAATAATAATAAAGATAGTGAGGAGGATAAAAAGTAATATTATTAGTAAAACTTCAGCAGAAGTATAATAGATTTCTATAAGACGTTTTTAGTTAGATATCTATAGTTTTATATTGCTTTTATAGAAGGTTTAAGAAGTCTTTGCTAGTGTTTTAGCTGTTTTGCAATTAATTAACTTTTCTTATTTTCTCTATACTACTTATTATCTTACTTATAATATAACTTATGCTGCTGCTTTTTAAATTCTATAAGAATTTGCAGAGCATTTGCTAAATGTTCTTTAGGCTTCTAAGTGTTATATTCTATTAGCTAGCCTTTCTACTTAACTAGATATAGGGGGCTCTCTAGTGCTTCTTTTTGCAATATAATATCTTCAACTTCTTATTCTTTAAGGTCTTCTTCTAAGTTTGAGAGCAGTTTTTTAGCAAACTTTTAGCTATGCTATAGCTTTAGTAGTATAATAGAAAAGATATTATATATCTAATTATACTTCTCTAGAAGTTATACTTTATAGGTGTTAAAACTTATAACTTCTATAACTAGTATAGGAATAAATTATAAAGTAAGCTTTTGCTAACCTTTTCCAAAATAAAAGTTCTTAGTTGAAAGTCTTATAATATCTCTAATATTATATAATTATGCTTTTCTTTTAGTATTTACATTTTTAGCTTATGCTTTAGTTATATGCTGCTAATTCTTAGCTATCTTTTAGCAAATTTCTATCAGCTTCTTAAGTCTTTCTTTAACCTCTTAGATCTTAAGGTTGATATATAATAAGCAGTAGTTAATTATTCTTAGGTAGTATCTTATAAGGGCTTTAAATAGCAATATGCTGATAGTAGTATATTTGCTATTATTATATAAGAACTCAGCTTTAACTAGTTATATTACCTATTAGTTATATAGATTTTTGCTAAACTTTAAGAGATATGCAGTTAAAATCTAATATATTTTTTCTATCTAACTATCTATTTATAGATACTACACTATAGAAATACACCCTTTTATATCTTAAGCCTTAGTTTAGTCTTACTAAAACTAACTAGTAATTAGTTTATTTCTATTGCTAATAATAGCTTCAGACATGCTATACTAGCATTTAATCTTTTAGTATAAGATCTTTGCTAAGTCTATAGCATTTAGTTGCTTAGTTATTACTAAAAATTAAGCTACTTTAGTTATTCTATATATAACTACTAAGATTGCATTATAAATAATTTTATTATCTTAGCAACTTTTTAGTAAGCTGGTTAAAAAGTTTAAAGAAATCTGTTAGAATAGATATACTAATAGTTCTAATATTTGCAGCAGTTTATATAGTTTATGCTGTAGTATATATGCCTTCTAGCAGTATAGGCATTTAGCGATATATTGCTATAGATCTTCTATTAGATATAGCTAATAAAACTTTTATAAGATCAGTTTAGCTGTTTTATTTGCCTCTATATGCCTTAATCTAAGTATATTATAATAGTTTCTCAGGATTTTATAGCAGAAAGATCTTTCTTTTAGGATAATAAGTCTTCTTTTGAACTAAAGGATATTATTCTTATTAAGTTAGTACCTTTAGTGTTTTTTAGCATTTTAGCAAACCTTAGCTGTAAGATCTCTGCAGAAGTGGTCTTTAGCCTGCAGTCTTTTAACTATCTGTTTAAGATCTACATCTAGTTGCAATATATAAGCTGTTTCATTTTAAATAAGCTTTCTTATTACAGCATATAAGATATACTGTTCTAATATAGTAACTTTAGCTCCTTTTAAGTCTTCTAGCATATTGCTAATCTCTTATAAAGTAGTTAGCATAATATCTGCATGCAATTTTAAGCAGATAATAATACTGATATATATACTTTAATGCAGTAGATTATTAGTTTCTTCTATAAGGTAGTGCTAACCTAAAGGTGAGGATTCTTCAACCTTAAAACTAGCTTTCTAGTAAGGTTCTTATATATTTTGCTAGACAGCTTAAATATAAGTTTTTATAGTAGCTATAGTCCTTTTAAGCTTAGTAATATATTAGCAATTTATTGCTAAAAGCTAGCTGATAAGCCTAAGCTTTTTTCTAAAAGTAAAAAGCATATTATCCACTTTTATATCTTTTATTATATAATTAGAATATTATAACAGTCTATCTGCTAGATTTATAACCTCTAACCTATATTAAATTTTGAAATTAAATGCAGATAGATAATAAACCTATTAGGTAAGCCTTCTGTAAATATTCTATATAAGTGCAGTAAGCACTCCTTTTAGTGCTGCATAATCTATAAAAACTAAGAACTTCTCAGAAAGTCTTTATAGATATTAAGCCTAATAATCTAAACTTTCTATAATTGCTAAAAGCTTTTACTGCTCTATAGCTTAATATCTCTCTATATCTAAAAGCTTTTTTAATTAGAAGGCTATTAAGTGTTAAATTATACTATACTTCTGCAAAAATATATTAGATGCTGCTTAAGTAGATATATTAGTTTTAACTTTTATTTCTAATATTAAGTTATAATATCTTAGTATTAAAGCTTCAGCAAATGCTCTCTAAAGCATCTTAAATGCAGTTTGCATCTTCTCTATTTAGATAAAGGCTTCTAACTTTATGCTGTTTTAGCTTCCTTTAAGCGTGCTATTTATAGAGATAGCAATATAGGAATATTTTATAATAAACTTATAATAGAAGTTATAAAATCCTAAGAATACTTATATATCTCTAAAAGACTTTAGTATTAGCTATTTAGCAACTACTTAGATTTACTTTAGGTTTATTTCTATGCTATCTTAAGTAATATAAAACCTTAAGAAGTCTATTTCTATTTAATAAAAGTTATATTTCTTTAGTTTTATAAACAGCTTAACAGCCTTTAGGTAGTATAGAACAGCATAAAGATTCTTAATATACTGCTCTCTTATATCTAAATAGATAAAAATATTATTTAGGTATATAACACAGTAGATATCTAAGAGGTTAATAAGCGCTTAGTAGATATATACTTAAAAAGTTATAGAGATATTAATAAGCCTAAATAGCATCATTATATATTTAAAATGCTTATATTTTATTCTAAATACAGTTTTCTATCTATCTGCCTTATTAATTGCAATATAGTAGTATGCTTTGCTTAAATTAATCTTTAAAATAAACTTTATGCTAGCAAGCCTATTTAGAAGCTTACTAATTAATAGCAGAGGATAATAGTTTTTTACTGTGATTTTATTTAGTCTTTTATAGTCTATGCATAATTATAAACTTCTGTTTTTTTTAGGTATAAATAGTATAAATGCTCTTATAGAGCTAGTTAAATAGTATATATAGCTTGCTGCCTTTATTTCTTAAATATATTTAGTGAGCATTTGAAGTTATTCTGCTAATATAAGGTATATAGGCTTATATAGAAGTTCCTTGCTAGGTTTCAGTTTAATATAATATACTGCTCTCTTCAGCTTAAGAACTTTCTTTACGTTTTTTTTATTAAAAATGTTAATAAAGTCTTAAAGTTCTTTAGAGACTTCTTTTTCTTAGCCTTCACCTAGTAAGCATTTACTTAAAATCTTAATATTCTTTTTATTAGAAGCTAAAGCGCCTATTAGATATATAACATAAGCTTATTAGTTATTCTCTATAATTTCCTAGATAATTGCTTTTAGTTTAGTAAGCAAAAAGCATTTATATAACTAGATATATATATAAATGTTAATATAAATACCTTTCTGCCCTATTAAATTATTAAACAGAAGAATATCTTTTATTTTTTTAAAGTGAAGGCTTATAATAAAGGCTTAGCAAATCTTCTATAGATATCTTTAACTATCTATAAGGAAGAATATAAGCTAGTAAACCTTTTCAGTAGGTATAAGCCTTCCTTAGAAGTCTACCAGTTTGAAGGTTATAACGCTTATAGCTTCCTTTAATTAAAGTTTCTTAATAAGGTCTTCTTATATAATATCTACTGCTGTGCAGATATCTATATCAACTTTTAGTTTAACTTTGCTAGCTGTTTAAAATGCTAGCGCCTATCTTTTAATAGTTTATCTTATTAGAACTAAAGTGATTTCTAATATAATACCTTTTAGAGTTGCTTTTATGCTTACTTATTTCCTAAGTCTTTAGCATTAGTTATATAAAGTACTAAAATTGTATTAATCCTACCCTATCTTAAGTTAAAGTTTTAATTGCTGCCTGCTAGCTACACTTAGTTTTCAATATAATTAGAAGAAATATACCTATACTTCTTATAGTTATAATATTAAGGTCTCTAAGAATTAAGAGGTTTACTACTAAAGCTAGGTGTTATATAGGTATTTACTAAGCAGTTATTCTAAAATAAAGTCTCTAGACAGCAATCCCTTTAGTTTGACAACTTAGAAGGCTGCAAACTGCTCTTATAAGAGCAGTCTAAAAAGCCTAAATGCAGTTGCTTATATAACTTAGAATGTCTAGCAGTTCTTTTTATATATCTCTCTTCTATAATCTCTTATAACTTCTAAGCATATAAAGCAATAATATATATATTAATATAGTTAATATTTTATTTAAATAGTTTATTCTTTAAGGTTTTTATAAAGCTTTAAAAGAAAGTGTACACTTTTGCATTACTTATATTTAGCTTGCTGAAGGCTTAGTTAATAGACTTTTATTAAGCTTAATATATAATTAGCTTCTTATTATCTTTCTAATAATACTGCCTCAAAGCATTATAATAGTTCTATTCTTAGAGTTTAAGTGTGATATGCTGCTTTCTTATAAAGATTCTAAAGTCTTTTTATCTTAAGTTAACCTCTCTCTCTGAGGTGTTTATAAGTATTTATTAATATATTTGCTATTTTATTTGCAAGGTATACTCTATTACACTTACAGCCTACTAGATATACTAGCTATCAGAGCAGCTAAAATGATATTTATAAGCTTCTTCTACTATAATAAGCTAGTCTTCTTTTATTATACTTATAAACTTATTAGTGAGGCAAGCTATATTATAGTTTAGAGGTTTCTTAAAAACCTTAAGTAATTATTTAGCAAGCGCTTAGTTACTTAGTATAGCAGTAATTAGCTTTTGCTAGCTAGCTATTATAGCAATTATTTGCTGTATCAGCACTTAGCTAATTACTTCTTCTAGCCTTTTAATTTAAGCTAGCCTGTTAGCTGCAGCTATAGATGTCTAGCCTTATAGCTTGTTCAGTCTATAAGAGGAGGTCTTATAGTTTCTATCTTCTTATATATACTTATCGCCTAAGTAGTAAGCATTCAGCATAGATAGCCTATTTTCTTTAAGGCTTCCAGCCTTATTTAAAGTATAGCTTCTCACTTCTCCTTGTTGATTTGCATCATCCTCTAATTATTTGCTAAGGTTATCTTCTTTATATAGGTTTGCACAAGCTGTTTCGCTCTATGCTTAGCAAATATTAAGCGTAAGTTCTTCAGCCTAATTAGTAAGCATTACTTAGATATATAATACTATTATTATTACTAACCTTTTTAAATTAAAGTAGAAGCAAAAGAATTATAAAAGTATTTAGAGGCTATAGGCTATAGTTAGGTTAAACTGATAAGAGAAGTATCTAAAAAGTAGGTATAGTATTACTATGCTACTTTTGCTTACTTCTTCTAAGATCCCTTTTTTCTAACCTTCAGTAAGTCCTCGCTAAGTTCTTGCTGTGGAGGGTTCTATGCCTTAGGCCTACAGGTGTCTCTATACCTTCAGCCTTTATTAGCTAGGTTGTCTCTAGCATTGCTGCTCTATATGCCTAGTCCCTTACAATGCTGTATATATTAATTGCTGAATATTAAAAAGAGGTTGCTAGTATTAATAATAAATTTAAAAACTAGCTTTTCAATCTGTAAGACTTTACTTTAAGGTATAGCAATAAGAATAAAGTGTTAGCGCTTAGAGAGAAGCTTATCAGTATTAGAATTATTACTAGATATAGTCTTAATATAAAATTAATCTTAGAAGATGTAGTGAACAGTTTTAAGGTATACCTTAGCGCTAGATGTAGCAGAAGCCTTCTGAAGTATATCAAAATGCCCAGCTTTATTATAGTATTAGCAAACTTAATAAGTATTGCTTAGATATATTATTAATATAGTTAAAAGTAAAGCAGAGAAAGAGCTTACCTTAAGCACTATTTAGAAAGATCTTATAGATAAAAAGGCCTTTATTTTTAATCTAAGAGGTATAGCTATAGCTACTCTTCTTTAAGATATACTTAATATTAATAAAGCGCTAACCCTTCTATATAGCATAAAGTAAGGCTTTAAGGCTATTATAAGCAGTAAGGTTGATAGTTAATATATTACTAGCAGTTAATAAAGCATATATCTAAGCAGCAATCTTATGAGAAGTTAATATATTGCAGCTAATAAAGTAATTAAGATATTAATTGCAAGCTGATATAAGCATTATAATAGTAGGCAAGAAGTTAAAAATAACATTAAGAGATATATATAAATAAGGCTTTAAAGCGTAAAGATATAGCAGCAGCAGCAGCAGCAATAGCAACAGCAATATTAATAGTTATATTAAAAAGAGTTATTTTTAAAAGCTAGTATAAAAGTTAAAAATAAGCTTTTTTAAGCTTTAGTTAAAAGAGCTAAAAATATATTAATCTAGCAGTATAGCAAAAAGTATATTTTTAGCATTTCTAGCACTTCTTAATAGTAAAGCTAATACTGCTAAGAAATGCTAAGTTTTATTTTACTACTTATTAGCATAAAGGTATTATTAAACTGATATCTATAACTACTTATTTTTTTTTTTTTAGAGATATATTATAATAAGATCTAATAGGCTAATAATAAGTCTGCTATATAAATAATTATAGAGATATTAGTTTGAAACTAATTTAAGTTATCTACTTTAAGTATAAAAGTTTAAAAAGTTACAACTTTAAGCAATTAGAATAAAGCTAAATGCTAAAATATCTAGATAGGCTTTTTTTATTTTTTTTAAAAAGTCTTTTAAAAATTCTGATTAGTCTAGAGGCTGGATTTTCTTTTTTCCAGGCAACGTCAGATTGATCAAAACGTTCAAAACGAGGGCATCATCGTTTTGGCTGATTGACTGCGAAAAAAGCCCTATTTTGATTGCTTGATTGGTTGAATTGATTGATTTGGATTGAATGGGGTGCTGCGCTGCTTCTCGCACTCTCATCTGCCATGCTCTCTTAACTGTACTGGGCCTTTCTGGCGTGGCATATTTCATCGGCTCGCAAAACTCACGCCCACGACCACCAAAAGCCATTACTTGCCACTGCGGCTCGTCTGTTGCTGAAGCCCTCGACCTTGGGTGCAAATATGACACTCTCTCAGTTTCTTGGCTTCCGGACCATTGTCGGGATGACGAGCTGGTGGCCGAGTTTGATCGCGCTGGTCCGAATGGCAGCTGGCCCTACTACGCGGACAAAAATGCAACCATTCCCATTACC
Source organism: Colletotrichum horii (assembly GCA_027406005.1). NCBI lineage: Eukaryota > Fungi > Ascomycota > Sordariomycetes > Glomerellales > Glomerellaceae > Colletotrichum > Colletotrichum horii. The sequence continues at coordinate 2,011,886 of JANVYB010000001.1, read as the reverse complement.
ATTGAGAGTATTTCTCGTCTCGCCGACCTGCCCCATGAAGAAGCAATCTTTTACACATCAACAGGGTGGCACATTGCCCACTGCGCCTTTTACTGGCGCAAGGAGTTCAGGATGAGGGCCAAGGGTCTTGGAACGGAAAGCCGGTACAACAAGGAAAGCCACATTGAGCATTGCTATGAGATCTTCATGTCAGAAGATGCGCTGCGCGAAGTCAACGTAGCTTCTCCAGTCTGGATAGGTGGGGATGGACAAGGCAATGCACACAGCCACGACGCTTGATAGTTACGTTTAGCTAGAGGCAACATTTGAGACGCAAAGCTAATGGAGATAGCCCGATAATCAATGATTGGTCCTTCCCCCTCTTTCACTGTTGGTGATCCTCGATGCGCAGAATAGATCACGGCGATAAAGTTTCAAGGCCCTTTCCGTCGGCCCGGACCCGCCCTTTCGCCCCGGTCCATTGACTCTTGTTGGACCCCTGCTTAGCGCCAACACCTCGTTTGCATCCCGGTCAGTTGCTGCGACATGCCTCGGCGCATCTCGCTCTGGGTGCTTCAGCTTTGAGACCTTTTCCGCAAACGGCATCAAATAGCGTCTGGTCGAAAGAGTGTTATGTTGGTGTAAGGCACAGCACCAACAGTCCAGGCACCAACACCAAGATCCGGCCGACAGACATGCTCACACAGCCGACCAACGGTCCCTCTGCGGTTTTACCGACCAAAGAGGCAGTTCAGTTGGACTAGCGGGTCTGAAAAAAAAAAACGACTTCGGTGTTGGTTACCTGTGCCGCACGGCTGCGTTCTTGCACGAGTCACTGTTTCTCCTTCCTAAAGGAGATCTTGCCGGGCAGCGAGCAATAAGCAATAATTCGGCCCCGTAAAATTGCCACCATTCCGGTGCCAAGAAGAACCAACAGAATTCTGGACCGTGAAAACCCTTTTCGCGAAACCAAAATGAGAGGCACAGCAATGTACTGTCACGGCAAAACAGCGGTCATTGACGGGTACGACTCAGGTTCGAGTGGCTGGAACACGTACACACGATGGGCTATGGGGCTTCAGTAACTCCATGCTGCCGAAGTTCCGGACTCGTCGCTACGGAGCTTATCTCTGTGCTTAATGTTCCACCTCCCCTGAATGTAGCTGAGCCGTGAACAACCGTTGGAGCTCAGAAACCAACCAAACATCAGCTTCACATACCGAGATCGTTCGAGGTTGAAATGGGTCCAACAAGGATACATCTGCACTGTACACCTGTGCAAGCATCTGAAAGGTTAGTGTGGTTCCTGCAGGGCTTGGCTATATGCACAGGTGTAACCAACAGCAGAACGCAAAGGTAAAGGGAACTTTTGCAAACTCCTTGTTGGCGGCTGTCTCTGGATTGCGCCATGTTGGTGAGGAGGGGGAGGGATTTCCCAATTGAGGCACAGTCAGATGTCTTCTCGGATGACGGGAACTTGAGTCTATCCCGGTGCCCTCAATTTGTGGGAGAGACACTGCCACACCTCGACCATTTGAGATTCCATTTTCCATGGTAGCTGACAGCGATCCAAACACATTGTTTCTCGTTTGCAACTCACCTCAATATGGGCGAATTTGACGAAATCAATTGCTCTGCTTCTAAGGAGAGACTACTTTCATCTTCGTTGTCTGGGTATGAGGATGAAAATGTAGAACAGGTTCGGAAGCCATGTCAACACAAGTATTTTTGGGCTCTTGTGCTTGGGTTTGGATTGTCGCTCATGCTGAATGTCGGACTACTCGGCCATTTATTCTACAAAGCTGAGCTACCGAGGCCAAAAACCTCGAATCAGTCGAGCTCAGCCAAGAGTGCCATAGCCCTCTATTGTAAGTTGATTCTTGCTGTCAGACGTTTCTAAGTGTATCTAACGTCTTGTAGCTCCAGCCAACGATGCTGTGGAGTACCAGTTCACCAAATTCGCGAGCTCAGTTGAAGGGGGCGAGACCGACTTCCAGGGAAAACCTTCGATGAAAACCAATCAAGCTTGGCAGGATTTGTATGAAAGTGAGCAAAATGCTACCTTGACTGTCTTGAGACTGAGTTGACAAGTCTTTCTGCGCAGACATGTTCACCCACATCACGAAAGAAGAGGCACAAATGCTACCGAACAAGACCGCAGCCGAGCTCGAGTCTGAGGGAAGCGGATACCTAGTCGTCCTGAATGTCTTCCATGATCTACATTGCATGGATAATATTCGAAAGGGCCTCTACTACTTCCTCGAACCGCAATGGAATAGCACACATAATCCATACCTCCTATACGAATCGCCCGAGGCGGCGCTGGAAGATCGCGGAGGCGATCACTTGGGTATTATGCATCTAGACCATTGCATAGACTCACTCAGGCAGTCAATTCAGTGCACCGGAGATGTTGTCCCGAACGTTTTCCAATACAGTCCAAAATATGGTGATGTTCGGGCTCGCTCTACTGTCGTGCACGAGTGTCGTAATTTCAGCAAGGTGAGTGCAGCCGCCCATTCAAACGAAGACATGACTTACATGCAGTTTCGGCAGATTCAGGAGTGGGCTGCTCAGCATCACGTCCCAGGTCCGTTCAAAGACTTTGGTAAAGGCCCCGAGCTGGGAAAGTGTGGTATTGACGACCCGTGGACTTGTTTGTATGAATAGATTTCAGATAGATATTCAAGGAAAGCCCATTGTCTCAGCTTTTTGGACATGTTCCCAAACTTCCCATGGTATGTTTTCATTGACGCTGAAGTTGCAGTGGAGGTCGCGACACTGAACCAATTGAATGTGAAATCTACCAGGGTAGACATCACATCCCTGTATCCCTTGCACCCAGTCCAGACTAGCCCAGCTAGGAAGCTGGGATCGAGGCTCCCGACTCGTGCCCTGCATTTCGTGTTGGTACATCAGCAAGGGCTGTCAGCTGTGTACCTACGCCCCGACGGAACATTTGTTTGGTCTTTCTCTTTCACACATTTTTTTCTCCCTCTGCGCATTCTTCCGTTGACTGCTGTGCTGTGTTGCCGGCATCAACAACCGTGCTGCGATGAACGCGTCGGTGGATTTCGATGCCTTCGGGCCGCAGTTGAGAGGACGATTCGACTTCACGCTTTATTTTGAACAGGCCATCCTGTCAATCGTTCCCTCCGCGCTGTTCTTGGCGATCCTTCCCTGCCGGATCACATGGCTGTTGCGGAGACAATCGATCCCGCGCAGCGGATGGCTTCTCTTGGCAAAGCTTGTACGTGACAACGACAAAGTTGAAGAATCACATCTAAGATCTCCCTCCAGGCTACTAGTACGATCCACCTCTCCTTGCAAGCGACTCTCTTGGCACTATGGGCACTTCCGACCACAATCAGGACTCCGGCCTCGTTAGCAGCCGCTATTTTAGCTCTGGTCAACTCGATACTCCTTATCGGCTTGATCTATGTGGAGCATGGCCGCTCGACCAGGCCGTCTAAGCTCCTCAGTATCTATTTGTTCATCTCAGCTTTGGTTGACATGGCTCAAGCGAGATCGCTCTTTCTGCAACAGCCTAACACAAGTGGAAGAATTGGTGCTGTGTTTGCAGTGTCTCTGGCGATGAAGCTTCTTCTTGTTTTGCTGGAAGAAATACCAAAGTCACGTTTAACGGAGCCTTCATCAAAAGAAGAGATCAGTGGGCCGATCAACAGATCTGTATTCGGTTGGCTGAATCCTTTATTTCTCCAAGGTTCCAGGGGCGCTTTACATGTTGGAGATCTCGGAAACATCGATCACAAGTTTGACTCTGCTCGGCTGCTGTCCATGTTGAGCTCTTCTTGGGATAGCACCGACAGATCTGCCAAACATGCCTTGCTCAAGTCCACGCTCTCCGCTTTCAGGACTGGCTACCTGGCCCCAATTCTTCCGCGATTGTGTTTGGCAGCTTTCAACTTTTCTCAGCCATTTCTGATCAAAAGAATCATTGAGTTTGTGGGGGAGTCTAGAGACGCGCAGTCTCCCGAGGTTGCAGGAGGACTCATTGGCGCAGCTTTGCTGGTTTATCTGGGGCTGGCAGTCAGTGATCTCCCTTTCCCATCGCAACGAGTGGTGTGCTGATTTCTCAGATCTCCAAAGGCATTTACAACCATGCCGTGTACCAGCTCACGACCACGCTTCGAGGCGGACTAGTTTCCCTCATCTTCAGAAAGTCCCTTGGACTGGACGCTGTAACTGCTAGTCAAGGAAAGGCTGTTACTCTCATGAGCACCGACATTGACGCAATCGCCAGTGGAGTCAAAGACCTGCATGAGATATGGGCTAGTGTGCTTGAGCTAGGAGTGGCTGTCTATCTACTGAATTTGCAAATTGGCGCAGCGTGTTTTGTCGTTATGATTCCAGCCATTGGTAAGTGATCTTTGAATCGCCCCTACGCCATCAAGAGACTCTGTGAGCTGACGGACGAACAGTTTGCAGCTTCATCACGGAGAGGGCCACTGATGGCATTGGTCCTGCCAGGATGATGTGGAATGAGGGTGTTCAGGAACGCGTTTCCACAACTTCTTCAATGCTTGCCCAAATCAAGGGTATCAAAATGATGGGTCTCACTGACTATTTTGCCACCATGGTACAGCAACTCAGGGTTGCAGAGCTTGACATGTCTAAGAAGTTCAGAATGTTCATCGTCCGGATTATTCTCATTTGTGAGTCCTTGCCTTCGCAAATATCACAGGCACAATTCTGACATTTCCAACAGCGAATCTCTCAGATCAGATGACCCCAGCCGTTGTCGTGACAGCTGCAGTGTTCTGGACCCGGGCGGATGGCTTCACTATATCTCAGGCCTTCACATCTCTCGCCATTGTGGCCTTGGTGTCCACACCCCTGGCTAACCTCATCGGCTCTTACCCGACTTTCGTGTCCTCTGTCGCCTGTTTCGGCCGCATCCAGGAATTTCTCGTACAAGACGAGCGCAGACACGAACAAGTCCAAGACATTCACACCGCTGAGAGGAAGCCTTCCGTGAGCACAGCTTCAATCCCCGATACCGCGTTGCCTACGGCCCCAAAACACCGCGCCATAGAGATGAAGGAGATGCATGCTCAACAACCTTCAGAGAGTCCTGACCATGTTATCAGTCTCGAGAACGTGACTGTGGGCGTAGACGGAAAAGAAGAGCCGATCCTCCGAGATATCACGCTGTCCCTTCCAAGAGCCAAATACACAGAGGTCACCGGCGTGGTGGGATGTGGAAAGTCAACCTTACTGAAGACCATTCTTGGGGAAATTTCTTTGACCAGTGGTAGCATCCGGTTTATACAGCACAATATGTCAATTGCTTTCTGTGAACAGTCAGCTTGGCTACGGAATATCTCTATCAAGGACAACATCGTTGGCCAAGAGCGATTTGATGACGAGTGGTACGGGCGTGTTCTTTTCGCCTGCGACCTAAACCAGGATATTTCTAGACTGCCAAAGGGAGACGACACACTGGTTGCCAGCGGAGGTATCACACTTAGTGGTGGGCAGAAGCAAAGAGTTGTAAGTACAGTCAAGTCCCAAGTGGAGAACCCTGGTCACTGACAATGTCTTATGTAGGCGCTTGCGAGAGCTGTCTTTGCAAGACGGTCTATCATTCTTCTAGATGATCCTTTTAGCGCCCTCGACGCTGAGACCCGAACGAAAGTTTTCAGCCGCCTACTTGGTGAGGAGGGTCTTCTGCGGCAAGGCGATACGACTGTCATCCATGCCACCCCTGCCGGTAAGTCTTATTGCCTGTTCACCGTCGGCAACCACCACCATAGTTGTCATTCTATAAACGCGCTGACATGATTTCACCAGGTCCACGAAAGTCAATCGCCGACAACGTTATACTTCTCAGCAAGACGGGGTCTGTTGTACAAGCAGGACCTTCGATAAGTCTTGCCACTGCATTCAAGGACGTCGATTTTGAACCTCAGACTGCAAACAACATTCAACAAGATGAAGACGTAAATGCGGCGAGCGAGACATCGAAGTCAAAGACATCAGAAGCCAAGGATGAAGGCGCTACTCAGAGGCAATCGGGCGACTTCTCGCTCTACAAATTCTACCTTCGATCCATAGGCCCGGCCTTAACCATCACATTTATTCTTGCCGCAGCCACATACATCTTTCTGGGCTTCATGCCAAATATCTGGCTTAGAATTTGGACCGAGCGCGGCACCCATGATGGAAGCCGCGGCGCTTACTTCGGCGCCTATCTAGCATTTTGCATCGGAACAGTCCTGTTCTCCGGGCTAGCCATTGGGCTGTTTTTCGTTGTCGTCATCCCCCACTCAGCCACGAGGCTTCACTGGAAACTTCTCGACTCTGTTCTGAAAGCTCCTCTGTGGTTCTTCACAGAGGTGGACAGCGGCGTCACTCTCAACCGCTTCAGCCAGGACATGACGCTTGTCGATCAGACTCTTCCTACGGCCTTTTTTGAGGTTGTGCTCGATACTCTGGTTGCTATCGCTTCTGCAGCACTTATCGCCTCAGGTGCCCAGTACTTCGCAGCCATCATCCCGTTTTGTGCCTTGCCACTGTACTTCCTGCAGAAGTTCTATCTCAAGACGTCGCGGCAGATGCGTCATCTCGATCTTGAGTCTAAGTCCCCGCTCTACACTCACTTTACAGAAACTCTCAACGGTGTTGTGACGATCCGTGCCTTTGGATGGCAACAAGATTTTGTCAAAGAGCAGCTTCGTCTACTTGACACTTCCCAGAGACCATACTACTTGCTGTTTTGTATCCAAAGATGGCTCGCCATTATGCTTGACCTGTTTGTGGCGGTGATTGCCACCGTTCTGGTAAGAATTCTGCTTCTATTCTCTGATATTCGTGACGTACTGATCATTCACAGGTTGCATTCGCCGTCAAACTTACCAACACAACAAGCGGTGGTGCCATTGGCCTATCCATGGTCAGTCTCATGGGCCTGAACTCCAGCTTATCGAGGTTGATCAGCTCTTGGACGAACTTGGAGACTTCTCTTGGCGCAATCGCTCGGTTGCGCGACTTTGTCCGCGACACTCCTCGAGAAGATGGCGTCAATGCTCAGAACCTACCCTCAGTCCCTCAAGGTTGGCCATCTTCTGGTGCAATCAATTTCAAGAGCATAGACGCTAGATACAAGTATGTCCCCCATCACTCACATTTCGTGAAAAGGTTTGGTGCTGATTGCGCGAAGGTCTGATGATGAGAATGTTCTCCGCCAACTTTCCTTGAGCATCAATCCTGGCCAGAAGGTCGGTATATGTGGACGGACGGGAAGGTAAGTCGTCTCTGAGTATACACCCGCCTTGCAATAGTTACTCACATGGCATGATCTAGCGGCAAAACATCCCTCCTTCTCACTCTGCTCCGTCTTCTGGAAACGCCGACAGGGTCCATTCAAATCGACAATGTTGATCTCTGCTCGCTCTCGCGCAAGGCAATCCGACCGCATTTCATCACGCTACCTCAAGACCCAGTGACTCTGCCTGGAACCGTTCGAACGAACCTTGACCCGAACGGATCCTTCGATGGGCAACTCGGACACGAAGCACTGCTAAAGGCACTGGAGAAAACTTTCTTGTGGAATGGTGTGGTCAAGTCTCGCGGCGGTCTGGACGCCACCTTCGCTGAGGTGGGTCTATCCCACGGCCAACAGCAGCTGTTTGCTTTGGCCCGCGCCATATTGCACAAAGATCAGAGTAGGGTTGTTCTGTTGGATGAAGCAACCAGCAGCGTTGATCATGAAACCGATAAAGTGCTTCAGCAGGTAATCAGAGAAGAGCTCTCAACCCATACTATTCTGGCCGTGGCGCACAGGCTCGACACTATCCAGGACTATGATGTTGTGGTGGTGATGGACAACGGCAGAATCGTGGAGATAGGCAATCCGAGACAGCTTCGAGAGCAGACCGGATCAGCCTTCCAACGTCTCCATGCGTATTAATTTTGTTCGAACATTCGGTTTGCTGGGGTGGGCTCTCAAGCCAGGTTGCCGAGATGAGTCACTGATGCATGCGATCAACGCCAGAGACCTCTCAATATTACGCCCATAGAGGATGCTTTTTCAGCCGCATGCTTCCAATACCAGAGAGAAAACCGCTGGAGTATTAAGAAAATAGACCATAGCCAACACTAGAAAAGTCGGTGTTCATGTGCAAGTCGGCAGTCAATCGGTGACACGTAGAGGGGGCCCGGGGGACTACCCCCCTCTAACACATCTGCGGTCCGGTGGATCAAGTTTGCGTCAAGCGCCAACGTCTCAATCGACAAACCCATATACAACTATCAAGCACGGTGTTCGTAGGTGAAATGCCGAACATGTGAAACATTAAGAAGTGGGTTGTCCTTGAGTTGGGAAACTTTGGTGGTGTCGAGTTGTTGAGTCATAGCTGCAAATTTTCCTCGCCCAGACTTTGATGATCGTTTCCATGTCAATTTTACCCTAGGGAGTACCGGAGTCCGGAGCCATTCCGATGCAGCCCAATTACGCGTACCAACGGCACACGGACCCGTTCCGAGCCTACCTCTCTATGTAGGACAATAACACGACGACGGTTTTCCTTTCTGCACCTACCCACTGGCAGAGCCCCTGTCGAATCCGACGCAAACAATGATCGGGATATCTGTTCTCCCCGATCGACGAAACCTGATGGGGTGAACCATTAGCCATGAGTCACCAATGGCGATACTCTTGTGTTATAAGAAGGCAATCTTCGAAAGTTGAGATAACATGTCCTCAAGCTGTTCCATCATCGACACGTCCACCATAACAACGCTGCATCGAGCCATCGTTACACCTATTACTTTTCTCAACCCCAGCCCCGAGCTAGCAACTACTCTTGTCCCTACACCTCGACGAATCACGCAGATCAAAAGACCATAATAATGGCAAGCATCGATGGAACAAATACTCGTGGCCCGGTGTGTGCCCCTGACGTGCCGACGCGGCGCGAAATCTGCAACCGACCAGTAGAGAGCTTCCTGAGCAACGTGTCAAGATTCAAGCTGATTGAGACCACACTTCGCGAGGGAGAGCAATTCGCGAATGCTTTCTTCGATACTGGTTCTGTCGTAGCCACTCAGCCACTTGTGGCTTCATGGCTTCGTGTGGCACAGGCGTATTTAATACGCCTTCGCCTTGCATCCCTGTTTCCAAGAGATTAACCCGTTTTTCACCCATTTCTACGACCCCTACTACGCGACAGGTTCGTCCTGAATGCCCCTTCACTGAAGGCCAGAAAAGGCCCACCGATGGACTAGAGCTGACTAGTTTCCATTAGAAACTAAGATCAAGATGTAAGAGCCCCCGATTGCAACTATTCGGACGAACGAGCGATACATAACACAAGCTAACATAAGGGTAGAGCTAAGAAGCTTGATGAGTTCGGAGTGGACTACATTGAGCTCACGTCTCCGGTTGCATCTGTACAGTCCCGCAAGGACTGCGAGACAATTTGCAGACTTGGCCTCAAGGTGCGAAAGTTTGCTCGCCTTCTCCAACTTTTGTTTTCGCCTTTTCTAACATGGGGGCTCTACAGGCCAAGATCCTGACTCACGTGCGATGCCATATGGACGATGTAAGAGTAGCCGTAGAAACCGGTGTTGACGGAGTGTAAGGCATCCCCAAAATCGCTTTTTTGGCATCGAAAACAGATGCTGAGTGTTTGATGCAGCAACATTATGATGGGAACATCTGCTCTTCTTCGCCAACACTCTCATGGCAAGGGTGTTGCCCACATCATCAAGGCAGCAATCGAAGTCATCGAATTCGTCAAGTCCAAGGGCCTCGAGGTCAGGTTTTCTACCGAAGACTCGTTCCGTTCCAATCTCGTCGACATCCTTTCCGTCTACAAGACCGTCGACCAGATCGGGGTCAATCGCATCGGAGTCGCGGACACCATCGGTGGCGCCAATCCGCGGCAGGTTTACGATCTAATACAAACCCTTAGAGGGGTTGTCTGTGAGTCATCGTCCCGAAACACCAGCGTTCCTAAAACATCAATCAAGAAGTGCCACGAATAAGAGAGCTTTTTCTAACTTCTGAATCGCTGATTAGCATGCGATATCGAAACCCATTTCCACGATGACACCGGCTGCGCCATCGCAAACGCGTACACCGCTCTCGAAGCCGGCGCCACCCACATCGACGTCACAGTCCTCGGCATTGGAGAGCGTAACGGCATAACACCCCTCGGTGGCTTCATGGCGCGCATGATTGTCCAGAACCGTGAATACGTCACCAGCAAGTACAAGCTACACTTGATCAAGGAGTTGGAAGACATGGTCGCCGAAGCTGTGGAGATCAACACTCCCTTCAACAATCCCATTACTGGATTCTGTGCCTTCACACACAAGTCTGGCATTTACGCCAAGGGAGTCTTGAGCCACCCGAGCACCTACGAGATCATCAACCCCGAGGACTTTGGGATGACAAGATACGTCCACTTCGAGTCAAGATTGACAGGCTGGTATGCGGTCAAGACCCGCGTGAGCCAGCTTGGCCTGGACATGCCGGACGATCAAGTCAGGATTGTGTAAGTACTGTTTGGAACTCGGGTGGTCGAGTCTATCGGCAGGCTTGCTGACATCACATTTTAGAACGGAGAAGATCAAGACGCTGGCTGACATTCGACCATTGGCTATCGAGGATGTGGATTCTATCATTCGAAGTTTCCATGCAGGCCAATCGCAAGACCATTAGTTATTGCAGTCCCGGGCTTGTATTTATACATCTCTCAGGATAGCATAATTGAAATGAAAACAATTTTCTGCTCTCAGTCTTCCATAGATGTGCAGTCTGCATCCCGCATGCTGTACAAGCTTACTGGGCGGGGTCGACCGCCTTATAAGTAGAGTCGACGGAAACCTCATCCAACCAGATCTGCCGGAATGCCTGAGTTCCCACCATCTTCTTATCATCATGCCAGCTGTTCGCGTACAGGCCCACGCGGAACGCGAACTTGCTATTGTCGTTGCTTATCGTCGTAGCAACATCGTACTTCTCCAGCACCTTAGCTCCATCGAACCAGATCTTATAGAAGCCCGTGCTGTCACTCTTCCATCGTGCTTGAATAATGACTGTATGCCATACTCCGGGAGAGACCGTGGCAAGTTTACCAAACTCGGAAAAGTTGCGGACACAGTTGGGGCTGGTGTATTGTCCGCTGACGATGCGTGTTGTGAGCTGGTCGCCTTGGAGCCAGAGCATGGACGAGGGCATCCAGTCGTCATCGCCGCAGCCCGCACCGGGACGATTGGCAATGAACTGAGCAATGTTGTAAGACTGCGTTCCTTCGAAAGACCAGCTCTCCGACAATCGAAAAGCGAAGCCGTAGAATCGCTCATCGCCGCGAGTGTAGCCGTCCGAGACGTCTACTTCAGAGTGGTATCGGCCGGTGTATGACGCGTCATAGGTTTGCGTCATCTTGAGGGCCGTGTTGCCTTTGTACACGACATTGGTGACTTGTTGGACAGTTCCATCATGCTCTGCGCGAGAAGCATCCCAGTTGCCAGGAAGAGTGCCGGGGTTGTAGAAAGGGTATGTGGCTTCAACAGCGAAAGGGAGAATAGCCAAGGTACTGGCGGCGAGGAACTTGAGAGTAACCATGATGGCAAGATTTATTTTGTTTTATGGCTGATCAGGATATCCTACGAAGTGGCCTAGATGGTGTTTTATATATTCATTGAGCATCTGATTTTGGAACCCCCTGAGACAGTTGAGCCCATCGGAGAGACAAAGATGTACGGTGGTGCTTTGCCCGAGGACCCGAGGTCATGACATGAATCTCGCCACCCAGTACCAGTCTTACTGAATGTTCCATTACATCCGGAAGGCTGCCGGTCACCTCGAAGACTTGTTCGGGCTTTCCTAGCAAGCGCTGGTACCTTTGTCGCTCCATGTAGTTGAGTTTGCAATGCACGGTGTATGCACTGAAGGTGTACGGGCTATTATTCAGCCATCTTACTTGCAGCAGCCGATGAAGAGAAATCAGGTGTCATGAGACTTCATTCGGTCAAGCATGGCGCAAGAAAAATCAATAGTGCTACTTTATTTGACTCACGTCATTGGACGTGGAACGCTGATAATTGTTTGGAGTTGCTACCTGTCCAAATCAGGCAGGTGAATACCCGTGCATAGGCTACTCGATCTCCATACGAGACATCAAGCTGTCCTAGACTTCAGCTGAGCTGCATGTCTCCGCCTGCTGCAACGCTACGCCGGTCAGCAATAGAGTCCATGTTCTTCGGACAGGGTTCCGGAAGTGGGGCCGGCCACGGCACCGCGTGGGCCCCGGTGGAGGCATACGTGCTGTGGATACGTCAGGATGACATAAGCAATCAAATATTTTCGTTGCAGCAGACTCATCACTCACTCAAAGTTACACCCAACCAGCCGGCGACATCAAGTTTCACAAAAATGGCATCGGCGAACACAAAAACGGCCCCGGCGGCTCCGGCTCTTCCCCCGAACGTATCAATATTCACGCCGAAAGATGCAAGCGCAACAAAGAATCTTCTGAACGGCAAGGTCTTCACCCGCCTTACGATCACGGACAAGACACAACCGGCACAAATCTCGGCGGCGTTGAAACAGGCGAAAATCAGCGAAACCTTCTGCCTCACGCACCAGAACGTCATCTTGATTTTTGATCAGGATCAAGATACCCACCATGAGCATTTTCGGGTCGTGTGCTTGGCTCTGAGGGATGCGGATATCGGATTGAGTGTTTCTGGCTGCATTCACGATGCCCCGGAGGTCTTGCAGGCAGGGTTTCAACTGGACACACTGAACTCGGGTTCAATCTTGGTCATTGACCTGATGCATGACGACGACGATGATGATGATTCGGACGACGAAGAGGCCAGCCTCGCGGCCTTGATGAATGGAGAGTCTGGCACGACGACGTCTTGATTTGTACGTTATCGATGACAGTCCTGGCAGGACCTTACACATTTCCGGAGGTTAATATGGAGTCTTGAAGCAGTGATCAGGCGGGTAGGGGATGGAAGTTTTCAAAGACGCAGCGCAGTATTATGATGTAAAGAATTTTCATGCATACATATATTCATATTTACTCCTCATGTGAATGACCACAAACCGTCCAATTCCTATCAGCGCCGTTGCTGAGGAGGGACTCGCCAGAATGCCTATTTCGGAGACGAGAGTAAGAAAAGGTCTATATGGTCGGCGTCTAATCGACATGCTCTCAGATCGTATTCCCGCATTTTCAAAAGCAGATCTCCTTCACCGTTGCTAATCTAGACTTCAATGAATCGCGCCATCCACGTGTTAGTGATTTGCTTGGCTTCATCCACTAGACCCATATCCAGAAGCAACTGAACGGTTCCCCTGAGCGCACTCTCGAGGGCACTGAAGGTCCAGGTATGCGTGAAAGTAGCCGCTTCGCCGATGAATATAGTATTGAACTGAGTTTGGTAGAAAGCGGGAAGGTAAAGATCTTGCTGCGAGAAGATCTGCATCGTGAAGGCTCCTGCATGATGTTCATCCTGTTCCCAGCAGTGCCGAGCTGAAATGCCCGTCCAGTTCTCCTCAACGACATCGCCATGGACTTGGATAAGGGCCCGTTTGATGTACGCAAGGTGCTCCTGTTCAGACATAGAGCAAGCGACGGTAGCCTCGTAGTCGGAGAGGTACGAAGCTAGCATAGTGCCTGGCCCAGTAGCGTTCAAATCCCACGAAGGATAGCACACCTGGCCGAGCTGTGGTTTTGTGAGACGGGTGCAGCCGCCAAAAATGGGCTTCTCGAGATGTTCCCAGAACCGAGTCTTGAACTGAACAGCAACCTTGACAGCGTTACCGAACAGCGTTCGATCAACAGCGCGCTTCAAAAGGCTCGAGTATGGGGGCAGATCCCAGAACTTTAACAAGTTGAGTGGGACACTGTTCAGTACGTAGTCGAAGCTTTCGACTTCCTCGGGAGTCTCGAAAGGCTCAGCTCCAGTGGGTTTCCAGGAGACAGACACAGTCTTGTTTTCGTTGTAGTGCAGACCATTGACCTTGGCGCCGTACTGGATTCTTCCCTTTATCAGGGGCTCAAAAGCAGCTGGGAGTCTACTGAGCCCGCCCTTGACAGTAAGCCACTTGGTGGCGAGAAAGTAGACTGTTTCGTATTCCCACATAGGCCAGTAGATATGAGACGGCGTGACCTCGTCGGTGGTATTGAGGTCTGTTTTGATGACGTCTCGCAGGTATGATACTTCCGAATAATCGAACATGCCGTCTTCCTTAGCTTGCTTATAAGCTGCGAAAATATTGGTGGCGTACATGCGAATACGTTCGGCGTCGAGGCCCTTGAATTTGTCCAGAGCAGCGATGGCCTCCGCAGCAGCGGTGGCGTTATGATAAACAGTGGGATTTGCGTAGGCCGGGTCGGTTGCCACCTCATTCTTTCCGGGGAAGGTTCCATCAGGACGTCGGAATGGAGAATCGACAGGGGTGTTGGGAGAGCTTTGAATCCATTCCCAAAACTTGACTTGCACTGACTCATTGCCAGCGTTGAGCTCGTTGAGCACGTCAGCCAGCTGGAAAATGATCCGTTGATCATTGAACGGGAACGTCTCGTTGGTCTCGGAGTCTGTAATCTCGACTGGGAAACGCATGGGCCCAAGCTCGTGATACTGGCCTTCCTCGGGGGAGGTACCGTTGAGATAGACAGTCCTGTAGCGGCCGCCGAGACGCTCAGATGACTCCAATATCTTCCAGTTGTGGATACCGACAGAGTCCAGTAGTAGCTATAATCCAAACAGTCAGTCCATGCACCTAGAGATCAACGGGAAACGGCAGTTCAAACTTACAGAAGTCATCAGTCCAGACATACCAGCACCGAGAATACCAAACGACTTGTTCTTTGCCGCGGCGACAAATGACTCATCAGGTTGCTTCTGCTCCAAATAGGCCACGCCGTTGAACCACATGCTGTCGTCTCCACCAACGTCTGCGAACGACCTTTTGGCGCTTCGCCGAGCCATCCGCTTAGCGACTGGAAGATCTTCAGACTGTCCCACGAGCTCACCGTTGAGGAAAGCACGGAGACACCCACCACTCGCGTCGGTGGGAGTCAACCAGACGAACTTGGTTGGCCGCCTGCCCTCATGGTCCATGTGACGCGCAGCCAGGGGATGGTCACCGACATGAGTTGTGCCGAGACGCTGCTTCGCGTCCAAGACGACAGCAGCACCATCGCATGCGTCGTACGTGATCGTGAGTTCGCCATCTGCACTGCTGCCATATTCAATGATGACGTTATGGGCACTTCCTGGGCTGACCTCCGAAGGAGAGAGAAATGTCACAGAAGGCTGGTCTAGCGGTTTTGCCTCTGTCAAAGAATGCAAACCTCCCAGTAGGGGAAGGAGGTTAAGTGAGGACCGCATGGTTAACTCTTACGGGCGTTGAACTGCACAAAGAGTTCCGAGATACTGTGTACGTGACAGACTTCTTTATAGAGGTACGTATGTCCCGCATGTAGCGATTCTCGGAAAATGGCTCAATCAGAGCGTAATCCGGCCTGGTTCCAATGCCAAGAAAAGTTTACCGATATCGCCTATCCGGACGTTCGTCGTGGCCAGGAAACAGGTTGCTTCAGTCCAACATGTGTCATGGGAATGACCACTAGAGCAACAATGTGGACTACTCCGTACCCGATAAGAACACATCATGCCCCATGCAAACAATATCGGCAGAGTAGGAATGTTCTTGTTTGTCGGTGAAGAAAAGCGTTCAGGTTTCCATCCGGATCATGGGTCTAGGTGTTGCCAAGAAGCTAAATAGAGATGAGGATCGGTTGATAAGGCGGCGTGCAGCAAAAATGCAGGTAAGAGCTGCAATTGATAGGTCTCGTTCCGCGCAGATAAGGAAGACATGATAGGTAGGTAAATAAATAGCCGGCGCCAAGCAAGAAAAGAAGAGACCCTGGTCATTTCCCCGCATTGGCAAGACGTTCGACCATGACGGTGGTTGAGCCTCTGTGGTGTGTTTAGTCGTTCCAAGCAGGGAAAAAGTCTGAATTTAATTTCATGAGGGGATTGTGATGATCACGTTCCTGAACTTCCGGCTTGCCCTCTGCTTTGTTGAATCCTTCAAAGCATTTGCTCGGCCTCCTAAAGCTGACTTCTATGAGTTAGAGCCAGGTTGCAACATCTAGATCATGTGAATGCCCTTCACAGTCAAGTTCCGTGATGAACACATGCTGTTTAAGTTATCATATAACACCTCAGACCTAAGACCATCTTAGTAGACAGGTAGTCTTTTGTCGAACAGGAAGACATTCAAAGTGTTGAAGGGTATCGGGTTCACGGTGAGAACCTACCTAACTCAGTTTGGGTTGCTGAACTAGATCCATTCAGCCCGCAGAAGCATGCGATAAAGGCACTAAAGGTTTCAACCATTAGTAAGGAAAATACTACAGAAAAATTAAGCATCTTTGACCAGCTTCGCACATCTTTATTTCAAGACTTTTGCTATCACCGCAGGTGCTTCTAGCTACATAGGCGGATGATAGTGGGCAAAGACAACGATGGGACGACGACGACGACGACAATAAGAATAGAGATAGGGATCTAGATAGAGACGAATATCTATTCACATGTTGATCCCCGCTTCTACTACGGCGAGCTACGTCTCAACCGCCTTAACAAGGGGTATTACTTATGGAAATTCCATCATATGGATTCACTGTCTTCTCGATTCTTGGGCCTCTAATTAGCGCCAGCAGTATAGTATTAGTTTTACTCCTTTTCTTTATTAGCAACTAGATTGCAACTAGAATCTATTAGAGGAAACGAATAGCGCTTGTTATGCTTTGCTTAGAAACTAAGGAGGGTAGTATGTTAAATAGTGTGAGAGCTAAGTAGTATAAAGTAGTAGAGGCTGTTTAATAGTAAAGCCTATATAAAATCGTCTGCAGACAGACTGCGAGTTGCTTGAGCACCGCATCAGCTGCGTCTCACTCGGCCCTCAAAACTATCAGATGGACGTTGTGCGCCATGAAAGTCTTGTGCATTATCTCCGGGTTGATCTGAGCAGTCCATTCCTTCTCCCTCGTGCGATTGAGGTCTTTCAGGGCAGAGTGGTACTTGGTGTTCTGTCGGCTATGTTTGTTGACATCTTCGACGTAAGGTAGAGACGTGGCCGCGTCCATCTTGGCGGATGAATTGCTGTGAGGTATCCACGAGATATGAAGGTGTATGCTCCTAAAGACTGGCGGTGCAGGATTAGAAGTGTGTTTTTAAACGGGAAGACAAGATATGCAGCGCTGTTTGGGGACCCGGAATTTCAACTGCTCTGGAGACCGAAGCTGAATTCTCTAGGGGGGGCGGGTGTGATGTGGAATGTCGTGCCTCTACCCTCCTTACTTGACGGTGGCTGGGATACAAACCCGCCCCCGGTAGCGATAACATTTTGCAACAATAGATCGAGGAAGCGATCGTGAAGGGTTGCAAATGTTCCGTCGCTGATTTGATGGCAGTCCGGTTTGCTCGTTGCAAGCACCGCTCAGCTGTGCGTGTGAGTAGGTGTCGGCGACTCATGGCTCGTCCATGCCTGCGTCAATGATTTCAACATCTACATAGCAAACTCACTAATGTTGAACGATCGTGATTGTGTCTGGGAAACAAATCTGAACTAAAAAGTCCTAAGCTGAGCCCTCCGCCGGCAACCAGCCATTCCGCTCTGCTTCCTTCTTCGATATGACCTGCATTATCCCCCACCGCGTGTCAATGAACTCGGAAGGCTTGACTGCTTGCCTAGGCCCATATCCAATCATGATCAAAAAGTCATTCTTGTGAGCTTCATTCCATTACAGCTCTTCGTCTTTCGATCGTGACAAGAAATCTGCCCACACGTCTTCCGTGTCCCTTCTGATGAGGTAGCTATTGTACCCGATATCAATAACGGTATCTTGGTCAAGCTTTGAGATTCTGACACTCGACGAGTTCTGAGATTTCTGTTCTCCTAGAAGTGGCTCGAACCTTGGGGGCAGGTCCTTTGTGGTCGGGTAGGGCCGATGCCTCTGCTTCCTCATCTGCGTCCGGTACGGACTGGCCGCAATCAGGCTCGGGATGGCCCGCTCGCCAACTTCACCGCTCACATTCCGCGCCCTATCAGCAACCAAAGAAACAGGTTTCACCTCAAGTTCAGATACAGGACGCTGTCCAGTTTTGAGCATCGTGGCGTTAGCTTTAGCGTCGTGCATCACCTCCGCGGCGCGCAAATGTTTTTCGCCCGCAGGTGCAACCCTCCTTTCAGATATGTCGTAGCGCTTCTTCAGCTGTTCGGTCTTCTTCTGCGCGCGCTTGAGTCTCTTTTCCGCCAACTCCAGGGCCCTGCGCGCCGCGGTGACCTCGTCCTGGGCATGGTCGACTTCTATCATTGCGTCGTCCAAATCCAGGAGGATGCCGTCCCGCAAGTCCAAAATATCGTCAAAAGCGACTTTGGACCTCATGGTGCGGTCAGTCCAACGCTCCACTTCGGTAAGGGCGCACGCGTGACTCGTTTCCGGTGCATGGTAGGCGTGAATTTCCGAGTGGTTGCATGGTGCTGTTGACGGCGGCTGGCTCATTTTGACGATTACGGCATGGAAATATTTGAGTTTGGGTCTTTGTGATGTCCGTATGAACGAAAACGAGCGGGAAAAGTGAGATGATAGAGCGGAATCTTGCGAAGGGAAATAATAGAGTCGAATGGCAGCTCTCCTTAGCTCAAGCATGAGAGAGACCAGAGTGTCGTTAGTGACGGCACGACCCGGTCGTAACTTCAATGGATGAATTATCGTGCAGCCAACGGAGCTCTATCTCACCGTCCGGCATCAATTCCGTATGCGCACTGGTGATTGACTTATTTCTCGAGACGAAAGCCCCTACATGCTTTATGATTTAATCTCAATACAGCTTCCAGATTCCAGAAGCATCCGAGTGACTACTACATATCCTCCAATAGCAATAGGTCCATAAGCCACCGCGCCCATGATGGTTTCCCACAGATTGACAAAGCCATTAGGCCCTCCGTAGTTCGCAGTGGGCTGCTGATATACATTAGGTGACTGGTTACCAAACCATCTCAAGGCTTGGCCAAGAACAAATCCGACTCCCAGGCCAAGAACCAACCACAACATGACCCATACTCGTTGAAACGGCTCGCTCTGGCCGGGTTGAAAGCCAGAGAGGCCCCCGACTATAGCCAGCGGAACTAGAAAGACGATCAAAGGCGCGAGCAACTGTTCCTTCCACCTGCGATAGAAAGAGAGTAAGCCAGACTTGGGGTCCTCGCGTATTTCCTTAGCGACTCGCACGACTTCGTCTTTCCACCAACGTCGGGCCCTGCGAGTGTCTTCCACCCAGTCTTTCCAGTGGCGGAACGGATTTAGTAGATCGATCAAAGGCCCCAGGATCATGCGACTCGGCGACTTGCGATTCCAAGTTGCAAAGACTGTGTAGAGAACTGGCCGCGTGCGTCCCGTCTGTTCGGCGCCCTCCTGCTCGCGACAGTACTCGAAGTCTTTGCACACCCGCTCATCCCAGTGATCTTCTAGACGACCAACAGTACCGTCGAATCGCCAACGGGTTTGCTCTTGTGTCTGCGAACCCTGGCTGTAGGCTCTGTGGGACAGCTCTAGATCGCGTAGTGCTCGGGAGCTGACGATGTAAATCTTGTCATACTGCGGGCATATCGCGTTGCCGATAAGATTGATGAGGGACATCCATGCGTAAGGTATCACAGTCAAGCCGAATGCGGCATAACCGTAACGCTCAATCTGGTCGCCGCGGGTGCGGTATAGTGTTGAGACGGCAAAGATCAGCTGTATGATGGATGCGAGTACTCTGACCAGGTTATAACTGCAGGATAAGGCGGTGGTCGCCCTGACGGGTTGAGGCCGTGTCCAGGGGAAGATGGTGTTTGCTAAACGTCGATAGTGGTACCACGGTCGATGGTCCACGGGCAAGTCGTCTTCTCCTACGAAAGTCGCATTTTGCGGGACTTGCATTAGGTGATATCCTTCGGGCAGCTCGCATAATCCGTGAATGTTGGAGCTCAGAAGACTTGTAATCACTTTCACTAAATTAGCCATGAAATCAAATATGCATGAAATAGCTTACAAGGTGCCGACTCCTTTGAATCTCCGTGTACTGATGAATCTTCCAAAAGTTGCTTCTCTATGTTTTGTTCTCGCTGGGCACTTGGGGTTGCCACGGTAGCCGGCATCGCAGCCATTTGGATGCCCTCTGCTCCGTCTGATACAGACGCCTGGCATGGGTAGTGGTTGTTGTCCTTGACCACTGCATACAAGGCGCCGGCACGGGCTGCTGTCTGCAGGTCGGTGGGAGCGAATTTGGCAAGACTGAGGATAGCCTTCATGCCGTTCCAGATGCCGGTGCCAGGGAGCAGAACAGCACCTATCATTGTCACCACGGTGATCAACGTGCTTTGTCCTGGGCGCGTAGTGATGGTGGCTGCATGGGCGATGTAGTTGCCGAGATAGAAGACAACTACATCCGTCCATTTCGTCTCCCGGCAGAGCAGTCTACAGCTGTCCTGATAGAAGAAGCCCGACACATTTGGGCATTCGGCAGTGCCGTTGCTACTAGATTGGGCTTGCACCACTTTGATGGCTGACACGGCGACTGCAATGAGACGCCACATCTTGCCAGAGGGTAGAGCGAAACTGGATAGTCAGCAGCCTCCGAGGTAGGCGATGTTGTGGAAGCTTTCAATTGGATGAATGAAGATGAGAAATCTCCTGAGAAGCAGCTGCGGCGCGGAAATCCTTCAGAATCCACCCCCTGCCCTGCGAGTGCGGTGATCTGTTGGTTGCTGGACTGATGCCTAGCGGCTGCATGGATTGCCTCCACATTTTCCACCAAGTTCATTTGACCGATCGTATGCAGATCCTACCAGTCTCGTCAATTGAGCCAATCCCACCAAGCCAACTGGAAAGACTGGATTGAATCATCATCACCAGCCGCATCTGACAGCCTTGCAGTTATTTGTTGTTGGTGAATGACGAAAGACCGAGCCAGGTGAAGGTCCCTAGACGGATGATCCTACAATGAGATCTCATTGGTCGCTTGAAAATAAGCCATTCCCGGCCAGACTACCTTAAGTCTCGCAAAAGATTAATGAATACCAGCAAATTAAGGAGAAGTGATTGAAAGCCGCAAATGTATTAGGAAGGAAAGTCCGACATATGTTCTCTTTGATAGATTCGTTTTTATTAAGAACTAGATATTTCAAGAGAAAGCTAGAGTATCTCGGCATTGCCAAAGGGGAATTTAGGCGCCGAGGCATCTCGTATTTACGATTTGGCCCAGAATCATAAAGTCCTGAGAGATGCACCTCTAATTCCATTGGAGAGAAAGTATGGGTTTGTCGCTCGTCGAGAACCGCTCATGCTAGGTGCTCATGGAGCGAGCTATGGCACTTTGGTCAAGCGATAGCTTACAAAATAATAGTAATTCATCTTCTATCTCTTCACAATACGAAAGCCCTCGCTCGCGAGATCTGAAGCAGCGTCACATTTTGTGTTTTTTTCAATCCGCGTCATCTCATCCGTGCTGACTCGTAAAGACCATATCGCGATGCGGCTCCATCATGGTATATAGCTTAAATCCTCGGTGAGTTTAACCCCTCTCAAAAGCCAAGCAATCCATGACCACCCGAACAGGAAGGTGCCTTAGACAAACGCGGGGAAACCATTATTCCCCCAACGACAAATGGCCAGAGTCTACGGGAAAGATGGTTTGTTTCGTGCAGGGATGCGCCGTCCTCCGCCAGCAGAGTTTCCCTCAATCCGTACACATTTCTTGATACACTGCGGGAAACTCTATACGGCGACAAGTACGACGCACTTTAACCGTATCTCTCTTTCGCGCATTCCCATTTTTCCTTTCTTTTACCCCACAATCAACTCCACCACAGAAACGACGTAACGAAAACGAGCCATCTGCTCTCTGCTTCAATCGCGACCTGCAGTGAAGGGTGACAGAGAGAGAGAGAGAAAGAAACGTCGCCGCCGTGGTTCTTGCCGCCCCATCATGGACACGGCGGAAGTGTCCGCCGGGCTCAGCACGGGAGCCCAGACTGGCATCGGCATCGGTGTCGGCGTCGTGGTCATCGCGCTCGCGACGACTGCGTATGTACGCCGGCGGAGGGCGAAGAGCAGGCGGAACAACACCGTCATTCGGAGGGACGAGGAGGAGGACGGGGACGAGTACGCGGAGATGGGGACTCTGAAGGGCGAGCGGCCGGTTATTTGCGAGGGCGGGACGTGCAGCAAAGTGAGAATGGTTGCGGCGTGAGAGCGGTCCATGACGAATCACGAATTCTTCACGGCTTAACGATGGTGTATTCGACACCGTAAGTACTTTTTTATGGCATGTCTTCGTCGCGGTTCGCAGTCTGACAACTTGCACAGGTGATTTCTATGGGGGCGGGATGGAGTTTCTGGTTCTGCAGAGGTTTAATCGCCTTGGGGCGCTCACTCATGAATCTTACTGGGTTTTTCGGCTTGTTGCCACTTTGTAGAGGCGTTCAGGAGCAGATGGAGCGTCTGAGGAGTGGGTTGGGAAGGGGGTTTTCGTCAGCTAATGAGCGTATGTCCCATCTGGCTTCGTGTCCGGTCGAGATGTGACGGTGATGAGGGTCATGCCGACTTGGGTCATCTGACTCGCGGCTATCAAACACCAATCGGTATCCCGCGACATGCACAGGAGCTGACCTATGGCACCGGAGACTTAATACTGATTCAACTTCGTTCAGTTCTATACATCATTTATTCTTCTCATAGGCTTGACCTGGGTGAAAATTGGTTTGATGGGCTTCGTCGTGATCCGTGGGCAGCCAGCTATGTCCTAGCTTGCATGTCTTGTTAGTTGGCCAACTACAAGAGGACAGCTGTGCCACCAGTGACCAGAGACGTTTCATGCATGACAGGAGATGACTTGCCGTGAACGACAGGCGACAAAGTAATCCAGGCGAAGAGGCATCTGAGTGCGTGACTGAAGTGAACGCTGAGGAATGGAACCAATCTTGCTGTGACAGCCAACATCGCCAGGCTTCGGGAATATGAGGTGGTTGGTTTTCTTCCATGCGGAGGTTTCCTACCTGGTTAGGGTGACATCGTGGGAAAGATGCGACAAGAAGCTTGCGTGCTCACAGGACCCAACAAAACCAACACAATAACGAGGATTAAATCTGGATGGCTGAAATACTACATCGCCGATTATGTGGACAGGGATAAGAACCTCAGCCGGCGGATTGCGGAATAGCTTCTTGGCCTGGCCTGGTGCAACGCTTGTCGATGCAGGCTCCCAGGCAACCATTGTTGGTGGCAGGTTGTGCCGATGGTGATGACGTCGCCTGGAAAAAAGCTCGGGCAGAACATGGCTGGCAGCCACGGCGATTGGTACCTGTCGTTCTATCGAATATTCCGACCCAGAAGCTTATTAGCGCCGTGCGGCCTCAGCCGTGCCGGGTTTTTGCTGGGCGAGGACGAGCAAAGGAGGGAAAGCTGCGGAGATCAAACTGGATTTCGACGGGGTCGGTTACGAAGATTTTCGGCGGGAGTCTGGGGGGGAAGAGGAGCATGGGCCAGATGTTATGGGGCCTCTGTCTGTATGTTTATTTCCTTCCATTGATCCTTCCATGACGAGGGAACAGTCGCCTAGAATCGAAATCGCGGAACAATGACTCAACAAACATAGGGAAAAGCTGATGCGAGACATCTCGCAGATGGAAGAAGAAAGGAGGCGGGCCAATGCCAATGGAGAGATGCGGACAACAATGCAGCGCAAGCAAGGTTTCGGGAGCGTCACCACGGTGAAGAGAAGAGAGGCGCTGCTGCTGCATCTCACCGCTGGGACTTTGGGGCAGCACGCGCCCACTTGGAAACGGGGCGGGACAGGGGGAGGAAACATGGGATGGGAGAGAGCCGAGATGAGGCAGATCGGATTCCTGCTTTGGGGGCCCGGTCTTTTATTGAGTTGGTTGAGTTGATTGGGACTCTATCCGGAAGAGAGTCTAGAGAGAAGAACCTTGGACTCCATCCTGCTGCAGGAGAGAATCCTAAAAGGCTGTGTTGTTGCAGCGAATTGCCATGCTGTGCCATGCTGTGCCATGCCATGCCCCGTCCTGCCATGCGAGCCACTCGTCTCGTGGGCCAGCTGGATGACTTGCAGACGGGCTTTTGACGAGTCGGCGCAGCCATTGGACCATTGCGCAGAAGGAGGAGAGGGGAGGAGGAGACGCCGATGGCCCAGTCAACGAGGTTAGGCCAATGTAAACAAACCGATGCGCGGGTCCCCTCTCCCTCGGGCTTTATTCTGGACTACTGCGGGTGACTGAGTTGGTTGTTTGTCCAAGTGTTTGCATAGGGTTTGCGATCGTCTGCACACGATCGAGTAGAGCAGAAAATCACCCAAGAGCCGCATCAACTGCATGAAGAAATGATAGAATACCAGCTGTAACATGACCCCCCATTGCTGAACCAAGATGCGGCCATGTGGGAGACCATGAATCTCATTTCGCGTGAAGCACAGTGACGAGTGGCTGGGTTCATTGAGTCCTGACAGAATTGGCGAGGTGCGAGGCAGGGAGAGGAGGAGTCTTACCTAAGATCCCTGGGCCGGGCTGACAGACAAGCGACAGGGCGCTAGAACAGCTCACCAACAAGAAACCTAAGCTAAGTCCACAAAGACTGGACGGCAATAGCACCGGGGTTTTAAGGGCGTACGAACCAATTGGCGGCCAATGGCGGGGTAGCTCTTTCTGAAACCCACCACCAGCAGCGCCCGCGGTGCCCAGCGTTTGGCTGTTGCCCCTGGCGACGGCCCACCGCGAGAGCTGCACCTGGCGAACCCGCTAAAGCTGGCCCATCACGTTTCCCGACCACCTTCCCGCTCATTCACATCGCTCTCTCGATCTTTCATTTCACCTCCTCACCCTCACCTTCACTCTCTTCCCCCCCTCCCAACGCCGCATCACGACAGGTAACTAATCGCAGTCTCTGACAACCGACCCGACTCTCTCCAGGCCTCACCCAACACAGATACCACGGAGACTGCAGATTGCCATCCCTCCAGCGCCGCTCCTTTGGATTCTTTGTTTTACTTTTATTTTTCTTGTGGTCGGACAATGCACCCCGAGTCGCAACTCACTCGGTGACCATTCGCTAGCCCTTGAGAGAAAGTAAACAAATCCAACACCAACACCCACCAAAAAAATCCCCGACGATTCCCCGCCTCCCGCGTGAATAGCATCATCAACAACCACCACCAGCCGTTTGCGCTGCACCCGCTCTTTTTACCCCACGAACCTTCCTAATCGATATTTTACCGCCCGCGACTTCAATCGGCATTCTTTGTCCATTTTCCTTGGCTGCGCGTCTTCGTCCACTTATCCGCCATGGATACCAGTTACCTGTCCCAGCAGGTCAACACCATCATCGGCCAACTGCACGGCTTGTTTGACGAAATTGGCGTCCCCAACCATGATCGCGAGGCGCGCGAAGCAGACGTACGCTCTTGCCTGGTCGTATGGATTTCTGTCCGTGTGCTAACCATATCCACAGCTCTTCGAGGCCCTTTCCAAGGCCTTGACCGACCAGGTCCGCCTTGTTACTACCGAGAAGGAGGAGATGATTGAGGAGGCCGAGCGCATGATCAACAACATCCGCCAGATGGAGGCGTCAATCAGCGGCCGCCGCGACCGCGACGGCGACGACATCAAGATCACATACCCCCTGGTCCGCTGCTTAAAGTCTCTCAAGGAGAAGCACGTCCAGATTAGCAGGTTGCACAAGGAGCGCTTCGCCCAGGTCAAGAGTGAGTTGGCCCGGCAGCAGCCGCGACGCGTCACGAAAAGGAGTCCCGCTGACCACACCGCCAGAACTTGTCGAAGCCCTGGAATCGTACTCGTCGCACCTCGAACCCACCTTCGTCCAGATCCCCCTGCCCCCAACGGGCCCGAACCAGTCCGTCCCATCCAACTTCGACCTGTCGCCCGCCTACGTCGACAAGCTCGACAACGAGTTTACGAGAGTCTATGAAGAGTACAGTCGCCGCGTCGCAACGGTTAAGGCCCTTTGCGAGCACATCATCTCGCTCTGGGCCGAGCTCGGCACCCCTCAGGCCCAGACGGACGCCGCCATCGTCAAGTACTACCGCGATGCGCCGGAGCAGCTGGGTTTGCACGAGGAGGACATCGCCCGCCTCAAGGCGAAGCGCGACAAGCTGTCGGACGAGAAGAAGAACCGCGAGAAGAAGCTCAAGGACCTGCGCGCTGCGGTCGAGGCCCTGTGGGAGAAGCTGGAGGTGGACCACGCCGAGAGGAAGAGCTTCCTGAACAGTAACCGGGGTTGTGGTGTACGCCAGATCAACGAATTCGAGGACGAGCTGGCGCGCCTGAACGAGCTGAAGCGCCAGAACCTGCACCTTTTTGTCGAAGATGCTCGCTGCAAGCTGCAGGAGCTGTGGGACGCTCTCTACCTTTCCGAGGACGAGATGCTCGAGTTCACACCTGCCTTTTCCGACGTATACAGCGACGCCCTGCTTGAGGCTCACGAGCGCGAGATTGCGAGACTGGAAGTCCTAAAGGAGCAGCGCGCCCCCACGCTCGCACTCATCGACAGGCACAAGAGCCTTACCAACGAACGCGACGAGCTCGCAGCCTCCAGCCAGGATGCTTCTCGCCTCATGATGCGCGGACAGAAGGGAGAGAGACGCGATCCCGGCAAGCTGCTCCGAGAGGAGAAGATGCGCAAGCGTATTGCCAAGGAGTTGCCCAAGGTTGCTGCCGACCTTCGTCAAGTCTTGGAGCGCTTCGAGGACGAGTATGGTCGTCCCTTCCTGGTTCATGGTGAAAGATACCTCGACGCTCTCGAGGCGGAGGATCGTCCTGCTCCTGGGCCGAGATCCAAGACACCCGGCGCTGGACAGATGGCCTCGGCAACCAAGCCCAGAACCGGCCACAGCCGCGCGAATAGCGTCAGCGCAGCACAGAGACCACCGACCCGCCAGGGAGCAAAGACACCCGTCGCTCCCGCCCCGACAAACAAGCGCAGTGCCAACAACATGAACGGTGCATCCGCAGCAAGGCCCTTGTCCGCTCACATCAAGCCGCCTGGCAGCCCTCGGCCGGAATCCTCCATGGGCTTCCGCAGTAACCACGGCACTCTGACCAAGCCGCCAGGAAGCCCGTCAAGGATTGCTCGTCCTCCCCTTACGAACCTCAAGTACGGTAACAATTCGCCCGAGAGGATACAGAGACCCGAGTCGAGAATCGACGCCTATGCGACAATACGCGGAGGCCCTCCTCTCCGTGCACCTCCGCCCAAGATGCGTGATCTCCACGCCATGGACCTGGAGACCCCGGTGAACATCAACCACTACAAGTCTGCCGGGCTTGGTGGAAGCATCGTCCGTCAGGTCGAGTTGGAAGACGTATATGATGACTGCCAACCGCGCCTCATGAGAGCGAACTCAACCCTCTCGCACACGTCGCACGCATCCCATGCCTCCCACAACTCCCACGCCTCCGCGTCATCACACCACTCCCAGGGCTCCTCCCAGTTCGACTTCCAATCCTCCGTGATCCGACACCACCCACCTTCATACAGCCAAGCACCGCCGCCGCGGCAGATCTCCAACTCGTCGACGGGCTCAAGCAACGTGACGGGATCGGAGAACTGGGAGACGTACGACGACGCCAGCGAGCCCGAGCAGGACGCGACGGACACGTACTACGCCAAGGTCCGCGCGGCGCGCCAACAGGTCATCGACCCGAAGAGGCCACGGGCGTACCCGCCGCAGGCGCATGCTGGGAATGCGTTTGCGGACCACGAGGGCAACCGGATCATCTCGGGAAGCGAGTGGACCGATGAGGACGGATACTGAGGAAACAAAACAACATCATTGAGCATTAGCCAAAGAAATGTCTTGCTTCGTTGCTGTTTGGCGTTAGCAATCCTTTTGCTTCCGAAGATTTTCTTCAACACCTTTCTTGATGATAATGTCCGGATGATTATGCCCCCCAACTCATGTCTGGAACGATCAAAACAAGTCGAGACTCACGACGCAATTGTCCTTTCAGCAACACAAAAGGACGCCGACGATCTCCCCCAACACCCACTCACCCTCTCTCTGAACAAAGACCCGTGTCTGTGGACCAAACCCGACACACACACACACACACACACACCTCTTTTTTCTTCTTCATTTTCTTGTGTCGTTATTACTTCTTCCAGACTTCCGTCTGCACATGTATAGCTCCCGACCTCGAGACGGGTTTGGTTCTCTCTTCCTCTTGGTTGGACATACCCATTCGGTGGGGGGACGGGTGGACGGGAGGAAAGGGTGTCTTTGTGATACCTTATATTCGAAGGAAGGTGTAAAGGGAAAGGGAGGGGTCGGTCAAACAAACGGAGTTTGGTTTGCGGTTCGATTTGCTTGCTTGTTTGCGTTTGATTTTGGCCTTCTTTTTAGTACTCGACCACTAGCGGCGGGTCGCATCAGGAGTGTGCTCCTTTTTCTCTTTTTTCTGTCAGCCTTTTTTTGTAAGACTTTGTAGTTTTGTGTTGTTGCTATTAAAGCTCAACGTTTTTTTTTTACCATGGACCCAGCAGGTATTTTCTTAAAGTAGTACAAAAAAGGGGTGATGCGTGCATCGCTGATTTATCATGATTTTGTGTGCTTGGTCTGGTGATGATGGATGCCGACGATGCCGGATTATGTGGTAGGTGAGAGGCGACGGGATGGACGGCAAGCCCGGTAGGACGGGAGCTAAAACTTGACAGAATCTCCGAATGAAAGAATGAACGGAAACCTAGGCTTTATTAGCCCATCGGCAACATGACGGGGTGGTGGTCTAGTCAGGGCAGATTTCCAGCAGATCCGCTATGACGACGCCGGTGATGTCGAGATCTTCGGTGATGGTTTGTGTTTCCCTGGTGGTTCCTCGGTTCCCCCCAAATCCAGTTCCCCATATATTATTCTTTGCGTCACTGTGTCAGGATGGAAACATGCCCCCTGCAGATGAACACAGGCGGCTGTCGGGTGTCAAGAGCGGCGCCGTGTCTCAGCCTTACAGGTGCTGCAGTGCAGTTGGCATTGGTGTGCTGGAGCTGCTGGAGACGGGAGAACCTGGAATGAATTCTGTTCTACTGCCTGAAAAGGTCACCGGGCCACCCGTTCATCTGAATCGGCCGCAGCTTCCCCCAATCATCCCATCCGACGACCTTCTCCGCACGGGCAGAAAGGCAGAAAGCTGGAGCTCACTCAGCAGCAGCAGCAGCAGCAGCAGCAGCAGCAGCAGCAGCAGCAGCAGACGTGGAGTGCAGTGCAGTGGGCAGCTGCTATTTGCGTGGGTGAAGGTGGATAATCAATAATCACTTATGAGAGGTAGGTACCTCCTACCTGCCTAGGTATTTCCACTTCTGCGGCGCAGCCGGATCCAATACGACCACACTCACACACCACGCACACTGTCTCCGTCTCCGTCTCCGTCCCCCTGACACCTCCTCGTATCTTCTTCCTATCTACCTACCTACATCAAACAAACGACACCTCATCCCTTCCTTCGACTCTGCCCTCGAGCAGCTCACACACGTACATCTACATCGCAAACGAAGCCATCGCGACAGTCTCTCCCTCGAAATACCGACACCTTTCCCACACGACCATCCGTAATGCTCCAACCATCGCCGACCACATAAACCAAGCCCCCTCCCAATCCGATGCCGACACTTCTCCCACCCTCAACCATCATCCCACCGCGCGGCCGTCAACCGGCATGATGACGAACACACAGCAGAGCCTCCACCACCACACGGGCGGCGGCGCCTCCGACGCTGCCGCGGCGTTGAAGGGCGCAAACCTCGCCTTCAGCAAGACCAAGCCCAAGCCCGTCCCGCCCCCGAAACCGACCACAACCAACACCGGAGCCCGCGGTCTCGCCCCGTCCCTCGCAGCCACCGCCGCCACCGACCGGAGCAGGAGCACGAGCCCGATCCGGCGACAGCACACCGGCACGAGCGTCGCGACGAGCACCTTCGGCCGCGACGGCACCGCAGACATGCGCGACCGCCTGTCCTCCTTCCTCGCGAGCAGCCCCGCCGCCGCCTCGACGGTATCCCACCTCACGCCGCACACCAAGATCGACCCCAAGAGCCCGAGCTACATCGCCGCCGCCCTGGCTGCCTCGCGCAGCGCCTCGCCTAGTCCGCAGCCGCACCCGAGCCCGTCCGCGCTGACGCCCGCGCAGGTGAACCAGCTTCACCAGATGCAGAGCGCACGGAGCCTGCGCAGCCGGCGGGATAGTCTCGAGGAGGAAGGGACGGGGACAGGGTTGCCCGACACGACGTCCATACCTGCCACCGGACACCTCATCACCATGTTTGAGCGGAGCGAGGACGTCGATCCGGTGAAGAAGAGCGGGGGCGACGGCAGGAGGAGGCCTGCGGTGAGGACGATGACGCCTGAGAGGGAGATGAGCCCTGCGAGGGCCAAGGCGGCGAGGATGGGCATCGAGGAGAGGCCCGTTGTGGTGGTGAAGCCGAAGCCGAAGGTCAAGACGAGACCGATCACGCCTACGCCAGTGGAGAGGGAGGTGGAGGCTGTCACGCCAAAGAGCCAGAAGCCGGTTACGAAGCCTAAGCCGAGGCCGATCACGCCCACGCCGGCTCTGCAGAGGACGATGTCGGATGCGGGGGCGAAGAAGCCGGTTGCGAAACCGTCGAAGCAGTCTGGGTCGCCAGCGAAGAGGTCGCCGCACAGGAGGACAGAATCGGAGCAGGTGATGCAGAAGAGGAAGCCGTCTGTCGGGTTGCAGCCTGCTGCTGAAGTCATGGAGAAGCGGTCGATGCCGTCCCTGGCCAAGGCAGCCTCCATTCAGTCTACGAGACCAGACTCGAAGGAGCCTCCTGTTGCCCCTGAGCCACGGAGGTCACGCACAACAAAGGCAAAGCAGGTCGCTCCGAGCTCACCACCGACGGTCAGCAGAGTCCAGACAGAAATTGTCTCTCCTGAGCCTAAGCGGCCAGCGTCAAAAGCAAAGATTCGCCCGCCTACGCCGCCTCAACCCCGCGGCACGGTCGCCAAACGATTGGAGAAGGAAGCGCCCCCGTTGAGGAAGCCCCGGAGCATGGCATCGGTCTATGGTCACGGCCTCCCGCTCCAGGAGATTTCACGTCCGACTTCCGCGACCAGGCCATCGACTGCTGACACGAGCTCGTCTAACGATACCTTCGTGTCTGCGTCTTCCGGCTTGACAGCTATACCAGATGTGACCCCAGCGAGACCGCCAAACCGCCAGACGCACTCGGCGCTTAGCACGCCCAGCCGCTCGTCTGTCAACAGCTCACCCACGCGCGCAACTCCTCGCCGCACGCCCGCATCATCTACAACAAATCTGCCCCTGAACTCCCTCTCTAATGCCATCATGGCCGGGTCCCTAGCCGCAGCTCGCCTCACGCCCTCTAACACAGGCAACTCAACCCTCTCTCCGCCTGCCCACCCGAACCGCACAAAGTCCCCACGTCTCCGGCAGACCCTCCGCCAGCCGCCCTCAAAATCCGACGACGAGGACGAGATCCGCAAAAAGAAGCACCAGAAGGCGAGCGACAAGCACTCCCACGCAGAGGGTGCCCGCCGCCGCTGGCGCGACGAGATCACCGAGCGCGAGCGCCGCCGCTACGAGGCCGTCTGGGCGAGCAACCGCGGCACGCTGCTGCTCACCCCTTTCCTTCCGCAGGCGCTGCAGTCGGATGCTGTGCTGCCGCCGCCGCAGGACGCGGCCGACTGCGTGGCCAACATTGTGGCGCGCGAGATCTGGCGGCGGTCGCGACTGCCGGCGGAGGAGCTCGCCGAGGTGTGGGACCTGGTCGACCGCAGCGGTCGCGGGATGCTGAGCAAGCAGGAGTTTGTGGTGGGCATGTGGCTGATTGACCAGCGGTTGAGGGGGCGCAAGATTCCTCGGAAGGTGAGCGCGAGCGTGTGGAATTCCGTGCAAGGTGTGACGGTGCGCGAACCCAAGGTGAAAAAGTGAAGAGCTTGTCCTTTGACGTTCCACGGAAAGGGGGGCAGGAGGAAAGTGAGAGCATTGAAGCATCGGCATTGTATTGCATTGCGTAGCATGGCATGGCATGGTATTTGAGTGTAGCGTGTTGTAGTGATACCCACGATCTAGAAAATATCGGAGCTTGCGTGAGCCTTTTCCCCTAACGCTGCTTCTGTCTTTGGACTGTGTGATGCAATTCTTGGCGTATCTGTGTGAGCTGTTTACTGGCGGGCATGTCACTCAAGGGCTGAATGACACCTCGTCCAATGTCCATCATTATCGCTTAATTCTCAACGTAGCAAATCATGGCTGCGTAAATTTCCTGTCGGGCCTGAATGAGGCAAGTTTACCGCCGAACTTGACTCAGTCGTATGCCGTAAGCCACGCCGACGTCGGGGGAAATAGCACCGGCAGGGCGGTAACGTGTCGAAAATGTCATTCGTGTCGTCCGTGTCGCGCCCTTGATTGACTCGTGGTGGGGGTCTTTGGCGGTGGCGCCGGCGGCGGATAGATTTAGTGGGCGGTTGGGATTCGAACAGGCTTGGTGAGGGATGATAAAGGGGAAAATGGGGAAGTAGGGGTGGTGGTCCGCGGCGTGTCCTGTGTCAAAGGGGAGAGAGGTGTGTGGGAAACTCGGTCTCGATGGGGCTTTTGCGATGCGATGCGATGCGACTTTACGGTTGATGTGGATTCTGGTGTGGTTCGGCGTGGTGGGGGTTTATTTAAGATGTTGGGTGTTTACCAGTTTTGAGATTGACGAATGTTTAAAGCCAAGTTCTTGAACTGCATCTGAGTCGTCATCGTCTTTTCTGGTCCAGTATTTAACGTGAGAGTTGTTTCACGGCCGTCCAATCGCGACACAAGACTGGCACCGCAACTCCAACCCCGACTCATTTCATCCAGCGACGTCAAACCACTCAGCAACATCAAAACACTACGACATCTACCCCAAGACACACAAAATGACAGTCTCCCACCCCCAACCGCCACTCTCCTTCCGCCCCGCCACCCCCGCCGACATCCCCCTCCTCCTCCCGCTCATCCGCTCCGCCTACCGCGGCCTCTCCTCGCGCAAGGGCTGGACGACCGAGGCGGACCTCGTCGCGGACCAGCGCATCGACGAGACGGGGCTGCTGGCCAAGATCACGCACCCGGACGGCGTCGTGCTACTCGTCACGGACGACTCAGCTTCAGAGAAGAGCACGCCGCTCTCGTGCTGCGAGGTGCTCCGCAAGCCGGATGGCAAGACGGCGTATTTCGGGCTGTTTGCGGTTGACCCCGAGAGGCAGGCCGGCGGGGTCGGACGGAGGGTGTTGAGTTATGCGGAGGATTTTGCGCGGCGGGAGTGGGGGGTCGGCAGGATTGAGATGTGGGTTATTTGGGTTAGGGAGGAGCTGATTTCGTGGTATGAGAGGCGGGGGTATAGACGCACGGGGGAGAGGAGGGAGTTTCCGTATAAGGAGCTGGTGGGGGGCGAGGCGTTGAGGGATGATTTGTATTTTGTGGTGTTGGAGAAAGAGTTGTGATGGCTTGTCAGAGATGGGGTTTGGGATTGAATGGGTTTGGTAGAATATATACACGGAATAGAAATAGAGACACCACGAAGAGCTTAGGCGGGCACAACTTGAACGACGACGCTGTCCCCGGAGAGCGCAACCTGCCACCCCCCTCTCGCTTGTGTGACGCCCGACCCGGTGACCTTCCAGCTCCCGCCGCCCTCAACCCAGATGACTGCATTCGCCGCCTTGGGGATGCCATCCAGCTGGGCCAGCGTGACGTCCACCGTCTTCGACGCCGCAACGTACTTGATCTCCCTGATAATCCCAGCATCCACACTGATCAAAACCCCCAACGGGCCAATGAACACCTTCCGCCTGACAGCATCCTTCGTCACGACGCTCACGCTCGTCCCGGAGGATGTCAGCGTCCCGCCGAACGCGACGAGCCCGAGCTCGGCGTCCTGGACGACGTAGGTGCCGGAGCCGAGGGCGAGGCCGAGGAAGCCCGGGCCGTAGTCGCCGCTGATGCCGTCCCACTTGAGGGTGTCGGGCCAGGAGTGGAAGGAGGCGGCGGCGAAGCCGTCGGCGTTGATGTTGGAGAGCGGGCCGGTGGTGCCGGCGTAGCCGGTGCGGAGGAGGTAGGTGTCGGTCGGGGCGGAGCGGAAGGCGGAGAGGAGGGGGAGGGCGTTGAGGGCGGAGCCGTAGTGGTGGATTTGGCGCTCGATGCGGCGGAGTTTGCCGCCGTAGCTGGGGGTGTTAGTTATGAGGTTGGGGTGGGTGTGGATGGGTATCCAAGAGTTTGGGTATGGGTTGGATACGGGTATCCGTGGGTATGGGTATGGGTATAGTGTAGGAATGGGTATCCGTGGGTATGGATTGGATGGATATGAATACCCATGGGTATAGATCTGGTTTGGGTACGAATGTAGTTTGGGCATGGATACCCATGGATATGGATGTGGTTTCGGTATAGGTATGGGTTGGTTTGGAGTTAGGTATCCGTATGGACAACCATATGGGTAATGCGCAATGATGGGTATCCGTGGGTAATGGATAATGGGTAATGGATAATGGGTAATGGATAATGGGTAATGGATAATGGGTAATGGATAATGGGTAATGGATAATGGGTAAGGGGTAATGGGAATCCGTGGATATGGTTCGGTTTGAATGCGGTTATCCATAGGGGTATCCATGGGTATTGTTATGGGTAATGGGTAATGTTGGATATCCAGGGGATGGGTATGGTTTGGGTATCACTTGGGGCTCGGTTTAGGCGTGCATATCCGTGTCGGTTCGAATGCCGTTATCCACAGTCGCATACATGAATATAGGCGTGGGGATGGTTCGGGTAATGGGTATGAAAATGGGCAGGATATGGGTATGGTTCTGGATATCCACGGGTATGATATGGATAATGGGTAACCGTCATGGATACCCATGGGTTCGGGTACAGTCTTGGTATGGGTATTGCTCTGGATATCCATGGGTTTGTGAAATGGATATGGATACCCATGGCAATGGGTAATGGGTATTGGGTATCTGTTGTAGAGGATGTAACAATAGAATCGAGAAAGGTAATCAATGAAATGGCAACACTTACATATTATCCCAGTATCGACGAGCATTTCCATTCCAGCCCCAGTGGGGAAGTGTCTGCATGAAACCTAGCACACTGTTGACCGACTTTGTAGCGGTATTAGTGAAACCAAAGTACCTGTGAAACTCAAGTCAGCATATTCAACGACCATCATCGAGAGAACGAAAACTCACTTGGCCCAGTAGTAAACTCCCTCCTGACCTGTCGAATCCCATGCCATCTCGCTTCCAAAAGGCACCTCCTCCGTATCCCACTGCGCCGCCCTGGATCGCATGCTCGCCGACAGAGTATTCGCTTTAGTCGTCTGCCCCTCTCGAATCAGATCCGTCAAGATCTCCCCGAACACCGTCTCCCCCATGAGCCCGACGCGGTTGTACCCAACATCGTTCTTCATACCCCTGATTACCGTGCTGTACGCCTGGTTCAGATACCAATCCCACGTGTGGCTCTTCACCAGCGCCGGGTACGCCCTCGCGACGCGGTACAGCGACCAATACGCGCCCGCGACGTGCACATAATTATATGCGCGGTCGATAGCATATGCTGCGGCCTTGTTCCACGACGTCCACGACGTCCAGTCGATGCTGGTGCTGTACCTGTAGTTCGGCACTGCCGCGGGCTCGTAGAAGAAGATGCTCTTGCGGACGCCAAAGTCGGTCGTCTGGATCGTCTTCCAGAGCACGTTGTCGACGAACTGCTCAAGCTTGGCCACCTCGTCCGCAGCCGGCTGGATGGCTTGCTTCATGAAGGCGGAGAGGTACGAGCCAGCGCCGGCTTCGTCGCTAAGGCCGGCGACCCAGGCGCGCGAGTCTTGGGTAACGATGGACTTTGTCTCGTAGTCGTACGTCATGACGGAGGAGGAGCGGCCGAAAGGGTCGGATGTGTCGTTGAACCATTGCGAGGTCGTGAGGAAGCGGCCGAGGCTTGCGACGGCTTCGGTGGAGGGCTTGGTGATGTAGTAGTGGACTGTCTGGATCTTGTTATCGGCGTAGGTTATGGTCAGGCGGACGCGGCCCCAGGCGGAGGCGGAGGGGGTGACGGTGTATTTGCCGGCCGAGACGAGGGTCACGGTCAGTGCGCCGGCGGGTTCGGAGACGAGGGACTTGACGTCGGATTGGGATTGCAGGAAGAGTTGAGCTGGCTCCCCGCGGGGGATGATGAAGCCTGGCACGCCCACAGCGGTGGGAGTGTTGGTGCCCCTTACCGCGGCGTCGAGTCCGCGCACGCCGGACTTTGCGACGGAGAAGCGGACGCCGAATTGCAGCGACTGACCGGGCTGAAGGGTCTTCGATGAAGGTGTGTTCCAGGGTGTCTGCGCACGCCATTCATTCTCGGCCCAGGCTTTGGTGAGGGTCTGCCACTCGTAGAAGCCTTCAAACGTCTGGCTGCCGTAGGCTGTGTCGGAGTAGTACGTCTCCGGTAGGTTGCGGTACGCCTCCAGGGGCGTGTCTCCAAGCGGAGTCACAACAAGGGCAGCGCCAGTCCCGCGAATTGGGGCAACGCGGATTTGGCCGGCGTGCATGCCGATGTATGGGTCTGAGAGGGAGCAAAGGCGTTGCATGTCTGTTGCGAGGCGGTTCGTGAAGATGGAGTTGAACTCGGCCGGGAAACCCAGGCTGCCAATCTCAACGGCAGAGGAACCTGAGTTCTGAATCGTGAAGCGCAGGCCAAGGTCACCGGAGACGTCGAGCCATTCGCGGGTGATGTTTAACGGCCCGGTCGGCAGAGTGGGGCCGAGACGGGAGGAGGCAAGCACGCCGGACCCCGCGGTGAGGGCCGTGACCGTTTGCCGGGCCGATGCAGAGTTGCCGTCGGTCCATGCTGTGGCGCCGGATTGGCGGTAGCGGAAGGTGATGTCGCCCCAGTGGTATTGGCCGTTGCGGGCACGCTTGGAGAGGTAGTCGAAGGGGAGGAAATCAAAGGTGTCGCCGGTGGGTTTGAGGGAGGCAAGGACTTGGGCGTTGCGGACTAGCTGGAGATTGAAGTTTGCGGTCGTGAGGGTGATGTAACCGTTGCTCAAGCCCAAGTTGTCCTGGCAGAAGACGGCCACCACCAGACTGGCGAGCACAAGGGTGAACTTCATGGCGGAGATCGTGAGGAGCTGAACTGCTCTGCCTCGTCTGGAGTGCTAGACTCTGGCTACAGATGCCAACGGACAATCATGATTATATAGACATTCTGATTCGTATTCAGACTGGTTACTATTGATGGCACCATACCATTCAACTCTAAGGGACATTCTAGAAAGGCGATAGACTATGACCGATTTACGTTCCTGCAGATGGCGATGCTACATTGAACCCGGTGAGGCTCCCGATGAATCCCACGCCTCGGCGGAACAGATTCCATCGCCTCTTTGGTCAATTGAGGAAACATCAAGCAAAGCGACTGTGGATATTCGCTTCAAGACTCGCATCGCTTGTTTTTTTGGTTCGGGCCAGGCTGCCGAATGCAACCATGGATCGGGCGGATGATCCGAGTTTTGTGCATCGCGACCACAAACTTCCCAGTCAACGAGGGTCAACTACGCGATACCCTCAAGCGAACCATTAACTAACCATCCCACCAAGCCTGGCGTCCTGCTCTCATGCACGAAATGGGCAGCAAACGCGGGGTACACCTGCCCATCCCCCGTGCGATGCAACCCTTCGGTGTCGGTCTCTGTGCAACGTGATTGGGTCGCAAGTAGAAGAGTCGCAATGATACGCCCCGGTCCTCTCACCGGGGAAATCAAAATCCACGGATGGTTCGTCCTAGTCTTGGAGGGGCAACCTCGTATTGCGCAAAACGCATTTATAGTACTTGAGAGTAGGGCGGAGTGGAAATACATTTGAAGGGCATGGGAACGGGCAGCAAAAGGTCGCTGACTTATGGCTGAGTCGACCCGGGTTGCTCCGTTTAGTTGCTTTGGGCAAGTCGTTTAACGCAACCGAGTCTCATGGCGACCCCAGTTTAAGTGGCTAGACGCCGTCACAATTAGTGAAGATTTGCCCCCTGTTGGCTGTTCTGGTGCAATTGTCAATTTATTCGTATCACGAACGAAATTCAGGGATGAGGAAAAAGTGGATGCCCCTCCTAAGGTTAATCCAGTTAAGTCTCTTTAAAACCTGACACTCAGCCCTCTGGAAGAATTCCCCGACCTTAGTGCCAACTCGAGTTCCAAGTCAACTCAGTGAGCTTGTTCGTTCTTTCAACCGTCCTTCTTTTGTGTGTTTATACATTCAGTCACTCTTTCTTTTCTCCGATCATTTCTCAAAATGCTCTCCAACCTGTTGCGGGCTTGTCTCGCTACTTCGCTGCTGGCTCAGCCCCTGCATGCAGGCGTCATCCCTGTCCGCCGACAGGCAACCTCCAAGACCTTCACGTCCACCGGCAACCCCATCCTGGCCGATGGCTCCATCTAGTCCGCCGACCCGGCGCCGCTTATCGTCAATGACACCCTCTACATCCTCTCCGGCCGGGACGCCGCAGGCCCGACCGAGAACGGCTTCGTTATGAACGAGTGGCAGATCTTCGAGGCCAAGAACCCGGACCCGGCCGGCGGAGACTGGACTCTGCACCAGGACGTCGCCCAGCCCGAGGCCATCTTCTCCTGGGCCAGCGCCGGCACTGCGTACGCCAGCCAGATCGTCCAGGGACCCGATGGCAAGTTCTACATGTACGCTCCTGTGACCCAGGCGAGCAGCAGCGCCAAGGACCCCTTCGCCATCGGCGTGGCCGTCTCCGACAGCCCCCTCGGCCCCTTCAAGGACGCCCACCCCTCCGGCCCCATCATCTCCCAGACCGTCCCGTCCCCCGGCAACGACATCCAGAACATCGACCCTACCGTCATGGTTGACACCGACGGCAAGGTCTACATCTACTTCGGCACCTTCGGCTACCTCAAGGGCTACGAGCTCGACAAGGACATGATCACCATCAAGGGTAGCGTTGTCGACGTGGACTCTCTCACCGGCTTCTTCGAGGCCCCCTGGCTCATGAAGCGCGACGACACCTACTACATGCTCTACGCCGCCAACAACGCCGGCGCCGACTCCCCCTGCACCCCGACCAGCTACCACGCTTGCCTGGCCTACGGTACCGCCTCGAGCCCTCTCGGCCCCTGGACCTTCCAGGGTGTCTTCCTCGACATCGTCTCCTCCACCACTTCTCACCCTGGCGCCTACAAGTTGAGCAACGGCGAGTGGGGCCTGGTCTACCACACCCGCGACGCCGAGGGCGGCACGCACTTCCGCCGCTCCATCGCCATCGACAAGCTCACCTGGGACGACTCCGCCAAGCCTCCTGCCATCAACAAGGTTGTCCAGACCAAGCGCGCCGCCGCCGCCAAGGAGCCCACCCGCAATGTCGCCCCCAAGGCCGTCGCCGCCTCCGAGGGCGAGACCCCCATCCAGTACTGGATCAAGGCCATCAACGACGAGCGCGTCGAGGAGGCGCCCCTCCCGCCCGACTACTGGTCCTCCTACAACGCCGAGCAGTCCCCCAAGGAGAGCACACTGACCCTCACCTGGAACGCCACCCAGGATCTCAATGGCGCCGCCATGGCCTTCTTCGCGGACCAGGCTGCCGGATCCACCGTCGGTGTTGCGCCGCCTGCCTCGTGGAAGCTCGAGTACAAGGACGGCACCGCATGGAAGGCTGTCGACGCGACTTCGTACCCTACGGACGTCACCGACACGCCTGCCGAGGTCAAGTTCACCAAGGTGTCTACGACTGCGCTGAGAGCTGTCCTGACTGCGTCTGGCAGCAGCACGTATGCCGGTGTTGCCGTCAAGGAGTTCTTTGCCTACGCTCCCACGGCGGCGTAAAGAGATCTTTTGGGATACTGTCAAACTAGACTTGTACAATTACTGATTATCTCGCCCCGCTTCGAGATGGTTCTGCTGTTGATATTGGAAATCATGTACATAAATACCTCTTAAAAGCGATCCATGCGCCTGCATGCTTGTATTCTTCAACCTACTGCTTCTTGCAAATCTTTTACAATGTATTAAATTCTCGCGTGTAGTGTTCATACTTCATTGTGTAGTTGAAGATGAGTTTTGCTAGCCGGGCAGTGTCAGTTACTTATTGGGGTAGTGTCCACGACATAAGTAGTGTATAATCCGTATTCTACATCTCTCCTATACTCGCTTCCATTATCGCTGTCGTCGTTGTTGTTGTCGTTGTCGTTGTTGTTGTCATTGTTGTTGTCGTTGTTGTTGTCGTTGTTGTTATCGTCGATGTTGTCGTCGTCGTCGTCATCGTCGTCGTCTATCGTCGTCGTCTATCGTCGTCGTCTATCGTCGTCGTCTATCGTCGTCGTTAACGCCGTTATTATTTTACTATCCCTATCGTCCTCTACTACTCTCGTCCTCGTATAAGTATCAAGTAAACCACGATTTAGTTATAGGGGACACTGCGCGGCTAGCAAACCTTTTGAAGATTGACATCGGTTCGCCGCTCGGGGCTTGCTATTGATAGGACTTTCAGCCAGTCGGGACCGCCATTCAGCCAGGCAATAAGAGCAACCACTTGATACCATCGCATCATTGGTGTAAATTGCACAGATCTTACAAACCAATCAGCAAGGGTCAGCCATATCTGACGCGGAAATACAGCCGACATTTCCGTCCTTACGTTTATGCATGTAAGACTGCTTTATCTCTGTTAGGATCCCGGGTGCAGCCTGATTTCCTCCACATCAGGCTGGGCATCAAAACGCTACATCCGCACCCACAGTTCACGTCGAGAATATGGCGCTGGTTGTTCGAAATGCCGCTTCGCTGAAGCCAGAGATCCGCTTGGCACAAGCCATCTCGGAATTCGAAGCGAATCTCAATGCGGAGCGCAAAGCAGCGTTCCGGAACGCGCGCGCCGTCGCAAGAAAGACACCGCCGACTCCGAGCGACGTTATGAGACTGACGGCCGAAATTGATTCTCGCGTGCGGCAAGAGCATGGACCGTCTCGATGTTTTGGCCCCCGCTTGACCAACATTCTCC
Source organism: Colletotrichum horii (assembly GCA_027406005.1). Lineage (NCBI taxonomy): Eukaryota > Fungi > Ascomycota > Sordariomycetes > Glomerellales > Glomerellaceae > Colletotrichum > Colletotrichum horii. The sequence goes on along the minus strand of JANVYB010000001.1, from coordinate 1,970,776 downwards.
AAGCTGTTCAGCAGTTCGCTGCGCTAGGGGATACGGTGGTTGGCGGATCGCAGAACGTAGTGGCCTGTGGAGTGTGGTCAGCGGTTAGAATGATGCTACATGTCAGTGTCCCTTCCATACAAAAACAACATTGGAGTTTGTGTCGCTGACTTTACATGAATGATGCAGATGGCGATCGGATACGCTTCCTACCTGGAGAAGTTGTCATTGCTCTTTATGACTGCTGGACGCCAAGCCCCTCGGTACCAAGCCTTAGCTATCATCTATCCCCAGTCGAAGGCTTTGCAAAACTACCTGTCCGAATACTTCATAGTCATCGTGCGCATATGCCAGAGCATACAGCAATACGCAAAGAAATCGACATTTGGCCAGTTCACGTCTTCACTGAATGACGCAGACTTGAAGGAGTATGAGGCGGACCTTGCGGTCTGGGGGAACTCCATTAAGGACGAGGCAACGCTGCTTCTTAACCAAAGACTTCAAAATGATTCGCAAGAAAATGAGAAGACTCGTGCGTTGGTAATTAAATGGTCTACATCATCTGCACGGCAACGTGCCATTGAGCGCAAAGTGCGGTGGCTCGACGCAAGCTCCATGTACGATTTTCAAACCACCTGGAAACAAATTCGTAAACGCGGCTCAACATCGCTGCTGCCGACATGGCCCGAGTATCAACGATGGAAGCAGGGAGCGGAAACGCCATCAGCCATTCTTTTCAGCGGAAAGATTGGTGCTGGAAAGTCGGTCACCATGGCTAACATCGTCGACGACTTGTATCTTTCAGGGGATGCCATTGTCGTGTACTTCTTTTGCCGCCATGACATCACAAAAAGCCTCGCGTCCCGCACAATCCTGGGAAGCCTGGCAAGCCAATATTTGTCAAACTTTCCAGATAGCAATGATATCTTCAAAGAAGATGTGCCGACTCTGGATTTGAGCGAGCTCATGGCGCTAATGAGGCCTAAACATGACGATCGACCAAGGTTCCTGCTGGTCGACGGTTTGGATGAAAGCAGCATGGAAGAGCAGCGCTCTGTCCTCGCACAACTCTCCTGGCTACAGGAACAATCGGATTGGAGGCTATGCTTCTCAGCTCGACTTTCAGCTGAAGGTTTCATTCAACAACATATCACTTTAAAGTGGCATGTATCTCTCCCCACAAATAACCCGGATATCGAGCGATTCATCGATAGCGAGCTCAAGGCTCGCATCGCTAATGGCCGCCTGAAAGTTGGGGATCCAAATCTGGTACCAGAGATTCGCGCAGCTCTTCTAGGCGGTGCGTACGGCATGTGAGTCGCATAACTGTGTGAGGCCGCATTCACCTCAGCTGACGATCCTGTTCAACAGGTTTCTATGGGTTGCTGTGCAACTTGACCAGATATGCTTGGAGCTATCAGATCACTCCATACGTCTTGCGATACAATCACTTCCTCGAGACTTGTCTGAACTGTATGCTCGTATCTTGAGGACTTCGGCCGCTAGGGATGCCGGTCGATATCACATTCGTATTTTCAAGTTTCTAGCAGCAGCATATGTTCCGTTGAAGATCGATCAAATGCGAGAAATGGCCAGCGTCACGATAGGCGATACCACTTGGGACCCTAGTAAATGTATCAACGACGCTATGAAGGTCCTAGGGTTTTGCGGAAGCCTAGCAATGACTGAAGAAGAAGAGCAAACAGTTCAATTCGTTCATCACAGCGCAAAAAGCTTTTGCCAAGGCGTCCTTGGGGGACTCAATCATTGGGAAAACTGCTTTTCTGATGAGGAAGCCCATCGCGAAATAGGAGAAACGGCTGTGACTTACCTAAGTTATGGCATCTTTGACACTCAATTATCTACTCATGTAATCCCAAAGGTGGATGTGGGAGGAGTCACAGAGCGCATCGTAGAGCGCACGCTTGGCACAGAAAAGCCTGTTTCACGTTTGGCCCTTAGACTCTTTGGGCCCAAGCAAGATACCAATCCGAACCGGGACATCGGACAGTTTCTGGCACAGGTCCAAAGACATGATGCCACGACAGAATCCGAGGCAGTCACCCATCCATTTCTGCCATATGCGAAGAAGTTCTGGGTCTTGCACACGGGCAGCATCCAAGATCCAGTTGTCCGCAAGCTGTGGGAACGGCTTTTCGATGACGTCAACGTTGATAATTTTCAACTCACACCACACGTCCTTGGTCCTCTCGACAACTTCAAAATACCTTGCAAACATCCGCTTGCGTCAGCATTTCTTTGGGCTGTTAATTATTCCCACACTACTATGTTCGACCGGTTGATGGGCCTCCATGACAATTACGCCTTTTCCACAGAGCTGCCTTGGGCACGATTCCGTTTCTTTCGCAGTCTACTTCAACATCTCCACCCGCGAATTCAAGGTGCAACCGGCAAAGGCCCGCATTTGCAATCCAGAATGATTCAACGACTGCTGCCATTGGCGATCATTCTTAGGGTCTACCATGCAGTTGAATGGATGCTGCCCTGTGTAGACCACACAGACATCCTCCCCGCTTTTGAGATAGCCGTTCGCTGTGGCAATCATGTATCAGCCGCGTTTATTTCAACCAGTCGAGCTTTCAGGCACTCTAACGAAACCATCTCACCTGACCTTATCACTATTGCTGTTTCTTCTCGCAATGTGCAAATGGGTTTTTTGTTGGCGAGGATGGGAGCTGCTAGTTCAGTAGACGCCAATGTGTTGGCGGCACTTTCCAGTGTACTATACTCTGACATGCACCAAGCTCCTTTACTGAGAATGCTTTTCATCCTGGCCAACGCTGGGCTTCGACCAGACATCTCAAATGAGCAGCATATATCTGCTGCCGTTCAACTGCTAGCTCTGAGTCAGGAAATCAACACAAAACTGGCATCGCAGGCTATTGCAAGGATACTGACAGAGCACCCGGACTTCCCGGCGTTTCATAAGCGCACTTTCCACCAGGCATGTTCAATTGGGAGTTTCGAGCTCGCTTGCACCACCAACCGCAGCTTCTTCGACTGTGAAGCTCGCGAGTTCGGCCTCAACATGGCCTTTACTTTCCCCTTCGACGGAGACGAACTAGCCATAGTCCTACAGTCCGTGTCAAAGGACAGAGACAGGCTTGCAAACTGGCTTGTCGAAAGGGGTTTCAACGACATAGACCAGCGAGTGTTTCACAGGGCGATGCTGCTGAGGAACTGGCAACTTGCCGACGCGTTACTGATGTTGCGCGAGTATGGCGTTCCCGATGATACGCTCACCTTCTGCTCGAATCATGAACTTCTCCATGTCTCTGTCTTCGAAGACGACTGGATAGGAATCGAATTCCTCACCAAGATTGGTATGAGTTTCGAAAACAAGTCAACAGGACCGATGTTTAGACACCAGACTGTCATGCAGTCACTTTTGGCTCAAGGCAAAGACTTTTTTATTTACATACCCATTGCAGACCTTGTCAGAAGGGGCGCTTTCACTCGAAAATGTGCGTGTACCCAAATTACCGCCTGGAAGCAGAAGATAGAGCGTCTTCTATTACCGGATGACTCCGCAACGTGGGATCCTGAGATTGAGCGTACAATGAGATGGGCTATCGGTGGCGGATTATGTTCGGAGAAAAGCGACCACAGTTGGCTCATCTATCACTTGGTAGCTCCTATGCGAAAGGTTGTACGGATGCATTTGGTATCCTCAGACGGCAACATCGCAACTGGTCTGGACCATCTCAAAAATTGGTTGACGCTTCTGAGAGTGCTATCCGATTCAGTCTCACTGTATTGCGAGTACCAAGAACTTTATGTTCTCCGAGAGATCTTCGGGATCTCAGCTGAAATGGATGAGGCAATTTCGATTGACAGCCCCGGATTTCGATTATCCTCCTGGTCTCGGTGGCATGCTCAAATGAGTCTCTGGCAGGTCATCAATCTCCTCATGAACAGCTTTTCTAGAGAATTCTCCATTGACAGAGCATTAAAAGAACTGTCTGTATGGCTGTGCAGCAGATCATTGGAGGACGTTGTCCCTGGATGGTCTTCGAATCCTCCGAACGTAAGAATAGAGCGAGTGTACGGCGTGCTACTCCGGACGGTCACTGATCAGAGTCTGCCATGGATTCTTCAGTATATGTTCATGCGCAGTCAAAATTCATCTCAACAGGAATTTGTCAATTTCTCGGCAAGCTGGTGTGAAACTGCGCGTGGTAGTTATATTTCCAGCGAAACACAACAGGCATTTGAGAGTATAGGGTGGACGAAAGTAGAAGTCGGAATTTGGGTGGCTGTAGTCCAGCGGAACCTTGAAGAGAGAAAATCGCTACCACCAAAATGAAAAGGAGCAATGCTCAACAGATCATTCGATCGAAAGCCAGCTATGATGGGTAGCTTCCAACGGGTGCTACGCGGCCTACTGTACGGCCAAGCCAGCCTCCCGTCTCATGCGAAGCATGTCATCATTGAGAGTTCAACCCTTTTGTATTTATGTTTCCCACCTTGTCTTGCGCATAAAAAGAAAAAAAAAGGAAAAAAACAAAACAAAAGAAATACCTCAAGAAATCACGAATCTGCTCTGCCTCCCGTTTCCCCACCGCGCTTTCGAATTTCTCCGTCTCATGCCGGTGGATGATCCAACCTGCACTTTGACAACAGCAGAACGGTGCCTGATCCGGCTTCTGATAGAAGTAAAATATGCCATACGAGCGACTTCGTATCATGATCAGGCCTAAGGCGTGTCTTATTCGCTTTCCAGCGGACATATTGTGACATCTTGCTTGTGTTGTTTGGCACGACCACCGTTATCCTCATTTTTGGCTTCGTGGTGTGGTTGGATGATGATCGAATCTATGAAATTCATGATGCTAAGATGTGAAGGCAGAAATCTGGATGGCTGAACCCGAAGTTCAAGAGTCGAGCCTTCGTCGCAGAGTGCTAATTCTGTCGTAAATTTGGATAAGTTAGAAGAACGAAACTGACTTAGGACAACGTAATATGACAGAATCCAACGCCTCCGGGAGACCGATACTTCTCCATGGCTTGTACCATCGCAATCATGCAAATTTCTGTGATGCCTCCCACATGATACCTTTTGTGCACAGTTGCCACAGAGTCACTACACATCTTTCTCCAGATTCAAAAGTCAGTTCTTGGACATGATCATAGGCCTCCAGAATAATTCCCCGTCGGCTTTCCGACTCTACGCAAGGCCCAAGTGACATGTAACTTAGTCGTCCTCCTTGCGGGGGATATTGAAAGGCGAATCCCTTCCAGTATACACGAAACCATCGTACACACAAGCACCCACAATACCACCAATGATTGCAGCAACCCAAGGGGCCCATAGCCAGTAGTAGAAGTCATGCGTAAAAACATCAGACCCATAGCCTACGATAGCCAGCGCAATACGCGGACCAGTATCACGGGCGCCGTTCATGGCATACCCAGTGTTGATGCCCAAAGCGGATCCGATCGCCAACAAGGCTAGAAACATGGCGAACGGCTGGGTACCCTTGGGCGGAGCCAGATTGTTCTTATCAGCCAGCGCAAACACAATGGCGATCAGCACCGCTGAGGCGAGAAACTCGGTGTAGAACGCGCCCAGGTACGGCAGACCCGCGGCGGGGAACGTGAAGAAGAGCCCGGCGGTGGCGTGCTCGCCGACGAGGGTGCGACTCGTGCCGCCCTCGTAGGCGGCGATGCTGGTGGAGTAGTTGAGGTAGACGGCGAGACTGGCCAGGGTGGCGCCGAGGACCTGGGCGATGAGGAAGCCGGGCACCTTGCGCCAGGGGAAGCCGCGGAAGAGGGCGAGGGCGACGGTCACGGTCGGGTTGCAGTGTCCGCCCGAGACGCCGCCGGCCATCCACACGGCCATGGACACGCCGGCTGCCCAGGCGAGACGGCACTGCAGGAAGTCGCCGGCGTTGGAGCGGATGTCGGAGCCCTTGTAGTTGAGACGCGTCTCGCACTCGACTCCGGCGCCGAAGAGCAGGATCATGAAGGTGCCCCAGAATTCACTGTGGACTGTGTGAGCTTCAATTTCACCTAAGATGCCCTGATTGCGGCGCTACTCACGCAAACTCTTCACGCCAGTAATGGCGGATCTGAGCCCATGTGTTGGGCGGTCTGTCGCTCAAAGCCCATTGAGGCTTGTGCAGGCGGGTTTCCTCGTGAGCAGCGACGGGCGCGGCGGGGAGGACGGGCTCGACGTCTTCATGATGCGGATGGACTTCCTGAAGAGAGGCGCGTCTCACCGCCAGGGGCGATACGCGACGTTCGCCATTGAATCTGGGCAGAAAGTTGAATGTGCTGGTGCGGCGGCGCTGGTTGGCGAGCAGTGGCTGCGTTGGGTCGCCCGGATCGTGGATTGAGGATGCGGGAGACATGGTGGCGATGTTTCGCGTCTGGGATAGCGGTGTGGCGGGCTGACCGAGAAAAGGTTAAGATTGATATGTCCCTGGAACTACGACGTGGAGTCGAAATGATGAGATACGTCGGCTTTCTTGGGATAAAAGAGGTTGGTTCCCGTCTTTTAGCTCTTCCACGATACGCTCGTGAGGTGAAGGAAGAGATTTCGAGAGGCGTTATCAATGTTTGTTTTTGTTTCCAAAAACCTGACCTTCCGCTCGGTCGGCCGATCCATCTCAGCACGGTTGAAAGTTGATACGATATCTCGCGAAATGACCCAGTTAATGCGCCATTTCTCCACTCAACTTATCTACACAACACGGGCTGCATTGAAAAGAAAACTGGCAACCTTTGGCCCACCTGCGCCCGTAGTCCATGTTTGGGACCACATATCAGCCGGGATCGCCAAGGATCGTACATGCCAGTCGCACCGCCCGGCCGATCCCCGGTTTACCTGATCCGCGGTTGGCGATGACTTCAAACACGTGCAGCGGTCACTGGTGGGTGGTTTTTTGTGGTCAACCAAGTCAATTTAAGCCATTTTGAGAGGTCCCTGGGGTCGCAAAACCCACTAAACAAATTGATTTTCAGTCGTATCATATGCATTGGTATCCCTAAAGTCTATAGTGAATATCTCAAAAAAAAAAATCTATTTCTTGTTGGAAACGTCTAAAATCTTTTGTTAGCATCTCTTGAATAAAATCGTGTTTTGGGCGTCGGATTTGAACATACTGAATTGGAAGTGAATGATATCTCCGTCTTGGACAACCTGGGAGAATACAAAGTCAGCGCTGCCGCATCATTGGGAAGTCGGAGTACTTACATAAGACTTTCCTTCTTGGCGATACTTTCCAGCAGCCTTGATTGGGCCCATAGACTTGCCGCCTTCGCACAGATCATGGAAGTCTTGGTAAGCGACCACTTCAGCCTTGATGAATCCCCTCTCGAAGTCGCTGTGGATGGCGCCAGCAGCCTGAGGTGCGAGGCAACCTCTTGGGATAGTCCAGCATCTGATCTCCTTCTCACCAGCTACGCCAAAGTCAGCACGAACATTCATCCAGGAGGTTGGCAAAGTGTGAGCAAACCAGTGAAGTAGTATTGCAAGCCAAGCTTCGTGAATCCCTCGGTCACGATCTTGTCCAGCTTTGACTTGACCTTGCTCTCCTTGAGGAACTCGGCCTGCGCAGCCGGATCATCCTTCATGCTGTGGAGCTTCTCCTCAAATTCGATGGAGAAGGGGATGATGTCGCGGGGTACGCCGCCGTGTTCGGTGACCCACTTGGCGATGGCCGGCAGGTACTTGCTCTTCTGTCTGAGGTAGTCCTTCATTGTCAGGTTGACGAGGTAGATGGCGGGCTTGGTGGTGATGAGCTGGATCTTCTCATTGATGAGCGCGATCTCGGCCGGTGTCCAGCTTCCGTCTCTGACTGGCTGATCTTTCTCCAACATCTATTCCACGGTTGTGAGCATTTTTGACACCGGTCAGACGTATGAACTCGGAAACTCACCTCCTTGATCTTTGTCGTTGTCTCTGTGAAGAGAGGCAGCATCTTGTACTTGCCGCCTGCCTTTCTGACAATTTGCTCCTCGGCGACGATTGTCTTCGCCAGAATGTCTAAGAGGGGGAGGGTAAGAGGATGTCAAACGGGTTTGGAGGGGGGAATACTAACCGAGATCCTTCTTGCAAAGCTCGCTCTGGATGGTGTCTATAAGATGAACCAATCAGTTTCGTCAGCTTGATGAAGACGGCTAGACTAACCCAAATCACGGACAGGATCAACCGAGTCATCGACATGCAAAACCTCATCGTTGTCGAACGCTCTGTCAGAGTCCAAGTCAGTGCGAAGGCGCGGTTATTGAGCCATGGATGCTGTACCTGACAATATGGTACATGCCGTCAACAGCCTGGATGTGGGACAGGAAGGCATTTCCAAGTCCCGCACCTTGAGAAGCACCCTTGATCAGGCCAGCAATATCCGTGACCTGGAGGTACGCGGGGTACATGGACGGCGGCTTCCAAAGGTCACAGAGAAAGTCCTACACATACGATCTTTTTTAGCCATTTATTTGGAGCATTTCTCTAGGTGGGCTCGACTTACATATCGAGCATCGGGGACAGCACATCTCGCCTCATTGGGCTCAATCGTACAAAACGGGTAGTTCTCCGCAGCGGCGCTCTGCTCGGTCAAGAGGTTGAAGAGACTCGACTTTCCGACATTGGGCAGACCGACGCATCCCATCTTCAGGTTCTTGCTAACCCTGCCGAAAGCAACGACATTGTCCTTGACAACTTCAATCTTCTTGGGAGGCATGTTGACTGTATTTTGGCCCAAGCACAAAACTGAATTTTTACCTGAAAGGTTGATCTTGAGGGGTTGCAAGAAGGAAGAATTCTCTGGCACACGTTTTTAGAAAATGGCCTGATAATTCACCTTGAGACCCACTTACGGACATGGGTATGTTCTTAGGGGTCCTGGGGTCCAAGGGTCCTTTCTCGAGGGACATGGCCGCCCCACGCGCTGCTTTAAGCCCTCTGAACTGACAAGCCTGCAGCTTCAAGGCTCAATGCATCATGAATTCTTCCCTGGCTGACTTCCAGTCATGTGTCAAGTACAAGAGGCATAATTACCTGGCTTAGGTAGTGATGTTGCAAAAGACTAAGTTCGTTTCTCAAGGTGATGCTTTCTTTTTTTTTTTTTTTTTTTTTTGGTTGAACCGCTACGAATTGAAACTCAAATGCGGCTGAAACCACAAAGCTACCACAAAATTAAGTCTCGGAGGAAGGTGATGATTATGATATATACTATTGCGATTTAACTCAGAGAATTAATTTGCAACTCGCCTTTCTTCAGCGTATATCGCCCAACAGTCAATAACTGATCAGCACCATGACCTCTGTTATCCACGCTTGCCTTCTAACCGAAAAGCCTCAAGCCACTTCCAGTATGACAGACTCAGACCAAAAACATTTGACCGAAACCTTCGAGAGCTATGTCGGATCGTTTGACCCCACCCGCTGTCTCTTCTGCAACCACTTACAGCACGACCTCCGCCAAAACATCATCCACATGCAGCGCCGCCATAGCTTCATCATCCCCAACAAAGACTATCTCGCAGTAGATACCGAGACGCTCATCCAGTACTTGCACTCTGTAGTCTTCAAAGACGCGCAGTGTATCTGTTGCGGTTCCGTGAGAGGCTCTTTTCACGCCGCGCAGCAACACATGCTTCACAAGGGACATTGCCGTATCGACGTCTCCAAGGGGTCGGGGTTCCGAGAGTTTTACGCCTTCGATTTCGAATCCGATTATTCCGAAGATAGCGACGATTGTGACGGAGGGAAGCCCAACGTAATCACGAGCGACGACGACGTGAAGTCACTGGAAGGCAAGAAGTTGCTGCATCGCAACGCCAGGGGACATTGTCACATGCGTTATGCTCTCTTTGGAAAGGGCCAGCGATGATATACCGACAAGCTGAGAATTGAGTTCGTGCTAACGGTGCAGCTCCCCTGCAAAAGGACTGCGGCAAATTCACCCAGTTCGCGGGCACTATTCGGAAAAGACTACATGCGCACTTTAACCTATGCCACCTATCAGTTAAGGAAAGCAGTACGGAAACCCTATACTTTCCTGCTAGTCGGTGCCAGGCCCAGAAACATCGATACATATTCCTGTCCCTTCGGCTATGACGAAATCCTTATGAAAAGGAGGGTCGACCGTGTCAACTTCCCATAGATGTATTGAGATAGAATCAGCAAATCTCTGTGATGTTAGAGCAAAAGAAATGTCGCGCCAGATTCTTGGCTTTCAAGGAGGCTGACCAATAATCGCAACGGTGGATCTTGAATTACAGACGCAGTGTGGAGGCACAATATACGTAGTTTTTGAGCCCGGCTTACGATTCCACAGCGGCTGACAGCTCAATTCCCAACGAGTATATCACCAATTTATGTCGCAGATACGTCAACTTCGAACGAGACCCTGTTCCGGTGAGACTTTTGAATCGAGCCGCAATGCAGCCCATAAGTTACGCCAAGAAAATTATCATCATTCAGTTCCAGTGCGGCGGCCTCTGGTCAGGGGTCGATTGCCTCAAAAGTGCCAGTAGTCTGACGAATGTCGTTTATGTCCTTTATGCACCTCACCGGACTTAACGGAGACATTTGGCAGCATCTCTTAAGTCCTGCAAACTCCATTCACTGTGCAGTCCGCATTTGCTCAGAGGATATTCAAACCAATTTAGATGGCCTGGTCAGCCGTTAGTCGAACCACGATCTCATGTTTAGATCTAAGCAACTTCCTCGGCCTCTCTTGAACACTCGTTTTTCAACTCTCAACATGGAGGCACCGAATACTAAGCCATACAAGATCACTTCTGATGCGGTCTGGTTCGGTCAGTGCCTAATTCAAAAAGTCTCTAGGATTCGACACTGACTCTTCTTTTCTACGTGTAGTATCAGGGTGCTCGTCCGGCATCGGGCAGGCTCTAGCCCAACTCATCGCGAAAACGTCCAACCGCGTTGCTGCCACGGCGCGCAACCCGGCGGATCTGTCCGACATCCCTGATGGCGAGAACGTCCTCAAATTGAAACTTGACGTGTGCTCAAAGTCATCTATCGAATCTGCGCTGGCTGCTACCGTCATGAAATGGGGTCGCGTTGACATTGTCGTCAATAATGCAGGCTACACACTTACGGGCGATGCTGAAGGCGCCGGGGATGAGGAGGCTAGGGCTGTGATGGATACCAATTTTTGGGGTATGGTGGACGTGACCAAGAAGGCACTCGGCATCATGAGGGATGAAAACCCCAAGAGTGGTCAGCAGGGTGGAGTCATTCTGAACATCAGCTCCATTGGGGGCTGGGCTGGCTTCCCAGGTCAGGCGTTCTACCATGCCAGCAAGTTTGCCATGGAAGGGTGGACGGAGTCTGTGGCCAAAGAGCTGCCGACCGCATGGAACAGTGAGTTCAAAGCCCCTTTTCTCAGTGGTTCGGCCGTTCAAGCTATTATGGTCAACTAACCTCTCTCTTTCTGATAGTCCATCTCTCGATCATTGAGCCTGGTGGTGTCAAAACCAACTACGCAACATCCTCCTTGAAAATGATGAAAAGTCGCCATCCCGCGTACTCGGACCCGAATTCCCCAACCAATGCCTTGTTAGGCTATATACAGAGTGAACAAGGACGCAGTAGTTGGACCGAACCTCGAGACCTCGCAGCAGCTATCTATGCTGTGGTCAGCAGCGGTAATCGTGTGCCCATTCGTGTCCCCCTCGGGCCAGACTCATGGGGTCTGCTGAATTCGGATCTTGAGAGTATCAGGAAGGATTTGGACGAGTTCAAGAATTTGAGCCTTGGTCTTGGTGTTTCAGAGCAGTTAGATTCCATCAACTTCCTGAGAAAGTAGGAAGTCGAAGGGATTACGAAGAGCAATAGGTCATCACCCTCTATAATTATCTTAGAGCAATATTGTAGGCTCCAGTAAAGTAACGAAAGAAAACATTTCTTACCCACTCGTACCTGATCTGGTTGAAAATGACACAGACCGCCTATTTTTGCTGTATCAGGGCGGCTATGTTTCCTATGCATTCGATTAAATACTCGTACTATGGACGACGACGACGACGATAATAACGATAATAACGATAAGAACGGCTACAATAGCGACGACGATGATATTTAATTAGAGTAAATTATAGAACCACGAATGTTTGGCTAAGTATGCAATACGTCGAGTAAAGTTCTGGTGCTCGTGTGATTTCCGTCTAACGTCGAGAAGGTCGAATGCCTTGGGGCAGACATCGCATACGTAAACCGGTCGCATAACGTATCCAGGTATATTCGGTTCGGTTGTGCGTGTCTCGCTACATTCCTGAATATGCTCTATGAAAGTTGCCGGGTTTGTGTCACTGTCGCACCCGATGCACTTCCAGGTCCGATCGTTGTGGTTTTGTGCGACGTGAGTGACCCTGAACGTGCATCCTCTGACGGTGTCTGCAGTGTCGACCAAGTATTGTCCTCATTTGTGACAGCGATGTTGGATTTTCAGCCTATGGTGCAGAGGGCCTACACGTTCGAGTCCATCAAAACACTGCAAATAGCTAGATGATGCATCCCGAGAATATTGTACAAGACATTACACAAAACTCGCCACATCATGGGAATCTCGGGGATTACGTTATCCACAAGTCAGATATCATAGGTACAGGAACAGCCCTGAAAATGTACGTTGTTGATAGTTCTAGCTTGGTCCACGGAGTAAACTGAGGGGCTTAATGCATGTACGGAAGAAAGAAATAAGAAGCTATCTAGAATATGCCATCACTGTGCCTCTTCAGCGCCGTCGAAAATGGCGACACCAAAGCTCCTCGTCCACATGCTGCCCTCGCTGTCCTTGACACTGATATCGAGGTAGTCGATTCCCTTCTCAGCACCAGCCGTGTACGTCGCCTTCGTCCCCTTGACACTCACCCCACCCTTATCAGCGCCCGCGACCTCAAAGGTTGGCTCCTTGAACCCCAACGCCAGAGCCGCTAGATCGATCTCGACAGCCTTGGAGGGAGAAACATAAGCGTGCGGCTCCGCCATGAAGTTGAGATACCCCTCAATCGGCGTGTACCCATCCCCGCCGCTGGAACCGTCCCACCAGTCCGCAATGCCGTCGCCGTCCGCATCCCAGCTTGCCGCGCGCTTGACCTCAGGGAAGTCCTCGAGGCCGCCGGCGTCCTTGGGATCGTCGATAAGACCCTTCTTGCCGGAGACGGAGCCGACGTAGGTGGTGGTCCCGGTGAGCGTCTCGTTGATGATGCGGGCGTCATGGGTGTCGCGGACGGGCTGGCTGACGCCCGAGTCGGAGATCACGCGCTTGTAGGCCTCGGTCGAGGACTGTGTGTCGACGTGCGGCTCGAAGAAGGGCTGCGGGAAGAACCTTTGGTAGGTGGGTGCCGGCTCGAAGGAGACCTTGGCCCAGCAGGCGATCTTGTCCGTGATGGAGGTGCCGTCGCCGGGGGGGTACTGGACTGAGTCTTGGTCGAAGACGCCGTATAGGGAGTTGCCTGCGCAGTGGTACTGCTGCATACCGGGCATGTTGTCCTCGTACTATTTGCGGTCAGCATTATGTCTGGGCAGGTACTGAGGGGGTTGGGCTTACTGTGGCCTTGAGGGTGTAGTTCAATGTGGACGATGGGCCGGGCTTGTAGTAATTTCCGACAAAGTTCACCTTCTTGGCTCCGCCGTCCGTGACGCGGGAGCCGTAGTTGTAGACGACGTTGTTGCGGATGTCTAGCTCGCCGGCGAAAGCGGCGTTGTCATCAACACCGCCACCCATACTCCAGCTGCGGCCCTCGGCGTGGGCGAGCAGGTTATGGTGGAATGAGCCGACGTCGCCGCCGATTGTGGCGCTGTAGCCGTGGGCGGTGCCGTTGGGGTAGTTCTTGTGGCCGGCGACGTTGAGAGGCTCGGAGATCATGTTGCGTTGGAAAGTGATGTTCCAGGCCGAGCGGGAGCTGAAGGCCTCGTCGATGGTCCAGCCCTAGGCGCACTCGTTAGCAGGCTAATTCGATAAGATATTTGAGTAAAATGAAGACATACCATGGAGCATCGGTCAAAAATGCAGTGGTTGGAGCCCTGCATTCCCATGCCATCGATGGTCTCGCCGGAGACCTTGCCGGGGCGGACGCGGACGTGGCGGAAGATGATGTCGGAGGCGCCGGTGAGACCGACCGGGAAACCCTGGACCACAATGCCCTTGCCGGGGGCCGTCTGGCCGGCGACGGTGAGGTACTGGTCGTTGACGGAGATGCGCGACGTGGTGGTGATGACGCCAGAGACGTCGAAGACGACGATGCGGGGTCCCTTGGCGACAGTCAGGGCGTAGCGGAGGGTTCCTTCGTCGGTCGAGTCCGCCAGGCTGGTGACCTTGACAACCTTGCCACCACGGCCGCCACGGGCGAAGCGACTGATTTCCGTGTTAATAACCCATGGGATGTTTTGAGAATGAGAGGTGACTTACCCCCAGCCCTCAGCACCGGGGAAAGCTAGATGGGCTACGCGAAACATGAAAACGCGGCCGGTGTAAGTCGTGTCCCCTGCGACGACGTCAACGCGCCAGTAGAATGTGTCGAAGGTGTTCAATCCTTTCAATACCTTAGTCCAAGTCCGCCATCTACAAGAGTCACGGAAAACATACCAGGGAGAGAGGCGCTCGTCTCAGTAATACCCTCAGCAACGCTCGTCAGGTTAGTCGCCGAAGTGCCAAGGAAGACATTATACTTGACACCCTCCGCCGATGCAGGCGCGCGCCACGAAGCCTTCACGCTCGTCTCGCTGCCGATCTCGATACGCTCATCGCGGTGCTTGGGCGTCGGGAAGCTGATCTGGTTCGCCATCGCGGGCGCATCAATCTCAATCCCGTTGATGAAGGCGCGCTGATCGGCCCCGCTGGGCGAGTAGACCACCTTCACCTCCTGACCCGCCGTCGCGACATCGAACGTCAGATACGAGGCCGCAGCCTCCCAGATGTTGTCGACGCGCACGGACTGCTTGAAGCCGGACTCTACGCTCTTGCCGTCGACCGCGATGTCGAGCGTCGCGGTCGCGTTGATGGCGTCCCAGGCGTTGTGCCACGTCAGCAGGGTGTGCGTGCCGGCGGGCAGACCCTTGATGGAGAGGGTGAGCGCCGTGCCGTCCTTGGTGGAGGTGCTGATGCCCTCGTTGACGACGCGCTCGCCGAGCGAGGAGAGGAAGCGCGTGTACTGGTACTTGTAGTAGTTGCCGGACAGCTCGGCGGTGCCGCCGGCAGCGAGGGTGAGGGAGACGTCGGCGTCGGTGATGTTGGTCACGGTGATGTTGGCGGTGGACGCGCCCGGGATGGTCCAGGTGATGTAGTCCGAGTCGATGAGGTTGCGGACGTTGGCTGGGTTGAGCTGCAGACGAATCGGGGCGACGGCGGGCAGGCCGGAGGCCGGAGCGGCGGAGGCTTCGGGGATGCGGGAGGTGACTAGCGTGGTTGGGGCCGGCGCCGACGAATTTTGAGCCGCGGAGGCGGTCGCGAGCGCGGTGGCCACCAGGGCCCTGAAGAAGCCCTTCATAATGCTTATTTACTACTTAAGGATGATAGGAAAAGACAGATGGGATGAAACGAATGGAATGCGACGAACGGCAGCAGGTTCTGAGACTGCAACGCCGAGAACGACGTGCGCACGGGGGCTATGCCAATATATAGGCGACCACCTACAGTCTATTACCGGGCATTTTCGCACTATGTTTGTGCCGAACCCACCAGTTCATTGCCCTTTCTTCCCACTGCAACATGAGCTGGTCCTGTTTCTACCCAGGGGCGTTAGTCAGCCATGTTAAGCGCAAAACACCTCTTACTCATATCCCTTTAGGGGCGGAAAATGGCTCAGCCAGGGATTATTTGTACCTCCAGGGGTAGTTGACTAATTGCGTAATTCGATTAATAATTAACTCTGCGCAAGGTATATTGCTGACAGGGGTTACCACACCCTTCTGCTACCCAAAAAATCCGGCCTGTAGTGTTGCTGTCTAGGCGTTTTCACTATGCTATTTTGCTCAGCAGTCGCCAGTATGGCAGAGGGGTATATCACACTTAATGCAGCCTTAGCGCATATAGCGCTATTCTTAGCTACTATTTCTATCTACTTGCTCTAATATAGTCCTTCTGAAACGCTTTATATAAGCATAGCAGTATTATTCCTTCTGATATTATTTAAGTTTGTGAGAAGGGGCTTCTGTATTTTAGACAGATATAAAGTAATGCTCTCTGATAGCTATAGGCTTGAATTTTGCTGTTAACTATTTATAGAGCTCTTATTAGAAGGCTGCAGAAGGCTTATTATATATAGGGTTTAAAGCTTTATAGAGTAGGTATATATTAATAAGTATAACTTCTATAGTATGAAAAAGTTAGTAAATATAGCACTAAAAGTGCTCTATAGACTTCTGATATACTTAGTAAGTAATTAAAAGCTATAAGCTGCTAGCTGCTATAATAGCAGCGTTATTTATTAATACTACTGCAATTAGCCTTATATTAGTTGCTAATATTAATGCTGTTTATACTGTAGTTATAGTTATTAATAATATTAAGCATAAGCAGGCGCTAATAAGGCATTATAGCTAGCTTGCAACCTTTCTTAGAGAACTGTAAACTTTAAGAGTTCTTTATATTAATAGATGTAAGAAGGATCTCAAAAGAGATATATACTGTTCTTGCTGAAGTTAATATAGCACTAAGTTGTTTATATACCTATAGAGTGGCAATCTCCCTGCTGTTAAACACACTGCTAATCAGAAGTATAACTGCATTATCTTTAAATGCAAACTAGCAGGTAAGGCTATTTAGCGTTAAGTAGGCAAAAAGCTAGCCTTATAGCATAAAGTTGCTCTTTTTATTGCTAGCCTGTAACTGCCTAAGTGGCTTAATAACGCTAGAGTTCAGCTGGGCAGTGCTAATAGCAGCTATAAGTGGCTGCAGTTAATATAGGTGTTGAATAAAGTTAACAGTAGTGAATAAGTTATTAGTGAAAATGTAGTAATAAGCAGTAGCCCTCTTTAGCTAGAGATAGGTAGAGGTAGATAGGCGCTATATAAGGGTGATAACAACAGCTTAAGTAGGTGCTAACTGCTTAGATATATAGGGCTTCTTAAGTACTAACTTATTAATAAGGCGTGCAAAACCCTATATTGCCTCTACTGCAGCTTAAACTGGCAGGGGCTGTAAAAGTAGGATATTAATGCTGAGAGGTCTTTTTTTAGTAGCAACAATCTTAGAGGTTAATAAAGGGTTAGTATGCATATAGAGGATCTAAGCTAGGAAGTAGCCCTATTAGGCAGCTACCTACAGCTTAAACTTAACTTTAATAGGCTTTTTTAGCATCTTAATAACATTATGAGAGCATTTCTAAAAGCATATTATATACTTATTAACAGCAATAATAGAGCTAGGGTTTTAGAGTGAGAGAGATATCTCTTAGATCTAGTCTGACTATAGCTGAATCTTATTTTAGATCTCTATAAGAGGCTTAGGCATATTAGGGTTCTATAGGCGAAAATTGCAGTAAAAACTGATAAAACAGTCCTTTAAGATATAGTTAGTAAGATTATAGTAAGGCCTCTGCAGCGCAGTAGACTAGTAGTGATCCTACTAAGCAGCAAAGTGTATTAATAAGTAGATGAAGCAGGTAAGAAAGATATAGACCTCAGCAGAGCTAGTAATAAATGCTTTATTAAAGCGCAACACCTTCTTTTTAAGGCTTTAGTGAGGGCTGCTAGCGCTAACTTAATATAAAAAAAACTGCTGATTAGTCTACTTAGCTTAGTTAGCAATAAGGTTAATAGGCATAAAGCGTAGGAAAATATTAAAGGCTAACTTGCTGTTAAGGCGTATAGAGGTTGCAGTATAATTAGTAGAGTGAAGTTTATAAAAAGAGGGGTAATAATATACCTCTAGTATGCTGCTGTTAAGCTATACTTTTAGTAGCTACTGTAGCATCAGCTTAAAGCTAAAGTTGTTCTTATATAATAGTACTAACTGTAAGGGACTGGGCACACAGAGCAGCAATGCTGGGGACGACCTGGCTAATGAAGGCTGAAGGTATAGAGACATCTGTAGGCCTAGGGCATAGAACCCTCTACAGCGAGAACTCAGTAAGGATTTGCTGAAGGTTAGAAAAAGAGGATCTTAAAAGAAGCAAGCAAAAGTAGCGCAGCAATATTATACCTACTTTTTAGATATTTCTTCTATCAGTTTGACCTAACTATAGCTTATAGCTTCTAAATATCTTTATAATTCTTTTGCTTCTACCTTAATTTAAAAAGGTTAGTAATAATAATAGTATTATATATCTAAGCAATACTTACTAATTAGGCTAAAAAACTTATACTTAATGTTTACTAAGCATAAAGTAAAACAGCCTATATAAACCTATATAGAGAAGATAACTTTAGCAAATAATTAGAGAATAATGCAAATTAATAAAAAGAAGTAAGAAGCTATGCTTTAAGTAAGGCTGGAGGCCCTAAAGAGGATAAGCTACCTGCACTGAACGCTTGCCATTTAGGCAATAAGCATATGCAGGAAGATAGAGACTATAAGACCCCCCCCTATAGATTAGACAAGCTATAGGGCTAGACATCTATAGCTGCAGCCAACAGGTCAGCCTAAGCTAGAGAGCTAGAAGAAGCAACCAGCTAAATGTTGATGCAATAAATAATTGCTATAATAGCCAGCCAGCAAGAGCTAATTGCTGCTGCACTAAATAACTAAATGCCTGCTGAATAATCACCTAAGGTTTTTAAGAAACCTTCAAACTATAACATAGCCTACCTCACTAGTAAGTCTATAAGTGTGATGAGGGAAGATTAGCTTGTTATAATAGAGGAAGCTTATAAACATCATTCTAGCTGCTCTAATAGCTAATATATCTAGTAAGCTGTAAATATAATAGAGTATATCTTATAAATAGAATAACAAATATATCAGCAAACATTTATAGACACCTTAGAGAGAGAGGTTAACCTAAGATAGGAAGACTTTAGAATCTTTATAAGAAGGCAGCATATTACGCTTGAACTCTAAGAATAGAACTACTGCAATACTTTAAGGTGATATTATCAGAAAGATAATAAGAAGCTAATTATATATTAAGCTTAATAGGAGTCTATTAACTAAGCCTTTAGCAAGCTGAATATAGGCAATATAAAGGTATACGCCTTCTTTTAGGGCCTTATAAGGACCTTAAAGGATAAACTATTTAAATAAGATATTAATTATACTGATATATACACTATTACTCTATATATTTAGAGGTTATAGGAGATTATAGAAGGGAGGTGTGTGGGAAGAACTGCTAGACGTTCTAAGTTATATAAGTAACTGCATTTAAGCTTCTTAGACCACCTTTATAAGAGCAGTTTGCAGCCTTTTAGGTTGTTAGACTAAAGGGATTGCTATCTAGAGACTCCATCCTAAAATAACTGCTTAATAAACATCTATATAACACCTAGCTTTAATAGTAAACCTCTTAATTTTTAGAGACCTTAATATTATAACTGCAAAAAGTATAGGCATATTTCCTCTAACTGCACTAAGAACTAGATGCAGCCAGCAGACAGCAATTAGAACCTTAACCTAAGATAGAGTGGGATTAATATGATTTTAATACTTTATATAACTAATGCTGAAGACTTAAGAAATAAGTAGGTGTAGAAGCAACCTTAAGGAGCATTATGCTAGAAATTACTTTAGTTCTAATAGAACAAACTGTTAAAAGATAAGTGCTAGCACTCTAAGTAGCTAGCAAAGTTAAACTAGAAGTTAATATAGACATTTATGCAGCAGTAGATATTATATAAGAAGACCTTATTGAAAAACTTCAATTAAAGGAAGCTATAAGCGTTGCAGCTTTTAAATTAGTAGACTTCTAAAGAAAGCTTATATTTGCTGGAAAGGTTTATTAGCTTATATTCTTCTTTATAGATAGTTGAGGATATCTACAGAAGATTTGCTAAGCTTTTATTGCAAGCCTCTACCTTGAAGAAGCAGGAGATATTCTCTTATCTAACAATTTAATAGGGTGGGAAGGTATTTATATTAATATTTATATATATATCTGGTTATATAAATACTTCTTGCTTGCTGAGCTAGAGGTAATTATTTAGGAAATTATAGAGAATGGCTAATAAGCTTATGTTATATATCTAATAGGCATCTTAGCTTCTGATGAGAAGGATATTAAAACCTTAAGTGAATGCTTGCTGAGTGAAAGCTGAAAAAAAGAAGTCTCTAAGGAATTTTAAGACTTTATTAACATTTTTAATAAAAAAAATGCAAAGAAAGTTCTTAAGCTGAAGGGAGTAGTATATTATATTGAACTGAAACCTAGCAAGAAACCCCTATATAAGCCTATATACCCTATATCAGCAGAATAACTTTAAATGCTTACTAAATATATTTAAGAAATAGAGGCAACAGGCTGTATATGCTGTTTAACTAGCTCTATAAGAGTATTTATGCTATTTATACCTAAGAAGGATAGAAGTTTATAATTATATATAGATTACAGAGGACTAAATGAAATTATAGTAAAAAACTGTTATCTTCTGCTACTAATTAGCAAGCTTTTAGATAGGCTTGCTAGCGCAAAGTTTATTTCAAAAATTGATTTAAGTGAAATATATTATTATATTATAATTAATAAGGCAGATAGATAGAAAACTGCATTTAGAATAAGATATAAGCATTTTGAATATATAGTGATGCTATTTAGGCTTACTAACACTTCTATAACTTTTCAGGCATATATCTACTAAGCGCTTATTAACCTCTTAGATATCTGCTGTGTTATATACCTAGATAATATTTTTATCTACTTAGATATAAGAGAGCAGTATATTAAAAACCTCTATACTGTCTTATACTGCCTAAAGGCTGCTAAGCTGTTTGTAAAACTAAAGAAATATAATTTTTATCAGATAGAAGTAGACTTCCTAAAGTTTTATATTACTTAAGATAGTATAGAGATAGACCTAAAGTAAGTCTAAGCAGTTACTAAATAGCTAATACTAAAGTCTTTTAGAGATATATAAGTATTCTTAAGATTTTATAACTTCTATTATAAGTTTATTATAAGATATTCTTATATTGCTACTTTTATAAATAGCATACTTAAAGGAAGCTAAAACAGCATAAAGTTAGAAGCTTTTATCTAGATAAAGGAGATATAGACTGCATTTAAGACGCTTTAGAGAGCATTTACTGAAGCCTTAATACTAAGATATTATAACTTAATACTAGAAATAAGAGTTAAGACTGATATATCTATTTAAGCAGCATTTAGCATACTTTTATAGAAATATAGCATAGTCTAGCATTTAGTAGCCTTCTAGTTAAGGAAGCTTTCAGACATAGAGAGATGCTAGGCTATAGGGCAGCAAGAGCTCCTAGCAATTATAGAAAGTCTAAATTATTAGGCTTAATATCTATAAGGACTCCTTAAGAAGTTCCTAATCCTCACAAACTATATAGCGCTAAAAAAAGTGCTTACTGCATTTATATAGGATATTTGCAGAAGGCTTACCTGATAGGTTTATTGCCTATTTATATTCAATTTCAAAATTTAATATAGGTTAGAGGTTATAAATCTAGTAGATAGACTGTTATAACGCTCTAATTATATAGTAGAAGATATAAAAGTAGATAATATGCTTCCCACTCTTAGAAAAAAGCTTAAGCTTATTAGCTAGCTTTTAGCAATAAATTGCTAATATATTATTAAGCTTAAAGAGACTATAGCTACTATGAAAACTTATATCTAAGCTGTCTAGCAAAGTATATAAGAACCTTGCTAGAAGGCTAGCTCTAAGGTTGAGGGATCTTTACCCTTAAGTTAGCACTACCTTATAGAGAGAACTAATAATCTATTGCGTTAAAGTATATATATTAGCACTATCACCTGCTTAAAATTATATATAAATGCTATACTAACTGCTCTATAAGAGATTAGTAATATATCAGAAGACTTAGAGAAAGCTGAAGTTACTATGCTGGAACAGTATATCTTATATACTATAATAAGAGAGCTTATTTAAAATAAAACAGCTTATATATTATAACTAAGTGCAGATCTTAAACAGACAGTTAGAGAACTGCAGGCTAAAGACCACTTCTATAGAGATCTTATAGCTAAGGTTTACTGAAATGCTAAAGAATACTAAAAATACTAACTTAATAAGAATAATATCCTTTAGTTTAAAAGAAGACTTATTATCCTAAAAGAAAGATCCCTCTGCTATAAAATCCTAAGAAACCACTATAATATATTTAGATTAAGGTATATAGAGGTAAATAAGACAGTTAAACTGATCTTATAAAAGTTTTATTAGCTATATCTGATAGAAGATATATAGCAATATATTGCTAAATGCCTACACTACTAGGAGGTATATATACTATAGTATAAACTATATAGACTGCTGCAAATATTAGAACTACCAGCATACCTATTCTAACAGATTTCTCTAAACTTCTTAACTAACTTACTAGAAAGTTGCTAAAATAATAGAATTATTTATAATATAATCTTAGTAGTTATATATAGAATAACTAAGGTAGTCTAATTCTTAGTAACAACTAAGTAACTAGATATTATAAGCTTAGTGAGGATTTTATACTAAGAGATTAAATGCTAGTATAGTATGCCTAAAGCTATTATCAGCAACAGAGACAAACTGATCACCAGTTAGTTCTAGTGAGATTAGACTAAGGCTTAAGATATAGAAGAGTGCATCTCTACAGCATAGCATTTATAAATAGATAATTAAACAGAAAGAATATATTAGACTTTAACTATATATCTCTTAAAGTTTAATAAAGGTCTGTGCAATTAATAGGTAATACAGCTAGTTAAAGCTAAGTTCTTATATAATAATAGCAAATATACTACTATTAGCATATTGCTATTTAAAGCCTTTATAAGATACTACCTAAGAATAATTAACTATTGCTTACTATATATCAACCTTAAGACCTAAGGGGTTAAAAAAAAACTTAAGAAGCTGATAGAGGTTTGCTAAAAAATAGCTGAGAATTAGCAATATATAACTAAAATATAAGCTAAAAATATAAATATTAGAAGAAAAGTATAATTATATAATATTAGAGATATTATAAGACTTTTAACTAAGAACTTTTGTTTTATAAAAAGTTAGCAAAAGCTTACTTTGCAATTTATTCCTATATTAGTTATAAAAGTTATAAGCTTTAATACCTATAAAGTACAGCTTCTAGAGAAGTATAATTAGATATATAATATCTTCTCTATTATACTACTAGAGCTGTAGCATAGCTAAAAGTTTGCTAAAAGACTGCTCTCAGATTTAAAAGAAGACCTTAAAGAATAGGAGGTTAAAGATATTATATTGTGAAGGGAAGCGCCAGAGGGCCCCCTATATCTAGTTAAGTGGAAAGGCTAGCTAGTAGAATATAACACCTAAAAGCCTAAAGAACACTTAGCAAATATTCTATAAATTCTTATAAAATTTAAGAAGTAGTAGCATAAGTTGTATTATAAATAGAATAATAAGTAGTATAGAGAAAATAAGAAAAGTTAATTAACTGTAAGACAGCTAAAATGCTAGCAAAAACTCCTTGAACCTCCTATAAAAGCAATATAAAACTATAAATATCTAACTAAAAACATCTTATAGAAATCTATTATGCTTCTATTAAAGTTTTACTAATAATACTACTTCTTATTTTTTTCACTATCTTTATTATTATTATCTTCATCTTTATCTTCTTCTTCTTCTTCTTCTTCATCCTCAGCTTTATTCTTATTATCTTTATTCTTACTGTTATTACTGTTGCCAGTTATGCTGCTATTCCTATCCTACAGATTGTTACTAAGCCTATTAAAGTTGCTGTTATTGCTATCCCTCTTATTAGAAGAATCATCTTTATTGTTAATATTAACTAAGTTTTAGCAAACTGCTGCTAAATACTTACTGATATCTTTATAAGAATTAAGGTGGGGTGTAAGACTACTACTAACAGTTTTAAAGATTGCAATTAAGGTATAGCAATAAGCATTATAAAGTATATAGGTATTTTGAATTTTTAAAAGATCTTATAAAAGAAGTGTAGCTATATAAGGATTGCTCTTTAAGAGATATATTGCTAAGATGTTAGTAAGCTTATTAAAGAAGTCAGCTTATTTGAAGATATAGATCTTATTATATAAGTAGAAAGAAAGAGTACTTTCAATCTGCCTTACAATCTTATCTATCTTATCCTAGTCCTTAGCTTAGCAAGCTAGCTGCAAACACCTATTAGTATAAAAATAAAGATAAAGCAGACTATAGAATAAAACTTATATCTAAGGATATTTAGAGTTACACCTGCATATAAGCAGCAGCATTCTCTTTAACACCTATAGCTACTAATTAATTATTATAATTCTTAGTGTTCTACTAAAGGCTAGTAAGGTTTACTAACTACTTATAGAGACTTTAGAGAAGCATCTAACCTTTTTTGATTGCAGTGAAGATATAATAAATCTTATGCTAATAGTAATAACCAGCTTTAATCTAATAGATATAACATTTAATTTAGTTTTAATAGTAGCAAACAGTTAGGATAAAGCAGGAAGGAATCTAGAAGTGAAACAGTTAGTCTATACCTTCTCCAAATAATTACTAAACTTACTCTGCAGCACTTAATATTATGCAACTAGCATAACTTGCATATATAATCTCTATTACAGGCGTAAGTGTAAATAACTTTGCTGCTCTTATGAAGCTATAACATACAGCTAATGCAAGGCTTGCTGCTATTAGATTAGTTGCACTAGCATATGCTATCACTAAGCTTAGAATTATTAGAACTATACTTAGCAAGAATTTAAGTAATAAAACTTTTTGTATTTATAATATTAGTTATAGAAGTATTATAAAGTAGTAAAATGTCTGTGAAGGGTTTGTAGAGGCTTAGTGAAGCTTATATAATGTGAAGATGCAGGAGGATGTATTGTTATGAGGAAAAGAAGAACTAGACTGAAGTAGAGAAAAGCTGTTACTTTATAGATAATTATAAAGCTTTATTAAACAGTTGCAGAGGTAGATATAATGTTAGATAAAGTGAATAACAGTTATTCACTATAGTAGGCGCTACTAAAGGTGAAAAGGTAGATATAGTAAATTAATAACAGCAGTTGCTATCTAATTTGATTAACAGCTTTATAATATATCTATTTAGAAGGGGGATAATAGGATGAAAAATAAAGCTATTATAAAGAACATTATAAGGATATTATGTTAGGAAACCTTACTGAACAAAAAGTAAATTTGCAGAGAATAAAAGTAATAAAACACCTAAATAACTATATTTACTAAAGAAAAGAATAAATATCACTTTCTTTAAAGATAACTAACAAAAAGGTCTGAAATAAAAAGACCTATATATAGCCTAAAGGATCCTAATTAATAATAACTATAATAATAACAGCTTAAATAGATAATAAAGCTTTTGCTGAACATATAATAGCTACTTACTGTGCTGGACAACAGAGAAAGATGATAGGGGCTGCTCTAGATGACAGAAGAAGATTGCTGCAGCCACCTCAAACTGGAGGCTAACTATATAGTAGAGACTACTATAACTAAAAAGAAGATAATTATAAAGGACTAAGTATATAGAGCAGCAATGCTGAGGACAACCCAGCTAATAAAGGCTGAAGGTATAAAGACGCCTGTAGGCCTAGGGCATAAAACCCTCCACAGCGAGAACTTAGCGAGAACTTGCTGAAGGTTAGAAAAAGGGGATCTTAGAAGAAGCAAGCAAAAGTAGCGCAGCAATACTATACCTACCTTTTAGGTGCTTCTTCTATTAGTTTGACCTAACTGTGGCCTGTAGCCTCTAAATACCTTTACACTAACCTTAAAAGGGGCTGTAAAGCTAGCTGTAAGGCTGGCTGCAATAAAGGCTGTAATATAGAAGTTAACTGCAAAAAATCTTATTCTAAGCAAAAATTAGCTATAGAAATAATAGAAATACTAAAAAAAAGCACTCACTATTATCTTTATTATCTTCAGCTTCTTCTATAAGGTTTAATTTATTATCAGAAGCTTTATTATTATTATTATAGATTAGTAGAGGAGGTAGGTTGAGGAGGGTGTTATTTAGAGTAAGTAGAGGAAGAGGGCTAAAGTGGCTGAGGTTAAGTTGCAAAGAAGAGCTTATTGCAACTAATTAACATACTAGCTAAAATCTAATACGTCTGATTAGCTAGAAAGTTATTAAGTGGGGCGATAAAGATTAGCGTTATTAATTAAGGAGATTATAGCTTAAGTTGCGAAATGCTTCCTTTTTGCTTCTGTAGTTAATTGAAAATTTAACTACAATCAGTAAATAAAGAAAAAGACTAAAAAAATGATTGCTATGTTAATCTGTATAAGAATATCGCTTTTTTTTTATTGGCTGATTTGTGGCTGATTATTGCGAGAGTTTCAAAAAATTCTATAAACATTTTAACCTCCTGTAAGTAGTCAAAAGTCACAAAAAAGAGTACAGTTAAGCTATTTTCTGCCCTTAAAGGGATAGGGGGCGAAAAAACAGGGTTTCTACGCAAAAAAGGGGGTTTCCACCTAGTTGCATAAAAGTTACGTTTTTAACTTTTTGCTACTAAAATATAACTTTTTTGAGACTATGCTATAACTTAAAACTACCTTTTTTTTAATTATTACTTTTAAGTTTTACTATTAAAATATTTTGTTAGAGTGATGCTAACTTAATATCTACTAAACAGACTATATAGATATTATATACTTTATATTAATAAGCCTTTTAGCTAGAGCGCTTAAAGAAGCTTCTAGCTGCTATACTGTTAATATAAGCTATTGCTACTAACTATAAGATATTTTATATAGCAGTAAGAAAGCATCTAAAGGCTTTTAAGGCTAGCTATAACTTCTCTATGCTGCCTTAAGAGAGTAGCTAGCTAAAGGTGTTAATAGAAGCTGAAGATTTAGCTTTAGCAGTATTTATAATATAGCTTAATGCTGCTAGCTTTTTAGTAACCTCTCTTATTATTAAAGAGATAGCTAATACTTTTTAAGCTAGCTAAAGTATAAGCTTAGTTTTAGAGCATTTTATGAGGTTTTAAAAAGCTGATCACTTAGAGTTTTAAAAGGAATTAAAGATTAAACTGTTAATATATAACGTCTTATTATAATAATAATAACAATATAATAATATTTTACTTACTTAAATATTCTATATAAAATAAATAAATAGACTTTTATATATATAACTTTATATAAAAGTGTTTAGTTTATTATAACCTATAACTTTATAAATGCTTATGTAATCCCTTATATTATATAATCCTACTTATATAATTAAGAGCTTTACAGCTTATATTTCAGATTATCTTTCTCCTCCTTTTTCCCTACCTTAAGATGCAACCTGCTAATAACATCAACTAGAATCATTATAATACATTCCTTCTCTATTAATTATCTATATAAATAAATGCTTATAAATGCTGAGGATTATCATATTTTATCATAATATATCTCTATCTATAACTTTATACTATATAGGCGTATATACTACGCCTCTGAATACTCTTATACTTATGCTAATAGGTTATAAGCCTAGCTCAGAGATTACTTTAGTTCTTATTACTTCTTTACTTTTACCTTACCTCCTTATTAAGCTTTATCTATATATAAAAGCTATATATACTGAAAAACACTCCTTTAAACGATTTTCTATTTATACTACCTTTGCAGAATCAGATATACTAGCTAGACTAGTAGTTTGGTTCTATGAGATATACCTTCTTTAAATCTATATAACTAATCCTATATAAATCAACTATACCTCTATTAATCCTTCCTTAAGCAGACAGTCTCTTGCTACTGCTTTATTCAATCTATATCCTTCAGATTATCTATTCAAACTATCTTCTAGTCTACTATTAATCTGGTTTAAACCTATACTTACAGCCTAACAGACTTCTTTTCAACTGATTTATTATATAGAATACTTATCTCCTCAGTCAGACTTTAGTCTAACTGAAGAAGATATTAATTAAAGAGAAGGTTATAAGGAAAAAACTCCTCTTTTTTTTATAGTTAAACTTTAGACCTCTAGGTTTATAACTGTTATATAATGTTGCTGTATAAACTACTATACTATACGTTAATAGCTTTTGTAGTTATATAACCTCACTGTTGTTTAATCCTCATAAGGCTTGCAACTATGCACTGCATCCTATAAGGCAATAATAGCTAACTTTAAGGTTGATATGCCTAAGCTTATAGGCTCTGAGAATTATAAGGTATAGGCTATACGTTTTAAAGCCTTCCTTATAAGTAAAGATATAACTATAGATTTAACTAAACCTAAATCTGATATTAATATAGATAAAGGTAATAAGGCTTTAAGCTATATATAATTACTCTGTAAAGATAGTCCTTTAAGAGTAATTAAGGACGATAATAATGCTTTTAAAGCATAGGATTGCTTTAAACAGCTATATAAGCCTATAGGTTTTATAAATAAGTTTTTAATCTATAAAGAGTTTTTTAATACTTCCTTAGATAACTTTAATTCTATAGAAGATTATATTAATAAAATAAAAGAACTTATGGATAATTTATCTTATAACCAGCTAAAACTATCTGATCAAGTAGTTATAGCTTATATACTTAATAGTCTAAATGAGACTTATGAGGCTTTTATAACCTCTATAACTCAGTCTCTTAGGACTAACCTTACTGCTTATAACCTTAACTCTTTATATGCTAGTCTTTTAGATAAGTATAAGAGAAAAGGAGGCAAAGAAGTAGTTAATAATACTACTAAGGGTAATAATAAGTATAATAAAAAACAAAATAAAAACCAGGAAAATAAAAATAAAAATAATAAAAAGAAGGATAATAATAAAATATCTAAAAAACCTTAGAAAAAACAGAAAGGTTTATACTGCAAAAATTGCAAGAAAACAAACCATTCTGAAGAAAATTGCGCTTTCTTACATCCTGAAAAAGCACCTAGTTAGTGGAAAAAACCTACTAATACTACTGCTAATAAGGAAAAAGAGAAAGAAGTAGTTAATATAACTACTGCTAGCAATATTACCCCTTATATATCTTTAAATAATCCTAATTCTATAGAATTAATAGATTTATCTTCTGAAAAAGAAGAAGAAGATATTATTTTTGAAAATATAGGTTATACTACTACTCCTCCTTATTATATAAATAAAAATACTAATAATCCTTCCTTAGGTTATTTAATTAACCAATCTGTTATTAAGGAATAAGGAAAAGCAAGAAGTTTTAACTAAATTGAAAAAACAGTTGATTTTTATATTAATACTGCTGCTACTATACATATAGTTAAAAATCACACTCTTTTAGCAAATAAAATAAAAATAAATAAACCTATTAAATGGGGAGAAGCAAAAAGTCTTACTTCTTTACTAAAAGGTGATTTAATTATATATCCTAATAATAATAAAATAATATTAAAAGATGTTTATTATATACCAGAACTAGGTATTAATTTACTTAGTCAATCTAAGTTAGATTTATTAGATATTGCTTCTATTATATAGAAACAACCTATTTTATATAATATAAAGAAAGATTGTATTATTGCTATAGGGGCAAAATGAAATAATTTATATTTCTTCTAATTTCCTACCAATAATAACAATAACTATATATATAATACTATAACTAATAAAAATATAAATAATAATAATAATAATAGCCTCTAACTCTAGCACTAACGTTTTAGTCATATTCATATATAAAGTCTTTTAAAAATAAAAGATAATACAATTTCAGATATAAATATAAATAATATAAATATAAATAATAATAATAAATTACTACCTTGCAAAGCCTGTTTTGAAGGCAAATTTGTAACTAAGGTTAGTAAATCACAGGTTTATAATAAAAATTTAGATTATTTAGATTATATAGCTTCAGATTTATATAAGCCTATAACGCCTACTACTTATGATAAATATAATTTATTTATTATCTTTATAGATAAATTTACCCGATTCGTCTGGGGAAAATTACTTAAAGATAAAACTGAAGAAACTATAAGTAATACTTTTCTTGAATTTCAAGCAGAAGTAAATAATAATAATAATAATAAAAGAATAAAAGAAATCTCTACTAATGGAGGTAAAGAATTTTCTAATAAACATATTAAGACTATATATCTTAATAGTGGGATTATCTATAATATAAGACCTCCTTATATATATAAACCTAACAGACTTATAGAGCATACTATATGCACTATAGTTAATAAAATAAGAATAATACTATATAACTTAGGTTTACTACACTACTTATAAGGTGAAGCTTTTTATGCTACTCTTTATATGCATAATAGGACTCTATATTCCTCTATTAATTATATAACGCCTTATAAATTAAAAAATAAAATAAAACCTAATATAAATAATATTAAGGTGTAGGGTAGCTTATGCTACTATAAGAATAAAGATCTTAAAATTAAAAAATTAGACATAAGAGCATATTAAGGTTTTATAATTAATTATAGATCTAATAGGTATAAAATCTAGGATATGTAACTAAAGAGAGCTTTATAGTCTTATGACGTTGAAATCTTAGAGAATACTTTTATTTCTCATTATAAAGAGCTTCCTATAAGCATAAATACCTGCTTTAAGGATACTAATAGTAGTACTATGCCTAACAACAATAGACAGAGTACTGCCTAATATAATCCACAAAGAGATATATCTAGTTAATCTATCTCTTATAGTAATAAAAGTATTGCTATAAATAGCAATAATATTACTAAAGATTCTGCTCTTAAGAATCTAAGTGATGAGACTAGTATTAATATTAATAAAAATAATAATAATATTAATAAAAATAATATTAATACTAGCAATAACAATTATAGTACTATATCTTATAATAATAGTTATAGTACTAATACTAATATGAGTATGACGAACAATAATAGTAAGAAAACTATTAGTATTAATAATAGAGAAATAAATACTAATAAATCTAAGTTTTTTATAGAAATCCCCTCTATAACAGACAAAGCTAAAAAAGACTACCTATAGGTTAATAATACAGTCAAAAATGATATTTTTGACGAAAGTGTACTATTATTTATCTTAGAAGACTGCTCAGTCCTAAGAAATTATAAAATAAATAATAATAATATTATAACTGATAATAATAAAGCTTCATATATACTATCAGTTATTACATTAGACGAGCCCTCTAATATTAAGCAAGCCTTAAATTCTCCTTATAAAGATAATTAGATTCAGGCTATACAATTAGAGATAAGTCAAATAGAAGATATTAATACTTAGAAAATTATATAAATACCTAATAATATTCATCTATTAGGCGGTAGATAGGTATATACTATGAAATTAAAAGATAAAATAAATAATACCTATAAATATAAAGCAAGATAGGTAGCTCAAGGTTTTAATTAATATATTAGTATTGATTATTTAGAAACTTTTTCTACTACTTATAGACCTGAGAGCTATAGATTTATAGTAATTTTTGCTATAAAAGAAAGCTGGATTTTATTACAATATGATGTAACTACAGCTTTTATTTATACAGATATAGATATAGATATTTATACTGCTATACCTGCTGGTTTTATTTATAATAAAACCACTGGTAAATTAGAATTTAATCCTAATTATAACTATAAATCAAAAAATAATAAATATTGCTGTAAGCTTATTAAAGCTTTATATGGTTTAAAACAAAGTCTTAGACTATAGTATAACCATTTAAAAGGAATATTATTAAAATTAGGATTTATTGTTTCACCTTATGATGAAGCAGTATATATATTAAATAAAAATAAATATAAAGCTATAATATATTGCTATGTGGATGATATATTACTAGCAGCTAATAATACTGCTACTAGTGATTATATATATAATAATTTAAGGCAATATATAAAAATTCAACTATTAAGGGAGCCTAATATATTTTTAGGTTGTGAGTTTGATATAAATAGGCAAAATAAGTCTATTTTTATACATCAAACGAAATATACACAAAAGATATTAAATAAATATAATAAAACTAATATAAACCTATTAATAACACCTATAAAAGATAATATAAAAATGCATATAAACAAAAGTTATGCAACTAAAGAAGAAATATTACAATTTCAACAGCAAATTGGAGCTTTGCTATATCTAGCTTTAAAAACTAGATTTAATATAGCTCTTGCAGTTAATATCTTATCAAAATATACTATAAACCCTTCTAAAGAGCATTTCTCTGCTTTAGACTATTTATAGGGTTATTTAAATAAATATCCTAATAAAGGGATTTATTATAACTGTAATAATAATATAATTTAGGATTTAATAGGTTATTCAGACTCTAATTAGGCTGGAGACCTAGATGATAGAAAATCTACATCAGCTTATATATTTTGCTAGGGCTTATATAATATAATATCTTATAGCTTTATAAAGCAAAAAACAGTAGCTTTATCTACTTGTGAAGCTGAATATATGGCTTTAACTGAATCTGTTAAAGAAGCTATTTATCTATATAATACCTATAATTTTAATCTTAAAAATCTAGGATTTAAATTAATAAATAAGCCTAAAATATTTATAGATAATATTGCAGCTAAAAAACTAGCTGAAAATCCTGAATTTCATAAAAAATCTAAGCATATTGATATAAGATATCATTTTGCTAGAGACTCTTTATTAAATAAAGATATAATGTTATTTCACATTAATACTAAATCTAATATTGCTGATATTTTAACTAAGCCTTTAGGCAAAGTTATATTTTTCACATTATTATGTATTATTTATAGTAATAATAATAAATATAAATAATAATAATAATAATAATAATAATAATAATAATAATAATAATAATAATAATAATAATAATAATAATAATAATAATAATAATAATAATAATAATAATAATAATAATAATAATAATAATAATAATAATAATAATAATAATAATAATAATAATAATAATAATAATAATAATAATAATAATAATAATAATAATAATAATAATAATAATAATAATAATAATAATAATATTACTGAAATAACATACTAGTTTTTCTCTTAAAACTTTTACCTATAAGGTTATTTTATAAGAGTTTTTTAACTAGTTATAAACATATTATACAATATAGGAATATTTTTCTTATTTTTCCCACTAGGTTTTTGAGTTTTTATACCTATAACGTATATATATGTTAAGTGAGTAAGCTATATACCCTTAAATCAACCGTATATACCTTAAGGGGGGATGTTAACATATAACGTCTTATTATAATAATAATAACAATATAATAATATTTTACTTATTTAAATATTTTATATAAAATAAATAAATAGACTTTTATATATGTAACCTTATATAAAAGTGTTTAGTTTATTATAACCTATAACTTTATAAATGCTTACATAATCCCTTATATTATGTAATCCTACTTATATAATTAAGAGCTTTACAGCTTATATTTCAGGTTATCTTTCCCCTCCTTTTTCCCTACCTTAGGATGCAACCTGCCAACAACATCAACCAGAATCATCATAATATATTCCTTCTCTATCAATTATCTATACAAATAAATGCCCATAAATGCTGAGGATTATCACATTTTATCATAACATATCTCCATCTATAACCCTATACTATATAGGCGCATATACTACGCCTCTGAATACTCTTATACCTGTGCTAATATAAACCTATTGAGATTTACTAAAAAGATGCTAAGTTTAACTTAGTGCTAATCTAGCATTTTTTTAATTAATATAAAGCTGTAGTCTGAGATTATAAACTTAAGCCTTTTAAGATATAGAACACTGCAACTTTTGCAGAAATTAAAAAGCATTATAAAAGGTAAGTAATAGAGGCCTTACAGAAGAAGCTTAAGTAGCAATATATTGCTATAAAAAAGAGGCTTAGCAGTAAGAAAAGTAAGTATATATAGAGTATAATGCTATAAAGTATCAGAGGTTGTCCAAAAAATACAATATAAATACATCCCCTCATAAGGTTAAATCTACTAAAGTAAGTATTTTTAAGCAATTAGTATAGCTATTATAAAAAGTAAATATACTATAATTATCTATGAAAAAAGCGCTATTTTTAGCAGTAGGACCCACTTTTATAGCCCTTAGTTTACTATAGTTATTACTGCTTATATAATAAAAGCACTAACATTTTCCTTCTCAAGTTAAATACAATACACTAAAAATACAGACCCACTTTTAAATATATATAAAATAGTTTATTTAATAATATTACGTAATAACCTATATAAACCCTGTATTTTTTGCTTTATTATAGCTATATATCTAAAAATAATATTAAAAACTATTAAATTTAATTAAAAATAGATATTTTTATAAAAAATACAAAAATACAATGTATTTTCTGTATTGTATTTTTTCCAACCTCTGTAAAGTATTAATAGATTAATAGGCGTATAAAGAGATTAAATTTTAAGCAGTAGCTTACTTATATTAGTAAAATTTATAACTATATAGCATTTAATCTAAAAGATTTATAATAGTTTAAGCTATTTAAGCTGAAGTAGCAAATTAATTTTAACTTTATATTACTATTAAAAGAAGCTTAAGATTATATTAAATATATAGTAAAACCTCTTAGTTACCTTAATATTAAAAAGTTATTTAGTGATATAAATAATAATAATAACTTTAACCTAAAAGTTAATAATAATATTAATAACCTTATTAATAAAAATAGCAATAATACTATAATAAATATTAAATTAGTTAGCTAGTTTAGAGATATTAATAATAATATTAATATTAGCAAGCTTAAATTGCCACTATTGCTAGCACTAGCTGCTATATTTAACACTATATTAATACTAATACTACAGCTAAAGCATTAAGCAATTTATTATATTATAAAAGAAGGTTTTAATAACTTCTATATTTAAAATACTATAGAAAGTAACCTTTTACTAATACCTCTATTAATATAGATATTAAAGAAGTATAAATATATTATTAATAATATAAAAAGTAATAATATAATAATCTTTTATAGCTTATTTATATTTATATAATATATATAGATATTATATATATAGCTAGATAGCTCTATTTAAGAGCAATATAACAATATAATTTTTATTATTATATAATATAGTTAAAGCTGAAAATTATATTGCGAAAAGTTATTAATTTAGTGGGTTAATATAGAAAAATGCCACTTTTGGTGATGTAGGTGGAAACCCCCTTTTTAGCGTGGAAACCCTGTTTTTTCGCCCCCTACGTGAGTAGGGGGTCTAGCGTTAGCCTGCCACACGCTTTGACCCCTGGGTACATGCTTTTCGAGGTGTGGTGCACCTCAATCCCAGTTTGAAAGGCAATTAGATGGAGGAGGTGGGCGGCCGCTAAAAATGAGGCGATGACGCTAGACGGTTCCTGGACGAGCCGGGGGATAAATCCGGCGCCCACCGGTTGCCCATTTTCCACGAGTAGGGATCAGGGTGTCCCCCGCAATGGGACCTGGGTTGCATCACGGGCCAAAAATGGTGCTGGATTAACCAAAAAGTGGCCGTTGTGAAGTCAGCGACTGCGGAGACCTTGCATGAGGGCTTGGCGGGGAGGAGGAAGGTGTTTAGGCTTGATGAGGCAGCTCAACTCAGGCATCCGTCAAGTACTGCGCATATCATCCCAAATGGATGCCAAGAGTTGAAATTGCCCAGGGGCTCGTGAGCGTGGGGACTGGGCGACCGATCTGCGGCCCCTTGAATGTGACAGGATTGGCGAGTTGCCCTTTGTGGACTTTTCTGGAGGGCGGCGCTCGGGCAGTTGTGAAGGTTAGATGAGTTTGGGTATGATTACGGCTGTGAATAATATCCACATCGAACTGGCTGCCTGTTCATCTAATTCAAGGACATGCTCTTAGAGGATCCTCTTCACCAACAGACCCGGAGTTTAAGTATTTGGCTCATGACTTGAAGTCCAGCATATGGTTCTCGCACTTACAAGTTGAACGGTAAAACTCACTTAAGATTTTAGGATTTGCGCTGCCAGGATGTTTCGCCT
Organism: Colletotrichum horii; assembly: GCA_027406005.1. NCBI lineage: Eukaryota > Fungi > Ascomycota > Sordariomycetes > Glomerellales > Glomerellaceae > Colletotrichum > Colletotrichum horii. The sequence continues at coordinate 1,934,740 of JANVYB010000001.1, read as the reverse complement.
AACAAGAGCTTTGCAGTTCATTCGAACTCCTGTCGCTGGAAATAAGCACTCCTTCGTCACAGAAATATCGTAAAATTGCCAAAGATGGTCGAGCAGGTTTAGGCTGGATTAAAGGTTCGCAGCATCGCCTTTCCGTGTACCGTACCCGCCATTGTTGACGTGAATGACGACTGGCATGAGACTCCGGCCCCAAAACCGTACCCTTGACTCTGATGGGGACACTGAAACACGACAAGAGAGAGATGGATCAAGTATTCATCCACAACAAAAGGAACATCAACCCATCGTATGAAACATCATCATTACATTACAGCAACATTCTCGCTGCTTGAGTGGCGTTTAGGGATACATGATACCAACAGAAAACACAAAGAGACCGCCAACCGCCAACCCTCACTGGTTAAGATACTGCTCAAACTTGCCACCATAGCGCTGGCCCGCGATCGGCAAGCTCTCGATCAGCGCCCAGATCTCCTTCAAGTCGTCGTCGCTCAGCTGCACTTCCTCGCAGTTCTCCACCACGCGCTCTGCCTTGGTCGAGCCCGGGATCGGGACGGCGCCCTGCCGGCGCACCCACGCGATGGCCACCTGCGCGACGTTCGCGCCCTTGCGCTGCGCAATCTTCTCGACGGCCTCGACGAGCTTGAAGTTCTGCGCGAAGACCTCCGACTTGAAGCGCGGCAGCATGTGGCGCATGTCGTTGGCGGGGAGGTCCTCGGGCTTGCGGAACTCGCCGGTGAGCAGGCCGCGGCTGACGGGGCTGTAGGCGACGAGGGCGATGCCGACTGTCGATGACGAAGTTAGTGATGTGCAAAAGACGTGAGTATGGTTTGGGCGTTGTGGAAACTTACGCTCGTGGCATGCCTCCGCGACGCCGTTGGTCACGGCATCGGGCGTGAAGATGCTGAGCTCGATCTCGACCGACGCGATGGGGTGGACGGCATGTGCGCGGCGGATGGTCGCGGCGCTGACCTCGCTGAGGCCGATGCCGCCGATCTTGCCCTCCTTGATGAGCTCCGCGAGGGTCTTGACAGAGGTCTCGATGGGGACGTTGGGGTCGACTCGCGCGCACTCGAAGATGTCAATCTTCTTGACGCCGCCGAGGACTCGGACGCCCTCTTCAACGGAAGCACGGATGCCCTCCGGGGTGCCGTCGGGGATGTGGGTCTTGGCGTCGTAGGCGCCCTTGATGCTGAGGACGACCTTGTCGGCGTCCTCTGGGTATTGCTCGAAGTAGTGCTTGAGCAGGTGCAGGGAGTTTCTGTCGGGAGTTCCGTAGTGGATGCCCTGTTGGTGAGTTAGTATACTTCAAAGATGATACCATGAATGGGAGAGTGGGATGTGGCAGACTCACTCCATTCCAGAAGTTGGCGCCCTGTTCGAGGGCAGTCTTCATCAGCTTGGTCGAGACGGAGAAGTCAATCGGATCCCAAGGGCGGGTCAATCCTGTGCAAAATTGTTAACCAAAAGATGATCTGCTTCAGAGATGAATGCTCTTACCCATTAGTCCGTAGCCAGTAGGCCCAATGGCCTTTCCGACGAGGGTGTTGGGTGCTGTGGTGGAGCTCATATTGGCGATGATTGAGGTTGAGGTGTAAGTGTGTGTAGTGTTTGTAGTGTGGTGTAGTGTGCTGAGTGAATGCTGGATTGATGATGTTCTTCAAATTCATAACCATTGACAGATTCTCAGCTGCGTATATATATTCTTCTTTCAATATTAGCCCTTCCAGCTATCACAGCTATTCATCGCCAGTCATTGCGAGTATGCCTACCGTGTACCCAGAAATTAAGTCCGGCCAACTATCTCCTAGTGCGCGGGCCGGGGTCGGCCGCCGCCGCAGCCACTTCTGTAGGTTTCGGGCGGGCCTCAGTGGGGTTAACGGAGCTCATAATAAGATCCGGTCCGTCTCACTCACTCACTCACAGGCTGCAGCTGGCGGTGCAGGGCCAAGAGCCCCAATCCTTACGGGGCGGTTCTATCGGATTTAGCATGGCCTGGGTTCTGAATGACGACGCAGGACTCATAAGCCTCTACCAAAGATCCAAATGGGTGGGTGCTGTCTACCAAAGACCCAAATGCAAGTCCCACGATCCAACACGTCTGCCTAGTGTACTAACGCTGTCCATTTGAACGGTCCAACGCCGGACATTCATTGAGGCATTGCACCGCTGCACCAGACATGGTTTATCTCCACCGAAAAAGACCGCATTTTGTGGCTGCGCCCGACTCACCGTACGGAATCGCATTCCTGGCGGCTGCAGTAAGCACGGCAACAAGTTACATGCACTTCAAACGCATCTCGATGAATCCTGCCGTTTCAGTGCCCAATCGCGTCGAGAATCACCACAGCCCTACAGGCCCATGTAGGTCGTGATTGGTGGTGAGGGATATGTGGCATACTCTATTGATTCAGCACCTTATTTCGTCGTCTTCGCAGTTAAGACACCTCCGGCCCGCCCCGTTGGTTTTCAGATAGCTGTTGTCAAGTGTTCCCGTGAAAACATCTCACACATACCGGTCCCATTTGAAAGAGTCACATATGCTTGAGACTAATGGTCGAAGAGCTCGAGACACGTGTGAAGATGCAAGAAAACATGAGAGAATCGTAGGTGAGAACACTTACAATGATGAATTACAAAATTACTCTATAAAGTCCTTGCGATGATACGTCTATGATGATGCAGTCTAGCATGCAAAGCTCGTGCCCACCCAGTCTCCTCACATCTCAACCCAATACCGCCCCCAAACCCCCAACTACACACCACCAATCCCCTCTTCATCTATTCCTTCTTGATCTTGGTGCTCTTCTTCGGCATCCGAAGCAGCCAATAAAGCAGCGCCGCCGCCGCGATGTTGAAGATGCAGTAAGCCCACATCAGCCCAAAGTTCCTCCCAGTGCTCCCCGTAAGGCAATCAAGTCAATTATGAGGGTCAAACTTAACTTAATTGCTATATCGCAGTACTATACTTGATTGCTTGCAATTAATTGCAATTAATTAGCAAGTATCCCTATATATAGGGGGGCCCTAGGAGCCTAGAGGAGGACCCTTAGGGGGGGGGCCTTAAGGGCAGGGCTCTAGAGGGGGGGGCTCTAGAGGGGAGGGCTCTAGAGGGCAGGGCCCATGAGGGAGACTCCCAGAGGGAGGGGGGGAAGCTGGAAGGAGGTCTGGAAGGGGGGCCTAGAAGCGGGGCTAAAGCTAGGTTTCCTAGGCCTTCAGGGCCGACTTAGCGGCTAGGGCAGATTAATAATTCTCTAGATTTTCTAGGTCCTCAGCCCCCCTTAAAGCCCCCCCTCAAGGGCCCCCCCCCCAGGCCTCCCTAGGCCTTAAGGCACCCCTGCTAAAAGAGTTAAAGCAATCAATTAAGTTTGAGCCTCAAATTTAACTTAATTGACTGGCGATAGCTTTATAATTAATTAATTAATTGATTGAACTTAATAAGCTTACTTGCCTTACGGGGAGCGCTGGTTCCTCCACCGGTTGGCAAAGTCGACGTTGATGCCCTTGAGGAACGCGTTGGTGTTGTCCATCGCGCAGTAGCTGCACTCCGTGGCGTTGCCCGCGTCCGGGTTCTCGAGGTACCCGCCCGCGGACGCGATGTACCCGGCCATGTACTCGCCGCACGTCTGCGCGCTCGGGGCGCTGAACTTGACGAACTCGTTGGCGGCGCAGTGGACCGGCGCGTTGGCGAGGGAGGTGCCGAGGAAGCCCTCGACGACGTAGGTGAAGGGGTTGACGCGGTACATGAAGATCCAGAAGCCCGGGAGGTCGTTGGGGCCGGCGAGGATGCTGGGTGGGTGTGTTAGTTGGGGTGTTTTCATTGGAGGTACAGCATTGGTTAGTGAGGGAGATGGACGTACCCGCAGAATGCAAACATCATGATGGCGAACAGGTTGACGAGGCCGCTGGCGACTTCCGCGTTGGGTAGACCCGCGATCATCATGTGCGCGAAGGAGCCCGTGAAGATGAAGAAGACCCAGACCAAAAGGAACATGGTGATGCCGCGGGAGTCGGTGGCGTCGGTGTGGTAGGCGTTGCGGTACAGGCCGATGGGGAAATACCAGCAGACGAAGCAGAAGACGGAGGCAAGCTGTCATTTTTCTCAAATCAGTCCTTTGGGTCCAAATTTGAATCACAGCGGATATGGAGGATAATGACTCACCGAGTTCCAAGCCATCTCGACGAGGATGTTGGCAATCAAGAACGCCTTCCACGAGTACGCCTTGGACGGCCGCTCGCGGGCTTCGTACATGGTGCGCTGGGAGACGAAGACGGGCATGATCTGCTCGACGACCTGACTGAAGACCGTGAGGAAGATGAAGACGCCGAACATCTGGTTTTGCAATCCGCGCTGGGTGTTTTCTGTGTTCAGGAAGGAGAGACCGATGAAGAGAGCCTGGAGATATCAGTCAGGGTGTGTTCTCTCAGAAGCCTCAAAAGGTTAACTTACGGCACCAAAGGACAAGATGCCCTTGGAGTAGATGTATGACGGACTACGCCAGTATTGTTGGAAGACTCGCTTGGTGACCTCGAAGAACCGCGTTCCAAACCCGGCGGCGAATTCATTGTAGCTAGACGCGTCCTCGGTCTGCGCTGCCTGGACCTGGCCCTGAGCTCCTGAGCTCAAACGAGTCAACTCATCCTGAACAGCCTGATACTCGGGAGTCTGGCGCCAGACGGCCGGCCAGTCGATATCGGTATGAGCGCCGGGCGCCGCACCGATGACTTCCAGCATATACTCCGCGGGATTTGCGCCGGGAGGACACTCAGGCCCGCCGTTTCGGACGAAATAATCAACCAAAGTCTGCGAATTCTTCCCAATTTCACCAAAGTACACGGTACGTCCACCGCGCGCGAGGAGCAATAGTCTATCAAACCGCTGGAAGAGCATCGCCGAAGGCTGGTGGATCGTGCAGAGGATCGCCTGGCCGCTCTTGGTCAGCTTCTCCATGAGGTTGCAGATGGACCACGAGGTCTGGCTGTCGAGGCCCGAGGTCGGCTCGTCGAGGAACAGCAGGAGCTGGGGGCGGGCAGCGAGCTCGACGCCGATGGTGAGGCGCTTCCTCTGCTCAACGTTGAGGCCCTCGCCGGGCTCGCCGATAACGGCGTCCGAGTACTCTTCCATGCCGAGGAGGGCGATCACGGTCTCGACGTACGCGAGCTTCTCGGCGCGGGAGTAGGTGGCGGGCTGGCGCAGGAGGGCGGAGAAGTTGAGGGCCTCACGGACGGTGGAGGTATGTAGGTGGAGGTCTTGCTGGGTCACGTAGCCGGTTTTGCGTTGGAAGGAGGAGTCGCGGGGTTGGCCGTTTACGAGCATTTCGCCGGTGATAACGCCCATTGTGACGCGGGTTGCGAGGACATCGAGGAGGGTTGTTTTGCCGGCGCCGGAGACACCCTGCATAGCTTGTCAGCAAAAGCAAGTTCTGTGTAAACGAGGAGACTTACCATCAAAGCCGTCAGAGTTCCTGGCCTGCAACAAAAGTGTCAGTTGGGCTGCAACAGTGGGTTGTGAGGAGCATGACTTACTTCACCCAGCCATCGACGTGGTCGAGAATCCGGCGAGGTTCACCCTTAATCTTGATATCGTAGCACACATCCTTCCAGTGGAAGACAGAAGTCTGCTTCTCCATTCCAGCAACACCCTCCGAGTCCTCCTTGTCAGTCTGCTGGGCTCGGGTAGTCGCACCGCTTTCGACATCGACAGCGCCAGACTTGCGGCGCTTGCTCATCGCCGCACGGCTGAAGACCAAAACCTCGCCCTTGGAGCGCTCAGAAGCGATGTACTCCGTGGCGATGAGGTGAAGACCCATGAAGAGAATAGTGTAAGCGATCAAGGCACCAAAGTTCCTCCACCGATGCGAGTTCTTGAAGCCGTAGGACGTCAAAAGGTAGGCCGTACCGCTGACGAAGTCCTGGCCGGGGACGGATCCAGCAGAAGAACAGACCTTCTCGTTGACTGCGACCGAGCCGTACCCCGGACCCATCGGAACAAACGTCGAACAGGGGAAGTTGCGCCCGACGAACTCGTTAAGCATGACGCTCTCGAGACCGTAGAAGACGGGGTTGATCCACCGGACCCAGCCGAGCCAGTCCTGCATGTACTGCGGCGGGATGGCGAAACCTGTGTACAGGGCGATGAGGAGGAGGATTATGGACGCCGGGGCGAGGGCCTGGGCGATGGATTTGGTGACGGATCCGATGAGACGGAACATCATCGACATCGAGAGCGTCATGGTGAAGGAGATGAGGAGGAAGAAGAAGAAGGCGCCGGGTTCTCTGCGGAGGTTGCCCATGAAGTACAAGATCGTATTCATCAGGATGGCGTTGAAGATCTTATACGGGAGATCTACAATCATTGCAGAGAGGGCCTCAGCCGAGGGATGGTACAGGGCGTAGCGGGAATGCTTCTCGACGATTTTCCGCTTGGCGTACAGTGTCATGATCTCGAGGATGCTTCCGAAGGCGTTGATGATGACCGTGAAGAACAACAAGATGGCGCGGCGGAAAAAGCTGGACGTGTCGGTGGGCAGGTTATAGAAGAGACTGCTGATGATAAGGGCCTCGAAGATGTTCGTGATGAGCATGGTGAGCGTGATGCTCGGGTCGCCCTTGAGCATCACCCAGCTTCTCCACAGCGTCAGATTCATCTGCTCCGTGTACGAGAGCGTGAAGGGAGACTTGGCGCGCTGAGACTTGGACTGATCCATGCGGCGGGCCTCAAGGAACTTTTGGAAGTGCTCGCCTCCAAAGGGGTGGCGCTGGAGGTAGTCGTCGACTTCCGCGAGGAGGCGGGTGCGGTGCTGGCTGGCTTTCCAGGCCTGGGCGAACTCGTCAGGGCTGCGGGGTGTCTTGCCCTCCCAGCCGGGGCGGATGACGCGCTCTTGATGACTGGTCATTGACGTGAGAAAATCGGCGGTGGTTTGCTGTTCTGGACAGATGAAGCCGAGGCCTTCGAAGTAAGCCTTTGCTTCGGTGGTCTTTCCGAAGAAGATCTGGCGGCCTTCGTACAAAACGACAACCTTGTCAAAGACCTAGAACATGTCAGTCTATGATGCTTCGATGACAAGAGAAGTTAGACTTACATCATATGCGTCCTGGGAAGCTTGGTAGATAGCAACGCAAGAAGTGCAGCCCATCACATCAGCTTGGAGTCTCAAAGTGCGGCAAAACTCAAGGGCGTTGGCACTGTCGAGGCCACGAGTACTATTGTCCCAGCACTGTAGAGGCGAGTACGAAAGCGCTGCCTCAGCAATGGTGACACGCTTGCGCTCACCGCCGGATACACCACGAACAAAGTCATCACCCACGCGCGTATTCTTCGTATGCGATATACCAAACATGGCCATCGTCACATCACGCAGATGCTCAGCGTACTCCCGCCTCGAGACGCCTTCCGGGATGTTCTTCGGGCACCGGGCACGGGCGGCGAAGTAGAGCGTGTCGCCGACGGTCAGGTGCGGGAAGTGGTGGTCGACTTCGGCCGTGTAAATCGCCTCGCCCCTGAAAGCCGTGCGCATCTCCTTGGGATGAATTCCCTGGTAGTTGATGGTTGCGCCATCGCTGATGTGGAATCCATGGGTGTCCCCGGCAATGGTTCGCAGGAGAGTCGAACAGCCTGACCCAGGGGGACCCAGGACGGCCAACATCTCGCCGCTGTGAACGACACCCTCAAGATTGTGAAGAATATCGATGCGCTGCTCCTTGGCTCCAGCTAGCTTCTTGACCATGGTCGCGGCTTCCAGGAAGACATTGCCGACACTCTTCTGATAGTCCGTGGAAGTACCGAAGCCGAAGACGTTGAGGTCCTTGAACGCGATGCCGGTCGTCTTGGGCGGGTTGCCCTCTGAGGTGTCGGTGCGGATGTCGTAGAAGGCCTTTGCCCATTTCCTCGCGTTGAAGTTGGGGCTGGCGGGATTCAAGGGGCCCTCGGCCGGAACGGGAAACAAGGCACCAGGGGCGCCGTGGGACTGGGTGGTGAATCGGCGGGCGAGTTGCAAGACCTCGTTGTTCATGCGCTCCTCCTGCTCAGCGGCGTCCTCGTGCTTGACCCATTCCTTCTCAGCTGCGGTGGTGGCCGAGTTGGATACCGAATCCGACGTTGATGGTTTGTGCCGCTTCTCGTTTGCGGTTGTTGGGGGAGGCAGAACGGCGCTGTCGGTCTCCGTGTCGCTGTCAGACCGCATTGTTGGCTCGAGAGGTCTTTCAGACCAGACGGCACGGATCGTAAAAGTCTGAATAAGATTGACAGAGTTTTGAGAATTAAAGTGACAAAATAGTAAATAACAAGCCCGATGTAGTAGTGAGGTACGATCATCAGCTGAAATCGAGTTGACTGAAAGTGGAATGGAATGAAAAACGACATCCCATCTTTGGGACGAGATTCATAAATAATAAACATGGTAGCATGCACGATCCATAGAATCTTATCTCCATCATCATCATTGTCTGCTTTCCTCAGCCCTTGTTGTTGGTTCTGGACAATCGGATGTTCGGTTGTGGAGAGTCCGAAGGTCCGCCTTTAGGGGACTTTTCAGCCCTATGAAACATCATTTCGGACTCAGCCAAGCCTCTCCAAAGACTCATTTTGATATGGAACCCAGCGCTAGCCACGTTTATGACTTGCCGGTGTGGCTTGGCTCAGGAACTTGCCGTTTCCCCCTTACTGTGCATTAACAATTACCGAGCATCACCAGCCGGTCCCAGCTGCCTTGATCAGTTTTCTCCAGATTTTACCAGCCCGGAAGATCTGTTTTCACGATTCCGGTGGGCTGCCGGATTTCTCGGGATCCCTGGTCAAGCTGCCCGCGGCCCCCGTTCCTCGAGCTCGCGCGGATCCGTGCTAAGAAGGCCCCCCCTTGCCAAGCCAGCAAGCGGTGTCCAATTTGACTTTGGGAGACAAAACCATGTCTGTCCGGAGATTCCACGTCCATGATGCGTCAGATCGGCTCGGGTGGGCTAGTCGCGGGCCTGTACATGGTTATTTGTCTTTCGACTCCCCCTCTGTTTACCCTCTCTTGCACCCGCGCGCCCCTCACAGCCCAATTCTCCGCCCTCCGAACGTCTCACGAGCCTAGCCAGCCATGGCGGATCAGTCAGCACATTTGAACCCGCTCTCGGTGCGTAGCGGAGATTCCCATGGCCCATTGTCCGCTCTCTGGTTCTTCTCAGGGGCGATGGACATTTGCTTTGATGGCTCTCATGGCTGACAGTTGGTGTCTCATCTCACTGGGTGTAGTGCAAAAGATGCAAACACAGAAAGGTCAGTTCTGCATTCCTACCGGCGAGAGCGCTGTTGATGAGCATCAACTGACGGGCTGTCTTCCATATCATCAGGTCCGGTGTAGTCGGGTGATGCCGACATGCGATAGATGTAAAACACACGACATCGACTGCGTCTATCCTCAAAGGGTCAAGAGGAAGGTGACCAAGACCCTGACGGACCGCCTCTCGTAAGTCTCCGCCCCTCCCTCCACCATTCGTTCCCCTGTGCCGTCTTTCCGATGGCCAGATTTACGAGAGATCGTTGGCTCAAACTCCGTTTCTTGGCGACTCCCCAGCACGACGGATGACGCGCTCTCGACAATCCTGGAACGGTTACAGCGCGTCGAGGAGCACTGCACCACGCTGCCGAACGGGGTCCAAGCCGTTGGCTCTCAAGATGCCGCACCCCCTGCTCCCGCGTCTGATCCTCCCGCCCCGCTGCGGCACACGTCAACATCCAACAGCGCGCCGTCTAACGTCTCCTCCCCGGCTCCTTCGAGCGCGGCGGTTGTGGCGTCCCCCTGGACGTCGTTTGCCACCCCGAGCGCGACTCCTGAGATTGACACGGCGGCCGTCTTGAAAGATGCCGTTGATCAGGTACAACGACTGAGGTTACAGACTATCGCTACCGCAACCATCACTGAGAATGTCACTATCCCGCCAGAATTGTGTAAACAATGGATCGAGAGTACGTTGGAACTAAACGCCCGTTATTTTCTAGACCATTACTCACTTCTTACCAGACTACTTCACCCATATGCAAACAGAGATGTTTGTCAGTTTGATAAATCTCAAACTCATCAAGCTGATCCCCGACTTGCTTGATCTTCCTCATGTTCATCTAGATCCAGCTATCCTCGTAGTTTACTACGGCATTCTTTACCACGGCTGCGCTCTTGGTGCAACCTTTGAGGGCAATGCCGGCAGTGGCTTGCAGTATGTCCGAATGCTGTATCTGTGTTGTCTTCGATCCCTGCCTCTCTGGCAACGGGAAGCCACAGGCACAACGACAGACTTCATAGCTGCGATCTTTATGGTGAGCTTCGCAACAAAAGAGTATTTTACCAACCGAAACGGTTTTGTTAACCCATCGTGATTTACAGTGTCGCACAGCCGCCGAATGCTTTGACGAAGAGCTAAGCTGGCGGATGTACACCTACGCCACCGACTACGCCCAGAAGTTGAACTTTCACAACCTCGACGCTCACACAGAAGGAACCAGCGTTCTTCTAGACCAGGCCAAGCTCGATGCTGACCGGAAGGGTTTCTGGGAAATGATCCAGATCGACTTCTTCTTCCGCCTACTATTCAACAAGCCACCATCAATCACCGCCAGCATCAACTCCTGGAAGGTCAACCTGCCCTGGCTGTCGGGAGACGCACAACCCGATATCAACGCCGTGCCAACCATCGCTTTCCTCGTCGGGTCCCGCCAGACCTTCATCCTCTCGCGGTTCTTCCAGGAGCTCGAAAACAGCAACTGCACCGAGGAGGAGATGCGGCCCAAGACCGAGGACCTCTGCCGCGAGATCGGCCAGCTCTTCGCAGAGTGGGGCGTCGAGGAGTGGCTGCAGAAGACTATGTCCAGCGACAACAAGTCGGAGGCCTGGATGATGAGCGACGTCGCCATGTCGGGCTACACGTATGTCATCTTCATGCTGCGCAAGCTCTCCGTGCTGCGCTCCAACTCGCCGCGCCCTGTCATGTCTGACGCCGACGTTCCCGACTCGCCGCTCGCTGTGGATGCGTCGCGCCGCCTGCTGAGCGTCGTCCACATGGTGCTGGTGAAGAACCCGTTCCCCGAGACCATGTGTGTGCTCTTTGGCATGTATCGCCTGTACGTCGCGTACGCGTGTTTGATGAACAGCGTTTTGCATTCGGCCGATGTCCGCGCGCACATGGACGACGTCGCGTTGCTTGAGCAGGTTTGCGATGTGATGACGGTTGCGTCGAGAGGGGAGAAGGACTTTGTGCCGTTGATTAGGGCGATTCAGAGCTTGGGGATGGAGGTAAAAAGGAGGCTTAATGAGCCGGGCACAAGTATCACCACACCGATGCTAGGCCTGGGAACGTGAGACTGTTGCTGTTTGGTCTGGTGGTTTTTCTGTTCGTCATTCAGCCTATCACTTCATGGGGATTTGTACAACCATGGTCATCACGGAAAATGGGGTGAAGCTCTTCTGGTTTGCTATGGGCGGTGAATTCGGGTATTATGACTTTGCTGGAATATATGGTGGCACTGTATGTGATTTGAAAATAGAGACGGCTGAGATATTCGAATTCACTGAATAATCATTACTCTTATTAATACTACGCGCCATATTAACTTATTGTAGAAGGGGATCGTCCTTCAATGACTGCTCGTACGCTCTCTCTATCAGCTCCGTTCTTGCAGGGCTTCTCGGCTTGAGATCAAAATCAAAGTGCTTCGGCTGAACATTGAAACCCTCGACAAAATTGTAAACAGGGGGTATAATCTCCTCTCCAGCAGAATTCTTGGCTCTGTTGACGTTGCAACCCCAAGCCAGCATTGCAATCTTGAGATTGAGACTCCTCTCGGCAATGTTGATGCCCTGGCAGATTCTTCGGCCGTGGCCGAACGCGGAGTAGTTCTGCAGGTTGGGGTACTGCGTCAGAGGCTCCTTGTACGTTGGGAATGACGGGTCCAGCCAGCGATCGGGGTTGAAGACTTCAGGGTCGGGATATTGCTCCGGATCTCGCTGGATAGCCCACTGCACGGCGTGCACCACAGTTCCCTTCTTAAGGAAATAGCCGTTGTAAGTGTCGTCTTCCGTCAGACGATGAGGGAATCCTCCGGCGGTGATGGGGTAGACACGGATTGTCTCCTTGACGCACGCTCTTACGAGAGGCAGCGCTGCAATATCAGTGAAGGTGGGTATTCTGTCGGGCCCAACGACAGAGTCGACCTCCTTCTGAACCTTCTCAAACCATCCAGGGTTCCGCACCATGCATAACACAAAGGACGCGAGCGCCGACCCCGAGGTCGTGGCCGCGGCCTGGAACACGGACCCGAGCATCCAGTTCGCCTCGCGCCGCGTGAGGCCCCACTGCTCCTTCGTCTCTAGCCAGTTCCGCGCCCACGATGGCGACTTGCTGCGGTCGATGAGCTCGTGGAAGAAATCCTCATCGCGCCGGCGGCGTGCGCGGAGGTACTTCTTCCAGGGCGCGAGCCACTCGGGCACGTACATGAGCGATGGGAACAAGTCGACCAGGTACGCGCCGGGCGACCCGACACGCTCGAGCTCGTGGACGATGTCGAGAATCATCCTGGCGTCGCGGTCATGGCCGCTCTCGAGCCGCAGGCCGTAGATGATGCGCAGGCCGAGGCCAACGCTGAAGCGCTCGAAGAGCGCCTCGTAGTCGTTGGGGTCGCGGATCAAGTCGCGGAGTAAGCGGATGCCCTCGATCTTCTGCTCCGTCTCGTACAGCGGGGCGACGGGGGACATTGTCACCTGATGCAGGAACCGGCGGTACTTGCGCCATTGCTCGTCGTACGGGAGCAGCAGCAGCATGTGGTCGTCCGTGAGGAGGTGCGAGGACGCGGGGGCATAGTGGCGGTCGCTGTAGATGTTGCCGCGCTGGCGGAGGAGGTCGTTGGCGGCGGTCTCGGTGCCGAGGAGGACATGCTCCTGGCCCGGGATGGAGAGCCGGACGATGGGGCCGTGCTCCTTGATGAGTTCGTGGAAGGCGAGCCACGAGTGTACCGGGGGGATGGACAGGAGATTACCGATGAGGGGCTTCGGCTTCGGGCCCGGCGGGAGAGCCGTTCCCGGGGGGAGTTGTTGCTGTTTCCTTGGCTTCAGGGCGGTGAGGATGAGGGCGAAGAGGATCGCTGCCCCGGCTGCCAGGTACGGGTTCACGACGCCGCCCAGGGAGGGAGACATCTGTGAGCGGGTTCTACACGATGATGACTGGCGATGGTTGGGGTGCTGCGTGGGACATGCCTCATTCCCCGGGTTCTGTCTGGCTCGTCCGAGCGAAGATCTTCATGTGGGAATGTGGAAACAAAATTCTTCAGGAACGGGGGTTTTGACTGCCGGCAGGTCTTTGTGCTGTGACAGCGGAGGGCCCCCGCATCATAGTAGCTCTTTGTTATCAGTCTAGACCCCCACTCATGGACAGGCGATACCAATTAGAGATAGTGGCTTGGAAATACGGCCTTAGCAACGGTAGTGCCAGAGGCAGTGTCGGGTAGCTCGAGTCATGTTCGGTAGTACGCAACAGGACATCAAGCACGTATTGTAAGTCTTGATATCCGTCATTGGATACCATATGTTGCTGCCAACAATAGAGCTTTGTTGCCGATGCGCCAGTGTGGCACAGCATGCAGTGAACCACATGGTTTGTGGGGTAGGTGGCCCAAGCTTCGAGACCTGAGTCGGATAATGAAGAGGAGATCTTCAGATGTTCAAGATCAGGTCATTATCTGAGACATTGGTCTTTGAGGTATGTCCAGGAACCTTGGGCCTGGAACTTTGAATTACGTGGTGGGACCGGCGCAGTCCGGGTAAAAAAAACAATAATGAGAAATTGAAAGCAGAAACATCTAAACAGACTAATTACTTGAAGAACTTACATCCATCAAACCCCTTGCGGGAAGACGTCACGCAATTTTGACGCACTCCAAGTCTTCTCAGGGATCGCTTGTAAATACGCTTTGACCGAACATGCGAGAGCCCTTAGAGTGTACCTCAGAAGCTTTTTCACCTTCTCACCAACCGTGCCAGTGTTTTTTGCGCTCTGGATTTGGGCATTGGCTCAGTCTCCATCCCCACATGTTGGCTATTTTCGATGGTGGCAGACTCCAGTCTCCGAATGATCTCCTCGTGCTTTGCCTTAAGCAGTTGACCCCCTTTCATTGTGTTTTTCAGAAATCGGGCAAGTTGCAATGGCAACATGCCAAACTTATTTTCCACCGAGATCCTGGCTCCATGCCTGACAAGAAGATCAACTGCCTCCACATTCACCTGTCGTATTGCGTTGAAAAGGGGAGTTTCTCCGTTCTGCAGGACATTGATGTCAGCTGCCCAGCTGAGAAGTAACTGCAGGATGTCACCACGCCTTGCGTGAATGGCGTGGAAGATTGGTGTTTGACTTACGAAGTCCTTGGCTTCAATGTTTGCGCCTTTCTCCAAAAGCAAACTAAAAACCCGATGATGGCCATTCATGGCAGCAAACGCCAGCGGCGTCCCGCTCTTACCGCCTGACAACTCAGTGTCAGCGCCTTGATGGAGGAGCAGTTGGACAATTAGGTCATGGCCATTCCTGGCAGCCAATGATAGCGACGTTAGGCGACTTCCATCGGTTGCATTGATGTACGCATTTCGCCTCAGCAAGAGGTCGACCACATCGTAATGGCCCATGTATGCAGCGATGGCCAATACAGGGCAGCCGGCTCGGGATTCACCTTCGTTCGGAAGACAAGGCAAGCCTCGCCCATCGACATTAGCTCCATAATCGAGTAAGCATTCAACAATGCCGGCAAAGCCGAGACGAGCAGCCATAGCTAACGGAGACTCATTCTGAGCTGTTAGGCGCGATTTAGACTGATTTTGAACCCCGCCTCTCACATCTGCTCCCTTTTCCAACAGCGTTCGGACAACTGCATAGTGGTTTGCCTTCACTGCCACATCTAGCAGAGTCTGGCTGTCTCTGGTTTGAAATCTGATGGATGTCTCTTTCCTCAACAGCGTCAGAAGGGCTGCGTGGTGCCCTAGGAGGGCTGCTGTTGCTAAGGGGGACTGCCCATGGCTGTCCGAGCGATCCGCAGCAAATCCCTTGGATATGAGTGACTCCAGTACTGGAATGTTGTCTGCAGCAACTGCCAGGGATAGAGCACCTCGCCCTTCGGAATCTTCGATAGTATTATCAACTTCGGGGTACGCCCAGAGATATTCCATAACAGCAATATGTCCCCCAGTAATGGCACGTATGAACGCGATCCGTACGATCTTAGAAATATTGTCAGTTAAAGGAGTGTCGCTTAGCTGAAGATCTCCACAAAGACTGGTCAACATCGAGTGATGCCATTGTCTTCGTCTGCTCTCAGAGTGCGCTAGCAACTCTTGGACCGAATGGGATTCCAGGGAAATTTGGGACTGAATTGCCTCTTTCTCTCGCAGGAGATCGAAGAAAAGTGGATCTTGAGCTTGCTCTTTGCCCTCCAGTGAGATTTTGAACTCCGACAACTTCAAGCTGACTGGCCAACTTTTTGCAAGTAATTCCAAGAGCGACTTTGTGGGTACAAGTATCTTCAGCTCCTGATCTGCGTCCACCACGCCGTCCATCGGGTGTGGCGGTTTAGCCAACGCTCTCAATGCAACCATGTAGAGTTTGGAACCGGGCAAATCCTGGGAGAGCTTAATTACCAACGTCAAAGAGTCGTTGCTTGCAACTTTGCTGCCGAGAAAGCTATCTGAACCGGCTGCTGCTCGAGCAATTATGTCCAGAGCCGTGTCCCTGGACGCAACCATCAGATGGCAACTTGCGTACACTTTCATCTGCTGGACGCGAAGTTCGAGAGCAATTACAAAGTCTTTCAATGATCCCGTCTTTTGGCGAACCTTCCACCAAGACCGCCGGGCAGTATTGTGTCGGATATCCGTAACGGTACTAACGACCGCTCGGTCTTCGTTCCATCGTCCATCGGAATGGGTATCAACGATGCTCAAGTCAGTTTGCAGGAGCTTAGACCATTGGTCAATATGAAAACCGTATTTGCAGTGCCTCAGTGCAGCTTTGTTGCTTGGCAGCAACACACGAAGTCGAATGGATCTTGGTGCCGAATCTGCTTCCGATGGAGGTACACGCAGAACTGCTCTTGTCCCCGCAGGTCGTATATATTCTCGAAGCGCTGCGCCAGGCGTAATGCAAACCAGCGGGATTCCCACCACTGCGTTAGTGTGGTTCGTGGCTTGGCATTTGAGGAACCCGACAGCCTGTCCAGTCTCGGTGTTGCTAAGACGGAGACGCAACGGCAAGCAACCCCTCGCGGTCTCTAGTCCCTCTATGGTCGAGTCCCCATCTCCCACCGCCACTATGTTGCCACTGTGCATGAAAGCAGCGGGGCTAGTAGCTAAAGCATTCCCGAAGAGATTCATGTCGGTATTTTGGGTTTCATCGCCGTCGTTGAGGCTAGGGCTCATATCCCACGCGAGAATTGAATCATCCGCAGTTTTCTTGATGATTTCTTCCTGGAGTCTGATGAATGCATGCTCTTCTTCTCCATAGATCATTGGCAGCATGACATCAAAGATGCCCAGGAGACAATATGCCAGGTCTTCCTTTCTCTTTGTGATTCTTTTGGCTGCCCAAGACATTCGCTGTGCGACGCTAGCAGTCCTCAAATCATCGAAACCAAGGAGAATCCCTTGTGGTATACCTGTAATGCTTCCGATAGCACCAGCCAGTTTGGACTTGTCTCCTAACGGAGACCAATCGCAGTCATAGAATCGAAGGCTTCTAGGAGCTAAGAGCTCCTGCAGGGTCCACCCTCGTGTAAACCAACGGCTCTCGTGAAATTGGTTTAGATCGACTTCTCCGTTATGACCCGAAACGTCCGCAAGGTAAACGTAACAAA
Source organism: Colletotrichum horii (assembly GCA_027406005.1). NCBI lineage: Eukaryota > Fungi > Ascomycota > Sordariomycetes > Glomerellales > Glomerellaceae > Colletotrichum > Colletotrichum horii. The sequence continues at coordinate 1,917,879 of JANVYB010000001.1, read as the reverse complement.
TGGCTGATTCCTTGTACCATCGGAACATGGAGTTTATGGCTTCACCAAGTTCCACAGAGTTGCTTTTGTCGATGCAACAGGTGTCGATCCAGACGGAGCTGTGACCGTCAGATCTTGCCTGCCTGCAGAGCCCTTCCAGCTTGTTTCCGAATCGTCGCTGAAATGGCCCCTCTTGTTGGATATCCTGGAGGGATACCTCCTCGTGATCCTGTCCCCATGTATGGGACAAGATAGCGTAGCTGGGCGTATCGCCATGGAATTCTTCCAGCCTGCCTGTTTCAACGTTGACGAGTCGCATGGTAAAGGCGGCCAGGCCGCCACGGGGTCACGAATGCAACGGTGTCGATAGGAAGGGCTAATGATGCAAATGAAATTGTAGAACCTGCGAGATATGCCGGTGGGAAACAAAATCACGAGTATCCTTAGACAGATGATACACGACCATCAATCTGGAGACTGAGGATGCCTCAACGAGTGATGCTTCGGAATTGAATGCGATATGTGCGGGAGGGATGATCAGGCTACGGTGGATCTTGTTGAGAAGCCCCATGTCATCATGTCGGAGAGAACCACTCGCTGATAGGACAGAAGCAAGGACTGCACCTATACGGTGGTATCAGTCACCGGAGCTACATGTAAGCGAGGCACAGCTGAGGCTAATACGTCAAAATCTGCAGGTCAGCCCAGTGTCTATGTGTGGCACAGCAGACGGTGAGGCTGCTGACCTCCGAAAACCTTGAAAATCACTCATTACTCTTGTGGGATTGGCGCATTCTGATATGTGCATTTAAATACCCTGCGACGCCATCAAAAAAAAAAAACAAAAAAAAAAAGGAAGGGAAAAAGGGGGGGGGGGAGAGAGAGAAAAGGTCTTATTAGTGAGAAACAAGAACCATGAAAAGTGCACTTCGAGCGAAAGTAGCTGACTTTCGCCCTGAATGATTGAGAGCCTAGTATCCGTATCTGTATTTCTTCACAGGAATAATCATTGGCATCGCGATTGTCCAAGGCTAGGCGGATCATTTCCATGTAGTTGTGGGCCCTTTTCTATCCCAGTTGATGCCCGTAAACCATTGAACCTACATGGAATCGATATTTATGCTTCTCCACGTTTCGCCGGTGAGGTACCATGTCCTCGGGCCCGCGGCAGACCGACCTGCAACTCACCTAACCCGCGTACCCGCGGGGTCCCCGACCCTCGGCTGACGGGTTCTTCGGGCCCCGTCCGCGCCGCCCTTGCACTCCGCCGCCGGTATCAATCGATGATGATGATGAAGATAGCTGGATTTCTAACAGTGAGGAAAGTTAGTGATCGGGTGTATCCCCGACGCAAGATTTGCGCAAACGACTAGCAGCATGTTATCAAACAAACTGCCAGACTCTGTATTTCACTGCAATGTTCATCTCACCTCAAAGTCAATATATCCTTTCGGCGATTAATTACCCAATCCGCTCTCTTGGGACGTGGATAGGCGGCATGCCAACTGCGCCGTATCCGCGGACCGCTGAAAGGGCACCCGCCGGAGGAAAAGCTGCCATGGCGGATAAGGGCAAGAGTTCCAGACCGTATCCCGTTGGTCGCATCCCACAGAGCAGTTTATATTGTTACTGTGTATTCGATGTATAAGAAGCGCATGCTCTCCCACCCCGCGCCCGGGAAACGCGGGGTCCGACGGGCGCCGGACGCACCAGTGAGCCCACGCGAGCGGCGTTCTTTTACCTGGTCCAACCCGACTAATCAGCAATTTCAATCAACTCAAAAGCTGATCTTCCTCCTAAGGCTGACGACGTCCCATCGCCTTCGGGCTAACCTTTTATTCCATCTCCGCTCCGCGTTGTCCGTCGGGCGGTTGGTCGGATCAATTGTCAAGCAAACACCCACTGGAAATGGACCAAGTCAAGGTGGAGCGGGCGGAGGTCGAGCCCCGGCCGGCGGCATTTCGATCGGTGAGTTGGGCCAATAAGAAACTACGATGATGAATATTCGATCGATCTGGTTGCTAAGTTGGGGTTGAGGCTGATTTCACTGCATTGATAGTGTGACTGGTGCCGTTCTCGAAAGGTTAGTCGTTGTCCATGCCGGTGTTAGTCGCTAGGCTGCACAGCCATTCTAGCAGGCTCAAATGCGATGACATTTCGGCCTCTCCGTTTCATTTTACAAAGAACGCTTGATGCTGACCAACATTATTAGATTCGGTGCGATAAGGGTTCGCCCTGTACTAGCTGCAAGGTTTCCAAGGTGTCTTGCGAGCGAAAGCTTCAACTGAAGCACAGGACACAAGCACAGAGAGTGCTTATATCGCCAGAATAGTGAGTTGCCAATTCCAGCAGGCCCCCAAATTTCTCTGCTTTTCTGACCACCAGAGATCAACAGTAGGGCCAAAATTGATCGTATTGACGAGCGTCTCGATAAGATCACGCAAATATTGATGGACTTAGGACAACAGACAAAGATGCCAATAAAGCAAGAGATGCTGAGCCCTGGGCCGAGGCCGCACCCTCTCTTGGCACCCAAAGTCAGAGCCGAATAAAAAGGAAAGCACAATTCAAGATTCAAGCATAACGAAAACGCAACATGGTCATCATTGCCAAGACAAAATTGGGAGTTCCGGATTAGTCAAATATGTCTTTCTAGCTCTTCATATATAGTTGATATTTGAGTTGATTGACAATCTGTAGCGGGTTGATTGTTGGTGTCAACAAAATTTTAGTACTGTTATTCCCGTTTTGCGTGTCTGTCTACGCCAATAAAAAGGCTAGAACAATGCTTCGCAGCTTTTTGGCCCAGAGCCTTGGCGCGATCAAAGATCTCCTGAGTTGCGGTGTTGTTATGTTCGAGGTAGATTTATTGGAAGGCCACCTGTCTGTCGATTCTGGCGTTGGTTGGCAATGCTGGAGCGTGTAGTCCGGAGGGCCGGGATGTGGACCGGCACGGCCACGGAAACTGATGTAGAAAGGGGCAGAGAAGGTGTGACCGAGGATGGTTGTTGGTATCGTCGACTCGACCTTGGTGATGTCTACCATGACGCGGGGACGGGAGCGGAGGCGATGGAAGCCTTCAAGGTTGTTGCGGTAGGAGAACTTGCCTGCTGCGCCATTGCGTTCGTTGGCTCACAGAACACTTTATGCAACAAGCTTAGAAGTCTATGACGGATAATTACCGGATCAACACCTTGATTCGGATTTCTTTCAATCTGGAGTATTGTCCACTGAAATGGGTACGATACTTCTTGGAAGAGAGAAAAGCGGAAACTTCATCTTCGGCATCATGCCGTCGTATTCGACATCAAGCCGGTCCCACTTCAAATTAACAACTACTGTAGGTTCAACTTAGGTTACCATAGACGCGATGACTTGTACAGTAGCTGTGGCACGGTATCCATGAAGAAGTGCTGATTTACGCCACGAGTCCGGTGCGGGAATGCCTCAAGGTAACCTGCCACCATTACCTCCGTCTTAACTTCAGCCACATAAACACAAGAGCCCCAAAAAGCGCCAGAAACAGTCCAAAAGTCCCGTTTAAATCGGGCTAGCAACCTGTAAAGAAAGCGGCTACAGATAATAATGCTCGCGCCGGTGGGACGTCCGCCCCGGGCCTATGATCTTCGCTGACTGTGGAGGATGTTGTCTATCAGTCCGGGGTTCCAAATGCCTCCGCTTTAGAAAGAACTCATAGCACGGCGACAGACAAACGCCGTTTTCCGTGGTCGGAGGTGCCAGCTACCGACATCCGACTTCATGTTAGCATACACGATTAGACAGCAATTCCTGTTGAACGCTTCCCATTGAGACCTGACACGCTAATGAAGTGACTCCTGGATCTCATAGGCGTTACAAGAACGACAGAACGGAGCTATGCGTCTTTCGGCGAGCGGTATTCGGAATTGCCACTCTCCGCGACCACCCAAGTGGTGTCAACCTGGACTTCGTCGCCGAGGGCCCAATTCGTCGGCGATAACGAACGCAGCGCGACGCCCCTGCTCAATGGCCCCATCTATATAACCAACCCAGCCATCGGCCCAATCCGACCCAGCAAGTGTAAGCCTTTCTGACACTCTTCTATTCTCCAAGAGACTACCTAGTGTTTCCGAAAGGAGCTTGGCAGGGTAGACAGGCCAAGCCCCTTTGGAGAACTGGTCATTCCGCCAATCATGCCAAAGATACTCATTGATGTTGCGTAGGTCCACCGACATAGGCACCAAGTCATCGAGGGCAGCATTCAGAATCGCCAATGGTGGCCGCTCGGGTGCCTCGAGACGCTCGCCCTTGAAGACAACTATGTTGACGCCCCCAGTTTTGGAAGCAGACTCAGTAAAGCCAAAACGGGCAGTTCTGGAAGGAGTAATGCCAAAGAATTTGGCCGCGCTATTCGGTGAATGCACGTGAAGCTTTCTGCCAAGATTGTAGTGTTCGATCGAGGCAAACGAAGGAGGCAGACCAGGGGAGAATTCGATATCGGCGAGACAATGTACTGGGACGGTGCAGATAACATGACTGGCACAAAACTCCTGGCCACCCTTTACCTGAACCGTTGCATTGGTCGTTTTCGAGGCGACAGAAGTGATATGGCGGTTAAACAAGGACGTGCCCTTGAATTCGGCGAAAATCATGTCGGCTAGCGCTGTGGTTCCGCCGGGAATCTTGAAGGTTCCGTTAATCTCAAGATATTGCTGGAAGCTATAGCCTGATAGTGCATAAAGCCGTAGCAGACTTAGGAACCCAATTTGAGATACGTCAGTCAAGCCTGAAATCGACATCCATATCCTGAGTAGCCTTTTCTCCTGCTCCGTGATATCCATCTGGTTTATACGCTCTTCAGCGCTGATATCCCATATGCCGATCGCCTCACGGTTGAGGAGAGGACGATTCGGCTGAGGCATTACACTTCGTCCACCGTGGCCGTCGACGTTGAAGAAAGCAGCTGCGAGGGGCAAAAGCAATGCGCCCGCCTCATGCATGGTTTCGAGCCTGCCATCGATGTTCAATGGGCTGTCCGGCTCCATGCCAGAACTCTTCTCGATCGCCGTGAGACCATACCGACTCATCTCACTCCAAACGTGAGGTTGCAGGTGATGGACCCAGCCGCCACCCATTTCGTAATCATCGTTCTGCCCTTTTGCAGTCCATGTACGGCCGCCAATGCGATCTCGAGCTTCGAGAAGGAGTACGCTCAGGCCTTGTAGGGATAAATCTCTGGCGGCTGTTAAGCCTGCGAAGCCAGCACCGATAACGATAACATCATGGAATTGGGAAATGTCATGACTGTCGGGTTTGACCGCTGCAGTGAGGAGGCCTGTGTTGACGACGTTACGCTGGAAGTCCCAAGAGCAGCCTTCTCTAGTTCGAGACCACATACTGAATGTTGAATCCAGATGTCGCTTGGATGTGGGAAAGATTATACGATGGGCGTTTTATTGCCTTACGTTTGGTAACTGACAGTTGGGAAAACTTGGGGGTTGGTTGATATGACTAGGTAGCGAAGATGGACCTTTTCTGTTATATCTCGTTGCTATGCGTCAGGCTGTACGTCATGGCTTAATGTTAGTACCTAAGAACGTCCGAAGGTCCGAATGACCGCGTCCAATTCTCAGACGCACGTAGGTTGTGATGACGGCAAGCTTTGAAGGTGTAAAGGTGGGATGCCGAATTCTAGGTCCAAACGCTAGGCCTTTGCGGATTGCGCGGGCTACCGAAGTATTTGAGCAGTTGATCAAACATCGGACAACATCATAAACTCAAACAGCATTTGACGCTCAAGCACGAAACAATTTATTCTTCAATTGGAACTTACTACCCACAATGTCTGATGAGCAAGACTTCGGAAGACGATCCTACATCGACGAGGTATGCTTGGCGCAGTGCTCCCAACAGGTAAGTTTTACAGACATCACGAAAATAAATCAACTCAATATATCCAGGTGTCAAGTCCAAGAAACCTTGGTGTGGCTACATACACATCCCTTGCTAAGGTAAAGGTATCGAAGACGTCAATATCATTGTAGTAGCTGCGAGACATGCTATCCAATAGGCTCTTGTTCAGATTTGGTGAGAACCAGCTGCGGCAAGTTCCTCTGTAAGCTTGCTGATCTGGCAAACGTGCCGGCGAAAGTTTTCCCTCGGAGAACTAGTTCATCCTGCGCAAGGTATGGCATGGGAAATTGAACCTATCAGAAAGAGCGGCTTATTAGAAAAGTTCATCGCCCGAAAACATTTCACACCTTGATCAGAGTTTGAAAAGGTTTTCATACTTCTTCCGACCGACAAGAGAATCTCGTCAGGTCTATCGCATCATCGGCCCTAGCAGCCAAGTCGTTGTAGGGAAACGGAGCTCCAGTCCCGAACTCCTCTAGAAGACTAGGCGTAACGCCAGTGTAGTCCACAAGTGGCTTTCTGCTAGCGAAATCGGAAGCGGGAACCTTCAAAGTCGGAATTAGCTGCGGTATCGAAGAGTTTTGGAAGGTCAATCGCCTCCCTCATATGGCAACCAAAAGATAGGGTTCTGTATTTCAACTCACCCAGTTACCATGTACAGCCTCTCGGATTCTGAACGGAAGCTGTATAATGCTCACAGGTCCCGCCGTAGTGTCTCGCGTGTCTAGGATCACGAGGCTTCCAAGCGTCGTGGTATGGTCGCGACAGGAGACGACCAGGAACCCGTCTGCTTCCGGCGCATCCGCAGAGCGGGGGACAAAGCACGGCTCCCCGACCGTCACATCCGGGCCTGCGTTCCACACTTTTGTGGTTTCGGCGGCGATGTCAATGTGCAGGACGGCGCCGAAACCCCGGGGTGTGGGGCCGCCGGACCCGAAGGCATGGTTGTAGGGCTTCGTAGTGTAGCGATCGTCACAGCGGGCCATTTCGCGGCCACGTCGCTGATGATGGTTGGTGGCTCCATGTCCGTGGTCTCGGCGGTGGGATCGATCTTGAACCTGACGAACTTGCCCACGGGAGGGCGGTGGCCGGGATTGTGCGCAGACTCGAGTTTGGGATGCTTGGTGGGGAAAACGCCGAGTGCATCCGTGTCGTGGAGGAAGGTGTCGATGTAGATGCAGCCATCGTTGTCCTCGAAATGAATACTCACATGGCCCCAATAGTGGTTCTCTAGCGAGGTAAACCATCTTGCATCCTCCGGCTTTGGTCCTCGACGTGGAAGGACACCAAAGTGATTGGCCTTTGAGCGGGAAGGAGTCAGTCTACGTACGTTGTTCGCATGGGGGCGGGCTTAGTTGCTGCTTACAAGGAAAGGATTCCGTCGAAAATGAGTTCCATTGGCTTCCTTCATGTGATTCAAGTCGAACTCGTGCGGCGTCATCCCGAAGATAACATAACTGCTTTCATGTGAGCATCCATTCTCCTTTCAAAGCATTCCGAACCCTAACATCGTAAGGGAAGATGAGAGCACACTTGTCAGTTGCGGCCATGTCATGGGTCCAGGTGACGACCAGAGTTTTGATGCAACACTCATCTCATAATTTTCCTTCCTTGCTGAACCTATAGTACGCTAGGTCGTTCGATCTGAGTACGTAGTGTACGCCAATTTCTTGTCTCTCAAAATCAAACAGGAGCAACATACCCGAGACCAGACGCTTCCATGCCGAAGCCGAGCATCTCACCAGTCGAAACATGTGTCTTGGGATGTGCGCAAAATGTCTTAGCCGTCATTGGGCCCTCAAAGTCGTAAATCACTGTGTGGCGTTTCTTCTTTCAGCTTCCCCTGCATTCTCTCACCTTCAAGGAAATAGAGTCGCGGGTATATTACCAATTGTATCCAACGTGTCAGGGTCCATGAGTAACGGCGGGCTATCTTCCTTGAGGACGAGCAACTTCTTCTGCCACCACTGAACATGCGTATTGCCCGTGGACTGGACCTGATCAAAGACTCGCGGGTCTCCTGCGTAGGGATTTCGATACGTTCCCCAAAGAGACTTCCGAGCCGCTCGTTCCAGGATGAAGCGCGGGGTCCGAACGAACTTTTGCTTGAAGTCGACCACGCCGTTCGATATTCTCCAGGCGTTCACGGCACCATCACCGTTGATCCAGATGTCATGTCCATTCCGGCTGGCAAAGACGAAGTCGCAGATGCTGCGGTAAAACGTCCCGTCGATGCATTGGGGGATGCTTCCGTGGACGACGCACGAGGCGATCTCGGCGTCGAAACGGCCGGCTGGTTAACTGGCTGGGCGCACAAGGGGTCGGCGGCCGCGAATGGAAACTCGCTGCTGATGGGCAGAGCCTGCCGTTTCTCGTCAACGGTCGCAGAGAGATCCGATGCCAGGACTTGAGTGTTGTAGCTTAGTCGCTGGAATGTGTCCCACTGCGGAGAGAGTGGTGTTTTCTCGTCCGGCATTTTTGATATTTGCAGATGAAGTCTCACTTAATCGGCGAGCAACCATCATCAACAAGCCCAGCCAAAGATGATTTCGATGATACTCAATGTTGCATTCAAGTACGTGATGAAACCAATTACTCAGCGGGCATCCTTTGAAATCGCCGACCGTCTGAGGAAACAATAAACTTCACCCGTGAACTGGAAGAAAACACATCATTGTCGCGAGCCAAGATCAGTGTCGCAGATCACGCCCCAAGCTGACGTGGTGTTGAAGCTCTCCCCAATCATGGTACCATGCAAACTTGCGGCAACACCCATTCTGCTGACTCCCTATCTCCCCGCCGAGCTTGCGGCCCTCGCACAGATCCGGAGGCCGGTTGTGTCTGTGCGCTCGGAAGAAATCTACTCCAAGAGGACTCTGGGTTGGACATGATCGCCGCAGGGAGGTCTTAATCAAGGCTGGCGTCTCCGAAACAAGGCCAAGCAATGTTACGTGGTGTGCACTCTCGCGCAGTCCATCGGAACACATCAACTTGTTTTTGTCACTTGTTCTCAACTTATCCATGAACAGCTGGACCAAGTCAGCCCGCAAGTTCAATAGAGTGGATTACGGAGTATACTTCACGTCACACAATTCCGACAAACCTCTGGATGTCGTAGCTAGCCATGAATAACTTACAAACACAGATGGAGCGTTGATACTGCGAGCTAATTATACCTTGGCATAAAGAACGCGTCATCGTTCGTCCCGAACAAATCGAACTCACGAATTTTGTCGACCATGAATCTCCTACAGCACGCGAAGATAACGCCTTTCTTGACATGACAGGTAATACTAATCAATACCAGAACGCCGGCAAGCCTGAGTGAAAAGCCACCACTTTCCTTGATCTCAAGTCTCGAGATGTTATTTCAGCTGTGATTGGCGCTGGAGGTTTCCACAGTGTTACGGCACGGAAGGGGAAGGGGAAGGGGGGAGGGGCCGGAGTGGCGCGGGCGGGGCCGCTTGTAAGGAACCGGGAGATAGCCGCGCGCAGAAACTTTAGCAGGCCAGGTTCGAATACGTCGAGCCCTACACCAAAGGGGGCATTGCCTGCTTTAGAATTCTGTAGACACTTGGCCTGACACACTAGGTATGTAGGGTCTAAACAGAATGAATATCACATATCGTAGTAAGATCAACGTACTTCTGTAGCTGACAAGCCTTGTGACTAAACGGAAGTACTGCTGTGAATCGAGTTCGTGAAGTTCGTCGCCGGTAACAAAACGTCACTTGTGCCGGGGGAATAATACCACGTTTCTCGCTTTGCTTCAAGAACCAAAATATAGGGGCATTCGACTTTGTAGCAGTTGAAGTTGCTCATTAACCGATTCTCCATCTTCGCGTTCGGTTTGAACGTTGACCGCTTCGCACTTGACATCTAAGATGGCCAGCCAAAAGACCACCCGCGTTGCTTCAGATTCTCTCCATAAGCCTCACTCTACAACCACAGCCACAATGGATCTTGTTTTGTATTCAACCGGTGAGACTATGATCGTTCTCTCCTACTTGCTGCGTTTACTTCCCCGTAACGAAACTGAGAGTAACAGCTGGACCAAATGTATCGTGACGCGAAACCACATTATTTCTGAGGCAGAATCCAAACAGGTTGTCTGTGTACTACCGAAACCGATTTTCGTGTTCTCGCCAGTAAGCCTCGAAATAATATTCTTTGGGCATCCCCTGAAAGCACCAACGTCCTCAAGCAATCGCCAACCACGGCCCGCTAGTTTAAAAAGGACTCGCGACTCATGCGACGAGCAGTGCCGTTTTGCCGATGAAGGCGCTGGCCAAAAGACCAACGCTGACAATCGCAATCTGCAGGACGTTGCACTTGACAGTAGCCGCAGCAGAATATTGGATGTGATATTGTGATATCGAACGCATAGCCATTCTTATCAAAAGAGGTAAACTCTGAATTTTGGCCTTGCGCAGTTGGTCCCTGGTTCGAGTCAATATCCCAGGCCCCTAAAAAAGGCCCCAGAAAACACGACGAACCGCCGCGCCCCAAAATTAGCATGGTTCGCCAATCAGGGGCCCCAACAGTGGATCGTCCTCAAAACTGAAACGAGACAGTCGACTTCGGTCTCGTGAAAATCGTCGATTGGTCCTTCTGGAATGCCCAATTCTCCCAGACCACCCCAAAACTCGCGGCTTAGCCCGAGGCGTTCTGCATCTGTAATTATGAAACTAGCGAGATGTGGTATTGAGCAGCTCGGTATCGAGAAAGCAATGATTCTTGTTAGGCGTTTTTTTTCCAGCTCCCTGCTTGTGCCTCTGGGATTTCGAAGTTCTTTATCTCTTGGTGTCCCCATCGATGCAAATCCTAGAATGAAGTCTACATCGCTCTCTGTTCTCCTCTGTATCCGACTGGCTGTTTCTTTACATCCTCCTGACTAACTACTCTCCTTTTTGTGGAATTTATCAAAAATCTGTGTTGAATTTTCGTTTTTCATCTGTCCGATCCTAAGCCCCCGACGACAACCCTTCCCCGACGACCATTCCCGACGGAACCACATCCCAATCATGGGTGCGAATCTGGGAGCCAAAGTCGCCGGCGTCGGTGCCGCGTTGAAGAAAGATGCCAACTTCTCCCGCGTCGGCTCGGGAGCCAAGAAGGGAGTGAGGACTCTCCGTGCTGGCACGGGACGCTACTTCCTCAACAAGGTTCCCGTCTTCATCTGGATCTCGTCGTACGTGCCCGCCTGGCTCCTTGGGGATTTGGTCGCCGGCGTGTCGGTTGGGCTCGTCATGTTCCCCCAGGCTCTCATGTACTCCGCCTTGGCTGGTGTTCCTATCCAGGTTGCACTCACCTCGTGTTGGCTGCCGAACATTCTTTACGCCGTGATGGGAACTTCGAAAGGTAAGGGCACATACTTTTGCTTCATAAAAGGTGTGGTGATTTCATTTGTACTAATCATCAACGCAAACCAGATGTCTCTTTCGGGCCCATGTTCTTCCCCTCCATCATCATCGGCGGCATCAACGCCGCCATGCCCAAGCCCGGCCCGCCCCCCGCCCTGGTCGCCGCCGTCCTCTCGCTCTGCGCCGGCATCTGGTCCGCCCTGTTCGGGTTCCTCAACCTCGGATTCCTCTTCGACGCGCTCTCGGTCCCCATCGTGCTGGGCTTCGGCTGCGGCATGGGCATCATGGCCTACATGGCCCAGGTCCCACTCCTCTTCGGCATGGTCGGGGTCAGCCCCATGATCTCCCACCTCACTGGCGAGTTCATCGCCAACCTGCCCAAGACGAACCCCTTCGCCGTCGCCCTCGGCTTCGGCACCATCGTCTTCCTCGTCGTGCTGCAGAAGGTCGAGAAGAAGATTGGCGCCAAGAACGAGATCGTCCGCCTCATCACCAGCAACCGCAACCTTTTCATCCTGCTGCTCACGCCCTGGATCACGTACATGGTCAACAAGGACCGTGGTGACAAGCCCCTGTGGCTGTCCGTGTCGCCCGTCGAGACGGAGGTCGCGTTCGTCCAGGGCATGAGCTTCGATCTCATCAAGTCGCTCTTCTTCCCCAGCTTCATGGTCTGGTTCGGCATCGCCCTCGAGCACATCCTCGTCGCGAAGGGTCTGGCGCGCATGCGGGGCTACAAGATCGACCCCAGCCAGGAGCTCGTCCACCTCGGCATCTCCAACATTGCAAACTCGTTCATGGGCGGACTTCCCGTCGGCGGCGGCGACATCACGCGCGCCAGCGTGGCCGCAACCTCAGGTGTTAGAAGCCCCATCTCCGCCCTCTTCGTCGCGGGTATCGTCGCAGCCGGCATGTACCCCCTGAGCAGCTTCATCGAGTACATCCCGCTTCCCGCCGTCGCCGGCATCATCATCGTCGCCGTCATCGACACCATGCCCTCGCCGGGCGAGATGGGCAAGTACTGGGCGTGGTCCTTTGCCGACTTCATCACGTTCCTCCTAACCTTCAACGGATCGTTGATGGCGACGCCCCAGATGGGCTTCGAGCTCGGCGCCGGCGTCCTGGTCATCTACACCCTCTGCCGCTTCATGAGCTCCCGCCCGAAAGCCATGCTGGGTGTCGACCTCGAGGGCCAGCCCGGCGTGTTCTCGCTGCCGTGCTGGGAGGCCGGGGAGAATGTGCCGCCCGGTGTCTGCGTCCTGCGCCTCGAGAGCGATCTGATGTACGCCAACGCCGAGGGGGTCCGGAACCGCATCGTCGACACCGCCATGATATGGCACGCCTCCGTGCCTTCGACCGTCAACAAGAACGACCGCGCCTGGAGCAACTGCCGCGACAAGCGCGTGGAGTACCTGCGAAAGCGCGCCAACCTCACCCAACCCGAGTACCTTCTGCCCGCCCTTCGACTCGTCATCCTCGACATGACCACCGCGCCCTTCATCGATGCGTCCGGTCTCCACGCCATCGAGGATGCAAAGGCTGAGCTGCGGGCTTTCGCCGGCAGCGGCGTTGAGTTCCGGTTTGTGGGGGTGAGCGATGCTGTGAAGCGCAGGTTCGAGCGCGCGGGCTGGAAGATTGCTTCTCCCTACGACGACGACCAGGAGCAGCAGCAGGAGCAGCAGCAGCAGCCCGAAGGCGGAGAGGTTGCTTCCCCGGACTACATCTTTGACCATTTGCCCACTGCTATTCGGACGCCCCCGAGACTGAGGAATGCCCCGGACCAGGTACCCCTGACCCAGATGCAGTCGTGGGAGGGGGATGATTTCAGCTTCCAGAAGGGGCACACTATGTAAGAGCGAGCGGAGGCGAAGAAGGTACCAGGCACACACATAGTTGAAGAGATGTAAGATAGCGCCGAAAGAAGCGGATATGCGACAATGTCAAATCAGCATTTGGCGCATGTCAGTCTTTAGGATTCATATTCGCTTATACATCTGACTTGGATTTCCTTTGTTTCATTCTTTTCAAATGTTTTCGGGATTTTATAGACTACATAGATTACTACGGGATGCACTCAGCCCTGTAGACATATACCGGTGGTACGTAATACACACATACATAACGCCGCAAGAGGCGCTAAGCTCATGTATCATTGGCTTTCATCGTTCCTTGTCTATTCCGCATTCACACACCACCACCTCTCGTAGCGAATCGACGACATTCTTCCCCGCGGCGCAACAACGCATCGCACCCGTGCCACCAGGCGTGAAACGCAACAGAATAATCTAATCCACGGAGCCTTGCGAAATACCTGAAATCAGAAAACATTGTTCTCGAAAGGAGAAACCGATCTTGTACTCAGAAGTCTCTTTATATAAGTAGCAGAGTCGGGTAGAGAGGGCAAGAGTCTAGTCACTCGGGTGTTGAGAAACAGGTATAAAATGACGGTGAAATCAACACAGTTTTGGCTAACGAATTGCCATTCTTAACGACGGTTTAGTTGTTTGCAGAGTCCTACTCATACGTAACTAATATCTCATCTATAAAGCAAAACGTCCTTAAACCGTCAACGGGGAAACCGAGTAGTGGTTCACCCTCGTCCGCACCGTCTACCCATAGGGTATACACCTCGAATAAATGCAATATGTGTTGCTCACTTGTGGACACTTCGCGGACTTGACGGTCCATCGCAGCTGGGGCTGACATTCTGTTTTATCAAGACACTGCTCTCATGCCCGACGTGATTCTTGGATCAGGAAAGAAGCCTGATCCAATCTTGCAGCTCCAAATTTCCCCAGCTTCCAGATTATTTATATGGCATATGAGTAGCGGTAACGACAAACAACTGGTTTCCATCCCCGCCTACCAAGCCGACATATTCTTGAACAATGGAGTGACACAAATGCTTCCTGCAAGCTAGGTAGTTAAACATCCCATACCACTGCTGCAGCCCACTCTGTGAGTCTCCGGTCTTTAATCTCTAAATTCTCGAAAGCCTTACGAAACCAAAAGGCTAATAGCACCGGCGGCGTCTTGAGGATGCAAGCACACTGCCCAGCTGAGAGTTCCCAAACAAGCCCAGGGTTTGATATCGAATCTTGCCTCATGTTGTTCCAGATATCTGTCGCCTCGCCCTTTCGAATCCGAACACTCGCAAAGCGGAGACCAACGACAGAAACACGGAACTAAACAAACGTTCCTCAAAACTTCAGCTTCGCTTCTTACTCCCCATGCCTACAATCCCACACAGAAAGACGAAGTGAGATGCGAGGTTCAGTTACCTCGCGATGGGGGCATTTTTCGTCTGTCTTGCGAAAACGCCGACAACTCAAAGACAACCGTCCTTTTACCCCCCAGAACAAGTTTCCCACAGAGCCACATTCCAACCTACAACACTTCGCATAAAATAAGCTACCTAACCACAGTTGTTCAAAGTCCTCAATTGATTGACGGTCCAAAAATGCTCTCACGCTGCAACTGAGGATGGTATTTCCCCACAAATGCCACACCTGTGACAGATTTCCCAAACCAGCAGGCCCCCGGCTCGTTCGGATTCGGTTCCGCACTCGCCACATCCCTGCCGTCCATCATCCTTGGAGCTCAGCTCGCGATTATCCCGTCTCACCTCCTTTTCTTCAGCCGCCGCTGATCCTCATGCTTCAGGATTCTCACCTGAACGGTCGTATGGCCACTATACAGTCCTCCAGCATAATCTTTGCCCTGTCGGTACTTCAGCGAGTGACTTGCCAGGGGGCCTGGCCATCCGTTAGGTGGACGCCCCCGTGAACTGGATGATCTCTGATCCATTCTGAGAAGGATACATAAGCCTCTGCAATAGTACATAATGCGAAAGTAGCATCTGTGGGTGGTAAAATTTATCTTTTTTCATCGATCTGCATTGCTTCTAGTAGCTGGTCCAGCTGCCCTCCTTTTCGATCACTTTCTGAAGCTGCTGCAGCATCAACTGCACCAGGTGGAAGATATACTCTTCCAGAATAGCATCCTATGCCTCCTGTACTGCATCATAAAGCTGTCTGCCTGTAGGCTGTATTTAGTAGTGTTCTTCAATATATCTCTTTATATATGCTTAGTAATGCTTAATAGGGTTGAGGTTAAGGCTTCTAAGGGGCTAGTAGATAAATAAGTTGCTGCTGAAATGCTTAAAGATCTAATTTCTAGTAAGTTTAGCTGTATAGGCTGATGCGTTATTATGCATAAGTTGAATCTCACATCCTAGCAGGTCAGCTTGCCTCTTGCAATAGAAAGTAAAAGCATAAAGCATTATCTTTTTGTAGTAGTTTGCAGCGTTAATACACCTCTAACCCTTCTCCTATATAATAGAAAGGCTTTTTTTGCTGCTAGATATTATAGCCTAGAATATATACCTATTAGCCCTCATACAGGCAGAAGCATAATTGCTAGCGCTCTCATAAAGCTTAATAGTTAGAAACTGCCTGCTATAAGAGATACTGTTGCATTATACTTTATTACTCTAAATCCAGCTATCCCAGTTATTCTCAGTAAGGCTAGCAAACTGTAAGGCAAAGTGTAGTTACTCCTAGCAAATATAAGCAGATAAGGCTATATAAAAAGGTTAGAAGATATATTAATAACTAAGAGACCTTATAGCAGTAGCTATTGCTCGCTCTAAATAATAACTGAGGTTAAGCAAAAAGAATAGAATATCTAGCTATAGAATTAAGCAGTTAGCAAGGTTAGCCTCAATCTAAGTTTTAAAGCAGCAGTATTAAGAGGTATAAACAGTAAGAGGCCTGCTGTAGCAGCAAAAGTCTTATAGAAGGAAAGTGCAGCTAAATATGAAGGCATACGCAACTTAATACCTAATTAAACCTATCTTTTCAGCAATTTTTATAAGCAATAAGTTGCTATATATATAAAAGGCATATATTTTAACTTATTAATTATAGGTAGTTTAAGTAGTTAGAAGCACTTTAGCGTCAACCTAAAAAGACAGCTCTAATTCGCTAGTAAGATCAAGCTGAGGCTTAAAAGTATAAGGTTAAGCTAGTCTAATCACTTCAAACCTTATAGTTAAAGCAGAATTAACAGAAATAAGTGAAAAAATAAGGTTTTCAGCTTCCTCATCAGTAAGGTTAATAAGACTGTTAGGCTTGCTATTTTATATTAGATTAATAAAAGCCTATAAGTCTCTGCCTAGCAAGTTAGATATATTATAGATACTATTAATGCAGTACTAGCCTGTCTCAATTAGGTTGTTTAGGAAAAAGAAAGGCTTCTGAAGGTCAGGCTAAGTAACTAAGCCTAGGTTAAGCTAAGTAACTACTAGCAAGCCTACTGCATAAGTAAGAGAAGATAGCGTCATAGAAGGCCTAGAAGCACTGCTAGCAGTAGTTTAAGGCAGTCAACATACTATATCGAAAAAAAACATAATAGCAAAGTACTAGAGGGATAGGAGGCGTTAGGCTGAGGAGGTAGAAGTAAGAGGTCGTTATAGTTATAATAACTTCAAAGTCTCATAAGGATTCAGCTATATATTTATTATCATTTTCCCTGCTAAATTTAATATTATTTATATCGTCAAAAAAAGGAAGTACTTCCCTATAAACAGAGATCAAACCCAAAAAAGCGCGTTGAAGCGCGACGGCAACGTCGCGGAGGGTTGTAGTACGTCAAATTATCCCTGCGAAGATGGGTGGCGGAAATAGTGCAGGGGGAATAATAACCGTGGAAGACTGTATTTCCATGGCATAAACAAGCAGTACCCTTTCCTCGCGATTTGGGACTTCATGCCAAGAAAAGAAAGGAGGTGGTTCCCGCCTCCGTCGGAGATTTAAAAGCCTAGACTGCTTCAAACCTGGTCACGATCACTTTCAAGTCCCACCGGCTGCAGAAATTTTGACGTAAATCTGGTATCAAGTCTTCATATTGACATAGGGACTAACCACCCCCCTCATTAATAACCCAAGAAAAACAAGCCCTCCTTGCTGGATGCCCATATACTCATAAATCGTCCTGCCCACCTCATGCGGCCCACGGCCTCTCCTCCTCTGTTACCCTCCTCTGCTGCACGACCAGCTCCTCATATGTATCGGGTAACCTCGGCCACTGCGGCTGCGACCACTCGTCGCCCGCTGGCACGGCGGGATACCCGCTCTTCATCGTTAAAACGGCATCGACCGTCTCCTGGATCTCGTCGTCGTCGACTTCGGAGTCTGCCTCGTCGAGAGGGGTGCATGCTTGGAATGGTTGCTCTCGTCTGACGGCGTCAACCGCGTCTTTAATAACCTCCTCCCACCAGTCGACCTCGTCCCAAGCGGCATCCGCTTCCTCCTCGTCGAGCACGACCTCTTTAACTTCCACCTGGCCGGTGGTATCGACCTTTTCCAGCGCATTCTGGCCCTCGTCCATTTCATCGTCGACTTCGAGAATCTCGGGCTGCGTCGGTTCGGGTATCCGTCGCCCTGGCTGCATCGCGTGAACAGCCTCTATTGGCAACCCGGTGATGATGGCCACCGCGGTCTCAACACCCCTCTTCACCGCCAAAGCGCTAAGAAGCATCTTCAACGCGTGCTCCCACCGTCCTTGCAGCATAAACATCTTTCCTCGGCACCACTCGTACTTGATGAAATTCCGGTGTTGACTCGGTCTGGCCCAGTACTCCCTCTGCAGCTGTGCATACGCAATCAGTGCATTCATCTTGTCGCCTGCCAACTCGTACAGATACGCCAAGTACTTGAGAATATTCCGAATCTGCGCTTCGTCCCTGTAGTCGTCGGATGCCGCGCGCTCGATCTCGAGACATTTGCGGTATTCATATGCTGCTTCCTCGTGGTGGCCTGCGGAGCGGAGGGTGTGGGCGAGGTTGATCCGGGTTTCAAGAGTCTGTTCAACGACGCGGGCCACGTCGCTGGCTTCACGTCTGCACATGTCACGTAGAATAACGATGGCTTCGTCCCATCTGCGAAGCGCCTTGAGCGCCGTGACATGGTCCTCCATATTCCTCAAGGTCACCGGGCTGCAAATCCCGAACCTTGCCCTGTGTTCGTCCAGTACTCTTTGGAACCTCCTGCACAGACCAATCACCTCGTCATACTTTTTGAGTCGTAAGCTCGTCAATCGTGCCAGCTTGAGCGTCCATTCGCCGTTGGCATAGTGCAGCAGGTCGGCTGCCAGATCCATATTTGCAATCTCGTCCCTCGCTTCCATATCCCTGCCGCGCTCCGAAAGACACATGGCGATGTTATAGTCAATGGCGGCCTTTTCCTCATGTCCGAAAACCGGGACATCTTCATTCCAATCCCTGGCTATGCGGTAGGCCATTTCGGCCTCCTCGTATTTGTCCTGGTTGACCAGCATGCTGGCCAAATCACGCTGCGCTTCAATGGTTGTGACGTGGCGCTTGCCCCTCCTTTTCACGAGCGTGGGAACCAATTCGCGCAGTAGCTTCTCGCCTTCTGCCCAACGGCTGGTGTAGTAGTAAATCTCGCCCAACTCGACCATTGAATGCAGGCAAAAGTCGCGCCATGATCCCGTGAACAATGTCCAGCGGAAGGTCTTGCCAGGTCGTTCTCGGCTTTTGCGCAGTAACCTCTCCGCCAGGTGGGCCAGCTCCTCCGCTTCGGCAATGTCACCCATGTCCTCGCGGCGCACAAGGGTGTCACCGAGCAGCAGCACGGCGCGCATCAGATAAAATGTCTGGTCTTCGCTTGGCGGCAACCCCTCGAGCAGCAGCTTCGCCATGCGCAGGTGGTGCTGTGCCGAGATCCAATCCTCCGGGGTTTGGTTACGGTAGGCATGGCCGACGCTCAACAGCGCCAGGCCCTCGGTGAGGGTGCCCATGCCGCGGGACTGATTCAGGGCGAAGTTCCCAAGACGCAGCGCCAGCGACCATTTCCCGCGAATCTTGAGGAGCTCAGAGATGCCCAGCAAGGTGAGGACGGAGGCCTTGTCGGAGTTGCGGCTCGCCGCCCTCCATCGCGGGGCCTTGTTGAGGCGCATGGCGGATGGGGTTGTTGGGCTGGCTCACCGCGTCGGGGGGTTGAGTGGGGGAGATCGCCCCGGGGATGGTGCCTGTCTGCCGTCGGGAATCGTGGGAGTCTGTTGGGGTTCGTCGGGGGCTGTCGTCGATGCTCGTCGGTGTCGATTGTGGTGGTTTGTCGTGAAAGCTTTTGAAAACAAAACAAAAAGTCTGGTGTGTGAAACCGGAGATCGCCGAGAAGCAAAGGAATGAGATGGAAGGGAATGCGACCGTTCGAATCGGGTCGGTTGGTGAGATGAAAGTGAGTCAAAATTTGATGAGTGACAGGTGGACGATGAGGGGAGCAGAACGGAGCTGTGGCCGACGCTCCCTGATCAGCCAAAACCAGCCAGTCCGGAGCTTTCGCAGGCAGCCGGGCCGGGAAGTTCGAGGAATGGAAGAGAATGAAGAAGTGAGGATAAGGAGAATGAGTGTTCTCTGCTGGAGTTTGGCCACCACATCAGCCGAACCGTTGCGGTGGATGGACGGCAGAGGCAGGCTGGTGCTGCCAGGTAGCTAGGCCACCTCAGGAAAGGTGAAAGTGTGTGTGTGGTCGAGCAGAATTCTCGTCTGGTGCCTCCTCTCTGGTTTCTGACTGGCGCTTCGACGGGCTTGACGGGCGGCGTGATCAAACGAGGCGAGACAAGGCGAGGGTGAGCGGCGGCAGGACGGCAGGGCGGCAGGACAGACGGAGCTTACTCCTGCAGGTTGCAGTTGCAGGCCACAGGGCGACCGATCTCCCTTGGCCGTTTGCCTTTTTTCGTCCTTTGCCTGAGCGACATGAAGGAATATACCTAGCAACTTAGCATAGTGCGATACTCGAATGGGTACTAATGGCGGTGCTAAGGCGGCAAGGAGGGGGAATCGATGGAGACGGGGGCTGGACTGGACCGTCAAACCAGGCTCGAGCTCTGTCCCCAGGTGTACCGTGTCTTGGGTGGGTGAGTGTGTGTTCGTTCGGAGTACCAGATGGCAAAGACAACACGGCGCATGGAGACCAAAACACCCCGGGCAGGTCCAGTCAGGTCGACGCACTTGGCCTGCAGATCACGGCGTGCCAGTGGTCGTGCTTCAGCGCCGATGCCATCCGACGCCCAATCAATCAACGACGACAGACAACGGTCCAAGCGTGGCCGGTACTTGGGAATGATGGGTAGGGTAGGGTAGGATGGGATGGGATGTGAGGGGGATTGGCGACCCCGAAATCCAATCCAGTCAGGTTATGTCTTGTGTGTGTGTGTGTGTGTGTGTGTGTGTGTGTGTGTGTGTGTGTGTGTGTGTGTGTGTGTGTTGCGTTCCAAGTGATTGAGAGACCGACATGTTTACCGCAGAAAGGCAGAAACCTGGAAAATGCATCTGATGGACGTGGAAAGCAGTCGGATTGGCCAATTCTGATGGCTACTTCCGTTGATGAGGTGGCTGGCTGGCTGGCTGACGGGCAATAGATGGAAGGGACCAACGACTGGTGGTGGTCCGGTGTCTCCTTCTCTCCCTGAGCGGCAAAAGCATCGTCCTTACTTGGGTGGAAGCAAGGAGCACCCGCCCACACCTGCCCCGGGTCTTGCTTGCATGCTGGTATGCTGTAAGGTATCTTATCCATGGATTACTTAAGCATCCCCAGACCCAAACAGACGACGCCATTGGCAAACCAAAGCGCCCCGTGCTTCCCAACAATGCTCCCCCAGTCTTTATTCTCCCTCCGTGTGTACTGCATAGTAAGGTATTTACAGCATCAAATAGCATGGAGAGATACCTTGCCTCACAAAGAAACGCATGCAGCTAGGCCACAGATCTCGTCCAGCTGGAACACAATGTTGCAGTGCAGCAAAGAAAAAAGGCACCACGCAAGTAAACAACGTTGCTTATTGTCAGGGGACCTGCCTAGTGCCTTCTCTCATCTGCACCACGCATTCCAGAAGGAACCTGACCTGAAACACCCCATCCACGGGCTTCTCGTCATGGTGAGACTGAGCGCACCTACTATGCAGTCGTCCCCTAAATGCCCGCTCCCTAGGCCGTCTCGTTCCTGCCGAGTGTTTGTTTGCCAGCCACTGCCGGACAATTCCTTCTTTTCTCTTCCAAGTCCCCACGCAAACAAACACCTAAACCTGCAGCACGCGAGACAAACAGACACCTCCCGCCACACAAACACCGCTCCAGTTCCCCGTCAAGGTGCCATCGAATTCCGATGCTCAGACACGCGCATTCCGGTCCCATGGTTTGGCGGAAATGACAAATGACGTCGAGCTCGTCCACGCCACCTTCCGCCACGCCCGACGCTCGACGCCCGAGTGCGCTAAATCACCCGAGATAATATGCTGTCGCCAATACATATGTACGCCGCGGTGTCCCCTCGCTTTCCTCAAGATTACCAGGGCTGGATACCTTTCTCCTTCCGGACCTTCTCGGTCCTTTTACGTCATGTCCCGACATTCGATCCGACGCACATTCGATGGTTCAGAACAATGCCATCGTCCGCCGTGGTACAGGCACCTCTACCCCAGATACGTCTTGAAGAAGGATGCCTCACAGATGGTGGACCTTCAGAATCAATTCCTTGCAGCGCCATAACATTCCCGCATTCCGCAAAATCATCATGGCCATCTTCTATCTTCGTCGGACTCAATCTCTCACTGGACTACTACATTGCAGGTACATCACGCAGATGCACTCATCCGGGTCCGCAGTGTGCCCCACTCCGAACCCCGAAACGCTACGGCCCCGGGCTCGGCCCCAACATGTCCTTCCCCCGGCGCATGCTTCGGCCGCTCTTTTGCACGTCCCATCCCCGCGTTGAGTATTGTCTTCCAGCCACTTGGCGTATTCGCATTCTGACAGGTACCATGATGCCCCGATGTTCATCTCTTGCCATGAGATGTGGATGTGCCTGAAACATCTTTCCAGCGAAGTCAACGGAAACCATGCTTAGGCATTACTTCATAAGCAAGAAGACCAGGCTTCTGAGGACGTATTTAAGGGATTCATGCAGTTTTCCTTCGACTGTCACAACCACCCGGCGGCTTCGCAACTCACGCATGAGTTTCTCAAGGCTCGAAGACCTCGAACCTCGATGTAAAATAACTGTTCCACCCTTCGTGAACCTCAAAATTGTCGCCAAGCATTGAGCTTTGAGCGTAGCCACGCAACACGCACAACCGTAATAAAGTAACGGGTGTTGTCCCTGATTTGCCTTGAATCTTCTCGCAAATAATATGTCTTGTCGTACTTTTGACAGTCGACATCGATACAGCATGCGGTAGTGGGTCACGTCGTGCCTCGGTTGACTGTCTATCAAGCGAAGTCTGTTGCTGTTTCGACTTCATCAAAGCAAGCCCATTCTCAGAAGAATACACAACGGCCAGGCAGGGAAGATGACGGAGCATGGGAGATGTAGTCACATCGCCCATGGCTTGAAAGCATATTCATTCTGGCAGACACCGCTTGAACTAGGTTCAACTTCATTCGATGAATAGAGTCAAGGGAAACACAGATATCATTGGCTGTGCGGGCGAAGAACCACATGTCGCACACCCTTATTTATATACAGAAAGGCAGTATGATTAGCAGGCTCTCACCAGAATCATTCCAAGTAGCCTTCGCACTGTCAGCAATGGCTCCCGTAAACCTAGACTACTGGTGCTTGAAGCAACAGACGGTCACTAGATCACCCCAGAAGTCTATAGCTATTATAATGAAGGTCTCGGACTATATGGCGAAGTATTTATACCTCTTCATCGAAGGGTGTGAACGCACCAGCCAATATTTCTATCTGCGATCTGCCGTATGTGTGAGTCAAGATTCATCTGAGATATTCACCGTCCCCATGTACAGCCCTGACAAGCCATTTCCTTTTGCAGTTCGTGCAAAATGATCTACTGTGTATTCGTGATGAATCAAGTAGCGATTAAATCTTTGAATGAAGGAAGACGGCGACGTTATGGACGTCGTCTGCAGTCTTCAAATACAATATTATCTTCTGCCACATACGTCGCCCATCTAATAGACCAGATGGTCATCAAGATATTTCGTCCGGGCGATGGACTTTTGACGATGTATCTATATATTGTGTTTTTGGTTATGGTAGTTAGACAGGTTACCATTTTATAGACGACAACCCATCGAACAAGACTGTATGTGGTGTTCCCGGTAGTGATCGAATGCTCCGTGTAGTACTTCTCAACATAAAACAGTATGATCTTCGTACATACTGTCACCAGATCTCCCCAGGAAATGCATATACAGGTCCCGATCTGGCCTGAACGTAGTCATCGCTCGCTGCACAAGATAGTGGACGATCCTGCGGAGTCCCGACAGATGTGAGATTTCTTACGCAAAGTTCCTCGTGCTTAATTCCTCCCACATCACCCCTACTCGTGGACTATACCCGTTGAATACAAAGACGCTTCCAAAAGTCAAGAACCGTAGGCCGCGGTCTGTGAGTTTCACAGACCAACCGCACCTCGTCTCAAGTATGGGAAATTGGAGAAACACTGCAATATCATTCACTGCGCTGCTTTGGCATGGGCATTGTTTGGAAACACTAGACCATTACCTAGTAAACATATTTATAAACGGTTTCAATCTTCAATGGCACACAGGAGGTTATTCATCAGGCCCGGCACCAATCATTTGCAGCTAAGGTGTGGATGTGAGAGTATAACTGGGCGTACACAACTAGAGCTCTTGCTCTACACTACTTAAACTGTGAAATAGCTGGCACTTCTGGTCTTCTATTACACCTAGCAATTAGCTTTACTTAGATTATTGACTGCTAAGAAGACACTGTTCCAGTTCAGTCTAGAGACTTTCTTCCATCTATACTTAGATATCAGCCTGTAATAGCTCTCTATCTGCAAGCAGCGCAGCATCCCGTTCAAGCTGAATTAATTAATCAATTAATTAACTAATCAAATTGAGGCTATTTAGGCAGTTAATTAATTAAGCTTAAGATACTAAAAGCTTAGCTGGCTTGAATAAGCTGATATTACTTAGAAAAAAGAAAATCTAGCCTTTAGACTAATTAGAATTTTTGAAAGATTTATTAAAAAATAAAAAAAGCCTATTTAAGCATTTTAGTATTTAGCTTTATTCTAATTACTTAAAGTTATAACCTTTTAAACTTTTAGATTTAAAGTAGATAACTTAAATTAGTTTTAAATTAATATCTCTATAATTATCTATATAGCAGATTTACTGCTAGCTTATTAAGTTTTATTATAATATATCTTTAAAAAAAAAGATAAATAATTACTAATATTAGTTTAATAATACTTTTAAGCTAATAAGTAGTAGAGTAAAGCTAAATACTTCTTAATAATAAGATTAATACTATTAATAACTACTAAAAATACTAAAAATATACTTTTTGCTATACTGTTAGATTAATATGTTTTTAGCTTTTTTATTAAAGTTTAAAAAAAGTTTATTTTTAATTTTTATATTAGCTTTTAAAAATAACCTTTTTTAATATTATTATTTATATTACTACTATTATTACTATTACTACTACTACTACTACTACTATTATATCTTTATACTTTAAAGACCTATTTATATATATCTCTTAATATCTTTTTTAATTTCTTACTAGTTAATATAATATTTTTACTAATTTATACTTAATATATTAATTACTTTATTAGCTATATAATATTAACTCTTTATAAGATTACTACTTAGATTAATATATTATTTACTGCTATTAGTAATATATTGCAACAGAGCAAGAGAGAAAACTTATTAGATATACTAAGCACTCTACTTTAAGTGAAAATCTTCTGAAAAATTCCTAAGCACTTATATATTGATTTCTTTATAACTAAAAGAGAT
Source organism: Colletotrichum horii (assembly GCA_027406005.1). Classification (NCBI taxonomy): domain Eukaryota; kingdom Fungi; phylum Ascomycota; class Sordariomycetes; order Glomerellales; family Glomerellaceae; genus Colletotrichum; species Colletotrichum horii. The sequence continues at coordinate 1,892,820 of JANVYB010000001.1, read as the reverse complement.
ATACAGATAAATATATAAATATAAGCCTAACTAAGTTATGCTTTATCTATAACTTCTATCCTTTTTATCTCTCTAGTTATATAATCTTTTAAGAGAAAATAAGCTGCTGAAAAGAAGTTTAGTAGCATTATTCTTATAGTATTCTGCTCTATTTTAGTTTTAAATAATCTAAGAGGTATAGTAAAGATTAATAAGAATAATAAAAAAGATGAAAAGCAGGTTTAACTAAAGCTAAAAGAGCTTAAAAATATTTATTTTTGTTTAATTGCTGAAGGGTAGAATTTAGTAGACTTTTATTATAAGTTAGGTTGAAAAGTCCTATAAGCTGTTTTAAAAAATTAATTACTAAAGTTATTAAGAGGAATAAAAAAAGTATAAAAATAAGTATATTTCTTGCTTATCTGCTTAGTCTTTTTTATTATAAACTGATTAAGCTTTTATCTATTTATATAAGTTATTTCTTTTTATAATAACACTTAATGCTTATAAAAATACCTATCTGATTTCTTACCTTTAAGTTAAAAGTGTTAAAAATTCTAAAAATTCTAAGAACTTTACTCTCTTTTAATATAAAAGTAGTTATTGAGGTAAGGTAGTTATTATATATAAATATATAAAGATGTTTAGTAGAAAGTTAGTAAGTTAAAATGCTTTTTTTATAAATATAAAAAAAGTGAATTTAGTATTAGCAGTTAATATTTCTTCTAAAAATGTAGTTTTTAAGTGAGAAAAAAGCTAATTAGTTATATAAAGTAGTTTTTTAAAAGTGAGATTAATATAGTTATTAGAGGTATTTAATAATTTTTTAAAAGTGAAATTAAGTGCTAAAGGTTATAAATAGAAAAAGAAAAAGCAACTAATAAAATTTAGTAATATAAAAGTAACTAAAGTTAAATATAGTTACTAAATACTTAGTTAGGCTTATAATAATATATTTTTAAAAGAAAAGTTAATATAGTAGTTATAGAAGAGTTAAAGGTTTCTTATAATCTGTTTGTAAGTTGCTTTAGAGTTAAATGCTTTTTTTTATAAATAGTGGCGTTTAAATTAACACACCTGCTTTGCTTTTACTATTAAAACTTAAATAAATATATTCTTTTTAGTTTAGTTAACTTTAGATTTAAAGTGAAAAGCTTTTTAAATTATTTTTTATTCTATTAATAAATTGCTACAGTAAATAAGCTTTTAGGTTATTATAACTGCTGTTTTCTAGTTAGATATAAAAAGGTATATTTCTTCTGCTTAGCTATATCTTTTCTTTCTTCTTCTTAATATATTAACTTTTATATTTCTTAGCCTAATTAACTTTTTATAATAATAATCAGACCTTCTTAAGTTATATAATATATATAGTTATAAATATTAAAATCAACTTTAGTTATTCTTATACTACTACTTAAAATGCTTTATATAAGTTTTTCCCTTTCTCTCTTATTTTTATTACTGCTATTAATAAGCTGAATAAAGATAGTAAGTTTCACTTATATTAAACTATTATAACTGCTTCAGTTATAATAAGTTAATTTTAGCTTTAACTAAATTAATTGCTAACTTATTTATAGGCTTCTTTCTTTTTTTTTATAAACTTCAGTTAAAAGTTCTATTAACTTAATTTAGTATAAACTTAGATTTATAAATAGACTTAATATTTAAGATTATATTAAAGCTATAGCAAAATAGTTTTAGAAGTTGCTTTTAAAGTTTTCTACTATATATATAGCTCTAATTAAAAAGTAAGAAGTATTTCCTAGCTAGCTGTTTTTTATATATAAGGTTTATATTACTAAAAGCTATTTTAGTTTTTAAAAGCAGTTATATTAAAAGTTAAATAAGTTAGAAGCAGTTAAAGCTTTATTAATATATATATATAGTAACTGCAATTTTTATCTTTATAATAGATATTTTAAGTAATAAGCTAAAATGTTTTTTAAAGTTGCTAAAAGCAGTTAAGTAGTTATAGTAGCTTTATTATTTTAAAAATATATTTCTTATTAAACTAAGTGAAAAGAAGCTTATTCTAATTGCATTTATTATAAAAAAGGCTTATTATGCTTATATAAGGCTAACTATAATAAAGAGAAAATAAAGTAAGTTAGATATATTAAGAAGAGTATTTTATAAAAGAATATTTCTAATAGTATATTTTATAAAGATAATAGAAGAGTTAGGTTCTTTTTTAACAGCTAGTTAGATTTTCTTTTAAGTGAAAAGATTAAAAAAGATTATAAAGAGTTTTTTAATTAAATAGATAACTTAAATAAAAAGTTTAAGTTTAATAAAGATAGAGATATTCTGCTTATTAAGCTTTTAGTAATAACTTAAACTGTAATTAGATAGGTAAACTACTTAAAAGTGAAAAAAGAGGCTTTATATATATAATAAGATTGTAGTATAGTTTTTAGTAATAATAGCTTTTAGTGAAATATTTAAATTAGCTTAAATTTAAATTTTTTAAAGTTAGTATTAGTTTCTTTTAAGTTTTTTAGCGTTTTTTAGTCTTTTAAAGTTTCAATTAGTTTTTATTATTATATATTCCCCTTTCTTTTATAAAAATATATATTAAGAGCAAAAGAAGTAATATAAATATATAGTTAATATAAATTATAATATAAAAGTAACTAAATATAAATAAGTAAAATATTAGTTTATTTGCTAAAAATAAATAGAAATTAATAAGTTCTATAGTTTAGTTATCTTTTAGCTTCTCTATATCTTTATACTAACTATTAAACTTTTTGTTTTTAGTAAGAATGCTTACTACTATTTTATTCTTTTTCTGCTAAATATTAATTTCAATTTATAGAGTTTTATTTTATTTTTATAGTTACTTAATTTATATTTTTATAGCATTAATATTATTAATTTCTATTTTTTTTAGTATAGATATCTTATTAAGGTTTAGAATTTCTATTAAGCTGGATATATTAAGATCTAATTAATTTACTGCAAAGAAGACTTTACTGAAGGCTTTCTTAAGGTCTAATTAAACTTCTATTTTAAAAATATTATCTAAATAGCTATCTTTATTTACTATAAATTTCTTTAAGCAATTGCTAGCTATTATTTGCTTAATTAAAAGTTTAGTAAGTATTTTAAATAAATAAAATAAAGTTTGAAGAGATATTTATTAAATTTAAAAGAGATCTAGCTATTATATATTAAGCTTATTAGAAGAACTTTTATTAATAAACAGCTTTATATTATATATAAGAATAATATTGCTAACTTATAATTACTTATATTATATCTTATATTTATTTCTTTAATTATAATCTTTAGCAACTTAGCAATATTATTTTGCTATATACTTAAAAGCAATATACTGATTTAAATTAAGTTATTTAAATATCTATATATAAAAGAGAAGCTTAGTTTTAGTATTAATAACTTTTAATTAGTTTAAAACTTACTAAGTAATGCTTTTCATTTCAATTAGAGTGATAAAGTTATATCTATAGATAAAGTAAAAAAGGGAATATTTTATAGAAGATCTAATAAATATTTAATCAGCAAATAAAACTATATAAAAAACTAAAGTTTAATTCTTTTTGCTAAAGTCTAATTAAGTTATAAAGGTATAAATAAAAGGTTAGTAGCTTTTTTCTATAAATCTATTAGCTTTTAAATTATATACTGAAATAATAAAATATTATCTTCTATAGATTTAATTAAGCTTTTTAATAAACCTTTTATTTTTTAGACTTCTATTAATAATAAGAAATCTATAAATCTTATAACAGCAGATAATATCTTCTTAGATAAACTTAGCTATTATCTTTAAGTTAATATTCTTAAAAAGCTGATAAGCCTCTATATATCTAATAAGTATATTATAAGCTTCAGCTAAAAAGTAATTATTAATCTTTTAAATATTAATATAAATATATTGAAATAAAATCTCTAGAGGTATAGAAAAAGTATAAAGGTTTTTAAATCGCTTTAGTTAAACTTAAGTATAAAGCAAACAGCCTTTAATCTTATTACTTATTATTTAATATATATTCTTTTAGATATATTATTCTTAAAGTCTAATATATATTATATTACAGCCTTAATAGCTTCTTTTAGTATATATATATTAGATTAACTTCTTCTGCTCTTTTTTATTATTAACTACTTATTTTAATATAAAATTTAACTTTATTCCTTTTTAAAAGAAAAAACTATTTTAAAGTATATATTTTGCAGTATGCAATTTAAATTTCTTAAAGTTAATCTAAGAGATAGTTTTAAAGCATAATAATAAAGCTAAATACTTAGCAATTTGCTTTAAATATTAAGACTAAGCTTATTTAAAGCTTAATAAGTCTTCTGCCTTTAGTTAGAGGTTTTCTTTAGCTTTAAGTATATAAATAGAATTATTAATTATTTTATTTAAATCTTCTTTCTGTTTAGCTTTATAAATATTAGATTTTCTTATTAGTTTTTATAAAAAACTATTTATAGCTTTATTTTTTATACTTAATATATAGCAAATATTAAAGTTAAATATCTTAATTTATATAATCTACTAAATTAGAACTGCTTTAAGTAGATTAAAAGTAGTACTATTAATTTAATTTATAAGAATTGTTATATTAGTTTTAAAAATAAATTATATACTATAGAAGTAGTTTTAAAGCCTTTTAAAAGTAAATAAAACTAACTAAAGCTTAAGCTTTTCTATATTATAATTAAAAGCTGCATTTATTTAGATCTTACTTTTATACCTAGTAATATATTTTTTATTTTAATAGTATTACTTAAGTATAGCTTCTTACCTTTTAGTGCTTATATTAGTTAATAAGTAGATTTCACTAGCTTCTTTTTTATAATTAATTAGATAAAGTAGTAGAAAGCTAACTAAGCAAAGCTTAAGGGATTTTATAGCTACTTATTATTTTAGCCCCTACTTAAAAAGCATCTTTTTTTAAAGAAGCTTTATTAGTAAAATAGAAATAGTATTATAATCTTTAAAATATACTTAATAGAATCTAATAATATTAAGAAAACCTTTAATAGCAGTAATATTATTACACTTCTCTTATTTAAAAATCTTAATCACTTTATTTTAGTTAGACTTATGTTTTCTACTGCTTATTATATAACTAAAAAAGTTAACAGCAAGCTAATAAATCTAAGATTTTTTAAAAGAAATTATAGCACTAGTAAGCTTAAGATTTTAAAAAACTATATTTAGATTTATAAAGTGCTTAAAGATATATAGATATACTTCTAAAAGCTTAATTATTTAGTTATTATTATATATTATTTTAAGCCTTCTAATAGAGATATTATTAAGAAAAAGTTAATAAATACTTAAAATAAAGTTATAAAGAATTCTTATTATAACTTTTATAAATTAAGTAATTAAATTTATTATCTTTTAAAGCAGAATATATATTCTAAATAGCCCTAAAAGTATAGCAAATATAGTTAGGTTTTAACTTAACTTATTAAGTGAAATTTAGTTATATTTAGAAAATAAGTTTAAAAAGCTTATAATTTTATAGTTAGTAAAGTTTTCGAAGAATTTATCAGCTTTTAGAGAAATAAAAGCATTCTTAATGCTGATTTTATTAAGCTTTATATATAAGTTAATCAGCTTTATATTACTATCTTTTTTAGCAATAAGAAACTAAAAGTTTCTATATAACTTATAAAATTCTTTAAGAACTCTATATATAACTTATAATCTAAGTATATTAATAACTTTACTTTATAAAGCTTTAAAAATAGGAATTTCCTTTTCTTACTAAGTAATATATAGAACAGTTTTCATCTTTTATAGTAGAGCTATATAAAAATTAATATAGCTGCATTTTGTGAAATCCTATATAAATGCTTCTTTTTAGTTTATAAAGATATATTTAAGCATTTTAATCTCTTTTAGCAAAAGATATAGCTAAGCAACTTTAACCTTTAGAAACCTTTTAGAAGTAAAGTAAATGCTTTAGTTAAACTGCATAAATTATAGATATATATAGCTTATAAAAGAGAAATTAAAAAGTTAATAATAGCTTTTTACTTTTTAGATTAAGATCTTTTTTTAGTCTTTTTACTTATTAAAAATAAATCTATCTAAAGGTAAATTATTAATTAAGTAGATTTTTTTATTTTTATATTTATATATTATATAAATACTAATAAAGCTTTAGTTAGGCTTAAAATCTCTTTTTGCTAACTTATAGAATATTTAATTCTTTAGAATATTAAGAAGATAGTATTAACTCTTAATATTCCTTAAAAAGCAGGCTTAAATAGTTTCTATAACTAGAGTAACTACTGCTTTAATAATAATCTCTAAAATATTAAGTGCTACTAAAAGTAAGATTAAAATAAAGCATTAGTCAGTCTTAAAAGTAGCTTCTTCCTAATTAAAAAGGTTAAATTTCTTCTCTTTTTAAGTAAAAAAGCATTCTCTTTTATAGTCTATAATAGTATTAATATAGTAAGCTTAAACTTTATTATATATATTGCTAAAGTCTTAATCAGTTTTAAACTGCTTTTTAGCAGCTTTAAAAGCATTATAAATGTTTTTTATATAGTTTTCCTACTTAGAGAAGTATTGCTAAATTTAATATAAAGAATCTAATTGCATAAAGCTGACTAAGATATTAATCTTTCTAACTTTATTACTTCTGCAGTTTTTTATTTTTATTATAGCTATAATAAAGCGTTTTAAATATTTAAAAGTAAGCTTAATAGAAATAATAAATAGAAAGCTAAAAAGCAAGTTATAATTAACAGTTTTAAAGTTAATAACTATTATAGTTATTATAATTTTATAGTTATTAACCTAAATAAATATATAATATATCTTAATAAAGCGCAGCTTTAGGTTATTTTTAGCTATTATTTTTATTATTAAAATAGTTATAGAAATTAAAATATTATAATTTAAAATATATTAATAGCTTATAAAACTAAACTTTACGCTAGTATTAATAACATCTTATATAGATAAGTAGTTATTAAAGTGTTTACTTCTAACTGCAATTTTTAGAATTAACTATAATATAATAATTATTAAAGCTATTTAGTTAACAGCTATAAGAATAACAGCTTTAACTGAAAAAACTTTTAAACAGTCTTAAGTTTAAATAACTTTATTATATTTAGAAACTTAGTTAGTTTATTAAGCTTTTTCCTTTAAGGTTTTAGTGAAATCTATAAAGTTAGTAGAAATAAATATATAGATAACTTCTTTTAGATTATCTGCAAATATATATATCTTTTTAATAAACTTCTCTTTATATTTAGATTAGATTTTATAAACCTTTTTAACTAATAGACTAACTAAGCTATATAGTTTATATAAAATAAATTTATTAATTAATTCTTTATCTTTAATAGATTTTTAGTTTTTACTATTAAGAAATATAGCTAGCTAGAAGTTACTTTTTAGAAGAGATAGCTTTAGAATTAGTTTTAAAAGAGGAATCTTAATAACTTTGCTAGATATTGCTTTTCTTTCTATTTTACTTACTCTTTTTAGTTTTAAAATATTAGCAGAAGTAAAAACCTATTTAAAAAGGATTTCTTTTTCTATTTTAATATTTAAACTTTCTTTTTATTTATTTTAGTTATAAGAGATATTTTCTTTTATAATCTCTTTTTCTAATAAGTTTAATTAACTCTTAAAGTGAATTTAAAAAGAAGAAGATATTTTTAAGATAATTAGAATATCTTTAATATTTTATATAGTGAAGTAAACTTTTTTAAAAAGAGATTTTAGAAGCTTTTTTTTAACTTTTTTAAGATCTAATAGCTTTATCTTTTTCTATAAGAATAAGTTAGTCCTATATATTTTCAACTAAGTTATTATAAGTTTAAATGCTGTAAAATTAAGTAAATCTTCTTTAGTTATATTATTTAGTTAAGCTGAGTTATATAGTTAAGATATATAAATATAATCTTTATATTCTAGCTTGCTAACAGCTGAAACTTAAAAAGCAGAAGCCTAACTAAACATCTTATTATCTAATATAACACTTTTTTCTTCTATAAATCTATAAAAAACTTTAATTAAGTTATAGTTATTTTAGTTTTATAAGACTTTAATAAGTATAAACTAAAAGTAGCTAATACTCTGCTTAAGGATTTTAGTAGCTTAAGCCTTTATAGCTTTATAACTATTTTAATTTTTAAAGTGAGTAATAATAGCTTTTTAGTTAAGCTTACCTTTTTATCTTAATAAAGTAATAATTATTTAAAAAATAAAAAACTTATTATTTTAAAGTCTATAGGAATAGCACTTTTAAAAATACTAAATTAAGCTACTTCTCTTATTAGCTATTTTTTAAAAATAACAGCCCTTTTTAAAATTATAGTCTATATAGCTTGCATATTAATATTAACTATGCAGTTTATAAAGAAAAGGCTTAAGGTTTTCTTTATTAATTTTAACTAAATAGACTGAAGTTAAATAGTGATCTTCTATAGCTAGAGAGAAATATATAATCCTTTTAATAGAGATTTTCTAGTTATCTATTATCTTTACTAAGTTAGAAAGCTATTAATTTAAAAGTTAGTTTTAAAGACTTTTAACATCTTAATTAAGTTTAGCTTTATTTCTCTTAATTTATAGAAAGAGGAAAGCCTCTTCTCTTAAAGCTTTTAAAAATATAGTAAATAGAGTATAAGTAGAAGTAGCAATCTAAAAGGTTTGTTTTTAAGTAGCCTTAAAGCTAAGCTAATTTATTAAGTTAACTTTAAATTTATTAAAATCTTTTTTTTTAAATAGCTTATAAATATTAATTTCTATAAGTAAAGCTGTTTAATTTAAAGCTGACTAATTAAATCTTAATATAGTTATTTAAATAATTTAAAGGCTAGTTATAATATTAAGGTTATATTTTGCAGTTTTAATTTAAATATTATTAATCTTTTATAAGAACTATATTACTGCTTTATAGTTTAAATTATTAATTATTAATATTAAAGAAATAATTTAGCTAATCTAATTATTTAGAAGATCTTAGTAATCTTTATTTATAGCTCTATATTGCTAAATTAAGTACTTTTTTACTTATAGCTAAGTCTTATTAGTAAGTTAAACTTAATTATCAGCTTAAAAAGATATATCTATATAAAAAGGGTTGCTTAATACTTTAAAAGCATTAGTAATACTTACTGCTTTTGCTACAGCTTTATAGCTTTTAATAAAATTTAAAATATTATTTTTTATAAAGAAAGATGCTTTAGCTGTATTTAGCTATAGCATTTTAAATCTTTAAAGTTCTAAGCTATATAATTTAAAGACTTTTTATTAAGATTTAATAGAGTTTAAACAGCTTTATATTGCTTTTTCTTTTAAAGAATTCTCTTTAGGCGTTTTATTTACACTAGAGATGCTACCTTTAAAAGCTATTGCTTTAAAAACTTTAGCTTCTATAATTACTTTAAAACTTTAGTTTAAGTTAGAAATTAAAAGAGGTTTTTCTTATTAAAGTTAATAAAAGGAAAGATCTATAAAAGGACTTACTAAAGTATTATTAGTAATTAGATTAGTTTTATTATCTGTTGTTTTTAGTTTAAGTTATTTATTTTAAGCTGAAGTTAAAGTTTTTAAAGCTTTAGAGTTTAATAATGCTATTCTAAAGGAGTAATAAGTGAATTAATAGAAAAACAAATAAGAGAAGAACTTTCTAAAAAAAGCTGAAGTGAAAAGATTATATAAAACTTAAGAAAAGCTAATAATTTATTAACAGAAAGAGTAATAGAAGAATTCTTATAATATAGGTCTAAAAAGATAATAAAAGGTGAGAAAAGAGATAAAGAAGAAAAAAGAAGCTTTAGCTATTATTTCTGTTTTTATTTATCTTTTTTATTTAGAAGATATATTTATATTTATTATTTTTTCTCTTTTCTGTTATTCTAATAGTAAGGTTGTTTTATACTTTAAGCTTATTTCTCCTCTTTTTGCAAAGAGAGATTAGTTATTATTAGTAGTATCTTTTATAACTTTACTTTATAATACTTTTCTTTTATAGATTAGATTTAAAATTTAATTAAATCTGCAGTTAAATTATATTGTTAACTATAAATCTTAAAAAATATACTTTAAGCTAGCTGTTTATTTACTACTTAAGAAAATATAAAAAGAAAGTAATAAAAAAGATATATATATTTTCTTTTCTTTAGAGTTAATATAAAATTATTCTTAAAAGAGAGAAATACCTTTAGTTAAGCTTAAAAAATCTTCTTTTCTTTTTTTTTTAAAAAGTTAATATAGTTATAATATTTTTTCTTTTTAGCTTTTTATGCTTTTATATTTATAATAGCTTTTAATTTAAAAAAACTAATACTTAATATTTTTATATATAAGTGCAATTTAGATCTTAAGTTTTTAGGCTTTTTTAATATTTCTTTTTACTAGTTAATACATTATTAGAAACCTTTTAATAAGTTTGATTAAAGGGAAGTTTCTTAAAACAGATTAATTAGTCTTATTCTTTTTAAGGTTTATAAGAAGAGCAAAATAAATTTAGTTGCTTTTATAACTTTAGCTTTTAGAAGCAAAAAGGAATTAGTTTAACTTATTTTAGTTATTTTTAGATTATTATTATAGCAGCTAATTAGCAATATAGTATATAATAATTTTAAATAAGCAAATAGTAAGCTAATAAGAAGGATTAACTAAACTTTTATAAAACTCTGCTTATTTTTTTCTGCTTTATTAGATATTTTTTTTCTTAAGGTTTTTTTAGATTTTTATAGATTTAATTAATTTTTAATTTTAAGTGTTTAAGTTGCTATTCTTTATTTTGAGAAAATAAAAGTTAAAAAAAGTGTTAGCTAAATTTCTTTTAATATAATATTATTTACATTGCTTTTTTTTCTAAGCTTTTTTCTGCTTTAATTAAATAGAGCAGTATAGAATAACTATAAAAGAGATCTTTTATAGCAGTTTAACTTACTTCTTTATACTAGTTATTAATTTTGCAATAAAGTAAAAGAGAAAACTTATTAGATATATTAAACACTCTACTTTAAGTGAAAATCTTTTAAAAGATTTCTAAGCATTTATATATTAATTTCTTTATAACTAAAAGAGATATATAAATAAATATATAAATATAAGCCTAACTAAGTTATATTTTATTTATAACTTCTATCTTTTTTATTTTTTTTAGTTATATAATCCTTTAAGAGAAAATAAGCTGTTAAAAAGAAGTTTAATAGTATTATTTTTATAGTATTCTGCTTTATTTTAGTTTTAAATAATTTAAGAAGTATAATAGAAATTAATAAAAATAATAAAGAAGATAAAAAGCAGGCTTAACTAGAGCTAGAAAAGCCTAAAAACACTTATTTTTATTTAATTGCTAAAAGGTAAGATTTAGTAGACTTTTGCTATAGGTTAGATTGAAAAATCCTATAGGCTGTCTTAAAGAATTAATTACTGAAGTTATTAAGAGGAATAAAAAAAGTATAAAAATGAATGTGTTTTTTATTTATCTGTTTAGTTTTTTTTGTTATAAGCTGACTAAGCTTCTATTTATTTATATAAGCTATTTTCTCTTATAATAATGCTTAATATTTATAAAAACGCCTATTTAATTCCTTGCTTTTAAGTTAAAAGTATTAAAAATTCTAAAAATTCTAAAAACTTTGCTCTTTTTTAATATTAACTATTAACTTAGCTACTTATAATATTTTTAAAGCTCTACTTTATACTATATAGAAAGACTAACAGTTTATTAATATTAATATTATTTTAAAAAAAGGTAATTTAAGCTATATTTCTTAGATTACTAATAAGAGGTTATTTATTTATAAGGTCTTATCTAATAGTATAAAGGATAATACTTATTAAGTCTGCTAATATTATAATAAGATAGAAACTTTTAATTAACTATTTAATACTATTTCTACTTCTACTACTACTAAATATCTTAAGAATAATTACTCTATTTTTTAAGATTACTATAAGACTAATTATCTATCTCTATTACTATATCTAAGCAGAAGATTATTTAAATTAAAGAACTTACTATTAGCTTTTTTATTAATATAAATAACCTTTTTATAATATTTAGTAATTAATATATATAGTATATATTTAGCTTCTTTAACTTTAATATTAATACTTAGATATATTAGTTAAAAACCAGCTAGAAAGATTAACTTTAATAACTTTATATATCTAAGAAGGTATAAATTAAAATAGAAATATAAATAGTACTTATAAAGGTTTATATATTCTTTAACTTATAGATTTTACCTAACTAATATATAATTATTACTATCTTTAGCTACTTTATTAACTAATTAGATAAGTAAATATAATACTTCTTAAGTTTTTACTGTTAACTTAACACCTACTTTAATAAGAATATTACTATTATAGTATATATAGTTATAAAAAATTAGCAACTGCTTAATAAGATTAATATTACTATTTTTAATAATACTAATATTAATATTATTTATATTAAAGCTTTATATCTATTTATTTCACCTTTATATACTAAAATAGATATTTAGTATTACTAACTTTAATATTATAGCTATATCTTCAATCTTATTAGTTATACTATAATTTATAAAGTTAATAAAGAAGTATTTAAGTAAAAGTCTAACTATCTTATTAATACTAATAGAATTAAAAGAAATATAACTTAATAGAGAACTATAAGACTTATTAGTAAGTTTTAGAATATTATTAAGTATATTAGATTATTACTATAATACTTTAAAGCTTTTTTATCTATTAGTAATAAAGCTAATAATAGTAATAATGCTTTTACTCTATAAGAGAAGTTATTATAAAAGCTAAATTTAATGTTAAGCAACACTACTTAATAAAACTTAATATATAATATAATCTATTATGCTCTACTTAAATGCAACTAAATTAATAGTTATATATATTATACTATAAGCTTTAAATATAAGTCTAATTATATTTCTAATAAAGATATCCTCACTAATAAAGATTAATAAGTTCTCACTAAGTTAAATAAAGTTTTTAAGCCTTTCTATAAATAGACTAAGCAATATAAAGGCTAAAATAAAAATAATAAGTATAGTTAACTTTAAGAGGTTTTAATAAGCTTTAAGTATTTCTTAGATCAACTTAAAGATTAATATAAGCTTTATAATACTCTTACTTCTAAAGAAGTTAATCTTATAGCTATATAAATATCTTAAAGTCTGTTATTATAGCTATTTTAATTAATAAAAGTATTATATTAATCTAGTAGAATGCTAGCTTTATAAACTTTATTAATTAATAGTATTCTAATTTATATATAGTTAGACTATATTACTACTTTATTATATTTCTTTTAAGTTACTAACTTTTACTTTTATATATTTATATATTTATTAATTATTAACAGCTAGTAAATATTTAATAACTACTATAAGAAGTTTAGAAAGTTTTCTCTCTATATTATAGCAATAATATTACACTTTAATAGAGGTTTATAATAGCTTAAAAAGTATTAAAACTTTCTAAAAACTTATAAATAGCTTAAAACTACTTAAAATAGTCTGTAAGACTATTAGTAGTAATAATATACTAAAATAGCTATTTATACTAATAATTTAGCTTATCTAAAGCTTCTATAAAGGTTTTTTACTTTAATTACTATTTTTCTAAAGCTTAAAGACTTTAATTATTATTAATAGCTAAACAGCAGCTTTTATAATACTACTATTAATAAAATTAATAAGTTTAAGCAGTATTTTGCTCTCTTAATTATTTAGCTTATTAATAATTTTATTTAGTAATAGATTTTATATTAATAAATCTTCTTAATACTTAGTAAGTTTACTCTTAATATCTTTACTATCTTAGTAATAATAACTAACTATAAGAGAGTATTTAGCCTTACTAAATTAATACTAATATTATAGAAGCTTTTAATAAAACTATTACTACTTAAAGAGATATAATACCTCTAGAATTAAGCTTAAAGTAGTAGTATTACTATTAATAGCTATTACTTTAAGTAGAAAGGTTAATAGAAGCTAAAATAACTTTAAGATATTAGATAAGTATATTTCTAATATATTAAGATATTATAAAAGCCTTATTAACTTCCTAAATAAGTAATTTAGTTAATCTTAAGCTAAACTAGTTAATTTAAACAAGCTTCTTATGAAAATTCAGTTAATTAATTAAACTAAACCCTCAGGCTTAGCTTGATTGATTAGGATATAGCGCTGTCTACAAGTGAGGTTTTAAGCTGTCTCTAGTGTATCACATACGCATACTCTGACGTCAGAAATCAAAAGCGACGAATGAAGAGTAGTATGTATAGAAGTGGCCCTGAAAAGTTTAGGAGTTAAGTGTCGACAACTTCTCAGCCGTGCAAAGTGAACAACGGGAACAGCCCAGCGTAGTAGATCCAGCATACATGGAAGGAACGCTCCGGGTACTTTATTCTGCCTAAGAGGATTATTGGGAAGATAGCCTATTACATTTTGAAAGGTAAATTGTTAAGTCGCAAACTTTATCAGCTAAGATTCATCTAGCATAGAAGAGTACTATGTCATACTAGTTAATGTCGACAATCTGGTTGGCAAAGTATGCTGTCTTCCAACGCATCAAGTCAGACTGATTCTCGACTAATACTCAACATCCAAGGATACCAGATGATGGATCACCGGAGAGCCACCATTATGTGCGACAGTCACATTCGAAAGTCTTCGCAGCTGAGAATTGCCGTTTAGATGGCCTAGATGCAATCTCACGAATTGAACACTACAGCAAGCTGACATCAAATTGGCTGGCTATGTGAGGGGTAATGGATAGCTTATCTTTATATCTGTAGAGGGAAAGTGGCTAGCTATTAGTTGAATTGTTTCAGCACGGCTTCAAAAGGTGAGCATGACTACCGCACACTTTAGCACTTGATCCAGGAAAAGACTTGTAACCACACAATGCATCATAGCCCAGGGCTTTCCGATATACAGGCTTTAGTATTTAAGAAGCGGATTAATCCTTCGGTTCCCAAGTTCCTACGGCCAATCCACGTACGCGTCCACAAAGAAGGCATCTAAATTTACGTACCAGTGGCAGTGAACATCTGTGTATCTGGACTTAAGGCGCTTCTCACACTCGATACTCATGAAAATGTCCGCACTGTGCATTCGGCATGGATTCCACCGGTTTGAAGCGCATGAATGATGGACGCCAATCAAGCTGGAACTAGAAACTATTTGTAGTCTTTAGATACAACACCATATCATCCACGCGGTTCCGAAAGAAAAGGTTTCTCATGCCGCATCACTGGAGCCTATTTGGAACGACTGGAGGAGGCGAAGAATCATTGGTTGAAGAGAGGTCATGATGGCTGGAGGACGTCACAAATATAGGGATTAATGCCCGCCAGAACTATCTTTCGTGACGCCGCTAGAGTTCAAGTTCTTTGAACTCCGTCACGATAAAAGAGTATGACCGTTCGTATAAGCACCTTTTAGTCTCTCCACGGAATGGGTCGTCTTGGGAAAATAAAGGCAAGGAAGTATCTGTGGCCAGGATCGCGTACGGTTCTGCAGGCTCCTGATAGGCGCTAGATATTTGGACTCGTGCGAAAGTTTCTCAACACGCGATGTGTTCGATTCCTCCTGTGGCATTTCTTCCCGCAGATTATTATGGTTAAATACGGATATTATTGAAGAACAATGAGGCTCATGTAAAACTCTGCGATGGTCTCAGAGACTGAGACCAGCAGCATGTGCGATGAGAAAAGCGTAATGCCAAATGCACGTTCCTATTCCCCGCGCGTACATTGGGCGCTGGAAAGAGACTCTATCCCACGAGACAAATTAATGTGTTTATGAAGGATGTTGTGAAATGAGATGTTAGTATCAAACTTACCTGGGGGTTAAAGCATGTGGCAGGCTAACGCTAGACCCCCTACTCATATAGGAGGCGAAAAAACAGGGTTTCTACGCTAAAAAGAGGGTTTCTACTTATATCATTAAAAGTAGCATTTTTATATATTAACTTACTAAATTAATAACTTTTTGTAATATAATTTTCAGTTTTAACTATATTATATAATAATAAAAATTATATTATTATATTATTTTTAAATAGAGCTATTTAGCTATATATATAATATTTATATATATTATAAAAATATAAATAGACTATAAAGGATTATTATATTATTATTTTCTATATTATTAATAATATATTTATGCTTTTTTAATATTTATATTAATAGAAGTATTAATAGAAAGTTACTTTTTAATATTTTAAATATAGAAGTTATTAAAACTTTTTTTTATAATATAATAGATTATTTAATATTTTAGTTATAGTATTAATATTAATATAATATTAAGTATAATAGCTAATATTAATAATAATAGTAATTTAAGCTTATTAATATTAATATTATTATTAATATTTTTAAACTAGCTAACTAATTTAATATTTAATATAATATTATTACTATTTTTATTAATAAAGTTATTAATATTATTATTAATTTTTAAGTTAAAGTTATTATTATTATTTATATTACTAAATAACTTTCTAATATTAAAATAATTAAAAAGCTTTACTATATATTTAATATAGTTTTAAGCTTTTTTAATATTAATATAAAGTTAAAATTAATTTACTATTTTAATTTAAATAGCTTAAACTACTATAAGTTTTTTAAGTTAGATACTATATAATTATAAATCTTATTAATATTAATAAACTATTATTTAAAATTTAGTTTCTTTATATATTTATTAATCTCTTAATATTTTATAGTATTATATTTTATATATATTTATTTTTCTTATTATTAAGCCTCTTTTTTTATAGTAATATATTATTATTTAAACTTTTTCTATAAAACTTCTATTATTTATTTTTTATAATGCTTTTTAATTTTTATAAAAATTATATTTATTATAAATAAATAAACTAATTTAATATTTTATTAAGTTTACTTTTTATACTACTATATTTCTATATATTTATTTTAATTAATAATATATTTTTAGTTTTATTTATAATATAAATTACTTTTATTAATTATAGTTTTACTTACTTTATAACTTTTTTAAATAAAAAAGCTTTATTTAGTAATATAATATTATTTAATAATATTTACTTATAATATAGGTTTTTTAAATTTATTATTATCTAATAAATAACTTATAAAATAGCTAGATATATTAACTTAAGCTAACTATATATATTTAACTAATTAAAAAAATATTATATTATTTTTAATTAACTAGATATTTAACTTTTTAAATTTTACTATAATATTTAAATAAGTAAATATAATATCTATTATTTACTAAAGTTTATTAATAAAGTCTTTATAAATGAAAATAAAATTACTATTTTATATAAACTTTTATAATATTTAATAAGCTTTTTTAAATAGCTAAAAAACTTTTATATCTATAAATTAAAGTAAATATATAATATAAAAAGAAAAAAATCTAATAATAATACTAAAATTAATATAGTATTTTATAAAGTTTATATTAATATAACTAAAAAAGTTATTAAAGAAGAGTAAATAATATAATATTATATTAAATTTAATTTAAAAAGTGTAATATAATTTAATTTAAATATTTAATATTATTTTATATATTTTAAGCTTATTAAAATAGCTTTTATATATATTAATATTAAACTATAATTTTATTATATATTTAAGTTATTAAAACTTTACTAACTACTAAAATAAATATATATTAAAGTATTTAATATAATTTATTATAATCTTTTAATTAGAAAAGGTAATAAAAAACTATATAAAGTAAATATCTTTTTTAATATTATAATTAGTTTGAATTATAATTAGTTATATTTTAAAAATAAAATATATTAAAATAATATTTCTAATAATATTATTAATACTAATAAAAATATATAACCTTCTATTAGTTAAATTAACTATTCCTTATAGTTTATTCTATTTTTATTATTTTTAGAATAAAATAATATATATATAGCTATTAAAATAACTAATATAATAGTTAAATTTATTAATATTCTATATTTTTAAAAACTTAAGCTTATAGTTTTAAATTATAGCTTTATATTAATTCAAGAAATATTAAATTAATACTAAATTAAACTTAATATTTTTTTGATAAATTTTAATAAATTTAATTTTTAATGTCTTTTAAAACTTTAAATAATTAGCTTTTTAAAACTTTATAAAATACTTTAAAATTAAATTTATATTTTAGCTAATTTAAAAACTATTAATTATCTTTTTAATAATAAAAAGAATTACTAAGAAGTTAATAGTATTAAGCTATATTATAAATACTATTAAAGCTAAGGTTTTAGCTTCTATTAATATCTTTAGCTAGCTACTTTTTTAAAATAGTATAAAGAAGTTACAACTAACTTTAAAAACTTTTAAATACTTCTCTATTATTATATAAAATATTTTATAGTTAGTAACAATAGTTTATATTAATAGTATAATAACTAGAAACTTCTCTAGATATTTTAGCTAGAAAGCTTATTAATATAAAATATATAATACTTATATAGCTTATTTAGTAAATATTAAGTTAATATTACTTTAATAAAATATCTTAATAATAAAACTTAAAAATAGTAATTAAAAAAAAGTAGTTTTAAGTTATAATATAATCTTAAAAAAGTTATATTTTAGTAGTAAAAAGTTAAAAACGCAATTTTTATATAACTAAGTAGAAACCCCTTTTTTTGCGTGGAAACCCTGTTTTTTCGCTTCCTATATAAGTAGGAGGTGTTTTGCGCTTAATATGGCTAACTAACGTCCCCAGGTAATTACAGTTTTAAGTGTTGACAGAGACTAGGCTCTAAAGGGTGATCATAAATGCGATTATATGTACGCGCGGGCGCGCCCGGTAGTGGTTCTATTTCGGCAACAAGCAGGGCGGTTTGTTGTCACCATTTAAACCTTTGAAGTGCATATCCAAATTCTCACCGAAGCCAGCGATGGGTGGAGTTGATTGCCTCAACGACACGGTGTCATGTGAGTACAAGGACTTTGGTTTGGTCCGTGGGCGGGAATCTACCTTCGCAGGCTTTGGTACAGCACGTAAGATAGAATTGTTCCTGGTGTACTATGGCGAATAAGCTCATGCAAGACAGCAAAGTTGACTAGCAGAGGGAATCACGTATGTAATGAGCCGATGAAAGTTACGGAGTCGAGAGTACGCAAAGTCTCAGCGACACAGAATGGACGATGGTAATGGTCCAGCTTCACTATCTATGACTTCAAACCTATCAAATTCCAAAGAAAGTACTAACCGTTGGATCTGTCCTGAGGTAACTAGACGGCCAATCTGTTGACTATATATACCTGCGGTACTGCTTCTCCCCCAGACATCCGCGAAATTTGTTGCGTGGCTATGCACTATTGTGGCAAGTATGTAGCCTGAAGGTGTGATCTTCTCCCTAGTATTAGCACTAGTACTAGAGATTTAATGGCAAAAGTGACCTCTGACTATGCCCTACGTCCCTTGTGCAATTTTGGATTTATAATAGAAGTATCTGTTTTACTACTGAGTCAGCATTTTAACTAAATCTAATGAGAGATATACTTACTGCTTTTGTAGCTAAAGTCTCTAGCTAGGTAGGCTACTGCTGTGTCTTACTAGATTGTAAACTTTGCTTATATGCAGCTTTCTCTATATGCTATTAAAAAACCTCTAAGTTATATCTTCTTATAATAATTTTAAGTATTTCTATTTATAGCTAGCAAGCTGATAAAGATTTAAAAGTTTAAGAAGATATTATTATTGCTATGCTTATTATAAAAGAGAGTTTTGATTTTGATAAAGAAGAAGTTAAGGAGATTAAGCTGCTATTTATTAAGCTAGTAAATTTAAAATTGAAGAAGCAAAAGAGAATATTTTTGCTGAATAATAATATTTTTTTGCTTATAATTAAAGCTAGAAAATTGAAAAGTAAGGGCTTATAGATATACTAGTTAGCTTATTAAATAGTAGTGTTTATATAGGATTTTTTATATGCTTTTTAAGAGAAGAAGCTGAATATTAATAAGCTGTAAGCTTTAAAGCTAATATAAGTTAAGATTATATAAAGCTTTATTAATATAAAGGTTTTTAATTATGCTATAATATTAAATTATATATATAATAAGTTCTATATTAAAAAGAAGAAGTTCTCTCTATAGGTATAAATAGTGCTAAAATCTAGTAATACTTTTGATAAGAATATTAGTATAGTATACTATAATAAGAATAAAAAGAAGGCTTTTTTAGCTGATAACCTTAAGGTGTTATAAATTTAAAATAGAAGGTTAGATTAGCTTCAGCCTTATTTAGAGATATAGAATAGAGGCTTAAAGACTGATAATAATATATATATTGCAGATAACTTTATATAAGTAAGGGATTTTAATATAGATAATAATATTGAGAGTAGTAAGAGTAGTTATAAGAAAGAAGTTAATAACTTTACTGAAGAGGAGAATAATATTATTAATAATATATTTAGTCTGCTTATATTATTAACTTTATAAAGTAGCTGCTTTATATTAAGTATGCTGTCTTATATGCTGTTGCTTTAATATTTAATATCTTAAATGTTGCTCTTTTTGTTTGATATCTTAAGACTGTAAAAATGCAGTAAGATAATTATAAATGCTGAAAGCTAGGTTTATATAGGCTAAAATATTTAACTAGTATACTTAAAGAAGTAGCTGAAGTTAGAAGAGATAGTAGAAAGTGAGTTAGCAATTAATATAGCTCTTGCTAACCTTAAAGTTAATTTTTAAAGTAAGTTAATAGTAGTATAGTATATTATAGTTATAAGAGAGCTATTATTAAAGCTTTAGAACTTTATAATATTATTAGCAGTTTTATAAAATAGAATAGAAGGTAATAATAAGCTTAAAAGATTATATATTAACTAAATGCTAGAGAAGTAGAAGGAGGGCTTTTTTTTGATGTAATTTTTATATAGATATCTTATAGTGTTAGTATTAAAAAAAAAAGAGTGTTTTTGCTATATATAACTATATCAACCTACTTCTGCTGATATTAATATTAACTTACTTACTGCTTTACCTACTACTTCTTTTTTGCTGCAACTACTTTAACTATATTTCTGCTGCTATAAAATTATAAATTTTGCTTACTAACTTGCTTATACAGCAATTATCTGCTTATTGCTGTATTATATTAAGATTGATATTATTTTAACCTTTTTTTTCTGCTAGTTTTATCTTTATTAGCATATAGATTATTAGAAAGTTGTAAAGCGCTGTTACTATATATATTATAGCAGTCTGTTGCTTTAAGCTATATTCTGATACTAAACTTTAAATAATATAGAACTTCTTTTTGAAGTAGCTAAAAGCCTGCTTTATAATTACTTAAAGATAGCTATACTTTAGATTATATAGCTTCTAAGTAGTAACTAGTAGTAAGTCTGCATTCTTTTAATCTTATAGATAGTAATAAGTCTTATAGTATAAAATACTGAGGCTACTTTTGCCTTTAAAACCAGCATTAGTAAGAAAATATCTGCTTTTTAGCATAGTAAACCTTTAGTTATATATAAATATTGCTAGCCTTAAGTTATAGATTAACCTTTTTATGCTAGTAAGTATATATAAGAAGCTGCTATTAAACCTTACTGCTATAAATATATTCTAGCTGATAAAGCCTTTTTAATATTGCTAAGTCTTTTGCTTTTTTTCTGATATAAAAGCATAAATTAGAGTGCTGTTAATAGCGCTTATATAGCTTGAAAAAGCCTCTCTTTTAAGGTTCTCTTTAATCTCTTATAAGATCTCTCCCTCTGTTATAAGTTGAATATATACCTTATGAAGTTTAAAGTAAGCAGTAAGTAAGAAGTTAATATGCTATAATATTGCGCTTTAGCTGATTTTGAAAGTGTAGGCAGTAATATGCTGAGAGCAGCTTTAGCTTAAAATATATAGAAATATTAATAATTTCTGTTTTATATTTATATATTAAGAGTTTGATAAGCTAGTATGCTTATTTAGCTATTTAATAAATATATTAAATTACTTTTTAATTATTTAGAATATCTTAAAGAAGCAGCAAAATAACTTTATAAGTAACTTTCTAATATATATATATGCTGCTATAAAGCTACTTTTATTAATTGTTATATAGTAATTGCTTAATAATTGCTTTTGTTAGGTTGAAGTGATATAAATGCTCTAAATTGCTAACTCTACAGCCTTACTTACAGCTTTATTATTATTAGTTTATATAGTAAAGATGTTAATTCTACTGTTTAAAAGGTTTAATTACCTTTAGTATTAAAGTTTAATATATAGAGAGGGTTAAAAACTACTTTCTCTGCATATTAGGCTTTTTATATAGTAGAAAGAGGTTGAACAGCAGAAAACCTTAGTATTAGTACTAGAGGAGGGTGGTATATAGTTATTTTTTGTATAACTATGCTGCTAAAGCATTATGATAGGGTCCCTTTGCTAGCAGCAATAGACCAGTGCTTAGAAAGGTTAAGCGTATGAAAATGAGGTTTTTCTGGGCTTTTGTTACGTCAGAGAATGTGCTAGTACTAGAAAACTCTAGTACTGGTGCTAGTACTGGGGAGAAGATCACACTCTGAAGCGAATATAAGAAGTTATATTTGAAGAGCATCTGACACTAGGCTCTTCACCCAGAATATGGCTAATCTCTGCTAAGGTTTCACGCCTGAAGCTTTGTCATAATAATGACAGATTCTCTCATCCTGTTGGTGATGTTTCCGAGAGAGAACATCAATCATGCCTTACCTCGAAGCTCAAGCCTTTTACGTAATCCGTCACCTGTTTGCGTAGTTTATTCCAATCGTATACACACCTTGACAACAGCGCCCTAAAACCGTGAAACAACCACTGAGAGCATCCAGCTATGTTGGTACTGAGTGCGTGTCACAAGGGGAGTTTACATGTGTAACGTAAAGGAATGGACTTGATTTGTGAACATGTCGCCTTGGAGTAGTAATGGTCATGTTCTCATCGGCCGAAAACGCGACGGCATTCTTCGGAGGCATGCCGAAGCTTGGAGAGTTGCTCTGGGAAGGTGCTGCGGGGTCGTATGCACTTGCCGGCAACCCTGGACTGGTTTTCGAGAAAGATGCTGGACGAGTTTGAAATGATCCCGAGGCTGGTGATTTCGATAGAAAATTGGCAGTGAGGTACTCACTCCAGCGCCATCTAGCTAGGTCGCTTTTTTTACGCTTAGGTACCTACTCTTCGATAAGCTCAAGCACCATGATGGAAGGGGGCTTTTCCGGTTACATTGGAAATTACATGTCTGCATGCATAATATGAGTAGATTTCAGCCTCCTAACTTCGTTTTGACGCAGAAATGCCGCCCGCCGTGGCCCGAAGGATGGGATCGCCGCTCGGCAGTCCCATCCGGGGCTCCACACCCGGACTTAGCGCCCGTATCACCGGCCGCGGAGCTCCGTGGAAGGAAGTCATCGCCGCTTGCAACCTGCTTGATTACGTACTCCCATGGCGTCGCTTCCTCAGGATTTAGCATCCTTCCAACGTCATTCAGAGTATTTCAAGGCGAGGTCTTGCTCCTTATACGAGCTGGAAATCAAGACATCATCGTACCTAACTGGTCAAATTCAATCCTTCTTGGAGTTCTCAGCTGTGAAGCGGGCATTGTACAAGTTCTTTCTCGCAACGTTCCCAAGAGTGAACACGCGCGCCATCAAAATGTCTGTTCTTGTTCTTGGGGCCGGCGAACTAGGCTCAGCGATGCTCAAAGCACTCGCCTCACACCCTTCTCGGCCAAACGACGCCAACATCTCGGTTCTCCTGCGACCATCGACCATCTCTTCCATCGACCCCTCGAAATCCCAAATTGTCTCGGACATCAAAGCAATCGGTGTCTCCATCGAAGCAGGCGATATCGTGAACGATTCTATCTCAGATCTCGCCGCACTTTTCAGCAAATACGACACCGTCATCAGCTGTACCGGCTTTGTCGGTCCCACTGGAACCCAGCGCCGCATTTGTGAGGCTGCATTGCAGTCCAGTGTCCGCCGCTACATTCCCTGGCAGTTTGGAGTTGATTACGACGTCATCGGACGCGGGAGTTCGCAGGTCTTGTTTGACGAGCAGCTTGACGTGCGAGATATGCTCCGCGCGCAGACCAGTACGGAGTGGATCATTATCAGCACGGGGCTGTTTATGAGCTTCTTGTTTGTGAAGGAGTTTGGAATCGTCGACTTTGAGGAGAGGAAGTTGAGAGCGCTGGGCGGCTGGGATGTGGAGGTAACGGTGACGGGGCCGGAGGACATTGTCAAGATGACGGCGGAAGTTGTGTTCGAGCCGAGGGGAATTCCGGGTAATGGGGGCAATGTGGTTTTTGTGGCGGGGGATACAATCTCTTATGGGAGGATTGCTGACTTAGTGGAGAAGAGATTCAACGAAGTTGAGTTCACGAGGGAGAAATGGGATATGGGATTGATAGAGAAAGATTTGACGAGAGACCGGGGAAACGTGTGGAACAAGTATCGGGGGATTTTTGGAGCTGGACATGGCATTTCCTGGCCTATGGAGAAGACATTGAATTATCAGCGTGGCATAAAGCTAGAAGACTTGGAGACGTACTTGGGAAGGGTGAAGAGCCCGGCAAAATCAGAAGCGTAACGAAACGTACTTCAAGGTCGAGAAGCCCCCGAGAAGGTATCGTAAAGAGCCGGGTATTCCATTCAGCAGCGAAAGCAAGAACAAGCTTTCAGCGTTGTCAAGTTGGGGAAAATCAAATCTCTGAATCTGTGAAGCAAGCGGCCTCAAAATGGCTTGGTTTTGGCGTCATTTGATGTTCTTACCACCTGATTCTATGTGCAAAGTACCTAAATATTGACCTTGTCCTTATTCATACCAGCTAAAATCAGGCTGAGTCCAGCTGAACCAAACGTGCATACATAAGTGTGATCTACCCACTTTAGTATGACCGTCTGCAGCATTGCTATTAACCGGCCACTCCCATTGGTTAGTACATTCCACAGCGTCAGATTTCAACAAAATCTCGCAGCCTGATTCCAACCCCGCTCGTCTTACGTCTCTTCATAGGTAGTCAAACTTGAGGGCTGAACGTTTCAAAGATTATCCACGGCCCTAATCAAAAACCTCGAAGTTCAGCGAAGCAACCTACAGCTGGCATATTTCTCATCTGCTTGTGTTAAGGTGTCTTCTATTCCATTGTTATCATGGCTGGAAGATATAGAGATCCCCGACGGTCAGATGATTTCGAGTATCTGTCAGTACCTCTATCGAACCGCGGCTATCATTCCGACGATGAAGCTCGACAGAAGAAGCGGACAGTCTTCATTGACCCTGAAGATCCCTGGGGGGACAGACAGTCAAGAGAGCCAAGAAGGCCATCCCCTCCGCCGCCACTAAAGCGTCCTCAAGTCGCACAGTACTCCAGTCGCGTCCCATCTCCACCCCCATTTAGGACCGATCATCGTCGATTCTCTTCCCAAGATGTACGGCCACCCCGATCTAGCAGTCCTCCGCCTCCACCACCGACACCATACGCCCCAATCGGCGACTCTTCATATCCGTTGTCTCCTGACAGGAATGATTCACGTCGTGTTCGGCGTCCCCAAGTGAACATCCAACGTACCGACGACCCCATCCTCGATGAGATTGAGGCAGCTCGTCGCCGGGAAATGGTGTCCATAAATCATACAAGACCGGATTCCGGTGTGTCGTTTCCCAAAGTCATGCATCCACAAGAGCAACTTTCACCTAAGAGGTCAAGCTCGGCTGGCCGGTCAGTCGCAACATCGCCATCCCTCCCAACATCTGCTAAGTCGCTTCCTTCATCCGCGACTGGCACGCTCGGTGACAAGGTCTATCGATACAACGCACTAGGAGAATCAGAAATCAGATTGATCAGACTACTTCCGACGCGCATGTTCAAGATCAAATGCGAAGTGGTCCATGCCCCAATCACGAACCCGCCGACATACATCGCTGTATCATATGCGTGGGGCGATGCGGGGGATACGCGACGTTTGGAACTTGAAGGCACAGAGATTCCGGTATCTGCCAGCTTGCATGGCGCCTTGCAAGCTCTCCGACGAAAGGACAAGGTGGTCACCGTATGGGTGGACGCGCTCTGCATCGATCAATACAATCGGGATGAGAGAACACAACAAGTTCAAATGATGACAAAGATCTACTCGACGGCAGAGTCAGTAGCCGTTTGGCTCGGTCCAGAAGCAGATCGGAGTTCTGAAGCAACCGACTTCCTCTTGAGACTGACCCAACAGTCCGGATCACCCGACAAGATCACGAAACTTCTGTCGTCCAAAAGTAACGAGAAAGACATCTCCGCAACTGTCTCTCTCTTTGAAAGAGACTATTGGAAGAGGCTGTGGGTAGTACAAGAAGTCTTCAATGCACGGTCCGTCACTGTCTACTGCGGCCCCAGAAGACTTCCATGGGATGTCTACAGAGAGGCGTCCCACGTTTTTCAAAGACACAAGGGCGACTTGGACTATTATTTTCCTGGAGACTCCCAGGGTCGTTCATACGCCAGAGCATCACAGAACCACTTCACCTACTCCCAGATTCTGACGTATCAAGGACCTGGAAGTCTTCCAGACGTTCGAGCTATGAGACACTATGGAGAGGATTCCCTTCTCGAGGTCATGCGCGTCTGCCGAAGGAAGTTCTCCTCTGATCCGAAGGATAAAGTCTTCGGAATCTTGGGTTTACTCACTGAAGACGTGCGCAAGGACTTCCCGGTCGATTATAGCCTATCCGTTAAAGAAATCTACACCAATGTCGTAGACTTTCTCATATCAACAACTGGACGCTTCGACGTCATATGCGAGGCCATCCATTACCCACCTCACATGAACACCGCAAGCCTACCTTCATGGGTCCCAGACTGGTCCCACATTCCCGACACGGTGGCTCTGGGCGCCATTGACTTCGAACCACCCTTCTCTGCATCGCAACGCAAAGAGATCAAGTTTTCCTGGAAGGACGATCGCCGAAACAAGATTGAGATCACCTGTCTTGAGATTGATACCATCCGGACTCACGGCATTGCCGTCGGGACGCTGTGTACATTGGCTGACTACCTTATGGCCTTCATTCACTGGAGAGCGCTTTTGCTGTCGACATACAAGGCCGATGATCTCGAAGCGCAAGACCTTTTCTGCAGGGCGCTTTAAGTGCCTCGGAAATGGGCCAATTCGTTCGACTGGGTGACCGCCTGCTTCCATGTCTTTGCGTCTTTGATCCGAGAGAGGTTGCCGCATCTGCCTCTTGATCAAGAGCTTGAGAAGTACATTGATGCGAAGACTGATATCAAGCCTGACGCTCGTCGGAGATTTCTTCAGGAACACTTTGGCTCTCGGATGATGGGTCGATGCTTTTTCATCACCGAGGGGGATCGCATTGGCATGGGATCTGGATTCATGGCTGTTGGAGATATTGTCGTCGTTCCACTTGGCTGCTCAACGCCAGTGGTCCTTCGCCCTGAGGGATGTCGCTCAGAGTGTCGCTATGTTGGCGATGCGTATCTGCATGGGTACATGTACGGCAGAGCTGTAGATCAATGGCGTAGTGGAGACAGGAAGGCATCCAAGTTTGTCCTTCACTAGTGTCGGAAATGAAATGCATCATAGATTTTATCTCAAAGGATTTTGATAGATAGTGGAGGCGTTAAGTGGTCAGAAACGAGAACACTTTTCACTGTGTAGCATAAGACGCGCAGACTTTGGGTGACAACTGCCCACAGGGCTTTTGAGTCTAAATACACACACGCTATATGGGTATGTACAGAAAGAAGAATATCTACAAGTAAACAAGCCTATACATAAGTGCCTTTTCACGGAATGTGGCACTGTTGAGTCTCCCGTTCAGGTCAAAAAGCGCCCGAGCAGATCTCGCGGTTTGTTTCAGGAGCTTAAGAGCTCGTGACGTCGGAGGTAGAGTACTTGCAGGCGGTCGACGGGCCGCTGGAGATCTCGGTAGGCTCCTCACCGGAGTCGTTGCCCTTGAACTCGGTGCAGACCTCTTTGACGCTCTTGGCAACAGAGTTGGTAATAGTAGCAGTGTCACCGTAGTTGGAGTTGATACCTGAAGGGATAGATGTTAGATGGAGTTGCACAGGAGAAGTGGTTAAGAAGCGAAGAACTCACCAGCAAGGAGCTTTCCGGAAGAGGCGTTGATGTTGTCCAAGATAACGTGGCGCTCGTACATGGTCTTGCAGTTGCCGCAGCTGCGGTAGAGCTTGCCGAAGTCGGAAACAGTAAAACCAGAGACGGAGAGGGTACCGGCGCCGTTGTGCTGGAGGACCTTGTCCTCGGCACCGGTGGCACCGCCGCCGGTGATCTTGGTGGTCTCGCCGGCGTCCTGCTTCTTAATGGTGAAAGCATCCTCGCAGACAGCAGACCACCAGACGTTGGTGAGGGTGCAGCCACCGTTGCAGTGGATACCCTCGATCTGGTTGGGGCCGATGATGACGTTGGAGATGGAAGCACCCTTCTCGAGAATGAAGACGGAGTCGGAGTCACCGCCCTCAGCCTGGCCAGTGCAGGAGACACCACGGTCGAACATCTTCATGCCACCGTCGAAAGACTCGCCAGCGGCGATGGTCTGGGCGGCCTTGAGAACGGAGGTACCGGAGGCGGCGGGCATGTCACCGCCGGAGGTGCCGTTGTTGGCAGCGGCGATGGCGAAGGAAGCGGTGCCGTTGCCGGGGGCGGAGGTGATGATGGAGTGAGGAGAACGGGTCTTGGTGGCGTGGGTCTTCTTGGGCTTCTTCGCGGACTTGGTCTTGGAGGGGTTGGCCTTCTCAGCGCGAGCGAGCTTGTGGATAAGGTCGAAGTAGCCGTGTTCGGCGCGGGCGAGGTTGTGCTCCTTGGGAGCGGCCTGGGCGGCGGGAGCGGCGGCGATGCCGAGCACCAGAGTGGTGAGAGTGACGGCGATGGAGTACTTCATTTTGATGGTTGGTTATTGGGTTGGTTGGTAGGTAAGGAAGACGAGATAAGTGAGAGAAAAAAAGGCTTGTCTACTTGAGAGAACGAAGAAATAGAATCAAGCCTGCTTGAAAGAGTGTAATGAACAATGAAGACCGAAGAGGTGTGAGTTGAAAGTGATGAGAGAGAAAAGCTGCCCTTGGCTGGATATCACGCCGTTACTTATATCAACTGAGCTGCCGGGATGGATGGTATCTTCCCACGCCCATGTCTACCGTGGAGTTACACTACAGTTACCGACGCCAATATTAGATGTGGTCCACATTAGAACGGGAACTGGTCCAACTCCAGCCAAGGCCAAGAGGCTCCATCTCCTCCGCAGACTACACAGGTATCAATCAACAAGCGACGCGGAGGAAATGAAAGCGTCGATGCAGGTACTGAAGATCGCACTGGAGCCACGAATCCACCGTGTTCCCACAATGTGGGCTCATCCCAAGAGATCCTGTCAGACTCAGCGCCAACTGCCATGCAGCACTGGTAATACCTAGGGGTCAAAGCGTGTGGCAGGCTAACGCTAGACCCCCTACTCATATAGGGGGCGAAAAAACAGGGTTTCCACGCTAAAAAGGGGGTTTCCACCTATATCACCAAAAGTAGCATTTTTCTATATTAACCCACCAAATTAATAACTTTTTGCAATGTAATTTTCAGCTTTAACTATATTATATAATAATAAAAATTATATTATTATATTGCTCTTAAGTAAAGCTATCTAGTTATATATATAATATCTATATATATTATATAAATATAAATAAGTTGCAGAAGATTACTATATTATTACTTTTTATATTATTAATAATATATTTATGTTTCTTTAATATTTATATTAATAGAAGTGTTAGTAGAGAGTTACTTTCTATAGTATTTTAAGTATAGAAGTTATTAAAACCTTCTTTTATAGTGTAATAGATTGCTTAATACTTCAGCTGTAATATTAGCATTAATATAGCATTAGATATAGCAGCTAGCGCTAGCAATAATAGCAACTTAAGCTTGCTAGTATTAACGCTATTATTAATATCTTTAAACTAGCTAACTGATTTAATATTTATTATAATATTATTGCTATTTTTATTAATAAAGTTATTAATATTATTATTAACTTCTAAGTTAAAGTTATTATTATTATTTATATTGCTAAGTGTGAAAGTATTAAGCTAAAGGCTTTAACTAGAAAAGCTCTAAACAATAGATAGAGGTTAATCTAATATATTAACTACAGCTTGCTTCCTCTAAATTCCTTAAGAAGCAGAGATTTCACTAGTAAGCTAGCATTCTAATTACCTAAGGATTTACTAGGCGTTCCTTAGCAGCTCCCTTAAGTGATGCTTATAATTACCCCCCTCTCTAGGGCTTTAGTCCTTAAGGCATATAAGTATATAATTATCTTTTTAGGTAGAGCCTCTCTATAGTCTTTTCTACTTAATTAGAAGCAGCAGCTTAATTGCACTTTCTGCACTTAAATTGCTTTACTAGCAGCTTAGCATTCTTATGCTTATATATCTATTAATTTTTTATATTAATTAATTAATTTGCATTATTATATTATTTTATAAGGTTATTAGTTGAAAATAGATTTTTTATTTTATTATTAAATTTAAATAATCTTTTATATTAATTAGCTTATTATTATTTTTATTATTATATCTTTCTTTTTTAGTAGTAGTCTTTTGCTAATTTGCTAATATATATCTAAAGTAGTTAATAACTAGGATTTTTGCTTACCTCTTATAGCTTTAAAATTTTCCTTTTTTAGTATACTTTTTATTTTAATAATTTTACAGCCTTTCAGCCTTATTCTTTCTTCTTTTCCTTTTATTATTTTTATTTCTTATTAGATCTCTTATTAAAAGCTTTATATATCTTTACTATTAATTCTATTATTTCCTTTATAAGATTTTTTGCTATTAATTTTCATTTGATTTTTATTTTTTGCATTCTGCATTACTATTTCTAAATCTTTTAAACTTATAATCTTCTTAATTTTTATATCTTCTCATACTTTCTGTTTCTTAAGCATTTGCTTAAAATATTATATATTATTTATATAATAAAGGTTCTCTCTAAGTTCTAGTTTGATTCTAACTATAACTTTAATAAGAATATCAGTCTTATTAATACTAATTGCTTATATTTAAGCTGCCTCTCTTTTATTAGCCTTAATATTATTAATATTATCTGCATTTATAGCAACTATTATGCAATTTATATTATCTTTAAGCAATATAAAATTAAATATATTGCTATAAGTTCTCACTATATCCTCTCTGATGCCTTACTAAAGATTAACTAGGTTTTTTAAATACCTAAAAAGCTTTATAATGCTATTTAAGCTACTTAGAATGCTGTTAATAATCTCTAGTTATATAAGATTATAAGCAGCCTTAATCTTTATAAATGCTAGTAAGCTTAATATATTTTAAATAAGCTTAGTAAAGCCTAAAAATAGATAGTAGTTCTAATTAAAAACTCTATTTAAAGTGTTAGCACTACTAATATAGAGTAATTATAGCTTTAGAAGCTTGCTTTAATTTATAAACTTCTTATAATTAGTACTATATATTATATAAGTCTTTACTAAAAGCTCTCTATATATATACTTTTTAATCTCTTAATAAGCTAGCCTGATTTCTAAAAGTTCTAATATTACTATTCACTTTAATACTACTCAGCTAGCTTATATTTATAATAATATTCCTATTAAGCACTTTTGCAACTAGCTTTAATTAGCTTATAATAATTCTTATTTTTAGAAACTTTTTAGCAACCTAATAGAAAAGGATCTTAAGGAGTTTTTAGTATTCTCTAATCTTATTCTTAAGCTTCTCTCTTATTATATAAGTAATAAAGTTTCTAACTGCTAAATTGCTATTACTAATAGTTACTTTATTCTTTAGAACAATATAAAGACTTCTGAAAGTTAAGCTGCTGCTTAGTCTAATTAGCAGCTTGCTATTAAAGCTAAAGCTAATAAGAAATATAATACTGCTACTTCTACTAACTTTAAGCTTACTAAAAAAGCTAGATCTTCTGCTAAACTTATAATAAAAGCTAGCTGAAGTAGTTATAGTAGTTATAGCAGTTATAGTAGTTATAATAGCTAAAATAGTACTTCTATTAACTCTCTTCTTAGTGATAATAGCAGTAAGAAGATTAGCTTTAATGCTAACACCTAAAGAGAAGAGAGTAATAAGTTAAATAGTAAAAAGAATAGTCTTTTTATAAACTAAAATAGTGAAAATAGAAGAGAGAACCTTATAGTTCTTCTTGCTAAGTAAATATTTATATTTTTAGGTTGCTATAGTTATTTTTAGCAGCCTGTTGCTAAGCTCTTACTAAGATTCCTATTATTTCTTTATAAACTTTTATTTTTAGATATTAGCTAGCTTTAAGGCTAAATTAGTTCTTTCTTTTTATGCTTTGCTTAAGCTAAATAAAGTTTCTATTAGCATCACTTTAATCTTAATTAAACTTATTTATAAAACTGGAAATCTCTTAGTAATATTTTGCTAAATATTTAGCAAATAATTACTATTTTCCCTTATTTTATTTCTTATAAGCCTTTTAGGTTTGCTTCTCAAACTTATATATAGCTGCTTAAGTGTTATCTAAATAGCTTCTCAGCTCTTAAGTATTATACTTAACAGGCTATTTAGCCTACTTTATAAGCTATTTTATATTATCACTTTATTTTTAGCAATCTATAATCTTTTTCACTTCTTATTTATTAAGTTCTTCTTCTAATTTAAGTAAGCCTGCTTTTATTTCTATAGCTGCTTATCTTAATATCTATAGTTTAAATAATAAAATAGAGAATATATTATAAAGCTTATAATATTTCTTTAAAAGGCATACCTAATATATCTAGCTTTTTATATACTTAGTTATAATAACTTTAATATAATATAATATTAGTTTTCTATTTTTAAACTTAAAGAACTTTATTAATAGCTTTACTATTTACTTAAGTTTAAATAATATCTTTTTATATTTAAAATTATAATACTTAACTTATAACTTTATAGTTTTTTGCTAGTGCTCTATAGCTTTTTGCTGTAATAAAGCAATATAATTAATTTGTTTTTTAACACTTTATATAGATATATAGCTTTCTATCTATATATATTTAATGCTCTAAAAGTAATAACTATATAGAACTTCTATTAGCAAATAACTAATAGTTCTATATTGCAAGTTATTATATATAAACTTAGCCTCTAGCAGTTAAAATGCCTATTATTCTAAGATATCTCTAGTATACACTTAGAAATACTTCTTAAAGGTTTAATATATTTATTCTATCTAACTATCTGTTTATAAATAGTATGCTATAGAGAGATAATATTTAATTCTCCTCTCTTAAGTAAACTCTTCTTAAAACTAGCTTATAAGCAGTTTATCTTTATTATTAATAATGCCTTTTAGTATGCTAAAATTACACTTAATTGTTTTATAAAAGATCTATAAGAGCTAGGCAGCATTTAGCTGCTTAGTTATAAATATAAATAATTTAAACTTAGTTATATAGCATATAATAACTAAAATTGCGTTATATTTAGCGCTATTATCCTAAATACTTACTAGAAGACCTATAATAAAGTTTATACTGATCTCTTAAAATAGGTATAATAGTAGTAGTAATAACTACAGCTTGCTATATAGCTTATGCTTTAAAACTTATACTTTTTAGTATGCTTTATAACTAAAGATATAGTTTTTAATATTTATAATTAGATTAAGCTAATAAAACTTTCTTTTAATCAGTTTGATTATCTTATTAAACCTTATATAGCCTGCTCTGCAGTTATTATAATATTAGTAAAGTATTTTAAGTTTAAGCGATTGCTTAGCTGAGATCTTAAGTCTCTCTTTATAAAATAAAGTACTATTTAAATTGATGTGAAATCCTTTTATATTGCTAGCTAGTCTGTAAGCTTTCTCTAGCTTACTTTAGTAATACTTATTTTTAGCCTGCAGTCTTCTAATAAAAGCCTCTATTGCTATAAGAAAACGCTAAATATATATTATTTCATTATTTATAAGCCTTTTTATAATTAAATATAGAATATACTACTCTAAAATAATAACTCTAACTTGCTATAAGTCTTTTTAAGTTGCATCTTCTTGCTAAGTGTTCCTTTATATTTCTTATACCTTCTAACTATAAGTTATAACAGCTTAAGTTCTTATTAAGTTACTAATATACCTACTTATATATAGCTAGCATAAAATTAAAGCATCTCTGCCCTTAAAGCTAAGGTATTATTAATAGGTTTTAATAGCATTAATATAAGCTTTTTCAATTTGCAATTCTACTTTAAAGCTAGCAATCTTTGCTTATAAATCTTCTAAGAGTTTGCTAATAAAATTTAACTTTTTTATAAAGGTTAGTAATATATTATTATATTTTATTTCCCTTTCTATATAATTTAGCCTTCTAAACAGCTTATCAGCAAGGTTAATAGCTTCTAAGCAGTGCTTTAAATTAAAGTTAAATGCTGATAACTTATATATTTAACAGATAAGCCTTCTTTAAAAGTTTTATATTAAAGCATTAATTACTTCTTTAAAAGCTTAATAATCTATTAAGACTGTAAATCTAGCTAATATCTTTTATAAGTAGTATGTCTACTAATTAAGACTTTTAATAATAGTGAGAAGTTCTTATTAGCCTATTGCTTATTATTATTTTATATCTAAAAACTTCTATAAGTAGTAAGCAACTAGTTACTATTAGCTATTAATCTTCTAAAAGGAAATACTAGAAATAGCTTTTATAGAAATATCTATCTTAACTTTTATCTTATATATTAAGTCTTAATGCTAAAGAATAGTTATAGAGCAGAAAATAACCTTTAGCTTATTAAAAGCCTTTTAAGCTTCTTTCAGCTACTTAAACTTTACTAGTTTCCTGCTATTTTCACTGCTCTTAAGCAGAAATATTATTAAGGCTATAATGCTTAAATATTCTGCAATAAATTTATAATAAAAATTATAAAATCTAAGGAATACTTAGATCTCTCAGTAAGATTTTAATAGCTTTTACTTAGCAACAGCTTATACTTATTTTAAGTCTATAGAGATGTTATTTAGCAATATAATATATCTTAAAAACTTAACTTCTTACTAATAAAATTTATACTTATTAAGCTTTATATATAGCTAGAACTTCTTTAAACAGCAGAATACTTAGAAAATATCTACTATATAGTTCTCCTTTATCTCTAAATATACTATAATATTATTTATATATACTATATAGCATATATCTAGAAGCTTAGTAAGTGCTTAATATATATATACTTAGAATATTATTAGTATATTAGTTAGTTTAAACAGCATAACTATATACTTAAAATGCTTATATTATATATAAAAAGCAGTTTTCTATTAGTCTTCTAGCTTAATTTAAATCTAATAATAAGCATTTTATAAATTAATTTTTAAAATCTATTTTGCTTTATAAAGCCTGTTTAAAAGCTTGCTAATAAATAGCAGTAGATATCTGTTCTTAATTATAACCTTATTAAGGCTATAATAATCTATATAAAGCTTTAAAGATCTATCTTTCTTTAGAATAAAAAGGATTAGCGCCTCTGCTTTACTTATAGAGAGTTAAATCCTCTTATTTGCTCTGTTTTTAGCAATATACCAGCAAAATTCCTCTAGTTGCTGCTTATTAAAGAGGTAGATTAATTTATATAGTAGTTTTTTACCTTCTTCTAAATTAATTAAGTAGTTTATCTTATTAAGAAGGTTTATTTCTTTTGCTGCTTATTTATTAAATACTTTTCTTTTAGATTTAAGCTTTAAAGGCAGCTTAGCCTTTTTATCTCTTTTATCTTCCTTTTTTTAAAATCTCTTAACTTTAATCTCTTTTAAGCTAATACTACTTAAGATATATAGAATATATGCTTTATAGCTGTTTTTAATAATCTCTTTTATAAATGCTAAAGGTTCTATAAATATAATCTTATTATATTTCTATTTATTTATTTATATATTAATAATAATTCTTTTAAGTTCTATAAAGCTTTATAAAAGCAGCAGATCTCTTATATTTTGCAGTTAAAAAACTTTAATAAAAAGCTTATAAATCTTATAAAAGCAGCCTTTAAAGTTTATAAAGAAGAATATAAGTTTAAATATTTATTTTAAGTTAGCTATATAGCTGTTAAATCTCTCTAATAGAGAGGCTATAATATTAGAAGGCTTTAGGCTTAAGAACTTAATAAGGCTAAAGCTAATAAAATTAATTTATAAATAACTATTTATATCTATAGTAACTTCTTTCTTAATATACCTCTAGAGAATAATTACTTTACTTTTTGCTATAGTGTTAATAAGCATCTTCTTTAGTTTTATAAGCAGCATAGAGATGCTTAAATCTAACCTCTAGTCTATTTATTTTCTAATAAATTAAGCCTATTATTGCATTCTTTTTTTTCTATAACTTAAATTGCATTTATACTAGCCTTTCTAGCAAACTGCTAGTTTGCTATTAAAGTAGTATTTATATCTTTTAATCTCTTTAACTTAAAGCAGTTAGCAGCTTTATATCTATTATTTCTATAGTTATAGCAAATAATAAGTTAGTCTTTCTAGAATATATTAGTTAATTATAGCTAAATAGATTGCTCTTAACTATCCTTTTGCTAAGATTTCTTACTAAAAGGTTAGAAAGTGCTTATACTCTTTATAGCTATATAGTTATTCTTAGTAGAGTCTTTTGCTTCTAACTGATACTTTAGTTTAAGCTGGCTTAAGTAGTCACTTCTAAAGGGTTTTTTCTGTCTATCCTCTTGCAGCTTTTTGCTAAAGTGTTGCTAGTATAAGTTTTAAAGTTTTTCAGCTTTAATAGCTATATCTCTAGGTCTTTTTACCTCTACTTTCTACTACTGTAGTTCTCTATATATAGCAGGCAAAAGTCTAAAGAAGTATATATAAGCCTCTACTTTATTATTCTTTCAGTCTTCTATACTTAAGCTGTAATATATTGCTAACTATTTAGCAAAAAACTAAAGTAGCAACTAGCTTTCTTTCTATTTAATTATATTAAGCTTCTCTTAATATTGAAACTTTTATATTTCTAAGTTAATATGCTGCTAGCAAATAAATGCAGTAAAATTAGCTTATAAAACCTCTTCTTTTAAGCTTTTCTTATAATAATACTACTATATCTATAAAGTATATAAAAGTTTTATAAAAGACTATTAGATTTATTCTTTTAGCATACTTTTAATATATATCTAGTTACTATCTTCTATAGCTTAGATTTAGTTATTAATCTGCTTAACTATAATATCTTTTCTTAGGATTTTATAGTTATATATTAAAAGCTTCTCTTAAACCTTTAGCACTATTCAGCTTATAAAGCGCTTAGTAAGTCTCTAGAGAAAATACTCTATTAACTCTTAATAGGCTTCTTGCTGTTACCTTATTATTTAAGTATAAGCTTTTTATTACTGCTATAACAGCAGTTAGAGCATACCTATCTCTTTTCTGCTGCTTATATATTATTCTCTTTAGAAAGTGCTTATACTGCATTTATATAATAGCTATTTTATTACTAAAGTATATTTTCAGTTGTTTAAGCTAAAATAGTTGCAAAGTTAGCTTTATAAGCTTATACACCTAATTGCTTTATTAATAAAGTTATTAATTATCTCTTTTTATTTAATTAGTATTGCTTTTAGGTAACTTAATCTTAGTATAAGGTTATAGATATCTTAGCAAAACCTTAGAGAGAGTAGCTTTATATTAAATATAAATTCTTATAGTTTATCTATACTAAACTCTATTTGCTAACTGCTCAGCAAGTTATCACCTTTATTATAAGATATTTTAATTTATATTAGTTACTTAAAATGAAATAGAAGCTATAGAATTATAAGAGTATTAAGCTAAAAGCTTTAACTAAAAAAGATCTAGATAATAGATAGAAGTTAATCTAATATATTAACTACAGCTTACTTCTTTTAAGTTTCTTAAGAAGTAGAGATTTCACTAATAAGCTAGCATTCTAATTACCTAAGAATTCGCTAGGCGTTCCTTAGCAGCTCTCTTAGGTGATGCTCACACTAAGTAACTTTCTGATATTAAGGTGATTAAGAGGTTTTACTATATATTTAATATAATCTTAAGTTTCTTTTAATAGTAGTATAAAGTTAAAATTAATTTGCTATTTCAGCTTAAATAGCTTAAACTATTATAAGTCTTTTAGGTTAAATACTATATAGTTATAAATCTTATCAGTATAAATAAGCTACTGCTTAAAATTCAGTTTCTTTATATACTTATTAATCTATTAATACTTTATAGTATTATACTCTATATATACTTACTTCTCTTGTTGCTAAGCCTCTTTTTCTATAGTAATATATTGCTACTTAAGCTTCTTTTATAAAGCCTCTATTACTTACCTCTTATAATACTCTTTAATCTCTATAAAAGTTATATTTATTATAAATAAGTAGGCTAGTTTAACATCTTGCTAAGTTTATCTCTTATGCTACTATATCTCTATATATTTATTCTAGTTAATAATATGCTTTTAACCTCTCTTATAATATAAATTACTTTTACTAATTGCAGCTTTAATTACTTTATAACCTCTTTAAATAGAAGAGCTTTATTCAGCAGTATGCTGTTGCTTAATAGCATCTGCTTATAGTATAGTCTTCTCAAACTTATTATTATTTAGTAAGTAACTTAAGAGGTAGCTAGATATATCAATTTAAGCTGACTGCATATATTTAACTAATTAAAAGAGTATTATATCATCTCTAATTAGCTAAATGCCTAACTTTTTAAACCTTACTATAATATTTAAGCAAGTAAATATAATATCTATTATCTACTAAAGCTTACTAATAAAATCTCTATAAATAAAAATAAGATTACTACTTTATATAGACTTTTATAATACTATCTAATAAGCCTTTTTAAATAGCTAGAAGACTTCTATATCTATAGGTTAAAGTAGATATATAGCATAAAGAGAGAAAAATCTAATAATAATATTAAAATTAATATAATATTCTATAAGGTTTATATTGATATAACTAGAGAAGCTATTAAAAAGAAGTAAATAATACAGCACTATATTAGGTTTAGCCTAAAGAGTTTAATATAACTTAGCTTAAATACTTAGTATCATCTTATATATCTCAAACTTATTAGAGCAGCCTCTATATATATTAATACTAAATTATAACTCTATTATATATCTAAGTTGCTAAAACTTTACTAACTGCTTAAATAAATATATATTAAAATACTTAATATAATCTATTATAATCTCTTAGTTAGAAAAAGCAGTAAAAGATTATATAAAGCAAATACTCTCTTTAATATTATAATCAGCTTAAGTAGTAATTAGCTATATCTTAAAAATAAGATATATTAGAATAATATCTCTAATAGTATTATTAGCATTAATAAAAGTATATAACTTTCTGTTAGCTAAATTAATAACTTCTTATAGTCTGCTCTACTTCTATTATCTTTAGAGTAAAATAATATATATATAGCTGCTAAAGCAGCTAATATAGCAGCTAGACTTATTAGCATTTTATATTTTAAAAAGCTTAAGTTTATAGTTTTAAACTATAGCTTTATACTAATTAAAGAAGTATTAAATTAATATTAAATTAAACTTAGCATCTTTTTAATAAATCTTAATAGATTTAATCTTTAATTCCTTCTAAAACTCTAAGTAATTAGTCTTTTAGAACCTTATAAAATGCTCTAAAATTAAGCTTATATCTCAGCTAGCCTAAAAAGTATTAGCTATCTTCTTAATAATAAAAAAGATTGCTAAAAAGCTAGCAGTATTAAGCTATATTATAAATGCTGCTAAAGCTAAATCTTTAGCTTCTATTAATATTTTCAGCTAGCTACTTTTTTAGAGCAGTATAAAAAGATTATAACTAGCTTTAAAAGCTTTTAGATGCTTTTCTATTATTATATAAAATACTTTATAGTTAGCAGCAATAGCTTATATTAATAGTATAATAGTTAGAGGTTTCTCTAAGCATTCTAACTAAAAGGCTTATTAATATAAAATATATAATATTTATATAGCCTGTTTAGCAAATATTAAGTTAGCATTACTTTAATAAAATATCTTAACAGTAAAACTTAAAAGCAGTAATTAAAAAAAAAGTAGTTTTAAGTTATAGCATAATTTCAAAAAAGTTATATTTTAGTAGCAAAAAGTTAAAAATGCAACTTTTATGCAACTAGGTAGAAACCCCCTTTTTTGCGTAGAAACCCTATTTTTTCGCCCCCTATATGAGTAGGAGGTGTTTTGCGCTTGACGTGGCTGACTAACGCCCCCAGGTAGTGAACTGGCATGAGTTAGGCGTTGGCTGGTGGTGGTGGCATCCCTCCGGCTGCAAGCTCTGTTTTTTGACGGACACAGTTCCCGAGTTGGGACATGGACTCATCCCAACTTGATTGTTTGCTTGCAGGTCGTTGCCCGAAAGAGAGGT
Source organism: Colletotrichum horii (assembly GCA_027406005.1). Taxonomy (NCBI): domain Eukaryota; kingdom Fungi; phylum Ascomycota; class Sordariomycetes; order Glomerellales; family Glomerellaceae; genus Colletotrichum; species Colletotrichum horii. The sequence goes on along the minus strand of JANVYB010000001.1, from coordinate 1,852,377 downwards.
GTGATGGCCGCTCCCGCATCGGAATCTCGACGGGGGACCCCCGTGTCCTGACTAGCCAGTCCCGCCCTTTCATTCGATCTCCTTGGCCCCAAAGCTTGAACACAGACGAATCCCAGGTCTTGAATAAAGTGATGGCCCAATCCGGATCACGGGCGGGAATCGCCCCTGGGCCCTGCTCAGCCACGCGCCCACACCAACATCGCAACAGCCCCGACTTTCAGTCTGTGAAAACCGTCACTCACTCTCGGTCTGCAGACAACTCTCGCTGAATCCCTGGCTCTTCATCATTCCCACACCACAGGCGGCGCCATCTTGCTGCCCACTCCCCCATGGCGGCTGCCAGGGGCACATCTCAATGTCGCACCACCCCTTGCAGCTCGTTTCGAAACAGACGAGTAGGATGGCCAGGGTCACCGTCCAGTCAGCCAAGCCAACCACCGCCAACGTCTCTATCATAAAACTCCACTCTCCCCAGTTTTCCAAAGCACTGCCAAGACTTTCTCAGACGAAAAATCATGATGTCCATATTGCCCTCCCGTGTTACTAGTCGCGGCCGCGCGGATTGGGATTTCAAGATGCGTGAGGGAAAGTGCTCAGGGTCTTGGCGGGCCAGATGATGACGGCCGCTGCGGTGACGAGAACGAGGCACCCGAGATTTGCTGCCCGTTGTTTCCTCGCGCGCATACGAGCCTGCAGACCGGCCCTCTTCGTGGCTTCGGGGCGCTCTCGTCACGTCAGTTCAGGCCGGGCGCATCGCTTGTCGGCTTGTTCGGTCCAGTTCAGACGTTTTAAGGTCGATTCAATGGAGAACACCCTATCCGATTCCTGCTCTGATCGCCGTCCACAATGGCATGGAGAATTTGTCGCAGCAGTCTCCGTATCGAACCGTATAATCGGTAAATCATAAGACTTTGCCAGCACGAAAGTTCGAGAACTAGTGCTCTGAGAGCTATAGATCATCGCATATACGCCAAGGATAGCCTGGTTGGGAACAGCCGCAAGTTGATACCGGTGATGCAGCCGCATATATTTGGCCCCTATTATGGGGTGGTAAGAAGGAGGATCTGCCGCGGTGAGGATTTGCACTGGCCATCGGAGGCGGCCTCGAAGTCCATGGTGAAAATTTCGAACGCCACGATTAACATGGAAAATGTTGTTTTCCCGTCTGCGCGCTGCTGTCATCCGTTGGCCTGTCTCGTCTTTTGCCTGCCGGTGTGGCCGGGGCTCGTTGCCCACACTTCCGGAGGCCGGGCCTCTTCGTGAGCAGAGGGTCATTTACAGGAGACCGGACACGTCCCGGCCGCTTTTCTCACAAGGTGGGGTGAGGCCAATCCTGTACTAGATGTTGACGATGTCTGAAGGTATGATCATAGTCTCATCTACGTCTTTCTGTTGAAGCTGGGCTGGGCTTCCCGTACCGCATGTCGGAGGTAGAGAATTAAGGTAGAGGTGCTTGTGCTCTCCCCCAATGCAACGTCAGCGTCCATGGTCGTGTTCGGCTTGTGTCGAATTGACTTCGTCTGATGTTTTGATTCGTGGAACATCGGATCGTACATGCGATGCTGATCACCTGGTGGCCTGGCCGTTGTCGATTTGTCTTGGACATATGAGTGTCAATGCCGCTTTTCAAGACGATGTCGCCACGGCTCATGTCACATCGCCCCCAATATGTTTCCTAGTGAGCGCGGCGGCAGACTTTGAGACGGAATCGATATGCTTGAAGCTTCTTCGCGGTCTACTTCCGTTAACCTCATCACTAGCGCTGGAGTTGGCTTCATTGTTGACCGAGAATCAGGAGTGGAGGCCTGCAACGACAGTGGGCAGCGTCTCATCCCTTACCTCCAGATGTATTGCGATCATCCTTCTCTCCCGTACCCCTGGGTCCCAATCGTGAATGTCGCATCACCCGCCCGAACGCTGCTAAAATGACGGAAATAGATCGCTATGGGAACCGAAGTAGGTTTCTGATTGGCGAATGATCTTGGCGCATCTGCTCCGCGGCTCTTTGGAGGATGCACGTCGCCATTGCCCATCGGTCTCAATCTTCCCGATCTGTCCGCTGTCTGCCGAGCTTTGCTTCTGTCAGCTATCGCCTGGCAGCATGCGACGAACACCCAAAAAGCTTGGGCAGCAGAACGAAATCTTGTCGCAACGGAGTCTCAGACGAAGCCAAGTTTGAAGGTGTGCGCGTTCGCACCTCCAGCCTGTTTGCTGATATTGACGTGTCTTGGCGCCGAGCCTTGGAAGCAAACGCTCGAGAAAGGGGGCAGAAGATAACAGTGTTGGCTGTGTTGGCGACCGCTGTGCAGTCCCCGAAGCACAGGACCGTTTGTTTTCAGTGTGATTGACTCAAGCTCTTCCTTCTTCCCGAAACTCTGCTAGTAATGTCATGGCTGCCAATAATTGCACTCTGACCAAAGCCGGGTTCGTGCGACTCAGCATCGAAACGATACAAAAACTCAATTCAAGTCGTTTGGTGCGATAGACACGTGGTGGTTGAGGTAGAGTTCCATCATAAATTCAGCGCCGTCCGCTGTCCACGAAGCCCCTGTCTGCTGCAATTGATCGTATTACTACAGCAATTGATCCAAGCCACGACGGCCCAATCATATGTTTGTGTAGATCTGCGTACAGCGCAGCTAGGGGTTGAGAAAATACGTATTTTCCATAAAAAACGACGTATCTATACTCGCCATAGAAAACAAAAAAAACAGAACAAAACAGCGCTAAGCCAAATGCAACCACGCTAGCTATATACAGCTAGCGTATTGCCTATTCTAATTAGCGCCAGCTAGATTAATTAATAATCCCCTCTAATATCATTTTCTAGCCCCAGTTTAACACCTCTACTACCCTTTTTGATATTATTAACTTACTGCCTCTACTACTCACTATATCAATATAATGCGCACTAACACTAACGTTTATAGCAAATTTCACTGCCTACCTCTTAATTTAAACTTCAGAAGCCTTCAATATAAATATAATTACTGCTATATATCTCTCACTAGCATAAATACTCATCTCTAAAGCTATCTTAATATCTATTAATTATACTAATTCTATCTAGTAAGATCCTATAATAAACAACCTCTATAAGCTTATTTTGCAGCTAAAACAAATAAAATAGATAGAACTTTATTATAATACTTTAACTATTTTACTACTACTACTATCTACTATAAGAGCAAACTTTTTGAAGTTTATACTAATAAGTATAGTACTACTTTTTTTAAGATCTTAAGTAAGATTAATAACTAATAACTCTTCTTACTATACTTATTTTAAATATACCTATTTAATAAAGTCTATAAAAATATATACTAGTAAGTTCTAAAAACTCTAATTAACTTACTCTATATTAATATTATTTTTAATAGCTTTAATAACACTTCTTCTCACTATATTATAAATATATATATATAGATATCTAATAGATATACCTTCTACTAAAAAACTTAAAATATTTATAATAACTACTATAATATTTAAACTACTATTTACTCTTTTTTACTTAAACTATAACTAATCTCTAATAGTAAGCTATTTTATATTAATAGTTTTATTATTAATACTACTAAAATTATAAAGAAGTATTATTATTTTCTAAAAAGCTATTTTAATCTTTCTATTTTTAGTATATTTTATAACTTTTATAGCTTCTAACTTCTAATTAGTAATATATTATAACTACTCTATTTTAAATAAACTTTTAAATATATATTAGCTATTATTAACACCTTCTACATCTTTAAGCTTTAACTTACCTATTTCTATACTTATTAGCACCTTAAATATTATAGCATAAAGTACTCTCTTATTACCTCAGTTATTACTTATTAAAGCAGTTAGACCTACACTTTCTAATTACTATTATACTTTTATATTACACTTAAGTATTACTATACCTTACCCTATATATTTAAAAAGAACTTCTCAAAATATATTAAAGAAGCTTATAACTATATATATAATTAAAGCTTCTAGTATAAATTAAAAGTACTTAATATTCTACTCTAGCTAATTACTAAAGCATAATATATCTCTAAAGCTAATAAAAGCTACTTAAGCTATATTATCTCTTATTAGCAAGATATACTTTCAGTTTAATAAAAGTTTAAGATCTTAGAGAGGCTACTTAACTTAATTAAAAATATAATATAAGAAAATCTCTATAATATATTATATACCTACTAAGCAAAGTAAATTATTAATTATAATTAAACTATTTAAGCATTTAACTCTTTTATACTTATTAATAATATTACTAACTTTATTATTAACTATATTAAAGTTATCTTTTATAAACTAATTAGTCTTATTAATAAAAAAGCAGTTTAAAGTGAATTTTTAGTATATTAAGCTTATAATAGCTACTATATCTATAGCTTTAATAGCTCTTTTTAGTAATCTAACTAAAAGACTTATAAAGCATAATAATAAGCTAAAATTATAAATTTAAAACTAATAGTTATTACTTTATATCTTTTTAGTATAATTACTAATTTAATATCTTTAGAAAGATCTTTTTCTATATAGAACTTCCTCTACAGCTATATATATAATAAAATAACACCTAAATATATAAATAAACTAATATTTATATATATTAATTTAAAGATACTAAAGAGAATAAATACTATAATTATAAGTTTAAAAATGTAAGTATTACTTAGAGGAGCTGCTAGGGAATACCTAGTAAATCCTTAAGTAATCTAAACGCTAGCTTACTAATAAAATCTCTACTTCTTAAAAAACTTAGAGGAAATAAGCTGTAGTTAATATACTAAATTAATCTCTATTTATTATTTAAATCTTTTTTAGTTAAAGCTTTTAGCTTAATACTTTTATAATTCTATAGCTTCTATTTCATTTTAAATAACTAATATAAGTTAGAATATTTTATAATAGAAGTAATAACTTACTAAGCAGTTAGCAAATAGAGTTTAATATAAATAAACTATAGAAATCTATATTTAATATAGAGCTACTTTCTCTAAAGTTTTGCTGAGATATTTATTACTTTATATTAAAACTAAGTTAGCTAAGAATAATATTAATTAAATAGAAAGAGATAATTAATAACTTTATTAATAAAGCGATTAAGTATATAGGCTTATAAAGCTAGCTTTATAACTGTTCTAGCTTAAATAACTAAAAATATATTTTAATAATAGAACAGCTATTATATAAATATAATATAAATACTTCTTAAAGAGAATAATATATAAGTAGTAGAAAAGAAATAAATATATTCTAACTGCTATTATAGTAATAATAAGAAGCTTATATTTAGATAATAAAGTAATAATAAAAAGCCTATTAAGAGTTAATAAAGCATCTTCTCTAAAAGCTTATTAAGCGCTTTATAAGCTAAATAATGCTAAAGATTTAAGAGAAGCTTCTAATATATAACTATAAAATCCTAAAAAAAACACTACAGTTAAATAGATTAATAATTAGATTTAAGCTATAAAAAATAATAACTAGATATATACTAAAAATATATTAGAGGAATAAATCTAATAGTTTCTTATAAGACTTTTATATATTTTATAGATATAGTAATATTACTATAAAAAAAGCTGAAAAGAAGAGGTTTTATAAGCTGATTTTACTATATTTACTTATTAGCAGTATATTAACCTAAAGATATAAAAGTTTTAATATTAAAAGAAGCTTAATATAATTAAATAGAAAGAAAGCTAATTACTATTTTAATTTTTTGCTAAGTAGTTAGCAATATACTATAGTTTAAATATAGAGAACTGAGAGAACAGTAAAGCAAAAGCCTATATATATTTCTTTAGACTTTTGCTTATTATATATAGAGAACTATAATAATAGAAAGTAGAGATAAAAAGACTTAAAGATATAGCTACTAAAGCTGAGAAGCTTTAAAACTTATGCTAGTAATGCTTTAGTAAGAAGCTGCAGAAAGATAAATAAAAAAAACTTTTTAGAAGTAACTATTTAAGCTAGTTTAAGCTAAAGTATTAACTAGAAATAAAAAACTTTACTAAGAATAACTATATAGCTATAAAAAGTATAAGCATTTTTTAACTTTCTAGTAGAAAACCTTAGTAAAAAGATAGTTAAAAACAATCTGTTTAATTATAGTTAACTAATATATTCTAAAAAGATTAATCTATTATATATTATAACTATAGAAATAAAAAACATAAAGCTACTAACTGCTTTAAGCTAAAGAGATTAAAAGATATAAATGCTACTTTAATAGCAGATTAGCAGTTTGCTAAAAAAGCTAGAGTAAATATAATTTAAGTTAAAAAAAAAGAATATAATAATAAGTTTAATTTATTAGAAAATAAGTAAACTAAAGATTTAATCTAAATATCTCTATATTGCTTATAAAACTAGAGAAGATATTTATTAATATTATAGTGAAAAGCAGAATAATTATTCTCTAGAAGTATATTAAAAGAAAGGTTATTATAGATATAGATAGTTATTTATAAATTAATTTTATTAGCTCTAACTTTATTAAGTTTTTAAGCTTAAAGCTTTTTAATATTATAGTTTTTTTACTAAAAAGATTTAATAGCTATATAGCTAACTTAAAATAAATATTTAAACTTATATTCTTCTTTATAAACTTTAAAAGCTATTTTTATAAAATCTATAAGCTTTTTGCTAAAGTTTTTTAACTATAAAGCATAAAAGATCTACTGCTTTTATAAAGCTTTATAAAACTTCAAAGAATTATTATTAATATTTAAATAAATAAATAGAAATATAATAAAATTATATTTATAGAACTTTTAGTATTTATAAAAAAGATTATTAAAAATAGCTATAAAGCATATATTTTATATATCTTAAGTAGTATTAACTTTAAAGAGATTAAAGTTAAGAGATTTTAAGAAGAAAAAAATAAAAGAGATAAAAAGATTAAGCTACTTCTAAAACTTAAATCTAAAAGAAAAATATTTAATAAATAAGCAGTAAAAGAAATAAACCTTTTTAATAGAGTAGACCACTCTATTAATTTAGAGGATAGCAAGAAACTGCTATATAGATTAATTTATTCTCTTAATAAGCAATAATTACAGGAATTTTATTGGTATATTACTGAGAATAGAGCAAATAAAAGGATTTAACTATTTATAAGTAAAATAAGAGCATTAATTTTTTTTATTTTAAAGACAAATAAGTCTTTAAAGCTTTATACAGATTATTATAGCTTTAATAGAGTTATAATTAAAAATAAATACTTATTGCTATTTATCAGCAAGCTTTTAAATAAACTTTATAAAGCAAAATAGATTTTAAAGATTAATTTATAAAATGCTTATTATTAGATTTAAATTAAACTAAAAGACTGATAAAAAACTGCTTTTTATATATAATATAAGCACTTTAAGTATATAGTTATACTATTTAAACTAATTAATATGCTAATAATATTTTAAGTATATATATATTAAATATTTATTAGGTTTTTAGATATTTACTATATAGTATATATAGATAATATTATAGTATATTTAGAGATAAAAGAGGATTATATAGCAGATTTTTATTAGACATTCTACTACTTAAAGAAATTCTAGCTATATATAAAGCTTAATAAATATAAATTCTATTTGTAAAAAGTTAAATTCTTAAGATATATTATATTGCTAAATAATATTTCTATAGATTTAAAATAAGTATAAGCTATTATTAAGTAGAAGCTATTGAAATCTTATTAAGAGATCTAAATATTCTTTACATTTTATAACTTCTATTATAAATTTATTATAAGATATTTAGATATTATAGTTTTAATAATATTTCTATTTAAGAGTAATAAAAATAGCAGAAAACTAATAAAGTTTAAATAGCTAAAAGAAGCTTAAAAAGCTTTTAATAAACTAAAAGTTACTTTTTACTTTATAATTATTCTTTAGTATTAAAACCTAATATATAAAATAAAAGTTAAAATAGATATTTCTATAAAAGCTATTTTAAGTATTTTCTCTTAAAAGATTAATAGCTAATAGTAACTAATTGCTTATTACTTATAGAAGCTTTTAGTTATAAAATAATAATAAGTAATAAGCTAATAAGAACTTTTTGCTATTATTAAGAGTTTGAATCAGTAGGTATATTATCTATAAAAGATATTAGCTAAGTTTATAGTTTTAATAGATTATTAAGCTTTTAAAAAAGTAATTAATACTGCAACAGAGCAAGAGAGAAAACTTATCAGATATGCTGAGCACTCCACTTCAAGCGAAAATCCCCTAAAGAATTCCTAAGCACTTATATATTAATTCTTTCACAACTAAAAGAGATATGCAGATAAATATATAAATATAAGCCTAACTAAGTTATACTTTATTTATAACTTCTATCCTTTTTATCCCTCTAGTTATGCAATTCCTTAAGAGAAAATAGACTGCTGAGAAGAAGTTTAGTAGCATTATTTCTATAGTATTCTGCTTTATCTTAGTTTTAAATAATTTAAGAAGTATAGTAAAAATTAATAAAGATAATAAAGAAGATAAAAAGTAAGTCTAACTAGAGCTAAAAAAGTCTAAAAATATCTATTTCTATTTAATTGCTAAAAGGTAGGATTTAATAAACTTTTGCTATAGGTTAGATTAAAAAATCTTATAAGCTGTTTTAAAGAATTAATTACTAAAGTTATTAAGAAGAATAAAAAAAGTATAAAAATAAATATATTTCTTATTTATCTTTTTAGTCTTTTTTATTATAAGCTAATTAAGCTTCTGTTTATTTATATAAGCTATTTCTTCTTATAATAATGCTTAATGCTTATAAAAATGCCTATCTGATTTTTTACTTTTAAGTTAAAAATATTAAAAATTCTAAAAATTCTAAGAACTCTATCTCTTTTTATATATCTTTTAAGTCTTTTGCATACTAAAGAGAGAAAGACTTAATTAGCCTTATTTTATATATTTAATATTATATTTAGCTTTTAAAGCTCTTAAGCTAGTATTTTTGCTTCACTTTAAGTTTGCAGCTATCTCTTACTCTATATAGATAGTATTATTATCTTCTTTTTATAGCTTTTTAGCATACTGTATACTAAGTAGAAGGTATCTTTTTAATATAGTTAGAGGTAGATAAAGATCTTAAGGCTTTATATTCTAAGTAATATCTTTAATTAGGTTATTTTATATAAAAAGAAATTAGTTTAAAGTATAGTTGCTTAGTCTATTAATTTTCTTAAGTAAATTAAGCTTTTCTTTCTATCTTTTAACTTTAGCTTAGCATATAGCCTTTTGAAGGTTTTCTATATTAATCTACTGATTAAGCTCTTTTTTTAACTTTTAAAAAGAATAATCTGCTTTTTTAATATTATCTGCATAAGTTAAAAGATTAAAGTTTCTATATCTTATAAAGTTATTTAAGTTGTAAGTTTTAAGGAAAGCAATTAGCTCTTTTTCAGCAATTATTATTAAATCTTAAGGAACTAAAAACTAATTAGAATAAGCTAGATATAGTTTTTTAACTTTTTCTTCTGCTAGGTTAGTATTAGTAAATCTTCAGCTTTTGCTGTTTTAAGCTATAGTTTCTATAGCATTAACTTATTTATTAAAAGTCTAATTAAGTTTAGCTTAAAGTCTTTTAATATTATTACCTCTTTTAAAGCTAAACTTATTAATAATAAGCTAAACCTAATAGTTAAAAAAAAGCTTATAATAGTTATCTATTATAATCTTATTATCTAATATATATTTTAACTAAATTATCTCTAAGCTATAGTTCTCTTTGCAAAATATATAATAAGTGAAGTTAGCATAATAGAAGCTATACTTTTAGATATTATTTAATAATTTAAATTAGAAGTTTAAAATAATAAAAGTAGTATAATTAATAATATCTTATATCTCTGCTAGCACTTTATAAATTCTATATTAGTTTCTAATAAGTTTTATTATTTCTTAGAATTTAGTTTAAAAGGTATTAAAAGTAGTAGCAATAGACCTAAAGTTCTAAATAGAGTTGAAATAGAAATATAAGCTACTTCTCTAGTTAATAATTATAATTAAAAACTAATTACTATTTTTATAAATCTTAATAAAGATAATAAAGTTTTATTCTTTTAAAAACTTCTCTTTCTTTTTGCTAGCTTTTATATTGCTATCTTTAGTTTAAGAAATAAGCATTATATAGATCTTTAAACAGCTTTTCTTATTAATATCTCTAATAGCAAGCTTATAAGCTGATTTAATATATTTAGCTTTAAGAGGGTTTTTTCTCTAAAAGCAACTTAAAAAGTTATAAAGGTTAGAAAAATATCTTTCTTAGGTTTTTTAACTCTATTTATATTACTAATAATTATTACTAGCTTTAGTGAATTTATTACTTTATTGCTTAATTAGTATTATATTTATAGCATTTTTGCTTTTATATATCTATTTAGGCATAAAGTAGTTTCTAATAACTTTAAGCTTTAAAGTATTTATAAGCTTCTATAAGTTAATTAAAGCTTTAATAGGCTTAATTATATTAAATATAATCTTAGAAAAACTGTTTTTAGAATAAATAAAAAAGATATATTAGCTCTCTTTAATTAATATATTAACTGCACTAGAAATATTTATATTAAGGTAGCAATCTAAAGCAGAAAGGTTTTCACCTCTTAAAGGTTTAGATATATCTTTAACCTATTTAGTTATTTTATACTTAACTGACTGATTTTTATAAAGGCAGTAAATATAAGTTAGAAGGTCTTTATAGATCTCTTTAATATTATTTATATTTTAAATGCTTTTTTAGACTTTATAAAGAATAAAAAAATAAAAGAGGCTAAAAAAAAGAGAAGAAGCAGCAGATATTTTGCTGTTTTCAATTGCTAAAGAAGGGAAATAAATATATAGATAGTTATGAAGTAAGTTAAACAGTCTTATATTATAATCTTTTTAAACTTAAAATAACAAAATATTTTGAAAAAAAGAAAAGAATTAAAAAAGTAAAAGTGCAGTAGGTAAATAGAAAAGTTACTAATTATAATAATAATTTTCATTAAAAGTTAGTAAGAATAAGCAAAAGAATTAGAAATATAATTTTTTAGGTTATTTTAGTAATAGTTAGGCTTAATTAAAATATTAAAGTTAAATATAAAAGTAGTTATTAAAGCAGAGTAGTTATTATATATCGATATATAAAGATATTTAATAGAAGGTTAATAAGTTAAAATGCCTTTTTTTATAGATATAAGAAAAATAAATTTAATGCTAGCAGTTAATATTCTTTTTAAAAATATAGTTTTTAAGTGAAAAAAGAGCTAGTTAGTTATATAAAGTGGTTTTTTAAAAGTGAGATTAATATAGTTATTAAAAGCATTTAATAATTTTTTAAAAGTGAAATTAGATGCTAAAAGTTATAAATAGAGGAAGAAAAGATAACTAGTGAAATTTAATAGTATAAAAGTAACTAAAGTTAAATGCAGTTGCTAAATACTTAGTTAAGCTTATAGTAATATATTTTCAGAAGAAAAGTTAATATAGTAGTTATAGAAGAGTTAAAAGTTTCTTATAATCTATTTATAAGTTACTTTAAAGTTAAATGCCTTTTTTTATAGATAGCAGCATTTAAATTAATATATTTGCTTTGCTTTTATTATTAGAACTTAAATAAATATATTCTTTTTAATTTAGTTAACTTTAGATTTAAAGTGAAAAGCTCTTTAAATTATTTTTTATCTTATTAATAGATTGCTGCAATAAATAAGCCTTTAAGTTATTATAACTGCTGTTTTTCAGTTAGATATAAAAAGGTATATTTCTTCTGCTTAGCTATATCTTTTCTTTCTTTTTCTTAATATATTAACTTTTATATTTCTTAGCTTAATTAACTTTTTATAATAACAGTTAAACCTTTTTAAGTTATATAATATATATAGTTATAGATATTAAAATTAATTTCAGTTATTCTTATATTACTGCTTAGAATGCTTTATATAAGCTTTTCTCCTTCTCTTTTATTTCTGCTGTTGCTATTAATAAGTTAAGTAAAGATAGTAAGTTTCACTTATATTAAACTATTATAACTGCTTTAGTTATAATAAATTAATTCTAGCTCTAACTAAATTAATTACTAACTTATTTATAAGCTTTTTTTTTCTTTTTATAAACTTTAATTAAAGGTTTTATCAGCTTAATTTAATATAGATTTAGATTTATAAATAGACTTAATATCTAAAATTACACTAAAGCTATAGCAAAATAGTTTTAAAAGTTGCTTTTAAGGTTTTTTATTATATATACAGCTCTAATTAAAAAGTAAAAAGTATTTCTTAGCTAGCTGTTTTTTATATATAAGGTTTATATTGCTAAAGGCTATTTTAGTTTTTAAAAACAGTTATACTAAAAGTTAAATAAATTAAAAGCAGTTAAAGCTTTATTAATATATATATATAGCAACTATAACTTTTATTTTTATAATAGATATTTTAAATAATAAGTTAAAATATCTTTTAAGGTTGCTAAAAGCAATTAAGTAATTGCAATAGGTTTATTATTCTAAAAATATATTTCCTATTGAACTAAATAAGAGAAAGCTTATTCTAATTGCATCTACTATAAGAAAAGCTTATTATGCTTATATAAAGCTAACTATAATAAAGAAGAAATAGAGTAAATTAGATATATTAAAAAGAGCATTTTATAAAAGAATATTCTTAATAATATGCTTTATAAAGATAGTAGAGAAGTTAGATGTTTTCTTAATAGCTAGTTAGATTTTTCTTTAAGTGAGAAAATTAAAGAAGATTATAAAAAGTTTCTTAATTAAATAGATAACTTAAATAAGAAGTTTAAGTTTAATAAAGATAGAGATATTTTGCTTATTAAGCTTTTAGTAATAACTTAGATTATAATTAGATAGATAAGCTATTTAAAGGTAGAAAAGAAGGTTTTATATATATAATAAGAGTATAGTGTGATTTTTAGTAATAGCAGCTTTTAGTGAAATATTTAGACTGGCTTAGATTTAAATTTTTAAGGTTAGTATTAGTTTCTTTTAAGTTTTTCAGCATTTTTTAGTTTTTTAAAGTTTTAGTTAGTTTTTATTATTATATATCTTCTCTTTTTTTATAAAAATATATATTAAAAGTAAAAGAAATAATATAAATATATAGTTAATATAAATTATAATATAAAAGTAACTAAATATAAATAAGTAAAATGCTAGTTTGCTTGCTAAAAATAGATAGAAATTAATAAATTTTATAACTTAGCTGTCTTTTAGCTCTTCTATATTCTTATACTAGCTGTTAAACTTTTTATTTTTAGTAGAAATACTTACTACTATTTTATTCTTTTTCTGCTAAATATTAATTTCAGTTTATAAAGTTTTATTTTATTCTTATAGTTATTTAATTTATATTTTTATAGTGTTAATATTATTAATTTCTGCTTCTTTTAGTATAAATATCTTATTAAGGTTTAAAATCTCTGTTAAACTAAATGTATTAGAATTTAGTTAATTTGCTGTAGAAAAGACTTTACTAAAGGCTTTCTTAAGATCTAATTAAATTTCTATTTTAGAGATATTATTTAAATAGCTATTCTTATTTACTATAAATTTCTTTAAATAGTTACTAGCTATTATTTGCTTAATTAGAAGTTTAGTAAGTATTTTAAGTAAATAAAATAAAGTTTAAAGAGATATTTATTAAATTTAAAAGAAATCTAGCTATTATATACTAAGCTTATTAGAAGAACTTTTATTAATAGACAGCTTTGCATTATATATAAGAATAATATTACTAACTTATAGTTGCTTATATTATATTTTATATTTATTTCTCTAATTATAGTCTTTAGCAACTTAATAATATTATTTTGTTATATATTTAAAAGTAATATATTAATCTAAATTAAGTTATTTAAATATCTATATATAGAAGAGAAGTTTAGTTTTAATATTAATAACTTTTAATTAGTTTAAAACTTATTAAGTAATATTTTTTATTTTAATTAAAGTGATAAAGTTATATTTATAGATAAGGTAAAAAGGGGAATATTTTATAGAAAATCTAATAGATATTTAATTAATAAATAAAGCTATATAAAGAACTGAAGTCTAATTCTTTTTGCTGAAATCTAACTAGGTTATAAAAGTATAAATAAGAAGTTAGTAGCCTTTTTCTATAAGTTTATTAGCCTTTAAATTATATATTAAAATAATAAGATATTATTTTTTATAGATTTAATTAAGTTTCTTAATAAACCTTTTATTTTCTAAGCTTCTATCAATAATAAAAAGTTTATAAATCTTATAATAGCAGATAATATCTTTTTAAATAAATTTAGCTATTATCCTTAAGTTAACATTTTTAAGAAGCTAATAAGCCTTTATATATCTAATAAGCATATTATAAGCTTTAGCTAAAGAGTAATTACTAATCTTTTAGATATTAATATAGATATATTAAAATAAGATCTCTAAAGGTGTAGAAAAGGTGTGAGGGTTTTTAAATCGCCTTAGTTAGGCTTAAGTATAAAGTAAGCAGCTTTTAATTTTATTGCTTATTATTTAATATAGATTTTTTTAGATATATTATTCTTAAAGTTTAATATATATTATATTGCAGCTTTAATAGCTTCTTTTAATATATATATATTAGATTAACTTCTTCTGCTCTTCTTTATTATTAACTATTTACTTTAGTATAAAGTTTAACTTTATTTCTTTTTAAAAGAGAAAACTATTTTAAAATATATACCTTATAGTATGCAATTTAAATTTCTTAAAGTTAATCTAAAAGACAGTTTTAAAGCATAATAATAAAGCTAAATACTTAGCAATTTGCTTTAAATATTAAAACTAAGCTTATTTAAAGCTTAATAAGTCTTCTGCTTTTAGTTAGAAGTCTTCTTTAGTTTTAAATATATAAATAGAATTATTAATTATTTTATCTAAGTTTTTTTCTTATTTAGCTTTATAAATATCAGATTTTCTTACTAGTTTTTATAAAAGACTATTTACAGCTCTATTCTTTATATCTAATATATAGCAAATATTAAAGTTAAATATTTTAATCTATATAATCTATTAAGTTAGAACTGCTCTAAATAAGTTAGAAGTAGTACTATTAATTTAATCTATAAGAACTTTTATATTAGTTTTAAAAGTGAATTATATATTATAGAAGTAGTTTTAAAGCCTTTTAAAAGCAAATAAAACTAACTAAAGCTTAAGCTTTTCTATATTATAATTAAAAGCTATATCTATTTAGATCTTATTTTTATACTTAGTAATATATCTTTTACTTTAATAGTATTACTTAAATATAGCTTCTTACTTTTTAATGCTTATATCAGTTAATAAATAGATTTTATTAGCTTTTTCTTTATAATTAATTAAGTGAAGTAGTAAAAGGCTGACTAAATAGAGCTTAAGAGATTTTATAGCTGCTTATTATTTTAGCTTTCACTTAAAAAGCATTTCTTTTTGAAGAAGCTTTACTAATAGAATAGAGATAGTATTATAATCTTTAATTTATGCTTAATAAAACCTAATAATACTAAGAAGGCTTTTAATAGCAGTAATATTATTACACTTCTCTTATTTAAGAATTTTAATTATCTTATTCTAATTAAACTTATATCTCTTATTACTTACTATATAACTAAAGAGGTTAACAGCAAGCTAATAAATTTAAGATTCTTTAAAGGAAATTATAGTGCTAGCAAGCTTAAGATTTTAAAAAACTATATTTAAATTTATAAAATGCTTAAAAATATATAAATATACTTTTAAAAGCTTAATTATTTAGTTATTATTATATATTATTCTAAGCTTTCTAATAGAGATATTATTAAGAAAAGGTTAATAAATGCTTAGAATAAAGTTATAAAGAATTCTTATTATAACTTTTATAAACTAAGCAACTGAATTTATTACTTCTTAAAATAAAGTGTATATTCTAAATAGCTTTAAAGATATAGCAAATATAGTTAGGTTTCAGCTTAACTTATTAAGTGAAACTTAGTTATATTTAGAAAATAAGTCTAAAAAGCTTATAATTTTATAGTTAGCAAAATCTTCTGAGAATTTATTAGCTTTTAGAGGAATAAAAGCATTTTTAATATTAATCTTATTAA
Source organism: Colletotrichum horii (assembly GCA_027406005.1). Classification (NCBI taxonomy): domain Eukaryota; kingdom Fungi; phylum Ascomycota; class Sordariomycetes; order Glomerellales; family Glomerellaceae; genus Colletotrichum; species Colletotrichum horii. The sequence continues at coordinate 1,836,286 of JANVYB010000001.1, read as the reverse complement.
GCTTTATATATAAGTCAATTAGCTTTATATTGCTATTTTTCTTAGCAATAAAGAACTAAAAGTTTCTATATAACTTATAAGATTCTTTAAGGATTTTATATATAACTTATAATCTAAGCATATTAATAACTTTATTTTATAAGGCTTTAGAGATAGGAATTTCTTTTTCTTATTAGGTAATATATAGAATAGTTTTAATCTTCTGTAGTAAAGCTATATAAAGATTAATGCAGCTGCATTTTATAAAATCCTATATAAATGCTTTTTTTCAGTTTATAAAGATATATTTAAGCATTTTAATCTCTCTTAGCAAAAGATATAGCTAAGCAACTTTAAGCTTTAGAAACCTTTTAAGAGTAAAATAAATACTTTAGTTAAACTGCATAAATTATAGGTGTATATAGCTTGTAAAAAGGGAGTTAGAAAGTTAATAATAGCTTTCTACTTCTTAAGTTAAGATCTTTTTTTAGTTTTTTTATTTATTAGAAATAGATCTATTTAAAAGTGAATTATTAACTAAGTAGATTTTCTTATCTTTATATTTATATATTATATAAATACTAATAAAGCTTTAGTTAAATTTAAAATTTCTTTTTGCTAACTTATAAAGTATTTAATCTTTTAGAATATTAAAAAGATAGTATTAACTCTTAATATTTTTCAAAAGGCAGGCTTAAATAGTTTCTATAATTAAAGTAACTACTGTTTTAGTAATAATTTTTAAAACATTAAGTGCTGCTAAAGGTGAAATTAAAGTAGAGCATTAATCAGTCTTAAAAGTAGCTTTTTTTTAATTAAAAAGGTTAAGTTTTTTTTCTTTTTAAGTAAGAAGATGTTCTCTTTTGTAGTTTATAGTAGTATTAATATAGCAGGCTTAAACCTTATTATATATATTGCTAAGGTTTTAATCAGTTTTAAGCTGCTTTTTAGCAGCTTTAGAAGCATTATAGATGTTTTTTATATAGTTTTTCTATTTAGAGAAGTATTACTAAATTTAACATAAGGAATCTAATTGCATAAAGCTAACTAAGATACTAATCTTTCTGATTTTATTGCTTCTATAGTTTTTTGCTTTTATTACAGCTATAATAAAGCGTTTTAAGTATTTAAAAGTAAGCTTAGCAAAAATAGCAAATAGAAAGCTAAAAAGTAAGTTATAGTTAACAGTTTTAAAATTAATAACTATTATAGTTATTATAATTTTATAGTTATTAACTTAAATAGACATATAGTATGCTTTAATAAAGCATAGCTTTAGGTTATTTTTAGCTATTATTCTTATTATTAAAGTAGTTATAGAAATTAGAATATTATAGTTTAAAATATATTAATAGCTTATAAGATTAGACTTTATGCTGGTATTAATAACGCCTTATATAAGTGAGTAGTTATTAAAGTATTTACTTCTAACTGCAATTTTTAAGATTAACTATAGTATAATAATTATTAAAGCTATCTAATTAATAGCTATAAGAATAACAGCTTTAACTGAAAAAACTTTTAAATAGTTTTAGATTTAAATAACTTCATTATATTTAGAAACTTAGTCAGTTTGTTAGGCTTTTTCTTTTAAGGTTTTAGCAAAATTTATAAAATTAGTAAGAATAGATATATAGATAACTCCTTTTAAATTATCTATAAATATATATATCCTTCTAATAAACTTCTCTCTATATTTAGATTAGATTTTATAAACCTTTTTAACTAATAGACTGACTAAGCTATATAGTTTATATAAAATAAGTTTATTAATTAATTCTTTATTTTTAATAGATTTTTAGTTTTTATTATTAAGAAATATAGCTAATTAGAAGTTGCTTTTTAGAAGAAATAGCTTTAGAATTAGTTTTAGAAGAGAAATTTTAATAACTTTGCTAAATATTACTTCTCTTTTTCATTTTACTTATTTCTTTTAGTTTTAAAGTATTAATAAGAGCAGAAACCTATTTAAAAAAGATTTCCTCTTTTATTTTAATATCTAAGTTTTCTTTTTGCTTATTTTAATTGCAAGAGATATCTTCTTCTGCAACCTCTTTTTTTAATAAGTTTAATTAACTTTTAGAGCAAATTTAAGAAGAAGAAGGTTTCTTCAGAATAATTAGAATATCCTTAATATTTTATATAGTGAAATAGACTTTTTTAGAAAGAGACTTTAGAAGCTTTTTCTTAACGTTTCTAAAATCTAATAGCTTTATCTTTTTCTATAAGAATAAGTCAGTTTTATATGTTTTTAACTAGGTTATTATAAGCTTAAATGCTGTGAAATTAAGTAAATCTTCTTTAGTTATATTATTTAGTTAAGCTAAATTATATAGTTAAAATATATAGATATAATCTTTATATTCTAGCTTGCTAACAGCTAAAACTTAGAAAATAAAAGCTTAGCTAGATATCTTATTATTTAATATAACACTTCCTTCTTTTATAAATCTATAAGAAACTTTAATTAAGTTATAATTATTTCAGTTTTATAGAACTCTAATAAGTATAAACTAAAGGCAGCTAATATTCTGCTTAAAGATTTTAGTAGCTTAAGCTTTTATAGCTTTATAACTATTTTGATTTTTAAAATAAATAATAATAGCTTTTTAGTTAAGCTTGTTTTTTTATCTTAATAAAGTAATAATTATTTAAAGAATAAAAAACTTATTATTTTAAGGTTTATAGAAATAGCACTTTTAAAAGTATTAAATTAAGCTATTTCTCTTATTAGCTATCTTTTAAAGATAATAGCCCTCTTTAAAGTTATAATCTATATAGCTTATATATTAGCACTAACTATACAGTCTGTAAGAGAAAAGCTTAAGGTTTTCTTTATTAATTTTAACTAAATAAATTAAAGTTAAATAGTAATCTTTTATAGCTAAAGAGAAATATATAATCTTTTAATAGAAATTTTCTAGTTATCTATTATTTTTATTAAATTAGAAAGCTATTAGTTTAAAAATTAGTTTTAAAGACTTTTAATATTTTAATTAGGCTTAGCTTTACTTCTCTTAGCTTATAGAGAGAGAGAAGCCTCCCCTTTTAAAGCTTTTAGAAGTGTAGCAAATAGAGTATAAGTAGAGGTAGTAATCTAAAAGGTTTGTTTTTAAGTAGCTTTAAAGCTAAGCTAATTTATTAAGTTAATTTTAAACTTATTAAAATCCTCTTTTTTGAATAGTTTGTAAATACTAGTTTTTATAAGTAGGGCTGTTCTATTTAAAGCTAACTAATTAAATCTTAATATAGTTATTTAGATAATTTGAAGGCTGGTTATAATATTAAGGTTATATTTTACAGCTTTAGTTTAAATATTATTAATCTTTTATAAAAACTATATTACTACTTTATAGTTTAAATTATTAATTATTAGCGTTAAAGAAATAATCTAGCTAATCTAATTATCTAGAAGATCTTAGCAATTCTTATCTATAGCTTTATATTGCTAAATTAAATACTTTTTTACTTATAGCTAAGTTTTACTAATAAGTTAAGCTTAGTTATCAGCTTAGAAAGGTATATCTATATAAAAAGAGTTGCTTAATATTTTAGAAGTATTAGTAATATTTATTGCTTTTGCTGCAGTTTTATAGCTTTTAATAAAGTTTAAAATATTATTTCTTATAAAGAAAGATGCTTTAGCTATATTTAGCTATAGCATTTTGAATTTTTAAAGTCTTAAGCTATATAATTTAAAGACTTTTTATTAAGATTTAGTAGAGTTTAAACAGCTTTATATTACTTTTTCTTTTGAAGAATCCTCTCTAAGCATCTTATTTGCACTAAAGCATTAGAGGCACTACTTTTAGAAGCTATTATTTTAAAAACTTTAACTTCTGCAATTACTTTAAAACTTTAGTTTAAATTAAAGATTAAAAGAGGTCTCTCTTATTAAGGTTAATAAAAAGAAGAACCTATAAAAAGACTTATTAAAGTATTACTAATAACTAAGTTAGCTTTATTATCTGTTGTTTTTCATTTAAGTTATTTATTTCAAATTAGAGTTAAAGTTTTTAAAGCTTTAAAGTTTAGCAATATTATTCTAAAGGAGTAATAAGTGAATTAATAGAAGAAGAAGTAAGAGAAAAACTTTTTAAAAAAGGCTGAAGTGAAAAAATTATATAAGATTTAAAAAAAGCTGATAATTTATTAATAAACGAAGCAACAGAAGAATTTTCATAATATAAGTTTAAAAAGATAATAGAAAGTAAAAGAAAGAATGAAAAAAGAAAGAGAGGCTTTAGTTATTATTTTTGCTTTTATCTATCTCTCTTATCTAGAAGGTATATTTATATTTATTATCCTTTTTTTTTCTATTATTTTAATAGTAAAGTTATTTTATACTTTAGGTTTATTTCTCTTTTTCTTATAGAGAGAGATTAGCTGTTATTAGTAATATCTTCTATAACTTCACTTTATAATATTCTTCTTTTATAGGTTAAGCTTAAAATTTAATTAAATCTGCAATTAAATTATGCTGTTAACTATAGATCTTAAGAAATATACTTTAAGCTAGCTGTTTATTTGCTACTTAAGAGAATATAGAGAGGGAGTAATAAAAGAGATATATATATCTTTCTTTTTGTAAAGTTAGTATAGAATTATTTTTAAAAGAAAGAAATACTTTCAGTTAGGCTTAGAAAATATTTCTCTCTTTTTTTTTCAAAAAGTTAATATAATTATAATATTTTCTCTCTTTAGCTTTTTATGCTTTTATGCTTATAACAGCTTTTAATTTGAGAAAACTAATATTTAATATTTTTATATATAAGTATAACTTAAATCTTAAGTTTTTAAGCTTTTTTAGTATTTCCCTTTATTAGTTAATATATTATTAAGAACTTTTTAATAAGCTTAATTAAAAAGAAGTTTTTTAGAATAGATTAACTAGTTTTATTTTTTTTAAAGTTTGCAAGAAAAGTAAAATAAATTTAATTGCTATTATAACTTCAGCTTTTAGAAGCAAAAGGAAATTAGTTTAGTTTATTTTAGTTATCTTTAGATTATTATTATAGCAGCTAATTAGTAATATAATATATAATAATTTCAAATAGACAAATAGTAAGCTAATAAAAAGGATTAATTAAACTTTTATAGAACTTTATTTACTCTCTTCTACCCTATTAGATATTCTTTTTCTTAAGGTTTTTTAAACTTCTATAAATTTAGTTAATTTTTAATTCTAAGTGTTTAAGCTGCTACTTTTTATTTTAAATAAATAGAAGTTAAAAAAGGTATTAGCTAAATTTCTTCTAATATAATATTATTTAAATTACTTCTTCTTCTAAGCTTTTTTCTGCTTTAGTTAAATAAAGCAGTGCAGAATAACTATAAAAGAGATCTTTTATAGCAGTTTAGCTTACCTTTTTATATTAATTACTAATTTTATAATAAAGTAAAAGAGAAAACTTATTAAATATACTAAATATTCTACTTTAAGCGAAAATTCCTTAAAGAATTCTTAAGTACTTATATATTAATTCTTTTATAACTAAAAGAAATATATAGATAAATATATAAATATAAGTCTAACTAAATTATACTTTATTTATAACTTCTATCTTTTTTATCCTTTTAGTTATATAATCTCTTAAGAGAAAATAAACTGCTGAAAAGAAGTTTAATAGTATTATCTCTACAGTATTCTGCTCTATTTTAGTTTTAAATAATCTAAAAAGTATAATAGAAATTAATAAAGATAATAAAAAAAAATAAAAAGCAAACCTAACTAAAGCTAGAGAAATTTAAAAACACCTATTTCTATTTAATTGCTAAAAAGTAAGATTTAATAGACTTTTGCTATAAGTTAGGTTGAAAAATCCTATAAGCTGTCTTAAAGAATTAATTATTAAAGTTATTAAGAGGAACAAAAAAAGTATAAAAATAAGTGTGTTTCTTGCTTATCTTTTTAGTCTTTTTTGTTATAGGCTGACTAAGCCTCTGTCTACTTATATAAGCTATTTCCTCTTGTGATAACACCTAATGCTTATGAAAATGCCTATTTGATTCCTTGCTTCTAAGTTAAAAGTGTTAAAAATTCTAAAAATTCTAAAAACTCTGCCCCCTTCTAATACTTTAGCATAAAACCTTTAGAAAAAGCTTATCTATTAGATATATAAGTTATTAATATTTAACTTTAATTTAAAGTATTACTTAAAAGCTATTAATTCTATTAATAAGCTATTTAAGAAGTTAGATTATATAGAAGGGAAAATAAAGTATAATAATATATTATTAACTTTTATAAAAAAGTTAAATCTTATTAGCAAACTTCTAAAAGACTTATAAGTAAAGATTGCTAGCTTTAAAGCAGAATTATAAGTTAAAAAGATTTATATTAATGCTATTAAAACTTACTAATAATATTTTAACTTTAAAAGTAGAGATATCTTAGTTTTATACTAGCTATATATAAGTAGATATATTAGCAATTTAATAAGAATTTAAACTATTATAACTTATAGCTAGAAAGTATAAGAAATAAAAGAAAATACTTAGCAAGAAGATATAACTTAAAAAAACTTATAGCAAACTAAAGTTATTATTTTAAAGCAATATATTTTATATTTAATTATAAAAAAGTTTATAAAAAGTAAAATAATATATATTTAGCACTCTTCTAAAGCAATAGAAGCTTTTACTAGAGAACTATAAGCTAAAGATAAATACTATTAAAATAAGCTAAAAAAAAGCTTATAAACTAATTAGTAATATAAGAAGATTTTATATTAATTCAAATAGTATTTTGTTTTATAAGAGAAGATTTAAAATTCTAGCTAAATAATTACTTAGATTTAAAATATTTTATTAATATTATAATAACTATAAAGTAAGTTATATAAGGTTTAATAAAATAATTAAATTAATTAAAAGAAAGTTCTATTAGCTTAATTTAGTTATAAATATTAAGGATTATATCTCTAGTTATAAAGCATATCAGAAAGTATAAGTTCTAAGGTATAAGCTATATAGCAAGCTATAGTTACTATTATTATTATTATATTTATTTTAAGAAATTAGTATACATTTTATTATAGGTCTCTTAGTAAGTATTTAAAATAATAACACTAAATATAATATAATTTTAGTTATTATATATTATATAATTAAGTTTAAATTATTTATATTTATAACTAAACAGCTAAATACTACTTAGCTTTTATAAATCTTTTATAAAAAAATTAAATATAACTTTAATATACTAAAAGATATTATTAGTAATAGAAATAAACTATTTATAAGTTAGTTTTAAAAAGAATTCACTTAAGAGAGAGGAATTAAATATTATCTCTCTATAGCATACTACTTATAAATAGATAGTTAAATAGAATAAATATATTAAACTTTTAAGAAATATCTCTAAGTATATACTAAAGATATCTTAAAATAATAAGTATTTTAACTATTAGAAGTTAAGTTTATATATAATAACTTATAGTATAGAACTATTAGTTATTTATTAATAAAAGCTTTATATAGTTATTACTTCTAAAGTGTTAAATATATATAGATAGAAAGCTATATATCTATATAAAGCGTTAAGAAATAAATTAATTATATTATTTTACTATAATAAAAAGCTATAAAGCACTAATAGAAAGCTATAGAGTTATAAGCTAAATATTATAATTCTAAATATAAAGAGATATTATTTAAACCTAAATAAATAGTAAAGCTATTAATAAAGTTCTTTAAATTTAAAAACAAAAAATTAATATTATATTATATTAAAATTATTATAACTAAATATATAGAGAGCTAAATATATTAGATATACCTCTTAGAGAAATATTATAAGCTTGATAATATATTCTCTATTTTATTGCTTAAACTATAGATATTAAAATAAATAGCTATAAAAGTAAAAGCAGACTTACTTAAGTTAAAAGAAAAACCTAATAAATAAGAAGTAGAAAAATTATAAATTGCTAGAAATAAAGTAATAATATAAAATAGCTTATAAAGTAAGCTAAATAGCCTGTTAAGTATAATATATAAAAACTAAAAAGCTATTTAGATAATATTTAAGTAGCTATATATAAGTTTGAAAAGCAAACCTAAAAGGCTTATAAGAAATAGAATAAGAGAAAATAGTAATTATTTACTAAATATTTAGCAGAATATTACTAAAAAACTTTTAGTTTTATAAATAAGTTTAATTAAAATTGAAATAATATTAATAAAAACTTTATTTAGCTTAAGAAAAGTATAAAAAAGAAGAACTAATTCAGCTTTAAAGCTAACTAATATTTAAAAGCAAAAGTTTATAAAGAAATAATAAAAGTCTTAATAAAAGCTTAATAATAAGCTGCTAAAAATAACTATAATAACCTAAAATATAAATATTTACTTAGCAGAAAAAGCTATAAAGTTCTCTTTTTTATTTTTATTATTTTAATTTATAAAAAGATTATTTTCTTTACTACTTAACTTATTACTTTCTTTTCTCTAAATATTAATATTAAAGCTAATTTCTTTATTATTATTATTACTAAAAAGAAGATTAATAGAAATATTACTTTAGCTATTATAACTATTATAACTACTATAACTATTATAACTATTTTAGCTAGCTTTTACTATAAGTTTAATAGAAAATTTAGCTTTTTTAATAAACTTTAAGTTAGTAATAATAACAGTATTATGCTTTTTATTAGTTTTAGCTTTAATAATAAGCTACTAATTAGTTTAAGCAGCAGCTTAACTTTCAGAGGTTTTTATATTATTTTAAAGAATAAAATAATTATTAGTAATAGTAATTTAGCAATTAGAAACTTTATTATTAATATAATAAAAGAAAAGCTTAAAAATAGAATTAAAAAATATTAAGAACTCTTTAAGATTTTTTTTTATTAGATTACTAAAGAAAAACTAAAAATAAAGATTATTATAAGCTAATTAAAGCTAGTTATAAAAATACTTAATAGAAATATTATTATAAATATAAGCTAGCTAAATAGTATTAAAGTAAATAGTAATATTAAAACTTTTAGAAATTAAGCTAGCTTACTAAGAGATTAAAAAGTATATATATAAAAAGCTTTTAGTAAAAACTTATATAATATATAATATTAATTATAAGAAGTTTATAAACTGAAGTAAGCTTTTAAAGCTATAATTACTTTATATTAGTAATATTAGCATTTTAAATAAAATCTTTAATTAGAATTGCTATTTGCTCTTAAGTTTTACTAACTTTATTTAAAATATACTAAGCTTATTAGCATTTATAAGAATTAAAATTATTTATAATTTTATATAACTAGATATTATTAATAGCATTTTAAATTGCTTAAATAGCATTATAAAGCTTTTTAAGCATCTAAAAGACCTAATTAATCTTTAATAAAATATTAGAGAAGATATAATAAGAATTTATAGTAGTATATTTAATTTTATACTACTTATAAATAATATAAATAGCATAATAATTACTATAAATATAAATAGTATTAATAATATTAAAGCTAATAAAAAAGAAGCAGCTTAAATATAAGTAATTAGTATTAAAAGAACTAATATTCTCACTAAAGTTATAATTAGAATTAAACTAAAACTTAAAGAGAACTTTTATTATATAAATAATATATAATATTTTAAGTAAGCACTTAAGAAATAAAAGGTATAAAAAGATATAAAAATTAAGAGAATTATAAGTTTAAAAGATTTAAAAACAGTAAAAAATCTTATAAAGAAAATAGCAGAATTAATAGTAAAAATATATAAAGCTTTTAGTAAGATATTTAGTAAAAAATAAAAATAATAAAAAGAAAAAAAGAAAAAATAAAGCTAAAAAGCTATAAAATTATTAAAATAAAAAAGTATACTAAAAAAAGAAAATTTTAAAGCTATAAAAAGTAAGCAAAAATTATAATTATTAACTGCTTTAAGTATATATTAATAAATAAATAAAAGACTACTACTAAAAAAAGAAAATATAATAACAAACTAATAATAAACTAATTAATATAAAAGATTATTTAAATTTAATAATAAAACAAAAAATCTGTTTTTAATTAATAACCTTATAAAATAATATAATAATATAAATTAATTAATTAATATAAAAAATTAATAGATATATAAATATAAAAGTATTAAGCTACTAATAAAGTAATTTAAATATAAAAGGTATAATTAAGCTACTGCTTCTAATTAAGTAAAAAAGACTATAAAAAGGTTTCACTTAAAAAGATAATTATATATTTATACGCTTTAGAGATTAAAGCTTTAGAGAGGGGGGCAATTATAAGCATTACCTAGGGGAGCTACTAAGGAACGCTTAATAAATCTTTAGGTAATCTGAATGCTAGCTTATTAGTGAAATCTCTGCTTCTTAAGGAACTTAGAGGAAGCAAGCTGTAGTTAATATACTGAATTAACCTCTATCTATCGTTTAGACCTTTCCTAGTTAAGGCCTTTAGCCTGATACTCTCATAAAAAAGGACTTTATTTCGCTAAGAATAAGCTATTAAGTTAGATTTATTGCACTTTAAAGATTAATTAGCTTATAAAGAGGTAGCAGAAGCTAAATTACCCCTTGAGGATTAGCTCAATACACATCCCTGCATACTTACTAAAAAATACAACGTTTTAACCCCAAAAGTACAACATACTGCTAAGAGTACAGTTATTATCCTCAATCGCTAAGCGCAGCACATCAATAGAGAATATTTCCCCTTCGTCAGTCTTTTACAGAGCATGTTTTGACTTTACGGAAAACTGGAGATCATCAGGCGGTGGGATATCTCCCGGCTATGCGACACGACCGCCCATCATCAGCCCCATCGAGTACTATTTTCTCAAATTCAAGGACCCGTTCATCAGATGCCTTGGCAAGGGTTTTGTCTGACAATATCTATGAGGAAGCAGTTGCGGATAGATGCAGAAATCTAGACCTTTGGACGGATGCTCCTGGCATCTCTGGTACGGTATCCGATGAACTGGGGGAAATTGAGCAGGATCGGACCCGGCACAAATGTGACTTACGCGGTCTCGCTATCCACGTCATCAACGTCACCCCGTAACTGGCTGTCGCGTTGCTGCAGGCCCGGAACTTCCGAAAAGAGATTTTGTCTGTAGTTTGGGCTTTTCTTCTTCGAATGAAATGATGCAGCTGCGATGTCCCTATGATCAGGTCAAACTCCCGTCATTCAGTGCGCGACAGGTTGGGAGACGCGAATCATCCCTCGCAAACGCTTTTTTCTTTTCTTTCCAGGGACTAGTTTATACAACATTTAGATATTTTTCGCATTGATTTCTCACCCAATGCTTTCGGTGTTTCGATACCATGGTGACTGCATCCTCGACATCAGCACACTCGCACCGGCCTGCTGAAAGTTCCACTTTCCTAAGCGTTCTCAAACGAAGGAAAGCTCACAAAAGATAGCGTGAACTTGATGCGAGTTCTACACACGCGATAGTTCTTTGTAGGCGGGATAGACCAAATTCCATTCAGAATCAAGTTCTGCGTCGGAGAGCAAGGGGGGCCTTCGTAGATTGATGGCTGCTGATGTCGCCCCTTCATGATGAAAGCTTTGCGAGTGCGTAAACCTTTAACCCCCATCCTGTGCCATTTGTAGTTGACGATGTCTTGACTTGAAGTCGCCAGCCTTGGCGAATGCTGCGTCAGCAGATGTCTTACCGATGCCGTGCCGGCTAGGACGGCACATTTGGGCCACTTGGTGGGCTTCAACTCAAAGATAAGCTTAACACAAGATTTTCTGCCCAGTTTTGGTGTGCATCTTGACAGATGAACGATCTTGTGCCGGTTATCCAGGTTCGGTCGGCTCGTCGGCATCTTGGCTGCCACTTCTCCACATGACGCATAGCACGCCCAGCGCCAATTCTGAGGCCGTCCTGATGATCTTTTGCCAAGCCCGGTGAAGTCTGAGTTCAAGAGTTATTTCTTCAGAACGACGTAGGGTAGAAAGCTCTCGCAGTTTTGCGTCGCCGTGCTCGTATGCAACGGTGGGAACATCATGATCACTTGCGAGTGGCACATGTCAAGAACAAGAATTATTCGGGGTAGATATTACATTAGACGTGAGAAATTCTATTGTTTACCCTGTGATTAGACTGCGATGTAGCTAATTTTCTATTACTGTCGTTCTCCGGTTGCGAAAGGTGCCTCCTGCTTTCACGTACTGCCATGCCCGCATTCATGTCACTCCTACATCCTCATCGCCTGCCTTCCTTGATGATGTCCTCTACCACATCCAATTTGGTCATCTTCTTTAGCATTCCCTCAAAGAGTCCTGGCGGCAGCATCGATGCCACTCGCGATAAGAGTGCACTCTCACCTCTCCAGATGACTCTCGGTGGGTTCTTCGCCAGCAACGCTGAAGAAACCTCCGACGCCCACTGATCCGGCGAGATGCCTCTAACTCGGAGCTCATCTTGACTCATGGCTCTCTCCACGATCTCACGGGCGGGCTCGTAAATCGAGTCTTCTGGCAGGCGTTCACCTGTGGTATTGAATTTGTTGTTCGAGATCAGGTTTGTTTTGACACCAGCAGTCTTGAGCTCCACGACGTGAATCCCAAAGGGTGCCAGCTCGAGACGCATGGTGTCGGAGAGTGAAGCAAAGGCTGCCTTCGACGAGTTGTAGATGCCTTGGAACGGTATCGCAGTGACTGATCCCACCGATGTGTGGTTCACAATCATTGTCTGAGCTGGATGGCCATCCTCAAACGGGGCTGCCGTTGACCTGAGCAGGAAAGGCAGAAAAGCCTGAGTGACAGCCACTTGGGACCAGACATTGACGTTAAACATCTCTTTTGCCGCCTCTAAAGAGACGTCTGCAATGGGCATTGTGTAGCTTCCAGCAGCGTTGTTGACAAGCATGTCCAGGCCTTTTCCGTCGGGCAAAGAGGAGGTAATAGAAGAGACAGCTGAGGCGATGGACGATGTTGATGTAATATCGAGAGCAAAGGTTTCGATTCCCAGCTTTGCTAGCGGCATCATCTTGGACGCATCACGCGCTGTGGCGTAGACTTGATGCCCTGCGTTGTGAAAGGCAATTGCTAGGGCCGCACCCGTTCCGCCCGGTGTGCAGCCGGTTATCAAGATTCTGAGTTGTCTTGAAGTAGACATACTGAGATTGTCTTTGAAAGTTCCGAAAAGATGAGTAGATGGTATTCTTTGTTGATAGCGGTGAGGGAGATTTAATGAAGTGTTTTGGCCTAGATACGTGGACACAAAAAGAAGCGCCGAAAGGTTTGTTCAAAACTGTGACGTTGATGGAGAAGATTGAGACCGAGTATTACATGCACACGTTGAACTATTTATATGCTGGAAAGTGTGTAGGCCTCCAGCGTCCTTCGTCTGCGTTGCTACCGTGTGCCTGCGGATTTGCGGAGCGGACCGGCGGACCGCCGCATTTAAAGTGGATCTACACCGGCGCCGCTCACCAAAAAGTGAGCCGCTTCCGGCCAAGTCCTATTCACGGACGGGCTCTCCGCCACGGGTCCGCTCGGAGTCCGCTGCGAGAAATTCAGGCAGAACCTGCATCGCGCAAGCCTTCTTCAGCAAGATCACATGCAATTGCAGCAATCTCAAGTTGATCTTGATTGAAGACACATAGTTAGCTTCGGGTTGTCCTCGAGGCCTGTACCATTACCTTTCAAAGCCGCCACGGCACCAAATCCACCAGAAAAATGTGCAAGTACTCGAATAGCAGTTTCAACGCCCTCTGCTATTTTCTTTTGTGTCGCTTGGGACATTGCAGAGCAGCTGTTAACTGCATGGGTTGATGAATCGAAGTGGGAAATCATCATGAGGGTTTACCCTGCGAGTAAACCAGAGCAGAAGCAAGGACTGACTAGTTGAAGTTGAGCGAGAAGTCTGCAAAATTCATCTGAGTGACTTACGAGAAGATCCTGATTTCACGAGCTGGTTTAAACCATCCACAATGCTTAACGCGGACTCTTGGCAGACAGCCTTAGACTGAACAGCAGAGAAAGGGAATATCTTGGCTGCTTTCTCCGGATCCAGTGATGTTGCACCGCCATGAGATGCAGAGATTCCAGAGCTAGTGTTGGTTCCAAACTGACTTAAGATTCGCAGGTTGTCCATCATGGCTCGATATCTATGCAGCTTGATGCGAGCGCTGCAGTAGGTTAGCACTCGGTGGTAGGATGAAAGAAGCAATCGAACCTGTTAAGTCGGATCCGGGCTGTGAGGCAAAGACAATCAGCAAGTCTCGACTCGGAGCCTCCTACTTCGAGCATTCGATGGTCTCCATCTTGTCCGCAGTCATCCAGCAGATGCACAATAATATCGTCCATGATACGGATATTGTCATGCAAGGATTGTGCTGCCGTCTCAGAGTTGAATCCTTTCACCAAGGCCACAAGCAAGAGTGTTGCAGCAACCAGCGTCTCTTCGGCGCGTATGACTTGTTCCCAGATCTATCTCGATCAGCTACAACGTCAAATACTACAGTACGTAGCAAATATCGAAAACTCACCTCTGAGCTCCCGGTGAGGGTGGGGTATGGAATGGTGACTTTACTGATGTCGATGGTTTCTCCAGGAGACTGATTTACGATTAGCAGGCTGTGAAACGCAAGATGTTTCTGTCCATGCATTTTATCTCACCTTGCAACTAATAATTGATGCATTGCATATGCACATGTACTACGTGGTTGACCGTCAGATCTGCGGCCTTCAGCCAAGAACTTTGGTGACTCACTGTCATCCACCAAGCTCTTCGAAAGCTCTCCTCAAAGCGCACTTCTATTCTCAAAGCTGTTGTATTTGTAGAGATTTCCCTCAAAAAGCCAAAGGCCTTCTGGGCGTAAGACGCCATTTCTTCACTATCTCCTCGGCACAGATAGTGGTAGAGGCTCAGTGCGCAACATGCCAGTGGTCTCTCAAGTTCTCCGGGCACATTTGGATGAAAGTTTGACTCGGAGAACAAATGAGTCTCCGTGGCTTTGATGGAATCCCAGACTTTTATTGCGTCCAGCGCATGCTGAGAAAGAGCTGTGCTTCTTCCAAGATAGTCTTCGTCTGGTTTTGCAGGTCGATGGTGATGACCGCGCAGTTGCGGTATGTGAGTAAGTATTGATATTAGAGCCATGATCAATGGAGATGAAGGTGAGTATGTGTTGTGCGGTGACATGGAGTCTGAGACGTTGTTCATCATGCCGTCAATCGGTGGAGGCAGTATTGGGAAGGTTGGATGGAGAAATGTGTAGTATGACCGCAGACTACGATAACACAATTCAAACAGCCATTGTCAGCCAAAAGCTCATGAAGCATGGTGTAAAGCAAAATCATCAGCTGGGGCAGACATACACATCATTATCGGAGGTATAAGTCCCAACAAGGCGTTGAAGGGGCGAGACGAAGTCCCCCGGTGGGCTTTCATAGCCAGCACGTGGATAGGTAGGTATACTAAAGATATCTGCAAAGAAGTCGTTTAGGTCCGCTTCTGTGTCGCCGTGGAATATGTTGTTAAACTGCAATGCATCGAGATCATCATTGAAGAGAGGAGGGAGTCCAACGACTGTGTCTGGGCTGTGATCCCCCTCAACAGTCACCGCGCTCTCTGTGACATTATCATTGGCTCTGATTTGGTGAGCCTCCGTAGAAGTTCCCATGTTTAAGGCGGGTGGCTCTTGGCGAAGATCTTCTTGGCGACTCTTTGCCGGCCGCAAGCCTCGACGGCTCGGGAGAAAAGTGCACGAGTCGCCCTTCCGAAGGCACTGAATCGTATTTCAACTCAGGATCAACATCACATACAAACTGGATGAATCTACTCACCCGAGTGCATGGTAGATCACCACTACATCGTACGCGAGATGCTCTGCTTGGACGGTTTTAGAAGAGGCCCTAGGAGTCAAGGAAGTGGGGAAGGGCGGGCGAACCATGAGGTACAGGCAGCCTTCGTAGGTGGAGTCGCAAACTTCCGAGTCCCTGGCTTTCTTCCGGTCATCTTCGCGTTGAGCCTTTTGCCAACTTCGTTGTGAAAAGACACGGAGTCAGTGGTTGCTTGATGAGGGCGGAGATGATTGTCTCCAATCTCGGGATTTGGGATGGTGCGTGAAGTGGCTTGATTAATCTAGCTACGAGCGCCGGGCGCGCCTGGCTATAAAGTGGTGTGGTCGATCCCTTACGTAAAGGTGGGATTTGGGCTGGGATTTGGGCCTTGGGCCTGGGCCCAGCTGACTACTGTCTTGCACCCCCCTTTCAGCTGACACTTCCCTAATACCCTTATGAAGCTATTTCTATCTTAAAGCAGTAATCTAAATTGTTATATAACTATATAGTTTATTCCTATCCTTTTGTTTCATTCCTTCTATACTATATCGTCTTTATTATTTTATATCACTTCTTAAAACACTTCTAACCTTCTTACTTTTCTTATATACCTAATTACTATATAGAACTCTTATTAAACTTAAAGCAACTTTAATATGAACTTAAGCTATATAATGTAGTAGTTTAGCTACTTTTAGACTATATAAACTTAAATTGAAAGAGCTAGCAACTTAACCTTAAGGTTTTAGGTTTAAATTAAGCTTATAGCAATTAGGTCTAATTGCTTCTTAATATTAGTAAATTAATATTAGGATTATATCTTTATAGTTAAGCTTAATACCTTAAAATGAGTAGAGTTTATAAGTTCTTATAAGAGTTAGTTTTAAGATGCTTATTCTATATTAATATAAACTTAATTAACTAAGATAATTATTAAAAGATGCTGTAATATCTAGTTCTCTTTTTGCTTTTATTTTAATTTATGCTTTTAATATTTAATTAAATTTAGTGAAGTTAAACTTAGATTAATATATCTTTTAGCAATTAGTGTTAATATTAATATATTATTAATTAAAGTAAATGCTAACTGAAATATCTAACTTAGCAATAAACTTATAACTTTATAAAGTTAAAATCTTTAATTGCCTTTTAAGCCTTTATTTCTAAGTAACTTCTTGTGCAGAAGAGTTTTATAGTTAGCGATTTAACTGTTAAGAAGAGCAAATTAAAGCGATTAAAATGATATAAAGTCTAACTGTAAAAGTTAATTAGTTAGTAAGATATAAAGAATTAAAGTTATTATATATAAAAGAAATAAATAAATAGAAGAGACTTAATTAAGTTTAAGTCTTAAGATATTATCTCTAAATTAAAACTTATTATTAGTTATAGATAGTTTAAATAAACCTAGCATTTTGATAAAGTTATAATACTTTTCTATTATTAGCAGTTTAATAAAGCTATTAGTAACTATTTTATAAGTTAAAATATAGTTAATCTTAAAATCTCTATTACTAATATTATTAATAATCTAGCAATATTTAATCTTAATATAGCGTAGTTTAAGTGACTATCTACTTAATAAGTAATTATTAAAGGTATTTATAGAATCTATATATATCTAGAGGGATAATTAAATAGAGATATCTAACCTTTTAAAGAGATCTACAATATATAACAAAGCCTTCCCTCTAGGTATGAAATTTATCTACTCAGCCTTATAAGTTAATATAGCTATAAATAATTATAGTGCTAACTTTTAAGTAATTATTGCTCTTCTATTTATAACTATATAACTAGCTGTTAACTTATTAGATCTTTTGCAATCTGACTAACTAATGTTATAATAAACTGACAATTTTAGGTTATTAATAGAGTGTTCTAAGCTGCTAAAGTAGAGTACTAGAAACTATAAGCTATAGAGATATCTCTATATTAATCTCAGCAGTTTATTATGCTTTTTAGAAGTATATTATTAATCTCTAGCAGCTCTACCTATAGGCGTAGAGATATTTAGTTATATACTATTTGCAATTTACTATAACTTACTCAGATTGCTTTAATATTTATATATCTCAGCAGGCGTTTTATATTGTTTTATAATCTCTAGCAGCTAAGTATTACTAAAGAGATAAAGTATTTAGTTATATCTAGTAATGCCTTTTTCTATTAGTATATTATTAATATATTTAGCTTGTGAGATCTAAAGTTATCTTATCTTTTAGTAGCAAATAATTTTAAATCTAAGAAACTGCTATATCTTACTTAAATCTTTAATCTAAAAGAAGTTATATAAGTTATCTTTAAAGTTATTAACTTGCTTAATATTAGATATAGAAATAAGCATATTATTAATATAAAGCAATATTATAATGCTATTCTTATTAATAAGAATATAAAGTTCTTTTAGAAGTAAATAGAACTTTAATTATTTAAAGATAGCAATAATTTGCTTATACTAGAGAAGAAGTGATTTTTATAGTCTATAGAAAGCTCTCTTCAACTTATAAAACTGGCTAGATTTATTATTAAACCTATAGAATTATATAATGAAGATATCTTAATCTCCTATAAGGGCATTCAGAAAGGCTGTAACTATATTAACCTAGTGAAATTTCAGATCTTTAAGTGCTATAATTAGCAGAAAGACTTATAGAGTAATAAGATTAGTAACTGCAGTATAAACTGTTTTATTATCTTTATCTTAAAAGTTGCTATAGACAACCTATTTTGCTCTAACTCTATTAAGTTATCTATCTGCTATAACCTTTTTGTTATATACCTATTTACCTAAGAGATATTTAAAGCTGTCTAGAAGCTCTTTAAGCTGCTAACATTCTATCTCTTTTAAGCTGTTAACTTAGGTCTTTATAGCTTTAAAAATAGCTAACTTTAGAAGTTCCTCTTCTATTACCTTCTATTTTCTAAAAGTTATAAGCAAATAAATCTCTAAGCTAAAAGCTTATAATAAGTTAAATGCTAAAAAGGTAAATATAACTAATTCTCAGTCTATTTCATTATTAACTAAGTTAATCTCTATAGCCTCTATCTTATTGAATTTTCTATTAAACTTTTTAGCATTATATAGTATTTAGGTTTTAAAAGACTAAGTAGTTTAGCTAAATAAAGTAAAGTCTGCTCTTAGTGATCTTATAAGAATAGAACCCCTATTACTACTCCTTAGTCTTCCTCTCTATTATCTTTATATTAATTAAAGATGCTGCTGAGAAGCAGCTGAAGAGCTTTGCTCTAAAGGAGCTTATTATTGCTAAGAGACAGCAGGAGATTTTTAGTTTTAAGCAGAAGCTAGAGAACTTTGCTCTAAAAGAGTATATTAATTATATTGCTATAGAGAAAAATCTTCTTCTAGTGTTAATTATATCTATATATTTATAGTGGTAATATTATATATTAGTGTGTAAGGTTTTAGTTTTAAAGTTAGTAATCTACTTTTCTTACTGCTAATATCTTCTTGAGGAGGCTTATCTTCTTATTCTTATTTATTATTACTTTTTATTTCTTAAGCTTCTTTTAAGTATAAATTGCCTATATCCTCCTCTTATTATTTTTATTCAGTAGAGCTAATATATAGCTAGTAATATCTATAAAACTAAATTTCAGCTTTATAAGTAGTAGTTAGAAGTTTATTACTATACTTATATATCTTTAGTTTAACCTCTTCTTCTAGCTATAAGTTATTAAATTTAACTAAAGAAAGCTCTTCTTTATCTTCTTTAAATATTACATCTTTTGCCTGCTGAATACTATTAGTTTTTTCTATAAGTATATAGAAGATATTACTATAAAAGCTATTATATCTTATAAATCTTTTAAGTTTAGCTTTAAGCTTTATCTTCTGTCTTTTTATATATAGATAGCTATCTAAGTGAATATAGATATAGGTTTAGCAGCTTTAGCAGCAGAGATAGCATATATATAGTTTTTTTATAGAAGGAGATATATTAAGAGTATTTACTAGCTTCTTATAGAGGCTGATATTACTCTTATTATTAGATAGCAGATTGCTAACTTCTATAAAAGTCTTTATTAACTAAGGCTAAAAAGATTTAAGAAGACTAGCTTTAATATATATTGCTTATACCTTTTGCTATATAGCCTTATTAGATCTTTCTGCCCTTCTATTCTGCTAATAACAGTTTAAGGCTGCTATCTCTAAATAGAAGCTTTATTCTTAAGCAAAAGGTTCTATCACTTTAATAAAAGCTATATTATTATTTATAATAACTTTAGAGAAGTGAATAATGCTATTAGTTGCTGCAATCTTCTTTAGAAACCAGCTTTATAGCTAAATAGCTGCATTTTTCTTTAATTTAAATGCTTAGAACTATCTATAAGTTGAGAAGGCTTTAGTGATATAGAGACTATAAGTGATGCCTCTAAAGCTTTATAGTATTAGTTCTAAGAAGTTAATCTAAAGCTTTTAAAAGGCTTAAGTTAGGGGTTTTCATCATCTGTTATTAAGTTGTTATATTAATTTTGCTATAAAGCAGATATAATATTTATATCTTATAAGAGATACTCTAAAGAGCTTTATATTAGTATCTCTTGCAGTAGTAATAGTTACCTCTCTAAATAGATATTTTAGATAAGCGTGAAAAGTTTAGTAATCTAGCCTAAAAGAGCTGAATTTATTATTCTAATTAGAGGGATAGATCTAAAGCTAGGGGACTTATATATCTTATTTAAAGTTAGCAACAGCTTTAGATATATCTTTATAAACTAAAATATTATTTAGACTATTAAAATAAATATCTATCTTCTAAAGAAGATTAATACTGATAATTTATATTGCATTACAAGGTTTATAGAGAGTATTATATAGTTAGAAAGTAGTTTTTTTACTACTTAGCTTAGTAGCAATCACTTTAGCTATACTAACAGCCTAGCTAATTTAGTCCTTTCTGCTTATATAGTTTATAGTTAATCTTTAAGAGAGATCTTAAAGTTCCTTAAAGATAGAGAGATTATTAAGGATATATCTGTTAGTGCTAATATCTAGTATAAAGAAGTCTATTCTCTTAATAGAGGTTATAGATATAATATATTAGCTTAGTTATACTTTCTAGCTGTTATTTTCTTCTTTATTAACTTTCTTAATAGCACTATATATAAAGAAACTGTTAGTCTCTATTTCTATAGTCTAACTAGCAAAATAATAGATAGAAGGTTTAGATATCTTTATTGCTTACTTCTTAACTCTCTATATATAGTTAGCTTTATATAGATTTCTAGCAAGAAGTTAAATATTAAAGTATAGACTAAATATTTTGAAGTTATCTACTAAAAACAGTAGAAGAGTCCTCTTCTAAGCTTAAGCTGTTAAAATATCTATATATACCTCAGATTAATAGTTAATACCTATTTTAATACTAAAGTTTCTAAAAATACTATTTTAAGTACAACCTTCTGAAGTAAAAACTAAGGCAGATCTTTATATTATTGCTTATATAGTTATTTATAGTGCATTTAAGTATTTAAACTTATTAAACTTTATAGTGCAGTACTTATAATGCTTTAAAAAGCATTTATTATAGGAAATAGAGTATAGAGAAGCCTTTCTATAGTAGCAGAAGCATATCTTATATTTGTGAAGATTCTTTAGATGCTTAGAGTTATATAAGATATAGGAATCTTATTACTATAACTTTCTATTATTTATAAGCTTAGATAGTTAGGCTTACTTCTTAGCAGTATATTTCTTTTTATTTAAAGATACTTTAATGCCTTAAAAAGCTTACTTATGCTGTTCTTTCTCGCTTAGACTTCTAAGTTTATATAAAAGATCATCACAGCTTTAGATTTCTATAATAAAGTTATTCTCTATAGCATTAGCTTTAGCCTAATTAAATCTTCTAAATCTTTAGATAAATCTATAAGTAAGAGCTGTAGTTAATAAGCCTATGCTAAACCTATTTAACTTATAGAAGGTTAAGTGAAGGTTTTATATAAAGTCTTTAGTATTGCTATAGTTAACTTTAGTTATTCTGTTCTAGTTGTTATAAATCTTATTTACAGCTAGCTTATTAAACTTCTAAGTGTATTCTCTAGCCTTAATAAAAATCTAAAAAGCTGATGCTATAACAAATAATCTATTATTAATTATTTCTTCTAAAAGTTTATATTAGATCTTCTTTATAAGTAATTATCTAGCAAATATAAATCTTATAAATATAAGATTACTAAATAAGTTTAGATCTTTAACTACTGCTTCTTTATCTGCTTTAAAAACTATATCTTTATTATATCTATTTAGAATGCTATTATCTATTAAATAGAAAAGTAATCTTATCACTTTAAAAGTGTTCTTAAGATTAATCTTCTAAAGCTGAAAGCTTATAGCTTTAGTCAGCTTAAGGACAGCATTATAAGCTAAGGTTCTCTGATTTAGTCTTTTGCTAGCTGCCTTTTATGCAGCTGCTTTAGCTATAAGGTTAGCAAAAGAAGAGAAGAGACTAAGAGGATCTAACTGAGATAATCTTCTTCTAGCAGAGGTTGTCTAAAAAATACAATATAAATACATCCTCTCATAAGGTTAAATCTACTAAAGTAAGTATTTTTAAGCAATTAGTATAGCTATTATAAAAAGTAAATATACTATAATTATCTATGAAAAAAGCGCTATTTTTAGCAGTAGGACCCACTTTTATAGCCCTTAGTTTACTATAGTTATTACTGCTTATATAATAAAAGCACTAATATTTTCCTTCTCAAGTTAAATATAATATACTAAAAATACAGACCTACTTTAAATATATATAAAATAATTTATTTAATAATATTACGTAATAACCTATATAAACCCTGTATTTTTTGCTTTATTATAGCTATATATCTAAAAATAATATTAAAAACTATTAAATTTAATTAAAAATAGATATTTTTATAAAAAATACAAAAATACAATATATTTTCTGTATTGTATTTTTTCCAACCTCTGTCTTCTAGTAGAGCTAGAAAAAGATAAAGTTAGATTTCTAAATAAAAATATATTAATTTAATTAATTAATTTAGCAGTTTAAATAAGGTTTAAATAGCAGTTATAAGATATTATCAGACAGTTATTAAGCAGTTATTACTATATAACTATAGTAATTATTAAATAATTATCAACTTAAGCAGCTTAAAGGCTGAAGAGATTTTATAAGCAGGGAATATATATTATGATAACTGCAATCTCCACTTAGAAGCAGACTTCTAGCAGCTTAGTAATCTATTAATTGCCTTACAGCAATTGCCAGATAGTGAGGTTAGAGTCCTAATAGCTACTTAGGAATAACCTCACTATTTAGCAGATAGATTTAGGTATTTAGAGGGCTTATAACCTGCGTGAAGTGGCTTGATTAATCTAGCTATGAGCGCTAGGCGCGCCTGGCTACAAAGTGGTGTGGTCGATCCCTTACGTAAAGGTGGGATTCAGGCTAGGATTCAGGCCTCAGGCCCAGGCCCGGCCGACTACCGTCTCGCAGATAGAGAATTTCAGCTAGAGCCCGAGGTCCTTCTAAATCCCGAAAATTGGAGACGTCATAGCGCCACAGTGGTAGTTCAGCCATTCCTAGTGTCATGACTCGTGATTATCGCAGCAAAAGGCAAGCAATCTTTGAACTCCGACCTTTTGGAGACACCGAAGTCTCCAACACCTCGCTACCAAACCACGCATCCCCATGGAGATGCAGGTAGATAGACCGCATATCTGTACATTTTGCGGCAGGGGGTTCCGCAAGCCCGAACACCTCCAACGACATATACGAACTCGTGAGTACCAAATGTACAATTGACTGCAATTGTTGAATCTCCACTATGGCTTCCGCACATAAAGAGACTATGCTGATTATGCGACCGCTAAGATACGAAAGAGAAGCCGTATGCTTGTGAGTGTGGTTCATCTTTTGCTAGGAGAGACTTACTGCAACGTCACAAGCGACTTCATCACAAGTCAAATGGCAATCCTTCTTACCAGGAGGATCGAGCGACGCGCTCGAGTGATCTTCCATCCCTGGGTCTTGTCGACGACTCAACATCCGAGGCAACAGCGCGAAGATCTATTTCCAGGACTAATGAGACACTGCCGGTGCCCCCAGAGTATTGCAGCCAGAGTAGGTCTCAAGTCTTAGATATGCTGTTGGTCAGTAACTCAGCGCGATATCAGGGCCAGCTTTCTTACCCTCGGCACGAAGAAAACACGTTCTTGATGATTTCGAAGACTTCTTTCGCAATAGTGGTTTAGTGCAGATTGCTAGTGACCTCGCCTCAAATCATAGTAGTCAGGCTAGAAAACAAGACCTGGCTCGCCCCCCAGCCCAAATGATGCCTCCTCCCGGATCCTCGAACTTGGCGGGGCAAATCACAAACGCCAACACGGAATCAAGAGACGAAGTTTGTAAGTCTTTCTCTGCATTTCAATGTCAGGTGCTCTGACAATGCATCCGTTGCCAGCCCAGGAGAATCCCGAAGCATTGTGGGAAGAATACCAGAAATACAAGTCAAGCTTTGTCATCCCGTCTACCCATACACGCACTCGATATTACAAGTCCTTCATGAGAAATGGGAGATTTCCTTTAGTACACACCAGTGTTAACTTCGAAAAACTGCACATCGCTTTTCAGATGGCGATGCTTGCATTGGGAGCGCTTTACCTATTCGAACCCGAAAATGGGAAGATGCTCTATGAAGCCAGCAGATTCTTTACCCGTGATTCTCTTGCATTACGTTCAAGAGCTACAAATCACTTCGGTCTATTGTGAGTAATATTTGAGAACTCTCTGTGCCTTCACCCTTTCCCCCAGCGCGTGGTCTAACACTTCAGAAGAATTGAGCTCCAGCTTACGAGCACGTTTCTGTTACTATCGGAATACGTCAAACTAGAACAGCCGAGTAACTTGGTAGAGCAGCTACGTTCTCTCGATTGCAAGCTGAGCTATTGGTTCCACCTCAGCTCTGCCTCGGCCGTGGTGCCTATGGAAACCGAGTTGCGAGTACCGATCATTACCGAGATGACCCAGCGCACGCTTTCCTTTGCGTTCTGCGCCCTTGCGATCCAGAGTTTTCTCTCGGACTCTCCAATGCCGTCATTATCGGCTAGTCGTCAACTCCAACTTCCATGTCCGCGAAGCTTTTGGCATAGCCTGGAACACGATCCTACTCCTCAAACAGAGAATACAGCTTTGTCGATATACGAAAGGCTGTTTCAACATGAGGATGAACTCGATGAGACAGATTCAAATCGTAACCGTCTTCCACAGTTTGCCACCGAGGTGGTGTGGGTATTGCTGGGACTTCACCTGCAGCGTCTGAAGGTTATACGAGAGGCTGCTCACCTTCAACCTTTTGAGATTCCGGCGAGGTCAGAGATCGAGCGATTTGAGTAAGCCTGCAGCCAAATCATACGGCGGCCAATGGGTGCAGCTACTGACTGAACACAGTAAAGTGACGTTGCTTCTTACCAAACACTGCCATGCCGCAACAGACTTATCTTCCAGGGATGTTGCAAACCAGATATTGCATAACGACTGTAGGAGCCTTTTGCGGCTCGTTTACTCTCAAAGGTTGTTAGAAGGCTCAGGTTCTCTTTCCTTGACGCTGAATCTCTTTGATTCCATAGGGATTGCGTCAAAGTTGATGAACCTGCCTTCCGAAATACAACTATCTTCCGCACTTATACTTCCAGCCATGGAAGAATATGTTGGACTCATGGAGGAGCCCGCAAACAGTGGGTTTTCATTCTTTGTGCATATGTCTGCCAGTACGTGGGGGTTTGAGATGGTTTTATCAGCATTTTACTCTGCCATTCTTGTCACGAAATGGCTGTCACATCTAACCACCCGCCAATTAAGGAGCCAAGGTCAGTACTCGCGGTGGATCCCTTCCCCACTATGACTGACAGAGTCAAGCTGAGCGGCAGCTCCTTGAGAGGGTTGAGATACTTGTCACGATGATGTTATCGTCCTTCGGCGATCTCCGCAACTCGTCTTCCCGAGAAGACATGGATTCTCTTTCTCACTCCATCTTGACATTCTGGTCTCGCGTGTTACAGAGACTCGAGAACAAGCCTTTTTCACAGGCGCTGGGGAGATCTCTCGAGCTTCTGACCCGGGGTGTAGGTGGTGTACAGGGCTAAGGGTTTGACGAGGAAATATACGGGCGGAATGGAAGATTGTGCTCTACCAGCTTCCAAACTTACCAGGAAAATAGAGATGACAATAAAGGCGGCCAAGTTGAGACCTAAAATGCGATATTTATTATCAAGCCCAAAGAAAAGACACGCAATCCCCGCTTGCCCAGGCAGTAAACCATTCATGAGAGCTGCCGTATGTCTGTCCGTCATTAGGATATTGATTCAGCATGTAGTCCTACTTAGCAAAATTAGATTCATGCGAATCTTCAATTACCAAGTGCTACTTAGTTATGGGCCCTCGAACAATCAGTGAATTGGCAGTGGGCTGGTCTGTCGCGCAGGGACCTTCCCCTGGCGTCTCCAAAATCTCCAAAGTTCAATCGGGGTCCAAAAGAGTAGATCCCGAAACAGTGGGGTCACGGTGGCATCGCCGAGAGCATCACGTCACTAGGCACTGCTGTCCGGCTTTCCGTCTTCTAGAGTTTTTGTGTCTCTGCTTTCTTTTGTTGTATTTATATGGAGGAGACGTGTAGTTCACAGTACAGGTTTCAACACATATCTCAGCATCCCATACCATTGACTCCACGTGCCACCGTACCGTAGCCTGAGCTTCATCAAGAGAGGCATATCTTTGCATGTGAGTTCAGTGACTCTTGTCTTCAAAACTACCCGAAACTTCCAGCTTTCCCATTGTTTTCTGACAGCGTAGTTAGTTGCTAGACTGCCGCTTTAGTCCAGGGTTGGGCACGAACAAAGCCGTTATGGCATTCCTCAAATTTAACAACCCGCCCGGTGCCGCACAGAAGCACAGTGAGCTTGGGCACTACTCCCAGTCTGTCGATCTTGGCAACGGCATCATCAAGTGTTCGGGGCAAGGGGGTTGGGATCCGGAGTCCGGGGCCCTCGACGCGAACGACAGCAGCAAGCAAGTTGCGCTGGCCATAGAGAATGTTGACATCGTCCTAAAAGCAGCAGGTCTTCGCGGGTGGGAGGATGTTTACTCGCTTCGTTCGTATCACTGCGACATTCGCACTTCATGGGAGCAGACGGCCGAGGCCCTGAAGGAGCGCATCCCCAACCACCGACCGATTTGGACAGCGGTTGCTGTTCCGCATCTCGCTTTCCCGGCAATGCTGATCGAACTGGAGGTCGAGGCTAGACGCCAGGAGTAGGAACGATAAACATGTACGGGAGGGTCTCGAAGTTGCCAGCATCCATCTAGTCAAAGCAACTTCCCCAAGCCAAAGTTCAAACTGCGGTATGCTCGTGCATTTTAATGGTACTTCTTCGGTTCGATTCGGTTGCTGAAGTTCACCGTTCACGTCGGTCTTCGTAATGCCGAAAAGACGAAACAATGGGATACTAGCACAATTTCACAGGTTGGCACTTCGTGGGATGCAAAGCCCATGTAAATGGATGGTTTCCTTCGTCAGGTGTGGACTCGGCCTACGGCGGCAGCTAGGGATTCTCGACGTGTTTTGGGAAGTCTAACTGCGCGTATGCCAGAACCGTCAGCAACGTGCTCAACCATACTCGAATTGAAGGAATTTACTTACCAAATGGACTATGGTAGTGTTTGACTTGATCGTTTAGACATGGAAGGTGCTTGTTATGGATCTTGCTGTCTGTTCTGCGCTAGGTCGTGCTTCTGCGCAAAGATACACCCCAACGAAGTCCCTACCCGTAGACCTCGACTTACCTCGTGATGGAAGTCCTGCGAAGCCTTAGAGCTGTTCGTTCGACACCTGAGAGCCGAAGACAAATCTCAGTATACGGTGATAAACGCCGTGGTCGGAAACACCATTCTCAAAGATGGATAGGATGGGTATGTGGTGAGGAGAAGCGGGACCGACAAATGCCAAGAGATTTCCGGACTTTATACGAATTACTTGCGTATGTTGTACGTACTTATCAGTGAAGTACTTTCGGGGACGCGTAGTACGGCAGTCACTGTGCGTGTCTTTGAGTGGGTTCTGTCACTGGCGACCCTCTCCCCCTGAATCCAGTCTTAGGGCACCGGACATCTACTTGGATTCTCCCCAGCCCTCGTCGGCCAGACGCAAATACATTTCCATACCAACAGCCTGCTCTTGATTCAGCTAGAGCATAGATCTATACTGTTCGTCTCATCTTGCGGGCTTACTATTAGGTGCATAAGATGATGCTGTATGGCGTAGATTGAAGCTTCTGTTGCAAGATCGTACGGACGCGGAGCACAAAGCCCGGGATGCACTGGATTATAGTGAGCGACGCACCTTTGTACCTGGCCTGCAGCTATGAGCCAACAGCATCCATGTAGGAAAGGTTTTCATGGAGTCATTCCGAGGGCATCGGAACTTCGGTTGCCCAGGCTTCGGTTCGAAAGACGCACTAGATAGCTCCATATCAAAGCACATTTGAACCTCGTCACCCCAGTACCTGTGCCCCTTCAATAACGTGGATGTAGAGGTGGGTCACGGATTCATGGACGGCATCCCGGTAGACCCAAGAACGTCCCGGAGATCGTCATGACCCTCTGTAGGGTTTCATGTTTAAAGAAGCTGACTCTCTCGGTGGTCGCACGGATCACGGACGATTCGGCCTCCTGGACATCCAATACATCTCATTACTTTTTCGGGATTGTCGCCCATCAAGTAGATCTGGGAACATGATCCGAACCAAGAATTGAATGATCAGAGTTCCATCGATACGAGTTGACCCGATCGTCTGATCCTTCGTACCTCACATCTTTCTTCTAGGATATCTTCTAGGTTCACCCGAGACGCTGGTAGGAGAAGCTGGGACGAGGCTGCGCTGTAAAAGGTTCGAAATCCCCCCCTATTAGCGTCTACAACCCGGCCCAATTCAGGACTCGTGCTCGGCTTTCTCTCAGCAATTGGCATTTCTGCGCCAGAAGACATCATCTTGAGTATGGTATTTTACTTAAAAGGCTCTGTGACATACTGTTATCCGCTGGTCTTCGGAAGACTGAGAAAAGACAATGACCTCGTGTTTTGATCAGCCTTCGTGATCATGAGATCTCGAAGAATGCCTTGTTATCACATAGACTGGTACGTGATGTCAATTCAATGAATCTTCGTGAGTAGCAGACTAGCATGGCTGGGCCAACTCTGTGGGCGCAACGCCTGACTCTTCACCCACAAAAGCCCCTGAAGCACAATGGAAATTTCGTCTTCTGCGACCAACCACACTGGACCATGGCCACGCAAAGATTACCTACATCCATGGCTTTGGCATCACGGTGGGGTCACTGGTGATGGATTTATCAGAACTTACGTCAATGGGAGACGACCCGACGTACGGATACGCTTCCTGACCTGACCAAGAGATAGTGCTGGTATCGCGCGCACTGAGAGAGGCCATCGAAAACTAAGAACTAGCGCTATTGCAGGCTCATTATCCACACTAAAGCCGCCTGAGTGGTGAAATTCTCCTTTTGGGCATGATCACACCGTGAAGACTTTTGCTTCTAAATCAATCAATGGCGGCGACAGGTTGACGGGGCTTTTCGTGTGCAGTTTACCGCTCTGCTTCCTTCAATTATATTTACTAATACGTGTTCAGGATGCCTTTTCACGCAGAATAGCATCCCTAGTCAAAATAGGGTGAAGTCACGAACAGACCTTAGCGTCTGTGCCCGCGACATTAGCTTCTTCAGATGGCAAACACCCCAAATGGGACGTTGTCCGAACTTCAGACGCGCTTGTAGAGAAGGCCCACCTGTCACGCGAACCACTTTGTTTTGGTTCATCAGTTCGATTCCGTCCAGAGGAAATTTTCAGTAGCCCGGTTCGGCAAGAGTTGCCCCCTCAGCGATGGAGCCAGTCTCTAGTACACCTGGGTCGTAGCACCCATAGGATGCCTTTCACCTCTAAGATCGCCGTACATCTGCTTCAGATTTACCCGTAAACCAAGAAGTCGAGACCTTGAACGAGTAATGCTCTTTCTCAAAGAACATACAGTTTTCACGTTCGCACATTCTGCCATTATCGCCAATATTCCCACCGCACATTGAAGCTCCATCTCGGACAATACGCAGGAGCCTGCAGCCCCAGGGATCAGAAACCTCAGATACCGCCTACTTTGACGCAGTCAGACACGGCTCGTCCCGAACTTTACGACCGGTTCGTAGTTCGGTTCTGTCTCCGAATACGCCATGTTTATTAGTCTGTAACCGTGCTATCGGTCCACTGTCCAGCCGCCACCTCAAGAATACAGGGCTCTCGCATATCACCCTACACGCAATTAAGGAGTCCATTTTTGTGCCAAAATAGTCTAGTCGCCAAGACGAGAGATGTTTGATCTGTCCGAGATTCATTTGTTCGGGAACTCTTGTCGGCGCGTTGTCATTTGATGGGGAACAAGGTCAGCAACGCCTGACACCAGGTTTACATACCTCATGCTCGCACGACACAGTGATATCACCCAGTTCTCTTGCTTATGGAGAGTGAGGCCACAGTATATTGTTGGCTTTTCGTTCACAGCCACAGCATATGATACAGTCCAGTGCTATCAGCCGGAGGTATTGTATGACAGCCTTCTAATAACACCAAGAAGCCCCCTTCTATTTACCGCCAGTAGTTGAAGGTTCAAGACACCATTGTCAGGTCAACTACTGGTGGAAAGATGCAGCCATTGTCGATGCCATGCATGGTCCACAAAGTATGTATGGATCTAAGTGGATGATTCAAGTGTTGGTCATGTTGAACGCCGAGCCCAAATGTGTGACTGCCAGGGGATACCGGCAAGCAGCCGCTTGGCAGGCGAAAACATCCCGGTGAGACTAAAACGGGCGCTGGAAGGGCCCCATATCATCGACAAACAACCAAAGCAATGCCCAGGGGATTCTGTTGACGGCCCGCATGGAAGAAGCTCTGCCAACAGTACTGAACGAGGTACCACGAGCCTGAGAAACTGATTGAAGTTGTTAAGGGGCCGTCAACAGATAACGAAGTTTATCCTGATTTACTGACATGAATACTTCCAGCGATTCTGGGGTCCTTCAGGAAAGTACAGTTTATCCACCGCTTCCTTTCCTGCTGAGCCAAAGCCTTTGAGGCTTGTCCACACAGGCAACCAAAGAATCGGGACTCAACTACAAGGATCAGACGATCCTTGAGAAATGAACCTGATCCTGTTGTATGCGCTGACGGGAAGCCTAGAACACGAAGTAACCAGGGGCCGAAGAGTTTCAGGGGGGTCCTCCGTGCTACCCCACAGACAGCGGCCTCGAAAAGGCTGGCGGCCTGGCCAGCGTTCAGATAGACAAAGCTCGTCGCTGACATACACACCAACGGGGTTGGAGCAAGCCATGCTTTTGGCGGATTGTATTGGACCAGGACTTGGGTCCTGCAGACAATCTATCTCGCGCACATGAGGGCCATCGAGGGAGGGCGATTGATGAAAACGGGCATTCGTGGGTTCCCTTTAGACAGCATGGCGAGATCTAGATGGGTCAAGGGGGCTAAAGCTGTCAAATTGACTCTTAGAGTTAAAGTTGTTAGCCTTCTGGACGGTGTATTTAAACAGCACCACATCCATCCGTCTAGAGGCTTATGATCAATCCAGCTCGACATCAGCTTCCAGACACTCTTTGTTTCCCATTCAATTCTTTGATTCTACCATTCACTCATTCGACTTGAAGTCGCTTCATTCTTTACACTTCACCTCCAACCAACCATCAAAATGAAGACCACCGTCGTTCTTACCGCCCTTCTCGGCCTCTCTTCCGCTCACTACACCTTCGACAAGCTCCTTGTCAACGGTGCTCAGCAGGGTGGTGACAACACCTACATCCGCAAGCACCAGAACACCTACATGCCCACCAAGTTCAAGAACATCCCCTCCGGATCCATCTCCCCTACCGATGCCGACTTCACCTGCAACAAGCAATCCACCGGCGCCGCCTCCGTCATGAAGGTCAAGGCCGGCGACAAGATCGGCCTCAAGCAGGCCTTCGGTGGCACCGGCATGCTCCACCCCGGTCCTACCCAGGTCTACATGAGCCCCGTCACCGACGCCAAGACCGACAAGGGCAGCCAGTGGTACAAGGTCAGCCAGTCCCTGCTCTGCAAGGCCGGCGACGCCGCCTCCCTTCGCACCACCGCCTGGTGCAGCTACGGCGAGGACAACGTCAACTTTGTTGTTCCCTCCACCATCCCCAACGGACAGTACCTTGTCCGCGGTGAGCACATCGGTCTGCACGGTGCCCACGTCGGTGAGGCTGAATTTTACTACGCCTGCGCTCAGCTCGAGGTCACTGGCAACTCCGCCACCAGCATGCCCGGCACTGGCGTCTCCATCCCCGGTGTCTACAAGCAGGCCGATGCCGCCGTCAACTTCAGCCTCTGGGGCACTTCCACCTCCTACAACGTCATCCCCGGCCCTGAGGTCATCCCCGGTGGTACCACCCGAGGCAGCGCCAACGGATCCAGCGGCGACAAGGTTGCCACCGTTGCTGGCGGCAGCAACGCTGCTTCTGCCGGCACCGCCACCACTGCGAAGGCCGCTGCCGCCGCTGCCACTCCTGATTGCTAAATGTTCAATAGCAGTCAATCGTGCTTGATATCAGCGAGTGTCGCTGACGGAGAAGTTTGGTGTTGGGGGTTGTCTCGGTGGATGAGCAAGACGGTTTTCTTCAATTGTACATAGTTCGCTGCTGGAATTAGCGGATGCAAATAGTATTCGAATTGACTTCGTTTCTCAAAACTTGAGTATTTGATACTTGTCAATTGCCATTGCCTAGGACTGCCTAAACATAAAACCGAATTCGACGTCGTTAGGCGTCGTATGTTATTCCGAGGTCTACCAGTATGGCCTGACTCCATGTAGCATCTGGCTCGATATGAAGTGATAAATTTTCATGCCTTAAGTTAGAGAGAGAGAAAAAGCTGAAGCTGTCCTGTCTCTGCTTGAAGTTCAACCCGCAATTTTCCATTTCTTTGCCTCCCATAGCAATACTTATGAATTGTGCCTACTCAGTGGGGACTGAAGGAGATGAGTGACAGCTCCCGGGGTCTGTATCCTAAAAGTGAAATCTTGGTCTGCAGGTACTACAGGCAATCGGGTGTTAACAGGTGACGAGGTAGGTTTTGGTTTCGGGTCCGGCGAAGGCATTTGGAAATTGACCTCTTCCACTTTCACCATTGCCAACTTCGCACGTTTCGGCGTATCGGAGTCTTCGACGCTGGGAATCACAACATCTGATTGCGTGATGACGACCTCCTCAGCTGGCTCAGCTGCATCCGGCGGGTCGGGCGTTGGGCTTTTGCGCTTTGTTGGTGTTGTAGATGCCTCAGGTGTGGCGGCTGCCTCCTCAGATGGTTCAGCTGCGTTCGCTGGATCCGGTGTTGGACTTTTGCTCTTCGTGGGTGTCGTAGATATCTCAAAGTAGTTTGAGGGTAATTCGGCTTCGGGAGTGGTAGCCACCCTCTCGTTATCCACCTCTCGCCAATCGATCTCGTCGATGTCTGCTGCGACCAAGGCTAGAGGCACACTCGACTCCGACATGTTGATGACAGCAGCGACGAGTTGGATCTTCCGGTCCACCGCGAATCCACTCAAAGTGAGTCTTCCAGTTGAGGGATCTCTCATCATCCAAGCGAACACCTGCTTCGGGAGGTTCATGTGATAACAGATATCCTGTCGAGCCGGATCACGGGGGACGTATAACCTTTGATTGTCTACCCAGTAGATGCCATCACTTTTCTCGATCTCGGAATAGTGGGTCTGTCCATCTTGAAGAATGGACAGTTGCCGACATATACCATCTGTCTCGTAGGTTTCCAAGTTCGTGAGATCTTGGTACATCTTTCGCTTATCCGCGGCCCAGCGTGGGCTGCGGCAATGCGCTGCAATTCTTACAAGACATTAGGAGTCTGCACACCATCGCGTCAATATTCATATGATGACTCACCGGCATAATGCATACGCCCGAAGCTTTATATCCCGGTATGGTTGCACAGGGCTCGATGAATAGACATCCAAGAGAAGGTCTTGATCTCGTACGAAGAAAGACAAATAGCGATCGCCCATGCGAAGCCATACCATCACGGCTTCGAGGGCCTGGGTTTCTTCGACAGTGAAATCGAGAAGCTTTACCTTGGACGCGAACTTCAACCCAAGATTCTTCCTGTCCAAGATGAAGAACTCAGTTGTGATAGGCTCAAGAGTCACCTTGCCATCCGGGTGTCGGACCGGGAAAATCTTCTCCTTCAAAAGAGGCGCAGGATCCAGAGTGCTGTGACGTCCTCGGAAGTCTCCATACGTGTTGAGCGCCAACATAGCTGCTTTGACGTTTGAGAGAGTGGCGGAAGCCAGTTTACTCGACGAAAGCAGAAATTTGTAAACCATGTCGAAGTCAGGCTGGTGAACTCCCAGGAATTTGACGAACAAGGTCTTAAAATCCGGATACATCGAGTTGATCGACACATGGTTCAGGGGACTGATCGTGCCGAAAGACCAAAAGCAATGCGCAGACGTAAGCCACATGCTACGGCCGGTGCGCTTGTCTCGCACATAGATGAGCTGTTCGTCTGTGAAAGTCTTTCTGCGAGAATCGTCAGCCACGTCCTTCAAAACCACAGCCAAACTGAGAAGGGTAGCGCAAACCTCAGCTGCTCGACTTCTACCTTGGGAATTGTTCCTTTTCTCAGAATATCGTCCATTCGCTTGTAGCAGTGTAGGGTGCTGCTCTCCCGAGTATCTTCCGGGATAGATTCTGCACGTCGAAGCTCAGACAACTCCACGATCATATCGTCAATGGCAAAGCTCCAGTCTGCAATGCCGAGTGTCGCCTGAAAAAACTGTTCCAAAGTTGCCAACCTCTCGTCTGCGCCTTCGAGCTTGGTTCTGTAGCGTTCCTCGAGGTTGTGCTTAGAAAGGATATGATGAGGGGCCTTCCACACGCATTCCTTCAGGGTAGCCCAGCGTGGCATATCTTCATCGGCTCCGTCTTCTCCAGGCACCCAGACCAAACGATTGTTCTGAAATTCTTGCCTGCAAGGTTATTTAGCTTCTTCCATCCCAGCGGTCTCGTCAAAGATACTAGCACCCACCATAATTTGGCCCGTTCTGTTTTGGCCCGCTCTGAGCTGCTGCCGCTGAGAGACAGGAAGAGAGCTTGGATTCTCTCATACAGCCGTACGATTGTTTCGCCAACCGCGTCTGGCTTTGCAAAGCCACTCTTGGGAAGTAACGAAAGCTTTTTGAGGACATCAAGATAGAACTCCATGCTTTCGAAGACACCAGTCTTGACGCGTAGCTCCAGGACCAAAAAGCCCCATTTGAAAGGATAAGAAGATTCCGTAACCTCCTCGTCGAGATCAAGGACGGCAAACGGAGCAGCGACATATTCTGAAAACTTCTCCCTCACTTCGGGAAGTGGAAGGAACGTCTCTGATAGACGGTACCTTTTCCCGTCGTTGCATATGACCTCGCGATTTCGTAGATTCTCGATGAACGCGGCGTGATTGGGCGACCACTCGTCACAGAGATGCCAGTGTCGCTGTGGCGCGACGATGAACTTGTCTGGATGGTGCGTGTAGACGTGTTCGAACTCTGGTGAAAGCTTTGAGGTGTTTTGCGGGTCGACTAATGGAAGGTGTGTGCTAATGTTGAGGTAGCGATGCAGCCACCTGGCCCAGGACTCGCCGCCGTCTTTGGCAGCTGGCTCGTCCTTCGTATACATTTCGTGGAGGAAAGAGGCGTCGAATTCGGTACCCTCACCACTCGAGGGACCTTTGAGAAGCTCCCAGGGTCCATACTGATCAGTTGTTTGCAGATATGTGCGATGGTGGGCAGAGCCGGCTGGACTTCGTATGCGATTCTTGGTATCCAGCACAACGAGGTTCTCGGCTACCAGTGACGGGTCTTCAGTCTCGACACTCCATTCATCGGAAAGATACAGGTATCTCAATCGCTCGACGGCCCGGTTCTTCTTCGAAGACCCCGACTTCAATACTTCATGCATTGGTGAGCTGAGAATCCGGTCCCGTACGAAAGTCGTGTTTGCCATTTGCACCCCAAGTTTGTTGAACAACTTGTGCCGGTCCTGGTCGTCAGGACCGAAGTCGGAGAGGCCGCTCAAATCCTTATGGACAAGATGGAGCGAAAGGGACGTAGGTATCTCAAGGCCTTGGTTGCACAAAGGGAAATAAATCGGCTTGACCTTTGCCGCCGTAACCATCTGCGTCGTGGATAGTGGAATCAGCGGCATCTTCCGCAGCCGCTTAGCGGCCTCTTGAGGAATGTTGTGGTAGATGTGAAGCAATGCTTTCACAGCAAGGCATCGCCACTTCTCGTTGGTTAGGAGGTTGTTGGGCGACCAACGAGGGATATGCTGGCCTCCCCCTCGCATGTCATATTTGATACGGCCCAGCAGTTGGTCCCAAGTCAAATACTTGAGACCGTAAGACGAGAGAAGATCCAGATCCGAGTTTTGGTATTCTTTCGCAGGATAGACGGGGTCATCTGTATCAGGGAACAGCGGGTCATCGTTGTCATCGAGCCAAAATTCAGGTATCCGTCGAACGGCAGAAAGCGTTTGAAATTCATCCGGCGTCCTCGTTCGGAAAACTTCCGCGTCATTCAAAATATCCTTGATCTTACTGTGCAATCGAGCTGGCGTGATCATGGTGCCTGAAGCAGGGTCCTCCTTTTGAGGTAGCCAGCGAGCCCAATGATAGCCCAGTGATGTCTTCGCGAAGCTCTCGACAATGTGGACGAAGTGGGTGGCAATGGCATCGAGGATTGCCTGATTCCGTCTACTTGGGGCTGGGACACCTTTGCGGACATCGAAATCGGCTTGGAGCAGAAACTAGACCAAAGTTAGCGCGCTCAACATCTCTTGACTATTACTCCGTCCTGTGAAGCAGCTGTTCGTCGTGTTTGACGTACCTTGAGGCCCAAAGACTTCAACTGCGCGTGGTGGCATCCCCAAACGGGTTGAGGTCCGCTTAGTGGGTCATGTGTCAGTTCAAACGCAATGACAACGTCAGTTTGCTCGAGAGCAGTACTCTCATCATCGATCTTCGATGGAGCGTCGAAAAATGTGATATCGTGGATGAAGACCCGCTCGTCTATTGTCTCCTCCGAAGACTTGCTTCTGGTTATGGTGAAAAGGTCTTGTCCCTCAACCTTGTGCCGCTTAAGCGTGGTTGTAGTCGACTCCAAGATGTTTCCATCGGAATCATGTGAAGACACAGTAAAGTTCTCCACTTTGGTCGTAAGCAGAAGCTCGCATGTGCTGTTCTGGAGAATCTCAAATTCCCTGAGAATATGACATGTCTGCTCCAAGTCGGCCTGCGGGTCATCATGCTCGTGCAGAAACAGCGTGATACAAGTACCTCCACTGGTCTCTTGTCCCAAAGGTTCGTCTCTGAGTTCGTTCTCTTCCCAAATTGGTGAGAACATGCCGGTACCGAGATCACCATCACGATGGACGAAACTGAAAGAGTATCCGTTTGACTCCCAGTGCATTTTCCAGGCGAGTTTGAAGAGAAACTTGTGCTGAAGCTGACTGGGTGCAGCTACTGTGTCCGCGGTGTCGATGATGGAGCTAGGATCGCACAAGGCATCAACGCTCTTGGGGGTGAGACCATTGTCGTTGAATCTTACAAGGATTATGTCTGGATGGATTTCGAACTTGATCTTCGCAGTTTCCCCTTTTGCTTTCGCCTGACTGTAATCTTGGTTGTCTGCATACTCGACCAATTCCCAGAGGCGATTGACTTGGTCGGCCTTGAATTCTTCCAGAAAGCTATCAGGTCAGGGATTAGCTGTCTTGCGTGCTGAAGCATTTGCGTGCTGGAGCATTGAAGATGCACTGTGGACATCCATGTACCTGATGATGGGAGATTTCGTTCTCCGAAGAATAGTAGCCTCCAGCTTACACCGGAGAACAGGGTCCAGGTCCCCAAATTCCTCGAGCTCAGAGTCTGAGAGCACGTTGTTTGCCTTTGCCAGCTGCTCGATATGCTCCCTGGGCGTGGGCGCCAGGTGCACGAGGTCCGTCCCCATCCTCCCTAGTCAGCACGCGTCGCGCCAAATGGGGTAGGACACAAAACGGGTTTGCGTGCCGTGACAGTGTGATAAAGAGCGTTAGTAAGATTGAGTAATCAAGTGTTTCAGATGAGTTGGAACATTGAACAGCGAATGAAGGTCCAAGTGTTCAAGAACGCATCATGGCGCGGCGCGATGAACTCTCTTCACGCGTCTCTCTTAGGCCGAATGTGGTCATCCATTTTGACCAATTAAATGACCTAATTGAAGTGGGGCGGAGTTCATCCCTGGTTACTTCAACAAAGGGTAAACACCAAGAAACAGTGGCAACATGGTGAACATATTTTCTTTTTCCTGGACCACGATGACTCAATTACCCCCTATTTGCATCGGTCTATTTGCATAATCCTACTCTTGCATCTGCACATGATTTCGAGCTCGTGCTTAAGCGCTTAGAGTTTTTGTCGTGTTTCCGAAGCATCCGCAAACATGCCCAGGATGAAATAGAGCTCCCAAATTGAACATGTGCAAGTCTTGGAGAAAAACACAAAAGACACAAGAGAAAATTAAGCTAGTAAGTGAATGTAGGAGCAACATGAGAGACATTTGTGTAAGCCAACCATAAAAAGAGTCAGCAATGCTGCTCGCCGAACCCAGCCCGTCTGGAGCCTAGACCCGGGCTGTTTTATCCAGGAGTCAACACTTATTGAGATTGAAAAAAGAAAAGAGAAAAAAAGTGAAAGGTGAGACCGTGTTAGACCAAAGAGGTGGAAAGGAAAGACGATGACAATTTTGTTAAGAATATCTGAAGGCCGATGTCGGTGAAATATCATTGTTCTTTGCGGCTGTGTTTGGCGCAGCTTCGGCCACAATTGATGAATCTCAAACGTTGCCGATGATCATCAAAGTTGAAAGGTGCAGGACAATTACAATAGTTAGCTTCCGAACTTCCGGAAACTCCCTTGATAATCAACTCAACACGAGTTGCCAACGGCTGAATTGATGCTTACGGATACCTGGTCCGTAAAGAGAGACCTGCAAGACCTGGAACTACTTCCTGCACTGCGTCTTTGCCGATCGGCTCGGGGCGGACCCACTCATGCCCGCCGGGCAGCGGGCCTAGGGCTGCAGCCACTTAGAATAAGGCCGCCGGCGGGCGTCGCGCGCATGTGTCTGTGTCTCGCGCGCCGCCCATCGGGCCATCGCCCCGGGGCCCTCTTGGAACCTTCGATATCGCATTCGTCTTACAACTCATCTTCAATAGTGTAAAGTAAACCTCTATGGTCATCATATCCCTCAGAGTCCCAGATCAGAC
Organism: Colletotrichum horii; assembly: GCA_027406005.1. Lineage (NCBI taxonomy): Eukaryota > Fungi > Ascomycota > Sordariomycetes > Glomerellales > Glomerellaceae > Colletotrichum > Colletotrichum horii. The sequence goes on along the minus strand of JANVYB010000001.1, from coordinate 1,797,090 downwards.
AGCGATGGCCGAAGTACGGAGACGCCATGGCGCCACATCCCGCGCTGTCGGTGATGCCTAGCCTTCTCGGCAGACGCAAGGCCAAAGATGTCCTGGGCTTTTTCGCTTTTGCAAGCGACGATCCAGAGCATGTGTTACCTTTCATTAATTCATTCCTATAGAGGTTTGCTTACCTGATTGCCATACTCACCAAGGAACTCTTGTCATCATGGGTTAGGTGAACCGTGGCTCTCACGTGTGAATGGAGCCCGGTGGCGGGGAACGGGGGTTGGCACATAGTACGCGTAGATGGGCCCATCTTGATCAAATCGCTTCGTGTAATAGTCGTCCGGCGAGTAATACCTAGGACGATTCAAGAACCGCTTGCAATTGCCACCCGTCGCGAAGAAAGAGGCGTTGCGAGAAACGCCGCTTCTCCCACGCCAGCAGGCCGTTATCAGCAGCCATCGCCGAGCGCCAAACCGCCGGTTCCTTGGTGCGCGAGTCAGCAACCCCGACGTCAACGAGATGAGACGAACAGGATTTTTGTATGCGGCCTCCCTCCGCGTGTGCAATATCGAGGACGCGAGAGAGAGAGAGGCACAACAGCAGGAACGAATATCCGAAGAAAGGAGTCCTTTAACAAGGGACAACCCTAAGCTTCTCTATGGATCCGGCGATAAGGAAAAGCGTCGTCTCCCGGAAGAGAGTGAGATGCTGCTGCACTCCGCTTGCTGCGCTGCATCATGCATGGACGGCCCCCTTTCGATCCAAGTCCACTGTCCCGGAGACCCACGGAGAAGTCTTGAATAATATCCTCATGTCTTTGCATCTGCAGACTTGGCAAGCGACAGGCTGACAGGACACCGCAGAAATAACGAATTGGTGCTCTGGCATGCGCTCCAACTCGGCCCTGACCGCCACGGAAAAGGCGGCATACCTGAACAGGGCTTCTAGACGCATCTGTTCTCACCATTCCTGCATGTGTGTGTTGCCGCCATTCACCTTCTTTGTTTGTAAATTCTCAGTTAGCCTGCCCGAGGACCGGACGCAGGCCGAGACAGAGAGCCATCGACACGTCTGGACAAGCGCTTAATCAAAAGCCTGGGAAATGGTTCTCCCTCCCGAGTCCGGGGTCGTCCCCGGGAACTGACAACTTTTTTTTTTGCCCAGACTTGACCTTATCTAGAGTAGTGCGCGGCATCTGATTGGCGAATGCGTTATCTCCCCCGCCGGCATTTAGCAATTGACTTCGCACAAGCGCTTCATCGTTCTTTTGGCGGCGGAGAGAACCCCCGAACTCTGTCAATGACTTGCAGAGAGAGAGATAAGGAAAGAGCACCACACAGGGAAGAGAAGACATTTTGGTTGTACAAATGCAGTTTCTAAAACAGATAGCTCGCGGGGTGGAATACGCACTATTATGGAGAACTTCGCGGGCGGATGTCGGAATGGATCGTACCATCCACGCGGAACTGTCAGGGGTTGTCAACTTATAACAACCTCGACTCCCTCTGTCCACGGGTTGTTGGATTCTGGATGAACTGCAAGTCATCAACAACTTCGACAACTAGCCGTCATCAACACGGGTTCGACAAGGTCCACTGGTCGTCGACTATAGATCAACCCCGTGAATCAACTCTCAGGGCCCAATCCTCTGACTAGATCGACCACCTTCACCGAGACCTCACCGAACTTTTGACAAGCAGCGACTTCCACATCATCCGCCAAGATGGTTGACTGGAAAGCCATGTTCTCCCCGGCACCGTCTTTGGACGTGCCCGGCCTGGAGACTGTCGACCTCGCCGACAAGGAGATGGAGAAGCGCATCGTCAGGAAGCAGGATCTCCGCATCCTTCCCTGGATTTGCATCACATACCTCCTAAGTATGTCCACCGCTCCCAGGCCGAGGCCAATCAGCTAACACCATCTAGACTACCTCGACCGCGTCAACCTCGGCAACGCCCGCACACTCAACAACGACACCCCCGAAGACAACATCGTCACGATGCTCAACCTCACCGGCTCCCGCTACAACGTCGCCGTCGCCCTCTTCTTCGTCCCCTACGTCCTCATGGAGTTCCCCTCGAACATCATGCTCAAGTACTTCTCCCCCTCCAAGTGGATCTCCCGCATCATGGTCTCCTGGGGCATCGTCACCATCTGCACCGCCGCCTGCACGACCTACGGCGGCCTGCTCGCCGTCCGCATCATGCTCGGCCTCGCCGAGGCCGGCTTCTTCCCCGGCATCATGATGTACCTCTGCTTCTGGTACAAGCCCGAGGAGCGCGCGACCCGCATGGCCATCTTCGCCTCCTCCGTCGCCGTCGCCGGCGCCTTCGGCGGCCTCCTCGCCACGGGCATCTCCTTCCTCAACAAGAAGGGCGGCCTCACCGGCTGGCAGTGGCTCTTCATCCTCGAGGGCATCCCCGCCTGCATCGTCGGCGTCATGGTCTGGTTCATGCTGCCCGACTACCCGCAGACCGCCGCCTGGCTCACCCCCGAGGAGCGCGCCTTCGCCGTCAAGCGCCTCGGCCCCTACGCGCCCTCCATGAGCGACAAGCACTGGGACAGCAAGGTCGCAAAGACCACCCTCGCCGACCCCTTCTTCTGGCTCTTCGCCGTCATGTACTTCCTCATGACCAACTCCCTCAACGCCTTCGGCTACTTCGCGCCCACCATCGTCTCCTCGCTCGGCTTCAAGGGGTACAACGCCCAGCTGCTCACCGTCCCGCCCAACGTGTTTGCCATGTTCATCATCATCGGCAACTGCCTGCACAGCGACAAGACGAAGGAGCGCTCCCGCCACGTCATCGGCGCCCTCATCTTCGTCTCCATCGGGTACCTGCTCCTCGCCGTCGTGAAGCACTGGGGCGTGCGCTACTTTGCGGTGTGCATCATCGCCTGCACCAACGCCGCCGTCCTCCCCTTCGTTGCTGTAAGTTCATCGCCTCGAATCACGCAAAGTATCACAAGAAACTAACTTGAGAAACAGCACCGCACCGCAACCGTCCAAGGCTCCACCGCGACCGCCCTCGCGACGGGAGGCATGATCGCCATCGCCAACACGGGCGGCATCTCCGCCCCCTTCCTCTTCCCCAGCACCGACTCCCCCATGTACAGCATGGGCAACTGGACCATCTTCGCCTTCCTCGCCGCCACCGCGCTGCTCGCCGGCTACGTCTGGTACGTCTTCGGCAGCCACTCGGGCTACCGCACCGGCACCAAGGACGCCCAGGGCAACCTCGAGGTCCTGGACGCCGGCGCCGGCGACCCGGACGAGATCATGAACAAGAAGCTCGGCATCGTGACCAAGAAGGACGTCGAGGATGTCTAGGCCGGCATCTTCGCCATCCACCGGAGAAAATGATACGTGCGGTTTTGGATTTAGTTCGGCGAGCGCGGCTAAGTTTTGTGATGTAATGGATTCATGTGGATTAAAGAGTGATAGAGAGAGAGAGGAAGAGATACCCCTGGATACAGCAGGCCCCGAGGTTAGGGGTCGATAGACAAAAGAAATCAATCTAAAGTTTTGACGATCATGTTTCTTTCCCACCGCCATGCCTTTTCCGTGACTATGTCAGGAGCATCCCCCGCGTTTACAGTAATCCCGCCCGGCTGGGCTGAACGGGCGCGCTCCCGTGGGCGATGCGAGTCAAAAGACTTGCGAATCGAAGGAAACTGGGATGACAGCGACGGAGAAATAGGCTGCTTGTTCCACGCGATCAATTCCACGCGATCAACGGGCGGCAGATGGCTGAAAGAAGTATGCTAATCAGACTTTGAGAGCACGATTCACGAAAGAAGCTTATCTCGCATATCGCGCGAACTCGTTCCACGGAATGCGCGATCCGCCAAGCACTCACAAGTTCCGCGGAACAGAAGAAGGATGCATAACGAGCAAGACACGTTGGCCTCGGGAGTTTTCTTCCGTCCCATGGAAGCCCTGAATTATTTCGTCTCGTCATGGTGCGCCCGGGTTGGCCTTGTTCCATGCAAGGATGCTGCAAAAGTATGCAGACCTGCGAGGGGGAGGCAGGATTATTGAAGTAGGGAAGAAAAAAAGGAGGAGGGCCAGGGCGAGGGCGAGAGACAGGCACCGGGCTTCAATTAAGTCGTGCACCCGCATCGCGCATAAGTGCCCGTGTCAGCAGACACACCTCCCGCCCGTTATTCGCTGGTGTTTCTAGATGCATTTTTGACAGGTGAGGCAAAACGAAACCAAACACACCCGCCTGCTACGAACTTGCACTGACGGTCCAGAAAACTCCCGACATGACGCAAAAGAAAAAGGAATTGGGCCCTAACCAGGGATCGAACCTGGGACCTCTCCCAGACGTGATTATCGAAGATAACCCTAAGGGAGAATCATACCGCTAGACCATCAGGGCATGTACTGGATTGTAGTCCAGTCGGTACCAGCTGGTGCTGGTGGATTGAACGGCGATCCCGGAGCACGGCTTATTGAGGGTCTCGACAGAAGCCAATCCATCTCTACCCTGAAAGATGACAGCAGTAATTGAATTTCACCTCGGTCTATCGTGCCGAAAAGCATAACTCAAGCTTGAGTTTATTCATGTGACAGAAGCCAAGAAAACTTCCGTCTTTCCCGCTCACATTGGTGTACGCGCGCTGCGCCCTACGGCGCTGGACGTGTGAACTTTGCTGAGGCTTTATTTTTTGAGTTGTATGCAATGCCGCGCTCTGCCTATGTGCTGTATGTATTTTAACGTTTTTCGTTTCTCTACCAAAGCCAACCCAGCCATCAAGGGGATCCCTCCCTCCTCGCACGCCGCACGAGAAAAATGCGCTTTGCCTTGCCTTCCCTTTTCCGTCCGCAGGGCGGAACTCTATTCCTCATCCTCAAACGTCACCGAATGAATCATGGCCCAGTTGCGGATGTCGTCGAAGTTGCGGCAGGTGTGCAGGGTGCTGAAGTCGGGCCAGTGGCCCTCGACGGGGAGCTCGGGGTACATCTTGAAGGTGAAGACGCCAATGTCGGACTCGCACATGAGTTTCATGCGGATGGCCTCGATGCAGTGGTCTGTAGAGATGCGTTAGCTAAGTGATCACGATGGATTTTACGAGTGCTAAGCAAGCATACCGATGTGGCCGCGGAGGTCCTCCGCGTCGGTGGGGACGTCGCCGCCGACCTCTGTTCTGTTGTAGTACTCAGGGTACGACGACTGGCGGAGGAGGTTGAGGCAGTGGAGCTGGTGGAAGACCTCAAGGCCGGCGCGGTATCCCTCCTCGCCCGTGATGGGGTTGGTGATCTTGATGGACTTGGGGTCGAGGCCGAGCTTGACGAGCTCTGCGTGAGAGATCATCTGGTCGCCGACTGCAATCCAAGTCAGTCATCTTGAAGTTGCCGATCCAACTACTACGAAAGCTTACCATTGTTGGTGATGTGATCCCATGCACGGTCAACCTCCCACCCGGCTCCAACGAACGGCGAGAAGTCCATGAGGGGGAGCAGCTTCCACCTCTCGCTGTGATACTTGACGACTTCCGCGGCGGGGGCTGCGTGTCCCGGGTCAGCATCCTATTCAAACATGCCTCGATGACAGACAACAACATACAGTATGACGAGTACTTCTTGACAAAGTATTGGTCGTCGATCTTGTTGCCGAAACGCAGGCAGAACGCCAGGGCGAAGAACGTAATCGACGTCGTCAGCAGCAGGCCGTGAATCGCCCACGGCCAGTACCTCGCGACAAGCCGACGCGCCTTCTCTTTGCACGGCATCTCGTCGCCGACCCTCATCCGCCTCCATCTCGATGTCGACGCCGGCCGGTCCGTGTTTTCCGTGTTCTCCGTGTTGAGGCTCCCGGCCAGGCTCTCGACCTCCTCCTCCTCGTGCGGCACTTCTCGGTAGATCTTTTCGGACATGATTAAGGTTGGTTGATTGAAAGAAAAGGCAGAGAGACAAGAGAAGAACAACAACAAAAATGTAACTATGTGAAAGAAGTCCTCGCACGCCAGGTGCTAATTAGGGAAGAGAATGAAAGTAACGACACGCAACAAATCAATCCCAACGACAGGATGTTTGTTTGGTGTTGAGATTGGGGAAGTGAAGTGAATGACCAAACAAAACGATGAGAATTGAGAGGTAAGGAGAGAAAGAGGAAGAGAGAGAGTAGACTAGGCGAGGGGGGACGCTCGGCGTGCTTTCGCTGAAGGTAAGAAGAGACGAGTGCCAAGACGATCCGCTTCGGGCACGAAAATCGGATTACCAGAATGATGGGAGATCACAGACCGTCAACCATCGATTGGGGGGGCAAGGGCGCTTCTCTGCAATGGACCGTGTTTGGCGTTGCTGGAACTTGCAGCAATAGCAGCGGCGTGATGTAGACAAGGTAGAGGAGGATGCTAGATTGGCACTTCCAGGTTGGGTCTCTGTCTCTCTCTCAGTCTCTCACTGTGTTCGGCTGTTTCTCTCCTGGGCCTCGCTTACGCTGTCATGTCAAGTCAACGTCAGGGGGAACAGGCCAACAGCGAAAAGTTGGGCGAGAAAGTCGCCGTCCGCACCGGTTCTGGGTATGTCTACAGCCACCGGGGCCAGCCACTGGGGATGTCATCCAGCCATCAGAAACGTTTGGGCTGTTTGATCTTCGTTGCGAAGTTGCGGACGGGCCATGGTGACCTTTCATCCAAAGCAAGAATAGACGACACAGAGCGGACTACAGCGCCGTCGCAGCCGGGGCGGGAAAAACGGGATCGCTCGTCCAATCATGGATGGGCCTCGACAGGTCGGGGGAAAAGACGGGATAACTAATCGATCCATGGGTGAGGGATGGAGGGAACGGAGGGATGTCGTCCATTGTGGTGACGGAGGTGGAGACGGTGGTGGTGGTGGTAGTCGATGTTGCATCTTGCGCGAGTCTTGTTCTGCAGCGGCGGCACAGCGGCAACAACAGCGACAGCACAGCAAGCAGAAGCAGAAGCACTGAAGCAGCCAATCTCGCAGACTCGCAGCAGGGCGTCTTCAGCTGTGCGTTCGCCTGACTGGCTGGCTGGCTGGCTGGCTGGGCTTGCCTGGGTCCCCGTGTTTGGCCAAGCTGAGGCGTTGGTGCGGTGTCTCAGAACAGGGGCCTGGCGAAACGCGGAGCTGGGACGTGACAGGGCCTGGCTTGGCTTTGCGGAGATTTTAGCCCCCCGCCCCCTAGCTAAGGCACCTAGTCAGCTAACCATGTCTTGTGTTAGTGTCCCCCATCAACACGGTAACTCCAAACCTCGATCCCACCTTTCCACCACTTTGACTTGAATGACAGACAACTACACACACACACCAAAGTCTACCCCCAAATTTGTCCCATCTTCAGCCAGAGACTTGCACCAACTGGGAAAGCGCCCGGGCCACACCCATGAGGCAGGCAGCGCAGGGCCGCAGGGTGGTGGGCGGCACTGCGGCTCAACACCGCCCGGCATCTTGTTGCCGCAACCTCACATTCGCTCTGCTTCTGCTGCTGCTGCTGCTGCTGCTGCTGCTGCTGCTGCTGCTGCTACTGCTACTGCTGCCGCCAAAGTGGGACTCTTCGTTTTCCACACCTTGCGAGTCGGGTTCTTTTCCACGTTCGGCGTGTCATTGTCTTGGCAGCCTGGGACTGCTGCTGTATCAGAGGGATGACCGAAGACCGCCCCCCCTGTGCGGCTCTCTCACTAACCGTAGCCAATCTCGCATGCCGCATTTGTCCACTCCCAACACCACCCCGTCTCTCAGTGGTCACTGGTCATCCATCCCTCTTCTGTTCACCTCTGGTTCCTCGCCCTGACCGCGCCGGTGTCGTGAACTCCTTCCGTAACGGCCTGTCGATCAGGCTTAGCATCAGATCTGGCTGGGAGCCCTGTCTTCTTCCTTCGTTGCCAAGTTCCCAAACCACCAAACGAGAAGAGGCGCCTCCACAAAACACCCCTGGCCCGACTTCCTCGCAGACTGAAACTGTAAGCGAGGCCCAACCAGGGTCATTCCTATCGCCAATAAGATAATTATGCTTGTTGAAGCGAGCGCATGCCGCTGGAATACGCAGAGACGCGGGTAACGGCTCCAATCCCAGCAAGCCACCCAGACCGCCCCATCCCCGCACTACCCAACGATCCTCGACATCACCAGGCGTGGTCCTGGGGCAGTTTTGGATGTTGTCCGGTCTCTACGGCTAGCCCAGTCCGAGCAACTCTCTCCATTCTACGTGCAGAGCAAGCCGTCATAGCCCGTGACCCTGCCTGCCCGTCTCTCTTCCCTCCCCCAGTGCCCCAACTCCGTGACCAACCACCCCCTCTAGACCCTTTCACTCGAACTCTGAGACGTTTCTGGTCTAGCAGAGCAGGACGATCACAGTTTGACGCCTTCCAAGTCGAAGGAATTCGTCTAAACTTGGGGCCCCGACCCCTGCCCCGACATACACTCGCGATGAGGTTTGGGGGACGACATCTGCCGGAAGGGGGGGCCATGTCACATCCACATCCACACCCCCCAGCCAGGCACAGGAGTGATTCCAGTCTGAAGGACGCAGAGAGAGAGAAGACTTGAGCTAGATATAAATCACTCAAACCCGCTCATCAGCCCACAAACATCTGACCATTCAACCCTCTCATTCCACAGTTTGCCCCTAATCGCTTGACGCGACTTTTCATTCTCTTCCTTTCTGTAATTCCAGTTGCTGTCATTCGCTGCCGGTCAGCCTTACCATTCCTTTTCCATCAAGATGCATTACCCTTCTTTCGGCCACTTCCTCTTGGCGAGCATCCTTGCCGTCCAGGGCGTTCAGTCCCTCAACCTCATCCCCAATGGCGAGGTTGCCAGACGCGTGGTAGTAAGTTGGATGCCATCATGAGTTTATACAGTGGGGGACATGTGCGCTAATATGAGTTAATTAAGGCTCCCGCCTTGGCACTTGCCATTCCTGCCGTGGCCGCCCCCCAGGCCGTCAGCATCGAGGCTCGTGAGGTAAGACGCTTGCCTATATATGACCAAAGAGTTTCCACCCTCTGACACTCCCCCAACAGCCTCACCACCGCGGCAAGAAGACCAAGAAGGCCAACCGCAACCGCCGTGACGAGTCCATCGTCGAGGATGCCCTTGAGGCCCGTGACATTGAGGCTCGTGAGCCTGAGCCTCACCACCGTGGCAAGAAGACCAAGAAGGCCAACCGCAACCGTCGTGATGAGGCCTCCGTCGACGAGGCTGTCGACCACGCTGCCGTAGAGGAGCGTGACATCGAGGCCCGCGAGCCCCACCACCGCGGCAAGAAGACTAAGAAGGCCAACCGCAACCGCCGTGATGAGGGTGCCCACGATGACGCCCTCGAGGCCCGCGACATCGAGGCCCGTGAGCCTGAGCCTCACCACCGTGGCAAGAAGACCAAGAAGGCCAACCGCAACCGCCGCGATGAGGCCAGCACTGATGAGGCCCTTGAGGCTCGTGACATCGAGGCTCGTGAGCCCCACCACCGCGGCAAGAAGACCAAGAAGGCCAACCGCAACCGCCGTGACGAGGGTGCCCACGACGAGGCTCTCGAGGCTCGCGAGATCGAGGCCCGTGAGCCGCACCACCGTGGCAAGAAGACCAAGAAGGCCAACCGCAACCGTCGCGACGAGGCTTCCGTCGACGAGGCCGCCGACCACTCCATTGAGGCTCGTGAGCCCCACCACCGCGGCAAGAAGACCAAGAAGGCCAACCGTAACCGCCGTGACGAGGCCTCCACCGACGAGGCTCTCGAGGCTCGTGATATCGAGGCCCGCGAGCCTCACCACCGCGGCAAGAAGACGAAGAAGGCTAACCGCAACCGCCGCGATGAGGCTTCTGTCGACGATGCTGCCGACCACGCCATTGAGGCCCGCGAGCCCCACCACCGCGGCAAGAAGACCAAGAAGGCCAACCGCAACCGCCGCGACGAGTCCGCTGCCGGTGACGCCGTTGCGTTCACCGCCTAAGGGGTTTCCCATTTGGCAGGCAAGGGGCCAACTACGATTTGCTCTGACCATTGGGGCGTGCCCTTGACTATTCAGACGGTCTCGGCGTCCCCCCGTCACCTTGTACTTTAGAGTCCGAGGTCCCTTTTTTCCTTAGGAAGAGAGAAAAATCCAAATTGCCACCCTCGGACTCGGTGGCGGGTTCGGATTCGGGAATTGCATCTTCTTTTTCCTTTAGCCTCAGTGTTGTGTGTAGACTAGATCAGTTCTTTCTCGGTTTTCCTTAACATCTTGACAGTAATAATGACGGTACCTAATGTGCTTTGAATGTGCCAAAACGTGCCTCTCTGTGTTCTTTGCAAAGTGTAAGAGATTGGTGGGTTGTGTTTGTGCGTAGACGAAGGGTGAAACCGCCCAGTCGCAAGGCCAGCAGCGTCGCGACAGTCCCATATCCGTACGTTTGCTGGTTGCATGAACCGCCGAAGTGTTGCGACGAATTTTGCGTTTCGCCTCAAAGTGTGGCCGCCCTCTCTTCCTTGGGATGATGTCAAAGCATTCTCTCGGAGCCGGCGCGGATGTGCCACGCGGCGTGGCCGGGAACATCCCTTCGCTCTCGCGTTCGCGAGTCGTCGCGGGGGGGGGGGGGGGGGGGGGGGGGACTTTGCAGTTTGAGCGGAATTCGGCACAAAGTCCGCGTTGCGTTGTGTGCGTGGCGGCTATTGGTAATCGAATGTGGCCCGGAGTTCGACGCAATTAATTGCGTACGCAGAAATATTTCGGGAATGAAGATATCCGGACGATGCCATGACGTTTGTCGTTTGCTTGAGCCTCAAGATCCAGATCCCCCAAGGATCTGAAGCCAAGAGTTGCTAGTCGCACAGTGATCTGCCAGGGTTGTGTGTCTTTCCCGTCTTGGAAACCGCAAATCCGGCAATACTGGTTCTCACATATCTCGAAGATCGCTTCTTCCAACTGATTTTCGTTTCCCCCCCGCGCGTCGCATCGAACCGTTCATCATCTCGATGCAAGACCCGCTGAGCGACGCGTGGAAGATGAACGGCGTTCGGCCATCTCCCGCCCGCGCGGTTCCATCAGACACCCACAAAAAGTGCTTCGAGTCGACTTTCCTGTTCGAAAGCAAAGATACAGAGTCCGAGCCAAGAGGTCAAATGTACCTCGAATGGCATTCATCGCGACGACACGCTGATGTTTGAGTTTTTCCTGGAAATGCGATGAGCCGAATCAAGTGGGAGCTGACCTCAAGTCCGGGGACGCCCGAAAGGCACTGTCCGCTGATGATGATGCCAAGCAGTGACCCATCACGTGATCAAAACACATTTTTGACAAGCCTTCTGTAATGAAACTTTTCATCTTGGCGTTTTGAGGTTACCTATGTTCGTGATACCATGAAAGTGGTGTTGATAGGTGAAGTCATGGAGAGTTCAATTGAGCACCGGTCGTAAATGGCGGATCCACTTGGATGAAAACCCCGGACTTTCTCCGCGGGGATGATGATTACCTAAGTGAGCTGGCCAGGTCCGTTGAGCTTTATCTTATCGATACAGATAAGCTTTGACGTGAGGCAGGCACCTGAATGGTGGGGTAAGGTAAGGTACCTGTTGCACCACGCCTTCCATCTTCAACCTCTCTCTCCAATCGACAACTCCGTCAAACAAATCCTGCTCACGCAGTTCGAGCAGCCAAGATGGAGACAGCTCTCAAGTCGTGGGGTAAGTCCTTTCTGATCGCTCTCCGATCCATTGCACCCGCAGTCTCATGCTAAGCGCCGCCCGCAGAGCTCGACAACAACGTCAAGTTGGTCGACCCCAAACGCGACGCCCTCTACGACCTCGATACCGATGCCCAGAAGACAGCCATGGCCGCCCGCCCGTGGGCCCAGAACCCGAACCACTTCAAGAACGTCCGCATCAGCGCCGTCGCGCTCATCAAGATGGTCATGCACGCCCGGTCCGGCGGCAACCTCGAGGTGATGGGGCTGATGCAAGGGTACGTCAACGGCGACACCTTCATCGTCACAGATGCCTTCCGACTACCCGTCGAGGGAACCGAGACGCGCGTCAACGCCCAGGGCGACGCCGAGGAGTACATGGTCGACTATCTCACCCTGTGCCGCGAGCAGGGCCGCATGGAGAACGTCGTCGGCTGGTACCACTCCCACCCGGGCTACGGCTGCTGGCTCTCCGGCATCGACGTCAGCACCCAGGCCCTGCAGCAGCAGTTCCAGGAGCCCTTCCTCGCCGTCGTCATCGACCCCGACCGCACCATCAACGCCGGCAAGGTCGAGATCGGCGCCTTCCGCACGTACCCCGAGAACTATGTCAAGGAGAAGGAGAGCAGCAGCGGAGGCGGCGGCGGCGTCACCAGCGACGGCTGGCAGGAGGTTCCCCTGGCCAAGGCGGCGGAGTTTGGCGCCCACGCGAGCAAGTACTACAGTCTGGAGGTGTCACATTTCAAGAGCACGCTCGACTCGCACCTGCTGGAGCTGTTGTGGCACAAGTACTGGGTGCAGACGCTGAGCCAGAGCCCGCTCTTCACGAACCGCGACTACGGAAACAAGCAGATGCTCGATCTCGCCTCCAAGATCAAGGAAGCCACGACGCAGGTTTCTCGGCAAGGACGGAGTGCGTCGTCCATGAACGCCATGGGCACGGGCGGCAAAAAGGTGGACGGCTTGGTCGAGAAGCTTGTCAAGGATACCAACGCGGTGGCCATGCAGGAGAAGACGGGTCTGGTTGCGATGGATATCAAGAAGAAGATTTTCAACGACGTGAGCGCGAACGCGTCGTAACTGCGGAGTCCTGTTTTAGTGGTTATTTCTCGACGTCTTCCGAGGTACACAAGCAACCTCTTGGGCATGATAGACGGCGTTCAGAGGATAGGCTGGGCGTTGGCCCCGATATGAGATTATGATTTTGAGTCATTTGATTGCGTCTCTGACTTTGTGCCTTTTTGGTATAGTTGGAACCTTGATTGCTGGCCCTGACCAAGTCGGATTTCTTCATCCACCTGACCTTGCTGGTGCTGTCATCTGAAGGTTAGCTGCGGTCATCGCGGAGGCGGAGCGCTCCGGACCAGGTCGACCGTTGATGTCCGAAAGGATGACGGATTCCCCCTTGCTCCGCGTCACTGTCTCAATCAACGTCCCGTCGTCTCATATCCGCCAAACTCTGATAGACTTGGCACCAACTTGACAGTTTCGGAGCATTGTAACACATGCAACCACGGCAATGAGCCTGCCTCCTCTGTCTGAATGTCACTCAGTTGTGGCGAAACACGTGAGCACAGCCCAGTGGGACACTTTGAACATTCGTAAGAATTCGTCGTCCAACAGCCAATGGCACTGTGTTTGACCCGAACGGCCAGTATCCCTCCAGTGCTATCATCCCCAAGCTCCCATTCGAGGGCTTTGCCGTTGAATGCAAAACAGAAGTAAGGCCCTTTGAGCATCGCTTTTGACACGAACGAATAACATACCTTGCGTGGAAGGATATGTGTTACGTGGTCCCGATACTTGTATGTTGTTAAATCATGAGGAGAAGCTACCTTGATGATTCTCATGATATTGCAAAGCTATCTCTAGTCATGCCAATTTGGTCTATCAATACTAGAATGCCCATTTATCCTTCTGAAATATTCCAATCGATACAGGTGATCCCTCCTCTAGTGACGCGCCTCTCTATGTCTCTCTGTTCAGACTATCAGAGGTTATCAATGTCAACAGCCAAGTTCTCTCGTCTCCTAAAGGACACCTTCAAGCCATCTCCAGAAGAAAGACTGATCCCGAACTCCCTGATCTTATGCTCGTACGCACTGTCAATCTCCCAGTCGTACTTGTACAGCAGGTGGCATAGGAGAATCTTGACTTCGTTCGCGGCAAAGAACCTTCCAGGGCAAGCATGCTTCCCGTGGCCGAAGCCCAAATGAATCGATGAGGTACTGACAAGATGGGCTTTGCTCTCGAGTTTCGGGTCTTCGCGCATGCGCAAGTACCGATACCCGTCGAAAACCTCTGGGTTCTCATAGACTTCAGGATCCACCATGGAACCGAGGTCTGCCATGCAGCGGTCACCCTTCTCAAGAACCAGGCCACTGGGAAGCTTGACGCGCTTTATCGCTGTCCGGTTCATTGATGCTTTGAGTAGTTAGTATTAAAGATCCACTGCACGCTACGAGGCAACTCACCCGAAGTCGTAGGCTTCAGCCTCTGCGCTTCCTTGAGAACGCTATCGAGTAGCTTCATCTGGACAAGAGCCGTCTTGGTCCAACCTTCCTTCACCAGAACCCTTTCAATCTCTTCGCGGAGGTCCTGTACCAGCTGCGGGCGTTGCATGAGTCGAACCATGGTCTCCGTCGCCAGATCTGTCGTGGTGTGCATTGCGACAACGGAGAACCCGAGCTGAGCCCCGACAGGGTCGTAGGGGCTCCCCTTACTTTCTTCCTCGACCCATTGCATTACATCGTTATACACAGGACCAGGCTTCCCCTTCGTCTCGGCAATTCGTCGCTCATCTCGTCGCCTTTGTAGAATTGGCGTCATCAATTGCCGCGCATCGGCGACTTGCTTCCTCAGCAGCTGGCATTCGGGAATGAAGTAGCATGCGGCATGCCTGACAAAATTAGGATATTGGCGCAGTAACTCTGCGCAAAGAAAGATGTTGACGCTGTAGGATTTGGAGATGTCGAGCCATTTTTGGTTCCGGCAAAGCTCTTCTCCGAGGAAAACACGCGAGGACAAACGGGCGACGAGTTCCAGGGTAGCGTCCTTAAGGAGAGTCTCCTGCCATTCTTTTCATATTCAGCTTAGAGATGCGTCCTTGGTTTCAAAATTAGACTTACCGTTTGATTTCCCGAGGACGAGATTGGTCGCGAAATTCGCCTCTGCCGCCAATGGTGCAGTGATCTGGTCTTGTGTAATGTTTTAGACCTGGATTCCCTAAAAGTCAGGACATGACTCACTTAGAAGTTTTGTGAGTCTCTTGTTGATGGTTCTATGAAGAAGCTCATCTGGGCGGCCGTCGAACGCGAAGCCTTCGAATCCGGGCAACGATGGGTGAAAGTTGTCGATGAAAGCCGTCATGAAGCTCAAGCCCGGCTCATTCCGGAAATCATCAATGTGCTTTGAGGGAATCACAACAAGCTCTCCGAGATCAGTGAACATCCTATACGGCTTGCCCTGAAAAAGCTTGCGCCCGCTCTTCATGAGCTTCCCGGCGTTGGAGGTGAAATGCTTCTTCGTCTTTTGGCCAAAGAGGTCCAAGAAGGGCGGGGGGTTGATGTAGGGGATGTCATCGTGTCGACGTGGTATGAGTTTTAACAGGAGAAGAAGCGGGAGAAGTGCAGCAATGACACATGAACCCAACAGCAATGGTTCTGTGACGGAATATTTGGTTGGTGGAAGCAGCATTGTCTGATGTGGTCTCTGAAGCGCGAACGATTGGCAAAGCAAAAACCTTGATTGGCAGACAACATTTCACATGTATTTAAGAAAAGCATCGGCATTCTCGACGGATTCCGAGGTATCAGGAAACATCTTGATGTGTATGGGTATGGCTGGTTTGGGTCTCCGCTTTCGTGCTCCATATTCTGAAAGGGGAAATTTTCCCAACCCGCACTAAGAAAACAGCCAAGGGTTGATGTGGGATGAGGGATGATACGAGATCTCGAGAACCCAGCATCTGTGAAGCGCTTACAAGCTTTATACCAATCAAGATCTTCCAATATGGTCATACAGCAACGATGCCAGTTTCATACATATTGGCAAGTTCCCGGAGAACCCAACCGATCCGTGGTGCAACTGTGACGTCTTCAGTCAGGTATCTAAAGCTGATCCTGTAGCATGATATTCTTACCTCCCCAAACCCACGTGTCGTCATAGATACTAGCCCACATACGAGCCAGCTCTGCGGCGAGCGATAAGTTTTCAGACCTGTGGCTCTCAACCTCGTTCAAGAGCTGGCTGACGTTGTCCAAGACCTGCTTCTCCTCGGGTGTGACAGGTTCGTTCGTCCGATACGAGCATTCAACAGCGTATAACCATTTCGTAACAAGTAGACCTGATCATGTTCAGCACCATTCAGGTTGAAGCGAAGTTCCGACAATACCGGCATCCCAGCTTGCCAAAGCGTGTTCTACACTCCACTTAAAAGCAGCTGTCTTTCGCATAAGCAAAACACCAGCCCGTATAGGTATGGCGAATCCCTCAAGAGCGCAGCTGACAGCCATGGTCATGAAGGGGTCTCGATCTTGTACAGCCTCAAAATAGCGTCTCAAGATGGAAAGCATGACCTGAATACTTTCTTTGAACAATAGCGAGCGGTCCAGGGAGTGGAATCTGATGAATGCCCTCCCGTACGAGACGCGTAATATGGCGAATGCATTGAAGAGCAGGGGGCTTTCCGCTTCATTCCATGTACCTTCGGTACCAGTGTGCGCGTCTGCAACTCCTGCGAGCAAATCTCGACATCTAGAGAGAGCCGCGGCAATTTGACTTGCGTCATGTCTCTCCTTTGAGTTACGAATCGCGCTGTGGCATACTTGCTGCCCTTGAGTAAGGTACCAAATAGCGATGGCAACGCCGTGCATTACCACCGAGGCAGCGAATGGCGACCACTCCCAACAGACATCTGACTTATTTTCAAGAGGCGTCTTGCCGAATATAGCGGACGTCGCCTCGCGAAGACCTAGATGGGATGACAGCGGTTTATTTGTTGCTAGAGCTTCCCAGTCAGAGGCTGTCTTTGCTTCCCAGAGGGCGTCATCGGCAGGCATTCCAATGTCGGCATCCTCGAGAATAGAAAAGCCTGGGACCATTCCGTACGTTATCACAAGTAAGTTTCCAAGAATCATGCTGCTGCACATCAAGCTTCATATCGTCAACTATCGGCACATAGGGCACAGAATTTGGGACAGGGGCATAATCCCTACCGCTTCGTTGATTCGTGTTCAACCCAAGTTCGCCAGTCAGATAATTCTGTGCTCGTAGAAGCAGGCCTCATGCGTGACATTCTTGACCGGAATTCCTGTTTTATTTAGCGCAAACCCAGGGATATTTTGGGAGACGTGAGAGGCACTTACAGCGGAGAGGAACCCGCAACCAACCAGAGCCTGTCTAATCAGCTGCGGCTCTCCACTAAAAGAAGCAAAGAACACAAGTAGCAAGCGGGCCTGAGCCAGCGGAAGTGGCGCGGATGCCGAAATTGGCATATCTCGCGGCCTCGCCCAGTCCTGCAGCAATGCCGAGCAGTTACGTAGGGTATCAAACTCCACAATGGACAGAATCGACTCAGCCGTCAGATAAAGCGACGCAGCGAGCTTTCTGTCGAGTCTGTGAAGTGCACCTATGGCGCATATGCTCAGTGTCAGGGGGCTCGGGGCCGTCTTGAGGCTGAGCGTTGAAAGGTGTAAAAAAGGAAAGTGAACATGGAATGATTCGACATAAGAGTTCAGACACTTCTGCAAACAGGCTGTGTCAGGCATTTGGAAGTCCCCAAGTCGCTCAGGCGTAAGATGGGATCTCAAATCATTGACGCAGTGTGCCCTCATTTCCTCGGTGAAGATCATGCTTGGTTTCGCCGTGGCTCTTGTCCTTGCTATGCGCGGCAAGCAATGTTCCCTTGTCGGCGTTTCTGGAGGCACAGGAGTCTCCCCCGAAGCAAGAGAAGACCCGAGATACGCATCCTCCACATTCATCTCTATCCCAGAGTGATCGAGAGTTGGGAGTGCAAAGGAATCAAAAACATCGCCGAGGAAAGGGTCAAAGAAACTAGGTGATAAATCATTGTAAGTATCAAAATTGATGTCGTTCATGTCAAAGGAGCTGTAGTCAACTGATGCTGCTGTGGCATGCGTGGTGGTCGTCTTAATCCCCGATATTGACGCTGAGTTGTCTGGGAGGTTGGTGATCGCGACATCGGTCCGTGTTTCTTCATTGGTGGCGGCAGCACCCGTGGTCTCGGATAGCAAATCGCCCGTCAACTCATGTTCGTCTCTTCCGTCAGACGTTGAACTTTGCGTGGGGTCACGACTGATCGGCTGCCATTGGTCCGCATGGACAGTTTTCTCATGGCGTGTTACGAGGTCACTGGTGTAAATAAGTATCTCAAGGACAGACACATTTGCGAGTTCAATTGTATTACCTGCGGGCGTACCGACGGCCACAAAAACGGCATATGTGGGGCTTCTCGTGAGTGTTTGCGCCCACAGTCAGTGCTGAAGCCAAAGTGCATCAAACTGTCAGGCGAATGAGAGACTGACGGCTGCGCTCATGGCGATTCCGATGTTCCCGCCTTTTGAAAGGCTTGAAACAAACGCGACACTTGTGTACCACGGTGCCTTCTTTAGCGAATGAGATGACGGACGTTCCAGGTGCTGTTTTGGAGGTCATCGCTTCAGACGACAGTCGCTGGCTGGGTGCTGAATAAGACGAACAGTCCAGAGGAATATTTCAAAGGCAAAAAGAGGATAAGGAAGGGCATCCGATTCCTGTAGCGAGCAACATGTGCATGTAAACCCAGTTCAAACCCCACAAACAGGATTTAAATTTCCGTGACGGCCCGCGACGGAGATTGACAAGTATCCGAGGGCGACGGCATCGGACTTTTATTTATGGGACCATCGCAGCGATCATGCGGGGTTCCAGGGTAGCTGCAGTCCACTAACTGATGCAGTACGACTAGAAACTATTTTTGTTCCGGCAACTAACATAGCTCCCGACGGGAGTCCTGCAGATGTTTCATTTGCGATTTGCAACCTTCCCGAAAATTGCATCAGCTCCAATGTTGAGCAACAGCCTCCTAGAGAATCTTGCAGCGTCTCTTGTCCTCTTTGTAAGGGGCAGGTTGGACGATCTGTATGCAAATGTGAGACAACCGAATACACCAGAGTGCACCATGGATAAACTTACAGCTTTGATGATCTTCTGCTTCGAGCCTTTGCTTCCCCATGTCACTGATACTTCTGTTCCCGGTGAAGCATGTTCTTTGAGTATTATGCCGAGAGAAATCATTTCTTTAAACCAGTAGCTGTAGCACCGAGAAACAGCATATCCGATAGCCTGGCTTTCAACCGAGACGGAGCTACCGACAACATTACCGAGCAAGTTGCGAGGCATTTCCATATACTCATACGACTCGGAACGGAACAAAGATGCGAAGACGTCCGCAACGTCGTCCTTGTCCCAGACAAGTGTCACCAACTTCCGCGGAGGGTCGGCTTTCAGCTTGGCAAGCGCGTCACGCCCGATAAAGTCGTGATCAAGATTCACAAGCCAACCCCAATTCAGATCAAATGGGGTATTGTGGTACAGCACGGGATCGGCCCCGTGGCTGCCGCTGGCTTTGGACAGGTGTAAGTCAAAGTCGAAGCCAATCGACTTGGCATATCGTCGAAACTCGACGAGCTCCGTGTTGCTTGAGGGCGCGTGGACAGCTGGAATGAAGTCGGCGGCCGGCGTCGCAAACGCTGCTTCAACCTGCGATGTGTCAAAAAAGTCATTTGAGAGCAAATCTCAGATGTCGAACCAAAGGGATTACTTACATGGTTCACCATCTTGGTGCGAGCACCGAGTTGGCGCAGGTTGTGTGGTTTGCCAGCATCGACAATCGCGCTGTAAATCTTCCGAGCGTCTTTCGCAGGGCCCCAAAGCTCGAACCCCAGTTCACCCGATACGCCTTGTCGCAAGCACAGGAACTTCGTGCCGTTTATGGAGAGCTCCTTGTAGTGCATGAACTCGATGTCCTGAACGCCCTCGTCCGTAACCTCATTGAGAAGTCTTGCGCTTCGAGGACCTTGAACTTGGAGGAGGAACCAATCATTGGTGACCAGCTCAAGCGTGGCATCGAACTTCTTCCTCCCGAATTGGAACTGGTACGCCAGCCAAACAGTGCCAGGCCCGCTGGTGAATATGAAGTCGTCCTTAGCGAGCATGAGGACGAGGCCTTCGCCGACCACGCAGCCATTGTCCTGGCAGAAGATAGCGTGCTTCGCCTGACCTGGCTTGAAGTTGGGCCACCGATTGGTAGAGATGAATTCGAAGAAGGCCTGGGCCTCTGGGCCTTTGACGCGGGCTTTCAGCAGCGACGACCAATCTCCAATGTAGCAGTCCGTTTTCCAAGAAACGCTTTCATCGATCCAGCCTGAGTATTCATAGGCTTCGAAGGTAGGACCGAAGCGGGACCAGGTGTTGACAGCAGGGTCGATGGGCACGGCTGGTGCCAGTGGAACGTGATGCTTTTCATGCCCATCGTCAAACCAACGTTGATCTGCGCTCTCTTTTGGAACTTGGGTGATTGGAAGAGACATGTTGAACGATGGGCAAAATGTTAACTAACTACTTGCTGATAGAACTTGTACAGATAACAGGAAGGACAAAGATCGATCATATGTACCTATTATTCTTTCCCCGGACTCTTGTCTAAACCCATTTCCACATGACATCATGACTGCATAAAGTCCTTCGTTGAGATGGAGTTTCGGGAGTCCGCTTGTCCAGCGGCATCACGACGTGGGCTGGTCGGGATGTCCTAAAGAAGTAATGTGGGATGGTGGGACCGATTCAATGTGGGGTATGTGGGATGCCTTGGCGGTAGTACGAAGACGCCCACTTTGCTGCAGCGCAGGTTTCGGCAGTGAAGGTGCAGCATAATGCTACCACTTTCATTAACATCATTCAGCATTATTCGGTATTCGAGATGTCTCGTTGGGGTCGATGGATGTAGTCATGCTGAAAAACAGTCATGAAGTAGCTTAGATGATATAAGAAGCGTGACGCCTGGCACCATAGCCCTGAGGGTCCTGACCAGCCTCCTAGTAGCTATGTTCTCAGCAATTTGAACTCGTTACAATCGCATTTGAAGTCATTTTCAGTATGTCTCGGCCGTTCGCCATCATCGTGGGTGCGGGCCCCTGCGGTCTCTTATTAGCCCTCCTCCTCGCCAAAGCCGGGCTGGAGGTACAGCTCGTCGATGCCGGCAACGAACTCGACGATCAGCCTCGAGCAACTCACTACGGCCCAGAGGCCGTAGAGCAGCTCGATAGAGCAGGAGTTCTTCCGGACATTCTTGCGCAGGGTTTCATCCCTCACGGCGTTGCTTGGAGAAAGCCTGACGGGGAGGTCATTGCTGAGCTGCCAACAACCACCTTGACAAGTTCTTTGAAGCATCCTATGGTCTGCTTACCGCTGAACAAACTAGGCAAAATCTTGCATGATCATCTACTGAAGCAGCTCCGAGCCAGTATTCTTTGGGGTCACCGGGTGACGCATGTAAGACAGAACGACGAGCAAGCCATCGTGGAGGTGGACGCTCAGGGCACAACGAAAGCGCTGGCAGCTAGTTATGTCATTGGCTGCGATGGCGCCAACAGCCAAATCCGAAAATCGCTCTTTGGCGATATGGAGTTTCCGGGGTGGACGTGGGATGAGCAAATTGTCGCGACGAATGTCAGTGAAAGAGCTTGTCCTGTCGTTAGGTCTCTGCGTTGATCACTTGACTTCCCCCAGACTTACTATCCGTTCGACAAGTACGGCTTCATCGACAGCAACTTTATCATTAGTCGAGAGCACTGGTATGGCCGATATGTTCTCTTACAGCTCGCTGGAATTTGCTGATCACGATCAGGTACATGGCAGCGAGGATTTCCAACGACGGCCTGTGGAGAGTCACGTACGGAGAAGTACCAGGACTCACCAAGACCGAATATCTCGAGCGACAAGCCTGGAAGTTCGAGGTGATGCTTCCAGGAAATCCGAAGGCGGATGAGTGGAGATGTGTCAACTTCAGTCCTTACAAAATACACCAGCGCCTGGCACCAGCGCTCCGACAAGGGAAGATCCTCCTCGCCGGTGATGCAGCGCACCGTAAGTTGGATCCTCAACACTTCTCTAAGACTTGCATGCTAAACAATCAAATCAGTGTGCAATCCATTTGGTGGGTTGGGTTTGACAGGAGGGATTCTCGATGTTGGGGGGTTGTATGACTGCTTGACCGGGATAGCTACGGGTAGGGCAGAGGAGTCCATCCTGGACCGATACAGCGATATTCGCAGTAAGCTATATCGCGATTTCACCGATCCGGTTTCGACAGAAAACATGCGAAGGCTCTGTAAGAGGGACCCCGACAAAGCTTTGGAGGAAGACAAGTTCTTGCAGATGATCAACGAAAGCAGACATAACCTTGAGGTGGCCGCGCAATTATCAGAGGCCTCGAA
Source organism: Colletotrichum horii (assembly GCA_027406005.1). Classification (NCBI taxonomy): domain Eukaryota; kingdom Fungi; phylum Ascomycota; class Sordariomycetes; order Glomerellales; family Glomerellaceae; genus Colletotrichum; species Colletotrichum horii. The sequence goes on along the minus strand of JANVYB010000001.1, from coordinate 1,774,977 downwards.
AGGCTTGAGCCATGATTTCACGCAATACTACATCTAGAGAGTAGAGTTAAAGAAGGACGACGGCGTTCCATTCCATCAGTCTTGATGTGAGTTGAAGAGAGATGCCTCCAACGGACGGACTACTAAGTGTATTTACACTCTCGACAATTAAACGGCACAAATACCCCGGGGAAAGAGCTTATGGGAGCCTCCGACTATAGGTAGTCATACTGAGACAGTGCAGATCATGGTGAGCCGTATGATTCGAGTGATTGACCTGACGTGCAGTTTTAATCCGGACTCACCGAGACGCCATCCTTGATAAGTTGTCCCGGACCGAGAACGAGGAGTCTTTTGTACAAAGTAGGCAAGGAAAAATGTGGGCATAGACCGAATTTCGCCCTCAAAAGATGTTAATCAGTATAAAAGAGTGAGGGTTTCCCAAGCCGATCTGGTTCACCCACAAATGCCGCCTGATTATCATGTTCTTCTTGCCAGTCTCAACGCATTTGTCAAGCAAGTCAAGGCAACCGTCCCATAACCTGCAGCGTAGGTGACATCATAAAAGCTATCGCCGTTGTAAATCTCTTTCAGCTTCATGGTATTCATAGCAAACAAACCACGGGCCACGGCTGGCGTGTATCTTGAGTTGAAGGATGTGGCTAGCTGCCTAGAAGCGGCTGATGAACTTTACAACGGCATTACCCTTCCAGCAGAGCAAACAATCGCTCGCATTCCGGATAATTGTCCTCTGTCCTCTTAGTTTCCTGTCCGCAAAAGGAGCTTTTATGTCGAGGGAAATTACTACACGGCATATGCGAGGGATCTGATGATACATACCCACTTGTGCGTCCGCGAACAAGACATAAAAGCAACAGTACAAGCGTAAGAGAGCAGCGCAACAAGACAGCGAGAACGAATGTCTGCTTCATCGTGGCCCATTGAATGAAGCCAGACAGCAGGGAGCTATCGATGCCTCTCGGCGGTGAAGCCATGCATCGAAGTCCTTTTCTCCTCGAGACCTCGACACTGGCCACCTGCTGTTTCTGCTACTTATTCAGGCACTAATGAACGACCAATGATGGAAAATATTGATTAGCGAGGGAAAACCAGTTCAGTTTCATGACTTGTATTAAAGCAAGTCGACCTGGATCGGCGATACTACACCAAAGGCCTTTTCGCGAAGTGAATTTAGAGATCGTGCGTCGCTCTCATTGTATCTGCCAAGGAAATCAATTCTCGCTCATCGATTCACACATAAATACAGGTCTAAAATCTACTCTGAACCAATTTCGACTAACCATCTATGTCTTCTTCCAACAGGGTGGGAATATTAACTAGTATAAAATCACACTTCTCACAGTAGGGTCGAAACTTTTAGACTCCAATATCCTCTTTAGATCTTCCAAGGTGTCTTATTCGACTGTCTCCAAATGGTTCATGTTAACGGAAATGTTCATTGAGGCCCAGTCTCAGTCATGCAAGCCGTTCGTCCCCAGCTTCATCACGCGGTCTCGTCGCTCGTGGTGTATTCATCCTCGGAATCAACGTGGGACGCCTCGTCAGGGACACCCAAACGACCTCTATAGCGAATACGAACTCTTCTTCTGTGCGAGCATCAATGGCAAAACCGACATGACACAGGTCCAAAAGCTACGAAAAGAAAACCAAAGCCCTTACACCAAGGCCCTGTGTGGATTGATTCTGTCCGACAAAATCACAGAGACTCGTCCCATTGGCTTCCTTATATACTTCCTTGGCACAAGTGTTTTCAAAAGGCTCAGAGTCACAGCTCGCGGCATACTGGCAGGGACCTGCACCGCTCGTCTTGGCCCATACGAGGCACAGCTAAGGCATGGCGTAGACTCGATAGAAATGAGGAGAGCCGCGGAAGACACATTTCCTACGGGGACAGCCCTCTTCTTGAGTTTTATCCAGCAGTGCAAACGGGAGGAAGACGCAACATCCAGCACTACATCGCCACCACTTCTTTCGAGCATAAATAGAGATGTACTATCGTCGAAGACTAGGTCTGAATGTTCCTTGTGCCAAATGTTCGGCTTGGTATGCCAGTGCTACCTCAGTATGATATCTTCTCCTTTACGAAGGTCCTTAGGTCATTGGTAATCCATCACTATTAACCGAAGCGCATCTGGCGCCGTCTCCGACCACTGCCAGCTTATCCTCGGAAAAGGTCCGGAATACACGGTAACCGCCAGGGCCAAGGACAGCTGGCAGGAGTCGATACGGCAACCTTTGGGGCCTTCAACCGGCGGTCACGGACGGAACTTCTCGGAATAACAGCCGCATACCGCCTCAGTAAGTTCACAATAACTCCCTTGAGGGCCGCAAAGGATTCAATATCTTAACGTGGCGTCCTATGCCATGCGGATGCAAGGCAACCAACGGACAGACGCTCACAATTTGACGCCACGGGTTACCAAACACCAATCTAGTAAATCTAGCAGATTGCCACTTGCGTATGAGCACTCGGACAGAAACCTATATGCAAGAAATCACGTATTGCAAACACAAGACAAACACCTGTTTAATGGTAGATAGCATGTGGTGCACCGTTCTGCCCCGCCCCCGCGCCGCGCCCCGGAGTCCGGTCTTCGTGGCAAGGGGGGGGCGGCTTGGCTGGCGGTCCCATGTCAAGCCAGCGTGAGAACGAGGCCTCAATAACCCCTTGAAGAAAGAAGAGTCCAGACCTGGCCGCGTTTAGGCTGCGGGGTTGACGGGAAACTGCAAAAAGACATCCAGGTGATGTTGAGGCTGCGCATTTGTCCACGTGTGCCCGATGTCTGCCTACCATGCGACCCTATTAAGACAACAGCCTGATGGCCTGACTGTGTCAACAAATTACAACCCTGCCTGGACTGGCGCTGACGGGGCCACATGGGAATGTTGCCTCTGGTCACAGATAGGCCAGACAAGACAGGCACGTGAGGTGTTGGAATTCCCCGTGAGACAGGCTCCCTTTGGAAGAACCGGGACAGACGGGCTGGGAGACCGCCGCTCGGGCTACGGGAGGTTTTGGTGAAGAAGTGTGAGGCACCTTTGGCAGTTTTGGGTTAGGAGGGGGACGTGCTAGACGGCGCCGTTGAGATCCGGAGCCGTGTCTTGGGGCCTTGGCGGTGTCGAGAAATGTTGGAGGTCTCTCGTCTGTGCCACCGCAGTATCTTGGGCAACCGGACGATCTGGAAGCCTCTGCTGCCCACGCTTTTGCAGCGCTCGTGTCTTTGGCGTCGGCAACGACGACTGTGCATGAGATTTGAGTCGGATGGGATCTTGCGCGCATGCCCAGAGCTGGACGAAAGTCAGCTGATGGCTGGTCCTGGCAGCGAAGAAACAAACGTTAGGTCCCTTGCATGCGTGCCATCGTCCATCGATGGTTTTACCCCGCAAAACATATCGCTGGAGGGTTGGTTTTGGTATGGCGGGCGACTCAGAGCTTCTCGACTTGCGGAAAAGTTACCACCACCATCCCGGTTCCCACCCGCACTAAGACCAACGCCAGTCGACCTTGCCGGCGTTGTATGACGCAGGGTTGGGGTAGAAATGAGCGAATCACAGCGCAGCGATAAGGCAGTTTTGAGACTCGTGTGAGGGTGTGGGATGGCGTCGCTAGATTCGGGGTGGTGCATGATGACTCTCGCGCGCGCACACCTGGCTGAACGTTAGTCGATGACCGTACGAAGCAAGCTCGTCCGGTGTTTGAATGCGAGATGCCGGGGCGCGTTTGCTGTTTGATGGGCGACATGGGGCAGCGTCTTGCTCATCTTTAGAACTGGCTGCATGTGAGTATTGACAAGTTACGCAGGCAGCGAATGGCAATCAGGCTGATCGGGTTATTTCTCGGGCAAGTTCAACAAGCGGTCGGTCACTGGATGAGGGCGTTGCACTCGGGTAGGAGTGTCTGATGGAAAGCGACATGATCGATGGTGGAAGCTTGGTGGTCTGGTTTGGGTAGGGATGGGCAAGTGATGAACGGGCCAAGATGGCGGGGGAAGGGCGGGCGGGATGAGACAAACAGCCCTGAATATCATTTGCCATGACGGCTGGAAAGAATCCGTGGGCGCAATCCGTGTCCCGACAGGAAGAGAAACGGAGGGCAAGCTTCTGCATCCTCCAGGTAGGTATTCCGTATCAGGCACCTGTTCCAAGCTGCAGCAAGGTTGAAGTCGTGGGCAAGGGCGATAGGCCGAGTCAAACACGATGCATGTGAAAAGCAACGAGCGATTGAACATGTCACAATGCGAGAGATATGACGGTCGAATCGACGAGCATCGGCTGTTCGTCTCTTGATTCCTTGTCCTTGGGCTGAGTTTGTTCATGTTGGCTGGGTGAATGCGGTGATGACACGTCTGAAGGTGCTGAAAGCGGGAGAGGCGCCGAGGTGATCGACGAGGCCCGTCCGGATAGTGCGGTGATATTGGTTTCCCAACGACCACTGAAGGGTCCTGGCCCAGATGGTAGGGCATGCTCATCGGGCTCGAGGAGACGAACAGAACGAAGATGGAGGGTTCGGAGTCGAGATGGTTGAGTGGCCAAGAGAACGGATGGAACGGAAGGCGAATGGTAAGCGGCGCTAGAGCCTAGTGCCATGGGAAACTGCAAAGTGCTCTCCGTCGGCCTGCCATTCTCGTCAATGAAAGCCCGTCGCATAGGTCTACAAGGATTTAAAGAATTGGAGCAACCGAGTCTGGCAGCTCTGCGAGGCAGGCGTCTGAGTGGACGGAGTGGAGGCGACTGTTCATCCTGGGGTCGGAGGAGGCCGATGGAGGTGGACTTTGCGTGCGTGTTTGCGAGTCACCGAGTGCAGACCCCCGGACAAGGACCGGAGGTTCAATAGCCGTCCGGTGATTGACATGGGAGTTTGGCCGCCGTCGGGAGACAGATTGGCGGCGATGATGGTTGCTGATGGAGATCCAGACAAAGCGCTTGGCCGCGGGCGGGCGGCTTGACGGTTCGACGATAGTTCGAATCGTCGTGGTGGTGGTGGTGGTTGTCTTAGATTCTGCGGCCGTTCGCCTCGGCATCTTGAACTGAGTGTCGGGATGGGCTAGAGTCAGGCCCAGAGCAGCGGAAGGAGTCAGGACGCAGGCCATGCTGAAGAAGTGGTCATCATTTTCAGCCCGAGGGCGCCGAGGCGATCCAGAGTTCAATGAACAGCGCGTGCGTGCCTGCTGCTCTGTCACACCCAGAGGGTCGGACGGATCTTGTGGTGGTCTCTTAGTAGAGATGGAGGGTCACGGAGGCGATCGGTAAAACGTGTAATTGGGCGCTGTACTTGGGGTGGATGGAGGGATGGGATGAAGTGGGAGGGATGGAGTCGTTGGGGGCTGATAAGCCAGAGGCACACGAGAGGCGGTCCGACGTTGGCGAAGATGGGAAGGTCCAAGGAAAGCACCACTGGCACCAAGCCAAGGCCGTGGCTGCACGTTGTTGTATTACGCATAAAATGAACGACGCATTACATTGCCAGGGACAGCGTTCCACTGCATAGCACAGCATAGCATAGCATTTGACAATTGTGCAAGGGCCACGCTCAAGGACTGTGCTGTGCTTAATAATGCTATCCCGATAACTGGGGAGAGCTGTGTCTTACATAAGGTGGCTTATTCCTGATCTATCCCCAGGGTGGGTCCTCCGGCTGGCCATTGGTTGAGACGTGGAAGCTACCTCAGGCTTCAGCTGCTCGCTCTTTCTTTCTCTCAGAGGCCTCTCCACGTCCTTTGAGCGCTCCAGGGCTGGGCGCTGATCGGGTCAGCCGGGCGCTCACACGGTGAGACCCTGCTGGAAGGCCCCGAATGTCTTGGAATTCCCACTATTATGACGGTCTTCACCACTGCCACAGGACCATCAGCTGCGTCAGGCCCAATCAAGACCGTAGATCCAGTAATGGCCATCCGTCATCCGGGCCCTGAAGCCCTGTAATTGTGACACTGGCGGCGCTGTCATGGTCCGCAATAGGGGCGTTGATGTGAGGGCTGAAAGACGGTCTCGTATTATGTACTGCGTATCCTTCCAGAAGTGATCCAGGCTGGCTGGTCTCGAGGTGAGATCCACCGGTGGCATGAACGTGACCACATTCATGGACTGGACGGGAGGAGACGTGGACTTGGAGACCCCCAAGGACCCCCAACTCAACTCATGTCACCCCAAACTCTAAGGCCCAGACAGGAGGAAAGACGCAGAGACGACGACGATTGGGGGAAGTTGGAGGCTTCGGGTGCTTATCAGTTGGGGCCTGTGCGCCCATCCATCGCGCTTTCCTTTGGACTTTGGAGTCGAGGAAAACGCCTCCAAATCAGGCAGGACGCACACGGAGGAGGCAAGCACACAGTCACCGTCGCCTGCCAGGGCAACACGCAGCAAGGAAGCAAGCAAGAAAGCAAGCAACCAGGCAAGCACGGAGGGTGAATGTGCGAGCGAGGCAGGAAGGATGAAGGGGGAAAGGAAGGAGGCAGGAAGAGGCGTCCCTGCCTTGCCTTGCCCTGCCCAGCCTGTCTACCGCAGCAACCGCACAACGTCACGGGCAACCACGACCCAAGCAAATCAAGGCAGGGCAGGTCCAGCTGAGGTTCTGAAAAAGGCAGTGGAGGGCAGCATCACGTCCCGTCGTCCACCGTCCAGCGCCTGTCGTCTGCGTCCCCGTGTCTTGCTGCTGCAAAGTCCCTAGTCATGATCCATGGACCGTCATCCATGGCCGTGGCCCCTTCCCAGCCTGTCCTGTCCTTCCCCAGGTTCCTTATCAGCAACTCCATCCTGGGTCCGTTATCAGTGTCAACGTGCGTGTGAGGTGCCTGCCCGTGCTGTGCCAGTCCGGTCACTGAGGGTGGTGTGTGTTGTATGGAACTCGGCCCAGTAACAGAAGGCGAGAGGTGTCATGCCGGGTTGGATTAAGGTGCAGATAATCAGGACATGAAAAACAGCCTCGGGTTGCCTTCCGCTCTTACCTTACAGATAGTCACTTATCTCTCTGCTGCCCAAAGCCAGATCTTGGAACCAGGAAGGAGCGAATGCCCTCTGCCCTACCACTGCCACCTAAAACCAAGAGACCCCCAACTTGCCTGTGGTCTCTCCTCTGCTAGTCTTCATTCTCGACTGTCGTGGTGTCTCTATTCTTCTTTTCTCCCTTATCGCCGCTTCGTGCATCTTCGTCATTGTCGTCGCCTCACCCACCGAACGAACCTCGACTTCGCCTCTCGGGACGTGCGCCGACTGCTCTGCTCGATACCTCGCCGATACATCCTCAATACTAGACACCAGGCCTCCCGACCGGATATCGATTATTCGTACCTAATACTAATACCCATCATCGTCATCGCGAGTCTCGAATTCACCCTCGTGACGGATTTCCATCTTCGATATCCAAGGCCTATCAGCCGTCAACCTCCAACCTCCAACTCGAATCCAGGTCCTTCCCGGCGCTCATCGCATCCTGCTATCAGCAGCCACCCTCCTCTGTCAACCTCTGACGACGACCCGAGTCGTGCGCTTGCTGGCCTCCACAACTTTACGCAAACCGCACCCGCACCGACATTACTACACGCGAACCCACCCGATCCAACATTCACGGTCAAGCAATCTGCACTTCGCTCGCAACCGCGCTCTGCACACTGCAAGGGCGGCAGCACATTCCATCGTCCCGCCCGTTCCTTGCTACGAAATCGCGCGAGATTGGAGAATAAGGGTGCAGCTCCAGCAAAAGCCGGGCCCCCAACGACCCAGATCCCACCCAGAACCACCGCAACCAAGGATACGACGAATACAAGACGTTGAAGAAAAAAGACCCGCTGCGTCACTTCCCGTCAATCACCGTCCTCAAAGGACCCGTCGCGATTCCTGTTCGAGCATCTCCTTGTAAAGCATCGTCGCTGATTTGTTACCGCGCCGTTGACTTTACGTTACCAAAACATTGGCCACCCCTGCCCCCGGCACACGACACAGCGCATCTCCCAGTCCCAGAAAGGCAGAAAGGCAGAAGGGGTTACAGAAGTCAGAGACGACAGACGAGCACGTCCGTCCGCACCGCACGCCCACACCACACCCCCAGCAAGCAAGCACCAGAGATCCCAAGTGCCAGCCCAAGGGACAAACTGTACAACTGCCCGAACTGGTCCCCTAATTGCGCGTGCCCTCTGCAGACTGCAACTGCCCGCCACGCCTTGCACGCCTCCACTGGTCGGCCCAAACCCTTCAGAGTCACAGTCGAATCCCCTAGCTTGAGCGCCGCCTCCTCCGCCGTCTGCTCGCCAATTCGTAGGTGCCAGTCATCCTGGTTCCAGTCGTGCCCTGCCCTGTCCTGCACAGGTACCTCACCATCTCTGCCTGACCTCAGGGAGCCACAAAGTGCCACCACCCTAGGGAGTGTGTGCGTGCCTGGTCTGGTCCCTTTCTCACCCCTTCCCTGTCAACCTGTCTTGCCTGTCGGGTCCGGCCTGCCCCGCCGAGCCACTGGCGCACCAGGGCCCAGGGAATGTCCAGACGCCATGATGTCCCCAAGGAGTTTCCTTTACTACAATAGGCATCCCTCGGCCTCTTCCACACCACCAGCCGCTTCTCCCTCTCCTCTGCTTCCCACGCGCAAACCGAACACCGACAAACTCTCCGCCAGTACGACTTCGACTTCGACGACAACCTCCCCCGTCAACACCCCCAGAACGGCGCTGCCTTCTGCCTTGCTGGATCGGAAAAAGGATGCTCAGAACGTTTCTGTCACCGTCACGCCTATCCCTGCTTCTCCCACTACCACCGCAGCTACCATGGCCAAAAGGAAGGATGCTCGCCGCGAAACGTCTAAGTTGGCGCCGTCGAGCCCTCCCAGGACAACCACGAGCGTAACGACCCGGCCAACAACGCCCACCGGCCCAGTTCAGATCCCCTCAAAATCAAAATCCAGCTTGTTCTACGGCTCCCGCCACGTTACGAGAAAATCTTTCCGCCCTAGAGATGTGCACTCTCCGGATGCCGTCCCTCCCGCCATGCTGGCTCTCTTGGCCGTCACTGATATCCCCAGACAGAGACGTGGCTCCAAGCAAAAGCTTGCCCGAGACCAGCCCATGACTCTGGAAGCTGTCATTGAGAGGCAGCAGGTCTGTGAGAAGGAGCTCAGCCTCACTTTTGGCAAGAGCCCCATGGACTTGCTTCTCTCCCCACCCGATGATCTGGAGGACGACGATCTCTCCATTAGCGACAGCGGACTCGGTTCAGTCCTGTCAACACGAACGGTTTCTGTCGAGTCCATGCCCTCTCTCGGCGACTCATTCTCCACCGATACGCTGTCTTCACTTGAGTCACCCTACGGATCAAGCCCTCGTAGGAAGCGGTCACGACAGCCCCGGAGATCTTTGGAGCCCATCTCCTCTCCTCCCGGTCAGCCAGAGGATCACCCACTGTCCCGCGACCGAGTCTCCGTGGATGAGCTCGACTTTAGAGTTTTTGACGAATCGCAAGATGAGGAAGACGTCAAGTCGGAATTCTCATTTTCAGACTACACCTTCCCCTTACGTCCTCTGAAGTCGGCTTTCAAGTCCAACTTGACTGCGTCCCTCCGCGCTCTCCGTTCGGCAGCCCGATCCATTTCCAACATAAACTTTTCGTCGATTCCGCCAGACGACTTTCTCACCCGGTCCATTCTTACCATCGACCCTAAGGTGCCTTACACGGATGAACGACGACCGCCCGTGCTGGAGGAGGAGCCGTCGGCGGCCCTCCGCCGGTATCTGAACCCCACGACCAATGCACGCATTGAGCCCCACCCAGCAACGGCTGCCGCTGCGCCTACGGGAACGCGAAGCTTTACTGCCTCGATCCAGATGCAGACTTACAAGATTCAGCGAAGCCGGAGTGCACCTCCTCCATCCAGCCGGGGCCCCTCTCCGACGACATCGGCAGGCACGACTCAGTCAACGCCTTATCAGCCCCCCTCACAATCTCCGAACCAGACTGCCTTTTCCTACCCGCCTGGAGCGATGCGTCAGCGCGAAATGCGCGAGAACTCGGATTTCATCCGCATCGCTGTCATGGAGATGGCGATGCGCAAACAGGGCAAGCTCGACGACCAGCGACCAGGCCGTGCCCGCTGGGCGCTGCCGCCGCGGAAGCCGAGCGTGCGGGCCTACGAGGTTGGCGCCGACGGCGTCCCAGCTCGATGGATTCCCGTGTCGCAATAAGCGTTGCACGAACACATGATCTCCAGCATCACGCGAGCCGACGATGAAGTGCACCGAAGATGCAGGAACCCCCACGACCGGACGCCGCCCGACGGTGCGCCGCCGGCCACGCAGCCAGCACCGATGCCGCAATGCGCAACAACACCAGGAACCGAGCACGTCAGCAGTCGGATCCCAGTCCGAATGACTTCACCCGCGGCAAGCTTGTGTTTGGCCGTGGATTTCCCACCCTCGTGCGACACTACGACGGTGTTTGTCCGCGGACAAAGCGAAAACAGAGGGTCGGGGGGGGCAGGCCTGGCCCGTTGTGTGCGCTGCCCTGATTGCACCGTGTCTCTCGGGTGGAATCGTCATTCAACAGGCCCCAAGACGCTAATTTACGGGGAAGCGTTGGGCCCGCATTCATCAGACAGGGGGCCGACGTTAAGTGCCTGCCTTATCCGATATCGCGGAATGGTCAGCATCATCGCGCGTCTGGCTCCCTGCAAAAGGGTTCCGTTTTCTACCTAAACCGTCGACTACGCCGTCTGGGGCACCGAGGACGGCATCCATTTTTCTTCGCTTCTAGAAGCAGTCGATCTGCGGGTCTTCTCATGCCGTTACCTTACTGTTTGGTAATAGCGAGGGATCTTTTGCAAGTCGTCCGTCTACCGCCTGCCGCCTACAGCCAGGAACTTTTTGCGTCGCCCTTTTGGCCGCCGGCACGACTATTGCGAAATGAGCTGTTTGTTAGCGGGTCATCACCACCTGCTGCATTTGTCGATTTTTCTAGAACCGATGATCACCGACTGGAAGCGAGACGCGAGCAGGAGAATTGTTCGGTCGGTCGGATGTTCGCACATTCGAATTATTTGAAACAGGGGGCGGAGCAGTCTGCGAAAATGAGAGACGCAAGATGCGTTGTCAACAACTACCAAGGAAACCAATGATCGGAGCAAAGGGATACGACAACAGAGAGGTGGACACACGTCCGACACACACACTGCACATTGCACACACACGACAACGTGCACACACACGCATACACAACACACACACACATTCAACGTCTTTTTTGAGCCCGGTCCCGAGCGCATGGCCTGATGACAGCGACACGCGACAAGGAATCATTTCGCAGCGTGGGATGCGCATAGCCAAGACTGCGTCGTGGGGTCGCATCTCACCTTGGAACGCATCCAAGGTTGCGGATGCTGCTGCCACCGAGGGAAACGGGCCACTCACAGCGCCTTTGATTCGCATTTGATTCGACAGCATATGCATAGCGATGGATTGGGGACACGAGCATTTGAGGCGCATCGCATGCATACCAATTTTTTTTCTGTCTTTTTCTCTTCTCATTCTACATTCAACTCTCTTCATTTTGTTGCGCGACGACGACTCACACGCCTTTACCGCCTTCGATAGCACTGGCAAAACACCCACGCGGCGCGAACTCGGGTGTCTGCGGGGGGGTCAGACCCGACCCCTCTTGGTGTTGTTCCCCACGCGAACAGCCCACGTCTTGGCACCCAAAAATTGACTCTGACCTTGCATGTGAATGCAGGTTGAGTGACTGGCGCTCAAGTGATCGAATGGGGGGCCGCGACGTGAGTCAGGGAAGGACCTCGCACAACAAGGAAGAGGGGAGTTGGGAAAACTTTTCTTATCTCTGCATACAATGATGCAAGAGAAATGCGACGACATGAGAGCCGGAGTTTTGTTTAGGAAGGTACAGCCGCGAGGCTTTTGGTGAATTACGGCGTAGTGGCATTAGCAAGATCAAGAGCATGGGAATCAGGCAATGCGGCATCAGAATTCGCATGGGAGCAAAGGATGCGCTACAGACGCACAAGATGATTTAGTTGCAGAACAATCTCAATCACATATTGTACACATATTCTTACAGGCATTCCATGGTTGTTGATGACAGGAACTGACTGATTGGTGGCAGGACCTGACTTATCCTTGCAAGGCATGGCCCAGGAACACGTTGCTCGGACTGGGCCGGGAAGCATGCAGGGAGGCCTAACCCAACCTCTGACTACGAATACAGGAACACGGCCTGCAGACTCAAAAGTGCACCGCTACTTTGGCACGCGCAGGTGATTGCGGTCGAAAACCGAGATAAGGGGGCCGGTCGTCGACTGGCGGTCACGCGTTGACGGGGTCAATCTTCCGGAGCAATCTCACCGCCATCCAGATGCGGCCAAGCCGACGAGGACGTGGTTCAGGCTGGCTCGTTCGCTGAGCCTCTCGGCGGCCCGAAAAGAGGTCGGACGTGTCGGACAGTGCCTGGCTGTTTTATTTGGTGGGCGCAGCGGCGGCGACGGCGGCTCGCCCGCGCATTACCGACGTTCGATTTCAGCTTGGCAGATTCCGAGACACGCGAATGTCGACCGAGCGAGACGACCGACAGACGGGTTTAGGTCCTGCGTAGGCGAGGAATTCCCACTTTCGCCCTCTTACCGAGAGGTACGATTCCCACTCTTGTTTACGCTCGGAAAGCCGCCACCTCGGCAGTTGAGAGCACCGACCTTGCCCAATTCAACTCGAACGGCCGGTCTGTTCCCACCCTTTGCGCGGAAATCGACCGGAAATCGTGGCAAGGCTCCAGAAATTCCTTTTTGGTGTTGTTGTGCACAAATGGGTTCCCTCCAGTGTCTCCCCTCAGTTCTACTCCATGGCCACCTCCTTGCAGATTGTATTAATAACGATACTACCGAATCGTCGGGGTATCCGCTTTCTCGGGACGTCGCGGTGCGGTTATTGCGATCGTGCGCCCGTTTGCACATGGCTTGTGGCGAAAAAAAGGACGGTCAGACATGTGGGAAGGGCTTTTCTCCGCTGTAATAATTCGAGCGGCGGGATTTTGGTTGTGTAATTTAGGTCAGGGTTCGTTCAGGTACCCTTTTCTGCAGGGTGGAATTTGTGCGCACTTTTCGCCTTAGGGGTCCAATGGATGGTTCAATTTGTGCGTCCCTGGCGGTTCCATTTTGGTGATTTGTTGTTTAGGGGTCCTGCCTGCTCGCGTTTGAGGGGAGGATCCTTGTTCGCTGGGGGTTGGCTGGTAAGGATTTTTTTTTCAGCGGTGGTGGTGGTTTTGGGGAGGCTAGGGAAGATTGCGGTGAACCCTGGGTCTCCGCCTTAGGGCGGATGGATCCATGTGAGACAGCAGTGAGGAGAGAGAGAGAGAGAGAGAGCAGAGGCTTGGGGGCTATGAACTTGGGGTGTGCGATTATGGGATTGTGGATTTTGTAGACGGGGAGATGGGGATTCTGATGTATGGAGATTGCGAGGTGGTTTAGAGTCTAGACGGTTTCTAGAAGGTGTTTTGGGATGGGTGATCTTTTTGGTTGGCGTTTGAGGTAGAGATGGGGATTTTGTCTCGTTATAGAAGGTGGTGACTTTTTTTTTTTCCAAGACCGGGGCGAGATGGCTTTTGGGAAGGAGGTAAGATTTTGAGATTGGGATATGGGCTGTTTTGCTATGAGACCGAGGTATTCGTATGGGATTTCTTCTTGGATAGAGGACTTGTTTGCTTCTGTGGTGGGTGAGTGACATTTGCCAACGGGACGGACCGTTTGAGGGCGTTGTGTGGTTTTACGGTGATGCATGTGAGATGTTGGGTGTGTACTATGTATGACTTTGTGAAGTTGTATTCCATCTGGAGCTGCGGGCGTTCCTCTGCGAGGGTTGGATCTCTGTACGGGCTTATGAGGTAGTTTTTTCGCTGATTATGTTCAAAGTGATTGGTCTACCATACAAGGGAATGTGAAAAGAGAGTTTTGGGGAGCATTAGGGGCCGTTGTTTGGTGTAAGGATGCTAGTCAGATTCCTTGCTGGATGGATGGACGGCTTGATGTTCTGCTTGTCGGTCTGTTCCGGCGGTGGCGATGTGGATATGGTGGCGTGCGGGATGTTACGGTGAGATGCGTCTGGGGATGGGATGAGGTTGGAGAAGATGGTGTGATCGTGGGAGGGTTAGGTGAGTGATGGTGTTTGTGAGAGTGTGTGGCTTGATGGCGTGAGGTTGCGAAGGATGGCGTTTGATGGCGACATTTGGGCTGGGGATTGGGGTATAAGAAGGCTTGTCTGCTCTGGTTTTGGAGAGGGGCGGCCTGGGTTTCTTGGACGGGTTTGGGTGGAGGGTTGGGAAGATATCGTGAGGGTGAGGTCGAGTGGGATGAAACTTTTGGGATCAAGAAAAGAGAAGGTTGATATGAAGGCGGCGGGACTATCGACGACTGCTACACTCGAGGATACCCGACTTCCATCGACCGGTTGACTCTCCGATCCGATGTAGAGAACACGCTCCGGAGTTTGGATGACGGTCGATATCGGCGCATTTGGTTGAGGTGCAATTGATGATGACAACCAAGGAAAGATAAAAGAGACGACAGGAAACCATTGTTTCTGATGCCACCACGCAATGTGGCACTCCGTATCCCAATTGTCTACCTTGAGGCATCCTGTATGTATGGTTGGAAAGCAGGACGCCAAAAACCAGGTCTATATCGGCACTCCAGGTTGCGATTAGAGTACCACCCTCGTCGGCAGTTTCTCCGGCAGACAGCCGTCGTGTATTCGACGGGATCAACCACAGAGGACGGATGTTGGATGGAGACGGCGCCAGTGTGGACCTCGGCACGGAGATGATCGGGCTCGATGACTGCTTGGGCTTGGGCGTCTGGCTCGACCATGCGTTTCTGTGCTTGTATGCAACACCAGGAGGGAGGCCATTCTGGTCTATGGTCCCATTGCTTGAGGGAGCTTGGCTGCTCGTCTGATCCTTTTTATAAGGAAGTCAGCAAATACGTATGACGGCAGAACTGCGAGTTCCGAGCATGTGGTAAGAAACGTGTGTATAGAAATGGTCCTGTCGATGTTCAAGCCTGGCAACTCTTCAAGGCAGATAACGGGGTCTCTTCATAGGAGACCTCTTGATTATCCCAAGTTGACAACCAATCTACTGTTCGGCATCATAGTTGAGGTGAGTATGAGGTAAAGCTGAGATCTCGCGTGCTACGCTGTGAATAGCCAGACAAATAAGAAGCGGAATATCAGTGACGCCGACAAGGTGCGTTGCAATCGGTTGCGCATTCTCATCAGCCAAGCCTTGGGGGTCATTTCATCTGGGGATGTGTTTGATAATGACGACGAGTTTTCGGTGTTGCAAATTTTTGCCGGTAGCCAAGACCAAGCATTCAATGCGTTGCAGAGAGATCGAGGGGCTACCGAATTTGTGAATACATTTATATAGACACGCAGCATAGCTACTGCTATCTGGATGGGTATCAGCTCGGAAAAGTTTGCGCCTTCGAGATGTCTATTCTCTGCATATTTAGAGGAGACGGACTCTGAGTCGGTGAGAATCGGGACGAGAGAAGGCCGGGCTTAGCTTCTGAGAAATGATGACTTTGATGTTCAGAACGGAGCGGGCTTCGATGGGATAGGGGTATATATTAAAGACAGAGGAGGCGCTCCCTCATTCAGGTGTCACAGCGAGGACAGCCAATGTTGCCGGCCGAAAACGTCTCTCCCTGCATGACTTGACTGGATCTGACACGGATGTGTACGAAAGATTTACTTCTTTGGAACTTGAAATCAGCCCCCAAATGGTTAATGAACTTTCTCCGGCAGTCGCCGTATATCCCATAGAGTTCGTCAAGGATACACGAGCAGGAGCCGGGGACGGCGCCTCGGGGGCTACGCTAGAAAGCACATTTGCTCCCCTTCGACGCCCACAATCCCTAGAGCGATGACGATGAAGTCCCTGCCTGTACAGGAATACAATGACCACGACATTTTGCGGGTGAGAGAATGTAAGTTGCCTGCTTCATCGCATTCTTATAGACCACCAAGCCCCGGGGGTATTCCAAGTGCGGCCAATCATCTCGGAGCTTCGCTGGACCGTCCGACGTTACCAAGGAGGGAGAAGACACCGATGGCTTTTGCTCAAGCAACAGACTTTACTTTGCTCTCAAAGGACGATTTATCGACGTTTGTATATAGATCTTTTGGTGGCCGCTTGAAGCGAGACTTGTTGAACCACCGAGAAATCTTGTCTGGGTGACTGTGTCTGGCGTAGTATAGTACCGCTTCCTGCCGTCAAGGATTCAGACGGCTTAGTTTTGCTATGTAATTATCTAGATTTCTATTTTTCATGCTAGGTACACAGCCCCGTCGAAAATACACAGACGGTAGTCACAGACGGCGCCAGGGGTAGCTACACTCTCGCGGGTGCCTGCGCCAGTTCCGATATGGACAGTATGAGTAGAGTGTGCTCCATGCGTTGAATTGAAAGCCTCTCGCCACTGTGACACAAGCATTCACGATTCTTCTCATCTCTCTGCGTTCGGTGTGGGAGTGTGAATTCCTCGGCTTTCCTTCATCATTATATACCATCACGGGCCGCGCGAGATCAGGGGTCGCTCACGCCCTCCAGGGGCCCCTGAGACGGACGGTCCAGGCTTGCCTAACGGCTTCACCAGGGCCAGAGGGTTAATCCAAGATGTTTTCATACTATGGACACGAATCGTCTGCGATATCCCGTCTGTTACCAAGGCAAGGCCGTGATGGAAACATAAGAAGCCACCAACCAGAACGAGGGGCGCGGCAAGGGACAGCCACACAATACGAAGGTTTTGCGCTGCCTTTGCCATGACGCGTGGTGTGTAGTTCAGCATACCGCTTTCTCAGATTGTTCGAGCTTGCCATTCCTTGTCATTAGATCATGCCGTCCTCCAACTGTCGCCGCGTATCCCCAGCATTCGTCGAGGATACGCGAACGATACTCACAAACAGCGCCTGCTTGGCACCTCTATCAGGATAACAGATGATCCCTGAGCGTCATGTCGCAGCAGTGACGAAACCTTGGCAAGGAATTACACTCTCAAAAACGAGCTTGTCAGGACCGCTTGATCTGTGGCTCTACCAAGATATTTGTCGAAACCCCCTCGTTCTTATACCAGCAACAAAAGGCGCCCACACCACAGCCAGGCTCCACGAGAAGTAGATGCCAAAGTAATATAAGAGAGAACCTAACATGTGAGAGTCGCCCTTTTCCTCCTCAGCGCAATGAATGGCATGTCTGATTTGAAGAGCCCCTCACGTTAGGAAGCAACAGTTTCTCACATCCCAGTCGACCTGTCTAATGCCGTATATCGACTTCACGTGTGGTATCAAGACACCATCATCACTTCATACGGCAGTGAATACTTAGCAGAAGACCAAGGATAACAGACAGAAGGCAGGTGGAGGAGATCGTTCATGATTCTAGAGGACTTGCATGGGCTCCGCGACAAATCGCACGCAAAGGGCCCTTCCACCTCACTAGTCCTCCGCCAACTGGTTCAAGTTCACCTGAATCCCGCTGCAAGTCTGAAGACAAGTCACAGCCACACCCCCCTATTTATGCTCTTCTCCAAAGGCGACAAGCTTAACATAAGGCTACTTTGTATTCTTCCGCCACCATGAATTGCTCCCCTGCATCTAAAAAAAAACGATACAACCTCCCTTCCCCCTCCACAAAAAATCCATATGTACAAAATTTCAGAACGGAAAACGCTGGCTTGATGAAACTCGCTTCGTCCTGATCCCCTTCTTTCTCTCATCCTCTGCTTACACCCTCCTACCCATCGAAAATTACAGAAAAAGAATCAACGTCAGTTGACGTAGTGATGTTGTAGTAATGTAATGATATATAGTACCCTCCCCAAACGCCGGGTATAGCGAACGAATCTTGCAGCCTCCCATGTCCACGGGGCCCAGTTCTATCCGGCACGTATGCTCTCGCTCTTTTTGTAAAACCTTCCTATCCTGTTCGACTCCAATGCTTGATGTTGAATAATATTTCCCGCTCACGAGCAGCCATCCTAACCGGTCTTCACCCGACTACCAAGTCCGCCGAACCTCTTCACGGCCTTGGGGCTTTCTTCAGGAGAGGCGGTGGCCTCTTCATCTGGTTCTGGGGTGTCTTCTCTCTGCAGCCGACTCGGCTCTTTGCTGGGCTCCCTCTTACGGTGCGTGAGGGCGTTGAGCTTGTCCCGCAGAAAACCGCTGCCTGCTGACTTACGACGGCCCTCTGGTTCCACTCCCGTTCCTGATCTAGACAGAGATCTAATCGTGCCGTTGCCGGGCTGGTAGTCCGGCGCGAGACTGCTTCTAGATGACGGGCGGAGGAGTTCTATGCCCAAGCCTTGAGGGTTTCGGCCGTCTGACGGCGTGGGAGGTGTCATCATCAGAAAACTAGGAACGGCCGGCCCTTGCATGCTCGATTCGCCCGTTCGACGTGATCTCGAGCTCGCGACGCTAGAACTCCTACTCGTGGATCGCGGGATCGGGATGCTGCTAGCTGAACTACCGTGTAGGGACCTTGGTGGAGAGCGCGAGTAGTCCACGGGAGAGTTACCATATAAGCTCGAGGAGTCGTCGCTGTTGTTGATGCTATCAGCGTCATGCTGTGACGCAGAGGACGGTGCGATGAGGGACGACCCGCTGGCGAGCTCTCGCAGCTTGCTGGTCTGGGTGTTGCTGGGACGATGCTTGAACTTGTTGCCAATGATCGCGCCCGTATGCGAGATCAAGGCTTTAATGACAGCCTTCTTGAGCGCGAGGGCAAGGTCGAGGTTGGACCAAGTCTTATTGCGCCACTCGACTGCAGGCATACGGAACACAAAGTCATGCACGTCTTCCACGTTGCGGTTATCCTTGCCCTTGTAGCTGAGGCAGAGAACCACGGACGGCATCTTGATGTGTGCGAACGTCATATAACTGCTCGCGCGAGACATCATCTTAGTGAGGTCGTCGGACGGCTTGTTCTCCTCTGCCTTGGACTCCTTGCGCAGGCCGAAACGGGACTTCTTGCTGTCGCCCGCCACCGAGCTTTCCTTGGACGAAAAGCCTGTCGAGGTGCGGCCGATTCCGGGACGAGGAGCATTGGATTTCAGAGATTCATATGACGGCTTCTTGGCGATAGTCTTTCCTGTGCCCACGGAACGGAACAGACGGAAGCTGTGGCCTTCTCCAGTGTTGACTGATAAATTCTTCTTAGGCGTGCTACCAACCGACTTGGACGGGGAGTCCGAGTTCAAAGTCGGGTGTAGACGCAACTCTAGTGAGCCAGGCCTGGTGTTGAACCCATCCTTATCACTAGCCGTGAGACGGCCAGATCCAGACATGGAGGAGTCGTCTTCATCCTCCTCATCGGCGGGCGTGTGCTTGAGCATGAACGGCGAGTCGTTCTTGGCTTGCTTGTCATCGCCGTCAATGCCGGGGAAAATGTATTCGAATATACGCTTTCCGACCTCTCGCTCCAGCTGAACCTTCATCGGGAACAGGTTGACTTCGAAATGGTCCATGACAGGAATGCCGGCAATCGCTTCGAGCATGTACCAGTAGACTCGGATCATCTCCCGATTGCCCAGCTCGCCTGCGCTCTTTTCATCACCAATGTATGGAGCGATGATCTCTGGATACATGGCGTCAGGCAAGAGGTTGAAACCGAACACCTTGCCGACTCGAATCAAGTTGATATGCGAGCCATCTGCGTTGTCGGTTCGGTCGTACTCCACGTCCTTTAGCTGCAGTTCGACGAGAGGTTCCTTGTTGTCACGAAGCATGTGCCAGACCGTATCGCGAGCTGTGATGCTCCATCTCAATAAGGCGTTGCTCTCAGAAGCCGTCTCGTATCTGCGCTGTGAAGATGTAATAGCCTTCATCATGAAAAACAACTCGTCCTCACATGCTGCCAAGTCACGCTCCAGGAGAAGTCTGTCCTCCCAGCCACGTTCGTCCATGTACTTGGAGTAGATCTGGAAGTGTGACTTGATGTCTTGCAGTGATCGAATGCGTTCTTGGAGCTTCTGCACCATCTCGGGCGTGCCGCTGAGATCACTGAAATCGGAGGCCAGCATGATTTTCTCCAAACGCTCGCTTCGTGTCTTCTCCAGAGGCTCATTGTACATGAGCAGATCCAGTACAATGACATACATGGCGTAGTAGTCTCCGGAGTTGCAGAGGGCACGGGCTTGGGGGAACTCGACCCAAAGGTTGTCCATCTTCTGTTCGGCATTGGGCTGGGATGAATCACTGGAGCCTTCGGTGTTGACTTCGTCGTTGTACTTCAGACGCAGAGTATTGTATTTGTCGTATCGGAGCATCGCTGATGTCTTTTGAACCACACGATTGAACCCGAATGGATCGGTCTCGAAGTCGAACATGACCTCCATAGGAACCCAGGGAGGCCAAGAGGTCGCGGACGGCGTGCCATAGCGGCTTCCAGCATAGGAGGTAACCATCTCCGAGAAGTACGACTGGTGCGTGACGAAGAACTGGGTGCTATCCATGTTTACGAGGAATCGACGCTGCACCAAACCACTGACGGAATCAGAAATTCTCATCTTGTCCATGACCTCAACAACCTTGAGCTCCATGCCCTTGGATGTAAGGATGACCACGTTCTTCTTGTTCTTGTCGCTCTGCAGCTGGATTTGCGGCGCGATGAGGCGGACGTGGTAGCTATTTTGCGGTGTGAATTCGTCCGAGATACCGCTCGACAAGTCCTCAATAGGGACGTTCGGTACGTTGTCGCCACCTTTGCCGTCTGCGTTGACATACTTCTTGCCATCTTGGAGGATCTTCTTGATGCGGTCCTCGATGTCTTGCTTGAATTCGCGCTCTGCCTGGTCGAGGTCTGGAGAGGTGCCTGTTGTCGCACCACCCGTGGGAGTCCGGTTCTTGCTGGCGTTCGGCTTGGGATTCTGTTTGGCCTTGTACTGCTCCTCCACGATATCCAGGATAAACTTGACTGCTGGACGAGACAAGTAGTAGACGAAACCCCGGCGCTGGCTGACTTGGTGGATGTAGCGAAGAACGATATTACGCAGCGTGTTGTTCCATTTGAAATGAAGGTTGTGAATAACGAAGCGGTTATTGAAATCACTCTCAAACTCGGCACCGGAGGGGATTGTCAGCGAATCTTCTTGCTCAAGATAGATTGAATCTTCGGACTGGCTGCTGTCGTTTTCGCGTTTGAAGAATTGGGTACTGTCCGTGGGCTTGTTCATCTGCCGAAGCATGTTTTGAAGGTATACCTTCTTCTTTTGCAAGATGGCGCCTTGTTGTTGCAAGCTCTCGAACGCAGCAACAAGCTTAGGGTCCTTGGCGTCGTCACGTACAACCTTCAGCTCAGCTTCGCCCAAGTTCCTTCCGTAGCTTTCTATTTGGACTTCCAGCTGAGCCAAGCGTTCCTGAATGAGTTGTGTCTGGACTCGGCGGGGATCGTCGTCGTGGCTCATGATGCAGAAGTGCGTCGGCTCATCGCCAAAAGGGCTCTTGCGGTCAGGATCTCCAGAGACAACGCCTCCAATATCGGTTTGCCGGAAGTACGTCAGGCGTGGTGCATACGCCAAGGGCAAGATCTTCGTATCCGGGTTGGGTTCCGTTGGCAAGATCCAATCCAACTCGACAAAGTCATCCATGTCAATCCAGCTCAGGTCGTTGTCAGGTATCGTGAAGCGTGACAAATCGGCGCTGTCCTCATGCTGATTCGTAATCAGCTGGGATATGGATCCTTTCTTGATGGCCTCGGTTGTCGTGCCTTTGATGCTTGCCGACACGGCTCGTACATCAGCGGCTGCCAGATCAAGCTGAGCCGCATGAATCTTAATTCCGCTGGTCTTGCCCTTCGTCTTTCGGCCCTGATCTCTGGTGTTGAATTCTTCACGTCTCTGGTGAAGATCCAACATGAAGCTGTCGAAACGGACTTTGAGGCCCGTTGCAGAAACGCCACTGTCAGAAGCATCTTCAACGTCCTTATGCTTGTAGATATGACTGATGAACAGCGGTGCCAATAGCAAATTGTACTTGATGGTCGACAAATGCTTGCCGAACTTCTTACTGTTCCGCTCTCTACCCGGCCACAGAGAACCTTGACGGATTGGCAAGGCCATTGCGCCACCAAAGAGGGACCACCATGCGAAGAAGTGGGTGAAGAAACGAGGAGTGCAGTGCACAGTGTTGTAGCTCCGTGATGACTCGGGGTTTGAAGACATCCAATCGCGGTCGACAGGCGCCCGGACAGCGATCGAAAGATGGATGTGTGAGCTTCGGAATCCACGGAAGGCATCGTACGGCTGGTCTTCGGGTTTGACATGGTGAGGAGCACGCAGCACGACGTCATAGTGCGGTCTGAAGTCGAAGCTTCGTTTGCCCTCCATGATTGCTCGCTCGAACACGAGTCCAGCCATCCACTGCACCTTGCCAGAGAGTTTCATGACGACCTTCTTGAAGGAGGCGCCAGACTTATAGCTGTCTTCGCTCATCAAACTGTCGTCTTCGCCCGTACGCCGGGCAGCCTCCCGGACCTGGTGGCTGTAGTCGGGAATGGCAAGCACATACTCGCCAGAGTCGACAGTCATGAAGCGCTTGGGGTTGTCGTCAGCATTGATGTTCCACTTGACGTCGTTGCGCCAGCACATGATAAATCCTGCGCCGTTGCCCGTCACGCAATAAGGATCGCGCGTGCCCTTCAGCGCCAGATGCATGTCACCATCACCTCTCCAGGCAACGTGTATCCTAGAGTGGAAATTGAGCCGAATCTTGTCCCAAAATCCGACTCTTTCGGATGGGTCAACCTGCGGCTTGGTGAAGGACTCAATGCCCATCATCATATCTTGTATGGCTGGTTGGTATGCTGGGCCCCAAGTAATTCTTGTTGGCAAAGCCGTGTTGATGTCGACTCTCATGTTCGAGTAGGACTTGACCGGTCCGATAGTCCGCCGGACGTCAATGGCAAAACCGCCCTCGCTTGCACCCCCAGGCTCGTGGCTTCGTGGAGGTACAATATTTACCTTGATGCGGCGGGTTGAGTCCATACCACGATATTCTTCCGCGATGACAAAGTTGGTTTTGAGTGACATCGCAGGTAACCTTGTAGATTGCCCCGCCTTCAGGCTCGGAATGTGAATGAGAGGGAGCGGGTAGTCGCGTAATGATATCCTCGCCTCACTAAGGTCGATCGAGACATGCATGGGGACCAACAGGCCGTATTTCATGTCCTTGGGCATCCCCTTTCCAACCGAGTGGATGAAGTCCGGTAGGTCCTTCATCGCGAAGGTAGGTTTATCGATGACGAACTGAAGATCGGTGATGAGGGCGGACATCAGGGCCGGTCTCTGAGGCACCTCAAGGATGTTTTCGGTGTCCTCCAAGTCGTCAGGCAGCTGATCGGGGCCCCAGAACATGCCGCGAATCTCCTTCATGCCGTTCTTTGCCATGGAGTAGAACCGGTCAATTCGCTTCTTCCAGCTCTGCGCGTTATACGCATCCAATTTCTCTCTTGCCTCTTGCTCGGCAATCTTGGATGATCCGGTGATACCAAGACCACCTCCGTCGGGGTCGTACCGCGGCGCTCTACCTCGCGACTGGCTTTCGCTCCCACGTCTCCGCCCATCTGCACTCTGACTCCTTGCCCACGAGGCGCCATTGTTCTGACGCCCTCTGTGGAATAAAGAACGGGCTCGGAGTTTGCCAGATTCTTTCCGTGACTCTTCGTCGCGAACCTTCTTCCTCTTCACCTCGAAAGCCTCTTCACGGGCAAGACGCTGCATTTGTTCGATCCGGCCTGCACGATAGATCATTCCCAACTTCCACTCAAAAGCACCATCCTCCAGCTCGAAGAGCAAGGAACGGGTTCGGACTGAGACCTTGGGGACGTTTTTCGGGCCTCCGGGCACCTTGTCAAGAATGTACTCGTTAGTTCCTGTCTTGAAGCGGTGGTGGAGCTGCTTGATCGACTTGAGGGTATTGATGACATTGTCAGAGATCTTGTTGACCTGGACCTCATGCGGCACTGCAAATCGTATGGCGTCGGAGTTGATGTCGATCATCTTGTCTTCTTGGAATCCGCCACTGGTAAGCTTGCGCCGGGATGTCCTCCAGTCGATGCGCCCGCCCTTGATGCTGACCATTCTGGCCCAAGTTGACCGCATTCTCGGCGGTTGAACATAAACGCGAACCAGCTTCGAAGCCAGGTGTGGGGCGGACCATCTGTGTCGACCAGCTTCAACGCCGTAGACCTGAAGCATCACTTGAGGGTCATTGGGAAGCTCGGCCTTGACTTGAACCAGAGCTGCCTTAATGTCAATGGCTACGAGCTCAGGAGTGATGGTCGAAAAGTCACTCATGTCAACGAACGGCGACTCTGGTGACATCGGAGGAGACAGAAGATCGCTGCCCTCTCTTCGTGGTGTTGTCGGTGACATCATTGGCGAAGTAACATCTTGTCCCGATCTCATGAACGCCTTCTTAAGGATCATGATGGCCACTCCGACAGAGTAGTGCCGGAAGAGAGAGTACTGCAAAAGGACAGTGCGCATGCCGGCGTGGATATGGAAAACTGGACCCTGCTGATCGCTGAGGGCCTGGAAAGCAACCTCAAAGCGAGGCATGTTGACGAACGGCTCCAGTTCAACCCGGTCCTCTGATTCGACAATGTAGGCTTCCAAACCTCGTACGTGAATGGCGACTCTGCGTCCATCTCCTGGGTTTTGCTGTTTCTTCCTAGGTGCAGGGGAAACCGGATGCTTAAGAAGATCCGAGTCAGGATGGACGGTACGGCTGTTAGCCCTACGCCTAGATGGCCGCCGTTGAAGTCCGCCGTCGAGTCTTTGCGCACGGTACTCCGCAGAGAACTCATCGAGCTGGATGGAAACGCCGCGCGTGTCGTCTGAGATATCCTCGTCGATGCCAGCGACCTCCACGCTGAAATCTGATGCTTGAAGTTGAAACTGCAGCAACCAAGATGGCATTGCGCGAAGGAAGTTTTGCGGTGGCTTGCTTGAAGTTCTTGAGGTAAATCGCTTCTCAGACTCGACATTCATTCTCAGCTGTCGCACAATCTGTCTAAGACCATCGGTGATCTCAGGTCGCACCATCTTGATAGCAAATGTTTGTAAGTTACCTGATGCCACAACGTGAACATCGGGTGTCGCACTAAGTTGCACCTTCAACTCGAAGGATTCAGTTTGGATGAGGTCGAATCGGTTACTCGATGACGTCTGGTAGTATAACTCGTGTGACTGTATCCTCATTGTTGAGGCTAGTGAATAATGCAAGTCCTCGACAGTGGAATGTAATGATTCCATGTCAAGTGAAATCGATGAGATTGAAGATATAATTAAGTCAAAATCATCGGGAGCTGCGTGCTGGTCGACGGCCGGTAGGGCGACTCGGAGAACGGGCTCGTGCATGGTAAACTTGATGTTGGCCTTTGGCAGTAATCGTGATATGAGTACGTGCCGCGGCTGGCGGTCGCCGCGGTGCCTCTTGGGTTTTGGTTGAAGCATGGCGACGAGGATCGGAAGATGACGCGGGTCGAGATCCACCGAAGGGGATGTCACTACGGAGTTGGCGAAGAGGATGTTTGCGTTCCTCTCCTCAGCGCCCACATCCTGTGCCATCTCGACTGTCTTGGATGGCAATGTTGTCTTGACCGTGGTTGTTGCCATAGGAATATACAACAGTCTCTCTGGCTTCCCGTCGCCATCGTCCAGACCAATAGATATGGACAACGCTGCAGCAAGAGCCTCATGGGCGATGTCCTTGGACGGAAAGTACATCCTGTGAGACGGCGATTTGGGATCTAGGCGATGCAGATCGATGCCGACCTCCTTCATAGAGGCATTGAGCAAGATGGGCTTGGCATTGGGCTTTACCGTCTCCACCTTCTTCGTCATGCCAACAAAGCTCACCGCGAATTGGACCTCCTTAACGCCCCTGAGGATCGAGCTGATGAATTCTTTTGAGTCGGACACGGTCTGAATCAACTCTTGGTGCGTGCTGCCCGGCTGGGCAACCTCATGGATCACCTTCTCCATGAAGATGTCGGCGGGCTCCTCCAACGAAGGCGTGCGGGCAGCCGATTTGCACTCCTTCAGTCGGTCGGCGCATAACCGAACCTCGTCGTAGGGGATGTGGACACGGCCCAGCTTCAGAGCAATGGCCGCGTCTCGTAGTCCGTCCAACGCCTCGTACAAGAACCCATGAATGTTCAACGTCGCATTATCGAGAATTTCGAGAGACTCCTTGCCCTCCGGTGTAAACAAAACGCTGCGTAGCGTCATCATCCACTCTGCCTGTCGTTGCTTGTTCTTGGTCTTGTCATTACGAGACTGGAAAAAGAAACGTGCGCGGTCGACCATCTTGCGCCGTGTGTCGACAGCCACGGTCAAGCTTCCGAACTGCACATCGCCCACGTCGACGACCTTGATGGTAGAGTTGCTAGCCACGACATCAACCATCCGCAGCCAATTCAGCTTGCGGTGCGCCCTCTTGATCCTGTCCTTAAGCTTCATGAGATGTTTCCAGGTCTCGCTCCGGGGCGGGGGGCCGCCATTTCGCCGTATCAAAGGCACCTTCTGTTGCTCCGCCTGCTGTGTATCGGAGTCCTCCTCCGCGTCGGTACTATCGGAATCGCCGGAGCTATCCTCACTCTTCTTCCCGTCGAGCTCGCGGATGTCGACGGTGACGACCAGCTCGCTGACCACAATACTCAGCCACGTGGGCTGGGCGAAGGTCGGGCGGTGGACGTTGAGTCCCAGCCCCCGGATCTCGATTTTGAATCCATCTCTCGGCGTATAAGCGAGTCGGCGGAGGGAGAAGTAGCCTATTCTCTGGATCGATACTCCGGTAAGGATGCGGACGACGGCGAAGAGAATGAAGGAGGAGAGGTAGAGGAGGACAATGACGCCGAAGATGAAAGTCGGGTTGAGCAGAGCCATAGTGAGCCCGCGGTCGATTCGCGCGATCGAAAGCTCGGTTCAGTATCTGTACCACCACCGCCGCAACGTTAGTCCAACAGCTCCCGGAACGGAGTGGGTATGGAGGGGGCAACGGAGGGACAAGACGGCGGACACGGAGGACACAAAAAAAAGGAGGGTAACGTGCCTGGAGAGAACCAGATCTCTATGGAATCCCGCACGTTTACTTCCGCCTCCAACGATCCGAGCGCGCCATGTCGTGAACCAGTCCTTGTGTGTGGGTGTTTGGGGTGCGTCTGCAGGTGTGGTTGATGATGTAAACTCCGCGGTTGCTCTCTTGCAGGAGCAGAGTTCCGGCGCCCAGGCGGTTGCAGTATTTGCCAAGGGATATAACGAGCTAGCTCGATCGTTCGGTCGTTCGGTCGCAGGGCGGGACGGCGGGGAGAAAAGAAGACGATCGGATCCCTTGGGAAGGTCGGAAGGGAGAAGGAGGGTAAAGGTTGCTGACCCCAAAAAATGGCGGCGATGCGATGAGGTGCGGTGCGGTGCGTTGCAGTGCGGAGAGTACTTTCCGTTGGGGAAAAAAGACGACGTATCCGTATTGCGGTTTGTGTGGCAGTCCAGTCGGAAGGCAGAGGGTTGGCTCAGAAAAGCCCAGCCCGGCGGGATCGGTGATGCAGCTGCTGCAGAACGAGTGACGCAGCGCAGCCAGAAATTGTTGGACGGATTGGATTGGCAAAATGCGAGCGATGCCGTCTAAGCCCTTGTCCTCTCTCTTCTTGGTGACCTGCTCGGCACGACACTGACGCTGCCACACACCAACACGTAGTCAGTAGGTATGGTAAGCCAAGGAGGTACTTGCTGCTTCAAATCCACCCTTGACAGGGAACCCGTCTGTCCGAGCTGGCTGTCAATGTCTTGTCGATACGATTAAATGATGAACGATAACGGGGTTGCTAGCCAGCAAAACAACACGGTCTTCTTCTTTCCCGTTTCAATAGCAACAAATAGTAGCATCCAAGAGGGGATTGGTAAGGTAAGACAAGACTGACTGACAGTCCAAACCTGGAGAGTTGGAGCCAAGACAAGGAAGGGACAGAACAGGAGAAGCGGCGTCGCGTCGGTGTGGTGCATGCAGTGAGTGCAGGGCGACGGGAACAGGGCGGCCTGGCCTGGTCTGGTTTGGTCTGGTCTGGTCTGGTCAGGTTCGCTCACTCTCGCAAAGGTTAAGGAGGCGGACGGAGCGGCGGAATCCAGGAACAGGGCACTTGGGATTGACGGGTGGTGGAAATGAACATCACCAAGTCCACTCTCGCCAGGGGTGCTCCAGTCGCGGTACTTCTGACATCACCCGTGCATCACCGCGCAGCAAGTACCGCCACGGTGTCACCAGCGAAGATACGATGGCATTCAACACTTCCTCTGAAATTCCCACCCCCAGAGATGGTCCTCGCTTGCCGGCTAGTTCCGGCTGCTACGGCACCTCATTGGATCGCTGACTGTTCAATGTGGATCCCCAATCCCAGCCAGCCGCGAAGTAAGGTACGTACTCTCACCCCCCAAGGTGCAGCACCACCCGTCCGGCGCGGCTTCATGTCGCCGCCTCAGATTTATTATCAATTGCGTGCATCCCATCGCTGCATCAGAGGGCCGTGCTGCGCGGACTCAATGCACTCCTGCATTGGTTGGGAAGCCCTGGCGCCGAAGCTAGGGCTGCTGCTCATCCTTGGCACGTGCAACAAGCGCCTCCAATCTCCAGCGTCCGTCATATCGGACGCCGACTGAGCAAGCCCGGGGAGCCTCGGACCAGGATAAGCCGTCTGAACCAAGATCTTGCTCTTCTGGTTGAGTTGAGATAAGCACTTTGCTTAAAAGGGCACGTATGCGCAAGGGCCTTACAACGGTCAGTCCCAGGCCGTTGGTGTTGATGAAGAAGCAATGTGTTCCAGCCTCCTCGTGGTCTACAAGGATCGACCTCAGCAATGTCCTTCAAGTTCCAGGAACTGATGCTGATCGCGGCTGCCAAGCCATCTCGATCATCCATGTATTTGTCTACGTGTATGCAACCCGGAACTCATTCCATCCGTTCGTGGTCCACCGGCCCTTCCATCGGAGAATAGAGCGGCAAGGACCAACTGCAGTGACAGCGAAACACGTGGTGAATCGCAACCGTTCGCCGAGTCATGCTTAGTAGTTGTACTGTATGCCGTGCCCACAGCGTCGATTCTGCATTGCTTTGCAATGTAGATAGTTGTGAGTTCTGGTCAGTCAGACACTATATTGGCTCATTTCAATCATATCAAAGTTAGTTATTTACATAGTCTTCCCTATTCTAGCATAACTAGGCCTCTCAATGCGTTCGACGTTCCCTGGCAAGTTATTACTGGCACTTCCCCCGCGACAGTCCACTCCGTCAGATATGAAAACGCCGCTGCCTATCCACGGCGATGACACCGTCTACTTACAAAGGATAGAGATGGGCACCGGGACTTCAACCCAGTGGTCCATCATTGATTAGTCTGTTATTTCTGGTGGGCAACGTAGGAACATAGGTATCCAGCGTACTCCTGAACTGCTCGCCACAGAACAATCAAACCCGACCAGGAGACTCAATTCGTCGCAAGAAGCCCTTTTTCCGCCAATAGGTGGCGCCTTGTTCACAGCGCGCTGCAAAACCTTGTCATCAACGTAACTATTCAAGTTTCCCCCATGGCGTCTATCAGAGATCTCAGAGCATACGTGCCACCAATTAAGATCCGGAGTCCACAGAACAATAAACACATGCCGAAACCTGCTTTTCCGATTCCTCACTGCAATATAGTTGGCCCGAATATCATGGGGGATATCCTCTCTTTCAACTTCAAGCTGCCTGCTGGCTAGCTTGTTCTCCAGAAAGCGACCAATATCCCAACTTTCCAATACATTGTGCACAAAGACAACCAGAAACCAGACTTCTGCGCGCTCTGGTCTAACGAACCTAGACGGCAGAGATTGAATCTCGGAATATCTTGGGAGAGAAAGCAAGGTCGGCGGCCCATTCCAAGGATCCAAGAATCGTTTTGGCATTATAATGGTGTCTCGAGAGTTGTTCCGGTAGAAATCGCCGTTTGAACCCGCAGATAGAGGAATACAGATCACAAAATCTTGCAGTCTCTCATACGTGCAGTTCAGTACCCCTTGATACGCAGCTCGATATCCACTGAACAATGGAAGCCAGATTTTGAGCCCGAAGTTCGTCATGGCAAACTCCCTGTGATGCGATAGGCTCCACTCTTCAAGTTGTATGTTCCTTTCCACATTGTGACATGTCCGAAAGGCTGAGGGGAAAGGAGCAAGCGTTGTGACGGAGTGTTTTCCATGAACATGATGTCTGTCTATTCGTGAAGGCCAATCCCATGCAAAGATGCTTTGGTCGGTAGAAATCTTGATGATTTCTTCTTGGAGTCTTCGAAACGCATCATTCCCTTCTCCGTATAAGAGAGGCATGTTGATGTCGAAAAGTCCCAGGAGGCAGTAAGCCATGTCTTCCGGTCGTGTGGTCTTCCGTGACGATGCCCATGACATCTTCTTGGCAACACATGCAGTGTTGATCTTCGTTGGATCGCAGACGGTGTCAGCATCGATACCAGTAGCATCGCGAATCTCTTCGCAAAGCGCGACCTTTGTGCCTAGAAATTCCCACCCCGCGTTGAAGAATTCCACACTTTGAGGCGCGAGAAGCTCTTGCAGCGTCCAGCCTCTAGTGAACCAGCGACACCTAGACATATACGTGGCATGTGTTCCCGCTGGTAAGTCTTCCAAGTAAGCAAAGCAAATCTCAGAGGTTTGATACCAGGCAAACATGGAATTGATAGCTTCGCTCAGCTCAGCGCTACTCTTCTTGTCGATGCAGTTGGTGTCAACCCAAATGTAATCATAACCCTTTTGGCGGGCGATTAGGCACGCGTTTTCGATTTTCTTGAAGCCGCCCTTGGCCTCAATCCGTGCCTTTCTGGATGGGCTACCTTCTTCCCACTTCAACCATTCTTGCAGGGTAACCTCCTCCTTGCCCCATGTATGAGAGAGAATGGAGTAGGCAGGGCGCTCTGAGTCAAAAAACTCGCGAAGATGAAGGGTTCGTGTGTCAATGAGTCTCATGTTGAAGGTGCGGTGAAGATAACGCAGTACCAAGAAGCAGAGGGTGCAGGATGATGCAAGAGGAAGAAAATAATCAGGCTGTCTCACGCACGAAGTTCCGCCTTCGTGGCCAGGTGGCCGATGAGGTCGCGTCTCCTTGGTCCAATCATGATTGCAGTCCCATTCTGCATCGGTAAGCTTGGCTGGGAGATTGATCAGCACTGCTGGGCATGCGGCGTGGTTGGGCTGTATCTCTCCACAGGAGAGAAGAAAACCAGGCTCGCCGTTCCAAATAACATGCGTATATATGATTGTAGTCGACTGCTTATTTTGACCGCCCCTGCCTATGAAGCTACTGGTAGTTTTGTCAGTATGATCATCATCGTCACCGCAGTCATGGTGACTTTTTTGCCGACAGCATCGTCGCCGGTGACAGGCTCAGGCCTGCAGAACATGGATGTTATCCGAGATGTTGTACATGTATTGTTACAGTCTAAATGGTTGGGTATTATGTACGCAGATGAATCGACAGCACCTAGGCCTAAGGATTTGATGACTTCGATTGAGGCTCTGGAGCCTGAGGAGGTTCTGCTGCCTTAGCAGCCCGCAGCTCGGCAATCTTGTCGTCAATAAGGGCAATCTCGGCATCAATCTTGAGCATCTTCTCGTCAAGCATGTCACGGTACTCGTCGTCCGACAGCTTCTTCAGCGGGCTCCAACTTGATTCGAAGAAGCTCTTCTTCTCCTTGGCATCCGGGGACACTTGTTGTGTCCTGTTGACGATGGCCTGGCCTGCTCCACCCACTATCGAGAATACGATGATACCGGGAATGATATTCTTGGGGCCGCCTGCTAGAGGTTAGG
This sequence comes from Colletotrichum horii, assembly GCA_027406005.1. Classification (NCBI taxonomy): domain Eukaryota; kingdom Fungi; phylum Ascomycota; class Sordariomycetes; order Glomerellales; family Glomerellaceae; genus Colletotrichum; species Colletotrichum horii. The sequence continues at coordinate 1,743,098 of JANVYB010000001.1, read as the reverse complement.
GTGTTCTTCTTCTGAAAAGACATGCCACTCACGGATGAGACCGCCGACCATGCCAGCAGTGCCTCCTGCAACAGCACTTGCTTTGACCTTGGATGAGTCGGATAGTTGACCCTCACGGCCCAGGTAGTTCAACGCTACTGACCTAGAGACTAAAGATTGATTAGCATGTGTATTCGAGCAATGCGATAGCAATACTCACGCCAGTAGCTGGAGCCAAGGGCAAACCATTGGATGCCTGATGCTATCGCAAACAGCGCCGGAGTTGAGTCGCGAATGATGCCGGCAGCAACACCACTGAACAGACCGATGGAGCCTTTGATACTCAAGTTAGCCAATAATCCTTGATGAGATTCACCACTCAGATGAGAACCTACCAGTCAGGGCGCCAACCTTCAACGGCGGTCCCATGAGATCGACAAGCTCCGGGGGCAGCAGCCCACGGCGCTGGCGCTGCCGCCGCCTCTCTTTCACATCGTCTCGCGCGTCATCTGCCATATCGATTTTGGCGGCAGGTTGCAGGAAGCCAGGGCCCGGACATCCAGCGACAACGCAATGCAGGGGACGACGCGACGAGTGTTCTGGAAGCTTTCCCCACGCAGATATCGATTATGCAGCAAACGGGGAGATGACAAACAAGCGAGGGACCGTTTCTAAATGTTTCGGTGCGGCTCAAAACGTTTCTAACCGTGCACTCCGGATAGATGCAAGAGCCGGCCGACGTTGTGGCCCAAGCACTCCCCAGCAGCCCGTGCTGCAGCAGACAGCGAAGCGCTGGAGTGAGGTCGACCGCAGGCTTCCCCTCCCCCCCAAGACTCCGGTTGCCCCTCTCACAGCAGGCGGATTGTTCAATCACGGGTTTGCCCGGCTATGATGGTCCGTGCTTCTTTGGCGGGGCGCTAGGTAAAAAAGCTGCGCTAGGCCGCAGCGGGGCTAGTGCCTCCCACCTCCTGGCCACTCTCGAGAAAATTGTCCAACCCTCACAAACTTTCGACCACCCTTTCTGCGCGGGTAAAACTTCACCTTTCTCCGGAAGACTACCGCCTCAGCATACCATATAAGCTGGGCCATATCTAGTCTGCCGCGCATTCCTGACGCAAATCGCCAATCGACACTCTCGACTCCGGCGCACGAGATTCCTCCCTCCCCCGGCGGCATCTCGACCTGCAGAATATCCCTCGGATATCCAGCCTCCGCACCACCACCAACACCCCTTGCGAACAGCCGCCTTGTTCGGCTACCACCATTCCCCCGCCTCGCGCCTCGATCCAAATCGTTGCGCGAAGCCCCCTCAACACCGCAATCATGGGTGAGCTACCCTCAGTCGAGGACCATCGTGTCGCCTCAGACCGGTACTGGTGCTAACTCGTCATGTCATCATAGCTCCCAAGAAGAAGGAACAGCAGAAGATGTCGCTTGGCGACTTCCTGCAAGACCAAAGTCAGTCGCAACCCCCTCGACAAAATTTTCCCCCGTTCTCCGAACCCCGAAGCATCCCACAACCCTTCGAATGACCGATTCACCGCGCAGATTATGGACCTGAAATACTGACATTGTGCAGGCTACGGAGGATCGTGGGCAGATGAGGTCGAGGATACTTTCTGTGAGTTTTTTTCTTTGGGCGCCAACCACATGCAGCAGACAGTCTCGCTAACCTTTATGCAGCCGGTATGCGACAGCTCTCCGTCTCAGCCTTACACTCTAAGGCTCTCCGTCCACTGACATGTGTTTGCAGGCACTCAGGCACTTCCTCCCGCTGAGCGGGCTGGCTACCGACCCTCCGGAGGTGGCTGGGGCAGCGGCGGCGGCGATCGCCCTGAGCGCAGTGAGTTTTGTTCCAACTGCGTTTACGTCATTCAACCCAAATGCTAATGATATTGTAGGGGACTACGGCGGCTACTCTTCCATCCGCGAGAACCTCCCCCAGACGCTCCCCGACAAGCCCCCCTATACCGCTCACCTGGGCAACCTTTCCTACGATGCCACCGTCGAGACCGTCACCGAGTTCTTTGAGGGATGCAACATCGTCAACGTCCGCATCATCGAGGACCGCGAGCAACAGCGTCCCAAGGGTTTCGCCTACGCCGAGTTCCAGGACCTCGAGGGCTTGAAGCAGGCTTTGACTCTGGACGGCCAGTCTTTCCAGGGCCGTGTCATCAGAATCAAGGTTGCTGATCCTCGTAAGCATGCCCTCGCGACGACACAAATATCTCGACCGTTGCTAACACACATTCAGCCCGTGGTGGCGACCGCGGTGAGTCTACTCGCGACTTCGGCGACTGGACCCGCAAGGGCCCCCTTCCTGACCTCCCCGGCCGTGGTGGAAACGACCGCCGTGGCTCTGAATTTGGTGAGCGCCGTGCCCCGCGTGAGCCCCGCGAGCCCCGCGAGGATGACGGCAAGACCCGTGACTTCGGCAACTGGGAGCGTAGAGGCCCCCTCTCTCCCCTTCCCAAGGAGGAGCGCGGTTCCCGTGAGGGCAGCCGTCCCCGCACCAACGATGGACCTCGCGAGTTCCGAAACCGTCACCAGTCTCCCGCCGCTTGGGGAGAGGGCCAGCAACCCCGCCAGGACTCTCGTCCCCCCCGCCCTGAGCGTACCCCTACCGCCGCCGAGCAGGACAACCAGTGGAGATCCAAGATGCGTCCTGATGCGGCTGTCAAGTCCGGTAGCCAGTCCCGCGACGGCAGCGAGGCCCCGTCCTCCGCCGCCGCCGCCCCTGCTGCCCCCGTTGGCCGCCCCAGGCTGAACCTCGCCAAGCGCACTGTTTCCGAAGCCCCCGACGTTCTCTCCCCTTCCGGCACTGACTCTAAGGCCAGCCCCTTCGGTGCCGCCCGTCCTATCGACACCGCCGCGAAGGAGCGTGAGATCGAGGAGAAGAAGCAGCAGCAGGCGAAGGAGAAGAAGGAGGCCGACGATAAGGCCAAGGAAGAGCGCCGTCTGGCCAAGGAGGCTGCCGCTAAGGAGGCTGCCGAGAAGGCTGAGCAGGAGGCCAAGGCCGCGGAGGAGGCTGCCCAGGCTGCCGAGGAGGCCCCCGAGGTCGCCAAGGAGGAAGAGAGCAAGGAGAACGGCGCCTCTGACGAGCAGAAGGTCCCTATCCGATCAAAGGAGCCCAAAGAGCCCCGCGAGGCGGCCAAGACCTCCCGTGCCACTGAGGCCAGCAGCTGGAGATCGGCGTCTTCCGGAGGTGCCCGTGGTGCTCCCACTGGACCCCGCGGTGGTCGTGGCGGTGCCGGTCCTCGTGGCGGCCGTTTCGACAACGCCCGCCCCCCGCGCTCCAACGGCGGCCCTGCTGCTCGTGAGCCCTCCACCCCCGCCGCCGACGGCGAGGCCCCTGTCGAGGAGGACGGTTGGACTACGGTTCCCAACAAGAACCGGCGCAACGTTGGCCCTCGCGGCACTGCCTAGAGGGCTTATGCGCCTCCCACTATCCTTCAGCGTCCAGTTGGACATGATGGGGCCAAGGCCGCATACATTGCGGATAAGCTGCGCCCGGTTGTCTGCATGCCGGGCCTAGACGAGTTTCCTCGTCACATATACCCAGATGACTCGTACGATTCTGACGAACGACTTCACGCCATGAACCGCATCATCGGAGCTTGAGGGGGGCCACGATCTTCCGCTTTTTCCTGATATTTTGCTCTTCTCCCCCGCGAAGAAAGAAACCTGGCTCATCCGGATTGCTGAAGGAGAAGAAACCAAACACTTTCCTTTTCACTCTCACACACTCAGCACCCTCGACGGTCCTTGCTCGGATTGCCTCCCCCCGAGGCAACACAAAAGAACAGTCTCCTCGACTCTCAACGACTGGAGAAGGCGCGCAGCTCGCACGCATTCATCGGAGTTTGCGAAGTGGTTACAAAAAATAAGGGCTCATGGATGTTGGAAGGGAAAGGGGTGTCATGACCAAATGTTGTCTTTTTTCCGTCGTATCTTTTTCTCCTTTGTTGTGTCGTTTCCCCCTTCTTGCTGTCGCGCTCAGAAAAGTTCGGCCTATGGGTTTTTCCTTCTCTCGACTCGCCAGCAAATCCTCGATCCGCCAAAGGGATTTTCTGCTCCTAGTGACATTAAAAAAGAAGGAGCATTAGGGAATCACAAATCACAAACACCAGTTAAAACTACTCCTCTCTCTCGCCGCCTTCCTCAGATCCTCGGAAATCTTTTGTCTCGGCTCTACCCCCTGACGCAGTGCTACGAATAGAGCTTCCTTCGAATTCTTACCAGACACGCACGCTTATGAGTCTTTTTTTCCTGTCCTTTAAACCAGTTGCCCACTCTCCCTCTCCCCCTTTTCTTGTCTCCTTGCTTCGATACCACAAATTCATGCAAGCTTGTGTTTTTGAAGCCGGAAACGCTTTTGCCAACTGACGATTTGAGAAAGACTGCACGAAGAACACGACGATGAGCGCGGGAAAGATTCGTTGGTGTTTTTTTCTCTGTTTTTGTCCCTCCTGATGTGACGAAAGAACGATTGAACGAAGGGGTTTGCGAGAAGGAATTCGGGAGGTGGGCTTTTTGCTGGATGCGCATTAGATGATAGTGTTGAATGGGAATACAAAAAGTTGCAAAATTTAAACCCTGAACTTCCTTGGTCCCTGAGGGATTGCGTAATGTGATGATGCATAACGTTCGTAAATTCTAGTCTCTTTGCTTTTAGTCTCTTACAATGCCTAAACTTGTCTTTTTCTACCTCTTCAACGTCTTCTGCTTCTCCGCGTCACGCGCCACGTTCCTGCCCTCGACCAACAAGCCCTTCTTCCTCCGCACGCCGTCCATGTACCGCTTGGCGACGTTCTCCTTGTCGGCCAGCTCGCCGAGGTCCTCGAGGTCGTCCTCGGTGAAGGGCACCCAGAAGGGGTCCTCGTCGAGGACCTCGTAGCCGGCGAAGATGAGCTGCGGCTGGGCGGCGCCGCTGGTGCGCTTGCGCATCTCGTCGGCAAACCCAAAAGACTCGGCGACGGGGAGGACGGACTGGATGGTGAAGAAGGGGGTGCCCTCCTTCATGGCCTCGGAGAGGACGCGGCCGCGGCGGCGGGTGAGGACGTCGTAGACGCGGCCGAGGACCTCGGTGGAGGCCTGGATCTCGACGGAGTACATGGCGAGCATGAGGCGCGGGGACCAGTCGAGCATGCCGGACCGCAGAGAGGCGGAGAAGGTCTTGATAATCTCGCCCGTGAGGCGGGGGAGGCGGTCGCGGGCGAGGGGGTTGGGGTCGTCGTCGGTGGTGTGGATGGTGACGTCCTCGAGGAAGACGGCGATGCCCTGGACGGGCTCGTGGCAGAGGGGGCCCTGGGCGGTGGCGAGCTGGAAGGCGTAGGGGATCTTGTCGGCGACGTGGGAGGGGCGCAGGGCCTCGTCTGCGTGCGGGGCGGAGGGGGCATCGGGGTCGCTGGCGGCGGCGGAGGAGGAGAAGATCTTGGCGAGGAGGCCGTCCTTGGTGGAGTCGATGAGGAGGTTGGGGCCGGTGCGGCGGGGTCCGAAGGCGGCGATGCGGTCGATTGTGGATTTGAAGGGCTCGCGGTGGCGGCCTGTCTCGAGGGCCTTTTGGAGCTTCTGCTTGAACTCGTCGAGAGACATGGTCTTTGCCGCGGAGAGGTCTGTGTCGGCCTCGATCTTGTCCTCTGCGGCGGCCGCTTCGGGCTCGTCAGAGGCAGCGGCCTTGCGGTCCGAGTACATGCGCTTGATGACGTCGCTGTTCTTGAGGAGGAAGTCGGTCACGTCGGCGGGGAGGGGTCGGACCTGGATGCGGACGGAGACCTGCTTGGAGGACGTTGTGCCGACGACGACGCCGCGGCCGAGGTCCTTGTTTGCGGGCGGGCGCATCTCCTCGGCGCGGACAATGGTCTCGCGGTTGGGCACAATGGGGGCGCCGGCCTGGATGTCGCAGCGGGCGAAGCGCTCCTTGAGGTCCGTCAGGCAGCGCTCGAGGTGTAGCTCGCCAGCGGTGAGGATGACGTGCTCGCCGGAGCTGAGCTGCTCGTACTCGGCGCACGGGTCGGACTGGACGAGCAGGCGCAGGCCGTGGATCATCTTGTCCAGGTCGGCGGGGTTGACGGGCTCAAGGGCGACGCGGACGATGGGCTTGCCAAGGGTTGCCACGCCGGCGAGGTTGACGGCGCCGTCGAGAGTGCTGCAGAGGGTGCCGTTCTTGAGGAGGTGGCCCTCGAGGCCGCCGATACCGAAGACGACGCCGGCGGGGACGGATTCGAGCGCTTCGAGCTGGCGGCCCATGAGCATGTACAGCGCGGTGACAGTGATTTGGACCGGTTTTGGCTCGGCATCCGGGTTGGCGGGGGAGTATTTGGGCGGGATGACCCAGAGGGAGTCGCCGACGGTGAGAGTGCCGGAGTACATGCGAGCGAACCCAATGAGGTGCTCCGGGTCGACCTCCTTCTCCTCGTTCTCCGGGGTGTAGTCGTCGAGGTTGACTTCTTCCAGCGCTCTCGTGAGATCGTTGACGCCGTTTTGGGCATTTGTAGCCGCGGCCTGGGCGCGTGCTGCTTCTGCGCGCTTCTTGCGGGCGAGCTCGCGGGCTTCATCAGCGGAGAGCTGGCCGCGGCGCTTGTTCTGAGGCAGTTCGGACTCGGGAATGGAGACCATCTTGGAAACGTACGCTACCACGGGGTCCTCCTTGGCAGTCTTGAACGAAACCATGGCGGACTTGATCTTCTCGTTGATGGCCTCGGCGCCGGGGACGTCCTCCAGCATCTCCGGAAGTCTTTCCGCTTGCGCGGCAGGCGGCGAGGGGAGCGACTCGACGACGGAGACGAGCAGGGCCGTGGACAGCGGCAGCCAGGAGGCAAATACCGTCGTCAGGAGAAGTCTCGGGTCTCTAGCGCGCATGATGTGCGGCGGGATGCTGAGCCCCAGCGACTTTGTAATCTTCTCCAACACCACCGGATCCCCCTTGCCGTGATCGCCGCCGACGGTCGCCTGGTAGACCGTCCAGATGGGCTCCAAGACCAGCTGAACGAACATGGGCTTCAGGTTTCTCCCCTTAAGATGCTTCTGGCCCAGGATCTTTTTGGTCTTGGGGTCGAGGTAGAAGCTGCCCCACAACACCTTCTCCATGACGTCCCTCTTGATGCCCAGCTTCTTCTGGTACAGGCCCGCGAACTGCCGGACCGTGAATGCCCAGCCGTCGATGGCGCTGCTGAAGATGACGTTGTTCTTCTCCGGCGCGAAGTAGAGGTCCTCGTCGTCCCGCTCCTCGAACTGCAGCTCGCCCGACTCAGTCATCTGCTCGGCCCCGGCGTCCTTGGACGACGACGCCGCCTGCACGCGCTCATCCATGCGCTCCCTCCAGTTCAGGTCCTCCTCCATCCGCTCGCCCTGGAAGAAGCTGCCGAGCACCGCGTTGACCTGCTCAAGGATCTTGCTGAGGTGAGTGTACGCCTCGCCGGGCGACATCTTGAGCTCCGTGACGAGGCGGTCGATCTTGTTGATGACGAGCAGCGGCTTGAGCTTCTCGGTCCATGTCTGTCGCAGCACGGTGACGGTCTGGCTGCAGACGCCCTCGACGGCGTCGACGAGCACGACGGCGCCGTCGCACAGGCGCGAGGCCGTGGACACCTCGCTGCTGAAGTCGATGTGGCCCGGCGAGTCGATGAGGTTGATGAGGTACTCCTTGGCCTCCGGGTCCGCGTCCGGGGCGGAGCGACGGAGCATGGAGAAGTAGAGGGAGATGGCGGAGGACTCCATGGTGATGCCGCGGAGCTGCTCGTCCGGGCGGGAGTCGAGGTAGCGGATCTTGCCGGCGAGCTTGGGTGAGATGATGCCGTTCGTGGCGAGGAGGGCATCTGTGAGAGAGGTCTTGCCATGGTCGACGTGCGCCAGGATGCAGATCTTTGCTGAAGGTCAGCCATAAACAGGTTCGCGAAGACCACGTCCAAGGGGGGTTCACGTACATTACGGACGTCGGCCGCATGCCTTTGCAGGCTGGCCAGCTTTTCGGGTGTGACTACGGGCATTTTGGGCGGTGGTTATGTGAGAAGGGTGAGGTACGGAAGAGAGGTTGAAGGCGGGGGGTGGGGTATCAAAAAAGATCTATAGACAGAAAGCAATACCGAGTGAATGAGACGAGACAATGAAGTAAGAAGAATCGGGCGCCGTATGTATATGCCAACGTCGTGTACAAGCACCACGGTGAAAGTCGATGCGACTGGGTGTTGAGCAAGGATAGTCGTCCGGATTGGCAGTGATGATGAAATCTAGCGACTAATTGGTCCAGGCCCGTGACTAATAGGCCGCCGCGAAGAATCACAGAAAACACAGCTGATTCGCCACTCTTGATGTTCTCGAACGTGTGGCTGCACGGCACAGGGCAAGATGACTCTTTCCTATCGTTGCTGCAGGCTGGCCAGGTAAGGTAGTTGGTATGTGTGTGATATTGGAACGTCTCAAGTCAAACTCAGCCCTCCTACGATGGCCGATGAGTGATGTTGTACAGTGTATGTTTCTAATGCAACTTTTTTTTTCTTCGCCCGCCTTTGTCCAGGCGGATCTTCCGTCAGCAGCAGCAGCAGCAGCAGCCCAGCACTGGTCACCGTTGGTTGCAACTACCTCAGCTGGTGGCCGCCCGAAATTTACCCCGCCGACCCCGCCAAAACACCGGATAAGCCTCTTCGCCCCGCTCATGCATCATCCGAGCGCAATCGCTCTACCGAAGCGGTACCATTCGCTTAGGGTTTTTGGCACCTCGTCGTTTTTTCCCGTGAGTGAACGGCCACACACATCCCGCAAAGACAAGCGTATTGAGGGGGCATTTTGCTGAGGTTATCGCGAGCGGACATCAAATTTTGCCCACCCCCACTCCCACCCTCCCTCCTCCCCCCGAACGAGACAAGCGATCGCTCCGAGAACGACCGCCGCACCGCCTACCTGTCCTCAACCACCACCCCGCGAGCCGACAGACGACGAGCAATTTTGCCGTCCTCCTTTTTTTTTCCTTTCCTCCTTTTCGTTCTTTTCTTTTCCAGGTAACGAAACCCGGAGAAGGATAGAACCGACACCGACCGAATAAAAAAAAATGAGCGGCTACCAGAACGGAGAGCGGCCCGTCCGCACCATGGACGACGACAGCGACGTCGAGGAGGAGGCCCTCGTCAACGACTACAAGGAGCAGGTCCAGTACGAGGATGGCATCGGCGAGGACCTCGAGCAGGTTAGCAGCCTGACCATGGCCCAGCAGACGGACGACATCCAGTCGCGTCTCGCCGCCGCCGCCCAGCCCCTCGACTTCTCCGCGCCCCTTGAGGTCAAGTTCCAGAGCTACGACAGCTACTGCTCGCTCTTCCACTTCATCCTCAACTCCGAGGGCCCCGTCGACCTCGAGCCGCCCTCGTACTACTGGGCCTGGGACGTCATCGACGAGTTCATCTACCAGTTCAACTCCTTCTCCTCGTACCGCATGCGCATCGCCCGTCAGGCCTCCAACGAGGAGGAGATGCAGGTCCTCAAGGAGAACCCGAACACCTGGGGCTGCTACTCCGTCCTTAACGTCCTCTACTCGCTCATCCAGCGCTCCCAGATCACCGAGCAGCTGGCCGCCATGCGCCGTAACGAGGACCCCATGGCCGTCGCCGGCGAGTACGGCACCAAGAACCTCTACCGCATGCTCGGCTACTTCTCCATCATCGGGCTGCTGCGCGTCCACTGCCTGCTCGGCGACTTCAGCCTCGCCCTCAAGACGCTCGACGACATCGAGCTCAACAAGAAGGCCATGTTCGCCCGCGTCATGGCCGCCCACTTCACCACGTACTACTACGTCGGCTTCTCCTACATGATGATGCACCGCTACGCCGACGCCATCCGCATGTTCAACCACATCCTCGTCTACGTCAGCCGCACCAAGAACTTCCAGAAGAACGCCCAGTACGACTCCATCACCAAGAAGAACGACCAGATGTACGCCCTCATCGCCATCTGCGTCGCCTTCCACCCCACCCGCCTCGACGACACCATCCACTCCGCCCTGCGCGAGAAGTACGGCGACCAGCTCCTCAAGCTCCAGCGCGGCGGCCCCGAGTCCCTGCCCATCTTCGAGGAGCTCTTCCGCGCCGCCTGCCCCAAGTTCATCTCCCCCGTGCCCCCCGACTTTGACAACCCGGAGTCCAACATCGACCCCGTCGAGCACCACCTCGCCATCTTCATGGACGAGGTTAAGACCAACATGTGGAGCCCCACCGTCAAGTCCTACCTGCGCCTCTACACCACCATGGACCTCAACAAGCTCGCCGGCTTCCTCGAGGTCAAGCCCGACGAGCTCCGCTCCTGGCTCCTCGTCAACAAGCAGCGCACCAAGCAGCTCCGCTGGACCGACGGCAGCCTGTTGGATGGCGACCTGGTCAACGTTAGCGACCTTGACTACGCCATGCAGGGTGTAAGTAGACCCCTTTACGTTCACGATTCTTAGATATCGCAGTGAAGCTAACACACGTTTTTAGGACCTGATCCACATCTCCGAGGCCAAGGTCGGACGCAAGCTGGTGGACTGGTACCTCCGCAACCTCTCCCGCACGTACGCTTGAGCGATGGCAGAGAACTAGGGCCCTATACAACCAGGAGGCAAGAGTGATGTGCAGCTGGCCACATATTGGAAAACAGGGGGCAGACAGCTGTGTGTTGAGAAGCGGGCCATGTTTTGGTAGAGAGAGTCTCTATGGGGTGTCTTTCTACCAGACCTGCCGTCGGGAGGTGAAAACTTTTGATCTCCTCGTCACTGACGACACTTGTGGTCGAGGCAGACGAAGGGGAGAGAGGGGAGAAAAGCAAAATCATGGGATGGTAAAACGAGGGAGGCCCGGAGGATGGGATGCTCGCATTGTTACGGCGTTCAGGCGTCTTTGCTTCCTGGAACACTGGGCCTGGTTGGCTGGGCGGGATGAAGTGAACCAAAGGGAATAATTAGAATTGAAGAGTACGATCGATGTCCATTCCGAATCAATTCGAGGCCTCACGGGAAAGAGACCGATGTGCGGAAGGCTGAGACGGAGAAAAGATTGCGGTTGCCCAAGGGCCAGGGCTCCCCCAAGGAATGGAACAAGATCACTCATGTAGAGCTCGTCGCGCCCATCGAGGCTGCTCCTACGCGGGGAGTTTCACTGGCTGCAGGCGGGCAATGTTCCGTAGAGAAGTCAAGTCAAGAGATTCAGTCAAGATTGGTCTGTGCCGTGTGCCTTCGTCCCCTAGAGCTGTGAAGGTCTTGTACTATAATGAGGTCGTCGATCGTAAGCTATTTCTGTCACCTCGACGTTGTGCTTGAGACTACTTTCCCCGCGTGAAAGCAGCTGATGTGAAACCTGGCGCGAGAAACACGCCAAGGCCTGCGCCTGGGGAAGTTTGTGAGTTTCGACGCACCTTTTGATGTCCGGACATGTGCTATAGGCAATGTGCGGACATGCTTCAAAGCCTCCGGTCGCTGTGGTGTTGAACCTTGGCACCTGCGGCGGTTGAACGGGCTGAAGTTACTACGGGAGGGGGCAAAGCCTGGAGTGTCTCCCGTGGCGGGGAGCATGACGGGAGTGAGGGGCTATCCTGGCCCCTCGTCCGGGAATCTCAAGGCGGAGGCTGAGATCTAACCGTTCAGATAGAAGCGTTTGCCAGATCCCACAGACTACCGCCGGCCCCTTGACCCCGCGGTCTCCATGGATGATGGAACCGCCTCCCGCACTCCCGATGGCCGATTATCTTGCGACGATGAAGCGGAGCCCGCGGGGAATATGCCTTCCCATTCAGGCATTGTGTCCGTCCTCACGCCTGCGTCGGCAGACCGGAGAAATGATCGGGAGGGACGGGCTGATCCGCACAGAAAAATTGGAGGCCTATATTCCCCAAGGAACAGTACCTGGTGTGGTTGAACATGTGCCACTTGCGTGAGGCTAGCGGTTTAATGTTGAACGGTGTCTCACGTTATTCGCCCTAGCTGTCCTAGATTCTTGCTCTTATGTCTTGGCTGAGTTTCTGCGAGTCAGATCTGTCCTGCGTGTGTGCGTGTGCTTGTTTCGTTTGTCTCTTGCAGTTGCCAAGAGTTTACCTTGAGGTGTGATCTGGGAATCCGACAGAAACGCAGATCACGGGCGCGCTTGACGTCGTCTTTCTGGGTCAACTGGGGTGTTGGCGGAGACTCGACGATGGATGAGGATGTTGTCGCTCGGCTATTGTAGGTGCATCGGCATGCAGGATGGCGAGCGCGCAGGATTACGTTTGAACTTACGCAAGCGATCGCGGAATCTGGAAGTGAGGTTGCAGATGTGCACAATCTCTGCGCTTGGCTGGCAGGAAGCGCTGTTGATGGGTGGTTGTCGGCTGTAAGTCAGATAGGAAAGCTGTACGAAGGGAGCAGGTGAGAGGTCGAGCTTAACGAAATGGCTGACTGTGTGCCACACAGCAACGTTAAAGCTGCGTCAGGGCCGCTTTGATAGACCTCACACCGCATCTACTGTCACCGTAACTGCCATCCGAAGATGAGACAGCGTGGCCCGCGATTAGCCCTCCTCAGTCCACGATCTGATTTCAATTTCACGCTGACAATTAGCCGGTTTGTTGAACCGTTATCTCTACAGGCTGGGAAATGTGCCGTCGATCAGCGGCGACAACAGGCATAGACGGCGCAAGGGAGTCTGAAATTGACATCAATCATGAAGTCGACAGCTCCCACCGGCGGGGTGAAAGTTGATAGATGACAAGCGACGACCGCCCCCAACTAAACCCGTGGCTCAGGCAAGCCAGTTGGCTGGTCGGTCGATTGCAAGCCGATAGGGGACCTTGCTCGATTAGTTTCGGTGAGCCTGCAAGAAAAAGCGGCACAGATTGTCTCTGCGCATCTTGTCGGTGAGAGGTAGCACAGCAAGTGTGAGACGTTATCGATGACAAGGAAGTGCAGGCCGGAAAGTCGGGACGGATTTCTGGGCAGATTAACGTGCTGCGAATGGCATCATGGGCCATGGCAACCACAGGAATATTCCAGATGGCGAGGAATGGGCGAAGATGGCCGCCATCTTCACTCTCAGCTTGGCATGGGCTGCCTCTTCCCGACCGCTTGTGGTTGCCGGCTTGGTATCTTGGAAACACGTCCCTTTTGGCTTTGCATGTTTCCCTTCTCGGGCTTACGCTCTTGTCTCGACAGTGGAGGGCACCAAGGAGCCAGCCCCTCGAGTCGGACCCCAGTGACCAAGACGGCTTCCTGCGACGTCGATGGGTCCTGGCCAAGAGATTTGCGCGCCGAAGAAGAGGGTAGGGAAGCGAGCCGCCGCCCACCCAAGCCCATCAAGCCCTGCACGTCGTCGGGTCACAGAAGTGAAAAGAAACCCAGGGCTAGGGGAGCACCGAAGCAGCACAAAAGATACAGTTGTCTTGGCTCGGGCCTTGGCGTTGGGCACGAAGTGTGGATTGGCTGGGCCAGCTTGCGAGGTTGGCTGACGGGGCTCTCATCAGAGGCATGCCGGCTCATTAACGAGAATAAAATGAAAAGAAGCAAGGTTAGAGTTGTGAGCCAGACGAAGCGGTTTAGGGCGGCGCGCACACCGACTCGAGGTTGCTGTGAGGACCGCGGTGGACGACAACCATCTCATCCATCCTGGACGCTGGGAGCCTGGGAGGGATTGACCGACATGGTTGAGTGGTTTGCCAAGACCGTGTTGGAGGTTGACGAGTGGACGAGAAGAACGAGATGGAGGGTCGCGGTCGTGATGAGTCGAGCAAGTGAACAAAGGGGACAATCTTAGCACTCGGAGAGCCGTCTGGGCAGACGTGGGAATGCGTCGGTCCAATGCGATGTTGAGTGTGCTTGTGCAGTAGCTGCGCTTGGTGTTTGGCGCAAAATGCTGGCGATGAGGCCCCCGGAGGACCTAGAGGAACTCGGAGGGGCCCGCTGGCTGCGACAATCCGCTTGGCGCACCAAGCTGCCGCGTGCCGCCGCCCACGTTGGTGGGATTGTTGGGTTTCGGGGGTTTGTGAGACGGGAAATATGGAAATGTGGTATGATGGTGAGGAGGTTTCGCAGAGAAGATGGCGACAGAGGGCAAGGTGTGCGTAGGCATCATGTATGTCCCAGTCGAGGCGTGCCACGGTGTAGCATTCGCCGAAATGCCTGGTTGAAAGCGTGGTTCTAACGGCGTCTGATGCGCCAGACATCTCTGTAAGGTGTCTGTAGCCTAGGCACGGTACCGTCCACGTCGGCGTACGTCAAGGAGGGCCACTGACAGAGGCACGCCAGCCCCCAAATAACGCCGTCATGCCATGTCATGTCATTGCAGGCGCCGACAGCGCCGTGGTAGCAAACACCGGACAGACTCGAGAGTGCAGCAGGCGTCGGGGTGCGGATGGCGAATACCTAGGTATCCGTACGGATAGGTATGGACGAATATCCGAAGAGTCGTTCATTCCGCCGGTTGGAGTTGAGTCGAGTCAGTTTTGGTCGAGCCGTGGCCGTCTCGATAGAGGGTGTAAGTGTGCAGCAGACCGGCGTCGAGAGGACAGGGATGAGGCAGTGGCGGGTGCTTGGAAACGGGTCCCGAGAAGCTTGAAAGGCAGACAGATGTGTAATGAAAGCCGTTAGAGGCACAGGATGATTGGACTCGGTACTTGGGGTGGTCTTGGCGAGTTTTGGGTGGTGTTCTCAGGTTATTTTGGGGCTGGCGACCGGATCCTGGGACTGGGGAGCTGTCTTGTCTGCCTTAGGGTGTCCAGGGCATGCGGTCCGAAGGTCGTGAGGGATGAGATATGAGATGAGATCGCCGGAGAGTCAACGTGCCTGGCTGATCTTGTGTCGGGCGGGTTCTGTAAATGGTAGGGTTTTCCTTGGAAGAGGCCATTTGGGATGGGTAAAAGTTGGAGACGAGAAGGTGATGATGTGGTTCTGTCTCTTTCTGAAGCAAACAGAAAGGGTGTTCATCGGGCCTTCCTCCGTCCTGTTGTCCAGTACCTTACCCTTCTCCATTCCAGGAGGGCAGGATCAGGTGCAGCAGGTGCAGCTGGACCAGCAGGTGCCTGGCTGTGGTCCTAGCTTCCTCCAGCTACACCTCACCTGCCTTCAGCTGTCTTGGAAGGCGCCTATTCGTGCGGGCAGGTACTTGCTGTGATACCTGCCTCGCGGGCAAAGCAGAGGTTCCCTTTCCGTTTCCATGCCGGGCTTCCTACCTCCCTTCCTACCGTACCTAATCAGATTGATCTGCTCTTTCCTCTATCAAATGCTCTTTCTTTTCGACGTCGTAAGTAAGGTACCTTACCGTAGAGAAGGTGCCATGTCCCGAGGTCATAGTCGCTCTTTCCATTTACCGCACACATTCCTCACACAAATCACCCGTAGCCTACGACTAGCAGTACAGCGTAAGGCAGGTGTAAGGAAGGTAAACCCCTGCCTTCCCTCAATGGAAGACACCCAGTGCCTGCTTCCCGGGCCCCTCCCCTCCATCTCGTGCTCCGTCCTCCATCCTCCTCCTCCACCCTTCCGCCGTTATCCTTGGATCCCTCACCTCGCCCTTCCCCTTTCAGCAGCACCACCACCTCCTGTTTGCCTTTGCCGGTGTTGGTGTTCTCCCCTCCCTATTCCCCCTCCCCTGGAAGCTTCCCTCCTCTCCACCATGCAGCTGGCAGACTTCAGCATCAAGACCCAGGCCGTCTGGGTCTGGCCAGGGCACCGCAGCGCACCCCTCACATATCCTTGCTGCTTGCTAGAGTACTACGGCTGCTGCGTTGCTGCTTGCATGCCCTCCACAGCCCACGGCGCTGTGCGTCACATTCAAGATGTGCACCCTCCCTCCGCCTCTTACAAACGGGGAAGGGGCAGAAAAAAAAAAAAGCAGAATGCCCTTGTACTTAGATGAGAGAGATCCTCCGCATGCAAGACCTCCTTGCCCTACAGTCACAGACACCCGACTTATTCTTTTTTGCACGTCCACCTCATGCCCGTGTGTCTCTGTGACGGACGGCTGTTTGCTTTTCCTATCGCATCATAAGGTAACCGACGCATGCCCAGACTTTTACAACACCATTCTTGAGCTTCTTCTCTTCCCAGTTGTCTCATCCTCTCCCCATTCCACGCCGTCCGCGCCGCTGCTCCCCGCAGCCAAGATACTGGACTCCTTCTCCGGCGCATGTCTACCACGAATTCGGGTCCCGACTGTTGCGTACCTTTCCGCAGCATTCTTCCCGCTTGGGTACTTCCTGGGTGGCTCCATCTCGTTTAGCCAAGCTCATCTCTGCGCGGCGCACCGTCGAGTCGACAGCTGCCATCCCGGTCAACGATCACCTGCTCGCCTCATCTCATCGGCCTGGTCTGGTCTGGTCTGGTCTGCTACCCATAGTCACAGCAGCAGCAGCAGCAGCAGCAGCAACCCAAGCCATATTTCCTGACCCTTCGGACCTAGGAGACGCGCTACCGCCACGCCACACCCCGTCTCGATAGAACTCCCTCTCCTGTATCGACAACAACACCATCTCCAGCCAAATCTGCGCCTTGTGAGGCCCCGCCAGCCTTGGCATAACCGCCTCTTACATACGCCGAACCGCTTCCATAAAAGAAGACGCTCCGCAGCCAAACCCACGCGCGCCCACGATACCCAGCCCTGTTCAGCTTTGCCGAATCACCAACACCGGAGCTTTTTTTTTTTTTTTCTTGCTCTTTGCCCTGTCTTTTTTTCGGATCCTCCTCCTTCGAAAATTACCTTTTTCGACCAGCCTTATTACACAGAAGGTTTCCCGCACATGGCAAAGTAAAAGTAAAAGCCAATACCACATCAGACTTCACCTGAATCAGCATCGACCCGCGCCAACAACCACAACTACCGCCCTCTGTCTGTATTCGTACCGTCGCACCCGTCCGAGCTATCAAATCTTGTCCGGAGCACACAACGGTCAGCAACGCTCTGACCGTCTCTGTTCGATTCGCAAGCCAGTCGACAGACGCCCCTTTCCTACTTTAGACCGTGTAGTCAGTCCACCATCAGCCATCTCCGCGCGTAATTCACACCGTTGGGGCTTTTTCTTTCTTTCAGCTGGTCGGTCCACGGAAGACGTCTCGTTTCGCGACTGCGATCCACTCTTTTAGGGGTCCAGCCGAAGTGCGACTTTGCAACCAACATCTGCTGGCCGCGAATTGCTCCCTCCGTCCCTCATGCTGACCGGGTTTCCACAGCTGTCGTGAAGCCTACCGATGCGGCCAACGGACAACTGGCGTAGCGTATTCCTGCTGCCCCAAAGCTCCAAAAAGAAGAACAAGAAACCCACAAAAGACACACCGTCGCCGCCGCTGCCCCCGCCGCCGCGCAAGATATCTTTGCCAAAACCTTCACCGCCACCGCAGACTCAGAATCCTCTCCGACGACACACGATGTCGGGTCCTAGCCCCCGTACGACTCTCCCCGTCCAGAGCCCCGACTCGGCGGACATTTCGCCCAAGACCCCGTTGCAGCCCAAAGACAAATCCAAGGCGGATTACTTCTCCATCGAGTCGGAGAAGAAAGAGGAGGATGCCAAAGTTGGAGATGCTGGACCGTTGAGCCGTGCTACGACACTCTCGAGCTTCGCAAGTCCGTCTTTGGAGAGCGCAAAAGGAAGCTTCTCAGCCGAATCGTCGAGAACCGAGTCGTTCGCCGGAAGGCATAGGGGGTCGTCGATAGGATCGCTGACGTTTGCACCGGTTCGGAACCTATCGCTGCCGCAAGGAGCCAAGAGAACAACAGACAAGGAGCGCATCAGAGCGTCGTCTCCTGCTCATGACAGGTAAGCGCAACAATTTCCTCGCCGTCTCTCATTTGAAATGCACACTCCACCAGAGACATTGGACGTTGGGGCACCAAGTTGGGGCAGCCGAACCTTTTGTAAGGTTGAGCGAAGATGGGCAATGTCGCCGGCAAAGTCGGATGCACAAGCTGCAGTGTGGCTTGGGAGCCAGTCTAGCTCATATGCTTATGCTGCCTCACCTACTTTGATATCTGTATACCTCACGTAGTGCCGCAGCTCTTCCAGTCGATTGGCAACATGGAACGAATGAAGAGCCTCCTGGGCCCATTTACAGCCGATGTTTCCGCGGCATCGCTGCAAGCCGACTTGTCTAGGCTGGCGCAAACAACAGTACATGAAGGATGGTTTCGACTGGTAGGGTGCGGCCGTCACTCACACGTACCCACCTCTTATGACGTCCCAAAGCAGCAGCTGGGCAGCATGCCTGATGCGGGGGAAAATGCGACTGTTACCTGGCTGCCCATTGAAAGCTGCCAAAGACGGGGGATGCGGGATGCGGGATGCGGGTGCTGACTCCAGTGTCTGACGGTCGTGGAGCTGGGCCGGGAATGGTGGGGTTCGACGACACTGCCGCTGCCGCATCGCAAGTCTAACCTTAGTCATGACGGCGTGTCTGCGGGAAAGGACCCCTTCTTCATGCGAAACAAGCATCAACCGAGTTGCCCATGCCGTTGCTAGGACGAACTGCCTGGGATGGCGCCGAATGCACAAGCAACAAACAACAAAAAAAAAAGCTCCTAGAGACAGAGGAAGAAGGCGTCGCTGTCTGCGGTGTTGAAACCTCTCTGCCACCGCCGCACGATTTACTCCCCTTCATCCGAATGCAGCGGCCAGAAGAACGTTACAATTTCCCACACAATCACACGAAACTGCTAAAAGAGGAGGCGCTGCAATTCGCCGGGGCTGTTCATCGTTGACCCCACTACCCCGCTGATTGCGCCTGTGCCTCTTCGTTTATCCTTCACAAAGAAGGCCGAGGAGGCGCAAAGTCGCTCATCCACAGCCACGCTTGGCCCGGAATGAGCCGTACCTAACCTGGAGGGGTTCCATCCGCTGGAGAACAGACGCTGTCAGTGCTGTGTCGCAATCCATCCAGCCATTTTTCCTGCTTCTGGAGTCGGCTGCCTCCAAGTCTGTCTCACCACCAAACGCAACACCCAAGACGCCTGTCGATTTTTCTCCCCCAATCCTGGCCAGTCGCCGTGTCCATTTTCACTCTCCACAGCTTTGCTATCGCTTCTTTCTCACAAAATCTTCCTAATACAACTATCTGCGGGCTCTGCTTCCCGCTGACATCGTTACTAAATGGCAACGCTAACTCAAACCCCCGCGCCGGACAGGTTCCAGTCTCATGTCGCATTCGACAACCTGCCGCTCGGCGAGGCCACTAAGAACAACACGCCATCGCTCACGTTGAATGTCAGGCACAACGGATATCAAGCCCAGAGGAGGTCGCGCACATTCATGGTTGGCGTAGACGAGCACGCCTATTCCGACTATGCCTTGCAATGGCTGCTCGACGAGCTTGTCGATGATGGCGACGAGATTGTGTGCGTGCGCGTCATTGAGAAGGAAGTGCGCACCAACGACAGGGCGTACCAAGATGAGGCTCAGAATGTTATGAAGTCGATTCTTAAGCGCAACGGCGCAAACCGAGCCATCAGTATTGTTTTGGAATACGCCTGCGGAAAACTGCACTCGACCTTCCAGAAGCTGGTGAGTGGCCACGCTGCAAGCTCCTGGCAAGTTATATCTGGAGCACAAAGCTGACGCATATTCATTCCAGATCCAAATCTACCAGCCCGCGATGCTCATCGTAGGTACTCGTGGCCGATCACTAGGAGGTCTCCAAGGCCTCGTCAACACTCGAAACTCCTTCTCCAAGTACTGTCTGCAGTACTCCCCGGTTCCCGTCGTCGTCGTTCGCCCGACCGAGAAGCGAGAGAAGAAGAAGAATAAGAGACAAAACGACTCGGAGCGACAGACATACGTCAAGATGCTGTCGGCAACGGGAGGCAAGCACGAGGCCGATAGCGAGCGCAGCAGCATGTACGAGGTCGAGATCAGGCATACACCGGACGAGGAGGCCCATCAGGTGGCGAAGGCACTTGGACTGCCTGCTTCTTTCGATCCCACCATTAAGCCAATCGACCCCAATTCGTTCTTACAGCCAAGAGGGTACAGCAACTTGTCGCAGACCACATCTGCAGCATCGGCCAAAGCACCGCCTAGCACGGCCGGCGATAGTGACGACGATGACGACGATGAGGAAGACGAATTTGAAGTCGTGTCCGGCGACCAGCTCATCAACTCGAACCAGAAGGAGAGACTCCACAAGATGGAGGTCGGCGAGGCTGCCGCTCTGCTCCGGGAGAATCGAAAGTCAAGTCTTGACTCTACTGGAAATGCAGAGGATGATGAGGATGACGAGTCGAAGGAGTCGGCCACTAGTAGCACCGGTTGATGATACGGATGGGAATGCCAGCGAATTGATACTGGTCTTCGGGGAATGAGGTCAAAAGACGTACAGGAATACATCATTTATGAAGAGGCGTTTTGGTTGCCAACGTGGGCAGTGAATTTTTGTTCGGGAGGATGCTTTGCGAAGGTCGCCCAAGATGACCAGGTCGCGTTCAAGCGTTTGGCGAAGGTCTCCTCCCTATGAAGAAGAAGCCCACGGGTAGATACCCAATAAAAGAGAGAAATGACCAGGTACCATTTCATGCTTCCCCATATCGTGACGCAATGTAGCACTGCTCAAGCGCCATCTCAACCAACCTGCATAAGATGCTACGGACAGCTCTCCATCGAGCTGCAGTGAGTGAGTCTTTCCTCGACGTCGATTGGCCACTTGCAGCAGCCCGGCGGGGCCTTGCGTGGCTTCACCCACCAAATGTGGCTGAAGCTCCAGCTAAGGCCAGGTCATCGTGGCTGGAGCAAACTCCGACAAAGGGTGACGAATACCATACCTTGTCCTCCCAACGCCCGTCTCAGCAACGGTTGTCCGAACAGATCGACAACATACCGCAGACAATGTCGACCCTAGCCTTGCGAATCCCGCGTTGAAATCTCACTCGAAACAACGAAAAAAATCATCGACACCCAGCGATGCTGCATCTGTCGCATTCCGAACACGAAGACGACCACTACCACCTCCACAGACACATGTCCCACGCCCATTCGATCCCGACAGCGCGCGAAAGCCCCGCCACAAGCCGCCCCAGATGCCCTGGTTCCGCTTCTTCTCGTCCTCCTGCGACGAGGACGCATGCGCGGCCGTGGATCCCAACGCCGCCCCCTCGACGCTCGGGCTGATATTCTCGCTGTCGCCCTTCCTCCTCACCTTCGCGGCCGTCGCGACGGTCGCCAACCGCTCCATCTTCCCGCGGCTCGCCCGCGTGCACGACGCGCACGACGGCGAGGACCACTACCTGCCCGCCCACGCGCCGGCGACCCTGCGGCAGGCGCACGCGGAGCACGGCCAGAAGAGCGCGCGGCGGAGGGTCGCGGCGGGGGTGTTCTGCGTGACGGTCGGGCTGGCGACGGTGCTGGGCGAGCTGATCCTGTGTGAGGTCTCGGACGTGGTTGGACCGCGGGCGCGGGAGGTCGGGTTAAGGGTGACGGTGCCGACGCTGCTGGTGCTGCTGGTCGGCGTGATCCCGTTCCTGGAGATCCAGAGCGTGGTGGCGGGGGCGGGGTGGAGTTTCCAGAGGGACGGGAGGGGCCGGGTCCCGAGGGTCGCGTGGGGGGTGCAGGGCGCCGTGTTTGCGGGGTGGTTGTTTGCATTCTGGAGCCTGGGGAGGATGGTCGGGCTGGAGAAGACGCCGGGGGGAGGGGTGTTGAGGGCGTGTCTGGAGCGGATCGGGGTGATTGGGATCTCGCTGATGGCGATGCTGAGCGGGTTCGCGGCGGTGTCGAGCCCATGGCACACGCTAGGCGCGGTAAATGACCGGCGCAAGAGGCCGGTGACGGAGACGGACATCACGCGGAAGGAGGCCGGGCTGGAGGCCACGAACGAGATGCTGATTACGAAGAGGCACCGGCTGCAGGCGCTTGAGCGGAAGGCGCGCGATGCGGCGGCGGCGGCGGCGAGCAGCTCGTCGTCGGGCGGGTTTATGGGCAAGATGCTGGGCGCCGTGAGGGGGATGAACGGCGACGAGGCGGAGATGAAGGCGCTGCGGCTGGAGATTGCCGGGCTCGAGACGATGGAGGCGAACCTGGGCGCGAGCCTGGGCATGATGCGCAGCCGGCGGGAGGCGGACGAGCGGGCCAAGACGGCATGGGGCAAGGTCCTCGCAGTGCCGCACTTTGTCTTCAGCCTCTACTGTCTGTACCGCATCCTTGCGACGCTGATGGCGACGCTGCGGCGGGCGTACTACCCGGCGGCGAGCTTCAGCTCATCCGACCCGATCAACCGCTTCTTGGGGCTGCTGGCGCGGCACTGGGACCCGAAGCTGGACCAGATCGCGTGGGCGCGGCAGATTTCGTTCTTGTTATCGGGGGTGATACTCGCGGCGAGCGCCAACAGCGTGCTGCAGACGTTCCGCCTCTTCAGCAAGTGGATGCCGGGGCTGCTGTACCAGGCGCAGGCGAACCTGGCGCTGGTGATCGGGCAGGTGGCGGCGGTGTACGTGATCAGCGCGGCTCTGCTACTGCGGAGCAACCTGCCGCGGGAGATGGGGAGCGCCGTCGGGGACGCGCTGGAGGGGGCGCTGGAGCCGCGGTTCGTGGACTGGTGGTTCGAGGGGTGGTTCCTGGGCAGCTGCGCGGTGACGGGGGTTGGCGTGTGGATTTCGAGGAAGATTGGGCGGGAGGAGTGGGATGATTTCGGGAGCGAGGAGATGGGGGCGAAGAGGATGTGAGGGCATGAGGGATGCTAGAATTGTCTTGATACTGGCTTTGTGAGGAGTTGGGCGTGTATTGTTAGCGATTAGGGATATCATGGGACCATTGTAAAGTATCGATGAATTTTTGTCATGATCATTTTGTCTTTGATATTGACGACTTGTTCAATTACATGCAGCATTCCCTCTGCCCATCTGACGCTCATCTCACAGGTCTACGCAGCCATCAAATCCACCAACTCAATAAGCCCCTCGTCCTCACGCTCTCCTCCTTCTCCTCCTTCCCCATATCCCTCCTCCAAGCCTTCTTCACCTCTTCCAACAATCCCTCCTTCGTAAACACATCCACCGCAACCGCCGCCAGCCCCTTACCCACCTTCAGACTAATCTCATACGCCTCCCTCGTCCCCGCCGCCGCCGCGAACTCGGGGTTATGCGGGCCCTGCCCGCCCTCCCCCGGCGGAATCGCAAAGCCCACACTCAGACTCGGCATTGCGTAGCTGATATCCCCCTGGTCCGTGCTCGCCATCGTCCGCCCGCGGATCTCGTCCACGTCCTCGTCCAGGGGAATCTTGCCCTTCCCGTCTCGTGAAGAGAGAGCGTTCCACGCGCGCGTGTAGCTGCGCCCCAAGGGCCGGTTGGGCACGTGGTCCTTGTAGCTCCCCGACTCGGTGACCTTCAGCTTCGCGCCGGTGGCGAGCGCGCCGGCCTCGAAACACCGCTGCACCTGCGCGCGCAGCTCCCCCAGGCGCGCCTGGCTGTCCGCGCGGACGACGAAGTCGCCGGCCGCGTAGGCGTGGATGATGTTCGGGCGCGCGCCGCCGTGCGTGATGTTGCCCTGGATGACGTCGCCGGGCATGGTCTGCTGGCGCAGCACGGAGAGCGCGGCGTAGGCGGTGATGAGGGCGTCGAGGGCGTTGATCCCGAGCCAGGGGTTCGCGGCGGCGTGGGCCTCGCGGCCGAAGTACTCGACGGAGAAGGAGGTGTAGGCGGAGGTGCGCATGAGGGACGTGTCGGCGACGATGCCCGGGTGCGAGATGAGGTTGAGGTCGACGGCGTGGGCGGCGTAGGCGCCGGCGCGGAGGAGGCGGATCTTGCCGCCGCCGCCTTCCTCGGCGGGGGTGCCGTAGAGGACGACCTTGCCTGGGAGGGAGGGGTGTTGGGAGAGGTAGAGGGCGGTGGCGAGGGCGGCGGAGACGGAGGCGGTTGCGATTAGGTTGTGGCCGCAGGCGTGGCCTATCCCGGGGAGGCAGTCTGGGAGGTGTTAGAGGTGGTGGATAGAGTGGGAGGGGGGTGGGGGTGTTTACCCATCTCGGCGTTGAAGGAGACTATGGGGCCTTTGCGGCCAGTGTCGTATACGGCTACCCAGGCGGTTTCCATGCCGTATGCGGAGGGGGTGACTTTCCAGCCGGGGCGGGAGCGCATGAAGGCTGTGAGGGTGTCGTGGGCGATGAACTCTTTGTAGCCTAGTTCGGGGTTGTCGTGGATTTTCTTGTTGACGGGCCAGAGGTCTTCGGCGAAGGAGTCTACGATGGCGGAGATTTCGTCGAGGGGTGTTGAGAAGGAGGCAGAGGTGGTGGATGGTTCGCAGTCTGAGTGGGAGATGAAGACGAAGTCGTCGTCGTCGTCTGCTTCGATGGTGTTTGATGAGATTGGAGGTGCTATTTTGAGATGGGTGCGGTTGCGGTGGGAATCTGAGGGCGCCATATTGAGGATGTGTGTGAGATTGGTGTGAGATGGGATGGCGAAAGATGAGAGGCGAAGTTGGTGATAAGAGCTGTGACACGACGCGAATGAGACGGGAGGCTGGTGATGTGAGGGAGGTAGCTATCTCGGTGGGGATGGTTCCCCGAGCGGAGGGGCTCCGACGCCGGCCGGTTATCTCCCGGGGTCCAGCTTGCGGGTGGCTTGCGATTGCAAGCTGCCATTTTAGGCTAGCGCTCTCGCTGCTTGTAGCGGGAGGTTTTAGAGCCCGTCTGTGCCGGTGCTGTTGAAGCACAACTCAGTGGACTTTCTTCTGGTTGAATCTGATGTGGTCGCCCGTTTCCAATTACGTCGTTTCGGGATGGATTGTTTACGTCGCGAATGACAAGTTTGCTGGTCATGTAACCGTCAAAAGTTCCCTTTCTGGAATACCCAATTGGCTGGTAAGTGTGCTGACGGTCGACCAGGGCCCATTACTGGCGTCGAGCATCTCCCAGGCGTCAGGGTTTCGCCAAGATGTTGAGTCTGCCCTTCGACGTTCAATGTCAACAAGTTGATAAATACGTATCTATCCTGTTGTAAATGACAATATCGCATCGATGCAGCCAAGAGCAAGGTTCTCTTTGTAAGACTAGTAATACGGTACTTTAGGAACTGTCGTGATAACCTCAAGTATCCGAGGCAGCCTCGCGCCCAGAGGAAGGTGCGAGGTGACCTACTTCCAACCTACTTATCCAGGCCGACAATATTCTGGCGCGTTAGTCTCTGTTCCTTAAAAGACCTCTTACGTTAGATACTAATTTAAAAAGAATTAAGCTGTTTTATTTATATAGATGCTATATATATATTATAGTTAGTTTATAACAGTTATAAGCTTAGCTTATATTATACCTCTAAACTACTATCTATAAAGCAAACTATAACTTTATTTAATCTATTTTATATTTATTATATTCTACTTTAACTCTTAAGCTCTATTTCTATATTTATCTTTAACTTATAATATACTTCTGATATAATAGCAACTATTAATCTTAATACTTTCTATAAGCTTACTTCTTATTATAATTTCTTAGCCTAATATATCACTTTTTAAGTAGAAGTAAAGGCTAAAGATGTCTAGAAATATATTAACCTAAATAATATCTCTAGTGCTTTATTTAATCTAAGTGAAATTAAAAATATACTTTTGCTTAACAACTAAATTCAAAAGGAAAACAAAAAGCAATATAAACACTATAAAATAAAGCAAGAAGCTTATAATAAAGTTATCACCTTATACACTCTTACTATTTTAAATATATAAAAAGCGCCTGCTGAAGGCAATATAACTAAAGATAAAAACCTTAAAGAAGAGGAATTTAAAGAAGCTACTAACAACCTACTACTACTAATACTAGTTATATCTACCTTTCTTACTAAGAGATCTATAAGCATTCTTAAGCTCTACACCTTATATCTCACTATATATACTGCCTATAAAGCAAAGCATATATATAAGGAATAAGCATATAAAGCTTTAAATAAATAGGTTAAAGATATTATTTTAGAAGAGATCTTCACCTCTACTTAAATAGAGCTTTTAGAGAAAGAAGACTACACTTTTTGCATTTTAATCTATATTCTAAAGTAATATTATGCTTTAAGCAACTTAAGCAACCTTACTATAATTTGCAAAGAATATACTGCAGTTTTAAATTAAGCAGCTTTTGCTATTAATCTTAATATTTAGATTAAAGACTTCTAAAGTATACTTCTTAAAGCCTCTCAGCATAAGCTGCTAAAAGTATAGAGAACCTTTATATTAAAAACTTTTCTCTAAGCAATTTAATGCTGCTTCACCTTATTTTAAGCTAATCTAAAGCTTATTAATATTATTAAGTGAGAACATTTTAATATTAAGATCTAAAGCATAAGTTAATATGTTGATATATTTAAAGACTTTTTCTATAAAGATATAATAGGAATTTAATTAAGAGGTTGCTCTAATAGAGTCTTTATAATACTAGCAGAACGTTTTGATAATATAATCTTTAGCAACCTCACTTCAGAAAAGCTTTTATAAAATAAGTTAGCAGCATATTATATATATAGAAAGAGCTATAAATAGACCTTATTTATATATAATTGCCTTAAGTTTGCTCTTATAGGCAAAAGGTTTTATATAAGCTTTAAAGAAGCTATATAGGTTTATACTAAAATTAATAAGCTAGAGTATTTTAAGCTTTATACTAAAATAGCTTGCTAAAGATAGCTTATTGCAAGGAACTTTAGCTTTCTTAAGCTTAGTAACAGTAAGAATCAGAATAAAAAGGAACTGCTTAAGAATAACTTAAGCAGAATAAAGAGGTTGCTTAGCACCTCTACTTCTAAGATAAACCTTTTAGCTAATATAGTAGCTTATATTATTACTGAAGATATTATTGCTGTAATTGCAATAGAGGAAGCAGAGGCCTTTGCATTAGAACCTAAACCTAATAGGGTCTATATAACTTACACTTAAGGCTTAAGAGTTCTTTTTAGCAGTATAGTATTAGATAACTGCAGCGCTCTCTACTTAGTGAATAATATCTCTCTTCTTAAGAAAGGCTTAGTTATTTATAAAATAAAGGGGTGAGTTAAAGCAAATATAACCTTATATTTTATTATAGCAAAAGGTATGAAAATCCTTTATAACATACTGAACAGAGTGAATAAGCTTTAAGACTTAATGCTTTGTAATATTATATTTATAGATAACTTCTATATTAATATTATCTCAAAATACTTACTGTAAAAGATAGGCATTTAGTATTTAAACTATAATACTACTCTTTATATAGAAGATTATAAGAATAGTATAGAAGTGAAGAAGCTTTTAAAAAAGAGTAATATCACTTTTATAAAATATTAACTTTATCTTTTATACCTATATTTTAAATATATTCTTTTTAGTAACACTTTAATTATAAATCTACTTACTCTTATAATAACTTATATAAAGTAATGCTCTTAAAAGCTTATATAAACTTATATTAATACTATAGAAATATAGCACTTTTGCTCTAGATATTTAAAACCTAAAGCGCTTAAGAAACTAGTTCTTAATGCTTAAGAGGTGAAGATCTAAGGAATATTACGCTTTAAATACTAATATTATATAACTATATATACAAAATAAGTAATATTGCAATATACCTTAGAATAAAAAGCAATACAACCTTTCTATAGAATCTTATAAGATCTATTTAACTACTTAATAAGTTTTAATATAAATAAATAGCTACTTATTATTAAAGATAAGTATATAGATTAACTCTTTATATTCTTATATATAGATAAGACCTAACAGTTAGTCTTTATTGCTATTTAAATATTTAAATGCTAGATATAGAGATAATATAGCCTTATGTTATATAAGATTAAATAAGACAGTAAGTATGCTGTAATTATAATAAATAAGATATTAGAATTCTAGATCTAAGCGTTAGATATAGAAATTGAAATTAAATAAGCATTTTTATATACTAAGGAGCTAAATAAAGGTGTAAAATAAGTAGGTTAAAAACTGATTATAAAGGCTATTATAATAATTAAAGCAGTAGGTTTTCTATTTATACTATAAGTTAAAGCAGTATAAGCTGCAATATTCTTCTATAATATAAGCTCTTATTAATACTGCAGCTAGCTTTTACTAATTTAAGTTAAAGAAGACTAGTTGAGAGACTATATTAAGTGCTGCAAACCTACTTATAAAGCAAACCTCTCAGTTGATTTTCACTTATAATAAAGAGAGGTCTATATATATAGCTGCAGAGCATACCTTCTTAAAAAAAAATATAAAGCAAATAAAAATAGATGCAACTTTAAAGTTATAATATAAAGGCATATTAGATATTTAGTAAAGTATATAGCAAACTTATATAACCTCTATAAAGTTTAAATATTCTCACTTTAAGAAGTTATTATTATACAAAATGTAATATTTAATAAAAAGATATTCTATTCAAAAGATAATATAAAGTTAGCAATTTAAAGTGAAGAAGCTTATATAATTGCTGATAAGATATAAGAACTAGCATCTCTAATGCCCTTTAAGCTATAGCTTTTAAGAGTATAAAATAAAGCTGAGATTATATTAATAATAGATAATAAAGCATTATTATTATACTTTTCTTTATTAAGAGAACTTCAACTAGTTAATAATAAGCAAAAGAGATAGCTGCTAACCTTTAAGTTAAATATAAACCTTGCTGATATGCATAAGATAATAAATTCTATGCTATTATTAACTTTTATTTATAAAAATAAAGTAATAGAAGAGATTTAAAATGCTAATAGAAATATAACTTCTGCTAAAGATATAATTTTAGATAAGATCTATATTTAAACTAATATTTTTCTTTTATATAATCTAAATATAGAGGATAATAATATATAACCACTCTTATAAAGCAACTTTTTTATTCAGCTAGTATAGCTATACTTAAAAACTAAAGAAGAGAGTGCTGCAAAAGAAGAATTAGAGCAGATATATAACTATATTAACTTAGGCTAACTTAAAATTACAAAGCTAAAGCAATCACTTTGCTTTAGAATATACTTTATATTTCTATATATAGAATAAAACTGGTATACCTTCTTTAAAATATATATATTAGAATAGCAAAAAGTAATTAAAGAGGTAGACTAAAGTTACTACCTGCTCTATTACTTTATCTTTACTTTTATTCACTAAGTGAAGCTTAAATATATTTCTATAGTATTAAGTAGAAAAATCTATATTAACTAGCTTATTAAGTTACTTAAGACTTAGAGAGATGTTTAATAAATGCTAGAACTGCTCTATTTATGCTTTATTAAAATGTGTAATATTAAAATTAATAAACTTAAAGAAATAGAAGTTTAAGAAGTTATAAATAATATAAAGACTAAAAATAAGCTAATACTTCTTAAGTAGGTGTTTATATATAAACTAAATTAATATAGATATTTTAACTGCTATAAGGCTAAAATCTATATCTAAAGCAACCTTTAAGAAAAGCATCTTTTAGAACAGATATATATTGCAACCTTTGCTTTAAAAACTTTTAAAATTATAATAGCTTTTGCAGCATAATTCAACCTTAAAATTCACTAATTTAATATTATTAATATATTCTTAAATGCTATATACAGGCTAAATAATCCTTCTATCACTTATTACTTACTAAACAGCTTTAAAGAAGATAGAAAAGTTATTAAACTTTAATACACTCTATATAGACTTCATAATATACTTCTACTTTAGTATAAAGAGTTCTTAAGCTTTCTTCTTTATCTTAAATTACACCTAATAAGTAAAGATTTATATCTCTTTTAAACTTATAATAAGAGAGTCTTTATACTCTTCTATATTGATAATATCCTCATTTTATATTATAAAAATTATATAAAAGAAGCTGAAAAAGTTATAAAAGAGATTAAAAAGAAATATAAGCTGAAAGACTAGAAATTAGCTAAATAATATCTAAAAATTAAAATCACTTGTAATTAAATAACATAGAGCATCTATTTTTTATATAATTAGTATATTAAATAAATCATAAAGAAGTTTGATCTTATTAACTTTAAAGTACTAACTATATCTTTCTTGCTTACCTTACTTAAAAAGTTTAATAGAAAAGCAAACCTATAGTAAGTCCTTTTATATTAAGAGAAGATTAAATTAATTCTCTATATTGCAATTATGATATAACTAGATGTTATATTTGCTTATGCTTTATTATTATAATTCCTAATAAACTTATCTCTAAAGCATTATTAAGCTGCAAACTAAGTAATCTAATATCTATACTATACTTAATACCTTGCAATTTGCTTCAGCATTTTAGGGGGTAATATAGCTTAAGTATTACTAATTATAAGCAATATATCTTTTGCTGATAATAAAGAGATATAAAGGTTATCTTAAGGTTTTATAATATCTCTCTTTAGAGGTTTAATCTAATAAAAAGCTGTGTGTTAAAGTATAATAACTATGTTGATAATAAAGGCAAAGCTTTTAAGCTTAGAGTATACTATAAAGGAGACTATAGCTTTTAAGCAGCTCTTTAGAGATCTTAAACTCAGCTTAAGAGATATATAAAAGATCTATTATAATAATTAGCAAATAATATAACTTATAATAAGCAAAAAAGAGTATATCTTAACTTACCTTTGCTATATAGATATCTAAAATATATAGCTTCACTAGAAATATACTAAGTAATTATTTTAAGTTATATATCTTTTAACTAATAAAATGCTAGCTGATAGTTTTATAAAAACCTTTTTCTATATAAAGTTTAAACAGTTTAAAGCATTTCTAAACCTCTAAGATATATTATAAGTAATAGCATAAAGCAAAAAAAAAAAATTAAGCAGCAAATAAGGCCTGCAAGCTAGGTATTTTTTAATTGAAAATAGCTTAATAGCTAGAAAGCATATAGCCCTCTTAAGAGCTTAAAACACTTATACCTTATAAAGCATATAGCGAAGTGATGCTATGCTTTATTTTTATCTAAAGAGAGCAGTTATATATTTATCTATTAAGATCTAATATATAGGCAGTAATTCCTCAGAGAGGTGCTTACTAATAAAGCTGTTAATAGTGTGGCAAATGCTAGCTGCTTAAGAGCTAGTAGTAATCACTTCAGAAGGCAGATTAGCATATAAATCACTAGAGACTAGCATATCCTCTATAGCAACCTTAACCTCTAGAGTAATAGCTAGCATAAGAAGAAGAGCTGTAAGATCAGCAGCTACTTTGCTACTACTTTTACTTTCAACTTTAGCCTTCTTTTAGGCTTTATTATAAGCATTAAAGGCCTTACAGAGCATAGTTCTCTAATAAGTGAAGACTTATAATATATAAGTTAATAAATAGTTAGTAAAGCAAAAGGTTATATAGTAGAATATATATTATCTATAAAATTGTCTTATATACTGCTAAGGAATTAGAGCCTCAGTTTGAAAATAGAGGCTAGCGTAAAGATATATACCTTTTTCTTCTCTTTATAAAGAGCATATTTACCTTTCTGCCTCAAACTAAGCATATATATACTAAGCAATATACCTAAGATAGCATTATATAAGTATAATAAATATATAATATTACTTAGTAGCAACAGCTGCTCTTCCTCTTAACCTTTAGCTTTTAAAGCCTCTGCTTCTACTTTAGAGTTAGTAAATAAAGTAATAAGTTAATAAGAAATAAAGATCTTAAATATATATTGCTTACAGCCTTACTACAGCTTACAAGAGGATAAAGGAATAAGAGTAGTAAGCTTTAAATTATACCCCTTTTTAGCTTCTTCACCTCTTATAAACTAGTTGCTTTTAATAAGCTTATTAGTCTTCAGCTCTATAAAACAACCTAAATTAGTAACTAAGTTATAAAAATA
Organism: Colletotrichum horii; assembly: GCA_027406005.1. NCBI lineage: Eukaryota > Fungi > Ascomycota > Sordariomycetes > Glomerellales > Glomerellaceae > Colletotrichum > Colletotrichum horii. The sequence continues at coordinate 1,711,408 of JANVYB010000001.1, read as the reverse complement.
ATAAAATAAAGCAAAGACTTTATAATGCTTTATAATAAGAAGAAGACTTAGAAGTAATAAAAACAGATGATAAGGCAACTTACTTTTAAGCTTAAGGCCTTTAAGCTTTAAGGCAGGCGCTAAAAGAATGCTGCTACCTTCTTCCTCTTGCCTCTCTCTCTTCTTATGCTTCTTGCTAGTGAGAGTAGCTCTCACTTTAGCTGTACTAGCTGTACGCTCAGCTTTAATCTTCTTAAGAGGTATCTAAATAATGCAGTTAGTATTAAAAACAGAATTATAAGCAAATAAAAGGGTGTTATAATTATAATATAAGTGTGTGCGCGCATGTGGAAGTGAGATAGGCAATATATATAGTTGTAGTGATAGTAATAAGAAAGGAAAATTAAGAGGCAGAGATAGTGTATAAGATATTATTATTACTGCTGCACTGCTGCTTTAACAGCTGCCTCAGCTGTTTATTTTAAGCTAATAAAAAGCCTTTATTTCTACTAAGCAAAGAAGTAGTATTAGTTACTGCTTTAGCATCTATAATATTAACTATAATAGAAGATATATAAAGAGAAAAATCTGCCTCTTTTATGCAATTTAATAATAAAGCTATAAAGTTATTTCTTTTATTAATTTCTTTTATTAATTACCTTTTTTTATATCTATTTATAGATCTAAAGTGTATATATAAAAATATAAGATAGTAGTTATATAGAATTAAAGTTTATAAGCTCTTTTAAGCTTAAGGGAATATATTATAATAACCTTAAGTATCTAAGGCAGCTTTACGCTTAGAGGAAGGTGTGAGGTGACCTACTTCCAACCTACTTATCTAGGCTGACAATATTCCGGCGCGTTAGTCTCTGTTCCTTAAAAGACCCCTCGCGTCAGATACTGATTTAAAAAGAATCAAGCCGTTTTATTCACACAGATGCCATATATACGTTATAGTTAGTTTACGACAGGAACGTTCTCAAGTAGGTACTTGATATGCTCATACTGGGGAAAACAGTGTATTCTGAATGTTACGTCCTCTCGATAAGTTAATTAATGTTGTTACTGTTAATCTCACAGGATCAGCTAGCTAGCTATAAGAAACTGATGTTTTGTCCGCTTAAATTATTCCCTCCGCGTTAATCCCTCGATAACCGAATCTCTGGTATCTATTCAAACATTACTCCCAGTCCTGTTCGACTTTCCAAGCATCGCTAGGTTTGAGTCCAGCTGCCCCAAAATCACATCCCCGGTGCCCCCATTTTTTGCGAAAAACTTCTCTCCCGGCTTCCGTCATCACATCTATCCCAGCCTGAAACCCAAGAGCATCGTAGGCATACGGCTCACGGGGGTCCCCTCCCCTCTGCCCCAGCTGCCATGTGTTCCGACCACGGTCTCCTTTCTTGTGAAGCAACATATCGTGGCTGATCTGGTGAAGCCTTCTAAATGACCTGAGAGCATCGGCGGCGGTCATCGTCTGTTTATCAGAACCTGGGGCCATGTTATCGGCCGTGTTGGCAGTTTCACCCCGGCTGGGCGGAGGGACGTCGCGTATTTTCGTCTCCTCGTGGCTACCTTGGGGGGTGTCCGGCGGCGGCGGATTCGGATCTGTGAAGCCAAATCCTTCAGGTATGTCGCGTTCGCGGTATAACACGCGCAAGTCGTCCAAAACAGACGCGACATCCTCGACGATGCCCGCCTTTTCCTCTTTGATGACCCAACCTGCCTCCTCGAGCCTCCAGTACATATCGCAGTCCGTCATATAGTACGGGATAAAAGTATCGAACCCACCAACGCTATCATAAGCGTGAGGATTTACTAAAGTTAAGTGATCGTACGCAAAAAAAGTTATGCCCCATTTTTGGTTAGAAATCGTACGGTTGAGCGTTTTTACAGCGAGATCGTAAATTGTTTGATATTCAGGCGTATTGATCGCACCCGAAACTCCTTCCATTCCTTCTTCGTAGGATAGCACGAACGAGTCCATGTGGCTCCAAAAAAAGTACGGCCACGACTTTTCTTTTGCTAAGAATACAAAGTAGTTCTGTAGCTGGGCGAAACTGAGTAGTATAGGCGTGCGTATTATGTTAACGTTAAGTATACTGAGTTGTGTATAGTTTAGAAAAAGAGGGTTTTGTAGTGATAACCGTCCTTTAGCGTTTGCATCGTGTACGCCGGTGTTTTCTAGTACAAAGATCTGATCTGCCGGCCAGCCAGCTGTAATATATCCCACCACTGTCTGCAGTAGTAGTGGCCAGCTGCGCGTAAAGCTGATCAGCAGCGGCGGGGCGACGGGCAGGCCGTATGTATGGTAAATATTAGGCTCCTTCGGCCGATTCCAAGACGGGACTGGCGGCGGATTCGTCTGCGAGAGAAGGGGAAAAGGATCTCTAACAGGCGGAGGGATCCACGTCGGCTGCGGTTTGTACTTTGGCTTCGGTATCGGTCTCGGTGCTGGTGTCTGTGCCGGTGCCGGATCCGTGGTTGTGACAGCTGGTAGTGTGCCGTTGTCGGTGTTGGTGCTGTTGATGGAAATGATGTCATCGGCAACGCTGGGAATAACGGTGTGGTCGAACTCGCGTTGGTAGAAGAAGAAGATGAAGGAAACTGCGAGCAGAATGTAGAGGGCAGGCAGTAGCTGTCTCGAGCGGAGTGCTGTCAATGAGAGCATTCGAGGTGCTGATACCCACGCCATTGCTGGATACCCCGTGGTGGGATGGCTACGGTATGATTGATGTTTGTGATGCTTGGATGAGTATGGGCGGATATGAGATCTTCTCCTGGAATTCGAAGCGACAATTGCAAGTTGTTCCCTGCTGGAGACTGCAGCAATGACTGGGAAGTCTTACACGTGCTGCTGCGCTGAACGACCTTTGTCGCCAAAGGCGACGCCAAATGGGCACAGAAAAGCTTAGTTGGAGTTTCCAAAGATTGAGGCAAAGTCGTATCGCGTTTGCAGGAGGAAAACCCCTCCTCTGTCTATGCTCACAAGGGGGGGATGGACAGGAGGCTTCGGGTATTTTTGATTATAAGGCTTTGGCTTCGTCAGGCATCTTTCCATTGTGCCATCGACTAACTAGGACAAGATCAGACCAAGTCGGACGCTGAACAGATTAAGTTGAAGACAACCATTGGCCGAGATGAAGTGGGAGGGAGGGACGCGTTTCTATGTATGGAGGTACACATGGCCACAAATGAGATGTTCCTCCAATCATCAAAAACCTCCCGCAGTTAAGGCAGCGTGCTGCCCTGTGGCTTCATGCATCGAATCCGGAAATCCTGTGCTGACGTGAGTGACAGCCTGCCTAATCGCCGGGGGCTGTATGCACAGAGGTGGGTGCTATTTGACAAGCCCTGCTAAGGATAGGACCAACAGACAAACGGGTTTCGGCCCCTTTGACAAATAGCGTACCCGTACAGAGTACATAGTAGTGTCTCGTTTCTGCCTTGGCTGAAAGCTGACTTGCCTCTGCTCAACCAGGCAAGTACTTAAAAAGCCAAGCCCGCCCTGGACCCCGATTCTCTACACTACAGGGACCATCTTCGTTGTTCCACCGCGAGCAATGTCAACATGTGGGTTCTTCACTCCAAAGGGAGGCGAAAGTCTCTCCAAAGGCGACAAATTTACTATCACATGGTCAGGTGGTCTTATACCTGATGTACCGTTTGTGAGCAATGTATGCACTTTTCGCCTCCAAATCAATATCCCACGACTTCAGAGAGTAGAAACAGTTCTCGGTAAGTTCACGCATATGAGAAATAAGTTGTTTGATCACGGCTTGTTCTTCCCAAGATTCCTACAACTTTACCTACGATACTCCGTCCTGGTATCCGTTAAGTTTAGGCTGCTTCGCTTCCGAAACGTAGATGGCGTATGACTGGACGATCCCGCAAGACCTTAACCTTACAAATTCCGATTTAACGCAATGTTCGTTAACATTTACCAACCTGACGTACGACGAGTCTCGTACCTATACAGAAACGTTCGACAGCAAACTGTTCTACATCAAAGCAGCAACAGCTACGACCTCTGGCACCGGACCCACCAACACGATAAGCACAACAAGTCCCACGCCGAGCCCTGGGTCCTCCCTTTAGACCGGTGCAAAAGCTGGCATTGGCGTTGGTGCTGCTTCTCTGGTATTATGTTGTGCTCTAGGCGCGTGGGTTTTCATAAAGAAGAGGAGCAAGAAGACCACCGTTATCTCCGATAGGCCTGTTGAAGAGCAAAACTCTGGTTACCAAAAGGCAGAAATGAACGCCAACGAAGCTCGGCAACGGGCGGAGTTGGATGCACAGCAAAGCGGGATGCATGCGGCTCAAGAACGTGACTCCCGGCCCAAGGCATTGGAAAGAGACCCCGTAGAGCTAATGGGATGAACGATATGCGTATAAAGGCCGTCTTAACGGTTGAGTTAGGTACTGGCCTAAGACTTCGCGTCCTTTCAACCCAGTTCGAATGTTTGATTGTCCGATTATATAATAGAGCAGCCGGTGCCTAAGCCAGTCTGTATTCTTACCCTGGTGTACAGCCTCACGTAGCCGCAAATCTTGGTCCCCTGATGACAGAAGCCTCTTTTATTTATCACGCCTTGTGGAGATAGACTGTTTACCAGGCGTTGCGCAACATCAGGTCGGTGAAAGATTCGGCCTTGTTAGATAATTGAGCGGCGCTTTTTATACTAGATCCTCTTAATTATGATCTGTAGGCACTCTTTAATGTTACGTGACCATCTTAAGGTCCCCAGAAGGTGTTGCAAACAAGTGTCAGCTATAATCTCTACCTATGGGAGCCATGTGCGATAGAGTGCTATAGTTTCATCTTGTCGTTAATGACAAGATCGCATCGATGCAGCCAAGAACGCGATCATTTCTGTCAGACCAATAAGCCTATATTGTATGTCATCAATCAGTACCTTAATATGCTCATATTGGGGAAAAGAGTGTATTAAAGATGCAGAGTCCTCCCAAAGAATCAATCGATGTCGTTATCTCGCACTTTTGTACGAGCTTCCTCTTCGACGCAGACCGAGACAAGGGCGCTTGGCTACATGCCAAACAATCGCACACTGCGGTAGTCATCTGTTTTGAATCAAGAAAAACATGCTTTCAGCCCCGCGGCTGGAACAGTGCCCAGACCGCGGAGCGTTTTTCATTGGCTCAAATGTCACCCTGGGTACGTTTACCGCCCTTTGTTACCGAACTGCACGACATGCGGTTAAGGGTGATGATCCCTGTTTTAGTGAGCTCATGCAGAATGGACGGCGCTGCAGGAGCCCCAAAGACGCCAATGCCGATGGAGAGACACACGTTTGCCTAATCGGGAAGTCAGAGGTATCTCGACGAGACATCGCGGGGCATCAGGCGGCAGCCCCAACACTTGGCGGGGGAAAGTTATAAAATGGATGTCGACTGCAATTCACGTTGGGTTGAGAGGGAAAGTTTTCTCGGACATCAGTAAAGACAGCAAGTCTTGATCCTTTCGCAGGAGGGCTGACATCTTCTCAACTTTTTAGTCCCCAAGAATCCCGCTCGTTCTCGTCGCTGGAAAAGATGCAGATCTTGGGGACGGTCTTGCGAAGTTTGGCACGGATGGAGACTAAACCGTACCCGCTAGACTTGGTCAAGGGGCTTGACAAGTAAGTCGGCATTTTTCGCCACCGTGGTTCTGTCTCTGACGATTATCAGATACTTCGACAGTCCGGAATACTCCGACGTCACGATACGATGTATCACGAGAGACTTTTACGCCCATCGCGTTGTGCTCGCCAGCCAGTCCAAATTCTTCGCAGAGGCATTCCCAGATAGCGATATCGACCCTGCCCTGCTGCTCGAGGGATCGACTGTTATGGGAAACGCGAACGCCCACCAAAATCCCGGCTACCAGCAAATCATCAATTTGCAAGATGAGAACCCACGAGTTGTGGAGAATGTGCTCTGCTTCATGTATCATGCCGACTATCGCGACACTCCCTGTCTTAACGTCACGCCTCCGCCGGCTGATCCTATCATGTTTAACATTCAGATGTCCGTGGCTGCGGACAAGTTTGAAGTGTCTTGTCTGAAGCGCTGCGCGGCAGAAAAGTTGAGGAACGCTTCTGAGAAACTCTGGAATACAGATGCCTTTTTCAAGGCAGTAGTGTATGCCTACTCGGAAAGCTCCGGGGTTGATGTCATGGCGCGAAGCGTTTTGGCTGAGGTGGCAGCGAGACATGCGTCTGATTTGAGTCAAATAGTAGCTTTCAGGGATCTGTTGGATAAGTTCCTGCAGTTCAACGTCGACTTTACCGAGGCGGTTGTCAAAACTGAACCAGACATGGGTCAAGGGATGTCGTGTATGTTTTGTGGGTTGGTTGGAGATGGCTGCAGATGCGCGAGTGGATGGTCTACTTAAGGATGGGGCACGTCTATTGAAATCAGATATTTTATTTGTCCCACGCTTTTATGTTGTCATGTATCTATCTCCAATAATTACATACCCGCAACCTTTTCCCCTCTCACATGAAACTCGATCATTCCTGTTTCGGAGAAATAAATCTCCCAATCTTGAAGTAGCTGGCTCATGATCTCTGGTTTTGATGCGGCCAAGTCTTTAGTTTCACCTGGATCACTCTCAATATCATAAAGCTCCCATACTCCAGGGCCATGAGGCGGAGGCAACAGCACAGCCTTATACGTGCCTCTTCGTATCGCTCGCATGCCGAAGAGTTCCCATCCAGCAACGTCCTCGCCCTCGCCATATACTTCCGATGCCCTGGAGCTAAGCATGGGAACCCAGGACTTCCCTCGAGGAGTGACTACTTCACGGCCGCGAAAAGTAGTGCCAGGATGTGACACACCGGCCAGGTCCAACATCGTAGGCAGGATGTCCATGACGTTAGTGTAGGAGTGGCTGATGCCTCCCTCCTTCTTCACGAGGGGAGGATACCGCAGGATACACGGGCATCGTATGCCGCCCTCGGTGGTAGAGCCTTTGAAACCACGCGACGGTGCCGTGGCCGCAAGAGCCCATTGCGGCCCATACATGATGAAGGAGTCGGCATTTCCCATGTTCTCATATGAGTTGTCATAGAATTGTCGAAGTGTCTCCTGGATGCCGAGTGAGCCCATGATGGGCATGGATTCCATGGTAGAACCCTCGGCACCGTTATCAGACATGAAGACGATGAAGGTGTTATCGAGCTCTTTACTGGCCTCGAGATGGTCGATGATGCGGCCGATATTGTCATCGAGCTTGTCCACCATGGCCGCATAGATCTCCATCGCTCGGGATGCTGTGGCTCTATCTTGCTCACTCTTCTCCTGCCATTCAACAGCCCCGGGAACATCTACAGGGGCTGGAATAATGTCTTCCGGGACGAGATGCAGTTTTTGAAGTTGGTGTAGACGTCGATCTCTGAGAGATTTTGGCCCATCGTCATACAAACCGCGATATTTGGCAATTTTCTCTCGTGGTGCTTGCAGTGGCCAGTGTGGTGCAGTGTATGCAAGATATCCAAAGAAGGGCTTCTGTTTTTCCTCTTCCGTGCGCTCATCCAAAAAGCCAAGCAGGCGGTCGGTGAAGTAGTCGCTCGAATAAAAGTCTCCAGGCAAGTCTTTGCTACGATCGATGAAGTTGTCGTTCTCCATCCAGAATCCAGAGCTCTTGATGAAAGGAGGAAGTCTTGCATCAAGCTGTGGCTCGTAGTTGTGGTGGTTCCCGGCGCCAGGGAGAAAGGCAAGACACTTGCTGAAACCACGGCTAGAGGGCGAAGTTTCGGCAGTCATGCCCAAATGCCACTTGCCCGAGCACAGAGTGAAGTGCCCGGCATCCTGAAGTATCTCGGGCAAAGCGGCAACGCGAAAGTTGAGGTAGCCTTCGTATCCTGGGTGTCCATCATATTTTTGTCGTGAACCCATCATGAACTCGGCCATCTGGCCCAGTCCAGCAATGTGATTATCTGTGCCAGATAGAAGCATGGATCTTGTGGGTGAGCATGCCGGGGCTGTATGGAAGTTTGTCATACGCAGACCATCCGTGGCAAGACGCTGCAGGGCTGGAGTGGATATTTCAGAGCCGTATGGCTCTGTATCGCTGAACCCCAGATCGTCGGCGACGATGACGAGAAAGTTGGGTCGTTTGGCTGGTTGCATGGCTGAAAGTCAAAAGAAAATATACCAATAGAATGATTAGTTGATCGTGTATAGTTCAACTTGTCAAAGAGACCTGGAAACTTAAATATGACGGTAAAGCGGCTTCATCACAGATTATCATGGCTATCGGACTAGACGAAACGCTTAGGTGCTTCACTGCTCGGCGGATCTAAGGGCTAGGTAGAGAGGCCCGAGCCGGTGCCGCGGCGGGAATGCCGAATGTGCGGGGTTACTCATAGCATGTATTGCCCCAAGACTCTTCTGGCAACTGAGTTGAAGTCCGTGTGCTCGCAGCCCACGCTCGGAATTTCCGACATCAATAGCATACTTGTTCAACGGCTGTCGGTGATGCTCAACCCTACCGACCAAGTGCCGAGTCGAACAGGTGGAGAAAATGGATGAATGGAGCTCGAGAACCACCGGCTTCCTTTCCCCAAAACCTGGGGTATGTGGGGGAAATCCCGAGCCACAATGATGTGATTCGGGACTTCTCTTCGAGATCAGTTGCAGCCTTTGGGCTCTTAAATATTCTAAATTCAGAGCCAATGATGCTTCTTTTTCTACCAGTCGCCTATTATCTTTCAGTTGAGCACCCAGCCCACTTACTCTGTCGTTTACTCAGATAAAAATTATGAGAGTGATCTGGCTTCCAGCCCGGCGGCTACCTTTCAGCCAGGAGGTCACATGGAGTATGGGACTGGTCTGCCTCATTCTCGGCCTGAACGTACTAAGCAACGGTTTCGATCTCTCTGTTTACAATACGATCCAGGCCATGGACTGTGAGTGAATACCGAACCTGCCAAGATTTATTAATTCCCTAGCCATCGACGAGGAGCTGGTCTTGACGTTTTGTTTGCGGTACAGCCTTTCAACATCGATTTGGGGACATCTGTGGTGCGAAAGGAATGTGCAGAATCAGTACCACGAGGCTTTCTCTACTGAACTCGATTCCCTTTATCGCCTACGCATTGGGCCTTCCCTTGGCCTCCACCATCGGCGAAACTTATGGGCGGCGAGCTGTCTACATCCTGATGAACCTCATTTGTATCGCGGGTGTGTGCGTGACGTACACCTCTCAGTCATTTGGTCAGGTACTCGCAGGTCGCTGTATTGTCCACATTTATACGGGGATGGAAAGCTGGCTTGTTCCACTATTCATCGCCGAGGTCGTCCCAGCAAAGATTCGGGGCATGCTTGTTTCCGGCTACATGATCGGACGCCTTCTCGGCACGATTATCATCAGCTGTGTATCGTTTACCACGTCAACATGGACGGGAGACTCATCCTGGAAGACGCCTGTCGTTGTGCTATTTTCTATTCCCAGTTTGATGATTCTTGTTACCGCATTCGTCCCGGAGTCGCCCCGCTGGCTATTGGTAAAGGAACAATACGAAGAGGCGCTCGTAAATCTCAAAGGCCTCAACGACGGCAGAGCTGGTTTTGACGGAGAAATTGAACTTGCTGTTATGAAGGCAAACCTCGAGCAACACACGGAGAAAGGTTCTTGGGCAGATCTCTTCCGTGGCACAGATCTTGTACGTTGCCTCACAATAATCTCTTTCGAACATCTTTTCCCCGCGGTTATTGAACTGTTGTAAGCTAACTAGAAGTAACTTTTATAGAGGCGGACTACCATTGCCTTGCTTCCGCCTTTCTTCTCCCAAGCGACTGGTCAAGCATTTGCCAATGTCTACGGCACAATATTTTATCAAAGCCTCGGTACCATAAACCCTTTCGTCCTCACTATCATCTCTCAATGTTTCGGACTGGTCGGGTCCCTGTCGTTTATGCTGTTGGTTGACCGATTTGGTCGCCGCTTCTTCTGGAAGTCGATGGTCCCATTGGGAGGCGTCTCGATGATGATTCTTGGCGGGTTGGGAACCATACGGAAACCGACTCAATCCGAGAAACTAGCTACGGCTTGTATGCTTTCACTATTCGGATTTTCATTTCTGGGCTCTCTTGCACAGCTGTAAGTTCCATTACTCGAAGTCCTCATGCGTTCATCATCCATTACCCCTTAATCTGTCGCGGCTCATTGTTCGAGCAAACCTATGACCAGACTTCAGTCATGACTAACCCGTTCGGTTGTCAGAGCCGCTATTACCCCCGCCGAAGTTCCTTCACCTCGTCTCCGTGGCAAAACTGCTATGATGGCGTGGACCGTGAACAACTTTGCCAACTTCATCGCCACCTTCACTTTGCCATACCTCATGAATCCTGGATATGGCAATCTCGGACCCAAAGTGGGTTTCATCTATGGGTCATTCAGTCTTATCAGCGTTGTCTGGGGCTTCTTCTACTTTCCCGAGCTGAAGGGCAGGACTCTCGACGAGGTCGACATGATGTTCCGCGCCAACGTACCTGCAAGAAAAACCAGTTGTAAGGCGATTTCTATTCAAGATAAGCAGCGTTAAATTTCGTGACTAATGATAATCACACAGCCTGGAAAAGCGAAGGTTATATTGAAGCACATAATCATGGGAAATTTGAGGACTCGTAGGTGGATAAGGTTCTATCAGTTTTGGGGACTCGCCGCGAAAGCAAACTGGAGAAAGTCAAAACTCGTGTGTCGAGAAATGCAAATTTTGTACAGGGGCATAAATAACAACACATTGCATTGCGATTCCTTTACGCGCCCTTTGAGTACCTTGAAGGAAGATACAAAAGGCTACTCATCAATGAGGCACTAAGTGACCAAGACAGACGAGGAGGTAAACACTCCGCAGGTTTCAATAAGAATGCACGTGTTTCAATCGTACTTTGTCATAGTATTCACGGCAACAATCAGTGTTCAACAATGGCATTTTATTCGCGAAAGTCTCTCCCGTAGCGGTTAATCTACTAAGTGCAAGTATGTTTGCAACGATCTGTCAAAGTGGAACGAACTTAAACATTAGGTGACACGCCGCAGGTGAATCTTTCGCTTCTCGCGCGTTTCCAAGTAATGTTCTGTTTAAGCGGGAATTTGACTCGCGGGGTGAGCTTTGTCATGATTTGTCGGAACCCAACCTCTGCCAATGACGGCCATCGCGTATTGTGAACGGTACTCGCCTTCAGGGAGCCGCAACTTCCTACACCGACAGCCATGACTGCCGTGAAAGGGTTGCTGTCAACGAATATCTGCATCCGTTTCTCGCGTTCCAGGTCCGTTGTGCCACGGGAACACCTCAAAACATCTGGGATGGACACTTACTGGGATTCCCCGCGCGCCGGCAAATCCGAGCAACCCAGCTAGTGCGGTAGATGTTTCTGTTCCATACAGACCAGCAGTCCAACATTTGGGGGACCCTATTCTTAGAACGCCAGGCGACGTCGCACCTCCTGCCTCACCCGGGGGCCTTGATGTAATGTTGTGTCACTGCAAGATCGTGCTTGAGAAGGGCCTTTTTCGCAAGTAAGCGAGCATCAAGCCCAAAGGCGAGAAGGTAGCCTGTAATCCTGAGTAATAGCTTGAGCTATGGATTTAGATAAATTTGTCGCTATCACGGCCCAACGGCGGTGAAATACGGCAGGCAGCTAGTCTGGGGTAATCTCCGATCCGGGGCAGATGACCGAGGCGCTTGACTTGACCGCCAGCCAGGTTGTGTTCCACTTCTATTAACCAATCGCACAATATCAATTGCAGCGGTCGCAGGGCCTTAAGGTCTTAACTCTAGCCATCACTGCCCTCAATTACAACGATCGCAATCCTTTATACTTATAACGGTTACAGAGCCTCAATTGCACCGATTGCAAGGCCTCAATTGATCGCTTGTGAGGCCTTAGCGGCGGTTTCAGGACTTGAGAAGAGATAAGCTAACTAATCAAACAACTAGAACCGTTACAGAAGTGGGACACAGCCCGGCTAGCCAAACTCTTATAAATACATCCAACACCCCGGCCGCTATTTCTCCATCTCTGTGATCAGGATGTCTCTCACCCCGCAATTCTCCATGTCTATCTACTAGCCTCTTGTTCATGATTTAGTCTCCGCTTGATAGGAGAAATGCTTAATTGAGCCTCGATCCCCATCACACATTTTGCGACCGAATAACATGGTCAATTATGGCCGGCCTTCGAGAGACTGTTTTCCTTGCAGGAAAAGAAAGCTGCGGGTAAGGAGACTCCTTCGCCACAGTGATGGCTCGGTGTCCACACATCCAACGAGCGCCGTGGTCTCCCGCTGACATCGCAAATTACGCAGTGCGACCTACGGACTGGAGGATGTAGCCAGTGCCACAGAGCAGGACTGGCTTGTTATGGGTACCGCAACTTGCACGAGCTCAACTTCCGAGACGAGACCTCCACCGTAACTCAAAAAGCGCTGGCCCGGCATCTCTCTACTCTTCCACCGGCAACCACCCCGCAACTCACAAGGGATCAGCAGGCCCGAGACGCCTTCCTAAGCCTCTACGTCGCCAAACTCTCCCATAGTTTCGACGCTCTCACGCCTCTCCTAGCCAAGCCCTCAGTCGCCGGACACCTGCATGCAAGTCTCGACGCTGCCAGCTTGGCCTTCATGTCTTTCCTCCAGCACGGGAAATCAGACCTGATCCAACTCGCAAACTTGCGATACTTGGGTGCTGTTCAAAGCCTACGCTTTGCGCTTAGCAACTCGCCGCATCCGATCGGAGACGATATTTTACAGTCGGCCCTTCTTCTCGACCTGTACGAAAAGTTTACCAATCATGATGCTCAACCGCCCGATTCATGGATGAGCCACGTCCGCGGGGCCCTCCGCATGGCCGAGTCTCGCCCACGCAAAGATTTCTCCAGCCCTGCCACCTGTCAGCTAGCCAACCGTGCCGCTACGACTGTAATCATCAGTTGCGGGACCGCTGGCATTCCGGTTCCGAATACTTTATCGTCTCTTCGCACAGACCTCAGTTGGTACTTGCGAAATGCAAAATGGAACTTCACAAGCATCGTGGCGAGCCTCGTTGACCTTCGGGCTGACATGCGGAGGATCACCTTACGCTCTAATTGCTCTGTTAGCCATCTTCAGAGAGCAAGGGAGCTGGATGGACAGCTTGCGTTTGTCGAGAGCCAAACGATGCGATCATGGAAACCCGAGCGCGTATTCACGACTACCGACGATCCGCTTGTTTTTGGCCGCTTCTACGACATTTATTCAAGCCATTACGCGACTCAAGTGTCAAACGCCATCCGGATGATGCGGCTGGAGGTGTCTGATATCATCCGCAGACTTGATCCCGAGGAGCAGCCCGGCCCGCGCAGCCAGCTTTCCAGCACCATTAGCAAGAAGACGGAGGAGATCTGCGCCGCCGTACCGCAATTTTTGTTGCCGGAAGCTCGAGCGGGTAATACACACCCGTTATCGCCACTGCAGACGCTGCAGTGCTGTACAATGCTGCCAGCTCTCTACATATCCGCTCGACTTACGAGACACCTTCACATGCGGGACTTTATTCTGCGTTGCATGAGTCATATGGCGGAGAATGGTGTCAAGGCGGCCCGGGACGTCGCCAACCTGCTTGAATCAACGTCGGAATTGGACATCTGGGCTGTCTATGCCATCATCGGCAGCAACGCCCTCACTCCGTGAAACGAAAATGTACAACTGGGACGATTGAAATTGTCACGTGGTCTTTGGCGAACAAATGATTTTTCATTCCAGTCGGTTCCGTCCGTCCTGCCCTCAGGATACATGCTTTTATCCCACGGCAGAGCACACCAGATCACAACTCGAAGTGGGACAGCATAAGACCAGACAAGCTCTCAAACTGATCTCGCCGCTCTTTCAAAGTCCTTAGGAAGGAGTCCTCTGGGCCAATAGCTCCGACGACAATGTGGTCTGTTCCCGACACGATTTGCGGCCACGACTTCGAAACGAACTCGGCTACCGGAATCCCCATGGCACGGCCTCGATCCGGACCCATATAGTCATGGAGCTCAGCTATGAGAATGCTTAGCCAGTTGTCCTCGAAATACGATATGGTGGGCCGAAGCTCAGCCTTATGCAACTTACTCTGGACGGCCGGAGGCCACATTTCCACGATCTTGGTGCTGGACCCTGCATTCTGACGACGTAGGCAATGAACGTAGGCTGTCAATGCGGCCTTCGAGGCGGAGTACGCGGGCATGATGACCGCCGGGATCTGGGCAAGGAGAGTTCCTGTGATGATCACCGCTGTAGGGAATGGCTTCTTCTGGAGATGCGGAAGAAACTTGATGGATAGATCCACGATCCTGTTGAAGTTTGTGTTCATCTCTTCGTGAAAAGCATCAAGGTCGACCTCCTCTGGCCTCGATAAACGAATCTGGCTTTGTGTACCCGAGTTAAGGAAGACACAGTCCAGGTCTGGGTACGCTTTCACGATACTTGGGCGCAGTTAGTCTCTCTGGATGGCTCTTCCCATATTATGTGTTGTTGTTAATCGAATGTAGGGGAAACTTTACCTGGTGACGAAATCATCCAGACCATCTCTATCAGTAACATCATACTTGACGCAGCTTGCTTTGTCGGGGCCGTGCTTCTGAACAAAAGCATCCAGCCGGTCTTGCCGCCGTCCAACGGCGATAACCTTTGCACCCTCGGCGATGAATTTGTCGGCCAACGCACTACCTATCCCGGAGGTAGCGCCGACGAGGAGAACGCGATTGTAGGGAGAAGACATGACAAGGATGTAACTATGTGGATGTGGTGGGTAGCCAGCCTTCAAATATTGCCTGGAGTGAGAATGAAATGAAGCAGAATGATACCACCGTCAAGTCATGGTGGCTAGGCTTTTAAATACTTTTCTAGAGTCCGGCTCCGGGAAGACAAAAGCGTGAGATATGATCAGTTATCTCCGACGCCGAATATGTCATGATCAAACTTCGGGACGCTGGCTCCCCATACGACTGGCTGTTCGCATTCTTTCGAAAATGTCTACATCGTAAGTGTTGCTCATGGGGTTCGGATTTAACGTAGGTTAGCTAGCCCCTCACGTCGATTGGTACTAGTACTATACCCCATATGCCAAATCGGGCTAGCTTTCCGGTGGCTTCGGGTCTCGCTGTTCGGCCCGCCGGGCGCAATGAGACGACAGACTGGATCCACATCAGGCATGGCCATTCGTCCTCAATGCGATGAACGAGGGGACTGTTTACTTATGTCAGGGGTGTGTACTCCATTCAGCTGGAGAATTCGGGCATCTGAGCGGGATTTACGGTACGAGCATGGCAAAACCTCAACGCAGAGAGCTACATGCTAGTAGTATATTTATATTATAACAGCTTCATATATACTAAATAAATCTCACTAAATTATTACTTATTAATTTAGAATTCTTTTTAAGAAATATTATAAACAATTAGTAAAATAGATCTTTATATGTTTTGTTTGTCTGTATAATTAAAAAAAGAATTCTAACTGATATCTAATATTTATCCTATTAAGGGCGGAAAATAGCTTAAGTAGGGCTTCAAAGTAGCTGCAGGGGTAGTTGACTAATCGCATAATTCGACTTATAACTGACTCTAAACGAGGTATATTGCTAACAGGAGTGGCTATACCTTTCTGCTGTATAAAAAATCTAGCAAGTAATGCTGATGTTTAGGCGTTCTTATTATGCTACTTTGCCTAGCAGTCGCCTGTATAGCAGAAAGGTAGGTTGCATTTAATGCAACTTTAGCATATATAATGCTGTTCCTAGCTACTATTTCTATTAATCTGCCTTAATATAGTCCTTCTAAAACGCTTTATATATGCCTAGCAGCATTATTCCTTTTTATATTATCTATAGTTATATAAAATTGCCTCTATAATTTAGATATTTCTAGAGTATTATTTTCTGATAGCTATAGATTTAAATTTAGCTATAAGTTATTTATAAAGCTTTTATTAGAAAGCTGCAGAAGGCTTTTTATACTTAAGGTTTAAAGCCTTATAGAGTAAGTAGGTAT
The DNA here is from genome assembly GCA_027406005.1 of Colletotrichum horii. Classification (NCBI taxonomy): domain Eukaryota; kingdom Fungi; phylum Ascomycota; class Sordariomycetes; order Glomerellales; family Glomerellaceae; genus Colletotrichum; species Colletotrichum horii. Next base: position 1,695,403 of record JANVYB010000001.1, on the reverse strand, counting down.
TAATAAGTATAACTTTTATAAGTATGAAATAGTTAGTAGATATAACGCTAGAAGTGCTCTATAGACCTTTACTAACTTAGTAAGTAATTAAAAGCTATAGGCTGCTAGCTGCTGTAATAGTAATATTATTTAGTAATATTAGTGCAGTTAGCTTTATATTAGTTGCTAATATTAATGCTGTTTATACTATAGTTATAGTTATTAATAATCTCTAGTATTAATAGATGCTAATAAAGCATTATAGCTAGCTTGCAACCTTTCTTAGATAACTGTAAACTCTGAAAGTCCCCTATATCAATAGATATAAAAGAGATCTTAAAAGAGATATATATTGTTCTTACTGAAGTTAATATAGCGTTAGGTTATTTATATACTTATAGAGTGGTAATTTCCTTGCTGTTAAATATACTGCTGATCAAAAGTATAACTATATTATCTTTAAATGCAAACTAGTAGGTAAGGCTATCTAGCGTTAAGTAGGCAAAAAGCTAGCTTTATAGCATAAAGTTGCTCTTTTTATTACTAGCTTATAGCTGCTTAAGTAGCCTAATAATCTTAGAACTTAGCTAAATAGTATTAATAGTAGTAATAAGTAGCTGTAGTTAATATAAGTAGCATATAAAGTTAACAGTAGTGAATAAGTTATTAATAAAAATATAGTAGTAAGCAATAATACTTTCTAGCTAGAGGAAGGTAGGCATAGATAGGCGCTATATAAGGGCGATAATAACAGCTTAAGTAGGCGCTAACTGCTTAGGCATATAGGGCTTTTAAGGCACTAGCTTATTAGCAAGGCATGCGAAGCCTTATACTGCCTCTACTACAGCTTAAACTAGCAGAAGGTGTAGAGGTAGGATGTTAACGCTAAGAGGTCCTTTTTTAGCAGCAATAATCTTAGAGGTTAACGAGGGATTAGTATGCATATAAGGTATTTAAGCTAGGAAGTAGCCCTACTAGGCAGCTACTTATAACTTAAACCTAACTTTAATAAGCTTTTTTAGCATCTTAATAACATTATAAGAACATCTTTAAAAGCATACTATACACTTATCAACAGCAATAATAGAGCTGGAGTTCTAAAGTGAGAGAGATATCTGTTAGATTTTATCTGATTATAGTTAAATCTTATTCTAAATGCTAACAGAAAGTGTAGATATATTAAGGTCTTATAGGCAAAAGTTATAATAGAAACTAATAAAATAATCTCTTAAGATATAGTTAGTAAGATTATAATATAGCGTCTATAGCGCTATTAATTAGTAATAATCTTACTGAGCAGTAAGGTGTATTAATAAGTAGATTAAATAGATAAAAAAGATATAAACCTCAGCAGAGCTAATAATAAATAACTTATTAAGGCATAACACCTTTCTTTTAGGCTTTTAATAAGAGCTGCTAGCATTAACTTAACACTAAAAATACTGCTAATTAGTCTATTTTGCCTAGTTAGCAATAAAGTTAATAAGCATAAAATATAAGAAAATATTAAAAGCTAACTTACTGTTAAGATATATAAGGATTGCAGTATAGTTAGCAAGGTGTAACTTGCGAAAAGAGAGGTAATAATACACCTCTAGTATGCTGCTGTTAAGCCACACCTTTAGCTACTACTATAGCGTTAATTTGAGGCTAAAGTTATTCTTATGCAACAGTACTAACCTTAAGAGGAGCTATAAGGCTAGCTATAAGGCTAGCTGTAATAGAGGCTGTAATACTAATATTAACTGCAAAAAATCCTAATTTAAGCAAAAATTAGCTATAGAAATAATAGAAGCACTAAAAAAAAGCACTTACTATTATCTTTATTATTAGAAACCTCTTTTATAAGGTTTAGTTTATTATTAGAAGCCTTATTATTATTATTATAGCTAAGTAGAAGAGGTAAGTTAAAGAGGGTGTTATTTAGAGTAAATAGAAGATAAGAGCTAAAGTAGTTGAGGTTAAGTTGCAAAAAAAAACTTATTGCAGTTAATTAATATGCTAGCTAAAATCTAATGCATTTAATTAGCTAGAAAGTTATTAAGTAGGGCGAAAAAGACTAGCATAGTTAATCAAAGAGATTATAGCTTAAGCTGTAAAATACTTCCTTTTTGCCTCTACAGTTAATTAAAAATTCAACTACAATCAGTAAATAAAAAAGAAGAGCAGAAAAATGATTGCTATATTAATCTATATATAAATATTGCTTTTTTTTCATTAGACGATTTATAGCTGATTATTGCAAGAGTTTCAAAAAATTCCAGAATCACTCTAACCCCCTACAAGTGGCCAAAAGTCACAAAAAAAGGTACATTTGAGCCATTTTCCGCCCTTAATAGGATAAGTTTATTATACATTCTTTGCCTTACAATCTCTAACAATACAATTTGAAATTTAATACAATAAGATTCCTACCAGATTAAGACCTCCTTGATCTGAAGACTCTCTTCACTCAGCTGTCGTATTATCAGCAGCACGGACTTCCGCAGACACAAGTCGGCTGCGTGTTGCAATTATACGCGACGTCTGCGCCAGCGTGCTCGGGCTAAGGACCTCGAAGACGGAGATTTCACTCTCGAGCTCGCGGAATACGCGGTTGCGCACCTCGACGGCCTTGAAGGAGTCCACTGTGGTGATGGTGTCAGATTCGCTGCATTGGAGAATAGTGGTACCAGAATCGGGAGAAGGGGAAAGGAGTTTGGAGTTGACTCACCTCCAATGTCATACAATGGGCTCTCGTCACTGATATCACCAGGCTGTATCCCAAGGCCAGGTGCCAGCAGCGCCTTGAGCGCCTCTTGCACAACATGCGCCGCCTCTTCGAGAGACGTGGCCGAGCGCAAGCTCTCGGCGACACTGGGTCCAGCTGCACCGGGGCCACTGTCGTCCACGGCACGAGCGACAGCCACGCGGTGCACGAACTTGGCGTCGCCAGCCCAGGTATCGACCCCATCGGGACGCAGCGAGTCGGTCATGCAGAACACAAACTGGGGCGGCACGGGCTCGCCGTTGGCAGTGGTGCCCCTGATGGCAGCGATGATGCCGCGGGTGAGCTCGTCGAGGTCGGTGCTCACGCTGGCAATGTGGGTGAAGCGGGCGAGGTAGTCGGTCATGTGGGTGCCGTCGACGGTGTGGTCTGTGTCGCGCACGAGGCCGGCGTTGATGGACGTTGCTGCGAGCCCGCGCGCGCGGCGGAAGCGGGCCAGAGTGTCCATGTAGGAGTTGCCCGCGGCGTAGTTGGACTGTGCGATGTTGCCGATGATGGAGACGACCGAGGACAGCATGACGAAGAAGTCGAGGTCGGCGGGGAGGGCGGCGTGCAGGTTCCAGGTACCACTGACCTTGGGCGCTAAGGAGGTGCGCCACTGCGTGTAGTTCATCTTGGGGAAGAGACTGTCCTGGAGGTCCATGGCACATTGGATCAGACCCTTGATGGGGCGCCCCAGCTTGGTGATCTGGGCGACAACGTCGCTGACCGCATCCGCCGAACCGATGTCGCACGCGAAGATGGCGACTTGGCACCCATGAGACTCCATGGCCGCCAGGCGGTCCTCGTGGCGAGCGCGGTTACCGGAGCGCGAGAGGAAGCACAAGTGCTTGGCTCCGTGAGCGACGAGCAGGTCGCCGATGCGCAAGCCCAGCTGGCCCAGGCCTCCGGCAAGGATGAACGTGGCGCTGCCGTCCAGCTGCAGAGGCGGAGGCGGAGCAGGCGCCAGGGGCACAACCGCGTGGGCGGCAAACTCGACAGACAGGATGCCGGAGCTCGTGGGCTTCTCCAGCCAGGCCCGTGCCGCCGGCAGCTCGGCGACGCTCAGGGTCGTCACGGCCGGCCCCGCAGCCGAGAGGAGACCGGCCGGGTCCGCGAGGGGCACCGCCGCCTCGGACAGCAGCTGCGCCGCAAGGGCCGGCCGCTGGCGGAGCACCTGCATCGGGTCGACGGCCGCTACCTGCACGTTGCTGCGGACGGCAAGCGGTGCTGTAGCAGCGCCGCTGCGGGAGCCGACCAGGATGACACGCGCAAAGTCGGAAAGGCTCGTCGTCAGCATGCTGACAAGTACAGGACCTTGGCTGGCCGACGCGACCACGACGTCCACGCCGCCTCCGCCGACCTTGCTTGCGAGTACAGTATCGAGCGAGGAAAGGTCACTCGCACCTCGCAGCACCACGACGGCCTCGTCCTCAAGCCCGAAGCGCTTCAAGAGGCGCGCTTTGTCCTCCAGTGTACCAACCGTGGTGAAGACTCTGGCACCGGCGCGGCGAGCGGCGTACAGCAGAGCCTGCCCAAGACCGGTCGAGCCATCCTCGATCAGCACCACATCGTCCCGCTCTACGCGGGAGACATGCCTCGCGACGTACAGGGCTGTCATGTGCAGCCAAGCCTCTGTCGCTGCCGCAGCGCTGTCGAGGACATCGGGGCACCGCAACACAAGGCTGCGATCCCGGCGCACTATTGTGTGGCAGCCGGTATTGCCACCGCCAACGGCGAGAACGCGGTCGCCAATCCTGAGCCCCGTTGAGTTATAACCCGCACGGGTAATGACACCCGTGACGAAGGTGCCTTCGAGCAGCGCCTCTGTGGCAGCCTCGGGGCCAAGCTGGTCACAGTCCACAGACAGGTGTGACACGCGGATCGCCACCTCCTCAGAGCTGAGAGGGTCCTCGGCATTTGTGCCGTCAGTCGTCCAGACCAGACCGCTGCCAGTTTCTGTCAGACGGAGTGAGGGGTGCCTCGCAAGAGATGTAGAGATGGCTGGAGCCGTGCCTTCACTTAACGCCACCTCCTCGTCCATACCAGGCGCAGTCACGACACGTGGGAGCAGGATGTGGCCGTCCCGTTCTCCAAACTCCAAGTCCGCTGCAGTCTCGGTGTCCGATGAAGGCTGGCAAGTGCGCAACCAGGTGCTGACGACCAACTTGGCACCCCCAGGGGCAGTGAGGTCAAACCCAGGCGATAGGTCCAGGTGAGCAAGCTTGAGCTGGGCATATTCGTTGCGCAGGACGCGAAAGAGTCCAGGGGCGGTGGCGCTGCGTAGTCCGTCCTCGGATGGCTGGTCACCCAGGCCAGATTTGGTGATCCAGAAAATATGCGAGGCGCCAGCGACAAGCTGCTGGAACTGCTCAAAGTGCGTGCTGGTCCAGTCGTTGATGACTTGTCCGCACAGGTCTAGCAGCGAGATCACCGGCTTGCTGCCTGCGACCTGGGGTATTTCCTTCAAGTGTACAAACTCAACCTGGACACCGAGGCTATGCAGTTCGGATCGGATGATGGCCGCTACGCTATCGTTTGTGTCCGCTGTCACGCTGTCGGGAACAAGGAGTGAGACCGCCGCAGGTGCTTGCACAGACGTCTGGCTCAAACCAGCGATTATGAGGGTCTGTTCCGCATCAAGCGAAATCTCCGTACTCTGGAAGCTGGCGGGGAGCTTGAGAGATGTCTGAGACCCATTTGTAAGGCCGCCTGGAGTGGCAGCTTGCCAGATGAGAAGCCTGCCGTTCGGGTGCAGTATGTGACTCAACTCCTCGGTGTTGACAGATCCGCTACCACCCACGATGATCACATCGTACTTGGCCAGATCAGCCTCGGGCCCTTCGGCGGTTGGATATTGAAATGGTTGTAGGCCAGGCGGCTGAGAGCTTTGCGCTACAGCAGCGCTTATGCGCCTGTAGGCGTATGAGGGCTCTGTAGCTATATAACTTAATAAGTGTAAAGCTTATAATCTTTGAAAATAAAGGAAAAGACGCTTTATATATTTTGCAGATCTAAAGCAAAAAAAGCAGTATAAAAAGCTTAAAAAGTTGCTAAAAAAAAGTAAATTAATTAATTTTTATTTTTTAAAAATATAAAAGTTAATAATAATATTTAAGCTAATTTCTATTATATTAAAGCTTAATAATTTTAATTTTTAAATATTAAAAATATTAAAAAATTCTATAAGCTTATTAAATCTTATTTTAATTATTTTTAATTATTTTTCTTTTTATTTTTTAAATTAAAAAATAATTCTTTATATTTTTATAATTATTTAAGAGAATTATAAATTATTAATATAATTTATAATATTTATTTTTTTAATTTTAAATTTTTTTATAGCTTTTTTATAAATAGTATTTTATTTAAATTTAAGCTTATAATATATCTATTTTTTTTTAATAAGCTTAAAAAGCTTATAAATATAAAAGTTAGCTAATATATAAGCTTTTATTTAAACTTAAAAGTTAATATATTAATTAATATATATAGCTTAATTAACTGCTATAAGCTTTAATATAAATTATTTTAAAAGTTAAATAAAATATTATTGAGTAATAATAAAGCTTTATATAAAAATAGAAGATAAATATAGTAATAAAGTTAGGTTTTAGTTTAAGCAAAAAGTTTTTATTAAAGCTTTAGAAATATTATATCTTTTTAAAATTTTAAAAATAATATTTCAATAAGATAATAGAAATAAATTAGCTAGCAAAAATATAAACAATTTAAATATAAACAGCAGCTTAAAAGTTACTAAAAGCAAAATAGAATTTTAATTTAATAACAGCTAAATAGTATTATTTTTCTCTATTTTATTAAAAAAGTTATTAATTATTTTAATTACTAAATAGAATAATAGATTTTTATAGATTAAATTATATTTATAAAACTTAATAGTAATTTATAATATATATTTGCTTACTAATAGTAATAAATATTTATAATAATAATTTCTATTAGCAGTAATAAAATTATTAAAGTAGAGATTAAAAAGTCTTTTTATAATAAAATAATAAGCTTATTTAATATAATAAACTTTATAACTATAGTTATTTATTTATTAAATAGAGTTAACTATTTAGATATATTATATTAAAATAGCAATAAGCTTATTAGATATTTAAAATACTTAATACTAATTATAAAAGTTATTAATAGCATTTATAAAATCTTTATTACTTTTATATTTAAAACTTAAGTTTATAAAATAACTTTTGCTATTAGTTTAATTTATAATTAAGCTAATAAAATAGTTTTAATAGATTTAAAGAAAATATATTACTATATCAGCTTCTTATAAGCTGCTTTTATATTTAAATATAAAAAAGCTTATATTAATATCTTTTTCTTCTTTTTATTTAGCATTTTATAATATAAAGTCTAATAAATAGATTTAAACTTTATAATAAATATTCTTTATAGCAAACTAAACTAATATAATAAGTTATTTAATCTAAAAGAAATTACTTATATATAAACTGCTTTAAGTATTATAGATATTAGTAAGTATTATAAGAAATAAGTTAAAATTTTATTTAGCTTATCTTCTAAAATTATTAAACTTAGCAGTAAATTAAGTTTATAAAGATCTCTTAAAATTAGAATTTAAGTTACTATAATATTATATAGCTTAATAAAGCTTAATATCTTTAAGCTGCAAAATATTAATAGGTTTATAAAGTTATATAAGCTTTTCTATAATAAACTTAAAAACAAATTAAGTCTATAAATAACTACTTTCAGAAAAATATAATAATTATAAAGCTGTTTTTTTTCTTTTATACTGCTATAGTAAGTACTTTATATAAGAAATATTAAACTTCTATTTTCTTACTACTTTAAGTTTGCTAATAACCTTTTTTTATATATCTTTATACTAAATAGTATAGCTGCTTTAAAGAGGTTTTAAAAGCTTATTTACTAATATAAAGCTAATAATAGAAAGTTATATTATATTTAAGCTTATTTCTAATAACTTTAAAGTTTTTATTATATAGATATAATCTTTTAAATATTTATTATATAGCTTATTAAATCTCTTAGTTATTTACAAAATAAATAAACTACTTAATATTTATAAAAGTTTCAGTTTATCTTTAATTATTTAAAGCTTATATCTCTTATATTTATATTTAGTTAGCATTTTATTAAACTCAGCTATAATATATTATACTTAATCTGTTAGTATATCTTTAATTATTCTATTTAAACTATTTAAGTTGCTAAAATTATTAAAATATCTAAAATAGTTTAATAAGATTACTCTAAAGCTTTATACTATATTAACTTATAAAATATCTAAAATAGTAAGTTATTAGAATAAACTTACTAAATATATAGAAAACTACTAAAAAAGTATTTTATGCTGTTAGCAATTATAATAAGCTTATTTTTAGCTTTTCTATTTACTTAAAAGTTATTATATATAAATATTCACTTTGTTAAAGTGTTTAATAGTATATCAGCTTAAACTTAGTCTGCCTTATTATCTAATATATTAAAGCAGCTAGCAAAGAGAATAAAGCAGTATTATTATATATTCTTAATAATTTGTTAATTTAATTCTATAAATATATTAATTATTTTTAAAACTAACCTAATTTATTAACTAATATAATATATAACTATAGCAAAACTTTTTGCAATATTACCTAAAGTTAAAAAGGTTTTTATAAAGATAATGCTTTAAAGGTTATAGATGCTTATAACACTTCTAAGCTTCTTTCTATCTATCTATAAATATTTTAGTAGAACTATAGCTGCTCTCTATCTGTTTAAAAAAGCTTATTATAATTTAATCTCTCTCTCTTATAGCTATATAGATACTAAAGCTTAACTTTTATTGCTTAAATTTAAAATATTATATAGGTTTATAAATATTAACTAAGTAGTAATTCTTTTAATATATATAATTAATTTATTGCTCTTATAGTTAACTTAAAAGTGTAATTAAGCAGAAGTTTTAAGTTTATTCTTTAACTGCTAGAGTTGCTAAAGCTTATAGGTTATAATATGGTTATTTATAAAAGTTTCTTTTTAGATAGATTTCTTATTAATTAGATTAAATAAAAGTGAAGTTATAGTAAGTTTTAAAAAAAGTATAGTAAATAGTTTATAGATATAACTTATAAAGATAGAAAGTATAATAAATAAATAAAAAAGTAATTTATTAGTAGTAAATAAGAATAGTATTAATATATAACTTAATAAAAGTTATAAAGAAAAAGAAGTGAAAGTAGATATAAGTAATATAGTTGTTATATAATAATAGTTTGCAGATATAAATAGTAATTATTATAATTATTTATTTGAAGTTTAAAAGCAAGAGGTTAGAAGTAAATAAGTAGTAATTTATAGATATAAGCAGATAGCTGTAATTACTTCTATACTTAAAGATAAAATGAAAAACAGCTGCTAAATAGGTTATTTAAGCTTAAAATAAGAAAGTAAATATAATTTTGCTATGCTATTGCTGTCAAATTAGTAGCTATTATTACTTTATCTGTTTATCTATTTATATCCTCTTTATAAGCTGTTAAAGTAGTATTTTATTTTTATTAATAATTTATCTATATTATTCTCTAAATAAATAATTATAGCTTTTTAGATTTATAAAGCTTATATTATATATTAATATTTAATTTTTTCTTTTTTTATTATAGTTAAAAATACTAACTAACTTTATAAATAATACCTATTTGCTCTATATAAGTTTTAGCTTCTATTAGATTTAAATAAATAATTTATAACTATTAAGTTAAATATACCTCTTTATATTACTTTATCTAACTTCTTATTAATAATAAGAAGTTTTTCTATTTAGAAGTATTATAAAGATTAGCTAATTATTCTCTTATTAAGCCTTTTTTAGCCTCTTATTTTTTAAATTACAGCTTTTAAAACTTAATAATATATATTGCGAAATAAACTTCAACTTAATGCTATTTAAGCAGTTATTTATTACTAAAGTAGCTAAATGTTTCTAGAGATCTTATTTTAGCACTAAATATCTCTAGTTAATAACTTACTACTTAAGATCTCTGCTTAGTTTGCTTTAAAGATATATATTCTTTGCATATAGAGTTAGTAGTTTTTATAAGGTTTAAGTTGCTAAGATTTTCAACTTTAATTATTCTATTATATTATATAGCTTTTTTATTTAAATATTTAATAAGTGTAATATAGTTTTATATAACTGCTGTAAAGCTTAAGCTTATTCTCTTAGAGATAATTTAATTAGCGCTTAAGTTTGCAAATTATATTTTAAGTGTATTTTAATGCTTAGTAAAGCTTATACTAACTATATCTACTATAAAGATAACTTAAAAGAGTGTTTATATTCTAATAAGAAGATATATAATCAGTTTAGCTATAGAAAAGGTTGTTTAGCTAAATAGAGTAGTAAGTATTTAAATATAAATATTGCTATTTCTCAGTTAGATTAAAAGATAGTAAAGCAGAAGAATATATAAGCTTTAGATTTTATAGATAATATTATAATAATAAGATAATAATAAGTTTAAAAGTATAATATTAATTTAAAGTTATTTTTATTTTATAACTATTTCTTTATATAAGTTGCTCTATATATACCTACTATAAATAATATTAAATAAGTGCTATCTAAAGTGTTAAAAGAGAAAGCTAAATATGCTGAGAAGTAGTAAGATCTATAGCTATATAACTATATTAATAGTATCTTTTTGCTTAATTATTTTAATCTGCAAAGTAATAATTTATTTCTATAGTATAAAGTGCTAAAATGTTATAATTTAATCTTTAGCAGGTTAAGTTTCTGCTTATTATTTAATATTTTTATCTATTTAATATTTCTATAAGTATACTATTAAAGATAGCCTTACTATATTATTTATAATATTAGGTTTATCTGTCTGTTTAAAGCTGCTTATCTAACTGATATCTTAAATGCTTTTAATTTATCTAAAAGAAAGAACTATAAAAGATATTAATATAGAGAATAGATTTATAGCTATAAAAATGCATTTTTATAGCTAATCTAACTATTTTATCTCTATTTATTTCAGCTAGCTATATACTTTATAGTAGAAATATATCTTCAAAAAGAGTAGATATAAAAAAGGAACTATAATATAAGTTAAGTAATAAGCAAGCTAAATCTAATATTTTAAAAGCAGTATAAAAATAAAGAAAAAAGATGCTAAGCAAAAGAGGGAGAAAGCAGAAGAAGAGCATCTGTACAGCTTAATAAGCTTAAAAACCTATTAATAAATACTTCTTATATTGCAAAATGCATATTATAAATACTATTAGTAAATCAGTTTAAAATAATAGACTTTAGTATAGAATAGCGCTAAAAAGAGCATATATTATAATAGAATAGATCTATAAAGCTACTAAGCATAATAATATACCGTTTTTAACAGTTTTTAAGCTGAAGTATAAAAAGAACTATCTTATAAGTAGAACTATATAAAAAGCCTAATAACTAATAGGTTTTATAGTATAATAATATAAAAACTAATTAAGCTTATAAAACTAAAGAGAATTGCAAATAAGTGTTTTTTATAGATATAATATTAGTTAACTAATAAGAAATATATAGAAATAAGAGCAGAATCAGCTTTAAGTAATATTAAGCAGCAGAAGTTAGCTCTAAATAGTACTTTAAAAAAAAGAAAGTCTATAGAAATAAGTATTAAATATAAAAAACTAAAATAGAAGTAAAAAAAGAAAATCTAATGCTTTTAAAGCAGAATATAAAGCAAAAGTAATAGCTTAGAATAAATATAAATAAGATTTTATAAGCAAGCTAAGATTATATATATAGCATAAATCTATAAAGCAGTTTAAAAAGAGAGATATAAAGCTGTAAGTTAAGTAGAAAGCTAAGCTATAAATAAAATAAATAAGCTTATTTAGTTATAAGTAAAAGAAAAAGGAAAGAAAAAAAGGAAATAAAGTAAGTAAAAAAGGTAATAATATACTACAAAACAGAAACCTCTTCTCTGATTTTTATATAATATAAATACTTATAATATAATAAAAATATAGAAATAGTAGGTTATAATAATAACAGGTAGAGATACTGCTATTAAAGCAGGTTACTATATATAATTCTAGTTTGCAAAACACCTTTAAAAGATAAATATAAAGCTATAGCAAAAGCATTATCAGTTAGAATCTCTAGGCAATTATCTTATATTTCTAGTTATAAAACTTTCTCTATAGAAATAAAGAGAAATAAAAAAGCAGCAAAATAAGCTAATAGCTTTAGAAAAAGTATAGCAGTTTTTTAAGCTCTATTTAATAGCAATAATAATATAAAATAAAAATATGAAGATAATAAAAAAGAACAAAAAGAAAAAAAAATTATAAGAAAATGCAATTAAAAGAGGTCTTTATATATAATTTTAGTTTGCAAAATATTTCTATTAAGTAGAAAAAAGAAAGATATAAAGCTATAGTATAAGCATATTATATAGAACTTTAAAGTAAATATTTTTGCAGTTTGCAATAATTAAGTTATTTTAAAAAGAGAAGATTAAAAATAAGCAAAATAAGTGAAATAAGAGAAAAAGAAAAGTATTCTCTTAAGCTGCATTCAGCTGTAAAGATATAGCAAAATAAAAGTAAATAAGAGATAGAGAATAATAAGAAAAAAAAAACAATAAATCTTTATACTTACAGTAAGCTGCTCTTCATAGCTTTAGTTTGCAAAGCATTTCTAAAGAAAAGCTATAAAGCTGCAGCATAAATATAATATACTTTATCTTAAGCAAATTAATTCTATTTTCCTAGTTATTAAGCTGCTTTTTAAAGAAATATAAGAAGAAAGATAAGCAGTATAAACAGCTAAATATACTGCAGTAAGTAGTTATTTAAACTTTTCATCCCTAAAGCTATTATTCAGTATTTCTTCTAATTCCCCTAAAGCTAGAAATATACACTTAATATAATCTGCAAAGTTATTATAAAGAGCAATAAAATTATTAGATTTCTAAAAACCTTTAAAAGCTTAAATAAACTTCTTTAGGTAATTCTTAGTATATATCAACCTTTATAGAAGTTCTCTAGTAAGTATAGTAAGTTAATATAAAGAGTTCTTTAGAGCGCATAAGTAGATTCAAAAAGAACCTTTCTATCTATAGTTAAACTTTATATTTAGTAACTTATTAATAGATTTTATTATATTAAAAGCTAGTATTAAATCACTAATATTTAAGCAGTTTAACTAGAGCATATAAGCATATTGCTTATTAAACTATATAGCAATATATTTATACTGTTTTGCAATTATCTTTTAGGCTTCTTCTCTATCTTTATTTAGTTAGCTAAACATCTATATATATATAGTAAGTTTTTATTCTAATATTAAGATACTAGCCTAATTGAGGATTTTCTAAGTAAGTATAAATATTTTAATAAGTATAATTAAGTTATACTTATAGAGAAAATAAAAAAGAAAATAGCTAGTTAATACTTAAACAGTTATCTAATCTATAAAGAGCGCAGCATAAAAATAAAGTTAAAAATTATAACTAGTATCTTTAAGCTAAATTGCTAAAGTATAAGCAATAAGTTAATAGCCTTTTTTAATAGTTCTATTAGCATAAAGGTTATAAGTAGTAGTAATTTATTAATAAAAGGCATACTTCTTATTAAAAGCAATAATATAACCTTTATTTCTAAAGCTTCTATTTATAACTAAAGTGCTATATAAACTATAGCAGCAGATAATATCTTTTTAGATAAACTTAGCAATAAGTTTTAAGTTAGCTTATAGCATTTATTTTGTTTTAACTTATTCTATTAAGAGATCTCTAGCTTCTATTATATTATATTTACTAACCTTTTAAATGTTTAAAGCTACTTAAGCAAATAAAAGTCTTATTAGTATTATAAAAGTATATATATTATTAATTTACTATATTCTGCATAATTAACAGTCTAAGCATATTAAGATTATATCTATAACAAACTTATAAAGCCCTATCTAATAATAATAATTAGTAAGTTATTTAAATATAGCATTATATCTCTTATGCTTACTCTTAATATAAGCATATATAATAAGTTAGTTTCTTTTAGCTATATTATTAATAACTTATTTAAGTGTTAATTTATAAACACTTAAGTATATAAATAGAAGTCTATTATAAAAAGTATAGCTAAAAGCTTTTATTTGCTATTATTTATAATAGTTAGTAGGAATACTTAATAGATATTAAGAAGTGCTAAAGAAGTAAGCAATCTGCTTAAATTCTTTTAACTAGGTTTATAAGTCACTTAATATAGATAAAGAGATAGTAAAGAGAAGGTTTTATTTTCTCTTATTATCAGTAATAATTACTGCTATAATATCTATTATATTATTACAGTTCTTATAGTCTTATGCTTTCTTAAAGAAAGAATATATTTATATATCTATAAAAAAGATCTACTAGTTGATCTAATTATTAATCTCTCTTTCAGCTGCTTTATTTTATTAGTATAATAGTCTGCTAGGTTTTTATAAAAGGCTGTTAGCAGTAGTATTCTGCATACCTAAAATATATTAGATTTTAAAGTTAAATATATAGATTTATATAATCTATTAAATAACAAAAGTATTAAAGAGATCAAAAGCTGCACTATTAATCTAAGCTATAAGCATCTTTATATCTATTTTAATAACAAAATAGTAGCTAAAAAGGTAGTTATAAACTTACTTTAATATTTTCAGAAAGCTTTAAAGTTCCTTTTTACTTATATTATAGTTAAGCTTAGCTTCTATTTATAAGCTACTCTCATATCAAAAAACATACCTCTTACTATTAATAAATTAGCTAAATATAGCTCTTCAGCTTATTCTACTAATATTAACTGCTAAATAGATAATTCCTCTATTAGGTCTATAGTTAAGCTTAATAAGAATTAGTAATAATATTAATTTGTTTTTAAGCTTATCTATAGCCTTCTATTAGTTTAAGCTTTATATAAACTTAATATCTTTCTATAAAAGCTTTATAAGAGGTTTAATAACAGCTGAGAAATAAACTATTTAGATTTAATAGAATAATGCAATTCTAAAAAAAGTATAAAGCTTTATAAGTCTTTTACAGGCTTTCTATTTAGTTATTTTAATAATTTTTAATTATTCTAAGTGATAACTATTAATATTATATATATAACTAATAATAGCTATAGCAGTTTAAGCCTATTAAGATTTATCTGCTAAAACTAAGCATTTTGCTAGCTTAAAGTTAAGCAGTATTTTATTAATATTCTAAATATATTTAAAGATAAATCTCTATATTCCTAAATAATTAGATATTTCTTTATTATTATACTATATTATAAAGCTTTTAATAGCAATATTATTAAGGAAAGCTTTACAGCAATAAGAAATTAAGTTATATAGAATCTTTATTATCACTTTTATAAACTAAATAATAAAGTTAGTAGCACTTTAAGGCAGAATATATATATATAGTAGTGGAAGGGGGCAGAGTTCTTAGAATTCTTAGAATTTTTAACACTTTTGACTTAGAAGCAAGGAATCAGATAGGCGTTTTTATAGGCGTTAGGCGTTATTATAAGAAGAAATAGCTTATATAAGTAGACAGAGGTTTAGTCAGCTTATAATAAAAAAAGACTAAGCAGATAAATAAGAAATATATTTATTTTTAGGGACGTCTTAAACCACACCCACCCTCCACACCCTCCCACACCCACCCATGTGGCGCAGCCTCTACAGTAAGCAAAAAACAGCAATATCAGTGATTACCTCAGCTAATATTACTACAGTTATGCATACCACTAGTTATTACCAGAATTCCTACACATCTCGCGAAGTACGCGATGCCGCTGGCCCAACGACGCCGCAGCGTATATACGCTGCGGCGGCAGCGGCGGCAGCCGATCTCTGGCAACGCAGACCCTGCCACTACCCCTCTTTTTGCCTACTTGCCTACCCACCTACCTCAGTCACTCTAACGATCAGAGCCTCGCCGTCACCACCACCAGCGTCAACTGCGCCGGCAGCTTTGGCAGGCACTTCGACTACAGAGTACGGCCTACAGTACCTCGAAACTCACGGCCCCGACCCCTACGAACCTGGCACGAAGGCCCCGCGAGCCTACCAGCGATACAATGGCTCGTTGCCCGAAGATCGGTATGAGATTGAGGAGGAGGCGAACGTTCTACCTGACGACAACGAGGGACCTACAGTCAAAGTTGAGGCTATCGATACGCAGGCTACTGACGCCGAGTGGGATTGCTGGGAAAGTCAGCATCCTGTGGCGCCGCGGCACCAGGGCAAGTTATACGGAGTTACGGAGCGGCGGGCACTGGTGATGGCAAGGGTGGCTGGCGGCGACGTTGACGTCGTCGAGTTATCGGATTAAGCCCTCCGGAGGCCGGAGGGCGCGGATTAATGGTTTTTCCTTCTCCTATTGACCTTTTTGATCAAAATCGCAAAAAAAGAGCCCTCGTTGAGTTACGTCGATTGCCGCAATAAAAATCCGAATCGCAAAAGTTACGCAACTTTGATCCCTGGCTTCTGATTGGCCGAATCTAAGGACCTCCGGTTACCGGCCTCTGGCACTGCCCCAGCCCCAAATTGTGGCTTGGGGGGTGTGGAGGGTGGGTGTGGTTTAAGACGCCCCTATTTTTATACTTTTTTCATTCCTCTTAATAACTTTAGTAATTAATTCTTTAAGATAATTTATAGGATTTTTTAATTTAACTTATAGCAAAAGTCTACTAAATCTTACCTTTCAGCAATTAAATAAAAATAGGTGTTTTTAAGCTTCTCTAGCTTTAGTTAGACCTGCTTTTTGTCTTTTTTATTATTCTTATTAATCTTTATTATACTTCTTAAATTATTTAAAATTAAAATAGAGCAAAATATTATAAGAATAATACTATTAAACTTCTTCTCAGCAGCTTATTTTCTCTTAAAGGATTATATAATTAGAAAAATAAAAAAAATAGAAGTTATAAATAAAGTATAACTTAGTTAGGCTTATATTTATATATTTATTTATATATCTCTTTTAGTTATAAAGAAATTAATATATAAATGCTTAGGAATCTTTTAGGAGATTTTTGCCTAAAGTAGAGTGCTTAATATATTTAATAAATTTTCTCTTTTGCTTTATTATAAAATTAGTAACTAGCATAAAGAGATAAGTTAAACTGCTATAGAAGATCTCTTTTATAATTATTTTATACTGCTCTATTTAACTAAAGCAGAAAAAAACTTAAAAAAAGAAGCAATTTAAATAACGTTATATTAGAAGAAATTTAATTAATACTTTTTTTAATTTTTATTTTCTTAAGGTGAGAAGTAGCAGTCTAAGCATTTAGAATTAAAGATTAACTAAGTCTATAAGAATTTAAAAAACCTCAAGAAAAAGAGTGTCTAATAGGGTAGAAAAGAGTAAGCAGAGTTTTATAAGAGTTCAGTTAATCCCTCTTATTAGTTTACTATCTATTTATTTAAAATTATTATATGCTATATTGCTAATTAGCTGTTATAATAATAATCTAAAAATAACTAAAATAAGCTAAACTAATTCCTTTTTACTTCTAAAAACTAAAGTTATAAAAGCAACTAAATTTATTTTATTCTTCTTATAAACCTTAAAAAGAATAAAACTAATTAATCTATTCTAAAAAACTTTCTCTTAATTAAACTTATTAAAAGGTTTCTAATAATATATTAATTAGTAAGAAGAAATATTAAGAAAAGTTTAAAAACTTAAGATCTAAGTTATACTTATATATAAAAATATTAAGTATTAGTTTTCTTAAATTAGAAGCTGTTATAAATATAAAAGCATAAGAAGCTAAAGAAGAAAAGTATTATAACTATACTAACTTTTTAAAAAAGAAAAAAGAGAACATTTTTTAAGTCTAACTGACAGAGGTTGTCCAAAAAATACAATACAAATACATCCCCTCATAAGGTTAAATCTACTAAAGTAAGTATTCTTAAGCGATTAGTATAGCTATTATAAAAAGTAAATATACTATAATTATCTATGAAAAAAGCGCTATTTTTAGCAGTAGGACCCACTTTTATAGCCCTTAGTTTACTATAGTTATTACTGCTTATATAATAAAAGCACTAACATTTTCCTTCTTAAGTTAAATACAATACACTAAAAATACAGACCCACTTTTAAATATATATAAAATAATTTATTTAATAATATTACGTAATAACCTATATAAACCCTGTATTTTTTGCTTTATTATAGCTATATATCTAAAAATAATATTAAAAACTAT
Organism: Colletotrichum horii; assembly: GCA_027406005.1. Lineage (NCBI taxonomy): Eukaryota > Fungi > Ascomycota > Sordariomycetes > Glomerellales > Glomerellaceae > Colletotrichum > Colletotrichum horii. The sequence continues at coordinate 1,677,414 of JANVYB010000001.1, read as the reverse complement.
TAAATTTAATTAAAAATAGATATTTTTATAAAAAATACAAAAATACAATGTATTTTCTGTATTGTATTTTTTCCAACCTCTGCTAACTGAAGGTATTTCTCTCTTTTAAAAATAATTTTATATTAACTCTAAAGAAAAGAAGATATATATATCTCTTTTGTTATTCTCTTTTTATACTTTTTTAAGTAGCAAATAAATAGCTAGCTTAAAGCATATTTCTTAAGATCTATAGTTAATAGTATAATTTAACTGCAGATTTAATTAAATCTTAGATTTAATTTATAAAAGAGGAGTATTATAAAGTGAAGTTATAAAAGATATTACTAATAACAGCTAATCTCTCTCTATAAGAAGAAGAGAAATAAGCTTAAGATATAAAATAATCTTATTATTAAGATAATAGAAAGAAAAAAAGATAATAAATATAAATATATTTTTTAAATAAAAGAGATAAATAAAAATAGAAATAATAGCTAGAGCTTCTTTTTTTTTCTTTATTTCTTCTTTCATTTTTTATTATCTTTTTAAACTTATATTATAAGAATTCTTTTATTACTCTTTTTATTAATAAATTATTAGCTTTTCTTAAGTTTTATATAATCTTTTTACTTCAGCCTTCTTTAAAAGGTTTTTCTGTTATTTCTTTTTCTATTAATTTACTTATTACCCTTTTAGAATAATATTATTAAACTTTAAAGCTTTAAAGACTTTAACTTCAGCTTAAGATAAATAACTTAAACTAAAAATAACAGATAATAAAGTTAATCTAATTACTAGTAATACTTCAGTAAGTCTTTTTATAGGTTCTTCTTTTTATTAACTTCAGCAAGAAAAACCTCTTTTAATTTCTAACTTAAACTAAAGTTCTAAAGTAATTATAGAAGCTAAAGCCTTTAAAGCAATAGCTTTTAAAAGTAGCATCTCTAGCGTAAATAAGACATTTAGAGAGGATTCTTTAAAAGAAAAGGTAATATAAAGCTGTTTAGATTTTGCTAAATCTTAATAAAAAGTCTTTAGATTATATAGCTTAAAACTTTAAAGATTTAAAATGCTACAGCTAAATATAGCTAAAGCATCTTTCTTTATAGAAAATAATACTTTAAACTTTATTAAAAGCTATAAAGCTGTAGCAGAAGCAGTAAGTATTACTAATATTTCTAAAGTATTAAATAACTCTTTTTATATAGATATATCTTTTTAAGCTGATAACTAAGCTTAACTTGCTAATAAGATTTAGCTATAAGCAAAAGAGTATTTAATTTAGCAATATAAGGCTATAAATAAAAATTACTAGAATCTTTTAAATAATTAAATTAGCTAGATTGTTTCTTTAATACTAATAATTAATAATTTAAACTATAAAGCAGCAATATAGTTCTTATAAAAAATTAATAATATTTAAACTAAAGCTGCAAAATATAACCTTAATATTATAACTAGCCTTTAAATTATCTAAATAACTGCATTAAAATTTAATTAGTTAGCTTTAAATAGAATAGCTTTACTTATAAAAACTAATATCTATAAGCTATTTAAAAAAGAGAACTTTAATAAGTTTAAAGTTAACTTAATAAATTAGCTTAGCTTTAAGGCTACTTAGAAATAAACCTTTTAGATTGCTGCCTTTACTTATATTTTATTTACTACACTTTTAAAAGCTTTAAGAGGAGAAGCTTTCCTCTTTTTATAAGCTAAAAGAAGTAAAGCTAAGCTTAATTAAAATATTAAAAGTTTTTAAAACTAATTTTTAAACTAATAGCTTTTTAACTTAATAAAGATAATAAATAATTAGAAAATCTCTATTAGAAGGATTATATATTTTTCTCTAGCTGTAGAAGATTACTAGTTAACTTTAGTCTATTTAGTTAAAGTTAATAAGAAAAACCTTAAGCCTTTCTCTTATAGATTATATAGTTAGTACTAATATACAGGCTGTATAAATTATAACTTTAAGGAGGGCTGTTATTTTTAAAAAAAAGCTGATAAGAGAAGTAGCTTAATTTAGTACTTTTAAAGATGCTATTTCTATAGACCTTAAAATAATAAGTTTTTTATCTTTTAGATAATTATTACTTTATTAAGATAAGAAGGTAAGTTTAACTGAGAAGCTATTATTATTTACTTTAAAAATTAAAATAGTTATAAAGCTATAAAGGCTTAAGCTATTGAAATCTTTAAGTAGAATATTAGCTGCTTTTAATTTATATTTATTAAAGTTTTATAAGACTGAGATAACTATAACTTAATTAAAGTTTTTTATAGATTTATAAAAGAAAGAAGTATTATATTAGATAATAAGATATTTAGTTAGGCTTCTGCTTTTTAAGTTTTAGCTATTAATAAGCTGAAATATAAAGATTATATTTATATTTTAACTATATAACTTAACTTAACTAAATAATATAACTAAAGAAGATTTATTTAATTTTACAGCATTTAGGCTTATAATAACTTAGTTAAGAATATATAAAACTAATCTGTTTTTATAAAAAAAAATAAAGCTATTAGATTTTAGAAAAGTTAAAAAGAAGCTTTTGAAGTCTCTTTCTAAAAAAGTTTATTTTATTATATAAGATATTAAAAACACTCTAACTATCTTAAAGAAACCTTCTTCTTTTTAAATTTACTCTAAAAGTTAATTAAACTTATTAAAAAAAGAAGTTACAGAAAAAGATATTTTTTATAACTAAAATAAACAAAAAGAAAACTTAAATATTAAAATAAGAGAGGAAATCCTTTTTAACTAGGTTTTTACTCCTGCTAATACTTTAGAACTAAAAAGAGCAGGTGAAACAAAAAGAGAAGCAATATTTAGCAAAGTTATTAAGATTTCTCTTCTAAAACTAATTCTAAAGCTATTTCTTCTGAAAAGCAACTTCTAGCTAGCTATATTCCTTAACAATAAAAACTAAAAGTTTATTAAAAATAAAGAATTAATTAATAAACTTATTTTATATAAACTATATAGCTTAGTTAGTTTATTAGTTAAAAAGGTTTATAAAATTTAGCCTAAATATAAAGAGAAGTTTATTAAAAGGATGTATATATTTATAGATAATCTAAAAAAAGTTATTTATATATCTATTTTTACTAACTTTATAGATTTTGCTAAAACCTTAAAGGAGAGAGCTTAATAAACTGACTAAGTTTTTAAATATAATAAAGTTATTTAAACTTAAAACTATTTAAAAGTCTTTTTAGTTAAAGCTGTTATTTTTATAGTTATTAACTAGATAGCTTTAATAATTATTATATTATAATTAATCTTAAAAATTGCAGTTAGAAGTAAATGCTTTAATAACTACTTACCTATATAAATTATTATTAATATTAGCATAAAGTCTAGTTTTATAAGCTATTAATATACCTTAAATTATAATATTTTAATTTTTATAACTACTTTAATAATAAGAATAATAGCTAAAAATAACCTAAAGCTGTATTTTATTAAGATATATTATATACTTATTTAAGTTAATAACTATAAGATTATAATAACTATAATAGTTATTAACTTTAAAACTATTAATTATAACTTGCTCTTTAGCTTTCTGTTTGCTGTTTTTACTAAGCTTATTTTTAAGTATTTAAAACGCTTTATTACAGCTATAATAAAAGCAAAAAACTGCAAAAGCAATAAAGTTAGAAAGATTAATATTTTAGTTAGCCTTATGCAATTAAATTCCTTATATTAAATTTAGCAACACTTCTCTAAGTAAGAAAACTATATAAGAAACATCTATAATACTTCTAAAGCTGCTAAAAAGCAGCTTAAAACTAATTAAAACCTTAATAATATATATAATAAGGTTTAAGCCTGCTATATTAATGCTATTATAAACTATAAAAGAGAATATCTTTTTGCCTAAAAAGAAAAAGAACTTAACCTTTTTAATTAGAAAGAAGCTATTGTTAAAACTAACTAATGCTTTACTTTAATTTCACTTTTAGCAGCATTTAATGTTTTGAAGACTATTGCTAAAGCAGTAGTTACTTTAATTATAGAAACTATTTAAGTCTACTTTCTAAAAAGTACTAAAAGTTAATACTATCTTCTTAATATTTTAAAAAATTAAGCGCTTAATAAGTTAGCAAAAAGAGATTTTAAGTTTAACTAAAGCTTTATTAATATCTATATAATATATAAATATAAAGATAAGAAAATCTACTTAGTTAATAATTTATCTTTAGATAGATTTATTTCTAATAAGCAGAAAGATTAAAAAAGAATTTTAACTTAAGAAGTAGAAAGCTATTATTAACTTTCTAACTCCCTTTTTGCAAGCTATATATACTTATAATTTATGCAGTTTAACTAAAGTATTTACTTTATTTTTAAAAGGTTTTTAAAGCTTAAAGTTGCTTAGCTATATCTTTTGCTAAGAGAGATTAAAATGCTTAAATATATCTTTATAAACTAAAAAAAAGTATTTATATAGGATTTTATAAAATATAGCTATATTAATCTTTATATAGCTTTATTATAGAAGATTAAAACTATTTTATATATTACTTAATAAGAGAAGGAAATTCCTATTTTTAAAGCTTTATAGAGTAAAGTTTTTAATATATTTAGATTATAAGTTGCATATAAAGTCTTTAAAGAATCTTATAAGTTATATAGAAACTTATAGTTCTTTATTACTAAAAAAGATAGCAATATAAAGCTAATTAACTTATATATAAAACTTAATAAGATCAGTATTAAAAATGCTTTTATTCTTTTAGAAGCTAATAAATTCTCAGAAGACTTTGCTAACTCTAAAATTATAAGCTTTTTAGACCTGTTTTTTAGATATAACTAAGTTTTATTTAATAAGTTAAGCTGAAATCTAACTATATTTGCTATATCTTTAGAGCTATTCAAAATATATATTTTGCCTTAAAAAGCAATAAATTCAGTTATTTAGTTTATAAAAGTTATAATAAGAATTCTTTATAATTTTATTCTAAATGTTTATTAACCTTTCTTTAATAATATCTCTATCAGAAGGCTTAAAATAATATATAATAATAACTAAATAATTAAGCTTCTAGAAGTATATCTATATATCTTTAAGCATTTTATAAATCTAAATATAGTTCTTTAGAATATTAAGCTTATTAGTACTATAATTTCCTTTAAAAAATCTTAGATTTGCCAGCCTGCTATTAACCTCTTTAGTTATATAGTAGGCAGTAAGAGATATAAGCCTAACTAAAATAAAGTGATTAAGATTTTTAAATAAGAGAAGTATAATAATATTACTACTATTAAAAGCTTTCTTAGTATTATAAAGTTTTATTAAGTATAAATTAAAGATTATAGTATTATTTTTATCTTATTAGTAAAGCTTTTTTGAAAAGAAATATCTTTTAAATAGAAGCTAGAATAATAAGCAGCTATAGAATCTTTTAAGCTCTATCTAGTTAGCTTTCTACTATTTTGCCTAATTAATTATAAAGAAAAAGCTAGTAAAATCTATTGCAATAGAATAAGAGAGAAAACTTATCAGATATACTAAGCACTCTACTTTAGGCGAAAATCTCCTGAAAAATTCCTAAGCACTTATATATTAATTCCTTTATAACTAAAAAAGATATACGGATAAATATATAAATATAAACCTAACTAAGTTATGCTTTATCTATAACTTCTATCCTTTTTATCCTTTTAGTTATGCAATACTTTAAAAGAAAATAAACTGCTGAAAAGAAGTTTAGTAATATTATCTTTATAATATTCTACTCTATTTTAGTTTTAAATAATCTAAGAGGTATAATAAAGATTAATAAAAATAATAAAAAAGATAAAAAGCAGGCCTAACTAAAGCTAGAGAAGCTTAAAAACACTTATTTTTATTTAATTACTAAAAAGTAAAATTTAGTAGACTTTTGCTATAAGTTAAGTTGAAAAATCCTATAAGCTGTCTTAAAGAATTAATTACTAAAGTTATTAAGAGAAATAAAAAAAGTATAAAAATAAATATATTTTTTATTTATTTATTTAGTCTTTTTTTATTATAAGCTGACTAAGCCTCTATCTATTTATATAAGCTATTTCCTCTTATAATAACACTTAATGCTTATAAAAATGCTTATCTAATTTCTTACTTTTAAATTAAAAGTGTTAAAAATTCTAAAAATTCTAAAAACTCTACTTCTTTCTATATATCTCTTAAGTCTTTTGCATACTAAAAAGAGAAAAACTTAATTAGCTTTACTTTATATACTTAATATTATATTTAGCTTTTAAAGCTTTTAAGCTAATATCTTTATTTTACTTTAAGTTTGCAGCTATCTTTTGCTCTATATAAGCAGCATTATTATCTTCTTCTTATAGCTCTTTAGCATACTGCATACTAAATAGAAAGTATCTTTCTAATATAGTTAGAAATAAATAAAGATCTTAAGGCTTTATATGCTAAGTAATATTTTCAACTAGGTTATTTTGCATAAAAAGAAATTAGTTTAAGATATAGTTACTTAGTTTGTTAACTTTCTTAAGCAAATTAAGCCTTTCTTCTCATCTCTCAGCTTTAGCTTAGTATATTACCTTTTAAAGGTTTTCTATTTTAACCTACTAATTAAACTCTTTCTTTATCCCTTTAAAAAGATAATTTGCTCTTTTAGCATTATCTGTATAAGTTAAAAGATTAAGGTCTTTATATCTTATAAGGTTATTTAAGTTATAAGTTTTAAAAGAAGCAATTAAGTTTTCTTTAGTAATTATTACTAAATTTTAAAAAACTAAAGACTAATTAAAATAAGCTAAATATAGTCTTTTAACTCTTTTTTCTACTAGGTTAATATTAGTAGATCTTTAGCTTTTGCTGTTTCTAGCTATAGTTTCTATAATATTAACCTATTTATTAAAGGTTTAATTAAGCTTAGCTTAAAGTCTCTTAATATTATTGCTTCCTCTAAAGCTAAACTTATTAATAATAAGCTAAACTTAATAGTTAAAAAGAAGCTTATAATAGTTATCTGTTGCAATCTTATTATTTAATATATATTTTAACTGAGTTATCTTTAAGCTATAGTTACTTTTGTAAAATATATAATAAGCAAAGTTAGTGTAATAGAAGCTATACTTCTAAATATTATCTAACGATTTAAGTTGGAGGTTTGAAATAATAAAAGTAGTATAATTAATAATATTTTATATCTCTGCTAGCACTTTATAGATTCTATATTAGTTTCTAATAAGTTTTACTATTTCTTAGAATTTAGTTTAAAAAGCATTAAAAGTAGTAGTAATAAACTTAAGGTTTTAAATAAAGTCTAAATAGAGATATAAGCTACTTTTCTAGTTAATAATTATAATTAAAGACTAACTACTACTCTTATAAGTCTTAATAAAAGTAATAAAGTTTTATTTTTTTAAAAACTTTTCTTTTTTTCTGCTAGCTTTTATATTGCTATTTTTAGTCTAAAAGGTAAATATTATATAGATCTTTAAACAGCTTTTCTTATTCATATCTCTAATAGCAAGCTTATAAGCTGATTTAATATATTCAGCTTTAAAAAGGTCTTTTCTCTAAAAGCAATTTAAAAAGTTATAAAGGTTAAAAAGATATCTTTTTTAGGTTTTTTAACTTTATTTATGCTATTAGTAATTATTATTAGCTTTAGTAAATCTATTGCTTTATTGTTTAATTAGTATTATATTTATAGCATTTTTGCTTTTATATATCTATTTAGGTATAAAGTAGTTTTTAGTAACTTTAAGCTTTAAGGTGTTTATAAGCTTCTATAAGTTAATTAAAGCTTTAATAGGCTTAATTATATTAAATATAATCTTAAGAAGACTATATTTAAGATGAATAGAAAAGATATATCAGCTCTCTTTAATTAATATATTAACTATGCTAGGAATATTTATATTAAGGTAGCAATCTAAAGCAGAAAGGTTTTCACTTTTTAAAGGTCTAAATATATCTTTAACTTATTTAGTTATTTTATATTTAACTAACTAATCTTTATAAAAGCAGTAGATATAAATCAAAAGGTTCTTATAGATCTCTTCAATATTATTTACATCTTAAATACTCTTTTAAACTCTATAGAGAATAAGAGAGTGAAGGAAGCTAGAAAAAAGAGAAGAAGCAGCAGATATTTTGCTGTTTTTAATTACTGAAGAAGGAAAATAGATATATAGATAGTTATAAAGTAAATTAAACAGTCTTATATTATGATCTTTTCAAACTTATAGTAATAAAATATCTTAAAAAAAAAGAAAGAATTAAAAAAGTGAAGATATAATAAGTGAATAAGAAAGTTATTAATTATAATAATAATTTTTATTAAAAGTTAGCAGAAGTAAGCAAAAGAATTAGAAATATAATTTTTAGATTATCTTAATAATAATTAAGCTTAGTTAAAGTGTTAAAGTTAAATATAAAAGTAGTTATTAAGGCAGAGCAGTTATTATATATAGATATATAAAGATATTTAGTAAAAGGTTAATAAGTTGAAATGCCTCCTTTTATAGATATAAGAAAAGTAAATTTAATGCTAGCAGTTAATATTCCTTCTAAAAATATAGTTTTTAAGTGAGAAAAAAGCTAATTAGTTATATAAAGTAGTTTTTTAAAAGTGAAATTGATATAGTTATTAGAGGCATTTAATAATTTTTCAAAAGTGAAATTAAATGCTAAAAGTTATAAATAAAAGAAAGAAAAGTAACTAGTAAAATTTAGTAATATAGAAGTAACTAGAGTTAAATGCAGTTACTAAATGCTTAGTTAAGCTTATAGTAATATATTTTTAAAAGAAAAGTTAATATAGTAGTTATAGAAGAGTTAAAGGTTTCTTATAATCTATTTATAAGTTACTTTAAAGTTAAATACCTCTTTTTATAGATAGTAGCATTTAAATTAATATATTTATTTCGCTTTTACTATTTAAACTTAAATAAATATATTCTTTTTAGTTTAATTAACTTTAGATTTAAAGTAAAAAGCTTTTTAAATTGTTTTTTATCTTATTAATAGATTGCTATAGTAAATAAGCTTTTAAGTTATTATAACTGCTGTTTTTAATATTAACTACCTCTCTAATTAAATATAAAAAGATATATTTCTTCTGCCTAGTTATAACTTCTCTTTTTTCTTCTTAATATATTAACTTTTATATTTTCTAGCCTAACTAACTCTTTATAATAACAGTTAGACGTTTTTAAGTTATATAATATATATAGTTATAGATATTAAAATCAACTTTAGTTATTCTTATACTACTGCTTAAAATGCTTTATATAAGCTCTTCTCCTTCTCTCTTATTCTTACTACTGCTATTAATAAGCTAAGTAAAAATAGTAAGTTTTATTTATATTAAACTATTATAACTGCTTTAGTTATAATAAGTTAATTTTAGTTTTAACTAAGTTAATTACTAACTTATTTATAAGCTTTTTTTTCCTTTTTATAAACTTTAGTTAAAGGTCTTATCAGCTTAATTTAATATAAATGTAGATTTATAGATAGATTTAATATTTAAGATTATATTAAAGCTATAGTGAAATAGTTCTAAAAGTTGCTTTTAAAGTTTTCTACTATATATACAGCTCTAATTAAGAAGTAAAAAGCATTTCCTAGCTAGTTATTTTTTATATATAAGGTTTATGTTGCTGAAAGCTATTTTAATCTTTAGAGGCAGTTATACTAAAAGTTAAACAAATTAGAAGTAGTTAAGGTTTTATTAATATATATATATATAGCAACTATAACCTTTATTCTTATAATAAATACTTTAAGCAATAGGCTAAAATATCTTTTAAGGTTGCTAAGAGTAGTTAAATAGTTGCAGCAGCTTTACTATTCTAAGAGTATATTTCCTATTAAACTAAATAGAAAGAAGCTTATTCTAACTATATCTATTATAAAAAAAGCTTAAAATTAGCTTAGATTTAAATTTTTCAAAGTTAGTATTAGTTTCTTTTAAGTTTTTCAGCATTTTTCAGTCTTTTAAAGTTTTAATTAGTTTTTATTATTATATATCTCTCCTTTTTTTATAAAAATATATATTAAAAGTAAAAAAAGTAATATAAATATATAGTTAATATAAATTATAATATAAAAGTAACTAAATATAAATAAGTAAAATATTAATTTGCTTACTAAAAATAGATAGAAATTAATAAATTCTATAATTTAGCTGTCTTTTAGCTCCTCTATATCTCTATACTAGCTGTTAAACTTTTTATTTTTAGTAAAAATACTTACTACTATTTTATTCTTTTTCTACTAAATATTAATTTCAGTTTATAAAGTTTTATTTTATTCTTATAGTTACTTAATTTGCATTTTGATAGCATTAATATTATTAATTTCTACTTCTTTCAGTATAAACATCTTATTAAGGTTTAAAATCTCTATTAGATTAAGTATATTAAGATCTAATTGATTTGCTGTAAAGAAAACTTTACTAAAGGCTTCTTTAAGGTTTAATTAAACTTCTATTTTAGAGATATTATCTAAATAGCTATCTTTATTTACTATAAATTTCTTTAAGCAGTTACTAGCTATTATTTACTTAATTAGAAGTTTAATAAATATTTTAAATAAATAAGATAAAATTTAAAGAAATATTTGCTAAATTTAAAAGAGATCTAGCTATTATATATTAAGCTTACTAGAAGAACTTTTGTTAATAAATAGCTTTATATTATATATAAAAATAATATTACTAACTTATAGTTGCTTATATTACATCTTATACTTATTTCTCTAATTATAATCTTCAGCAACTTAGCAATATTATTTTGCTATATATTTAAAAGCAATATATTAATTTAAGTTAAGTTATTTAAATATCTATATATAAAAGAAAAGCTTAGTTTTAATATTAGTAACTTTTAACTAATTTAAAACTTACTAAATAATGCTTTTTATTTTAATTAAAGTGATAGGGTTATATTTATAGATAAAATAAAAAGGGAAATATCTTATAGAGGATCTAATATATATTTAATTAGCAAATAAAGCTATATAAAAGACTAAAGTTTAATTCTTTTTGCTAAGGTTTAACTAAGTTATAAAGATATAAATAAAAGGTTAGTAGCTCTTTTTTATAAGTCTATTAGCTTTCAAATTATATACTGAAATAATAAAGTGTTATTTTTTATAAATTTAATTAAGTTTCTTAATAAACCTTTTATTTTCTAAGCCTCTATTAATAATAAAAAGTCTATAAATCTTATAATAGCAGATAATATCTTTTTAAATAAACTTAGCTATTATCTTTAAGTTAATATTTTTAAGAAGCTAATAAGCTTTTATATATCTAATAAGCATATTATAAGCTTTAGCTAAAAAGTAATTATTAATCTTTTAGATATTGATATAGATATATTGAAATAAAATCTCTGGAGATATAGAAAAAGTATAAAGGTCTTTAAATTGCTTTAGTTAGATTTAAGTATAAAGTAAGCAGCCTTTAATTTTATTGCTTATTATTTAATATATATTCTCTTAGATATATTATTTTTAAAGTTTAATATATATTATATTATAAGCTTAATAGCCTCCTTTAATATATATATATATTAAATTAACTTCTTCTGCTCTTTCTTATTATTAACTACTTACTTTAGCATAAGGTTTAACTTTATTTCTTTTTAAAAGAGAAAACTATTTTAAAGTATATACCTTATAATATGCAATTTAAATTTCTTAAAGTTAATTTAAGAGATAGACTTAAGATATAATAATAAAGCTAAATATTTAGCAATTTGCTTTAAGCATTAAAATTAAGTCTATTTAAAGCGTAATAAGTCTTTTGCTTTTAGTTAGAGGTTTTCTTTAGCTTTAAGTATATAAATAGAATTATTAATTATTTTATTTAAGTTTTCTTTTGATTTAGTTTTATAAATATTAAATTCTCTTATTAGTTTTTATAAAAAACTATCTGCAGCTTTATTCTTTATACTTAATATATAGCAAATATTAAAATTAAATATTTTAATCTATATAATCTACTAAATTAGAACTGCTCTAAGTAAGTTAGAAGTAGTGCTATTAATTTAATTTATAAGAACTTTTATATCAGTTTTAAAAGTGAATTATGTACTATAGAGGTAGTTTTAAAGCCTTTTAAAAGTAAATAAAACTAATTAAAGCTTAAGCTTTTTTATATTATAATTAAAAGCTGCACTTATTTAGATCTTATTTTTATATTTAGTAATATATCTTTTGCTTTAATAGTATTATTTAAATATAGCTTTCTACTTCTTAATACTTATATTAGTTAATAAATAAATTTCACTAGCTTTTATTTTATAATTAATTAAGTGAAGCAGTAGAGAGCTAACTAAATAGAGCTTAAGAGATTTTATAGCTGCTTATTATTTCAGCCTTTACTTAAAAAGCATTTCTTTTTAAAAAAGCTTTATTAATAAAGTAGAAATAATACTATAATCTTTAATTTATACTTAATAGAATCTTATAATACTAAAAAAGCTTTTAATAATAGTAATATTATTATATTTCTCTTATTTAAAAATCTTAATCACTTTGTTTTAGTTAGGCTTATATCTCTTACTACTTACTATATAACTAAAGAGGTTAATAGTAAGCTAGTAAATCTAAGATTTTTTAAAGGAAATTATAATACTAATAAGCTTAAGATTCTAAAAAACTATATTTAGATTTATAGAATACTTAAAGATATATAGATATACTCCTAGAAGCTTAATTATTTAGTTATTATTATATATTATTTTAAGCCTTCTAATAGAGATATTATTAAAGAAAGGTTAATAAATACTTAGAATAAAGTTATAAGAAATTCTTATTATAACTTTTATAAACTAAGCAATTAAATTTATCGCCCTTTAAAGCAGAATATATATTTTAAATAGCTTTAAAAGTATAGCAAATATAGTTAGATCTCAGCTTAACTTATTAAGTAAAACTTAGTTATATCTAAAAAATAAGTCTAAAAAGCTTATAATCTCACAGTTAGCAAAGTCTTCTAAGAATTTATTAGCTTCTAAAGGAATAAAAGCATCCTTAATGCTGATCTTATTAAGCTTTATATATAAGTTAATTAGCTTTATATTGCTATTTTTCTTAGTAATAAAAAACTAAAAGTTTCTATATAATTTATAGGATTTTTTAAAGACTTTATATATAACTTATAATCTAAGTATATTAATAACTTTACTTTATAAGGCTTTAAGAATAGGAATTTCCTTCTCTTACTAGATAATATATAAAACAGTTTTAATCTTTTATAATAAAGCTATATAAAGATTAATATAGCTGCATTCTATAAAATCTTATATAAATGCTTCTTTTTAGTTTATAAAGATATATTTAAGTATTTTAATTGCTTTTAGCAAAAGATATAGCTAAGCAACTTTAAGCTTTAGAAACTTTTTAGAAGTAAAGTAAGTGCTTTAGTTAAACTATATAAATTATAGATATATATAGCTTATAAAAGGAGAGTTAGAAAGTTAATAATAGCTTTCTACTTCTTAAGTTAAAATCCTTTTCTAATCGTTCTGTTTATTAAAAATAGATCTATCTAAAGGTGAATTATTAATTAAGTAGATTTTTTTATTTTTATATTTATATATTATATAGATATTAATAAAGCTTTAATTAAGCTTAAAATCTCTTTTTGCTAACTTATAAAGCGTATAATCTTTTAAAATATTAAAAAGATAGTATTAACTTTTAATACTCTTTAGAAAGCAGGTTTAAATAGTTTTTATAATTAAAGTAACTGCTGCTTTAGCAATAGTTCTTAAAATATTAAGTGCTGCTAAAAGTGAGATTAAAGTAGAGCACTAATCAGCCTTAAGAGTAGCTTCTTTTTAATTAAAAAAGTTAAATTCTTTTTCTTTTTAAGCAAAAAAGCATTCTCTTTTATAGTCTATAATAGCATTAATATAGCAGGCTTAAACCTTATTATATATATTGCTAAGGTTTTAATTAGTTTTAAGCTGCTCTTTAGCAGCTTTAAAAGCATTATAGATATTTTTTATATAGTTTTCTTATTTAAAGAAGTATTACTAAATTTAATATAAGAAATCTAATTATATAAGGCTAATTAAGATATTAATCTTTCTAACTTTATTACTTCTATAGTTTTTTGCTTTTATTACAGCTATAATAAAGCGTTTTAAGTATTTAAAAATAAGCTTAATAGAAACAGCAAATAGAAAGCTAAAGAGTAAGTTATAGTTAACAGTTTTAAAATTAATAACTATTATAGTTATTATAATCTTATAGTTATTAACTTAAATAAGCATAGAATATACTTTAATAAAGTGTAGCTTTAGGTTATTTTTAGCTATTATTCTCATTATTAAAGTAGTTATAGAAATTAAAATATTATAGTTTAAAATATATTAATAGCTTATAAAACTAAACTCTATACTAATATTAATAACACTTTATATAAGTGAGTAGTTATTAAAATGTTTACTTCTAACTGCAATTTTTAGAATTAACTGTAATATAATAATTATTAAAGCTATTTAGTTAACAGCTATAAAAATAACAGCTTTAATTAAAAAGACTTTTAAACAGTCTTAAGTTTAAATAAGTTTACTATATTTAGAAACCTAGTTAGTTTGTTAAGCTCTTTTTTTTAAGGTTTTAGTGAAATCTATAAAGTCAATAGGAATAAGTATATAAATAACTTTTTTTAAATTATCTGTAAATATATATATCTTTTTAATAAACTTCTCTTTATACTTAAATTAGATTTTATAAACCTTTTTAACTAATAGACTAACTAAGCTATATAGTTTATATAAAATAAGTTTATTAATTAATTTCTTATTTTTAATAAATTTTTAGTTTTTATTATTAAGAAATATAGCTAGCTAAAAATCACCTTTTAAAAGAGATAGCTTTAGAATTAGTTTTAAAAGATAAGTTTTAATAACTTTACTAAATATTACTTCTCTTTCTGTTTTACTTACTCTTTTTAGTTCTAAAGTATTAGTAGAAATAGAGATCTATTCAGAAAGAATTCCCTTTTCTATTTTAATATCTAAGTTTTCTTTTTATTTATTTTAATTATAAGAGATATCTTCTTCTATAACCTCTTTTTCTAATAAGTTTAATTAACTTTTAGAGCAAATTTAAAAAGAAAAGGGTTTCTTCAGAATAGTTAAAATATTTTTAATATTTTATATAGTGAAGTAGACTTTCTTAGAAAGAAACTTCAGAAGCTTCTTTTTAACTTTTCTAAGATTTAATAGCTTTATCTTTTTTTATAAAAATAAATTAGTTTTATATATTTTTACTTAAGTTATTATAAGCTTAAATGCTATGAAATTAAATAAATCTTTTTTAGTTATATTATCTAGTTAAGCTAAGTTATATAGTTAAGATATATAGATATAATCTTTATATTTCAGCTTGCTAATAGCTAAAACTTAGAAAGCAGAAGCCTAACTAGATATCTTATTATCTAATATAATATTTTCTTCTTCTATAAATCTATAAAAAACTTTAATTAAGTTATAGTTATTTTAGTTTTATAAGACTTTAATAAGTATAAACTAAAAGCAGCTAATATTCTGCTTAAAGATTTTAATAGCTTAAGCCTTTATAGCTTTATAACTATTTTAATTTTTAAAGTAAGTAATAATAGCTTCTCAGTTAAGCTTACTTTTTTATCTTAATAAGGTAATAATTATCTAAAAGATGAAAAACTTATTATTTTAAAGTTTATAGAAATAGCATTTTTAAAAGTATTAAATTAAACTACTTCTCTTATTAGCTATCTTTTAAGAATAATAGCTCTCTTTAAAGTTATAGTCTATATAGCTTGCATATTAGCACTAACTATATAGTTTATAAGAAAAAAGTTTAAAGTTTTCTTTATTAACTTTAACTGAATAAACTAAAGTTAAATAGTAATCTTCTACAGCTAGAGAGAAATATATAATCCTTTTAATAGAGATTTTCTAGTTATCTATTATTTTTATTAAGTTAGAAAGCTATTAGTTTAAAAGTTAGTTTTAAAGACTTTTAATACTTTAATTAGACTTACCTTTACTTCTCTTAGCTTATAGAAGAGAGAAAGCCTCTTCTCTTAGAGCTTTTAGAAGTATAGTAAATAAAATATAAGTAGAAGCAGTAATCTAAAAGGTTTATTTCTAAATAGCTTTAGAGCTAAGCTAATTTATTAAGTTAACTTTAAACTTATTAAAATCCCTTTTTTTAAATAGCTTATAAATATTAGTTCTTATAAGCAGAGCTGTTCTATTTAAAGCTGACTAATTAAATCCTAATATAGTTATTTAGATAATTTAAAGGCTAATTATAATATTAAAATTGCATCTTATAGCTTTAGTTTAAATATTATTAATCTTTTATAAAAACTATATTGCTGCTTTATAGTTTAAATTATTAATTATTAGCATTAAAGGCACAATCTAGCTAATTTAGTTATTTAGAAGATCTTAGTAATTTTTATTTATAGCTTTATATTATTAAATTAAATACTCTTTTATTTATAGCTAAGTCTTATTAGCAAATTAAGCTTAATTATCAGCTTAAAAAAGTATATCTATATAAAAAGGGTTGCTTAATATTTTAAAAGCATTAGTAATACTTATTGCTTCTACTACAGCTTTATAGCTTTTAATAAAGTTTAAAATATTATTTTCTATAAAGAAAAGTGCTTCAGCTATATCTAGCTGTAGTATTTTAAATCTTTAGAGTTTTAAGCTATATAATCTAAAGACTTTTTATTAAGATTTAGTAGAGTTTGAACAGCTTTATATTGCCTTTTCTTTTAAAGAATTCTCTCTAAGCATTTTATTTATACTAGAAGTATTACTTTTAGAAGCTATTACTTTAAAAACTTTAGCTTCTATAATTGCTTTAGAACTTTAGTTTAAGTTAAAGATTAAAGAGGATCTCTCTTACTAAGGTTAATAAAAAGAAAAACCTATAAAAGAAGTTACTAAAATATTACTAGTAATTAAGTCAGCCTTATTATTTATTATTTTTAATTTAAATTATTTATCTTAAGCTAGAGTGAAAGTCTTTAGAGCTTTAAAGTCTAGTAATACTATTCTAAAGAGATAATAAGTAAATTAATAGAAGAAGAAATAAGAGAAAGACTTTCTAAAAAAAGCTAAAGTAAAAAGATTATATAAAACTTAAAAAGAGCTGATAATTCATTAATAAAAGAAGCAATAGAAGAATTCTTATAATATAAGTTTAAAAAGATAATAGAAAGTGAGAAAAGAGATAAAAAAGAAAAGAAAAGTTCTACCTGTTATTTCTACTTTTATTTATCTCTCTTATTTAGAAGATATATCTATATTTATTATCTTTCTTTTTTTTTTTTATTCTAACAGTAAGATTATTTTATATCTTAAGCTTATTTCTCTTCTCTTTATAGAAAAAGATCAGCTGTTATTAGTAATATTCTTTATAACTTCACCTTATAGTACTTCTCTTTTATAAGTTAAGCTTAAAATTTAATTAAATCTGCAGTTAAATTATATTATTAACTGTAGATCTTAAGAAATATGCTTTAAGCTAGCTATTTATTTGCTACCTAAGAGAGTATAAAAAGAGAGTAATAAAAGAGATATATATATCTTTTTTTCTTTAGAATTAATATAGAATTATTCTTAGAAAAGAGAAACACCTTTAGTTAAGCTTAGAAAATATTCTCTTTTTTTTTTTGAAAAGTTAGTATAATTATAATATTTTTCTTTTTCAGCTTTTTATGCTTTTATACTTATAATAGCTTTTAATTTGAGAAAACTAACACTTAATGTTTTTATATATAAATATAACTTAAATCTTAAGTTTTTAGGCTTTTTTTAATATTTCTCCTCACTAGTTAATATATTATTAAAAACCTTCTAATAAGTTTAATTAAAAAGAAGTTTCTTAAAATAGATTAATTAGTTTTATCTTTTTTAAGGTTTGTAAGAAAGGTAAAATGAATTTAGTTATTTTTATAACTTCAGCTTTTAGAAGCAAAGGGGAATTAATTTAGTTTATCTTAGTTATTTTTAGATTATTATTATAGCAGCTAATTAGCAATATAATATATAATAATTTTAAATAGATAAATAGTAAGCTAATAAAAAAGATTAATTAAACTTTTATAAAACCTTATTTACCTTTTTCTGCCCTATTAAACACTCTTTTTCTTAAGGGTTTTTAAACTTCTATAGATTTAGTTAATCTTTAATTTTAAATACTTAAGCTGCTATTTTTTATTTTAAGAAAACAGAAGTTAAAAAAAGTATTAACTAAATTTCTTCTAATATAATATTATTTAAATTACCTCTTCTTTTAAGCTTTTTTCTACTTTAGTTAAATAAAATAATATAGAATAACTATAAAAGAGATCTTCTATAATAGTTTAGTTTACTTCTTTATGCTAGTTACTAATTTTATAATAAAGTAAGAGAGAAAACTTATCAGATATATTAAGCACTCTACTTCAAGCAAAAATCCTCTAAAAAATTCCTAAGCATTTATATATTAATTCCTTTATAGCTAAAAGAGATATATAAATAAATATATAAATATAAACTTAACTAAGTTATACTTTATTTATAACTTCTATTATTTTTATCTCTCTAGTTATATAATCCTTTAAAAGAAAATAAGCTGTTAAAAAGAAGTTTAGTAATATTATCTCTATAGTATTTTGCTTTATTTTAGTTTTAAATAATTTAAGAGGTATAGCAAGAATTAATAAGAATAATAAAGAAGATAAAAAGTAGGCTTAATTAAAGCTAAAAAAGCCTAAAAACACTTATTTTTATTTAATTGCTAAAAGGTAAAATTTAATAGACTTTTATTATAAGTTAAATTGAAAAATCCTATAAGTTATTTTAAAGAATTAATTACTAAAGGTATTAAGAGGAATAAAAAAAAGTATAAAAATAAGTATATTTCTTGCTTATCTGCTTAGTTTTTTTTATTATAAGCTGACTAAGCCTCTATCTACTTATATAAGTTATTTCTTTTTATAATAACGCCTAATGCTTATAAAAACACCTATCTAATTTCTTACTTCTAAGTTAAAAGTGTTAAAAATTCTAAAAATTCTAAAAACTCTGCTTCCTTCTAATATATTACTAGATATAAAAGTAGGATCTAAATAAGTATAACTTTTAACTATAATATAGAAAAGCTTAAGCTTTAGTTAGTCTTATTTGCTTTTAAAAAGCTTTAAAACTACTTTTATAGTATATAATTTACCTTTAAAACTAATACAAAAGTTCTTATAGACTAAATTAATAGCACTGCTTTTAACCTATTTAAAGTAATTCTAACTTAATAGATTATATAGATTAAAATATTTAATTTTAATATTTACTATATATTAAGTATAAAGAATAGAGCTGCAAATAGTCTTTTATAAAAACTAGCAGAGAAATCTAATATTTATAAAGCTAAATAAGAGGAAGATTTAAATAAAATAATTAATAATTCTATTTATATATTTAAAGCTAAAAAAGACCTTTAACTAAAGGCAGAAGACTTATTAAGCTTTAAACAAACTTAATCTTAACGCTTAAAGCAAATTGCTAAGTATTTAGCTTTATTATTACACTTTAAGTTTATCTCTTAGATTAACTTTAAGAAATTTAAATTATATGCTATAAGGTATATATTTTAAAATAGTTTTCTCTTTCAAAAAGAAATAAAGTTAAACCTTATACTAAAATAAGTAGTTAATAATAAGGAAGAGCAAAAGAAGTTAATTTAGTATATATATACTAAAAGAGGCTGTTAAAGCTATAATGCAATATATATTAGATTTTAAGAATAATATATTTAAGAGAATATATATTAAACAATAAGTGATAAGATTAAAGGCTGCTTACTTTATACTTAAGCTTAACTAAAGCAATTTAAAGACTTTTACACTTTTTCTATACTTCTAAAAAATCTATTTCAGTATATTTATATTAATATCTAAAAGATTAGCAATTACTCTTTAGCTAAAGCTTGTAATATACTTATTAGATATATAGAGGCTTATCAGCTTCTTAAAAACATTAACTTAAAGATAATAGCTAAGTTTATTTAGAAAGATATTATCTGCTATTATAAAATTTATAGACTTTTTGCTGTTAATAGAGGCTTAGAAAATAAGAGGTTTATTAAGAAACTTAATTAAATCTATAGAGAATAATACTTTATTATTTTAGTATATAATTTAAAGGCTAATAAACTTATAGACAAAGGCTATTAACCTCTTATTTATATCTTTATAATCTAATTAGACTTTAGCAAAAAGAATTAGACTTTAGTTCTTTATACAGCTTTATTTGCTAATTAAATATCTATTAGATTTTCTATAACATATTCTCTTTTTTACCTTATCTATAGATATAACCTTATTACTCTAATTAAAATAAAAAGCATTATTTAATAAGTTTTAAACTAATTAAAAGTTACTAATATTAAAACTAAGCTTCTCTTCTATATAAAGATATTTAAATAACTTAATTTAAATTAATATATTACTTTTAAGTATATTGTAAAATAATATTACTAAGTTGCTAAAAACTATAATTAGAGAAATAAATATAAAACATAATATAAGCAACTATAAATTAGCAATATTGTTTTTATATATAATATAAAGCTATTTATTAACAAAAGTTCTTCTAGTAAGCTTAATATATAATAGCTAGATCTCTTTTAAATTTAGCAAATATTTCTTTAAATTTTATCTTATTTATTTAAAACACTTATTAGACTTCTAATTAAGTAAATAATAGCTAGTAATTGCTTAAAGAAATTTATAGTAAATAAAGATAGCTATTTAGATAATATCTCTAAAATAGAAGTCTAATTAGACCTTAAGGAAGCTTTTAGTAAAGTTTTTTCTATAGCAAATCAATTAGATCTTAATATGCCTAGCTTAATAGAGATTTTAAACCTTAATAAAATATTTATACTAGAAGAAGCAGAAATTAATAATATTAATGCTATAAAAATGCAAATTAAGCAATTATAAAAATAAAATAAAACTCTATAAACTGAAATTAATATTTAGTAGAAAAAGAATAAAATAGTAGTAAATATTTTTACTAAAAATAAAAAGTTTAACAGTTAGTATAAAGATATAGAGAAGCTAAAAGACAGCTAAGTTATAGAATTTATTAATTTCTATTTATTTTTAGTAAGTAAATTAGCATTTTACTTATTTATATTTAGTTAATCTTATATTATAATTTATATTAACTATATATTTATATTACTTTTTTTACTCTTAATATATATTTTTACAAAAGAAAGAGAGATATATAATAATAAAAACTAATTAAAACTTTAAAAAATTAAAAAATGCTAAAAAACTTAAAAGAAACTAATACTAACCTTAAAGAATTTAAATCTAAGCTAGTTTAAACACTTTATTATAAGCTGCTATTATTAGAAACCATACTACACTTTTATTATATATATAAAGCCTCTTTTTCTACTTTTAAGTAGCTTATTTATCTAATTATAGTTTAAATTATTATTAGAAGCTTAATAAGTAGAATATCTCTATTCTTATTAAACTTAAACTTTCTATTTAAGTTATCTATTTAATTAAAAAACTCTCTATAATTCTCTTTAATCTTCTCACTTAAAAGGAAATCTAACTAGCTATTAAAAAAGGATTTAACTTTTCTATTATCTTTATAAAGCATATTATTAAAAATATTCTTTTATAAGATATCTTTCTTAATATATTTAATTTATTTTATCTTTTTCTTATTATAATTAGCTTTATATAAGCATAATAAGCCTTTTTTATAACAGATATAGTTAGAATAAGCTTTTTTTTATTTAGTTTAATAAGAAATATACTTTTAGAATAGTAAAGCTGTTATAACTACTTAACTGCTTTTAACAACCTCAAAAGATATTTTAACTTATTATTTAAAGCATCTATTATAAAGATAAAAGTTATAGTTGCTATATATATATATTAATAAAGCTTTAACTGCTTTTAACCTATTTAACTTCTAATATAACTGCTTTTAAAAACTAAAATAGTCTTCAGCAATATAAACCTTATATATAAAAAACAGCTAGCTAGGAAATATTTCTTACTTTTTAGTTAAAGCTGCATATATAGTAGAAAACTTCAAAAGCAACTCTTAAAACTATTTCGCTACAGCTTTAGTATAATCTTAGATATTAAATCTATTTATAAATCTAAGTTTATATTAGATTAAGCTAATAAGATTTTTAACTGAAGTCTATAAGAAGAAAAAAGAGGCTTATAAATAAGTTAGCAATTAACTTAATTAGAGCTAAAATTAACTTATTATAACTAAAGCAGTTATAATAATTTAATATAAATAAAACTTACTATTTTTATTTAGTTTATTAATAACAGCAGTAAGAATAAGAGAGAAAGAGAAAAGCTTATATAAAGTATTTTAAGTAGTAATATAAAAATAACTAAAGTTAATTTTAATATCTATAACTATATATATTATATAACTTAAGAAAGTTTAACTGTTATTATAAAAGGTTAGTTAAGCTAGAAAATATAAAAGTTAATATATTAAGAGGAAAAAAGAAAAGATATAGCTAAGCAGAAGAAATACACCTTTTTATATCTAACTAAAAAACAGCAGTTATAATAACCTAAAGGCTTATTTATTGCAGCAATCTATTAATAAGATAAAAAACAATTTAAAAAGCTTTTCACTTTAAATCTAAAGTTAACTAAACTAAAAAGAATATATTTATTTAAGTTTTAATAATAAAAGCAAAATAAATATATTAATTTAAATACTGCTATTTATAAAAGAAAGCATTTAACTTTAAAGCAACTTATAAATAAATTATAAGAAACTCTTAACTTTTCTATAACTACTATATTAACTTTTCCTCTAAAAATATATCACTATAAGTCTAACTAAATATTTAGCAACTGCATTTAACTTTAGTTACTTCTATACTATTAAATTTTGCTAATTACTTTTCCTTTCTCTATTTATAACCTTTAGCATTTAATTTCACTTTTAAAAAATTATTAAACACCTCTAATAACTATATTAATCTCACCTTTAAAAAACTATTTTATATAACTAAATAACTCTTTTTTCACTTAAAAACTATATTTTTAGAAGAAATATTAACTGCTAGCATTAAATTCACTTTTCTTATATCTATAAAAGGAAATATTTCAACCTATTAACCTTCTATTAAATATCTTTATATATCTATATATAACAACTGCTCTGCTTTAATAACCACTTTTATATTTAATTTTAACATTTTAACTAAGCTTAATTATTACTAAAATAACTTAAAAATTATATTTCTAATTTTCTTATTTACTCTTACTAATGTTTAATAAAAATTATTATTATAATTAATAACTTTTCTATTTATTTACTATATCTTTACTTTTTTGATTTTTTTCTTCTTTTTAAGATATTTTATTATTATAAGTTTAAAAAAACTATAATATAAAACTGTTTAACCTACTTTATAACTATTTATATATCTATTTCTCTTCTTTAGTAATTAGAAATAGCAAAATATCTGCTACTTCTTCTCTTCTTTCCAGCCCTTCTTACTCTCTTATTCTTTATAAAGTCTAAAAAAGCATTTAAAATATAAATAATATTAAAGAGATCTATAAAAACCTTCTAACTTATATCTACTGCTTTTATAAAAATCAGTCAGTTAAATATAAAATAACTAAATAAGTTAAAGATATATTTAAACCTTCAGAAGGTAAAAACCTTTCTACTTTAGATTGCTACTTTAATATAAATATTTCTAGCATAGTTAATATATTAATTAAAAAAAGCTAATATATTTTTTCTATTTATCTTAAAAACAGTCTTCTTAAGATTATATTTAATATAATTAAGCCTATTAAAGCCTTAATTAACCTATAGAAGCCTATAAACACCTTAAAGCTTAAAGTTGCTAAAAACTATCTTATACCTAAATAGATATATAAAAGCAAAAATGCTATAAATATAACACTAATTAAGTAATAAAGTAATAGATTTACTAAAGCTAATAATAATTACTAATAGTATAAATAAAGTTAAGAAACCTAAAAAAGATATCTTTTTAACTTCTATAACTTTTTAGGTTACTTTTAGAGAAAAGACTTCTTTAATACTAAATATATTAAATCAGCCTATAAGCTTGCTATTAGAGATATTAATAAGAAAAGCTGTTTAAAGATCTATATAATATCTACTTCTTAGACTAAAAACAGCAATATAAAAGCTAATAAGAAAGAAGAGAAGTTTTTAGAAAAATAAAACTTTATTATTTTTATTAAGATTTATAAAAGTAATAATCAGTTTTTAATTATAATTATCAAATAGAGAAGTAGCTTATATCTCTACTTAAACTCTATTTAAAACTTTAAGTTTATTATTACTACTTCTAATACTTTTCAAACTAAATTCTAAGAAATAGTAAAACTTATTAGAAACTAATATAAAATCTATAAAGCACTAATAGAGATATAAAATATTATTAATTATATTACTTTTATTATCTTAAACTTCTAACTTAAATTATTAGATAACATTTAGAAGTATAGCTTCTATTATGCTAACTTCACTTATTATATACTTTATAAAAGAAACTATAGCTTAAAGATAACTTAGTTAAAATATATATTAAATAATAAAATTGCAATAGATAACTATTATAAGCTTCTTCTTAACTATTAGGTTTAATTTATTATTAATAAGTTTAGCCTTAAAAGAAGCAATAATATTAAAAGACTTTAAGTTAAGCTTAATTAGACTTTTAATAAATAGGTTAACACTATAGAAACTATAACTAGAAACAGTAGAAGCTGAAGATCTATTAATACTAACCTAACAGAAAAAAGAGTTAAAAGACTATACCTAGCTTATTCTAATCAGTCTTTAGTTTCTTAAGATTTAATAATAATTACTAAAGAAGACTTAATTGCTCTTTTTAAAACTTATAACTTAAACAACCTTATAAGATATAAAGACTTTAATCTTTTAACTTATATAGATAACACTAAAAGAGCAGATTATCTTTTTAAAAAAATAAAAAAAAAGCTTAATCAGTAAGTTAAAATAGAAAGCCTTCAAAAAGTAATATACTAAGCTAAAACTGAAAAATAAAAAGAAAAGCTTAACTTACTTAAAAAAGTTAACAAACTAAGCAACTATACTTTAAACTAATTTCTTTTTATATAAAATAACTTAATTAAAGATATTACTTAATATATAAAGCCTTAAAATCTTTATTTACTTTTAATTATGCTAAAAAAATACTTTCTACTTAATATATAGTATACTAAAAAGCTATAAGAAGAAGATAATAATACTGCCTATATAGAATAAGAGATAGCTATAAACTTAAAATAAAGCAAAAACACTAGCTTAAGAGCTTTAAAAGCTAAATGCAATATTAAATATATAAAGTAAAACTAATTAAATCTTTCTCTCTTTAGCATATAAAAGACTTAAAAAATATATAAAAAGAAGTAAAGTTTTTAGAATTTTTAGAATTTTTAATATTTTTAACTTAAAAATAAAAAATTAAATAGGCGTTTTTATAAATATTAAATATTATTATAAGAAGAAATAGCTTATATAAGTAGATAGAAGCTTAGTCAGCTTATAATAAAAAAAGACTAAATAAATAAATAAAAAACACACTTATTTTTATACTTTTTTTATTCCTCTTAATAACTTCAGTAATTAATTCTTTAAGACAGCTTATAAGATTTTTCAACTTAACTTATAGCAAAAGTCTATTAAATCCTACCTTTTAGCAATTAAATAAAAATAAGTATTTTTAAGCTCTTCTAGCTTTAGTTAAACTTACTTTTTATCTTTTTTATTATTTTTATTAATCTCTGCTATATATCTTAAATTATTTAAAACTAAAATAAGGCAGAATACTATAGAAATAATGCTATTAAACTTCTTTTTAGCAGCTTATTTTTTCTTAAAAAATTATATAACTAGAAGGATAAAAAGAATAGAAGTTATAAATAAAGCATAATTTAGTTAGGCTTATATTTATATATTTATCTGTATATCTCTTTTAGTTATAAAGGAATTAATGCATAAGTGCTTAGGAATTTTTTAAGGGATTTTCGCTTGAAGTAGAGTGCTTAGCATATCTGATAAGTTTTCTTCTTTACCCTATTGCAGTAGCTTAATTAGTATAGCAAATATTATAAGGTTTCAGCTTTTAATATTGAGTAGAACTTAGTTATATCTTAAGAAGAAATTAAATAAAGAGAAAAGCTAATATATAGTAAAATCTTTAGAGAATTTATCTCTAATTAGAAGTAGAGCAATATTGCAAAATATAATACTATTAATTTAAATAGCAAAATTAATAAAATATATCTTTCTATCCTTCTTCTTTATAAAGAAAAAGAGGTTTTAATATACTATATAACTTTCTTCTAAAATACCTTTTTATAAGTAGTTTTTAAGCATTTTAATAACTTCTTTCTCTAGTATTTATAAAATTAATATGCTTTAAGCTTATTATACTTTATATAGAACAGTTTGAATAAACTGCAATAAAACTATTAACAGATAAATAGATCTATAATAGGGAAATTCCTATGCTATTATTATCTTTTTGTTTTTTTAAACTTATATAAGTAAAGCTTTCTTTTACTTAGTTAAATATAGCATAATACTAAGCAGCTTATTAAGTTGCTCTTAAATAAAATGCTCTCTAGTTAGAATATTAGAAAACTCAAATATAATTAGGTCTATAAACAGGTCTTTAGTATGCATTTTAAGTTTCTTTTAAACTTTAGCTTATATATTAAGCTTCTACTTAAGGTCTCTTTTTAGAATAATGCTATTTAATAGTATATTATTAACTAAGTAGATCTTTTTATTTTTAGTCTTATATATAATATTAACTTTAACTATATTAAAGAAGTTCTATCTTCTATCTAAAGCTTTATAAAGAAGTATTATTTTTACTTTTATAAAAGCTTTACTTAAGAGGTTTTTACTTTAGTAGAAATACTTAAATCTTCTTCTTAATAAGTTCAATACTCTATTTATTATTAGATTTAGAAATAGCGACTAGTTTGCAAACTCTAATTAATAAAAACTACTTTATAAGCTTAAAGCTAAACTTAAACTTAGCAAAAGCTACTTTATATAGAATTCTCTCTTAGTGTTTATTTTATTTAGATTTATCTAAAATGTCTAAATAGTAAGCTGTATAATAAGCTTTTTAAACTATTTATAAAATGCTAATAGCATCTGCTATACTGAAGTCTTTATATAAGAAGGCTTTGCAGTAAAGTATAATATGCTTTATAGTTTTAAACTTTATAATAATACTATTCTAAAAAAATAAAATATTTATATAATTACTATTTTATCAGCTTAAAAGCTATCTATAAGACTTCTTTAGTCTATTAAAAAATATAATATTAGTTAATAGTCTAATAAAGCTTAAGATCTCTTTTATTATAGCTAATATATTAAGATTAGTTTTATATATTATTTTTACTTATAATAAAGCTTTTTTACTCTTTAATTTTACTTTAGGTTTATAATAGTTTATTAATATTTTCTAGCTTCTGCAGATATAATTTAAGCTATAGTTTCTAAGTTTAATAAGTTTAGCTATTATAAAAGCAACTTTAGAGGTGATAGCTTATTAGATTAATATCTTAAGAATTTGCTAAAAAAGCTTGCTTTTATAGTTAAAAACACTTTTGATCTTATCTCCCTCTTTAAGTTTAACTTATACTGCTATATCTAAAGTAGACTAATTAATATCTAATATTTAGATATCTTTTTAGCTACTAGTCTTATAATCCTCTTCTATAATAAGATTTAAAGCTCTATCTATTTCTAATTCTAATAAGCTAGTTGCTATGCTAAGTATAATAGCAGTAGCTTTTAGTTTCTCTCCTCTTTAAAAATATAGCAAAAGCTTTAAATTCTATTAAATATATTTAAATTAGAGATAACTTAAAAGAATAAAGCTATAGATTAATTAATAAAAAAGCTAAAAGTATATTTCAGCAGGCGCTAAGCAGTATAATAATAAAAGTTGCTGTTAATCTATCTATCTATATAGCTAAGCTCTATTTTAATACAGTAGATAAAAAGGCTGCTAAAGATTAAGCTTTTAGAAGTTCTACTGAACAGACTGATAAAAAAGCTAATATTAAGTATATAATGCCTTCTAATATAAATATCTTTTATAATAGTTCTAATAAACTGCAGCTGCATAGTAATATCTATAAAGCTTTTAATTATAACCTCTATTAGTATAACTTTAGATTTAAATCTGTTAAAATTAATATAGTTTTTAGAAATAATATTTATAATAGAGCTAATATTAATAATTTTAGATTATTCTTCAGCTAGATAATAGCTAATTTAAATGGCAACCTAAAAATAAAATTTAATAAAGTTATATATAGTAACTATATATGTTCTGCTTAAATATAATAAGATTTTAAGCTAAAGCTGCTAACTTTTATCTATTAGAAAGGGGCAGAGTTCTTAGAATCTTTAGAATTTTTAACACTTTTAACTTAGAGGCAAGAAATTAAATAGGCGTTTTTATAAGCATTAAGCATTATTATAAGAGGAAATAGCTTATATAAGTAAATAGAAGCTTAGTTAGCTTATAATAAAAAAGACTAAGCAGATAAATAAGAAATATATTTATTTTTATACTTTTTTTATTCCTCTTAATAACTTCAGTAATTAATTCTTTAAAACAGCTTATAAGATTTTTCAACCTAACTTATAGCAAAAGTCTACTGAATTCCACTTTTCAGTAATTAAACAAAAATAAATATTTTTAGGTTTCTCTAGCTCTAATTAAGTTTGCTTTTTATCTTTCTTATTATCTTTATTAATTTCTATTATACTTTTTAGATTATTTAAAACTAAAATAGAGCAGAATACTATAGAGATAATACTATTAAACTTCTTTTTAGCAGCTTATTTTCTCTTAAAAGATTATATAACTAGAGAGATAAAAAGAATAGAAGTTATAAATAAAGCATAACTTAGTTAGGCTTATATTTATATATTTATTTATATATCCTTTTTAGTTATAAAAAAATTAATATATAAGTATTTAAGAATTTTTGAAGGGATTTTCACTTAAAGTAGAGTACTTAATATATTTAATAAGTTTTCTCTTTTATTTTATTATAAAATTAGTAACTAATATAAAGAAGTAAGCTAAAGTGCTATAAAAGATCTCTTTTATAATTATTCTATACTGCTCTATTTAATTAAAGCAAAAAAAAGCTTAAAAGAAGAAGCAATTTAAATAATATTATATTAAAAGAAATTTAGCTAATACTTTTTTTAATTTTTATTTTTTTAAAGTGAAAAGTAGCAGCTTAAGCATTTAAAATTAAAGATTAATTAAGTTTATAAAAGTTTAAAAAACTTTAAAAAAAAAGTGTTTAGTAAAGCAAAAGAAAATAAATAAGGTTTTATAAAAGTTTAATTAATTCCTTTTATTAACTTACTATCTATCTATTTAAAATTACTATATATTATATTACTAATTAGCTGCTATAATAATAATCAAAAAATAACTAAAATAAGCTAAACTAATTTCTTTTTGCTTTTGAAAGCTAAAGTTATAAAAGCAACTAAATTTATTTTACTTTTCTTATAAACTTTAAAAAGAATAAAACTAATTAATTTATTTTAAAAAACTTCTTTTTAATTAAATTTATTAAAAGGTTTCTAATAATATATTAATTAGTGAAAAAAAACACTAAAAAAACTTAAAAACTTAAGATCTAATTTATACTTATATATAAAAACATTAAGTATCAGTTTTTTTTAAATCAGAAGCTATTATAAGTATAAAAGCATAAGAAGCTAAAAAAGAAAAATATTATAACTATACTAACTTTTTAAAAAAGAAAGAGAGAAATATTTTCTAAGTCTAATTGAAAGTATTTCTCTCTTCTAAAAATAATTTTATACTAACTCTAAAGAAAAGAAGATATATATATCTTTTTTATTATTCTTTTTCTATACTTTCTTAAATAGCAAATAAATAGCTAGCTTAAAGTATATTTTTTAAGATTTATAGTTAATAGTATAGTTTAATTGCAGATTTAATTAAATCTTAAGCTTAACTTATAAAAGAGAAATATTATAAAATAAAGTTATAAAAAATATTGCTAATAACGGCTAATTTCTCTCTATAGAGAGAAAAGAAATAAGCTTAAAATATAAAATAGCCTTATTATTAAAATAACAGAAAAGAAAAAAGATAATAAATATAGATATATCTTTTAGATAAAAAAGATAAATAAAAGTAGAAATAACAGCTAAAGCTTCTCTTTTCTTTTTTATTTCTTTTTTTACTTTCTATTATCTTTTTAAACTTATATTATACAAATTCTTCTATTGCTCTTTTTATTAATAAATTATTAGCTTTTCTTAAGTTTTATATAATTTTTTTACTTCAGCTTTCTTTAGAAGGTCTTTCTCTTATTTCTTTTTTTATTAATTTATTTATTACTCTTTCAGAATACTATTATTAAACTTTAAAGCTTTAAAGACTTTAACTTCAGCTTAAGATAAATAACTTAAACTAGAAATAATAGATAATAAAGCTAACTTAATTACTAGTAATACTTCAGTAAATCTTTTTATAAGTTCTTCTTTTTACTAACTTCAATAAGAGAAATCTTTTTTAATTTTTAATTTAAACTAAAGTTTTAAAGTAATTATAGAAGCTAAAGTCTTTAAAGCAATAGCTTCTGAGAGCAGCACTTCTAGTGTAAATAAAACGCTTAGAGAAGATTCTTTAAAAGAAAAGGCAATATAAGGCTATTTAAACTTTACTAAATCTTAATAAAAAGTCTTTAGATTATACAGCTTAAAACTCTAAAGATTTAAAATGCTATAGCTAAATATAGCTAAAATATCTTTCTTTATAGAAAATAATATTTTAAATTTTATTAAAAGCTATAAAGCTATAGCAGAAGCAGTAAGTATTACTAATGCTTCTAAAGTACTAAGCAACCTTTTTTATATAGATATACTTTTCTAAGCTAATAATTAAGCTTAACTTATTAATAAGACTTAGCTATAAGCAAAAGAATACTTAATTTAGTAATATAAGGCTATAGATAAGAATTATTAAGATCTTTTAGATAACTAAATTAGCTAGATTATTTCTTTAATGCTAATAATTAATAATTTAAACTATAAAGCAGCAATATAGTTTTTATAAAAGATTAATAATATTTAAACTAAAGCTGTAAAATATAACTTTAATATTATAACTAGCCTTTAAATTATCTAAATAACTATATTAACATTTAATTAGTTAGCTTTAAATAGAATAGCCTTATTTATAAGAACTAATATCTATAAGCTATTTAAAAAAGAGAACTTTAATAAGTTTAAAGTTAACTTAATAAATTAGCCTAGCTCTAAAGCTACTTAGAAATAAACCTTTTAGATTGCTGCTCTTATTTATATCTTATTTGCTGCACTCTTAAAAGCTCTAAAAGGAGAGGCTTCTCCTTCTCTATAAGCTAAAAGAAGCAAAGCTAAGCTTAATTAAAGTGTTAAAAGTCTTTAGAACTAACTTTCAAACTAATAGCTTTCTAACTTAATAAGAATAATAGATAACTAGAAAATCTCTACTAAAAAGATTATATATTTCTCTCTAGCTGCAGAAGATTACTATTTAACTTCAGTTTATTCAGTTAAAGTTAATATAGAAAACCTTAAGCCTTTCCCTTATAAACTGCATAATTAGTGCTAATATATAAGCTATATAAACTATAATTTTAAAGAAGGCTGTTATTTTCAAAAGATAGCTAATAAAAAAAGTAGTTTAATTTAGTACTTTTAAAGGTATTATTCCTATAGACCTTAAAACAATAAGTTTTTTATCCTTTAGATAATTATTATCTTATTAAGATAAAAAGGTAAGCTTAACTAAAAAGCTATTATTACTTATTTTAAAAATCAGAATAGTTATAAAGCTATAAAGGCTTAAGCTATTAAAATCCTTAAGCAGAATATTAGCTGCCTTTAGTTTATACTTATTAAAGTTTTATAAGATTAAAATAACTATAACTTAATTAAAGTTTCTTATAGATTTATAAAAGAAGAAAGTATTGCATTAGATAATAAGATGTCTAGTTAAGCTTCTGCTTTTTAAGTTTCAGCTGTTAGTAAGCTAGAATATAAAGATTATACCTATATATCTTAACTATATAACCTAGCTTAACTAAATAATATAACTAAAAAAGATTTACTTAATTTTACAGCATTTAGGCTTATAATAACCTAGTTAAAAATATATAGAACTAACCTATTCTTATAGAAAAAGATAAAGCTATTAGATCTTAAAAATATTAAAAAAAAGCTTCTAAAATCTCTCTTTAAGAAAGTCTATTTCACTATATAAGATATAAAAGATATTTTAACTATCCTAAAGAGACCTTTTTCTTCTTAAATTCACTCTAAAAGTTAATTAAACTTATTAGAAAAAAAGGTTATAAAAGAAGATATCTCTTGCAACTAAAACAGGCAAAAAGAAAACTTAGATATTAAAATAGAAGAGGGAATCCTTTTTAAATAGGTCTCTGTTTCTGCTAATACTTTAAAACTAAAAGAAGCAGGTAAAACAGAAAGAGAAGCAATATCTAGTAAAGTTATTAAGATTCCTCTTCTAAAACTAATTCTAAAGCTATTTCTTCTGAAAGGCAACTTCTAGCTAGCTATATTTTTTAATAATAAGAACTAAAAATCTATTAAAAATAAAGAATTAATTAATAAACTTATTTTATATAAACTATATAGCTTAATTAGTTTATTAGTTAAAAAGGTTTATAAAGTTTAGCTTAAATATAAAGAAGAGTTTATTAGAAAGATATATATATTTATAAATAATTTAAAAAGAGTTATCTATATATTTATTCTTATTAACTTTATAGATTTTACTAAAACCTTAAAAGAAAAAGCTTAATAAACTGACTAATTTCTAAATATAATAAAGTTATTTAAATTTAAAACTATTTAAAAGTTTTTTCAGTTAAAGCTGTTATTTCTATGACTATTAACTAAATAGCTTTAATAATTATTATACTATAATTAATCTTAAAAATTGCAGTTAGAAGTAAATGCTTTAATAACTACTTACCTATATAGAGCGTTATTAACACTAGCATAAAGTTTAGTCTTATAAGCTATTAATATATTTTAAACTATAATATTTTAATTTTTATAACTATTTTAATAATAAGAATAATAGCTAAAGATAACCTAAAGCTGCGCTTTATTAAAGCATATTATATATCTATTTAGATTAATAACTATAAAATTATAATAATTATAATAGTTATTAACTTTAAAACTATTAACTATAACTTGCTCTTTAGCTTTCTGTTTGCTATTTCTATTAAGCTTACTTTTAAATACTTAAAACGCTTTATTATAGCTGTAATAAAAGTAAAAAACTGCAGAAGCAATAAAGTTAGAAAGATTAATATCTCAGTCAGCTTTATATAATTAGATTCCTTATATTAAATTTAGCAATACTTCCTTAAGTAGAAAAACTATATAAAAAACATCTATAATGCTTCTAAAACTACTAAAAAGCAGCTTAAAACTAATTAAAACCTTAGCAATATATATAATAAGATTTAAGCCTGCTATATTAATACTACTATAGACTATAAAAGAGAATGCCTTCTTGCTTAAAAAGAGAAGGAATTTAACTTTTTTAATCAGAAAGAAGCTATTTTTAAAACTAACTAATGCTCTATTTTAATCTCACTTTTAGCAGCACTTAATATTTTAAGAACTATTGCTAAAGCAGCAGTTACTTTAATTATAAAAACTATTTAAACCTGCTTTCTAAAGAGTATTAAAAGTTAATACTATCTTTTTAATATTTTAAAAGATTATATGCTTTATAAGTTAGCAAAAAGAGATTTTAAGCTTAACTAAAGCTTTATTAATATCTATATAATATATAAATATAAAAATAAAAAAATCTACTTAATTAATAATTCACCTTTAGATAGATCTATTTTTAATAAACAGAAAGATTAGAAAAGGATTTTAACTTAAGAAGTAGAAAGCTATTATTAACTTTCTAACTCTCCTTTTATAAGCTATATATATCTATAATTTATATAGTTTAACTAAAGCACTTACTTTACTTCTAAAAAGTTTCTAAAGCTTAAAGTTGCTTAGCTATATCTTTTGCTAAAAGCAATTAAAATACTTAAATATATCTTTATAAACTAAAAAGAAGCATTTATATAAGATTTCATAAAATGCAGCTATATTAATCTTTATATAGCTTTATTATAGAAGATTAAAACTGTTTTATATATTGCTTAGCAAGAGAAAGAAATTCCTATCTCTAAGGCTTTATAAAATAAAATTATTAATATATTTAGATTATAAGTTATATATAAAGTTTTTAAAAAATCCTATAAGTTATATAGAAACTTTTAGTTTCTTATTGCTAAAAAAAAATAGCAATATAAAGCTAATTAACTTATATATAAAGCTTAATAAGATTAATATTAGAGATATTTTTATTTCTCTAGAAGCTAATAAATTCTCAAAAAACTTTACTAACTATAAGATTATAAGCTTTTTAAATCTGTTTTCTAGATATAACTAAGTTTTACTTAATAAGTTAAGCTGAAATCTAACTATATTTATTATACCTCTAAAGCTATTTAAAATATATACTCTACCTTAAGAGGTAATAAATTTAATTACTTAGTTTATAAAAGTTATAATAAGAATTCTTTATAACTTTATTTTAAGCATTTATTAACTTTTCCTTAATAATATCCCTATTAGAAGGCTTAAAATAATATATAATAATACCTAAATAATTAAGCTTTTAGAAGTATATCTATATATCTTTAAACACTTTATAAATCTAAATATAGTTCTTTAGAATTTTAAGCTTATTAGTATTATAATTTCCTTTAAAAAATCTTAGATTTACTAGCTTACTATTAACCTCTTTAGTTATATAGTAAGTAGTAAGAGATATAAGCCTAACTAAAACAAAGTGATTAAGATTTTTAAATAAGAGAAATATAATAATATTACTATTATTAAAAGCTTTTTTAGTATTATAAGATTCTATTAAGTATAAATTAAAGATTATAGTATTATTTCTACTTTATTAATAAAGCTTTTTTAAAAAGAAATGCTTTTTAAGTAAAGGCTGAAATAATAAGCAGCTATAAAATCTCTTAAGCTCTATTTAGTTAGCTCTCTACTGCTTCACTTAATTAATTATAAAATAAAAGCTAGTGAAATTTATTTATTAACTAATATAAGTATTAAGAAGTAGAAAGCTATATTTAAATAATACTATTAAAGCAAAAGATATATTACTAAATATAAAAATAAGATCTAAATAAGTGCAGCTTTTAATTATAATATAAAAAAGCTTAAGCTTTAATTAGTTTTATTTACTTTTAAAAGGCTTTAAAACTACCTCTATAGTATATAATTCACTTTTAAAACTGATATAAAAGTTCTTATAAATTAAATTAATAGCACTACTTCTAACTTACTTAGAGCAGTTCTAATTTAGTAGATTATATAGATTAAAATATTTAATTTTAATATTTGCTATATATTAAGTATAAAGAATAAAGCTGCAGATAGTTTTTTATAAAAACTAATAAGAGAATTTAATATTTATAAAACTAAATCAAAAGAAAACTTAAATAAAATAATTAATAATTCTATTTATATACTTAAAGCTAAAGAAAACCTCTAACTAAAAGCAAAAGACTTATTACGCTTTAAATAGACTTAATTTTAATGCTTAAAGCAAATTGCTAAATATTTAGCTTTATTATTATATCTTAAGTCTATCTCTTAAATTAACTTTAAGAAATTTAAATTGCATATTATAAGGTATATACTTTAAAATAGTTTTCTCTTTTAAAAAGAAATAAAGTTAAACCTTATGCTAAAGTAAGTAGTTAATAATAAAGAAGAGCAAAAGAAGTTAATTTAATATATATATACTAAAAGAGGCTATTAAGGCTGCAATGCAATATATATTAAACTTTAAGAATAATATATCTAAGAGAATATATATTAAATAATAAGTAATAAAATTAAAAGCTGCTTACTTTATACTTAAGTCTAACTAAGGCGATTTAAAGACCTTTACACTTTTTCTATACCTTTAGAGATTTTATTTCAATATATCTATATTAATATCTAAAAAATTAGTAATTACTCTTTAGCTAAAGCTTATAATATATTTACTAAATATATAGAGGCTTATTAGCTTTTTAAGAATATTAACTTAAGAATAATAGCTAAGTTTATTTAAAAAGATATTATCTGCTGTTATAGAATTTATAAACTTCTTACTGTTAATAGAAGCTTAGAAAATAAGAGGTTTATTAAGAAATTTAATTAAATCTATAAGAAATAACGCCTTATTATTTTATTATATAATTTAAAGGCTAATAAACTTATAGAAAAAGGCTATTAACTTTTTATTTATACCTTTATAACCTAATTAAACTTCAGCAAAAAGAATTAAACTTTAGTTTTTTATATAGCTTTATTTGCTAATTAAATATCTATTAGATTTTCTATAAGATATTCCCCTTTTTACTTTATCTATAGATATAACTTTATCACTCTAATTAAGATAAAAAGCATCACTTAGTAAGTTTTAAATTAATTAAAAGTTATTAATACTGAAACTAAACTTCTCTTCTATATATAGATATTTAAACAACTTAATTTAAATCAGCATATTGCTCTTAAGTATATAGCAAAATGATATTACTAAATTGCTAAAAACTATAATTAGAGAAATAAGTATAAAATGCAATATAAGCAACTATAAGTTAGTAATATTATTTTTATATATAATATAAAGCTGTTTATTAATAAAAGTTTTTCTAGTAAGTTTAGTATATAATAGCTAAATCTCTTTTAAATTCAGTAAATATCTCTTTAAACTTTATCTTATTTACTTAAAATATTTATTAAACTTCTAATTAAGCAAATAATAGTTAGTAACTGCTTAAAGAAATTTATAGTAAATAAAAATAGCAACCTAAATAATATCTCTAAAATAGAAGTTTAACTAAACCTTAAAGAAGCCTTTAATAAAGTTTTCTCTATAGTAAATTAATTAGATCTTAATATGCCTAGCTTAATAGAGATTTTAAACTTTAATAAGATATTTATATTAAAAGGAATAGAAATTAATAATATTAATATAATAAAAATGCAAATTAAGCAACTATAAAAATAAAATAAAACTCTATAAACTGAAATTAATATTTAGTAGAAAAAGAATAAAATAGTAATAAGCATTCTTACTAAAAATAAAAAGTTTAACAGCTAGTATAAAGATATAGAAGAGCTAAAAAACAGCTAAGTTATAAAATTTATTAATTTCTATCTATTTTTAGTAAGCAAACCAGCATCTCACTTATTTGCATTTAGTTACTTTTATATTATAATTTATATTAACTATATATTTATATTACTTCTTTTGCTTTTAATATATATTTTTATAAAAAAAGAGAGGATATATAATAATAAAAACTAACTAAAACTTTAAAAGACTGAAAAATGCTAAAAAACTTAAAAGAAACTAATATTAACCTTAAAAAATTTAAATTTAAGCTAGTTTAAACTAATTTAAACACTTCACTATAAGCTGCTATTACTAGAAATTATACTACACTTCTATTATATATATAAAGCCTCTTTCTCTGCTTTTAAATAGCTTACCTATTTAATTACAGTTTAAGTTATTACTGAAAGCCTAATAAGCAAAATATCTTTATTCTTATTAAATTTAAACTTTTTATTTAAGTTATCTATTTAATTAAAAAACTCTCTATAATCCTCTTTAATCTTTTCACCTAAGAGAAAATCTAACTAGCTGTTAAAAAAGAACCTAACTTCTCTATTATTTTTATAAAGCATACTATTAGAAATATTCTTTTATAAAATGCTTTTCTTAATATATCTAACCTACTTTATCTCCTCTTTATTATAGTCAGCCTTATATAAGCATTCTCTTATTTAGTTTAATAAGAAATATACTTTTAGAATAATAGAACTGCTATAACTACTTAACTGCTTTTAGTAATCTTAAAAGATATTTTAACTTATTATTTAAAGCATCTATTATAAAGATAAAAGTTATAGTTGCTATATATATATATATTAATAGAGCTTTAACTGCTTTTAATCTATTTAACTTTTAATATAACTGCCCTTAAAGACTAGAATAGCTTTTAGCAATATAAACCTTATATATAAAAAACAGCTAGCTAAGAAATGCTTTTTGCTTTTTAGTTAAAACTGCATATATAGTAGAAAACTTTAAAAGCAACTCTTAAAACTATTTTACTATAGCTTTAGCATAATCTTAGATATTAAGTTTATTTATAAATTTAAGTTTATATTAAATTAAGCTGATAGAACCTTTAACTAAAGTTTATAAGAAGAAAAGAAAAACTTATAAATAAGTTAGCAATTAATTTAGTTAAAGCTAGAATTAACTTATTATAACTAAAGCAGTTATAATAGTTTAATATAAGTGAAACTTACTATTTTTGCTCAGCTTATTAGTAGTAGCAATAGGAATAAAAAAGAAGGAGAAAAGCTTATATAAAGTATTCTAAGTAGTAGTATAAAAATAACTAAAATTAATTTTAATATTTATAACTATATATATTATATAACTTAAAAAGGTTTAACTGTTATTATAAAAAGTTAGTTAAGCTAGAAAATATAAAAGTTAATATATTAAGAAGAAGAAAGAGAAATTATAGCTAGGCAGAAGAAATGCACCTTTTTATATCTAATTAGAAAGGTAGTTAACACTAAAAATAGCAGTTATAATAACTTAAAAGCTTATTCACTATAGCAATTTATTAATAAGATAAAAAGCAATTTAAAGAGCTTTTCACTTTAAATCTAAAGTTAATTAAACTGAAAAAAATATATTTATTTAAGTTTAAATAGTAAGAATAAAGCAGATATATTAATTTAAATGCTACTATTTATAAAAAGAGGTATTTAACCTTAAAGCAACTTATACACAGATTATAAAAAACCTTTAACTCTTCTATAACTACTATATTAACTTTTCTCTTAAAAATATATTACTATAAGCTTAACTAAGCATTTAGCAATTATATTTAACTTTAGTTACTTCTATACTATTAAATTTTACTAGTTACTCTTCTTTTTTCTATTTATAACTTTTAGTATTTAATTTTACTTTTAAAAAATTATTAAACACTGCTAATAACTATATTAATCTTACTTTTAAAAAACCACTTTATATAACTAACTAGCTCTTTTCTCACTTAAAAACTATATTTTTAGAAGAAATATTAACTGCTAGCATTAAATTTATTTTTCTTATATTTATAAAAAAAGACATCTTAACTTATTAACTTTTTATTAAATATCTTTATATATCTATATATAATAATTGCTCTATTTTAATAACTATTTTAATATTTAATTTTAATATTTTAATTAAGCTTAATTATTACTAAAATAATTTAAAAATTATATTTCTAATTCTTTTATTTATTTCTATTAACTTTTAATAAAAATTATTATTATAATTAATAACTTTTCTATTTACTTATTATACTTTCACCTTCTTAATTTTTTCTTTTGTTTTAAGATATTTTATTACTATAAGTCTGAAAAGATTATAATATAAAACTATTTAACTTATTTTATAACTATTTATATATCTGTTTTCTTTTTTTAGCAATTAAAAACAGCAAAATATCTGCTGCTTTTTTTCTTCTTTTTAGCTTTCTTTACTTTTTTATTTTTTATAAAGTTTAAAAAAGCATTTAGAATATAAATAATATTAAAGAGATTTATAAAACCTTTTAACTTATATCTACTGCTTTTATAAAAATCAGTTAGTTAAGTATAAAATAACTAAATAAGTTAAAGATATATTTAAACTTTTAAGAGGTAAAAACCTTTCTGCTTTAGATTACTACTTTAATATAAATATTCCTAGTGTAGTTAATATATTAATTAAAGAGAGCTAATATATTTCTTTTATTTATTTTAAAAATAGTCTTTTTAAGATTATATTTAATATAATCAAGCTTATTAAAGCTTTAATTAACCTATAGAAGCTTATAAATACTTTAAAGCTTAAAGTTACTAGAGACTACTTTATGCTTAAATAGATATATAGAAGTAAAGATACTATAAATATAATATTAATTAAGCAATAAAGCAATAGATTTACTAAAGCTGGTAATAATTATTAATAGTATAAATAGAGTTAAAAAACATAAAAAAGATATCTTTTTAACTTCTATAACTTTTTAAGTTGCTTTTAGAGAAAAGACTTCTTTAATACTAAATATATTAAATCAGCCTATAAGCTTACTATTAGAAATATTAATAAGAAAAGCTATTTAAAGATCTATATAGTATTTACTTTTTAGACTAAAGATAGTAATATAAAAGCTAATAGAAAAGAAGAGAAGTTTTTAAAAGAATAAAACTTTATTATTTTTATTAAGACTTATAAAAATAGTAGTTAGTTTTTAATTATAATTATTAATTAGAGAAGTAGTTTATATCTCTATTTAGATTTCATTTAAGATTTTAGATCTATTGCTATTATTTTTTTTGCTTTTTAAATTAAATTCTAAGAAATAGTAAAACTTATTAGAAACTAATATAAAGTTTATAAAGTGCTAGCAGAAATATAAAATATTATTAATTATATTACTTTTATTATTTTAAACTTCTAATTTAAATTATTAAATAATATCTAGAAGTATAGCTTCTATTATGCTAACTTTGCTTAGTATATATTTTGCAAAAAGAACTACAGCTTAAAGATAATTTAGTTAAAATATATATTAGATAATAAGATTGCAATAGATAATTATTATAAGCTTCTTTTTAATTATTAGGTTTAGCTTATTATTAATAAGTTTAGCTTTAAGGGAGGTAATAATATAAAGAGATTTTAAGTTAGACTTAATTAGATCTTTAATAAATACGTTAATATTATAGAAATTATAGCTAGAAACAGCAAAAGCTGAAGATCTGCTAATGCTAACTTAGTAGAAGAAAAAGTTAAAAGATTATACTTAGTTTATTTCAATTAGTCTTTAGTTTTTTAAGATTTAGTAATAATTACTGAAGAAGACTTAATTGCTTTCTTTAAAACTTATAACTTAGATAACCTTATAAAATATAGAGATTTTAATCTTTAAACTTATATAGATAATGCTAAAAAAGCAGATTATCTTTTTAAAAGAATAAGGAAAAAGCTTAATCAGTAAGTTAAAATAGAAAACTTTTAAAAGGTAATATGCTAAACTAAAGCTAAGAGATAAAGAAAAAAGCTTAACTTACTTAAGAAAGTTAACAAACTAAATAACTATATTTTAAACTAATTTCTTTTTATATAAGATAATCTAATTGAAAATATTGCTTAGTATATAAAGCCTTAAGATCTTTATTTACTTCTAACTATACTAAAAAAATATCTTTTATTTAGTATATAGCATGCTAAACAGCTATAAGAAGAAGATAATAATGCTGTTTATATAGAATAAAAGATAGCTGCAAACTTAAAGCGAAGTGAAGATATTAGCTTAAAAGCTTTAAAGGCTAGATATAATATTAAATATATAAAGTAAGACTAATTAAGTTTTTCTCTTTTTAGTATATAAAAAACTTAAAAGATATATAGAAGGAAGTAGAGTTTTTAGAATTTATAGAATTTTTAACACTTTTAACTTAAAAGTAAAGAATTAGATAGGCGTTTTTATAAATATTAAGTGTTATTATAAGAGGAAATAGCTTATATAAGTAAATAAAAGTTTAGTCAGCTTATAATAAAAAAGATTAAGCAAATAAATAAGAAATATATTTATTTTTATATTTTTTTTGTTTCTCTTAATAACTTTAGTAATTAATTCTTTAAAATAGCTTATAGGATTTTTCAACCTAACTTATAGCAAAAATCTATTACATTCTACCTTTTAGCAATTAAATAAAAATAAATATTTTTAAGCTCTTTTAGCTTTAGTTAAGCTTATTTTTTATCTTTTTTATTATTCTTATTAATCTTTACTATACCTTTTAGATTATTTAAAACTAAGATAAAGCAGAATATTATAAAGATAATATTACTAAACTTCTTCTTAGCAGCTTATTTTCTCTTAAAAGATTATATAACTAGAGGAATAAAAAAGATAGAAGTTATAAATAAAGCATAACTTAGTTAAGCTTGCATTTATATATTTATTTATATATCTTTTTTAGTTATAAAGGAATTAATGCATAAGTGGTTAGGAATTTTTTAGAGGATTTTTGCTTGAAGTAGAGTGTCTAGCATATCTGATGAGTTTTCTCTCTTGCTCTATTGCACTATAGTTAGAACTTTAATATTATTTAGCTTTATATCTTATAGTATTAAGATATCTGCTATATTTATATTAATAATAAAACTGCTGCTAATAAGTATTATTTTCCTTATAGATAAATTAAAAATATTCTTTATAAATCTAAAACTGCTGTTATTAATTTGCTGCTTATCTGCTATATATTATTAATTCTATTCTTTTATAAGCTTTTAGATACTTTTCTTTTAGCTAGTAACTTAAGTGTATGCTATAATAGAAGTAAATTTTGCAGCAATACAGCTGCTTTTACTGCTTTAGTTCTAATATTGCTCTATAAAAGCTGTTATATATTGATATTTAAGTTAATTATATTCTAGTTAGTTATTTCAAAAGAACTGTTTTAGTAGGGTAATATTACTTATTTACTTCTTATTATAAAAAGTTATAACTTAAGAGCAAACTTCTTTTAAAGCAGAAAAAAAAACTATCTATTAAAGCTTTTTAACTGTTTTATATTAAGCTGTCTTTTGCAGTTAGTATTATATTAGTACAGCTATAACTATTTCATTTTTAACTATTTTTATAACTTAGTTATTTACTAAAGGCATAATAATATGCTAATTAGAAATTTAATCTATAAAGTAAACCTTTCTTATAGAAAAGCTATTATATAGTATATATTAAAAGTTATTATTCTTTATCTTAATAATAGCATTAATATCAGCTGTTACTTCTTTTTATATTTAGTTAATATTAACTAAGTAGTTATATATATAGCTGATATTAATAGAATTAATAGCAGCTGCTGATATTTACTGCTTTACCTCTTCTCAGTCTCTAAAGGCTTTATTTGCAGCTTCTTCAGCTTTATAATAGCAGATAGATAAGTTTAAACTTAGTATATACTTTAAGTAGTATTAAGTAAAAAGCATTCTCACTTAAGCCTCTTACTGAAGGTATATCTTGCTTTAAATAATATAAACCTAAATAGTCACTAAATCAAAAATTAAATATTTTCAACCTTTATTAATAATGCTATTTTAAATAATATTATAGTCTATTTAAATACTAATATGCTATCTTCTAATATAATAAGCTATTTTAATATTTTTCGATTTATTTATAATATTATATTTAACAGCTTGATATTTATCTCTTCTATAAGAAAAATATCTTTTAATTTTAAGTAAATTATATTATATTTAGTTTATAATAGTTAAGCTTATAAATCAACTAAAGCCTTATTACTACTTATAGCCTCTTTGCACTATAAATATTTAATTTATATCTATAAAATAACTAATTAAGTTGTTTTATTTATATTAGAAGTAAAAGCTAGCTTATATCTATTAAATACTAATTATAAATTATCTTATTTTCTCTCTATTCTAAAGAGATATTTAGTATATCTATTCTTAAAAAGCAGCAATATTACTAGCATTAAATGCTTTTAAGTTGCTATATTACTTCTAAATATAAATAACTTACCTAAGTTGCTTAGTTAGCTTATTAAAACTAGCAGCTAAAAGAGCAGCAGCTGCTTTAGCAATTTTCTTACTGCTAATATATATATAAGAAGTCTTTCTTATTACTTACTTAATAATTATATATTTAATATCTAACTAAAGCTTTTAGAGCAATTTAAAGACTTTATAAGAGAGGGCTTTTATAGCAGCTTTAATAGCTATTTTTAATAAATATCTATAAATAAGATAAATAAGATTTTAATTGCTATATCTTAAGAGTTTTTAAACAGTTACTTTATAATATAAGCTTTTAATATAGTTAAAGAAGGCTGAAATATTAGTAGTATTAGTTTTAAAAAGAGGTATTTTATCTTTTATTACTTAAAGCTCTTTATTAAGATTTTAATAGAAGCTTTTATCTATAATACTATACTAGCTGATAAAAGCAACCTTAGTAATACTTTAATTATTAAAGTTCTTAATAAGTAACTTTATGCTCTATTTTAAGTATTTAAAGCAGTAGTAGTAAACTCTTATTAGTTAGTTATTATCAGTTTAATAAGTAGCATTAGTTTAAAAGTTATAAGTTTTAATAAAATCTATAATATTATTACTTATAAACTTAAAAGTATTATTATTCTAAAAGAGATTTATTATAATAAATATAAGCTGCTAAATATATATATTTTCTAGCTGCTTTAGAATTCCTATTAGTTATTTTGCAAAAACTAGCTGAATATTACTTATAAAGCCTGCAGGTTGCTATTAAGTTTTATAAGAGTTACTACTTAAAATATAATAAAAGTTAATACTTAAAGCTTTCTATTTATTCTTTTTGATATTAATATAAAAGTAAAGCTTATTAACAGTATAATTAACTTTTATAAAAAAGCTGTTATTATTAATATTATTAGATTAAGTTTGTAAACTAGAAAAGCTATTAGTAGAACTATCTTTAAAAGCTGAAGCTGCTTTAGCTTAATCTTAAA
Source organism: Colletotrichum horii (assembly GCA_027406005.1). Classification (NCBI taxonomy): domain Eukaryota; kingdom Fungi; phylum Ascomycota; class Sordariomycetes; order Glomerellales; family Glomerellaceae; genus Colletotrichum; species Colletotrichum horii. Next base: position 1,632,596 of record JANVYB010000001.1, on the reverse strand, counting down.
TGCTTTTAAATATTTTAGTCTAAAAGTTAAATATATTAGTAAGCTTACTTCTAATAATAGGTTTATAAAAAGCTAGAATATCTTTATATAATATTTCTCTAGTTATTTTAAGCTATATTTCAGCTATAATAATTTATTAATAAATAAAGTAGTAAAAAATATAAGTTATTATATTATATAATTAAAAATACTATTTCTTTAGTTTTTAAGTTTTTATTACTATTATTTCTTTTAAAAAGGTATAAAAAGAAATAAAAAAAAGAAAAAAGTATAACTAAATAAACAGATATTATATTTCTACTTCTTATTAATTCTAAGCTTAATTAGTTATACTGTTTTAAAACTTCTCTTATTAAGTTTATTTCTCTATTTAAACCTCTATTAATTAATCTTTTAAAGATTATATAAACTACTAATAGCTTTATAATAGATTTATTTTATTTTTCTATAAAAAACTTATTAATTTCTAAAAGCTATTTTATCTAATTATTATAAAGCTTTATATCTTTATTAGTTTAATAAGCTTATTAAGTAGATTTAATTTAGCTTTATAGCTTATAATATTAAAAAGTAATAGAAAAAATAAATAAAAATCTAATACTTTCTATAATATAAGTTATAATACTTTTAAAATCTTTTTTAAAGTTTTTTTATATCTTTTCATTTTTAATAGTAGAATTATATTTAGCTGTTATATTCTCTTATTTATTATAAATTAAGTTTATAAATAACTATTTAAATCTTATTAATATATTATACTTTTAATATTATATAGTTAATAATAATAGTTATAGTTATTATATATATTACAGCAATCTATTTGCTTAGCATAAAAATAAGCTCTTCTCTTATACTTTATATAAGCCTCTAAAAGAAATTTAAATTTATTTCTAAATATTATTAAAATAGTTATAAGCTAAGCAGCTAAAAGCTTTATATTATAGCAGCATTTATATATCTATAAATATATAAAAGCTTTATAGCTATATAACTTAATAAGCATAAAGCTTATAATCTTTAAAAATAAAAGAAAAGATGCTTTATATATTTTATAGATCTAAAACAAAAAGAGTAGCATAAAAAGCTCAAAAAGTTACTAAAAAAAAGTGAATTAATTAATCTCTACCCTTTAAAAGCATAAGAGTTAATAATGATATCTAAGCTAACTTCTGCTACGTTAGGGCCTAGTAATCCTAACCTCTAAACGCTGAAAACGCCAAAAAATCCTATAAGCCCACTAAACCCCATTCCAATATATGTTGCAGTACTCAAACAACGTCTTCGCCGTCGAGGTGTGAGCCTTCCAGGTCTCAAGCTCTTTCTCCGACTGCGCAACCACAGTGCAGTGTGTGATGCCCCAGTACAAGTCGGTCCCACTTTGCGTAAATGGTGCCAATTCCTCGAGGATAGTGGCCGGCAGAGTAGAGGCGGCCAGGAGCACCCGTCGCTTGGGGGACTTGTGGCACTCCAGTTCGATCCAGTCTCGCAGACTTGTGATTTGCAGAGATTGTGTGCCTGGCGCAGCAGCAGCACCCGCGCTGCTTTCAAGCACGGTAGCCGGATCTGGCTTCCAGATCAACTGAGTGGTCCTCTTCGTAATCGAGTCGTTGGAGGCGTCGCTGTCAGCACTGCCGGATGTGACTTGTCGCATGACCAGGCCTTTAAGAACGACCTTTGGCGCGCTCCAGGCTGTGTCTGTGGCTATCAAGTCTGCTGTCATCTGCTTGTCCTTGTTGTAAGTCCTCTTGGAGTATCCTGAGAACACAGCGCCTGCGCCGCTGGGAAGGTCGGATGCGATGTACAACTTCTCGAGTTGGTAAGGCACAGCGGCCTCAGTCATGGACGGACCGCCTCCAACCGCAACGACGATCAAGTGGAAAATAGCGTCGAGCGTGGCGGGATGAATGACGTGGGGAAACTCGTAACCGAATGGCATGATGCTCTTCGTATCAGGGACGGCCTGAATGAAAGGTGTTGGTGGTTAGAAATCTCTCACTTTGGCTGTGCGTGTGGGAATAATTACTTACAATCGTGCCGTAGCAAGCCTCTTGTTCGGGACACGCGACCAGCGAAGTGAGATTCTGGAATGTCGGGCCGTAGCCCATACCAAGAGCCTCAAGCTTTTCATACAGCTTTTTGATGTCGACGTTGTCGGTACCAGTGATCTTGAGCGTCTCGTACGCCTCGATGTACGTCTTCCACTCCTGAGATGCCAAGGTGTTGTCAGAGACAGCAGCCTCGGTGTCCTTGTAGAAAATGGTGAAGGAACCCCAGCAGTGGCAAGCCCAGGGCGCATCGCCCAGCCTTGAGAACACGGAGAATGAGTGAGCAGCATTACCTGCCGTGGGCGTCGCAATGCTGAGGCGTGTCTCGACGGCACCATCGCTCGGGATGACAAGGCCGCGGTCGAAAGTGACGTTGCGGAACTCGATGCCTTCGGTAACAGCATCCTTGACAGCGATCTGCTTCGCTGCCTCGACGACCATGATGAGCATTCCCGCACCAGGGTAGAGCGTGGTCCCGGTGATCTTGTGGTCCTCGACCCAAGGGCTCTCGCGCACACTGAGGAAGTTTCTCCACTCCGGCTCAAAGGGATTCTGGTTCTCAATGGGCGCACCCAACAGGTCGGTGCGAGGCTGGTGCTGAAGGCGCAGCTGCTTTGTCGCAGCGGACTCGTGCCAGAAGGTCTTTTCGTGGTTCCACGGGTAGGCAGGCAGATCGACAACGACCTGCGGCTTCGAAGCACGCTCAGTGGCCTCGCGGTTGACGGCGGCAAGTGCCACTGGGTAGCCCAGCGCCCAGAGATGGCCAGCCGCTTTTTTTTTTTTTTTTTTTTTTTTTTTTATTGTTTAACGCCTGATATGTCCTTTATAGGGCACAGGGCGTCTGCGCTGGCGATCTTGCTTGCTACTTATATATATATAAATCTTAGTTATACTGGTTTAAATAGGTTCTATATAAAAGAAAGTAAAAAAGAAAGCAAAATAAAGCAAAATTAAGAAAAGAATATATTTAGAAACCTAATAATCTAATATTGTGAAATATATTTTATAATTCTATTAGTTTTACTTAAAGCTTTAGTAAGTATAATTTAAAGAAATATAAATATATAGGTTATATAAAAGAAAATAGAAAGTTTATATTATAGTAATATTATAATAGGTTTAATAAAATAAAACTGCTTAAGAGATCTATTATAGTGTTATTATATATAGAGTAGTTTCTAAGTTGCTTAAGGCTGCATAAGATGCTAAATCTTCTCTAAAGATATATACTAAATAAATTTTAAAGTAGGATTCTACAATACTAGCGTTTTTAAAATAGTAATATTTATGCTTAGTATTAATACTTCTTAAGGTTAAGATGCTAAAGGTAGATATTATTCTATTAGAATAAAAGTGATAGCAAACTAATATTAATACTTTCTGAAGTTAAGATGTTAATTGCTAGCATTTTGAGATTTAAGAAATCAAGCTGATATTAAACTGGTATTAACACTTCTTAAAGTTAAGATATTAACAGTATAGCTGAGATTTCTTAAGTAGAAGGCAATAGCGCTTAGTATTAATATTTTTTAGGGTTAAGATGCTTAAAGCTGCTATTAGAAGCTTATAAAAGGCTTAAAGATAATAAATAAATATTAATACCTTTTAGAGTTGAGATATTAACTGCTAGTGCTAATATTTTATTAAATAAGATTGCTAGCAAAATTAATATTAATACCTTCTGAGGTTAAAATATTAACTGCTATTACTAGAGTTTTATAAGTTGAGAGGTAGTATAGTAAGATTAAACTAATAAAGTTCTTAAGATATCTACTCTTAATAAATATTTTATTAGTAGGGATAATAAAGATCTAATAGATATTTATAAGGGAATTTAAGTTATTAAGTAGCTTGCTAAATATTATTTAAGGCTGGTCTATATTATAAATAGATATTAGTAAAGAATTAAAAGTAGTAAAGTAGTAATATAAAGTTAAGCTACTTTAGTTTCAGCTTTATAGCTATATATTCTGCTTTAGCTATTTAAAGCCTAAACTGACATACTTTATAGCAGAAGAGAGAATATAAAGGTGTTTTCTTTTTACTATATAAGCAGTAGAGTTAAGCATCTTAGTGATTAAAATGCTTATAGTATGTTATGAAGTCTTTATAGCTGCTTTATGCTGCTATAAGCTAGTATAATTCTCTTTTTGTGAGAGTTTTAAGCTTTTAGGTAGGTTTAAGAGAGATATTAAGTTTAAGCCTAATATATTATTTAAGTTAGTTTTAAGCTTACTATTCTCTAAAGGCCTTAAGCTGTTGTTCCTATAGTTTTTACTTTATATAGACTACTATAGGTAGCTTAGTATATAAGTCTAAAGAGGGCTAAATAAACCCTTTTTTTGCTAGAAAGTTAGTATATTTATTGCTTAGTATATCTTTATAATTAGAGGTCTATTAGACCTCTATAGATATTAAAGCATTTTATACTAGTTGCTTAAAGTTTAAAATAGCTTTTTATAATAAGGTTAGTAGTGCTCTTTATAAGCAATAAATTACAGCTTAATTGTTTAAGCATATTATAATAGTAGTAGTTTTATTATTTAGTAAGTAGAGTGCTGCAGTAAGGCTAGCTTTAGCTTCTTCTGCTTTAGCGTTAAAGACTTCTGCTTTAGAGAGTTTGCAGCTGCTGTTATAGATATTAAAATAATTGCAAAAGACTGTAAAACTAAACTCTGTTTTATTTAAGCTTAGTTATAAACTGTTAGTATAGACTACTAATTAGCTTAATAGCAGGCTTTTAAGCTATTCTAAATATAGTTTTGCAGCTATCTTTTTGTTAACTACTTCTATTAGTAGTGCTATAAAGCTAAAGTCTTTTAGAGATAGTATTAGTCTTATGATTTATAGAATATTTAATATTATTTTTATAAGTATTATTAGTCTGATAGGCTTTTCAGCTTAATATAGAAAGTTGTAGTTTTATATTTGCATAATAAGGAGGTGATTTCTATTTAGCGTTCTTAAATAAAATATAAATTTTGTTTTTATAGTATTAAGAAAGAGATATATTAGCAAAGTGCTAGTCTCTTTAGCATAAGCTTTAGTTAATATTATATATTATACTAGTATAGCTTCTCTTAATATAGTGTTAATTACAACCTAAAGTCCTTTTAATAGCTCTTTCTATTTAGTGTTAACTCTAGCATATATATCTTTTTGCAGCTTAGCATCTAGCTAAGTGAGGCTAAAGTACTAAATCTTAAAGCTAAAGTATGCTTTAAGAAGCACTATAGTGTAGACTGCTTTATATATCTATGCTGGCAGAATGCCTTAATAGACCTTATTTAGGCTTTTTAAGTGTCTTGCTATTGCTTTAGCTGTACTTTTCTGCTTTTAAATATAGTGATAGAATTAAAGGTTCTTATTAAAGTAGATATTAAGCTATCTTATAACCTTTTTAGGTTAGACTGTTAGGTCTTTATATTAAATAGTAAGAGAAGATTAGTTATATTTCTAAGTGAAATATATTAGCTTTATCTTTAAAAGATTAAAGTTAGTAGTGTTCTTTTTTCCTTAAGCGATTATATTATTTAGGATTTTCTATATAGTTTAAGTTATTTCTTTTAAGTTATCTCTAATATAAAGGATATTATAGTTATCTATATATTTAAATTAAGTTTTAGTAGGGTTTATATAGTATAGCTTATTAGTATAATTAAAATAAAGTATTAGTAAAGCTAGAGAGCTTTGCAATAGCTTGCAGTTTAATAGCGCTATTAGAGTTTTATATTTTTTATAGTAGATGCTTATAAGGTGTATATTATTAAGATAGTAAACCTAAGAGATAAGGTTCTCTAGCTAGCTTAAGTAGTAAAGCTGCTAGCATAACCTGTTCTTTAAGATAGTGTTAAAAATGCCTTTTATATCTATAGTAATAAAAGTTGCTACCTATTCTTTATTAAGCACAGCCTTAATATTATATGCTATTATATTAGTAATATCTATTAAAGAGCGTTTTAGTAAAACATCTGCAACTTATAGGTAGAGCATTCTATATTCTATATTTAGCTATACTATGCATCTTATAATAAGTCTCTTTAGTCTCTTTTTGATAGTTAAAAGCAGTAAGATAGGTTGCTAGCTTTTATAGGTGCTAGCATCTTTATTTAGCTTTAGAATTAATAATATTTTAGCTTCTTATTATAAATAGAGATAGTATCTTACTGTTAAGTAGGTTTAAAAAAGTCTATAGATATATATCTTAATATATAGCTAGGTTATAGAAAATATTAAGATAGTAATGCTGTTAGCTTTTAAGGTAGTATTACCTGCTTTTAAAATAGCATTTTGCACTTCTTTTAAATAAACTTTTAAGTTAAAAGGAATTATTTAGCAGAATATAGTAGAGGCTTACAGCTTAATATTATTATTTGCTATATATACCTTTAGCAGTTTCTACTTAAGATATAGAGTTTTCTTATTAAGGTTAGTAATAAAACTATTACTGCTTTAAAGAAGAGGAGACTAAAACTAGCTTTTAAAGTTTAGCTAGCTTATAATATTATATAATGCTTTTGTTAAGTTAGTGCTTTTAACTTAATTAGACTATATATTTGTTTTAGCGTTTATAACTGTTCTATTTTAAATCTTCTTTATTGCTTTTATTTTTAGGTTTTATAGGTTTTAAGAGATATTATATTAGGTTTTCTACTTTTTATAAGTATTATTATATTCTTTTATCTATTAGGTTTTACTTCTACTGCCTTTCTTATAGCGTTTATCTTTTGCTATAAATGCAGTTTATAGAAAGGTAGTAAGGTTTTATACTGCATTATTAAGCTTATTATATATAACTATAGCATCTAAGAGAAGCTAAATATGCTCTGCTATATGCTTAGCATAGAGAGGGAGTTTTTTAGGTTTAAGTTAATATTTAGCTTATTCTACTAGAAAGGGTCTGCTAAAGTTAGAGTGAAGGAGAGTTATAATAATAGTGAAGTGGTTTAAGCTTATAAAAAATGTTCTATTACTTATAATCTTATATAAGAGATGTTTAAAAGCGTTAAGTTTAAAGTATTACTTGCTTTATAAGTAGGTATGCTTAGCTTATTAAGTAGGGCAAGTTGAGATTAGTTTAGCTAGTTTGTAAAAGTAGTAGCGCTAGTAGTAAGCTTTATATTTAGCTGCTAAGTCTTATAGAAATAGTTAAAGTTATTTGCTATTAATATATTATAGAGTAGTTCTTATAATATTATAGTATTAAATACTATATAGTTGCTTTTTTTGCAATAAATATTAAGAATATACCTATTTTTAACTTTTACTTTAAGTAAGTTTTAATATAGCTTAAAGGTGATATTAAAGAAGCTTAAAGTTAGTAGTATTTTCTTAATATATATAATAATCTGAAGTTAAGTTTGCTTTAAGTTTTATTTATAGATAGATATATATATATAATATTATAGGTGCGTTTTAGTTTTATTATTCTTTTTCTTCTTTATAAAATATTATAGTTTCTATATTAAGATGATATTAGCGCTAGTTTAGCTAGTAAATCTAAAAGCAATATTATATATTATTTTAGCTTTTTAGATATTAACTTAAAAGATGTTTAGTGATTTATTTATTAACATTCTTTAGGTAGCTTTAATTATAAAGCTTTTAATATATATTAAGCTGTAGTGTAGTTTTTATATCTAAAGGCTGTTATAGAGAAGTAGCTATAAAGCTAATATTAGCTTAGTTTTTATTTACAGAGTTATAGTTAAATTTAAAAAGCTTTATTGCAGTTTTATAGTATAGGCTTGCTATATTTATATTTTAGAGCTGTTTTGAAGAAGAGGAGATAGATATAATAGAGGCTTTCTCTTTAGGCTTTTATAACTTATTATATTATAATATCTTAAAGAGTTTAATACTTTTATAGTAGTATTTAGGCTTATTAGCTTTTGCTATAACTTAAAGTTTACTACTGACTACTTTAGGTCTTAATAGGTATTTAAAGTTAGCGCTATAGTGAGAAGCTTTATAGTTAGCATATTACTCTAAGGTAGTATATTTATTATTATTAATATAAGTAGGTTTCTTATAGCAGCTATATAGCTATATATATTTATAATCTTTATAGCAGTATTAGTTAAAATAAGTTATATATTGCTTTAATATTAGGTGTTATTTTATCTTTTTAGTGAGAATAGAGCTAAAAGCTTTAAAAAGAGTAACCTCTTTTTTAAATATAATAATTTAAATTTGTTGTTCTAGTTGTTTTATACCTTTTATAGGGAAGTATTAAATTAATTTCTATTTTACTATAATATAAATCTTATTATATATTAAGTTTTTTATTAATTTATATTAGTTAGTATAGTAGTTATATATTATCTTTTTAACTTTATAGAAGATATATATAGCTTAAATTATAGATTCCTTAATATCTATTATATTAAGTGATTTTGAAAGCTTATTATTATAAGTAAGTATAGTTAATCTGATTTATTTATTTATTAATATAACTGTAAAATTAAATAGAATTTAAATAATCTTTTTAATATTTAAGATATTAATATTATATATTTTTATAAGTCTTTTATAAAATATTATAGTATTAACTTTTTTAAACTTATTAGATTCTCTATAGTAGATAAAGATTTAGTAATCTCTATTAGGTTAGTATAGCTTTTTAGTTTCCTTTTAAAGGCTGCTTAAGCAATTTATAATTTCTTAATTTAATACCTTTATATAGCTTTAGTTAAAATAAAAGCTATTACTAACTGCTTTAGTATAGCTATTAAGAGAAATAGAAATATTATTAAAGCTGTTTTATATAATATTTTAGAAAAAGTTAGTATTTATATAAAAGTGATTATTTTATTCTTTTAAAAGGTATATAAATATTATTTTAAGAAGCTATATAAAGTGTTTTATAGCTTTAGTATTATCTAGCTTAAAGAAGAGTTATTTAATAATAGCTTTAAATATTTTAAAAATCTTATTATTAATCTTATATTATTAGTAATAAAACTTTTTAATTTTAGTTATATTAAAAATTAAGTTAGTTATATTATATTAAGTTTATTATTATTAGCTTATATTAAGTATATTAAAATTAAATTAACTTATTCTTATAAGCTAACTTATTTTAAATAAAACTTCTATATATTATTTTTTAGTTAGTAAATATTCTTTAATAACTTTAGATCTTATAGCAAAAAGTATTATTTTTGCTAGCAATTAAAAAGAAGTTAATAGAAGGTTTAAAAGATCTAGCGCTAGCAGGGCGGTTATGCTATAAGCAGCTGCTATGCTGATTGCATTAAAGTAACTGAAATGAGGCTGTTAGGGATTTTGGTGTATAGTGGTGGCATGCGCTAACAGTGCTTGCTAAGAAAAGTATGTAAGAAGGAGAGTGGCCAGCCGCTTTGAGCGCCGTCGTCATGGCATTCTCCTTGCGAACAAGGGCCGAAGTATAGGGCAGTTGCTGCGGGAGCTTCTTGTCGATGCCCTCCATGATCTGGACGAGGGGAGCCTTAAGAGCAGAGTGAGGGCCCAGCTCAACCAAGGAGGTCCACTGGACCGCCGTGCTTCGAAGCCGCCGCTTGTTGGGTGACCACGTCAGCATGGCGTTAACAGCCTGCGAGAAGCGCACCGGACTGCACATGTTGCGCACCCAGTACTCGGGGCCGACCTCGGCAGGGTCAATCAGCTGTCCCGTGACTGAAGAGAACATGAGCGTCTCGGTCGTCTTGGGTGCGCCGACGCCAGCTCCAACCATGGCCGCCAGGCATCCGTCGGCCACAGCTCGCATGTGAGGAGAGTGATATGCCGTGGCGACGCGAAGCTTGCGCGCGAACTTCTGATCGCTGTTGATGCTGGCCTCGAGGGCAGTCACGACATCGGCGTCGCCTGAGAGTGTCACGCTCTTCGGGCTGTTGATACACGCCACGACGGCTGAATCGACTGGGTGGTCTTTCAAGTACTCGTTTGCATCCTCCTCGGAAATTCCGGCAGCCACCATGGCGCCGTTCTTTGGGCCGTTGGCGGCTCTCTCGGAGTAAACACCACGGAAGTATGCAACCTTGATGGCGTCCTCATGGGTGATGATGCCTGCAGCATACGCGGCAGCTAGAAGAAGAACCCGTTAACAACCTGCACGGCTTTGTGTCCCATGTCGGAATCGGGACTGCTTACCAATTTCACCACTCGAGTGCCCAACGACGGCTTTGGGCGTCACGCCCCAGTCGGCCAGGAGGTCAGTCAAAGCGATCTGGACGGCGCTGCAGATGGGCTGACTGTAGAGGGCTCTCTCGATCCTGGGACTTTCGACGTCCGCAAGCTCCGTCTCTAGGTCGAATGGGCAGCCCACCTTGTCCATGATAGCTTTGCTCTGAGCGATGCTGGCCGCAAAGACGGGGAACTCGACGAGCTCCCGTCCCATACCCGCCCACTGCGCGCCCTGTCCTGTGAAGACAAAAGCAAGGCCTTGCTGCTTCGGCGCTCGTTTCAACTTAGGTGGAGCCTGCTCAAGCTGCTCAGAGAGCTCCTTGGTGGTCGAGGCGACGACGAAAGAGCGGTAATCGAACTTTGAGCGCCGCGCACCGAGGGTGTAAGCTACGTCGGAAATATAGCGGTCCTCGTCTGTATACCCCAGACCGATACCGCCAGATTTCCAGTAGTGGGCCAGGGACTTGGCCAGGCGCTGGAGAGCTTTCTCGTCACGTGTGCTGAGTGTGAAGAGCTTCTTGATGGGTGGAATCACAGCATTCCCATTGCTGTGGCCATTGCTGTGGCCATTGGTGTGTCCGTTGGCGTGGCCGTTGGTGTGGCCGTTGGTTTCCGAGTTTGTGGCCGCAGGAAGAGCAGGGATGCTATCGAGCCGTGGGTGGATAGATGTGGCATGTTTGCCATCCAATCCAAACTCTTTCATGTAGTGGTAAGCATCGTCAAGAATGACATGAGCATTCGCACCACCGAAGCCAAACGAGTTGACGCTAACACGACGCAGGCCTGCACTTCGCCAAGCCATGGTAGCTGGAACCAGTTGAAGGTTGTTCTCCGCGAAGCGTAGCTTAGGGTGAACGGCCTCAATCTCTGCTGTTGGCACGAGAATGCCATGTTCCAGCGCCAGTATCGCCTTGAAGACACCTGCGAGACCAGCGCAACCCTCGGTATGACCGACAGTCGGCTTGATGCTACCAACCAGTATGGGCTTCTCTGGGGTTGCGGCTGCACCGAAAGTTGCAACAATACCTGCAAGCTCGATGGGATCCTATAATGCAAGAGAATCAGTCCTTGGCCTGAGTACATGGGCGGAGACAACTAATGACGAGTGGGCCACTTACTCCGACTGGAGTGCCTGTGCCGTGCATCTCAACGTATTGGGTGTCTCCGAGTGACAGGTTGGCGTCCTTGTAGGCCCGGCGAATTAAGGCAGCATGGGCATCAGAGCTTGGCATAGTGACGCTGGGCGTCTTGCCATCCACGTTGACGCTGGACCCGCGAATGACCGCACGGATTGTGTCACCGTCCCGAATAGCGTCGCTTAAACGCTTCACGATCAGGGCACCAACACCCTCGCCACGGCCGTAACCGTTAGCACGGTGGTCGAATGAGTGCGATATGCCGTCGGGGCTCAGCATGTGCATGGCCACCAGCTGACCCATGAAATTGGGGTCCAGAATCACATTGACACCAGCGACCAGTCCCTGTTACATATGCGATGAGTCTGTTGAACTAACAGAAAGGAGAGGCAATTTTCCAGAACTCACCATATCTGTTTCTCCCAGAAGAAGAGACTGGCATGCCAAATGCAGGGCGTACAAGCTTGATGAACAAGCAGTGTCAACGGTCAGACTGGGACCCAAAAGGTCGTAGAACCACGACACGCGGTTGGCCGTCATGGCCTCGCTAGTGCCTGCCGGTGCCATGTGTGGTTGGTCGTAGACCTCGCGCGTGGTGAGCGCCTCGTAGTCGCTCGTCATGCTGCCGACGTAGACACCCGTCATTGAACCAGCCACGTCCTCAATTCCCATTCCCGCTATTATGAGAGTAGATACCCTGGTCAGTAGGGATGACCTTGGCCTTTGACATTTTACGAGGCATCTTGTGCTCACCGTTCTCGAATGCTTCGTACGCCACTTCCAGAAGAAGTCGTTTGGCAGGTTCCATGCCGGCAGCCTCCTTCGCCGTGACAGCGAAGAATGGCGCATCAAAAGCGGCCACATCTTGGTCCAGGAAGAAGCCATGCGTGGTCGTGAGCTAAGATGCGGGCGAATACAACAGTTAGCCATTCTTCCATGTGAGGTTGTTGTTTGATCGTGCCAGAGAGCCAACTCACCGAGCCCTTGCGGTCCGGATCTGGGTGGTGCCAAGCATCGGCGTCCCACCGCGAGGGAGGGACGCGGCCGTGTGCCGTTCGGGACTTGCACATCATTTCCCAAAGGCCCGGCAGGGATGCGGCCTGGCCAGCCAGGCGACAGGACGCGCCAACGATGGCGATGGGTTCTCTGATTGGAGCCATAGCGATAGGCTTCGAAGTCAAGCAGCAGAAGAACAATAGACAGGCAGCTCAATGATGTGTCTTCGTGGCAATCAGTATAGTGTAAACAAGGCTGCCAGCTTGTTCAGAGCTCAAGCTTCACCTTGTCAGCCAGCGGCAGTGTTGCCAAGTTTATCAAGTCAATCAAATTAGTCAATATACGTTCCGCTGATCCCTCTCATGAAACATTCACGCCAGGGTCCGTTAAGGAGTGGCGATGCTTTCTTACCGTTTCGTGTACGTCCTAGAGAGGTTTTCGAGAGACTCGGTTGTCTTTGCTCCTTCCATTATTGGCATATTCCCAATCGGGAAATCCTACCTGGGCCCATGGACGACTGCTTCGATGCAAATGATTGGCCGTGACTACTACAACCCCTGGAACACGATGCAGCCATTTCGAGATAATGCCCAAGAATTTTCTTCGGCCGCATCGGCGTTAGTTAAAGTAACTGCAAAGTCCTAATCTATTGTTACATACGCGTTCTGCGTACGTCTCATTAACTGCGTGCGGCATGTACAGGCCCTGCTTGACGCAAGATAACGTTCCTCCCGGAAACTCAGTATCTAGCACAGACGACGGAAATCGAGCATAGTCAGATCTGTCAGCTATACTCGGAGATACTGTACAAAGAGGAAACTCGTCGATCAAGCATACATCATTTTTCCGAGCCGCCGAGGCATATCTGCTTCTTCGTGCATCGTCTGTCTTCCTGCTACTTCTATTCCGTCCACATGAACCTCACTTGACACATCCTGGGCGAGTGTTTTTGGCCTCACCCGATTTCGATCTCATCTTTTTCCAATCACTTACTAAATTCGATTACCATAATATCATCATGAAGAGAATACTAGCTCTGCACGGTGTGGGCTCGTCATCCTCAATCTTGAAAGAGCAGCTCACACCACTACAACGGGAGCTGGGGCCTTGGTTCGAATTTGTCTATCTCAATGGGGCAATTGAGCGGGAACGGGGGCCTGGCATGGCAGCTTCCTACCCGGGGCCTTTCTACTGCTACACTGCCGGCTACGCTCCCGTCGACATTCGTGATACACTCGACGACCTAGACGACTTTATCCAAGAAAACGGGCCTTTCGATGGCGTCTTTGGCTTCAGCCAAGGGGCTTCGATAGCAGCATCGTACATCCTTGACTACCAACTGCACAATCCTGAGGGGCCGCCGCCGTTCGACTTTGCCGTGCTCTTCTCGTCCGTCGCCGCTTTCTCGGCTGAGACCAGCTACTGTGCAGGCCCAGTGGCCGAACTGGTGGCGAACCCAGCAGTGACGAGAGACTTCCCAGCCGGCGACTTTTCGAAGCTGCAGGGCCCCAAAGCCCGCCTCCTCGTTGAGTATCTCGCGCTCTCCTACGGCGTGGCGCGCAAGATCGGCGCCGTTACGAGCGACGACGACCTCGCCTTCTTCGCGAATGGCAGCATGCCGGACCAGATCCCCCGGCCGCTACACCCGGCTCTCACGCCGCACCGCGTGCGCATACCGACGGTGCACATCACCGGCAAGGCGGACCTGCCTGACATGATCGCACAGTCCCGCCGGGTGCGCGAGCTGTGCGATCAGACGCTCGTCCGCGTCCATGAGCACTCGGGCGGACACAGCATCCCTGGGCGGCGCCAGGATGTCAAGGCTATCGCCGAATCTATCGAGTGGGTCATGAATGAAGGCTGTTATCGTCGTGCTGTTCACAGGGCTATGGGGAAAATTTGAACTTTTGGAAATTGAGATGTATTAAGGCTGGCCTGTTTCATTTCTCACTGGAAAGCAGCTAAGAATCGAAAAAAAAAAAAAAAAAAAAAAAAAGGCGTTTACAGTATACGCAATCATTTGTGAAGCATGCAAGTGGTTTCCCTCAATGTAATAGGTGTACACAGTTGGCCTAGCGAGTTAAGTTTAGGCGTACGATCTGACGGTTCTCAGTGAATTTACATCACATGTAAGTCCTGGTGTGGCTACGAGATGGATCTGCTCTGCGGGACGAGCCGCTGACAAAACGCCATAAAAGTGTTACTGTTGACATAGACCACGACTCGCATGAGGACTTCTCTGGATGTGCAATCTTTCTTTGCCGACCTTGGTGAACTTGGCAGAACGCGACTTGCCTTTCCAGAGGGTGACAAGGGACCGTTTCCAGCAATCTGGACGTCCGCCTATCAACAAGCCACACTCCTCCACGTCTTCTTCACAACGACGCGCGTTATATTACTTTGAGCATGAATTGACTGTGATTCTGGAAAGATGCGAAGGGTCACCTTGGCGCGTAGGGGAGCTTTGTCTACACACCGTAGGACGGGAACCAATAGTTAAGGTGGCTTCACAACTCCTGCTTGATAATGACCCATCAAATAACAACTTCAATGTTGTGGCTTTTAAAAATATCCAAGTGTCTAAACTATATGTTGCTATACAGTTTCCGCTAGGCTCCAAGCAAGCGCAGCGCCTGGAGAGAACATGATTGTCAACCCTGTCAGCGTCACCCATCTGTCCTTCAGCCCTCCGAATAAACTCTGCAAGTACTGATGCCCCAGCCCCAACGAAACTGTACCGTCGCTCTTCCCATGACTGATCATGGCCGACGCAACTGGCACAACGGCTGCCACTATGACCCACCAGTCGTTTTGTAGGAAAAGATGACAGCCCTGGGTAATGATATCACGGGCCCCTGGTCTCACGTTAGTAGCACCAGGCCAGAATACATCCACTAGCCTTGAACTCGAGGCAAGACAGCCACTGGCAATACCATAAAGATGACCCATAGCAGCCGCAGCGCCAGAAATCACCAGTGATAGTTTGACGAGCCTCTTGACCCTGCTCCGGGAGACCTGCGTCCCGGACCGGTTCTTGCGTCGGGTGATGCGCAAAAGCGCCGCAAGAAGTGGTTGCATCATCGACAATATGGCAGGCGTCAGGCGGTACGAGGCGATCAGCACCTGTCTGGTGTCCGTCGAGCAAGGGACGATGGTGGGAAATATGAGCCACAAGGGTAGGATGGCGGCAATGACGCTAGTGCACACGAGGGCTTCGGCGTCAGCCTCGTCGATGTGCTCAAGCTCCTGATCGTGTTTAAGCTGGGTGAATTGCTTGAGATGCGTGAAAAAGTACACTGGGTAGACGAATGCGGCCCCATGGCTCTGGTTGAACATGCCCCAGAACATAGACTCCCTTTTTTGAATTTTCGTTAGCATTTGCACAGTCAGGGTGCGGATCAGAGGGGACCCTACAGGGCGGGCCACAATGGGTGCTGACTATGGCGGATGCCGTTGACGATGATGGTGAAGGAAGTAGTCTGCATAGTGCTGAATAGAGCGACGAGTAGGGCGCGCTGTGTAGGGTGGCGGTGGTGTGTCATGCCATCGTAGAAGATGACGGGTGAGAGAAGAAATCGGTCAACGACGGCCACACCAGTGTAGGAGCGGCGAAGCCCCTCTCCGCAGGGAAGTACACCTGTCTTGTTTGCTTGTCCGATAGCCTGTGCTGTCCCGTTGCGCACCATCACACCCCAGAGCGCGTCGAAGCCAACGGCTGTCAAGCCAAGATAGTAGAGATGTGCGTATGTCCCCATGACGCTTACAATGTGGTTTGTTGTCAATGGCGCGATAGATCCTTACGTAGGATCTCATGGTCTCGGGTTTTAGGAAGATACGGCGACAGAGGTGGGCTAGTCTTCTTATAGCTGGGAGCGTTAAGAACTACTTCTTCTCGGCTTCGTGTTTGCCGATCCGTGCATAATCCAGATATTCCCGATAAAGACTTATGTCTGTAGTGGGGTGCTGCACTCCACCAGTTTGCTGGGTGACACAGTCCACGGTTCGTGCCCAACATGCCTTGAGTTCTCTGCACCATAAGGAAACTGACCAAGTACCACCAAGGTGAAATTGAGGGAGCCTCTAATAAGGCAGAGCGTTAAGACTCTGTTATATACTACGCAACACCGTCATGTCATCGATGAGGATATGAATATGCGCCAGTACTCTATTAATAATAAGGCGGGTAATGAAATACATCTTCAGCCGGGAAGAGGGCTTTTCTCGCACGATAGAAACCATACCATGCCGTCAAACCCACAGCCGTCAGAGCTACTAAGACCCCAGTCCAAAACCCGGAGTCATCAAATATTGCCTTCCTTTCATACGTCCTCTCATGCCGCGAGGCAAGCGTGATGATGCCAACAAATAGGGTGATACCAAAGTATATCTTTGCTTTTCTGCTAGTGCTCGGCAGCAGAACCTGACTTTGAGCTGCCTTACTATTCTTGGGGAAAAGAGCTGCAAGACGTGACCTGCCTTTCTTCTACAATGGCACATCACGAACCACGTATCAGCCTCAGCGCGATCCGCGCACGGAAAGCCAGTTGGCTCAAGGCTTACCTCGGTGTAGCCTGCAAGCGATCCTATGAAGAAGCCCTGCAGCGTATCCTTTGCGGTCGACGAGTGTCCGGTGAATTCAAAGTCATGAGTCGCGTCTGTGCCAGCTGATTCGACTAACACATCTTTGCCGCCAGGATGGTCGTTAAGGTAGGAAGTCACGTCGTACACTGCTCGATACGTCAGTCAGCTGAGGATGGAGAGTTATACGGGCCACCTGGTTCATAGACCTTTTCCATGCAGTATGATCCAGTAGCTCCCTGGGACATTGTGTTGCGCTACGTCTTGGGCCTTGTACTCGACCATTGTGGCGTGTAGGTGATTGACGGGGAAGGAGTTGTGCCAAAAACCCGTTCACAGGCCAGCGGCTTAGATTCGTCTCGTAGAAAATTTTCCGACGCAGTGGTCATCGAGAACTATCGCCCACGCCTCAGAATTTTTTGTAGTGATGATGCACTCAAATCGGCGACATACTGCCCACCTTTTCTTACCCAGACCCACGGACATTGCTTGACAAACTTCACCAAATGGGCTTGTTCTCAATTAGGAAATTTCCGTTCTGGGAATTCCAGGGCTCGCGTCTCCACAGCGGACGGACGATGCGCCGATAGACAGCTATTAACACATCGAGGATTCGACGGAGCAGGTTTGCTGACCCATCGTCATTAACAGGCGCGGTCAAATTAAGTCGGCCGATCTGGGAATCTCGGCCTGAAATTGGCAGAGCTAAAGACGTTCCAAGTTGGGACCACGTACGGCCCGACTGCCTGCCCGCCCGCAAGACACCTCACCCAGCACGTCCGCACAAATTCAGAGTGATTTATTGTTCTCAGATCACCAAACTGATCTTCTCGTGCCGAAAATCCAGTACCCTACCATCATGACAGTCCGCCAGTTTCACCTTCTTGGCGCTGAAGCAGACGAAAACGTCAGTGTCGATCTGACCGGGTCTGAAGAGGTGGATAATCTTCGGCAGGATCTAGCTGGCATGTTTTCCATTTGCGAGGCGAAGAGTAAGTGACGAGAATGATCCGCCAGGCTTGGTACGCTCATTCATTCCACAGCAATAACTTTCCATAATGCGGCCGGCACGGAGATACTCGGCACGACAAAGGCTATCCTCGAGCAGGATCAAGGTATTGGTCTCAAAGTCAGCGGCAAGAAAGTGCGGTCTCCCTACGGGCCCAGGGAGATTCCGTTCGTGGGTCACCACTTTGAGATCTATCCGGACCATCTTGGCAATCATGACCGGTTATTCGAGCGATATGGCAGCGTCATCAAGACAGTCAATATGGGCAACACGATCTACCTGACCAATGACCCGCACGTGTCTGAGGCAGTGCTCAGCGAGAGCCCGTACTTCACTAAGACATCATCTGACCCAAACCATCCACTTTACTTTCTGCACGATAACAGAGCCCTCTTCATGTGCGACTCGTCATCACCAGCCTTTGGAATTTCTCACAAGTTCATCCCTCCTAGCCTGGCACCTAGGGCAGTGCGCCGCTACACGGGCGACATCCAGCGCTGTGTTGAAGAGTCATTCAGCGTCTTTGACGAGCTTGACAAGCGGGATAAGGCATTCAACGTATACCAGTACATGTTCAAAGTGGCGGGCCAGATCATCTACCGCGTGGTGCTCGGCCTAGACGTTGGGCACTTCGCGACCGTCGACACGCCCCCGCACGAGATCATCCGCCTCCTCGGCGAGTTCATGCATCTGATGAAGCGCACATCGCTGCAGCCGCCATGGTACCGCCACCTCCCGTTCGGTATGCACCGACGACTGGCCCGCATCCGCGAGCGCATCTTTAGCCTTACCGAGGAGGCTATGGGGCAGGCCGCGACGACCGGCGACGGCGGCGATCTGCCTATGCACGAGGCAGCCCTGCAGGCTTCTTGCATCGCCGACTACCTGCGCCGCGCGACGGACGAGCGTGGCGAGAAGCTGCCACAGGAATACCGCCTGACCAACACGGTGTCGATGCTGGGCGCAGGCTTCGTCACGAGCGCCTCACTGCTCTCGTGGCTCGTTTACTCCCTCACGTACTACGATGGCTGCCAAGAGCGGCTGCTGCAGGAGCTCGTGGATCACGGACCTGCCGAGGCCACGGAGGGCACGGCAACATGGGACTACGACGTCATCACCAGCATGCCGTTCCTCGACGCCTTCGTCAAGGAGACGCACCGCATGCACAACCCTTCCTTCCAGACCGCGCGCAACACGCGCACCGACGTCGTGGTTCCGGGAGGGTGGCGGCTGCCTGCGGGAGCCGTTGTCATCCCGCCGTTCCCCTCGCTGCACAAGAACCCCGCATACTGGGAGAATCCGGCGCGCTTCGATCCGGACCGGTGGCTCGGCGGCGGCAGCGGGGATCGGGGTGGCAAGAAATCGGACCCCCGTGGCCACCGTATGGCCTTCACCCCTTTCGCTGCCGGGCCCCGCGGTTGCATCGGCTATAATCTTGCCACACTCGAGGCCAAGCTCGCTATCGCCCACCTTGTCTATCGGTATGAGTTTGTGGATGCGAGCCGCGAGCCTATCGAATATGACCCGGAGTTTCTCGTTATCCGGCCGCTTAACCTGTATGCCCGTGCCCGTCGTCGTGATACCTGGCCGAGCAAGTCAGTGGCGGAGAAATAGGATGCTGTGGGGATCTCGGGCTGTGTGTGGGATCATCTGTGCTTGGAAGACTTTTCAAAATGTCTGTCTGCTATGAGGTCCTGAATAGTGCCGACTAGATGTATCACGCTACAAATTTTGAGCAATGATTGCAACGGATTCAGCAAAGACTGAGTGATGATAAGTTTCGGAATTTGTCGTCTAATTCGAGAGATTGAGAAGGCCGCAAATCTAATCAGTCTGCACATCTATATATGTGTGTATATGTCCAATCACAAGAACATCAGCACTCTGGCAAAGATGATTCCATCAGCGCCAACTTGCCATTGCTCACTCAACACGTCAGCCTATACCACATATCGCCACAAAACGTAACGCGCGGATCAACCCACGACCAAGGCCAAGCCTCCGGCGAGCCGCTGTGCATCTTCAAGCCTGGCAGCAGCAGAAATTGGCACGACGGACGTGGCTTGCATGCAAGAGCGACGGAGCTCGCCTAGCAGCTCCCGAACCTCGTCCACATGGCAGCGGACAAGCGTCTGCAGCAAGCGGGCATCCACTTGCCGTTTCCCAACTGTGTAGCGACCATACTGAAACGATGCGCAGCCAGAGGCTGCGGGACCGGCCGCTGAAGAAGCCAAGGGTGAAGGGGTTGTTGCCGGGGGTGGGGGTGGCGCCCCTGCGACCATGGCGACATTGTAACCCTGTCTTGCCGTCTGCAGGCGGCCAACAATCTCTTCCGTCACGGCAAGCAGCTGGCGGCCCAGCGTCGCAACCATAACGGGGTTGCTCGCCAGCACGCGGCAGAGCGGGCACTGGACCAGCTCGCGGCATCGGTCGCTCGCGCGGTCCAGGCAGGTGAAGAGGTCCTCGGTCTCGTCCTCCTTGAGCACACCAACGCGAGCGCCAATCATCTCGAGCAGCTCGAGCATGGTGTACAGGCAGGAACACGAGGCGCCCGCTGACGAGCCTGTCGCCAACGACGGCCCCGTATCCTGTGAAGTGGGCCTGGACCGAGGGCTGGGACACAGGTGGAGAGGCAGGGGTCCAACGGAACCGCGCCGCGAATCTTGCGTGCTCGAATCCCCAGCATTTCCCGTGTCCTGGAAGGGCGCCAACCCTCCCGAGGCGAACGGGTCGTCGATGGCAAAGTCCCAAGCGGTGTCCCCAAACATGTTGAGTATGTCAGGCCCGTTACTGGATGCTGTCGAGTCGACATTGGTTGAGTCTTGCGAGTCGGTGATGGTGTTCTGGCGGCAGACAGGCGTGCGCCGGGAGCTGGTGCTGGCGCTGCTTCGCGGAGACTGGTAGGCACTTCGGGTCGCAGGCAGACCCGGGTGGGCCATTGATGTCTTGCGCAGCCGCTTCTTGCCTGGGCCTTTCCCTGAGCTCAGCGTATACGTACACGCGCTTGAGGTGGCCACGCAGCGGTCGCACGTCTCGTGCGGCCCTTGGCACTCGTGCTATGATGGGTCGTACATCAGCATGCTGTGCTTCGCGTTGGGCGATGGGGAATGTTTACTTGTTGGGTGCGACATAGGTCGCAGGCGCTTCTCTGATAGAATGTGTTCTCACAGTCGCTTGCGAAAGGCTGGTCTGATAACCGCACGACATCGACCTCATCTAGTCCCTTGCCTGTTCGGAAGATGCCGAACATGGTATTGTTCTTCGCGTATTGGCCGTGGAATCCGTCCCTTCTGGTTGCCGTCGTCGTTTACCTTCTCGTTGTTGTTCTTGTCGTCGTCAGAGGTGGGTGGAAACAACAGAGCTTTTACTTCCTTCGAGCCTAGAGCACTTTAGCTTTCACTTCGTTCAAGCACCAGGCATACACACTCTTCTCAACCCCCACAGTCTTCCCAATCCCTGCAAAGAAAGACTCCACATCATGAACTCTTTTGTCCTTGACCCTAGTAAATTGCGCATGCTGTAGCAAGCCACCAAAGTTCCGCGCGTAACAACACGAACTGCAGGACGTTGCAAAGTCTCAAGTGCTGACCCTTTGGGCCCGAGGCGAGTTGCCGAAAGAGTAGGATACCATTCGGCAGTCGCACTGCAGTTCTAAGTATCACCCTGGCAGGTCTCCTTGCTCAGCTTCATAGGGTAGAGGTATATGATCAGCGGATTGAAACTAGACAGACAAGGGCGGAAACGAGACGGGCAGTAGTACTGACTAGGGTTAAGCATATCTTTCGCTGTATGTATTCTAAAAGTCTATTTCTCTCACAGCGCGTCTTGGATATCTTCACGATGCTGGTCGAGGGTTGGATGCTCCCAGGCTTCAAAAGGTTTTCGAGAGTTCCCGTGGCCAGCTGTACCCAACGGCCGAATCTTCCAGCTCCATCCTCCCAAGGTGTTTCAAAGTTTTGTGATATATAAACACGTAGCGTCGGCAGTAGAAAGAGGTGCGGCCGCGCAGGTGTGTTTAGCGAGCAGGTCTAAACGTCGTTATCCACCGGTGACCCCGTGATTCTTGACCGAGACCGAGATCATGCTAATAGAGCCTGCATGTGAATAATGAACCACTCTTTGTAGAAACAGGGGAGGGGAGGATTGTAGCTTATATGATGCTGGCCCTATCGGGGAACGTGCCGCCCCATCCTGAGGGGCCCTGACGGGGTCCCGCAGTCCCCCACGTAAACTCTAATATAGTACTCTCTGGGTGGAGCCAAGACGATAACTGTGACATTTATCATGTCCAGAGCTGGGGAGGGCTCTTGTGGCGTCAAGGTGAGGATTGAGATAGGTCGCCGCGCTGCCACGCTGCCACGCTGTCCTGCCTTTCTCCACCCACAAAGTTGGCCCGTTTGGGCTTCTGCCAGATCGGTTTTAGTCTCCTCCAACAGCAGCGAGCAATCTGACAAATTAGCCCGGTTCAGGGAACATCTAACTGTCCGTCATACCTCAGATTGCAAAGCAACCTCCTCGCCCCTGAGACGGTCGCGTCTGTATATCTCGGGATTGACCACCACGGCCACTCCCGCGACACCTTCAACATGCAGCCAGTCAAACATCGATTCCGTCCTCTCGTTTCAGTATCTTGATTTGATCTTCGCCTTCGCTTCCCTCCTCAACATCATGGCCGAACGACAAGACTCTCCGGTACCGCATGCTGAGAAGTCGCCCGATGGCGGCTCTTCGACACCTCCAGAGCAAGATGGGCAGAGTGTAATCGACAGCAACGGCAAGGGCGCGCCAGAGACATCACCCAAAGACCCTTCGCCACGCCCAGTGCATGGCGTCAAGGTGAGAGCCAAGCAATGCCAATTGCTCCACATCGAATCGTGCAGTGTGCTAACAAGCTTTTGTCTTCATGGCAGTGGGTCCTCGTCGTTGTCTCACTGCTCGCCTCCTTCCTCCTCTACGCCCTCGACACGACCATTGTGGCCACAATCCAGCCCGCCATTGTTGAAACATATGGCCGAGTCGACTTCGTCCCCTGGCTAGCGGCTGCTTTCGCGTTAGCATCAGCTGCGACTACGTTACCCTGGTCCAAAGCCTATGGCACCTTCTCGGCCAAGAAGCTCTTCATTGGCGGCACTACTCTTTTCATGGGCGCCTCAGCCCTCTGCGGCGGAGCCCCCAACATTGACGCCTTCATCGTAGGCCGAGCCCTCGCTGGCATGGGCGGCACCGGCATGTACATGGGCATCATGACTATGCTCTCAGTCAACACGAGCGAGCAGGAGCGCCCCCGGTACCTAAGTCTCACGGGCTTCTGGTGGGGCATTGGTACTGTTCTGGGTCCCGTTGTTGGCGGCGCTTTTGCCGAGAGCAGTGCAACCTGGCGGTGTAAGTGATGTCCCGATTATCTCGTGCTTGTGCAGCTTTTAGACTTGTGGAATGACTCATTAACACAACAACAGGGGCATTCTACCTCAATCTGATCGTCGGTGCCGTCGTTGCCCCGGTCTACTTTTTCGTCTTGCCCGACTTCCAGCCCCAGCCAGATGTGTCCCTGCGCTCGCGACTGGCTCAGCTCGATTACCTTGGCGCACTGGGCTCAGCCGGCGCTTTCCTGTGTATCATGATGGGCATGAACTTCGGAGGTGTCCTCTGGTCGTGGGAGAACGGTCGTAGCATTGCACTCTTCGTCCTAGCCGCCGTTCTCCTTGTCGCCTTCGTGCTGCAGCAGGTGTTCCTGATTGGCACGACTATGGAGTACCGCATGTTCCCTATGCATTTCTGGAGAAACCGTACCATGGTGATCTGCTTCGGAAATATGAGTATGTTACTTGAATCACCAGACCAGCCTCGATATACCACAGACTTCTGACAGTTAATCTAGTGTTTGCGGCTTTCGGCTGCTTCATCAGCATCTACTATTTGCCCTTATACTTCCAGTTCACTCGGGGCGCTACGGCTATGCAGACTTCTGTCTACATGCTGCCCTTTATCCTATTTCTCTCGGCCTCGGTCCTGCTGAATGGCCACTTCATGTCCAAGACTGGCTACTACTACCCCTGGTACATTTTCGGCTCCGGCCTCCAAGTCATTGGTGCCGCTCTCCTGTGTAAGTCAACCCCACGAATCATCCCACCATCGCTTGCCCCCACACCACTGACCTTCCCCATCTTCCTCAGACACGGTCGACGAGACCACATCCGATGCCAAAATCTACGGCTACACAATAATCCTCGGCACCGGTGTGGGCTGCTACTGCCAAGCCGGTTTCCCTGTCGCCCAGGTCACAGTCGCAGCCAAGGACATCGCCTACAGCGTCGGCTTTATGACGGTCAGCCAGACTCTCGGTATCGCACTCGGCACCGGTCTCTCGGGCGCGCTCTTCGTCAACTACGCACACCAGGGGTTGGCCCGGATTTTCCCCAATGCTTCCGCAGAGGCCATTTCGAGTGCTGCCAGTGGTGCCAACAGTGCTCTTCTTAAGGATGCGGATGTGGAGACCCGCGCTAGGGCGGTGCATGCGATTGCTGGCGCTATTCAGAATGCGTTTGTGCCTATGCTTGCGGCCGGCGCTATTGCTTTCTTGTCTAGCTTCTTCTTGAAGAGGGAGAAGCTTTTCATCCAGAAGAGCATGGCTGGTTAGATTGGGTTCTAGATCCCGGCTGCAATTTGGCTTCTTTAGTAGCGGCAGCGCGCTGAAGGAGCGTCAACCCTGCAAATTGCCGCACGCCTTCCATTACAGACCACCGCCCTTTTGTTCCATAGCTTGCCAACCCGCAAGTTTTGCTCTGTTTATAGACTATATACTGCAGAATGCTAAGCTGAAATACCACTGATCAAGTATCTCAAGCATGCATGGACCATATAGAAACACGACTGGATCCCTGGCAATAACAATCAGAGCCCAGGTTTGTGGGCGATTCAGTATACCATCGGGAGCCCAATTGGGAAAGAAGAAGTACAATCGCGAAACCCCAAAAGGCGGCTTCCAGCTTAAGGCCGGGGTCGTATAAAGAGATCTCAGGATTGCAAAGCTAGTGCATTGACACGTAGAGAAATATAAAGAGATATGAATGCTGCAGTTGGATATATGTGCATCCCTCTCCTGCTGCGTCACCCATCTCAACTTCAAGGGCTTGGAAACTGCGAAAAGCAAGACCCGAGCTTCGCCGAGTTTCAAAGATGCACAGCAGCTGATCTTGGCTGAGAATTGAAGTCACGAGGGCGTGTGGGACACAGATTGTCCTCCCGCCAGCTGAAAATCTCCACGGCTATTTTCTCGGCAGTCCATCGTCGCGACGGCTTGCATCAACTATGTACAATATCTCAGGATCACTGAGCGAGCTCCAGTAGCTGTGTATCTCGTGTCTAATTGGCTGAGCACTTAACTCCAACTGTCGTTCAGACGTGTGAGTAGCTATTACAGGATTTATCATGCCATGGTGCATGATCATGTATGTGCTCGCTTATTCGCTTCAGTTGCATGGAACACATCGAAAGGCCTGGATGTTGCTCGTTGAGGGCATCAACTGAGGTGTTGGGAGGTGTCATTAGCTCCGCGACATGCGGCGAGTTTCTGCCCAGTTTTGAGCACGATCCCATGCATGGCGGGATTCCCAAGAGAGAAGTTGATAGATTATTATGCCCAAAGCCTGCAACGAGGGGTTACAAGGTAACAACAGATTCATACCTTATCTCAGCATTTTCGAATAAAGCAAAGGCCAAGACATGAAGATGCTCTATTGGCTTACATCCTCCTCTTCCAATTCATGATCCACTCCTGCTATCTCGAAGCATTCCCGGCCCCATATCCCAGCCTCCGCCTGTATCCGCTCTGTGGGGGTCTGGTTCCACTCTTCAGCAGTGCATCTTTTGACTACAAGGTTGTGCGCGAATGCACGTTGTTTTAGAAATTTCCATTTAAGGGCAATAAGGGAAATTCACCCTTACCACCCTCTATCAGCGTTCGGACAAGCGCAAGCAAGTCCAAACTTTAATCCCTCAGCTAAGCATGCTAGCCATTTCTAGACCTTTCGATGAGCTTGCTTCGCTCTACCAAGCTGTGCACGCTAATGCTTCGCTTGAACTTGCTAGGGCCGGCGCTGAGGCGGGCCGGCCCGGCGAGCTTGTGGATGCCGGGTAGAAACCGGTGCTTGATTTGGAGTAGGCTTCCGCTTGTCTGTACGCTGTATGTAATTGCCTGCTAAGCAAACAAGACCCAAGAGTCCAAATGGGCCAGGCTTGAAGTGTAACCATACCGGGCCCTTGATTTATCATCATCTTCACCGGTTGCAGCTCCGCCAAGCATTCACGGAGATTTTGCCCGGGTCGACTGTTGCAGCCGCCGACGCGCCGACGGGTGGAATCATTGTGGAACGAGAATCGTCGTTGAAGCTGATCCCCGTAGAATCTGTGATTGCTAAGCAGTAAAGATAGATGGCATGCGTCAATCATTCCCAACAAGATTATGGCGTGATCATAATCGTGCTTGCGTGCCAAGAATCCCCATCGCCATCGTTTCAATTCCTCCCAATTTCAACCCTAACCGAGCCATTCAACGAAACCTTGCGGAAAACGAGGTGATCGTCGCTCTTGACCCCAATAGGTATTCGAACTATCTCTTAGGTTCAATGCAAGGGGCAAGGGGACGACTTTTATCCAGGATCCCTGGACCCTTTGAAAACCCTGCACGATCGCAAGCTGATCTGAATCGGACTTAATGCCTTGCGGGACGTTGTTACACATAAGGCCCTAACTCCGAGCGTGACATTACTCTGCACTTCTGCTAAAAACCCCTGGTCTTAGGTGGAGACGTGCGGAATATGTTTCGCGTCTCGACCAGCAAGTCGAGCTTGTCCCTGAGATGCCGGGGTGTTGGTGGTGTTCATGACACCCGTCACATCGTCCCGCCAGGCGTGGTGGGGATTGCAACCGTCGCAATGACGGACGCAAGAAGCCGTCGCCTTGTTATAAGCGTCTGAAATCTTTGACATGACCAGGCGAACGATAGTCAGCAGATAGTCATCCTCGCAGCACCCGTGAAGCAACATGTCGTCTAGCTTTTGCAGCGCCGCGCTTCTCTTCCTGACAAGAGCCATCGGGATCACGCTGAAGGTATATGCCGAGCACCAAGGGTCTTCGGCGTGAGGCTGAGACAACAAGAAGTTGATGGCGCACTGCTTCTGGATGCAGCACAGCTGATTCATGGGCTGTAAGGCCTCGGCCATGATTTGGGCTATCGGGGGCGGAGGTTCGACCAGCTTGTGATTCGCACGATCGAGGGTTGGCGTCGCGGCTGGGGAGAGCATATCGTCGGTGTCTAGCGGGGTGGGCAGAGTCTCATCCAAGCCCTCACAATTACCCAAGAGGCTGGTGCACAAGTCCTTCGGCAGTAAGTCCATGTCCATTCCAATGTCTAGAGTCAGTATCGAAGAGAGATCAACAGCCCAACCACTATCAGTGGTGAGGTCGAGAGCTGTAGGTCGAAGGGATTCTAGGACGGGCGCCAATGGAACTAGCGATGCTTTCGATGAAGAGTTGTTGAATGGCGAATCTTGTTGCAAAGGTGGGATCCACACAATTGCTGCAGCAATTGCGCCTTATCTTCGGAACAAATCTGAAGCGGGCTCAGAATCAGACTCCCACAGCGACAACACTACCTTACCCCGCTGGGCAGTGAATGAGGGCGACTTCCGGCCACATAGCTGAGTCACCAGATAACAGCAGGTGGTACCTTTATTGGCGCACCGTGTGCACTGCGGTTTGTCCTGGGAGCATTCGATCTTTCTAGTTGCATAGATCTGGCAGGTATCACGCAGGTGAGCGCCTGACGGGAGTGCCATGGCTGTCTGGTGTTGGGTCGGCAACGCATAGGGTTTTTGAAGCTCGTCATACACTGTGGCCAACCTCAATGCTTGGGGTTATGGGAGTGTCAAGGTGCGATCGATTTAGTTGCCGCCGGCGCACCCCTCGGTTGAATCCCTTCATACTGATACCGTCTCTTGATCCAGCTTGTGGACTTCCAGCGCCCCGTCATCAGCCTACTCATTGTATCTCTCCTATGCTCAGAAGGCTTCAAGTATGTCCATAGGAACGAGAAAGCCCCAGTACAAAATCTAAGTGGTGTTTCATTCTTTGGTACTTCGTGATAGTGGTCTTGGTGTAATTATGCTTTATCTCTAATTATTCTTTCTGTTATCCTGTGGCTTGAATAAGGGCATGGCTTAAAAAAGGTATTAGCGTTAAAGGTATAAAACTCAAAATAGGTAACACTTGAAAGAGGCAACACTCAAAAGAAGTAATACCCAAAAGAGGTAATACTCAAAAGAGGTAATGCTTTAAAGATGTAACACTAAAAAGATGCAACAGCTTGGGAGGGTAGTATTTGGAAAGAGGTGCTCAAGCAAGATGTGGAGCCTCCTGCAGCACAAGATCAGCGGAACGGGCCATTGCGTTCGCCGACTGGTGCCTCTCGGGGTGTTAGTGTGCAATTGGGTCAAGGCCTGTGGAGAGCAGTAAGGCGGAGAACAACAAGCCGTGCCTTGATCCAGGGCTCATCAAGCGCGACTTATCGTATGGTAACAATTGAAACAATTGAGACCATTAGTTTCTGTCAAGGGATAGTTCTATTTATGTATTGCCCAGCTCTACTTGGATATGCCCGCTCTTTACTGTCTTACGCATAATTTGTTACTTACCCTAAGCAACGCATCCTAACACTAACAGTATCTGCGTTGTTTACCTTCCTTTCCAAATCATCAACCCTTTCCTATAGGGTCTTCGAAAGAGTCCAGTCCACCGCAGGAAATGACGTCCTCACCACCATCATCAACAGCAACCCCGAACAATGGGCCAGCGAGTCTGTACACTAAGATCTACAAGTCTGTGGGGTTTGCCCGTGGATACAACCTCCCTCTGTGTAAGTACACGTCCAATAGCTCGCTGAGTCTCTTGAAACCACCCGTCTTCAGCGTTCTATAGATTGGAAACACTGATGAAAACCTTGCTTACCGGTGTACAGGGGTCATCTTTGCTGGTGGCATGTTTGCCTTCTCCCTCTCCCGCCTTCCCGACATACACAATTACGACAAGACCTTCAAGTATGATTACGCACTTCAGCTCGGTCTCTGGTACTACTTTGGCTCGGGCCTGTACCGAATCGGTATGATGATTCACCTCACAACCGTGCTGCCCGCAGGAATCCTCCTCGTGCTGCAGTTCACCCCAGTCATCCGGCACAGATGGATCCTCTTGCACCGCATCAACGGCTACGTAGTCATGTTGCTGTTGTTCGTCAGCAACATTGGCGCCTTCATAGTTCTTTGGCGTAAGCAGAACGGCAGCCGAATGGGCATTCAGGCGGCCGAGGCACTCCTGTCAATCATGACAACAGTCGGGATGGCCCTCGCGTGGTGGAATATTCGCCGCAAGCAGATCGAGGAACATCGTGCATGGATGCTACGCACCATGTTCTGGTATGGCTCTATCATCACTTCACGCATCGTTAACCTCGCCGCCGGCCCAATAGCCTCGCTTGTTGGAGGCAACGACGGCCACTGGGCCGTCTCGACTTGTGACGAGATCGACGCCATCAACAGCGAGTACGGCCTCCCCTTCCCCACTGCGAAGTATCCCCAATGCTTCTCTGCGATCGACGGGGCGCTTGACCGAGCCAGGCACGTAGCCGTAAGTGCGACCATGAAAAATGGAGCGCCAGAAGAAACCGCTGTTAGCATTTTGATTCCGTTTGCGGCCTCGGTTAGTCTATTCCTTTGCTAGTTTTTAGGTCGCTTCGCCTCTGGTCAGTCTTACTCGGAAAGAGGCCGTGGCTTGGGGGCGAATGATTCACACTACCTCCTGGTCGTGAGGAAGAGGTTCTATCTAGCTAACTCATGTTATCTCTCGTTCTTTAGCTCTGGATCAGCATAGTTCTACACGCGGTAGGCATTGAGATCTATCTCAGATTGACGCCGCGCGAGACGGAGAGGCTTCGCCTCATAAGCTACCAGAAGCAGCTTGAGGCTGGCTTCCGCCATCCAGGTAGTGCTGGGCTGACGACAGATCGACTGGGCGACGCTAAGCCATGGACTCCTCCCGATACTGATGTTCCTGTCAGCGAGGAGAAATAGAATGCGGCAATCTTCGTTGCTCCCGTTACCCGAGACTTGGCTCGCTTCACTGTTACTGATAACTTAGCGCAATGCCAGCAGTACGCACTTAAACGGGAGAACGAGAAAGCAAAGCTAGATACATAGCATAATATAGCAGGGTATGTCCACCAACCACGAGCCGCTGTATTATGCATTATCGCTTTAGCTTCTCTAGATTAAGGCAGGGCCTAGACTATATTCACAAAGTGAGGAGTATGATAGTTAGTAAGAAAGTCTTTAATTTAAGAGGAAGCAGCAGGTCTAGTTATATAGATATAGTAGTCTTTATGAGTGAAGGGTTTGTTATAGTGGATTCAATTAGTTTCTTCCTTAGTTTAGTATTTATATATTACACTTAGAAAGCCTTTTAGCTGCATTACTGCAGTTAGGCCTCTAGATCCTTATCTGTTGCCCTCTATTAAAGTAGACTTTCTTACTACTAGCTATACTAATCCCTATAAACTATTTGCTGCAAAGAGTGTGGGACTAGAATAGATATGAAATAGACAATTTTGAAAGATGCATGGGGTTATGACTACTTTGCTTTTCCATGTCTCAACCAAGGTCAAGTTCTGATGAGATTGGCACCTAACTTGAAACCTGCGCGGCATCTTCTTTCTCCTCCCATCTCCCCTACCATCAATATTTTATCCTTCAACCAAGTAAACATTCCTCCCCTCCAGCTCAGCGTCTGCGTTCTTGAGCTCATCATCCGTCAATTCCCAACTGCTTCTTTACAGGACCTCAAGTGCGGCATGACGATGCTCCCAACCGCCACCACGAGCCACATTACGCGGTAATTCCACAACCGGACTCGGATCCGGAAAGACGAAATAGTCGGTCGACTTCTTATATGCAAGTCCGAGACCCTTATCAACTACAGTCGGGTAGAATGGCTCTTCATTTGGCGCGAACTGGTAGTTCATGCACTCTGCGATGGTGACGAGCGGGAAAGACCCATAAAACTCGTCGTAAGCGGGGTTTAAAGCGTCCTCCAGGGTTCGTACTTTATTTGAAGACGAAACGGGGGGTTGAATAGCACTCCAAGGGTCTTTGCAAGTGTCTTGAGTGCATGACTCTGAGGCAAGGAGCAGCGTATTTAGTCTTGTCAAAACGCGAACATGAAGTGGGTCGGTCGAGTTGGCAAGATTCACCAACTCATAAGGATCATTCTTCCCTTCCTTAGCATGTTGGAAGTGAGAAGGCGATTTGGAAACTCACCTTCGTATCTTGTAGCTCTGTATCGTTGCTGTACCATCTTGAATACATCCAGGAGCAGGAGTCTTCCACAACACGCATTGTCTTGTAATCGTTCTTCGAGTAAAGCCCGGGGAAGGACATGCCGCAATCTCCCTCTGACCACTGATGCTGCTCAAGAAATCCACTACTCCAGTACTCAACATTAATGGCCTCCTTTCTCTTAGAGATTTCCGGAGAGTTTGGGTTCTTACACGAGTCGAGTAGATTTGAGCCATCCCAGAACGACGGTCGATCATCAAGGTTCAGTCCCGCGATGTCAAGGAAAGTGGGGGCAAAGTCAACGACCAGGCTGGGATTTCCTAAAACGACACCTTTGGGGACACCAGGACCGCGTACTATGAGGGGAATATTGGTGTCTTCTGGATAAGGAAGTGATTTGCCAACACCCGTGCGGTGGGTTCCGAGATGATATCCTTGGTCCGTGGTGTAGATAACTGTGAGTTCTCCACATGTGGCGCTGTTGGAGCAATCATGAGAAAGAACGGGTCTTCCTCCTTTAACAAAGTGTCTCATCTATCGAGGCGGGGATAACAATCAGTATGTTTTCTGAACTACAAGGTTACCCTTCGTTTACCTGCGATGGTCACTTACGCTTTGATCCGCAGGACATCTGTTTGCTGGAAGCCTTGATATCATACAGGTCGAGCGCCATTCTCCGACATGACAACTGTGTTATGGGTGTTGAAAGGATCCAGCTGTACAACGTCAGCGACAAGTAAAGTATGGCTCGAGGCGTCGCAAGCGCCTAACCAAAACGCCAATGTGTCTCCAACCTTTTGGTGCCGGGTTGTATGAAATGATTGAATCTCCATTGAAGAGCTTCTGCCAAATGTATTGAGCGCTTACACTCGGCATTGTAACCGGCCTTTTCCAGCCAATGGGGGTACATATTTTTCTTCAAGACCAGCAGCTCCGAAGAAAGGAAGAATCAATAATAGTTTGGCGGCATACGCAAACAATACGAATATACCCGGGCGTCTTGATGGCGGTATCATTGGTATTCTGTGCATGCTGTCCACGCATGAGGGAGACGCGACTAGCGCAGCAAACGGCCATGCTGGCATAGTGATTGGTGAAGACAGTTCCATGACCGGCGATATGTTCTTAAACTGCTCTTTGGGTGTCGACGGAGCCGTGTCGGAGATCCTGGTCGTCAGTGAAGATGAAGACGACATTGGGTTCTTTTAGTTTGCCAAGGGCACCAATTATGGACACTGAAAGAGGTGCAACATAAATTGAGGACTTCATCTTTGGAAATTATTGACGTTTTGGTCGAACGACTTGTAGGATAACGTGATGAAAGCATATATATATAAGGTAACTGCTAGCGTTGAGTATGAACAAACGCGTCCAGTGACTATCTATTAATGGTCACCCACAGTTTCATGTCTTCAAATTTTTCAAGTAACTCGATTAGTATCTACTATGATCAAGAAGATTAACTCTTACGTCATGGACAATATCGTAGCTTCGATCACGCGAACGACTATTTGCGGGTCCACCCTTCGATGCAACTGTGGTAGGCTGGGTTTGCTTCATCATAAATATGCATACGAGTACTCGTATTTCCCCGCAAACACTCTTAGCTAGTAGATCTTCGGAGAATTTTGCTCAAAGCCAGGTTGCATGCAAGACCATTCGTGAAGCCCTTTTCAGCAATGATTCCGGATGCGCGTATTCACACCCCGCATCTTTCGCCGTGACGAGCCTTCCGGTGGCACTGAGCCACATTACCTGTTCAGGTTCGCTCAAGCCGCGTATTCGGCATCAGCTCAGTTTCCTCTCAATCCTTGGTACTTTCGTCGGCAGTTCCCTTTCTGGGGAAGGTGTCACGGCCCAACGGCGGTGAAATATGGCAGGCAGCCAGTCTGGGGTAAGCTCCAATCCGGGGCAAAGATGACCGAGGGCGAGGTTTTAAAGGATATGAAAGACGCATCAGCGAAGTACATCAATCCATTGCAAAAGCTCCCACTGAGTGCAAGTCGATGTGCCTGTAACACAGAGATCGTATTATCATATCGGCGGCATCGTCGTTCTTCTTGGACTAAGTTCGGCATCGGTCTACCGTACCTTCGTTCGCCATGAAATTCTTTAGCTTCCTCAATTTCGTCACAGGCATCGGCATTTTTCTGCCCGTCGGTCTGGGAGAAAATCTAGCTGGTACGTCATGGGAAACTTCACTTCATGTTGCGTTGCAAAGAGAGACTCTCGGATTTGACGAGTAAGCTCTATGACTGACATATTATTATCCAGAACGCAACTCTACGAAGTGGAACGAAGCAATCAAAAAAGCCGAAAACTTTCTCTCTCAACTCAATCTTACTGAAAAGGCGACATTCGTGACGGGAAAGCTGCCTAATGGCGTCGCTCCGTGCATTGGCAACATCCTACCCATCGATCATGCCGACTTCAAGGGCATTTGCATGCAAGACGGACCCAATGGCATCAATATTGCAGATCTCGTCAGTGTTTTCCCAGCTGGACTTACGACCGCCGCCAGTTGGGACAAAGGCTTGATGTTGGAGAGGGCCAAAGCCATTGGCGAGGAATTCAGGGGCAAGGGAATCAACATCGCCCTGGGGTAAGTCCATTACACCACTGTCTATGTTCCGTTCCGGGAAACCTCCAATTACTGACATCATGCCAGACCTTCTTCGGGCCCACTTGGAAGGCATGCACTCGGCGGTCGCAACTGGGAGGGCTTTTCAGTGGACCCTTACCTGTCAGGTGTCGCCATGGAGCAGACTGTCCTCGGAATCCAGTCGATGGGCGTTCAGACTTGCTCAAAGCATTTCCTTGCTAATGAGCAAGAACTTCAGCGAACTTACACAGTAGTGGATGGCAAGCGGATTGAGGGAATATCATCCAACGTTGGCGATCGAGCCATCCGCGAACTCTACGCTTGGCCATTCTACAACGCAATCAAAGCTGGCACAACGAGCATCATGTGTAGCTATAACCGTGTTAACGGCACTTATGCCTGCGAGAACGAATATCTTTTGAAAAGTGTGCTTCGAGATGAGTTGGGTTTCGACGGATATGTCATCTCTGATTGGTTCGCAACTCATTCTAGGGCAAAATCTATCAATGCCGGATTGGATCTCAACATGCCTGGCGCGTACGACGAGTCAACCAGCCAGACGGGCCAAAGCTACTGGGGCCCGACAAACATCACTGCCATGATCGATGAGGGCTTTGTCGAGGAGGCACGAATCGACGAGATGGTCCGCAGAATTCTTACTGGCTACTATTACATGGACCAAGACACAAGCGAATACCCGGAAACCGACAGGTCTCTCATGTACACTTTTGCGGCTTGGTCAAATGTCCTGGATCGCCTTCCCCCTCCATATCCTGAATCGCGCGACGTACGTGGACAACACAGCGACCTCATTCGAAGGATTGCCGCCGAGTCGACTGTCCTCCTTAAGAACGAAGGCATCCTCCCGCTCAAGAACCCGAAAATTATTGGTATATTTGGTAATGATGCGGCGGATCCTACTGACGGCCTCACTTTCAACCGACAATTCGAGATTGATACCCTTGACGTTGGAAGCGGCGCGGCTTCAGGAAGACACACGTACTTGGTGTCCCCATTGGAGGCAATCAAGGCCCGAGCCAAACAGACAGGGTCGCGAGTTCAGTACATTCTGCGAAATAGCGTCATTGCGCAAGGCGACTTTTCGGCTGTCTACCCGATTCCTGACGTTTGTTTGGTCTTCCTCAATTCTTTCTCTGGGGAGACGCGAGACAGGACCAGCTATGACCTCGACTGGAACTCAACCGCCGTTGTGGACCAGGTTGCCCGGAGATGTAACAATACGATTGTGGTCACCCATTCGGTTGGAGTCAACACGATGCCTTGGGCAGATCATCCCAACGTCAAAGCTATTCTCGCTGCACACCTTCCCGGTCAGGAGACCGGTAACTCAATTGTTGATGTCTTGTGGGGAGACGTCAACCCTTCCGGGAGGTTGCCTTACTCCGTTCCATTCAACAGCAGCGATATCGACATCCCTATCGTCAACCTTACAAGTGCTACATCACCTGACGCTTGGCAGTCAAACTTCGAAGAGGGCCTCTTGATTGACTATCGCCGTCTTGACGCGAACGAAATCGAACCTCGCTATGCATTTGGATTTGGCCTGAGCTACACCACTTTTGAGATGTCCAATGAGGTTGACATAGTGAGATCTGCAGATAATCTTACTGCAGAACCCGATACGTCGACGTCTGTCAGTCCTGGTGGCCATCCCGAACTCTGGGACAACGTCCTGACAACCAAGGTCAGGGTGACCAATACAGGCTTGATCACTGGAGGCGTCGTCCTGCAACTCTACGTCTCACTGCCTGCTTCTACCTCACCACCGGGAACACCAATTCAGGTGCTTCGGGGATTTGAGAAGCTGGTACTGGCAGCCGGTGAGAGTGGCGATGTCTATTTTGAGCTTACCAGACGTGATGTGAGCTATTATGATGAATTACGTCGCACGTGGGTCATTCCAGGGGGTGTCGTCAAGTTTCATGTCGGATTTAGCTCTCGAAATATCAAGGCAACACTGGAGCACGTCTTTTTTCAGGAATGATGAGTTAGGCACACTTCTTCATGGACTGAGTAGACGAATCGTCTGATATTGCGACCGCCTCATCTCAGACTGGATAGCCCAATCGTCTCAATACACTATATAACTCTTCAACTGAGGCTCCATGGTCATCTGATGCCCGTATTAACGTAGAAGAGGCCAAACAAAAGAGGCCAAAACATGTGAGGTCAAACATGAGAAGCAAAAGAAGAGAGGCCAAAACTGAAAAACCAATCATGCGCCGCACAGCAAGCTACGGACACAAAACCCGAGCACTTCCCTACCACCAGACCATGTCAGTTTGTCTCAGTGTATTCGAACCACAGTGTACCTCCCCTCCTCTCATGTGATGGCTGAAATAATCATCAATGAAAGTCACATTCATCCCTGCGCGGGAATAAGCTGCCTTCACGGCTTTTGCTAGAATATCTTCGCCGTCAATCACAGGTCCGAAGGGGTTGGGACTCAAGTACTGATCTCCGACCACAATACCGTTAATTGCACCCGGAAGAAATGCTCCAAGTTGGTATTCGTCTTTCAATACAGGTGGCCAATAAAAGTCTAGGCCATCGGGATTGACATAGACTCCGCCCCCAGACCGATCGCAAAACAGGCCGGGCACGTGTATGACATCGCCGGGATCGAGTGGTATCTCAGAGAGAAGGATGTCGAGGTTATGGTTGATCCACTTCTGGGCATATGCATTGATCTCCACGAATGTGGCGTTGGATAAGACGTCGTTGATTGTGAGATTCAGATACAGCGGCATATCGACTTTGAAACGGTCGATTTGTGGCTGGGCGTCAAAACTGATAGCCATCGCCTCTCCGTAACCAGAAGCTTGAGCTTCCTGGAAAATATTGATCGCAAGATCAGGGGTGGCAATAGCAATAGTGAAGCCCAGATCATTGTCATATGGGACAAACTGAACGAACTCATCGACATGCCCAACTCGGAGCCATCCTGTCTCAAGAAACAATGTCGACTGCACACCGTTGCTGAAGATCAGGTCCCGAACTGCCTGTGCCGGGAAACTGTCGTAGTGCTTGCCTTGAATAACACGACCGGCCTTGTACAATATTCCCCGCTTGGATCTGTGGGGTGGGATCGTTTCAAGGTTGCCGTAACTGTTGATGGTATGGTAGCCGAAGCCAGACCCAGGGAAACCAGTGCCGGAGTAGCCACTAGGTTGGAATGCGCCAAACCCAGGACCTCTCATTTGCTCAAAGACTTGCCGGCCTCCCGTGCGAGTGGACTGCGCGGACCGAAGCATGATGCGGATGGCAATGGGCCCGTCCGGACCAGGCATACTTGCGTAAGCCGGCTCAACAACGTCTTGAGCCCAGATGTCGGAGGACTGGTTGAAAAGCCACAGTGGGTTGCTGATATCAACGGCCTTCCGTGCCGCATCTAACTGCTCAATGAAGTATTGCTGCACAGGGTTCGTTTCGTTTGCCCAAGTCGAGACCAGGGTCTCGACCTTTTGCAGATGATGATGTGTTAAAACTGGAGCAACTTTCAGGGCCACGGAGTCTCTAACAAAGTTGATCGATCCTGGGGTATCGTAAACATCGAAGCTGATCGTAACATGACCGTCCCAAATTTCAGAATCTTTCACGAACTCACGCCCATCGATCCCTAGCGAAAGACCTGCACGAAGTTGGGTTGCGTTGAAATTGAATTGCCTGTCCACCAGGCGCCATGAACCTGTAGAGTTGGGATTTGCCAGATCGTCGAGGAGAAAGATTCGTACTCGCTCATGCGCAGCGCGAGGTGTTGCGTAGACATGGGCTATCGCCCCGTCGGAAACGCCTTGAAGTGGCATTGTCTTCAAGGGAGCAACGTACTCCGGTGCTAGTAGCATATGACCTGATCCGTCATTGCAGAAGGCAAGTTCGTCGTTGCTCAGTGGCATGTTGTTTAGGTCGATCTTTGGACACCTGGAATGTTTGTCTCCGACGTTGGGAAGGAATATGGCCCCCCTTCCTTCTGTCCAGGTGGCTTTATTCCCAACATCGGAGTCGCCTTCCATGTCAACAACACCATCGCGGTTGGTGTCGGCCCGAATATCGGGTACTATTGCGCTGGCTACTGAGATAGCTTGAAGCGCCAATGTGAGCACTAAAAAGAGTATGCGCAACATGATGGTAGCTGCCGAGGGAAAATTCGAGGTGAATATGGTATGTAGCCGAGTTTGAGATACGACTCTGTTGATGGGTGGCAAGTCCGACGCCTTAAATGCTACTTGTTTGAAATTCTGCCAAGGGACCGATAGATCTCGTGAGCTGGAAGCCTTTGCGCCTAACCCTCAGGTTCAAAATTCTCAGACGAGTTACGATGTTCTGTTGATCATCGTAGATTTCCTTTCATGCATTCCCCCAATCGTTGATGCATCGAGTAAAGTTGGCAAGTGCTGCCAAGATGGTTATCGCAATGATAGGCTTAGTTGTCGTACTACTCTGCGAACTTTCTGGAAGTCGAATGTTGCTCTAGACACGATGGCGGAGGAAATCGCGCAGGTTGAGGCCAACGATCTCGTCAGAAACAACCTTATCAGCGGGGGTTGAAGTGACAGTATTTGGGTATCAGTATGCTGAGTTAGCGGCAGCATTCATGCCGAAGAGAATACATATGGGCCTGCCGTGTTGGGCAATAGGTTGCGGTCTTGGGGGCCGCGTGATCCTTTGCTGATAAGGATCTTCAGCCAATTACAAGACCTGCCCCTCCCATCCGCTGCGACTGGCTGACGACTGACTTCACGGACTTAAGACAACATGTTTACACTGCTTATTCGCGACTCTTCTCATTATGATGAGTTTGCATGCAGCCAAGGAACATTCGGGGGCTTTTCTTGGATTGGAATGCTCTGCGTTGTTACCACTCTCCTAGGCATACGACAGAATCGAACCACAGAGAGATATCCGCACGCTTGATTAGAAGTGCGAGATGCGCGAGATAATCGCGACATCAATTCGGTGACCGCAAGACTAGAGTCCAAGAATGATTCAAGCCCAGCACAAAAGCTAGCAGCAACTTACCCTACATTTCCCTACCAAATCAGGCATCCCCAATAGCGGCTCACCCTACGATCAAACATTTGTGCATCATGATGGCTTGCATTCTTACTTTCGTCGTATTAGCGACCCATGTTTTCATATGTGTTGCTAAAAGTACGGTCAGTATTACCCAATCCATCTACCGGCCTCGATCTTATTGTCTACAGTGTCTAAGCATTCTCGAGGCTTCAATAGAAGACTTGCAGAATTCTTTAAGGGATGGGAGGATAAATTCTGTTCAGTTGCTTGCAAAACACCTTCACCGGGTTGCACAGTACGACCGTCGAACTCGTCGCCTCAACGCAATTCCGGTCCTAAACACCAATGCGTTTGAGGATGCGGAGGCTTCTGATGACTACCGGAGTGCTCACAACGGCACCATCCGCTCTCTTCTGGAAGGAATTCCCTTCACTGCAAAGGACAGCTTCATGATGAGGGGACTGCCAGTTGCAGCTGGGTCTCCAGCGTTCATGAATCTCACAGCCGGTGTCGACGCCTTCACGGTTGGAGCAATTCGTTCCGCAGGGGGCATTCCTTTGGGAAAGACGAACATGCCTCCGATGGCTAACGGTGGTATGCAGCGAGGTCTCTACGGAAGAGCAGAAAGTCCGTACAACGTTTCTTACTTAGCCGCAGCGATGGGCTCCGGATCATCGAATGGATGTGGGGTTTCCACGGCTTCAAGTATGGCGGCCTTTGGCTTAGCAGAAGAGACCGTATCATCTGGAAGATCCCCAGCTTCCAATAACGGTCTTGTTGCATACACCCCGTCGAGAGGTATGCTTTCTATCAGGGGCAACTGGCCCCTCACCTGTTCGGCAGATGTCGTCGTTCCACATGCGAGGAGTGTCAAGGATCTCATGGCTATCTTGGACGTAATAGCTGTTACCGACGACCATACCGAAGGCGACTTTTGGAGAGGGCAGCCCTTTGTGGACCTCCCAAAAGTTGAAAATATCAGACCTCCTTCGTTTACCACTTTGGCGAACGCAAGTGCGTTACATGGCAAAAGGATCGGTGTGCCTCGAATGTTCATCGGTGGAAACGACCCTGCAGCGCAGCCCGTCTTTCTTCGAGATTCAATCCAGGCACTGTGGGAAGACGCTCGTGTCACTCTTGAGTCATTGGGTGCTCAAGTTGAAGAGGTGGAGTTCCCTCTTGTTACGAATCACGAGGTTGCCCCGGCAATCAATGAGGTCAATAGCGAATATCCCTTGCCAGCGTACTTCAACGGCAGCGCGAGCCCGGGAGATATGGATGCGTATGCTTGGGATGACTTTCTACGTATGGTCAACGACACCAGCAGTTTTACGACGCTTGCCGACGTTGATCCGGCGCTCATCTTTCCACAACTTCCTGGAACCATTCCCGATCGATACGGCAACCGTTTCGGCAACAGGACTCAGTCTAACACACGCTATGTTGAAGCAGTCAAGAGTCGCACAGGCAAAATCACCGACGTTCCCGGTCTTGGAGCATGGCTTCAAAGTCTAGAAGATCGACGTAAGCGGGACTTGGAGGACTGGATGGACGTCAAAGGGCTAGATGCCGTTGTGTGGCCGGCGAATGGCGATGTTGGACGTGAGAGAGCCGAGGTCGACAATGAAGCAGCTGTTCCCACGTGGAGAAATGGCGTCGCAAGATCGTTTGGTAACTTTGCGATTCGGCAGCTTGGCGTTCCTACTGTAACTGTCACCATGGGGGCCATGAACGATACTGGCATGCCTGTCGGTCTCACATTTGCGACCAAATCCTACAACGACACGTCCATCATAAGCTACGCTTACGCCTTCGAGAAAGCCCACGACAAAGTCAGATTTGTCCCACCTCGGACTCCAGGGCTTCAGACAGACCTGATTCCTTTACGGCATGGGAGGAAGATTCATGGCTTTCATGCTGCCCCTAAATTGAACGCCAGTGCTTTGAGAATCGGTGAAGAGTTGATTTTGGTTAGGGGCACTTTCATGCTAGAAAGCTGCTGGGATTCAGACGTCAAGGTGGAAGTTCATGTCGATGGCGTACCTGTGCTGCCTGTGTCATTCGAGGGCAGTGAGTGGAGCGTCACTACAAACATCACCCTACTGTTTCAAGGGACCTCTCCTTTCGGCGAAGTCAATGTGCCAGATGCAAGTCTCGCCATGGTCGTCGTAGTTGCCACTGCACCCAATGGTCGGTCTACGGGCAAGATGCTCTTCGTGTAGGGGTTTGCTATTGCGGTGTTGGTGTTGGAGTGCGGCCCTTTTTGTGTATAAGTAATTAGTCTCTAGACACAGGATCTTGGATTGTAGGCGACGACGACTTTGGAGCACGCAAAGTAATGAACGGGCAAGCCTCCAGCCTCTGTCTACCTTAAGGCGGCAACACATCGTACCAAAATGGTTCGTTCCCCGCGGGAGATATCTACCCGACATGTGCATCTCCACTTTCGTTGACTCGGTACAGTTTCCAGCCACCCAGCGCTCCGGTTACGCTGGGGCTACTATCAGTTCCCCGGAGAAAAGAAAAACTTCAACGTTTCGTTGTCGTGATCCTTGAGGCACGTGGCCATCGGCAGGGAAAGCTGTCAAGCTGATGTCCATTCGTGACACGATGTGACAAAGCTACGCTGGCATTTATGTTCGATCAAGCTCCATGTTTCAACTGCTCCTCCCTACTGGACACCCAAGATTATCCGCATACACGCTCAGCACGAAAGCGATAAGCAACATGATAGTGAGTAACAAGAGCAGCTTCTGCCAATCCCATGAAGTCGGTTCGCCGGTGATTCTTTAGCGGGGATGTTTGGGGTAGGAAATGACCTGAGATAAGACCATTGAAAAAGACCAATTGCCGATTGTCGGATGTGCCCCGATATCCGGTCTCCACTCCCCTTGCTCATAACAGAGGCGGCGACTGATAAAGACGCACGATTTCCCAAATTTCAGGAAGAGAGAGAAGTCTTCGTGTTCGTGCCCAAGAAACAAGCCAACCTTCGAAGAAGCCTCCGGCCGTGAAGCCTCACATTCACATACTTCGAAATGGCTGCAACCGAAGCAGCCTCCGATCCAGAGAAGCGGGCTGCCTCCGACATCAACCCCGCTACCGGCCCCTCTCCCGGAGACGATGATCCGATCTCGAAGCACCACATCACCGATGAGACTGGCGACCTCGCCGCCTCTGCTCTTAATTCTGCTCCGTTGTCCGAGGCCGAGTCGAAGGCCGTACTTCGAAAGATCGATTTAAGGTACTTCGTTTGTGAAATACGGGTTGACCACGCTTACCTGCATATAGGATTTTGCCTTTTCTCTGCATCACATATGCTCTACAGTTCATCGATAAGACCTCACTTGGCTACAGCTCTGTCTGGGGAATCATTCCCGACAACAAGCTTCATGGCCAACAGTACAGCTGGGCGAGCAGCATCTTTTACTTCGGATAGCTGATTGCGGAATATCCAGGTGTCGCCGTTCTCCAGCGCTTCCCGGTCGCAAAGTTCCTGGGTGCCAACATCATTCTTTGGGGCATGATCCTCATGACTACTGCGGCATGCAGCTCCTTCGCCGGTCTCGCAAGCGTGCGCTTCCTTCTGGGTGCCACTGAAGCTACCATCAGCCCCGGATTCGTCGCCGTCACGGGCATGTGGTGGTCCCGTCAAGAACAAGCCGGTCGCTCGGCAATGTGGGTCTCGTTTCTCGGCGTCGGCAGCTTCATCGGCACACTGCTCGCCTTTGGAATCGGCCATATCACTGGATCTCTGTCTCCGTGGAAGTACATTTTCCTCATCCTCGGCGCCATGACCGTGGTCTGGGGAGTGGTTTTCACAATCTTTGTGCCTGATAGCCCGGCAAAGGTCAAGTGGTTGACGGAGCGGGAGAAGGTCATTGCCGTGCAGCGTGTTGCCGAGAACAAGACAGGAACGGGTCGCAGCCGAAATTTCGTCATGGCCCAAGTTGTGGAGGCGGCCAAGGATCCAGCGGTTATTCTTCTCGGCCTCATCTCATTCGTCAATGCCATTGCTTCGGGAGGATTGGCATTTGGCTCCTTGATCATCCAGGGCTTTGGCTTCAACTCGCTGCAGACGACCCTCATGAACCTCCCGCTTTCGACAGTTCAAGTTGTTGCTCAACTT
Source organism: Colletotrichum horii (assembly GCA_027406005.1). NCBI lineage: Eukaryota > Fungi > Ascomycota > Sordariomycetes > Glomerellales > Glomerellaceae > Colletotrichum > Colletotrichum horii. Next base: position 1,589,519 of record JANVYB010000001.1, on the reverse strand, counting down.
GGCGCTGGCTTCTTGACAAGCAAGATTTCTAACTCTAGACTGCACATTGGCACAGTTGCCATGATTCCTCCCGTAAGTTCCGCTGTTTCAATGATGATGAGGAATGGAATAGTTGCTGACACAAAGGCTGCTTAGATCATTGGTACCTGCCTGATCAACCAACTCCATCTGGACAACAAATGGGGCCGTCTGGTCGGAGTTTGGCTTCTCGGCGCTTACCCCGTCGGCTTCATGGTCATCCTTGGTCTCCTTTCTACCAACATTGCCGGTAGCACCAAGCGATCTGTCGCATCCGGATGGGTCTTTGTCTGCTACTGTGTTGGCCAAATCGCTGGCCCTCAATTCTTCAAGAGCACGGAGGCGCCAGCATATCATAACGGAATTGTGGCCATGCTGTGCGGTTTCATTCTAAACCTCGTCATGAACCAGATTCTCAGATTCATCTACGTCCGAGAGAACAAGAAGAGAGACCAGATGCTCGAGGGCAAGTCCGAGGAGGATATTGCTGAAATGCAAAGGGAAGGCGAGGCGCTGGGCTTTGAGGATGTCACCGATAAGCAAAACGTGAGTGCGACTCTCAAACTCTGGAGAGCAGGTATACTAACTTATTGGCCAGCCCATGTTCCGATATGTTCTGTAATAATGGTTAAGGAATGACGCAGTGTGACACGTAACTATACGAAGAGTAATGGTAGAACAAGTAATGTGAACGTTGGGAGAATGTCACTTTATGTACGGATCGGCCGTAAGCCCAGGCTATGCTATCATAAGTACATGTGTGAAAAAAGGTCTTAGGCAAGCGAACTGATTATAGCATTTTAAATCAGTAGTACCGAGAAAACTGCCTGACGTGTCTCTTCTTGCCAAAAGCCGTAGACTCAGTCGTGCTGTTGATGCCAGCTGCCAATGTAGCATCCAAGTCGGTGACAACTCCAGTGTCAACAGGCTTGCCCAGGTTGTTGGAGAACGGCCTGACAACGTCGCACCTCAGAGCCTGAGCAGAGCTCATTCTCTCCATGTGCGTGTTGTTGGTCTGCACAAACAGCCTCTCGCGGCCCTCGGGGCCAGTGAACGGCCTCCACTCAGCAGCGCCCTTCTCGCGGTCGGTGTTGGGGTCCAGGTTCTTGATGAAGGAGACCCAGTACTTCCTGAACTGTGAGATGATGGGCGCGTTGATGTTGAAGTACGAGTCGGGCGCGGATCCGTCGGTGCGGTTGGGACCCCAGAAGGCGTACGTGTTGACGGTGTGGTACGCGCCGAAACCCTCGGCCTCGTTCTTGGGGTCGAGAACGCCGTATCTATAGTTGTAGGTCGTCACCTCGTCGCGAGCCAGGTAATTCTGGATGTTGCGGACGATGCAGTGGGTGCCAACGTCACCGATAGCGTTGGCGGCCTGGCGCCACTTGACTCCGGACTCGGGGAAGACGGGCTGGGGAACGTCGATGTAGAGGTCATCGAGGATGGCCAGGGAGCTGTTGGAGAGGGAGGGGTCCTGGCCCAGGAGCCATGTGTTCGCCTCCTCGGTGGAGTTGGTGGATTGCGGCGCGGAGTACATAGTTCCCTCGTTGGCGCAAGAGCCCCAGATGGTAGGGACCTTGGTGTACTTGCCCGCCTCAAAGAGGTTGACCATGCTGTCGGAGAAGAGCTCGCCGTCAATTCCAGGGTTGAACCAGCAGCTGGATGAACGGACCTCGGACTGGTTGAGAGCACGCAGGCAGGACAAGGAGTCAGTCGCGTCGGTGCAGTTCTTCTCCTTGACGAGGCAATCATACTGGCCCTGGCCCTGCTCCATGGTTCTCATCGTGACCCAGCCACCGGACTCGGCGATTCCGCCGGCAAACAGCTTCTTGCCGCCAGTGTCGGCGGCCATGAGAAGGCCGACGGCGGAGCCACCAGCACTGACTCCGTCGAGGACAACTTGCTCGGGGTTTCCGCCGAACTTCTCAATGTTGGTCTGGACCCATTCAAGGGCCTTGATCATGTCCTTGATGCCGGCATTCAGACCACCGCCAGTGCGAACCTCCTCGCTTTGAAGGAAACCGTACATGCCAACGCGGTAGTTGGTTTGGACAACGATGACGTTACCGTCAGAAGCAATCTCACTGGCGTCCCAGTTGGCGTTGGAGTTGGAACCGAAACCACCGCCCTGGATGAAGAAGACTACGGGTAACTTGGAGTCGACAGTGGCACCGGAAGGGGCAGTGACGGCCAGGTAAAGACAGTCTTCATCAACCGTGAAGCGCTCATAAGTGCCGGTGACAGTCCAGTCGGTGGGCTGCTGAGGGGGGCAGATGGGGCCGTGGGCGGTGGCATTAACGGTGCCGGTCTGGACCGGATCTGCCGGGGCGGCGAATCGGAGGTCGCCGACGGGAGGGGCGCCGAACTGGATGCCCTTCCAAGTTGTCACACCCAGATCGGCATTCGTAACGGCACCCTGAAACTTGGCATATCCGACATCGACAAGAGTGTCAACGGCCTGGACACCAGGGACAATGATGTTTGCGGCGGCAAGAAGCCAAGCCGAATGAGACCCTTGCCACATTTTTGTGGGATATCGCGTGCTGAAAGTAGTGAATGAAGGAAGATCAAGCAAAGCTTGGACAATGAATGAAACGATCTGCGATGAGACCTGAAGAAAAGAATGTAAGTAGTGCTAGCACCACGAGTGTCAGAATGCAAGAAGTTGTAACAATAGGATGGTATCTCCCACCGGCTGGTGGTTGATCTGCTCTGGTTATATGTGAATTCATATTGTTGGCTTATTGAAGCTCGTCGGATTCACCCCACTAACCGACCTATCAGGAGAATTTCCAGCGTTAAGGTTCCGTCTACTCTGCTGTTAATCCCTGTCCGAGTCATTGTTTCCCCTTATGTGAAACGTTGGTACAGGTCGGTACAGGAAGAATGGACGATGGAGCTCCGCTGGTTAACGAAATACTCGGGATGTCGCTCCGCAATCCGGTAGATGATACTCCGCTAGAATGGTACCGATGCCTATTAGATGGGACGAACATCTGGGTATCTCCGGATCTGCACTAAGGAACACACACATAGAACACTGTTTTACGCGGTACGCAGCTTTCTCAGGGGCACAGGGCCGGACGCCCGGACAATAATGAGAGTGCGTTGACTCGCCGATGAGGCGACAGTGTGTGTGTGTGTGTGTGTGTCATTAAGCCTTCTAGAACCCTAAAGAGGTATGCAGCTGCTATCTTGCGCTCTACTTATATATTATGTAACTAATTCAGCGCTTAGGGGGTGCCAAAACCTCCTGTAGTGTCTCTCCTACTATCTCTGATAGTTTGCTGCCCGTCTGGTCTGAAACCACTCAGTTTATCTAACTTATATATTATATTATGTCTGCTGCCTCTTAATGCCTATATTGAAATAGAAGTAGTTTTAAACAGTATATATATATATAAGGTGATGCAGTTAAAAAGGGGAAAATAAAGGATCACTTTTTTTAAGGCTAATTCTAAGTGATATTAGTTCTAAAGCTGGTTTTTCCAGCTTAATCACTAATATAGCTTCTTATAGGTAGCATTAGAGATTAAGAAGTAATAATATAGCTATAGATATTATAATAAGCTTAATTGCTTTTGTTATAACAACCTTAAGTATCTAAGGCAGCCTTACGCTTAGAGGAAGGTGCAAGGTGACCCACTTCCAACCTACTTATCTAGGCTGACAATATTCCAGTATGTCAGTCTCTATTCTTTAAAAAACCCTTCATATTAGATATTGATTTAGAAAGAATTAAGCTGTTTTATTTATATAGATGCTATATATATATTATAGTTAGTTTATAATAATTATAAGCTTAGCTTATACTGCACTTTTAAACTACTGTTTATAAAGCAAACTATAACTTTATTTAATCTATTTTATATCTATTATATTTTATTTTAACTCTTAAGCTTTATTTCTATATTTATCTTCAACTTATAATATACTTCTGATATAATAGCAACTACTAATTTCAGTACTTTTTATAAGCTTACTTCTTATTATAACTTCTTAACTTAATATATCACTTTTTAAGTAGAAGTGAAGGCTAAAAACGTTTAGAAATATATTAACTTAAATAATACTTTTAATGCTTTATTTAATCTAAGTGAAGTTAAAGGTATATTTTCACTTAATAATTAGATTTAAAAAGAAAATAAAAAGTAATATAAGCATTATAAAGTAGAGTAAGAAGCTTATAATAAAGTTATTGCTTTATATACTTTTACTGTTTTAAATATATAGAAAGCATCTACTAAAGGTGATATAATTAAAGATAGAAACCTTAAAAAAGAGGAATTTAAGGAAGCTATTAATAACTTACTACTATTAGCACTAATTATACTTATTTTTCTCACTAAGAGATCTATAGGCATTTTTAAGCTTTATGCTTTACACCTTATTATATATGCTGTTTGCAAAGCAAAGTATATATATAAAGAATAAGTGTATAAAGCTTTAGATAAATAGGTTAAAGATACTGTTTCAGAAGAGATCTTCACTTCTGCTTAAGCAGAGCTTTTAGAGAAAGGAGACTACACTTTTTGCGCTTTAATCTGCATTCTAAAGCAATACTATGCTTTAAGCAACTTAAGTAACCTTATTATAATCTGCAAAAAATATACTGCAGTCTTAGATTAAACAGCTTCTGCTATTAATCTTAATACTTAGATTAAGGACTTTTAAAGCATACTTCTTAAAGCTTTTTAGTATAAGCTGCTAGAAGTATAAAAAACCTTTATATTGAAAACCTTTCTCTAAGTGATCTAATACTGCTTTACTTTATTTTAAGCTAATTTAAAGTTTATTAATATTATTAAGTGAGAATATTTTAATATTAAGATTTAAAGCATAAGTTAATATATTAATATATTTAAAGACTTCTTCTATAAAGATATAATAAAAACTTAATTAAAAGGTTGCTCTAATAAAGTCTTTATAATATTAGCAAAATGTTCTGATAATATAATCTCTAGCAACCTTACTTTAAAAAAGCTTTTATAAAGTGAGTTAGCAGTATATTATATATATAGAAAAAGCTATAAGTAGACTTTATTTATATATAATTACCTTAAGTTTGCTCTTATAAGCAAAAGGTTTTATATAAACTTTAAAGAAGCTATATAGGTTTATATTAGAATTAATAAGCTAAAGTATTTTAAGCTTTATATTAAAATAGCCTGCTAAAAATAGCTTACTATAAGGAACTTTAGCTTCTTTAGGCCTAATAACAGTAAGAATTAAAACAAAAAGAGATTGCTTAAGAATAACTTAAGTAGAACAAAAAGGTTGCTTAATATCTCTACTTTTAAAATAAACCTCTCAGCTAATATAGTAGCTTATATTATTACTGAAGATATTATTACTATAATTGCAATAGAAGAAGCAGAAGCTTTTATATTAGAACTTAAACTTAATAAGGTTTATATAACTTATACTTAAGGCTTAGAAGTTCTTTCTAGCAGTATAGTATTAAATAACTGTAGTGCTTTCTATTTAGTGAATAATATCTCTCTTTTTGAGGAAAGCTTAGTTATTTATAAAGTAAAAAGGTAAGTTGAAGCAGATGCAACCTTATATCTTATTATAGTAAGAGGCATAAAGATCTTTTATAATGCACTAAATAGAGCAAATAAGCTTTAAGACTTAATGCTTTATAATATTATATTTATAGATAACTTCTATATTAATATTATCTTAGAACACTTACTATAAAAGATAGGCATTTAGTATTTAGGTTATAATACTACCTTTTATATAAGAGATTATAAAGATAGTATAGAAGTGAAGAAGCTTTTAAAAAAGAGTAATATCACTTTTATAGAATACTAACTTTATTTTTTATACTTATATTTTAGATGTATTCTTTCTAGTAACACTTTAATTATAAATCTACTTGCTTTTATAATAACTTATACAAAGTAATGCTTTTAAGAGCTTATATAAACTTATATTAATATTGTGGAAATATAGCACTTTCGCTTTAGATATTTAGAACTTAGAGCGCTTAAAAAACTAGTTCTTAATGCTTAGAGGGTGAAGATTTAAGGAATATTACGCCTTAAATACTAATATTATATAACTATATATAGAAAGTAAGTAATATTGCAATATACTTCAAAATGAAAAGCAATATAACCTTTTTATAGAATCTTATAAGATCTATTTAACTACTTAATAAGTTTTAATATAAATAAATAGCTACTTATTATTAAAGATAAGTATATAAATTAACTTTTTATATTTCTATATATAGATAAAACTTAATAGTTAGTCTTTATTGCTATTTAAATGTTTAAATGCTAAGTATAGAGATAATACAGCTTTATATTATATAATATCAAACAAAATAGCAAGCATGCTGTAATTGCAATAAATAAGATATTAGAATTTTAGATCTAAGCGTTAGATATAGGGATTGAAATTAAATAAGCATTTTTATATACTAAGAAGCTAAATAGAGGTGTAGAGCAAATAGGTTAAGAACTAATTATGAAGGCTATTATGATAATTAAGGCAGTAGGTCTTCTATTTATACTATAAGTTAAAGCAGCATAAGCTGCAGCGTTCTTTTATAATATAAGCTCTTATTAATGCTATAGCTAGCTTTTGTTAATCTAAGTTGAAGAAGACTAATTAAGAGACTATATTAAGTGCTGCAAACCTGCTTATAAAGCAAACCTCTTAGTTAATTCTTATTTATAATAGAGAGAGGTCTATATATATAGCTGCAGAGTATACCTCTTTAAGAAAGAATATAAAGCAAATAAAAATAAATATAACTTTAAAGTTATAATATAAAGATATATTAGATATTTAGTAAGATATATAGCAAACTTATATAACCTTTATAAAGTCTAAATACTTTCACTTTAAGAAGTTATTATTATGCAAAATATAATATTTAATAAGAAGATATTCTACTTAAAAGATAATATAAAGTTAGCAATCTAAAGCGAAGAAGCTTATATAATTGCTAATAAGATATAAAAACCAATATCTCTAGCACTTCTTAAGCTATAGCTCTTAAGAGTATAAGATGAAGCTGAGATTGCATTAATAATAGATAATAAAACGCTATTACTACACCCTTCCTTATTAAAAGAACTTTAACTAGTTAATAATAAGTGAAGGAGACAGCTGCTAACCTTTAAGTTAAATATAAACCTTGCTAATATATATAAGATAATAAATTCCACGCTATTATTAACCTTCATCTATAAAGATAAAGCAATAGAAGAGATTTAAGATGCTAGCAGAAATATAACTTCTACTAAAGATATAATTTTAAATAAGATCTATATTCAAACTAATACCTCTCTTCTATATAATTTAAATATAGAGGATAATAATATATAACTACTTTTATAAAGCAACTCTCTTATTCAGTTAGTATAGCTATATTTAGAAACTAAAAAAGAGAGCGCTATAGAAGAAGAGTTAGAGCAAATATATAATTATATTAACTTAAGTTAACTTAAAATTATAAAGCTAAAGCAATTACTTCACTTTAGAATATATTTTGCATTCCTATATATAGAATGAAACTAGCATACCTTTTTTAAAATATATATACTAGAATAACAAAAAGCAATTAAAGAGGCAAACTAAAGTTACTATTTATTCTATTGCTTTATCTTTACTTCTGTTCACTAGGCAAAGCTTAAGCATATTTTTATAATATTAAGCAGAAAAATCTATATTAACTAGCTTATTAAGTTACTTAAAACCTAAAGAGATATTTAATAAATATTAGAACTGCTCTACTTATGCTTTATTAAAGTGTATAATATTGAAATTAATAAACTTAAGGAAATAAAAGTTTAAGAAGTTATAGATAATATAAAAGCTAAAAACAAGCTGATACCTTTTAAGTAAATGTTTATATATAAACTGAATTAATATAGATATCTTAACTGCTATAAGGCTAGAATTTATATTTAAAGCAACCTCTAAGAAAAGCATTCCTTAGAACAGATATATACTGCAACCTTCACTTTGAAAACTTTTAAAGTTATAATAGCTTTTGCAGTATAATTTAACCTTAAAATTCACTAATTTAATATTATTAATATGTTTTTAAATGCTATATGCAGGCTAAATAACCCCCCTATCACTTATTACTTACTAAATAGCTTTAAAGAAGATAAAAAGGTTATTAAACTTTAATACACTCTATATAAACTTTGCAATATACCTCTACTCTAATATAAAGAGTTCTTAAGCTTCTTTCTTCATCTTAGATTGCACTTAATAAGTAAAGATCTATATCTCTTTTAAACTTATAATAAAAAAGTCTTTATACTCTTTTATATTAATAATATCTTTATCTTATATTATAAAGATTATATAAAGAAAGCTGAAAAGGTTATAGAAGAAATTAAAGAGAAGTATAAGCTAAAAAACTAAAAACTAGCTGAATAATATTTAGAAATTAAGATTACTTATAATTAAATAATATAAAATATCTACCTTTTATATAATTAATATATTAAATAAATTATAAAGAAGTTTAATCTTATTAACTTTAAAGTACTAACTATACTTCTCTTGCTCACTTTGCTTAAGAAGTTTAATAGAGAAATAAACCTATAGTAAGTCCTCTTATATTAAAAGAAAATTAAATTAATCTTCTATACTGCAATTATAATATAACTAGATGTTATATTTGCTTACGCCTTATTATTATAATTTCTAATAAACCTATCTCTAAAGCATTATTAAGCTGCAAACTAAATAATCTAATACTTATATTATACTTAATATCTTGCAATTTGCTTTAGCATTTTAAGAAGTAATATAGCCTAAATATTACTAATTGCAAGCAATACATCTTTTACTGATAATAAAGAGATATAAAGGTTATCTTAAGGTTTTATAATATCTCTCTTTAGAGGCTTAATTTAATAGAAAGCTATGCATTAAAGTATAATAACTATGTTAATAATAGAGGCAGAGCTTCTAAGCTTAGAGCATATTGTAAAGGAGACTATAGTTCTTAAGCAGCTCTTTAGAGATCTTAAACTCAGCTTAAGAGATGTATAGAAGATCTATTATAATAATCAGTAAATAATATAACTTATAATAAGCGAAAAGGAGTGTATTTTAACTCACTTTTGCTATATAGATATCTAAAATATATAGCTTTGCTAGGAATATATTAAGCAATTATTCTAAGTTATATATCTTCTAACTGATAAGATGCTAGCTAATAGTCTTATGAAAACCCTTTTTTGCGTAAAGTTTAAACAGTTTAAAGCATTTTTAAACCTCTAAAACATATTATAAGTAATAGTATAAAGCGAAAAAGAAAAATTAAGCAGCAAATAAGGCTTGCAGGCTAAGTATTTTTAATTAAAAATAGCTTAATAGCTAGAAAGTATATAGCCCTCTTAAGAGCTTGAAATACCTATGCTCTGCAAAGCATACAGCAAAGCAATACTACGCTTTATTTCCATCTAAGGAGAGTAGTTGTATATTTATTTATTAAGATCTAGTATGCAGGCAGCAATTCCTTAGAGAGGTGCTTACTAATAAAGCTGTTAATAGCGCAGCAAATACCAGCTGCTTAAAGGCTAATAGTAATTACTTTAGAAGGTAGACTAGTATATAAATCACTAGAGACTAATGTATCTTCTGCAGCAACCTCAACCTCTAAGGTAATAGCTAGCATAGAAAGAGAAGCTGTAGGATTAACAGCCACTTTATTACTACTTTCACTCTTAACTTTAGCCTTCTTTTAAGCCTTATTATAAGCATTAAGAGCCTTATAGAGTGTAGTTCTCTAATAAGTGAGAACCTATAATATATAAGTTAGCAAACAGTTAGTAAAGCAAAGAGTTATATAGTAGAATATATATTATTTATAAGATTGTCTTATATACTGCTAAGGAATTAAAGCTTCAGTTTGAAAATAGAGGCTAGCGTGAAGATATATACCTTTCTCTTCTCTTTGCAGAAAGCATATTTACCCCCCTGCTTTAAACTAAGCATATATATGCTAAGCAATATACCTAAGATAGTACTGCATAAGTATAGCAGGTATATAGTATTACTTAGTAGCAGCAGCTGCTTTTCTTCTTAACCTTCAGTTTTTAAAGCTTCTGCTTCTACTTTAAAGTTAGTAAATAAATTAATAGGTTAATAAAGAATAAAGATCTTAAATATATATTGCTTGCAGCTTTACTGCAGCTTATAAGAAGATAAAGAAATAAAAGTAGCAGGCTTTAAACTATGCCTTTCTTTAGCTTTTTTGCCTTTTGCAAGCTAATTGCTCTTAATAAGCTTATCAGTCTTTAGCTTTACAAAATAACTTAAGTTAGTAATTAAATTATAGAAGTAATAGAGTGAAGTAAAGACTTTATAATGCTTTATAATAAAAAAAAGATTTAAAAGTGATAAAAATAAATAATAAAGCGACTTACTTTTAAGCTTAAGGCTTTTAAGCTTTAAGGTAAGTGCTAGAGAAGTGCTGCTGCTTTTCTCCTCTTACCTCTCTCTCTTTTTATGCTTTTTGCTAGTGAGGGCAGCTTTTGTTTTAGCTATACTAGCTGCATATTTAGCTTTAGTCTTCTTAAGAGATATTTAAATAATGCAGTTAATATTAAAAATAAAATTATAAGCAAATAAAAGGTATTATAATTACAGCATAAGTATATATATATATATAGAAGTAAGGTGGGCAATATATATAGTTATAGTGATAGTAATAGAAAAAGAAAATTAAGAGGTAGAAATAGCGCATAAAATATTATTATTATTGCTGTACTGCTGCTTTAACAGCTGCCTCAGCTGTTTATCTTAAGCTAATAAGAAGCCTCTATTTCTGCTAAGCGAAGAAGTAGTATTAATTACTACTTTAGTATCTATAATATTAACTATAATAAAAGGCATATAAAGGGAAAGATCTGCCTCTTTTATGCAATTTAATAATAAAGCTGTAAAGTTATCTCTTTTATTAGTTTCTTTTATTAATTGCCTCTCTTTATATCTATTTATAGATCTAAAATATATATATAAAAATACAGAATAGTAGTTATATAAGATTAAGGTTTATAAGCTCTTTTAAGCTTAGAGAGGTATATTATAATAACCTTAAGTATCTAAGGCAGCCTTACGCCTAGAGGAAGGTGTAAGGTGACCTACTTCTAACCTACTTATCTAGGCTGACAATATTCCAGTGCATCAGTCTCTATTCCTTAAAAGACCCTTTGCATTAGATATTGATTTAGAAAGAATTAAGCTGTGTTATTCATATAAATGCTATATATATGTTATAGTTAGTTTATAACAGCTTTTATATTAAGTTTTATTACTAAAATTTAATCTTTTTAACTACTTCTATAATAGTTTTATATTATTCTATAGAGGTTAAGTATTTAAGCTTTTAAAGAATAATAAGTAATAGCTTATAATCTTAATAAATATTATAATATAATAGTCTGCTATATTCTAAATATCTTTCACTAATTACTACTAAAAAGTAATACTATTAGTTGCTTTAAGCCTCTAATAGGCAGTTAGTTTAGTTATATTAATATTTATTGCTATTAGTAATATCTGCTAAAGCAGACCTCTTCTTAATATTAGAGCAGATATAGGTTTTATCTCTATTCTTATTATATATTAATTTAAGGTTTTTAATATCTACTGCTTTAAACTGCTTTAAGAGGCTTACCTTTAGTACTATCTTTACTATATATCTTATGCTAGCAATTTTATCTAAGAGATCTTTAATACAGATATAAGTAATACTAATATTATTCTATATATAAGCTCTATAGATTAAAAGATTTAAGCAGTATAGCAGGATATATTCTCTAGTTTATAGTATCTTTCTGCTTTTACTTAAGCAGCTTAAGCAGAAGAGGTTATCAGCTTATCTAATAAAGTGTAAGTAATAGCAAAAGCTTATTTTTTCTATATAAAGTTAGATAATAACTGATATAAAGGGCTTGCTTAAACCTTAAAGATATATAAGGTTTGATTTATATAAGCAAACCTTAATTTATTTAAAAAGATAGCTATAAGCTGCCTTACTTTATTTAGTAACTTAGGTTTTTATTATTCTATTTATTAATCTGCTCTTTTAAGAGAAAGCAGTAGGAAGATAGCTATTAAAATTATATTCTAAAGGGCTTTTAGTAGGAGATAGCTTCTTTTTATTTCTCTATCTAGTAGCTTTTTTAATATATTAGTCTGCTATTTTATTACTTTTAATTTCTAAATAAGCTAAGATCTATTCTATAGTAATATAATTCAGTATGAATTTATAAAGCTTATAGATTTATATAAAAAATTGCTTCTCTTAATAAGGGTAAAGTCTACTTAAAGACTGGATAACTTTTTTATTATTTAAGTAGATATAAATAGATCTCAGTATGTTAAGTGTTTATATATATTTTAGTGTAAGCATAATTGCTTTAGCCTCTCTATAGAAGATAAAGAAGCTAGCTATTAAGCTTAAGCAAATTCTCTTTTAGCCTTTAGTCTTAAAGCAATATACTACTATATCTATCCTCTTTTTAATTCTTAATCTATTAGTGAATAATTAGATAGCATTTAGATTTATATTTTTATTATATCTAAAGGCTTCTTAGGCTTCTAAGGGGTTTGCTGAAGGCGTTTAAAATAGGCTTCTATAATTATAATATATACTTAAAGCAGCAACAGACTTATTATAGGTTCTAGCTAGGCCTAATAATAATTGCATAATAGCTTTAAAATAGTTCCTTATAAGGTTTCTATTCTCAATATCTATAATTATTAACAGAAAGAGACCTTAAGAGGGATTAATATAAATTAAACTTTAATCTACTATTATAATATTAATTCCTTAATATTAAATTGCAGTATAAGCTATAAGTCTTACTAGAAGGCTTTAGAAATAAGCCTTTAAATCTGCTTAATTAACTAATCAGCCTCTTATTAAGTGTGCTGATAACTGCACTAAAGCGTTTAGGTATTACTGTTTAAGTTGTAATTTAGCAGGTAAAAGGTGGATTTCAACGTTTATAGCGTCTTTAGACATCTTAGCGATAGCCTTTAAGGCTTGCTTTGCTGCTTATGCTTAGATTTGTTCTAGTTGTTTAGTGGTGAGCAAGGTTGTAAGATCTAATTAGTATTAAACTGAGCAGCTAGTAAGAAAAGATAATAAGATTACAGCTTTATAGGCTGTTCTTATAGCGTTTGCTCTTGCTTTATAAGTTAAGTTTTTAAGACTATTAATTACCTTCTCTATATTATGAAAAGCTGTTTCAGCAGTGGTGTTGATATAGTATTAAAACTTAAGCTTATGATTAATAGTGATTTCTAGCATTTTGATATAGTCTTTATATACTATCAGCTTTAAGCACTAATAGAAGAAGACTTCTAGCTTCTTAAAATTATTGCTTTTTAAGTTTTTTAGGTTAGTAAAATATATTATATAGAATTTATTTTAGTTAAACTTAGCTCTATGCTTTTATGCCTATATATTATAAATTAATAAGGTAAGTTTGATTTTTGCTGCTAGCTATGCTTTTATTTCAGCTTTAATAATAAGAGTTATATTATTAATCTATATAAAAGAGATGCTTAGCATTTTTAGATCTCTAATAAGCTTGTTATTAAAAAGAATATAAAGGGGGGGTGAGAGGGGAAAGCTTTAAGGGATTCTAACTTAGATATCTTCTTAAGGTGTTATATAGTCTGATAGGTATAAGTTTGTTGTTTTCTCTTTTAGAAAGCTATTAATCTATTGAATTGTATTAGAATTAATGCTCTTCTTCTATAAGTTATAGATAAGTTTAGTATAAGAGATATAGTTAAAAGCGCTAGAGATATCTATAATAATTATTACTGCAAACTTCTTTTTATTCTATATGCTGTAAACTGTTTCTAATATCTAGTAGAAAGCTATCTCACAAAAAACCTTTCTATATCTTCTTAGATATATAATAAGTAGTATATCTAAGTAGATATTAAAAGCATACTGAAGTTAGTTAGAAATAACTGATTCTAAAAGTTTTCTCAGTAAGTTAAATAGCATAATAAGCTAGTAATTATTCAACTTTTTAGCAGATCTACCTATCTTATAGAAGGCAACAATAGTTGCATCTCAAAAGTGTTAAGAGCAGTAATCTATCTTTAGGCTTATATTAAAAAGCCGCTAAATAGCCTTCACTTAGTTAGAATCTATTCTTCTTATATAGTTTTCTTTTAAAAGGCTGTTCTTAATTATTTTCTTAAAATAAATGTTAAGTCTTAGGGCTTTTTTAGTTAATATATTCTTAGCAGCCTAAATAATCTTATAGATTATAATAGGTAGCTATTCCTTTAGAAGTAAGTATCTAATATAGTTGATATCTTTAAGGTTTGCTGCGCCTTAAAGCAGAAAGAACTTCCCTTTAAGCGCTTTAGCAATCTTAAAGCTTTCTATAAGAGTTTTACCCTCTATCTCAAGCTATTTAATTCAGAAGATTTAGAAGTTGCTATTACTCTTCTACTATCTAGTAATCTTCTAAAGGGTGTTTCTATCTATAATTACTTCTGTAAAAAAGTCTCTATATATATTTCTCTTCTAAGCTTTTAAGGCTTTTCAGAAAGTGTAATAAGCTTCTTTAGCGTTCTTAACATTAATTATAATATTAATATTCTTAGCTTATTGCTTAAGATGTTGAAAATTTTAATAGATTTCAATAAGCTTATTAGTTTAGCTTTTACAGCTATAGAAAGTGTTAATTCTCTTAGTAGGAATAGCAATCTCTGCAGTAAGATCTATTTAATAGATTAATACCTCTATATAGATATCTATAGACTTTAGTGTCTAGAGGTCTTTTAGTAGCAAGATCTTAATTATATTAAGAGTTTTTTATAATTTAGTTTTCTTAAATTTTATTTAATCTTTAAAGGTTTTAGTTATATATATGCTATATCTTAATACTAAGATAATAGTTAAAATTAAATAGTAATTAGATATTCCTTTTTAGCTTTAAATTATTTTATAAAAATCTAAGAAGTTGCTGCTAAAGCAAAGGTTGATTATTAATAACTTCTCTTCTATGCTATTACTATAAATGCATTTGCTTAGCCTTATAATTATAGCTAGTGCTAGGCGTTAAAGAAAGTTAAATGCAGTTATTATCTCCTATAGGAATTTTCTTCTGAAGTTTTTAGCTATATTATCTAGCAATCAGTTTGAATAGTAAGTATTAAAATCTCTTATTATAACTGCTTTGTTATATTTTTAGCTCTTTAAGATCTATTAGGCCTTAACTAGAACTAATGCTAAGTTTCTTGCTATATCTAGTAGCTAATAGATATTGAGAAAGAGTAGTATAACTAGGCTAAACTTAAACTCTATTATATAAATGCAATTACTAGTGTAAACAGTCTTCTATAGGCTTATAAGTAGTAATTTATTCACTATTATTGCAATTCTAGCTTTCTCTCTAGTAAAAATAGGCTAGAAGTTTCTATTTCTAGTATATATCTTATAGTGCAATTTACTCTATTTATTAATATATAGCTCCTAGAATGCTAAAACTATAGATGCATTTATAGTATCTTTAGTTGTAAGGTTAGTGAAAAAGTTCACTATAATATTATATTTTATTACTATATTATATTAAAGAACTATAAAAGCTTCTTTTTCTCTATTAGAAGCAAGCATAATCAGTCTGTTTATATCTTCTAGTTAAGTTGTTAGATTCTAATTTAGAGGATTAATCAGCAGGTCTCCTATTATAAAAGTTGCTCTCTCTATCTTTAGGAAAGAATTATAGTTTACTATTACTAATTTATTCTATTAAACCTAATAGAAAGTTACTCTTAGAAATAGTTTCACCTTTCTTCTTTTCAGTTAGTTCTTAAGGCAAAGCGAAAGCTAGATCTAGTTGTTCTAATAGGCTTTCAAGCTTAGATTGCTGCAAAAAGATAGAGAGGTTTAGATCTATTAGCTTAATAAAGTTTTTAGACTTTTATTACTACAAAAGTAAAATTAAGATTAAAATATGCTAGCTTCTTTATAGAGTTAATATATATTTAATTGCTTTCCTTAAAAGCTTTCTTTAATATTTATTAGGTTAAAAAAAATCTATTACGCTATCTTCAGTTATACTTAGCTCTTTAGTTCTTATTAGCATCTTTTGCTTAATATATATCAGTATATCTAATATAAGAGGTTTGTTATAATCGCCTTTATAGGTTTTAAATAGTAAAGTATCTCTTGCTGTTTTAATAATCTATCCTTCCTTTCAGAAGACTAGAGATTTCTTTTCTGCTAGTGCCTTATACTCTTCATCTTATTATCGCTTTATTGCTTCTAGCTGCATTTTATATTAATTCTCTTAAGCTTAGTGTTTTGCTGCTAACTTTTCTAACTTCTTCTCTAAAACTGCTATCTCTAGTAGTAGCTTCAGTTAGTATATTCTTATATCCCTCTTCTGTTTTATATAATTTAAGTTTCTTTTGATTTTCTTATAGATTAGTTTGCTTCAATTATTATTACTGCTATCTATTGCTTTAGATATATTAAGTAGTCTTATTGAGATTGCTTTAACTAATACTATAATATTATCTTTACTGAATTTCTGCTATAGGCATCTTTAAGCTGCTGCTAAAAGTGTTTTTAGTGTGTTTATCTTCTCAAAAATTAGCTATAGTGTTACTAAGCTTAAGATATACTATTATTTAAGTAGAGTTAAGTTAGAGGTCACCTTAGTAACTTATTGCTGTTCCTCTATCCCTATCTCTATGCAAAATATATTAAGATTTTAGAGGGTTTTAAAAAGCCTCTCTCCTGCTGCTTAATAATAATCTCTCTTTTCTTATTATACTACTGTTATCTATTTAAGAGTTAGGTATTATTAGATCTTACTGCTTCTATATACTTTTAAAGTTTATCTCTTTGCTTTTTGTTTAAGGCATTTTTTGCTATAAGCTATATATAGTCTATTATATATAGTATATTTATATATTTCCTCTTAGCAATCTTTATAGTTATAATCTCTAGTGTATTTACTATATTTAACTGAAGCCTAATAATTAGCTTCTTTATAGTTATATTTCTAGCAGTTTGCATATTATAAAAGTTATTCCTTTTGATTATAGAAGTTTATATAGTATAGTTAACTACTTTAAGTTATACTTCCTATATTTAATATTTTGTTTGCATCTTTAGCAGTAATAATGCTTATTATAATAGAAAACTAGCCTGCTGTAAGAGGTTTTCCCTTTAACCAGTCTATTTAATAAAAGCGCTAAAGCTAGAGTTTTAGGTTTTCTTAAACAAACTAAGTAATTGCTGTTAAAATGCCTAACTCTATAGCTAAGTTATAAGTTTTAACTAAAATGCTATAAATAATAACTTAATATAATTATATCTTTAGTATAAAGTAATCTATTTAGTCTTAATACTATCTTTTAAAAATAAGTTTTGCTTTAATAATTTAAAAGTATAGCTTAATATCTTTAGAAAGTAAGAGCTAAGTAGATTAAACCCTAATATCTAAAGTTTAGCTTATACTTCTATTAATATAGTCTTATAGAGCCTACAGTTTAAAATTAAAGTATTTAAACTTTATCTTATTTAGAAGGTTAGTAATTACTATATAAAGTCATCTTAAGTTATTTTATTTAGCAGCTTAAAGTCTATCTCTTCAAAAGTTGCTAAAAATAATACTTAAATCTTTTATAAAAGATATTATCTTTTTAATAGTTTCTTATAGTATTATTTACTTATTTTAGCTTAATAAGACTAAGTTCTATAAAATCTCTAGCATCTTATTTTATTTCTCTATAAAGTTAGAAAGCTAGCTTAATGCTTTAAATATCTCTAGCAGCTTGCAGATTACTATAATAGTATATTCTATATAGTTATAGAGATTTACTATTAAAGCTTTCTTTAAGTTTTTTAAAGATATATATTTTAAAAACTTATTACTATATTAAATAAAAGCTATAGCTTTCTCTTTTAATAGTGTTATCTTCTTATAAATAAGGCTTATAAGTTGCAAAATCAGCTAGTGCTAAGCAGGTTTTAATATTATTGCTGCTTATAGGATGCATATTATGCTGCACGCTTCAAAAAGTAGATAGATCGGTTCGTCTCAACAAAGCGATTCTTTTGCAATACTTTTTAGGCAGTATTCAAATTGATTTGTGGGTGCTGATTTCAAAAATTTGATTTAGACTTATGTAGTTGTTTTTGGCTCCTTGCCCCGATGAGGCGACAGCGGGCGCGACTCTCGGATTCGTAGTGCGCCTTACGGCCCCCGACAGGGGAGACCCGTGGTGGATTTCTCGCCAAGAGCCTCATATTGAATAAGTTTTCTCTAGCTAGTCAGAAGTTTCCTCTGCGCTACTCTACAAATGACCTGCGCCTTTAGGCTGTTATGGGGCCCCGCGCCGTTACACTTTCTTGGTCTTTTGGCGCAGCTCATTCAACCGCCGTGTCGGCGCGCAAAGGGGGCCTGATCCGGTTCTGCCGAATCGCACCGCGAACATTCGGTGCCTTTCAATTCTCCACTAACTCCGGAATCGGGCATTCAGCACCTCCCTGGATTGAATGTGAGCAAGAATTAACTGAATAAATACCAAAGGTATGCCACTTACAAGAGCTGATCTGATCATCATAGTCGCCCGAGTAACCATCGCTGGCCTCGCCCAGGTTGTAGTTGTAGGAAAGGGTGACGCCACGATCATCACCCTTGTTGTTGCAATCGGTAAACCTGCAGTTTCATGTCAGCGACGACACTACTTCTCACTTGCTGGGTTTCTTACTTGTAGAACTGACAGAGACCACCGGTGTTTGTGCTCAGAGAGCTGGTCTGGTTGTCGTACTTGTCCAAGAAGGCCTGAGTCTTGTTGTAGCTAGAGAAGTTGACTAAGAGCATTTCTTCATCAGTTTCGGGCTCATTCATTTCCTCGACGTATCACGTCGCGTTGAAGGCTCAAATCTTACCGCACTTGCCAGGAGGGGCTCCCCAGGAAAGGCAGTCTCCTCAGAACCCAGCATCAGAGCACTGGAGAACGAAAATGTTGTCGGGCGTGATGATAGGGCGCGTTCCGTTCGGCTGGCCGTCCACAGGGACTGCCTGGCGCTTCTCATTCGCAGTGGCAGGGCCCAGGTCGATGAAAGGTGCAGTCATGAACGCTGCGTACGCCTCCGGGTGCGAAGACTTGAGCTTCTCGGAAAGAGGAACCACGGAGTTCTGCTGCACGGCCGGAGCAGCAATCGCCATGGAGGCGAGGGCGAGCGATGTGAGAGTTGTGAGCTGCATGATTGATGAGATGAGACTGTAACGAACGATTGATTGTTATGCACGCCGATTGTCAAAGTGACAGTAGATTATCTGGTCTTAAGTTGGGAACGCGTGCACACATGAGAGGAACTACGGACCGGCCTATTATCCCATTAAACGCCGGATGTGGCTCAAAACCCACTTTGCCCATTTTCGCGAAAAGTGACATTAGACCCCTACTAAAGCCCTAAAATGCAACAGCATTTTTTTTAAACTCTCGTATAAATCAACTATAACGCAGCTAATAAAAAAAAAAGAGATATTTAGGTATAACTTAATATAAAGATTATTTTTTTTAACTTTATTTTAGTTATTAATCTGTGTTGAATTTTTAATTGCCTGCAGAAGATAAAAACCATCATTCTACGCTTAGATTACTATCAGCAATACTAATATGATTTGCCCTACTTTCACTTGATTTGACCAACCAGATATATAGGATTTTAACTAGCGCGCTTTTAGCCAGTTATAGATTTTTCAACCTAGCTAGTGCTAGGTTGTTTCAGCCTTCTAATGTCACCACTAGAAAATCCGCTCCTTAACCTACTACTGCTACTAATTAATAACAATACTAACAACAATACTGCTAACCTCATAGATATTAATTCTAACAGCAAAAATAATAGTAAGCTCTTTTTTTTAATACTTTTATTATTTCTATAGCTAATTTTAGCCTAGGGCTGGATTCATCACAAGTAACAGTTGCACTTACTGAGGGCAGGCTATATAATTTCAGATAGCATAAGAGAGAACAGAGGTGCTAGGTATATACAAAGCGTTTCAGAAGGACTATATTAAGAGAGACTGATAGGAATACAGCATTAGCATGCTATATACGCTAGGGCTGCCTTCAGTGCGACATGCCCCTCTGCCGTCAGGGCGACTGCTAGGTGAAATAGCATAGTGTTAAGCCCTGAACGTCAGCATTGCTAGAAGGGATATACAGAGCGAAATTTAGGTTAGAACCCCCTTGTCGACTATATACCTCATGTGGAGTCAGTCATGAATCGAATTACGCAATTAGCCAGTTTCAGTTTGAGCCACATCCGGCGTTTAATGGGATACTCGTCCGGAGGTTTTTCAAAACGGGAGGCCCTCTTCGAACGACATTGTCTGCCCAGTCATCCCCGTCCAGAAACAGCCCAGGGCGAATTAAGTTTGTACCTTGAAGTGAAGGTTTCCAACTGACCCGTTGATTGTCGTTTAGCCGATACCATCATATAATTTGATCAGTGCGAACAGCGATGATCTCGGAATTCTAAGGCTGGCTATGCTCGCTTCTGAGGAGGCGCATAACCCACATCAACTTCCCAACTCCCTGGAACCTGGGAGAGTTAATGAAGAGTATGGAGTTGAGGCCCTTTGTGTCGCACCCGGTTCATCCGAAATATTGTGCTTTGCAGATTGCTTAAACTCTATTTCTCATCGGAAATAATGGTGGTGCGACCCCCTGAATCGTAATCCGAGAATTCTCTCAGACGCTCGGATATGCCCTGGAATGTGTCGAGATCATCTACCAGGCTGATGGTTGCTACTTACTATGAGCTTAATGATCCCCAATAATATTCTCAATGATATCGGAGAATATTCCATCTATTTGAGCATAGGGGAATCATCAATCGCAGCCACGCCGCAGGATGATCGTTGCAACCAGTGTGCTGTTCAACGTCTCAATCTCTGATCTGCTCTGATTATTGGTCAACTAAATTTCCGCTTGCCGTGATCAAAGTCATATTCAGTGTCGATATCGCGAGTGAAGATGCACGAATTGAACACATCCGCCAGTCGATTCCAGTCCTGGCTGTCAACTCATTGGAAGTGGTGACCAGAGAAAGACTTCATGGGGGAAAAGAAAACGTCTAGTGTTCGCCTGTGCAAAAGTCGTCAGGCAATTCTGACCAACGTTCATCGCTACTAGCTCTTCAGAACAATTCGTGTCTTTCAAAAGGAAGATTAACTTTCAGTAAATGGACATCATCGTCTTAGAAACCAGCTATTTGGATTCCTGATCTTGTCAAACGAGATCATCTGATAAGGCGCATAGAAAATGTTGGTATTCTGCGATTGAGTTTGATAGTCTGCGCCTTTTCTTTCACCCAGCCACAACACCGCCGTCTTGGGAAGTTTGCTTCACACCACCCGTTCATGTTGACGTCTACCGGGCGGGCGGATCTTTGAGGCCGAACACGGCGAATCGGGCCCAGCCCACCCCCGCAGTCTCGGCACCTTGACAAAGAGTGGGAACGCCCCTGAAGGCGAGCATCCTTACAAAACACACGCCGGGTGCTGTAAGTTCTCGGCTTATGCAAGACTGCCGTTTCTCGCCGTTGGGGCGTGCTTGCTGACAACTGTGGCCTGACATAAAATCCAATGGGGCAGCGGGCCGTACGCCATATGCGCCCTGAGCCTCTCCTGCCACGAGGTCATCAACACTACCGCGGAGCCAGCAGCGGAACGCAATTCCGCCTCAGTATTCTGGTTCTACGGAAAATTAAGAAATGCTGCATCAGTCCAAACCCTGACATTCGAGCTTGGACCCGGGTGATCAGCGAAGCGAGACCGCTAGTGAGCAACAGTCGCTACCTCCGTCTCAGTTGCGATGGGTTGCACTTCTTCCTGGACCTCCGCAATTTCGGCCCTGGGTAAACCGGTCGATGCTAAGCACAGACCGGAACGATAGGGCTGGTGTAGATCATCCAGTCTTGACGCGGAGGGGCTTTCTGTCAACCCAGCACTGCCTGTCAGACAATGAAGCTCATCCTGGAGCCGTACTATGTCAATGAAAACATTTCCCAAGGGCGTTTGTTGTGCAGTTGTATGACTCTGTTAGTCGTGTCATTTTGGCATTCCAACACAAATGCCGAAGACTTCAATGGGTTTTAGCTCCTCTCTTAGGTCTGAAACTAGCAGTCCCTCGCCTGATCAGCCAGAAGGATGGGCAGTGGCTGGCCTGGCGAGGCATTCGGTGCATCCGCTAGCATGGTAGCGCCGCATGCGTCCAGAGCTAGGGAGAGTCCGGCAGCATGGAAACACGCTCTTGCCTTTGTGCAGCCATGTCGCGTAGGAAGAGCGGGAAAGGCTTACCACATAGAATTAAGAGGCTTTTGTCGATGAAGAATTTCGCGGCGCCACGTACGCTCGGGATCGAGAAGAAGCGTCTGATATATTCAGGGGTGGGATGCGATGTTCTGTTTATATCGGACGGGGGCTCCCCTCGCCTGTGCGGTAGAGCGCCGTCATCGTGAAGCTTCCCAGCCGCAAAAGGCAAACTCGTCGCCCAAGAGTTCCGTCACGACAAGCTCGCCAACATGAGAATTCCCCCGATCAGCGTCATCTTGGCTTGGCCACGACCAAATTACACGAATCCAGAGACGAAAGGACCAGGGTTATTGATCATTGAGTTGGTGTTTTTGCTCATGGCCTTGACATGCTTGGGATTGCGGATGTACGTCAGACTTGTTATGATCCGCAAGACTTGGTGGGACGATTGGCTTATGGTGGGAGCCATGGTAAGCTTGTACACCTCAAACAATATGCGAAGGTGAACCATGGCTAATCAGGTTGGATGACAGGTTTTCTGCATTGGCGTGACGATCTGCGTTATCCTCGGTTTGAATCCCTTGACAGAGTGATCAAGAATTCAATGCTAACGTCTGTGGATTAGCAACGGAGTTGTACGGTTGGAACCTACATGTATGGGACGTGCCATTGTCTGAAATCAGGCAAAGTCGCCAGGTAAGGTTCGTCAGCATACGACGGAACTCGTAATTCACTGACGCGATTACCACAGATCTCAATAGCGGCGCAGACGCTTTTTCTGTTTTCCTCCGGCCTCTCGAAGCTTTCGATTCTCTGCAGCTACCTGAGGATTGCCGCCCCCGGCACCTGGTTCTCCCGCCTCACTTGGGTCACGGGCATCCTTGTTTTCCTCTTGACGTGGATCTTTATGATCGTTTTATGGACTCAGTGCGCGTAAGTCACCCGACCTGAATAATCGCGCTCTATCTAGAAGTTTCGAATATTGACCTTGAGGCTTGATCCAGACCGATCTGGCACTATTGGACCCTCTTTGCCGACTGGGGCAATTGCATTCCAGAGTGGCCCCCGCTGGCCGGCCAAGGCATCACGAACGTCATAACCGACATCGCTGTCTACCTCCTTCCGATGCCTACACTGTTCAGACTCCAGATGCCGATGATACAGCGAATCAGTTTGGCCGCGCTCTTCGGTCTTGGCCTGGTAGTGGTCATCGCGGGCATCATGCGCACGTACTGGGTGTTATACGTCGAGATCACCTACGTCGAAGACCCGAGCTACGACCTGACGTGGGATTCGTACAATATCTGGATCTGGACAGCTCTGGAGGCCAATTTTGCCATCATTTGTGGTTGTGCACCTGCCATTCGACGGCTGTTCACCAAGGGCGGGAACCAGAGTCAGTTCAAGGTTGGCAGCTCTGTACAGACTATTGGCTCTTCGGGGATGAAGAGAAGGAGGGGCCAAGGGGGTTCAGGAAAAGACCTGGAAGGACATGGGCTCTCAGCTTTCGAGTCGAGAGCGGATAATGATAACGATGCGTCTGTGACGGAGCTGGTTCATTTGGAGGGCGAAGATAAGAAGACATGAGCCCTTGGCTGTCTTCTAGCCAGTGAACCAACAGCTTATGATAGGGCATTCTGTTCGTAGTTGAATCATAAAATTTGCACCTCAAGCGTTGGCTCTCCGTGATGCCGCCGATCTCCCCACATTCTGCTCATCTGGTATTCTCTTCGTGCCCCTGTCAATAACGCTCGTCACCTAGCTATAGTCCGTTGTTGCTTTTCCAACTCTAACTTGCTGGACCTGACCCTGCCCAACCTCACACTCACCAGAAAAGTGCGAACATATGTATCAAGCCATCAACAGTTTCAATTGGGTCCTCTCAGAGAGCCTTACCGTTCAGGTATATGGAAGGTGCGCCGGAAATGTCTGACATCTCCCGTAGGTCATGAAGAGCCTTCTGCTGCGTCGGCCAATTTCGATAGACAATGCAATCTGTAAGGGTGATCCGTTTCAGCTGTCGCAGTTGACCCTGCCTACCCAGATCGACTATTTCTCTCAGACCAACTTGGACAAGCTCCTCAAGAAGGAACTCGCCGATGTGCTTATCTGGAAAGTTTCAAGGCAATGTGGAATCATCTTGCCGATGTTGTTCATAATGAGATGGCTCTGTTTTCCGACTCGAGAAGTAAAGCTGTGCGTATCGATGCTCAGGTTGCGAAGCTTGGAGAAGTCCCGCAAAAAAGTGACTGTTTCGCTGCCGTCCCAGTCAAAGAGAAACTGAGTGCTATGAAAATCGATTTCTAGAATACGTAGCTGGCAATGGAAGTTGGGGAGGTCTAGCTTGGTTGTGCCGTGGTCGTGCTCGTTCCTGAGGAGATTGCATAGCACTTGCGGTCCCTGGATTGGTTTCCTAGAAGTTTCGGTACGCGATTGTAGTCCGCGATACTCAAAATACGTGATATTTGGTGTCGCCGTGAGAACCTCTGTCATACTTCTCAAGTCCATCGAGCAGTTGATGAGTTTGAGGCTCCGGAGGTTCACAAGCTGACAACCAGCCAGAATTGTATAGGACATTGAGTTGTATATCTCCAAGGTCGAGAGAAAAGGGGCACCTTTAAGGATAATCTGGCTGGCTTTGCATTTTCGTGCTTTAGTAGACCGCATCTGGATCTTGAGGTGTCGAAGATTTGGGAATAGATCAGTACATCCCGATGGTCGGCTTTCGGCCCATTGTTGCAGCAGGTCAAACTTCCAGTTGTAGCACAGGTTGACATCCAGATATATCAAGGTGGGTAGGTAAGTAAGGAAAACCTGGCTGATATGCTCCAGTACATGATCGAACTGCATCCCGACACGGCAACTGTTCCACCCATCCGGCAAGTGCATGCCTAAAGCTCCAGCCAAGCGGTTAATCCAAGGGTCTCCTGTCATATCCTCTTGCTCCTTGGACCAATTAACGTTGTCATTGCTGCTTTCATACAAGTTGTGGTAAAGGTCTGCGTGGCGCACCAGCTCGGGGCAGGAGCTACCTTCGTAAGGGTCGAGAGTTTTCAGGAAAGTGACAGCCCGTGAGGGATGATGGTCGTGATAATAACCCGGGTATAGCATACAACCTGCCGCATCGTGCAACTTGCGACATGGCCTCATCAATCGAGCAAGAGAGATTCGGCATGCGAGAGAGTTGTTAGTCGAGATATTGGCTGAGAGGTCGTACGCATGCTGCTCCGTCTGCAACGGGAGGACAAGCTGGCGACAAATTTCGACGATAATTTCTGGCGGGCATTCCGTAAATCGCGCCATATTTGGGTGAGAGGTCAAAACTTCACGTAAGTTTCTGCCGAAAGATCGTCATGGATGTCTTGATTTTATGAATGATCCTCGGCTATCAAGCGCACCTTGCTTCTAAACATAGCAAGACCCCTATGGACAAAGGAGCAGCAAAACCTCCGACAAGCAAACGATTCAGAAATACTAGAAGAAAATCTATGCCATTTGTTTGATGACGGCATGCGGTCTATGTTGGTCTTTAAAATAGTGACAATCGGGAAACATATAATCGTTCTCTTTACGCTCGTCGCACCTGAATAGATCACCTTTGTGGGCAGAGAGCACTGGAGCTAGATGTTATATTTCTTGGGAGAGAAGGATTAGAACTTTACATGAAGAACGACATTCCAATACAATCATTACGCTGAGACATGGAGATAGGATCAACGGCAGAGAACATTAAAAATGAAACCCGTGAGATTGTACTTTGTCAATCGCAGTGAGGATTTGAGCCTCACGCGGGGGTCGAACCCGCAACCTTGAGATTAAGAGTCTCACGCTCTACCGATTGAGCTAGCAAGGCGGGTCAGATGCTGTTATAGTGGGTCCTGGGTCCAGGGAATATCATTCGCTAGCGCCAGCTGAGGGCTGGAATCACGCCTGGTCTGATTGCGATCTCTCAGATCTACGTTCCAGAAACCTGAGTAATAATATGGAACCTTTCGAAGAACATTATGTAAAGCCCGAATTGGCAGGTGAAATGTGACTGTCAATTTTTGACTACACTCATTTGTTGTTGGTGGCTGAGTCTTTTCGTCGAAGTCTGATGACAAGGTTCATGCAGGGGACTTTCTGTATTGTCATAATGACTCTATCAGCACGGAATAATTTCTCTAGGAAAGAACATACCAACCTGCATGGTACTTTTCACGAGACTTGATTGGTTCTCTTCGAATTGGACTGGTGTTTTGATCTTTCCATCCATCACTGAACTTTTGACCGAGCGGCCTTCTCTCCTTGGTCCTGTTGCCTAGGATTCGCCTGCCTGGGCAGACAAAACGGAACTGGGGCATTTCTGGTCCTCGCTTACTAGCTGGCGCAACCATGATAAGAGATAGCAAAGCGAGCAGAAATTGCCAAAGTCTTTGGTAATGTGGCGTTTTGGCCGCCGCGCTTGAACGCAGTCATTTCTCATACCGCGAGTCGTTGGAGGTTAGAAACAGTTCGTGTTCTCCGTCGAGACGAGCACCAATCGCTGTCAAGAGAAGTCGGGAATATCCCCGCTATCCCTGTCCCGTTGGTAAGGTGTACGTCGTAGGCGAGGAATGATAGGATGATCCGCGTACCAATCAGACGCCAAAGTCAATTTTCGTCAGCAACCATTGATCCACCCGCTGGTTTCCCCTTCATCTAATTGCTGAAGCCCAAAGCCTCGCACAACGAAACTTGGGCAGGCTTTTTCTGTCTACAGC
Organism: Colletotrichum horii; assembly: GCA_027406005.1. Classification (NCBI taxonomy): domain Eukaryota; kingdom Fungi; phylum Ascomycota; class Sordariomycetes; order Glomerellales; family Glomerellaceae; genus Colletotrichum; species Colletotrichum horii. The sequence goes on along the minus strand of JANVYB010000001.1, from coordinate 1,562,449 downwards.
TGACACGTGCCGAAGTCCTGTTTCGACCCAGGGACACCCCGTCTTGCCTCTGGCACAGGCACAACCCGGTGAGCAGCAAGCTGTAATTTTCGGCAGTGGGAGACGGACTCGCAGAATGCGAGCCTTGTCCGCTTTCATCCCCCCTTGAAGTGTCTCACTTTGCATGCCCCCATTGGCTCGCCGTCAGCGAGCTGAGCTGACATGACAGGGTCTAGAATCCTGACGCTAATTCCTCTTGTCAATATCCGAGCCCTAACAATTAGGCTCTTTGACAATTTGATGATCTGATTTGATGCGCGCTGACCGCCGGGCAAGCAAGGTATTCTACCCCGTGCGGCGCCGAAACAGGAGTCTTCCCCCTCAAGAGAGAGATGCCACAAACGGCTGTCTGCAGCGTTTTCCCTCTCTCGCCCACCACCACCCCCTTGCGCCAACCGGCTCGACTCGACACTCGACGAGGGGGAGACTCTTCACCCGCTCTACCGCTCTCAGCATTGAACCCCGGCCCCAACGCCAAGTCGACGGCTGCCCAAAATTAGCGCCATGTTGGATCGGCCACAGAACCAAGGTTGCTGCTGCTCTCAGGTGACATGAGCACGGGATGGCGCGCACAGGGGAGCAGGTTGTTATTTGGTACAGCGACCGGCCCCCAAATTAGCAGCAAAACTGTGACGCAGGGAGCGGAAGTGACACCACCACCACCATCATTTTGCTGCTCTGCTGCTCTGCTGCTGCTGCTGCCCACCGTGTGGTTCCTGGCCGTCTGGCGTAAAACTATTGAGCGGCCAATTCCCACACAGCCTGCTCGGTCGCTGCGCCTGGTTCGTTCTTTCGGCCCCTCCAAAACTTGAAACACACCTCTTCAAGATCATCAGAGCCTCTCCATAGGCCACCTCGGACTTTTTCTGATTGTCCCTTTTTCGTTTTTCCTTTCTCACACAACCCGCGCCCGCACCTCTTGGTTCCTGGCTATATTCAATTAGGGGTGAACGTGGCCTTGGACTGGAGGGTAAAGGCAAAGGTACCTGAGGGCTAGCTGCGGTTGAAACCGGCCCGTTTTGTACCTTCTTTTCTCTCCTCTCCATGTGCCTGTTCGAGTTGGACAGCCAGCAACAATGACAAGAAAGGGCCAGCCAAAGGTTCGAACCGGCTGTCTGACCTGCAAGTAAGTACCTGCTCTTTCTTCGACTACCCTCGAACTCTCGGACCTCGACTCGGTTCCGCCCGGCGGCATCTCACTTCCCGGTGCCCCAAAAAGCCCGCATGACGTCGTTTGCCAGACCCGACGGTCTGGAACGGTCCCGCGCCGTGACGGAGAGTCTCCGAGACGAGGTCGCGGAGGCCGGACGGGCGACCGGTTCAAGTTGCCTCTCGGTCAATCGGCCTGATCGGAGAGTCCGGCTCACGTGCTCGGTTACTTCATCCGATTACCAATAAACATTCCCATTCTAATTCGTTGTTCCTCTCTCCCGTAGGTCGCGCAAGGTGAAATGCGACGAGGCAAAGCCCGCTTGCCTTCGATGCACCAGCACCGGCCGCAAATGCGATGGCTACGCCGTCGTCGTCCCCAGTAACCGCGCCCTCGCCCGGGCACGGTCCCGGGCGACGAAGTTGAACGCCGCTCTGGCTCAGGCATCGGCTGCGTGGGAAGGCGACATGGACGAGGAGAAGATCATGGAGCACTTCCGACGGAAGATCGCCCCCATGATACCCGGGCACCTGGAGGGAAACCTGTGGACCGACATCATCCCACGCATGAGTAGGACAGAGCCGGCGTTCCGAGAAGCGATGGCTGCCATCTCGACGCTCATGCCTGGCATGCCAGACAACGCGTCTGACGACGGCAATGCACCTGGAGTTCCTGAACCTTACACCCGGCTTCTGGGCATACTTGGGGGAAATACCCGCAAGCAAAAGCCCGGAGTAGACACACAGGCAATGAGTGGCCAGTCAAGAGCTCCTTTCAACCTTGCTGGTATCGTCGACTCTCCTGCAAGCTCGTCGTCCACCAGTCTACCCTCGACAGGTCGCCTATCGAACACCCCACTCCCGGATGGCAGCCGAGCAGAGACATCGTCAAGTTCGTTCACGCCACCTCAACCATATAACGACGAGGGCGAATCAGATCCAAAGGAGAACAGTGAGGTCAATGTCACTCTGTGTGGCTGCCTCCTCTTCATGTCCGTAGACTTCTTGCGAGAAGGCCTTGGGGCGGCGATGGAACAACTTGCTACGGGCATAGAAGTTCTCAATAACGTGGATTATAGCGAGCTGTCCCGAATGACCATCGAGGACGTTCTCCCCAAGTTCTATCGATTGAGCATTATCCAGATGTGCTTCTACGACAGACCTTGCTTTCCCAACCTCAACCTAAACCCTGGACCCGCATCGAGATACAATCTAGGTCCTTTCGACAAAAGCTTTAGTATATATCGACCGCAGTCCGCGATGGACACCATCATTCTAGACGCCATCAAGTACATCCGCTCAGCAGGCCCCGAGTCCTGGACAGATTCACGCCTAAGGGGCCCCGTCATGAGCGACGAACAGACGGCCATGTGTAACGCGTTCGACAAATGGCATGCCGCTTTCACGGCCTTCATCCGCGAACCACGACTCGGATCCGACCAACCCCTACCACCACACGCCGAAATTATCTGCATGGAGACGGAGATGAAATACTGGGTCGCCAAGATGTGCATCAGCGTGTGCCGGTTCTCGGACGAGTCCGCCTACGACTCCTTCAAAACCCACTTCAGACGGATCACAAGCCTCGCCCAGGAAATTCTTACCAGGTGTCCGGAGCTTCCGCCAGACTCGTCGCTGTACAGCTTCAACTTTGAGATGAGCTATCTCCCACTGATGGAGTTCGTCATCTCCAAGTGTCGCTGGCTCGACATCCGTTATCAGGCCTGGCTCATCGTCTGTGAACTCGCCACCGGACGCAGGGAGCCAGTCACCCTTGGGAATCTGCACCTTGTTGGGCAGCGAATGATAGAGCAGGAGCATAACGTCAAGATACAGGAGGTAAATCGGGAGAACGCGCCACTGTTCTCGCTGCCGGCCGAGGAGATGCGCGTGAAGGACTACAGCACCGATCAGCGGTTCGCGGATCTAGCGGGGTCTGTCGACGGCGACGGCTCGACCACAGTGCAAGTACCGTACACGCAGCGGCTGATGCTCAGGTGTGGCAGCTATGAGCTTGACGAGCTGGCGAGATGGGTGTCTAGGGGCGCCCCCTCACAATAGCATTATCATCAGTAACGAAACGACTTATGAGCAAATAGCCTCCCACCCTTTCGCAAAATCAAAAAGCATTAGACCAACTTGAAAAGACGTACTATCCTCGATGATTGTTCCGCCCCCTAGACCAAATCTGAACTCTATCCCTCCAGGTTGTGAACCCGTTGCGCAAATGCTTTTACGCAGGTCTACCAGGTCACTCAATGTCTATGATCGTTACGGAGAAAGACAACTGACAATCGCTAAAGGAGCGATCTCGCATAGGCATGTAAAATATCGCATCCACTTCCATCTTCCCATACCAACCCGACAACATCGTCTTTCCATACCAACGCCACAACACCGACACCATGGCGAACTCACAGAACCATGCAACCACTGGTGTCGAGGACATCGTGGTCTACAAGGGTGACTTGATTGGTGAGCTGAGAAAGGCACAGCATATTCTGCGGGATTTAGTTCGTGACAGCCGTTGCTGTGTCTGCTGGGATGTTCTACAAAAGACGTATGTCGGCCAATGTGGACATGGAATGTGCATGAAGGTACGTGTTTCTCAATACAATGATGGACTCACATGTTGATTTGTCTCTTCTAGTGCGCATCCCAAATGTTCATCGCCTTGACTGAGGAAATCCAAGCGACAAAGTGTCCCCTATGTCAAGAAGTCATAACCCACTTCCGCTTGGTAGGAAGGGGAGGCCCTCCCGAAATTACACATTCGTATACAGTATGTTTTCGAATCCCTAAAACAAGTGTTTCTCAACGTCTTGGGACTTCAGCTGATGCTTCGTACAGATAGATCACGTTTATGAGCCTTTGCGTCTGTGGGCAGCGAGAAACATGGATACAGAGACTGGAGAGATTACGACAAGCCCAGAGATTATTCCGAGAAGACTAGAGCTCGCGGAAAGTTTCCAAGACGATAATGATTGTGAGTCCACTGATGAGACGATGGAACCGTTCCACTGGGTTGCCCTCCTCCTCATTGTTGGCTTATTTATATTGCTGTAGCTTAAGGAGTACCAGGAGACTCAAGCTTAAAGAGCTGGACGAGATGAAAATAAGTTGAAGACCTGAAGGGTGTCATCGAAATATTCGAAAAACTTTATCCGTTTCTCAACGAGGTGGCGGGCGAACCTCTATAGGTGTGGATATGTATAATTACCTTGATTGCTACTTGATCTTATTTTCCCCTCACGTGCCGCATCGAATCCGAAATTCTCTTCAAAAGCCCCTAGTCAAACATAAGAAATCTTCGACAGTGATACACTGGATTTCATCTCTTCTATTTGATTATTTGTAGAGACCACTCGGCGTCATGGCCACTGTTCAGAAATGCTTAGCAGACCTTGAGGCCTCCAATAGCCTCAACGGACTCTTCGCGGAGCTTGTAGAAGAAAACGATAGGCTCCGCAAGCTACTCGACGAAACAATCGCAAAAACCTCCTGCTATATCTGCCTTGAGGTCCTACAGCCCATGCATACCCCTCAGTGTGGACACAGCATTTGTCTACAAGTAGGTGTCTCTGAAACCTAAACCGATCCATGTGTGGTTTGCTGGCTGATTGCTCCTAGTGCGCACAAAAGCTTTGCCTTCTACGGCAGGAAGGGGAACATAGGGCATCATGCCCTCTATGTCGACAATGCATTTATTATACGAGTGATGGCCAGAAGCTCAACTTAACATCCACCAGTGCGGTATGCTACATCATATGTCCATAGATGCTCATTGACCTTTTCGGCGTGTATATTGAAACTGAAACACGTTGCAGATAAATGACATCCGCGAACACTTGCGCCAATGGTTGAAGGACGAATCAAGCCAAGCCACCGGAGTTGAAATGGGCTTGACCAAAACTCAAACTACAGACTTCTCATGGCGCGTGTCAATACTTACCTGCGGAATGTTTGTTTGTCTCATCATTGTAGGAACTGCTGCAATTTTATTGAGTTGAGCAGATGGAGACAACATATTTGGCCAGCACAACATACTTTTCCTGTTTTTGTGGAGGGAATTCACGTTTGAAGAAGCCGGAAAAAATGATTTCGCACCTTGCTCTGAAAATTTGGAGACTTCGTCTTCAGTCACCAACTCAACTTTTCTCATTGGCACAACGAAATGACGAGAAGCAATCCGCAGCGGACAACAAGACGAGACAACAACGCTAAGGCCAGTAGTTCAAAGTTGGTTAGTAAATATGCATAGTTATTACCCTAGCTAAGTAGTTAATGAGATCGGATTTTTTCTGGTGTTTGTTTCTATAACCAATTTTAGAAAATCTAGTAGGCATTCGCACAAGTACTAGGATCCTCCATTCTCTCAAATCCCCCCTTCAGCGCCTTCAGTAACCCATCAGCGGCATGCTCGCCCAAAGCATCCAAATTTTCCATGCCTAGAAGCTCCAGCATGCTAATGTTGAAACTAAATGTAGCCCTCCACCAAGACATCATCTCAATAGCAACCAAAGAATCCATGCCCAAATCAGCCAACGAGGCCGACGTCTGAATTTCATCATCACTACGAAGAACCAGGCTGAACAACTTGCGGCCAATCTCATATGCCAGAGTCTTCGCGGTATCCGGATCCTTGAGAGCCGCCTCGTCGTGCCGAATCGTCGCCAGAAGCGCCTTCATCGTGTCACTGCTAGCGCCCGCCCCACCATCGCCGTCGCCGTTGATGTTGCGATAAGCCGCCATCCGCATGTCTTTCTTCCACAGGGCGCGGTTGTTGGGGCTGTTAAAAGGTATTGTGAACGCCAGACCGAGGACGAAGTTCCTGTTTGTCGATGAGCTTCGGCACATGATCATTGCTGCGCCGACGGCTTCCAAGAGCTCCGTTTCTTTGATCATGTAGGCGCCGGTGGCGAGCATGGCTCTCCGGAGATTCTCGTTGTTGGAAGTAACACCGATATCATCGACGGCCTCAACGTCAATGGAGACGACGGGGAGGCCTTTCCTTGAGCGGTACTGGGAGAAGGCATCCAGGAAGGTGTTGGCGGCGGCATAATTGGCTTGGCCTGGCTGAACGATGACACCTGAGATGGATGAGAAGAGAACGAAGAAGTCGAGATCAATGCCCTCCGTAGCGTTGTGCAGGTTCCAAGTTCCCTCGACTTTTGGCGATGCTGCTTGTGTCCACTCATCAAGAGTCATCTTGTTCCATGCCTGGTCCCGCAGAACCACAGACATTTGGAGAATTCCCTTGAGGTTAGTCGCTTGCTTGACTACTCTTTTAACATCCTCAGCGGAAACGACGCTGTCCTTGACCAGGGTAACCTTTCCACCCATGCTGTCCAGTTCCCGAATGAAGTGCTTATCCTCATCGTTGCTGCTGGCACTTGAAGAAAGGTATACCAGGTATCGTGCGTTGTGCTCTACCATCCAGCGGCAGACAGCGCGATCAAGACCTCCCAGACCACCCACCAGGAGATATGAGGCCGATTCGTCGAGTTTGGCAGTTGTTATGCAGGTGCGCAAGCATTCAATCCGTGTATTTGTTTCTTTCTGAAATTGCCAGACTCACATGTTTGCCATCGACAGCTCCCAAATGTGCCCAACGGGCGCTCGCTGACACCCTCTGCCAAGAAGCCGCCATCTACTCTACTGCAACCTGCCAGTACAAGGTACACTGCGCTTTCCCGAACACCTTTATGACGGATGCGTTTCTGGACGAGCAGAAGACGAAGCCCGATCTTACCAAGCGTATCGAGTCGTCTGATGGCCCTATTGAGAAGCTAAAGACGAAGATGCTTTCGGCTGAGTATGTTGCAGAGTACGTTGTCAAAGGGGTGGCCAAGGGAGATTTTGCTCTCGTCAGTGATTTCGAAACCGAGTTTCTGTAGAGCAACATGGTTGGCTCATCACCCAAGAGGGGCTTTGGCCACGTCGACTCCATCCTTGGGCTGCTTTCAGGGTTTTTGGTCTAGCCGATTTTGAGATTCATCTGGACGCGCATGTGCACCCAAACTCAGAAGAAGAGTATGTGACGCATGGAACAGAAGCCTTAGTGGTCAAGAGTCAGTTTGAAGACTTATCGAGGTTTGAAGTGTCATTTAGAGCAAGTTGATATTCGTCAAAATCTATTCTTCGGTGGGCTGTGCAGAAAGGATCTCAGGTACAGTCGTATGTTTCCAGCAGAAAGTCAGACGTCTTCTCTGCCACGGCATACACTGTGCTCAGTATGTTACCGCGCGGTATTATTGGAAAGATGCTGGCGTCACAAACACGAAGGTTCGTCGTGCCTCGTACGAGAAGCTTTCCATTCACAACGCCCTCTTTGAAGTCGTCCTTCATCATTGCACAAGTGCCACAGAGGTGATAGTTCGTTGCGCCGAAACCTCTAATAGCTTCCTTGACCTCTTCCAAAGTCCGAAGTGTCGTTCCTGTTGGAAGACGGTTGCCGTTCTCCTTCTGTAGTACACTAAGCGCCTCCTGGGCCAGTAGCCTCTCTATCTGCAAAATATGACGTGCGAGAACCTCAGCATCGAGGGGATGCGATAGATAAGCGCAGTCAATCCGTGGTTGATCGTGCCAGTTTGAAGTCCTGATATGGCAAGATCCTCGACTGTAGGGATGAGAGAGCATGGCTATGATGGTCATATAGTTGCCTGGGGCAGGGTTGGCACGGCTGGTGTATCTTTGCATTCTGGTCATGAATACAGTTGCGCTAGCCTCGCTATCGTCGAGAATCATGCGGTCGATGAATTCGTATTGCATTTTGGTTGCTTCGCTGCTAACAGGGGGTGATTGTTGGAGAAGTTCGCTTATCGCGACCTCTTCGCTTTCCGAGTTGAAGAGCTGTAAGGGCCAATGAGCGAAGCTGTACGCTGCCCCTTCTGCCAGGGGACCAGTCCTTTTCGCGTCATACTCTGTGCGTTGAGCCGCGGCAACTTTGGGGTCTCTGATGAAAGCATCCATTGTTTCAATGCTAGGATTTACTTCGACACTTGGTCCAAAGTTGAGGTGGTCCTGAAGGTTCTCTGCGGCGCCGCAGTAAGCCTAGGTAACGAGAGTCACGCGCCGCTAGCAAATCACTTACCCCCAACACCAGGCAAGTCGACTAGACATTGGAAACCTAAAGGTTCCAGAATTTCTTTGTTCCCAATGCCAGACTGCTCAAGAATCTTTGGGCTACCCACAGCTCCCGCGCAGGTGATAACGTCCTTGTTCGCTCTGACCAGGCACGACTTTTGCGCTTTCTCGTAGATTACGCCAACCGCACGCAATTGTCCCTCATCGTTGTGAGCATTTTGCTCCATGACAATTTTCTCGACCTCTGCTCCAGAAATTATTACAAGATTTTCTCGGTTCAGCGTCGGTTCGAGGTACGCGTTGCCGGCGAAGCTTCTCACGCCCTGGCCAGGTCTGCTGTCGATCGCATTGGTGGTTGTGAATCCCCCCAGCGCCTCTCCAGATGGACCATCGCAAACGGATTTTGAGCCCAAATTCTCAAAGACATCTTCCCAAGCCTTCTGTAGAACATGGAGGTCTCGCGGGAATGATGCCTGTATAGGCCCTTCGTTTTGGAGCCCCCCCCTCCGAAAGGCCTCGAGCCTGCTCTGTTTGAAAAGCACGGTAGTAACTCTTGATGTTTTCCCAGCGCCAACCATCATCTCCCGATATTTCGGCCCATGATTCGTGCATAGCTTTGTTTGGAAACACTAGACTGTGGGAGTTGATTCCGCTGCTTCCTCCGAGCATCTTTCCTCTGGTATGCTGGAAGATACGTCCGTCCATGCCTTTCTGCGGTGAGGATTCGGAGCACCAATCGTAGTTTGGGTCTCCGAACATTCTCCGGCTGAGCAAGGGTGTCGTGACTTTTTCATCGCCGTTTCGATCGCTTCCAGCCTCCAGTAGAAGGATTTGTAAGTCCCGTCGGGTGGAGAGTCGGGAGGCAAGCACACATCCGGCTGTGCCACCGCCCACGATAATGACGTCGAAAACTTGAACTTCCATTTTATTTGAATAAATCTTGACCTTGTTTAGTATTTCGCAGATATCTGGAGAAATGCGTCCATGCTTTATTATCCGAGGTACAATATACAGCAAGGTACAGATATGGAAAAGGACCAAGCAACCCTAATAGATATAACCCAACAGGTGAACACAAGAGTACTATACTCAGTACTAAAAGACACAGAGGTCTCCGGAGAGACGAAGACGAGGTTAACAAGGTACGAATAACTTTTCCTCATGACAGCCTCGGCCACCAAGGTTGCAGGAACCTTGCCCCATGCTTTATTATGTTTGTTCTACTAACATCATGTCAACTCCTGACGACATGACTCTAGGCAGCAGTGTTATTAGTGATGCGCGATTGGCTGCAGATAACTAGCAATGAGATCCTACGCAGGGGTCGCGATGGAAACCACATCTTCTGGATCAAGACACATCCCCATGCATTCGCGCCGATGTCGAGGGGAGAGGAGACTCGTGTCAATGCAGACTTCCACGAATATTGAACTACATGTCTGGTCAGACTGGCAAGCTGTATTTGCGACTGCTCCCAGGAGAAGAAGATTTTCTCAATCAACTCTGCCCGAGCGAAGCATTGTGTGAGCGGGATTGACTCTGTCTATGCAGCAAGAATCCGACCTTGACGACGCCTTAAATTCAATATACTAGGGCGTGAGAAAGAAAAAGGTTAAGGACTTGTTGGAGTTACGCGCGCACTCGGATATCTGTTTCCTTTGAGCACCTATCAAGATTTACTAATAATCACGATACGCCTACGTCACTCGTTTGAATGGAGATATGTATCAGGGTTCCGCCGGATGTTACGCTTTCTAATCTGAGGAAATATAGCGTATGTAGCAAGACCATCCACAAACCACCAGACCCTAGATGTTGTTCTCCAAATCCCGCGGTACACCATCACAGATCTGCCCCTCAAATAATAGGTTGAAACGTTCCGGCAATCGACAACACGACGAGGAAAACCAAAGCCATTCCAAAAACAGAGATCTTAACGTCTGAGGCAGTATTCTCTTGGCTCTCGTGGTTATCGAAGCTGTAATCAAAGAGGGAAAATCCGCCATGAAGGACGCTCAGATTCTGCCCGTTGGTCAATAGGCACATTTCCCTGAAGATCCATTGGGTCAGAAAAGGGTTTTCCGGGCTGAAGCGGTACTTGGGTGGTATTTCACACCACTGAGAACAGTTTTTGTGGATGTGAACTGGGTTTGGGTAGCAACAAGCCACCATCTGAGGATCTGTTGCGCCGGGGCTGGGTGCTAACAGGGCCACGGCAGGTGTTTTATTTCGCCATTCAGGTAAGTAGGGCATTATCTCCGAAGAGCATGAGCCATTAGGGGAGGACATCTGATAGAATGATTGCAAAAGAGATTGGTGGGTGGTTTTCGTAGACTATAGAAGCGGGCCAAGTGGACGTGTTGTTGCAATGGCTTCCAGTGCATAGACTCACTTGCTGGTAGAGAGGATGACAAGCCAGGAGAGAGTTCAGACGTGACCGGATAGGTGGCTGATATAGACCAAGATGAGAAGCCTCATATCAACTGAGAAGGCAATGGACCTGACGCCCTAAAACGTAGTAGCATTGTTTCTGGGGCTTTGCCAAGATACATTTCACAAAACATTGCTGCGGGTGGTGGCTTTGTTTGAAAGTACGTATGAAAATTGGAGCCCTAGATGCGTGGCACTTGCTCACTTCCCCTGCTCCTCTCCTCTCCAAAGACATCCTCTCCAAAGACATCTAGAATATGCTATAGATGGGATTGTTTTGTGTCAGTTAGATAGGATCGCAACTCTGTCTCAAAACCTACTTGCAGTGTCAGGAAACAAGGGCACTAACCCCATCCAGGCGGCAAAATTAGATACCACCATGGCATTTAGAATCGGGGGAGAAATACGGGGAAGGACTAGTTGCGTTGTCTGAGTCTGCTTCTTACAGTAGTACAAAGGATCACAATAAGATTGATGTTGCAAGCTCACTTTATCACATGGGCATCTTATGGCTCTGGCTCTGGACCAGTGTGTCTCTATTTTGAGTAGGATGTCTCTTTTGTTTCTTTCTTTGCATTTCTAGATCAGCCTGTTAAGGCGGCAGAGTACTAGAGATTAGCAGGAACCATGGGAACGAGGCCCCTTATCTTCCAAAATTTACATGGAGAGCTGCACGGTATACATCCCATGTCACGTTGCCTGCACTCAATTGAGGTTAAGGATTTTCGAGGCTTGAAGAGATAACATAAGAAGGTAAAATAATGCCAGTAGAAATGACGACGACAGCGACGACAGCAACGACAGCGACGACAGCAACGACAGCGACGACGAAGAAGAGGACAGGAAACAAAGGAGGATGTAAGATAACAAGAACCTGAATTCTCTTCCCAGTAACCTCCAGGAAGCCACAGAGCCAGTATAAATCTTGCGTAGGGACTCAATCGTACCGGCTTTAAGTTGAAACTATCTGGACTACAGAGAGGAGGAAGGCAGATCTCGTGATTCAGTGGGTTTTGGTAGAAAGCCTTGTCAAAATGATAGATCATGCTTCTGACCAAATAGATCATGCACGTAATATGCTCTTTGTTTTAACACGACAAAATGTCACACGTCGGCAGGCCCGAGACCGATCGAAGTCGAATCAAATGACGATGAATCTTCTCTTCAATGAAATGCTTCTCAAAAGCCCATAGGCTTGACCATGTCTTGCTTCAGTTATAACACCAACACACTGGTCAACTTTCCGAAAGCCATTAGCAAATACTTAAACGCAGAACTGCAAAGGAAAAACTGAGACAGCACAGACAACACACTTTCGTGATGTCGGAGGTTGTTTCAGTCCTGAACCATTGCGATTTTCGTCCGTTCTCAAACAAAACCTAGGAATACTTGTGGTAGCCTAACATATCTATACGAGACGCTGCTTCTGCAATCCATCTCTTAGGCCCGGAGTTCTCGAATGATGCATGGCACTTTCATTCACCCCTACCAACTTTGTCCACAGGCCACTTAGGAGAGAGAGTTCCTGATGGACAAGTCGACCTATCGTAAGCCTCACTCGGTCAACTTCCGGCTGCGCCGAACTTGGGCACCGCAATGCCTTCCCCACTCAGCCAATGGCAGCGCTTCAGCCGCCCGGCTAGCTCAATCGGTAGAGCGTGAGACTCTTAATCTCAAGGTTGTGGGTTCGACCCCCACGTCGGGCTCAATTCCCGTCAGCGGTTGACAAGCGTGCTTTTTTGCCTTTTGATAACACTGTTTTTTTTTTTTTTTAATTAAATATGGCAGAATACTTTTTGCATGGCTTTATCTTTCGACGTGCTTAAATTGGCTCGCTCCAGTGTGATATGGTATGGGGTAAAATGCTATCCGCCTACGTGTGAATTGAGATTCACGTATAGTTCGATCCAAATGTGGTCATCCTTGGCCAAGCAACCTCCGTGGAGGTGCTTGCGCATTGAAACTCATTCCGCCTCGTCCGAATGGGTCGTTTGACTCGTTTCTGAACAATGGTATCCTAGGATGATGCCTTCCGCACAGTGATGAGTTCCTCGGACAGCGCTTCGAGCAGTATGACTGGCTAAAAGTGGAAGCTGGTCGGCCGTACTTTTCAGAGATGGTACAGTATTCCATGCCGCAAGGCATCCATCTCTCCAGGTGTAGGTGAAGCTCGCACGCCTCTGGACATATGTGACATGGGTTTGCTGAGCGACGCCCTTGCCTCGCTGAAAGAGAAACGGGGCCGTGCCGCTTTCTGTGCATCGCGTAGAAGTGGTGATTGGTCAAGCCCAGGCAAGTGCTGTCGACTTTACTGAGAAAGTCCAGTATGCAATGATGTATATCAGTAGGAAGGCCACTGAATATCAGGCTCGTGCTGTCATTACTCTCTGGTTCGTATTTTGACAACAACAGGTTCAGATGTATCGAGACGGGGTGGTTGTGCTGAGCATTGAAGGCTTCACTGTTGTGCTTGGACTCGGACAACAAAGTGCTGCCAGAGCCATAGTGACGCTCTGCAAGATTCTTTGACTCATCCATGCAGGTGAATTGAGGCATCAGCCAAGCTGGTGAAGATGAGATGTGTCTGGATAATAAATTGTTAAAGGTATGCAAGCTTATGAGACTGCTGTTGGCGTTGCCAGAAAGGTGCCGGCTTTTTTGCTTTGCGAGCGACACCAAACAAAGTATGGGAAATAAGAACCACCTTTTAAGCAACGAGGGCCCTCGACCTTGCTGAACTGCTTTGAACTCACCGAACATGATTCATCTACCCCGCGTCGTGTAATTTGTGGGTGTATGGCACGGCCAAACACCCGATGAGGCGTTAAGGGCTAGGCCCAATGGCAGTCACGATAGTTGTGCGCCCAACTATCACGTGTGTAAGCCCACGAGATCATTCTGGCTCGCCACCGCAGTAGTCGAATAGAAAGCTTTCAAGCAAAGTGAGGCTCTGTCGGTATCATCGTGAGCAATTACAATAATACGTAAAATATCACGCTAATTCACCGGATATGCCAAGGATCAACCAATGATATTTTCTAAGACAAAACTATCGTTGTATACATACGACGAGGCTGGTTCCACGAACCAGCAGCATCGCCGCCGTGGGATGAGACCAGCGAGTGGCTGTGCGAGATCGCCACCTTTGTATCTACCGGAGAAGGCTAGCGGTCCCCGCGCCCGATTATCGTGTAACATAAACGGCCAAACGGAGGGCGAGGCTTCGTGGGCACACATGACCTCTTTCTGAGCTAAAGTACCCCACACTGAAAATGCCTTGGAAGTGCACTTTTAAATGTGAGTTGCGATACACGATGTATCAGCCGCAGCCCTGTTGGGTGACTTGCCAGCGACGTCTCAAAAGCCTTCCGGGCGCTTGTAGAGGCGTCTGCGAGCCTTCATGACTTCATCTCCGGCCATCCGAGAGGGAAACACCCCCACAAGCTCATAGCCAGCCATGTTGATCTCCCTAATGGACTTTCTAGGGTTGTAAATGTACGTTGTTTCTCCAAAGAATTGCACTGCAGACGGCTTGCGTTCTCTCGGGTGACTTCGCGATGACTGAAAATATCTTCTGTTTGCGTCCTCGGCTGTGACCCGTTGCTCGTACTCTGACACCTGCCAGCTGCGCATGTCTTCGAGGTATTCTTTGCGCGGCACGCCCTCCTCGGCTTCGCGGGACTCGTGATCTGCAAGGCAAAGGGTCAGCTTGGTCATTGGGGTAAGGGGGCGAGGAGGCGAGAGACACACAAAACAAGCCGCCGGACTCGGTGCCCCAGTACTCTCGATTTGTAGAAGTCTTCTTCTTGAGACACGAGCGACGCGGCGCCGCGTGTGTATAAATGCGGTAGTATGTCATGGTCGCAGGAAGGGCAAGACGTGGAGAGGAGAAAGATGGCGAAGAGTCTGGGAAACTGGAGGTGCAATGCCGCAAATTTGTGCTTTGCGGGGATTGCAAGGATGAAGAACAGTTTGCTTTGATACAAGGGGGAGCAAGCAAGAGTACTAGGTAATTTCTGAAAGGCGTTGCGGTGCGTTGTTGACAATGGCGGAGCATTGGCACAAACGAGCAGGTAACAATAGAATTGTTCCCGACATCAAAGGCACATGAGAGTAACGCGACGCTCTTAGGAAAGAAGCAAAGCGTTTAAGTAATTTTTAATTTGCCTGGTCGCTCTTTGTCTTGCTTGACAAGCACGCCAGGTGAATTCCGAACTGCCTCAATCAGATGGAATTGAGTCAGCCATCCTACTTGATTCCAACACCCGCAAGATGGGCCAATGGTGAATATTCGACACTTCAACGCAAAATCCAACTCGCTCATATCTTCCGCTCCTGCAATGCCCATTGCTATCCAGTTCACAATCACCTGGAAATTCCCTCAGAGCCAGCCAGGTGGTGGCAATCAGTCGGTCTCTTCAATATCTTGATCTGCACCCCAAGCTTATTCTCCATACCCTTCGGTGTCTCTAGGAGAGGACCACTTTCGTTCGTCGCCTTGCTCTCCACATCCGCCTCAGGGAGCTCATCACTCGTTGCTGGTAAGGGATCTTCTCTCTCGGGCTTGAGAAACACGTGGTATTGAGGCGTATCCGAAAACCTTACGCACGTTTCTCTGGGCTTCGTTTGAATGTCGGTATACTTGTTGAGAATGTCTGCATTCGCATCTTCTACGGCACACCGTTGACGGTATACCATCATTTGTTGATGCCTTCTGCTCTGGAGAACAAGACGCCGGTTTAAACCCAGCTGATGCTCTGATGATCCAGCATCTGGATTTCGGTCAGTGAAGGACGGCTTATCTTATAAGAGGGGACATACAGTAGTAGCCCCATCCGACTGTGGCTACAGGGCTTTTCCCCAAGGGAAAATCAACAACCGTTGAATGAAGTGAGAGTGCCATTTGGGTAAGCTTATTCGCGATGGAAGTTGTTACGATGATAATAAGTAATGTAGCAAAAGCGATAGTCCAAAGCATAATTGCAACGGCGAGCCGTCTTTGAGCATTTGAGTGAGCGTGGGCGATGTGCTGTAGCGAGCGGGGAAGTGATGCGGATGGTGGTAAGAAAATTATTTGGATCTTTTCGATGGAAATTAAAAGCCTGGATTGCGAGACAAACGGGTTCAGGCACCCTTCAACTCAGCGTTGAAAACAAAGTTTCATGTTGCGATTGATTTCTTTCTTGCAAAATCTGATTTTTGAGAATACACTGGCGGATACATGGTCACCAAAGAGGTTAATTGGAGTGTGGCCCAATGATTTGCTGCATAGACAAAATGGTGTCGCGCTGAAGAGTCGGCACCCGAAGAGGTTGCGGACTTGAGGGGTATCGGAAATATGTGATCGCGGTATAAACATAACTTCAAATAATTGCTCAAATTACGGCCAAATATGTCCTGGCACAGCATTCCCAAAGTTACATCTTCCTGCTTGTGTGGTCTTGTTGATTGATCTGTTATCATTAACGCGTAACAAACCATCGAATAGCTTCAATGTTGGTCGGAGACATGAAAGCAGATTATACCCGTGAGAAGTGGCTTTTCGAAAATACCAAGACAGTGTGAGCACAAATGGGAGTGAAACTGCGGTGGACAATAAATGAATATCTCGAGCTGAACTAGTGGCCACAGCCTTTTGGTTGCGGTCGAGTCTTCTTGGGGTTTCTCGGGCTCTTATTGTCACCAAACTCAGCAGCAAAGGATATGGCAGGATCCTCCATTGACGGCAGCGACAGCAATATTAATCCACACGTCAACTGCAGTCGACTATGAATAATAGAACTTGAAGACCAAATAAGCTTCTTTTGGAGCAACCAAGCGCTGCCGGTGGGAGCCATAACCTTCGGCCTCGTTTCTACCGACCGCCGAATCGCGATCACAAGCTATTGGATATCGAGCACAAACCAGGGCCTGATCGACGCTCACACCATGCACCCCGTCTCGAAACAGAACATGGCCATTTCCCGTTCAGTCCTTGGCCCCCAAAATCAATCACGTTCGCCTTGGCAACTTTTAATAAATATGGCGGCTTCTGGCGATGGGGTTGCATCGGCTATGGGATTGAGCTCGTATCTGCCGAATGAGGGGTTCTGGCATGCCAAGGCGGACTAATTCAACACTTTCTTGTCAGGACCGCTCTCCACAATTTTTTCTCGGGCATCATGTGCTTCGCCCCGGAGTCAATCGCTCGTTTTCTCTTTCAGGAGCGATGAGAGATGTCAAGGCAGTCAGTATGTTGGAGTGCAGAACCCCGACTTGCTAACAATTCCAGAGGCAACTACACGGAATCATGTTGGAGATAAAAAAAGGCGGGGGATACCGGATCTTGCAGGAGCCCACTTAATAGAGTCTGCCATCCCATACGACTGGTTTAATTATCTGCCCCTGATAATACGTGCGGTCAATTTAAGAACCGAGAGCCTGGACATCAGGCCCGATGCTTCCAGACTCAAGAACTGTGCCTACAAACTGAGTCGTGAGATGGACTTCGGATGGCATTCTTCTCCTTCCGAACTGAGAGTGGAACTTTGACTTCGTGAGACAACTGCAAGTGGCTTGGGCCTGAGGTAAAAGGTTTTGTCAATTTGAGACGTTTCCCCTGGATGGCGACATGTTCACCGTACTGCCAAGGATTCACATTTCTTTGAATAGAGTGTCACGTTTCTCGATCTCTGCAAGGCAACTTGAGGGCCAAGCCACATCCGTCATTTAAAGGCACGAATTGGAGACTGTAAAAGAAGAAAGAAAACAAGCTTACTCTTTATTTGGCGGATTGGGGTTTCATTCGCATAGAGAGCTGCCAGAAATCGACCACCACGACAACCAAACAAGCGCTGCTGGACCGCCAATGAGCGATGCCAAGCCCCCAAACTGGTGTAATGCCAAGAGACAACATGTGAGCCAAGGTACGGAAGTTTCAAAGGCATGAATCAGGAAGGTCAAGAATTCAGAGTAAGCAAGCCACCAAGAGCAAACTAGCAACTCAACTGTCTGTTTGCCCCTGTCAAAGTTCCACTCGTGTAGCACTCGACCGACCTGGGCGCCCTAGACTGGCGTACAGCTCGTGAACACCTGAGCAACCCCGGGTGGTCCGGAGCCCACGGTGAGGAGCGCCGAGCCGCGCCCAAGCTCGTGGTAAATGAATGCGGAGGATGCATTGCCGGCTCAGGGGGCCGGCCCAATTTCGTCCTCCAACGAAAGGGCTTCTTACGGGCGCATCTACTGAGACTGGTGCGCATCTGGGGAAGACACTTGTGCGTCTTCGCCGTCTCCACTAGATCGCAGAAATGATATAAACAATTCGCCGTGGCGGTTCCCGGAAGTGGGCAGAAAGATCACCACCCACGATCCTTCACAACCCGTTACCTTTCAGCCGTCCAGTATCACTAATACAATGGCCAAGTTTTCCATTCTCACGGCGGTGCTGGCGCTCGCCTCCTCCGTCGCCGCCCAGTGCGGCTCCGGCACCCCGGACGCCCGCGTGACCGGCTCCGGAAGCTCCTTCACGGCCACCAAGGGCTCGAGCAACGTCTATACCGGCTCCGACTACCGCGCCGCCATCCAAGCCGCCCTCGACTCCATCTCCTCCGGCCAGCGTGTCTCCGTCATCGCCTCGGGCTCCATCGGCGCCAACACCATCACCATCTCGAGCGGCAAGATCTTCGAAGGCTGCGGCACCATCAATGTCGCCCTCCGCTCCGGCCGCGGCGCGATCGAGTCCACAAACACCCAGGGCGTCCAGATCCCCTACCTCACGATGACGGGCAACCCGTACTTCGGCTTGCGCTTCAGCGGAACCAAGGATCTGACGCTGGGCGCAATTACAATGAATCTAAGCGGCGGCCTCGGCATCCGCTTCGACCGTGACCTGGCCGCCAATTCCAACGTCAAGATGGGCGTCATCCGCGTCACAGGCGCGGGCAGCCACGCCGTCGAGACCTGGAACATCGATGGTCTGACCATCGACCAGGTGATCGCCCGCAACGTGGGCGAGTCCGGACTGCTGCTCCAGAAGACCACCAACGCGCGCGTCGGCCTCGTCGACGGCAACAACGTCGGCGCCGGCACGGGCTACGGCACCCTGCGCTTCGCGAACAACAACGGCCAGAACCCCAACGGCAACTACAACACCAACGTCTACATCGACAAGGTCGTCTCCCGCGGCGGCGGCCGTGGCGTCTTCTGCGTCTCGCAGTCCGGCGCTGCCGTCATCACGTCCGTCGACCTCGCCAGCAACGGCAACAACGCCATCCTCATCGAGAACTGCTACAACCTCTCCATCCGCGGCGGCACCGTCAACGGCGGCGGCGAGGTCCGCCTTGCTGCGCGCTCCGAGTTCCCCAACAACCGCGACATCTGGATCACCCTCAAGGTCGACGGCACCACCGTTCGCGAGTCGCCCTGTGGTGAGAACACCAACTGGACCCTCACCGGCAACGGCGCGAGGAACATCTGCTAAGCGCAGGGATGCGCGAGTCGGGTTGTGTCTTCATTTCATTAGTACATTATTCCTTTTTTGGCCTCGAAGCCATTGTCCATATTCCTTTTTGACTCTTGGTGCTGCTCGGTCGCATCAAGTGGCTGCAAAATTACTGAGCGGATCATTCTTTGTGATGGGAAGCAAACGTCTGGCTGGAGATCGAACATGAGATTTGCTACTCAGAATAAAAAGTTGCTGCCAATGAATCAGCACGCTTCGCTTCCGTCTTCGGGTCTCTTTCCCTTGTGGGGGTTTCATGTGTTCCCCGGTTAGGTGCACCAATCATCTTCATGGAGCCTGCGGGCGTGGGGGATTATGTGTCGGTCATCTCGGGCCGATGCCTAAATCTCCCACTTACGGTGGATCCTTGAATCAATTCAAGCTTCACACTGGTCACTGAGACCACAGAGTTGCATCTTTGAGCAGCGTCCGCGCGGGAAGAGATGTTGGCTAACCTCGTAAATCCACGACCGGCAGAGCCTGGCGTCATTCCTGCACATGCTCAAAAGAAGCGATGCCGATCTCATCTGAACAAGGAAACGTTAACCACCTCTCGCGCTCTGTAGACAGACCAACTGCCAAATCGTCGTAACAAGCTTACAGGGCCTCATGGCAGCCGCCGGGGACTCTCCGCATCTACTCCGCACGACCACTCAAAGACAACATGGACGTTGCGCCATGTCAACCAACATGCCTCGGGTCTTACCAGCCTCCGCGACCGGGCAAGGTGTTTAGACTTGCCTCATTCGGCAGTTTGATTTTCGCATCGCTGTGAAGGTCGTCTGCTAAACCCCAGAAAGCAGCAATCAGCTGGTCTGGGGCCCCGCAAAGAGACGACTGGGGAAACTGGGTCAATCCGTGTTGTCCCGATGCGATTGATAACTCAATTCGTATAAGAGTTGAAGATGCCGACTTCCTACACATCTTTGGCACATGCGATCACGCCCGTTTTATTTGTGATAGGCTCTCGGTTTGACAGGCAACATGCTGGCCCGACTCAAGAATGATCCGCTCTACCAGGACCTCAACTGGCGCCTGATGCTCATCGGCTGCGTCGCCAATCTTGGCGCGATGGGGTTCGGCTTCGACAATGGTAACTTTAAACTAAGGGAGGCCTGAAAAGCATAAGCTAACGATAACAGGTTGGTGGGGAGGAGCACTTGGTCTATCGCAGTTTCAAAAGAAATACGGCGCATTCGATGAAGCTCTCGGCAGATATGCGATCCCGGCTACAAAAACGTCTGTCGGAACCGGCACTGGGTCGGCGGGTATCATCATTGGATGCATTCTTGCGCCCTTTGTCACCTCAAGACTCGGTCGCAACAAGTCCTTCTTGGTCATTTCTGCCCTGATGGGCACCGGCGTTGTGCTTGAGTCGTCTGCGGTTACGTCCTTCTGGCAGTTGGTGGTTGGGAGAATCATGGTCTATGCGGGCATGGGACTGGCGTCGAACCTGACGCCAATGTACCTTTCCGAGTGCTCTCCCCCAAGAATTCGAGGTAACTAAATGGCCGATGCACATGGAAAGCGCCCAGCTAACACTAGACAAGGTGCTTTTCTGGCACTCTACAGCTTCTTCCTCTCCTTCGGCGTCTTCATGGCTGCCATTGCAGTCTATCTGTCGCGTACGAGGAATGATCAATGGCAGTACCTGTGAGTACTCTCCCGACATCAACAACTCTCCCCAGCTGCTGACTGAGTTGCACAGCATTGTAATCCTGTGCCAGCTCTTCGTTCCATTGGGCTACGTCGTCATGTACCCCTTGATGCCAGAATCTCCCCGATACCTCATCTACCGCGGAAAGTACGACGAAGCCGAGGAGGTCCTCAAGAAGCTTTCCAACCACCCCGAGACGATCGCACAAGAGGTCCAGCTCCTCAAAATCCAAGTCGAGGAGCAGCGCGAGCTGCACAAGGCCACATCTCTGATGGATTGCTTCAAGGGCGTCAACCTGCGTCGGACCATCATCGCCATGAGCGTGCAGATTCTCCAGCAGGCACAGGGTGTCTCATTCATCCAGAACTTCATCGTCACCTTTATGCAGCAGCTCGGGTTCCCCGACTCTCTGCGGACGAACGTAATGGTCACGGGGTGCGGTTTCGCGGTCCACTTCATCACGTTCTTGACTTTTGATAAACTCGGTCGTCGACGATCGCTGTCTTTGGGCGCGGTGCTTCTTGCTGGCATGATGCTTGGTACCGGTGCCGCGACTGCCACTGGGTCTGCTGGTCACTATTCTTCGGCGGTTGCCAATGCTGCTGCTGCTCTGCTCATTCTCTGGTGAGCGATGACTTCTCTGGTGAAAGTTGCAGACCATTTTAATTGACCAAAAAAATAGGTACTCGATCTACGGAATCACCTGGGGTCCCGGATGCTGGGTTGTCGCGGGAGAAATCGGCACTGGCCAGCTCAGAGAAAAGACTCTGTTCCTCGCATCGATGGGCAGTTTTCTCACATCCGTGCCGATCAACTTCGTCAACCCCTACGTTCAGGCCAAGCTTGGCGGCGGTGTCACGTTCATTTACGGTGCCTTCTCGGTTGTCGCAGCCATCTGGGTGTTCCTGATGGTTCCCGAGACCAAGAACCGCTCGCTCGAGGAGCTTGACGAGATGTTCCAGGCCAATGTCAAGACGAGAGAGTTCAAAAAGTACGTGTCGACTGGCCTGGGTGCGCAGATCACCATGGCGGAGGATAAGGGTGCCAAGAAGATGGAGCTTGAGCAGGAGGAGGATGCGTAGAGTGAGAATCTTAAGTCTCAATGCATTAAGATACGTTGGCAAAATACCAAGCTTTGGAGGCTTCGCATGAGCCGGGAAGCTCTCAGAGTTGTCATGTTCTAATGGACGGGTAGCTATGGACCGTTTTTGTAATTGTCACCACCCTTGAAATCAGTACCGCAAGTGAGAATTGGTCTTTCCATGGGCTGAAAAAATGTGTCTCATTGCAATGCAGGGAGAACTATTTGTTGGGCTCTCTATTACTTTTGCGAATAATTGTAGTCAATATATTCAAGAAGAGTTGCATGTTCAGCACAGACATATTGGTGACATGGCTCTTTCGACGTTTCAATTGACTGATGGCACGAGGGTTCAGTAGTCTGTTCAAAATGAATCACCTCTGTCTTTTCTACACAGCGCCTTTCAATCGACTCCAAATGTGGCCAAGACATTGGATTCCAACTGTCAAATCCTGCGTCTCTTGGCTGGCGTTTTGCCTGTTGGTTCCCTTTACCGCAGAAGCAGCCAGACAAAAGGCCCCATGCATGAATTTAAGCCCCCCAAAGCCCCCTAAAACCAGCTTTGTCCGCAGTGTTCGCTCGGATCCTGTGAGACAAGGGTGGCTATTCCTTCCTGTTTAATATGGGGATTGGCAGGGCTTGCCGAGGGGGCCGGAAATTAGCACGATATCGGCCGCTGCTGACAGTGCCTCGCCCGAGCTTTGTTACAACGTGGTCCCAATTAAAACACACCGCATCTTCAAACGCCGACGACAGCGAACATCACCAGCGCCGCCCCCCTTAGCTCGGATATCAAGCCACACCACACCCTTCAATACTTAGCCAACAGGGAGAAAATAAAGTGCCAGCCACCCCTCGCTAGCTTTCACCCGCAAACGCCTGCTTGTTTGCTTTTTTGCTCCCCCTCTCGCGCCCACCATGCCCGGCCTCCTCGCCACGGCGCTACAATCGGCAACCCTCAAAGCGTCCGCCAACTTCACGGCCCAGATCGTCAACCAGCACAGGCAGGGCGGCGCCGTGCCGCTCGACGTCCGGCGCATCTTCGAGTTCGCGACGTTCGGCTTCATCCAGGGACACATGAACTACTGGTGGCAGCATTTCCTCGAGGACCAGTTTCCCAACTCGGCGAGCAAGGCCGCGGCCAAGGCGGCGGCGTCGTCGTCGTCGTCCATCGAAAAGGGGGAGGAGAAGCCGGACAAGCCGGAACTGCTCGTCGTCGGCGGACAGCAACCGCCCGCGGGGAAGAACTACTTCAATGTCGCGCGCAAGGTCGTGGTCGACCAGACGCTGGGGCTGTTCATGATGAACTCGGCGTTTCTCATCATCACGTCGGCGCTGAGGACGGGGAGCGCGACCATCACGTACCAGATCTGGAGCGAGCGGATTTTTGATCTCATCAAGGCGGCGTGGAAGCTGTGGCCGCTGGTGGCGTTTTGCAACTTCTGCTTCGTGCCTGTCGGGTACAGGGCGCTGGTGGGGATGACGGTGGGCTTCGCGTGGAACATGTTTCTCACGTTTTTCCTATCATGAAAAAGGCTGGCGGAGGCGGGTTTGGTCATCATTTGCATCTGCATGAAAGGGCATAGACTTTTGTTTCTTCTTCTTCAGCTACTGCATAGCCTGTATTACAAGACTTCTGGGGGTACAGCGGCTCTGGTACATGTATGGTTTCTACGGCAAGATATCCTTTCTTCACAATTCATCATGAGCTTCAGTCTTCTCAGCTGCCTTCGCAGCCGTCGAAGTCGCCTCGCCAGGCTTGGGCCCCGGGATGGTGAAGACGATGCGGCGGTATGAGACCAGGGCGCCGTCCGAGACCTCGAGGATGAGATGCAAGTGCTTGTCGTCGTTGGGGTGGCGGTTACGGCCCTCGGCGCGGAGGACCTCCTTCGACGGCATGGTGACGGTGATGATGGGCGACGTCGTGTCGCTGAGCTCTAGCCTGCCGACATCCCGTCCGGGGCTGTTGTTGTTGGAAGAAGGCTCCAGGTACTGCCACCACTTGTAAGTCAGGTCTCCTCCGTCCGGATCGCACGACTCCCTCGCATCCAGCCCGATCTCCTGCTCTTCCTTCACGATCATCTTGACGACCCTGCGAGACTTGTCCCCGTTGAGTACGACAGCCGGGGCATGAGGAGCCTTGGAGAACTCTGAGCTGCCGCTCCACTTCATGCGCGCGGCGAAGTCGTTCTGGAACGCCTCGCGCCATCTCCACACGGTCGCCTGAGCGCTCATGATGGTCTTCCCTGAGTCCTTGATGACGTCCACGCTGTCCGCAAAGTGTCCCTCGCCGTAGGTCACCGGGCCGTAGCGGCCTCCCCATGAGCCCCATTCAGGGTGTTCGGGATCCGAGAGGCCGTTGGGGATGAGGTACAGCAATGAGGGAGTGTCCCCCTCGACGATGAAGTCGGCGTCGGGATATTTTCCGCCCAGGGCGCTGACGCTCTGGATGTTCTCCTTGATCCAATCGGCCGACACAACATCCTTGCTGGCGAGACTGGGGAAGTTGTAGTACTCCTCGCCCGAGATTCCTCCCCAGGCAGCCAGGGCGTAGCGGTTGAAGTGGTGGATGCTGGCGATGAAGAAGAGTTGTGGGAAGTTTCTCCGGATCCAGGAGCCCGTGTTGTCCTGGTCGGAGATGCTGTAGGCGCGCAGCTTCGAGACAAACTTATCAATCTCGTCTTGTGACCTCGTCGCGTTGACATGCCACAGAGCCTGAGCGAGGACAGACGCACCACCCCAAACCGGCACCCAGAGTGGTTCGTCCGAAGCATCGACCGCCTTCACCAGCCTCTCGGAACCGTCGCTGTCCTTGCCCTCGCCGACACCATCCATGCCGTAGACAGGCAGCCCAGAAGTGATGAGGCCCCTCAGATAGCTCGCTTCAGGCCACCCGAACGCGTGCTTCTCCAAGTTGGGCAGCACCGCCTCGTAGGCGTCGACGATGTCGTGCATCTGGTCCGGGCGGGTGGTGTCGTTCAGCCACACGCTCGTCGTGGCCACGAGGCCTTCCACGCGGAGCTCATTGGAGTAGACGAGCAGTCGCACCAGAGACTGCGCGTCGTCCGGCTCGTTGGCGATGTCGCTGAGGAGGAAAACGCGGGGCTTGTCGGGGGTTGCGGCCGTGCATTTCTCGGCGGCCAGGGTTGAGCCAACCGAGGACAGCAACACGGCTGCCTTTGCCAGAGTCTGTGGCCAGATCATTGCGTTCACAGAAGACGGCAGTATCTTCTTGGTCTTCTCACGTTCAGGGATGGTGATTCGTATTTTTTTAAAGAATGAATGCGAATTCAAATACGACGTGTGCCTTTCATCGTAACCACCGACGGCGGAAGCGAGCGCTTCAGATTACCCCTTTCGGCGGGGCGTAACATGCCTGTATGGGTCGATAGAGCCCCTCAGCTTTACGTCACCAGCATGTGCCGAGCACGGCACACGGCGAGTTGCTTCTTGGGCGAAGTATTTGTTCGAATTTTCTGCAATAAATGTTCTCCAGCAAAGCCAACTTCTCTGAGGCAGGCGGGAGTGAAGCTCTGGGCGACAATCTTCCTGACATGTTAACTGAGACCGCGGGAATGACCCATGTCGCGGCGAGGGACTCTGACGCAGTGTAAACAAAAGTGCCCGGACAGGGAGTTGATTCCGGAAAGACAACATGACAGTAGTTAGACTCCCTGAGTCGTCAAGTAGACTCTAAACTACTAAAGTGGATACAAATTTGATCCTCTATCCCATTAAACGCCGGATGTGGCTCAAACTGAAACTGGCCAATTGCGTAATTTGATTCATAACTGACTCCATATGAGGTATATAGT
The DNA here is from genome assembly GCA_027406005.1 of Colletotrichum horii. NCBI lineage: Eukaryota > Fungi > Ascomycota > Sordariomycetes > Glomerellales > Glomerellaceae > Colletotrichum > Colletotrichum horii. The sequence goes on along the minus strand of JANVYB010000001.1, from coordinate 1,536,713 downwards.
TGATAAGGGGGTTCTAACCTAAATTTCGCTCTATATATCCCTTCTAGCAATGCTGACGTTTAGGGCTTAATACTGTGTTATTTCACCTAGCAGTCGCTTTGACGGCAGAGAGGTATATTGCACTGAAGGCAGCCTTAGCGTATACAGCATATTAGTGCTATATTTCTATCAGTCTCTCTTAATATAGTTCTTCTGAAACGCTTTATATATACCTAGTATTTTTGTTCTCTCTTATGCTGTCTGAAATTATATAGCCTGCTTTCAGTAAGCTGGACAGTTGAGGAAGACCTCTCTCTAAATATAATACTTTTAAATTTAGCTACTAATTGCTTATAGAGTTTATAATAGAATATAGCAGAAGGCTTTTTATAGTATAAATTTGAAGCCTTATAGAGTAAATATATATTAGTAAATATAACTCTTATAGGTATATAAAAGTTAGCAAATATTACTTTAAAGTATTTTGCTAGCAGTTAATATATTTAATAAAAATTAAAGGCTATAAGCTGCTAGTTATTACAGCAGCTACAATATATAGTAATATTTTTGCAGTTAGCCTTATATTAGTTGCTAATATTAATGCTATTTATATTATAGTTATATATATTAATTAGAGTAGGTATAAGTAGTTATTTAATAGCAATAGTAATAATAAGTAGCTTCTGCTTAAATTAGCTAGCAGTATTAATATATAAGCTAATAGAGCTAGTAGTAAAGTTGATCTAGAAAGGTATTTATAATATTCTAGCTGAAGTTGATATAGCTAGAGGATGCTTATGCTAGCATAAGGTGGCAATCTCTTTGCTGTTAAATATATTATTGATTAGAAGCATAATAGCGTTATCTTTAAATGTAAATTAGCAGGCTTTGCTATTTAAGGTAGGATATATATATAAGTGGCTTCAGGAGATATAGTTACTCTTTTTGTTGTTAGCTTATAGCTGCCTAAGTGGCTTAATAACTTTAGAGTTCAGCTTGGCAGTGCTAGTAGCAGCAATAAATAGCTGCAGTTAATATAGGTAATATATAAGGTTAATAGTAGTAAATAAGTTATTAGTAAAAATATAATAGTAAGCAGTAGTAGCTTCTAGCTAGAGGTAGTAGGTAGATAGGCATTATAGTAGGGTGATAATAACAGTTTAAGTAGATGCTAGTTATTTAGCTACTAGCAGTTTTTGCAGCACTTTTTTCCCTATAAGAGAGGTAAAACCTTATACTGCCTCTATTGAGGCTTAAATTTAGGCCTCTAGCAGAGGGATAGAGTTAACACTAAGAGGGCCTTTTTTAGTAATAGCAGCCTCTGAAGTTAATAATAGGTTAGTATATATATAAGAGATCTATAAAAGGAAGTAGCTTTGCTAAACTGCTACTTATAGTTTAAACCTAATTTTAATAGGCTTTTTAGGCATTTTAATAATATTGTGAAACCTTCCTTAGAAGCAGATTATATATTTATTAACAGTAATAATAGTGCTAAGGTTCTATAGCTGTAGAGATACCTCTTATATCTAGGTTAACTATAGCTTAACTTTCTGCTAGATCTCTATAGGAAGGTTAAGTATATCTAAGTCTTATAGGTAGAAGTTAAGATATAGAGTAGCAAAGCAGTTATAAGAGAGCTACTTAGTGATGTTATAGGTAGGGCGTAAAGGATCAGTTGACTAGTAATAATTAAGGTTAGATTTATAGTAAACTGATATATAGATTAGTATAGTGAGGAAGATATAGATCTCTGCTGGTGAGGTTTTAAAGCATAGCTTAGTTTGTAATACCTTCTGCTTTAAGCCTTACTGAAGGCTGCTAGTGCTAACTTGCTGTTGCTAGAAGCATTTATTAGTATAGTCAGCTTACTTAGTAATATTAGCAGCAGTAATAAAATATAGAAATAGATTGAGAGGGGTCTTATTAGTAAGATTAGTAGTAACTAGCATATAGCTTACAAGCTGCAGCTTCTAGAAGAAGTTATAGCAGTATAACTCTGAAATACTGCTATTAAGCTACTCTTTTAGTAAGTACTATATAATCAGCTTAAGCTTGAAAAAAAGGTGTTTTTTAGCGCTGTTAAAGGTTAGAAGGGTAGAAAGAGTTGAAGTGGCTTGCAATAAGGCTTATGATAAGGCTTAAGTAGAGGACAGCTTAGATATAACTATTGCTTGCAATAAATCTAGCTTTAAGCTAAAATTAGTTATAGAAATAATAAAAGTATTAAAAAAAAGAGTTTATTATTATTTTTATTATTAGAATTAATATCTATAAAGTTAGCAGTATTATTATTAGTATTATTATTAATTAGTAGCAGTAGTAGGTTAAAGAGTGGATTTTCTAGTAGTAATATTAGAAAGTTAAAACAACTTAGTGCTAGCTAGATTGAAAAATCTATAACTAGCTAAAAGCATACTAATCAAAATCTTATATATCTAGTTAGTTAAATTAAGTAAAAATAGAGTAAATCATACTAGCATTATTAATAGTAATCTAAGCATAAAATAACAGTTTTTATCTTCTGTAAGTAATTAAAAATTTAATATAAATTAATAACTAAAATAGAGTTAAAAAAATAATCCCTATATTAAGTTATACCTAAATATCTCTTTTTTTTTATTAGCTGTATTATAGTTGATTTACGCAAAAGTTTAAAAAAAATGCTGTTGTATTTTAAGGCTTTAGTAGAAGTCTAATGTCACTTTTCGCAAAAATGGGCAAAGTGGGTTTTGAGCCACATCCAGCGTTTAATGGGATACACGTTGACTACTCAGCGTGCACGCGAAGCGCGCGATCCTCCGGTATCGAGCTTCCCCACAATCATGCTGCACCCCGCATCTGCATCGCTGGACTTGCTTGGTACTCACTGTATCAAACCAAACCCCGGTGCAAATATTCATCGCCCAATACTCATCCATTGAAGATCTACACTGGAGTCATTGGCGAAAGGAAGACCTCATATTGAATCCGAAATGCGATGATAATTCATGGGCGTTATTATTGATCAATAATGAGAGGGGTATCATAGCGTCGCTCTAAGAAGTCTAATAACTCTGCTTTGGGATGTTGAATTTCCTCCATGGTTCATACGCGCCTATACCAGACTCTTTGGAAGAATTGTTCCTTGACGTGAAAGGGGAGGGGATTCTGGCACCATTGCCACTTCCCTAAAATCTAGTAAGCTTTTGTGTCCCTGGTATCCTCTGAATAGTTCTTCGTGGTACAGTTGGTGGGGGCTCGTAATATCTGAATTGGCTGTTCCTGCTCTTGAGGGCTGGCTGGGATCGGATACGTGGATCAAGTACGGTTTCCTGGTTGAGATGGAAGAGGTGTCGCTCCTTAGCAACAGTCTAGGAGCGAAGTGCTGGAAGAATTTTCTCAACGTCGGCATGGAGCCGCAGATGATGAAGAGGTTTGTTTCGACAAAGCTGATCATTCCAATGTCAGCACGCAGATGACATCAGGACAGTATGAGACCATACCTCCAAACGTTAGCGGGAGCACTATCCCATGACGGGTCGTTGCTTCTCAGAAGTTGTGGAAGGAGGACTAGTTTGATGATAGAAGTCGATATCGTCCTGTGATGTTTCAGCCAAGCTCTGAGGGCATGCATGTCGTTGGGAAGCCACTCACATGGATCCTACCGCAAAAATAGCCATCGCCCCCATCTTCTGGGCCATTCCCATCCGGAGACTGCATATCATCGGGATCGGTAAGACGAACAGCATGATGTCGGTGACGATATTCGCAATGGAGTTCGACATGTAGAGCGGATCGGCGTCGATGCAGGTGCCCTCAGATATCTTGACATCGAACCCTTTTCGTATGGGCTGGCACCGAACGATCATGACGAACGCGACACCCGCTGTGGTTGTGGCCACGAATAATATGGCGGCCCAGACTGCAGCACGATACTTCTTTTGCGGAGAAAGTTGGAGGTAGAGTATGAGAAGCGATAATTTGGCGAAGCCGTTACAAAGCACAAACAGAGGGCCAGCGACGTAGGTTATCTGGTGCCGCATCAGTTATGTTGCTCATAGTCGCACGTCGTTCCGTTGGCTTTTCTCACCGCAAAGTATGTTTGGAATCGCGCCAACGGCATCTCCCATGCGTGAGCACACATGCCGCCGTCAGCTATCGAGCCTAGTACAATCATCTTAATAAGCAGTTCTAGTCGTCGCAAAGCATCACGTCTTACCGACATATGCTGCCTGAATAGTGACAGATGCCATCTGTCGAATACCATCATCAACCCGAGGTCACAAGATGTCCTTGAAGCACAACTCACCCAAGAGAGACACATAAATGCTGCGTACCTCGTCAGCAATCCATTCTTCATCATTTATCTCACAATGATGCTCTGAATTCCAGTCCCCGCGATCCAACTAAACTTTGACATGCGCACATGACCCCGCACACACTCACCATCGTCCACCTGGAAGCCGTTCGACAGCCATATCTTTGTGTAGAGTCTCTGTAGCAACGCGATGAGAGCGATCGGACCGCCGATTCCGAACACCAGGTAGTGTTCTAGCACGAGCTGCTGCCGTGGGTGGTCGAAGTCGACGACATAGCCATCCGGCGGCTTCAAGAGGGTCACGGTGCCATTCGTGACCGGAAACTCGGACATGGTGTTTGCATTGAAAACATGGCCTGCCTATCCCCAACCCCTCTGAGGTGCGGAGGCGAGCATGAGTCTATATCCTGTGGGATGCTGTTGGCCAGTGCATCCACCATCGGTGAAAGTTTCCTGGGCTGGTCCAAGGCCTCGGTCTAGTCCCACTTGATGGGCAGGTTGGAGGGTTAAAAGCTGCCTTGAGACTGATTCATCCAGTCGTAGTGCCATACCGGCAACCTTACGAGGGAAACGGCCGAGCAGAAGTTTGCCAATTGTTTAGACGTCAGTTTGGGTACTCCATTACATTTGATACTGATTTTATCCCATGAGCTACCAGACGATTTGCCCGTCGGCACTTGTTTACACCACAACAGAAAGCACTGCATATGATTCACCATATTTCATCCAAGGGGGAACAGCTGATTCAAGGCGCCCTGACCCTATCCAAGCTCTGCTTAGAGTTCACATAAGTCAGATCAAAAGTCTTGGCGCACGTGTCGTGGCCCTCGTTGTCCTTCCCAAAAGAGGCTACAGTTTCGTTCACGGACGACAGACCGCCTTCCAGTCTAAACATTGAGTTTCCCAAACGGCTCTTCCATTCGTGGGAATTACAAGGCAAACTCTATGAGAGTGCATGATTGGTGCCCGAAGCCTCTGTGATTGGCTCTGATGATTCTATTGGGACCCGGGATAAGGTTTGGTGTGTTTCTTCCATCGTTCCGTTTTCTGGGACTCCCTGGTGAACGCCGGCGCGTATTTTTCTGGGAAGCGAGGGGGAACTATGAGATGAGCTTGTTTGAAGACGAGAGCCCAGGAGAAACTCAAAAGGAAGCGTGTGCGGTCCCGCAACGCCCGCGCGCGGGGTACGACGGTAAGTCGCCGCGGTGGGAAGCCAGCGTATTCCTGTACGAACCCGCCGGGCCCCATACGAAGTTTTAGCCTTCGTTTTGACCGGAGTTCAACGACGGAGGTTAATCCAGACACGATCGTAGGACATCCCTGTTACTGAGACGAACAATCGACGGGTCAGGACGAGCAGCATGTCTGCCTGCCACAACTGTTGGCTCTTCCCTCGCACAGATGCAGCACCCGCCTGTCAGTCAGTCAGGTTGAGACGAAAGAATAGCGATGTGCCGAGCTGCACGGATACATGTATACCCGCATCAATAGTACCGGCCCGCCACATCACCAATGTTGATATCATCAGTTGAACAAGTCCAAGATCAACGACGGTCACTTCTCAAATGAGACTGTCAGTTTTTGTTTAGCTGGGGAACTACTGCTGCAGATTTATCAAGCATGTCCAGGTTCGAATCCTTTCCCCCTTGCGCAAACACCGTGTTTATTGGATATCGTATTCGCAGCCGACGGGATGTCGCGCCTTCTTACGTCCGCAGTTTTGCACGGACGAAGCGGTGTGACCCTGACGAGTCCCCGGGTATCGACGTGTGACGAAGGCGGTGCGGTGCAACTACCCGGACGCTGGATATGCAACACAAGATCTCCGCGACCAATCCGGTGCGGGCAGGGTGACGAAGCGGCTGATTGCGATTGACCTGGTAGAGAGTAAGCGCTACAGCTCTAAAAGAAAGCAGGGTCGCATGAGAGTGGGGGGGGTCAAGAAACGATTATCTGACTACCGGCTGGGCATTCCACAGCAATTGGGAGAGCCAACAGCACAAGACGAGACGGCGGTGATAATGAGAGACACGGCAGTTGCAGATCCTCTTGGAAACTAGAAAGGCGGTTGTCTTTGCGACCCCATCAACGCTAACGGGATTTGGTAGTTGGAGGTATTGAAGAAGTGTCTCAAATGTGCAACTTCTCACAACGCTGGAAGAGTTGTCAATGTCATTCACGACTCGCAGTCGATCATCAACTGTTCAATCTGGCAGTCTGAAGGTCTGCAAAACGAATGTAGGACCTTGCATCATGCAGCACTGGAGTGCTTTCACCTATGCATAGTTCCATGGAGCGATCCATACCAAGCGCCGTCAGGCATGCAGACTCCCGACGACCATGCCCAAGTCGACATTGACAGTGGCCAGGCCTTCCCCTCCATGACAAGAAACTAGAGCGAAACGAAGCCTCTTGGATGTCTTGTTTCTTTCTTTCTCCACTTGGAGCGGGAGATCCATCCACGGGATTTCACGGGCTTAAACAGCTCAGCCGACAGATGCATACCCACCTCGTTCGAGAGAGGCGGCAAACCCACCTTGTTCGAGAGAGGCGGCAAACCCCCAGAGACGGTTTGAGACTGAACAGACACCCCATGTGGGCACGTGCAGATTCTACGGGCGTATTTGAGATGATATTGATGAGATTTGGACTCCACGTCGTTGGTTCGGGGTCTTTTTGGGGGTGAGGGTGGTCGCACCGCAATTCTTGGGGTCTTGTTGGAGCAACTCGGGGCCATGGTTTGTGGCATTGCCCTCGATGGCGACGAGGGGAGTAAGTAGCTCACCGTATGAGAAAAGAGACGTGAATTGGATATAAAAGATCACGTATATCTCTTCGGTTTCGCGAAATGTCATCCTGGTCATCCCTTCCCAGTTCATCATCCAGACGCCAGAAGCTTTCTGGAACACCACACACTCTAGTAGTCTTCACCTCCTCCCTGAACCTTGCCCAACCTTATTCCTCCCCAGACCCCTCTTTCACGCGTGGCAAGAGTCAGTCCGGCTCGAGCTCGGAAGCCATGAAGTTCACCGTAGGCCAAGCCATCCTGGCCCTACTCGTCCCAGCGGCATTGAGTGTCGACATCACCGGCGGCCGCAGCCCAAAATGCGTTTGCGTCAGTTTCATCACACCACTCTACCCTTCAGCCCTTTTTCTTCTTTTTCACGTGGCGTCGGTATTTGACTTGTTGCTGACAGCCGGAGCAGTGTTCCGCCCTCACCAAGGACCCTGAGCTCGAGGGCAAGGTGCTCATGCCCGACACGGAGACGTACGACAAGCGGCTGCAGTCGTACTACTCTGCCAACGCGGCACAAGCCGCTTGGTGCATGGTTCTCCCGACGAGCACATCCGATGTATCGCGCATCGCCAAGGTTATCTCTGAACACCAGTGTCCGTTTGGCATTCGGAGCGGTGCGCATTCTGCTTTCAAGGGGGCCAATGGAGCGAAGCATGGGATCACTGTTGACTTTGGTAAGTACTCAGCTACATTTTCGAGATCTTCGCATTTGACTTAAACTGTTTGAAGGCAATCTGAACACGACAACTTACAACAACGAGACCGAAATCGCTTCGATCAATCCTGGTTCAACTTGGGAGAAGGTCTTCACTCTGTTGAAGGGTGAGAATGTGACTACTGTTGGTGGTCGGGCTTCAGTCGTTGGTGTTGGAGGTTTTGTCACTGGCGGCGGTGTAAGTTCTTCCGTTTTCTCGATGCCTGTGGGTCATCATACCAGAAAGCCGTTGCTGAACGTTTTCATGGCAGTACTCCTTCCACACCAATGCGTATGGCTTCGCATGCGATACGGTGACCAACTTCGAGATCGTTCTCGCCAATGGCACCGTTGTCAACGCCAATGCGACGTCCAACCCGGACCTATTCAAGGCTCAGAAGGGCGGCTCCGGCAACTTGGGCTTCGTCACCAGAATTGACCAAAGTGAGTTAATGAAGAGCCACTTCTGATAATATGCATAGACTGACCCCCACCATAGAAGTTGTCAACTCGACCGACATGTGGGGAGGTCTTCGGGAGTACGACGAGACTAACAAGGACAAACTCTTCCGAGCCTACCTCAACTTCGCCGACAACATGGATCAAGATCCCGCAAGCCAGAACATTGTGGGAATGTCGTATGGGACCCACCGGACTCACGGACTCCGGGCAATCTTGACCAACAGCGCTGGCGTCGACAATGCTCCAGCCTTCAGCGAGTATGAAAAGATTAATGTCACGAGCAATACTTCTCGAGTCGCAGCCGTCGCTGAGATGGTCCCTGAGTTCACTGGTCCTACGCCACTCGGCCTGTAGTAAGTACAACCTTTTATTTCAGTCGTTTCCGAGGTGATACTAACATCCTGCTCTTAGCGCCAACTGGTTCGTTGGCCAATTCCGAAACGACGTCCGCATGATGAACTTCGTCTACGGCGAGCTCCAGATATTCGGCAAGCACTACTTGGACCCAGTGGCCGAAGAAATGGCCAAAAAGACCAACAAGAGCGTAACGTACGACGTGCTCGGGCAGTTCCAGCCATTCACGCAGTCCATGGTCAAGCACGGCCAAGCCAACGGGGGGAACATCCTCGGACTCGAGGACGTGGTGGCGGATGGGCCGACGAGCAACTGGCTGCTTGTGCTCACCTGTGACACCCCTGAATTGCAAGACAAGATGCTCCCGTTCATTCTGGAGTTCCGAAAGAGAATCGATGCGTACGCCAAGTTCATCGGCGTGTTCAAGGACTGGAGGTATCTCAACTATGCTTGGGGCGACCAGAACCCGATTGCCACGTACGGTGAGAAGAATGTGGCGTTCCTCAAGGATGTCGCCAAGAGGGTGGATCCGGATGGCGTTTTCCAGACGCTGAGGACCACAGGGTTCAAGATTCCTGTTGATGCGAAGACTTCGCATTAAATCTGGTGGTAATGGTTGCACGCTGGTGTCTCTTGAGACTTTTAGATGTGTGTTGGCAAGATGGTTGTTTGTAATTCTAGTAAATAATTTTGTTCAATCCTCACATGCAAAGAGTCACTTGCAGAAGGGACTCAACTGGCCGCTGCTAATGACTCAGTACCATGGCCTGCTCAGCGGCGTCTGAAGCTCCACCACTTTCTCTCTCCAGCCGAGCTTTCATCTGAAATCTCATTCACTTGAGTGTCGATTCCCTCCTCCTTGCCAAACCCAGTAGCGATCGCAGAGTCAGTCGGCACCACACCCAACTTAGCCGCCTCCTCCGCGGTGAAAGTGCCATACTTATCCTCCTCATCAAACTCTCCCATATTCGGCAACGGGAACGCGAGGTTGGCAAGGTAAAACAGCACAAACGAGATGAAGAAACCCACGAAGAACGCAATATAGTACAGCTCGTAAATCGCATCGGGCGCGCTCTCGTCCTTTCCGGCGCTGACAATCAGCCCCCCGATCGTGGGCGCCCACCCCGCCATCCAGCACGGGATCACGCGCCAGTTGATGCCGTGCCAGTACCAGTAGTCGGAGCCCTGCGGGTGGAACAGGTGCGACAGCTTGACCTTGCGCGCGCGCAGGACGAAGAAGTCGCAGACCATGACGCCCATGATTGGCGCGAGGAAGACAGCGAAGGAGTTGAGCACGGCGACGAAGGTGGCGGCCTGGTTGATGAGCTGCCAGGGCTGGATGATCCAGGCGGCGAAGAAGGTGATGAGGGCGCCGCGGCGGATGTCGATGTAGCGCGGGAAGAGGCCCGCAAGGTCGATGCCGCCGGCGACGGCGTTGGAGCAGACGTTTTCGAACATGGAGGTGAAGGCGAAGGCGAGGGCGAGGAAGAAGACTGCGGCGCGGGAGGCGGAGGAGCCTTCGCCGTCTGTGGCGGGTTAAGGTTAGTGGGTGGGAAAGTCAGAGGGGCGTTTGGAGGAAGAGCTTACGATCCATCATGACCATCAACAGGTCGGGAGGGTTCCAATAGATGGTCCCGTAGATCTTCTGGCAGGCTGCGGTGGTGACCAAGCCGCCAAGGCATACCAGCACACCCGTGATCCAGTAGACGGACACCGTGCCGATAATGTAACCCTTCTTGTCCTTTGCGTAACGCGAGAAGTCGCTGCTGTTCGTCATGCCGGCAGCTTTCTGTCCGATGGCTTGGTTGATGCCCGCCATCATGAGCCACGAGACGCTCCAGCGGGAACTAGAAGAAACCTTCTGGCCTTGGTAAAAGATGGGACCGACGCCCTTTGCGACGGTGACAGACCAGATGAGCAGGGCCACCATGCCGGCACCGCAAGCGACGGATGAAATGAAGAAGGGCTTTTTGAAGCGCTCGGGTCGGATGAAGAGGAACGGAATCGACACGACCCAGAACACGATGAAGCCGATGAGCTCATAGGTTGTCGTCGGCGTGTTGGCGCTGAGGGTGTTGGGAATCTTTGCGAAGGAGGGCCAGATGGCGGTGATACAAACGCTGTTGTGTGTCGTTAGTATTTGATAGCCGACGTGCCCTGCAAGTGCACTCACGTCACAAGTTTACCGCCGTTCCAGCCTAGTTTCCAAGTCAGCTCTACTCATCTCTGATCTCAACATACGGTTACTCACATTGGAGTGCGTTCCAAATGAAGTTCAGCAGAATACGCTGCATCAACGGGATGTAACTCGCCCGGAACCCCCACGTGTACCGGTTCTGCACCGTGAAGCCAATGTGCCAAGTCAGACCGCACCAAGCAACGAGGACCGCGAACAAGCAACACAGAGCACGGGAGACGACGATGACAGCCATGGCCTGGCCGACCGAGAGTCCTTGCGTCAAGAATGTGTTTGGGGTCTGCCATGTTGCGACATTGAGCGAAGACCTGGCGTTCTCGATCAGTTCACTACTCAAAATAGCACAATTTGGTGGCGTAATTGATACTCACAATGACCAGGAACCAAAGAAATTGAACCAGCCCCAGGTGCGACGAGATGGCGGCAGCGGGATCAAGTCTCTGTTCGACCAGGCGCTGACCTCCTCATGCCGCGACTCGTCGGACTTGAGGATGACCGCCTCCTTGACCCTTTGAACGGTCTTGTTCGCCATGGTTACGTCGAAGAAACTGGGATTCCTGAACCAAGGTCAAACTAAAGTTGGAGGGAGCCGGCTACCTGATATACGGTAGCCCGCCACGTTATCTCGGTGTCCATTTCAAGGGTCCCGTAGATCTTCCGACGCTTTCGGCCCTCGTTCAAGTCTTGGCGTCGGCTCCATTCGCGATGCAGCGCCGTTGCGTCTTTGTTATCTGTCATGCATATCAAGACCGATGTTCGGTAACAGTTTCCCGGGTATGCGACCCTTATCCCGCCCCAGAACGACCCCGGCGTTGACAACTCGAGCATCAAACAATGGGCCAATGATGTGTTCGAATATGGGATGGGGTTTTTGAATGGGTCGCATTTTGACCCAGTCGACCGGTCAGAAATCCTGCCCCCCGAGATAAGAACCCGAACATGTGGGGTGTTCTCGCCCCCCGCCGGCCACATGCCGGTGATAACGATGAAGGATCACTTCAGTTTAACCATAGATGTCGCAAGGCATGGGTCCTTTGAAGCGAATCATGGGAGCTATTTTCAATATGTATGATTCAAGCTGCTGACAATTCTTTTGCTGGGTGGCCCGTCCAGAAACAGACTCGGGTTGCAGACCAACATATCCAGTGTCTGTCTGAGCATGGAGTCAGTCGTCGGCCGGGCCCCGATGCCGGCGCCACGTCGGAGAGCGTCCGATACTTTACCTGGGCTCATTCTCATTCGCCCATCTTATTGATCCCATGTTCTCCCTTCAACCTCTAGTCTCTCACTGTTGTCTTTCATCGTGATCTTTGTCTTGGCCCAGACTTTCACAACCAAGACGATCATTTAACCCCGGTCGCTTCATTGCTGCTCCCAGAACAACACCGCAGCCCAAACCAAGATGTCGCCCCCGACGCTAAGAATAGGAGTCGACGTCGGCGGGTACGCCATCCCCATCCCCCAACCCTCACCTCAAACTAACACACTCCAGCACCAACACCGACGGCGTCATCCTCGACCCGACAAACTCCTCCGCCCCAGACCGCGGCATCCTCGCCTCCCAAAAGACCAGCACGACGCCCAACCCCAGCGATGGCATCAACGCCGTCATCACCCAGATGTTCGCGCAGTCCGCGCCCCCCCTCGACCCGTCCCGCGTCGCCAGCGTGACCATCGGCACGACGCACTTCATCAACGCCGTCGTCGAGATGGACGCCGCCCGCCTCGCGCGCGTCGCCGTCATCCGCCTGTGCGGGCCGTTCTCCGCCGACATCCCCGTCGGCGTCGACTGGCCGCCACGGCTGCGCGACATCATCTGCGCGCACCGCGGGCTCGTCGACGGCGGGCTCGAGATCGACGGCAGCCTGATCGCGGAGCTGGACGAGGACGCGGTGCGGAGGGAGGCTGAGGCTGTGAAGGCGAAGGGGATCCGGAGCGTGGTCGTCGTGGGGATTTTCAGCCCGGTTGATATCGTGTACAGGCAGGAGGAGCGGGCGGCGGAGATTATTAGGGAGGTGTATCCGGAGGCTGACGTGGTGATGTCGAAGGATGTTGCGAATATTGGGTTTCTGGAGAGGGAGAACGCGGCGGTGCTGAATGCGTCGATTTTGCCGTTTGCGAGGCGTACGATTCACTCGTTCCAGGATGCGGTGGCGAGGTTGGGGCTGAAGTGTCCTGTGTTTGTGACGCAGAATGATGGCACGATCCTGCCGGCGAGCGCGGCGGCGAGGTTGCCGATCAGGACGTTCTCGAGCGGTCCTACGAACAGTATGCGCGGCGCGGCGTTCTTGACGCAGAACCTTGAGAAGGAGGCCATGATGGTGGTTGACATCGGCGGAACGACGACCGACGTGGGTCTACTTCTTGAGAACGGCTTTCCCAGACAGGCGGCGGCGTACAGCGAAATCTCCGGCGTGAGGACCAACTTTTCGTATCCTGATGTCAAGAGCATCGGCCTCGGGGGCGGGTCCATCGTCAGACGGGATGAGAACGGTGCTTTGACGATCGGGCCGCAGAGTGTGGGATACAAGATTCAGCAGAAGGCTTTGGTATTTGGCGGAGACGTGCCCACTACGACGGATTACACCGTCCTTGCAGACCCTGCAGTCCAGATTGGAGACCGCTCCCTCGTTGAGGGGTCCAGCCTGCAAAGCGACCTACCCGAGTTCAAGGCCAAGGTGAAGGAAATGCTGGAACGCATCGTGGACACCATGAAGACTTCCCCGGAAGACATTCCGGTCGTCCTTGTCGGTGGTGGTGCGGTGATTGCACCGGACTCCCTCGTCGGTGCCAGCAGAGTCATCAAGCCCGAGTGGTCCGGCGTCGCCAACGCCATTGGCGCTGCCACCGCGAGAGTCAGCGGGGTGGTTGACTCGATTGAGAGCACGGAGTCAAAGAGCGTCGCGCAGGTTATCGAGGAGTTGTCGCAGCGCGCGGTGGACAAGGCAGTTGAGAGCGGAGCTCTGAGGGAGACGGTGACGATTGCCGAGATTGAGAGTTTTCCGCTACAGGTGAGACGTACGCCTCGGATGCTCTCAGCGATGATACTGACCTTGCCTTGAAGTATATCGCGAACAAGTCAAGAATCATCATTAAGGCTGTTGGAGATTTCGACTTCTCCAGGACTGACTTCAGCGACGCTGCTCCGATTGCCAACGGTGTTGACGGTTTCGACAGCGAGCCAACTGGAACCGTCGAGAAGAAGCCAGAGACAAACGGGGATGTCCAAGGTTCAGCGTCACAATCACTCGTCTACAAAAAGGACTACATCCACTCTTACAAACCCAAGATCGTCAACAAAGAATGGCTCCTTTCAGAAACCGATCTTGACTGGATCACGATAGGCTGTTACATCCTGGGCACTGGCGGCGGAGGGTCTCCCTACCAGCACATGCTGAGACTACGAGAGATGATGCGCGCAGGAGCGACTATCAGAATAATCTCACCCTGGGACCTCAAGGATGACGACATCGTGGCTTGCGGCGGCGGAAAGGGGTCTCCTCAGGTTTCAATTGAGAAGCCTTATGGCGACGAGTAAGTCTCCATCACGCGTAGAGATCCCAAGGCGCTGCTGACAATTGCGAAAAGGATCATGGAGTCGCAAGTAGAGCTCTACAAGTACCTCAACACCAAGCCGACGGCCGTCATCTCCCTCGAAATCGGAGGCGGCAACGGACTCCAGGGTCTCATCCTCGGCGCCAGCACGAACCTCGACATCCCAACCATCGACGGTGACTGGATGGGCCGCGCGTACCCCATCTCACACCAAACGACACCAGTGGTGTTTGAGAAGAAGGCAACCATGATTCCCTCATGCATCTCGGATGGTAACGGCAGGATAATGGTGCGTCTTTCCCTCCCTCAACCCCCATCTTTCCTACAGCAGCTAACATTTAGACCTTCACCAGCTCATGACGAAAGCCCGCACCGAGCTCGACGCAGAACGCGCCTTCCGCGCCGCCCTCTCGCAGATGGGCTCCCACGTTGGCTGCGCCAAGGGCCCCGTCAGCGGCCGCGACACCAAGTCCTGGGTGGTCGAGAACACGGTCTCGCTCTCGTGGCGGATCGGCCGCGCGGTGGCGCTCTCGCGGTGCAGCAACACCATCGACAAGGTTGCGGAGGCCATCGTCGACGAGGTCGGCGGCGAGGAGTCTGCGCGGGTGCTGTTCCGGGGCAAGATTGTCGGCGTCGAGAGGGTGACGCGGATGGGTCACGCGTACGGCGAGGTCATCATCGAAGGGGCGTCGGTAGACGGCAAGGGGATTGAGAAGCTGGTGATTCCGTTCAAGAATGAGAATATTCTTGCGAAGAAGGTTGATGCCGAGGGCAGGGAGGAGGTGAGTTTGCCTTTGCAAGTAGTCTTTCGGGATGTTGCTGACTCGTTGAATAGATTCTCACGATCGTCCCCGATCTCGTGTGCGTTATTGACGCTCAAAACGGCGAGGCCCTGGGCACGCAGGAGTACCGGTATGGTCTTCTCGTGGTCGTCCTCGGCATTACTGCTTCCGAGAAGTGGACCTCGACGGCCCGAGGTATCGAGATTGGCGGGCCGAAGGGCTTCGGCATGGATGACTTGGAGTATGTGCCGCTGGGCAAGTTTAAGAAGCCGAGGAGTGTGATTGAAGAATATGGTGATACTGCATTAGCGATCACGGCGATTTAGACTAGTTTACCATAACCAATAGAGTCTTCCAAGCACAACCCACCGGCTTCGGTTGAGGTATGGAGTGAAGTGGGATGATTCAATTCGTGTAGCCTGCCAACGTCGCAGTTGAAAAGCAAGGAAGACCAATTACCGTTCCAACGGCCCCCATCGATCGGTTGTCACCTCGGAAATATGTTTTCGGCTCCAAGCATCCACACAAGTTGTCTCTCACAGGCAGAGATGGAAGAGCAAGTCCACGCGCCGATGGAGAATCGACAGGGCGCCGGCACGTCGATTCGCAGTCATCTTACAAGGGTGTGATAACGCCACCGGGCTAGCCCCGCAGGATGGTGTGCTGAGGAGACGTTGGGGTAGGTCGGGAGCTTTCATCCGCACCACGGGCAGCATCCATTGACCCGTGAACAGCTCATCACGGAAGGCTTCGGAGATTTCAAGCGCGGGGCGTCCTTAGCGAAGGAGCAGAGTAAATGGATCGAGGGACAGAAACCAAAAAAAAGGCGCATGCAATTGGAAGAGAGAAAAGAAAGAAAAAAGTCTAAAACGTGACCCCCCGGCTCCGTACTGCCGTCGACCACGGAGCACGACATCGGCGCTGCGGGGCCACCCGATCGGCGAACCCCACACTCCAATTACACCACACTGACACTAACACTAACAGTGGTGGTGGTGGTGGTGTCTCGCGTCATCGGACGAGCAGTCGCGATATGGGTCCCTGAGCACGCCATCTGCTGCGTCGAGCTCGACAACCCCCCTCGAAACCCTTCGAATCCCGCCATTCCGATGGTTTGGTTCGCTGGTGATAAAGGGGCGCAGGGCCCCCGTGCGACGTCAGAGAGTTTTTTGTGTCAAAATTGGATGAGGGGTAACAACTCGATCTCGGCTCTCTCTGCTCATACTTATAAGTGTGTTTCCCTTCTCCAAATTGACGAGTGCATTCACACCAGATACTCATCCTGCCCCTCATTGTGACTCCTTCTCTCGTACCTTTTCTTCGTTTTTGATACCCCAGTACTCAATTCGCAACCATGGCGCCGGGTATTCTCGTCGACGAGCCTGTTGAGGTCAGCTCCCCCGGCCCCTGGAAGGGCAAGAATGATGACGCCCCCCGCGACATCTTCCCCGACGGCATCAGGACCTCGGGACAGCACAACCCCCTCTACGACGTCCTGCGCCCGTACCAGGAGTTCCCCAAGGAGATCACGGGCCGCACGGTCTGGCACAAGGAGGAGTTCGAGAACAGCCCCGAGAAGTGGACGCACCGCTTCACCCCCGAAGAGGTCGAGGAGCTCAGCCGCACATCCGACCAGTTCATCGCCAGCGGCACCCCTCTGACCGGCATCTCCAAGGTACGTCAATCTCAATGCCACTCGGCAAAGCCACTCGGCAGTTCCCTTGCACATCCCCAACAGCAACGCTGACATCTCACCCCCGTAGAGCAACTTCCCCCTCCCCAAACTTAGCAAGGCCCTCACCGAGCTGCGCGAAGACCTCATCAACGGCAAGGGCTTCATCCTCTTCAAGGGCTTCCCCGCCCAGGAATGGGGCCCGCACAAGACCGCCGTCGGCTACATGGGCCTCGGCACCTACCTGGGCTACTTCGTCTCCCAGAACGGCCGCGGCCACGTGCTCGGCCACGTCAAGGACGTCGGCGACGACCCGACGCAGATCGACCGCGTGCGCATCTACCGCACCACCGCGCGCCAGTTCTTCCACGCCGACGACGGCGACCTCGTCGGCCTGCTGTGCGTCCACCGCGCCGCCGAGGGCGGCGAGAGCGACCTCGTCAGCATCCACGCCGTCTGGAACGAGCTGCAGCGCGCCCACCCGGACGTCGCGGAGCTGCTGACCAAGCCCGTCTGGTACTTTGACCGCAAGGGCGAGGTCTCCGAGGGCCAGGAGCAGTGGACGCGCCAGCCCGTGTTCTACATCGAGAACGGCGGCCAGCAGCGCGTGTACTGCAAGTGGGATCCCTACTACGTGCGCTCGCTCACGCGGTTCTCGGACAAGGGGATCATCCCGCCGCTGAGCCCGGAGCAGCTGCACGCGCTGAAGACGCTGGAGGATACCTGCCAGAAGCTCGCGCTGCACATGATTCTCGAGGTGGGCGACATCCAGTTCTTGAGCAACGCGCACTTGTTGCATGCCAGGACGGAGTACAAGGACTTCCCGCCGCCGGCGCCGAGACGCCACTTGCTACGTCTGTGGCTGTCGACGCCCGAGACGGAGGGCGGGTGGGCGCTGCCGTTCCCTGATAGCAAGGAGAAGAAGCGCGGTGGCATCCAGGTGAACAACCAGCCTCCCACGGCGCCGCTTGACGCTGAATAGATGGAGGCGCGGTGTTGGTTGTGAGGGGTCTGTGTCTTGTTAGAATGAAGCATGATGTTTGCAGCGGTGATGGGAATGAAGCGATGCATGATGTGTGGTCATCTTTAAAGAGAGAAGAGGGAAAATGTGTCTTTGCGCGACCAACACTCACGAAGTGTTTGGAACAGACGAAATGTTTACCCGGGGGCGTTAGTCAGCCACGTCAAGCGCAAAACACCCCCTACTCACGTAGGGAACGAAAAAACAGGGTTTCCACGCAAAAAAGGGGGTTTCCACCCAGTCACATAAAAGTCGCATTTTTAACCTTTTGCCACCAAAATACAACTTTTTTGAGACCACGCCATAACCCAAAACTACCCTTTTTTTGATTACTGCTTTTAAGCCTTACTGCTAGGATGCCTCGCTAGAGTGATGCTAACTTAACGCCTGCTAAACAGGCTGCATAGGCGTTATATACCTTATATTAACAGGCCCTCTAGCTAGGGCGCCTAGAGAAGCCTCCAGCTGCTATGCTATTAATATAGATTATTGCTACTAACTATAAGGTATCCTATATAGCAATAGGGAAGCATCTGAAGGCTCTTAAGGCTAGCTATAACCTCTTTATGCTGCCTTAAGAGGGTGGCTAGCTGAGGGCATTAATAGAGGCTGAAGACTTAGCCTTAGCAGCATTTATGATATAGCTTAATGCTGCTAGCTTCCTAGCAACCCCTCTCCAGAGGTTGGAAAAAATACAATACAGAAAATATATTATATTTTTATATTTTTTATAAAAATATCTATTTTTAATTAAATTTAATAGTTTTTAATATTATTTTTAGATATATAGCTATAATAAAGCAAAAAATACAGGGTTTATATAGGTTATTACGTAATATTATTAAATAAATTATTTTATATATATTTAAAAGTGGGTCTGTATTTTTAGTGTATTGTATTTAACTTAAGAAGGAAAATATTAGTGCTTTTATTATATAAGCAGTAATAACTATAGTAAACTAAGGGCTATAAAAGTGGGTCCTACTGCTAAAAATAGCGCTTTTTCATAGATAATTATAGTATATTTACTTTTTATAATAGCTATACTAATTGCTTAAAAATACTTACTTTAGTAGATTTAACCTTATGAGGAGATGTATTTGTATTGTATTTTTTGGACAACCTCTGCCCCTCTCGTTATCAAAGAGACAGCTAACGCCTTCCAGGCTGGCTGAAGTATAGGCCCAGTCTCAGAGCACTTCATAAGATCCTAAAAGGCTGATCACTTAAAGTTCTAAAAGGGATTAAGGATCAAACCTGTTAAGATTTACTAGAAGAATGCTAAGTTTAACCTAATGCTAATCTAACACTTCTTTAATTAGTATAAAGCTATAGTTTGAGACTATAAACTTAGGCTTTTTAAGATATAGAATGCTGATAAGTTTAACTGCTATATTAGCTGCTTTAGCAGCTATATATATATTATTTTACTTTAGAGATAATAGAAGCAGAGCAAACTGTAAGAAGTTATTAATCTAGCTAATAGAAAGTTATATATTCTTATTAGTGCTAGCAATACTATTAGAGATATTATTTTAGTATATCTTATTTTTAAGATATAGCTAGTTAGTAGTTACTACTTAAGCTGATTATAATATTAAAGAAAATATCTGCTTTATATAGTCTCTTACTGCTTTCTCTAACTAAAAGATTATAATAGATTATATTAAACACTTCAATATATATTTATTTAAGCAGTTAGTAAAGTTTTAGCAACTTAGGTATATAATAGAGTTATAGTTTAGTATTAATATATATAAAGACTGCTTTAATAAGCTTAAGATATATAAGATAATGCTAAATACTTAAACTGAGTTATACTAAACTCTTTAGGCTAAATCTAGCATAGCGCTATATTATTTACTCCTTCTTAATAGCTTCTCTAGTTATATTAATATAAACCTTATAGAATACTATATCAACTTTAATATTATTATTAGATTTTTCCCTTCTCACGCTATATATTTATTTCAACTTATAGATATAGAAGTTTTCTAGCTATTTAAGAAAGCTTATCAGATAGTATTATAAAAGTCTATATAAAGTAGCAATTTCACTTTTATCTATAGAGACTTTATTAGTAGGCTTCAGCAGATAATAAATACTGTATTTACCTACCTAAATATTATAGCAAGGTTTGAAAAGTTAGATATCTAGCTAATTAGAGATGATATAATACTCTCTCAATTAGTTGAATGCATATAGTTAGCCTAAGTTGATATACCTAGCTACCTCTTAAGTTACTTACTAGATAACAATAAGTTTAAAAAGGCTATGCTATAAGCAGATGCTATTAAGCAACAGCATACTACTAAATAAAGCTCTCCCACTTAGAGAGGTTATAAAATAATTAAAGCTGCAATCAGCAAGAGTAATTTATACTATAAAAGAAGCTAGAAGCATATTATTAACTAGAATAAGCATATAAAGATATAGCAATATAAGAGATAGACTTAGCAAGGTGTTAAACTAGCCTACTTATTTATAATAAGTATAATTTTTGCAGAGATTAAAGAGCATTATGAGAAGTAAGTAATAGAGGCCTTATAGAAAGAGCTTAAGCAGCAATATATTGCTATGAAAAAAGAGGCTTAGCAGCAAGAAAAGCAAATATATATAGAGTATAATACTATAAAGTATTAACAGATTAATAAGCATATAAAGAAACTGAATTTTAAGCAATAGCTTACCTATACTAATAAGATTTATAACTATATAATATTTAACCTAAAAGACTTATAATAGTTTAAACTACTTAAGCTGAAGTAGCAAATCAATCTTAACTTTATACTACTATTAAAAGAAGCTTAAGATTATATTAAATATATAGTAAAACCTCTTAATCACTTTAATATTAAAAAGTTATTTAGCAATATAAATAATAATAATAACTTTAACTTAAAAGTTAATAATAATATTAACAACCTTATTAATAAAAACAGTAATAATACTATAATAAGTATTAAATCAGTCAGCTAGTTTGAAGATATTAATAATAGTATTAACGCTAGCAAGCCTAAGTTGCTGCTATTACTAGCGCTAGCTGCTATGCCTAACGCTATATCAATACTAGCGCTGCAGCTGAGGCATTAAGCAATCTATCACACTATAAAAGAAGGTCTTAATAACTTCTATACTTAGAGTACTATAGAGGGTAACTCTCTATTAACACCTCTATTAATGCAGATATTAAAGAAGTATAAACATATTGTTAATAATATAGAAAGTAACAATATAGTGATCTTCTGCAGCCTATCCACACTTATATAATATATATAGATATTATATATATAGCTAGATAGCTCTACTTAAGAGCAATATAACAATACAATTTTTATTATTGTATAATGTAGTTAAAGCTGAAAATTGCATTACAAAAAGTCATTAATTTGGTAGGTTAATATAGAAAAATGCCACTTTTGGTGATGTGGGTGGAAACCCCCTTTTTAGCGTGGAAACCCTGTTTTTTCGCCCCCTACGTGAGTAGGGGGTGTTTTGCGCTTGACGTGGCTGACTAACGCCCCCGGGTAGAGCAGCAAATTTTGAATGAACAAAACAGTGAAACCATCTTGTCGGACTCGCCGAGCGCTTGTAATTGTCCCATAGTGCATCCTCAAACCTTCACGTTGAGGTGTCAATGGTGATGTGTATACGACTTGCAAACGAAATGACAGACGAATCGCGCCCTGCGCACTGATCAGCAGACAGGGCAGCGTTCTGGATTCTGTGCGCCGGGCAACTCCTCCGATTCCGTTACTTCGGCGAAGTTCGCCACGGGAAACTGCCGGGAAACCCAGTTCCCCGAGTTTCCCGCCCAGTTTCCCGGCAATCGCGTGGTTTTCCGGTCGCGCCATCGCGGGGTTCGTCGTGCTGCTGCGACAGCGAGAACCCCGCCGGGAAGTTTCGCCAATGCGGCTGCGGGGCATGTCTGTCACTATTTTGGAGGGGTAGAGGTCCCCTACAGGCGCTGATGGAGGGGCAGTCGTGACGACCCGACCCGGACAGCTTGGGTGATGGCATTAGCATTTCGGCTTTGCTTTTGCTGTATATCAAGCCAGACAAATTGCATTGACTTGGTCTTATACCAGACAACTCAACAACAATTCTCATAACCTTCATTCAGAGAAATTGAATGAGATGACGGCCGTTAGTCCTCTGCTAAAGTCGTTAGCTTTCCTTTATCGATAGCAGCCTGCATGATCCCGTTGCAGATAACGGTGGGCCATCGTTATCCACCCGCCCGCGTTGGCCCCTCGAGTCAGCTCTCACGTCTTGGCCTTCAACCATCCGACGTCGCTCTCCTCACGACATCGCCAATGTCTTATTTAAGAGACGGCCTCTGGTCGCCGCAGTCTCTGATCATGTCCCTCTCACACAGCATCCCATTTACCTTTCTCCTTTGATACCCCTTTTCGACAAAAGACACACATTGTTTGTCCACAATGGCCGCCGTCCTCCCCGAGCCGTTCGCCTCCATCCCGAGGGAGAACTTCCTCTTCGGCCCCTCGCCCATCGAGCCTCTCCCCCGCATCTCCAAGGCGCTGGGCGGAAAGGTCAACGTCTACGCCAAGCGCGAGGACTGCAACTCCGGCCTGGCCTACGGCGGCAACAAGACCCGCAAGCTCGAGTAAGCTTCACCCCCTTCCTCTCCCCCTTCACATCAACTTACACTTCCCCCAAGGTACCTCGCCTCCGACGCCCTCGCCCAGGGCTGCGACACCCTCGTCTCCATCGGCGGCGTCCAGTCCAACCACACGCGCCAGGTGACCGCCGTCGCCGCCAAGCTCGGCCTCAAGGCCGCCCTCGTCCAGGAGCACTGGGTCGAGTGGGAGGACCCCGTCTATGCCAGCGTCGGCAACATCCAGCTCTCCCGCCTCATGGGCGCCGACGTCCGCCTCGACCCCTCCACCTTCGGCATCGAGCACAAGAACACCCTCGCCAACCTCAAGGAGGAGCTCACCGCCGCCGGCCGCAAGCCCTACTACATCCCCGCCGGCGCGTCGGACCACCCCCTCGGCGGCCTCGGCTTCGCGCGCTGGGCCTTCGAGGTCATCGCCCAGGAGAAGGAGACCGGCGTCTTCTACGACACCGTCATCGTCTGCGCCGTCACGGGGTCCACCATGGCCGGCATGGTTGCGGGCTTCAAGCTTGCGGAGAAGACCGGGGCGTCGCCGAAGCGCAAGGTCATTGGTATTGATGCGTCTGCGACGGTGAAGCAGACTTTCGACCAGGTGCTGCGCATTGCGAAGAACACGGGCGCCAAGATTGGGCTTGAGGAGGGCGACATTACGGAGAAGGATATCATCCTGGACGACCGCTTCCACGGCGGCATCTACGGCGTGCCGGACCAGACCACCATTGACGCCATCAAGTTCGGCGCCAGCACCGAGGGTTTCATCACGGATCCCGTGTACGAGGGCAAGAGTCTGGCGGGCATGATGGCGCTGATCAAGAACGAGGAGATCCCCGCGGGAAGCAACGTGTTGTACGCGCACTTGGGCGGACAGCTTGCCCTCAACGCCTACTCTGGCATGTAAATAATGACTTAATGAGAAATACCCCTGAAGTTCAATACTGGTTCGATGCGCATACCTGATTTGATGACGCTCTTTGCCCTCGCCCCTGAACTAGCACCATCACTCGCAGATCCTGGACCCATAGGTGGTTTCCGTCATGTTCCGCCGTGTATGCATGCCAACCTGCGAGGCGAAAGTGACGGAGAAAGGCGAATTTGGTCAGCGGTCTCTTCTCGCTCTTTCTTCGCTTTCTTGGCGCTGTTCTTCCATCCAGAGCAGATTTCTAAGCCGGTCCGTTGTCAGCCACGACGTATTCCGAATGAATATAATGAAAGAAAGCCTGACAAACGATATTCCCTCTCGCTGCCTCCAGAGATCGGCGTTCAGTCTTCTTCCAAGACATCGTACGTCCTTTGACGATTCATGACCTTGTCCCCAAGCAGTCGTCACTCCCAGGGAGACCTGCCTGGGTCTAGGGATGGAATGTCTTTGACCAACGAAGCTGGTACCATAAAGGAATTGCGGCATCGGGGAGTTCCTTTTCGCGTTGGTTCGAAGAAGCTGGAAGTCAAGTCAGCTAAGACGGTGGTGCCGGAGAGGGAAGGCCTGGCAGACCGAGACTTCCTGCTGAGGTGTTGCAAGCTCCGTGGCTGCGCTTCCATCTGAGCAACGGTCTTTTCGTCATCGGGTCTCACTGCCCACCGCGGCGTATACAGATGGAATCACTGGAAAGGAACGGCGACTGGTGATGAATCGTGTCCATCTTGTTGGTGTAATCTATCTAAACTATCTACCGTGTAAAGGATCATTAAGGTTGGTGTAGGTGAGGCGCCTATGTGGGGCAGGTCTAGACACCACGCTATGCCAATTTCAGGCACCTCCCCTTCGCTCATCAGTCACACCTGCCTTTCCGACTGCAGACCTCTCTTATTTCTTGACAAACACAAAAAGGTCAGACACAATCTCCAGCTGGCTTCACCATCAAAAAGCAGCAAACGGTATGTTTCGAATTGAATTTCTATTCTACATATCATCTTTCTCCGAACGCAGCTGACGAATATAATTCTAGCGTCGCTGTTCTCACTACCATCTCCGCGCCCTCTCCCTGCACGCGAAACAATCAGAGAGCATCTTGAAATCCTCTGCACTCTCTCTGCATTCTCCAAAGCCCACATTGCAGGCCATTCTGCCCGTCTCGTCATCCTCAAGCACAACAAAGACACGCGCAACACATTGCCCATCATGTCCACAAATTCTTTCCTGTCCAATGTGGCCATGAACCCAACTCCCCCCCCAGACCGCATCGATGAGGGAAAGCGGTCCGCCTTTGAGTCCCTCTCCGCAGAAATCGACAAAAACACTCAGTGGAATGCAACCGATGTCCGCCAGATAGCAACCAAACGATTCCCAGACCGGAAGGTTCGCATGGAATTTTTCGCATACGAGGCTAGGCGGGCCCAGGAGACAGTTGAGAAAACCACCCCGAAGCGCACTCTCAAAGAGTGCATGGTGCAGATCAAGAAAACCAACTTCACTCAGTCCGGCCCCAGAGCCCAGTGGTACTGGATGATGGAAATGATCTTCAACAAGTTCCACCCCATTGGCTATGCAACTCACGGCGGCTACACCACCGGCTATGGCATCGATCCCGGTCCGGTATACCTTCTGCCCCATGGCTTCAACCCTAACAACCACGTCGGACAGCGACTTCATCACAGTCTACTCGGCATCAATCTCGACATCAACATCGGAATCTACGACACAGACCCAGGCATTCCCTCCAAAACCATCGTCACCGGACCTGACCAAGTCTTCAACCCTGCTGACACTGGCTTTGTCTTCGCCCAGATTGGATGTCTGCGTGTCTTCAATGGTCCCAACGGCTGGCCCAAGCAGGGTCAATCAGTTGATGACGCATACATGCGCGATGGTCCGTGGGAAGAGACAAAGTTTGGAGTTGTCGTCCGGATCGACAGAGATGGCAGTCCAGGCGCGGTCTACGCCATTTACAACTTCTGGGAGCATGGAAAGGACCATGAGGCGAAAGACCATGTTCGTCTTCGTGTCCGGGATCACAAGAACAAGCTTCTCCGGAACGTTGGACAGCCTCACCCCAAGTGCGACTGGACTGAGAACTTCACCGTGGCCAAGATTGCGAACAACATTTCGGAACTGGTCCCCGCGACCGAAACATCCCTTCTTCACAGGAGCAGAAAGTTCAAATTCGATGTTCTGACGACGAATGAGTGCCACATCTGCCCCGCCAAGCAGGTTGACTTCAATGGAAAGAGCTACCTCATGCGTGATGGTATCAAGGGACCGCAGACTCGTTGGGGATGATCTCCAGAGCCAGCGAATTCAATCTCAGCATTCTTTCTACCGCTGGATTCCAGGGGCATCGCAAGAGTCACACGAAATCTCGATGCACTTTCTCGCAACATTCCTGCACTCAGTCATGCGCACCTCACGCAATGTCATGCTCATCAACAGCAACATCCGCACGATGATCAGACTTGACAAACCTTTGTAAGTCTGATGGAAATGACCTTGAACACTCCCTGGTGAAACCTTTCTGACCGCTTTCTCCAGTCTTTGAAATGTTTTCCATTTCTCTTCACACGATGATGATACCCCTCTCGGAGAGCAGCAGCCAGTCCGCGGACGTTGGTTCTGATGACTGCGCACGAAAACCTACACACATGGGTGATTACCTTGAAGATAAAATCACTAGGACAAAACCGAAGGCGACTTCAGGCGGCTCACAATTTGGAACTGGCAGGACTGGAGGACGGCGTGTGGCGTTGTGGACTCACTGGACTTGGCAGCGAAGGGATCTTCGCAGCCTCGTCCTGACTCTTTGCTTTTTCTTTTCTTCATTTCCTTTTTCTCCTCGGACGAGTCAGCACCAGACGTCTTTTGGCCTCGGGCACATAGCCCTCGCTGAGACCACACAGACTTCGTTTGGCCCCTTCTCTTCCTATGGACACATTACCCTTAATACTCCTTCATCGCCATTACAAATTCATAGACAGTACTCGATAGCAAACAGAGCTAGACTTCTCAAATGCATTTCATTCCTTTACGACGTGATATTTTGCATGTTCTGCGCAGTATTAGCCGCAGCATCATGGCGACAGCACGAAACCAATGGCCAGGCTTCCTAGATCAACATGTCGAAACTTGGCGCATTCGAGAGGCAACCAAAAGCTTCCCAGCTGGATGGTGCCTCTCGCCAGCGCGCCATTTGACGTTCTTAGATTCTCCGCCTCGAATGCCACCGCAACAACGTCACGCTTCGCTTCGCGTAAACCATGCTCACCAGACATCTGCTCCTGCAACCTTGACAACTCGCATCGTCTCTCCCAGAACCTCCGAAAAGCATAGCTAAGCGGCGGGCATGCAAAGAAAACAACAAAGGGCCCGATTGAAAGAGCTCTGAGACTGGCGAGGGGTCTCATTCACTTGGCGCGCCGCAATCCTTGAGCCCCATTCGTTTGCCGTGGACCTCCTGAAGTACAGCTTTCTGTTCTCTTTGTCGACATCATGTATGGTTCCCGAAGTGTGTCAGCACACTTCTGCGAGCCTTTGCTGCTCAGCTGGCACCCATCAAAGACAAGGTCGTAAAGTTGCCGTAGGAACGGCCCGAGTCTGTGTTGAAACATGGGGGACTGAATTGAAATCAGCTTGCGCGGCTCAGGTTTGCGCTTCGCTGTGGGCTTCAGGACATGGGCTGTCAACGTTTCGCTTTCTGTCGTTTCGAAAAGTAAGGTGTACTCTGTGGCAACATACTTTTGACTCACAGTATGGCGGTCGGCTGTTCTGGATGGACGTACATGGAGGTTTCTCTGTGATCCATCCTGGCCCTTGTAAATGTGTCAGCCAGAGTTCAACGGCGGTCAACAAGGTGTGCCCACAGGAAGTAAGCTAAGCAAAAGTATGAAGAAGGAAAAAGAATGGGCGTACTTTGAATTTCTCTCGATGCCGAATGCTAGCTCTGGACGGGAAGACGAAGATTGGTCGGTCATGCTCTTGACGGGCGCAACTGCCATCTGTCGTCTTTGTAATGCGGGTGCCAAACGCAGAATAGCAGGCCAGGGTAATTCTTTCTTTCGAGGACATTCTGAGTTGGTGTGCCCAGGCTTTCAGCCGGTTCAGCCTTCCGGAGGTGCTATCGCCTCTGGCAGCCCGGCGCGACGCTGGTCGTATCTCTGGACTGCGCCACCACGCTGGATCCCAAAGTCCCTCACGGCCTCCCATAGCTCTCTCTCAAGACCAATTCTGTGGAAGGTGCCTTCCTCAATCGCCTTCAAACGAAGCTTTGAGATGCCAGGACCAGGGACGGGCTTGCCTTCCGCGCAGATTCGCTCAACCCAGCGCAATACGCTGGCGAAGCAATACTTGAGCAGATTGATCGCAGTGCCATCGATAATGGTAGACAAAGACTGCGTTCGAGGTGACTCCAGAGATAGCCGAATCAAGTCGCACGGCTGCGACATATTCTGGTCCTTCTCGAAGTAGAGGTGCAACTTGAGGCCCGCGTACTCTGTAATCAGCGTTTGTACAGACGCAGTCTTGCTAATGTCGAAGTTGAAGTTCGGGATGACGAGCCGCACAATCGTCTCCATATCCGTAGGAAGTGGCACCGTCCACGGATCGGTTCCGTGCGAGCTCGAGAATTCCCACAAGCAGGTGTTTCGGTACCACGCCGCGACAGAGGTGAAGTGTTTGACTTTTGCGCCTTCTCGGTGGGCAGCGGCGTCCATCTCCTCTAGGATGGCAACCACGTCTTGGGTCGCGGTTGCCGCTTGGTGGGAGTCGTAGTATCTCTCGATGTTGAACCAGTCGACGTAGGGTTTTGATGGAACGCTTGTAAAATAGATGTTATCGAGCCACTTGTAATCGTGCGTCGCGGTCGGGGAAATGTTGGAGCCTGTTGTATATTAGCTCCATCCATTGTGATACGTGCCTGTCAGAATCTTTGGACTGGCTTTGTTACCAAGGTGGTATCTCAACGACCGCATGAGACGGTAGAGTACATCGTCCCACGAGTTAGGAAGGCGATTCTCGGACGCGGAAGGAGCAAGCTCCTGCAGGAAGTTTCTGATGTGGACGTCTACCCGTTTTGCGTGCTCTGGGCGGTAGCGTTTGATGTCCCAGTAAAAGAAGAGGAACGTGTCACTCCATCGGAGGGAACTCATTTTGGGCAAGGGATACGGTGTTGATAGTGACGAAGAGGGAAGGAGACGATGCGGGTGAGGAAGGAAGGAACGACGTGGCAAATGTCAACAAATTCCTCAAGGTAGATGTAAGACTATCAGAAGCTAACCTAAGAGGTATCGTTATGGGCGTTTTGTGGCGGATACCTTCGCCAACCCTTTTGTCGCAATAGGCACGGATGCCCCGATCTCGTGACGAGAACATATGTCGAGTGCTACGCAGACAGCTGGACGTTGGAGATCTCAAGAACACAGAACATATTCAAATCTTTGCCACGGTTATCTACGAATGAAATATCTCCTATGTTTTTCTCATTGTGATCCGTTCCCTCCCAGAGCTAACCCGTCACCGAAAGAGTCTCAGATGTGGTAGGAGTATCGACCCCGTCGCTCCAGACTTCCCCCTTCGCTGAGATAGGTCGCAGGCCAAAGTTTCTTATCGCTTTCCACAACTCATAGTTCACTCTCGGTGTGTCTTCTGCGTCTGAAAGGGGCCATTCTTTGAATCGCTGGTCCAAAATATCGCAGAAAGATAGCAATCGGCCTGTCCGACACATCTCGTCCACCCAGAACAGCATGCTTGTGAAGATGCGCTTTCCGAGGTTGATCATGCGTCTGTTGCTGGGGTATTGATAAAATATTGAGGAGTTGTGATTGCTGGGATCTGCAATACGAGACGGCCTCAGCTCCGCAACGTCCCTATGAGCACTGTGATGGAATAGAAGGTAAAAGCCTTCGTCAGGTCCGAGTTTACATAATTCGGTGCCGATCGGGGCGTCGGATTCAGGTTCAAGTTGGCAGCAACTCCCGTGGCACAAAAGGGTTTTTGGTTCGCACCTCCAGGTAATGTTCAAGAGCCGATCTGCCTGCGTTGGAAGCGGTACTGTCCAAGGACCGGCGCCGTGTGCAGATCCCAGTTCCATAAGAAACGGGTTTCCGGTCCATGTGTTGAACCACTCCAATCGTTCTTTGGGGCCGTCCTCGTATGCTGCATCCATATGCGAAATGAGCCTGGACAACCGTCCTCCGGGGCCACCGGGTCCCCTATAGATGATGGGCTCCAGTGACAGCCAGTCGACGTATGGCCGCGTACGACCTGGTTCACCTACTTCGTGCAAGAGCCAATCAAGCCTACGACCTTGCTCAGGGTCGGTTTTCGAGCCCAATTGGCGTTAGCGTGTCATCTAGCGTAGCAGACTTTTGTTCAGGAATCATACCTAGAAGACATGTTACTGATCGCATCAGCTGACAGAGCAGTTTATCCCAAGACGAGGGGTCATGGCCGGAAGTGATGCTGGGTTCTTGGCGTTGAAAGTAGTCCACGATCAGTCGATCAATGTTTTCTGCGTCACCAGGGCGATAGCGCCGAATATCGTGGTAGAAGAATAGAAAGGAATCATCCCAAAGAATTGATTTGAATCTGTAGTCTCGTCGATAGTAATCCATGATGTCGCAGCGGTAGTGCTGGATATCTCGAACTCCAATACGCCGGCAGATTGGTAGGAAGCGGGGACGCGTTGCTTTTTGTATCCAGCGTGAAGGATCTTCTGATAGCGGAAATGGGTTCCATAGGCTGAAGCTAAATTACAGTTCAGATTAATGAACTCTGCACTAGAAGCGTCGACCGAAACGACTGGTGTCTCCTCCGAGGCTCGGATGTAGACGAAGCTTTGTGAATGATACTTCAAGGTTGGGGCGATCTTGACGCACCCATGAATTCACCTTTAGGTCTGTGTGGGATGTACAACAAATGCGATGACAATGGAAACGAGGACTCCAATGACGGCGAACAACAGAAAGAAGGACATCGACGACAGTAAAAAACGGCATGAAAATAACAACAAAGGAATAGAAGAACTCATCTCACGAATAATGGAGAAAGGTTCCATTATCCAGGGATGAAAAAGTAAAGAAAGTTTACGTTTCCATAGGTGATAAGAAGGAAAGCTGACAAACGCAGAGAAATCATGGCGTGGAGGAAAATCGGGGAGTTGCTACTTTCGAGGCATGGGTGCCAATGGCAGCATTTGGCAAACAGCTTGAACGAGTCTTTGACCTCGGTCATCCACCGACACACCGCACACTTAAAGACTTCACTATGAGAGGCATCCGTCCCCCAAAGCCCCGTTCGACCTACTAAGCGTTCTTTCAGGTTACACTGGCCATGCCCTACTTGCATCAAGTCTTGCCTAAGAGACTGGAGCTTGTGGGAGCATGAAATCAGACTAAAGGTAATTAATAAAACGGCAAGGTGTCTCCTCACTGAATTTGTCAAGTCGGCGTTTTAGGGGATCTTCAATCTCATGAACGTGTCGCTCGACTTCCTCTGAGTTCATGTTTGTCGTAATATTACGCATCTCTGAGTGAGAGGCCTCATTGATTCCCGTATTTAGGCTTCTTCATTGATTAAATCTTGGGTCACATTCTCCTCCTACGCCATCTCCAAAACAAATGAACCTCATTACAAACCTCAACCACCAATTCGAACTGTGGGAGTGCTTGACCATCGGTCTCCTCGCACTCGACCTCATGATCACTCTCTACGGCCTTGGGTCTGAGTTGCCCGAAGCCGTTCTCCCAGAATCCGAAGCGGAGAGCGTGATAGTAATTGCCGTCACAGAGCTCCTTCTCCTCATGCAGCTCCTGCAAATTCTCCTTCCTGCCTATCCAGAGAGCGAGTTTGAGAATCTCACACCTTCGAATATTTTCAAACAGCGGGCAGTCTGCAAGTGGATCGGCGGTCTTTTCGGAACACACAACGCGGAGTTCGCAGATTTGGTGCCCAAGCTTGAGGACGATGAGCTGAAAACATTTGGAATATTCATCGTTCCGGTGGCAGCGGCTGTGGTCTGGAAGTGGAGGAGATTGCAGCGGCGTTTGCGCGCTGCCAGGAGGCAGGAGGAAGCGGCTTTGATTGCGAGGGTTTTCCGCGTTTGGAACCGGGGAGATGGGACCGATGGGTAAATTGCCACCTCGGTGGTGAGTTCCCTCTCCGCGGCCTCCATCTCGACGATCATGATTCCAGTGGAGATGGTAGGCATGAAATATGCTAACCAACAATTTCCAGGCCAGAAGCCTTTCCGACTAGAGGAATCATAAATGTCAGGCTGAATCTTGACCCGCTTTGGGGGACTGGGGTGGATGGCGAGTGCTTTTGGGACATCACAAGAACATGGAGGACCTGGGAACGAAGAGTTGGTCTAGCAATAAACGAATTCACTCTCTTCTGATATCAAAGTCAACGATTCTTAATTTTCTTCAAGTGTCACAGGAAATTCAATATGCCTGATGGAAAGCACGAGTATCATGCCCAACACTCCCACACTCAGTGATGCCTTGCTGGCTGAAGATGCAGATGGCTTCACCTTGACCAAGTCGTCAAAGCCAAATAATAATTACAACCTGGAACTTACAATGATCCAACATCCCAGCAAAGATTTGAAGATCGCGTGGAACAACCCAGAAACCTAGTCCTGGAAGGGACCTAATCAGGCTCAATTAAAGTGGCTCTCCTTTCACCTGGATTTACCACATCCAAGTTGTTCACTCTAAGCACTGGGTTTGCTCTTTCCTCTTTGCGCGCGTCTCCTTCCTGAAAGGTGAGAGACGTCTGAACAGAGATTTCTTTCACCTCAACCCTACCCCACGCGGTGAATTTTCAAACTCACCACTCTCTCGATAAAATAATCTGCGTCGCAATCACCACCCAAAACTTCCTCTCCCGCACACCACCACAACAAACAATCCTCTTCCATACAGCTCACAAACCCCAACCTCAAGACAAAGACACAAACCAACATCCACCAACACAATCATGACTGTCACTATCGCCAGTTCTATTCTCGGCGGGCTCTGGTAAGTTTCGCTTCACCTCTTCCGGCGCGCCTTCCATAAATCTCACTTGCTTGTTCACAGGACGTTCTACCTCTTTGAGGAGGCCAAGACCAAGCGTCTTGCACTGAGCTACAAACCGATCCCTCTTCCCGATAAGCCTAGCTACAACAGCAGTGATGTCAGCATTATTGTTCCTACCATCAACACTCCTGACGAGTTCACGGACTGCCTTCGCCTGTGGCTTGCGAACCAGCCCAAGGAAATCATCATCGTGACCATCGAGCGCGACCTCCAGCGCGTCTACGACCTGGTTCGCCCAGTCGTTATCGACGGAGATGATCGCATCAGCCTCATGACTGCTGATGTCGCCAACAAGCGCGAGCAGCTGCTTGTCGGCATCAAGCACGCCAAGGGCAAGATTCTCGCTCTGGTCGATGATGATGCCTTCTGGAAGTACCAGGTCCTTCCCCACCTTCTGGCCCCCTTCGAGGACCCCAAGGTCGGTGGTGCTGTTGGCAAGCAGAGGTATGTCTGGATCGCTTCTCAATTTTCTCTGTTCTATTGTCTCACCAGGTTTTCAGTGCCCATATCCCCATGGCCCGCCGCAACCCGAATGTCATCACCCCCTGGGAGGTTGCCTCTCTCCGTTCTCTGGAGAATCAGAACAACGTCCAGGCAGTCCGATTCGCCGCAGATGGCAGCGTCTTTTGCCTCGTTGGTCGCACCCTCATGATGCGCGCCGAGATCGCTCAAGACCCTCGTTTCCAGCACGAGATCACCCACGAGTACTGGTGCGGCAAGCGTCAGAACACCGGCGATGATGTCTTCATCACCCGCTGGCTGCTTACCGAGGGTTGGAAGATGTCCATTCAGAACGCCCCCGAGGCGGAGATCACCACTCTCGTCATGCGTGACAGTGCCCTCCTGCGTCAGATGGTCCGCTGGTACCGCAACGCCATCCAGTCCTTCCTCGTCACTGTCGTCTACAAGCCGGGTCTGTTCCAGGTCTACAAGTACGTCACCTCTCCCGCACTACCAATGATATTGTACTGATAACTTGGTAGGAAGCACCCCTACATGGCCCGTAAGCTCGTCGAGCGCCTTCTCCGTCCCATCATTTCTTGGGTCCACATCATCACCTTCATTGTTGGCGTTTACCAGAAGTCGCCCGTCGCGTAAGTACCACCAACTTCTTACAACGTGATCATAGACTGAGATATTTCAACAGATACTTCGTTGGCATGTGGTACCTCGTGTCGATGATGGCCACTTACCGCGACTTTGTTCGCCGCTACCCCTGGACTGAGGGCCACCTCGGTGCCGCCATTCTCCTCGACATCTGCTACCCGGTTGTCGACGTCTACTCCTGGCTCACCCTGAGCACCGAGGCCTGGGGCACCCGCAACGAGAACGCTTGAATGACGACCTGGGGCGTTGATGATGACGGGCTTTGACTCGAGACTTTGGGTTGGGGAGGCAGCGGATCCTACAGAATGGCTATTGGCGTTTGGCACTAGATGGCATCTCGCAAGAGAGAAAAGGACAAATGCCCTTGAGTTGGTAGATGCAGATTGATGATTAAAAATTTTTGGCACAGAACTATGCTTGCGGCTGCTATCACATTGTTCTCTGTGAGTTCTTCGCTGTTCTTGAACACCATTTTAGCTGCGTATACCCCTGCAACTGGCCACCTCATGTAGCACGCGACACGTCTGGCCTCCCAATCATACGCTTAGATGTCCCCAGCTGAAATTTCCCGGTCATGCCAAGTCCTGAAAGCATTCGATCCTTGAGAACAAGCTGACTTCGCAGCAATTCTATTTATGGCGAGTCTTTGTCATCGCTGGTGGCTACCGTACCCGGTCTACGAGCTCATGCGCGTAAGACGCGGATGGGCCGACTGTCTACAAATGGGGTTGCAGCTACGAAGGGCCCAATCAGAATTTCGGCGCGACCACCCAAAACCATTGCAATATCCAATTAGGTTGGCGTTGAAGAATGACACCACAACCCAAAGTTGCAATCAAGGCTCGTCGCTCGTAACCGCCCTTGATGACTACGCCGATGCTGACATCGATGGCAGGTTTCATGATTCGACGAACTTTTGATGTCAGCTCAAGCTGAACTGAGACCTCACCACCCCAATTGACTGCCTCGAAAGACGACGCATGGCCATCTTTATAAGAATGTTACACCATCGCACAACATGCTTGATTGACTCCAGGCAAACTCTGTCACTCGTTATGTGCGTTATCAGGCTCTTGCCTTAGAGCAACACAGCAATGTCTCAACTCGCAATCGGAAATCCTGTTCGCTTCCAGGACTGGTTCAGTACCTTCGGCCCCAGACTCCAAAACATATCAACTGGCGTTTGTAATGAGACCCTCAAAGACTACCTCGCGGACTACCGCAACCTGAACACTCGAACCTGCGATCTTCATCTCGACTGCATCCTCGGTGAGACCTCCGAATCCGTCAAGGCAAAAATCGCATCCGCTGCCATTTTCCTCGGCATCCTTCCTTCAATGCTGTCAAT
This sequence comes from Colletotrichum horii, assembly GCA_027406005.1. Taxonomy (NCBI): domain Eukaryota; kingdom Fungi; phylum Ascomycota; class Sordariomycetes; order Glomerellales; family Glomerellaceae; genus Colletotrichum; species Colletotrichum horii. The sequence continues at coordinate 1,501,798 of JANVYB010000001.1, read as the reverse complement.
GATGGGTCCCTCGATGACGCAACTCGCCCTCCTCTCCGCGCGTCGCCCCCTGCTTGCCATACTCATTGCCTTGGGCAGCACGGCCTTCTGCCTGGACCGCCTTTTCCATATCGAAACCCCAGCAGAGGTCTTGTCCGTGGTACAGGGCGAACGATTCATACCCCGGATTCGCAGCTCAAGATGGGGCGTCGTCGTCAGCATTTTGGAGTACCTCTTCATCGGGGCTGCAGTGTTCAATGTCATCAACCTGGCGGTGCGCGTGGGCGATAACACCGTGATGAGCTTCCAATGCAACATCTGGTTCTTCCCCCTCATCTGGGTCCTCTCGGTCACCTTCATCTTCCTCCTCGTCGCAATACCGTTCCAATTCTCCGCCATCGCGAAGCACATCCGCAGCCGCACGGGCCCTGGCACTCTCAATCCTGTTGACGCGGGTCCGGAGGGTCCCGACGACACGCAGTGGACCCCGCTCCCGCCGCGGGCCGAGTGGGCTACCCCGTCCGGGGCAATTTCACGGCAGAACAGCGGGACGTCAGTCTCGAAATTCATGCTGAGAGAGCTCACCCCGGGGCTTCGACACGAATCGCTGAAAGTCCACGAGGTGCCGCAATTCGAGCCGTGGGTGGCTGTACTGTTCGGCGTTGGCTCGTTTTTTGCTGCGTTTCACATCATTTTGGGCACCGGGTGGTTTTCCTCCATCTTGTTCCTGTCGCCGGGCGACGCTATCAGGGTTATCATGAGGTTCTTTGCATCATCAGTGGTATGCAGGCTTGTTGTAATGGTGGAGTTGGCGAGTATGAAATCGCAGGAGATGCCTCGGGGATAAAAGTGACGGGGCGGGGTGAATTGAGTCATGAGCACACCTGCCTTCGCGTCAAACATCGCACTTTTTGGCAAATTCACATCATAAAAATAATATGAGAGGCTTCAGATTTCTCGGGGAACCTGGAGATGATAATTTCTGAAGACATTGACATGTTGGCTGCGGTGAAGGCTGGGCCTCTCGACGCCCGGGTGACACGACATAGAGTTGATCTTGATTCTCCATGCGGGGAGCTATTACAGCGTCGGGCCTCACTATTGACAGGGGGTCCGGCTTCACCGTTCATCGAAAATAGATGTGACGTGTGTCAGGTTGCGCACAGCTCACAGGAGGCCCTGGTGTCAAATAGCATGATTGAATAACTGTTTACCTGGGGGCGTTAGTCAGCCACGTCAAGCGCAAAACACCCCCTACTCACGTAGGGGGCGAAAAAACAGGGTTTCCACGCAAAAAAGGGGGTTTCCACCCAGTTGCATAAAAGTTGCATTTTTAACCTTTTGCTACTAAAATATAACTTTTTTAAAACTATATTATAACTTAAAACTACTTTTTTTTTAATTACTGCTTTTAAGTTTTACTACTAAGATATTTTGCTAGAGTGATGTTAATTTAATGCTTACTAAATAAGCTGTATAGGCATTATATGCTTTATATTAATAAGCCTTCTAGCTGAAGTGCTTAAGAAAGCTTTTAGCTGTTATGTTGTTAATATAAATTATTGCTGCTAACTATAAGGTATTTTATATAGCAGTAAGAAAGCATTTAAAGGCTTTTAAGGCTGGTTATAACCTCTTTATGCTGCTTTAAGAGAGTAGTTAGCTAAAGGTGTTAATAGAGGCTGAAAACTTAGCTTTAGTAGCATTTATAATATAGCTTAATACTGCTAGTTTTTTAGCAACTTCTCTTATTATTAAAGAGATAGCTAATGCTTTTTAGGCTAGTTGAGGTATAAGCTTAATCTTAGAGCATTTTATAAAGTTTTAGAAAGCTGATTATTTAGAGTTCTAAAAGAAATTAAAAATTAAATCTATTAAGATTTACTAAAAAAGTGCTAAGTTTAACTTAATATTAATTTAATACTTTTTTAATTAATTAAAGCTGTAGTTTAAAACTATAAACTTAAGCTTTTTAAGATATAGAATGCTAATAAGTTTAGCTGCTATATTAGCTGCTTTAGCAGCTATATATATATTATTTTATTTTAAAGATAATAGAAGCAAAGTAAACTATAAGAAGTTATTAATTTAACTAATAAAAAGTTATATACTTTTATTAATATTAGTAATGCTATTAGAGATATTATTTTAATATATCTTATTTTTAAGATATAGCTAGTTACTGCTTAAGCTGATTATAATATTAAAAAGAATATCTGCTTTATATAATCTCTTATTGCTTTCTCTAATTAAAAGATTATAATAGATTATATTAAGCATTTTAATATATATTTATTTAAGCAGTTAGCAAAGTTCTAGCAACTTAAATATATAATAAAGTTATAGTGATATGCATTACATTAGGTGAACATAGTTATAGCAATATATATATTAATTAAATTAACTGCTTTCTACGCCTTAAACACATTCACTGCATTTAAAGCTTTTAAGGCCTCTAACGCATTAATCGCACTAATTGCATTTGCTATATTAAATATAGCTAGGGCGCTAAAGGTGCTGAAGGCGCTAAAAGCACTAAAGGTGTGCAATATCTTTATTATGCTATATATTAATTGCTATAAATAAAAGAAAAAGATATTATTTATAATAATAGGCATAATTATTATTTATACCTTATTGCAGCTAATATAGCTATATATAACTTAAACCTATCCTCTCTTATGTTTTAATCTATAATCTTACTGTTGCTAATATAGCTTATAGTTAACTCTCTTAATATATCTAAATATAGATATACTAAAGAAGGTGTTCCTAGCATTAAATAGCATTTAGTTAATACTATAGGCGTTAAGCTTAATAATATTAATAATATCTTCTTCTTTATTCTCTTTATTAGAAACTATAATAATGTTATGCAGAAGGTTTATAACTTTAATACTGCAAGCAGTTGCTAAAGTGCAATTGTTAGAGAAGTAGTTAATATAGTTGCTCTTAGTTTTATTGCAAACCTTAAGGAAGCACTTAATTATATTATCTTCAATAATACTAATAGCAGCAGCAAGCTGAACAACCTTAGCCTAAAACATATTAATATCTATTCTCTCTCTATACTAAATAAGAAGAGCAGCCTTAGCATTATTACTATTAATATTAATAATAGAGTAGGCAGCCTTCAGATTAATTTCTAATGCATTAGCTATAGCAGTAGTTATATAGCTGTTAGTGCAGACAGCTATATACTCAACCTTTATTATAACCTTAAGGATAAACTAAAGCGTAACTAAGCTGAATATAAGGTTGTTCTTAATGCAGTTCTTAATAAACATCTTAAGCATATTTATATAGGTAAACAGACTAAACATAGCATAAGTATTATATAGTAATATAAACATCTTATTTACAGCATTAAGAATAAAATTATTTATATTAATAATAACTAAATAGTATTAATAATCCTTAAAGACTTATTGATTTTTAATAGTTATATTTAAGGCTTTAGCTACTTAATAGAAACTAAACGCTTTAATTTTAGCGTTTTTATCTGCAGTAATTATATTTATAAATATATTTAACATCTAGTCTGTTTTAAATATAGCTAGCAAGTAAGTAATATTAATATTTATAGCAGTAGCAGCCTTTTTAGAAAGAGTAGTAAATAGATTGTTAAGGTTTATAATAGATATAGTTTACTTATATTTAAAGCAGTCCTTAAGTTTAAAGCAACTAGAAGTAAGGCTTATTATAAGCTTCAGTATAGCCTCATTTATAGCCTTATTCTTATTAGCAATTATATTAATAAATATAGTAACATTAGCACTAACCTTATTAATAGCAGTAGTATCACTAATATCTATTAAGCTATAGAGCTCTTAGTAGGCATTATAAAAACCTTTAACTAAGTTAGCAACAGTTTTAATATAGGTTATATAAGCCTCTTAAGCGTTAATAGCTTTAGGTATAAAAGATATAGCAATAAGCTTATTAACCTTAAGCATAGCCTTCACGCTAATAGCAGGCTTTATATTGCTGCTAACCTTTAAGATACTACTGCTTCTAGCTATAGTGTTAGTAGTTAGAACGTTAATAAAGTTAGAGCTTATAATGCTCTTAATATTAGAATTAAAGTTAGTTTTATTATCTTTAATATCACTAGAGATATTATAAGTATTTGCAGTATTAGCTGTAATAAAGGCGTTAGCATTTAATAAGTAATATTAAGAATCTTAAGAGTTAGGATTAATATTATGTTAAGCATAAAGGTGAACAGCTAAAAGAAAGGTATTATAGAATTAGTGCAGTTAAGTAGGTTCAAATTAGTTAATAATATTAGCATTACTGCTAGAGTAAATAATAAATAGCTTTAATAAGATATTACTAGCTTTAGTTTAATAGTCTTGCTTATATTTAATAGTGCGTTTAAAAACAGAAAAGTTAATAATTATATAAGCAGACTTAATGCATTCCTTATTAGAAATATTAAGAGAGTAATATCTAATAAAATTAAAAGTATATAATAAATAAAGCTTATCGTTATATAAATATTAACTGCTAAGGTTATACTAAACCTTAAGCATAAAGGCGTTAAACAGCCTTTACGCTCTACTGTTTTTTAAGCATAGTAATTATATTAAATGCATTAATAAAAGTAAATAATATTAATAAAGATAAATATAAAGCAATATAATAAAAGTAGTAAAAATGTTCTATATAATATAAGTGCAGATTATAAAAATATAGTATATATATATATAGAAAATTTTAGTAACACTATGCTGAATAAAGTAATAGTAATAAGTGCAGTTATCACTTAGTAATATATTCTGTTTTTTTTTTATATAAGCAACCTATTGCTCTAATTTTTGCTATTAGTTAATAGTTTAAAGTAAGAAATAACCTTTAAGTGAAGCTAATAATTAAAGTTATAAAGGTTTTCACTTAAGGTAGTTATAGTAAAAGTGAATATATAAGGCAGTATGCAGCTCTAAAGTGAGCATAAATAACCTTATTATATCTTAATAATAAGCAGACTATACTATATCTTACAGCTAAAAGGACTAAATAATATGCTTTAAATGTTAAGCGCTTTATTTTAAACTACTACCTTATTAATCTTATTTTTAGCTTAAATTCTTTTTTAGTTTTTCTCTTTTGCATACTAATTATTTAAGTCTTTCTCTTAGTTTAAAAGCTTAATTATTAGTAATTACTACTAGCTTTTAAATCTAAGCTTATTAGTGTAGTTATGCTATCTTAAGCTTTTGTTCTTTAAAAGCTGAGATAAGTTTATTTATATTTATTGCTTTTTTATTTATTTAAATAGTATAAGTAGGCAGATATTTTTTCTATTTAATTAAATATTAAACCTTTTTTTAAGTAGTTATTTATTTCTTAAAAATGCTTTTAATCTCAAAATGTTTATAAGGTTTAAACTAATAAGTATCTTTATCTTTTTGAATATTAATAGGTCTATAGTAGTTATCTTAGTAGTTAAAGGGATTAGTGTTTAGTGCTAAAGCTGGAGTTAGCTAGACTACTAATATAACTAGATATATATTTATATTTTGAGGAATGTTGAGGTGGTAGGCTAGTTTGCTAACTTATTTAATAACCTTAAAGGGAATTCTTTAATAGCTATCAGAGATTGGAAAAAATACAATACAGATCAAATACAATATATATATTTATAAATACATATATTTAGAAGGGTAAATATAATATATGTATTGTATTATGTATTTAAAGAGATTTTATTATAATATAAATATAATATATGTATTGTATTTATGTATTTTGTATTGTATTTATGTATTTATATATATATATTTAATTAAAAGCTTTTTAAAGTAACTACTACCTCTAATAACTTAATCTATTAATTATAAGTAATAATATAACTACTACCTTCAGGAGTACTTAAAAAGACCTTTTAAGTTAGATAAATCTAGCTTTATTAATTTCTTATATAATAGATATTTAATTCTATATAAATTATAAAAAATATGAAAAAAATATATAATTATCTATAAAATTTACTCATCAAACTTAATATCCTCTTGTTCAATATCCTCTTCATCCCCACTACTATAATCTATATCCATCTCAGAATTACTATTATTAGTATCTGCTTCTACTATAAAATCTAATTCTGATTCAGATAAAAAAAGTAAAGAACTATTAAATAAATCACTATAAACTTTAAGGCTAAAGTTATAGGATTTTTCTTTATTTAAATCTTTATTCTAACTTTTTAGTAGCATTAATTGCTTTCTTTTAAAATAGGTTAATTTAGTTCTTCTTTTAGTAATAATATTACTATTCTGATTAAAAGTTCCTTCTATAGCAGGCTTGGGTTAAGCTTTTATAATAGTTCTATATAGTATATAATTTTCCTAGATTTTTAATCTTAATATTCTAAGGTATTACTACTATTAATAGTATATAAGCTTATATAATTATATTAAAAAACTCTAGTTTTATATAATTAAAATAAAATACATAAATACAATACAAAATACAAAATACAATACATATATTTTGTATTATATTTTAAATATATATATTTAGTATAATACAAAAATACAATACAAATACTTATATTGTATTTTGTATTGTATTTTTGTATTATGTATTGTATTTTTGTATTATGTATTGTATTTTTGTATTGTATTATATTTTATATTTTTTTGACTTTCTCTGATAGCTATACTTAGCAAGTAGACGTTCTAGTAGAATATATCTAGATCTTATTTTGAAATAAACTTAATCTCTAGGTTTGAACGTAATAAAGCAGTGTTTTTTGTTATAATATTCCTTTATATATAGCTAGGCTATAGCAATTGAAATTTTTGCTTTCTCTTAGAAGATTTTACAGTTAATTTCTAGGATTATATCTCTAAAGATATTTAGTATATTATTAATATTTATTTTATACAGCATTTAGTTTAGTAAATATCTAATAACTTATAAATAGGTGTTATTTAAATTATGCTAGAGGTTAGAAAGCAATTTGCTTTAGTTACTACTTATAATATTTAAGAAGTATTATAAAGCTAATTTAACAGTTTGGTTTTTTCTTTCTGATATATTATCAGTTTGTAAGTAATATATTATAGAGAACTTCAGTTTAATTTGCAGTTTAAACTATAGCAACATCTAAAATTTAAATAGAAACTTATAATTGCAATCTGAGATAATAGCTTTAAAGATTTTCTAATTTCTGCATTAAAGCTTATTTAGAAATAGTTATCTTTAGATTTCAGCTGTATATATTAAATGCCTTAAGATAAAAAGTGTTGCTTTTGAGAACTTATTATTAATAGTAAATATAATGTTTAATAAGGGAAAGTTCTTTTATTTATAGCTGAAGTATTTAAAATATATTTTAAGAAGACCTATAATAAAGTTTATTGCAATTATATAGAATAGAATTAGTAAGGTAGATATTAATTACATAGCATTTAATAGGAGTTATTAATCTATCTTAAGCATTTTGCAATGCAAATAATTTTATATATATATTTTAACTTATTGCAGTAATCTTTAGATGCAGAAGTTGTTATTTAGCGCTCTCTATATATATTGCTCTCTAAAGTAGTGATAGTTATTATAAGCTTCCTCAATAAGAAAATTAGCTATTAATTTTAATATATATAGCCTTTTCTTATTAGTATAACAGTTAATATAATAAAGGAGGTTATTATTAATAATAAAGTTAAAGTTAATATTATCTTTTTAAGTTTTAAACAGCTTATATATTTTCTTTTAGAACTTTAATTCTTTATATACTTAAATTAGTTAGGTTTTAAATTTATTATTAAAGAAAGCTTTTGTTATAAAATTTACTTTTATTAGTATATTATTTTATATTTTATTAAGTTCTCTAATATCTTTAATAAATATCTTAATTGTTAATAACTGAGAAAGTATATTAGCTATAATGTTTAATATACTAGAGATATAGTAATAAGCAAGTGAAAATTAACTAAAGTATTTAGATAATAATATAAAGCATAAGTTAGATTTTATCTTATCTTCTAACTATAGTGATATTTGCTTAATAATATTATATATTGCTGAATAATCTATAAGAATAATAATTAGATTATTTTATAACAATTATATTAAAAGTTAGTATTTTTTAACTGCTTATATAAAGTATACTACTTTAAGTTCTATTAGCTAATATCTTTGCTCTATAATGTTAAAGGCTTTGCTAATATATATAATAAATAAGATATTAATCTATTTAATAAAGTTATAAGGTTTCTAATTAACTCTATCTTTTAATTAAAAGATTAAAACAGAGTGTTTATGCTTTTTTGATAAGTTTAGCTAAATAAAAAGCTTCTTATTAGGATTATAGTAGAATAAGGTGTTATTATCTATTAATGCGTTTTTAATATTATTAAAGCTTATAATTTCTTTTAAGGTTAGATCAAAATAGGTTTATCTGCAGAATATTTTTCTAATAGCTTTTTTATCTTTTCTTTAAATATAAGCTTAAGTAAGTAATAATATTTTGTGAAGTTATAGCAAATAGATATAACTGCTATATCTAGAGATAATATATTAAAGGAAACTAGTAGTGTTAATCTAATATTTAAGTTAGTATAAGTTATAAAAGCATTTGATTTTAATAAAAATATTAACTTAGTTTTAAGTATTTAACAGTTTGAAAGCATTAACTGTAAATCTAAGTAGCTTAACTAATAGATACCTAATAAAGGATTTCTATACAGATAGTAACAATTTAATATTAGCAAACAACTTAAAGATAGCATTAAAATGCTTAAGATAACTTTTAAAGTTATATAAAGTAATAATAATATTATTAATAAATGCACAAGCAAACTCCTTATAGAGTTATAAGAGTTAGTCTGCTATGCATTAAGTATATATTAGTAAGTTATAAAAACCTATAAGTGCAACTTTAGATTATTCTTATCTATAATAACTAATAATAGTGAAATAATTATAATGTTCCTTTTTAATAAGAAACTGATAGAAGAAAGAATAAGTGTTAATAACTGTTATTTAAGGTTTATTTTATAAGCATTTAATTATATCTTATTAAAAAGATATAAGGTATGCATTTAGTATTACTGCCTTATTTAAAGTGTGAAGGTTTATAACTATTCAGCCTTTGCATTTGCTATTAATAATTTGCTATATAGTAAAGACTGAGGCTCTAAATAGCATAGGTTTAGCCTTTCTCTATTCTATGCAGTCTTATAAGTGTAGTTTATTTAGAATTTTATTAATTAGCTTTTTATCCTCTTCTTCTGTAAAGTATAGATATTGCTTTATATTTATTTTTTGCTAGCTGTTAATAAGATTAATACTAAAGTGTTAATCTTCTAGAAGGTTAATTAGGCCTTAGTTAACTTAAACTTTTAAGTAATATGATATTACTTTTTTGAGGTGTTATATTATATTTTTATTATAGTTATAGATATAAACGCCTTCCTTAGTGATAATAACTGGCAAGCTTTTTAGTTTAGTAATTTCTATCTTACTATTATTATTAATTGTTTTTCAGTAGATATCACTTTATGAAGGCATTAATAAGTTATCTTTAGTTGCACTTTATAAAGATAGAGATTTTTTATTTATAAAGATTAATAGGTTAGCTTATTTTGTTATAAATTCTTATAGAAGCTATATAAACGTTATAAGTTTATAGTTAGTAAAGTGAAATATAAAATAATATATTAGGCGTTTATATAAAGATGTTATTATTACTGCTTATAGTTATTCTTAGGTTTATAGTTTAAAAAATCTATCTGATTTAAATAGGAATAGCATTCTAAGTTTCATTTTACACTTAAATTTTAATAGATAAAGAGTGTTATTAATAACTGAAATAAATAGCAAAGTGCTTATATATATAAATATATACTCTTTCTGCTTTAGGCTAAACAGAAGGGATTCTATTTTAACTTAGTAAGTATAATAATTTAAAGAGATACTTAGTTAGAAAGTAGGATAACTATATTAGTAGTAATATATATAATAAACATCTTTATTAGAACTTTTAAATAGATCTAAAAAGGTATTTAGAGGTTACTATATAATATAATATATATATAAAATTTAAAGTTAATAATATTAATGCTGTTAGGCATATTGAAATCCTATTCTATAAGTAGTTTAATATTAAGATAAGGCATTAACTAAGCTTTTATTTAAAGCTCTGTTATCACTATTTAGCTACTTAGCAGTTATCTGCAAACTAATATAGCAAATATAACTTAAGCAATTATCTTTATACTACTAACTCTTTAAAACTTAAAAACCTTTAGTTATTAAGATATAATATAGAAGTTTTAAAGGCATTTTTTGCTAATTACTAATTAATCAGCTCTTATATTAATATAAATAATAATTAGAATTTCATCCTAAGTTTTTTAGATAATAATTTTTATATAAATATATCTATAAACTTAAATACTATTATAGTGTTGCAGTTTAATAGAACTAATTATAGTAATATAAAGCTATAGCATAGCAAAAGTCTAATAAGTAAAAATACTATTAAAATCTAAATATAGTTTGAAATTATATAAATAAGTTTTATAAGAATATATTTTAAGATTATTAAGAAGTATATTGAGAAAAAATATAGCGTCAAATAATAGATATTTAGTGTTATACTAGTAAAAATAACTTAATATTTAAAGGTTATACTTCTTAGAGAGTTCTATAACTAAGTTAACTTAGTCTCTATTTAGCCTTTCTTTATATTTATTATTAGTGCTGATAATAAAGTTATTATCTTTAAGGTTTAAACTATTTATAACTTTATTATATTAAATATAGTTGAAATCGTCTTTATTAGACATATTATTAATATCTAGTTCTTTAAGTATTATATTAAGCTTAGTTATTATATAAGCTAACAGCTGTCTTAGTGGTTTTAGTTATTAATTGCATTAATTGCAATAATCTAATATATATTAACATTTAAAACGCACTAGAGGTTTTCTAGTTAGCATTAGCTTATTATAGGCTGATAATAGTTTAATTGAGATATTAGCAACTTGCTTATTAGTTTGCAATACTATTAAGCTTAACAACTTTATATTTTTAGGTTTAGCATAATAAAGGTAATAAGCTAGTAGTGTTAATAATTTAAGTATATTTACTAGCAAAAAGCAAGTAGAAGAAGTATTTATTTATGCTATTTAGAGGGTTAGCTAAGCTAAAGTATGCTATAATCTTTTTATTACTATATAAGACTAGCTTAATATTATATATTATAAGTTAGAAATAAATTTATTATAGTTTGTCTTTCTGTTTAGCTGAAGAATGCTTATTATAAGTTTAGCGTCTATTTTGTTATATATTATTACTAAGATCTTAGTTTTAGATTTTTTAGCATTATGATATAGATATACTACTTTAGTTATCTAATAGCAGATATTATATTAGTTGCAAATATCCCCTAAGATGTATTATTCTTTAGATAGGTAAGCTTTAGCAACTTTATAAAGAAGTTGAAATTATTTAAGTAGTAATTCCTTTTAATATATTATGCTTATTAAAGAATCTTTTAAGGCTGATTTCTCTTTATAAGTTAAGTTTATATAGTACTAGTTAGAAGCATATTAAAGTAAGTATTAATATAAATTTAAGGCTGTTATAGAAAAGTTGCTATTATCAAACTTAATATAACTATTAATAGCATTAATAAAATGATATACACTTTAATAAATAGTTTTTAAGCTTCTATTAATGTAAATATCTTCTACCTCTTAGTTATATAAGAGAGAATTAAATAATCTAATTATATCACTCTTAAAATATAGCAGCAAATAATAATATTTAGCAGCAGGAGAGCTAGCAAGCGTTTTTATAATATTATCCTTATTAGAAGCAATAAAGAGTGTAAGCAGATTATAATTAATAAATAACTAGTTATTAAACCTATTAAGCTTAATAAGTTATCTTTATCTTTTAGATATTCTGCTTTTATAGTTCTTATTATTACTTCTTTAGTTATTATAGTTATCACCTTTTTAGTTCTTTTTATTATTAAGATTGCTGTTATCACTATTATTGCTTAAGTTGCCTTATAACACTATAATATATTTCACCTCTTTAGAAATATCTTTTAGAATATCATCTTAAGCAAGCTGCTTTTTCTTTTATATTATAAATAATAATGCTTTAGGTTTTTACTTAGTAAGCTGCAATTAACTTTAGCTATTATTTAACTTTAGTATATCTATTTAACTTTACTCTAAAGGGAATTTAGTTATATAAAGAGTTATATCTGCTATTTAGAGAGGTAGTTATTTAAAGATAGTAATTAAAGTGTTAAAATCTAAATCTAATATAGTTAAGTGTTCTTCTATTAGAAGAGGTTTTAATAATAGAAGTAGTAAGATATTTGAAAATCTTCATCTAAAGTCTATTTATTCTTCTAAAGTAAGAAAAACTGCTGATAAATTTTAATCTTAAGATAGAATATTAATTTGAAAATGAGGTTTTAAGCTTTCTAACTTCTCTATACAGCTAGTATTAAAGGTTTTATAACTTTTTATCTTTTTGTTATTACTAAAAAGTAAAGTGAGGTTTAGTTTTTTGCTTAAGATATGTTTGATTTTGATATATTATTAGCAGTAAGAGGTATTTAGATGATATTATTATCTAACTGAATTAATAAATATTATAGGATTATCTCTCTATATTTTTAAAACTTTTTTGCATAACTTTTGAGCATTTATATATATTTCTCTTTTTAACTTACTTAATTAAATTTATCTATAGTGATAGCTTATTCAGTATTTATATCCTTTTTAAGCTATTATAGCAATTATAGCTTAAACTTTAAGTTTGAAAATAAGATGCTCTATATTAATAAGTAATATATAGAATTTCTCTAAGTAATTCTTAAGGGCAGCCTGAAAATTAGCAATAGTTATACAGCTAATAGGCTTAAAGAGTTTAAATTTAAAGCTTTATTTAACCTTAAGGTTAGTTAATATTAATTAAAGCATAATAGTAAGGTTTTATATCTCTTTAAGATATTTCTAATTAAAAAAAGAGTTTAATGCAATAATATCTTTATTTATAATCTTATAAGGTTAGCTACTAAATAGAACTTACAACTTAAACTTAATAAGGTTAACTGCTTTTATAAGGTTAGCTGTCTTCTTTAAATTAAAGGCAATAAGCAACTATTAAAGTTATGCTACTAATTGATATATATCATATTAAGTGAATATAGTTATAGCAATATATATATTAATTAGGTTAACTGCTTTCTACGCCTTAAATATATTTACTGCATTTAAAGCTTTTAGGGCCTCTAATGTGTTAATTGCACTAGTTGCGTTTGCTATATTGAATGTGGCTAGGGCGCTAAAGGCGCTGAAGGTGCTGAAGGCGCTGAAGGTGCTGAAGGCGCTGAAGGCGCGCAACGCCTTCACTACGCTATATATTATATAGTTTAGCATTAATATATATAGAGGCTGCTTTAATAAGCTTAAGATATATAGAATAATGCTGAGTATTTAGGCTGAGTTATATTAAACTTTTTAAGCTAAATTTAATATAGTATTATATTATTTACTCTTTTTTAATAGCTTCTCTAGTTATATTAATATAAACCTTATAAAATACTATATTAATTTTAATATTATTATTAGATTTTTCTCTCTTTATGCTATATATCTACTTTAACTTATAAATATAGAAGTCTTCTAGCTATTTAAAAAGGCTTATTAGATAGTATTATAAAAGTTTATATAAAATAGTAATCTTACTTTTATTTATAGAGACTTTATTAGCAGGCTTCAGCAGATAATAAATATTGCATTTACCTGCCTAAATATTATAGTAAGGTTTAAAAAGTTAGATATCTAGCTAATTAGAGATAATATAGTACTTTTTTAATTAGTTAAATATATATAGTTAGCTTAAATTAATATATTTAGCTACTTCTTAAGTTACTTACTAGATAATAATAAGTTTGAAAAAGCTATATTATAAGTAGATGCTATTAAGCAATAATATGCTGCTAAATAAAGCTTTTTTATTTAGAGGGGTTATAAAGTAATTAAAGCTGCAATTAGTGAGGGTAATTTATATTATAAGAGAAGCTAGAAGTATATTATTAATTAGAATAAGCATATAGAGATATAGCAGCATAAGAGATAAACTTAGTGAAGCATTAAACCAGCCTACTTATTTATAATAAATATAACTTTTGCAGAAATTAAAGAGCATTATAAGAGGTAAGTAATAAAAGCTTTATAGAAAAAGCTTAAGTAGTAATATATTGCTATAAAAAAAGAAGCTTAATAATAAGAAAAATAAATATATATAGAGTATAGTGCTATAAAGTATTAATAGATTAATAGATATATAAAGAGACTAAATTTTAAGCAGTAGCTTATTTATATTAATAAGATTTATAACTATATAGCATTTAACTTAAAAGATTTATAATAGTTTAAACTATTTAAGCTGAAGTAGCAGATTAATTTTAACTTTATATTATTATTAAAAGAAGCTTAAAATTATATTAAATATATAGTAAGACCTTTTAGTTACTTTAATATTAAAGAGTTACTTAGCAATATAAATAATAATAACAATTTTAACTTAAAAGTTAATAATAATATTGATAACCTTATTAATAAAGATAGCAATAGTATTATAATAAATATTAAATCAGTTAGCTAGTTTAAAAATATTAATAATAGCATTAATATTAATAAGCTTAAGTTGCTGCTATTACTAGTGCTAGCTATTATACTTAACACTATATTAATATTAATACTATAGCTAAAGCATTAAGCAATTTATTATATTATAAAAGAAGGTTTTAATAACTTCTATATTTAAAATACTATAGAAAGTAACCTTTTACTAATACCTCTATTAATATAGATATTAAAGAAGTATAAATATATTATTAATAATATAAAAAGTAATAATATAATAATCTTTTATAGCTTATTTATATTTATATAATATATATAGATATTATATATATAGCTAGATAGCTCTATTTAAGAGCAATATAACAATATAATTTTTATTATTATATAATATAGTTAAAGCTGAAAATTGTATTGCGAAAAGTTATTAATTTGGTGGGTTAATATAGAAAAATGCCACTTTTGGTGATGTGGGTGGAAACCCCCTTTTTAGCGTGGAAACCCTGTTTTTTCGCCCCCTATGTGAGTAGGGGGTCTAGCGTTAGCCTGCCACACGCTTTGACCCCCGGGTACCTGCGAACGACTTCTGAACTCTTAGGCACTGGAAAGCTCTGGATAGCTAAGCGAGCCCAGCTACCTGTACTGAGTACTAACGAGAAAATATGGCGAAAGAATTCGTAGCAGTTGGATGGAAGTCAGACAGCAAAACTGACCCTGTCCTGTCTGGCGTGCGTAGTGTTGTTACAGGACTCACGTTCAATTCTTTCTATTCTTGTTGAAGGTCATCAATTGGGTTGCTTTGACGTGTCTTTTTCAGCTTTCGCCTCACTCTCAGCCGGGCCCGGTCGCCTGGTTCCGTGGGCACACGACGTCGCACCCATGTTCTGGTCCGTTAGAGATGGACCAACCCGACCGATATCTTGAGAGAATCATAGGATATTGGCGGCCTTGCTTGCCTTCAGGATGAAACTGCCTCGTTCCCTCATTGTACGAAGAATAGCTCAAAAAAACATGCAACGCAGCTCGGTTTCGGTGAACGGACTTTGGCGCCGACGTGGTAGTACGAGGCGTTCGTTCCATGAAATCGGAATGGAGCTTAAGGTTTGCGTCATGCCCCTGTCCTTAGGCGGTCGCTTACAGCTTACTACCACCTCATAGTCTCTGAAATATGATCAATAGCGTCGTTCGATGAGTTGAAATGGATATAAAAGTCGCCTGCTTTTCTGCAATTTGGTTCAAGCAGATCATCAATCCAACCGCCAATCCATTCACACAAACAAACTCCCAACCGCGCTAGACGCTTTACTTATCTTTCTCCGTCCCGGCGACCATTTTTCAGATCATCATGCAGTTCAAGACTTCCATTCTCGTTGTCCTTGCCTCCATCTTGTCGGTCTCGAGTAAGTTCTGTGCCCAACATTCGCCAGGAAGAAACGTTCAATGTTGACTTTTCTCAGTGGCCTGCAAGGATGCTCAAGGCAATGATGGAGAGTGCAAGCCTCCCAACTTCTGCTGTGCCGCCGACGGATTCCAATGCGTTTTCAGGGAGGAGTGCAGCAGCAAATAGAGGCTGGCTGCCCATATCTTTGAGGCATTTTTTGTATATAAGCGAGCTCTTGAAATTTCTCATATTATTCTTTTCTGTCAAAGGCACCTGCTATATAGATGTCTTGTATGCCTCATTTGTGTCTTTGGTCACAACAACAGCTCACGTGCCATCTTCCAGTTTAGTGGGAGATAAACGACGGTGACTGTCCGCAAAACATCGTGACGCTCGGACCGCAATTGCGCAGCTTCGCTAAGTCCACAGTTGTCATTGGCTTCAGAGATGATATTGAGTCAGGTCAAATTAGTCCAATTGAAGTAAGGCTCTTTAGAAATAACAATTAGAACTGTAGAAAGTGCACTTTTATTCTATCTCATTACATGATATCTAGCATTCGTCTGATCTTCTTCACTATACCCTCAATCAAAGTAGTTGGAGCCGAGGTACTGCGCCCGTCCTCATCGCCATCTGCGGCGCACAGAAGTGAGCGCAGGAACGTCGGCGTGCATCTCGGATCTAGAAAGCCTTTTTCGCGTTCAGCCACTGAAATCGTTGCTGAGTCCATTGCGTCTACTTCCGCCGGCTTAGGGTCGATGCCTAACACACTTTCCATTTGGTTCAAGATCCGACAACTAATGTAGATGAGCATTTCGATCTGCAAGTGAGGGTGCCCATCCAGCTGGAAACCTCCTATGCGGACATTGGGTAGCAGACAGGGTGCCACGTCTGTCTTCCAGCCCTTGTTTTGCGGAGACATTTTCTGCGCATCTTGTGCGTCGCCAATGCGTCCTTCGTGTCCTGACAGCGATGTCCGTCTGTCTTTTCGCTGCTGGTTTTGTGAGAGTAGGGCGTTGTGAATGGCGGCGAAAACTGCCTCATAGCCGTGGAACAGCCAGATGCAGCACGTCATGATGGTCAATGTCGTCGGACCACTGCAGTGGCTACCTGACCGCTTGGGATGTGAAGAAGTTGTGCTGCCAGGCGTAGTTTCGCCAGCAGATGGGTGTAGCGTGGTTCCAGAGAACTGACTGTAGATAGTATCCACATCATCATTGTGGGGTTTGTTCCTTGTCTCGTTATTGAAGAAGACAGAAGTATCAAGCGAGTCCACCAGAAACTCCTCCGAATTGTGATACGAGTCGTACGACGACTCCTTTTCCTGGCGTTCCATCAAATCTTTCAGTCCCTCAACTGCATCCAAAAACTCCTGGGAGCTCTCCAGGAGGAATCCTATGATGTTCTTGCATGGCTTTGTCTCTGAAGTATCGCAAGGGGACTTGTAGGCTAAGATGTCCTCAAGAGTAATGGGATGATCTTCTGCAGCACTCAGGCAGTCCAAAAGTTTCAAGTTGAGATTGGAAAGTCGATACAGGCATTCGTGCTTTGTTCTGGGCGGGCCTTTTGTTTTGGAACATTTCGTGGGGCCCATAGTTCTTTTGTCTTGATGAATATTTTGATCGGGATCCCCAACTTGACATGGATTGTCAGTGGCTTCCATAGGCTCACCATTTCGATTTGCTGATTGTGGATCGTCACCCAACATCTCCTCCAACGGCGAGCTTGATGTCATGATGTCAAGGTCAAATTCCCCCAGGCCGTAAGATACGTCAGGTCCTGTCCTCTCATTGCTGTTCATCAGTGGGAGTGGCGGAAACTTCGCCGACATGGCCGGTGCATCTGATGAGGCTGGGGCGAAGACATTGTTGTGCTGATATTCCATTGGAGAAACAGTGCTTGGCATCTGTCCCGATGGATGTGCTGACAACGGTGAGGGGTAAACGCTGAGCGAGGCTGACTTGTCATGATATGATTTGGCTCCCGCTCCGGAGACAGAAGCCCGGCGATTATTTGCAGGTTGGCTGAAGGCGGGTAGTGACAAGGGAGGAGGTCGAGCCAGACGACGCTCATAGGCACTTGGGCGGATAGTTGGCGACCTACGTGCGTGCGCCACCCGAACACACTCGACGCCTGCTTTGGTACATCGCGCACATGGCATCAGTGATGCTTCATTGCGGTCGGGCGTGGGGGCCTCATCTGACGGCCTTACACAACGTAGTTTGTAAGCGCGGCACCGGTCGCAAGCACTTCGCCGAGCGCTTTGCGAGGATGACTTCCTGATGTACGAATTGCTCGTGTTATCGACTGTGAAAAATGTAGGAGATCCAGAAGCCATGGGAGCAATTGACATGGAAAACTAGTCTATGATCTGGAAGAAACATGCAGTATCCTGAATGATGGGTAAGAGTGGGACTGACTGAGGGTCCCGGGGATGAGGAAGCGGTGGAGATGCTGTTCGTGACTCGATAATCGGGCGGTTGAATGCTGGAGTTATTATACATGCCAGATCCCCCACTCACAAGTGTAGTTGCGACTGGGTCGCACTTCTCAAGTTCCTTCCTCTCAAACAAGGGAAGAAGCTTATGCAAAAGGTTTATCAACGAATCCAGATACAGTTCGGCTGACATTGAGGGGGGCTTGATGACACCATCTGATGTCCCAACCAGGTGCTTCTGTCCAAATTCACGGTATGTCTCTAGTGACCGCAAGTCTTCCCTTGCTGAGATAAATGACTCGTTCTGTCACAGCTCGTCTGTTGAGCGAGGCTTTATATTATGGGGAGCATGATCCCGTCGCAGTCCAGGGATGTTGATTGAGACCTGACCGCGTACTCAGACGACATATCATACTAATCAACACACTTGTTTGCGTCTTCCTTGACTGGTGGAGAGGACGGCTCGTCAAAATTGCTGACGCTTGGCGGACTTGACGGACTCATGGCTGGGACCGCTGGACGAAGTTTAACTGTTGTCCCCCTGCATTAGCTTATCAGTTCGGAGCAATCCACCACGATACCTGCCGCTGCCGCCTCTCTTACGACGGCAGTCAAGCACGCCCGTCCCTACTCGTGCCACGCGGGCATTTCGACCGATTGGGTTTTCTGCCAGTTGACGCCACACGACTGCTCATGAAGAGTAAGCAGACTGCCAAATCACGCATTTTCTGTTTTTCCTTGGGGGGTTTCTTCAAGTCAATTAGACACCACAGATCCAGCTACTAATCAGTCACGCCGTGGTCGAAGCCCAATACATTCATGACCGCTGATTACTGCTGTATCTTTACCCATGCTCTAGCCATCGACCTGGGGAATACAGCATTACAGGTCTTGGGTAATCATTGAGACTCCTTTATTCCGGCCTGGGCTTGGTCCAATATCTAGCATCTCCATGTTGGTATTTAGGCTTCCGCAAGAAACAATTGTCTGGTTTTATGGATCGCACTTTTATGCCGTCTGGGGCAGGTCTTCGGCGCTCTTTACCACCTTGTAATCCTACCGCCACCTCGATACGCATCTCCGCTTGTTGCCTGTTGCGCTCGGCGGACTCACTCGGCGGCCACGTACGCCCTACATTCCACTCAATCGAATGAGCTTGAGTACTTGAGTCAGAACATGACGGAAAAGCTGTTCATTTTCTTGACCTGCCTCGGTCTGCGCAGGTGCGAGCCTATCGGCTGGCTTGAAGAGTCCCTCGCAAGGGCGTTAAGCTTTGGACTCACTTGTCCGGATGCTTTTTCTGCCTGCCGTAGACTCGGTGTTCTTCCTCAAGCAGATCCCGCACAACTGGGCCAGATCAAGGGGGTGGTGACATAACGTTGTATTGTGCATGTCTCGCTACCCAGCAGGGGGCTTTTCGATGCAACGATGTGCGGGTATCTCCAATTTCCGAGGTACTCGTACATCAAGGGACAGTTCCGAAAGTCTCAAGGACCCGAATAATCATTGACCCGACGAGCTGACTGTCAACGCTTCCTGCCGCAGAGTCAAGGCACCACGGACGAATTACTTGATACCTTGTTCTAGCTCCGTCAGCTAATGCGGGAACCCTAGTGCGGTCCCAAAGAGCGTCCCGGGGGCGACATTGAGTTTCCGATAGGCCTCGGAGTCGCTCAAAGGTGCCGGCTTGAGCTCCGAGCTGCATTCGGTGAGGGGCAATTGGCGTGGTGGCCTGGGATCGACCCTGTATTTTACCCTTCCGCCGATGCCCTACAAGGAATCGATGGATGGAATCCACTCTCTCAGAGTTCGGAGGATGGTTCGGCGCTTGGAAGCTTATTCAAAGGTCGGCAAAAGGCTGCCCAATATGGAAAAGGACCCGCTGGGAGCGTCTGACGCAATCCCGACTAAGACTAGACCCAACGCAAATTAAACTTAGGTAGCAATGAAACATTCTCGCACTGACGGGAGGTTGAAGTAGGAACTTCCCAATACACTGGTAACCATTACACCACAATTGAGTCTAGCTCCCGCGTTAGTGTCGTTTCGAGGCGACTTGATTCGCGCAAGTTTAGGCTTCTTTGTCCAGGAAGATTGTCTACCGCCGACAAGACACAGACAATGGAATTCCTTGCTTAGTGCATCTTGATTTTTGGCTTGAGCAACAGACACAAAGGCTGGTGTTTGCCTCCGAAGCTCAACGACGGAGAACTGTGGAGGCTCTCCGAAGCTCAATTGTAGAAGTGCTCCGAAGATGAACTGTTCGTGCCCTCCGAAGTTCAGCTATGGTGTTCCTCCGAAGTATTTTATTGATGGAGTATGAGCAATAGGCAGAATGCGTGGATATATAAATAAAAGATCTTGAATCTTTAATTTAGAGATTGCGTCCGTTCTCTATGTGACCATATGCGCGTCACGCCAACACCGCAATATCAAGCCTGACTAGACGCTACTTCATTTAAAAAAGTCCATTCTAGATCTTCTGTACGCAATGCTGGCTCAAAGCGCTATCATCAATCCCATCGTCCCGAAACCGTTTGCCCTCTCTCGGAGCGATGGTTTCGCTCCCAGCCAATATGAAAAGCTAGGAGCAGAGCTTGTGCAATGCATGGCGGCATATAGCAAAGCCTTGGAGAAAGAGGGGCTTCCCGAGCCTTCTCTATCACCCAGCATCTCTTCCAAGACAGCTCTGAAGAGCAACAAGGCGCTGCAAGAAAAGGCACGAATTGCCGAGCTTGCACGCCAGATTCTGGCAACAACTTTGGACCCCGGAACAAGTTTGTTTCTCAGCTCTCTACAGGTACGACATATGTCCTTCTCACATTCACTGTCAGTTAGCATGCCTATATTTTGGCTGCTAACAAGACTTCCAGTTTCATTTCTGCGCATGCCTCAAAGTCGTCTTAGACCTGAAGGTGGGAGACAACATTCCGCAACACGGCCGCATATCGAAAAAGGAGTTGGCCGAGTCCCTATCTGTGGAAGAGAGCCTCCTGGCCCGCATCATGCGTGTCGTTATGACCAACTTTGTGTTCAACGAACCCGAGCCGGGTTACTACAGTCACACATCTATCTCGTGGGCGATGCAGGGCCCCGCCATGCACCACCTGCTTCTACATCGTCTGGGCGAGGGATTTCGATCCGCCAGTCGAGAGCCGGACGCTCTGCGCCAAAGTGGATTTCGAAACCCCAAGCCGGGTGACTCTTGCGGGTTCAACTTGGCCTTTGGTTATGAAGGCACTTATTGGGACTACATTGCCAACATTGACATTGAACGCGGTGACAATTTCAATCAGGCTATGAAAGCTGTCACCATCAACAGCTTGGGCGAAATTCCGAGGCTGTATCCGTGGCAAAGCTTGGTTGCCGACGGAGGCCTTATCGTTGACGTCGGCGGTGGCCTCGGGCAGGTCAGCCGAAAGATTTTGGAGGCCTTCCCTGATTCAGGCCTCCGCTGTGTGGTTCAGGACAAACACGCTGTGTCCTCTGATACGAGCGGTTCCAGAAACGATTTGGATTTGACTCTGCAGCAGCATGACTTCTTCAACACCCAACCGATCAAAGGTATGTTCACATTGTGGATCAGCTATAACACTGTAGAGCCGAGTTCTGACCGGTCTCCACATAGGTGCCGCGGTTTACCACCTTCGCCACATTCTTCATGATTGGCCTGACGACGCTTGTGTCGAAATCGTGCGACAGATTGTTCCAGCAATGGACGCGAAGCGCAGCCGCATCCTCATCTGCGATCAGATTGTTCAAGACCACTCACCATCTCTTGCATCTGTTCTTTACGACGTTGATATGATGTCCCTTTTCAATGGAAAAGAGCGCACGCTCTCGGAGTTCCGTCAGATATTTGAGAAGGCGGATCCGAGGCTTTACATTAAAGACGTGAAGCGGTCACAGGAATCCGCCACCACCATGATAGAGGTTAGAATCTCATCTGCACCCAGAGCGTGATGTTTGGTAGAGTCACTAGAGTACGTAGCTTGTCATCAAGGTTCTAAGGTCCATTTTGTGCCTTCCGGTATAGCTCTCTCATCTCGGTGACTATATGCTCTTCGGACTCGGAGGCATCGGAGTGGCCCTGGTTGAAACAAGAAGGACGCTCGGTTAGGACTTCGGCGCCTTGCGTCGGAGGAAGACTATATGCATGATGCTGAGTAGCTACCCTGCTCACCTTGGAAATGATCGCTGTCGATATATGTAGTTGGTAAGACAACAAAACCATGGGGGCTGGTCTGGAGGGAAACCTACCCCTCTTTCACACCCGGTGCGCCCAAGAGTTGTTCCATGCATCCTTTGGTGGCAGGCAGCAGCCTAGCGGTGACGTTTTGCTTTGAAATTATTGCATGCGTCTGGGACAGTTGAGTGAGATTGAGTGACTCCAAGACCCTGAGTGACCAACTAAGCCGATACCAAGTAACGCTAGCGTCGCTTGCGACGCCGATGGTGAGGGGTGGTCATATCACGTTGTGTAGCGAGCAGGTGAATCGTTCAAGGGGAGAGAATGGGCAGGCGTTGCGAAACGTGAGTATTCAAATCCATTGGTGAGCTTACATATCTGCCTTGTGAGCATGTTCAGCTGGCAAGGGATAAAGAGCAGTCTGGCAAAGGCACATCGCGATTCTTTCAACGAGATACATGTACTCAATCATGTTACACTATGAAGTACAAATGAGATATCTATACAAATAAAACACCCAGAACCTCTAGAACTCCATGTCATGATAATCATTAAGCTGGAAGAACACCTAGACTCTCAAAGCCAGGCCTCTTCCTTTTGCAACATCGTCAGCGTAACTGGCGCGTTGGCCGCGCCACGTAGATACTCGCCGAGTAGCACGCTCATTCCCTTGGACTCAGCTCGTGTCGCCCACTCATCCATCGCCAGTACCTCAAACTCACACCCAGTGTCGCGCTCAAGCGTGGCCCTGAGGTCCGTCAACGGAACTATCTCCTCGCCACTCTCGTAGAGATATGCGACCCGGCCGGGCCAAGAGTAGTCCTTGTAGACCTCATCGACGACTTGCATAGCTGCGCCCTCCACCGTGATGAAGTCAAGCCAACCGTTCCAGGAGCTAACGTCAGGCATTGCCTTGATGTCTCTCGAATAATGCAGCAGGTTGGAGATCAGGTCGCCGGCGGGTGCGCCCGCCCCCTTGATGGAAGAGGGACGGTGAATCCAGATAGGCAGGTCGCACTGGTCGCTGATTTTCTCGAGGTATCGCTCACTTGCCCACTTGGTCGCTATATATCCGCTCATGTTTCTGCTTGCAAGTGGCGGGTACGGCTTGACGGACTCAGCACCCCAAGTCTCTTGTCCCGTGAGTTGGACGATGCTAGCCGATGAGATGTAGTGGAAGGACACTCGGTGCGGCAAGCTGAGACGCACGAGCTTCTTCGTGGCCTCGAAGTTGACTGGCTTCAAGGTGGCGTAAGATTTCATGAAGGAAACATCAGCACCGTTGTGGATCACGGCGTGTGCTTTAGCGAAGATGTCGGAAAGTGTCTTCTCTGATAGACCAAAGCTCGGAGCTGCTAGATCTCCGTGGTGCAAGACTACCTTGGGCGAGCGGAAAATCTCGTCCTGGACATCTCGACGAACTGCGAGACAGTGGATCTTCTCGACGACGCTGTCTTCGAGCAGCCGTGTCAGAATTGCTCGGCCAAGGAAGCCCGTGGATCCCGTGAGCACCACGACGGTCGGGTTCCCGAAGTGGAATCGCTCACCACGCACACGAAGAAGGTCGGGAGAGATGCTGGTTTCCTTCTCCCAGTCTATCTCGGCGGTGGTAGTAGCTTGTGACGGTGGTGTCTCCGAGGAAGCGGATGAGAGGGAGGCGATAACGGCCGACATGCCTGCCAGCGTACCCGATTCAAACAGCTGGAACAGGGTGACCTTTGTCCCGAAAGAGCTCTCTATCAGCGCTCGTAACTGGACGAGCAGGATAGAGCTCCCGCCGACGTGGAAGAAATTGGACTCCTTTGTGATCTGGTATTGTGAGAGCACCTCGAGTGATATGAGCTGTGCCCAGAGCTGCAACAGCCGTGACTCAATGTCGTTGAGCTTATCATCACCATGACCCGCGGATTGGATTTCCAACTCTTGCGCCTTAGGCAGCGGGATGTTCTTTAGCGCAATCCTGTCGACCTTGCCAGAAGGATTCTTGGGGAACTGATCGAGAGGAATGATGGCTGCAGGACGCATGTATCCGGGTAAAGGAAGTCGAGCTAGAACGCGACTTAGGTCCTGAGAAGCTTGTGAACCGGCTGTGAGGGCAAATGCAATCAACGAGCTGGCGCCTGTGGCCTTGGGCTCCCGGGCGGCAACTACCACGTCAGAAATGCTGCCCTCGGCGGCTTGCATGATGCCCAACTCGATCTCACGAACGTCTATGCGCATGCCTCGAAGCTTGATTTGGGTGTCTCCTGCGATTCTTCCGCCAAGGATCAGCGTACCGTCGGTCGGATTGAGCTTGCCAGTGTCTCCAGTCACATGCAGGCGGTTCCAGCCACTCTGTGAGAACTCTGAAGAGGCCCAGACGTCTTGAGCGAAGCCACCACTATTAAGCTCGCGGTGGCTATATCCCGCGACAACGCCGGCACCGCCGACGGCAATCTCACCGAGAACTCCGGCGGGAACAACCTTGCGGTTGGCATCGAGGATGTAAACAGAGTAGTTTGGCCAAGTCTTGAACCCTTCCGCTTCAGTACTGGGAGGCGTGTCGAGGCGGTAGTCCACCACCCTGGTACTGCAGCAAAAGGTGATCTCCGTAGGGCCATAACAGTCAACTAGCTCCAGATCGGGATTGTCAACCTTGCGCAAGCTTTTGGTCAGGCTTTCCCTAACTGGCTCTCCACCGCTCAGCAACTTTCTCCAGGATGACTTGCCGAGCGCCATGGTATCTCCGTAATCGATCCAGCTGATGGCCTCGGATGGGGTGGCGGTGGTGAATGTGATGCCCTCTTTTGCGATGATGGAAGAGATGGCTTCCGGATCGCCGCGTAGTTCCCTCGGCACAACATGGACCGTACCTGCGTTGGAAAGGGCCAGGAAAATCTGGCTAAGAGACATGTCGAAGCTGTAAGAACTCTGGTGGAGTGATGTCTCTTGTCCCTCACGATAAGACACCATCTTCGTCAAGACTTCAACAGTGTTGCGGAATGACTCGTGCTTCATGACGATCCCCTTGGGTACACCTGTCGAGCCGCTGGTGTACATGAGAGCCGCAGCAAGGTCTGACTGGGCTGCGATGGGACCCGCCCGTTGGTTCAAGGCGGTGGCGAGGGCTTGCACATTGACGAGCTGCTCAGATGCAATGGTGTGTTCCAAGTGTTTGGCCTCAGGCTGTGTGCGATTGTTGACAAGAATAAGATCCGGTTGGCAATCTCGCACGACGGACGACAGCCGTTCCCAGCCAATGGTGATGTCTAGAGGTACGTATGTTCCCCCCAGACGAAGGATGGCCAGCATTGAGCAAATCCAATCCAAGCTGGGATCGAGGAGAACTCCAACTTTGCTATTGATGCCAATGGGGTGGTGACAATGCTTGCTCAAAGCGTTGCTGATGGTCCCGATCCTTCGTGACATTTCCCGGTAGGTGATACTGGTTGCCTGGCCGTCCTTGACAGCAATTCTGTCGCCGAAGCGCTCGATCATGTCGTCAATCCGATGTACCAAGGTAGCTGGCCACTTCGGCTTTTGGAAAGGTCCTACGGAAAACGAATCAGTCATCATGAAACGTCTGGCATGAATATTATTCACTAAACCTCACCTCGACCAAGTTCAATAGCGACCTTGATATCGTCTGAACGGTAGATAGGAGCAGCGCTCAATCGAGTTGCCGGGTTGCGAGAGACGGAGTTCGCAAGCTCCAAGTACATGCTCTTCATGTGTGCCATTTCTGACTCGCCATAGAAGACGGACTGGCCGCTGAGCATGATACGACACGCACCGCCAGGGTTTTCAATGATATCCAATGTCAGATCATACGCCACGTCGCCCTGCTTGAATGTCAAGATCTCGCTTTCGCAGTCGCAAAACTGGCGAGCATCCGATACTCCCGGGCGGTAGTTGACCATGGCCTGGAAGATTGGACTATGCGAGGTAGTTCCTGCGACGCCGAGCTCTTTGACGATGACATCGAATGGCACTACTGCGTGACTGAAGGCGTTCAGAGCCTTGGTGCGAACTAGCTTGAGCACGTTGGCAAAGGTGTGGCTTCGGTCGACTTTGAAGAGAAGGGGAAGAAGGTTCAGGTACATGCCGACACTCTCCATGGCCTCGGGGGTTTGTCGGTTTGCTGAGCTGACGCCGATACAAAGCTCATCAGCGTCGACCAGTCGAGCCAAGAGCGTGTAAAATACGGCAAGGTGGAAGTGGAAGGGCGAAACTTTGAGCATCTTGCAGGTTGACTGGATACTGGTCGAAGTTTCCTCGTCAAGGTAGAACTCAGTCGTGGTTGTCGAGTAGGCGGTCAGAGGCACGCGGGATTGTGCCTTAGCCAAGGGAAGAAGAGGAAGTACAGGAGGTGGTTGACCTCTGAACTCGTTGTGCCAGAAGGCAAGGTCGTCAGACCAGCGTCCAGAGTCGTAGTCAAATCGTTGCTGCTTGGAGAAGTCGGGGTGCTGCATGATGTCTCGTACGGGTGAGAGGTTTTGACCGTCGTAACCGAGTTGCAGTTCTCGCAGAACGACTTCAAGACTGACGCCATCCATGTTGATGTGGTGATAACCGATGAGGAGGCGGTACGATGTTGGCATCATCCTGAGCAGGATGATTCTCATGTTCTCACCCTGATCGAGCCGGTACTTGTGCTCAGCCAAAGCCTTATAAAACTGCTCGGCGTGGCCAATATCGATGATTTCATAGACCTCAAGGCTCAGGCATGACCCCGCGAGGACCTCTTGTACAACACCTTCCGAGTTCTTGCTGGCTGTGAACCTGGTACGAAGTGCCTCGTGTCGCTGACCCACAGATAAGACCGCTCTCTCGAGCTTCTGAATGTTCAACGGACCCCGAAGGTTGATGGCCATGGTGATGTTGAGAGCAGACGCAGGATTGTCCAGAAGATGTTGAAGGAACCAGAATCTTGACTGAGCAAAGGAGATGGGAACACGCTTGCTAACCTGGCTACCGGCGCTGGCAACTGCATTGTTCTGCGCGAGATATTTGCAGATGTCTGGTTCTGCAAGAGTACGGAACGCGTTGTGGTAAAGCTGTTGACATCCGGCCTCGGGCTTGTCGACATTGGACACCGGAGTTGACATGGAACTTGCCGGGGAAACAGGGACAGACACAATTGTGGATTTGTCAAACATGACGGAGTCGATACTAGATCGAACATCGGTGGTGGGTGACCAGATAGACTTGGCAGGTGTTGGAGGTGATGGCTGAGGCGGAATAGCAATGTCTTGTTTCGAAGTTACCTGCGTCCGGGTCTCTTCCTTCGGTGGCTGCTGTTTCGGCAAGTCGAACGAGATTGTAGGCTTGGTCTCCTTCTTCTCCGTCTTGTTCGATGGAACAGCAGGTAAACCAGTTTTGTTTACGGGCTTGGGCTTGAACGAATCGACCTTTGGTGCTGCCGCTGTCGCTTTCGGTGCCGTCTTCGGGGTTTCCTTCACCTCTGCCGGCGTCGCAATCGCGACCTTCTCTCGAGGCTTGGATAAGCCCGTTGCGTTCGCATCAAACTTGGGGATCAGGTCCTTCGACAGCAGCTTCTGGGCTTGGGCAATGATGTCGTCAACGGTAGCGCCGCTGAGAATTTTAAGCACTGGGACCTCAACTTGGAACTCTTTGATGAACCAGGAGCGGATATCGACCGCGACCAAAGAGTCGATGCCAAGATTGTCTGCCGTCAGATTACCCACAGCGCGGCCTTCCTCGACTTGCAGAGCGTCCTGCAACTTGGCTGCAAAGGCGTCTATCATGTCGAACCCCATTAGTTTCATTAAGTTACTTTAAGGAGTTCAATCATGATGGCGGTACTCACCGTAGATAATCTCGCGCACATCATCGGAGCTGACGGCCTCTTGCAGTAGAACCTTGGCTTGGACTCGGCGACGGCTCTTGCCAGAGTCCACTGCCTGTCCTTGATTCTGTGCTGTTCTCACGCAATGCTGGAACATGGGGTTGTTGAACCATGTCACATTCTTACCAAAGTCGTCGCTGTCGTCAATTGTCATCAAGCCTGTCGCGAGCTCGGGATTCTTGTCTCGATGGGCTTGCCCAGCGTAGACTGCCTCGGCAAAGAGAGTATGGAAGTCCTGCTCCGAGAGCCACTGGTTTCCTACCCTCTTCAGGTATTCCTGTTGGGCGAGTGTTAGCTCTCTCGTGACGTACCCGTTGCCAAAAATGGCACCGATGTGAACCGCGGACGCGTTGAGCCCTCGGCGTCTGCGTTGGGTTGCGAGACCAGACATGAACATGTTGGCCGCGGCATAGGCCGACTGCCCTGGGTTGCCGACGATCGATGCCATTGAGGAGAAGAAGACGAAGAAGTCTAGATCCGCATCATGAAAGATTTCTTCAAGGTGCAGGCTGCCTTGAATCTTGGGCTTGGTGACCTTCTCCACGCGCTCCATGTCAAGCTCGGAAAACATGGTGTCGTGCAAGACCATGGCGCCTTGGGCCACTCCGGCAATTGCTGGCATGGTTCTTTGAATAGTCTTGTGTGCATGTTGAACAGAATCACGGTCAATAACGTCGCTATTTGCAAAGCACAAGTCAGCCATGGACCGCGATCATCAACAAAACTGCGTAAAAGAGGAGACTTACACGGCAAGCAATTCGATTTCGACACCCTTCCCACGCATCTTAGACAAGAATCCCGCGTCGACCTTGGGATTTCTGCTGCTGATGGCAATGTGACGAGCGCCTTGGCGGACCATCCAGGCACAGAGCGAGAGACCGAGGCCACCGGTGAGGCCAACCAGCCAGTACGTCTTGTCGCTCTGGAAACGAACCTTAGTGTCTATGGGTTCCACAGACACAGGAACCGTGTTCGTCAAAGATTTCCAAGAGACGACAAACTCTGCAGGAGAGTCCGGGCCGGACACATCTGTAGGCGACAAGATAGCGAAGGCTGGCTCGGTTGGCCCGCGGATGTTCTTTGTCATCCTTCGCTTGTCCAAGACATAACTGGAAGCATCAGCCAGAACAGCTCGAATGTCTCTCGAACAGTCGCGCGTCGGTAAATGGCCGGCAGAGCTGGTGAGATCGGCCTTTCGGACGATGCGGCATTGGGCCGGTGGCAAGAAGGCGGAGATTGCCGTAGTGACGTTTCCGTCATCAGCCATGTCTATGATACAGTAGTTAGCTCCAGACGCGGTATCGGGCTTGATCAGGTGCTGAATTGCCAACTTGGACGTCCTGGGCCCGACATGAGTCCACTTCGTGTCGGTTTTGGATGTCAGACACAGGACGCTGGCCCCCTGATCAGCTGCCAACCCGTTGACCGACTCAGCCAAGTGATTCCGCGGCTCAATCAGAATAATCTGAGTGCCGGACAGGCTTTCTTTGCCCAAAGCCGCGCGTGCGATCAGGTCTGAGTAGAACATCTCGACAATCTCGGCCCCTTGGTCCTCTGAGCAGGGGATCCCGTAGAGAACCAACGACCTTGGAATGGAGACCTTGGACGCCAGGCTCGGAGCCAATGCCAGGACAGAGTCTCCAGTGCGAGTGTCCTTTCCTAGGACGGGGAAGAGGAAGCAGTCCTTGGTTGTGGCCACAGATCGGTTGATAGAGTAGGTGACATCCACGTCAACGAGATAATCTCGTGAGAACCATGATGGGTGGCTAGGTTGAGCATCAACTTCCATAAGCTCCCATGTTTTGCTGTCGCTTTGATGGCGAAGCTCAATCGTTGAAGTTTCGGTGTTGACCAGCTCTTTGACCGTGCCTCTTCCGGACTTGTAGCGATTGTTCATGTCGGTGTTGTGCTTAAAGCGGGGGACAAAGAGCTTTCCACTAGCGTCTAGGAACACCTCAGGCTCGTGAGAATGCAGGAGAGAGGATGCCATGTCGCCGGTCTCATCCCATGACCCTGCCACGTCAAACCGGAGCATCGCCTCGGCAATAGCATAGGGGCTGAGTATCGCTGTGGTGTCAAGGTCGAGAAACTGGAGTCGCAAGTGGAGCATCTCAAGCACAATCGTCCTTCCAAATCCGACAACCATTCTAGCGTAGGGGTCTCCCGCGCGGACGCCTCTAGTAACCCAAAGAACGTGCTTGGATTGCTGGAAGACTTCCTGGAAGCCACGAAGCTTGATCGCATCGATCGATTTCAACACGGGACCGTCTATATCGGCCAGACAAAGAACGCTGCCACCAACGTCTAGGTCGCCGTCCTGGAGACTATGCAGAGACTCAACGAACCGGATGGCACCGTAGTGCGGGAAGAGAAGTCTTTGCACCTCGAAAGCCAGCGCTGAGCTCTCAGACCCACCGCCAATGATCGTCAGTCGAGGGATGACAATGGCCTCTAAAGATTGGCTCAAGGGTTGTTTCAGGAACTCAACCTTGCTGTCGACGGCTTGCGCCACGATCACCGACAGGGGAACTGGGAGAGTGTCGTGATGTGGGACAACGGTCTCAACTCCGGAGAATCCAGTCTGCTTGAAAACAGTGTCCCATGCCTCAAGACCGATGCATGGAGACAAGACGCGACCGTCATCTGCTCCAAGCCACCATCCAGGAAGACCGCCAAAGAGAAGACCGAACCGCATCTGCTCGTTCTCGGTGATCTCAAGCAACAACAGATAGCCGCCCGGCTTGAGCAGCTTGCGGACGTTTACCATGGTCTCCGCCAGGTTGCGGGTGGCGTGGAGTACAAGAGATGCCACAATCAGGTCGTACGACTCTTCTTCGAAGCCCTGTGCCAAAGGATCCTTCTCTATATCCAAGACTCTGAAGTTCATCTTTGACTTGTATGAAGAAAAGACCCCGGAAGCCTTCTCGAAGAACCCGCCTGAGATGTCGGTGAAGTCGTATCTGGAGAACTGATCACCCACTTCCCTGAGTACGGCCTTTGTAGCACCGCCCGTTCCGGCGCCGATCTCAAGAACCTTCATGTGTGGATAACGGTGGGCAACCTGGCCAGCAAAAGTGGCCAAGTATGAAGTGTACCGGGGAAAGCCCTCGCCGAACTCGTAGAAGTTATTGAGCTTGTTGTCTTGAATCATGTGCTCGAGCATCGTGGTCTCCTTTCGGGCCACGGCTACAATATTGTCACCCACGGCATGCATGAGCCTCAGGTCGGCGCTCTCAGGATACTTCTCGAGAATCCCGTTGATAATATCCTCGGTGTCATGCTTCCACTCGTTTTTCGCGAAAGGGTTTGTACCTGTTGCAACACTGTTCAGAACGTAGTCATTGTACTCGAGCAATCGCTTGAAGTTCCATTCCAAGTTCTCGCGCTCGTGAGAGGGAAAGGCGTTGCCAAGTACGCGATGATAATAGTAAGCAACGCGCTCGAGTGCGAAGAAGAACTCGCCATCCAGGGGCGGGACGGACGTCGTTGCGATAGCGGTCTCGGCGTCAGGTTTGGCAACATTCCAGGACATCTCAGTGAAGATGTTAATGCCGTCGGACTGAGTGGGGTCAGAAAGTGGACGAGTCTGAAGACCTTCGAGCTGCAGAGCCTTGAAGGTCGCTCCACGAGGTGAGTAAATATTGATGTCACCTGTCACACTCTTGGCGGCACCCGTAAATGCAACCGAGTCGAACGGGACCTTGACAGGTTGACCGGCGAAATCAGCGCAGAGTGTCGGGTTAACAAGGATGCGTTCAAATCGCGTAGGAACGTAGACGGAGCGGAGCATGGTATCTCCAGGGTACGAGTAAGCCATCATGATAGACTGAATGCCCGAGTCCAGCGTGGCTGGGTGAACCAACAACGGCGGTTGAGCGTTGATGTCGACTGTCGAGGCCGGGTTCTGGATGAGACCTTCGGCATAGCCAAGCCGGCGTCTCAGTCCCCGGAGGGCGCGGAAAGGTCCAGAGTAACCGAAACCGAGGCCATCGAGGTTGTTGTAGAATCGCTCTTCTTCGACATCTAACAGCAAGAACTCGTCGTCATCGTGCGCCTTCGGCGGCAAGAGATTGGCGTCACTTTCGCCCAGAACGACAATAACTCGGCAGCTCGCATGGGTGTTCATGGCCAGAGTGTCATTGCTGGACGTTGAGTGGAACCCAAATCGGGCGCTGATGGTGTTGTCCGATCTGGTGATTTCGCCCAATTCAATCGTCGCATCGACACCGGTGCTGTCATCGTCCTCGAACACCATCGCATGCCCGATGTCAAAGTCGCGGAGCTCAATGCACTGAACAGAGTCATCGCCTGAGAAAGCACACATGCAGGCTTCTATACAAGCCGAAACGTACGCAGCCGCGGGGAACACGATCTGACTCTGGACTTGGTGGCCTTCGAGCCACTCGATTTCGCTGCGCTTGATGACGTTGCGCCATCGCATGCGGCCAGGTACGCCGTCTAGGATCTGCCGGCCAAGAAGCTCATGTGGACGGTTCTTATTCGTCCTGAAGGCTTTTGAGAGCCGCGACTCTTGCCACAGTGTCCGACTGTGGTCCCAAGGATAGGTGGGAAGGCCCTTTGCGACGGTGAAGGTCGGTTTGTCGGCCAGCTCACCGGAACAGAAAGTTTCGTATGCATTGAAGTCGACGACGCCCTCTCCAAACATCTGCCAAATGTAACCGAGACTCTTGGAGACGCTTTCAGTGCCGTTCTTCCCGCGCTCCAAGAGTCCCGTATAAGCCAACGGTGACTCTCCAGTGTATTCTTGCACTACACGAGACAATAATTTAGTCACAAGACTGACCTGGAGTGATAGGAGAATGACTTACCAGTTTGCTTAACAGGTCCTTGAAGCGCCGGATGTGGTCCGACCTCGATTCCGAGATTGAACATTCCGTCCATTGTGTTGCCCAAGTATAGCACCTCCAAGGCCTCAGCAAACCTTACCGGTTCAACGAGGTTGGAAGCCCAGTACGAACTGCCAAGGCTCACATGCGAAGGAATTTCGGAAATCTCGCATGTAAAAACGGACGACACCCAGCGACAGCCGCTGGTGGGACGCAAAATATTGATCCCACACTCCTCTAGCGAGCGCTTGTATGGCTCGGCCACGACCTTCATGTGATGAGAATGATAAGCACGGTCCACCTTGAGCAGGCGATTGAACTTCTTCTCATCTTCGAGGACGATCTGTATCTCCTCGATGGCATCGGCGTCACCTGACAACGTGACACTGGCTGGGGAGTTGCTCGCAGCCACACATGCTCGCCCCTCGAAGGCAGGCAGCGAGCACAGCTCTTGTGCATCCTCAAACGTCGTCCCCGCGGCTATCATGGCTCCTTTCGTAGTCACCAACTGGAGGTGAAGACCTCGGTAGTAGGCGATTCGGACCGCGTCAGTGGCTGAAAGGTAGCCGGCGGCGTATGCTGCACCAATCTCGCCAGAAGAGTGACCAACTACTGCAGAGAATTGGATTCCAGCAACCCTCAGCAGGTCAACAAGAATGATCTGAACGGCCGTGCAAAGAGGTTGAGCCAGAGATGAGTTGGCCACCATCGAGGATTCTTTCGGCGCTAGGAGTTGATCGCGCAGCGTCCATGAAGGTCGGTCGCGCGGTGGCAGCGATTGGAGGCTGTGATCGAGGCGTTTGATGATGTTCGCAACGGCGGGAGAGTCTTCAATCAACTCAGCCGCCATCCGCGGCCACTGCGCGCCCTGGCCGGTAAACACGCCAAATACCCGAATGCCGGTATCGGACGACTTGTTGGCGGAAGAGACAGCGGAGGACTGGATCGAAGCATCCAGCTTATCGATGAGATCTTGAGTGTCTTTGGCTGCGGGCACGACAGTGCGGGACCCCAGGGTTGAACGACGGTTACACAGCGTCCAGGCCAGATCGCGCATATTGATCCCGGTACTGCCGGTGGATTGCTGGTTCTTCAAAAAGCTCCTGAGGCGCTCGATCATGGAAGTAAGGACCGTGTCAGAAGCAGCTGATAGGAGACAAGGGGCAAAGGAGCGAGGGCTTGGTACCGACGTCCTCTTGGCTACGTAGGCATCCGCACATTCGACGATGGCGTGGGCATTCGCGCCTCCGAAGCCGAAGCTGTTGACACTGACTCTGCGCGTGCCGTTTCCAGGCAGTCTCGGCCACGGTTGGGCGGCGGTCAGTATCTTCAGATTTGAGTAATAGGGCTCAATCTTGGGGTTCAGGCTGTTGAAAAGACGATTTGGTGGCAGAGTGCCTGATTGCAGTGCTTGCGAGGCCTTGATAATGGCCGCCAGACCGGCCGTTCCTTCGGTGTGACCAATGACGGTCTTGATAGAGCCAACAAAAAGAGTGTCATGTGTGTTTGTAGACTTGGGCTTTACGTCGTTGCCAAAGAAAGCGTCGCTAATTGCCGCAGCTTCAATAGGATCGCCGGCCGGAGTACCTAATCTAGTCAGTGATCGTGTTGCAAACAGCACCAGCGGCATCATCATTAACTCACCGGTACCATGAGCCTCAAAGAACTGAGGTCGATCGCTTGGTTTACTTAAATCAAGACCTGCCCTGGCATAGGTGGATCTAATCAATGATGATTGTGCTTTGGAGCTGGGCATGGTGATACCGGGGGTTTTGCCGTCTTGATTAATGCCGGTTTCGCGGATGATGCACTCAATATCATCACCATCAGCCAGAGCCTGGCTCAAAGTCTTGAGAACCACAGCGGCAATACCCTCACCACGGGCATAGCCGTCAGCTTCCGCATCCCACATGCGGCTTCGTCCCGCTGGGGAGAGCATCTGAAGTTTACTCTCTGCGATGTATTGTTCTGGGCCTAGAATGAGGTTTGACCCGGCGGCCTTTTCACATTAGCATATGCCTTACTAACAATTTTATCCTGCGCATGTGATGTTTAAGCCTGTACTTACCACGGCAACTCTGGATTGTCCCGAACGAAGGACCTGCACAGCTTGGTGCAGAGCAATCAAGCTCGATGAGCAAGCTGTGTCAATCGTCATGGACGGGCCGTGCCAGTCAAAGAAATAAGACAGGCGGTTGCTCAGAATACTTCGTGCTGTGCCTGTGGCAAAATACGTGGGGTACTTCTCGATATCACGCGCCAGCATCTCGGTGAAGTCGGCGCTCATCACGCCAACATAGACAGCCGTGTCGGAACCTTGCAGTCGCTTTACAGACAGTCCGGCCGACTCC
The DNA here is from genome assembly GCA_027406005.1 of Colletotrichum horii. Lineage (NCBI taxonomy): Eukaryota > Fungi > Ascomycota > Sordariomycetes > Glomerellales > Glomerellaceae > Colletotrichum > Colletotrichum horii. Next base: position 1,466,136 of record JANVYB010000001.1, on the reverse strand, counting down.
AGTGCCTCATACACAGTTTCCATGAGCAGACGCTGCTGTGGATCAATCGAGCTTGCCTCGATGGCTTTGATCCCAAAGAACTGCGCGTCGAAGGTGCGCAAATCCTCGTCGAGGAGGTATGAGTGTCGTACGTTGCTGGTTCCATGATGGGAGTTTTGGGGATGATAGAAGCCGTCGGCACTAAATCGATCGTCTGGAATTTCCTTCAACAAGTCTCGGGGGTTCTCCAGCAGCTCCCATAGCTTCGAGGGGCTGTCGCAGCTTCCGGGAAAGCGGCAGCCAGTGCCAATAATGGCGATCGGCTCGTTCTGGGTCTTCATGTTGAGCGTTTGAGACTTGTTGAAAATGACGGCAAAAGAGCTCGACTAGCTTCAGACTAACGAACGTCATTTTCAAGAGTCTTCTTTTAAAGATAGGCTCAGTACCCAAGCAGACCGGTGTCTACACGAACCGTTCCATTACGTCTGCAATGCTGCGACAAAAGCTCGCCGGTCCGAACTCCGATGGCAAGAAGCTCTGTACCTTGCATTGGAACAAACTAACTTCCACCGCGACTGACTTCCGCACCAATGTTCCAGGTGTCCGGTCTTCCAATCCAGCCTCAGAATGACTCAGCTACGGCTGCAGTTGCTGCCCCACCTTTGTTCGCCGAACCAGGGAGTTGACGCCGATTTTGAGTCGGCGCCCAAACGCCGAGCCCAAAGTCCAGCTACGAGGGCCAGTTCAACGTGGCGTACCCAGCCACAACCTCTCTCGGCAGAGTAAGAGCCCTGCTGAACTTTCGGGCATCTTTTGTTTGCGAAAGGCGTGAAATGCTGACATCCGTTTCTTCTGGGAACAGCCGTCTCGAACAAGCATGGAGGGTCAACACAGAAGATAGAGAGTATATGTCTCATTATTCTTCCCTATCATAGGATACCAAATATATTTGCCTTGCGAAGTGATTACCATACCGTCTCCTTTACAAGACATCCGAGAAGTTCCTAAAAGTAAATCCTTGATCACGAAAGAAAACAATCATTCGTTAGCAGGCATGTCACTGGTCTTGGAGGCTAACGCGAAGGATATTTGCAGTCAACGTATTTGATTGCGAAACTGTGTCAATAATGACTCTTGACAATGACAATTTGATCCTATCTCAATGATGCTATAGACTTTGATATGGTGGGTGAGGATATCTGTTCTTCCAGCGCTTTAGTTACTGGGGAGATCGAGACTTGAACAATATCTCAACCGAATTGTCAGGTGCGTACGACCCGTTGACCAAGGGACTGCTCTTCAGAGGTGCTATTTTGCTCAGACGAATGTCATAGTTCATGACAACATGAGCAATGACGATCTTAAGCGTGCTGGTTGCGAAGAAGCGACCGGGGCAGGCCTGCGTTCCATCGCCCCAGCCCGGTGAGTTCGAGCTGGTGGTCACAAAGTGATAGCGGTTGTCGTTTCCAGACATCTCGCGCAGACGATAGAAACGGTCCATATCAAACTTGTCAGGATTATCCCAGAGCTCGGGGGACCTGTTGATTTCCTGCGCATCAACAACCGCCATTACGCCAGGCGGAATCGTTGAGCCGTCGGAAAGTTGGAATGGCTCTTTGACGTAACGCTGAAGGGTGACTGCGAACAAAATTGATTACTTCAAATATCCCAAAACACCAGAAAATTGCGACGATGACAGTGGAGGATTTTCAGGGTCGGGATGACAACTTACAGCGAGTGATTGGATGCAGTCGGAAAGACTCGCGGAGGAAGCTGTCCATCCGCTTCAGTTCCTGGAGGTGGGTCCTTGGGAGCTGGCCGTCAACCATAACCTCCTTTAGCTCTTGACGCAAGACATCGGCTGCCTCAGGATGCTGCGCCAGCTCCCATAACGCGTGATACAGTGCAGAAGCGGTCGTTGGGGTAGAGGTGTAGCTGACTTGGATGTAGTCTGTGACGAGTTGCTTGATCGTTGCCGCAGCTTCGGTGTACCGTGACAGCAGGAATTGCGTGAAGGGAAGATCTTCGTCCGGCTTAGGTACGAGAAGTTTGCGCTTGTCCTTAGTTTCCTTAAACGTCTTGATGTCCTCGTCGAGCTTGGGCTTCAACAATCGCTTCATGTCCCAGTAGTTCTTGGTGACGGGCAGGAAGTACAAAGGACGCAAGAGCGGTCTCAGGATGCCTGGTGTAGCATTCAAGAGCGTCACTGCCATGTAAACGAAGAGAGGAGAGTAGATAACAGCTTTGACCCAGCGCTGGTTGCGCCCAAGATCCCTGCCGACAAAAAAGCAAGCATTGATTTTGGCGATGATCTCCAAAGACGTCATCAGGAGGTTGAAGCCCTTCTCCTCGGGACAGTGACCGATAATTGTGTCAAAGGTCATCTTGGCGTCTTGCTGGCGGTTGAGGACGCGTGCGGGCAGGGAGCGGGTTAGCTCGGCAGTGATTGTCTTGACGAGTTCGTGTGTCTCGCCGCCGACAAGACTCCAATCCCCGGAGTTGCACACGTGCTGAAAATTCATGATAGACGCTGTTTGCTCCGGAACTCTTTTGAACTCATCCCAGCTACTGGTAGGGTAGATGACGAATCTGTATCGTTTGTTGATGGCCATGAAAGGCTTGTCGGGATACTATGATGTGGCGCTTAGTTAGAAGTCCGCTCTGCAGCCAGGCGAAATTCAATGCCGTCTCACCAATTTCTTTCCTTCCGCAATGATGGTGTCGAAATGATAATCATTTCTTTTGACGATAGGAAGACCATGATCGGGCTCTCGATGCCGTCGACGCCATGTTGCGCGATATAGACTATACAAGACAAGACTCAGGACCGTGCCAAAGAGGAACATACGAGGAAAGGCTGAATAGAGGACAGTTCTGGCGATGAATTTGAACATTTGCCATCTGGACAGCCTGAGGGGCGCCAGACTTTGGCGCAGAACCAGGTATGGTTCAATGATCTTGGATTCAATTGAAAATGACATATTGGGTGCGTTTGATTTCTGTCTCGGTGTCAACGAGGAGCTAGGTTAGAGGGGAGGAAGGCGAGGTCTTCACATGGCTGAAAAGCACAGCGGCGATGCGAATATCAAAGCTCTCTTCTGGCTTCGGAGGTGGACATAGCTTGTAGCTCAGGATGGCTTCACCACGCTTGTCGGCTGCGGCATCCATGCAGCGTTGCCTTTGCTATCGGCCTCGGCAGCCCGCACACCGAGATCGCACCCCGATTCGCTGGATTGTGCGCCAAAGTCGGGATCTAACCTGGCAACGTGATTGTAATGGGGTGATCCCTGACACGTCCGAACAGGTGGGCAGGGTGGAGACGAGGGGAAGTGGTCCAACTCTAAATCCTCATCCACCAGATATGACTCGGTCATGTCACGACAATAGACGAGGCCAACGCAAGGTCATTGGCTCGTTCATATCCTCACAATCAATCAAGGCTGGGTACATATGGGTAGCGAGTCAGGGTCCAGAAACAGAATCAGCATCACTGAACAATGGAATGGATGATAGAAGCTATCTTCGTTAATTCCTATCCAGAAAACCCCCATTGCTAACTGCCTACGTTTTCAGTGTGATGACTGGTGTCGAACGGGACCACGCTCATGCAATTGGTTTACTTGATTCATACTGATGATTGTATAAATGGAGAAATGTACCCTTTGATGACAATGTCGGAGGAAGTGGGTTCTGGGAATCGACATCATGATTTCACCTCGAAATCCCACAGAATAAGAGGTTTGGATGCAGCTTTCTTTTTTTGGGATATTTGTCCTCTCAGCCAACAAATTCCACGCGTACCTTAGTAAAGTATCCATGAATGATACACTTGTCGCCTCCGAACCAAAGCGGAAGTATTCGAGTGATCCGCCATAGACCATTCATTCTCCTAAAGTCCTTCCTAGTACTTCCTTCTAACCAGCAGGTTAACAGTGGGGGCAGGTCTGCTAGTATTATCATTGTAGAGATTCGGCAGTCTCTCTGTGCCGCCATGCTCGTACTTGAATTCGTACTGCGTCATAAAGTTGACCAGGAAGAACTTCATTACAATGGCGCTGAGAAAGCGACCCGGACATGCGTGTATCCCGGCGCCGAAGCCCAGCGCGCTATCCGAAACCGAAGCGTAATGGAAGCGATTAGGATCGACGGTCTCGCGGAGGCGCAAGAACCTGTAACCGTCGAATTTGTCTGGGTCAGGATAGTTATCAGCGTCGTAATGAGCGCCGTCGGAATGAAACATGATAGTCGTGCCCGCTGGGAGGTGGAAGCCATCCTTGAACGTATACGGTTTCAGTGTGTAGCGTTGGGTAGAAACTAGAGAAATCGGGGTCAGCAAACATTTTGCTTCATGACGTCGATTCACCTCTTGGGAGAACAAAACTCACCAAAGCCTATGGGGTTCAATCGGGCACTCTCTTTCATGAAACTGTCCAGCTTTCGCATCATAGCCACATGCTGCAGCGTCCATTGACCGTTGTTAGCCTGGACTTTGGCTAGTGTTTCTGTTACTTCCAGCAAGATGTCGTCGTGGTACTCGGGATGCGCAATCCAATCGTAGACAAATGAGTTGAGTGTCCCCGAGGTAGTGTGTATGGCGGTCAAAGATAGGAACAGTTGTGATTCAGTGATTCCGTACAGTGATCGATCCTTCTGATTACTCTTCATGAGCCAGAAGACGACGTCTCTGTAAACTTCAGACGGATCCCGGAAATTGTCCGTGTTCGACATTGCCTCGCGCCGCTCTTTATACAGAGGCCGGAGCAGGTCAATTGACTGTTTCCTGATCCGTCTCAAGTCCTTTTGAATCGACTCTGACCAGGGAGCCAGCCATCTCCAACGTGGCGTGTACTTGTCTTTGATGGCTTGGGCAGCTCCAAACGCAACAAAGGTCGTCTCAACGACGATTTGTTGCCAAGCTGGATTCCGGCACAGCGGAGCTCCAACAAGAGCGACGGAAGCTACACGGGCCACGAAGCTGCATACGAGTTCGTAAGCCGACACCTTCTTCCACTCGAAGGAGACGTTTTCGCTGAGATGCTGGGCAGCTTCGTTCCAGAGATCTGTCACTAGAGGACCTGCGAAGCCGATCAGCATGCAACGCAGGGAAGATAGGAAAGATCTAACAGACGACTCACCCAAGTTTCTATTGAGATCGACCCTGATTACATGCGCCGCAGCTTCCGTCTGTCGCGGAGCTCGACTGTAGTTCAACAGGAAGGACTTCTCCGAGTATGCCTCGAAGCTAAAGAGGTCTGTCGGAGCCTTCTTGACTTCTTCCAAGTACTTCGTTGGTAGGAGCACTTGGGAGCCCAATTCTCCAACGGGGTGGCGGATCTGGAAAGGAATGCCTTGGCGCAAGTACTTTTCGTAGCCTTGTCGAAGAAGACTCCGAGTCTCATTCATGTATCTCTCGACACTGTTCGATCCGTCAAACCGTAGCAACGGAATGTGTCGCAACTGATCCGCAGTCGCAGGTTCAACGTCGTTGCCGAATGGCCAGACATTGTAAAAATGCAAAAAGTAGACCAGAGTTACCCCAATGCTCCCGCCTAACAACAGGAAGACTGTTTTTGCAGTTAAAAGCTCATACCCAAGTAGTTGCAACATGGTGTCGATCCTGGAGGTAGATGTTGTCGATTTCGCACGTGGGGATGAAAATGGTAATGCGTGCAGCAGATGTGCGGCGGTTGATGAGAATAAGGGTTATATCATCTTACTCCTTGTAGCCAGATGTCCCCTGCATGTTCGGCGATCGGTGGTCACTTCGGAGACGCTAATCCTTACTCACAAACTTTGTTTTGGCGACGCAGCCGAGAGTCAAAAGCCTATTCCCAGCCTATGGGGAATGTGGAATTGCCATGTAAGCCTCATGCTACTGGGTGAGTCAGCACGGCTCAAGATATGGTCTTCTGTTATAGACTCCAACCGGTGTACCATCCCACGTCATCCACGGACTTACGAGGCAATCCTGAGGGTCGACTGAGCGTGCTAATCTTGTACTGGATCTGCATTTTGTGGTCATTGAGCTACTATATCTGGCCATAGACTTAAGGATGAAGAAAAGCCACGATTGCCAACTAATAATTAGGATTCGTCCAAAGTTACAATCAGCTTCTGGCCGGAGACCTCCTTATTCTTCAACATCTCAACGCCTTCCAGTATTCCCTCAAACTTGCCGTCCAGTTCCTTGAGTGGATGAGGTCTCAAATTTCCTTGATCCAGCAATATCTGCAGGTCTTTGTACCAGCGAATCCCGAAAGCTCTGAGTTCCGGGTCCTCGTCTCTCTCGTAGCCGTAATCCAAGTCCAGACGATGACCCAAGATGGCCATTCCCATGACAAAGAATATCTTAACGGCCCTCCGTTCGAGAGCGTAGTCTGGATACATCTCGAGGCAGGCATAGCGGCCGCCTGCTCGTCCCATGGCTTCGTAGCACAAAGCAACACTTTTAAGGTCCGTGAAAGGGTCGATGATGTAGGACAGCGTGTCGCGAGTGTACAACTTGATCTTCTTGCCGCAGTCCGGGTCGTTGTAATCGAAAACTTCCTCTGCACCGTACTTTTTGACCAGGTTGAAGTTCCTCGGGGAACAGGTAGCAAGGGGAATGTGGCCTATCCTATTCGGATTCAACGTCATTAGTATCAGGGGTACCCTAACAAGCGACACCAAATGGGGGCTCGCCCCAGCTCGAATTTAACTCACAAACGAATGAGCTGCAAGGCCATTGTTCCGACCGACGAGCTGGCCCCATGAACCAGCACCATGCGGGGCTTCTCGGCTGGCTGCATGGGGGTCCCCGGCAACATCAAACCCTTGTAAATTGCCATCCCCAGTGTACTAAGCCCCGTCGTGCTGAGACCTACAGCCTGTCGGAATGACATGTTTGGCGGAAGCTTGAGCGTAAATTCGGACTCGGATACGGTGTACTGGGTGAAAGTCCCGGACTCTGGCCGACTCGGATTGGATCCGTGGACAGCTCCGCACACCCTGTCGCCGACTCTGAAGGCCGTAACGTCGGATCCCAATCCAACCACGATTCCAGCGAAGTCACAACCGTCGACTGCGCCAGGGCAAGGGAATCGTTCGTACATTTTGTGGTCGCATGGGTTGATGGCCACAGCCTTCACCTGCACCAAGAGCTCGTTAGGTCTAGGCTGCGGCATGGGCACATTTTGGTCGATCCGTAAGCAACCGTCGTCGCCTTGAACGACAGCAGTTCGCGTGTTAGGGATATGCATTGTGAGTTGAAGGTGAACAATGGGAGACAATTCGAGAGCGATGGATGTGTTATTGGGTGGTCGGTCACAGATCTACGGGGGCCTGGTTATATGCTATCTAGTCACCCTTTGTGTTCCGAGGTCATTTGTATATTTCGGACATCGAAAAGTCAATTGGAACCCACCAGCCCCGAGAGGGGACTGTAGCTGGAGTAGATAGCCATAAAGTATGCCTGCGAAATCTTCCACATACCCTCCTCCACCGCTTCACACCAGTTATCCGAGCGCGCAGCATTCATCTACACATTCACAAAAGGATTACTCGACTACTCCGCCTGACGGCCCTTCTACATCTTTTCGAATAGCCACTTCGGGAAAATGATGGTAGCTGCTAATACTCTCCTGATTTCACTTCTCGTTTCCCCTGCTTGGGGCAAAGTATGGCTGGAGCCATGGCCTCTACATTGGAAAAGTCCAAACATGGCTGGCCTTGCCGTGAAAGAGCAGCAGGTACCTTTAACCGACAACATTGAGGCGTCGGGCTGTCAAATCAGCAATTTGACAGCCTACGATATGGCCAAGGGCAGGAAGCTGGTCGATTTCGCTAGGGGCGCCACCGAGAACATAGAAATGCCTAAGATTCGTCCACTCAACTCAACCGCCGGTGAGCAGTGGGCCTTTGATGGCGTCTCTGAGGATGGCATGCAGTCGTTCATCTTTGGATTCTACCGCGACCCGAACTACTCGATCCTAGGCGCTGGCAACTTTCGCCTGTCGCTTGAGTTTGGGTTTTCTGACGGCACCCGGTTTTCCGAGCTCTACTACGCCGAGCGAACTGTCATGGAAACCTGTCCACAAGGTGTCAGAGGGGTGTGGTACAGTGAGAAGGATGGATACCAGTTCTCTTTCCTCGTGAACTCAGACATGAGCGAGGCTATCATCACTCTTCACTCCGACACGGTAAAGGGAACGATCATCACGAAATCTAAGGCGATGCCTATTGCTGCTGACGGCCACGTCTGGCCAAATGAGAACGCAACGACGGAGCCAGTTCGACACTTGCACTGGTCGCAACCAATTCCCGCAGGCACCTTGGACTTCGATGTCGAGATCAAAGGCAAGAGGGTGACTTGGAGTGGTATCGGTGGCCATGAGAGATTCTGGTCCGCTTTCAGCTGGTTTACATGCTTGAAGAACCTGCAAGGTGTGCGAGCAATGCTCGGCCCCTACGTTCTCAGCTTCTTCCGCTTTGAGTCAAATCTGGACCAGGGCCACGTCCACCAATCCGCGGCCCTCTTCAGAGATGGTGTTCCCGTCTTTCGTTCGACATCCCCAACTCCGTCCGACACGGAAGATTACGTACTTGCCAGCAAGACGTACGGTGGCGCGGTTACGGGCACACTCAAGGACAAGGTGACCGGTTTCCAGCTTGAGCTTGTCTCCCCGAGCAATAGACGCCACTACACATTCTTCGTGGAGCATGCAAGCTTGGCGTTTGAGTACATTCTTGGCGAGGGTGTTGGTGGTAGTGGTTTCTCGGGAAAGGCAAGGGGTGGGCATGTTGGGATGGATCAATACGAGGGCGTCTCGATGAGCGAGGCATTGACATTCCCCAAGAACTCACCGCTCTTCCAGAGCAACTATGTCGAGTAGACACCCGTTTTCCAAAGTTGACTTGACTTTCAAGATGGATACTTTACCACCAAGCAGGAGGGTGGAGTCATATTTGTTACATCTTTAGGTATGCGCTAAGAGGGGACGGGAAGACTTAGTGTTTGAGCGGCAAGGTATTAGCTACCAATTGGATACGTTCCTCTGCAAATCTCGCCTACTGGTTCTTTACGATTTTCGTCTGTTCTTGTTGTGTCCTTGGTGAGCGAAGGAGGGGCCAATCGAAGCAAAAGGTCACTTGCGAGTAAATTTCAATCTACAGGCTGTTGTCATCCAAATGGCACCAATAGTAGGACGCTTATGCATCCGCCGACCGAATAGGATGCCCCATTTCACGCAATTTTCCTTCTGATGGCAGACGAGCCTCTGCAGCAGTGAATAGGTGCCGTGTGACTTTTGAACCAGAATCCAGTCGGACTCGTTCCCCGCAGATTGTCGGAGCTATGTCGAAACTTTGGGCATCGGGAACTAAGATAACAATGTAGCATCCCCGACTCCGAATGTGGGCACCTCGGGACATCATCAAAGTTTATTCTTCGTCATAGCTCCCAAGCTTCATTTGCTGTGGCAAGCCATATCTACATTCCCTTTACTAGGAGATGCGGCGACACATTTCGCTCTGCTTCGGCCAAGTTCTTTCCAATCACGGTGGACTGCGGCAATCCGATTCCCGCTGATATCAGTGAGAAGACCAACTTTCCTGACAGTTGTTTTCATTTTTCATACTAATGCCAATGATTTAGGCTACTTTACCTTGAAACAAGAAACCATCATCGACGACTGCTCAATCAAGGATTACGACTACTGCAAAAATGCACAAACTGTTCCTAACCAGCACGTTTTTCGACTTCGAGACTGTTAGAATTCTCGGCACTACAGTCTATGGCGGTGCTGAAACGGCCGAGGTTCTCGAGGCAGTGGGCGAAATCAAAGCCAACGATCCTATATCATGGGAAAAGGCGTGGGCCAAACAGGCGGCGCGAGCTGAAGTTTTAGCCAAAGAGGCCTGCGCGCACGGCGACAAAGATGCCGCCAGGAGGGCATACCTACGAGCTGCCAACTACACCCGTGCCAGCGGCTACATGTACGTTTCTTCCCCGCCCGCCAATGGCGACATGGCCATGATTCAGCATCCATGTGCGTTGTCTGTGTCGGAGCGGATGGGCAGTCTCTTCCGCAAGGCCATTGACCTTATGGACTGCCCGGTACAATTGCTTTCTATCCCCTACGAGGGCCACCAACTACCAGGATACCTCTATCTGCCGCCTGAGGGTTGTCGTATCCCTGGCCGAAAGATCCCAATCTTGGTGAACTTCGGAGGAGCGGATTCCTGCCAGGAAGAGCTGTTCTTTATGTACCCTTCCTCTGGTTACCGGCAAGGATACGCCGTTCTCACGTTTGATGGGCCTGGCCAGGGTGTCATGCTTCGTCGCCACGGCCTCGTCATGAGACCAAACTGGGAGACTGTTTCGGAGCGAGTTATTGATCATCTCGTCGACTTTTCCGCCAAGAATCCTAACCTTGAGCTCGACGTCGACAGCATCGCTGTCGCTGGTGCGTCTATGGGAGGCTACTATGCTCTTCGCGCTGCTGCTGATCCCAGGGTCAAAGCTTGCGTCTCAATCGTAAGTTCCGTCAAAGAGTCAAGATTTCATGTTCACTGTGCTTACACAATTCTTTCTCCTTTTCAGGACCCATTCTTCGACATGTGGGACTTTGGCACCGCCCACGTATCTCGCTTGTTCTTGTCAGCCTGGATGAATGGATGGATGAGCAGGGATGTCATAGACACGCTGATGAATACGCTGAAGACGTTCTCATTCCAACTCAAGTGGGAGATCTCCGTCGCAGGGACCTTTTTTGGGCTCTCGTCGCCTTCAGACATCCTGCTTCACATGAAGAAGTTCTCGCTCGCTGGTTCACAACAGAAGGATGGTGTCGACTATCTGACGCGGGTGGTCTGTCCTGTTCTCGTGTCTGGTAGCGGCAACTCGCTCTATTTGGATGTGGACGAGCACACCAAGCGATGCTATGACGGCCTGGTCAATGTTCCTCTCGAGAACAAGGAAATGTGGGTGCCCGCCAGCCCGGGCCAAGGGAGTCTCCAGGCAAAGATGGGAGCAGTGGCCTTGTGTGGCCAAAGAAGTTTACAATTTCTTGATCGTGCTCTTGGTATCGATAGGCCGCCGGTCTTCTTGTAGTATATCCTCATCAAATCACAATCTCTCAAAAAGAAGTCAATTGTTATCGAACACAGCCACATTCATTCCCATCCCTGTTAGCGATTGAACCTCATGTTTGACGTACGCGAACCTAATGAGAGAGATCTGGATATTTAGCACTATGGAAGAAGCCATGAATCTTGCTTAAAGTCGATGTGTTGCCTCCTAGGAAACAATTGGTCATCATGAATATTGTCACATCCTACCTTAAGAATGCGGTCGACTAGACACCACGCTCATGCAAGCAACCGTCACCTTGATCCAAAATACAGCACAAGCATGCACAGGATTGGTGTAAAAGTCAATCAGAAGTCTATTCTAAACACTAGCACATGCTTAAGACATGCGAAAGTGCCAGGTTGAAAGGTCAAACGACTGATCATACATGCGAGATAGTCTATACCTCGCTATTAGAAGATGTTTGGCTAGGCTTTTCCTCTTTCAGACCAAATTCCTCTGTTGTTTGTTCGGTGCGACACTCCAGATCCTTCTCAATCAAAGACGCAATGACGCCAAGACCTGCGATCGCGATGAGTACCTGCCAGACGCGCTGTAGGCTCACCTCGTACAGGCCGATGATTTCGTTCTGCACCGCGTCAGGGAAGGAATGGACAAAGTCTCGCGACGCCTGTTGATACGCTTGGCCAAGCCCCAAGCTTGTCCTCGCACTACTGTCTAGAGTGGAGGACGAGAGTAGTTCGTCAAACCGGCTGTTGAAGATGGCAGCGGGTATCGTGATGGCGAAGACGGTGGATATACTTCTGATGAAGGCGAATGCGCTGGTACTTGCCGCGTTCAGCGAGTCTGGCAACGCGGCTTGAACCGCGGTCAAGATGGAGGCGTTGGGAAGGCCAACGCTGATACCCGTGATTATTCCCGTCACTGCTATCACAGCGAGGTGGGTGTTGCGGTTAAGCAAGGTGAACACGCCCATCATGATCGTCATCAGTGCAAAGCTGCCGATGTGTACCATACGGAATTTGCCCATATTCGTGACCAGGGCACCACCGACTGCGGCAGATATACAGAACAAGATCGAGAACGGTAGGAGCAGAATTCCAGATCTTTCGGGATACACCAGCAGTGTCGACTGGAAATAGAGCGGGAGAAAGTAAAGGGCGCCATATGATACCAGGATCTGCACGGCTTCGGCCACGTAGGCGGCCACGGACGTTCTGTTCTGGAAGAGAGATATCGGTAAAGCCGGGTGAGGGCACCAAGGCGATGCCTCAAACCCGATAAACAAGCCGTGTCCGATGACACCCAGCACCAGGGTTATTATGATGACTGGATGGGACCACGCGTATTTTGATCCGCCGCCATACGTAAGACCGTATAGAAGTGACGTGACGGACGCGCACAGTAGAAGAAGACCGACGACATCAATTCTCTTGAGCTTTTCCAGCGGTGTCGAATCCTCGTCGCTGCGATGCTTGAGGTTCAGGGAAAAGAAGAGGAGCGCGAGGCAGACTCCGCAAATGGGCAAGTTCAGATAAAAGACCCATCGCCAGGATGTCCGTTGGACGATGATCCCGCCGAGGAAGGGTCCCAGCACGGAGCCGATGACGATGAATAGAAAAAGAAGTCCCATGAATTGTCCGCGCTCCCTCAGCGGTAGGAGGTCGCAAAGGATGATCTCCACGAGAGTGTTGATGCCAGCGGCGCCGAGTCCTTGCACCGCTCGCCCACCAATGAGTGTCGCCGCGTTATTGGCGGCACCACAAACAGCCGATCCTGCGGCAAAGATGACCACGGAAGCCAGCATTGGCCACCGTCTGCCCCAAATATCTGCTAGTTGACCGTAGAGAGGTTGAACAGCCGCGCTGGATGTACACGTCGGTAAGCATCAAGATCGTGTAGTACAGCTACCCAAGCGGGACCAATTCTTTCGCTCTCCTGCTCCCGCTTCAACACCAAGTGACATACCTCGTGAGAAAGTAGACGTTCACAACCCAGATGTAGTCCCTTTCGGCGTCTACAGCACGCGAAATCGCTGGGAGAGCCGTAGACATGATGCCGCCTTCCATGGAGCTGAGGAGGGCTGTGACGGACAAGCTGGCGAAGATGGCCCAAAAGGCCCATCCGCGACCACCGGATTTGGGTGCATTTTCGTCGGGCGTTGGATCAGCTGTCGCGTCTGCCTGCGTCTTGTCGTTGAGTGTCGTAGGGCTGTCTGGATTCGATTCCACTCGATTTGGAGATCGATCTCCCAGCTTGATGCCATCTTCGGTTGGAGACATTTTGATGATGTGGACTGGTTGAACAGGAGAGGAATACAACAGAATAGAGATGCGTCGATGAAGGAAAGGAGCAAATGGTAGGACTTATCGATTCACTCCATTTATGGACTAGCTGGGAGATGGTTATGCTGCAGACTCTTGACTCGACATCTCTCGACATGGCCCCCAATGCTGTCGTTGCGACTCAATGTGCCGGAGGAGCGCCCAGGAAAATCTACGACTTCCTTGTCTATTGCAGAGATATTCAACGTATTAAGATGGGACGAAATCGGTGCGATCGACAAGAAGTCAGCGAATTCCCACCGATTGGAAAGCCTAAAGCCCAGGGAGAATTTCGCGTCTATGCCCTTTGGTTGGGTGCTACTGACAGGAGTGGTAATTCTAGTCCGAATGCATCATGCAGGTCTGGAAGCCAAATGCTGCCTGATTTATAATACGGTTACATGAGCGACTCGCGCCAAGAGTCGGCGAATTTCGCTATTGGGAGTACGACACGGTCGGAGCCCTCCGATGTTGCAACGTAGGCCGGGCCATCAAACATAACGGAAAGCCAAAAATTTGACTTCCGCAAGAGCGCAGGGCAGACAACTTTCGGGATCTTACAAAATGTTCCCGCAGTTGCATCCATCTAGATTGAAACGGGAGAGATACTGGGAATCCAGGGAGAACAACGAGGCCATCAACCAAAGCCTTTTGTCAGCAACTGAGGTTTACCAATGCTAAGAGGTCTGGAAATTTCGATCGTGACAGTACCTGCATTAGAAGCGTTCCATCTACAACCCAGTCTATAGCAAAGATAAAGTAACCCATTTTTGCCAGGAAATCTTCGTTTCTCGTTACTTCCTTTGTATGAGACATGCAGTTCGGGGTCTGTATTGCAGGTACTGAGACAGCATGCTTGAGTTGTGTGTTTCTAAATGTACATTGTCACCAGTTTAGACGGAATTTAGATAACAAAAGTGAGGTTGTGTTATTCATTTTGTTATTCACATTCAAACGTTGCAGCGCAGATGCCCCTGCAGTTCCCCCCTTTCAAGGGTCGGGTGTGATTGAGTTACCTCGTTTCCCGCATACATGCCTTCTGTTCCGTGAGTCTAGCGAAACAGGAAATCACTCCATAACTACACTACAACGGTCTCAGTCGGCGTGTACACATAGTGTCATTCATCTAAACAAGGACTTCCATATCTCGTTGCTTCATCAAAATAGTCTTCGTGGGGTCCGGAACATTCTGGTGCCAGATTTTGGTTAGATCTCCTTAGTCACTCGCGCGAACGATCATTGGTGTACTTGCCTGATCACCAAACACAAGGCTGGGGTATCTTTCGCTCACACCGTCAGGCAACTTGATGTCGTAGGTGCGTAGAAGATTAGCCATCACCGTCTTGATCTCGTTGACGGCGAAAACCCGCCCCGGGCAAGCGTGCTTGCCAAAGCTGAAGCTGAGGTGCGTGGGTCCAACGTAAGCAGCCTGGAGTTGGTTCAGCTGAGCTGGGTTGTCGTCTTTGCGGAGCTTGTAGAAGCGTAGAGCATCAAACACTTCAGGGTTCGGGAAGATCTCAGGGTCTTGGTTGATGCCGACGCTGGGAACCTCCACGAACATGCCCTCGGGAATCACCTGGCCGTTCGAGAGTTCGAATGGTTTCAGGACCTTGCGGACGTAGGCACCTATGATTATAAGCGAACAAAAGAGGTTAGCCATCTGATTACTAGACACCGCGGTTAGTAATCCGTGGATTGATCACATACTTGCACTCAACGGGGTGGCTCTCATGACTTCCCTGAGGAAGCTGTCCATCTTTTTCATGTTCTGGAGTGCTGCGGTCGTGAATTGGCCATTGGATTCCTCCAAAACCTGTCCAACCTCTTCTAGAAGCATGGGAGCTAGTTCGGGCTTTGCCGCCAACCAGTACACCGCGTTAGTAGCTGTCATCGTCGTAGTATGAATGGCCGCGAAACTAGCACCAATCTGCGCCAGCGCCAGATCTCGGGTGCTCAGCTCGCCCACCCGGGTTTGCGAATCGAGCATCCACTGGAGCATGTCATTGTGCTTCAGCGAGCTCTCTTTCGCCGCCCGCTGTCTGGCAGTGACGATCGGTTGGAAGACCGCATCAGCCTCCGCGAGCCTCTTGTGCAGCGCCCTCGTCATGGGGAGCCAGGGGGCAATGAGAGGCCGCAGGAAGGTTGGTATCATGGCAATGCCGTAAACGGCTTTCATGAGGTGTTGAGTGAAGTCAATCGACGTGCTAAGGTACGCCTCATCATCGCAAAGCTCGGGGCCCACGAAAACGTGCCCAGACGCAATCGCGATGATGCGCAGGAGTTTCGCGTTGATAGCAACCTCGCTCCAACTTGATGTTGGCGCGAGCTCGCGTTGGAGCGTCTTGGCAATTGTCTTGGCAACGGCGGGGTTCAGATCGTCTATTATGGACATTGGTTAATTCGCCAGTTATCTTACTAGACCAGGGTTCACAAACTTAGCGCGGGGGTCAAATTGGCCCTTGATACGTGTACGAATACAGGCAGTTCGAAGCCGACGGTCGTGTATTTTGATTGAATGAACTTTTACCAGTCAGTACTTGGAATTCAGGGCAGAGTGAGCGCGTTTCCACAAACCTCTTCAACGGCTTTTTGGGCACTGATGACATCGTCGGGAGCTTTGCTTAGCTCGGGTAAATACTTGGGAGGAACCAGGATTGAGTCTCTAGCTTGGGGGATGCATCAGCCACAAAGTATCTAACCACGGCGTTCATCAATCTTACTCTTAGCAGTCGTAATAAGAGAGATCTGTCCTTGTGCTATAGAAAGGATTAGGGAGTACCAAGCATGTGCTATTGGCAGGGCACCACTAACGTTACGATAAGCATCAAGGAACATCTGAGTCGCGTTGCCCTGCATGAAGTGCTTTCTGCGGGCCCATCCCGAGCCCTTCCCCACGATGGGGACACTGGCAAGTGGATTCGGCTTGAACCAGCTGTGCGAAAACAATAGAAACGCGACGAAAACAACACCTGCTAGAGTAGAAGCCCAGTAGCTATGTGGCTCAGAGCCAGCAGGCGGGTAAGAGTCAGATACGTTGGCCATGTTGAAGTAATCAGCTCAATAATTGTTATGTTGCGTAGCCTGTGAGTGGAACAACTAGGCACTGTCAGGTGTGTAAGGCGTGGAGACATGAGGCGTACATGGCACACGAGGGATGCCGGCGCTTGTTGAATTTGGACTTATATACTCTCACTCCGGTTGTCCAGATACATGCAATGAGAAGAATGGTTGCTCCGTATCGTTTGCTTGACCTCTGATGCCTTCGGAGTTCGGTGCTGATTGCACTGGACTGTAGGTTCCTACCTAAATCAGCCACCCCTACCACAGACCTTCTGCCACCAATCCCTGTCTGTACTGGCAGCGTCAATCATACCACCTTGGTTATCTTATGTGATGAGCTGGATGATGCAAATAATGTCATGTGACTACAGCTGCGATACCCTCACGTAGGTGCTATGCAGCATAACCTTTTTCCGTTCCCCGAGAAAGTACGGCCCCTGACATGTTATCTCGTCCCGACTCACTCACTGTGAGTTGGCCGACCGACGAGCTGCCAATTTTACATGGGTTTGCAGCGTTGCTCCGGACAGGCACGCAATGAAACCCTTTGGCCCTGCTCAAGTCTATTTCCCTCTCAGCGGCATTACCACGGCGGAATAATATGATAAGATACACTAGAATATGGCCATCGGGGCAGCGATCTCGGGCATCAAAATTGTTCCGGAACCTTCTGGGAGGGTCAGGCCATGCATGTCCCGTTACTTTCGGCCTCCGAGGCCGATACCGACGTCTCCACGTCCGAATCCGAGTGTGGGGGTGGTTCACCGAATCGTACGGCGCCCAAGCGATCGGCACCTCTGATGAACCGCAGCATCGATCACTGACAACTCAGGAACACCATCAGTGCAGTTTTGTGGGGAAGAAGGAACCCCCAAATCTTACTCGAAGCGAGCTGTGAAGAAAGAAATCAGCCCATTGGCCAGTAGCGTTGCGTTGCCTGGGTTCTCCATTTCCAGGTAGGGCGTAGTGATGCAAACGCAAGGCAAGTCGCCCTCCCATTTCACGTGTCAGAATCCGAGGTGGTGGCTGCGGTATAATTGCTGACTTTTATTAACAGGGACGTCGCATAGCGGCATGGGGAAGTCCGCGAGTGTATCCGGCCAATGTCCGCAACCTCAGTTCAAGTCGTTAAGTGATTATTGAACAGAATGACTAGCTCGTTCAGATCTAAGGAAACTATCCAGGGATCAAATGAAATTCCCAGATTCGATGCTTTAAGTGTATTTGTCTCATGTAGGCTATATACGTACCGCTGTACTGTGCTCTAAGTCATGGCTCTGAATCTGGTCTATCTCTCTGACATGAAATGAAGTCTAACCACGCCCACCGCGTAGAGTATGCCGGATGCTCTTCACAATCCCGCGGACCAGTGACAGCCGCGCCGAGTTGGGCCCCTCCCCGCCACCACCCCTGTTGGCGCCGTGCAGAAACGTGTGAAGCAGCGTCGGTGCGCTCGTCAGGTTGAGCACCCCGTTCTGTTGCGCATCCGCCAGGGTGCTCTCGCGCGATGCGGGGTCGATGCCCAGCACGGCCTCGATCCGCTGCAACATCTGACAGCTGACGTGGATGAGCATCTCAATCTGCAGGTGCGGGTGGCAGTTGAGGCCGAACCCGCCAATGTTGATGTCGGGCAGGATCACCGGCCCCATGCCCTTGCCGCTGTGCCGTTGGTTCGTGCTGCCGCTGCTGTTGCTGCTGCTTTCGGGTGTACATTGGTGCCGTTGGTACTTTTGTGTTAAGAGGGCGTTGTGGATGGCTGCGAAGACGGCCTCGTAGCCGCGGAAGAGCCACATGTAGCAGCTGATGATGGTGAAGGTCGTCGGCATGCTGAAGAATCCACTGTGTTGGGGAGAGACCAGCAAAGGGGCCGCCGCCGCACCTTGACTGCGGGAGTGAGGTGCCCCCGGAATCTTGAGCAGATCATCCATCCCGTCTCCGGCGCCGTCTTCGTCCTCGGGGCGCCTGTGTGGCACGGGCAGAGACTCGTGTGTATTTGCCGTCCCGTCGTTTGAGAACACGTCCATCTCCTCCGGCGAGTCGACGTAGGAGTACTCCGAGCTGGGGGACGAGCACTCACTTTGCTTGTCGTGCCGTGGCGGGGTCTGCAGGCCCTTGAGACGCTCCAAGGTATCCAAAAAGACCTGGGAGCTTTCCAGCAGCACGCCGACCATGTTCTTCCCCGTCTCAGACTCTTCCTCATGAGCTTCGGCAGCGGCAGCACGGGTCTTCCCGCCCGGCGAGTAGGCGAGCAGATCCTCGAGCTCGACAGTCTGGTCCTCTGTGAGGCTGAAACATTTCAGCAGCAGCGATGTCAGCTCGGTGAGCCGCTGCAGACATTCGTCCTTGGTCTCACACCGATCACTCGTAATAGTCGTAGTCGCTCCTCGTGTCGTCGCTTTCGGGTTCTCGTTTGATTCGATAACAGGCGCGGTGGTGCTCTTGGCCGGGCCAGTGGTGGTGGTGGTGTTAGTCAGGTCGCTTAGATCTTGGCCAAAGATGTTGGTCAGGGCAGGGTCGCACTCCGGCCAATGGCTCAAGGAGGAAAGGTCGTGATCGCTGATACCAAAGGGGAGGTTGCTGCTGTTGCGCCCCCCGGGATTTGACTTCACGCCTGCATCGACGCCCGCAAAGACGATGCCGGGGAAGCCTCCGCTGATTGCGGATATGTCCGCCCCGGATGGGTCCGCGGCCATGGTACGATGGAAGCTGTCCTGCCGTCGTAATGACCCATGGCTCGGCCTGCCGTGCTGCTGCTGCTGCTGCTGCTGCTGCTGCTGACTGCCGACTGTTGTAAGCGTTGCTCGACCTTCTCCTGGGCATTGTGACATCGGGGTGTTGCGGTAAGATGACCGCGTGCTGGCATCCTGGTACATGTGGCTGCCGCCCGGTCCGGGGGGGAGGCCATCGTCGGTGGGCCGCTGATAGACGATGGGCGGAGACACCGAACCCATGGACCCTCGTCGCTCGTAGCCGCTGGTCCGTATCGAAACCTGCCGCGTGCGAACGGTATGCAGGCACTCGGCACCGGCTTTGACGCACCTCTCGCAGGCCGGCAAGCCTCCCCCGGCACCCTCGTTGAGGAATTCGCAGCCGGGTGGCCTCACGCATCGCAGCTTGTGGGCGCGGCAGCGGTCGCAGGCGCTTCGTCTCGATCCGCTGCTGCTGTGGGAGCCGTTATCGTGTTGGATGACGGTGGTGCGGCGGGCTGCGGTAACGCCATTGGTGGTGCTCTTGCCAAGCGATGCAAAGTTCGGGTCCATGAGATGTCTCCTTATCTCTTCCGGGCAGAAGAGCTTTTTTTTTCTTTTTCTCGAAGGGTTTAGAGATGCATCGGGGGGTGACATTTCTAGCTAGAAAAGGCCGAGGTCTGAAGTTTATAGAAAAATCACACGCAACAGACGCGTGCCTATTGAAGCTTCAAAGAAACTCAAAGATGATGCGACTCGTTGCTGGTCTTGTCGTTGCAGCAGAAGGAGGCATGTCTAAAGTAGGATGAGATATGGAGTAAACCGGGGGGCTGGAAGCTTCAATCTGGCATCGATTGCGGGCGCTTGATGAACCAGAAAGAGTTGGGGAGTGAGTTGGGGGAAGCAATGGGCAAAGTTTAAGGCTTGCCGGCAGGAAAAAAAGAAAATTGCCGACGGAACCAACTGCAGCGGCAAGTTTATCGCGACAAGGGGCCTTGTTTTGTGAGCGTCAGAGTTTCCGTGTCTGAATGCGCGCGGCACGCCCTAATCGCAATTTTCAGCTTGTGTCATCTACGCGCAGTCATGGCGAATGTAGTCAATCAAAACATCGTGAACTGCCCTGTCCCATCCCGACTGGGAGTAGGATACAATACTTGGGATCAGCAAAAACTTACATTTTCTTCCATTTCAACCGAACCCCAAACGCTCGCTATTCTTCAGAAACTATGTTGATGCCGCCGGCATTGTATTGCAGTTCATCCGTTGTGAACGGAGTAGCCCAAGAGCTTGATTAGATCAGAGGATCGTGCTTGAGTAAGAGATAACCACTGGAAAGCTCCGTTGAAGACCCAGCGATGGAACGAGTTTCCTGTGCCGGAGGGATACTTTCAAGAATGCGAACCAATGGGGGGAATAGACCCAATGGCAGGAATGTCAACAACTGGGACAAAAGCGGTATGGATGATGAAACTCGTATTCGGGAATACCTCGCGAGTTAGAAACAACAGAAGTCACATTTTCAAGTTACGACGCAGTTTCTCCTGCAACAAGACCACGCCAAGTTCACACCTCACGCAAGCAATATTCATCGTATGATGAGATTTTGACCGGTGCCGACTCACAATACGAGATACGAGAATACAACATACTAAAGACCCCAGTCAATGGAACTGCCGGCATGGAAACGTCAGATAACTCAAACGCCCCCCTAGCTGAGCATGCATACTACAGAATGGTAAGGATGATTAAGATGTTGCAACAAGAATACCAGGACATGTTCTGCAGGTACAGCAGAACTCCACTCAGAAGAGCTCTCTCTGTCTCTCTGTCTTTCTGTCTTTCTGTCTCTTTGTCTCTCTCTCTATATATGTATGTATACGTGTGCGTGCGTGTGTGCGTGTGTGCGTGTGTGTGTGTGTGTGTGTGTGATAGACACACACACACACACACACACACACACAGAGAGAGAGAGAGAGAGAGCGAGAGAGAGAGAAATTAAGTTAAGATAGGATACTGAGGACCTGCTTTCTCACATCACAAGATAAGATCAATATTCCAGTACTAGTGCCGTCAACATATGTTTGAGCAATGCCTTCTGTACGCCGAGTTGTTTCAGTTGTTATCCAGCTAATTAATTACTAATAAACTACACTACGTACCGGCTGTAGCTCTAGTTTACCAGGTATCCCCCAGAACGATGAACATTTCTCTCTAGCTAACAGCGACTTTTGTAGTCAATGGAAGCAAAAGTATAGAGAACTGGCGGGCAGTTGCTGATCCTAACTACTGCAGCCCACCAACACTTGATTGGCCATCGTCAGAACTCGCACACTGACATGATACACCCCTTGAATCGACACGGCACTGGCCGAAGTACTCTCTCACTGCTATCCCCATCATTCGCAGTCCCTCAATGGGTGGTGCTCTGAAACATCCTCAACATGTCTTTAAGACGATCGCCGAGAATCCTCACTGGCCAAACTCAAGGTTACCAAGGACAGCCGTTTGTTTACCACGCCGCGTTTAGTGCAATGCAAAACCTCACTAAACGAAGCACTGTCTCTCTCGTACTCGCTGCGCTGTCAAAGTTTCTTATCATAATCATTGTCCTCCTGAAGAAAAGGCTGAAGAAGTCGCTTTGTAGCACACATTAACCAAGGGGCCTAGTTCTACTGACAGAGGTAAGGATGTAAATCACCGGCTCTTTGACTCCGTCCTTTGAAGAAACACAATTCCGTTGAAAGATGTTTCCCGCAACCGCAACCCGGCGCTTGGAGTCTAAGTTGAACAATGGGAGACACACACAGAACAAGGGCGATTGTTTGGACATCGTAGACATCTCGTCGCACAGTAGTATATGAATGGACCATCCAGGACGTTCATGATTCAAATTGAAAAACATTCAGAAACAAGCATCTCTTACACTAAGAAAGTCAACAACATCTTCATTTCACCTACTCAAACTTTCCGACTTCAAACTAGTAAACACAACCTCACCAACGCCACCACATCATCAAAACTTCCTCTACTCGAAACAAAATGGCATCATCCAGCCGAGCCTCAGCACCTCTCCCAGACGTCACCCCCATCCCCCACAGCCCGAACTTCACCCGTCTCGAAATGCCGATCCGCATCGACCTCTGCCCCCACCACGCGGAAACGGACCCGGAAGACCTTATCAAATACCGCAGAGACCACAAGCACCTGAAGGCCCTCTGGAAGAGCTACCTCATCATCGAACAGAAGCCCCAGGAGGCAGGCGGTTGGTACTTCGCGCGCTGGAACCCAGACAAGGTCCCGGGACCGCGTGATGTGAAGAAGATGCTGGACTGGTACGCCACTAAGAATCTCTTCAACTTCCCCCGCGTGAAGAGCGTCAAGCTTCTCGGCACGGGGTTCACCAACGTCTACTTCCTGGTGCGGTTTTACACCGTGATCGGTGAACAGGCGGCGGTGCCGGAGAAGGTCATCCTGCGTTTCTCAGCGCCGCTGTACGTGGCCGAGGACTCGGAAAACGACTCCGACTCGCGGCTAGACCACGAGATCGCCGCCATGTGCTGGGTCCGCCGGACGGGCAAGGTGCCGCGGGTGTTCGTGTACGACCCTACGGGGCAGAACGACCTGCGGCTCGAGTGGCTCGTGATGGAGCCCGTCGAGGGCTTCGTGCTGCGCAAGTGCATCGACCAGGATTACTGCACCTGCCAATCGGGACT
Organism: Colletotrichum horii; assembly: GCA_027406005.1. NCBI lineage: Eukaryota > Fungi > Ascomycota > Sordariomycetes > Glomerellales > Glomerellaceae > Colletotrichum > Colletotrichum horii. Next base: position 1,443,305 of record JANVYB010000001.1, on the reverse strand, counting down.
GCACGGTCTCCAGCCCGTAGGTCGGTCGTACCCATTCTACGGGCCTGAGGAAAAGAAAAGAACTGACATCGAGCTTCAGGACCTGTGCGACAGCTTCCTTGACTCAGGCCGCGCGTGTGGCATGGTCCCTGAGCTCGGCAAGTTCATAGGCGGTCTCGACATAGAACAGGGTGGTGGAAATGCGGCCTTCAAGAAGGGCAGATTCATGGACCAGCGGTTTGATGTCGCCAGGATGAAGTCCAAACTGGCGACGAACCGCGGACCGTTTCCAACGTTCGAGCACTACTTTGACGAGCTGTTCTCCGTCGCATACCATGATAGAGAGTCAGACAATCGATATGCCCTCAAGATTGAGCTCGAACGCCGGCTTGGAAAGCAAGGTGTCAACTACCGAGACTTTCTTGAGAGAATACGGGAGGAAGAAGCGCAAGAACTCTGTGTCCACAACCTCAACCTAGACGAGGGCAATATCCTGGTGGATGAGGATGGCAAGATCAAGGCCGTCATGGGGTGGGAGGACGCACTAGTCTTCCCAAGTGAATGGTTTGGCCATATCACGGACTTGGTGGCTGCGATTGGGCGCATCCACGACGAAAGATTTCGCCCCATCAACGAGCTGCTTGCACCGTTTCGTTACTTGGGGAGGTGGGGCTATTCTGGTGTTATGCCCTTTCCCAAACTTGACTTTGGCAAGACCCATGGATGCCCTGATTTCCATCTCTTCAGTTCCACGCACTTTGATATAAACGAGGCTCGAACCTCTGAGCCCAAAAAGGGATTTTTGAAGCGGATCGCGACCAAGTTGAAAGATCTTTAAAGGCGGGGCGTGCATGACGCTTTTGGAATATTGCTATAGAGTAGATGACAGGAGATAGGAAACAACACGAATCAACAGTTTGGAATGCATTTTGGGACATAAAACCTTTGTAGCAAGCAGTGTATTTCTTTGGTGCATGTGAACGCTTGTCATGGCTGTAGATACCGCAGATAGAAATTCAAGAAGTTTCCGAATAAGTCCAGACGACGCGCTAATCATGGCTGAAAATGGTGAAATAGGAAACGAGACGCTCCAATCAGACGCTTCGCGGGAAAGTCGCGGCGAGGATACAGCGGCCAACGACGGGGACAGGGGTTGCGGCTAGATCTCAGCGGATGACCGAAAGGAGATATTGGTCCGGGGAACATGGTAGCAATTGAGCTGTGCTTGCCAAGGCACCCTTGAGCGTTCATGGTACTCCAAGCGGCAGATTCTCAGCCGCGGGATGGATGGGGGCCGGAAGGGAGACAGTGATGGGGATTGACTTGGATGGCATCGTCCGGGCCGGTCAATCGGCACAGGGCTGGTGCGTGCCACAGACATTGACCCGTCCATGGTTGGCAAGAAAAGACAAAGTCCATGGCCATGGATGCGCAATACTTGGAAATTCGACAGGCAGTCGAGATTGATTGATGGCTGGTGATGCAGTGGCTTGATGTTGCACAGCGGATGGCGTCAGAGCAAGCTGAAGTTCCGTGAGGTGCATAGCACGCACTAGTGATTGTAGCTTGACGTCATGGATCGCGCAGAGAAGCTATCGCGTGGTGGTGTGTTGTTGTGTGGTGGACGATCGCGATTTGGCGCCAACGTCTTGGGCAGAAAAAAGTAGAGGAAAACAACAATTTGCAATGGGCATACAAGAAAAAGGCGAGACAGGCCGGTGCAGCGTTGGGCCAGCGGCGATTAGGACAGGGCCGGACTGGAGGGTTACGTGTCAATCGCGTAGTGGCATCCACTTGGTGACGAATTAGGAGCAATTGACAGCAATAGAGTGACTGAAAGGGAGGTGATCGTTCATCTTGGGACCCATGAACGGCTGTGATGCCGCTGCCAATGTGCCAGTCTGCCAATGCAGAGCCCGGCGCGGCGTGGGTTTGGGTTGGATTTGGATTTGGGTGCGGCGCTTGCCAGGGCCATGCAGGCATTTGCAGCCTTTTTTCCCCGAATGCTGCGGCGATCCATGGGCCGTGACTGGACGGATGGATCATGGGCCGGGGATGGGGGAGATGGTTGACGATGGATGTGCAAATGCAGCGAGACGTGCCAGAAGCGACGCCATCGATTGTGCGAGTGGCCGGGGGCGTTGTGCTCTGCAAGAAAAAAGCTGGCGAGAGGCGCAGTGGTAGTGGTGGTGATGATGGTGATTGTGGTTACACGGAGCGGGAAGGATGGGAATGCGGAGGAAATAAGTGGTGAGGCGTTGGGGGAACGGGAAGTACCTACGGATATCTTGGGGTGGTTAGCTAAACGACGGCGGGAGGCAGAAACATGTCTCTGTTTCCTCGTTCTTGCCGTCTTTTTTTGGGTTGCCCTTGCCTCCTACCGTGCTTCCTTCCATTTGAGGTTGAGGCCAGAGTCGAGAGTCAGGCAGGGAAGGGGCGCGACGGAGTAGGCAAGATGCCATCCCGTGTGGTGTCGTGGCTGCCTCTACAATCTGCACCTTCCTCTCGCATTCATGAAATGATAGTACGATACTCGTCGCGCGCCCCGAATGTGCGGCGGTTGACATGACGACATGGCCGAAACACGCCACAGGAGACGCGCATCGCAGCAGGCGTCGCCGATTCCGAAACATGGCAATCACCATGTGCCGTTGTACCTCGTTGGTGCTTCCTTAATACGATACAATGCACCTGCGCGACGGCAACAGACGACAATTCCGCAGACTGGACTGGACTGGACTCGAGTCGACCCGACTGAGGTGGATAGGAGGTGTCTTGTTCTCTGACAGGGCCCCTGGCCATCCACACCACCTGCCGCCGTGCCGCCCTCCTGCTGCATCTGCATTGGATCCAGATCCTGGCGCACATCACCAGGTCGTCTCAACATGTCGCCCTCCAATTGCCTCGGTGGTGCTCTTTCAGCTGGCAGCATGGACCAAAAGGGGATCAATGGGAGTGCGCCAAGCATCAGGACCTGATTCTTCATTGGCATTGGACCTCGAGAGACAAGACGAGCCGGACAGACACCTCCGAATGGAGACGGCCGAATGACAGCTCAGCTCAGCACCGGGAGTCCTTTCCCTCTCTGCCTTACTTCCAACACAAAGGGGTCCCAAGGTTTGAAAAGATGAGGCCGTTGGAATTGGAAGCTTCCCTCGAGCCAAACTCTGTTCGGTGGCCTGATGTCTGCAGTGCGACAGGAATTCATCACGAGGGAGGTTGGGAAACGGTTGTCTGAGAAGCAAAAGCAACCGTCCGAGCGCAATGAAATTGGCACATCGGCAGATGCACCAGCGAAGGGATCGGTGCTACGGGTTAGCAGCAGAAATCTAGACCACGTTTCGATTACGGGCCTCTTGCAAGACAAACAGCGTCTCCTACCTCCTACCTCCTACCTCCTACCTCCTACCTCCTACCTCCTACCTCCTACCTCCTACCTCCTACCTCCTACCTCCTACCTCCTACCTCCTACCTCCTACCTCCTACCTCCTAGGTAGCTTTAGCGCTTTCGGACAGGGTGAGCTATCAGTTGTGAGCTGTCGACGACGACGATGTCAGCACCTGGCGGCGATGCGTGCGAAGTCGTTGCTGAGATGCGGGCGGTGGGACCACTACCTTAGGGAAATGGGTGCGAATCTCCCCAACTTGCTGCGGCGCTAAGATAGTCGACGAGAAATGCCAGTGCAATGCCAGCTGGAACAGACCAGTGTCGACCCCGGGCGGCGGGTGGCAGGAGCTAAGGCACAACAAGCAAGCAAACAGGGCAGGTGCGCTCCAGCTGCGATGCTCCTGCCCGGCCTGAGGTGCACATCGTCGTCTGAAATTTTTTGATGTGGTGCACTGGCGCGGAAGGTACCGCAGCACAGGTACCTGCCAATTCAACCGATGACGTACTACATCAACATTCCCTACCCCCTTCCTTCTTCACCAACGTCACCGTCGCAGTTGCACCACCAAGAAGTAGGCAGGCCACACATTGGGCGAATTGACTGGAACTGGCTGGCACTGGACGTGTGGACATGGACCGGGCAGGACGGGTCCATCCAGATCCAGATCCAGCCCCCAATTGCCCCCGGTCCAGAGTGATGGATAGACACTGGCACTGACACTGACACACATTCGAAGGGAAGGAGCTCCGAACAGCAATCGGTGATGCACCTGCACTGAACACTGCTGGGCCTTGCCTAACCTAACTAGGACCTGGGGGGCCCCCTTTCCTTCCAAATTTGCTGCGAAACCGTCCCGTCTGCTGCCACGCGCCTTCGTCTCGCCTCGCCTCGCCTGGCCTCCCTGCCAATTGCTAGCTCCAAATTCGCTTCTGACGCAAATGAGCCTGTTTTGCGCCTGGGCACGCAACCTGCTCCAACCCAAACCAAACCAAACCTATAAACACCTCCCGTCACTCAACCTCCAGTCTCCTGCACTCTCTTCCCTCTGATCTTCTCTCCCTCTCATCAACACCTGTTGCTGTTTTTTTTTCCTTTGGTACAGGAACATCAGCCTCACGATTTCAATTATACCCAACCACTCTGTGATACCCAATCCCCCCACAAACGACAACAATACCACAACCACCACGCCGCTTTTGTTACTCCTTCCTTGAACCTATTACCATACCAATAATCATTATACCCCGAAGGCCCTCGAACCAGTTTTTTTTGCGATAGCTACGATACCCAATCATGTCAGCAAACGTTAACAAACCGACCGACCTCAAGCAGAAGGAGGCCGATGTCAACCGCAAGCTCCAGCTCTACGGCATCGTCTCCGCTTTCCAGGCTGGCAAGGTTCCCTCGGTACGTCACTGCCGGCATCTCTTGGCCCACGCGTCTCCGCTGGGCTGATCCCTGGCCCCAACCTTGTTTTGCACCCTGCCGTGTTGCATGACACTGACGTGACCCCCGCGACAGAATGACCAAATCGATGTCGCTCTCAACAGCTTCCTGGCCTCCAAGGCCCTGTCCAACCCTTCCGAGAAGCTTTCCCCCGAGGGCAAGGCGCTAATCGCCGACACGCGCGATGTGATCCAGCAAGCCAAGTACCTTTTGCTGTCCAAGAACCAGGGCAACCTGCTCCAAGACTTCATTTGGCAGACACAAGAATTCGACCCCAAGACTGTCGACGTTCCCGGCGCACCCATCAACAAGGAGGTGGCTCAGCAGCATGGTGACAAGGCCGTCCAGGGTCTGCGCACCCTTGGCACCCTTTTGATCACCAACGGCCAGTTCCGCAAGCTGCGTAAGTCCCATCATCCTTACCAACGCACGAGCTATGCTAATCGTCCACAGTCAAGGATGCCAGTGTCCTCCTTCGCGATATGGCTGGTGATGCCGCCACCGAGGCCGCCCAGCGTGTCCGACCTTCGGGTGAGGCCTTGGACCAGATGGATCGTCCCGCCGAGGACAACACATGGCACGATGCCCCCGACTTCTCCAAGGACAACTTCAAGAAGCAGGCTCAGGGTATCTACAAGGGCTCGCCCGCCGATGATGCTCGCGAGATCATCAACGCCGGTACCCAGACGGCTCACCCCCAGGGCTCCCAGAACCCCCAGGACCTGGCTGCAACCGCTGCCCGTGACCAGGCGCAGGGCACCAACTCGGGTGTCAATGCCCAGGGTGGTATCAACGCCGCTCGTGACGTCCTCCAGAAGAAGTACGATGAGAATGTTGACGAAGAGACCAAGGAGAAGGCTCGCCAGCGCAACGAGGAGTACAAACGCCGCACGAAGGAGTACTTCAACAAGAAGATGCCCCAGGAGCGCAAGGACCAGACCATCTGGCGCCTGAAGAAGATGGTGCTCGAATGCCAGCAGCACCCTGACTACTCTCAGGCCATCGAGACCCTCCTCAACCTCGCCGAGGAGTATGCCGGACACTCGCGATCACTTGCACAGGGCGGAAGTGGTACTGTCAAGGACGCCCGTGCTGGTCTCGCCCAGGCCGAATCTGACCTCAAGACTCTCATTGAGCGCTTCGCCAACGGCACTTCCACTGACGACCTCTTCGAATCCATCAATCAGATTTACCGCGATGCCGATCAGGATCGCGAGCTGAAGGATTGGTTCAAGGCCATGGACCGCTACGTCCGTCGCTGCCTTTTGGAGCAGGGCTACATTCTGGACGACGATTCTAACCAGGAGTGGAACCACCTGTATGACCATGGTCGCTATCTCCTGCGCGAGAAATACCGCGCCCACACCGATCGCGTCCTGGATGAGATTAAGTTCTTGGCCGACCAGTTCGACCAGGATCCCCAGAACAAGCGCTTTGCTGAGTCTGTCCAGAAGCTCTTCACCGACTTGGGCAACGATGAGAATGGCAAGCCCACCTTCAAGCCTCACCTTCTCAAGGATCTGTCCGAAGTCATCATTCCCTCCATCTTCGAGAATGTCGCCTACATCCCCGTTCCTCGCATCGAGTACAGCGACCCTCAGTTCGACGCCGTCATCGAGAACCTCGTCCTCGAGTCCGACAACTTCATGCCCAATGTCTTGGAGATTAACAGCGAGAACTACTTCCTCTGGGGCCGAAAGAAGATTGCCAACAAGCACAAGCAGTCCTTTGAAGTGAAGGTTGCTGGCATTCAGCTTGATCTTCGCGACGTTGCCTACCATGTTAAGCGTAAGCAGGGATTCCCCTCCATCACCGACACTGGTGTCGCAGACATCCTTCTTGCTGGCGACGGTTTCTCCTTCAAGATGAAGTTGTCTTCTGCCGACAAGAAGGACAAGCAGAACTTTTTCAAGATTGACAAGGTCGATGTGGATATCAAGCACATGAGCATCAAGTTGAAGAAGTCCAACCACAAGCTTCTCTTCAGTATCGTCAAGCCCATCATGCTGAAGGTTCTGCGCCCGGCTCTGCAGAAGGCTGTTGAGCAGGCCATCAAGGACCAGGCCACCCAATTGGATGCTCTTCTCTTCCAGGTCAAGCAGGAGGCTGACCGCGCTGTGGACGAGGCTCGCTCTGACCCCGAGAGAACCCCCAATATCTACAACCGCTACGTCACCGCCATCCAGAAGCGCACCCTCCAGGGCAAGCAGAAGGCCGAGGAGGCTGTCGCAGACAAGAAGGTCAACGTTGCCATCACCAAGGAGGAGTCCATCTTCCCCGACATCCACCTTCCTGGAGGCATCAGCACCAAGGCTACCGAGTACAAGGAGCTTGCCCGCAAGGGAGAGCGTTGGGAGAGCCCTGTCTTCTCCATCGGTAAGGCCAACAAGTCTACCGACATCCCTGACGCACCTCGCGTTGAGCGCAAGAAGCACGGTCTGCCCTCTCAGAATGGTGCTGTCAACGGCAACCTTGGCGGCGATCTGAACGGCACCGTGCACACCCTCGGCAACCACAACCCTGCCGTCGTTAGTGGCTACTAGAGGGGTTGAGAATAGACCTTTTTCTTTTGTCATGGAGATTGCATCATGAGTAACGGCAAACGAAAAGGCTTATACCCGGATGAGGAGGGACGTGGTACGAGGAGAGCTAATGACGTGTTTCCTTGGTAATAATTATGTAGTATCAGAATTCACTTGTTCCTTCACTCCAATTTTCCAAGCTGTTGCTGTGAATGAGTAATGAAATGTGATGACTTCGATGTAGTGTACGCAGGTGGTATTTGATTTACTTTGTCACATCTCTTCTAGTTAGACAAGTTGTTCATACGTCAGCTCACATCACACCGTCGTCCATCCCATGTCAGTCGGCACCAATGCGCCATTGATGGTATTCATCCCATCCGAACACAGGACCAGCACGGTCTTCGCAACCTGCTCCAACGGCGACCATCCAAAGTTCCATCCTTGATTCGCAGGGTCACCATGGACCGTGTTGAATGTCGACACAACTTTGTCATGGTTAGTGTTGCTGTTTTCTCTCATTCCCATTTCATCTTCACAGGGGGCAGGAGTTAATGAAGGTACATACCGACGGCCAAACCTTCCTTGTGGAAGTCGGCAATGTGGTTCTCGTTGCGCGCCATGTTGGTCTGCATGGGGCCGGGCATAATGGCGAGGCAGCGGATGCCCTTGGGGCCGTAGAAGGCTGCGGTGCTGCGGGTGAGGCCTACGGTTCCGTGCTTGGAGGCTGTGTATGCGACGCCTTTTTGTGGAAGTTGTTAGCGTTTGTGAGTTTGTACCTCATATTATCTCATCTGTTTCCATGGTGTTTTGAGATTTCTCTGGGCGGAGGGGGGTTGAGACGTACCTGCTCTCGCACCGTTGAGGCCCGCCGCGCTGATGACGTTCAAGATCACGCCCCGCTGCCCGCCCTCGCGGGGGTCCTGCTTGAGGAACTGCTGGATGGCGGCCTGGGAGGTGACGAAGGGCCCCGTCATGTTGACGAGGATGTTCTTGTCCCACATGGCCATGTCGCAGTCGCCGGTGGGGTGCATCTTGTCGGAGATGCCGGCGTTGTTGATGAGCACGTCCAGGCGGCGGGAGCTGTCGGCGGAGAGGTAGGTGGAGAAGGCCTCGGCGACGGAGGCCGGGGAGGTGACGTCGCACTGGATGGGGTGCACGCGGGCGCGGTGGGCTTCCGGGACAGCGGCGGGGAGGGACTCCAGGGCGGCCGGGGAGATGTCGAGGGCGAGGACGGTGGCGTTGGCGGAGAGGAAGGCGTTTGTGAGGGCGAGGCCGAGGCCGGCGGCGCCGCCTGTTATGGCGACTGTTTTGGAGGTGTAGTCGACGGACATTGTTGGCTGTTGGTGAGTTTTGAGGGTGAGGGTGAGGGTGAAGTTGGCCGAAGGGGTTTTTGGTGTGGATGAGGTTGGTGGTGGTTGTGAGATGGGATGAGATGAGGTGAAAGTCAGTAAGGAATGAGAAGATGTGAGCTTGATATATACTATGTATGAGTTTTCTAAACACTATCCGTAAAAGCAAGCGTTGAAGATGCGTGAAGTCTAATAGAATGTCGCCGGTTACTGAAGCCGAAAGCGAAAGCGAGAGCGACGACGATGAAGAGGGGGGAGGGACAGATCCGACGTCCCGCAGCGGGCTGTTCCTTCAAACCCCAGATTTCCCCCGCATTGTTAGCTTCAGGGACGATTTGGAGTTGCAGCGGGAAAGAGGGGGCTGTTGCATCGTCAGATACGGCGTATATTTGCTTGGCAAAACATGGCATTGTTGTCGAGTGAAGAAGCGAGAACGACCCCGAGATTTTCGGGTGGGACCTCCACTCACCCCGCGGGACGCACGGGGTGGGCATCCGCCAAAACTCAATTCAGACGAACATGGTGTTTATCTTTCCTCCCTGCCCTGTGGTTGGGGGTTTCGGTTGCTTGCATTCTCCGCGCTCGGGTTCGGATCGCGCTCCGCGGTGGCTTCGGGGTACTTCCTTACTGTTGAGAGTGCCGGATAGAAGGGGGTATGAAGAGAGTCTTCTGAGTACGGTCTGGCAAACGACTGGGGATTATGTATGTGTGTGTCTGCGTATTGCGGATAGTTGCTGTGGCTTGAAGATGTTGTCGACTGTTGGAGCTCAGGGAGTGCCCGCGCGATTTTCCGACTTAACGGGGTCTGAACGGAAGGGTTGGAGTCTACACATAAGGTCAGAATCACACACCCTATGTGAGTCCAAAGGCCTGTGCACTGGGGTGGTGCAGTCCCTACTGTGCGGGAAATGTTTCAGAACTAATTAGAGTATAGTATTCCTCGCTTATAGATATCTATAGGAAATATTTCTAAAATAATTATTAACCTGCTCTATAATCTATTTTAGTAGATAGAACTTTTTTTTTTAGTAATTAATATTATAACTTTCTATTAAATTTACTTCTTTCTATAATAATATATTAATAGCAATATAATAATTACTTTTATAAATTAAATTTAATTATTATTATATTTCTTACTTAATAAGAAATGTTTTATAAATAATTTTTACTTTTTTGTTAATATGCTTTCTATTTATTATATTTTAACTGCTTATTAAGCTTATTATAATAATTATAATAATTGCTCTAATTTTCTAATTAATTAGTTTATTAATAGTATATATTTTAATACTTTTTTTAGTTTAAAAATACTACTAATATTTAATTTAATAAAGCTATATAATTTTTATAGCTAGAGAAAGCTATTGCTATTTTTCTAACTATTACAATATAAGTTTTAAATAGTTTAATATTATTTAGTATATAGTATTAATTCTTCTTAGAATTATTAGTTTTCTTTTAGCAGAGCGCTTAAGAAATATATCTTTAGCGCCTATAAGATGCTTTATATTAAGTCTTTTTAAAGCTTTTTATCTTCTATTAATAACTAATATATTATATATAAGTTTTATTTTAAATTTATAGAAAATATTTCTAATCTAATATTAATTTATTTAAAATATTATAAATATATTATTAGCTAAGCTGCTCTAACTATAAACCTTCTTATTATACTTTATAAAGTAAAAGTAATTTATCTTAATTAGAAGCTTTAGGCTATTTCTAAAAAAGCTAATAGTGATATAAATAGAAATGTTTTTAATTTATTTCTTATTATACTAATTATACTTAGATAGTTTAACTTAGATATAATGCTTAATAAGGCTGGCATAAAGATAGATAAATATTATACTATCTGCTTAACTTAAGAAGCTGAAGGCTGTAGTAAGTATAAGCTATCTGCTTTTTATTTTATTAACTAATTAAATCTTATAAGCTGTTCTTTTTCTACTAACTATAATGCTATCTGTTTTATTTAATAGAAATTTTACTATAATAATTTAAGTGAAAATAAGCAGATTTCTAATATAATCTTTATATATTTTATTCTCTTTTTATATACTGATTTAATTTATTTTTAGTATTTTGCTAAAGGTGTTTAGCTTTCAGTTAGAACTTTAATAGCATCTCTGCTATCTCTATTGCTAACCCTATTAATATTAGTAGCGCTCTTATTAGTAGTCAGAATAGTGATGAGAATAGAGAGGAGAATAACTAAAGAAAGAAGTGCTGAGAAAGAGGATACTAATTATAAAGGTAGAAATATAGAACGCTTATTTTTAAAATTATAGATAAATACTTTTTAGTTTTAAAGTAACTAAAATAAGATTAATAATATTATAAACTTTACTTTATTACTTTTAAATAAAATATAAATAATAGAATATATTCTAACTAAATAAATATAGTATAATAGATATAAATATATATATATTATAAGATAAAATGTTTCTAATATATTAAAAAAATGTTTTTAATTTATTATAAATATGTTTCTATATATATATTAAATTAAATTATTAAATTTATATATTACTTATATTTAAATATAATTTATTTAAATATAAACTTAATAAATTAAATATATTATATAACTTAAATATATTAAATAGGTTAAATAATTAAATTAAATATATTTATTTATATTATATTAATTATATATTTTATAAAATATTTAATTTATATAAATAAATATTATAAATAAAATATTTATTATTATTATTATATATATATATTAATATATATAATATTTTATTTATTTAAATATTTTATATTAAATTAATAAATATTAATAATAATAATAAAAAAATAAAAAAATAAAAAAGTATTAATAAATATATTAAAATTATATATTTTAATAATAAAATTATAGCTTTTAGTTATTTATAATAATTTTTATTTATTTAAAATAACTTATTTAATTTTATACTTTTTAATAATATATATAGCTTTTAATTATATAATTATAATTTTTTTAATTATAGTTATATTTATATATATTTATTAATTAATAATTTTATAACTTTTAATTTTATTTTAATAATAATATGGTTTTTATATTATTATTAAAAACACTTTTTTTTATTTAGTATAAACTATATTTATTAATATTTTTTATTAAACTTAAGCTTAAGTTATATTTATTTTAATATTATAAAAAGTTTATATAAAAAAAACTTATTTTTTAAAATAATTATAAATTTATATAGTTTTTATATTAAAGTTATTAAAATATTTATTATTATAATTATAAAATAAATAAAGTTTTTTTCTAAAAATATTTTTAAAAGCTTTAATTAATATTATTTTAATATAATATTATTAATTAATAAAAAAGTATTTATTAAATTTAAAAAGTTTATTTAATATATAAATACTATATTTTATAGTAATATTTTTAGTTATATTTTTAAAAATAATATATTTAATATAAAATTAATATTTTTATATTTTTTATATAATATAAATATTATAAAAAGTTTATTATATAATTATAATAAAAATATATATTTTTTATTTATTTTATATTAAAAAGTATAAAACTTTAATATTTTATATTATTAATTAATATTAAGTTATATATTATTAAAAAACCTTTTATAAAAAAAAACTTAAATTATATATATAATATATAATAAATAAGCAAATTAAATTATATAATATTATATATTATAATTAGTTAGTAGTTATTAATACTATGTTAATACTACTAATATAGAGCAATTATAGCTTTAAAAGCTTGCTTTAGTTTATAAACTTCTTATAATTAGTACTATATACTATATAAGTTTTTATTAAAAGCTCTCTATATATATACCTTTTAATCTTTTAGTAAGCTAGCTTAATTTCTAAAAGTTTTAATATTATTATTTGCTTTAATACTATTTAGCTAGCTTATATTTATAATAATATTTCTATTAAGCATCTTTATAACTAGCTTCAACTAGCTTATAATAATTTTTACTTTTAGAAACCTTTTAACAACCTAATAGAAAAGGATCTTAAGAAGTTTTTAGTATTCTTTAATTTTATTTTTAAGCTTCTCTCTTATTATATAGGCAATAAAGTCTCTAACTGCTAAATTGCTATTACTAATAGTTATTCTGTTCTTTAAAATAATATAAAGACTTCTAAAGGTTAAGCTGCTATTTAGTTTAGTTAGCAGCTTACTACTAAAGCTAAAGCTAGTAAGAAGTATAATACTACTGCTTCTATTAACTTTAAGCTTACTAAAAAAGCTAAATCTTCTGCTAAGCTTATAATAAAAGCTAGCTAAAGTAGTTATAATAGTTATAGTAGTTATAATAGTTATAATAGCTAAAGTAATACTTCTATTAACTTTCTTTTTAGTAATAATAGCAGTAAAAAGACTAGCTTTAGTATTAACACTTAAAGAGAAAAAAGTGATAAATTAAGTAGTAAAGAGAATAGTTTCTCTATAGATTAAAATAGTAAGAGTAAAAAAAAGAACTTTATAGTTCCTTCTGCTAAATAAATATTTATATTTTTAGATTGCTATAGTTATTTTTAGCAGCTTATTACTAAGCTTTTGCTAAGGTTTCTATTATTTTTTTATAAACTTTTATTTTTAGATATTAGCTAGCTTTAGAGCTGAATTAGTTCTTTTTTCTTATACTCTACTTAAGCTAAATAAAGTTTCTATTAGCATCACTTTAATCTTAATTAAACTTATTTATAAAACTAGAAATCTCTTAGTGATATTCTGCTAAGTATTTAATAAATAATTACTATTTTCTTTTATTCTATTTTTTATAAGCCTTTTAAGTTTACTTCTCAAACTTATATATAGCTGCTTAAGTGTTCTTTAAATAGCTCTTCAGCTTCTAAATATTATACTTAATAGGCTATCTAGCCTACTTTATAAGCTATTTTATATTATTGCTTTATTTTTAGCAATCTATAATTTTTTCTACTTCTTATTTATTAAGTTTTTCTTTTAACTTAAGTAAGCTTGCTTTTACTTCTATAGCTGCTCACTTTAATATCTATAGTTTAAGTAATAAAATAGAGAATATATTATAAAGCTTATAATATTTCTTTAAAAGGTGTATTTAATATATCTAGCTTCTTATATACTTAGTTATAACAATTTTAATATAATATAACGCTAGTTTTCTATTTTTAAACTTAAAGAACTTTATTAATAGCCTTATTACTTACTTAAGTTTAAATAATATCTCTTTATATTTAGAATTATAATATTTAGCTTATAACTCTACAGCCTTTTATTAGTACTTTACAGCTCTTTGCTATAATAAAGCAATATAATTAATTTATTCTTTAATACTTTATATAGATATACAGCCTTCTATCTATATATATTTAACACTCTAGAAGTAATAACTATATAGAACTTCTATTAGCAAATAACTAATAGTTCTATACTGTAAGTTATTATATATAAACTTAGCTTCTAGCAGTTAAAATGCTTATTATTCTAAAATATCTTTAGTATATATTTAGAAATACTTCTTAAAGGTTTAATATATCTGTTCTATCTAACTATTTATTTATAAGTAGTATGCTATAGAGAGATAATATTTAATTCCTCTTTTTTAAGTGAACTCTTTTTAAAACTAACTTATAAGCAGTTTATCTCTATTGCTAATAATGCTTTCTAATATATTAAAGTTATATTTAATCTTCTCATAAAAGATCTATAAAAGCTAAGCAGCATTTAGCTGCTTAGTTATAAATATAAATAACTTAAACTTAATTATATAGCATATAATAACTAAAATTATATTATATTTAATGCTATTATCTTAAGTATTTACTAAGAGATTTATAATAAAGTTTATATTAATCTTTTAAAATAGATATAACAGTAGTAGTAATAACTGCAGCTTGCTATATAGCTTATGCTTTAAAACTTATACTTTCTAATATACTTTATAACTAGAGATATAGTTTTTAATATCTACAGCTAAATTAAGCTAATAGAACTTTCTTTTAATTAGTTTAATTATCTTATTAGACCTTATATAGCTTACTTTATAGTTATTATAATATAAGCAAAATATATTAAGTTTAAGTAATTGCTCAGTTAGAATTTTAAGTCTCTTCTTATAAAATAAAGTATTATTTAAGTTAATATAAAATCCTTTTATATTGCTAGTTAGTTTATAAGCTTTCTTTAGCTTACTTTAGTAATATTTATCTTTAGCTTATAGTCTTCTAATAAAAGCTTTTATTACTATAGAAGAGCGTTAGATATATACTATTTTATTATTTATAAGCCTTTTTATAATTAAATATAAGATATATTGCTTTAGAATAATAACTTCAGCTTGCTATAAGTTCTCTTAAGTTATATCCTCTTGCTAAGCATTCTTTTATATTTTTTATACTTTTTAGCTATAAGTTATAACAGTTTAAGTTCTTATTAAGTTATTAATATATCTGCTTATATATAGCTAGTATAAAACTAAAGTGTTTCTGCTCTTAAAGCTAAAGTGTTATTAATAGGTTCTAATAGTATTAGTATAAGCTTTTTTAATTTATAATTCTGCTTTAAAACTAGCAATCTTTGCCTGCAGGTTCTCTAGGAGTTTGCTAATAAGATTTAACTTCTTTGTAAAGGTTAGTAGTATATTATTATATTTTATTCTTCTCTCTATATAATCTAGCCTTTTAAATAGCTTATTAGTAAGATTAGTAGCTTTTAAGTAGTGCTTTAGATTGAAGTTAAATGCTGATAACTTATATATCTAATAAGTAAGCCTTCTCTAAAGGTTTTATGCTAAAGCATTAATTACCTCTTTAAAAACTTAGTAATCTGTTAAAACTATAAATCTAGCTGATATTTTTTATAGATAGTATGCCTACTAATTAAAACTTTTAATAATAGTAAGAAGTTCTTATTAGTTTGTTACTTATTATTATTCTATATTTAAAAGCTTCTATAAATAATAAGCAACTAATTGCTATTAGCTATTAATCTTCTAAAAGAAAATACTAAAGATAGCTTTTATAGAGATATCTATTTTAACTTTTATTTTATATATTAAGTTTTAGTGCTAGAGAATAATTATAGAGCAGAAGGTAATTTTTAGCTTATTAAAAGCCTTTTAGGCTTCTTTTAGCTATTTAAATTTTGCTAGTTTTCTATTATTTTTACTGCTTTTAAGTAGAGATATTATTAAAGCTATAATGCTTAAATATCTTATAATAAATTTATAATAAAAGTTATAAAATCTAAAGAATACTTAGATCTCTTAATAGGATTTTAGCAGCTTCTATTTAGCAACAGCTTATACTTATTTTAAGTCTATAGAAATGCTATTTAGCAATATAATATATTTTAAAAACTTAACTTCTTATTAATAGAATTTATACTTATTAAGCTTTATATAAGAGTATCAGGCTAAAGGCCTTAACCAGAAAAGGTCTAAACAATAGATAGAGGTCAATCTAGTATATTAACTACAGCTTGCTTCCTCTAAGTTCCTAAGAAGCAGAGATTTCGCTAGTAAGCTAGCGTTCTGATTACCTGAAGATTCGCTAGGCGTTCCCTAGCAGCTCTGCTGGGTAATGCTCACAATTGCCCCCCTCTCTGAGGCCTTAATCCCTAAGGCGTATAAGTATATAATTGTCTTTTCAGGTGGGGCCTCTCTATAGTCTCTCCTATTTAATTAGAAGCAGCAGCTTGATTGCACCTTCTGCGCTTAAATTGCTTTGCTAGCAGCTTAGCGCCTTTATACCTATATATCTATTGATTTTTTATATTAATTAATTGATTTATATTGTTATATTATTCTATAAGGTTATCAGTTGAAAATAGATTTTTTGTTTTATTATTAAATTTAAATAATCCTTTATATTAATTAGCTTATTATTATTTTGTTATTATATCTCTCTCTTTCAGCAGCAGTTTTCTGCTTATTTGCTAGTATATACCTAAAGCAGTTAATAATTAGGATTTTTGCTTACCTCTTATAGCCTTAAAATTTTCCTTCCTTAGCATACTTTTTATTTTAACAATTTTATAGCTCTTCAGCTTTATTTTCTTTCTTTTTTTTTTTTTGTTATTTTTATTTCTCACTAGATCTCTTACTAAAAGCTTTATATATCTTTGCTATTAATTCTACTGTTTTCTCTATAAGATTTTTTGCTATTAATTTTTATTTTGTTTTTATCTTTTATATTCTATATTGCTATTTCTAAACCTTTTAAATTTATAATCCCCTTAATTTTTATATCTTCTTATGCCTTCTATTTCCTAAGCGTTTGCTTAAGATGTTATATATTATTTATATAGTAAAGATTCTCTCTAAGTTTCAGTTTAATTTTAACTATAACTTTAGTGAGAATATCAGTTTTACTAACACTAGTTGTTTATATTTAAGCTGCTTCTCTTCTATTAGCCTTAATATTATTAATATTATCTATATTTATAGTAACTATTATGCAATTTATATTATCTATAAGCAGCATAAAATTAAGTATACTGCTATAAGTTCTTGCTATATTCTCTCTAACGTCTTGCTAAAGATTAATTAGGTCTCTTAAATGCTTAAAAAGCTCTATAGTGCTGCTTAAGCTACCTAGAACGCTATTAATAACATTTAGTTATATAAGATTGCAGGCAGCTTTAATCCTTATAAATGCTAGCAAGCTTAGTATGTTTTAAATAAGCTTAGCAAAGCTTAAAAGCAGGTAGCAGTTTTAATTAAAAACCCTACTTAAAGTGCTAGCACTACTAATATAAAGCAATTACAGCTCTAAAAGCTTGCTTTAGTTTATAAACTTCTTATAATTAGTACTATATACTATATAAGTCTTTGCTAAAAGCTCTCTATATATATACCTTTTAATCTCTTAATAAGCTAGCTTGATTTCTAAGAGTTCTAATATTACTATTTGCTTTAATATTGCTCAGCTAGCTTATATTTATAATAACATTTCTGCTGAGCATTTTTGCAACTAGCTTTAACTAGCTTATAATAATCCTTACCTTTAGAAACCTCTTAGCAACCTAATAAAGAAAGATCTTAAGAAGTTCTTAATATTTTCTAATTCTATTTTTAAGCTTTTCTCTTATTATGCAGGAAATAAAGTCTCTAACTACTAAATTGCTATTGCTAGTAGTTGCCTTATTCTTTAGAATAATATAAAGACCTCTAAAGGTTAAGCTGCTGCTTAGTCTAATTAGCAGCTTGCTACTAAAGCTAAAGCTAGCAAAAAGCATAATGCTACTACTTCTACTAACTTTAAGTTTACTAAAAAGGTTAGATCTTCTACTAAACTTATAGTAAAAGCTAGCTGAAGTAGTTATAGTAGTTATAGTAGTTATAGTAGTTATAGTAGTTATAGTAGTTATAGTAGTTATAGTAGTTATAGTAGTTATAGTAGTTATAGTAGCTAAAGTAGTGCTTCTATTAACCTTCCTCTTAGTAATAATAGCAGTAAGGAGACTAGCTTTAATGCTAACACCTAAAGAGAAGAAGGTGATAAGTTAAATAGTGAGAAAGATAATCCTCCTACAGACTAAAATAGTGAGAGTAGAGGAGAGAACTTTATAGTTCTTCTTACTGAGTGAATATTTATGTTTTTAAGTTGCTATAGTTATTCTCAGCAGCTTATTGCTAAGCTTTTGCTAAGGTTTCTATTATTTCTTTATAAACTTTTACTTTTAGATATTAGCTAGCCTTAAGGCTAAATTAGTTCTTTTTTTTTATGCCTTACTTAAGCTGAATAAAGTTTCTATTAGCATTATTTTAATTTTAATTAAACTTATTTATAAAACTAGAAATCTCTTAATAATATTCTACTAAGTACTTAGCAAATAATTATTATTTTCCCTCATCTTATTTCTTATAAGCCTTTTAGGTTTGCTTTTCAAACTTATATATAGCTGCTTAAGTGTTATTTAAATAGCTTTTCAGCTTTTAAGTATTATACTTAACAGGCTATCTAGCCTACTTTATAAGCTATCTTATATTATCACCTTATCTCTAGCAATCTATAATCTCTTCTACTTTCTATTTGTTAAGTTCTTCTTCTAACTCAAATAAGCCTGCTTCTGCTTCTACAGCTGCTTATCTTAATATCTATAGTTTAAGCAATAAAACAGAGAATATATTATAAAGCTTATAATATTTCTCTAAGAGGTATATCTAATATACTTAGCTCTCTATATGCTTAGTTATAATAACTTTAATATAACATAGCGCTAGTTTTCTATTCTTAAACTTAAAGAACTTTATTAATAGCCTTACTATTTACTTAAGTTTAAATAATATCTCTTTATATTTAGAATTATAATACTTAGCTTATAACTTTATAGCTTTCTGCTAGTGCTCTGCAGCCTTTCGCTGCAATAAAGCAATATAATTAATTTGTTTTTTAACGCTTTATATAGATATACAGCCTTCTATCTATATATACTTAACGCTCTAAAAGTAATAACTATATAAGACTTCTATTAGTAAATAACTAATAGTTCTATATTATAAGTTATTATATGCAAACTTAGCTTCTAGTAGTTAAAACGCTTATTATTCTAAAGTATCTTTAGTATATGCTTAGAGATACTTCTTAAAGGTTTAGTGTATCTATTCTATCTAACTATCTGCTTATAGGTAGTATGCTATAGAGAGATAATATTTAATTCCCTTCTCTTAAGTGAACTCTTTTTAAAACTAGCTTATAAGCAGTTTATTTTTATTGCTAATAATACCTTTTAGCATACTAAAGTTGCATTTAATCTTCTTATAAAAGATCTATAAGAGCTAGGCAGCATTTAGCTGTTTAGTTATAAATATAAACAACTTAAATTTAGTTATATAGCATATAATAACTAAAATTGCATTATATTTAGTGCTATTATCTTAAGTATTCACTAAGAGATCTATAATAAAGTGCTGAAAGCTAGCAGTTAGAAGAGACCTAAAGAGTTTATAAAAAAGCATATATTGCTTAAGAGGAGTTTATCCTTATAAGCATCTTTAAATCGTAAGCTTATGAGGCTTATGCTAGTTATATAACCTGCTCCCTTAGTGAGACTTACTAAGGGGCTGCATAAGGCAGAAAGCATATTATGAAGTAGATTGCTATATACCTTTTTAGCTGTGAGAATAACTAAATATACCTTATATATATATCAAAATGCTTATAAGCTAAAATAAATTATATAAAGACTAAATATATATAGAAAATCTAAAAATTCTTTATAAAGAAAAAATAGCTTAAGAGCTTACCCTCTATATTAAGGTTAAAAGTATTTTAATAAGCACTTTTAATTTGCAATCTATTTAAATAGCTTTATAAATATATAAACTACACTAGCTTATACACTTTATATTTATAAGTAAAGGTAGTTAACTAACTAAATATAAATAAAGAAGAAGAATTTTCTTAAGCTATATATAAGTCTATCTTTTCTTTTTATATAACCTTTTACATTTTATTATAATTATTTATTCTTTATATTTTCTATTATAATACTATCTCTTAAGGATTATATATCTTCACAATCCTTCTTATAAGTTTTTTCTTATTTTATTGCATAATCTCTAAGTTTTATTATAGCTTATAAGACTGCTTATATATGCTGCCTTCAGCTGTAAGCTAAGTAGAATTAAGTCTTAAGAGATTAAGCTGCTTACACTGCTGCTTATAATGCTTATAATTTAACTGATAAGCTTAGTAAGTATTATTATAATCTTTTTATATATTTTCTGCTAATAAGATTAATCTAGCTATAAACTCTATTAATAAAGCTTATAAAGACCTACTTTCTGAGGTCTATTTCTACTAGCACTTTTATAAATACCTTCTTAAAACTATTTTTAATAATTGCATTTCTGCTTTTAAATAGGTTTATAAAGAAATAGTAGAGAAGCCTACTTCTGCTGCTTATAAGTTAGAAAGTAATAAGATTAATTTTTCTAACTTTTCTCTTAAAGACTTTAACTTAATTATAATTCTTAAATCTTATAAATATATAAGTCTTAGCATTACTTCTTCTTTTGAGCAGAAATGCCTACTGAAGCATTTTCTAATAAGTTGTAATAAAGAGATTGTTGCTTCTAAGGAGAACCTTATTAAAAAGCCTCTTAAGTCTGTAAAGAGTTTATTTTCTTTTTATTTCTTATGAGTCTATCTGCTTACTTTATTTTAGAGCGTATTTTATGCACTTCTATTAAAGCTTAGTCTCACTAGGATAGTAGTAGTAACACCTTACTTTTATCCTCTCAGAAGAAGCTTAATAGGTCTTATTTGCTTGTTTTTATAAGCTTATAAGCTGACTACTTCTAGGTGTTTATCCTACTAAAGAGGGAGATGAAAATTATAATTATAAGGCTAGTAAGTCTAATAAATGCAAATATTTATGCTGCACTATAAGTAATAGCTGTAGTAACTACTATATTTATTGCTATTACTTAACTAATCTTAGCTACTGCAATTTCTGCCTTAAAAGCAGTTATAGCAAATGCATTATAATCTTTTATAAGCTTATTTGTGAGGCTAAAGAGCTTAATACTGCTATTTTTAAATATAAGCTTGCTTATTCTATCTTTAAAGTTAAAAAAGCTTAAAAAGTAAGTTATTTAGCTTATAAATTATTTTTACTATTAATAAATATATAGCATCTTTCAAAAGCTTATAAGGCTTAGAAGTCTATATAGAATGTTTATAAAGAAGACTTTTCTGCTTTTTAGTATTATAAAACCTTAAAGATTTATAAGTTTCTTACTGCTTAAAAGCTTGCTACTACTAAGAAACTTACTGTAAAGTCTTTTGTAAATAAGAAAAAAGTAGTATAAGTAAAGCAGAAGCTAAAAAGTCTAAAGAGCAAGGTTTTTTATAAGCTTCCTCTTTCCCTAGCGCTTCACTAAGCAACACCTCTCCTTATAAGCTTTTCTAGAAGCATAAAGTCTTAAGAGTGCTATTTCTCGCAGTTATCTTAAGTATACTTAATTAAGAATTCTAATAAGGAGGATGTTATAAAGGTTTTTCTTTCTATATATTGCAAAAAAGTGATAGAGAGTAAGTAAAGCTTTTATAATATCTATTTCTTATAAGGCAATAATCTTTCTGTAAGCGCTTTTTCTCTTATTCTTCTAGTTATAAAGAATACTTCTGCTAAGCATTTTTATAAGCATATATTTGCTCTTAAGCCTGTTATTAAAAAGGTTTATATAGGTTTTAGTGTTGCTAATGCTCAGCAGCAGCCTATATCTTATAAGTCTCTTTTTACTTTATTATCTTCTGTTGCTAAAAGTGTTCTACTAATCTTATGCTATTATACTTTATCTATTTTATAAGCTGAAATGCTACTTCTTTCCTCTTAAGGCAGACCTTCAGTTTCTACTACTTTAAGCCTTACTTCTTCTCGTTAATGCTTATAAGGTACTATTCTCTACTGCTCTGCTTATATACTATATATACTTTTTAGAAAGTATAAAGTCTCTAAGTATAACCTTTCTAATATTAATAAGAGATTAGAAGATCTTTTATAAGAGATTAGTTTAAGCTCTTAAGAGCATTTTAATATTATTAAGGATATTAAAGGTTTTTTCAACTTAGCTTAGTTTTCTACTAAAGACCTTTAGAGAGCTATTTATAAGCTTAATATCTTATGCTAAGTTTATAAGTATAGTTTTCTTATAAGTATAATGTTTTAGTGTTTAGTAAGTAGTCTGTTTTAGTTTAAAGATTTATAAGGTTTTTATTTTATAAGAGATATTTTAGGTTTTTAAGTAGTTTTTAAGGTTTTATATAAATAAAAGAAACTTAGCTTTATTTTATAATTTTATAAGTATAATATAACTAAATATATTATATTTCTAAGGTTTAAAAGTGAGCAGAAGTATTTAAACTTTGCTTATAAGAGGTTTTTTATAAATCTATCTATAGGTATTTTATTTATAAGTATATAGATAACTTAAAAGCTTTCTTTTTAATATTTCTATTTTAACTATATATTATAAATATTAATATATTTCAAATAAATGTTTAATCTCTCTCTTTTGCTTATAATAAGTCTAATTATTTATTAGTTATTATAATAGATATTCTAAATATTACTAAGTTTAAGTTTAATATCTTTAAATAGCTTCTAGAGAGTAACTATTTTTTTTGCTATTTCTATTAAGCTTAAGAGTTCTGCTTTAGTAGTTAAAGTTATAACTGTTGCTTATTAGGTTGTTTTCTATTAGATTGGTCCTCTAAATAGCATTATAAGATATCTTTATGAGGATTGACATATAGCTTTATTATTTGCAAATAAAATATCTATTGCAATAAGAAGTACTTAGGCATCTATAAGTCTACCTCTTAAGATGCTAAAGCATATAGAAAGGTATTTAGTTCTATATAGGTACTATATTATATATTTTGCTGCATTTAGATGCTTTTGAGATGGGTTTATGAGGAATCTTAAGAGTAGTGCTGCTGCAAAGGTAATATCTGCCTATATAAGTATAGCAGTATAAAGTATTAATCTAACTATCTCTTAGTAGATTTTAACTTCTTAAATTATTATTTGCTCTAAGTTTTTCTTAAGATCTATCTATAGAAGTAGTGTTAATAAATAAGTAGCATTTTATAAGTTAAACTTTTAAGCAATCTTTTTGATATATAAGTTATAAACTAGAAATATCTTTTAAGTTTTTTAATTTTTTATAACTTATATTTTAAAGTACTATTTAATATCTTTTTATTTTTTAATTTTATATTTTTCTTTAATTTTTTTAATAATCTTATTAGCTTCTTTTTAGTAGTTTTTATAAAAAAGAACTAGAAAGTTATTTATATAAAAGACTATTATAACCTTTTAGTTAGAATTTTAGAAGAGGTATAAGTTCTCTTTTAAGCTTTACAGACTAAGTTTTATAAGAGTTAAGCTAAATTCTTTATACTAAAGGAGTAGAGCATTTTAAAGTCTATATAGAGCTTTATTTAGCTTAATGATATATCTTGCTGGGGATTTAAAGTGCTTTATAAGTTTCTCTATTTCTTAAAGTAGCTTGTAAATAACTGGTTCTTTTCTTTTTAGTATTTTGGCGTTTAGGAATGTATTAACTATATTATATTGAAGGATCTTATAATTAAATTAAGTACTAATTGCTATTACAACCTAAAAGGTTCTTAACGCAAAGGTTGCTATATAGGTATTTTTAAGATCTCTTAGTTAGAAGTTTTTTCTTATAATAATTTAAGCTTTTATCTTTATAAGATATTTATTTATATCTAACTTATAAGTGAAGACTTATTTCAGGGGAAGGGGCTTTAAGTGCGCTCTTAAGCAGTTTAAAACCCTCTATATCCTAAAGTTGATAATCTTCTGAAGTTTTTTATAGCATGCAGCGATAAATAGCTTCTAAAGCTATCTTAAAAGCTTTTTTATATCTTTTTAAGTCTTTAAGAGCAGTAGTAGTTCTAAGTAATAAATTTTCTTAGATTATAGAAAGGGTTTTAGAGGTAGTTTTAATATTAAGCCTTTAAAAGTTTAGCTTCTGAAGGGTTTTTTAGATTTTGATTTTATTATCTTATAAAATATATAATAAAGTCTTTTGCTTTTCTCTATTGCTTTCTATTTTTCTAATATAAAAGTAGTAAAGAAGTATTTCTAATTTTATTTATTAAATATTATAACTTCTTCTATTATATTAATAAGAATATTAGAGAATATAGTGAATATACTCTTTAGATTGCTTTAAAGGCTATCTCCTTTATAAAAGCAAGTTTAAATATAAATCTTCTTTATATAGGTATGCTTTTTCTGTAGTTTAGAGGGTTCTTCTTATATATCACTAAGGTTAGGCTGTACTTTAAAAAGAAGAGAGTTTTTATAAGTGTTGTTTATTTTTATTAGTTTAAAGTCTGCTATACCTCTCAGTAGAAGCCTTATTCTATTAGTTTCTAACGCTTTATAAGATTTAGGTTTAATAGTTATAGCATTACTCTTTAGGCTTCTATTACCTATAGGCTTTAGGTTTTGCCTAAGAGGTTCACTCTTAAGATCTTAACTTATTAGTTTAAGAGATGCTTTAGGAGTGAGAAAGCTATACTAAGTGTTCTTAAGTATAGTCTTCTAATTTTTTGCGCTTTATAGCAACTATTATACTATAATTTCTTTATTAAAGATAAAATTAATTTTATTTAGAATATTAAGGCTTATAAATATAGCAGAAGCAGAGGGTAATTCCTTAATTTCTTCTATAATAGATCTTATAACTATAAGCTTTATAGCTTTTTCAGTATTCTGTTTTAAGTAAAACTTATTTTTATTAAATATAATGTTTTGTGAGATAATGACTTTTTTAAGCTTTAAGATTTAAATCCTATAGAGATTATATATATTCAGTATATATCTTATGAGGTATTTAATATAGCCTTATAGGACTACTTTAAACTCTCTTCTCTCTATCCTTCTTTCTCTTTCTCTCTTAAGAATATATGCTCTATAACTATAGGCATATATCTTTCCCTAGTGAGGTTAAGTTTTTAAGCTCTATAAGATGCTGTAGGCTGGTATCTAAGCGTTAATATATTCTTTAAACTATTCTTCCTCTACCTTATTAGGGGACTTTCATTTTGTTAACATATAAGGACTTATATTATATAGAAAAATCCTTATAAGCACTAATTTATCTTATAGCTTAATTAGAAGCTCTGCTGCATAAAGCATTTATATGCTTTGTGTGATTGCCTCTTTTTCTGCTCTTTCCTGTAACGTTTTATGAGATGATAACTCTTCTAAGCTTTAAGATCTAAATCTTATAGAGATTATATATATTTAGCATATATCTTATGAGGTATCTGATATAGCCTTATAGGACCACCTTAAACTCTCTTCTCCCTATCCTTCTTTCTCTTTCTCTCTTAAGGATATATGCTTTATAACTATAGGTGTATATCTCTCTCTAGTGAGGTTGAGTTTCTAGGCTTTATAGGATGCTGTAGGCTAGTGCTTAAGCATTAATATATTCTTTAAACTATTCTTCCTCTATTTTATTAGAGGATTTCTATTTTATTAACATATGAAGACTTATATTATACAGAAAAATCTCTATAAGTATTGATTTGTCTTACAGCTTGATTAGAAGCCCTGCTATATAAAGCATCTATATGCTTTATATAATTACCTCTTTTTCTATCTTTTCCCCTCTTCTTATTAGTTCTTTTATATAAGGTAGGGGAAGTTTAATATTAATATTATTCTTATAAGCCTACTGCTAGTATTCAGTTATTCTTTAGATTATAATAATAGATCTATTAATATCTTGCTATATTTTATATATAAGGAGTTCTTTCTGTTGAAAAACCTAGTTTTCAAAAGTTTAAAGCACTTAAAAGACTTTATAATAAGTTTTATTTATAAAGTAGAACTTAAAAAGCTTTTTTATATATTTATCCTTTATAATAAGAAGCTAAAAGGCTTCTAAGTAAGCTTTTAGATAGTTAAATAGATCTTAAGAGATATATTAATATAGGCGTCTACTTTTGAAGTTAGATAGTCCTCATAAGATAACTTATTATATATAAGTTATAGAATAATATTTGCATTCTAGCTAGGTTAGTCTCTTAATCTTCACCTCTTAAGCGTTTTATACTAAATGCTTAAGAGCTTTTTAGCTAAAATGTCCAGCTTATAAGTGCTAAAGATATATATTATCTTTTTAAGTAGGCTTTAGGTAGTATAAAGGTTATCTCTAAGAGATTGCAGCTACTAATTAGGTAGTATTTATAACTTTTAAATAGCTTATATTAATATAGATTTATAATAAGAGCAGAATAAAGTAATTAGAAATAGATTTATATTTAAAAAATAAGATATTATTAATATGCTTAAGCTTTTAGAGTGAAGTGCTAGTCTCTCTATAGTATATCTTATTAGTCCTTCTATTTAGCTAGATATTAGCACTTTTGAGAGAGGATTTTAAGATTATATTAGTTTTAAATCTCTTAATATAATAAATATTTATAAGAGTAAGATCTTCTGTAAGCTTTCTTTATAGTTTATAGAGTATATTTAGAAAGACCTTTATGCTAACTTCTCAAACTGTAAGAACTTAATTTCTTATAGCAACTCTTTTTAGTCTTTTGAGATTTTTATAATCTTATAAATAAGCTAAGTTGTTAATAATATAGTTTGAAGATATAGTATTATAGATAGTATAAAGCTATAGAGGGTTTTTTGTTTTACTAGTTATATTAAAGACTGATCTAAGCTTGCCTTCTAGTTCTTTATAAGCAGATAGATTTAAGTTTAGTAGTTTTATAAAGATAGCAACTACTTTATTAGAGAAAGTTTCTCTTTTAGCAGTATATCTCTTTGTTTTTATAATATCTTCTGATTTAATTTATTTCTTACTGATAAGGTCTTAGTAGATTAGTTTCTATTTCTTTAAAAGTGTTTTAGTCTTAATATTATTTTAGATTTTAGCTGTTATTTATAAAGGATTCTAATAAGAATACTTTTTAGTAAGTATAAGTTTAACTTTTATATAATCTTTTAGAGACTATATATGCTTTACAGTTTGCTTCTCTCTAATAAATTCTCAATATAAATACTCTTTAGCCTCTTTAGGCGTTTTTAAGTTCTAAGACTTCTTATTCTTATTTGATTTGCCTTTAGATTTTATGCTTTTTAAGTTTAAACCTAAAGCTTAAGAGTTATTTAGTCAGCTTTTAATTATTGCAAATAACTTATTAACCTTTATTTTCTTTTAATAAGCGTTTAAATAAATAATACTAAAGAGGATTTTTATATAATATATAATATTTAAAATTAGTTTAAATATTTCTTTATAAGTAATAAGCTTTTAGATCTATTGCTTAGCCTACTCAAAAGCAATTTAAACTTCTACAGCTTAAAAGAAAGTCTTTACTATAAAAGCTCTATAAATATCAGAGATCTTATAAGTTAATGCTTAGTAGTAGCAATCTATCTATTAGTTATAGAAATCTATTAGGTTTATAGTTATATAAGCAGCCTTATGAAGAATAGCTATATAATTCTCTTATATAATAGTCTTTATAGCTGACTTGCTCTTTATAAGCTATTCTTTAAGAAGTTTAACTACTGTCTAGAGAGAAAATAAGTTCTTATTTAAAGTGTCTAAAGTAGTAAAGCCTATAAGGGATTATAGAATTAAAGAGGCTTATGAGAGATCTATGCTTTTATTTATCTTAGAAGTATTTAGTTCTTTTAAGTTAGTTTTAATAAGAAGTTTACATCTTAAGATATTTATAGATAAAGCATTAGCTTTATTTATCTCATTTGAGATCTAAAGCTAAATTATGCTTATAAGTTTAATATTAATATTTATAAGTAGCTAGTTCTAGATATATCTTAGGAGTTATTTCTTAGTTTTCTAGTTATCTTAGGCTTTTGCAGCAGAAATGCCCTATTATTTAATAAATATTTTATATCTAACTTAAAAGAAAAGGTTCTTAAGCTTTATAGCTTTCAGCTCAGTCAGCTTAAGAGGAGTTTAACTTTAGGTTAGTGTAGGAACATTAGGAACTTATGCAACATCGTTCTCACTAGTAGGTTGCTGCTGAAAATTAGCATTACATCTTAAAAAGTCTACTTATCTACACTTAGTTATCTATTTAGAGATCTATTTATTATAAACCTCTCTATTCTATTTGTTAAAAAGTGTGAAATACTTCTTAAGAGAAGGTATATTAATTCTATTTCTGCTCTTAAAGTTAAGCGCTTTAGGTCTACTTAGGTTGATATATTCTTAAATATTATAAGCAATATAAGTAACCTTAAGGTAATTAAACTAGACTAGCTAGTTTTTATAAGTTTTTAATTTAATTTATATAGCTTTAAAGTGTAAGTCTATCTTAAAAGCCTTTTTAGAAGAGTGAGATATCTTATAAGTTATAAAAATTAGTTATAGAAGTATAAAAAGAGAAGAGAGAGATTTGCTCACTCTATAAGATATTTTAGTAGTAATAAAAGAGTTAAATTGAAGTTCTAATAAGTTAAGTTTATAACTGCTGAAAGCTAGCAGTTAGAAGAGACCTAAAGAGTTTATAAAAAGGCGTGTATTGCTCAAGAGGAGTTTACCCTCGTAAGCATCTTTAAATTGTGAGCTTGCGAGGCTTATGCTAGTTATATAACCTGCTCTTTTAGTGAGGCTCACTAAGGGGCTGCGCAAGGCAGAGAGCATATTGTGAGGTAAATCGCTATATAAAGTTTATATTAATCTCTTAAAATAGGTATAACAGCAGTAGTAGTAACTGCAGCTTGCTATATAGCTTATACTTTAAAACTTATACTTCTTAATATACTTTACAACTAAAGATATAATCTTTAATATCTATAGTTAGGTTAAGCTAATAGAACTTTCTTTTAATCAGTTTAATTATTTTGTTAAACCTTATATAGCTTACCTTATAGTTATTATAGTATAAGCAAAGTATCTTAAGTCTAAGCAATTGCTCAGCTGGAATCTTAAGTCTCTCTTTGTGAAATAAAGTATTATTTAAGTTAACGTGAAATCTTTCTGTGTTGCTAGCTAGTCTGCAAGCTTTCTCCAGCTTACTTTAGCAATACTTATCTTTAGCCTACAGTCCTCTAATAAAAGCCTCTATTGCTATAGAAAAGCGCTAAATATATGCTGTTTTGTTGTTTATAAGCCTTTTTATAATTAAATATAAGATATACTGCTTTAGAATAGTAACTTTAGCTTGCTATAAGTCCTCTTAGGTTATATTCTCTTACTAAGTATTTCTCTATATTTCTTATGCTTTCTAGCTATAAGTTATAACAGCTTAGGTTTTTATTAAGTTGCTAATATATCTGCCTATATATAGCTAGTGTGAGACTGAAGTGTTTCTGCTTTTAAGGTTAAGGTGTTATTAGTAAGTTCTAACAGTATTAATATAAGCTTTTTTAATTTATAATTCTACTTTAAAACTAGCAATCTTTATTTATAGGTTTTCTAAAAGTTTGCTAATAAGATTTAACTTCTTTATAAAGGTTAGTAGTATATTATTATACTTTATCCCTCCTTTTATATAATTTAGCTTTTTAGACAGCTTATTAGTAAGGTTAGTAGCCTTTAAGTAGTGCTTTAGATTAAAGTTAAATGCTGATAACTTATATACCTAATAAGTAAGCTTTCTCTAAAGGTTTTATGCTGAAGTATTAATTACCTCTTTAAAAGCTTAATAATCTATTAAAACTGCAAATCTAGCTGATATCTTTTATAAGTAGTATGCCTACTAATTAAGACTTTTAATAATAGCAAGAAGTTTTTATTAGCTTATTGCCTATTATTATTCTATATCTAAAAGCTTTTATAAGTAATAAGCAACTAGTTGCTATTAGCTATTAATCTTCTAAGAGAAAATGCTAGAGATAGCTTTTATAGAGGTGTCTATTTTAACTTTTATCTTATATATTAAGTCTTAATACTAGAGAATAATTATAAAGTAAAAAGCAACTTTTAGCTTATTAAAAGCCTTTTAAGCTTCTTTTAGCTACTTAAACTTTACTAGTTTTCTGCTATTTTTGCTACCCTTAAGTAGAGATATTATTAAGGCTATAATGCTTAAATATCTTATAATAAATTTGCAATAAAAGTTATAGAATCTAAAGAATATTTAGATCTCTTAGTAGGATTTTAGCAGCTTCTATTTAGCAACAGCCTGCACCTGTTTTAAGTTTATAAAGATGCTATCTAGCGATATAATATATCTTAAGAACTTAACTTCTTGCTAGTAGAATTTACACTTGCTAAGCTTTATATATAGCTGGAACTTCTTTAAGCAGTAGAATATTCAGCAAAGGTCTGCTATATAATCTTCTTTTATCTCTAAGTATACTATAATATTATTTATATATATTATGCAGTAAGTATTTAGAAGCTTA
The DNA here is from genome assembly GCA_027406005.1 of Colletotrichum horii. Classification (NCBI taxonomy): domain Eukaryota; kingdom Fungi; phylum Ascomycota; class Sordariomycetes; order Glomerellales; family Glomerellaceae; genus Colletotrichum; species Colletotrichum horii. The sequence goes on along the minus strand of JANVYB010000001.1, from coordinate 1,412,749 downwards.
ATAAGTGCTTAGTATATATATACTTAGAATGTTACTAGCATATTAGTCAGTCTAAACAGTATAACTATATACTTAAAGTGCTTATATTGCATATAAAAAGCAGTCTTCTATCAGTCTTTCAGCTTAATCTAAATCTAATAGTAAGCATTTTATAAATCAATCTTTAAAATCTATTTTGCTCTATAAAGCCTATCTAAAAGCTTACTAATAAGTAGCAGTAAATATCTGTTTTTAATTATAACTTTATTAAAGCTATAATAATCTATATAAAGCTTTAAAGATCTATCTTTCTTTAAGATGAAAAGAATTAGCGCTTCTACTTTGCTTATAGAAGGTTAAATCCTCTTATTCGCTCTGTTTTCAGCAATATATTAGTGAAGTTCCTCTAGTTGCTGCTTATTAAAAAGGTAGATTGGTCTATATAGCAGTTTCTTACTTTCTTCTAAATTAATTAAGTAGTCTGCTTTATTAAAGAGGTTTATTTCTTTTGCTGCTTATTTATTAAATATTCCCTTTTTAGATTTAAGTTCTAGAAGTAGCTTAGCCTTCTTATCTCCTTTATTTTCCTCTTCTTAAAGTCCTTTAACTCTGATCTCTTTAGAGCTAATACTGCTTAAGATATATAAAATATATGCTTTATAGCTATTTTTAATAATTTCCTTTATAAATACTAAAAGTTCTATAAGTGCAATCTTATTATATTTCTATTTATTTATTTATATATTAATAATAATCTCTTTAAGTCTTATAAAGCTCTATAAGAGCAGTAGATCTCTTACGCTTTGCAGTTAGAAAACCTTAGCAAAAAGCTTATAGATCTTATAAGAGCAGCTTTTAGAGTCTATAAGGAAGAACATAAGTTTGAACGTTTATTTTAGGTTAGCTGTATAGCTATTAAATCCTTTTAGTAGAGAGGCTATAATATCAGAAGACTTCAGGCTTAAGAATTTAATAAGGCTGAAGCTAATAAGATTAATTTATAAATAACTATCTATATCTATAGTAACTTCTTTCTTAATATGCTTCTAGAGAATAATTGCCCTACCTTTTGCTATAATATTAATAAGCATCTTTTCTAGTTTTATAAGTAATATAGAAGTGCTTAAATCTAACTTCTAGCTTATTTATTTTCTAATAAGTTAAGCTTATTATTATATTCTTCTTCTTCTATAACTTAAATTGCATTTACACTAGCCTTTCTAGCAAACTGCTAGTCTGCTATTAAAGTAGCATTTATATCTCTTAGTCTCTTTAGCTTAAAGCAGTTAGCAGCCTTATGCCTCTTATTCCTGCAGTTATAATAAATGATAAGTTAGTCTTTTTAGAATATATTAATTAACTGCAGTTAAATAAGTTGCCCTTAACTATCCTTTTGCTAAGGTTTCTTGCTAAAAGGTTAGAGAGTGTTTACACTTCTTATAGCTATATAGTTATTCTTAGTGAAGTTTCTTACTTCTAACTAATGCTCTAATTTAGGCTAACTTAAGTAGTTACTCCTAAAGAGTTTTTTCTATTTATCCTCTTATAGCTTTTTGCTAGAGTATTGCTAATATAGATCTTAAAGTCTTTCAGCCTCTATAGCTATATCTCTAGGTCTTTTCACTTCTACCTTCTACTGCTATAGTTTTCTGCGCATAGCAGGCAAAAGTCTAAAGAAGTATATATAGGCCTCTGTCTTATTGTTCTCTCAGTCCTCTATACTTAAGCTGTAGTATATTGCTAACTACTTAGTAAAAAACTAAAGTAGCAACTAGCTTTCTTTCTACTTAATTATATTAAGCTTCTCTTAATATTGAAACTTTTATATCTCTAGGTTAATATACTGCTAGCAAATAAATGCAATAAAGTCAGCCTATAAGATCTCTTCTTTTAAGCTCTTCTTATAGTAATATTACTATATCTATAAAGTATATAAAAGTCTTATAAGAGACTATTAGATCTATTTCTTTAGTATACTCTTAATATATATCTAGTTACTATCTTTTATAGCTTAGATCTAATTATTAATCTGCTTAATTATAATATCTTTTCTTAAGATTTTATAGTTATATATTAGAGGTTTCTCTCAAACCTTTAGCGCTATTCAGCTTATAGAGCGCTTAGTAAGCTTCTAAAGAAGATATTCTATTAACTTTTAATAAGCTTCTTACTGTTATCTTATTATTTAAGTATAAGCTTCTTATTATTATTATAACAGCAATTAGAATATATCTATTTCTTCTCTGCTACTTATATATTATTCTCTTTAGGAAGTGCTTATGCTGCGCTTATATAATAGCTATTCTATTGCTAAGGTGTATTTTCAGTTGTTTAAGCTAGAATAGTTATAGGTCTAGCTTTATAGGCTTATACGCTTAATTGCTTTGTTAATAAGGTTGTCAATTATCTCTTTCTATTCAATCAGCATTGCTCTTAGCTGACCTAGTTCTAGCGTAAGGCTGCAGATGCCTTAGTGAAACCTTAGAGGAGGTGGCCCTATATTAAATGCAAACTCCTGCAGTTTGTCTATACTAAACTCTATTTGCTGACCGCTTAGTAAGTTGTCACTTTTATTATAAGACATTCTAACTTATGCTAGTTACTTAAAATGAGGTAGAAGCTATAGAATTATAAGAGTATTAAGCTAAAAGCTTTAACTAAGAAAGGTTTAGACGATAGATAGGGGTTAATTTAGTATATTAACTACAGCTTACTTCTTCTAAGTTTCTAGGAAGCAGAGATTTTGCTAGTAAGCTAGCGTTCTGATTACCTGAGGATTTACTAGGCGTTCTCTAGCAGCTCTGCTAAGTAATACTCACACTTTATATATAGCTAGAACTTGTTTAGGCAGCAGAATATTTAGTAAAAGTCTGCTATATAATTTTCTTTTATTTCTAAGTATATTATAATATTATCTATATATACTATATAGTAAGTATTTAGAAGCTTAATAAATGCTTAATATATATATGCTTAGAATATTGCTAATATATTAGTTAGTTTAAACAGTATAACTATATACTTAAAATGCTTATATTGCATATAAAAAGCAGTCTTCTATCAGTCTTCTAGCTTAATTTAAATCTAATAGTAAGCATTTTATAAATCAATTTTTAAAATCTATTTTGCTCTATAGAGCCTATCTAAAAGCTTGCTAATAAGTAGTAATAGATATTTATTTTTAATTATAACCTTATTAAGGCGATAATAATCTATATAGAGCTTTAAAGATTTATTCTTCTTTAAAATAAAAAGAATTAATGCTTCTGCTTTACTTATAGAGGATTAAATCTTTCTATTTGCTTTATTCTCAGCAATATATTAATAAAGTTCTTCTAGTTGCTGCTTATTAAGGGAGTAAATTAGTTTATATAGCAGTTTCTTGCCTTTTTCTAAATTAATTAAGTAGTCTGCTTTATTAAAGAGGTTTATTTCTTTTACTACTTATTTATTAAACATTCCCTTTTTAGATTTAAGTTTTAAAAATAGCTTAGCTTTTTTATCTCTTTTATCTTTCTCTTTCTGAAGTTTTTTAACTTTAATTTCTTTAGAGCTAATACTACTTAAGATATATAGAATATATGCTTTATAGCTGTTTTTAATAATCTCTCTTATAAATGCTAAAAATTCTATAAATGCAATTTTATTATATTTCTACTTATTTATTTATATATTAATAATAATCCTTTTAAGTTTTATAAAGCTTTATAAAAGCAGCAGATCTTTTATGCTTTGCAGTTAGAAAACCTCAGTAAAAAGCCTATAGATCTTATAAAAGCAGCTTTTAAAATCTATAAAGAAGAATATAAGTTTAAATATTTATCTTAAGTTAGTTATATAGCTATTAAATCCTTCTAATAGAGAGGTTATAATATTAAAAAGCTTTAAGCTTAAGAACTTAATAAGGCTAAAGCTAATAAGATTAATTTATAAATAACTATCTATATTTATAGTAACTTCTTTCTTAATATACCTTTAGAGAATAATTGCTCTGCTCTTTACTATAGCGTTAATAAATATCTTTTCTAGTTTTATAAGCAGTATAGAGATACTTAGATCTAACCTCTAGCCTACTTATTTTCTAATAAGTTAAGCTTATTATTATATTCTTCTTTTTTTATAACTTAAATTGCATTTATATTAGCTTTTCTAGCAAACTACTAGTTTGCTATTAAAGTAGTATTTATATCTTTTAATCTCTTTAGCTTAAAGTAATTAGCAGCTTTATGCTTTTTATTTCTATAGTTATAATAAGTAATAAATTAGTTTTTCTAAAATATATTAGTTAACTGCAGCTAGATAGATTGCTTTTAACTGTCCTTTTACTAGAGGTTGGAAAAAATACAATACAGAAAATACATTGTATTTTTGTATTTTTTATAAAAATATCTATTTTCAGAGGTTGTCCAAAAAATACAATACAAATACATCCCCTCATAAGGTTAAATCTACTAAAGTAAGTATTTTTAAGCAATTAGTATAGCTATTATAAAAAGTAAATATACTATAATTATCTACGAAAAAAGCGCTATTTTTAGCAGTAGGACCCACCTTTATAGCCCTTAGTTTACTATAGTTATTACTGCTTATATAATAAAAGCACTAACATTTTCCTTCTCAAGTTAAATACCATACACTAAAAATACAGACCTACTTTTAAATATATATAAAATAATTTATTTAATAATATTACGTAATAACCTATATAAACCCTGTATTTTTTGCTTTATTATAGCTATATATCTAAAAATAATATTAAAAACTATTAAATTTAATTAAAAATAGACAGAGGTTGGAAAAAATATAATACAGAAAATACATTATATTTTTGTATTTTTTATAAAAATATCTATTTTTAATTAAATTTAATAGTTTTTAATATTATTTTTAGATATATAGCTATAATAAAGCAAAAAATACAGGGTTTATATAGGTTATTACGTAATATTATTAAATAAATTATTTTATATATATTTAAAAGTAGGTCTGTATTTTTAGTGTATGGTATTTAACTTGAGAAGGAAAATGTTAGTGCTTTTATTATATAAGCAGTAATAACTATAGTAAACTAAGGGCTATAAAGGTGGGTCCTACTGCTAAAAATAGCGCTTTTTTCGTAGATAATTATAGTATATTTACTTTTTATAATAGCTATACTAATTGCTTAAAAATACTTACTTTAGTAGATTTAACCTTATGAGGGGATGTATTTGTATTGTATTTTTTAGACAACCTCTGCCTTTTACTAAGGTTTCTTACTAAAAGGTTAGAAAGTATTTATGCTCTTTATAGCTATATAGTTATTTTTAGTAAAATCTCTTACTTCTAACTAATACTTTAGTTTAAGCTAGCTTAAGTAGTTACTTCTAAAAAGTCTTTTCTATCTATCTTCTTATAGCTTTTTGCTAAAGCATTACTAATATAGGTCTTAGAGTCTTTTAGCTTCAGTAGCTATATCTTTAAGTCTTTTTACTTCTATTTTTTGCTGCTATAGTTTTCTATATATAGTAAATAAAAGTCTAAAGAAGTATATATAGACTTCTACTTTATTATTCTCTTAGTTTTCTATATTTAAGCTGTAGTATATTACTAACTATTTAGCAAAAAATTAAAATAGCAATTAGCTTTCTTTTTGCTTAATTATATTAAGCTTCTCTTAATATTGAAACTTTTATATCTCTAAGTTAATATGCTGCTAGTAAATAAATATAATAAAGTTAGCTTATAAAACCTCTTCTTTTAAGCTTTTCTTATAATAATATTACTATATCTATAGAATATATAAAAGTTTTATAAAAAACTATTAGATCTATTCTTCTAATATATTTTTAATATATATTTAGTTACTATTTTTTATAGCTTAAATCTAATTATTAATCTGCTTAACTATAATATCTTCTCTTAAGATTTTACAGTTATATATTAAAGGCTTCTTTTAAACCTTTAGCACTATTCAGCTTATAGAATACTTAGTAAGCTTCTAGAGAAAATGTTCTATTAACTCTTAATAAGCTTCTTACTATTACTTTATTATTTAAGTATAAGCTTTTTATTATTACTATAATAGCAGTTAAAATATATCTATCTTTTTTCTGCTGCTTATATATTATTCTCTTTAAAGAGTGTTTATATTGCACTTATATAGTAGCTATTCTATTGCTAAAGTATATTTTCAGTTATTTAAGCTGGAATAGTTATAAGTTTAGCCTTATAGGCTTACACACTTAATTGCTTTATTAATAAGGTTGTTAATTATCTCTTTTTATTCAATCAGCATTACTTTTAGCTAACTTAATCTTAATATAAAGCTGCAGATACTTCAGTAAAACCTTAAAAGAGGTAGCTTTATATTAAATATAAACTTTTATAGTTTATTTATATTAAACTCTATTTGCTAACTGCTTAGCAAGTTATTACTTTTATTATAAAACATTTTAATTTATACTAATTACTTAAAACAAAATAGAAGCTATAGAATTATAAAAATATTAAGCTAAAAGCTTTAACTAGAAAAGGTTTAAATAATAGATAGAGGTTAATTTAATATATTAACTATAGCTTACTTCTTTTAAGTTTTTAGGAAGTAGAGATTTTGCTAATAAGCTAGCATTCTAATTATTTGAAGATTTACTAAATGTTTCCTAGCAGCTCTGCTAAGTAATACTTATATAACTATAATAAAAAATAATAATACTTTTTATTTTAATATTTTTAAAGTTTAAAAGATTTATTAAATATTAATAAAAATACTTACTATTATATAAATATAATAATATAACTATTAAGTTAACTTTATAGTAATTAAATTTAATAGTTATAATAGCTTTTAAAACTTTATATAAACTAACTTTTTAATATTTATTTATTAAAAATATATTAATATTAAGCTTTAAAAGTATTAGTTATATAGCTTTTTTAATAGGTTTTAATAAAAATCTAACTAATAGCTTCTTTAGTTTTTTATTAAATAGTTAGTAATATATTAAGCTTTTAGTATAAACTTTAAAAAGTTTTAAATTTATATTTATATTTTTTTTCAGCTTTTATTATATTTATAATAATATTTTAAATATTAAAAGTTTAATATATAACAGCTATAAGCTATAGCTATTATTATAAAATAACTATAAAATATATATTTAAAGTAATATAAATATTATAAAATAGCTAATAAACCTTTAGTGCTATTAATATAAAAAGCTACTATTAAGCTAGCTTTAAAGAAAATATATTTTAATTATAATACTTTTAATATATTTAATAATATATATTTAAAATATAATAAAATTAATTACTATAAAGCTAATTATTAAGCTAATAAGTAGTATAAAATATATTATAAAAAAAACTACTTTATAGAAATATATTAATATAAAGTTAAGCTATTATTAAATATAGCTTAAGTTTATATTAATACTATATAAATATAAAAATATTTAAATATTAATATAATAATAATAATAATAATAATAATAATATTATTAATAAAATAATATATTAATTTTTTTAAAAACTTTTTATTTATAAAGTTATTTTATAAAAGTTTTTTAATTAATTATAAATATATTATATAATATAGAAATATTTTTCTTATTTTTTCTATTAGATTTTAATATATATTATATTAAATAAATATAGTTATAGTAATATATATATTAATTAAGTTAACTACCTTTTATACTTTAGATATATTTACTATATTTAAAGCTTTTAAAGCTTTTAATATATTAATTATACTAATTATATTTGCTATATTAAATATAGCTAAAGCGCTTAAGATGCTAAAAGCACTAAAGGCACCAAAGGCATATAACACCTTTACTATATTATATATCAGATTTTTAAGTTTTTATATTTATAATATATATATATATTAAATAAATAAGCTATATATTTTTAAATTAATTATATATACTTTAAGAAGAGATATTAATATATATTATCTTAATATAATAATAATAATAATATAATAATATTTTATTTACTTAAATATTCTATATAAAATAAATAAATAGACTTTTATATATATAACTTTATATAAAAGTATTTAATTTATTATAACTTATAACTTTATAAATACTTATATAATTCTTTATATTATATAATCCTACTTATATAATTAAAAGCTTTATAACTTATATTTTAAGTTATTTTTCTCCTCTTTTTTCCTTACTTCAAAATAAAACTAAAAAACAATATTAACTAATATTATATTAATATAGTCCTTCTCTATTAATAATCTATACTAATAAATGCTTATAAATGCTAAAAATTATTATATTTTATTATAATATATCTCTATTTATAACTTTATACTATATAAGCATATATACTATATCTCTAAATACTTTAATACTTATACTAATAATAAGTAATATACTTTTATTACTTATTTAACTATTCTAACTCTAATTTTATTTTAAATTCTATAAGTTTTCTTTTCATTTTCAGTTCTTCTTCTATCTTTTGATTCTATTATTCAATTTCAGCTTAAGATTTACACTCTTTATGCTATTTATCTCTTTCTCTACTCTCTATTTCCCTTTTTAACTGCTTTATATAAAGCTTTTGCTTCTTATTAGTAAGAGATAAAGTGCTAATTTAAGTTTGTATTTAAATAGCTTAATAAAGAAGTTAACTATTTTGAAGGTGTAGTAAGCTTCAGTTTGAATAGCTTTAAAGAGCAGTTATTAGTACTTTAGATGATAAAATACTGCTAGCTTGTAAAGATCTTTTATTATTTTCACTATTAAGGAAGCTAAAGTTGCTATTATTATTAAATAGTGAGCTTTTCTGATTGCTTACTGATAGTTTTTAAGTTTTTAAACAGCTTAAAGAATAATAAGATTAGTTTTTATCTTTATTATCTAATAATTTCTGCTGCTTTTATTTTAAAATAATAATTAGATATCAGTCTTTTAATATAGTATTAAACTTATTATTTTGTTATATTGCTAAGTTTATTTAACTAGAAATTCTAGTATTATAGTATAAGCTTAAGATATATTGCTTATAAGTTATATAATCTTAAGAGATTATATTTTAATTTATTTCCTTTAATCTATATAAATAAATAAAAGTACTTTTTAAGTGAAATAGTATATATACTTATTAATAATATAAAGAATAGAGAGAAACTGCTTAGTCTATTAGTAGGACGCTTAGTGATAGATCTTAATAGTATTTATGTTATATAAGATTTATTCTCAATCTGAGGCTGAGATCTTTGATATTGCTTGATAAAACCCTGTAGCAATAGGTAGTAACTGCTTATAGTCTGCCTAAGCTTTAAAGGCTGGAAATTTCACTATATTTTATATAAGTGATAGAAAACATTTTAAAAACATTTCTAAAACATTTCTAAATAAAGTATAATAATAATATACTTCTAATTATATTGCAAAGTTTGTTATAGTCCTTTTGAGATTAACAGCTTAAAAAACTAGTTATAATATTATATAGAGTTCTTAGTCTATAAGGATAGGTATTACTTAAAAGCTTCTTAATATTATGCTGAAAATATATGCAATAGAGGTGAATGCAGCTTTCAGCTTAGAATTCTTAGAACTTTAGGTGTTAATACCTTTTTTTAAAGTATTACCTAAAGCTTTTAATAACACTTTATCTTTAGTTAAGAGTGACCTTAAGTATATTAGATTTATAAATAAATTTCTACTTAATGTTAATTATATATTTGCAATATAGAATATTAAAAACAGCTTGAAATATATATTAATATATTTCTGCTGTTTTAGTGTTTATATAGCATTATGCTAAGGGAAATGTTTTATTAGATTAGAAATAATTTAAAAACATTTTAGATATAGATGTTTACTTTTCTCTGATATATAGCTGTATTAAGCTTAAATAACCTTATAATGCTTTAAACTATAAATATATTTATAGTTTATATTAACTATAAATAACTTTATATTATTAAATATCTACTGTATAGCTTATTTATAGAAGAAATAAATAATAATATAGTTAGAATATATTTCAAATAAATATTAGATATACTAATAATAGTAAGCTATTAAAGTTATAATAATATAAAGAAGGAATTTATTCTATATATAGAATCGCTTGTTTTGTTCTTTTGTTTGCTGTAAAGCGAGTGCAATTGCGCAGGCACCTTATAGAAATATTAAGATTTGCTGTTTTTAAATAATATATTAAAAGTAGTTAGGATTTATAAGGCTTTTATAAATATCTATTATAGATTGCTTATAGAACTCTGTAATATACTCTTTTAATTTATTTAAGTTTAAAAATAAGTCTATAAATATTAGTATATTTAAATAAAGTAAAGAAGTAAAATATATACTTAATATTATATTAGGCTTATTAATATATAAGATAATATATATTAAACCTTTTATAATTAAAAGAGGTGTTTTTGCTATAAGTAGAGGAAGGTGTGTATAAGTACTATATAATATAATTATAATATATAGTGTGGTTTTTAGGTTTTATAGAATAAAAAACCTATAATAGATAGAGCATTTAACTTATTGCATTTAAGCAATTAGACTTTAATAAGTTTAGTTATATATTAGTTGTCTTTATAGATTGCTTATAAATATAAAGCATTTCTAGCTTATAATTACTTCTTTTAGAAGTGTTGTTTTATAGAATGTTGATATTATAATATCTTAGTATAGTTGCTATTTAAAAGGAATTAATATAAAGTAATGTTTCCTTTAGTTTTAGGCTGTAATACTATTTAAATATATAATTACTTACTGCTGAATGTTAGTAATAAACTAAATTATAGTTAGTAGATATATTATATATAGCTTTTAGAATAGATTTATTTTATGCTTTATTCTATTGCTTATAAGATAAAGCTATATATTTTATTTAAATTAGTATATAATTGCTTTTTGTGAAAATATTTATATATTATCTATAGTATTCTTTATATATATTAGATTAGATGCAAAATATTTTAGAAATGTTTTTATACTGATCTTACTTATGCTATAATATACTTTTCTACTATTATTATTATAACCTTCTCTTTAAGCATTATAAGTTATATATTGAGGGATAGTATTATTATATTATAAGTGAAATCTTAATATTATATATATTAGTATGCTTTTCTATTTATATAATCTCAGCCTATATACTATATAAAGGTATCTCTAAGAGTATAATAAGTTATATTAAATTTGCTTATCTTTTTATATATTTAATATTAGATTATATACTAAAGTTTAATAATTTCTTCTATAGAGAGAGCTTTTATTAGAATAATAAAAACTACTTCTTTTAGAGATATTATTAGGTATTTTAAGATATTAAGTAGATAGCTAATATTCTCTATAACTATTATATCTTATATAAAGAGGTTATTATTTTATATAGCTAAAAAATAGCTAATAATTATTAGTTTAATAAGTATAATAAATATATTTAGAGGTAGCTATTACTATTTATTAGTAAAAAATATAAAAAGAGAGATAAACTAATAGTTATATTATATTTTATAGTTATTTTTAAATTAATATTAAATCTGTTTTAAAGCTTAAATAGAGTGAGATATTATTTAAATTATTATAAATTTTATTTATATTATTTAAATTCTTAAGTTTATTTATAAATTTATTAAAACTAAATATAACAGCTCACTTTTAAACCTTATAATAGTTATTATATATTAGTAAATTTATTATTTTTAAAAATAATTTAAATAAAAATAAGATTTATTAATATAAAAAGATAAATATATTTAATTTAGTCTAAAAATATTTCTTATAATATTAATAACTTTTAAAATTACTTTTCACTTAGAATATTTTAGTATACACCTTAGGTATTAAGTGTTATATAAGCTATATAGTGCAAACTGCTGTAATTAGATAGATAGTATAGGGTGAGGTCTACTGGGTTTAAACTTAGCAACTGTACCGCCCTAGTGCACAGGCCTTTGGACTGACATAAGGTGTGTGATTCTGACCTTGTGTGTATTGTCAAGGGTTGGGGGTCTGTTCTCTTTGCGTAGATGTGGCCTGGCCCGGGGAAACATGAGGATGATGTGGAGAAGGGGGAGTGTTGCTCTGAATCATGGCCCCGGCAAACTTCGAGTCCATCGCTTGCCCGTGCTGTACAGAGTTGTAATGAGGTATAAGTTGGAGGAGAATCCTCTTTTCTTTCGCCAGTGCGCATAGCTCTTCTTAGTAATATGGACAATCGCAGACCCAGCTGTACGACCTTTTCAACCATCCCGACCTTCCAATTATCCCAGTTCCCATTGAACTATGGGGCTCCGTGAGTCCAGTCACAGAAACTGCTCAAACATGTTCTCAACTCCACAATCCCTCCGTTCCCCATCCTTTTAGCCCGTCTGCCCGGCTCATCACCTGTTCCGCAGCGCCGCGTGGATCCCGTTGTACGTCCAGTTCAGCCGCATCCTGTCCAGCTGCGCCTGCGCCGACATGTCCGTGACGTGCCGCGAGTTCTGCTGCACCTGCGACGCCCGCGGCCGCCGCACCGAGTCCCAGGTCTGCAGCGCCCCGAACACGTTGCTCGCGTCCACGGTGTCGTGCAGGAGCAGCCGCAGGCCCTCGGCGTCTTCGATGGCCTGCGTCGCGCCCTGGCCCTGGAAGGGCGTCATCGGGTGCGCCGCGTCGCCGATGATGACGGCGCGGCCGCCGACGTAGTGCGTTAGCGGGTTGGCGTCTTTGACTTTGTATAGTCTCACGTCGTCGACGGTTCTTTCTCGGGTTTCAGTCACGCTTGGGTTTCATGAGTTGCGGGGGAGGGAGTGACTCACCGCATGAGGTTCAGCATCCACGGCGCAAAGTCGCGAAAGCTGTCGAGTAGCTCGTCGCGGTTGCCCGCGGCGCTCCAGGACGTCTCGCTCTCCTGGGACAGCATCGAGTCCGGGACGCGCGCGACGACGTTGAGCATCGTGTTGTTCCGGCATGGGTAGAAGATGATGTTGCGGTGCAGGTCGTCGTCGGCGGTCATGAGGTTGAGAAAGCCGCCGGTCCGGGGATCGATCGCTTCCGGCAGCCCGTCAAGCGTCTCCTTCGCCTTGTCCAGCGGGTACACGAACCGGTAAAGCGACGCCCCGCTGGACACCATCTCCGGCTCGGTGCCGAGGATCGCCTCCCGGACGATGGAGTGAATCCCATCAGCCCCTGCAACTTCATCAACACTCACCCCTCTCACAAACCGCAACGCAGATGATCTCACCAACGATAACATCAGCCTCCACAACCTCCCCGCCGCCCAGCGTCAGCCTCCCATGCTCCACATCCACCTCCTTTACCTCGACGCCCTGCACCACCCGCGCCGGCGGCCCCGAGATGCCCAGCTTCGCCGCGTCCCCCGTCGCCAGCCGCGCCAGCTCGTCCTTGAGGTCCTGCCGGTGCATCAGCAGCCACTCGCTGCCGAACGGCTCCGTCACGCCCGTGATCTCGCGCAGCAGGTTGCCCTCCTTGTCGTACGTGCGCGTGCCCGCGCACACGGTCGCCTTGACGCTGTCCGCGCGGAACTGGAACGCCTTCTTGAGCATCTTGCTGCCGTTCGGCCCGAGCCCGATGCCCGCGCCGCGCTCGGGCGCGTCGGGCGCGTTGAGGTCGTAGACGACCACGTCGTGCTTCTGGCGCAGGACCGCGGCGGCGGCGAGGCCGGCGATGCCGCCGCCCACGACGGCGATGCGGAGCTTGGTCCCGTTGGCGGTGGTGCTGCTCATCTTTTCAGAATGGTGTCGGCTGCGGCGGTGTTGGGTTTTCAGTCCAGCGTGATTGCTGCATCAAGCCCTTCGCTTGCGTCGGCTGCAGATGAGAGAAAGGCTGAGCGTTGATGATGAGATGTAGTCGCAATCGGCTAAGGCGGCTGCCTCCCGTCTGCCTCACCCCGTTGTGAGGAGTCCCCCGCATGACTGAAAGGCTGATTATTTCTGGTGCGACATCAAACGAAATGCTAAACATAGACGGGGTGCGGTTTACGCTGATGTCCCGCAAAGCTTAAAACCTAAATTCCGGCTGCTTGTTTGGCGGAACTGGCCAATTGGGTGTCCCAGATGCGACGGGACATTCATGCGTGAGGGTTTGGGACGAGGATGGGCTGGGTTTTGGTCCAAACACTTGGTGATGTCAACGAGTCCGAGCGGATGGCGGGCCCGGGTCTCGTGGTGATGGCTTCCGGAGGCCGGGCGGTTGGTTTTCTGTAACCCGCTCCGCTCAAGTCCGCACGGGATCGGGAGGGGGTCCGCTTTTTTCGATCATGTTCCGGTGTGATTGTGAGGAGGCTGCATGGTGTGGTCAGCCACAGCTCGTTGCAAATATTGCTGCTTCCGCCCTGCACTACTCATGGTGTGGGGATTACTTCGTGGCCGCATATGCAGCAGCGGCATTCCCGCGCGGGAAGCCCGCCTCGGAAGCGCCCCGCAGCTCGGCCGCCGTCGGACGCCGGGCGGAGCAGACCCGCAGATTAAGACAAGCGCAGCTTAATCAGACCTGGCTCCGCTCCGCAAGTCCACCCGGGACAATTGCACACCGAGATTGGTAAGGCCGTAACGAATTATCGGCGCACCTTGCCTTTGGGTCGACGCCACCGATGGGGCGCACCCTCCGAGACATTGTCGCGTCATCAGGCTTTCTTTATCAAGTGTTGCTAGCGCAACTCCGAGGCTCATTCCAACATTCCATCGGAGACCTGCTCTCATCACACGCGACCATTCACACCTCATTGTTTCTCTTCAACCACACAATCGATTCACCCTACCTGCCATTGTTTCGTGTGACCTAAGCACTACTCCCGCCCTCCAGCCATGTCGAGAGCTTTGTTGATCTGCGGTGCCACCGGCAAGCAGGGCGGCGCCGTGATCGACCACCTCCTCCGGCAGAAGGCCGACTTTGAGATCCTGGCCGTGACGCGGTACGCCGAGTCCGTCTCGGCGCAGCGGCTGCTGAAGAAGTCGAAGCAGATCCGGATCGTGCAGGGCAACATGGCCGACCCGACGGCGCTCTTCAAGGCGGCGCGGGAGGCCACGACGAATCCCATCTGGGGCGTCTTCAGTGTCCAGGTGAGTGCACACTGATCGGAGAAGAATGCTAGTTTCACTGACGGCTCTAGACCCCGATGGGCATGGACCAAGGCGGCGGCGGCGAGCTCGGCCAGGGCAAGGCGCTCGTGGACGCGGCGCTCGCCAACAACGTCTCCTTCTTCGTCTACGCCTCCGTCGACCGGCACGGCGAGGACTCGCTCACCAGCCCCACCAACATCCCGCACTTCATCCACAAGCACCAGATCGAGCAGCACCTCATCGCCAAGTCCAAGGGCTCCAACATGGAGTGGGCGATCCTGCGCCCCGTGGCCTTCATGGACAACTTCACGGACAACTTCCCCGGGCGCGTCTTCATCACGGCGTGGCAGATGGCGCTGCGCGGCAAGCCGCTGCAGCTGATCGCGACGACGGACATTGGCTTCTTCGGCGCGCAGGCGTTCGTCAAGCCGGAGGAGTACAAGGGGCGGGGCATCTCGCTGGCCGGGGACGAGCTGACGTTCGAGCAGATGGTGGGCGTGTTTGAGAGGACCACGGGCAGGCGGCCGGCGGGCAGCTGGAAGGTGCTGACGTGGCTGTTCATGACGCTCGTGAAGGACTTTGGGTATATGTTTAAGTGGTTTCATGATGTGGGGTACGCGGCTGATATTTCGAAGCTGAAGAAGGAGTATGCTGAGCTGAAGGATTTGGAGACGTGGTTGAGGACGGAGAGCGAGTTTAAGAAGTATATCAAATGAGGCGGTGGTTGGTGGTTTGGTTTGGCTATTTCTTTTCTGTTAGTTCGATCGGCCCTGAGTTTAGTTCTTTGAAACATTCACATTCCGTTTCACTTCGTCCTTGCAAGTCGTGTAATTTGGGCGTCTGTTGGCAAACACTTTGCCCGACTTGATAACCAAACCCAACTGTTCTTAATGATGTTCTTACCACATTGAAAATTAATGAGATTGATTGTTCTATTATGAGCTTTATCTAAGGCATCTCATGTATTACGAACTGCGCACGGATGTCCGGTATGCTGTCCGCCCGTCACCGCTGCAGATCCGGAGCTGGGGTGGGTCCAAGCTGGCGGCACCTTGGTCATGTCGGCCTCCGATGAATGCCGACGTCAACTCATCGGCCTGCCCGATCTCATACTCTTCAAGTCTTAAGTTATAGGTGGCGATATCAAACTCCGCAAAGACGCCGCCAAGATTCTTCCGGCTCCGCTGCGCCTATGACAACGCATGTTGACCTGTTCAACTCGTAGACATCATTCCATTGATCGGAGGTCTTGACTCGGGTGTCCTCCACTTCGATGAGTTTCCAACGCTCCGCACATGTGTCTCCGTGACGCTTCCGTCTGTTGCCTGGGTCTAGAATATCGGGTAAGCCAAGCGTTGTGTCTTCTCAGTCATGCGATGGGTATATAAGGCGACGAGGTTCTGGACCAAACATTGGTCTCGAGAATCTCGCAACAGCAACATCAGTCTCAGCCTCAACCACAACCATCAGCACCGACACCAACTCAAACGCCGCTCACCATGTCGAAGCTTCTCACCGTCTTCGGAGCCACTGGAAATCAGGGCGGCTCCGTCATCAAAGCTGTCCTCGCAGACCCCGTTCTCTCCAAAGAATTCAAAATCAGGGGCGTGACCCGCAATGTCTCAAAGCCCGCCGCGCAAGCTTTGGCTGCCAAGGGCGTTGAGGTGGTCGCCGTATGTCACCCTCCCCGAACCTCATTCCTGACTTACTGTCTGACAACATTCTAGGCCGACATGACCTCCAAGGCGTCCCTCGCCGACGCCGTCAAGGGCTCCGACACCGTCTTCCTCGTCACCACGCCCGACTTTATGGGCGGCGGCGGCACCCAGGAGCAGCTCCACGGCAAGAACGTCGCCGACGTCGCTTCGGAGGCTGGCGTCAAGCACCTGATCTACTCGTCTCTGCTCCACGTCACGGACACGACCAACGGCCGCCTCAAGCACGTCGTCCACTTTGACGACAAGGCCGAGGTCGAGCGCTACATCCGCGCCAAGGGCGTCCCGAGCACCTTCGTCCTGCCGGGATACTTCATGAGCAACTTTACGGCGCTGCAGATGATCCGCAAGGGCGAGGATGGAGTGTACAACTTGACATACCCCGTTGGTGATGGGGCTAAGTTCCCGCTCATCGACACCGAGTCCGATGTTGGTAAGTCTGCCCCCAGACACTCAGACTTTCTCTTGCGAGATGTAGAGGCTGACGAATGGCAAATTTCCAGGCAAGTTCGTTGTCGCCGCCATGCGCAACCGCGACTCGGTCCTCGGGAAGCAGATCCTTGCCGCGGCGGACTACTACACCCCGTCGCGCATCGTCTCCGAGTTCCAGGAGGTTACCGGGAAGACGGCGCGTTTCGTCCAGATTGATGCGGAGACGTACAAGAGCTTCCTCCCTGGACCCATGGCCGACGAGATGTTGGAGAACCACCTGTTCATCGAGGAGCCTGGGTACTACGCTGGCAAGGACTTGAGGGAGAGTCTGGATCTGGTCACTGGTGTTGGATTGAAGCCTACGTCCTGGAAGGAGTTTCTGGAGGCGAACAAGGCGGCTTTCCAGTAGACACACAATGCTTCGACGCGGACAAGTTGTTGGTAATAAAGAATCTCAAAAGAACGAAATACAGCTCATTGATCGCAGGCCTCCCTTCTTCGTGGTCTTCCTTTACTTCCCCCTAGCCACCAGACGTTGGAAAGCCTCCCGCAGCCACTGCCACCCCCTCGTGTTGGCTGAGTGACATTTCGACTCGCATAAGGAGCTGCTAAATATACGCACAGAGCTTGGACCCCAGACGCGGTGGCTTCAGAAGGAAGTCTGATGATCCGCGCTATCGCGGTTTTAGTCTGGCAAACAGTCTTGCTTCCATCGTGAGTCTTGACCACTCCCGATCGGGTTTAGTGGCCGGTGAAGCTGGCAACAAGTCGCCGCCGATGCGCATCTTAGTCTGTCTGAAGTTCTCATGATCCAATCAAGCCACTGCAGTTCTTGGGCAAGGGTGCCGTGTGCTAAGAGTCGCGCAACGACAATGCTGCTCCTTCATTTCAGCTCCTTTTTTCGGGGGCAGGTGCGCATAGGGCTGTGTTGAAACCAGCTGCAAAACATGCCCCGATTGAGCGTCCATGGATGCCGCCACCCAGGCAGAATAACAAATGGGATTTAGCCACATCAATGCTTCACCTTGCTTATTCCAACCTTTCTTTTTCCCCTCCTTTTTTTCGCTTCGTGAAAATTTTCTGTCGTCTTTCGCGTTTTTGTGACTGTCATTTCTGATTAAACCTTCTCCATCCCTCGACTATCTAAGACTGTGTCTCAACTCCACGAGATATTCGGCTCCCGGCTCCCACGATGTATCGCGAACTCCTCGGGCTGGCGTACCTGGCCGCGATCGCCTCCGCACAGTGCTACCTGCCCAACGGCACCAACCGGCTGACCACCTCGGACGTCGGGAAGAACACGTACAAGCCATGCGACAGCAACGGGCACAGCATGTGCTGCAACACGTACACGGGCGACGTGTGCCGGGACGGGTTGTGCTGGAACGAGAGCGGGAGGGTGCTGTGGCGCGAGAGCTGCACCGATCCGACATGGCAGTCGCCGAAATGCCTGAAGTTGTGCATCGACAGCACGATTAGTAGGTCAACCAGGCTCACGCGAGGTCCCCCGGGGGTAGGTTGGAAAGCGGCTGCTGACGATGCTTTTCTAGAAGTGGACGCGAATAGGACTCAGGCGCAGACGGACATAGTGGTGACGCAGTGCTCCGACGGGACATATTGTTGCGGGAATGCGGATCCGGCGAGGAAATGCTGCCAGGCGGGGAAGGGTGTGCGCGTCGTCAATGGCCAGGTGGTCGCGTCATCCTCGACAGCATCGTCTGGTATAGCGTCGGCGACAACGTCAGCTTCGACTGCGGACTCAACTTCAGTTGAGACGACGACTGCCGATACATCGGACGATACATCCAGCTCCGGCTCGGATAGTAACCGAGCTGCCATCATAGGGGGGGCTGTAGGCGGTACGGTGGGCGCGTTGCTGCTCATCGGAGGCATCGTGGCGTTCATGTTGCACCGGAGGAAGAAGAAGGCTGTTACTGAGGCAACTCATCTCGGTCTGGTTGGTGGCTCTGGGTCGAATGCTTCTGTGGCTGGAGCAGGGGATGGTGTTTATTTCAAGGAAATGTCGGCGGACCAGCAGCGGTTTGAGTTGTATGGTGGAACACCACCGGTAACTCCTGCTCCTTACCATAGGTAAACGGGGAGGATTTACATATTAGGATTGTAGATATTGTGGGTATTCATTAAAGCGACGTTCAGCATTCATATCATGGTTATCACCGCAGAGCTCTTCCATCCCGAGATCTTGGGGGTTTGGAAGTCAGAGGGTGTGTCAAGTGAATAAGATTCACCTCATATCTCATGTGAGTACCTGAGGTAGGTACTCCAGGCTTGCACCTTCCTCACTGCGTTCCTGGTATTGACAAAAGGTTTGTTCTCTGACGCTAAGAATTCACCTTTGCCTCACCCTCCCAGCTCGCGAAAAGTTCTCTTCCACCTACCTACCTCCTTCTTTCTTTGGCAGGACAGCCAGCAAAGGCAAGGCAAAAAGCGCGTTCACCCACAACAAAGACTTTTTCCTTCCTCTGTCAACAACCATCGCAATCCATCTTCACATACACAACCCGCGTGGACGTCAAACACCAGCCAAGATGGTCAAGCTCACGGAGCTTCCGGTTGAGATTATCACAGACATCTTGGAGCAATGCAGTGCGCGCAGCATTTTCACTGCTGTTCAGTCATGCCGTTACATTCGCCACTGCTTCCTACAACGCCCCAGTCTGGCAGGCCGAGTGATCCTGCGACAGATTCCCGAGCGGCTGCTTGCGTACGCAGTTATAGCGGTCCATGCTGATCACTCGCCAATCCCCCGAACGGAGGCAATGGTCCAGAACCTCATCAATTGCCTCTGTCCCGATTTCACAGCCACTGCGATTTCTCTCATCCAACGAATGAGCCTCGCGCATCTCCTCAAGGTTGAGGACCTGCACAACATCATTCACTCCATGGCACTCGACTATGCCAATGAGGCTTGGGATTACATGCAGACCACGAACATGCGCGTCCCGAGTCCTGGTACCCTTCAGCTGTCGGAGAACGAGTACCTCCGTTTCTGCCGGGCTTTTTACCGTGTGGAAATCTTCCATTCCATCGAACGTCACGAGTTTATTGGGCCTTTCCGGCCTCGTGCCTGGAATGAGGGCGACGACTTTCTAAGTCCCATCCCTTCGTGTGATCGAGAGCAGATGGGATGCGTCCTGGAGTACCAGGAGAGACTCTTCCTCAACAGTGAGTTACTGTTGAAAACGTTGCCAATCACCAGCACTGACACCTCTTCATCAGGTACACGGGAGGTTCTTGCACACGATGTTGCGATGGGGCACATTGGAGTCAACTACGTAAGGCCCCAACATGACAATGTTATCCAAAACTGGGTAAGTACAGTATGAGTAGGCTCACAATATGAGTTCCCCACACGTTTTCTTCCAGCTGTACTTCTGGATTCGTTTTTGTACCTCGGATATCAGCTAATATCACATCTCAGTTGGCACTTGGATTGCGCTTCCTGGTTAAGATCACTGGGGACCTGTCATACGATGAGAAGAAGAATCTTCTACACTCGAAGTACGGCCCCGGTGACTTGATCCACCTCTGGAAGTCCCTTGACATGGCCCGGACCTGGCTGGATACAGATCGGCAACAGGCGGATGACCCTTGGGTACAGAAGGAAGACGGATCCCGTGTTCACCTTTACAAAGAAAGTGTCGATGCGATGGACCTGGACCAGGGTCCCCGGGAGGCCTTCGCGCGTTCAATTGCAGGCCCGACGCCGATCGAGGATCTGGGCTATTTTGGCTCTCGAGACCGCGCCTACGTGCTGTGGGACATGGGCCGTCTCCTCCAGCTTGAGGCAGGTTGGGCGTGGACGGTGCCCACTCGTTCATCGGACAGATTCTACATCTTTGTGGATGAACCAAAGCCGATTCGCATGCCAGCTAAGGATCAGGGGGCGGAAGCGGAAAAGGATTTGAAGAAATCAATTCAGGCTCGCAAGGAAATCTGGGACAAGGGAGGCTCCGGCTGTTGGAGAGCTGATGATCTCAGCAAGATCGAGTGGACTGGAGAGAGATGGGTTCCTCACGCATACCCTGAATACTGACGAAGAGAACGAACGGGAGTCAGTGGTGGGAGGAGATGTCGCTAGTCCAGTAGAATCTCTGTGTACGGTATCAAGCTCATGGGTAGCTGCTTCATTAGAACGATTCGCAGCAAAACTTTGATCCAAAATATGTGAAGCTCATTTGTCTCCCAGGACTTCGTTCGCGAGGCCTGAAGAAACAGGACAACAGAGGCGGATCGCAGAGGTAGCAGACGACACCAAAGGCAATCTGGAAGACCTCGAAGACCGTGAAGTCTGTTGAGAGGGGGAGAATGAATATCACTTCGACAGGTAATTTATAATCGTGCCGTCCTGACGTTCTCTTCTCGCCTTCACTGTTATCCTCCTCCTTCGTCCGTCATCACTGTCGTGCTCGTTGTCGTTCTTGCCTCCTGGTGGGGTCGCACCTGCCTCAAGCAACCGCCAGATTTTCACCTTTGCTTCGAACTTGGGACCTAACCATCTCGAGCTTTTCTTCTCCCTTCTCCCACTCCACCAGACAACGTGTGGAACTTCTCTCCTGCCATCCACGAACAGCGACGTCTTTTCGCTCAGGATAGATCTTCCGCCCCCAACATCGCGAAAGACTCTACCGTCGTCCATCCGCCTCGTATTGGTATTCCTCATCACCACAAGACGACGATCAGAAGCGGTGGTGATCGTTCTCTCGAGACTTCCACCTTCAACGTTGACGCGGGTTCCTTGCGGTTGACAATCCTCTTCCCAACTCTTCCGAAAATCACGCGAAGGTCTTTCCTACTTGCTCGGCTTCTAGACAGCGAATCCAGATCACAGTACCACAAACGACTCTTAGGTCGGTTATCCGTTTGCTATTCTTGTCCTTCGCAACTGACAATACCAGATACAACGACCAGAAACGTCTTCCCATCGACGACAAGATGATTGTCATCACCGACCTGCCTCGAGAGCTCATCGGCGCAATCGTGGCCAAGGTCAGCACCCTTCAGGACCTCGACAACCTGATGAGAGCCTCACCTTGCTTTTGCCGTACCGTCGACGCCTGGCCAGGTATTCCGCACCAAGTTCTCAGACGACAACTTCTCGAAGAGATCCCGGCAGAGATCCTTGCCCATGCAGTGGCCATTATCGAGGCCAGCGATCTGCCTCGCCCTCGATCATCGAAACTGGCAGGCAAAGCGATGTCAAGAGTCCTTTATCAAGTGGCACACGATCCTGAACACAGCTTAGCTCTGTTCACAACCCTTTCTTTTGGCTCTCTGTTAAGAATCAGAGATACCCACAAGGTCATCCTGAGCTTGGCAAACGCTATAGCTCGAGATGCATGGGGAGTGCTCCGAAACGTGGATGGAGTGGTCTCTGAAGATCTCATTCTGTCAGGATGCGAGCGACAGCGCATAACCAAAGCCATCTATGAAACTGAACTACTTTCGGAGGTTTTTGGTGACGAAAGCTGGGGAACAGAAGACATGGACGTCTTCTATGGTGCAGATGGAGACATGTACCTCTCATCCAAGGCCCCTTGGGAAATTGAGGCCATTGGCTGCGTCTTGGACTTTTTTGAGAAGAGACTTTTCGAGGGTAGGCCATGACTCCAAAAGTCTCATGATCAAACACACAAATGCTGACAATACACTCCTTTGTAACAGTGTCGCTTGACGTCTTCACTCACGATGTGGAATTCGGTTGGTACGGATTCGACTATCTTCGCCGAGGATCCGATAATGAGGACATGATTACTTTGGTGAGTCTCAAGCCTGCGCGCCGATGTGTTTGTACAGCCGATCTTACAAAGGCATTGAACTAGGTCTCTGGTGGTGTGAACTTTGTTCAGCGGCTCACCCAAGAATCATCCTACGAAGCAAAGCGCGACCTACTCTGGGCAAAGACTGGTGATGTGAATAAAGCGCCACTCGCCAGCATGCTCGTGGAATTCTCCCAATCTCCCCTCCGACAACCTAGCTCGCAGCATCTGGCGCTTTACTACAGAGAGGGATACCCTCAGTCCGGAGAGGACCTTGACGACAAAGGCCCTCAAATGGCCTTTGATCAGACTCTGCTGGGGCAGCCTCCCTTTTTCCACCCAATTTACGCAGGACAGAGAGAGAGGGCGTATGTGTTTTGGGACGCTAACCGCCTCATGGCAAACAATCACAAACTCCTCAACTTCGTCAAGAGAACCCTGCCTACCACCAATCAGACCTGCCAAGTCACTTCAGGCGGTTTGGTTTACCAGGATAATACAGCAGCTAGTATCTTGGCCATGGAACAGAGCTGGGATGAGCGCGCCGCCATCTATGAGGAAGGGGGAAGGGGGTTCTGGAAAGATGGCGACTACAACAGAATCCAGTGGACCGGGGAGAAGATGAGGCACTCAGATGAAGAGCAAGGCGACGCCAGCGACGGGGGCAGCGATGACGACGAGTAGGGACGGCAGGCAGGGAGGTGCAGTCATGGCAGCTCGGGATGCCCCCTTGGAGGACGAGTTCAAGTCGCAGCTGCAGATACAAATCATATCAACGTGTAGAAGGCAAATTCAGCATCAGGTTTCTCAGACCGATAACCTAGAAGACTTTTTGAAATTGCAAAACCACCCCACAAGACAAATGACTGGGTGATTTTCGGGCCGATGGAAACTATATTCCGCTTTTCTGGATTAATAATATGTCCCATTGCTTTGATTTGGCCCTGTGCGTGAAGTGGCTTGATTAATCTAGCTACGAGCGCCGGGCGCGCCTGGCTACAAAGTGGTGTGGCCGATCCCTTACGTAAAGGCGGGATTCGGGCCGGGATTCGGGCCTCGGGCCCGGGCCCGGCCGACTACCGTCTCGCACCCTGCAACGGCTCTTGCCGCAAATAACTCGTTGTTGGGCAACGTCAGGGAAACACAAGTTACAAATGCTTTCTTTCAATCCTTCGTAATTATTCGATGTCCGCTCAGGACACCAGACTCCCTGGCGGCGAAGCCGTGGCCCCAGTCTCTCCGAAGTCACTCGGCTCCACTTCCGCAGCTGCCTTGAATTTCGACGACGGGGGTTCAATCACACGTATCCCGAGGGCTTGTGAACGGTGTAGGCGCCGCAAAGTCAGATGCGAAGGAACGCAGCCCTGCTCGACCTGCTTCCATCACCAAGAACCTTGCGTCTATCGGCCTGGGCCACCTCGCTTCCGCCGACGTTTCCGCGCGCCTTCTGACCAACAACACCATGGCTCAGCGAGCTCAAAAACGCCTTCAAATACCGCGCTCCGTGATGAGGAGGCCCCTCCACCAACTTTGTCAGTGAAGCAATGGCATGCTCAACTTCAGACTGGCATAGGTGTGTCGAACTCGGAGACTTCACTTCAGTTTTATGGTACGTGGGAACGGATTAGCACGCGACATGTGTCTACACTGGAGCGGAACCACGAGTGCTCCGGGAACTTACCTGAACTGTTTTGCAGGCCCCTCTTCCCACCCAGCCTTCATTCAACGTGCATATGAGCGACTCAACCCTCAGCATCATGCGCTCAGTGGAAATGGTAAGGACCGTCAGAACCCCCCGGGTATCAGAGCGTGGGGTCTAGAGAGATTCTTCTTCTCCCTGCCAGACAGCCCTTCTCCAAAGTTGGACGCAGCTCCATTCATTCCTCGACAGCTTGGAGATAGGTTCCTCCGCAACTACTTTAAGATAGTGCACCCGTACATGCCCATTCTTTCTTATGCCGAGGTCATGTCACATTGGTCCCGATTGTGGGAGATTCAGCCGACACCAGGACCTCCTTGGACCAAGGAGATAGTTTTCACTGTCCTTGCTATCGGCGCACGTGTGTGCCCTGCCATGGGCCAAGACGATCTCGACTCCGCAGATGCGTGGGCTGAGCACTTCTCACAAGCAGTCGATATTCCAATCACTGCAATGAGAGAGGCATCCCTTCAATTGGTTCATCTTCTTTTGCTCAAGGTAGGAAATGCCGTGTGGCGTGCTTGACTTAACATGTCCATAGCTAACGTACTGATCTGTGCCGCGGGCGTAGGCCGCTTACGCCCAACATGGACTTAGGCCCAATGATACCTTCTTCTATGTCGGTTGCGCATCTAGAACATGCATAGCGATGGGCTGTAACAGATCTGCAGCTGTTGACGGTTTTGGAGAGGAGACCAACCAGTACAGACTGACGTTTTGGATCACGTACATCATGGACAGAACTACGACGTTGATGATTGGACGGCCGTCAACCTTCCGAGACGAAGATATTGATGCTCCATATCCGCACGACCCGTGCGAGACTGGTGTTTTGCTAGATGTGCACAGGATCCCTCCATGCGGGTTCATCACAGACTGCAGCTTCGTGAGGGTCATGGCACGGATGGGAAAGATTGCCGACTGTATCATGTCGGGCATCTACTCGTCGCAGAAAATATCTGACGCAAGAGATTTTTTGATGGAGACAAACATCCACGGGTGCGAGTCGGCGCTCGAAGCTGTTTGCCAAGATTTGCCCGACTTTCTCGACTTTCGCAACACCGAAGGGCCGGTCGCGAATGACTGGCAAGAGGTCCAGCGCCTCCACGTCGGCGTCATTTACCACATGCTCCGAATCCTGGTCCACCGACCGGCCTTGGTCTTCACCACCTTCTTCCCCTCCGTTGCCGAAGCCCAGGCGAACATACCAGCATCCTTTCCCCTTCGGCAATCTCTGGAGATCCTGATCGCGTCTGCCAAAGGCTTGATACGACTGGCGCACGAGAGCTTGTCGGTGCGCCAGCCCGATGCTCGTTCGGACAGCTCGCTCGCCATCTACATCGTCGCCGCCTGCGTCACCTTGCTTTACGAGGTTCTGGACCCGGAAACAACTCCCGCTCACGCCAGGGACACCTTTTCGTCTGTGGAGGAGGCAACCCACTGCCTCGAAGGCATGAAGCACTTTGGGCCGACGACGGGAAAGACGATCAGTACCGACATCATGCGCATGGCGAAGAATGTTCTTTCTTGTCCGGCAATTCCGTCTCTGAATGATATGGGCAATGAGTTTATATCGGCATTTCCCTGGCTTGAGTAAGTCTGCACTTCATCTTGTGATCGTCAAAGTTCATTGAAGCTAAATGTGGCAGCATTCCGAGCAACAACGATAACGGGAACAATGATGAAGTGCCTGCCGAGAAGGAACAGTACAACCTAGCCAGAAATATTGGAACATGGTCGTTTCTTCCTCCTACAGGAGATGGTGGAGTTTCGCTTCAAAATTTGGGGGATCACCAGTTTTAGAGGACGAGAATGCCTGTTCATTAGAAAATGTTGAACGCGGAAATGTTCCTCGAGCACACACAAAGAGAAAGAAAACCCCCCTACTTAGTCCACTTAGGTGGTTTAGGCGGAAATCAATTGTCACATAGAGACTCACGATGGAATCATGGATCACAATTGTTATTGTGAAGTACTTCGGAATACCCAGACCTCAAACCTTCCCTGAGAAGAAGGGAACACCGGAGAGAACGGCGTCCTGAGCCGCAAACAGCTGGGATCGTGTGAGAAAGCACCGGAGAGAAGACATGTTGGGCGGGCGACACACGCGACATGAATTCCGACTACCCATTACTCAGCGGAGTTATGTGCCAAACCTTTCCTAGTGTCAGCCATGATTAGCTTCCCTTGATTACGTCCGTTGCAAGCTTTGCTTGCTCGCGTTGCTCGCGCTCCTCGGGTCGCAAGCATGATGTGGGCCCG
The DNA here is from genome assembly GCA_027406005.1 of Colletotrichum horii. Lineage (NCBI taxonomy): Eukaryota > Fungi > Ascomycota > Sordariomycetes > Glomerellales > Glomerellaceae > Colletotrichum > Colletotrichum horii. Next base: position 1,385,839 of record JANVYB010000001.1, on the reverse strand, counting down.
TGATAAGTCCGCCCCACCCCGATGTGGAGCTGCATGCCCGAGTCCTAATTCCGGAGCGTCACCAAGCGCCGGACACTGGGTATCTGGCAGTAGGAGCTCGGCGCAACAGGTCTTGAGAATTCAGACGCTTCGGAAGCCATGTCACAAGGAGCGGAACATTACTCGGGCTGAATCCCTCCCGTAATTACCAATCAAAGGTTGCATATCCACTCCGTATTCCTGTAGATCTTCCAACGCCATGGATAGTTCTCGAGAACAAAGTCAAGGAGTTCCTCGCGACATTCCTTCCAAAGAACTCAACATTCTTTGCGTCACTTTTATTTTGGCAGGATTCCGTTTCTCTAGTTGCATCTCAGTACGCTGTCAACGTATATCTTGTTTTTCCGTGTGGACTCGTCAGGCCTTGCAAATACCGCATGATGGAGTCCTCGCCGGTGAGTTCAAGTTGTGCCAAAGTTCTTGGGAGCATTCGCCTGACAGCATGAAAATTTAAGCCCCCAGAGCACTATTTGCCGTCTCGACCCGCAGAGTACTTGCCCCTTTATCGCACGGAAGGGAGGGGTCTCGGGGTTCTCTTCGAGAATGTCACGGCCACCGGGTCACCTCGTGTTCAGAGGCAGATAGATGACACTGGGCATCTTTTCCTTAGTTTCATCAAGTGGCCAGTCGAACAGATCAGACAGTTTGCTGGAAATCGACGCATGGCCCCGAGATCAATCGTGCAAGATCTCACTGGCGTCCTGTTCCCTGGAGAGACTGCCATCGTTCTTGGCAATCCCGGAGCAGGCTGTTCGGCAACGTTGAAACTCCTCACCAATCAGCATCAAGAATACACGGGAGTCGAAGGAAACATCCAGTATGCCTCCATATCCAGCAAGGCTCTGTCCGCGGACCTCCAGTCGGAAATCGTCTATAACAGCGAGGAGGACATCTACATCCCCCACCTCAAGGTCAAGGACACGATTGACTTCGCTCTTCGACTTCGCAAACCAGCTACCGACAAACAGTCAGACAAGTCCTTTTCATCAAACATGACGCGGTCCATATTGCAATCCCTGGGGATCCTGCACACCGCCGATACGATCGTCGGCAACTCCTTCGTTCGCGGGGTTTCGGGCGGAGAGCGCAAGAGAGTGTCACTCGCTGAGGTCCTGGCGGCAAATCCTTCTGTCGTCGCCTGGGACAATCCGATCCGGGGCCTGGACAGCTCTTCAGCCTTTGATTTCTTGCACATGCTCAAGGGGCTCTCTCGGGAGGTGGGCATGACCAACGTGGTCAGTTTGTACCAGGCTTCGGAGGTCATGTACCAGGAATGCTTCGACAAGGTCGTCCTTCTGTATGAAGGCCGTCTCATCTTTTTCGGTCCTGTCTCTCGTGCCAAAGCGTACTTTGAGAGTCTTGGATTCCAGCAGCTCCATCGTCAAACAACGCCCGAGTTCCTTACGGCCATCACCTCACCCAACGAACGTCGCATACACCCCGACTACACTAGGCCTCTTTGCCTCGACCCTGACTCACTTGCGTCGTGCTTTAGGTCTAGTGATATCTACACTGAAGTTCTGGATGAAATCGCGCGCTACAAGACCAACGCGGCAACCCCAGTCGCAGAGGCAGCATTTCGACAGGAGGTGTCGAGGACCGTCGACAGGTATCGCATTTTCAAATCCATGACTTCCTCCCTTCACAACCAGATTTTGGGCTCTCTTCAGCGATACTTCCGACTGCTGTGGAGCGACCGCATTTCATTCTGTACCATCATAGCGCTGTGCGTGGTGAACGCGTTGCTGTGCGGTTCGGCCTTCTACGACATCCCCGCGACAGCGACCGGGTCCTACGTGCGCTCCTGCGCCGTTTTCTTCCCCCTCATATACTTTTTGCTCAATGCCTTGACGGAGGTCAAGGCCACGGTCGACGCTCGCGACATTCTGCTCAAACAGCAGCAGCTGGGCATGCTCCATCCCGTCGCCTACGTCATGACGGAGACTCTCGGCGGCATCCCCACGGCGTTCTTGCAGACCATTTTGTTTTCCTGTCTATACTACTTCCTCGTCGGCTTGAGCAAGTCAGCGGCACAGTTCTGGATTCTTGAACTCGTTCTGTTCGTTTACTACTGCTCCTGCTCCGCCCTGTTTCGTATGCTGGGGGCGTGGGCACCGAATCTCAGCATCGGACTGCTTATGAGTGGTTGCGGAACACCGCTAACACTGGCTTGGGCCGGCTATGGCCCTCCATGGCCGACGATGCTGCGATGGAGTTCCTGGATCCGCCGGATATCGCCCTCGCCGTACGCCCTGGAGGCGCTCATGACCAATGAGTTCGAGGGTCTGCAGCTTCACTGCACCTCGGACGAGTTGGTTCCCGCCGGGCCCTCGTTCCAAGACGTCGCGCATCAGGGGTGTTCTTTGCCCGGCGCCATGCCTGGCGAAACCACGACTTCCGGGTCTTACTACCTGCAAGAAATTTACGATTATCATTACGATCATTTGTGGCGCAACTTTGGTATCATTGTCGCATTCTGGTTCGCGTACACGATCCTCGCCAGCATCGGTCTTGTTGTAGCCACTCAGCCACTTGTGGCTTCATGGCTTCGTGTGGCACAGGCGTATTTAATACGCCTTCGCCTTGCATCCCTGTTTCCAAGAGATTAACCCGTTTTCACCTATTTCTATAACCCCTACTACGCGACAGTTATAAGCCCAGCTCTTAATATAACGCTTCACACCTCCTAACGTACTGCAAAGTAGGCTGTAGCCTAATGCAGTTTATCTTTTATCTTATGATATCTTTTTTAATAGCTTAACAGCAGCTAATTAGTATACTCCTCGTAAAGCAATATAACTAGCCTGTATAGTTTATATAACTGCGCTTCTATGCGTTTCAGAACAGCATATAGGAATATATTAACTTTTATAGCAAAGAAGCATCTAATTTAATGCAATAAATGCTATACCTTCTTATACTTAATAAATTGCATATAAGATAACAGAAAGAGGCTTAATATAAATATATTTAACTTTATATTAAATAAGCTGCTTACTGCTATACTTACCAGCTAAACCTTATTAATACTAAGCTGCTGCTGCTATTTATATTTATAATTAAAGATATTTAAGAAGAGTATATAAAACAGATTGCAAACTATAAGATATAAGTTATAAAGCAAAAAGAGCTTATAATAAGCTACTACTTTATCTAAAACTAAGTTTATACTATAGTTAATTATAAGATATTATTAACAATATAGAGCAACTTCATTTTTATTAGAAATACCTCAATTTAAGCATTTATTTATATATTTAAAAACTACTTCACACTAATAATCCTCTTTATAGTTACTACTATATAAAATAATTATTTTGCTTTGCTATAGAGAGCTATAGTAATAATAAATCTAAAGGTATAGTATTAAGAGTAATACTATATATATCAATATATATAAGCATATAAGATTTCTAAGATCTAAAAAGTCTTTGCTTTATATACCTTTTTAAAAGCAGTTAGTAAACACCTTATGCTATCTTAAGCTAAATAAAGCTTTATTAAACTTATTACAGCAGAAGAGACTAATAAACTTATATATAGTGTTATTAAGTATAAAGCAATCTTTACTGCTTTTATTAACTAGCATATAAGTTGAAAAGGCTAGTATAATATTTATACTACACTTAAAGGCTACTTAAAGCTTCCTCTTTCTATAACTTTAAAAAACTTTATATAAAGCAACTCTACTTTAAGTAGAAGCTATAAAAATAGTAATTTCTAAAAGTGCCTATATAGCAGAAAGCACTAATAATTAGCTATAAAATATAGCTGCTTAGAAATAGCATTATAAAGCAAACAGGCTGAATATAAAGCTTACCTTACAGCTAGTAAAAAAGAAACTATTCTAGAGGCGCTCTTAAGGCTAAAGTAAAACTATCTCTAAAACTACCTCTAAAGTAAAAAATAGATTATAAAGATACTAAAAACGCTATATCTAATATAAGTATTACTATAGTTACTTTTAGATATAGTTATATAAAGCAATATCAATCTATAGAGACTACCTTCAGCAGAAACTACAGTAGAGCAGCACCTCAAATAACATAGCTTAAGCAACATCAATCTACAGAAACTACCCTCAGCAAAAACTGCAGTAGAGTAGCACCAGCCTAGCAGAAGATAAACGCAGCAATAAAGCTGATCTATAGAGACTGCCCTCAGCAGAAACTATAATAGAATAATATTTATATACTATCTATATAAGAGCAAAGCGAATAAGCCTCTTTTTATTTATATATAGCTTTGTTTTGCAGCTTTACGTTTTGGACGTAAAGCTGGAGGGGTGTGTCGTAGCCACTCAGCCACTTATGGCTTCATAGCTTCATGTGGCACAGGCGTATTTAATACGCCTTCGCCTTGCATCCCTGTTTCCAAGAGATTAACCCGTTTTCACCCATTTCTACGACCCCTACTACGCAACAGGTCTCACACTCATGACTCGCAACAAGAGCAACGCCAGCGGTCCTGTATTCAGATCCGGAGCGGATGTTCAATGCAACGGAGTCGCTCCCAAGCATCGTGAGCCAGATCTGGAGAAGCAGCAGCAGCCGGGACAACCCAGGTTCGATCCTTCTTCCGAGTCGGATGGAGGAGTGACTCTCACGCCCGATGAATTCGCCAAGCCCAATGAGAACAGCAGTGTCTTCACCTTTGAAGACATCGACTACACAGTCACCGTCGCCGGCAAGCCCAAACGCCTCCTCAATGGGGTCAACGGATACGTTCGCGCCGGTCAGCTCACGGCCCTGATGGGGGCGTCGGGCGCAGGGAAGACAACTCTGCTCGACGTGCTCTCTCAACGCAAGAGCCAGGGCCAGGTGGAAGGACACATGCAGCTGAACTCGTGTGACATCTCGACTTCCTTCGCTCGGTCTTGCGGCTTCGTTCAGCAGGGGGACATCCACGAGCCGCTGTCGACGGTGCGGGAGGCGCTCCATTTCTCCGCGTACCTCCGCCAGCCGGCCGACGTGACGGAGGCCGAGAAGGCGGCGCACGCCGAGCACATCATCCGTCTCTTGGAGCTGGAGTCGATTGCGGACGCGGTGATTGGTGAGCCCGGAGATGGGAAGCTTGGGGTGGAAGAAAGGAAGCGTGTCACCATTGGTGTTGAGTTGGCCGCCAGGCCTTCGGCTCTACTTTTTCTGGACGAGGTATGTCTTCTCCTCATTTGTTCTTCACGCGAAATACACTAACAGTTGTGTCACACAGCCGACCTCTGGTCTCGACAGTCAGGCTGCGTATTCCATTGTGCGCTTCCTACGCCGCATCGCCGCCGAGGGCATCCCCATCGTTTGCACAATTCACCAACCCTCTGGCGTCATATTCGAGATGTTTGACCACGTTCTCCTGCTAGCCCCCGGCGGTAACACCGTCTACTTTGGAGAGAACGGAGACGGGTGCAAGGAACTGGTCGAGTACTTCGCAAAGTACGGACAGAACATGGACGACAATCAGAATCCCGCCGAGTTCATCATCTCTGCCGTCAACAAAAAGCCGGCGCTCCGGGACTGGGCGCAGACGTGGAGAGAATCATCCGAAGCAGCGAGCTTGCGGCAAAAGATTCACGACTTGAAAAGGCAAGCAAAGTCCCTCGCGCAGCCAGGCGAAGCATCCCAGGAATCCGCGTTCGCGCAGTCGCTGGGGAAGCAGATGTACGCTCTCAGCATCCGCCACGCCAGGACGATCTGGCGTCATGGCCCGTACAACCTCAGCCGGTTTACCACATCGGTCTTCCACTCCCTCATCATCTCCTTCTCGTTTTTCCAGGCCAAAACGGATGTTCTCTCTCTGCAGAACCGCGCCGTCAGCATCCTCCTCGTTTCTTGGATCATCCCCGCCATCGCAGCCGACTACCACGCAATCTGGTTTGATCGCTGGTCAATCTTCGAGGGTCGCGAGAGGAACGGCATCTATGACTACAAGGCCCTGTTGTTCGCCCTTATAATTGTCGAAATCCCATGGAACATCGTCCTGTGGACTCTTGTTTTCCTATGCAACTATTGGACTGTCGGATTCACGAACGCAACTTCGAATGCGGGCTTCACGTACTTCTCGTACCTGCTGCTGTCTCTCTTCTGCATCGGCTTCTGCTTCCTTATGCCCTCCCTATTCGGGACGAAAACATTGGCCGGCTATGCCAACTCGCTATTCTGGGTTCTCCTCATACTGCAAGTACACCACCGGCAATGACTACCTCGACATTCTCGACTATGCTTACTCAGAGCGCTGGAGGGACTGGGCAGTGTTTCTCGGTTGGTGCCTTGTGAACTTTGGTCTGATTTGGTTTGTGACTTGGGTCAGTCGGATCAGGTTCAGGCTGAGATGAGCAAAAGATGGGGACTGCATAAAGATTGAGTGGACGGGGGGCAGGATCAAGCATTTAGACGATCAAGAGACTAGCAAAACCAGCGATGAGGACAGCTAGCGGTGATAAGCAGAGCTATCAGGTACTGAGCATAAGGGTGTGTAATCATGGTGGCTCAAGATGAACCAACAACCTCTTAGATAATGATGCAGCCTTCAATGACAGCGCTACATGAGCGCATCTGACGCTGCGATATTTCCACGGCCAATGTAGGATAATTACCGCGCAGAGGATTGGTGCAGAAACAGGCATCGGCATGCTTTCAGACGCTTCGCCTGCGACATCATCTCGTGAACATGTTCGCTGACGTGGGACACCGCAGTGCAAGCATCTCCATTTTACCCTCGCGACCGGGCCAAACCACCATCATATTATCATATGTCATCAAAACGGCGATGCATCATCACATGTATTCCCCAACGTCGCTTCTGTAGGCTTAGTCATCACTGGCTCGATGATGCACACGGTTCTTCTTAACCGGATGAGGGGGAAGATCTGAGGGCGTATCAACCCCGCGCGGCCGGCGCTGGCGGCAAAGCCAAGAGGGAATCTCCTCACTCCTTCACCTCAGCTGATTTGAAATCCACGTCATCACATAGGCCATCTTTAATTCATGTCCCAAAAACCTGCGATGTCTTCAACGCAACCCGAGCGCGCGATGGAGGTGGCTCTCGCCATCCCGGAGCTGCTCGAGTCCATCCTGGTGCACCTGGACATGACAACGCTGCTCGTGTCTGCATCGCGCGTTAGCAAGTCGTGGAAGACGCTGATGGACGCGTCGCCGGGGATTCAGCAGGCGCTCTTCTTCAAACCGGTGGTAGTGGCGGCTGCGCCGTCGCGGGATCCTGACCATGATCTTGAGGACGACGACGGGTCGGCTGGTGGAGAACAAAGAGATACTGCCGCCGGGGCGAGGTGCAAGCGCGCCCGGCCCAGGATTAACCCGCTCCTGGCGAAGAAGTTCGACAAGTGCTTCTTCGACTTTGGGCAGACGTACTCGCTCCATCGGCGGGCGAACTCCTTCTACGAGATGCCGTGGTCGCGGCGGCCGATCCGGGCGGTCCAGGAGATCTGGGGAGGTTGGAGCCAGCTGCGCCCAGCCGACCTCGATGCCGAGACGGAGCAGTCCGAGAAGGAGTGTCGCCGGCGGTTCACGCGCCGCGGCGCAAGCTGGCGGCGGATGCTCGTCTCGCAGCCGCCGCCGCCGTCGCTGGGTTACATCAAGTTTGACATCTCGGAGATGCCCACCGAGGGCCACAGGGTCTGGAGCGCGGCCTTGAAACCGCCAGGGTCGTCCGAAGGGCTGCGCATGGGCCAGCTGTTTGATCTCGTGCAGGACGAAGTCGGGCACCACGGACGGCACTCGCTGTGGTTCCGCGTGCTCTGGGGCAAGCCGAAGAGCAGCTTCGCGATCTCGCGCGTGAAAGAGACGTTTGAGCGGTTGATGGAGGAGACGCACGTCGTGGTGGAGCTCATGCACGCCGACGACACGTCGCTGCCGAACCACCCGCAAGACCCGGCTGACGTGAGCGTGTTCGACGAGGCGTTCCGGTGTGACGAGCACACCGAGGTGAAGGTCCAGACCGAGGAAGCGGTGGTATATCCCCCCGAGTTCCCCGAGTTTGACGGCCGCTTTGTCATCTGGCACTGGAAGTTGCTGGAGCACGAGCGCAACTCAGGCTAGGATTGCTGGTTTTAGTCGAGCGTGGAAGTAATTTACGGGTTCGGGAAGTGGGGTGTCAGGGGTGGTTCTCGGGCATTGTTTCCGTGGATCTTCGAACTTTTGAGACCCCTTCCATCTTGGCAACCGAAGACAATTTGTGCTTTGTTTTCTTTGAGTTTGTTGGAATGGATTCGGAAACCACGAGGTTGTTACTGCAGTGTTGCTTACGTTCCAAACATTTTTATTTCACAGCATGGCGAGCATACGATGTCTACAGTGTATTGTACTAGCATTTGTTGATGACATATGGGGGACGCGTGGCACTCGTGGCTGAGAGCTGTTCTATTATGTGTGTAGAGTACAAGGCAAGGATAATGATTAAGTTGTGATGATCAGTCTCTTGGTGTTTTTAAGAGATCCTCTCTGACAAGATGATGCCCAGGATCACCTTTTTCTTTTGTTGCTTTGTTGATGGGCCTAGTGTAGTAAGAGGCCTATCACAGGAAACATCAGACGATTACTGTGGTCCCTCACGATGTCTAGCCCCTGAACACATACTTTGACTCATGTGGTGGGTTTGCTTGTGGCTACCAGTCCAGTACGCAGTAGTCGTTTCAACATTTTTTTTATGCATTAATTCCGTTTTTGTCTACTTAACACAGACCCGTTACAGAATCAGCCTTAACCGACCTTACTTGTGCTCCATATCTTCCCCAAATTACCCCTTGATTGCGACCTTGGTCCCAAATTCGTGGTAGGCCTCGTCCTGTAAGCCGTATTGTTCCGCGTATCTCCTCGTCCCACTTCGTGTAAGTGGGCGCGCTTAGCAGGTCCAGACGTAGGTGCACTTGGTTCCGGGAGGAGTGCAGCTGGTCTTTCCCTGGTTGCCCTCGCCGGAGAAGTGTCCGTTGTTGTTGCCGCAGACGAGCTGAGGGCTGGTGTACTGGGTGTCGACATCGCAGGTGTTGTCGCTCTTGCAGGTTCCGGACAGGTTCCAGGTTTGGGCGTTCACAGCCAGAGGGGCCAAGAGAACGATGAGGGTAGCGAACTGCATTTTTGCTGTTGTTGGTGTGTAGAGTTGCGTTGAAGGATTGGTGGTTTTTGGAGCGAGCGACTGAAGTTGAGATGCGTTGTCGGTGATGGACCTTTCAACCCAAAAGGCGCCCGAGGCCAACAGTACTTATAAAGATTTCTCCTTCCACCCATTCTTACACATCCATTCTTAGCCCCTTGATGTCGTACCAGTCAGCGGCCTCAAAGCGTACAGGATGTATCAAGGCGGTCTGGGGGGCATCTGGGGCTTTACCGAACCTGACTCGTAGACGTAGATCATAACTTGCTCTGTAGTCGGAAGGTCCTGTCTGTACGTGTATATCCAAAAGTGGCAAGTTGAACGGCTCCTAGAGCCGTTACCGAGTCATGGCATGGAGTCGTCTAATAAGGGAGTCGGTCGTGGGTCGACGGGATGCTCTGTGGGCACCTCGTTTTACTCACTGTGCTGATAGAATAATCAGCTATTCGCGGCGAGGCGGTGCCGCGGCTCCGTTGCAGCAGACGGAGTACCCGGGGGTCAAAGCGTGTGGCAGGCTAACGCTAGACCCCTTACTCACATAGGGGGCGAAAAAACAGGGTTTCCACGCTAAAAAGGAGGTTTCTACCCACATCACTAAAAGTAGCATTTTTCTATATTAACCCACTAAATTAATAACTTTTCGCAATGCAATTTTCGGTAGCTGTTAAATTGACCGTGTCGTTTTGTTATTTTGCCCGCGCTAGCCATATATGGCAAGTGAATGGGTCAACACAGCCACTCCATACAATCCCCACTAGACTGCCATGTACCTCGATTTCAGAGTACAACTAGCCTTCGGCTGAAGGCTCTAGACCCCAGGACCCACTTCGGCTAAACCACGCCCTCCGATTGGCCCAAATTAGCTGGAGTTTCACTGAGTTGTTCGATAGTTTGAAAACTCCTTGGATTTGAGCGATTTGAGGCCTGGCAGTTTGTTTTTTTGATTTTGATTAAAAACCTATTATATCATGTGACTTCTGGCAGGTGTAAAAGAGTGTATTGACAACTGCCTACAGCTGCCTCCATACTTGTGATCCTGGCGGTAGTGGCTATACCTACCCTGGCGGCTGGGCTGACGATGGCAACTGTGATGACGGCGGCGTCAAAAAGACGTGCTGTGGCAGTGGCGGCAATCTTGACTTGAAGAGCAGAGATTGCTGCTGCAACGCAGCAAACGCTTGCTGACGCTGAAAATCCTCCGCCTGCTGGGCTAGCAATGCTGCTTCTTGCTGCCGTAACCGCGCGACTTCGAGCTGTTGTTGTTGACTGAGAGTTTGACGGCTGGCGAGGGCCTCAACTGAGGCAGTAAGAGTTGCCACCACGCCGCGTAGCTCAGTAATCTCGCTTGCGGTTTGTTGTTGTTTACGACGCGTACCCCTGCCACCACCCCTGCTTGCCTGACTCGGTGCCGGCGTAGCCGAAGCCCGCAATGAGGGCGCTCTCGAGGCACGCGCCACCGAGGCCTCGAAGGCTTCTTGCCGCTCCCACGCAGAGGGCTCGCGTTGCGTATCGCTCAAGTTAACAGTAGGGGCCTTGTCGTCAGAGGAGTCGGGCGCGGGGGCGCGGCGGGGGCGGCGCGTATTGCGAGGGACAACGTTTGGGTTGGGCTCGAGGGTAAGCTGTCTGATCCTGATCAATTCAGGCTGTAAAAGTCAGCAAAAGTTGATAATAAACAGACTTAATTACTCACATCTTCCTGATCGAGGCGCCAGTGGTTGTCAACGTCTTCTGGCTGGAGGACCCTGCCATCCCCAAGTTGTAGTCTCTTGAGGAGGGTGTGGCGGCAGGGCAGCCCCTACTGCTTTGTAAACGCGCCAGTACAGGTGGTCGGCAGGCTACGCCGCCGCTCGTACGCATCGTTTGCCGCGTCGAACTGGGGGCGTAGAAGGTCGAGAGCCTTCCACGACACGAGCAAAATGAGGCTATCAATAATCTTACGCCCATTTTCAGCGGGCTGCTTTTTGCGTACTTCATTGCTAAAGTGAGTCTTGTAGCGCTCTTGCTTTTTGATAACCATCTCGTAGATCTTGAGGTGTAGGATGTGGAGGTTGGCGAGGCGGTGGGTGAGGTACGACTTTAACTCGTGGTGGCTACCCTCGGCAGGCGACGTCGTTTTGTGGCTGTAGTTTCGAAGGTGGCGGATCGAGTAGTCAACGAACTCTTCGAGGCGTGGGATATACGTCGTCTTGAGGTACGAAATAATTGCTGGAAAAGTCAGTATCCTATTAAACGCTGGATGTGGCTTAAAACCCACTTTGCCCATTTTCGCGAAAAGTGACATTAGACCCCTACTAAAGCCTTAAAATGCAACAGCATTTTTTTTAAACTCTCACATAAATTAACTATAATGTAGCTAATAAAAAAAAAGAGATATTTAGGTATAACTTAACATAAGGATTATTTTTTTTAACTTTATTTTAGTTATTAATTTATATTAAATTTTTAATTGCTTATAGAAAATAAAAACTATTATTCTATGTTTAGATTACTATTAATAATACTAATATAATTTGCTCTATTTTTATTTAATTTAACTAACTAGATATATAGGATTTTAACTAGTGCACTTTTAGCTAGTTATAGATTTTTCAACTTAGCTAGCATTAAGTTATTTTAGCCTTCTAATATTACTACTAAAAAATCTACTTCTTAACTTACTACTGCTACTAATTAATAATAATATTAATAATAATGCTGCTAACTTTATAAATATTAATTCTAATAGCAAAGATAATAATAAGCTCTTTTTTTAATACTTTTATTATTTCTATAGCTAATTTTAGCTTAAAGCTAGATTTATTATAAATAACAGTTATATTTAAGCTGTTCTCTACTTAAGCCTCATTATAAGTCTTATTACAAGCCACTTCAACCTCTCTTACCTCTCTAACCCTCAACAGCACTAAAAAACACCTTTTTTTCAAGCTTAAGCTAACTATATAATACTTACTGAAAGAGTAGCTTAACAGCAGTATTCTAAAGTTATACTGCTATAACTCCTTTTAGAAGCTGCAGCTTATAGGCTACACACTAGTTGCTGCTAATTTTACTAATAAGACCTCTCTCAATTTATTCCTATGCTTTATTACTGCTGCTAATATTGCTAAATAGGCTAACTATACTAATAAACGCTTTTAACAGCAGTAAGTTAGTATTAGCAGCCTTCAGCAAAGCTTAAAGCAGAAGGCATTACAAACTAAGCTATGCTTTAAAACCTAGAGGTTAGAAAAAATATAATATAGATCAAATACAATATATATATTTAAAAATATATATATTTAAAGAGGTAAATATAATATATATATTATATTATATATTTAAAGAGATTTTATTATAATATAAATATAATATATATATTATATTTATATATTTTATATTATATTTATATATTTATGTATATATATTTAATTAAAGGGTTTTTATAGTAATTAATAGCCTTATTAACTAAATATATTATTTATAACTAATAATAAGATTACTACCTTCAGGGGTACTTAAAAGAAGCTTTTAACTTAGAAGAATCTAACTTTATTAATTTCTTATATAATATATATTTAATTCTATATAAATAGTAAAAGAAATATAAAAATATATATAATTATCTATAAAATTTACTTATTAAACTTAATATCCTCTTATTCAATATCCTCTTTATCCTCACTACTATAATCTATATCCATCTCAGAATTACTATTATTAATATCTTCTACTATAAAATCTAATTCTAATTCAGATAAAGAAAGTAAAGAACTATTAAATAAATCACTATAAACTTTAGGGCTAAAGTTATAGGATTTTTCTTTATTTAAATCTTTATTCTAACTTTTAAGTAGCATTAATTGCTTTCTTTTAAAATGTGTTAAACTAGTTCTTCTTTTAGTAATAATATTACTACCCTGATTAAAAGTTCCTTCTATAGCAGCAGAAGTAGGGTTAATAGCTAAATATTTCCTAGCTAATATGCTAAGTATAGAGAATCTTTCTTTATTTTCTTTCCACTATATAAGTAGATTAACCTATTAATCTAATTAGTAAATATTTAAATATATTTAATTTATTAACTTTAAATAAATATTAATTACTAATAAAAATTAAAATACTTACTTTATCTCCTTAAATACTTAGTTTAAAATAGCTTTCTAATTCTGCTCTCTGAAATCTTTTATTTTATTTATTACTTTTAACTGGGAAAAGCTGACTAATTATTTCCTCTTTAGGCTTAGGTTGAGGGTTTTTATACTCTTTAGGCTTAGGTTTTTCTTTATTTAAATCTATAATAAAATTTGTTCTTAAAATATCTGCTTTAGATTTTCCTTTATTAGTAGAACTAGTATAGTTTTCTTCTTCACTACTACTATTATCTATATTAATAAAGCTATTAGAAGCTTCTAAATATAACTGAGATTTGCCTAAAGCATTTAACTCAGCTATAATATTAGATTTTAACCTATATATTTATATATTAGTATTAATTATATTATAATAAGTTATAAACTAATAAATATATATATAAATATATTTAGTTAAATTATATTACTTATGATTTATATTCTTCAGTTAAGTCCTTTTTAGCTTGTTTAATATAAGCTTGCTTAATAAGCTTATCTATATTAGGTATATTAGTTAAACTATTAATATTTAACCTAAGATCTAAAATAAACCCAAATAGGTAAGGTTTATATATATTATAGTCCTTTTCAGTAACTATAGGGCTAGGAAAATAGCTCTCTAGTTTATCTAATCCTACTTTAATTGCTGAAACAAAGTATTGAGAATAAGGATATAAGGATTTCCCAGACTAAGTAATATAAGTTAGTAAATATTATATAATAAAATATTAAATTATAATATAATATATATAAAATAGTATATATATATATTTAAAAACTTACTTTATTAGTAGAATTAAAAAAATCAGTATATATTTCTAATTTATCTTTTAAACCATTATAAATATTAGCTAGTAAAAGTATACTAGTACTAATAGTTTGATAACTTTGAGATTATAAAGTTATAGTAGGGTTATAAAAATGCTTTAATATATCCCTTAAATATTTTAATTATAACTACTGATTAAAACTAGAATATACTCCTTTAAATATATCTGATTTAGTTAGTTAATTTAATTTATCTAAAGCAGGTTGTAGCTCTAAAGCTATATCTATCATTATATAAACTGAATTCCATCTAGTTTCATTATCTATATAATATATTTAATTAGTATTAAAATATAATATATATATATATATATATATATATATATATATATATATATATATATATATATTATTAATATATATTACTTACAGAGTGGAATTTTAGTTTTATATATATTAGCTTTAAAAGAGCAGTCCTCTTTTGCTATATTAATAGCATACTTAAACTCTTTTTATATAGTAGTATTATTACGAAGAAGGATTACTACTCGTTTAAGTAACCCTATAATACCTAAACCCTATAAGTTAATATTATATTATAATTTAGAATTAATAATATATTTAAATAATAGACTTACTAAAGTTTTTTTTTAAAAACCTTTCTTTTTCTTTTTCAGATAGCTTTTTAAGGCCCCACTATAATCATCATAAATAGCTATATCTTTAAAGTCTACTATATCTAAATCTTTAATAGTAGTATTACTAAACTTATTTATAATATCTTTAGCAGCTAAATTAAGTATATGTGCTAAGCATTTAATATTATAAATAGGAAAAGTTATATTTTCTTTATTATAGCTAGTAATAAAGTTCTTAAAAAAGGTATTATTATTAGAGCTATTATCTCTAGTAATACTATAATAATACTATATTAGTTATAATCTTATTATATAGTATTTAAGTTAAATATATAATATAACTTAAATAAGTAATACTTACTTAGTTACTGCAGATTTAAATATATTATAAGCTTTTAAAATATTTTGAGTAAATATATCTTTAATATAAATACCAGTATGCGCTTCAGTTAGATATTCAAACCCTAAGATAAGTTAGTATTAATATATAATACTATAAACTAATATAATTTATATATATCTAATAGTTTATACTTAATATTATATTTACTATTAATAAAAGAGGCTATAACTCCTAAATAAGGCTTATAGTCTATAGAGGTCCAAATATCTAGCTGAAAGGATAAAAAGCTATTATTATTAATATGTTGATGTAATTCGCTAATAATATTAACTCTAAAAGAGTCATATTTTTGACTAATATAACTATTTAAAGATTTAGGCTGAATTATAGGCGTATTACTAATATATATATTAATATTATATATTTATTAAGGTTATAATATATATATATATTATTTTAATAAAAGATATATATTTAATTACTTACCTATTAAAGTAGTATAGCATATCATTAAAATCCTTTGAAGTAATAGTACTAAAAGGTAAATTATACCTAATAAGTAGATTTATAACATAATTATAGGCTTCTTCTTCTATAATCTCTATATTACCTCCTATTATAGTACTAGTTCTAGGTCTCTTAAAACTAGATCTAGTAGAAGGGCTAGACATAAAGCTATTAATATCAGTCTGAGTAATATTACGATTATTATTTGTAGTAATATAATCTGAAACTATAAAAATAAATAAGTTAGTATTTACTTAATATAATATAATATAATATAATATAATATAATATAATATAATATAATATAATATAATATAATATAATATAATATAATATAATATAATATAATATAATATAATATAATATAATATAATATAATATAATATAATATAATATAATATAATATAATATAATATAATATAATATAATATAATTATAACTTACGCTTCATTTTTCCAGGTTGTTCTTCTTCTTTAGTAGAAGTAGCTATAAGTTTATGATGAGTTTTATAGTAGGTAACTCTATTACTAGCTTGAAATCTTATAGCTTTAGTATTAAAAGACTAGTTACAGTTAGAATAGTTACAGATTAAATCGATTTTTCGAGGTTCTGATAAATTTATAGGCCTTAATTTAGCTATAAATAAATTATTTTGTAATATATAAGCTGTAGAAGGTCTCTAAGTATAATTAAGTTGATTTTCTTTATCATCTTTATATTTAAATTCTCTAGTATTAGTAATACTAATCTGAGAAGAGCTAGCATTAAGTTGAGAGCTAATATTATTAGTATTACTAATATTAGAGCTAGAACTTATAGAAGAGGTCTTAATAGGAGAATAATTGTTATTAGGATCAGAAGGCATTTTTTTAATATATATTAATATATATATTATAAATATATATAATAAGTATAATTTTTAAAAATATAATAAGTTAAAGTAGTTTAAAGTATAAGATATATTAATAGTTAGCTTAAAGTATTTAGCTTTTAGTATATATCTTATAGTAATATAGAGAAAATAATATTTCTTAAGTTAAAGAAATTATATACTTTATTTATACTTATAGATATTAGATATAATATTTATATTAGTTATTATTATTATTATTAGTTATTATTATTAGTTATTATTATTAGTTATTATTATTAGTTATTATTATTAGTTATTATTATTAGTTATTATTATTAGTTATTACTATTAGTTATTATTATTAGTTATTATTATTAGTTATTATTACTAATTAATAAGTTAAGTTATATATTATAACTACTTTTAAAGAAGTAATAACACTTTAACGCTTACTTTAGCACTTTAAAAAAAGTTTTTTTCAAAAAAAAGAGTGCCCATAACGGGATTCGAACCCAGGCCCTAACAAAAACAATAACGCTAATATAGGAAATTTAATAAGCAAATTAACGCCCAAACCGCTAGGTTAAAGCGCCTGCCCTGAAGGACACTTAGCGAGGTGGGGTTTATCCTATAAGTAGTTAATATTATAAATTATTTTAATAATATTAATTAATTAGAGGGATTTCCTAGTAAAATCCTAGTAATAAATAAGCTTAAGATCTAGCTATTTAGAAGTACTTAAAAGTTTATAGCCTTTTTAATTATAATATTATTAATTAATTAATTAATCAATTAATTAATAATAATACTATATGTTAACATATAACATCTTATATAATAATAATAATACTTATAATAATACTTACTTACTTAAATATTCTATATAAAATAAACTAATAGACTTTAAGGTATAAAACCTTATATAAAAATACTCTATTTATTATAACCTATAACTATAATATTGATTATATAATACATATAGTTACATAAGCACTTTATATAATTAGCAGTTTAGCAGGTTATGTTTTAGGTTATCTTTCCCCTCACTTTTCCCTACCTTAGAGAATAACCTGCTAACAATAAAAACAGAAATCATCATAATACATCACTTCCCTTATTATTATCTATATAATTAAATGCCTATAAATGCTTAAGATTATCACTTTTTATTATAACTTAACTCTATCTATAACTCTATACTATATAAGCGCATATACTACACCCCTAAATACGCTTATACCTATATTAATAAGTTATAAGCCTAGCTTAGAGATAACTTCTATTCCTTCTACTTCTTTACCTCTCCCCTACTCTCCTATAAAGCCTTACTTCTACTTAAAGGTTATATATATAGAAAATCAATCCTTTAAATGCTTTTCTATTTATACTACCTTTGCAGAAGCTGATATACTAGCTAGACTAGTAGTTTAGTTCTATAAAATACACCTTTTATAAATCTATATATCCAATCTTATATAAATCAACTATACCTCTATTAATTCTTCTTTAAGTAGACAGTCTCTTATTACTGCTTTATTTAATCTATATCCCTCAGATTATCTCTTCAAACTATCCTCTAGTCTACTCTCAATCTGGTTTAGACCTATACTTATAGCATAACAGACTTCCTCTCAACTAATTTACTATATAAGATATATATCTCCTCAGTCAGACAGAAGTCTAGCTGAAGAAGATATTAATTAAAAAGAAAGAAAAAACCACTCTTTTTTCTAAATTAAACCCTAACCCTCTAGGTTTTTAACTCTTATAATATTACTCTAAGAACTACTATACTATATATATAATAGCTCTTAAGTTATATAACTTTACTGTTATTTATCTTATATAAAGCTTATAACTATATGCTGCAACCTATTAAGGCAATAATAACTGATCTTAAGGTTCAGTTTCCTAAGCTTATAAGCTCTGAGAACTATAAAGTATAAGCTATATATATTAAAGCCCTACTATATAGTAAAGATATTACTATAGACCTTACTAAGCCTATTTCTTCTACTAATAAAAATAAAAACTATAAGGCTTTAAGTTATATATAGTTATTCTGTAATAATAGGCCTCTTAGGGTTATAAAAGATGATTCTAATGCCTATACAGCTTAAAAGCACTTAAAAACCCTATATAAGCCTATAAGTTTTATAAATAAGTTTTTAACCTGTAAAGAGTTCTTTAATACTTCTTTAAATAACTTTAAATCTATAGAAAACTATATAAATAAAATAAAAGAACTTATAGATAACTTATCTTATAACCAGCTTAAACTATTAGATTAAGTAGTTATAGCTTATATACTTAATAGCCTAAATAAGACTTATAAAGCTTTTATAACCTCTATAACTCAGTCTCTTAGGACTAACCTTACTGCTTATAACTTAAACTCTTTATATGCTAGTCTTATAGATGAGTATAAGAGAAAAGGAAGCAAAGAAGTAGTTAATAATACTACTACTAAAAGTAAAAAACAAAATAAAAACTAGGAAAATAATAAAAATAAAAATAAAAATAAAATAAGTAAAAAACCTTAGAAAAAACAGAAAGGTTTATACTGCAAAAATTGCAAAAAAAACAAACTATACTGAAGAAAACTGCGCTTTTCTACATCCTAAAAAAGCACTTAGCTGGTGGAAAAAACCCTCTACTAGTACTAATAGTGCTAAGGATAAGAAAAAAGAAGTAGTTAATATAACTACTGCAGATAATATTACTCCCTATATATCTCTTAATAATCCTAAAAATCCTATAGATTTAATGGATTTATCTTCTGATAAAGAAGAAGGAGATATTCTTTTTGAAAACATATGTTATTCAACTCCTAATAATATAAATAAAAATACTAATAATCCTTCCTTAGGTTATTTAATTAACCAGTCTGTTATTAAGGAAAAAGGAAAAGCAAGAAGTTATACTAATAAGAATGAAAAAACAGTTGATTTTTATATTGATACTGCAGCTACTATTTATATAGTTAATAATTATAACCTTATAAAAAATCCTATAAAAATAAATAAAATAATAAAATAGGGAGAAGCAAAGACTTTTACTTCTACTTTAAAGGGTGATTTGATAATATACCTTAATAATAATAATATTATATTAAAAGACATTTATTATATACCTAAACTAAGTATTAATCTACTTAGTCAATCTAAGTTAGATTTATTAGGTATTGCTTCTATTATATAGAAACAACCTATTTTATATAATATTAATAAAGATTATATTATTGCTATAGGGGCAAAGAAGAATAATTTATATTTCTTCTAATTTCCTATCAACAATAACAATCATTATATATATAATACTATAACTAATAATAATATAAATAATAATAATAATAATAGCCTTCAATTATAGCATGAACGTCTTAAATATATACATTTACAGACTTTTTTAAAAATAAAAGATAATATTACTGTGAATATAAATATAAATAATAATAGTAATAACTATAAATTACTGCCTTATAAAGCCTGTTATAAAGGCAAATTTGTTACTAAGGCTAGTAAAAAACAGGTTTATAATAAAAATCTAAATTATCTAGATTATATAGCTTCAGATTTATATAGGCCTATAACGCCTACTACATATGATAAATATAATCTTTTTATTATCTTTATAGATAAATATTCCTGCTTTGTATAGGGAAAACTATTAAGAGATAAAGCTAAAGAAACTATACTTAACGCTTTTCTTAAATTTCAAGCTGAAGTTAATAATAATAATAATAATAAAAGAATAAAAGAAATATCTACTGATAGAGGTAGAGAATTTAATAATAAATGCATTAAACCTATATATGCAAGTAGTAAGATTATCCACAATATAAAACCTCCCTATATATATAAGCCTAACAGACTTATAGAGCATACTATACGCACTATAGTTAATAAAATAAGAACTATACTATATAATTCAGGTTTACTACACTACTTATAGGGTGAAGCCTTTTATGCTACTCTTTATATGCATAATAGGACTCCTCATAGCTCTATTAAGTATAAAACGCCTTATGAAATAAAGAATAATATAAAACCTAATATTAATAATATAAAGGTGTGGGGTAGCATATGCTACTATAAAAATAAAGATCCTAAAATTAAAAAACTAAACATTAGAGCATGTTAAGGTTATATAATTAATTATAGATCTAATAGGTATAAAATCTAGGATATGCAACTAAAGAGAGCTTTATAGTCTTAAGACGTTAAAGTTTTAGAAAATACCTTTATTTCTCATCATAAAGAGCTTCCTATAAGCATAAATACCCACTTTAAGGATACTAATAGTAGTGTTATGCCTAACAATAATAAACATAATACTGCCTAAAATAGTCCACTAAGAGATATCTCTAGTCAATCTATCTCTTATAGTAATAATCCTATTATAAGTAGAGATATTACTATTACTAATAACGCTCTTAAGAATCCAAATAATAAGACTATTATTAATAGTAATAATAATATATATAATAATAATAATACTAATAATAATACTATTAATAATAGCTATAAAAATTATAGTACTATTTCACATAATAATAGCTATAGTACTAATACTAGTATAAGTATTTCACACAATAATAGTAAGAAAACTACTAGTATTAATAATAGAGAAATAAATAAAGAAAAATCTAAGTTATTAATAGAGATCCCCTCTCTATCAGAAGAAGCTAAAAAAGACTACTAATAGGTTAATAATACAGTTAATAATACTAAAAGTGCACTATTATTTACTATTCAGAACTGCCCTGCTCTTAGTATATATAAAATAAATAATAATGTTATAACTGATAATAATAGAACTGCTAGAACTAGTTCTATAGAAAAAGCTTCTTATATACTATCAGTTATTATATTAGAAAAGCCTTCTAGTATAAGACAAGCCTTAAATTCTCTGTATAAAGATAATTAGATTCAGGCTATACAATTAGAAGTCACTTAAATAGAAGATATAAAAACTTAGGAAATTATATAAAAACCAGATAATATTCATCTATTAGGCGGTAGATAGGTATATATTATGAAATTAAAAGATAAAATAAATAACGTTTATAAGTATAAAGCAAGATAGGTTGCTTAAGGTTTTAATTAATATTTAGGTATTGATTACTTAGAAACCTTTTCTACTACTTATAGACCTAAAAGCTATAGGTTTATAGTTATATTTGCTATAAAAGAAGACTGGATTCTTCTATAATATGATGTTACTATAGCGTTTATTTATGCTAATATAGATATAGATATATATATAATATTACTAACTGGTTTTTTATATAATAAAACCATAAATAAGTTAGAATTTAATCTTAATTATAACTATAAGTCTAATAACAATAAATATTGCTATAAGCTTCTTAAAGCTTTATATAAGTTAAAACAAAGCCTTAGACTATAGTATAATTATTTAAAAGCTATATTATTAAAATTGGGATTTATTATTTCACCTTATGATGAAGCAGTATTTATATTAAATAAAAATAGCTATAAAGCTATAATTTGTTGCTATATGGATAATATGCTATTAGCAGCTAATAATACTGCTACTAGTGACTATATATATAATAAACTAAGGCAATTTATAAAAATATAACTATTAGGGGAGCTTAGTATCTTTTTAGGCTGTGAGTTTGATATAGATAGACCTAATAAGTCTTTCTTTATATATTAAACTAAATATATACAAAAGATATTAAATAAATATAATAAAACTAATATAAATCTATCTATAACTCCTATAAGAGATAATATAAAATTATATATAAATAAATATACTGCTACTAAAGAAGAAATTTTACAATTTCAGCAGCAGATTGGAGCCCTTTTATATCTAGCTTTAAAAACTAGATATGATATAGCTCTAGCAGTTATAATTTTATTAAGATATACTATAAACCCTTCTAAAGAGCATTTTATAGCTTTAGATTATCTATAGGGTTATCTAAATAATTATCCTAATAAAGGAATGTATTATAACTGTAATAATAATATAATATAGGATTTAATAGGTTATTCAGACTCTAATTAGGCTAGAGACCTAGATGATAGAAAATCCACATCAGCTTATATATTTTGCTAGGGATTATATAATATAATATCTTATAGTACTATAAAACAAAAGACTGTAGCTTTATCTACCTGTGAAGCCAAATATATAGCTTTAACTGAAGCAGTAAAAGAAGCCTTATATCTATATAATAGTTATAATTTTAATTTGACTAATCTGGGTTTTAATGCTATAAATAAACCTAAGATTTTTATAGATAATTTAGCAGCTAAAAAACTAGCTGAAAATCCCGAATTTCATAAAAAATCTAAGCATATTGATATAAAATATCACTTTGCTAGAGAATCTTTATTAAATAACTATATAATGTTATTTCATATAGACACTAAGTCTAATATTGCAGATATATTAACTAAGCCTTTAGGCAAAGTTATATTTAATAATATACTTAATATAATAAATAATAATAATAATAATAATAATAATAATAATAATAATAATAATAATAATAATAATAATAATAATAATAATAATAATAATAATAATAATAATAATAATAATAATAATAATAATAATAATAATAATAATAATAATAATAATAATAATAATAATAATAATAATAATAATAATAATAATAATAATAATAATAATAATAATAATAATAATAATAATAATAATAATAATAATAATAATAATAATAATAATAATAATAATAATAATAATAACTGCATTAAAGAAATAACTTATTAGTTTTTCTCTTACCTTTTTACCTATAAGGTTCTTTAATAAGAGTTTTTTAACTAGTTATAAAACATATTATATAATATAGGAATATTTTTCTTATTTTTCCCACAGGGTTTTTAAGTTTTTTATACCTATAGCATATATATATGTTAAGTGAGTAAGCTATATACTATAAATCAGCTGTATATACCTTAAGGGGGGATGTTAACATATAACATCTTATATAATAATAATAATACTTATAATAATACTTACTTACTTAAATATTCTATATAAAATAAACTAATAGACTTTAAGGTATAAAACCTTATATAAAAATACTCTATTTATTATAACCTATAACTATAATATTGATTATGTAATATGTATAGTTACATAAGCACTTTATGTAATTAGCAGTTTAGCAGGTTACGTTTCAGGTTATCTTTCCCCTCACTTTTCCCTACCTTAGGGAATAACCTGCTAACAACAAAAACAGGAATCATCACAATACATCACTTCCCTTATTATTATCTATACAATTAAATGCCTATAAATGCTTAAGATTATCACCTTTTATCATAACTTAACTCCATCTATAACCCTATACTATATAGGTGCATATACTACGCCTCTGAATACGCTTATACCTGTGTTAACACTATAATTATTAATTAATATACTAAATATATTTTAAGTAGTAATTATAGTTTAATATAAAATAAATCACTTAGTATTTTCTTAAAATAACTTATATCACTATAAACTTTTATTTATTTTATTAATAAGAAACTAAAAATATTATATATTAATAAATAAACAATATATAACTAAAATATATTTAATATTAAATAGAACTATCTTTTTCTATCTCTATAAACCTATTAAGTATAAACTTAAATATATTAAAGCTAAAAGTTTCTTTCTAAAACTATAATAATATCTCCTTATCATTATTAATATATATATCCCATTCTTTATCAGTATAATTATTTATATCCTATTTATTTCTTTTTATATAATAATTATTTATCTTATATAATACTCTTATAGCTAGTTTATTACTTATAGGATATATTAAAGCAGTCTATAATAAAATTTAAATATTAGTTATTATATATATAATATTTATACTTAACTACTTACTAAATATTCCTCTAAAGTAAAGTAATTATATCTTATACTAATATATTCTTTTATAATAATATAAAGAAAATCTTTAGTATTCTTTTCTTCTTCTAAATAGCCAGCTAATATAGTAAAAGGATCAAATCTTTCAAAATTATCCTCTATGTATAGCCTTAAGCCATCTATATTAAAATCTTTATCTCTTTTTTCAGCTTCTTCTTCTCTTAAAGCTATATTTTTATTTTAAATATAAGTTATAAGTATATCTATAAGTAAAGATATCTTTTTAATAATAGTAATATTACTTAATAATATTAAGTTATTTTCTATTTCTATTATTATATTAATTATTAATAACTATAAAGATATTACTTTAATATAGTAATAATAATAATATTTAATACTTACTTTAATATTATACTATATAAATATAATTAATAAGATATAATATAATTAATATTTTAAGTTAAGCTTTATTAAGTTTAAAACTAATATAAAGTTACTTATAAAGTATATAATATATAGATATTATAACTAAAACAATAAAAGTATTATTTATTTAAAATTATATAATATTATTACTAAAAACTAATAACTAATAACTAATAACTAATAACTAATAACTAATAACTAATAACTAATAACTAATAACTAATAACTAATAACTAATAACTAATAACTAATAACTAATAACTAATAACTAATAACTAATAACTAATAACTAATAACTAATAACTAATAACTAATAACTAATAACTAATAACTAATAACTAATAATATTAATTAATTAAGTTATATATAATATATATATAATACTAAATTACTAGTAGATTATACTATTATTATACTATTAACTTTAATTAATAATAGAATATTATTATATATTTATTTATATTAAAATGACTATTATATCTAAACAGCTATTAGAAGATTTTAATAATCTTAATAACTTTGCTGAAATTATAGAAAGTAATAAATATTAAGATAATATCTATATAATATAATATACTAATACTTACTTTTATTTTAGATAATACTACTACTTTTAATACTAGTTTAGAACTAGATATTTCTACTTTAGTATTATATAAAACTATAGATCTTATTAATAAGATATATAGTGAAATATATCATAAAATTCACCTATATTATATATCTAATAATATTAATATTAATAATATTAATATTAAAGAGAATATAATACTTTATGAAAAAGGATACTTTAATAGTATTATAAGTAATACTAAAAGCAATACTATATATAATATTATTATATATTATAATAATAATCGTCACTTATTAAACTTAAGTTCTAATAATTTAGTAGGTTTATATTATACTTATTACTATTATAGTATATAAACTATATTATATACTAATAACTTTATTAATATAGATAAACTTTTATAGTTTAATTATTATATCTACAATTAATTTAATTAATAAAGATATAGAAACTTTAGACATATATAATAAGAATAATAATAATTATTTATATTTAAATAATATTATATCTTTTTGGAAAGAATACCTTAATTATTATTCTTTATACTAGGACTTATTAAACGAATAATATATATTTATATTGTTTTATAATTATAAAATATATTTAAGATTAATTTATAGTTTTACACCTTTTTTTTATTATTTATTATTTTAATACCCTAACTAAACTACTAAAATAAAGGAAATAAATTCACTTAAAAGCATATATACTAAAGAAAAGCTACTATATACTAGCCTATTTAGGCTTACAAACCCCCCCTCTTCTACTTCTCCAACTATAATGCCTCCCTAAGTTCAAATATCTCCTACTACAATATCTACATTTCTTTTTAGATACCTATATATATATATATTAATATATATTTAAATAAACAAATACTTAAATAATTAAATAACTTACAGAAGATTTCTCAAAGCTAGAAGGAGTTATAGAAGGGCCTATCATAGGGCTTTAGGGTGGAGAGGCTGGAGGAGGGCTACTGTAAGGCTCTATAAACCTTAAGTTTAAAAGAGTAACTTCAGGGTTAATAGCATCACTTATAGTAGAAAAAAAGGCCAAATCGGGTAATTCCTCAATAGGTTTAGAGGAATATTCAGTTGTCTGTGCAGGGGGGGAGGGCCTCTATAGCTTCAGAAAGAAGAAGAAGGTTCTCAAGCTCTTTTTCAGCTTCTAAATCAACAAAATCGCTATAAAAGCCAGAATTTTCAACAAAATCTCCTAATTGGGAAGTAAATGTGGGGTCAAGTGGGTCCTAGGGAGGGTCTGAGCCAATAAGAGGGTCGGAAAAGGCTTGTATTTTAGCCTGGCAGGACTGAATAAATAAATAAAAAGCATTAATTAACCCTATAGCCTCAGTAGAATAGGTAGGGTTAGGGTTAACAAAAGTAGTAGTGTTATACTCCATTTTTTTCAAAGAATCTGATGTGAAAGTTTGTTGTTTTTTGGTTGTGTATTTGAAAGTGTATTTAATAGAAAATACAGAGGGTTTATATAGTTTATAATAATCTATCCAAATAGATACATACTGTATCAAGACGGGGAGATATTCTATCCGATTCCCTAAAATTTTCTGATTTCAAATCAGTTAGGTATAAAATCGTACGATAGATATTCAATTTGATAAAGAGTTTAGAAATAATTGGTGGATTTTAGGAGGTTGGTTTTAGGTGTGGTAGTATTTAAGATTACCCTGCATGCGGGCTGGGCCGATAGGTATTAGTACTTGGAGATACGAGTAAATATCTATTAATTAGCTCCGTTATTATATTAAATATAATAAATATATAAAAATCTAGCTAAAACTCTCAGGTTAAGCTTTTAGAATAGTTTAATATAATATATAATTTTCTTATATTTTATTTTTAAGCAGTTTAAGATATAAATAGTATTTATAATATATAATTATATATAGTTATACTATAAAAGCCTTTAATATATATATATATATATATAATAAAATACAAAAATACAATACAAAATACAAAATACAATACATATATTTTGTATTGTATTTTAAATACATGTAATTAGTATAATATAAAAATACAATACAAATACATATATTGTATTTTGTATTGTATTTTTGTATTTAGTATTGTATTTTTGTATTGTATTGTATTTTGTATTTTTTTGACTACCTCTGATATTTAATATAATTTTAAGCTTCTTTTAATAGTAATATAAAGTTAAAATTAATTTGCTACTTCAGCTTAAATAGCTTAAACTATTATAAGTCTTTTAAGTTAAATACTATATAGTTATAAATCTTATTAATATAGGTAAACTACTACTTAAAATTTAGTCTTTTTATATATCTATCAATCTGTTAATATTTTATAGTATTATACTCTATATATACTTACTTCTCTTACTGCTAAGCCTCTTTTTTTATAGCAATATATTGCTGCTTAAGCTTCTTTTGTAAAGCTTTTATTACTTACCTCTTATAATACTTTTTAATCTTTATAAAAGTTATACTTATTATAAATAAATAAGCTAGTTTAATATCTCACTAGGTCTATCTCTTATGTTATTATATCTCTATATGCTTATTCTAATTAATAATATGCTTTTAGCCTCTCTTATAATATAAATTACTTTTACTAATTGCAGCTTTAATCACTTTATAACCTTTCTAAATAGGAGAGCTCTATTTAGCAGCATGCTGTTGCTTAATAGCATCTACTTATAGTATAGCCCTCTCAAACCTATTATTATCTAGCAAATAACTTAAGAAGTAGCTAGATATATTAACTTAAGCTGACTGTATATATTTAACTAATTAAAAGAGTATTATATTATCTCTAATTAGCTAGATATCTAACTTTTTAAACCTTGCTATAATATTTAGATAGGTAAATATAATATCTATTATCTACTAAAGCTTGCTAATAAAGTCTCTATAAGTAAAAGTAAGATTGCTACTTTATATAAACTCTTATAGCACTATTTAATAAGCCTTTTTAAATAGCTAGAAGACTTCTATATCTATAGGTTGAAATAGATATATAGCATAAAGAGGGAAAAATCTAATAATAATATTAAAGTTAATATAGTATTTTATAAGGTTTATACTGATATAACTAGAGAAGCTATTAAAAAGGAGTAAATAATATAGCATTATACTAGATTTAACTTAAAAAGTCTAATATAACTCAGCTTAAGTACTTAGCATTATCTTATATATCTTAAGCTTATTAAAGCAGCCTCTATATATATTAACACTAAACTATAACTTTATTATATACTTAAGTTGCTAGAACTTTACTAACTGCTTAAATAAATATATATTAAAGTGCTTAATATAATCTATTATAATCTTTTAGTTAAAAAAAGCAGTAAGAGATTATATAAAATAAATATCTTCTTTAATATTATAATTAGCTTAAATAGTAACTAGCTATATCTTAAAAATAAAATATATTAAGATAATATTTCTAATAGTATTACTAATGCTAATAAGAGTATATAACTCTCTATTAGCTAGATTAATAACTTCTTATAGTTTGCTTTACTTCTATTATCTTTAAAGTAAAATAATATATATATAGCTATTAAGGTAGCTAATATAGTAGTTAAACTTATTAGTATTCTATATTTCAAAAAGCTTAAATTTATAGTTTTAAACTATAGCTTTATACTAATTAAAGAAATACTAAATTAGCATTAAGTTAAACTTAGCATCTTTCTAGTAAATCTTAATAGGTTTAATCTTTAATTCCTTTTAAAACTCTAAGTGATCAGCTTTTTAAGACCTTATAAAGTGCTTTAAAACTAAGCTTATACTTCAGCTAGCTTAAAAAGTATTAGCTGTTTCCTTAATAATAAGAGAGGTTACTAAAAAGCTAGCAGTATTAAGCTATATTATAAATACTACTAAAGTTAAGTTTTCAGCTTCTATTAACACCTTCAGCTAGCTACTCTCTTAAAGTAGTATAGAGAAGTTATAGCTAGCTTTAAAAGCCTTCAGATGCTTCCTTACTGCTATATAAGATACCTTATAATTAATAGCAATAGCTTATATTAATAGTATAGTAGCTAGAAGCTTCTTTAGGCGCTCTAGCTAAAAAGCTTATTAATATAAAGCATATAACGCCTATATAGCTTATTTAATAGGCATTAAGTTAGCATTACTTTAATAAAGTATTTTAGTAGTAAGGCTTAAAAGCAGTAATCAAAAAAAGAGTAGTTTTAAGTTACAGCATAGTCTCAAAAAAGTTATATTTTAGTAGCAAAAAGTTAAAAATGCAACTTTTATGCGACTGGGTGGAAACCCCCTTTTTTGCGTGGAAACCCTGTTTTTTCGCCCCCTATGTGAGTAGGGGGTGTTTTGCGCTTGACGTGGCTGACTAACGCCCTTGGGTAGTCTGGAGGACGGGATGCAACAGCTTCATACTGTTTCTTACTGCAGTGCGACAACTTCGTACAATCGGACTCAAGGTTTTCCCAAAACTGGGATTTCTTAACATTAATGTCCCTCATACGAAAATAAAGATGGACTTGCAAATAATATATTACTTTCGGCAATGGGGGTCCAGGTTAGGAATATTTCGCCTGAGCTGCTCGCAACATGGAAAATGGTGTTGGTTCATTAATCAAGTCTCGCAGACCCACAGGTTCTGCTACGTGACTGAGTGTTTATGCGCTGGTCCTACTTCATTGCAACTTTAGATAGAAAGAGACATAAAAAAACGTCAACCAGAGATTGGATTGCTGGACGTTTCATTAAAGCTAAATATTCACTCTTTGAACTTTCAGTATGAAGCATCTTTCTCTTCTGGTGGCTGATTCAAATCACTGTTAACAAGCACTGGCATAGTGTAATAGCAGGTAGTGATTGACATTCTAAGCAAAAGTCCCAAGCCGTAACTTTAAGTATTCTAAAAAAAAAAAAAAAAACTGTTATCACCTGTCATTAGTGTACTGATCTATCCTCACATCAATCACGCTGATGAGCTATCTATCTAGCACAGCGCAGCATACTAATTAATTAAGTTAAAACTGAGGCTTGAGATTGGCTGATTAAATGACTTTTCATAATACTTTTGATTGTTTTAGCTGATTTGATTTGAATTAATTTGAATTACTTAAATAGGAAGTTAGTGAAGTTTTTATAATATTCTCAGAAGGTTAGAACTTATATTATATAATGATCTAAGGTTATATAGCTTTTTATTAACTTTTCTGTTTAAAATAGTAGCTATTAATAGTAATACTACTGCTTTAAATCTAGTTCTAGAGGTATTAAGTTTTTTTAAGCTGTAAAAGCCTTATTAACAGCCTCTATAATATTAGAACTAATTTAGTAAGACTAAATGCTTTTTTATAGTTTGTTATTATTATTAAAATAGTAAAGATATTAAAGATAAGTTTACTAAGTATTAAGAAGGTTTATTAATATAAAATCTATTATTAGATAGAGTTGTTAACAGGCTTAATAATTATAAAGCTAAAGTATTGCTTTAGTTTGTTAGTTTTATTAACAGTAGTGTTATAAGTTTTACTGTTTAACTATTAATAATATTTAAAGTTTTCAGCTTTTAAGGCAACAGCAAGTAATAAAAAAGTAGCTTAATAAGGCTTTAGATAAGGTTAATAATTAATAAGGTTAGATGCTTTAGTATACTATTATTCTTAGTACTTTTAAAGTTTTTCTTAAGTATTATAAAGCTATTTATAAGTTTCTAATATGTTTTAGTGTTTTTTAAGCTATTATAAGCTTTAGCTAGAATGTAAAATCACTATAGCAGTATAAAAGAGTAACTTTATAAGCTTAATATAGTATTTATTAAATATTTGCTAGCTGTTAATAATTAATAAGTAGAAGTAGCTATAAGAGTTAAAAATGCTATGCTGAAGGCGTTATAAAGATATATAATTAGACTGAGTATAAGTTAAAATATTATTAATTAATAAGACTTATAAAGTTGCTGCTAAGGCTTTTAAAAAGTATTATAATACTTTTATAAGTTGAAATAGTTATTATAACTAACTTTAAATAAGTTAAATAGCTATAAGGTTAATTTCCTTATCAGTAGAGGTATTATAAAGCTTACACTAGTCTTTAAGTTGATCTAAGAGGTATTTTATATCTGCTAAAACCTTTTAGAGTTAATTATACTTATCACTTTTACTCTAGCCTTTATATCTCTTAGTCTGCTTATAGAGCAGCTTAAGCATATTATTTAACTTTATAAAGATCTATTAGTCTTTATTAGTAAAGGTATTTTCACTTAGAATATAATTTGCAATATACTTAAATCTTTAGATATAAAGAATATAACTATTAATCTAGCTGCATTTAAATAAAGCTTGCTTAACTATTATATATATTAAGTTCTATTAAGTAGTATTACTTAATATTAAGTTTAGCTTTTATAATAACTTCTCTTATAGAGTAAAGGTTTTATTATTATTATTAGCTTTATTGCTGATAAATAAGAAGCTTTTAGATTGTTATAGTAATAATCTGATATACTTAATAATATTCTAAAGCTTGCTGATAAAGCTTTTCTGCTTCTAATAGGTTAAGTTATTTTAAGTTCTATTAGAACTAAAAAAAATATCAAACTTCTCTTTAAATACCTTATTATTAACACTATAAATAATAGCATAACTAATAAAGTTAAAGATATAACTATAGCATTAAATTTAGCGTTATTTAGCATTAGTTTCTATATATATAAGTAATAAAAAAGAAAAGAGAGCTTTAAAGCAAAAGTTATTATTTATAGTGTTATTAGAGATAGCTATACTAACCTTATTAAATAAGCCTTAGTTGCTAAAAACAGCATAAATAGTAATAGTAATATTCTCACTAGAGTAGGCGCTAAGCTAGCAGCAAAGAGCTAAAAGGTATTATATCTACTTACTTGCTTTATTAATAAAATAGCTAAAGATAGCAATAATTATATATTAATTAGAAGAAGTCTATAAATTAAACAATATATAAACCTTAATAAATGCCTTCTGCATCTCTACTTAGATCTACACCTTTTTAGAAGTATAAAGTTAGTTAAATAGGTTTTTCTAACTTAACTTCAACTAATACACTTAGTTATAGATATTATAATTAAAGAAGCTGAGCATATACTATATATATTAATTGCTAAACATTAAAAAGAAGTTGCTAGTATTAATAATAAACCTAAAAGCTAGCTCTTTAATCTGTAAGACCTTACTTTAAAGTATAGTAATAAAAACAGAGCATTAGCGCTTAAGAAGAAGCTTATTAGTATTAGAATTATTACTAGATATACTTATAGCATAAGATTAATCTTAGAAGATATAGTAGACTGTTTTAAAGTGTGCTTTAGCGCTAGACATAGCAGAAGCCTTTTAAGGCATATTAAGATGCCTAGCTTTATTATAGTGTCAGCAAACCTAATAAGCATCGCTTAGATATATTATTAGTATAGTTAAAAGTAGAGCAGAGAAGAAGCTTACTTTAAGTACTACTTAGAAGGATCTTATAGATAAAGAGGCTTTCATTTTTAATCTAAGATATACAGCTTTAGCTACTTTTTTTTAAAATATATTTAATATTAATAAAGCGTTAGTCTTTCTATATAGTGTGAAGTAAAACTTTAAAGCTGCTATAAGCAGTAAAGTTAACAGTTAATATATTATTAGCAGTTAATAAAGCTTATATCTAAATAGCAATCTTATAAAGAATTAATATATTATAGCTAATAAAGTAATTAAAATGTTGATTTTAGGCTAGCATAAGTATTATAATAATAAGTAAGAGGTTAAAAAAAGCATTAAGAGGTATATATAAATAGGGCTTTAAAGTATAAAAGCAGGTATAGCAGCAGTATTAATAGTATAGTAAAAAACACTTTTTTAATATTTTTAGCACTTTCTAATAATAAGACTAATACTGCTAAGAAATGCTAAGCCTTACTTTAGTACTTATCAGCTTAAAAGTATTATTAAACTAATATTAATAACTACTTACTTTTTTTTTTTAGATATATATTATAAGACTTAATAGATTAGCAGTAAATCTACTATATAGATAATTATAAAGATATTAGTTTAAAACTAACTTAAGTTATTAACTATAATATAAAAATTTAAAAAGTTATAACTTTAGGCTGCTGAAAAAGAATATCTAGTTAACTTTTTTGTTTTTTTATTAAATCTTTTAAAAATTATAATTAGTTTGGAGGCTGGATTTTCTTTTTTCTAGGCAATATCAGATTGATTAAAATATCTAAAACGAGGGCATTATGGTTTTAGCTGATTGACTGCAAAAAACACCTTATTTTGATTGCTTGATTGGTTGAATTGATTGATTTGGATTGAATGGGGTGCTGTGCTGATCTAGCATATTAAGAAACCACCAGGAGCAGCCCCTTTGTGCGTTATGATACCACAATAGTAAACCTGAGGGTTTCCATTGTAGCTGATTTCCCCATCTTCGTAGTAGAAGACGACTCTCTCATCGCCCTGCTTCACATTGTTCTTTCCCCCGTCATACGGGCTTCCGTTCATGAGTGGGAACTCATAACGGCTGTCATCCGCGGGACAATCCTTGGGAAAGTTGAGTTTAACCCCCTTGGAGTCGTCATTGGGGAAAGGGTGCGGGTATTGGTTTCCTAAAGTAATGTTAGAAGGCAGGCGGGAAAAGGTAAGTTGACCGAGTGATGAAGTAGGTGACGGGGGGATGAATGGAAAGAACTGATGGTTGAAAGACTTACGCCCGCGAGTTTCGCCCACGAGGTGGAGGTTGGTGCCTCGTTGCGCGGCAAGATAGATTTCATGCCCGCTGTAGGTCTTGTCTCCGCACTTGAATGAGCCGGAAGTGTCGGGACCATTGTGAAGCTAGAGTTTTAAATAATCAGCATTGTTCTTCAGAGCCTTATGATTTCGTGGGATGCCTTACGTCGATGGGCGCATTTGACGGAACTCGAGCATCAAGCTCAGTCGGAAGCCCACTGGCCACACCGAGGAGGACGAGGAGAGACGCGGAGACGGAGAATCTCATTTTGACAATGTTCAAATCCAAGGGGTAAAGTTTCTTGTTCGGGCGAGGTTGATGATAAGGAAGTAAAGCTTTCTATGTTTGAGTTGTTGTTGTTGTTGATTATGACTGAGAAGTTGGGGAGATGCTTGAATGCTTTTATATTCAGTGAATGCTACGTATCGCCCTCTAGGCTCACACGCTGTTCGGTAGACAATCCTCGATTCAAGGCCATGGGTGAACTTCACCAAAGTCTTCGCAATGCGCATAAAGATAGATACATGAGAAAGCTACTCGTGAGAGCTGAAAACGGTAATTTGACACGGCGCAGTAACAGGCACCGAGCCCACAGCTGCTGGCCTTGGGCCAGGCAGTGTTGATCCTGAATCAAAGACACTGGCCGATCATTGCAACTTTCACCGACGACTGTCAGCCAAGATGCAAGACAGTCTCTTCCTGAGAAAGGTCATTCCATCGCGACGTCCGCCGCAGAAACATCGCGAGGCTGAAAATGCATCGCCCGACGCCATGCATCCTATTTCTGGGCTCGATGAAACATCGACGCCTGATTGACGTTGACGGATCAGGCTACAATGTAGATCTTTACCATTGTAACTCAGCTTTTTGCTGTCTACCTAGAAAGCGACCCCAATTTTCGGATTCCGCCTCCGTGTCTGAGCTGAGCCTTGTCAGCTAGCCCCCGCGCCTGACTTCGAACAAATTGTTTTTTTTTTTTTTACCCCAATATTACGCAAAATCGTCATTGTATCAGTGCATGTATCATTGGTCGAATGTCTTGGTGAACTGCAGGATGCCTTGTGACGTCAGTGAGGCCAAGTGACTCGGGGGCGATAAATAGTGGGGCTGCGCCCGACCCATCGCGGCTGATTGAGAAACACGACATTTATATCACAAACTCATACGCCTCAAGTACTGTCCAAAAGAACACCAGGGCACAAGCTTCTTTCCTCAATTCAAGAATTTCACACATCACAATGTCCGACACTTGGTTTTCTTCCAAGCTCGCCCCGGACGGCGAAGTCGAAGATGGATGCCATCCCCAAGAGGCACAGGCGATGAAAGATTATCTGCACCAGAAGACAACTGCGGCCGAAGCCGCCCGAGCCATTACCCACCCGGTCGTGACTGCAGATAACCCCGGAGAAGACCTCGTCCGCCTGTGGGGATTTCTGATGGATTCTCTCGTAGAACTACCAGCAGAACACATCGAGGCACTGGTAGAGCTGCTCGAGGCAATCGAAAACCTTCCAGAGCCTGACTTTACAGCTCTAGACGAGAGCACGCAGCCTTCTGAGAAGCTTTGGAGGGGGCTCCCGGGGTTCGGCAACCTATGGGCCGATTCATATCAATCTGGGAGCTGGAGGAAGGCTGCCGCGGCGGCGAAGGGAGAGGAGCGTGACGTGCTGCGAGAAGCACACGTCAGAAAGGCAGAGATTGAGGCGCGGTTGGTCACAGCTGGTGTTGGCGGCATCCCAATTGACTGGGGATACGAGGTCGTCGCAGATGCCCTGGAGAGCAGCAACGCACTACTTGATTTTGACGTTCCGGCTGCGGCAAAGTGGCTCGCTATCTGCGGTCAGCGGTTCCGAAAGGGAGCGGAGGATGGGGACGAGAGCTGGGCGCTGAAGCCACATGTCACAGCATCAACCACGACCCCTTCGCGGGATTTGTGGACAGCGTCTTCGGACCAGGCGCTAAGTTTGGAACGGTGGTCGTGGTGGGAAGAGCGTTTGAGGGAGTTGCAGGGAGAGCAGGGAGTCGTTCAGGATGCAGCGACGACGGCGCTCGGTGCCATGAGCAAGGTATCCCGTGCCCAATCTTGAATGAGGTACATGATTATAGAGAATAAGCAGACGCAATGAACATAGGTCAGCTCTTGAGCGTCTAAGCAGCAACACATCGCAACTTCCCAGACCGATCAAGACGATAAAGACAACGAAAACGAGAACGAAAACGAGGAAGAAGAATCCGCAGGGGTAGAGGCAGTTAGCATAAGCAGCTTTAAGTTTCTGATAAGAGCACTAAATTGAGAATGGGTAGTAGTATCCCCAGTAGAATGTAAAATACGCTCTTGGAATGGTGGGTTCCATGGCTTTTGTTTCTGGTGATTTCATGCAATCTCCAACTGATCTATGCGCCGGCGCGACATTGCGCTATCTTAGTTCTAGGAATGAAACACAGTTCTTGTGGAGCTGGCGGAAGCGAGTGTGGGACGATGATCTAGCTAGACTAAATATTGTGTCGGTGTCTCTGAGTGAACAAAAACATCACAGTACCGAGCTCTCGTATAATAGCGTGATATGAAGCAGACCGCGAGACCAGGCCGCGAGCAAATAGACGTCTATAACAGTATATGAAATCTACATCTTCATGGGTATTTCAACATATATAGGTATTCACCGCAAAAGCTAAGTATCCCGGCGTTTACAAGCACTTTTTGCTCCTTAGCTAGGCTAGACTACCTCTGTTTGATATTATTTAGCAAACTACTAAGGCAGACATTATTCATCAGGTTGCTACTCTATATGCAACTGACCCTACGATTCGTTATCATTATAACTCCCAATCTTCCCGCCTCGCTTTAGAAGCCTCTCCACTGCTATTTTCCCTTCCAGATGCCTGTCGTGATATGTCCTGGCGATGTCAACCCTGATCGTCTCAGGTCCGTGCCGTCTGTGTCCAAACAATATGGCGCTGTCCCCCGAGTCGCGCTTGGCGCCTAGTTCGAAGGCTTCCACAATCGCTGCGTCCGTTGAGACGTCCCTGACGTACTGGGAATACCGCGCGAAGTGTAGCACCACAACGAGGTACATTTGATATCCGTACCAGACATATTGTACTTTCAGTGGCATGAACAGGGCTGAGGAGACCAAGCCCACAGGGAAGATTGAACCCATGACCATGGCGGCAATCAGTTGAATGAGCTCTCGGAAACGGCTTCGTACAGGGTGGCCGTAGTGTCTCATGAACTGCAGCACAACAGATGGGGGGCCCGTAAAGACCATGAAGTCCCCGTTCGACTGAGGGCAGTGGATTTCAAAGTCACGAGGCTCACTATCAGGGGCGAGAGGGTCCGGGGATGACAGTGGCTCCCGATGGAGCGCGAATGTGCAGCTGAGAAGTCGAAGGAGCAGCGGCGCAAGCCATAATAGGGCCCAAAGGGTTCTCCACACCGCCAGCAGGACGACCGCGATGATGATGGCCGTTGACTCGGCAACAATAATTGCTATGAATATGCGCAAAGCGGGTGTCTTCGTACCCTCGCATACAAAGGGCAGGTTCGAATTCTTGTCCTCCGCAGTAGCCCGCGAGAAGGTCAAGTGGCTGAGCGAGACGCGGGATCGAACGGTAGGCGGACGGGAAAGTGCTCCCTTTTCGGCTCTTTGCAGGGTAGACTGTTGCTTGCCTCGGCCTCCAGGCTGCGGAGTGCGCATCAGACCGACGGCCGTGGCCCACAAACAGTTGCGGGATTCCTTATCCTGCCGCGCCGGTCCTGGATCGTGGGCAGTGTAGGCCCAGCCAAGATCGGAGAAGAAAGCTGTCCCCAGCATGTGGCCACGTATGGAGCCGTTGAACAGGCCATGTGCGTTCAGAGTGTCGAAAGTCTCGAGAGCCGCCTTATGCAGAGGTCCGCCCATGGGCATCAGCAGGGCCACCGTCGGGACCAGGAACCATGAGAAGTTGGATAGATGGCGATGTGGCCAAAACAGGTGTTCGAATGGGGCAACTGTTGCGGCCTCGGCGCCAACGTAACCGAGCAGAGCCCCGAGAGCGGCGAGTGCTCCCTCTGACATTGCGGACGGGGTTTGCGTCTGTGTTGATTATTCGCAGCGGAGAGCGAAGTGTTATCAACATGGCAGAGAGCCAGGGTTTATTAAGTGCAAACCCCATCAATACCCGACATCGTTAAAAACGCCTATGGCTAACGTCAGACATCCTGATTGGATTTTGAGAGGGCTTGCATGATTTGGCATAAGCCCTACTGCAGTCATGGGGCTATTACTTGACCAATTATTACAACCCCTGTCCAATCTGACTCATATTCCCTCAATCTCGTCTCCTCTTCAGCCTGAATTTGAGACTTGTTTTTGGTCATCCTGCTGCAACAAAATTGACTCTTGTTGCCATAATCTGGAGCCCCTTTGGCATATAGAAACTTCAACCAACTCGGGCCAAATCTTATCACGGCTTTACGAAGGCCAAGGCAAGTAAGGTCCACTTGGTCGTTCACCTGGGACAAATATGCCGAGGAACACTGGACTAACCATGATGTAAGCTTGACCGATGGCTGAAACCGAGGCTGATGTTGTTGCGGACTTGACGAAGTGGTACAAGGAGCGATACAGCGAAACGGTTGAGGATGGAATCCGTACAGCTTATCTCTTTTCCCCCGAGTGGGAATAAAGAATGCACCCCTGGTGGGCCAAATATGACAAACTGGAAAATCAACGCGAGGTACTGGGAGTACCACGCCTATCATGGCAGGAGAAAGAAGAAGGATTTCGTAACAGCGCTTCAGCTGCGAGAGCCCTCGCCTTCAAGCCAATGCAGGATAGGCTGTGGCCACTATGTCCGCTCTCAGCTCATCTCGCCAAATTTCTCGGGCGGCCGGACCATCAAGATGATCGCAGATTGTATGGTTGGGCCTCGTTGCTTGATGACTGGCGAGATTTCAGAAGCTTGATGCGAGACAACCCCCGGTTGCGCCCCAGTTTGTCGCCAACGCAGCAACGATCCTACGACTTACTTTGTTCATGGTGGATGTCTGCCTACTGCGACAAAGAACTGCTTGCGTACACTGTAGCCTATCTCGAAAGCCAAAGGCCTTTCAAGACAATCGAGGACCCGTCGAGCGCCAACAATCTTTTGGGTATGTCCGAAAAGGTCAAGACCAACACGTCTATGTACCATGCGAACATGTTCCGACTCTTCCTGCTCGAGTTTCATCCCCAAAGCTGGGAGCCTTACATATCCCACAACAAGCTGCATCCGCTGCAATTCCAGCGCTATGAGTCATCATGTTTGGCTACAATTCAAAAGTTGGCGTATGCAACACTGCATCGTCGTGACGCGGAGCTGCACAGACAGGAGCCGTACCCTAAGGTCGTGCAGAATGATGCGGCCCACCAGACCGTAACTTTAGCCAAGCTTGTCAGCCCTTATCATCTGTGGGATAGCGAGAACCAGAAGACTGTGGATGTTGAGAAGCTGCCTACATGTCCGCCGTATGTGTGTATCAGCCACACTTGGGGACGTTGGAGAAAGGAGACTGCCAAAACCGTGCCTGGAGTGCCATGGAAGGTTCCCGAGAACACACTCTACGACGTAGGCGGCCTCCCCAACCAGCTGAAGATCCTTGGATACCGATACATATGGCTGGATCTCTTCTGCATTCCCCAGGGCAAACTTGGCAAGGAACTTGACGATCGAGCCCAGGCGGAGATCGGCAAACAGGCATCGATCTTCAAGGGATCAAGCCACTGCATCGCTTGGATCAATGATGTCAAGTCCTGGGACAGTGTTCTTAACGGACTGTATTGGATCAGCCTCCGCGCAATGATTATCATGTCAACCAGCAACACGGAGGTGATCAAGGAGATGATCAAGGAGGCAGCGATCGCAGCCAACGTGCCGATGGAGCTTGTCAAGAGAATACCTTATGTAGGTGTCCCTGAGTCAGACGACCCGTTTGTTCAACTTTTGGTCAGCCTGTAGGTTGGTTCTCGTCTCTGTGGACCTTGCAAGAGTGTGTTCTGTGCCCAGAAATTGAGCTCTATACACGAACTTGGGAGAGACTGGAAGACAAACAAGGCACGCCTATCTCCTTGCGCTCTCTCATGGTGTTTCTTCGGGATACGGAGAAACGTTGCTGGCCTGAAGAACCTATCGACACGCCATTTGCCGATCGCGATAGATATGCTACCGCCATGGAGAATCATCCAGAAAGGGGCCAGAAGGACGCCAAGCAACGGAAATTTCCTAATGCCGTTAGGGATTTATACTATCTTTGCATGATAACGCGTCTCGACAATGTCCTCACAATAGGATCGCCCACCACCGTTCTAACAAACGCCAACCTCCGACAATGTAGTGACCTGAGAAGTCGCGGCCCAGCAATCATGTGTGCAGTGGGTGTAACCGATTGGTACAAGAATAGCCCCGATCCAGAACGTGAACCGAAGGTATTCGGCATGTACCCTCTGGCATTACTCCGCGAGGCGGCGGCCAAATTTGGTGCCCTCTTCTACGACACCACATCCAGCAGCTTATCGCGGCGGCGTACTGCGGGAGAGCTGCAACTGATAACCCATCGTGCTGAGCGTCAAGGTACTATGCTCCCAGTTGCCAAAAGCATGGCTGGTTTTGCCCCATCGCCGGATCGTACGAGCACACCTATCTCGATAGACAGGACCACGAGGCAGTTTCAACGTGGATTATCAACCTGGACGGCAGCGTGACAATGCATTCGGTCGGTATTGAAATGACATCAGGAGACAAGCCCTGCGAGAGAAAGGTCGAAGCCATCGTCGGTTATGCTAGCAGAGAAGACCATGAAGTCGGCAAGGGGGATTATCATGTGGAGAAAGTTCCCGATATGCTGGCTGCATTGAAGTCGCTGTCGCTGGCTGACGGTTCTCGGTGCATTTATGCAGTTGCTTTACATCATGACTTCTCACATCTTCATGGGGTTCTTCTGGAAAGAGTTCGCCTATCGGTTCCAGGTATTGGTAAAACCTACTTGACTAAGATTGGGAATTTCATAATTCAAGGAGCTTCTCTGCCTGCTTCTAAGAATGTAAACTGGAAAGTATTGTAATCAAAGCACATGTAAATTGAACCACTTAGTAGACGATATCGTTGTCGAGGAAGTTGATGAAGGCCCATTCAAATGCACGGAAATGAAATTTGAATTATTCTAATTTATTCTATTATCGTCATTGTATTTCTCGACTGAGTGATTCAATAGTAGCAAGCGCGTTGCTTTGCCCTCTGAAATCTCACTTGTAGAGACCTGGACAGCGTGGCTAACTCTGTAAAATTTCTGTCATTGATTTGATATTTACTGTGAGAAGCAGGTATTGAAGCCTTTCCTTTACTGCTTTCTGCAGGTTACTTTTTCTAGGCGCTGCTGCTTCAAAAGAGGGTTCTTGGTGTATAGTAAACTGAAGGTTTTAGAGAAGTGCACGGCGTTGCGGTGTCTCTATCACTTCAGCAAGGTTTTGAGGACGTCGGCGATGCTGTTGATCTTGATACCCTCGAAAAGACACCTTTTCCAGGGCGGCCTGCCACTGTGGGAGATCGTGTCGTAGGAAACGAGGGTAGCGCTGTTGGGTTCTGTGCCATGATTCAGGCGGAAAAGCCCGCCATAGGTGGCCTGTCCGGAGGTAATTGCACTATCGCTTCGAGAACTTCTTGAAATAGCTTATCCATCTTGCAGGCTGGTTGAGAAAGCGAAAAGTGACATATCTTTGAGAGGAGGATGAGAGGGAGTGTGATGGGCTACATTCGGGGAAAGAAGACGGATCCCGACTAACAACAAGCCATTGAAATTGATTGAGCTTTCTTTCATGCATGGTTAGCAATTGTTTCAAGAACAATAGCAACCCCAGCCACCCGACTGTATCCTTCGCCTTTACTCAGCCTTCATACATGAACAGGCTCTCAAAATGGAAAGAAATGTAAATTTGCTCTGAACATCCCCTTCGTCACTCAGTAGTTGTGTGAGCAAGCTTGAAAGTCACACACCTTTGAACCCCATCATCAGGCTCATTCTGACTAGGCATACTCTTACCGGGCACAGAGAGACCTGTTTGGGACTGATCTGCAAATTTGGCTTGGCTCTATTCTTATTCTGCCTTGACCTAGACCTCTTGTGGCAAATGTGGGTGATAGAATTGGATGGCTGTGTCTTCTCTGCATTTACTTCAGCCTGATTCCCTTTACGGAACAAAGGTTTCAAAGAAGCAGCGGCAATCATTGGTCGAGTCCCAGAGTTGCGATGCAATATTACTATGCAGTCATCATGTCCTATTTCAGCATCCAACCACGTCTGCATCAGCGTTTCAACAACAGGAAGGTGCATTAGTCCGCTGTATGTATCCGAATCTTGTCTTTGAAACGTCTTACGGCAGGCTTGGCTTAGCTAGGGGGGGCAAGGCTTCAATACTGCCACTTCAAATCTTTCTCGCTCGCTTGAAATGCCAAATACTTCCTTTGTCTCCATTTCGTGGTCTCGGATTTCTTCTTTCATAATTCAATCTTCCCTCAATTTGTTAGAAGCATTGTCCTGTTGCCAAGTTACCCAATATGAGGGATGAACTTCGCTCATCCTTTCAATCCGATGTTACCTTGAGATCTGAAGTCAGCAGTTTGAGCTGCCGTTCGGATTTTGAGAATTCGACCCTCGGGGAGCAATCGGCACTATTTCAAAACAGCGAAATCACCGATGTGGAAACACCACTGAGAGATGACTGCGATCGCGGCAAGCAAGAGGATCCTGACAGTACTGCTCCGATCGAAGGCACTAATGACTACCTTCCGATACCCCTTTCCGAGTCAACGAACACCGAAAAGTCCCCTTCCTTGTCTCACAGCAAATGGGTAGCTGTTGATCCGACTAGCATTTTTATCTTGGGCGTTGGGACTTCGCTCATCATCGGTTCCTTAATCTTCTTAGGCTATACCTGGAACCATTCCATGCGCGCCATGGCTGGAGACGATATGGAGGGAACGTTTTGGAGTCACATTGTGTTCTCCGACTGGACATCAAGAACAGTCACTGTCGCCGCAGCCGTTATTCGCATTGCCCTGTCCCTGCAGATGGGCGTCTTCACGGCCATGATAGCGTCGCTCATGATAGAGAAAGTTGGCGTTCCATTGAACATGGCTCCAACAATCTCAATACTGAGAGCATTACATGCGTCACCATTCACCCTATTCCGGACAACAATCTCGACTATTTCACTTGATGGTTTGGCGTATAAGGTCGCTATTGGAATTTCCGTGATATTGGCAGTGACATCTCAATTTGCATCTACTGCTCTTCTATCTGACTTTTCAATGGCAAATGTCACTGCCCCCCGAACAATCTCACAGTTTGCGTACGCCAAATCGCAGCCATTTGGTGGTATTCGCGTCTCTCAAGCTTCGAAAATCTGGACCCTACAACCATGGACCTATTTCCGATTTGCAGAAAGATGGGAGCCGATCGAAAACAAGCAACCGGCATCTGACTACGAGGACACGGGTGTGGTGACACGTGCAATCCTGCCTTTCGAAGCCCAGTCAAGTCGCAGCCTTTTACGAAGATATGAGGGACCCGCGACGCTGATTGACTCCAGGGTCTTTTGCGTTCTGCCTAGAATTGTTGGTAATCTCACGCTCACGTTGCCACACCAGAGTAAAGACGACGAGGAGAACAAAGACACTCTAAATCAGGACGAATTCTTGATGAGCGGGTATTTCAAACTTGACGGCCCATTCTCTGAGCTCCATGATCTGGCTCCGGAACTTTTGTGGGACCTCGACTGTGTTGTGGCAGCCGGGCAAAGTTTCGACGAGGACGACAAAGAAGCAGACGAAAGACCTATTGAAAACTTCTCAATATGTTCTGTTTCTACCCAAATCGAGGGTCCCTTCATACCTATCAGTAATCTTTCGTTCGCGCTTCCTTCGTCGTATCCAAATGTTTTCCTCATGACCACTAGCACTGGTTCTACCAAAGACTGGACTGAAGCATGGACTCATAAAGGGACACCGAATTTGAATGCCGAAAATTGGAAAGGGCCTGACAAGGGAATATGGGCAACTATTCAACCACCTACGCTGTCGAGCGGCATCAGGCAGGCCCCCAAAATTGGTATATCAGTTAGCGCATGTTTTGCGAACCTCGAAGGTCACATCCGGAAAGTTGATATGTCGAGCAACACCAACGGTATCGACCCCCATCAAGATATCAGCAACTTTTTCACAGTTCGGTATGATACACAAGCTGTTCCGGACCAATACTT
The DNA here is from genome assembly GCA_027406005.1 of Colletotrichum horii. Taxonomy (NCBI): domain Eukaryota; kingdom Fungi; phylum Ascomycota; class Sordariomycetes; order Glomerellales; family Glomerellaceae; genus Colletotrichum; species Colletotrichum horii. The sequence goes on along the minus strand of JANVYB010000001.1, from coordinate 1,341,603 downwards.
AGTTTCGGCCAATCTTTCAGCCAACAGTCGAGGAATCATGACGCTTCATGAAGAAAAAGAGAAGAAGGACGGAACAGCCGAGGACGACCAGGTGTCTACGACCCCGAGCATTTCCTTTCGAGGGATACCTGTGGGACTGCCTTCTTGTGGTATATTACACTGTGCAACGCTTCAACTTAACGGAAACCCGTCTCGCGTTATTCACAAATCCTACGTCGAGCTCTTTCAGGGGGTTATGAAGAGGACTGGGAGAGTCACAGAGGCTTTGCAGGCGGTCCTGACACTGGCCCAGCAAATGGAATACTATGAGAACTCCCGTTCCTTTGACTTGTTTGCCTCTGCTTCATACTCACTTGCGCAAGAGAAACTGATACCCATGCGTCGGGTAGGGTTCAGCATTGTGGCAGTTGCCTGCGGTATGCACTTCTTTCTCCTAGTCGTAACGGTAGTGTTGTTTGTTCGTTACACCAACGCAACCTGCTTAAGCAACATGTGGATGTCAATCAGTCAGATTGTTTGCTCGGAGACGGAGGATATGATCCAGAACTCTACAAAAAGACTGGATGGCGAGGTTAAGAAGATGATCTTGGAAGCTACATTATCCTCTAGTGACTCAGGACTGGGGCAACGAGTCAGAGTGAATAATAATGAGGAAAACGGGAGGGATGAATTAACAAAATTCTGAGCCACTGTTTCGAAGGCTCTAGTAGGTTTACAGTAGACCAAGATTGACAAATTTAGCCTTTCACTCCCCCTAGAACCCATTTTCCGCCCGTCTTCCGTAACTCGCCTCCGATCCCAGACGGCACCAACCGATGATCACTCTTGTCCACAGCAGACTCCCCTTTCTGAAGCTGGCTCTCCATTTCAGCCTTCTCCCTAGCATTGATGGCAAAGATCGCCGACAAAGTCGAGCTTTTGACAACGGCAACATCGGATGTAGCGGTTTCTATAACGGCCAAGACGAGGAAGACGATGGAGAAAAGAGTCTGGGCTGCTAGAAGCGCCAGCCAGGGCCAATGAACATCGACTATACTTCAGACTGGAGCGCCTCGCCGGTCCGTTAGAATTTGCACCCAACAGCCTGCTCATGAACATCAGTCTTGTGCCCAAAGGTTTTTCGGGAAATGGTATGCGTTACTCACGAATTTGTCAGACCCATCACTATGTTCCGCGCCATTCCATCTACGGCATCCTGCCAATTGCCAGCATCTCGAATAGCTTGTAGAAGCATGGTAGTTCCGTCCTGGATGCTATTGCTTCCTATGTCAACAGTCAGACTTGGTAATGAATCGTCCAAGAGCGTTCGAATTCCAGCAGCCCCTGTTCCGCCGAAGATGTACTTGTTGCCTGCATCCAATGGCGAGGTAAGATAGCTGATATTCCCACTTCCGCCGTTAGGCCATTCCAGGATCCCGCTGCTAACCTCAGTATGTGACATGACTCTCTCCACTGAGATATTGTTGTTTGTTACAGCGGCATTATACGTGTTGATGCACCAGTGGAGGATTACTTCGCTCACATGAACTTCTTTTCTGCCAGAGCCGGGTCCATGTATAGCAAAGTAATTGTAAAGAGAAGCCTTTTCCATCTGGGTGCCTTTGTATGACAATGTCGGCCCGGGTTCAATCAGGACAGTTGAGTAGCCATGAGTAACCCCAAGCTCAACCCCTTTAGGTAAACTGGTATTTGTTCCTGGTGCCTGGTTTCTCTCTGGCACTGCGATTTCCGCAAGATTTGGGACGTCTGTTAAGCGGCAAGTCAGCGCAATAGCACACGTAGGGGTGTAGCGCAACAGGAGCAGCAATATATCGCTCACGACAAATTCAATGCCACGAACAGCAGAAAGCACAGAAATCAGCAGGAGGTAACTCACTTGTGACGTGATGACATGCAGCCAATGTGCTAAATTGAGGCCATGTGCAGTTGCTTGTAATGCATTGGGGCGCTTTGAACGAAATCGGTTCTGTGACTGGCGAAAACAGCCCTATGGAAATCCCTCTTGCTGGAACAGCCATTATGCTTCCTGTTGATTGTCGGGCTTAGTATCAGGCTTCAGGGCCGGTATCACGGTGGTTGTACTTAGCAACCACGGCTTTGAGCATACTTGTCGAGTTTTGATGAGCGGTTTCCCAGAAATAGTACGGCGTTCTCCATGCAGCTGCGCTCCCCTCGGTGGTGATTGTCACATTCCTAGATGGGTAGGTGACAGCAAACTGCGTGAGTGTCGACGTGGCAATGGCGGACGTGAGTAAGAGTGCAGACAGAATACCAACAATCCTATTTAAATTATAGTACTCACTTCCTTGTTATCTTAAGACCTAGACTTACCATCCTTTGGTACGAATGAGCAAGCCAAGGCTACCCCGCGGGCCTCTCGATGCTTGATCAAACATGTCAAAGTCCGTAAGAGGCCGCGGTTTCTTCTTGAACCACGCCCACTCGCTTTGTGAGAGCCCCTCCGATTAAGGAATCAGGAAGACTGTCCTCGCGACTGTGGATAGAGCGGCTATGATGGTGTTGAGTGTGATTCCGGATGGCCATCCGGGAAGAAGCTTCTGGTTAAATTCCTTGAGGACAATGATCAAAGCCACGAATGCTGCAAGGCTAATGACACACCATAGGATCTCTTGCCACCCGTCCTTCAGTATGCGTAGTGACCTTTGCGACCTTCGCGGCTCCGCGCCGGCTCCTTTCGGTTCATGGCTACTGGATCCTGATCTTTGCGACTCGGAAGCGTGATCGTTCTCGATGGCAGCATCAAAGTCGTCATGGATACTATCCCTTCGCGTAGGAGAATCGAGCAGCGGTTCTTGGGCTGCTTCGGCGTTACGTATCGGGACAGGCTTGCGCGCGATGGGCTGCGCGGGGTTGCGGACAATGCCTCCGTCGTCCATCGTGGCTATGGGCTTTCATTTCGCCTTCCTCTGGCTTCGCGGGGGATCGCGCTGTCTTATGTGCCGCATTCCACCATGCTATTTTAATTCTTAGGCATGACGTACGGATCTACTTCAACTGGTTCGCTTAGAGTTGAGGTGCAGGAGGTCCATACGACCCAGTTTGCTGACTTTGCCACAAACGCCTGGTGAAAGCCTTGAGCTGAAGAAGGATTAACTGCGTACGGCACAGCCAACAACGGGTGTCTCGTGAATGATATGCCTATGGCCTATCAGTTTGTTAAGAAGGGGTAAGAGTAATGCATGTCAGCTCTTGGCAGGCCAACCCCGCCATTCGATTTGCTCAGACAAGGTTGCCACAAGAAAGTGCACAAATAACCCGGCGGATGTGAGTGTACGTAAAGAAGGTTGACTTTGCCTGCTGTGCTCAGATGTGATGTTTCATCGATCACAAATCTATCGCTCTCTTGTATTCTCTAGCTCTCCAGGGCTGCCTAAAAATGATTCCTTCATGAAACTACTTTTCTTTATTAAATAATGTCATAAGACTGACGTATACTTGGTACAATGAGACTCAATAACGAATGAACTGTTTAATCTATAATACCGAAGGCTCGGACTTTAGTTGGTTCCTATCTCTTTACCTTAGTTCGTCGCCATTGTCAGTCATGGAAGACTCACGTCGTCCTAAGCTATGATCTAATTATCTAGGTTTGAAATTATGGCAATATCTCCGGTAGTGTATCTCGCAAGCCTCCAGATCTAATTACAAATCCACTTAACAGCCTCTTTATCTCGGGACCGAGAAACCGCACGATCCCAATCCCTGTCATTCCTAGCATCAAAGTTTCCACGTTTTCTAGCACACGGCCCTTCCTTCATGTAACAGCCACCGGCGTCGATAATGAACCAGAGGGCTTCTCAAATAAAGATTTGTGGTTAATCCTCCTCCAATCCTCTTCCCTCTCCGAGCATGAGGAAGCTCGAATCGCGCAGAGGTCAATGCGAGACTTCCAGGAACTACTCTAATGGGTGTGTAGCTTCGGCAACCATCCCACACGAATGCACCCGGGAGCAAAACAGAAACTCAATTCCCATCGTCGGATTCGGATTTCTCGAAATCTCCAGCGCAGGCAATATTTCTCCCTCATGACGCCAACTACTCTAATTTGTGTAACATAGGATTCCGGAAACCATGGAGCTTCTTTTGCCCAAAGGCGTAGGCGCGAGTTTCTTTAAAAACCAATGTCTCATGTCAGCTTTTCAGCCTCAATGCTTGGCCTCCTCGTACCCAGCCAGAAATCGCACCTTGTCTTTACGCCTGGCACCTTACAAAGATCTGTCAGGGAAAAAAGAAGAAAAGAAGAAACAACTGTCTTCAGCGCGAACGGGCCGTAAACAAACGCCAAGTGCGAATACGTGTAAGCGCTGCTGCGTTGGAGAGACGCTACTTTAGACCGGGCCTCCCAACCCGCCCCCGATTCCCTGGTGCCGATCCTCGCGCGGGGAGGTCAATCCGCGCAGCCGAGCGGGCCGCAGGTGAGACGGCCCTCCTCTCGGCGAGAACAACACACAACACGATGTTGTGAGTCCTTTTCGTCATGCGCTGCGCTATTGCGTTGCTACCTGCAGGTAGTGGTAGTCTGGATAGATCATGTCTTAGTTGAGTTGACATTTTGCGTGTTGGTGCTTATAAGTCATGGGGTCCCCTCCCACGCATCCAGTGTTGTTGTTAACTCTCATCAAGAGCAGTTCTCCTGACTTTCTTAAAGGTCTGAGCGATACTCAACACCATGAGGCACCACCTTCTTCTCTTCGCCGCCGCTGCCACGGCAACAGCAAAACACGGCAACGACACGAACTCACCCAAGTTCCCGGCACCGTTCCCGTCGCCGTTCCCGGTAGCGACGATATCCTCCGGCGTGGTGCAAGGTCTTGCGACGTCCCTCCCCGATGCGCCGCACGTCGTGAACAAGTTCCTCGGAATCCCATACGCGGCACCGCCGGTGCGCTTCGCTCTGCCTCAACCGCCCGAGCCATGGATGAGTCCCTTTAACGCGACGGCGTTCGGGGCGTCGTGCTACCAGAACTTTGTCAACAACTGTACGGAAAACCATGTTCTCTCGTGTGTGTTGCGGGCCCATGTACTGACAAAGACCGCAGCCGTTGCTACTCGACCCGAGGTCACGGAGGCACTTTACAACAACCCGCCCGCGCCGGAGAGCGAAGACTGCTTGAAGATCAACGTCTTTGCCCCTGCTAATAGGTCTCGTAGAAATAACAGCTCGCGTGCGGTGCTGGTCTTCATCCCCGGCGGAGCGTTCCAGATCGGCAACGGCAGAGCCGACCTGTCCGCCTTTGCGGCGTACGAGAACATCGTCGCCGTTGCTTTCAACTACAGGAACAACAGTTTGTATCACCCTACCAGGACCGACTTCTGCGTATGCTGATCAGCACACAGTCTTCGGCTTCCCCGCCTCCTCCGAGATCCCCGTCACAGAGCGCAACCTTGGGCTCTACGACCAACGTCTCGCCCTCGACTGGGTCCAGAAGAACATCGCCGCCTTCGGCGGCGACCCGTCCAAGGTCACGATCTGGGGCCACTCCGCCGGCGCCACCTCCGTCGACTACCTCCTCCGCTCCTACGGCGAGAACGACACAGCGCCAGCCCCCTTCCGCGGCGCCATCATGCTCAGCGGCCAGAGCACCTTCGGCCTCGCCGCGGCCAGCTACCCCACCAACGGCACGATGTGGGCGGGCATCGCCGCGGCGGTCGGCTGCGCCAACGCGACGGACGTGCTGGAGTGCATGCGCCGCGTGCCCGCGCAGGCCCTCGTGGACGCGCAGCGCGCGACGGGCATCCTGACCGGCCCCGAGCGCGACAACGTCACCCTGCCGTCGCTGCCTGTGGAGGCGTGGGAGAGCGGGCAGGTCGCGCAGGTGCCGCTGCTCATGGCGACGGTGGCGCAGGAGGGCCGCGGGCTGATCAACGACGGGATCACGCTCGATCTGTTCTTCAACACGTACTTGCCGCCCACGCTGGTGACGGCGGCGGCGAGGGAGGGGATCGTGGCGTCGTACCGGGCTGATTCGAGTCTGACTACCGATTTCGACATCGCGGCTGCGATTTACACCGACTACGTCTTTCAGTGTGTAAGTGTCTGCCTCATCCTTGGAAATCAGTCTAGGTACTAATATGATGGTCACAGCCGGCGGCGTTGCTCGCGCAGACGGCCGTGTCGCTCGACATCCCGACGTGGCGGTACTACTTCAACACGACCATCCTGAACATGGTGCCCGAGAATCTCGGCTTTCTCGGAGTGTTCCACGGGTCGGACCTGTTCCTGCTGCTGAGCATTCCCGGCAGGTCGAACTACACGCCGCAGCAGTTCGCGGTGTACGAGTACCTGCGCGACGCTTTTGCGAGGTTCGTCAAGGAGCCGACGAACGGCCCCGGGTGGGCGGCTGTTGGGTCGGATGCTGCTCCTCTTGACGTGGTCGTTTTGGGCGATGTTGGCAACGACAAGGCGGTTGTGACGCCGTATAACAGCACCCTTCTTGATGCAAGATGCGCGCTGTACCAGGGTTATTATCCGATTCTGCAAGCTGTGCTGGGATAAGGTTGTAGAGGCGTATGTGTTGGTGTAGATATGGGTAGATAGAAATAATGTGCAATTTCAGTATGAATCATAATGAGCTTTGCTGGCCGGCAGTGCCCCCTATAACTCTAATCGTAGCCTCTTTAATAATTCTATAAGGATGATAGTAGTAGAGAAAACGATAGGGATAGCGATAATAACAACGACGATGGACGACGATGATGGACGACGACGACAACGACGGCGATAGTAAACGATAATAGTACTGAATACACGCGTGTGTGGTGGTCACTGCCCGGCTAGCAAAACTCATCATAATTGAGACGTTGCAAGCTCGCGACGGATGTGACTTTTCCACGATCTCGCTGCATATTGTCTCCGTTTTCTTTTTCCTGCATGTCAATCTCGTATTCCCGTCAACAATGACGAACGTTTGAGACCATTGCTGACAGATGATGGTTGCGCGAATGTCACTTTGAGACAAGCTTAAATCAAAGACTTTCGAGATGCACAACGGTTTCCCGGGAGGAGGTGTGTCTGTGTGTGTCAGCGGGAAAGGTGAGTGAGTGACACTGGATGACAGCGGCGCCAGGACCCAAAGCTTGGAAGTTGTTGTAGCGCGCCTTTCGGGGCCCCTCCAGCTGTGGTTCCCGCTACACGCAGCCCAGCCAATCAAAACGAACGCATCTGCTTTAGTGCAGCAATGGACGAGGTCGGCTGATGCGGCATCCGCAGTGGGGCCTGGAAGTGGAGACGGAACTCAGCAGGTGCAGCCGGCGGTTCGGAGGGCAGCAGTCGAACTGGCGAGACGGACCCCAACTGGAGGGAACCAGTAACTGGAGCCGGGGCACGCGGGCTGCTGCTGCTGCTGCAATGCGAGGCTTCAAGGCTGCATCGAGGCGAGTTCGATGCGCAGTGAGGTGGCCACCCCCGGGCGACCCAGGGCCTTCCTGGTTGCCTGTGCCGCTGGTCGCCTGCTTCCTGCCTCTCGTCTTCTGCCTTGATTCAGCGAGAGGGAAAAAGGGGTGGGCTGGATGACTCTTGTTCTCTGGTTCTGGTTCTGATCACAGTTCCTCGCTCCCTCTTGCTGGTGGTGGTGGTCTTGCCTGGCATTTCACCTAACCCGCCTCATTAGTCACCATCCATCGCAGCAGGCGAAAGTGCCCCGTTCAGCCGGGCAATTGCCAGAGTTTCGGGGTCCTGGGTCACGAAGGTCCACGGTCCACGGTCCCAGGTGCGCGCTCCACTTTTCCCACAGTCACGTCCCGGGCGGCAGGTCCACGTCCTCGCCCGAAAAATCGCCTCGTGTCCGTCTCGTCTCACTCAACCTTCAACCTCTCCCTCCGTCCCGAACCCTCTCCACCGATCATCAATCACCCACCACCACCACCGCCGTCGCCTCCCAGCTGCCATGCTCCGAGGCCCCTCGACACCAAGGAATCAGCCTTGTTAGAGAGCATCCACTCGCTACGACTGCATATTTTCTCGGCAGCGAATCCATCCCACCATCGCATGCATTTAACCCCCCGCCTCTGCCTAGCGCCATCCTGAAAACTGCACACGACCCGGCCTGCCTCCTCCCCCGAACAAAGGGCCACGCGCAAACCTCCCTCCCCCGTGCAGCAAGCCGACGGCTCGCCCGTCGCAACCCAACCTCCGTCGCCATGCCGATCCTCGGCCGCAAGGCCGCCAAACCCCCCAACATCCGCGTCGAAACGAGGGCCGCGCCGCCGAAGCCGCGTCCCAAGCTCCCGCACTCCTCCCTCTCCGCCGCCTCCTCCGCGAAGGCCTCCCCGCGCGCCTCCCCGAATCCCCCCGTCAACAAGGCCCTCCTCGCCCGCAAGAAGAGCGCCTCGCCCTACCCGTCCTCGTCCGACGAGAAGCGCTCCGTCGAGCGCAAGCGCAAGGTCGACAGCGCGGGGCCCTCACAACCGAAATTCGACAGCGACTCCGACAGCGACGTCGAGGGCGACTTCACGAACCTCGAGGTGCCCCACAAGCGGCAGCGTCTCGCCGATGGCCAGCTCGTCGACACCAAGCGCGTGCTCACCCGCGCCAGCGCCTTCAAGGAGGGCCTGCGGGACCTGAGCAGGCTGATCCACGCCGCCGACCTCACGAACCTCAAGACCTGCCCCAAGGCCATGCGCGTGCTCGGGGCCACGGAGCAGGACGACATCAGAGTCAGGCTGCAGTATCCGAGCATGTACGGGCCGGAGAAGTAAGTCACACAAGCTTTGCGCCAAACCGGCCACTTTTATGTTTTGCTGACGAGTCATTAGCTACGAGCTGATATGGGAGGCGGACAAGATCAATTCGATTGAGGACATTTTGAAGGTGGTGCAACACGTCGCCGATGTGTACCTCACCGAAAAGCAGGCGGAGGAATTCCGCGACCCCGACACCGGCATCATTCGCAGGCTCACGAGGGCCAGAAATACCAACGACCTGCGTGGATTCAAGACAGCTCTTCAAGATGCGAACAGGAGGATCCGTGCCCTCGCCGCTGACGGCACAATACGCAGGAACCTGGACAACATGCATGGACTGCCGCGCGATATGGTACACTTTATTCTTCGCCAGGTATACGAGCGCACCGTCTCACCAAACGTGGAGAAGCTCAAGCAATACAAAAACGGCACCGACAATGTGTACGGCGAGCTAGGGGAGCTATTCATCTCCGAGGTCTTGCAGGAAAAGACCCGCATGACATCGGACCAGGTCTTTATCGATCTCGGCTCTGGCGTGGGCAACGTCGTCTTCCAGGCCGCCCTCGAGATCGGCTGCGAGAGCTGGGGCTGCGAGATGATGGAGAACCCATGCGACTTTGCCGAAGCCCAGGAGAAGGAGTTTGGCGCCCGCTGCAAGATGTGGGGTCTCCTGCCCGGCCGAGTCAGACTCGAGCGGGGCGACTTCACTAAGAATACTAGGATACATGACGCGCTCAAGCGCGCCGACGTCTTGTTGGTGAACAACCAGGCGTTCACGCCCCAGCTCAACAGCGCGCTCGTCAATATGTTCCTCGACCTCAAGATCGGCTGCAAGATCATCTCGCTCAAGTCGTTCGTGAACGACCAGGGCACGCGGAACCAGAATGACGTCGCCAACAACATCCTCGACGTCGAGCATCTCACGTACGGCCAAGGCTACGTTTCGTGGACGAACGCCGGAGGTTCGTACTGCATCTCGACCAAGAAGTAGACTACCAGGCATTCCTTGTCAGCATACATCGAAGCGTTGTATGATGTCCTACGGGGCTTGTCTTCTAGAAGGGGGGAAACGGCATTTGCTGGATGCATGATGCATTTGTACATTGGAGGCGTGGAAAGCAGAAAACATTATTGGCATAGGGTGAGGAAATAGCGTTGGGTTCATTACCTGTAGAATCTTCTTTTTTTTGATACTCCCATAGAGCGAGAGCAGAGAGGCGCAGAGAGAGCTTCGTAAGAGGGCGCGAGGTTGTGGTTATTGCCGGGTATTCAAACAAGAAAAATAGACCGCATCGTCAGCGCTCGTTTGCGAGGTTCATGGCGTCAGCCTCTTGGGCCATTCTCTTCATCCACCGGTCGACCAGCTCCTTGTTTTCCGACTTGACCTTGTCCCTCTCCTTCTCCGCCATGGCCACCTGGAGATTCAACGTGATCATTTCGTCCTGCACGTTCTGCGCCGCGAGTCAGCATCATTCTTACCCCCCTTCCGCCTATTACGTTGTTGTAAACTCACCTCGACCAGCTTCCTCTTCTCGCGCAGCTCGTGCTCGCGGTCCTGCAGCTTGGTCGCCAGCGCCGTCTTCTCGGCGCTCAGCTGCTTGATCTGCTTCGTGTTCTCCCTGTTCTTCCGGCGCAGCGTCTGCGCCTCGTCCTCGGCCGTCTTTGCGCGGGTCTGCAGCGTGCCGTTGGAGCGCAGCGCCTCGGCGAGGTTGAGCTGGAGCTGCGTGACGGTCGGGTCGGAGCTGATTGTGTCTATTTGCAGCGGCGCTTCTTTGCCTGTGGACGGAGTGGTGTTCGGGGCGATTTTTGATTTGAGGAGCTCCTTTTCGGCTTCGAGGGCTGCGACGCGGTCGGAGAGTTGGGAGCCTGGTGGGAAGATGGTTAGCTTAGCGCAACAAGGGAGGGAGGGCGTTCAAGGGAGGAGTTGGGGGTGAGGTACAGAGCTGGACGATTTCGAGGTTGACTGGGTTGTTCTTCTCTTGCTCCCTGAAGGAGGCTAGGTATTCGGTGCGCCAGTCGGGCATTTTTGTGGCGGTTTTTGTGGGAGATTTTGAGCGATGGGATGTCAGAGGGGGGGGTTTAGAGGTTCATCTGTCGTTTTTGCTGGACGCAAACAGAACAGGCGTCTCCCGCTTTATGGGAGGGAAATGTCATGCAAAGAAAGTGAATCACCCGTACGGAGTATGGTCAAACAAATCGGTGCAATGGACGGCTTGGTGCATGAGGAGCGCTGCATTCCACAGCCAGTCCTGTTCCCGGGGCGGCCTGAACATGCGGGTGATGCGACGGGCTGATTCAAGCAAGGCGGAGGAGGGGAGGGACACTGCTTTGCTTGCTTGGGCTGCTGCTGATTGTCTTATCGGTGGTTGGTGGGGGATGATGACGCAGCAGCAGCTCTCTCCCCTCAGACCCGGAGATTAGCCGCCTTTCCCCGGGCAGGCACGGCAGGCTCCAGTTTGAGGCTCGGGCGACTGATTCGTGGCGCAAGCTCCAGTTCACTGGGGGCCTTGGAGCTCCAGCAACGACAGTCGAGCTCCGGGAGCTTCCTGAGCTCAACTCACGACACCACCTTCTCATCTCATATCCCATCTCACTCAACCACCACAACATCAACCAGTCCCAAACTCAAATCTCAGGGACTCTCAAACAACAGAACCAAACGAACACTGGGGAAAGGGTGCAAATGAATACAATGACATGATGGAAACCTCCCACCCCTCAGCCGGATGGGAAAACGTCGGCGACAAGTGGTACCGCAAGATCCAGCTCTACACCGAAGTCTTCGACCAGGACCTCGACCTCGACAACCACCTCGTCGCGGGCGCCCCCTACGCCGGCGCCCTCGCCCTCCTGCGCGATGACACAAAACTCCAGGCTTACCGCCCCAAGGGTTCCGCCGCCTCCAACAAGCCCGGCATCGACATCTACTCGTACGCCGGCAAGCTCCTCCGCCACATCCCCTGGGACCAGGGCTCCGGCGCCATCAAAGGGCTCGGCTGGGCCTCCCTCGGCGGCGGCGAGGAGCGCCTGCTCGTCGTCACCGCCGACGGCGTCGTCCGCGTCTACGACCTGCTCGGCGAGTTCACCCAGTTCTCCCTCGGCAACGGCGCCGACGACTTCGGCGTCGTGAGCTGCCGCTTCTACGAGACGGGCATGGTCGCCCTGTTGGCCTCCAACGCGCTGGTGTCGGTCACCTCGTACGCCGAGCCGCGCCCGCGGCTGCTGGCCCAGCCGCCCGAGGGCCAGGGCGAGATCCACAGCTGGGCCGTCGTCGCGCCGGACCACACGCTCTCGCGCTCCGTCGAGGTGCTGCTGAGCATCGGCGAGACGGTGTACGTCGTCGACGCGGCCGAGTACGAGGACCGCTTCCTGGACATCGGGCCGTTCAGCCACATCAGCGTGTCGCCCGACGGACGCCTGATTGCGCTGTACACCAAGACGGGCAAGGCGCACGTCATCTCGAGCGACTTCCAGGAGCGCCTGATCGAGCACGACTCGGAGAGCAAGATCCCGCCAAAGTATGTGGCGTGGTGCGGCTCCGACGCGCTGATTGCGTGGGAGGACGAGGTGCATATCATCGGGGCGGATAACGCCTCGGCGGAGTTCTTTTACGACGGCAGGGTACACGTCATCTCAGGTCAACTCATCCTCACACACATCTCACTTTGCCTCATGGTCACTAACACTAAACAGAACACGACGGCGCAAGGCTCATCACAAACGACGTCTGCGACTTCCTCGAGCGCGTCCCCTCCGCCACGGAACAGGTCTTCGGCACCCGCGCCGAGTCCTCCCCGGCCTCCATCCTCCTCGACGCCGTCGGCCAGCTCGAGCTGCAGTCCCCCAAGGCCGACGACTACATCCAGCTCATCCGCGCCAACCTCACCGAGGCCGTCGACACCTGCGTCAACGCCGCCGGCCGCGAGTTCTCCGTCCACTGGCAGAAGCAGCTCCTCAAGGCCGCCTCCTTCGGCAAGTCCGTCCTCGACATCTACAACAGCGACGACTTCGTCGACATGTGCGAGACCTTGCGGGTGCTTAACGCCGTCCGCTTCTTCGAGGTCGGCCTGCCCCTCTCCTTCGAGCAGTACCAGCGCCTCACCCCCGAGGGGCTCCTCAAGCGCCTCGTCTCCCGCCACGAGTACCTCCTCGCCCTCAAGGTCGCCGCCTACCTCCGCCTCCCCACCGACCGCATCTACGTCCACTGGGCCTGCGCGAAAGTCCGCTCCGGCGCCGAGGACGACGACACAATCTGCCGCCTCGTGGTCGAGCGCCTCGCCGGCAAACCGGGCATCTCGTTCGAGGAAATCGCCCGCGCCGCCTACGACGAGGGCCGCTCCCGCCTCGCCACCGAGCTCCTCAACCACGAGCCCCGCGGCGGCCGCCAGGTGCCCCTGCTCCTCTCCATGGAGGAGGACGAGCTCGCGCTCGACAAGGCCGTCGAGAGCGGCGACACGGACCTCATGTACGGCGTCCTCCTCCAGCTCAAGAAGAAGCTGCCCCTCGCCGCCTTCTTCCGCGTCATCAACGCCCGCCCCACTGCCACCGCCCTCGTCGAGGCCGCCGCCGCCCACGAGAACGACAACGCCCTCCTCAAGGACCTCTACTACCAGGACGACCGCCGCGTCGACGGCGCCGCCGTCTTCCTCCGCGAGGCCCTCCGCCAGCCCGACGCCCGCACCGCCTCCGACAAGCTCGCCCTCGCCGCCAAGCTGCTCGCCGACTCGCGCGAGGCCGCCGCCGAGGTGCACGCCCTCAAGGAGGCGCAGACGCTGCTCAAGATGCAGGAGGCCTTCGACCGCGACCTGACAGACACCTTCACGGGCCTGAGCGTCAACGAGACCATGTTCAAGCTCATCCGGCTGGGATACCACAAGCGCGCCAAGAACATCCAGAGCGAGTTCAAGGTGCCGGAGAAGGTGGCCTGGTGGATCCGGCTGCGGGCGCTGGTTGCGAAGAGGGACTGGGCCGAGATTGAGGAGCTGGCGAAGACGAGGAGGAGTCCGATCGGATGGGAGGTGAGTCTACGTTCTTTCCCTCTGTCCCATTCTTATTTTCATTCTTTCAACATGAAATCTATTGTTTCGAGCTCGTGACGCTGACTCTTGACAAACAGCCATTCTACAACCTCACGCTACAGGCAGGCAACCCCCGCCTGGCCTCCGTCTTCGTGGCCAAGTGCACCGGCCTCGAACCGGGCACGACCATCACCATGTACGAAAAGTGTGGGATGCGCGTCAAGGCCGCCGAGGAGGCGGTCAAGCTCAAGGACGCCGAGGCGTGGGCGCGGCTGCTCGAGGCCGCGGGGCGGACCTCGCAGGAGGGCCGGGAGATTGAGAGGCTCGGGGCTGCCGTGTTCAGGAGGTAGTAGCCATGCACCCACATCACCCGCAGCAGACATCATCATGGCTAGCGTTCACACGACGAGGCGGGTTTGCATTATCTTCAGGGGGTGTCGGTGACGGTGGTTGATATCGATCGAGAGAGGGTGAGACATCGGATGAAGGCTACGAGCAAGCATTGCTTCTTTATTTTTATTCAACTTCTACGTTTAGAATGGCACACGGGACGGGCGGTAGCGGTTGGGTGGTGTGGCGTGGTTCGCTAATCTCGATATACACACGTAATCTAAGGATCTGGAAAGATGCAACAACGATGATGATGGTGACGATGTTGACGATGCGAGGTCGTCGGCTGTGATGATTGGTGGTGGTGGTGTGGTTGCTGCAAGATTTACTGAAGGTGGTGTTGGCGTCGCATTGAGGCTGCTGTCCGGGGTCAATCCGGGGTAAGCTGGGCACGTTGGGCGTTTGACCGGGGTCATCCCGCGGATATCTGGTGGTGCACTCCTGAGTCCTGGCCTACCTCCGAGGTGGTGGTGGTTGGTTCTGCAAAACGTTATGCCCGAACAGGACTCGGGCCCGAGATGAGGCGGGCACAGAGTTGTCAGAGATGCAGGGCTTTTTTTCGCTTCGCTCTCGCCTTCAGAATTAATTGCAAGTTCACGATATGCATGCACAAGCACGCGGGCTGTGTTTCTGCTTGTGGTTTGATATCCGTTTACCTTTAACAGGTGTCTTACGTCGCCCGCTGGGCTTTACAATTGTTGCTCTCATCTAAGTGAGAGCGAAAGAGAAACAGAGAGCTGGAGGTCGCGTGAGGGGGCCACACGTGGGCACGCCACACGAGACAAGCAACAACCCCCAAGATCGGACTCGTGAGGCTAGCGTCGTGGATCGTTTTGTCGACGCCAGAACATGGGGAAGCGCTCCAGGCAACGCAGATCGATGGGCGACGATCCTCCCATTTGGCACGTTTGACGCGGAGGATATCAGGCCACTTGGGAGCAGGAATTGCGTCCTCTGACGGAGAGCATTAACGGAGGGTCCTGGGTTGGACCCAGGGCGGGATGGACGGGAGGACGTCACGAATCAGGTAGGTTTCTGGGGACGGCCCCTGGGTGAGGGCTCTAAAGCTTTGGAGTTGACGGTCCGGATATACATGGTGTGCGTCGGGCTCTGAACATGTTTGTCCGGGGACGATGCCAAATCGGTCGACGCAAGTTCGTCCTTTTTTGCAGATATAGTTTGCACAGATGCTTGCGGATGACAGACCTGGCAGAAGGTTCAGGTTCTGCGACACCCTAGGGACGGCTGCGATGGAGGGTAAGACGGCCACCGCGCCAATCTTGGCCGGAGGTGAAAGACAGCCGGCCGCGGTGCTGGGCCCGCATGGTGGAGACTTCCGAATGCAACATCTCATCTGCTTGTTCGGCAACGGCAGCAGACGTGGCAGACAAGAGAGATGTCAACTTGAACCGGCAGACCGGTTCGTTGGGACAAAGACGAATTTAGTTCTGACTGACTCTGGGCAACGGATTGGGTTAGAGGACATCAGACGAAAGGGAGGGGTAAAAAGGTCGAGAGGGTTCCGGAGGTAAGTCCGCACAAAGAAGCGAGAATCAGAAGCGGACGGAGTCGAAGGGTCCATCGCGGGCGCGGCCCCGGGGAAGAATCGGAGGATGCATGAAGGTGTGTCGTTGGGCAGTCTTGGCATCTTGTTTGTTCGCGGCGAGTGGGTGCAGTGGCGAGGCAAGGCGAGGCGGAAGGCGAAGATTCCCCGTCAGTCGACGAGGAACATTCTGCCAACTTGTTGAGGGAGAGAGAGAGAGACCCAGCAAGCCGGGCGTGCCGGGTCGGGTTCGGACCCGTGTTTCTGAAAGGGCTCCACGCTTTCTAGAATTTTTTTCTTGACTGTGGCTCTGTTCCGCCAAGACGGGGCTCGGTATGTCAGTGTGGAGGGCCAGAGGCAAGGCGGAACGGACGCGTTCCAGAGTTTGCTGGTCTTTTGTCCTTTGTGGTGTATCAAGCCGCCGTGGGAAGCCGGAGGATGCTTCGGGAGAGCGGACGACGGACCGGACGAGTCATGGTGGACTGGACGCTCGAGAAGCGACGTTTGAATTCCCCATGGCGGCTGGCCTCCATGTCATTGTGGTAGATGAACGGGAAGGGGGATCTGCCTTGGTCATGCAGCGTTCCGACGGTGGAGGTGGTGTTGAGACGAAGAGATACCGTAAATATCTCAAATAAAAGGGGCCAAAAAAGGGAGCCACGATGTCGTGGAGGGTGCATGAGGCGGCCAAATGGTGATTCCCAGCCATTTGCTGGACTTCCGGCGGGGATCTGAGGAGCGTCCAATGGGTGTCGAGCAGCAGCAAGATTCGACTTGTCAGGTGAGGGTTTGGACTGGACTGGACGTGGTGAGGGACGGGAGTGGTGGGGTAGGTCTCGGACGTCTGGACAGGCCTGGGCGATTGCACTCGCTGCACTTCAGCGACAGTTAGTCGCTATCAGGGAGCTAGCCCGCTGGGAAAAAGGCGCTAGGGGGGCGAGTGCGCTAGCGTGAACCCCTCTGGAGATTTAGGTCCCTCGGATGCGTGCCTGAGGTGGGAGCGGAAGTGGGAGGGCCTCATGCTTCGAGGGCAGCAGCCATCCACCACCTCACGAGGGCAATCCTCGTCGCCGTCGTCCCTGTCGTCGCAGTGCAGGCGCTGGGAGGCGGGCAGTTCATGTGGGAGTGGTGTCAACGGTGAAGCGTCCACGGGAGCCCCGCAAGAGGAGGTCAGCATGGCCCACGGACATGCAGGTGCAGATCCAGCGAACCGGCCGGCGATGCTGCCCTGGTAATGGTTGGCCGCATGTCAGAATCATTCCCGTCCGTGACAGTGGTGCGGTTGGCGGGAGACACGCGGGCGGCGATTGGGTCTTGACGCGGCCATTGGCGCGATGAGTGGACACTGGATGACTGATGGGCGGAAGGATGAGGTTGAGGATGAGCTGATGATGGGAATCTTGTTCCGCGCGGGTGTCGTGGGGGCATGGAGGTTGGTGCCATGGTGGTGGTGGTGACGGTGGAGCATGAGATGGGCAACGGCAGAGCCGGAAATAACGGCCAGTGAAGTGAGACGAATTGAACCCTTCTTTTGCCTCTGCCGATTTCTGCATCTGACGACATCTAAAACAGGGCAGAGGGGTGGATGGGTTGGCTGCACGAGGGGAGGGGAGAGGAGAGGTTCGGAGAGTGCCGCATTCCACGGGCGACGGGAGGCGCGGGAAAGAAAGTATCGTGGGATTTCACACAGCCTGGAGATGGAGAGGTGAAGTGACTGCCGCAACCAAGTGCATGCCTCGACATGATGGACGTTTCTCGTCGTCTCGTGTTGCAGCCCCGTGCTCTGTGCTCTCTGTCGAATCGCAACGGGCGAGACAAGAAAGAAGCGCGAATCAAATTGGAAGTCCCAGATTGCCGCGGAGGAAGGTGCAGCGGTGCATGATGCTCGGTCCTGCCTCGCTCCATCTGAGATCTCTCCGTGATCCCTCACCGATGGGCCGGTGTACCTCCGATGCCTGCTCGGAGCTTCTTCCCATCTCCTGAGGCAGTACCTTTCCGCCGTACTGCGTACCTCCCTACGGAACCTACATAGTATGTACGCACGCACGGCTCAGGATTGCCTGGGATACCTTATTTCGTCCCCCTGCCTGTTTTGAGAGAAAGACTTGACTGACTTGACACTGACAGCCTGAGGTTCTTGCCCATAGATGGCAGCCAGCCGTCCGCTTGCGGCGCCTTCTCTCCGCCAGCAACCAGAACCAGAGCTTTCCTTTCTTTTCTCCCAGCCTCCCGGAGCGGGCTGAGACTGAGACCTTTGACGCACATGACCGGGCCATGCCCTGTATCGCGCACCCAGCTGCTCTGTTCCCGTTGCTTCTTCGGGTATTCTGTACAGCTTGATGGCAGCGGCTCATCTGGAGCACTGATGCCCTGATGCACCCATGCACGCGCACCAAATCTCACGCGCAGGACGGTATCCGTACGCAGTAGTAGATGCTAGATATTCAAAGTACCTATCTGATGGAGGCTCCGTGCTCTCACTGAGGAGAGTCCTGGTGCAAGGTAAGGTACGCAGATACCTGCCACACGGCTGCCACTTCCACCCAGACCTTCCCGTCGGTTCCAGGGTCCTTGCTCAGGCTCGGGAATTCGTCAGTGATCGTCGACACAAGAGACAGACAGACAGCCACCTTCCGGACATCTGCCATCATCGGGAGCCACCACCACCATCATCATCACCAGCACCGTCGCCCTCGGTCACGGCATCCCCTCCCCTCCCCTCACCACCACCCACCGAACCGGCGAGCGACCACAGCTGGAGCAGCAGTCAACCACCCTCGACCAGGGCTGCCCGCCGCCAGCGTCCAATCCCATCGCGGCCGCAACCTTAACCCCTGCTCATCAAAAACCAATTCGCCCTAGCCCGGCCTCTGTTTACCGGGCTAAACCCAAGGCAAAGAAAGCAGAAAGCGACCCTCCGCCCAGGGTACCAGGCTTCCCTGCAATTATTCAGAGGCTGCACCTCCTGCTTGCCTCGAACGTCGTCATTATCTCCATCGACGCCCCCCTCTGCGCCGGGCAAGAGAGTGGCACGCGCGCCAAAGAAAACCTGACCGACTGGGCTGGACCCAACCCGGCCACTCGTGTTCTATTCTGCTCTGTTCCTTCTGAACGAATACCCATCCCGTCCTGTTCAGGCCCTTGCCGTTGCTGTTGCTTCATCGACCGCCGGCAGGAAAGCAACATCGACATCACATCAACAACAACAACACCACCACCCCCGAGCATTTGATTTGCATCACCCTTCCTTCTCCTGCAAGCAACCCAAGACCGCTCGCTGCCCTGCCAAGTCAAGCACGCACGCGAGAAACACCCTCCTTGCTCTTCGCATCCGCCAGTCGTATCCCGTCTCCAGTCTCCCACCAAAAGGTACCTCGATTCAGAGCAGTCCTCGCCCGCTCTCGAGGTAACCTCACCGACGCCGCCTGCACGCCCAGTCCATCCTGCTGTCCGGGCCCTTCCCTACGCATACGCACTTGCCCCGACAGGGACTGCCACTGACGCCTGCAACGACAGAGCAGAAGAGCGAGAGGAGAGAAAAAAAGGACTCGACGCCCGTCTTCTTGGCCATCGACCAAAAGTACTGGCCCCTTCCCCAATCCAGCCCATATTACCACAGACATCCAGCTCCAGCTGCATCTCGAGCAAGCAGCATTTCTGCTTCTTGCCTCTGCGTCTCCCAGGTTCAACTCTGCTCGGAAGCAGCAAACAAGCTGGACCAGCCAGTACCAGGCACATCCAATTCTAAAAAGGCGTGCGGCGGCGACCCAGACTAAGAAAACCGCCTTTCCCCAGTCTCGCCAATCCCGGCCGCCACCTGCTCTGCTCGCTCGTCTACCGACCTAGGTCCGTCTACGGTAGCAGGTCCTTGGTTCTGGTCCATAATATCATCTACCGCCCGTCACCACCACCACCTCTTCCCAAAGTCTCTCGGACCTCCCTCCCTCTCATCTCTTCGACGATTTCTCCTTCGTCCCTTCGTCCAACCTCCCCCGTCTCGCCCTCGGCCGTGTTACCTTACGCCTTACGCTTGCGAATTAAGGTGACCGCCCTGCTTCTGGGGACAATCCGCGACATTCCAAGCAACCGCCTCTGCTGTATGCTTGCAGCGTAGCCTGTTTAGCTTTTGGCTCACTCCCTCGCTGCCACCCGCTGCCCTCCCCCTTTCGTCACACGTCAAGTCGTCGCCCTGAGCTTTCTTATTTCTCTTTTTGATACCCCTAGTCTCCTTCTCAACCCTACCCGGATACCAAAAAAGACTCCCAAGGGAATCCAAACAAGTCCACTGTCCAGCATCGTGTCTTGGCTGTTGTTCTGAGTCTAGGGAAGCACCAGCGCCAGCACCGACGGCATACCACCAGACAGACAGACAGACCGCTGCCTGTCCACCTTGCTTTAGGCGCAAGCAAGCACTCGCATCAGTGGTTCAAGCAAACTGCCTACTGCCTGCTAGTCACTCAGCCAGCCCGCACCCGAAACCCTCGAGTCGAGTCGGCACCATTGCAACACACTACCAACTTGGCCTGCTTACCTGCCATTTCGGCCCTGCTGCCACTACCTGATTCTGATTACATTGTCATTGCCCTTTTGACCCTTTGGCGAAAAAAAAAGGATCAGCACCAATACAGCCCGCCGCCCACTTCTCACCCCCCTCGAAGGCTCAAATGTTTACACAACCAGTCTCATCGCCACCAACCGTGGGCCCCGTGCCGACGTCTGTCACTAATCCCACCTCGCCTTCGGTGCGGTCCAGTCGCTTGCGAGGCCTTAGTTATCTCCGCAATTACACCCAAAATCACCTGCTCTCCAGGGAGCACAGCAGTCAGGGTTCCAGTTCTCCAACTTCGAATTCCCACGCCCACTCCCACTTTCACCACAACACCAACACCACCTCTCACTCACACTCTCAGACCCAAACTCAAACTCAAAGCCAAACCCAGAACTCCCGCACCTCTGCTGCTCGTCCGACCCCGAGTCTGCACCGCTCCCTCAGCTACTCGCCCACATCGGCCCCTCGTCGTGCTGACACCGACACAAACCTCAACCCGCTCTCCCTTGTCGCCTCGTTGCAGGAGCCCCCATCGTCAGTCTCTGCCGCAAACAGATCTTCGACCACACCCTCCTCGCCAGCCGTGGAGCGACCGCAAGTTGATGCGCTCCCGCCTCTCCTCGACGACCCCATCACGAGCAGCAGCAGCAGCAGCAGCGTTCAATCCGCGCCGCAAGTTGGGCAGCCATCTCAGCCTCACGTCGATACCGAATCGGCCAACATGACGAGAGCACGCGCTTCTACGACGGGCGACGCCGTGCCCAAGGCATCTTCCCCTGTGCCCGACAGCCTTCCCTCGATCCGCTTCTCGGCCTACTACGACCCCCGCGCAACGCGCCCGAGCTTGACGTTCCCGCCCGTATCGCGAACTCTGCCTGGCGGCAACGACATTATTCGGGTTGGCCGCTACTCGGAGCGAGACAACCAGCCGCCCGTGCCCGCAAATACCCCCTCGGCCGCTCCCGTGGGCTTCAAGAGCAAGGTTGTCAGTCGACGACACTGCGAATTTTGGTACGAGGATGGGAAATGGTACATCAAAGATGTGAAAAGCTCATCGGGCACTTTCCTCAACCACATCCGCCTCAGCCCTCCCGGCACCGAGTCGAAGCCGTTTCCCGTCAATGACGGCGACATCGTGCAGCTGGGCATCGATTTCAAGGGCGGTGAGGAAATGATTTTTCGCTGCGTGAAAATGAGGCTGGAGCTCAACCGTGGCTGGCAAAACAAGCTCAATACCTTCAAGTATGTTGTCTGCCACATGCTTTCGATTTTGTGCACTAACATGATGTAGCATGGCGACACACAAGCGCCTACGAAACATGACTTCTGCCAACTCGGCAAATTCTTCATCGACCCAGGACTGTTCCATTTGTCTCAACTCAATTGCGGTATGTAGCCGGCATGCATGCATTGATTCCCCACATCGCGTGCCAGCATAGAGACTAACGATCTTTCAGCCATGCCAGTGCCTGTTCGTGGCGCCTTGCTCGCACACCTGGCATTTCAAGTGCATCCGCTCTCTGTTGAATTCCCCACAATATCCCATTTTCGTGTGTCCGAACTGCCGCATGGCTGCCGACCTCGAGGCGGATATTGAGGACCCTGCAGAGGACTGGGAGCAGATGGACGAAGACGAGGAGCTTGAGCAGAAGGAGGAGGCCAAGGACAAGGCCGTGGTGCCAAGCGAGCCTCTCCCCGCCCCTGTAGCGGTCGTGGCAGACAGCTCGCGGCCTGTATTGCCCGAGATCGGCACCGAGCCTGATGCCATGGATTTCACCGTAGCCTTGGATCGGGCCCGTACCATGGCTGAGTTCCCTCCCCCGCAAACAGTTGCCCCCCACGCTACTATCGAACCTGTCCCGATTCCTTCGATCGGGCCATCGCAAGCGGCCGCTCCACGTACTGGTCGCGACACCCGGACGCCTTCCCCCATTGGAAACCACTTGACGAACGGTACCGAAGGTCCCATCACCCCGCGTAACGACGCCGGGCCGTGGGTGTTCGATGGAAGCGCCGGTCGCCGAGCTGCGGAAGCTGCAAACGGAATGAGAAGCCTTGACGAGGCCGCAGAGATGGACGTTGACCGGTAGAACCGGTCCCGGCATGATGAGTCCGTCATGGGCTGCCGAAAGCGGGATTCAAGTTTGATGTTAACGGATATTGAAATGGCTTCATCAACGGAGTCAAGGAAGAGACCGGCTGCATGAGCGACGCGTAGGATGGTGTAAGGCGTTTTGATGCATTGTGGAGCGGACTCTGCTCGCTAAACCGGAACAGAGTTGTTTTTCCATCGTGGCGCTGGTTGGGGCAAGGAATGTTGGGCGGCTGAGAATGGTTCATCCAACAGCGACGGCTTTATGTGACCATGGAGCGTTGGCATTCCGGAGGTCATTTATAGCATCACATTAATACAGCGACAACATGGCATAAGCCACAGGATTTTCAAAATTCATCAGTCCCATCACTTCGTATCATCCAATGTGCAGCTGAATGGTGCTTATTGCCGCATCTGGAGTCCAGCCTTAATGAGATGCCCCTGAGGAAGTCATCTTCGGGATCAGTCATATCTCAAAAAGACGGCCAAGATGCTTATTTCATCTAGTATGTGTGAGGTTCGCTCCTTCAGAAGAGGCCGTCAGCAGGACGAGAAGGGTCCGGATGACGTCTTCCAGCTGCATGCAACGGCTCGTCGCTGATTGGCTTACGCGGCAAGCCAGGGTCCCGATACCTCCGATGGCGATAAGACCGATAAGGAAGATCAAGAATTCCCGGGCGGCAGCAAACCAGCTTTCCGAGAGCAGCGAACTTTTCCCAGGCCCTCGCCATCGCGGAAAACCCACCCCCGCCCGCCATCTCAACCTCAACTCTCCTCCCCCCGCCGCCCCGGGTTGACGAACTCGAATACTCTCGCCCATACACACAACACACACGCGATGCTTCGAACACTAGCGACGCGCCTCCCCCGGCGCACCGTCGCCGCAGCGGCGCCGGCCTCAAGACTCACCACTTCCGCACTCCGCACCACCACCATCACCACCCGGGCACTATCAACAACACCACCAACACTAAAGGCCCCTCCCCGCGGCCCGAAAAATGTCAAGATCGACGCCATACCCAAGGAACCTACGGACCTCGACGCGATCACGACGCTGCCCAACGGCCTGCGCGTCGCCTCGGAGGCGCTGCCGGGCTCCTTCTCGGGCGTGGGCGTGTACGTCGACGCCGGCTCGCGGTACGAGGACGCCGGCCTGCGCGGCGTCAGCCACATCATGGACCGCCTCGCGTTCAAGAGCACGTCGGCCCGCTCCGCCGACGACATGATCGAGCAGGTCGAGGCGCTCGGCGGCAGCATCCAGTGCGCGAGCTCCCGCGAGAGCATGATGTACCAGGCGGCCAGCTTCAACGGCGCCGTGCCCACGACGATGGGCTTGCTGGCCGAGACGATCCGCGACCCGCGCCTGACGGAGGAGGAGATCGCGGAGCAGCTGTTGACCGCGGAGTACGAGATCAACGAGATCTGGAGCAAGCCGGAGCTGATCCTGCCGGAGCTTGTGCACACGGCCGCGTTCAAGGATAACACGCTCGGCAACCCGCTGCTGTGCCCCGAGGACAGGCTGGGTGCGATCTCGCGGGAGACGATACTGCGGTACCGGAATTTGTTCTACCGCCCGGAGCGCATCGTGGTTGCGTTTGCTGGCGTTGAGCACGGCGAGGCTGTGAAGCTGGCGGAGCAGTACTTTGGCGACATGACGTCTTCAGAACCCACGCTCTCCCGCACCGGCTCAGAAACCTCCATCTCAGACGCCTCTTCCTTCGCTTCTTCAGCATCCTCCTCGTCCTCCTCCCCCGTCCAACAACCCTCCAAGCTCCTCTCCAAAGTCCCCTTCTTCAAAAACCTCTCCACCTCCGCGCCCGCCAACGCCGACGTCCTCACCTCCTCCACCCCCCTAACCCACGACATCAACGCCCCCGCCCACTACACCGGCGGCTTCCTCTCCCTCCCGCCGCAACCCCCCTCCAACAACCCCAACATGCCCAACTACACCCACATCCACCTCGCCTTCGAGGGCCTGCCCATCAACTCGGACGACATCTACGCCCTCGCGACCCTCCAAACCCTCCTCGGCGGCGGCGGCTCCTTCTCCGCCGGCGGCCCCGGCAAGGGCATGTACTCCCGCCTCTACACCAACGTCCTCAACCAGCACGGCTGGGTCGAGTCCTGCGTCGCCTTCAACCACTCCTACACCGACTCCGGCCTCTTCGGCATCTCCGCCTCCTGCATCCCCGGCCGCACCGCCTCCATGCTCGACGTCATGTGCCGCGAGCTGCGCGCCCTCACCCTCGACACGGGCTTCTCCGCCCTCAAGAAGGGCGAGGTCGACCGCGCAAAGAACCAGCTGCGCTCCTCCCTGCTGATGAACCTCGAGAGCCGCATGGTCGAGCTCGAGGACCTGGGCCGCCAGGTCCAGGTGCACGGGCGCAAGATCCCCGTGACGGACATGTGCCGCAAGATCGAGGCGCTGACGGTCGACGACCTGCGGCGCGTGGCGCGCGTGGTCGTCGGCGGGATGGTGGAGAACAAGGGCCGGGGCAGCGGCGCGCCGACGGTCGTGCTGCAGGAGGCGCAGGCGCACGGGGTGAGCACGCATTCGTTGACGTGGGAGGCTATTCAGAACACGATTCATGACTGGCAGCTGGGTAAGAGGTGAAGGTTGAAGCAGAAGCAAAAAAAGACGTGTTTCCAGTTGCGGAGATAGATGAGTGTGTGTTTGCGCTAGATTTGCTAGACGCGATTTAGATTGGCGGAGGCCATTTGTTTGTACCATATGAAGAAGGGAAGAGAGAGAATCCGTGTAAAAGTAATGGTTGGCAGACCTTCTTTCTTCTTAAAGACGAAAAGAAAAGTTATCACGATTGGGCTGAGAGAACGCCCGGTTATTTGTAGAAATCTCATGAACTGAAAGACAAATCACATCTTTTGAGAATGCCGTATGAGCTGAGTGTGACTGTGATGATAAACCCAAATGATCCTGTGAGGGTTGGGTGCTGACGTTAAAATAATCCGAGGGTTGGCATTTGATAGAAAAAATGAAAGTCTTTGGTATATTGTATCTGGTCTCCTGTAATAAGTAGTGCGCGAACACCATGTATCATCCCCCCTTCCTTTCCTTATTCGTGTAAAGTTCTAGGTTGTTACATCTTGCGAGTTCTCAAAAACGCCGTCTCCATCTGGGATGTATCCTCCCTGGCAATAAACCATTACGCCTAATACGGGTGAAAGTAACCAAAACAAAAGAAACGTGCGTGGCGGTTGTTGGTGGTACATTACAGCTTGGACCGAATAGCCTCAAGCCGGTACTTTACATCCTTCAGCGCCTTGGTGACGGGCTTCCAGTCGTCAAACTGCCTCAGCAGCTCTTCCGTCTCGGACGACAGCTCGGTGCGGACAAAGTCCTCCTCCAGCAGGCCGCGCATGATCCAGGGGAGGTGGTAAGGGTTCGGGTTCGCGAGGGAGGAGCCGGCGTCGCGGCGGTGGGCGACGGTGGCGGGGACGTTGGGCTTGACGTCGGCGGTCTCGAGGGCGTGGGCGACGGCGAGGTCGTAGACCTGGTCATCGTAGTAGAGGCGGGAGTGGCCCTCGCCCGAGTAGAGGCTGCCGGCGAGCGGGGTGGAGAGTTCGCGCACAAGGCCGTGGTCTGAGACGCCGAGGTTGCGGAGTTTGAGTGCGAAGCCGACGAGGTGAGCGATGCTGGTCGGGGTATGAGATGGGGACTTCGAGAACGAGAAAAGGGTACTTACAAGTCTGGCGCGTGGATACGGCCGTCGATGAAGACGGCGCGGTAGATGTAGGGATGAGAGGCGGGGGAGTAAATTGCGGATTCCATTGGGACGAGTTGATCGTCTATGCTGCCGATATATGTCATTCTGACGCCGTACTGGAGGACTTCTTTGAGTGCGTGTTCGTATTTCTTGGAGACTTCGCTGTCTGGGTTGGAGAATTCCCAGAGCTCGTTGGCGGAGCCCATTAGGATGCCCATGCTGGACTTGTAGTCGGGGAATGGGCCAAGAGAGACCCCGGCTGAGAGACTGTTAGCTGGTGTTTACGAAAATGTGCATGAAAAACTCACCCATCGCGCAGACACCAATCTTGGCGTTGGTGATGATGCCCAGGTCTATGAGCTTTGCCAGCAGCATGGTTGCGACAGGGACGCCCTGAGAGTGGCATGCCAGAATGATGAGGTCTGCGTTGCGAATCTGCTCGATCCAGTTAAGAAGGAGCTTCCACAAGTTGTCTACTCTATCTCCAATTCTGCCCTCGCCCTCCAGGGCAATCTTCTCAATCTCGCAGTCGGAGCACCCGTGAGCGTCTGCCCATCTGCCGATAGCTTCGGCACAGAGACTTGCAAAGCGAAGCGAAGTCCCCGTAGGCTGTCCTACCATGGGACGGAGATACGTTGCCGGGAACAAACCGTGGACTCCGATGGCGAGGGCTTTCTTGATCTTTGGTGTTTCTTTCACTCTATAAACGTGGTTTGCGGGAGGTTGCTGGTTCCGTAAAAGCAGGGATGTGATCTGTTTAATGATCGATGGGTTGTCCTTCATCCGGTATGTGCTTCCAAATGAAGGCAGTAAAAGATTGGGTGGTGTTGACTTTGATGGCGTCTCTTGGCTGGTACTCTTTGGGGTTCCTGGCTTGAGAGGTGGTTCCTTTGGTGCCTTGTCGGTGATTGAGGCTCTTGAAGATGCAGCCGAGTCAGGACGTGTAGGCGTCTCCGGCCTCGCCTGAACATCAATCTCCATCGATTGGGGCCGGACTCTCTTACTCTTCCTGCCAAAGGTCGACGGCGCAGATGCGATTCCCGACTTGATACTTTTGGCGGGTTTCGCATCCTTCGAGGCCTTCGCGTCCTTGGCATCCTTCAAGATGCTGTCCCGCTCGGATTGATCCACACTTGTTCTCTCCGGGTGCGCTTCCGAGCCTTGACCCATGACTGCAAGCTCACCAGATTCCGGCTGAGGCTTAGCATTTTTGGCGCCGTCAGATTTCGTCCGGCTTTCTCTCGACCAAAATGCCCATGTTGAGCCGGCCGATGGCGGTTTCTGGGCATCTTGCTTGGGAGCATCTGGTTTTGGCGGCGGGGCATCCTCCATCACCACGTCTTCTGGCTCCTTTGCAGGTGGTTCAGTGGTGTTGGTTGGCTGGTCTGGTTCTATCGGCTTAACGGGGTCCGCGATCACAGGCGGCTCTGCAGAAGTGCTGGAGTACCAAAACCCAAACCAAGATGTCGTCGTCGGTGTCGGTGAAGTTGCCGCGGCCTGGTGGGTTTGCTCGGGTGCTGGCACCTCGGCAGGCGGTGGTTGCTGCGGTTCTGGCTCTTTCGGGGGTTCTTCCACTTTTGGTGGCTCCTCAGTGGGTGCTGGTGCTGCAGCTTGTGCATCTGTCGGCGGCGCGCGCCCCAGCCAACCGAACCAACTTGATGCCGTCACGGGCCGTGGTGGATTCTGATCGTCCGTCGCGATCTTCCCGGCGTCGTCGAATTTTGCCGGCGTTTCCTGCGGCGGTGGTGACGGATCCGTGGTTCCAGCCTGCGGGTTCGTCGTCTCGTTATCTGGCTTGTTTGTTGTTGTTGTGGCAGCGCTCTCCTCTGCCACTGCACCGTTCTCGGGAATCTGGGGTAGGGACACAGACGAGTCTGCGGGACCGTCGAGGCTCGCCGTATCGATGCTCTTTTTCGTATCGAAACGTCGGAAATCGGGGGTGCTGGATGGCTTCAGGGTGCCTCCGAAGATCGTTTCGCGGGCAATCTGCGTGGATGCGGAGGACTTGGGGGCGCGCGGCCAGGAGCCGTACCAACTCCTCGCTTTGCGGACCTGCACCATGCTGTTTAGACTTTTGCGCCAGAGCATGTCACAACTCAGCAAAAATGATGAAGCAATACCTGTTTCTGGGAGTCTTGCTTGGTGTTCTTCGTTTCGCTGCCGCTCCTGTCTCTCGCCATCGGAATCTCTCGCGGTTGCCGGTGGACGGGTTCTGAGACGGCCGTGACCTGTGACGTAGCCGATGTTGCTGTCGCAGGGGCGATTGCGGCAGGTGGGTTGGATGAACTTGGCTCTGATGGGTTCGGTCGCTGGCGCTTTCTGGGAGACATTTCGCGGGGAGGGCAGCTTTTAGTCGTGGTTAAAAGTCTGGTCGGCAGCTGGGAAGTCAATCTGCCGCATGTTCGTTTTAAGAATTCGTCATTGGGAGGGGATGGTGGAAGATGTGAGAAGAAGGGATGACATTAATTAGGAGCTGCTGGCCTTATTGTTGTTGATTACCCTCGGGGCCTACCTTACCTACCTACTTTCACTGACGGGAGGTACTTAGCAGGCAGGTAAGGTATGTACCTTGGGCAGGCTGCCTACCCGACCTTAGCGGGGTGCGCCCGTGTTTGCGCTGCGTTTGGCTAGGATCCCGTGGTGAGCGCTACCTGGGCTGACCGACCCCTCCAAATGACCTCCAAATGACACTGAAAGTCGCCCACGCCTGCGCGTCTGCTCTTCTGATTAGATAACCCCCGGTGGCCATTGGAGTGGCTTGCGGTAGAGGGGGCGACGCTAAGGTGCGTGTTCGTTCGCTGCGCAAGCCGAGGCGTGCCGTCCAGCGTGGGCCCACCGATCCCCACCCGGTGCTGTGATAAGAAGTGTGTTATCGTTATCTCTTATCGCCCTGCATCCCGCCCCGAAAAATCAAAAAAATTCAAGTGGAGCCATCGCAAAGAGAGAGGTCCCGACTCTTTTTTTTCTGTTCCGCTCTCTGCAAAACACCGAGTCCAGGACTGATGCAAGCAATTGCACCTGGTTTTTGGGCGCAACACACAACATGAGCTCACTCAAGAGAAAGGATGCCCCCGGGGGTACTCCTCCGTCAAAGTCCGCCAAGTCCACAAAGGCATCACGCCCCTCGAAGCGCGACACTCCCACCAAGGACCGCAAGCAGGACGGCGGTAAGGACAAGAAGTCGAGGGAAGAGGCACCGGCACCCAAGGCCCCGACCGTCTCGAGACTCCTCAAGGATGAGGAGCCTCTGTTCCCTCGTGGCGGCGGCAGCGTCCTGACGCCCCTCGAGCAGAAGCAGATCACGTTGGAGGCGAAGGCAGACGCCGCCAAGGAAGACGCCGAGTTCGACGTCAACGAGAAGAGCAAGGCAAAGAAGGAAAAAAGGAGGAAGGCCAAGGAGGCCAAGGACACGGACGCGAAGCCTGCTCGCGACGAGGATGCCGTCAAGATTGAGGGTCTGAACTTCAAGCGATTGGTCAAGGGCTCCCTCGTCCTCGGTCAGATCAGCCACATCGACCCCGTCCAGCTCACGATCGCCCTGCCGAACAACCTGACGGGTCACGTCTCGATCGCCTCAATCTCAGATACCATTAATGCGAAACTGGAGGGCGCCATGGAGACCTCCGACAACGACAGCGAAGACGAAGACGAGGAGGACGATGTCGACCTGAAGTCCATGTTCAGAATCGGCCAATACGTCCGCGCATACGTTCTTTCGACCTCCGACGACACAGCCGGCGGAAAGGCCAAACGACGCATCGAGCTTTCTTTGAGACCCGTTGACACCAACACGGGCCTTTCGAGCGACGATGTCGTGGCCAATATTACCCTCATGGCCTCCATCGCGAGCGTGCAGGATCACGGCTACGAGATGAACTTGGGAATTGAGGGAGACCTGAAGGGTTTCTTGTCCAAGAAGGAGGTTGGACCCGGCATGGACGAGGCCAGCCTTCGCCCCGGCGCTGTCTGCCTCTGCGTTGTCAAGAGCGTCACCGGTATCGTTGTCCAGCTCTCCGCCGACCCCCAGAAGCTCGGCAACACCTCCAACGTCGCGTCGAATGCCCCCACAATCAACTCATTCCTCCCCGGAACCCTGGCCGATGTCCTTCTTACCGAAGTAACCAAGAGAGGCCTCCAGGGTAAGCTTTTGGGTCACTTGCCCGTCACCGCCGACCTGATCCACTCCGGTGTTGGCCCCGATGGCGTCGATCTTGATGCCAAGTACAAGGTCGGTGGCCGCGTCAAGGCGCGCATCATCTGCAACTTCCCGGCCGCCAAAGAGCCCAAGTTCGGTATCTCGCTGCTGCCTCACATCAACAGCCTGCAGTCTAAGTCTTCGGGCAAGGGCAGCAGAGCGAAGTCCCCTCTCGAGTTGCTTCCCATTGCCGCTTTCGCCGAGACTTGCACTGTGCGCCAGGTCGAGCCCGACATTGGTCTGTATGTCGACACTGGTGTCCCTGGCATTTCTGGTTTCGTGCATATTTCTCGTGTCAAGGATGGCAAGGTCGATGCTCTCTACGAAAGCAGTGGGCCTTTCAAGGTCGGCACGACCCACCGTGGCAGAGTCGTTGGCTACAGTCCCCTCGATGGAATGTTCCTCCTGTCGTTTGAAAAGTCGGTCCTTGACCAGGCTTTCATTCGTCTCGAGGATGTCCCTATTGGCCAGATCGTATCCGGCAAGATTGAGAAGATGATTATTGGCGAGAACGGTGTTGGCGGCCTGATTGTCAAGCTTGCGGAGAACATTGCCGGTTACGTTCATGAGTCTCACTTTGCCGATGTCAAGCTCCAGCACCCTGAGAAGAAGTTCAGACAAGGGATGGAGGTCAAGGCGCGTGTTCTCTCTGTGAGGTTGCGCAAGCACCAGCTCCGTCTCACCCTCAAGAAATCGCTTGTCAGCTCCGACTCTACCATTATCAAGAACTATGATGACGTCGAGGTTGACATGCAGACACCTGGTACTATTACCTCCGTCAGCGCAGATGGTGCTCGCCTTGAGTTCTTTGGCGACGTCAGGGGTTTCCTTCCCGTATCACAGATGAGTGAGGCCTACATCAAGGACCCAAGGGAACACTTCCGCCCTGGTCAGGTCGTCAGCGTTCACGTCTTGAGCGTTGTCCCCGAGGAGCGCAGGCTCGTTGTCTCCTGCAAAGATCCCTCAGCCTTCGGCCTCGACAAACAGGCCGCGCTGAAGGCCCTCAAGATTGGCGACCTCGTCTCTGCCAAGGTCTCCCAAAAGACTGAGGATGAGGTCTTTGTTGACCTCGAGGAGAGCGGACTCAAGGCCATTATCCGCGTTGGTCACCTGACGGACAAGTCTGCCAGCAAGACCGAGGCAGCCCTGAAGCGCATTCGCGTTGGCCAGACACTGACGGATCTCATGGTCCTGGACAAGAACGAGCGACGCCGTGCTGTCATTCTGACCCAGAAGCCCAGCTTTATTGAGGCCAGCAAGAGCGGAAAGCTTCTGTCTAGCTACGATGATGTCACTGTCGGTGCTGTTGTACCTGCCTACGTGAGAGAGATTGGCCCTTACGCCGTTTACGTTCAGTTTGGCGGCAACCTGACCGCCATTCTGCCCAAGTCCAAGCTCGACAAGGAGGTGCAGGAGAAGGCATCATTCGGCATGCGCAAGCACCAGTCGGTTGAGGTCAGGATCGTGTCCTCCAACCCCGAGCAGAAGCGCATCATCGTCGCGCCTTCATCTGCAGTGGAACCTGAGAAGGTCGCGGCTGCTGCAGCCCTGAACTCCGTCGACGAGAAAATCCGCAACGTCAACGACGTCGCTCTGGGAACCACTATGGACGCCAAGGTTGCCTCTGTCAAGGCTACCCAGATCAACGTCAAGGTGGCCGACAACATCCAAGGCCGTATTGATGTTTCCCAATTTTTCGACAACTGGGAAGACATCGTTGACAAGAAGATTCCTTTGAGGAAGATCAAAGTTGACGAAATCATCCGCGTCCGCGCCATCGGAATCCACGACTCCAAGAACTACCGTTTCCTGCCCTTCTCTCACCGTTCGACACACTCCATCATCGAGCTCACCGCCAAGAAGAGCGACGTCGAGGCCAAGGAAGTCGACCTTCTTTCTTACGACAAGCTGAAGGTCGGCGATTCCCACATTGCTTTCGTCAACAACCACGGCAAGAACTGTCTCTGGGTCAACCTGTCACCCACTGTTCGCGGAAGAATCAGCATTATGGAGGTTTCTGATGATCTGTCTCACGCCGGCAACCTGGAAAAGTACTTCCCGGTGGGATCCGCCTTGAAGGTCAAGGTTGTGTCTGTCGATGCTGAGAAGGGCCATCTGGACTTGTCTTCTCGTTTATCATCTGGTACCAGCGAGATCAAGTGGGACTCCCTCAAGAAGAACCAGATCCTTCCTGGAAGAGTCACCAAGGTCAACGACCGTCAGCTCATGATCAAGCTCAGCGACGCGGTTTCCGGCCCTGTCCACCTGGTTGACCTCTGTGACGATTACGATGAGGCCAACACTCTCAAGTTCAACAAGGGCGAGATCATCAGAGTATCTGTTGTTGAGGTTGACAAGAGCAATAAGAGGCTCAGGCTGTCTACCCGCCCTTCCCGTATCTTGAGCTCTACGTCACCTGTTGCCGACCGCGAAATCACTTCTCTGGCACAGCTTACCTCTGGGGATATCGTCCGCGGCTTTGTAAAGAACGTCGCAGACAACGGTGTCTTTGTCCAGCTTGGAGGCAGCGTCTCTGCTCTGGTGAAGATTGCCAACCTGTCTGACCGTTATATCAAGGACTGGAAGGGCAGCTTCCAGGTCGACCAGCTGGTCAAGGGTCGTGTCATCAACATTGACACTGCTATTAACAAGGTCGAGTTGAGTCTCAAGGCCTCCGTCGTCGAGAACGACTACACCCCTCCCATCACATGGAAGGATATCAAGGAGAGCCAGATCGTCACCGGCAAGGTTCGCAAGGTGGAGGACTTTGGCGCCTTCATTGTCGTCGACAACTCAACAAACGTCAGCGGTCTGTGCCACCGCAGCGAGATGGCCGAGAAGCCTGTGGAAGACGCCCGCAAGCTCTACAACGAGGGCGATGTCGTCAAGGCCAAGGTTATCTCCATCGACGACGAGAAGCGACGCATCACTTTCAGTCTGAAGCCGAGCCACTTCGACGAGGACAGCGACATGGATGACGTTGACGGAGGCGCCGAACTCGACAGCGACGATGACTCGGATGTTGATATGGGCGAGGGCGTTCAGTTCACCATTACCGGAACGGACAACGTGGAGGATTCTGATGAGGAGGAGGATTCTGATGCTGAGGAAAGCGATGTCGAGATGGAAGAGGCGCCCGCAAAGGGCAAGGGTCTCAGCGCCGGCAAGTATGACTGGGCAGGCGACGCTTTCGACGACGATGAGGAACCAGCCGAGGGCAAGAAGTCCAAGGCATCTGAGAAGAAGGAGAAGAAGAAGGGAGGCGAGATTCAAGTCGACCGCACTGCCGACCTCGACGCACACGGCCCCCAGACCGCGACCGACTACGAGCGTCTCCTGCTGGGTCAGCCTGACTCGTCACAGCTGTGGATCGAGTACATGGCGCTGCAGATGAAGGTCAGCGAGCTCTCCAAGGCTCGCGAGATCGCCGAGCGTGCCATCAAGACCATCAACATCCGCGAGCAGACCGAGAAGCTGAACGTATGGATCGCCTATCTCAACTTGGAAGTCGCCTACGGCACCAAGACTTCCACCGACGAGGTCTTCAAGCGCGCATGCCAGTACAACGATGAGCAGGAAGTCCACGAGCGCCTGGCCAGCATCTACATCCAGTCCGGCAAGCTCAAGGTAAGAAGAACAGTCCCTAAAGGAGAAACAACAAGAACAAAGGCTAACACATTGGGTTACAGCAAGCGGACGATGTCTTCCAATCGCTCGTCAACAAGTTCAAGTCCAAGTCCCCCGACGTGTGGGTGAACTACGCCCACTTCCTGCACGTGACGATGAACGAGCCCGACAGGGCCCGCGCGCTCCTCCCCCGCGCGACGCAGGCCCTCGAGCAGCGCCACACCGCGCAGCTGATGGCCAGGTTCGCCGCCCTCGAGTTCAAGTCGCCCAACGGCGACGCGGAGCGTGGCCGCACGACGTTCGAGACGATCTTGGCGACGTGGCCGAAGCGGTTCGACTTCTGGGGCCAGCTCATCGACCTCGAGCTCTCGGCCGCGGAGCCGGACGCCACGGCCATCAGGGATGTGTTCGAGAGGGGCACCAAGGCGAAGGGCCTCAAGGCCAAGAAGGCCGAGAAGTGGTTCAAGCGGTGGGCCGACTGGGAGGAGAAGCTCGACCCGAAGGGCCGGGAGAAGGTGATGGCCAAGGCGAAGGAGTGGGTCGCGGCCAAGAAGGCGGCGGCGGCGGCGGCTGCGGAGGAGGAAGAGGACGACGAGTAAGAATACTGGGATTTGAAAAGGAAAAGTTCTTTGGGCGGTAATGAAAAACAACATGCATGAGGGGCTTTTGACCAGCCTTGTCGGCCCCCTCCTTGTCAACCTCGGATTAGACCGGGGTATTTTTTTTTATGTGTCAAAAATATCAGTTCACATTTTCAAACGGCAGAATTATCACGGGCATGTATGATGCATCTGCACGAAATCAATAGCATCAGGGCAGCTGGCTCTTGGCCGCTTCGGCGCCTACAGCTCACCTACAGCATTGCTTTTACCCGGTCAGCCCGCCTCCATGAGGTTTAGTGCCGTGGGTTGGGTGAGGACTTTGCCTGGTCTGCGAATCCCCGAGATCGACGCCGGGATCCATATTGTTTTCTTTATTGTTCCAGCACAGCACCGGCGGAGCCACGGTCCTTGGAAGCTTCCATTCAGAGTCGCATTGAGATGATGTGAGATCTGAGGCTGTCTTGCCTGGCCATCTTGGACGACCGCTTACGTTACTTTAGGTATCCTACGGAACATCCATGTGGGAGAGCTTTTCCAATCATACCGTTGTGAGGTTTGCATCCCCGGCGACTCCTATGTCCCTGGCGGAAACAATTGGGCCGTCCAGCATGGCTTGGCAACACAAGCTTGACGATACTCACAGCTGTCTATCGATAGTCAATCAGCCCAGAAGTCACGACAGCTGCAGCCCTCGGTCTTGAGTTGAGCCAGGCTTACCGGCCTGTCCTGCCCTGTCCATGGGGCCATATGACTGGATGCGCGACGGTGAGGCGGGATTCTGGTGACCTAACAAGATCGATGCTGGTTCGATGCAGCTGGAGGGATTCCATGCGCCACAGCTGAAAATAGGTCATGCCCAATTGGGAAAACATACCACATCACACATGCTCGCCATCTTTGGGCTCTGCTTACCACAGCTTCTATTATTTCTTTTTCTTCAATGTGTTCATTTTATTTTCCGATGAACTTTGTGTTTCCAGGCACCGAAACCGCCTGTGCCTTTCAGAGAGAGTTCTACCCATGTTCGCATGAAAGAAGCCCAATCCCTCATACACACACTGCCTGAACCCATTCAATCCTTCGGGATGAACCACCACCGACGAGCCAATCAAAGTTGAAAGGCAAACATGAACTCGGTCGGCCGAGGAACAGGGGCGACAAACAAACCAGCCCGGCGGTACCTGCGTCGCATCCACAGACCGGAGGCTCGTCCGATGCTGTGGACGTGGGGATGGATGCCAAAGCATAATAAACAATTGGGTCGCCGTGAAAAGCAGCAGCTGAGTTTGAGATCCCTCGTGGCGCGGGGTCGCACCAGTACACCAGCCAGCATCACAGGGCAAAGACATTCCATCCTTTCACCTGCGGTCCGTGTCTCTGGCCCGCCGCGCCGCTCCCCTTTTCTCCCGTTTATCCTGCCTGTCTCTGCCCTACCGGACCCCTGGGAGACGGGACAGGACACAACATGATGTGCGGTAAAATGAGCAGATTATGACAAGAGCTCGTATACATGCGGAGTCTGACAGCTTACTCGGTTCATCCAAGCGGGAAATGCGAAGCACGCCGGCAGAGAGGTGAGCCGTCCGTATTCCCTTCCCCGGCGCTCCGCTCCGCCCCCAACATCGAATCGTAAAATTTCGGACGCAGATGCCTCGCCTTTCTCGCTTTCGCTCCCCCAATCAGGCGGTAGGGAATGGTCAGAAATTGAGCATTTCCAGCGGACTCACCTGCCAGCGCATTGGAGGCGTTCAATAGCGTCAGGCGGGTGGTCGAGGCGGGAGAGTTGACACACCGACAAACAAGAAAATATGCATCTCGAAGAAAAACAGAGTGAGCGGAGGGACAGAGCATCAGCATTATTTCAGCCAATCATATCCCAACATACCGACGCAGCGCTTGCTTGTTTCCCCAATAAGCTCATCCCGCCGTCACGGACGCACCAGCCCTTTTGCAGCCTAGGCAACGGTGTGTCTTGGGGGTGTGTAGGAAGAGAGAGAGGTCTGACGGCTTACCTACCTACTTTCTTAGTCTGACTGTTCTGACGGGAGGAGCTGTGCGCCCCCTTTTCTTCTCTGCATCGTGTGTCTCTCCCCAAAAGCTCACTACACCCTTAATAAGTGTGTTTGTTCCCCTCTGGGATGAAGACCCCTGCTGATGGCGCCGGACACGCAGAAGAAGCTTAAACGCTCCCACTGATCCAATCCCCACCCCGATCCCGCGCCGTCGATCTTGGCGTGGCTGCCAAGTGGTGCGCGATACGAGACTTTCGACCGCCTGCACGGTGGGATACAAGGGGATTATTGCTCCGGCCAAACACAGAGCCGCCTGCGGTGCTGTTATGCTTCTTCTGCCCTTTCTACCTTATGGGTTGATACTTGGTACTTCCATGTAATGTTGAGTCTATTGTTAGGAGACGAGCCCCGGTCTAGTGTGCGTTGCATTGCAGATGCAGCTATTGCCCGCGTCGTCGGGGCGCATGGAACTCTTTTCTTTCTTCCGATTGCTCACGATGTATCTCCGCTTAACTTGCTCTCTCCATGTCGGACCGTCGTGTTGTTTCTACCGGCCGACGAATCGCGGCCGAGGGATATCTGCTGATGCTGGTGAGGCGGTGATGGGCGGCGGCGCGCAGCCCGGGCAGCGGGCTTGGTGCCTAGGGTCTACGCTGGGACGCTAAGGAGTGATATGCTTCTTGCTCCTTTGCCTGCGGTCCGGGGGTTTTCGCTGTCACTTCTTTTTTGCGGTTTTTTACCTGGAGCTAGCGGGTTGCTATTCGAGAAGACGGCTGAGGCATACGACCGGGTTCTTCTTGGCACCGCTGGAAGGGCTGCAGTGCGGTGCACCGGCGGCGGCCTGTCGCTTCATCCACCATCTCAGTCTCTCGTGTCCAGGGGAGATCTTAGTAGAGCTAGCTCAGCACAAAAGTGTTTTGGCGTCGGCTTAGACTCAGGAACGGGCGAGGCTAGAGGCTTGTCCCGAAGGAAGCAGGCATGCACGTTCCGATTTTCGAGCTGTTATGAGTTGGTTTGTGGTGTGTCTGAGGCCTCTGGGATCTGGGTACCTGAGGTAGATGGTGAGGTCGTGATGGATGGCTGTATCTTGGCAGAAGAGATATAAGGAATCGTCGTCTTCCTCCTCGACGACAATTTCTTTTCTCTTCAGCAGTTCAAGCTCCTTTTCCATTTCCTCTTCTCCTTCAAAGGCCGTCACAGGTCTCATCCAGTCACTACTTTCCCTTCTTCGCTTTCCCCTCATTCGCTCCATACATCTCACACAAGATGCATCTCACATCCTTCCTCACAACCTCCCTCGCCGTCTCCGGCACCCTCGCCTACCCAGGCATGGGCAACCAAATGTCCGAAATCATGTCTCGCGCCTCCGGCAACGGCGAGTCGACCGAGCTCCTCGGCGACCTCGTCACCCTCAAAGACCGCGACCTCACCCCCGTCGGCAAGGACGTCAAGAAGCTCCTCCAGGGCAAGGGCATCCCCGAGTCCAACGACCGCTACCTCCTCCCCGTGCCCGCGCTCAACTCGGACAAGTGCAAGAAGGACACCTGCTGCGTCTGGCGCTACGTCGCCGACGACATGTACCAGTTCATGGCCGGCTCCTCGGGCCGCTGCACAAAGTGGGCGCGCGCCGCGGTCCGCCTCGGCTTCCACGACGCCGGCACCTGGTCCAAGGCCACCGCCTCCCAGGGCGGCGGCGCCGATGGCAGCATCATCCTGTCCGGCGAGGAGATCGGCCGCTTCGAGAACCGCGGGCTGCAGGAGGTCGCCGCGCGCTTCGCGGAGCTGCACGGCAAGTACAAGGCCATGGGCTGGGACATCGGCATGGGCGACTTCATCCAGATGGGCGCCAACGTCGCGACGGTGGTGTGCCCGCTCGGCCCGCGCATCAAGACGTACGTCGGCCGCAAGGATAGCGCGACGCCAGCGCCGGTCGGGCTGCTGCCAAGCCCGTTTGCGCCGGCGGACCAGCTGATCCAGCTGTTCAAGGACAAGACGATCGGGCCTCATGGGCTTGTTGCGCTGCTCGGCGCGCATACGACGAGCCAGCAGAACTTTGTCAACGAGTCAAGGGCGGGCGATCCGCAGGACAGCACGCCGGGTGTGTGGGATGTGTTGTACTACAAGGAGACGCTGAGCGACCGCTCGCCTCCGCGTGTGTTCAAGTTCCCCTCGGATATCTCCATCTCGCAGCACCCTGAGACCAGCAAGGAGTTCAAGGAGTTTGCTGGACCTGGTGGACAGAACCACTGGAACGAGGTATGTTTGCTTCTGACTGATAGAGTTGTGGTAACTTGACTAACTGTGACAACAGGACTATGCCAGGGAGTACATCCGTCTTTCGCTGCTTGGTGTGAACAACATCAACCAGCTTACCGAGTGCACCAAGGTCCTGCCACCCGCGACCAAGGGCTTCCGCATCCTCGACCAGTTGAAGCTCGACAAGTGGCTGAACAGCGTCGGCAACAAGGGCGCCGCCAAGAAGGTGTCTCAGGACATTGAGAACGGTGACACTGTCACTGTTGATGTTCCTCCCGTCAACAACCGCAACTAGAGGAGTGTGAGATGCTGGTGCTTTTCTTGAAAATAATATCCAAATGGCGCACGGATCTAGGCGGGTCTCCGGGGCTATGGTAGATAATAATCTGTCGGAGTTTTAGGGTTTGGCTCGGTTTTCTTCCAAAATTGTTTTGTACATTGGCGCGGTCTGATGACGCGAGATACATACTTGTAATCAATTTTATGATTCTTCATGACAATCTGGATATGGATTTACTCATGGTATTCCTGTGATGCAGGTTGGGTTTACCTGACTCAAGCCGGGATCCCTGGGAACTTTATCCGTCGAACATCCGCTCGTCTGGTTCAGAAACAGATGTCTTGTGACTAAAGTAGAGAAAACCGCAGTGCTTTCCCTCAAGCCAAGATGAGGTTTCGGTTTTACCTCTTGCTAGCTCTGCATTCGCTGTCATAGGTACAGCAATTGCATGCAGGAGGTAGCACACTGGTGCGACTCCGGGCGGGCCCGGGCTTGCCGGAACCGAGATGCTTCGGTCCGAAGTCAAAGACGGCAGCGCCCTACGGCGTGGTACAATACACCGACGCTGCAGTCGACTTTTAAGCTTCCCGGCAGATTTAAAGCCGTCGTACCCCGCAAAGCTGCCCAACTAGTCTCAACTCACACCGTTGCGGCTCATAATTCATCATCACCACCAATATGTCGTACCGCATGCTCATCTTCCTTCATCGGAAAGAGGGTCTTTCCCACACCGAGTTCAAGGACCATTATGAAAACGTCCACGTACCCCTTACGAAGGAACTCACCGGCTCACTATTCCCGATGCTGCACTCGCGCCGTTACATCGCGCGTTCGCCAGACGACGGCAAGCCCATGGTGCTCGCCGGATCGAAGGGAGAAGATGAAGCGGACGCTGTCGTGGAGGTTGCGTTCAAGGATGAAGCGGCTGCGCAGGCGTTCTTTGCGGCGACGAATAGTGGCGAGGCGATGGAGCGGTTGAAGAAGGATAATGAGCAGTTTCTGAACTGGGAGAAGTTGCGGATTTTGAAGATTTCAGAGGTCTGTGAGACGAGGGGAGATTCATGAGACGGGGATCTCAACCAGTTGAAGGTAAGTCAGGGGTATTGAAGCCTGAAAGTGGCTGTGCTGATATCCCACAGGCTTTCAGATTACGGTGTGGACATTTGACATTTGCATGAGTAGACATGTATCAATTTCAATCGAAAAGCCCATCCAATGCCATATTGCGCCGAGAAACAGTTGATTTCGCCGTTGTGACGTCGGACACGGAGTCGCACCGAACTCCCTGTACTCAGCAACTCCGCCGTGAATCTCCGGCCTTGCCGCTGAAGAACCCAAGAAGCCTCGGCTGAACCCCTGGGAGTGGATCCGTCAGATGCCTTCGGATCCGGCTCCGGGCTCCGCGGAATCGCGGCCGGACCCATTCGAGTGGAGTGGATCCTCGCGGCAATCCCTGCAGCCTACGCGCAACCGAACGGATGGAGTCGTAATTTTCTCCCTGTCATCCGACTGCGTGGCCTTAAAAAAGGTCCAGATGAACCGTCGTCATTGAACCAACTTCGTTACACCACATTGCCGACGTCGTGAACGAGAAAAGATCTTCCCGGATTTCGTGATAAAAGTTGCATCGGGTTAGTCATCCCGATTGGACCCGCTCTCTGCGATCAACGACCCTTTCGGCGCGAAATTCCAACCTGACAACGAACGCCTTGAGTCGCGTCACACCACGCGTTCTCCCCATCGCCAACTCAACCACCTAATACCCCTTCCTAAGCAGCACCATCGAGCATCTAATCCCAAAATGAGTCACAAGCATCAAACACTCCGCTTTGTGGATGACCCGACTGCCGGGGACGGCATCTGGGGATACCCCACGAGCAAAGCCAAGTACGCTACCGCTCCACTCACCTTACCAAAAGTCCCTTTTGATCGATGCGATGCTGACCTCAGACTCCAACCCAGCTTCTGCGAGGAGGACTACGTCTTCACGCGGTATATCGCAGAATTCATCAACTGCCTATCCAATGCCACCTACAGTGAGTCTTGCCGTGAACACTCCAACGATTCTTATCGCTGACCTTCTGCCAGTCTACTTCGCCCTCAAGTACCCCCGCGCCAACTCCAAGACGTCGGTGCCGTGGTACCGCACCCTCGACATCCAGTCCGTCGGCCTCCTCCTCGTCGGCATCTTCTCCGGCGTCTTCCACGGGACGATGCACCAGGAGACCCAGCTCCTCGACGACCTCTCCATGCTCATCCTCGCCGGCTCGCTCGTGCAGCCGCTCTACGTCTACCGCCAGTCCTCCCTCGTCGGCGCCGCCGTGATCGCGCTGCTGTGGGGCGGCATCGGCACCATGGCCGTCATCTACGTGCGCTCCGGCGACATCTTCATCCACGTCATGACCTTCACCGCGCTGCTCACGTTCGTCTGGCCGCGCACGCTGTACCTGGTCTACTGGACGGGGCTGTACTCCAAGGAGGAGAAGAAGATTTTCATGCGGTACTTCTGGAAGGCTGTCTTTGCGTTGATCTTTGGCTTCACGCTGTGGCACATCGACTTGGAGTACTGCGCTGAGCTGAGGGCTGCGAGGAAGGCGGTTGGACTCCCGGCCGCGTGGTTCTTGGAGTTGCACGGGTGGTGGCATATCTTTACCGCTCTTGGAGCGAGTTGGTACATGCGGCTGATTAGGATGGTTACGGAGGACGGCCGTACCAGCTCTGAGAAGAAGCAAAAGTAGGCACAGTGTCAGGAGACTTGAAGTTTGACTTTGACCAGGCTTGCATATCCCGAATTAGGCACAGAAAGCGGAGTTCCATTCAATTTGCGGACAGAAACCAGATAATCTGAAATCGAAATAATTCACTCCCCTTCGCGCACATCTTTAAACTTCGGCTCCTTTCAAATATAACTCAAAGGACGCCTGTGATTGAAGTGACACACTTTGCCATCCTATTTCTACAGACCAAAAAACGATTAACGCTACTGACTCAGAGCAGATCGAGGGCAAGGAAGACTTACAGCCAGAGCACCAGAAAGAGCGAATATTGCCCCATCCATAGGACCTGAAGTCGCTGCATCCGTTGACCGGGCCGTTGCTGTCGGCGTACCTGCCCTGGCACCCGGGCTGGTCGAAGATGACGCACCTTCCGCCGCGCAGGATCACAGACATGGGAATCAGCGACCCCGAGACGCATCCGCCATTGGTGGCGCCGCCGTTTTGGTACTCGCGGCAGCCCGTGCCGGGCATGTCCCGGTCGAACGTCTGGCATCCCGTGAGACTGGGGGCGCCCGTGATGGAGCGGTATCTCGTGTTGTCGTTCGCGTCGCAGCTGTAGACGTTGTCATATGCAACGACTGATCCAGTGGGGCGATGCCAGTTAGATAATCGACCCAAACGCAAAAACGTGAAGAGAGTTCTCTTACCTTCCCATGCCTGAGAACTGGCGCACAGGGTTGCGATAAGAACCGCGCCAACAGTGGAGAAATGCATCTTGAGTTTTGGAAGTAGAAGCACGATTGAGGGAGCTGTCTGCAGTCTGAATGACAGGAACCAATGCTCTTGGAACAGAAAGAGCCCCGTATTTATAGTTTTGAGGATTGGCGTCGAGACACTTGGTCTTTGACAAATGCCTTTGAAAGGGTTGGGATTGAAAACATTAAGCACTAACACTCATCCTACCCACTGCTATACAGACTAAAAGCCCCGTATCAAAGCGAGGGAGCCAATTGTAAACCCAGACCGTCGTTTTCTGGAACTATACGGACACTGATCCCGAGCTCAAAGCGAGCCATCCAATCACAACTGAGATGCGTTGCAAACCTCTCCCTAAAGGTCCGCCCTGCCAGTACGACAACTCCAAAGTTGGCTAGTTAAATGTAACGCTGTCTAATGCATATTTGATCAACCAACTGTGCCATCCTTCTGCGTATGGGTTATGGCATTCACAGATTTAAGCTTACGTTCCTTGCGACGGGATTAATGCATTGCTGACCTGGCCTGGCCCCTTCCAAAATGTAGAAGACCTATTACTACCCCTGCCGTTGTTTTGCATTACACCGCTGTAGCTAAGCCATGCACTCGCGCCAAGACGAACCCAACCGCTTTGAGAAGGTTCGTAACTTAGCACCGCCCGCATCGTGGGTTGACCTCAGACATTAACACATTGAGTCTTGCTATCCGGGCGGATAACTAAGGTATTATGTTAGGTCTGAGAGTTTATGTCATATCAACAACTTTATTATGGCTACTATCCCTGTCGTCACTGTCGTCACTGTCGTCACTGTCGTCACTGTCGTCCCTGTCGTCCCTGTCGTCCTTATCGCCTCTGTCCTTATTGTCGTCTATACCTA
Organism: Colletotrichum horii; assembly: GCA_027406005.1. NCBI lineage: Eukaryota > Fungi > Ascomycota > Sordariomycetes > Glomerellales > Glomerellaceae > Colletotrichum > Colletotrichum horii. The sequence goes on along the minus strand of JANVYB010000001.1, from coordinate 1,298,257 downwards.
TTACCCGCCCGGATGGCAAAACTCAACACATTAGTCCTGGGAATATGTCAGGCAGCAGTCCTCGTCGCTCAGTGCACATACGACGAATAACGATGGGATGAAGCCGACAAACTATGGTCTCGACTAGAATATCCTCTCTTCCCTTGAGATGACGCTCAGATGTTGTTGCGGAACTAAGCTTGTGACGCAACAATACGCAATCCGCTTAAATTTGACATTTGGCCAGTCAATGTAGGTAAGTTTCGTCAGTATAGTCTGTCAAAACCATGTCCTATTGGTAGCGAAGTTGCTCGCTTTTCAGCATTTCGTGTCTGTAGCATTGAGGCTTTCATATGCCTCGCGGACTGAACCAGATATGTGATATAACGCGGGACCTCCGGCTTCGTTGTGTTTTTTGGTGCGTACGTGCACCCTCCAACCTATGTTCTCGGGAGATACATACGACCCAAAGTCTTGCCAAAGTTGGATGCGTAATTTGTCATCATCATCATCCACCGTGACCAAGTAGTCAGTAGGGCAACGGCTACACGAGCCAGAGAAAGTTGTTGCTGAATTAGAAGACGCCGTGGCAGCAATATGCTCGGAGTTAGTAATCTCATTGGAGATTACGCGTGACCAATGGCTGCGAACATCCCTGTGGGGACGGATGTCATTCTGGTAGATTGACAGCGCGTCTGCGTGAGGACAGAGTCTGTTTGCAGCCAGCCCGAAGACAAAGTATGTTGACTGGAAGTCACAGTTCGTGAATTTCCAATCCATGTATAGAAGGAATCTTCCGTCAATGATTCTTGGGGCCGCTTCGTAGGTTCGTCGACTACTTCCCCACGAATCTGACCAACTGTAAGGCACCATGATTTCCACGAAGCGCCTGCCATAAGGCGACCCTCTCATCTGATGCTTCAGAGCAATCTGGATGTGCGAGTGATGGATGTCGTACATACGTCCGAGCCCGCGCCCTTGCTCATAAGAACAGTCTGGCGGCCATAGTCTTTTGTGAGGGACGTGCGACTCAGGCAGACGATGGAGGCGGCAGCATCCTCTGCAAACCCAGTGATTCGGTAAGGTATATGCCACTCCTGTCCAGAATTCAAGCTGTCGAGATTTTGAGAGCATTGCGACTTCGGTTGCCCACAATCTCCGAGTGAAAAATCGTAAGACGGGATTGCTTTGCGACAGAATGAAAAGATCGTGTAGTTCGAGTTGGTCTGTGATGAGGAATAAGACGTCAGGAGGAAGGCTGAGAATATTTGAATGCTTCGCTTGGTTTCGGGTGCGAACTCGCCGTTTCCCACCCCAACTTTTGACGTATTCGATCCACTTGAGCAAGCTCATTATAGCTAGTCAGTATTCAACTGAGCAGTTCAGTATGGGTCAGGTCAATGGGGTTATGGTTGTAAATGGGTGCAAGTTTTGGTCAGTTTCGTCCGTCAAAGCTAGTTAATATAGGATCCGTATGCTCCAAAAGACGTAAAGGTCTTCATGTGCCCAAATTGACCGTCCAATGACCTCCATGTTATCAGCAAGGCAAAGCCCATAAGGGTCGTCGCTCAAGACTCTTGGAACCTTAATCTGCTTGATCGATTCTCAGGTGCATGCACTACATTCCCAAGTGTCATCAGAGAGGCATTCATGAAGCCTTACGAGGAAATGCTACCAAAATTCCAACGCCGTCTCAACTTGACGGAGATGGACACTGCAACCAGTTTGTGCGGTTTATCTAGTTCATTGGAAAGCTCGGCCTCGACTCCACCGGATCGCTGCTCCCAACGCAAGTGTTCCGAGCAGCGCAGCTCCAGGAACTATAGTAGTATGTCAACGTCAGAACGATACAACAGCAGACCGACAATATCTGGAGAATCAGCCCATCTATGATGAAGCCGGGCCGTGGAAGAGAGTAATGTTACTCGGCTCGGGAGAGGTGAGCTCATCGTAAGCAAACTCCAGAGATGCGGATTTATCAAGCGTGACATTCAGCGTCTTACCAAATAATAAAGATCGGAAAGAAGTGAAGAGTAGAAAATGTGTCCCAGATACGGCTGCAAGGCTGTACAAGTCGACCTCCGCAGTTTGCGTGTCGCTGCGGTTCTAATACCCAGAAGGCCTCCATGACTGACATCACATCATGGAAGTTCAAAAACTCGTTAGCCAGGCTTCACTCAGTTTGGAAAGCGTCCCGGCTTGATGAAGAAGAGCTTTTTATTATCGACGTTTTTGCTCTCGAAAATAAAATTACATGGATTATCTTGAGGTAACTACGTCCAGAATAATCATGACTGCGACACGGAGTGTCTTAAACTCCATTGAGAATCTTGACTTCTTGACACAAGCTGTTCGTTCCTGGAACGCAACCCCGACTAGAGACACTGGCTTGCACATGCTAGTATCCTCTTTCATACATTCTTCGCACGGAGCCAGGCTCGTGGCTTAAGGCTGGACCACGCGTGTCATCATTTGTCTGACAGCGAACATGTACCCTCCAGCTGAGATCCATCGGGGTTCCGTAAGGCCCGTAGTCGCACCAGACCCGAACGCACGTCATCTTACCCTTGACCGTGACAGCAAAATCAATTGGACAGCGGTCGCATGATCCAACAGACTCGCATCCCGGATGGCGTTCTGCGAAAATGACAGCGCGCCCGAAACGCGCAGCTGTATAGGAAGTGGGCGCAGGAGGCGGCGGCGCAAAGGGTGATTGCGCAACGACGAAGTTTATAGGGGGCACGAAGAAGCTGCCAACTTGTTGTCGAGTAAAAAGAGATGAACGAGGGTGTTCGCCGTGTTCGGGTCCATGAGGGCAGATGGGATGGAGATTTACTGCGCCCCCTACGAGACCTACAAAAGCATTGATCGTCAGTTCTCTCGCAACGAGAAACCTTCCGCGGACGATCTTCGGGACAGACTCCTTCACGGCCCAAACATTCCCACGCGGAAGATAGTCCGGTTGGAATCTGTCTCTGCGGGGCTCCATGACTCGTTTGTAAAGTTGGTTTTCGAACAGGCCTCTCATATGGCACTTCAAGGCAATTTGGATGTCCGCGTGACGATAGGCATGCGTGTCAATGTTGGCGCTGGATGTCTTGGCGGGGTTGCAGGTGGGTGGCTCATGTGGTCTGCCGCTGTTCTGGGGCTGGGCAACTTGTCCGAGATAACGGTGACGCATACCGAAGCGGTGCAATCGACAACAGTCTTCGCATACGTAGTGATCCGGCCGAGTGTAGCCCAGAACTGTCCAGAAACGGTATCTTTCATTTAAAGGGAGACTGGAAACGTCGGCATTCCATTCCCTCACAGGTCTTTTGGTGAGGTTGCGAAAGATTTGATTGGTCCGTGATAGGATAAATAGGTCGTGAAGGCTGAGGAAATCAAAGATGTAGAGTAGGATATCGACCGCAAGGTTGAGAACGGGAGGACCCTGCAGAGAAAGATTTCGTCGAATAGTCGGCTCCATGGTCTAGCATCTGTACGTAATAGTCGATGTTGATGCGAATGCTGGTAGAATAGCGACGGTGGAGATCGGATGGTGGATGAGGTTGAAAGAACCGGTGAGTGCTCGTAGAGATTGGTTGTGGAAAGAAATAGAACTTGACAAGTGGGATGATATATTGAAAAGTTTTCCTTACACGTGTTCAGAGAACTTTCAAGGCGTAGCCTCTTTTGACCCTAATGGGCGAGACCTTAACGGCTTCATGGCCATGCATGTCCGCGAAAGCGCCACGCAGCTTTCAAGGTATCAGGCACCCACCAGCGCCCACCGCCAGGCAAGTAAACTCGCCTAGTTCAATCAATCGACTATGAAGCTATCGCTAGTCAATTAAATCAATCATAAGACTCAAACTTGATTGATTGCCTTGGGGTGGGTGCTGCGTCCCAGTGATTGGACGTAGATAGATCTCCGCGAAAGGCATGTCAATATGAACAGTACTGCTGGACTGCATCACAGCTTGTGAGCGGTTTTGTCTAAGTAAATAAGAAATATCAACAGTTTTCTGTATCATTCTCCCAGCATTGAACGGCGCTGTCAGCCTGACAACCACAAGTCGATGAAACACGGGCAAGCAGATCCTTTTTGATGTTCTGGTGCTGAACGAAACACGTCAGAATCCGCATTGAGAACGTGATATACAACAGAGTAAGCTAGAGGAATTCATACATGCAAAAGTGAACCAACGGCTCCATCTTTCTCGGCCGATTACCGGTCTCCGACACCGAAAAAGTCCCACAACGCACCGGCCCCAAAAGCACGGCCCCGTCCGATCTGAGCGGGGCTGACTAACCCCGCAATTCCCGGACGTCCTCGCGCCCGCGCTTCACCAAGTCGCGAATGCGAATCGTGCTACGTCAGCCACCGCCCTCCAATCTCATCTCCCCAAAAGCGCCCCCTTCGAACTACTTCAACATCATTCTCAACCCCATTTTCACAAGCCGCTCCTCTCCTCATCGACTCCACAAACAGCCGCCATTCCCAGCTCAGTCACCTTCTGCGAGACGGTAGTCGGCCGGGCCCGGGCCCGAGGCCCGAATCCCGGCCCGAATCCCGCCTTTACGTAAGGGATCGGCCACACCACTTTATAGCTAGGCGCGCCTAGCGCTCATAGCTAGATTAATCAAGCCACTTCACGCAGGTTATAAGCACTCAAAATACCTAAATCTATCTGCTAGATAGTGAGGTTATTCCTAAGTAGCTATTAGGATTCTAACCTCACTATCTAGTAATTGCTGTAAGGTAATTAATAGATTATTAAGCTGCTAGAAGTCTGCTTCTAAGTAGAGATTATAGTTATTATAATATATATTCCCTGCTTATAAAATCTCTTCAGCTTTTAGGCTGCTTAAGTTAATAATTATTTAATAATTACTATAATTATATAGTGATAACTGCTTAATAACTGTTTAATAATATCTTATAACTGCTATTTAAACCTCACTTAAACTGCTGAATTAATTAACTAAATCAATATATTCTCATTTAGAAATCTAATTTTATCTTCTTCTAGCTTTACTAAAAGAAGATTATCTTAGTTAGGTCCTCTTAGTCTCCTCTCTTCTTTTGCTAACCTTATAGCTAAGGCAGCTATATAAAAGGCAGCCAGCAAGAGACTAGATTAAAGAACTCTAGCTTATAATGCTATTTTTAAGCTGACTAAAGCTATAAGCTTTCAGCTTTAAGAGATCAATTTTAAGAATGCCTTTAAGGTAATAAGATTGCTCTTCTATTTAATAGATAATAGCATTTTAGATAGATATAATAAAAATATAGTTTTTAAAGTAGATAAAGAAGCAGCAGTTAAAGATCTAAACTTATTTAGTGATTTTATGCTTATAGAATTTATGCTTACTAAATAATTACTTATAGAGAAAATTTAATATAAACTTTTAGAAGAAATAATTAATAATAGATTATCTATTATAGCATCAGCCTTCTAAATCTTTATTAAGGCTAGAAAATATATCTAGAAGTTTAATAAGCTAGCTGTAAATAAGGTTTATAATAACTAAAACAAAATAACTAAAGTTAACTATAGCAATACTAAAGACTTTATATAAAACTTTCACTTAACTTTCTATAAGTTAAATAAGTTTAATATAGGCTTATTAACTATAGCTCTTATCTATAGACTTATTTAGAGATTTAAAAGATTTAATCAAGCTAAAGCTAATACTATAGAGAATGACTTTATTATAGAAATCTAAAGCTGTAATGATCTTTTATATAAACTTAGAGGTTTAAGTGAGAAAGAACAGTATAAGCAAACTTCCTAAAGCATTAAGGCACTTTTAAATAAGAAGAAGTATGCTACTAAGAAGTAAGTCTAACTATTTAAGCCTGCAAATAATAAAAAGTTACAGCAATAGGATTTCTATATTTTATGCAACTCTAAGTATTTAAAGAAGCTTTATAAATATAAGATATGCTCTTGCTACTATAAGAAGGCTTCTCTATACCTTATTCTCTGCAATAAATGCTCTTTAAAGCACTATAAATACTATACTATAAAGTTTAATAAGTTTAAATACTTAAATGCACTATAAATAACTATATAAGCAACAATATAAAGATCTATTTTAGTTTTTGCTTTAGAAGGTTATATTTAAAATAGTGTCTTTAGAAACTTTAGTATTAAAATAAATATTAACTATCAATCTAAGGCATATATAGATATCTTAACAGCTTAAGCTTAAAAGAAAACCCTTCTACTATTCCTAATAGATAACTTTAAAGTATTTAGTCTATACTTTAATACTTAACTTCTCACTAGAGATCTATATAAAGCTAACTATATATAGAGAGTTAAAAAGCAAGCAATAAAGATATCTAAACTTTCTGTTTATTACTCTGCTAGTTAGACTATAGAAATAGAGACTAATAGTTTCTTTATATATAGTGCTATTGAGGAAGTTAATAAAAAAGAAAATAACAGCTAAAAAGCATAACTAAGCTAATATATTATATCTATAACCTCTATTAAGAGGATAGACTCCTTTATGCTAGATACTAGCGCTAGCAGATATATCTTTAATAATCTTTCTATCTTTAAGGAACTTTAAGATCTCTCTTAAGGATTAACTATAAACTATATAGGCAGAAAGGACTAAATTAGCTAAACTGTTAGTATAACTAAAGTGATTACTATTAAGCTAAGTAGTAAAAAGACCACTTTCTAACTATATAGTGCTCTCTATAAACCTTATAATACAGTATAAATTATTAGTATTAGTTTTCTTTAGAAGATAGATATCTATTTTAATAGTCTAAATAATACCTTAGTTTATAAAGATATATCTAAAGCTATTGCTAACTTTAAATAAGATATATAAGTCTTATAGCTTTAGATTTATCTTTCTAATTAAAATAATAAATTCAGCTCTTTTAGGCTAGATTACTAAACTTTTCACACTTATTTAAGATATCTATTTAGAGAGATAACTATTACTACTATAAGAGATATTAATATAAAGCTTTTTAGAATACTTCTTATAGAATATAAATATTATATCTGCCTTATAGCAAAGTTAATATAATAACCTAGTAACAGACAATAAAAACCCTTAACCTAAGCTTTTTAAAGGCTTTAGATTAACTTCTTAGAACTAACGCTATAAAGCTTTAGAAGTATTACTTATAGTCTCTATATTACTAAAGCCTTTTCAACCTATAGATAGTTTTAAGTATTTAAATTAAAGAAAGATATAGCTATCTAGTTATAAAGCTGGTTTCTAAAGAAGATTGCAGCAACTAACAGCATTATTTACTTCTCTAAAGTTATTATAGATAATAATACAGCTCTTCTTAAGGTGATAGAACCTTTTGCTTAAGAATAAAGCTTTTATTTAGAGATAGCAGCCTTAAATTGTTATCAGCAGAACAGAAGGGCAGAAGGATCTAGTAAAGCTATATAGCAAAAAGCATAAGTAATATATATTAAAGCTAGCCTTTCTAAATCTTTCTAGCTTTAGTTAATAAAAACTTCTATAGAAATTAATAATCTGCTATCTAATAGTAAAAGCAATATCAGCCCTTATAAAAAGCTAGTAAATGCTTTTAATATATCTCTCTCTATAAGAAAACTATATATATACTATTTCTATTGCTAAAGCTGCTAAGCTTATATCTATATTCACTTAGATAGCTATCTATATATAAAGAGATAAAAGATAAAGCTTAAAGCTAAACTTAGAAGATTCATAAAATATAATAGCTTTTATAGTAATATCTTCTATATATTTATAGAAAGAACTAATAGTATTTAGTAAGTGAGAGATATAATGTTTAAGGAAGATAAGGGAGAGCTTTCTCTAGTTGAATTTAATAATCTATAGCTAGAAGAAGAAGTTAAACTAAAGATATATAAATATAGTAATAAACTTTTAATTACTACTTATAAAGCTAAGATTTAGCTTTATAGATAACACTAGCTATATATTAGCCCTACTGAATAAAAATAATAAAAAGAAGATATAAGCAATTTATACTTAGAAGAAGCTTAGAAAACAGAAAGTAATAATAAATAAAAATAGAAAAATAAGCCTCTTCAAAAAGATATCAGCAGTAAGAAAAGTAAATTACTAACTTTAAAACTAAAACCTTATATACTAATATATAATATTAGTACTATAAATATATAAGTATAATTAACACTAAAAGAAGATTCTTCTCTATAGCAATATAATTAATATATTCTTCTAGAGCAAAGTCTTTTAGCTTCTGCTTAAAACTAAAAATCTCTTGCTGCCTCTCAGCAATAATAAACTCCTTTAGAGCAAAGCTTTCTAGCTGCTTCTCAACAGTATCTTTAATTAATATGAGGATAATAGAGAAGAAAACTAAGAAGTAGTAGCAGAAATTCTATTCTCATAAAATTACTAAGAGTAAACTTTATTTTATCTAGCTAAACCACTTAGTCCTTTAGAACTTAAATACTATATAATACTAAGAAGTTTAATAGAGAATTCAGTAAAATAAAAGCTATAGAGATTAACTTAGTTAATAATAAAATAAACTAAAAACTAGTTATATTTACCTTTTCAGCATCTAACCTATTATAAGCCTTTAGCTTAAAGATTCACTTATTTATAACTTTTAGAAAATAAGAAGCAATAGAAAAAGAACCTCTAAAGTTAGAAATCTTTAAAGCTATAAAGACTTAAATTAACAGCCTAAAAGGAATAAAGTACTAGCAGCTTAAAAAGCTTTTAAACAGCTTTAAATATCTCTTAAGCAAATAGATATATAACAAAAAGGTTATAGCAAATAAACAACTTAATAGAGTTAGAATAAGATAAGTTATCTATAGCAACTTTTAAGATAAAAATAACAAAACAGTTTATACTGCAGTTATTAATCTTATTGCTCTATAAGTTTTTCTGCTGATTATAGCACTTAAAGATCTAAAACTTCACTAAGTTAATATAGTTACAGCTTTCTTAAATGCTCTTATAAGAGATCAAAATATCTTTATTACATAACTTTATAGGTTTAACAATAAATCTAACTGGTTTTACAAGTTGAAGAAAGCTCTCTATAGATTATAAAAATTACCTCTTCTCTAATATAAGCAAATTATTACTATCTTTAAATAATTAAAGTTCTATCTACTCCTAAAGGAACCTTATATTCTTATTAATAAGGATAGCATTATAATATTGCTTTATATTAATAATATGCTTATTTCTACACCTAATATTAAGTAAGTTAATAACTTTAAAGATAACTTATATAACTTCTTTTAAATTAAAAATTTAAATAAGATATAGCAGTTTCTTAAGTTTAAAATTATTTGCTACTAAAAAATAAAACAACTTTAGATCTTATAAGCTAAATATATTAATAATATATTAATAGAAAAAGGTATCACTAGATATAACTAAATGCCTTGCCCTCTTAGTAATGCTTAGCCACTAGAGATTATAAAACAATATAAAACGCCTGTTGAGATATATAAATATCAAAGCAATCTAAGCAAGTTATAATAAATTGCAAATAATATATAACTAGATATCTTTATACCTATAGATAGAGCTGCTAAAAATTAATAATATGCTTTTGAAAAGCATAATAAACTGCTGAAATTAATATAGAGATATCTCTATAGCTTATAGTCTCTAGCACTCTGCTTTAACAGCTTAAAATATTTTATTAACAACCTTAAATTGTCAGTTTACTATAATACTAATTAGTTAGATTGCAAAAGATCTAGCAAGTTAACAGCTAGTTATATAGTTATAAGTAGAAGAATATTAATTGCTTAGAAGTTAGCACTATAATCGTTTATAGCTATATTAACCTATAAGGCTGAGTAGATAAATCTTATGCCTAGAGAGAAGGCTCTACTATATATTATAAATCTCTTTAAAAAGTTAAATATCTCTATTTCATTGCTCTTCTAAATATATATAGATTCTATAAATACCTTTAATAATTACCTATCAGACAGATTGTTAGCATAGGTATAAGAGTATTCAGGGGCGTAGTATATGCGCCTATATAGTATAGGGTTATAGATGGAGATATGTTATGATAAAATGTGATAATCCTCAGCATTTATGGGCATTTATTTGTATAGATAATTGATAGAGAAGGAATGTATTATAATGATTCTGGTTGATGTAGTTGGCAGGTTGCATCCTATGGTAGGGAAAAAAGAGGAGAAAGATAACCTGAAACGTAGCCTGCTAAACTGCTAATTACATAAGGTGCTTACGTAGCTATACGTATTACATAATCAATATTATAGTTATAGGTTATAATAAATAGAGTATTTTTATATAAGGTTTTATACCTTAAAGTCTATTAGTTTATTTTATATAGAATATTTAAGTAAGTAAGTATTATTATAAGTATTATTATTATTATATAATGTTAACATATAACGTCTTATTATAATAATAATAACAATATAATAATATTTTACTTACTTAAATATTCTATATAAAATAAACAAATAGACTTTTATATATATAACTTTATATAAAAGTGCTTAGTTTATTATAACCTATAACTATAATATTGATTATGTAATACGTATAGTTACGTAAGCACCTTATGTAATTAGCAGTTTAGCAGATTACGTTTCAGGATATCTTTCCCCTCACTTTTCCCTACCCTAGGGAACAACCTGCCAACAACATCAACCAGAATCATATTAATACATTCCTTCTCTATTAATTATCTATACAAATAAATGCCTATAAATGCTGAGGATTATCAATTTTTATCATAACATATCTCCATCTATAACCCTATACTATATAGGCGCATATACCACACCTCTGAATACACTTATACCTATGCTAATAGGTTATAAGCCTAGCTTAGAGATTACTTTAGTTCCTACTACCTCTTTACCTTTACCTTACCTCCCTATTAAGCCTTATCTATATATAAAGGCTATATATACCGAAAAACACTCCTTCAAACGATTTTCTATCTATACTACTTTTGCAGAATCAGATATACTAGCTGGACTAGTAGTTTGGTTTCATAAGATACACCTCTTATGAATCTATATAACGAATCCTATATAAATCGACTATACCTCTATCGATCCTTCTCTAAGCAGACAGTCTCTTACTACTGCTTTATTTGATCTATATCCCTCAGATTATCTATTCAAACTATCCTCTAGTCTACTACCAATCTGGTTTAGACCTATACTTACAGCCTGATGGACTTCTTCTCAACCGATTTATTATATAGGATACTTATCTCCTCAGTCAGACTTTAGTCTAACTGAAGAAGATATTGATTAAAGAGAAGGTTATAAGGAAAAACTCTTCTTTTTTCACAGTTAAACCCTAAACCTCTGGGTTTATAGCTGTATTATAATGTAACTGTACAAACCACTGTACTATACGTCTAATAGCTTCTGTAGTTATACAACCTCACTGTCGTTTAACCCTCATAAGGCTTGCAACTACACACTGCATCCTATAAGGCAATAATAGCTAACTTAAAGGTTGATATGCCTAAGCTTATAGGCTCTAAGAATTATAAGGTATAGGCTATATATATTAAAGCCTTCCTTATAAGTAAAGATATAACTATAGATTTAACTAAACCTGAATCTGATATTAATGCAGATAAAGGTAATAAAGCTTTAAGCTATATATAACTACTCTGTAAAGATAGCCCTTTAAGAGTAATTAAAGATGATAATAGTGCTTTTAAAGCCTAGGATCACCTTAAAAAGCTATATAAGCCTACAGGTTTTACAAACGAGTTTTTAACCTATAAAGAGTTCTTTAATACTTCCTTAGATAACTTTGATTCTATAGAAGATTATATTAATAAAATAAAAGAACTTACAGATAATTTATCTTATAACCAGCTAAAACTACCTGATCAAGTAGTTATAGCTTATATACTTAATAGTCTAAATGAGACTTTTGAGGCTTTTATAACCTCTATAACTCAGTCTCTTAGGACTAACCCTTCTGCCTATACCCTTGACTCTTTATATGCTAGTCTTTTAGACGAGTATAAAAGAAAAGGAGGCAAAGAAGTAGTTAATAATACTACTACTAAGGGTAATAAGTATAATAAAAAGCAAAATAAAAACTAGGAAAATAATAAAAATAATAAAAATAATAAAAATAATAAAAATAATAAAAAGAAGGATAATAATAAAATATCTAAAAAACCCTGGAAAAAACAGAAAGGTTTCTACTGCAAAAATTGCAAGAAAACAAACCATTCTGAAGAAAATTACGCTTTCTTACATCCTGAAAAAGCACCTAATTGGTGGAAAAAACCCACTAATAGTGCAATAAAGGAAAAAGAGAAAGAAGTAGTTAATATAACTACTGCTAGCAATATTACCCCTTATATATCTTTAAATAATCCTAATTCTATAGAATTAATGGATTTATCTTCTGAAAAAGAAGAAGAAGATATTATTTTTGAAAATATAGGTTATACTACTACTCCTCCTTATTATATAAATAAAAATACTAATAATCCTTCCTTAGGTTATTTAATTAACCAGTCTATTATTAAGGAAAAAGGAAAAGCAAAAAGTTATAACCAAATTGAAAAAACGGTTGATTTTTATATTGATACTGCAGCTACTATATATATAGTCAAAAACCACACTCTTTTAGTAAATAAAATAAAAATAAATAAACCTATTAAATGGGGAGAAGCAAAAGAAATTACTTCTTTACTAAAAGGTGATTTAATTATATATCCTAATAATAATAAAATTATATTAAAAGATGTTTATTATATACCTGAACTAGGTATTAATTTACTTAGTCAATCTAAGTTAGATTTATTAGGTATTGCTTCTATTATATGGAAACAACCTATTTTATATAATATAAAGAAAGATTGTATTATTGCTATGGGGGCAAAACGAAATAATTTATATTTCTTCCAATTTCCTACTAATAATAACAATAACTATATATATAATACTATAACTAATAAAAATATAAATAATAATAATAATAATAGCCTCTAACTCTGGCACCAACGTCTTGGTCATATTCATATACAAAGTCTTTTAAAAAATAAAAGATAATACAATTTCAGATATAAATATAAATAATAATAATAAATTACTACCTTGCAAAGCCTGTTTTGAAGGCAAATTTGTAACTAAGGTTAGTAAATCACAGGTTCATAATAAAAATCTAGATTATCTAGATTATATAGCTTTAGATTTATGTGGGCCTATAACGCCTACTACTTATGATAAATATAATTTATTTATTATCTTTATAGATAAATATACCCGATTCGTCTGGGGAAAACTACTTAAAGATAAAACTGAAGAAACTATAAGTAATGCTTTTCTTGAATTTCAAGCAGAAGTAAATAATAATAATAATAATAAAAGAATAAAAGAAATATCTACTGATGGAGGTAGAGAATTTAATAATAAACGCATTAAACCTATATATGCAAGTAGTGGGATTATCCACAATATAAGACCTCCTTATACACATAAGCCTAACAGACTTATAGAGCGTACTATACGCACTATAGTTAATAAAATAAGAACTATACTATATAATTCAGGTTTACCACACTACTTATAGGGTGAAGCCTTTTATGCTACTCTTTATATGCATAATAGGACTCCTCATAGCTCTATTGAGTATAAAACGCCTTATGAAATAAAGAATAATATAAAACCTAATATTAATAATATAAAGGTGTAGGGTAGCATATGCTACTATAAGAATAAAGATCCTAAAATTAAGAAACTAGACGTAAGAGCACGTCAAGGTTTTATAATTAATTATGGATCTAATAGGTATAAAGTCTGAGATATGCAACTAAAGAGAGCTTTATGGTCTCGTGACGTTGAAGTCCTAGAGAATACCTTTATTTCTCATCATAAAGAGCTTCCTATAAGCATAAATACCCGCTTTAAGGATACTAATAGTAGTACTATGCCTAACAACGATAGACAGAGTACTGCCCAATATAATCCACAAAGAGATATATCTAGTCAATCTATCTCTTATAGTAATAATAATATTGCTATAGAAAGCAATAATATTACTAAAAACACTGCTCTTAAGAATCTAAGTGATGAGACTATTATTAATAGTAATAAAAATAATAATAATAATATAAATAATAATACTATTAATAATAGCTATAACTATAGTACTATATCCTATAATGATAGTTATAGTACTAATACTAATATGAGTAAGACGAACAATAATAGTAAGAAAACTATTAGTATTAATAATAGAGAAATAAATAAAGAAAAATCCAAGTTTTTAATAGAGATCCCCTCTCTATCAGAAGAAGCTAAAAAAGACTACCAATAGGTAAATAATACAGTTAATAATAATATTATTAACGAAAGTGCACTATTATTTACTATACAGGACTGCCCTATATTAAGTAATTATAAAATAAATAATAATAACGTTTTAACTGATAATAATAGTTCTGCTGGAACCAGTACTATCTATAAAAAAGCTTCTTATATACTATCAGTTATTACATTAGACGAGCCCTCTAATATTAAGCAAGCCTTAAATTCTCCTTATAAAGATAATTGGATTCAGGCTATGCAATTAGAGATAAGTCAAATAGAAGATATAAATACTTGGAAAATCATATAAATACCAGATAATATTTATCTATTAGGCGGTAGATGGGTATATACTATGAAATTAAAAGATAAAATAAATAATACCTATAAATATAAAGCAAGATGGGTTGCTTAAGGTTTTAATCAATATATTAGTATTGATTATTTAGAAACTTTTTCTACTACTTATAGACCTGAGAGCTATAGATTTATAGTAATTTTTGCTATAAAAGAAAGCTGGATTTTGTTACAATATGATGTAATAACTGCTTTTATTCATGCAGATATAGATATAGATATTTATACTGCTATACCTGCTGGTTTTATTTATAATAAAACCACTGGTAAATTAGAATTTAATCCTGATTATAACTATAAATCAAAAAATAATAAATATTGTTGTAAGCTTATTAAAGCTTTATATGGTTTAAAACAAAGTCTTAGACTATGGTATAACCATTTAAAAGGAATATTATTAAAATTGGGATTTATTGTTTCACCTTATGATGAAGCAGTATATATATTAAATAAAAATAAATATAAAGCTATAATATGTTGCCATGTGGATGATATATTACTAGCAGCTAATAATACTGCTACTAGTGATTATATATATAATAATTTAAGGCAATATATAAAAATTCAACTATTAGGGGAGCTTAATATATTTTTAGGTTGTGAGTTTGATATAAATAGGCAAAATAAGTCTATTTTTATGCATCAAACTAAATATACACAAAAGATATTGAATAAATATAATAAAACTAATATAAACCCATCAATAACACCTATAAAAGATAATATAAAAATGCATACAAACAAAAGTTATGCAACTAAGGAAGAAATATTACAATTTCAACAGCAAATTGGAGCTTTGCTATATCTAGCTTTAAAAACTAGATTTGATATAGCTCTTGCAGTTAATATCTTGTCAAGATATACTGTAAACCCTTCTAAAGAGCATTTCTCTGCTTTAGACTATTTATGGGGTTATTTAAATAAATATCCTAATAAGGGAATTTATTATAACTGCAATAATAATATAATTTGGGATTTAATAGGTTATTCAGACTCTAATTGGGCTGGAGACCTAGATGATAGAAAATCTACATCAGCTTATATATTTTGCTGGGGCTTATATAATATTATATCTTATAGCTCTATAAAGCAAAAAACAGTAGCTTTATCTACTTGTGAAGCTGAATATATGGCTTTAACTGAATCAGTTAAAGAAGCTTTATATCTATATAATAGTTATAATTTTAATCTAAAGAACTTAGGATTTAATATGATAAATAAACCTAAGATATTTATAGATAATATAGCAGCTAAAAAACTAGCTGAAAATCCTGAATTTCATAAAAAATCTAAGCATATTGATATAAGATATCATTTTGCTAGAGACTCTTTATTAAATAAAGATATAATGTTATTTCACATTAATACTAAATCTAATATTGCTGATATTTTAACTAAGCCTTTAGGCAAAGTTATATTTTTCACATTATTATGTATTATTTATAGTAATAATAATAAATATAATAATAATAACAATAATAACAATAATAATAATAATAATAATAATAATAATAATAATAATATTATTACTGAAATAACATACTAGTTTTTCTCTTAAAACTTTTACCTATAAGGTTATTTTATAAGAGTTTTTTAACTAGTTATATACATATTATACAATATAGGAATACTTTTCTTATTTTTCCTACTGGGTTTTTAAGTTTTTATACCTATAACGTATATATATGTTAAGTGAGTAAGCTATATACCCTTAAATCAACCATATATACCTTAAGGGGGGATGTTAACATATAACGTCTTATTATAATAATAATAACAATATAATAATATTTTACTTACTTAAATATTCTATATAAAATAAACAAATAGACTTTTATATATATAACTTTATATAAAAGTGCTTAGTTTATTATAACCTATAACTATAATATTGATTATGTAATACGTATAGTTACATAAGCACCTTATGTAATTAGCAGTTTAGCAGATTACATTTCAGGATATCTTTCCCCTCACTTTTCCCTACCCTAGGGAACAACCTGCCAACAACATCAACCAGAATCATATCAATACATTCCTTCTCTATCAATTATCTATACAAATAAATGCCTATAAATGCTGAGGATTATCAATTTTTATCATAACATATCTCCATCTATAACCCTATACTATATAGGCGCATATACCACACCCCTGAATACGCTTATACCTGTGCTAATATATAAGATGTTATATGTTAACATAGATAGTTGCTTAAACTACACTATATCAAAATTAAACATCACTAGATTATTAATAATATCAGTAATAGAGACTTTAAGATTAACTATATCCTAACTTATAAGATAGTTGCTAATAGTTTTACTAAACTACTAATAGCAGAAAAGCATTATAACTTTATCAAAATGCTAGGTTTATTTAAACTATTTATAATTAATAATAAATCTTAATCTAAGGATGATATCTTAAGACTTAAACTTAATTAAGTTTCTTCTATTTATTTATTTCTTTTATATATAATAACTTTAATTCTTTATATCTTGCTAACTAATTAACTTTTACAGTTAGACTTTATATCATTTTAATCGCCTTAATTCGCTTTTCTCAATAGTTAAATTGCTAACTATAAAACTTTTCTATATAAGAAGTTACTTAGAGATAAAAGCTTAGAAAGTAATTAAAAACTTTAACTTTATAAAGTTATAAGTTTATTGCTAAGTTAGATATCTCAGTTAGCATTTACTTTAATTAACAATCAGAGGTTGTCCAAAAAATACAATATAAATACATCTCCTCATAAGGTTAAATCTACTAAAGTAAGTCTTTTTAAGCAATTAGTATAGCTATTATAAAAAGTAAATATACTATAATTATCTATGAAAAAAGCGCTATTTTTAGCAGTAGGACCCACTTTTATAGCCCTTAGTTTACTATAGTTATTACTGCTTATATAATAAAAGCACTAACATTTTCCTTCTTAAGTTAAATACAATACACTAAAAATACAGACCCACTTTTAAATATATATAAAATAATTTATTTAATAATATTACGTAATAACCTATATAAACCCTGTATTTTTTGCTTTATTATAGCTATATATCTAAAAATAATATTAAAAACTATTAAATTTAATTAAAAATAAATATTTTTATAAAAAATACAAAAATATAATATATTTTCTATATTGTATTTTTTTTAACCTCTGTTAATAATATATTAATGTTAACACTAATTACTAAAAGATATATTAATTTAAGTTTAACTTTACTAAATTTAATTAAATATTAAAAATATAAGTTAAAATAAAAGCAAAAAGAAAACTAGATATTATAGCATCTTTTAATAATTATTTTAGTTAATTAAGTTTATACTGATATAGAATAAGCATCTTAAAACTAACTTTTATAAGAACTTATAAACTCTACTTATTTTAAGATATTAAGCTTAACTATAGAGATATAATCTTAATATTAATTTATTAGTATTAAGGAGTAATTAAACCTAATTGCTATAAGTCTAATTTAAACCTAAAACCTTAAAGTTAAGTTGCTAGCTCTTTTAATTTAAGTCTATATAGTCTAAAAGTAGCTAAACTACTATACTATATAGCTTAAGTTTATATTAGAGTTGCTTTAAGTTTAATAAGAGTTCTATATAGTAATTAGATATATAAGAGAAATAAAGAGGTTAGAAGTGTTTTAAGAGGTGATATAGAATAATAAAGATAATATAGCATAGAAAGAATAAAACAAAAGGGCAGAAACAAACTATACAGTTATATAACGATTTAAATTACTGCTTTAGGATGGGAATAACTTCACAGGGGCGCTAGGGAAGTGTCAGCCGAAAGGGGGGTGCGAGACGGTAGTCGGCCGGGCCCAGGCCCGAGGCCCGAATCCCAGCCCGAATCCCGCCTTTACGTAAGGGATCGGCCACACCACTTTGTAGCCAGGCGCGCCCGGCGCTCGTAGCTAGATTAATCAAGCCACTTCACGCACCTTCATCCAAGATCTTGCCTGCGCACTTGCACGACCCATCACACATCGCAATGTCGTCCCAAACCCTCACAAATCTCACAACAACCCTCTCCCGCCGGCCCGCCCTCACATCCGTCACAGCCGCGCTCACCACATCCATCCTGATCTGGGCCATCCGCGACTACCGCGCCTACATCGCCCTCGGCCCCGGCGGCGTCCCGCACAACTTCGCCGGCTGGCTGATGGTCACCATCGGCATCCGCCCCTTTGCACTCTCAAAGAGCTCCGCGACATGGACGGGCGACTATCCCAGCGAGGGATACCACCAGGACATGAAGGACCTGCCCAGACGAAAGGGGGAGAGGGCGGCGTTGGGAGGGATCGTGCCGCATAGGCAGCTGAGCCAACATGCGCCGGAGAACATGAGAGAGGTACGCAAGTCACCAGCCCTATGTCATTGAGAGCCCTGCTAACACGACGCAGTTCATCCAAAACCTCTTCACAAACGCAGCAACCCAAAACCCTTCCTTCCTCGAAACGAAAAAGTCGCTCTATGAACGGCTCAACCCGGCCCTCTTCGTCGCACCCCAGGTCCTCGCCAAGTCCGCCCCGGAAGCAGCCCGCACCGCCCGCGGAGAGATAGGCCACCACCACGGCGACCTGTCGATCCACATGTACCTCTCCCCCGCGGACGCGAAGCTCGCCATCGAAAAGGGCTGGGCGGAGCGCCACCGCCTCTCTGTCCCGCGCACCTCGTTCTTCGCGAACCGGTTCCACATGGCGGACTCGTACATCATGGTGTACGGGCCGCGGGACGAGGAGGAGATGGAAGTTCTCGCGACGATTCTGAGGAACGGGATCCGGTTCATGACGGGGAAGGAGGACGTTGGAGAGATTGAGTGGAGGCAGATGCTTGTCTAGATTTGAAATAGAGTGAGCCTGTCATTATGTACGATGAGATGTTCTTAACGTCTTTGATGTTATTAGTCAATATCTAATTACATTAGTTTTGGGATCAAGCCTATTCAAGAGAGGACCCTGTAGATGGGATACTCGTCACCCTTCTCAACGGGCACGATGTTGAAGCTCGCGTACGAGTCAATGTTCTCGGGCTCCAGCGCAACGAAGGCCAGCGCGGCGTTCTTCTGCTTCGTGCTGACGAGGAAGCTACCAGCAGGCAGATCAATCTCTCTAGTGAGAGGCTCAGTGGTGACGGTGGCGCGAACGACGCCCTCGTAGTATTCGGTCTCGAACTCCGCAGAGGTGATGGTGTAAGCCTCGACGGTGCCCTTGTACGGCTCGCTGAGGGTCTCGACCTCAAGGCCACCGATACGCAGGCGCTCGGCGAGGTCGGCCCAGGAAGCGGGAATGAGGTAGGCCTCGGGACGCGCGCGGGTGATGTTGGCGGTGACGGGGGTTGTTGAGCCAAAGTTGATGGGTACCTGCACGACGGAGCCGTTGTTGATGTTCACCATGGTAAAGGTGCGCTGGACACTGGGCGAGGAATCAGTGATGATGATCTCGGCATCGGTAGTCTTGAAGTCGGCGATGGAGGACTCGATGGTGGTGTACACCTTGTCCGCGTTGTCGGCAGCAGTCTGCAGCACGCTCGAGGCCATGGTGAGGCCCGCGACGGTGCGGCGTTGGAACTCCTGATCAGCGAGGTAAATGCCGCGCATCTCGACCAGAAAAGTCACGCACTGCGTAAGGCCCATGGCGTTGCGGCCGATCTTGGCGTCGGAACCGGCCTCGGCGAAGGTGGGCTTGAACTCGGGGTTGGTGCTGGTGGATCCCGTCACGTAGGGCTCCCAGCGGAGGCCGCGAGACTCCATTGCCGAGCCGATGTTCTTGGCAAACAGCTCCTCGGACAGAGAGCGAATATCGGGGTGGATGTTGAGATTCTTCGCGGCAGAGAAGAGACCGTCGGCGGCATGGTAGTAGCTGCCGTAGCGGGCGGTGGCGCTGTATTCGTGCATGTCAACGGCCACGTGGGGGTTGAACTCGTTGAAGAGGGACTTGATGTCGCGCGTCTGCTTGCGGGCGAGCTTCACATGGTCGCGGTTCGGGTCGTAGTTGGTGGCCAGGGTGCGCTGGAAGTAGAAGACGCCGTCGGGGTTGTAGCGAGGCAGAATGACAATGTCAAGCTTCTCGAGAAGCGAGGCGGTCCAGGTCTGGTTCGCGTCAAGTGCGCCCAAGAGGGCCAGCATGGACTGATCGCCGGCAGGCTCGTTACCGTGGACGGCGCCCTGAAGCCAGACGCGCACCTTGCCGGTCGAGTTGGTTGCCCTCCGAGACTTGGCGGATCCTGAGGTGAGGTGGAGGTAGGGGAACGGGCGGCCCTCCTCCGAGGTGAAGTTCGCTTTGTTGTAGGTCAACCAGTTGTTCTTGTCGGCGAGATCTTGAACAAAGGTGTCTTTTGAGGTGGTCAGCGTTGCACAAGTACGATGACATCGTCTAATCATCTTACCAAGAATATCATCCGCAGTAGGTCCCTGCGTGCCATCGGCGAAGCCGGTCTGGATCGTCTCCGGGCTCAGAAACGCGGGCGACAGCAAATCCACACCCTCGATGGCCTGGAAGTTGGCGGCGATAGCATCACTGTCTTGGCGGACGGTTACATGGTTGTATCCATACTTGGCAGCTTCCGCTGAGGCGAGCAGTGAGAGGCCAATGACGCCAAGACGAGATGTAGGCAACATGCTGGTCGATTTCACACGACGTCTGAAGTTCCAGTAGCTAAGGTGCTGCCGAAAGTTGGCGGTCCGAATCCGCGGCGGCTGTCAACGGTTTTTACGCAAACTTTATACATCCCCCGCCGTCACATCGTGGCGTTGCCGGCGGCGCAAAATGGCTCACCGACGCATGGCAAAAGGCTGTTCCTGGCATGACCGGGGCTTGGCTGAGATCATTTGGGGGCTTTTCAATTGGTCATTTGAGATATGCGAACATAATGCCCGATGATAGGAGTGTCAATGGTCAGCAAGGTGTGAGGTGGAGATTCATCGCGGCGAGCGTGAACATTGGCAACGAAACTGGATGAGGCAGCTCGGTGGCAGATGTGAGGGGAAAGCGGGGGAGCCCCGTGGGCAAGATAACGGCGGCCCATGATGCCAAGACCTCGGGCCCCGTAGCGAAATAATCCATTTGACATTGACGTATGAGACGTCTTCATTGAATCTCAATTGCTCCACGCTCCGATACTGCAGTGCCGATGGTCGGGACTTGACCTCCCGACCGCGCTCGCCAAGAGCCCGGCTGTGCTGGTTGGGGATGGATCAGCAGATATGCATCTGGCCGTGCCCGCGGAGAGTGACCACAGTCCGGGCCGGTCGTCAATAACGTCAACCGCTGCTAGGTCGCTGCGGCCGACGACCGGATACGTTTTCTTGTTGAACCAGACATCCAGGCAATCCGGTTGCTACCCGGCGCGAGGTGTCAGTCAGCCTGCAAAGTGCAGCTGGGAAGTCGCATTTCTACCGGTCTCTATAATGTCTTAGGATGATCAGAAAACAACCGTCGCAACCCGCTTCAATCACAAAGCGGCCTTGCCTCTCGACTCGAACGGCATAAAGAGCACCAGAAGCCCAGCTGCGATGAATAGAGCACCACTGGTGTAGACTGGAGCGGAAGTCTTCAGGTTGGCGAACATGGCGACGATGGGCTGTTGTCATCAGCATCACGATCGCACCACAGGCCAATCTCATCTACTTACTGCCATGATACCGAAAATTCGGTTGCAAGTTGCCGTCAAGGCATTGCCAGTCCCGCGCTGCGGAGTCGGGAAGAGCTCGGGCGTGAACCCGTAGAGGACGGCATACATGACATTGCTGGAGAAGTTGAAGGCGCAGTTCCAACCCAGAAGCGCGTTGCTTGTCAGCGCAGTCGTTGAGCAGTAGAGAAAGACTCCTGTTAAAACTGTACTGAGGGACAAAGTGCCTTTTCGCCCCAGTCGAGGTAGCTCGACCAGCCACCCACCCAACAACGCGCCCGGTACGCCAACGACCGCGATGATCAAGCTGTTGCGATATGTCAAATACGTGCTTCCGTCGCCAAGTTCGGCGCCGCGGGTCGCTTGAATGTAAGGAAGAAACGCGTTGTACAGGGGATACCCGAGTCCGATCAAAGCCCAAACAGCCATGATCAAGCCTGTACTCAGTGCAAGGCGCGGTGTTGAGAAGAGGACGCGTACGTGGCTGAGATCCAACTTTTCGAGGTTTCGTTTCACCGCGGCGGTGGCATCAGTTCGAGCGACGTACCCCTCCGGCTCGCAAGCCTTCAGATCCTCCACCGACAGAGACGATATCTTGCCGTTTCGTCTCGCGACTTCATGGACTATTCGGACGGCATCTTCGTCGCGACCCTTTCCCATTAGATACTTCGGTGATTCGTAGATCGTAAAGAGAACAAAACGGATGAGAAACATGACTAGGGTCAAGCCGCCAATAGTGACGATGAAGTATCGCCAGCCCACATTGTTGGATTTCGTGCAGGTTTGGCCCTGTTGGCATGTGAGATTCCCCAGCAGAGGCCAGGCAATCAACGTCGCGACGACTTGAGCGATAGCCCAATCAATGGACAAAACCGTCAGTAAGTACTGATGAGTGCCCGGCAAGAATTCGAGGAAGATTGCGGAATCAACGGGTAGGTTGCCTCCCACCCCAAAAGACCAGAAAGCAGCGAAGATGCCGATGGCTGCGAAGTTAGGAGCCCCCGCGGCGATCATTCCCCAAATAGCAGTCAGGCCTAAGGTTAGATTGAAGGCTATCTTGCGACCGAAGACATCGCAGCCGAACCCCCAGAACATGGCTCCAGCCAGCAGACCTATGTTTTGGGAGAGACTCAGAAGCGGAGGACGGGTCGGCTTGAACTCGTTTGCGATGGGAGTGAATATGAGCGAAGTAACGATGGGCCAGAGGTTGTCACTTGCCCACCCAAAGCCGACGACGACGAATAGCTGCCACTGGTACCATCCCATGCCAATATCTTGGATCTGCAAATCACCAGTCAGTGGCCATCCCTCCAAGGTAGCCGAGTCGCGGTTCGCGTTGAAGTTTCAGACGTACCGCGCGATTGAGAACTCGAGCTTTCGCCTCGTAGACCGGGTCTAGAGCGCCCTTGGGGATGGTGGCGGCGTCATCAATGCCATGGACTTCGAGGATGGTCGCGCGCCCGTGTGGCGGAGGCGACTCCTCCTTTCGCGCCTTGTCTGGTTCGGTGCCCATGTAGATTGTCCGTCTCGCGTGCGTTCCCAGCAACTCAATTCAATTCCCAAGAGCGAGGTAGCGCCACAGTAACGTTTTCTTCCGGCGCGAGATGGAGAACGTGATGGATTGCACAAGGTAAGCAAGGCGGGAAGACGGTTCATGAAGTACGGCCGGCCAACTGCCAAACTTCCAGTACCGCCGCGGGTTCCCCAGGTCTTCACGTCGTACGCCAGTTCAATGGCGCAATCCATCTGGTCTGCGACTCTTCCGGTTGTTGATTGGCCGTGCCGGCATTGAGGCGGTCGGAACGCATGCCGATCTGCACTTTGTTTCTGCCCCGACGCGGGAGGGAGGGGTGGAAGAGGGGCCCTAGCGATCAAGCGTGTGGGGGGATCTTCCCGTACCCCATCGACATTCGCTCTGTCGCATCCGATTTGACGCACCTGTTGGTCACAGGTCGGGGTTGTGAACCACCAGGGTGATGTTTCTCGAGGGACGGACGTCATCGCTGGGTAGGTGTCTTTGGTGGTGTAATCTTCCGCTCCTTGTGAAGTCTTTGCGACAGCATCGAGTTTTCCTCGCTGAAGAAAGGAGAGATCGGTACAGAAACGCCCAAAAAGTAGCGCCTCCGATCGAGGATGGGCATTATTCTAAAGTTTGTTCCTGACAGTTGATGTGTCGAAGACAGCGTTTGCCGGCCCGGCTGTTTAAGGCACGAGGAAGCGCACAGGTTCCCGCCCCAAGCGAGACCCATAAATGACGATCGGAGCTGGCCGGTGCTTGCCTGGGGAATGCGCCTGGCTGCGACCAGCTGGCGCCAGACGGTCTCCAAAATCGTCCATCTACTATCTTCCCCGCCGTCGCCATCGCCATCTCGACCGCGCAAACATTGGACGGCAAGGTGAGGGCTCACGGGGCTCTACGGCAGACGAAGTGCTTTAAGCCCATTCGATCAACCAATGACAGCTTTGGAGAATGCTCAGCCAGAGGCCATTCATCTTGGTCCTTTCTTTCCTTTGTATCGTGACGTCAGGCCGCAAGAATTTGATTGTGGACACCGACCTGTTCAGTGATTGCGAGTAAGACTCTTCTCTCAACTCTTGAGTGCTTTCCATCTTGATGGGTCAAAATATCTGAAACTCTCAAAGTGATGCCGGTGCACTGTTGCTCGCGGCAACCTCGCCAGAGGTCAACCTCCTCGGAGTCAACATCAACTCCCAATCGTCACACTCTGTCCTAGCCGCCTCCGCCATCTTGAACCACTACGCTCACTCTGAAATACCCATCGGCGCTCGCCGCCCTCTGAACCACGTTCCATTCTTTGACAGCTGGACGAAACTGCTAGGCGAGTTCGCCAGCAAACTCGCGACCCACTGGCCCAAAAGCATATCGAATGCAGACGAAGCCTGGGACCCCGTCAAACTCTACCGCCAACTCCTCGCTGATGCCGAAGACGATTCCGTCACCATCGCATCAATCGGTTTTCTGCACAATCTCTCAGAGCTTCTTAACTCAACGGCCGACTCTTACTCTAAACTCACCGGACCTGATCTCGTTGCGACGAAGGTGAAGGAGCTTGTGGTCATGGGCGGAGACTACCCAAGCGGGTACGAGTTCAACTTCTGGTACGATGACCCGTACGAAACTGCCCACGTCATACACAACTGGAAGAGTCCCATAGTCTACGTGGGCTTTGACCTCGGGAGCTCGATCCGTTCCGGCGGCCCGCTGATGGCGGATGGCCCGAAGACGGACCCAGTGAGGGCGGCGTACATCTTGTATACTTACTATCAGCCAAGATGGTCGTTTGATCCGTTAGCGACGCTGTATGCGATCAAGGGCTTGGACAAATACTTCAGATATGGAAACGAGTACGGCTACAACACCATCAAGCTGGAAGGAGAGGCAGGCTGCAATGGCTGCAATGAGTGGGTTTTTGACGAGAACGTAACGAATCAGCACTGGCTCAACACGACAATCAGCCATGAAGAGATTGGGAACGAGCTAGATAAGCTCTTCTTGAGAGGCGCGCGGTCTTCCCCGCGAAGCTCCGATCCTGTAGGAGCGTTGCCTAGATTTGGCGAGTGTAGGATGGAACCCTCTGCGAGAACGAACGGGGGGTCATTTGACAGATTGGAATTATGATACCATGAACCAGTCGCTTAATGCTGGCTTGATATAGAGGGTAGACCTTGCAGACTTTAGTTGCGGAAAGTTTGAGAACAGTATTTATGTCAAATAGTCAGGCCCTGTAATAACGGATCACCCTCGTTCACCGCATGTGACTCACTTCACTTGAAACGGCAGCCGCGGTGGAGGTGGGGATGTTTCCTTTTTTTGAAGTCGTAGAAGGAGGCAAATACTAGCCAGCCTCTTAACTTACTTATTTTCTGTCGTCAAAAAGACAAGAAATTCCGCGATCTACTAGCTTTCTAGTTCTTCTCTTTTCTTTCTTAAAAAGATTTCTTTTTAAAAAAATTGTTTCGAATGGCAAAAGGCAGGGTTGAACCCATAACCATATTAAACCCCAGCGGACAAAGTGCCAAGGACTTCAGGGCGCAAGCACTTTGGCCAGACCTGACCAACTGAGCCATTGACTCCTCCATCCGCTGTTGCCATAAGCATGTACGTATCGCCAATATATTCCATGCATTCTCAGAAGGGTACTTTCTGCGGCTGTGACGGCTGTCATCAGGCAAGATGATTGAGATTCTAGACCGGACTGGACTTCTCGCATTCCCCCCACCCCTCCGCCACCGCCATTCTGTCAGATTTATCTACTTACTTGAATTAAACGAGAGACTTTTACTGAGATGCTAGTCAGGAGTTTTTATTCAACCTTTGCCAATTCGTTCAAAGACACACTCGCACTGCAACTCGGACAAAGTTTCAAGAGAACAACTTTCGTTGTAGCATCAAGACGACCTCGAAGCGGAGGGCGATACGTTACAACCGGACGTGATTGTCACCTGCATGAGCATTCCAACCCGAAGCTGGCAAGCTGATCATGGATATCTTATCAATCTCAGCTAGAGTTGTTGTGGCAACGCCAAGGTCTGGCGTCTTTAAGTGTGGTCCAGGACATCCCTGTCTCGAATCACGAGAGCGCCTTTACCCCCTCCACCCCTGGCCGGGAACAGCAGACCAAGATGCAAAAGTTCCTGTGCCAAGACATCCCTGTGAGAGAAGTCTGTTGTCAACCGCAGAGTGCGCCGGGACGCGGGACAACACAAGAGAGTAATTGCCGCGAATCCGAGATGTGTTGGCTCAACTCACGGAACACACAAGTATATTTCGAGTCCAACGTTATACTGGAAGACTTGCCGCTTGTCACGTCACTTTACTTCAGACGCCTCTTCTGCCATTACAACTGGTAAGCATAAGGAAGCTGAGACATGGACAGCGAGACAGGTGGCTGGGAGCAGCTCGCGTTGCGTGACTCTGATTCTGCGATGAAGCATCAAGTAAGCTTAGCAAGGATGTAAACAAGTTGTAGCACAGACCAAGAGTTTAAGAGGTCCAGTGGGAGCCGGGAACCCGAGGGTCAGGCATGAGGCCGCGGGCTGCCGAGAGAGCCGTGCCTGCAGGAGGATGGGATTGCCTTGAAAGGAAGCGAAGTCCACCAGTCAAGTGCGACATACACTGGGCACCGGCAAAGAAGGTGTCTTGCTCCGAACGACCATGTCAAACCAGCAGAGCTGAGGGCATCAAGACCCACGAACAAGGGCTTGGTTAGGTGTGCCGGTGCTGGCTCTTTTAGCGCCGCCGCCGTGACGGTAATGACGGCGGAAACCCATGGCATAATTGCTCAAACTTTGGAGCCGTCACGAGGGCATGAAGAGCCATTACTAGGAGCTGAATGTTACAGAACCAACATGATCTGGCCGACGAACGACGGCTTAGGTCCCCCGGGAGTAACTACTCAGGAAAGCTGTGCCACCGTTCTGGACCTCAACTAGGAGCCTGAGCCGACACGGCCAATGTCGGAATTCCTCCGACCATCACAAGCGCCACTCCGAGAACCCTCGTTCATTCACATGCTGAACGTCCCACCTGGACCGAGAGAAGCGAGGCGTGCCTGCCGCTCTCCACAAGATCGAGCTTGGATTTTCGCCCTCCACCCAAGCAACTGGAGACCCGAAAAGCCTGGACCGAGCCCGATCCAAGCGTGCTTTTTTGACTCATGGCCATCCATTGAAGAAGTACAGGGATGGCGGGCGATGGCGACCCAATTTCCGGTGTCGCAAACGGCCCTGGTGGAATGGAGCATCTCGAGACCTTTTGTGTTGCCGGGCTATCGCCGACGTTCGCGGAGAAGTGGCCTCGGACACCGAGTTCGAATTCCCGGCCCCAACGCTGATTCGCTGTTGGGCTTGACAGCTTCTCGAAACGGATGATCGCCAAGCCAACTCAAACTAGATTGGCTGGCACCTCGTGCGGCGGCCGTTGCCTATTAGAACCCAGCGAAACCTCGCCCAAGAGTCAGAGAAACAAAAATTCTGTCAGGGCCGGGGCAAATACGAGATCGGGGGACTCGACCCGAGGAGAGAAGGTCGCCGTTGCAGCGCGTGTGTGAAGAGAATAAAAAAACGGGGACCCCCGGCCACCGCGCCGAGAATGCGCTAGTGATGCAGAGGTGATGTCTCCAGCCAATGGCCGTCTGGGGATCCATCTTATCTGATGATCAGATATGATGCGATTC
This sequence comes from Colletotrichum horii, assembly GCA_027406005.1. Lineage (NCBI taxonomy): Eukaryota > Fungi > Ascomycota > Sordariomycetes > Glomerellales > Glomerellaceae > Colletotrichum > Colletotrichum horii. The sequence goes on along the minus strand of JANVYB010000001.1, from coordinate 1,269,777 downwards.
CGCTCCTGATGGAGCGCCGTCCAACCCCATCAGGACCTTGTATGCGCCAATGTGCGGACAAGACCAAACAGCGCAGTGGAACCCCAGCCAGGGCGATTTCATCAGATAACTCTCTCGGGTGGGGAACCACACGACGGTGGGGACCGTAGCAGCACCTGCAAACATTGGAGAGAGACCGGGACAGGGTCGTGATCGGTGCCAGGGGTTGGCGCCGGTTTTGTCGGCCCAACTGAACCTTGGCGGGCCAACCCGCCGGCGGATGCGCCTTTTGCCTTCTGCTGCAGACTGCACCTGTGTGTTGTTTTCTCGGCATGGGAAGCGGTTGGCTGACGCTCGGCGCCCAGGTTGCAGCCAGACCACGCGCGCGCAGGAAGCATATATGGACGGCCGCATATCCCTTCCACGTCTGTCTCGGACTCTTCTGCTCTCTAAGTCAACTCCCCCCATCACAACTTCAATCTTGTGATCCTTCGAGCCTTGAATCTTGCTCATCGCTTCCCATTGCCTGAGACCTGCTCTCCCCTTCTCAGACTCTTGTCAAGTCCAACCTCCCTCCAAGATTCATCCCGTCAAAATGGTTTCTTCCAAGTCGGTCGCTCTGTTCGGCAGCATGCTGCTGGGCAACGTCATGGGCGCTGATAACATGGGGCCGGCTGCTTTCCTCTGGCCCCCTGACCGTGAGTGGAACGCCGATGCCGACAACACGGCGCCCTGCGGATCCACCGCCGGTGTTGGTACCCGCACCGAGTTCCCTCTGGGTAAGTTGAACCAACTCTGAAGCCCTCCGGTTGCTGTCCGGGGACAGCTTGGAGATACCCACAACGTATGAGAGGCATATCATGCTGACTTCAGGATAGTCAACGGCAAGCTCGCTCTTGTCACCCAGGACCAGACTCGTTCCGTCCACCTGAGTGTCTCCTACGAGAACGGTTAGTAGACTGTCCCCTCAAACGTCTTGTTGTCATAGGAGCATTTGATACTGACGCTTCAACAGACCCCAAGTCCGTGTCCGACTTCGAGACCTTCCTCGGCCCCAGCGAGGTCGGCAGCCTCGACCTCGGCCACACCTGCGTCACCGTCCCCTCCGCTCCTTCGGGCGTGACCGCCGGCTCCAACGCCACCTACCGCATGCTCTACGTCTCCAACTTCGACCAGGACGAGTCCAAGCGCGAGACCTACTACGCCTGCGCCGACGTCACCTTCGTCGACGTCTTCACCATGTCCATTCCCTGCTTCAACGCCACCGTCTCCGACCCCGAGGTCGAGGCGGACCCCTCCGTCAACGTCACCACCACCGACTCTGGCGGCAACACCCCCCACACCGCCGCCGACTTCACCGCCGCCGACAACAAGTCCTCCGGTCTCTCCCGCGGTGCCATCGCCGGCGCCGTCGTTGGTTCCATCGCTGGTGTCTCCATGCTCGGTCTCGTCGCCTTCTTCCTGTGGCGCCGCAAGTCTGCCAAGAAGACCGTCACCGAGCCCATGCAGCAGCGCTGGGATGCGGAGAAGGCCGTCAGCGAGACGTCTTCTCAGCACACCGGCCGCAACTAAACGGCTTCTCGCGGTTGTCCATTCCTAGCCCGCTCGGGGTTGGGTCATCGCACGACGAAAGTGTTTCTGGATTGCAAATGAGACATGAAATGATAATGTAGATCATGAATGTAGGATTAGTTAATTGAGAAGGGTGCCGGTAGGTTCCCGACTTCATTCCGGATATTCTTTGGTGCAAGTGTGAAAATTTGGGTTTGATGCATAAAAGCCGTTGGATGTCCCTGCATGCACTTAAGCCACTTAGCGCTATCTGGGTAGCGAGGGCCCACCCACCTGCCGTTTTGCTGCAACGACTCCAGGCAGCATCACCCGAGGCAACCAATCCACTGTGAGCTACAGGCACCCGGCCTCCGTGAACTCAAGCCAACGACATGCGGCGACAACCTTTAAAGTCATGACATGACCCAGATGATTCAGAGTTACTGGTGGCGTTTTTCTTTCATCCATCCACATTTGCGCAGAAGCCAACGGGGTCAAGTCCAGCCCTATTCCAAAGTCAATTTCACCGTTGCGACTTCAACGCCGTGCAGCACGTCACATCAGCCACCATGAGCCAACGCAGACGGCAACGCTCGCCCGATGCGATGGCGATCGACGAAGAGGAAAAGCAATACGCGGTAGGCGGCATGACTTTGGCAGAGCTTGACGAGAAGTAGGCAATCCTCCAGTTCTTTTTACTTTGATCCGCTCACACCCCTTCAGGTACCCCAATCGCCCCCGCAATCATTCTCAAACCATGCGCTTCTCAGAGCTCTTCCAGAGTTTGTTCAACCCTTTGAATGAGAACAAGAAACAGCCTCCTGGAAGAGGTCCTCCGCGCTCCAAGAGAGGCCCACAGGCGACCAAGCTCTCGCCGCAGGAGCAACGCCGCCATATTATTGAGCGCTTCATCTCAAGATGGAGAAATGAAGTAGGGAACGACGTCTATCCCGCCTTCCGGCTGATCCTTCCCGACAAGGACCGCGATCGCGGAGTCTACGGCCTCAAGGAGAATGCCATCGGCAAGCTTCTCGTCAAGCTGATGAAGATCGACAAGAACTCCGAAGACGGCTACAACCTGCTACACTGGAAGCTTCCTGGTCACACTACACAATCTCGTCTCGCAGGAGACTTTGCAGGAAGATGTTTCGAGGTCCTGTCAAAGCGCCCCATGCGCACCGAGGTCGGCGACATGACGATTGCCGAGGTCAACGAGCTGCTGGACAAGCTGGCCGCGTCTTCGGGAGAATTGGAGAATCTCGAGGTCTTTGAAACCTTCTACGAGCGTATGAATGCGGAAGAGCTTATGTGGCTCATTCGCATCGTTCTGAAGCAGATGAAGGTCGGCGCGACAGAGAGGACACTGCTGAACCTGTGGCATCCCGACGGCGAAGCTCTCTTCAGCGTGTCTTCGAGCCTGCGGCGTGTGTGCTGGGAGTTGCACGACCCTACGTTTCGGTTGGAGTCCCAGGATACCGGTGTGTCTTTGATGGAGTGCTTCCAGCCTCAGCTCGCGCAGTTCCAGATGCCATCATCCTTTCAGAAGATGGTTGACTACCTTCGACCCACGGAAGACGATCCCGAATTCTGGATTGAGGAGAAACTTGACGGCGAGCGCATGCAGATGCACATGATGGAAGACTCGAGCTCACCCGGTGGCTTCCGGTTCTGCTATTGGTCCCGAAAGGCCAAAGACTACACCTATCTGTACGGCAAAGACCTTCGAGAAGGTGCGTTGAGTCGTCACCTGAGCGAAGCATTCACACCAGGCGTACGCAACCTCATCTTGGACGGCGAAATGATCACATGGGATCCGGAGGTCGACAAGATAATGCCGTTCGGAACGTTGAAAACGGCAGCGCTGGCGAACCAGGAGATCAACAACACCACTGGTCCCCGCCCTCTCTTCCGAGTCTTTGACATCCTCCTTCTCAACGATCAGCCGTTGACGCAGTACACCCTCCGAGACCGCCACAGAGCGTTGGAGAAAGCCGTCAAGGGAGTGCATCGCCGACTTGAGATCCACCAGTATGAAACGGCGACATCGCCAGATGCCATCGAGCCACTCCTCCGAAAGGTCGTCGCCGAAGCATCCGAAGGACTGGTTCTGAAGAACCCGAGATCCATGTATCGTCTCAACAGCCGCAACGACGATTGGCTGAAGGTCAAGCCCGAGTACATGTCTGAGTTCGGAGAGTCGCTGGACTGCGTCGTCATTGGCGGTTACTACGGCTCCGGACGCCGGGGTGGTGCTTTATCCAGCTTCCTTTGCGGGCTCCGTGTCAGCGAGAACCACATCCAGGCAGGCGCAAATCCAGAGAAGTGTTTCAGCTTCTTCAAGGTTGGAGGCGGCTTCAAGGCGGAGGACTACGCCGAGATCCGTCACCGAACAGAAGGCAAATGGAACAACTGGGACCCGAGAAAGCCACCAGTGGAGTACATTGAGCTGGCAGGAGACAGCCGTCAATTCGAGAAGCCAGATGTCTGGATCCGGCCCAGAGACTCTTTCGTCCTCGAGGCGAAAGCAGCGAGTATCGGTGGCTCAGACCAATTCGCCCTTGGCTTTACCTTGCGATTCCCTCGCTTCCGTAAGCTGCGACCCGACAAGAACTGGAACGAAGGGCTTAGTGTGCAAGAGTTCCAGGATCTTCGGAAACGCGTTGAGGCGGAGGCCAAGGAGAAGACGATGAGCGTCGAGAATCGCAAGCGGAGAGCGCCCAAGCGAATCAAGCGCGAACTGACCATCGCCGGAACGGAAAACACGCCTGCGCAGTTTGCGGGCGAGAAGACCAAGGTGTTCGAAGGACTCGAGTTCTGCGTGCTGTCAGAGTCGCTGAAGCCGTTCAAGAAGACCAAGGCACAGCTCGAGACGTTAATCAAGGAGAATGGCGGGCAGGTTTCACAGCGTGCGGTACCTCAGTCAGACATGATACTACTCGCCGACAAGAATGTGGTCAAGGTTGCCAGTTTGGTGAAGGAGGGACAGAAGCTGGGTGGCGTGGATATTATCCGACCGAGGTGGCTGCAGGATTGTCTTTCACAATCACAAAAAGACGACTGCCTCCTCCTGCCGTATGAAGAACGGCATATTCTGCACGCCACTCAGGCTTTGAAGACTGCCGCTATCCAAAATACGGACATGTACGGTGACAGTTATGCTCGGGACATCAGTGTCGATGAGCTCCGGGAAGTCTTCAAAGAGGTGCCGAAGAAGGAGCCGGACGCAGAGCCGTTTAACAAGGCACACTTCCTGGAGCAGCTGGAGGAGCGGGGCCACGGCGTGGGTGAGATGAAGGGGGCGATGTTCCACCGCTGCCTGGTGCACCTGCACGACGCGAATGATGCTGGAGAAGACGACAACAAAGTCCTAAGGCTAAGAAACTTTCTTCGATTTGGCGGGGCTCGGTTGACGCCTGATCTAGAGGATGAACAAGCGACGCACATTGTGGTTGTGGGGGATGGAGACCAGCGAAGACAGGCAGCGGAAGACCTGAGAAAGGAAGTCAGCTCAAGGCGCAAGATCCCCCACATCGTCACTGGCGACTGGGTTGAGGACTGCTGGAGAGAGAAGACTTTAGTTGATGAGGAGAAGTACACGCGGATGTAATGGGGGGTTGGCTCAAGGCATGCATTTCAAACCATGATAAGACTCGGATACCCAGAATAAAATGACATTATATTCAACTCCAGCACCCCAAGATTCCCTTCTAAAATGCCATGTCCGGTGCCAAGAAACTCACCAAAAAGAGTCCAGCACGCACTCTTCTTTCATCTACCGTCTCTTATTTCCCGATGGTCAAGAACAAGCGGTCACCAACATCGCCCACGCCAGGCTTCAGCATGCCGTTGGGCGTCAGCTCCGCGTCGACGCCCGCGATCCAGATCTCGGTGGCGTCGGCCCACTCGCCCGCGGCGCGCTTCACGCCCTCCGTGGCGCCGATGACGGACATGACGATGATGCGCTGTACGCCCCACTCGCGGAGCGTCTGGATGGCGGCGGCGCAGGTGCCGCCGGTGGCGATGACGGGGTCGAGGATGATGGCGAGCGAGCTGACGTCCGGGTTGGAGCCGTCGGCGGAGATGTGGTTGGGGAGGTTGTTGTAGTACTCGACGGGCTCGAGGGTGGAGGGCTCGCGGTAGAGGCCGAGGTGGTGGACGGGGACGGGGCCTGGGAGGATCGTCTGGACGGCTACGCGCGGGGTTTGGTGGTCAGTTTAGCTTGGTATCTTCTGCGATGGGTGCGGGAGAAGGAGTGTACTACATACCGTCGACCATGCCGAGACCTGAGCGGAGAATTGGGACGAGGCAGAGGCGGGAGGGGGAGATTTCGGTCGAGGTGAACTCGAAGCCTAGCGGTGTCGCATCCTGGAGGGGTAATCAGCACTGCACCTGGTGATTCTGGGACCACGCCAGAAAGAGGGGGAACATACCTTTGGGCCATCTGTCGCCTTGGTGGAAGCAGCGAGGGCTTCCGTCGCTACGATCAGACCGATCTCGTGAACGAGCGTCTTCACCTCCTTCGCGGGGGTCGATTTGGATCGCAGCTGGGAGAGCTTCGCCCGCAGACAGGGGTGCTGGGAGACGTGCACGTTGGAAGGGAGCGACATGATCGATTTGGCTTTGTTCTTTCAATACTACCAAACGCAATAAACCCGAAGCAATCCTCGAGAACACGACACAGATAAGTTGAAGGGAAGGAAAGAACGAAGCCAAAGAAAAGGCCGACAGAAATAGACCGCCAGAAGCAAGTCTCAGAGGTTGGGAGAGACGGACTTACCTAAGGAACCTACCTACCTACCTCCCAATGGAAGGAGGGGTGTTCGCGCGCCGCCCGCCCCCGGGCTCGACGTCCGTCCCTTGTCCTCCTGATCAGCGCCGGTACCTTATGTGGGGCATCGTGCATGGATTCGAGGGGCAGCTTGGGGCTTGATAAGATAAGGTAAGCCCACGTTGGCGCCCGCCCGCCCGCGGCCAGCTGAGCTGGACTGGTTTCCCTCGCTCCTCACTGGAGGTAAACTCCGGCGTCCGGTGAGGCGTCGGAGGTCGCCGCCCTGCAGGCGCTGGCTGGCAGATAGAACACGATGCAGGGGGGGAAGGTTGGAGGGGCTGGAGGAGGAGGAAGCTCGATAGGAATCGTAAATATTAGAAACGTGTTCTTCTTGAGTTGATGTGCTCAATCTTTGTGGGATCATCTGAGGAGAGATGACATTTCCATCACTTCAAGACCGGATGGACCCCCAAATCCCAATGTTGATGTCACACCTCGGTGTACTCCGCGTTTTCGGTGAAGAGCACCCCACAGCGGCGCTCTGACCATCGGTGAGCACTCAGCACTATCAGTGGTCTCTGTCTGCCAGCCGCCCATGCCGACGTAGCCGTCCTACCCGCCATCAGGGCTCCAAAATTGTGACGTCCACGCAGCAACGTGCCAGCATTCCATCCACCCTAATTTGGCGCGACATTTTTTCCTCTCATTCTTTTCTCTTCTCTCGCCGAAATGCTCCTCTTGCTGATCACAAGTCTTTGCGAAGGCTGAAGACGAAAGCGACCCGCCGCGCGCAAACACGACGCGACGCAAGAACGGATAGACATCTCGAACCCCGGGCCGTCATGCATCGCTCCGAAGCGAATGTCACGCAGGATGGAAAACGGCAATACCCGCGAACTCACGCGCGCACATGACGCTGAGCGAGGACCGGGCCAGCTCTACAATGTGGCGGAGGAGGGGGAGGAGGTCAGCCCAGAGCGGAGGGGAACGTTTGGCAGGCCCTTGCTGATGGGCTCGACAAGCGACGACGATGCGCGGGATGAGGACGTCGAGTACGACGCGCCGGCGGGATATGGCAATCTCGACGAGCTCGTCGCGGACCCCGTGGGGCATAGTCCATCGGGAAGCCGCGCCGGCAAGCCCAGTCTCGAGCAGATACGGAGCGGGCAGCGGGCGAACGATATCGAGATGCAAGACGGCCACGCAGTACCCAACGGTTCGGCTGAGACTTCGCCACCGCTGTCAGAGGACAAGCCCGTGAAGAAGCACGTCTCCAAGCTCGCCACGGAGATTTATACCATCTCGTACCTCGTCTTCTTCGCCATCCTGGGCACGCTCGCGCGGCTCGGGTTGCAGGCGCTGACGACGTACCCCGATGCGCCGGTGTCCTTTGGCGTCCTCTGGGCCAACGTCGGCGGGAGCCTCGTCATGGGATTCTTGGCCGAGGACCGCAAGCTGTTCCGGCACGAATGGGGCACGCCCACCTACGACGAGCAGATCCGCAAAGCGCGCCGGGAGAGAGATGCTGGGGGGAACGCCGTGTCGGTGGACCTTGCGGCGGCGAAGAAGGCTCATCTGGCGACGAAAAAGACGATTCCGCTGTACATCGGCCTCGCGACGGGGTTCTGCGGGTCGTTCACATCCTTCTCGTCGTTCATACGGGACGTGTTCCTCGCCATGAGCAACGACCTGCCTGGCGCTGGTGGCGTGAGCCCCGTGCCGAGGAATGGCGGGTACTCCTTCATGGCCATGATGGCCGTGATCATCAGCACCGTCGGGCTATCTCTCTGCGGGCTCTTTGTGGGTGCCCATCTCGGCGCCGCGCTGGAGCCAATCACCCCTTCGATTTCATACTCGCTCGGCCGCAAGGTCTTTGACCGCGTCGCCGTGGTCCTGGGCTGGGGATGCTGGATCGGCGCCGTGCTGATGTCCATCTGGCCCCCTCACGACGCCTGGCGCGGGCAGGCGCTGTTCTCGCTCGTCTTTGCGCCGCTGGGGTGTCTGGGGCGGTTCTACATCAGTATGCTGCTCAACTCGCGCATCCCCGCGTTCCCGCTCGGGACGTTCGCGGTCAACATCAGCGGCGTCGCCGTGCTTGGCATGTGCTGGGATCTCGGGCACGCTGAGCTCGGGGGCCTGGTGGGTTGCCAGGTGTTGCAGGGCATCGAGGACGGGTTCTGCGGGTGCTTGACTACCGTGTCGACGTGGGTCGCTGAGCTCTCGGCGTTGAGGAGACGCCATGCGTACGTCTACGGTATGGCGAGCGTTGTGGTGGGCTTTGCGATCATGGTAATTATCATGGGGGGCATGAGGTGGACGGATGGGTTCGGGCCGTTAGTGTGTACCCACTGACACCTCCAAGACTGCACTTGCCGTGCTAGAGAATTAGATTGATTTAGACCTGCTGAGCGAAACTAGACTCGATACCAATGCTTAGAATCCATCATCACATCGTCTTCACCCACGACCCTCACGCCTTGTACACTCTTCGCAGCGCATTAACAAGCTCGATCTTGCCCCAGACCGTGTCCTTGTCCCCGCCAAAGCTGCCATCCATGATCCCGCCCGGCAGCCCCGCAGTCGTGAATTCCACCATCTCCGGCACCAGCCCAGCCGGGATGCCCTCCTGGGCGTAGAACCCCGCCAGCTGGTCCACCTCGATCGCAACGATGCCAACCTTCTTGCCCATAATCTCCTCGACCGCGTCCCGGACGTCCTCAGTGCTGTAGTGTCGGGGTCCATACAGCTCGAAGGCGTGAGTGCGCTGGGGCAGAGGGGTCGCGAGGTCGAGCAGGATGCGGGCGCAGGTTTCGCGGATATCGATGAGGCTGACCTATGACAGTCAAAATCATCGATCATGGAAGGTGCAGAAGGGGAAGAGGGATTACCGTCGGGACTTTATGGCTGACCGGTGTCAGCGGAGAGTACAGCACAGGCGGCTCAGCCTTGGCCGTCTCGAATGCCGCGGTCCAGTTCTCCGCGAAGTAGCCTGGCTTGATGATGGCCACCTCGGGCGCGGCGGTCTTCAGGATCCGGTCCGAGATGTGGTTGATCTTGAGGATGCCCTGGACACGTTGTCAGTCACATTTCACCCAAAAGTCCTTTGATATCTGAGATGCTCACGATGCCATGGTCGTTCTCTGCTCCCAGGGCAGAAAAGACCAACAGCCTCTTGACCGAGCCTGCTTTCTCAACGGCGTCTTTGACGTTCTTTGCTGCGTTGGTGGCGAATTCGACCAGGTCCACGTCGCCGGAGTGATATGGAGGCGGAGGGATGTAGAACACGGCGTCGGAGCCGGTGAAGTCCAAGGGGCTGGCGGACACGTCGCCTTGGACTGCGGCGAAGTTCGGACTGGCGGTGAACTCGGGAGGTGCCTTGCTCGGGTCGCGATAGATCCCGCGAACACTGGGCTTGGAAGAATCATTGATGAGGGTCCTGATGGTCTCTCTCCCGGCCTGAGTCGAGGCGGGGACAACGGTGATGGTGTAAGTCATGGTGAGTTTGATGTTTCAGGCTTTTGTTGTGTGCGTTTTGTTGTTTAATTAGGACTTCAAACATCGTGAACGCCAGATCACTTATATACATCAGATTTCTCGTCGTCTCAAATTCTGCATGAAGACATCGTGATGTCTGTTTGTAAGCCCCGGGTCCCGCGGCGTGCGAAGTCCGCTGCGGTGGTCGTGCCGGAGCGCAAACTCCGCTGCTCGGCCCCACTCGGTATTGCTCCGGCTCCGCGAAAGGAGATCGTGGCGGTAGTCAAGTTTGACCGTCGGTCTGCATCGATTCGTCCGAGCGGCCGCTCTATGCTATGAACTGGGTCGAATGGGGTCCTGGGGTACATGTAGAATCACAGATGCTGTTTTAGTAACATCTGCTTCAACCCCATTGCATTTAGATGCTTGCAATAGTTCAAGTCGGGGGACATGCAAAGCCTCGCGCCAGGATGGGGGACAGCTCAACTAGCGCTGGAAGATCTTCCCCCGTTTGTCTCAAAGACAAGAATTAACTCAAGATTTGGGAAGTCATTCACATTGGAGACAAAAGCTCAAACGAGGAAATGGCTTTCACTGGAACTGGGTGAAGAAATTCCACGTCTCGCTCGCGATCCAGTTGTGACCGTTCGCGCATTAATGTTCCGCAACGTGCTGCCATCGTCTTTGTCGTCATCGTTGCTGTTGTCGCTGCCTCAAATGTCGATGTCGCTTCTACTATCGCCGTCAGTTCTGCTGTCGTCGTCCGCTATCGTCATCACCTCTGTTATCGCCGCTGTCATTACTATCCGTCGCCCGCATGGCAAAAGCTCGGTGAAACTGGGCAGATCTCGATGCTAACAATAGTATTGACTGGCTATGCCTACGGAAGAGGGAACTGTGGTACCGGTGCTACTGTTCAAATCACGATCGCAGGAGTCTTCAAGTCCAACACGGCCTCTTTGGAAATATTCTCCCCGCCAGCAGCCTCCGTTCGCTCTCCTCCCATTTCCTCGTCGTCCAGCTTCGTGTCGTCCAGCATCTCCGGATTGATCACCCTAGAACCCTTCGGAATAAATGTGGCAAGCAGGATGACGACGAAGATGACAGTAAACTGCACGCCGGCAGTGTAAGTAAGGGCTGTACTAACTTCCCCCAATCTGTTGTAGATTGCATCGATATACCGCCCCAGGAACGTGTTGGCAATGGCGTAAGTTACGATATAGAACGAGTATAGGAATGCCATGATAGATCCCAAGGGCGATACGTTTTGCTCCTTGCTCTCGAGGCGAGCCAGTGAGGCCTGGATGTATGCCATAAGCGAGACGTCGCCAGCAGCCCAACCGAAGCTAATGGGAAGGAACGTAGCGGCAACGATCCATGCCTGACCGACTTGTCTTGGTGGAGGATTCCAGTACGGGATGTACCAGACAATGAGCAACAGCAGAGCATCCAACCGAAGCCAGGGGATGGGAGTTTTGATCACGTTGGTAAACAAAAAGACGAACAGCGCACCCAGCAGCTCTCCAAAGTTTGATCCGCCGACCATGATCTGCGACCAAGCTGACTCGTCGAGGTATCGCCGGGCAACCTGCGGCGCGATGCCGTTCTCGAGGTATCTGTGGGCGTACAGCGCGACGCCGTACGCAGGCAGGAGCCAGACGAAGCGACGGGAGCTGAAAATGATCTTCACGCCGACCCAGAGGGACTCGAAAAAGAGGAGGCAGTCCTTGCCGATGGCGACAAAGTAGTTGGAGCTTCGAGTCTCGACGCGGGCGAGTGCGTTGCGTTCTTCGCTGGCGTCGACGACAAAAAACCAGAGGATCGCAGCAAGGGCGAAGCAAATTGGCGTTATGACAAAGGAGCGATTATTCCCGAGATTTGGAATCAATACCAGGGCAGTGACGAAGGCGCCGGTCGTACCTGCGACTTCGTAGAATATGTGCACCGTGGCGTCCATCTGGCGGAGCTTCTGGACGTTGCCGCCGACAATGTCTCGCGGGATGACGCGGCGGATGAGCTCGATCATGCCGTAGGTGATGCCTGCCATGGCGTAGATGGGGATGATGGTATCATTCGGGTAGCTGCCGTAGTATGGCCAATAGTCTTCCGGGTGCTCCTTTCGAAATTCGGAAGGGATGAACGTTCCCCCCGTAGCGGCGTCGAGGATGAGCAGGATGGCCGTCAACAATCCAAACAGCAGGATGGCTGCCGAAAGGACGTTCTTGGTTCTGTAGTGCTTGATGAGGGGTCCGATAAGGATGGATCCGACGCACTGCGTGGCCTGGTTCAGCCCTTGGATCAGGCCCAATCGCTCAAAGGTTCGTGACGGGGTGCCCCCAGTGGTACTCTCGTAATCGTATCTGTTGGTGACTAGGGCAGTGATGGATCCGTTGAACGCCTCCAAGCCGAATTTATACAGCATGATGCCGCAGATGTAGAAGAAAATCGCCTTTCGCTCTTGGGGTGTAAAGGACCCGAGCCTCTCGCGAAACCCGCGGAAGACCATAATGGACAAAAGCGATGACGACGACGACGACGGTCGAGGGCGATGGTGACGACAGGTAGCAGTGATGAATGTCAACAGATCGAGGACGCGGCAAGGGAGGGTTTGGCCGGGCGTTGATTGTCAAGGACTGCGCACAGGATGGAAAGTAGGAAAGGCGTGACACATTCTTATTTTCGCCGAAGCTGCCTTTTTGGAAACCAGCAGGGTGGTTTGGCTTTTCCGGCTAGGCACGCACGACAAAGCTGTACCCAATGCTGGAACCGAATGTCTCCATTTCTTGAATATCGAATTCGCAACAGTCGGCATTTCTCTACTGGCCGTTCAGTAGCGTTCATCACTCACGGTTTCTTGGCGCCCGAACTTGGCCAAGATTCACCATCGTTCAATCCCCTCATGTCGCCAAGAATCGGGCGGCCTCTTCGTCTCAAGATGTGATGGTTGTTGAGCATGGATGGATGTGAAAAGAACCTCGTTGGCCACTTGAAAGTTTCGCTTCAGCAACGTGCGCGTGCAACTGCCTCACAAGGTTATCGACGTGGCTCGAGAGGCTTTTGGATCAACCAACATAGATGATGTTTTTCAGGCCGCTGTTTGGGGCTTGATTCTAGATCCATGGGTCTTCTTCAGAGAAGCAGACGAAGACAGCAGACGACGATGGTAGACGACGAGAGCGAGCGGCGATGGCCATTAATCGATGACGACGACAGCAGAGGCGTCAGTAGAGGACAACGACAATGACACAACACCCGAAAAAATCCAAAAGCCATGTGGTCAAACGGTTGGATGGTAGCTTCTCAAGTACTCTGGGGATTTGCGCCATTTTGCCAAATGCCAAGCCACGCCAGAAGCATAAGAAGCAGCCATCTCGCCCTCGCCCGGCTTGCCAAGAGCACAGCATTCGCCAAGACACTGGACCGCCTTCATATCGCTCAGCAAACGACCGGGATGGAGATACTGCCGATATCATCATACTACCGAACGAGCATTGGAGCGTCAACACAGCCTCCTTAGATTAACACCCAATCAGTCAATCCAATCTACGATCGTGATCGTCAACGTCTTGATGCACAACCTCCGTACCCCAGGCTACGACCGACATCCACACCAGGAACGCAATTATCGAACGTGGAGGAGGAATGGCACCGAGAACCATTAGCTTTTGAAGCTTTTAATCGAGGGAATATCCTTGGCAATGATTGGAGTGCGAGGCTGACGGTTCCGAAGCTGCTGGGCATTTGCAGGGAATGATCCGGATGACTTGGACTTGGTAATCAGACGCATTTTCCTTCAAAGCTTCGCACGAGGTTATAGCAATGATCTTAAGTATGGAGGAGTCTGACGGTGCGATTAGTCTTCTACCATAACAACTCCATTCGCCATTCTTTCGCAGACGGAATCCCAAGCACAACAACATGTTCCTCCATTCCATCATCCCCAACTACGTATAGTTTCGTCATGCCAGAGACCTTCTAGACACCTTCCGATATCATAAACTTCGCATTCCAGCACTCTTAATATCTGCAGGCCATGATACATCAAGGCGCCACGAGCATTCGAAGTCCCGATCGACGTCTCTGTGTAGCTGTACGGGGAGTGTAGCGCAGACCGAGCTGATTCAGGTAGATGATGAGGTCTTCCTTAGTCTTGACGTGCTCTGGGAGGTTGAAGTTTCGGTGTCGTGGGGCCGCATCGACGGAATCCTCGTTCTTGGTAAGCAAGTCACCGCGTCTTCTCATCTCCTCCTTGACTGCGTGATACAGGTGGGCTCGCCACTTTCTCTCCTCCTTCTTCCGACGAACGGGCTGAGAGACCCCGGACGAGCCGCTTTCATCCCCATCGGCGTCGTAGTACGCGTCCTCCTGCTCTTGGCGCGCAGCCATCCACCACTGCTCTTGCGACGTCGAAGCCTGACGGCGCTCGCGCTCCTAGCGCCGGCGGTGGGATTGCTCATCGCGATGGTAGCGCTTTTCGGTGAGGAACTGTGTCCACGCCTCAGTCGCGGAGGTGAGAGTGTTCTGGTAGTCTCTGAAAAGAATCGCTGTGGGGTGGGAGGCCGGAAAGGAAGGAGCAGGGGAGGCGACGAAGTTGTGGAAGAGGGCGAGTCGGATTTCGTGGATGCGGAGATTGAGTGTTCCTCGAATCATGGCCAGTTCAACCTCTCGGGAGGACTGAAAAGAGAAAGGCTGTCAGCAATGAGATTAGAGACGCGATGGGTTAGTGTGCCACTGAAAGGAGGGGGAGAAAGGAGAGAAAGTGAGGCCAAAGGAGAAAATCCAACGCACTGCATTGTCAGGAACCTTGTATCCCTCCTTTTGGTACGACCGCTGGAAAACTTCGATTTGACAATGAAGGGCTACGGCGTCGTCGTATGTGAAAGGCTCGGCATCGACCGCGGCTTTGTTGGCGGGGCCCGAAAGGCGCTGATCCGACGAAGAAGATGGGAGAATAAGAGCCTCAACGGGTTTGAGATGGTTGGCATCCCCCATCTTGACTTTTAGCGGAGAGATCGAGGTTTGGAGAGAAGTGGTGTTGGTTGCTTGCGTCCCTCGCTGGCCGTCAACCGTTGTCGTGGCTGAGGAAGGCGCTCAGCCCTGGTGCTGCTGCATTTGGAAAGGAAGTCAATTTTGCCCCACTGGTTCCCTCAAGCTCCAATGGAATGCAGAAGCCTTCGCACCACCATGAGCTGCGATCAGTGTACCGGGCAGCCAGTGTCGACGGTGCATTCGCATTGTGGTCATAGTATGTGGGGCCACACCGGACAAGCTGGCGGCTGGAGAAGCCGGCCTGGGCTGACATGCAGTCCTTGGTTTCACATAGCAGGTCACCGTTGCGGCCATACCTTCTTGACTTCCATCTGCCTCTGATGGAGAGATCCACGAGGGCCACAGTGGACCACATAGAAAACTCTGCAGGTAAACCTCTATAGTCAAATCATAGATATATGAAGGAGTTGCGAGTTGCCAGGGGCGGCGTCTTTTTCTCGTAACACCACAGCCAAAGTTTGTCTTTCCTTTAAGGTAACGATGGCGAGTTTCAACTTTTTCAGCCGCTCCAAGGGTGGTTCCAAGAGTGGTTCCAAGAGCAGCTCCAGGAGCGTTCCCAGACTCAGCGCATTTGTCCGGTCGAAGGAGGCTTTTATCCACATGTTTGTTCGCGAGCATGCGAACTGGTACGTTGCACTGGACGGCATCATTCACCTCAACATCTAGCTCCCACTCCCTGTCGTCCTCCAGTCCCCCACCTCTTTCGGCTTCCTATCTTTATGAGCCGCAAAAGCACCTGTCTGTATTTTGCAAAAGCAGCAGACATACCATCTTATTCGAATAGCGCCGGGAGGCGCAGTGAACATATAGACGGCATTTCTTTCGTCCTTACTGTTTTGCTGACTTTTCAAAACCCCAGCGCCTTATTTCCCGCTCCCCCTCCCCCTGCCTACTACAACCCGCCGGCTTCCACTGACACGGATCTCCCTATCTACACGGTAAGTATTGATGTCGTTTTGCCGCCTTCACTCTCGCTAATGCACCCGAAGACCCAGGAATGCGAGAAAATTGCAGTCCTAACGGAGTTCGCTTTGCGCACAGCAAAGGCCAAGCACCAGTTCTCCAAGGACAGAGCCCACATGTGGCACGAGATCATTGCGCGAATTGCGAAGGAGATTTTTGATGATTTGCAGTTGCTGCAGCAGTGTGAATCCACGGATTCTTGGGAAGCTGCCGTCGAGCAGACAGGAGCTCTCTTGTCTGACAAGCCTTTTAGAGAAGAGAATCTGTATGAGGAATTCGAGGCGATCCTGCGCTACTTGGACACCATGCGACGTGGTGCGAGCAAGGAGTAAGGGAGGGCTACATCAAAAAGATACCTCAGACAGGTTAGGAGATAACCAGATCTTTATCGCAGATCGGAACGCCAATTGAGGCGCGGCGGTAGCATTAAAGCTCTTTGACAGTTAGGCAGGCAATATCAGAGCTCCACTCGGCAGCCCTACCACCTCACATAGGTGCCTGCCTTCCCCATCGAGCGTTCTACCTACTTATACAGTTTCCGTCCCATCTCTTTCAACCAGTTCAACAGCGACGGCGTGACCCAGTTGGTAATCATCTAGCTTCAAACAAATTCCTCGGATGGATTCCTGGTTATCCTAGAGGGGCGCTAAGTTCGAATCTCGTCACGCGATTTTCTTACAAGAAAAGGGCCTAGAGGTGGGGACGCGTGTCCCATCTTTTGCTTTTGCTTCTGCCCTCTGAATTTTGATATTAGATTCTAATGCAGTCTCCTTTTTATGCCCCTGTTGAATGTTTACCTTCGCATGAGATCGTTCTCATTACTTTGATGCTAAATCTATGGAATGGTCGACAGTGATGAGAGCGTGTTGAAGCAGCTATTATTCATGACATGGAAGCCTCAGGAAATGCTGGTGCAATTTTGTGGTTGTTCACTTAAGGCTCACTGGTCAGTCACGTTCACCTTCGCCTTTCATGGAAAAGAAAGAAAAGCCAGGTACTGGCACTTACGACTTTCCATGTTTTGCTACCTTACCTTTAGCTCCCGGACACCTGCTTGCCCTGCTGAATTCCTGGCCCCACTTGGGTTGCGGCCATTTTAAATCTCTCACCTCGACTGCAACAACTCACCCAGCTTTCTGTTAACACACCACACCAGCAGAAGGCAGATTTGCCTTCTTTCACAAAATTGTGCTACAATCAGGATTCCTTCTTTCACTTTTGATCAAAGGTAATGCGCATCATGCTGTAACTTTCCTTTTCGGCCGCTCTGACATTTCTTCGACGCGCAGCACTTGCCAACATGGAGTCCGTTGAGACCTGCGATTCGTCGCGCAAGACCCAGAAGAAAACGGCCGAGAAGCTTCCCGGAGCTGTGATGGCAAGTGCACCAACCCCAACCGCAGATCTCATTCGTGGCAATCAGTACTAATGCCTTTCCCTCACTTACAGTCGCCTGATCTCACCAGCGATGTCATGGCTGACCAGATGTCCAAATCGGCGCCTGCTTGTGACGACACCAATGGAAACGCCGAGCTCAGCGCCAACCGCAATGGCAGCACCTCTGGCTACAAGAATCCCGACGATCATCGAAGCATGGACAAGCTTGCGGAGAAGGAGCTTGCCAACGGCAAGCCCAAGGGAACGTACGGCACCTACGAGATCGGCCGGGATGGAACCCTGGTTTCCAAGATGATGACCCGCAGCGAGTTCCCCCGTCGCGAGGACCTTCCCCCGACGGCTCCCTGGGCCTCCAAGAACCGGGGCAATAATGCCAAGGACAAGTCTGAGAAGGATATGCCCGTCACTAGACCTGTTGAGGAGCAGTCGCAGCCCATGAACAAGCAGGAGAGCGCTTGAAGATCATCAACGTCCGACATTTCAATCAGCAGGTTCGAGGCTTGCAAGTTTGCATGGTAAAGTTCTGGGGTAGCTTGAGAGACTACTCGGCAGGGGTAGACGATGAGTCTGGACAATCGCAATAGAGTAGCATCCCGTCATGCAGCATCAATTCATCACCCGTTCTTTTCGTACTGTTCCTTCCGCTGCTGACTCCTCGAGTGCCGCTTCTTGATAAAACCACCAGAGGCGCCAGGCGCCAAATCGCGACTTCTCGCTCTGATTCCCTTTTTGAAGAACGGTCCTTCCCTGAGCGGGCCACAAGCAGCACACTGGTTCAAGCTGCCGATCGACAAGCGTACCTTCCGGAATCAAGTCAACTGCGATTGCCATATTCTTCTGTCTTTGGCGTCCGCCCCTCCTCTACCTGGCGTCCGCCCTTCCTCCTGTCGCCCCTGTCGTCCTTGTCGTCCGTCTCTCCTCTGCCAGGGTTTTCCAGCCAGCCATAAATGCTACCCCGTCCATCTTTAAGCCTTCCGACTGGAACCGCCGTCGTTCGAACCACATCTCTCTGTTCATCAACATCATCAGAAGTATCGCCAGCACGCACGAAGGATTTGCAGGTTGCATCAATACGCACTTCAAGCAATCAAGCAAGGTTCGATCCTTTTTCATCTTCCCACATTCGCTAATATCCACCCAGTCAAAATGGAGCGAACTCCCATGACTGCCGCACCCAACAGCTCCAGGAAGAGAGCGCGATCTCTGTCCTACTCCGAGGTACCCCACAAGCGCCAGAAGCTCAGGCAAAGTGGGAAAAGCGAAAGGGAAGATCATGTCGTCAGAGCCGGGTGCTGCAAGAAGTCTGCTTCCGACAGCGAGACGTCCCAGCGGCGCTGGAGGCGAGTCCACCCAGTCAGGCGGAGACAAACCCCTCTCGTCTCTGTGGCCAACCCCGTGCCAGCGCAGCATCTAACGCCTCTGGCCGAAGACTCCGATGAGGAGATTTTGCTTCAAAGGTGGCACCAATGTTTCAAAATGCAGCACGAAGCTCTCATCGCTGCTACTGTTGCTTCACCAATGAACACCTCCAACCCCGACGAGAATTCCACCGATGATGACCGGGACACGCATGACAACGACTTGATACCGTTACGCTATCGTAGCGGACGAGGTGCATGCGGCTCAATGTATAATTATGGTCTCAAACCATGGTACGATCTTGTGACTGAAGCCCAGCTCAGCGAACAAATGGAGAGGTTGAATTTGGGAAGACGCGGTCCTGGGTCAACTGCAAGGCCATCCAGTGCGAGCAGTCGTTCAAAAATAGTACCTTCGAATCGTTTCTGAGAAAACTATCATTTATTGGAGGGATCCATTGGAACGGAACTGAGATTCAAAAGCTTGGGGCCGCGATTTCCGCGCCACTCCATCATGAATCAAGGGGAGGGCCTGGCTGGAAGCGAGAAATGAATGCGTTAATTGTTACCAATAGCGGTCTTGAGGTTTCATAAGATTTGAGAGACGTACAGACTTTATTCCTGTGTTGTTTCATGATTTTGGTGAGGCTGGAACCGCTCTCGGGATAGCGGCTGTCGAGATTTTGGTGTGATGCGATGAGGATGACTTCGATATCTGGTCCTAGGAACAGAACAATTGCTTTTGGTGCTGTATAGAGGGATAGCTGACTCTAGCAACTTGCGCCCTCTTCATATACGATATACGTAAGCTGTAGAGGTTTCTCTATGAGCTGTCCTGGGCCTCGTTGTCTCCGTCAGGTCAGGGTCATCGGACCGTCCAAGAGGTGTGCCCGCAGGCAGTAGCACGCTCGAAAGCACAAATCAAAAGTCAAAAGCAGGGGGTAAAGGAAGATTGTTCTCTATTAATGCCAAGCTTGTATCTTTATTCACCTCAAAAACCATGTTCCCACCCACAAAGCCAGTCCTTTCACGGTTGTTTTTCAAAGCTCATTGGCCATTCTTCTCTCTCATTCCAGAACGGACACGCTCGATCTTTGCAGCAATATCCTCAAGAGCCAGGAACGTGTCCATTTGCAGAGAGGGGGCATCATACATTGGGTTCTCGCGGTCCAAGGTCTGTGTGGGGAAAGTCAGCATCTCCCGTTTGGATCATGGCGCAAGCTTGACCTTACCAGCTTCAGTGTGCCGGGGTGGGCTGGCACTCTGCTTCTCTTACGCGGACCACCCGCGTCGAAGATCAAGCCCTTCGTGGACGCCATGAGCTCGTTGATGCTGTCGCCGATCTTGCGGGTCTCGAGATCGTCGGGGTGGGAAGAGCGCAGGGCGTTGAAGCGAGTCGAGATGCGGGTGAGCTGGGCCTGGAGCTTGGCCTCGTCTTCGAGGCGTTTGATGAATTCGTTCATATCCTGTCGGATGGTTAGTAATTGGACGACAACAGATAAGGTGGGATTGAATGAGTGAGCTCACTTTCTCGCCGCCCATGATGACGCGCAGCTTCCGGCCCTTGTCGTCGGTGGAGACCTTTTCCTTCACGAGGTTGGACATGCCGAGGTTGGCGGAGAGCTTGTTGACGGCGCTATAATTCGTGACGTCGAGGGTAATCTTCTCGGGGGTGGAATCGGGGTCGGTGTCGGCGCCGTCTAGGGAGGAGGAGGGGTTGGTGGGGACGAGGCTGCGGTTCTTTTGCTTCTTCAGGCGGTCGCGCTGGTTTTTACCCATGTTCTTTTTCTTGGAAGCCATTGTGGTTGAGGGATGGGATGAGACTCGGATAAGATGCAATCGCGGGTGGGATGAGAGGCGATGGGGTGGCGCGTTGGGAGGAGGTAAGGATGTCGTGGGTGACGTCCGTTTGCGCGGATGGGGTGGTGGTTGGTGACGACGGTGACCGCTTATGAGGGCCTGGTGCTGGGTCAGGCAGCCGCAGTGTCCATCTCATGTCTTGATGCAACTAGAAAACACGCAAGCGTATGCCTGATGCCGATGGAGTGAGAACCTTTTGGTCATTTTCAAAGATGGCCCGCCCCTTTTTGTTGCCAGCCTGGTTCGTCCTCGAAGGGCCTGTTTGCTGCTGTGGCAACGTCGGGTCGGAGGCAGCTCCGTTTGTCGACGCGGGTAGCTGCATGACTGCCTGGGTACTCCTTGGCGCGATCTAGTCGAACAGGTGTCAGGTTGTCTTATTCCAGGGAGATTCAGCCTTTCGCAGATTTCCCAAGATACCTGGAAATACAAGCAGGCACATCACGTAGTAATTCTTGATGACAATATTCAGGTGGCATTTATTGTGATTCATTCAGCAAAGTCCACCGTCGCCCATGTCTCTGTTGTCCATATCTCTCTGGTCCATGTCCATCGGCGACATTAGCACCCATCACTGCCCCTGAATACTTGTGGGCCCGGCCTCCTATCCGAACAACAACGCTAGCGACGAGATTGCTCAAGAAACCGAGCAATTTCCTTCTCCAGGCCATCGACCTGAGCCTCGATCACGGCGCACTTAAACTTGAGATCATGGGGTTCCTTCATTACGGACGTAAGCTCCATTACGAATTTGTCCACGGTCTGGGTGAGTTCGTCTAAATTGCGCATGTAGGAGTCCTACCATTGAAGTCAGCAATGAAACCAAGCTGAATAAGTCCGCATCATATGTGCCCCGATCAAGGTGCCTCTCGTCCGTGCTGCAGTCGCCCTTAGACTACGATGAACGTGATTTAGCGCCGCGAGATAGCTCCGGGATAGCGTCAACTCGTTGTGGTACCCTACCATCGCGACCTTGCGGCTGCGATGGTTCAGATTACAGTGACCTCACCGGGGCGTAAGACGGCGGGTTTCTCCTGCGGCAGCGAGAGATTTGCCGCGGAAAGCCGCAACGCGTCACAGTGTAGCACAGGCCTGTAACGTTCCCACGATGCGATGATTTGGTACGGACTTGAAGCGGAGAATGGCAGTCAAATGTGAATGAAAAATGAACTTACCATGTCGGTCATCGAAGAGACCTCAGTCTTGTCGCTGACGCCGGTAGGTTTGTCGGCAGTGCCCATCTTCGATGAGAACGTCATCAGTACGGTTGCGATGGATTTGCGAAACAGCGAAGGTCAGGCGGAGTGTGAAAAAGGAAGGTTTGAATGTGAGCAAAGTTGGTAGATGGGAAGATAGAGTGGTTTCGAAGTAAGGATAGCTCTTGGAGGAGAATTGTGACAGAAAATACTAGAAGGAGGATAGGTGCTGGATCAGAAGGAAGGGATGGGGAAAAGACGGAAGAGTCAACCGAAGGAGGTCAAATGCTTACTGTTGCAGTTGTCGGGATGCGATCAAAGCTGGTGTTCTTCTTTCCCACAGTAAATAACCTGCGAGGGCTTTGGACATGCGAGAAAACTTTGGCTAAGGTAGAGAGTCGCTGTTGCGGCCGAATGAAGCAGACTGGGCTCACTTCGAGGGGAGCTGTAGAGACGAAGGTAGGGCTTCGCAAATTTTATGGCAGCAAAATTCCGAAAGGATTGTTTGGTTGCAGTGGCAAAGTTTGACTGCCTGAGGTCGAGGTGAAGTCCAGAAGCTGAGATCAAAGGAAGGTGCAATTCTAAAAGCCGATGGTCTGATGCTTTCCTGCATCGGGCAGTCTCCCGCCGGCGCGTCGCTCGCAAATGGGTATCTCTAAACTTCCACCACGTGACGTCAGAACAACAACACAAATCTCTCATTGAGAGGTGTGTGTACTGGACTCGAAGGGCTTTCAGCGCAGTTGTCAGGTCAATATTCAGTAATCCTTGCTGGAATCAAGATGCTGGCATCCCATCATCGGGTCGGTGCCTTTTCCTTCCACTGCCTCAGATCCGACCAGCCACTTACCACCATGAATCGATGGTCGAGTTGAGTATCACAAAGCATTTCCTTTGCGGCAGGAATCGCAGACTCCACACAACACCAAGCCGCTTTGGCGGTGACGTAGACACAAATTCTGTACCATGCCCATGCTAGCCTCATTTATCACGCGCAAATCGAAGAACTCATCACCCGCGAAAACCCTGCGCCACAAGAAAGGTGTGATGGCATTTAAAAATGTGTTGAATTATTCTACCTACCGAACCGACTGGAAATACCTGTTGACCTCCCCGCAAACCTCCACAATAGTTATTCTTGATGTCTGTACCGTCTGGAGTTTCGAATCGGAAACGAGTCCGCGGAGAGAAAACCTGTCTTCATCCAGTCAGTTGAGAGAACACAACTGAGTAAGTCTGCAAATGCTATGCTTGAGCGGCTGCTTGCCCGCGTCCTCCGAACCGGCCGGAGGTGAAAGCCCCCGCCACGTACCCTCCCCGGTAAGACCATCAGCGTATTCACTCCTCTCACAGGTGCCAACCCGATCGAGGCGAGGCTCAACTTCCCCTTCCGGACCGCTGGGGGTATCCAGAAGAAGTCGTCAGATTCGGAGGAAAACGCCCACCGCGTCAAAGGCAGCCTCGTACTCCCACCAGACTCGAAAGAAGGAGTTTGTACAAGGTGTACCTGTCCGTCCCAAAGAGGAGCGCGAATCTGAGACAGGCGAGAAGATCCCGTTCAAATTTTGCGTCCGTCTCTGGTCGTTGGCTGGACAGGTCCGTTTCGCCAGCGCGGTCGCACAGGCGGGCTCAAAGCCAAGAAAGCAAAGAAATGTGGATGAAATGGACTTACCAGCGATGGATGAGTGAGGAGGAGGAAGTGTTGTCGTTTGTCGGCGTGTGTGTGTGTGGCTCGAAGGTTGAAGACGGAAGGAAGGTGAAGCCTGGTGGAGGAAGAAAAGGAAAAGTGAAAGTCAGCGACGACAGAAAAGAAAAGAATATGTAGGAGAAGAAGAGTTGCGACCAAAGTGAGCGAGAGAAGAGGTGCTTTAAAAAGAAAGTAGAAGTGGGGCTAGGTGTGAAGCCGCTCAGGGCTGGGGTCGACGAGGTGGTCACCGCATCTTTCCCAAGATGGAAAGAACGAAAGACTGAAGTGGCCCAGAAAAGAGAAATCGAGGAAAGCCTGTGATTGCTGGCGCAGAGTAAGATGGAAGTGAAAAGAACGAGGAAGGACAAAGGCCAACAGTTTGGCCAAGGGGTAATGAAGTGACCGTTGAAGGGCTTAAAGAGTGAGGAGGAAAAAAGTAAAGTCAGAGGTGGAAAACAGAAAACAGATTTATGGGTGCAAAATTCCGAAAAGATCGGTCACCATAGAGAAACTCGAGCGCTTGAGGTTGAGGTGAAGAAAGGAATTTGGCGTAGAAGTTCAAGGAAGGAGCCGTCTTCAGAGATGGAAGGTTTGGGGTCTTCACGGCAGCGGCTAAGGTAGGCAGTCTCACGTCGGGCCGTCGCCATCAAGTGGAATCACCATCTCACAGCCTTCAGCATGTTGCTCCAGGAACATACACCACCAGTATTGCTCTCATTTGCTAAGTGTGTGTGTGTGTGTGTGTGTACATGAAAAGCCGTCAGCGCAGACTCGGAGATCGTTTTAGTGCCACTTTGCGGTTGGTTCCATCGCAGTGCGGGCTTAATCTCACCAGACCCTGTGCCTCAGCCTCCATCTGCCTCAATTCAGCTACAATCGCTCTCGCTTCACCTCTTTCAGCCCTCTCAAGAGCTCTTGTGATATTGACTTCTGATTCCAAGTGAACAAAATTTCAGCTGTCCAATAATGCTGCAATCTTTTAAAAAAGGATGAGGAGTGCCATTTTGTATGTTGTCATTGAAAATTACTATGTAGAATTGAAGGCTGTGTAGCGTGGTCAAAATAAGTGATCGGAATGAAAATTCCAGCAATGTTCTGAATGATCTAGTGATGTGTTTGGGTGCTGCTTAGACCAGTCAAACTTCTGCAGCCTTTGACCGCCATTCCCTTTCAGAAATTCCTTATCTATTCCACCATCACTTCTCTCATCCTCTCACTTCATTACCACCCACCCCAAACAACACCATCACCACACCCAAGACACCGCCAAAATGCCCAAGAAGCACAAGCCAGGAAAGAACCAACGCCTTCGTGAGAAGAAGAGGAAGGCAAGAGCGACCAAGGCTCTTCTGTCCGGTGTGCCTGCCACCACTGAGCCCGGCTCCGTCTACCCCGCCGAGCCCGCCGAGCCTCTCGCCGGCCTAACCAAGGCCAACCGCGTCAGGGTACTGTACCACATCTCACTCATCACACTGCCAATGTATCTAAAACCCTATCTAACTAATTATGTTACAGGTCAAGCGAAACGTCCGGAAGTTCACCCGCCGCCAGCTCAACGAGCTCGACATCAGAACCCAGGTCCAGACCGTCGTCATGAAGAACGAGATGGACCAGGCTATCAGCGAGAACAAGGACTGGCGTCTCCGCGTTGAGACAGTCAACGCCGGCTTCCAGGAGAATCAGCGAATCGGTTTGAGACTGGGCTTGGAGAACATGGAGCGAGTGGCCAGGGGACACAACGCTCTTCAAGAGCACGTCGCGCGAGAGGGCTATCAGGCGACCGCGAAGATGGGAATCGTGGACGCCAAGCTGGAGCTTGTCGATGAAAACGTCGCAGAGCTGCGCGAGCAAGCCGAGGCCGTTCGCCGGGAGAACGAGGCGCTCCGCGAGAAGAACGCCAAGTTGGAGACGGATCTGGAGGAGGTGCTCGGCGCCGTCTCGGCGCTTCAGTCCGAGGTCCAGCAGCTCCGCGACCGCGGTTCCGATGGCAAGGGCGGCAAGCAGCAGGGCGGCGGCAACCAGGAGGGATGGAAGGGACGCTTGCGATCCCGCAAGAAGGCTTGATCTCGAGGCAGCCAAGGACGTGTTTCCTAAAGCAGACAAAGAGTGTTTCATAACGTGGTTTTGTCAAAGATGCAGGTGGGAGTGGGAATGAAAATACCTTGATTGCATGCATTGTTTTCGTCTTTGTCTTTGGACAGACACCGCATCAAAAAGAGGCTTGACTCGAACAATTCGCAAATGCAAGGCCCTTGCCATTTCTTCGTAATGGATCTACGGACAGTGGCGTGTGAACGAAAAACAAGCCTCTCAGACTTCGATCAACTGAAATGTGCCAATTTCGTTCGCTCATCCAAAGTGTGGACTACAAACAAGCGACACCACCCACAAATGGTTCTTGACCGTACACATTGAACCTTCCATCTGGGTCGATTTGCCGAAACCCTTACGCGAACCCACCTAACCTTGCCGCACCTCTTAACTTCACCCCGATCATCGACACAATGCCGCCAAAATCGCAGCCTGTCCAGCAAGACGCTAACCTTAAGGTGCGTCATTTTGTCTGGATTCTTTGATTAAACTTGCGCTGACATTCAATAGAGCTACGAAGAAGAAGACGCAGGGTTCGCCCGCGACGAGCAGTACATTCTGCGAACGAGACGCGACATCATCCACATGGCCGAAGACGCCGCAAGAATGCTGGAGAAGACTGGACTAGAGACGGGCGAGGAGTCTGATGAGTTCAAGAAGGCCTGGGATCATTTTCAGGACTTGGCGCAAATGTACCTGCGCGTCGATACGTCGCTGGAGAAGATGCGGAAGATTCGAACCCAGCTTCAGCAACTTCGGGACAGGTCCGGGTAAACGTCGGCTCGGATGGCAGCAAGCTGGTCGGTCATTTTGTTTCTTGGCAGTGATGAGAAATTAAACTCGGCTTGAAGTGGAGAAGGGCCTAAACAAGAAATTGAGTCATTTTTGGCTCTCGTTTTCAGTCGCGGTGCGGGTTCAATCGGGCTTTTCACCATCGAGACATGTCGTCGTGGGTGCCCTGGTCGACCGATATGTGGGTCCGGAATTTTGGGGCTTTCCATCGGAGTTATGCTTAGTCGGCGTTAAGGCTCACTTCGTCCACCAGCACCAGTCACGCCCCAGACCATCCCTGAGACGTCACTACCCGTCGTGGGTCATTCCAATCCCCAAATCCAGGGTCGATCCAAGGCTGACACCCCGCAGCCCCCCGCCTTCCTTCTTTGAGCCAGCCGCAACTTAATACCGACTTCATCTTTCCATTTCCAGAGATCCACTCCTTCACTTCAGGGCGCAGCTTCCTTCAGTTGCTACCCATCCTTATTGCCACTTCACCTTCTGCATCACAGCAGTTCTGAAGATTTCAA
The DNA here is from genome assembly GCA_027406005.1 of Colletotrichum horii. Classification (NCBI taxonomy): domain Eukaryota; kingdom Fungi; phylum Ascomycota; class Sordariomycetes; order Glomerellales; family Glomerellaceae; genus Colletotrichum; species Colletotrichum horii. The sequence continues at coordinate 1,243,102 of JANVYB010000001.1, read as the reverse complement.
CCTCTCACCTCCAAGTCCGCCAATCAAAAAAATCAGTCAAGGTACGTGCAGCAGCGACCGCACAATCAACCCTATCACGCACCCGCCTCGCCGCGATCAGTAACGCCCGGGCCACCCTCGACTTCTATTCAATCCCCCCTCGTCTCCGGCCCTCTCTACTTTTCCTTCTTCCATCTTCATCACAATCCTCCTTCTTCTTTCACATCTCAATTCACAATTCAACCGCCATCACCACTTCCCATCTCCATCGGTAAGTTCATCCCATCCACTCTTGTCTGCTTTCTTTTGGCCCAACGCTCGATGCGCAATCTGGTTGGCTCAAGGACCCTTCGCCAAGGACCAGGAAGGCCTGGCAGCATCAGGAAGCAGGATCTTTCGCCTGCTTCTTGCTCGCTCGTCTCACTTCCAGGAACTCCAGTAAGGGAACCCGCGTTCCACGTTCTTGCCTTTCGCCTTTGGGTGTTTGGCTTGGACATGGTCGGCGGCTGCCGTCTTCACTTTGCGCAATTCTCTCACGCGAGCCGCCTTTCTTTCCTTCCTTGCCTTCCCACGGGATCGAGCTTGGATACAAGGGGGAAAGGTGCGCCCCGCTTCTGGTGGGTTGGCAACCCATGGGGAGATACGCCATTGCAACGGGGGTACGCGGTGCGGTTCATGCGGTAGAATCGGCCGCTCCTTGAGGGCGAGCTCGTGGCCATTCTCACGCAATGTCAATTGGTGACTTACTTAGTTGTTCGCTCGACTAACTGGATGAAGACAGGTACTTCTTTTTTTCGCTTGCGCTGTTTGGGCGAGTGGCTGGGCTTTTGGAGTTTGTCCTGGCAGGCGCGCAGGTTGGGGTTTTTGTGTTCTTTTTTTTCTTCTTCGATTAGTTTCAAATTAAGCTACTGTAATTCTCACTTGTAATTTGTGCTTTCTTGAATTCGCTGCTTTGCAGTGTGCCTTGATTGATATTTTGCCGTTTTGACCACACCAATCGCCATCTTCTTGCCGTACCTTGCCGTCCGTCATGAACTCGTTCTGAATTGCTTGCGTCTGTGGTTCAATCGTGCATTCTTCGCCGGGAAGCTTCGAATGGCTAGCGAGCTGTGTTCGGAGATCTCACATGTCACTAATGGTTAGGCGATCAAGCCATGAGGAAGTGCAGGACAGCTGGAGAGCGAACATCTGGAATTCTCAATTGATCTAGTGCAGTCCCTCTCAAATAATCATTCTGTTCCTCGAACACAAGCTGCAGCGAACTCGAAGACCTGAACGCCTGCGACCCCCGAGAACATCTAACCGCGCATGTTCATCAACGCCTCGATCTTGGCCTCGAGTGCCTTGTTCTTCTTGTCCTGGGCTTCCTTTTCCTCCTTCATCTTCTTGGCGAACTTTTCCTCAACACGCTGCTCGATCTGAGCAAGCTCGCGCTGGACATAGGCCTCGACATTCTGCGCCTGGGTGGCAAGGTCCTGGCGAAGGTTGTTCTCGAGAGCCTGGACCCGCTCGGCGAGCTCTCTAATGTTGGCATCGGCAGTGGTGGTTCCGGCGGCCTGGTTGGCGAACTGTTGACGGAGATGGGCCTCGAAGATTGGCATGCGTCGGTTAAACATCTCTTCGAGTTCTTCCTGGACGCTCTTGTCCCAGTACTTGAAGGAGTCGCGGGCGAGGTTGGCGACCTTGAGAGCCATGCTGCCCTGCTCCTCGGTCTTGCGGCAACGGTTGTCAACGCCGTTAGTGGCCTCGTTGAGACGGTCCGTCGCCTTGACATAGTTTTCGTGGGACTCGGTGTTGTCAATGGCCTGCTTGGTGGCGAACTCGTGGGTGTGAAGGACCTGGGCGTTGAGCTCGTCCATGTGCTCGTGGACATCGCGGATGTCCTGCTTGCTGTCGTTGCGGTTGGCAAAGTCGTAGGCGAGGACGGCGATCAAGGCCTGACGCAGCTCGGGGCTGGTGTTTCGCAAGATCATGTCGACCTCGGCGGCAACCTGGGTGCCAGTGCGGCCAGCGACGATGGTCTCGAGGTGGTTCTCGAGAGTCGCGATCATGGTGATAGTCTGAGGACATGGGATTAGCGACCTTATGGCACTAGTGAGGAGGACCTAGCGGAGATTGTTGTCACGTACGGTCTGGTTGGAGCCAGTGCCAGCCATCTGCTGCAAGCGAGTTAGCGACTTTTTCCGACGCATCAGAATAGTGTCAGTAGCTTACAGAGTCCTGGGAGGGGTCCATCTTGAGCTGTTCGACGTTGGTCTGGTGCGGTGGGGTGTTGATCGCGAGATTTCGAGACGGATTTGGGATGGCAGCGGACGCGGTGGTTGCTGAGGTCAGAGTGAAGGAAGAAATTTGTTCGACCTGGGCAAGAACCAAGACCAAATAGATTCCACGCGCTAAGCGGAGCGGGCTCTCGGTCTGTGCCGTCAACAGATCCTCAGAGGTGAATCTGTGGGTGAATAGTCTGTATTAATTAAAGGTACGTACCCAGGGATAGCCAGATGCCATAGAAGCCAAGTTCATCTGATCCAACCCTCCAATTTGCAGCCTACATCCCTTCCGCCATCCCTACTCACTACAGAGCCATCAGCAACATCATCGCCTATCATGGCAAAGAAAACCCGTCCCGGCCAAGGTGCTCGTCGCCGCGCAAAGAATCGCGCCAAAGCTGCGAAAGCCGACCCTGACGCCATCGACTCCGCCAAGGCCAGCTCTCTCACGCGCCGTCAGTGCATCACCGTGAGTTATCCTCAAACGGCCATGTTGATCTCAATAGGTTACGGTTCCAAGGCTAACAGTCTAATCCTACAGAGTGCGAACGAAAGACGCAGGATGACCAATGCGCGCCTGGACCAAATCGAGCAGACCGTCCGTCAGACACACCGCGAGGCCGCTGAGTCGAAGAAGGAGGCGGAATCGTGGCGTTTCCGCACCGATTTGGACACCGTCGACTTCAAACTCAGTGCAAGCAACGTGGTGGCCAAGCTGACCAAGTTGGAGGCTGAGAAAGAAGACACGAAGAAGCAGTTGGAGGACATGGCGGCCACGATTGCACGTATGGAGGAGGAGATTAAGAAGAAGGAGAAGGAGTGAGGGCGGGGCTGTCCCGGACTACAACATCATCCAGGGTGGTCTTTGCGTCTTGTTCCATGAATTTGAGGGACAATTGACGAGGACATTGTTTGTTCTTGCGACGGATGTCGTTGTTCTCAACGCCAATGCGTTGGTCCGAGCTTGGTCGACCAAGGTCTGGCTACACGAAAAGGAAAGATTGACGCCCAGAAGAAGATTATCCCAAAACGTCTGTTCACGAAAATACTTAAGGAAGATCATCGACTTTTTCCCATCTCATTTTTCTCATTTTCCATCTGCGATGAAAAAGTCGGCCATCGGGTGGCCCACCTGTGCTGCTGTGCTGTCGCGGGTACGAGCAGGCACGGTCGGAATTCGTACACAGTCAACGCAAGCACAGTGAACAATTTGAGATTTTATGTGAGGCTCCAACACAGTGATCACTGCACCGTGAGGTACATCGAGCGATGTTCTGGGTACGTACCTGCACAAAGTGGAGCTGATCGATTAAGCGCCCTTGCCCCGGTCGATCGATCTGATCTTGTGTTTACAGGGGAGTCTGCCCTGTCGAGCGGGCCGTCCCGCTGAACTTTCAGCACCAAAAAGCCGCCGTACACTTGGGTACAGCGAAGTACAACTCGCGACCAACCACGAACTGCAGTTCCAAGGAAAGTGCCCCACTTTCCACACTTTGATTCAACCACAGACACCCTCTTTGCGACGACTTCAGCTTTTTGTCCGTGGTGAATGTCGAGCGCCGCAACGGACCACCCCAGTCTCATTCTTTTTTTTTTCATCTTCCTCCCAGCTTTTCCCAGTCTTGTTGTGCGTGTGGGCAGCGGTCGGTCTCGGTTGTTTCGATTGAATCAGGGCTGGTGTTCGTAGGTTGTCGGGCCGCCAGCTTTTCTCATTCTCGGAGAAATCGGTCCCATTTGCTTTCACTTTTTCTCTCCCATCTTTCCGAGTTAATCTCATCCTTGCACTCGGCATGGTATGTGTCTATTTTGTTCAGAGAGAGAGGCCTTCACTCACGACTTCGCAGATGAACACTCCCAACGTTGCCTCCGAGGGCTTGGCTCCGCCCTCTGACACCAACATGGTACCATTTACCCTTCTCCCTTCTCTCATTCATCGCCCCTCTCATCCCAGAGCATGCGATCGTCTTTTTGTATCTTCTCCCGCCACTGCCCAAATTCCTTTTTCATCCACAATGGAAACTGATCTCTCGTTTGCGATAGAATGACGCTCTGGCCGACAGCAGCACCGCTGTCAATCCCTCTTCGACCACAAACGCCGTAAGTCCATTTCATTCACATTCGACTGCTTTCTTTGCTCTGAGTCCGCACGCGTCGTTGCAAGGAGATCACCTCTTACGGACCCACGCCATGTCGGATGATGGAATGGCCATTTGCTGGCGAATCTTTCGCCGCCAGCAGACAAATGCCAAGCCATCTTCCAACAGGGTTTCCGTTTGGCGAAGGGCTTTCTCTTTGAGACGATCAATCACCCGGAGCGTGTCCTGGCTGGTGGTCCTCCCCCTCACGCGGGGGTTGCACATGCAGTCGGGGGGCGCGCCTAGGGTCCAAGGCTGGCTGGCAGCTGGCATTGGAAGGCGGGATGTTGGGGGCTTCTCTTCCCCTCCCTGCAGAAGGACTTTGTCTGGAAGGGTACACGTGGTAGAGGGCCGAGCTACGGCTAAGACACCCTGCCGCTCTGGGGAGAACGCGGACAAGGAGCACATCTTCTCGAGCACATCGAATGCAGACTTACTCAGTTGAAGATCTCTTAGCTGACTTGAATGAAGGCAGGTTCACAGCATCCCGGCGAGTCCTCCTATCTTGCGACGTTCGACCGCATGTCCGAAAACGTTCTACGCGCCGCTCGCGATGCTGGAATGAACTCACGAGAATTCAGCAAGAGCAGCTTCGCTGCCTGGTTATTCAGATGGACAAGTCGATCACTGCATCTGAGGCCGTTGCCAAGGAAATGGAGAACGATCGGGTCTCTGCTGAGAACAACCTTGCCAGAATCAAGGCAGCGACTGCCAAGATGCGTTCCAACACCAACCAATGCGCCAAGGCAGAGCTAGATGATCTCCAGAAGGGGCTCTAGGACGGTATCCAGAAGATGAAGGATTTGAAGAGTGAGATGGAGGCAGTTAAGCGAGAATGCCAAGGAAATGCAGGAGCTTGCCAAGGAGAACCTTCTCTGGATGTACCTAGAACGCCATGCGCGACCTCAAGCTCACATTGGAATTGCTCCGGTTTGGTTTTCTGCGACTACCAGATACAGTCAATAGCCTGTTGCAGGTCAGTTTCGAGTACCTACTCTGCTCATTCCGTGTTTGTGCCTGTGACTCCTCGTAGTCCGGAACGATATTTCTCAAATAAAGTGCTCGCATGCGAATGAAGGCAAATCTGTATTTCAATTGCATACCAGACAGATCTATCCCCGTCACTCGCAAGACCACAAATAAACTTGGTGACTTTGCTTTTCCAACAGAAGGCCATGGCTAACGTCAACCTCTAGCTCCTTGCCTAGACGTTCATTCCAGCCTCCCTCGTCTCTGCCAGCCTTCTCCGCCGGTCTGCGCATGCGTTCCTTCTGATTGTCCAACATCTACTTCATAGCAGCCTTGTAATTCTTCGCCATCTTCCCCATATCACGTCTCAGCTCGTTTCCCATAGCCTTTCTGTCCTCCCGCTCTTTTGCGAGCTCTGCACTTCTGCGTTCGCGTTCCTTTTCGAGCCGCGTCCGAAGTTTGTGGTTATCTAAGCGCGCCCGCCCGTCTCTCTCGCTTGCTAGGCCGCGTGTGCCTCCTAGGGAGCCATGAACTTGTTCATGTCTTTAATGGGCATGCCGATGTTGAAGAACGCGTGAAGTTGCGCCGCTATCTTATTCTCAAAGTCGCTGAGCTTTTCCTTGATCTCGGATGAGTTGGTGTTCCTGAACTGCCTGAAGTCGCGGCGGAGGGATGGATGACACGGTGAGATTGGTGTTCTTTCTCGCTCTATTCGCGACATAAATCTCGTCAGCATCTAGTGATCCATGAAGGCAGCGTGCTCGGAGGTACCTTGAGGCGAGTCAACCCGGTCACCGGGGAGGACGGCGCGTCTTCGGCATGAGGCCATCTTTGTGGTTCACGTTGGGCCCCACGGTCTTGCTCAAGTGCAGGTCGCCTTCCGAAAGAGCCTTCATCTCGAGCCGCATGAGAAGCTTGGCATGACGTCTGGCCTTCTGGGGCTTCTTGTTCTTGCGCATCGTGACGTGGGATGCTATCGGGCCTGAGGCTGATGACGAGGACTTTCGAGAGGCTGCTCACTAAGTATGGAAGCCTTTCCGTGCGGGCGGGCCCAGCACTTTGGTTCAACGGGACGCGCTGTGGAGGCCAAGGTCCAACACTGGTTTGGGGCGTACGGCACCGGTACTGCAGGTGGTCTTACGTCATCCCCGGACCAGTTCTTTTTGTAGGCAAGTCACACCCGACTTGAACGTATCCGACTTTTTGGCAGGAAAGACACATTCTCTGCTCCTTTCCCATCTTCAAATTACGTCGGGTGAATTCTCATCTGGTCACCTCGACCGCGAAAGGTCTTTTGTTTTTCTCAAGCGACGGAAGTGTACGCCCGTTTCTTCCAAACCCTAGGCCCTTTTTTCTTATCTCAGCACCTTCAACTTGCAGCTCAATCCTTCCTCTCTCTTGTTCATCCTCAAACTGAAAACGCCTTTTTCGTCCATCTACAAAAGCCAACCCACGACGACCAAAATCCGCATATCATCGCAAAGATGCGCATTGTTATCGACATGGCGACCGCCAACGAGTCGGTGAGTTTCTTTGCTATTATTGTTCACCTTTGTTCCTCAGTTGACTCCCATACCAGGCTCCGGCTGTCCTCGATCATCGCCTGGCCGCCACTACTCAGGCCTCAGCCAGCTCTCCTCAGACCCCGACTATCTCTCGTCAGGCCACTGCCTCTGCCGGCGCTCACCCTGCCCAGACTCCTACTCAGACCGTAAGTCCAATCTTTCATACATCCACACTCGTCCATTTTCTCTGCCGCGAGCCTGCCTGAGGGATCGCCAAGGTGGAGCGCAATGCGACCTCGCTTCGAATGGTTTGGCAACCGCACAGGAGAGCTTTATGCCGACGAGTACTGAACCCAAGGGGACGTGACCATTCAACCACGTGAGAGTGACATACGGTAGTGCTCGTCATTCGGTTATGCCGCCTTAGGGTGCGGGCGAGCGGCTTCTTCACACAGACCGAGTGCTTCTGGACTTAGTCAAATTCTTTTCAACCCCAACTGACTTTGGATGTAGGATATCTCTCCCGTCCCGGCCATCTCAACCAGTGGCTATTATATGAGAGACCTGATTGAGATTGATGTCAACTTCAAAGTGGGTCCATCTATGACTTGTTTGCTTTCCTTTACCCTGAGCCTGCACGTGTTGGTGTTTAGCCTCAACTGACTTTTGGATGTGTTAGACTCACGCTGCCAACCGCATGGCCACTGAGCAGAATGATGAAATGGCAATGATGCTCAAGAAGCAAATCCAGATCTGCAAGGGCCTCCAGAAGGAAGTTGATAAGCTCCATGCCAAGTATGAGGCCGCTCATAAAGAGTTGAAGCAAGTCAGACAAGAGTCTGAGCTGCGCGCTGAGCAGCACAACCAGGAGGCCAAGGCCAGAGCCAAGGCAAGTCGTGCCTGGGACAAGGAATGCGCCAGAAGACTCCAGGAATGGGATGCTGCGCAGACTGCCTATAAGTTGCAGATGACTGAGAATACTGCTTGGGACTGGGAGGTCTAGAGGTGTGCCATGTGAACATGGCGCGTCCGCACAGAATTATCACAGAGTCTGATAGAAGAGCACTTCATGGGAACGATTGAGGTTCAGAATTCTACACAAACATGCTTCTTTGATGATGATTGAATCCTTCTTTGCCGGCTTTGTACTACTTCTTCGCCTTGTCCATAGTTCATTCTTTGGTGTTACCATCATACGACTTTGATCTCATTGTGACACCCCCAAACACTAAGACTCATCCCATACTTGGTCAACATAATGCTACCCTTCAGCCACCAACTTCATGATCATTCCTTCTTGCCAGAGCGAAGACGTCCCTTCCACACCTTCTGAGTTCCACCATCTTTGGGCTGATCGGCAGATTGTTGAACTTCGCCCGTCAACGCGCCCTTCACCAATTGCTCGACCTGCCGCTCGATCGCAGAAATCCGCTCCTCCATGTTCTTGACTGTGGCATCGAACGCATCCCTCGTCGGCGTCATCTCCGCATTGTGACTCTCTTGGATCTTCTCGATGCTCTGAGCGTGCTCTAAGGAGGCGGTCGTAAGACGCTCCACGTCAGCCATGAGATCCTCCAGGCTGACTTCGAGGTTCTCCATGCTAGCCTCGTGAGTCTTCCCGCCCGCCGTGGCGCCGTTTGCCGTGACGCCGGTTGCCTTGAGATCCTCGACCATAGCTTCAAGGTACTCCACGCTTGCCTCGAGATTCTTCACGGTAGTCTCAAGACTTGTCACGCCAGCCACCGCGTCATTCGCCGTGCCTCGAATCGCTCTTCCGTCGGCGCAGGCAGCCGAAAAGTTCCTGATGAGGTTTCTGAGGTCTTTGGCGATGTGGTCGGAAAGCATCTCGTGGTTGCTTTTGACCTTGTTGAAGATGTTGGCGGCAGCTTCAACGTGAAGCTCTAGAAGCTTCAGGCGTCGATGATGGTCGTCGAATTGACCTCTGGTGATCTTCTGCTTGGGCTTCTTGGTTCTCTGAGAGGTCGCTGTCAGTGCATGTTGGGCTTGCACGTCGATGAGCGAACAGCTTACTTTCTGGTTCTCCAAGGCGACGTTCAGTCCCTCACTCTGTTCGTTCTGACTGACGCCAAAGGTCTTGGCTGCCTCAGACACGGACGAGGGAAAGTAGGTATTCATTGCCGAGAGCTTCGCGCCAGCTTCAGCGGCGGCGTGGGCATCGCGGCGTCTTGCTTCCTTTCTCCCGAGACGCTGCTTCTTTCCGGTCTTCTTCCGCTGGGCTCCCATGACCAGAGATTGGGAGAGAACTGCGAGTTTTACGGACGGTGAGATGACACTTGACGTTGCCGAGTTTGCTGGGCTCTGATTGCGGCTGATGAGAACGCAGGCCTCCGCAGGACTTCAGCGTGACTCTGACTCCTTCTGAAGTTCCAAGTATGTAGTTATGCATAAATCCTCCTTATCTGGACGACCCAGGCAGATAAGCTACCTGCCTTACCTACCTTACCTTACCGAGGATGGGCCAGGTTCGTCTCACCTCCATACACGCTCTCCCGACCTGAGATCTCACCTGGCAACCCGCCGTATCCACTTTTTGGTCTGCTCTCGCCGCAATCTTCAGCTTCAACCGTCTCCCACCCTCATTCACCACGAGCGGTCGCCTCATCTCGATTTTTTTTGATTGGCTGATCTGAGATATTCCCGATACGTACTGTCGGCTGGCGCACAATCAGTAAATCGTCCCGTCTGCCCTCAGCCCTGCTTTCAAGTATTTAAACCCCCCCTGCCTTCCCTCCTCCTCTACTTCATCTCTTCCTCTACCTCATGCTTTCCTCCAAATCACCACTCTCCCCCTCGCCCCTCATCTCTTTCTCTCCTTGGGCCCTTTACCCATCGCAAGGTCTTTTTCTTCTCCCCAATCCCAACTCTCGCAGAAATTTCTCCCACTCCTCCACGAATGGACTTCGAGCCATCTCACACAAGCGGCGTTGCTGCGAACGAGGCACCCATGGTACGTGTTTTTCTTCTCAGTCTCTCACCCCTCCCACACTTTTCATCCCTCTGGACGTTATTCCATCTCAGACTTCCTTCCCTTCTCCCGCTTCTTCCTTCCCTACCCACTAACGCGCCTTCTGGAACAGCTCAACTCCCCCGCCAACACCACCAATGCTCATGACACCGCCAACGTCAACAATCACCTCATGGTAAGTCCATTCATTCTCATTTGTGTGCTTTCTTTTGCCTTGAGTCTGCACGTGTCATGGCGAAGGGCGTAAAAGTTACAGGCCTTACCAATTCCTGAGGTGCTTGAGCTTCTCGGGGCGGATCTTTCGCCGCCTCGAGAAATCGCTTGGGACCCTCTGGAAAAGGATCCTTGTTTGACCCTCGCTGGCGCTTGCGCCGGCTTGGTTGCCCTTCGCAGTGATCGCTCCCCCATGCCGTGTCCCACTCCCATCTGGACACCCGCTCGCCGGGGTCCCAGCACAGTGGGATACACGCCCAGGTCTGATCCGGGTGGGAAACGGTGAAGAGGGCAGCTTGAAGGTGCCTCGCGCGCGCTTCGCTGCAGAAGGACTTTGTCTGGAGGGGTACACGTGGTTGCATTGCCAGCCGGCGTGGGGAGAAGGCAGACAAGCGGCAGCACTTCGAGCACATCAAATGCGGACTTACTCAGTTGGGATTCCCTTGCTGACTTGAATGTAGACAGGCACCCCTCCTCTTTCCAGCGAGCTCTCGATCGCGACCTTTGAGCACGATTCTTCCGAAATCGCCCGGATGGCTCGCCAAGCTCAGTTAACCCAAGTGCAGCAGGAGCAGATGCGCCATCTGTTCACGCTTGCTTCTAACATTGTCAACGCTGAGGCCTGCAGTATGGTGTCTGAGGATCAGCTCCGTCTCAGGGAGAAGGCTGAGGAGCTTCAGAATGAGTTGGATGCTACGAAAAAGACCTTGGCAACTGCTGGTCGTGAGCTTGGCATCATCAAGATGCAGATGGAGGACATGTTTACAATACGCAGGCGGTGAAGCAGCGCTGCCTTTCCTTAGATACTGTTCACTTGATTGATTCTGAGTTCCCAGTGAGCTGACTGGCTTGGTTTTTAATACCCTGAAAATAAACACTTTCCTGCTCTTGCAACTTTTGTCCTGATGGTTGTGCGCCCCTTCCTCTTTTGACTTGCTGCCATTCTTTGAGGAATTTTCCCTCTCCCTCTAACGTCACCAGGGCTCTTATTGTGCTCAGCCTCCCATTGTTATTGTTGCTTGTCTAAAGGCGGTAGTGCACGTACCCCACCTTCACACACGCCTGCTGCTGAAGAACAGCTCTTTTGATTTTCAACCCACCCTCCTACTCTTTCCGACTTTGTTGTCGACCTTGCAACCTCGCCGTCAACAAAACACCACGTCAATTCTTCTTTCGTCCACAAAATCTGCTGCGATGAACGTGAGTATGATTTTGCGCTCATTTCAAATTTGATGCTAATAATACTTCAGGGAGAAAACATGAACATCGACCACGGCAGCCAGATGGCTGGTGATATGCCTCACCAGGGCAGAGTCACCGCCATATGGGAGGTGTCGCGCGTTGATGAGAACGGCCTCGATGAGAATGGCCAGGTGGTTCCTGAGCATGAGATTGAGACTGAGGTTCTTAACCTCCGATCTCTCGCTGAGGCCTTGCCTGCCGCCACCCAGCTGCCTACCTCTAACCGGCCAGCAATCACCTTTCACCAGGTCTGTTCCCCTTAACGCGCTCCAGTTCACTTCGTCACGATTCTAACAGAAGTTCATTCTAGCCTCAGCGTTACTGCCGCCGCCGCGTCGCTTTTCCTCAGCGTAGCCACAGGCCCATCCCCATCGCTACTCCTGCGGAGGACTTCGACACCTACTTCATGCCCGCCATAGGCGCTTTCATGGCTGGAGATTTCCCGAGGACTGCCTCCCAGACCTTCCAAGCCTTCAACTTCGCCATGTCCCTCTACAACCGGGAGGTTGTCAACGACTACCATCGAGAGGATAATGGGGACCCTCAGATGCGCGATGTTGAGAGCGCCGAGGCCAAGAGACGCCTTCAAGAGAACGCCTTCCGCGTCCAGACCATGGTCACTGACCTCGAGACCGAGCTGAACAGACGTCAGATGCTTGGCGCTGAGACTGCTGCGGAGCTTCACCACAAGGGAGACGTCGTCCGCAAGCTCAGAGAGGACGTCATTCCTCAGGTCACTGAGATTTTGATTGGGTAATTTCAAGTCAAGCCAATGAACGTGGTAACTTTTTCGTTTTGCTGATTTTTGTGTTCATTTAGTTCTACCTAAGCGCCATCCATTGCGCGTCCAACGCCAACATTTGCTAGCTACCACGGTTCTTGGCTCGGGGGGGATTTCGCCGTCTTCTGCGATTGGACTGCGGGCCCAGGCATCATCATCCTCGACGTCAGAACGTGAAGCTGCAGCTTCCCAATCGTGCTTTTCATATCGTTATCCAGCACCGGCCTGCCGCCTCTGCCGATTTCTTCGATCATGAGGCCGAGTTTCCGGCAGAGCAATCTGCCAGCTTGGTCCAGTGCTCGTCTTTGCGCTGAAAGTTCGACGATGGTACATATTTGGATCTGGACGCGAGACTAGGATGGGGCAGAAGAATCAGCTGGGGTTTCAATAGATGTGATGCGAAGAATTTTCAAACGGGAGGTTGGATGGGAACGTACATCATTGCTTGGCTTGGGGATATCTGGGAGGTCTTTGAACTCTGCGAGGAGTCCTAGGATCTCTGCGCATTGGCTCAAGGAACAGTCGACTTGGGTGTCGCTGGATGTCTTCTCGGATTTGCTATTAGCTCGTATCACCCGTACACAGAACGAAGACGTACATTACTTGCAGTGTTGGCTCCCATTTTTCTAATGTGGTTTGGTGATCCTTTCGTCGAGAGTAGATCAATGTGTGATGGATATGAATTCACGCAGGCGAGGAAGGCGGTCTGAGGCAATCTTCATATATCCGTCAGTCCTGTTCGCTGAATCAAGACGTCGATATCGGACGATCACACCCAGACAGATGGTCACGCTCTAGGCTTAAATCCTACGAAGCATCACCGTCGCGTGATGAGATAAATATTGCTTGTGATTCACCGTAATTCCATTCTTGAACTTTTCGATCGCGTCGTGTATGTACTCCAACAGTCCTTCGTGTCTCTCCTCTAGCGTGTATCATGACGTTCCATCGCAGGTGTCTCACGTCTCCTTCTGCCATCATTTCCAGACTCAAAAGCTTCGGCGCTCACTCATCGCAATCACGTATCCCCAAAATCCTCCCTTAGCCACCTCTCTCTTGACCTCCTCCATCTTGACCTTCTCGTCAACGATCTTCTCCTCCTTGCGCAGAACAGCCTTCTCCTTCGCCTCAACCTTCCCTCTCAACTTATCCAGCCGCTCCTTCTCCCTCACCAAGCAGGCCTCTAGCTGCTCGGCGCTGTCGGCAGCCACTCTGCGCGCCTCCTGGAGCTCCTTTCCCTCCCTGGCGACAGCCTCGCGCTGCTCCAGAAGCACGTCGCGGATGTGGCCGACCTCGAGGTGCGTGGTCATGAGCTCGCGGCGCTCGGCGGTGTACTTCTGGCGCGCGTCGTCGCAGCGCTTCTTGGCGGCGAGGAAGTCAGCGTACTGGGTGTCGGCCAGCTCGAGCATGCTGTTCGCTTCGTGGAGGGCGGCGTCGGCGCGGTCCTCGAGCTGCTGGAGGCGCATCTCGCGGATGCCGTGCTCGATGTTGGAGCGGAGCTTGAGGGTCTGGATCTCGGTGACGGCGCGGCGGTAGTCTGCGACGGCTTGCTGGAGGCGGTTCATGGTGTCAGTTTGTAGGAGTTGATGGGGAATTCGAATCACGTAGAGTCGGTGGTAAGGTTGGAGGAAGGAAGGAAGGAGGAAGAGGGAAAAGAAAGTGTGTACCTCGATGTCGCTCTGTTCCATGTGGAGATACGGATCAGGCGTGGGCTGAAGCATCTTTTCTGCTTCCACGAGGCGTGGAGGATTTGTTTGTGAGTGGTTGATCTCCTTGAGTATTGCGCGGTGAAGCAGTGAGAGTGGACGCTGCTTGCTTGTTGTGGTGTTTTTGACTGTACGTGTGAAGGTCGCTGTGAGAGAGGTAACAGTTGGTGGGTGAACTATCAAATGCAGTTGTGAAAATTCTGATCAGCTTTGGTCCCAATGTTCAAACATAGACGCACTTCGGTCAATGTTCAAAGACGTATGTCTGCTTTGCTTCAGATTTGCAGCACCTGCAGACGCTGGTCAATGAACCCATGAGCGAGCTTGACTTGTTGCTCTGCAGAATTTTCAGAAGGTGAGAGAAGCCCAGAAAAGCGAGCTCGGGCGAAATCTCCAGGAATGGGAAGGAACGATCAAATATGAGAAAGAATCAAATTTGCGATCAAGTGCCCAATCTGTAGAGGCAGCATTCGTATGAAGCTATGGCAATTCCAAACCCTGCCTTGCGTCCATCTGCCCATGTTCAGCAGCAGAAAATGTCCAGCGTTTCATCTCCCCATCCACCCAGGTTGGAGATGAAGCCAATGCCCAAAGTGTAGTATCCTCAAAACAAAGTAATCAAACAGTCCCCATCTGTAGGATCAGTACACCTCCTCCATGACCCAATACTCCATCTCCTCTGCCTTGATGTAGTCGTTCTCCGAGGACTCTTCCTTGACGGGGACTCCCTCCATGTCCATTCCGTCGGAGTCTTCGTCCTTGATGTGGAAGTCGTCTCCATCCGTGTCCTCTTCCTTGATGAAGGCGTCCTCGACGTCATTCTCCTCCCTGTACGTTTCGTCAAAGTCCACTGCAACCTCGTAGTCCGCGGCGTCGACAGGAAAGTCAAGATTCGTAAAGATTTCCGAGTCGGATGGCGGACCGTATACCTGCCTGCTAAGTAAGTCCCCGTAAGGCTCCTCAGGCAAGACCGCGTACTGGCCCTCGGAGGAGGCACCAATCGTAGAGGAGGGTCTCAGCGGGGGGTAGGGGGGGTTCGGGGTGTACAAGTACTCTCTCGCCAAGTGGCGGGGGGCTCTCTCCCGGGAATAGAGGGGTCGCACGTCAGGCGAGGGCCGGGTGATGGAGTTGATCTGCGGCGGGCTGTTGTCCTGAAGCCACGCGTGGGGGTCAAGCGCGTGCGGGGCCATGGTACGAAGGGGATCAGTCGGCGAAAGCCCGCGCATCCAGTTATCAGGGTTCAAGCTTGCAACGAATTCCTCCTGCCGCTGGAAGATATTGAGGCCGTAGTTTCCAAGGTGGCGCTCGAGACGCTGCTGGATGGTGTGGCCAGCAGGAGCAGGACTGATGATTCCATAGTTGGTGTAATTCTCGTAGACTCTCACCTGCTCAGCGACTTGAGCAGCCTGAGGGACTTGAACAGCATCAGCGGCCTGAGCCTGGGGGACTTCAACGGCCTCAGCGACTTGGACGCTCTCGGCGTCGTCGTTGTAGGCATGGGCAGCGGCGTGGGCGTGGGCGCGCTCGTGGATGTCAGTGAGAGTGGCGGGAGGGCTCTGAGACCGGTTCTCGTAGAGATCGGTGAGTCTGTCAACCTCATCGCGAGGAATCTCGTGTGCGAAGACTCGGGCGCGAGGGAGGCTGCCACTGCGGGCGCGCTGGGTGTGTCCCACGTTGGGATGGCCGTGGGGGCCAGCCAGGGTCAAGTTGCCGCTTTGATCTTGATCGATATCGGCATTGAGCACGTAGACCTCATAGTCGGCCGATCCTGCCGTGCGAACATTGAGCTCTCTCTCTCCCCGGAAGTGGAGATCTTCTGGAATGGGGATGCCAGGGTTCTGTCGGACGTATCGCTGTAAAATGCCATGGAGCTTCTGCAGCTTGGAGTACTTGGCTTCCAAGGCCAACTGCATCTGACTGAGGTTGTCCTTGGCTGCCTTCAACTCAGCCGAATGGTACTGGAACATGTCCATGATTTGCTGCATAAGGAACGTAGTTAGCGGGTAGCTCTGATGTGAATATACAAGAAGACTTACGCGCAAGTCGTCTTGGTCATCAACATGCATCCGATCGTCAGGGATTTGCAACATTGTTTCGGAATGTGAATGGGGGCAGGCGCGTGGGTGAGCGTTGTTTTGTTGATGCTTTGATGAGGGTTGTAAAGGGGACGCGCAATTGCAAGAGAACAAAATCAAAACAATGCCACGTTCTGATTTTGTGAAGAAGCAAAGGTTTGTGTGAGAGATGGTGAAGGAGGACTGCAACAGCGCTATTGTTGTTGTTGTGAGGGTGGAGAGCGCGTGAAAGCTGCTTGCTGAAAGGAAGTTCTGTTGTTATGGTGAGGGCAGCGAGGACGAAATAAGTGCGCATACAAAGGGCTCGTCGGATTTTACTGTGATCCCAGTTTGAGGCCCTCCAGCCCATCTCTGTAACTTGTGATTGAATTTACTTTCGGGAAGGTACAGAACACCTTTGAAATTTCTTCAAGCGCATCACACCTTCTTATCGTTAAGTTGGCGCTGCAAAATCACACTCTCCCTCCACCTTAGCTTCATCCACCTCGTGAAAACATGATCTCTCTTCTCAGAATAGACTGCAATTGGCATCCCTCCCTCCAGTTCCATTGACTTGCTCTCGGATGCCTGCTCCCCAGAATCTAAAAATCATCCGCGGCGCAACTCCGCCTGGCAGAGCTTCTTGCAGGTTTTGCTGACCGACATGTTACGAGCCTCCCAAAAGATGAAAATGAGGATTACAAGGAAGCCGATGGCGAGAAGACACGCAGTATTGATAATGACCTCAGTTCTTGCCCCATACGGCACCATCTCCAGAATTCGCTGACAACGCGACTTACGCCACATCCACATCGGAAGGCGGTTCCCGTAGCGGCCCCGCATGATCTCGTTAGATCGCTCCCACGCCTCCACGAAGGCGGGCCTGAGCCGATCGCCAGAGTCGATGGGCATAGTGGCCAGAACAATCATCTCCGGTACTTGCACCCAAACGAATTCATGGAAGCCGTTTTGAAGTGGGATTGGTCTAGCGAATATCTCGAAGCGCGGCCAAGTGGTGGGTGGAATGATGGGCGGCGGGTTGCCGGGGACGAAGGGAGGAAGGACAGGGGTTGGTATCTCTTGAGGCTGGCGATTCTGGAACTAAGTAGAAGTTAGAGACTTGATCACGATAATTGAATAGATCCCCTTCGAGAGGTAACCCTGACGTACCTTCTTGGCTCTCATGTGGACATCGTAGGCCCAGCTGGGCTTGTTGCCTCGTCTGGGAGGCATCTCTGCTGGCCTGAGAATAGGCCGGGGGTGGTGACGAGAGTTAGTGACGGGGATAGCGGTGCAGGACGAAGACGCCGGATGGTGGCGAAAGAGAGAGACAACGACGAACGACAGTGAAAGACGACGGTGAAGAAGACGCCAACGCGGGCCAGCGACGCAGGGCAGTGACCAAAGACAGCGAGGAGAGTTCAGAGTTAGAGGAGGAAGGAAAGTCAGTCCCCCTAGCTCCTGCTCACATTAGAATTGCGAACGTTGACGGGCCCAAATCAGAGCACTTGTAGTTGGGCATTAAGCCTTGCAAATTACAGCGTTTATGTTTCCGCGTCGCTTCTTTGTTGCCGTTCCCTTCTTGTGACTTCGAGAAGCGCTAATAAAAAGCAATTATGGTCATCTTTTTATTTCTTCTATCAGTAAGATTGAGCTTAGCTTATGTGGAATCTGAGGCAGATCTCAAGATTCAGTTGACACCAGGTTTTCATCCACACACTTCTCCCATCTACCTAGTAATCACTCTCATATACACAGTCTGTACACACACGATGATCCAGAACCCAGCCGGCAGCCCAACCCAAACCCCAAGAAGCCCCAAATGAGGACTATCCAGCATCAACCAGATCGAAAGTGGCACAACCGCAAGTTAATTCACCCCGAATACAACACATGCTGCAAATGACTGACGTCCCAGACTCCTCAGCAGCCCATTCGTCCCACAGAGCATCGCCTCTGCGACCTGAGAAAAGTACACAGCGACAATCGTCTCCGCGCAAATCCTCAAAACTTCGACATCGTCAGTAAACACCCTCGGCAAGTCCCGCCGGAGCAAGAACGTCACGGCCCCGCTCAAACACCCCGCCGCAAAACACGCTGCCCCATGCACAACCGCCGCACTCCGCGCCGCCCTAACAATCCCCGCCCCGACGGGGTGTTCGATACAGTTACTGCTGAACATGCTGATGGAGAAGGGCACATGCCAGACGACGATCGACGTCGTCGTGAGCATCGACTGCGCGGCCAGGTGCTGTGTGCTCAAATACGACGTCGCGAAGCACACAATCTCAAACGCAGCGTATTCGCTCAGTGTGGCCACGGACCCGGCAAACGACAAGCGGGCCATTATACCCCATCCGCGCAGCGCCTCACAGGAGAAACCGCCCCAGCAGCGATGTGACCACGAGCCGCGCGCGGAGGCGATGTAGAGCAGCAGCAGCGCGGCGCAGAGGATCTGGCTCAGCGAGGACCCGAGGGCCGCCCCGTCGAGGCCCATGCCAAGCGGGAACGCGAAGATCCAGCTGAGGAGGGCGTTGACGGGCGTGCAGAGTGCGATGATGAGCATGGCGGTGTGGAAGTCGCCTTGGACCTGCAAGAACCGCCTCGCGGCCTCGTAGAGGGCCTGTGCCGGGAGGCCGATGGCGCTGATGCGGAGGAATGTGCCGGCTTTGAGGGCAAGATTGGGCTGCTTGACGAGGAAGGATAGCAGGTAGGGCGAGGCGATCCAGAACGCGCCGATGGGGACGCACGCGAGCTCCATGTGCAGGCCGCCGCTGTGGAGGTCGCGGGAGCCGTAACTCTGGGCGCACAGGTGTCGAGGGCGGTGGCCATGCCTGAGACGAAGGCGGAGCCGAATATGGCGATGGTTGTGGCGCCGATGCTGGCGGCAGCGAGGTCGTCGGCGCTAAGGTGACCGGCGATGACTGTGGCGAGGACGCTGGGGAAGAATTGCAAGAGGTAGGTTATGACTAGTGGTGGGCATTGCTTGGGGAGGAGTTGAACCTCCAGCCAGGCGTCTTTGACCTGTGATTCGGGGGTTTCAGAGTGTGCATGCAGCAAAGGCGCGTTTTCTTGATGGGACGCAATGTCGTCGCCTGTGTCATCACGAGCATCGTCTACCATCTTCGCGCGTTCAAGGGTAAATCACAACAAACGGCTTGTATCCCACGAAGCCTTCGACTGCTTTGCTGGCGACGAGTTGTGAATACAGGTAGTTGGAACTCCAGATGATGGGTCTAGCGTTCGACAGTGTCAGAACGTGAAGGGAACAATTTAGCCACGTGGTGTTGGGAATTTTCTGTTTGTCAATCCCGGTGTCTTGTTTCAATACGAATTGCATCCTCTGGTAGCGTACGCTGACTGCACTAGGAAACTGGCCCGGGTTACGTTGACTTTGAAGAGAAGAGACACCATTGTCCCTGGCAGTCACTCTCAAGATGACACCCTCCAAACTTTGGGAACTTGGACACATGAAATATTATCACGAATGTTGAAGATTACTATTAGGAAACTCCAGATCTAGTTGCATTCAACCTTTCCAGCTGTCATCGCCTTTCAGTTCGTGCAACAAAGTATCCTGGGTGGCGGGTAGAGGCTACACGATGAAAATGCTTAACCCGCGGAACATCAACGCCGCGCGCGTCCAAGAATGAGCGGGATGTGCGATCTAATCAGATCATCTGATAAATTAGTTATACGAGCGACCCACAAGATGCTACCGTGGAGGCTATTGTGAGATCGCCAAGTCGAAAAAGGATTTCAGTCGAAGATACAGATATCATCAACTATCGAGACTCACGTTCACAACTCACCCTCATTGATAACTATTACGCTAGAACTCCTCACACTTCAGACTGCTTCAATCTCTCCCGACAACTCCGAGTCTCAAAATGAAGTTTTCCATCATCGCCGGCCTCCTCGTCAACGCCGCCGCCGCCGTCATGGCCGGCGAGCTCCAGGACCGTCAGGCCGGTGTTTGCGTCACGGCCGGAGGTAATTCCCCCCGCCCCCCGTCCAAGACAACGCGTGAAGAATATGGAATCCTTCTCTAACACCTTTCGGATGACTCAGGTGGCTGCGCGACCACGCCCACCAACCCGATGTACATGCGGTGCTGCTCGGGCTTGACCTGCTCCAACCACGTCTGCGTCTAGGAAGCCCCGCGTCAATACACACACCCCGCGGAAAGGCTGATCGCCGGCTACTAGAGGATTCGTCAAGGGTATCTGTGTCATCAGGCCTACTCGGACGCTGCCTTGTCGGTTGCTCACACGGCAGGAGGGGCTGTTCGTGCGCGGGAGCACGGTGAATGATGTTCATCAAAGTTGCATATACTTAATCGACCACAGCGTCCAATTTCTAGATGCTGGCAGTCGATGTAGCATCCGCCCATCATCAATCAGATAGATACACAGCCAATGAACCACTAGGGGCTTAGCTGAAAGAGAGTGACTCGTCATGAGGGATGACATTGTAATATCGACGACTGCAATCAGGAGTGCATGTTTCGAACCGAATGTACCAGGGCCTGACGTTGGGATGGACGTAGTTTTCGCAGCGAAGTGCGCAGCAGTGACCTGACCCCGGGCTCAGGAACATGTGTACAGGATCGCGCAGCAGTAAAATGTCATGAATGCTTTGAATTATGCTGGACGTGCAGCATCACGAATGCCTCGCGGTCATCTCTCGAATAGACAACAAGCCTCCCCATCACCAGGGCCGTCAGCCCGTAACCCTCACGCAAATCCGGGCCATCCATCTCCACGATTAGCATCTATCCCTATCACGGGACTTCAGCACAATTGTGCCATGGACTTTGTACATGGCGCACATGGTGGCGATACATCCTCTTCCCTCTCAGCTTCCTCTTATCCAACGCGCCATTGATACAAGTCGGGGCCTTGAATGAGTTGGTTCAGCGACTCGCAAGACCATGGAACTCGTAATAGGCCCTCCAACCCTCCCTCTCTTCCCATCGGCGGAACAGAATGGTACGAAACGACGCAACGCCATGCTCGCAAAATGTAGTTGATCAAATCAAAGTCGTCAGAGGCCCCCAGTGTAACAAACCAGCAGCGCAAGCTGCATGGCTAGTGCAACGTTGGCCCCTTCAAAAGACAGAACAGTCCCACGCAATCCCTTCGATGCCATCCCAATAAACGACACATTATTCACACCAGGCGACATGGAGCCCCATTTACGGGAGCTCAGCCGCGTGCGCCTGGTTCCGCCGTCCCGGCTCGAAGGGATTCTCCTGGGGCTGCTGCTGCTGCTGCGGCTGCGGCTGCGGCTCGAAAGGGTTCTCTTGTGGTCTCTGGCCATTGCGCTGCCACGAGGCGGGGGGCTTGCCCATCGTCGGGTGGTCGTCGACGTCGCCGTCGAGCTCGAAGTCAACCGCGTCCTCCTTTCTCTCGATGCGTTGCCTCCTCATGTGGAGGAAGGTCAACATTGATACGGTGCCGATGATGAGAACGGCGCTGCAACGTCATGGTCAGCATTCAATTTCCTCGACTTCGGACGAAGTTTGGACGGTCGCGGGAACGTTGCATTTTGAAGGAGGGTTGGTGCTCGGGCAGTGCCAAAATCCCGGTTTTGGTCAATGCATGACGCGGGTAGCCAGGGGAAGAAAGGCTAAAAGGGGTGGTTCGTCAGGGAGAGGAGAGGGGGAAAACGTACGCGGTGATACCGATGGTGATGCCAATGATCTTGGACGAGGCGAAGGGCTTCTCGCAGCGGGAGCTGTTGTCGCCGGGCTCGCAGCTGTCACGCGCGGCGAGGTGCTGGAGAGTACGAGCGACGGGAGCCAAGAGGCTGTCGGCGCGGCGCGCGATTGAGGCTGTCGAAGAGCTCATGGTGGGTGATTTAGGGGGTATTCGTTGGTGATGCGATCGTTATTTCGTGATTCGGGGATTGGTCGGGTTGCGCGGATGGGGTCGACCTCCTTTTCTCAGGTTCCAGGCCAATTCGATACCCTTGTGTCGCGAGGTGTAGTGTATGTTGCTTTTTTGTTCCGTCCCTCTCTTGTATGACCCTTTTCGTTTGCTGTCGCGAGAAAAAATAAAAATACCAATGCCTGGTGCTGCGTGCGTGCTGCTGCTTCCCTCTCAAATTCCTCAGATCGGCTGCGACGGAGGCGGACGGTGGACAGCAAGCGGTGGGCGACCGCTTTCGTTCTGCAACGAGTGGATGTTCCCCCCTGGGTTCGCTTGTGGTGAAACTGATTCGGAGCGACCCTGCAATCGCAATCCCTCTCTCTCTCTCTCTCTCTCTCTCTCTGAAGTGTCAACGGTTTATGCAAGGAGCGACGATGAAGAATAAAAGGGCTGTGAAAAAGGAAGGAAGACGCAAAAGGTGGCCGGCGAGCGCCAAGAGGGGGAAGGGCAGCGAGGCACTGGGGAGGTAGAAATGGGATTGAATGAGTGACGAAGAAGGATTTTGAGTTTTGTGCAGGAGAGAGATTGGACGGGAGGGACGAAGGAAAATTGCAATGGAAGGAGTGGAATTTTTGGGCAAAGCCAAACGCTGCTGCTACTGCTGCTGGAGGATTGGAAAACACGGGGAAGGAGAGGAGGCGGACACCGGGAAAGAAGCAAGGGGACGGGTCGCGGTGAAGGAAGGTGAGGCAATCTATCCAGGGAAGGGGCCGCCGTCTCAGGCAATCAGGGTCCGAGAAGGGGGCACACCACGTCCCAGCTGCCACAGAGTGCACCAACAAAGCCTCAGTCTTCCCCCCAGGGTCTCCAATAACACACAAGGCACAAGGCATAAGCAGTGCCACTTGTTCCCTATTTTTCCATGTCTCAGAGCACCTCACTTGGCCTCACTACTGTTGTACTTCGTAGGTATTCAGAGACACAGAAAACGGGGGGGAATTGTGGCTGTGTTTCACTCGTTTTCCCATGCCGAACAACCGGAATTGGCTGCTGTGATTGGCTACACCGCCCTCCCCCCCTTGGGGCCATCCCGCCGTAAAAGAGCATCCAGCGATCCGAGTCAACCGGAGGGAAGGGTTCATCGTCACCGAGAATTTCCCATTTTCATTTACGACCCAGGCGTCGCATTCACTAGTCTGCCGCAACACGAGGTGCAAGAGGGGCTATGCCTCCATGTAACTATTCATACGAAAACAACTACGAAAACTTCACATCGTCCATCGCCGGACATCTAACTGCTGCAGAACCGCCGAATCATGACTGACACAGTGACACACAGTCTCGCAGTTGCACAACCAGGCTTGCACCCTGGAATTAATTTAAAGTGACTGCCAGAATAGCGGCTTGCGGGGAAATGCTTGTCTCGTGTTTCACATTCCGAACGCCTCCTCGTCGAATGAGGTGCCACCCATCCGTCTCCAATCCGTGCTGCTGACACTCGCTGAGCCTCTCTCTCTCTCTCCCACTCTCCTTCGCGGCGGGATGGCGCTGTTCCTGCCTCAGCCTCTGAAAACCGGCAGTTCCCTCCCACTCGTTCCTTGATTCCTTCTGCTTGCTTGCATTGTCATCGCGGGACCGAGGTGACAGACAAGTCGGGTGTTCGTCCCTTGCAGAAACTCAATGCGACTAGAGGGTGAGTAAGCAACATTTAATCTTGTTTAAACTTTGTGACGGCAGACGATAGCGAGCCAGCCAGCGGCGAAGTCCAGCTTGTTTATCTTTCGTACCTGCATTGCGCTCCGAGCAAGGCGAAAGGCAATCTCTCGATTGAGTCTCAATTGAGATATTCTTCACCGAGGCCCATCTCATGACATTCCAGCGACAACAATCGTTCCGGAGATGAGGCCGAGAGAAGCATGTGCAGTGTGGCCTTGCCAATGGGGCCCCCCTTTTTCGCATGATCCACTTTATCCAGAACATTCACAGAGAATTGAAGGCTCACGCGCGCGGAGTGCACTGACCAGATGCTGCCAGGCTTGTTAATAATAGCACCTCGCCTTCCCCTCCCCTCCAACGCCGGCCCCCGTTTCTTTTTTCGGAATGCCCTCGCCTGTTGCCGATTGTCCGGGCGTTGCGCCCAAATGACCCGGATCATTTACCTGCGGGGGGGGATTCGGAGGTTATTAGGAGCTAGGGTCGGCGGGAGCGACGATTGATGGGTGATCTATTCAGAGCATCGAAGGATGCGTCCAAGGAACGACACTAGAAGTGCCAATGCAGTTCCTTCAGGCTGCCATCATGGACTTCTCCTCGGGTTCCTGAGAAGGTTGAAGCGACCGAGCCGACCAGAAGGAATGTGTCCTCTCGGCCCGAGTGTGGGCAGCCCGCCCAGGGCCCACAACGCCGAGTCTTGCCCCGCCCGCCCTGCAAGGCCGACGATCGGCCGGGCACGGCGCCAAGGACGGGGCAGTGGAGACGAGCCCGATATGCAGCCCCGCTGTGCCGCATCCCGTGGAGCTCTGAACGAGCGCGAGAATGGAAACCATAAACACATGGAAACTACGAAAAAACGTGGTCACGGCACGCCGGGAAGGGTGATCATCATGGCACATGAGACGGGGGGTGGATCGCCATGATCCATCACCCCTCTTCTCTCTCCCCTTTCTCCTCACCGCTTAAAATAAAAGACTTTACTTGGCCGACCGAGCTGAGAACACAGGCTCAGGCTTGGCTGTGCTGAGAATAATGCGAGAAGTCAAAACTTCTCGTGATCTCAAACGTCTTTGCAGAGTCCGAGCTGGACAGGCTGCGAGGAAGGAGTCTAGAAGGACGGAAGAACTGAGGTCGGGGTATCGGACGGGGCTGAGGGCGGCCGTTCACGGACCGCGGCTTGTCGTGTTCCAGGAGACGGGACGACGAAGATGATGAGCGGCCTCTACCCACACGAAGTTCAAGAAGCTTTCTTGGACCATGTCATGTCAGGTGTCCGAGACCTGCGGCCCGGATCGCAAGTGGATGGGACCACTGCCTTTTCTTGGCTGTTCGCCACCATCGTGAGCGTTCGAAACAATGCGATCTTTGTTTCCAATCAGGACCCAGGCCACGACGACGTATGAAGCTGCCAAGGAGGGATAATTCAGAGCACGTGGACTGATCTGGAAGCTTGGGGAGACGGGCGGTCTCCAGAAACGCAGGTCTTGACGATTGTGGGAAGAACCCTTCTCTGCCCCAGTGATCCTCGCTGCTGATGGAGACGGAATGAGCGGGTGCCAGATGGGCCCTGGGGTCGTCGTTGCTTCATGGTGCATGTCATTATTGCGTCCTTCACATGCTCCCTTTCGTTTTCGGATTCTCGGTGCAAAAAGAAGAGTCAAGAATCTTGTCGTAGGAGCATAACAACATGCAGTCATGAGGAAGCTATCCACTGCGGCTCTTTGGACCCTTCAGCCGCGCAGCAAGACTGAAGTCATACTGAGGGGAAACTCAAAGCAACCTCATGCCTGTCACCTGTGCGGGTGATGTGCGCTATTAGGTAACAGCAACGCGACTGTTTGGTCCAGAACGTACCGGGTTCAGCTCCAATGGAGTTTTGCCCTCAATTGCGGCATATGAGGCTCTTTTGACGACATGTCTCAAATCAGAGGCAGTAGGCGTTGGGCTGGCCAACGGCGGGAATGATGACATTTGCGGCATCAATAACCACGCATTCCTAGCCTGGCTGGATCTCCGGAAATGTCTCGGGCAGTCTGCGAATAGCGCCTTACTCACCCGGCCGCTTGATGCCGAGGCTTGTCACGGGTCAAAACATGAAGAGGGGATGAGGTTGAGCGGCTGAGAAGGCCGGGCGAGACGGAAAACCGGAGCCGATGGATGGCAGCATCGCACGTCAGTATTGTCCCATTTAGCCCATGTGGAATTTTGTCCTCTTTTTTTTTTTTTCGGTATGGCCCGATGAAGGGTCTGGGGGAGACGGCATGGGCCGGTTTTACGGGGAGCCTTGGCGGGCACCTGGTTACGACGACGATGGCCCAGACGACTCTCCCCTCGTCATCTTCTTGGAACCAAACCTCGTCTGATTGTAGCCCAGAGGAAAAGCGTTCACATGATGCCGACAACGTCTCGTCCCGCGGAGATCCAGCGATCCTTTGGAGGCGGGGTAGCGGTGCCAGTGGGCTGGCTGTTCGGTCTGGGGGACGGATCTACGGCGCAGGGCGATTACCAGAAGGCTATCTATTCGGTGAGAGCAGGCCAGCTGATAAGGAAGAAAAAGAGGCTTGCATCTGTTGCGGGGTAAATCGACGCCAACAAGAAACCTGGGGAAGACGGGGGGCAGTCTCGATTGATTCGCTGCTGGGGTGGCGCGAGGGTTTCACGACATATCTGGGGGGAAAAGCCACTTGGTCTCCCGTAGGACGAGAAAGGCGGGGGATCGTCACGTCGTGATGTTTGACGACGGCACGGCAGCGGTGGTGTTGCACGCGCACGCCCTGTTGGGGGGTGCTCAGGCGTTCGTCCTCCAGCATCATTCTGCTTCGTGTTCGTTAACATCCCTCTCTGCACAAAGAAGCAAGAGAGGCATGCCGCGAACAGATGGACAACGACGACGATCGTCTGTGAGGTGGTCTAGGTTGGACGAATGGCGGCCATCCCGAGTGTCCTCTCGCGTTGCTTCGAGACGCAGGCAAGTGTTGTCGTCCTGTGTAAGTCAGTTGCTTGCGTCTGTGTTGGCACAGGGGAGGACAGAGCGTAGGCCAGACTTCTTGGCTTCCTGACGAAGGTGACGATGTTGCTGCAGAGAGCTTGTCGTGACAAAGTAAACAAACTTGCCGTGCCTTTTGGCGTGTTTGATAAACGGGCTTGGGTGACGCCCAACTCGGTCGATTTAAGATTCTTGGGGGTCGGGCGGTGCAAGTTCGGATTGCTTGTCGCGGGTGTTTCAATCATGCCGCCCTGCCACTGGGCACTGGTAGATGGGACGACTTCGTCCCTCCACAGGGTGCATGTGACTTCTAACGGTTGTCGAGGAAAGTCATCGCGAACTTGCTGCCCTGTTCCATCAGCCGCCAGACGCGCCAAGATGGCGAGTGCCCTCGTGAATAGCACATCATGACGGATGGGAACGCTCCTTGGCATGAGCATAGGGGAACAGAATGCAAATTGACCCGGTGCGCCGAGGCCGAAGCCGAAGGCAAACCAAGGTACTCAGTAATCTCGGCGTGCGAGCGAGCAGGGCCGGCTGACGATGTCCGACGCTGGTATGACTCTTTTCTCCCTCGCTGCGAGGTCGGCGTCGCAAGCGTTGGGGGCTGGTGCGGGAATGCGGACGGCGGGGTTGCGTCGGGATGGTTCCCGGGTCACCGAAAAAAGGGGTCGGCATCTGGTCTAAGCTGAGGGAGGAAGTTCACCACGGCGTAGTCAGCTCGAAACGCCGTTCCGGCGGTGACTTGCACGAGGGAGCCAGAACTGGCAACAAGCTGGTAACTTGTAAGGACTTCTCCGTGGCCGGAGCAGGTACACCGAGACATTCAGGAACAGGATGGCGGGGGAGGAAGACCAAGCCAGGCCGGGAAGGGCAGGCCAAGAGAGAACGGCAGGACCCTGATGTTCGATGTTGACATCATGTCGGCTACGATCCCGTACGATGCTAATTTTTCACAATCCCCGTTTTTGGAGACAAAGCGAAGTGCCAGGAAGGGAAGGGGGAAAAAAAAGGTCTGCAATTTGCAAAGTACCCATACCCACAGCCGTGAAAAGGGCCCCCAGGCCAGGCGTAGCAGGGCTGCAGGAACTGTGGTCCGTTACCCAAATGTAGGATAGCGCCGAGATCGGGGACATGTACACGACGGCCTGGATCGTGATGGAACGGTGGGATCTCACTTCTTTGGGAGCTTGGTGCCTTGGAGGAGGGGAGGAGAACTTTTCTCAGAGTTGCTGCTGGAGGGAAGACTCCAACAGCTTGCTCCCCTCCTGCAGCGTTGGCAGCGACATGTGGTGGAATCGAGTGGATGGGGGCTGGGCAGTTACCCACGGGGAAGTGAAAATTTTCAGCTTGTTGGCCCAGGATTCTTCTCTTCTGGGTTCGTCTGCATGGGCTACGCAGTAGTTTGTTGCGGGAGGAGCTCTTTTGGGCGCGGCATCGTGGGTTGCGTGGATGGGTGGATGGGAATGACTCCAACTGGAGCTCCACACTCACGATGAATGAGGCAGGCTGGGAATGAACAGCGACAGTTGGAGTTGGAGGTGTGCGAGGTAAGAAAACGTGCAGGGAAAAAAAACTCGAAAAAAGACATGGGAAAAATTCCGTCGAAAATGGGATGGGCAGGTGACCCCGCCCATACGTAAGAGAAACCACATGACTGGCCGGCTGGCCTTGGAAGCGGGTCTGGGCCCGTGATCCGTCCCCCTGTTTCCCGCTTCCCGTTTGCTGCTGCTGCACCTGCACCTGCAACACCCCTGTCACCTACTGTCCACGTTCCCTGAGCGCTTGGCCTGGATGGCGTCGAGTCCAGGCTTTTCCTTCATTCTCAGAGAAAAAGTGACTCTTTCTTGCGCATGGGGCTCTGGTGAAAATTTCAAAGGAGAAAAAAAAAGAGCCCCATCGTGAGATTGAGGCTATTGCTTGGCGGGTCCCAACCTCTATGGGTAGGGAATCCTCCCCTTTTCCCGGTGACATTTAGTACGGGACGGATGAGCACCGGGATCTTGTTCCGTTTCTTGAGAAACGCTACGGTGGGGTCGTCGGCTCGAAACCGAAGCGAAGAGAAAAATTACGGTTTGCGCCTCCGTTTCTGGCCTTTCGCCAAGTTGGGAAATGTTCTCGATCGTTCTTGGCTTCTGCAACGAACCATGGAAGGTGGCATGATGGGATCTGAGATCAGAACACTTAGATTGCACGCGCGCACTGTTGCTGTGGCGGGGGATGCATTGAGGGGGAATACGGAGTCACCGCTACTGTGATTGCGTTTCGGAACTTCGGTATTTGCGAGAGGGAGATATGATGGTGAGAATTTGGGAGAGTGCCTGCTCGAATCACGTCTTCAAAGTGCGTGCGGTGCGCCGGAGAAGGCTGTCGTCAGCTTACAACGCGAACTTGTCATGCCAAAACGGCCCGGCGCCACTATGCAAGTCATGAAGACACAATCGCTGCGAACACGAGAGAAGAAATAAACTGACTAATGAATGTGGCATCCTGCAAGCGCTATGTCTGGCACGGCCTCGAGGTCGAAGGAACAGACAAACTGCATGAATTGGGGGGACAGACGAACAGTTCGCCCGAGTGTCGTTCTGCTGTCAGTCGTCAAGGGGGCACACCGAAAAAAAGTGTCACGATGAATATGTCACCAGCGGAGCCGTGTGCGCGCATGTGTGCGTGTGTGTGTGTGCTGGCCTCCGCCAACAAACCACCCTCTCCTCAATTTCCCCAGTTCCCGCGCTCTTCCCCGTCCGGAGCATTTAGGCCTGATGAGTTTTCTTGGCTGGAGAAGGAGAGCCTGCTTCTCCCGGGCAGGTGCATTGGGATGGCCTCACGTACAAGTCACGATGGTACCGGTCGTCGTGGAGTTGACTCCGTCCGCGAAAAAAAAACCAAGCCTGCCTCCACAATATCGAAAAAGTATCACTCTCGGCAGACCAGCATCGGAGCCGAGAATCGTACCACATGGCATTTTGTGACACCGCAACATTGAGGGAAAGACGCCGTGTGTGCGAGAGTGAGTGTGAGGGTACCTGACGGCGGCGGGCGGCAACAACTCATGTTTCCCATCTGATGTGCTACTGGTTTCTGTCGCCAACGGTGCATCGCATCATTTTCCGCAGGGCGATGCGATGCCGGGCGGCTGCCAAACCGATCGCCGGCCGTTGTGTGTGTGCACATGTGCGTGCTGGGCCCCCCGAAGCTTCTGGGCCGTCTTAGGCCTGGCATCACTCTGCGGGATACTGGCATCATACCTACATACAGCACAAATTAAGGAAAAAGGTACCGGTGCATGTACCTTTTTGTTTTACCGCCATACGGATGACAACCAGACCGCCTGCGTACTCGACCCCCGAGGAAGGGAAAACGTAAGGCAGGGATGGGTGTGATGCGATGGCACGAGACGGAGATCTTCTTCTCTCTTGCCCATTCTCACAATAGAAACTAATAAAGTGGGAAACGGATGGATGGATGGATGGATGGATGGATGGATGGCATGGCCAAGCACACCCAACAAGGTACCTGGATGGGTTGATGGAATGAATGGGATGGATTGGTGATGGGACGCGGCTCCATGGTGGCTGCGACCGGGACTGTTGCGACGACGGCGGGAAACATGATGCCATACCATTTGAACCACGTACCTTACGTACAGTACCTAGACAACTTGTTTTGTTAGAGTGGTAGCGGGTAGGGTAGGTGTCCATTGATGCTGTTTCTGGTTTCTGAAGCTTTCCTCTTCGTGGGTTTCTGGTTTTGGGTTGTACGTGTCGTGGTCTCGTCTCGTCCAGTCAGTCTGCTCGTCTCCATTCACGTTTCTTCGATTTTCTGTAACCGGCGTGGGCTGCTCTGTGTCCCGTCCGGCGCCCCTCCGTTCCCATTGCGACGCCGTGCCCCTGGCGTTGCGCAATTGTGGGCGACCGGGCACTAGTTTTAGGGTCGCAAATCCGCCCATCGAGGTTTAAAACGACACAGGCAGTTCGAAGGTGGTTGTTCCCTGGAGCGGTCAGGTACATCACGATGTTACTTTTTCGGTCGTTTTCTTTCATGTGGCCGGCCAGGCTCCGTAGAGCTGACTGTGAGGACGGTGAGAGGTACAGTACTTGCTGTAAGTCTGTGAGTAAAGGCGGAAGACGTACCGAGGGATGGGAAATGGGTGCTGTCTTGGCTGACCGCCGCCGCGCTGGGCTGCCCGCTACGGACAAGGGGCGCGATCAGGCGGGAGCATCTCCGGGCCTCCTACAGGAGAGTGACAGGTCTGGAAACTGAGATGGGAATCTAACGGAACGCCGTAGGAGGTTGTGGCAGCCGCTGGTGGTGAAATGGGACTGGTTTCCGGCTCGGTACGTATTACTTAGAACTTGGTGAAAGTACTCTCCTGGGTGAGTGAATACACACACGTGGGCCCTACTACCCATTGTAAGTGTCATGGCTCAGGAGAGTGAACCAAGGAAGGTCAGGAGGGCAGTCCCCTCGACCCATGGGCAGGCTATGCCATGCCATGCCATGCCTTGCCCAGTGGACAGTGGACTCGGTCCTTGCTTGGATTGAGCAAGTG
This sequence comes from Colletotrichum horii, assembly GCA_027406005.1. NCBI lineage: Eukaryota > Fungi > Ascomycota > Sordariomycetes > Glomerellales > Glomerellaceae > Colletotrichum > Colletotrichum horii. The sequence goes on along the minus strand of JANVYB010000001.1, from coordinate 1,212,141 downwards.
GTTGCGTTGGAGGGCGCTGTTGGCTGGGCGGTCCGGTCATGTTGGCCCCAAAACCTAGCAAAGTACAGTACATGTGGTGCGTAGTGTGTGCCCACGCCCTCAATTGACGAGCCTGCTAAGGTACTTTGCTGCAGTCGTGGTGTTTGCTGGATCCTCAGTGGAGACTGGAAGAGACTGGCTGGACTTGTGCCCCTCCATGGATCGCAGTTTTTTCCTCCACGGGCTTCACATCCCTCACCTCTGGCAAATTGACCAGCTCTACAGCGGGCTCCAGGGAGCGATGCGCGCTGGGCTGGGCCGTGTCAGACGCTAGAGCGGAGCTGTCTCGTCAGGTACCCTCCCTTTCCATGACACATAATTACTCGATGAAAAGCTTGACCATCACGAGCTGGCGAGACATAATAACGCGACGTCCTGCTTTGACGGAGGGAGCTTTAGTAGAAGAGCTGAGCTGTGACCACTTTTCGTTCAAGATCTGCTATTGCCTCTTGCTCTTCACGATACCCTCATCATCAACGACACATCTGTGTACTTACGGTCCAACAAAGACACGAACAACATACACAACACCGCACTAATACGGAAAAGAGCCCTCCCCACCTCCACTTTCGCTCGCTGCATCTCATCTGAAGCCGCCGTTAAGCGCTGCAGCTGCACCCCAGTCACAGTCACTCCATCACCGCCGTCGACTTACACGGGACCAAGAACTTTTTCTTCCTTCACGAGAAAGAGAAAACGAAGTCATTTTTCACGAGATCCTCTTTCTTCGTCCTCGACCGTCTCGACTCAGACCACCCACCTCGTTTCGAACGTTTCGTTTCTTCTCCCTCGTGGCAGGCAAAAAAGTCATTGCGAGCGAGAACGAACAACACCACCAGCCAGAAACGACAACGAACGCAACCTGAATAGGGCAACAAGAGACGACATCATCTGCGCGCCACATCACACACGCGCGCACACCACACGCCCAAGCGAACCAAACGCAACTCTACCCATCCCACACCCCGCATCTACCAACATCGCTTTGGCCCTTCCAGCTTGAGCAACGCAAGGAGCAGATCTCTCTCACACCTGCCCTCCTCCTCCTCCACCACCACCGCTACCTAGCCCCAAACAAGCTTCCCTCTTGGCTTGCACGAAGCCCCAAAGGAAAAAGACCAAACGGGAACAGAAAGGGAGAGACCACAGACCTTGCGCCTCGTCTTTTCCCATCCGGCAAGGGTTCGAGAAGACCCAAAGAGAAGACGACAAAGCGACCCATCCATCCATCACTTGGACTTGAGAGCAACAAAAAGTACAAAGGGACTCGACCCCCCTTCCACCCACCAGAGTCACAGGTCAAGGAGACAAGACCAGCAGAAAAGAACATCAGCAGACCTCGACCTCGCGTCACTCCTTGCAGGCTCCTCTTTGCCCCATACCTTTACCTGCCCGTATTCCGCAATATCCATCTCAGGTCATCGCCTGTGTGTGTGTTTTATTGCCGATTCCACTTACACACTCTCTCACTCACCCAACTTACTCACCGCCCTAACCGTACCGGGCGGCCTTCGCCTTACCTCGACTCACGAAAAGCGCGAGGTACCTCCTCCACCGAGCCCACTGCGCCCAGGCGCCCGCGTCTACCTCGCCCGTCCTTCGGGATCCGGCGAACCGTCTACTTTTTTTCTTGTTCCCTTGTCCGCTCCCTGAGCCTGGGAGCCCTACTCCGGCGACGGGCCCTGCGCCCAACGTCACACCACATCATCGTCCCAGACACCACACCCCCCTGGTCGTCACTCTCGTTTTTTTTCCCCTCTTCTTGAGTCGGTGGTCCCAATACCCATCTTAGGCCCGGCCAAGAATTAAATAGAAGCGCCCTGGAAGCCGCATCGAACCGAACCAGCCAGATCCAGCACCACCCAACCGCCAGATAGGCAATCCGGGGAAACCCTTTCCAACAACCATAACCATGCCCCACCGAGTCGCCAATTTCCTGCGGAATTCCACTGAGAACTTCAGTGTTTCCGCAATTGCAAACCTCAAGACAAAGACCATCCGCCACCAGTCTTCAACGCAACAACACCACAACCAGCACAGCACAACAAACGTGCAGGACCAGGGCTTGCTGCGCAGGCTACCCCTCGACCGCCACTCCTCCTACTCCTCCGATGACGGCGAGCACATCCCCTACAACAAGATGTTCGCCGCAGAGTCCCCCGCCGTCGAGCACCTCAAGGAGAAGAAGCACCACCACCACCGCATCTCGCTGCCCTTTGGCCGCTCCGCCAAGGACTCCCACGAGAGCCCCCACGCGAAGCTGGACTGGAAGATCGAGAGCCCGCCCATCGTCTTCTTTGGCGATGCCGAGTCCTCCACCGGCGCCCTCGTCTCGGGCCAGATGTTCCTCGACGTCAAGGACGAGCACCTCGAGGTCGAGGCCTTCGAGGCCCGCCTCAACATCCACGTCCACCACAAGCGCCCCTTCACCAACCACTGCAACGAGTGCCAGAACCAGTACACCGAGCTCAAGCGCTGGACCTTCCTCGCCCACCCCACGACCCTGAAGAAGGGCGTCCACCCCTTCCCCTTCTCCATCCTGCTCGAGGGCCACCTCCCCGCCTCCATGGACACCCCGCTCACCTCCATCACCTACGAGTTCAAGGCCGAGGCCGTCCTCCCCAAGAGCGGCTCCTCTCAAGCCCCCCACCCCATCAAGTTCGAGCAGAACTTCGACGTCAAGCGCTCGCTCACCCAGCCCGAGTTCCCCCACCACTCCGTCCGCGTCTTCCCCCCGACCAACATCAAGGCCAGCGCCCACTACAACCAGGTCATCCACCCCGCCGGCACCCACAACGTCTCCTTCCGCCTCGACGGCCTCACCACCGCCAACCAGACCAACAAGACGGTCGAGTTCTGGAAGCTCAAGAAGGTCACCTGGAAGCTCGAGGAGACCATCAAGACCGTCGCGCCCGCCTGCGACAAGCACACCCCCGCCGGCACCGCCACCACGCCGCCGACGCAGCAGAAGGGCGCGCCCCGCACCGAGACCCGCGTCCTCGGCGAGAAGTACATGCACGACGGCTGGAAGTCCGACTACACGTCCACCGACGGCCACGTCGAGTTCGAGTTCGACTACGGCGTCATCGCCGCCAGCAAGCACTCCCACGGCCCGCGCTACGCCTGCGACGCCAAGTCCCACGACGGCACCGAGGTCTCGCACGCCCTCATGATCGAGATGGTCGTCTCCAAGGAGTGGGCGCCCATCGGCAAGCCGCACCTCGCGACGCAGACCGGCACCGGGCGCATCCTGCGCATGCACTACCACGTCATGCTCACCGAGTGCCCCGGCCTCGGCGTCAGCTGGGACAACGAGGCGCCCCCCGTCTACCAGGACGTGCCGCCCTCGCCGCCCGCGTACCCCGAGGAGCTGCAGCGGCAGCTCGGAGCGGAGGTGCCCCCGATCGAGTACGAGAGCCTCGAGTCCCTGGATGGGCAGACGCACAGCACCGAGGGGTCCGTCAACGGATCCACGTCATGACACAACCATCTACGAATGCGACATGAAATCTTATTTTTTATAGAGTGGAGGAGAGCATAATATCTTGAAAGAGATGGGAACGATTTGGGAAAGCGAAACTGGGAAAGGAAAACAAAAAGTTATTTGATTTGGAAACCATTTATTCTTTTGGATTTTTACGCGCATTATACCCCTCGGACAACGACCGGGCGCCATTTACACCTTCAGTTTACTGTCGATATTTGTTGGTTACTTTTGGAGAGAAATATTTTGGATTATTTTTGAAGATTATGGTGAAAGGACCAGTTGACGAGAAAGAGATGATTTCCAGCATTGCAAGGCGTTGTTAGTATCGGTTGTGATGGGGCGGGCGAAGCATACTTCCCCGATTCGGCTTCTCAGCAGCCACTCTTGATGGTTTTTTCTTCCTCTTCCAACAGCGAAACATAGACATAGTAATTACATCACCATTCAACTATGACTCCAGACTCTTGAACCAATGAATACATGCTTGTGAAATATGATGATTACATTCGGCAACTTGCGCAAGTAATTACGACACAGACACAGAGTGCAAAAGCAACCCGCAACTTAGTGTGTTGCATAGGCGGCAAGTGCAGTTACAAAGTCTGTGTGGAGACTTTCAGGCTAGGTAGGTACTTTTTTACTTTTGCATTGGATCGCGATGGATGAGTCTGTTTCCAGAGCGTGGCGCGATTCATGGGCAACGAGACAACTACAAACGCCCGCTCATCGAAACAGCAAAGCCCGGGAAAAATTCAAACATGCAAAAAGTTGCCCCTCTTGAGTCAAGTGGGATGACATGTGAAAAGAGCGCGCGAATCGGGGATGAGCCCTTTGCTGGGACATGGGCGGCAAGTTCTAGCCTGCCTTGCCTGCCTAGAGATGGTCCCCTGCTGTGCGGCTCAAACGCATTGTCCACGTTGTCTGGTGTGTTTGCATTGAAAGTGCCAGGGACGGCTAACGGGAACGGCTTCGGGTTCTGCATGAGACGACAATGATGGTTGGTTGGTGGTGGAGGGTTTAGGGAGTGAGGGAGGGAGAGGGTTCGGAGGGGAGGGGGTTGATCTTATGAAATTGTTACTTGATGGAAACCGGGGAGAGTTCTAGAACGCAGCGGCAAGCACTTTAGGCTTGGGAACGCTGGGAACGCCAGCGCGGTTCGCCGTCGCCGCCCCTTGGTCTGAGCGTTTTTTTCTGCTCAATAGGTTAAGGTACTTTGCAGCGTCACGATGACCGCGGCGGCGGATTACGTTTTGGTTTTCTATTTGGAGGTTTTTTGCGCCGAGACGGCGGTTAGCCTTCTTGATACGAGTCTCTCGGGCCGCGGTTGAGTGGATGAGGTGGGTTTCGGTTGAAGACAGGAAAAGCACGAGATGCTGTGAACTTGCAGTGTGGTCTGGAACGTTGTGGATGAACGGGAGGTCACAGCTTGGTGGGCGTGAGAATGTTTTGGCGGTGGAGCTCGTCATGTCACGTTTGTGCGACTTGGACTTGGAAGTTGTCGCGGGTAGTTGCAGTTTCGAGAATGGAAACCCATGCATACCAGGTAAGTAAGTTCACGCGGGGACGGAGTGACGAGACTTTAGGAACATTTGCGTTCGTGTGTGGTAGATTGATAGGCAGACAGAGAGAAGACGAAAACGTTGCACCCAGATGAGGCAGCTGCACCCGCTTGGCTTTAGGATTGCGCCATTGTTGCCTCGCGGGATGCGTTCACGATGGTGCGGTGTCGGCTTCAATTGGCGGGGGCGGCCTCGTCTGTTCGGGCAGCCGACGGTACGCCGCCGGGCACGTTTTCGCGCGGTGTGTCTGCTGTGGGACGTTAGCTTAGCTTCCATGGGAGTGAAGGAAGGCCGGCGGCAGGTGCAGACGCTGTAACCGGCGCACCGGCCCGGTGTGTGCCAGCTGCTTTGCAAGCACCGCCCAGGCCGCAAGGCCGCAGGCATCGGGTGGCATTCCGGGAGGAGGGGTGGGTGGTCGTCGGGAGTTGAGTTGGTGTCGGATGTTTTGGAGGCGGGGCGCCCGCCAGGGAAAGGAAGCATCGTGAACTTCCGTCGAGTCACAAAAGTCAGGCCGAAGTCATGCCAGAAGGCCGAGAAGGTTAGGCCTTTCAGTGGCCTGCGACAAATCGGAGCCGGCCGCGACCACCGTATGTTCGCAAGACTCAGCACATGCGCCGGGGAGGCGGCGGTGACGGCGTCGGCGGAAGGTCCAAGAAGGTCGTTTTCCATTACGTGAGAAGATGGGACGGGAGACGTGCCGGGGATGCCTTCCGAAACCTTCCCAATGTGCCTGCCTTACCTAAGGTATCTTTTCACAGAGGTAGAGTACTGGCGGTACGCCGGCGTTGGTACCGCGACGGCGAGCGAGCGAGCGAGCGAAACGAACGACGACCGCTTTCGAGCGGGCTGCGTTTGATGATGCAATACCATCGTGGTGGAGCTCCGTTTGGAAAAAGTAGAATACTTTTTTTCAAATGGAGTTCTCCTGGGTTGTCCTTCTTCTTTTGACTCAAGCTCGACGCTTTTTCGCGGTTTTAAACGGAACGGAGGCTCCGCTCCAGGTCCCCTAGTGTTTGGTTCCGTTTTCCCTGCGCAGGCACTTTAACCTACCTACCCGTCCGGGGAAATGCGAAATTTTGCTAAAGAATTTTTCTTTCCTCCCCCACCAGAGGTTCTCTTTTCTTTGATTGATGAAAATCGATCGAACCGTGCCCAGCCCACTTGGTGCCGTCTCGTCAATTGTCCGCATTGGATCGGCTCATGCTTTCCGATGGATCTTCACCGGGGCGTCCTTCTCGCAGCGTCACGGTCCCTATTTGCCAGGGATTCTCTGCCTTGTAAGCACAATCAGCGAAGATGACGGCGACGGAGGACATCAAAGGCTCGGCGTATCCACGTAAACGGAGAGAGCGAAACGCAAAATCATTTGAGCAAGTTGCAGATTAACAAAAATCTCTGTTTCCCTGGCGAGTGCCACCATCTCGATCGTTACGTCAGGAGGGGCGGCGCAACTCTGCAAAGTTGGTTGTGGAATCCACACACAATCCCACTTCTGGTGCTGCATCCTTGTGGATTTTGGATGGGTACGGTGAGTCAGAAGATCCACCGTCGACAAAGACCTCTGGGGCAAACACGCACACACGCGCACACAAACTGCGACTGAAGGCAGGAAAAAGCAAACAGAACCGTCGGAGGGGAGGGAGCCTACATAGAATCACATCTGAGGTCCGGCAGCATCGATCTCCACACACCGGAGATGGGTCTCTACGGGATCGTCCCAGGGCACTCAACAAACATGGCCGGCTGGCGCAATGGTAGCGCGTCAGACTTCTAATCGGCTTCGCAGCAAGTGAAGCGGATCAGTTGTCCATCTGAAGGCTGCGGGTTCGAGCCCCGCGCTGGTCATTTCTCTTTTGCGTTTTGCAGTTTAATTTGGGGAATTCTGAATCAGAATCTTCACAGAACCATGGGAAAGAAGCTGCTCTTTTTTATTGATGGTTCGTTCGTTCGGCTGGTATATACGGGCTAGTCTCACGTCTGAGTTGTGTAGGCGTAGTAGGCAGTGAGTGAGGTTGTGAGTTTCTACTGACACTTTAGCGGAGCTATGGACGTTTCTGATGTTGTCGGTACTCGGTATATTGGTTCTACCCCTGTGGAAAATCATCTGTCGTCACTTACACCAAGGACAGCTTCAACATCTTGTCGGGAATCCCCTCAAGTCAGTCAGTGAGGTAAGGCCCTTGATTGCCATCAGTATGTTACGCCGTATTCAAGCGATCCTAGCTCGAACTGTGGACGCGTTGAGTAGATGCTGTCGCTTTTTGAGTTGCTCAAATCTTCAAGTCAAAGGGAAGTAATACAAGTTGTTTGTGGTTGTCAAATGTCTTGTGCTGTGGGTGACCCAACATGGCATATCCGACGTAAAAGCGTGCTTCTCAACTCAAGTCACCAGATCCAATGTCGATTATTGCACTGCTAGCTCTGTCGAACGTAAGACTTCACCTCTCCTCGCACAACGCAAGCAAACGCTTGAGCTGGAGCCTTCTTCTCACCACTCAGTTATCATAACCCATACCCTCAATCAAATACAACAACATTCTTCCCCTCCCCCTTGCCCCCAAGATACTCCTGCCTCATCTCCTCCGCCTGCTCAATCTTCCACTCCTTCATCTTTACCTCCACCCCGTGCTCCGCCACCAGCCCCAGCAGCTCCTCCGTGTCCTCCCTGCTCGCCACCAGCGAGCCCACGAGCTTCAGGTCGCGGAAGATGACGTCCTTGTACGACATGGTGATGCCCACGTCCGGCTGGCCCAGCAGCACCAGCGTTCCGTGCTTCCGCGTCACCGCGGCCGCGAATTTGAACGCCGCCGGCGCGTCGGTTGCCAGGACTGTGGCGTCGAGGCCCGGGTACGCGCCCTTCACGACCTGCGAGATTTGCGAGACGGCGTCGGGGGCCGGGGTGGTTGCGAGGATGGTCAGGTCTGGTTTTAGCGGGTACGAGGAGGATAGGTCTAGTGCGGATTGTTTTACGTCGATGGCGACTACTTTGTAGCCCTGCAGACACGGTCAGTCAATGAAGGAGACTGAGAAAGGTGTAGTGCGGACCATGGCCTTGGCGAGCTGCGTCCCGATGTGGCCCAGCCCGCCGATGCCGACGATGCCGACGGAGCCGCCGGGCGGGACGGCGGCGCGCTTGATGCCGCCGTAGATGCTTATGCCGGCGCACATGAGGCACGCGGCCATGGGGAAGGAGATGGAGTCGGGGAGCTTGACTGTGAAGCGCCAGTCTCTGTCCACGTGTGAGTTCCTGCCAGAGGATCTGTGTAAGTGGGAGAGGGGTGGTGTGCGTACGCGACCATGTATTCCGCCCAAGCGCCGTCGGTAGTGATCCCTTTCATGAGCATGTTGTCGCAGTACACCGGCTTCCCGGCTTTGCAGTCGGGGCATTTCCCTTGGCTAAGTCAGCCTCAGACTATCTGGTATTGCTGCCCGAAGCAAAGGCACATGACGCAGAACTCACCGCACGCGCCCTCAAAGTTGATGCACCCCACGCGGTCGCCCTCCTTGAACCCCTGCACCTCGGCGCCGACCTCCGCGACGACGCCGGCGGGCTCGTGGGACCCGATGAGGGGCAAGGGCGGGTCGAAGGCGCCCTCGTTGACCATGCAGTCCGTGTGGCAGAAGCCGGCGGCGCGGATGCGGATGAGCAGCTGGTGGGGCTTCGGGCGCGGGAGCGGGACGCGGGAGACGGCGTACGGCGCGTTGAAGGACTTGAGCTGGATTGCCTTCATCATCTTGGGGGCGGGCGCCATTGTTGCGGTTGACTTTGGAGGATTTTCCTTACGAGTCTCTCGTGTAAGATGTGTAATCTTGAAGCAGTCCAGAGTTTGAGTGAGTTGTGAGCTGGGGACAGGATGAGATTCATGAGGTTGAAGTTGGTTCCATCGCGGGGTAGTAGTAAGTGGTAGGTGCTTTGATTGTTAACGTCATGGCGGGCGACCCGGCGATGCGCTAACGCGAAGATAGTTGCGGCGCTTGCGGTTGCAGTTTCCCATTGTTCACAATCGATAGCTGGTAACCTTGAGGCGAGAAAATACGATTGAATGGCTCTATACGACGGCCCAACGATGCTCCGGGGTCGACAGGAAGTCGGTTCGCGAAGCACTTACATGCATCGCGACGATGTCTCACTCCACTTGTGATTGTGGCTGTCTTCGCTGACTTTGACAGGTCAATTGTTTTTGGGTAATCTGTACTCCCAAGCACCGCAGAACCTAGGGCCACGAACAGCCTGGACTCAGAGTTGGCTCACGTGGCATTGCCGCACCGAGCAAGCGTCTTCATTGAACTGCCTCCGCCGCGGAACGGCGTTGGTGCCGGGCTCTTGATAATTCAGCGCGGGCTTGTTGCGCTCTTCAGCCAATGCCTCGCCGCTAACAGGACCGCGTTGACGGAATATAGTTCGAGTCATCAAATGAACAGATTCGAACGGGATATGGATCCCGATACAATTGTAATTCAATCTCACAAAATTCGCGGAAAAGGCCGCGGCGCCTTAGGGCGTCGTCGTACCCCGATCACGCGACCGGAAGAAAATCGGCGTCCAGACAGAACGGCCCCGCCGGCCATTTCAAATCAAGCCCGCATTTGCAGCCGGCCCCGGAAGTGGGTCCGCCGAAGCCAGCCGAAGGGAAAAAAGGCTTAGAAATACAGCACCGCCTGACTAATGCTCCTCTTCACTGGTTGACGGTGATGCAATCGCCAAAGGGTGGTGTCACTCACTCCCGGCCCGCACTCCGATCTGTTTTAAAACGGGGGGCGGCCTTCTTCACCCCGCACAGCTCTTCTGCAGATGCCACGATTGACATCATTGCACCCTGACGTCGGCTTTTTCCGAGACTTCTTCACTGTTGTGCTGTGAAGCTGTATTATGAGCACGATCCTAAAACGAATTCCCCAACTGACACGACGTATGCATCACCCACACCACACATCCCCGCCACCAGCACATCGCAACCATGACCACCGGCGTCTTCCGCTACGTCGACCCGGCGACCCTCGCGGGCGACAGCAAGCCCTGGAGCAAAGTCGACACGGACGTGACCTCCTTCAGCCGCACCGAGCGCCGGCGCTCCGTGACCAACATCCGCGACGCGGGCGCCGACACCTTCGGCACCGACGTCTCGGGCTTCGCGGTCTACAACGCGCCCGCCGCCGAAAAGGCCTTCACGGACGAGAAGGCCGTGCGCGAGGGCTACTACGCCGAGGTCGAGGCGCTGCTGCGCGCGAAGCTGCCGGGCGTGAAGAAGGTCGTCATCTTCGACCACACGGTCCGCCGCCGCGAGAAGTCGAGCCCGCGCCAGCCGGTGCAGCAGGTGCACGTCGACCAGACGCCGCGCGCGGCCGAGGTGCGCGTGCGCCGGCACGTCGAGGACGCGGCGGAGGCGGAGGAGCTGCTGAGGGGGCGGTACCAGATCATCAACGTGTGGCGGCCGATCGGGCACCCGGCGACGGACTTCCCGCTGGCGGTGATTGACTGGCGGACGACGGTGCCGGAGGACCTGGTCGCGGTGGACTTGCTGTATCCGAAGAGGACGGACGGGGATGACGATGATCGCGGGAAGGAGGTTTTGCCGGATGAGACGCTGGCGGCGTCGATTGATAGGTATGAGGTCAAGGGTGAGTTTTGTCTCCTTCTTTTGTGAGAGATTGGGTGAGGATGTGCTGACACTTTGAGGGCAGGCGAGACGTATGCTATTGCGCCGAATGACAACCACAAGCTGTACTACATGAAAGACATGACGCCCGACGAGGCCATGTTCATCAAGTGCTTCGACTCGAGGAGCCAGGGGTTGCCGGGAGGCAGACACGGCCTTGCGGGGTTGACGCCACATACTGCTTTTGAGGATCCTGCCACGCCTGCTGACGCAAAGGGACGGCAGAGCATTGAGGTCAGATGTTTGGTATTTTATGATGATTTGTCGCCAAGGGAGGGTGCCTTTAGAAAGTAAAGATTTGGAAGAAGAGCATGAAGTTTAGCCCTCTATGAGTAAAGAACATGAACAAACCGAATGAGAATATGATTCAATGAGAATACCAACCGAAACTCACGCGTAGTAGTAACGAGCTTCGTGTAAGTGGGTGTTATTCAACGAGTGCAGTTTGTGAGCATCGTTGACAAGGGGTATCTAAATATACTGATGACATATATACAGCGACCGACGTAGTTGCAGCAGCAACTTGATAATATCCAGAGTTAAATCTTCAAAGATAATGACCATTGATCATTCTCCGTCCTAGTTCGACTGGTAGACGGCCACATAGGCGGTCTCCATCATGCTTCCGTAACCATCCAAGGTGTTGCCGTCGGGGTTACCGGGCTGTGACAGTTAGCAACAACTCCCTTCCTGTCAGATGATTCGAGGGGACTCACCCAGTTGCCTCCCACAGCAACGTTCAAGATGAAAAAGAGCGGCGCGCGCGCAAGCGTGTTCCAGATCGCCTCGGTCCCAATCCGCGCGCCGGTAACCTGGTGAAACTGCACCCCGTCGCGGAACCACGTAATGCTCTCCGTCTGCCAGTAGTTAGACCTCCGGTCGATCTGCACCCGCCACGTGTGCCACCCCTGGTCCGGAATGCCCGTCGACGCCCCAATCCCGTTCGGCTCGTTGCACGCGCCGCCGGGGTTGACATCGCAGTGCACCGTGCCGTACCCCGTGAGCACGCCGTTCACCGTCTCGAGCACGTCCAGCTCGCCGCAGCGCGGCCACCCGACGCCGTTGCGGATCGCGTCGCCGAGCATCCAGAACGCGGGCCACATGCCCTTCTTGTTCGCGATGGAGTTGCCGCCGAAGCGGATGTAGCCCTCGGCGAGGGTGAGGCGGCCCGCGGCGGGGGTGAAGGTGTACTTGGACTCGATGCGCGCCGAGGTCCAGCCGTTGGAGGCGGAGGCGTCGCGCCAGGGCACGATCTGCACGGTGCTGCCACCCGAGAGCTGCAGGTTGGCGCGCGAGGTGGTGTAGTCCTGCAGCTCGTTGTTGACGCGCAGGTTGGTGATGATGTTCCAGTTGGCGGTGTTGATGGCGGCGCCGGCGGCGCCGGCGAAGTTGTCTTGCCAGATGCGGGTGAAGCCGGAGTAGGAGGGGGCGTCCCAGGCGGCGACGAGGGCGGCCGGGAGGAGGAGGAGGTGGTGGAGATGCATGGCTTGATGCTTCGATACAGAACTTTGGGTAAGGAATGTGTGTTTGTTTGCGAGCCTTTGTGTGTACAGAAGGAGTGTGTTTGCGACAGACTTCAAGAAACAGGAAAAGACAGTGAGAAAGACCAAGTGGCTTTTTAAAAGAGGGAAAGAAACGAGTCTATCGTGAAGAGAATGACATGTCTTGGAAATCAAGATCACGATAGTGAGGACAGTCGCGGGGTCAAGCGCGGTGGTGGGTTGAAGGAGTGCTCATGAGAACAGGATGACAGCGGTCATCATGGGACTCGACTGTTATATACAACAAACCCATATTGAAAGCACCCCATATCGAGGGATAGCCTCCGAGAAGGAAAAGAAGATGCCGTGCCGGCCAAGGGCAGCTTCGGCCCTTGCGACGGAACAGTTTGTTGGAACAGCACCTGCAGGACCAAGTCCAGACCGCAGCTGCAAGGTGCCTAAATGCTTGGGGGGATGGGATGAGGAAAGACACTCGTCTTTCCTTTTCCAGGTTGACAACAGACCCCCCCTCCGCGAGTCTCAGGAGATCCATCCAATCTTCAGCAGCGATGCTGATTCGAAAGGAAGGGCGAATGGTAGTCTGGCTCATATATCCTGGCCCCATCTCTCTCTGGGCACCCGGTTCTGGGGTTGCACAAAGGCCCATGCAACATCAGATGGACATGCTGCTGGCCCCTTCTTTGGACCCCACGAGAATAAGGAAGCACGCGGCCGAGGCAGCGGCGCGCTGCCTCGAGGACAGCTCATCGCCGCCAACTGATGGGGGCGACCTATATGTTGTAATGTGTGTTTCCCTTGCTTTTGCGCCCAGGGCTCGGCCACGCAGGACACATGTCTGTGGCGGTCATTGTTCCCGAAACAGGCATGGAGGACATCTCGACAAACGTGCATGGTCTGGAAAAGAAATGACAAAGGGCTTCGCTGGGTAACCAATGAAGACGCTCATAAGCCAACAGCCCGGATCTGGACTTTCTGTCCCCCCAAGACGGCTTTCCTCCCCGCCCTGGGGAGGATGTGTCGGCAGAGGCGTTGTTTCAATCTCGAGGATCTGCCAATCACTGACGAAGGACGCGGGTCCTTTAAAGAGGCGCGCCGCCCCCGGGAAAGTGTGGATGATTTGCGCTCGCTCGGTACCAGCGGCGCGGCCCAGCACCTCTCATCTCTGGGCGATCTGGTTGGTGGGAATGCATGGGCTGCATCGCTCTGTTCCAACACCCTTGGGACTGCCCACGCGGGAAGTGGCATTCGGCTCAGCAAGCCCTTCCGGGTGACCCCTGAAAAATGAAAAAGGCAATCCACACTTTATCTGCCTGGCTGGGGCCGCGCTCTTCCTTCCCGCCTCTCGCCAAGCGGAGGGAACGCTGGCGTGCTTTCGTCATGGCCAGTCACGTTCGAGATGGTGACCAAGCTGGGTGTTGGCGAGACCCCAAATCAGGCGCAGAGAGATATTGGACGGGCTTGCGTGCGACGGGGGGCCAGTCAGAGGAGAGAACGGTACCTGAACGCCACCGCGCTAGCGGCAGTTGTGTAACTAGCGCCGCCATGTAGCAGCTGCGAGATCTAGACAAGAGCGAGTGCGGTACTTTTGTGGTAGGTGAAAAAAACTAGCCTCGTCTGTCCCCTTGGGTCGTTGGAGGGGGTGGGGTTGCAGTTCTCGCGGTTTGGGATGAATCATGGGAAAACATGCAGGTCAGCGACAACTACATGAAAAATGCACGAGGGGGCAAACGGTGGCCAGCTGCGTCTTTGACAGGTGTCTTGGGAGGTCTCGGCAGGGAGCTTTATGTGTTTGCTGGCCCTCTCTTTCCTATTGAGCCAGTGGGCAGCTGATGTTGGTGCGGACCAAGCAGAGCGAGGTTTCAAGCAAATGTTGGCAAATACCGGGTATTTGTCCAAGTTGGAAAAAACAGTAGACATGTAGCAGTGCATGTGAAAGTGCTCGATGGCACCTTGCCAACATCGGGATTAGGGCGGGTGAGAGGCGGCTAAAGCGACGTGGGCAGCATCCCTCAGTTGGCGGCGATTCGGGCTGTGATTGGCTGGTTGTTTAAGTGCAAGGGGGTCGTGATCCTGAAGGGGAGCTGTCCCAGTGGTGGTGCTGCTGATTGCTAGGTCGTAGCCATGCGATAGCCCCTGAGTCGCTAAGGGAAAAAAAGACCGAATAAGGGACGCGTAAAATCTCAACAGCGGAGGAAAAGATCCCATGGTGATTTTTTTCTCGTCGTGCGTCATGAGAAACCTCATGATTCATAGAGGTATTCCTATTGAGCAAGAGGTTTCCGGCGTCATGACATGTTGCAGTCACCAGCTCCGGGTCACTGGGGCGGCACCTGGTGGCCCCTCTTTTTGGTGTCTCCCGACCGGTGCGCCGGCGCTTACCCCACACTTTTTCCCGTCTCAGATTCGGCGCTGTCGGGCCCATTTCGGGGTGATCGTCGCATCGGACGGGTCAGGCGACCTGGTCACGAATCTCACTCGTCTCTCGGCAAATACATTGTTCTAGAAATTCTTTTGACTCTACTGCTGTTTGTGCTCTGCTAAGCCGAGGCTACACTTGCCGCGCCGCATCCGCGAATACCCTCACTGATGTTATCAATTGTGGGCCAGAATTGCTTTTTGCGATGCATATTCCAGGTTTGAAGGCCCACGTGATGTCTCATCGTTGCGCTCGATCTCCAACCCCCTCCTTTGATGCTTTAACTAAAACCCCGCATGTCTGTTCAAGTCTTGGACGTATTTCTGCATTAATACAATCGTTTGCGATAACTCATCTATCTTCTCTAACTGCCGTGCACTGCACCCGGAATTGCCCCCTACAAGTCAACATGTCAAACGCTGGAGTTGGCCCGGTGGTTGTAATTGACTCCATCGGCGAAGAACCGGACGTCAATGGCAGCCGAAAACGGATACGAGTAGACCCAGAAGACAAGACCGACTCGAAAAAGATCAGAGACCACAGATCGTTGGAGTTGGATGAACTAGGAGACCTGACCCTTCGTGTTGGCCCAGAGCAATCAACCTTCAAAGTATGCTCGAGAACCGTCGCGCGCGCATCTCCGGTCTTCATGAGGATGCTCCACGGACGCTTCAAGGAATCTCGCCCAGAGTCGGGCGATTGGATCGTGGACCTGCCCGACGACGACACCGAGTTAATGCAAATCATGCTGAACATGATGCATGCGCGTTTCGATTATGTCCCGCAGCGCATGGTCATGCAAGACCTCTACGGAATGCTGGTTCTGGTTGACAAGTACGACGCCCTCGACGTCGTCCGGCCGTGGGCTCGGGGATGGGTCGATGCCGTGAGTGGGGACCTGAATCAGCCTGCGCTGCTTTGGATAGCGTCGGAGTTGGGCGATTCTGCGCTTTTTGGCAAAGTGGTTATGGAGATCGGGACAAAGTGGACGGTTGATTTGGACGGCGCCATCATCCCTCGTACCCCTCCTTTCCGTCGGGAACGGGCAGCTCAGAAGACTGAGAAGACCGAGCCGCTATGGATACCCGAGCATGGGTATCAGAAGAGAACAACCCCTGTGACCCTGGACTTTATGAGAAGTTTGAAGGCATCAGAGGTGGCAGGTAAGTGTGACCATCATGTGAAGACGTGCATTTGCTAACGCGCCGCCTCGATAGAAATCATCGATCATGCCCGAAAAGAACTGCTGATGTTGGAACTTCATCCATACTGGTCTGTTATTCAGGGCATCCACACCGGTGGTTACGTGGACAGATACATTGATCCAGAGATGATGGATGGAGAGATGTGTCTCGAATATGTCAATGAGCACTACGATTGTGGTGCAACCCTATTGTCCCGCCTGTTGAAGTCGTTCCATAGCATCAGTGACCGGGAGAGGCTTCCAGTTGGCAATGGCTTGCAGGGCTCAGGTTTCGCCCATTACTACCGAAAGACGGTTACAGCTTTGAGAGAGACTCTGGCCGAAGTCACGTTTGATCCAGAAGACGACTACATGGTCTACGAAGGAAAGACCTGCGATAGCTGTAAAGAATGGATAGAATCAACTTTACAAAAGGAGAAGGAAGCGAAAGATCCGTCAAAGATCCTGTCATCGATTCGCTCCGTCAGCGAGGGCCACCAAGACTACATGGCTCGACGAGGTGTGAGAATGGGACTCTATGTTGATAAGGCCGAGGCCGAGAACAAGACCCGGGACTGATGGACGGCCAATGAACGAGATCCGGGCCTCGCGTTTGAGGTGTTGGTAGTGCGGCGCATACAAGGTGGCGCTTTCAGTATTAGGAGTATTGGCTACAAGACAAAAGACATATGAGAAATAAAAAAACACTAATAAAAAGGGATAATCCAACGGCCTGATGACGGAATGGGCCTCAGCTCTTTGTAATGTTCAATACACTTGTGAAAGACTTCATTCGATTTATTTTACCATCCATGTCGTTTAACTTCGTAGCTTCCTAGGTCTCTTATATGCTACAACTACGTGATTCGCACACCCCGCCACCATGAAGAGGCCCCCAAACAGTTGCGTGTACAGGGAGTTGCCATCATTAACCGCAATTAAACATCGGCGATTTTGTGAAACAAGCAACGCCAACCACCGCCAAAACTATGCCTACCTTGGTGCCGACTCTCGTAAGATTGGTACTGAGGTCGCCGACAGCAGCCGGAAACAGACTCTGAGTAGCATTTGCAGCAACCCCGTAAATGACAGCCCAGCCAAACAGCCCGCCAGTGGAGGACACTCCCGTCCAGCCGAGGATGAGAATATCACTCACGCCGACAGCAGGAATCAGCGCGTTCAGAATTCCGAAATATCTGTCGGCAAGCAGGGCTGGGATCACCCGACCGAAGAGCCCAACTCCATTCATGACAACGATGGAAAGCAGCGATTGTGTCAATGAGAAATCCAGAACCGAGCGACCGAATATCCCAATTTTTGCGAATCAGATGACGGGAAATTGTGCATGGGAGGCGAGACTCACGTAGAAGTACGCAAAGTAGATACCCCAGAGGGCAAGGAATGACCCAATAGCGAACAATGTGTACGGCAGCTCAGTGAATGCACGAAGATCAAATAACGAACGAGGTTTGCGGGTGGGAACACGCGTTCTCGTGAAGTACTCCAAGGGAAAATTCTATTTCGCGGCTTTGTATGGTTACAGTTTGTTTCTTGTTTACAGAATATTCTATGATACAGATTGACGAGATAGTTGTGTACTAATTTCAACGAAGCTTCAAGCGCACATAGCACTGAACAGGCTTCCGCGTGAGACTTGTGATACTCTTGTAACTCGACAAGTTATCCGGGCACTTTTCAAACTCAAACGACCACGCCAAGGTGGTAACCAATAGTTTCATCTCCATGTATGCCAGCTTCCGCCCAAAACAGCCTCGAAGTCCAAGGCCGAAAGGCAAAGTTGGACCAGCAGCAGCATTGAACTCCTCATCGCCATTCTCATTCCGTATAAGCCAGCGCTCCGGCCTGAAATTCTCCATCCCGTGGCTGTCCCAGACTCTCAGACCAAAGTCTTTGGCTGCCTTCTGGCAAGATGGGCTACGCAGACGTTCATCGATCTCGTAACCTGGCTCAGTGAAACTGGGGCCCTTGTTTGGGACCATCACGAGGGTACCCTTGGGGATGGCATGGCCCAGGATGATAGTGTCTTCTTTGCAATCTCGATCCTGACTGGCTGCTGTGTGGGCAAGTCGAAGCATCTCCTCAATGACTGCGTCTAGGTAAGGTATCTTTGCGTCGCAAATCTCAGAATGTGTAGGAAGTCGATTTTCGGTCGCAGCAGCTGTGTGAAAGCTCCGGAGACTGTCGAAGAGTCTTTGCTGAACTGATTGATCATCCGCCATGTACTTCAGACCCCAGCAGAGAGTCGTGCTCGTCGTATCGTGCCCGGCCACAATAAAGCCAGAGGTCTGGACAAATATCAGGTCAGCACGTGATCTTGGGTCGTCAGCTGAGAGTTCTTCTTACCTCATCTCTCATGGTCTCAATCCAGTTGGGGAGAAGGTGGCGTTCCTTCTCGACGACGCCGTTCAGCCGTCGCACCATCAAGTCAATGGCGGACTTCACATGTTTGTCCTCGTCGCCAGCATTCTGTAGCTGGACTTTGAATCTCTCTGACGCCTGCAAGACCTGATCAACGAGAAACTTATCCCGCACCGCTCTTGTCCGACGGACACTAGGCATAAGCCCAATGATTGACCATGCAAACCTTGGGAACCCAGTTTCGGCTACTCCACCAATGTTTTCTGCCCCTTGTAGCGTTGCTTCGAGCGCAGGATGGATAGGCGCAACTGGAAAGTTGATCACCGCTTTGTCTAGTGCTGTGTTTCGCATGGCTTCGATGTCGACAGTTGTTAACGCCTCGAGTTGAGGAACAAGTGCCCTCATTTCAGCAGCGTCGCCGAATCCGAAGTCGAAGACGGCATCTAGGGCAGCGTAGAAGATGTCATGCTCTGCAGAAAACGCCTTCCCGTCCGCAAGTTGCGTTTTCTTCTTCCAAAGATCTACGAGGCGCAAAGCACTCTTGTAAATATTCGGAGCCGCGACCTTGTGGAGAAACGCCGGAGTCATCAAGTCCTGAAGCAAACGACGTTGAGCCTTCCACTGTGGGCCGGTCCTCAAGGTAATATGGAAGGAATTTGCCTCGCCGGACAAGACGCTACTCATGAAGTTAGAGCGGTCAAACTCCTTTCGGCGCAGAAGTATATCCTGGCCCTCGCGGAAATCTGCAACGACGACGGCAGGTTTCGTAAAAGGGCCCAGCCAGATTTGAAAGATGGGGCTGTTGTGGCGACGGGACTGAGTCGAGATCCAGTCGAAGATATTGCCCGGGGATTCCTTCTTGATCTGAACGATATCGCCGAGGAGACTCTTCGTGGCGTCTTTGTTATAGGGGATTCCAGGAATGGGTTTCGGCAGGAGGTATCGATAAAGGGAATAAAGAAGCGGTAAAACCGCGATAAATGGGCCTAGAATGCCCATCCATGGCACGGACGTGTTCGGTCCTGATATATCTGCCATGATTGCGGAGGTTGAGCAGAACTTGCCGGAAAATGGAAAGTGTTGGCCTGGGACTATTTATCAAACGACAGCAAAGTCTTGTATCGCGTTGCAAAATGGAGTTAAGCAATTTTCATGCAATAATCTTTCGTGCAGAAACCCAAGCCGACGGCTTGCTGTTCTGGTCCGCTGGAGCTGGAGCGTGCAGTACCCGACGGAGCATAGAGTAGACCCGACGGATACGGAGAATAGTAGGCATTTTGCTGCCCGCGCGCTAGTTTTCGGCAACCGGGCAGAACCCCACTTTCCGGCAATGCAGCCGGCCGGCCGCCGCAGAATAGCGACCGCACCGCGCGCGTACTTAACGACTACGTGTAATTGGCGACAATATATTCTTGAACTAGCTTCAGATTAGTTACGTGGGTACGATTGACTCTGCAAGTTTCATTAGACAATTTAAGCAGGGTATCGCCCGGACAGCAAATCTCTATGTCGTTCGTTTTGGTGGGAGCATACGCTTATCGGCCAATGGTGTGCGTTTCAAGAAGCAGTATATAATTTCAATCTTGCCCTGCGTTTCTGATGAGAGGTTCAATGAAGATATATTACTGGAAGGCTGATGGGGTTGCTGTTGTCGCTTTTGTTTCAACGACGTGCAATCGACTCTTCAGAAGTGTTTACAGCAGTAGCTACGTTGGCAGTTGCAATTTTGCCTGTTGCCACCTCGCCTTGAGATGCATTCCCGTAGCTTGCTTCCTGGCTGCGATCGTCCTCCAAATGTGTAAGTTTCGCCTTTCTATTTGAAGACATTAGTAGTTATCCTCAGCAAATATGGCGCTCCGATCAACTTACTCTTTGCGTTTGATGTAAACGTCCAAGATGTGGGTGGCGATGATGAGTGATATCGCGCATCCCAGACAGAAAGAGAATCCTTTCGGATATCGTGGGGACTCAACGGTGGGGAAGGTAAGAAGAGGCGTCCAGGCAGTTGAAGACTGTGCGATGATGGTGATCATGACGAGCGTGAAAGACCGCTGTTCGGGAGAGTCTCGGAGGATGGTGTTGACCCAGCCATGCAACACACTGGAAAGTGCGTTGGACCAATACATCGTCGCGAACGCGAACCATTTTGCGCCTTCGGGCGCATCCCAGATGACCAAGATGATCAACCCCGTGACGTTCCATAACGATGAAAAGGTAATAGCCCACGCCGGCCCAAGTACCAAATCGGAGAGGAAACATGCCACGATGTTATAAAGGATACCGAGAGCGGGAGCGATAGTTCCCATCTCGTTGACTTCTGCCGAGGTGTAGCGGCCCAAGCTCTTGATCCAGAGAAGGAAGCTGCCAGTGCTTTTGTGAATACCGGCGTTCCAAAACAGCACGTCGACGAGGACAACGGTCCAAAACTGCGGACTGAGGAGGATCTTCTTGATGTGCCCCAGCTTGAACTTGCCACGCGTAACATGACCGCCTCTTTCCAGTCGAGCCTTGGCCACCTTGATATCGTGGTCGTTCAAGATCCAGCGATTCGGCTGGTCGACAGTGCCGGGGAGTAGGAAATAGCCGAGAATTCCGACGGGAATGGTGATGATGGCGCAGATGATGTACATCCACCGCCACCCAGCCATGCCGTGGACTCCTTCCAAGCGACGCGACGCGCCGGCGGCAATCAAACCAGCCGTTAGCGTTCCGAGATTCAGCCCTGTGTAGAAGATGCCACCCCTGCGAGCAATTTCATGGCCGCGGTACCACGAGCCAAAGACATAATGCATAGCCGGGAAGAAAGCAGCCTGAAGATATCGTCAGCTCCAATACGATAGACCACGAAGTCACAGGATTCCACATACTTCAAAGAAGCCAACCATGAACCTATAAGCGGCCATTTCTCCAAAGGTCTTTCCACGGTACTGAAGAAGCGTGAATAATCCCCAGAGGATGTCCATCGCTGGTATTGTCCAGTACATGGGAACGTAGGTGAAGAGAAACATGAAAGGCACCATGCCGACAACAGCGCCAACGGTGTACATGGTTTGGAGCTCCACCAACTCGTTGCCTTGAAAGCCGAGCTCCTCTTTCATGCCTCCAACGTAGGCATTATCTAGTCTTGTCAGTAGTTGCTTAGAACAGTGAAAACGCCGCAAGACGTACTAAGATTCGCCTGATCGATGTATTTGACCCAGTAACTCAACACGGCATACGGAACAACAATCATGTCAAGCTTGACAATGAGCTTGCGCTCCTCGGGCGTGTCATCGTCAGAGTACCATTGAATCTTCCACCACTTTTTCCTCGGAACGGTGTCGGCGGTAGGCATTTTCGGCAATTAGCACAAGGGATGGCCGTTGAGAGTCCTAGAGAAGACGAATGTGGCAGAAGGCCATTCAATCCCAAGAGCTTCCCAGCTCCTTGGAGCCGGGACTGTTGATTGATAACTGCTGCCCACCCGCCCCTGCACGTCAAAGTTCTCCCATCTTATCGATTGCGCCAGAGTCCCTTGGCCTTGTGCCATGCGAACCGCCCACTGCCCAGGCCTGCATTTGTGGGAAGAGTCCCGCTTCCGCGCATCCCCGGATGTCGGACGGTGCCCGATCCTTGACGACCAATGAACCTTTCTCAGAGGCTCCCTCGTGGCAACTGCGAAGCCTGCCGGGAGTTGGCCGACAGTCGCGCCGCTGAGTGCGCGTCTTGAACGGTCATCGGCTGAAAAGGGATGTGGGTGGGGCATGTGTCTGAACGACACACGAGGGGACTACGCAAGATAACGGGCTCTGGTTGGTGCTCAACTTGTTGGCCGACGGGCCCAAACATGCTTAAAGTCGGAGATAAAGCCTGAAAGCGACTTTTTGATGGATTGGGGTGGCACTTCGCGGAGGATTCCGCTGCATGCGCGGGGTTGGGTTGGCTGGCCGCGAATGACGTGCTTGATGCTGGTGATGGTGCCAGACGCGCAGATTGTCAGCGCGATCACCGAGACTGTCCCAGTCTTCGGTTCATCTTGCGCCAATCATAGCGTATGCAGATTTTGAGGACTTTCGGGTTGGCTTTTGGAATCATTCGTTGACGCTGGTGTAGAGTCATTGACAACATTGCGGCGCGCTCTCGCAGAAAAGTCAATCTGGAAGGCAACAGTTGATCGAGAGAGATGCGCCGGGACCAATTATGTTCCCTGGGTTCCTCTTTGTAGTACAGTCCTGCGGGAAAGAGCTTCGCTCAAAACCAACTTCATCGAAGTGGTGGCACAAAACTTCCCGCATTGTGCTAATTGTTTTGTGCCGTTGAGATAGAATATCTGCCTGTGGTCGAGACATCGCTGAAGTAAGGTTTTTGACGTTAGCAAACTCATGGTTTGAGTTATCACGTCAGCGCTTAGTGGTTGCAACCAGCTCAGGACGTTCGGTTGACTATGTCTATCGAACGCCTAAACCCTTGAATAGGGTTGGCGTTCACTCCACAAACGTTGAGTGCTGCCAGCTCCTGAAAGAATCAAGCCTAATATGACTTGCGCTCTGAAAACACTGGACAAATTGAACCAAGGGTCAAGAAGCGACTCGGAGTTTGACTTTCAGTCATTGCAATCTCGTTGATCTTTGGGAAATAATCGATGCACCGGCTGGGGAGAGGTCGTTGGAGAGTTCATGCCAGAACCGCTCGACATCTTCGAATTTTTAACTTCGCCTCAGATGAGCAAAACCACGCCCTCAACCCGTGGGTGGCTGGTAAGATCTGGATTCTTGAGCTTGTTGAGAGTTCGGACTGACGATGATGGTGTAGCAGATGATGGTGTCGACCTGTGTCTGGCTGTCAGATTATGCGAGCGCGATGTGTATTTTCACCTCACCATCAACAGTCAAGTTGCGATGCTGCCAAAACAACATCTTTTTCGAAGAACTGTGCGATCGCTTGTCCATCGAGAGTCATTCAACGTCATTGGACCTAACACGGCTGCCGATTGCCGACTTCTTAATCTCTCGACTTCTTCCCGAGCGGATCCCGCGGATGTAACACTGCCACTGAATCGTTGTCCCATGTTTTTGTTCCGGACTGGAAGCCGACGCAGCCTCCGTGTTCGCAACACCTCCATCGACCGGGCCCTAAATGACGCTACGGGGGGTCTCTCAGACGTTTCTGTCTGGGCAGAAAAGAAACCTTGGTACACCGGACGACGCCAGCGGTTCCCCCGCGCCACCCACTCCGATGGTGTGCACGAACCTTACTGGCTGGATCGTCATCCCAACGTCGAACACGGAATACGCAAACCGCCTCAAGACAGTTTCACACCGTGCCCAATCTATCATTTTTGCTTACCAACATCATGACTTGTCCGTACGGTTCGTAGTTGGGGGTTTCCGAAGGACACGAAGCAAGTGACGAGAAGAGCAAATGTACAATTATAAGATGGATGCATCTCCAAAGGGCGTTGGATGGTTGGTGTCCATGTTGAATGACTAATGCTGGTGTCTCATTGTGCTTGAAATGGACTTTCTCAAAACAAACCCCCTCTATCTTGGAGGCGCACTTGTTTGCGTCGCCCTTGCTACGGTAAGCTTTCAACGGTATAAAGTCACGACAACCGAAACTGATAGCGAACAATAGTACATATACCAAGGCCTCACAAACTCTCTATCGAACATACCAGGCCCGTGGTATACACGATTCACAACCCTAGTATCAACATACTTCGTCATCACCGCTCATCATCCTGACTGGGTGCACGCTTTGCACGCAAAATACGGCCCCGTGGTGCGAATTAGTCCACACGAAGTCGACGTATCCGATCCGCAAACATGCCAGCGCATCCATAGTGTCAAGGGGGGCTTCCTGAAGTCGCCCTTCTACTCCCTTCTCATCACAGACTCGTCAAGTGTATTCAATGAGATTCGGCCAGAAATCCACCGCAAGTACAAACGCCTCTTATCAAACCCAATGTCCGAGACTGGACTAAAGACATTCCTGCCTCGGATTGACGGCAAAGTACGCATGGCCATCGAGCGTATCCGAGACGAAAATAAGACCCGCGGGGCTGCGGATATTGCCAAATGGTTCATGTTTCTATCATTCGACGTCATTGGCGACCTGACCTTCGGAGAGGGTTTCGGTCAGCTTGAAAGCGGCGTCGTAAGTATCACAACCAACGTTCCTTTACTGGACCTTGAATCTCACACAACCCAGAAAAACAGGTCCGTCAACGACTTCATCAGCCTCGGTTTCGTCGGCGGTCTGCGCTCCATGTTCCCTACAATCGCCTGGCTCTCCCTCTACCTCCCGATCCCCGTCTTCCGCGACGCTACCAAGATCCAGTACCGCACCTTCGACTACGCGCAGGGCGCGCTCGACCGGCACGCCGCGCGCGTCGACGAGACCGGCGACGACCCCAAGCCGACCGTCTTCTCAAAGCTCTACACCGCCGGCGAGGAGGACAGCTGGTCGCCGATCGAGATCCGCGACAACGCGCAGGTCTTCATCGTCGGCGGCAGCGACACCACGGCCAACTCCATGATCTACCTCATCTGGGCCGTCTGCAAGCTGCCCGACGTGAAGAAGAAGCTGCTCGCCGAGCTGGCGACGCTGCCCGAGGATTTTGGCTACGAGGACCTCCGCGAGATGCCGTACCTGAACTGGATCGTGAACGAGACGTTGCGGCTGTACACGGCGCTGCCGTGCGGGCTGCCGAGGATCGTGCCGGCGGGCGGGTCGGAGCTTGCGGGGTATTTTATCCCTGAGGGCGCGACGGTGACGACGCAGGCGTATAGTTTGCATCGTGACGAGCACGCGTTCCCGGATCCGTACAGGTTCTACCCGGATAGGTGGGAGCATACTACCCAGGAGATGAAGGATTGCACCATGCCCTTTGGCGGTGGCTCAAGGAGTGAGTGCCTTTGAGATCAGGAAGCTTCTTTGATTACTCTGCTAACCAATGTAACAGCCTGTCTCGGACGTCACCTGGCTCGCATCGAACTTCGCCTAATCACCGCTCGATTCTTCCGCAACTTCCCCAATGCGACTGTATCTGAGTTGGAGGGCATGTGCGACAAGGACATGGAGCCTGCATTACACTTCTTGATGGTTCCAAGCGGCCATAGATGTCTGATCAAGCTCAACGGTTAGCCTACGGTGTCATCGTCGCGACTCTTCAAAGTCGCGTGCTATGTTCATTGAATGGTATGATATGTAGCTTTACAAAATCAAAGCGAATTTCATAGAGTTCAATTTTCTCGAAAGAGAATTGCGTCGTGTCTCAATTATGAAATCATGCACATTATGCAACACTTCCAAACACCACCTCCCCGCCGGGCTTGATTTGGTATCAACTGAATGCTCCCCCACTATCACTTACTAAACTCCTGAAGCAAGTAAAGAAACATCATAACAGAAAAGGATGAAAAGACATTTGCTATGTTTAGTCCACGTCGATGACTACTTTGAGAGCACCGTGCTGCGCTGCTGCTCCGAAGGTCTCATACGCCTTCTCCATCTCGTTGAGCTTGAAATCTGCATCTTTCGTGAGCCAAATGTCCGTATGAAAGGATTGAGAGGTTTCCTTACGGTGAGTAATCAGTTGAGAAGGCTGCAGCTTGCCAGACTGCACCAGCTTGAGAAGCATCGGCGTTGTAGTAGTGTCAACAAGCCTAGTGGTGATTGCTAAGTTATGCTGTCAGTCCTTTGCCCAATATCTCATTCGCCCTTGCCCAAGACTTACCAATGTTCTTATCCCACAGGTTCTGAAGATGAAGGTCCACCTTTGTTCCGTGAACACCGACGTTCGCCAACACGCCGCCGGGGGCCAGCAGCTCCTGGCAGAGGTCAAACGTAGCAGGGATGCCAACAGCCTCAATCACCGAGTCGCACCCCTTGCCCTCCGTCATGGCCTTGATATCAGCGACAGCAGTCCCCTTGGAACTATCCACAACATCAGTAGCGCCAAACTTCTTGGCAACCTCCAACCGGTTCGGGTCTGTGTCGATCGCGATAATCTTCGATGGCGCATACATCTGCGCCGTGATAATCGACGCCAACCCAATCGGCCCGGACCCCACAACAGCGACCGTCCCGCCGGGCTGCACCTTGCCGCAGAGCACGCCGCACTCGTACCCCGTCGGGAAGATGTCGCTCAGCATGACGAGCGCCGCCTCGTCGGCGCCCGCGGGGACGGGGTGCAGGCTGCTCTCGGCGTGCGGGATGCGCACGTACTCGGCCTGCGTGCCGTCGATGGTGTTGCCGAGGATCCAGCCGCCGGTGGTGCAGTGGCTGAACATGCCGCGGCAGCAGTACTCGCAGGTGCCGCAGTTGGAGATGGCCGAGATGAGGACCTTATCGCCCTCCTTGTAGCGCGCGACGGACGCGCCCGTCTTGTGCACGACGCCAACGCCCTCGTGGCCGAGGACGCGGCCGGGGGAGCAGGTGGCGACGTCACCCTTGCGGATGTGCAGGTCCGTGCCGCAGATGGTCGTCTTGGAGACCTTGACAATCACGTCGGACGGGTTGACGATCTCCGGGAGGGGCTTGTCCTGGAGGGTGACGGAGTTGTTGCCGTTGTAGACGAGGGCTTTCATCGTGGAGAGGTAGCGGAGGGTGACGGGGCTTGCTGAGAAGGCTTTGCGGTGGAGTGGAGAGGAGTTGCTGGTGAGCGCTGGGAGATGGGATCTCGAGGCGCGGAGCAGGAATGATTTAGCTGCTCGCGAGGTGGCTGCCATTGTGAGGACCAGATGAGTGAGTTGTGCGGGGTTGTTCGGCTGACCGGATGGTTTTCAGTAATGGTTGCAATGGCTACAACACACAAACTGCGGAGAAAGTTTCGAGATTCTCGGATGAACAATTCAATTGAGGAGGTTCAGAGTTGGAGAAGGATGCGCATCAAGTGTTCTTTCAAGAGTAGATGGGGGTGGTAACAGACAAGTTATAGCGTCACTTATAAGCTTACTGGTTGATGTAAGATGGCGAGATGGGCCTCGGACTACGGTATCCTGCAAAGTCTATCATTTTATCAGATCATTTGACTGCCAAAAGTGCGTTGGGTCCGTGGTCTGATCTTCCATGTTGGTTCGGCGACGTCAGGGACATTGGTGGGGGTATTGACCCGCCTGTGGGGGGAAGCAGCTGATTTTGGGTCCGGGGTTGGCTCCAGCTTACTAGGTGACAGGTGAGTTGTCTCGTCAAATGAGGATACTTTACTGGAGCAATTGGGTGACTTTAGGTTGCAACTGATCATGGGGATTAATTCTTTTGACGGGCGGGGTCTGTCTGGGGTTATGGCTGATGCACCGCCCGATGGGTATCGTCGCAGCCCCGCGCTCCGTCACATTTCATAAATCCAGCTGACTTGATAGGACAAAGTCCGAGATGCGCTGTTGCGGCCTTCCCGCAGGACAAGCTGCCTATCCGTTTGCTATGATGCTCGATATCGCAGTGGGTTCAGGCCATGTTGCTGCCTCGGATGGACCTGGATAGGGGTACGGGAGGCATTGACCAATTGCTCGGTGGGGGCAGCACACATGCGGAGCCGCAGGTGCGGTTCCGCGGAGTGGATCTCTCGGTCTGCGGATTGCGAACCGAGGCGGAGCCGGCGCCATGAATGGTCAATGACCCCGCCCTACCGGTGCATCCGGAGCATTGGGCGCATTTGGTATCTGATTGAAGAGCGCCCCTTTTCCGATGTTACGGAGTCGCAAAGCACTTAAAGGTATCTTCATAAACTCCGCCATTCTCTCTTCCAGACAGCGCCTTTTTTGCTCCAAATAAACCACATGTGATCGATTGCTACTGCAACACGGCCATGGTCCCGTTACGCCCTCACATGCAATGCTCATGACGGACCGGGACTCGGGTAGGCGACTCGGATCGGATCGGAACCAATTCAGATCCACAGCGGAAGCAGAAAGGGTCCGTGGTTTCGCGGAACGCGGGCAGCAGGCTCCCGCTCGAGTAACTCGGTAAACCAACTCAAAACGGAACAACAGTCAGACACGCCGGGATCTGAGACACCTTGGCTATTTCCGACTGAATAGCAAATCCGACCTGCGCATTCCAAGACATGCACAGGTGAACTCTGTCCGAGTCGTGTTTCTCCGGGCGGGACTCGCCGCGAAAAGCGGGGCATTCTCAGTAAGCTGACAGAAAGGCGTTGCACAACGTATGCAGGCCATCAGCACAGGTCCTTTTCTTTAGTGTTTCAGTTGGGCTAGTTCTTGATTCTGTAAATGAATCAAAGTATCAAGTTGTCAGCAGCACTTTGCAAACCAATCCCGTTCCGAATTGGCAAGCAGCTGCCCGTACTCAGCGCGCGCCTCACGGACAGCGGGTGCGGGTGAGCCGTTCGTCATTCTGCCGTATGGCCCCGCCATCGGCTGCACAGGCCCCACTACCCCGCCGTCGCCCCTGACGGCAAGCTGACCCGAACGCGCCATGACTTCATGCTCAACCTCCTGTCGTACGTGACAACGTGTACCTGCCTTCCGTTACATTAACTCAATCTCACCGCCATCTCACGCTCGTCCCGTCCCCTTTCTTTCCTTCAACCCACGAACGCCTCTTCCACGTCGAAACCTCATCCACAGTCTTGACCTGCAGCTCTTGTTCCTCGTATCTGTTACACTCAATCTCAGTGATCTCACCATGGCCACGTCTCCCAGCGCCAAGCGTCAAAGGTCCTCCAAGGACGTCCCGTACGAGCTCATCTACTGGCCCGGCCTACCTGGCCGCGGTGAGCACATCCGTCTCGCCCTGGAAGAGGCCGGTGCCGAGTACACCGACACCGCGCACATAGAGGACGGCGTGAAGTCGGTCCTGGCTCAAATCGACGCCAAAAACACCGGCGACGACCACAACCCGCCTCCCCTGGCCCCTCCGATCCTCAAGCACGGCGACCTCGTCATCAGCCAAACACCCAACATCCTGCTGTACCTGGGCCCTCGCATCGGCCTCGCCCCCAAGCCCGATGATGAGGATGCGGACGGGATCTACCGGATCAATGCACTTGCTCTGACTGCATTGGACGGACTGAGCAACGAGGTACATGATACCCATCACCCAATTGCGACGGGGCTCTACTACGATGATCAGAAGGAGGAAAGCAAGAGAAAGGCGAAAGACTACATTGAGAACCGTCTGCCGAAATTTCTGGGCTACTTTGAGAGGGTGTTGAAAGGCAAAGCTAGTGGTGAGGGTCCGTGGTTGTATGGAGGCTCCTTGACGTATGCCGACTTGGTTCTGTTCCAGGTGAGTTCATTTCGACACACGCAGGTGGGAGGGCGGTGCTGACATAAGCAGTGTGTCGATGGCGTCAAGTTCGCGTTCCCCAACGCGCTGAAGCGAATCGAGGGAAGCGGCGAGTACAAGGCGGTTTTCGAACTCTACGAAGCCGTCAAGGAGCGCCCCAAGATCAAGGAGTATCTTTCCAGTGACCGTAGGCAGAAGTATAGCGATGGCATCTACCGTCACTACCCGGAATTGGATGAGGAGGCATCCGCGTAGAGACTATTCATCAACAATGTGGACAAATGATGACAAAGGGGAGAAAAAAAAAGTCCTGTTTATTGGCTTGCTCATGAGCCGCAGCCACGGAAAAAAATCTCCTTGAAAGAAACCAGTGAACTCTTGACTTGCTCGTCCATTGCTGTGATTGGTCAGTGTCACTTATAACAAACGGAAGGAGCTGCTCCCAACCTCTTTCCCAAACAACACCCAACTGATTGCTGGACTGCCAAACCACATCTTGAATCTCACCTGCGCCGCGTCAAACTTTAAGTTTTCAACCTGCACCTCAACAACACCAACCCCACGCAGGCCATCACAACATGGCGCGCTCCCACTTGGAGGTGAGTTTTGCCAACAGTGAAAGTTCCGCTCAACGCGCCTCTGACACATACATACAGACCATCAATGCCCGCTATCGATCGGCCGCAAACTCAGGCATCCTGAAGCCAAGGGGAGTCTTCAATGCCAGGGATAACCAGTTCATCAAGGAAATCAAACATTTCTACAAGAACTTGAAGAAGCGCGTCAAGGCCCACGCAGACAAGGTCGATGGCCACGAGTCGCCTGTGGGCAATTTGCCTGATGAACAAGACCAGATAAGTGATGCCCCACTTGACAACGAGGATCAAACTGTCATCCGTGATGGCTCAATTGATCCCAGCCACGAGGTAAGTGATTCATTCGCACCTACCTGTCTAACAAAGACCGCGCGCCGTTTGAGCATTGTGCTGACAATGAGCAGGACTACCAGCGTCAGAACGCTCGCGAATACTTCAATGACATCATGGCAAGAGGTCCTTCCTACTCTGAGCCCATCATGGAAATTGCCCGCGATCTCCTTCAGCCTGGCTTAGAAAGACCGGTCCTTCCTCCTTCCCAATCGACCCTCAACTTTGAACCCATTCGAATGGTCGAGACGCTTCGTCGTCTCCATCTTCCCAATTCCGTCCGACTTGTCGACGAAATGATCTTATCAAATTGCCCAGCCGCTGCCGCCCAGTATCCTTGCTCAGGAGCACCCAACACAACCATTCCAGCTGTGAACAGCCGCGCCGCGATAACTGGCTTCAGCTGGCAATCCAAGTTCCTCGAGATGGACTCATTGCCGGGAGACCCAAGTCAGAGTCTCGATATACCCGCCAATGGCGCAGCGAGTCAGCCGGAGCAGCAACAGAGAGGTGAACAACGCAAGCGAGACATCAAGCAAGGTCAAGACAAGGCCGAGAACAAGTTTGTCTGATTAAACTACCGAGAAAGGTTTGTCCCCAAAGCTCACTGTCCCGAAAGTATCGTCCCAGTCCCTGACGAAGGCATTTTACAGGGTACCAGTTTGTCCGCCGGCAGTGCAAGTATCCACGTTCTTGCCTTGGTTGAGGACAGAGACCTCGTTGGGAGGAATTTCCTGGACACAGCGGCCGAAGCGGTCGCATTCGCCATCCTGGCTGCCGACGCTGCATGCCTTTCCTGCGTTGCCGAAGAGAGCGCTTCCCTTGCCGTCAATGAAGTTACGGGGGACGGATGCTATAAGATCAGTGTCAGCAAGTGTTCCGTTTATTGCCCGAGGCTCTTCATCGCAAGGAGGTGTGATGGTTCATACCTGCGGCAGCATGGCCCATGGCGAAGGCAGCAACGGTGAGGAAGACAGCGGTGATCTGCATGATGACGGTTGTTGGAATGTTGAGTAACTCAGGAAGTGGAAATGAGACGAGGGTATTAAATGAAGATGCGCCGGGCACTAAGAGAATTGAAGAAACTGGAAACAAGTCTATTGAGATGAAAGAACTGATGAATTGAATAGTAATCAAGACATGTCGATGATGGTCTTGAAGACTACTTTATATCTCCATCACCCCATCCCATTGGCATCCTATATTGGCTCATTCTAAGCTTCAATTCTAGCTTATTTCTGCCCACTGCGAGGGGACCCGGGGTAACGCAACTCCCTCAAACAGTCTGAGACGCGTGATGATCGTTACAGTGGGTATCAGCTCAACAGCTTATCCCATTAAACGCCGGATGTGGCTCAAAACCCACTTTGCCCATTTTCGCGAAAAGTGACATTAGACCCCTACCAAAGCCTCAAAATGCAACAGCATTTTTTTTAAACTCTCGCATAAATCAACCATAACGCAGCTAATAAAAAAAAAGAGATATTTAGGTATAACTTAATATAGAGATTATTTTTTTAACTCTATTTTAGTTATTAATTTATATTGAATTTTTAATTACTTATAGAAGATAAAAACTGTTATTTTATGCTTAGATCACTATTAATAACACTAATATGATTTGCCCCACTTTTACTTAATTTAACTAACTAGATATATAAGATTTTAACTAGCGCGCTTTTAGCTAGTTATAGATTTTTTAACCTAGCTAGCGCTAGGTTATTTCAGCTCTTTAATATCACTACTAGAAAATCTACTCTTTAACTTACTACTACTACTAATTAATAATAATACTGATAATAATGCTGCTAACCTTATAAATATTAATTCTAACAGCAAAGATAATAGTAAGCTCTTTTTTTTAATATTTTTATTATTTCTATAGCTAATTTTAGCTTAAAGCTGGATTTATTGCAAGCAACAGTTATATTTAAGCTGTCCTCTACTTAAGTTTTATTATAAGCCTTATTGCAAGCTACTTTAACTCCTCTTACTCTTCTAACCTTTAATAGCACTAAAAAACACCTTTTTTTTAAGCTTAAGCTAACTATGCAGTACTTACTGAAAGAGTAGCTTAACAGCAGTATTCTAAAGTTATACTGCTATAACTCCTTTTAGAAGCTGCAGCCTGTAAGCTACACACTAGTTGCTGCTAATCTTACTAGCAAGACCTCTCTTAATCTATTTCTATACTTTATTACTGCTGCTAATATTACTAAATAGGCTAACTATACTAATAAATGCTTTTAGCAGCAGTAAGTTAGTACTAACAGCCTTTAGTAAGGCTTAAAGCAGAAAGCATTACAAACTGAGCTACACTTTAAAACCTTACTAGCAGAAATCTACACCTTTCTCGCTATACTAATCTATATATTAGTTTACTATAAATCTAACTTTAATTATTACTAGTTAACTAATTCCTTACGCTCTACTTATAATATCACTAAGTAGCTCTCTTATAACTGCTTTACTACTTTATATTTTAACTTCTGCCTATAGAATCTAAATATGCTTAACCTCTCTATAAAGATCTAACAAAAGGTTAAGCTATAGTTAACCTAGATATAAGAGGTATTTCTATAGCTATAGAACCTTAGCATTATTATTACTGTTAATAAGTATATAATCTGCTTCTAGAGAAGGTTTTATAATATTATTAAAATGCCTAAAAAGCTTATTAAAGTTAGATTTAAACTGTAAATAGCAGCTTAATAAAGCTACTTCTTCTCATAGATCCCTTATATATATACTAACCTATTATCAACTTTAGAGGCTGCTGCTACTAAAAAAGGCTTTCTTAGCGTTAACTTTATTCCTCTGCTAGAGGCTTAAGTTTAAGCTTTAGTAGAGGCAGTATAAGGTTTTACCTCTCTTATAGGGAAAAAAGTGTTGTAGAAGCTGCTAATAGCTAAGCAATTAGCACTTACTTAAGCTGTTATTATTACCTTACTATAATGCTTATCTACTTACTACCTCTAGCTAGAAGCTGCTACTGCTTATTACTACGTTTTTATTAATAACTTATTTACTACTGTTAACCTTATATATTACTTATATTAACTGCAGCTACTTATTGCTACTACTAGCACTACTAAACTGAACTCTAAAGTTATTAAGCTACTTAGGCAGCTATAAGCTAATAATAAAAAAAGTAACTATATCTTCTAAAGCTACCTATATATATACCTTACCTCAAATAGTGAGGCTTGCTAATTTGCATTTAAAGATAATGCTGTTATGCTTTTAATTAGCAGTATGTTTAACAGCAGGAAGATTGCCACTTTATACTAGCATAAGTATTATCTAGCTATATTAACTTCAGCTAGAATATTATAAATACCTTTTTAGATCAACCTTACTATTAGCTTTATTAGCTTATATATTAATATTACTAGCTAATTTAAGCAAAAGCTATTTATTATTACTATTGCTATTAAATAACTACTTATACCTACTCTAATTAATATATATAACTATAATATAAATAGTATTAATATTAGCAACTAATATAAAGCTAACTATAGAGATATTGCTATATATTACAGCTGCTGCAGCAGCTAGCAGCCTATAGCTTTCAATTTTTTATTAGATATATTAACTGCTAATAAAGCATTTTAAAGTAATATTTACTAACTTTTATATATCTATAAAAGTTATACTTACTAATATATATTTACTTTATAAAGTTTTAAACTTATACTATAAAAAGCTTTCTACTATATTTTATTATAAACTTTATAAGCAATTAATAGCTAAATTTAAAAATATTATATTTAGAGAGAAGTCTTCTTTAACTGTTCAGCTTATTAAAAGCAGGCTATATAATTTCAAACAGCATAAAAGAGAACAGAAGTATTAGGTATATATAAAGCGTTTCAGAAGAACTATATTAAGAGAGACTGATAGAAATATAGTATTAGCATATTATATATACTAAAGCTGCCTTCAGTGCGATATGCCTTTCTGCTGTTAAGGCAACTGCTAGGTGAAATAGCATAGTGTTAAGCCTTAAACGTCAGCATTGCTAAAAGGAATATATAGAGCGAAATTTAGGTTAGAACCCCCTTGTCGACTATATACCTCATATAGAGTCAGTTATAAATCAAATTACGCAATTAGCCAGTTTCAGTTTGAGCCACATCCAGCGTTTAATAGGATAAGACGTCGCATTATGGGTGGGGTCAAACACTGAAAGAAAGTTCGCTATCGGTAAATCATGGTGATCATCCTGCAAACTCTGGGCGACTTTAAACGCTCCCGCGGCAGATCACCGTGAATACTTTCCCTCGGTCTCAATTTGCATTCGTTGCATTCTATGAAGCCGGTGCAGAATTGAGCAATCAACACCATCGTCCACGGGCGTCGAGGGCCAAGACCTTGCGGTACATCCAATACGTAACAGCGTCCCATCCTGGACTTTCTGCTGCCACGACCGCGCCGTCAACTGATCCGTGCCACGCAGCTGCCAGACGCAAGCTGGAGGCGACAACACTGCTGACTCAGGCCCAACGATGGGGCTTACCTGGTAAGCAGGAAGCGAGACGGAGAAGCTTGGCGGTCATAAGCTTGCATCAAGGCGTTTCATGCCCCTCACAGCGACCTGTGAAACATCAGACGATGGCCTTATGCTCTTCAGCTCTGACAGCTGCCATCCAATGGCACACTGCTTAAAATCATCCCTTCTCCACCCCGCGGCGCCCGTGGGATGGTGTCGCGTGTCTCGACCGGCAGCGTTACCGGCTGGGCTTTGTGTGGTTTGTGGCACTTGCTCGGTATGAGCGGTTTAGACTTCCGCCGCTGAGGCTGTGTTCGTGCAACTGAGGAGAAGCAGTACTGGGAACTGATCTTGTGTGGTGTGGCGCCGGTGAGGTAGAAGTTGTTCCTTTCAACCCAAAAAGGTTATCTCTAGCACAGTTTCCAACGCTCAGTGACATATGGAGATATGAGAGTGACAGGTGCTCGAGGTTTCTCGAGATGCTCGGAATGATTGTTGCCTCGAACACACTCAGAACCTGCGTAGACACAACCTTGTTACAGCTGTTTTGTCGAACCCGTCGAGTGACTTGTATTGCTACAAGCCATATAGACCCCAAGGGGCCTGCCTGGTAAGGGTCTAAGAGGTGGCTGGTCTCGTCGGAGTTCTAGTCCTCTACTTGTGTGACTACAGGCACATGACTAGCTAGCATATAGCAACAACAAAAAGCTAAAGACCAATCATTGGCGATGCTAAAGCACTGGCTGAGTCATGAACATACATGCTGTAAAACGTAAACGAAGTAATTGTATTTGGAGGCTGAATAGGAAGTCAAGTTCAAGTTATCAGGTTAGCTGCTATTTATCAGCTCTCGATTCATGTCTGAATTCAAGCTGGCAACGAGTCTTGCACTTCTTGAGCGCGGACTTGTGAGCTTTCAACGTGTTCAAAATCACCGGGCGCCAGTTCTCATTCAATTCAGACCGACAGACCTCATCTCCAAAGCCAAGATTGACGCTTTCTCTGACCCCAAGATTACCTCCTCATATTCTCCAGACTGTTTGATAACATTTGAGATACTGCACTATCATTCGGGAATATTACCATGTAATGCAGCACTGTGGATGCGTCCGACACGGCCCATGACATCTCTGCAGCAACAAAACCCTATCGGCCATGAACGCATGATAGGCCCATCTTTCAACTATTGTATTACATCACCTGCGAGATGGAGCGAACGGTACCCCGCTGTGCGAGAGATATTGCACTTTTGAGATGGAGTGCCCGCTACACTGACTCGTAGCAGCGCGAATGCATCCAATGGATGGTTAACTTATCACCGGAAAAGGAGAATAGGAGTATCACGAGAGTCAAACAGCAGGCGCTAACCTTCTGGTTTGGGTTGATCCATTCACTTTGTGGTTTGTTTCCTCTCCACCTTCAGTTTGTCACGTACTATGCGAAAAGTTTATTCTCCAGACTGCCCTCTGTACGATGTACACGCAGGTGCACGATCCACTTTACGGACACATCGGCCTCCTTCGCCGAGAGATAGAAGCTGCTAGAGATTAACTGTCCGGCGGGATGTTTAGTAAGCGGCCTCCGAAGTCAACAATTTCCTTCGGGAGTAGGCACACAATCACTCAATTTCTGCTATCAACGTACTTCGTAGTACGGCGCAGTGCCATCGAAACCTAGGGCCCGTCTCAAGGATGATCCGGCGGTCCCGGAGGGCGCTTGGACACGCCTACCACATACACCAGGATCTACCCGAATTTGGAGCATTGGACGGACACCGTCACTCCAACTCACCTCTGGGCCGGGACAACGAACGGGCGGCGTTCATGACGGATGCGACCCCGGAATCCCCGTTTTTGAGGAGTCCTGGAGACAAAATGCCCCGAGAAACTTTACGCTAGCAGCATGCTGTGCCTGATGGTTGCCACTTCGAGGTTGACGAACCCCCGAAAGGACAATACTTCAACAACAGCAAGTATTCCCAGGCCACATGTGAAGTTAGAGACCACAGATGGTTGCCACCTGGTTTCGGACACATGCGGCAGAAGCCTCCAATTGCAAGCCTCTATTTCGTGTTTTTCGGGGTTATGGATACGATATACGAGTAACCCGTTATTCTCGGCCGATTAATGATTTAGATGCAACACCTTGTGATTATTTCCGGGCTGGCTGTGTGGTGCTAGGTACCTTAGGTGTGAAACAGTGGGGTATCTCGGGCCTTAGATTCCTCTTCCAGCATAGCTCTCTTATTGGACATGATGATCAAATATCGATATAATAATAGCAGCAAAAAGCATCCCATCGGCTTCCGAGAGGACGCCAAAAAGCCAAATACTTCACAATCTTCTAGAGACAGAATGAACAGAGTTGAATCTCAGAAAAAATAAGAAAGCAAACGTTTTTATTGGCAGTGATTTTTAGGCAGTGATTTTTAGGCAGTGATTTTTAGTATTCGGCTAGGTTTCTACTGGAGAGTCATGTGGCAGCACGGGATGACGAATTCGTCATGGGCCAGTTAACCGCAAGTTGCTGCGAAAGAGTAGAAAGGGAAAGAGACGAGTGGATCTGCAGATCATGATGCCCTCCCATCCACCACGGTCCGCTTCTCAAGGTTGCGGTTGGTCCGATTGCCTGCCGCCCTGACTTGCGCTTCAGCGGGATAGAATAGGGTTGAGCAAGGCTTGACAAGACCTCAGCTGGTGAGCAGACGCTCATTTGATCTTAGTATTCAATGTTCTGAGAGTCTTGAAAGCCGGAAGGGAATCAACTCCATCCGCGACCTGGAGTATTTTAGACTACAGTCTCCCGTTGACCTTTTGGGTCGATAATGACAATATCACCGTGTTCTGTGAATAGCTGCATGGCGCTACCGAGCGAAATCCTTCAAGGGCGTCTCCTCCGAGTCTCAGAGTCTCAGGCATATTGATTGGGGCGGGCATTGAATTGTACTCTTGCGGTGAGTGGTCTCTGACTCGTCATAGCCCCTACGGGCCTACCAGGAGGAGATACCCGTTATTCAATGCATTCAAGCGAGACCAGCATACTTGAGTCATGAGTTAAGATCTACAACATACATATACAAACCAACCAGAACTGCTCACCTCTGCAGTCGTCACCAGTTGTAGCAACTGACCGCTCAGTCCTTCTTTTTACAACTCTCGCTCACATACTTGGCCAACATGAAGCTCGCTACTGTCCTTTCCGTCGGTTCTCTCTTGCTTGGATCCGCCAATGCCTGGTGGTGCACCGACTATGGCAAGGAAGCGTACCATCTGAGCTGCAAGGCCTTGTACCCAGTATGTTTCTACAAGAACGAGGCATACGCACGATTGAACCTTCAATTACTTACATGTGCTTTTCCATTCAGGACCGCAACACTTTCTGCTGTAGCGCGGCAGAGGGAGGTGACCGTCACACCTGGCGAGGCGACTGCTTAATGTCCTATGACGAAGGTTCCGCTTGCGGCGATGGCGGATTTGAGGGCTGCGTAAGTCATTGTCTTCTTAGATGCCAAGTATGCAACATAACTGACATTTTGAAACAGTGTTATTAAGAAGTTAGAAAGGCGCATGTTTATAAAGCAATTATTTGAGCGGGACGACGTGTACATAGATTAGATACCAGCCACATACCGGCCCGTCCCATTCCAATCAGCCATTCATCTGAAGCAAGTCTCCATTTGGTGCGGCAACAGCTTTTCTTTGCCACATTTAGATTGATTGGGTCTTGCTTTCCAAGTCGTTTGGTCCTGTTTGCACACATTCTGCTACTTCCATCGATCTCGTTAGGGTCTGCAACCTCTCAACTGCGACGGCCACCTACAGTCTGCCGTGTACAACAGCGCAAGTACTGACAGGGAAGATGTTTTCTGCGATAGGATCTCAAAGTCTATCTCTTGCTTCAATAGAGTCTCATATATCATTCTCAAGTGTCACTAGACAAAGGCGCTATGTGAAGCTTTGTTGAAGCTTGGTACAATATATTTATACACATAACCACACCACCCTGCGTTGCGACGAGGCCAAGACGTTCGCAATGGGGCCTGGGAAGCCTCCAGAAGCCGTCTCCGGTCAGTTACGCGCTGCTGGCCTTAAAGAAAGCCCCAGTCTAGGATTCAATTAAGCGCAACAGGATTTCCCGCTTTGAGGAGCAGTAGCAGTATACATTACTCAACTTTGATGTAGAGTTTCTACCCCACAAAATGCATGTTCGTGGTAGAAATCACAGATCACATCCACAACGTCGCATACCAGACTAAATTACCACTGCTCTTACTCAATTTCAATATTTAAGTCGCGCCGAACGCAGCCATTGCTATTTGACCCCCTTGAATTCTTGCATTCAGCCCCTTTATGTCCTCTTTCACCCAAGACTTGCATGAGTGCATGATAATAGTGTCCTTTGGAACTTTCGTCTTCATAGGGCTGCGTGCCGAAACATGTGAGATTGAATGACCCAACCCGAGAAAAACGACACCCTTCGCCCATGACTTGCCCACAGGTTCGGAGGACAAGACCGCAGATCACCATTTCAAGTTCCACTGTGGTTTCCCACAATCTAAGTGGGTCGTCTCCGTGCTCCTTCAAGTTTTCCTCTATTTCCTCTGCGCTCATAGACCGGCTCCGGGCGCGACCGGCCGTTCCACCGTAGACAGGCAGTAGGTACATCTCATTGCAATTCGATTCCTCGCCGAGCGTGTCCATCAAGACCGGTAGACTAGGGCTTGCTGCATCCATACCCAACATCACAAATTGATAATAGGGAGTCTCCTGCTCCTCTGAAAGTTTGTCGTCTTTACCACAGCTAGGGAAATGGACACGTACGAGTGCTGAGCATGCTAGCAAGAGCAAGCCGCCGCTCACCTTTCCAAAAGCGTCCGCACTTGATGGTTTAGTCCATGCATCTAGCACGCAGATGTACGGCTTTAGTCCAGTTCCTTGCAATTTGATGCCCCGTCGCCAGATCGAGACATGGCTATCGACAGCTGTCCAAGACCAGGACGGGGCTCTCCATGCTGGCTTCTTCCGACGTTCATGAACCGCCCAAGTGAGATCAGTAGCAAGCGACTCTTTCCAAATGCCTGCGAGGTATTGGTGGCCAGTGGCTTCGTGCTGACGTCTAGCGATGCCGGCCAAAGCGGGTAGTTTGTCCGCAGAGTTTGTGAGGTTGGTGCGAGAATACTGTTTGATAATTTCGCCCCAATCCCAACCCCTGCCTTCCGGACAGAAAAGATGTGATCCGAGCAGATTCAAGTTTGGAAACCCATACGGCAAGAACTCGGATCTGATGTCAGACCTGCACTCCCAAAAGACGCCGGTATTCCCAAAGTGAATTGTGCGGGAAGGAAGAAGTCTCTCTTGTAGACACCACGCCCGAGTGGCCAGATGCGTGTATATTGAAGATTCTTCATATACGCTGTCGCTGTAGAACTCTCGGACTTCGCTGTACTCGTCTGTACTTATTCTAGCACAGAATCCCCCGCAATAGTTCTTATAGTGCTCTGGTTTCGATAGAAAGCCCTCGTGCACCTCAGTTGCCGACGACGCGGCGATGTTCACATAGCTGTTGCCATATATAGATCTCATGCGACCGGACTCATTGGACCAGTCTTCGGGATCTTGTTGAATGATGCAAAGGGCGTCGATCCAGATGTACGACAGCCCCAATTTCTCAGCCACAAAAATAGCATCTCGGAACGTTTTTGGAAGTTTGCTCACAGCAACCCCCCCGAAGAATAATTTCATCGTGTCCTTACTCAGCATCTCGAATGGTTTCAGACCCCAACAGTAGCTCAGCGTGGCGTACTCTGGCATGACATTGAAGTCATTGGTATGCACGACTCTGGCAGTATCGGAGCTGAAAGAAAGCAGCCTTGCAGGTCGTTCGCAATGCAATTTACGAATGCAGGCTTCATGATAGACGTCGCAGACATCCAGCCACGATTTAGCAATATCGTATGCATCGCGCCCTTCATCCCACAACATCTCTGAGCTTATTAGTCCAATTACACGTAGATGAAAGCCGTAGTGTAAGGAGATTGAATGATCTTACGTAAGGGTTTCGCTAGGAAGGATCGAAACCGAACAGCTGGAGTGTCAGGCGTTTGCGGCTGCGTAGCCCCCTTACCCGGAAAGTTTAACCAAATGAATTGCGGTGTGCCCACAGTCATGAGGGTCAAAGACGTGGAGCTGTCGTGTCCAAAGGATCTGAGCCGCGATTCGATCTTTTGAAAGGTATCAAGTAGCCCCGCTTGAACTAGTCTCGAATGGACAAAGGAACAGAATTTGCATCCAGAACAAGTTGCCGCTTCGATCTCGCAAACACTACTGAAAGAGCGGCCTTTGTCAAGAGTATATGGCCCACGCGGCTTCTTGGGCCAGTGTTCTAAAAGATGTCGGCATTTGCCGCAAAATCCATCCACAATGTCCATTGTGCGTGCGTGTCGCTGGATCTCAGTCATTAGGCGCTGTCGGTCAATTTCATCTTCCTCAACTTCTTTGACAAGATCGGAATTGACTCCGACATCGTCATCACAGGCTGATAAATATCTTTCAGCCCATGTGCCAAGTGTTTGGTCACTGGTCGTGTCGATGTTTTCGCCTAAGAAAGCAAGGGATTCTCGAGTACTGGGATCCATCTTATTTGGTGAGTGGAATAGAGGCTGATGAGCAGCTTGTAGTTCGCAAGGTGGACGGATACTCAAGTTGTGTGAGGCTTTTCATTTCATCAAAGATGCAGTGAGCACTTGGCAAGCCAACGTGTCGTTGGTTGATTGGCCAGTCTTCGCTATAGGTTGGAGCAAAGTGAAAGACACCACGTCATGGCAGACCAATGAAAACGCATGTTGGAAGTTCGATATGCGCCCGAAGTTCTCAAGAAAAGGCACATCGTCAGATGCGGACTCGACTTGATGGCTTGAGAATGAGGAGGTCCCGAAATGCTACAGAGATGCAGCGCAGATAAGACATCTTGCATTAACCTTGGCTTGCAATGGATGAGTGGGCTGCAGGGCGATGTCGCGAGCTAGTTGAAAGGTAGAGAAACTTGTTGGAGGTAGTGGGACAGCAGTAATAAAATGAATAAAACGGAAATAAACACACGAAAAGTATCCGCAAACCGCACACTTAGAGCCCTTTCCCTCATAATTGCGCTCAAGAGTCAAAGAGCCATATTCAGTGCGCTGTTGGATCTTAACGGACAGTGATGGTCAAGCCACACGCATTGTCAGTCACCCCTAGACACCCTGCTCAACCACGATTCAGCCACACCAAAAGCATATGAATCTCTCAGCTATTTCTCGATCGGAGTGCGCGTCGTGAGCATCTGCTCCTCAAACTATCCAATAATCGATCTCTCTTCAAAGGCACGCATCATGAGAACATGATGCCTTCCCAGCAACAATCTTCAAACGCATGAAAGATATCGAAACAACAACTCTTCCAGCAAACGTCATCGGTTCATCTCACGTGTCTTGGCCAATTCTTGATTGCACTCCTCAGACCCGAGGATCCGGTTCGCCGTTCCCACGTGCGAAGTGGAGATGCCTCGCCGGTAGTTCGCGTCGGGTCGCGTCGGGTCGCATGTCGGAAGCGCCGTCACGCCCGTGGAATCATTGTCAGTCCAGCGCGGTGGGGCCGCGCATAACATGATCGAATGTCGGGAACCATCAGCGCAATCACCTGACATTGAAGTGGCTGAAATAGCTTTCGACGTCTTGTAGTAGCCGATGATGGATATGCGCAGACTCGGGTGTAAGCACTAACACAAACTACCTCGGTCCAAGACCGCTTTGTGCCAGAACTTAGCTCCAGTCAGTCCCCACTTAATCGGATGCAAAAACCCGTTCGTGGCATCGTCGACGGACGACTTCCGAAGGCCGGTCCCTGGGATTCTGGGCTGTCAGTTGGCCATGGCGGCCACTGACGCGAGTCAAACCCACCCCCAAATTATCGTTGGCGCCGTCCGACGCGACCTGGGGCTGGGAGACAACTCCAAAGTCCTCCATGTTTTCTCCACCCGGGTACCCCGTGGGGATGGGATCCGACTGGTTACGTCGGACGGAGGGCAGGATAAATACTCTTTGACAGCCAAACTGCCCCCGGAAAAGTGTGATCCCCGTGCGTGTCGATGTCTAGATAATCAATCGGACGGCTCCCAACGTCGTTGACATATCTCACACCCGCTACGACCACCTCTTCGCATCGCAGCAACGCAATCATGGGTGGTTTCAAGGCTGTCGAGGATCGGCCGACGCCGAAGGAGGTCTACAACTGGCGTCTCTACATTGAGGCTTCCATCATCGCAACCGGATCTTTGCTGTACGATATGTCGAGGCGTTATTCAAATGTTACATAACTAACGTTTATCAGGTTCGGTTACGACTCCGCTTTTATCGGAACCACCATCGCACGAACTGGTTTCAAGAGAGATTTCGGAATCACCTCGGAGAACTCCAACAACATCTCGAGTAACATCACCTCGGCGTTCCAGGCTGGCGCTCTCGGCGGCGCGTTGCTTTGCTTCTTCAGTACGATGACCTCCTTTTAGCCAAGCCGATAAGAGCTAACATTCCCAGTCACTGAGCGCCTGGGCAGAAAATGGACCCTGCAGGCCAACGTGGTCATCTTCCTCGTCGGCGCCATTCTGATGGTTGCCGCGACAAACCAGCTGTCTTACATCTGTATGCAAACACTCGCGTTCGTTGTTTTCTAACAGTGACTAACATGCTGTGTTCAGATGCGGGTCGCGCGCTGACGGGAATCGGATGCGGTGGCATCACGGCCACAGTACCCTCCTACATCGGTGAACTCTCGATCCCCTCGATCCGCGGTATCCTCACCGGTCTCTTCGAAGTCGCCTACCAGGTCGGTTCCGTCATCGGCTTCTGGATCAACTACGGCATCACCCAGAACATCAACCCCAACTCGGCAACCAGCTGGAGGATCCCGATGGCTTTCCAGCTTGTACCTTCCGGCATTCTCTTCATCGGTTGCTTCTTCATCCACGAGAGCCCCCTCTGGTTGATGCGCAAGGGCAAGACGGAGAAGGCGCACAAGGTTCTCGAGTCGATCAGACATCTTCCCATCGATCACAAGTGTAAGTCCCTCTTTGTATCAGATCGAGGATCAACTGCTGACTGAGTCAATGAACAGACATGCAAGAGGAAATCGACATGCTTCAGAAGAAGATGGACGAAGAGGCCG
Source organism: Colletotrichum horii (assembly GCA_027406005.1). Taxonomy (NCBI): domain Eukaryota; kingdom Fungi; phylum Ascomycota; class Sordariomycetes; order Glomerellales; family Glomerellaceae; genus Colletotrichum; species Colletotrichum horii. The sequence continues at coordinate 1,168,066 of JANVYB010000001.1, read as the reverse complement.
CCATCGCCAGCGCCTACGGCACCGGTCAGTGGGCCTACTTCCGCGGCGTCGCAAGCACCCTCTGCCGCAAGGGCATGTGGAACCGCCTCGTCCTCGTCTTCTGCGCCTTCGCCCTCAACAACCTCTCCGGCGCTGCCGCCATCAACTACTACTCGCCGACGCTCTTCGCGTCCATCGGCATCACCGACGTCGCGCTCTACACCGGCATCTACGGCCTCATCAAGGCCATCGCCTCCATCATCTACTTCATCTTCCTCATCGACCTGCTCGGCCGCCGCTGGCCCGCCATCATGTCGTCCTTCATCTGCTCCCTCTGCCTCTGGGTCGTCGGCGCGTATGTCAAGATCGGCCACCCGGCCGACATCATTGCCGCCGGCAAGGAGCTCTCTGCCTCGACCGCCGCTGGTGGCAGGGCGGCCACGGGCATGATCATGATCTACTCCATCTGCTGGTCATTCGGGCTCAACGGCATCCCGTGGATCGTCTCGGCCGAGATCTTCCCCGGTGCGCTGCGCAACTTCACCGGAACGTATGCCGCCCTCGTCGTCTGGGCGACCCAATTCGCCATCACGAAGGCGCTTCCTTACATCTTCAGCTCGTTCGGCTATGCGACCTGGTTCTTCTTCGCTGCGTGGATGATCGTGGCGACCGTGTGGGCCTTTTTCTTCCTGCCTGAGACCAAGGGTCTTACCATGGACCAGATGGATGTCATCTTGTACGCTGGCCCTTATTTCCCATCATCTCCTTCATGTATGCTAACTTCCTTTCTCACAGTGACTACGCACACGACGCCCGCCCAGAACCGTCGACCAAGGTCGTCGACACCACTTTCGACGACATTGACAAGGCGAAGAGGAGTGAGCACACCGAAGATGTATAGATCTTTGATGAGTGATGGGAATGCGCGATGCAGGTTTATGGTTCGGACACAGGGTCCTCAGAGAAGGAGAGGAGTGCGTTTGTAATGGATGATGAGATACCACAGTACTGAATAAAGCACACCAAGGATTCTTGGATTCAACAGCTTCTCGATAAGACGTGAGGAGGTTCTCTCTTGCTGGGCATAGCTTCGTGCGCCTTGAATAAGCCCACGCCATGGTCGCATTGGCTTGATCGGATTTCCTTGGCATCATGATCAAGCCCAACGTACAATGACTAGCAATTCATATCTGCCTGCTATCACAGTGGGAAAGGCATTGGCGTCAGATACTTGATCCATCACCGACTCTAAAATGAAGCTAAAAATATTGGCAATTGCGTAGCTAACTTTCATCCCACGGCAAGGTGTTTGAGACAGCTTGGGTTAGACGAATTTAAAATGTTGACAGGAGATGAAGATAGAAAACTCAGTCCCCTCCCGGTAAGCGACTCCCAGAACCGAGTCCCAGCGCAAACGAACAGCAATCACAGAAGTTTACGAAACTAAGCATTGTCTCATAGCAGCGTCTATTCATTATCTCTTTGCTGTCCATCTAACGACAAGTGACTTCAAAGCATCCCAAAAACGCCATTTCATGCCATTACTTTTCGACCCTCTCCTCTCTCAACCTCAAGCACGGGCGTTGATCTTCGCCTCCTCCTCCGCCAACGGCGCAACCAGGTCCGCGATCCACGCCTGCTTCGCGGCGTCGGTGTACTGCGGGTACGGCCGTCTGCAGTGGCAGCTCGCCAGCGGGTAGCCCAGCGACTTGGCCACCACCCACTTGGTGCCGTTGATCCCGCCCTTGCCGAACGCCCACTCCATCTGCGCGAGCTTCAGCTGCGCCGCCGTCGCCTCCTGGATCTTCCCCGCGTTGTACAGGTCGAAGATCTCGATGCAGTACTTGGGGTACAGGTTCGCGACGCCGGTGATGGTGCCCGTGCTGCCGACGGACATGGCGGGGACGAGCCAGTCGCTCTGGCCGGCGAGCGCGAAGAACTCGCTCGGGGCGAACTCGGCGCGCACGCGCGCGACCTTGGCGATGCCGCCGCAGGTGAGCTTGACGCCGACGATGTTGGGGTGCTTGCCGAGGCGGGAGAGCATGTCCGAGTTGACGTCGAGGCCGGCGGCGACGCCCGGGAAGTTGTAGATGATGATGGGCACGGGCGAGGCGGCGGCGAGCTCCTCGAAGAAGGAGACGATGGCGGCCTCGTTCATGGCGAAGTGGAAGTAGGAGGGGACGAGGACGAGGGCGTAGTCGGCGCCGGCGGCCTTGGCGAGGTGGGTTTCGGCGATGACGGCGCGCGTGGACTGGCCGCCGCAGCCGAGGGTGATTGTGAGGTCGGGGCGGCCGGCGGCGACGGCGATTTCGCGCGTCTTCTGGACGAGGGCGGTCTTTTCGTCGGCGGTCAGGGTGACGGCCTCGCCGTTGGTGCCGGCCAGGACGACTGCGGACTATTAGAGGTGTGGCTCCATGGTGAAAAAGGTGACTTACCGCCGTGGAGGCCAGACTTGACGAGAAACTCAATGTGCTTGGTCTGAACAGCCCAGTCGATCTCCTGGTTGGAGTCGTCGGCGAACCAGGTCAAGCTGGGGACGTGGATGCCGGGGGGAAAGGACTTGGCGGCCATTGTGGGAGATTGAATCTGGTAAGGGTGGAGATGATGGGGAAAGAATCAAAACTTGGCCGAAAACAAAACGGAATTTGCAGGATCGTTAGAAGAGGAGAAGAAGTTTTCGCAGATTTGGCTGGAGATGCTCGATACAAGTACGCGTCAAGCTCCGTTACTCGGGGACCTTTGACCCCTCCAACCCCGCGCGCCTTCGTGTCACCATCGCGGGGCTCTCAGAAAAGTGGACGACTTTCCGACAAGCCGACAATTCGTTTTTCCCCACGGGCATGAACCCGATCGAATTGAGCGAGGGTCGCGTGGAGCGTGGAGGCGGCAGAAGTTGGTCTGGGGCCACAACATGGCGTGAGAGCTACGCCGCCATTTCGAAGACCCTTGCTGCCATCGGTCATCTGCCCGGACAAGTTTGAGACCGTCCAAATCGTGGTGTCGGATGCCGCCTGGGCACGGGCACTGAGTAAAGTACCCGAGGGAGTGGATCCCCCGCGGGGCCGAGGTGGGCCTTCCGATCGGCATCGCGTCGGGTACCTGGGCTAGCGTCCGACGGAATCACAACGACTGAACCGACGCGGCGAGGCGGAAGAACACCAGGAATCGTCACCGACGCGTGTCTGGGGAAGAGCTTGGGGAAGGCAATCGAGAGAATACAGGTAGATGCAGTGATCCAAACAAACAATACATACGTAGAAACAACATACTGGGTATCTAACAGAAGATAGCTAACGTCCACCTCGGCTGGGCTCATGTTGCGTGCCACCGCTCCTTTATCTCGTAGTGCACCATGATCTCCCCCATTTCGCCGTAAAAGGGCCGATTCCATAAGTGAACTCCCCTCTCAGACGATCGCGAAGCAAGAATTAAAAATGGCGTGCATCACCGACCGAATATCAACCCGCACCTTCTCGCTGTCCTGCCGAGCCTGCACCTCCTCCAGCACCTGCGCCGTGATCCTGGCATTGCCAGCAACCTTCTCCATCCGCAGGATCTGCGTCTTGATCCACAGCCTCTCCGCCGGATCCTGCTCCTCGGAGCCCAGCATCAGCAGCGGCCACAGCATGTTCACCGGCAGCGAGTTGTCCGCATCCAGCGAGTCCACCAGCAGCCGCGCCAGACGCCGGATCTGGCTCAGCGCCTCCTGCGCCTCCTTGGTCAGGGGAAAGGTCTTGTACGCCACCCGGTGCAGGTGTACCTTGCTGGCGTGGTAGTTGGCGAGGTACGTCCGGAACGCCCGCGTGATCACGAAGGCGAGGTGCGCGGACACGTGCGGCTCCGTCAGCTTGCCGGCGACCGCGTAGTCCATCAGCGGCGGCCGCTGTTCGTAGAGCGTGCGCAGGTCCGCGGCGATGGCGGCGCCGATGTTCATGACCTCCGTCTCGTCCTCGACGGTGCCGCGCGAGCGGTGCCACGGGTCGATCTTGGATATGCGGCCCATGAAGCTCTGCACTTTCTGGAAGAATACGATGCCGGGCTGGTACATCACCTGGAAGAGGACGTCTTCGATGTCGCCCTCGGACAGGTCTTCCTTGGACGAGTCGGCGACGCCGCCGTCGAAGCTGGCCGGCGATGCTTCCACCAGCAGGAGCTCGTCGTCCTTGGACAGGAGAAGACCTTGGCCGCCGGCTGAAACGGCGCGGGCATCGAGCAGGCGCATCCACTGCAAGAACTGCTTCTCAATAGCCGCAAAGCTGCTCTTGTCGCCCTGCTGGAAGAGCCCGTACGCGCGCTTCAGGAACGAGTCCGCCGCCTTGATCGAGCCGCGCAGAATGTCGACGTAGCTGAGGAAGAAGAGTGTCGCGAGCAGGTGCTCTCGCCGGGAGCTGCGGCTGTCGTCGCGGGGCGACGAGTCCTCCCCGTACGCGGCCACCTCGGCGACGGCCTTCTGGTAGTGGTCCTCGGGGCTGGCGAGCCAGGCGCCCTCGCGGCGCGAGAGCATGAGGTTGGAGAAGGCGAGGACGGCCCACTTGACCATCTGCGAGGCGCCGGCCATGTCGACGACGACCTGGCGGATGGCGAGCCACTTCTTCTGGGTCTCGACCTCGGCGAGGATGGGCGGGACCACGACGCGGCTGAAGTAGTCCATGAGCCTGTCGTCCTCGGTCGGGACCTGCAGGGCCATGGCCTGCGGCTCCGACTGGCTGCTGGCGTCGGGGATGGGCGACGGGTCCGGGAGGTCGTCCATGGTGGTCCGGTCCGGGAAGGTGAGGTCGGGAGGGCTGCTCATGAGCGCCGTTGGTCTGCCGATCACTGGCTGGGCAGCATATTGAGGTCGCTATGATAGTTCAGTGACATGTTTCGTTAAGAGTCAAGTGATGTTCATCTAGAGTAAGACGTGAAGTGAACTTACAAGAACCTGGCCATCAAGGCTCATCTGCTGTCCCGGCTCGGGAACCTGCTGCCAGACATCGCCAGTGTCCCACATAAAGCTGGCATAGTCGAAGATCTCGTCGACGGCCTGCATGGGCTGGAACATGGAGGCGGCGGGCGAGACGGAGGCATCGGTGGCGTGGGACCGCATGGCCGGGCTGCGGGCGCCGGCAGGGACGGCGGCGGCCAGGGTTGCGTGTGCGGCGGTGCTGTTGGACTGCGGCCGCCACTTGCATTCCAGATTCAAGCGCTCGCAATGGCTGCATCGGGGCCGCGACTCATCGCATTTCACCTTGCGGCGTCTATGGGGGGTTGGTTGATGCGACGTTAGCAAGGGGTAGTAGGAGGGACGGAAAGTTTGCAGGTGATCCAGCAAGTGGAAGTATGTACTTACTTGCAGGTCAAGCACCCTTCCCGGGACCTCACTGATCTCCTCGATGGTCGGGAGTAACTTGGCAGAGCCGAGGACGGCCCGCTAGTCTCCTGCATGCTTGCAATTGCGGTCGTCGCGGGTGGGCTCCTCATTGGCGGCGACGGCGGACATTCTCTTCTCCCTCTTCCTCCTCCTCGGTCCCACAGGCACCCGTTGGATCAAGTGATATGTGTGCCGTCCTACCTCCCTCTGGCCTGGGCTTTGCTCAGTGCTCACAGCGCTGGTTCAAAAGTCAAACTGTGTCTGTCAGGTAGGCAGTGTAGTTCGTGCAGCGCAGTGGGTGAAGCAAGGCGACAAAGCTGGGGAAAGGAGCGCGGGGGAGGATGGAGGCGGGGACCATTCCATTCGATGTTTTCCGCCGCGGTTCCCCCTTTCGGTGGGCGTCTCCTCTCTCCGAACCAGACTCCACGATGTGGGGATGAACTGCGGAGAGCGAAAATTTTCAGGGGGCCCTTTTTGGGGTTGCGGTGTGTGCGCACTGACTCGCGGGCGCATCCCCGCGCTGGAGGTTCCCTGAAGCAGGTTAGTCATGCCAACTGAATTCGGTCGGGAAGAGTGACATGGTGGCTGTTGGAGACACCGCCACAAGCCACACCTTGAACAACCTGCAGTTTGCTCATGAAAGAAAATGATGGAGAAGTGGATGGAAATAGCCATCTCTCATGGTTGGTAGCACAGATGTTTGCTAGCTTGCCATCATTCGGCAACACATCCCGAGGGGCATCCTCTGACACAAAGTCAAGCGGGAGTTGAAGACGCCTCACCAGCTTCGTTGAAGATTGACATAGGCCACCTCATTAAGTCTGGATCAGATTTGAAAAGCATGGAAATAAGAACGTATTCCGAACGTCGGTCAGATGACGCCGCACTCTGTCCTACAGTGGCTGGAAGTTGAATCCTTCAAGATCTGCATTTGTTTGCTCTATGGCTGCCTTTTGCAGCCATGTTTACCAAAAACCACACTCCATCGGTGGACTTCCGTTGGGAGAAGGAGGAGGCTTACCCCAACTGTCCAACACCATCTTGAGCAGACCCTGGGCTTCGCTTCGTCGCCAAGGCAATCCTCCGCGCCTCAGATTACGGCAGTGGCGTTTCTCGGGTGCGCGTGATGATTTCTCTTCGCAGCTTTTTCACAGTGAGGAAACTTCACCTTCCTTCAACGGCGAATCACAACTATGGTATTACTGTTGCTATTTATTCTGGTTCTGTCACCGAAAATGGGTTTACTCTGATTGGCCGTAAGGGCAAGCATTGAGCTTGCTGATGGCAAGTTTAGACTTGATTTCTACCTAGAGCTCCGTTTGGATTTCGCCCTAAATTCCAAGGATCTCGTGTGCGGGCGTATCTATGTTGATGGACAACTTCCCATTAGCCGGATCGGTGGACATTTCCGGAGACGGGCTCCACAAATCCGGCGTGCATCTGGCCTCCGAAAATCAGAATTGGCTTCCGAAACGGACCTCGCCGTCTCCGCCTTTGGATTCTCCGGAAATGTGGATCTAATTACAGACAGGGCAGATGAAACAATGTCGCGTGTTCATGTTTGTTTGTGCCACTCCGAGCAGCTACTCACAAGAGACGCAACCTCGATGGTTCCGGCGTTCGATAACCAGACTTCTTTTGACCCAGCCAAGGCAGAAAACGTTAATTTCGGCCCATTTCGCGCGATCCACGACGAGGAAATGCCCCAGAAACATGCGGCCCTCCAACGGAAAAGCATCCCCAACGAACCGTCGCAAATCCGCGCCAAGTCGCCAAGTCACGCTTGCAAGTGAGGGGGAACCAACCCCCAGACCAGGAGTGGCTGAGCACGCTGCCTGCAATGGAAATCAAGAGGGAAACACATTTAAAGTACCCGACAGTCTGGCAGGAATAACCGATGCGACACAACGACCACCGCTCAATGACACGATTCGTCAGAGAAAAACGTCAAGTGATTGTGATTCCGGGGTAAGGGAGCCAAAAGAACCTGGGGTTATGGTGCCATCGATTGGTGCAACAGGAAGCTTGAATCCACCATGGCGGTTAGCGAGGAGGTTCAAAAAGCCCTGCATGCCCGCCGCAGGCCAGATCTGAACGAGATGGACAAGCAGCCAAGAGAACACCAAGACGACGCCATCACCAGCTTTGGGACCCTCCGCCGAGGTGTTCGGGAGTTGTGATAGGCTGCGGAGAGCCGCGTTCTTGACAGCGCAGCGGCGTCGCGTGGTCTCGGAAGTCAAACTTGACTACCGAGGAGGGAGGTTGGGCGGGACGGATCCAGGCCCCGGGGGATGCATGCCCCCGGCGCTGGCCAACCCCGGCTTCCGCTCACGGCTTTGCTGTCGCGCCCGCACATCTTTCATCCGACGTCGAGCCAGAACCGAGAACCGACCACCTCTTGTCACCATCCCCCTCCCCCGAAAGCTGTCTCCCGAATCCTTGGACCCGGACGACCGTGAAGGTCACGCTCTTGAATCCCACCTCAGAGATCCGGGTGTTGGGTTGAGCGCGCGCCCGACGTCTGAAGTCCCCGAGTTGCTCCGGCGCTTTTCGTCTCGGCGCTCTATCATGGTTTAGCGCTGCCATCAGCCTGCATCCCACGATCCACGAATTCGATTGAAGCCCAACGACAGGACTTATATTTGGTCTCCGTCCCATGCAGAGGACCACGCGCGGGCTCTACTTTTGCAAATGTTTCTCGTTGAAGCCGGAAACAGTGACTAAAGGCTTTCTCTCAATACGAAACCTCCGCGTTTCCACGGGGGCACTTTCTTCGTTTCCTCGTAAAATATCGTTTCTCGCTAGTTAACCACGTGAGTCACATCAAAATTGACATCCCAACGTATGTTTGTGAGAGATCTCGGTCTTGGCTCTCCCGCCACCATCCGTGCGAATCGCCTCTCAGAACTCCATGAGCGATCGGTCTCGGTTTCCAGTCAAGCCATACTCTGAGAATCTCGTAAATAGAGGCTGTGCAGCTCTGATGTTACGGAAACGTGACTTGGCGCTTCATCTGTTGACAGCGGCGAATGATGGTGCATGGTGCATTGTCTGTGGAGACCACGTCCACGAGGCCCAAGCGAGCCCGCGCTTCGGGACGTGGAAATAACCTTCTGTCTTGTCAAACTTACAGTCCGTTGCGTTGACAGCGTCCGCCCCCGACTTTGTAGCCTGAAAAAGGCAAAAAAAGGGGCTTTTTGCTAAAAAACCACTAAATCGCCCTAAACTCTACATACTAATAACTCTATGCGTACGCAATGCGCGAGAATAAAAAATATATCGATCGATAGCCCTCGATTAGGCGATTATAACGATATCTTTTTTATTCGTACGCATTGCGTACGCATAGAGGTATTAGTATATGAAGTTAAGGCTGATTTTGAGGGGTTTTTTAAGCGGACAGAAGCGGACAGTTCAACGCAACGCGCCAGGGGTTTCGTTTTTTCTTTTCAGCGTTGCGTTTAGTGTCCGCTAGCCTAAAAACCCCCTAAATCACCCTAAACTTCACGCCTTAATAACTCTATGCGTACGTAATGCGTGAGAATAAAAAATACATCATTAGATAGCCCTTAACTAGTAGACTAATTGATCAAATTTCTAGCTACGCGCATTGCGTACGCATAGAGTTATTAAGGTGTGAAGTTTAGGGTAATTTAGGGGGTTTTTGGGCTAGCGGAAATTTTCCTTCCGGGTCAAAGTCGGGGGCGGACGCTGTCAACGCAACGGACTGTAATTTTGCAGTCTTCCTCCCCCCTGTTCTTTCGTGAATTCAGACGAAATTTTGCAGGCCATTGAGGTTCTTGACAATATTCCTGCGAACCTAGATCGAAGATTTCCTGGTTAATACGAACAGTATCACGAGACTTAGTAGGCATCTATCACAGTATAATCAGAATTTTCATATTGTGGCGCAAACCTCCACAAATTGGATATGGCTGGGCTCAAAAGGTAGAAGATGAATTCAGACGAAATAAACGGCCGTCCGCTCCCCTTCCCCCCCCTCTTCCTCGGCGTTCTTCTTGGCTGATCCACACATCTGCTGACGCCAAGTCTGCGGAGGTGTGTGTCTGCCAACCCAACTCTGCAGGGGTCTAATTGCCAACATGATTGTCTGGTTGGAAGCACTTCTCTTCCCATTCTTCTCTCATTTCTTCCCCTCTTGCTTGCCAGTAGCTGCAGCGCGCCCAATTCGGGTGGAGGCCCTCTGCCCTACCAACGGCAGGTTTTAACGACAACGGGCCATGCACCCAGTCTTTTCCCCATGGGGGTCATCGCGGGGTAGAAGACGCTGATCCTGATCATTCCACAACAATGTCGCAAAATATGTCCTTTCATTCGACGAAGCGGACATCAAGCTCATTTTGGGTGGGCACGTCGCAGTTGGCATAGATAAAGCTTGCGTCCCCTCCACCCCGCTGTCTGTGGGTTTGGGTCCCTTTCGTGTTCAGTTACGCAACCACGTTCCACGTTCTGGGGCCTTGCCGAGTCTTTTCTTCCTTACGTACTTCTGCTGTCAGCGAGACCCTCGAAGCCAGCCATTCTTGCGCCGTTTCCGCGCCATTTGCGCCTCGATCGCCCAACATGGGCTTCTTCAGCACCCACGCGTCAGGGACGCTTGATCCCCCCGAGGTGCGCAACTGGCGCATCCACTTGATTGCGCTGGTTGCCAGCATGTCGGCTCTGGCCAGTATGTCATCGATTTTTCTTTTTCTTTGACATTGCGGAAAGCCTGCGTCACGGCGTTCTAGAACACTTCGGCTCTGCGCCTCTTGCCTGAGATAAGGTTTGAGGCTTGCGGCCGGCCCGCCCCGCCGCGTTTCGGGAGCTACGGAGTCAGAAGTGGATCATTCGGACCCGAAGCACGGCGTTCATCGGACCTAGGGACAAATGGCTAACTCCGGATTGCAGTGGGATACGATACGGCCGTCATCGGCGGAACCATGGCTTTGGACTCCTTTCGACGCGATTTTCACCTCGACGATGTCAGCACGACTTCAAGAGATACTATTCAAGGCAACATCGTTTCAACTTTCCAGGTACGCAACACCATTTCTGTCCCAAACCTCAAGCTAACAGTTACCCCCAGGCTGGCTGTTTCTTCGGCGCGCTCCTCACGTTCCCCATTGCAGAAAAATTCGGCCGCCGCAAAACCGTCATGCTCGCCGGCACCGTCTTCCTCCTCGGCGGCACCCTCATGACCGCCGCCCGCGGCTCCCTCAACATGATCTACGCCGGCCGCGCCATCGCGGGCCTCGGCATCGGCGCCTCCTCGCTCACCGTCCCCGTCTACATCGCCGAGACCGCGCCGCCCTCCATCCGCGGCCGCCTCGTCGGCATCTTCGAGATCGCCTCCCAGGGCGGCGGCATGCTCGGCTTCTGGATCAACTACGCAACCGACCGCACCATCAACGTCAACAACCACGCGCAGTGGGTCGTCCCGCTCGGCATCCAGCTCGTGCCTGGGCTGGGGCTCGCGCTGGGCATGATCTGGTGCCCCGAGTCCCCGCGCTGGCTGGCGAGGGGCGACCATTTCGACGCTGCGGAGAAGATTCTGGTGAAGCTTCGGGGATTGCCTGCGGACCACGACTATATCCGCCGCGAGATGAACGATATCCGCACGCAGGTCGAGCAGCGTACGAATAACCGCATGACGAAGAAGCAGATGTTCCAGAAGCTGTTCCAGAAGGGCATTCGCAACAGAATGGGTCTCGGAATGGCGCTCATGTTCCTGCAAAGTTTCACTGGAGTCAACATTATCACGTACTGTAAGCGTCTTTCAAGCCGTTACTTCAAAGTTCGCCTGCTAACAAGTACGCTTCAGACGCGCCTCGCATCTTTGAGAGTCTTGGTATCACGGGAACCTCAACGAAGCTCTTCTCCACCGGATTCTACGGCATTGCAAAGACCTTTGGCATGTTTCTGTTCACGTTTTGGGTTGCCGAGCGGGTTGGTCGACGGAAAGGTCTCATCTGGGGCTCAGCCCTTGGATGCATCCCGATGTGGTATATTGGTGGCTATGTCATGCGTAAGTTCACAATAGGTCTGTTGGATCTCAACGAAGCTGATTTGCTTCTCAAGGGGCGGATCCCGCCGCCAGAGCGGCTGCTGGAGTCATCATTCGGGATGGCTGGTCATACTTGGCCATGGTTTGCGTGTACATTAACGGTAAGACTTTGGGCATTCCGCATATTGTCCCCCAAGTTCGCTGACGCAACTCACAGGTGTAATCATCTGCGCCACATGGCAGGGAATTACCTGGCTCTACGCCTCGGAAGTACAAACACTCGAGATCAGGATGCTCGCCGTCTCAATCACCACCGCCACTACCTGGCTCGGCTCCTTCATCATCGCGCGCTCCACACCGTACATGATCTCCGACTTGGGCTACGGCGCCTACTTCTTCTTCAGCAGCATCCTCATGCTCATGGGCATCTGGGCATTCTTCTTCGTTCCGGAGACGAAGGGTAAGTTTCCCCCCTCTTTCCCGTGTCGTCAACCCCCGCCACCGTTGCTTCGTCACTGACACTAGCTACCGTAGGCTTGACTCTTGAAGACATGGATGCTCTCTTCATGCAGCCCACGCATAAGACCGTGTGGGCGCAGATGCGCGGCCGCGACGTCGTCACGGCCGGACGCGCGAGATCGCCGAGCATCACCGACGAAAAGCTCGAGGCCAACATCCAGGCGGCGCAGATCGAGGAGCGCACCAAGTCATGAGACTGATGTGACGCCTTGGTGCGGCCTGACGATCGCGGCCAAGGCGTAGACGGTGGTGTTTACCTTTCTGTCAACCCCCGTTTTGAGATGTGTCCACCTCGGGCTGAAGTAGTCTTGGACAGTGGATGGAGAAGGAACATCGGTTTTGTATGGGTGCGAGGAGGCGATCATGGGACCGTGAAATTGAATGGCGAATTGCCACATCTCTATTTGCCCAAGACGAGTAGAATATTGAGCGGCACACACGAAGAATGTTATCATTTGAGCCTAGCAAGTCGCGCGCCTATCGAACTAGCCTCGCATCCTGCCTCTCTGCCTTCGTGAGACCTTTGTACAAATACCCCAGCCTCCTCCGTCTCTTGAGCCTGATTTTAAGCTGTTGGAATCCCCTCGGTCGCTGCGTGACCGACATGGAAGCTCAGCTGTACGCCACCCAGCTGGCATATCACACGAACACGGCACTCCAGTCCTCGTTCTCAACATATTCCTTGAAAGTGCGCGGTCGACGTGCCAGCTTGGCAGGGTCAATGTGACTACCGGCCTCATAGGCGGAGTTCCACCAGTTCTCGTGAAATTTGAACATTTCGATCATGTCATCGATAACGAAGGGAGGAAGGCCAGCCTTCGCCATACCCGCTCTGCTTTGCTCCTCCGTAACCTTGTTGTATGTAATCTTTTTGCCCGTGACCGCGGAGATGTTCTTCACTTGATCGGGAACAGTGACCTGGTCCCCATAGGCCCAAATGACTTTGCCATCGCCCTTGTTGAATTCATCTGACTCGATAGCCAGCTGGACAAACAAGCCAAAGTCATGGTAGGTGTCGAGGAGCGGCATGCGCAAGTGCTCAGACCAGGTACCATCAACAACATAAGAACCATCTCCAGCAGGTCTGGGACGGCTGAACGTAGTGAAGTTGTTCATGTACCCAGCGGCGTGGATGTCGACGAAGGGCACACCCAAGGCTCGCGCATGGTCGGAGATTTCCGCCTTCGAGTCGAAATGATAGACCTTTGTAAGAGTTCCATTTGTCACCTTGGTAGCGTTGGGTTCGGAGGAGACCAGGAGCAGTTTCACTCCGACCTTCTGGGCTGCCTCGACCAAGGTTTTTCCCTCGGCGATCTCGCGGGCTTTGTCGACGTGCTCCCAGTAGTTGGTCATGATCTTCAGGCATGGCAATCAGCTCGCGTTCGACACATCACAATACAGCAGCGACCCGGGAAGAAGTGGACTTACAAAGACATAGGTTGCACCCTGGAATGCCTTTTGGATTCCTTCAGCATTGTCGGCGGACAGGTCAACGGTCCAGACCTCGACACCTCGCTTCGCAAGAGCCTGAGCCTTGTCTTTCTTCGCATCTCTGGTGAGACCACGAATACGGTACGGCTTGTCCGACAGCGCTAGGTTGTTGATAACACTGCCGCCCTGCAGGCCCGTCGAGCCGACGACGGCGATAAGAGGCGCAGTTGAATCAGAGGAGATGGTCATGATGTCTCAGTGACTGGGATGGACAAAGTAGTCGATTTGTAAGTAGCAGGGAGTAGTCGATTTGAAAAGGTAGCAAGAACGAGATGCCAAAGATGCTAATCGATGCAAACATATGATCAGGCTTGATGGAGTCGAGAGGAGTTATATAGACGCAAGCGGAAAAGCTAAACTTGATCGTTCCCCAGATCGAATGAGCATGTCACTGACAAATGCACTCTTTGCCCTTGCCGAACTCCGTCGTTAGAATTGAACCTAGCGCACGGTCAAGAGGTGATGCGCGCGGCTGTTCTTACACATGTACTCAGGCGCGCGGTGGAGGTCTCCAAAGACCGATGCGCGCGCGCGTCCTGACTAATATTTCCTGGGCAGAGCCACGTCTGTCTCCATGTTGTAGATTTTCGCTGGCGATGGTTCGCAGGTGATTATTGTTCACGTTATAGAACGAACTGGATTAGGTCTAGTTGAGTTGAGAGCATAAGGATCCGGCAAGTTGTGCAGATGTCGGTTTTGGCCCATGTCCGACTCCGACTGACCTTTCTCCACCTAGCCCCCTTCAGCACCCTCACATGCCCTGCCACGAGTCTCAATCAGTCGTCACCACCTCCTTTTTCACAGCTTATCGTTGTTGAGAGAAGGTAAGGTCATTACGGTCTCGATGGGGCTCAGCAGGGGCACAGCAGGTGGACGAGGATGGTGCCGATGGAGTGAAGGGAAGGAGGGAGATGGGGGATCAGGAGCTTGTTGTGGGTGAACAGAGACGTAGAGGCGGAACAGGTTCCCGTAGCGTCACCGGACATTACGGCGGCCGTCGTCCGACTGCCGGATCGAAGACTGCTGGTGGCGTCGGTGTATGTCCCGGCGCAGAGACCGAAGATGCTTCGACAGGCTTGCGACCTGCTGAAAAGGGTGGACGTAGTCCTGGCAGGAGACTTCAATCGCCACGACTACCTGTGGGCAGGTGATGACGTTTCGGAGGATCTACAAGGCGAGGGCCGACCCGAATTTTTCGATCTGATGAGCGAGTACGAGGCACTCGCTTAGTAGCCTCCTCCCCGAGGCTGTCAACGTCCCACCTGATCGAAAACAGGAGCAGAGTTTTGCGGAGTAACCCCACATGGCATAAAAGTTGTTCAACGAACAGGTCACGGTCTTGTCATGGCTCAAGTAGGCGAGTCGCTTCAACAAGGACGGCTCGGTCATGATTGAGACGAGCAACATGTTTAGACCGCTGGAAGACGAGGACAGCCGAGCCTCATCCCACGACAAACAAGATCCAGCCTCCAAGCAGTTGTAACATTGTGCCAGAGGATAGCCGCACAGAGCCTCCATACACCAAAAGTAGGTTGACAGCGGGTCAAGTCTCGAACTCACCCGGGGAAAGCCCATGTGCGTGCTATGCGTCGGTCGCAACAGTGTCCTCGCGGGCAACACTGTAGGGGCAAAGGCGATTGCGGTCACGAACATACAGTGAAAGAACTAAATCGCTTTCGTGAGAACCCAAAGCTGGACTTCATCAGATGTAAAACGAAGAAGTGTGTAAAAGTGTAGTGTAGCGAGTGCGAACGCTGCGCGTTTGCTCACTCGAAGGAGGAAGTTAAGGTCGCTTCACTGAGGAGTATACATTCCTTTCACAGTGCTGGGGAAGTACGAAGAGGCCTCGGAGAAACAGTTCAAGTGGCGTAGACCACTGTCTGCACATCGGATCCAAAGGTTTGGACCATTGGCAGAAGGACAACGTAAGTGGCGTTCGAGGGGAGCAACAGATCGAAGGAATGAAGCCGTACCATAGCAATTACACGTCAAATTTGCCGTATACCACCACGGTCAACGGCGACAACAAACACCGAGCTACCCCATTGCCGCCTTTTGCTTCCCGGTCCGCCGTACGCTAGCTGGCAAATCATGTTGCGGGGCGCATGTCGGTTTCGGACAATTTTGACATCCGGGTCCTGTGCCCTTGCCCAGACCCCCTAACACAGCGGCAAAGATCAATAGTTACCTGGTCTGATGCCAAGAAACCCCAAACTTTTGGATGGCAGCTCTCCTACAGTAGGCGTTCAGATTCACGATTCCACTTGAAGTGTAGTCTTTTCAGTTCACCAAAGTAAACGGATGCAGACAACTCCATCGGTCGACTCGCGCAAAGATTTGTATTGGGAGGCGTTAATAGTGGTTAGCATTTTGAACCCGTTGTAAGGTACGGATAGCCCTTCACAGATTTGAATCCACTTCCATGCATAGCGGGGAGACATTTGTCTTATAAACCGGCCCCACGCTACGGATACGTGAACAGGGCTTCGGTCCCGAGACGTCCTTCTTCTCGGTCCCGAGACGTCTCCATAGTCCAGCATCCCAACATCGTCTGTGACTCGTCCCAAGTGATGCACTAATGATAGTTGTGAGCCGTGTGCCTTTACTGTGGTACCAGGCCAACCCTGTCAGGTGTTTGCGGGCCAGGCAAACCAGAGCCGGTACATCGCTCACACAGCCGTTCAGCAATCAATCCAGAGCCTCGAGTGGGCCTCCAGTCCCCGCGATACCAGCTCCGCAGGTTTTACTTACCCATCATACATAGTACATGTTCAACTCCAAGACGGGCTGCGGACTGATTGCGTACATATCGACTTTAGTAATCGGCGACGATGCATGTTCATTCCAAAATACGGATCCGGCATGCCCAGCATAAATATCTGCAGCTGGTGTTCTTTCCTTGTCCAGGAAGGCCTCGAAGTCATCAGTTGGACAGAGTATGGTGCTCTGTTAACCAGCATTGAAAACTTCATCTTTGTCTTCATCATACAACTTTGCAATGAGCGCCCAACTAGTACTGGCCGTCGCAGCCTTTGCGTTGCTGGCACAGATTCTTTATTCCTTTGTTCGGTGGATTCGCTCCCCCTTGCGATCAGTACCTGGCCCATCGCTGGCTCGCTTCACCGACTTTTGGTATTTCCACCGCCTCAAACAAGGAGGCTTTGAGAAGGTCAATCAGAAGCTACATGAACAATACGGTAGGAGAATCAAGCAGCTGCCAGTATCATAGACACTTACGGTTCCTGTTTCTCTCCAGGCCCCATCGTCCGCTATGGCCCGAACCGATACAGCATTAACGACGCGGAAGCCCTCAAGACGATCTACGGCCACGGCACAGAGTTTCAAAAGTCGGAGTGGTATATTTCGTTCCAGCCTAACGAAGAGCTATGGAATCTCTTCTCGGAGCGTTCGGCGAAGCGTCATGCGCGCAACAGACGGTTTTACACGAATGCGTACTCTATGACCTCCCTTGTTAGCTACGAGCCGTATGTGGACGAGTGTGGCACCTTGTTTGCTCAGCGGCTTTCCGAGTTCTCAAAGGCTGGGGCGACGATGGATATTGGACATTGGTTCCAATGCTTCGCGTTCGACGCCATTGCGCTAATGACCTACGGAAAACGTCTTGGGTTCCTGGACCGCGGCGAAGACGTTGCTCACGTTATTGACAACCTCAACCAGGGCTTAGTCTACATGACCTTAGCTGGTATCTTTCCGTTCGTGCACATGTACATCACACCGATACTGAACAAGCTCGTTCCGAGTCTGAGTATGGGAGCCAAATTGCTATATATCATGAGCTTTACGGCGAAAACCATCGAGGAGGAGAAAGCGTCACCAAAGCCGGTTATCAACGTCGAGGGTGCCGAATACGGCGTGGATGTTGGAGAATCGTTCCTGACCAAGTTCCTAGCCAAGCACTCCAGCAACGCCGAAGAGTTCACACAATGGCATCTCCTGAACGGTTGTATGTCCAATATGGTCGCTGGGTCCGACACGACTGGCATCAGTATCTCTGCTATTCTCTACAACTTGCTCAAGAACCCCGACACTATGGCTAAGCTACGCGAAGAGCTTACAGACTTTACTAATCGCGGGGAGCTATCGCAGTCACCAACGTTCAAGGAAAGCCAAAAGATGCCCTACCTCCAAGCAGTCATCAAGGAGGCTTTGCGCGTCCGTCCCGCTGTTGGACTGCCTCTGGAACGCATCGTTCCCGCGGGCGGCGTCACCATCGCCGGACGTTTCTTCCCTGCAGGGGTATGTCTCCTCCATGTTCTTCGGCTAATCCGCATATCATGAGATACATATGATTCACTGACGCGTTCATGCTTCCCTTCAGTCCGTTGTTGCAATTAATGGCTGGGTTCAGCACAGAAACAAGGCCGTCTTCGGAGAGGATGCCGACAGCTTCAACCCGGACCGTTGGCTGATTGAAGACGAGCAGAGGCTCTCCGTGATGAACAGAAATTGGATGCCTGTAAGACCTTATCACCTTGTCTTGCCCTTCACTTTTAGTCTTATTGGTGTGCATGCTTCTAACCCGATTTTACCAATATAGTTTGGACTGGGATCGCGTACATGCATTGGGAAGAACGTTTCTATCCTCGAAATGTCAAAGCTCATCCCTAGGATCATCCGCGATTTCGATTTCAAGCTCGAGGGCGATGCTGCTGCGCCTGGAGGGACGTGGAAGACACACAATGCGTGGTTTGTCAAGCCTCAAGGGTTCCACGTCAGTGTAAAGTCGAGAATGTCAAGCTACTAGGGGAGCGGCATGGCGCATAACGACACCAACAACGCTTGGTTTATTTGCATCTTTGGTCGCGGTTACGAAGCGAGCATGGGGGAAGCAGAGCATTTATTCCAGCCTCATTTCACGAGGCGCACGCTAGCATTTCGTAGGCAAACGGTTGGATACGTGTAGGAGATCCCTTTATTTAGTCCTAGCAATTACATGAGTACGACACTCAGGATCTGTGTTCGTGATCGTAACTGTTCCATGGATTGTCTCAGCGTCCACCCCATTTTGACTACTATGTAATTGTATGAAGTAGTAAAATTGAGCCGACCCTTACTACGCTTGGGCTTTCTTGGCCTTCTACAGACATTCTATGACCACCACCCGTTGCAGAAAAGGGGACTGACAATCAATGAATTACGACGTGTTAAAAGATATACGTCATGGCGTCATGGCGTTATGAATCATCTCCAGCGTCGATTTATTGACCAAAGTCTTCCCACGAGATTCGATCGTAGATTCCATCCACCTCTTACTAGCCCGGTTTAGCTGGCGGATAGTGTTGTCTCGAGAGGCGCCGGCCTGGCGAAAGTAAGCAGTAAAATTGCCATCGAGATGATGCGCAACTGCTAGCCCAGCCGAGTCTTTGATCAAAAGCGGCAGGCATGCAAGAATATGCACTGGATCTGTTTCCCTGAAGAGGCCGGCGACATCCGCGACAACATCGACGGTGAGCCTGCAAATTATAACGTGAGGGCTAAAAGCAATCCCCAATAAAATACTAGAAAGAGGGCTTAATGCTCCTGTGAATACTTCGTATGTAGGGCAGCGGTCAAGAATCTTGCAGAAACTGCGCATCAAGTCGTCATGCAGTTTGACAATCTCCGAGTAAATCCATAGTAGGCATCGGAGTCGCATACCGCAAGGGGAAGGTTGAGCCTTGGCGTCACGAGCACACCAAACATACTCTTCCAGAGACGAAATGAATGTCCTCTGGGGCACCCACAATATTTGACGATCAGTAAACGCATCTGCGATCGACTGTGCAAACGCTACCAACTCGGAATACTTACGGGCACCCATCACCCTAGAGTTGACGATGGATGCGAAAGCACTCACGGGGATATACGTTGCTTCTGAACGACGCTTCAGGCCCTGAATGGCTGCGCGGAGCCTGTTGACACTCGAATGGGCATTCTCAGCCGCTTTGACGAGATCGGGCCACTGGTCGCTGCAAAGAGTGATTCGTCGAAAGTGCTTGATTTCTGATTTGTCGTTGCGAGTAGGGGCCATTGGGCGAGAACCAAGCTCTTCCTTACCCTTGATCAAGGCGTTCATGATTTGTTTATGGGGTATTTCCTGGTTGTTCATCGTTTGAGGGTCTCTTGCACCAAGGCCGATCACAGTCTCTTCGAAAAACCTTCGCAAGCCTGTTCTCCGGATGTCCTTCAGCGCCAGTGTCGTGATAACCTCAAGTATCCGAGGCAGCCTCGCGCCCAGAGGAAGGTGCGAGGTGACCCACTTCCGACCTACTTATCCAGGCTGATAATATTCCAGCGCATCAGTCTCTGTTCCTTAAAAGACCCCTTACGTTAGATACTGATTTAGAAAGAATTAAGCTGTTTTATTTATATAGATGCTATATATATATTATAGTTAGTTTATAACAGTTATAAGCTTAGCTTATACTGCACTTTTAAATTACTATTTATAAAGCAAACTATAATTTTATTTAATTTATTTTATATTTATTATATTTTATTTTAATTTTTAAGCTTTATTTTTATATTTATTTTTAACTTATAATATACTTTTAATATAATAGCAACTATTAATTTTAATATTTTCTATAAGCTTACTTTTTATTATAACTTTTCAGCTTAATATATTACTTTTTAAGTAGAAGTAAAAGCTAAAGATATTTAAAAATATATTAACTTAGATAATATTTTTAGTACTTTATTTAATTTAAGTGAAGTTAAAAGTATATTTTTACTTAATAATTAGATTTAAAAGGAAAATAAAAAGCAATATAAGCATTATAAAGTAGAGCAAAAAGCTTATAATAAAATTATTACTTTATATGCTTTTATTATTTTAAATATATAGAAAGTATTTGCTAAAAGCAATATAACTAAAAATAGAAACCTTAAAGAGGAGGAATTTAAAGAAGCTACTAATAACTTATTATTACTAGCATTAGTTATATTTACTCTTTTTATTAAGAGATCTATAAATATCCTTAAGCTTTATGCTTTGCATCTTATTATATATACTGCCTATAAAGCAAAGCATATATATAAGAAATAAGCATATAAAGCTTTAAATAAGTAAGTTAAAAATACTATTTCAGAAAAGATCTTTACTTCTGCTTAAGCAAAGCTTTTAAAGAAAAGAAACTGCATCTTTTGCACTTTAATCTACATTTTGAAGCAATATTATGTTTTAAGCAACTTAAGTAATCTTATTATAATCTGCAAAAAATATGCTGCAGTTTTAAATTAAACAGCTTCTATTATTAATTTTAACACTTAAATTAGAAACTTCTAAAGTATACTTTTTAAAGCCTTTCAGTATAAGCTGCTAGAAGTATAGAGAACCTTTATATTAAAAACCTTTCTCTAAGCAATCTAATATTGCTTCACTTTATCTTAAGCTAATCTAAAGCTTATTAATATTATTAAGTGAGAACGTTCTAACACTAAGATTTAAAGTATAAATTAATATATTAATATATTTAAAGATCTCTTCTATAAAGATATAATAAAAACCTAATTAAGGAGTTGCTTTAATAAAGTCTTTATAATATTAGTAAGATATTCTAATAATGCAATCTCTAGCAACTTTACTTTAAAAAAGCTTTTATAAAGCAAATTAGCAGCATATTATATATATAGAAAGAGCTATAAATAGACTTTATCTATATATAATTATTTTAAATTTACTCTTATAAGTGAAAAGTCTTATATAAGCTCTAAAGAAGCTATATAGGTTTATACTAAAATTAATAGACTAAAGTATTTTAAGCTTTATATTAAGATAGTCTGCTAAAAATAGCTTATTATAAAGAACTTTAGCTTCTTTAAGCTTAGTAATAGCAAGAATTAGAATAAGAAAGAACTACTTAAGAATAACTTAAGCAGAATAAAAAGGTTGCTTAATACTTCTACTTCTAAGATAAACCTTTCAGCTAATATAGTAGCCTATATTATTACTAAAGATATTATTACTGCAATTATAATAAAGGAAGTAAAAGCTTTTATATTAGAACTTAAACTTAATAAAGTTTATATAACTTATATTTAAAGCTTAAAAGTCTTTTCTAGCAGTATAATATTAGATAACTGCAGCACTTTCTACTTAATAAATAATATCTCTCTTCTTAAAGAAAGCTTAATTATCTATAAAGTGAAGAGGTGAGTTAAAATAAGTGTAACCTTATACCTTATTATAATAAGAGGTATAAAGATCTTTTGCAACGCACTAAATAGAGCGAACAGGCTTTAAAACTTAATGCTTTATAATATTATGCTTATAAATAACTTCTATATTAGTATTATCTTAGAATATTTATTATAAAAAATAGATATCTAGTATTTAGGTTATAATATTACTTTTTATATAAGAGATTATAAAGATAGCATAAAAGTGAAGAAGCTTTTAAAAAAAAGTAATATCACTTTTATAGAATATTAACTTTATCTCTTATACTTATATTCTAGATATATTCTTTTTAGTAATACTTTAATTATAAATCTACTTACTTTTATAATAACTTATGCAAAGTAATGCTCTTAAAAGCCTATATAAACTTATATTAATACTGTGGAAATATAGTACTTTTGCTTTAGATATCTAAGACTTAAAGCGCTTAAGAAACTAGTTCTTAACGCTTAAGAAGTGAAGATCTAAGGAATATTATGCTTTAAATGCTAATATTATGCAACTATATATGCAAAGCAAGTAATATTGCAATATACTTTAGAATAAAGAGCAATACAACCTTTCTATAGAATTTTATAAGATCTATTTAACTACTTAATAAGTTTTAATATAAATAAATAGCTATTTATTATTAAAGATAAATATATAGGTTAACTTTTTATATTTTTATATATAGATAAAACTTAATAATTAGTTTTTATTGCTATTTAAATATTTAAATGCTAAATATAAAGATAATACAGCTTTATATTATATAAGATTAAATAAAATAGTAAGCATGCTGTAATTGCAATAAATAAGATATTAGAATTCTAAATCTAAGCGTTAGATATAGAGATTAAAATCAAATAAGCACTTTTATATACTAAGAAGCTAAATAGAGGTATAGAGCAAGCAGGTTAAGAACTAATTATAAAGGCTATTGCAATAATTAAGGCAGTAGGTTTTCTATTTATATTATAACTTGAAATAGTATAAGCTGCAGCATTCCTCTATAATATAAGCTTTTATTAATACTGCAGCTAGCTTTTGCTAATTTAAGTTAAAAAAGACTAATTAAGAGATTATATTAAATGCTATAAATCTATTTATAAAGCAAACCTCTTAGTTAATTCTTACTTATAATAAGGAGAGGTTTATATATATAGCTGCAGAGTATACTTCCTTAAGAAAGAATATAAAGCAAATAAAAATAAATATAACTTTAAAATTATAATATAAAGGTATATTAGATATTTAGTAAGATATATAGCAAACTTATATAACCTCTATAGAGTTTAAATACTTTTGCTTTAAGAAGTTATTATTATATAAAATATAATATTTAATAAGAAGATATTTTACTTAAAAGATAATATAAAGTTAGTAATCTAAAGCAAAGAAGCCTGTATAATTACTAATAAAATATAAGAACTAGCATCTCTAGCGCCTTTTAAGCTATAGCTTCTAAAAATATAAAATAAAGCTAAAATTGCATTAATAATAGATAATAAAGCGCTGTTACTACACTCTTCCTTATTAAAAGAACCTTAACTAGTTAATAATAAGCAAAGGAGATAGCTGCTAACCTCTAAGTTAAATATAAACCCTATTAATATGCATAAGTGTAAAGGTATTTAGAGGCTACAGGCTACAGTTAGGTTAAACTGATAGGAGAAGCACCTAAAGGGTAGGTATAGTATTACTGCACTACTTTTGCTTACTTCTTCTAAGATCCCTTTTTCCTAACCTTCAGTAAGTCTTTACTGAGTTCTCACTATAGAGGGTTTTATGCCCTAAGCCTATAGGTATCTCTATACCTTCAGCCTTTATTAGCTAGATCATCTCTAGTATTGCTGCTCTATATACCTAGTCCCTTATAATTATCCCCCTTTTAGTTATAGTAGTCCTTACTGTATAGTCAGCCTCTAATTTAAGGTGGCTGCAGCAGTCTTCTTCTGTCATCTAGAGCAGCCTCTATTATCTTTCTCTATCATTCAGCACAGTAAGTAGCTATTATATATTCAGCAAAAGCTCTATTATCTATTCAAACTGTTATTATTATAGTTATTATTAATTAAGGTCTTTTAGGCTATATATAGGTCTTTTTATTTCAAACTTTTTTATTAGTTATCTTTAAAGAAAGTAATATTTATTCTTCTCTTTAGCAAATATAGTTATTTAAGTGTTTTATTGCTCTTATTTCTTATAAACTTACCCTTTATTCAGTAAGGTTTCCTAACATAATATCCTTATAGTGTTCTTTATAATAGCTTTATTTTTTATTCTATTATTCTCTTTCTAAACAGGTGTATTATAAAGCTGTTAATTAAGTTAGATAGCAACTGCTGTTATTAATTTACTACACTTACCTTTTCACTTTTAGTAGCACTTGCTATAATAAATAACTATTATTCACTTTATCTGATGTTATACCTACTTCTGCAACTGTTTGATAAGGCTTTATAATTATCTATAAAGTGACAGCTTTTCTCTACTTCAGTTTAGTTCTTCTTTTCCTTATAATAATATATTTTTCTGCATCTTTATATTATGTAAGCTTTGCTAAGCTTCTATAAACCTTTTATAGATATTTCACTATTTTATAATACTTCTATAACTAATATCATAAGTGCAGAGAGCTTTATTACTTAAATCCTTATTAAGTATAGTCTTAATAATTCTAAGCTTAGTGATGGTATATATTAGTGCAACTAATCTAATAGCAGTAAGCTTTGTATTAGCTGTGTGTTATAGCTTTATAAGAGCAGTAAGGTTGTTTATACTTATGCTTATAATAGAGATTATATATATAAGTTATACTGGTTGTATAGTATTAAATGCTGTAGAGTAAGTTTAGTAATTATTTAGAGAAAGTATAAACTAACTGTTTCACTTTTAGATTTCTTTCTGCTTTATTCTAACTGTTTGCTACTATTAGAACTAGGTTAAGTGTTGCATCTGTTAGATTGAGGCTGGTTATTACTGCTAGCATAAGATTTACTGCATTTTTACTATAATTAAAAAGGGTTAGATGCTTCTCTAAAGTCTCTATAAGTAATTAGTAAACCTTGCTAGCCTTCAGTAAGGCACTAAGAATTATAATAACTAATTAGTAGCTATAAGTGTTAAAGAGAGTGCTGCTGCTTATATATAGATATAACTCTAAATATCTTTAGATATAAGTTTTATCCTATAGTTTGCTTTATCTTCACCTTTATATTAATAGATATTTATAGCTAGCTTGTTAAGCTAAAGATTAAAATAAAATAGATAAAATTGTGAAGCAGATTGAAGGTACTCTTTCTTTCTACTTATGCAACAAAACCTATATCTTCAAATAGACTGACTTCTTTAATAAGCTTGCTAATATTTTAGCAATATATTTCTCAAAGAGCAATCCTTATATAGCTATACTTCTTTCATAAGATCTTTTAAAGATTTAAAATGCCTATATATTTTGCAACACCTATTGCTATGCTTTAATTGCAATTTTTAAAACTGTTAGTAGTAGTTTTATGCTCTGCCCTAATTCTCATAAAGATGTTAGTAAATATTTAGCAGCAGTTTGCTAAAACTTAGTTAATACTGACGATAAGGATAATTCTTCTAGTAGGGAGAATAGCAATAACAGCAACTTTAATAGGCTTAGCAACAATCTGCAGAATAGAAATAGCAGTATAACTAGCAATAGTGATAATAATGAGGATGAAGATAATAAGAATAAGGCTGAAGATAAAGAAGAAGAAAAAGAAGAAGATAAAGATAAAGATAATAATAATAAAGATAGTAAGGAGGATAAAGAGTAGTGTTATTAGTGAAACTTTAGTAGAAGCATAGTAGATTTCTATAAGATATTTTTAGTTAGATATCTATAGTTTTATATTACTTTTGCAGGAGGTTTAAAGAGTTTTTATTAGTATTTTAGCTATCTTATAGTTAATTAACTTTTTTTATTTTCTCTATACTACTTATTATCTTACTTATAATGCAACTTATGCTGCTGCTTTTTAAATTCTATAAGAATTTATAGAGCATTTGCTAAATGTTCTTTAGGCTCTTAAGTATTATATTCTACTAGCTAGCTTTTCTACTTAACTAGATATAGAGGGCTTTCTAGCGCTTCTCTTTGCAATATAATGTCTTTAACCTCCTATTCTTTAAGGTTCTCTTTTAAGTCTAAAAGCAGTTTTTCAGCAAACTTTCAGCTGTGCTATAGCTCTAGTAGTGCAATAGAGAAGATATTATATACCTAATTATACTTCTCTAGAAGCTATACTTTATAAGCATTAAAGCTTATAACTTTTATAACTAATATAAGAATAAATTGCAAAGTAAGCTTTTGCTAACTTTTTGTAAAATAAAAGTTCTTAGTTGAAAGTTTTATAATATCTCTAATATTATATAATTACACCTTTCTTTTAGTATTTACATTTTTAGCTTATGCTTCAGTTGCATATTGCTAATTCTCAGCTATCTTTTAGCAAACTTCTATCAGCTTCTTAAGTCTTTCTTCAACTCTCTAAGTCTTAAGGTTGATATATAGCAAGCAGTAGTTAATTATTCTTAAGTAGTATCCTATAAAGGCTTCAAATAGCAATATGCTAATAGTAATATATTTGCTATTATTATATAAGAACTCAGCTTCAACTAGCTGTATTACCTATTAGTTATATAGACCTTCACTAAACTTTGAGAGATATACAGTTAAAATCTAATGCATCTTTTCTGTCTGACTGTCTATTTGTAGGTGCTACGCTATAGAGATATACCTTTCTATATCTTAGGCCTTAGTTCAGTCTCACTAGAACTAACTAGTGATCAGTTTGTTTCTATTGCTAATAATAGCTTTAAATATGCTATATTAGCATTTAATCTCTTAGTATAAGATCCTTACTAAGCCTGCAGCATTTAGTTGCTTAGTTATTGCTAAGAATTAGGCTACTTTAGTTATTCTGTATATAACTACTAGGATTATATTATAAACAATCTTATTATTCTAGCAACTTTCTAATAAGCTGGTTAAAAAGTCTAAAGAAATCTATTAGAATAGGTATACTAGCAGTTCTAATATTTGCAGCAGTCTATATAGTTTATGCTGTAGTATATACACTCCTTAGCAGTATAAACACTTAGCAATATATCGCTATATATCTTCCATCAGATATAGCTAATAAAACTTTTATAAAATCAGTTTAGTTATCTTATTTACCTCTATATGCCTTAATTTAAGTGTATTATAGTGGTTTTTTAAGATTTCATAGCAGAAAGATCTTTCTTTTAAGATAATAAGTCTTCTTCTAAACTAAAGAATATTATTCTTATTAAATTAATACTTTTAGTATTCTCTAGCATTTCAGTAAACCTTAGCTATAAGATCTCTATAGAAGTAGTCTTTAGCTTATAATCCTCTAACTATCTGTTTAAGATTTATACTTAGTTGCAATATATAAGCTGTTTTATTCTAAATAAGCTCTCTTATTACAGTATATAGAATATATTATTTTAGTATAATAACTTTAGCTCTTCTTAAGTCCTCTAGTATATTGCTAATCTCTTATAGAGCAGTCAGCATAACACCTATATGCAATTTTAAGCAGGTGACAGCGCTAATATATATACTTTAATATAGTAGATTGTTAGTTCCTTCTATAAGGTAGTATTAACCTAAAGGTGAGGATTCTTCAACCTTAAAGCTAGCCTTTTAGTAAGGTTCTTATATACTTCACTAAACAGCCTAAATATAAGTTTTTGCAGTAGCTATAGTCCTTTTAAGCTTAGCAATATATTAGCAATTTATTACTAAAAGCTAGCTGATAAGCTTAAGCTTTTTTCTAAAAGTAGGAAATATATTATCTACTTTTGCATCTTCTACTATATAATTAAGGCGTTATAACAGTCTATCTGCTGAATTTATAACCTTTAACCTATATTGAATTTCAAAATTGAATGCAAATAGGTAATAAACCTATTAAGTAAGTCTTCTGCAAATATCCTATATAAGTGTAGTAAGCATTTCTTTTAGCGCTATATAGTTTGTGAAAACTAGGAACTTCTCAGGGAGTTCTTATAGGTATTAGGCCTAATAATTTAAACTTTCTATAATTACTAGAAGCTTTTGCTGCTCTGTAGCTTAGCATCTCTCTATATTTAAAAGCTTTTTTAACTAGAAGGCTATTAGGTGCTAGATTATGCTATACTTCTGCAAAAGCATATTAGATGCTGCTTAAGTAGATATATTAATCTCAACTCTTATTTCTAGTATTAAGTTATAATATCTCAGTATTAAAGTTTTAGTAAATGCTCTCTAAAGCATCTTAAATGCAGTTTATATCTCTTCTATTTAAACAAAAGCTTCTAACTTTATGCTGTTTTAGCTTCCTTTAAGCATACTATTTATAGAAGTAGCGATATAGGAATATTTTGCAATAAACTTATAATAGAAGTTGCAGAATCCTAAGAATACTTATATATCTCTAAAAAACTTTAGTATTAGCTATTTAGTAACTGCTTAAACTTACTTTAGGTCTATCTCTATGCTATTTTAAGTAATATAAAACCTTAGAAAGTCTACTTCTGTCTAATAAAAGTTATACTTCTTTAGTTTTATAAACAGTTTAGCAGCTTTTAAGTAGCATAAAACAGCATAGAGGTTTTTAATATACTGCTCTTTTATATCTAAGTAGATAAGAATATCATTTAGATATGCAATACAGCAGGTGTCTAAGAGGTTAGTAAGCACTTAGTAGATATATGCCTAAAAAGTTATAAAGATATTAATAAGCTTAAATAGCATCACTATATATTTAAAATGCCTATATTTTGTTCTAAATGCAGTTTTCTACTTATCTACTTTATTAATTGCAATGCAGTAGTATGCTTCGCTTAAATCAATTTTTAAAATAAACTTTATACTAGCAAGCCTATTTAGAAGCTTGCTGATTAGTAGTAGAAGATAACAGTTTTTCACTATAATTTCATTTAGTCTTCTATAGTCTATATATAATTATAAACTTCTATTTTTCTTAG
This sequence comes from Colletotrichum horii, assembly GCA_027406005.1. Lineage (NCBI taxonomy): Eukaryota > Fungi > Ascomycota > Sordariomycetes > Glomerellales > Glomerellaceae > Colletotrichum > Colletotrichum horii. The sequence continues at coordinate 1,139,533 of JANVYB010000001.1, read as the reverse complement.
GTATAAATAGCATAAATGCTTCTATAGAGCTGGTTAAACAGTATATATAGCTTGCTGCCTCTATTTCTCAAATATATTTAATAAGTATTTAAAGTTATTCTGCTAATATAAAGTATATAGGCTTATATAGAGGTTTCTTGCTAGGTTTCAGTTTAATATAATATATTGCTCCCTTTAGCCTAAAAACTTTCTTTATATTTTCTTTATTAAAAACGTCAGCAAAGTCTTAAAATTCCTTAAAAACTTCTTTTTCCTAGCTTTCACCCAGTAAGCATTCGCTTAAGGTTTTAATATCCTTCTTATTAGAGGCTAAGGCGCCTGTTAGATATATAATATAAGCTTATTAGCTATTCTCTATAATTTCTTAGATAATTGCTTCTAGTTTAGTAAGCAAGAAGCATTTATATAACTAGATATATATATAAGTATTAATATAAATACCTTCCTACTTTATTAAATTATTAGACAGGAGAATATCTCCTGCTCCTTTAGAGTAGGGGCTTATAATAAAGGCTTAGTAAATCTTCTGTAGATATCTTTAACTATCTATAAAGAAGAATATAAGCTAGTAAACCTTTCTAGTAGGTGTAAGCCTTTCTTAGAAGTCTACTAGTTTAAAGGCTGTAATGCTTATAACCTCTTTTAATTAAAGTTTCTCAATAAGGTCTTCTTATATAATATCTACTGCTGTGCAGATATCTATATTAACTTTTAATTTAACTTCACTAGCTGCTTAGAGTGCTAGCACCTATTTTTTAATAGTTTATTCTATTAGAACTAAAGTGATTTCTAGCATAATGCTTCTTAAGGTTGCTTTCACGCCTATTCATTTCTTAAGTCTTTAGCATCAGTTATATAAAATACTAAAATTGTATTAATTCTACTCTATCTTAAGTTAAGGTTCTAATTGCTGCCTACTAGCTGCACTTAGTTCTTAATACAGTTAGGGGAAATATGCCTATATTTCTTATAGTTATAATATTAAGGTTTCTGAGAATTAAGAGGTCTACTACTAGAGCTAGGTGTTGCGCAGGTGTTTGCTAAGCAGTTGTTCTAAAATAAAGTCTCTAGATAGCAATCCTTTTAGTCTGATAACCTAAAGGGCTGCAAACTGCTCTTATGAGGGCAGTTTAAGGAGCTTAAATATAGTTGCTTATACAACTTAGAACGTCTAGCAGTTCTTCTTATATACCTCCCTTCTATAATCTCTTATAACTTCTAAATATATAGAGCAATAATATATATATCAGTATAGTTAATATCTTACTTAAACAGTTTATCTTTTAAAGTCTTTATAAAGCTCTAAAAGAAGGTGTGCGTCTTTATATTATTTATGTTCAGCTTGCTGAAAGCTTAGTTAATAGACTTCTATTAAGCTTAATATATAATTAGCTTCTTATTATCTTTTTGATAACACTACTTTAAAGCATTATAGTAGTTCTATTTTTAGAGTTTAGGTGCAATATACTGCCCTCTTATAAAGATTTTAAAGTCTTTTTATCTTAGGTTAACCTCTCTCTTTGAGATATCTATAAGTATTTGCTGATATATTTGCTATTCTATTTATAAGATATACTCTATTGCACTTACAGCTTACTAGATATACTAGCTATTAGAGCAACTAAAATGATATTTATAGGCTTCTTCTACTGCAATAAGCTAATCTTCCCTCATTATACTTATAGACTTACTAGTAAGGTAGGCTATATTATAGTTTAGAGGTTTCTTAAAAACCTTAGGCAATTATTTAGCAGGCGCTTAGTTACTTAGTGCAGCAGCAATTAGCTCTTACTAGCTAGCTATTATAGCAATTATCTGCTATATTAGCATTTAGCTGGTTGCTTCTTTTAGCCTTCTAGCTTAAGCTGGCCTATTAGCTGCAGCTATAGATATCTAGCTTTATAGCCTGTCTGATCTATAGGGGGGGGTCTTATAGTCCCTATCTTTCTGTATACACTTATCACCTAAGTGGCAAGCGTTTAGCGTAAGTAGCCTATCCTCTTTAAAGCCCCTAGCCTCACTTAAAGCATAGCTTTTTGCTTCCCCTTATTAATTTGCATTATTCTCTAATTATTTGCTAAAGTTATCTTCTCTATATAGGTTTGCACAGGCTGTTTTGCTCTGCGCTTAGTGAACACTAAGCGTAAGTTCTTCAGTCTGATTAGTAAGTGTTACTTAGATATATAATACTATTATTATTGCTAACCTTTTTAAATTAAAATAAAAGCAAAAGAATTATAAAAGTATTTAGAGGCTATAGGCTACAGTTAGGTCAAACTGATGAGAGAAGCACTTAAAAAGTAGGTATAGTATTACTGCACTACTTTTGCTTGCTTCTTCTAAGATCTCCTTTTCTTAACCTTTAGTAAGTTCTTACTGAGTTCTCACTGTAGAGGGTTCTATGCCCTAGGCCTATAGGCGTCTCTATACCTTCAGCCTTTATTAGCTAGGTTGTCCCCAGCATTACTGCTCTATATGCCTAGTCCCTTATAATAAGATAATAAATTTTATACTATTATTAACCTTTATCTATAAAGATAAAGCAATAGAAGAGACTTAAGATGCTAGCAGAGATATAACTTCTACTGAAGATATAATCTTAGATAAGATCTATATTTAAACTGATACCTCTCTTTTATGCAATTTAAATATAGAAGATAATAATATATAACTACTCTTATAAAGCAACTCTTTTATTCAGCTAGTATAGCTATACTTAAGAACTAGAGAAAAGAGTGCTATAGAAGAGAAGTTAGAGCAAATATATAACTATACTAACTTAAGCTAATCTGAAATTATAAAGCTAAAGCAATTACTTTGCTTTAAAATATACTTTATATTTCTATATATAGAATAAAATTAGTATATCTTCTTCAAAATATATATATTAGAACAGCAGAAAGCAATTAAAGAGGTAGACTAAAGTTACTATTTGCTTTATTATTTTATTTTTACTTCTATTTATTAGGTAAAGCTTAAGTATATTTCTGCAGTATTAAGCAGAAAAATCTATATTAACTAGCTTATTAAGTTATTTAAGATCTAAAGAGATATTTAATAAATGCTAGAACTGCTTTGCTTATACTTTATTAAAATATATAATATTAAAATTAATAAACTTAAGGAAATAAAAGTTTAAGAAGTTATAGATAATATAAAGGCTAAAAATAAGTTAATACTTTTTAAGTAGGTATTTATATATAAACTAAATTAATATAAATATTTTAATTGCTGTAAAGCTAGAATTTATATCTAAGGCAACTTCTAAGAAAAGCATCCTTTAGAACAGATATATATTGCAACCCTCACTTTAAAAACTTTTAAAGTTGCAATAGCTTTTGCAATATAATTTAACCTTAAAATTTACTAATTTAATATTATTAATATGTTCTTAAACGCTATATACAGGCTAAACAACCCCCCTATCACTTATTACTTATTAGACAGCTTTAAAGAAGATAAAAAGGTTATTAAACTTTAATACACTTTATATAAACTTTATAATATATCTTTACTCTAGTATAAAGAGTTTTTAAGCTTTCTTTTTTATTTTAGATTACACTTAATAAGTAAAGATCTATATCTCTTTTAGATTTATAATAAAAAAGTCTTTATACTCTTTTATATTAATAATATTCTTATCTTATATTATAAAGACTATATAAAAGAAGCTGAAAAAGTTATAAAAGAAATTAAAGAGAAGTATAAGCTGAAAGACTAAAGATTAGCTGAATAGTACTTAGGAATTAGAATCACTTGCAATTAAATAATATAAAGCATCTACTTTTTATATAATTAATATATTAAATAAATTATAAAGAAGTTTAATTTTATTAATTTCAAAATATTAACTACACCTCTCTTGCTCACCTTACTTAAGAAGTTTAATAGAGAAGCAAACCTATAGTAAGTTCTCTTATATTAAGAGAAGATCAAATTAATTCTCTATATTATAATTATAATATAACTAGATATTATATTTGCTTATACTTTATTATTATAATTCTTAATAAACCTATCTCTAAAACACTATTAAGCTGCAAATTAAGTAATCTAATACCTATATTATACTTAATACCTTACAATTCGCTTTAGCATCTTAAGAGGTAATATAGCTTAAGTATTACTAATTGCAAGCAATACATCCTTTGCTAATAATAAAGAGATATAAAAGTTATTTTAAGGTTTTATAATATCTCTCTTTAGAAGCCTAATCTAATAAAAAGCTATATATTAAAATATAATAATATGAGCAATTAAGATTATGGCGCCAGGCGCCAGCCAAGCCCTTCGCCAGGCCTCCGCCGAGGTTTAACCGATTAGTCAGCCGCACCCTCAAAAGGAGCACATAGCGCCAAAGTGGCCAGAAAGGCCAACTTAGCTAGTTATCACCAATTAACCCCTATATTACTACCCTCATTGCCTTCCCTAGCTTAGCCTATAGCCCTAATCCCTCACAATTAGCTAAGTTCTACCTACTTACAGGAAGCCAGCTCCAGAATAAGCAGCAGTATGAGATCTCGCCAAACTGTCGCTAACAACTCCACAGCGCTAGGCGCTGAAAATTTTGCTTCAGAAGCAGCCTCCAGATCAAAAGCACCTATAACAATATCAGCTACTACACCAGCTTCTGCTAATATATCTCTAATCGCTAAACTTATTGCAACTATTTGCCAGCAAGCCAACCAGAACAACATGCTGATCTAAGCCTGCAATTATAATTATCTGCCAGCATATGCCTGCAGAACCCTTGCTAAAGATAGTACACCAGCCTAAATCTATAATTAGCTGACTGCTATAGAAGACAGCAACACTTTCTATCCTAATGCCTCTAAGGCTAGAAGATATATTAAACACTTACTAAAGTGCCTGCTATAATATAAACGCAGTAGCAGCACTACTAAGCTAGCCTTATAGCTACTAAAAGCTCTATATAGGCTAACTTCTCTGCATTTATTCGCTAAAACTATATTAACGCTAAGCTTTAGAAGCACTAGCTATACAGCCTCCTCAACAGCCTTCAGCAAAAACCCAGCCAGCAGCCTCTCTAGTTCTTCACTAAGTAGTTAGCAGTCTATTAAGCTATTAGAACTTCAGACTTTAAAGAGTCTTAAGCCTAAGCCCTTACCTTTTACTTCCAGCTTTTACTCTAGCTTCAGTAGGGCCTAAAGCGCTAGAAGTTTGATATATAGCAGCTAAAAGCTATAGCCACTGCTACAGAGCAGCTATAAGATATACACTTAGAACAGTATAGCTATTATAATATAGCTAGCAAGCCCCTAGCGCTATAGGCGCAAGAGGCTGCTAAGCTAGCTCTAAAGAAGTAGTGCAAAGTATGCTATAAGAAAGGCCACCCTATAGAGGCTTATCAGTATAAAGCTGAAGCCTCGCTAAGCATAGCCTGCATAAATGCTGTAACAGTACGTCCAGAAAGCTTAGAATAGAATAACAGCCTTAATATAACAGATGAGAAGTACTATTATTAACCCTGCTGCTAAGTTCTTAAAGATCAATAGGCAAAGCCTACTAGCTATAAAGAAAAGCCTAAAGCCAGGCAGAAGCTGAGGTAACTAAGTGAAAAACCTAAAAGCTTAAAGCTGAAAGTGCATAAGTGCAAGACCTAAAGCCTCAGAAGCCAGCCTGCCAGCATATAAATAAAAGACCTAAAGCTGTGCAGAAGATAACAGACTGCTAAGTGCCTAGAGGGCCTCCAGCAAAGCTGAGTGTGCATAAGTGTAAGACCTAAAGCCTCAGAAGCTAGCCTGCTAGCGCGTAGGTGAAAGACCTAAAGCTGTGCAGAAGATAACAGACTGCTGAGTGCCTAGAGGGCTTCCAGCAAAGCTGAGTGCATATAGGTGCAAGACCTAAAGCCTCAGAAGCCAGCCCGCCAGCGCATAAGTGAAAGACCTAAAGCCGCACAGAAGATAACAGCAGAGCTGCTGAATGCCTAGGAGGCCTCTAGCGAAGCTAAGTGCGTGTAGGTGAAAGACCTGAAGCCTCAGAAACAAATAGACCAATCAGAGGTGCTGCAGAGGGTTCAAATCCCTGCGCAGGCAGGAGTTTACTTATAGATTAATAGACTTGGAGACCAAGCCCTCTGGAGGGGGGGCAATTGTGAGCAATTAGGATTATGGCGCTGGGCGCCGGCCGAGCCCTTCGCTGGGCCTCCGCCGAGGTTTAACCGATTAGTCAGCCGCGCCCTCAAAAGGAGCGCGTAGCGCCAAAGTGGCCAGAAGGGCCAACTTAGCTAGTTATCACTAATTAACCTCTATATTACTGCCCTCATTGCCTTCCCTGGCTTGGCCTATAGCCCCAATCCCTCACAAATAACTATATTAATAACAGAAGTAGAGCTTCTAAGCTTAAAGCATACTGCAAAAAAGACTATAGCTTTTAAGCAGCTCTTTAGAGATCTTAAACTCAGCTTAAGAGATATATAGAAGATCTATTATAATAATCAGCAAATAATATAACTTATAATAGGCAAAAAAGAGCATATTTCAACTCACCTTTGCTATATAGATATCTAGAATATATAGCTTCGCTAGGAATATACTAAGCAATCATTTTAAATTATATATTTTCTAACTAATAAAATGCTAGCTAACAGTCTTATAAAAACTTTTTCCTATATAAAGTTTAAATAGTTTAAAGCACTTCTAAACCTCTAAAATATATTATAAGCAATAGTATAAAGCAAAAAGGAAAAATTAAGCAGTAAGTAAGGCTTATAGACTAAATATTTTTAATTAAAAATAGCCTAATAGCTAGAAAGCATATAGCCCTCTTAAAAGCCTAAAACACCTATATTTTATAAGATATATAGCAAAGCAACGCTATGCTTTATTTCTATCTAAAGAGAGCAGTTATATACTTATCTATTAAGATCTAATATATAAGCAGCAATTTCTCAAAGAGATGCTTATTAATAAAGCTGTTAATAGTATAGCAAACGCTAGCTACTTAAAAGCTAGCAGTAATCACCTCAGAAGGCAGATTAATATATAAATCACTAGAGACTAATATATTCCCTATAGCAACTTCAACCTCTAAAGTAATAGCTAATATAAAAAGAGGAGCTATAAAAACAGCAGCTATTTTACTACTACTTTTACCTTCAACTTTAGCCTTCTTTTAAGCCTTATTATAGGCGTTAAAGGCTTTATAAAGTGCAGTTCTCTAATAAGCAAAAACCTATAATATATAAGTTAGCAAACAGTTAGCAAAGCAAAAGGTTGTATAGTAGAATATATATTATTTATAAAATTATCTTATATGCTGCTAAAGAATTAAAGCTTTAGTTTAAAAACAGAAGCTAGTGTGAAAATGCATACCTTTTTCTTCTCCTTATAGAGAGCATATTTACCCCTCTGCTTTAAACTAAATATATATATACTAAGCAATATGCTTAAGATAGTGTTATATAAATATAATAAGTATATAGTGTCACTTAGTAGCAGCAGCTGCTTTTCCTCTTAACCCTCAGCCTTTAAAGCTTCTATTTCTACTCTAAAGTTAGTAAATAAAGCAATAAGTTAATAAAGAATAAAAATCTTAAATATATATTGCTTATAGTTTTATTACAGCTTATAAGAGAATAAAGGAATAAAAATAGCAAGCTTTAAACTATACCTCTCTTTAGCTTCTTTACTCCTTATAAGCTAATTACTCTCAACAAGCTTATTAGTCTTTAGCTCTATAAAATAACTTAAATTAGTAACTAAGTTATAAAAATAATAGAGTGAAATAAAGACTTTATAATATTTTGCAATAAAAAGAAGATTTAAAAGTAATAAAAACAGATAATAAAGCAACTTACTCTTAAGCTTAAGGCTTTTAAGCTTTAAAGTAAGCACTAAAAAAGTGCTGCTACTTTCTTCCTTCTGCCCTTTTCTCTTCTTATGCTTCTTACTAGTGAAAGCAGCTCTCACTTTAGCTATACTAGCTGCACGCTCAGCTTTAGTCTTCTTAAGAGGTATTTAAATAATATAGTTAGTATTAAAAACAGAATTATAAGTAAATAAAAAGCATTATAATTATAGCATAAATATATATATATATATAGAAGTGAGGTAGGCAATATATATAGTTATAGTAATAGTAATAAGAAAAGAAAATCAAAAAGCAGAGATAGTATATAAAATATTATTATTACTGCTATACTGCTATTTCAACAGCTGCTTCAGCTGTTTATTTTAAACTAATAAAAAGCTTCTATTTCTACTAAACAAAGAGGTAATATTAGTTACTACTTTAGCACTTATAATATTAACTATAATAAAAGGTATATAAAGAGAAAAACTTACTTCTTTTATATAATTTAATAATAAAGCTATAAAGTTATTTCTTTTATTAGTTTCTTTTATTAATTACCTCTCTTTATATCTATTTATAGATCTAAAGTATATATATAAAAATATAAGATAGTAGTTATATAAGATTAAGGTTTATAAGCTTTTTTAAGCCTAAAAAGATATATTATAATAACCTTAAGTATTTAAGGCAGCTTTACGCCTAGAAGAAGGTGTAAAGTAACCTACTTCCAACCTACTTATCCAGGCTGACAATATTCCAGCGCGTCAGTCTCTGTTCCTTAAAAGACCCCTCACGTCAGATACTGATTTAGAAAGAATCAAGCCGTTTTATTCACACAGATGCCATACGTACGTTATAGTTAGTTTACGACAGCCAGTGAAGTGATTGGGTCTGGCTCGTCGTCGAAGGAATCCAGAAATCGTATGGAGAGGCCACACCTGGTGCTGTACAGTGGTTGGACTGGGCCCTCAAGGCAACTTTCGAAAAGATGCACATACCAGAACATTTCCACGCTGAGTGGATTTGACCAAGGTCTTTTGCACTTGGGACAAAAGCTGTTGTAGTCGGCGTGGTTCGGAAACAGCATACTCATTTCGATTTCATCCCCATCTTTGATCGACTCCTCCCATGGAGGTACACTGGGACTATTGAGAAGAAACATCTCTTCCGTAGTGATGTTCCGTAGGATGTAGCTTCTGTTCTTCACGGCCAGGCAAGATTGACCGCCGGCACAGAACACCTTTTCGATGAAAGTCGCCAAGTCCTTGGACAGGTTATTTACGGCCTCGGCAACAGATTTCGGAAGACCGCAACATTTACGTGTGAAGAGATGGAAGGTTAAACATAGAGATAGTACTTACGTCCCAGCATTTCACGCCTGCCATTGACAGGCCATGAGATTTGCATCGAGCATCCACAAGGACGAATTTGGGACCAATAGCGGGGGCCCTGGATAGCCCGGCTGGCGGACAGGGGTTGATAATACGGATGGACGATCTTGCGGCATGCCAGACCGGCCGGTTAGCAGCTTTCTACACAGGCAGGTACTACTCACCCATTCTCCAGGTCTACAATGAATTTGATCATGTTGAACTTGGAGCTGAGCTTGTGACAAATTCTGTTCAGGATCTCATCGTGAAGAGGCCACAGCATCTCCTGAAAGATCTTCCGAATCCTCTGAATCCCTTTCTTTTTTGGGAGTCTTGCCCAAGGACGGTTCGAGTTGTTGGATCCGTGCGAGGAAGTCTTTCAAAAGACGATTTAGAGACATTAGTTCATCGCTGAGATGTGACACCAGTCCTTGCCCCTCGGTTTTCAGAAATCTGCGTAAGTAACGAGCTCCGTTGTAAAAGGACCTGTAGGCCTCTGCGTGCTCCTCGAAGCCATTGACGGCCTCGCCGCGGAGAAGACTCGCACACCTCACGAGCCCTCGCAGAACTAGGACGCAATCACCGATGCCAATCCCGAACGACATGTTTCTGGATTCGTTCTTCGTGGCGGACTGTGGCAATCGGCTTTGTTATAGTTGTGTAATGAATTGAGGAGAGACTCGAGAAGTGAGACGAGGAGCGACCTGGGAATTGAGATGAGAGACTCGAGAGAAAAAGAAGGAAGAGGCTGCTGAGTGATGTTAATTGCGAGGAGAATCTGCCTCTTTTAGTGTCCCATTTTTTCAATTATAATTTCGAAAGCTGCGAGGGTTCTCCTGCAATGCCAACTCAGAGCCTGACCGGCGCCCGCACGAATATGCATGGTCCTGCTTTCGGGTGGGCGGTGATTGGCTGTTCAGGGCTGATCAATCAAAGCAGTACGTATGGACGGTTCGCGTACTGCATATGAAAATCAGGCTCTCATGCATTCGTGGTCTTATGACACCTCCGCTATCCAATAGAGCATACAGACCTCACATTGAATGCCGCAGGGTGGGATGTCTGGCCCCAAGGCAGATTTTAAACTTTAGCGATCAAGCAGGCTGGTAATGAAGGGTCGCATCAGAACGAGAGCTGATTCTCATCAGCAATTAGCGAGACATCTCTGCATCTTTCTTCTGGACTTCATTTAGTGTCTGCAAAATACCTAGAGAAGTGGGGAAACGATTGGTTATAAGTAAGCAGTAAAACTTCTTTGCTCGGTATACTCGGTATACTCGTTTTGCCCGGAATACTCAACATGCCCGATGTGCTCGATATGCTCGGTACATCCGGTGCACTTAACATGCTTAATAAAATCCCTTCTATCCCTCCTTAAAATCAGCTGCCCATGTTTAACGGACTACACAGGTCAAACTCATGACTCGAGATGATCTCTAGATATCCAATCCCAGCTCCACGCAAAACCAGCGCAGCATCCCATTCAAGCCGAATCAATTAATCAATCAATCAACCAATCAAACAGAAGCTATTCAGGCAGTTAATTAATCAAGCCTAAGATGCTAAAAGCTTAATTGGTTTGATTAAGCTGATGTTGCCTGGAATAAAGTAAATCTAGCCTCTAGACTAATCAGAATTTTTGAAAAAATTTTCAAAAAAAAATAAAAAAAAAAGCCTACCTAAGCATTTTAGCACTTAGCCTTATTCTAATCGCTTAAGGTTGCAACTTTTTAAACTTTTATATTTAAAATAGATAACTTAAGTTAGTTTTAAACTAATATCTCTATAATTACTTATATAGCAGACTTACTATTAGTCTATTAAGTTTTATTATAATATATCTCTAAAAAAAAAAAAGAAATAGTTATAAATATTAATTTAATAATATTTTTAAGCTGATAAATATTAAAGTAAGGTGTAGCACTTTTTAGTAGTAAGGTTAGTATTATTAAGAAGTGCTAGAAGTGCTAGAAATATGCTTTTTGCTATACTGCTAAATTAATACATTTTTAGACCTCTTGCTAGAAGTTAAAAAAAGCCTGTTTTTAACCCCTACACCAGCCTTTAAAAATAACCCTTTTTTAACATCACTACTAGCGCTACTGCTGCTACTACTGCTACTGCTGCTGCTACACCTCTACGCCTTAAAGACCTATCTATATACGCCTTTTAATATCTTTTTTAACTCCTCACTAGTTGCTGCAATACCTCTGCTAACTTATACTTAATATATTAATCACTTTATTAGGCATAAAGCGTTATCTCTTTATAAGATTGCTGCTTAGATTTATATATTATCTACTGCTGCTAGTAATATATTAACTGTTAACCTAGCTATATGCAACACTCTTAAAGCCCTACCTTACGCTATATAGAAAGGTTAGTAGTTTATTAATATTAATGCTATCTTAAAGAAAGGTAATTAAAGCTATACCTCTTAGATTATTAATAAGAGGTTATTTATTTATAAGATTCTATTTGATAGTATAAAAAGAAGTGCTTACTAAGTTTGCTAATGCTGTAATAAGACAGAGACTTTTAATTAACTATTTAATGCTGTTTCTACTTCTATTGCTGCTAGATATCTTAAGAATAATCATACTGTCTTCTGAAATTGCTCTAAAGCTAGCTACTTATCTCTTAATAACTTTAACAACTCTAAGCTTCTATTTAAGTGCCTCTAATCTATTTCTATTACTATACCTAAGCAAAAGACTATTCAAATTGAAGAACTTACTGTTAGCTTTTTTATTAATATAAGCAACCTTTTTATAACGTTTAGCAATCAGTATATACAGTATATACTTAGCCTCTTCAACCTTAATATTAATATTTAGATATATTAGTTGAAAACCAGCTAGAGAGATTAACTTTAATAACTCTATATATCTAAGAAAGCATAAATTAAAGTAGAGATATAGATAGCACTTATAAAGGTTTATATATCTTTTAACTTATAGACCTTACCTAACTAATATATAATTATTGCTATCTTTAGCTACTTTATTAATAAGTTAGGTAAGCAGATATAATACCTCTTAGGTCTCTATTGCTAGCTTAATGCCTACTTTAGCAAAAATATTGCTGCTATAATATATATAGTTATAAAAGAGTAGTACCTACTTAATAAGATTAATATTACAATCTCTAATAATACTAATGCTAACAGCACTTATATTAAGGCTTTATATCTATCTATTTTATGTTTATATATAGAAACTAATGCTTAGCATTATTAAATTTAATGCTATAGCTATATCTTTAACTTTATTAGTTATGCTATTATTTATAAAGTTAATAAAGAGGCATTTAAGCAAAAGTTTAACTGTTTTATTAATACTAATAAGATCTAAAAAGACCTAGCTTATTAGAGGTTTAAAAGACTTATTAGCAAGCTTTAGAGTATTATTAAATATATCAAATTATTACTATAACGCTTAGAAGCCTTTTTATCTATTAGTAATAAGGCTGATAATAATAAGTATACTTTTACTTTATAAGAGAAGTTATTATAAAAGCTAAATCTAATATTAAGCAATACTACTTAATAGAACTTAATATATAATATAATCTGCTATATCCTACTTAAATGCAGCTAGATCACTAGCTATATATGCTACTCTTTAAGCTTTAATAATAAGGGTGATTATATCCTTAATAAAGATATTCTAACTAATAAGGATTAATAAGTCCTCGCTAAGTTAAATAAGATCTTAAAGCCTCTCTACTTATAAACTAAGTAATATGAAGGCTAAAGTAAAGGTGATAAGTATAGTTAACTCTAAGAGATCTTAATAAGCTTTAAGTATCTTTTAGATCAACTTAAGAATTAGCGCAAGCTTTATAACATTTTTACTATAGAAGAGATTAACCTTATAGCTATATAAGTATTCTAAAGTTTCTTATTATAGCAATCTTAATTAATAAAAGCATTATAACAATCTAGCTAAGTATTAATCTTATAAATTCTATCTATTAATAATATCTTTACTTATTTATAGTTTAAATATATTACTATATCGCTACACCTCTTTTAAGCTACTGACTTTACTTCTTATATATTTATATATCTATTAATTATTAACAGCTAATAAATACTTAATAACTACTATAAAAAGCTTAGAAACTTTCCCCTCTATGCTGCTGCTATAATATTATACTTTAGCAGAAGTTTATAATAGCTTAAAAAGTGTTAGAATACCTAAGAGACTTATAGATAGCTTTATACTGCTGAAAAAGGTCTTTAAGAGTATTAGAAGCAATAGTATACTGAGATAGCTGCTTATACTAATAAACCAGCCTATCTAAAGCTTCTATAAGGGTTGTTTATATTAATTACAGTATTTCTAAAGCTTAAAGACTTTAATTATAGTTAATAGTTAGACAGCAGCTTTTATAATACTATTATTAATAAGATTAATAAGTTAGAGAAGTATTTTAACCTTATAATTGCCTAACTTATTAATAATTCTATTTAGTAATAGATTTTATATCAGCAGACCTTTCTAATGCTTAATAAGTTTGCTTTTAATATTTTTGCTATCTTAATAATAGTAACTAACTATAAGAAGGCATTTAGCCTTATTAAACTGATGCTAATATTACAGAAGCTATTAATAAAGCTATTACTGCTTAAAGAGATATAATACCTCTAGAACTAAGCTTAAGGCAGTAGTATTACTATTAGGGGCTATTACTTTAAGCAGAAAGGTTAATAGAAGGTAAGATAACTTCAGAACACTAAATAGATATATTTCTGACATATTAAGATATCATAAAAGCCTTACTGACTTCCCGAATAGGTAATTTAGTCAATCTCAAGCTAAGCCAGTCAATTCAATCAAGCTTTGCGTGAAAAATCAGTTAATCAATCAAGCTAGACCCTCAGGCTTAGCTTGATTGATTGGTATACAGCGCTGCGCAAAACCTCATCCATCGTCTCCATCAACAGCACACTCTCCGCCCACGGCATAATCCCGCTCTCCAGCCTCCCATCCCGAATGCACCGCGCACTCTCATCAGCCTCCCAGAACGTCCCATTCCCCCATCCCCTCTCACCATCCTGCGGCTGCGGACACTCAACCACCTCTTCCACATTTTCCCCATCGTCCCTCCGCTTAATGATCTTGAACGAAGTCGGCTTATATGCCGGATGCACCACCTGAATCTCCCCCGCGGAGCCCTGTATCCTCACCGCCGGGTTTCCCGTCTCTCCAGGATCCGTCGCCACGCGCAGCGACGCAGTAGCCAACCCGACCGTTCCATGGGCGGGGAAACTGAGCAGCATCGCGACAGACTCGTCAATCCCCGTGTGGTACTTCTGCACAGCAGCCTTCACCTCCGGCGCCTCCTTTTCATCCTCAGGCTGGAGATGGTAGAGGATCTGAAACACCCACGTGAGCGCATACACCCCCAGCCCGAGTAGCACACCCCCCGCCAGGTCCGGATTCACCATGCGATGCCCATCCTCATAATCCAACCTCTTACCCGTCACATCGCCGCCGTCGCCATTAGCCCGTGAGAGGTCCGCCGAAACGCGATACACCGTCCCAATCTCGCCCCCGCTCACCAACTCGCAAATCCGCCTGCTGAGCGGGAAGAACCGCGTCCACACGCCCTCCATGAAAAACAGCTTTCGTTCCTGTGCAGTGCGCACCAGACACCGCGCCTGCGCGGCCGTGACGCATAGCGCCTTCTCGCAGAGGACGTGCTTCCCCGCGGTGAGGGCAAGCATGGCGTTTTGGAAGTGGTGGCTGTGCGGTGTGGCGGTGTACACGATGTCGACTGCTGGACCGTCCACCAAGGCTTGGTATGACCCATAGGTGTGCACGCTGGAGGGGGCCGGGTGGCCGATGCGGGAGAGGAAGGCGGCGGTTTTGGATGGGTCGTTGGAAGAGGAGACGGCGGCGATGGTGTGAGATATGTCGGTGACGGCGCGGGTCTCTGGGTTGGTGAGGAGGTCTTTGCAAAAGTCTTGTTGGCGTTAGAGGCGCGTTCACGGGAAGGGTTGAGGCTGGGGGCTTACATTCGGACATGGCGCCGGTAGCCATGATGCCCCATCTCAGGACGAAGGGGTCTGCCATCTTGCTAGGGATGGAGCCAACCTCTCTTACTGACACGTCTGGCTACAGTAATCACTACAAAATAGCTGCGACTGAGCCCGATCTTATTGCACAACACTCTTCCTCCGAGAAGCCCGTGACGGAGACGTCGGAGGCTTCGGGCTTAGTCATCACTGAGATGCGGACGCTAGCGGGAAGTTTCCCCGCACATCATAGACTCTCGGCCTATCCATCACCGAACAATTTCGGCTCACTCACACCCGAGCATCATCAGAATTGTGCCAACATTGTCCTTTTGGTATTCGTAACTACAGCCATCATAAATCATCAAACATGTCCCTCAAACTCCCAAGAACCCATTCCAGAAATTACTAATTAAAAGTACAGGCTGCCAGCGTTGTTCAAGATCCAGTCGGAGCTGCTCTTCCTGAAATCATCCTTGAGCGTGCTCGCCGAGTTGGCAAAGAACTGCATCATGTTCTGCCCCTGGCCCCACTGCGCCCACGTCGGGTACGACCCGTTCAGCCCGACGTTGGGGTCCAGCGCGTACACGAAGTTGGTGTAGTACGTGCGGATGCTGCGCGCCGCGTAGTTGTCCTTGACGCCGTAGAACACCTGCAGCAGGTCCGAGCCGTGGAAGGTGCCGAGGATCGGCGTGCCGTAGTCGTACGACGCGAGGTACGACCACGCGGGCACGGACGGGTTGACCACCGCGGCGAGCTGCAGGAACACGCGGCGGGTCAGCGTGAAGACGAGGTCGCCGAGGACGGCGGCGCGCAGCTTGAAGCCGGGGAAGATCTCGTTGAGCAGGCCGGTGCGGTACGGGCTGCCGTTGATGATGGCGTTGATGCCCGTGTCGTAGGTGGCGACGTACGACTGGATCTGGTCGGTCGTGGCGGTCGCGAAGTAGTAGTCCTTGAGGTACTGCACGAATTTCTCGGTGGTGGTGAGGTTCGCCTGGAAGAGGCCGAAGAGCGTGCCCTCGTCCTCCTGGTCGCCGATGATCATGGGGACGGCGGCGTACTTGCCCTCCTTGGCGAGGACGTCCGGGCTGGCGGGGAGGGCGGTGCCGTCGGGGCGCGGGAGGTAGGACAGCGCGAGGGAGTTATACGAGAGGATGCCCGGGACGGAGGTGGCGGCGTTGAGGAAGGTGGTGTAGTCGACCTCGCGCAGGCAGGCGAGGGTGTCGGCGCTGCCCGCGCAGCCGGCGTTCTTGACGACGGTGTCGTAGATGGCCTGGCCCTTGGGGCAGTCGACGGGGTCGGTGGGGGTGATGCTGCCCGAGTTCATGATGGCGCCGCGGAAGAGCGGCTTGCCCTTGTAGCTGTTGTCGCCGCCGTAGAGGGCCATCTGGTCGAAGACGGAGATGGCGCCGGCGGACTCGCCCCAGATGGTGACCTTGTCGGGGTCGCCGCCGAACGCGGCGATGTTGTCGGCGACCCACTCGAGGCCCATGCGCTGGTCGAGGAGGCCGAGGTTCGCGGAGCCATCGGCGAGGATCTCCTTGCCGGGGAGGAAGCCGAAGCCAGCGACGCGGTAGTTGACGGCGACGAAGACGAAGGGCTTGCTGATGTCGACGCCGTGCTGGACGAGGCCGGTGCCGTCGTACATGGAGGACCATCCGAGCTGTTGGGACGAAGGTTAGCAACATGGGACGAACACGCGGTGGGTTCAGGGGCGACGACGTACCTCGAAACCACCTCCGAAGATCCAGTAGAGTACAGGCAGCTTCGCATCTGCCGTGGTGCCCTGGGGACGAGCCACGGTGATCGTGAGGCAGTCCTCGCTCTGTCCGGTGGCCTTCTGGATGAAGGGCAGGTTCGCAATGTCCCCGAGGATGTCAATCAGGGCGTTCGTGCTGGCGGAGGAGGCGACCATCTGGGGGCACGCGCCGGCCGGGCCGGTGGCGTCAAAGGTGCCGATGTTGTCGGTCAGGCGCACGGGGGGCTTCAGGCGCAGCGAGCCGGTGGGCGGCTTCGCGTAGGGGATGCCGCCAAAGGATTCGACGTTGTTCATGACGTTTCCGATGACGGTGGCCGTGTCGAGGACGACGGTCGCGGTCGCGGCCCTGTCTTCCAAGGGCTGCGTGTGTTCTGAAACCGCCAAGGCGGCTCCCAGGAGGGAGAAGGACGAGACGAGGGCGGGAAGCTGCATGATGGACGGGACGGGGACTGTCGTCTGGAAATCTGGAGGAGGCAGGGAGGGGGATGAGCTGGGGATGCACCTAGTCGGTGATGGCTTGGCTGTAGTCGATCCCGGTGAGCTGTCTCGAACGTCTCAGGACAAGAGAGGCCATCGTGGAGAACGGGGACGATTGCGGGCTATTTAAGTCCAATTGGGTCTTGGAGACTTTCGACCGTTCTGTTTCTCTTTGCTTGTCCGGTTCCCACAAATGGGAGAGCAATTGGCTCTAGGGCGGATGGATCGGTGGGCACCCAACGTCTAAGACAACCCGCACCCACCACGAGTTCAAGACATCATCCCGGGAGGGTGTGTGCGCGCGGATGGTGGATGGTGGATGGTGGTGCGCGCGTGGTGCAAGTGGCCCGTCCATCGTGCTAGCGGGAATGGAGGGTCAATTGGGAGGAGAAGGCTTCAAGTCCCCGCCAATCCCTGAGTCGTGATGATCCTCCATCGGGCGGGTATCGCTGTCGTGCTGGACCTTGTCTAGCAGGTGGAATAAGACGGGGCAGAATGAGAGAGCGTGCAAAGGAAAAAAACGCAGAAAATTGGAAATGCAACGTTCCCCATGGGGTAGTGGGGCCTTCAGTGCCGGGGGTGCGATATGTGATGCATCTGGCGAATTTCGTGCCCGGTAGAGGGCAGCCGAATGACCACGGCAGTTCAAAAGTTCAGCATCTCTCGGGAGCGTCAGGAAACCCGTAACTGGAACCCAGCCTTGTGACGTAGCAACTTCACATGGGAATATGCGCGAGTCGACAGGGCCATCGCATTGTGTTCTTTTGCCCACCTCGGTATGTCGGGCGGCAGAATCTGGGGTGGGTTGCATTGCCCATTGTCAGCGCGAAGCTGCAGATGCGAAAGACTGACTATACGCGGTCAGCACAGGAACCAGGGGTGGTAAGGTAGACATGCGCAAAGGCGGTCAACGGCGACCGCGTGGAATTTCATGCATTTTGCGTCCCTTCTCTGACCCGCGAGCATGTGATTGTGAGACCGTTCCGCCGACGGGGACACCAGGAACCAGGAACTCCGTCCGGATGAGGAACTGATGTTCCTCTGATCTCTCAAGATGTTGGTGTGTTCGTGTGCGCGCGACTCAGCGTGTGTGTCTCCAAACGTGTCGTGGTGGTTGCGTGCGGGTGAGCTTGGGGGAGCATAGACGCCCTGGATCTTAGCACCTACCACCTCTACAGGAAGAAACATTGCTGCGCGGCACACAATAGCGTTGTGCTACAGACGCGGGCCAAGAGGGGAGGTCCCAATAGTGTCCGCCCAAATCTACCCAGGATGCATGGATGCATGGGTTGTCCGTAGTGGGGGTGGAATGCGGGGTGATGGAGATGGGGCCTCACCTCACACTTTCACGGTTCCCATCTGCGCATCCAGAAGCCCCATCCGAAAGAAGGTCGGCTGACGCAGATCGACGACCTGGATCCCTGTACCGGCACTAGCACGCCCATCCACGAGGCGCAACGACTTCGGATTTGGTATCCAACCACGGTAATGCGCTCCGAAAGGCTGTGGGGTTCTGGATCGGATTCACTGCGAAAGAATCGAATGCCCCTCCACTCCCTCTCTTCGTTGTCGCCAACCTTTCGTGACCAGGCTGCCAGCTACTTACTTTCTCGTAAATGAATTGGGGCCGCCAAAACCGTTGGGGTTGCGCGCGGATGAGGCGGGAAATTCCACCAGTGTACTAGCTCCAAAGCAGAACATCCACAGAAAAAGAAGCCGGGCCAGGGGAAAACGAACGAATCTCCATCTCAAAAGTGCACCACACTAGCAGTAGCACCTCGGCGGGGAGCATTAGTGCCAGCCTCTAAAATCTGCGCACACCTCGTACCCAGGACCTCACTGGTTGGCGGGCAGCGAGAAAGTTCCCGAAAGCGAGGACCGGGCTCGCGATCTACGAGGCACCACATCTCGCCCGCTGCCCAATGGAGAGGGCCATCGACAAGGCCTTCCGGCTGCGACGGGTCGTGCATATCTCCAAAAAGGACTGTCAGCTTTTTCTTTCTCGTATGTTTGGCAATCCGAATTGAGCTTCCAGTTCGTGCGGGACGTTGAATCTGTCCGAACACCTCGGTCCGACTAGTCCTGCCTACTAATCACTTGAAGAGTAAGACACGCGACTGCTTTGACGACGTCCCGGAAGCATGTGCCTGGCATGTCCGAGAGTTCAGGTAGTTCAGCTGCGCGCAGCCGTCCTGTCAAATGTCGAAAAAAGAAACGCTCTCTGCATGCTCAGTTTCTTCTTCTTCTTTGCCCATGCAAGCCTGTTCAGTGGGAATCTTGGATTCCTCGGTACACCCAGGGAAATCCGGACCCCGGTACCTGCCGGGGCCCGTCTGCGGCTTTTCCACACCGCTCCCGGGAGTCGTTAATAATGTTGCGGGGTCGAAGTTGGAAGGTGCGTCACTGTTCGCTTCTCAACGCGTGTGGAGCAGAAGAAAAGCGCTTGCGGGATCCGTTTGTGGATTGCTTCTTGGGAAAAACCTCCAGCATCCCTTGGGTCGATTTGTGTGACCTGGGACCCGGGACCTCCAATTTTCTTCTTGTCGATGTGAATCCGGCGCGTCTGAGCGATTTCGAGCGTGCCAAGAAACAGCTTGGAGGGTCTCTGCAAGCATTCGTATCCGCAATTGTTGAGGAACTAAGGGCTTTAGATTCCTCTCAAAACCAGTGCGCTAGAGGCCAAGACTTAACAGAATTTTTTTTGGCCCTCTCTGGCCGTTGAATGCTTCTGTCTGCAACTGGCATGCCGTTGTCTAAACTCTTTCCAGACAACATTGCGAAACCGCTGTTCGAAAAGGCCGTAATCTGGGTTGGGTTGGCATCGAATTCCGCGTGCGGTGCCACGTGCGGGACGTTGGCCCTAGCTCCCGTCCGTTAGTTTAGGGTTCAGGTGTGTGTTCAGTGGATGGACGTGCTGAGAGCGTTGTTTTTCGCTGTCATCTGTAATGTCGCTAGCCGTAGCAACTGCATCGACAGATTTGCCGGATTCGTACCTGCGCTAGATCATCCAGTAAGCTCATTGAGGCGATTGTCGCGATCGAGGTGTTTGGAAGTCTACTCAGTTGTCCGGTTCACCTTGAGTCAGAAGAGACATTCTCGGAAGAGACCCAGAGTGGGGCCCAGATGCTTCTCCGCGCACAAAAAGGGTGTCCTTGCATCTGTGTTCGGTGTCTTTTCACCCATCTCGCGATCTGCGCAAGATGTTGGAGTGGTAGTGAGGCATGTAAGGGAGGCATGTCAAATTTGAGCCGGTGTCACGCGGTCGATTAGCACCTTTGCAGTGCTACGCAAACAGGCTGGGTCTCGTGGATCGCTGCCGATTGACACATAGCACAATGCACAGCACGTGGCGAGTGAAAGATGTTTGTTGTGGCAGGAGCATTGACGTTGCGACCGAAGAAGACTTGGAAGCTTCCACCCGGCGCTCTGTCCCGTCCGGGCTGCGCGAAGCGACCGATCATAGCGGGGCCGATCGGCCGAGTCGGCTGCAGACCGGATGGCTTACCGAGACTGACCGAGCCGGTCGGAAGCTCACCTGGCTCACCTTGGAGACACCGAAAAAAGAACCAAAAACACGCGGAAAACAATGCACAAAGCGCACGGATCGCTCGGGACCCTTGGACCCCCTTTTAAGGTTCTTCTTAACTGAAAAAGGGCAGTTCAGCGGGTCTGCACTGGCAATCCAACGAATGGTAAGCGCCAGTTAAGCGAAATTGGCTGCTCGAGCAGCGGCAATCTCGAGGGGTAAGGTGAGTCCAGTGTCGCGCCCGACATCGCGATCCAATTTTTCCCCTTCTCTCTCTTCTCACAATCCACACACCACACCAGCACAAGCTGCAGATCCAATCCATGACCCTCCTTTAGACTCGCATATCGGCCGCAACCGCGGCTGGTCCATTCCTTATCTCACATACCAGGCCAAAATACGAAGGCCCTCAAACAACGTCATTCCTTACCTATCTATCCAAAGGGGGACGGCCGGTTGAACCCAGGCCCCCCTGCTCACTCTTTTGAAATCACCATGCGCGGCGCCTCTCCCTCATCGCCGTCGCTTCTCCGCCGCCCGCTGCTCCTCCTCGCCGCCGCCGCCGCGTCCTTCTCCTCCCTCGTCCTCGCCGACGGCACCGTCTGGGCCACGCCCCACGACAGCTACTCCTCCTCCGTCGGCGTCCTCGGCTGCAAGATCAACACCGACCGCGTCGCCTACTGGCCCGGCTCCGTCGACTGCAACAACATCTGCATCTCCCTCAGCTACGCCGACCGCAACCTCAAGCTGCTGCGCATCGACCAGTCCCAGGGCGCCTACGACATCTCCTACGATGCCTGGAACTACCTCTACACCGGCAACTCCGCCAAGAAGCTGCCCGTCGCCGGCGGCCCGCTCGCCATGGAGTACAAGGAGCTGCCCGCCGACGACTGCAAGGACCTCATCACGACCAAGAGCAAGAAGCTGCCCCTCAGCGCGTCCAACAGCATGAACTTTCTCGCGAGCTGCCTCGAGCAGGCAGACAGCTGGGTCGGCAGCAACTACGCGCTGTACAACATGCTCGACTCCATCTGCTCGTGGGGCTACGACGAGACCTGCGAGCTCGTCGACTGGCCGAACGCCAACCAGCCCACCTGCAAGCACTCGCTCGGCATGCCCGTGGAGCTGAAGGACGCGCCCGTGTACAATGTGCAGTACCCCTCCGGCGACGTCGTCGAGGCCTCCACGGGCGAGGTCGTGTCCACCCCCGGCGACAGCACGAGCGCCGCGGTGCCGTCGCCGACAACGTACAACAGCATGCAGAACGGCGCGTCGACGCTCGGGATGTTGACGATGGTGGTATTTAGTTCCTTCTTCTGGACCTGTTTTGTGTTGGGGTCATGTTGATATGTTGTTTTGTGAATGATTTTTGTGAAATGAAGTTGGGAAGCGAAAGATGATACCACAAAGATACCACTTACTGATGTCATACGACCTTAATGTCAAATATTATTACTGCATCAAACTGGCGTGCCATTGTCTGCGTGAATGTCTCGGGCGTTTCTTTGTTTGTGACGACTCCAACGGTCGCGGCCGAGACATGGTAAATTGGACTGACACAGACGGATCGACGCCGTTGAGGAGCAGATGTCTTATCAATCATCTCGGGAAGCTCCAGCCCAGGCTGTCGCTTGGTAAGACAACGGCAAATTGGGTCATTCATGTTGCAATTCCCAACGCAAGGAATCACATGCAATGGTAATCAATACAACTAACATCAGCCCGAAAACGATTGGCCGAGTGGCTCCGATTCGAGAAGAAATGAGAAGAAGGCCAGACTAAATATTAATTATTGGAGCTTTCCTTGATTTTGGAAATTCACATACGTAGTATTGACCACTAACCAACATTTATCTCAACAGTCGTCCTGAAAAGACTCAACTTGTCCGGGATCCGCTGAAGTGATGGCCCTCTCTTCCTTTCCGCTCATATCAAACGGGTTTCGTCCTAGAACCATCTCCAGAATGATGCAAAAGGCAACGAACCCGAAAGTCATTGTCAACAATCCAAGAAGTTGTGTGACGAGCCATCCCCAGTCCCCGTTGATAGCAACCCAGACAGGGAAGCAGATGAACCCATAAATGGCACCAACCGACATCGGAGTCAGAAAAATGACACCGACAACCTTCCAGCCGACAAGCACAGCCCGGTAGCGATACGCCAGGGCCGTCGCCAGGAAAACGCCAATGGAGTTGGGCGCCATCCACCACCAAGGAAACATGTTCAGAATGACCAACGGCTGGTTTCCGTAGTAATGATACACCCCCATCGGGAGCAGAATCTCCTCCACCACAAGATCCGAGATCATCATCAGGCCGAGGAACCACCACAGAGTCTTCGTAGAAGCGTTTTTGACGAGCAGTTGCAGGTTTATCTGCATCAGTGAGCCGTACCCGAACCAGATTGGAATCCAGGGCGGCATCTCCCGGCCGATGAGGTGGAAGGAGGCGTTCTCTGCGGTCCAAGGGTAGTATATGCAGCCGAGGACGTCGACGAACGTCTCTGGGAAGGCGATCATGGCACCGCTGAGTGGTAGGATTAGCGGTAAGAGGCTGCGCTGCTTTCGGGCGTCGCGTGCCCCGAGAATGACGGCCGAGAGCCCGATGAGCGTCATCACCACCATGCAGATGTTGTTGTTGGTTTTAGAGTATGGCAGATCGGTTGGTGGAGTGGGAAGATCGAATTTTGCATCCATATCGTAATCAGGACCTCCTCTCACGGGTAAGGGGTGGCGATGTGCGCCAATGAACACAAGCACAGCCGTCATGACGATTCCAACAACCAGCGCTGAGGTTCGGCGAGAATTCAACATGGTGGAGGAAGTGAAGGCAAAAGACTGCCTTTAGAGAAGTTTGGGTGAAAAGAAAGAGGATGGCGACGCGAGGTTTTGGTTGATTGCGCTTACGCTGACGATCCGTGGCCATTCAACATCTTTACAGACATGAATGATTGAGCGAAGCACGTTTGACTCTTATAGAAGATTTCGATGACTGGGCGGAGGCCTCGGTAAGTGGAATGGTTTTGAAACAGAGCCATCGCCACCAAGAAGACATGAAGGTTAGTAAACATCACATTGGAACAGGCAGCTCGGCGCCGAGAGGCGGGCCACGATCCACAACGTGCCGCCATTCCAGACCCACCTCGCGCCCGCAAAGACCCGCCATCCGGCCGGCAGAGATCGTTTCAAGTTTTGCTTGTTCATCATTTTTTTCAGTCGAACTTTCTGCTATCAATTGAATTGATTCACACAGCTAGCCAAAGCTTTGATTCCTGACTACCACGAACTACTCCTCATGGAGGCAGCATCAATACTGAGTATCGCACTTCGCACTAGCAGATGCTGATCCGTACCTATTGAGTCAGATGCTGTCTCACTGTCTATTTCGGACTGTCCGGGAGTATAAATAGCTTTGAATGGTCTGGTCAGCAGCATGCCTTAATTTGAGCGACAAAAGACGCAAAAGGAGACGAGAGCCCATGCAGGAATGCCGCGTGGTGTTTGCTCACTTTTGGGGAAGAAAACTAGACAACGCGCAGTGTAAAGAGGGCGAGACTGGCCAAAGAGAAATATGCACTCACGATCAACGGTCGAAGAGGCGGCACTGATAGTTGGAGTCGCTTGGCGGTTATCAACTCCTTTCAGGGACTGTGCGGCCTTTTCCAGAAGCGCACATTTCTGTTCTGAAGCATCCCGCAGCCTCGTTCTCTCTTCCCAGCTTCCGGCAGGTCCGGATGGTTTATCAACGGCTCTCGCCGCAACTTCGTATTCCTTTCTGGCTCTGGGAAGCTTCCGTTCCACTTCTTGCCGGATGTCCGCAATGCTACAGGTAGCACACATAGCACCCTGTTCGAACTGAGATTGGATGTGATCGCGAAAACCGGTGCTAAGGGAACCAGAGACTACCCATGGCATCCACACGCCAAAGTGCGAGGGGTAATACTTTTGAAATATAGATTTTGCGGCAAGTCTTCCAGCTTCTTCCAGTAACTGCCACCCTAATTTGAAAGTATGCCCTCGGCAAACATTTGAAGTCACCGCAAGGACCTGTCCGGCATCCTCTAAACTCAAGGTTGGGCGAACAACAAAGACAGCCATCGTTCGGTCCCCGCCTCCGTTGAGATTTTCATGAAGAAGACCGTTGATCTTTGAATTTCTTAGAGTTAGCAGATCGTCGTGGGCGACCAAGGTGACGCTGCGGGAATTTTGTGCGTGGGCGAGTAACCGGGCTTTGCTGATTTTGTAGTTTGTAGCCTCGGGATTGTCGCTGGCGACAATGCCACTACGGCAAATGAAGGGGGGAGGCCATTTAGGAAAAACCAAAATGACCAGTGGTTTCAAAACTTCATGTTGAATCTGAACTCTGAGGGTGTCTTGAATTGTGACATTCCCAAACCCATTCAATTCCACGATGGTTCTGCCAATGAGAAACTCCAGTAGCGCACGCCAAAACCCATCGGTAGACACCAAGTCGTCTCTGAGAGCACTCATTTTCATCTTGTCGTACTCGGTCCTGTTTGATGCTGGAACAACTGATACTTTGATGAAGGCCGTCCCTGACGGCAACGGGGGCTCTGGCCGATTGATGATGAACTCCATTAAAAAGCGGTGATTTAAATACTCTGGAGGTAGGGAGATACCAGTCATGGCTTGGATGACGGTATGCTTGGCTGTATCACTGTCGCCGCACAGAACTACCATCGGTAGACTGACGTGCTCGCCCAAGCCCTCGACAAAGAGATCTTGTAGGGTATGGGTTAAGAGCTGCTGATTTTCATGGCTGAAAGACATTTTGAGGCGCTGATGGTAACGAGTAATTGACTAATTGGGACTTTGCTTGGAAAATGTGGAAGATGTGTCTTGGATGTGTTGCCAGCATACGGTCGTTTGAGTGATGTTGAGCGATCTCCAAGAGATTTTGGTCTGAGGCTCAGTCTAAAAGGAACACCGATGCGGCTAATGAGATGGGAAATCATCTGAAGCGGTAGTACATCCAGCCTTAAAGCTCTAGCCTAAACGATACGTCAAGACCAGCAACACCAAAGCATACGTTGTAAGATAGGGCACGCAGTAAGCAAGCTGGTCATTAAAGGTTTGTACCTACTGAATCTGAGACGAATGTCGAGCCAAGGACGGCACTTTACGCGGGAGGCCCTCCAAAATGTATGTTGAGAGTTTCTGCCCGAGTTTAATCACAAGAACTGCGGGTTGCAATCGAAAGTTCTTTGACATGCAACTCCGAGTTGCAGAATGCCAGGCTGTCATACCTCGAAAACCCGTTTACCATGCATCTGAGATCAAAAGCATGGCTACCTGCAATTTTACAGCAAATGCTGCGAATAATTCTGGTGCTTATCAGCACAGTTTGCTCGCTCCTGCTGACTGTCGGGCCCCACCGTTGCAGATCGATGGCTACAGCCGTTTATACACGCGGGAATCAGCGATGCAGCGACCAAAGTATGCACAATGGTCGTTTCTACCGGCATCGATTTTCAAGGTCTTCCACGGATCAGGGGAGTAATCTACAACACCAATGGAAACATGGACAGACATCAATCGAGGTTGTGTGATTGAACTCGAGAAAGCTCGGTGGGCACGGACCATCGGCCAAACGCCGGCCGGGCTTACGGAGCGGGAGAAATGGGAGCAAGCCGCTTGCTTCAGCAACGCACGAGATGGGTTGGTCATCGACCTCTCCCAATCGGCCAAGTACACTCATAGGATTGCATGACACATGTGTTTCGAGCAACTATCCTCTCGTGTTTCTCTTACAGCGAATGCTACTGACCGAAGATCAGCCTTGCATTATCCGTGGTTTGTCCGAACTTCTAACGGAGTATCTCCGATCTCCGGCTGTTCTCCGGCATGAATGCAGGGGTTGTTTTTTTCTACGGTACTCTGGTCTTGAGTCACCCAATACTTCACTGGCGGAAACTAAGGAAATCAAGCCTTGAATTCACTTGACTCTCTTCTCATTCATAGCGCGCTCTCGGATCAACCAGCGAATCAGCCTTGGGGGAAACCCTTTCGCCATGTGGCAGATCGAAGGCTTCAATTGAACTTCGGCAAAAAGCTGACTACACAGACACCCTGGATATCCAAGTAAATGGTTTCCAGCAACCACCAAATGGGGATGCACAATGTCATGTCTTGTATATAAATAAGCTGCAAACCTGGAGGCGGCAAACCGGGCGCTCCTGACTACTATATGGGCCGAATCTTGCGTTTGCCATGATCACGACACAGGTTTACGTTGTTATGCTTATGCTCTACTGCGTAGATCCGACGTGGTGGGCCTCCAGCTGTGGAACTGAAAGTCAAATCGCTGGGCACATTTATGCTTAGACTTTATCCGGACCCCTGGACACGTACACTGCAAGGATACTGGGCCGAGCACTGATCGAGGTGCTTTTATTGCATTTTCTCCTACTGCGAAACCCCTTGGATGGGCTTGAAACTTCCTCAACACGTTTAGAATTCATTTGCGAACACTGTCCCAGACCTCGACCTAAGAAGACGAACTCGAAATCATCACCTGTGCCTTTGCCGCCCAATAAGCAGCTTCTCCTTCCACTTTTCTTATGATCACTTCTGGCAAACATTTAGCCATAGCGAATCTCCCTGAAAAACTTCTCAGATACATATCAGCTCACCCTTTTCACTTTTCAGAGAACCGAGGGGGGTCAATGACGCTGGCTTCCATATAAGATTTGCATCAACACGAAGATTCTATGCAAAGGCACATGTTTTCATCGTTGCAATTACAAACTTCGCTTCTTTGCCCGAAGGTTTAATGGTGGTCTCAAATCTCCCTTTGGCTAGAGTATGTCTATTAGCTGATCGGGGTTTTACGTGGACTAAAAGTCAACACATGACCTCACCTAGGCATTCACGTAGAAGAATTGCTCGCAGTCTCCACGGGTTTCATATTCTCGTCCGTAGAAAAGGCCCCCTTTCCCACGTTATCTCTTTTTTTCTGGCGCATTTGCACAGGATTCCCTAACATGATCTCATCTGTGAAGACGAAATAGCAACAACCGCCAAAAGCCCCAGCCACAGCACGAATCTACAATGTCTTCTCCATTGAATAAAGACAATCAACTGCTTGAGAAGCTGCTGGAGTTACACCTTCAAGGATTAAGTCAATACATACACCTCCCAAGGGTGGTTCTTTTGGGAAGTAGTGACTCGGCAAAACAATCGGTAATCAAGGCGTTGACCGGACTTCCCATACCGAAAGAGTATTTAGGCAACGACTTCATTGTGGAATTTATTATATTACCTTCGGACATAATATCAATCAAGATGTCAGTGATTCCACAGCCTTTTACGCATCTCGGTTCCCGTCGGACTCAGTCAGATTCTGAGCGAATCCTTGCTCTCAAAGACGAGGTCAGTTCGAAAGACCCAGACTGGGAAGGCCTATTCGAATTTCTCTTTAGCCGGATCATTATGGAACTGAGGGCTGTGGGAAAACACAGCTTCTCGGTTGGGGACATCTTGAGATTGGAGATTCGACGGCCTTCTCCTGGGCCAATGGTCATTTTCGACATTCCTCAGCTTCCCTGGCGCGAAAGCACATGCAAAGGCCACCTTCGGACAATTTCTCAAATCCAGAAGACCCGCAACACGATTATAGTCGCGCATGACGATCTTTCAACGCTCAAGCTATCTAGTTTAAACTCTACACACGAGAGTCAAAGTCATCTTTGTGAAGGAGGCAATCGAACCATGGCAGTTTTTGTTGCGAATGCAGCATGCTTGACAACACGTGATGCTCTTCAAGTTAGAGCTGTTGTCCAGAAACATTGTCGTGGCCATGATTTCAATTTTGGTTGGTTTATCTTGGAAGACATGCAAGACAAAGCGAACTGTGTCCCTACATCATACACTCGGGACGGCTTCAACTTCCATCCCATCTACCCATTAAAGGAGAGTGTGCGGTCGTCTTATCAGAGTGTCAACTTCTTTAACCATGTCAAGTCAAAACTGGAACAAGCCGAAGTCCTTGACGTACCGCAGATGCTTGAAGAAGTCGCAAGGCCGATACTCTCTATTAAGGAGGAGCACAGGAGAAGTGGTAAGAAATCTGGCTGTACCCTTTCTGGCGTGAGATTTCTAACACAGGGTGTTACTGTAGAAAGGAGGATCCTTGACTCTGAGAGAGATTCTGTAAAGAAGAGTACGGATTGTCTTAAAACAGCTTTCGGGGTTCTGTGCAGTTTTGATCAAGAACACACCACTCAGCCATCGAGTTCCGCCTCCTCTACGACAGAACGCAAGTCAGCCCCCCACATCGGAGGTGCCATCTGGGCATCAGACTGAGGGTCACGTGTTACTTGCCAGCTAACGTACCAACCAATAGCCATAGACACGCCTACGGAGAGCTTAGCGGATGAAACAGAAGTGCACGCTTCCAACGAAAGAGCATTGACGCCAACGCCAACCCGTGGAGGAAAGAATTAATGATGATGGGAAAAGGTGGCAATAGATATATAAATTGATCATTGATTCTTATGAGTTTTGATTTTATCAAGAGGGTTCTTTTAACCTTTTTGTGATGTAGTAAGAGTCGTTTGATTTCTGCTCTATGCTAATCAAATTGGCAACGGGAGTTTCTCAATATCTTGTCGAACAGTTAGTATTGGGTACGAATCGCCATGTCTTAACCCGCACGTGGTCGAGTCTATTTGGCGCAGAAGTCAGGCGGGCCTCAGTCTAGTATTCCCATTTAATGTATCAAGCACTAAAATCATCATTAGAATTTGGAGATGCACTTCTGTACGCGTCCTTCAAGAGCACAGCTCTTATTTCAGCGTCTCATGAAAACTCCATTCTCTCTGACTAGCTTCCTGATGTTCTTCGTCGTCATAAATGCAAGCGGATGACTCGTATCCTGATCCCCATCAACCTGAGCGGCAACACTGGTGTCTACTACAGCTGATCGTCCCGGGAGTACAGGCAGATGAGTGTGTGGATCGTACGTCGTACCCCTAGGCAGAGGCTTGGTCTGGACCGTTGCCACTCCCTCTTTGAACAGACTTTCCGGTGTTCCCTTCGTGATCAAATTCTTCCCAAACACCATCGGAATTGTTCCGGTCGCGATATCCACACCTTTGATCACGCGTTCCTGTATCCGGCGCGCAGCTTCAGGCTGGCTAAATGCAGAGTCGTGCCCCGCAAAGTAAAGTCGCGTGAATGAAAACCCATCAGCTTGCTTCACCTGGCCAGGGATCTGCCCGTCACTGTTCGCTGACAAGTCCACAAAGCCCGCAGAAGCCCAGTTCGCGGCCCCCACTTCAGCCGCTACCATTTGAGCGCCGATGATGTTGCTGTCATAGTCGGCATCGCCAGTGAAGAGCGCGACGGTGACGCCTTTTTGGAGAAGATTTTTCATTGACTGGACGACGAGCGCACCTGTGCGGCTGTCGTCGCCGGTCGAGCTGAATGCTAAGCTGGTCTGCACTGAGGCCGGGGTGAAGTTGTTCGAGGCTCCGATGGCTGCTTGGATGTCGGCTCGGTTAAGATATGCGATAAAGTCTGGTGACGGGTACGGGGCCGGTGACAACAAGCGTATGTCGTTCTCGAAACGACCAGTGTTGACGTCCCAGAACTCTTCGACGTTCTTGATGCAAAAGGCGTCCGCTTCCGCGCATACCTTATCTGTAGGGTTGCTATTACATGCCGTCTGTTTATCTTGACACCCTCCGGTGCCAAACATGTTGGTGAAGAGTTTTTGACGGAGGGTATCGTTAAAGGGCATGAGATCGTACGGGTTGCCTGGTGATACCGAGTAGTTGAAATATGCACCAAATTGGACGCGACTATCCATGAACCCATCTTCAATAGAAATAGATTTCAGGGGCACATTGACGGTGTCGGGTACGCCGAGCTGGTTTTGCAACATGATGTGGTCAGCGAAGATGGGTGCATAGTGGCCGCCGTACGATTGACCAGTAATGTGTACGCCATTTGATGTGTATTGAGGGAAAGCCCCCATGATTCCTTGCATCACCTGATAGAATACTTTGGCCGCCTCTTCCGTCGAGTTTGGTGTCAGAGAGAGATCCATGGAGGAGTACGTCCCGCACATCGGGTCTGCCAACGTGCATTGCTGGGGAACAATCTCTGCTGTCTTGGGGTTGATAGTTCCGTTAACTAATTTGGTGAATGAGAAGCCGACAGTTGCTGGTTGATCGATGAAGAGCATGTTGCTAATGGCTGACCAGGAGTTTGGATTGTTCACCACCTTTCCACTTGAATCAATGGTGCAAGGCCCGAGCTCGAGGAAGAGTCCGCCCATGGACGAAGCCCCCGGGCCCCCATCCAGTCTGATCGTCATAGGCGTGGAGGTCGCATTTTGCTTCGCTTCAATCAAGTAGAAGTAGATATGTTGAGTCTGGCTGACATCCACGTAGCCGGCGAAGGATTTGACATTCGGGTCGGTCTCGCATATTCCGTTGGGCACTTGCTTGAATCGAACTGTGGTTCCTGCCGCTCCTTTGACCGTCTTCAAATCTGCTGGCTGGGCGACGAATTGCCCATGAGCAGAAATAACCAGCAAAAGAATGCCTAAAAGTATTGACGTGAACATTCCGAAGCGATCTTCAGAAAGAACTTTTCAGTGATCGGCGAATTGGATGGCAAGAGTTGGATCAATAGCATGTACATCAATGCAAAGCCATGGCCGTGGGATTATGTGAGATGTTGTCTCTACGTTGCGTCTCGTTAAATTCTAGGCTCGTGGTAAGACGCCTCGAGTCATTCCAATCTATCCCGGTTTCGGTTCAGCCCATTTTCTCCGAGGTGGAGCAACGGACTTAATTGAGTTGATTCCAAACGAACCAGAAACACTAGGCTACTTTTTCACAACCACAGCACGTCTAATCCAACTCCAGCGCGTTTCTCCGCTATTTTTCTTCCAATTTCTTGACAGTCCCTCGAGGCGAAGTTTTCCGCTTGCCTTCACGGGTAGCTCCTTAGTTTGAAGGCCTCTTATTGGAGTCCGATCCAGAGTTTGCTCATAATTCTAATGTCATCCGAGCCGGATTTTGACTGACGTGACCCCACCTTCTCTCGAAGACTTCGAATTCTGAACAAGGCTGATGCCTGGTGCCCGCACGCTAGCACCAAGTCTTATACAGGGGCAGAGGGTTCTGAGGCTGAGTATCGGATCTTGCGGCACACTTTAAACGCATCAAGCAATCGGGATCCGGCATCTCTTCTGCGGTTCCCGTCGTGTCGATTGTTTCTGGTCTTGCGGACCTAGTCCCACCTGCAATGCTGCAGTGCAGGATGCAGTGCAGGAAGATATGGTCTCGATTGTATAACCACGAATATTTTCCCGGGGAGCAAACTCAATGTGATTACCAAGGTTCGCTAGGCGAAAGCTTCTCATTCAATAACACTTTGAGGCAGGGCAATAACCACATCGGCAGTTGCCTGTCAGATTCCTGTATGGTTACTGGAAAACCCAACTTGACCTGAAAGTAGGTTTGGAACAAGATTGGAGGTCATCCTTGCTTCCAAAAGAAGGTTCTCAGAAGCACCGCACGGTGTGTATGATGGCGCCGACTTCATGCGACTGAAACAACACACCTGATTCTGACTCTGAAACTTGGACGCAAAGGTTCTGATTTCAAAGACACAAGATGAAGAATGAGTTTTCCTCGGAGCACTTCAATTTTGTGCCTGCTCATATTCGCTTTCCGCAATGCCGCTTTGCGAAATGCGGGTGGTATTGCTTTATCCTCATAGTCGAGATCTTGAGTACCCGAATAGAGTACTCG
The DNA here is from genome assembly GCA_027406005.1 of Colletotrichum horii. NCBI lineage: Eukaryota > Fungi > Ascomycota > Sordariomycetes > Glomerellales > Glomerellaceae > Colletotrichum > Colletotrichum horii. The sequence continues at coordinate 1,106,774 of JANVYB010000001.1, read as the reverse complement.
AGTAGAGTCAGCGCTCCCCGTAAGGCAATCAAGTCAATTATGAGGGTCAAACTTGACTTGATTGCCATATCGCGGTACCATACTTGATTGCTTGCAATTAATTGCAAGTAATTGGCAAGTATCCCTATATATAGGGGGGCCTTAGGAGCCTGGAGGAGGACCCTTAGGGGGGGGGGCCTCGAGGGCAGCGCTCTAGAGGGGGGGGCTCTAGAGGGGAGGGCTCTAGAGGGGAGGGCTCTAGAAGGCAGGACTCTAGAGGGCAGGGCCTGTGAGGGAGGCTCCCAGAGGGAGGGGGGGGGGGGGGGTCCGGAAGGGGGTCCGGAAGGGGGTCCGGAAGGGGGGCCTAGAAGCGGGGCCGAAGCCGGGTTTTCGGGGCCTTCGGGGCCGACTTAGTGGCCGGGGCGGATTAACGATTTTCCGGATTTTCTGGGTCCTCAGCCCCCCTAAAGCCCCCTTCAAGGCCCCTCGAGGGCCCCCCCCTAGGCCCCCCTAGGCCCTAAGGCACCCCTGCTCAAAGAGTCAAGGCAATCAATCAAGTTTGAGCCTCAAACTTGACTTGATTGACTGGCGATAGCCTCATAATTGATTGATTGATTGATTGAACTTGACAAGTTTACTTGCCTTACGGGGAGCGCTGAGTAGAGTACCCGAATAGTGATTATGTATGGGGCTTTCTTATGGACGACAAGCACTTCACCATACACCTCTCGGGATCATAACAGGATGAGCTGCAGTGTTTGTTTCCTCTGCGACCGAACTGCCCAAATCGATGATCTCATGTTCCTCGGGATCCGCCGTGGTCTTGGCATGCTTTTTCCGTCGGATGAACTCAAGCACTTGAGGTTTCTTGGCGATGCAACGCGGAACCATTACATCAGCACTTCAACCAGAGATCCGATGAACCCCACATCTCCAAGAGCTCGCAGATAGATGAACCGACTGAAGCACGTCGGACCACTCCCGATCACCGATGGACTTTGACTTCCACACACCACTGCATCGGAGTCTTAATGGCCCGATGGACGGTCACACCTCTGCCCGTTCCCTTATTCCCCGCTCTCGTGTCGATCGCGGGGGTGCCGGGACCGGACACACAACGGCGGTCCACCGATTGCGGGGAACACACGGAAATATGCATATTTTGACCCAGACTTTGCTTCTTCTCCCCCGCTGCCCAGTCTTTCGATTCCAAGCATCACCGCATAAACGAGGACTTTTGCATCGCCGATGCTACTCACAGTCGTCATATCCGCCCACGTGAACCCCGCGATCGAGGGACACTCCGCAGAAGGGTCGGATGATGGATACGCGTAACGCAAATGAGGGGCATTGGTGATCCTTTTGATTCTTGGCGCAGCAACATGATCGTAATATGCGCCCAGCCAGAGTCGTGAGAATGCGAGTCAACGCTGATCCTTTCCCTCGGGGTTGTCTGCCACCTTGGGAGATGGGGCCAAGAGGCAGCATTTAGAATTTCCTCTTTCTAGAACACTAAAAAACCGGGTAATGAAAACCCAAGAGGTTATGGAGCGCGGTATAAAGATCGCACGGCGGTTGTTGGCGGGGGCGAGTTCCTGAAGGAAAGCCACGGCACCAGTAGGTCTTCCAAGTCGCTCGCCAGAGCTCGTTTGTGATCATCATGGACCTCATCTCAGGCCTAGGCTTCCCGGGTGCTTTGCCGGACTGGACGAATCTGAACGTCTTGCACCGCAACACTCTTGCTCCGCGTGCCCACTTCTACTCCTACGCCAGCGAGGACGCCGCCCTCTCCTTCGACCGCTACCAGAGCGAGTACCTCAGTCTCAATGGCACCTGGAAGTTCCACTACGACCAAACCCCCTTTGAGGCTCCCATCTGGGAAACCGCGAACACGACTTCATGGGACGACATTGAGGTCCCGGGCATGTGGCAGCGCCAGGGCTACGGCTACCCTCACTACACCAATATCAACTATCCCTTCCCAGTCACCCCTCCTAATGTCTCTTACGTGAACCCCACCGGGTCGTACTGGAGGGAATTTGAGATCCCCGAGGGCTGGGACGAGGACCAGCAGATCCGCCTCCGCTTTGAAGGCGTCGACAGCGCGTTCCATGTCTGGGTCAACGGCGAGGAGGTTGGCTACAGCCAAGGAAGCCGCAACTCCCACGAATTTGACATCACGGACTACCTCACCCCAGGCGAAGCCAACACCCTCGCTGCACGCGTGTACCAATGGTCCGATGGCTCATACATCGAGGACCAAGATCAATGGTGGCTGTCCGGTATCTTCAGAGACGTCTACCTCATCCCGTTCCCTCGCTCCTCCATTGTGGATTACCAAGTCAACACCTACATCGATGACACCTTCTCAAGCGGCACCATCCGGCTCAACACGACAATCCAGGGAGATCAAGGCAACTTGACCGTCAAACTCCTCTCCCCAACCGGCGACACCCTAGACGAATGGGGCGGCGCATCGTCCTCCATCTACGAGCACACTCTCGCAGGTCCAGACTTCCACCTCTGGTCCGCCGAGACGCCCACCCTCTACACCCTCCTTGTGACCTTCAACGCCCGCACCATTAGCCAGCGCGTCGGCCTCCGCCGCGTCGAGATCGTCGGCTCCAACTTCCACGTCAACGGCAAGCCCATCACGATCTACGGCGTCAACCGCCACGAGCACAACGCCGTCTCGGGCCGCACCGTGCCGTACGCCAACATGCGCGCCGACCTCGTGCGCATGAAGCGCTCCAACATCAACACCATCCGCACCTCCCACCAGCCGCCGCACCCGGACTTCTTCGACGTCGCCGACGAGCTCGGCTTCTACCTCATCTCCGAGGCGGACCTCGAGTGCCACGGCTTCGGCAAGGTTGAGTGGACGGACGAGAAGGCGGCCGAGTGGACCTCGGATAACCCCGAGTGGGAGGCTGCGTACATCGACAGGGCTCACGCGCTCGTCGAGAGGTTCAAGAACCACGCGTCCGTCATTATCTGGTCGCTGGGCAATGAGTGCTTCTACGGCAGGAACTTGGATATCATGACGACGTGGATCAGACAGCGCGACCCCAGCAGGATCATCCACTACGAGCCGGACCGGAATGCCACGTCGGTGGATATGTACAGCCAGATGTATGAGTCTCCGACGACTGTTCGTGAGTGGATCGGTAACCGCACGGACAAGCCCTTCATTCTCTGTGAATACGCACAGTGAGTTGCTTCTTCATATCTCTTGAACTCTGCTAACAGCATACCAGTGCAATGGGCAATGGTCCCGGCGGTCTGAAGGAATACATCGAGCTCTTCCGCTCAGAACCCCTCGTCCAGGGCGGTCTCGTCTGGGAATGGAGCAACCACGGCCTTCTGAAGAAGGAAGGTGATCTCGAATACTACGCCTACGGCGGAGACTTTGGCGACGAACCCAACGATGCCGACTTCATCATGGACGGCCTCACTCTCTCCGATCATACCCCCATGCCCTCGTTGATCGAGTACGCCAAGGCCATCCAGCCCATCACCGTAGTACTCTCAGAAGACGGCCACCAGATGGTCGTCACAAACCACTACGACTTCCTCGACGTCAACTGGCTCGAGGCCTCGTGGCACGTCATCCAAGACGGCCAGGACCCGACATCCCCGCGCCCCCTCGACCTGGAAAACATCCCAGCCGGCGAACAGCGCATGCTCGCCCTCCCGACCGGCAACTCGACGCTCTCGGGCGAAGCCTGGATCACCGTTGAGTTCGTGCTCAAGAATGACACAACCTGGGCTGAGAAGGGGCACATCATCGCTTGGGACCAACTCCACGTCAACGCCCCAGCCCCAGCCGCAAACCGCACCGCGCGCTTTGCCCTCACAACCCGCCAATCCTCCTCCTCGCTCAACTTCACCCAAGAAAGAACCCACCTCAAAGCCTCCACATCCTCCTCCACCTTCGACTTCGACCTCCTCCAGGGCAACGTATCCTGGACCGTCAACGACAACCCCATCTTCACCCGAGGCCCGGAGCTCTACTTCTACCGCGCCCAAACCCAAAACGACGCCTCTGATTGGGGCGACGGGCCCCTCGTCTGGGACGTCGCGCGGCTCGACAGCATGCACACTCAAGTCCGCGACGTCTCCTGGCAAGAAACCGCTGCCGGCCTGCTCGTCCACTACCGCGTGCGCGTCGCGCCCAAAGCGCTCGAATGGGGCGTCGAGGCATCCCTCGCCTACACCGTCTCCCCCGCCGGCAGCCTCACCGTGCACGCGCGCGGCGACTTCGTCGGCAACAACACGCCCGAAGTCGTCCCGCGCATCGGCCTCATGGCAGTCCTCCCCGCCGACTTCGACGCTGTCTCCTGGTTCGGCCGCGGCCCTGGCGAGAACTACAAGGACACGAAGCAGGGCTGCCGCGTGGGCCGGTACGAGGCGAGCGTGGACGAGCTGTTCACGTACTACGACTACCCGCAGGAGAACGGCAACCGCGAGGACCTGCGGTGGGTGAGGCTCGGCAACGGGGACGTGACGCTCGACGCGCGGCGGGCGGAGGGGGAGGAGGCGGAGGCGTTTAGTTTTACGGCGCGGCGGTATATGCCGTTCGACCTGGACGACGCGAAGCACCCGCACGATTTGGAGCCGTTGGACATGACGGTTTTGAATCTGGATTACGATACTCACGGGATTGGGTCGGCGACGGTTGGGCCGAGGCCGTTTGAGAAGTATAAGTGCTACTCGAAGGCTTTCGACTTTACGTTTGAGCTGAGTGTCGAGTAGACGCAAGAGTGTCTGTGGTACGTAATTTCAATCAAGTGTTAATGGCAAGAGATGTCGGAGGTCTTAATCATCACGAACGAAAAGGCAGGACAGTGTCGCAGAGAGCGTCAGCATGATGTAGCCATGATGTTCGATGTTTCTTCTAGTGCAATTCTATGAACCTGTTTGGCGATACTCTTCCCAGCCGCTCTCATGCCTAGGCATCCCGCGAGACATGAGACTTAGCAAATCCTAATTCCGTGACTCCAGACGAGCGCGCAGTCCCAAAGTGAAGAAAGTAACCAGACACATTCCTCGTCGCCATCAGAGTTGACTGATATACCAATCCATCTCAGAAACGAAGCCTTCATGCTGGTTCAGAAGCCAATTTGTTGACTCGAACGGGCCAAGGCCCCGAGGCGACTTGCAAAAACGGATCCCCCTATTCCAAATCCTCGTTAGTTAACATCACTTTCTGAATCTTGGTTCGATGAAGTACCTTGCGTAGACATGCCGTTCGGCCTAGAGGCCGCCGCAGCACTCTTCGCGCGCCTCTTTTGTCTTCTTCTCTCCTTCTCCTCCCGACGCTTCTTGGAACGGCGTTGCTCGTGCTCTTCGGGCTCCGACGCAGCGCCCGTGCCCTCAAATAAATAGCTCGTCAAGTCCTGACTTGAGGCGACGGCGTACGGGTCTCTCATACGCTGCATTTCTTCCTCAGTGACCGGCGTAGCCGGCAACGGCTTCAAGACTTCTTCGCGGGGGCGCTTAAACGGGCGAACGCGGTCTCCGAACTTGCGGATGGTCTCGTCGGAGATGCGAAGAGGAGGGGGGGAGTTGGAGTTGGCCTCGTCGGGAAGCGTTTCCGCCACCTCACGCTCTGGGTAGATGTGCTCGGCGGGATCAACCTCCTCGAATCCGTTGCGGACGATTGCCTCCCAGTCATCCGGGTATTGTTCGGCAAGCGTGAGGTCCAGATCTTCCCCTTCGGAGTCGTAGTCGTCTGTGTCCGCGTCTCCTTCCCCATTTGCATCGTCTCCGCGAGTCTTCTTGAACATGTCTTTCTTCTTCAGGCGCGCAGGGACCGTGCCGTCAAGAATCACGTTATCTTCCCAGTGATGAATCGTAAAGTCGATCCCGGTGAGATATGCCAGTCTCTGGACAAAAGAGACGCATTTTCCAGGCTTATGAGGGACTCCACACGGCTCACGTGTAAGGTGAATCTCAAAGCGAGGCGCCAGACCGTTCTTTCGAAGACAGCTTTTGAGGTCCTTGAGGTCTGTCATGGTGACGCGCTTGATCTTCCGGTCGCCGAAGACATGCAGCTGTAGCATAGTATATATCGCATACGCCGACAACTTCTTCTCTGTGTGGCCGGCAGCCCAGTTGCCGACATCGTCCTCGGTAGGCATCGTGCTGTGCCCATCGTAGGGCGAGCCCATCTTGAGGCCCAGCAGCTCCGCAAGATGTTTGACGCGCTTAATCCATCTCGGGTGGTGGACAATAAAGTTTTGATCCTCCGGCCGAGCTAGGTCAAACGTATTGCCAGACAGCGCCAGCTTCAGCACCTGAAGATCGCCGTGTATGTCTCGGTTAGCCAGAAAGGCGCAAGTCTTCAAGCTAAACAGGTGCTTGACTCGGTGAAACGATCTCTCCGGAGATGTGTATTCTGCGACTCCGACGGACTGCAAAACTTTGAAAGAAAGTCCGGCTTGGCGGTAGAGATAAAGGTCGTCAATGACTTCCCAGACGGCATTCTCCATGCCGGCCTCCACTGCGTCGGGGCGCAGCTCCCCGTCGCCGACCTGGATCATCGCATCGAATCTGGCGTTGCCTCCTTCCATTCTCTTGAAGAAAAAGATTTTCTCTTGCGGTTTCTCGATGGGAATGATAGGGAGGTTGTCGAAAATGACGGGCTCGTCAGCTTCCTCTGTCTTGATGATGGGAGCATCAAGCTCCATCGGGTCGACCTGCTGAAGTTCGGGCTGGTCGTCCATCTTGACCGATTGGATTGGTAATTCGAAAAATGGGAAATGACTGAGTTGCTGTGATTTGAGGTTCGCTGAGGTTTGCGGAGACAAGAGGTGGTGGTTCGAAGCAGAAAGTTGGCAACGGAAGGAAAGAGCCGCCGGCACGAGAGACAGCCCAGAGGATTTTGAGGATCTCAACGATCTCGGTGAGGGAAGGAGCGCGGATATCAGGATGGCGTGGACGAAAGAGGGAGAGCAGCGAAGGGTGGTGACGACTTCGAACTTGAGTAGGTAGGGCTCGAACGTGTGAAGTACGGGAAAGATAAAAAATAATAACAGGGAACAGGAAGCTGGTTTCCCGGAGAGGATACCTCGAGATGTGATGGGGAAAGAGATCGAAGTCGTGGCGACGTTGCTGAGAGGAAAGCAGTCGTCTGGGTTGCAGAACGGGCTCGATCTAGAAAGGAAGTCGCGGCGATGTTGAGTTGAGGAAGAAGTCCCAAAGAAAAAAAGAAAAAGGCGTCTGTCGGTTAAGTAGAATACCCTTAAGTAGCGTTGAGGTTGGTTAATCGAAAGGAGGGTGTGGGTGGGAGGAAGACGTCGAGGTACTGTCGCTGAGCAGAAGCAGGAAACCCCCCATTCAACCAGGAAGTCGCGCCTTGGGAAGGTGAGGCAGAAGGAAGCAAAGAACGAGAGCCGACAGGGCGTCCGTCAGGCTTAATCAGGCTGGCGTAATGCGTCGTTCTTTGATCGAAGGTTGACTGGGTCAAGGAGAGAGTGTGAGAGAGTGTGAGAGAGACGAGGCGGGGGTGGAGGAAGTATCGCGGGAGGAACTCAGATATCGAGATCGCAGGAAGGGCAAGTTCAAACAGGAAGTCGCAACCTGCGAAGATGAGGTAGAGGTAGTGGAATTGTGAGAGTTCAGAGAGCGCCCGCCGGGCACAAGTAGGCTGGTATGATGACCGAACCGAGAGGAGATTGCGGGAAAGAAGAGGGTCGAGGCCAAGGTGCTGTCGCCGAGAGATCAGGACTTCCGAGATCGCAGGAAGGACCGACTCCAATAGGAAGTCGCGATTTGCCTCGGAGAGTTCCAGAGTTGGTGATGCAGACGTACAGATGGTGCGTGTGAGAGCGGTCGGTCGGTAGCAAGTGGCCTCGCAGTGTCTTGGTGGGGTTGATTGGATCGACCTCCCAGCGTCGAAGGCGGCTTCAATTATGGCGAGTCGGGGCAAGAAGGAACCAGGAAGGTACGATGAGATGGAGATCCGATGAGAACGGATACCTCTCGAGACCTGCTTTTCAGTCAAAGTCAACGAAGCTGACCTACGTTCGACGGAACGGTCCACGACTCAGGCGTCCGCCTCGAACTTAGTTAGCATGATGCAGGGCTCTCCAGAATCGATAAAACACTACATGGACCACAATGACGGCAATCAGCAGATGGCGGACGCCGCGACAACATGCCCTCACTCGCCGACAGCACGAACAGGCCCGTATCGTGAGAAGGAACGGAAGCAACATTGCCCACAAGCCATCACTCGCATCAAGCACCACAAGACAAGAACAACAACACACCCGGAAGACAGAACACGATGGGGTGAGAGAACGGGCAAGCGGGGGGACTTGAATTTGGGATATCCGGAAGGAAAGGCATTTTCCAACCAAAAAAGAATAAGTCATTACTCTCTTCTCAATCGTGAAAAAAACCGCATGGATCCGATTTTCAGACGCCTAAAACCCCCAGTGAAATTGCCCATTTTTGATTGTCCGTAAGCCATGAACCTTGGCCCAAATAGCCCTCGCCCTTGTTTTTATTGCGACAGTACTTCGTCTAGGGGAATAATCTACTCGTCATCCTCCTCGTCCTCCTCAGCCTCGGCGGTGGTCTGGGCGATACCTTGAAGCAAGTCAGTAAACCGAGCCACGGTGCATTAGTCAAGAGAAGTAGAAGACGTACGGTCCAAGTCACGCTGGCCGGACTGGGTGATGCGGCGGCCACCCTTCTCCTCGTCCTGCTCAAGGACGCCAATCTTCTCGAGGGCCTGGCAGATCTTGCGGTCGACGGAGCCGGAGGCGTCGACGTGGTGGCTGGGGCGGACGCCGCGGTTCTTGGCGGAGCCGTGGACCTTGCGGAGGCGGCCGACACCGACGGTCTTGCGGAGGTAGATGTGGCGGGCGACGGAGGCGGCGCGCACGTAGAACCAGTCAATGTCCTGGGGAGGGAGCTCCTTGGCGGGACCGGTCTTGACGATGTCGACCCAACCTGTTGTGCGGCGACAGAAATGTGGTTAGCCAGCTGTCATTATTCGTGTACCCATGCACACAACCAGTGTCATGGATGAGACGGAGAAGAGGAACATACCGGGAATGGGCAGCTTGCCCTGACGCTTCAGGAACGCAGCGTAGGCGTTGATGAACTTTTGCGCCTGTCGCGGGAGAAAAAGGACCAATTAGCAATGATTCCGTCATCAGAAGTCTTTCGACTCCCTCACGCCTGCTCCATTATTCCTCTCATGTGTTGTGGTTGGCCGTCTTCCCCCTTCGTTCCCGTGATGCGCAAATTCCTCGCCGCGCAACTACCCCTTCAAACGACTAAGTCTTCCTCCCAACCATCACTCCATCGAACATGCCCTCCCTCGTGGTCAGCGTCTCCGCGACACCCCGAAGGCGACATGACGAGGGGGAGATCAGGATCAGGTCGGAAAGCCCATTTGTCGTACTCAGCACCTTTTCAGATGCGGGACGGTCGGAAGGTAGTAGCAGTCGTGCGCGGCGTCATCGAAACACACACATCTCGGTCGGAAGGATGGGAAAACGGTCGTCTTTTTTCGAGGTTCGAATTTGCTCGGGCATGCTTTCAAGGGTAGCGGTTGGAACCTACATCGACATCGCGGACAGAGACACCACCGGCCATTTTTGCGGTATTGATTGGGATGGGTTGGAGGGGGAGGGACTGGTACGGCGCTGGGCGTTTGGAAAAAAAAGTTGGGCGATGAAGTCGGTCGGATCAACAAGCTGGATTTCGCGATCACGGAAAAAAAAGTTTTGGTGGTTTGGAAAAATGCGATTCGCGGGGGCAGGGTTGAGAAGCCCTCTTGGTCCGTGCATGACATCACGTGGACCGAGCGATCTGTAGTGGATTAGGTAAGTTGGCATGCGCTAACCTCAATCGGATGCGGCTTCGAGGTGGGGTAGGTTCTGTGGCTTCGGGACTGGCGTGAGAGATCGAAGGTTCATGTCGTCGAGGCCAGAGACATGAATTTGACGCTGAGAGCCTTCTCACTAATGCTGCCATCATTGCATGCTACTCTTGCATAGTTTAGATCTGGATGGGCACCTTCGATGCAACTTCTCATTCAAAGCTCAGCTTGTCACTTACGGCATCATCAGTGGCAATATTTGAACGGATGCATCGACTCTCGAATCAATAATCATTATTACGTGCCCTGAAGGCAGGATGCAGAACTCCTGCCCATGCAAAAAATCCAAAAATGCCTACGACGGGAATCCCTCAAACCATACAGCAGAGCAGGCTCACAAGACCCAGGTATCATTCTCAATCCCAATCCCATACATATCCCATGTCCCATATCTATCCATTTTCAACGTCTAGTTCAGTTCAGTCCAGTGCAACGGCTTCCGCGACCAATTATGCTCCTAAGCCCAGTTGGCCAGGATGGCCATCACGCAGGCGCCGAGGGCAACGCAGCCGAAAGCAAAGAGCTGGATCTTGAGCGGAGAGTTGCGCATCTGAGGGTTGAACATGAACTCATGCGCCAGAAGCTCGACAAGACCCGTGTACATGAGGATTCCGGCGCTGATAGAGTCGAAGATTCCGTTAACGAGAGTCTGCGTCTCGGCGCTGCTGGGCCTGGCGGCAAGACCGACGGCGATGGCAACGGGGGTTGAGAGTCCGTACAAACAGGCGAGGATGTGCGGCCACCACTTTCCATGCGAGGGCCATTCGGCGACAGCGAGACGGGAGCCGAGACCGAGACCCTCGAAAAACTGGTGGAAGGTCAAGACGATGAGGAGGACGACGAGCTCATCGCTGGTGGCGAGGACGAGACCGATGAAAATGGAGTGGAACACAACACCGAACTCGAGGATGAAGATAGCCGTGAGCTGACCGGTGAGACCGGAGTGGCTGTCTCCCTCAACGTGGTCGCGGGCGTGGCCGAGGTGGTCGCGTCCGCCGGGAGGGTAGCTGACGTCGTCCGGAAGTCCGGGCACCTTTCTGGGGTCGACGAAGCCGTTGCCTCTCTCAGCGTCGCCGTTGTCGTGGGGGCAAACCTCGCTGGCGCTACCGTCGGTGGCTTGGTCCTTGGACTTGACAACGGCAGCACCAGTGCCGTTCATCTCGTGGTCGTGGCTGTGGGAGAAGGCGCTGCCGTTGGTCATGTTGGAGGCAACCATCTCAATCAGGAACATGACCATGACGGTCATCAGGCCGATGGCGAAGGCCCAGTCGTAGGATCCGAGCCTGGGAGCCAAGCACTCGTTGTGAAGAGCCTCGACACCGGGGGAGAGCAAGTGCATCCACGCAGTGGCGATGATGACACCGGTACCGACATACTTGAAGATGAAGAAGGTCATCTTAGGGACGTGCATCCTGGTGGTCCTGGCGAGGAAGATGGGCAGGAAGCCGCCGAGAAGCGAAGCGACGAGAATGACGAAGATGGAGGCGATGCGCAGAGGCATGTTGCTCACGTCGACGGCGGCAGCGCCGCAGGCGTTGATTGTTTCATCCGTAGTACCAGAGCCAGCGTCCTGACGGGCGGCGAGAAGCCTCGCCGCAGAAATCTGAAGAGGGTTCATGATGATTGTTGTTGGAGGTGAGTGCTGTGAAGCAGCAAGGGTGGCAAGCGTCTTCTTTTATGATTCTGTTGTTCGAACAGATAGAAACACTTGCGGCGATGGCGGCTCGAAGGTCACACACGTTCCAGCCTTGAAGTTGTGCGTTCCCGAGGGAATGGATCAAGTGCCGGCAGGCTGCGTGTGGCTTTGTGGTGACACAGAGGTCGCTGAACTTGTCAGGAGCTGGTTTGCGGGGGTGAGAAGCAGCAAGGGACGAAGAAGATCGTGCTCGGTGATGGATCCTCGCGTGTCTTGGCTTGCGGCTTGCAGCTTGGCGTCTTGGTAGAGGGGAGACGATGAGGCTCCGAGGCGGATCTGGGCAGTATATAAAATGCGCCGCGAGCAAGGGGGTCCTCCTCGCAAAAGGTTGAAGAAGTGCGTGTTCGAGGTTTTTCCTGGGCGGGGTGGGCGAAAGATGAAGAGGGTGGTGCGGCGCCGGTGGTGGGAAAAGAGATGTCGAGAACCCGGATGGTCGTCGGTCGCGGGGGTTCGTCGGTTTAGATGGACGTGAGAGGACGGACACACCCCCCCGCTAATGGCAATGGACTCGACGAGGGAAACGGGAGAACCACAAAAAGGTCGGGAATCCCGGCACCCTGCAGGACAGGAGCAGGATCTTATTATGTCGTCTTGTCCGGTTATTTCTTGTGGTCCTCTTGTTGGAGGGGGCGCGCGAGACGGACGAGACGCAGACGACGTCAAGGTGCACGCAGCCGAGGCGTTTCTGTGTGTCCCGGGTAGAGTGGACAAAGTTAAGACGATGCAGACAACTGGAGCCGTTCTGGGGGGAAGGACGAGCCGAAGTTGCTTTTTTACAGTTTGGAGATATTTCCTGAAATGATCAAGAATAAAGAATCGTCTCAAGATAGAGTTTCAAAGGTTGGGATGTCGTTGCTCGTGGTCGGGAAAAAAGGGCAGAGAGAGAGCAGAGCAGAGGAAAGGGTGCAGGGAGCTGAGCTGTTGACCATGGCAGACGGCAGCGCTGCTGCCATGCGCGCAAAATCGTACGCAAAAGTGAGGACCTTGATGGCCCGACGTTGGAAGGTCCACTTTAGCAGCTGGGTCGTTACCTCACAGGCGCGCTTCCCTTATCAGCAGAGAAGCGAAGCGCAGCGCAGCGCACGCAGCGCAACGCATGGAACAGGACCAAGACACTGTTCGAGACACCGCTCCCTGCAGCGCATGCCCGAAAACAGCAGGACATTGTTTATTTTTCCTGGTTGATGCTCTCTAAATTACATCCTCGGCCCTATCACCACATTCAGTAGAAAAACAGGGGAAACAGAACCATGAGATAAACTCTCTTTTCATCAGCGCATCCCTCAGCTTCTTCGTCCCCTCAAAAACTGGGCAACACGGTTCAAGTCTCCACGAGTCCCAGCAGCAGCTGCGCAGCTGTGCAGCACCCGTGTGGTAAGGTAGGAGCGTCAGCTATGAAACTGGCTCCATCCCTGCTCCAAGGCGCTAGCTCCGCCGCGCCCGCTCCACCGTCCGTCGCCATTCAGATTTTTCGAACCAGAATATGCCCGCTCTGATTGGCCCGAGAGCTTGGCCATCAAGGTTCTCCGCACTAGCTTAACCATCAAGGTCCTCACTCTACTCATTATTTCCCGCGCAAGGTGTGTGTCAGTCATCTGTGTGCCCGGGTCACTCGCCCGACGACGGACGACCTACCTCTCCCCATGACTTCACACTCTGACTGGTGGTGTCTCTGCTGATTGCGACTTGACGCTGCTACTGACTGGCTGCATGAAGGATAGAGCTGAGATGGCGGCGCACTGGATATCAAGTGCGTTTGTGTCGGTCACTCCGCGGACTTGTAGTAGTATTACGGGATGCTAGTTGAAGTACTTTCTTGATCATTGCGATGGACGATTCAGGAGCTGCAGTGCTTTTGACTCGACGCGGGTCTACATTATCTATACACACAAAAGTCATTCGCCCAGTTTGGCAAATGTTCCTTGAAGCTTGTCAGACCAGGTACATGGTACTGCCGGACTGTTGAAGCAAGCAGTCTTAGCAGTCCAAGACCACCGTCCACAACCATGTCAAGCATGCAGCACCCAATGCACGCAATTACCCCCAACAGTGCCCAAGCCCTCTCTTTCCTGAACCAACAAGCCATCTTCAAGTCGTAGGACCAACTCATCGCCAAGGAAGCTTGACACTCAGCTACATCAACGCACCAAGCTTTAGCCAAGCCGGCCGTCTGCTCCACTGAAAAGCCTCCGTGCATGGCTTGGCTGAGAAAATGGGAGGAAGAATCTCGAGAAATGAAGCCTCCATATTGCTGCACAAACCGTATGGAGACTCTGCTGATGAGGAACTTTTGACCCTGGTCTCTGGGCGTAGCCAGCCAACCAACCATACGCACACCCCCTGACCGCGAGGAACGGCGTGGGCGACGTCGTCGTATCCCTTTCCATTCCAGTTCATGCAACCACAATATTTTTCTCCCGCGCGCCGCCTGCCGCAGCGGCGTCACCTCGGTTTGCGCCCTACAGACCCAGTCCCGCAACGTCGGATCCTGGCAGCAAAAGGCAATAGCATTCTGCAGACTTCAGCCGTGCCACCCAAATGAGGATACCACGCTTCATACTACTGGATTGGTAGACCGAGCCATGTCTGGGAATGAGACCGCTGCGTCGGAGCTTATGTCGTATCGGGCAATATTCCTCTCTCGTCGTCGCATTTCATCAGTCCAACAACGTGGCAGAGTAAGTGGGCGCCGCACTCATGATGAAAACTGGATTTCCACGCCCAGGGTCCTGAACGGCGAGTCCAGCTTGCGCAGGTCAATCGCGCTGCCGAGGCTGAACAGCAGCGACTTCACCCTGCCCTCCCACAGCACCCCAATCTTCATGTGCTGGTCGATCCGCGCCTTGATGACGCTGGTGTACTCGTCGTCCACGGCACCCGCACCCGGTGCCGCTCCCGGCATCGTCGTCGTCGTCCCATCATCCACCGCCGCAGCATCGTCCAATCTCCACTCCATCTTCGCCTGAAAGCTGCGTTCCCTCGGCTTCTCCTTCCGCTTCTCCTCCACCACGAGTTTCGGCTTCACCTCGGGCGCCGCTGGCGGGTCGTCCAGCCGCCACTCCATCTTCGCCTGAAAACTGCGCTCCTTCTTGAGGAAATTTTCCGCCGACAGAGCGGGATGCTGCTGCTGCTGCTGCTGGTCGAGGTCGCTCCGCAGCAGGTTCTTGCGCCACAGCTCCATGCCCACGGACCAGTCGCTCTCGTAGCTGTACACGTTAAAGTCCATCCTTGTCGCGAGGCTGCAGTGCCGGCCCGCGACGACGGCGTAGCTCGCGCTGATGTTGCCCATGAGCGGGTTCAGCGTCAGCGTCGCCGTGAGCGGCGTCCCGCGGTGCTCCGGCAGCGTCGCGAAGCGCCCGCCGAGGCTGACGCCGCCCGACTTGTTCAGCGTGCCGTAGTAGATCTCCCCACCGGCGCTGAAACGGCCGTAGATGCGCTCCTTGGCATCCTCGGCCCCCGGCTTGCCGTTCGCCCCCGTAGGCCGTGTCGTCGGCGTCGGCGGCGGCGGCGGTGGTATGCCCTCCGCGTCCCCGCCAAAGTTGTACACGCCCCTGAACCCCAGCAGCCCGCCGTCAGAAGAGGCTAGACCTTCCACCGCGTACCGCCCGACGTCGTACTGCGCCAGGCCCAGCAGCGTGCCGCCGTTGCGCAGGTTCTTGCTCGAGACGGCGCTGAGCTGGAGCTGCAGCGCGGGGGACACGCGCTTGACGACGAGGGCCTCGAGGAGCGACTCGGGCAGGTAGAGGCGGCCGTAGAGCAACGACGCAGCGGCGGGGCTGAGGAGCGGGTATGGCGTCGCTGCGGGCAGTCGTCGGGGGAGGTCGGCGAGCGGGCGGTAGGAGCGGAGGAGCGCCGGCAGGGGGACCGCGTCGGACTGCGGGGTGAGGCTCGCGCGGAGAGGCACGGAGGAGTAGAGGTAGGAGATGGAGCCGTCGACGACGCCCACGGAGCCGAGCTGGTACGAGGTCGCGTAGTGGGGGGTTGCGAGGGACGAGAGGGTGAGGCGGAGGCCCTGCGGTGTCGGGAAGTTGAGGAGAGCTGCTCAAGTCAGCCTGGTTGAACCCAAAAACAGCGGCGGCGGGCACGGTGGCGGGGAAGACGCACCATCTGCGGTCGAGTTGAGCGACGAGTAGGAGTTGTCGCGGTTCCAGCCGGTAGCCTCGTAGAAGGCACCCTGGACGTAGTTCATGAACTCGCGCATGGTGGGCGGATGTGCCGTGTTGCTTCGCGGAGCAACGTGCTCTTTGGTACTATTGCGTCTGTGACATTTGCTGTGTTGCGTGGGTGAAATGCGAGGATTGAGATACCAAAAAGCTGGAAGGCTGTGATGGTTTGACTTTGCCAATTGCAGTGTTGTCATGGGTGGGGCTGGCTTGTGACGGCATTGGCAGATTATGTAATCCACGTCGCCGACGAATGCCGCCTCTTGAGCCTTGAATAGTTGAAGTCGTTTAGCAATGAATTGGATATTTTGCTGACCACAACTGTCTGATTCATATGAAACCATATCTGAATGAGTTTCATGTGTTTTCTTTTGTATTCATATAAATTTTGGTCATTTTCATTCATGCTTCAGTGTGGTATGATTTTAGACACTCAATTATTTTCCAAACGCAATTCAAGCAACATAGAGTGCTTCTATGAAAATTATGAACGTTAAGTTGAAGATTCAACCAACAACTGAGGATATGGAGCGTTTGTGAAACTGATTTAGACACATTCCTCAAGAGTCATATCATGGAATACTTATTGCACTGCTTCCGATAAGACCAAAGCGGCCAACGACGCTCACAGCCATGTTGCCAGCATGCAACCCCAAAACTCATATGAGCCCAACAAATATAATGTCAAAGTCGTGCTGTATTCCGACAATTATTGACTACTCAATGCTAATCTAATATGCTCTAACCACAAAGAAAATCCGAAGAGAAGGGCTTTAAATAAATGCTGCTTTTTTCTTTTGTTTCATCAAAGAGGTGGGGGATATCACCAAACCACCCTCCTAGGTTCCTCGCTCCACTCCGCCTCGCCCTCGCGCCTCACCCACAACTCGTTATACCTCTGCCCGGTGTCGTCCCGGTAGCACTCGGACCACACCTTGCCCGATATCCGCGCGTGGCGCGGCACGTCGCCCTCGCTGCGCACAACCACCTCCTCCGCCGCCTCCGCCTCCGACGCCGCCGAAGCCGAAGCCTCCCGCAGCGCGCCCTCCTCGATCTTGACAATCTCCTCCGCGAGCGCCGCGCACGCGAGGCTGTCGTACACGGCCTCGCGGCGCGGCCACCGCTTCAGCAGCGCGATGGCCCGCCGGCGGATGTCCGGGTTGCGGCACTTGACGGCCGTGTGGTACAGGCACGAGATGGCGCCCATGTCGACCGAGAATCTCCACTGCGGGATCTCCGTCGTCTCGATCAGCCGCTCCGCGAGCCCGATCTGGTCCTCGAACTGCGGCACCATCGTGTCGTAGAAGTTCTCGCCCTCGGTGATGTTGTTCTCGCCGAGGAAGAGCAGCGTCGCGCCAATGTGCCACAACCTCAAAATGTCGGCGCGCGGGTCCGCCGACTCGTCGGGGTGCCGCGCGAGGTACTCGTTCAGCGCGTCCTCCCAGCGCCGCAGCGAGCCGAGCGGGTCCTTCTGCATCGTCGTCGTGTCGCCGTAGAAGTCCGTCGTGTAGTACGTGATGAACTCGGGGAAGATGTACGCGAGCAGCAGCACCAGCCCGTCGCGCGCCTCGGTCAGCGTCGCGAAGGGGCCGAAGTGCCCGTCCTCGGCGGAGACGACCTGCACGGGGATGGTCGGCGGCGAGGGCAGCGAGCGCGTGTGCAGCGCCATGGTGATGAAGATGGGCTTGAGGGCCTTCTGGATGAAGCGGCCCTCGGGGGAGTCGACGGGGGTCATGGAGGCGCGCTCGGCGGGGGCGAGCGGGGCGGTGTCGGAGAGCCACATGGCCATGGTGTTGAGGCTGGTCTGCAGGTGGATGTTGGCGTCGGCCTCGGTGCCGCGCAGCCAGTCGAAGGCGATGCACAGCGCGGCGCAGGTGAGGGTGACGTGCAGGTCGGTCCACTGGCGGGCGTGGATGTGGCGCTTGAAGAGGTGCAGGGCCTTGGTGTACTCCTCGTCGGCGCGGCGGCACAGCATGACGGCGTCCGGGTCGGGCTGCTTGGCGACGACGTCGTTGCGGTAGCCCTCGTGGCGGGCGCCGAGGGCGACGAGGATCTGCGCGACGCACGGCTCGGCGTGGGCGAGCTGCAGGACGGTGACGGCCCAGAAGTCGTTGTCGAAGTAGCCGGCGAACTGCCGCGCGGACTCGGTCTGGAAGTACTTGAAGGCGCGCTCCGTCTTCTGGGTGAGCTTGACGGCGGCGGTGGTGAGGGCCGGGCGCAGGGCGACGGTGAGGTGCTGCTCGGCCGCCGGTCGCAGGGGGACGTTTGCTGCCGCTGCGCCGGCGCCGCCGCGGCGAGGCGGGTCGGGCCACGTGCAGCCGGATTGGTGTCTGATGCAGTTGTTGCACTTTGGCTTGGTCTCGTCACATTTCACACGCCTCGTGCTGTTGGTCGCGAGAACGTCACAAAGTCAGCCTTTGCCCTTGCTGAAGTGCCTGCGCGCTCCACATCTTTCTCTCCTCTCTCTCTTTCTGTCATTCTCACACACGTGTCGCGTTGCCCGACATTCCCGCTCGTCGCAACTCAGAAACACACGAAAAAGTGATGAAAATCCAGGGGGGTTGCAGCCGCAGCGGGCCTGTCGGGGGAAAACACCACAGAGAAATGAGAGAAAGAAGAAAAAAAAGGGTACACGGCGCGTGCGCGTGGGCGGGCGCGATGTGGCGACTCGACAGAAAGGAGCTTACCGGCAGGTCAAGCAGCCCTCTCGAGAGCGCGGGGTGGACTTCCTCTTCCTCGGGGGCGGCTTCTGCTGCAGCGATGCGGCGGCATCACGGCCGGTGGTGGTGATGGTGATGGTGGTGGTGGACGACGCGGGGGGTTGGCTGTTGGCCGTGCGCGCGCGCAGGAGGGGGGGGACCGTGCAGTGAAACATGAAAACCCACAGGGACTACCATAGATAGAGATCTCGCACCACCTAGGTATGCACGCAGCTAGATCTGTCTCTCAGTCTCCCCTCTTCCAGCTAGATTGTGAGAAAGGATCGAGGAGGGGGCCGGGCGAGATGTGACAGGAGCACCGCCGCTCCACTAATGACGCGGGAGAAAAGAAAAGAAAAGAGGAAAGGGGAATTCTTGTTTAAATTGTCAAGGGGGAGAGGTTGGTTGCGAGCGGCGGGCGACTAAGGTAGTAGGCGAGACCCTTCGAAGGCGTGGGAAGGGGGGGGAACGGGCAGTTTTGGGGGTTTGAGCCTTTGAGGAGGGGGGCTTGGGGGGCTTGAGGGGGGAAACGAGAGCCCGGATTGCGGATGACCCCGGGCTGCCGGCCAAGCCATCCCCCGGCCCCGCACTCCGTCCCATGCGGACCAATTAACCGCGCCCGCCGCCATCGACGCGGCCCACAGTCGCCTGAGGCGGACAGGGCTGTCATTGGCCCTTTGCCCGCCAGATGCGCCAGTTTTTGCAGCGCTCGGCCACCGACTGCTCATGACAATTTCCCCTTATTGAGACTCTTTTTGCAGAGACTGCGAAAGATATCGCGCAGCGGGCGGCCCGCTTGAGTCCTGTGCTACTGCACGGGTCTGTCTGTTGGTTCTTATCGTGTGTGTGTCACTTGTCAGTTGTCGCGCAGCAAACAACAGATGCAGTGTTTCGATCTCGGGAGGGTGGGGGCCAGCCTACGCCACCTTAGTGTACCTAGGTAGTGTGCGTCTGCGGCGTCGACTGGAGACCGACCTGTCAGGCTACGTATTACCTAACCCCGCGATGCAAGCTTCGTGGGGTCCTTTTCGTGAGATTGTTGACACGGAAACCAGCCAACACTCGCAATTCTCCAGCAATGATAATGACTTTTCCGGAAACACGTGCTGCGTTCGATTTGGACTCGCAACTGTGGTTCTGTACGCTTTGGGTAAGTGATCGAGTCGTTCAAGTCTCTGAACGGCAACTCGGCGGGGCCGTTGATATGCTTGCTCGGAAATCGGGGCGGATCTCCAGAGCCCTACCAGACAAGCGATGGACTCTTCACGCACGATTCAGGAGACGTTACATGAATCAGCTATGGATCGTGTTTGAATCGCGAAAGCCTCGTACATTATTGGCTCAAGAATTGCAACTACATGGCATGATATTGTCAAGTAACACAAAAGAGACCTACCGATCTAGGGTTCAAATGCAAGGGAAATGAGTTGACAAAAGAACATTCTGAGAGAAAAAAAGTCTCTAGCACGTCCCTCAAGCAATCCTACTCCTTCTCACCGCCCTCCGCCGCAAAGTCCAACGAGTCAACATCCAACTCCTCCTTCCTCCTCCGAAACATAATCACCGTCTTCGGGTTGATCTGCCTCGCGACCCCCACCACGAACGGGTCCGCGGTGTTCCCGGGCGCCAGCTTCCAGTCGTACTTGAGCAGCAGATGGCACAGCGCCACCTTGACCTCGTTCGACGCGAAGAACCGCCCCGGGCACGCGTGCTGCCCGTGGCCGAACGCCAGGTGCTCGGGGCTCGTCGTCACCAGCTGCGCCTTGTGCATCTTGCCGGGCTCCTCGCGCATGCGCCGGAACCGGTAGATGTCGTACGTGTCCACGTCCTCGCCGTGGACTTTGGGGTCCTTCATTGCGGACGCGTCGACGACCACGCGCTCGCCGCGGCGGATCGTGATGCCTTCGTCGAGGGTGATGTCCTTGGTTGCGAGGCGGCGCATTTGGACTAAATCACTGCTGTCAGTCTTCGTGTTCGAGACGCCTGAGGCGGAAGCAGCTTACACATAGAGTTCGGCTTCATCCGCTGCGTCTCCTTCAGCGCACTGTCCATCAGCTTCATGTTATACAGCGCCGTCTTCCTCCACCCCTCCGCCTTCAACACCTGCACAACCTCCTCGCGCAACGGCGTGATCAGCTCAGGCTGGTTCGCAAGGAACAACATCGTCTGCGCCAGCAAATCCGTGGTCGTGTGAATGGCGGCAAAGCTCAATGTAAGCTGAAAGACGGCCGCGTCGTACGCCTGCCCCTTGCACTCCATCTCCGCCCACTCGATGGCGTCGTTGTAGCTCGGCACCTCCTCCCCCTTGGCCGCGGCCTCCCGCTTAGCGGCGCGCCGCTGGTCGATCACGGTGCTGATGAGCGCGCGCGCCTCGGCCAGGTACTGCCGCACGAGGCGGCAGTCCGGGAGGAACCAGTGCAGCAGGGGGCGCAGGGGCCGGGGCACGAAGGTGAGCTTCATCGCGGCCATGAAGGAAATGACGGTGTAGTCCTTTGTGACGCGCAGCCAGTCCTCGTTGCGGCAGAGCTCGTCGCCGAGGAAGACGCGCGAGGAGAGGCGCGCGACGACGTCGAGGATTGCGTCCTTGGCGGGGACTGAGCGCCATTCTTCCGGGGAGTTGTTAGATCAAGAGTCGGGGAGGAAGAGAAGAGCTGCGGGTTGCGGTGAGGGGGACATACCCAGAGACTCGCCAAAGATATGGCTTGCTGCAAAGGCTGTTTCGAGAGAGAGCGGTTCGGTCACCGTGTCTGGAAGTCCGTCTAGTCAGCTTGAGTGCATGTTCAACCGTTGAAGTGCACTTACTGAGATACTTTGTAAGCTGCTTCCTCGCCACACTCTGCAGGATCTGGGAGTCGTGGTCAACGAAGCCGAAAGGCTCGAAGCCCGCAATTCCGTAATGGAAATCCTATGTAACATGCATTAGTCCACCCAATCTCTGGTAAGCAACCGACAAACAACAAGGCATGTTTCAAAACAGCCAGAGTAGGATACAAAGCAACCCGAGAAGCACGTACCGCTTTGATAAACGCCCCAAAGTTCAAGTCATCCTCGTTACGGATGCTATGAGCAAACCGCGGAGGCAACACCGTCAAATCGCCGTTCTCCGACAACACCCTAAACGGCTTGTCCGCAACCGAGGACTTCGCCTTGTCGAGGACGCTCATCCCCGTCTTCAAGAAGTCCATCCGTGCCAGCGGCCGGGGGCGGAGCCACGTCGGCGGATCGACGAAGGGGATGGCGTTGTCCCGTTTCGCCAGCTTGAAGGCGACGGATGTGACGAGGACCACGAGGAAGGCGGTGATGATGTAGCCGTGCGGTCGCAGCTCGAGGCCCAGTGGGAGGGCGGTGTCTGCCCACGAGGATGGATGGGCTACGGGCGATGAGGATGCCATCTTTGGATGTTTGATGGTGGTGTTGATACGAGGGAGATGCTGGATTTGATAAAGGTGGAAATATGCTGAATGGATTATGTGAGGGATGAGTAAGAAAAGCTTAGGTGTTTGAGAGGGGTTGTCTGCTTTTTTAAGGATGCTGAAGTCGACTTCTTTTCTTGTTGTCGTGCACAACCGTGATGGGCTTCATTCTCACGGAAGCCTTTCAATCCGAGATATGCTGTAAACGCTGCATTGACAGACGGATTTCGGGCAGCACAACTAATCGTGCCTTCTGTGGGTAGCATTGTTGACAGCGAGACCCTGTTTGTGATGAGCCACTCGCCAGCAGCTGTATCATGGTGCAGCGGCACCCCCCGCCCATGTTCGGATGACAGGCATTGACATGAGCAATGTCTTTGAGATGATTGGCTACGCCTCTCAGAGTCTACCAAATCAGGCATGTGGACGGTTCACCTGCCTTGGTGGAACGTGCATGCTCGCAGCTACGACATCCTCAGATGTCGTGGTTGAGGGCGAAGGATGAAGGGAGTGCGGCACCAAACCAACTGCCGGCGGGAGATCACCTACGACACTGCATAGTAGACTGCGTCATCCATCAAATCGATTGGATGCTTTGACTGAACAGTTATCACCGAATTGTGCAACACATGCAAATCCAATGGATTTCGGCTTTTCAACCGCGTCGGGTTTTCGCTCCTCATGCGTCGGATTTTCGTCGTGAAAATGTCGGGGTTTCAACCGCGAGGCATCGGGTTTTCAACACCATCCATTGGACTTCTTGCCACCCCCAACATCGGGATTCCGAAGTGCATTGAAGCACCGGTGTGGAGAGCATGCACAAACGAGGATCAACGTGCCAAGCCAAGGCAGATCTGAGGCGCTGCGCATCTCGTTATCGTATAAGATTTACGAGCCTGGATTCGCACAAAACGAGTCAGGCGTGGAAGTCAAAACCCCCCTATCCCTTCCGCACACATTCATCCAGCGTTGATGAACTTGTGGCTATGAAACTCAGCCTAGTGGAGAAACCTCCGCCTTGACGGTGAACAATGTCTCAACGCAACTTTTGGTGAACGCTGCCGTTGCTGCTATTGGTTGAGCAACGAGTAACCCCCGTCTACGGGACGGCAATTAAGATCATCCCGTAGTGCGGCAAGGAGCCGTCGGAAAGTTTGTCTTGACGTCGCGCACGGGGGAGGAGGGGATAAGTAATGGACGCGGTCATCAGTACTCTACATTCTACTTGCCATTGAAATTGCTACTATCTATCTTTTCTTCCGGAAAGTTACTGGAACGGGATACATTTTGGATTTGAAGGAAATTGAATTTGAAAGAGAGCAACTTGGTTTCCTCCGTGGAACCAGCGAGCTGGTGACTTCCGAATGGCGAAGTGCACAGAACATCCTCTCAACGTACCAAGTAAGTCATCCATCAATGAAATTGTCTCAATAGAGAGCACGCCTAACGATTTGCCTTCTAGTCGTCGAGCAGAAGCTCACGAGCGGCATCCGAGTCCACGGTCTGCTTCTATCCCTCTCAACTTCCGCAACCATCGTAGCATGCTGCCTCACAGCCTGGCAGGTTCTCCAACACGCCAGACACTACACCAAACCAAGCGAACAGAAACAGTAAGTTCCACCGGAATCTGCGTGAAACTCACAGTTGACCCTGCTCGTTCTTTCCAGAATCATCCGGATCCTGTTGATGGTCCCTATCTACACCATCGCCTGCACCCTCAGCATCGAATTCTACAAGCAGCACGTCTACCTCGCCAGCATCTACGAGTTCTACGAGTCCCTCGTCATCGCCGCCTTCTTCCTGCTGCTGTGCCAGCTCCTACATCCGGACCCCACTACGCTGCGGCGGGCGTTCTCTTTAGTCGAGCCGAAGCCGTGGATCCATCCGATACGCTTCCTGGTGGTCCACATCGGGCGTAGGAAAGATCGGAGTGTCGACGGGTTGAAGTGGTTCAACGTATGTTTTGAGATGTTGTCCATGGCGGGAGGCACAAGCTGACTTTGGCAAGACGATCTGGTTCTGCGTCTTTCAATTCTGTATCGTCAAGTTCCTCGGCGCGCTCGTCAAGTGCATTACCGAGGCCGCGGACGTGTACTGCGAAGAGTCGAGCAGCGCCAGCCATGCTAAGATTTGGGTACGCTGCCGTCACTCCCTGCGAAGAACATACCATGGAACTCAGTTGCTGATCTTGATGTATACATAGGTTATGGTCATTGAGATCCTGTCGCTGGTGACCGCAATGATGTGTCTGCTCCAATTCTACCAGCAGACCAAAAAGGAGCTTGAGGCTCACCAACCTCTGTTGAAGTTCCTGGCCATCAAGTTGGTGGTGTTTCTCTTTTACGTCCAGACCGTGAGTCAAACGCCTGCAAACAGCTCCGCACAGCCATTCTTAAAACGAATGTTACTGACGATCGTCGCAGTTCATCTTCAGCTTCCTAATGAAGGAAGACGGCCCAATCAAACCCACCGCAACAATCTCCTACCCCTCATGGGCCGTCGGAATCCCCAACACAATCCTCTGCTTCGAGATGGCAGCCGTGTCCATCTTGCACATCTTCGCATACCCCCACGAACCATACCGCTCCCGACCCGAGACGAAGGACGACTCCCCCAGCGACGGCAGCGCAGTACGGGATAACGACCAGCACCCCCTCCACCAAGTCCTGGTGACGCGCAGCCACGACGGCTGGGTCCGCCAGCACGACGACGCGGCCGGGGAGCATGTTTGGGACGGGACGCAAAGTGCCATAGAGACACGCGTCCCGGATGTCAGGTTCAAGTGGAAGGCGCTGGTTGACGCGCTCAACTTTGTCGATGTGGTGTTTGCCGTGGTGACTGCGTCGCGGTGGCTGGTGGCGGAGCGGCGGAAGGATGCGGCGCGGGCTTCGGCGGTGGAGGACGGGTGTGACTATCCGTACGGCGCTGGAGATATCAGGAGAAGAAAGACGAGTGACCTCTCGCAGGCGTTGGATAGAGTCCAGGCCCAGACATCTTCTACGCAACTGTGACGACAGCGTTCTCACGAATCGACAGTTGCAAGTCAGAGAACCTGAAACCAGAACTTGTCACAACAAACAACAGCCGCCAACTGACCGAAAAGAAGAAAACGCTTTTATTTTGAACCGTGTGACTAGAATCGAACTTTTCCCCTCCCGCCGCGGTGCCCTTCACGAGGCCGCCCACGCCGCGACCTTTTTGAAGATGAGCTCGCCGTCCTCCTTGCTGTCGTTCATCTGCGCAAAGTAGCGCTGCAGGTCCTCCTCCGTCGGCAGCGTCTGCCGGTAGTACGCCACGTCGTGGTCGAACAGCTGCCGCGCGAGCTCGCCCTGGATCTCCGGGTGGCCCTGCATGGAGAGCACGAGCCCCGAGTCGGCGAGGAGGATCTCGTTGTCCGGGGCCAGCGGCCTGAAGCCCGCGGGGACGTCCTTGACGAAGCGCTTGTGGAACTTTGTGATTTTCTGGAGGGGTGGCGGTGAGAGTTAGCGCGCTTGTGCGTGGAGGTGTGAAGAGTTGGGGATTACTTACGATGGAGGTCTTGCCGAAGAGGGCTTGTCCGTCTTGGTTGAGAGGGAGTTCTTCCACGCCGACCTGTCGTAGATAGGTTGTTAGACTCGAGTCCAAAAGTCACTGCCCATTTTGAACGTAGAGGATGTGAACGTACCCTGGGGAACTCGAAGCTGCCGATAGATCCAGACAAAGCTGTGGCAATCGCCTGGTGACCCCAGCACACTCCCATGAGCTTCGTCCTGGTGATGGGCTGCGTCGAGACGACCCCGCGGATCCACTCGAGCACGGCGTTGACCCAGGGCTCGTAGAGCGAGGGCGCCTGGCACAGGTTGCTCAGACCGCCGGTGATGATGATGAGGTCGTAGTTGGCGGGCTCTGGGAGGTCTCTGATGTCTGCCATGGGCTGGTAGGCGTCGACGAGGGCGTCGGGGACGTGGCGGCGGATGTTGTCGCGGAAGGACTGGACCATGCCCCTGTGCTTGGGCTCCTCGAGGTCGTACGCCTTGACGATGGCGACGCGTAGGGGAGTTGGCATGGAACCCATTGTGAAGATGGCTGGTGGAAGGGGGTGATCTTGGTGAGGGATTGTTGTGTAAGTGGTGTAAGTGGTTTGTAACAGCTTCAGCAGGCGATCCGAGACTAGACGAGAGGTTGAACCAAGAAAGAGAGACGAGCAGAGCCACGGTGACTGGAGAATGGTGGTGTGCAGGCGGCGTCTCTTATGCCACACGGACGAGGTGGGTCTCACGGTGGCAGATAAGCTAAGAGCTGTCTCCGCAACGCCGGAAAGGTGGCTCCGGCTAACATCGGGGCGTCCACATTATCTCCGGCAATCGGTCACTTGGGTTGAGGCTAGTCATGAGGCCCCCCCGGGAGCACCGTCCCCCTTGGAAATATTACTAATGAAATTAGAGCGTTGCGAGCGTTGTTGGCAGCCCGAAACCCCGTCCACCGCTCCGGGCGATTTCGGAGTGCGAGGGGGAGAGGCAGGTTGAGGGGAAAATGGATCGAGGCAGTCAGGACGACAGCCAACCGCCTGCTGCAACTTTCAAACGCGGATGTTTCCACGTGAATCCATGGTCATGCTGACCGTCTCTCGTCCCCTCTTGCGGACGTGGATCTCGACTGGTCGCCCCGGGGTTGGGCACCTCGCCTGGTGCACCCGTCAATCACGCCCTGCATAAAACTCACGCCTCCCCCCTGCTCCATCTCCCCCCCAAATAGCATCATCAGCAGCCATGCGAGCCAAACAGAATGTCAGCAAACGCGGTTATCTTATCTCTCGATATCAGATCCCGTCAGTGGTGGACCTGGGCAGCGTTTTCCCCAGACTTTGCTATACGTACCTTTAACACGGGCGCGGCTGGACCGCGAATCACAGCTCGCACTCCGATAAGGCTCGGCCGATGGCCCGTCCGAACTTCAGTATTGGGCGCAGGACCCGCCGGAAATGGCGGCCGCCGCGTGAGCGTGTAGGGTCTTATTTCCTGATCCGGAAGGGTTTGCCTGCGCGCCGCCCCGCTCCGAGCGCACTGAAGAGGCCGGGGGCGGGAGGGCGTCTGCCCACGTGTAAGTGCACCACCGGCCGATGTTGCCATTGCAAGTTGCCATCGCGAGAGAGAAATTCAAATAAAAACACCAGCTTACCCCTCCTCTTCGCGCTCGCAATCTCGAGGTGGCTTGCATCCGAGGGGACACAGGACTCCATCTGAGGTGCCTTCTCCGACTCAGGAGCACAGGGCGCTCGGATGGCCCCCTTGCGCCCACACAGTGCTGGCCGAAGCACCCCCGGACAACGTTTGGAGGCTTATTCTTGTTACCCCCATTTTACCTAAGGGATT
Source organism: Colletotrichum horii (assembly GCA_027406005.1). Classification (NCBI taxonomy): domain Eukaryota; kingdom Fungi; phylum Ascomycota; class Sordariomycetes; order Glomerellales; family Glomerellaceae; genus Colletotrichum; species Colletotrichum horii. The sequence goes on along the minus strand of JANVYB010000001.1, from coordinate 1,079,572 downwards.
CCAGCGCAGACAGCGAAAAAGCCGCCGACAGAGGCCACATGATGCTTCAAACCCGTCCACGACATCAGGACATGAGTTGCGTCCGCCGTGAGAAATTTTTTTTTCACTCCTCCTCACCGTCCTGCCGCATCATCCCTTTAATTTATGACTCTTCCGTGAGTTTCCGAACGATCCCCCAGCTCCATCCGCAGCACTGCCCCCAGCCAACTCAGCCAACTGGACGAAGCATACGACTCCATGTGTCTCCTCGGTGTTCTCTCCATGAGCCAGCCGTGGATGGAGTTTTGCTCCAACTCGCAAAGTCGTCGTCAGTTGAGAAACAATGACAAACCTCTCGACGACCGGGGTCCCGTCTGCGGACCCATGCACATGCTACCTTGCTGCAGAACCTGAAAGCTTCTTCCAAGCTTTTTCTTTTCTCTTCGGCAAGCCGTCTCAACACAAAACCTCTCTGCTGACCCCAACCACGTTGCATCGGTCCTTTTCGAAAACCCCCCCACATCCCCCGCAACCTCTTGCAGAGCCGCCCGTTATTGGATTTCCCGCAACGCGCAATTGCGGTCTGTTCAATTGGGTGAGCTGGGGGACAGAGTTGACCAGCCAATCACGTCTTCGCTTCCGTGTCTCAGTTGGAAGAGCGTTGGTCTCATAGCAATTGTCTATTACTCTGCCCCAGGTGGAGACATCCAAAGGTCGCAAGTTCGAGCCTTGCCGGGAGCACTGTGATTACTTTTTGATGTGCATCTTCGTCTGTTCACTTCCGAGGACGAAGCCAAGTCTAGTTGAAGAGCCCGATTGGATTAGTCAAGGCGACCGACTTGGGTTGGTGGGGCTTTCGTGGTTGACTCTTCTGGTTCAATTGAAATTGTGGCTCCTACGACGGGTGTTTCTGAGTCTTTGCAATAGATTCATTGACAATGATCGCGACACCGATATTTCACATACGCAGACTGAGGAAAACCCCCGATTGCACAGTGAACAGTGAGGAGTCCTTTTGCGGTTGGCTTGCACGTAGACCTTGACGCTTCAAGACTCCATTTTCGCTCACCGCGTCCGATCTTGCGTCTTCCATAACAATAGACAGATGGTCGTGGCAGACTTGAACACGTCGCTGGCCGTGGGACAAAATTTCTCCGTGCCGTAAATTCAATACCGACTACCGCTTTTCAACCTCGCCCGCTCCCATGCCCAAAAGCGTGGAAGTCGGGACAGGCCGCCAATCGCCGTGAAACCCTTTCTTCTCGACTGAGAATTCAACTACTATAAGAAGATGACAACCTAGGATCTTCGTCCTGATACCCACAACCGTCTCAGTAATAGCATCGCTCGCTCGCAATCAGCTGCGCACCTCACCCCTCACACTGATATAAATTCACATCTGGCATTGAGGATGATTGAAACGGAAAGGAACGTGTCTGTTACCCTCGATCTGAAACCAACATCTCATTGAATAACTATATCAGAGACCTCCTCTACATAACTGGAAGGAGTAAGAGCGTGACAGCTTCAAAGCAAGATTCTGTCTCGTTTCGATTCCATTCAAGTAAGGACTCAATCTCTTTCGATAAAGATAATGACACCTAGCGCTTGGAGAGCGAAGTCAAGACAAGAGAAAGACTTAACAAAGATCGGTGTTTTTAAGGGGACCCCGCGAGCGCTTCTATTAATTGAGCTCCAGGTACGAGCAAGCCTGCTCATTCAACATGATTAATTGAATTTATTGGGACGCCAACAAGCTTTCTTCTAAAATCATCTTCGGCAAAGCCTATTGAGGTCAGGTAGGCTGAACCTGAAGGATGGATGTGATCTACTTCTTGGGGTCATGAGACGTTGCTTTAATACATAACACAGCACATTGCAGATTCCTCTGAGTATGTGGTACGTGGTTTGCCCCATAAACGGTTATAATAGAGATGCAAGATCAGCTACGTTGAGGGGCCTCAGTTCTGAATCGTACAGAATGAGAAAATTCAGGCTTAAGGTTGAAAAAACTCGACTCCGTCGACTCCGGCCATCGGAACTGTCTCCTTCTCATGTGATCTGGGCCAATCTGCTTCACCACATGAAACCAAACACGCCTCTCACGTGGCAACATGGAGTTCAAGCGAAGGAGAGCTTGGCCTCCAATAGATTCCTTCAAGGATTTATGGACAGTGGGCTTAGGTTCGATTCAGTGACGCGTCCATCTGAATTAGAATCCAACTCTCTACCACCCATGCTGGCTTCCTATCGGTGCTCAAACTAAAAATAAGCGTTGACATAGCTAGCGCATGCCATTTACCGCTTTTCTGCGACTTTGGACTTGGAGGACGAAGAGCGATAGACGTCGGGACGTAACTGAATACTTGCAGTCTGCATCCGTTCTACTGTGTCGGACTTTGAAAGGCCGGCCAGTAGGACCGTGATACGATCCCATTAATCACAGCCGGCATTCGTACGTCGAACCGTCACGGACTCCAAATTGACCTCTCCAGATTACGACAACGACGACAACAACCAGCCCAACGCCGTCCGAAGTCGCCGACTGGCGGGCTTCGTACAATGCATCAAACCTCCTGAAACCATCCTTTGTACAGAGCCATCTATGATATGCGCTGTTTGGGAAACCATTGGAATTCCTGCAACATTGAGGTGCCATCTCTAGGGCGAAGAAGAATTGAATCGGAAGCAATTTTACCCATTAGTAATCAAGATTATCACCGGGCTCGCCACACATGCGACTACCAAGGTGTCCATCATTCCATGGACTGGAAGATCCACGGAGGACCAGCTTCGGTTACGCAACTTCAGTAAGACATTTCCGGCCCCGGGCACACATTTCAGATTCATTCTAAAGGCTGCCAAGAGTCCACGTGGACTTCCATTACCAGATGACTTCAATGATATCTTTCGCGTGTACAGTTGTGGGCTGGACAGCCCACACGCTACAATCCCTGCGGTCCCTCCCGATTCTATTCGCAGCATGACGATGAATAGCTGATCCAGCCCTTCAAGCATCATGGTCGTCTCCGTTCGATGTGGCCGTTCGGAGTCGTTTGTGATCAGAGTCTAGTCAAACCAGCCTCTGACTTGGACCCTACCCTACTGGTGAACGAAAACTTGGACTGATTGCGATACCCTAAATATGGAGAGAGCCGCCTATACGGTAGTGATACTGAAGAGAATACAATCACCGACAAAACTCAGAAGCGGCCAAAAGACATGCGTTTCACCTTGGATGGCACGGATTTGTCACGAATGCTGAACAGGACTGGGAAAACAGTGACAAATCTAACTGGAGAAGACGCAGGAGGATCTACCACACAGACAGCGGACTTGCTGTTATTATGAGCCAGATGAAACGGCAAAAGTTCATAGTGCGGCTGGAAAATACTTTCAAACAACACACAGGACGCCAATTGCCTGGTGTTGCGTCCGACATCAGTGCGCAGACATCTGCTTGCAAGAATAGAGTGGCTTGGCCCAGAAAGGTTTCCCGTTCCAAACAGTTCGATAATCTCACCGAAATCAGTTGCAGATCTTCTCAAATGATGAACGCTGCTGTGGAAGGGTCCCACAGTGACTCAGTTTTCGAGCAGTCCTGGTTCAAAGCAACACCAAAGGGGGGAGACCCCGATTTGCCTCAAATGGAAACATACCCGCCTACGACAGATCGTCTGGAACAACCTTAGTCTATTGGGATTGCAACTCCGCCAAATAGAACTGTCGAATGGTATTATAGACAACGCCAATAACCCATGCAACGACGGCGAGATGTTCCATCAGAATTACGTGAATCAAGTGTGTCAGCTTGTGGTCCAGAGCAGGGGATGTTGGCCTTCCGTGAAGCTTCTCATCAGGCATGATTTGGAACTTTTTCATGGTCCAATACGCCCGTGGGAGCATTGCCCGCTCTCATTGGGAACAGATTGTTAAGGATGCTGATGAAGCCGGGTGGACAATTGTCACTCACTGCGCGGCTGAGCACCAGCGAGAGCATAACCTTCACTTGATCGAACCTGCATTCCACAATGTTGAAGCAAGTTTGACGAACAAGGTGGATGGGGCTTTCGCGTTATGAACATCACCGCAAGCCTTGACGTTTGTTGATCCTTTACTTTTTGAAATGGTCCAACAAATTGAGTGTGCTCGTGCGGAGGAGCGTATGAGTGCCAGCGCTGCGCGAAGAAGCGCCGCAAAGTCTGTGGGATGGAGTCAAGGCGTATGTCGGGTTTTCCTCAAGCTCCTGTCAAAACCCCTTCGAGAGACTTAGACAAAGAGGCGTGCGCGTTGGTTATTGATGATATGGAAGAATAATACGAGGCCGGGTTTCACTTAAACCCGTAGCATTCGGTACTTCTACTGAAAACTTGCGTAGTTGACCCTTCACAAGCTGAATTTCGACTTCAGCATTGTCATTGAAACGACTTATTGCAAAGACTCCCTGGGATTTTCAACATAGGAACGGATTTTCAGATGGCCGACAGGAGAATTTCGCAGACCATGAACGTGATCGAAATTCCAATGGCTGGACTGCATGTCGTGGAGGAGAAGACGGAATATTTGCGAGACTTTCTGAAGCAGTTGGCTCCTTCCGGTACGATATCGGGCTCTGAGAAGTCTGACACGGAGCCTTGTACTGCTGAGGATTAGTCTTGTCTTCCAAGACTCTCAAGACCGCAAAAAGAGTCTGCTACAGTATTTCTGTTTGCATTCTGACCTATTTTGGCACTGTTTATCTGACGGAGCTGATCTGATAGTCATGTGCACGCCGGAAGACAGTTTGGTTGGCGGCTACGCATCCTCGACTAGGCATGTCTTAGCTGAGGTCCTTTGGTATGTTAAAAAGTACCAATTGTAACAAAATGGGCCACTAACCAATGTCCTCTCATTGAATGACTTCAAAGATGAAGTTTAGGAAACTGCCAAAAGCCAGGTGCGCAACAACGCTTGGCCCTCGGGCGCGTCGAGGTTCGTCGCCCAGTGCTTCATCGCACATCCAGCGAGAAACACCCCGAGCTTCTCGACAAAGAACCCCTTATAGGGGATATCGCTTGATACGCGTTAGTACGTACTAAAATATTGCTTTAGATACTGGGTTTGCTCAGTCTCTAGCTTATTGATTAGGTTTTGGCAGAGTGATTATTTGCATCTAGTTCTTTTGGTCCTGCGGACCACGTACCAGAGGGCGCATGCGTAGACCAAGATAGGCCTCACGCTGTTGATGTATTGGTGTTGAATCTTCAATACATCCGGACCCCAGGTAGATTCACAGACACGTCGCATCTGATACATCTTTTGCCTGACCTTGGCAAGGGTCTGTAGACAGTTTAGTGATGGAACAGGATTCTGGTTTGAAGGCGCACGTGAAGTTACTTACATGTGCGATGCGTACATTCCACTTAAGCTGATAATCCAGATGCAAACCGAGAACTTTTGTTGCATCATCCTTGGTCTCTGTGGGAAACCCCGAAACATTCGGCATGACGTTGATGGTGGGCGGGGCTTTGCGCGACTTGCACAAGTGAATGACCTGCGTCTTGTCGGCACTGAACTCGGTGCCATGCAGCGACGTAAATCTCGTCAAACGACGGTACACCTGCGCCAGTGCCTCACAATTCAACTCATAGGAAGATGAAGCAAGGTCGTAGACGTAGCCTGTAATAACCAGATCGAAAAGTTGAAAGATGGCCTTGTCGGCTCTACTCTCTGACGTCCGGCTTTCCCTCAACCTCCTGAGAATGGGTATTGTGAAGAACACAAAGAGAATTGGAGACAGAGGGCAACCCTGAGGAACACATATATCGATCCAAAACATCATCGAAAGCTTGCCGTGTAGATTGCCAGCGGTGCTACGTCGAGAAAAGAACTCCCAGATGAACTGGACCACCCAATTCGGAACTCCGTACTCGACAAGGAGACACAGCAAGTAGTAGTGAACAACACGATTAAAAGCGCCAGTCATGTCGAGGGCGGCTACTGTAACACAGATTTCCTTGACAGACCAGTTTCTGTAAATAGCGTTGATGATGAACTCGAGGGCCTGTGTAGTGGTCTTTCGTCGGAACCCGAATTGTTCGAAAGGTACGAGTCCGGATGCATCCACCCAATCTGTCAGTCTTTCCGTAAAGAGCTTCTCCAGGACCTTGCCGAAGACAGAGAGCAGGGCAATCGGGCGGTAGCTCTGTGGCGAACACGTCTCTGGGGTCCCCCCCAGAGGGCAGCAGTATCTTGAGGGCGTCGATCGAGAGATCGCACTTGCCCCCGGCCTTGTGAGCAGGCATGTCTCGTATGACGCCGCCAACTCTCCAGGCTTCAACCTCTTTTCCGCCGAATCGTCTGCTCAAGGATTATGATCGCAGCAAGCCTGGCCATGTGGTCGGCATCGATCTTCTCGTCTTAGGGCGTGCCTCGGGTAAAGGTTTGTTTATCTATTCATCTATAATCTACTAGGTATCTCACACCTTCTAGCCCTACGGCATGAGGCCCTATAGATCGGGCAGGATAGAACACATCGTGAAGGTAAGTCCTTTAGCTCTGTCAGAAGTCGAATGTACTGACGTGGGAAGTTGTAGGAATCTGGGTGGTTTGCTTATGGGTATGCTGCACGTTTTATGTCATGCTCTGCGCTCATACACCTGTCTTAGCAAGTAGTGGTATTGGCATAGGATTGAGGATGAGGAATGGGCTCGAGGCTTGGCGACGTGAGTCACCAAACCCTATGAGATGAGAATTATGGCTGGCGCTGACATGATCATCAAGCAGCGGCGTCTTAAGTACGTGGCCAAGACAAGCTTTTCCGTGGCTGAAGACCTTGTGAAGCCATCTCCGGTACGTGTCTCGCTGTGAGGTTTCTTTTTTGTCGGCCTGCTATTAAGTAAGGTAGCGACTGATGTTCGTCAGCGCAGCGTGAGTCACGCGGGCGAGGCTGTCGACCTTGCTGGCAACGAAGCCATCGGTATGTTATGCAAACCATGACTGATATGCGTGGACTGATTTCTGCCAGTCAACGAGGCTGACAGCCACATTGGTACGTATGTCTGGCCCAGATGCTTTCGCTTGTACGCGGTAAGCCCTCTTCTGTCTCATGACAGCCGAAGCTAACCTTTTTTATCCAGGGCGAGTTGAGGTCGGCGCGGGCAGTTATTCCGGACCCTTAGGCACGTATACTGCGAAGCTACTGGACTGGGCACTGACCGAGGTGCTTTTACTGCTTTTTCCCCTACTGTGAAAACCCCTACTGGGTGGGCTCGAAACTTCCTCAACATAAAAAATGGATACTTGGTCCCAAAATTGTTCCAATGACGATATTCGGTGACGCTGTGGCTGCCTTGTACTCTCTTTTTACGCTTGAATGTGGTGTAATTTTTGTTTCTCGCATACTTTGGGTTGTGACTCACAAGTCCTTCCAGGGGCCTCCGGGTTCTTCGGAGAGAGCTTAATCCGCTCCATCTTTTGTCCTTAAATACTTGGTTCGCCTCCTCAATGATGCATGCGCCTTCGCCTCTTTGGTACCATCCATCCACTCTATTCACTCCAGCTCCTATTGACGACATCAGCATCCTTCCGATATACGCCCGACATTATGATTCATTTTTTTTGATCTTCCCCGCGAGGTGCGAGACTTGATCTACGCGCAGTGCGTCCACTCCGAGGGCGGCTATTTCCTCGACTTTAGTAGGAACAAGCTCAAGTGCGCTAATGGAGAATCGATCGATCTCACATTCATGCTCACCTGCAAGCGGGTTGCGAGGGAAGCTAGGGGCATAGCTTTGGCAACCAACATTCTCAACGTTTCGACTGTCTGTTCTGAGGAGCATCGAATTACAGCTGGACGCTTTGATACGTTCTTGAATTTGCTGCACTGTTGTCGAGATTGTAAGATAGACGAAATCTTCCCGGATGTCCTCAGCATCACCGAAGATATCTGGAAAGAACTATCGGATATCGATCCGAAATTTGCACCCTATCTGGATTTGCTCAGGCGTCGATCCAACGGATGGCAAATTATGGAGGATGGCCGTCGAGAACGGGCCCCAAAGGCTGCGTCAACAATAGGGCCTCCAGGTTCCTGCGGCGAAACACCATCGACTTCGCGCAAGTGGGTCCGCTCTGTTCTGCAGGCTCTTCTCAAGCACAGGCATCGCTTTGGCGAGGAACAGTTCACTCTTTTCGAAACCGGCTGGAGTAAATATCGCTTCATGGAAAACCAAATCGCAAGTCTTGTCAATGTCAACCCCGACCCCTGGGAGATTCCGTCCTCTCCTCAAAGAGTCGATGATTTGATACAAAGTTTGGGAAACCCCTTCGAAGAATACTTTTCTCAGGAATGGAACCTGAACTATAGCGGCCCGCCTGACAAGAGTCAGATCAAGTACCATTACTCCGCCGCGGCTGTTGCCATTCGTTTCCTGGCATCCCTGCCCTTGGCTTGTCGCTTGAGCATACGGAATATCATCCTTGATGAAGACCGATACGCCATTGGTCGTTCTGAAAGCCATGGTTTGGGTCTTATCCCATACTGCCAGGAAAACCCGCGCCTTCGTGTGGAGCGTCGAGCCAGTATGTGGCGGACTGTTCTTCAATCTATGACTGGAAATAGGCCGCCTCCGCATACCGTACCAGAAAAGCGACAAGGAAATGAATATCTCTATGCGGCATCAATTTCGGGTTGTGTGGCGGTATGGGTGCTTGAAGCGCTAGAGCTCGAACGCGCTGGCATGCCGGCCGGCTCATTTTCTTTGGTTTTGGACGGAGACTCAGCTTGTCCGCGAATCTTCCAGAGTGTCGTTCAGCGGGATGCCGCATGGCAGACGGCCGTTGATCTCTGTTTAGAGCGCAAGATTCTCCCCGCATTGTCTTGGGGCGAGAGACGGAGCGACCCAAGACACAACTGGCGGTCCCCTGCGCTCGGGGAGTATTGCGGCAGAGATAACATGTGGTACTTGTTTGAGGACTTTCCGCAGTCAATACGCGACATTACATCTGGCAACTCCATCGTCAGATGCAACTTCGATGTGGGAAAAACAACGGACCCGGAGGCATTGGTCAGAGAGCACAGATACTGGAAAATGGATGATTGGAAGGAGGGTTGGTGGGGTCACAAATTCGAGTCTTTCCGGCCGGATTCGGGTAGCTGGATTGACCTTCTATGCGACAGCAGTTACCAATCCGACTTGCCCTTCGATTATAACGATTACTTCTAGATACTTTACAAGTGATTTACCATCAATTGATCAAGGGGCAAAGAGGTGGAAGTGTATGTGTATAAGTGGAATTTGTACGTGGAAGGAAAGAGTTGTAACATGGAGATGTCCAGCTTTTTATTACGACCCGTAAACAAGGATAACAGCTGAACGACCCACTTAGGCGTTGGGCAGCTAGGTCAGGACATTCATACTACAGGATCATAGGAATAACAGGGACTCACTTGGTACAGAAAAACTATAGTATAAGTTACGTGACGATAAGATAAGGAAACGATTAGTAGAGTATATAGAGAAGTGCTCAGTAATCAGTTAGTCTTACTAACTAATTGCAATCACCTTATACACCTAAGTAATCACTAAGAAGTAGATAAAAAACACTATTTAGGACTTATATATAGTATAACTTAAGTTTAGAGTACGAGAAATGCAGGTGACGAGGTACAATCGACTAACAATTTCCTCCGCACTGTCAAGATTCCAAAAACGAAGCCGCAGGATCTCATCGCTCGACACATGTCGTGATAACCTCAAGTATCCGAGGCAGCCTTGCGCCCAGAGGAAGGTGCGAGGTGACCTACTTCTGACCTACTTATCCAGGCTGACAATATTCTGGCGCGTCAGTCTCTGTTCCTTAAAAGACCCCTCGCATTAGATCCTAACTTAGAAAGAATTAAGCTGTTTTATTCATATAGATACTATATATATGTTATAGTTAGTTTATAATAGTTATAAGCTTAGCTTATATTGCACTTTTGAACTACTGTTTATAAAGCAAACTATAACTTTATTTAATTTATTTTATATCTATTATATTTTATTTTAACTTTTAAGTTTTGTTTTTATATTTATTTTTAACTTATAGTATATTTTTAATATAATAGTAACTATTAATCTTAGTATTTCTTATAAGCTTACTTTTTATTATAACTTTTCAGCTTAATATATTACTTTTTAGGTAGAAGCAAAGGCTAAAGATGTCTGGAAATATATTAATTTAGATAATATCTCTAGCGCTTTGTTTGATCTAAGTGAAGTTAAAGGTATATTTTTGCTTAATAACTGGATTTAGAAGGAAAATGAGAAGTAATATAAGTGCTATGAAGTGGAGTAAGAAGCTTATAATGAGGTTATTGCTTTATATATTCCTACTGTTTTGAATATATAGGAAGCGCCTGCTGAAGGTGATATAACTGAAGATAGAGATCTTAAAGAGGAGGAATTTGAGGAAGCTATTAACAACCTGCTACTACTAGCACTAGTTATACCTACCCTTCTTACTAAGAGATCTATAGGCATCTTTAAGCTTTATGCTTTGCACTTTATTATATATGCTGCTTGCAAAGTGAAGTGTATGCATAAGGAATAAGTATATAAAGCTTTAGATAAATAGGTTAAAGATATTGTTTTAGAAGAAATCTTCACCTCTGTCTAAGTAGAGCTTTTAGAGAAAGAAGACTATATCTTTTATGCTTTAATCTGCATTTTAAAGTGATGCTATACTTTAAGCAACTTAAGCAACCTTACTACAATCTGCAAAGAATATACTGCAGTCTTAGATTAGGCAGTTTCTGCTATTAATTTTAACATTTAGATTAAAGACTTCTGAAGCATACTTCTTAAGGCTTCCTAATATAAGCTGCTGGAAATATAAGGAACTTTTATATTGAAAACCTTTCTCTGAGCAATTTAATGCTGCTTTGCTCTATCTTAAGCTAATTTAAAGCTTATTAACATTATTAAGTGAGAACACTTTAGCGCTAAGATCTAAAGCATAAGTTAATATATTGATATATTTAAAAACTTTCTCTATAAAGATATAATAGGAACCTAATTAAGAGGTTGCTTTAATAAAGTCTTTATAATGCTAGTAGGACGTTCTGATAATGCAATCTCTAGCAACCCTGCTTCAGAAAAACCTTTATAAAATAAGTTAGCAATATATTATATATATAGAAAGAGCTATAAATAGACTTTATTTATATATAATCACCTTAAGTTTGCTTTTATAGGTAAAAGGTTTTATATAAGCTTTAAAGAAGCTATATAGATTTGCGCTAGAATTAATAGGCTAGAGTACTCTAAGCTTTATGCTGAGATAGCCTGCTAAAGATAGCTTACTGTAAGGAATCTTAGCTCTTTTAAGCTTAGTAACAATAAGAATTAGAATAAGAAGGGACTACTTAAGAATAACTTAAGTAGAATAAAAAGGTTGTTTAGTATTTCTACTTCTAAGATAAACCTCTCAGCTAATATAGTAGCTTATATTATTACTGAGGATATTATTGCTGCAATTGCAACTGAAGAAGCAGAAGCTTTTATGTTAGAACTTAAACCTAATAAGGTTTATATAACTTACACTTAAAGCTTAAGAGTTCTTTTTAGCAGTATAGTATTAAATAACTGCAGCACTTTCTATTTAGTAAATAATATCTCTCTTTTTAAGAAAAGCTTAGTTATTTATAAAGTGAAGAAGTGAGTTGAAGCAGGTGCAACCTTATATCTTATTATAGCAAGAGGTATGAAGATCCTTTATAATATATTAAATAGAGCAAATAGGCTTTAAGATTTGATGTTTTATAATATTATGCTTATAGATAACTTCTATATTAATATTATTTTAGAACACTTGCTGCAAAAGATAAGCGTTTAATATTTAGGTTATAATACTACTTTTTATGTAGAAGACTATAAAGATAGTATAGAAGTGAAGAAGCTTTTGAAAAAGAGTAATATCACCTTTATAGAATACTAACCTCATCTTTTATATTTATATTCTAGATATATTCTTTTTAGTGATGCTTTAATTATAAATCTACTTGCTCTTATGATAACTTATGCAAAGTAATGCTCTTAAAAGCTTATATAAACTTATGTTAATACTATAGAAATATAGCATTTTTGCTCTAGCTATCTAAGACCTAAAGCGCTTAAGAAATTAGTTTTTAATGTTTAGAAGGTGAAGATCTAAGGAATATTATGCTTTAAATGCTAATATTATGCAACTATATATATAAAGTAAGTAATATTGCAATATACCTTAGAATAAAGAGTGATATAACCTTTCTATAGAATCTTATAAGATCTATTTAACTATTTAATAAGTTTTGATATAAATAAATAGCTACTTATTATTAAAGATAAATATATAAGTTAACTCTTTATATTCTTATGTATAGATAAAACTTAATAGTTAGTCTCTATTGCTATTTAAATATTTAAATGCTAGGTATAGAGATAATATAGCCTTACGTTATATAAGATCAGATAAGATAGCAAGTATACTGTAATTGCAATAAATAGGATGTTAGAATTTTAGATTTAGGCGTTAGATATAGGGATTAAAATTGAATAAGCACCTTTATATACTAAAGAGCTAAATAGAGGTGTGGAGTGAGCAGGTTAGGAACTGATTATAAAGGCTATTATAATAATTAAGGCAGTAGGTCTTTTACTTATATTATAGGTTAAGGCAGTGCAGGCTGCAGCATTTCTCTATAATATAAGCTCTCACTAATGCTGCAGCTAGCTCTTGCTAATCTAAGTTGAAGAAGACTAATTGAGAGACTATATTAAGTGCTGTAAATCTGCTTATAAAGCAAACCTCTTAATTAATTTTCACCTGCAATAGGGAGAGGTTTATATATATAGCTGCAGAGTATACCTTTTTAAGAAAGAATATAAAGCAAATAAGAATAAATATAACTTTAAAGTTATAATATAAAGATATATTAGATATTTAGTAGGATATATAGTAAACTTATATAACTTTTATAGAGTTTAAATACTTTTGCTTTAAGAAGTTATTATTATATGAAATATGATGTTTAATAAGAAGATATTCTATTTAAAAGATAATATGAAATTAGCAATTTAAAGCGAAGAAGCTTGTGTAATTGCTAATAAAATATAAAAACTAGCATCTCTAGCGCCTTTTAAGCTATAGCTCTTAAGAGTATAAGATGAAGCTGAGATTATATTGATAATAGATAATAAAGCGCTATTACTACACTTTTTCTCATTAAGAGAACCTTAACTGGTTAATAATAAGTAAAGGAGATAGTTGCTAACCTTTAAGTTAAATATAAACCCTGCTGATATATATAAGATAATGAATTCTATGCTATTATTAACTTTTATCTATAAAGATAAAGCAATAGAAGAGACTTAAGATATTAGTAAAGATATAACCTCTGCTGAAGATATAATTTTAGATAAGATTTATATTCAAACTGATACCTCTCCTCTGCGAAATCTAGATGTAGAAGATAATAATATATAACTACTTTTGCAAAGCGACTTTCCTATTTAGCTGGTATAGCTATACTTAGGAACTAGAGAAGAGAGTGCTATAGAAGAGAAGTTAGAGTAGGTGTATAACTACACTAATTTAAGTTAATTTGAAATTGTAAAGTTAAGGTGATCACTTTGCTTTAGAATATATTTTGCGTTTTTATATATAGAATAAAACTGGGATATTTTCTTTAAAATATATATATTAGAATAGTAGAAAGCAATTAAAGAGGCAGACTAAGATTACTATCTGCTCTATTGCTTTATCTTTACTTTTGTTTATTAGGTGAAGCTTAAGTGTGTTTCTATAGTATTAAGCAGAAAAATCTATATTAACTAGCTTATTAAGTTACTTAAGACCTAGAGAGATATTTAATAAATGCTAGAACTGCTTTGCTTATGCTTTATTAAAGTGTGTAATATTAAAATTAATAAACTTAAGGAAATAGAAGTTTGGGAAGTTATAGATAATATAAAGGCTAAAAATAAGCTGATACTTCTTAAGTAGGTGTTTATATATAAACTGGATTAATATAGATATCTTAACTGCTATAAGGCTAGAATTTATATCTAAGGCAACCTTTAAGAAAAGCATCTCTTAAAACAGATATATGCTGCAACCTTTGCTTTGAAAACTTTTAAGGTTATAATAGCTTTTGCAGTATAATTTAACCTTAAAATTCACTAATTTAATATTATTAATACGTTCTTAAATGCTATATGCAGACTAAACAACCTCCTTATTACTTATTACTTGCTAGACAGCTTTAAGGAATCTAAGAAGGTTGTTAAACTTTAATACGCTCTATATAGACTTTATAATGCACCTCTACTTTAGTATAAAGAGTTCTTAAGCTCCCTTCTTTATTTTAGATTATATTTAATAAGTGAAGAATTATATCTCTTTTAGTCTTATAATAAGAGAGTTTTTATACTTTTCTATATTAATAATATCCTCATTTTATATTATAAAGACTATATAAAGGAAGCTGAAAAAATTATAAAAGAGATTAAAGAGAAGTATAAGCTGAAAGACTAAAAACTAGCTGAATAGTACTTAGGAATTAAGATCACTTGCAATTAAATAATATAAAGTATTTACCTTTTATACAATCAGTATATTAAATAAATCGCAAAGAAGTTTGATCTTATTAACTTTAAAGTACTAACTATACTTCTTCTGCTCACCTCACTTAAGAAGTTTGATAGAGAAGCAAACCTGCAGTAAGTCCTCTTATATTAAGAGAAGATTAAATTGATTCTTTATACTGCAATTATAATATAACTAGATGTTATGTTTGCTTACGCCTTATTGTTATGATTCCTAATAAACTTATCTCTAAAGTACTATTAAGCTGCAAATTAAGTAATTTGATATCTATATTATACTTAATACCTTATGATTCGCTTTAGCATCTTAGGGGGTGATGTAGCTTAGGTATTACTGATCGCAAGCGATGCGTCCTTTGCTGATGATGAAGAGATGGTATCAGTCACCGCCTTAGCACCTATGATATCAACTATAATAGAAGGCATGCAAGGGGAAGGATCTGCCTTTTTTATGCGATTTAATAATAAAGCTGTGAAGTTATTCCTTTTGTTAGTTTTTTTTGTTAATTACCTCTCTTTGCGTTTATTTATAGATCTGAAGTGTATATATAAAAATATAGGATAGTGGTTATGTGGGATTAGGGTTTATAGGCTCTTTTGAGCCTAGAGGGGTGTGTTGTGATAACCTTAAGTATCTGAGGCAGCCTTACGCCTAGAGGAAGGTGCGAGGTGACCTACTTCTGACCTATTTATCTGGGCTGACAATATTCTGGCGTGTTGGTCTCTGTTCCTTAAAAGACCCCTCGCGTTGGATCCTGACTTAGAAAGAATCAAGCCGTTTTATTCACACAGATGCCATACGTACGTTATAGTTAGTTTATGACAACACAGCTGCGTAAAATAGCAACCATCTCGCTCGCGGCGACTGCCCTCTTCACAACGGGGAAGCTCAGACTCTTCGGCCCGGCTGGTTGATGACAGGGGAACTTCGGGCAAGTCGACCTTGGGAATTCGAGAACCCTGCCCCGAACTTCTGAAGTGCACCCCTCCTATCCACTGGCCACGTGGGACCACAGGGAAGTGGCCCACCACCCACGCAGCGGTACCAGCGAGCCCCAGACGGCCCAAAGGTCACTAGGTACGGACAGACACGCAGCTGTACCACCGCCAAGGTACCTGCAACACCGATGATCCTTCGCGCAATCGAGTACGCCATTTTTTAGCCTCAAAATCAACAATAAGCTCCACTCGTCAACTCTTCAAGGAGAGCACTACTATGTAATGCCACCACAAAAGGAATGATCCAGAGAAGTGAGCCGAAGACAGCCCAAACATTCCCCGGAGTTTAACCGAGTTGCTCATCGAGAAAAAAAAAAAGCCATATCTTAGTCGGCCAAGGTCGGTGGCTGGGATTCTCAGGGTAGACGCTGGACCACGACTCGCGCTGTCTTGAGTGTCCGGCACCGAATGTCACCAATTACTCTCCCAAGATACCAACACCAACACAAATTGGTGCTGGCATATTGTTTGTTGTTTTCGGGCCGCTTATTTGGTTTCCCGTGTTCTGTCTTCTTAGAATCGACATCTGCTAGATGGCACGATGGATTGTGTATCGCTGACCGGCATCGCCAGGCGGACTCATGCAAGAACAACCGACAGACCTCGGCACCCCTCTCGTGTTATCGTGCGACTGCTCCGCCTCTCCATTCACTTAACAGGCTGGTTTGGCAAGCCAAACTGAGTACAAGACTATAAGCCGGCTCCCGTACCCTATGCTTGGGATGCCGCCCCATCCCGCACAACGAAAGATGCGGCCCCGCCTCCGCCAACCTCGTCCGTCTCATACAGACAGATTCACCGCAACCATCAGAAGAATCTATAGGTGCCTGTCAATATATGCCAAGCCCACGAGCATCGTTTTTCTTGCCCTACATTTCGACAAATGCGAGATCGACAGGAACGCCCAAATTTCCCTGCTAATGGGCACCCCCCCATCCTCCACCTATGAAGACATCCAGCAGCTCCGTAGAACTCATGAAGTCGCATCTCGCGGCGCACCCCTTCGTGGCCGGAGTGCCGCTCCCTAGTCGTGCGTCAAGTCCGCGTCTATGCTACCTACTTAAACGGCAGGCCCCGTAGATGCGTTGAACTTGATCGAGATTCCATGACCTGGCTCCTATTTACTGGCTGCTAATCTGTCGGTGTGCCTCCTGCCCCTTCTTTCCACGAGCGGGGGGCCTTTGAGTGAAAATTCAGAGGAAGGCAAGACAGTTAGCAAAGCAGGTAGAGATCAGAGAGCAGAGGCGGTATATCATCTTCATGCGGGGGCCTCGGCAGTCGAGGGCAACTTTGGATGCCCCAGCGTCAAGCCACGAAGGGATGCCTTGCCCGGGTCCAGCTGCGCAGCTCAATTCCAGGTTTTCATCGCCGGTCGTCCGGATTATGCGGAGACGCTATCAGGCTCATGGCCAAGACAGACCCGGGCGGACTGGGACACCGAAATGACCTCGCAGGTTAGAGACTGACGATTGACTGCCGATCTGGGTCTTGACGGGAAGAATGCGCCGTGGAGCGTGATTAACGTCATGTTGCACAACCCGCTGGCCGGCATCCACGACCATCCGTAGAGAAACCAACTCGAAACAATTTCCAGTGTTGAAACCTTGTGTGCTATTATGTCATGATCTATCTAGTCATGTGCTCTCATTACTTTATACAGGTGAAGTGTTGAATATTGTCTACAATGTAAATGGCTGTTGAGATCTCTCTCATCGACCCATCTCAATCCCAGATCCAGCTGACGAAGCGAATGGGCCCCGTCTTCTTCACCTCGGGCTCCTCGGGGTACGCGTCGGCCTGGTCGAAGGCATCGTGCAGCGCGATGCTCTCCAGAGGCACGATCTTGGTCTTCATGACGAACTTGTAAATGAGGTAGGCGCCGAGGACCAGGGGGATGTCACTGGCAGGTTGGTCAGCAAGTCTGCGACAGAACGATGGCAGTACGAATACTCACAGGTACGAAGACACGAAACCGCAGGCGCTCCAGTTGCCCTTGGTAAACACCTCGAAGCCGCTGGTGAGAAGGATGGTGATGCACATGAAGAGCGCGACGGTCGAGGTGTAGACTGAAACGCAATGTTGTTAGCAAGGATACAATGCAAAACTAGCAGATGTCTTACCTGTCCATGAGTTGTGCCAAGGCAGCCTCTCCATGGAAATGTTCTGCTTCCTCATCGCAGACTTGAGGCGCAGGTGGTTCAGCAGGATCGCCGACCACGACACCAGCACACCCGCCGCCGTCAGGTCCACCAGCCACCAGAACACGGTCAGCGCGCCGTTCGACAGGCTCATGAAGCTGAGGAACATGAAGACCGTGAACAGCAGCACGCACATGTAGGGCGTGCCCCACGCCGTCGTGCGCAGGAAGATCTTGGGCGCCTGGCCCTTGAGCGCGAGACCGAAGAGCACACGAGTGCCCGCGAGCAGACTCTGGTTCGACGCGGACCACGCGGAGGTGATGACGACGGCGTTGACGACGCTGGGGATGGCGGGGATGCCCGCGGCGGAGGCGGCGATGACGAAGGGACTCTGGGCGGCGGTGCCGTACGCGTCGTCGAGGCGGGTGTCGTTGCTGGCGACGAGCATGCCGACGACGAGCACGGCGAGCATGTAGAAGAGCACGATGCGCGCGAAGACGCGCTTGCAGGCGCGGGGTATGGCGCGGCGCGGGTTCTGCGTCTCGGCGGCGGCCATGGCGAGCGACTCGACGCCGGCGAAGGAGAAGACGGCGCTCGTCATGACGCCCCAGTAGCCGAGGAACTTGCCCCAGTTGCCGGTGGCGATGTGCTCGACGAAGGGCCCCGGGTCCTGCCAGTAGCGGAAGCCGATGCGCGGGGTTCCCGGGACGCCGCCGAGGTCGATGACGAGGCCGAGGATGATGAGGAAGATGACGAGGAGGATCTTGAGGAGGGCGAAGACGAACTCGACCTCGCCGAAGACGCGGACGAAGGCGATGCCGACGACGAAGGTGAGGATGATGAAGATGACGATGAAGACGGAGGGGTTGAGGTCGGTCCAGAACTCGAAGAGGACGCAGATGGCGGTGATCTCGGAGGGGATGGAGAGGATGTTGCCGTAGACGAGGTTCCAGCCGATGGCGAAGCCGAGGGCGGGGTCGACGAGGAACTCGGCGTGGCGGACGAAGGAGCCGGTGACGGGGAGCAGGGCGGAGACCTCGCCAAGGGCAAACTGCACGGCGCAGACGATGAGGCCGACGGTGGCGTAGCCGAGGAGGGCGCCGAGCGGGCCGCCGGTCTGGATGGCGCCACCGAGGCCGAGGAAGAGGCCCGTGCCGATGGCGCCGGCGATGCCCAGCATGGATAGGTGGCGCTGCTCGAGGCCGCGCTTCAGGTCGCGGTCCTCGGTGGCGGTGACGAGGTCGCCGCCGTGGTCCTCACGCGGCTCGAACGGCCCGCCGCGCGGCGCCGAGGACGCCGCCTCGATGTCGTCCGAGGTGATCCAGGCATGGCGGGTGACATCGGTGATGCCCGGGGACTTGGCGCCCGGGAACGGGATGGTCTCGGTGCTGCGGCTCATTGCGGCTGTGATTTGCTGCACACCGCAAGCCAAGGGAATCCTTCACCTCTCTCACCGAGGTCTGAGATGTAGTGAGACGCGAGGGGAGGGAAGCAAAGAATGACCGCGTCCGACAATGCAATGATTCGCGCCGTTGAGCTGTCGCGATAACACGGGCTTACGTAACTTGAAACGCCGTGATCGGAAAAGGCCTGAGGGACGGGAGCTGGGCGTGGAGGAAGAGAGGATGGTTCACCGCACCGAGCAAAGGAGGAAAAAACCCTACGTCCTACGCCGATCTCTGGTTCATGCGGCTCTGGGCCATGGCGGGCGTGAAAGAGGATCAAACAAAGGTGGACGACGTCGCAGGCAGACAGAAGAAGAGGCGGCGCGAGTGAGAAGAGATTTCGGCGTCTTGTCTTATCGCGACTCCATTTCGGAAGGTGAGATTTCTCATTTGATGGTGCCATCTGCGCCAAGCGGGGCCCGTCCCACCCTCTGCTGCAGGAACGATACCGCAATCGTCCAAAGTGGTACGTACATCCCTGTCTTATCAGCTTATCGCCTGTTTCGAAACCGAGGCTTCTTGGGAACTTTTGGGATGGAACTGACTCAAGTCTGCAGCTTTCGGCTCCCGCAGTCTGTGACTCTGGAAGAAATCAGGTTCCGTTGCGATTGCTCTTCTCTTTCGGGAGAGACTGCGAACAGTGTGGACATGCGGTATGGCGGACGCCGTTGTTACCCCGCGGATTTGTTGATGCGAAGGCGCGAATAATCGGGGCACTGTTGCCGCCACTCGGATCATTTTCTAACTAATCGCCTCCCGCGCAATGCGTTTAATCGTAGGCCCGGAGAGCGGCACCGCACATGGCTCCGTCCCGTGTTTCCCGAGGACCGGGGCCGTCTATGGAGCTCTCGGCCCCACACCGCCGAGTCTATCGTCACGAAATCCGTCAGGTTTAGTCTGGAGGGATTCTTTATCTCAATAAAAAGAAAATATTCTTACCAAAGTTATAGGGATTTTTTAGAGGCCCTTCAAGAGTAAGCTTGTCAGAATCCATCGTAGCTATTGAATGAATCATAGGACTCGGCAAAACGCTCCTCTCCTAAATCACGTGACCTGTAATATGCAGGGCGTAGATAACAACACGCGAGATCCGAAGGATTCAAGAACCCCTGCAAATGACTCACTTCGGCCAAATTGCGTCCAACAACGTATTTGAATGTCTGCTTCTGCCTGCCCAACAGCTTCTCACAAAGGTCACATCCATTAGCCGCCAGCGCCCTCTCCGACCAACACCAGGCGTACCAACAGCCATGGCGACGCAGACAGCCACGGAGTTGGCAACGTTCGAGCCCGCGGCTTCACCGCTACGCGCTGCTCAAAGGAAGCATGACGAACCTCCAGCGAGCATCAATGTGCCGCTGGTCGTTCACAGCCCTGCCGAGGCCACGACGGCCCCGGCGGAGGCCGTGGTCCTCTCGAAAGCGAGAGCCGCCATGGTCATCGCGCAAGTCTGCGGCCAGCTGTTCTTCAGCAGCTTCTGCAACGGCATCATCGTCGTCGCGCTGCCGTCCATGCAGACCACCCTCGGCCTGGCGGAGGGGCTCCTCGTCTGGCCCAGCTCCAGCTACTTCCTCACGGCGGGCTCGTGTCTGCTGCTGGCGGGCTCTGTCGCGGACGTCGTCGGGAACAAGCGGGTGAATCTGGTCGGGTCCTTCTTCAGCGCCGTGTTCGCCATGGCCTGCGGCTTGGCGCGGTCGGACGGCGAGGTCATCGCCTTCCGTGCGCTGCAGGGCGTCACGAACGCCATCATCACCCCGTCCTCCATATCGATCATCTCGAACAACGTGGAGGAGGGCCGGCCGCGCAACATGGGGTTCGCATTCATGGGGTTCGCCCAGCCGCTCGGGTTTTGTTTCGGTCTTGTGCTTGGCGGAGTCTTTACTGATACCGTGGGGTGGCGGCCGGCGTTTTACCTCGCTGCGGCTGCGAGTGGAACACTGTTTTTACTAAGTATTTGGGCTTTGCCGCAAGATGCTAAGTCAAAGACAGGACCATCCATCTGGAAGAGACTGGTTCAAGAGATTGACTGCGTCGGTGTCGTGTTGGCCAGCACGGGTCTGGCGTCTTTGTCTTATGTGTTGGCGTGAGTGTCCTAGCCCATCGCGGTTACCGTACTTTGACTGACGATTCCCAGGTCGCTATCAGCCGACATTTACAGCATCCACAAGCCATCTAGCATTACCCTCTTAGCTATAGCAGGCTGCTCAATCCCAACCTTCATTGGCTGGATGCACCGCCAAGTCAAAACGAATCGCACAGCTCTGATTCCCAACTCGCTGTGGAAAAGCCACGTCTTCACCAGTTGCTGCGTCATGGTTCTTCTCACCAACGCCTTGACCAACTGCATGGAGCTGTACAGCAGTCTCTTGTACGTTAACGTATCCATACCATCTCACATACCGACGTCGCTGACGAGAGACTCCAGTTTCCAGCAAGTCCAGGAAGCCTCCGCCATCAAGGCGTCGTTGCAAGTCGTACCGTCCCTCGTCGCCGGCGCTCTCACCAGCATTGCTACCGGGATCTTCGTGCACCGCATGCCGGTCTTGTGGATGCTGTTGATCTCGTCGGCGATGAGCACCGTTGCGCCGCTTCTCATGGCTCTGGTCCGGACCAACCAACTGTATTGGGAGAACGCATTCTTCGCGCAGGTGAGCACGAGAACTGCCGCTAATTGCGACTGCTGTTGCCATTTCTGCGAAGTGACTGACATGCCTGTAACCTAGATCCTCACCCCAATCAGCTGCGATCTGCTCTTCACCGTCGGCCTTCTTATCATCTCGGACGTCTTCCCGCGACACATGCAGGCTCTAGGCGGCGCCGTATTCAACACCTGCGCACAGCTCGGCGCGGCGATCGGCATGAGCGTGACGCAGGTCATTGCTTCGTCTGTGACCAGTGAGTCTTCGTACGCGGACAAGTCGTCGCCCGACGCTCTGATGACGGGATACCGAGTTGCGTTTTGGACAATGTTTGGCTGGATGATGGCGGTCTGTCTTGTGTGCGTACTGGGTATGCGACGAGTTGGGGTTCTTGGCGTCAAGAGGGATTAAGTTATGAGGTTCTGATCAGCGCTGCCGCAAGTGCAAGTCACTTGGCAAGTAATGCAAGCCAATCAGCCAAGTTGACGCCATCGCCACCACCTAAGTAAGCAATTTATCACCCCTCAATTGAATTGTTAGACTTAATATCTTATTTATAAATAGATCTGACTAATAGGAGGCTGTAGATCAATTAGCACCCTATTTATTCTAATATATATAGTTATTAAAACATAATACTATTACTAATATTATGATATCTCTATATCTAATTGATATTTTATAAACTGCCTTCAAAATACTAAACTTTAAGTAATCTTTTTAAAACTTTCTGAAAAGGTAGAAGTTATCACAACAGTTTAAATAGTATAAAAAGTATTGCAATTAGCTGTTTTTTGCAAAAGATATTTATTATTTTATATCTTCTTTATTATTTGCACTTATATATTTATATTTCTTATAATATTAACTGCTGCTATTGCCTCTTCATCTGCTGCTAATATATATATAGTTTTAAGTGCTTCTCACACTTAAATCTCAACTTAAGTTGCAGCTGCTCTTACTGCTAGCATCCCTTTAAATCCTATAATTAACAACCTACCTTATATTGTTATAAGTAACTAGAGATATATAGTTAAAAAGCAGTTATTATAGAGGTAAAGTAAAGGTTGATCAAGCTGGATTTAGCACTATAGCTACTTTCTTATTAAGGTTATATAGAGCTAAACTAGCACCTCCTTTTAGAGTTGCTAGCAATATAATATAAAAGGAGTCCTATAGCTATTTAGCGCTCTCACTACTACTACTAAGCAAAAGCACTTACTTCAGTATATTAGTTTAAGCTTTTAAACTATATAAATTATACTCTGATAATGCTGAAGCAGCTATAATATCTATAAGATCCCTCTTCTATTAGATAAAAACTTTAATAACGCTACTCTTACTTCTTCACTTCTTATATTAACGCTATCTCTATATAAGAGACTTTACCTTACTAATACTAACATCCTAAAGGCTAAAATTATAACCTTTAAAGACTTCTATATTACTTCTATTATCTCTACTAATCTGCTGTTTACTTACTTTAAAAACGTCTTCTTCTAATAGATCTTTTAGTACTATAATATAGAAGTTACTAATAAGGTTTTATAAGGCTGAAGCTCTATTTAAAACTAGCTTTAAGACTTCTTCTAATATAGTAAGGCTTTTATAACAGCTAAACTCTATTTAGCAATATCAAAAATATATCTATTATTCAATCTATAGTTTTCACTTAATATTTACACCTTTATAGCAGTCACTAGTTACTTTATTAATAATAAAGGTACCTTATAGTTATATTTTCTAGCTTTTTTTCAGCATTATAGAAACTATAGTCACTAAAGCTTTATAGAAACCCTTATTAGCATTATCAACTAGTATTAGATTTAAGACTATATCAAAGTGACAGTTGCTAATAATGCTATAAATAACAACACTTACCTCTAGGCTTTCTACTAGTAGATTAACCTAGAGATAATAGAAACAGACGTCTAGGCCTAGCATATACAGTGCTACAGCTATATTCTCAATCTTATAGCTTAGGCCTTTTTGTTTAGTAAAGACTAGAGGACTCTTAAGGCTAAATCAGACTATTACCAGCTTACAGAGCAGCATAATAAGGATCTAAAGGCATAGCAGTATTTTAAGCTTATTAGCTAGCTCTAGAATATTATTAAGTTTATATAGACTTCTCTGCAATAAATAGAATAATATTAGAAGGCAGCAGCAGAGATTAATAACAGCTTTAACTTCTAGATCTTCTCTAAGTTGCACTAAGAGGCCCAGCTTATACTGAATAATAACATCTACTAGAATAATATATATCTAATAATTAAAAAAGCTATAAAGAAGAAGGCAGAAATTTAAGCCTTCTTATTAGTTAACAATAGTAATAATAATATTAAGCAGTATATACTAAAGTTAAATCTACTCTCTGCTAATAATTAGAAGGTTCTCACTAAGATCTTAATAATCCTTAAGCCTTTTTATTACTAGATAAAGCAGTATAAAAGCTAAAGTATTAATAATAAGCATAGCTAACTCTAAGAGGTTATAATAAGTATTAAATACCTTTTCTCACATCTTATTAACTAGAAGATATATTATAACGCTAGTATTAATCTTAAGGTTAATAATAATAATAAAAATGCTTTATAGCTGTTATAACTATTTTAAAAGCATGCTAGCTAGATTTAATACTGTCAGCATAATATTTAAGCTCTACCTACCTATATACAGAAGAATTAAGTATTACTAGTCTTATAATTTGCTTTATAATTTAAGACTCTTAATAAAAAGTAGCAGACTTTTCTCTATAGCAGCATTAAGTAGATATAGCAGAAGCTCTTTAACTACTATAAGCTTCTTAAAAAGTTGCTACTATTCTCTAATATAATTATTCTATACTTATTATATAATATCTTATATCTAAGAGATATATAGAGTGAAGATCACTAAAAGGGATAAATTAAAAAGGCTTTAAATACCTTCATAAAGTACTTTAACTAATAGTATTATCAGCTTAATAAGATCTTACTGTTAAGCTAGCAAGCTGGCATACTTCTTATTGATTTTAACACTAGAAATATAGAGGATGTTCACTACTAGCAATAGGTTAACAGTTAGTGCTGTTAGATGCTACTCTAGATAGATAAGCTTGATCTCTACTTCTATCAGCTTCTAAAGACCACTTCTAACCTAATACAATAGTAGACAGACTATATAGAGACCTTCCTAAAGCTCTTCTAGCTTGCTATCAACATCTTTACTATATTAGTAATAGCAGCTAACTATAAGAGGGCTTTTAGTACTGCTAAGTTAAGCTTCTTATTACAGAAGCTTTTAATAATGCTAAATACTATAGAAACCTTCTAACTAAATAAAAACTAGCTGAAGAGAGAGGTAATAATACCTTATAATCACTTCAGGCTGCTGAGGGCATTATAACTTTATTTACTTATTACCTAATTAGAAAGTAGTGATGATGTTATTTACTATAGTGTTTGACTTGCCACACTTGCGAGTTAGCTAATAATCAAAGCTTAGGAAAAAGATCACTAAGTTGATAAGTATAGGGGGCAAAATTGACTTGATTGCACTTGCGGCAGCGCTGGTTCTGATATGTAATCTCACACATCTCATTCCCCTGAACTCCATGCTGGCCTCAGAAAAGTTCCAACATTGAAGTTTTAAACTTTGATGATAATTGCTTGTCGACCGTCATGACTATCCATCTTACGGGTCCCTCCACCTATGACGTTTCACCCATATCTGGACGGATCAAAGTGTCGACTTGGCCAGGATTAGGAAAGACAAAAGACGAAGGGTTTTGCGCCGCGATGCGCTCGCATGTCTTGGGCCCGCTTGTGAAAGCATGCTACTTCCGCAGATGTGCGTTCGTTCTGGAAGAAGCACACACGCCCGATACTGGTGCGACGGAGATTTGCTGCTGGTATTGCGGATAGTCAGTGCCTGGGAATCTTAGCACAAGCGTATATCTGCTCTTATCTTTTCCTCTTTGGGTAAATCGCGATGACGAAATCAGCGTCGTGGTCACTGCCTGTTTCAATGGCATCCAAACCCTTTCATGCAGTTCGAGCCCAGCTTCTCCAGCGGCAAGTTTTCACGAAAATACAAGTTAAATCTGCTGACGATGAGTAATTAGTTTCTAACTATGTAATAGCTAGGTTTATAGATTTTGCTATCAGTATACTGTACGTTCTTTAAAAACTAACTTAGGGTATAATTAATATCCTGAGCCCTAGAGCTAGTGAGATATTCTAATTTAAAAATAAGTTCTTTATGTGGTGGACCTCGAGATATGTCTAGAGGTGAACTTCGAAATAGGTTGCAGAACATGCTTAGAGTCTCCGCATTTACTTTAATATGAGTTGCGGTTATATGTGTTTGTAAAGGGGCTAGTGAACCGAACGGTGAACTAAGGTAGATCAATATCTATATTAATAATGATTGAAGCTGGAGTGTGAGAATTGCGGTTAGTCTCTTTAAAGACGGTGCAGCAGCCTAATCGGCAGAAGCATTCAAAATTTGTCCCAGGCAATAACTGATTTCGCGTGATCACTCTGGGGAGCAACCAAGGTCAAATCCTTTCGACGGCCCATACCTGCTGATCCTCTAATGACCATATGGGCGATTGGCGGCACAAGATCAAAGTTTCCGTCGTTCCCTCACTCCCATCCAGAACCGCAGCGGAACATCTTCGCCTCGCTAGCTTGCGATTTTGTATAGGTACGGAAGGTAGCAGACAGCTCTCGCGCTTGGCAACTGCAACGGCCTGACTGACGTCGCTTCTTTACGTAGCTACTTGCCGTTCTCTTGACAGATTCAGGATCGCATGCCTCCACCTTCTATCCCCACAGCATTCCAACTCAATCTCTTCCCCTCACACTGCCTCATCTCAGCAAGTCTCGGTCTGAAAGACAGCGCGACTTCCGCCCTGCCACAGCGCAATATCGTTTCGGAAGCCGCGCTCTGAACAGGGACCTACCATCTCCACGGAGGCGTACCCGAACAACACCTGCCTAAGCATGGCTTGTTCTGACAGTCTTCTCTTCCGATGAATGAGGAGGAAAATACACACTTTCCTTGGGATTGACGTAAGGTACTGCTTGACGCAGCTTGCAGAGCGACGGATATATCCCGTCCTCCTTCCCATCCACAGACGACCGCTTCTCCCAGTCGCCATCATCCATCGAAAAGAATGCCATCCCCAACCTCGAACACGACCCCAAAGCCAACGATTTGAAGGGCGGTTCTTCCTCTCCCTCGTATCTCTTGGTCTCATTTACTCTAATCAATCGAGTTCTCTACTCATGAGGGCGGCGTTATGGTCCACAACCCATCGAACTGAACAAACGAGGAACAACTCATATGTTGACCTTTTAAACACCCGCCTATTCGCAATAACGGATGCGGAGTTGGCAGAATTACATTTGACTGCATACCAAAATACTTAATAGCCCATTCCCATCTGAAAACTTGTAAAAGATCTCACCAACCACTTCTGCGAACGGGCTGTCATTGACTCAAGCCATGTCTTACGAATTGTCTTCCGATGCAGCGTAGAGGTTCATCACAGCCAGGGAGATCATGAGCACAAGTTGAAGCTATCGGAAATAATGTTTGAATTTCTCGACGAGGGCAGTAACTACCTAACCGAGCAGGGACATTTGCTTGCCATCCAACTTTTTGCCGAGGCGAGCAGTTCCACGAGTCTATTTCAGTTTGTTTGGACCCGGAACTGCTCCCGATTCCTCTCGCATGGTGGCGCAGACTAACACTATCCGGCCCAGTGTTGAAGAGGGAATGTGATGACTTCCCCTTACCTGTGCAGGCCTTTAAAACTTGATGGGTCACGAAGGATCCGACCTTCAGTACTTCACTGGTGGCCCAATGATCAGGAACCACCACCAATAATCACGCAGGACAGCAACAGTTGACTTCCGGTTGAAGCCCACGTATTCAAGTTAGGCTATGTTTGGTATCTGACGAGGGCATATTGTGAACAGGCTGAATGTGGCAAAGGGATGAGGCTGGGTCTTCCATGTCTTGGGATGCGATAAGGCTTCGTCAATCAGAAGCAGCCGTTCCAGCCACGAGAAGGAGACAATCAAAACAATCGATTGTTGTCCGTGTCTGAAATACGCGAGGGAGAGATTGAAACCAGACTAAACATGGTGGCGTTTTCCAGTATAGCCGAAGATGGCGACGAGAGAAATCAACGGAGTCATCACCACAATACAGGTTGATGTCAAGGCATCAAATGGTACTCAGTTGAATGCCATTCCCGGTGCCGAGAGCCACGCCGCGTGCAATTGGAGATGCATTGAAGAAATCTTTCAGAAGCCTTCGATCTTGACGTCATGGGAACCAAGCTGTTAAAGAACTCAACCTTCTTCGCCACCATAGGCAATCCGCCCGGGACAGTCCGCCAAAAGCGACTTGCGAACCGGAGACATTGGAATGTCGGTTGGTAACTCATTTTAAAGAAATGGGTTCCTGCAGGGAGTCATGGGTGAACCCTGCACCCGTAGGGCGGCTTTTCCCCAAAGTGGTGCGTGGGCCGTCGACGGTGAGAGAAGAAAAGTCAAACTAATAAACTACTCAAACCCGAAACATCTCGGAAGACCGGCTCGTGGGGACCCACCGGCCCCCTTCGGATCCGGCACGGCCTGGCGGCACGCAGGCCTGGCCAGACTCTGCCCCAGAATGATCGTCCTCGGCAGCAGAAGCCAAGACTTTTGACCGATCGGCCAACAGAAAACAGAAGCGATGTGACAGGTGAAGACATTTTTGACGTTTCGGTGTCGGTGCGGGTGGTGAGACAGGCTTAGATCGTGCACACCTTCACGTCAGATTGAGTCACTTAACCTTAACTCAAAAAGACATGTGGTGGAAAGTCTGCTCGGAAACCTTCAGGGAATTGCGCTGATTTGAAAGCAACGCGCTCATTTTGGCGCATGGTTGACCCAGTATTGCCCCATCCGCAACTTCGATCCCTCCACCCGCTCCGGATGTCAACCCGACGAGCCAACACATCGGACGAACCACCAGAACACTCCAGAACGCCAGATTGAAATGAAGGAGCGCAAACCAAATGAAGGGCGAGCAGGCAATATCCCAGTCTCACCACAAGATCGCGCACCGCGTGCCCACAATCTGACTGTGGTGTCCCTCACGTCACCCATGGGGCGATTAGCCGGAGGGAGTGGCCCCACGAATCACATCTGCACGACAGGGATCTCGATATGCACTGTTCCGGCCAGACGGCACCGTGGTTACATTACCAGATTGTGGAAGAGCAATCTCGAGTTCAGGAGTCAACCTGGATATAAAGTCCAGAGACCGTGATCTCTCAGCGGTGGCCTTGACTCTTCCGCCCCCATCGTCTCAAGCTTCTTTTTCTCCCCGACACTCTTTCACGGCTTTACGCCACCACACTCATTTGAATTCAGTCACTCATTTTCAACCCACTTGTACGCTCCCTCTCGTTTCGTGAATCAGGCATTCATCATGAAGGGACTCATTCTCAGCGCCGCCCTCGTCGGCGGAGCCATGGCCCAGGCCGGCCCCTACATGCCCTGCGGAGGCAAGGGATGGACCGGAGCCACGACCTGCGTCTCTGGATACACCTGCGTCAAGCAGAACGACTACTACAGCCAGTGCGTCCAAGGCAGCGCCAGTGCCGATGCCGTCAGCGCTCAGCAGGTCACCACCCTGAAGACATCGACGAGACGCAGCTGTAAGTCGAAGACCGCCGGATCCGCCGCCGCCAGCGTCGTCGTCCCGCAGGCGCCCACCTCGAGTGCTGCCGGAACCTCGACGACCTCTGCCAGTGCCGCCGTCAAGCCGTCCGCCCAGCCCGTTGACACCAAGACAGCTCCGTCGACTTCCTCCAAGGCTGCCAGCAGCCAGGCCCCCGTCAAGTCCGTTGCCGCCGAAGCCGTCTCCTCTTCCGCCCCCGTGGTCAAGCCTTCCACCACCGCCGCCGCTCCCGTGACGACTTCCAAGGCTGCCGTCACCTCGGCCGCTCCTGCCACGTCCGCCAAGGCCTCTTCCGCCCCCGCCGCGTCGGCTTCCACCACCCCTGGAAAGACTGGCAAGTTCAAGTGGTTCGGTTCCAACCAGTCCGGTGCCGAGTTCGGCCAGGGCACGCTTCCTGGTACGGCCGGAAAGGACTACACCTTCCCGGACACCACCAAGGTCGATGTAAGGTGGCACACAACTTAACATCTGAGATTCACACTGACACCGGAACAGACCCTGATCAGCCAGGGATACAACACCTTCCGTCTCAACTTCCTCATGGAGCGTCTCGCCCCCAACGGCCTCACCGGCAGCTTCGACGCTGACTACCTCGCTGGGCTGACCAAAGCCATCACCCACATCACCACCGCCGGCGCCAGTGTCGTCCTCGACCCCCACAACTACGGCCGCTTCAACAACAACATCATTACCGATACCGCCGCCTTCAAGACCTTCTTCACCAACTGGGCCACGCTCTTCAAGTCCAACGATAAGGTCATCTTCGACACCAACAACGAGTACAACTCCATGGACCAGGACCTCGTCCTGAAGCTGAACCAGGCCGCCATCGACGGTATCCGCGCCTCTGGCGCTACGAACTACATCTGGGTCGAGGGCAACTCCTGGACTGGCGCGCACTCCTGGGTGAGCACCAACGACAACATGAAGGCCCTCACCGACCCTCTCAACAAGATTGCCTACCAGATGCACCAGTACCTCGACAGCGACTCCAGCGGCACCTCTGAGACGTGCGTCTCCGCCACCATCGGCGTTGAGCGCGTCACGGACGCCACTGAGTGGCTGCGCAGCAACGGCAAGGTCGGCGTTCTCGGCGAGTTCGCCGGCGGTGCTAACGACGTCTGCAAGGAGGCCGTCACCGGTCTCCTCAACTACCTCCAGGAGAACAGCGACGTGTGGATCGGCGCTACGACGTGGGCTGCTGGCCCGATGTGGGGATCCTACATGTACAGCTTTGAGCCCGAGACGGGCGCTGCGTACAACTACTACAACGACTTGTTCAAGACGTACCAGTAGAGGCGCGGGGGTGACACGGCAACATTGGAGCGGGGCCCAGGGCTCGGAGGCTCATCTCATAAGCATTCGAAGTGATGCTCTACCGCTTTGGATAAGTGTAGAAAATTTCTTTCTCTTGTATATAATAGCAGTAGGAGGGTTTTTGTGGTCGGCGTCCCATGTCGACCCATTGTGGATTCCACCTCTTGTATCTATACTTCAGCAACATGTCCTCTTGAATGAGGCGAACTATGTCTCTGGAATGGGTGCATTATTTTGATTGATTTGTTGTAGCGTAACGTTGCTGTGATGTATCTTGTTGTCGACTCAATCGGCAGACATCCGGATGGTCCGGGATTGCTCCGATTGAGACCCACACCACCACGCCGCATCTCCCCGCTCACCAGCCGACTCCGGTGTCAAGTCCGGAATGCACGGTCATCGAAGGTCTTCTGCGCGTTGATATCCCCGAATTCTCATCGGCCCCAGGCCCAGTGACCGATTTCTGAAAGTGCAAGTTCTGTTGACAAAATTGGACCCGAACCCGTGAGAGGCTCCAAACAAGAGCCGCCCTCATCTCAAAATTCTTCGCTTCTGCATTTCTTGGTGATTCACCACCAAGTTCCCCAATTCATGTGACACCGTGACTGTGTGGGGTACGTTGTTCCTGCATCAGTCCCACCAAAGCCACAAACGTAACACGACCAAGCTTCGCCGCCTGCGCCGCCATGCACGGTACTAACGCAATCTAGGACTGTGGCACGACGCAATCTCGCTCCTGCCTGTTGGCATTCCTACGAGCCGGCATACTGGGAGTTCGGGACGAGTGAAGTTCGTTTTAATAATAGGACACCGTTGCAAGTGGGCCGATTTCTGTTGGTGCGCCGCAGCTGCCTGGTGTGGTGGCTGAGGATCCCTGTCGAAGCCTCTCGAAACTGTCTAGCTGGAAGCAGAAGGATCTGGTACAGGTACTCAGGCGATGAGTGTCATGGTAAGGCAGCAGCCAGCCTGGCAAATAGAGGCACGGCTGTAGCCAACAAACATAAATATCGGATCAGCCCTCGAAATGAAGTGAACGTTGTCAGAGACGTTCGCAGCTTACGTTCCTGTGGTAGTGTCGAGGTCGAAGCTTCTAGTTCACCGTTTGCGCGAACCCTAATCATTTGAATCCGAGAAACGCCCGGAGTTTCTCTACGTCTCCGAATCCGACACAGAAAGTTCCAGAGGAAAGGGCACCGAAAAGAAGAAGTCGAAAGGTTCTCCAATCTTCCTTCAACGTCCGACAAAATGTCCAAGTTCGACGGAGCCACGTCCTCCGCTCCGCGATCCCCGCGCACCCCGCCTTCCGCTCCGGGCCCGGACCCACAGCCGGCCCCTTACAGCACATGGTCCGGCCCACCCAGCACAGCAAACATCCTGACTCGCCAATTGGCCGCCGTCGCGCTCATCGTCCTCCTGTACACCGCATCCATCCCCTTCACGCCCGTCGTCTGGGTCTTGAACGTGGAGGGGAGCTCCTTCATCGACCGCCTCTTCGCCGGCATCGTCATGCTCTCGGCCTGCTACTTCCAATGGCAGATTGCGGGGCTGACTCGCCCTCTCGCCATCGTCTTTCCGGGAAGCAGTGGCAGCGTCATTCGGAACGGTCGCATCGAGAGAGGCTCGACCATGGGATTTGTATGGCATCCGTCAAATTACTGGCCGTACATAATCTGCGAGGCGATGCTTCTGGCTCTGGCCGAGTTCGGAACCAGCGAGATGCTGAGGAGGAGCATTGTCTGTGGGGTTGTTGCTGGGCTGTGGGCTGTTGGGTACAGCGCGACGCCAGAGTCGACGAAGAGGTGGGCTTACGAGCACCTCAAGGCGTGGATGTTCTGGATGGTCTTGGACGAGATCATGCGAGTTGGTCGAAGCAGTGTCAGTGGCCGTCGTCGCCGGTATTAAAGGTCACAGATGACCCTGTCCCCCAGCACATGTTGCATGCATGTAGATATCATGAAGGCACATGCCATGGGGCAGCTGGCAGGGCGGGGTGGAACTTCACGTATTGTGGGAGACGCGGAGTAATTCTGTCAACAAAAAAGCCCGATAGTACAGCATAACTGAATCTCTTAGCTTTTAAAAAATCATCATCATCATCGGCATTCAGGTCCTCAGTGAGAATTCTTGCCAACTCAACAAATTTGCCCAATGTCAACGCAGCCCGTTCACTACTAAAATGTTTTTCCATCCTGTGCCATCGTATCGACGCGTATCAGCCCAGCAACGATTGGCTGCTGTGTCATGACGTCGTGTAAATACTGGGGTCTTCTTCGGACTATAGGGAAATCCGACGCCGGTGTTCCCAGCAGTTGCCACCTCTGAAGTGCTCGCGCGCCATCAGCCCCAGTAAAGCGTCAAACATGTGCGAGCGATGGAAATTTGTCTCCATGTTCCAGATTCAGTGCATCAATCTCATTGCAAGTGCGTCGTTACTTTAGACAGGGAATAACTAGATGGAAAGCCCCTTGTCAATCCAACGGCCAATGCGTCATTGCAGCGCCCAAAGTTGGCTTGACCACAAACTTCCGGCACCAGCCGCTCTCTGCGAAAGTCAAAAGTATTGCCGCACGTTTATTGCCAAGTCTCTCAATTCTGCATTTCTCGAGCGAAAAGGGAAAGTTACTCAATCGGTTTGTTGCCTCAACCGACGACAACTGACTCAAGGAAGTGGTTCCGAGTGCAGCTCTTTTTCCTCTTTCGGCGCAACACAAGAATTATACTTTCTGCGCAAATGCACGACTCTCCACAGCATGGGACGAACATGCTAGGACTACGTACGCCTCATAGGCCAAAGATCAAGCCGAGCATGTTCCGCATTCCCAAGGGCGGCCTTCCAAAGGGGCGGTGGTGTCGCAACTTCTAGGGTCCATGCTTCCATTTGCGAGGATCGCTGTTTCCAGATGTTGAATGATCCCTGCAATTCTATGCTCCCCGACAGTCTCAAGGTGGGTACTAAGGGGTACGGCGCATGACGACGTGGGCGGTCCATACCGACAGTCTGGATATAAAGGAGACCAAATACGGCTTGCTAGTCTTGCATCATCTTCTATCAATATCGCAACTTCGTTGGAGACTAGCACCCTATTGCAACCTTGTCAAGAATCTCTCTAAAACAACAACAACAACAACAACATCGTCAAAATGAAGTCCTCCGCCGTTGTCGCCTTCCTGTCCCTCTGCCTGGCGCAGACTGCCTTTGCTGCTTGCAGAACCCGCACCACCGAATGCGTAAGCACAAAAACCCCGGTGATCTGACTTGTTTGCTGATGAACCGAATTTCATAGTCTCCTCAATCCGTCTGCGATGCCATCGGCAAGCCTGGCGCTTTCCCCTGCGCCTCTACCGAGACTCAGAGCCCTGCCCAGTGCTCCCAGGCCGCCTCCCCCGATGCCACCTCCGTCAGCGTATGTCTCTCATCCGACATCGACAATTCACACACGATTCTGATATTCTATCTAGTGCGAGTGCTGCGATCTGTAATCGGCTATAGCAGGACTCTTGCCGAGTTCGTGATGGTTTGATGTGATTTTGATGGATACCATTCTCGCTTCCTCACTACGCAGGACTTCAATTTCGATAGTATAATGTGCAGCTGCATGATAATGAACGAATTCATTGAGTCTGTGACAGTGTTTGCGTTCCTTGCTACAATGATTGGATTGAGACAGCGCGGAAGACTTAAAAATGACGCAACCTACACAAAAGCCTGTCGAATGGGCTACAACGAAGAGGGCAGCCAGAGACACTATGTCCCTTTCCTCTACCAACTTCTCTATTAACTAAGTAAAATGTTTCACCGATACCCAGGGCGCTACCATGTTGAATTGTCGAATGCAATGCCGGGGCTCTCGCCATCAGCTTCGGTTTTTCTCGAATAAGTCATAGTGCAATATCTGCGAAGTAGAGTTCGAAAGAAAAGAGCATTACATGCACCAAGATCAGGTAGTATTTGAGGGTAGCGAATGTCGCGATAGCCAGGAAGTTGTATTGTGAAGAAGCAAGATATTTCAGATACAACCGAGCTCCTTTCACTTTTTGGTTGACTTTTGCTATCTAGGCGGACACTTCTAGGCTCTAGCTAAACTAGTAAACTATTGCCTTAGTTATAAGTTATAGTAAAAGACGTATCATTATTAGTATTATGACTATTATTATTGCTATCGTCTTTATCGCTATCTTCATACTTATTACTACTGTTATCCTATTATCACTATAGTTTTGCTAGCCAGGCAGTGTCAGTTAGCTACCTAGGCAGTAAGTGACAGTATACTTATATAATCTGTATATCCTACCTAGCCTATATAGTTACTTTTATTATTACTATCATCGTCGTTATCGTTATTAGTATCATCGTCGTTATCATTATTAGTATTATTATCGTTATCGTTATTATCATCATCATCGTTATTATTATCTTCGTCGTCTTTGTCGTCATCTATTATCGTTATCCGTCGTTATCATCCATTATTATCATTTATTGTCGTCGTTATTATTGTTTATCGTTGTTATTATTATCGCTATCCCTACCACTATCCCTATCATTTTCTCTACTATCGTCCTTATAGGGGACACTGCCCGGCTAGCTAACTGACACTGCCCGGCTAGCAAAACTCTATCACTATCCGCCCGAATAGCAAAAGTCTTTCAGTCATGCCTCAAAAGTGGTGTATATCCACAGTAGTGATCTAAACCAACCTCTGCCTCACAGTTGCGACAGCAGAGATGGAAGGCCAAGGATCTCGCTACTCGGGCCGAAGTAAAAACGAAAGAACTGGCTCCGATGTTCGTGGTGCGCAGGAGCGAGAGACCCCAGCGGCCGCGTTGAGATATGTTCCGGAGAGCTCTGTGGAGCTTTCAATCACTGAATATGGGATGCTAAGTCTTCCGATAATTAGCTCTGCCGAAGCTGTTGATGGATAGACATTCATCCTCCGATGGACGGAGCGCAAATGTTCATTTTCTAATACCCATAACCAACAAAAGCATGATACTACTAGTTGATGTGCCACGCTTGGCGACTGCACGATCGATTACTACCAAGGAGCATTCTTGACTATTAATGCCTAATGATTGATGGTCGTGATTTTTCAGTCTGATGCATTCGGTGTGATGAGCCCATACCGCAGAAAACCTGCCAGCAGCACCACCTCTCATGAACTGTATGTCTCGTGTAGTGGAGCCGCCTGTGGACTTCCGTTCATCCTGCTCTTCGACGAAGTCTTCTGAAAGTAGTCATCCCTGATAAAAACTGGAGACCGAGTAGTCAGCCAATGGGGCTCTTCATCAGACTTTGGGTAAACCTCAGACTAGGCACCTCGCCAGTCTCATGCCGTCGATTTCGGAGTATGGGAAACTTGCCTTTAAGGGAAATTTCGTGTTAATCGCGCAGAGCATTCGCCTCCGCTCGAGCAAACTTTCGCAAAATGGAGATCAATATACTTAGTGCTTACAGCATCGAACCGAACGGTAGACACAGCGTGACATCGCTCTGGCAATTGACAGAGCCACCGCCCAATCAACGTGATCGCTGACATGGACATGTCCCACTATCCGGCAGCTCCCTTGCGGCCGTCAACCGAAACCCATGTGTCTTACAGGGGTGGTCCACTGGGTGCTTACGGGGTTCAACACCACTTATCCGAGGTGCCCTATGAGAAGCTCCAGGGACGCGGGAGGACAGCCATCTCTGCATCGGACGGGTAGCCATATCTGCTGTGCGCCCGTGGCTTGGCAGTAAAGTCGACATATCCATACACGCACGCCACGAAAGATCATGCGGTGCAATTGGACAATGGGCTTCGTTCCGCTTTGCGCTTGCGCAGTCTGAAGAATTGGCCGTCGGCAACTTCCCACTAGGCAATGTGAGTTCTATGGACCGAAGGCGGGATACCGGGAGGGAGGGGGATCAAGTAATGCGCGGAAAGGAAGTCTAGGTCTAGACTGGCGCGCCACTCAATCAGATCACGACTCTTAAAAGATCACAGTGCCGCCATTGTTTCGGTTTTCTCTCTTCTCTGGCTCGTCTAGGCAGAGCTCTCAGCCCCGCACTCTAGGCAATCATGGACGTCACGCGAAGCTTCAAAGCCGTGGCCTTGGCTGCGCTCATCTCAAGCCAACTGGCAATCGCTGAACCGGTCTCTGCCAAGTTCGCAAAGCGGAGCACTGCAGAGCTTGCAGACGCTTACGACTATGTCATCGTTGGTGGAGGGCTGAGTGGCCTGGTTGTGGCTAACCGCTTGACTGAAGATCCGGATGGTAAGTTGTTTCGAATGAAGGAGGCTAAAAGCTCCCTGCTTGCTCACAATTGACTACGCTAGTCTCGGTTCTGGTCGTGGAGTACGGCGAGTTCGACGGAAGTTGGGACGTCATGATTCCCTACTATGCCTCCAATACCCACCCCAACGACATGAGACAACTTCTGTCCATCCCGCAGCCCGGTCTCAACAACCGAATATCAGGAGTCCAGACAGGCACTGTTGTCGGAGGCGGCTCGACAGTCAATGGCATGGCTTTTGACCGCGGTTCGAAGGCGGATTACGACGCTTGGGAAGAGCTTGGCAACCCTGGTTGGAACTGGGAAAGCCTCTTTGAATACTTCAAGAAGGTCAGCGCGCCCCAACCCTGACTTTGCGCGAGACCTGCGACTGATGAGCGTCATTTCTAGTCCACGACGTTCCATCTTCCCGCCCAGGAATACGTCGAGAAATACAACTTCTCTTACGACCCGAGCACATACGGCCACGGCCCCATCCAGGTCGGCTTCCCGTCCTGGCAGTGGCCTGACGTAGGTTTGTTGCATATTGGATGCGGCATAT
This sequence comes from Colletotrichum horii, assembly GCA_027406005.1. Classification (NCBI taxonomy): domain Eukaryota; kingdom Fungi; phylum Ascomycota; class Sordariomycetes; order Glomerellales; family Glomerellaceae; genus Colletotrichum; species Colletotrichum horii. The sequence continues at coordinate 1,041,906 of JANVYB010000001.1, read as the reverse complement.
TCCAGGATCGGATGTGCTGACAGGTTGACAGGAATCCAAAGAGACGCTTGGATCAAGGACCTCGGAATGCCCGTTCTCAATGACCACGGAGCTGGCGGAAACAATGTCGGAGTTGCTCAGCTGCCCCAAAACTCCGAAGGAAGGAATGTCACACGTTCCACTGCCCGAACAGGTTACTACGATCCCATTGCAGGAACTCGTGAGAACATGAACCTACTCATCAAGCACTACGCTTCCAAGGTGGAGTTCGAAGACAAGAAGGCGATTGGGGTCAACATTGTCTCCCGCGATACCGGAGAAACATCTCTTATCAAAGCCAACAAAGAGGTCCTGCTTGCTGCTGGCGGAGTGCAAACCCCACGAATCCTTCAGCAGAGCGGTGTAGGACCTGCTGCGTTGCTTGAATCCCTCAACATCGAGGTGGTTGCCAATCTTCCTGGAGTTGGTGCCAATTACCAAGACCATCCCTGGATGCTGATGTTGTACAATTGTGAGTGTTGAAGCATCGCGCTAGTGGAACAGAAAGGCTGACTCTTCTCTAGATGGCAACCCTCCCGAGCTAGGTAGCGATGCAATGAACGATCCCGCTTTTTTCAATGCCTCCGAGGCGAAATACTTTGCTAACCGCACCGGACCTTTCACCCACGCACGTGGCAACAACATTGTCTTTTTGTCGCTCCAAGACCTCACTCCCGAGTACGAGGACCTCACCGCCAGTATCGAAGCCCAAAATGCCGAGGAATTCCTCCCCGAGATCTACAGCAAGCATCCTGAACTGGTCGAAGGCTTCCTTGCGCAACGCAAGGCTCTGGCCAAGCTCTACCGCAATCCCGAGGCAGGCGTTCTCGAAGCCCCCTTCGGAGGCTTTGCTGGAGGAGGCATCGCCTTCCAAAAACCTGTTTCCCGTGGCACGGTCTCGATCAATACCACGGATACAGACCCTGCGACGACACCGGTCATCGACTTCGGCGTCCTCCAAAACCCTGCCGATCTTGAGATGCTTGTGTTGAGCGTCAAGGCTATGCGGAAGTTCATGGGCAGCAAGTCAATTGCCGTCCGCCAACCTGTGGAGATTCTTCCCGGTGTGAACATTACCAGTGATGCAGGCATCGCCGAGGCAGTGAGGAACTCCTTGTACGCCAGCTTTGCTCATCCAAGCGGTACCGCAAGCATGCAACCCCTGGAGCATGGCGGAGTGGTAGATCCCACGCTTCGCGTCTATGGTCTTGAGGGGCTAAGAGTGGTGGACGCCAGTATCATCCCGTTGATCCCCGCTTGCCATCTGCAATCCACCGTATACGCCGTGGCTGAGAAGGCTGCGGATCTCATCAAGACGACTTAAACGGGGCTGTGAGAAACGCGTGTTCGCCGCCATCATGTGTGTTGGCGCCGGGCGGATGAGACAGGCATGGCGAAACATGATTCAGGTGAGGTATTGATGTAGGGAAGTCTTTGTGTACAAGTTGAAAATGATACAATCACCTACTTTTCTCCTTAAACTACGTTTCAAAGAACCCAGAAGGGGTTGGTTGACGCGCTGCCCGGCGAAGGGCTTGAAGGCCTGTTTGGATTTACAGCAAGCCACATGAACTTATGGCTGATGGGCTCGGCAGATCGAAATTTTTGAGATGGCTTTTGTGATGAAGCGGAATAAGACTCATCTCCATACAGCCAAGACTTTCATAACTTTACCTTAGGCACCCTAGATGATCCCGTACCTCTTCTGTCTGTCCATTCCGAGATCCTTTGGGCACTGGCTGCAGAATCATTCACGATCAAGTTACCTAGGGATGTGCACATCACCAGGAGCCTGGTTTTCCGCATGTCTCACGGAATCTTCAACAGTGCAGGTGAGACAAGACAATGAGACATTGGATAAGCCGAGTACTGGTGCCCGAGTCTGTTCTCCGCATCGGTGACAGCCTTCCGTTTCCGGAAGCCTGCTCCCAGATCTAGGCTCTCCCAGCCTAGTTTCTCCAGCCTTCGACTACAGTCATTGGGCGTCGCTAAATCGTCCGGCGATCATTTGTGATCTTTGAACGGATGCAGACATCATTCCCGCGACGGCTTTCCCTTCCGATCATCTTAGCGCTAATGAGATTCTCCCGCAGAAGAAGCGCTTTGTTCATTCGCTGGTGCACCAATGCTTGTACTGTCTCGTTTGCTCCGGCGCAAGCCAATGAGGCAGTGTCTCGGTCGCCACTTTTGCCAGAAACTCGATCCCATGCATAGATATTGGGAGTGAGTCCCGGGGGGGCTGTCTTGAAATCTCAACGTCATTTTGTTCGTTTACGAATCTCGGAGCCGAAGGAATCATGAGGAAATCCCACCTCCTCGCGGCGTTGGCTGCCAGCGCGAGAATGGTGACCGGGTTTGGCTATTGGAGTTATCCGAACTGTGCTGTAGGTTTTGAGGTTCTCTGATAACGTAACAATACGGAATTGACTCACATTGTGCCAGGTTCTCTGTGTGATGGACGCATTGCCAAGGTCGCCATGCCGCGAGCTCGACGCCGCTTGCCTCTGCGCCGACACCACTTTCACGGATCTAGTCGCGCCTTGCATCAAGGCCAACTGCACAACAGCGGAGCGTTTGGGTGGGAAACCTTCAGCCTAGGTTTCAATTCTCAGGTGCAGCGTTGATGCTAATATTGGACGCAGATTCCGTGAGGGTTTCTGCGAATGCCTGTGGGGTGACAGTTGCGGACAACACAGCCCTTCCGCGATATCTCACTGGCATACTATTTGCATTGCCGACTGTGTTCATCGGTATCAGAATACTCAACAAAGTCTTGAATCCCATTCCTTGGGGCGCAGATGATTTCATGGCGATCACTGGATACGTCAGTTGGCCCACTATTATGATCTCCGGGACTTTGCTGATGCAGGCAGCGCAGGTTTGCACTGTTCCTTTGGTGCCCTTGATTTATCGATGTAAGTGATTCAAACGACCTTGCCGTTGTGAAGTTGAACTGACCGTGTTGAAGCCTTGGATATTGGTCTCGGAGACCCTGTCTGGACAGTCGCGCCCACCAAGATGATTGAATTCCTTCAGGTAAGCAGCAGCTTGATTAGACAATCACCGCAAGGGTTCTTTTGAAATTACGCAATGGCTAATATTTGAAAAACTTCAAGATGCTGTTTGCTACACAAATCCTCTACGTTGTAGGGCTCACGACCCTAAAAGCATCAGTGCTGTTCTTCTTTCTTCGAATTTTCCCAGCACGCGGCTTCCGAAAGATCATTTGGGCCACCCATGGCCTCAACTTTCTCGTCGGGCTCATTTACATAACCCTGACCTTTGCCCAGTGCCGGCCCCTTTCACTGTATTGGACAGGGTGGGATAAGGATGAGAGCTACAAGAACGCGAGATGCCTCGACTTCAACAAATTCATCTTATCACACGCTATCATCAACATCATCCTGGACGTCTGGATGCTAATTCTGCCATTGACGCAGCTTTACAAACTGAATTTGGTTTTGCGGAAGAAGATTGGGGTCATGCTGATGTTTAGTGTGGGATTATTGTGAGTTTACATCCATCAAACACGTCCCTTCATCACTAACAAACTCCAGCCTTACTGCCGTCAGCGCCATTCGAATCCACACAATGGTCCGCTTCATGACAGATAGCAACGTAACATGTAAGTCAGAGCCGCGACCTGCTCACCATTTCAAAATGCTAACCGACGTCTTAGCTCAAGCACTTTGGGTCTATGTCTGGACGTTCACCGAACTTTGCGTCGGCGTATTTGTTGCGTGCATGCCAAACGCCGGTCAACTGTGGAGAACACTGTTCATGAAGCCCAAGGCAAAGGCGATCGGAGAGTCCAAATCCAGACGGCACTCTGCGTATGGAGCAGAGATGGTCTCGTTGCCGGAACAGGGCCAGAAACACAGAGAAAATTCGGTCGCGTCATGTAGTGAGGGATCAGAAAACGCTGTCCCACAGTCTACTCACTCGCCTGTATGACACGTTCTTTTGGCGCATAGCATTGTACATATTCATCATCTACTGCCAGTAAATGTCCATCTATTGATGCCCCTAGAAAGTGATACCTACAGAGAATCTCATCAAGCGCTTTCCTCATCATCGCTACGCTTCTTGTTCAAGTCACGATCCACCACATCGTCGAGCACTGCCAATCCTTCCCTCTCGGCGCGAACTCTTGCCCTCTTCAACCGACGAGTATCCGACTCCGTCTTCCTTGTAACCCACCATGTTATGCAGGTGATGATAGCACAACAGCCAACTAACGCCATCGCAGCAGCAAAGCTGGTTTGATAACGCGGCGCGTACTTCGATCTGAAAATCTGAGGGCCGATGGCGCCACCAATCTGACCATAACTGTTCACAAACCCGATACTGAACGCAGATCCTGTAGCTCGCGAAGTGGTTTGCACACGCCAGGGCCACATCAGCGGGTAGAAGGCGGCAGTAAAGGCATTTCCGACGAGGGTTGCCGCATAGACGGCGCCGTTGGAAGGATACACAACGAGAACTCCGTAACAAGCAAGGATGACGGCGAACACTCCAAGAGGATACAGAGGCCTTGGAATGAGACCCTTGTCTGCGAAGAAGCCGGTGACGCCAATGACAAAGATTGCTAGTATTGAGATCGGCAGGTTGAGCAGCTGAGCCCTGGCGATCGTGGTGAATCCGAGGTTTGCGATAACGGTTGGCTGGTAGAAGCGGACTCCGGAAGTGCCGACGGTGAAAGTAGCCCAAATGGCCGTGAATAGCCAGAGTCGACGATCCTTGAGCGAGTCAACGATTTCACTCCAATTGAAGTTCATCTCCTCGGCCCTCGGTGCATTTGCTGGTAGTCGGGCTTGGAGGAAGGCTTTTTCCTTGTCGCTCAGCCATTTTGCGGTCGGTGGGACTGGCTGTATCAGTGCATGGCCTTCAATATTGAGCTCGTCAAGGGAACATACAATCAGGAAGTAAGAAGTACACAGCTGTTCCTAGGACTATCGTGATGAGGCCTTCTACCAGAAATAGCCTAAAATGTTGTCAGTACCTACTTCCGCTGTTTTTCTGATTAGAAGACTCACCACTGCCACCCTGAAAGTCCCCTGCTACCAGAAACTGTGTCGAAAGCGAAAGCTAGAATGCCGCTGAATATGCCAGACAAATTTCCCAGAACGTCTCCAGTATTCGTCAGTTCCACGTTCGGCCACTTATTCCAGGGTCTAATACTTACAGAAATAAAGTAGACGAATGGACATTTCATCGGGTCGGTACCAATACGTCATCTGAAGAATGACTCCTGGGAACATTCCAGCCTCAAACTGCGGGAGGAAAACATTAGCATCAAACCCATTGAGCAGTTTTATGGGTTACCTACTGCTCCGAGAATGAACCGTGTTGCATAGATACCGCCCTTATTGCTGACCGGAACATGGCAAAGCAGAGCAATGCCCCATGAGATCATGATCCGTGACTGCCAAGCACTGGGTCTGAACTTTTTCAGCAACAGGTTCGAAGGCGCTTCAAGAACGATGTATGGAACCTTTTTGCGTTAGCGATTGCCCACCTTTCACGCCCCGGGATGTAACTTACATAGTACAAAACGTTGAGTAGATTGTACTCATCCGAAGTCATGCCCAACTGCGTCATGATGTTCCTAGAAGTCCCCTTGTTCATGATTCGCGCGTTTGAAATGTTGTCGGCGTCGATGTTCTTCATCAGAAACAACAACGAGCAAATCGTCATGATGCGGAAGTCGACGCGCCTCATGAGGGCCTTTTCCTCCGCGGCAGTGAGAAGTGACCGCGCCCGCATGCGCTCGGCGTCGAATCCGGAGACATCGCTGACTGCCGTGGTCTCGTCCACTTGCTCTCCGCGCCTGGCGAAGGTCAGTCCGTCGGCTTTGCTGGGCTCGCCGCGGTCTGGCAATGACTGGGTCGGCGTCGATATGTCCTTTGAGTCGGCCATTGAGTCAATACGACGACTTTGGTGGTAAGAGAGCTTCAACGTAGAATGTAAAGGTCGGGCCATGGAAGCGGGAAAAACATTGCCGTTCGAGTTTTGATGGCGTCGATGCCTACATCGTCGATTTGGACATGCCAAGAACTGCATCATCCTCAGAATCACAGCAGCCAACGGAAATAAGCCGAGCTCACATCTAAATACCGATCATGTCATCGAGTGCTAGAATCGCGAGCAAGGTGTATGCGAGGGGATGATTCGCTGCCTCTTCTTCAGCGTGGGATGGAGAAGGCGTTCGGGGTGCAAATCCGCGATAAATCCTTCAATCCCTCCTGAACTATCCTTTCGTGGGGGGCGCTCAACTAAGGCAATGGATATCCAAACCGCATTAGTGGCCATTGCGTGAGGTTGGTTGCAGTGAGCGGGCGACGTCCGACGAGAATCCTTGCATTCGCAATCGGACCCCGCGATGACGAGATGCGGATGCCGTACCCCATGCACACTCATTCCCACGACGGCGGGCCGAGTACGGAGAATGTGTATTTCTCGGACATTAAATAGTGAACGGCTCAACGGTGCTATTGTGAGGTTATGAAGAGGCCAAATGGGGGATCGCATGAAGTCATCTCGAGGGATAATTCCAATACTCCAAGTTTTAGTATTCTATCGTGATCAAAAAGCCAAACATGGCGGCAGTAGTCCATCGAGCAGTAGGTAGCGAGCACAGGACATCGCTTACTGTATATCATCAAGTCCCCGAGACAAAATATGAACGTGAGTGTGCATAGAGATAGCTTCAAACTTGAAGTCCTTCGCTCATAACTCAGCTTGCAGTGGAATGGGCAGACCTTGTAACTCTGGATCTTTCCAAGTTCGACCAACCGGGCGGCAAGGAGGAGTTAGCCAAACAGCTGTTCGATGCTATTCAAAACATTGGATTCTTCTACATCGTCAACTTTGGACTCAGTCAAGAAGAGGTGGACCGTCAATTTGCCATCGGCAAGTCCGTCTTTGAGCTGCCGACTGAAGAGAAGCTCAAATACCGAGCTGACCTCGAGAATGGGGGCTACAACGGTTACAAGCCGCTGGGTCTCAGGGTATGTTGGCTATACTCAGACTTATTGCCATGCCGCTCACAAGAGTGCTTCCAGGAAGTCCGTCCCGGTGTGTTCGACAACACCGAGATCTTCAACATCCCCAAGTTCATCCCGGCCTTTGAGCGTCCTCAGCCGAACGTGATCAACGAGAACAAGGGGGAGATCGAGCACTTCGCTCGTCACATCCACAACAACATTGTGCAGAAACTTCTTACCCTCTTCGCAATCATCTTGGAACTTCCGGAAGATTATTTCGCGGGCCGACACAGATACGACGAGGCCCTGTCAGACTGCCACCTGCGATACATGAAATATCACGCGCGCGATGCTGAGACGAATGAGAAGCTCGAGAATGTCTGGGTGAAGGGCCACACTGATTTTGGAAGCCTGACCCTTCTCTTCCGACAACCTGTTGCGGCGTTGCAAGTTCGCGGAAATGATGGCAATTGGAAATGGTGAGTTCTCGATCATGATGCGGTTTTACAGAAGATGCGCTGTTTTGAAGACACCACTGACCTCTCTATCAGGGTAAAACCGTACGACGGTAGTATCACGGTCAACGTGGCAGATGCTTTGGAGTTCCTGACCAATGGCTTCTTGAAGAGCAGCATCCACCGAGTCGTGGTGCCGCCTCCTGACCAAGCTGGCATTGATCGCTTGGGAGTTCTTTACTTTGTTCGTCCCGAGGATAGCCTGGAGCTGAGACCGGTGCAGAGTAAAGTCCTGGAGCGGCTGGGCTACGACTCAAACACCAACTCGGAGCTGGCTGGTATCACTGCAGGCGAGTGGGTCAAGGCTAGAGTTCGGGCGGGCGTCAACAAGAACAAGCAAGCACGCAGCGAGATTTCTGAGCAAGAGATTGTGAAGGGAGTTAAAGCCAAGTACTATGACTAGGCAGAAGGTCGATGGTCGCAGATATTTGATTTTGAGCGTAACGAAGGAAGGGAATTTATTGGTCGTCATTAATATATTTATCGAACACGTCCGCGTAAAACCTTTTTCCAACATCCCGGTGACTTCGAATCTTCGTCCGCAACTGATTCTCACCCCAGGTGTCGTACTTTCCCTTCAAGAAAGCCGAGTCGATCTCCCTCCCTTCTTCGGACTCTAGTGATATACCTCTAATCACAGGCCTCTCGAAGTGCTCCCTCAACGTCCCAACAGCCTCCTCTTTTGTCAAGTCCCGCCTGACACCCTGGAAGAAAGGCACGCTGTACCGCTCTAGAGAGCCGGAGAGCACGCGATGCGTCGTCGCTTTGCAGACTCCATTTGTAACAACCTCAAAGGCCTGGCCGATGTTGACCACGAAAGACCCTGGTAAAACAGGCACGTCGATCCAGTCGCCGTTCTTGTTGAGAGCCTGTAGACCCTTGATATGTGGCGGAGAAGCCTGCAGTAAGAAGGTCCACCATCCTGAAGAGTCTTTGTGAGGTCCAACGCCTTGGCCACCAGCCTCGCTCTCAGGAAGTCCTGGGTAGTGAACCAGCTTCAGTCGATGCTGATCCGATAGGAACGGCAGAAATGTGTCTGGTGGCAGCGAGAGCGCCTTTGCGACCAGGTGGAGGAATCTCTCTCCGAGTCCTGTCATCTCAGCGATGTATGCTTCGATTATTGGACGCAGCTCGGGAAAGCCAGAAGGCCACTGCACTCATCAGCCAAGTTCAATCCTCACCACAGCGACAACGTACCTGGTTGGGTCCTCTCAATCGTTCTCGCTGAGGCACACCCTCCTTCCACACATTTTCAAGCTCCGTCGCGAGCTCGACTTGCTCTCTCCGATCACTCTTCCCGGCGGTAGTCTCTGACCCATCCCCGCTATATCCCAAAAAGTGCGGGGAGTTCCGCAACGCAATTTTGTCCTTCGCTTCGGCGGGCAGGGCGAACAATGTTGGCAACGCTTCGACGACATTTGATATCGTTGATTGAGGAACGCCATGGTTGATAACATACAAAAAGCCGACGTTGATGAGCGCATCCCGGAGTTGATCGAGAAGAATCGGCTCCGTCGCAGAGTCAGATGCGAGGGAGAGGTCTATCCGGGGTATCTCGGTGAAAGTGTGTGCTTGCGACATGGTCATCTCACTTGAACGCAGTAATTAGATGTCATAAAGTTAGATCAATTTCTCCGGGACAAAGAGATGCATGCCCAAGATATCCGCCGGCTACCCGCCCGTCCGAGCGGCGTGTCTGTCGAAAGGACCGTTGCCGGCGCCGAAACCCGGCAGCGCGGGGTATGGCGCGACCTCGAAGGAAGCGCACGTCATCGGCGTAGCCAAACACAACCCGCGAATCAGCGCATTCTAGAGTTCGTTTGACACCACAAACACAGTTCAATGGAAGACATCCGATGAACACCGTCCTATGTGAGGGGTTACCGGACAAGGGCCGGCCGCGTCCGGCTCCGTGCGGGCTTAAAGGCGTCGGTTGACTACAGGGCGCGCCGTGAAGCTTGGTTCTACAGTCGCGGCCTTTGAGAAGTTCAATTCCACCCTTGATACAAAAATGCTCCGCGTTAAGACGCGCGATATGAGTGCCGAGTCATGCCACTAAAGCGTAATAACGACGGTGGGAGCAGGCATGAATAGCCTGAAAATCATCCCTCAAGTTGGCGCCAAAATTAATATACCCCAAAAAGAATTGCGATGCTCAGAGGCGGATTCGAACCGCCGTCAACACGGAGCGCTGTGTGATGAAGACCACAACGTATCATCCTAACCAACTAGACGATCTGAGCGACCGGATCTCTCTGTGAGGAACCTGACGGGGCGGCCGGATTCCGAGTTTGTGAGCCCTAGCGGGACCCACAGCGGATTCAATCCCCTGGAGCCGAGAACCCTCAGCGTGAGCTTGCCCAAGTCGAGATTCGACAGTTGAGTAATCCCGACGGCAACTTCATGATACGATGCGAAGTCTTTACCCAAGGGTGTATTATCTCATTTCACACCCTCATCTCACCTGAAAGAGATACATACATAACCGCGGTGCTGGAGGCATTGCATCGCAGGTTTCCAGCACGGTCACCTATCGGCAGGTTCTCTCATCCCGATCGAGAAACCGACCCGTGCATGAGTTGTGTCCAGGAACCGCCATGTGTTGGAGCGTCGAAGAATCAGTGATGGGAAGCTCCCTCACTATGCATCGTGTGGTGTGCGTGTGGTGTGATGTGAAGCTCACGCAAGGTTTGAACCGTTCGCTGGTCATTGAGATGGCGTGAAAGGACCAGTTCCCACGTTTTCGACAACATGTGTTCATCTTATCCAAGACATCCTTCCCGGCGTAGTGAGCTGGCGGCAAGCCTACCGGCGCCACGCTCATCCTCCAAGGCGGCTCCTCGGAGGTTTCGAATCGGCCAAGCCGATCCGCGAGCTTGATTCAACCACCATGTGTCATGGAAAGTGTTCCGTCGACACTGCGTCCAATCAGAACTTGCATAATCATTTATGCCTCACTCCCAAAATTACGATTTAATATCGAGGGACATGAGCTTCATGATGTCACCACCCTGGGCCGTTCTACAAAAGAACCCTCACTCGATAAGATAACACGGTGAGCTAGGTTATGCCTAGCTGACGTGCCAGAACCTAATTTCCTGAACAGGCAGGTCGGGGTAGCGCTGCACTAACATGCAATGGCGGTTCACAATTTCGCGCGCAGAGCCCGTCCCTCGCGAAACCCTGGAATACGGGGGACTTTTGTTCCCACACCGTGTCTTCGATCGGCAGTTCGCATGAGCTCTTGCGCCCGACGCTATCCGGACACAAGTTCACCTGCCCCAACTGCCCTGGACCAGCCTCGCGCAATAAGCAAAGGGACCATGGCCCCCAATGCCGACATTGCCGATGCGGGGAAGTGCCCGGTAAGCAAGCGAATAAACAGCGGTTCGCCGTCGAGATCTCCACGTCCACAACGTGTGCCGTGATCCGGTCACCTACTGTTGTGACATCAACGCGAAAGATGGCGCGAGTCTTATCAACAAAGTGGAGGATGATGATGATGGTGATGATAATGCTGCCTCTTGATTGCGACCTTGGAGGAACCCGCTATATAAAGACCTAGCGCCAAGCTTGTTGGTTCTTGGCGCATCCACCGCGACCAACAACGGGATCAATTGAAGCTACCTTCGCCATGCATCTCAAGTTCGTCAGCGCGCTGTTGGCGTTCGGGACCCTGTCCCAGGCGACCTTCAACCAGGGCGCCCTCAATGCCTTCAACCGCGAGCACCCGCGACGACAGGGCCACACGCGCATCCCCTCACCGGCGCAGCAGCCCGTCGAGAAGCGCGACACGTCCAAGTTCTTGACGGAGAAGTCCAAGAAGTTTGTCGTGAATGGCACCGCGATCCCAGACGTCAGCTTTGATGTTGGCGAGTCGTATGCCGGCCTGCTCCCCATCTCCCAGGACCCCAACGAGGAGAGGCAGCTGTACTTTTGGTTCTTCCCGAGCACGAACCCCGACGCCGGCAAGGAAGTTCTCATCTGGTGAGTCGTCTCGCGCAAGATGCGAAAAGAAGCTTCTGACACAGATCTTACAGGTTGAACGGCGGACCGGGATGCAGCTCCCTCAGCGGTCTGATTACCGAGAACGGCCCGTTCCTGTGGCAGGATGGCACCCTTGCGCCCACACCCAACTCCTACAGCTGGACCAACTTGTAAGACAACCCCACGATGTATCGCATTTGCTCCTTGAGCTAACACTCCATCTCAGGACCAACGTCATCTGGGTCGAACAGCCCGTCGGCGTCGGCTACAGCCAGGGCACCCCCAACATCACCAACGAAGTCGAGCTCGGTCTCCAATTCATCGGCTTCTGGCGCAACTTCATCGACACCTTCAGCCTCGAGGGCGCCACGACCTACATCACCGGCGAGTCCTACGCCGGCTATTACGTGCCCTACATCGCCGACGCCTTCATCACCGCCGAGGATGACAAGTACTACAAGCTGGGCGGTGTCGCCATCAACGACCCCATCATCGGCGACGGCACCCTGCAGCAGCAGGCCGTCATCTACCCCTTCATCGAGTCCTGGCAGAACATCTTCAACCTCAACCAGACGTACATGAACGCCCTGCGCTGGACCCACGAGTACTGCAACTACTCCAGCTACCTCGACGAGTACGCCACGTTCCCGCCCAAGGGACCCTGGCCCGTCCTGCCCGACCCATACAGCGACCCCTCCGGTAACTACACGTGTGACATGTTCGACTGGGCTTACGAGGCCGCCCTCGACGCGAACCCGTGCTTCAACATCTACCACATCACCGACACCTGCCCCTTCACGTACTCCCAGCTGGGCATCGTGAACCAGGTACGTCACCCACTTACCCACCGGCTTGTCCAACAAAGATGCTGACCGCAGTTTCACAGGGTGACTACAGCCCCAAGGGCGCGCAGGTCTACTTCAACCGCACCGACGTGCAAGACGCAATCAACGCGCCCCACGTCGCCTGGTACCAGTGCACCCCAAAGAACGTCTTCGGCGGCGGCGACCCCAACTCCAACGCGAGCGACACCTCCCCGGCCGCCGCGCAGAACGAGGTCCTCCAGCGCGTCATCGAGCATACCAACAACACCATCATCGGCGTCGGTCGCCTCGACTACATCCTCCCGCCCAACGGCACGCTGTTCGCGCTCCAGAACACCACCTGGAACGGCCTCCAGGGCTTCCAGAAGTACCCGCAGGACCAGGAGTTCTACGTGCCCTTCCACCCCGAGTACAACGACGGCCGCCTGAGCGAGGCCGGCGTCGTGGGCTCGTTCGGCTACGAGAGAGGCCTGACGTACTACGAGGTCCAGCTGGCCGGCCACGAGTTGCCTGGGTACACGGCTGGGTCTGGGTACCGTGTGGTTGAGCTGTTGCTGGGCAGAATCAAGTCTTTGGGTACGATTGAGGACTTCACTACCCAGAAGGGTGATTACCAAGGGAACGCGACGATTCCCAGCCTCTGAGCTGTTAGGAAGTAATGGCCTGTGAGATATAATTCTATGTAAATATTAGTACGACATGTATGAAAGAAAAATACCTTTCAGAAGACATTGATGTTGCATGCTTGCACGACTGGTCACCTACAAACAGAGATAAATCATGTAGAAGATTTAGTATTAAGAATACTAGTTTTAGGTATTAGTAGATTGCAGTCACAATACTGCAATAAAGGGTCATCGTTTTAAGCTTTCAACACCTTGCACAGAGCTGATGCTGCAACAGAAGGATCCGACTCTGAGGTGGCCCTCAGCGTCACCACAGCTGCGTCGGCAGCATCTGCACTCGCACCAACCGATACAAACGCTGTCTTCACTTCGCCAAACTTGGCCGTGACCAAGGCATTGGGAACCTCGACGCGCCAGCCAGCACCCTCAACCTCGGCGCTCAACCTGTAGACGTCCGATGCGAGGAACGCCGAGACATCCTCAGGGTGTTGTGCGTCATTCGGGTCCACCGCTACATATGCACCGCTGTTGCTAAGCTGGAAGGAACACGAGACGCCTTGGGCCGTGGCCGTGTTTTGTTCCAGAGCCGTCACCTGGCCCTCTTCAAGGGATATGTCGTGAACGCTGGCACCCCCCTCGCCGCCGATGGAACGGACTGCAACGGTGTAAGACAGAACGCCGTCGTCGTTCCGGTGGCGGTCAATGATGTAAAAGTGGAGATCGTTGGCCTCGTCGATGAACTCGAACTCGCTGCCGGAGTTGGTACCCGCGTGGAACAGCGCGTCCGCGAGCTGCCGGTAGTCGCCCATGGTGATCATCGCGATGGAGCCGTTGGGGCGGTGGAAGTCGACGAGCTCAATGTCTTCGGGGTGGGCGTCGATGACCCACTGGAAGGGCTGGTTGTCGACGTTCTTGGACTTGCTGATCAGGACACCGGAGTCGGGCGTGAAGCTGTCCGATCCCATGCGGTCGACAACCTCGATGTCGTAGTTGTCCCAGCTTCCGCCGTCGCAAAGTGGCTCGGTCTGGATATCGCAGGCCGGCGACCGGTCAGAATCCATGATGATACGGATTCCCATGAGGCCGTCGCCGGGATCCACGGATCGTGCCGTCAAATCTGCGACAGCGATTCCTGAGGTAGCCAGTGCCTCGCGAGACAGCCAAAGAATATCGGATCGTTCGATGAGTCCTAGTTGAAACTTATCACGGAGGGTGTGGAGCGAACCCATCGATGAGCCTTGGAGGGCGGGAATCTGCCACCTGGTGTGAGGGCCACCAGGGCCATTGAAGGAGCCTCTAGACATCATGGACCAAATCCCTGTGTAGGCTCTCCGCAACGGGGTGCCGTATGGGTTGTTGTAGTTATCGCCAATATCGAGCAGGTGGCTGAGCTCATGGGCATAGACAGCCATGCCGGAGCTCTCGCCTTGAGTAGACGAGCCACCGCCGGCGTTGGGCCACAGTGTGGAAGCCGCGGCCCAGGATGTCCAAGGAACGTAGCGAGTACGCGCCCAGTTTGGTAGAGATGTGTTGCCAGTCTTGGGAGGACCGAATTCATCAGGAACATCCTCAGGCCCGTCGAACTTCATCTCGCCGAACTCCTGCCAAGTCGAAGACTCGTCTTGGCCCGCTGATAGAATGAAAACCAGCTCAAACGCATCGGCCGTCTCGTCTCCAACGTCTTTGCGCCACGCTGACAGCGCATCCGTCCGGATGTTGAGGTTGCATGTCTCTCCAGTCGGGCAGGCGCCAGAGTTCATGTCATCAGACACGCCATACTGATAGCCGTTTGCAGGCAGCTGATATGCGCCAAAGGCAGTGAGGTCGACACCGAAGCGCCCAGCTGAGTCTTCCATCCAGTATTCGTGGAGCGTGTGCCCCTGGTTGAGGTCATTCGGCGTGTTGAGGAGGTCGCGGTAGAAAGTCGGCACCTTCTCCCGGGCAACGTCGGCGGCAGCGGGTTGCGGGTTGTTGAAGATGGTCGAATGCGCCGGCTGGCTGATCGTGAAGTTGCGGTCGGGATAGTCCACGACGACAAGCGCGATGTTGAAGTTGCGGTTCGAGCCCTTGCGGGCCGGGTTCGACCAGTCCGTGCCGGGCGGCTTCACCCAATCGTCCCACGTCATGTTGTCGGGGTTCACCCAGTTCTGGGGGTCAATTGGCTCAAACGGCGTGTATGAGCTGGATGAAGCCGAGACCACAGGGCCGACGAAGAAGGCCCCGACCGCGGCTGCGAGGACGGCCGAGAGGCCGTTGCGGCCGTCGCTGAGCTTCATCTCGTCGGTGATGAGGCGAAAATTGACGGGCGATGCGCGAACGATCCACCACCAAACACTGGCGCAGGTCAACAGAGAGAGGATGAAGACCCGAACCCGATGGACACTGGACGACGAATAAGTATATTTACTGCGGATGGGTGCCAAGACAATACTGCGGACCTTGTTCCTCTGACCTCATGATGGTTCGTTCCCCGCTCCAACGTTATCTCCTTCTCCTTCCATGACCCTGGTTCCTGCATCTTGGTTGCACATGGCGCTTCACCAGCCGGAGAGGTGCGCGTTGAGTGCCAAGAGGATCTATCCTGCTCGCCGTCCTTGTGCGATGGCACCTGCTGCTTCAGGAAAGCATCCATGTCCACTTGGACGCGTCGATCAGCGTGCACATGGGCTGCTTGCCAAGAGTGATCGGATGGGTCGGTTGCGACGCCGAAAAAGACTCAAAAGGGTATTGTGAGAAGAGAAACGTTGCTTTAATGTTCCTCACTCTCGGCTGAAGAAGTCAGTGATATGAAGGGAGCAGGCCGGGATGCATCGGAAGGGAGGCCCGGAGTCATGATAAGCCAATCGTTTCAGACTGGAGAACGGGTGGCTGGGGAAATGGGCCTGCGAAAGTGGGGTATTGCGAGAGTGGGTCCTATCGGGTCCGAGTCCGACCCCGGTGCCGGTTCGGTCTCGCTTCGCCGCTTGGGTGTATTGTCTTCCGCCGGACCTGGAATGCTACTGCCGCAACGATTTTCTTCATTTGATTGATTTCAGCAAGAAGAATATTCTGCTTCCGTCATTTCATCATCCCGGAGTAAGCTGAGAACTTACTTCCTTCTCCGATCAGGCATCATTGAAGACGAGTTTCTGGGCCATAGCTCATGTCATCATTCCCTCAAGCCAAGCTATTGCTTCTTCCAGGTCTTGCTGGCGTTGCAGCCAACCTTAGCTGGCTAGTCGATTCCCTCATATTGTCTGCCTCTGACCCGTCAGCCGAACCAGGGCCACGCAAATGCGCCAGCTCAACCTCCTCTTGGCATCTCGTGTCTTCTTTGATGCGTACTTCAATATTCCCCGCAGAACCCCTAGGTATCTTTGCTCTCAGACGTTGGGAAGCCTTCTGCATGAACTCTGCGGAGTTGAGTGATTCAAAACCAGTATCCACGAGAGTCTGTCGTTCTTCGTGACCAATACGTGCATGAAAGAAGAGCGTGAATAGGCTCGACAACCACAGGCCAACACCGCTTCTGCATGTTTCTAGGAAGGCAGCAACCAGGAATAGCGTGGATAATAGAAGCAAGACAGTAGGCAACGCAAGCCACGCCCAACGCACGACGACGAGCTGGTGCTGGACCCAGACGTGACCCCGCACAGATTGGTCCGGTGAGAGTATTGGGTCCTTGTTTCGAATGACAATAGACCCGTTCATCCGCATTTGAGTTGTAACTGAATCCGCCATGTTCTGTATCGCAAGCACTGTATCATTGGCGTTGTAAAGAATAGCTGGAATACTATCACCCATGAGTTGATCGGCGCCACTGGCTATGATTGCCGAGCCCTTCAAAAGGTTTGGGTCGATGCCGAATTGACTTGCCATGGCGACAAATCCATTGTGAGGCACGACAAAGGTACTGTTCTCGTTCGACGACGTCTGGTTCAGACGATACATCAAGCCCGCAAGGCGCCAGGTTTCAATGTAAGGATCCGCAATAGTTGTTTGATTGCTGTTGAATTTTGTCACATTCTGAGCGTTTTCAGCGCGTACAACCTCTTCAAGAATTTCTTCCGAGTATACTCCATTTGTGACGCTTGGGCGCACATTTCTTAGACAAAAGTATATGGCGCATCTAAAAGCCTCGATAGTTGAGTTAGGCTGCACGGCGTTATTACGCAAAGAGGTTGCCTTGACCCACTGAACTATGGCTGTTGTTGCGGTCATTTCGCCGTATGGCCCCAGGAGTTCTGGTACCTCTCTTGGCAAGTTTGACTGCATGCGGAACAACGTCGTATACGATGAACCGTCTATCATTTTATCAATGCTCTTATCGTTGGGTGCAGAGTAGCGATGAGTTTTTGCATCCAGGTGTACACCTGAGGAAACGTTGTGACACGTTGAGCTGATGGCCAGAGTACCAAACGGGTCCCACGTGCAGTTTCCAGTTGGACAAATAAATGGCGGGGTAGGGATTGAGAGAGGATTTGGGGCCAGCAGTCCGGCTCGAACGGATGCTTTAATGTCGTACAGGATGAGATAATCTGAACTGCTGTTAAAACAAACCCTGCAACATAACTAGGCACAAACACTTACGTGCATTGATAATTTCACCCCATCCTCGAACACCACCACCCCAAGTGTACGAAGCAACTGCCTCGGCGTTGGGACTGTAATTTGGATCAATATCGGAGGTTGTGATATATGTGACGCTTTGTTGGAAGAATGGACCGAGAGCCGTGGCTGCTAAGACTACCCAAGCGCCTATACTGGCGAAATGTCTGCATATTCCAAATCAGTTGGCCTGTCGAAGGTGATACTAAGAATTCACATCATACACGGAGCGTAACTTGAACAGCAAAAGCAAACTTCCGATGGAAGATCCTCTGCTAGCAGAATCGTAGGCGCAGAGATCTTCCAGAGACCGGCTGCGCGGGTGCGTGAACCATATCCATCCGAATTGGCTGATGCAGCTCGTAACAGGGAGCAGTAAACTGGCGCGTAACACTGTCGAAAGAATAGAGATGATTGCATTAAGTGTGATACTGTCGCTCCAGGACCCCAATGACCAACGGGGATTAGGCTTCCGATCGTAGGTTCGGAGCAGAACGATGACCCCGAAGAGTGCGATTGCCGCAAGAATGAGAGACAAAATCTCATAGATCAAGCTGTAAACCGAAGGTGGTGGACGATGTGGCCTGGCTTCTGATGATCGCATCGGTGGCTCATCTTCGTCACTTGTCCATGATCCAGAGTCATCAAGAAGTGGATCGTCACGTCCGTTGGGTTGTCGTGCAACGTCAACGGTAAACACGCTTGTCGGTCTGGGACTATGGGGAGGCATTTCCCCACGATAAGAGATTGTTGGCTTGATTGACCGATTTGGAGAGAGGGATGAACAAGGGAACGCAAAGGGCAGGGAGGCTTAGCATTAGGGTTTCTCTCATAACAGTGGAACGGCAATGGTGGACTAGGGGGGAGACGCACCATTTAATCACGGGAGAGATTTATTTCTAGATCATCTCAGCCTGCTCAGTCTGCCTACAATCTGCTTACAATTGGATGTTCGTGGAGGCTATGCGAAGGTGTGCACACCAGTGGGTGCTCCGAATACGCAAGGCCAATGACGCAACTTCATGAACTGTGGCTCATGCAATCCTCAAGCTGGCACATTTATTGCAAAGAGAATTTGAGGGCCAACCAATTGTGTCTCGTTTTCAGGGCTGAATGGCGTCCTCAATGAGACAATGCTGTCACTTGTCTATATAACATATGTCGGGGCCTGTTCGCGGCTTTCATACAGGCTTCATATTTCTAACGTGGCGAAGCCAGAGTTCACTAACAGTAAGTATAATCTCCCCAGAGAAGCAGTATACAGGTATTGAGAAAAGTTCTATTCGAATCGCCGAAGAGGAAGAAGCGCGCCTAATAATGTGTGAGTATTAGTCGCAATAGTCGTCTTTGTACTTGGGCGGATATTTCTAGCTACGTGGGACAGAGCATGATTCCTACGATCAATATGGTTATCTCGGTTCTTATCCCAATATTTTCCTTATCGGCTGTAAGTCACTCTTTTACATATTGCCGTATGCATCATTCCCTTCGATCTGAATAGAAAGACCCTTCGAGAATTGCAACCTTGCAACGTGCAAGTAAATATTTATGCACCTTGGAGTACAAAAAAAAAGGTGGAAATCTGCAACGAGGATGCCACGGAAGGAAACGTAAGCGGATGACTACATAGAAAGACGACTGATTCAGGAAGCTCTACGGAAGGTATCTCAAGCAACTGGATTGTTACAAAATGGCAGGAGGAAAAGTGACAAGCAGTTCACAAGAGTCAAATACATTATGAAGATTGGATCTTCTCAATCAGCGCATCAAATCATGATGATCATCAGAACATTGCTAACTTTGGTGACTGTCTATCAGTAAAGTCCCAGTTCCCAGCATGAAAACTCATGTAGTGCTGTCGATGCAGTGTTTTCAACACCACCTGCTTGTGCGCAGGGCTTTTGATGCACAAATGGCTCGATCGCCGCTATCCTCGGCACATCAGTGTATAAGCGTGTTGTGATGGCAGTGCGGTCGTTTGCAAATAATTCCAAAACACTGACGTCGAAAAGTATTCGAAGACACAGAAGCTCTTGCTTCGTGCTACTGCTGGACTCGTCGACGTATGTGAAAAGTGTATGAGGCGCCGTCTCTTCCACGACGACGACCCCTGTCTCCTTGGTTGATTTGTCCCGTCTTATCGTAAGTCTTTCGCATGAAGTGTCGAATTCTATCGTTGCCTCCTGGGCATTATCTGGGCATTTCAGTTGGCGATCACGCTTCTTTCTTAGAGGAGCAGGGTAATGCTTACTGCCGGCAAAGATCAATTTCAGTCCAGCCGACTGAACCTGGGGGGAAATCTCGAAGGACACAATGACTTCTAGTGTTGAGCACCCCTGGGGAAAGATGAATCCATCTCCTGATCTGACCGGTTGCATGGGCCTCCTTAAACCCTTCAGTCTGGCATCGGGGACGGCGCAAAGTGTTGTTACTTCGAAGGTGGGCTCATCGCTCCCCCTTTGAACACCGTCCTGTCGGAGACCGATGGATGAAATCTCTTCAAGAGGCGAGACAAGAGCCCTTGTCACTCTCCTCAGTCTCTGAAGCTTTAGAACTCGTGGGACTGATAGGAATCCAGCCCAACCTTGCCGCCTCTTCAAATCAATCGGCAGATCTTCCTCGACAATCCAGCCGACGATAATCCGTTGATTGGTCTTTGGGTCCCAGAAAGAGTTGCCGGCGTAGTAGGCTCCGTGGTCAAGGGGTCCACCATACGAGTGCTTCATCTTGGGTTGCCCATCATGTGCTTCGATAGTACCGCACATCCAGAGTTGACCGTGGTCTTTGTCGAAATCTGAGCGACCTCTGCTCTTCTCCGTAGCCAGAAGTCCCTCAACTCCCATGATTAAGAAGTCATGTGTCCTGTCGTCGTCCGGATCCTGAAGGCTGAGGAAGTTGGTTACTTCCCAGTTGGCGCCGTGGTCGGCTGACCATTTGGGCGACTGAGAGAAGTTACAGGGAAGGGAAACCAAGGGCGAAAGGAAAGACCACTTCGTAATGTCTTCACTGTCAAGTCGGTAGATAAACGGCGTCGGTCCTTGGCCAAGAAGTCCACCGGAAACGATGCCGTAGAATGTTGTTTCTGGGTCTCCCAAAGCCTTAGCCATGGAAGGCCATGTCGAAACGAAGGGGTCTCTCCATCCAGTCACCTTTAGATCTGTTGGTGGACCAGGCAAGATCGGGGTTGCATGGCGGTCCCACGTTCTCCCACTATTTTTTGATATCGCTAGATGCAATCCTTCCGATCCATAGTTGTAAGGTAACGTGTGGTGAATAGGGAGTATCCTGGCAGAGGTGTAGAATGTCGTCATTTCCCCAGGACGAAGCTCAACGGGCGAGAGACATCCCGTGAAAACACCACCTTGGTCTTCCGTTTCGGTCGGGACGATCGAGGGTTCGGCAGAGACATCCCATGAGAGTAGGTCGCGAGAGGTTGCGGCTCCCCATTTGATGTTACCCCATTCAGGAGTATCTGGGTTCCATTGGAAGCCGATGTGGTAGCAGTCGTTGGCTCGATCGTAGCCAGGTGCACACGGGTCGTTGAGCCATCCTTTCGGTGCAATCAGGTGGAATTTCGGCCTCCATTTGTTGAATGCATCTTCTTTGTTGAGAAAAACGTCACCGTCATCGGGCTCCGAAACAGAGGTGGATCTTGAGTGTACACATGAACCCCCTTCTGAAGCTGAGTTCCCCGAGGATTCAGGATGGGCAAAATTAGGGCTGCTGGGCTGCTCTGATGACATGGCCAAAAATCCAATTATCGAGTTTGAAATATCAGAACAGAAACATCAGTCCTGTAGGGCATTTTTGATGCGAACATCCGCTTGATATTTCCGGCAGGTTGACATGTTGCTTTGAACGGCCCCATGGGTGCGGGAGCGGCTCGCCGCAATCGTCGCTAAATTGAACTTTCCATTTTCGGACAGTCGCCGACCACGTTCCACCTAGACAGCTGAGCCACTTCGCAACGATATTTCAACCTGTGGCAACAAACAACGTCTGCCCAGAATCAAGGAGCAAGTGACCACTCCGGGATGGTGTGCACTGTGCATCCGCGGAACGTGACTGGTTGTTGCCGTTGAATTCCCATGTTGTGTAACCTGGGGCACGCTGCAGAATTATCGGGCCTACTGGACCAGGGGTTGGTTGGCTGCTAACGTTTCCGTCAGCTAACCACAATCACACTGAACTTGCAGATGCGTCGCACTCTGAGAGGATCTGCAAGGTCGGGGAAGGCTCCGCAAGCTTGTTCTTTTTTGGCTGTGCAACTTTCTGCTGTTCGGCCGACTCTGGGTTTCTCTGCTCGACGATGACGCTACGTCGCGAGGGTTTCTTTCCATGATGCGTGATTGATTTTCCCCCTCGCCATTCAATACAAAGAAGGGACCTCCCTGATTGCATAATCGAAAATAGTTAAGCGTTTCAGCACGGAGCGGGATGCCCGCACTGGCACCCCATGTTCTTAGTGCGGAGGCGGCGAAACTTTCCTCATCCCGCACTACCCTCCGACCTCATGCAGCCCGGCCGACGCGGTACGTCTGCCCAACGTCGCGACCAGTCAGCACCATAAGACGGCGCCCCGGGTGACGTTCGTCGCGTGTTTTTTGCTCGCCATGGGCGATCAATATCAGATCGTCTTGGACCAGACCCTCTCGCGCGTCCTCCAGCCACGCGCGTGCGACCACTGCTTCGTGCGCAAAGTCAAGGTGAGAGATTCCAGGCCACCCGTCAACAGCCACCCGGCCCGGCTATGTTTATCCCGCCGGTCTGGCACTAATACTGATATGCCGGTCGGGTACAGTGCGAAAGGACCATCCCGTGCAAGACATGCATCGACACGGGGCTCACCTGCTCGTACCAGCGCAGGCCGCAGTACAAGTTCAAGGCTTCAGCTGACGGTAGTACAAATGGGAAAGGCAACACAAAGGATTCTTCGCAACGCACAAAGAAGAAAGCGGCTCGAAGATTGCAAGAATCTCAAGACGGCCAGGCCTCGATTGAATGGGCTTGCAATAGTAAGAGCGCATCTGTCGATTCAGGGCGCGAACATCGATTCGTGCCGTCAGTTCATCAGTGCTTCAATGATGGCGGCCTTACAGCAGCCAGTGGGGACTGGTTTGGTCAATCCGGTATCGTGGAGTTGGACAACGATACTGAGACACGACAACGCCCATCAACAAGCCTAGTACCGATGGAGAGAGTCCCCGAGTTCACACCAGCGGCATTTCCAGACTTCTCATTAGCTGGCATGCACAACCTACCAGAATCAGTACGGTCTCACGCATCGGATCCACTTTCCATGGTGCGGATGCACTCATCACCAAAACTAGCACACGCTCAACTCAGATGGCGGCCACCTTCACCGAAGCATTCATCCCCAGCTCTGAGTGTTGCCTACCTGTCTCCGTTAGGGCCTGCTAGGATATCACAACTTATCAATATCTTTCTGGCTCGACTCCATCTTTCCATGCCATTCTTTAGGAGGTCATTCTTACTAGTAAATCTCAGGAGTCGTCGGCATGAGTATGACCGCCAGTTTAACGCCTTGGTGCATAGCATCTGTGCCTATACGCTATTCCAAGCAATACATGCTCAAGACAAGCCTCTCCTGCCGGATCGCCTGAAGCTAGCCGAGTCAGTACTATCATACGTGGCAGAGCAGCATGGAGGAGCGGACTTTGGGCAAGACCCGTCAGTGGAAGCCGTTATGACTAGTTTCTTCCTATTTGGATGTCAATTCTGCCGCGGCAATCATAACGCCGCAACGGTACGGTTCCGTGAAGCTGTTACTTTGGCAGAGATTATGAGGCTACACGACCCCGCCAGCTATGGAAATATTAGTCCCGATGAGATGGATCGCAGAGTACGAACAATGACGGCGCTGGCGTTTGTAGAAAGGTGAGTCTTCCCCCAGTCTCTTTTCGCACAGCAGACATAGGGCGCTGACGGGTGGGTGCAGAATATATGCGCTACAACATGGCTCTACGCTGCAGATGCCTCGCCTAATGGGGTTGGATATTATGGCTTTCCACAAGCTCATCAAGCGCGTCTCATCAGCCGAAGAAGCTGTGGAAGATTTAGCTGTTGAGGGCTTAGGCCGCATGATCGACCAGATTGATTTTGTCGACGAGACGGTCGTACGGTGTTGGAAGTCTGACTGCAACCTGGATCCAAATACAAACCACATATCCGCAGAGAAGCTGGTACAGCTCCTAAGACGGTACAGTAGGCCATTAGAAGCGAGTCCGTCAATGGAAAAGGGAGGTGCTCAACACGCGGACATTCTACTCACCCGACACTGGATCCGCAACATGCTCTGGAACCTCGCCTTCCGCCACGGCTTCACCAGTCTCTCTGACCCAAACGTGGAGCTACGGCCTGATTACGCTATCGACATCGCCGCCGAAACAATTGACGCATGCGACTTTTTCGATATTCGTTGTTTAGAAACGCACGGAGTCGGGCTGGCAGAAAAGCTGTATGACATCGCGAGCAACTGCGTACGAATTGCGCAGACATTTCCGGTGAATGGGGGCGCGTTTGTCGGTGACTTTGGAATCCCCACCTCGGACCATGACTCCTGCGCTACGTCCATCAGTGGAACCCTAGACTCAAGCTCGTCAGCAAGCGACCCATCCGGATGGGTAACCCAAATGCCTTCTATCGAGATGGACTGGGCAGCCTCGAGAACAGCCCAAGTGATGGAAATCCTCAACAGATTTCTTGCGTTATTCGCACTGTTCCGAAAAGGAAAGCATCCGTTCCTCAAGCCATTCGTGCAGCTCATGGCAGGCCTGGACTTTCCCCAGATAGCGACGCGCGACCCGCCATGGGATGAAGGCGTGCATATGCCGCTTGTTATGTAGATAACACTTGCACAAATGATACGTCAGGGCACAGACGGGACTGGGATTCTACTTGGCTTTCAAGGGTAAATTATTCGGCAGTGGGTAAAATATTCGGATAAAAAAATGGAGAGTTGTTCCTTTTTTTCTACCGGAGAGTGCTTACAATTCCCATACTTGGATGATGGCAAAGGCTGAAACCGCCAACTGGCCCCCGCACACTGCCCGCGCGCTTGTCATTCACCCGAATATTTTGAGCGAGCACTTTGCCCGAAAGGCTATCCCCGGGCCGTCGATTTGAAACCTTTCCTAATCAGGACAGTTCCCGACAGAAACTGCCGCTGTCTTGAACGTGGCATGGCAGGGTGCTCCCGGGTGATACTTGGCATGCTATTTGTTGGTCCGTCCCTGCGATGGCATCTTGCAGATCCGCGGCGGAAATGTTGCCTGGGCTTTTGTGGCGGGTGATAAGCCGGGTATGTGGTGTAACCGTATTTTTGACGCCTTTCCTAGTCATGGCGGCGTCGCTTGAGCATATTTCCGTCGTCTTTTTGACTCAGACGCAAAATGCGTCGGGCCATCCCCCGAACGCTATGAGGGCCCCGCGATCTGAGAACTTCTTGCATCTGACGTCAAGAAGCAAAACCGAAGCACAGTTAGCAAGCATTTTCAACCTCTGAATTTCTCCATCGGCTTACCCGTTTTCTCAACGACGCAACTTGAGGAATTTTATAATCGTTCTTGGGGACCTTTGGGGAGGCACTTGGCTGCTGAGGCTGTATGCATGCTCCGAAGAAATAAATACGCATCTTAGAGTAAGACTCACAACTAGACCCAATAGAAAAACCATCCCTTTGAGCGCGAAATCAGATTGCTCCGTGTGCTCGTCCCCGAGAGCATCGGCCACCACAATCAAATCGCCGGCAAGTCTCGCAAGTCGGACCGCGACCTAGCGGTGAATGTGGGGCCGCAAACGCCGATTTCGGACGGACTCCGCCCGCCGGAGAAAAACCTCAATCGGCACACGTGACCCATCTTGTCTCACTCAACAACCTGCACCTTTTGAACCTCACTCACAACCGTGCATCTTCCAAACAGCCAATCTCAAGAACCAAGCCTCCAAAAACACTAGAATAGCCTGGCGTTATCCTTGCAGCATTCACAATGTCGACGACACCATCGCAGCCTCCAGCCACCTCCGCCGTCCCGGCGCAATCCGACCCTGCGGCCTTCGCCCACATCAATAACTACATCGAGACCCGCTGCAACGCCTCCCCCATCTACAACTTCCTCTTCAACCCCGGTCTGAAGCTCACCCACGTCTCCAAGGGTCTCGTCGTCGCGCGTCTGCCTATCACCGCCAACCACCTCAACTCTTCCGGGAGCATCCACGGCAGCGTCTCGGCCACCATCGTCGACTGGGCCGGCGGCCTAGCCATTGCGGCGTGGGATCTGCGTGAGGCAACCGGCGTGAGCGTCGACATCAACATCAGCTACTTGTCTGGTGCAAAGCTGGGTGATGAGATTGAGATTGAGGGCAAGGTTGAGAAGGTCGGAGGCAGCTTGGCGTTTACGCATGTCAACATTTACAAGGTTGCTGCTGATGGATCGAGGGGTGCGACTGTCGCGAATGGAAGGCACACTAAATTCGTGAGGAGCAGGTAATTCAGCGTTCCGTGTGGCATGGAAGGAGGATGAAGTACTGGCGGGTGTCTGGACTGTAGTGCATGGCCCTTACCATACCTAGAGATTCTGCCAAGAGGCATGAAGACTTACATAACTTACTACACTAGAAAGACTTAATATCATCATTGAATTCTCGTCTCTCAATACTTCACAGGACGGTGGAGGTTTTCTTAACTTCAGTCAAGATGCTAGTGCCCCAATAATTTATCGCGGATCTTGATGAGATATTCCTGTCACTCGAGCCAATATAGAACGAAGTTCAAGTAATTGTCATTCATCCACTCATATCCAAAGAAATTGCATGTCATTGGGGGCAGCCTCGGGGAAAGGCGCAAAGGCCAATGAACATATGCAAGGCTCTCCAATAGAATTTGCAGCAGCCGTGGTCCTTCGTAAATGGTATGATTGGTGCACAAAATGCTGCCCTTATGTGGCCCAGGATTTAGGCTGCAGCGTCAGCTGTTCGAGGTGATTGGCCTACGCGTGATTACGTCCTTGCCGCTGACCCCTCAAATTCTCATGATGCTTGGTTTTCATGCGTCTTCAAGCCGGTCGTCGCCGTTCATTAGTCTTCAGCGAAAGGCTTCCTCGGAATCAAGTTCCAGTTCTTGTGACCCTTTTAGCGGCTAAGAACGACTAAAGTTCGTTCATCATGGCCGGTGCAACGACATCCGACGGCGAGGATGCAGAAGGTCAGGCAATGAAATTACAAGTTACCCTAAAGGGTGACAATCTCTGGGCTTCTGCCATGAAGCGGCTTGCAGAACACGATGTCAACCAGCTTCTGAAAGCGGTTGGGCCGCAGAGTAACAACGATACAACTCTCCGTGGCCTCCTCGACGCAATTAATGCTCGGAAAAGGGAGTGCATGAGCAAGCGCTGGAAGGTAACCATCAAAGGCCGCACCATAATCCTACGCGACATTCTTGAGAAGATATCTGTCTGGGTCAGCAAAGTTATTGTACGTTTCACTGCTGTTTCTCAAGGTTGCAGTCCATGCAGCTTCGCGTTAACTAGATTGATGTGCGCCACAGCAAATCGGAGACATAGCAGTCCAGTACGACCCTGTGAGCGCAGCCCTTCCGTGGGCTGCTGTGAGACTCATCTTGCAAGCTACTGTGAATGATGTTGAGGTGTTCGGCTTTGTGCTACAATCCGTTGAAACCATCAGTAATGCTATTGCGAACTGTACCATCCTTGAGATTCAGTATTGCCGATCGCCCCACATCAGGTATGCTCTTCATAGCACCAGTACATTTCAATTGACCTCTCACTGAATATTGGCATAGTCCGAGTCTCATGAATCAGATGAACGAAGGGTTGATACGGCTGTATTCATCAATTCTGCGATATCTGTCCAAGATTATTCATTATTTCGAGGATCGTACTGTTGTTCGATTCATCAAAAGCACAGTACGACCCAGGAAAGATTTGGAAGAGCTATACTCATCCATTGAGAATGATAGAAAAGACGTCTGGGACTTGTGCCACCTTGCTCATGGTCAGACGATAGCGTCAGTCCACACACTGGTGGGTCAATTTACTACCGACCGCAAAACAGAAACAACATTTCAACAAGGAGAGTTTGACAAATTGAGTAAGCTTCTGGAAGAACTTTCTCTGCCGATCAATCGAGTATCGTCTGAAGTTCAAGCCTTTCGCGATGGTTTAGAAAGGACTGAACGAATTCAAATTCTGAAGGCAATTTCCAGCCTTCCCGTCAAGGCACACCACAAATCGGTGAAGAAAGACCGACTTGAGGGTTCTGGGCAGTGGCTACTTAGGAAAGAAGTCTTCCAGGAATGGAGACGACAGAGCACCTCGTCCGTCCTTTGGCTTCACGGGATACCTGGTTCCGGGAAGACAAAGCTTGTGTCACTGGTCATCGATGAACTTGAGGCTTGCGACAACCTCGCAATATTTTACTGTATGAGAAGCCCGGCAGAGCCACAGAGAGGACAGGCGGACAAGATCATGGCGAGCATAGTGCGTCAACTCGCCGTGACGCGGACTAATTTGGCCATACTGCCTCCTTTGGTCGCAAAATATGACGAAGAACTGTCTGGTCTGGCAGAGTTCAAAGACCACGTTTGGACTTTGGAGGATTGCGAAGAGGTCTTCCTCAAATTGATGGATTACCACTCTTCTGTTACACTCGTCATTGACGCGTTGGATGAGGTCGATCGACAAGATCGTCAGGATCTCATGGATCTTCTGAGTCGACTGATCCGGGACTCTCCAGGCCTTCTCAAGATTTTCGTCTCCAGTCGAGATGATTATGACATCTTACTTCAATTGAACGGCTGTCCAAATGTTTACATTGAGGCCGACGATAATGACGGCGACATCAAAGCATTCATGTGCGTACCACCTCTTGTCTGGAGTCTCAATTTGTTGAATATCTCAATTAGTAAACTAACATGTGGCATTCCATAGCCGGAATGAGCTTTCGAAAGCTCGACTTTTGAACGGGAGACTGCCAGAATGTCTTCATCAGCACATAATTAAGACCCTTTCCCTGGGCGCTCGAGGAATGTAGGCCGCCTTCTTTCGTGCTTCTTCCAGGAATGCCTCTAGTTGGACATGCACGTATTGACGCGTACAATGTGGCAGGTTTCGTTGGGTTGCGCTCCAGATCCAACTCCTACGTCCTTTGAAGCTTGCTGCAGATATCGAAGCTCGGCTTGGGGTCCTCCCCATATCACTGGAAGAGTCCTACTGGACGATCTTTCAACAGACACAGGTTTCGGGCTGCCACGCTGCCAAACTTGCGACATTTACATTTCAATGCCTGATGCACGCGGTAGCTACGCTATCGGCTCGCGATATTGCTGAACTCGCATCTGCTTACCTACCGCAGTCTTCTTCGTTATCCCATACATATAGTGCCCCCGAGGTCTTCGATGTTTGTGCAAGTCTTGTAGCCAGACGATCCAGCGCGCAGGGAAGGTCCAGATACAAGGGAACAGCACAAGCCACAGCACCAGAGGACTATTTCGATCTCTTAGAACTATCCCATCTTTCAGTGCGAGAGTTCTTTGAGAAGCTACCAGAGCGCGGCGTCAATGAGTTTCTCCCGTGTGTCAGCAACGCCGCTCTTGCTGCCGCATGTTTACGACGGTGCATCGGGTCGCCCACCAAAGCTTTTCCCCGGTTCCCTGATTCAAGAACGACTTATTACGGATCCTTTTGGCGTACACATATGGTGAGGAGCGGGATTTACCGAAATACTGAGCCGCTAAAAGATGTTCTGGCCGACTTCATATTTGGAGATGGGTACATTTCCTCAGCATTTGCGAATTGGTGCGATTGGTCCACAAGATACAAGCTTGAACAGAGGGACGTCTTCCAGTCGATGAGAAGTTTGTCTTCGACTAGTATTCTTCCCAGAGAGGCCAGAGAGGAGAGGCTTGACACAAACTTTCCTGAGCCTTTGCTCCTTGCATGCGACTTGGACCTCCCGGAGGTTGCTGAAACGGCATGCAGGTTACGAAGTCAGTACTACAACAAAGTAGTACAAGAGCCAGAAAGGCATCCGGCCAATCTCAATATCTTGAATACACACAATTACCAACCGAGTCCCATAGAGGCTTTTCAGCATGCTATTTCATTGCGGCGCGTCGACATCGCTGTATGTATTGGACGCCATATTTCGACGCAACCTCTTAGGGATCGCATTGAAGCGCTTGATCGAATAGCGCCTTTGGTAATTGCAGTGCGAGCCAACAGTCCAGAAATATTGGATGCACTTCTTAGACACGAGCATGGCGGGTTTGCAGCGGAGTTATTCGCCACGGTGGAAGCGATCAACCATGGCTGTCTCAAGGCCATCTCCTCTATGAATTCCCACTACGGACACAACCTATCGAAAACGAAACAATGCGACATTGTTGACGCCGTCAAATGGCTTACTGAGCATCAAAACGTGATCAATCACGGATCAAAATACAACAATATCATGGACATCGTGGCATCCTCCTTCGAAAATTGGACCGTGGCGCGGACTTCGGCACTGGGAACGGCTCTGTTGTGTGCTGCAGCCTACAATAAGACACCACATCTCATTGAGTTCCTTGTTGGTCGAGGCATCGGCTTGAGTGCACTGCCAAAGGCACTGATTATTACGACTCGTAATGGGGACTGTGCAAGCTCTGGTGTACTCATGCTCCACGGGGCAAAACAGGACGACAAGATGGCAGTCACAGCAGCCCTTATGCATGGTGACAGTCAAGCTGCTGTGAATTTCATAACATCCGGATATCCGATCGCATTCCAGTGTTTGAACATGCATCGAACCCCTCTGCACTATGCAGCCGCTTATGGGCTTGATAATGTGGTCACCCTACTTCTTCAGATGGATGCGGTTATCGACATACCTGACCAGGACGGAAAGACGCCGCTTCATCTGGCTGCAGAGAATGGAAGGGTTTCATGCGTCGTAGTTCTTCTGGATCACGGGGCAGATGTTTTGGTGAAGGACAGAGATGGAAAGCTTCCTCTTGACCTGGCCCGGACGAATTACAGGAGGTCAGCAGAAAGCCTGATCAGAAAAAGGCTCGAGGAGCTTATGAACTTTGAGAATTAGAATATGAGCCAGCAGGCTTATTTGTGAGTAAATAAAATGATTATAAACCTATCTAGAGTTTCAACTACGCTTCTTGAATATTTCTCCTAGTCAGAGAATCATGCTTCGGATTCTTGCGTTTGACGTGGGCTGTTCAACGGCATCCAGTCTCGAAACATCAAGAGGTGCAGTTGAGGTTTAGGAATGGAACCGAAACCATGAAGCTTCTTATTCATGTACATGAAGCCGGAGTCAATATCACACGCATCTCATAGTAGGTGTCCAAGGCTTTATGGTAAACAAGAAGAAGAACATCATGTGAATTTTATTTGAATTGCATCATGGAGTCTGAACTCCGGGCTACGGCAAGGTTCTTTCAGTAACACATCCCGCCAATAAAAGAACCCCTGTTAAATTCGTTTGATATCCTCAAGGAACCAGGTGAGTAAATAGATACATTCGCGCTGAGCGTCATTGTAGTCTCATCTGAAGCTTACATGCATACTTGCCAAGCCCGGAATTGAGCTAAAGTTGTGTGAGGTAGTCTTCAGGTGAATGGCAACACTGTGAGCTGTCACTGCAAAAGTGCTCGATGTAAATCCTTCTACATAAGACAACAACAAGGACAACGACAGCGATGATTATTCGGAAGAACATTTGTGTAACATAAGATAATGGCCAATATACAATGTCTTCCACCAGCATAACCCTACGTAATGGGAATGCCCTACCGTACGTTATCCCTACCTCCAGTGGTCTTCAAATCTATCAGCGGATGAAAGCACTGGCCATCAATAAAGAGCAAAGCACTTTATCCTTTCCGAGTGGTTGCAGCCCCGCATGCTAAGGATTCTGTTCCACTCGCATCCGGCGGGATGGTGTTAATCCCAGCATTGGGAGCCTGAAAAGCCTGGCCTGAGCCCCCGAAATATGCAGCACGATACACCTGGTAGCGAGAAGAGCGAAGAGGAGCCCCAAGATCAATACTTCTTGAATTCGCACCCTTTCGGAAGACAGGGCGCTCAAGTGCAGCATTATCACTTGACCAGAACGGCAGACTGTCCAAGAGACGGCAGACGCAGAAAATCTCTGCCCCGGACCTAAGGTAGGTCGAGTGATGTGGACTCCCGGGATGACATGATTTTGCACGAAAACAGTGCATCGTAGGTGGAGTTGCCATCGCAAGATCCGTTAGTCACTGCTAAGAGTCAAGATACTGATTTCCGTTGTGACTGTTCTGCTCCATCACACAACGGAATGCGTGGGATGCGTACTTAAGATTCGGTTCTTGATGTCACCTCCTCTGCTTAGGTATGAAGTCTCTTTTGTGAGCGGCGCAAGGTCCGAGATTAGGCTGAATAGGCGCGAGGCGGTAGAACCAGGGAAATGTCACAGGAGGTGGGTCACCATACAATTAAGAGTTTTGCTAGCCGGGCAGTGTCAGTTGGCTACCCGGGCAGTGAGTGACAGTATACTTGTGTAATCCGTGTATCCTACCTAGCCTATGTAGTTGCTTTTATTATTACTATCGTCGTCGTCGTCGTCGTCTTCGTCGTCGTCTATCATCGTTATCCGTCGTTATCGTCCGTTATTATCGTTTATCGTCGTCGTTATTATCGTTTATCGTCGTCGTTATTATCGTTTATCATCGTTATTATTATCGATATCCCTATCACCACCCCTATCATTTTCTCTACTATCGTCCTTATAGGGGACACTGCCCGGCTAGCAAAACTCCAAATTAAAGCTTCGGATGCAACAAGCGTACCTGTGATTCAACGCTTATGGCGGGGAGCGTCTGCAGCCAGGAGAATGGATTCCTGCGTTGCAGGTTTGAGAACTCAAATACCTCCGACTTATTGTCGTGTCTTGAACGCAAGGCTCTCGAATGCAGGTTTGTGGACAACTCGGCCGGCAAACAGAATATGAGGGTAGCAATCAAGGGTCCCTGTACGCATACTTGTTGGTTCAAAACAGGCAGCTCGTGGGTAAGAAATAGCTCAACCTTAATTCCAGGGATGTGCTTTATCATTATATCTAATCAATCTATGTGGAGAATGTGAGGCTTGGGATCACACTTCGATGTGTCCCGGGGGTCCTCAGAAGTCACATCAAACTCAGCATCCCCGTACAGCATTCGACGAGTAGGTTCAACATCACCACAACCATCGACCATACCGGGAGAGCCAGACTAGCATTGAATTCTCGGTTGCACTGATGCCCACAAAGAATGGCCACCTAGCTGGGGCTAGCCATTGCTTGCAGAAGCAACCCATCACAGCCGAGGGGATCCGAAATGCCCTCAATTCCAAGTTGCATGCCCCCGCTTGACATGCTCCCCGGCCAAGCTTCACATTTTATGTCGATTCCTCTTCTCGTTTCTTTCTTTTTTTTTAGTCCTTTTCTACAAAAATAGGAATTAAAAGCATTTTGCGCGAGAAACGAGCCCCTCATCTAGCACACACACTTTCGGGCAGCTTGCTGTTAGTCACGACTGATTCCCGGTCACGTACTTGCGAATGTATGATGGAGACGACCGTTTTTTAAACCAGCCTGCATGAGAGCCAATTTCTGCAATTCACAAATCCCTGTACTAAAACCAGAAAACCAGAAAAACGAAAACTGACAAAAGAATAATCATAAAATCGCAGCATTTTACCATTTGCTCCCAAGCCAAGAGCATTCAACCACGGGTGACAAACAAAGGATACTCATCAGGTCTTCTTCCTGTTGCGTAATCAGAGCAGTCCGGACCTTCCAGAACAGGAGGCTCGCCGGTATAGTTACCTTGCGTTCGGGCCAAGAGGTCAGTGTGTCCAGAATTTACAGCTAGCTTCAAGCATATGCAGCCGTGCGGCTACTCAACACCATCGGACCATGACGCCCCTCTCGCTGCGGCAGTGGCCGCTCCAAGCCGGTATATCGTACTGTTCGAAGAAGGGGCCATCGCCAACTTTCAAAAGAGAGACGGCAAAATCGTATGATACTCGAACAGAGCAGTCGGTGTACATGAACGCTAATGATGTTTCAGGATGTCAGGGGCTTCGCAAGGAATGTGTCGTCGCGCATCCAGAAGAACACGAAGCCGGCCCTCAGCGCTGCCGCAAGTGCAAGTCACTTGGCAAGTAATACAAGCCAATCGGCTAAGTTGACGCTATCGCCACCACCTAAGTAAGCAATTTATCACCCCTTAATTAAATTATTAGACTTAATGTCTTATTTATAAATAGATCTAACTAATAGGAGGCTGTAGATCAGTCAGCACTCTATTTATTTTAATATATACAGTTACTGAAATATAACACTATTGTTAATATTATGATATCTCTATATCTAATTAATACTCTACAAACTGCCCTCAAAATATTAAACTTTAAGCAATCCTTTTAAAACTTTCTAAAGGAGTAGAAGTTATTATAGTAGTTTAAATAGTATAAAGAGTATTATAATCAGCTGTCTTTTGCAAAAGATATTTATTATTTTATATCTTCTTTATTATTTATATCTATATATTTATACTTCTCATAATATTAACTGCTGCTACTGCCTCTTTATTTGCTGCTAATATATATGCAGTTTTAAATGCCCCTCACACTTAAATCTTAACTTAAATTGCAGCTGCTTTCACTGCTAGTATCCCTCTAAATCTTATAATTAATAACCTACCTTATATTATTATAAATAACTAGAGGTATATAGTTAAAAAGTAATTATTATAGAAGTAAGGCAGAAGTTAATTAAGTTAGATTTAGCATTATAGCTACTTCTTTATTAAGGTTGTCATAATAACCTCAAGTATCTAAGGCAGCCTCACGCCCAGAGGAAGGTGTAAGGTGACCCACTTCTAACCTACTTATCTAGGCTAATAATATTCCAGCGCGTCGGTCTCTGTTCCTTAAAAGACCCCTCACGTTAGATCCTAACTTAGAAAGAATCAAGCCGTTTTATTCACACAGATGCTATATATATATTATAGTTAGTTTATAACAGTTATAAGCTCAGCTTATATTATACCTCTAAACTACTATTTATAAAGCAAACTATAACTTTATTTAATCTATTTTATATCTATTATATTTTATTTCAACTCTTAAGCTCTGTTTCTATATTTATCTTCAATTTATAATATACTTCTAACATAATAGCAACTATTAATCTTAATACTTTTTATAAACTTACTTCTTACTATAACTTTCCAGCCTAATATATCACCTTTTAGGTAGAAGCAAAAGCTAAAGATATCTAGAAATATATTAACTTAGATAATATCTCTAAAGCTTTATCTGATCTAAGCAAAGTTAAAAGTACACCTTCACTTAACAACTAAATTCAAAAGAAAAACAAGAAGCAATGCAAATGCTACAAAGCAGAGCAAGAAGCTTATAATAAGGTTATCACCTTATATACTCCTACTGTTTCAAATATATAGAAAGTGCTTACTAAAAGCAATATAACTAAAGATAGAGACCCTAAAGAGGAGGAATTTAAGGAAGCTACTAATAACCTG
The DNA here is from genome assembly GCA_027406005.1 of Colletotrichum horii. NCBI lineage: Eukaryota > Fungi > Ascomycota > Sordariomycetes > Glomerellales > Glomerellaceae > Colletotrichum > Colletotrichum horii. The sequence continues at coordinate 1,006,761 of JANVYB010000001.1, read as the reverse complement.
CTACTACCAGCATTAATCACACCTACTTTTCTCACTAAGAGATCTATAGACATCTTTAAGCTCTATACTTCACACTTCACTATATATGCTACTTACAAAGCAAAGCATATATATAAGGAATAAGCATATAAAGCTTTAAATAAATAGGTTAAAGATACTATTTCAGAAGAGATCTTCACCTCTGCTTAAGCAAAGCTTTTAGAGAAAAGAGACTATACTTTTTACACTTTAATCTATATTCTGAAGTAATATTATACTCTAAGCAACTTAAGCAATCTTACTATAATCTGTAAAAAATATACTGCAGTCTTAGATTAAGCAGTTTCTACTATTAATCTTAATACTTAGATTAGAAACTTTTGAAGCATACTTCTCAAAACCTCTTAGCATAAACTGCTAGAAGTATAAGAAACCTTTATATTGAAAACCTTTCTCTAAGCAATCTAACACTACTTCACTTTATCTTAAGCTAATCTAAAGCTTATTAATATTATTAAGCAAGAATGCTCTAGCGCTAAGATCTAAAGTATAAGTCAGTATGTTAATATATTTAAAGACCTTCTCTATAAAGATATAATAAAAACCTAATTGAGGGGTTGCTTTAATAGAGTCTTTATAATACTAATAAGACGTTCTAATAATATAATCTCTAACAACTCTGCTTCAGAAAAGCCTTTATAAAGCAAGTTAGCAGCATATTATATATATAGAAAAAGCTATAAATAAACTCTATCTATATATAATTGCCTTAAGTTTGCTCTTATAAGTAAAAGGTCTTATATAAGCTCTAAAGAAGCTATATAGGTTTACACTAGAATTAATAGGCTAGAGTACTTTAAGCTTTATACTAAAATAGCCTACTAAGAGTGGCTTACTATAAGAAACCTTAGCTCCTTTAAGCTTAGTAATAGTAAGAATTAGAATAAAAAGAGACCACTTAAGAATAACTTAAATAGAATAAAGAGGTTGCCTAATGCCTCTACTTCTAAGATAAACCTCTCAGCTAATATAGTAGCTTATATTATTACTAAAGATATTATTACTGCAATTACAACTAAAGAAGCAGAAGCCTTTATATTAGAACCTAAACCTAATAAGGTTTATATAACTTACACTTAAGGCCTAAAAGTTCTTTTTAGTAGTATAATATGAGATAACTGCAGCGCCCTCTACTTAGTAAATAATATCTCTCTCCTTGAGGAAAGCTCAGTTATCTATAAAGTGAAGAGGCAAGTTAAAGCAAGTGCAACCTTATACCTCATTATAGTAAGAAGCATAAGGATCTTTTGCAACGCACTAAACAGAGCGAATAAGCTTTAAGACTTAACGCTTTATAATATCACACTTATAGATAACTTCTATATTAATATTATCTCAAAATACTTACTGCAAAAAACAGATGTCTAATACTTAAGTTATAACACTACCTTTTATATAAAAGACTATAAAGATAGCATAAAAATAAAGAAGCTCTTAAAAAAGAGTAATATTACCTTTATAAAATACTAACCTTATCTCTTATACCTATATCTTAGATATATTTTTTCTAATAATACTTCAATTATAAATCTACTTACTCTCATAACAACTTATATAAAGCAACACTTTTAAAAGCCTATATAAACTTATATCAATACTATAGAAATATAGCACCTTTGCTCTAGCTATCTAAAACCTAGAGCGCTTAAAAAACTAGTTCTCAACACTTAAGAGGTGAAGATCTAAGGAATATTACGCCTTAAATACTAATATTATGCAATTATATATGCAAAGTAAGTAATATTGCAATATACCTCAGAATAAAAAGCAATACAACCCTTCTACAGAATCTTATAAGATCTATTCAACTACCTAATAAGTTTTAATATAAACAAATAGCTACTTATTATTAAAGATAAGTATATAAGTTAACTCTTTATATTCCTATATATAGATAAAACCTAACAGTTAGTCTTTATTGCTATTTAAACATTTAAATGCTAAATATAGAAACAATACAGCCTCATATTATGCAAGATTAAACAAAACAGCAAGCATGCTATAATTATAATAAACAGAATATTAGAATTTTAGATCTAAGCGTCAGATATAAAGATTAAAATCGAATAAGCACCTTTATATACTAAGGAGCTAAATAGAGGTATAGAGCAAGCAGGTTAGAAACTAATTATAAAGGCTATTATAATGATTAAAGCAGTAGGTCTTCTACCTACACTATAGGTTAAAGTAGTACAAACTGCAGCATTCTTCTATAATATAAGCCCTCACTAATACTACAGCTAGCTTTTGCTAATCTAAGTTGAAGAAGACTAATTAAGAGACTATATTAAGTGCTGCAAACCTATTTATAAAGCAAACCTCTCAGTTAATTCTCACTTGCAATAGAGAGAAGTCTATATATATAGCTGCAAAGCATACCTCTTTAAGAAAGAATATAAAGCAAATAAAAATAGATGCAACTTTAAAGTTATAATATAAAAGCATATCAGATATCTAATAAGATATATAGCAAACTTATATAACCTCTATAAAGTCTAAATACTTTTGCTTTAAGAAGTTATTATCACACAAAATATAACATTTAATAAGAAGATATTCTACTCAAAAGATAACGTAAAGTCAGCAATCTAAAGCGAAGAAGCTTATATGATTGCTAATAAGATATAAGAACCAACATCTCTAGCACCTCTTAAGCTATAGCTTCTAAGAGTATAAGATAAAGCTAAGATTATATTAATAATAAATAACAAAACGCTATTACTACACCCTTCCTCATCAAAAGAACCTCAATTAGTTAACAATAAGCAAAAAAGACAGTTACTAACCCCTAAGTTGAATATAAACCCTGCTGATATATATAAGATAATAAATTCCACGCTATTATCAACCTTTATCTATAAAGATAAAGCAACAAAAGAGACTTAAAATGCTAGCAAGAATGTAACCCCTACTAAAGATATAATCTTAGATAAGATCTATATTTGAACTGATACTCTTTCTCTATAAAATCTAAACGTAGAGGATAACAACATATAACTACTCTCATAAAATAACTCTCCTACTCAGCTAATATAGCTATATTTAAGAACTAAAGAAGAGAGTGCTACAGAAGAGAAGTTAGAGCAGATATATAACTGCACTAACTCAAGCTAACCTAAAATTGCAAAGCTAAAGCGATTATTTTGCTTTAAAATATACTTTGCATTCCTATATATAGAATAAAACTAGAATACCTTCTTTGAAATATATATACTAGAACAGCAGAAAGCAATTAAAAAGGTAGACTAAGGTTACTACTTACTCTATTGCTTTATTTTTACTTCTGTTCACTAAGCAAAGCTTAAGTGTGTTTCTATAATATTAAGCAGAAAAATCTATATTAACTAGCTTATTAAGTTACTTAGAACCTAGAGAGATATTCAATAAATGCTAGAACTGCTCTACTTATGCTTTATTAAAGCATATAATATTAAAATCAATAAACTTAAAGAAATAGAAGTCTAGAAAGTTATAAATAATGCAAAAGCTAAAAACAAGCTGATACCTCTTAAGTAGGTGTTTATATATAAACTGAATCAATATAGATATCTTAACTACTGTAAGGCTAGAATCTATATCTAAAGCAACCTCTAAGAAAAGCATCCCTTAGAACAGATATATACTATAACCCTCACTTTAAAAACTTTCAAAGTTGCAATAGCTTTTATAGCATAATTTAATCTCAAAATTCACTAATTTAATATTATTAATATATTCTTAAACGCTATATATAGGCTAAACAACTCTCCTATCACTTATTACTTACTAGACAGCTTTAAGGAAGATAAAAAGGTTGTTAAACTTTAATACACCTTATATAGACTTCATAATGCACTTCTACTCTAATATAAAGAGTTCTTAAGCTCTCTTTTTTATCTCAGATTGCACCTAATAAGCAAAGATCTATATCTCTTTTAGACTTATAACAAAAAAGTCCTCATATTCTTCTATATTAATAATATCTTTATCTTATATTATAAAGACTATATAAAAAAAGCTGAAAAGGTTATAGAAGAGATTAAAGAGAAGTATAAGCTGAAAGACTAGAGACTAGCTAAATAGTACTTAGGAATTAGAATCACTTATAATTAAACGATATAAAGCATCTACTTTTCACATAATTAATATATTAAATAAATTGCAAAAAAGTTTAATCTTACTAACTCTAAAGTACTAACTACACTTCTCCTACTCACTTTACTTAAGAAGTTTAACAGAAAAGCAAACCTATAGTAAGTCCTCTTATATTAAGAGAAGATCAGATTAATCCTCTATACTATAATTATAATATAACTAGATATTGCATTTATTTGCACCTTATTATTATAATTCCTAATAAACCTATCTCTAAAGCACTATCAAACTATAAACTAAGTAATCTAATACTTATACTATACTTAATACTTTACAATTCGCTTCAGCATCTCAAGAGGTGATATAGCCTAAATATTACTGATTGCAAGCGATATATCCTTTGCTGATAACAAAGAGATGCAAAGGTTATCTTAAGGTTTCATAATATCTCTCTTCAGAAGCCTAATCTAATAGAAAGCTGCGCATTAAAATATAGTAACTATATTAACAACAGAGGCAGAGCTTCTAAGCTTAAAGCATACTGCAAAGGAAACTATAGCTTTTAAGCAGCTCTTTAGAGATCTCAAACTCAGCTTAAGAGATATATAGAAGATCTATTGCGATAATCAGCAAATAATATAACTCATAATAAGCAAAAAAGAGTATATCTTAACTCACCTTCACTATATAGATATCTAAAATATATAGCTTCACTAGGAATATGCTAAGCAATTATTCTAAGTTATATATCTTCTAACTAATAAAATATTAGCTGACAGCTTTATAAAAACCTTTTCTTATGCAAAGTTTAAACAGTTTAAAGCATTTCTAAACCTCTAGAACATATTATAAGCAATAGCATAAAGCAAAAAAGAAAAATCAAACAGTAAGTAAAACCTATAGGCTAGGTATTTTTAATTAAAAATAGCCTAATAGCTAGGAAGCATATAGCCCTCTCAAAAGCCTAAAACACCTACATCTTACAAAGCATATAGCAAAGCAATACCACACTTTATTTCTATCTAAAGAGAGCAGTTATATACTTATCTATTAAGATCTAATATATAGGCAGCAATTCCTTAGAGAGATGCTTACTAATAAAGCTGTTAATAGCATAGCAAACACTAGCTGCTTAAGGGCTAGCAGTGATCACCTCAGAAGGCAGACCAGCATATAAATCACTAGAGACCAGCATATCCCTTGCAGCAACCTCAACCTCTAAGGTAATAGCTAGCATAAGAAGAGGAGCTATAGAATTAGCAGCCACTTTGCTACTACTTTCACCTTTAACTTTAGTCTTCTTCTAAGCCTTATTATAGGCGTTAAAAGCCTCACAAAATGTAGTTCTCTAATAAGTGAAGACTTATAATATATAAGTTAGCAAATAGTTAATAAAGCAAAAGGTTATATAATAAAATATATATTATCTATAAGATTCTCTTATATGCTGCTAAGGAATTAAAGCTTTAGTCTAAAAATAAAAGCTGGTGTAAAGATATATAGCTTTCTCTTCTCCTTGCAAAGAGCATATTTGCCCCTCTATCCTAAACTAAGTATATATATGCTAAGCAATATGCCTAAGATAGCACTGCATAAGCATAGCAGATATATAATATCACTTAGCAGCAGTAGCTACTCTTCCTTCTAACCTTCAGCCTTTAGAGCTTCTGCTTTTACTTAAATATTAATAAATAATATAATAACTTAACTAGAAATATAGATCAGAGATATACTCTACTTACACCTTTAGTGCAGTTTGCAGATAGATAGAGGAGTAGGAGTTGCAGACTGTAAATTGCACACCCCTTCAGCTCCTCTACCTCTTACAGACTTTTCACCCTTCTCAAGCTTATTAGTTTTAACTTTTGCAAAACAACCTAAATTAGTAATTATGCTATAAAAGCAATAGAGTGAAATAAAGACTTTATAATGCTTTATAATAAGAAAGAGACTTAAAAGTAATAAAAACAGAAAATAAAATAACTTACTCTTAGGCTTAGGGCCTTTAGGCTTAAGAGCAGGCGCTAGAGAAGTGCTGCCACCTTCCTCCTCCTCCCCCTCTCTCTCCTTATGCTTCTTATTAGTAAGAGTAGCTCTCACCTTAGCTATAGCAGCTGCACACTCAGCTTTAGTCTTCTTAAGAGGCATCTAAATAATATAATTAGTATTAAAAATAGGATTATAAGTAAATAAAAAGCATTATAATTATAGCGTAAGTATATATATATATATAGAAGTGAGGTAAGCAATATATATAGTTATAGTAATAGTGATAGAGAAGGAAAATTAAGAGGCAGAAGTGGTATATAAGATATTATTATTACTATTGCACTGCTGCCTCAACAGCTGCCTCAGCTGCTTAGCTTAAGCTAATAAGAAGCCTCTTTTTCTGCTAAGCAAAAAAGCAGCATTAGTTACTACTTTAATATCTATAATATTAACTATAATAGAAGGCATATAAAGAGAAAAACCTACCTTTTTTATGCAATTTAATAATAAAGCTGCAAAATTATTCTTTTTATTAGTTTCTTTTATTAAATTACTTCCCTTTATATCTATTTATAGATCTAAAGTATATATATAAAAATATAGGATAGTAGTTGCATAAGATCAAGGTTTACAGGCTTTTTTAAGCCTAAGAGGGTATATTATGATAACCTTAAGTATCTAAGGCAGCCTTACGCCTAGAGGAAGGTGCAAAGTGACTTACTTCCAACCTACTTATCCAGGCTGATAATATTCCAGCGCATCAGTCTCTGTTCCTTAAAAGACCTCTCACATTAGATCCTGACTTAGAAAGAATTAAGCCGTTTTATTCACACAGATGCTATATATATATTATAGTTAGTTTACAACAAAGGTTATATAAAGCTAAGCTGACGTCTCCTTCTAGAGTTACTAGCAATATAATATAAAAAAAGCCCTATAGCTATTTAACACTCTTATTACTACTGCTAAGTAAAAGCACTTATTTTAATATATTAGTTTAAGCTTTTAAACTATATAAATCACATTCTAATAATGCTGAAACAGCTATAATATCTATAAGATCTCTTCTCTATTAGATAAAAACTTTAATAGTACTACTCTTACTTCCTCACCTCTCATATTAATGCTATCTCTATATAAAAGACTTCACTTTACTAATACTAATATCTTAAAAGCTAAAATTATAACTTTTAAAAACCTCTGCATTATCTCTATTATCTCTGCTAATCTGCTATTTACCTACTTTGAAAATATCTTCCTCTAGTAGATCTTTTAGTACTATAGTATAGAGGTCACCAGTAAGGTTTTATAAAGCTGAAGCTCTATCTAAAATTAGCTTTAAGACTTCTTCTAATATAGCAAAACTTTTATAACAGCTAAACTCCACTTAATAATATTAAAAATATATCTATTATTTAATTTATAGTCTTCACTTAATATTTACACTTTTATAGCAGTTATTAATCACTTTATTAATAATAAAAATACCTTACAGTTATATCTTTTAGCCTTCCCTTAGCATTATAGAAACTACAGCAGCTAAAGCCTCATAAAGACCCTCATCAGCATTATTAACTAGTACTAAATTTAAGACTGCATCAGAGTGACAGTTGCTAATAACACTATAAATAATAACACTTACCTCTAGGCTTTTTACTAGCAGATCAACTTAAAGATAATAGAGATAAACGTCTAAGCTTAGTATATATAGTGCTATAGCTACATTTTCAATCTTACAGCTTAAGCCTTCTTATTTAGCAAAAACTAAAGGACTCTTAAAGCTAAATCAAACTACTACCAGCTTATAGAGCAGCATAATAAAGATCTAAAGACATAGCAGCATCTTAAGCCTATTAGCTAGCTTTAGAATATTATTAAGTTTATGCAGGCTTTTCTGCAACAGATAGAACAGTATTAGAAGGCAGCAGCAGAGATTAATAACAGCTTTAACTTTTAGATCTTCTCTAAGTTATGCTAAGAGGCCCAGCTTATACTAAATAACAACACCTACTAGAACAGCATATATCTAATAATTAAGAAAGCTATAAAAAAGAAAGCAGAGATTTAAGTCTTTTTATTAGTTAATAATAGCAATAATAATATTAAGCAGTATATATTAGAATTAAACCTACTTTCTGCTGATAATTAGAAAGTTCTCACTAAGATCTTAATAATCCTTAAGCTTTTCTATTACTAAATAAAGCAGTATAAAGGCTAAGGTATTAATAATAGGTATAGCTAACTTTAAGAGGTTATAATAAATATTAAATACCTTCTCTTATATCTTATTAACTAAAAGATATATTATAATGCTAATATTAATTCTAAAGTTAATAATAATAATAAAAATACTTTATAGCTATTATAGCTATTTTAAAAGCATACTAGTTAGGCTTAATGCTATCAGCATAATATCTAAGCTCTACCTATCTATATATAGAAAGACTAAATATCACTAGCCTTATAATCTACTTTATAATTTGAAACTCTTAATAAGAAGTAGCAGACCTTCCTCTATAGCAGTATTAAATAAATATAATAAAAGCTTTTTAACTATTATAAGCTTCTCAAAAAGTTGCTATTATTCTTTAGTGCAATTATTCTATACCTATTATATAGTATCTTATACTTAAGAGATATATAGAGTGAAGATTATTAAAAGAAATAGATTAAAAAGGCTTTAAATACTCTTATAAAGTATTTTAATTAGTAGTATTATCAGCTTAATAAGATCTTACTGTTAAGCTGATAAGCTAATATGCTTTCTGTTAATTTTAGCGCTAAAGATGCAGAAGATATTTACTACTAGTAATAAGTTAACAGTTAGCACTATTAAATGCTGCTCTAAATAGATAAGCTTGATCTCTACCTCTATCAGCTTCTAAAAACTACTTCTAACTTAATATAGTAGTAGACAGACTATATAGAAACCTTTTTAAAGCTTTTCTAGCTTGCTATTAATATCTTCACTATGCTAGCAATAGTAGCTAACTGTAAGAAAGCTTTTAGTACTACTAAGTTAAGCTTTTTATTATAAAAGCTCTTAATAATGCTAAATACTATAGAGACCTTCTAACTGAGTAAAAACTAACTGAAGAAGGGGGTAATAATACCTTATAATTACTTCAGGCTGCTAAAAGCATTATAACTTTATTTACTTATTACCTAATTAGGAAGTAGTAATAACATCGTTTACTATAGTGTTTAACTTGCCACACTTACGAGTTAGCTAATAATCAAAGCCTAGGAAAAAGATCACTAAGTTGACAAGTATGGGGGGCAAAATTGACTTGATTGCACTTGCGGCAGCGCTGCCAGCCCTGACCTTTGATTCCAGCCTGTTTCGTGGCGTCTCAGTCGACGTGCATGATGCAAACTCGACTTCAGTTGACCAGATCAAGGCTATCGAGGGCGTTTCTCAGGTCTGGCCGGCGGGACTGTTCACCATCCCGCCCACTTCAGAAGCTGTGGTCTCCAACTCCGACCGGCCCACATGGTCGCCGCACAACACCACCAGGGTGAACGAAGTCCATCAGAGAGGGCAGAAAGGTGACGGCGTCGTCGTCGCCATGATTGACAGCGGTGTCGACTACAACCATCCCGCACTTGGCGCAGGATTCGGCCCTGGTTTCAAGGTCGAAGGCGGTTACGATCTGGCAGGCGACAATTACGTTCCCGGGGGACCGACCAACCCGGACTCGGATCCGATGGACTGTGCGGGCCATGGTACTCACGTTGCCGGCATCATCGCAAGCAACAACGAGTATAACCCGGGTGTGGCGCCGAACGCGCGCCTCCGCATGTACGAGGTCTTCGGTTGCGAAGATGGCACCACCGATGACGTTGTCATTGCCGGCTTTTTGAGAGCCTTTGAAGAAGGAGCTGATGTGATTACTGCCTCTTTAGGATCGGCGCTTGGTTTCCCCTACATTGCTGCATCCATTGTGGTATCAAAGATTCAGGCCGCGGGGGTGGTTGTCACTGCCGCCGCCGGAAACAGTGGTAGCGCCGGTATGTCTATCAACTCCAATTCCCGGCACGCCCGAGGAATCTCACTGATGCCTTTGCTGACCATGTCCAGGACCCTTCTGGACCACCAACCTTGGTAACGGCTTCGGTACCACGACGGTCGGAAGTGTTGAACAGAGCGACCGTGTTGTGTACACAGTGAAGGCGCGATCGGCCAACGTCTGCGACTTCTTGACTACGCAGCCAAGAGTTCCCAAAGGCAACGTTTTGGTGCAAAGGTGTCTTCTATCACAACAGTCTTTCTCAAAGCTTTGCTAATGTTGCATTCTACAGACAGGGTGATTGTGACTGGTCAAGAATGGATTTGATCACTTGGGGGCGTGTCGAATGGGTTTTCTACTACGGCAAGCAGGGTGAAGGACTACCAGTTCCAAATCGCTATATACAAGATGCTGGAGCTCAAGCCAAAGGATGTAAGTAGATATCATGTTGAGACTTTCTTTCATGACTGCAAAAGCTCATCGTAACGTGTAGTGGCCGGAATTACCTACGAGGACGTGCAATGGCTGCTACAACACTCCGACAACAACATCACTGTCACGTTCGAGTTTGAAGAGAACCCTAGACCAGTCTCTTACCGTTGGACCGACGCCAATGGAGTCAGGACGAGTGCTTTCAGCTCCTGGGGCCCAACATTGGACTGTAGGATGAAGCCAGAGATTGCTGCGCCCGGTAAGCACAAGCCTTTGCAGAAATGCTGCTCTTCTCGGCTCGATGTCTTCTAAAACCGTCCCATAGGCGCAACCATTTTGTCCACTTACCCACTCAAGCTTGGGAAGTGGGCAACGCTTTCGGGAACTAGCATGGCAACTCCTTATGTATGGGCTTAAACTCCACGCCAAAATGACCTCATGTACTGACGAAGTTGAAGATTGCCGGTGTTGCGGCTCTTGTGCTAGGGTCCAAGGGAGGCCGTGCTGGCTGGGGCCCTGATGCCGCACGATTGGTACACGAAAGGCTTATTGCCAGCGGCCAGCCCGTCTCCATGAGAAACGATAACTCTGCTTACACGTAAGTTCTCAGCCGACATTGCCACATTTCGCCTCTCATACACGTTCGTATACTTACATGACTACAGTCCTGTGGCCAAGATTGGGGCTGGTATTGTTGATGCCGTCAGGGCGGTCGAATACGACACTTTCGTGTCGCCTGCCAACCTCAACCTCAACGACACCGTGCACTTCAACGGCGTGCACACTATCAAGCTCACAAACCGAGGCCAAGATGCGGTCACGTACAATGCTACCCACCAGAATCTGAATGGCTTTCAGGCGATTTCGATCAGCACCAAGTATGTGGACATAAACCCTGATATCGCGAGGTACTTCGCATCGGTCACCCTATCGGCCGAAAGTGTCACAGTCGGGCCAGGTGAGACGGTCGAGATAACTGCCTCGTTTACGGAACCGGACAACGGCGTCTACGGGCTCATGCCTGTGTACGGTGGGAACATTCATTTCTGGGGCTCCAATGGAGAAGACGTCCGGGTCACCTATATGGGTACGAGCTGCAGTCCTGTCACTGGGTGGCGTTGCTAATCTCTCCTTCTTCCGTGCAGGCGTCAAGGGTTCTCTTTACTCGCAGAACTCCTGGCTCTACACGCCGTCATTCATTCAGAACAAGAACTCGGACAGTCTTGAGGGTTTCCGTGACGGGGAGGAGTATTTCATTGGCCAGTGGGAGAAACAGCCGGCCGCGCTTTATACCAACAGCTGGTCCAGTGAGGAGCAGAGTTTCGATGTAAGTCAGCAACCTCCCAACATGGAGAACTCCGAAAATGGACTCTTGTGGCTGACTGCGGTCTGATTACGTAGTATGTGGCCAGGGACTGGACGCCTGAGGACTGGGTTTACCCTCCTGTTCCAGGCAAGAACAAGTGGTTTGGATCCATGACCAGTTCCGAACGTGTTTTCCCCGCTCTGTTCCAACCTCGAATTCCCACCGGGAGGATGTTTGCTTATGGCTCCATGAACATCAGCCAGGGCACTACTCTAGTACCCGGTGAATACCGCCTCCTGGCCAGGAGTCTGCGGATATATGGTGATCGCTCCAACTTGAATGATTGGCAAACAGCTTTGTCCAATTGGTTCGCCCTCAAGGCGCAGCCCCCATCAAACTCCACCACAACCACCACCACATCTCAGACGGCTACTTCTACTTCAACGACTGCACCCACATCCGCTGCGCCACTCCCACCTATCGCTGTCTGCGGCGAGTCCGTTCCTATCAACCTCACGGCTCGCATTACTACGGAGACCAACAGATATGGTCTCATGTTGAGCTCTGACTTTCTGGTCTACGACCGCCGCGGTGACGGTACGCATTTCGAGTGGGCCTTGACCAATGAAGGCTACCTCAAGACTCGCGACCTTTCTCGCAGTACACCAAGAGACATCTACGCAACTGTCCATTCCAACAACAACAACAACAACAACAACAACAACAACAGCTTGATCTACATGTACACGCCTGGCGAGATATCGGGAGCTTTCTCGTATCTCACTTGCAAGCGACAGGAAACCGAGCTGCTGTGCACAGCCAACACGAAGTCATCTTTCTACGACTGTCAAGATCCCGAAGACAATGAGGCTTACGTTCACATCCGCAGCGGTCCGGAAGTCCGGAGTGGCTGTCGGCAGGTAACTTTCAACTTCGAGGATGTCCCGCAGACCTGCGACGCGCCGACTGCTACTTCTCCTGTGACGGTTAGCGCAGCCCCGACTGTGAGCCTCATGGTTTGAGAGTGGAAGCTTTTTGGAGCTTGGAATCCATGGGATCGGTGCTTCATTATTTTTCTTCTCGTCTGCCTTGTGAGCAGTCACCCTGGTCCCTTTGCTGGGGAAGTTTAGTTGCTTATTTGTGACCTGCTGTCATTTGCTTTACTTTTCTTCCATGGACATATTTACAGACAAATTATACGAGAAGCGACATAGGTCACGAAGTCACTGCCAAATTGACGTGTTGTGCTGTCATCCGTGCGGATATTTGTTCAGATCAGTTCAAGGTTGAAGTCAGAGACATTCGTGCCTTTAAATAAATACTAAAAATATGACGACCTCATAGGATGCATTAGGGGGGCTTGTGTTGGGGTCAGCTTCTGTTTCGCACTTCTCAGAGGACGAGGAAATGTGGTAGGTAGTTGCCACTACCAACTATTCACATTGGATCAAAGCGACTCGAATGAACTTGGATGTGTAAGCTCAAGGTTCACTATCGTCGTGCGGAGACCAATCTTGGGGGTTTTAGGAGACGCAGAGTCCGTTTCGCAACAAGGCAGCGTGCATTAGAATGAATTAATGAAAAATAACGTATCGTCTACTATCGTAATTATCGTGTTTCGTGCCGAACCCGAGCTCATGTTGTGATGGAGACCCCACCCCCGGGCTTGGTCGGCTCGATTGTTGCCGCTGAATTGCATGGTCACTTTCGGCTTCGATCGTGAGAGAGCCGCCCGGGATAATTTTTTGTGAGCGGCGCCTGACAGCCTAAAAAAGACAGCTTATCTTCCGCCAGATCCAGAACTCATGGATATGTGCCGATCCCCGGGCGAACCGTTCCGAGACCAAATCAGCGGAAGAAACGGGGACGTTACTAGTTCTCCATGTGCTGTCTCTGAGGCCACCCCATCCACGGCTTACGGGACTAGGGGGAGGCGCTATGCCACACACCTGATCCCGCTTTTACACACTACTCTGGCCCCATGCTGCATCAACCTCCTGCTGAGCTTCTAAGCGTGCCAAGCTAGATCATTAGCATCGTCAACACTCGAGTCTCCGAGCAAGGCGGACCCTTTGCGAGATTCTCCGGCGAAGACGCCTCAATTTGGCGGCCCCCAATTCCGAGACGCCATAACAATACGTGACGCGAGGATAGGTAATGATGACATATATATCAACGTGAACGATTGAGGGACTTTCTGTGATCCATCCTGGCCCTCCAAACTGGCTCCGGCAGAGTCATCTGGCGGTCGATAAGGTGTGCCCGCAGGCGTTGACCTGCCATGCGAAAGCATCAATAAATGAAAAGTTAGAAGAAGCTCTCCAAGGCCCAGATCGGCAGTAGAATTCTGGATTCCAATTCTTAAAGATCGGTACATCAGCCTGCAGTATGATTCAAGGTTGATATCTTGTTTTACGATTTGTATCTTGGATGAAAGAAAACGACTTCAGCGCTAGTTACAACGGTTACGCGCTGAGACGGAGGCTTAATTTTTAGTACGCAGTAGTCAAAGTGCTTTTGCGCGAAACTGGGTATCGGGCTTGAAAAGGTGTCCCGAAGGTCAGTTGGGCAAATATATTGCATAAAACGCCCCCATGCAGGCGTTATATATAGCCCCGAACTTTATGTGCGCCTTATACTTATAAGAGGGAAGTGCCGCGTTGAAATCCACTTCTGTGGCTTTCTGCAATGTTATATAATCCAATTTTCAGTAATAACGATCATCAGACTGCCGACCTGACTCTAAGTCATTGGCATCGGCATCATCACCAAGTTCACAAGGTCTCTCATTTCGAGTTTGCATACATTTATGCTCGCCTTTCTTCTTTCTTCCCATCATTGACAATCAAGATGGAGTCTCTCGACGTCCCCTTGGCGCCAGAGGCGACATTCGTGAGGATGAGAAAAGACTACTCCCGGTTTCTGCTTCAACTTGAACCTTCGCAGCAGCCTACTTGGGGCAGAGCAAGCCGTGGATCATGGATGCGCTCAGTCGGATCACTCCTTCTTGTGATGTTTGCGCCGACGTTGGTTATCTCCACTGTTGTCACTCTTTCTGCGTTCCAAGGCTCTATCTCCGAGTTCTTGAAGGCTGTTCTACAGGACGGATTGATCTCTGTTGTATGGTCAAATTGGCCACAGTTCAGCATCAAGGTTACTGGCGTGTTTGCGCTCTGGGTTGTGTTCCAAGGGATCCTCTTTCGATATCTACCAGGGCCAACACACGACGGCCAGAGAAGCCCCGCCGGACACCTGTTGGCCTATCGAACCAATGGACTAAATGCTTGGCTCGTTACCCATGCACTTGCCGCTGCGCTTTGCTACTTCAACGTTTTGGATCCTGCCTTTATCCCGAAGAATTGGGGCGGTCTGGTCCTCGCAATGAACGCTGCCGGCCTAGTGCTCTCCGTCCTGGCTTTCATCAAGGCGCATCTCAAACCAACGCATGCGGATGATCGGAAGTTCAGTGGTGAGCCAATGGTGAAAATATGTTTTAATGGTCCTATAATGATTAACATTTACCAGGATCGGTATTATACGACTTGTACATGGGAATAGAGCTCAATCCAAGAATTTGGGGTGATTTTGATCTAAAGTTGTTTACCAACGGTAGACCCGGCATCATTGCATGGACGCTCATGTAAGTTTCTTCGAAAATTGACCCAGGTTCACACAAATTTGCTGACTCACTCTCAGCGATTTGTCCAACATCGCGTATCAGTACGAGATCCATGGACGGATAGACCCAAATATTGTTCTCGTTACCATCCTGCACGCAGTATATGTCCTTGACTTTTTCGTCAATGAGTCCTGGTACCTGCGCACTATTGACATTGCGCATGACCACTTCGGCTTCTACCTAGCTTGGGGATCCTTTGTCTGGCTCCCTAGTATGTACACCATCCAAGCCCAGTATCTTGGACTCTACCCAACAACCACTTCAACTATTCACCAGGCCGCTATCTTCTCTATTGGAGTTGCTGGATACATCATCTTCAGGTCCGTTAACAGCCAAAAGGACCGGGTTCGTCGCTCCAATGGCCGTTGCTCCATTTGGGGAAAACCAGCAAAGGTCCTTGTTGCATCTTACAAGACTTCGGACGGTCAGAGCCATCAGAGCCTTCTCATTTGCAGTGGCTGGTGGGGCTGGTCGCGTCATGCCAACTACTTTGGTGACTTGCTATTGAGTAGCGCGATGTGTGCTTTGGTGGGATCTGACAAATGCTTGGTCTGGTTTTATGCGATGTTCATGACGATCTTGCTGGTACACCGGTGCATACGCGATGAGGCCAGGTGCTCGGAGAAGTACGGACCGGTGTGGGAGGAGTACTGCAGAGCTGTTCCGTGGCGAATCCTACCTGGAGTTTGGTGAGGTTTTGCCAACTTCAAGCCCGTGTATTTCAAACCTAAGGTATATAGAATATAGAAGTGACTGCCACCACCTGTGCAAAGCCAGTAAGCGTTCGGATGTTTTTGAAGCCATTGATTGCGGAAGGCATGTGGGCACCAAGCAGCCGTGGGAACATCAGACTAGATGCATGCTGCTCTGTAGGCCTCCAGCTATCAAATCACTCAAACTAAAACATATCTTAAGCCATCCAACCATTCATGGGTTCACAATTAGTCTATTTACCACACTGGGCGCCTAGCAAGATTAATAGTAGGTGTTTGTGTGTCATTGCTCCCGACTGCGATGGGCGCACTTGTCACCTAAATTTAAACTGGCCCAGTGAGTTAGTGGAGTCAATCCGGGATTTGCACCGCCGAATAATGAGTCACTGCCCTGAACGCGGTCCCGGAACTTATTTTCAAACGCCGAACTTCCGATTGGAATAAGGCTTTCTTACTTCGAGCTCTTTCGTCGCTCAAATCGATCTCAAGTCCAACGTGTTATTGCTTTGTCGTTATGAGTCTCTCAGCGCGTGCGACGGTGGCCTCAGCGCCTGCCAACGGCTCACTGCTATGGGATGTCCAAGCCAATCTCTGGAACCCAGACAGCAACCCTAAGGGCTACGTGAGTTTGGGCATGGCAGAGAACGTCTTGATGCAAGAAGCCCTTCTCAAGCGCATCGCGCAGGTTCCTCTCATCTCGGCTACGGCCTTCACTTATGGCGACGGCACAACTGGGTCGAAACGCCTCAAAAACGCCCTCGGAGCATTCTTGACCAAGCATTTCCACGCCCATCGGAAGTTGGAACCTTCACACATAACAATCACAAACGGCTGCAGCGCAGCCATCGAGCACCTCGCCTGGGCCTTTGGCAATCAAGACGATTTCTTCCTAGTGGGCAAGCCATTCTTTCGCGCTTTCGTGCCCACGACCGGACTGCGGGTAGCCACAAATCTCATAACAGTTCCATGCGAGGGTCTTGATCCATTCGGCACCGACGTGGTCCAGAACTACGAAAGAGAAATAGTCCGGGCTCACGGGCGTGGCCAGAAAGTGGCGGGTATCATCCTCTGCAACCCTCACAACCCTCTCGGTCGATGCTACACAACGGATGCAATCATTGGCCTTATGAGACTATGCCAGAAGCATAAACTTCATCTCATCAGCGATGAAGTCTACGGTCTCTCGACATTCACAAATGAGATTGATTCTATTCCACCGCCGACACCATTCACCTCTTGCCTCTCCGTCGACACCACGAATATCGTCGATCCGTCTCTCATTCACGCCGTCTGGGGTGTTTCAAAAGATTTTGGTTCCAACGGAATCCGTCTCGCTGCCATTATTTCCCAGGAGAACCCGGCACTTCACAGGGCCTTGGTCCCCGGCGCACTCTACAGCATGAGCTCATCTTTGGCAGGCCACACCTTCTCCAACATTCTAGAAGATGAGATTTGGGTAGATGATTACTTGGTGGAAAACCGAAGACTACTTGCCCGCCATCACGAGTTCATAGTAAACTGGGCTCGGGATCACAACATCACATACGCTCCAGGTGCAAATGCAGCCTTTTTCCTATGGGCTGACCTTGGCAAGGCATACCGCGACCGACACCCCGAAAAGGTCATTGAAGACCCAGAGAAGGAGATTATTGCAATCATGCTACATCACAAAGTCTTTGTTGCACCTGGACAGGGTTTCGGAGCGGAAGAGAACGGTTGGTTCAGGCTTGTATTCTCGATCGACCTGAAGACTCTCGCCGAAGGCTTGAGTCGAATCATGACCGCCCTTGGACACCACTGAGAAAATATTCACTTTCATATTTCAAATGAATCATAACGGCATAGCAAACGTATTCAGTGAAATCGTAACCGTCTCAATGACCGGCGGACACGCACATGCCGGAGGAGCCCACAGCAGCCGTCCTACTATCCTGCCCTCTTTGACCAGGATCCCGACGCCCTCCAGAGAGGTAGTGAATTCAGAGTAGCAGAGTCCAAGTATTCTATAAGCAATGGCACCAAATGCTTCAGATCGCTGGTTGTAGATAGCCGCGCAGTACACGAAATTTCTGCTGCATGCTAGGCACTGCGCTGCTATCAGCCATCCTTAATAGCGTGTCGTGATAACCTCAAGTATCCGAGGCAGCCTCGCGCCCAGAGGAAGGTGCGAGGTGACCTACTTCCGACCCACTTATCCAGGCTGACAATATTCCGGCGCGTTGGTCTCTGTTCCTTAAAAAACCTCTTGCGTTAGATACTAATTTAGAAAGAATTAAGCTGTTTTATTTATATAAATGCTATATATATATTATAGTTAGTTTATAATAGTTATAAGCTTAGCTTATATTATATTTTTAAACTACTGTTTATAAAGCAAACTATAATTTTATTTAATTTATTTTATATCTATTATATTTTATTTTAACTTTTAAGCTTTATTTTTATATTTATTTTTAATTTATAGTATATTTCTAATATAATAGTAACTATTAATTTTAATATTTTCTATAAATTTACTTTTTATTATAACTTCTCAACTTAATATATTACTTTTTAGATAAAAATAAAAACTAAAGATATTTAGAAATATATTAACCTAAATAATACTTCTAGCGCTTTATTTAATCTAAGTGAAGTTAAAGGTATATTTTCGCTTAATAACTAGATTTAAAAGGAAAATAAAAAGTAATATAAATATTATAAAGCAGAGCAAAAAGCTTATAATAAGGTTATTACTTTATACACTCTTACTGTTTTAAATATATAAAAAGCATCTACTAAAAGCAATATAACTAAAAATAAAGATTTTAAAGAAGAGGAATTTAAGGAAGCTACTAATAACCTGCTATTACTAGCATTAGTTATACCTACTTTTCTCACTAAAAGATCTATAGATATCTTTAAGCTTTATACCTTATATCTCACTATATATACTGCTTATAAAGCAAAGTATATATATAAAGAATAAGTATATAAAGCTTTAAATAAGTAAGTTAAGGATATTATTTTAAAAGAGATCTTTACTTCTGCTTAAGTAGAGCTTTTAGAGAAAGAAAACTACACTCTTTATGCTTTAATCTGCATTTTAAAGCAATATTATGCTTTAAATAACTTAAGCAACCTTATTATAATCTGCAAAGAATATACTACAGTTTTAAATTAAGCAACTTCTGCTATTAATCTTAATACTTAGATTAAAGACTTCTAAAGTATATTTCTTAAAGCCTCTCAGTATAAGCTACTAAAAGTATAAAGAATTCTTATATTAAAAACCTTTCTCTAAGCAATCTAATGCTGCTTTACTTTATTTTAAGCTAATCTAAAGCTTATTAATATTATTAAGTGAGAACATTTTAGTACTAAGATTTAAAGCATAAGTTAGTATATTAATATATTTAAAAACCTCTTTTATAAAGATATAATAGAAATCTAATTAAAAGGTTGCTTTAATAGAGTTTTTATAATGCTAGTAAGACATTTTAATAATATAATCTCTAATAACTTTGCTTTAAAAAAGCCTTTATAAAATGAGTTAGCAGTATATTATATATATAAAAAGAGCTATAAATAGACTTTATCTATATATAATTGCTTTAAGTTTGCTCTTATAAGTGAAAAGTCTTATATAAGCTCTAAAGAAGCTATATAGGTTTGCATTAGAATTAATAAACTAAAGTATTTTAAGCTTTACACTAAAATAGCCTGCTAAAAATAGCTTACTATAAAGAACTTTAGCTTCTTTAAGCTTAATAACAGTAAGAATTAAAATAAAAAGAGATTATTTAAAAATAACTTAAATAGAATAAAAGGGTTACTTAGCATTTCTACTTCTAAAATAAACCTCTTAGCTAATATAGTAGCTTATATTATTACTAAAGATATTATTACTATAATTATAACAAAAGAAGTAAAAGCCTTTATATTAAAACCTAAACTTAATAAGGTTTATATAACTTATACTTAAGGCTTAAGAGTTCTTTTTAGTAGTATAGTATTAAATAACTACAGCACTTTCTATTTAGTAAATAATATCTCTCTCTTTAAAGAAAGCTTAGTTATTTATAAAGTGAAAAAGTAAGTTAAAGTAAGTGCAACTTTATATCTTATTATAGCAAGAAGTATAAAGATCTTTTATAATATACTGAATAGAGCGAACAAGCTTTAAGACTTAACATTTTATAATATTATATTTATAAATAACTTTTATATTAATATTATCTTAGAATACTTACTATAAAAGATAGGCATTTAGTATTTAAGTTATAATACTACCTTTTGCATAAGAGATTATAAAAATAGTATAGAAGTAAAAAAGCTTTTAAAAAAGAGTAATATTACTTTTATAGAATACTAACCTTATCTCTTATATCTATATCTTAGATATATTCTTTTTAGTAATGCTTTAATTATAAATCTACTTACTCTTATAATAACTTACATAAAGTGACACTCTTAAAAGCCTATATAAACTTATATTAATACTGTAGAAATATAGCATCTTTGCTCTAGATATCTAAAACCTAAAACGCTTAAGAAACTAGTTCTTAATGCTTAGAAGGTGAAGATCTAAGGAATATTACACCTTAAATACTAATATTATATAACTATATATATAAAGTAAGTAATATTGCAATATACCTTAGAATAAAAAGCAATATAACCTTTCTATAAAATCTTATAAAATCTATTTAACTACTTAATAAGTTTTAATGCAAATAAATAGCTACTTATTATTAAAGATAAATATATAGGTTAACTCTTTATATTTCTATATATAAATAAAACCTAACAGTTAGTTTTTATTGCTATTTAAATATTTAAATGCTAGGTATAAAGATAATACAGCTTTATATTATATAAGATTAAATAAAATAATAAGCGCACTATAATTATAATAAATAGAATATTAGAATTCTAAATCTAAGCGTTAGATATAGAGATTAAAATTAAATAAGTATTTTTATATATTAAAAAGCTAAATAGAGGTATAGAGCGAGCAGGTTAGAAACTAATTATAAAGGCTATTATAATAATTAAAGCAGTAAGCCTTCTACTTACACTATAAGTTGAAGCAGTATAAGCTGCAGCATTCTTCTATAATATAAGCCTTTATTAATATTATAGCTAGCTTTTATTAATTTAAGTTAAAGAAGACTAATTAAGAAACTATATTAAGCGCTATAAACCTACTTATAAAGCAAACCTCTTAGTTGATTTTTGCTTATAATAGAGAGAGGTTTATATATACAGCTATAAAGTATACCTCTTTAAGAAAGAATATAAAGCAAATAAGAATAAATGCAACTTTAAAGTTATAATATAAAGGTATATTAGATATTTAGTAAGGTATATAGCAAATTTATATAACTTTTATAAAGTCTAAATACTTTTGCTTTAAGAAGTTATTATTATGCAAAATGTGATATTTAATAAGAAAATATTCTATTTGAAAAATAATATAAAGTTAGCAATCTAAGGTGAAGAAGCCTATATAATTGCTGATAAGATATAAGAACTAGCATCTTTAGCGCTTTTTAAGCTATAGCTTTTAGAAGTATAAGATAAAGCTGAAATTGCATTAATAATAGATAATGAAGCGCTGTTACTACACTTTTCTTTATTAAGAGAACTTTAACTAGTTAATAATAAGCAAAAGAGATAGCTGCTAACCTTTAAGTTAAATATAAACCTTGCTGATATATATAAAATAATAAATTTTATACTATTATTAACCTTTATCTATAAAGATAAAGCAATAGAAGAAACTTAAGATGCTAGTAAAGATATAACCTTTGCTAAAAATATAATCTTAAATAAGATCTATATTTAAACTAATATCTCTCTTCTATGCAATCTAAATATAGAGGATAATAATATATAACTACTTTTATAAAGCAACTCTTCTATTTAGCTAGTATAGCTATACTTAAGAACTAAAGAAAAGAGCGCTGCAGAAGAAAAGTTAGAGTAGATATATAACTATACTAACTTAAGCTAACTTAAAATTATAAAGCTAAAGCAATTATTTTGCTTTAAAATATATTTTATATTCTTATATATAAAATGAAATTAGTATACTTTCTTTAAAATATATATATTAAAATAGCAAAAAGCAATTAAAGAGGTAAATTAAAGTTACTATCTGCTTTATTACTTTATTTTTACTTCTGTTTACTAAGTGAAACTTAAGTATATTTCTGCAGTATTAAGTAGAAAAATCTATATTAACTAGCTTATTAAGTTACTTAAAACTTAAAAAGATATTTAATAAATGCTAGAACTGCTCTGCTTATATTTTATTAAAATATATAATATTAAAATTAATAAACTTAAGGAAATAGAAGTTTAAGAAGTTATAAATAATATAAAGGCTAAAAATAAGCTGATATCTTTTAAATAGGTATTTATATATAAACTGAATTAATATAGATATTTTAACTGCTATAAGGCTAAAATCTATATCTAAAGCAACCTCTAAGAAAAGCATCTTTTAGAATAGATATATGCTGCAACCTTCGCTTTAAAAACTTTTAAGGTTATAATAGCTTTTGCAGCATAATTTAACTTTGAAATTTACTAATTTAATATTATTAATATATTCTTAAATGCTATATGCAGACTAAATAACCTCTCTATCACTTATTACTTACTAAATAGCTTTAAAAAAGATAGAAAGGTTATTAAACTTTAATATACTCTATATAGACTTTGCAATATGCTTCTACTTTAGTATAAAGAGTTCTTAAGCTTTCTTTTTTATTTTAGATTGCACTTAATAAGTAAAGATTTATATCTCTTTTAGACTTATAATAAAAGAGTTTTTATACTCTTCTATATTAATAATATTTTTGTCTTATATTATAAAGACTATACAAAATAAGCTGAAAAAGTTATAGAAAAGATTAAAGAGAAGTATAAGCTGAAAGACTAAAAACTAGCTGAATAATACTTAAGAATTAAAATCACTTGCAATTAAATAATATAAAATATCTACTTTTTATATAATTAGTATATTAAATGAATTATAAAGAAGTTTGATCTTACTAACTTTAAAGTACTAATTATACTTCTCTTGCTTACCTTGCTTAAGAAGTTTAATAGAGAAGTAAACCTATAATAAGTCCTCTTATATTAAGAAAAGATTAAATTAATCCTCTATACTGCAATTATAATATAACTAGATGTTATATTTGCTTATACTTTATTATTATAATTCTTAATAAACCTATCTCTAAAGCACTATTAAGCTGCAAACTAAGTAATTTAATATTTATATTATACTTAATATTTTGCAATTTGCTTTAGTATCTTAAGAGGTGATATAGCTTAAATATTACTGATTGCAAGTAATATATCTTTTGCTGATAATAAAGAGATATAAAGATTATCTTAAGGTTTTATAATATCTCTCTTTAGAAGCTTAATTTAATAGAAAGCTGCATATTAAAGTATAGTAATTATATTAATAATAGAGGTAGAGCTTTTAAGCTTAGAGCATACTGCAAAGGAGACTATAGCTTTTAAGCAGCTTTTTAGAGATTTTAAACTTAGCTTAAAAGATATATAAAAGATCTATTGCAATAATCAGCAAATAATATAACTTATAATAAGCAAAAAAGAGCATATCTTAACTTACTTTTGCTATATAGATATCTAAAATATATAGCTTTACTAAGAATATATTAAGCAATTATTCTAAGTTATATATCTTCTAACTGATAAGATGCTAGCTAACAGTTTTATAAAAACCTTTTCTTATATAAAGTTTAAATAATTTAAAGCACTTCTAAACCTCTAAGATATATTATAAGTAATAGCATAAAGCAAAAAAGAAAAATTAAGCAGTAAGTAAAACCTATAGGCTAGGTATTTTTAATTAAAAATAGCCTAATAGCTAAGAAGTATATAGCCCTCTTAAGAGCTTAAAACACTTATACCTTATAGAGCATATAGCAAAGTAATGCTATGCTTTATTTTTATCTAAAGAGAGCAGTTATATACTTATCTATTAGGATCTAATATATAGGCAGCAATTCTTTAAAGAGATACTTGCTAATAAAGCTGTTAATAGCATAGTAAACGCTAGCTGTTTAAAAGCTAGCAGTAATCACCTTAAAAGGCAGATTAGTATATAAATCACTAGAGACTTATGCATCCTCTATAGCAACTTTAACCTCTAGAGTAATAGCTAGTATAGAAAGAGAAGCTATAAGATTAGCAGCTATTTTACTACTACTTTTACTTTTAATTTTAGTCTTCTTTTAGGCTTTATTATAAGCATTAAAAGCTTTATAAAGTATAGTTCTTTAATAAGTAAGAACTTATAATATATAAGTTAGCAAATAGTTAGCAAAGCAAAAAGTTATATAGTAGAATATATATTATTTATAAGATTGTTTTATATACTGCTAAGGAATTAAAGCTTTAGTTTAGAAACAGAAGCTAGTATAAAGATATATATCTTTCTCTTCTCTTTATAAGAAGTATATTTACTTTTCTGCTTTAAACTAAGTATATATATACTAAGCAATATACTTAAGATAGCACTATATAAGTATAATAGGTATATAGTATTACTTAGCAGCAGCAGCTGCTTCTCTTTTTAACTTTTAGCTTTTAAGGCTTCTGCTTCTATTTTAAAGTTAGTAAATAAAGTAATAAGTTAATAAGAAATAAAGATCTTAAATATATATTACTTATAGTTTTACTGCAGCTTATAAGAGAATAAAAAAATAAGAGTAGTAAGCTTTAAACTATATCTCTCTTTAGTTTTTTTACTTCCTATAGGCTAGTTACTTTTAATAGATTTATTAGTTTTTAGTTTTATAAAATAACTTAAGTTAGTAATTAAGTTATAAAAGTAATAAAGTAAAGCAAAAACTTTATAATACTTTGCAATAAGAAGAAGATTTAGAAATAATAAAAACAGATAATAAGGTAACTTACTCTTAGGCTTAAGGCTTTTAAGCTTTAGAGCAGGTATTAGAAGAGTGTTGCTGCCTTCTTCTTTCTACCTCTCTCTCTTTTTATGCTTTTTGCTAGTAAAAGCAGCTTTTGCTTTAGCTATACTAACTATATATTTAGCTTTAGTCTTTTTAAGAGGTATTTAAATAATATAGTTAGTATTAAAAATAGAATTATAAGTAAATAAAAAGCATTATAATTATAATATAAATATATATATATATATATATAGAAGTAAAGTAGGTAATATATATAGTTATAGTAATAGTAATAAGAAAAGAAAATTAAGAGATAGAAATAATATATAAAATATTATTATTACTGCTATATTACTACTTTAACAGCTGCTTTAGCTATTTATTTTAAATTAATAAAAAGCTTCTATTTCTGCTAAATAAAAAAGTAATATTAGTTATTACTTTAGTATTTATAATATTAACTATAATAAAAAGTATATAAAAAGAAAGATCTATTTCTTTTATATAATTTAATAATAAAGCTATAAAGTTATCTCTTTTATTAGTTTTTTTTATTAATTATCTCTTTTTATATCTATTTATAGATTTAAAGTATATATATAAAAATATAGAATAATAGTTATATAAAATTAGAGTTTATAAGCTTTTTTAAGCTTAGAGAGGTATATTATAATAACCTTAAGTATCTGAGGCAGCCTTATGCCTAGAGGAAGGTGTAAGGTGACCTACTTCTAACCTACTTATCTAAGCTGATAATATTCCAGTGCGTCAGTCTCTATTCCTTAAAAGACCCTTCGCATCAGATACTGATTTAGAAAGAATCAAGCCGTTTTATTCACACAGATGCCATATATACATTATAGTTAGTTTACAATATAGCGCATGTCGCCATGCACAGTACCTCCAAGCGCATACACATGGTTTATTTAGGGCAGAACATTAGCTTCAACCCAAGGTGGGGTTTGAAGTATATACACAAGATTTCCGATCTCTATCGTTAGTTATAGGGGCAGTCGTCCGTGGCCCTCAAAGCCCAAGTTATAGCATATCATCAACAGCTTTTCCAATTTGTTTCAGCGCTCTTCATCATTAAGTATAGCCTCAATAAGGGTCTCTAGTAAATAGAACCAACACCCACCAAGACCCTTAACGAATTCCTCAACAATCAGTCCGATGAGGTTAAGAGCGTAGTAGATATACATCCAAAGGCCTTCTAGATTAGGTCCTTGGCGAGGTGCTCGCTCAGTCCAGAAAACCTCTCCAATTTTAGAAAGCGTCAGTCGTAGCCTTTCAGAAACGCTCTCAAATTAGACAGGGTGTAGAGGGTCTTTAGTCCTTATACCGAGGTTGAACGTAGCAGCATCAAAGTACCCCTGCCGCTTCACCATAAGAGAGTCTGCCCCAGGACCATCACCAGGTGTCATGAGGAGCAAGCTCATATCACCATTCTCCAAGCATGCTCTCTGAATAATACGAGGCGCATCCTCCAAGTTATCAGGAAGTAACTCAGAGAATTTCAGCCCAATAAGGCCGAGCAGGGCGTAGAAGAAGTCTCTCTGGGAACGACAACCCCTGCGGCATAACAGTGAGAATGCCATACCGAAGTCCATTCGTTCCCCCTCCTCAATAATCTTCCGCGCTTCCTCAGGCGTGCCAAGATTCCAAGGTACGATGTTTTCTCCCAACTTAGCATAATCCTTTTCCAGAGTATAAACATCACCAACTTCATGGACGGCCCTTTTCTAAGCTTAGCGTATTTCCTGAATGAACACGTCCTTCACTTCAGGCTGAATATGATAACCGTTTATCATAACCCTCAGATGATTTGCTCAGACGAACTCCATCATCATCCATACTCAGCTGAACCACTTAGCATTACAAACACCTATAATACCTGAGACTCGCTCCTCGAGTGACTTCCTATCACGAAGTCTGGCAAGTACATCAGTCGTAACATCTTCCATCAACACCAACGTAAACCTAGCATATTAAAAGATCTTCAGAATCAAGGACAGAATCTTCCTTTTCATTAGTTCATACCACTAAGGGACACTAAGATAGTCATACCACATCTCAATACTAGAACCCATCTCTTTTTCCAAGCTCTCGTATATAGAATTTGCAGACGAAAGCACTTTCAGGGCTATTTTCTCATCAATCTCTACGTTCGTCAAGTGTCCATAGTTTTTCACGTCAGAGACTTCAGGATCCCAGACATAGGAAATCGTTGCGAAATTGACGTCATCCATGCAGCTAAGGTGCCTGTCAAACAGCATGATCTTCTTGTCAATTGAATCATAGACTCTGCTGAAGTTCGAAGCTGTTGCCGTCGCGTCGGAGTCAACTACGCGGAGAGTTCGAACGAGCGCATCGGATCCTAGTGGAAGCTGGCACTTGATGCATCGCAGATCGTCTGGGTGCTCCTCACACCAAAGGGTCGACAGCTTTGACATTTGAATGCTTCAGGATTCTAATATCGCATTTGTCCCGTTTGTTCCGGCTTCTTCGAGGCTCGCTATGTTGTCGGATTGATGTTTTCGTGTGCTGACATTTACGAGCGGGGTCGTTCCACGAACTCGGAACCTGGAACAAATGGAGCAGTCGCTGTAGTCACACAAGACTGTAAGACCACTTCTTAAATCAAGGCCGTCGTACCACCCCCTTCCAAAATTTTGCTCATTTAGGCAGCACTTTACGGTTATCTTCCCCATTCTCAAACATGTCAGTTGCCCTGAATTAGACCAACTCCCAGGTTCAGACCCAGTCTGATTCGTCCACATGTGGGAATTGGTAGGCTTATCAACAATACCCCTGAAATTCCGTAATCATCTGATGGAGATTTCATGTAAACATGGACAAGGCTGGCAAATCATAAGTACGGAAATGATAGGAATGTGGTCTGCTTCCCCCAGAAATTTCGGAAGATGTTGGCGCACCCCTGAGTCCAATGCGGTTCAGCAACTTTCAAGATCTAAGTCGGTGGAGTCGTATGCTGTCCATGGATCTTTGAGGAATATGAAGCAAGCAATTGGCTCATTACATTGATCTGAGCTCAAAGGACAGCAGTCTCTTTCTAATGTTGAACATGACGAAAGAGACTTTCGGGTTTGCTGAAGTTAATTGACTGGGTTGGTTGGAACTTAGGATTTGACAGCGCTGCATACCAATCAAATAAGTTAAGCCTGACCCCTAGGCTTGACTGTTTGACTGGATTATTACTAAAAGCTTGCTTGATTTAATAGATTTGATTTGATTTGACTAATATTACTTATTTAAGAAGTTAGTGAAGCTTTTATAATGTCTTAATATATTAGAAATATATCTATTTAGTGTTTTAATATTATTCTATTTCTTGTTAACCTTTTTGCTTAAAGTAATACTTATTAATAGTAATATTACTACTTTAAACTTAATTCTAGAAGTATTATATCTCTTTAAGTAGTAATAGCTTTATTAATAGCTTCTATAATATTAGTATTAGTTTAGTAAAGCTGAATATCTTCTTATAGTTAGTTATTATTACTAAAATAATAAAAATATTAAAAATAAACTTATTAAGTATTAAGAAGATCTACTGATATAAAATCTATTACTAAATAAAATTATTAATAAGCTAAGCAACTATAAGGTTAAAATACTTTTCTAATTTATTAATCTTATTAACAGTAGTATTATAAAAATTACTATTTAACTATTAACTATAATTAGAGTTTTTAAGCTTTAAAAGTACTATAATTAATATAAATAACATTTATAGAAGCTTTAGATAAGCTGGTTTGTTAGTATAAGCAGCTATTTCAGTATACTATTGCTTTTAATACTCTTAAAGACTTTCTTTAGCAGTATAAAGCTATTTATAAATCTCTTAGGTATTCTAATGCTTTTTAAACTATTATAAACCTCTGCTAAAGTGTAATATTATAGCAGCAGTATAGAGAAGAAACTTTTTAAGCTTTTTATAGTAGTTATTAAATATTTATTAGCTGTTAATAATTAATAGATATATAAATATATAAAAATTAAAGTTAATAGCTTAAAAGAGGTATAGTAATATAATAATATATTTAAACTGTAAATAAGCAGAGATATTATTAATTAATAAGGTTTATAAGATTAATATTTAATTAAATCAATATAATACCTTTATTAATTAAGATTGCTATAATAAGAAACTTTAAAATATTTATATAGCTATAAAGTTAATTTCTTCTGCAGTAGAGGTATTATAAAGCTTATGCTAATCTTTAAGTTAATCTAAAAGATATTTAAAGCTTGCTAAAATCTCTAAGAGTTAACTATATCTATTACTTTTACTCCAGCCTTTATATTGCTTAATTTATAAATAGAGAAGCTTAAATATCTTATTTAACTTAGCGAAGACTTATTAATCTTTATTAGTTAGAATATCCTTATTAGAGATATAATTATTCTTATTCTTAAAGCTTATAGAGTGATATATATAACTAGTAATCTAGCTGCATTTAAGTAGAGTGCAGCAGATTATATTATATATTAAATTCTATTAAGTAGTATTACTTAATATTAAATTCAGCTCTTATAATAACTCTTCTTATAGAATAAAAGCTTGCTTATTATTATCAGCCTTATTACTAATAGATAAAAAGGCCTCTAAGCGTTATAGTAATAATTTGATATACTTAATAATATTTTAAAGCTTGCTAATAAGTCCTTTAGTCCTCTAATAGGCTAGATTCTCTTATATCTTGCTAGTATTAATAAGATAGTTAAACTCTTACTTAAATATCTTTTTATTAACCTTATAAATAATAGTATAACTAATAAAGTTAAAGATATAGCTATAGCATTAAATTTAATAATACTAGATATCTATTTCTATATATAAATATAAAATAGATAGATATAAAGCCTTAATATAAATGCTATTAGCATTAATATTATTAGAAACTGTAATGCTAATCTTATTAAGTAAGTGCTAGTCTCTTATAACTATATATATTATAGCAGTAATATTCTCACTAGAGTAAATATTAAGCTAGCAATAGAAACCTAAAAGATACTGCATTTATTTATCTAACTTATTAATAAAGTAGCTAAAGATAGCAATAATAGCATATTAATTAGAGGAGGTCTATAGGTTGAATAATATATAAATCTTTATGAAAGCCTTCTATATCTCCTCTTCAATTTGTTGCTTCTTAGAGATATAAAGTTATTAAAATTAATCTTTTAAACTGGTTTTTAACTAATATATCTAAGTATTAATATTATAATTAAAAATAGTAAGTATATTGTAAACTAACTATAACGTACGTATAGCATCTGTGTGAATAAACGGCTTGATTCTTTCTAAGTTAGAATCTGACGCAAGGGGTCTTTTAAGGAATAGAAACCAACACGCCAGAATATTGTCAGCCTGGATAAGTAGGTTGGAAGTAGGTCACCTTGCACCTTCCTCTAGGCGCAAGGCTGCCTCAGATACTTAAGGTTATTATAACACACCCTCTTAAGCTTAAAAAAGCCTATAAACCTTAATCCTATATAACTACTATTCTATATTTTTATATATACACTTTAGATCTATAAATAGATATAAAAGGAGGTAATTAATAAAAGAAACTAATAAAAGAGATAACTTTACAGCTTTATTATTAAATTATATAAAAAAGGCAGATTTTTTCCCTTATATGCCTTCTATTATAGTTAATATTATAGGTATTAAGGTAGTAACTAATACTACCTCTTCGCTTAGCAGAAAAAAAGGCTTCTTATTAGCTTAAGCTAAGCAGCTGAAGTAGCTGTTAAGGCAGCAGTGCAATAGCAATAATAATATCTTATATGCTACCTCTACCTCTCAATTTTCCTTTCCTATTACTATCACTATAACTATATATATTGCTCACCTTACTTTTATATATATATATATATTTATGCTGCAATTATAATGCTTTTTATTTACTTATAATTCTATTTTTAATACTAACTATATTATTTAGATGCCTCTTAAGAAGACTAAAGCTAAATATATAGCTGCTATAGCTAAAGTGAGAGCTGCTCTTACTAATAAGAAGCATAAAGAGAGAGAGGGAGAAGAGGAGGAAAGCAGCAGCACTCCTCTAGCGCCTGCCTCTAAGCCTAAAAGCTTTAAGCTTAAGAGTAAATTATTTTATCTTCTATTTTTATTACTTCTAAGTCTCCTTTTTATTATAAAGTATTGCAAAATCTTTGCTTTACTCTATTGCTTTTATAGTATAGTTACTAACTTAAGTTATTTTATAAAAGCTAAGACTAATAAGCTTAAAAAGGGTGAAGAGCCTGCAGAGGGCAGAAGAGCTGAAGAGGTGTGTAATTTACAGTCTGCAACTTCTGCTCCTTTATCTATCTATAAACTGCACTAAAAGCATAAGTAGAGTATATCTCTAATCTATATTTCTAGTTAAGTTATTATATTATTTACTGATATTTAAGTAAAAGCAAAAGCCTTAAAGGCTGAAGGTTAAGAAGAAGAGCAGCTGCTGCTGCTAAGTAACACTATATGCCTGCTATACTTATGCAGCACTATTTTAAATATATTGCTTAGCATATATGCGCCTGGTTTAAGGTAGGAGGGCAAATATGCTCCTTATAAGGAGAAGAGAAAACTATATATCCTCACGCTAGCCTCTATTTCCAGACTGAAGCTTTAATTCCTTAGCAGCATATAAAACAATCTTATAGATAATATATATTCCACTATATAACCTTTTACCTCACTAACTGTTTGCTAACTTATATATTATAGGTTTTTGCTTATTAGAGAACTATATTCTGTAAAGCTTTTAATACCTATAATAAGGCTTAAAAAAAGGCTAAAGTTAAGAGTGAGAGTAGTAGTAAAGTAGCTGCTGATTCTGCAGCTCCTCTTCCTATACTAGCTATTACCTTATAAATTGAGGTTGCAGTAAGGGAAACGCTAGTCTCTAGTGGTTTATATGCTAGTCTGCCTTCTGAAGTGATTACTGCTAGCCTTTAAGCAGCTAGCGTTCACTACACTATTAACAGCTTTATTAGCAAACACCTCTCTGAGGAATTACTGCCTGCATATTAGATTCTGATAGATAAATATGCAACTGCTCTCTTTAGATAGAAATAAAGCATAGTGTTGCTTTGCTGTATGCTCTGCAGAGCATAAGTGTTTTAAGCTCTTAAGAGGGCTATATACTTCCTAGCTATTAAGCTATTTTAATTAAAAATACTCAGCCTGCAAGCTTTACTTACTGCTTAATTTTTTTTTTTTTGCTTTATACTATTACTTATAATATATCTTAGAGGTTTAGAAATGCTTTAAACTATTTGAACTTTATATAAGAAAAGGTTTTTATAAAACTATCAGCTAGCATCTTATTAGTTAGAAGATATATAATTTAAAACAATCACTTAGTATATTTCTAGTAAAGCTATATATTCTAGATATCTATATAGCGAAGGCAAGTTGAAATGCACTTCTTTTCACCTATTATAAGTTATATTATTTGCTGATTATTATAATAGATCTTCTACATATCTCTTAAGCTGAGTTTAAGATCTCTAAAGAGCTGCTTAAAAGCTATAGTCTCCTTTGCAGTATGCTCTAAGCTTAAAAGCTCTACCTCTATTATCAACATAGTTATTATACTTTGATGCATAGCTTTCTATTAGATTAAGCCTCTAAAGAGAGATATTATAAAACCTTAAAATAACTTTTATATCTCTTTATTATCAGCAAAAGATATATCATTTGCAATTAGTAATACTTAAGCTATATCACCTCTTAAGATGCTAAAGCAAATCGCAAGGTATTAAGTATAATATAAATATCAAATTACTTAGTTTGCAGTTTAATAGTGCTTTAGAGATAAGTTTGTTAAGAATTATGATAATAAGATGTAAGTAAATATAATATCTAATTATATTATAATTATAGTATAGAAGATCAATTTAATCTTCTCTTAATATAAGAAGACTTACTGCAGGTTTGCTTTTCTGTCAAACTTCTTAAGCAAAGTGAGCAGGAGAGGTATAGTTAGTACTCTAAAGTCAGTAAGATCAAACTTTTTTGCAATTCATTTAATATACTAATTATATAAAAAGTAGATGCTTCACATCATTTAATTGCAAGTAATCCTAATTCCTAGATACTATTCAGCTAGTCTCTAGTCTTTCAGCTTATATTTCTCTTTAATTCCTTCTATAACCTTTTCAGCTTTTTTTATATAGTCTTTATAATATAAGATAAAGATATTATCAATATAGAAGAGTATAAGAACTCTTTTATTATAAGTCTAAAAGAGATATAGATCTTTGCTTATTAAGTGCAATTTGAAATAAAAAAGAGAGCTTAAGAACTCTTTATACTAGAGTAAAAGCATATTGCAAAGTCTATATAAGGCATATTAAAGTTTAATAATCTTTCTATCTTCCTTAAAGCTATTTAGTAAGTAATAAATAATAAGGGGGTTATTTAGTCTGCATATAGCGTTCAAAAACATATTAATAATATCAAATTAGTGAATTTTAAGGTTAAATTATACTGCAAAAGCTATTACAACCCTAAAAGTTTTTAAAGCAAAGGTTGCAGCATATATCTATTCCAAGAGATGCTTTTCTTAAAGGTTGCCTCAGATATAGATTCTAGCCTTACAGCAGTTAAGATATCTATATTGATCCAGTTTATATATAAACACCTACTTAAGAGGTATCAGCTTATTCTTAGCCTTTATATTATCTATAACTTCTTAGACTTCTATTTCCTTAAGTTTATTAATTTCAATATTACACACTTCAATAAAATATAAGCAGAGCAGTTCTAATATTTATTAAACATCTCTCTAGGTCTTAAGTAACTTAATAAGCTGGTTAATATAGATTTTTCTGCTTAATACTATAGAAATGCATTTAAGCTTTACTTAATAAATAGAAGTGAAGATAAAGCAATAGAGCAGGTAGTAACTTTAGTCTGCCTCTTTAATTGCTTTCTGCTGTTCTAGTATATATATTTCAAAAAAGGTATCCCAGTTTTATTCTATATATAGAAATATAAAATATATTCTAAAGCGAAGTGATTACTTCAGCTTCACAATTTCAGGTTAGCCTAAGTCAGTATAGTTATACACCTGCTCTAACTCTTCTTCTATAGCACTCTCTTCTTTAGTTCCTAAGTATAGCTATACCAGCTAAATAGGAAAGTCACTTTGCAAAAATAGTTATATATTATTATCCTCTATATCTAGATTTCACAAAAGAGAGGTATCAGTTCAAATATAGATCTTATCTAAGATTATATCTTCAGCAGAGGTTATATCCCTGCTAGCATCCTAAATCTCTTCTATTGCTTTATCTTTATAGATAAAAGTTAATAATAATATAGAATTTATTATCCTATATATATCAGCAGAGTTTATATTTAACTTAGAGGTTAGTAATTATCTCTTTTGCTTATTATTAACTAGTTAAGGTTCTTTTGATAAAGAAAGGTATAGTAACAGCATTTTATTATCTATTATTAATATAATTTCAGCTTTATCTTATACTTCTAGGAGCTGTAGCTTAAAAGGTACTAGAGATGCTAATTCTTATATCTTATCAGCAATCATATAAGCTTCTTTGCTTTAGATTGCTGACTTCACATTATCTTTCAAGTAGAATATCTTCTTATTAAATATCACATTTCATATAATAATAACTTCTTAAAGCAAAAGTATTTAGACTTTATAGAGGTTATATAAGTTTGCTATATACCTTACTAGATATCTAATATACCTTCACATTATAACTTTAAAGTTATATTTATTTTTATTTGCTTTATATTCTTTCTTAAAGAGGTATGCTCTGCAGCTATATATATAAACCTCTCCTTATTATAAGTGAGAATTAACTGAGAGATTCACTTTATAAGCAGGTTTATAGCACTTAATATAATCTCTTAACTAGTCTTTTTTAACTTAAATTAGCAAAAGCTAGCTGCAGCATTAATAAAGGCTTATATTATAGAGGAATGCTGCAGCTTATACTGCTTCAACTTATAATATAAGTAGAAGACCTGCTGCTTTAATTATTATAATAGCCTTTATAATTAGTTTCTAACCTATTTGCTCTACATCTCTATTTAGCTCTTTAGTATATAAAGGTGCTTATTTGATTTCAATCCCTATATCTAACGTTTAGATCTAGAATTCTAACATCTTATTTATTGCAATTATAGCGCACTTGCTGTTTTATCTGATCTTATATAATATAAAGCTATATTATCTTTATACCTAGCGTTTAAATATTTAAATAGTAATAAAAACTGACTATTAGGTCTTATCTATATATAGAAATATAAAAAGTCAACCTATATATTTATCTTTAATAATAAGTAGCTATTTATTTATATTAAAACTTATTAAGTAGTTAAATAAATCTTATAAGATTCTATAGAAGGGTTGCATTGCTTTTTATTCTAAGGTATATTATAATATTACTTGCTTTGCATATATAGTTGCATAATATTAGCATTTAAAGTGTAATATTCCTTAGATCTTCACTCCCTAAACATTAAAAACCAGTTTCTTAAGCGCTCTAGATCTTAGATAGCTGGAGCAAAAGTGCTATATTTCTACAGTATTAATATAAGTTTATATAAGCTCTTAAGAGTATTACTTTATATAAATTATCACAAAAGCAAGTAGATTTATAATCAAAGTGTTACTAGAAAGAATATATCTAGGATATAGATATAAGAGATAAGGTTAGTATTCTATAAAAGTGATATTACCCTTTTTTAAAAGCTTCTTCACTTCTATACTATCCTTATAGTCTCTTATGCAAAGAGTAGTATTATAACCTAAATACTAAACGCCTATCTTTCATAATAAGTATTCTAAAATAATATTAATATAAAAGTTATCTATAAGCATAATATTACAAAATATTAAGTCTTAAAGCCTATTTGCTCTATTCAGTATGTTATAAAGGATCTTTATACCTCTTGCTATAATAAGGTATAAAGTTATATCTACTTCAACTCACCTTTTTACTTTATAGATAACTAAGCTTTCCTTAAAGAGAGAGATATTATTCACTAAGTAGAAAGCACTGCAGTTATCTAATATTATACTACTAGAAAAAACTCCTAAGCTTTAAGTGTAAGTTATATAAACCTTATTAGGTTTAGATTCTAATATAAAGGCTTCTACTTCTTTAGTTGCAATTATAATAATAATATCCTTAGTAATAATATAAGCTACTATATTAGCTAGAAGGTTTATCTTAAAAGTAGAAATGCTAAATAACCTCTTCATTCTGCTTAAGTTATTTTTAGGCAGTCCTTTCTTATTCTAATTCTTACTGTTACTAGGCCTAAAGGAGCTAAAGTTCCTTATAGTAAGCTACCTTTAGCAGGCTATCTCAGCGCAAAGCTTAAAATACTCTAGCTTATTAATTCTAATACAAACCTATATAGCTTCTTTAGAGCTTATATAAGACCCTTTACCTATAAGAGCAAACTTAAGGTAATTGCATATAAATAAAGTCTATTTATAGCTTTTTCTATATATATAATATGCTGCTAACTTGCTTTATAAAAGCTTTTTTAAAGCAGAGTTGCTAGAGATTATATTATTAGAACATCTTACTAGCATTATAAAGACTTTATTAAAGCAACCCCTTAATTAAGTTCCTATTACATCTTTATAAAAAAGGTTTTTAAATATATTAACATATTAACTTATACTTTAGATCTTAATGCTAAAGCGTTCTCATTTAATAATATTAATAAGCTTTAGATTAGCTTAAAACAGAGTGAAGCAATATTAAATTGCTTAGAGAAAGGTTTTTAATGCAAAAGTTCCTTATACTTTTAGCAGCTTATACTAAGAAGCCTTAAGAAATATACTTCAGAAATCCCTAATCTAAGTGTTAAGATTAATAGTAGAAACTACTTAATCTAAGACTGCAGTATATTCTTTACAGATTATAGTGAAATTGCTTAAATTGCTTAAAGCATAGTATTGCTTCAAAATACAGATTAAAGTGTGAAAAGTGCAGTCTTCTTTC
Organism: Colletotrichum horii; assembly: GCA_027406005.1. Classification (NCBI taxonomy): domain Eukaryota; kingdom Fungi; phylum Ascomycota; class Sordariomycetes; order Glomerellales; family Glomerellaceae; genus Colletotrichum; species Colletotrichum horii. Next base: position 969,544 of record JANVYB010000001.1, on the reverse strand, counting down.
TCTAAAAGCTCTACTTAGGCAGAGGTGAAGATCTCTTCTGAAATAGTATCTTTAACCTACTTATTTAGAGCTTTATATGCTTATTCCTTATATATATACTTTGCTTTATAAGCAGTATATATATTGAAATATAAAGTATAAAGCTTAAGGATATCTATAGATCTCTTAGTAAGAAAGGTAAATGCAACTAATGTTAGTAATAGCAAGTTATCAATAGCTTCCTTAAATTCCTCCTCTTTAGGATCTCTATCTTTAATTATATCACTTTCAGCAGATATTTCTTATATATTTGAAATAATAAGAGTATATAAAGCAATAACTTCATTATAAGCTTCTTACTTTATTTTATAGCACTTATATTGCTTCTTATTTTCTTTCTAAATCTAATTATTAAGTGAAGATATACTTTTAACTTCACTTAAATCAAATAAAGCACTAGAAGTATTATCTAAGTTAATATATTTCTAGACATCTTTAGCCTTTATTTCTACCTAAAAAGTAATATACTAAGCTGAGAAGTTATAGCAAGAAATAAGCTTGCAGGAAGTGCTAAGATTAGTAGTTGCTATTATATCAGAAGTATACTATAAGTTGAAGATAAATATAAGAATAAAGCTTAAGAGTTAAAGTAGAATATAATAAATATAAAATAAATTAAATAAAGTTATAGTTTGCTTTATAAACAGTAGTTCAAAAGTGCAGTATAAGCTAGGCTTATAACTGTTATAAACTAACTATAACATATATATAGCATCTATATAAATAAACAGCTTAATTCTTTCTAAATCAAAATCTAACGCAAGAGGTCTTTTAAGGAACAGAGACCAACACACTAGAATATTATCAGCCTAAATAAGTAGGTTAGAAGTAGGTCACCTCACACCTTCCTCTAGGCGCAAGGCTGCCTCAGATACTTGAGGTTATCACGACAAAGTATATATTATATATACTAATTACTAAATGTTATAAGAGAGTTGCTAGTATTAATAAAGAAGCTTATAGCTAACTCTTTAACTTATATAATCTTCTTTTTAAATATAGCAATAAGAATAGATTAATAGCATTTAAATAGAGGCTTAAAGTTATTAACTTTATCAGCAGATATATTGCTGCCTTTTAAGCAACTTTAAAAAACCTTATACTTAATCTTAAGATATTAAATAGCAGCAGTTATAATATTAGTATTATATAGCTTATTAAAAGTCTCTACTTTATTGCAGCATTAATAAACTTAATAAGTATTACCCTTTTTGCTATTAGTAAGAATCTTATAGATAAAGATGCCCTTATTTATAATCTAAGAGGTATAGCTTTAAAAACCCTTTTTCATAATAGCATTAATATTAATAAACTGCTAGTCTTTCTATATAGCATAAAGCAAAGCTTTAAGAGTATTATATATAGCTAAATTAATAGTTAATATATTACTAGTAGTAGTAGATAATATATAAATTTAAGCAGTAATCTTATAAAAGGTTAATGCTTTATAGCTAATAAAGTGATTAATATATTAATTATAAGCTAACAGAAGTATTATAGTAACTAATAAAAAGTTAAAAAAGATATTAAGAAGTATATATAGATAGGTCTTTAAGGTGTAGAAATATAGCAGCAGTAATAGTAGCAATAGCAGCAGCAGTAATATTACTAGTAATATTAAAAAGAGGTTATTTTTAAAGGCTAGCAAAGAGGTTAAAAAATAAGCTTTTTTTAAGCTCTAATAAAGTAGCTAAAAATATATTAATTAAGCTTATTAGCTAAAAGCATATTTTAGCCTTATAGTAATATATATTAAAAAAAAAATATTATAAAATACTTATTAAATAAAAATTATCTTATTAATATCTATTAATATTTATATAGTTAAATAGTATAATTTCTAACTTTATTTAATAAAATATAAAGTTATAAGTTTAAATCCTATTATAGGTCTTTATATTACTAATAATAAATTTCTTTAGATATTATTAATAATATGCATTTTTATTTTTTGAAAAATCTTTTAAAAATTCTAATTAGTCTAAAAGCTAGATTTACCCTATTCCAGAGAACATCAGCTTGATCAAGTCTATCAAGCTTTTAGCGCTATAGGCTTAACTGTTTGAATAGAAAAAAGCCTCTAATTTGATTAGTTAATTAATTGATTGTTTGATTAGCCTTGGTCGGGGTGCTGCGCTGGGATTTGAAGCAGGTTTTATCGAGTTCCCAACCATGTGAGTGACTACATGTAGGACCATTAGCGGCGATGAAGCGATTGTCTCCTGCTGCTTAGAGCCTCCCCCTCTGTTCATAGTTCAATTCAGTCCCGATAATCAGTCATCGAGTGGCTTCAAGGCATATGTGCGCTTTGAAGTTGGGACGAAACGAATTCATGAGGACATCAATGGGAACTATGCTATGTCTCTGAGAAAGACGTACCGAGCAGTGATTGTCTACCGCTCCAATCCCATCTCCACAGAGATCGAATTGTTAAACCATGATTGACATTTGGGTTGTCTTCGTCCCTGTCGTTTGCAACCACGATCTACCCAGATAGCTGCAAATACCCGCTCGAATAGCAAGGCTCTTCCCAGCATGCCTGGTTTCTAAGACAGTACCTCTTCTCTACCGGTTCTCTGATATATCTCGTTCAATACTTGCCGAAGTCTGAACAGTTTCCGATGTACTTGCATGTCTAAGGTACTCTTGTCACCAAGTATTTTTCATTATTCCATGAAACGCAAGTTTCAAAGACGTTGAGCCTAAGTTTCGTGTCTTTTCCGGCAACTCAGTCTTTCTGTAAGACTGTGAGTGTCTCAAATACAAACTTCTCAAATGATAGATAACTGTAACATTACGTATCTATTTGATCATCACGTTAAAAGATATGATGAGAAGGTGTCCTCGAGGACTGTTTACATATTGACCACCCTATCCTAGACTGGACGAGCATTCGTTTTCTGCTGTAAACTTTCTCTGCCAGGCTCACGAACAACGAACACAACACAAAGTGAATGAAAACTGTTATTGTGAGGTAAAGAGAATTCTCATTGCTGCATATATACATGGTTTTCAGCTTGCTAGCAATTAAGAGGTGCCATCGTCGCAATGGCCCCTCTTTCTTATCTCTTGGGTCATAATCCTTATAGCTTTGACTCTTACATCAAGCAGTAGCAGTCTGGGCATCAATCTCACCAGACGCAGTGCCAGTAAAGCCAGCACCACCACTGAAATCAAAATCAAACTCCTTCGCCCCCTTGACGGTGACATTACTTCCCCAAAGCTCAACAGTCTGCGTCAATGTCACAGTCGCAACGGTGTTTGCTTGACCTAGAGTATCGTCGTCAGCCACGGTCCTCCTCAAGACATATCTACATGGGGAGGTGAGACTTACGGACGCCGCCAAAGTCGTATGTGAAGCTCGGGTCCGAGCATGACGCAGTCGCGTTCTTAGTCTGAGGGTTGTAAAGGTAGCTGCAGGTCACCTCGATCGGTGCCTCAAGCTCGCTGTTGTGGTACGTCGCATCGACCTTGTATGAGTTGTAGCCGCTGACTGGGTACGTGGCCGAGCCTGTGAAGTCCCAGTAGCCGTAGTCGGCGCGGGGGAGAACTGCAGCAGTGGAGGCAGCCGCGAGGGCGAGGACAGAGGTGATTGTGAAGCGCATGTTGACTGTTGTAAAGGAATAGTTCAATCTGAGACTGCTCTGGTTCATTCTATTCAGGCCATGGATAGATTGGAATTTAAATAATAAAATCGACCGTTGTATTGTTGTGACGTTGAATGGAAGTCGTATTCCCCCCACTTTCACAAACAAAGACGCGGAGGCCATGCAATGATCATCAACACCGCATCGCGCTAATTTCTCACTAACAGGCGCGCGAGGGCCAACGCAGCGCTACATCGCCTTACTGCTGCACTTACAGGCATCGGTGCAGGGCGAGCGTTCCGGAATACGAAGGATAGCCGACCATTTTTACCTCTGCGGGGGCTAGGATGCACCCGATGGCGTGATGGCCCGCCACCCGTCCCCCGGAAGGCCACCGATGCTGCAAGGTACTGCAACGGTGCGGCGCAACTCTAGTACCAGACAAGGTCCGAGATCTGTTAAGCTCTTAGGTGACTGAAATTGATGATTGGAGGGAAAACAAGATGGACAGTGATGAACAATGTAATGTTGCTTTACAGCGCTGCATAACCGCTAGTGTTACTGACCGACTGTATGCAGGGCGGCTTTGGTTGTTACTATTCAGGTGAAAGCGAAACCGAGGTACCACCTTCTCGGCCGATAGGTCGTACAGGCTTGATTAACCAACCAGCCCATCGGCTGAAGCGGCCCGGTGAGCGTTCTTATGCTAGCAGTAACGTTGCGAGTGCTTTTTAACCTTAAATTAGGCACGACAGAAGACTATATAGGTAGAAGAGTTTCCCTCTTTACATCACTCTACCTATGTTATGAAATGTGTATCCTACGTAAAAGTTTCCAAGTGTATGGAAGGTCCCACCTTAGTCGGGACGAGATGCAGCCTGAATGAATCGGCGTTCTTCGAGTTGTTCATTGACACAATTCGTCTTTACCTCGGAGATACAATGTATAAAATAAAACCTCAAAGACATGTCGGCTACTTAGATATCTTCTTTTGAACTCTGTCTTGAGACTATTCTCTTTCAATACATAAGTGAAGCTGGTGATACTTGATTCCAATGTGCAGACCTAATTACGAGTTGGTTGCTTTTCCCGTCGTCCTTGAACCTCAATGCAAGACCCGAACACAGCTTTTCAACGGTTTCACCACAAACTCTTGAACTGGTTCAGCCGATTAGTAAGGCACCTTGGCCTTTAACTAAGGGTCATTAATTACAAGGGAGCTTGAATCTCCTTCATTTCAAATAATCACAAGACGGATTTGGTCTTGTGAACTAGCTTCTATCGTATTGCCACCTCTTGAAAAGGTACTATGAACCTCAACCAGTTCCTATGCAAACAAATCCCTTCAATTATCAATCGAATGACATAGATCATTCTTGCCGTTGCCAGTACTTTGAAGGCAAATCCTCGAGCCGGAGTACCGGTCACTTAGCTCCAGACTTCGTCGTCACTGGACGCGCTCACATGCATTGAGCTGATAGATTTGAACACTGTGTCGAGGAAAAGAAAAGGGACTAAATAAGTACTGATTATTCGTCTCACACTTCTTCGCACATTGTACACCGAAATATCCTATACGGGTTATCCACGCCTATTTTCTGATGGGCATGTCTTTGACCGGGGTCGAATATCCAAGTCGACTTCATCGCTGTTGTGTCACCCGTGCTCGCAAAATGAAAGATGTGAATGATACGAAGACGTCAGAAGAGGACGATATTACTGCAGACCAGTCCGACGAGGTGTCCGCCGCTTGGCTGCTAGGCTTGTATTGGTTAGACCTTCTGGCGGCCTGTCTCGCTTTTCATCCATGCGTGTACAGTGTGCTTCTACGTGGGTGCGGTTACTGCCGGATCAGCTCCGCGCTTTGTCATCATAGATGGCGTGTTCTCGGCATAAGCATGATACAGTAAAACGAGCAACTCGCTTCCATGATCGTTTGCAACTTGTTCATCTATCCTTTTCGTCTAGCAGTGTCTTAATTTACCAAAATCATGCCAAATGTCTGAAGGAGACCTATGTCTAACAAGGAAGGGTATTGTGGAATCTGACACATCTGATGTCTAGGTACTTCCACCAGTCCAGAGGACTCATCTATCCGCATTTACCCTGCCCCGATCCGTGCAAAAAGTAGCAAGGCCATAGGAATCGACGATTTTGGCCACAACCAGATCCTGTTTGGCTTAGATACCCTGCTTAATGATTTCCGCGGCCTGTGATAAGGGAAACGATGTTAGCACACGAGACGTATCGATGAAAGGGCGATTCAGGCATCAACTCACCTTCTCGGCCAGAGCATAAGTGGGCTGGCAAGTGTTGGCACTGGGAACCATGGGCATGACACTGGCGTCAACGACTCTGAGGTTCTTGACTCCGTACACGCGAAGGGTCTGGTCGACAACGCCGCCCAACTCCAGCGGCAGCATAGACGATGTGCCCACGGGGTGGTAGTCGGTGGGCGACAGAGCACCAGCGATGTAGGCCTTGAGGTCCTCGTCGGAAGTGACATCCGGGCCAGGGGCGTACTCGACAGGCTCATATTCAGTAGCCAGCGAAGTCTCGAAGTTGTAGCGGCGGAGGAACTTGATCGCCTCGACGAAGAAGTCGGCCTCAACGGGGTTGCTGAGGGCGCGGTAGTCGATCACGGGCTCGGTGTTCCACGGGTCGGTCGTGTTGATGTTGATGGTGCCGCGGCTGAAGGACTGCATCGCCACGGGGCCCTGGGAGCCGTGGTCAGGGACGAGCTGCATGCGGGTGAAGGCAGTGTCCTTGGAGCGCATCTGGGCGGCCAGGATCTTCATCTGCGCCGCGAAACCGGCGACGACAGTGGAGTCAGCGTCGGCAGGGAGCAGGCTAGCGAAGTCTTGTTGCTCCAGCTTGGTGGCGAGCTCGTCGGCCTTTCCAGACACGACAGTGAAGGGGAGCCAGCCGGCCAGGTTAGTGAATGTGAGAGAGTACGGGCCTGTTCAATGCAAGTCATTGGATGTCAGTCTGGGTAGGACAAGATTAGTATGTTGAGTTGGACATTACTGACCGGTCTTGTTGGCTGCCCACACTTCTTCAGCCCAGTCCTTGAATTCGTTGCCATCTACCAGGTCACTCGGGTTGGGGTGAATCGATGCAAGCTTAGACACTGCATCGACATTAGAATCATCAAGTTGCTTCCTTTGGCTCTGGTCACTTACGCGTAATGTTCATAGCGGACAAGCTGCTGTGATCCTGGAAGTTCTGGCCAACACCAGGAAGATCGACGCGGACATCAATGCCTCCGGCCTCAAGAACCTTCTTGGGGCCGATACCGCTCAGCTGCAACAGGTGAGGAGTGTGAACAGTACCAGCAGAGAGAATGACCTCCTTCTTTGCGTTGACGGTGATCAGGGTGTTGTTTCCGGACGGGAAGACGACGCCAGTGGCAGTGAGGTCGTCGTCAACTACCAGCTTGCGAGCCTGGGTGTCGAGCAGAAGGTGGTAGTTGGGGCGGGTAGCGTTGACGCTGAGGTAGTGACCGGTACCAGCGTAGGAGCGAGTGACAGTCCGGGGGTCCATCAGCGTGGGGAACCAGAAGACACCGGGCTGTCCGGCACCACTGTCAGGAGGGAACTCAACGCCGTCGATCTCCTTGAACGCTTCCACCAGAGGCTTCACGCCGGGGTAGTAGAAGCGAGGCCAGCCAGCATAGATCTCCGAAGAATCACCCCAGTAGGAGGCATCATACTTGAAGCTGTCGAAGTTATCGGTCAACTCGGGAGTGGGCTCGGTAAAGTGGAGGCCCTTTCATGAGGCGGTCAGCTGGGTGTCTATGCCAGTACCCAAGTCAGGGTGGATATCTTACCTTCTTGAAGGACTTCAACATGCCATCCCAGCTCCAGTCAGCGATTCCCTGCTGAGCTTCGGATCCGAACAGGGTTGCCCAGCGGTCATAGTCCTCGGCGGAGCCTCGCATGTTCATCATGGCGTTCACGGAAGAGCCGCCTCCGACTTGCTTGGCAATCCAGACGGTGCCAACTCTTCCGTTCAAGTTGGGCTGCGGCACAGACTCCACGCCGGGCCAGAGGGAGTTCATGAGGTTGGCATACCGCGACTCGGTGAAGTAGGCCGCAAGATTCTCGCCCATGTCGCCCCAGTTGCCGGCCTCGAGGACCAAGACACTCGTTTCGGGGTCCTCGGTCAAACGGTCTGCCAAAGTCAGGCCGGCCGTTCCACCTCCGACAACGACATAGTCGTAGCTTTGCAGCAGCTGGGACGACTTGATCTGGCGAGGGACGGCCAAGGCGTTGGCGACAGAGCTCACTGCGAGAAGAGCTGTGAACGCAGTCCGGGGCCACAGGGGCTGGGACTTGGACTGGCGAAGGAACGGCATGGCGATGAACGAATCTTCGTCGCGTAAGGAGCTGAGCAGAAGAGAGTGGAAGGACCGAGGTGCTCGGAGACGCCCCTAAAAGCCAGCTCGGTTACGCGAGGGCGGGATCGCCATACTTATACGCGGGTGTCACTCGTTTTCGCATGTTTTCCGACGAGGCAGAGTATTTCCTTGGCGTTGACCCGCGATTGCCTTTTTTGGGCGTCTTCTATGTCACCTGCCATGACTCCTTAATATCGCGCGCTCATGCTTGACTGACCTTCTGGTTTAGGGAACCAATCCGTATCTCGTACCGAGGAGAGGTGAAAGTTGGCACTGCGCCCAGCCGGTTGAGTGGACTACCAAGACAAAATTGGGGGTTCACAACAGATCCAAGCGAAATTATGAGGGCGTATTCTGCATCCTGTCTTGTCTAGTTGCTACCAACAACATGTCTACGGAACCAACTGCTGCAAATGGCAATTGGTTCGCCTGTCAGCCGGAACAAGGGCGGTAACGCCGCGCTCCGCATGTCAGCTGCAGGAACCAACCATGCTCTTAGTTTTATCCACGGATACATAAGCTTAGATAACGAAGAGAAAAGACGGGGCCGCGGTAGCCGAAGTCGGCGAGTAAAAAGGTGTGATTGTTGGTTGGAGCAGATTGATAACCTAATAAATGCAGGGCAGGGATGGCGGAGCCTCTTTTACCCCCACGGGACCCCCAATATCAACGAATAACACATCCCCGGGCCCGTTGATTCTCTTTCCCCGGCCTATTTGCTTCCGTGAACTTGCTTTTGAGCATGTTACCTTGAAGAAATATGACAAATTGAGAGAATTGACAAATGAATGACAAACCTGACATCGTGGGCAGCATCACCAGGCCCAGCAGGGCAGGTCGAGTCTTGGCATTCGACATGGCCGTTCTCCCTCACCTGGTCTACCCACACAATGCGAAGGACAGCATTCATGACTCTATTCATACGAGTGGTGCGTCATTTTGGTCTTTCGTGACTGATCTTTCACGACTTGAAGGCTCAGCCTCTCAGGCGGTGAACACGAACTCGAACTCGTTGGGGCCCACCTGGACGTTGTATGTCGATCAAAATCTTTGATGGGTTCGCGCGACTCGCGAGCGTCTTTATGTAAGCTCCCACCGGCTTGGCTTCCTTACCGCGCGGGACCAGCAGGAGCGGGCCTCCGTGATACCGATGCGGACTATGGTATCCATCTTTGCGGCTGTACAAGAATCTTCGCTCCGGCAGATGCGGACCAGTTTGTACCATGATCCTTGTAATTATGCGTCCAAGGCACCACTGGTATTGTTGTAAGTGCCCACGACCGTAGCAATCGCCAAGAGATATGGGAAACTATGTTCTAATTGTAATATCTATTATTGTGTACTCGCAGCTTCTGTAAAAAGCGCATGCCGGGCAGGCCGTGTGTGACAGACATGCGACTGCGCGCACATTTGGTGCATTCGGTTTTGGACGAGATGCCATTCACTTGATTAAGCCTGTATGATGCATATGATGGCTGGAACGTCTAATTTAGGGGCTGTCTCAATTTATGTCCTCAAAGACTTATTACCTCTCTTCTTGGTTACGTTTTCCCTTTCACGCAATATATAAAAGATAGAAACGCAGCTGTCGTTTGCTGAATCTCGCAAGCCAATTGCCCTTCGTCATGGCTTCTCGTGATTGGAAAAAGATGAGATATGCGATCTTCGTCCTTAAAATCTCCCTTGCCACGTCTTCAATGTGTTTCGCGTGAAACGGCTTTGCTAGGTGAAGTCATAACACTTCATAACATCTTCCTTCATCTTTCCCGAATGGTTAGGAACAGAATACTCACCAACGAGCAGAAATGTCTCTGCAAACGCCAAATCAGCTTAGGGAAAATAAGTAAACGTGTGACGACGGCGCGTGCAGCGTTAGGTTCAAGTATCCACAGGCCGGGAATTCCAGGATCAGCTGCAAGATGCGTACAGTCCCATTAACCATTATGCCCTTCTCAACCAATTCATTTGTCCTTTCATGCTACTGATGAAGACTTCAGCCCCGTTTCATGACCATGGTGTACCGATACTCTCGCCATGGAACGAGGAACATAGGTGGTTTCGTTCTTAGACACCACATTATAAAAGTGTAGCCCATCTGTCTGTCGGATTCTATTACAGAAACAACCGCAGCAAATTGACTTCTTATTGAAGCTTTTCCCCCTGTGCAAATGTTTCTCTGATCTGTCGTCGGTGGACAGCCGAAGCTCGCGTCGCCACACGCTTCCCCCCTCATAGGCAAGACCCCAGGGACGTCACTCTCGTCACTTTTGGTTTATTCACAAACATACACACGCAAGTAGAAAGTCTTGGAAACTTAGGTATGTGTAAACGTCACCACTTGGTTTGATTGAAATCCAAATCTATGCTGTGGTGTAGCGCACTCCTTCGCCGAGGCCTCAACTCTGGCCAAAGTTTGTGACATTCTTCTCCTAGGTTGTCTTTGAGGCATTCGATCTTTTATCATATTAGAATATTTCGGCCGAAAGAAGAGACATGAGATTTCTAGGTCCTCGCCCGTACCGCACTTGCCGAATAAGCTGCTGACTGGAGTTACTTCGTATAAAGGCGTAGTTCCCAAGCATGTGCAACCTCACAGCGCAATGCTTTTGCTATGCATAGCGTTCTTCCTTCACTTCAAACAACATGAAATACGCATCATCTTGGAAGGTAAATGCTCAATTAAATGCTCAATGATACCGGCATGAATCTTGATAATATAAGGCATTTGTCTAAGGCAAGCTCTAAACCTTTCCTGCTGTTCTTCCCCGTTATCCTCTGGTCTTTCGAGGTGAATACATACACGGTAACGTATAATCGCTTGTCCCGGCTTGTCCCGACAAATGAATGGTCCATATCTACATCCAGGTATAAACTGGTACAAACCAATCAAGAGACGTTTCCCTTCATCTGCTCATCGAGAAGAGAAGAGAGTCGTGCAAACTCACGACACCACCCTTCCGTTTAAATAGTGGGCGGTGAACAGCGGCTTAGCTGGAATGGAAAAACCAGATGCTTCTCCTTCTTCCAATGCGTTCTATCAAAACTCTAGAGACAAAAGCATTCGCCGATGAAGTTTTGCCATGTGCCCACGTCCAGGAGACTAAGACGCCCATCCGAGCTCTAGCTACTAGGGACCCATAATCACTCGGATCCTCGTCATGTATGCAGAACAGAATAATCTCAAAACGACAGATATGAAGCCCTTGCAAGAAAAATAACAAGCGCAACAGGTATAGTCAGACGTATAATTGACTCCGCGATCCAGATAGCTAGCCTCATTCTGGCCCCCGATGCCCCAGCATGCCGCCGTCTCGCCATGAAAGCTGCAATTCTGCAATCACACTGGGACTAGGGCCACAACATAGCCGAGTTTTATAGCGACGAGGAGTAAATTCTTTAGGAGTTAATGTCCCTCGTTTCCCATACACGCCACAAGCTTTGCGGGTATCATCACTATTCACCAATCGAAGGGATGAACTGGTGTGGTACACCGTCATGCATCGCGATTGAACGGTAGTAGGTACCGTCCCAATCGTATTCAGAGCCTCATAGCCGAAGGGGACAGAAAACACCTTGTTATGCATGGAGACCTGGACTTGGAGCCTTGGCTATGTATGTCCCAAGTCTCCTTGAGCCTGCAGACACCTCAAAGATGTTTTGCCAATTTTTTCAGAGACACGAAAGATTCAGAAACAAAAAAATTCTGCCCGCCCAGAAACCTCCGAATCGGAGACTGAAGACCATTTAAATACCCCAGAGCTTTTGCGAAATCGGGGGTGTACACCCTCTAAGCAGTTGACTAGGGTCTTCCTTGCATGAAGTCTCGTGCTTTTAAGTCCAAAGAGAAGCCACGTCGCGAGACCAGATGTTAAGCATTCAAACCCGTAATGGGCAGACTGTAATTGTGTTGGAGGCACACCACTGGACCATAGTCCTGCATAAAGAACAGAGTGTTTGGGAATCTGCGTGATCCTTGACTTCAGCTTATTTAAGGTGATTATAGATTGATTCAAACACATGGACGAACAGGTCCAAATCTAAAGTCTAGCATGATCTACGATCAGATGGGTATCACGAAACGCTGCACAGAAAGACGCGACTACAAAATACTCGACGTCACAGTCCGTATCCCCAGGGACGGAAGCTCCTAATCCGACTTGCTCCGCGCCTTCCTCCGCTTGTCCCTTCTCCTCTTCCTCTTCTTCCTGTCGGCGCTGATCTTCCTCCGCTGCCAGAACATCTCAAACCAGGCAAAGATCCAGGTACGCATCATGATGATGATGGTGCAAACAACGACGGGGACGGCGATTTGCCAGCTGTGAGAGCCTCTAAGTTAGCATTCGTTCCTTGTCTGTGGCAGCGAGATGATGAGTGAAGACGGCTTACAAGAAGAGGATGCCCTGCGGCTTTTGGATGTCGCTGAAGTTCTCAAAGTTCTGTCCAAAGTAACCAGTCAAGAAGGTCAGATGCAGGAAGATGATGGTGATGATGGTCAGCTGCTTCATGCTCTCGTTCTGGTTGGCAGAGATGGTGTTGAAGATAAGATCAATCAGGTTGTCTGCGGACCGCTTGATCTGCTGCATGGCTTCCGTCGTGATAACGCAGTGATCGAGCACGTCGCCGAGGTATGTGTGTGTCATCGGCGTGACGATAACGCCGCTGGCGGGGTTCTGCAGCTCCCGTGCGGCAGCTTCCTGGCTCAGCGGCGTGCGGTGATCGCGGAGGACGTTGACAAGGTTATCAATCGGGTTCAGGAAGGTGAGCATCTTGTTGATTTCCGAGACGCAGATGTAGAGGCTACGCGTCTGCTTCATATTCGGACTTGTCAGGACGTCGAGCTCGAGGTCGCCAATGACATCGCTGTAGACCGCCGTCAAAGGTATGGCTAGATCGATGATGGCGTCGATAACGGCCTGCACAACCAGTGAAGCGTCACAGGATTGGCGGAGAATGGTGGCGGGGTCGCCGAGACGGATGGTGATGGGACGCTCGATATCTTCAGCTGACATTTCGAAAAAGGAGATGACAGTGTTGTCCGACGTCAGAAAGATGGCGACCTGCTCGGCGGAGACGGCGAGGCCGCGGGAGATCAGCGAGGAGTGTCGCTCCATGTACTCGGTGCGCGTCTCGTTTGCTGACGCGTGGTAACGCTGGAGGGTCCGCACAAAAGCCGTCTCTGTCAACTGGGAAATGTTGCTCGGGTGATTGTTCAGAGTGTGCCCATACGGAGTGTTGCCCGTAGCCACGCCCGTCGCGTTACCCTTCTCAGGGTCCTCGCGCTTGTTGCCAGCCCTGGTGAACGCGCGCTTCAGCTTCTTCTTCCTGGACTTGATCGTTCGAATACTCGCGTCGTCATCCGAGTCGTCGTCGCTACTGCTGCTGCTGCTACTGCTGTCATCATTGACCAGTAGCACAAGCTTCTGCAGCGTGAGGACAATGAAGGCGTGGTTCGAGTACCAATCCGCCTTGGTCCTGTTGCGCGTGTTCATGATATCCTCAATGGCGAGCTTGTGCAGGCCCTTGTACTGCCCGCATGCCGAGATAACGTCCCAACTGAGCCCGTTGATGTTGATCCAGCGGCACTTGACCCACGGCTCCTGCGGCTTCTTGACAAAGTCGATGAATCCCTCGTTGCCGAAGTTGTGCTTCACCATATTCTCCTGGCTGAAGTCAATCACGGAGATGTCGCAGTCTGCGTGGAGGGTCGGCATCGAGGCGTGGCCTCCATCAGACTTGTTCGGGTCGAAACCGGGCTCGGAGCCGGGCTGCCATCCTGGACGCGACAGCTCAAAGTCGTCAAAGTCCTCGACGGGCTTGAACGTGCCGGCGCGACGCCGCAGGGGCGAGATTGCTTGGTCGGTCGATGCGCGCGTCAAGGGCACGCCGATGTTCTCGTTGGGCACCGAGATGCGCACGCCTCTGGAGGGCGGGGGCTGGGCGACGACGTCGGCATAGTCGTGGGCTTCGATATCGAGACTCGGAAACTTGACGTGGCGGGAGGAGGGATCGTCGGGGTCGGTTACTGTCTTGGACAGCGGCTCGCCGTAGGAATCGATGTTGGTTGAGGACGACATGGCGACTGGCGAGGGAGGGGGAAGCGCCAAGGAGGACTTGGTCAGGGCGAATTAAATCATCTAAGTATTATTGAAGATCGGGGTATCGAGTGGCGCGGCCTGCTCTACCCGTGATGATATTCAGGGACTCGCAACGGGCGCCGAGACAATGTCTTGGTTGTGAGTCGACCAGGGTTTCGGGTGCGCTTGGTGGCGTTTGGATCAGCGCTAATCTCAGGGACAGCCTTTCAGCTGCGTCTAGAAGCTGAAAGGGTCCAAGGCGAGCGGTAGTTTGTGCATCGCAATGCAGCGATACTCTCTCCCCGGTGCTGCTGTTGCGATGAGCTGATGCAGGATGTTTGGATGAATGTGGGTTGAATGGATGGAAACCGGACGAGAAGAAGGGATGTCGTGCGATCCGTCAGGAGGGAAGATCCTACCAAGGTTTTTGTTGGCGAGGGGGAACCTGTGGCAGAGGAATCTTCCAGGTCCAGGCGGGTTATTTTTGTCCGCGCTGGAATTCTGCCCCTAAATGACGTCGCTTGGTAGCGAAACCTCGCTAAAAACTCGCTGCCGCACCTCCACTGGCCATCATCGCGACGCCCATTGGATGCAGACTGAACAGCTGAGATTAAGCTCTCGGTCGGTGCCGCATAGCCGGTCCAAGCTTCTCCTCACATGTGGGTGTTTCTTTGAAGTGCGGCCAATGATGGTGAAAAAGCCGTTAGTCTAGACTCTGGAGCAACTTCAAGCTTTTGCCTAGACGTTTCTCCAGATCTCTGTCGGGTTTGTGTGCCGATAGAGGTTGGCAGTGTGGACCAAGGCGGCGCTCTCGGCAGGACTAAGTTGGAGGAAGTGGCTGTTCATCATTGCTTGTGGCCGTCTAATCCTGTATTCTACAAATTTCCCCGCGAATCCCATCCGATCACAAGTGAAGAGTATTCCAAAACAACAAGAGTTCCAAACACCAAGTAACCGAAACTCCCAAGAATAGAAAGTTGACCGTAAAATTGAAATCCCTTAGACGCCGTTGCCGGCGACGATGGTGTAAGTCTCGCTGCTGTCTCCCTTGCACGCCGCCGTGACCAACCGCCCGTTGTTTCCGGGAACAACGCAGGTGGCCTTGTCGTTGACAGGAGTCCAGACGAAGGTGTTGCCCGTGATCTTGACCAGCTGCCCGGTGTTCGTGAGCCCCTCGCCAGCAGCGCGTCCACCGCACGAGAACATGGTGACGGTGTCGCCGTCGGCCCGGCGCCCGTCGGTGCTGACGCACCCGTTGGTCAGGCTGCTGACAACCAGGGCCGCGCCGTCCTTGCCGTCGTTGTGCTTTCCCTTGGTCACGATGTCGAACTGCTCGTTGGCCGCTCCGCTGCACTCCACCAGCGAGACCGGGATGAGGTTCTGGCGGAAGTCGCCGGCCGTGGGGTCGATGAAGAGGCACTTCCCGTTGGACGCGCGGATGAAGGCTTTGGTGAACGAGCGCGTCGCGGTGTTGTCGAATTCGTTGGCCTCGGCCGCGGCGGTCGGGTTGAGAGTGCCGCCGGCGCGGGACACAGGGACGGGAGTCGTGGGGTTCGAGGCGGGGATGTTGCCGTTCTTGGCGCCGTTGTCATCGCCGCTTCCGACTGCCGGGGCGGCGGATGAGGCTGGCGCAGCGGCGGCAGGGGCGGTCGTCTCCGGCTTTGCAGTCGCAGCGGTCGCCTCGGCGTTTCCTTGGCCAGGCTTGACGGTCGCCGTGGCAGTCATGGTGATGGTGGCATCCTCGCCGCCGCATCCACCCGCAGCAGGAGCTTCAGTTGCAGCCGGAGCCGCTTTCGAGGATGCCGGCTTCTGGGCGCCATTCTGTCCATCATTGTTGGTGTTGCCGTTGCCTCCAGCAGCACCCCCGGCACCGCCAGCCGCTCCTCCAAAGGTGAAGGCCTGGTTCTGATCACTGGCGTTGCAATCCGCAATATCCACGACTGCACCCTTGACGGTAAAGCACTTGCCCTTGTCGTTCTCGGGCTGCAATGCCAACGGGCCAGCACCCCCGCTGAAGGTGAAGAGCTGCGAGTTGGTCACTTGGCCTCCACCATCCGCTCGTCCGCCGCAAGAGAAGAGCAGGACCTGGTTTCCTGCCGCGCGGCGAGGGTCGAAGTTGGCGCAAGCTTGCGTCTGTTCGCTGTCAGTGGCCATCTCTAGAATTCGGTATTAGACTCCGACTCACCAAAGTGCTCACAATAAGCGCCGAGCCCGCCTGGTCATTGTGCTTTCCAGCCGTAATGACATCCCAGCCCTCACCGTACTTGGTCCCACACTGCGCAACCTGGATGGGCGTCAGGTTCGCGCGGAAGTCGCCCGACAGCTTGTCGACGAAGAGACACTTTCCGTCGGCCGTCTTGATCTGGACGTTGGAGAAGGCCCGGGTAGCGGTAGCGTCGCGCTGCTGGGCCTCCTTGAAGGCGTCCTCGTTCAGCTCCGTAACAACTCGACGCTGGACGGGAGTGGCGGATACAATCGCCGCGGCGCAAGCCAACAGAAGTGCCGATTTGGAAACCATGATGATAGAAGAAAAAATGAAGGTAGATCAAGTTGAATGAATGAGTGTTAGCGAAAGTGAATAATAGCCTGCTCAGCAGGGTTAGAGGCAAGAAGCGAATGGATTGGAAAAGGGAAACGGGGAAAGAAAGGAATGAAGACCACGAAGAAGAACCACAGTCGATGTAGCGATGCTTCCAAAAGAGAACTCGTGGAATGGTTGGGTCGGCCGCATGGCAGACCTTATACTCAACCTCTCGTGGGCCGCAGCCATCCGTCATCTGTCACCCGTCATCCAAGCGCCATCCCATGAAGCCCCTCGAGAAAGCCATCGCGCCTCCCTTCATCTTGCCATCCCATGTGCATCCTGCGCGTGTTCCCCCAAAGCGCCCAGTTTGAACAGGGTTTCACGATCTTCCTGCCCGCAGCGTGGTTTCGTTTGGTGGCCTGGGCCCGACAAGTCGCGACCTGTCAGTAGGCACTAAGGTAGGTAGGCAAGGTCAGTTGGCCTGTTGTCGCCCGCAGTCACCCCTGTCGCACATCACTGAGCGGCCGTCCGAACACTCGTTCAACGGGTAGCTCGGAGCTAGAGCTGGTGGTGTAGGCAGAGACAGCTTCCGTCGTCCTCGAGCTTGGTCGCCGACTTTCGCGGTAGAGACGGAAGCGCAGGGGTTCAATTACGCGCAGGACAGGACGAGGGGGACTGTTGGTTGGGATGGCCCGGCGCGTGAAACGGCTCGTGTTGCAGGGCGGCAGATCCTGAAGGGATGGCGCGGTGCTCGCGGCGGAGAGATGAGACGGAAAAGGGAAAAAGGGGAGAAATCCCATCGCGGCGAGAATTAAGATAAGGCCCGCGCTTGTTCGACCCCTGCCTCCTTGGGGGATGATTGGACGGGAGCGCTGCCGGACGCGTGGGGTCTCGGTCTGTGCCGGCTGGCGGGGGCTTGGTGGGCGCTTGCCGGACTGTCGGGCCATCATCCACGTAGGGTTACCTACCTGGTGTAGAACCCAGCTTGCGGGTGCTACTTCAAAATGGCCATGTGCCTGGAGACTATTTCAAGCTTAATGTTTGACTTGAGCCTCGTCAGACAAGCGCTTGTGTGACGCGGGTGTTGCAGTGTCAGTCGGGAAATTGCATCCAGCATTTCTCAGCCATGCCATCGATGACATCGACGAGTAGCGCCAGACTGATGCAGCGGTGGTCTCCGAACGCACGTAGGATAGTTATAAGGATTATTAGTATTATTTAGATTGTGACATTTCAGTTCGTCGTCAATCATCGCTGCATATGCATAGCAAAGCTCAATGCTCCCATGATTTTAGACTCCAGTCATCCCATATTGACTTGACGTAGTTCATTCCGTCTCCATTCTATCATTCGTTGGATGCCGACCTTAATGCGGCTTTGGCGCTGGGACCCAGTACCTTTAAAGGGCGAGTTAGCGGACAGGGGTGATCGTCAAGGCATTCAAGATTGGGTACTCACTTGCCGTATAACGCATTCCATCCAGCTTGCACCAGGCTGTCTTTTCCTGAACGGTCGCCGGAACCAGTCCAGTACATCAGGCCACCGAGCTTCTTCATCTTGGCGTAGTTCGCCTTGAGGGTCACAACTCTCGGCGTGTCGAAAGTGACGAAGCCGTTCACCGGGTCGACGTACGAGGCAGCGATGGCCGTCTCGTCGACGGATGCCTTGTCAACCCACTCCTGCGGTAGCTCGCTATAGTCCATCTCGCCCGAGCCTGTCGGGCTCTGTCCGGGACCCTTGGCCGACGGGAACGTACGCGCGTACACGGGAATACCCATGACGATCTTGCGGCTTGGGAATCCATTAGCCGTCAGGTACTCGACGCCATCAGAGCAAGCGAGCTTCAGCTCCGGGTCCTTGGTGGCCAACGTCGAGGAGGCAAAGAGCTGGGCGTGGTTTCCCGAGACAGACGTCCAGGGACCCGTCAGGTCGTAGCACATGAGATTCATGTAGTCGAGCACGGCAGCCGCTCGCTTCGCATCAAAGTTCCTCAACGTCCACTGCGCCGGCGGAAGCGCTGAGGTGAGCTGATACTTGCCCGCCGGCATTTCGGCACGGACGGCCTCGAGGAGGGCAATGTAGTTGCTTCCCATGGTTGGGTCGGTAGGATGCTCCCAGTCAATGTCGACACCGTTGAACTGGTACTTGTCAACGAACTCGTGGATTGCCTTTGCGAAGCGGGTGCGGGCTTCGGCGCTTGCTGCCATGACGGGGAACTCCCTGCTGTTGTTGGCACCGCCGACGGAGATGAGGGTCTTGAGGCCAGGGTTCGTCGCCTTCACCTTGGCCAAAGCCATGAGAGCGCCCGGTGAGCCATCAACCACTAAATCATTGTCGGCGTGGCTGTCAATGGCCTGCAGAGACCCGTCCGTGTTGACTCCAATGAAGGAGTACAGGACGTGGGTGACCAGGCTAAGCTCCATCTTGGCAGGCGTCTGGCCCTTGTAGGCGTGCCAATTGGGGTAGTAGATCATGTTGACGAAGCCGTTGTCGCACATGACGGGCTTTATGAAGCTGGAGACGGTGATGATGCTGAAGATGAAGAATGCCAGGCGGCTCAGCGATGTTGATGGTGATGTTGATGGGGCGGCGCGGGGGAGGGGGCGGGGTGGCCTGGCAGCCGTCGCGGGAGCTGCCGTCATTTTGTAGGGGTCGTCCTGGGGCGCTGTGGGGTGCTGACGTCGTGGCTTAGGGGCTGTGTCTGCCGTCCTTCCCGCTGTGTGGTGCGAACAGCTAGGTCGCTATTGGGGGAGAGCTACAGCTGTTTGTGGGGCGCCGAGCTGACCAGGTGAGGCGGCACGGGGAACTTCTGCCGGAAGAAGAACGTAAGTCTTTCCTTCCAACTTCAACACCCTGTTTTCAGGAGACGTCCTTTCAGAATTTTCCTTCTGGAACGTGGCGACAAACGATTTTCCACTTGACAGGATTCCGCTTCCGTGCTTCGAAACAGAGATTCTTATACCGGCGTCGAGGTGAGATTGCCTCCGAACCCGACAGTCCAGCGCCGAGAGTTCTTGATTGACGATTTGATTGCCGGCAGATATCCGGGCGAGACACAGGTCGTGAATTCCGGAAGATGCGACCCCGAATTAGCCGCTTCGGCCGTCCCTGAGCGATGACACCTTGAGACGCGGCACAGTGAGTGCAAACGCGGAGACCAGTCGGCCGTGGTCCTGATCTGGCGGAATGGTAGATCGGGTGCCAGGCCGCGATAGTCTTGTCCTGTCAACTCGTGTCAACTAAACCACCAAGGCCGTGCGGTGAAGAACAAAACGAGAGAATCGAACAGAAATGAGACCCTGGTTATGGCCAAAGATCCGAGAGATTTCCCTTTTACTTATAAGGGACGAACACCTGAAGGGTGCACGATGTCGAATCCCCGATGCTTGGCGAGTACCTGGCGAGGTCCATGCCCTCAGGACAAGCCCACGATGCCCGCTTCACCTTTGCAGGCGCATGCAGAACAGACGATGCCATGACCGTGACAGCATGAAGGGCTGAGAGGCAAGCTCTCGGTTGATCCCCGACATCAGAATACCTTTCCGGTTGCGCACCAGCAATAACAACACGGCATGTGGTCAGCATCCGCTCAGGGACATCAGCCATTTTCGATGCCTTCCAGGCATCGTGAAGTGGGCAGGCAGGCGCCATCGACCGTCCGCGGATTCGAAACTTACGGCTTTTCGGTCGGTGCATTTTGCCGGCAGAATTCGACTCTGCACATGGCGTGAGCACGCAATCCAGGCACCGCGTTTAGACGGATGGCATTGGTGGCATCGAGGCACTTGCAGGAAACGCATATTGAGGTGACATTGACACCTCGGCGTCAAGCACGACAACAATCAGAACGGAACCGCCAAGACAGCCGTGCTGATGACTCCGGTTGATCATCTTGAAGACCGCTGGGTGTCCGAAATTTGCGCTTTTGTGGCAGTACCATTGGAGCAAACGAATTCGGTATTGGCGGTTATCCGCGAACACGACCAAGATCAAGGTTAATGGGTCGTTTGATCTGACTGTCTTCCAACTTTGAACGCAGAGATCCAGCCCTATAGGAGATACCTTGAGACAAGCTCGCATTGTTGCTACAACAACAGCCACGGAAGGAACCAGGTGTTTGCTGACGGAGGCCTGAGCGAGCTGACGATGCCCAATTCATCGTGACTACCATCCGTCAACTGCCACGGCCCAAGATCTCCGCAAGCCACCGGTAAGACCTCAAAATCAAAAGTTGTCAGCTTTCAAGCAAAACAGCTCAAAGAGGAGTAGTAACAAGCAGCTAAGCTTCAGAGTGTGCACAGCCGTCGAGATGCGATCCCGTTGCGCAGGGCCGCCTATCTTCTCTCTAGCATTTCCCAAGGGGATTCTCATATCCATGAGAGACTCAATTGGTCTACTCAGTGGCGTTTGATACATCCACGAGCACAGAATGGGTACAAACCCTTTCAAGGGAAACAGCAAGCCGATGGAGTTCATCCTTCCCAATCGTTGGCGACCCACGGCTCTTCGGTTGGCAAAGCCTGATGGTCATCTCTGCCACGGATGCGGCGATGCTTTCTCGTCAAAATGGCTTGATTCATGGGCTAAATCTCTCTACATCCCTCATCGCGAGACTTGTCACATCATCCTCAACCTTCATCTCCGTAAACTGACGCAGTGCTGATGCGGAATTTCGCGCATGATAGGCACGAGTACCACTCCTCCCATGCTGAGCATGACTATCCGTCTGGCAGCCTTCTGTTAGCGATTCAAGAGATCAGACGCTGCGCAGGTTCCTCCCAACTGCAGCATATTGGAAAACCACATCGGGGCTTGGAATGGTTCGTGTGGAGGATGGGCTAGAACCATGCGGATTCTCAGAACACGACTGCGCCATTGGCGGAACAAGAGGCGCGGGCTACGCTATGAGTCTAGCTCGCCCGACAATACGGACGAGCGTTGCCAAAAAAGGATGCACACTCGAGTGCGGTTAAGCATATCTCCATTCCCGTTGAGGGGACCGGCGACCCCAAGGATCGTGCCATTCTTGCGCACCGGAGAACCACGGACCTTTCAGGACTGGTGCGGACGTCCGCGCCGGCTCTGGTCAAACCTCGAGTGCGCAACCACGTTCTTCTGCACTGCTAGTTGTGGTTCTCAAGATGCATCTTCGGCGCTATGTTCAGTCTAAGCTGGTTGACAACGCTAGCAGAAGACACCAGCGGCCAGAGACAGCCATCAAACCCCCAAGACTGCATTTGGCTTCATTTGGCTTCATGCAAGGAGAACCGCTTAGAAATTCTCGGAGAATTCGCAGTCAGTCACAATTCCACCTCACGAATCATGCTCGCGTAGCAGAGCTTCGAGGGCGGTGCGGTGGTCTGGCGATTGTGTTGTGTTAGCGATGTGCGCACGCGATCGCCGGGCACTATGGAAGTCTGGGCGATTCTATACTACTCCTGATATGGCATCGAAACTTTCATCAACCCGTTTTGAATTGTCGCATGAGATCCAGAAAATAGTATTCGGCGCAGAGCCGATGGTAATGTCGTTCTGGCTTGACTCGTTAAGGGGTTCGTATTGGGCTGTCAATTTCTAAACGAAGACGTCTTGGCAAACTATGCGGTGCGGATCTTGAAACCTCATCGCCTTTGATTCAGATGCGCGTCTTGGCGACGTCGGGGTATCCGGTGAGAACGAGTATGTGTTCTCGGCGGACGGTGGACTTCTCCGCACTGAACCGGACTCTTGGGGCCGTTGTCTCTGATGATGGCGTTGATGGTGGCAGCCGTCTACCATGCCGCCGCCCGTCATTCAACCCGGCCGTCGATCTCGGGCGACAGCAGGATCCCGTGAACCGAATGCTACTCCATCTGCTCACCGTTTGTGTGCGATGGCCTCATCAGTCAGCAAGACACCGTTATTCGGAAATTGATCTGGCAAAGGAGGTCAAGCCGGGCAAAGCCATTACGAGAACCAACACCACACCTGACGTGTTCTTGCATCGTGAGGAGAAGCCGCCCGCTCTTCTCTCGACACGGGGCTGACGTCAAACCAGGTCTTGTCCTATGTCTCAGAAACAATAGGTCTCCACTCGGCCCGCCGAAGGGAATGACGGTCACATTCGTTCTCTAGGCGTCGTTTCCACGGGGATACCTGGGGTACCATTGTGCTCTCACCATGGTCTCAGCCCGACGGTCGTCATTTCTTTTTAGTGGTCTCGCGAAGGAAAGCCTGGCCGCGGAACTGCAAGCTGACGAGTGCGGTCTGGAAAAGTCGCCTGATCCTGTGTCTGCAGTATATTCAGTCTTACAGTCTGCAGATGCAAACAAGCATACATAACGGCTGTCGATCGTGAGCATGGGGAAAATGCATCGGTAGTTGCATCGTTGCGCGGGCAGCCTGATTGATGACCTTCAGCGAGAAGATGAGATGCCGCGCCGGGTCAGCACGTCCTCCCTCTCTCCTTCGGGTCCCTTTGTTGTCTTGTCGATGCATCACAAACCGGGAAATCAGCGCACCCTCGGCAGTGGTGGCACCAAGACCAACACACCAACACACAATCACACGCAGGCGCGGTGCGATGCGGGGTTCCGACGGGCTGGGGTCGCCCCTGGCAAACACGTCTAGCTTTTATCAGCCAAGAGTCTTGGCCCCCAAAGATGGAAACCTCTGAAAATTAGGGGACCCAGGGCCTTGAGTCTGATGTCGCAGTCGCAGACCCAGCATCATGGTTCTATTTTGCCGGCGCACGAAATGATTTCTCCAATCCCCGTCCCAAAGTCAAAGTTTAAGCGGTTCAGCCAGTCGGCAGGGAGCCAAAATTCCCATGTTCAGGTTCATCTTTTGTTCCGCCATGATGGTGGTGTAGAATGTACGCTTGTTTCAGCCTCTACCGAT
Organism: Colletotrichum horii; assembly: GCA_027406005.1. NCBI lineage: Eukaryota > Fungi > Ascomycota > Sordariomycetes > Glomerellales > Glomerellaceae > Colletotrichum > Colletotrichum horii. Next base: position 946,042 of record JANVYB010000001.1, on the reverse strand, counting down.
TCCCGACCTCCCTCTTTTCTTGCATTTGCGCATAGTTATGAAGGCAGACGAACTGCATCGGGGAGTGGACAGAGACCTGAAAACTTGCTCCGGCCTGCAGCAAACTGCAGCAATGCAGCAGCGCCGAACTGCTCGAGAACAGGCGCTCACGGTCTGCACCCGGTGCGAAAATGCGAGCAGGGATTATTCTCACCCGACCGTCAGCAGCTGCAGCAAGCCCACAGAAGGAGAAGCAGAGGCAGAAGCAGAAGCAATTTGCACTGTAGCCTAACTACGAGTCTTCGGCGTCCAAGACATTCCCCATCAGCTCAACACGTTCCGCTCACTCAGCAATTATGGATGGAAATCCACAAGTCGCCTCTGCCAAGTCACTATGCAGACCGAGAGACCCGATCCTTGACTTGGGGCTGAAAAGCTTCATGGTCTGGGAGAGCTAATGGGATCTGACTCGCCGCAAGTCGCTGCCGTCGACTCTGGGCAGACTGATGACACGACAGGCCAAGCTTTCAGTCGCACCATGACAGGTCTGAAAGAGGGAGGCACTTTTGGCGCTCTATGCGCCCGGTGGATGAGCCAAGAGTCCCGTCCCAACGTTCGCCTTGCTCTGTACGGATGAGTTGCGACATCTTCAAGGCGAGATAGGGCACATCTCACATCCCACGACGAATGGACCCAACATTAGTTGCACAACAGACTCGTATTGCAAGCCCGGCCGAGTCCTTTTCTGGGCTCCGGGGTCCAGAAGGCTTTGGGACGATCACCATTCAAGGCCTTAAAGTGACCAGTGACAGCAGTTGCTTAGGCCTTGGCATACGTTCCGATGCATTAGCACACTCACCGACCACAGCACTTTGAGTGTGGTAGACGCCGGGCCTTTGGCCGTCCCGGGACGACTCATCGTTCAGCCTGCTGCCGTCTGACATGGCACACCGTCTTCTCTTGCCTTCTTTTCTTTCCTTTTCCCCTTTCGAACCCCCGCGCTGGAAAATACGTAGCGTTACCGCATCGTGGGCGCACGTTGTTGGCGCTAGCGCTGAGATGTTAACCTTGCCATCCACTCCATCCCACTTCGAAGTGAAGTCGACTAAGATAATCCCAGATAATCAGCGGGACGATCTATCATTATCCGCGGTGGGCTGTCAGGCATCCGCATCCCGCCGCCCACATTTCCTCCACGTCTCGAGGTCCTTTTCAGCCCGACGGCGCATTCGCAATGGGGCGATGAGGGGAGCGATGGATTAAGCGCGAAAGAGCCTCTGACTCCCTTCCCGTTCTCTCAAGGACCTGGTTCGGCAATCGATTCGCGCTATTACCGTATCACCTAAGCAGCATCAGCAGCAACAGGTGCAACCGCGCCACACTGCAGCGTCCGTGTTGTTGCGACTTCCGACTTCCTCTGGCGGTCTTGGTGCCATTGGGCATGCTCCCCTCAGCACAAGCATTTTCTGCGACGAGAACATGTTTCCGTGCTGCGACAATGACCCCGTGAGAGGCCACCACCCCAAGTTTCCAATAACCCCCTTGAGCAAGGAATCAGAACAATGGAAGGCTTCGAAAAGGCGCGGTGTGGTTCAGCAGTTCCATCGGTTTCTTGGTACTGGGACCATCGTCATGAGATACGAACTGGGGTCTTTCTCCCGCAGCGGCGTTCCAATAGCCTCCACAAGCTGCCATGGTCCATCCCGAGACAGCAACGACGTGCGCTTGTGGCTGACTCCACCCTGCCAAAGTTTCGCGCTGATCCCTGTGTGGCCTTGCGGTGCGGTGCGGCGTGGACGTCAACATTCGACCAACACTCATCCAGTCGAGCACACATACTCCTTCCAACTCCGTTTACCTAGTGCCGTTCGTGCCCATCCCAGCCATCTCTGACGGATGAACCTGGGTGCCTAGTTGTTAACTGTGCCGCACTCTTTGGACGAATTACAAGCTATCCCTGTCAACGTTGACGGAATGACAGACATTCGCACCCCAGGCTCGGGCGTGGTTCATCCCCACTCCTCCGCCATATTGACAATCTCTCCTTCTCCGATCCCGCGTCGTCCACCTACGGGCACCAGGTGCATACAGCCCATGACCATGGATTTCCGTCAGCTTAGAAGTCCCTAAGCCCTCTTGACGTCAAAACGTACAGCACACTGCGCATATCCTCCCACCGCTGGTCCTCTGTTACCTTGCCTTGCCCCAGCTCTCATATCGGAGCCTCATCGGGTCTTTTCCTTCATGCCCGCCAAGATCATCAAGGCGCCCCAGGGCTGAACGGGCCTTGAAGTAAGTGTTCTAATGGGGGAGGGGAAGCAGACCGTCATCGTCCCGTTCCCTCAAAGTTTTAGGTGCGATTGGGTAAGGCAATCTATCCGCCCCTCCGTGACCAGGCTGTGTATGGTTCTCTAACCGGAGACACCTTAGAGTCTATTCTTGGAGGGGCACAACCCGACCCACGAAAGTCTTGGCTCAGGGTCCCTTCATGAACTCAGACTGGACTGTTAATGGTTCCTCATGCACCTTTTCTACTTTGCGTCCCATCTTGTTATAAGTTGATCCATCTTCCCCTCCGTGTTTCCTGTCTTCTTGCATCTTCATCCTGCAAGCCACTCACTTTTCTAATACCCATCGGCGTCTGAGCTTTACCACAGACTGTAATTCGCTGAATTCTATACAAACATCCATTTTCACAATGCAGATCACTTCCTCTCTCCTGAGCGCTGCGGCTGTCGCCGTCCTCGCCGGTACCGCAAACGCAACGTACGTCCCATAGTTCCCTCTGCTCAACCGTCCAAATTATACATGAAACTGACACCCTCCCAGCCCAGTCACCCGCCGCGCCGCTGCGGGACAAGTCGTCTCCCAGTGCGTCCAGCCCGGGCTCGTCGCGCTCACCTTCGACGACGGCCCGTTCCAGTTCACCCCCCAGCTGCTGGACATCCTGAAGCAGAACGACGTCAAGGCGACTTTCTTCGTTAACGCCAACAACTTTGGCAACATCGAGACGGCGCCCAACCCCGACACCATCCGCCGCATGCGCGCCGAGGGCCACCAGGTCGGCTCGCACACCGGCACCCACCCGGACCTCCAGACCATCTCGACCGCCGAGCGCCAGGCCCAGATGGTGCAGGTCGAGGACGCCACCCGCCGCATCGACGGCTTCGCGCCGCGCTACATGCGCGCGCCCTACCTCTCCTGCGCGGCCGACTGCCAGGCCGACCTCGGCGCGCTCGGCTACGTGATCGTCGATACCAACCTCGACAGCAAGGACTACGAGAACAACACCCCCGAGACCACCCACCTCAGCGCCGAGAAGTTCAACAACGAGCTCAGCACCGACATTGGTGCCAACTCGTACATTGTCCTCTCCCACGACGTCCACGAGCAGACCGTCGTCTCGCTCGTGCAGAAGATGATTGACACCCTGAAGGGCAGGGGGTACCGCGCCGTCACGGTCGGCGAGTGCCTTGGCGATGCTCCCGAGAACTGGTACAAGGCCTAGATGGGGTTTCCTTTTGCTTATGATACCCTTACGGCTCTTGGGCATTCACCAGACGTTCTCAGTGGGTGTGTGGAAGGGAAAAGTTTGATTCCAAGAGCGCATTTTGATTTTACCTTTTCGGTTCTGCTATCTTCTGGCTTGTACATACCCATAGACGTATACCACAGTCACATCAAGTCATGGGTTGGCATGGGGCGGCGCCAGGAACAACGTAAATATTTCTTCTTCGTCGGAGATACCATATATCTAGTACAGTAATTAGATGAAAAACCACGTACTTTCAACTATCTCTTCATTCCAACCCCATCGTGGTTTCGGTGTCCCTTTCTGAGTGAGATTTAGAGGTGGCATGTGAAGCTTGCATCGCACCGCATAACATCACGGCCAACTGGTTCTCGAGTGAGTAAGTGAGCAAGCCACAACTTACCTTCAACGCGTGAAGTTGGCCAGTGAGGTGATGACGTGCCCATCCTGGTCTGGACCACGCCGTGCCTGAACCCAAATGGTCCTCGACAGAACTCTAAATATTCTTCCTTCTTTCCCTGTTTCTTCAGCGTTTCTTCAACGGTGCTCACGGATTACATAAACGAACTGAGGCACACAACACAAAGCTTGTCCTCACATGTCTTGAACTCTGTTTCATTTTATTTATCCAAATATTCTTTTTTTTTTCTTTCGGTCTCAGGTGCCTGCCCTACGAAGACGGGGACTAATGCGCCATGGCACTTGGCTTTTGGGGGGGATGCATATCAATACTTGGCGAAGCACTTTTATCCGCCTGCTTGTCTCGCAACGCATGGGCGCTTGTTCTTCCCGCCGACACAGATCTGCAGGCACCTGGCATCTGTGTTGTGCACGTGTTTGTGTGAGGCCTGAGGTGCCTGGAGCTAGCGGTGCTCAGCCTTGGGAAGGCCTCCGCGTCTTTTGAGTGATGGGCATAGACAGTACCTCTGTATTCTCCTCTTACTATTCGGGTTGCTTGGTCCCTTTGGGATTTTAAAGTCGTACCTTGCCGCGTTAGTAACCCCCAGCTCAGCCTGGGGCGCTGGTGTGTGTGTGGAAGGATGTCTAAAATAAGGTGCTGCGCCAAGATTCAAACTTATTCATTCCTTCTGCAATCCTTTCGGACTTCCTTGCGCGCGCGGACGCGGGCTTTATCGGATCGGGCGCGGGGGGCGGAGTAGAATGGCACTAACGCGGATGTAAGCGCTTGGACGACCGGGGACGGGGCCGAGTGGGGCCGGGGGTTTGCCCGATTGCTGTGGTCTGCTTCGGCGGGCATATTGGCATTGCGTGTCGGCCCACGAGGTGAAGGACCAATATGTTTCCCGTATACTTATCCGGGAGCTTTGTTGGCACTTGCGTCGATCTGGTGACGAGGGGATTGTGAGATCCGAAGGCTGTGTTTAGAGGGAAGTTCCATTGCTGTCATTCGCTGCGCGAGCATCCTCAGCAGGGGAAGTACAGCGCATCGCCGCCATCGGGATCAACAAAAAGACCCTTTCAGAGCCTTTCAGAGCCGTTTGTTTATTACATCAATGTATTTTGCTTCAGGGCTGCCACCGGTGCCCACGGTGCCATGACCGTTGAACAAGGCGGTTTGCTGTAATGATGCGCTTGAGACCAGCATCTTCGCTAATACATTTGTTTCCTTCTCCGCGATATAGGCGGGTAAAACGGCGGTGTCAGGACTTTCTAGTGTAAGGCGTTCAAAAGGTAGCCAGCGATTGGCGATTTACTGACCAAACAGTAGCGTCGTGAAAATTTCGACGGCAGGCCTGGAGCATTTAACAGAATGCTCATAGGGGGCGGCCCACCTTTCAACCAATGCCTGCCTGAGATCCATCTCTGTTGACAACTTTACGCTTGGTACATCTCGATGCGTTCTTTGGTGTTCCTTGTTTTCCCTCCTTTCTCCTCGTCTACTAGCAGGCGGGGACGACACACTGAAGGTTGACGTTCTTGCCCACCATGACGGAAGACAGCTTGCATAAGACGGGCCTGATCCCCTCGAAGTCAAAAACATTGATAACATGAAATCTGCCTGAGCTTGGGCATTTCGGGACACCAAATTCCTGATTTACGACGACGTTGACGACAAGGTAGGAGAACCCACAGCAGAGGCTGATAGAGACCTTATTACGACAGCGATGACGAAGAGGCGGCACTTCCTGTCTCTTGCTCCATTTACTTGATCGTATCATGCGACACGGAGCGCTTTAAGTTTGGAGATACGAGCGCATACACAATAACATATCAAACCAGGGCTCTCAAGGGCTCCTGGGGTCCTGGGCTTAGACAGCCCACCTGACATTTGGGAAACAACTAAGGAAAAGCCATAAAAGTCAGAAGGCCACCACTGCTCAATTCGGATTTTGCCTTTCCTTACAAGTACGAACCACAAGTCTAAATCTCAGAAAAGGCATTCTGAAGGGCCAGTTACAACGACGGGTGTATTCACGAGTGCTTAGCTAATGTCAGATTACGAGCGGACGGCATCAGCTCAAATGAACACTGGTAGCATGGCTAACCTTATCAATGTCGTGGCAGAGATATCTGGCGTGTCGAAGCAGGCAAGGGTTTCACAAAACTCCTCGTGCGAGTCTTCGGTATCGATAGTCAATGTACCATAGCCTCACCTTTCATCTCAGAGTCAGAAACACTACCAAGTACTGCTTTGAGAAGTACGAATACTTGCTGGATTGTTGAGAAACCCGATCGACAAGCATGTAGCACAATCCCTGAGCAAGAGGTAGAAAGCAAGGGCAAGGGCAAGGAGGAAATAAGGAAGAGAATGAGGAGTTCAAGCTGGTTCTGCATCCGGGGCCGAACGGGGAGCCTCTAAAGAGGGTGACACACAATATTAGGGGTTTCTAGCGGCTGGCGGAACTCTCTTTCGGTTGAGTTGTTTATCTGATACATGAAGTTGTACACATGATGCCCAATACCCTGCTGCACCAGCAACGCACATAGGTACACTCAAGCCCCGTCGATATCATCCAGATGATGCTCGCGAGATAGCACGCACACCACGGCACAGAACGATAAGAGCTCTGTATCATTTGCAGAATTCTGTTTATTCGCTCGCTGTGCTACTGACGGTAACACTCGTTATCAACAACGCTGCTCCACGCTTGGGTGAGCAGCGTTCTAGTGGTATCAGTTATTAGAGAAATACAAATTGCCTCTTGCCATATAATATCCCTTTGTCAATCAATCTTGACTGATGTCTTCTGCTTCAATGGCCTGTAGTGTTGACCACGAGGCCTTTCGTCCCATGCCCCGGCCTTCCATCTTCACATCGGCGCTACTGCTTGATCCTATGTGGGTTTCCTCTTCTCTTTGGCGTGGTCCATTACTAGTCATGGGACGTCTTCGATTGCTTCGGCAATCTTCCCTGAAACCCTCCGATGTTCATCTTCCTCGTCGTATTGGCCTGTTTGCGGCCAGTTCGGTGCTGCATAGTACTCTCAGTCGTTGACTTCCGTTCCACATCACTTTCAGAACCCGGCAATTATGCCTCATCCTTCATCTTCAACATGCTTCTCGTGCTGTCGTTGCCTCTGGAGCTGCCAGAACAAGGCTCCTCCTTGAGCTCGATTCGACTCTTCGGGGTTTTCGGCGTGCTTGGTGTATCCGGTTCTGACGGAAGGTCGTTCAGGTCGATATTCCTGAAGTCTCCGACCAAATGGGCTATTGATGCTTCCTCATAAGACACAACTCGTGCTCGCTCGGGGGGACTGGATATGGTTCTGGAGGCTTGGGACTCGTTGTTGGATCCCTTTGCTGAGCGTCCACTCCTCGAGAGTTGTGTTATTATCTTGGGGAAGAGGATTCGCCAGACTTGGCGCGTACTCGGTAAACAGGCAACAAAGACGCCGACACACAGCTCAATGTGTGACCAAAGCGAGCTTTGGAAGGAGTCGGCTTCGTCGTGTTAGTTAAATTCTCATGTCGCGAGCATTCAAGGCTTACCTGTGACGTTGTAGGACGTCGAGAAGATCAACAATGCCTTGATCCTATACGCACTAACTGCTGTGAGGCTACTTATGGTCAGCATCAAGGTCATTTGTGTCCAGGTTAGATCAACTCACAATACCCCAACGCCGAACATGAGCATCACTCCAAGTTTCCTCATCAGCGGCATTCTCAGATCATAGACCTGAGTTGCAGGAAGAATAAGCATCCAGACGTCCAAGGCGACATTAAGAGCGCCGTGGCACATGGCAAAGGCGTTCAGGTTGATGCATTGGCCCTTCATCTCCCCTGTCCATCCGTCCCAAAAGTAGTGAATGGGTTGGCACGCCCCAGCGGTGCCTCCAACAAACGCGAGGAGGAGGAGCAGGTTGAACACTTGCGTGCACCAGAGTACTCGTCGGAACTTTTCGTCGGGAAAGATGCGTAGATAGAGAAAGAGAATCGATGCCTTGACGAAGGCAAGAGCAGTCAGGTAGAGCATCCCAAAAACGTAGAAGAGCTGGGAAGTGTCAGTTCATCATCCTATAAAAGTGCAGGTGCTTCATCTATGAACTTACCACCAAGAAGTACGTGATTTGGTTGGGAGTAAGACTCCATATGTCTCGTCCACCGCCTGTCGCCTCAGCTAGGAATTGTCAGTGGAGTTGAATAATAGAACTAGGAGCTTTGGTCGCTTACAAAGATATGCTGCTGGTAAGAAGGCTGCAAGAATACCCTAGGTGAATGTCAGAGAGCGTTATTCATCATAACAGGCAGCAATGTCATACATATGCGACAAGACAGGTCGTGTCATCCCAGCCCCACGGGGATAGCTTCATGTACTTATTCGTTATGCGTACGACGATGAAAAACGTTGGCAGGCCAAATAGAAGAGCCCTGAACCACTGCATAACAGTGTCTTCTTGGGCTGGAGGCACACCGCAAGCCGCGAGCGACTGGTTCTGGGCGACTGCAAAACGATCAATATGCTACTTTCATGATATCGTTACGAGATTGAAGTTCTCACCTAGCATCTCTTTCACTGTGCAGTTTGCCATAACGCAAGTCTGCACGTACCCAGCGAGAACCTTGTCGTTACACATGCATGTCTGATTCGTGAGGGCACATGTCGAGTGCCCTGCCCCGATCTCTTGAAGAATGCAGGATACCTAGACCCCGTCAGCAACCGCGAACCAAGTATGTCCATCGTTTATCCTTACCGCGCATGGAGGGATTCCGTTGTATGACAGGTCGGCGGCAGCGACGTAGCTGCTCAGGCCGAGAAAACAGGCCAGCAGGACGAGGAACCGAAAGGCGACCATGTTGTGTTCGTATCCCCTTCCTCAACCCCCACAATACCGGTCGTTGTCGTCGTCGTCGATAGCGTTTGTCGATGGAAAATCTGTCCGCAAGGGCTCGACAATCAGGAAACAACGTCAAGGTAAACCTCTGGAAGCAGTCTTGGCCATGGTGCCAACGACCTGCAGATATTGGAGGAAAGGGAAGAAGGCAAGGACCAGCATTTAGCGGGACAATCTTTCCCCAGAAAGCACGTACTGACGGCTGTCAATTTGCCCAGCTAGCTTAGCGGACTAGCCTAGGCCCTGGATCCAAAAGCTGTGCGCTGGTTTGTGGCTTTCTTACTTCAGTCCCCCCTCTCTCTTTCTCAAGGACACACACACTTACAAACGCTGCATTTCGCCGGCCGCTGTAGCCGGGCGGACCGGACACGCGAGCGTTCAATGATCGCCTCCGCGGTATTTGGGAGTTCCTTTGCGTTTGCGGAGGGGGTGTAGGCTAATTTCACACTTTACCCTTTCATGTCGGACCAGTTCCTTCCTCACTGGTTGTTCCCCCTGCCCTCGCGTAGCCGAAGGACGCCGCGTCTGAGACCATCAAGAAGTCTACAAGGTACAGGTGGTTTTGGTCTGCCGAGATGGGAAGATGGCGTCTGATGTGTGGCCCCATAACAAGCCAGTACTCGAGCTAAAGCAGAAGCTTTGGCACTCGGTATCCCACATTGGCGTGGTGAGCATGGAGCTAAAGTGAGACTAGCTGCGGGCTGTGCGCGCCCAAAGCAGGGGCATCGTGACGTTTGCGGAATGTTGAGAGTATCTTCTGCAGAGGAATGCCGTTCGCGTGCACCCAGGCGTCTTGGCATGTGAACGGAAGCATTAGACTTGTAGATGTTCAGGGTCGGTAATTTTTCAATGGAGCCTTTCTCGAGTTTTGTAGTGATCAATGATTGGAGTTTGGGAACAATGGAAAAGCCGGCATGGCAAGCCTTTTTGCTGACAATCACTTCAGATGCCTCTCCGCGATCTTCTGAGAGGAGAGCTTGATCCAAACTGTGGAAGTGCGCCAGCACGCCTCGTGGTTGCGGGGCGTGACCACGGAAGGGCGAGCTAGGAGAAGAATGCAGGAGGGGTCCTGTCTCATTGTTGGTACCAGCTTTCTGGTCCTTGGCCTCCAGCCTCATTGAGGCGGGCAAATTGGACCGCGAAGACCCCGGCAAGAAATGAGGAACCGTTGCCGGTGAACACTGGACTTTGGACGATGCAAGCCCAATAAGTGCCGTAGACACATGGCTTAGCTTGATGATGAAGACACCAAAGTAGTATGCTGTTTCGCCGTTTAAGGCTGGTCTTCCGAAAACTCGTTTAAGCGAGCTGTCGATGCGGTTCCAGATTCCTGGGTTCGTCCCATCCCAAGTTGATCAGGCGCTGACAAACTCTGAACAAGGTAGGGCAAGTTTTAGAGAAGGCGGCGGCCGTGGCTCTCCAGGTCTGCGCAGCCACTGATTCATCAAAGAATGCCAATGGCACCGCCTTGCGCTTCTCCACGCATCATAAGTACGCCATTTTGCCTCCGGTTCCTTTATCTTTGGTTGATCTGAGCGTCAACGTCTTCTGCCTCCCGAGAGACACATCGACAATGCGGCGGAGGATCCTGCCCCGATGTTGAATGTTGGCATTTCGCGAAAAAAAGCATTGACAAAGAAAGTCGATGGTGATCGAGAAGCAACATACCAGTCGCAAGTCGTTGCTGCGCGATCATCCTCCTTCCGTGTCTCAAAAGGGCCATCGAAGGCAGTTTCGACTGGGGCTTGAGGCTGGCGGATACTGCCCTTTCCATTTCGATGCACAGTCTCTTTCAACAGGCCCTGTATAAGCTAAAAGACAATAATACGGCGCGAGAAGACCACTCCGCAGCGGTTTTCTGGGGACGCGCTCCGGGAAGAGTGGGTCTCATTCTCGGTGCTGGCGGGGGCTCACGGTGTCGGAGCTCCGAGTATCTGCTTGTGGCCGGAGCAGTTGACCCAAAACAGGCAATGAGAAAGTCGGTCTTTAGACATCGGTGGTGTGTCAGTCAGTATGACGTTACCCGTTACCAGCAAAAAGCAAGACAGCTATGGGATGCTGCATTCGAAAAAAGAGGTCAAGTCAAGCGATTTGAAGAAGCCAAGGGCGTAAAACAGAACATCAAAATGCAAAAGATACTGGTCCCAGGTGGGATTTAACCACTGAATCTCCCCGAGGTGGGCTCGAACCACCAACCTCCAGATTAACAGTCTGACGCGCTAGCCAATTGTGCCATCGGGGATGAGCTCGAATGAGCTGATTGGGATGTTGTTGACGACCCAGCTCGAGTTGGGCTTTAAGAAGGCCACGTGTGCTGAAGACCGCTCGGTTGTGCGAGTTTCAAACCCTAGCTGGCGGAGTGGCAGGTTTTTGTGAAGCAGTGACAGTCGTGATTGGTGGTGCAGAGAAAAGTTGACCCACGCTGATGTGTCATTGTGTGGCCTCATTGTCTGTGCTGCATGGTGTAAGTTCGTGGGGACCTGGAGGCTTTCACGACTCGGTCTGGCTTCAAAACAGTGCACACCTCATCTCTGTCAATAAAGATTGCCAAGTCGTCCATCAGAAAGCAAACATCTACCTGGCAAAGTCGCGGTAAACTCACAATTTCAGGAGAGAAAGCAATTGTTGAGCTGCTCATTCTCATGAGCCATGTCTCACTTCCCCTGAGCTTGTGCTTACAGGCAGTAATTCTGCCCAAGTGGCGCTCGCTGAGACTGATCCAGCTGACAGCCAGACTGCGAAAGTGGTGTTTACAGTCTACAAGCACATTTCATGGCTGAAAACTGGCAGATAACAATGGCCTGTTTCCTCGGATGCAAATCTTCCCTCGCCGTCCGTGACAAAGGCTGGTCGGCACTCAACGTTCAGCCACTAGGAACGGGCGGAAGAGATGGCCCACGGCAACCTTTGGTCCTTGGGCTCCTTCGCGCGTCTTCGTCACCTTATCCATTGGACTCACCCGCCGATAGTCTGGAGCTAAATGTAACACATCACGAACGGCAAAGTACGATCCGCGGCTTGGCGGCCAACTACGAGCGCTCCTTGCGCACGGAGGTCTGCAACGAGCCAGGCTTCAGTCAACCATGCACGCAGCCCTAGGACGGGGATGAAAAGCCCCAAACACGGCTACAGTCTGTGGTAATGAAAACGACGCTAGTTACTGACATGAGTCCTCAGCTTTTGTACCTTGAAACTGTTTATTGACTTTCAGCTTTGTGATGGGCTATCGATGGGCGAATACGGCCGAAATAAGACATTGTCGACTCAGAAGCTCGAGAAACTACTGCATTTGAATCCCATCTAGGGTATGGAGATGCTATATACACTCAAGCAATATGAAGTTCTGTGCCATGGTCCGTTTGAACATCTCCTCTCCATATCGATGCTGCAGTTGGCCCTCTCGCGTCTCCCCAAAGGTGGTGGAACATAGACTCCTCGTGCTCAACATAATCGTTTCCGTGCCAGGATCCTCCGATTTCTGCCAGGTCTCTTACCTTCACCGCCAAAAATCTCAACAACTCTTTGATCCGCATGGTAAAGGAGTCTTCCCCAGCCTTCTTCATCGGTGGAAGCTCGGCGGGCGGCACGCCGCGGTACCAGCTTTCCCTCTCCTGAGACGGCAGGCTCAGCAAGAAGCCTCCATGGCGACGATGACATCCGGTTTTCTCGATCCACTCTAGAATTTCTGGTGCGGAGAACCGCGTCATTCCCAGAATAGTCAGGTTTTTGAGGTTCTCGAAAAGCTCCAGGGAGCTCAAGACCCACGCAGGCTGTTCTATTCCGCTTTGAACGAAGGACAGGAATTCAAGATTAGGCTGACAACACGCCAGTGTTTGAAGCTGTCTATAATACAGCGAGAAGGATGTGTGAAGCCTTAAGTCGCGTAGGTCCTTCATCGAACACACTGCGTCCATGACTAGCTTGCGGCATTGTAGATCCCTAGGAGGAGGAAAGGTCGATTGTTCCGCTATAAAGAGATGTGTAAGATGACTCTGTGTTTTAAGTGCGCGGTAGAAGTCAGGATGGTTGCCTGTGCCGAACACGTGCAGCCTCTCGAGTTGGAGGTGAGGGAGGGCGTCCGCGATGGCCGGGATCAGGTCCGGCAGTCGGAAGAGATGAAGGCGCTTCAGATTTGTGCATGAAGCGACCCAATTCGCAATATCCTTTTGATTCTCTTTGGCCCAAAGCTCATATTTGTCTCGGAGCCGCGAGCTAAAAGTAAAGTAGTTGAACTTCAACGTCAGCGACGTCAGATTCGTGAGCGGACTCAGCAGAAGCAAATGGATGGGCGGTTTGTCGACGAAGTGAAACTCCAAACCACGTAGTTCTGTCTGCTTAGCGATGGCTCTAAACACCGGGTCCGGCACTTCCTCGACTCCGCACCCGAAGTAGTGAAGCTGATCTGCATTCAAGTGAGAGAGGAACTCGCCCAGCTTTTGTAAGACCGCCGTGGATCGCGGCGCAAATGGGAACTCCAGATGCTTCAACCTCGGAAGACTCTTGCTGATTTGCTTTCCGGCTTCAGCGGTCAAGCCTCCGGTGTAATCCATCGATAAACGCTCCAGCGCGTGACAGGAGAGGACGAGGGGCCCTCTGTTTTCCCAGCGACATATCGAGGCTTCTCTGAGCATCGGGCGCCGACCAGTTTCGTTGCTGATTATGACCAGATCCTCGAGAAATCGTAAATCAGGTTGCAATACATCATACCAGGAATCGGGATGTGGCGATGTTCTTTTCGCCGTCCATTGGGGGTTCTGGTCCGCAAAATGTCCCAAAGACGCCAAATCCACTTCCGGAGCGTAAAACATATCGGAGCTGTTGTAGCGTCGGACATATGTGAGGTACGGGCGTGAAGTGAGAGGCGGCGTGTTCAGCGGGTCATCAGTAAACGTCGCTGAACGGCAGATAGTTTCCCACATTCCGCTTGAAGTATTTGTTCTGTCTGCCGGGGGAAGAAATGTCAAGCTAGAGGAGTTCAGCAGCGCGTTCATCCATGATTTCACAATGAGCCGCGTGCCATGTGATTCAGGGTCGGTACAGAAAGACCTACTCATAAAGCCGCCTGAGTGCCAACCACGCGTTTCCTTTGCATGTGAGGGCGCAGTTGACCAAGGTCCTGTGGTAGCCAAGAAAAGCAAGTTGGTCGAAGAGATTCTCCCAAATATCGATGTGCACCGCCGTCTTTACTGGCGCAAACAAAGTATGGAAATGGTTCGCCGAAGACATTGTGGCTGGAAATCTCCCGAGTTTGCTGCAGTACAGCTGGTATATTGGAAGATCCAAATGATGAGAATTTGAAGGAGATACGCCCGCCATTGTAGCCATTGTAGCCATTAAAGAGTTGAGATATAAGCGAAAGTCTTTCTCTAGTCGCCAGTGATGTGGTACTGCGTCCGTCAGCCTCCGTAACAGGTGAATTCATGACTTGCCGCAAGTGAATCGTGAGACGAAGAGCGATTTTAGGATTGCGAGGGATCAAGCAGTGCAAGTTTGAGGATCTGAGATGCTCTTCGTTGATCTGAGCCTCGGTGAACAACGTCAAAAGCAGCTGTCAGGTACCACAACGGACGCGCATTCCAACTTACATATATTCTGGTCTACAACCACGTATGGCTAGTATCGGTCGTTCCTGCCACAACTTGAGTGACTTGGAGAAAATAGGTTGAGAAATCCCCACTACTGGATCTCCCCTGCTGTTTTCCAGGCTTGATACTCATGGAAGCCTAGAAGGTAGTTAGCTAGCTGAGGCAAATTCGTCTACCCTTTTGGAGACCCTAATGTATCTTTTTGCGAAAAGACTTTTCACAAAGCCTTAAGGGTGAAAAACCAAAAACAAAAGCGTGACAGTAACCCTGATCATCAGACACCTCTCCAATGAGATAACCATTTAAGTGGCCTTCCCACATCTCTCCATAGGAGGGGTCTGAAGTCACGCACCCGTATGGCTAAGTGGCAATGCGAAAACTCATCACAAAGCCTCCGCACAACGGGGCAAGGCTACTTGAGTTGATGTAGTTTCACATCGAAATGTAAATCAACTGCTTGTACTTGAACTACTATGCCTCCATATCATGAGGTACCCCTGACAGGAGCCAAAATCATCGGTTGGCTATCTTCAAAGCCAAGGACAATGCCGCCGAACTTGCTGAAATGCGCCTGCAGCCCAGAAATCTCCAACATCACACGGTAGAAAGACGAAGACTACAAGCAATCCAGATCAAGAAACCTCCCACCCCTCCAGTTGCCCCTACCCCCCACCGTCACCTTGCCAGACTCTCTCTCCACAGCCTCCAGCCGTCCAAGGACCTCCCCCATCTCCCCCTGCACCTTTCTCAACCTCTCCAACACCTTGCCACCCTGACCCTCGCCCGAAGACGATAGGGCTGCCTTCTGGCGAGGAACATCCCCCTCATCCGCCTTCTGAAAGATGTTCACATCGAATCCGATCGCCTTGTACAACGGACCCGAAAGCTTGCGGCCGTCGTCTACGATACATCCCGGCACGCCGACGTGCCTCTCGATCCGCTCGGTCGCGTCCCTGGCGCTCTTCACCAGTGCCGCCAGCTTGTGGACGTCGGACTCGATGTCCGCGGCTGAGATGGTGTTTCGTTGTTGTGCCGGTTTGGGGGCCGGCGCGGAGCCGAAGTCGTGGCTGAGCTTGCACGCGTGGAACGTACGCGGCGAAGCGACGGTGCCCGAGAGGGTCTTGGTTGCGTAAACTCTGAAGCGGTTCATGATGGCTTTTTGCTGTTGTAGTGGTTGTAGTTGTGATAGACTTGCTTGGAAGTTCTTGTACTCAGAAGAAATAGCAATAATTCTCGCAGGATTATTCAATGATGAACGGTGTCGTGAAACTTGGAAGAGAGGATGTGTAGGTTGGAAGTCTTGACTGAAGAGTCGTTGCTGAAATCCCCCTTTAATCATTTTTTTGAGAGGATTTGGCAATCAAGGTTGATGGAGCAGCTCCCTTGATGAGGTACATTAACTTTGACCAGGCCGAGGACACAATGTTGACCTCGGGGTCTCCGACATTTGAAAGGCAATAGAGGCACATGTTCTCATTTGTGTGGTTGACTGCGAGACCTGTATGAGGCATTGACGGATTAACAGGAAGGGTTATTTCACGCTTCTGCTCTATTAAGCTACCAAGCCATAGCTGAAATGTGTGACAGAAGCTCGAAGGCAGGCCCAGCGCTTACAGGAGGCTCTTCCCAAAGGTGTAATAAATGTTTGTAAATAATCAAGGTCGCTGTCTCCTAACCCTTCCGTCCCAAAACCTAACAAAACCGTTCCTCCTCGCTGGGCAGCTGTGCCGCTCTCACAGAAAAGCAAGACATGAGTTGTCTGCTCGGAAACCGCCTATGATGCTTCCGTCCCGTCCTTCGTCTTCTTCGCCTCTGAATATCGTACATGCAGTTTGTCCAAGAAATGGGAGTGTCGGATCCCGTTAGGTCTTGCCTCCGCAAAAGTGTCGATCGCCTCCTGCACACCTAGTCCGCACCGCTCGACCAGGTAGCACACAATAAAGTAACCCGTGCGGTTAAACCCGTAATGGCAGTGAACACCAATGACCTGGTTTTCTCCGTTGACCTTTTCCCATCCTTCCTCCTCAGCTCTCTTCTTCTGCTGTTCCCTCAGGTTATCCACGAGCGCCACAAAATGCGCAACTTCTCCATCATTGGGCGGAACCTTGGATACCGTGGCGAACTTATGGTAGCGCACGCCGCCCTTCTCCATGCTTCTCGGGTCGTAGACAGGCTGGTCGTGACTGATGTCAACAACGTCCTTGATGAGCTTGCCCCAGTTCTTGACGAACTCGGCAGGGCAGTGTACATCGTCGGCTTCTCGCAAAGTCTTCATCGCCCGGAAGACGGCAGGCTTGCCCTTGGGCCCTATCGGGAGCGATACCGGTACGACATTCTTCCACTTGGCTAGGTTCTTCACGTCCCACTTGCCCTCGCGTGAGAGGTACTGCAGCTGCCATCCCAGGGAGAAGCGACCGGTGACGTGATAGGCTAGGAAGTCGGAGATATGACTGGCGAGAACCCGAGCGGTCGAGGGCATGAACAGTAAAGCGTGATTGGCAGGCGCCGGCAAGATGATTGACTTGACCACCTTGGTGGGATGTCGAGGCTGAGGCGGAAGGTTTGCAGGAGACGATTCTTCTGGCGTAGAGGGGTCCTCAGTCGTATCTGCACCTTCATCCTGTCGTCTGTCTCGCTGGAAGTCCTCATCCCGAATGTCGTCGATGCTCTCAGGCACATGATCGGTGACGTTTTGGGAGGTGTTGACTGGCGCAGCAGAGTCGACGACAGTCTCATGGTCATCTTCCGAACCCGTCTCTGGTGACAGCGGTGCCTTAGTTGAAAGATACTCCTCGATCTTGCCGACTTCACCAGGAGGTGTTAGTTTGTCTGCCTCGCCGCCAACAAGATATACGGGTACGTCAACACCGGCCCATACGTCCTTTCCGGGCACGCCACCCCTGGCAACGCCATTCTTGAACGTTGGTAAAGACCCCCAAGCCATCCGGCGCCATACCGGTGTGCGACTCTGGTTGTTAAACCGGTCTTGTAGCTTGCGCAGCTCGAGGTCTGCTCCCGGGCCGACAAATCGGCTCACGCTGGCGCTCTGCGGTCCTCCCCATCGGTCATACGCTCTCCACAGATCGAAAAGCCAGCCGGGAACCCATAACAATTTACGGAACAGTGCCGTCTTATCAGCTGGTGGAGGTCCAGAGACGGGGCAAATCGCTACGAGTCCCACGATGTGTGTTCTCAAATCTGTTCGGTGCGTCGTGTTGCGGCTAGCCAGTTGTGCACACATCGTCGTGCCCATGCTGTGGCCGATGAGAACCACGTTACGGTCAGGCTCCTTCTGGCGGTACTCGTCGATGATGACTTCTAGCAGCTCGGCCAGTGCTTCCGGACTGTAGGCATCCCATGACGTCTGTGTGAACTTGGAGCGCCCACATCCGGGCAGGTCGATGGCCAGACATGATGAGATGTGGACAAGACTCGTCAGCAGTGGGTGAAATTGCGCCACTGAGCCTCCCAGCCCATGAATGAAGACAAGTAAGGGGGTGGGCGGCTTGGGCAGCTGGTCTGCCTTGTGATGCCGCTTGTAGAATATGCGAATATCAGCATAGGTGTAGCGATCTGTTGTGAATGTGCGTATGTCTGAATTATGTTTTAACAAGTCTGGATCTGTAGACTCGGGGTCGTGGGGGTTGGACCACCACCCGCCGCGGGCCTGTTGTTGGTCTCCCATGTTGACCGAGGGTATGTGGGTTGTCGTTCCGGGATCCAGACGCGTCCTGTCCACCGGCAACGGAAGGGTTGCGAATACAACGGCGAGAAGAGGAAGAATAAGCCTAGTCTGACAAGACAGAAGCCGGAATAAAGCGCGGGTATCTCCAAAAAGTAGTGCGCTGCAAGAAAAGATGGCGATCTTTGTGTGTGTCGTTCCAGGAGGTTATGACAGCCTGGCGATCTCTCAACCGTTCGCTGTTTGGGGGGAGGGAGGTAAACAAAATGGAGCGAGTGTGGGCGAGATAGACCGAGATAACGATGAGATCTGGTCGCACGGAATGTGACTCAAAATCGGGTAGCCGCTGTGAAGTAAGGACCCAGTTCCAGTTTCCTCTTCCGCGGGTTTTCCACCGTCGCACCTGCTGTGTGCAACTGGGCGCGAGGCCCAGAGCACTGCAGGGAGGAAAGAGCAAAGGCGCCTTCCTTTTAATCAGACCGCGCAGGTGAAGTGGGCAGGCAGCGCCGAGATCTGAGGGGATCGACTGAGACGGGAGCAGGCCAAAACGTGGTCGGGGCAGGCCGTTTCTAAGGCAAGAGATGCGCCTCCAGCTGCTCCGTACAAACACCGCTGCGATGGGAAGAAACTGGGGAAAGTGAGAGATAAGATGCTTCTAGGCAAGAAAGCGAGCCTCACAGAAGGCACCACTTAGGCGGGCAGCGGGCAGCGAGAGATACTTTCAGTGGGGAGCAAGGCACCAAACTTTTGTCTTTGGGCAATTTATGTCATTGCCCATTCTCAGCCAACAGTTCGTCATGTCTCCTCCACCTGGGCCTGGGGAAACGCTGCCATTGGTTTCCTTGTCTCTGGAATTTTTGGCCAATTGGAGCTTCGCTGCGAATCAGCGCCCGCGCTGGGACCTGGCAAGGCTGATTACGTACACGATCAAGAGGAAGCTTGGGAGATTTGTACAAGAGAATTATGTAAATTGTGATTTTAATATTACACTTTGATTTATGTTATGAGCCATCGCAGAGTCTTTGCGTCTTGTGATCCCTTGCCAGTGGTGGCTGGCTTTGTGTAAGAAGACAGGTGTTGGTACAGCGTTCAGCGAGAACCTTGAGAGTAATCTCGCTAGGAATTTGCATGGCGGGGTAGCGAGGAGCAGTGAGGTTTGTGGACGTGGCCGGCCCCGGGTATCCCACATCATTCAGAAAGCTAGATCTCGATGCTCTATGCAGCCCCCATCTGATGGAGGATCATCGTGAGCCTGCCGTCTTGAATGCTTCTCTCCGTCCACGTGTGCACTCTGGCGAGGAGCCCATCCTCAACCCGAGTCAGGGCGGGCCATATGGTCTCCCCATCGTGAGCACGTCACGCAGCGCCCTTGCCCTCGACCCATCCGATGGGAATCAAGGCACCCGCAACCTCATCGACGCCCCTCTCCGTAGCAAGCAGATTGAACTGCGATGCCGCATTTCCCGTGTCAAGCACATCCACGCGGATTCCGAGCGAGCTCAGGTGCTTTTTCGTGGACGGAGCAAGCGGAACGATCTTGGGGCCGACGCCGAGAATGAGAAGATCTGCAAAGAGCCACGTCAGAATAGTGTCCGATTATCGTAGATATCGCCAAAGGAGGACGAACCAGGTCGAGGCCAAACGAGCTCCAGCACGCCAAACGCCTCTGGGGGAATCTCGAATTGACCCTTGGCATTGATCAAGTTCATCGTACCCTTGGCCTCCCACGGCCGCCACTCGAATGCCTCGCCGCCGATGAGCAGGGCAGCGTTTCCATCCAGAATCTTGAGGCCACTGTTCAGGGAGAAGCCGTCGGACATGCAGACGTCAATTGATGTTGATGGAGTCGGCGTGTTGCCCAAAACGTCCAGCTCGCTGAAGTCGGTGCCTCCTTCATATTCGTTCGTATTGTTCTTCTTTGACCTTGGCGGTGCCGTGTGAAATTGACTGCGGAGGTATGCGATTTGCGAAGGAGCTGCTGAGGGTCGTAAAGGCGTCGAGACTAGGGGTAGCGATCGAGGAATCGTGCGCTGGGCGCGCGCAAATGCGCGGAGCACGCGAGAGCTTGCGGGAGAATTCATGAATTTGTGCGAGAGAAATGCGTCGAATGAAGGAACGGGTGCAGTGAGTAGAGGAGCGAGAAGCCTGCGTCGGGGTGGTTGGAGTTGTCTGGCGGAAGAGTTGGGCACAAGCTGATTTTTTTCCGGCAGAGCTACCTCAGTATCTTGAACGTCATGATTACAAGGTTGAGCTACCAACCACCAGTCATGATGGCGGGGGACCACATCAAAAAATAAGTCACGCCAAAGCACCAGTATCACGCAATTTATATACCGTGGAGTTCAGAGCGCGACGGCGCCAAAAGTTCAATTCGCTGTTATAATTCCGATACTGGGGGATAAACCACTTTTGTTTTTTGGGCGCCTCGAATCGACTGAAAACCGCGGGGTCGTCACTCGGAAAGTAACGAAAAAATGAGATCCCATGTTTGACAACCAAACAAAATTTTTGAAAGGGCTCGATTTCCGTTTTCATTCAGGTATCGAGGCCTAAGAGTGCCCTAACGCACAGCAGCAGACGAACCGTCATCAATCCGCCTGTGGCCGACGATTCTTGTGTATCATGCAGTTCCTTTTGCCCTTATTGAACACCTAAGCAATGAACCAACCCCCTAAAATTTCACATTCCGGCCAGCTTTGGTTTTTGACGTGTGACGCAAGAAGAAAGGACGAGACGTTTATTTCTTCTTCTCGGACTGGCTCTGCTCCTTGAGCACCTTCTTGACGATCTTCTGCTCCTCGATCAGGAAAGCGCGGACGATGCGGTCACGAACGCAGTTGCCGCATCTCGAGCCACCGTAGGCACGCTGGACGGTCTTCTTGGGCTTGGAGATCTGGGAGTACTCGCGGGGGCGGAGGGCGGGGACCTATGATGGGGTTGTTAGCATCATCCGCGCAAGTGAAGCCGTGCTCAAGTTCGACATCGTGAAAGTCCCATCTGAGAGCGCCGCCGAAACTTCGTTCCTCCTGCTCCTCCTTGATCCGAGGACGATCGCAAGCCTTTGCTGATGACAGCCATCCTTCCTCCATGTCCTCCCACCACAGTCCAGTGCGCTCCCAGATGGTGGTCCCTCGAGTCTCGTTTCGGCCGTGGTGTATGGATCGAACTTACGCCGGGCAGCTTGACGCCGCAGTCACCGCACTTGGGGGCAGTGCCGCGCTTCTTGATGTGAAGAATGCGGAGCTCACCACCGGGAGTCTTGACGATACGAGTCCGGTTGGAGGTGGTGTTGTAGCTGCAAAATTTCCCCAGTCAGTCTTATCGTTTTTTTTCCTCGGCATGTACAGCGTGCACGCCGACGCGAAAATAAACGCCGTCTCTCGATAAATTCGATCGCGACGTTTCGATTCGGAGTGGGAAGAGACTCACCCGTTACGGCGGCGGTAGGTGACACGGGCTCCGGCCATTTTGACTGATTGATGGTGCTGCGGACGTTAGTTGAGCAGAATTCGGGAATCGCAAGCTGGTAGATGTGGACGGAATTTGTGGTGGGTGGTAGATTTTGAAAATGTGTGATCTGTGGGTGGGCCAGCCCAGTTCGCCCGAGCTTTCGCCGGGCAAGCTTCCGAACGCCACACTTGCTCTCGTCGTGGTATAAGTGGGGAAAGCCACAGGTGGCGCAGCTAACCCTCATGCAATTTAAGTCCCCGCCCTTGCCTGTTGTCTGATGCCTCCAGACGTTCCGATTGTGATTGTCAACGGTGACTCAAGGATATGTTCACAGTGACTTTTGACTTATAACTTTCAACTTATTCGGGTTTAATCAAGAGACGGCCTTATTTTTATATGGTAGATTGACCACCTTTACTGTGTACTTAATTACTCTTATTGAAGATGACGATTGCGGCAGCAACGTCGATGGTAGCGATGGCGATAGCAGCGAGACGACGACGACGACTGGAGCGAATACGACGGCGCTCTAGTGCAGAAAAAAATGCGGTCTCTTAATCAAAAATCATCCTTCCATGGGTTCTAGCACATGTTCTGAAGGAAAACTGAAGGAAAGCAAACACTATTTTACATTCTCGGAGTCTTTATCCAGGACGTCTGATACCGATCGCTTCGAAGCAACGCCGCATAAACATATCCCTTTTCCCTGCAAAGCCCCCAACGCCACGTGCGACAATTCAAATCAAGTTATGCCAACCTAAGACGACTCTGGCTCTATTGTTGTCCAATCGGGGTGCTCAGTTGCGCGCCAGGGCTTGACGTCGTTGGGTTCTTCCCTCCGTCTCTGAGAGGCATGGTTCATGATCTTGGTCATCTCCTCGCTCTTTCGAAGATCTTGGAAATCCTGCACCTCCTTTTTGGCTGCCTCTACTGACTTAATGAAACTGGCGAACTTGTCCTTGGCTGGCGGTAAACGTTAGCTGACGAAAGTGGAAAATGCTCATGGCCGTGGATGTGCAGCACATACGAGTCGGTTGATGCGCGGACAAAGGGTCCAACATCCGTGGGATCGTGGTGCGCAAACCTCGCAGCTGTGAGAAAGGGTCAGTTCGACTGAAGTTGGGCAGGACTGCAGGGGACACCGACCTGGGTGTGCAACAGCTTCAGATGGTTCAATGACTGCTCAAGGCGTTCTTCATCCCACGCTTCATTGCCAGGCTCGGACTTGATGGCTGGGTTGTTGTTTGCCATGGTGATGCGGGTTAAAACGTCGTCCTTGGAGATGAAAACCCTGAAAGGCCGGTTCGGTAATTTTTTCCACAAGGGGGAGATTGACGTTGAAGCCGGGACGAATAGATATGTCGAGCGCCGCGGACCGAGGTTGCTTTGAGAGCCTGGCCCAGAGGGTGGATGCAGCGATGGATGTAGGTAAAGATGCAGAGTCGGGCACACTGGCAGTCCGAAAGAGATCCAGGTGTAATGTATGGCGCAAAATTGTTTGCGCGCCGCCTCAAAACCAAAATGCAAATGCAAACGTACCACCTTTCATGCAAGTAGCCACTTGGAGTCCAAAGAGGGCACTGCGCCGGCAGGCAAGTCAGAGATTTGTTGGTGGTTTAGGTGAGCCGGCTTGGAAGCGTTGGTGTTTCCGATGCGCGGCGCAGTGCGGTGACAGTGAGAGCTCACGACGGGAATTGCCTTCTAAGCATACCTTACCTAGGGGCCAGAAGCCGCTCCAAGCCAGGGACCGTGGGAAGACGCTGAATGTGGTCACCGGCGACACGTCAATCTGGAAGGTGGTTGGCGCGGGCCACACATATGGCCCCACTTCATTCCGTCTGGTGCAGCGTCAAGGTCGCTCGCTGTGCCTCGAGGAGAGAAGGTGGTACTTTTGGGTCACGTGAGCTACGAGTCCAGCCAGGAGGTAAACAGCCAAAAGAAAAAGCGAGAAGCGGTAACAACGGGAGGAAACAAAACAAAAGAGGCCTCAGCTGCAGCACCAGTATCGCCGTCGCCTCCATCAATTTCATCAAATCACTGCAGGACAACACGAAGTGCAGGACGGATTGCACACTTCTCCGGTCGAGGAAAGTGCAGCATCGTCGTACAGAAGCAGCAGGGGGAAGGAACATTGGTACCTAAAAGGTACGCTGCCGCGCCAAGGTGTGCAGGCCTGCAGCTGGGATCCTGGAAGCTGACACTCGCTAAAAGCTAGCCGGAAGGCGGATTAACTGCGAACCTAGTTCAGACCGTGCGGATTGGAATTCTCTGACTCCAACCTCTCCGTGTTCCTACCTTTCCGTCACGAACCCAGCTACTTACCAACTGTGGAAAGCTGCATCTGAGCTAAACCAACAAAACCTTGACGCCCGCACTTCGTTTTCACTTCTCTTCGACAGAGCTTCATCATTCCTTTTTCGACGCGTCCTTTTCTCTCCGGACTCGTCGCAAGATACACTTTTCCCCACCTTCCCTTCACACCCGCCAAGCTGGACTCTTCCGCCATCATGTCCAATGCGCCCCCGCCGGCGCTTTTACCTCCGCCCGAGGGTATATTCCGCTCCTTCGAAGATCTTCTGAGCTCCGTCCAGCGCGTAGCCAAAGACCAGGGCTACGGCGTCGTCAAGCTCCGCGCTTCCAACTACCGCGATGGCAAGCCCACTCGCTACGACTTGGTATGCGACCGCGGCGGCGTCAAGTACAGCAGCACTGCAAAGAAGCGCAACCCCTCCACGCGCAAGGTCGACTGTCCGTGGCGCGCCAAGGCCGTCTGCGAAGTTCAACTCGGCAACCAGTGGCGTTTCGCCGTCCAGGAGGGCAGCCACAACCACGAGCCTCGCGTCGCGACTGCCCCTCCCGGCCAGGAAAACACGCCGCTGGCCCAATCCATGCGGTCCTTTACCAACAAGATCGACCGCATGAGCCACGACATGGCCCAGGGCTTCATGCGGATCGAGCAAGCCCTCGACCAGATGAACAAGCGTTTGGAAAACCTCGAGAATCGCGCCGGAGGATACGAGCCCCGCTTCCAGAACATGGAGTCGCGACTACAAGGTGTGGAGGCACGTGGCAGCATGGAGCTCCCCATGGACGATGTTGATGCCCGACTCCTGTCAACCTCGGTCATGTAGGATAACGGCCAAGTCGACATGTCGGGCATGGGAGCTCTGCCGGGCGCGAACGCGCACGGCGGATACGCGACGGATAACCACGCTGGTTTGTCCTGAAGCACTCCTATGTTAGTCGACCCGAGGCCATTCACATCGATATCCACGCGTCACACGGAACCAAGACAAGAAGGAAGAAAATGAGTAGACGATTCAGGGTCACAGTTCTCCCGAGGTTGAGACTTCAGGCAGGGAGCCAGACCCGGGGCTGGAAGGGCAGGCAAGTCATGTTATCAGGGCGTTGAAGGGAGGCTTGGGCGTTTCGGATTCATTCATCATCTGTTTTTTTCAACATGTCACCAGCCACATGGCGATATCAGTCATCGTTTGGTCTGGGATTGATGCCTTTCGAGGTCATGTTATTATCCGAAAATTTCTTGCGCAAGGCGGGGGGGCGGCTTTTTGCGATTTGGCAAGACGAGAGCAGCAGACAATGGGGACTCATTGTAGCAAGAGAGGCGCACAGAGGCGTATCATGGGTAGAGCGCGACTGCAATACCAGCCAGTACAAGTCCACAGCTCTTTCCCAATGCTTGGTGAATGCGTTGACTCGCGGAAGGTGAGGTGACATTCGAAGCAGCTGAGCCGGGTGCCGAAGCATGACGTAACAGGAGACAGCTTAAACATTGCGATTGCCCTTTCTTTGCGGACCTGGCCGTTGCAACTCTCACCTCGCCCGGTCGAACGTCGCCATTCCGCCCAGGTTCCAGAGGCATTGTATCGTCGTCTGCTCCCAACAACGACCGTGAGACACACCTCCGTCCTGGCTTACACGGATTGCGCATCGGAGGCCAGTCCGCGGCACAGTATCAACTGACACCCCGGATTCCAACTTCGCACGTCCGCAAGGCGCACACTGTGAAGGAGTTGGCCAGCTTCCCACACACCCGAACAAACCCCTCCATGACAAGCTCCGGTTGGTTTCCTTCTTGGTAAGGTAGCAAACAATGTTCCCAATCGAGATAATGCAGGCCGGGTAGAAGAACGCCACGCGCGAGATTAGCAGGCAGGAAGCCTGACCTGATCGCTCGGAAGCCCCTCCGCCCCCGCGCCCTCTCCGGTTTTCTTTTCGGTGCCCTTTCAACGGGTTTTTTCACGACTGGCCACCCCAACTTGCGAAACCCATCCCAGCATCCCAACGGACCCCGGTCCTGCATATTCAAAGCTCCAGACCACGCCCTGTCTGCACCACCACCACCACTTACGCAACCGCGCGCAACCACCCTGTGTAGGACTCATTTCGGTCTTCAGGCCCGGGCGCGTTGGACAACCCAGGATGTCATGCACGTTTGTGCGTTCATCCGAAGAATTCGTCGCCTTACCTGCACATTCCGGTCAACATTTCGAGCCCGAGAACCAGCCAACGTCCCTCGATTGCAGGCACACATTGCACGGCGTAATGCGTGACAGCCTATCAACAGCTTGGAACCAGCCCTTCGAGTTTGAGGGTTTTCGACGACGATGCATCGCTCGTTAGGGCGCCTGCATCAACTCTACCCGCGGAGCCCAGTCCCAGCCGGTTCAGACTGATGGACAGCGGCAAACGCCTGCCAACCAGCTCCGACGGGCATGTCTCGAATATCCAAACGAGACCTCATCATGTTTGCCTGCCCGCCTTTGCTGTCCTTATTCAGACCACTCGCTTTTCCCAGTTATTACGAATCCATCGGGTCGGTAACCAGTGAGGACAAACCCGTTGGCTGCTTCGTCCTGTTTTCCCCATGCACATGATCAAAGCGCACATTCGGGGACCATCAGGGATGATCGGGACTCGCTAACTGCTTTGCATCACGGCAATGAGACGTGTGTATCTACGGCCACTGTCGGAGCCGGCGACTCGGGGTCGTGGTGGAGCACCATGACACGAGCAGGCAGCTGAAATCACCAACACGTTTGCCCCCTCCTGGTCCCGAGACATGCATTGTCGTCGTCGATACCGTCGTCTTCAAGGGTGTGGGTGGGTTGCGAGCGGCCCTCGAATTCCATCGAACAGAGAACGCATCCCGCCGAGGCGGCGGCGGTGCCCGGGGCCGGTTTGTCACAGGTGATTGACAGCGGAAAACCCGAGCCTTATTCCCCCCCCCCCAACGTATCCGGCCGTAAGAAACTAACCAACCGCTCAGAGGGATTGTCTCTATAAATCCCAAAAAGGATATTGCACTCCCCATCCCCCTCACCTCCTGCAATGACCTCCTGGTTCAGTCACACACCAGCAGGAATATTCAGCTCGAAGGCAACCCAGTCTGCGAGCGACGTTTACCGCCGACAAATGTCCGTCTAGGCCTTCCAATAGGGACACACAAAAGGTTCGCAGCCGGAAGGCAGCAGCCTCAGCTTAACTCTGGAACCGGTGTTTCGACGCATATCCATGAACGATTCCTTGTTTACAATTTGCTAGTTATCGTGGAAGCCGCCTAGAAGCATGCGGCCCCAAAGGATCCAAGCTTCTAGCATGTTTGCCTGCTCGACAAGGGGTTCCTCCCGCGTCGGGCAGCAAACACTGTTTCCTCTTTTCCCATCCCTCCTCTTCGTCGATCCCTTCAGCCACTAGGTAGACGCACACCCAAGGTGGTATCCATCTCGCGTCTAGCGCTCGCCTGTCAAGCTTGGCCTGCGCACACCGCGAGGCACAAGTCAGGCAAGACCCTGTACGCCGACTGTCGCCTGCGCGTCCAACGAAATCAAGAGAATCCCAGCCCCGTCACATCACATCGCTTTGTGAAGGTCGATACGCGAGGGCCCCCGCGGTACCCGTCTACACAAGCAGGGGCTGAACAAGGGCAGAAGGATGAAGCGCATGAAGAGCCAACGCCAAGGTTTGTTCCCGTTTCTATGAAGCTGAATGCCGGAAAAGTGCGGGAAAGGCATGGGCCTCAGGTGAGGCAAGTCAAAACGGCAATTGCACATGGGCCAACTCGCAAATCTTGAGGCGGACGAGTCGAGATATGCGTCTTTTGTCTCTGGCATACTTCCCCTACGACACGGGATGCGTTCGAAGAATGACCTTCGGACCTTGGTCAACGGCAGCTTGCTCTCTTTTTACTTCTTACCGCCCCGGTGAAACATGACCTGCCACCTATGCACCTCGGACTTTGCACCAACGCGAACGCGCAACGACGAACTCACCACAAACATGTTGACCCCAACGAAGAACGATCACCGCCCGGCATACGAAAACGTGTTTGGAAACGTGGTTCCATTCAATGATGTTCACACAATGTTTCTAGCTGTCATTTGCTGCTATGATTAGAAATGGTCCAGCGTACGTACTGGTCCCTCCAGCCTTCCCCCCCTATGCAATGAAAGAATTCACAGACGCTCGTAAACTCCAGAATATGCCGAATATGCCCAAGTAACCGATGACTCATATCACATGTAGGCTTTACAAGAGGTGGGCGTACTCCTGCTCCTGGCTCCAGCTGCCGGGATCCTCGGCAGGCAAATGCTGCATACTCATGGCACCCAACTGCTTTATGTTCATCTTCTCCCGCAGCTCGTCCGTGATCTTGTCGACGTCGACGTTGAGGTAGCTGCGCAGGAACTTGCCGACGTCGGTGTTCTCGATGTTGCCGCGGATCTGCATCGCCTCCTCGCCACCCGTGCTGTACACGTTGACGTCGAGCGCCGTGTGGCCGTGCGTGCTCCAGCCGATGTGCGCACGCAGGCTGATCATGGCGGCGAAGGTCTGCACCGACACGCCCGGGTCGTTGACCAGCGCGTCGAGCTCCTCCGGGTGGGCGTTCTGGATGCCGAGTCCGGGGATGACGAGCTCCTGGTTAACCCACTTCTTGAGGTCGTCCTTGCTCTTGGCCTTGTTGTTCGCGACGTGCTGGATGAACTTCTTGGAGAGCAGCTCGGCGGAGGCTGTGGCCTTGGCGAGCTGGCGGGGATACCAGTTGTACACGGGCAGGTGTCCGGGCTCCTGGAGAGCCGTGGCGAGGCCACCGGTTTCGTGGTCGCTCGTGGCTACCAGGAGAGACTCGGTCTTGCTGTTCTTGACAAAGTCCGAGACATGCTTGAAGGCCTTGTCGTACTCGAGGACCTCGTGGACCTGGGCGGCGGGGTCGTTGATGTGGCCGGCGTGGTCGATCCTGCTACCCTCGATCATGAGGAAGAAACCGTGGTCGCTGTTCTCCGTCGCCTTCTCGAGTGCGCGCAGCGCGGTGGTGGCCATCTCGCTCAGGCTGGGGTAGACGTCGCTCATGTTGCGGCGGTCGAGCTCGAAGGGGATGTCGCCGGGCGCGAAGAGACCGAGCTGGGGAAAGCTGACCTTCTCGCCGAGCTGGAGCGCGTCAAAGGCCTTGCGGTCGCCGGCATAGCTCCAGCCAAACTCGTCCTGCGCCTTGGCAACAACGTCTTCGCTGTCCAGTCTGCAGCTGCCCTCGGTGCCGTTGGGGAGGAAGTGGCAGCGTCCGCCGCCGAGCATGATATCCACAACCCGGCCAAGGGGACCGGCGCCGACCTCCTGCAGGGCGATGTCGTCGTTCATGGCACGGGTGAGGACGTGGCTGGCGAAACAGGCGGGAGTAGCGTCGGTGATGTCGGTGGTGACAACGAGGCCGGTCATGAAGCCGGCGCGCTTGGCGGCCTCGAGGACCGTTCCGCAGGGCTCATAGTCGGGCAGGACCGAGATGGCGCCATTGTAGCTCTTCTTGCCGCAGGAGAAGGCGGTGGCGCCGGCAGCGCTGTCGGTGACGAGGGAGTTTGAGGAGCGGGTGCGGCTGGAGCCCCAGAAGTGCTTATCGAGGGTGAGGACGTCGTCTTCGGGCAGGCCGTGGATGTGCTGGCGGAAGCTGCGCGTGAGGGAGAGCGAGGCAGGGCCCATGCCGTCCGAGACCATGAAGATGAGGTTGCGCTTGGTGGGGTGGCGGAACTGGCCGCCGCCGGTCTGGTTGCGGTGCTGCGCCCAGACGGCGAGGACGATGACGGCGGCAGTGGCGACGAGGGCCCAGATGAAGAGGATTATCTCGCGGAGGCGGGAGGGGCCTGGGGGAAGGGGGTCGGCATCGTCTGAGGCATCGTCGGGGTTCGGTTGACGGCGGGAGTCATCGGACGGGTTTGAGATGAGCGGCGTCCTCTCAGAGGTCGACTGTTTGCTCGGAGACGTCTTGTTAGCCATTTTTTTCCTTCTATATCGTGATTCATACACTGCGCGCGTGCGTGACTACGGCCGTGTTTCTCGGAGAGAGAAAACGAAAGTTTCTGGGTGACGGAAGCTTGTTTTGTTTGTTCGGGGAACGTTGGAAGAGGGGAAAGGAGGGAAGTTCTTACCATGTTTGCAAAACGTGTTCGGCAAGTCTTGCCCGTGTCGTGGCAAGCTGCTTCAGATGTTGTCGCAGGATTTTGCCTTGCACGCGCAGTCGCAGCTGGGGAGGACCGCCGGTTTTGAAGGTTGTCGCTGACTCCCACACTACGTAAGTACCCCCGTCAGATTGATAAAGGAGCTGCGTTGATTGCACCACCGCACCGGACCACACCGCAGAGGTGAGGAGGCTGGGTGGGCGATGGGGTAGCACCTGGGAAAGCTGCCTTGCCGCCTAAAGTCTAGCGCGGACAAGGTACCTGGCGACCCTTGGGGGGGAAGCAAAAGCTCCAGACATGTTTTGGGTAATGGGTCACGGGCTGCCTGCAGCAAGACGCTGGAAGACGGGGTTCACATTTTTGGGGTTGAATTGCGCGGGCGGGGATTGGCGCAGGTCTCGCAGCCCATGTGCCGGTGACATCACGTCCAGTGGTCAGCAAGATTGCGTTTTTTTGCTCGCATCTACGACTTCGGATTACTTTCGACCAGCATATGCGGGACGAGCCTTTTCCCTTTCTCCATCTCTCTCACACATCTCTGTCTAATGAAGTGACTGACTTACACGCTCAGCGCGCACCAACCACATCCGCCCTCCAAGGTTTGAGGGGACTTGGTCTGTGTGCAGCAGGGAGCTGTCACCTGCTCGTCGCCGTTGGATGGGATGGCATCAGGTGGTTTGGGTGGCATCTGCGGGGAACGGGCTAAGCGGGCGATCTGCCATGCCAGCGAAACCCAACTCGGCATGGCCTGGAATTATGGAGGGTTGGACGAGGCGTGGTTGGGTAAGAAAGGGTATTGTCGGTGTACCGTTGTGTGGCCGTTGACGTTCTGAAATGATATCCGGCATGTGGGATGGTCGGTTGGTTTTCATTCAACGAGCCGTTGTAGTATATGTTCTGGTTGTTTGCTCGGAGGCGGGATCCGGAGAGGTGCTTAGATCTGGTGGCCGTGGCAAATGTCTTGCTTCATCGTAATGCACAAGCTTGGTCTGAGATTCCCCTTGGGTGTTTGCGGCTACCTTGACTATCTGAAGCAGCAAAAGTCGGCCCTGAAAGCTGTGCCACCGTTATGTCACAACAGCCTCATTCTGGCTGCCAGACATCAACGTCCCGTTTATCTGCATTCTTCAGTCTTCTGACACTGTGATGCGTCAGGGTTTATTCGTTTGTAACAGACCCTGACGATTCATATGCGTACATCTAGCTCCTTTTCTCAAGATGTAATTGTGGTACGGGGAGGAAACAACAAATGGCTAAGCATCTTGCCAAATATTGCTGAAGAAACACGACCCAGGTTTATGGACTCTATAACATGGCCCGGTTCTCTGTGGAATGGCATGCTCTTCATCTCCCCTCCCGTCATCAGTACACCATCCCCGGTCAAGCTCCTTGGGGGCTCACCGGTTCAGCCCTGGACGGCTTCGCTTCAACCATGTGTATCTACGTTCTTCTCATACCGACATGTCACCATAACCCACTCCTTCTCTTTGACACTTCTTGCCATCTTGTTATTGAAGAGTTACAACGTATTAATCAACCGGCCGCCTGGGAAGGAGACGCCCGCGGTGAAATCCCCTTCGACATGCCCGACGCTTGTACTCCTGGGCCGACTAACATCCAATCAATCTATACGAGCGACTCATGTCATTGGAGTTGCTACCATGCTTCCCAGCGACATGTTGCCGTTGAGAGATACGGGCAATTCTTCGGGCCACCAGGAACAGATTTTGCTTCAGGTTGGAGCTAGGAATGATTATGACAAATAGGGACAAAAGTCTGAATGTCCCCATTTACGTTCCGATACAAAATCTTAGCTAGACAAGATTCTCACAGCTCGCTATGAATGTATTTATGCGACAGATTCCCGCACTTTGCTTGTGGACTTGGCGCATCACTTGGAAGCCACCCTCGACGCATGAGACCGCCTATTTTTTCTGTGCTAGAGCGACTACTTTTCCTATAGTCATATGCGTAACTCTGCTTTGCTACCATCGTCGTTGTTACTATCGTTATTGTCTTAACTACTTATGTCACAAACGATAATGACGATAACAACGACGAGAACGACGACGACGAAAGTCACGATAACGATAATAGTAACGACGATAATAATAACGATAAATAGTGAGGTACACAGGAGATATAATCACACAGGCACAGAAAGATTAGACGGTCTCGGACATAGCTTCCTGGCGAATGAGGACACTGAGCCCTATGCCAGTTGCCTTAGCTTGGTCGGTTGCTCTCAAGATGTCACATAAAGTCTTCTTAACCTTCTTCTCTTCCCAGGCAGTAGAGGAGGCAAAGGCATGTAAGAGGAATAGAAAGATGGTTGAATTAGATGTTTCATAATTTTCCAAGTGTTTGAGCAGGGGTCTCTTGCTTGAGTTCGTAGTTGCGAGTTTGGAAGTTTGAACTCCATACAGGTAGGACTAGGTTAAGTTTTTGAGCGAAGATCGGAGGATATGGAGAGTGACAGTGATTGCTATCTTACATAGGACCGATGAGGACTTCTATATTTGATTGGCCAGAACAAACTCAGAAAGTTCAAAC
Source organism: Colletotrichum horii (assembly GCA_027406005.1). Taxonomy (NCBI): domain Eukaryota; kingdom Fungi; phylum Ascomycota; class Sordariomycetes; order Glomerellales; family Glomerellaceae; genus Colletotrichum; species Colletotrichum horii. The sequence continues at coordinate 913,499 of JANVYB010000001.1, read as the reverse complement.
TACCCATTCAGGAAATCTCTTCTGCACGGCAGTCAAATACTTAAATTTTGATGAAATATATGATTCCTCTACTTGAGGTGCTATTGTCTGTGACGATGTCTGGTTGAAAATGTCTTAGGTCTGCTCTGCTTTTAGTATCAGTGTTTCATAAGTGCAACATTAAAGTAGACATTTTTGAGTGAATTAGCTTGCGAGGTTGTTATTTTACATGTTCCCATCAGCTGTGTAAGTATCCTTTCCTGCATTCGCTCAATGCCCATGCCATTCGAGGGCCTCGATTTGGGCACCTAAACTGCCCGTTAGGGGCATGTGCCGCTGTAAAATCCGATTGGGTACCCTGCGTTAGCGCACCCGAACAGCGCCAGGCACAACCGACATCGCCCCGCACCAGCTCGAATACCTAGGACCCCACCACTTTACGCGACCAGACGCGTCCTTCCTCCAGGCGCCAACGACGACATCGTCATCGATGCCCCGACGTCGAACTTCATCCCAGTGATTCCAGCCTCAATGACATCATAACAGCAATTGAGCAACTCATCGGATGCCAAAATGGCCATCCTCAACTTCACACTCTGCGAGGATGCCGTCACCGCCCTCCGTGAGGTCCTTACTTGCCTGAACAAGTTCAGCGACGAGGTCTCCCTCGAAGCCAAAAAGGACCAGGTCAGTCGCCAGGATCGATACAATACTGAGATTGAAATCTGACGGTGTTCAAAAGCTTGTTCTATCGACACTCAATTCTTCAAAATCAGCCTACGCCTGCTTTACCTTCACGGCAAGCCGCTTCTGTTCCCGGTATCAGTTCGAGGGCAGCGCACAGTATCGCGAGAAGTTTTACTGCACGCTGTACACACGTGTACGACGCCTCTCCCGGACCTGTGGGAAAGAACTGCCATTGACACTTCACAGGCACTCATCAACATCTTCCGCAGCCGCGGCGGCGGCGATCCCACCCGAGACCGCGAGAGGGAGACCTCTATCGATCGTTGCGACGTGGCAATCCAAGACGGCCCTGGTGTCAAGAGCCGCTTCATCGTCAAGCTGTTCTTCAGAAACGGTAGATTCACTCGGTTCTCAATCAAACTTGAGGTACAACTGACAGCTTAAAGGCATCACATCCGAACATAGACTCTCCTTCGAGGTCGCGGTACCAGTCCGCGCAACTTTTGACCGCAACGAGGCCGTCCACCACTGGAAGATCCCCTCGCGGACCCTGAGGCAGCTCATGGAGCATTTTGGATCCGGAATCGACTTCCTCGAGGTCGTGTCAGACGGAGAGCATGTCAACTTCATTGGCACAGCAGAGAGAACCACAAATGGCGACGGTATGTTATGTTGTCCATGGTGGAGTGGATATAGCTAGTATCCTTGCTAAACTTGTCCCAGAGGTCCTCAAGAAACCCCTTCACACGTCTATCGCTATAGAAGTAGACGAGTTCGAAGACATCGAGGTTGAAGAGAACCTCCGAATCGTCATTAGCGTCAAGGATTTCCGAGCCATAATCCAACACGCTGGCATCGCCGGCACTCATCTTTCCGCCAAATACTCCGCGCCAGCCCGCCCTATTCAGTTCGCATACCAGGGCGACGGCCTCAATTGCGAGTTCCTCCTGATGACCGTCGGTGAGAGGGGCAACCCGGGACAGAAGACGAAGAAGGGCAGAGCCGGCAGCAAAGCCCCGCCCCGGCCGCAGCAGCAACTCGAGGCTGCTGCCGGATCTAGGAGACAGAGCGCTGCGCCTTCCGAACCGCCCGAACAGCCTGCCGCGCAGGTCATGCCGCCACCGCCTCCCGTTGCGTCTGCTGCTCGAATTGGTGCTGCCAGGACGTCATTATTCGACCTCCGGCCATCTCAGCGACCGCCTCCCGCTAGTATACGGTCCGAGGGGTTGTTTGTGGACGACGACCAGTGGGAGCCCGTCAGAGACGAAGAGGATGAAGAGGCTGAGGAGGATGCAAGGTTGGAGTGGGATCATAGCAACCAACCCGTACGTCCCCAAACTCGCTCCAGCATTATGTTTGCTGACACCTTGCAGAACCAATCCATCATGCACCTAGATCGCGGTGCTACCCAGGAGAACGGCGAGATCGATCCGGCACCTGAAAGCAGCGCAGGTCTGGCGCCTACACAGCCTCTAGACGATGTCAGGCGTCTGGGGTTGTTTTATCGGGAGTAGAGGAGGTCGAAAGAGTAGCTTGGCATGTTGCAGTTCGAGAGTTGCATATGTCCAACGATGGCGGCATTGGCCCATTTGCTCAACCGGTGGTGATAGTCACCCAGCTAGTAGCGCAGCCTGCGCCGATACCCGTGATCTTCGATCCAGGGGGGATGAATCTTGATGATGCAATGACATTCCATCGTCCCTTGACGTCGTTGTTCTCGACCTGCGGGCCGCAGTTCCCATGCTCTCCCCATCCCCACGCAAGCACATCGCCCTTGTCAGTGAAAGCAATGACATGCTCGCTTCCGATAGCGATCTTGCTTAGCTTGGGCAGATTTGGTGGCGGTAGCTGTCCGTGGTCGTCTCGTCCCCAAGCAAGAAGCTCCCCGTCCTTCTTCAACACGTAGACGTTGCCCCAGCTTGCTCCGACATCCTGCCACTCCGGCACGGATTCAGGGGCTGATGACTTGATGCTCCATTTGTCGGATCCGAGGATGAGCAGCTTGCCTGAATCAGGTGCGCCGAACAAGCAGGTGAAATCCTTTCCGCAGACAGCCCGAGTAACTTTGAAATCGACGCCCTCGATCTTCCTGGGCGAGTAGATGACAGCCTCAGGGCTTCCAGCCTGGCTTTTGCGCACATTACCCCACCCATAAGCCTCCCCGTTGCTCAAGACCGCGATGATGTGTCCCATGCAACCTGCCAAGTCTACGACTTCAGTGCCCGTCGGTGGGAATTCCTTGAAGAGCGTAGCGGATGGCGAACGAACGAGCAACTCCCCCAAGCCGAGTTCACCCTTCAACCCCGCCCCGAAGCTGTACACTCTTGTCGCCTTGCCCTCGCCATCGTTTTGGACAATGAACGAAGCCTCCCAGGTGGCAGCAACAAGGGCAGTCGTAGCATTGTTCTCCCCGCCGTCCTTGCTCAGCTGAATCTTCTGGAAGACAGGTTCCTGAGTCTCGGCCGTCGAAGTCAGACCGCACGCCCCGCTCGTGGCATCCCCGCTCCACCAGAGCTGTCCGCCCTCAGTCAGAAGCAAGGTGTGATTTCCTCCAGCGGCGACCTTAACCAGGGGAGACTCTGGCCCGTCGGGGTAGAAAATAGCTTGTTTGGGGACCGACACGTCTTCTTTATGGCCGATTCCGAGTTGGCCAGATCCGTTGGATCCGATTGCAAAAAGGACCGACATTTCGGGAAATTCAAGTCTTTGCGCTGGTTCATGATCTCCACGAGACGGGCTCCTGCAGGTGTAGCTTCAGTGCGGATATGACGACAACGAGGAATATCGCAATAACGGAATTCGTCCCCCACCAGTTTCTTCGCATGCATCTAAGCAGCTCAATGGAGGGGAGGCCTTCTCTCGGCCAATCATTCCCGCGTCTCCGGCGGCCCTCTATCGTCTCCACACCCAATGGTCGGCGCGAGATCAAAAAGCGGAACTCGAACCGCGTGCAACTTTTTTCTTCTCTGCATCCCACCAAACAGCTGCAGCTTTCGTTTCTCGGTCGTGACTCAGCGCCCCCGAAACCAAGCTATCAAGCGAAAAGAAAAAAATTTTCTGTTCCTGCTCAGGATGTGAGAGCTTGCTTCGCGCAGACTTTTGCAGTCTTGACAGAAAATTTTCAGCACCAGAGAGCATTCATTTACTTACCCAAGCAGAACAAACACCCACCATGGCATCTTCCTCGACTCCCAACACGCCGCAGGCCATACCCGCCGAGATGGAAAATTTCGTGGTCGGCCTGATTGGCATGGGAGACATGGGGAAGATGTACGCGCAGAGGCTTTCTGCCGCTGGATGGAAGTGAGTAATTGGTTCACCTCTCCTCTCACAGCTGGGCCTCTGCGCAACGCGATTTCTTCTGGTAAGCTTCACATTCTCTTTTTCTCTCACGCAAGGCAACTTGCTCCCCTCCCCCTTGGTAATGATGACAAGAGCGCATTTGGCTAGAGTATCGCCCAAGGCCTCGCTGGCAAGCCATTCTGGCCCCGGCTATGGCTGAAGGCTTTCCATGATGATACACCTAGCTACCTTAACTTTACTTTGTCTGAACCTTCACCTCAAATCTGCTTCGCTACAAGCTCTCTCATGACAGAAGCAAATGAGCTAACAATTGCTCCCAGGAAACTCGCAAGCATGCCCTTACTTTTGCTACACCCGTTGGCGCTAGGAAATGAGGAAGATGTGGGGAGGAAACAAGAGGCTAACGTCGCGGGTTCCGGCAGGATCATGGCGTGTGACCAGGAGGAAAAGTACGAGAGCCTGAAAGAAGAGTTCTCCGGAAACGTATGGGAGCTCCTGCCTGCCCTTCCGGTCAACGCACCCGCTGAGCCATGCCCTCTCTTGAACTATAGAACAATATACAAATTTGCCGAAATGGACATTACGTCTCCCGAGCCAGCGACTACATCATCTACAGCGTTGAAGCCGCCGCCATTGACCGTGTGATCTCCCAGTACGGACCATGTATGCCTTGCCTTCACACCCACGAGCGCTTGTCCCTCATCCCCCCGTCTAACCAATCTCCACGACAGCAACGAAACTAGGCGCCATCGTGGGCGGCCAGACATCATGCAAAGACCCCGAGATCAAGGCCTTTGAACGCCACCTCCCCTCCGACGTCGACATCGTCTCCTGCCACTCCCTCCACGGCCCCAACGTCGACCCGCGCAACCAGCCCCTCGTCATCATCGCCCACCGCGCCTCCCCGCTCTCCGTCCAAAAGGTCGAGACCGTCCTCTCCGTCCTTGGCTCCAAGCACGTCTACCTCACCGCTCACGAGCACGACCGCATCACCGCCGACACCCAGGCCGTCACCCACGCCGCCTTCCTCTCCATGGGCAAGGCCTGGCACGCAAACACCCAGTTCCCCTGGGAGATGTCCCGCTACGTCGGCGGCGTCGAGAACGTAAAGATCAACATCATGCTGCGCATCTACTCCCAAAAGTGGCACGTCTACGCCGGCCTCGCCATCCTCAACCCGGAGGCCCGCAAGCAGATCTCCCAGTTCGCCCGCTCCGTCACGGACCTCTACAAGCTCATGCTCGAGGGCAACGCGCCCGCCCTCCGCGCCCGCGTCCTCGCCGCCAGGGAGAAGGTCTTCGGCCACGACGGCAGCCCCAAGTGGGCCGACCGGCCCCTCCTCAACCCGGACCTGCTCGAGCGCTTCTCCCTCGGCCGCAAGGAGGACCAGACCGAGCCCCCGCGCGCCAACAACCACCTCTCGCTGCTCGCCATGGTCGACTGCTGGGCCGAGCTGGGCATCGTCCCGTACGACCACATGATTTGCTCGACGCCCCTGTTCCGCCTGTGGCTCGGCGTCGCGGAGTACCTGTTCCGCAGCCCTGAGATGCTCGACGATGCGTTGAGGACGGCGATTGAGGATCACACGTACCGCAGCGACGACTTAGAGTTTACATTCGGTGCGAGGGGTTGGGCGGAGTGTGTCTCCCAGGGACACTTTGAGACGTGGAAGAATCGATTCGAGACGACGCAGGAGTTCTTCCAGCCGAGGTTTAAGGATGCTGTTGCTGTTGGCAACGCCATGATGAAGGCCGTGTTGGAAAGTACGAAGGATTGAGGGTTTCGCTTGGGGGATTGATGCATAGGAGTATGAGTCGAGAGACTGAGCTTGCGGGGTTTTCAATGCCGGTTTTACTTGGAGAATTTCATCTGGGAGCTCCCACTCAGGAAACCAAGATGTTATCATGAAAAGATGCGTACCCGTTGCAAATTGATGATATGGATCTATGACTCGTTCTATGGAACCTGCAGAGGCGGTCTAGGTTACAATCTGCATTCTGCTGAATATTTCTACCCACTATCCGTGATTGAAAGAATACAAGCGACGTTCCGCAAGCAAAAAGGGGTATCTCCCTCCATCCAACGCCGAAACAACCAAAACCACGATAACAACCACTTCTTCACTAGTGACGCACACAAACAGGTCATCTCGCGGCCGCCCATCGCGTCGTCGCTCTTATGAATCAGTTTGACGATCAACATTAAGAGCGTTCCTCTTGTGCACTCAAACTTGGGTCATCAAGTCCGGCACGTGCAACTCAACGCTCTCCTCCAACATAGCGACTCCGTTCTGAACCTTTAGCGGCTGGGCTGAGAATTTTCCTTGCTCTTTCGCGTGCTCTTCCATCGCAGTGGTGATCTCGGCGGTCTTGTTGCCCGCGTCAGAAGGCAAGATGTTAGACGCAGTCGAGCTGTCATGCATGGACGAGTCGCCATCCAACGACTCTCGACGTCCAGCCTGGGCTGCAAGGTTTGGAGAACCGGGAGATCGGGGCAAGGGAGGTTGTGGGCTTGTGTATGGCGAGGCTGTCTCGGAGTTGCGAAGTCTGATAGGTAGATCGATCTTTACATTCAGACTTGCAAGACGTAACTCAAGGTTGTCTTCCGAGCTCGAACTGCCTCGGCTGTCTGTCAATGTCGGAGACGTGGAGGTAAGAGAGGGATCCGCTGACTGTAGATGTGTCAGAAATTGCGCATATTGCCATTCTAGATACTCACGGCAGTCTGCGAGCGAAGACCCAGCTTGGCGACTACTTCAGGGTTGCAGATCGGCCTGCGACCGAAGTGATGAAATCCCCAACCCGTCGCAGCCGTCGCGGGAACGTCGCCGTTAGCGATACTGTCAAGGCTGAGATACGCTCTGTCTGCGCCACCAGGGCGACAGCAAGGACAAATTCTGTACTTGCACCCCTCTCTCGGATTCGGAACCCAAGGTTTGGCGCTTTGGGTCAAGAACTCGGCCAAGTCGGACGTATTGGATTCTTTGACAGTGGCTGCCGTCTTGCGATCAGACTCTTGCTGAAGAACTTTGGCAAGCTGAATCATGTCAGTCCCCAAAATATATCAAAGTAAGTGAGAGTCACTGACATGTTTGCGTTGGTTGAAAATGGTCATAAGCTGTTCGCTAGTGTATGTTTTGGCAATAAAATCCTGGGACATCTCCTCGAGAAAGTTGGCTGGATTCGTGGCCCGCTGCTCCGGTCCGCGAATTCTGGGTTTGACGGTATTGACCATTTCACGGCCCAGCTCGTCAAAATTGCACTTTCCTCGTCAGTCAGGTGGCTCTTACCAAGTCTTCAGCACCTACCTCTTCTCCGCGGCAAATGGCCTCGCGAAGCAACTCCTCGTGATCTTGAGCACAACAATACAGCCAGCCCAAGGGGCCAAGGTTGCCGCAAGAATCGCAGCGGAGATGGTAGCTATAGACGCGGATCAACGTGACATGAGTGCAGGCCGCGTAGATTCGCGTCTGGCGGGAGGAACCCTGCGGGCCCGTCTTGATCTTGATGCCAGCCATCGAGACACGATCTCGAGGAATGGGCGTCGGATGGTAGTGGTGGATGTTTGTAGGAGGTCCGTAGGTCAGGCTGCCATTTGGTGATGCTCCAAAACCCAGAATATCCTGGGAGGAGCGAAGGGTCAACAGCCTTAAGGAGTTGAGAAGGAGCATGCTCGGGTTTTGGTAAGAGGTGAGGTAAAAGACTAGACTTCTGGGTAGGGGCACCCGCTTCAACCTCAAATTCACTAAGGTAGAAGGCGGAAGGCGATGACATCGTGCTTTCATCTTAAAGTGCAGGAGCTCCCGAGTCCTGTCACCACCCGCCTTCTTTGTTTGAACTGCACACTTCCCTTCTGGCGATGCACTGCCCAAACCCTCAGATTCCAACCCCATTTGATTATATATTGACCGGGCAGACAGCGACTGGACACTAGTCAACAGTTTCGGTCATGGTAGGTTGACGCCTTCGTGTAAGTTTCTGGAGCCGTTCGGCATCACTTTCCGACCTGCGGTGACATTGTCATATTTTTCATAACCGTCGGTAGGCTGACAGGTATAATGACATTCCATGCAAGAAGCAATGCTCTTACACATCTCTTCTGGGCTTCTGCAAAGCTCTCGGGGATGTGACTCATGTTAACCGTTGCGAAACCTTTGCGTGTTATCGCCGTTGGGCTCGACTCTCCCACCGCTACTTGCTCAGGTTCTCTTACCTCGATGTTATCCAGCTCTCTGATATCATTTTGCTGCACCTGGACGCGTTCGGTGACACCTTTGTCGCCAATGATATCCGCTATTTGTTTCCACCGGTCGGCAGATGGACGAATTTGTCGACCAACATGCCACTCTTGCTGAAGAACCAAGGGCATCCACAATCTTTTGCATATAGTTGACAAGGTTATTCTTCTAGGTCGAGTGCGGATGTCGCCATAGGCGAGAACATGTCGCCAATCGCATAGCTCCCCGAGGCAAGGAAGTCTACTTCTTCCAATCGCCTTGGCATGTTGAACAATGCTAACGCAAGCCCAGGACCACTTAAAGTATTCTCCGTGGAAAGCAGGTTCAAGCTTTAAACCTGAGGCTCGTTGATGTTGACTTGATATCAGATGTCACACCCCAGCTCGCTTATCATTCTGACCCAGGTCATCACCAGCACACACAAACTTCGTTTCGGTGAAGAAAAAAAAGTTTGGCGAAATCTTGTGAGGGTGCCAAGCTGGTGGGATGCAAAGCGGGAAGAGAATGAGTGGTTCAGACGACCTTCGGACGATTCGGCATCTCCAAAGCATGAAGCTTGATCATTAAACCATCATTTTTGGGGAAGGGTTCACTAGGGGTCAACCCAGCACAGACGCTGCCGGCAAGTGCAGGATTCCAGATTCCAGCGTCTGTCAGGATGAGCTGGCGTGCGTCTGTTCGCTGCCACCACCCAATTTTTATTTTTTTTCTGGCTGGCCGTCGTCCCCTCCTCGGGAGTGAAAACAGACCTCGGGCCATTGGCTATGTGCAGCCAATCATAGCTCTCAGTTGACACACCCCTGCAGCTCCGTCCAGCTCTGCCCCATCATGCAACATCCCGGTCGACTAGCGCTCGAAGACGAATGAGCTTCTCCCAGCAGCGAGCTCCAGGTCCAGCAGGTCCAGGAAGAGAGAGTCCAGGTCGAGGCACCACCCCCATCTCAGGCAAGCAATCAATCTCCCTCCCAGTCCCGTCCCTCTCTTCCCATGTTGCCCAGTCCAGTGTCCAGTGTCCAGCGTCCCCCCCCCTCCCCCCAGCCGGTTCACATCCAACCAGTCACCCAGTTTCCAGCCCACACAGCTTGCCTGGTTCTAGTTTCCCGTGTCGTACCTAGGATCCGATCCGCACGCACCAAAGGGGAGCCCAGAGGGCCCCAATTGTGTCAACCTCCTCGACCACTCTACCACACATCAACAACCCACCCGCCTTCTGCTGCTGCTGCTGCCGCCCAACCTCCCCTCCGAGACGGCCAGACTCCCACCTTCTTGTCATCTTGCAAGAAACACTCAGTACGTTGCCCTAATTTTTCGTCGCGCACTTTTCCGACCATCGTCAAGTTGCAATTGCGGTTTTCCCAAGTCGTCCAAGCTGTCGCCGCGCAATTTACTGCCCACTCCTTGTCGGTCGGCTGAGCGACGCGGTAAACAAACCATTGGCCCCCGGGGTCTGGAAGCTGGAGCCGCAAATCAATTGACGAACGCCCCCCCGGAAAATCCATCGCGAACACAATCGAGAAGACCCTCTCAGCTAATGCTCATCCCTCACCGCAGTTTTGTCTTCCCCGCGTTTCCCATTTCGATAGCGATACCCCCCGACGCATAGCCCAAAATGTCCGTCAAGTTCGAGAAGGAGACGAAAGAGACGCTGCAAAAGGCCGTCGACAAGGTCCAAGACACCTTTCACCCCGAGAAGCCTCTGCCCGGCACCAGCGGAAAGCATCCCATCTCTGAGGCCATCGGCACTGCCATCACCGGAGGCAAGAAGAATGCAGGCTCCAAAGGCTACCTCGCGGTTCGTCTTACACTCCCTCGATTCCATCATGCCTGCGAAATCGCCGCCAAGACGCGGCCAAATCCCACGAGAGTACACCACTGACGCGGTTGCAATCAGGCCTACATCAAGCAGCTCGAGGAGAACCCGCTGCGAACCAAGATGCTCACGGCTGGAACCCTAGCTGGCGCCCAGGAGCTGCTCGCGTCCTTCCTCGCCAAGGACCGCAACAAGCATGGCAACTACTTCACTTCGCGCGTGCCCAAGATGGCCGCCTACGGTGCCATCGTCAGCGCGCCTCTCGGCCACTTCCTCATCTGGGCCCTGCAGAAGACCTTTGCCGGCCGCACCAGCTTGCGCGCCAAGGTCCTGCAGATCATCGTCAGCAACTTGATTGTACGTGGTCTGATTGCCGATATATCGCGACAGGAGAATGGCTGACTTTCCGTAGATTGCGCCCATTCAGAACTCCGTCTACCTGGTTGCCATGGCCCTGATTGCTGGCGCCAAGACGTACCACCAGGTCCGCGCCACTGTGAAGGTCGGCTTCTGGAAGGTCATGAAGGTCAGCTGGATTACTTCTCCTCTGTGCCTGGCCTTTGCCCAGAAGTTCCTCCCGGATCAACTCTGGGTTCCCTTCTTCAACCTGGTTGCCTTCATCATCGGCACCTACATCAACACCACCACCAAGAAGAAGCGCCTCGCGGCTCTCCGCAAGAAGCACTTCGGTGACGGTCGCTCTGACGGTCGCTCCCCCTCGATGGGAGGTCGCCCGGAGGACTACCCCCCTCCTCATGGCGGACCTCACGGACCCCACGGAGGGCCTCACGGAGGCCCTCACCCCGGCCCCATGGGGGGCCCCAACCCTCCTTACTAAAGGAGACTGCTATGGTGAGATGGCTGAGATGACGGCAAGATTACGCCCCCTTGATGAGATCTAGTAACATCTAATACGAAAACGAATCCCGTCCTTGGGGCGGAATTCTGGAGTTGAGGGGCGGGGGGCAGTGTGAATGATACGCGAGCAAGAGGCTGGCGGCTTGGAAACGCTGCAACCGGCCGCTGAGTATCTTTGTACAATTTGCTTGCTTCGTACGTTGCGTCATGTTATATGTCCTGTGTGTCGGTAGATAGGTTCAATGCGCTTGGTTTTATGGTTCGACTTGCTGCATCAGCGTCTATTGTGGCTAACTATCGAGTGAACTGCGTTCCAGGCGGACCTGGCTTGATATCTTTCATATCTTCGTCATGGCCGTATGCTAACGATCTACCTAGCACTATTAGGTGCTCTTTTGTAGCATGCACTCTCATGGTCTCGGCAACAGCTGGAGGACTTTTGTGTCTTTGAACAACCAGCCCGGTGTAGACCTAGTCATGGACGCGATGTGCCCCCTTGTCCGAATTTTGGACTTGGTCAATCGTCGGTGTGACGTGATTCCGCCGGTCTGTCGAACGGAGAAGTGGATATGTGGCTCGTGATGTCTCCGCACGAGGCTCTCAATCCCCGGCCGTGGCCTCTCCGGTGTCCACCATGAACCCGGGACTCCAATACTCCCATTCCGGACACTGCTTGTCAACCCACAGCATACCCTCGCCCAACAGGTCTTCCAATGCCGTCTGCGCCCGCGCCTTCGGCCACTTCAAGTTGACCATCAGCATGGAGATGCTTACGTACCCCAGCACCTGAACAGCCTCCAGCACGGCACTCTGGTCCGTGTTGAGCTCCTTGGGTATGCTCCGAATGTAGTCCTTGCTTCCGACCTTGATGACGCTGAACGAGCTGCCCAGCGGCTTCAACGTGCCGACGGCCCTCAGCACATCGTCCTCCGTGACCTCGCTCGCGCCCTCCATCCGGCCCTTCATGATGCGCTCCCGCACCTCGCGAACCCCAATCAGACCGCCGTTCTCGTCCCGCGTCGCGCCGCACACCTCGACGACCCGCACCGCGAGCTCAAAGTAGAAGTCGTTGACCGACCTGCCCAGCAGCTGCGCCCATATCGACGACGAGCCGCCCCCGCTGCCCGAGGAAGACGACGACGCGAGGGGGTCGACGCCGATGGCTGAACACATGCGCGCGAACTGCGCGCGGAAGGAGGGATCGGAGCGGATGTCTTTGGCGTGGGTCTGCGCGAACTGCTGGAGGAGGGAGCGGAAGACGGAGAGCTGCGTCTCGAGGGCCTGGGCGTTGCTGCTGCGCAGGTTCGAGCCGTGAGAGGCGTACTGCGCCGAGGTCAGGCGGGACCGGTCAAAGGCCGCGATGCCGATGCCTTTTCGTGACATGCTTTCGGTCGGTCGGTGGTTTCGTGAGGAGGAGGGCGGAAGAGTCTGGATGTGGAGGACGGGAGCGGGAAAAGGGGGTCTTGGTCGGTGAGCTAACTTTCTGTTGCCTGTCTTTTTGGGGGGAAGAGGGGCAGAGAGGGAGGTTAATAGAGGGGCGGATATCTTGGTGGACGCTCCGCCATGTCGGTCTTCGTTGGCGCCGACGTCAACAGCAGTTCCGACCAGGCGGGTTCCGCTTCGAGGTCGCGGGTGATGACATAAGACATGCCCGGATGGCTCTCCGGATCCACATCAAGCAGCGAGGACCGCTAGAGATCACGTGAAGAAGGTCCGCCGGATCAACTTCGGGCGCTATTCTCGAACAGGTTAGCGCCCTAGGAGGGCACACGCACAACAGCCCTCGCGAAAAATCCCAAATCTTGTCCGTTTCGATATCACCAACGTACGCGCTCACGATTATCGCTGCGAATTTCCTCACAGTCCCCCCTCCATCCCGCAGCAACCATGTCGTCCACCCAGAGCGTCCAGTGCTTCGGCAAGAAGAAGACCGCCACTGCGGTTGCCCAGTGCAAGGTGCGATCCCGAAAATTTCCTGCCTCCCCCTGCCGAACGAGAAGAGAAGGAGCCGTCCCAGAGCGACTGGGGTGGTGAACGAAAATTCGATATCGAACTTTGGAAGGCTGACTTTGATGTTGCTATAGGCTGGCAAGGGCCTCGTCAAGGTCAACGGCAAGCCCCTCTCGCTTGTCCAGCCTGAGATCCTCCGCTTCAAGGTACGAACAAATCCGCGCGAAACAAACCCAATGCAGAACCGGTCGACAAGAGGAGGAAACCACCACGTGTATCGAAACTCGGAAGCGAAGAGCAAGGCGCCAGGATGATGGACCACCTCAATGAGAGAGGAAGAGAGGCATCGCGGCGTCTTGCTCTTCACAGCCAGGCAGGGGATCGAGAAATGCAAAGACCGGGAGATCGCAAAGGACATGCATCGAAATTTCACAACGACAAACATACTAACGTACTCACCCACAGGTCTACGAGCCCCTCCTCGTCCTCGGCCTCGACAAGTTCGCCAACATCGACATCCGCGTCCGCGTCACCGGTGGTGGTCACACTTCCCAGATCTACGCCATCCGTCAGGCCATCGCCAAGTCTGTCGTCGCCTACTACCAGAAGTTCGTCGACGAGCACTCCAAGAACATGCTGAAGCAGGCTCTTGTGCAGTTCGACCGTACCCTCCTCGTCGCCGACAACCGCCGGTGCGAGCCCAAGAAGTTCGGTGGTGTTGGTGCCCGCTCCAGATTCCAGAAGTCTTACCGTTAAACGGTATCTCTCTCTCTGGCTGGCGTCGCTCTTTCTCCATTTCGTCTGTCGGAACATGGGACATCTACCTCTCTCGGTTTCGCGCAGGCAGCTGGGGAAGGTGTGAGTGTGTGGGAAAAAATGGAAATTTGGGCAGAGTGGGGGTTTTCCGGTCCGGTCAGCTTTTGGTGTTATCCCGCGCAAAGAAAAAAGACACCTCATTCTTCTTTTTTAAAACCTCGGGAGGAGTCAAACGTGGATCAAAAATGATCTGGTAGCGTCCTTTTCACACGATATTCGATGGGGGACGTGTTTCCGGAAATGCTCGGTGCGGGTTCGTCCACCGCCCTCATCGACGCAAAATGCAAATGGCATGCCTCGCGGTATCGCTGCTTGGCTTGGGTTTGTAAAGGGTCAGGCAGGCAAATGAAACATTGAAACTTCATGACACGGCGTTTGGGCTCGAGCTATGCGTGTGCCGTGTTTCTTTTCCTTCAAGAGTCGACGACCCGCATAAAAGTTATGGTGTAGAGGGCAAAGGGAAAACGAATGACTTTCAACCTTCAAGGTCCATGGACACAACTTCCTTGTGATTGCCGACTTGTTTGAGAAGGTCCTCCCGCCCAGTCATGGCTGTCCAGTTGCCTCGCTCCTTGCCTCGCTCCCCCATGCACCTCCAGCGCCGGCCGTAGAATCCAGACCAAGGCGTACGCTCGGATAGCATCTAACCAGCTTCTCATTCATGCATGCAATTCCAATCAAGATCATCGTGTCCCCGGCAGATTCCGAGGAGAACGACTACTTTTCCTACGGCTATGCTCTAGCCTACTGTCGTCGTCGTCGCTTCTATCGTCTTCAATAGGAGTAACATATAGCCATGCAGACACAGGAAAATTGGGTCATTCCGAGGCTTCATATCACTTGGTCTTGCCGCTTGCCCGTGCTGTCACTGAATAACGGAACCAACCCAGTCCAGCGATCCCATCGATCTCAACTCATGCCAGCCATTCGCAATTCACCACCTCACCACTCTCGCCCACCTCACATAAGACCTCATTGAAACGCCTTGACACATTAATGCTTGCACGAATATGGACTTGGCAGACAGGTAGCATAACAACAGCGTCGTCTGGCAGTAAGCTGCGTTGATGTTGTCGAATCATTAAGAAAAAAAGGATAGACCAAAAATAGAGTATAGAGTCTACCCCGCCAACACCGTAGAGGCAGATGACGAGATAGGCAAAAAGAAAATGTGATCAGTGGGAGGCTTGAACTCCCGGCCTTGGCATTACTGAACATCTCAGATGAGATATTAGTACCACGCTCTAACCAACTGAGCTAACCGACCGAACTGAGTTGTTCAGATGTTGTTGTGGGAGGAGGCGGGATTGAGCCCTATCATGCGCCCACGGATGTGAAGGTGGGGCAGAAATGACTCTCCCACACAGGTTCCCAGAGCTGCTGCACGACATGGATGGGCATGGGTGGCAACCTAAAACGCAGCAAGAGATTGACAGAACCGCCAGGGCTGAAATTATGTATCTTAGATGCCAACCAAAGGATATTTAAGGCAATGAACTTTTTTGAGAAAAGATAGGCACACGAAATGGTACTCTGTGTTTGCCTGGCAAAAAAAAAAAAAAAAAAAAAAAAAAAAAAAAAAACATGTTTGAAGACCGCATCTGCAGCTAATTCTCTGTTATGAAATTTGTTACAACACGTTTTCCATGAGTGAGTGGCCGCGGACTATTCTACTTAGAAGACTCGAATCACTAACAAACGGAGGACAACAATGGTGACTGAAGGGTTGTTCATGAACACGACATATCATAACCCCTCGGCTGGACCACCACGCACTCGTTTTTCGTGGAATGCGATGCGTCAACCTGAAGAGATCCAGAGGGGTGAAGAAATGGGCGATTTTCTTTCGGAAATGCCTTGCAGCACTACTGAGGGTATGTATATATAAGATTCCAGCTTCAATATCGACTTGGTCTGTCTGCCGACAGAACGCGTTCTCGAATCTATCTGGCATTCGAACCACTTGTTTCTTGTGAGGGCGAATATTGCAACATGTCTGTGAATTGACTGAAGGCTCAGTCTAGAACCGAAGGAAATCTGCATTAAAAACATTGGATGGTCTTCAGTCTTCGACCCCTCCCGTCTAACGAAGTCGTGCAGGGTATGAATATGGGACCGACCACTCTGTTTGATTCGGGACGGCGATGACGTGTCTGAAAGATTTATTCCATTTTCTGACGTATCATGAGGCATCTGATCCTTCTAGAGAAAAGGAAGCCTACCTTGACATTGCCTTAGCAGGAGTAGTAGGTAAACAGCACAGCATACCTTTAACATATTCCTATATGGTGAACTTTACAATTAAGGCTGGTCTTCTTGTACAGGTTGAAGTCCGTTACTGCCCTCATTTCAGCTCGTCTTAAACTGTGGGCTTGGCGTCATGCAGTCTTCTATGCTCTCGTCCTCAGTAGTCCTGTGACGAAGGAATCACTGACGTCCCCCAAGCCGCAATGGCAGAGATGGTTCGCCGCGTCACTACCGCAATTGTATCAAGCATTCCTCATGTATTCCTATTTGATACTCTTGTTGCGGTAGATGTGATAGAAACCGCGGAAGATCATGTACGCAGTCATCGCCAGAGACCACGACTATCGGCTGTCTCAGTTATCGTTTTCTATCAAATATACTCGCCTCGACTTCTTCTCGGGATGCTGGGTATCGGTTGGCTTCTTCATCGGAGGTGTAAATGGTAGGAATACACCGGAAGACTTATAAACGGAACAAGCAAGGTGGGCGCCATGCCTGAGCCTCGACATAGAGGCCCTGACAGATCAGCCTTGGCATCATAGTCGGCAACGGCAAGAGGGCTGATGGGCGACGGCAATTGCCTGCATCTACGAATTCTTGATTCAGATGTTCAATTTATGGGGATCTTCTTTCCTAGCTATGACTGGCATTGAACTATCTTTGCCTTGAGGGGGATGATCAGGCGCTGCTCCCAAAATATGTTTGAGCAGGAGACAGCATATGGAACGTTCAAACCCGACCATGGTCGGTCGTGGTTGTACCCATCTGGACGATCTTGAAAGTCGCCATCACATAGAGTCCCTGCCAGAGATGTTTAAATGGCTGCAACGGTGTCGTAGGAGCTGCATTGCACGCTTCAACCCTCCCGTATTCAGCAACAATACTTCAACACCGCCAGCCTCGGCGAGAGACGACACAATCCTGTCATGAGACAAAGTTGAAAGTGGCTGTTGCCTTCGATGAAAGCCTACGTCACCCGTTCTCGAGGCATGGGCTTCGTCTCCCACCTTTCTTTGACGTCGATTGCTACTTGATGGCAAGGTTTGAGCTCTGGTATTTCCTCTCATCATAGGGAAAGCCCCCAACACGACGTTAGCCAAAAGAACCGATAACTACTATTGGAAGTTTCTCAGGCTGAATCTCGTCCAATATCACAGAGTTTGGTGGCCTCGCATTCTGCGGCAACTCTACGCCTAATAGATGACACCAACGTCAGCCAGCTTAGATTTCTTAATACTTCGATGCTCTGTTCATTATGTGGAAAGACAATCCTGGATGGTGCTTTCGAGCTGAATTGGCAGGCAGAATGGGCCGAAAGCAGATCTCCTCACCCACGGATCAAAGTATATCTAGGATACAGTCATCTCAATCTTTGGATGTCATAGCACGAGTTCTCTCCAAAGACTGCCTGCCTCTGATGCATATTAATACTGTATTTGATAGTATAATCTTGCAACAGCAAAGCCGAACGCGATACCCAAAACCAAACTATGGCTCCAATCAGTCTGACCTACAACCCACGAACAAGCACCATCATGCCGAGAAACATTACGTGAAGAGATGGACGACGAATTGACAGCAGACCTTGTGATGGCCCCTCGACTTCGAATATCAAAAGCAAGTACTTACCGTCATAAACCCGTTTCTCTAGATGACCAACAAGTCTTTCATACAAGCTATACCTGCACTACAATGTCCTTCAAGCGCCTGTGGCTAGTCCTTTTGCCTCTACACGGTACCCAGAACCCTCGTGGGCAGATTTATTTCAACTCTATGCAGAATCAGCAAAATCTGCCGACAATGGATGAGAGATTGTCGTCTTTTGGATAGACTTCCTTGAGACCTAGATTCCATCAGCAACATGCTTGCCGCCAGCTACTAGCTGTCTTTGATCCATTCCGAGTGCCGTGCTTGACTGTCGGGCTATCATTCACTCAATTCACTTGCTAATTGCGACTGCCAGATGGGACGGATCTTCGTCACGTAGTTTTCGACATCATCGACATCTTGACACAAACTCAGCGTAAAAACAAGGTGCCAGTACCCCTTGTTTCCGAAGCATCCTGGCCGGCAGGCTGGATACTGCGGAGGTTTTCACACACGTTTATATTTGGTCGCTCGTCCCTCCAACTACGTCGCTCTTATGTATCCATCCTCCAAGGCCTCCTGGAAAGACTTGAAAACCGCACTCTCTTGTGTTGACCAGCTGGCAAGAGAGCCAACAACAGCTGGGGCTGACGCTTGCAACTGTGTCTTGGAACAACAACTCATTACAACCGGGACTTCTCAAGACTCCATGAAAGGGTTGTTCCTCGTCGATACAATCACAGAAGAAAAGCCTCCCATAGTTCCATTCAAATGATACTCATCGAACAGGGCGAAAAGATCCATTGCCTGAGGACATCTCGCTCGCGGAGAAAACCAGTCAGACGCGTCGTCGCCCTCGCGCCCCTGACCGAACGACTCGCTGGTTACTCTTCTCCTCCCCGCCAGTAAAACACCAAGATGAACTCGACATATATCTGAAAACGTGCAGCATCTACGTCTTCAGAACGCTCGAGAATCAGGCTCGCCATCATGGCCCACCGCCCAGCCGTCTTCCGCCCAGCCCCTGACCACATCCCGACTGTTATATTTGCGAAGGGGAAAAGCCGAATGCTTTGCGCGTCATACCTCGTGCCACTGCGAAAACTCTAATCGTCAGTCTTTCTGTGGATCGGAGCGTAGCGATACACGCCAAGCAGGCCTCGCATCACCAAAAAGCCTCACCCGCGCGACCTGCGTCCTTCAAATCCAGCATGGCCCTTACCCCTGAGCCCCTTCTTGAACACACAATCATCCAAATCATTAATTGCTTCACCTTGATTGAGACTTCCCTCAATTGTTCCGTTTTATTTGCTACAAAAACAATCTTTATTCACCTACTTCACCTCCATCGACGCGTTCGGTAGAATATCTGCCACGATACCCACAAGCCTCAAGATGCCCGTCAAACCTGTCAAATCTGCCCCCAAACTACGCCGTCCGTAGCTCAGCGACGGCACCAAAGACCGGACACTGGACGAGAACCTGTCCAACACCAGGTTCGAGCGGGCTTCGTTGACCACCAAGACGGTCGAACGCCACTCCCTCGCCTGGGTCGTTGACGGCGTCAATCAGGGTCCTCCACCACAAGATCCTGATGTGAGATCTCTCTGTCTGCATCTGTGTTTCTCTGGCTTCAAAGTTCAATATCACAGTTATGGAGGCTGGAAGGGGGCTGCTCCGCTGCTGCTCGGCGACTGCACTGCACAGGGGGCTGGCTGCGCCAACCAATTCATCACCGACTGCGTTCGAAATCCACATGCAACGGGAAGCACAATGCGCTCAAGCTACCCAACCTTTTCCAGCCTGCAATCCAGCATCAGCAGCAGCACCTTTGGCCCGAGAGAGAGAGTTCCTCCCTCTCTGTGCTGGTCGCGGCAACGGCTGCACTGGACGATCCTGCCTCGCACAACTGGACGAAAGGTCCGGGTCACCCGTCACATTCTGCTCGAGGCCGCCGTATGCACAGCACGAGCACCCAGCCCAGCCCCAGCCGTCCGACATGGTGCCCGCCCCGCGGGCATCTGCACCTAAACTTCTGCCTCTGCAGCAGTGTGATCACCCTACTCAAGACGACAGCCAGCGGATCACCAGTCCGGGCACCAACCGTACGCACAAACTCCAAAGTGGCTAAGGCACGGCAGGAAGGGCAAAGCTACGTGTACCGCCGCCGCCAGAAAAAGCCCGTGACATCTCCTCCATCTCTTTCCTTTCGCGCCCGCGAGCCCCTCGGACTTTCGAGTCCGTGATGCGAAATGTGATAATGTGGGAAGAAAGTGTGATCAGGTCGAGAGGCCGCCGCTCTTCCCGCCTCTCCCGACCTCCTTCGAGGGAAAGAACACCAGATGACACGAACCGCAACGCCAAAGCGCGAAGATTGAACAGACGGGGGCGGCATGAATCCTACGCGCGTCGTGCGTGTATCGTGTGTTATTGTGTATCGTGTCGTTTCGTGTCGTGTCCCATCCACGCACTTCATCCAGCCTCTCTTTCTCTCTCTCTTCTCTCTCTTTCTCTCTGCCTTGGGAAAAACACACCCCCTTGGCGCCTCGGAGAGAAGCCCATGGCGCGCTTAGCCGTATCCTGTGCCAATTCACGATAGCCATGCCGTGGGTGTGTTTGTCTCTCCGCCAGTCTTACCGCATGACGCCGTCGTGTTTTCCTCCACGGGCATCCTCTTGGCCCAGCACGCGACGTGCTGTACGTGATTTCCTCACCCCATACAGACTAAAAAAAGATGGCAAAAACAGAGTTTCCGACTTTCTTACACTTCACACACACTCCTCTACCCTCTAGTGTCCGTCGTAGGCGGTGGGGGAGGGATGAAAAAAGGGGGTGAGGGAGTGAAAGAGCGAAGTAAACGCGGCGCCGTCTCGAAATAGGGGCGTTCACTAAACCCTCACGCCGTCTCGTTTCTCTTGCTTCCCCCATCGCTGAGGAAGCATGGCTCGCTCTCCTTCTCTACTCCCCAAGAGGTAAAATCACGAAAAAGGAGGACGCTACAATCGCCCGCTAGACACGTCTACTCTGGCCGCCACCAAGCGGCGCTAGGAAGTTGCGTTCTTGAAAGGAGGACAAGCAAAAGGGTCGAAAGGATTAGCCACAGCCCCGGGCATCGGCACGCAAAGACGCCAGCCAGCGCCAGTTTGACAATCATCAGCGCCGGCAACAACACCGTCGACGGGTGTGCGAGCGTTGGCAGCGTGCTCGAAAAGGACGGACAAGGAAGGGCGAAAAATTGAGACGACGATGCCGCCGGCGGACAAGAGAACCTCGAAGCAAGCCAAACCCGCTTGACGGAGGGGTTCATGATAGCGTTGGGGGGTTTCTCTGTTTCGCTCCGTTGACTACGGAGTCGACTCCGGAGAAGTCCAGCGAACGAGGGCGAAAAACAAGCCTCCCCGTTGTGGCCGGCTATCCGTAGGGACTCGGAAGAGAGGCAGTACTAAGATGAGGTTGGAGGTTATTTGTCATTGATCTCCGTTGCAAAAGATCCTCTCCCCCTCCGTACCCTCTATTCTTTCAAAATGGTCACGTAGATGAAGAACGAGGCTTGCTTCAACGCCCGTCCGCGCGCGAACGCCTCTTCGCATGTGCGTAGACGCCATGCCTGACCTCCTGCCTTCCTTCCCGCAACGGCAATGATTCCAAAGGTGCCTTTGACACACGCCCATGTCACGAGGGAGGCAAATTATGGCGGGTGGTAGGTAGTCTGTTCCAGCCAATTGTCGTATCGTATGCGGCAGCGCATGCAGAGCGTATCAGATGAGGAGGGGCAGCCATGGGTGAGAGCAGAGGGAATTGCACGGAGGAGAGCAGTTCCCCTCGAGGGTGATCAGCGTTCATTCGCACTGCCACCGGGTGCCCTCGGATAGCCTCCGGCCAAGTGAGCAAAGATCTTCGGCCTAAGGTAGCGGGGCGGGGAAGAGTAGGTAGCGGGCCATCATCCATGGGAGAGCGCGATGGCAACAGGAGTAGGGGGCTGAGAAAGGACCCTGCCCACGGATACCATCTCTCTTCGCTGTTGCTTCCGTAGCCCCCTTCCCCTGTCCACCTCTCTCCCGCCGCCGGACTCAATCTATCCAACAACAGGAAGCGGTAGGTATTCATAATTGGACTGACCCACACGTACACGGAGATGCGGATGCACAGCAGGTCACGAATCATTGATATGCGCCACCTGCGACGCTGGGGGAAATTGACGAGTTTTCGGGTTAATTATCCTTGGTTGTGTGAATTAGGCCGAGTGGGTAGAGGGCCTAGACGCGGCTCGACGTGCGTGGTGTGGCTCCTCTCCGGGTGTACAGTACTCTGGAGGCCATATCTCCTCGGTGATATTGCATTGACATAGTGACTTGCTCCTCCTCTCCGCTGTTGCCGCCTTTGGATGAACGGCTGTGCCGTCTCAGAAACGGCATGGATCGGTTCCCAAGGAGGGCAGACACGATGTCTCTGGGATCTTGTACCGAGTAGAACGGGGGCGAAAGACGACGGCATGCCGTTTCTCTCCCCACGAGTCAGTCCACTTCGATGGCTTGCAGAATTGCTTGAGCTGTTGGAGAAGCGCCTTGTGGCGCTCTCTCTCTGATGGGCAAGTCGTTTGAGAATTGAAGCCGGGGAAAGTTGAGAACAAAGAGAAACCCTTTCCCGAGCACCAAACGCGAGAAGCGAGGGCGCAATCTTGGAGCCAAACTCGGACTCTTGAGCTCGGACTTTCCGCTGGCAGATTCGTTGGCGGACAAGCGGGAGGAAGGCCGAGAGTAACTTCGGATAGCAAGCAATGATGGGTGTGGGATTTGAGATTTTCCTCTCGACTGCCATCCTGTTAGAATCATCCCCAGTTTCGTCCAAATTGGGAGCGGTACGGACGTTGGGTGCGGTGCAAGTGCAAAAGGCCCACGGGTGGGAAACTTTATTCAAGTCTTTGTCTTGGAATATCTGCAATGATTGGACGCGTATGCCTGAAGGGAGATGAGGTGGGCGCGGCCTCAGACCTTGCTGACAAGATTGCGCATACCCGTGACTGTCCCAATTACGGTAGTGATGAATTCGCAAGCAGTGACCGCATCTCGACACCTTTCTCAGAGCATTCCGGATCGTTGTGTCTCTGGTTCAATTGCTTGCGTTGGTCTTCCCGTCCCGGCCTGGAAGAGCCGCTGAATGAACATTGACGAGATTTTGGAATAGACCCGCTAGTAGTCCCGATACAGTATGGTCAAGTTCATCATCACCTCGAGTGTGTAATCAACGTGACATCGGGGAGCTCAGCAGGTCGGCTTGTAAGCAAGCGGCTTAGTACGCTGGTTAGTGCTGCCGTGGGCCGCCAGCGCGAGTGAGGACAAGTCTTTGACCTATGTTGAAGAATCCCTAACTTGATGGAGGCATGTTTACGTCTGTGGCGGCGTGAGCGAAACTATGTCGGGGAGCTGGGAGATAATGCTTTGGAAGTCGGGTAGAGTTCGCAACTTGGCGCGTAAGCAGGGTGCAGAGTGGGAGGGTGCAGGGTAGGAATTGCGACTCGAGTTGACGTACAACCGCAGTATGCCCGATTATCAGGCGAAAGAAAGTGCTAAGATGTGATATGAGGAAAGCTGATAGCCTCCAGGGCACGGTTTGTATCGAGTGATATCGGGTGGCATCGACCAATATGTGCCTGTCTCGTCTGGTTTATCTTTTATTTTTACCTTTTTGAAGACATGGCATGGAACTTGCCCGATTTCTCTAGAGCAGTACTACGACCGACCGCCTGGGACGTGATGCGTCTTCGTTGGCTTGCTGCAGCACAGGCATTTTTTGCCGTAATCCGATGTTTACAGTTTGAGCCCCTCTCGTAGCAGGGCATGCCGAAGTCAAAGGAGGAGAAGCATTCAGGTTCCCCTCCTCTCGAGGCTTAGCCCCCGCCCATCCTCCTCTCGCCGAACCCCCCAAAACGCCGTCCCAAGTGGCAGGACGAGCTATTGACGCGCCATGTTACACTCTTTGGCGTTGTCTTTGTGCAACTTTGGTACGCGCGAAGGCCCAGAGTAGGGAAAGAAAGGATTGCATCAGGTGTGTAACCCAGACCCAGGTTCCTGGAGCAGCGAAGGGAGCGGCTTCGAGGGCGAGACAGAACCGACAACGTGGTGTCCCGGTCGACGGATGATGTTCACAAGGATCTGCACGATCCCGGTTGGTTGAGACGGCCACGGCCCACAATAGCCCACCCGGGGATATGCAGCCAAATCCCCTTTTTTTGACGACATCATACGTGTTTTGCGAGTTGATTGATTCTTGCGTCGAACCAGGCGCACCTTGCGACAGATTCAATCTCTTTCAACGCTCGGTTTTTCTTTCTTGTTGAAACCCCAACCCCTCTCGTGTTCTGGCCCGGCGTAATATAATTGAAATGACTGCACGTACCGGGCAGTCCCCTGTTGTTCAGGCACGCAGAGCTGGAGGGAAGCCATGCATGGTTCCTGAGCACCAGTGGGTTGGTTGACGTGCCGTTTGGTAATGTTCTGTTCGCGACTACCGCGTGCTGGCATATCAGAGGCCAATTAACGCGACATGTCAACGCGACAGCCATGCTGATAGCAAGCCCGAACGCTGAGGTCGACTCCCCAATTCCTGTCCGCAGCCTACTAAGGATACGGCTGGTTCAGGAGGTCCCGGCCTTCCCTCCAGGAAACGTGGGCTAGTCGCAGTCCCCTAAGGTTTCACGAGCCACAGGACAAACAGCTGTCCAACGGCGGAAAAATATCATGGCTCAATGTTTTAGCCATATGGCGACTAAGGCTATTTCCAACACAAACATGTTTCCGCTTCATTGCATTTGCTGACCGATACGCAGACGCCCGCGATTGCAAGCTAGGTCACGATAGCGCCCTGCCCAGTTGGCGACAGGAACTGAAAGACGCCGGCTGATCGGAGAAATTAGTAGCTGGCGTTGCCTCAACCCTGTCGAACCAGGCGGGCCAGAACTTGCTTGGCCTTTGCGCGCGTGATTTTCCGACGGCGTCAACACCGTCATCGGGAGCGAAAAAGGGGGTCGATTAGGAGGCTATGAAATAGTGATGCCGTGGTCACCAGGAGCCGCTAGTGCCTTGACGGGATTGGGGTTCTCGCGCGCTGGCGTCTCCATGGCATCGTCAGTTCGGCTCACGACCTGACCGATGCATTAGCGTAGGCTGGTGATTAGCTGCACTAGAGGTGCTTCTCTTGTGCAGAGACTGGCCGAGGCATTTGGTTGCAATCGCAACCCTGCCTTGAGAATGATCCGCCGCTATTCCTTGTTGGAGACGCTACAGACAAAGGAGCCGGCTATGTCGAGAGGCTTCTCATCGAGCTTGACCATGTGGGACGGCCTACCCATGGCAGACGGGAGCTTTCGATGGATGCACATCTAGGTACGGGAGCGACAGCTAGAGCTGCCGGATGCCACCTCAGTGACTTTCTTGATCTCGCCGCATAGTCGGATGTGTGTAGTCGGTCAGCCCAAGAGACAGCGACTAGCTCCCATGACCGCGCGCGGGCCATGGGACTGCCCCGTACCAATCTCTTCTGATATGTGGTAGGCGCTTTCCTGTTCGAGGCAAAGTCTATTCTGCAGAGCTCTTAGTCGTGCGGACCTTTGGTCTCAACGGCGGTGAAGACAAAGACTGTGTGCAACGCAAGGCAGTTGGAAACAGGGATGAAGCTGAGGCTTTCATCAGCACGGACAATGTTCGCTGCTTGGTTGGAGTCCCTGTTGGGACGAATGACTCTACTTGGTAGCTTCAAAAACATCCAAGCAGTTTCACTGGACGCAAACATGATGGTCCTATGTGATAGTGACTGCGTCTCGTTCTTGCTTGGATGCCAGCAGAAAGCTCCGCCACTCAGGGGTAGGACCAAGATGGATGGTGCTTGCGTCGCCCTGAAGGGGATGATCATTGTGCAGACGCACACATCCATGACATGAGACTTGACCGCAGCATGCATAGTAGAGGAGAGAAGAAATGGCAACTGAAAAGGGGAAGTACTGTGGGGGATGGAACCTTCGTCCGATATGGTCTTCAAATCCTGCCGACAGTGTCACAGTTCTTTGCACCACGACGCCGTACGCGCGGTTTGGCATAGAACAGACTTGTTCGAGCTTCGTGCGCAGGCATTATCGATGCCATAAGAAGCAGATACTCCGGGGTTGGTGGCTTCGGGCAAGAACTATGATTTGCGTTGCATTGCAGGGTGATCGTTGGCCGCGGTGAGCACTCGCGACAGCAGCCACGGGAAGACAACTAGACGAGGAGACGAGGAGACGGGCAGAACCTTGCCAAGAGTCTGCAATTGCCAATCAGTGCACTCGAGGTGAAGATATTCTTGCATGCTGGATGAGCAAGTTTCAATGTACAAGCCCCTCACCATGAAAACTTCTTCTGTCGAGGTGTCTCGGGCTGTGATGGTTGGACCATGATGCAAACTCGCGAGCGTTGCTGCCAATCGATAGCCACCGTTGAAGACATCCCAACGGTAGCTGCAAGCCGACTGCTTCACACAGAGAGAGACCAAAGGCCAGCCCTTCAAACAGACCCATTGTCCTTAGGGTGGGTGACTAGTGGCCTGGGTTCAAACAGCTTGTAAGCTCAAATGTGATTGACCAGCTCACCAGCTTAGATAAGTGGCTCTGCAGGTGTTGGATATCTAGAGTAGTACGAACAATAAGGCTAAGGCTGACATTCTCTGGGATGATAAGTCGCCCGCAGGAGGAGTTTGTCATGTGCACCAACTCGAGTCGCTCGATAATTGACGACGCTGATTGGATGAAGTCAGTTTGCCGCTACCCGATCGTGTTCGGTCTGCCAACCATCCTCTGAACGATGAGAGAGACTGGCCTTCATCAACCCAAGTATCGCGGATAATCGTCTACCTGTTGCTGGTCTTGGCAGCAGCAGAAATCGATGCTCGATCACACATGACAACCATTGTGCTCTTTGGGGCTTTCAACCGAGCTGCAAGTTTCTTTAGAGATCAACAATGCCCACCGCTCGGCCTCTCGCGCTCAAGGGTGGATGTGTGGAGCGCCGAGGTCGATCAATGACAAGCAAGCAAAGCGATCGACAGGGCAAAATATCCCTGAAAATACGGAAGCGCATGCGCTCCTCCAAATAATCGATGAACGGACACGAGTCATTCTCTCTTGATTTTCGACCTAGAACACCTCACCGGAGGCGTTAAAAGGATTGCGCGGTTGCAGCGATTTGCGTTGCGACAGTGGCGAGGCGAGTTGTCCGTATGGCCTACTACATGAGCTTCAACTGTCGTTGGCTCAAGCCTTTCGAGGAAGCATTTGAGGCTGTTTTTGTGAAGCCCTAGAATTCTTCTGCTCCTGTCTCCTGCAGACCTAATGATCGCCAGATAGGGTCTACCATCGCGGCGGATCATCAAGCTAGTCGGCTTTCGTCAGCTTCCCAGCTGTCGGGAGTCCTAGGTGGTGTTCTTTCTTTGCCGCACGCATCGTTTGGCAGTCAGAGCGCCTATACTTTGTAATCGTTCTTGCGTACACTTTGCACACCGCGCTAGCAGCGAAGCGAAAGGGCTATGCAGGGAAGAGTGAGTTTGTGGGGGTGCGGTTGTTAGTGGCCCGCTTGCCCAGAGTCGACCGGATAGCGGAAAGGAGTTGGCTCCTCTTTTGGAGTTTGCGCGATGATACCTGGGAATGCAGTGTGAATGTGAAGGTTGTGTCCGGACGTACTGCGTAGGACGAGGCGGATGATCCAAAAGCGGGTAGCCGAGGGTTAGAAACCGCCTTACCTGAGCCACTATCGATGACCTCGGGGGGGTTCGAGGGGTCAGACCGTCAGAAGAGAGGGGTTGTATGGCCTGCCGATGGCCCTGTCTGTATCCCATCATGCGGGAGATCAGGCTGTATGCGACATAGCAGGTTGATGGAGGGCACAGCTGAGCGGTGGGCCCCAGGCAGAGGACGATCTTCATGAGCCGGCGTCACCAGCAAAATTGGCACACGCCGCTGTATTCGTAGCTGGAGGACATGGGAAATCGACTTTCCCACTCCCGCCGCCCAACTTTGCTCTTTGCCTCCTCGTACCTCCACTTGGGTACTCCGCTGCCGTGGCTCTCGGAGTGTGGCATCTCCGATATTGGCCGTCCGTCGTTGCCGACCCGGATCAATCAGCGAAGCAATCGTGATAGGTGCACCGGCTTTGCAGCGCGCGCTGCAGCCTGGAGCATGCAGCTAGCCAGGCCTCATGGCCGTCCAGTCGTAACTCGTCTCTTGCAGGTACGAGCGCCATTGTTATTCTTCTGTGTCGTCTTGCTCACCGCCAACTGTTGTCATCCACAGAAGAGAGATCCGAGAACGAATTTGAACAGTCTATCGCCCGCTGCAATTCCGTACGGATACCGCGTACGCGTTTCTGCTTGGCTTAGGTGCGGGTGCCGCTTTTCGCGGTCGTCTGTTGCCGCAGTGGATGTGCAGTATCCAGCCAACTGGCGATGAGTGAAAATAAGCCGCTGTCCCATCATTCATGGCTCCTTCGCTCATGTTCGTTACATAAGGGCATGCACCTCTCCCACTTCAAATACAGTGCGGAAACCATACATTTGGGCACTGTCTGCCGCTCCGACTGCATCAGCTCACGCTAGTGGAAACAGGGGTATCGTTGCTCTTGTTCGTTGGGGGCTTAAAATTGGCCGTACTCTGTACTTTGCTTGACACTTTCTGGGCTCGCCAGACCCCCCTGAAAGATGCTTGTTCATCGAGGACCACAGCAGCAGGACTGACCGCTTGATGGCCTCATGACTTCATCCATCAGGGGTACCATATGCCATAGTTGCATAATGTCCCTGATGGGCCGGGCTTGCCTTGTCTTGTAAAATTCCCAGAGACATATGAGACGCGTCGGCTAGAGCATCTTACCAGCGGGGGGATCACTTGTCGACGGTCGAATACCTCGATAAAGATGTCTTTCCGGTTTGGTTCCTGGAGCTTGGCAAATGATTCCATGGGCATTAGCGGCGCCTGAAGCATCCCCTTCGTCTTAGCCACACATACGCCTTGAGGTATTGGGAATAGTCAGGAACATATGTCTCAGACAAGCCTTGAAACTTGCTTTCTAGCCTTCCCGAAAGTGGTTGCTGGCACCTGCTCATTACGGCGGCGATCCTCGAGTTGATTCAGTTGCCCAGCCTAAAGGAATGTGGTCTTTCGAAAGAGCACCAAGATACATGGCAGACGACCTTGGCCTGTTGCATGGCTGTCAATGTGCATGAAGCTTGCACTGCCATGCCATTGGACGAGTCAGTGCACACACATGCTCTGTCCTGCTTTGTCGCGAGCAAGCGATTGAACGATACGCAACTTGATGCTGAAAGCCAAACACGGCGACGACCATGGCTGGGAAACGAGAGTCTGTAATCAAGGTCGTAATCGGTCGAATAGCGTTGTCGTACCTTCCTTAGAAGACCCGGCCTGGAACCAGCGAGAAACCCGGTGTGAGAGGGAAACGTGACCTGTGCGGATGATGGTGCGTCGTGCAAGATTGGTTCCAGCCTCACGAAAAACTCAAAATCCCACCCTTTCCTTGGGCATCAAATGACAAGAGGCGAGAGACCTCCCGAAATGCAGAGAGCAGCCGAAAGTGACCCCGGTTTTCATCTTATGGTGGGACCAGAAGATGTGCGAAAATCCTTGCTACCGAAGAAGCCTTGCGATATTGGCTGGGAAGTCCTGCGACGAAGAATTAATAGAGGGACAGCCATGTCGCGAAAGTGAGGGGCACGACGACGCGGCAGGGTACGGCAGACGCGAGAGCAGCTGAGGAAACGTGAAGCATTGATAACATATCAAAGGTTAAAGGGTGTACTTGTAGACAGACGTCAGATGGTTGACATTGACGATCCAGTGTGCGATGGCAAGTGATTGAAAGAGCAGGGAAGCATAAAATCTTACCCTGCGGCTGCGAAACCAAGAGCGAGCATGACCCTGTCTGATAGACACCAAGCAACTCCAACTTCCGCTGCAACGAACTCGGCATGTCAGGCCGTGGTAGCGTCTGCCCTTAGCCGGTTGTTTTTGCTGACGGATGCTGTATTGTGCAACGTTGTGGACGATTCCAACAGACCGCCTCAATGACGATCCAAGTTCCGATTCCGTCTGTCTCTTCTTCGGCCACTGCGCATGGCTCGCCCAGCTGCCACGGCTGGCTCGATGGCTAGACGGTTCGCCGTGCTCATACGATTGTTGCACAGGGTCAAGCCACTGTCCTTGGTGCGTGGATTGGACCGTGGTCCGTCGCGCTGAACGGCATGGTCTGCACATCAGTGGATACTCCACGTGAGGCAGTATGGCCGGATTGCAGACACCGGGCGCACAAAGTTTTAGCCTGCACGTGGAATGTTGTGGTGAGGTAGCATTTCGAGCTCGAAAAGGGACGTGCGACCAAAATCCTAGGTGATTTGAGGAGGGGTAGACAGGCCCTAGAGGACTTCGATAAAATGGTGTCTCGCGACCTGGTCTAGTCTGGTCTGGTCAGGTCAAGCCTGGGCCTGTCAGTGACAGCGCTCGGCCATCCACTGGGCCGGAGAGGAGGGCCATGACTGCATTTTTCAGCGCTGGTCTGGCCGGTACTTTGTGCTGGGCGGTGCGTGAACCGTAGAGTATGAGCCAGCATGTCACGGCCAAGCAGCAGGGGTGTCGACTGGCAGGCCGCCGGCGATGGAGGCGACGACATGGCGAGTAACAAAAGGGCGGCAATGAAGGCGGCCAACCAGCACTCAATGGCATGGATAGTATCCGTAGGCAAAGGGCAGAAAGGCTGCCGTCGTCGCTGCTCAACTGCTGCAGGCTTCAGGCAATGGAATCATCGCATGGGTAATGCGGTCAGAAACTTTGGGTCTGATGACCGTGTCTTGCTTGTCGTTCCGAGGTATCCGCGCAATCTCAATCCTTTCTCGTGTTCCTCGTTCCCTGGGATCCGTGGCCTAATGCGGTCCTATCCTGTCAAAATGCCATGTGTTGCCGCCGCCATTCGTATCGGTGTGCAATGTGCGCGGGCAACGAGAGGGAGTCACAATATTTACCAAAGCTGGGCCTCTCGGCCAATGACGGCAATGCAGTGCCGCATTCGGAGCGACAGCTCGGTTTTTCGACTTCATGGATGGGTGACCGATGCAAGAAGATGAAATCGGCGGAATTTGGAGGGATATGAGGTTCATGGCCGGCTGCAGCAGGTCGTTGGGAGTGTGCATTGGCCGAAAGTTGCTTCGCCCTAGTCGATGGCGGCACCACCGATTGAGGGAGGATTAATGGGAATGACATGAACATGGGACGACGTGAGGGTGATGTGATACCGGTGACCGTTGAAATGGTGACGGCTGGAAGCGGGAAGCAAGATTGGCGGGGCCTGCTGCTCATTGACAATCACTTGTCGTTTGTGGTGTGCTCGCACGGG
This sequence comes from Colletotrichum horii, assembly GCA_027406005.1. Lineage (NCBI taxonomy): Eukaryota > Fungi > Ascomycota > Sordariomycetes > Glomerellales > Glomerellaceae > Colletotrichum > Colletotrichum horii. The sequence goes on along the minus strand of JANVYB010000001.1, from coordinate 882,601 downwards.
TGCCCGTAGAGGTGCGTGTGTACTAGTACAAGACATTTCGTTTGGCCAGTCGTTGGTGTTGCAGTGTTGCAGGTGGCTGAAGTCGACGAGTCGAGTCGTCACCGACAGCAGCCCGGGTTTGCAGTTCGGTATGGCATGTCTTGGTCGAGGACGCTGCAGCCTGTAGCGTGACGGTATTGAGCTTGATGTGCGTGTGTTGTCGGGATGCTAGCCGCTGGCCATGCCAAGGCATGCTCCTCGTGGCTTCTCTGCCCCCAAATCCTTCAGGATGAGTGACCGAACGGACTAGCGTCCTTGTCATTCAGGGTTTGATGTGTGGTGGTGCGACTGCCCAAGGTGTTGGGCCTGGAGGGCTGTCGTTGGAACAAACAATTGGCGATGGCCGCGCTACTCGTCTCAAGGATGGACCGGCGGTAGAGGAACAGCCAGCAAGCCAGGCCTGTAGGTGCGAGGTCAAGTCGGGATAAGGTGTTCGCCCGTTTGCACGGCGCTGCTCCTCTGTGTGTGCGTGTGTTGGTTTGGGTTCCTCGGAGGCGGCCAACTAAAAGACAAGACCAGACAGACACTGTGCCCCTCCGGGGCATTAACGCTTGTTTAGTCGATTCCCAGCGGCTTGGGTCGCTTGAGATCTGTCGACGCCCTAACCTTCGCGACAGATCACTCTAGCAGCGGGCTGCGTTTCTTGGTGAACCCCCAAACCAGGGTGTCGGGACTTGCTTAGTTTGTTCGAGAATAGCCGTAGATTGGTCCTGAACTATTCGGATAGCCCTAAGGCACGTTGGAGGCGGTTCCTGGCATTGGCTTTGGCTCATATGCAGCACCTGGTGCTGAGGCGTGAACCAGCCTAGAAGGCCATCGTTGTCGGTCCTCGGACGACCGACCACACTGCTTCGACGAGGCTGTCGCCTGTAGACTGTAAGGGGCGTCGGGAGGTGGGAGCAGTGGGAGAGGAGCAGCGGCGGCCGCCGCCATCTGGTCATCAGCGTGTCCGTCCGCCGTGGACCGCGGGCCGTGGAGCGTAGATGTGACGCATGCAAATGCTTGCAGGGCTCCGGGGGAATTGCATCGTAAGCTGTCGGACACCGACCGACTCGGCCGTGAACCTGAGCGGTGAGGACAGGGTACAGTCCCGTCAAGCAGGGAGGAGTCCAACACCGCCGACGCATTTGCAATATCAGTCAGACTCGGCTCGACACGGTTCGACAGGCCACATTGACACGCATGCGGGCTGCGCGATGGCAGGTGGCGGATTGAGGCTCCATGTTCCAATGTGGCAACCAGTGCGGGATTGAAGTGAGGAGGGCGAAAAAAAAAAAAATTGCATTCATCGTGGCGGAATTTCACCGAGGTCTTGCCATTTGAACGCCGAGAGAGAAAAGACATGCTTCCCATCGGCATCGACAGTCCAGCAAAGCAGGCGGAAGCGGCCGTACAAGTCCGCATCGTGCTCCGTGCTTGCACCTTCTCCGACAATGTCCAGCTGAGGAAGGAACACTGCGCCGTAGCCCGCCCAAGGGAGGATGAGAGGTACACCACTACGTGCTTCTGCACTACATGTGCCCAGGTAGCGGTACGGATACAGACGCAATGCAGGGCAAAGGGCGCGGTCGACATGGTCGGACGGCCGCCTGGACATGTACCGGGACTTTTGCGCCGGTCCTGCCGTGGGTACTTTTCAGACCACCTCAGAGTACGAAGTACAGTACAGAGTACTTCCCTCTAAAAGCAATCCCCCAAGGTTGGCTGCTGGTCCGCTCAGAGCTGGCCTGGGTGGCTCGCAGATGCTCAGCGGCCCTTTCCGGCGGTCGTGCCACTGCCTCGTCTTCGCTTCGTCCACCTTCACCGTCACCGTCAACGTCGCTATCGCGTCGCCGTCGCCGACGGCCGCCGATTCCAATGTCATTTACCAGACAAGGTGTTCGATCGTCCCTCATCACTCTCGGACACTCCCTCCCTGTTTGCCTCGGCTCTCGAGTGCACTCCAAATTTTCGCGGGACCCAGTGCGCGCGCGTGTCTGATATGATTGATGACTGATGAGTGAGAGAGCCCGCCTTTGAATATCCGTGTCGATTCGCAACTCCGCATGCATCTGCATTGCGGAACCCAACCTTCTGCTCTCAGTGCCCGCAGCCCACCCTCGCAGGGCAAATTAGCCTGAGGGGAGCAGCCATCGTCGGGCAGGGTTGCAGGCTGTCACAATTAAGCGAGGGGTAGACAAAAGAAAGAACACCTCCCCTCCTGCCCCCCTTGCCATCTCGCAGCGCTCCAGCCCTCTGGAAATTCTCTGAAGCACCAGTGAATCGCAAGTTGCTAGGTGGTCGCTGATCGGGCCTGAGAAACATGGTTGCGACAGAGAGAGAGAGAGAGAGAGGGGGGGGGGGAGACACGCTTCCGAGAGGAGTGCCATCCCTAGCGTATCCGGACGGCACAGCATTGGACCTGAGCATCTGGGCTAGCAGGAGAAGAGGACGTTGGTAACGCAGGGCAGAGCTGGGCGCTGGAGCATCTTCCTAGCTTCGACTCCAAGTTGCAAGGAACCCAGGTGAAGCTGCCTAGAACTTTGGGCCCTACCCCTACCATTCTCACCAGCACCTTGGGCCACCCTGAGCCACACCTTCGACATTCGGGTTTGATCTTGGGTCCCCGGTCCCCGGCCCCGGCCTCGCGTCTGGCTCGGTATTCCTAGTAAATCCGCCCCCGGCAGATCTCAGCTGCGACATGTCGACGTGGAGGTGTGGCCCGTCCGCCATAGTCGAGGTGCCCGACGACAGGGAATAGAAGGAAATCCCATTTAAAAATCGAAGGAGCGGATACCGCTACATCCTTTTTCAGTTAGTCCCGCCCATTTCTCATCCCCGAGGCTATTTTCTGAAATCTGATGCTCTCCAGAAAACCCACCGTCAACCAAATTGGAGACAACAGGGTACCAACCTCCTGGCTTGCCGCCGTCAAGATTTCTACCTGTAGTCGGTACGGATGCAGACGGTACAGTACAGATGCTCAGCGCCTTTGATCCCGCCCGGTGAGCACCTCTGTATCTTCTTGAGTTACGATCTCTTCCAGGTCGGTACGCCGCAGCAGCTCCCATCGAGATTCGAAGCGAGCCCTCCACGGCTTTCGGCAAATCGATCGCAATTACGCGCTCGCGACTGCAGTCGTTCCCGACAAGATCGACACTCCAAGATCTCTGTAATCATTAGAAGGCGCGGTAAAGTCCAGTCCTGTGCGAAGCAGGGTAAGGCAAGTTGGCATCCCCTTGCCCTTACCGCTGGACACGTAACTCCTCTCATGATTGCGAGCTCAGGCAACGGCGGTCCTTCATATCCACGGATTTGTGATGTCCCAGTAGCATGGGCGTCAGAGAGAACGGCGCGTCGCGTCTTGACTCTGATAGTGGTGGTAAGCGGCAATGACAAACTCGAGACAAGATAAGACGAGCCGGCGTCAGTGTCCCTGTCTGCGCTCGCGCCCGCCCCTAGTCTGAGTATTCGTTTGACAAGTCGAACTTGCGGGGGAAACGCTAAGGTAGGCCCCGAACCTCTTGTGGGTGACAGGGACAAGCACAACATCAGACAGTGTCAGGAGACACGTGCAGACAGACATCTTGGTTCCCTACACCTTAGGGGAAAAGCAGCCTCTAACAAGACTCAAGCCGCGGAGCAATCTCCCACGATGGGTGGTCCGCTCAGGTCTGTCCTCGCTCATCTCCCTCTTCGTCTCGGAGATCTGACGACGCAAGATGTGTTCTCAGGGAGGGAGGGTTCGCGGTATTCGTAGATACATCGGCACCAAAGATTTTTGACGATGGACAGTCAGTTTCTGTTCTTTTCCTGTGGCCTCCCGGTTTGTCTTGACATCGAACACTCCGCCACACGGGCGTCGAACCATCCGATAATTGTCGAGGGGGACGGGAAGCAAAGGCGGTTAGAGGAGAAGGACGCTTTCGTCCCATAAGTGGCTATTCTTGTGTTGACTCCGTCTGTCGTCGCAGCTCAGGAAACGAATGTTTTAGGTCCACCTAGAGACAGAACAGAACAAGTGAAGGTGGTTAGGAAACCGGCGAGCCCCTAAACATCGTAGTGGCAGGGCGATCTCAAGGTCAGAGAGTTTAGACCACCGTTTGATCCCAAGCCAAATTAACCTTTGAGACGCCAGCAAGATCCCCAAGGGCTTGATGAACGCCCCTTTCTCGAGTCGTAGTAGGGTATCTCGTGTTTTGCGTGGTCCTCGTATCGCAATGGGCGGCACAGCTTCAGTTGTCTGGTAGATGTTGTCTCGAGCGGCGATGACAAGCCCCCGAGTATGATGCCATGGGATTCGTACAAAGCAGACAAGGAGACACGGGTCGGAGTGTCTGTCGCGGTCCAAAGGGCATGGACAAAAGGTCAAAGCCCACAGCACAAAACACAGACCATAGCCCACTGGAACCCACTCGTTGTATCGCGTCGTACAATCTCTGTCGCGGGCGGAGAATATTTTGGTAGCAAAGCCCCGTCCGTCTCGCCCGTCGGGGCTAGTGTTGTGCTCAACGCGCGGGCTCAGAAGTCCCCGAGGAGCCTATGCTCTTTTGGTCCACTGGGATCGACTCCAGCGCAAGCATTCCTTCGACTCCGCCCGAGTCAGGGTCCCACACTCGCGGAGTCTAGATCGCGGGCACCACACGGCAAGTCCCTCTTTGCTGTGTTACCCCCCTTGGCCGGCACCATGGGAAGAGGCGGGATTTGCTTCTTTGTTTCTTGTCTCTTGACGTTGCTGTGGCTGTCGTCGGAAGAGGACTCGGGATCGACGGGGGTTTCGAGACACGGGGCAGTGCTTTTGGATGGGCAGGTACCGTAATCCGGAAGTGCCAATGGCAATTGGCATTCCTTGACTGCCGCGCCGAGACGGCCCCGATGTTCGCGTTGACTGTTCCGACTGAACGATGGTGATCACTGGCAGCTGCACGACGGTATTTGGGACTTGCAGAAGGCGAGGAACTAGCTGGCTTCCTGGCCTAGGCACCTTACCTAGGGAAGAGTTGTAAGTAAGGTAGTCAGCAGCATGCACGTACGAATAAGGTACACCCCACGCGCGCAAGACAGGCCTCACCTGCAACCTGGGACCTAGTTTCCCTAGCCCTGGGGCTCTGAGGCTTGTCGTTGTCGGCCTTGCAGACAGCAGGTTGGGCGTGCAAGTGGTGATTGGTGGTGATAGTGCGTCGATGCTTGAAGTTTGGGGGCTTGAAGGTGCTACGCAGTGCTCCTGGTCCTGCAACTGCAACTGCCAATGCAATGGCAACCAAGCATCTCGACGATCGACATGGGCTTCTGCTCTCAGTGGCCAGTGACGGATGGAAGAATCGGCACATCAAACCCCCCCTCCCAAGACTCGAAGCCAAGACGAGGCAAGGTGCAGGGGATCATCAGTCTTCACCTTGCATTGCTGGAGCTGGTTCGCCGATGCAATGAGAAAAAAGAGAGTGGGTCGGCGACAGGCATCCCACCTCATCATTCATCAGGCTAGCGCCAAAAAAGACGCAGATCTCTGTTCTCTGGGGCCTGGGCTCTCTCGCCCCACCTTCACATCCCAGCAACATCCACGACTGGATGGAGACACTCAAGGGAAAGAACAGGGGCCCGCATTTCGCACTCCCCTGGTCGAGCGCCTTCCATTCGAGGGGAGAGAGCGAGAGAGACCGAAGGGGGGGGGGCCTCAAGGAGGCAGCTGCCTTCCAGCACCACCACTTGACACCTGCTGACGGGTATCCCAACGAGCACGCACAGTGCCGCATCAGTGAGGTGTGCTTCTGCGCGCATCTCCATCTCTCTCTCTGGTACTTTGCAGGTGAGGTGCCCGCCCGGCCAGAGCATGACCCAGCCAATACACACCGGATCCGACTTTCACACTTGCCCTGCCGTTCCAGGGGGGTTCCAGCAGCGGTGCTCCGCTCCAGTTGAGCGCTCCAGGGCTTCCATTTCCAATTCTTCTCTGTTTCTTCCATGAGACGTGACCACCCACGAGATGCAGGTCAAAGTGGATTGAATCTCACATCACATCTCGCTGCTCGCCGGACTCAGCTCATACGGTCGCAGTGCAGTCCCACACCGCCCACCAGACCATTGGCAATCGACCATGGCTATTCCTTTCCCTTGCGTTCAGCAGGATTGGCAACAACCTAGCCTCAGGCCTACCTATCGCAGGTTAGGTAGGTAGGTACCTCACAACAATCAAAAGCTGGCCGTCATGGGCCGGCTGGTGGCTTTGGGTGTAAGTACCGCTGTGCTGTTCCACGAGGAGCGGCAACTCCCATGGAAACCCAAAGTCAGGGAACCCTATACCAACGGCACGTATTTGCGCCGTCCGCTGTACCGCCATACTTACAGACTTCTCTGTCTGCACGGCGCACCACCACAATGTCACCAAATGTCGACAGAGAGGGGCCAGAGGCAAGGCGGGAAGCGCAAAAAACGACCCCGATTAACCTGTTGCTAAAAGCCCGTGCACACTTTTGGCAGGCACCCTCCCCGTGGCACCTACCCCCTATTACATAAGCGGATCGTTTTTTCTTGGCGCACGGGCCAACTACGCGCATACCTAAGGGGAAAAAACCATAAAACCTGCGTAACTTTTTATCTATCGCGTGCATCGAAAAAGTGACAACGCAGGCGGTCTTTTTAGACGATTTTACCCTTACTGAGCCCGTGTGTGATCACGTACCAACACTACTATAGGCAGTGCCGTATATTTTATGGGATCAATTCATTTAGTTAGCTGAGGACTTGGTGAAAAAAAAACTAGTTTCGGCCTAAGGCATCCGAGGCGTGAAGTCATCTTACAAGTGGGCGGGTGTAGTTGTAGGCAAAAAAGATGCCCATATTTTTCGGCGTGCACGGGCTTTTAGCAACAGGTTAACCGGCCTCCAAAAAACACACACAAGTATCCACTTGCGGTGCGCTTTCCCTCAGCTCCGCGGCCGCGGTTATCTGGCCCTGGACCTTGTCTGCGCTTGCTTGTCCTAACCTCCAGGCTCCGGCCCTCAGCTCTGGGCTCCAACATCTCCGGCCTTCCAGCTCCCAACGCTCTCCCGTCCTCTTCTCCTTCCTCGCTCGGTACCGAGGCACACGCTACCCTCCGTTTCCCTGAGCCCACGCTCCCGTTCCGCGGCGCGGCCAACCATCTCCTATTTGGGGTCTAACTCCTTTTCTCGCAACGAGCCCTACCTTGCATTGCAGCGAGGATGGCCTTACCCGTCCATCTCATTCTCCAGACTCCAGGTTTCCTATGCAAGACGCTGCGGCGGCCGTGTGCTGGTCCCTTACCTCGCTTTCTTGGCGCTACGCATGATTGACCCCTCCCAGAACTTCGGTAGACATTCGGTGTACTATGGTACATGCCAAAGCATCGACGCCATTACGGGTCCGCTTCACTCACCTCCGCCTGTACGTACAACCTGCCATGCGGCCTGCAACTCGTACAATCAGCAGACGTAGTCTCTCAAAAGCAAGGCCAAGACCTCGACCAAGACCTGGAGTTCGCCGTCTTTAGGGAATGACACGCATTCGGAGGTGCAGCGACACTGCCAACAGACCCAGCATTAGGTCGTGCAGCATCCAGTTCGGCATGTCGTCGTGTCTGGCTATCTGAGCCGCGGGCACATGTCTTGGGTGTGTGCGAATGTCGTGTCGGCCACTCAGGAGGCTTGCCACGTCCTTCATCCGTCACCCACACCCCTCGCAGCCACAATTTGATGATTCCCACCGCTGGGGACCTCGACCGTAGAAATCCCAAAGGTTGTGCCGCAGGGGGCAGGGGTCTGTCTGTCCCTGGGGCAGCCTATGTTGCTGTTCTGCTGCGATTGCTCATTTTTCGCATTGGACTGCACTGGTTGACGGCCCGCTGCGCGGCTTCTGCTCGCTCACCTGCACCTCCTTGCCATCGTATTTGTGCCAAAATAACGAGAGCCAGGATCAGCCCCGATCCGCCATCTATCCTCGGCATCAATGGACAATTCATCACCAATCTTTCCCGCTCCTCTCTTCATCTGGTTACGGTCTCAAAGAGAGGGGCAGAGGAACAAAGTGGAGGGGCGGTCTCAACCATCATTCCTCGATTGAGAATGGGAAATCCAAATACCACACATCCACACCGGCCGCCCAGTTACGTACAGCCATCGATCTAATCCACACCATCCATGGTGATATCCTGGAAACATCATCGATCACTGATAATCCACCAGGTACGGAATTTTCGCCCAAGGTGTTGCACGTACGGATAATCAACCCTTTCTTTGTTTCGTCATGTCACCAAACCACGAGTCAAGACGGCGGATCCGGCATCGGGCGGTTCCTATAGCTCTACGGAATTCCGATCATCAGCTCCAAAGGCGGAGGTGAGGGAGGGATAGGAAAAAGAAGCTTTTTTTCTTGTGCCTCCAGCAGGTGTGGATTTCTCTCAATTCCCGTGCCGTCGGCGTTGGCCGCCGTCGGACAGCGGGAATAACGGGACCTGCCACCGCCGCGTACAGTTCTTTCTTCACCTATTGTCGTCGACTTGATGACTCGACCTGACTTGAGGATTTCCATGAACATGTCATTGGACAAAGGTCGTGAGAGTCAAGTCAGACAAGTCGAGTACAGCCCACCCCTTTGCTCGGCCACACCCCTTGATGTGCGGTCTTTTGCGACCCGACAAGTGTAGATGAATAATGATATTATTACGGCAGTTGCAGTCGATAAGCATTACAAACGGCAGGACGCAGAGCATAGCAAATTTCCCAGCGTCTACGAGCATCCCGGGAAGTCAGGTGTAAGAGGTATACAGTATGTAATATTCAAGTGGAAAAACAAAACAAATTGGGCAGAATTCAAAGACAAGACAGAATCTGCCCCAACTTCTCAGGCCCCAAGTCTCCATCGGGGAAAATAAATCTGACACGCGACGCGGCAACCAATTTCTTCGCTTTGTTAGGAAATGACCAAGAAAGCGAAGGTGTTCCTTGGAAGTGGTTCTGATCTCTGGTCTCTGGTCTCTGGTCTCTGGTCTCTGGTCTCTGGTCTCTGGTCTCTGGTCTCTGGTCTCTGGTCTCTGGCGGTCATTTCGTTGATTCATCCGCTGAACCAGTTCATTTCATTTCATTTCATTTCATTTCATTTCATTTCATTTCATTTCACATGCAGCCATCGTAGATATCCAGCTCGGGCACGATGAGAAAGTCATGACCGAAAAAACGAGACTACGTAGTTCCTCATCATGGCGCTTTTCAACAATCAAAGAGTTTTGGGGGTTGATACCTTTGGCTTTTCATGTTGGATGGCGTGGTTGAGCCACAGCCACTGGGGATTCCATTCCGGTCTAGCGCCGGCATCGAGCGCCGGGCGCCCGCCAAGCATCCACACCTCGCGGTTCCGTGGAGGAATACACATCATCATCACCATCATCATCACCATCATCATCGCAGGTTCGTAGCGTAGCGGCGTCAACAGCCAGCGACTGCCATACAGTGCACAGAGCAAAACGGGTCACAGGGAAGGAAGCACCATCTGCCGTCTGCCACCTCTAGCAGAATGGAAGCCCCTGCCGCGCTGGTTGCTGCCGCAGTCCACCGGAGGCGGGAGATCGGTACGTACTTTGGAGTGGCATGGAAGGAACTCCCTCCACGCCAAGGAAAAGTCGGTACCTGAGTAGATACTTTTTTTTTTTTTTTTCCCGCTCAACCTGCCATCAACCATCAGCCACAAGACGCACCCCCCTCTTCTTGGATCCTTGGAGACCCCCCCGGCCAGCAGATCCTGGCAAGCAGCATCCAACCCATCCAGCCAGCAGCTGCCGGAGCAGAGCCCTGTGCTGAGGTTGGCTCTGAACTCGCACGCACAAGGAGACCAAATTTGTACCCGCCGCTTGGCTGCATCGGGGTACGCCTCCTGCCGCCCAGGCTTTGCGTCTGGGAATCGGTACGTATCTATCCATCGATTTCGTCCGTATCTCTGCCTCAGGTACATTCAATTCAATCTTCCTTCGCCCGCACCTCACAGGGTGCTCATCTTTTCTACATGTCCTCGTCACCTCTCAAGTCAATTGCCTCGAGAACGACACCTGCGGTACATCCCATGTCTACATGAAAACCATCATCCGATACGTACCTTCCTCGAGCTGAGGTACTTTCTCCCCCCCCTTCGCTTCTATACACGCCTCACACCTGACGAAGGAAAGCGCAAATAGCAGCGAGAATACAGACTGAAAGTGAGGACGTTGTGCGGTAGAGTGTACTATGTAGAGGAGCAGGGCAGGAGGAGGGGCAAAGAAAAAAACACAGGCTTGTTGCTTACACTCCTCCCCCTGGGCCGGTCCGCGTAGTCGTCGTCAGTAGTCGTCGTCGTCTTCCATCTGCCACCCATCAGACGGACACTGCAAGACGGGGCTCGCAGCGCAGACACGGCGGCCATTATCGTAGCCCCTTCCCTGCTCTCGAGTATCTCATCTCGCAGAAAGTGACAGGGGCAAAAGAGAGGGAGAGTGAGAGAGGCATACGACGCAACGCACCACTTGGGTACGGCAGCAATAGCCCTCACCCTTCCTTCCCACTTGTACGTTCGTGGTTCCGCCTTCACCTAAGATATACAGGCAGACAGGAAGACCACAGGGCAAGCTCCTTCTGCCCTCGTTTTTTTTTTTTTTTTTCTGACCATCCGTACACTGCCTACTCTAATTCTCATACTCACCCACTTCGAGGTTGGAACTTTCAACAACCCCTCTTCCTTCCCGCACATTATCCTCCTCTGTGGGCTGAGGTATTCCGTGACCCTGCTCTCCACGTCCAGGTCAAGCCTCCAGGTTCATCCTGCTGCTTTTTCACATTCGCACCTACCTTACCTACCACCCCTCCTCTCCCGAGTCCCCTCCATCTCTGGCGACTCCCTTTCCCCTCGCCCAGGCTGTCGTTGCGCGTCTCCACCGCACCGCGAGCCAGCCCTCGTCGCTAACCAGCCAAACCTGTCCGTCCAGGCGTGCCCATAATTGACCTGCGTTACCCCATTATTTGCTATTCTTTCCCTTCCCTCATCCGTCCGAGGAGTATTAAATTCGTTCTTTCTCCCGGGAACGGCGCTAAGATCGAGAACTCCCTCCCCTCGTCATAACCTTCATTGGGTTTACCCCCTTCACCCCCATCCGTTAGCTCGTTTCTGCCCCTTCCCCTTCTTTCCTTGATCTCACTTGCCGTACCGTACCGGGCGAGAGTCAGAGAACAGACACCAGAAACACAGACACAGACACAGACCAACAGACAGAGAGATAGCTTTCTCTCTTTCATTGCCGCCCACATCCACACTTCCACTTTCATCTCACGCGCAACATCCGTACCTTCTCCGTACGCACGCCGCCAGCGCTACTACGACTACGACGTGGACTACCTTTCCTTAGTACCAACGGGGGAATCGAATCGCACTACCAACGCACGCGCACGACGCTCATACCTGCTGCTACTGCACAACCAGCGCGTCTGACTACGTCTTTCCCGCTGCCGATACGTTCGTCACGTCAACTCGACTCGAGTAAAAGTCGGGAAGAAAGAAGGAGCAGCGCACACCCTCCACCAACAGACCAGCCCACCACCACCACCCTTCACCCACCCAACCCACCTTTGGTACCAAGGCCAAGGCGAAGGCTACCACGCCCCCCTACCGCACCACCGCAAGCACCGAGCACCACCAAACCCACCACACACACCCAGCTGCCTCAACCTCCCCGGCTTACCCACGCTGCTCCCAAGTTCACACCTACGCTACGCTATCCGGGCTGCCCTGCTGAGCTGTGCTGCCCTGCGCTGTGTACTGCAAATCACACACACACACACGCACAAGCTCCCGTCAATCACACCTGAAGACGCAGACCTTGACACGCTTAACGCGCATTCAACTCACACTTTTTCCGTCTGCACTGCGCCCTCGCTTCTGCTGCTTCTTTTCCTCTGTTGCATCTGCATCTTGCGTTCTCCTGCATCCGCAAGCCAGATCAGACAAGAGTCATTCGCTTTCTCGGGACTCCCATCCTCCATTCACAAATCTTTCGCATACCGCAAGTCAGGTCCTAGCCTAGACCACGCCAAATCCAGACATACGCCTTCCCGATCAAAGACAGCACACACCCTGCGCTATACGCAAAGAGGAACTATTCGACATCCCATCCCCACTCAACCACCGCCCTCCCTCCAGCTTTTGCAGCTGCCACTGCCGCTATAGCGACTCCTCACTGAGCGTGTACCTACGGCACTCCTCGCCGCCTCTGGTTCCCGGGCTCCATCAGCTCGTGGGCCTCCCCCCCTGTTCTATCTCCGATCAGGACGCTAGACTGCTCGGCCTGAACTCTGGCGGAGGAGCCCAGCCCTTCCTTTACCTCTCTAGCGCACTATTTTAGTGCCGCTCTCCCCAGGCATTACCGTCAACCTCCTCTCCGCCAGGAAAGAGAGAAAAAAAAAGAGGCGTCCTTTCCGTGATCTGGCAAAGACAACGCTATCCTTGCCACTTTGAGAGATCCTCGCTCAGGGCCGTGGCTAGTCGACTTTGTTGTCATCACATCCCCATTTAACCATAAACCCGAGCCCTTGGGTGGTCCGCGCTATCTTGGCCGCCATCTTTATACACCATCGCCGCGCCGCCTCAAGTCTCACTTCACTTTGGTATCATTCGCTTGTTACCATTCTTCCATCATCCTTCTTTCCATTCTTCAAGTACAAGCCAACCGCCGCTACTTGAACCCGTCGCGCCTTGGACCAATTCACCTACCGCTCTTGATCTCGGAAAAAAAAGACACGGCCTGTCACCACGAACCCACGAACCTGCCGTTGGCTCGAGAACTAAGGACTCTCCGGCCATACTTTGCGACCAAGACGTTCCACTGAACTGTAGCATGTTCTTGGTTCCAACGCAACATCAGTTCGTTGACAACCAAGCTTCACTGCTCTCTTCAGGCTCTCCCCAGCTTGGAGGTTCTCGTTCGGAAGCCGCTGCCATCAGTTCGCTTCTGTCGTCCATCAGCACCTCTATGGAACGCAGTGCTACCGAGTACTCGCAGTCAGGTTTGCCTTCGCCTTACCCAAGCAACTGCGGCGACACCCGTTCTGAAGGTTCTTCTGCAGATCACGCATCTGCTGCGCAATACGCGACCCAGCAAGAGGTCCGCCCCAGCAACTACTCTACCTCGGCCACTCCCACCTCCGAGTACAGCGTCTACCCGCCTTCTGCGCGGTCAGGATCCTTCCCTGAACATATTCAGCGATCATATCATCCAGCTAGCAACCACAACGGTAGCAGCGGAGGCATGGCGCAACAAGCAAGCAGTCCGTCTTTGCCCCAGCAAGATGGGCGTCACCATCAGGTCCCTCTGGCCAAGTCTGACCACGATGTACCCATAGATCCGTCGATAGCGGCGCCGAGTCCTACCTACGCGTACGGACAGCACTCTCCGTACGGCCCTCCGCCGGGAGATATGTCGCACTCATACCAGCACCCTTACGCGCAACCCCGTCCCGATTGGACCGGCTACGGTCAGCACAGCGCCGGTCCCTTGACACCCGCGAACCACGTCTTCCCCCCGACGCCGAGCTCAGCTCCTCCCCAGGGGCGACCCAACCAGGTAAGTTGAGCAGCGAAGTGTGTCGAGCCAAATTGGCCTTGCGCGGTAGGCAGATGTTGCGATGTCGGTTGGGTCCCTCATTTGGCAATTTTCGCGAGAATTACCCAGTTTGGCTTGGAAATTCAGCGAAAATCTCAGGATGAGGGGTCCCAGACATTGTGGCAGCGCGCCATTGACGTGGGATCTGAGGCTGGCACGCGCGCCATTGTCTTTCACCTTTCAGCATAAGATACAGTGTACTGACGTAACAGTTCGGACATCAGGTCTATTCTTTCGTTCCGATCCCCGGTGCCCAGCAGCACAAGCGACCCCGCCGACGATATGAAGAGATCGAGCGCATGTACAAGTGTGGCTGGAATGGCTGTGAGAAGGCCTATGGTACCTTGAACCATCTGAACGCGCACGTCACAATGCAGTCCCATGGACAAAAGAGAACCCCGGAAGGTACGTGATCTTGAGTGTTGATAAGTTGCGGGACAAAGCATGGCTTTTCGTGTCAGTGCGCGTTAAAGCGCGTCGCCTGGCGCGCTAATACCTTTGAGCTGTCTGCTGGTGCAGGCCGACCCAGGTTGAGATGGGATTGAATTTGTGGCTACCACCGCCAAATTGATTTGAGGCTGATAATATTTCACAGAATTCAAGGAGATTCGCAAGGAATGGAAACAGCGCAAGAAGGAGGAGGAAGCCCAGCGAAAGGCCGAGGAGGAGCGCCAGCGCCAAGCCGCCGCCGCTGCCGCAGCAGCCGCGCAGAATGGGTCCGCAGACCCCCAATCCGCCGCTGATGGAGCATCGTCGGCATCCGCATACGGCACCAGCCGCCAGGTTCAGCTTCCGCCCATCGGCTACCAGCCCTCACAGTACCCGGCACCCCCTTCCGCAGGAGCGGTGGCCCAGCAACCCCTCCCCGAGTACAACGGATCCCACATGTACTCGGCCAACTACCAGCCTCAGTCACCTTACGGCCAGCCGAACCAGAGCATGTACAGCTCACGTTAGTTCAGACCCCCTGCGTTCATCGAGCACAGGAGGCTAACTGTACAGCAAGATAACGGCGGTCAAACTGCCAGCCACTGAGGCCGGTTGACTTGCTCGGGGATGCCGTCGGAACGGACCCGATCTAATCATAGAGGGGGGAGAGGGCTTGTACATTAACGGGTTTCCTTTCACACGACGACGGCAGCTCAACGGCATCTGTCCATACGACTTTCCTCTCGTTCGGTTTTTAGACGCGCGGCAAAAATCTGGTTCACGAAGCGATATCCTATCCGTCTTGGGCTCGGGACTTTCACATTTTGATGGAGTACACGCACAGCATGGTGTTGACGCATCACCCATTCTCACCGACTCGGGCATACCCCCACCCCCTCGAGTCGCTTCTACACGCGCATCATTACCCAACGGCAATGCGTTTCTTTTCGATTTTCTTTCTCCACATAACATGATGCATTGGGAATTGGTTTTCTCCTTGGACCTGGTTTCTGCATTTATGAGGGTTTTGAGGGTGATGACTTGACGAATCAGGTGGAGGCTCACTCTGCGTATTTTGGAGAGGCCTTCGCGGATTTCTCCTCGGCATTACGAATTCGTCTCGTCGGGCACACGCTTCATCAGACGGACAAGTGATGGGGAACAGCATCTCCACGAGCGCCCAGAACGGAACTTTCTGATAGTTGCTCCATCCTTCAAGTACACGTTTTCCTTTCCATTTTGGACTTTGGTCCCTCGAGGCGGTCGTGCTCTTCGAGAGCGGCGATCAGGATGTTCGGAAAAGGGTCCTTTTTTCTCGGGAGAAGGCGAAAGCAGGGGATTGGTAAGGACGGGCCTTTGGAGTGGCGAGATACCTAACATACACGAACGGTTCAAGGGCGCGAGAGGGAGTCGAGATTGATTTTTTTTGGTAGCTGCGGAAAAAAGGGAAGTGTATAAGACTTTTTTTTTTGGCAACAAATGACATACCCGGTTCTCTGAGCTTCTTCACGGCGATTTTAATGGTGAATGTGTCTGTCGGTTCCAAGGATCAGGTCAGTGTGCTCTGTATAACTCAAAGTGCAAAAGAGCAGGCGGCCCAGGAGAGTGGTCGGTGAAGAAGAAAGATCCCTCCATGCATCCCGCCGGCCCCAAGCTGTCTTTCCGCCTAGACGAGTTTAGGACGAACACCGTGTGGGAGGTAGGGCGTGCGGTGGGACAGTGAGGCTGAGGCTGAAGCCGCTGAAGAAGTTTTTTTTTTTCTTTCTGGGCAGGACCAGGGGTGCTCGATGCTGTCTGTTGGTTTGGGGGTTGAATGACGCAGACGGGCGGGCTGAGAGGCATGGATATGGATGATGGTGGTGGTGGTGTGTTTGTTGGTGGTGGATGTGGAGGTGGTGACACCATTCCGTTGCGAGTTTAGGTTCTGCGTCTTTGGTAGCCTTTTCTTACGTGCATAACCTGGAGAGAGAGACAGGGTTCACTGCTTTGCCGAGTCCTCCTTTTTTTTTTGTCATTGTCTCTAAACCCGAGCCTTGGGCTAGTGTTGGATGGGGATGGTTTTTTTTCCCCCGTTGGTTCGGAAAGAAAAGATCTTGTGTAACTGGCGCTACGGAAGTGGGATGCGGGCAAGGGTTGGTTTTTTTTGGTTTACCTTAGTGCCTTCTTCTGCTTCTCCCGGGGCCTTGTTTGCGTTGTACACGCGGGTAGGCGCAGATGGATAGCGTGGCATATTTTTTTTTTTTTTTTTAAATGGGGACCTTTTATTGTTCTGCGGCGTCTGCATTGCATGAAGCGGACAGGAAGGTTAGAGATGGAAGGGTGTGGGATATAAGTGATGGATGGTTTAGAGGGGGGATGACGGATACGAATATGCTTTGCCTTCCCTTCCGAATTGTCTTTTGGTATTGGTCTTGGGGGTGGCGAGAGGGTGTGTGTAGATTAACAAGGGGATGGATGGATGGGGAGAGGACCCGAAGGATTTTGAGTGTGCATATCGAGGATTGAGTTTTTTGCTACGATTTTCTATTGTTTATTGAGGGGTTGACGTGAGGAAAGGCCAGCCAGGCCGGTGGGAACAAAAAGGCTTGTTTTTTGCGTGCGGGTGGACGGACGGGTGAGGTCGAGGTTTAAGTTGAGTTGAGCTGACGTTTCGCTCCGCTCCGCGGTGCGGCGGTCGGTGTACCCGAGGTGCCGTGACACCGGTGCGTTGGTTCCATTTGAGAGCCTTAAAAAATATTTGTCTTTGTGTAAGGTTACCTTCTGCCGCTTGATATTTTTTTTTCTATTCTTGTTCTTATTTGTTTTTTTGGAATTGTGTTACCTTTTTTCTGTGTTGCCACAACCATGTACTTTTCGCGTGGTCGTTGGATTGTCAAGGTAGTAGGGCGTTTGTTTGTGCATGCCGCTCAGGGATTTCCTACCTTAGTGCAACCACATAATCGGAATTCCAGGCGCATGGGGGGGAAAAGGTAAAAGACAAGCGATCGCGATCGGAGAAAAAGTTGTTTGTTTAGTGTTTGTTTGGTGCGTGCTGGCTGCAGCGGTGCCGTAGTATTGGGGGCCGCGATTGAAAGAAGAAACGAGAGCGAAGGGGACAAACACAGATCGCGGTGGAGTTGGATGCAACGAGTGTCGTGTGCCTTGTTCCTCGAAGCGTCTTTGCGCGCGCACGCGCGGTAGCTACCTTAGCGGCAGCGGCAAGCGGCAAGTCAAGCGTCCTGGGTTGTGTTGTGGGTAAACCTTTTTTTTTTTTTCGTCGGTTCGTGGGAAAACCCCAGATTTTTGACGGGCGGTGCCGCGCATGTTTAGCACGTTGCTTGGTTTAGGGTAGTCCTCGTGGGTTGGCTTCTTTTTAAGAATATATTCCCATGCGAGTTGCGAGGGTCTTTGCCTCTTTAGCGTCGACTTTATCTGGTTGTTCGGGATGTTGCGTGGTAATGACTTACTCACGTACCTTGACGAACCGGCGCCAATGTACTACTGTACATACCCAAAGAAGGGGTGGGTGGGTGTGGTTTTTGGCGTGGGTTCCTTTTGGATTTTTGGCCCCCAAGGCAACGCTTCGGGTTGTGGCGGGCGTTTTGTTGGTTTTTTTTTTTTCCTGCGAGGTTGCCGTTTGGGAGACGGTGTTGTGGGTTCCCATTTTTCCATGTCAGTTTCGGTTGGCGTTGAGCGTAACGGTTCAATAGTTAGTTGTCAGAGTTGCGGGTTGCATTTGGGACTCTTCAACTTGGTAAGCTGACAGCATAACGTAATGTACTGCGTAGTAGCTGTAACAATCAACTAAGAGTGTACTTTCTCAAGTCTGAGAAGATGAGTCATCTTTTTTTTTTTTTCCGGCAATTGGTGGCGTGTTGTTTTCAATTGACAAGTGATTCATTCAATCACTGTGTGGAAACGCTTTGCATGGTTGGTTGTCAAGTTGCGCGAGACGTCTGGAAGGGTCCATTGTGTGGCGATGCTGAGGCTCGCTTATCGCTGTGGCTATCGTCGCGACGCTGCAAAACAACCTAACCTACCTACCCCTCCAGCGAGCGACGTTAGTGCCTTCAATGTTCCATGTTGCAGCGCAGGCTACCTTAGAGACTGAGGTGAGCACCCGCAATCTCAGCAGTGCATCTAGTGTGTGCTACCGATGACGTAGTCTGCAGTCCAGCGACGTCAAACCTGGAACAGGAGGGCCGCCGCCCAACGGCAACGGCGCCCGAGTTCCTCTGCGCCGCTGTGCCAGTTTGCCGTGCTGTGCTGCTGTCTTAAACAGAAACGAGAAGGGGGGTCTGGAACGAAGGAAGGCGCTGGTCCTCTGGGGAAATTGAAATTTGCCTGCGGTCAGATTTGTCTCGCATGTCCAGGAGGTGGGAGAAGGAGCAGTCTGTCCGCCGCCTGCCGCGCGCCCTCTCCTCTCGCAATCCACCGCATGACTGCAGGAAGCGACTCTGACGGCGGCGAGTGGGAGTGAGTGCCGTGCCGTGCCAGACTGGAATAAATCTTGGTTGCCTCCTCTGCAGCGTCACATTCCACGATCTTCTTTCTCGCTCCTTCCCTCCACCCTTTGAATTTTCCCTCTGCAACTCTCGTTTCTATTGTACGGCACCTTCGTTCGACAACATCTGTCGTTCGCAGCTCTGCCGCTCTTGCGGTTTTCGACTGTTAACGGCTGACTGCCTTGAACCCGCCTCGACAGCATCTCCTCCCTTGCTGGGTGTTTATTTTTTTTCCGCCTTCGCCTTCCACCTCGCGCGAGAAAAAAAGAAAATACTTCGCCGCTCAACCCTGCGCTGTTTGGAAGGTCGCAAGCAGACACGAACCTGATTTCTATCGCCCGTTTCCACCCTCGTTTCCTTCGCGCAGAACTTACCTCTACAACAAAAGCACAACTTCACTACCGACTCCAACGGATCCATCCTAATTTCCCCCTCGGATCCAATTACGCATCGCTCTGCAATATTTTTGCTACGACACGATCGATATCCAGCAGGCTTAATCGGCAGCCATTCAGCAGTTTCTCGCGTACCCCTTCGCGCCTCTTCTTGTGTCATCATTGGACGGTAGTGGGACCGGACCCAACGCCTCCAAAATGACCGCCGCCGCCTCAATCGACTCCAATGCTCGGCCCGCTCTGTTCAGACCTTCGGGCCTGCACAAGTCCGACTCCTCCGTCTCCACCACCGCACCATCCTGCAGATCCATCCGCGTCACCGGCGCTCATCCGCTCGGCAGCCTTCACGTCCATCAACCTCTCGATTCCCCCCTGTCTCAAGAAGTCGCCGCCATGAATCCCAACATCACACCCGACGACGATGAGCCGCCCCCTCTGACCGACGTTGAAAATGAGGACACCATGGACCTGGTCCCACGGGGCCACCTTCAGCATGAGCACGCACTCGGCGGCGGCGACATCGTCCTCATCATGGACTTGCCCGCCTCCTTCACCATCGGCTACGACTCAGTCTCCTTCACTGCCCGCGAGTTTTTCGGCGTCAGAGACATCCCGCCTGGCCCGCACTTCTTCTGGGTCTCAGAGACCGAGGCCAGCACCACCCGCTGCGGCTTCTGGATCGTGAGCTCGGCCACGGAGAAAATTCATGTCATGCAGTGGGACAAGTTCAACGAGGTCGTCGGCGAGCCCGCCAGCCAGGTCGAGGCCCGCTTCCAAAAGGATAACATCCGCGACGTCTACCCCAAACTAGCGCCCTACCAGTTCCGCGCCCTCAACGCCAATGTCAAGCCCGCCGCGTCCGCCTCGCAGCCGCAGTCACAGAGCCCAGAGCCCGAGTTCGCAAGTAGCACCAACATCTGGCAGCAACTTACTAATGGCATCTCCCCGAGTCTGCTCAGCAGGATCACGGCGCGCCAGGCCGGCGACTGGGCGGTGCACACCTCCGACCGCGTGAAGGGCGCACTGATGCTGCCCGCCGAAGTTGAGCTCGAGAAGAGAATTCCCAACGTCGTGGCGAGCACCGAGCTCAACTTTACCTTCAGTCAGGCCGCGAAAACGTACGACGTGGAAAGTATCGGCTCGGCGCGGACGGAGCAGGCAGTTGATGCGACTGCACACCTCCTCACGGCGGGCATCAGCGACGACGACATCGTAGGCGAGTTACAGTTCGCCTTCCTCGTCGGCATGCACCAGGGCAACGAAGCCTGCATCCAGCAGTGGTGGCACATGCTGGTGTCTCTCGTCCTCAAGGCCTACACGTTACCCCTCAAGCGCCCTGAGCTCGCTCGGTCCCTCTTACAGACTATTACTGCCCAGCTCGTGTACAACGAGCGTTATCTCGACGGCTCCGTCCTCGACTACGGCCCATCCTACGCTCGGGATTTGAGGATGGCTCTGATCGTTTACAAGCGTCGGCTCAACGAATTGCTCCTGGCGCTCAACTCACTCGCCACGCCCGAGCAGGCCCTTGTCGGCCAGGCTTTTTCGGACCTCGAAGCCTGGGTCTGGAAATTTGGCTGGGACATCCGGAGCGACTACCTCCGCAAGGGCAAGATGAGGCTCGAGGACGGTGAGGAGGTTGAGGTGGAGCTAGACGACCTTGAGGCCGAGGACGAGCGGGGCGAATTCGCGCCTGAGATGGTTGAGCTGGACGAAAGCGGAAAGCAGAAGGATCTTGTCTCGTGGGATTAGAGCTCCGGGGTCAGGAGGCGCTTGTTGGAAGCAAAGGAGAGACGTCGTCGCAAGTCCCAGGCTCAGCAGGCAGCCAAGATGCTAGCGGATGCTGAGCCAGTGCTGCCTGTTGAAGCAAAGCAGCGTCGATTCTCATCTCGGAGAACGTCAATCATTGATACATTGCGGCCTCGATCGTCGAGGAACTCAACAGTGTTGCATGTTGAGTTTTGAAGTTGGAGTGACGGGATATAAGAATGGATTTGAGTTCACACACGCGCACCATGCATGGAAAGTGGAGTTTGGACAGGCAAGGAGTTTTGTTGGATTAGGGACTTTTTTTCTGGCATTTGGCATTTCAGCATGGGAGTCGTCCTGGCCGTTGCTTTGTTGGTCGGGAGGAATTGGTGAGGGCGCGCGTGGCTCTTTGTAATGACGGGAGGATGGTGTCCCTGTGTCTTTGATAATAATCATACCTTTGCACAATGAGCTCTCGGTCTTGATGGAGGAGTGTGTGATGATGTCTGGGTAGTCTTGACCTCGCGTAAGGAGATTGGAAGACTCCTCTATAAAGCGTAAGCGCTGACTTCGTAAGTAAGAAACCAGGCAATGACGGGGTAGACAAACACGTAGAAGACGAGACAAGTTTGTGAGGCAGATCTTCCCTAGCCAACATCGACTGAGTACTGGCAGCTTGCAGGTTGTCCAGCTTCTGCTTTGGGGCCTGACAATAGCGTATTCTGCATGAATATGGGGACAACGAAGATGACGGCGGGAGACTAGAGTCCCGGGGTGTAGTGGTCTAGAGTTCAACTTGTGGCTTACATGATGCTGTGATAGGTCGATGCGCATGGATATTGTCTATCGGAGAGCTAGGGAGACAAGCATACAACTGCTCAATTGTCCAATTTTCTACGAGTATGAGAGAACTGTCGACGTTCTACATGGTAGCAGCGGCAAGGTTGAGAATTCGAGACTCGACCGTACGTTTGTGGACACGGAAAGACGGGCTTGAGATCATCATGTTCTTGTCTCAGCGGTCAATATGGATGAGATGGCTACTTGCGACAGAAGCTTCAGTTAGAAATAGGGGCGTGTCTGATATGTCCTTGTTAGTACGAGGCAGAACATCATGATTCCAGGACCTGAGTCGGCTATATATTCACCTGTCCTACGAGGTTGATAGTGATTCTCCAGAATGTGTGGCTGAGGTTGAAAACGTTTCCACCAACTTCGTGCCTCATTTCTTGGCTTACGACGAACTGCCTCCAATAGCTATTGCCCTCTTGTCTTTACTCATTATACTCCACGGATCTGACGTACACTTGGAGTCTGGTAGGGCAATACGCCGGAGACGGTGGAAAGCGGCGGCTATCTCTGTCGCTCTTCTGCTGAGCCAACGGCCCTAGTTATTGGCCTCCGGTCCTGCCACTATGTTACATCCAGACCGCCAGTGGCGGTGTCTAACTATCCATGCGGCTGCTATCTTTCGCTGCTGCCGTCGTTGGATGAGCATTTGTTTCGATTGCACGAAGAGGGTGGTGATCTCTGCGAGGCGCAACCAAGAGGGGCGGCACTTTTTACCTCCACAACAACTTCGTATTCATGCCATTGATCCCCCTCCCGTTGCGCCGGACTTTGCTTGGAACGAGCGAAGAATTGTCTGATGGAACGTTTGGAAACCAACCTCAGTCCTTCTAGAGATAGACTTACCTGGTAGAGGTCAGTGGCCTAGCGTTGCTGGCCTTTAGTGCTGCAGCGCAGCTTTATATATTCACCTCGATGCTCTGAACCAAAGAAACCGCCAAATAGTTCCCGGATGTAACGCTATGGCGTTATATCGATCGTGGTCGAGGGACTCGGCCCTCCCTCGGCATATCTGTAGTAGTTGCTCGACTGCCAGATCAAGGGCGGCTTCTAAAGCCTTCATCTAAGGGCCTTGCCCGGCCGTATAATTGCGACATTATACATGTAGGATACACATAAGAAACTGGTAGGACAGTTCCGCTTGATGGAGGATCGCTCAGGATTGACATAACCCTTTACCAAAGGTTGAATTGCGCTATGCCACGTTAGCAAATCTCACGAACAAATTCCCTGCAAAAGACCATCGTTCCCCGGCATTCTGCTAATGGCTGCAATCTGCAAGATCTCCTTTATAGGATATCCCGGCTTCAATAATACGCGGCGGTGAAGAGGCACTGATCCCTCACGACAAGAGTGCTAAGCGTGTTGACGCTGTGCTTCAATCAAGTCGCGACTTCGCGGATAAACTGCAAGATGAGCGCTTCACAGTTGCGAATCAGGATGTGACTACCAGGTTGCAGCAGGGCTGGAGGGCATGAAGGCGGATCTGCGTGGAAGTCGAGAAAGACTTGTAGCGTGAAGGTCTCGATGACCGAGGCCACAGGATGCACCCCTGGCAGACCAGATCAAGGCTTTCCAGCTGTTGGAGAATATGTTAGACATGACGGAAGCAGGACGACCTTGGAATAAACCTTCTCTTCGTTCGCGGACGGTCGAAAGGCTGGGAATCCTGGTAGATGAGCGCATAATCGGAACTAACGAAGACACAGACAACGCCAAACATACGTCTTCACAAGCAGAGCTTTGGTGGCATAACGTATCGGGGAAGCATCTTCACAGCTGAAAAAAAGACATCAACATCAAACCATTGTCAAGTACACGTCGTTGGATGATTGTCCTATTACTACCTAGCAGCATACCACCCTCACGGCGAGCTTTGCCTGGCATACAGTCATCTATCAATACTGCTCGACTTCAGAGCCAACCCAATCTTTTGCTCGTGGAAAGAGCGTCAAAAGTCACTGGACCCAACGGAGGGGGTCTCTAATGCTGTTCCTCTCTCGGCATTCTTCGTTGTGGTCGTCCTCGTTCCCTCTCTAATTTTGTTCAACCTGATCCACGTTTTGGCCATGCCTGAAGAAATGATCGCAAACAAACCCAAAGCCGATATGGGCCCAAATAAAAGAAACACTAAGGAAATGAAAAGCCTTGAAAAAGATACCGACTGCGTGGACACATGGGCGTGTCCGGGGTACCTCGAGTCTAAAATCCCCGTCTACGTGAACGCCGATTTTGCATTGGAAAGCGCAAGATGCCGCCGCATGGATAATCAATCACCTCGCCATCGGGCGAGGTCCTTACCAGCGTCGGGCGCCACCAAGGGGAGCGTTGTTGGCATTGTTGTCTGCGATAAGATCGTTAGCATAGCTGTCGAAAGTGAGGAGTAAGGTTAAACATACTTCTACCACCACCGCCACCACGTCCACGGCCCCAGCCGCCGTAGCGACCGCCACCACCACCTCCGAAGCGGGTCATCTCTGCGAGACGAGGGTCGATCTCTTGGCGCGCTTCTCTCAGCACGTTGACAAGGTCACGAGCCTGCTTGGAGTCTGCAAAGTTGTTAGCATGATGGGATCAGGATACCAGACAAGGAAGATACTGACTGTCAGTGGTGAAGAGGGTAATGGCGGTACCCTTGGCACCGGCACGACCCGTACGACCGATACGGTGGATGTAGTCCTCCGAGTTGTTGGGGTAGTCGTAGTTCAGCACGTGAGTAATGTTGCGAACATCTTATTAGAAGGGTTAGCAGACGCCTCACGGTGGGTATAGCAACGTTCCAGCATGGAACCAGACATGTTTGATAATTATATCAGGCTGTCTTTCACTCCGTCGGAGACGGGGCAGTCTGTATGCGTCAAATGCCATCCTGGAAAGTTCAGTGTACCGGGTCCTCGGGCTTGGGGAATCTTGGGGACAGCTTGATGGAATCAAGATATGCCGTATCCACGCTTGTACCATTGGCAAAAGGCAGGCACAAGAGTGGGAAAGCGAGTATAGCAAGCCAAAGGCTACACACCAGACCAAGACTCCGCTCAGAGGCAGAGAGAACCATGGAGACACGAATGCATCAGGCAAAATTGCGCAATCAAGAGAGCCCCTAGACATAAGAGTAAAGTACAGCGCAAGGCTGCTGGAAGTTGCCATGAGGGTTGGGGGGTTCTGATACTCACCAATACCACGCGACGCGACGTCGGTAGCCACCATGATAGGGCTCTTGCCTGTCTTGAACTGGTCGAGGACCCAGTCACGCTCGTTCTGCTGCTTGTCACCGTGAATAGCTGCGAGGTTGTTAGCTGTTGATCAGGCAAAGGCAAAGGGTAAGGCGTACACAGAGCAGGCCATCCGTCCTGACGAAGGAAGCGGGTGATGTCGTCAGCGACACGCTTGGTGCCGACGAAGATGAGGATCTTGTTCTCCTTGTTGTCCATGACCTTCTCCAGATGCTTGATCATGCGGTCGCGCTTCTCGCTCTCGGAAACGACCTCAACAATCTGGGTAATGCGGTGGTTGGCCGCGAGCTCCATGGAGCCGATGTTGACCTGGATGAAGTCGGTAAGGAAGTCGGAGGCAAGGGCGCGGACCTCCTTGGGCCAAGTAGCGGACCACATGAGGGTCTGACGATCAGGGCGAATCTGGCCGATAATCTTGCGAATCTGGGGCTCGAAACCCATGTCCAGCATGCGATCAGCCTCGTCGAGAACCAAGTAGGTAACACGACGCAGGTTGGTCTTGCCAGCCTCGAGCATATCAATCAGACGTCCGGGGGTGGCAATGCAGACCTCGACTCCTCTGGAGAGGTCGCGAATCTGAGGTCCCTTGGGGACACCACCGTAGACGCAGGTGTTGCGAATGCGAGAAGACTTTCCGAACTTGGAAATCTCCTGCTGAATCTGTACAGCAAGCTCACGAGTAGGAGCAAGAATGAGGACGATAGGACCATCGCCGGGAGCCAGGAGGGGCTGGGCGTTGATGTGGACGATAGCGGGCAAGCAGTAGGTGAGGGTCTTTCCGGAACCCGTCTCGGCAATACCGACGACGTCGCGACCGGACAGAGCCATGGGCCAACCCTGAGACTGAATGGCGGTAGGCGCGGGGAAGCCCTGGGCCTTGACTTCGTCCATCACGTATCTGGGGAAACCGGCCTCGTCAAAGGTCTCGACGGGCTTGGGAACATCGTTGCCGGCAATGGTCATCTGGTGCTTGCGGCGGAAAGAATCGACCTCGGCCGGGCTGCGGGTGGCAACCTCTTCGTGCTCCTTGTAGAAGGACTTCTCGAATTTCGGGAGAGAGTTAAGATCTGATCGACAATAATTAGTAAATCGTTCTATGGCATAGTGTGATGATGAATACTGACCCCATTCTTGCTGGCGAAGACCGGCGCCAAGGTTGTTCATGCGGTCACCGCCGCCGCCGCCGTAACCACCACCACCGCCACCGTAGCCGTTTCTGATGGAAAGAAAGGTCAGCAAAATGATTCTGATCACGTACTTGAGACGACGCGAAATGCCGACGTCCGCGTGCTGTGGTATTGAGGTTGCTTCAGGTTGGTTACAGGCGGTCGTCACATCGTGTTGTGTTGCGCCAAGCCCCCAGTAGCCTAGCCTCGCGAAACGACTTTGTCGGAACAAAAGGGGAGGAGAGAAATCAATCAAAACTTACCCGTTGGAGTAGCCACCGCCGCCGTAACCACCGCGATCACCTCTGTCGCCGCGATCACGACCACCGCCGTAACCGCCTCCACGACCTCCTCCGTAGCCGCCCTGGCCACCACCACCGTATCCGCCGCCGTAGGACATGTTTGTGCTAAAGAGGCAGTGAACGCGCAAAGAGCTTGTTTGTCGATGGGTTCGCGTGTGAAGCGATGTCAAATGGCAGAAAGAAAGACCGTGGATGGGAAGAGCACGCAAGTAGAGCTCTTTTCTGGACCGAACCGAAAAGAGAGTTGGTTGCGTTAGATGGGAGTTTGTGATGGGAGAGGGAGAGGGATGCAGAAGGGAAGGAAGAAAAAAAAGAGCAGGATGGATGGATGGAAGGTTTTGGGTGCGCAAGGCGTTTTGCTGGGGTAGGAATTTTTTTTCCTCGCTGCCAAAACTTTTCAGCGGCGACAGGCAGGCGCTGCCAGTAGGGACCTTGCAATTTTGCTTGCTAAGGTAAGGCAAAAGAATACGTACCTCCTACCGCCGGACTGAGACTGCCTGTCGGGGTGGATGCACCCTGCAGAACTGCTGCACGTGGGACCCGCTTCCTTCTTATCGGGATGATTAGGTAATGATGGATCTGACTCGCGATAAGGCACCTTCACGCTTTGCAACATGACCCATGACTCTCTCTCACCTGGGAGGTTTGGACGACGTATCCATTCCCTCAGAATTTGCGCGCTGTCTGCGGTTACAGCTGCTAGTGATTGGAAACCATCTGGCCTCAATTCGAGTTACATATGCCAAGCAGGGAAGCTCTTTCTTCTCCGAATGTTTGGCGTCCGTAATGCTGCGGCATGCACACCCGAGCTGGGCTGTCAAGGAAAGAGAATATGCGGTATTCCATCGGACGACACATGCTGAAGAGCACAACGCTGCTTGGCTTTCTGGCCCGAGTCCCAGCTGGCCCGCCTGGTCTACCTTCTTTTCTAGCAGGGCGCAGTGTATGAGGTCGTTTGAGGCTGCGAATGACGCCAGCCGGACCTCGGTGTCCTGCAAATCAATACAAGGCGTTTGAACAATGCCATCGGAGAAATTCTTGCCGACGTTTTGAATTCTGGTCTAGTCTTTGTTGAACAGCACCTCTTCTTGTGTACTCTATGCAATTCACTGACCAACCCATCCGGGTTATCGTAGCTTATCATCGGTAAGGGAACATTTCCCAGAAGCCGATTTCCATCTGTTCGTGGATCAGCTACGGGCCGAAAGCCTCATCTTCTGCAGGGCTTACCTTGGTTCCGTGAATAAATATCTTGACCAGACGTTCTATGCTGGAAGGACTTTGCAAAACGGCGTGTCTCTCAATCAACTCAGAGCCTGTCTTCACGGCCTGGACGTAGTCATCGGCCACATAGTTCTCGATCCACTTCCAGTACGTGTTATCGTCCCGTTTCGTTTTGACATCGCCGTGTAGCTGTTTAGCCACGG
Organism: Colletotrichum horii; assembly: GCA_027406005.1. Taxonomy (NCBI): domain Eukaryota; kingdom Fungi; phylum Ascomycota; class Sordariomycetes; order Glomerellales; family Glomerellaceae; genus Colletotrichum; species Colletotrichum horii. Next base: position 854,919 of record JANVYB010000001.1, on the reverse strand, counting down.
CACCGTAGCCCAATAGGCAAGGAGCCAATGCCATCTGTAGGGCGATCCAGTCCTCGCTTTGTCCGACATCCAGGACGTAGCGGGTGTACGCTGTACATGCTTGATGCTCTTCGGTGGCCTCAATTTCAGGCACTGTGATTCCGAAGCCCTTGCAGTAATCGATGTGTAAGGACATCTCGCGGGCGATATGGCTGACAATGGTGGCACCTGCTGAGATATCCACGATGTTCTTTGCTTTATAAGATGCCAAAGCGTTGGCCCTGGCGAAATGGACCTATCATCAAGTCAGAAAATATCCAAAGATGAGGGGAATCCAATACAAACCAGATAGAGGTAATCCTGGATAAGATATTTCTTGAACGATTCCAAAGGCAGCGTCCCATCACCCATAGCCATGACGAAGGGATGGTATACAAACTCTGACCATACATCCTTCACATCAGGCCTCGCCAGCATGTACTCGATGAACCGTCCCCTAGACACTGTCAGCTAAAATCACGACCGAGACGAAAGAGGCAACCCACGGCGCAAAAGGAAGAGTCTGAATGGAGTGAAAGTGATTCAAAGGCCCATGCCCCTTTCCGAACCCAGGCGCCGTCCGAATCGCAGCCTCGATATACCTTACCCCCGCCCTCGCAGCTTCAGGCACACTCAATCCCTTCGCAAGACCCGACGCTATAGCAGCTGCAAACCATCAGTACCACTTCTCAGACGACACCTCAAGAGGAAAACTCACATGCAAGCGAACAGCCCGTCCCATGCGTGTCTTTCGACGACTGATACGGACTCTCGATCCTGACGAAGCCTTCCTCGCCATACAACACATCCACAACAACCTTTTTCTCTTCTTCCGTCTTCGCAACGGTGAAGTCCGCCTTGAACGGCGCATGTCCGCCCTTAACCAGCACCCACTCGGGTCCAAGGTCTTTCACCTTTCTTGCCATCTCCTCCAGATCCGCCACGGAAGCAACCTCGACGCCCTCGTGCCCAGCATCCTGCAACAGCAACTTGGCCTCGGGGATGTTCGGCGTAAGAACCGTCGTAATCTTCAGCAACCCCTCAAGCAGCTCAGCAACGGCGTCTCTCGGGAGAAGCTCCGCGCCGCTGGTCGCAATCATGACGGGATCAACAACAACCTTCGGCACCCGATGCCTCTTCAGAGCCTCGACGACGGTCCCAATCGTAGCAGGCGACGCCAGCATACCTGCAATTCCGCCCTCGTCAGCCAATGCAGTTCCATGAGAAAGGAGCCACAGATACAGAAAAGCGAAGGGTGGAAAGGCGCAACTTGCCGGTCTTGACAACATCGACGCCGATGTCGTTCACGCAGGCATCAATCTGCTTGACCAAGAAGTCCTGCGGCACATGATGAATGTCGTGCACTCCCGTGGTGTCCTGCGCAGTGAGTGCGGTCGTGGCCGTCATGGCATAACACCCATGAGCCGCAATGACCTTCTGGTCTGCCTCTAGCCCGCTGCGAGGCAAAAAGAGTATCGCGTCAGTGAGTTGTCCTTCATGAAAGGCAAAAAAAGAGTATTACTCACGCTCCACCGGAGCTGTCCGAGCCGGCGATGACCAGTACTCGCCCAGAAACCATTCTTGCTTAGCCTCGAAAACCGACAGTGAAAATCCAGGGGAAGTCCGATGTTGTGGTTGAGGGCCGCTACGGCAGGCGATGTCACTTGAAGCTCCGAAGCAGGCACCCGCCCGAGTCGGTTGGCGTCGGAGGCCGTGGTGGTTCGTAGATGTCACTCAAGGTGGGGGCGGGGCAGTCACCAAGTTTTCATGAGGTAAGGTACTTCAGAGCACGCTGTCTCTTCCCGCCCCCCTATCAATCACTTGCGCCTCCCCACGATACTTTGGATATTAAACAAGTCCTCGATGTCATGTGCACAAATTAATGAGATAAGTGAACCAGTGACTTTTGAATTGCCTTCCTGCCGACACCCTACTCCCCGGGAATCGATACGCAGATGGCCGCCCGACTCCATCCTATCCATTGCTCGCTCCCAAATGGACATTTCGTGACTTCTCTTCTCAGAGAGCTTCTCTGTGCTTGGCCTGAATCTCGGCCAAATTGATCGACGTATCCATCCCCCAAGATCCCGAGATATAGTACAAAAAAAACCAATAGCAACAAAACGCCTCATCATGGGTGCCACCAACGCATCTTGAAATCCGCCTCATTCCTCTCCATATGCGAAGTAATCCGTGAAACTGTGCGGCTCTATAGTACAACGACGTAGCTTCACGTCGTCTCCGCAAAGTCATCGGTCTGATCCGAACTCAGACTGTCCGATCGCTCTGCCCGCGGCTGAGGGTTGTCCTTCTCCAACTCGGACGGGTCCGAAATGCTCCTCTGCCTCTCTGTGCGGTTCTCATCCCCAGATGAAGACTCGATTTCTTCTTCTGCTTCTTCATCCTCGTCGTCATCATCGCCGCTGTCGCTGTCCTCGTCGAACACGATTCTTCGGAGAACACTCTTGTCGAACATTTCTATCACCATCCGCCTGATTGGTAGGCGATAGTGATTGTATTCAAGCATCGTCATGATCCGCTTGAACATCTTTGGTGATCTAAAGCCCGCCACCTTGTGCTGCCGGATCTGCATAAGCTCGCCCATAGCGCGCTTGTAGAGAACCATGTTGCCGAGGTCAACAACCAAGTCGAGGATTCGCTGATTCGTGGCAACCTCGTCGGTGAAGGCTGGTAATTCCTCCTTCTCCAGGGGTGGGCGAGCTTCGGTGGGAGGCGGTGGAATCAAGTAAGTCTTCTGCGTATTGGGCAGCGCGATCTTGGACGCAATGGCGTGTTTCCAAGGCTTGAAAGAGAAGAACTTGGTCAGGTCGTTCGGGATGCAGAAGCCCAACGATTCCCCCCTAGGTGACAAGTTGGAGTCCCACCCGCATTCCGAGAGAATCTCTAGACCGTGCGCCGATCTGGAGATCAGTCCCAACACGAAGAAGGCTGTGCCTCGCAAGCTCATTACCTCGTGCTCTTCGGCGATTTTGACGATGTCCTCCACGACATCGCAAGACTCAATGAAGGGGGCCCCCAGCTCCATTGAGCCTACATTGCCAACAGCCCACATAGATGCTTTGACTTTGAGCATGAGCTCAGGGTCCTCCGACTGCATACCGTATTCCTTGATAGTGCTGGCAAACTCTGCAAAATGCCCCTTATCACTCAGGAGTTTGCAGCCCTCTTGTGTGCGTGCAAGCTCGCGGTAGAAATGTGGCGGAATGTGGTTCTCTGGCTCGGCTTCGGCTTGAGCTTCGTCCACCAAGTTCATCCGGTTTTGATGTTCTTCCGGGTTCTCGAGGAACGCCTTCGCCAAGCTGGTCTCAATAACACCAACGTACGAGTCGTTCCGCCCCAGGAACCAATCGTCCATCTCGTTGCTGATATAGTCAACACCGTCGAGGTAGTGGTAGCCGATCGAAGAGGACAAGAACCGAAGGAGGAGAGGGGCGCCGATTTCTCCAAGATGGTCCATCGTTGGACGACATTGGACGACGTACTCCAAATATGCCTTCTTATTGCACGCCTTCTCGAGGATCTTAACCGCCGTCCGGCAGACCTCTACCTCGGGATCATATAGCTGGTCGACCAATTTCTCTATCGCCCACTTCCAATCCACCTTGCCATGAGAAGGCTGCGACGCATCAAAAGGTCGAGTGGCGTATTTCCGCAGGACATTTGTAGCAATGATTCGAATCTCTCTTGTCCCGGACGTAAGTGCCTGTTCAATTAGCACTCGAGGGTGGCCTGGGACGCTATAGTCGAAGTTGGCGAGAAGAAGTTTGATCAGATCGGGACGCTGCTTGTGTCCAAGGATGTGATACATCATGTTGAACATTCTCCATCGCTGAAGAAGTTCTAAGCCTTTAGGATCGCCGCTAAGGACCCCCAACATTGGGAAGTAGCCGGCACAAAGAGTGCTCTGCAGGCGACCGGGCGAGAACATCGGGTCGGTAGAAGTGAGTCCACTGCTCTGTATTGTGCGTTAGTCTTTGTCTGGATGACGCGATTGCCGTAGAACTCACTGGATCACACTGAGCGAGGCACTCCGCTATTTGTCTCAGTAGCTTATGATCTTGCAGGTAGTCGACACCTTCCGGTGATTGCAGCAAGGTGTGCATCAACGCACAACCAACTCTGACGTACTTCTGGGTGTTCTTGTTGGTCGACAGGTCTGAGAACCGGTGCTTAAACGGCCTGTAGAAACTCATGATCCGGTTCATGAACTTGGAAACCCTGTTGACTTCATCCAGCCGTTTTCCGTCTTGAAGCGGCCCATCGATGATTCGGGAGATGACATCCCAGTTCCACTTCATGTAATTTGAGCTGTTCAAGACGTTGGACTCGACTAGCAATTGCCGGATTGCGCCCTCTTGAACCACAACTCCTGCGTTGCCTTTGCGGTGCATGTCTGCGAGGTTTCCCATACTGTCACTCGAGGGCAGAGTGCCGGCGGTAGCGGATGACGAGGAGCTCCTGTACAACGTCTTGCTCACAGAACTTATCTGGTACACTATACCTGACGCAACGAATCTGTTGTCATCCTTGAATTGGGTGGCAGCAGCAAAGAGGTCGGGAAGTAATGGTAAGTCATTGCTCCAAGAGGCGGGAAGCAGTCTGCTGGACAACTTGAGTACCTCACCGATGAGAAGGCAAGTTTTTCTCGTCAAAGCCGGCTCGCTCGTTCTGGCGACTTGAAGCAGATTTTCCAACAAACCAGCTTTGACAAATGTCGCCAGGAGCAGGGCTGTATAATGATCCATGAAGTTCTGCTCCCCGCCGTCATCTTCATGAGGCATGCTGATAGCCAGTGGTGCTTGCTGATTGGGCAATGATTTGAGGCTTGCCACTCGTCCGTATGTCGTCAACCTACGGCCGGCAAGGAACGAGGAGGCCCATGAGGGAGATTTGATCCGAAGTAGCAGGTAGATGAGGTCAATGACCGTCTCTCGGATGGCTGCCTGTGGGAGTACCATGCTGGTGAGCAACGATTTGATGGCTCGGGAGTCATGCATGGTCAGCATCATGAGACCTGGCCAGCTCTTCAAGATTTTGGTGATGGCCTTGGAGTTTTGCTTCAGCAGGCTCTCATTGGCAAGAATTATGTCTGTAAACGCCGTGAAGAGAACCTCCAGATCATAACCGGAGCGCAAGTAAATCCTCTTCTGTGGGTTGTCCAGAATCTGCATGTAAGAGGCAGTGAGGGTTTCTGGTGACTTGTATGTGCCCTCGATGAGCGCCTCTGAAAGTGGCGACAGACCTCCAGAGGCCACAGCCAATGCGGGATCGCGGAGCATGATTTCGGCCAGGGTTTCCAGGCAGATCGACCTTAGGCGGTCCTCAGCTTGCTCTGCAACGGCTGCAACGGTGCGTACGACCGCCCTCGAAATCTCCTTAACGCCGTCTTTGACATCCAAAAAGGCTCGGACAAACTTGAGTGCTTGCTCGCGCTCTAAATCAGCTTTTCGATCCTTGATCAAAGAGCTATACAAGAGTTAGCTGCGTATCCTTGTGAAAGAGGGGTGATGAAATAACTCACGTCACGACGATTATATCAGTGTTTAAGCTGCGAATCTTCCTCAAAGATGACACATCTGATATGGCGTATCGAATCATCCTGTAACCGGCTGCTACCACTTCCCTGGCCTCGCTGAGAAGCATGACTTGCATTCGTAGACCAAAAACAGACCAGACTAGGTCGTACTTGAGAGTCGGATGCCTTCTGAAGAGATCTACAAGGCTATTGCCGCGGCTGACGTAGTATTCAGGAGGCATACCCTCCTGCTCCAGCGCCTGAAGCAGCTCAGCCAAGAGGAAAGTCGGAGACTGCTCAGCCACGTCCTCAACGTCAGACCCTGCACCGCTGCGGGAAGCACTGGGGGGCGATCGCAAGCCGTTATTGAGCGGAAAGAAGCCGTCGGTTCTTTGCCTCGTAGGCGTAGTGGGCGTTGTTTTCAATCTCTGGGCGTCGGCAATCTTCTGTCGTAAGAGCTGGATACGCGAGTTGGATGCCTTGAGCTCGGCCTCAACTTTGGCCCTCTGCTCTTTCGTCTGCTTGGCTTTCTTAGCGTTCAGGGCCTCGAGCATGTTCTCGCTACCATCCTTAATCTTCATTTCGCGGTTCAGCTGTTCCCGGAGATTGGCGAGGGCCTGCTCGGCAGCAGAGATGCCGTCGACCTCGTCGACCTTGTCCATGGCGTAGATGTCGCCTCGAGAGCCGGAGCGCGAGGGCATCATCTGGCTGCGCAGCTCGGAGCTGAAGCTTCCTGGGGCGATGGAGGGGTTGAAGGAAGAGCCTCGCGGGGCGAAACTGACGCCCGAGGCGCCCAGGCTTCTTGGGCCATTTGTAGAGCTGAGGGGCGGCTGTAGACCACTGCTGCTAGGTTCGCGCTCGAAACTGGGCCTGGGATTGAGTGTGTTGACGCTGGGAGTGGACGACTGAGGCGACAATGCCTTTTGGGACTGGGTTGCGGATGCGCCCAGCATGGCGGGTATACCTCTCTATGATACCACCTTTTTCCGGGGCCGCTCCCAAAGTCCTTGCATTCGGGCAACTGTTATTGCGAAAAGTCTAAGAGATTGTTGTAGAAGTCCAAGACTGGGGGTATATTGATCGATTGGGTTCGCGCGACAGGATTGGGACTTCCGCCGATCGGGGTGGGTTTCGCAATAGGAGGATGGAGTTTCAATCGTGGGTCGGGGAGATGCGACGTTGGACCGGTCGTGGGAAAGCAGTTGATGGAAGAAGGCTCAGGCTTGGATTCTGGGAGGTTGTGATTCGGGTCGCGAGAGGTTGGGCAGGCGTGTGAATTCGGTCGGCAGCTTGCAGAAGCCAATACAAAGGCAGGTTGGCGGTGCTGGTGGAGATGCGATGGAGTTCAAAGCTGAGTACGGGATATGCGCAAAGGGGTGCCGGTCGGCGGGCAGTATCCGGGCGGGTTCTCGACGTCGGACCGTCTCACGGGAAGAGATGGTAGCTCGTTCGATCGGTAAGTTGTTCGAGTTCCAAGTTCGTGTCGAGATGGGGTAGGTGGTGGTGGTGGTGAAAGTAGTCGTTGTGGTGGTGTTCACTGGGGCGTTGCGTTGCGTTGTGCCACACCTATGCCACGGACATTCCAACCTCTGTGCTGTGTGCAGCCTGTCATCCACAGCCTGGTGCCGACTATGGGAGTGGGGGAGCCACTTGTGCCGCCGCACCGTTGCGCTGCTTTGGTGGTTCAAGGGGGGAGGGGAGGTAAGGTAGTTGTCGAAGTGGTGCTGTGTCACAACGTCAGGTCTGTTCCAGTTCGACTCGGGCCAGCTACCTTAGGGAGGTGCAGCACACCTCAGCGCGTCGGTCAGGCCAGTCAGTGCTACGGCAGCACCCCCGGCTGACCAGTAGTGGAGAGCACTGAAGTGGTCCAGGGCGTGCCCGAGGTGCGCTCAGCTATCGACTGCCTTACCTAAGGCCAGCCAAAATCGAATGGAAGGTACGACTTGAGAGGTACCTACCTGATACATCAAAGATCTGACCGAGATGCAGCAAGGCCAAACTACACCGCTCACCTTGCAAGACGAGATACCCTCATGTCTACATTCACAGTGCCCTTGCCGTGCGATCTGAAGACCCATCCACCATCTATGTCTGCCGTCCCGTCAACGACATGGTGGCACACGATTCGACCGTATTTCCATCGCAACACATCACCAGCAGCACATGGGATCGGAACGGCAGTCTAGAACGGCCGTTGATCCGAACAACGAAAAAGCCAAAGATGACAACCAGCTCGCCTCTGGTTAACTCGGTGCCATTGGCATAAAGCGCATAGCAACACACTGCCAGAGATCCGGATAGAGCCACTAGGAGACCAGACACGTCTTGGCACCAGACTGCCAACTGCTCCCACAAGACGAGACCTTCTTCATGCTCGCAACTATGCACCACGGACCGCGAACCATGGACCATCCTACTTTATCCTCCCGAGGAAAGCCCTTGCCGTCTGAAGCTGCTCGTGCCACAGCGCAGACTGTCACTGCCAATGCTGAAACGCGGCCGGCTCCCTTCCACAAGTCGTTCGATGCCCTCGGAGACGTCCATCTGTGCGTGCGATAAGGCTCCCCGCCGCTGAGCGCGAGCGATCGGGTGCTACTAGCGTGAAAAGCGTGAACAGAATTATTTCTGTCAGGATCATGAACCGGCTTTTGATCTTCGGCCCTTCGGCCTCATACTTACCCACACACCACCGAAGAAGCGGGGGTACCGGATCCTATCGGTCGTCACGTCGCCTCACTTGGCCTCCTTCTCACCTCAGGTTCGGGGAGGGGCGGCAGATGGTCGGCCGGGCCCTTGGGATTGCTGAGGAGGACCTGCATGATGATGTGGGGTCCAGTGAGCCTCTAGGAGAGTTGTTGCACTACGCGGTGCATGCAAACATTCAGTGTGATTCTAATTGAGCAACGGCGCAAACTCTTCCCCTACTGGGTGCGCCTTTCCATTGGACGGAGTATCCAAGTGAACTTTGCCAGACTCGGATACATGTCTCCATGATGTTGTGGTAAGGTGGTGCTTGAGCCAGTGATCACCAGCGTGGGAGTAACAATTACACGAAAGATGAACCAACAGACCCCGAGTCCCGTGTCAATATCCTCAATGCGGACCCTGCAGAAACCCTACACTAGTCCATCATTGACCGAAAGGCGTTTGCTTTTTCATTTCAGAGGTAGACACATTACCCAGCGTTCCCCGCCGTCCCGCCTGGCGCAGAGAGCCGTAGTCAAGCTCCCACTGAAGCGGCTGAGTGCGGCGGGCTGCCCCCAAGGGACATCGGCGGGCTCCGGGGGCTCCACTCCACGCCAATGAGACCATCTTACCCCACGGCTGCCGGGCCCTATCAAGCAAACCGGGTCAGCTCGGCCAGGCTCATTGGGTCCCCTGATGGCGTCCCGCGGACCAGGGCAAAAAACGTGCCGACTCAAGACGCGACTACGCTATCTATCTCCGGGGTCTGGTCTGGCAGCTTTGTGTGTTCTGGGTGACGTTCAACGAGGCTAAGGTGAGCTTGAGAGGCAAGCGAGAGGCAAGCAAAGAGCTCTCAACCTTGCCGTCTTAATATATAAACACTTATCGGGCCCCTCGACGACTATCTCCTCTCCCTCTAGTCTGTCCTCCGTGCCACCTCATCTCATCCCCAACCTCAACAACCACCCCTCTCACATTCAAGTCATCACATCTTGCTTTCAGTCCCTTCCAACAGCGGTCCTTATCTCTCATCTATCTCATATTCCGTGATAAGTCTCATACCACCTCTCCCTGTGATACCCTCTCCCGAACCAACAACAACAACCGCCAACATGCCCGTTCTCGCCTCCGCCCGCTACGGCAAGGACAATGTCCGCGTCTACAAGGTCGAGCGCCACGGCGACTCCCAGACCGTCACCGAGATGACCGTCTGCTGCCTGCTCGAGGGCGAGATCGAGACCTCCTACACCGTCGCCGACAACAGCGTTGTCGTCGCCACCGACTCCATCAAGAACACAATCTACATCAAGGCCAAGGAGAACCCCATCAACCCGCCCGAGCTCTACGCCTCCATCCTCGGCACCCACTTCCTCGACACCTACAAGCACATCCACGCCGCCAACATCAAGATCGTCCAGCACCGCTGGACCCGCATGACCGTCGACGGCAAGCCGCACCCGCACTCCTTCTTCCGTGACGGCGAGGAGACCCGCAACGTCGAGGCCCGCATCTCCCGCAAGGACGGCATCGCCCTCACCTCCGCCATCCAGAAGCTCACCGTCCTCAAGAGCACCGGCTCCGCCTTCCACGGCTTCGTCCGCGACGAGTACACCACCCTCCCCGAGACCTGGGACCGCATCCTCTCCACCGACGTCGACGCCCAGTGGTCCTGGAAGTTCCCCGACGTCGCCGCCGTCAGGGCCGCCGTCCCCAAGTTCGACCCGGCCTGGCAGGCCGCCCGCGACATCACCATGAAGACCTTCGCCGAGGACGAGAGCGCCAGCGTGCAGAACACAATGTACAAGATGTGCGAGCAGATCCTCGCCGCCGTGCCAGAGGTCCTCACCGTCACGTACACGCTCCCCAACAAGCACTACTTTGAGATCGACCTCAGCTGGCACAACGGCCTGAAGAACACGGGCAAGGACGCCGAGGTGTACGCGCCGCAGTCCGGCCCGAACGGTCTCATCAGGTGCGAGGTCGCGCGCTCTGCCAAGAACGAGACGGCCAAGTTGTAAGGGTTGGGGCGCTATTGAGAGGGAATGAGACGGAGAGGTTGGAAGCCTGCACTGCATTTATCCCGGCGTCTATGCATTTTCTTCCCGCATCTGGCTGGGTTTTTTTACTGTAATAACGAGCAATGACTTAGAGCAATGATATCAAGTGCTAAATTGCAACGACTCGCGGTTCAAATGAGTGATGTACAGATTATTGTGAGTTCGTGTGTAACAACACAACGCCGAATTTCCGGACCTCATCTCATAGCAAAGCAGATGAGAGATACACATCTTGACATTAGAGCTAGTCACGGTCATCACATCATCCTCATGAGCAGAACAACGTAAACCTCCCACAACTGAAGGCAGTGGTGAATGAATCTGTTTTCGGGTGAACTCACAATATAATAATCGGACGGCCCTCATAGCTTTAAGATGGCGCCCCTGTCAGATCTGATCAGAAGCCTGCCCTTCTTCAGATGTTGATCACCGAGCTTAAGTACATATTTTTCTCATCGCTCGATTTATGTATGTGCAGGCAACATCATGAGCAGAGCAGCATGGCATGGCATATGAGCGGTCACTCAGCGTGACCTCACTACGGGTAGGACATATCGTTTCCCATCCCTATTTCAAAGCACCTAAAAGAAATGGACAAATAACATGCTAGCAGAAATATTAATCATTTCTCAATTGAACTCATACACGCACTCTGAGCCCGACGTCTTCCAGCACTTCACGATACTCCATGGGTTGGATACAAGAAAGGGTTAAAGGGCAAGACGTGACCACTTTCTAGAATGGAAGAGGCTGAGTATGTGGCAAAGAGTAAATTAAAACTCGGGCAAGAGAAACAGGCTGGGTCTTGAGCTACTACAGCCCTCTCCCTCTTCCCATGTCTACATCAAGATCTCAGCAGATCTTCGCTGCCGCTTATACCAGGCATACCAAACATCATCCTTTTTTTTTGTCCAAAGTAGCAACCGTCCAAATTCACACAAGTCCATTGACAACAACGCAGTTCCATGAGACTCATTAGACTTCAATTGAGATGCCCATATTCATACAGAATATACACGCCATGCGGCTAAACCCCTTCCACACACTTCCCTCCCCCCATCGTCTTATATCCTCTTCGAGTCAGCCTCCCGAATAGCCTTGACCTGCTCCTCCCACCCCGTCTGGCCCACAGGCACGTCCCCGAACCGGATCACGTTCTGCTTGTACGGGTGCGCCCCGCCCTCGAACGCCTTGAGCCTCGCCAGCCTCTTGTCCCGCAGCCGGTTCTTGGGCAGCATGCCGCTGACCGCCTTGCGCAGCACCTCCGCGCCGCCGTGCTTCTCCATCAGCACGTCCATCGTCACCTGCCGCAGCGAGCCTGGCCGCGTGTTGTGCCGGTAGTACGTCTTCTGCCACTTCTTGCGCCCCGTCACGTGCAGCGCCGCGCAGTCCGTCACCACCACGTAGTCGCCGCAGTCCGTCGACGGGTCCCACGTCGGCTTGTGCTTGCCCATCAGCAGCGTCGCGATGCGGGACGCCAGGCGGCCCAGGGAGGGCGGCGTCACGCCCGGCTGCGTCGAGAGCGTCTCGTGCGGGGCCGCGGCCGAGATCTGGTGCCATACTCTTGAGTAAGAGAGGCGAGTCTGTCATCCACGCGGGAGAATGGTCAGCGGTCTGGCGTTTTTTGCTGGGGGAGGAGCAATTGGTGACGGGGTGGAATAGGACTTACGAGGCCGAGGGTTTGCGACATCTTGAGAACCTCTTAGGCCAGCCGCCTCAGCTGGGTTTCCGTCCTGCCGCTTGTTTGATGAATTTTCCGCCCCAATGGATTCAGGGACAGTCGATCGGCAGCGGGCCAGCAGTCGCGCTCCGAATTTCGTCTTGGGTTGTACGCTGTGGTCGTTTGCGCTGCCCGTTGGATATCGATACCTTCAATTCGCATGACCTGAGCTCTCCCAAAATTTTGGAGACACGGGCGCACGTGATTGTACCCGTGATCTTATCCGATAAGCACTTATCGATCTGGATCCCACCCATCGGCAGCTGCGTCGACCGAGCGCCGAACAACCCCCGATTACGAAATGTCACAGTTGAGGGGCACCAGATGGCCCGGGCGTCATGGCGGGGCATCTTTGAGCTCTTCACAGCGAGCCGTAATCGCTCTGCTGTTGCGCCTGCTGCTCCGAAGCTGCTGAGGGGCTCGCCGGTAAGGCGATTTCTCAGCAAAGGCACCACTGTCGGATCCCACGATACAGGTATTAAAAGGCGCGTATCCGGTTCTCCCATTGGGCGGGCACGCTACCTTGGAAGGGGATAGAAGCAGAACCTCGCAAAACCTCCATCACCACCATATACAGCCAATCTTCCTTTCAGTGAATACAAGAGCTGCTGTGCTTTTGGAAGACACCGTTAAAATCCCGACTGTTGGTCATCCATAACCACTACATACAATTGCCAGCAGGGCAGAGCATGCTGTACTGCCTTCCCGACTTCCTCCACAACTACCGCTCTCTGCTACGAAGCCCGCACCAGCCAAGCGCAAGACCGACGAGACCCTTCACGATGACCGTCTCATATCCTTTTCAGGTTCGTCTATCCTTTCCCCTTTGCCCCCCCTCTCCGCTCGCCCGCCCGCAGCACCAAATATACCGTCCTCTCCTCAACTCGTCCTGTGTCCAGACAACGTGAGAGAAGAAAAAGAAAAAAAGACCAGCATGCTTTATGCCAAGCCGACGTGCAAAGACGGCAGCGAGACGGACTTTGACATCTTCCCTTCTTCACCTCGCACACTCTCCCCCGAGTCTACTTCTTCTCCATCTACTACCCACCAGACGTTGTTCGTTGTTGGCCGCTCCTTACTAAAGGGATTGCTAATGAAACGCGACACTAGACCGTTTTTGCGGTGCCCATGACATGTGACAGCTGCGTCAAGGACGTTTCAGACTCGTTGTACAAGCTGGGGGGCATCACCAAGGTCGAGGCCGATCTCAAGGACCAATTACTCTCCGTCGAGGGCACAGGTACGCTCCCTTCTGCTGCAAACTCTCAAGCCGAAATGTTGCGGGCTTAGAGGTTGGGCCAAAATTCTGTCCCACCACCAATCTTCCCTTTCCCCACGGGCGGACTCCCATACGATCTTTTGCCCGCCGGTCACCTTTCCCCCAAGTACCTGCGTCGCACCGCAACATCAAACGCTTCGTGAAAGTACTCTCTCTCGTCACGATGCTGGGGGGAGGTGGGCTTTTGCGGGCGGTAGTAGGGTAAAGCTATGCTTTGAGGCTTTCAAGGCTTAAGTCTGTTTTGGCTTGGGGGAATGCCTCTTACCATTCAGCCCGATAGAGTCAAGATTGGCGTCTCGTTGACAATCGTTACTAACCCCTTGGCAACGTTTTGTAGCCGCACCATCCGCCATCGTTGACGCCATCCAAGCCACAGGGAGGGACGCTATCCTGCGAGGTTCGGGAGTATCAAACAGTAGGTTGAACCAGGTCTCTCTTTTCTTCTCCGTCACTCCCATACAACCCTGGGCAAGAAATCTTCTGCCTATCCCGCGCTGGCTTTTGGCGTTGCCCAAGTACACATTCTGCATTTCCTGTACCCCTTGGCGAATATTAAGTTGTTTCTTGATACCACCCATCCCGTCTTGTAGATACCGCCGCACCGGCATTGGCATCGGCAGATGGGTCTTTACTCTTAAACTTGCTCATCTTCACATCTTGACACACCAGCGCAAAGGCTGACTCACCAATTAGGCGCTGCTGTCAGCATTCTCGAGTCTTTTCATCAGGCAGATGGCAATGGCGCTGCATCAAAGTGGGATGAGGAGCGAACCCGAGATGTCAGGGGACTGGCTAGAATGGTGCAGGTGTCTCCCACCACCACCCTGATTGACTTGACTCTTCGCGGCGTAGCCCCCGGCTCCTACCGAGCAACAATCCGTGAGTACGGTAACTTGGAGGCGGGCGCCTCGTCGACGGGCCCTGTCTGGTCGGGAGGCAGCGAGGGCGCCGCTGCCAAGGGATTTTTGGGCACCTTTGAAGTCGGCAAGGATGGAAGAGGCAGCGCCTACCTCGACAAGCCCTTCCAGATCTGGGAAATCATTGGCCACGCTATGGTCGTCTCGAGACAGGATGAGTCTGCGGGGATCCTGAAGAATGACCCAGACACGGTCGTCGGCGTGATTGCCAGGAGTGCAGGCGTGTGGGACAATGATAAGACAGTCTGCTCATGCACGGGCAAGACGCTGTGGGAGGAGAGAAAGGACGAGGTCCAGAAGGGCATGTTGTAGGTGCCACGTTGAATGCCCGTGGGAACCGCTCGAATGATGTATGAGATGGATCACGAGAATGAACAACAGATTTTCCAGTTGTTTGGCGCTCGGTTGAACAAGCCGAATGAGCTCGAGTAGATCACCAGTGGCAGCACGTGGGGATGGTAGCTGCAGTAAACATCATCGTACGACTTTTGCGATGAACGTTGACGTCGACCAACGCTACCGGGTCAAATAAGGTCGGCAGCCAAGGCTTCCCATGAGACTGACAAGCCAGACAGCAGGGGTCCTCGGGCTTGTGGTGTGAGAAATGCAAAGAACCACACCACAGGTGGAGTCGACGTTGAGGCTGAGTTGCTCAAGACCTTGGCATCTTGTCACTCGTTCGGGACAGCATAAGGTAAGGTTCGAGCGACCATCGGGCTTGGATGATTCGCGGCTACCGTGTCTCTGGCTTACTGGCCCTGAGGCAGCGTCACAGGGTGATGGAGTCTGGGGTTTCGGTAAGGTTGTTGGCACCGTCCATTCTCCCTGGCCCATCGAGTTAACCTTGATATGTGCCAAGCTTTGCAAGGCCTGTCTCAGCCAGAATTTTTCTGCCGAGTTCTTGATTGTCTCCGTGCTGTGGGGCGGGCGGGGGAGGATAGGGCAGCCCCGTCGTAAATCTTTGGCCCAGGCTGAAGGGGATGCTGTTAAGGCCTGCGAAGAGGCCCGGGTTAGGGCAGGCAGGCAGTCAGGCAGAGGAGGCGTGGCTCCAGCATCGGCTTGATGCAGATCATGTTAGGAGAAACACTGATGACGGTTCCGGGAGATTCCCCCCACCGATCGAAGACCGGAAGGAGGCGGAGCGCGAGTGACAGGTTGTAGATGAGACGAATACGCGTGTGTGGTTGAACAGGGACCACAGGCGCTACCTTAATTCTCTGGATCGCAAGGGGGTCGAGGCGGGCCTGCCGTTAAAAGACCCACCGAGGGAGGAGTGAACACAGATGGGCGATGCGGGAGTGGCTGATACTGGTGGGCGAGGGCGAGGGCGAGGCGAGGGCGTGGAGGTGGACGTGGAAGTGGACGACATACGTACGTGTAAAGGGGTTAGAGAGTGGAGAGGTTGGCCAGGTTTGAAACCAAGACTCGATATCGGATGCGGGATGAGGTGGCCTGGGAGCGCAGGTTAGCTAAGGCAGTCAACATGAGGTAATGCGGTGCATTTTTGGTAAAGGAGGGTGTTCGTTGACGGCATGTCAAGGCATCGTTGACAGAACCCTAAGGATCATGGTGGCACTGAGGCGCCATTGCGCAGAACTGAATCGAGGGCTGCGATGTAAACTTGTTTGACTTGAACGATTCAAGAAACAGTATTTGGGTTGCAGCTGATTCAAGGAAGGCAATCGTTTGGTTTGGGGATCTGAGGATCCGGCCGGTGGCCCCGTTGGTGATTTGCAATGCGAGCAACGGACCGTCGACTTCGGCTCAGTTCGCATTGAGCGCGCACAGCGACGAGATCGCCGCGTCACGGGTGTATTCATCCGTTCGAAGGGATGCCCAGACTTGTGGCATTTGAACGGAAAAAGGAGTCATAGAGAACACCAACAGCTGAGGAGCACCTCGGAGCGGAGCGCCGTGGTGCTGACTGACTGATTGATGGCGTCTGCGGTGCGCGTTCCCGTCTGTGTGGCTCTGTAGGGTCGTCGTACAGAGTCCCTTTGGGCCAGGACCGGGAGGCATCCGTAGTAAGGCAAGGTAAGGTAGGTGGCAGGCGTGCAGTTGCAGTCGCAGTTGCAGTCGCAGCGGTGCAAGGCATGCGGCTGGATGCCCCTCGACCGGATGCTGCGTAGTAAAACATGGTGAAGTTCGTTGGCTTGACGTCTAGTTCATGCGGCAAAGTGTGGCTGTTGGTCTGGGCAGGACGGGTGAGGTATTGCTGCAGCGGAAACAGGAGGAGAGTGACTTCCACAGGTGTTGGCTCCACTGCCGCTAGCGTTACAGCGGAAGCTGCCTTCCCAGGCCAAGGCGTCAATGGGGGCCAAAAGAGCGTGGCTCCCCTGCTGGACGGAACGTCAGTGGAGACCCCAGCACGGGACTTTCAAAACAGCCTGAAGGAGAAGCGAGTTTCGCAGGATTTTTGAGACCTCCAGCGACAGGGATAATTAGAGTTGACGGTGCTGGTGGTTGTGCACTTTGGTAGGTACTCTAAGCCTTAGGTTACCCAAGGATTGTTAGTGCTTGTTACTCATCTTGGCCAGCCCCTGATATCGTCGATGATCTGTTGGCTTGCGCAGGCAGGAGCAGTCATAGGGACGGAGAGACAAGCAGGGAAACAGCCGAATTGGAGCCAGGAGGGAGATCGCTACACTGTAGGGTATGTACTTGCCCACGGTATTCGTAAGGTAGGTACGGTACGGGGATGCGATTGCCCCGTGCTCTATGGAACTTTTCGTGGAAGGAGCTTCTTTCCACAAAGATTGGAATGCAAGTCACTGTTCTTTGCTACTTCTTTCGGCAGCCGGGACCCTCCGCGGGCTTGTGCCGTTTGTTCTGCTTCAGTCCCCTGTCTGACTTACATCATCGGCTTCCTGATGAGGAATGGAATAGAGATCTCCTTCCATTTCCACGCTTCGACGGCATTCTCGAACACGGCAATGTAGTACTCGGCGTCAATCGGCATCACTCAGCGAGGCCGAATCGGCGCGGGAAAAGAAAGACCAAGGGGGAAAAAACGAAAAAGATTGGCGAGGCAGAAACAAGGAGCTGGGATACTCGGTGCTCAATAGTACGGCATAGGCAGCTGTGGCTGGTCAGTGGAAGTTGTTCCGTTCTCCCCTTTCCCCCTCCTCGCTCCTGCCTGCCTGCTCTTGCCCTGCCTGCTCCTTCTGCCTCCACAATGCGCGCTACGCATAGCTTAATTGTCCAAGGCGTTAGCAAATCGAGCCTAAGGGAAACGTCAACAAGGTGTGGCTGAGCTTCTTCCACTGCCAAGACTCCTGATCCAGATCCCGGACCCTGCTGTCTGGTATCTTAGCCCCATCAGCATTTCGTGATATCGCACCTTATCCGACATCTTTAACGGCTAACCACATCTTCGGCTTCACCAAGCCAAGTCAGCACTTACCTCCGGACTGAAGCACGGTCTGCCTGCCCGATGCCTCCGCTTCTTGGGCTGGACATGGGCCGTCTGGGACACTGGACCCGCTGCAGATAAGGTTGTCCAAATTCTGACAAAGACTGGACGAGATGTCTTGTGCCGGACTTGACGCCACAAAGGGGAATGGTGAGGAATCTGTCAACTCCTTGGCGGCCTCTGCTACTCTTTTTGTCCAGCAAGGGCTCTGCACACCACCACCGACGAACTGTCCCCGCCATCTGGACGCATGTCTGTCCGGGTCGCACCACGATGGCTTCATGACACGGCAGCGTCAACCGAGCACCATCTCACCTCATCTTCCTTCATCTCCCGCATACCCCATTTACGTGGAATGTGGCATGGTTGAACGGCTCAATACCCCAAATGCAGGAACATTGGTGCTCAGTACGAGCAGCATGGACTACCGAATCTGTGCCGCAGAGCTGCTGACGGCGGGTCTTGTGTGACGAGCCCTCGGTTTCCTCGCAGATCATCATCGACCAACGACACTACACCATCTCCTTCCCCGCTGTCACCAGCCCAGATGTCAACCAACCGGGCGGTGTCGTGTCGCCGCATTCGCTCTGCCCTCAGATATATGACTTCAGGCGCTCTCATCGTGACACTCTCATTCGACCTCAGCCCGTCACCGACCCAGAACGCCAATCCCATCAGGCTGAGTTTGGCGGCCATGGTGAAGCACATCTCCCGTCGGTTGGATGATGGATAACCTTGTTGCAAAGGCCCGGACGATTCGGCCTATCCAACTAACAACCTGTCAACCTCCTTCGGACACACCAACACTCCTCACCGCCGAGGCGGCCGAAGTGACAGTTGGCCGGGACAACCCAATCACGAGATGATTCCCGGCGCTTAACTTCTCCCATCTGCAGACTGCAGTGCTGGGAACACGGCACTGTCGGGTATGCTATTTTAAACATCTCTCTGCCAAACGTCATGGACCACCTCCAGCGGGCTGGGAATGCGGACCACTTAATCACTCACTGTGTGTGATGCGATGGATGGCGACAGTATGCAAGCACTTACACCGGTCGCTTCCTGATCTCCATCACCTGCGGGGGGGAAAAGCAAATAGCCCGGCAACTGGCAAGATGGGATGGAATGGCCTGCAGCCTTAGTTGCAGTTGCACTTGTTCTTGCAGCAGCAGCTCATCATCACCAGCAGAATCCCCCCTACTTTGGCACTCAAGCCACGAGGGCCATCACAACTGTGCTGCAAGCTGCATCTCAATTACTACCGAAGCAGAGTTGGCAGTGTGATCAAGGCGGCGTTAGCCTCTCGCCTACGCGCCCTTGGCTGTAGGCGCTGGAGGCTTCACAGGTCCGATCCAAGTCCCGTATTCCTGGCGGCCAATCAGGCACGCCTCGCAATCACTGGAACGCTTCGTGCATGGGAACCGACAGGCCCTGATTCGCAGTGGTTGCAAGATGCCTGCGACACCCGACAATAGTGCATTGCCGTTAAGGGATTGCTGCGTCTTACCCGGCTGAAGGGGGCACACGGCGGGACAGGACAGGAAAGGTCGACAGCGTCCGTCCCTGGGCCATCAGGAGAATGAGAGGCGGAGACAGCCACTCCCCTGGTTTGGCCACCGCAAGATGCGCGATCTGACCCGCCCCGCCCTGACACTTCTCGCGAGCCCATCACTCTAACATGAAGGTGTGGTGCCCAGGCGCGTCTCACACACCCCCGGGACGGACGTCGGATGGGATGCCCAGACAGACCAGGGGGGGCCACCTACGGCAGCCTGCAGGACGCACTAGGTCAAAATTCAAAACTTACCGCTTACAGCCAAATTTCTAATTTAGATATACACTATCTATAAAACCAGTAATACCCCTTTAATAATTAACACATATTTATATTTATTATGCACCTTAAGCAAGCTACACACTTCATTACATAAATCCACAAAACTATACACTTCTATACAGAACCCTATCTAAGTTGTCTTTTTATTATTTATTATATCTAACAGCTGCAGCCAAAATATTATCAATTTACTTAAAACAGGCAATAATTAACCACTTTACAGTAAAACTAATTAGAAAATAGCAGTTCTATATATACTGCTAATTAGATTTATTTTCTATTATAAAGCTAACTATAATCAACCTTATTAATTCTAATAATTTCAAAACCTTATTAACTCTTAAAACCTTTTAAGTTAAGTTATATAAAAGTACAGCTAATCCTATAGAATAAGGTTTTTTTATACCTAATATTAAGCTTTAGCTAAGCTTTCTAACTGCTATTTAATATAATGCAGAAAAACAATAAGCTAATATTAAATATACTAAAAACAAACTGATTATAAACCTAATAGCTAATATTATAATTAATCTATAGATTGCATCTTTCTATAAGATAAACCTTAATAAAATCCTAATTTAAATATATATTTGTATAGAAGTTATTAAGAAGTTTATAAAAAAGTTATAATTCTTAATAATAACTACTTATACTTCTTATATAGATATAATAAGTTATATTCTTATAAAGTTTACTGCAGAGAAGCATTTCTTAGACTAAAACTAGTAAGCAATACTAATAAACCTAAAGAACCTTATAGATATATATAAGTTTTACAGCATTATATATAATGCTATAAATCTTTATATATTTCTTAAGAAGTTATTAATTATTCCTAAAAAGGAGATTTACACCTTCTAACTAGTCTCTTAGAGCTAAACTGAACTAATTATTTCTAACCTAAATATTTTAAAAAAGATCTAATTTAAGTAATATCTTATACTAAAAGCTTTAATAACTACCTCTAAGAATAACATAGCTAAATCTATATATATTTAAACTTAAACTAAATAAAAGCTTATAATAAAAGTGTAAGGGACTGGGCATACAGAGCGGCAATGCTGAAGACAACCCAGCTAATAAAGGCTGAAGGTATAGAGATGCCTGTAGGCCTAGGGTATAGAACCCTCCACAGTAAGAACTTAGCAAGAACTTACTAAAGGTTAGAAAAAAAGGATCTTAAAAGAAGCAAGCAAAAGTAGCATAGCAATATTATACCTACTCTTTAGGTACTTCTCCTATCAGTTTAACCTAACTATAGCCTATAGCTTTTAAATACCTTTATAATTCTTTTGTTTTTATTCTAATTTAAAAAAGTTAGTAATAATAATAGCATTATACACTTAAGTAATATCTACTAATTAGGCTGAAGAACTTATGCTTAGTGTTTGCTAAGTATAAAGCGAAACAGCCTATGCAAACCTGCATAGAGAAGATAACTTTAGCAAACAATTAGAGGATAATATAAATTAACAAAAAGAAGCAAAAAGCTATGCTTTAAGTAAGGCTAAAAGCCCTAAAGAGAATAAGCTACTTATGCTGAACGCTTGCTACTTAGGCGATAAGCATATACAAGAAGATAGAGACTATAAAACCTCCCCTTATAGACCAGACAGGCTATAGAGCTAGATATCTACAGCTGCAGCTAACAGGCCAGCCTAAGCTAGAAGGCTAGAAGAAGCAACTAGCTAAATGCTAATACAGCAGATAATTGCTATAATAGCTAGCTAATAAGAGCTAATTGCTGCTATGCTAAGTAACTAAGCATTTGCTGAATAATTGCTTAAGGTTTTTAAGAAACCCCCAAACTATAATATAGCCTACCTTACTAGTAAGTCTATAAATATAATAAGAGAAAATTAGCTTATTATAATAGAAAAAGCCTATAAATATCATTTTAGCTGCTCTAATAGCTAATATATCTAATAGGCTGTAAATGCAATAGAGCATACTTTATAAATAGAATAGCAAATATATCAGCAAATACTTATAAACACTTTAGAGAGAGAGGTTAACTTAAAATAGAAAGATTTTAGAATCTTTATAAAAAAGCAGCATATTGCGCTTAAACTCTAAGAATAGAACTACTATAATGCTTTAAAGTAGTGCTATTAAAAAGATAATAAAAAGCTAATTATATATTAAGCTTAATAGAAGTCTATTAACTAAGCCTTCAGCAAGCTAAATATAAGCAATATAAAGGCGTATACCTTCTTTTAGAGCCTTATAAAGACCTTAAAAAATAAATTATTTAAGCAAAACATTAACTATACTGATATATATACTATTACTCTATACGCTTAGAAGTTATAAGAGATTATAGAAGAGAGATATATAAGAAAAACTGCTAGACGTTCTAAGTTGTATAAGCAACCACACTTAAGCTCTTTAGACTGCTTTTATAAGAGCAGTTTGCAGCCCTTCAGGTCGTCAGACTAAAGGGATTGCTATCTAGAAACTCTATCTTAGAACAACTGCTTAACAAACACCTATATAACACCTAGCTTCAGTAGTAAACCTTCTAATTCTTAGAGACCTTAATATTATAACTATAAAAAGTATAAATATATTTCCCTTAATTGCACTAAAAACTAGATATAGCTAGCAGGCAGCAATTAGAACTCTAACCTAAAATAGAGTGGAATTAATACAATTTTAATACTTTATATAACTAATGCTAAAGACTTAAGAAATAAATAGATATAAAAGCAACCTTAAAAAGTACTACACTAGAAATTACCTTAATTCTAATAAGATAAACTATTAAAAAACAGGCGCTAGCATTCTAAGCAACTAGCAAAGTTAAACTAGAAGTTAATATAGATACCTATATAATAGTAGATATTATATAAGAAGACCTTATTAAGAAACTTCAATTAAAAGAAGCTATAAGCATTACAGCCTTTAAACTAATAGACTTCTAAAGAAGGCTTACACCTGCTAGAAAGGTTTACTAGCTTATATTCTTCCTTATAGATAGTTAAAGATATCTATAGAAGATTCACTAAGCCTTTATTATAAGCCCCTGCTCTAAAAGAGCAAGAGATATTCTTCTGTCTAACAATTTAATAAGGTGAGAAAGTATTTATATTAACACTTATATATATACCTAGTTATATAAACACTTCTTACTTACTAAACTAAAGGCAATTATTTAGAAAATTATAGAAAATAGCTAATAAGCCTATATTATATACCTAATAAATGCCTTAGCTCCTAATGAGAAGGATATTAAAACCTTAAGCAAACGCTTACTAAGCAAAGGCTAAAAAAAAGAAGTTCTTAAAAAACTTTAAAACTTTACTGACATTTTTAATAAAGAAAACGCAAAAAAAGTTCCTAAGCTGAAGGGAGCAGTATATCGCATTAAACTGAAACCTAGCAAAGAACCCCTATACAGGCCTATATACTTTATATTAGCAGAACAACTTCAAACGCTTGCTAAATACATTTGAGAAATAGAAGCAGCAAGCTGTATATGCTGTTCAACCAGCTTTACAGAAGCATCTATACTATTTATACTTAAAAAAAATAGAAGTTTATAATTATATATAGACTATAGAAGACTAAATAAAATCATAGTGAAAAACTGTTATCTTTTGCTACTGATTAGCAAGCTTCTGAACAAGCTTGCTAGCATAAAGTTTATTTTAAAGATTAATTTAAGCAAAGCATATCATTATATTATAATTAATAAGGCAGATAAGTGGAAAACTGCATTTAAAACAAAATATAGGCATTTTAAATATATAGTAATGCTATTTAAGCTTATTAACACCTCTACAACTTTTCAGGCATATATCTACTAAATGCTTACTAACTTCTTAAATATTTGCTATATTATATACCTAAATAATATTCTTATCTACTTAAATATAAGAAAGCAGCATACTAAGAACCTTTATACTATTCTATGCTATCTAAAGGCTGCTAAGCTGTTTATAAAACTAAAGAAGTATAACTTTTATTAAACAGAAGTAAACTTCTTAGAGTTTCATATTACTTAAGATAGCATAGAGATAAACCTAAAATAAGTCTAAGCAGTTACTAAATAGCTAGTGCTAAAGTCTTTTAGAGATATATAAGTATTCTTAAGATTTTATAACTTCTATTATAAGTTTATTATAAGATATTTCTATATTACTACCTTTATAAATAGTGCGCTTAAAGGAAGCTAAAATAGCATAAAGTTAAAAGCCTTTATTTAGATAGAAGAGATGCAGACTGCATTTAAGATGCTTTAGAAAGCATTTACTAAAGCCCTAATACTGAGATATTACAACCTAATGCTAAAAACAAAAGTTAAAACTGATATATCTATTCAGGCAGCATTTAGTATGCTTTTGCAAAAGCATAGCACAATCTAACACTTAGTAGCTTTCTAGTTAAAAAAGCTTTTAGATATAGAGAGATGCTAAGCTATAAAGCAGCAAAAGCTCTTAGCAATTATAGAAAGTTTAAATTATTAAGCTTAATATCTATAAAAACTCCCTAAAAAGTTCTTAGTCTTTACAAACTATATAGCGCTAAAAGGAGTGCTCACTACACTTGCGCAGAATATTTACAGAAGGCTTGCCTAATAGGTTTATTACCTATCTATATTTAATTTTAAAATTCAATATAGGTTAGAGGTTATAAATCCAGCAGATAGACTGTTATAATGCTTTAATTATATAGTAGAAGACGCAAAAGTAGATAATATACTTCCCACTCTTAAAAAAAAGCTTAGGCTTATCAGCCAGCTTTTAGCAATAAATTGCTAATATATCGCTAAGCTTAAAGAAACCACAGCTACTATAAAAACTTATATTTAAGCTGTCTAGTAAAGCATATAAAAACCTTACTAGAGAGCTAGCTCTAAAGTTAAGAGATCTTCACTTTTAAGTTAGTACTACCTTATAAAAGAAACTAACAATTTATTATATTAAAGTATATATATTAGCACTGTCACCTGCTTAAAATCATATATAAATGCTATACTGACTGCTTTACAAAAGATTAGCAACATACTAAAGAACTTAAAAAAAGCTAAAGTTACTATATTAGAATAATATATCCTATATATTGTAATAAGAGAGCTTATTTAGAATGAAACAGCTTATATATTATAACTAAGTGCAGATCTTAAATAAACAGTCAGAAGACTGCAGGCTAAAGACTACTTCTGCAGAGATCTCACAGCTAAAATTTGCTGAAATGCTAGAGAACACTAAAAGTACTAACTTAATAAGAATAATATCTTTTAGTTTAAAAGAAGACTTATTATCCTAGAAGAAAAATCTTTTTGCTATAAAATCTTAAGAAACTACTATAATGCACTTAAATCAGAGCATATAGAGGTGAATAAGATAGCTGAACTAATTTTGCAAAAGTTTTATTAGCTATATCTAATAGAAGATATATAGCGATATGTTGCTAAGTGCTTGCACTGCTAGAGGGCGTGCATACTACAGCATAAACTATATAGACTGCTGCAAATATTAGAACTGCTAGCATACCTATTCTAATAGATTTCCCTAGACTTCTTAACTAACTTACTAAAAAGTTACTAAGATAATAGGATTATTTATAATGTAATCTTAGTAGTTATATATAGAATAACTAAAGTAGCTTGATTTTTAGTAACAACTAAGCAACTAAACGCTACAAGCTTAATAAGAATCTTATACTAAGAGATTAAATGCTAATATAGCACGCCTGAAGCTATTATTAGCAATAGAAACAAACTGATCACTAGTTAATTCTAGCAAAACTGAACTAAAGCTTAAGATATAAAAAGGTGCATCTCTATAGCATAATACCTATAAACAAATAGTTAGATAGAAAGAATATATCAAACTTTAACTATATATCTCTCAAAATTTAGCAAAGGTCTATACAACTAATAAGCAACACAGCTAGTTAAAGCTAAGTTCTCATATAATAATAGCAAACATACTACTATTAGTATATCGCTATTTAAAGCCCTTATAAAATACCACCTAAAAATAATTAACTACTACTTACTATATATTAACTTTAAGACCTAGAAAGTTAAAGAAAGACTTAAGAAGCTAATAGAGGTTTACTAAAGAATAGCTGAGAATTAGCAGCATATAACTAAAGCATAAGCTAAAAATGCAAATACTAGAAGAAAGGCGCAATTATATAATATTAAAGATATTATAAAACTTTTAACTAAGAACTTTTGTTTTACAAAAGGTTAGCAAAAGCTCACCCTGCAATTTATTCCTATGCTAGTCACAAAAGTTATAAGCCTTAACGCTTATAAAATACAGCTTCTAAAGAAGTATAATTAGGCATATAATATCTTCTCTATTGCACTACTAAAGCTATAATATAGCTAAAAGTTCACTAAAAGACTGCTCTCAGACTTAGAAGAAGACTCTAAAGAATAAAAAGTTAAAGATATTATATTGCAAAAAGAAGTATTAGAGGGCCCTCTATATCTAGTTAAGTAGAAAGGCTAGTTAGTAGAATATAACACTTAGAAGCTTAAAAAACACTTAGCAAATGCTCTATAAATTCTTATAGAATTTAAGAAGCAGCAGCATAAATTGCATTATAAGTAGGATGATAAGTAATATAGAGAAAATAAGAAAAGTTAATTAACTGTAAAATAGCTAAAATGCTAGCAAAGACTTTTTAAACCTTTTGCAAAAGCAATATAAAACTATAAATATCTAACTAAAAACGTTTTGCAGAAATCTACTATATTTCTGCTGAAGTTTTACTAATAATATTATTTCTTATCCTCTTTACTATCTTTATTATTATTATTTTTATCTTTATTTTTCTCTTTTTCTTCTTTTTTATCTTCAGCTTTATTCTTATTATCTTTATTCTTACTATTATTACTATCACTAGTTATGCTGCTATTTCTATTCTGCAGATTATTATTAAGCTTATTAAAGTTGCTGTTATCACTATCCCCCCTACTAGAAAAATCATCTTTATTATTAGTATTAACTAAGTTCTAGCAAACTGCTACTAAATGCTTACTAACATCTTTATAAGAATTAAAGTAAGGTATAGAACTACTACTAACAGTTTTAAAGATTGCAATTAGAGCATAGCAATAAGCGTTATAAAGCATATAGGCATTTTAAATCTTTAAAGAATCTTATAAAAGAAGTGCAGCTATATAAAGATTGCTCTTTAAGAGATATATTACTAAGATATTAGTAAGCCTATTAAGGAAATCAGCTTATTTAAAGATATAGGTCTTATTGCATAGGTAAGAAGGAAGAGTACCTTCAATCTGCCTCACAATCTTATCTATCTTATTTTAGTCTTTAGCTTAGCAAGCTAGCTGTAAACACCTATTAGTATAAAAGTAAAGATAAAGCAGACTATAAAATAAAACTTATATCTAAAGATATTTAGAGTTATATCTGCATATAGGCAGCAGCACTCTCCTTAACACCTATAGCTACTAATTAGTTATTATAATTCTTAATATCTTATTGAAGGCTAGTAAGGTTTACTAACTACTTATAGAGACTCTAGAGAAACATCTAATCTTTCTTAATTGCAGTAAAAATACAGTAAATCTTATGCTAGCAGTAATAACCAGCCTTAATCTGATAGATATAACGCTTAACCTAGTTCTAATAGTAGCAAACAGTTAGAATAAAGTAGAAAGAAATCTAAAAGTAAAACAGTTAGCTTATACTTTCTCTAAATAATTACTAAACTTACTCTGCAGCACTTAACGCTATATAACCAGCATAACTTATATATATAATCTCTATCATAAGCGTAAGTGTAAACAACCTTACTGCTCTTATAAAGCTATAACGCACAGCTAATATAAGGCTTGCTACTATTAGATTAGTTATACTAGTGCATACTATCACTAAGCTTAAAATCATTAAGACTATACTTAGTAAGAATTTAAGTAATAAAGCTTTCTGCACTTATAATATTAGTTATAGAAGTATTATAAAGTAGTGAAATATTTATAAAAGGTTTATAGAGGCTTAGTGAAGCTTGCATAATATAAAGATATAGAAGGATATATTATTATGAGGAAAAAAAGAACTAGACTGGGGCAGAGAAAAGCTGTCACTTTATAGATAATTATAAAGCCTTATTAAACAGTTGCAGAAGCAGGCGTAACATCAGATAAAGTAAATAATAGTTATTTACTATAGCAGGCGCTACTAAAAGTGAGAAAACAGATATAGTAAATTAATAACAGCAGTTGCTATCTAACTTAATTAACAGCCTTATAATACACCTATTTAAAAAGAGGATAATAAGATGAAAAACAAAGCTATCACAAAGAACACTATAAGGATATTATATTAAAAAACCTTGCTAAATAAAAGGTGAGTTTACAGGGAATAAGAGCAACAAAACACCTAGATAACTATATTTGCTAAAGGGAAGAACAAATATCACTTTCTTTAAAAATAACTAACAAAAAGGTCTAAAACAAAAAGACCTATATATAGCCTAAAAAACCCTGATCAACAACAACTATAACAATAACAGCCTGAACAAATAATAAAGCCTTCACTAAATATATAACAGCTACCTACTATACTAAACGACAGAGAAAGATAATAGAAGCTGCTTTAGACAACAGAAGAGAACTACTACAGCTACCTCAAACCAGAAGCTAACTATATAGTAAGGACTAATATAACTAGAAAGGGGATAATTATAAGGGACTAAGCACACAGAGCAGCAATACTGAGGATAACCTAGCTAATAAAGGCTGAAGATATAGAGACACCTATAGGCCTAAAGCATAAAACCCTCTACAGCAAAAACTTAATAAGAACTTGCTAAAGGTTGGGAAAAGGGGATCTTAGAAGAAGCAAGCAAAAGTAGCATAGCAATACTATACCTACCCTTTAGATGCTTCTCCTATCAGTTTAACCTAACTATAGCCTATAGCCTCTAAATACCTTTACAAAAAGCTATTAAAGCTAAAGAGCAAATTTAAAAGCAACCTAGGTTTTAGAAATATATAATCTTAAAGGTAGATATATAGGATATTAAGTCTGTTATCTAAGAAGAGTCTAAAAAAGCAGGCTAAAAAGAGATTATAGCAAAAGTAGTTAAAGAGAGTGAAACTAATCTACTTAATATTAATAATATCTAAACTATTCTTAAGTTATAGCTATAAATATAAATCTAATTTAATCTATATCTATCTCTCTATCTTTATTAGATATTATTAAGATTTAATTAATATTAACGCTAAACTGCTGAAGCTGTACTTTTACTTACTCTACTCTACTATTCTACTTTTTAAGTAGAACAACCTTTAGGCTACACTTTAAAATTATATACAGCTTAAGATGTTGCTATAAGAAGTTATATACCTCAATCTGTAGATACTTTAACTTATAGAATTCTAATACAGAATAGAGATTCTATATAGAAGCTATAATATCTCTATAGAGATTTAATATTTGCTCTAATAGATATTAATCTAAGTTAAGCTCTTCTTATAATAACATAACTAGCATCCTTTAGACCTTTTCAAAATTAATTAGCTAAGCAAAATCTTTTATAGTTATTAGATCATAATAGTAATATAACTTCTAAGGTTGCTTAAATACTATATATAGTTAGCTCTTTTATACCTATATAGTATAGTTATTCTAAAGCTAAATGAAATTTCTAAAGTCTTTATAGATTAAAGGCAGAAAGATAAATAATAGAGCAACTTAGTCTGCAAATAATATAAAGTAGAAGAGACTAAACGTTTAGAGTTAATAGAAATATTCCTATTAAGATTAATTATAATATTAATATATAGAGAGAGATAGAGAATATATATGCTATACTGCAGACTGTGTTTAGTAGAACTAATTTTATTAGCTCTTAATCTTAATATTATAAATATTTTTGCTAAATATCTAACAGTTATAGAATTTAATTAGTATATCTTCTCTTAGTTAACTTAGAAGTCTCTTTATATAATTTTATAATAGATACTACTAGGCTTTAGTAATAAGAGCAGTCTTAACACCACAGTTAGATTATATAATCTGAGGCATAACTTTCTAACGTTAAAGTATAAAAAGATACTAAGTAAGAACAGATCATACTATATATATAGAAAACTTAATATAAAACTATATAATATATTATAAGTAAGTATTAATTACAGCATATATCTCAATCTTAAACAGAAGTAGTTTATTATATATATTAAGTGACTAAATGAAATTTAGCTTAAGTGTAGTCTAACCTCTTTATTAGTATTATATCTCTTTAAGTTAGGCAGCAACTTATTTAAAAAAAACTATATAATATACCTTATATAAAGCATTATAACTGATAATATAGCTGCACTAGCGCATAAATATATAAAAAAACTGCTAACTAAAGTTCTTTATAAATTATATAATCTTATTAGTTAACTAAAGATATATTATAGCATTACTTAAAGCTGCTTAGATCTGCTTAAGAGATTGTTAATACTATAACTAATAGCATTTTCAGATATCAGTTAGACTATATTATGAGATTATAAACCTTTCTGCTTATAAATAAGTAAATAGGTTTAGTTTTAAGAAGTAATAAGTAAAAAAAAGCTTAAAGATATATTAAAGTAATTTAGCTGAGAAAACTATATAAACTTTATGCTAAAGTTTCTATTTCTAGAGATGCTTTTTTAAAGTTAATAAAGATATTTTAAATTAGAAAGACTTTTGAAGAAGTATTATAATTATATTATTCTTTCAGTTATTATAAAATTTATTAATAATAATTAAGCAGAAAAGCTCTAAATCAGTATATAAGCAACTAGCTATCTAGTGTTAAATACTAAGCAACATAATATTTAGCAAAATATTATAAAGTTAATTAAAAAGATATAAAAGTGAATAATAAAGGTATTTTATTTAAAAACTTAAGAACGCAAAGATAAAAGCTGTCTAACACCTTTATATAGAGCTATAAAGCTTTATATAGAGGTACTCTATCTGCTAAACTAAAATACTAACTATACTAAACTCTAAAACTATACCTAATACTTATAAACCTATATATATACTAGTAATATATATATCTATATTGCCTAACTCTAAACTGAAAATATTAAAGTTATAAAGCTATATATACTCTAAAGCAAAGTTATATAAGACTATTTACTTAAGTTTAATCTTAATATTTTCGCTAGTATCTATATAACAAATTAGTAAGTCTTTAAAGTATTATAAATAGATATATAAATATATACTAAGTTTAGCAGTCTCAATATAGTCAGCTATAGCATTTAAAGTAAGTCTAACGCTCTATAAGGCCTTAAGCAACATATTATATAAGTGCTTAAGAAAGCATAACTTAATATAAGATATCTTCAGCTTATATATACTTATAAGCTTAATGCCAGCCTACTTATAAGAGGTAGCAATCTCTTTTGCAACTATATATATATTAGCAAACATATAAAGATAAAATAGTATTATATAAGACTTACTAAAAGAGCAATTGCTAGCACTAAAGTTATAAATGCAGTTAGTATATAACTTATAGCTGTTAAAGATAATATAGTCTTAGTAAAAGCTGTTGCTATTTTTGTAAGTAGTATATCAGTCTGCACTAGCTTAAGTAGTACTATACACTTATATCAGATAGGTATTAGCATTCTGCAGACGCTTATAATTAAGCAGCTTAAAGCTATACTAACTATTCACAGTTATAATATAAGCAGCAATTATATTTTAAGGCTGTATACTTATATTAGCATTATAAAAGATTATAAGAAATTATATAATAAACTTACCTCTAGATCCTCTTTATTAAAAAGGTTATTAATAAAAGTGTTAGAAGTAAACTTTATAGCATTTTATATAAATTAAATTAAGAATAATATAGAAGGAGATAGAAGTATATATATATGCTGAGTAAAAAGCAGTAGCCTCTAGAAATATAGCATTAAAAGATAAATTCTTAAAGATATATTTAGTTAGAATTATAACCTCACTAACCTGCTTAAAAATAAGCTTAACAACCTAGCTGTTAATAGAATTATCAACCTCTATAACTTTTTAAGAAGACTTAACAATCTTATAGGCAGACTTAGTTAAAGCTATCTTCTCTAAGGTCTCCAGCTCAGCCTTATGATTAGAAGATATTATACAGATTATATCAGAAGTATAAAGAAGTAGAAAGGTATAGAGATACTAATAGAACTATATATATATATATAGAGAGATTATAGTATATAATATATACTATAAAGCTTTATATAGAAAATTATTAAATACTAAAAAAAAAAAAACAGTTAATATAAATAAAATATTAATTATAAAACTAATCTATATAAAAGCAAATAACTCTAAAATTATAAATATATATAAAAATAAATATAACTTACTGTTATAGTAGTAAGCATAAGAAAAAAAAAAAGAATTCTAACACCTTACTAAAAAGATATTTATTTCAAAATAGGTAGCTTATATACTGCATACAGCCTTATACATACTAATTAGATCTTAGATTTACTTATTCCAGTCAGACCTATTGCACATAAGCGTTATTTCATATAAAACATATTACCCCCCATATCAGTGGTGGCATAGCCCTAATACTACTGGGAATTTTGACCCAGTGCGTCCTGCAGGCTGCCGTAGCCACCTCCAGGCCCAGGGGGGCAAGAGAGGCACAGAGGCCCGAGGGAATCCCAACGTTCGATGTCAAGCACTTTCACAACCCAGCATCTGGCGACGAGATATGCAAAGTGGTCCGATTTCGAGAGAAAACACTTGATTCTGTCCCTCAATTTAGACAAGTTTGTTTCTCTGCCGAATGAGCTACCTTGTTGAAAGCCAAAAGAGGGATCTGCGCGGCAACTTATAGTGACAACGGCGACGAGTTGGGGAATGTCGCCAGACGGCGCGGAGAAGTTCTCTCCATGTGTCTTGCAGCTTTCAGAAGACGCTCTTCTGGCCACCTCTGTGCGTGCCCTGATTCCCGAGGCAGATCCTGTGATAGCAAAAGATCGGTCGGTTGCACAACTTGGTCTCTTCCATACCAAGTCTCAAGAGGGCGTGTCAAAACCAAGGGGAGAGGAGAGACAAGACGCACACCCCTCCCTCTCTCTCTCATCCACCGCAGAGCCCAAGCCACTTGTTCCGGGCTGTTCGCTCCAAGCACCCCCTTCGAGTCGATTGCAAGAAACCACCCCTTGGATGCCCCTGCAACTCGCAACTGGACGAGCACCGGAGCACAGGCATCCTAAGCGTTTCCTGACTGACAATCCAGTGTCCAGTGGGAATATCAATCACTTGTGAGCGGCTTGCATGATATACACCCAGACTCGCGGCCCACAACCCGACCAGTCAAGTTCCCCTTGGTCCCTCGCTGCATCGACTCGACTCTATTTTCTCTACCCTACCCTCCCTTCCATTCTGTAGGCGCTGGCTTTTTCGTCCTGCATCCATTCATTCCCATTCTTTTGCCCAAGCCCAGCTGCACGTCTGGTCATTCCATCACTTTTTGTTCTTGTTGCCCATCACACATTGGGACGAGTCGGGAATTCGATATCACAAGACCCCCAAGACCCAATCCGACCACGAGCCAGTCTTTTCAGTCTTGCAGACCCGCAACAAGCAAGCTTTCGTAGTCGAACGACCGTCCGAGGTTCGACTCTAATTAACGCACGATACAATCCGAGAGAGGCAGCGACGCCGAACGACGCAGAGCTAGTGTGGGCAGGACAGGACAGTCTATCTTGGTCACCCACTATCAGTCATCCATCCTCCCGGTCACTTTCATTCTTGTCGCAGGAGGGCAGAGACAAGTTTACGCAAGTCCCTGGAGCTAGACTACCGCGTATCAGGGAAAAGAAGAAGGACGAGGACTAGGACGGACTGAACTGGCCTTCGGACCCCCCTCCCTCTTAGCGCGTTGTCCGACTTACATACATATCCCACCCTCCACCCGTAAAGGGCCATCCCATCCTCCCCGACAACTTAATCCGTCTCTCGACGCACAACGTACACAAACCCGAAACACTGTCCTACTTTTGGCATCTGCTTCTGCTGGACAGGAAAGAAACAGCAGTAACTCTAAAAAAGAAGCAACGCACCTCCATACCAAGCAGGGCAGCGAGACAGACAGACGGGCAGCCAGGAAGACAGGACGCACCTCGCCATCCTCCGCCTGCACCTGCACCTCTGCGCAAGCACCTAGCACACCTGCAGCTGCAGCAACACAGCATCAACCCAGCCAACTCGAAAGGCACCAGGCACCGTTAAGAGGTAGCGAAAACCCTCTTTTTTGCCTGTATCGCATCGGCGTTTCTTGCAGAAGCTTTCGGCACCGTTAAGACTGGGGCTAGCTATCGATCCCTGGTATACCCGCCACGCGCCAAGATCTTCAGCTCCTCTTCTGCTCTCGCTTTTATCGCCCAGCTCCGAATTGCAGCCATTTACAGGTGGAAGCGGGGATACGACTCCAACCGTCATTTCAGTGGCGCCGGGCACACCGCACGGTCACCACCGCCTGTTACTCATTCCCTAAATAGCCCTGGGACCCTCCTCTAGCCGCCCGCGGCACACTTTGCTGCCAATCTGGCCCGGTTTGGATCATCGCTTTGGCTTTTCCTTCTCGCAAGTCCGCGCAGTTTCCCCACGATACCCTCTCCGCGAACATCTCCCGCAACCTTCTTGCGACCAGCAGCAGTAGCAGCAGCGACGGTCTGCCTGCGCAGCAATCATTCAAAATTGATTTCCCCGTCATCCGCATTTGATCATTCTTCTCTGGCGACAATATGTCGTTGAAACAAGTGAGTTCAGCCATCCGACGGAGCCCAACCACCGCAATGCGAAAACCCGATGATCGGCAGAGGGGAAGTCCATAGCACAACTGACTAACCATGCTCGCCTCATAGGAAATAGAGTCGTGGGTGTCGGCCCTTGCCCGATACGACAACAACGAATTCGATGAGGCCCTCAAGGACTTCGAGAAGATCTCGGACACCTCAAAAATTCTCTTCAACATGGGTGTCATTCACGCCACTCTGGGAGAACACGAGAAGGCTGTGCGTGATCCCCGCCCGACCCTACCTCCGAGCACCGCGACTGACTTCACAAATAGGTTGAATGTTACCAACGAGCAATCAGATTAGATCAGTATCTCGCTGTCGCCTACTTCCAACAAGGCGTATCGAATTTCCTGCTTGGCGACTTCGAAGAGGCATTGGCCAACTTCAACGACACTCTTCTCTACCTGAGAGGTAACACCATGATCGACTACGCCCAATTGGGCCTGCTTTTCAAGCTTTACTCATGCGAGGTTCTCTTCAACCGAGGACTCTGCTACATTTACTTGCAACAAAAGGACGCAGGTCTCCAAGATCTGTCCTACGCTGTGAAGGAGAAGGTCGTCGAGGACCACAACGTAATTGATGAGGCGATCCGCGAAGAAGCTGAGGTATGACGAGTGCTATTTATCTGGGAGCATATCTAACATGCGCAGGGCTACACCGTCTTCTCGATTCCCGTCGGCGTCGTCTACCGACCAAATGAGGCCAAGGTTCGCAACCTCAAGACTAAGGACTACCTCGGAAAGGCACGGCTGGTCGCCGCCTCTGATCGGGCAAACGCCTTCACTGGTTTCGCTGGGTCTGAGATCAAGAATGTAGGCAGATCGGTTCCCACAACCATCAGCTTCTATGGGAATCAATTTGCTAATCAGAGACTTCTTGGTTTACAGGCTGGCAAGAATGACAACAAGGACGACAGGCCCGCTGACAACATCTCCTTCGCTGCTACCAATCTGGTCAAGCCCGGTCTGGCATCAAGAAGACAACAGTCCGAGTCACCCAACGGTCGCGGCGTCTTCCCGCCTACACCTCCTCCCGACCAAGTCGAGGCCAACGGTGGTGCCGGCGGTATGACCCGCGGACAATCCGTCCGCAACGGACCGAAGCCCATGCTCGCAAAGCTCAACATCGACAATGCTAGAGCCAACGACCGGTACCAAAAGACGAGCAGCCCGAACGACCGTCGGGCGGCGCCGCCCAGCATGAGATCCGAGTCTCGATCGGCTACCCCAAGCCGAGGCTACTCCAGACGCGATATGCAGATGCGCGGCCGTCAGGATGAGGATGCCGAAGACGCGTATCCCGACGAGCTGTACGACATGTACCAAGGCGGCGGCGGCGCCGGTAGCTCCAGAACCAGTCGTCAGACCTCTCGCCGTGTGCCCCAGCGGTACATGGAGGATGAGGAGGACGGTTCTGACTACGGGTCTTTTGATGAGGGTGACTTTGAGATGGTTTCTAACAGACGCCCTGGTACCAACTCGATGTCGTCTCGTGGCGGCTCAAGGAGGCCAGAGATTCGCAAGATCCGCGTCAAGGTGCACGCCGAGGACGTGAGATACATTATGGTTGGTGCAGCGGTTGAGTTCCCCGACTTTATCGACCGCATCCGCGAGAAGTTTGGCCTTCGCAGACGGTTCAAGATCAAGATCCGCGACGAGGATATGCCCAACGGAGACATGATCACCATGGGCGACCAAGATGACCTCGACATGGCGATCATGACTGCAAAGAGTCAAGCAAGGAAAGCAAGGCAGGATATCGGCAAGATGGAGGTGAGTCCAACCATCTTGCGTTGTAGCATCATTCGAGCATATTGCTAATCCGATTGAACAGATCTGGGTCCAGGAAATTTAGACGAATTATACCCCCTACTAAGCCACATGACGACGTAATGACGAACAGATTTGCTCGCCCGAGCCTCTACAACCATTTCCTTCTTCTATTAGTTACACCTTTTTATATCATCTTTAGCTGCATTTTCAGGAGATGGATTCGGTTGTAGACACGGGCGTACAAAAACGGGAATGAGACCACACTTCGGGGCAAAAGAAGACACGAAGCTGAATTGGATTGCAAGTGAGAGAGAGCGTGAGAGCCACACAGAGCTGGCTCGATGGCACAAACCCCGACGGCCGCGAACGATATGATCATAGCGTTGCATTGTTTTAGAAACGGAACTGCTTCCAGGGATGAGGGGCGACCGGGTTTTATACCATCACGAGATGGTGGAGGACAGCTGTTATTTTTCTTCTCTTCTCCCCTTAACTACTTATCCCCACGAACTCAAGATTTTCTCTCCTTGTCTCGATATAATCTCTTACCAACTATGTCTTTTCCTCTTATCACTCTCACGAGCTGGTTTCGAAAAGTCCCGCACATCAAATCTAATGCATTGAGCTACCCGTGCCTACTACGTCTACCTCTTAATATTATCTCCCCTGCGTGTGTAGGTATGTTTGTTTTGAAAGGAACTTCTGTGAAGTTTGGTGGGGGGCGTGTATATGGTCTGATGAGGTAGATGCGTCAACAGAAATTGAACAACGTTGATTCAGCCGCATGTGTGCTCGTACTCATGTTGTGATCGTCGCTTGATCAACATGTATGTCGGTGATTACCACGGAGGAAGAGGTGAGGTAGGACACACACGTCGGCTGCGTAGCTAACGACATAGGTGGGTTTCAAAGGAGATTCAAGTGACCCGATTTCTCGACAACGTATCGCTGGGTGTCCAAGATCTTCATTGCCCCATACTATGCATGTCTTCATTTGGCTACAACGAACATGATATCGTACAACACTCCAGTCCAAACGCCTCATTCCGCAATCTGAAAACGCAAGATAGACAAGCGAGTCTTGACGGTCGAGGCACCAGAAGTGTAACTATCCCCCGGGCTTTGCTTTCCTCCCTCCTCTGTGCTTCCCGACCCCTAAGCAACACACATGTCAAACCTCAGCAGGGTCTCCTCCTTCCCGAGCAGCGCAAGCTGCAACTTGGCCGGTTTGGCCCCTCTCAGAGGATCGCCCGTCAGGACCAGCCTCAGCAACGTATACGTCGCTTTCGTCGCCTTGACCCTTTTCGTCGTCCCGTCATCCTTGGTCACCTCGGTGGCGTGCCGCTCGCTGAAGTCGTTGATGACCTGCTGCAGCCTCGCGGCACCCCACTCGGCGACCGGCACGGCCTCAAACGACGCCCGCAGGTCGGCGAGCAGCGCCTCCGGGCCGGCGGCGCCGGTGTAGTCCTTGAGGTCGTCCAGCTTGGAGAGGGAGCGCGAGAAGGTGTGCCGCGCGTAGGCGGCCGCGCTGGGGCGGAAGAAGAGCGAGGGGTGCTCGTAGATGAGGTCGAGCGGGTCGACGGGGGAGTCGGCGGCGAGGGCGCGGTTGACGCGGAGGATGTGGGCGGGCGCCGTGGCCGGGTCCGCGAGGACGGGGGTCAGGCTGGAGAAGTCCGTCGTCGAGAAGGCGTGGCGATGGTTGGCTGGGTTGGTGAGGTACTCCTCCTTCTTGGCGGCGAGGAGGTCGGAGATGGAGGTGAGAAGCCTGGTCGAGACGGGGACGATGGTGCGGCGGAGGAGGGCCTCGTCGGCGGGGTCCTCGCGCAGGCGCTGGGTGAGGTGCTTACGCTGGATGACGGCGAGCTTGTCCGGGTTCGTCTTGATGTTGCCCTTTGTGAAGCGGAGGGAGAACTTCTCGGCGAGGGCTTGGGTGGTGTAGATGACCTCGCCGTCCTTCTTGGCCAGGTCCTTTTCGTTCATGCTCCAGCCGAGGAGGGCGAGCCAGTTGTTGAGGGCGGAGGGGAGGATGCCCCTGTCGCGGTAGGAGGAGATGTCAATGTCGTGGTTGCGCTTGCTCAGCTTCTCGCCGTTCTGGGCGCAGAGGAGGCCAGCGTGGGCGAAGGTGGGCGGGGTCCAGTTGAAGGCATCGTAGAGGGCGATGTGCTTGGGCGTGGAGATCAGCCACTCGGCGCCGCGGATGACGTGGGTGATTTCCATGAGGTGGTCGTCAACGACGTTGGCGAAGTGGTAGGTCGGGTAGCCGTCCGTCTTGATGAGGATGAAGTCGTCCTCGTCCTCGCTCTTTTGGTAGCTGCCGTAAACGCTATCGACGAAAGAGGGCCGGCGGCCCTGGGCGTTGAAGCGGACGACGTGGGGTTCGCCGGCGGCGGCGCGGCGTTCGGCCTCGGGGACGGGGATGGTGCGGCAGGTTCCTGGGTAGTGGGCGGTGCCGCCGCCTTCGAGGGACTGTTGCTTGTGGCGCTCGAGATCGTGGGATGAGCAGAAGCAGCGGTAGGCGTGGCCGTTTCCGAGAAGCTGGGAAATGTTCCGTTTGTAGTGGTTCAGACGTAGTGACTATGAGATGGTTAGACGTGTAGAGGAGGAGGATGAAGGGGTGAGGCTTACTTGTTGGTAAGGACCGAAGTTGCCGCCGACGTCAGGACCTTCGTCCCAGTCCAGCTCTGCCCATTTCAGATCAGCCAGAAGGCGGACCGTGGCATCCTCGACGATTCGTGTCTGTGATGTTGTGAGTCCTAGGCCCTCCTATGAACGATGACATGCATGAGCCGTCCTCACCCGATCCGTATCTTCAACACGAATGATGAACTGTCCTCCCGTAGCTCGCGCAATCAACCAATTGAATAGTGCGGTTCTTAATGAGCCCAGATGGAGATATCCGGTTGGTGAAGGAGCAAAGCGTGTCCTGGCAGGCTTGGTCGGTAGGTCTCTCAGCTTTCCATCGGTCAGGGACGGAAGCTTCTTCCTCAGGGCCTCAAACCCGCCCGTCTTCTTGGCAGACGAGTGCCATCTTGTTGAGGTTGCGCGGCACTGTTGACAAGCGTATGCTGCTCGTTGGAATATTGACCTGCTATGCGGCCGCAGGGCTATTGTTGACATGTTGAAGACATGAGAATGGCGCAATCCTGAGATTCATCAATATCCTTCATGAGTGACCTGATCTTCGATGAAATTTGACGATGAGCTTCAGCCACATGTGGCGCAAAAGCCGATATGTACAAAGCGAGGTACCGACTTACACAACACAGCAGGTCACTGGCGGCGCTTCAACTCACCAACAACCCTGCATTGGGTGCTTCACACATTTTCAGAGCGATACAACGCAATGCCCGAACAGCAATGGTGGCCGTACGGTTCCTTGATCTATCCAAGCCAACCATAGTCTTGAACGTTTTGGGTTTCCCAATATTCAGATGACACTAGTCATACGAATGTCAAACCCTGGCCTTTCGCTTCACCCAGGCCAAAGTTTCGACGACCTTCTGGCTGTTGCCCAATTTTCTCTTCCAGATTCTTTCTCGGTAGCCTCGGGGTTGTTCTTATGACGACGTTCGGTTGCCTGTGAAAGTAGAAGATGCGCTGCACAGATTCGTCTGTACAGCGGACCTCCGAACAGGCGTGCTGCTCGGTGCTTTGCCTCAACTTGGTACGGCTGCAATTGCCAATGGGGCAGCAGTCTACTGCTCCGTTTTCTTGCTCACTCGTTTTCAACATGGGTATCGTGATTCGTCCATTACAAAAAGTGCATGGAAACCGGTGGTTGGGACATAGGGAATTCGGACACCGCCTGGATGAATGATGAGCAGGTGCAGTGCAGGCGGGGTGGGTTGGAGACTGGTCGCAACAGGTACCTACAGGCTACGGATAGCAGGCCGCGCCCAGCTTACCTGATATCATCTGCCGCGCACTCGCTACCTGGGCAGGCTGGACCTAGGGACCGCGCGCCCCGTAAGGCACTGGATGCTGGCAAAGTACCCCGCCAAACCACCAGCTGCAAACAGGTACTCTAGACAAATATTTTTCAGGCCGACTCCACATCCCACCTTTTCCACATCGCCAAACCAAACCGCAGAAGGTTGAACATCTCGAGCGAACCTTTTGCCGAGTACACCTTCAGAAAATTCTCCATCATGGACAGTGGTGGACCAAGTGCCGGTGCTGACGCCGGGGCGGAGGAGATCGATCTCTACGGTAAGCATCTGAATTGTCTATGGATCCCTTTGGGGGGTACCTTTTTTTTGGTCGCGGTGGATCTCTTCTGACGCATTTTACCAGAGCTGCTCGAAATCGATAAGGATGCGTCCCAGGACCAGATCAAGAAGGCATACCGAAAGGTTCGTGGCCACTCCCAGTCTCGCGACCACAGCCAACGTTGAACTAACTTGACCCCTCCCATCAGGCTGCCCTGCAACATCACCCCGACAAGGTCCCTGAGGATCGCAGAGAGGAGTCCGAAGCCAAGTTCAAGGCCGTCAGCCAGGCCTACGAGATCTTGAAGGATGAGGAGAAGCGCCATCTCTACGATACCCACGGCATGGCCGCCTTCGACCCCTCCCGCGGCGGCGGCGGTCCCGGCGGTGTCGAGGTCGACCTGAACGATATCCTGTCACAAATGTTCGGCTTCGGTATGGGCGGTCCTGGAGGCCCCGGCGGCGCTGGCCCCAGGCGGCCTCGTCGCGGTCCCGATGAGGACCAGCCATACAAGGTCACGCTCGAGGAGCTCTACAAGGGCAAGACAGTCAAGTTCTCTGCCAACAAGCAGGTCGTCTGCGGCACTTGCAAAGGATCCGGCGCCAAGGCGAACGTTAAGCCCCAACAGTGCGACAAGTGCAGAGGCGCCGGTATGGCTGAGGCCTTCCGTCAGATCGGTCCCGGCCTGGTGCGCAAGGAGACGGTTATCTGCGACCGCTGCGAGGGCTCTGGCAACTTCTGCAAGGAGAAGGATCGTTGCAAGAAGTGCAAGGGCAAGCGGACGACATCTGAGACCAAGGTGCTCGAGATCTACATTCCCAGAGGTTCCCAGAACGGCGAGAGGATCGTGCTAGAGGGAGAGGCCGACCAGCACCCCGACCAGACTCCTGGAGACATTGTGTTCCACCTGCAGGAGGAGCCCCACGATGACTTCACTCGCATCGGCAACGACTTGTCTGCTGAACTGACCGTGACCCTGGCCGAGGCCCTCGGCGGCTTCTCCAGGACTGTGCTGACGCACTTGGATGGTCGCGGCATCCACCTCGAGCGGGAACGCGGCAACATCCTTCGCCCTGGCGACATTCTGAAGGTGCCCGGAGAGGGTATGCCGTACAAGAGGGGCGACGCCAGGGGCGACCTGTACCTGATTGTCAACGTCGAGTTCCCCGAGGACGGCTGGTTGAAGGAGGACAAGGAGTACGATGCTCTCAACAAGCTTCTCCCGCCCCCTCCTCCCGAGATCAAGGCGGACGAAGTTGACGAGGTCGAATACGAGGAGGTCGACAGCCTGGACCAAGTAAGTTTGAATCGTTCCTGTGATGCTGGCAACACGCGCTAACAAAGTGTCTGCAGATGGGCGGAAACGCAGGCGGGCCGGGATTCGGAGGCGAGTGGGAGGACGAGGATGAGGAGGATGGCCAGCCCCAGTGCCAGCCGCAGTAAGACGGCAACAGATAGAGACTTTTAGAGGACAGAGTCTTGGGGCACGATGCCCTACGTTTCATGACAGACATGATGACAACCCCTGATGGTGAAGGGTGAAGCATAGACACGGGATCTGGAGAGGAGTTTTGTAGCTTGTTGTTAGCTTGGGCATCATCCCCTTCATGAATGAACGGTGCCCCACGGATCACGGGTACCATGTCTTTTCTCAACCTTGATGGCGTCAACCTGCGATGTACGCCGACGGTGACTCAAACAGATGACGGACGTGCCCCGTTGCCACTCTTTACCAAAGCTCACATCGAAAGGGTATAGGCATCTTGGCTTTCCACCTTTCGCAACCAACACTCCCCATGCGGCCGAGTTTAGTTCCTCGTCCCATTTAGTGTAGTGGTTAGCATACCTCGCTTTCATTCTATATGAATCACCGAGGAGACACGAGTTCGAACCTCGTAGTGGGAACTTCAATTTTTGCCCTTCGCCCATCTTTTTGTTTGAGAACGCCTAATTTCCTTTCCTATGTCTAGGCGACTACATTCCCGTATACTAGGTGGTTTTGATGAGGACGACGACGACAGACGGCGACGACAGACGGCGACGACAGACGGCGACGACAGACGGCGACGACAGACGGCGACGACAG
Source organism: Colletotrichum horii (assembly GCA_027406005.1). NCBI lineage: Eukaryota > Fungi > Ascomycota > Sordariomycetes > Glomerellales > Glomerellaceae > Colletotrichum > Colletotrichum horii. The sequence goes on along the minus strand of JANVYB010000001.1, from coordinate 812,591 downwards.
ACGGCGACGACAGACGGCGACGACAGACGGCGACGACAGACGGCGACGACAGACGACGACGATAGACGGCAGTGATAGATAGCGACAACAGTAGTAACAATAGTAGCGACAACAGCAGTAACGACGGTAGCAACGATAGTAGCATGGATAGCAGCAACAATAATAGCGACTTCACTAGCAATGACGATAACGAGCACACAGGAAGATTGGTCGCTCTAGCACAGGAAAAGTAGGGTGTCCGTTTTGCCTCGACTTTGCTCAGCGTCTACCTTAAGGTACGATGCGGCGAGTTGAGATGAACTGGCTTCGCAGCAGAGCACCATTTTTAGTGCGGCGCTGCTGCTTGGTGGGGCTTTCCTCCGTTCCAGTTCATTGGCCATGCCAACGGGCCCGTGCACTATATATCACACGTGACTTGGACAGTCCGCCAGAAGTTCTCTTAGGGCTCGCAACAATTTTGCGGACGCACCTCGAAATCAGCCGCTGCTGGAAAAAAAATCCGAATTGCCAACACGCCCCTCTTCGACGACGACCACCACACCCCGACTAACCACAGCCAGGAACAACCGTCAAGGTGAGAATCGAGTCGCCCTGCTCTCTTGTCGACGATTGCAATAATTGTCGCCGTCGTAATCTCATACTGACATTTTTCCTCGTTCAAGATGGTCGCCGCAAAGAAGCACGTCCCTATCGTGAAGAAGCGTATGTCCTTCCTCCTCCCAGAACGCAACAAGCCCACCCGATACACCCTGCGCCGAGATCACCACGCGACGACGAAGGCCATTACGCGAGACACATGCGAGACGTTTGGATTGGAACGAGACAATTGACGGATGTGTGTTTACAGGCACGAAGCTCTTCAACCGCCACCAGAGCGACCGCTTTATGCGCGTTGACCGATCATGGCGCAAGCCCAAGGGTATTGACAACCGTGTTCGCCGTCGCTTCCGTGGCAACATGACCATGCCCTCGGTACGTTCAGCACCCAACCCCGCGGAGGAAGAGAGAAATTTGGGAAGAGGAGGGATGTTGGATGGTCCAACTTGGGAAACAACAGAGGGGGCCTTTCTTCGGGAACAATTGCTAACAAGGGTTCTCTCGCACTTCAGATTGGTTTCGGCTCCAACAAGAAGACCAAGTACATGATGCCCTCCGGCCACAAGGCCTTCCTCGTCAGCAACGTCGACGACGTCAACCTCCTGCTGATGCACAACCGCACCTACGCTGCCGAGTGCGTACCACCCAATCCCCACCGATGATCGGCTTTACGTCCTTCACGAACAGTCACTTCTAACACGGTTTTCAGGATCGCCCACAACGTCTCCTCGAGAAAGCGCATCGACATCATCTCCCGCGCCAAGCAGCTCGGCGTCAAGGTCACCAACCCCAAGGCCAAGGTCACCACCGAGGTCTAAGCGGAAGAACACTCCGTTTTGGTCGTTCGGAAGGGGTCCTGTCTTTTCTGTGGAACATAGCAAATCCATTCTGGGGGAAAGGGGCGCGTGGGGCGACGAGGGGGAAAAGGGTTTACGGTTTACACTTTGCGTTGGTGTGCTCTCTGCTCAATTCGAAAATGTCACCACCTTCCCAGTTGGTTGGTTGTTCTACGAGGATTATGTTCCCCAGCTTCCATGCGCAGTGACATGTCGGTCTGGGAAGACATCTGGGTGTCACTTGGATGGGTGTCTCCCCACGTTATGTCTTCATCCCCGTGGCATTTCGCGAGATTACTCTCCCGTCTGGCTGAATGCCTGGCGTTTCTTCTGGGTATGCCTGCCACTGACTACCTTGTTAAGCATCAACATTTCAGCCAAAGGGTAAGATGGAAGACTTCTGAGTTCGTCAGCAGTCGGCTCCAACTTCTTGTGCCTGAGCACTTCCCACCAGGGTCTTACATCATGAGCTGGAAGGTGGTGTCGTTACTGAGGTCGGTTGACGAATCGATCCCAAACCCCAATCCCATCTTATGGGCCAGGGGTGTTACCAAGTCAAGACATCACCAACCCATTATGTGGCCAATGAGGAGAAGTGTTCTTATTATCTACTTAGGGACGTATCTCATCGTCCCCCCCAAAGCCATCACGGCCAATCCAGTCGCAACAGCGTGACCCAATAAGGACAGACAAGTCAGGAAACGCTCGCATTCCTAGCCCAAAGGGCTTGTAAAGCAAAACTCCGGTATCCATGATCTCATAAAAAGTAGGGTCGTTCGTCCATCATCCCAATACTGTCGTCCGGGGAAATCAGAACGCAAGAAGTAGGTAGGCAGGTCCCAGATCTGGTCACGGTAGGGGTCGCACTTTCAGTGCACCGACACCATCATTCCGTACTTGCGTCGTCCGTAGATCCGTCGCTCCTAACTGCGTCGCTTCTACCTGAAGCAGTTGAAGCGGCCGATGCTGAAGCGCCAGGGTCCGCGGCGGACGCCGTGGCGGTCTGCGTGGACGCTCGTGCCGAAGTTCTTGCCGCCGAACTGCTTGGAGTAGAAGAAAGGCATGTTGGAGGGTTGTTGGTGGGTTTTCTGTAGGAGGGTATGTCAGTCCAAGCTTCTGGGGGTGGGCTCAAGCGTTCGCAGGCGAGGGACGTACGGTTTTGGCTTTGCTGGTAGACGGTTGGTTTGCAGGAAAGCTTGTGTGGTTGTGGTTAAGTAAGGAATTTCAGACTTGGCTTGGAGGTGTCAGTCGGCGGAAGAGCCAAGAAGGAACGGACGGTATGTATACCTTCTTCCTTTCCTGCGTAGCGTGTGACGAGGGAGCCAACGGGAGAGCCTGACAGAATGACAAGCTCGCTTGCGTCCTTGTTTGCGGTGGCACAGTGAGCTGCCTCTCCCTCGTCCAAAACCTGGTGGTGGTGGTATTGCCAAGAGCTTCTAAGTGATAGGTGACGTAGCGTGGCTGAGCGCGACAGTGGCTGTGGCTTAGTGACCTAGTGAAGCACAATCGGCCAATCAGAGATCATTGAAGTCTCAGATGAGCCAGTGACGATGTGGGGCGTTGTGGCTGCGGGAGGGTCCGCTAGACTGCAGGGCCGGATGTCGTCTTGAGTGGTTGGGGGTTTGGAGGTGATCATGATTCCAAGTTAAGGTTATTCGAACCGATTCTCTCCCTTCGTTAGCCGTTGCCGATTGGTCGTCAACTAGCCTCCGAGGTTGTGGTAGCAGTATTCGACTTGTTCTCTCGCTCAGCAGACCTACCAAGGTACTCCGTACTGAAGACCAAGCGAGAGCAACGCTAATTCTTTAAAAGCATCCTCAAGTCGACCAAAAGTAGGCCACTATGCATGGCATGGTTGCAGAGCGGGCCATCTGCATCGATTTGAGTCTAGGTCATATTTCCACGTAATTCAGACATAGGCTTAGTCGTTTTGATAGTGATCATCACATGCGGGCGAGTCTGGTTCACGAGGAATATCATGTGCCGTGTCCCGAAAGCTTGCCCAACTCAAAGCCCCTCCTTAGGCAAGATAGAGCCTCGACAACATTCCTGGCAAGAATATCTCACACACCCGAGAAAAGAATTCTCAAACAGTCCCAATGATCATCGCTATGCCTAGCTATGCTATCCATGTTCACGAGGAGCGAAACGACCTACAGACTCTACTGACGCAGAATCATCGTTTGAAGGTCGCAATGTCTGTTCAGACTAATATGGACACGGCTGCCCATCCTTCAAATTTCAACGTTGTGTATCAGTCCATCCCCCTATGTCCCAACATGCACTTGTGCTGGACTGGCCAATATGCTCTCAATTGGATCTCTCACATCCCAGCAAACGGGACGCGGTTGGAAAACTTCAACGGAAATTGGCAACCATGTCGGCCTGGAGAGTCCTATTCTCTGCACAAGACTGGATGCTGGGACAAAGCTACCCCGACAAGGGGCCTGAGGACTAACACGGTCGAAGTTCATGGAAATGACTGGGGTAGTGTCCATGTTGTCGTGGGTCTGCAGAGATCCGAGCCTAGCGGGAAAACCACTTGGGTTCCGGTGAGTACTCTCAGTCTCAGGAGTTCGCATGCGCATTCTTACCAGGGATCCTGTAGATCTTCATCGACAGATCGGAGCTCGCCAAAGGAGGAGGCAGGCGATACGAGTTAGACCAGAGGGTCAAAGTGTGGTTTGGGACAGGAGAATCAGACTCAATGATGGTTTCTTCAGCTGAACATGCTTCCGCGGCTTCAACCATTGAAAACTTGGCCCTGAGAGCCGAGGTTTGGACTCGCTATAATACTTTGCGGAAAAACTGGGAAACGGCAAGCCCCTGACAACTGGTCTTAGAAGACAATAAGTTAGCCCACTAATTATGAATGGCGACCGATGCGTGACCACTTGGCTTTCAACTTGACCCTCTCATCTAAAAGAACTCGAATCTTACCTGACTTCCGGGCGGGTTCAAAATATCTTGGCTCACAGTTACGACGGCCTCGGCATGAATGACGGAACTCGCTTTTCAATACTTACTATTTTAAACCAAACATTTACTTAAACACAATAAATTTCTACCCTATTGATGCTTTTAGTCTAAACCCAGCGTGAGCAGACGTTGATTACGTCAAATACCTGATTCCTGAGTAGCTGGTCGCCTGTCAAAATCACACCCATTCTAGCAGCAGTTTATGAGCATCTTGACCTTCCAAAATCACCACATACGACCATACCCATTGGAAAACTCGGGATCCCGTCCGCTCTCCCTTAGATAAACCAATGAGGGCCGGAGTAGTAGTCAGGTCGGTGACGACTGGCGAATGCCCGGTGTTGTATGTTTTTTGGTGTTTCTCCTCTTTTGCCCACCTTTTTGCCCCCACCGTGATGGCCCCCATCGTGAACCGCAACCGACCCAAAATGTTAGCAGAAAGTTCTTCAAAGTGCTAGAACTATTTTCAGAGACTCTGAAATCGGTTAAAAACTGTATATAAGTCTATTTCCTTCGCCTCCCAGGCCGAGACGTACTTGGCCCCTATGAAGGATGCCCATGTTGAGAATTCCCCCCACTTACACCCTTTTGGCCACGACGCAGAACTAAAGGCAGCCCAGCTGTAACGTTGATAACAGTCTGTCGGCCATCATGCAATATTGCGGCAGAACACCTCTCGACATCTTACTGTCATATCCTTACAAGAGATCAGCCACAAGCGCGCACGTCTCATACCACGATCTCATCATATCAAATCCACATTGACATCTTCCCACATTCACCAACTCCCAAAATGTACCGCCTTCTCAGGGACAAACTCAGAAACGCACCCTTCAAAGAAATTATCCATGGCCAGCTCAATCCGACCTACCTGGCCGTCGCTGGCTGAGGATACCACATCCGTTCCTCGGTCCTCCACATCCCCGGCCGATTTGGCTGGTTTACCCCTGGCTTGCCTCGACTCCAGTGCCGCCAAGGCGCTGCCATAAGCTTGTATTTGTTTGTCGTGATCTTCTTGACGGCCCTGTATCGCTACACTCTTTTCAGGTGCAAGTCCGTGCACAAGCTCCGGACAGAACTAATGGAGTGGATGTTCGGGGTAGCGCTGGTACTCATGGTTTTGGTACCGTGGCCTGCAATGTATCATGATCCGCGCCGCGCACTGGATTACGAGTGGAAAGATTGGAAAAAGGGGAGGAAAGAATAGGCCCTTCGTACCGATAGATGTCATAACAAGTACTGACAAGACCTGACGAGTTTGCCGCATTTCATACCTGAATGTGCGAGGCCGCCATTTTCAACAGCTTGTGACTTCGTAAAGGGGTAACGAACGTATCTCAACTCCATTTTCACCCAACTGTGGCTCACAATGTAAAAGTGCTCCTTAGAAGGCAGTGTTGACATACCCAGGCAGAAGTCTACGGCCAAAGTATTCTAACTGTCACGACGGTCCTGGTCTGCTATCCCCTCCCGCTCCACATCAACCACCGGCCTCCTTCTCTTAACGCTGTCCTCCTTCGTCTTTCAATGAAACACTATCAGCTTCATCGACACGTTAGAGCACCAAGGCGTTCGGGCTTAGATGTCTGAACATCTCCAGCCAGGACGTATCAGAGTTGGACGACCAAACCGCTTTGAACACGCACTTTACGGCCTCAATCGAAGCGAAGCGCATGCCGTCATAAACCACATCAGCCATGCCTAGAACGGACCTTTGCTCCTCCGAAGATGTGGCATGAGCTCCAGCGACGAACAACGGGAAGATAATGCAGTTGCGGACCTTCGCCTCCTTGGGGATTTCGAAGATACAAGCAAGGCAGGATTTAACATGTTGCTGGACAAGTGGGTGAACAGTTGGAAGACCACATATGGCTCTGTACAGGTACAGCAAGGCGGCGTGCTGGAATATGCGGACAAGGGTAAAAGCGTGTGTAGCTTCCGCCTCAATGACGGAAGAGGACTCGGATAACTCTGAGGGGCTACGGCCATCGGATTCCTCGAGGGACAGGGGCGCGTATACGGGGCGGAGGGCGGCTTCGAATTTGCGGATGCGCTCCATCGACAAGTCTTCGGTCAATTCAGCCGTCGCCTGTAGGTACTGGCTCATACTCGCGATCTCGCGAAAGACGGATGCGAGAGAACATCTACCCAAGGGGTCGCGCCCCCACCAAACCGGGCCCCGGTCAAGAAGATCCCACACTTCGGGGGCAAAGCAAGGAGGCCTGCCTTGAATCATGGATGTTGTGAGATCTGTTGTCGCAAATTCCGAGATCAGCATGTGCAGCGGCTCGGCAGCCGTCTGTATCACGGCGTCGATGCCACCTAGGCGCTCGAGAATAGCCAGGATACCACTGTAATGGCTAGAGGTCGATGCTGAGTTAAGGATGCAGCTCATATATCCGTCGTCGAAGTACAGCAGCATGACTGCGAACAGAAGCCCGATCATAGGCCCATTCCCCTGCGCGTCGGCACAGCAGCCTTCTATCTCGGCCCGCACGGCAGAGAGGCATTCGAGCCGCTTCTTGCAGAGCACATCGCGGCCATGCTTACCGTCTTGCAACAGCCGGTGAGATTCGGAGAGCACGCACGTGGCAAGTAGCACGACTCGGTATTCCAAGGCGACCTGGGTCGGGGGGACGCAAGGCTCCTCTGAAGCGGAAAGGAGGGGCCAAACGCGACAGTGGAAGTAGTCGAGAGCACGCCGCTCGCAAACGTCGATCGACACGGTCAGGTGCAGGTCGTTCCGCGGAATGCTATACGAAGACAGCATTTGAGGACTCGGCCGCGAACTCCATCGTATCAGGCGGCTATTGTAGTCACACGAGGCGCCGGAAGAAACGCAGCGTAGACAGGCTGGCTTGGAGAGGTCGCATTTGATGCGTCGCTTCTTGCAGGGCCAGCAGGAGCCCTTGACGATCCTGACCCGTTTAACCGGCATGGTACGCGACAATTTCTTCTTGGCAATTGGTCATGCACTTGCGTTTGATACCGAAATGGAAAGAGACGTTGGGCTCTCTGTGCATTCGAACGTTGCGGCTGGCGTTGACGAGTAGCAATGTCTAGGGAAGTGATTTTGTTTAGCATACGGACATGTTGCAACAGTTGGCTCATTCGGAGGACCGCTGGGTCGAACTCACATGCTCCATAACCATCGAGCTCTCTTTCGAGGTCGACGACAAAGTTGGCTGTTCAATTGGCGATTCCCCTCGCATGCGGCAGCGACAATGCGGACTACCTGATTAAGGGACGTATTGAAGCGACGGCGACAATATGAGGTGAGCGGAAGATTTCCCCTCAGTATTCCCTACAGTGACTGCGTCGAAAAGCGAAAAACTAAATGTCTTCCGTTCGACTGTAGGTTGTGAAGATGGGAGGATGAGAGAGAGAGGAACATGGTTCTAGAACGGCTCTAGGCGGGAGCACCTACCCCAGATTCCGGCAGCAGGGTGGGCATTGGGTTGGCAGGCACCGAGCCCCCCTGGAAGAAGGGAAGATTGGACGCCCAAACGGCTTATCAGGCGGATGGTGGAGTGGAAATTCGCGGGCGGATTCTCGGCACATTAGCCAACAAGCAATGACGACCCCGAGATCTCGGTCCAATGACACACTTCGTATCTGATGGAATCACGTAATCGCAAACTACTCGGGTCTTTCGAAGCATCATGAACCAAATCAGCCTACGACATGCCTGCCATGACACAGGCACCAAAAGTAGCATTTGAAGCACGATGCTGATGAGAAGTGGCACTGAGATTGAATTTCGGGAAAGACTGCTAAACTAATCGAACGAAGGCAACGGTACGAGACTACCAATCTTGGGCTCCCGACCCACGATCAGCAAAACCAAAGCGGACCGGATCAAAGGCGCTCGGTTTCGGATCCGCTACAGCTTGCTGTTCCTGTTGCCGCAGCAAGATTCCGCAGCGTCAGACTTCGCGAACGCATTCTTGGAAGTCTTGTCGACAGCCACAACCGACGGAGGCACCCAGAGCGCCGGGTTCTTCTTGAAGAAGTTGGACGCCCTGATCATGACGCCGACGGGCTCGGCCGGCATCACGGGGAAGTCCTCGGTGCGCGGGAAGTGCGTCAGGCCGAACTGCACATAGCAGACGATATCGGTGTTCTCAACCGACTCGTTCCTGTTCACCCAGTCGACGACGGTCTCGTTATAGGGGTGCCCCTCTTCGCCGCTCGACTGACACACATAGTCGCCCGCGGGGAACAGTTCATAGTCCTTGTACGGGGTAACCCAAAGCGCCTTGCGGGCAAAGGCGGCCCGCTTCCAGATCATGCTTCCCGGCTTGGCGAGGAGAGCCGGGCAATTGTTGTTGAGGATTTTGTAGGCGACCGGCTTCTTCGCCACGGGGTTCATGATGTTGGGGTTGATAATGTCCCAAGAGCGGCCCGTCTCGTGCTTGTACTCATGGCCGGAGGCAGTCTGAATAGGCGTCTTCTTACAGTAGAAGCCGTTGCCGTACAGATTCCCAGCAGAGCCGAGGGGGTCATCCGCGGTGACAGCGTCATTCTGCACCACAGTATTGCCAGGACCATCAATCTCAGGGTCAACGCGGAGGGAAAAGATGTGCTGATGATTGTGGGCGTTGATGGCCGGGGCCACCTCGGTACCGAACGGTGCCGCAGTCTCGCTGGGGTGCATGCAATAGGTATTGAGCATGCCTGTAAGCTTGATTTCCAGCTTGTAGGTACCGTCCAGGAGGAACGTGTGGTAGAAGCAGTACTCATAGTTCGCAGCGGTGATGATTTGGGAAATAATGAGCTTGCGGTCGCGGGCGGAAATAACGGTACCGTCGCGGTAGTCGGTATGCTTGTACAGAAGCCCGTTATCTTCTTCATGGATACAGATGGCATTCTTCACGATAGCTGCCTCTCCCGTACCCACAGCCATAATAGCGTCCATGTAGTGGATGACGCCCTTGCAATCACAACCAAGCTTGAGGGAGTTGGTCATGAAGCCCGTACCATACTCGCCCACGTCGAAGGCATGCTTGCGGTGGTGGGGAGGGTCAGGGTTGCCGTAGGGAACGACCATCTCGACCACACTGATACGGTTGAAGAGGTTCCGCTCACGCCCCTCGTCGTCGATACGGACGTCAGAAAGAACGATACCCTCGCGGTAGTTGAAGCCAACATGCATCTTCAATCCCGCCCAGAAGAGCTCGCTGCCAGAGACTTGGAACGAGACGCCCTGGGGCTGAGTAATATCGATGGGCTTGAGCTTGTTCTGGTAACCCTTGCCGATGAATTCGGGCAAGTAGTTATGCTCCTCCAGAGGGACCTTGGTCCGCTGGCCATTCACGAGTCGGATATCGACAGCCAGGACTTCAGCCTTTTCGGTATCGACGACGACTGAAAAGTCAAGCGGATGGGCGTACTGGTTATCATCAGGGGAATTGCGATAGTAAACGATGCCCTGCTGAAGACGGCGATCGGTGCCCCAGCGGTGATCGAACCCAATAGCCCACGCGTCAATGAAGACCTTCGACATATCATAGATCCCGATTTCGCGGCAAGCCTGGATGACGCGAGGGTCCTGTCGGGTGACGCTCTCGCAGATGTCGAGGTCCTCCAATGTGAGGGTGGGGGCGGCGTCGAAGACATCCTTCCAGAGCTCGACCTTGGAGGTCTTTAGGTTGACGACAACCTCAGAGACCTGCGAAGTGCCCTTGTCGATGACGATGGCGAAGGCGCGGCGGTCCGGGCGAGGGCCGTTGCCGGACTTGAAGGCAGCGTACTCATTCTTCTTGGGTTCGCGCAAAGTCAGACAGTTGAACTTGAGGGCCTTGGTGCCAGCATGTATTTTGATGAGTTTAGCAGCGCGCTGAATCTCTTCAATCGATAGCTGATCTGTATGAAGACAACAATTAGCTCAGGAACGACGAACGAGTGTCTAACACCGTGGTTCATTGCTAGGAGACTTACCCAGAGGATGTGATGAAGACTGAGAGGATACGTCTGGAACGGCGTCGTTGGGATCTTCCCGGAAGATCGTGTAGCCGGCTATCGAAGAGGTGTCTGCAAACATATTGGGGGCTGTCTGGGCTGAGGTACTCGGCCATACGGTGGTCTTTGTAATTCGACCTAAGGTCGATGATGGATGGTTGGTATAAGATGAGGTGAGGCCTGAAGGCTCGAAGCTGTCTAAGGACAAGACAAAATGTTGGTGAGTAGAGAAGGCAAACGACTTGTTTGTTTGAATTCTTGGGGAGAAGAAAGTGAGTTCGTCCAAGATCAATAGCGGACACCTCGTACTTATAGACAGGAAGTGACGCCTGCATATCGGGGGATAGGCAGCAATCGTACGAGGGTTAGCCTCAGCAGCTGTCGAGATTATCCTGACATCAAACGTAAGATAAACTCGACTGGGCAATCTCAGTTTAGAATCACCGCTTGTTACACCGCGATCCAGTCGCCATCAGTACTATTCCTCCACCAACCCTGGCCCCTCATCCGCCTTCCATCCGTCTCCATCCCTGCGACTCATGTACAACTTCCCCCACACAGGCACACCGAGTGACATTCGCATCGCGTCCTAGTACTTTCTGCCACAAAAAAGAATTCGAAACGTATGGAATATTGATATCTTTATGAGCGGAATGAATTTAGTCCATTTGAAAACCCTGATGACCGCAAATGACAATGTATTGTTAAGACATTCTTGTGATTTTTCAGAGGAACCAACATGTCGAACGCTCGGAACGGAGCCTTGAGGTCGGCGCTGTCCGCCCCTCTCCGCTCCATTCTGCTGGTGGAGCGCGCCTCATCAGAGAGATCTAGTCCCTGCAGACTTCGCGCTGCAACGCCTCCGCGCAGCGGCGCTCGGAGTCTAGAACCGGACCGGAGAGTCAACCGGCAGTGTTGCCGGCCGCTTTTTCAGCCCAAAATGCGAATGGAATCAAGGGCGATACGACACACGAAAAGAGCGAAGTGATCCAGGGCGGTCTCGTCGTGTAAGCTCATTGGCGGGTGGACCTGCTGCATTGGGAAAGAAAATCGACCATGCAGATCCCCTGAAGAAGCGGCTGATTCGGCAGGGTATTTATCTTAGTCTGACACGCTAACGGGTCGGTGGGGGCCCCGGAGCCAAGCCCGCAGGTGACGTCCCCACCTCTATCGGAGCGGCATCGGGACGGGCGCCCGCCCCCTGCTGTCGAGAGGAACCGAGTTGCCAAAGTTTAGACATGGAGTAGCTTGATTGTTGAAGGCTGTCTTCTTCAAGTCTTGTATATTCATATTCAAAATTGGGCATGAGGTATGGAACAATGTCACATGCATGGTAGACAATTGATCAGATGAATTGAAGCAGAATTGATACCACGGATGGATTTGATTGAGTCAAGACTAAGATTAAAGAAGGACAATGTATCTCTAGATCCATCAATTTTTTCGAGGAACAGAAGAAGTCATAACTTCGGCATTCTGCGCCTCAATGATCCGCACCTCGGCATCGGCAGTCTGCAGATACGTGTACCGCCCCTTGACCACCCAGAAGCCCAGTGTCACCACCATCATGACCCCGAACACGGCGATCGCGTAGTTCATATCGGCCGGCGCCGGGTTCGGCGACGAAGGGAAGAAGAAGAAGACGGTGGTAATCGAGCAGTAGATGACCGAGATCCAGTTGATGACCGGGCCCAGCCGCCCCAGCCTGAACTCTCCGGGCGGGAGCTTATCGCGGCCGACAAGGAGGACGGTGACGATGGGCATTGCGTAGGAGACGGTTAGGGCGATCGTACTGACACTCAGGATCGCCTCGAGAACCGTAGAAGCAAACGTATAGAGGACGCCGACGAGCCCGATGATGGCGCCCTGTAGCCACAAAGCCCGTGCTGGTACCTTCCAGGCCTCGTTAACCTTGGAAAAATAGGGGCTCCATGGGATTCCGCCGTCTCTGGCGAAGCCCCAAGTCAGACGGGAAGCGGTCGTAACAATGCTGACAGCCTGACCCATGCCGTTGAAGATAAACAGAGACAGAAGCACTGTAGCCCCTTGAAGCCCGACAGCCTCATTCAGAAGGTCCATAAAGGGTAGCCCGGTGACAGGATTCAAGACGGTGTCGAGGTCTTGGATGCTGAATAGACAGCATACCATGAAAATGAACCCAGTGATAGCTCCAAGGACGACTGAGAGCCAGATAACGCGGGGAATGTTCTTGCGAGGTGCTGGGATTTCCTCGGCAAGGTGGACAGCTGAGTCGAAGGCGGTGAGCCCATACGCAGCCTGGACGAGGCCGGTGAACCAGGTAACGCCGTCTCCCCAGCCGGTCTGGTTGATCCATTGTCCAAAAACAAACGAAGCAGGCTGAAAATGCAGGTCCGGCTTCACGCCCACAGAAATCAGGAGCGCCAGGCTGAAAACGAAAAAGAGCCCAATGAAACAAATTCCAATGAAGTTGTTAAACGCGGGTAGGATGGCATCTCTCCGGCAAGCGATGAGGTTAACACCCGTTACCACCAGAGTAACGGCGAGATAAAGCAGGAAGTTGATCCATCCGACCCCAGCTCCGGCCCAGTCGTTGACGAAGAGGACCTTCATGCTCAGAATAAAGTTGGTCATGAAGGCAAGTTGCGAGGCGGACAGAGTCCACCACCCAAAGGTATTGATCCAGGCGCAGAGGTAGGACATGAACCGACCCATCGGGCCAGGCGAGAGGCGGAATATCCAGTACGCCTGTCCCAAGGCCGTCGGCATGCTGCTGCACAGCTCGCCCAGCGACACGGCGACGCATATGTTGCAGAAGGTGACGAGAATGAGGCCCCAGAGGATGGCGATGGGCCCGCCGCTGGTGAGACCGCTCGAGAGTCCTTGGGCAAAGGTCGACCAGGTGCCGAGGACGGACATGGCGAGGAAGAGCATGCTCATCGTGCTGAACTTCCTCGAGAGGGCCTGGTCGTGGCCGAGGTAGGCGAGGTCCTGCTCATCTTGGGCGGCCTGGTCTGTGGTGTGTAGGTGCTTCAGCGGCGGGTTCGATTCGGGGTCGTTATCCATAACTTCTTTCGATAGGGGGGATTTTCGGGGTGATTGGAAAACGTTTGTGGGATAACATTCGCAAATGTGTTCTGCAACGAGAGAGGTATGCTGGTTGATGACTTTGAGATGGGAGGGTGCGTGTTGGTGTTGAATAGTTTTTATATCAACTGCAAGGATGGGACGGGAACAAGGAATGGATGCGCAATGACCGATGTTCCCCCCCGGGGCGTGGCATTGACTGATAAGGCGCTGGGTGTGGCAACATAACAAGAAGTTGGATTACAGTCTCATTAAAAGCCGCATGTATTCTTCAATTTTTGCTCGATGGTGTGTAGCTCCTAAAACTCGATGCGGAGAACTCAGGATGTATCGGAACTGCTGCTCATATTGTCAAGTCTCGTTCCGTCATTGCTCATCATGTGCGTCGACAAGCCATTGGGCAATGTCTTCCACGCATCATGGTCACGGCCCGGTCGCCGGTCGGTTGGGGTATGTTGTCTTTGCTCGTCGATACCTGCCCAAGATATTCATTCCTGCATTTCCGTCACTGCGTCAGTAGTCCTCCCATCACGAAGGCCGTATCACCAGATGACGTTGGTACCCCGGATTTTGCAGATAGTATGGGCTGGATCTCATTACGTACGAGTTGGAAGAGTTGGCAGTTTCAAATCGTGGGGTAGAACCGTGGATTTGGGAGAGCCAGTCGTGTCGAGTCATTTACGTTATTAGCCCGGCCCGGACGTCGACTACAAGAGGCAGTTCAACCTAACCAGACCAGAGCCAAGTGAGTTAGTTGGACGAACTGATAGTGATTTGCCCTTTGTACCCACCTGAAGGCTCCGCTTTGCATGGGTAACCTGATAAGGCAGAGGACCTGGAGTTTTCACGCTGAAATACTAATGGATAACCATGATAAAAGAGTATGGATAAATCGCTGGAATTAAGAGAAACTGTTACCGAAGCTGCTCGCAGTGTATGTGTAGCTGGACTGGGGCAGTCTTTCTGATATTGAATAACGATTTGACGCCTGACATTGAGCTTGGGATCATTGACAGAGCTTCATCTGTGAGCGTCAACATCAATTTGCCTATCAAACTTGCGACGCTTTCGCATTCTTTCTTATCTTACAAAAAGCCTTGGGCATACTGTGCCTCGAGGGTATTGACAGATGAAGACCACGTCTCCACCAGCTCCTTTGTCCAAACTCCTCTATTCGTAATCACGAAGCGGCTGGTTCTCCACCAGGAAAGCTTGAATCAGCACTGTGGAAGCTCCTGAGCGCTGGATGGGACTCCATGCCAGCTTAACTGGCCTTACGATGGCTGGCTGGTCTGTTGGTTCGCAGTTGGGGGTGGATAAAGTCGTTTACCGCGGGATGTTAACCGGAAAGTGGGAAAAGTCGATCTCGTGCGGAGAGATTGGAGACATTGGATACCGCTCGAGTGTGGCCCAAATTCTTTCCCTTTTCAGCATCGCGCCATCTGCTTGTCAGAGCGGTTGTGCGGCAGCAGAATCCTTGCCCACGTCGGCCGAGCTTCGGTGAGCTAGAGCTAGAACCCTGGCAGGTGGAGACGAGGAGGACGGCAGGTTTCAAGGTTGCAGTCTGGCCTAAATTCTTTCCTATTTCATCATGATAAACGCTAATTCACCGGGCACCACTAACCATCGAGAAGTACCTGCACCAAGATTCGTTCTTCGCTCCGAATACGGTAGACCGAAATGGATCGTGATATTCTATTTCAGAGCTTACTGCAGGCGCCAAACCCATTGCCCTCTACGCCGGTGGGATAGACACCGGGCCGGGTCGCCCCTCCTCGTGGACGAGGTGGTGACATGCAATGTGTGACTTTATGGGTGACCGACAGTGCCGATCTAGAGTCCAAAGAGCTGGCATTGAAAATCCGGGGATCCTGTGCATTGAGTTCTGAGCAGTATCAAAGTCAATTGCACGGTCCCGAGGCAGCTCGTTTATCAGAAAGCTACTTCTTGGGGACAGACTTGCTCGGATTTCTTGTATCGCATCTTCCACCACCCACAATATGGCTTCCGTAAAGCTCACTGCCCCCAATGGGCGAACCTACCTTCAACCAACAGGTCTATTCATCAACAACCAATGGGTTGAGTCTTCTGACGGCGGCAAAATAGCCAGCATCAACCCTACGTAAGATTATCACAACCAGCGGGCAGCTTCTTCGTCCTTTCGACTAACACATTCGGCACAGAAACGAGCAAGAAATCACATCCGTCTACGCCGCGACGAGCCAAGATGTCGACAGAGCCGTGCAAGCAGCGCGGAAAGCCCTCAACCACCCGAGCTGGCGAGACCTGCCCGCCTCAGACCGCGGCAAGCTCATGGCGCGCCTCGCCAACCTGATGGAGCAGCACCGCGAGACGCTGGCCACAATCGAGACGTGGGACAACGGCAAGCCGTACCTGGTCTCCCTCAACGAGGATCTCACCGAGGCCATCGAGACGCTGAGGTACTACAGCGGCTTCGCCGACAAGGTGTTTGGGCAGGTGATAGAGACGACGCCCGAGAAGTTTGCCTACACTGTCCGCGAACCGGTTGGAGTTTGCGGTCAGATCATTCCGTAAGAAAAACTCCCCCTGTCCCCCTACTACGTCTTGATGATGATTATCATGAGAAAAAATGGCTCATCACCTCCTCCCGCAGCTGGAACTACCCCCTCGCGATGGCCGCATGGAAGCTGGGTCCCGCCTTGGCCTGCGGCAACACGGTTGTCCTCAAGCCGGCAGAGCAGACCCCTCTCTCCATCTTGTACTTTGCCAACCTCGTGGTCGAGGCAGGCTTCCCGCCGGGCGTGGTCAATATCGTTAATGGTCTCGGAGCCGTCGCAGGCGCAGCTCTCGCGTCCCATTTAGACGTCGACAAGATCGCGTTCACCGGCTCCACCAACACAGCCAAGGAAATCATGAAAATGGCAAGCCATAACCTGAAGAACATTACGCTCGAGACGGGCGGAAAGAGCCCTCTCATCGTGTTTGATGACGCCGACCTAGATGTCGCCGTCCACTGGGCCCACGCCGGTATCATGTCGAACCAGGGCCAGATCTGCACCGCAACGTCGAGGATCTTGGTTCAGGACGCCGTATACGACAAATTCCTGGCGGCGTTCAGAGAACAAGTGACAAAGGTCTCCAGAGTCGGTGACCCCTTCGAAGAGAGCACTTTCCAAGGACCCCAAGTCACAAAGGCGCAGTTCGACAGGATTCTCTCTTATGTCGACATCGGCAAGCAGGAGGGCGCGAAGCTCGAGCTGGGGGGCCGGCCGTCCAGGCCAGATGGCAGCGGGTACTTCATCGAACCCACGGTATTCACCGGGGTCTCACCCAACATGAGAATCTTCAAAGAGGAGGTCTTCGGCCCGTTCGTCGTCATCTGCCGGTTCAAGTCGGAGGACGACGCCATCGCTCTCGCCAACGATACGCAATACGGTCTCGGAAGCGCTTTGTTCACCACAAATTTGACCCGTGCCCACGCCGTGGCCAAGAGAATCGAGGCTGGCATGGTGTGGATCAACTCGAGCAACGACAGCGACTGGCGCATCCCGTTTGGTGGTGTGAAGCAAAGCGGAATCGGTAGGGAACTGGGCGAGGCCGGTCTTGCTGCCTACTCAAACATTAAAGCCATTCATGTAAACCTTACTAGACAGTCGAAGCTATAGACACTGAGGTGGTTTGCACTCTTAAGGAAATTACTACCTAAAGGCCCTCTGCAATTGCCCTTACTGTCACGACCGTCCTGGTCTCCCATCCCTTCCCCTCGACGTCAACCACCACCCTCTTGCCCTCAACCCTCCCCTCCTTCACTCTCCCACTAAACACAACCCGCTCATCAACCTCAACCACCATACCCTTCTCGAACGGCACACCAACAACCCCCTTGGTGCCCCTCTCCGCAAGAACGGCGATCTTGAAACTCCCTCCGCCCTCATCAACCCACTCAACTCCAACCCCCTGCCCCTCAGGCGTCGGCACAACACCCCTCGCCCACCTCAACCCAGCCCTCACCGGCATCACACTCCACGTCTTGAACCCCGGACTCGTCGGCTTCACCCCGAGCACATACGAGCTCATCAGCGGCACGATCCCCGTGCTCCACCCGTGCGCCATGCTCGTGTACCCATCCTCATACGGCCTCCCGTCCGGCCCGATGCCCTCCCAGAACGTCACCCCGGGGTCCTGCCCGCCCATCCACCCGTACAGCCGCTTCATCTCCTCCACCGCGCCCTCCGCCGTGCCGTCCCCGTCGTCGACCTTCAGCCGCGCCGCGAGCTCAAAGTAGGATATGAACGCGTACACCCGCTGGCTGAACCCCTGCCCGACGGCGTCCGAGTCGTAGAACGCGTTGCCGTACGCCCGCGACGCCGCTCTGGCGTAGTACGCCAACACGCCCTTGGCCTTGTCCCCGGACACGACGTCGGCCAGGATGGCGATGCTGTTGCCATCCTGCGCGTGCGCGGCCACGTACTCGTCCGAGTCCGCCCCCGTCGTGCCGTCGTAGAACGCGCCGACGCTCTCGTCAAAGTTCCGCTGGGCCAGCGCCTTGGCAACATCATCCCCGCGCGAGTTCCACCTCTCCTGGTCCGCCGTCTTGCCAAGCTGCGCCGCCATCTCCGCCGCCCGCCGCAGGGCGAGCACGTACAGAGCGTTGTAATACGTTACCGGCCCCTGCCTCGGAAGGAAAGCGTAGTCACCGTACCCGCCCGTCCCGTTCAGCCCCTTCGTAACCAGACCCGTGTCCGGGTTCGTGATGGAGGGGTACCACGCGTCCATCACAGCCAGCAGATTCGGATAATACGTCTCTAGGTAGCCCACGTCGCCGGTGTACCACACATAATCATGGCTGCAGACAACCCACCACAGGGGGTAATCAAACAGCGGAAGCGTGTAATTGTTTCTGCAAACCGTCAGCAACCCTCTCCTCCACGTCAAATATGAACACCAAAACTCACATGCTCGCCGGCGGAATCCACCCATCCCCCCTCTGCCGCCTCGCCAGATCCGCCAACACATTCCCGCTCGCCTCCGCCACCAGCCCCCCGTGCGACAGAAACGCAGTCAGCGCCGCCACAGCCAAGTCCCCGACATACGGGTCCCGGTCCCGCTTCGGCGCGTCGTGGATCACCAGCCGGCCCTCGAGATACTCGCTGTCCGCGTCCCGCGGCTCAATGTCCTCCGCCCGGAACGTGTCGATGCACAGGTCGTTCGTGTACACCCCGTCGAACCACCACCGCGTCAGCTCGCGGTCGCTGCACTCGAACCACCCCCGGAACGTCTCCGGCGTCCCGTGGAACGCCGACAGCGCCAGGCTCACCGACGCGATCTTGACCTGCCCGCGCGGCGCCGTGTACGGCGCGTCCGACGGCAGCGCGTCCAGGTAGATCCGCAGGTACCGGAACCCGTGCAGCCCGTCCACGCAGACCTTGCCCTTGCCGCCGCCGTCGCCCGGGTACTGACACCCGTGCTGCGCTGTCCAGACGTACGGCTCGCTGCGGACCGCGATCTGCTCGCTGCCGGGCGTGATCGTGTCCCCGTTATACGACCGCGAGAAGTCGCTCACGTTGCTGAGGAATTGCAGCGTCTCGGAGAACGCCAGCCGGATCCCCGGCCTGGCGTCATCACCCCCATCCGTCATTTCAGACCCGGCAAAGGAGATGGAGACGATGCCGACGGTGTTCTGTCCAAAGTCCATCGTCACGGACGGGATCTCATCAGACTCGGAGAGCCGAGTGAGGACGGTCGGCCCGCCTTCGCCGGTGACCAGGCCCGAGGGATTCGCGACGTCCCCGCGCATGAGATCCGGCAGGACCCGCGCCGGGAAGATTGTCTTGGACTTACTGGCGCGGACGTAGCGGTACCAGCTGGGATCGTGGGAGGAGGGATCCCTCCAGTCCGGGGAGATGAGGCTCCATTGGCCAGTGATGAAGGCGAGGATGTTTGTGAGGAGGCTGGCCATTGGGTCTCAGTGACGCAGGTCCAGAAGTTTCGTCTTTGGTCAGAATCAGGCGCTAAAATTAAGGTGCGTAGGTCAGATCGCAGACTCACTTACTGGTGGACGGGCGGTATTTAAAGACCACGGAGGGGGAGGAGAGGGAAACGGCAAGGGCGGGAATGCGGGGTCCCGGCTTCCCCAGATCGGACGATTTGCGCGCCGGCAGTTAGGCGGAGGCCAACCCCACCACCCCGGCATCCCGCAGATCACCTGCGGATATTGCTGTCGGGTTCCACCACACGCAACTGCATGTTTTACTCGGAATGGAACTCAACATGCGTCTGGTGATTTATATGCAACGATAATTTATGCTGCTGATCATCAAAAGTCACATGGAGCGGTTCGGCATGCAAGTCATCGGATCTGCAGATGGAACCAATTGGTATTAGACGGTGCTGCGCCTAATTTGTCTCTCGAGAGCCCACACCAGCGGGCTGAAGACACCTATGCAAAGCTGATGCTCATGTCGCGACGCTGCGGAAGCGAAGCGTTTCTAAACAAAAGAGAATAAAAAAGAACGAGGTAAGAACAATCCGTGCAGACTGGTATGTCCACGCATGTCGAAAAAAGAAAAACAGAAAACTGCAAATCCGCGCACAAGTATCCATGGTGCTAAGGTTCATATCAGCGACCACGTTTTTCAATGTCGTCCATCAATCCGTAAACCCTCCATCCGTTTCGTTCCAGGACGCCAACAAAGTCAAGAAAGGTACTGTACACATTTCGCTGTCCCCAAAAACAAAGTTGATGTTCGTAAAGGGAGGCACGCCCTAGACCGTGCCTCGAAGTCTTTGCTTGCGTGCTAGCCAGTCGCCAAGCATGTTGTCAAGTTGCTGGACCTGGTTAGTCTTGACGCATCACCAAGGATGGATGGATGCACTTACTGTTGTGATTTCTGCCAACTTGGCGTTCTGTTCGCGGAACAAACTTCCTGCGACGGGGTGATCCGGTCCTGCGGGAGCAACATCGCTCTTGTCGTATACAACGACCAGCATGTCGCGGATGTCTGAGCTGGAGTCGAAGAATGCCCGGAGCTTCGCGTCGTTCCAGCTGCTGCCGGTGGTGCTCCCTCCTGTTGAGGTTGAGCTGGCAGTCATCGAATCCTGAGCGCGATGTCTGCCAACCTCATCGGCGTCAATGAGCTCTGGCGACGGCGATGACGAGTGACCATCCTGGCTGGAGGTGTCGACCATGAGCGCAGGCGGGTTGCTTGTCGTAACTGGAGAGACTTGAACCGGCGACTCGGAAAGGCGCTCCTTCTCCCGGTCCGCAGCGGTGGGCTGGGATTGGGACGTAGGCTGCGAAGGAGTTATGGTCCTGTCGGTCTGGGCACTTTGACCGCTCATGTAGCTGTCGGGGAAAGCACCTGGTACAGGGCGGACCAGCTTCTCGTCCTTCGGCTCCTCCTCGGCTGGTTGTTGCACAGAGGGACCACTGGGGTCAATCTCTTCGCCAGATGAGTCGAAATCGTCCAGTTCCACACGCGACTTGGCCTTCGTAACCTTTTGGGGTTTCGGCTCCTTGGGCTCGCTGCTTCTCGAAGGCATGATCTTGGACAAGGACGACTTTTGCGAGTGCTTGGTCTCGGCCTTCTTCGGTTCGGCGTCAGGATCGGAAGAATCGTCCTCGACGATACGCATAGAGGCAGGCGGCACGTTCGACACGTTGTTGGGTCGGCCTTCGGAAGAGATGAACTCGCTAAGTTCACGGGTAGCAGACTTTTGTGGTGTGGTTGCTCCCTTCCTCGACAGTGATGGCTCAACCCTGGGCTGTTGCTTCGTGAGCTTGCTTGCTGTCCGTTCGGGCCCGCCTTGAGATCCACCGCTTGTTCTCGGCGATGACGGCTGCTCCTCCGACTCCCGATCTTGCGATTCGGTGACAATATCCATGGACCTCTTGCCAAAGGACTCGTCGTCATCGTCCACGACCTTCTTCTTGTCCTTACGCGAGAAGAAACTCCGGATGGCGCTGGGCTTCTTGTCCTTCTCCTTCTTATCCTTATCCTTCTTCTTCTTGTCATCCTTCTTGTCGGGTTGCAGCTCCTTGTCCATCTTGTCCAGACTGGGTCGTTGCTTAACGCTTTCCGTCGTCGAGGGTCGTGAGCTGTTGTCGTCGCGAAGCAAGTTAGGCGTAAGCGTGATCTTCTTGGTCTCGACCGTTTCGTCCTTAAAGAAAGAGTCGGTGTTCCTGACGGTGCCGTTCCTCGATCGACTCGGACCCTCTGGCTTCTCAAATATTTCTCCGCTGTCGCGCTTCCCGTCGTCTTCCGCAACCTCCTCTTTCTTGGTCGGCTCTGCAACCTTGACTTCCTTGATCGTCCTGGGCTTCAGCGGCTCGACCTTTGCCGTCTCATCTTCCACCTCTTCAGTTGACTGCTGCGTAGCAGCCTGCTGCTGCTGCTGTTGCTGCTGCTGTCCTTGCTGTTGAGAGAACAGCTCGTCCATATCCTCTTCATCCGAAGAATAGTCAATGTCCGAGTAGTCGACAAACGTCGGTGGTGCGAACGCGACGGTCTTCTTCTTCTTCCTCAGAGCCGTCTTGAACGTGCTCTTGGACTTCTCTCCAGCTTGATCTCCAAGCATTGTAGCGGACAGCTGATCTAAGTCAGAAAGGTTCATCTCTTCCTGGGAGGGAGCGACTACGTCAATATTCCTGTGCTTATTCAAGCGCGCCAGTCTCTCGGTTGGCGTCTCAATGTGCTCTGCCGGGAGATAACCTAAACCATTGTTAGAAATGCTGACGCAAGGGACGCAGGGGTCGTACCGATGCTGCTGTCCTTCACCACTCGCACCAGCCACCAATAGCTGTTGCTGTCATCTAGTAGCACCATGGTATCTCCCTTCGTGGCATTCGCTTGGCCTTCGACGGTCGCAACAAACGTGTGGAGGGCGTAGACGAATTCGAAATCGATGTCCTCTGCTTCGTGTAAGCACTCACTGCCCCAGCCGCCAGCAATAAACCTAGAATCATCAGAGAAGGAGAAATCGTCATCATCATCTTCGATCGAGGGTTCGTAGGGTATCATGAGCGGGAAATCGCTGTCGTCGTCGTGGTCGTCGTCAAGATTTGCTTCGGCCGCCTCGTCCCATTCTGCCCGCTCCATCTCAGCGCGACGCTGCGCAAAATCCTCGGAGCTAGATCCGCGGAGTCGGAGTGGACGAACCACTATCGGCCCATGCTGTGCTACACTCTCCAGTCCAAACTTATCCTCAACGTTGTCGCTCCGCTCCTCGTCCCAGTCTTTTCCATACAGGAGACTACCGCCAGCATCGTCGCATAACTCCTCGTAAAGCTCGTCGAAGAACTGGTTGTATCGATCGTCGTCGTCGGTATATCGGTCCTACTCGTTATACTCACCGCGAAGATGATGATGACTGGTTGCTGACGCAGAAGCCTTGCTGTGCTGCCAGGAGTGTTGTGTAGGTGGATATTCAGGAGTTTCGGTGTAAGGAGAAGAGGACATGGCCTCGCTGAAAGCAGGGGAAACAGGAGAAGCGCGATCTCTCATGGCTTGCAGAGAATCGACTCTCCGTGGCCAGGAATGCGGAATGGTAATCGAATTGCACCCACCATCTTCAATCGAAGGCGAACTAGAGATCTTGTCCATCATGTCGTCGTCCAAGCTCTCGTCCGTGTCGTCCATGTCTCCGTCGTCGGAGTTGCCCGATGTGCCTCCATTTTGCGCGATGGCCAGGGCATCTTGTTGTTTCTTGCTCGCATCGTCCATCGCGCCGCCGTTGAGCCGTTTGGAGACCTCGTCCGCGAGATCGTCCGAATCCGATACGTCGTCGTCGTCGCCGTCAGTGAAGGAGAGTCTCGGGCTGCGTGCTTGTATTTCGGCGGATTCTTGGGCGATCTCCTGGAGAGTCGCAGCCTGATGCGGACCAAGCGAGCCGTGTGGGCCTCGGGGATGATCTTTTGCTGAGGGTGCGTCGTGATCTTGGAGGTCGATCGTGTCTAATTTTGCGACAAAAGAGGCAAGAGGTCAGCGTGACATGCCGGCGAAGGAGCAGGCAATTAGGGGGTTGTTTTTTTTCCCTGGTCAGAGGGGGGAAAGGAATTCTGTGAGATTGATCGGCCGCGGTTCCAGCCGTTAGACCAAGACGGGTTCAGGCTAAGCTCAGACACAGAGAAGCCCAGGGCCAATGGGAAAGGGGAAGAAGTTGGTGTTTGGGGGGGAAGATAGTGTGATGCGCCAGGAGGAATGGGAGTAGGCGCGGGTGTTTTGGGTCGCATAAACTTACCAGCGCGAATAATGTGAGGTCTTGTCATGTTGGATTAAGGTCGTGGGCCAGCAGAGGAGCCAGCCGAGAGGGTCGGGATGTTCGAATTGTGGCTTTTGTGACGAGATGTCTCCTGAGCGTCAGGGACTTGGGGGTTCGTGTCGTAGTATTGGTGGTACAGAGAATATTCGTGTCGTGCAGGCGTGCGTCGTCACAGTTTCCTCTGGGTTATCCGTATTTTTCTCAGCGCTTGGCCGCCAGCCCCCTTGGGCCCGTCAGAATGGCAGAATGAGACCCTGGTAGACGACGTAGGGGCGGTACGGAAAGTACTATCATGGAGCGAGGGTAAGGGAAAAGCTGGGGCGTTGGACAGAATGCCAAGAAACGGGCGAGGGTGGTCTGGAGACGGAGACGGAGAGGGAGACGCAGCAGCGACAACGACTGGGAGAGAATGTCGCTGCGCTGGACTGGAGACGACCAGAGGCTTGGAGCTGGCTGTTTGGTGCTTGGTGGGCGTCGACGGGGGGTGAAATTGCGACTCCGCTGTTTCGTCGGCTGAAAAAAAGGGCGGCCAGGTTCTGGTTCTAGCGGCGCGAGATTGTCGCCGGGGCGGCCAGGGTGTGTCGTCCCGGGTGGGTGGTGGTTGATTAGGCCGGGCGTCGGCGTTGCGACTGAAGGGACCCGGGAGGGATGTCGCTTGTCTGGATAAATTGGGTACGGAATCGATCAACTGCGCGAAATGTTTGCTGTCGAACGCAGGATCCGTAATCAGGCGAGAAAAGACGCAGACGTGCGTAGGAGTAGTAGATGCAGTTGTTGGTGGCCGTGTGTCGCGTGGTGCGTCCGTTGCAGCCAGACCGTTGTCAGGTCAGTCCAGGACTGCGATGCTTGGTATCGACGAAGGAGGGGGTTGGTTTGAACGGCTCGCCAGGCTGGGCTGGTAACGAACCGGGCTATGAATAGAACAGGGAACGGCGCACTGGTGAAGGAGGCGCTGAGGCGAGGCTAGGCGAGTAAGGCGAAGGTTGGGTATCCGTAGCGTATGGTACGGTACGGTACGGTAACGGTGGCAGAGAAGAAAAGCAGCGGGATGAAGTTGGTAAGGAGCGACAAACAAGGGCGGGGGAGAGTGGTTGGGATCGTCAATTGCGACAGAAAATTATGAGGCTCTCATCAAGGATGGCCCACGAGTTGGTCCGGGTAAGGTATTGGCGAAAAAAATGAGAAGGAGGAAGGAAACGGAAGGAAAGGTGAAAGGTAGACGTGGAGGCGGGTTTGTAGGTAGTGAGGTAGTGTTTGTAGGAGGGATCTGCCCAAAACTTGTGTGCGTGTGTGTGCGCGTGGTGAATAATATGACGAAGGCGGCATGGGGAAAGGAAAAAAAAAAAAAAAAAAAAAAAAGAATTGGCCAGGACCCCTTTGCTATGCTCCCGATGTCAAGACGAATCAGAAATTCAATCTACCTAATGTGAAAGAGAGAGCTACTGCAGGAGACGGGAGAGATTAGACCAAGGTTCGGATACAATAGCCGTGATCAGAAGCAGCGCCAGGTATCCTCCGTACTCAACTTTCAAGTACCTAGGCCAGGAAATGTGCTTGCTTTTCCCTTGGTCGTAGTTGCAGAAGCAGATGCAGTTATTGCAGCAGGAGTATCAAGGTGCAGACGCTGTGCACACCCAATTTCAGGCACACATGCAGCCCCCAAAATGCTGTGTCGTGTGGTGTGTGTGGTGTTGTTTGGCATGTCACTTTTCAGGGGAATGATGCGTCAGCCCAACTGCGTGTGTCTCTCTCTCGCCTTTTCCACCACTGAGCATCTCGGACAGAGTATTCGTAATTCGTAACTGCGTCTCTCGCTCGCTCTCTCTGCGCAGTCTTTGATCCTGTTTTCCTCATCGTCTTCTCCTTGGCTCTCAGGCTCGCTCGCTCGCTCTCGGCCCAAGCCCAGCAAAGTGGATGATGATCAAATTGGTCTTTGGAGATTCCCTGCACGATGTTTGGCTAGGGGGGATGGACTTGAAACAACTGGGCTTCGACAAGGGGCCTGCCGGCTTTTTCTGCTGATGTCCAGTGTCCAGTTACCAGTTACATCCCAATATCATACCGCAGTCCCTCAGCATTTGCAGTTTGGGCTCTCAGCCAGTCGTTTTGCAGGATTCCATAGTCTTCTGGCCAGATGCTACCTTGTGAGGTATTACTTCGACAGGCACTCAGGAGCTGTCTCCGTCCCCTCCCCGAACTCTCTGCTGTTTTTCTTCTTTTTCTTATGGTGCCCCTCCTCGCCCCCCTTCTCCTGGATGTTGCGCTGCCCGTCCGCAATGTCTTGATGTAGTACCGTTATCGGGGTCCGGGTCTTTAGTCATATTCCCTGGCCTGCGTAATACCTCCTAATGTTAAAAAGAAGGGGGCCTCTGGAGTTCTGGCCTTTGGTTCCTTGGCTGGGTTGGTTGGGAGGGGCATTAAGCTCTCGGGCCCGGCCCTGTCCACTTGGAAAAACGGCTTCTTGCATTGGCCAGCCCAGGCCTTCACTACCTAAAGATGGAAAGGCTCCCGTCCTTCATTGGAGGAACGTGCTATCGGAATACTTCCCGTAATGTATAGCGCCGCGTGTGTTGACGAGTATCCCCCTATTCCGGTGACTAAACATCTGCCGCCCACGCCCACCTTCATCGCAACTTCCGTCCTCCCACTTCCGCACACGCATAGCCCATCATATATTATCGTCCGGATTCATCTAAACAATTCATATGCATGACGGAGACATCACGATCCTCCGTCATGCCACCCATCGCCATTCTTCCACTGGCCCCGGGGACCAATGCCGGCCCCCACTGTGAACTCTCAATCCTGGAGACCAAATGGACACTTGCAAAACTGCAATGGGAAAACCTCGTCTGGAACACACGGATCGAGTATCGACCCTGACGCAGATCCTCTGCCACGGCCTCATCCCGTCGACGTCTGCGGTCATCGAGATGTCTCCTCGTTTGCCTCCTCCCACGTTTGAACCCTTTGCTTCTTCGTCTTTTTTCGCATCGAGAATAGACCCTTTCGTGTGTTTGTGATGTGCTTCGACAACATAACACCAACGTAGCCACCCCCAGCAATGATCAAGTTGCGCCATCACCAATGTGTCCAGACCTCGCGTCAGAGCGGCTGGCCCGTTACGTCTGGGCTCAAGCCAAAACGCTCCAGCTCCCAGCTCTCCCCAGGTGCAGAGCTCCCCAAGCTTCTGACTTCTTTCCCCACCACAAGCTGCAAACGACGCCGTCGCTTCCAAGCAACAACAAGCCCGACTTGATGGCGTCGATGGCGCTTACCATGGCTTCCTCATCCTATCAGCTCGCGTATTCCCCCTTCTCCTGCCAAGCAAAAAAAGTCGTCGACATGATTTCCTGACGGAAAGAATCCTCGGTAATGACCACAACGTGCCAGTTCCTTTCGCAGGAAGCCGTTCCAGAATCAATCCGCATTCCACGCAAAGCTGTTTTCAGACAATGTTCCCAGACCGTGTTGCCTCTCAATCACACACACAAAGACTTCAAAACGTCATTTGGCGGCCGCGCGGCTAACCCGGTGAGTGAGCTTACTACGACCGAGTGGCCAAACAGACTTCTGCCCCCAACTCCAAGAAGCGCCGTGCTTGAACTGCTGATGATCCCACGCAGGGTCATGTCCTTGCCATCGCCCGGAAGTTTCCTAGGGCAGGGAGCGCGAACGAAATCAGGGAGAGAAGAAGGGAAAAAAATAAGCACAAGCCCAAAGCTCCCACATGTTATTGTTTTTTCTCGATTCGCAGGCGAAAGTCAATTGCTCTACCGCGGCGGCGGGCCTCAACCCTCCCCTCCCCCAAAGAGCCTCATCATCTGAAACCCAGCTCTTTCGGGACCGAGGACCCGGGAATCGCACTTGCAGCTGCCGAAGCAGTAGCAACTCTCTCACGCTCGTCCCCCTTCTTCCAAGACTTCCAAACCCCCACGGCCGCCGTGCAGTAAGGTAAAAACATTGGGGGGCCAAGAGGTCATCGGCCATCTGATACTCGGTCTTTGTAGATGCGATGATCGAGGTTGCCATGATTCATCGATAATGCAGATAATCCGCCCGCACAACCGAGCTGTGCCCAGCTTGGAGGGTCATCACGATCTGAGAGAGGCTCAAAGATAACTTCTCCACCTTCGGATGCTCGAGACAGATCATCCGAAAGGGCTGTTGAGAGGGTTTTTGACGCCCTTGCGGGAGTGCCAAGTTCGCGATAAGACTCGACTCATTTATGCATGTTGTTGTCTTACCGGGGGTGGTCAGTCAGCACGTTGGGGGCAGGGTTCTGGCTCTGCCTCTCAGGGCGCAGGAATGGTGTCATGTCTCTCCCTGGGACCTGTCTCTCGGTGCCGAGACAGCTCCTTGCAGCCTTGCGGCGAATTGCCTGTATGGTAGGTAGCAGGGAGAAAAGACCCTGCTTTGAAATTGTCGGTCCCGTAACATGCGATTTATTGTCGAAGAGCAAACGTGTTCAACTCTATGACGAGCTGGTTATGGACCTGTCATAATGCTGGATGGAGTGATAAGACAGCGCTAAAGGCGGTTCTTCGAGGCTTGAGAACGATGTCAAAGTCCGATCTTGAACACGTACGGTCCAGAGCAGAAGCGCAACTCCCCAGCTTGAAGAACAAGAAGCACTTGGTGTGACAGAACAAAATTGAGCCTGACCAAAGATTCGCTCGTGAAATGTTCAATGATTTCGAGGGTCTACAACTGATGACAAGCAACTGAGGCCGACTCGACGATGACGTCCGAAAAAAGAAATGGCAAAGCCAAGCCTTGAATATGTGCATCTCACTAAAGCCATCCGGATAGTCAGGACGAACCCTCCCGTCCCAAGTCATCGCCATATTCCCAGGTCTCAACTATAGACTGATGACATATCGTGACGACGAACTTGCCCCAGACATAACTTGTTCCGTAAACTCCTGCGCATATCAAACAGCGAGTCCGGAAACCATCATGTCGAGAGATACATCCCCATCCATCACTCAAAACATCTCAGCCCATTGTTCTTCCGCATCCTGTTGTCATCGAAGACGTCGCTCGAACGACTCTGCAGCAATCTCTAGCGCCGCAAGCTTCACTGTCGCATTTCTGTGACACACTTCTTGCGACGACGTGGGTGATGCATACCGAACATCAGTCCGAACCTGCATATATCCTGCAATGTTCGGATGCCGATGCCGCGAGCCAAGAGCGATCTTCAGATCAAGGGTCTTCGGGAGCATTTATGTTGGCGCGGCGCCGGATAGAGAAGCATATGGCTCTCATAAGACCCGCAATTTGGCCTTTTGTCGTGTGTCAGTTAAGACAGACTCCTGCAAATTGGCCTCTTCATTCAGGATTATGAACAAATTTCGTATAGGTTGATAATTGTAGTCTTGGTGGTGTTGGGTGCAAAGCGAGTTGATTTCAGGCCCTCTTTCTGCTGCTGGTATATATTAATCTTGATGCTCGAACCAACCCCCTTCGGTCCGAACGACGTGCTTGACGTGACTTGTTCCTCTTCATCAAACATTCCATTATAGACATAGGGTCATGGTCAAGATTCCAGTTCCGGATTTCTAGTCGGTCCAAGTGAGCCATGTTACCTCGAAAACCGAGTGAGATATTCCAGACCGTCCATGAGATGTCCATCTCGTCCTTGGTTCAGCTCATGACGTGCTCCTCCCTGCGATTATGTACCGTCCTGATAATATCAATCTTGCCGTTCACTGGCCATGTCTCCTCACCGCTGGCGAGACAGGGTCAAAACGGAGCCAAAAATGGCATGAAATAGCTTGCGTTGCTCCCTGATTCACCTTCCCATCCTACGAACTCTTGCTCGCCCTCCTCAGAGCCTTTGCAAACTGCTCGACAAAGTCGAGGCAGTCCACAAAGTTATTGTACAAAGGCGCCGGCGCAACCCGCACGACATTCGGCTTCCTCTCGTCAATGATGACCCCCTCTTCCTCGAAATACTCCATCACTCCGTCCAGCAGTCCATCCGCAAGCATCAGACTCAGCTGCGCGCCCCTCGCCTTGGGCTCCCGCGGCGTAATGATCTTAAACAACGCCTTCACATCCTCCTGCAGCCCGTCGAGCAAGCCCTCCAGGTACGCCGTCAGCCGCAGCGACTTCTCCCTCAGCGGCGCCACCCCGCCGGCCAGCTCAAACACCTCCAGCGACGCGCAGAGGCTGGTGATGTCCAGCACGCTGGGGTTGCTTAGCTGGAACCCCGCCGCGCCGGGCGCCGGGTGGAACCTGGTGGCCATGACGAAGCGCGACGACTTGTCGTTGCCCCACCACCCGGCGAAGCGGTTCGTGTACCCCGACGCGGCGTCCGGGTCCGAGACGGCCGTCGTCACGCGGGAGTGCCGCTCGTGGACGAACGCGCCGCCGATGCAGCCCGGCCCGCCGTTGAGGTACTTGTACGTGCACCACGCGGCGGCGTCGACGTCCCAGTCGTGCAGGTGCAGGGGCGCGTTGCCGACGGCGTGGGCGAGGTCCCAGATGACGAAGACGGAGTGCTTGCGGGCGAAGGCCGTGATGGTCGGGATGTCGAGGAGCTGGCCGGTGTAGTACTGGATGCCCGGCAGGAGGAGCAGGGCGGTCTCGGAGGCGTGCTCCGCGATCACGGAGAGGATGTGCTCGGTGCTGAGCGTGCTGTCCTTTGCGGCGTCCTTGGGCTCGATGCAGACCATGGAGGTTTCCGGGGAGAGGCCGTGGTGTCTGATCTGCGTCTCGACGACGAACTGTCTCTATTTTTTAGTGATGGAACTCGCTCATGGCGAGGAGATCTTACGTGATCGCTGGGAAAAGCCTTGCTTTCCAAGATGATCTTGTGCCGGCCGTCCTTTTGAGGCTTGTAGAAAGCCGACATCAGAAGGTGGAGGTTGGCCGTGAGCGTCTGCATCACGGCGACCTCGGAAGCGTCGGCGCCGACGATGGGAGCCATCATCTTGGATGCCTTCGCGTCGACGTCGAGCCAGGTCGGAAGGGGCGAGTCGTCCAGCGGCTTGAAGTGGCCCTGGACGCCCTGCGTCGCCCATGTCGAGAGGTACTGCTGTATCCTCTCAGACGTGCGCTTGGGTTGCAGACCGAGGGAGTTGCCGCAGAGGTAGGTACATTTCTGCTGCTTCTGCTCGGAGCCCTCATCTAAAGGAGACAGGATGTTAGCCTCAATGTTCGTGATATATGAAGCTGGGAGAATGAGGGTCGAGAGTGTCGTCTGATTTGGGTTGGGAGAGACCTTTCTTTGCCAGGGTCTTGCTGGTGACCTCTTGCTTGGTCGGGATTACAAACTCATCCCGCGTGTGCCGCAGGGCGTCCTTCTGGTCCAGAGACTCTGCGTGTTCTCTGCTGGAGGCGTCCATTTTCGGGGTGACACTGAGTTGTACTGGCCACTGACTTAAGAAGCTCTTTGGTTTGATGTTGGATCAGTACGTGAGGCGGGGTGCGTGGACTCAGCAGCGGGGGGATGGAGCCGCCAAAGACAAGTTGAGTTGACGAAAAAGTTGGATGAGGTAGAATGAATATGTCTCAGTTTGTATGACGATCACGAAGAGTCAACAAACGTTGCCTGATCTCCAGCTCAGGCACGTAAATTCAATCCTTAGTTCTGGTGTTGAGTTGTATTTGAGGAAGTGAAGTCATTATGCGCCAGAGAAGCCCCGAAAAGAATGAATATTCCCGCGCCGGGGCGTCGCACAGTCCAATGAGAGGTTGCGCTGCGGCTGCTGCGGGGCTCGTAACAACGGTCACTGTGAAGCAGTTGGGCACATTATGAAATTACATTATGAGATGAGACAGCATGCTTGCTCGATGAAAGTAACTAGTATTTGGGAAGATTGAAGTTTTGTGATTAAAAATGGAAGATAAATTATTCTGGATGGCAACGTACTATCTAATTAAAATATCATATAGTACCTTATTCAACTTCAAATAGCTTAGTCCTTTGCTAACAGAAAACATAGTTCCACAAATAATCCATATCTGACGTTAAGGTGACGAAAATCATTGTATCGTTGAATACAAGTAGATATGATTGATAGAAAGAACTGTGAAGGCCTACACTGGATGGGCTATGAAACTTCCTCAACAAAATCGACAAAAAGTCAAGTCTTCAGCGACCACTCATCATGGATCCAACCAACTCTTTGAAGGAGCTCCTGGTCAACCCATTTCAGAATAATTGAGAAAAACCTAGTTGACAGCCTTCCACTCTTCCTCAACGGCATTAGCCAAGGCCAACAGCTGCTGCGTATCAGCCCAAGTATCGCCACAAGGCTTAAAGTCCGCAGCGCTTGCACCCTGCCGCTGTGCCATCTTTTGCGCATCATAATGCGCCTGCGCAGCCGCCGCCGAGCCGTGAGTCAAGTGTCCATACCCGACCGTCGCGTTGCCGAAGCGCTGCCCGTAGTCCGTCGCCGCGGCGGCCGATACGGACCCGCCGACGCCCATGATGACGGCGTTCGTGTTGGCGTTGAGCTGCTGCATGAGATTGACTGCGGCGGCCTGGCCCTGGAGGTTGACATCGTTGAGCATCTGCTGTTGGCGAACGGTCTGCTCCTGGCAGAGCTTATCTATGGCCCTCTTGCGCTCGGAGACATCCTTGCGCCTGTAGAAGTACTGCGCAAAGTCGACAAAGGTGCCCTTCTTCAGCGACGCGGCAAGCTCGTTCCGCATACGCCGGG
This sequence comes from Colletotrichum horii, assembly GCA_027406005.1. Taxonomy (NCBI): domain Eukaryota; kingdom Fungi; phylum Ascomycota; class Sordariomycetes; order Glomerellales; family Glomerellaceae; genus Colletotrichum; species Colletotrichum horii. The sequence goes on along the minus strand of JANVYB010000001.1, from coordinate 780,235 downwards.
ACGTTCCGAGGTTGCACATGAGGCCGTCCGGGAAGATCTCGTACGCCCGCGCTGTCTTGTCATGGGATAGGTCGTACTCGAGCGCCGTGCCCTTGACCACGTCGTCGTGGCACTCCTCGCACATGTTGAGGCTGATGTGATGCTCATCGTCGCCAATGAGATAGAAGGCGTTGCCGAACCACTTGCGGCCGCTTCCCGACTTGAACGCCCGCTCGGAGCCGCCGCACGGGGGCGGCCACGAAGCCACGAGTCCCGCCGCGCTCCGGAAACCCGCAAAATCGTCGATTCTGTGGGAGTCGAGGCCTTGGTGCAGCCATCTCCGCAGAATGAGCCCGCGCCAGACCAGCGTGTTCTCGAAGTTGGCGCTGCTTGATGTGTCGGCGTCGTGGTCTGCTGGGTTCGAGAGAAAGCAGAACCGTATTACGCCGGGGGAAAGAGGACGAATGATTGGTGTGAAGAGGTGGCTGGCTCCGAGCAGCTCTACCGTCGAGTTGTAACAGAAAGGACAGACCTCGATCGAGGGATGTTCTGCCGAGCAATACCATAAGGAGTCATTGTCTCCATTCTTGCCTAGCAAATCCTCCTCGTCGACACCCCTAAGCCCAACACAAGGTGGCAGCGTACCCCTCCTCGAGATACAACGGCGCCAGACCTCGTCGTCGCCGCACCTGACGGCGCACTGCATAGCGAACCGCGAGGCCACACCCGCAAGGTCACAAGAAACGGTGCGACGAAACTCCTCGTCGAGCCGGACGCGGTTGTTGAAGAACCGGTCCACAGCCGTGCCGTGGACAAAGTCCCAGTAGCACGCCTCGCAGAACACACCCGCTTTGCTCGGGTCGTGTGGCTCGTAACTGTAGTGCGGCGCGGAGGACTCCGCGGGCCAGATAGGATTGTTCTCTCCGGGACAGCCGATGGCAAGCCGGAACCGCGTAGCTTCTGCGAAGCGGCCGAACGACATGCGCTGCGGGCCCGCGTCCAGCTCCCGCGCAAGCATCTTGAAGACGTGGCCGCGGACATCACATCCCCATCCAGACATCGGCGCAGAGCGGTACAGCTCCCGCTCGAAGGGAGTGCCGCGGAAGAATTTCTCGAAGCAGGTGCTGCATACGGCGAGCTGGTCGAGCGCCCTGGAAGTGTAGTATGGCGTCTCCTCGGTGACCGGCCCTGCCCCGGCACAGGGTCCTAGTGCGCAGATGGACTTGGCGAGGTGTACCAGAGAGTCTATCGTCACTGTGCTCTGGTGTGACTGTTGCGGCTGCCCTCCAAACTGACATATGACCGCTCGCAGGCGCGGCACGGTGGCGTATCGACACTCGAGCTGCTCAAAGGTCTGCCGCGGCGTCTCGGGGTCTTTTGGTATTGCTTTCTCTCGCTGGCGAAAGCAAGCAGACAGCTGGGCGTTTCCTGTCGACGCGACTGCGTTCACGAAGCAAGCGCTGCAGATAGCGAAGGCGTCAGGATTCGTCCGTTCCTTCGCTGGGGATGTCTGATGTGCATTCAAAACATCGTCCCTCAGCACATAAAACGACACAACTTCCAAGGACACCATCTCGTACTTGGGGCATGGTGCAAGAACGCCTGCGTTGGGCGAAGGGACTGCCGGTGACAGCACATTGTCTTGCTGGTGATGAGCTTGGCGCTGCTGATTCTGGGGTTGCGCTTGTGTAGCATCGCGGCTCTGACCTGGACCTGGACCTGGACCCAGGGCCTGGGACATTGCGGTCATGTCGAACGGCTGACTCGGAGAAGAATTCTGTGTCTGGCCATGTCCAGGCTGCTGGGGTACCGCATGACCATTGTACTGCAGCGGAGGCAGAGAAGCAGGATGAGCAGCACGATATCCCTGATGCCCGTGATACGGGAGATCTGATTGCGGCTGCGGCCGAGCCGTTGGTGGTGGTGGTGGTGGTGGTGCTTGGTAAGTGACATTCTGTTGCGGCAGAGGACCTGCCATCTGCTGGGTATAGTGGCCAGGAGACATCGCGGCCTGCGAGTCGTTTGTAGGCTGCGCATGATGGTATGAGTGTTGTGGCCCTCCGTTATGGTACTGCGGTGGTCCAGACTGGCTCACACCATTTCCCGGGTTGCCATAATGGCCGTTGAAGTACGCATATGGTCGTTGCTGTTGATGGTTGGGGTATTGTGCTGTTGTTGTCGAATAGCTGTTTTGCGGCGGCGGCTGCTGCTGCTGGTATTGCGGCTGGGAATACTGATGCTGGCTCTGAAGCTGTTGTGCCAGAACCTGCGCCTCCTTAACCGCCCCTTTGACTTGACTCTTGGCTTTCTTGAAGTATTCCATTCCGAGAGTTTCTGAGGCTCAAAGATATAAGTGAGGCCCGATTCATTCACTCCCGGAGATGTAACAATGATGATGTGATACTTCAGTAGATTCGAGAGAGAAATAAGTAACAAGAATCAAAAGAAAATGCGATTAAATCAGAATTAAGAGGGGTTTTGAGCACGTTGAAATCCACGAGGTTTGACTCGTCGATAAGAAAGAGGTCTTTGAGGTTCGAGGCCTGCGTGGCTTAAGCTGAGGTTTGGCCAACGCCACAATTCACTATCGAGCTTGGCACGTTCAGCTGAGCTTGGCACAACCACAACATGCTCTGATTCGTGAAGATGACTATCGCTCATTGGTGATGCAGAGTCTGCCTCATTGTCCCTGTTCAAGTGTGAGGGAACTTGTTGAAGTGCCGTTGAAAATGTCCGGAGAATGTTGCTGTACGGCATGAGTAGGTTACCGGAATGCTCGCTGAACGTGAGACTTACCATTTGCTGTATTTGTAGATGGAAGCATTGAATGAGTCTTCCGTTTCATAGGGAGCGTTGGTTCATATCACGGCTCTAGTAAACTTCATGGCTTCATGATCTCCAACTTTCAGCAAGTCGAACATGCCCGCCAACTTAGTCTATTCTTCTTTCCAGTCAGGCCTTTGTCCCGAGAACTGGCAACTAGAACGCAAGAGATTCTTCACGCCGGTCTGGTGTATCCCAGTTCGGGATTTGATGTTAGATATCTCCCAGCTTCGTCTGTCACCCACGTGGGGGTAGCCAAGGTTTTGCAGCAGCCACACTTGGTACAGCCTTTGGTATGCGGCTCGCTAATGTGAGAGAAGTTCGGTTCGGTTGCTCTAAACGCGGCTTCGCGTTTGATGAGTTGACCACTCCATCATTGCCAGTCTTTGCCAACCTTGCATACTATTAGAAGCGCTGCTCTTGGAAGGAGAAACTTCTCGATCTCACGCCATCCATTCTTTCGAGGTGAACGAAGTCCATCTCGATCGCTAAGGACTTATCCAAATCACCATCATGATTGTACAAAGGAAATTCCGGCGGGGGGAAGAGCGATGTTCTTGGCTCGGTCAAGATAGCTGGAGAGGGACTGCTAGTTAACTCGGAAGACGCTCCCAGGCAAATTTCATGCGTTCCTCTTCGTCTTTGCAAACGTTGACGGTTCTGATTGAGAGCGCCTTCGAGGGAGACAGACCACGGGTGCCAGAATCAGAGCTTTGAGACGCGGCCTTGGGATGGGTGACTTCGCCCGTTCCCTTAGCACAAACCTGTCCTTGATTGCTCTCGCAGGAGAGGGACCGGTGGGTGTAAATGCTGACCTACAGCCGCGATAGGCGTGAAGGAGGAGGCCGGTCACGACGACGGGCTGCGCCAAGGGGGCGGCGCGCTTTGCCTGGACATCAGGCGTCCAAACCTGGGAGGGCGGATGAGAAGGGGAACGCTGATGCTGATGCTGATGCTGATGCTGACGCTGACGCTGACCAGTAAGCGGCCAAGACCCATCAGCTGTCCCACCGGGAGACGACATGACGGGTTTGAGGAGAGTTGGAGATGGAAGTCCAGTGAATATTCGAGGCCCTCTTTTTCTCCAAAAAATTCTTGCAGAGTGGGTTACTAGTTGGCAAGTCTCCCCCAACATCCACAATCCAGGTTTGAATTTGTTGTCTTGTACCCGTCATTGTCTGTTGTAGGTAGGTACCTCGAGGTTGTCACTCGGTACTTTGGGGCTTTGTACCTCAAGTACCTGGGGCTTGGAAACAACTTTCAAAACAAAGCTGCCTTGATATTATTTCTGTATATTTCTCAATTGGCATCGTGACAGCAAGAAAACTTTTTTTCCTCATCTCCAAAATAACGTGCTTGAGCTAAAAGTCTCGAATTACGAAATATGGGCGTTTTCATTACCCCTTCAAAACCCCAGTATTACCCCCTCATTACCCCATAAACTGGCCACATGCGGGGTTGCTTGACTCGTCTCTTGGCTGGACGGTCCGCGAGTCTGGGGCACGGGGAAGCGAGTGGAGGCCACCGTGACGGGAGTGTGGAGGGGTAATAGACGTCAGGTACGAGGGCGTTGCTTGGTAGTGCTGATGGCGGGGATGCCTCTCGTCGGGATGGTTGAATGTCATTTGAAGAGGAGGGGGATGGGGATGTGACCTGCAGGAGGAGGATTGGTTGGAGGGGGAGGGGGAGGGGGAAAAGGGAAGGTGACGGGGTGGGACGGGATGGATGGGATGGCCGGACCAAGAGGAGCCCGCTCCCGTCGAATGTTCGGGCGATCACGGCCTGCCGGCAAGGAGATTCTGGGGAACACTGGACGCTGGATCCTCACCCACTCCCGACCGAACTGCCCTTCCGGGGACGGGCACGGTATCTGCCTCGCATCGGCCGGGCTGACCTGCAGATCCTGAAGCAAAGCTAGCTAGCAGCCCGTAACGTGCCGTTTCGAGATTGGGCCGCGCCGGGGAGCGAGGGAACCTTCACACCCATATCATCAATCAACTTGAACCATGAGATAAGGCAGTCCATGCCTTGTGTTTCCCCAAACAATGCCAGTCTCTGTTGTTGTGTTCTTCGCCCGTCGCAGGTCTCGGGGAGACAGGATCACGTCTTTTTTTCTGCGTCTTGTGTTTCTGCAACCTCGGAGGGGTGACGGGTGATGGGTGGTGGGCCGCAACTTGGGAGGCTTTCCCGACCCGGATGATCTGCGCACTTTGGGGGGTTTCTTTCTCGTCTCATGCACCTCCCGGGGGGTTGGGTGTGAGATGCTGCCCACCAGCCAAGGCGTTTCTTCGCACGCTTATTGTCACAATTGGATCACCAAACGTGTGGTCCGTCGGGGGGAGCTGGCTGGGCGGTTTGGGTCTTGCATCATCATTTTTGGTCCCGAGATGTGCTAAAGAAAGCAGAGCGTGTTGCAATTTCGGAACCACCACAGTGTTTGGAGGCAGCAGTGGACTTTGGGACTTGACGTTGGGACTGTCTCAAGTGGGGAACTAGCCGTGGGACATGGAGGCTCTGCCTGGATGTTGATTACTTGATATTTTCCGGGGGTGACGACGTTTGAATGCAATGGATCGGATAGCCAGGCGATGTGCGAAGTGAGTTGAGCAGCTGGGCTCATCAGTAAAACGGGATGATGATTGAGTTTGCAGAGGCCTCCTCGGGGGACATATGGACAACAGGCGTGAACGGCGTAAATGGCCTTTTGGGTTACTCGATTTGGACGAGCCATTTTGGCCCGTTATCAAGTTGCAACTGCCGGGTGAAGTGAGTGGTTTCTTTTCTCCCAGGAAACATGTTGCCCTCGCAAAGGTGAGCATAGGTAAGTGACGGATCACAGAAGACCATTCCTCATCGGCACTGATGCGGCAGAGAGCGCCCGTTGGGATGCAGAAGAGAAGAAGGAGGAGGCCTCACTTTCCCGTCTTGAAAACGAGGAGGCAATGGAAAGTGGAAGGCAATGGTTGGGAGCGATTGCTGCACGGATACGTAATCAGGCGGCCGGCAGTAATGCGGATTGTGATGCCGCAATTTCTGCAACGGCATTGCAACTCCCCAACCGAACTCACCGCAGGGGGCGGCTGGGGGAGGACACGTATGTTGTGACCGCGGCCCAAAGTATCGTGAGTTTTGTTTCTCTGTTTCCCGTAGGGATGCTTTGAGTCACTCCGGACAAAGACGGTGTGCGTGGAACCCCGGGGACCGGAACTCCCATGCCCAGTGTCTCTCCATCGTGACCTGGAGCAGGAATGATGCCATGACCCAACAACCCTGACGGCAGGAAACTACTTTGAGGCATCGTGACCTCGTTTCCATCAAAAAATGCTCCGGCATCAAGGGGAACGAGAAGAAGCCGAGCAAAGACAGAAAAACCTGGGGAGAGCAGAATGCACAAGTGACGATCTGAGTTTTTTCCCGGCCCCCCCTTGTGGCGGTGCAGGGGGGTCATCAGCCAGCGCCAGCCCGTTTGCTGCTTTCGGAACGGCGGTTGGGGTAAAATTAGCAGCAACCAGCCAGTGGCGGCGGCGACGGCAGCAACGGGGGGAGCATGTACGAAGTTACATCACGGGAACCGTCCACAGCTCAGCTCAAGGTGAAGTATTCTAGAACCTGGAGCGAGCCCAGGCTTGTGCTCGGTATTCGTAGGGGGATGTATGTAGATCCCGTGTTTGTCAATCAGGTACGGTGAAGAGCCTGGCAGAAACAGGTGCTTGCATATTGCACCCAGACACCCATTCGTGGTTGGCCATCAGCTTTTCGAAACGGGAGATCAAGCCGACGTTGTCTCTTCCATTTAAAGTAACTTGTGGATTATGCGGGACAGAGAGACTGCAAAGCCGCAGCGAGAGTTGTCAAAGTCAGGGGGGCAAGCAAGCCACACAACGCCGCGTACCCCATTGTTTTGTGTGTTGCGTTGCTGTGTTCAATGGAATGCGAACACACTAACCTGCCGAAGACGACATCCAAACTCCCATAACAACATACACCGGTGATTAGTACGCAAGCCCGCAGGTGACGGCGGCGGCGGCGGCGACACAACCCCGAGCATGTTCGTGGCCAGCAATTTTTCATTCTTTTTTGGACGAAACAAAAGGCCTTGCCAGAGCGCGTGACGAGGGGTCAGACACCGGCAGTGTTTTACAATGGCTTTTCCATTTGGTAATGGCGATGCGGGTTCGCGGGGACCTCGATGGTCGGGGCCCCGGCCGGCTGGGCCAGACTTCCATTCGTGCCAGTGCAAATATCTCCCACTCATCGCGCCTTCGCAGTACCTAGTTACTAGCACCACGGGGCCAAGAAACTGGGGAAAGGGAGAAAGGGGATTTCGGGACTTGCTCTCGAGAAAGAAAGCCTGGGTCAACTTGGTATCAATGCCTACCTTACCTAGGTAGGGGCCTTGTCATCCCAGAGTCGTCGTCCCCCAATGGGGCCAAGTCGGTCTGTCCCGTGGCCCCTCGAATGCTGCACGATCAAGTAATCTGGGGGTAATGGAAACTGGCATCCTACGGATACGCTTCATCAACAAGTGTACGCCTCTTGGAGAGACCAACGCCGCCATGGTTAGGCGGGGTTTGTGGGGTCAGCCGCCGCGCTCCCGGGCCATTCGGCGTGGCAGAGCGGGCAGGGCCATCCCCAACATATGCCATCTCGTGATCCTTTCGTCTTTTCTGGATCTTGACCGTGTTTGTATGTGTTGTTGTTGCTCTTACTCTCTCTTCCCCCGTCTACTGCGGAAGGTAAGGGCCCTCCCTAGCTTGTTGGGGGGTTGGTCCGATGCCCACAACCTGGGGTAAGGTGGGCAAAAGGGGTCTCGGATTTGATTGCTGTGAGGTGGTCTGGTCTCCCCTCTCCGTTGTTTTTGGGGAAACTGGGGATTCCGGACCCAGGCGTACACTAATGGAAACAACATTAGGGACGAGCATGGCCGCTTCGCTGGTTGTGGACTTGTTGTAGAGGTCATTGGGCTGGTTTGGTTTGACAGGGGAGGAGTTGGCTTGCCCAAGCCGCGACTCGAGTTGTAACGGGTCAAAAGATGTACCTACATTTTGATGTGTACTTTTACTTGTGTGATCCAAGTGTACTTTTGCGAATACGTCTTTTTTTCTTCTTTCTCTTATCGATACGTTTCTACTTTTAAATTGCCCGACTCTCTTACACTGGAGACGGTCCAACTTGTTTGCAAAGTGCAACTACATGCCGGGGTGGTAGTCCATTTTGGGGGGCCACGAACAGACTACAGTGGATGTCAAGACTGGGCCGGCGCTGACGAGCGGGCGTTTTGAGCTGCAACACGAAAGAGGCGGTAAAAGGGCCCAGCCGACCCGACTCGGGGCGGAGGTACTCGAGACTTGCGGATTCTGGACCCGGATCCCGTTACGCGACGCTGTTTGACGCCCTTCAAGGCTGCGTAACCCAAAGGTTTCCTGTCCTGGGATGTTGGAAAGCAGGTACAGAGGTACCGCCGCGTCTTGTAACTAACTGACTGGCTCTCTCCCTATTTGCTGTAGTTGTCGTGTCCGCGACTTGGCCCTGGTGCATTGCGTTGCATCGAGACGGTTGGCAAACTGGATGAAATTTTGAAAAGACGCAATTTTTTGGATGTTTTCGTACAGTGTAGATATGTCGTGTACGTACCTAGACCATTCCCATTCTCTAAAATACAGGTTTTTTCATTGCGCACTGGGATGTAAGGGAACACCGGACGGCGGGTTACCCAGTGCCGACATGTTCGGGGCCGACGCTGATAAGGGATGATGACTACGAAGAGGGGCCCAGCGGGCGGATAACCGGGTACGCACAGGAAACCAGATATTAAATTTTCTTTTTGGTACACGGGGTTGGCTGTCAATCGACTGAAGGCTGGGGCGGAGAGGCCGGCTGGGGCTGCCCGGGTCTTGTTGCTGTTGACAGATTTTGCAGAGACGGACTCTGATGAGGTGAGAGGGAAACAATGCCACGAGCAAACCAGAGTTGAGCTGGTCATGTCTTGAGTTGTCCCGCGGTATGAATGCTCTGTGAGTGACTTGTCTTGTTGAAAAAGGCGGGTTGAAAGACGGCGTGTAAGCGGGTTGGGGCTGGGTGTCGGCGGGATCTGCCTTCTGACATCAAGATCTACGATTAACCTCTGTCTCCCTTTCCCACCGGCCCGGCTAAGGCAGGCCGGGTTGGCGAGTGGCCTGCAACTCTGTTACGGGCCCCTCAGCCACCACCTCCCTCCCACATACTGCGTATGCCCGCAGAGAACGAAGTACACATACCTGGGCAGTGACGGGACTCATGAGAAAAACGTCGGATGCCTGCTCCGACGCTTCATCGACGGACGAACGAAACACACAGTGGCAGACGCAAGGGAACGAAAGAGAAAGCGGACGAAAAAATTGCAACAAGAATCAAAAACAAACTGTGTGGAGAGAAGAGCCTCGAATAGCCGTCCAAGATGCGTGTTGGTAGATACGTATATCCGTGCCTGGAATAATACATTGATGAGAGGTGAAAACCGCTGTATCTACCTAGGCAGATAGGTATGTCTACAGAGTAAGGCAAGGTGAGGTACTTGGGGACTTGGTCGTGAAAACAAGGTACCGAGTACGTACTCCGTACCGTACCTACCGGCCGGTGGCATCGTGGGCTCCCCAGTGGAGGTTTGGGCCCTTGGTAGTTCCTTGGTGCCCCTCCATTGGCGCATGTGATGTACCCCATGTGGCAGCTCCCAGGCCTCATTTGCTTCAGCAGGCTCAGGTACCAGCAGCAGGCCAGTCCAGCCCCGGTTCGCAGCGGGCGGCCTGCCCTGTAGCCTGTGGCCTGTGGACGACGGTGAGGGTGAGGGTGCCTCAGCTGGAGGTACCTACCTGTCGCCGTACCTATTGAGGTCTGTCTGGAATACTCTGTACCAGAGGTACTCGACACCCCAAGCCAATCAGAAACGCTAATTGAGGCTGATGCCTACCCGAAACGGCTTAGGCCATTATTATTTGGTAATAGTTGGCCATTTGTGCTGCAGGTGAAGTCATCATCGTGATCGAATTCTGTCCCCAAAGGCGTCGTGCGAGCTCACGAAGCTGCAAGGATGCAGTCAACGTGCTTCCCTTGAGGGGGCAGAAATGCACGGGAATCATTGCAATTTTTTCTCTCCTCCCCTCCAATTTTTTGGGGAGTCACCTGGCTCTGCTGGTCTGGTCCGGCTTGCTGGGGTTAGCAGAGCATGGCATAGCATTGCAAAACAGACGATACGTAACTCGTGGTCACTGTCAGTCTTCAAACAGATCCCGAGTATAAAGGCTACTACCGGCCCTGTTGGATCGTGAGTCTCTGGTCCCTGATCGACTTTGTTTTTTCCTCACCATCTCTCCCCTCCTTCTTCAGCTCAAAGCCTCACCAGCAGGTTCCCTCCTTGGGCTATCTATCCATCTCTATCTCTCCCTCCTACATACGTTACCTTACATACCTACCGATATACGGTCCCTGACCTCTCACCAGCGTCTTCAGCCCTCCCTGACGCTTATCGCCATCCATCTTACATACGCCGGCCTAGCTCGGTTTCCCCTTCCCTCGCCTTGCCTTGCCTTGCCTCTCCGTGCCTCCGTCCGTCCACACCCAAGGCGTCACAGCCCTGTGGCCGTACATACCGCACCTCTCTGTCCCGAGTGTCCGCCCGCTGCTGCTATTTTCAGCTGAACGCGGACTGGACCTGGCCAACCCAAGAACCTAGCTTCAAGGGTCCTTATCTCTCCACCGCGTGCCCCTCGGCGTCGCCACATCAAAAAAGTCACTACCACCACCACAGCAACAACAGTATTCATCAACATCAGCTTCTAGCCGGTCGGATGGCTGTGTTGTCCGGGATTCCCATTACCTACGTCAATTGACGCACTTTAACCGCCCTCACGCCAATTTGCGACTCTCTCTCTCAAAGGAGTCAGGTCCTGCTGACCACCCGTCGCCCACGACTTACAAGGAAACTCCCTCGCGCTTTTGCTCGCGGTAGCTTTCCCTCGTCGACGCGGAAAACGTATATATCGTCCCCTCCGAGCTAGCTTTTCCTGCCGCCTGGAGAATTCGGTACTTCCTACGACACCTCTCACCCCTGACCTCATCCTTCGTCCCGTCTTCGCGTTCGTCGGGTGCCCCCTTTTAAGAGCTGCAATTGCATTGGCTCCCGGAAACGAGACATTCTCGGTTCTTTATCATCGCAAAAAATCCAGCGACATCAAGTTGCCTGGACCAAGCAAATTGCCCCGCCGGATCGCCTCTCCGAGACTTTGACATCAGTCGTCGTCGGGTGCACCATCCCCAACAACCACCCCCTACGCGATATTTACACTCCTCCCCGGAACCGACTTTTTGTCTCTGTTCCTCGCCCATTCTTCTCTCGACCCCCAACCAACCAGACATACCGCAAAAAGCAGGTATCCGAGCCCATTGCTTAGCTCTGCGCCTGCTTGTCACCTGGTCCCGTATATTTGAATCGGATCAGCATTGCACTAGCCTCCCGAGACGCAAGGTACGTCCGTCCACGTTCACGGATTCTTCCTGATCGCATCGCCCATTCCCACTCCCCACCCCCTTGCCCTTCTTTATTTGCCTTATCAGTACATCATGTTTGTTCATGTACGAGCGTCCAGCGGTGAAGCTTCAATGCTCTCCCCGTTGCTCTCTCGATTCCTGCGTTTCCCTGAGAGATAGCACCTTGCTTTGCACCTTCACCTACACTTGCGCCTGCGCCTGTACCTGCACCTAGACAGCTCGGTTCCATTCCCAGCCGCCGTCTAGAGAAGAAAGCCTGCTCTAGATCACACGAGCCACTACCGATCCCGGTTTTTGCTACGGGCGCTCCAAGAGCTGCGCTGTGCTCTGCTGCCAGCCAGTCCGAGGCTGACACACTCTCATCATGTAACTCTCCTGGTTGCTGCGATGCTTCGTTGGGTGGTTGTTGGGCCGGCTACTTAGACCTTGGGTCGCCGCCCCTTCTGCTCAGCTTCCCCTTCGTCATCCCGTCAAACTCAATCCACTCCCGCCACCTCCCGTTCCCATGCTGCTTTGATACAACGCCTTCACACACAATGTTGGCCTTGAACGTCAATACTGACCTTCCTACCATGGACAGGTTTCCTAATTACGAGGATATCTCTCCTACCGAGGAAATAGGCGACATCATGGCGACCGCCGCCCCCCCTCGCAACAAGATGCTGGGTCAGGTCCAGGCCGACTCAGCAGAGAGCAGCCGCGGCCCCTCTCCCCAACCCACACATTTCAGCGTTCCCATGGCTGCTCGCGCCAACGGCAACGGACACAGAGTCCTGCGCTCCGCGACAGTCGGTTACGTTGCGCCCACCTTCGTCGGCAAGCTCGAGCAGATGGACCAGGGTAAGTCGCGAGCTCTGAGGAAACCATGGTTATTGAGTTATGCTGACTTGCGTGTTAGTCCGTGGACTTCTCAAGACCAACGGCTGGATTCCCGAGGTCCTCGTCGACGAGCAGGTGACGTGGTTCTACGACGAGCTTGGCATCGACGATGTCTACTTCAAGATCGAGAGCCCCGAGGTCATTGCCAGCCAGATCACCTCCCTGTACGCCGCAAAGGTTGCCGCGTTCGCGCGCGAGGACAAGCGCGAGGAGATCAGACTCGACATGGAGGCCCCAGACCACGCCATCTACATCGACACGAGCGAGCCCGGCAAGACATCGATCGGCGGCCCGCGATACGAGCAGAGACTCGAGGCCAAGTACCTGGACCACGTTGGCAAGACCAAGTTCCGCGTCGAGACCTTCCGCTCTCCTGGTGTTCTGGGCGCATCGCCTGCATCCAAGGCCACACTTCGCTGCTACTTCGTCTACCAGTGCCTCTTCAAGCAGAGCCCCGAGACGACCGACCCTAACGAGACCCGTCTCGAGGTCATTGCCGACCACGGTTTCCTTCAGAAGGCCACCAACAACACCAAGCAGATCTACCAGGAGATCATCGAGCTTGCCGTCAACAGAACCGGCCCTGTCATCGAGGTCTTCGACATTGAGGGCTCTGCCGAGAAGCGCCTTGTTATTGCCTTCCGCTCTCGCACGGCCCGTGGCCTGTTCTCTGCCCTCTCTGACCTGTACCACTACTACGGTGTCACCAGCTCCAGAAAGTACGTCGAGCAGTTTGCGAACGGTATCACCGTTATGAGTATTTACCTTCGACCTGCTATGAACATCGAGGGCAACTTCCCTCCTCTGGACCAGTCCATCCACCAGATCACCAAGGAGATTTCTCTCCTGTACTGCTTGCCTCAGAACAAGCTGCACTCGCTCTTCACCACTGGCGAGCTCTCCCTCCAGGAGACTGTCTACGGACACTGCGTCTGGGTCTTTATCCAGCACTTCCTGAACCGTCTGGGTTCAGAGTACGTTTCTCTGTCCCAGATTCTGGACACCAACGACCCGACCCAGACCGCTCTCCTGTCCAAGTTGAAGCGCCGCCTGAGGACGGAGACCTTCACTCCTGACTACATTCTGGAGATTATCCAGTCGTACCCTGGCCTCGTCCGCATCCTGTATGCTTCCTTCGCCTCGGTGCACCTTGCTGTTGGCCCCGACTTCGACCGTCACTTCATCGCCCCCACCCCCGCCATCGAGGTTCTGTCCGATGCTAAGCTCAAGGAGCGCATCACTCGTGATGTCTCCAACGAGCACGAGGAGATGGTCATGACTGCCTTCCGTGTCTTCAACAATGCCATCCTGAAGACCAACTACTTCACTCCCACCAAGGTCGCCTTGAGTTTCCGCCTGGACCCCTCTTTCCTCCCCGAGATCGAGTACCCCAAGCGTCTCTATGGCATGTTCCTGGTCATTGGCGCCGAGTCCCGTGGTTTCCACCTCCGATTTAAGGACATCGCTCGTGGTGGTATCCGCATCGTCAAGTCCCGCAGCAAGGAGGCGTACAGCATCAACGCCCGCAACCTCTTTGACGAGAACTACGGTCTTGCCAGCACCCAGCAGCGCAAGAACAAGGACATTCCCGAGGGCGGTTCCAAGGGTGTCATCCTTCTCGACCCCAAGATGCAGGATCGCGCCGAGGAGGCTTTCGAGAAGTACATTGACAGTATCCTCGATCTCCTGCTGCCTGCCTCTTCCCCCGGCATTAAGAACCCTATCGTGGACTTGTACGGCAAGGAGGAGATCCTGTTCATGGGTCCTGACGAGAACACGGCAGAGCTTGTCAACTGGGCTACTCACCACGCCCGCGCTCGCGGCGCACCCTGGTGGAAGTCGTTCTTCACCGGCAAGTCGCCCAAGCTCGGTGGTATTCCCCACGACACGTACGGCATGACTACCCTGTCCGTCCGTGAGTACGTCAAGGGCATCTACCGCAAGCTCAACCTTGACCCGTCAACGGTCAGGAAGATGCAGACTGGTGGCCCCGACGGTGACCTGGGTAGCAACGAGATCCTCCTCAGCAACGAGAAGTACACTTCCATTGTTGACGGATCCGGTGTCCTGGTCGACCCCAACGGACTTGACAAGGAGGAGCTTCTGCGCCTGGCCAAGGCTCGCGCCATGATCAACAACTTTGACATGTCTAAGCTTTCCAAGGACGGATACCGCATTCTCTGTGACGACAGCAATATCAACTTGCCTACCGGCGAGTTCATCTCCAACGGCACCGCCTTCCGCAACACCTACCACCTGCGCGACACTGGTCTCACCGACTGCTTCGTTCCCTGCGGTGGTCGCCCCGAGTCGATTGACCTGATTTCCGTTAACAAGATCATCAAGGATGGCAAGTCCACGATCCCCTACCTGGTCGAGGGCGCCAACCTGTTCATCACTCAGGATGCCAAGCTCCGCCTCGAGGCCGCCGGCTGCATCTTGTACAAGGACGCCAGTGCCAACAAGGGTGGTGTCACCTCTTCTTCCCTTGAGGTCCTCGCCTCGCTGTCTTTCGACGACGAGAACTTCATCAAGCACATGTGCCACGACGCGAAGGGCCAGGCTCCTCAATTCTACCAAGACTACGTCAAGTCCGTCCAGGAGAAGATCTGCGAGAACGCCCGTCTCGAGTTCGAGGCCATCTGGCGCGAGCACGAGGAGACTGGTACTCCCCGCAGCATCCTGTCCGACAACCTGTCCAACGCCATCACCACCTTGGACGAGGAGCTCCAGCACTCCGACCTCTGGAAGAACGAGCAGATCCGCCGCTCCGTTCTCCAGGACGCCCTCCCCAACCTCCTCATCGAGAAGATTGGTCTCGACACCATCATCGAGCGCGTCCCCGACTCTTACCTGCGCGCCATCTTCGGCAGCTACCTCGCCTCGAGGTTTGTCTACCAGTTTGGCAGCCAGCCTAGCCAGTTTGCTTTCTACGACTTGTAAGTTACCACCACCATCAAACATGAACATACGAGACGGTTGACTAACTCCTTCACAGCATGGCCAAGCGTATGTCCAAGATCCAATAGAGGCTCCCTTTTGGGACTCTAGAATCAGCGCAACTCTGTTTTGTTTTTGCATGATACAGGAGGATACTGGAATTATTTGGGGTTTGTTAATGGCTGGGATACACGCATGGGTGGTGCGAAGAGAAAAGAAAACAAAGCATGGGAAGAGAAGGAAGACAAAAAAGCAAGAGAGAGGGCACTGTCCCCCCTGCAAGGACGAATGCATCATAATAGGAGTTAATGGGTATGATTACCGTCATGACTAGCCTGGTCACAGAGATGGCCGACTTTTTATCAATATCAATATTTCTATGTTCATTCTGTTCCTTGATGTAGTGTTAATCTCCCGTGATAACATGCGTTCTCCGAGTCTGATGACCTCGAGCCAAGTCTATCGATGATATCACGAAAACCGTCAAACATCCGACATTACGGCGTTCAATTTTCTGTAACCAAGATTCCAACCACCCAACAGCCTCTATCCTGTATTACAGTGTCCCGGCTCCCAAATCCAGGCCGACGCATTCTATCACCCGTGCCTGTAACAAAGAATGCCATCTAGATACCAAGGCAAGACCGCAACCTGAAGAGATGTAGTCGAAAATAAAAAGGAAAAGACCCATGGCGGACTCTAAACTCACACCCTCCCCTCCTCCGGCTGCCTTATCGTCCATCCTCCACCTTCGAACCCGAACGATCGGGTCAAAACCACTAGTGGGCGCGCGCATGTATCTCTCTCTCCCCCCCCGCTCCCCGTCCTCGGTCCGTTCCGAAAAGTGCAAAAAGAGACGACAGATAGGCTGGAGGGGATGGGCAGATAGGTAGGGCCAGGCGGCGCGTGGGGGTCGTTTTGCGGCGGCCCACCCCCCTCCCTTTTGGCAAGTGAACCCCCACGCGGAAGATGGATGGGGGATGCAGCAAGGCGGCGATCACGCGGCCAATTTCTCTGTCTCTGTTTCTCCACATGGCCGCATGTATGAGAGACCCCGTCAGTAGCGGCAAGAAGAAACACAATATTAGGTGACTTAGTTCGCGGCGGCCCACGCGCGGAACCACTCCAGCGACTCTGGGTTAGCGACGGAGGCGTTGGTCTTGATGTTCATGCCGGAGAGGATCTGCTTGACGGCGACTTCGATCCTACGCGGCGCGTTAGTCAAAGGGACTAAATTGAGAGAGAGAGAGAGAGAGAGAGAGAGAGAGAGACGAAGGAGATACTTACTTCTTCCCGTTGCCCGTCTTGGGGATACCGCCGCCGCACTCCTCCACGACGCCGGGGCTGTGTCTGGGGCTCAGCTCCCTGCGGATGACGCTCTTGATCTTTGCTCTCAGCTCGTCGTCGAACGTCTGCCCCGCGGCGGGCACCACAAACAGGCAGACGGTCTCGTCCGAGTCGGTAGCGCGGCGGCGGCCGACACAGACGGCGTCCTCGACCTCGGCGGGGAAGAAGCGGGTGAGGATGTTGTAGATCTCGGCAGATCCGAACCGCACGCCGGCGGGCTTGAGGACGCCGTCGGAGCGGCCGAGCATGACGAGCGAGCCGGTGGCCGGGTTGGGGATCTTGACGAAGTCGCCGTGGTGCCAGACGGCGCCCTGGACGTCGCAGATGTCGGCGAAGCGGTCAAAGTAGGCGGCGCGGTACTTCTCGTCGCCGCCGGGGCCGAAGAAGGTCAGGGGCTGGCAGGGGAAGGGGCGGACGCAGACGAGATCGCCCGGGTGGGAGGGGTCCGGGAGGGCGCCGCCGGAGAGGGAGTCGACGGCGCGGATGGCCATGCCGAGACCCGCGCACTGGATCTCGCCGACGCGGACGGGGAGGAGCGGGCAGGGGGCGCCGAAGAGGGAGATGATGTCGGTGCCGCCGGTGATGCTGGCGAGGTTGACGGTGGCGGGGAAGGCTTTGTAGACGAAGGAGAAGGTGGAGGGGGGCAGGGGGGAGGCGGTGGAGTAGATGGCCTCGAGGGCGGAGAGGTCGATGCCGGGCTCGTTGACGGGGTAGACCTGGGCGGCCTCGAGGGCGGTGAGGTAGGCGGCGGAGGTGCCGAAGTGGGTGACGCGGAGGGAGGAGAGGAGGCGCGGGAGGGAGAGGTGGCCGTCAGGCTTGAAGGGGGAGCCGGAGTAGAGGACGAGGGTGGCGCCTACGGCGAGGGCGGAGACGGACCAGTGCCACATCATCCAGGAGGTGGTGGTGTAGTAGAGCATGCGGGAGCGGGAGGTGAGGGAGCCCTGGAGGAGGTGCTCCTTCTTGTGCTGGATGAGGGTGCCGAGGGCGGTGTGGACGATGGCCTTGGGCAGGCCGGTCGTGCCGGAGGAGTAGAGGATGTAGAGGGGGTGAGACGGGGGCAGCTGCTCGAAGTGGAGCGGGACGTTGGGCGCCGATGCGAGGAAGGAGGTGTACTCCTCGGCGGCGACGCCGGTAGTCTTGAGGCCGTCCATGCCAAGGTCGCAGGCGACGTTGTTGATGACAACGACGTACTCGAGGCCCTTGGGCGCGAGGGCCCTGACGATCTCTTCCGTCTTGTCGGTGCTGCTCCACTCCTTGCCGTTGTAAACGGTGCCATTGTCGGCGAACAGGACCTTGGGAGAGATCTGGGCGAGGCGGTCGAGGACGGCGCTGACGCCGTTGTCCGGGCTGATGCCGGTCCAGATGGCGCCGATGGCGGCGGCGGAGAGGGAGGCAACGAGAGCCTGGTGATGGTTGGAGACGAAGCCGGCAACGATGTCGTTGGGGCCGAGGCCGTGGGCGCGGAGGGCGGCGGAGCAGCGGCGGACGGAGTCGCGGAGGTCGGCCCAGGTTGTGGAGACTGAGGGGCCGAGTTCGGTGGTTGTGATTGTTGCGACGGCGGTGGGGTCGATCGGGGTGTTTGCGGGGAAGAGGAGGTTCTCGGCGAAGTTGAGACGGGAGCCGGAGAAGAAGTCCGGTCGGGGGTACATGGGCGCATTGGGAGGGAGGACCTGCGGGCAAGATCAGCGTCTGGAATGGGATTTCGGCATTTTCCCATGATGATTTGATCATCTTGGGCGGCGAAAAGCTTGGGAGAGACAGAGAGTATGGTATGACTCGGGAAGGATGGGATGTTCGTTATGCAATGAGGGGGAGTGCTGGCAAACGCAGAGCTTTCTGCTTTTGCTAGAGCTTGCATCAAGGTTTCCTGATGAGGGGAGCTTCTGACGAGGGTTCAAGACACTGGTGGCGGGGGTTTGGCATCGACGATTCGGCGTCCTCATCTCCGCCGTTGCTCCTCTTGCTGGCACTTGCGCGCATAGGGGAGAGCAGAGTAGAGTTTGGATCTTGATGGTGCTCTCACACCACATCTCACACGCTGGACGGTCTCCCATTGATTTTGTTGGTATTGGGATATGTCATGGCGTACCAAGCAGAGTGAAGCAATGGGCAATAGGAGGTTGAAGCTGGGCCTCCTTGGGTTTTGGATGATGTGTGATGGACGGAGTGAGTGGTCCGGCGTACCTTGTCGAAGGGTGTCGAGGCAGTGATGCCGACAAAGTGCCAGACCTCCTCCCAGAACTCGGCAACATTCTCAATGGACCACTTGTAGAGACCGGGATAGTCGTTCAGCTGGAGACCGTACTTTGAGTTGACCTTGAGCAGGAACGCCCACATGGGAGTCGAGGTGGGGTCCGGGTGCCTCCAGAGCTCGTTGCGTGTGACGCTGGTGATGGTCATGATGGGCGGTTATCGTAGCCGGCGAGATATGGGACGAATTGGGTGATTAATTGACTTGCTTGGCTGGACGTGCTTCAAGGCGACGAAGCTCCTGGACTGTCCGTATCACCTACAACGGATCGTTGGGTAAAGAAGGTCGGGGGTGGGAAAAAAGAAAAAAAGTGTTGATCAGCGATTCCGGAGGTGGAGGGAGCAGCAGGACGGGAGACGGGGAGTGAGAGAGCAGAATGGAAATTGTGCCGTCGCAATCCGACGGGTCAGATTCCGAGGGACGATTCCGAAAAAAGGGTTGAGGCAGGCACGCAACCCCAAGAAAGAAAGAGCACGCCGGAGTCCGGGGGTGGGGGGAAACCTGAGGGATCGTCCACCACGAACGAGCCCGCGTTCCTGTTCCTCGCCTGCCTTAGGAAAGGGGATGCAGTACAAAGCAGCTTGTTCAGCTGGCTGGAATGCTGTTTCGAATTGGAGCTCGGGCGGTGGCTTTTGCTCTGGTTCATGAACCTCTGCCTCTGTAGGTAAGGTACTTGGGTGCGTCAATTCCGCGGTGGACATCGGAGGGGGACCGTGATGAACTGTGCTCAGTATCTCTGGTACCTGCAGATACTGGTGTTAGTGCTGTCTTAGGTAAGGCACCGTCCAGTTTGACGAGCACACGACACACACTCACCTACCTACACATACGGTAAGAGAGGCATGCTAGCCCATGCAAATGCAAGGCACGCCTCGCCCAAGACCTCGGCCGGCACAGCTCGAGTGAGGCGTTCATGGCATTGCAGACTAACATGAAGCAAAGCCACGCTCATCCCGCCCTGTGGCTGGTGCGCTCTATGGCATTGCCATGCGGCCTCCCCTCGATTCGTCTCAGCGGGCTCGATGCCGATAGCTGCGATCGAGTTCCAGGCGGCCCCTATCGATAACGGCGCCAAAGCGGCCCTGGAAAACGTCTCAGCATGCCCCATGCTGCTGGGTAGAAGCCTGCAATCCGGGGTTGCAGTGACAGCTCACACCACACCTACCCACAGCTTGACAAAGTAAATATGAACAACACTGCAAACTGGGCTTTTGTCATTGGCTGCGCCGAGGGTTCCGGGGCAGAATCATGATCTCTCTCATCTGTGGCGAGGCGGGCAGCATCGACACCGAGGGGCAATCGAGATTTGGAGATGAGGGGCCGAGGGTGGTAGTAACAGTACAGTAGCAGTGGTATTTCTCTCATGTGCTGTGTAAGATGAGCAAGAGATTGAAAGGGTCGTCGAAGAAGAAAGGACACTGCAGAATAACATTACAGAAAGCAACGTCGTTTGTGCGTATGTCTGACTGCAACCTCGTGCGGACTCGGGGAAAGAAAAACTCTCAACGGTCGAGTTGATGCCATGCGACGATGTTGAGACAGTCTTTCGAGCCCCCGTTCGTTCGACAATTCATCAGCTGACGATCCGAGCGGGCACTCACTCCATAGTCGCTTGTTCGCTTGTGTTGGTTACCCTTTTACTCTGGCTATGGCTTGCTGTCCCCATCGTCAAGTTTGTGCGCGCCCTGGTTTTTCTCGCCGTACCTGCGCACAAACAACACAATACATCCTTGGTGCTGCGTGTAGAGACGTGGATCGTGGCTCGCGCGTCGTTCATCTAACAGCCCTCAATTGCCAGGATCAACTCTGCTCTTATGTGGTCGGTGAGGCCTGGCGAGGCAGGGCAGACGATGCGTGCAAGGGCACTTGATGGTGGAGATACTGACGAACAGCATTGAGTTGGGCAGAGACGGCACAGAATGGAGTAGTAATAGCACGGCGCTGGGCGCATTGCTGAATAGATACACGACGAGTGTAATTATTTTGGTGAAAAAACGTCACTTTTTCGGTACCCCTCCTTCCCGCGGAGGCATCGGACGGCGTGTTGAATAAGAGAGGGCGGTTTGGCGGCAGAGACGAGCAGGGAGGTCCCATGATAAAGTTGCCATGCTGGCTAAGCAAGGCTGATTGGCGTTGCTGAAGTCGCAGCCATGGATAGGGCAGCCACGGAGAGGGAATCGCGAACTTGGACGTTTAGTCTACTTGCGGGCCGTTCGAGGCTGCAGAACAGAGCGGAAGAACGGGGTCTTGCTGTGTGGTTCGCGACGAGTGGCCTGACTTCAGAGTGGTGCAAGCTTCTGTTAGCTCAGCTTTCTTCCCGTCATGCACACCATAGGTAGTAGGTAGGTAAGGTAGCTGGGTGTTCTGCGAGGCTGCATTAGGGCCGGCACCATGTGAGATGTTGGTTGCAAGCAAGCATTTACAGATTGCGCCGGTGCCGCTGACGTCTGGTCTTGCCATGGCATCCGGCCGGCTGACTAGTGCTCGTTGATGCCGACGATGATGTCTGCTTCATTACTACCTACTTAGACCAAGGTGCTGGAAGCAGGAGCAACGGGGCCCGAAGTCCGTCATGTTCGTGGCTCCATGGGTTGGTTGGTTTTGTCCGGGGGTCTCGGTCGGTCTCAGTCAGCAGTCTTTAGTCCGCTGTGTCCGTCTCGGCCGTGTCGTCCGGGCAGCCTGTCAGGCCAGGCGTGGGTGGTGGTACTGGTTGGCCGCCCCTCCCCCTATTTCCCGCGCGTGATACGGTGACATGGCTGCCGAGAGCAGTAACGCGCCGGGGACAGACGGGATTTGCCCAACAGCCGAGATCACCTCTGCTGGCCCATTGCTGGGTCGGAGAGGCGGCAGTGGATTAAGCTACGGGCAGAACAGGGCCGCTTGTTGTGCTCAGGTCATGAGTTTTGCCCGACAAGGATTCCCGCAGTTGCATTGAGTCCCACAGAGGGTCCTGACATTGGGCGAGAACAACATGAGGCCGACCAACTATTCTTTTCTTCTTTTGCTATTCATCTTTCAAGGGGGGAGGAAACAGAGTTGCCAGGCTTGCCAGCTTTGCTTGATGCTTGACGGACGGGGGGCAAATTGGGCTCTGCTGGTTGGACAGGGAAGCTCACAGGGTGGTGCGTGTGGTTGGACTTTGCGGTTGCTGGTCGTCCAGAGTTGCATGGACGAATTGGCAAGCAAGAGACTGGATGGGGCCCAGACCGGAGGCTAAGAGGACGATTGAGACAGGAGGAATGAATGCCTTCAACGCCGACATGGATCAGAGAAGAGGCAGACAGCAGCTGAAGCGAGGGCTGCTCGCAGCAAAGAAGCAGCACGCAGTTACAGGGCCAGTCCGTGCAAGTCGAGCAGCGGCCAACCCGGACCTCTCGGGAGACCAGCAGGGGTGGGAAGGAATCAGTCGTGTCGAAGTCGATCATCAAAATTGATCGAACGCGCTAGAGGTGCAGCAGCCAGAGGTAGCAGTCCCCATTAATCATGACTTGATCTTACCTTAAGGTAAACCGATTTGTACCGTTTCGGTGTTGCGTCCATAGGAAATGTACTTGGGCAGTACCCTTTCTTGTCGCGGCCTCGAGGCAAAGCCCGCCAGCGCGGTAATTTTCCTTCATCGTGGACCTTTCTCGTTATTATTTTTTTTCCTCATCGGCCGTCATCTTAATTCTCGGCCCTTCCCTCTCACATCCTTTTCCCCTCTGCTCAAGCCTCTTCTTCTTCTTCTCTTCCTCTCCTCATCCTCCCCCTCGGCCTCTACCCGTCCGCCCCTCCTTCAGCGAATCCCCTCCTCGCCCTGAAGAGACTGGACTCCCGTTCACAGTGTTCTTTGTTTCCCATACCTCCGGGATTCAAACCCACAAAGGAACAACAGCTTATTTGCATCTCATTAGCAAGGAGTGACGTAGCAAAGAGGCTTCTGCCCGTTTGCTGCTGCCACTACCGGAGCGCTACCTCCCGAATAGCCCGACGGACAGCCAATCGCAGGGCGGCGCCGCACTGTAAAAAGCTCAAAAAGCTCAGGCACCCTTCTGGACCGTTCACGAACAAAAACCCGCCCGCGTACCTACCCGCGTAAGGTACCTACCTCGACACCCACTCACCCTCACCTCATTCTCGGTGCAGCAACAGCAAGCAACACAACACAGCAACATTGGAAGAGACCCAGGCCTCTTTCTCTCCCTCTCTGGCAGCGCCCACCCGCAGCAATTTTAAAATCACGGGGCGGCCCAATCCCATCGCGCGACCAACCGAAATCGTCAATCCATCTTTCGTCTTTTTTTTTTTCTCACTCGCCCCCTGGCCAGTGTTACAAAACTTGCGAAAGAGCAACCAGCTCCCACCTTCATTTTCCCCCCTTTCCCGTCTCCCCGTCCCGACACCGATCTTCACCTCAGATCTTTCCACGCGGCAGTCCCCAAGGCAATACTTCCTGCCCGACAACAATATATCTGCGCCACTGCAGAGCCACCCGAGATTCGCACCCTCTCTCCGCCAGTCTCATCGACGCCATTCAACGATTCCTGCTTGGTCAAAGCATTCAATTGCAGGCAGAAATCGAAGCCGTCGCGCAGCTAGAAGTCACTGACGAAAGAGCGTGTCATCTCTGCAGCCCGCCCGTGCAGCCGACCTACACCACCCCGTTCAACAAACTACGACCCGACACAACCTTTCCAGCCTTCCCGAGGGTAGTATTCTGCTTACAACTGCAGTCCCCGATAGTTCTAGTGAGTAATGAACGTTATTTCTCATCACAACC
This sequence comes from Colletotrichum horii, assembly GCA_027406005.1. Classification (NCBI taxonomy): domain Eukaryota; kingdom Fungi; phylum Ascomycota; class Sordariomycetes; order Glomerellales; family Glomerellaceae; genus Colletotrichum; species Colletotrichum horii. The sequence goes on along the minus strand of JANVYB010000001.1, from coordinate 756,734 downwards.
GTCGCAGGCCAGCCCAAATTCGTGGTTCCGGCACCTCGATAGCTCCAGTGGCTTGTCAAGCGTCCTTTTTAGCGCCTCCTTGGGCTGGTCGTGCTTCCCATCAAACCCTCGGCTCAAAAGTGTCGGGCGCACAGCACTCGCGCCTTGGAGACAACTGGAGAGAGACGCAGTTGCAGGTGCAGGTGCAGGTGGTGGATGCCCGGAGCCTTGGTTGGGCCTTGCGGCGGTACATGGCCTGCCACCAACGCCCTGCCCTGTCGGCTCGCCCTCTCAGTGGTCGCCTGCTCCGCGACCGCGTGTGCGCCACTGACACTCTGACCGACAATTCCCTTTTTCCTCAGACCTGCATCTTCTGTGCCTCTTCCAGCACTTCCGGCGACTCCATTCCAACTTGGCTCCGTTTGCTGACCGACTTCTTCTCCTCTAGCAACTTCAATTCCGCCCTCATCATAGAACTGCATCGTCTCTGCTTCTATTCACCTCAATTCCAACGAGCGCGCCTGGTCCTCTAGACTCTCGATACCCCCCCCCCCCCCCCCCCTTTTTCGCTTTTCGCAAATCCAAAGCACCTGTCCCACACAGACTGCCAAAGCGCATCTCAGAGCAATGCCCCGGAGAATTGCGAATCCCTTCTCGACCTCCCATTCCCCCGCAATGCCGCAGACTGAGAAGGAAAGGAGACCTTCTCGTTCCGGCAACCGGATCACCAACTTCTTCACTTCACCAAAGGGCGCCAAGGACAAGGACCTCCAGACTGCCCAGCAGGCTCTCTTGGCCATGCAGCAGCAAAATATCTCTTCCACCCAAATCACTCCCTCCACCATCTCCCTGCCTACCATCTCTCTCTCGACCGCCAACGCCAACGAGCCCGACAACAGTGAGCCCCCGACGACTCTCTTTTCGCCTCCCTCCGCCTTCGAGACGGAGAAGAAGCGTCGCTACGATGCTCAATTCGGTCCCCTCTTGCACCCGAGCCACCGCTACGTGAGCAAGTCCAACGATGGAAAGCCTCTCGACCCGCCCATCATTGATGAGCCTCCCTATTACTACATCCTCACCACCTACATCAGCTACCTGCTCCTCATTCTCTTCGGCCATGCTCGCGACTTCTTTGGCAAGAGGTTCGGCGACAAGAAGCACTACCAGGCTCTCAAACCCCAGAACGGCTATGCGCCCTTGAACGAGGACTTTGACAACTTCTACGTCCGCCGACTCAAGATGCGCATTGACGACTGCTTTGCCCGACCCATCACTGGTGTTCCCGGCCGCTACATCACCCTGATGGACCGCGAGTCCAGCGACTACAACCGAACCTACAACTACACCGGAACCCACACCGAGACTCTCAACATGAGCTCTTATAACTACCTCGGCTTCGCCCAATCCGAAGGTCCCTGCGCCGATGCCGTCGAGGAGTGCGTCAAGAAGTACTCTCTCAGCACCTGCAGCCCTCGCGCTGATGTTGGTACATCCGACTTGGCTCTCGAGGTTGAGAAGGAAATTGCCAGCTTCGTCGGAAAGCCCGCTTCTATGGTCTTCTCCATGGGTTTCGTCACCAACGCCTCGTCCTTCCCTGCTCTCGTCTCCAAGGGCTGCCTGATTCTCTCTGATGAGCTCAACCACGCCTCCATCAGAGTCGGTGCTCGTCTGTCCGGTGCCGTCATCTCCTCCTTCAAGCACAACGACATGATCGATCTCGAGCGCAAGCTCCGCGAAGCCATCTCTCAAGGACAGCCCCGCACTCACCGCCCGTGGAAGAAGATTTTGGTCGCCGTCGAGGGTCTCTACTCCATGGAGGGAACCATGTGCGACTTGCCCGGTATCATGTCTCTGAAGGACAAGTACAAGTTCTACCTCTTCATCGACGAGGCTCATTCCATTGGTGCCATCGGCCCCCGCGGACGTGGTGTTTGCGACTATTTCGGCATCGACCCCAACCGCGTTGACATTCTCATGGGTACCCTCACCAAGTCTTTCGGTGCCAACGGTGGATACGTCGCTGCTGAGAAGTCTATTATCGACAAGCTGAGGAGCACCAACGCAGCAACCATCTACGGCGAGTCACCCGCTCCCTCGGTCCTCATGCAGATTCTGGCTTCCCTCCGTCTCATCACCGGCGAGCTTTGCCCTGGTCAAGGTGTCGAGCGTCTGGAGCGTATTGCTTTCAACTCTCGCTACCTCCGCCTGGGTCTCAAGCGTCTTGGCTTCATCGTCTACGGCCACGACGACTCCCCCATCATCCCCGTCATGCTCTACAACCCCGGAAAGATGCCCGCATTCAGCCACGCGATGCTTAAGCGCAAGATCTCTGTCGTTATTGTCGGCTACCCCGCTACGCCTCTCATCAGCTCCCGCGCTCGTTTCTGTGTCTCTTCGGCCCACAACAAGGAGGATCTTGACAGATTGCTCCAGGCTTGCGACGAGATTGCCGACCAGCTCCAGATCAGATTTTCCACTGGCGTTGCTGGTGGCGCTGAGCCTCTCCCCGAGGGTGTCACACCCGAGACGGAGAAGGAATGGCGCAAGGCGAACGGTCTTGAGGGCGTCTACAAGCCTCCCCGCTGGAAGCTTGAGGACGTCATTGCCCGCGGTGTCCAGGACTGCAAGACCATTCTGCGATAAAGCATCCGCCCTTCTTATGTTCAAAATGTTTGGCGACGAGTACACATTTCACGACTGCTTTGACGGCTTGGTCAGACACTGACGAGGTGCGGACTGGACGGGGGAATGAAGCAACGTCCTTTGATGGCGGGGAAGAGGGAGTTCGGTGCACTGTATTCACTTCTGTTGGCATCGACTTGTTTGCATGATACCTATGATATCAAGTGTCGTGTGTCTCTTATTCCTTGACTGGGATGCCTGCATGGCAACGGCGTTACGGGAGTGATGGTTGGATTAGCGAACGAATTCATGTGCCACGGCACCGAAACAACATATAAATATTAGTATTAGGCTCCTCGGGGCTGAGAAATTTAGACAACTAAGGCACCTTAGAATAATGTACACACAATTCTTGAATCACTGAATAGTTTGCGATATTTGGGTTGTGAAGCTGACACCGCTGGCTGAAGGTCGCAATTTCTATGGCGTGAGCATTGCAGTCTGGTGCCCCGGTCTACCTTAAGTAATACCAACTTCACCCTGGTCATCTGGTCGGCCAGCCCATGCTTTCTGCTTAGAATACTCTATTACCGATTCTGAAGACGGAGCCCAAGAGCTCGTCTCCTGAAATGTTCAGTTGTTTATTGTAGACATATCCATAGCATACTCGCCCAGCTGGGTATGGTAACGACACCAGATGATCAAGCCTCCTGGGAAGGAAGAGCTCTCTGACAGGGGCTTTCCTCCTGTTGAATCTCTCTGATGCTTTCAGGCTGGCTGATCTAGGTCACTCCTCCCCTTTCCTTCTGTTCCTGGCTGAGAGGGAAGCTACGACCAGGCCACCCCTTCCCGCTCTTGCCCTTTCTTGCCCCCTAAGGTAGGTTGCTTCTGCCCAGGTGAACTCGGATGAAGTTGCCCCTTCCTTCTGTTCAGGACAAAGTACGTACTGCTCGTTAGGGAGGACGGGAAGGCCTCAGTGAATTTCGACCCGTCTCCACGTCAACCCGCGTCTATATTTTGATTCCTCCCACGTCACCAACCGTCGATTGCTCACCACCCATCCATCCCAAATATCACCAGCCCCATCACATCCAGGAACAATCCTTTGCCCCCTTCATCTCTACCTTGAGCATCGGGTATTCTTGTTTTGTGCCGTGTGTGGAAATTTGGGTCTTGTTTTCTTACTTCTCATCTCTTGGTTGGCCGGCACTTTTGGACGCAAACTTTCGCACTTTCCTTCGGCACGAAGCCGTCCCAAGACATCTGACAGCCGAACTACAGAAAACCGAGCTGCAAGGTGCTCGATCGGTCAGTTCATATGGCGGACGACCACCGGCAGGGCCCTGAGCCGGCTCGACTTCTGCACCCTCGGCCGACTGGCGGTGCTCGAGAGGCTTCACGGCACCGGGTCGGTTCCGGTGATCACATCCTCCCGCCCCTGCGACCTTTCTTCTCTGATGATAAACACACTTACACTTCTGCATACTTTGAGATCATGGGTCACCAAGGCGGCTCTTACACCCATGTTGCTAATCAGCCTTCTCGCTCCGCTAGCACAGGTGGTGGTCGCCGGCAGGTTGCCTCTGATGCAGCCCCTAAAGCTCGAAGTATCTCATCATCGGCTAACTTTCCAACTGTTGATGCTCCCTCTCGGAGTTCCCGGCTGGAGCTTTCGTCACGAGTTGATGGACTGTCTCTTTCTAAGGTGCCGCGCAGCCAAATGATACGTGACACAAACTCCAGCAGTGCCGTCGCGGGATCATCGCCTCGAGATGTTGACAGACCTTCTTGCCCTTCTAAGGGAAATAATTCTAACGTCGAATTTGGCGAGCAAGGCCTCTTCGTTGAACAACATGGCTCGCATCCTCTGGTTAACAGCCCGCTGGTTCGTCATGGACGCTTCCCAGATTCGTCCCCTTTCAGAATCCCATCATCTCCTCACCGCGATTCTAACGACAACCATACAATGCGGAGAGGACCCCGGTGTCACCTCGTTGAAGACAGCCTACTGCCTCAGAAAGATCTCCGCGATCTTCTATTGCCCGACGATGAAGATAGCTCCGTCAAGAGATGCCCGACGCGAGGAGTATCGGGGTTTGCTGTTGAAGACGACGACTCGGGAGATGAAGACGATCGAGTCAGACTTCAACTCGACGTCGTATCGAAAGGGACCTCGTCAAGAGGAACGACGTCCAACAACCACGGTACGGCGGCAGCCGGAACAGCGAGCCGCAGCAACCGTCGAACAAAGCCAGCTCCAGAGTCGACTGCCAAGAAGAACAATACATTCAGTCTTCCACCATCGGTAGATTCAAACGTGCCCAATTCTTCTGCCCACAATTCAACTGGCGGAGACATGAGAAGCACCGACCAGACAACCAGTCGACCGAGCATGCGTCCTGCTCCGTCCACACACGCTACGACCCAGAAGAGTCAATCGCGTTCAGGGAACCTTGGAATCTCCATGGGACTCAGCGTGACGACAAGGATGGCTATAAGAGCAACCAAGCCTCAAATCCGAGTCGTCACAGTGCAGAGGACCGCTTCGGAACAGAAGGCCCGGGATACACGTCAAGACCACCCCGCTTCAAACGCCTAGAATGCTTTGCCCAGGGGAACCTCATCGACAAGATCACATGCTCCAAACTCACACCAAGGAGGCACTTCTCGCAGAGTGGAGCTGCACAGTTCAACAACTTCAAATGCCGGTCTTGCTACGGAAGCCCCTTCGAGGCGCGAGGCGCATCGCGTAGCCAGAGAGCCCCCGAGCTCATCGATTACTTCTCCGACTAGTGTACGTGTATCACCTCGTACCAGATTTGTTCCATCCTTTCGGAGACGACGTGGAAACAAGCCACAGGTGTTGAATCAGCGTAGCGTGGACCCCAGCACCCTGGGCTTGATACCCATCAACAGCCTGCCAGGCCCTCTCTACGAACCTGACTTTCCAGTGGCTAGGGTCCCAGATAGAGGACGCTATGCAGGATTCCCGCATGATGATCACCCGCTCACCAACAGTCAGTCGAATCCGACGAGAGCGGCTGGTAGCAGACGTCGAAGCAACACGCTGCCCAACCCACCCACCGTCAATGAGCTCGATCATAGCGGTTCGCAGTTTGATGGTTAGAGTGACCCAATACTTCCGCCCATTCTTTGGCTAACGAGAGGGTGTAGAATCTTGCGCTGACTACTGCCCATCGACACCTGGCCTCTATCAGACCATCGACATTCACAACCGAGCGTCACCGGCCGCTATATCTCAAACACTGTCCGACGATGAGGGGTCGGCCCGCCGCCAATCTACCTTTGGGCAATCCGAGGATCCTCACACTCCCATGAGGAAGGGTAGAGCCCGCGTATACACTGGAAACCTGCAGCCAGTGTCGGAGACAAAGATTGTCGAGGGGTTTCGGTCACCTGATGGTTGGCGTCGCGCCCCCAAACGACCTGCCGAGAGGGTGTTGAGCCCCCTATCATACAACAAGGGACCTGAGAGAAAGCACAAGTCCCGAAACGGAAGTAAGAACCAGCAGGCCAAGAGCAGAGATACAGCGACCGACCAAAACGCACAGTCAAGCATGGTTCGGCACATTATCAATATTGCCGACAGATTGGACGGCAACGAGGCATTTGCCGCAAGCGACCAGGACAGCAATGGAGAGGATGATGAAAGCCCCAGAGGCTATACTCACAACGCTTCCGATCATGTTAAGACTCAACATCGACCCATGGGCCAGATGGAGAAGAAAAGAAGAAGCGGCATCGCCCAACTGCAGAACCAGCGCGAAGCTAAGAAAGAGAAGAAGCTCCCTATTGTGTCTTCTCCGGCCGAGAAGCGAGTTGAAAAGAATTCTCCGACAACAGCTGGTGAGTAGCAAAGCAACCACAACGAATCACTCCATACTCTATGGCTGGCGTCTTACTTGGCACCGACGGATTGCGGCAAAGACATGTTGGAAACGAGAGGAACTGAAATTCTGAAGTGACTGGAGTTGAATATGTTGGATCGCAGACTCGTTGCGTGGTCGTGTACGGATACGGATTGGAACGGTTGTTGGAAACGTTGAAGCATGGAAGAAGAAGAATTCTTACCCATTGTCGGTATACTGGCGAAGACCAGGGTTGGAGAACATAGTTCTGAACAAAGAGTCCCCATAGGCATTCATGATAGCAATCACTCTACTCCACAAACATCGCAAGTCCTGAGCGTAGAGAGAACAACCGTATCATTCCTGAAAGTTATTTGCCATTCAAAACTAAATGATTTGACTCTCCAGTAAGTTATTTATGCACGCACGCCTGCCTATGAGGGCAAAAAGCCGACAGAAAGTGAATTTCTCATCATCAGAAACACCAAAAAGATTACACAGTGCCCAAGGCCAGAATCGAACTGACGATCTTCTCATTTCGGACCGGAGAACCGGATACTAGTGAGACGCTTTACCACTGAGCCACTCGGGCTTTACCTGTGTGATAGAAACAGGGAGCAAAGTGGAATATGATGGCTGTGGGTGTGGACCGGGGCAGGGAGACGGAGCCCTAAGTCGTGGAGGCGTGTGGGTTTGGTTGACTCGAGAACTCAAGCGGGGCACAAGATTGCAGATAAAAAGAGACGACGCCCGGATAGGCAAGTCAAATTCAAAGACTTTTGGAGCCCGCCCGAGCATGGGTCTTCAATCGGATCCGAGAAGAGGTATGTGGGAGCGAGGACGGGAGTGGAGGATCCAACAACTGCGAGTCAAGTAACGGGCTGAAGTCCGATCAGCCCATATCAAACCTTAATACAGATAGAAGCCGTGCTCATGTTAATTTGGCCGGGTTCTTGTGTGCTTTTTTGGGTTGCTGGTGGTTTTTTTGGGAGGTGGAGGGGGATGATTTGCATGGAACGCTTCCAGAAACTGGCCCCCAAAAGAGAGGGACCCTTGATTCTGGTCCTCGTCTTGATGATTGAAGCTGAGAAGCTGAAAGCTTTCCTTCCACCAATGATAGACAGACCGAGCAATTTCGACTTTTGAGTCTGAGATTGACAGATTTAGCCCGTTCTCCAATGCGGCCGTGCCGTTCGCACTTCAACCGTGTTAATGCCGGAGTAGATCGAATCCACCCTTCGACAGCAATCTGTTCCTCACTTAAAGGTATTGATTGTGCTGGTGTGTGCACGACTTACACGATTCAGACGACGAGTTTCAAGACACGAGGAAGTAAACCGCAGCCTTGACTCTTACGGTTGCAGTCCAACTTCTTCTTGCCCTTCTGTCATTCTGGAATAGGATAGACACAGCAGAGATCAACGCGATTAATTCTCCAACGAGCCAACGCCTTGTATATCAACCAATATACCTCAGACAGCGAAGGGTCAGACCCAGCTGAAAGCTTAAATTCATGGCCTGGCTATCACTATCAACAGAACTGACTTGCATGGCCCCACGGGACGTGGAGAAGGGAGCACGCAAGAGCTATGTGTTGCCCTTGCTGCACACGGACTGCACTGCAAAACGAACTCTTGGTCGAGAGATGGGAGAGAGGTGAATGAATCGAACATGTGGGGGTGATGGTCGTGGTGGTGGTTCTCGCTCGTCTATTGCCCGGGTGTGTGTAACCTCCAGAATATCGAGTCTCACCATCACTGACAGCACCCAAAGACGGAGCAAAAAAACCGGTTACCTTCTCTAAGCCCGTCTCCCGTCCCGCGCATCTGCGACGTCTTGGTCCTGCGCTGCGGGCGAACACCAACACGGCACGCATGCGCAGGTTCAACGCCGGGCCTTTAATTTGCCATCAACACCCGCCCGCCGCCCCGGCGCGGCGCCGGTTTCTCGGCTGAAGCAGTCAGGGCAAGACAGACATTCAAGACATCCATCTGCATATGCCATCATTGCTTGGGACTAGACACCGCAAACTTGTCTCTCTCTCTGTGTGTCTCTCTCTCTCGCCCCCGCAACCCCCGGTCCCAATCCAAGACCAAAAGTACAAACCCATCCAACCCGTCCTTCCCAAATTGAGACATCCCAAACCCTTTTCCAGAGTCTCTGAACCAGACTAAACCACATCCAGCCCGTCCCCAAAACCTCGTATTGTTGTCAGACGCCGGGACAGCCTGTATCCCAAACCCAGACGACCCACGCGCCTGTGCCGTCCCGGAGGTAGGCAGGCCCCCTTACCACTCGGCCTTCCGCGCCGTCTCCGGCGCGAATCACCACTCCCCCCCATCCCCCCCGGCCACGAACCAAACCTGCTCACTCACCACATCCAACATTCAACCTGCCACACAGCCTTCCCGCGATATCCACATTGCGAAAATTCCCACCGTACCCTTCAGCCCCCAAACAATTCAACCCCGGCGCTCTCAAACACCCCATCCTCCTCCAAAACAGGAAATCCAGCCATGGCTACTGCACGATGTAGGTGGCAGAGAGGAGGGAGGCTAGCGAGAGACGGGAGAGTGATAGAGAGAGCCCACCAGACTGAGACAAGCCTAAACCCGCACCTCCCCGCCGCACCCGAATACCACCCTCCCGGTAGGCCGTCGTCGCCGCCGCCGCCTCAACGACGACGAACGACGACGATCTTCTCGTACAGTGTGCCTGTTTGACGTGACGGGCACGACGTTGCGGTCGTGCCAAAATCCCCAACATCAGAATAATCCGAACTTCACCCCCTGCCTCGCGCATCTCACCCAGGGAATAACACCAAAAAACGTGTCAAACATACCTACATCAAGAAAGGCACATGTCATTCGTATCAGTATCAAACACCCCTAAACCCACTCACACACGACGTCCCGACTCCCCCAGCACAGCCTCCTCCTCCTCAGCTACGCTACGCTACTCCCCCGAACCAGAGTTGCACAACCTCCGGCACCGATTGACACACACACGCACATCTCGCCGTTCGTCATCCCATCCCTCCCAACCTCGAACGGGGCGGATCCCCCGTGCTTCTAGAAGGAACAAACCTTGACGCGATCGACCTCCTTGGCAGCGTGTAAACGCGTAAGAACCGGCGCATCTCTTCTGGAGAGATCGTCCCTACTTCCTCCCGTGGGTACAGCAACTGGGCGGATCCGGCGCGTGTATCGGATTACCATCCTTACCCATCGACCATCCCAAAGGGCCCAAAGGGGGCCCGTTCTGGCTTCCCTTCTACACTGTCTGCAAGAACACACTGGTCGTTCACACAAGGTCTGAATGGCGCGCATTTCCAATGAATGGTGAATAAAATAATGCCAAGAATCAGAAGAAAGAGCTCCCTTGATAGCTTTCGCGACATGTCTCTTGTCACACGTAGCAGCTGCCATCCTCCTCTTATATCCAATCCCGTCAAGTAGTGCTGTTGGTTACACGTCCGCTTCACAGCTGATCAGACCACCTCCCAAGCCAGTGTTGACACCGTACATCTATCCCCGCTTACACCCAGCGTAAGCCCCAGCCATACCCTAGATCCCCTTCCTCCTGCCCCTCCTCCTCCTCCTCCTCTTCCCAAATGAGCAAAAATATTTCAACAGGTTCGAAAAAAAGGATAGCTCCGGTAAGACGGTTCCCGGTACAATGTCTCGTTCGTCCATGGTCTTGGGAGCTCCTACATAAAAAAATAATATTGCTCGGATCCACGTTTCGAGTTCGGACAGCCCAGGAACAGTTGCGAGACGAAACACCGTGGAGAGACCCCGCCCAGTCAAGCCCACACAATGTTTCCGCGACAGGTATTCCAAAGCAGTCGTGTCTTCCCCTTGCGCAGCGCTATGCAGGTAAAACCCCAACTCCGGTATGCTCTGGTCCATTTGAGCTTGCAGCCCCGCATCCCACATACGGCTGCTTTTCCACTCAAGATAATTCGGATGGGAAATAAGTTAAATCATTGAAGGATAAGGGTACGCGTCGATGGTGATCAGCAGTGGTATCACCCCCTAAATGATACCACCTGGCGGATCGTAGCCAGATGCCGCTCCCCTTGCCGAAAGTCCGGCACTCCCTGGTTGTTCTGCTGATACATCGACTTGAGCGTTGTTCGTCTTCCGTAACATAAACATGGGCTTCTTGCCCTCTTTATCCAGCTGCTTGAACAAGATGAGGGGCTTCTCTTCCAATCCTAGACAGCGCTCTTGATCTCCGTAAACAATGTAAAGGGCGTACTGATCCCAAGGCGCGTTAATCTGGTATTTCTTGAGCGCGGCGGGCAGCACTTTGTAGCACGGGTCGTCCATGCTGACTCGGAAGGACTTGAAGATTTCGACCGATGCGTTGCTCGTGCTCGGGGTGTCGGGGGCGGGCGTCGGCCCACGTCTCGGAGCCACGGGCTGTTCGCGGCCTTTGTAGCCTTGGTCGTTTTCGGCGAAAGTAGACCTTGTTGACGGGGTCGGCACGTCGGAACGGTACGATCGAGAACCGAGAGTCGCGCCGCCAAGGGTCGGAGGGGACGTTGGAGAGGGCATATTCGGAGACGGGTAACCAGGCGAAGTAGCTGTGGCCGAGCCGTTCATGGCGGCCAGATGCGACGAGGATAGCACAGCTCTTTCCGCCGCGTTTGAAGGGTCCAGAGACTGCTCCATCCTTTCGTGCGTTGTTTGCAGATGCGACGGCGATGTATTCTTCGGCGTCGTTCCCAGCATGATTCTCTTGGTGGAGTACTGTCTCTTGAGACTCATGGATTGGGTGGAGGAGGGTGTCGGGGCTGGCGGCGAAACGGTCTCGTATCCGTAACTCTGATTGTTGGTTGACACATTCGGAAGTGGTTGTGACGAGTCCTTTGCCAGCCTGAGAGCCGGCAGCATGTCCTCCCGCAAGCGTCTGAAATCGTCCGTCAGTCGACGCAAATCCTGCTCGACCAGGCTCATCCGTTCGTCGCGCAGACGGAGCTGCTCAACCAAGTGCTTGATATCTTTGAGGGTCGCTGTCGCATATTGCGCCTCGGCATCGGCGGCTGAAGGGATTCCAAGGTCAGCTAATCGGGTTTGAGAATGAAGCACAGTATTACCTACATAACGGCACGTAGTGGTCGCTCTCTATGGGAATGTCTTGAGCCTTTTTTACGTCGTAGACGCTCTTTAAGATGGTGAGGCGATGGCCAACACTGGCAATGCCCATAGACTTGAGGTCGTCATGCTGCAGAGCGACCAGAGCCTCGCCAACGATCTCGTTTTCTGTCACAAGGGTCAGTCATTATCACATCACCCTCGGATGGCGACGGGACAGGATGGACTCACCAACGAAGCGATCGGCGTATTGTGGCAGGCCAATTGTGCTAATAAAGTCGGCGCACTCATCAGCGGTCCACTCGGAGATGATGGTCTCGGGCAAGCGGTCGGCGCTGCTGCGATGGCCGTAGGTAGTAGGGGTATGTTCGTTTGAGGAGGGCAGCTCGGAATCGATTGGCGATGCTTCGCTGTTGGTAACTGGGGAGTTGGGACCAAGGCTGCGCTCGTATTCGTCGTCGGCGTCCGACTCCGCGTAGGCGGTGCCTGAATCGAAATTCATGGCTGGTGTGGCCGTCGTGGTCCTCCTCGTCGCTGTCGTCGTCGTGGTCGTCGTGGTCGCCAGCGATGGGGAACAATGGTAGTGGGAGTGCAGGTGGACAATGTAAAAGGAGATTGGCGGTTAGAGGAGCAGCGAGAGGCTACAGGAGTAGAGACAATGGAAAGGAGGAGAAAGGCTGGATGACGAATCGGGGTGGTGTCGAGAAGCGCCGACGGTGCCCTCAGCGTGAGGAGTCGCTCGTGGCGGCGGCTGCGGGGGCCCGTTGCAGAAGAGATTGGAAGTGTGGGAGCAGCACACGTTGGAGGCGTCGGGTTGGCAGCGGAGGGGTCATGAGCATCGAAATCAGAAACCTCGGCGTCAGGTCGTCCTCATCGGCGTGCAGTCGAGAGAGACAGAGGGTTGAGGGAGATGTCGCGAGGCTCGGTGGAAGACACGCTAGGTGGACTAGACTGCAGAAGTAGGAGGACAGGTCAGGTCGAAGATGGGATCGTCGTTCGGGTTCGGGCTGAGGCGAAAAAAGGTGGAGGAAAGGACTGGCAGAAGCAGCCACGGGATGGGATTGGATTGAATCGGCTTGGGAGGAGGAGTTGGCGGGCAGGTACACGGCCGGTGGTGTTGGACGGCGCATGGAGCGAGGTACCTCCAGGTCTGCGTCGTCAGGCACGTTTAGTAGGTACTAGGTAAGGTATGCAGGAAGTAAGTACCTTACGGAGTAGGTGTGCACCTTAGGGTAGTTGGTGGCCCAGGTATCTGCGAAGGTACCCAAGAGGCAAGCAAGGCAGGCACAGGCAAGGTACGATCTGGGATTCAGACACTTGGTGGTGGTGGTGGTGGTGGTGGTGGTGCCGCCGCCGCTGCTGCCCGCCGCTTAGGTAGGTCGTGCTGATAGGAATTGCTTGCAGCGCGCTGCTCCTGCTAGCAATGGCGCTCGCTGAACAGCTCCCTCCGCCCCTCCACCTGCTGCCCACCTCAGGTGCAGGTCAGACGTGGATAGGATCCAGTTAAGGCCCCAGCAGTACTTCTGCCCGCCATCCAGTGACAAGAGCGCCCTGGTGCCTGTGCCAGCCCGGTAGCAGCAGCAGTAGCGTAATAGATATGGATGGGTACCTTAGCAGATACCTTGGCCGAGCCAGGGCCAAGACCTTGACCATGCCCAGGACAGGACCAGGACCGGCCCACTACTGGGATGCCACCCTCACACTCACAGTTCAGGCTTTGGGGGCTCTACTGCGGTGCTCTCTCGCGCACACGACAACGGAGGGGCCCTCCTCACCCTCGCCCTCTCTGCTCTCTCTGAGGTGGGAGCTTGGAGGGGACCCATTTGTCTGCTCCCGTGCTTGTCTCGAAGTAGCCGCTGGGCGAGAGGCACTCTATGCGTCGCGAAGCTGTGGTGTTGCGATGCTGCTGTGCCATTATGCTGTGCCTTGCTCAGGGAGGCAACTCGCTTCTTCCACATCTACCTATCATCGCCTTAGGCACCTTGCTTACCTATGGTCAGGTATCATGCCAATATTGCTCACTTTTCCATAGACATATAAACACCTCATCGGCCTAATTACATTACCCATCCCTTACCGAGCTGAAAGAGAGGGGGGGAAACCTGCAAAACAAAACAATATCCGTCCCCAATATCATCACAGCCATGCCAGCGAGCCATGCACCACCTAGCCCGGCCCATTACCGCGGCCCCAACGCCTGTGTTAGCGCCCAAGGGGGTCATCCCTGCGCCCACGACGCGATCCAATTGCTTGCTTGACATCCTCCTCCAGCCTGAGAAACTCTTACACAGGCCTCAGCCATCGAGAGGCAAAAAAAAGCACCCAAGGTAAGGTAGGCACATACAGACATATATGCTTCATATTGCTATGCCATGGATGTAGGGGAAAACCCTCCCCGGCAACAAAGACAAGACAGACAAGACAGACAAGACACGGACAGCTGTCTTTGCTTCTCCCTCAGAGACATACATGGACCTTGGAGACACTGGCATCCATCCCAAACACGCGTACCACCACCATCTGCTGCCTAGTATGGGCTTTTGTGGGAAGAGACGTCGTTGGCATGTTCCAGAAGCCAACCCAGCCGCCGTCGCCTCCATCCTATTGGATCCTGCATGTGCCACAGTAATCAAGTAAACAACGGAATAAGAAAATAAGGGGAATCTCTGACCCAGAGAAACAAGAGATTTTGACGGCATCCAAAATGAAAAACGGCCTGGTCACTCGGTAATTGGGACCGAACTGCCCAGCAGTTGCCAATCGCTTTCCGTCCTCCGGGTCCACTCTGTGCACCTCTCGACAGTCGATATCCGTACCTTGCACACAACACCTACCCACGCACATCCATCCCGCCTTCCACTCTTGCTAAGAGAAAGTGATGTGTCGTCTCCCTCCCGTCCGTGTTTAATGACGATTCTCCCACAACTTCCGGCTTCAATCTCGACAATTCGACCCCACACGCAGACTGAAGAGACTGGCGACTGACAAAGGGGGGAACAACCCAAAAAACAGACTCGGGAACCCGCTTGAAAGAGCCATGCAGTGAAGTCATTATCAGATGCTTTTGCCGTTTTCCTTTTTGCTTTACCGTCCAAGCACTCGCACCCTAACCAACCACGTCTCTCAATTAGCAAATGCTGCCAAGTCAAGGTATGGATAACCTCTCCATCTAAAGGGCCCAACCTGACTGACTTGCTTTCCCAGGCACCTCATCTCTGCCTCGCCCGTCGCACTGAAAGAAAGTACCGCCGCAGGGTGCCCATTGTGTCGCCCGGCAAGAGTCCCGACGGTGGCCTCCGCACCTCCTCTGCCCAAAACGGCGCCTCCAGGGTTGATACTGGTTGCCTTCCATATGCAAACCCTTTCCCAGAAACACGCCAGCTACCTCATCACCTTGCAATCCCGCTGTTTAGTTGACCAAGAGTAACACCCCGTGCTCCATTCATAGCTTCGCCCTTGGGATGCTCCCCCAATGGGAAAAAGAAAACCCCCGACTGGCCCCTCAGCACCTCAGCGCCGCCCACGAAAGCTCCAGCACTCTTCCCACTGGCTGGCCTCGACTGCTCCAGAGACGCACAATGACAGAACCGCGAAGCCTTCGGGTACGCGGCCCTCCATCTGGCCAAACGGAACGGATCCCACAGTTACGTTTCGAACGCGCCTTCAACGGGGTTCCGTCGTCCCACGCATTCTAGACCACCATCGCCCACGCTCTTACCTCCAGCTCTTCCCACAATTCCCCCAGCTGCTCCATCTAACATCAAGATCGGAACCAAAGCCAAAACGCAAATGAGGCATTTTTTCTGAAGTCCTTGAGAATGCAATCCCATAATTACACCTGTTCTCGACGACATGAGCGACTTTGTCAAGTCGACGCCGTCCATCATTTAACATTATGGATCGGCATCCACCCCGCCGCTGCAGCTCGACCAAGCTTGTCAACAACGCCGCCGTCTTGGCACTATATGGCAAACTCGCGACAATCACATCAAGCTATCATCTGCAACCCGCTGGACCCCCAATTTTAAAAGCAGAAACCCTACAAGGCTGCTGAGTCTGTCAAGGTCTGATAAGCGGTCGCCGGCTTCGAGAATGACAGTGATAGCAACAACACCCTTGTTGACCCTGCGTCGATCATCCTCGGCTTTCTTGGTGTCTCTTTTCCCAGCTGGCCGCTGTCGACCCAATGTGTGCGACCCAAAACAGGCTTGCAATCGTCTCTACTTGACCAAGGTTGTTGTTCATCGCAACTCTCTTTTTTGCCGCGGCACACCCACTTTCTTGTTTCTTTCGTCTCGTCTAGACTTTCTCTCAGCTGAACCTCCTTCCTCGGCTGTAACGGCCGAGAGGAAGGGGAAAGTGTAGACGCTGCCTGTGAAGCCTGCATCGCTAGATTTCCTTCGAGAAATCAAATTAATTGAAGGCTAGGCTGGAGGCGCCCGTGAAGGAAAATCAAACCCGCCTTCAAGATGCTGTTCCCCAACTCGTTGTCTGGGTTTCAGCCCTCATGCCGACCCATCCGGATGAGACGTTGCCAAAAATGTCCAAGTAGGTCCTTTCACGAACGTCTCACACGCCAGGGCTAAGCCGTTCCTCACCTGGCTCGCCCAAACCAACGTCCAGCCAAAGACAAGCTCACGCGCGAACAACCGCGCGTAGGTAGGAAGACAGCCATCCACCAGCAGTGGGACGGTGAAGGGAAAAAAGTTGGGCCTAGTATCCAGTCTCCCGGTTGTCAACCACCAACTCAGACCAGAGGGGGGTAAGAGCTATCTTCGTCGTATGATTCCGGCGAGCGCCCTCCTTTCTCAGACCATTTCGCATCTGGACGTCTTCTCGGAGAGTCGGGTCCCGAAGGAAGCGACCTATATGTCACCATTTCACCTGGCCCATGCGACTTCGTTGCTGGACAATCGCACGACGTCTCACAGCATTCCCAATTCCTGCCAGGGACCACAACACGAAACGCAACCTTATATGTCTCATAATTCCAATCTCCAGACGAGAAAAAGGGAAATTTCGCGATCAAACCCACCAGATCTCAATGTTCATCTCAAACTTTGAACCCCCGTGCGCCGTAAACCACCATCCAGAGGTTCTCTCTCCCCTTGGTACTACATCCATTCCACTCTGTGTCAAGCCGGAATTGCCTCCGAGACGCTTGCTGACTGGCCGGCGCCCCCCTTCCTACTTCCTCCAAAAAGATCCCATCTTCATTTCCCAAGGTGAAAAAAAAGCCCGAAACCCCGATCGCCGTTCCTCTCCCGCCGGCGAACAGGTGCACGATCCTCTCACATTGGTTCGCCAACGTCACGCCGTCTCCCAGCCGAACCTAAAATCGGCAGCTCAACCGCCGGCCCTTTCCGCAACAGGCAAAGACTCGACCTGACTGTCGCTGTCCGTCTGCTTTTTGGCGTGTGTCCGTCACCTGCATGAAAAGGAGACAAAACCCTTCACCTCGCCAATCCCCAAGACCTAGATAAACTTCCACGCTAGAGAGTCCTTCCGATCTGACGCCCGTCCTCCATCTTACGCCAGACTTACATTAGGATCCGAACTACAGTTCGCTCGGCCGAGAGGAGGGCTGCGTGGCGCCTCCACATCATCCTTCAATCCCCTGGAATCACGCTCTCCTTTCTCCCCATCCACGGAACGAGAGATACTTCCCGAGACTCGGTGCCTAGGCTCAGGGTGAGTTTGGAAGCAGAAAGATCAGCTCGGCAACCCAAAATCATAAGATGCCCCCTCTTCTTCCCTCCCCTGATTCTTCATCATCAGTCACCAGCAATCCGATCTTTCGCCGAATTACTCTGCCAACATTGGGCTGGGCTCTGCAGGAACGTCCTGAAGCCGGAACTTGCCATGCTTATGGAACCATCTGGCCTCCAAACCACCAACTTAAAAGCTATATAGAACGTGTGCTTTCTGCTGGGAAGGCAAAGCAGAGAGGCGACGAACCCAAAATGCAGACGATCCTCGCCAGAATCATTGGCTTCATCCGAGCTCCCGGATCGTTGTCCCGTTCTAGTACGCCTTACGATCTTTTGGGCGGCCCCATCGTCATCGTCGTCCGCGCTTTAGAGCAGTATAGTGATTTTCTAGACGAAAAGTCGTTCTAGATACCCATCCGCGTATCCTCAGACTTCGTCATCGTGTGCGTGCGTGTGTGTGTGCTTCCGACCCGGATGTTCCATCGATTTTCTTCCCGCGCGCGGGGTAACCACGGTCTGGGCCTTGGGGCTGACAGCTGTCCTGGTGCTCTGGCCCGGCGTCTGAAGTCGGGAAAGGACGCAGACGTAGACGTCGATTTCGGTAGGTGGCCGGCGAGTGCTGAGTTTGTGCGTGAGTCGTAAAAGCTGGACTGTATATCAGAATCCATTGTCGGGAGCCGGCCTCGGAGAGCCATTCTGGTCTGCCTAGTGATGTTGTCGACGACGTGATGCCACGGTGATATTATCCACATCCTTGGATCGCACGCAACTTTGCTGTGATCGTATGCCTAACGCACGCGGCGATGTGCGGAGATGTGTCCGGTGCAAGAAAACGAGGACTTAATATGCATGACTGGAAGCTAAATGAGAGTGGAATTTCGTATACGTGTTTGAAAAAGCGCAATCAAAAGTTGCGATGCTGTTATCGTCTCCCGATATGAGAAATCGGGTTGAGACCTTGGGAGATCGGGGAAAGGGGGCGTTGCATGTGCTACACCGCCCTTAATGGCAGGTTTAGTGCTGCCAATACAATTTCTTGGGTCATAATTCCAAGTTTCAATTGTCATCTTATCTCCAAGATAGGCATCATAGCAGCTATTTGCAACTTAGTAGCATCATATCACGGACTGCCGGCATGGTGTTGCTAGTTCATGATAGGGGGACGCATCCAACAATAGTAAAGTTGTCTTGATAGATTGACACAAATATGGTCTCCTACTTTCCTTATTAAGTAGGCTAAAATAACACCGCCTGTGTATTTCCAATCTCTACATGGTCTTTGTCTACAGTAAAAACTTCCAGGTCGCTTCTACTTGGTAGTAAGGAGAGTAGCAAGTTCGGGGGCAGCTGGGTCGGAACGATCGCAACTTCCTTCCTTGAGTTGGAAAACTCTGACGTGAGCGAGGTCAACGGGTGGGTGAATCACTTGCAGACAGACAATCTCAACCTACTTAGAGGGAAAGAACAACCCCGGAGGTGCGCCTTCCTCTTACACCTGCCTCTTCCCTCGCCTACCTCCCTCACCCTCAACCGCCTTCCCACAAAATCTTTTTTGAACGCGGTCCTCTCACCTTTCTGTTTACCACCCTCCCTTCCCTTCACAACACCTCACCTGGGAGAAAAACAAAACTCTTTCTTCCTTCCTCAACCCATCTTCACAACCACTAGGTACGCTCTCAAACTTGCCTTCTCCTCCCCTTTCACTGTCTGATTGTTCCCTTGAAGCTATCGCCTTCCCCGTGAAAAGAAAACTATTGGCAGTTTTCTTTTTCTGGTCTTGCACAAAACACACATCCATCCTTCTTCTTCGACTTCTCGGAAAGAACGCCTTGGAGATTGTCAAGATGGACGGCGTGAACCATCCCTTCAGCTTCCGCTACGGCGACAGCCAGCTCGCCTTTGGCAACAACCCGCGCGCAGACTCTCTGACCTTCACCTGGACCGCCCCTGACAAGAACAACAATGCGAACAACAACCCTGCCGGTAACCAGGCCATTGTCCTCCAGAACATCAACGGCAATGCCAATGCCGGAGACAATGGTGGTGAAGCCAACGACGAGGGAAATGACCGCAAGAGACGCCGCGTCCACGTTGAGATTGAGAAGCATCGCGTCACCGTCCTGAAGCTCGGATCCGACTTGACCTTCGACTTCAAGTCTGCCGCTGCTGAGTCTGAGAGACAGCTGGCCAGCACCATCACGGAGCGCGACCAGCTACACACCCTGCTGACCAACCTTACTGCTGACCGCGACAACTTGCAGCAGCAGTGTAACGACTTGAGACAGCAGCGCGACGTGGACTATACCGAGCTCATGACCATCAACAATATGACTATCAGATTCCAGGCGGCGCACAACAACCTGCGCACCCAGCATGAAGCCGTCTTGGCTCAGAAGGCTCAGTTGAAGACCGAGCTTGACGCCTCTAAGGCCAACGTTCAGGTCCTGCTCACCAACGACCGTGAGTACCAGAAGCTTAAGGGAGAGCACTCTACTCTCAAGAATGACCATGAGGCTCTCAAGAACGAGCATTCGACTCTGAAGAACCACAATCAAGCTCTCAAGAACGAGCACGAGGCCCTCCAGAAGGAGCACACGACACTCAAGGCCGACTTCGAGACCGCCAAGAAAGATCACGAGGAAGCTTTCCGGAGCGTACGGGATGAGGAATACGGAATTCAATTCTACCGGGCCGAAGATGCAGAGGAAGAGGTCCGTGAACTCGAAGACAAGATGCGCCATCTCCAAGATGATTACGATCGTGCCGAGTCCGCGAAGACGGAAGCTGAGATGGAACTCGAAGCTACTCAAGAGGAGCTGGAAGAGGCTAAAGAGGAGATCCAAAACCTCAAGACCGAGCTCGATGAGAGAAAGGAGAATGCGGAGTACGTGCGCATCGTTGAGATCAAGCTCGAGAATGTCAACAATGCGAAGAAGGGCGTTGAGGAGCACGTCCGCACCATCGAGAACAAGCTTGAGGCCGAGACCGCTCGTGCCGCTGAGTACGCTTCTCAGCTCCACCAGCTGCAGGAGGCCGCGAACCCGCCTGCGGTCGAGGACAACGCCAAGAGCAAGCTCGAGGTCAAGGAGCTCCAGGACAAGAACGCCGCCAAGGACGTTCAGATCGCCGCCCTCGAGGCCGCCCTCAAGCAAGCCAATGAAAAGCAGGCGAGCATGAACCGATGGGTTCCCAAGGGTGTCTACCGAGCCAAGAACGGCCGCCTCATCGTTCCCGGTACGACTGACAACATCATGAAGGACTCGGAGGAGACGCGCGCCCGTGGACTTAGCCGCACTGCTGATGCGATGGAGAAGAACTCGGCCTAGGAGCTGAGTTGTGACCTTAACTAGGTGTTCCGGATCAGATCGAGAAGGACGGATTTCTTTAACTTGGGTCTTTGGTTTTGAGCAGGCATGTTGCAGATTGGTAACGATGAACAATGGACAAGCACGGAAGGACGTAAATAGCACATTGGTGTAGCAAGACGGTCTTCGTCCGTACAAGTCAATCAGGATGATTCTGTATCGCTAGAATTCCATATTTGATGTGAACTTGCTGTTAGACCGGACACATCGTGACACTATTCCAACACACTGCAACAGCCCTCCTCCATCATCTCTTTCTCTCTTATTCCTCCTTATGCCCAATCCTAGGCAGGCAAAGCCACAGCCCAAGCATGACCCCCAAACACGCCAGGATGATGGGCTGCAAGACCTGCACACCCTTCGCCTGCGCCAACACACCGACCGCAAACGGAAGAATCGCCGCGCCGCTCCCTCCAAACGCCGCCGCGAACCCGATGGTGCTCACGTGCAGGTGCCGCGGCAGCAGCTTCGTCGCAGCGACCACGACAGCGGGGAAGAACGGTCCCAGGAAGAAGCCCTGCAGCGCGACGGCGACGGCAGACACATAAAACTGCGGGACGAGCCAGAAGAGCAGCTCGAGGCCCATGGCGATGGGGATGTAGATGGCGACGGCGAGCTTGACGCCGAGCTTGGGCGTGACGAAGCCGAGCAGGGCGCGGCCGAGGGTGATGCCGAGCCAGAAGCCGACGGAGGTCATGCCGGAGTCGAAGGGGTTGGCCTTGCGGACCTGGATCATGAACTGCACGATCCAGCCGCCGAGGGAGACCTCGACGCCGACGTAGGCGAGGAGGAAGACGGCGCAGAGCCAGGAGACGCGGGCGTAGGGGCGCTTGAAGAGGGCGGCGCGCATGGTGCTGTTGCCGCCGCCGTTGGGGGAGGAGGCGTTTGCTTGGGCGATGGTCTCGCGGTAGGCGGCGCCGTTTTGGGTCCAGAAGGCGGAGGTGCACCAGACGAACTCGATGACGGCCATGCCGAGCTGTGTGCTTGTCAGCGCGCCTGATTCATATGGAATGGGATTTGAGAGGGGAAGCAGCAACATACCAGGACGTAGTAGAAGGTCCACCAGCCGAGCTTCCCCTTGTCGATCATGGTCGTGGCGATGAGCGGGCTCATGACGCCGCCGGCGCCGTAGAAGGCGTGCAGGAAGCCGAGGACCTCGTTGGCGCGGTCCATGTTGCCGATGTAGGCGTTCCAGGCGGCGTCGGAGATGCCGTTGCCGAAGCCTGCGAGGATGTAGACGACGACGAGGGCCGGGTAGGGCGGGTGCTGGGAGATGACGATGTAGGCGGCGATGTGGCAGGAGGAGGCGATGAGGGCGATGCCGCGCTGGCCGACCTTGAGGTGGATCCAGTTGTTGAGCAGGGCGGAGAGGACGTAGCCCACGAACGGGGAGAGGAAGACCAGCGAGACGACGACGTAGGAGAGGTTGTAGTATGCTTCGAGCTGTTGGCCGGGGTCAGGTTAGGTTGGGCTTGGACAGGTGAGGATGAGATTGGAGTGAGCACTTACGTAGGGGATCAAGGCCTGGGAGTGTGTGTTAGTTGTATGAGCTGTGAGATGAGAGACGGGAGGTGACTTACACCGTAGGCGGCGTCATTGGCACCCGAGACGAAGAGGCTCCAGAAGCAGGAGAGCACCCTGTTCGTGTTTGCCCTGGGATAGTTCCATTTCTGGGTGACGGTGGCCGTTGTGGTCGGCGCCGGGAGACCACCGGTGACGTCCTCATTCGAGCCCAGGCGGTGGCCTTCGGAGTTGAGGAGCGTGGCGTTCTTGGGGGAGGGAGGACGGTCCAGCGGTTGCAGCTGGACGGTCGAGGTGGACGATGTGGCCGCCATTTTTTCAATACCGACGATGGCACGGGGGCACGGTCGAGGGCAATTGAGTTCAATGGGAGTCGGCCAAGAGTCTGGCTCGGATTCTTGCGTCAATGGGTTGAGACTGGACCAAGCTCCTGGAAGGGATGGGGGAAGGCAGATTTTATAGGATAGTTGACGTAGGACCGACGGGGGAGGAAAATCTAGCAAACCACGTACGCAATTGGATCTACCTGAACGGTGTGTATGTAAAACATGCAACAGCGAGCATGTGGGACATCTCCAGGCGGCTCTGCGAAAAGCTCCTCCTCCCGCACCCCGGTTTCCCCAGCTTACGCTGGGATTTCTCACACCCCTAGCGCGGAATACATTTCGCTGTGGGCGGAGCGGTGATGCGTTCGCGTGGCCGACACGAGTCAAACGGAATGCGCGCCCGATCGACCCAAGGACGAAAAGCAAACAAAACCACGAGGTCAACTTTAGGTAGGTCGATCCGCCGGTGTGTGAGCGGCAGAAGATTTATGCAGGCGGTTGAGCTGGGCCGAGTCACCGGCGCGGCGTTGACGCCTTTTCATTTGGCCGGCAAATCTCCGGGTCTAGAATTTACGGGGCTGCCTGGCCCCAGAGCACCGGAAGGCAAATCCCGCTTGGCAATTGGGGGGATCTGTATCCGGATGGGGAGCATCTGCCAACCCCCAGTGCGTGGGCAGTTCCGGCGGTGGACAGCTCCGCTAGGCTCCGCTGCCCCACCCGCTGCGAACGACATTCCGCGCCGGTTTGTTTGGTTGGTGTGCCGTTCGCCCACGAGGCTCAGGAGATCCGGGGTTACCGAAAGGCCGAGGCGATCTTTAGGTGTGAAATGCCATACAACGAGCGGGAGATTCAAGCTTTTGCCAAGTTTGAGAGGGGTTTGAAGGGTTGGTTGAGTTTGCGATCAAGTTCATCTACGCAATTGCCAGAATGCAAAAGAAGAAGAAAAAAAAAATCAAAAAGAGGCTTGAAGGACGTCTATATACATGGCCAATGGTCCAGAACCAAGTCATTCGACTATATATTATCAATTTCAGTCCTACGGCAGAGCTTCTTGGCCCTCGTCGGGACTCCAGGTTTGCACTTTCTCACAAAAAAGGTTGGCCGAGATATGTCATTCTCAAAAGCCATCAAAAATGCCCCCGTTATGAGAGTTTTTGTCAGCCTCTTAATATGTCATGTCTTTCAAGCCGACGTGATTTTAAGTCGGGACATTTTGAAATTTTTCTCGTACAAATATGTTGTCTATGTTCTTTTTTCTTTCTCACAATTTACATGCTCGTCATGTCTTACGTTGACCACAACACGACCAATTTCGGCAGTAAGAGCACCGAGTGTGATAGAAGCCATGAAAACAACACAAAGGCAAGGCATGAGAGAGGATGAAAGATGAGGGCAAGGACGAGGGCCAATAACAACCAACGTAATTGCACCAGTACGGAAGAGTAAAGGGTAACGGCGTCTTCAACTAGCTTATGGTATCAAACTCGGTAAGCGCTTCCAAGCAACAGCCACATGGAAATATTGACAAAAATGATCATGGCATGGGTAGAGCATGAGCGGATCCAGAGCATCAAAGTGGCTAAAGCGAAGCCAAACCACAAGAATGGATCTTCAGAAACGAAGGCAGCCCACGCAAGGGCGCCCTATCGTCCTGATCACCCCCTCCGATATTTGCCCCATGCGAGCCCGACCACATCACGCAGCGCCTGATGCCACCACTAACCCCAGCCATCACCGACCCAAACTCCCGGATCGAGCAAGTCCTCCAAGGCAGGGATCCTTCCCAGACCAAAGGGCTCCTTCCCGCGTCCCGTCTCAACAGTCTTCGGCACTGCATGAGCTTCGGGCCGTCCCGCTGCCTAACGGCACCTTACCCGGCAAGGGCGTCGGTGGACCAGACGCCCGGCCGTTAGCGGCACGAGTGTCTCTACTCGTAGTCATGCCAAGGCACAGCGGCGGGTCTTCCTTTGTCCGTGTCGTCTATCTTGATGCCGTGCTGCAGATTGTACTTTGGCATCCCGAGAAGCTCCGCAGGGGCCGAGGTGACGACGTTCTGGAGATACCTCGGCGTCCACGCTGCCAACATGCCGAGGCTCCTGCTCACCTACAGGACCACGGTGGAGTTGAGATGCCGTCAGTTCCCGAACAAAAATCGAGCTCAGGAGCTAGGTCCATGTTTGTGTGGTCATTATTCAATTCGCACTCATCGAGCGTTACCGAGAACTCTTGGGAGCAGCATTGTACAGGTGTTATTGCGACAACTCATACAGGGTAGTCATATGTTTCCCCCCCTTCTTGGGGGGATGATCGTGTGTGTCCAGTCTACCCAGTCTATCGTTCCGCGCCAGCCATTAAGCCGATCGATCTATCGTTTCGCTCCGGCACCATACACAAAAGAAGCGAAGAGAGACAGTTACACATAAACAAAGAAAATGAATAAGTTTCAAGTCCCAGTGCCAAATGAGGCAGTAAACAATCGTAAACGCCTAGAACGACCTAACTGATCCTCGTACTTATTCTCGGGAAATGTCACGGCCAAAGACCTTGGACTTCAGCCAGTCGTTGATGACCAGGAGACGGTTGCGAGCTGTGGGTTGTCAGTCTTTTGCATTCTCGATCAGGGAAGTGATGATGGGTACTTACTGCTGAAGCACATGGAAAGGTAAGCGGAGCGCCAGAAGAGGTAGGTCATGCTACCACCGCTGGCAATGTTGCCGTTCCACCAGCTGACATCGGCGACAGCCTTCTCGCTGCCGATATAGGCCAGAGAACCCTGGTGAGAGTAGTGGAAGGGCTTGATGTCCTTGATGCGACGGAGCTGGCGCTCGTGGGCCTCAATCTCCTTGGCAACCTCGGCAGCGTTGCCGGGCTTGACGTTCAGGTTCGCGCTGAGCTCCTGAACGCGGGCCTCCAGTGACTCTGTCCTGGCCATGTTGTTGAAGAGCTTAGCCAGGAAGTTGCCCTCCTGAGCGGCGACCTGGGCAGTGGGAGCGTAGCCAGCAACGGCACAGTCACCAATGGCCCAGATGTCACGGGCGCCCTGGACAACGAGGTACTCGTTGACGGCCAGACCGCGGCGGGAGTCCTTCTGAGCGGGGATTTTGGAAATGAGGTCGCGGACGATGGGGCGGACAGCGTTACCAGTAGCCCAGACGAGGAGACCGTAGGGGATGGTGAGAGTCTGCTGCTTTCCGTCAGGGCCAGTGGCCACGGCCTCGACGGTCTCGTTGGTGACCTTCTTGACCATGGTCTTGGTCAGGATGTCGATCTTCTCCTCCTCAAAGGTCTTCTCAGTGTACTCAATAAGCTGCTTGGAGAAAGACGGCAGGACGTTGGGGAGGGCCTCGATCAGGGTGACCTTGAAACGGTCGGCGATCTCGGGAACCAGACGCTTGATGTCCTCCTCGAAGAAGTCCTGAAGCTCACCGGCGAACTCGACACCGGTGGGTCCACCACCGACAACAACCATGTGCATGAGACGGCTGATGTCCGCGGCAGACTGGTCCTTGAAGGCGGCGGTCTCGACGCAGTCCATGATCTTCTTGCGAATAGCCTGGGCGTCACCAATCTCCTTCAAGAAGCAAGAGTTCTCGCGCACACCCGGGATACCGAAAGTGGCGTTCTCAGCTCCGACACCCACGACCAGCATGTCGTAGGAGACCTGGGTCTCGGACATGGAGCCCTTAATTTCCGAGTTATCCACGACCTTGACAACCTTCTTGACGGGGTCGATAGAGGTGGCCTCGGCTTCGTAGAACTTGACGGCGGCCTTCTTGTGGCGGAGGATGGTTCGGATAGGCTCCATGATGGAGCGGTGCTCAATGGTGCCGGTCGTGCATGAGGGGAGCAGAGGGGTGAAGAGGAAGTAGTTTCTGGGCGAGATGACAACGACGTTGTAGTTTTCCGTGTCGAGCTTCTTGAGCATGGAGACAGATCCCCAGCCAGTGCCTGGCAAGCAGAGTCAATATCAAAATGTCGCAATGACAGGAGCGGGCCGAGTGAATGTACCCAGGATAACCAGAGTCTTCTTGGTGGGGTCGAACTCGACCTGGTCCTCAAAGTGCCTGTCCTCGTAGACTTCGTATCCGACGTAGGCGAAGAGACCGAGAGTCGAGAGGTAGGTCAGGCGCCAGACCCATCTGAAGGTCTTGCGAATCTTGCCAGGCCTCTTGGGGGCGGCATCGGCGTACTCTCTGCGGAACTGGCGCGCGACGGTCCTGGAAACAGCAGCAGCAGCTGGCCTCGCGGCGACGGTGCGCAGGCCTGTTCTCGTGGCGGTGGTGAGGGTTCTGCGACCGGCGCTGGCAGCATTGCGCGGAGCTCTCGGGGCGAGCTGGGCGGCCGCGCGAAGGGAGCTCATGGCTCTGGCGGACGAAGCCATTGCTTCAATTGTCGATGGGAGGTAGGTCCCCGGTGACCGTTTGGGGAATGAGGAGTGGGTGAGGAAGGCGACGGTGCAATGGGAGAGAAGGGGAAGGCAAAGAAAGAAAAAAGAACGAAGCCGGAGGGGAAGGGCAACGATAAGGATGGCCGACTTCCCAGGTTGTGTGCGTTGGTGTGTGTGACGCACCTGGCAAGAGAGATTTAGCTGGCGGCTGGACCCTCCCAAGTCGGCGGTATTTTTTTCGCAGCTTGCAGAAAATTTCAGGTGCTACGGGGGTGAGGTCAGAGATAGCGCGCTCCGCTGCTGGTATCGACGGAAGCTTGGACGCAAACAAGGGGCTGTGATTGGGCCGACTGGGCGCGGAAGTCTGTGGCCGACTGCGCTGTCGCTGACAAGAGGGAAGGTCTTGGCCGAATTACAGGGGAACCACTGCGTGGATACAGGGCACCTCAGGCACCTTGGATCCCGTCGTTGGCGGGGAGTATTCCCGCGCACAGCACACTGCAGCCGCGTCCCGTCTCTCTCTCCCCCCAATGGAGCGCTTGTTTTTTCCTCTATCAGAGTCATCGCGATGTGGATGGTGGTTTTTTCGGTGGGCCATCGGGGTTCACTCACCCTGATCCAGCATCAGCAATTCACTACCAAGGACGGAGCGACGCTGGGCTGAGTGAGTCTAAGAGAGGAAGCCCCGCGCAAAGCAGTCCGCCAG
This sequence comes from Colletotrichum horii, assembly GCA_027406005.1. NCBI lineage: Eukaryota > Fungi > Ascomycota > Sordariomycetes > Glomerellales > Glomerellaceae > Colletotrichum > Colletotrichum horii. The sequence continues at coordinate 729,146 of JANVYB010000001.1, read as the reverse complement.
CGCCGCCGACAGCCCCGGCCGAAACCCGGCGTTTTGTCCGACTGACTTTTTTCTTTCCACGGGCCGCTCTGTCCGCCGCATCTCTGCATTTCCACAGAGTACAAATGGGCCATTCACCGGGAATCTAAAATAAGACTGATGTCGTGATAGAACACACTAACCCCAGATGACCCAGAATCCCCATTGCGCTCTTTTTCCGCGCATATGCTTGCCCGGCGGCCGTGTTGTTGTCACGACACATACCTAATCATTACTTTACGTTACACACAATCGTCACTAATACCGCTCACGCGGCCCCACCTTCATCTCTGTCGCCAGCCACTCCATTGCAGAGCCGCCCGTCGCTGCTGCTGCTGCTGCTGCTGATTTACTTTCGCGACCTCATTTGCGCACATGCAACGCCAAAACATCAATCATATGAATATCACCTGCCATTCCCTCCCTCCGGAAACTCAATGGCTTGTGAAGACACTCCAGATCCCGCAAACTCCCATGAGATAACCTAGCCACCTGCCACTTTAGCCGGCCAGAAACGCGACTAGAGAACGCTGGCCTATGCCGCTTCTCCGAACCCCTCCGAAAGGCGACCACCATATCTCGGGCTTGTGGAATCATGGATCTTGCCTTACCTAGCTCGCGGCTCTTGGAGATCAAGATGGCCAACGGCGCTACGGATACTTTGGGTAGGGCTTGGAGTCACTTACCCGAAATTGGGGCCCCTCCCATATTCCGATGACTTGCCGATGCCCCGAGGATGGAGCAGACGTGCACTCCCCTCCGGCCGAAATCCCCCCCTCTTCGACCTCTCCCTCCGCCGCGTCTCGCACCGCTCCCCCTCTGGCTGCCCCCAGTCCGGTGCCTCGAGACGAGGCACCGCCTCCGGGGTGTTACCTGCCCTGAGCGGGCCGTAGGGTTCCACATTCCTCCTTCTCCCCGAAAGCGTCGCCGAGGCCGTCGGCACCGTCGGTGATAACGAATTCGGAGTTTGCGAGACACAAATCATCAATTAAACTTTTGCTTCCCTGCCCTGCTTGCATTTTCGTACAAAAGACAGCCTTGGCCTTCCTTCAGCTTATGGCCGTCATCAAATTGCGCCAACTGCCCATTCACACGGCCTCTCTGTGTCTGTCTCAGTGTCAACTCTCAGCAGCAGCAGCAGCAGCAATCACCTCAGACCGGTTCACCACAACTCCAGACATGTGGCTGCGCAGTGGGTGGCCTCGGTCTGATGTTTTCGACCTCGCAGCTGCCTCGGCTTCCCTTCGCGCCGTCGCGCGATTCCCTTTCACACCCTCTCCCTCTCGCGCGCACTAAAACACAACCTTGAGATGTGCAAAGAACTTGCTTGGCACGCACACTTGGCGAAACTCGCATCCGTGTGTCTTCTGAAGGCATCATGACGCCGCCCGTCATCTGGAGATGAGATTGGAAAAGAAGCGAAGGAATATCGGCATCGTCGTTGACATACCAATCCATCACGGGTTTCCCCCGAGTAGGAGGAAACCCAAGCACATGCTCGGGGTAAACCCGACCACATGGGTCTGGGCCGGCAGAGGCTCAACACCAGCTCCATCCATCGGCAACAGGCGCTTTTTGGGAAAAGTTTCCTTGGGCCAAGCCTCACTGTCGCGAACCAGAGGTCCCCTCCTCCTCTTCCTCCCGCAGTACCAAGAGATCGTAGAAGCTGGGCGTGCTAGCGTGCCCTTGTAAACGAAACGGGACCGCGAGATTTCTCGTGTTCTACACTTGAAGAATCTTTTCGCCCACCCCCGAAGCCGGGCCTCCGAGTTGACTGTGAAACGCCGCAAACTCAACCCGGCCAGAGAGAGCCCAGCAGAAGCCGCAGTGGATGGGGGGGAACACCACCCACCGACGCCCGTAGACCGTAGAGGGAGATGTTGTGGAAAATGTGAAACAGGGTCGTGTCTGACTACGAGCCTCTCACGCAGGAGAGAAAGTGGAGCCAAGACCTTCCTTCCCAGAAAGGCCGCCCCCCAGAATCCCGTCCAGACGGAGCGAAGTAGATGAAGCGGCCAGCCAACCGCCGCGTTTGATCGCAGTCCGCGGCCGGTGTGAAGAAGGGGGCAGAGGAGAAAGAAGTGAGAAGTTTACGAACAGCATCAAACGTTTTTTCGTCATCCAGCCGTGCCGACTTCCGTTCAGGCTTCACCTTGATCATGTTGAACCCCCCCTCTCCCCTCCATCGCCAGGCATCCTGAGAATTACCCGCCTGCCTCAGAAATCCGAAGGCGAGAATGGGCCAATTCTCAGCTCATCCGTCATTCACATTGCTTTACGCTGCATGATAGTGCCCCAGTGCGGCTGCTCGAGAAGAAGCTATGCCCGCAATTTGATTATGCCGGCAGATGGGCGCGCGCGGGCGGCGACGACGGGAGGAGTCGTGGCGGAAACATGGTGCCCACATGGGAGGTTCTTCTCCCACCCAGCCCGCCCGCTGTCAAGAGCCACTCTAAAAGTCGATGGTGAATCCAACTAGTTCGTCAAGTTGAATGTGTCTCTTAAAACGCCCCTCATAAGTTCCCGGGATCACGCATTGGGCGAGAGGGACTGGACGTCAACGCGGGCGGCCTCGCGGGTCGTGGGTCCGAAAAGTCCACGTCCGAAAAGTCCAGAACACCGGTGTTTCGTGGCATTACGACCATCCTTTGTTGTACGCATTCCATCGTCCATTTCGCCTATCTGCACCCATGTGGTGGGTGGGAAGATGTCCTCCCGCGTTCTTGGTAGTTGATCGTGAGCTTGGCGGATGATGTACTGTATTGGTGGTAGCCAAGCCGCGGAAGATTTGTCAAGCGAGCGTTGATCCCGGCTTGGGTTTGCGTCGCTGCGCATGCGGCCGCGGGAACAAGCGCCAATATGGCATCGCAGCAGTGGCCCAAACAGAGTATATTGATTCAATATATTGATGCAACACATTCCTGGGCGCAGCAAAGTTTTTCGGCCTCCTGGTAAGGGTTCATATATATCGCCAAGCCCGCCGCCGTGGCTTCACGATGCAATTACGCCGCAGGAATGCAGTCAGGCTGTAGAATGCCGGTTAAAGTGCCCAGCAAGAGAATTAGAGATAGAGAGCTGTGATGGCACAGAGCAGGAACAGAACTGAGTTCCCCCCGCTGTCTTGCTGATTTCGCTTCACTCGCCGAGAAGCTCACGTTGAACGGAACTTTGTTCTCAACACTTCCGGCTATGACGGCCAAGGCTGGTGCAGTGATCAAGCTTCTGTCTGAAGTTCTGAACGAATGGAGACAGTAGCCAATGAGCGGCGGAGTTACGGGTTGCTCAGATCGCCTGTGCAGGTTTCCAGATGCCAAGATGGGAGCTTATTTGCCTCCTTGGGTGCGACAACTCTTGCGAGACGTTGCAGCCAGGAAGGGAAGGGGGGGATGGAAGGGGGTGGGGGAATTTGTGATGGTTGAGGTCGAGGATGAGATGAAGACAACGTGTGAGACAGATGGAAGAGCGTGGGACACAGAACACGGGGCGATGACGGGTGCTGGGAGCCCGCCGGTTAGGACGGCAAAGGTGTGCGAAGAGTGTGACGAGAGTCAGGTTTTGGGGGTTGGAGACTTGGAGGAGGCCGTGCGGCTCAGGGCCTTGCTTGTCTGGCGGGCGAGAGAGGGGGTATAGCATGGGCCGAGACCAATAGCGAAAGTGGCCGACTCGGCCGCGTAGCAGTGGTATTGTGGAAGGAGGTTTGGGTGCGGTCGAGTTTGTGAGTCGCTCGTCGCTCGCCCGTCGTTAGTCGGAGGCCGGTTGAACATTGACCGGGGCCGCTAGTCTTTCAGGGGCTGGAACGAGGCGAGCAGGTTTGAACTGAGTGTATTCCGTAGTCTAACTGACTTGGTGCGACTGACTGACAAGTCGCAAAGCGGGAACGAGGAGCGGCTAATTGATAAAAGTATCGAAAAGGGAGCGAACAATTCGGAAAGCACCACCTCATGCTTTTGTGCTTGTTTACAATACCCTAATTCGGGAAGGAATTGGATGTCCAACTAGCTCGCGGCTAGGAGAAATTGAATTGAAAGGGGGGACACAGCGACCAAACTAAAATCTGGGCGTTTTGCCCAGCGATGGACGTTTCCGTCGGCCAGATCTGGCAGCTCGGAGGAATGACAGGGGGCCCCAAGCCAATAACGGCAGTTGCTACTGCGTTAGCATGAACGTTGAAGAGCCTCACCCGCTTTCCTAGTCGACCCTGGACGGGAAACTGGCGAATGTCATGTGTATCCGACAACCACCACCACCACCACCACCACAACACGCAGTACGGATGACGATAGCGTTCAAGCTGGCAGTTCAGGGTTTCTAGCTTTCTCTCTCAGGGGTAAGAGGGCAGAATGGTTCGACTGGATTGGAGGATGGAATCAACCGTCGATTTCGGCATGACGGCAGTCGGAAGGGTGGAGGGCGGGTTTTCAGTTCAGCTCCTGCAGTCAGGCAACAGGGACCCAGACATGATGTCTTGCAGCAGCTTTCTCCTTCTCGTTCGAGTATGCCTTACCATGTCTCGTGACTGCAGATAGTTAGACGCCGTTGTTGATGCTCTGGCTGCCCATGCCAACCATGTCGGTGCCTAACGACGTTGAGGGACGACCTGACTTCTGACGTGCTCGTCGACGTGACTTTGAGCTTCAGCCGTCGGAACGTACCTTGATGCTCCCAACGCTACCGAAAGTCACGAATGAGATGCCAGGTCGGGTTAAGAGGGTGTATGGACTGCCCATACCGGACGAGAGCACCGTGCTGAAGGTGTCTGAGATGCACCTTGACTTGAAGGTGAGGTGCTTTTCGGATATTCCACTGCGTATGGGGCTGCTGCTGCTATCGAACAACCCCTGGCTTGAGGCTCCAGTATTATCGTGTGTCTAGACTCCCGGCCTGGCTTGTTGTTGTTGACATGACGGGGCCAGATGCTGTCACCAAAAACATGAGATAGATATCCGTACCTTACTGGGAAAGGAAACGGCATCCAGAAGGCCGTCGACGTGTCCGCAGGCTGCAGCTGCAGCACTTTGGGCGCAACGCCTCAGCGGTGTTCCAGCACTGGATTCGCAGCCCGCAGCGCAGTGGGGGGTAAGCGAGAGACACTGGACTGTCAGTGCCCAGGGCGTCAGGGCGTGCCGCCGCCGTCGGACGCTCTCCCGGCAGCCACCGCACCAGCAACAGGAACAGGAACAGGAACAGGAAGTCAGGAAGCTAACCGTCGTTAGCTTTGTCTCTCCCGAAAGAGGCTAGTCCCAAACTGTCACTCTGCAAGGGCAAAGGCAGCAGGCCCTCCCCCTGTCCTGAAACCCGCTCTTTCCCACGCTGAGACGCATGGCCCCCTGCAAGTGTCGTCGCAGCACTGCACCCAAAAGACCCCTCAAATGCCGGCCGCCGCTGTCTGCACTAACATGCTCTCCGCAATGTTCATGCCGCCATCTGCTAGCGGCCACACATGCCCTCGTTCCCACTTCGTCCCGATTCGGTTCTTCGAAACCGCAGCATCGACACCAGACTGGCCGACTCGATGTCTCATCTCTCCACCACACCACACCTCACACGGCATACACTCGCGCTCGCACACACAAACTTCTCTCGTTCTCTGTCTCTCTCTCGCGCCCACGCTGGAGAGCCTGAGAAAGGAAGAGGGAATCTCTGCTGCCGTCTGCTACGGAAGATACTGAAGAAATGGGCCCCTCGCCGCGATCTTCACCACGATCACGCTGCGCTCACTGGGGGTGTCCTTGACGCCAGCATCCCGACTGCCGTATTCTCGCCTCCTCCTTCGCCCGCCGCCCGTTCTCCACCACCGGGATGAGGTTGAAGCTACCCCCATACCGTCTCGCCCTCGCCCCTGGCCCTCAGCGTTCTGCGTCTCCGTCCACCGCCGGCCCAGCTTCAGTGGCCTGCTGAAGCCTGAAGCAGGCAATGATTGACCCTTACAAGCTTCTGCTTCTCGTCTGTCCTCGTTGCACACTGGTCCAACTCGCTGCGGGAAACCACCATCTCCCATTCCAGACACCTTCCACCATCCATGCTACGTGCCATGCTCTGGAGCCTCCATCTCCGGGGCCCCTGTCCAGAGACGCCAGGGGAATGGATACGGGTTAGACGAAAAGGCCTGTCCGGCTACCGCAGGAGGCAGGGGAGGAAGGGGGAGGGGTGGACCTTCCTGACCTCCTCAAGCCGGTTCTGCTTCTGCTTGGAGGGCTCTGTACCGCTGCTGGTGCTGGTGCTGCAATACCTGCCTTTCGCGCATGTCTGGTGCGAGATTTTTTGTTACTCGAGATGCCATCATCTGGTCTTGCGCGCAATGCACTCGCTCACGACACACAGAAGCTGCGCAATCGTGTTCGGCCTGCCAAGAACAACCAGACCAGTCTGAGCGAGCAGAATCAAGGTGGCTTTAACCTCACGCCTGGATACGTACGGGGAGAAGGAATCCAGGAACCCGCAGAGCAAAGCACCAATGAGTGACGAATGACCGTCTGGTCGCATCTCGTTCTCAGCAGGCCCCCTACGAATGCCGCACTGCGGTGCAGCAGCACCAGCAACGCAACAGGTGTACGGCATGACAAAACCACCACGCGAGTGACCGCTGACTTACGATCCACGGACCACCCACTAGGGCGCCGCACCCATCGGCTTTCGCGTGCCAGTTCCTGCGCCAGTCCTAGTCAGTGCTGGTGCCCGCCCGGGGTGTCTGGATCTATCCCTGAAGCATCTCGGGGGGCATCTGTCATGCAGCATGGGTCTCCCCGCGAATGGTGGATAGATGATCGACCCAATCTGATACATACTGTCGCCTCTCTCTCGGCTGGCTTCTCTTCTTCCCTCCCTTCTCCCTCTTCTCCCTCTACTGCCATCACCTCCGCCACTTGTTCAGTGTTCACCACTTTTTCCATTCTTCACATACCAAGGCCGGCCTTATTCCTTTCGATTCTTCTAGACCCCTTTGCTGGCAATTGTCTATTTCGTCTTTGTATTTTTTTACTATCCGTGTTTTTATCTCGCACTCGACTCGACGTCTCACTTGCAACGATACTTATTTACCGCACCGCCTCGAACCATTACCGGACTTTTATCGCCGAATATCAACACCGAATCTCGTAAGCTGAGGGCCATGGTCGGAACCGATTGACAAAAGGGAATATTTCGGCGACTATCTTCGGTCCGGACTGGAAGGATAGGATGATCGAGGAGAAGGGCATGGCTCCCCACGCAGTCCAACAGGGCTCGAAGCCTTCTCGAAGAGCTGCCCGCCCCGCCAACATTAAGATACCCTCTCTGTTTACGGAACGCGACGAGGAATCCGACGATGAGTACGCGACGCAAGTACGACGGGCTGCAGGTGGCGTTTGGAAGAGGGCAATTGGCCCTGGGCACGAATTCGCCGACAGGGTAGAGGCACGATCAGACAGCGACAGCGATAACCCGAAGAGGAAACAGAAACTCAAGAACCCTCCTCCTCAACAACAACAGGAGCAACCGTCAAGCCCGGACACACCGAAGGCGAGTCTCAGGCCATCAAATAACTTCCAGAACGGCACGCCACTTCCTGTGGCAACCCTCCGGCCCGCACCGGCGGTATCAGCCCGCCCGCAAGCTTCATTTCCTCCGGCCATTCAGTTGCCCCAGGTATCAGCGCCTCCATTGCGAGTATCAGCGCCCCCCAAGGCTACACCTTCATCTCTGCCGCCTGCGTCCACGGTACCCAACCCTCCTCCCCGAGCGGCTCCAGCGGCATCAGTCCCTCCCGCCTTCGAAACTCCAGCAGCTCACCCTGAAATTCCTGTACAGCGTCCCCCCGAGCCTGAAGAACCTCCACCACCACCACCACAGTCACCACTGCCACCGCCTGTTTTGGCACCAGCAGAGCCCGACCCGCCGCCACCACCGCCTCCTGAGGAGCCTCAGCCAGGACCACCCCCAGCGACGATGACAGTCACGGCCCCGGCACGTACTGTTACTTTGATCTCTACAATGATGCCTTCCATTGATCCGGTGAGTGGTTCATCTCAGCACTCAAGTGTGAGCGTATGACTGACTGTAACAGCCTACGCCCAAGAAGCCAAAGTACCCTACGCCGTCAGCCCCAACACCCTCTGCTCCGCCCCCGACTACTGGTCTCCCACCTTTGCCATCTCTCGAACCGTCTGCGCCTAGGAAGGGTATCGATGGTCACACAACGCCCACAGTTACTGCGACATTGGCATCAGCAGTAATCCCGGCGGAAACCATCTCAGCCCTTCCTGGGCAAACAGGAAGTCGGGACAAGGACGATGGCAGACCGCCACGTATGAACCCGGAAACTGAACATGCTTTGATTGCAGTTGGTTCCATCGGTGTGTAATTTCATCGCCGTGCGAGGCCGTCGAGTGCTAACATCAATAGGTTCTTTCATTTTTGCAAGTTTCCTCTGCTGGATCGTGTGGAGGACATTGAAGAGGGCAGCGCGGAGGAAGAGGGACAGAGAATCTGCTTACCGTGGCGACACACCCGGTTTCGGATCCAAGATTCCTTTCTTCAAGAATCGTTCAGTGGGTGGCGGATGGGAAAATCTGGACGGCCGGAGCCAGCCGCCGCAGTACGAGAAGGGAGTAGGACCCAGAGGAACCCTACGATTGAACACCGACGTCTACTCCGGAAAGCCGATAGGCAACTTTGGCCCCGGCTCAGCGTCTGCATACGGTGGCCAGTACATGTCACCGGCCGACAACAGGGGCAGCCCGATGACCATGAGTCCATCAGGCACGATGCAGATGCGGGCCAACCCCATTATGAATGGACAAGGCACCTTCAACAGCCAAACGGGTACCTATACTAGCCAGGTTGAGACTTTCAACACCGGCGTTGGCACATACAACACGCAAACGGGCACGCTCATCAGCCACGCGCCCAGCCAGTCCTTGACACACATTATTGGACAGTACGGCACACCTACCGATCCTAACATGACCCTTCGCTCGGGTATGGGAGCTGGAGCCTTCTTCAATCAATCAGAGTTGGCTCGTCAACCATCAGACGCGTATGATCCCAACCGACGACAAGTTAACCGGGCGAGTGAGCTGTCTTCGATTTCGTCCGGTTTTGGTGACGGGGATATTGTGGTACCTGGCATGGCACTGCAACCACCGCCCCCAATCAGGCAGAGTCAAGCCGGTCGGTTCTCGTGGATGAGCAAGAGCAACCGTGACACTGTTTATACCGAGACGAGCGAAGACTTGCCACCAAGATTCCGATCTGTTAACAGCTGGGTCAATCAGCAAACAGGTCGCATCAAGAGAGCGCAGGCACGGCCAGAAACCGACGAAGACGTCCCTCCCGTACCCGGGCTTCCGGCCGGGACGGGACAGAACGGCCTGCCCCCCGAACCTCAGTTTACCATGATGATGCCCGACGGAGAAGTACCCCGACGGCCCGATCTGAATTCCAATGCGTCGTAGCCAGACGTGACACAAGGACCAACAGTCACTTTTCTTTGTTTTCATACCCAAGCACGGCGCAGCGCGGCAGGATGTCAAAATGAGAAGGCGAGCGAGGGGGTGTTGTAATAACATATCATCATCATCGTATCACACACACATTAACAGGCCACCGAAAGAGGCGGTAGTATAAATTCAAACATGAACTGTATTCAATGGGCTCGTTGCACCGCCTCCTCTTCAAGCCTGGCGCTTGGGGGGCCTTGCAGAGTTTGACACGACAACCGGCGGCTTTCAGCTGCATATGTACAGATAGTCGAGAGTAGGCGAGGAGCCGAAGAGATGCACACGGAGAGGAGCGGTGAGAGTAATTGAAAAAGTATAGCAATGCTAAATCCTTGAAGATAATTGGCCCTGCGTCGTCTGCTGTGCGTGCGACTGCGGTCGATGGGTCGGAGGCGCGGACGAATTCGTTCGCGGACTGAGATCGTCAGGCACCTGTGATGCTGATTTGTTAGGCGACCTGGTCGACGACCGGCTTGGTTTGTTTCTTTTTATGGAAACAGTGATTCTTTCAACGTCACAATTGAACAAGCAGCCAAGAAGGGCCAGGCCTGAGGATGATGAAGCTTCTTCGCCATCGTGATCGGGCTTCTGCACTGGGCGTTATTTGCTTAACGTGTGGATGGATTTCCGGCCTCATTTACAATGCTCATCTTCAGCCACCATTATCTGCAAGGCCCCGAATCCATCGATTTGCACTGCTACAGACTTCACGCCTCACTGTCAGTGCTTAAGGGGGACTGAGAGGAAAGCCACAGGGCGAGCAGTCAGATCAAGCTTGATTCCTCCTGATCAATACTCAAAATGGGCAAATGCGCTAATGACGCGGCGACGACCGCCAAGGCGGAATTCGCCCAGCCCATGATCCTCTAAATTGCAGCAGCTTACGCATCACCATGTACACAGCCCACCGCCGCTCATCGTTCACACCCGCGGGCCGCCGCCCTTTCAGCTAGGCTCATCCGCGGAATATACAGAGACGAAGAACTGGGAGAGTACGGGGGACCGATGGACGGCCATTGGCCACGCGTTTCGGGAACGATGGTTCCTCGCAGTTCCAAAACGTTTATGGGTACTCGGGCCCTCTGGCTTTCTTCACGTTCCCACTCGACTGCACAGCCGCACAGCACGAATTGCAGTGCTGTTCCCGCTGCCGGCGAGCGGACGAATCACAGGCCGAAAGACTCCGAGCAAGGGGAATTTTTCCACGGGGGATTGGGCAGCGCCAGCGAGGTACGCAGCGGGTAGAAGGGAAGCACTTGGACGGCTGTGGCGGAGCCGGAGAAATATGTGGGGTCAGAGGCTTGCAGCTGGATGTACCTACTATGTAAAGCCACTGGAGACGCTGGACGGCGGGCAAGGGCGGGGCATGTTGACGTACGTAACACAGCATGCCCTGCACTGCACGCCGCTCTACTTGCTACGACTTGCTTGCTGAATGAGGGGCGCTGTGCGCATGCTCAAGTCCTACTTTACTACCTAGGCAGGGTTGAACCGCCAATCCTGCAGACGCTCTCTTTTCTAATCAACACTACCTAACCAGGCTTCAACCTTTCTCTCGACGGCGGGGCCCTGTCTTGTGTATATACTCTTCAGCCTCTCTTGTTTTACTCACCTTTCCCAAGCACCTCGTCTGATAGCCATTCCATCAGCTCGTTCCTACAGCTTGCCGCGATCCTTCCGGAAGGTTGCGCTCCCTCTGCCTCGATTCACGTGGGCGGGCGCTTAGCTTCGATTCCTTGACCGGTGTTTCTCTAGGCGGTGACAGTGTCTTTGATTCATCATAAAGCCAAGGCGGACGGGTGACGGGACAAGGACTGAGACTCAGCCCACTTGACCTCGCACACCCTACCCTCGCCGCCCTAGTCAACGGCAGCCTGATCCGAGGCCTGGCCTTCTCTTTATCTAGCCAACCCACCCTTCTCGAACGTCAAACCCACGGGAAAGAAGCTTTTCTTTTTGGCGAGCGTTACAAATCCAGCATCGAGCCATCCTGTTTTGATTCTTCGCGAGCCCCCGGCTATCAATCCCGCAACCATGCTCGACGAAAACCTCCCGACCTTCCACTTTCGCCCCTCTTCCGACAACCCCTCCAATACAGTCCTCTACTTCACCCACCAGGGTTCTGAACTCACGCCGCACTACCTCCTGAAGCGCGCCGACCCCGCAAATCCGCTTGCTCGCAACAAGTACGCCTCTGCCCTCACCGACATCACCTCCCAGCAAATCGTCTACGCCGAGGTCCTTGTCGAGCCAGAATGGACACAGCCAACACTCTCCACGGCGGAGGTCCGCGCCCAGGGCGGCCAGCCCGCACCGCCGCAGCCCATCCTCCCAGACCAGGTCACCCTACAGCTGTATGACCCGGACTCGCAGGTAGTTATCAAGACGAAGGCCGGCAGTTGGGGCAAGAGCGACAGCTGGGAGTTTGAGATGCCCGAGCAAACATTCCGCGAGCCCAGCGCGAGCATGATCGACCGCTCCTCCGACGACCCTCCCATCAGCGACACCGTGCCCAAGGTCGTCTTCCGCTGGAAGCGCGACGGCAGGTTGAGCAAGGACATGACGTGCTACATGGTCGGCAAGAGCGTAGCCGGCAAGAAGAGCAAGGAGCCGGACATCACCGTCGCCATGTACAAGGACAAGAAGAACGAGAGCGCCGTGACAATCTACGAGCCCAACCTCCAGCGGGTGGACGTCGAGGATCGCAAGGGCCTGGACATCGTCCTCCTGCTCGGCGCCGAGGTCCTGCGTGACCTCTTCCTCAACCCCAGGCAGAACGTCTTCAACCTTACCGCGGCCCCGCCTCCGGTCTCCGGCCGCAGAAAGAACTCTAAACCCCCGCCACCGCAGCCAGTCCCTATGGCCCCTGTGGCCTCCATGTCTGGCGCGATCGGCAACAAGCCCGCCTCGCCGCCGGCAGCACAGCCCATGAACAACGGCCCCCCGCGTGCAAACGCCCGCCAACAGTGGGAGATCGATAATGAGACGAAGCGCCTGCAAGCCATGGTGGCCGAGGAGCAGCGCCAGGCCCGCGAGCGCGAGCGCCGTGACGCGGAAGAAGCGAAGCGCATCACCAAGATGCTCGAGAAAGAGGACAAGGAGCGCCGGCGGAAGGAGGCCGAGATAGAGAGGGAGACGGAGCGTCTGAGGAGACTGTACGGCGTCCCGCCCACCGCGTCGGGTCCAAGTCCAGGCCTGCCGCCGCGGCACCAGCCTCCCCCGGGAAGCTCCGGTGGCTCGTGGCATGTAGCGCCCGCGCAGCCGCCGAGGCCGTCCAGCGCGGGGCCGTATAACCAGGGCCAGCCGGGGACGAGCGCGTACCGGCCTCCGCAGGTGCACTTTGCGCCGACGCCGACGATGTCGTCGGCGATGCCGCCGCAACAACAGCAGCAGCAGGTACCGCCTCAGCAGCAACAGGGCGGCCGGGGTAAGCTGCCAAACCTGGTCTCGGGGCTGCTCCAAGGCCCGTACGGGAACACGGCTGCCAGCGTCAGCAACTTCTTCCATCGGGACCGGGCCGAGGAGGAGAGGAAGGCGAAGATTGCTAAGAAGCGGAGTGTGCATTTCTAAAGCGTGGTGGGAGAAAGGCATATGGCATCTCATGTGTATGTACGGCGTTCGAAGGTTTGGGTCTCATTGTCACATGTAGGCATCTCTGGTTTCTTTGGAGGGATATACCATGGGTTTAGCTGGATGCATAGAGTTACGAATTCATGATGAGCATTTCAATCAGCCCAAGAAACTGTGCCGTCGTGCGTGAATGGGGATGGTGATATGCTTTCCCGATCTGCCGGGTCACGCAGGTTAAGATGAACGTCCAGTTGTTGGGGCAGTTGGCCAAGGGAGAATGATATCTGTGAGGAAGATATACCGGCACAGAAGACATTTAAGCTCTTCTATTTGAGGGAGTCCCATCACGCCCCTACATGATCTGTTACCGGCGCAATCACATTCCAAGTCGACCTCGTGGCTTTGATATCTTAACATCACGCAAGCCTCTGCGTCCTGGTCAACGAGATATTTAAAGGAAGCCAGAGAGGCTTGTGTAAGTTTCATATCATATGTTGAAGTCGTATTCATGGGGAATGATTCGACATTGCTGGAGGATGGTGGACGAGGAAGTTTCTAAAGCGAGCCTCGTCGCTTCGACAGGGCATATGGACGTAATACTATGAACTCCAGTGCCAGACCGAATCAGACGTCTGGTAATGGGTGTACGTGCAGCTAGTCAGGACCGACCTGTCAACCCGGAAGAGATCCGATTGGATCTGGAGGAGCTGGATTTGGAAGATGAGCCGGATGCCAGTATTGGCTCCACAGTCTCACGTTTGACTCTGCCCGGAAAGCAAAAATAGGGTAAACAGACTTGAATCGTCGACATTTGCCAAGCGAAATTGTCGCCTTGCTCTTTTGTGGCTGGGCTGATGGTATCAGAAGGCATTTATATGCTGACGACCTACCCCTATGCCGTCACGGCTGCCACGTTCTAACGCTCATGAGTCCGATATGAGCGCATCTATAAAAGATGACGCAACAGACGCGAGACAATGTTCTTCAATATGGTTGTTTTTTAGTGGCCAAGGCTCTGAGATAGTCTCACGTCTCAACTATGAACTACTCCATGGCACACAGCAGTTGTGATGTCAGCGAGATGCGTATCACCAGCCAGGCGTATTCTTTAGCATTATTCTCGGGATGCTGGAGATGAGCCAGAAAGCCGTTCTTTGCCTTGTTCTGAGAAAAAAACGACTCATAGCCTTGGGAATGGGTTAAATGCTGTCAAGGGACCTCGAAACCATGACCAACTAGGATTTCAACTACACACGAGCAAAACGGATCACTGTTTGTGAGAGAGCGGACCGTCCACTTACTGCACTGCAAGTCCATGTAGGTCCTCAGTGGCTTCCATCGGCCGCTTATATAGGGTCGCTCGCCTGTCTACCTTAGCTTACATTGGCCAAATGATGGTCTCGCAGTGAGGAATCAGATTTTTTGAGTACTCGTCAAATTTTGCACCAATATTCAAGAAGTATTCTTCTTGCCCACTAAAATCAGCTGGCTGTCAACCATGACTTCGATGTGATGAATACGAGACTGAAAATGGGAGGAAGTGATGGACCACACCAGAGGAAGGCACCTCAACAAAGGTGGTCTGTGCTCCGCATCACCAAAAACCAACGTCATACCCGGCGAAACCTTCTTCCTTTGCACAACGCACGGACCATCCCCAACTACGCTAGCTACCAAAAATTCTCATGATGGGTCCAACCAATGCTATCTCTGGCAGCTTTGCTGAACCTCTACTTGGCCAACTTCAAGCTCACCCACCCAACGACGCCGACCTCCTCCGCTCCCTCGACGACTACTTCCTCGCCAACGAATTCGATTGCGACATCCAGCGTCTGCTCTCGATCCTCGGTTGGAAAAAGGCTCTCCGCCAAGGTCACCACCAACGAGTGAACCTAGGACGACTCCAGAAGCTCGGTCTCCTCGCTTCCTACCCCGTCGGCTTCGACTTTCGTCTCCATACGCCACCGGGACACATCCGTGATCGCATCCTCGAGATCCTCGCGGCCGACTCTAGCGCATCCAAACTTCCTTCGCAGAAACACACTTCAGCAACCGCCAAAATGGTCCAACTCACCGAGGTCGAGGACGAGCACTTCCAGGGCGCCCAGGCCGGGCCCATCGAGGACGATGCCGACTTCACTGACACCGGTATGTTTTTCGCTGCCCTTAGATGCTGGCTTGGCGGGGCAATTTTTTTCTGGCCTCTGGTCGGCCTGCCCACTACGTCACAATCTCGCTAACACCCCGCCAGACTCCGAGATCTCCGCCGACAGCGACTTCGACCCTACCGACGAGAGCCTCGCCGAGCGCTTGTACGCTCTCAAGGACATGATCCCCCCGACCACCCGCGGTTGGGTCCAGAGCAAGGTCAACTTCGGCGTCAGCGCCGTCCAGAACACGTGGTACTACGGCTCCCGTACCGTCTGGGTCGTCTGCGCCACCGCCCTCATGATCGGTGTGCCTCTGGCCACCTGCTGGGCCGAGGACCAGCAGATCGAGGGCATGGAGCGCGAGTTCCGCATGCGCGAGGCTGGCGGCGAGCTCTTGACCGCCGGCGGCGACGGCAAGGACGGCGAGCAGAGCACCGCTGACATGCTTGGTGCCCACCTCGACCGCGCCGAGGCCAAGCCTGCGCTGTAAAAGAACAGAAAACCAACAATAAAAAAAAAGGAAGGGACGCTGTTACGAATACCTTATGGAAAGGAAAAGAGACTTCCCCGGGCCTGAATTTTCTATACGGAAGGATCTGGCTGGCTGGGGAAAGAAAGAGGAACGACTGCGCTACGCCGGGATCTGTACGATTACCACCCACCCCTACTCGGACACGAACTCGCGGATTTTCTTTTTAATCCCTGCGCCTGTCGAACAACACACACAAACATAACTGTACATCAGAAACCGAAAACTCTCTCACACCAACAACACACTCTCAACACCTAACGGAACTTTTGCATGCATTGCGGTCATGGATGGGGTGGCAGGAAGGGGTTTTTCCCTGCCCTTTTGCTTGTACTATAGGACGTTCATGAAGGGCCACGACTTGGGAAAGGGCCGATTGCAATCATGACCAATTCTAATACCCACATGGTTCCCTGATGATGTGACTTACATGGACAGTTGTGTCTTACTGACCGGGCTGTTGGCTGCTATTTACGAATTCATAAGTGAGGACTTGCCAAGGTATTTTGCCTATGAATTCCCAGATGTGGACTGCGGTGAGCGAGTTGGCCGACGCAATGAAACATGGAATCCGGCCACCGTTTGGTTCGACGGAAGTTGGTTATGATACGTCGTACTTCTGGAAGCCCGAATGGTTGCAGAGAACCCTCTGCATTTACCGCCCAAGTTCTAAGTCAAAGTCCGTGAAAATCGAGCCCCCGAGCCCCTCCAGTGGTAAAAACCCACAATACGCCGCAGACGGAGAAGGACAGTGAAGTGATGGAGGCATTGGCGTGTGTGGCTGACTTTGGTTGAACACTTCACAGTCTTTGGCCGCCCGCGTGAGTCTCGCAGAATAACGGAAGACTGGACTCGACTCTACCATTCCGCCACATTCCAGGCCTCACTTGGATTGCCGAGACCAGATCTCGGGCTGTGGGAGCAACTTTTATAGCCACGCAAGGCGAGACTTGATCTTGGGCCTGTGACCCAAGCGGCTGGCATCAGGGTCGCAGGCTGGTGTTTGTCTCGTAGAGGAAGGTCCTGAGCGTATATAGTCACCTTCGAGATGGCTGGAAACTCTTCAGGCAAGACAATCAGACTGGCCAATAGTTTCAGTGATATTACACTACGTCCAAGTCATTCTTCGAATTGCGTAGATATCGGGACCACATCAAGAACTGCAATCTTCCACGTGAGGTATCCGTCGCCGAAGGATACATTACTAATACTCGGATAACGAGGCAGACCACCGCAGACGAGCAAATACAATTCGCTGTCTCGCGGCTTTCCTGTTGCGCACGCCTCGTTGGTCCTGCCTTCTGCGCTTTGCGGACTAAGACGAAGTCGTGCTTAGGAACTAATACAAAAAGCAATTGCCAGTACATTGCTCCGCAGAAGAAATATTGAAAAACCCACGATTGCGATGTATTTATACCAGATACAGCCGGCGTCACAACCTACAGATTCCCTCGCTGGCTGGTTGAGATACGACACCTATTTGGCCCACCGTTCTGACCACGCATCTCTTACACGTGAGACTTGCTGAACGTGATGCACAAAAATCCTGCTACACGTGTGTTCGAATCAAAACTCGCTCAACGAGGTGTTAGCAACGGGATTGACTCAAGACTCGACGCAGCACAGACAATCACCAAGACCCCGGTCCCCCTACCTGCCCTTTTCCGAACATCCCAAAACCTCCGGGATCGGCCCCATCGGCCCGCTCCGTGACTCTTTCGCCTCGGAACCACCGTGATCCACAATCTTCAACTTCTCCGGATTCCCAAGCAAGAAAACGCCTCAAAAAGTCTCGCACCTCACGCCGCACGCCACTTCTTTCCATACAGTACAAGAAAAGACACGACCCTCAGCGGCGCCGGCTGGTTCTGATCTAGTAGCCGGTGCTCAGACTCTTATCGGACAGCAGGGTTGTGTGTGACCAGTGGGGCATAGTCAGAAGTCGCACAGACAATCTTCTATCCACCGGAGGCGCTGGCTGCGTTGCGGATAAGTCGCGCTTCCACGACGACGCGCCGTGAACCCAAACAACATGTCGGGCTTCCAGACAGCAGCAGATATGGACTTTAAGGCACTTCCCAAGATCGAGGTAGTAACATCAAGCTTACTCTACCCCGCTCATCTTGGCCATTCGGACTAACAACTCACCTGCCAGCTCCATGCCCATCTGACGGGCAGTGTAAGCCGCCGCATCCTTCACGAGATATGGGCCGTGAAGAAGGCGGCGGGGGAGACCGACCTGGAAGACCCCCTGGTTGTCATGCCGGAGGACAAACATGACTACAATCTGACAACGTAACTTAGGTCGCCCCGTTGATAAGACGAGCCTTACTGACCGTGTATCCCCCAGATTCTTCCCTCTCTTCTCATCATATATCTACAACCTCATCACAACCCCAGAAACCCTCCAAACGGCAACCCTCTCTGTATTGAAGGACTTCCACGCAGACGGCGTGACGTACCTCGAGCTCCGCACGACGCCCCGCTCCCTGCCGTCCCCAACGCCGCAGCCGCCGTCGGTCTACGTCTCCACGATCCTCTCAGCAATAGCCGAGTTCGAGGAAGCGCATCCCGGCCCGGAGACCATGCGCACGCGTCTGATTCTCTCCGTCGACAGACGACACACGCCCGCGCAGGCGGACGAGACCGTCCGCCTGGCGGCGCAGTTCCGCGACCAGGGAGTCGTCGGGGTGGACCTCTGCGGCGACCCCGCGGCGCGGTGCCACGGCGCGGAGGGGCAGGACGACATCTCCATATTCCGCGGCGCGTTCGCGAAGGCCAAGCGGCTGGGTCTGGGGCTCACGATCCACTTCGGCGAGGCGGAGTGCTCCGGACACCCTGACGAGCTGGCGGAGATCCTGTCGTGGGGGCCCGGGAGGCTGGGGCATGTTATACACCTCGGGGAGGACGTGAAGAAGGAGATCACGGCGAAAAAGATTGGGCTGGAGCTGTGCCTGAGCTGTAATGTCCACGCCGGGATGGTCACGGGAGGCTTTGAGGGGCACCATTTCGGGGAGTGGTGGGGTGTCGAGGGGAGCGTGATTTCGCTGGGCGTAAGTTGCGGCTGCTGTTCTTTCCCCTGAAGTGCGGGCTTGCAAAGACCGGGCTCGTGTGTGCGGATGATAGGAAACATCTTTTGCTAACGTTTGCAACAGACAGACGATGTGGGGGTTTTTGGTAGTCCGTTATCGAACGAGTACAGGCTTGTGGCTGAGCATTTCAACCTGTCTCGAGATGAGGTTTGCGCACTCGCGCGACGGGGCATCGACTCGATCTTCGGCGGAGACGCTGAGAAGCAGCGCCTTCGAGACGTCATGTGGTGAACATTTGATGACGACAGCAAGCCTATACAATTGTCAAATAGAGGATTAAGATCTAGGCAAAAGTCGGCTTCCTCCGGTGGTGGATCTGCACATTCAAACTACCTCTTTGGCCACGTAACTTCACCGTGGAGACTTTTGAGTTATCGTTTGGACCCCTCGCTCCCGAGAAAATAGCGGAAACGTTGAACACTCCGGTCCCGAATCCGGCGGGGAGACTTTACGGCCCCATGAGCGGGGTCGGGGCTTCGGCCGTGTCCCACATCGGGGGCTCTCGTCAAACCTGCTTATACGTACTTGGATCCGTCTTGTCTTTGGAGAGATTAGATTCGGCGCTGCTCAGGCAGAAGTCTCGTGGCGTCGAGTTAACGAGCAAAGAGAACGAGCTAATATCCCTGATATCTGTCGAAAGAGGAGATGACGGGCAGAGGAGCAGATGACTGCCGATTGAATTTCTCTTTTTCCTTCGAATGCAGACTGGCAGTACTCATGTGACTAATACAAACAGACATTGTATGTAACTGGCCCAGTCGTCGCAATAAATCAACGGCGCGTTGCTTTGTGATGATGTGCCGATTAACCGTCTTGCTTGGACGGTTGTGCGAGTTCCGTCAAGGAATTTGGGTTGATTTGAAAGATATCCTTGTGCAGATGTTTGCTTCTGTAAACATGTACTGCAACGGGAGGTTAACTGTAGGGGCTTCGAGGGTATATCGCTGCAAGTCAAAGCGGAATCGTATCGCCAAATCGGGCAAGTCACTAAAAATAAACAAGCAAACCCGATCCTCTGATGCCGGCAAGTTGACTTTTCCTCGGAGTGTTGATATTGACATGCTTCTCCGGTCTCGAGGTCTCGGACGCTACTGTGATATGGCACGTATGCAGAAAACAAGGGCGGCTTTTCCGGATATAACATCCACATTGGGGACAGTCGCCACCCTTTCTGCAGAAGGGTTGCAGAGGGTTTGGGCTAGCCAGCATATTCCAAAAACTCTGGTTGGGAGATCTGGCTGATGGCGAACGGTAGATGGTTCCCGCTAAGTTGGATCAAGCGTTTGCCCAACAGGCAAGGACGTGCCAAGCTGCCAGGAGGGTCCCTCGCCCTGTGCTTTTGCTGCAGATGTGCCCCAGACCTTGACTGATCTAGCAGTAGGGCTAAGAAACGGGCAGGTGTCTCGCCTGCTGCAGCCTTGAGGCTTCGTGTGTGTTCCCTTGGCGGGAGTGTGTATCGTCCAAATACTGCCTCGGCCCTGTGAAAGAGGGGTTGGGCAGGGCAAAGCAACTTGGCAACGGGCTGGCGCGTTGGTTTGGCGCAAGCCGCGGACGTCCTGCAGGGAACACTGAGGTGTGCCAACAGCATCTCAGTGGAGATGGGGTTGTGATGATATTCATCTCCGTTCCGTCGTTGAGACGACACACGCACCCAGACGAGGCCCGTGATGGTCAGTGTGTCTCCCAAGAGGCTACCAAGACCTCGTTCCTCAAGGGATATTCCCATATCAAAATGTGAAACGATAAACATGAGGCGAGCGGTAGTCAAAAGCATCTCGAGTAGCAAAGTGGGGGATGGGTTGGAGAAGTCAAGGGGCAATGACGATGCAGAGTGTTATCAATCAATGCAGTATTTGGTAGACGACATAACCAAGGAACAAGCGGATTTAAACCCACAATCCCGAGTGGACGATAATCTCTAGAGACCGTGCGCTTCCCGCAAGGTAGGCGGGATGCAGATATGCGTCGTTGTTGATGAGCGGTTGACAGCCAAGTAGTTTGCAATCTATTTGGCTTCAGATACTTTCATCGTCTGCCTAGCCACCGGGCTAATTTCCGTCTGCTTTCTCCCATCGGGCGTTACGCAATGACCAACAGGTCTGTCATCACGTAAGTTCACGCCCAAAGGAGAGTGCGGAGTTTGGGGGGAAATCTCCGACTCGAAGCTGAGGAGCATGGTTGAGGAATATAGTTGAAGCACAACTGACTTGTTCGGCAGTGACGTTATTCGCTACCGATGGAAAAAGAATTCACACTGCAGTCGTGGCAGTGACAGTCGCAAGTGCACGACAGATGTCCTCTTTTCATCATCCCCCCTTCCGCCTTGTGTCGGGAGGCAGCAAGATGTACCGAGATCCAGACGCCATGCCAGCAAGCGCCATTGTGCATTGACGGAAACTAGCCAAACCATTTTCGGCCTAGAATTGCTTTTAGCTGAACATTGGGCTGCCGGCTTACGACACAGTGTGGGCTTGACTAATCGCCGCTCGTTGATTTGGCCCTCGTCCTTCGTCGGCAGAGGCATGTAGTTGTATTAGCGTACGGCCTGCGCCATCCTCCATCAGGCTCTCCGAGGTCTTGTCCCAGAAGGCAGGTTTGTTCCGCTGGCTAGCTGATACGAATAGAGTATGGCCGAGCAAGTTGTTGATCCCTGAATTCGCCATGTCGCATGATATTGCCTCGTGGCAGTGATATTGGTCGTCTGTGTCTTCCTTGGGACTGCGTAGTCTTGCTCGAACTGGCGGAACAGCGCTCCGTTGAGTGACGCGAACAAACATCGGGAGCCACAGGTGTCCTATGCGACACAAGGGATCGTGACATGCCACAAGCTTACACGAAAGTTGGTGAGAGGTACCGGTGTAGCCATGATCCAAAGTTGGTGGGCAACGGAAAGCGACAGCGGCGGTGTTCCCATGGAACTCTGGGCGCGGGACGGCACCGAGTTGTAAGTTCGGGCACCGAATGGCCGATATCTTGCAAAGAGAAGGGGATGTCCATGTCGCATGATTGCATCGACACATATCATTTTGTCTGAAGTATTGGCGTGTAGCAAGGTCTCTTTGTGTCATTGTGCGCTCTCTTCAGACGAATTGTCGATGTGATACTCCTCCAACTGATGCAGCCATCTCGCTGCCGACGGGCGCCGACGCCGAGTATCCTGTGAATGCCTCTGGATGTCTCTTTCAAGATGGGAGTGTCGATTACGCCGTGACGAAGGCCAGTTTCGGGTGGCCGCGGGGGCATGGGGATGCTGTTTTGCCATTGATATCGCAGCTTCTGCCACTACCGCTGCCGCTCGCCGAAGCTAGGGGCTGTCCAACCGTCATGCATACCGGTGGTTTAGTCTTCGAGGTGGCGAAGTGAAAGAAAAGGTCGTGAAGCCGCCAGCGCCGAATACGGTTCCTTTCGTGGCTAGTCTTTTGACAAAGATGCCATCATCGGCATGGGTAGTGAGCCCAGCCAAGCCCGACGCATGCAAGTCTGACTTGTAGACTGAAGAAGCAATAATGGAAGCTTGGGGCTTGTGAGGGCACCGGCTGGGGAGGGAGCTAAAGAGCTTGGACCGTCCGCCACATCATGTCTGCGGACGCAGTCATGAAAGAAGCAAGCCTGACCTGACATGAGACATAAGACTGACAACCTCGATCCTGGCACACAAAGCCTTCGGCGTTGTAAATTGAGCCGTCGGACTTTATTTGTACTGTGAAAGTATTTGGTGGGCGACTGTGTGGTTAGATTTCAAGATGTTTGGATACTTCGGGGGCCATCTCCGCAGAGCAGAGAGTGGGATAGGGCAAGGCTTGAGATGAAGTCGGACAAATGGGATGATGAAGGCTGCGTATGGCGGAAAGGCAAACAAGGTGGAGGGTTGGATGGTCTGTGGTGGGTGTTCTGAATGTGTATCGAGATGGGTAGTTCGCCCAATGACCAGTGGCTCGATGCCGGACCCTGGTTGACATTGGCTAGCGGGGGCGCGTGTCCAGTCTCGTCCTGGTCGTTTCCCGTCCTTGTGCAGCGGCAGCGAAGGTCGTGGATGTCACTACTCGAGAACTCTTTTTTGTTTGCCCATATCTTTGCTTGCTTGCTTATTTGCTGGGCGGCCGTCAGGTTGAACTTGGTTTGCACTTGGGCCATGAGCTCGTCCTGGCCATCGCCCTCGTCCTTGCTAGGTAGGGGGATTTGATCGCCCAGGTCACCATTTTTGGCCAAGGTTTCTCGGTTGGTCCGCCGAAAAGTTTGGCTACCAGACGGACGTTGGCATCAACACCATCAAGACGAAGACGAGACGTCATGCCATTTGTTGTTGGCTGCTTTCTTCTTGGCCACCATCCACAGGATGGCCGTGAATTGGTTAGGTAGCATGGCGTGGGAGGCTTCAGTCTTGGGTTTGGCTTGCTTGTCTAGCAACCTGACTGCTTGCTGCGTGTGGACGACCGGTATTCGCAGAAACGTTGGGTTTGTGATTGCTGATCCTTTTCGAGGGGAAGTCAAGGGCAGCAGAGCGGGCGTCGCATCGAGGTCCAGGTCGATGGGATGTTCTGTTCCATCGGATTGCCAATGCCGGGCCATTCGCACGCAAGCAACATGAGGTGAGACGTATGCGTAGCAAGAATGATGATGGAATTTGGATTCCAAAAGTTTCTTTTCGTCGGTTTTCAGCTCCGCAGCCTGGAGGGGCGGATGACACGACCGCAATGTGCGACGTGAAGACCGCGGAGGTGTCGTCTGGATGGCTGCCAAGCCAGGTCGCAGACAGATTCTGATAATGAAGTCCCGGCTGGAAGTCTGATCAACGAAAAATGAGGCAAAGGCGGTCGTGGGAAAGAGACCTCCACTGGGGACGGGACCACTGAAGCACAGACCACGAGGCAGCGGGTGCTCAAGTGGAGCTGGCCGGGGGAAGGCAAGGACGGGACCCGACACACTTGCACTGAGCAGCGAGGGGCGGGGACGTGGTTCGGCGCACACAATTGAGGACGGGTCGGTACCTGGAGGGACTAGTGCATGCATCCAATCTACTTTATGCCACGGTAATGCAGAAAAGGGGACCCGCAATGTGCAGAGTTGTCCCTCTGAAAATTTCAGTTCTCTCCAACTAGATGGTCTGTGCACTGAAGGCATCCACCACTTCTTCGTACAATCCAGAGTACCTGACGGTACCTCGCGGAGCACCATACGTCAACACTCCTTCCCTACAATATCTACAATGAAGCTGCGACCTATCGTTGGACGGTATCTTATTATTAGGGCGCGGGATACTCGTACAGATAAAAGCCAGAAAAAATGAGCTTCTCCTCTCGCCGGACCCTTCCAAGACCCGGTAGACACCATCACCTATCCGTCTTTCCCGTGCAGCTTCTTCATCGAGAGATGGAGAGTGTCCCGTGTGACAGTTTACCTCTCTTCCAACCGGTCCTTGTTCTCGCACTTTGCCAAGCAAGCCTTGAAGATGGAGGAGGGTGCCGGTGCGGCGGCTCCTACTTTACCTGGCCCCCTGCGATACTAATGTAGGTAAGGACGGATATCAGTCGCAGGTAATGTTTTACAGACAGGCCAATGATGCTTTGTCCTCACCACTCTCTCGGAGTGCATGCGAGATGTTGCACTGTGCTGGCTTCCCATGTTGGTTCGGACTCACGTACAAGTACCCTGTCTGCGGCCCAAAACCGTCCGCCTCTCCCAAGGACTCCTCCTAGGTTGAGACCGGCATCCGCACCAAGAGTTCTGTCAAACTTGGATCTGAAAGGCGTATCTCGGTCTGCTCCTGGCAATGATGCATCACACACAACCAACAAACACATCACAAGACAGGGTGAGGGAGACGTGGAAAACTCAATATCTCTGCCAGAGTCCCTGTGCGCTGTAGGAAGGCCATGGACAGGCACCGACGGGGACGGGAGCTTCTTCCAACCTCGCCCCAAGCGCAAAGTGAAAGATGAGGCGCAGTGTCAGTCGGTGACAGCGTCGTGGTCATCGCTTGTTGTGTCCGTCCTGTATCTGCATCTGCGGTATCCGTACAGCAGGACGGGATAGGTCAGATATTTATCATTTCAGCCGACCCCAAGTCCGAGCCTCAGATGTCCCAAACCCTTTTCCCTGATAGAGGTAATGCACTCCCTTTCCTCTCCAGCCATTGATGGAGGTGCTCTGCCAGCAGCAAGCAAGCAAGCAAGCAGCAACTGACGATGGTGGTCTTGGGCTCCGCTTCAGTCTCGAGGTACCTCCACGTACCGGACTGGACCCTGCTTCTTCGTCGCCCGACAAGCGCTTCCCTCCATGACCTTGTCCGCGTCTAGCGAAGAACCCACCTGGTTCAGGTTGTCCTGCCATCTGAGGCTGTATTTGTAAAGGCGGCAGCATCACATCGCATGTATCGCCTCGAATCGCATCGCATCGCATCGCATCGCACCGGCAGACAAGGTGAAGATGCGGATGCGGGCGTCGCGATCTGGCTCTCCACCAGCCGTGGCTCTAAACGGATACCTAGGAGCAGAGCGCAGGCAGGTACGGATGGGTAGGTAGCAATGTGGACTGCAGGCGACGAATCATTGCAAGTGGGCGGTGGTACTGGTTGCGCAGGACATGTCGTATGCTAAATTTCCGATCCTGACGCGAGATCGCCTAATTGATCACACGTCCGTCCAGCAAAGAAAGGCAAAAGCTGCCCTTGCTGGCTCAAGTTGCTGCTCCTCTTTCTTTTGCTTTTCGCCCGCCCCCCTCCTCCCACCATCTCCGACATAAGGTAGCAGTGCATAGGAAGGCAGAAAGGTGGGACGAGGCGGAGTGCGAGACCGACCTTGGATGTGTCTGTCTTGTTGGCGGGCAAAATGCTGCCACAAAGCAAGAGCTTGAGCGTTGGAGGCAGATGGACGTGGGTTAAATCGTTTTTAGGAGGGGAGGGAGCTCACCCGTACGAGACGGACGGAACCCCAATCCAGGTACTTTGTAAGTCTGACTTTTGTCGTGATGGCGGTGCTAGTTTCTTGTTCCCCGGTCGGCGAAAAGGCGGACACTGGACAGAGTCGCAATCGGCCCTGGCTTTAGTCTCCAAAGTGGCTCTTCTCTCCGGAGGAAGGGCCCCTTTCCTTCCGCCATTTCAGTGTGGGTGAGTGCGAATCGAATGAGAGACTGGGAGTCTCTTTCTTGTGAAGAAGACGAGATACGTACCTTCGTGGTGTTAATTTCGTGATTGCTTGTTGTACCTGACGGTTCCTGGCACCTGCCTCCCCCAGGCCCGGGGTCTTGCTCAGTTTCTGGCCGCGCGCGCACGCACGTCTGGTTCCAGAATCCACAGTTTCCCACCCTTTCCCACCAGGGCAGGACAGTCCACTCACATGAGGAAGTGACGGATACCGCTCAAGCAGCAGGTGCAGCGCAGAGAAATAAAATAATACTGCAGCCCAGGCCCCACCTCCAAACTGTTTCTTCGCCTGCACCCGGTCCGACCCTCACCTCACCTCACAACGACATTCAATTCACGGCCCATCCACCGCAGCAGACTCCCTCACACTCACTCTCCCAAGCCTCACCCCGATATTGAACTCAGACTCGGACACAGGTGCTCGTGTTCAGAAGCTCGGATTCGCCGACACTGTTATCAGCTATATTACAACGGCGGCCAAATACGTTACTCCAAATTACCAGCGACGAAGCCGTCGCTCGCGGGCTACGTCCAATACCTGATTGTCGCGTTCTGGCCTTGGACGACTTGAAGGCTGGACTACACCACGGATATTGCGCCAACACTACCTGTACCAGGTCCAACACCACTGGCACACCCACACGCTCCTCCCACCCACCCACCCACACACACACACACACACACTCACTCACTCGCACACTCAAACCTGGCGGCGCACATAGCGTATCGCGGGCTAGTTCCAGGTACCTTACCTGGCGCTGCCGTGTACCGTACCAGCCAGCAGCCAGGTCCGACTCTACTGCCCGCGGCGGCGTGGTCCATTCTGCCCTTTCTGTTGAAGCTACGGCTGTTGTGCTACCAATTGGTCGACGTGAGCTGCCCTGGCTGTGGCTCCCCCGTCTACAGCGGACTGGAAACCCTTCCCGGCCGACCAGCGTCCGGCTCGGGTCGGCTCTTCTTTGAAGAGAGAACGCAACACAATCCCGCCAGCCAAAGTCCAGCCCAGCACAGTCCAGATCCTGATCGGCCGCCCATTGAATTACCGCGTCCGTTTCCTCCCTCGTGGGTCGTCCTCGGCGCGCTGCGGACTTTGTGGGAGAACACAAGAAGACCCTGGGAAAGAGGCGGAAAAGACAAATAGGACTTTGGTCAAAGACGCAGCTGGCATTCGGCAAGTTTGCGACATCGCCTCCTTGGGGCGCGCGGTCTTGTCCGCTCAGATACCTATGATTACGGCGGTACCGTACTCTTATTATTGCTAGGTAAGTCGATCCCGCGTCCACTCTCCCCTTTTTGGGTTGCTTTCCCCGGTACTTGGCCGCGTCTCGTCATATCCTCGGGACAAAGAACTGGGGCTGGTGACGGGGCTCTCTGTTAGCTGCCGTCACCGACTGGTCTGTCTGGTGTCCCTGAGCCTCTGAGTCCCTGGGTTTCTGAGCCCCGAGAGCGTTCTGCCAGTTCTTTTGATGCCTTTTGTGCCGCCTGCCTGTCTTGTCTTGTCTGCGTGGTCACACACACCGTCGGCCCCTTCGCCGTCGTTCGGGCCCTGCTGCCCGCTAATTACATATCCGTCTCGTATGTACCTGACTTCGTACCCGGTCCGCCTGTCTTGGGGGCTGCGCTGCGCTGCTTCCATTGTCCAAGCCGGCGATTGCCTCCATCTGCACTTGCATTTGCATCTGCGCCAGTCTCGCAGCTGTGTCGTCAATCGCGCTCAGTCCCTCTCACAGTCCTCCTCTTTGGCGTCTTCGAATTGTTCTTGCTGCGCCATTGCTGCGTTCCACACACTTCCATGCAGGTATAGCAACTTCATCTGACCTCCCAACGCCAGGGCTCACCACCTTGACTTAGCTAGCACACCCGGGAGACGCTTCCCAGTCGCTAGCAGCCAGATTCTTTTAGCAGGCCTCCCGCCCCCCCACCACCAGAACGACTGCACTAGGTAGGTACGAATACCTACTGCAGTCTGCATATCCGTAGGCTGCTCCAGCTGCCGCCCCCGTTCGTAGGATAGATAGCTGCTCCAGGGTCGACCGATCGCTGCGTACGGGTTCTCTCCACCTATCACCTAGAGGAGCCGAGAGAAGAACGGCACCGGGCGACCTCCTTTCCTCCCCCGCCCATTGTCCCCTGGCCACGGCATCAGGTCACCCCCAATCCCAGTGGAGGGCAGCCTTGTCCGGGTTCAGGCCCATACCACCGTACCCGGCAAGCGCAACGAAGATATACGCCAGGGTAGGGGAATAGGACAGAAGAAAAGAAAAAGTCGATTGAGTGAGAGCTCTGTGCCTGAAGGAAAGAGAGAGAGAAGCTGCACCGCGCGTTAGTGAAGGAAAGAAGGGACCCACCTCGCTCGCTCGACACGGCGTCCGCCCCGGCCCTTGGTCTTTCCCCCCCTCTGGTCCTGGCTCCATCCTTCCTTCCCTACCCTGCCCTGTCCCTCCTTCCCTGTCCTATTCTGTCCCGTCGACTCCATTCTTTCTTTCTCTCCCCTTCGGCCAACCAACCAATCCTTCGTCTCCCCCAGCCCAGCAGTCAGTCGGTGTCCCGTCAGTCTGCCAGCCCAGCCCAGCCCAGCCGTGCCTTCCTTGCCTCTTCCTTAGCACCTCACGCCTTTCCGATTGCGCTGTTCTCGTTAGTGCCACCACTACCTCGACTGCTTCATTGCGTTGTTCCGTATTGCGACTGCGACTGCGACGGCTGCCAGCCTGCCACTGCCGCTGCCGCTGCCGCTTTCCCTTCCTTCTTCCCTCACCTTACCCGACTGCTGCTGCTCCTGCTGCTACTGCTGCCCACGCCCACCTTACGCTAAGGTACCTACCATCCAAGGCACCTTAGGTAAGGTAACCAAAGCAGCAACCAGCACCCAGCACCCGGCCTACTAGCATCCATCCAGCTCTGCTGCCCATCTCCTCTCCTGTTCCTGTTCCTGCCTCCTGCACACTACTCCTGCCCTGCCCTGTCTTGTCCACCCGACTACTGGGTTTTCTGCATAAGGCCCCTCCCCAGCCAGGTACCACCCACCAGGCCACCTTCTCGCAGACACGGCAGGTACCTGCGACCACTCTCGCTCTCTCCTGCTCCTCGCTCTTAATTCAACACCCCCCAGACGGCCATCATTTCCTTTCGACCCTGCTGTTTTACTGGTCCGCGCAAAGCAACCCCCCCTGGAGCTTGCATTCCCCTTCCATCTGGAACTGGACAACCACCACACACCTCTCTTTCCTCCCTCTCCACCGGCTCCCGCTCAATTTCAATTCCAACCCTCAACCCTCATCCAACGACAGTCGACCGACACCACCTCCTCCTTTCCGACCCGTCCGTCCTCCTCGTCCACCAACCACCACACCACCCTCCGACATCACCGTCGCCCTCTCCTTTCATCAGCAGCCGTCCCTCTCTCCCGCCATCCCATTGATCGAGGCCGATAGTCCACGACGATGAACTCTCAAAGCCAAAACGATGTGTCGCCCGAGGCGATGCAGGCGCGCATCCAGCAAGCGCGACGCGAGGCTGAGACACTCAAGGATAGGATCAAGCGGAAGAAGGATGAGCTCGCCGACACAACTCGTGAGTCCAATCATTCCCTCAATCGACGACGACGGCGACGACCATTACCGACCACAATCCCCCGACCCGTCGTCTCAATTGCCCGCCCCCCCCCCCCCCCCCCCCCCCCCCCCGATCACCCGTCGTGAAGATGCTGACAATTCGTCCCCTGAATAACAGTCCGCACCGTTGCCCAGCAGGCCCACGAGCCGATCCCAAAGAACCAGCTGATGAAGGCGAAGCGCACGCTGAAGGGTCACTTGGCCAAGATTTACGCCATGCACTGGTCGACCGACAGAAGACATCTCGTCTCCGCTTCGCAAGATGGAAAGCTCATCATCTGGGATGCCTACACGACGAACAAGGTCCACGCAATTCCCCTACGCTCCTCCTGGGTCATGACCTGCGCCTACGCCCCCAGCGGTAACTACGTGGCTTGCGGTGGTCTCGACAACATTTGCTCCATCTACAACCTCAACCAACAGAGAGAGGGTCCTACACGCGTCGCGAGGGAGTTGTCTGGCCATGCCGGCTACCTGTCGTGCTGTCGATTCATCAACGATCGGAGTATCCTTACCTCATCAGGCGACATGACTTGCATGAAGTGGGATATTGAAACGGGTCAAAAGGTCATCGAATTCGCGGACCATCTCGGCGATGTCATGAGCATCAGCCTCAACCCGACCAACTCCAACACATTCATTTCCGGTGCCTGCGACGCCTTTGCTAAGCTGTGGGATATCCGTGCGGGCAAGGCTGTCCAGACATTCGCTGGCCACGAGTCCGACATCAACGCCATCCAGTTCTTCCCCGACGGCCACTCCTTCGTTACCGGCTCCGACGACGCTACCTGCCGACTTTTCGACATTCGTGCTGACCGAGAACTGAATCTTTACGGCGTAAGTCCCGCCAGCAGCGTCTTGTCTGACCGGCACCACGGATCACTAACCTGATTGACAGTCGGAATCCATCCTGTGCGGCATCACCTCCGTGGCGACCTCGGTCTCTGGGCGGTTGTTGTTTGCTGGCTACGACGACTTTGAGTGCAAGGTATGCTCTGCAATTCAGAACACTCTTTCCATCATTAGGACGGATTACTAATCTTTGCACAGGTTTGGGACGTAACACGCGGTGAAAAGGTTGGCTCGCTCGTCGGCCACGAGAACAGAGTCAGCTGCTTGGGCGTTAGCAACGACGGCATCAGCTTGTGCACAGGATCGTGGGATTCTCTCGTATGTTATTCCCAACGCGCCCATCGGACACGATTGTACTGACTGCTTTCCCTAGCTGAAAATCTGGGCATACTAAATTAACCAATCCGACCCCGACAACGACGAAGTCCTGTCTGGATATACCGGTTCCAGTACGCGCGAAACCATTTTAATCTTCTGTCGAGTGGTTATTTGGCCTACTTAATTTTCGAACCCCTGATGCCGCCTTTTTCTAATCCGCGAGTACTGGCGCATTCAGGACGAAGTCACGAAACACCTGCTCATACCAAAGCTCACTTTTCATCGTCTACCAAATCCAGCTGGAGCCGCCCATTTACCGGCATGGGCGGCTGTAGGAACTATACAGGGTCTCTTTTTTTCCCCATTTGCCATGCGCCAGCCATCACCCATCGTCCTCGATTCTTTTGCACCATAGTTTTTTTTTGGCCTCATTCTAGCACCTGATTGTTAGATTGGGCGGTTGTAACACATTGTTGGTTCTCCTACATGTGGCCTTTCCCGAGTCATGTATGCTTCACATCTCCCACAACGTCTGCTACCGGATCCGGATACGACAGGATCGCCAAGGAGGGAACGGAATCGAGGCATTTTGATACCCCCACCAAAATCCAACCCTACACGCATAGACAAGCAAAGCACACGATTCCGACATCGACCTTTCTCCCACAACGGCTCAAGGCGGATAGGGCTGCACCTTTTCTTTTTTGTTGCAGCAGGAGTTTTCTATACCACCGACAACAGGATTTTCTCCGGTCCGATAATTCTCTCGTCGCCATTGCGTTCACCCACAAAAATACGCTTCGCATCCTTCGATTCCGCCTTTCCTTTCGTCTTATTTTCCTCGAATCTCCGGTGGTATTGGTCCGATAGACGAAAGCGCCAAGTGTAACCGCCACGCGACGCGAAGCCGAAGCTTAGTAGAGGTGGAGCTGGTCTGCCTCGTAGAAGGAAGGAGCGAAAACAGGCTTTTGAGGGAGAGGGCTGGGTGATTTGTTTGTGGCGGCGAGCTTTCATTTTCCTATACACGTCGAAAGGGAAGGGGAGTTGGTTTCGTGTGTAAACGGATGTCGATCCCTTTTGGAGCTTCCCTACTGAGGGGGGCTTGTTTGTTTGGATGGGCGAAAACACGGAGAAAACCGAAAAGGAGAGAGAAGGGACGACGGCCGTGACGGAACGAGAAATGCGTGGAACGGAGGATGGAGGTGATGAAGTCGTTTTCCTGCGTGGACGCCTGCCTCAAGCCTTCCCTCTTATACCTACTTACTGCCTGTACTATAGTTCGCGCTCAATGCTCGTTCATCCTCTGTTCAAGCCCATTGATGGCTACATTGTTTTTGATGTGACACGCGGTACTGCGTAGGCGCAGTTGATTTGCATGGGCCGTCCAACTGTAGCTAACCAGACACAGGAACTGGCGAGACTACGACTACGGGATCACCACCACCTCAACTGTCTCAATTATCTCTCGAGCTGAACCGACAGTGGCGTATGGGTCAATCCGAGCGTCAAGATCACCACAGCACGAGATTCGAATCCTCGAAGCAGGCCGGTGTGGCGGAACGATGAAGAGATGGATTCCGGCATCGGCGCGGTGTCTTGCTTTGTCCAGGATGCCCATCAAAGGCCGGATGTCACACTCAACTTTCACCAAAGACGCTTCTCCAATAATGCATACGAGCACGCGACTTGGACTTTTCGACTTACCGCGAGGCACACGTCCCCTGTCTCTGAGAGCTGCTCGGCGATTTTCAGCCAACGCTTACACTGGACGCGCATGACGGGAGCCGGCACATGAGTCGACAAACGAAGGATGATACGCAGCACCATCACGAGCAAGAGGAGGAAGAGGCAGAAACCCATGGTCCCAGTTGATGATTGACAAGCGGGCGGCGAACCAACCGCCGGTGGTGGAGGAGTGCTAGAACGGGCGAAGGGAATAGTGAAAAAGTCAAGGAAGCGTCTGAAGTTGATAAGCGGTCGCATGAGTATACGTCTCGCCGGTGCTTCTTTGAGTTCGCGGCAGTGTCTGGTCGGTAAGATTTCCCATGCAGGCGCTCTTTGGGGTATTGTCTGGACGACCATTGGTCTTGATCCTACCTTATTAGTCGGGATGCTACCATCGGCGATGCCTGGGAAAGAGTCGTCAAATCATGAATGACCCGGGGGAAAGGATAGGATGAATGATCCGGAAAGTCCAGCCGGGCTGGTGTGCCCGCCACGAGGGTAAGGGTTAGAAACGGCTAACGTGGTTGGACGGCGGAGATGCCAGCGGGAGTGAGGAAACGGCAAACCAAAATCTTCTTTTGTAAACCCCATTGAAGATTGTGCGATTTGTATGGATGAAAAGAGGAGGGTGGACGGGCCATGGCGTGAGGTTCGTCTCTTCCTGCCGTACCTTTGCCACGTGAAGCCAACCGAAATTCACTGACCACGTGAAGAACAGGCCATTTGGACTTTGGTTTGCGTTGCCGTTCGTCTTAGGGTTGCCGCTCTGCATTTGGGTTTCCCGGTTCCGTCGGCAAGAGGGGAGGGAAGCGTGGATTGTGGCCTGAGAAGACGGGTGAGGGTGGGGAGGAAAACGGGGTTCTTGAGTCAGGCTCGTTCCTCCTTGGGTGGTCCAATTAGGAAACGACAATGAGACTCGGCTTGGTCGTGTGTCTTCGGGTGCGATGCAGTGATGTGATGATTGACTTCTTCCATGTGGCTCGAACCTACAGTCTTACATCTTCTCGAAGGTTGCTATGATGGGTTAGGAAGGTTTCCTCCGGGTCACAGACAACGGCAGCCAGAAGCAAGCAGTTGAAAATCAGGCCTCAATGCTATTTAAGTAGCGGCGCTCTAATGGATCGCAAGGGATCGGCCGTGTGGTTGCAGGTTGTTGCATGTTGTCTGGCTAAGCTTTGACGCGGTTCAAGGCCTAAGCAAGTTAGCAACAGCTAAAAGAGGGGGAAGATTTCATGGCTGGCGCCGCAGGTTTGGGTTACGGCTGTGAAGCTTGATGCACCTACCACTGCATTGATCCTGGCAGCCACGAGGCTTCGTTGGATGATAGGTTGGGTGAGACGTTGCGCGACGTATTATCGTCAGTTTGTGCTGTCATCTTGCATAGCGGCCAAAGAGCAACATAATCTTCCTTCGATCCGGTATGCCGCATAGCGATGGGGACATAGAAACGTGCTTGACAGAAGTATGTATCTTGCCCACACACGTGGCGCATGAAGTGCGAACCTGATCTTTACCGTCGCTCAATGCTGGATGAATCAAGACGTTCGAGGGCATGCAGGGCTCCTCGCGCGGTATTATAGACGCCGCGGTTGGACTTGGGATATGAGAGTGCAGCGGCATAGTGCCGACGCAAATCATAGTATGCAGACTGCAATCGTGCGAAAGCGCACTGGCACATCCAGTAGACGGACGGACAGACGTGCCACACGAATGGCCGACAAAGAGTTGTGATGGCGGTGTGTTTGCATTCGATTGCTTCTCACGGTAGCAACCGATCAAATCGCGACGATGCATATTTGCCAAGGGAATTCGAGTAGTCCGTAGTCCGGCCAAGGTTTCCCATGACTTAGTCCACGTAGCTTTCTTTGTCTATTTTGTCCTTCGTCCTTGAAAGTTTCATTTACATCGTTTCTGTCATGGTGGGTTCGTGGGAGTGAAACGAAGTCATGAAACGTGGGATGGTGTATCCCAAAATGTAGTCGGTAACTATTCGCACGAGTCCCCGCCCATGGAACTGGCGGATGCTTCGTCCAAGGTCCGTTTCGAGTGCGCATCTGGACTTGGCAGCCTTTAGTCGGGACTGCTAGATACGACTCTGGAAAGTATGAGTTGTGGAGGCCTGCAGTGAGCGAGTCGTGCTTCTCTTCGTGTTCAGACGATGACTCAGCCCCACGTGGAAGCGGTGATGTGTTGTGGCTCTCGGCGCCGGCTGTGTCTACCGACGGTGAATATTTGTAAAGAGGCATGAAACGGCGTACCCGGGGGTGGGGAGAGTGACTCGCATTGCGAATGCCGGTGGAGTAGACGACGTCGTTTGCATGCGAATGAGTGGGAGACAACTTCGCAAGGAGAAGGCGTCGCATAACGGTGGCCATGTTTGTGTAAATCTCGTGTCAGAACTCGATGACAGTCATGAGAACTTCGCGAACGATGCCAGAAATGTTTTGGTGAGGACGCCGATCGAAAACCGAGATAGTGGTACGTCTGAGAGTGCCGCCTTGCAACGGCGAACGACGCTCAAGGAACGCTTTGGACGACAGCTGACACAGTCGGCTTCTGCACTTGAGGAAGCAGTCAAGCAGTCGACGAATCAACCACAACCAGGCGGGTGCGTTACGATCGTACCCCGGATTGGCGATGTACGATGGGCAAAATGTCTGCCTGTCGTCTTTTCATACTTGGCCGCATTGACAGAGCACCGACTAAGGCGGTCACACGACGGCTTGGCCGTGTCCTCCACAGCCATGGCTGGAGCAGCAAACACACCAACAGTGACTTTCGGATGATCAAACCGGGCTAATTATGACGGTCAGCGCATGTCATTGTCAGAGAGTTCTGGAGCTGATGATGAGACCGCTGTGCCATGTTTCGGGGGGCCTTGTTGTTTGGCAAACAGGGTGGTGGAGGATCGATGATGCCGGTACGCCACGAGACTTGGTGTCGTGATCTGACACTCGGGAGCGGTAAAGCATCTTCCCAGTCGTTGTGAAGCGTTGCGGCTCGGGCGATCCGCGACTTGCGGTGCAGCAGGGGAGGGCATCGTGGGGTCGGAGAATGTCGAGAGTTCCCCAGGATCGATCGATGAAGTGGTTCTACTGACGGATGTAGTCGGTGATTCGGCCATCCGTGTGTTATTGTCTGACGAAAGGCATGAGGCCAGACGGGGATGGCAACAGAAGCCGTTGGTGTCCCAGTCCCAGCCCCAGCTTTCGCTCTCGCTCCAGCACCAAGTCCAGGACTACCATGATGCGTAGAAGATTCGATGCAGGTGTCACGGGATACCGAGAAGGGAAACATGAATGTTGTGTTCTGGAATTCGAATGCAGGATTGCCGTGTAACCCGGGACTTAGACTTGAAATGTCATTGTCTAGACTTGCAACGTCTTGTGCAAGCAGCCGAAGCGTCCTGGCCCAGCATCGCGAACAGGGACAGGTCCCTCCATGGCAATCTGGAGTTTGGTACACAAACGGAAGGTGAGGACGTCACTGGCGGGCAGCCACAGTGATCTCGCAGCGACTTGCTGGGAATGAACAATCGTAACGGCCCATTGTTGTTGCCATGTGGGGACACACCAGCGAATGATGCAGGGTCCTCCCGCACTGGCGTGGATGCCGTGGCCGGGCCCAACGGAGAGACGGAGGGAGGGAGGAGGGCGCCTCGCGAGTCACTAACCGAAATAGGACACTAAGCCAGAGGCAGGGGATGTGCAAATGCAAGTGCAAAGTGCAAGTGCGAATGTAAATTAAATGCTTTATGTGAGGAAAGGAGAGGTGACGCAGCAGGACCGAACCTTCCAGGTATGGTTATGGGTGATGTATACTGGGTGGACAAATATGCATACGTAAGGTAGCATTTCGGGTTGTGGAAGGAACGAACCTCTGAACAGACAGACGGAAGGCAGGAACTGACAGAAACTGAAGTACCTTAACCTAGAAGGTAAAGTAAACAAGGGGAAGACAGAAGAAGGTGAGGTGAGATGAGGTTGAAGCAAGTACGCCGTAATACCAAACAGACATAAGCACGTAAGCTGGCAGAAGCTGACGCAGCTGCCACCCAAAAAGCAAAAGGAAAAAGGCTCAAAGTCAATTGAGCCTACTTTCAGCGTATTCTGCCCTGGTTGGTTGGGTTATACGAACATCAGGCCAACACACGGGCAAACACGAACTGTCGGCGTCTGTTGCTCTTGTGACGACGACAACCCTTTGTGTGTCCTGGCAAAACGGCCTCAAGGCAACGAATTGGTTCATGTAAGTTGCCTGCCGTTTGGTTCTTGGGGGGAAAAAGAAACAACGATCCTCAGCATCAAAGGCGGCTCCTCAGCAAGCATGCAGAATGCGGTACATACCCATCTGCAAGGTCCCGGGCCTTGGAATCTGTACGGCACTTGACCCTACGGGTATCTGGCTGCAGTGATTGGATATGCACGAGGTTTTTTTGCCTGGGCCTGGGTAGGGGATGAAAAAGAAAAGGGCGGAGGGGAAATCGGCAGACAGCGGTCGGTTGGCCCCAGACCAGCAGCCCCTGACGAGAAGCCAAGACAAGCCCTGTGATCCCGGCAGGGCCACGCGAGCGGAAGAGGCGAAACCACGACTAAGGCCCGAGAGGGTGTGCAGCTGCTGATTCTGCAGGCCTTGTCACTCACTTCACTTTGCGACCTGCCTCGCCAACCAGCACCAGCACGATATGACAGAGTCTGATTCTGATCCGATTCCTGCGTTGGCGTCCTGCGCGGTTGGACACTCACTCCTTCAGCTACTTACTCACCGTTGTGCATCA
The DNA here is from genome assembly GCA_027406005.1 of Colletotrichum horii. NCBI lineage: Eukaryota > Fungi > Ascomycota > Sordariomycetes > Glomerellales > Glomerellaceae > Colletotrichum > Colletotrichum horii. The sequence continues at coordinate 691,887 of JANVYB010000001.1, read as the reverse complement.
TGAAGAACGAAGAAAAGGAGAAGGGGGGATAGGGCAAGATCCACAGGTAGACGCGTGCATGACCGTTGGCTGTCGTATGCAATTTGCCCTCCTTCTGAGTTTGTCTTTGCCCTTGCCAGAGAGCGAGGCGATGCAAAATGGATTCGTCGACGACGACCACAGGGCAGGCAGGTTAGGTTCCATCAGATTCAGCAGCAAAATAACGGCCATCGCCGTTCCGTGGTTTGCCTGTCCTTGCTTGGCCCGGACATTTCTCTCAGCCCTCCCCCGTTTTTATCTCCTCGTCCCGAAATCTATCTTGCTCCGATCACTTATGCGCGAGTGACCCGTCACCTGCACATCTCGCTCGGCATTTCATGTGTCTGTCTGGGTTGAGTGAATGAGGGGAAAAGTGGAAGAAACTAGCCGGTCGTGCCGCTGTCCTGTGCTGTGTTGGTGCTCGTTCCAGCGGCATGCACATCTCAGGATCGTGTCGACAATTGCGCCCGCAAACGACCGGATGCACCACGAGAGCCAGACATCCTCGTCTTAACAGGACGGACTAGATTTCCCTTCCGCGACCAGATCTAACATCTCACCACTCTCGCCCAACGATTCATCCACCATTCCACAATTCCCGCCCAGTCTCCCCTGTTCGCGACCACGCCCCTCCACCCCTTCTGAAACAGCCTGACGCACCCCAGGGGCTTCCCCCTCGGCCCTCGATCCTCGACACTTGGGCCCCTGTCTAAATCCAGCCCACAGCAGCGGGCAGCAGCACCACCACCACCACCACCACTGCACCAGCATCAATCACCACCACAGCCCGTCGTTGGAGCCCGGCTTTCACCGCATCGTGGCTAACTGCAAGGGTTGGCCCCTGGTCGCGTCTCCACTGCTTCGAGAAAAAACATCGAAGGACCACCATCCTTCCGATCCGTCCTCCGTCTCCTCATGCTCCCACGCCCACTTCTCTCCCACAAGAATCCAGAAACCACGCCTCTCACAGCCCTCCCTCCTCGCTCTTCCCCCTCCAAAACCAAAGCTCAACCACCCTTTACCCTAGGTACCCTACCCGTCCATTCACATTCCTGGCTCTGCCTCTTTTCCTGCTTTGCCCTCTACTAGCCGCCCTGACAGAAGCAACCGGGCACACCCTTCCAAGCTCCAAGGTCGCACGATTGGCACCTTCACACTACCTGCTTGCCTGCTTGCTTGTTTACTCCTCCTTGGACCTTGACAACCACCCCCTACCACCACCTCCTCTTCTCTTACCACACGCCCGCCCGCTCGTCCGTCCGTCATCCCATACATAAACCGAGCTTCCTCCCCCGGCCGCAACCCTCCTAAAGTCCACGATGTCGAACCCTACCCCAGCCCAAGAAGAATTCAACGCACTGCTAGCTGCCCAGTCTCGCGATACCAGCAGAGTACACCCAGAGGACCGCAGCAACGACCGCGACAGCCTTGACCTCGACGAAGAGGACGTCTTCCGCAACTCCCAGATCGACGCCGCCATGCGCATTCCAACACTAGGCCAGACCGGCTCCGACCTGAAGCTGCCCCCCGCCAGCTTCGATGCCGGCCGTACCACCGGAGTCAAGGGCGTCATCGCCGATGCCCGCAACTACGAGAACGCCCGCAAGACCTCCTTCATGAGCCGTGCTCGCACCACTGTGCGCCGCTCCATCTTTGGCCTCGATGGCATCTCGCAATCCCAGTCTTCGCGTAAGAGCGAAAGCGGCACGGACGACGGAAACAACAGCAACTCGGAAGATGAGGAGAGCTTCTTGGCGCAATGGCGCGAGAGCAGAAGGAGAGAACTTGAGACCGAGTCCAACAAGGTTGTCAGAAACCGGAGGACGAGTCCCAGTGTCCGCATCTATGGCCGTATGGACGAAGTCGACGCTCTGGGCTACCTAGACGCCATCGAGAAGGTCGCGCGGGACACTGTGGTTGTTGTGTTTGTATACGACCCCGAGGTAAGCTTCGAGACGCTCCAGAGCAGGTTCAGACAGCTTCTAACACCCAGCCCAGTGCGATGTATCGGCAACGATAGAGCACGCAATGATGCCGCTTGTTTCCCAACACTCGACAATACACTTCGTCAAGGTTCACTACCTCGGCATCGAGTTCGACAACGCTGCTGTGCCCTCCATCCTGGCCTACCGCAACCAGGGTGACATGTTTGCCAACCTGACGGGCATCATCGAGATGATCCCCGATGACGAGGCGTTTGGCACCGATACCCTGGCACGGCTCTTCGAAAAGCACAGCATTCTATGAGCTCTCCCTCCCTGCGGGGGCTGGCCAACGAGGCACATAACGAGGCAACAACGCACAACATCTTCACGTCTTCACTCTATGCTACGATACCCCCCCATTTTTGCAGCGCGCCCACATATTCGCGAGCATCACGGTCCCCTATTTTGTCCATTTCTTCATTGCTTTTTTAGGCGGTTGATTCTCTCTCCACTGCTTCATCATTTTTCCACTGTGGCAGAGAGCAAAAACGGAGTTTTTGGGAGAGATGTCTCTTGGTGACAGACCATGCCTCCTGCACGTTCTAATATCAGAGGCGGAGAAAAAAAAAGGTTTCATGGCGGTAACCGTACGGGAAATACCTCGGCTGGGACAACGGTTTTTGGCGGTTGGGACATTGGGGAATTTGGGGAAAACGAAGAGGACATGCATCATCTCCGCGCAGCATTGTACATTTGGATTAGAGACGATACTCTGTAGAATACAAGTCCTACGGCGACTACATTTCTTCATCCTTCTCTCTTTCTGCTCAAGTATCGCCCACGCATCATCTGACCCTGCCAGAGCGATTTCCATGCCACTTTCGGCCAAGGCGGCGGAAGGATTAGGTTAACAGAGGCGCTGGCTTGAGAGTCTAGCAAGGCAAACTGACGTTTCGTATCAAGAGCTAGCGCGGGCTGGGAAAAGCAGCGGTGTTTTTGTTTCTAAGGGGGCTTGATGTCGCATATTCACCTATTCTGGTATTACAGCAAATGAACAGGCGGATGATATGCTCTCATTAGGACCATGTCTTTGGAGATCCGTATGCCTGTTTGGCTGGAAGCGCGACCGCCTGAGTCAAGTGTTCTCTGTCTTCTCTTTCCAGGAAGGTTCGTCCCCTTCAACTTGCCCCCATTCGGACATGTAATCTCACGACAACCTCGGTGAAATTTGGGGACAAAAGTCGGCCGTTTGGCAAGGCTGGGGGCTAGCAAGGGCTTTTTCCGCGCGCCGGGCAAGGACAGGGAACTCGGTTTCTTTTAGGGCCAGAAATTTGGAGAGTACCCAGATTGGAGATGGAGATGGAGGAGAGATGTTCTTTTTTAATTGTTTGATCTTTTTTGGCCCCTTGTCTTTTTGGGGGCTAAAGATGGAACTAGTCTGTATGATCTGCCGAGCCAGGGAGGGTCTGAGTGTTCCACCATCAGGGTGAATCACACACAAGCTCAGCTGTTGCCCACTCGGTTCGAGTTTCTGGCTACGGAAATAGCAGGATTGATTCACTCGTTTTCTTGATCTCGGGTAGGTGTTCCGGCCGCACGGAGGGGGCAAGATCTTTAGATCACTCCCCCCGTTGTTTGCGAGCGTCTCGGGTGTTGCAAGGCTCCACTCACCTTCAATCGACGTTCGTCTTTCGTATAAATGTCCCTTTTCCAGTTTCGCTCCATCGTCGTATTGATGGCACGGTCTGTGTGGGTTAGTGCGGCAGTAGAAACCCTCCATCAGGCCACTCCGCGGTGCTCTCGTGATGGCGCGTTCTGGCTTTTTCGCGTGCCTTTTCGTCGGCCCGTTTGATTCTGGAAGCCCGGGGACGATTCTTCTTCCAACGACTAGCCGCGATTGGGGATGGGGCGCACAACTCTTGGACTCTCGCCGTCGAGACTTCCGGTTGTTGAGGGCCGGAGCACGGCAGGGCGCTGACTGATCTCGGCTTGGTTGTGTTGGCTCTTTGTTGATGCCAGAAATGGCTCCTTGGCAAGCGGCACATATGCTTCTTCTAGTCGGGTATCCCGAACATCGAAGTGTCGCGCGGACTATCTCGTGTTGTCAGAATGTGAGGTTTGGGGAAAGGCTCGGATAGAAAAGTCACACACCGTGTTGCAATCCGAACTCTGCACGAGCAAGCCGTCCACGTGGCTACGTGAGACGCATTGATGGAAATCGTCCTTGTCGTCGTCCTGGCGCTTTGGGTTGTCATGCCGCCTTTCTTCTGCACTGTCTCCTGTCGTCAGTGATTCGAGCCCGGAGCATTCTCCGCGATTTGGCTATAAGTTTCTGGGCTTCATATACAATGGGACGCGCTGATGCTGTACTTAAAAGAAGCTTCCTTCGACTCTCATACATAATAACCATCGACGGTGGAATTTGCAGAGAATCTCTCGCACAAAGTTGTATGTTTCGTCGTGACTGGAATTTCCAAGTTCTGGACTTTGATCCTGGGAAACGTCAGCTTTCAAATGCTACATGCCCAACACTGTAAGCCCTCTGTTTAACCATATCACTTAGAAGAGTGGAGGTCGAAGTCAAATGGAGTCATCACCTGTGGGTAAGCACGTGGAAGGCAGTATTCCGAAGATTTGTCGGAGATTCCGAACATGGCAAATGACTGCTATGTTTGTACATCGGCCTGGTCATATATTTCTTCAAGTTCACATCAGTAAGTTGTGAAGTTCGGGTGGGAGCTCCACTTACATGCGGGAAGAAGTCGGAGGCGCACCGCCACACGCCGATGTGTTCAAGCCACATGACTCAATACCTCGGCCCTGAACCCCAGACATGTCGCAGGACTCGTAGCCTCGATCAGAAACAGGATGACGGCGGCAGGTGAGACATCTGAGATATTGAATTGGTGGTCGCTCTGTGCTTACGAGAGGCCGGCGAATGGCACTGACTCTTGCACCTTTTGTGTCTGCTCGTTTGCTAATCCATCTTGCACATTGAGGGATCCGTAATGCTTTACGTGGCGAGCTGGGTGGCCGAGCATTGGCGGCCCATGGTGACATGCGCTGTTCACATTGGATGACCTGAACTTTAGGTTGGTACCTTGCCTCAGCTCGAGGGGTCGTCGGGATTTTGAGCCTGGAGCGGCAGACGGCGATGGCTGACAGGCGGGTCTGTGGACGGGCGAAAACGGGCGTTGTATGCTTTCGCAGCTCAACAAATGACTCCTCTCTCGTGCGAAAGCGCCTTCGTAAGAACAGAGTAATCGCGACATTTGATGTGCATCGTTCACGGCCAAGAGGTGATGTCGGGAGAGGTGCGGATCCCTCTCCGGGTCACGATACCTATTTGCCTCAGATTGGTAAGGTAGGTTTGTGCTAATGAGCGGTTCCAGGCGGGGTGATGGTGGATGGCCCCACCATACCGGGTCGTTATGGTGCATTTGGAGCTGGACTTCCCCTCCAAAGGCCCCTGTCTGTTATCGATAAGAGGTGCGATGATGCTGGCCAAGTGGGCGGCCCAGATGACAGTGACATTCCATTTGAACAAGAGAGACGTAGCGGTGCAGGTTCTCCGCGTCAAAAGTGCTCAAATGCCCATGGGCATGTCCTGCAGGGTGGAATGAAGGAGCATATCTGGCGACTTGACTTCGGTTTTGGGCAAATGAACCCCGCCCCCACCACCCAAACCAGATGGTAGGCGGCTGACAGGTGTAAGACTCATTTCGAGGCAGGAGGGGGCACCAAAAGGTAGGCGATGCTGGTCGGTGCATTATCTCGAGTATCAAGTGTGCAGTCGCATATCTATTCAGGTGGAAAAAAGCGACCACGGCAAGCAAAGAAATAGAAGGCAGCAGTCAGGTTCCTTCTTGTGGCAGCACCTGCCCCCGTATTCCACAATGCGTAGCCTGCGGTGCCTGCTTCCCAAGTCGCTCTCTTTCCTGAGGTTCCCTTTTGCCTGATCGCGCCGCCCTGCTGGCTGCCTTTCCCTGGTCTTTGATGGTGCGCCTACATGTCTCTCCATGCCTATTTCTCTCCACACCTTCCCGTCCCTTCCAGTAATTGCGTATCTGCCACCTACCCATCCATATCCATATCCACCTTTGCAGGCGCCGACCACTGCACCTTCTGTCCATACATACATTGTCAGCTTCTCCGTCTGCTCTTGCCTCTCTTCTTCCTTCCACAACGCATCGTCTCCTTCCTGAGAAACAGCAGGCTCTTGCGACTACTTTTCACCGCAAGACAAACAGCCCAGTCCAGCCCGGCCAGCCCAGGACGCTTTGACGGCGCCAACCCCTGCCCTGGTTAGTATCGAATACCTCACCTCTTATCTATGCTCCTACGTCCAGATAGCGGCATCCGCGTGACGTTTGGAAGTCACCGACACCTGCGTTCCGATAAAGCGACCGCTCTCACATCTCATCCCATCCCTATCCCTTCCTCCCAAAATCCCCACCCCGCCTACCTACCTAAAGCGACCTGATGGTCTACCTGGCTGGGCTAACTAGGTACCGTAAGGCAGGCAACACGCAGCGCCGCGCCGCCCCTCAGATTCTCGGTAAGGCAGGCAGCACCTACCTTACCTGCCGCAGCCGACCTTGACGACACTCCATCACGTTAAACTTACGACAACTTCTACTTCTCCCAAAGCCACTCCAGAGTTAGTTGATCTCTTTTTTTCTTCTTCGCTACACATACTCAACGACGCTCGTCAAAGTTTTCAGCTTTCCAGACGTCCTTTTCGTCTAGAAACGCCCCCGACATTCGCGCTGCGTCAGCCCGTCCGTCACTTGACACCATCCACATCTCTCCCGCATTTACCCCTCCATCCTCCTCCACCATCCCTACCACACAACTCCCACCGCGCATCCTCGCCGACTTCCAGACCTCACTATTACGAACGCCCGCTCGACTATTCGAGGCATGACGGGATACCAGTAAAACTGACTCTTTGCATCTTCGTTATGGAAGAGCAGCACGCCGGCGATCCCCTCCGAGACGTCGACACCACATCTGATCCTGCAAGCTCTACGACGCTGTCTTCCTCCGAGTTGACTCTGCGCTTTCCCCGCCCACAAGGCAACCGCCATCTCGCTAGCTGGATCTCTTCTAGCGAGCCCGACATCATGAACCCCTCCGACGCAACCGACGACGACCACTTGGCCGAGTCTTCCTTCGAGTTCATCAATACGGACGACGATCTCGAGAGCCAGGATGACAGAGGAACCGAAGTTGAGACTGAGGCTGAGTCTCTGAGCTCTTTCGACTACGCTCGACCTGATGATGTCCATAGTCTCGACGGCATCGAGCGTGGCGATGATACTGCCAGTCGCTCCGATATGGACTCGGACAATGAGGACGATGCTGCCGAGGATCGGTCCAGAGCTTCCTCAATTCAATATGCCGAGCAGAGCCTCATGAACCCATCTTCTCGAGTGCCTACGCCTCCTTTGGAGCGTCAGAGTATTCCCAGCGCCCCCAACACAGAGAACATCACCCACAACCATGTCACACACTACTTCCAAGAGCCGAACCCTCTTTGCTCTGTTTCTGTTATTCAGGTCATGGCTCAGTCATATCTGTTTAACAAGGGCCCTCTTCGGATCTTGTACCAGGGCGACGATTCGGCTAAGAACGACATCACTGACAAGTTCACCTCGGCCTTAGCGGCTTCTCCCTCGCCGCAAGAGGATGGCATTTCCGGCAATACATTTGATTCTTCCTCCAGGGACCTGCAGGTGATGATCTGCACGGCCGCCATGGAAACAGTCTATCAGGGAGAGCAAGTTTACTCAATCACTGTCGATCATGACCGAACATTCCATTCAGAGTTTGGCTCTAGCGGTGCCGTCATCACACCGCACTGGTCCGTTCCCCATCTGGCTGTCTTCTTTGTCACTGAGAACGACGATGAGGCTGTTCGCCAGGCTCGCGCGGTAACTTGGGGATTTGTGCAGCGACATGCAATTCCTCATGTGTTCATTTCGAGCACCGAGCTTTTTGAAGAGCAGCCCACTGAAGACTGGAGCGACAAGATCAACCGACATGGCCCCCATCGATGTGTGGAGTTCTCTGACCGAGATGTCACCCCTGTCAGGCTGCCAATCGACCTCAAATCTTTCAAGGAGATTGATGCTCGCCAGATGAACCGCAACCTTGCGTATCTGACTAGCCTCTACAAGATCGTGGATGAGCGCCAGACAGGAGCATGCTCTGAGCTCTACGCGCAGTCACTGAAGCAGTTCCGCCGTGCCCGCCAGTATGTGGTCTCAAAGTCAGAAGACCTCGACCTCTGGTCCATTGCGCAGTATTCCGGCCTTTCTGTCATCCTCATCACGGCTCTACTCCTCGGCAACTGGCACTTGTCCGGCTCGTCCCCACCAGTACCGGCAGTTTCGACTTCTGCTGTTCCTACCCCTATCGTGTCTCCTACTCCAGTGTCCGTATCTACCTCCACCATTACCATCAACCTCACCTCCACAACAACGATCAGAGTCCCGCAGGCAAAGAATTCGCAGGGGAGCACGGCTATCGCACCATTTGCTGAGCTTGCCGACTTCTTTGCTGACAAGTTCCCCGAGTCTCCAAAGAACTATGTCTGCTCAGCAGACAAATACAGCCGCAACGAGATTCTGGTCAAGATCCCCTCGGGTACCAAGACGTCATGGCTTGCCAAGGATTCCATCAGCATCGATGTTCTCAAGGGCGAAAGATCTGTTAAGACAAAGTTCTCATCCACCGATGAGGGCATCATCATTGAGATCCCAAGGAAGGAAGCATACGGCGTACTGACCGTCGCCGTCAATACCACACGGAAGCCCAAGGTCAACGAGACCTTCTTCGTTGACTTTGGCAAGTCAGCATTCGAGGAGTGCCTTGGCTTCGGAAAGTCCGTCGCGAGCGGCATTTACAGCGCTGCTCAGCGCGGCGTAGAGCAGGCTGCCACGCTGGCATCCCTGAAGAATTCGGTGGTGGAGGACCTTAGAGAAGTGTCCGCCCGAATTGGCGAGGATGCTTCAAAGACTGCAAACTACCTCAAGGCCTCTTGGAACCCCACATACTTGACTGAGGGCTGGCAGCAAGTTCGGAAGTCTCGCCAAGCGCAGGACACCATGGACTGGGTAGACATCAAGCACAAACATGCCCAAATCCAGTCATGGCTCCTTTGGCTCAAGATCACTCACCAGACGGACAAGCATAACACCTATCTCGCCAAGGCCAAGAAGTACATGTCTGACAAGAAGGCTGCAGCTGAGACGGCCAGCAAAGAGCGCTTGGAAAGAGAGAAGTTGGAAATGCGAGCGCGTCGGAAGAGGGAGCGTCTTGAGGCTAGATGCCAATCAGGCTTCTCCCGTTGGACGCAGCAATGCAAACAGCAGATCTAATTGATGGTTATGAGCATGAACATGGGATACCTAGGAACGCCGGTTAAGGACAGGACACGGGACGGAGGGCTGAACCGGAGTTATTGGCATGTTATTACCTCAGGGCCTGGATTATCTTTGCTTTATTCGGCCTGAAATGTTTATTATCACTTTCCGCTCTCACCCCCGAATATCCAACATCAATGTGTCTAAAGCGCAAGGAGGTAGGCAGGCGGTTATTGATATTCATGGGAGGAGCGAGGTCGGTAGAGTAGCGTGCTAGCAGGCTTCTTCGGAATCAAACGGTTGAAAGTGAAAGGTATGCCAAAAGAGGAGTGAATGATGCGAAGTTTCCTGTCGTCTCAACTTTGTCCCATGTGCCGATCAGTTGAAAAGCTCTCGTAAATTGGTTTCCGCTCGATTGGTCGCAGAATGGCAGAATAGTTATCATGATCTGTGTCTATCCTTGACTGGAACGAGAAAGAGAGTCGATAATAAGACCGGCAGGCAGAAACCATAGCAATTAACAGGCAGATTATTTCATTCAATAGTGCGGATAGGCCCGGCCGACGGTCGATATAGCGTCGACATTCTCTCGTGGAATTCAAGGAGTCCCCGGTGGCGAAGAAAGCGGGCTTGCTGATTGGACGCGCAGTGGCAGCTTTGGGCTTTGGCTCAGGTAGGACCCCACTAGGTAGGTGAGCACCGGGAAGTACACCCCGCGATGATTTTGGTGGTGGGGTACCTTGAAGCAGCAGGATGACAAGCGCCTGGGCACCTAAACAGCAAGGGCAGGCCCGCCCGACACCCCTCTTGTTGTTGACTTTTGAATGAGGGGCTGTCTTTCCTCATTTTGTCCAACCCACCCAACTTCACCATACTACTGAAGAAACAAATTCATCTTTTGCTTCCCACCTTTACCGCTTTGCTTGCTGCAGAACATACCGCTACTAGCCCTGGTAGGTTCGATACCCTTAGCCCTGATCCCCTGCAGTTTGTATCCCCTGGGGCTTGATGACGAGCCTGCGATGCTCCTGCTCTGAGTCAAGGAGGGGCAGACCGGACCGGCGCAGGCGAAGTTTTCATATGCTAATGCTTCCACCCCCGTCTACAGACCCAAATATCGTCACCTCGCCCGCACAGTATCTCTCCACGAACCGTCAGAATGTCTGCCGCCGAAGCTACCGAGCCCAAGGTCGAGGAGACCAAGCCCGAGGAGACCAAGCCCACCGAGGTAACGACGCCCCTTTGTCGCATGCGCGCCGATGATCGCTCGTCTCTGCTAGAAGAGCTAAAGCTCACCGCCCCCCTTACCCAAACATGCGATGCGCTTGCTTCCAGTCGTTCGCCGTCAACCTGCGATAACACTTGAATAATCCGGATGGCTAACACGAGGTTCGCGTCGCAGACCACTGGTGAGGCTGAGAAGCCCGTTACCTCCTCTTCCGTCTTTTCCATGTTTGGAGGTGGCGCCAAGAAGGAGAAGAAGGAGGATGAGGACCGCGGCGACAACTCCGGCAGTGCCAAGGCTCAGCGCGATGCCGCCGCTGCTGAGAAGGGCGAGGTACACCTGAACCCCATTCTACGGCTTTCATTAGCTGCTCGTGACAACCCCGTGCTGACCGTCCTTCGCAGGAGGAGGAGGCTCCTGAGTCCGAGGATGTCCACTTCGAGCCCGTCATCAAGCTGACCGAGAAGGTCGAGACTGCCACCAACGAGGAGGCTGAGGAGCAGCTCTTCAAGATGCGCGCCAAGTTGTTCAAGTTCGTCAAGGAGACGACTGAGTGGAAGGAGCGTGGCACTGGTGATGTTCGTCTGTTGAAGCACAAGGAGAACGGCAAGACCCGTCTCGTCATGCGCCGTGACAAGACTCTCAAGGTCTGCGCCAACCACTACAGTGCGTTCCATCAACCCCCTTCTCCGTCGACTGCAGCCGCTGACCCTAGCAGTCGTCCCTGAGATGAAGCTTTCCCCCAACGTCGGCTCTGACCGCAGCTGGGTCTGGAACGCCGCCGCCGATGTCAGCGAAGGTGAGGCCGAGGCCGTCACCCTGGCTATTCGCTTTGCCAACTCTGAGAGTACGTCTATGATTTTCCAACAGGCTTTGATACAGCATACTGACCACGAAAAGACGCCAACCTTTTCAAGGATGCCTTCCTCAAGGCCCAGAAGGACAACGAGGAGCTTTTCAACAAGGCTGCTGAGGGCTCTGCTGCTCCTGCCCCTGCCGCCGAGGAGTCTTAAAGAGATTCACTGATATCCCCATGATGCCTGCATGAAGACGAGGATGGAGAGTCGGTCTGTATGGGCCATGAGTCCAAGGGAACGAACCGCCCACCACAAAAAGAATCACGATCCTAGCACCATTGTTTTTAAACACCCCACGCGATGAGAGGCAGGCAGGATCATGAATGGTTGGAGAGTGCAATAAAACCTGCACCAAGTGGTGTTTGTTTTCAAGCAGTCGAGAGGTGGAAGAATAGCATCAAGGCTTAGGAAGAAGACACTACACAGCACAAATCAACAAAGAATCAAGTCCCTCCCCATTTGACTAGATGCGCTGGCAGTAAATAGACAGGCAAAATCATACCCCCCTTCACCCCATTTTTGGGAGAGCTTTGTGCTTGTATGTACTGTGATGATCTGAGCACTGGGGCAAAGCCACGAGATGGTGTCCTGAAGTGGATGGCATTGTGCAACACAGAAACTATCTGTGCTACAGCTGCTTTTGTCTTTGATGGTATTCAAAAAGGATGTTGTATGTGCATTCAATTAAAGTCCTTGTTTCCCCGCAACACGGTTCACGGTCACGGTTCACGTTGCGCGGTGAGGATTCCAGCCACACACCCTGGGGGTGCATGCGTGGCCCGAGCGTCGGCTCTCAGCCTTCCAGTTCCCAAACCTCCAAATCCCAATCTGGTGAACTTCACACACCCAACTCTGCCTCCCGCCGCACATTCAAACCCCGCTCAAACACCACATACAGCTACAAGTACGATTAGCGCTTCGCCGGTTGCCCATAATGATTGTAGAGGTAAGAACAGCTGTTCTTCTAGCTTTGCCCTGTCGGCGCGTCTTGGCGCGAGTAGGCCCGACAGCATCATGATCAATCCCTATTCACTGCGCGGCACTCGACAGCTTGCGCTCCCTGCCACCCCACGATGTTCTTTCTCCTAGTCCTTCCTTCCTCTACTATAAGAGTTCCGTAGTTGATCCTGTACACCTCCATCGCCAATTCCTTCTCCTCTGTCGCCACAAACTCTACCTCCATCTGGCCAGCATCACAACTACTGCCATGGCCCAGAAGAAGCTTAATGGCAGGAAGAAGGCGCCTTCCAAGGCCGCCGAAAGCCCGATCGTCACGACTAACTCGATGACACAGCGAAAAGTCAAGCTCGTCACCGAGCAAAACATCATGTAAGTCGCGCCCGGGCAGCTCCTTCCCTTCGGCTACAAGTTGGATAGCTAACCTCGAGTTTGCCCTACAGCGAAAAGCCCTCTCCGGTCGAGGATTTCCCCATGCGAAAATGGAATATTGTTCTATACGTCATCGGTGAGGACGGCGAGGATCACCCGGCCGACTGCTTCCAGAAGGTCGTCTACAACCTCCACCCTTCGTTCGAGAACCCAACACAGAGTACGTGACAACCCGACGCGTTTGCGCGTTCCCTGCGTCTCTGCAATCTCGCTGACCTTGCCTTCTTCCAGCCTTCAACAAGGCCCCTTTCAAGTGCGAGAACGAAGGATGGGGTGAATTCGACATGACGATCGATTGTTACATCACCGAGAAGTCCAAGCAGTCCATCCAGCACGACCTGAACTTCGCCAAGAACCGCTACGAGGCCGTACACACCGTCTCCTTCAAGAACCCATCTCAGGCGCTTCAACAGATCCTGCGCGAGACGGGCCCTCTCCCGTCGGACGACGATCGCCTGAAGAAGAAGGGCGGTGCTGGCAAGAAGGGCACCCAGAAGTACGACTACGAGAAGATCGCACAGGCTCTCGAGAAGCTTGAGGAGGACGACCTGCTCCGCGTCATCCAGATCATTAACGATAACAAGACCGCGGACACTTACATCAAGAGCGATGTTGACGGTGAGCTTATGCCTGCTTCCCCTACTACGAATCTCATGGCTGGTCAGTTTTCCTTGCGTTGGGGATTGGGCGTGCCGCGGATTCGGCTTTTTTGCACAATGTGACGCGAGACCCTCGGACTGACGTTGATTCTAGCTGGCGAGTTTTCGATCGACTTGTACACCATGTCGGACTCGATGACCAAGCAGCTTTGGGATTACCTGGTACGTCGCTCACTCGTCCGCATACCTTAAACGGGATTCAAGCTTTTGTTGGAATGATTCCTCGAGTGTACGGATGGTATTGGTGGCATGCGACACCGCGCTTGCGGCAAGTGATTGGGACAAAGAAGAAGGGAATAAATTATGTGATGGGTAGAGAAGAACTGGCTGCTGACCGCGACGTTGTGCCCGTAACACAGAGCAAGAAGGGCCTCGTCAGCTAGATACCCCGCTCGCCGTCACTCACCGATTTCCTACCCACGCGGGCTCAGTTCACCGATTAATCGAAGGCGTATGAGTCGATCGATTCGGGCGATGGGAAGAGATGGTGTGGATGTGGGCAATAGCCTTTTTTGTCATTTTTTCTCCCTTTCTTTCCCCTCACGCTATCCCAATGGCATTTGGCTGGGCGTTTTCGGCTTTCAATGCTTCTTCTGTTGGTCTGATTTTTTTCTCCCGCGTCTGATCTCCCCTTTTTTGTTTGTGTATGCCACCCCTCTAAAAAGTATCCGCGGGTCTCGAGTTGCATGCGAAAAATGGTATTGCTCTTGTATTTGGTGGGAAAGGGAGACGAAGCTACGAACGTGAGCAGCGATGGTCGATGGGCTAGATTTGTTCGTGATTTACCCTAGTCGATGGAGGATCCAGCCTGTCCTCAATGTAATCATATTGCGTTGCTGCCGCTTGCGTCTCGTAACCAGTCGTTGACCCTTGAAACTGGCCCTCTGTGACATACTGAGCCAAATCGTTCGCAGGATGAAGCTGTTCCATCGTGTGACGATTCCAGCGCTACGATCCGACTCGACGCTCGGAACAATTTTGCGCGATACCGTCTTTCCGCTCCTTGGCATTGGCGTCGTGGGCTTCGTGCTAAACGAGGCTTCAAGGATAAATAAACAGGAAGTGTCCTTGGGTTCAATACATACGGTAACGCGACCACTGGTGTTTCTGTCATAAATCCTTTTCTCGTGATGGCCAGCCCGAAGCTTCGTATGACGGCGTCGAGAGAGCTGCTGCTTATCTGGCAGACCACTTTGCGTACCCCCCTTATCTCTGGCAGGCGTCTCTGCTGCTTTGAGAGTATGATGTCCCCTGTCATATCGTTGAAGGACGCCGTGCATCTCAATCAAGAAATGATAAGTTGACACGGCCAGCGAGGCCGAAACATGTCCGCGCATGGCCCCGAAGCATGACCTAATGGCACACGCCAAATCTTATTATTAGTTTAATGGAGATGATTTTGTCTCATCGAGATCGAATTAATCTCAGGCCCAGGTGTATTTATATCTGGCAGATGATGAAAGATCTTGATTGCGTGGATGGGTCGGCGTTTGGCGCGATGGCAAGTTGAGAGCTCTGCGAGGCAGGAGCCACAGCGTCAGCTGGTTCGTAGTCACGTTGTGAACGACCCGGACCGTCTTTCAGGCACTCGGAACTCAGGCAAGCTAGACTGTAATATAAATCAGCCGATGCGCTTCTCAAGAAATCCAGAAAATAGGAAGTTGAAGCGGAAATGTGCCACTGCTGTCGCGCGCCTGAGAACCCTGTTGCTACCACGTATTGGAGAAATACGCTCTCTGGCACCAGTGTGGTTGAAAAACTTGACGCTACTTACTTCAGAAGCGCTTCAGTGTCTTCTTTGGGTTATTATCTACGTATATTCGGCGCGATGGGGACACAGTCCAGATGAACTCTGGAGTCTTCAGGCTGCTGGTGGTGAAACCGACCATCTACGTTCAGGAATGTTAATGAATTAGAACGAACCGTCCCCAGAACATTATCGAGTACTGAGATAACGACAAATACGATTAATATAGGATGGTTGGTCTTACTACAGTCGATGAACCGATGAGCTCAAACGCTCCGTACACCCTTCCCGCAGCTGCACGGTAAGTCAGACGTACTTCGAGGGACCTGCTTTCATCAGGCGGGATCAAATTGAGAGTCCAGGAGAGATAATCCTTGGCAGACACAAGGGCAAGATGGTTCTGCATGTAGGCAGGGGATCGAAGGATTTTTGCAAAGTCGGCCTACCAGTGACATTCTCTTCCATCCAACACACCTCGAAATCCGTGGTGTCGTGGGTCTGGGAACACTCATCATCCTTGGTAATTTCCGGATGCTTATTCAAACCAAGATCTCTTGAGTATTTGATAAGACAATTGGATAGAGCTCTGAGGATGAACGAAACGCCTGGCTTGACAGCGGCGGCGTCGCGCATAGTTATACGAGGGCCCCTCCTCTTGATAGGCGAGAACCTAGACATGGATGGCCAGGCTCAGCGAGATTCAAGATCTTCTCTGTCATATTCTTGTGACATTATATTCGAGACCTTGGGTGAAGAATTAATAACTCGAAGGCAGGAACATAGGCTGTGTTAACTTCGACCACATACTTGTTCTCGGATCCCGACCATCACCGCCATGGGATCTGATATAAATTGAAATCGGAATTCCTACCCAGAGGCTTCAACTTCAATTACACAAAATCTCTTCAACCGCTGTTGTGAGTTGTAGTTTCAGTTGCTCGTGTTCACGACGGGTGAGACGTGTTGTATTGAGGCATTGAACAAAGTCGGACCCTCGACTGGTCTTCGCCGTCCATCGTTATTCCGGTTTTTTTCTGCAAACATTCGGGTTATTTTCTTATTTGTTCATCATTCATGTGAAGCATGACTCGAAGCTGCCGAAAAGATCAACATGCCTCCTGGGTAGCGTTGGAGCGCTCCCTGATGGCAACGTCTGTCTGCGAAAACGATGGACAGATGGTGCACACATATTCCGTTTGGCAGTCGAATGAGCTCGCGGTTCTGCAAGGTGATCTTGCTAGTGCTCAAGATCTGTCAATTTCAGGGTTGATAATCAATTTTGTCAACGTGTCCCCCAGGTATAAGAACATTTCCCCTCGGCTAGAAGAGGTGCATCAGAAAAAATGGCTGCTGTTGAATCCATCGAGCGATGCTTCTAAACAATCTCTTCTTCGCACTCAGAACTCAGCTTGAGACAGCTAGAAGAAGAAGTTCGTGCAATCTCGCAGCAGGACGATGTCGATCGTGATCGTCGTTCTCGCCTGTGTATACCAGGGTTACACACTTGTAATCGCTGCATGATCTACGGTTCCAGCCCTGAACAGATATCCTTATGTGTGTCTCTTCGGAAGTGTCTAGTTTGCCTACAACAGACTGGGGGTCATCATGGGGCTGGTGCCACTGTAATGGGCATCTTCAGAAGCAGCTGGTACTTGAAACGTGTTGCGGTGTATTTCAGAACTCTTCAAATAATACACTCCTAGCTTCTTATCCTTCGGATTCTTATAAGAGAGTCAGCTTTGTGACGACGCCGCAATTCGAAACAACATGGACAACATGTCTCGATTTCTGCTTTCATCTCGACCCTCTGTCGTCTTCCAGTTATTTGCTCCAAGAAGCGAGTCTCAGCAAGATTGGAAACTGAACTCACATTGGTACGTGTATGAATAGTTCCTGATATCAGCAGCGTCTCCTTATGTACGCCGTCTTGCGCTGGAAAAAGGAAATGAGAGGAGGACCTGCCTATTTCCCTTAGAGAAAAAGCCCCGTTTGGTCGAATGCCTACAAAGTATTTATATCTGCGAAATGCAGCAAAGACTGAGACGTGGCCTAAGAGTTGCAATCCCGACGTACAGAAAGCGGTCGAAAGCATCAAGACAACAAACGTCCATCGCACACACATCGACCCTTATGCTAGGCCAAAGCAATCCAAATAAAAGGGTGAAAGGCTTCCAGAAAAACGAATTCCTTGAGCAAACTGAACGAAACGGTATCTTCGGGAGGTCTCAAAACCTCGGGAAACCCCTCATAACCGCGCCCAGTTGTCCGGCAGATTAACGCCACCCGCAATCGTTCCGAAAGCCGTCTCAAGATCTACGGGCTCGTCGTCGTCTCTCACCTCAGCTATTTCCTGCTCATTCCTACAGATTATTCAACGACTTATTTGCAAATACATTTTGACTGTGGTTGATTGCCGTCAATGCCAAAGTACTGGAAGTGTCGTGTGGAATCGCGTCTCGCCTAACATGGTCAGGTTTTCAATCGAGTACCTGGGAGCATGTTCCAATTCTTCTGGGACAATGTACAAACTCAAGGTCTGTTTAAATATCCGAGGGGAATGGGCAATCCATGGATGATGGCGGCACTCTTCGGTCGTATTCGTGTTCATATCCTACGATTCGAGTGGAAGGATATAAGTGCACCCACGCTTTCCACAGATGAGCGCCAACAACCATCTGGAGACCCATCCGTTTCTCGGAAAGACAAACAGCCCAAGGGCGACAACCGTATTAGCTGACTCGGCACCACCGCCGCCGCCGCTGTCTACCATCCCTATCTCCTGCGTGTCCGGCGAGCATCGATCCACTCCGTCCATATCCTGCACGATGATGACTTCATAGCTCTGGGGCCAGAGCATGCGCTATCCTCTTTGATCTTGACATCAAGCTTCGACGATAACCAAGCCACGAAAAAATTCCTGGTTGGGTCTTCGACATCGACTCCTCCGTTTTATCAACGCCAAGTTCCCCAAGGGAAGCACGTTGCCGAAGTCTATAAAAGACGACTTGCTGTCCCGACAAAGAAAAATTCTGCAAAGGAATATTTGGGATTGTCCACACGGGATCGATATCAGAGCCAGGTGACTGATTGCTCTGAGGCTATGAAGTCCTCGCTCCGGTTCAGTTGCTTAAAGTTGTGTGCCCCATCACAATACCCAACCGCAACCATAGACCACTGAATGCCCGCCGTCATCTCTATTATTTCCTTCAGTCTGCGATGTATTCAGCATGCAGTATTCGGTATGTGTCTCGCTTCGGACTGCAGAGGGAGCCGCGGCATCTTGAGTAACTGGGCGGGTGGGTCATGTGAGTTGGCTACCATTATCCTCTGCTCAGACAGCAGAGCTCAGAACTATGTTCAAGAGTCTAGTACTGTTTGGTGAAAAAGACGGAACGAGGAGTGTGCTGTCTTGCATATATATAACGAAGTTGAAAGACGTACACCATGCTTCTGTATGCTAACGTCGCCTTCCGCCGCCACCGGTATGACACCCGCTTCAAGTATCAGCTTATTGGTTGCGCATGATGCGTTCAACTTTGGCCTGATTACCGTCAGAGGGGCCTATTGACCTTCAAAAAAACATGCACTCGATCCAAGTCGCATATCACATCCAAAGAACGAAAGCCAAGTCAGATATCAGCATCTTAATAGCCCCCACGGAGGCCAGCCTGTTCCAAATCCCATCCCGCCCCTTGACGGGGCAAGTATGGTAATAGGTCTTCTAGTATGTACATTTCAGAATTCTCCAACACAGGCGTGCGTAATCTGTGGGTATTAACGCGCCGAAAAAAATGAGGCCGTCTTTCTTCTCCCCCTTCGGTCTGTATCGGTATCGCCTCCCCCTATTTTTTCTACATCTCTCAAAGAAAAGAAAAAAAAAGCAAGAAGCAATCTCTTTCGCATATGAAAAGGCGGGTTTAAGCTCTGTTGGATAGGCATTTCCAAACAAGCCAAAGCGCGTCTCCAAATGCCCTTCTCTCTCCAACCTGAACGGTCCCCTTGCGGGGTGGTATCATTTCCTGACTGAAACGAAGTGCAAAAAAGTGCGATAACGAAGAAAAGGAAGAAAAAACGCAAGTAATACGTGTGGTGGGCGTCGGGCCATGCGACATGCAATTAGTGCCCTGTAAGTTAGGGAAGAGGTGTGTGTCGGAGGCGTAGTCGAGTAGTCCAGCTGCCAGCACGGTCTCTGGTGCTGGCTGGCATGGTGATGTCGCTAATAAGTGACGAGGCGAGAACAATGCATGTCGAGCCTGAGATCGTCGTAAGGCGAGAGGGCGAAGAAGGGATGTGGACAAAGAAAAGCGGCGGGTTGGCGTGATTGGTGATTTTGATGAGAATGGAAGTGTCTGGGTATAGTAGAATGGGTTGATGAAGAAGTTGGTGTATGTAGGTAAGTAAGGTCCCGAGTCGTGGCAGCTTACTGGCCAAAGGAGCTGTGGCTCTGATGCGCGTCTTGGAGAACTGGGACTGGTTAGCTCATTATCTTCGAGATGGGAGTGATGGCTGCTTACTGTGCAGGACATTCAACTGTCCGGCGCGATCTTCGCACGCAACCTGCAGGCCAGAGCCCTCAACGAAGTCAAGGACCACGCTGTTGGGCAGCTCTTGCAGCTCGACATCGGGGATATAGGGCGTGCGGAACTCAGAGAGATGGTATCTCTTGATGCCGACACCAGTAGAAGGCCTGTCCTTGGCAGCGGTGGAAGCAGAACCAGCGACGGCGTTGAGGATCAGAAAGCCCTGGGAGTCCAAGCAAAGGCTGCGACGCTTCCAGAGCAGGTTGTCGGGGAACTGGACGTTGACATCGCCCATGAAGGCCTCGAGGGTGGGTTGCTGGAGACGGGTGACCTCGAGCGCGTCCTCCTCCTGCACGGTGGGGGAGATGGCAGTGGGAGTCATGGTCTTACTACGACCCGCATTGCTGAGCGAGGAGGACAGGCGGCGCATGAAGCGGCTGGCGCGGCTCTTCTTCTTGTCGCTGGTGGTAGACTTGCTGTCGTCGCCGGAGCCGCTGCCCTCGGTGAACATGGAAGGCGACATGGCTCCGCTGGCGAGGTTCTCCTTGCTAATGGAGGAGCGGCGGCTGCTGATAGACAGACGACGGGTGAAGCCTCCCGAGTTCTGGTGAGTGGAAGGGGGTCTCGTAGGGGACTTGGACGGAGACATGGGGGGAGGAGCACTGAGGACCTCGGGGGGCGGCGAAGTGACGGACTTGCGGCGGTCCTTGATGAAGTCCTTCATGATGCTGAGGGAGGAGCGGCGAGGGGGGTCATCCAACTCTGCGGGGTCGACGGACTGGGAGCGGCGCTTTTCCTTAGAAAGTCTCCTCTCCTGAATCGTCTCCTTGGAAACCTCAACCTTCGCCAGCTCGGGTGGGGGCATGGGAGGCTCGACAGGCTCGGCCTTCTGGTGATCGACTACCAACGGGGACTCTCTAAGCTCAAGGCGGCCGAACTCAGAAGGATCCTTAGGTGGCTCCGGGACCCTGCCTACTTGGCTGGGATCGCGGATGATCCGTGCCGTGACAGAGATAGATTCAGGTCGTCCTCTGGGCGGCTGTGCGCCGGGAACTTCGAACATTGAAAGCCTGTTGGCCATGGACCCGGACCTCCCGCGGGTTTTGGCACTTTCGGGGGAAGAATCTTTTGTGTCCTCCAGAATCGATGAAGGCGCTGGACTAGGCACTCTGAGAGAGTTTGTGCGTTCCATAACCGATGGTGATCGAGAAGGAGGCTCTCTGACGCTTCCCCTCTTGACGGAGAAGAATGCGGAAGACGGCCTCGGTGACTTTGAGTCGGTGGTCTCCACGACGCCAGGTGCGTTCGCAGAGAGCTTCTCCAAAGCCTTGATCCGCTGAGAGATGCTAGACCCAATCTTGCCAGGTTGCTTGGGAGCTAAGTTCTGATTCTGCTGCTGCGTGATCTTGTGCAGAAAAGCGGCGCCAGAAGAGATGGATCTCCTGTTCTGATCCTGTGCCGCCACATCAGCAGGCGTGAGGAGGTTGCCGCGGATGGGGTTCGAGATGGTGCGTACGACACCACGAGAGGTGGGCCTGCTGGCGGGCTGTTGTGGAGGACTGGGGAAAACTGGTGTGATGGGTGACTTTGAGACGGTTACCGGCTGGGCGTGCTCGACGGTAGCAGAGTCGAGCTCGTTCATGAGATCCTCGTCGTCGGAAATATTGCCATCATCCTTCTTTTCAGACTCGTCGAGATCAGTGCGGATGGGGTCGACGAGAGAGTGCCGCTTCTGAGACTCGGTTGACTGGACGTCATTCTCGCCATGCTCCTCTGCAGTGGCCTGGAGAGGCTCCTCAGGAACCTCTTCCGGTGAGACGATCATGGGCACCTCGGTCGCAGCAGCTCTAAGGTCTTGTGTCGAGAACTTGGATCTAGGAACCCGCAGTCCCGGGGATTGAGGCGACAGCGGCGACTTTGGTGTCTCTTCCTTTGGCGGAGAGGCGGTCTGAATCTCCTGCTTCACGTCCTCCTTGGGCGATTGCTTCGGCGAGGAAGCCTTCTCTTGCGTTGGGCTCGTGGAGAACTTGGAGACGGGCAAGGTGAGGGGAGACTTGGGCACCTCGACCTCGATCTTCTCTGGTTCGGGCTGAGTTTCAGCGTCAACCTGCTCAGATGCGGGCTGGACCTCGGAGTTTCCAGTATCTGGCGCCTCCTCGGGAAGCTGCTCCTCAACCTGGGCGACCTCTGGGGTCTGCTCAGCAACGGGCGTATCTTGTTTCTCGGGCTCGGCCGCCTCCACCTGCTCGACAGGCTTCACTTCGTTATCGGTCGGGAGTGATTGCTCAGGCTCCCTGGGTTCAGTGACATCGGTCTCGGGCTGGGTGTCTTCGATAGCGGCAGTCTCGGGTTCTTCTACCAGCTCGGGTAGGGGCTCGATTGGCTTTGGCGTCTCGTCCGCGACTGCTTCGTCGTCAACTGGCTCTGCTTGAGGCTCCTGGAGATCCTCCTCCGTCTCCTTCACCGTCTCGTCAGTAGACTCGGATAGCGATGACGCCTTGGTCGAGTGGTCAGGCTCGGAGGAAGCAATGATGGGAGAGGCAGGATGCGAGTCGCTCTGGGTGATTTCAGAAGCGACGTCGGTGTGAACGGATACGGAGGACGCGTCGACAACGATGCCGGAGTCCGCCTTGGAAACGGAGAGTCTTCTCTCTCCTTCGCCCTCGCCGCCGTCGGCCTCGGTAGCAAGGGTCTGCTCGGCTATCTCCTCGACGTGTTCAGTAGGCTCCGCCTTGTCTTCTTCAGTGACGATTTCCTCGGTCGGGGCAGAGTCGACGTCGACATCGACATTGGCAACAGGAACAGAAGTGGGTTGGATGCTGAGTTTCTTCTTCTTTTCCCGCAGTTTCATAGCCTTCATGAGACGCGCCTTTTCGGGCGTCATAGTCTGCTTGGTAGCAGCAGCGGTGGTGGTGAGGGCCGGCATGGCTGATTTAATTGAGGCGCCCGAGCTTGTAGTGGGTCGGGCTCCTGGTCCCGAGCTCGTGTGTGGTCTAACGGGTTCGTCAACCTGGGAAATGGGATCCCCGTCGGGTAGGGGTGTTGCGGTGGCGGCCAAGGAGATTTCGGTTGTTTCGTCAAGGTGGGTTGCTTCGGAAGGGTCCAGAGTACTTTCCTTGGTCTTTCCCTTTTTGGCGCCCTTGGAGAATAACTTGAAGCCGGACGGTAATTGCGAAATTGGTCCAAAAGCTGCCCCCACAGCTGCGGTGCGCGGATGGCCGGCGACGTCGAGTGAAGGCCGTGGTGCAAGCTTAACTCTGGGTTTGCCGAATGTGCTGGTGTACGAGGACGAGCTGTACAGTTCGGGCCGTGAGGATTGCGATGACATGCGCCGGCCTTCGTCGATTGATTTTGTGGGGGAGGACGGTCTGGCTCCGACAAATTCTGGCGGCTCCAGGGTCTCGGAGAACTTGCTTTCCTCGGGCAAGTTTGCCAGGTCCGTATTCAACTTCACCGGCGAATCTTCTGGGATTGGCGAATTCGGTGCCTCGGCGGTCTCTTCTCCGGGGGTTTCCGGCAGACCGTCACCGACTGATCTTCTCTTGCTAGCTCTCTGTTCTTCCTCTTCTTCCTCCGCGATTTCCATCAACCGTCTCCGTCGCAGGGAGCTTGTAGAGGATGAAGTCGAGCCAGACGCGGCATGCAAGGAGCAGGCGGCAGATAGCTTGGTGTCCTTGAGCTCCTTCGCGGTAGCAATCGAAAAGGTCGTGTTGTACGGCGCAAAACGCTCGCATACGGCGTTGAAGTGAACAGTTACACGCGCTACAAGTGGTCAGAAAACAGGCCGAGTCAGCTTCGTCTCCCTAAGAAATAGAAGGCGCCGTCCAGCAAAGCAATGCGCCGCCGTGCAGACGGTCAGAGACAAGAGGCAGAACCCACCTTGAACAAGTCGAGAGCAATCTTCGGGAAGGTACTTAATGATCACGTTCCGACGCCGGTACCTCAGAAAGCCAAACAAGGGCGAATGGTCCTCGTTCTCGTCTTCGTACTGAGCTATATTGTTCCGGATCTCCACGATGCCACTGTTCCCGCGACCCAGTAGTTCGACATCATCGCGACTCGCATACTTGAGGAGAAACCTATGTTTGGCGCAACATTTTTAGCCTACGTAAAACTACACGCGCGTGACAATGGGACGGAGGAGAGACACGGGACCACGGTTATCCACGAGAAGAGGCACCATCGGCGCGTAGCACGTTGCGCGATGCGCCAAGTCGCAGTCTCCCTACGCACAGGAACGGAGATTTGACCTGTGGTTCTGTCTATGATGGTGGGGAAGGCGAGAGGAAATACTGGAAAGGGAGGGGAGGGGATCATCATACCATCCTCCGGGTTCCGCAACGGCGGCATCGTGGGCCTCCTTGACCTTGGGGTCGTCCAGGCCATTGAGCGACATCCCTCCTTCGGTGGCCTTGCCGGCCTACGGTGATGCGCGGTGGGCTTCGGATCGGAGGGGTTCGTTCGTGGGCAGTCGGCGGTAGATTGCGCGGCCGGTGAAGGGTTTCGCGACCGGAAGTGAGGAGCTGAGGGAGCTGGGCCGGTGAACCCCAGGGGAGAGAGCGCAGCGCAACGCAGGGCGAGCTCGGGGTGTGGATTCTGGATTCTGGGCTTCGCTGCTGGGAGGAAGAACAAAAAAGTGTCGCTTAGCAAAGGCAGACTTGACCGATGGCGGTTGCGATTTTCAGGGGTAAGGCTGAGAAGGAGGGCGATTGCAGGCGCGGCAGAAGCAGCGGCAGCGGCGGCGGCAACATGTAGGACAGGCCAAGGAGCATGGGCGAGCCGTACATGGGCACAAACCTGAGCTCTGTGAAGCACAAAATGTGAAGACACACCAGAGAGGTGTTTGTGTGTTCCTGGCCTGGTCGTTTCTTTTTGGCGACGAGGGGTTGAGAAGAGAGATTTGGGCGAGCTTTTCTTCGGGGGGTAGGAGAGGGTTGCGGCCGACAGACAGAGAGCCGGTGTGGAGGCCGAATCCGACTTGGAGGGAAGGGGGGTCTGATCTTGGACCGGTCTAGCTGGAATGCCGTGCTGGGTGTGGGAGAGGCTGGTCGTGTTTGTCAATGCCGGACCTCGGGGGGTGTGGCAGCAAGAGTGCGGTTGACGCGCGGGATGGGGATGTGATGGACCTGCGTTGCGCAGATGGCACGCACGCAGGGTTGGAGCGCGTGCTGCGTGCTGCGTGTGCTGTGCTGTGCTGGACAGAGAAGAGAACGGGAGGGATAGAACGAGATATCCTCCAGATGGCTAGTGTATGTGTCTGCTGTCTATCCGCGCAGCTATGAATAGTGCTGCTAGAGAGCGGATAACACAATTGGATGTACACAGCTAGGCCCAGGCAAGATAGGTAGGAAGAGAAGAGGGAAGTGAATGGTAAATTACGGCTCCAATGACAGACAGGGCTGCGACAGAGCACTAAGGAAGCAAAGAGTAAAGAAGAAATTGGATCCGTCAGCGACTAAACTAGGCAAAAGGTACTCTGAAGGGTGAGGAGAGCCATCAAGGGCCCAAAACGAAGGGGAGAGAAGAAGAATAAAGAAGGACGGGATGGTGAGGTAAGGTACGTCAATGTAGTAATGTCAAGGGGGCGTTGTCCAACGCAGACAGGATGAGACGAGGGAATGAGGTGGCTGCTGCTGTACCTCAAGACGCAGAGCAGAGCAGAGTTGGGCCGCGGGAGGAAAAGCGAGAGGGAAAAAAAAGGAAGAGAGACGGGGAAAAAGAGCTGCCAACGGACACAGGTTGGGATAGCTGAGCTGCTGGTCCAACAAGGCAAGGTAGCAACGAGCACAGTTAGCGATTAAGGATTAGTGGTAAGTGACACTGAGGGAGACGAAAAGACGGCAAAATGTCACTCTCCAATTTCATGTCCGCCCATCAACACCCACCTCGCCGTGTTGGCCCTCGGCGGGTGGTCCTCGTCCTCTTGCTGCCCGCTCCCCCCTGGGTCTTCTCCCTTTCGGGGGTTAGGGAGAGCAATTCAAGGGTGGCGCCCCCGGAGGCGAGGCCAGTGGAGGGTCGCTATTGGCTTGTAATCATTCCTGAGCTGGTCAACCGTCCTCCGCCGGGGGCCGTAGTGGATGGTGGACGGTGCTTTCCACCTGCAAGTGCCTGCCTACCCTACCTTACTGCGCTGCACCTCACCGGAGGACGGACCATCATCCCATAGGTACCTAAGGTACGGTAAAAAAAGAGCACGGGGCACCTTCCATGGGGCCAGACTCCGGTGCACTACTTCAGTCTTCTTCTCCTAAGAACATCCAATTCCATGTTGAACCGGCCATTCAGAGATGCAAGGTCGAAAAGACCACGACCGATGGACGAAGCCGTTTCTCCTTAGCTCCAGCAGCATTCTCCCCTCCTGCATGCCACCCGTCTGCCCCCTTTCCCGTTGGCAACGCCACCGTTCCCGCTAACGAAAAGGCTTGCGAGACGCTACCATGCCTCAAAGGGCACATTCCACGACGCCATTTGTCAGTGGAATCCCATCTTCGAGAGGCCACGAGAGTCAGGGAGCAAAAACCAACACAACTCGGTGACGGGTTGGCGGGCACAACCTGGCAAGACGATCCAGGGGGACGGGAAAGCTTGAAACGTCCCAATCCTGCACGCGCCGGAGTCCCGGCCTGCCTGCCTGGCTTGTCCACCTTTCAATGGGTAAAAAGACAATAATAACGTCGCCGTCTATATTAAAACAAGTGCTTAATGAAACTGCGTTCGACGCATCCTCCCACCAACATGCGACGAATGGGTTTCTGCTGCCGTCATCCAGCCCGGGTCTTGCTAGAACCAGAAGCCTAATCGACGATTCGACTTTGAATTGCATTGATGAACATTCATCGCCAGGTGCATGACTCTGTCCCTCTCTCCTCCCCTCCTCGTTGGACGCGCGCAGGAGATTGTTGGTCGTTTACACGCATTACTTAAGATTGAACTTCCCCAAGGAAAATCGCAGTGGAAGCCCAGAACTCACGTCAGAAATAGCACCCCGCAGGACATCACAAAAATAGGGGATTGGCAAAGTTCATCCCAGCGGGCTGATCTCCGTGTCGCTCCCGTTGCATGGGAACCCGGGAACTATTGACCCTTGAACTTTTTTTTTTCTTTTTGCCAGAAACTCTGAGTTTGCCTGACACTGACAGCAGGGTGGTGGTTGTCATCGTCGTCATGAACGAATACCACCCTGCCGGTTCCGTCTGTGGAGGGGGACGGTTTTTGACAGGAAAGCCACCACCAACCAACCAACCATCCGCCACCTAACTAAACTCTTGTCATCATCCTCATGCCCAAGAGCCACACGAGGCGTCACGTCAGTTCATGATGTAGCGTCCTCACTCATCATCATCAAAATGACCGCACAACGCCAGAAAAAAAAAACCTGAACACTTTCTGCCCGCAATCAATGTTTCCCTTCCTCCCCTCACACCACCCTCCCCCTTCCCCCCTCCCCGACGCTTTGACCCCTCATCTGTCGGCCGTCTCCTCTTTCATACCAACACGAATGATATCCAGGCAAAGGCCGTTCTGAACTCCGCCAAACAAATCAAAAAGACGAAAATGCCACGCTTCGTAAAATACACTATCCATAACCCGCACGTGCTCCGTGTCCACCGATCTCCCTAGCCCAGATTGCCCTTCCGAAGTTATTTATTCAAACCCAATACTAGCCGTTTCCCCACAGCCCAGAAACCGGTAGACGGACATCGCGTGTCTCGAACAATGTCTTGGATCTGATGTTTGCTGCAGTGCAATCCCCCCCTTATCATATACAGATCGGCATCACAGTATGCCTTGTACGGTCGCCTGTCCATCACTGAAGCCTGTTTTTCGACCGCAGAGCAAGCAAAATTGTGTTTGTATTAAACGGTCTGAGCAGAGGTGACCTATCCATCCCAAAGGTGTTTCCACAAAGAAAAGCTCAGATAAAGTGTTCTGCAGCTTGCATGCATTGCATACAAAAACCCACTAAATCGGTCCTTCGCTTGTTCCCTTCGTGCAGCTTGCAGTAGCCGCATCAGCAAGCTCAACCTCCAAAAAGATTTGGCTGTTCGGATTCCTTCTCTCCACGCAAAGGACGAAGAGGGGACCAAAGGGAAAAAAAAGGAGGCCCAAGCACACCTCCATCTCCAGGAAGCCCAAGAAGCTTGCCGCCACCAACATTTCCAGATGGTAGAAACAAGCAACACACACAGGAAACAAGGAACATAACATGTCACCACCACACACACCACAGGTCCCATCATAAAACCTAGCGCGGCTTATCCGCAGCATATTACGTGCATAATCAGAAACCCCCGAAAACCCCTACGAGCAGGCATGCGGCAAGTAGGCGGAAAGAAAGAGAGAGAGGCAGAGAGAGGTTCATCTAAATTCTTCAACGGGTGGGGCGCCGGCGTGCCCCATCAAATCAATCAAAATCGACAAGAACCCACACCGGGAAAGCGGGATTATCTAGAACACTCCCAGTATCACCAGGTGTGACACCCACATCGACGGCGGAAACGGTCTTTGAATGTTTCGCAAGATTGGCCTGCGAATCCGAGGACGTAGCACGCCGAGCCGGGGAAGACTCGAAGAGACGTGAGGAAGAGAAATAGGGAGAGAAACTCGAGAGATAGATAGGGGGCGGGGAGGGGCCCGGACCCGCGCTAATGTGAGCTTCCCTCCTCCGGTCGATGGGGTCCGTCCAGTCCGGCTCTCGGTAGCCAACGGGATACGTAAGCCCTGGGCTCTCTGTCCGAGATTGCATCCTCGAGCTTGGGCCTGGCTAAGCGCTGTTCGCAACTTTGTGCTTCGGACGTTTCTGGCATACCACCTTCGGCTTCGCGGCCGAAAGTGAGGTGGACCTGGATACGAATGTATGATGTTGGTGTTGGTGTTGAGCCTCAACACAAGTGTCAAACGGATGACACAAATTCAAGACCGAAATTCAACATGGTAATTGAGCGGATTAGGGTCGGATTTTTTTCTTTTCTCAGGCCTCTACGCAGGTGATATATGTTTTGCCCATCAGGTCCATCCACTCTCCAACACACCGTTTTCATCAGAACAAAAAAGGGGGAATAAGTCAGGTATAGGTGCGTACAGGAACCCCCCGGGTAGAGGGAGTTCGATCGAGGGGAGCCCAGTTCATCAACCACCGAAAATTTGAACGCCGTTCCATGCTGTCGTTAGGTATCGAGCCACAATCAAGGGATGAGTTGAGAGATGTCAACGAATGGTTTTCAGTGAAGGCCAGCCGCAGCGGCGCCCGGGGGAGGGGCGTCGAGGTCGACGCCCTGCACCACCGCTCTCTGCTGCCCGCTGTTGCGGTAGAGGTTGCCAAAGTACTTGAGAGCAACCTCGCTCTCCTGGCGCACCTTGAGCGTCTCTTCGCGGCGCTGGCCGAGGTCCTTGACGGACTGCTCGAGACTGACGCGGAGGTTGTCGGCGGGGTAGCGCAAGACCTTGCGGACCGAGGATGAAATACGGTTGGAGTTGCTGTGAACGTAGTCCACGGCCTCCAGCTGAGCAGCGATTTTGGTCGCAAGACGATGGGGCAGGGAGTTGGGAATTTGGTTGAGGATGTAGTACGCGGCGGCGAAGGCTATTATTAGGTTTGTTAGCCGTCCGTCTGTGGATGTTCAAATATATTGTCAACTTACCAGCTGCGATGATGCCCGGGATGATGAGCTTTCGCAAGTTGTCGTTGCCGAGGATCTTCGCCGCGCTCAAGGCGTGGTCCAACCATCCGTTGCCGCCAATCATGCGAGGAACCAACGCTCCTGCAATAGTGAGGGCCATGCCAGTACCTGCGACCTTCTCCTGCTTCTGAATGATGGTGTTCCAGTCGACAAAGTCCAACAGCTCTGTCGGTACATCGACCTGGCGAGCCATAGAGTCTCTCTTCCGCTTGAACATGACGTCGGGGCGGAAGACCAGGTTTTGGTAGTCATCGCCCAGATGCATGATACCGAGCTGCTTGATAGCATTGACGCCGCCGACAGTCTTGGCCTTGGCGTGCTCTTCGCAGTGGGCGACAGCCTCCTGGATGTAGGACATCATGGCATCCTTAAGTTCTTCGGCGTAGTCGAAGGCGCTGAACAGGCCCCGGTACGGAACACCGTGGTTGTTGTCTCCAGAATGTTCAATAGCCGAATTGAGCGTCAACCTCGTGTAGTCGTAGACGGCCTTGCATGTGTCCTCGGTGATTTTCTCGATCTGGTCGCCAACCTGGGCCTTTGCCTTCCTGCTGGACTCCAGCTGAGGCTCGAGCTCTCTGAGTTCGTTGGTGACACGATCCAGCTCAGACTGGGCGACCTCGGTATTGACGTTGGCCAGCACATTGACGTCGTTCAAAATGTTCAGCAAGTACGTCTTCGCAGGTGCCAGCTTGGACCTGGCACGCTTCTCCAGAACGAACCTACGAAGTGACTGTTCCAAATTCTCAAAGTCACGGATCTTGTCGAGGTCCTTGCCCTTGCCCTTGGGGTCGTCGCCGGGGTCATCACCGCCCCCGCCCCCGCCTCCACTCCCGGAGGGACCAGCTGTAGGCACAGCGTTACTGGACACAAAGTGAACCAGTTCCGAAGACTCCTTGTGTGTCCTCGGGCTGAGTCCGTGGACCTGGTCCAGAATCATCTTCTGGCACCTGTTCTTGTCTCTGATATTGTCGTAACCGTTCACCACAATGAAGAGATACGCCTTCTCTGCGGCGGCGGCCCAGATGAACTCCTTGGCAGTCATTGTGAAGTGGTTTGCCGCAGAAACCACAAACACAACGACGTCAATCTCCTCCTGCCGGGCAAAAACAGCGGTTGTCTTGGTCGTGTCCGAGTTCAGTCCAGGAGCGTCGATCAAAGCAATATCCACCACGCCATTGTTGAGCAGCGACTCGTCAATAGTCCGCACATCCTTGACATAGACCTTGCACTGAGTATACTTGTCGTTCTCGATGACAATGTCCTCCAGCTGTGACAACTTGTAGACGTCGTATGAGCTCTCGTCGTGTCGGTCGTACGTCGCATCCTTGTGAACTGCATGAACCTCCTCGAGACCGCCGTTCTCCCTAGCGTCCAATACCTCGCAAAAAATGGCTGTGCACGGCTGCTGGTCCTCGGGCAAAATCTTCCTCCGCAGAAGGGCGTTGCAAAATGTTGACTTTCCAGCGTTGAGGTCTCCCGTGACCAGGACCTTGCTTGACGTATCTTCGATTCGTTCGCGTAAGTTGAGGAGGTGTCGAATGCTCGAGCTAATCTTGCCGTCCAAGAGCGAGGCAATGGAGCCCTTCTCCAGAGAGTGCACAAGCTCCGCTTGGTGAAGAGACCCCAGCTTCAGATCCAGCTTCAAAATCGAGAAATCCTGGGCGATCTGCGGTGTAACGAGGCGGGGTTCCTCCGCGGGCCGCCTGTCCTGTGCCCGGCTCGATTCAGCGCTTTCGACCGAGGTCAGAGATCGTCGGATTGAGGGAGGCGACGTCGGTGAGGTAGGAACCGAGGAAGCAGATCCATGGACGTCGCCGGCAGTCGAGAATGCGTGGCCCATGGCTGGCCGGGAAGACTTCTCCGCCCGGGTGACAGAGGGGTAGTGTGCGGGCCATGAGACGTTCATCTCTTGCAGCTCCTTCAACAGTTCGATGACCTTGTTGATCGAGCGGCCGAGTGTCACCCGGTGGGCGTTATACCACAGCTGGTGAATGGCACCGGCCTGGGAACGGCGGTCAGCGTCAGAGAGGTGACCATTGGCGGCAGTTGGGATATGACGGTCCGCGGCGGAGAGAGCCTCGCCATTAGCGATGCTGCCTCCATAGCCGGAATCGTTGTCGAGGAGGTTCTGGAGTTGGGCGGCGTGGACAGAAGTGGAGCCAGAGCCTACAGTCATGTAGTGATGTCTGCCAGATGACGGATGCTGCGGCGTGCTGTCGGAATCGTCTCTGTCGACCTCTTGGTCCATCGGGGCCTTGCCCTTCTTCGAGAAATAATCTTGGCTCATTTTCGGTCGCTTGAGGGTGGTAAGAGCATTGTCGAGGGCGTGGTGTATGTGAGGGGTGAAAAGGGTCGAGTATGTGTGGAAAGTGGCGGTGGAAGTTTTACCACCCGCGAATTGTTTTTAGGGAAGCTCGTCACCAACGAAGAATTCCCAGCGCATGATTTTGGGCGGAGCGGCAAATTTCCTCCACCCCGTTGGTCGCGGCGCACCACCCATTGGCTCGAGTTCTGGTTCCGTCCTGTCACGTCCAGTCCAGTTGAGCCACCCGGGAAAATACCGCGGCCGAAAAAAGCCTTATCTAATCAACGGGCTCGCCAGAACGCGGGCACCTGTGTGGCGCCCTTGGACTGGCTGGGCGCCTGTCACAGCGTAATCGCCCATGTTTCTTGGAATCCCTGGAAGGCTGGCACATGGGCTCGCCTACGTTGCGCCGTGCCAAGCTCTTGTACGTACCTACCTGACCTGCCTCTGACTTGACCTCGTTCCGTTGCCCGTTACGTGAGTGCCTGCCAGGCAACCTGAATCTCTCTATCAACTTTTCCGACGACAACCCCCAAACGAAACAAGCGACCGATCCATCGTCTGTCGGATTGCTGCGTAGGTGCACCGTCGACACAATTACTCTTCGTCTGGCTGAAACGGTCCCCAACCTCCACCATGAACGTAAGTCGTGTGCCTCTTCCCCGCCACGGCCCAGGTGCTAATCTCGCGACAACAGATTCTGGAGTACATGTTCGGTAAGCGCATGACGCCCGCGGAGCGTCTGCGCAAGAACCAACGCATGCTGGACAAGGCTATCCGCGAGCTGGACCAGATCAGAGTCAAGCTTGAGAAGCAAGAAAAGCAGTTGATCACCCAGATCAAGCAAAGCGCTCAGAAGGGACAGATGGGTGCTTGCAAGATCCAGGCGAAGGATCTTGTCCGTACAAGGAGGTCGGTTAAGCATCAACTTGGCAATTAACTATAGTGCTGATGGATGCCATCATCAGGTACATCGAGAAGTTCTACGGAATGCGCAGCCAGCTGCAAAAGATCTCGCTTAGGCTGCAGGTACGACACCACAGATGGGCTTCCCAGGACGATTGACTGACTGTAAACTTGCGACAGACCTATCGCACCAACGAGCAGATGATGCAAGCCATGAAGGGCGCAACCGTGGCCCTGGGTAGCATGAACCGATCGATGAACCTCCCCGCCCTCCAGCGCATCGCCATGGAATTCGAGCGCGAGAACGACATTATGGACCAAAGACAGGAGATGATGGACGACGCCATTGATGATGCCATGGACGTCGGCGCCGAGGAGGAGGGCGAGGAGGTTGTGGAGCAAGTTCTGGAGGAGATTGGGGTTGACTTGACATCAGCGGTAAGCATGCGTGCCGACTTCGGGACGGACTACGGTAGGCTAACAACGGCCCTTGCAGCTCGGCGAAACACCGTCCGGGATGCAAACCGCGGCGGTACCGGAGAGCAGGATTGCTCAAGCAGTCGGCGGAGGAGGTGGAGGTGCGGATCCCGGCGACGACGACCTCCAGGCCCGTCTCGACAGTCTCAGACGGTAGCCATAGTAACGCTCAAGGAAGCGGTCACGATATTTTGCGGACAGCAACGACGGATGATGAGGGATCCTGGGCAGCTAGCTTGTTTTGTCACATACGGTACGGAGTCCCTAGGATAAGGGGAGGCGCACTTATTTTTCTTTTCCATTAAGCGGCGTCTCTTTTTCCATGCAGCAACCATGCAATTGTGTCGGTGGGCATGCTCTGCGCTGGCATTCGGCAGGTTGCATCGGAACATTGCGTCATTTGTCCACAGCAATTCAGGTGCCCCGCCAAGATGACTGCGTTTCCCACGAATACCTGCCATCGGGGCGAGTAAACCGAGCTGCTGTTTTGGGGGTTAGACCAAAGCATGCAGTTCTGCCTGGGTGGACATGCGTTGCCACCGCACTACCTACTATTTTGAAGTAGATTCGCCATAATTGAAGATACTTTGTCAACGTGCCTCCTCTGCGTGATGTGACACTTGGGCCATCAACGCTGAGAAGTTTATGCCGGAGACCTTGAAATCACCCGATGGCAGCTGGATGCCACGACAATAAACAAATCTCAAGTGGACACCAAGCCGGAAGGCCCAGGCACACATGATAGACACATAACAGACACGATTTGCAGAATGCCATGTCGGGAGGATTCCCCCGAGTCAGCATGACACTGTCGCTTTCGCAAATGTGGGCCTGGCTTCTTTTGTCGGATCTCTCAGCCCAGCCAAACCCAGCGAACCGGACCCCAACTTGGACCCCGAATTCTCGGATACGCTGTTTGCTGGCGCCCGTGAGGGTAAAATGGCAAAAATATCAATAACAGGGCAAGGTAGGGTAGGGTACCTGCCTTACGTTCCTGAACCTTCCCCGCTCCTGTCCAGGGTTCGAAGCTGAGCTGTCATGCCAACACGCCGTGGGAGCTGAGTAAAGACGTCCAGCAGACGACGCGAGAAGCGATGTGCTGAAGAGCATATGCGGTGTCATGGGAATAGCCTCCCCTGCATCTGTCCCTTGCCTTAGTAACCGAAGCTGTGGGCGACTGTTGGGAAAAGTTGCTAATTTAGTTTTCCTTTGACCAAAAACTCAACACTGCTCCGTTAGCCTAGAGGCATCGAAGGCCCAAGCTGCTTGGCAACCCAATCTAAGCTTCACGAGAGGGGCCTCATCGCGGCCTTAGCAGCTGCGGATGGCAGCGACGGGTTCGTGGGAGCAGGCAAGGAAATCCGGTTCGGCGTAGGAAGGTGCTTTGAGTCTCTTACACGGCATGATCCTGACTGACGGGCGGTGCCAGAAGGGGAAAGCGAGTTGGAGGTGTTCTTGAACGGTTCATGCAATGTGAGAAACCCATCCATGCGTTCGCCGTAGGATAGGTTCGCCGTCTTTTCATACTCAAGCTCTTTGGTGGGTTCATGATGGGCAACAACAAAAGGAAGCGTTGAGTAGTGGCCGGTAGCCTCCATCGTGAGAAAGAAAGAGATCGGGCCCGGGACTCTGGGGCTGGTGATCGGCATAGGAAAGGCCCAGTTCGACTAGCAGGTTTGCAGCATTGGGTCTCAGAGTGAGGTCACTCGGCCATCTCGCGCTTCCCTTCCAGACCCGTCAGGGCAGGTCCAGTCAGTCCACGGGTCTTTGACTGGTTTACCTCAGCAAAAAGAAGGAAAGGCGAGAGGGCAGAAGAAAGGGCGGACGGGCTACCTTGGTTTGGTTTCTCTTAATCCATCTCATCCCATCCATTCCCCCTCCAAGGTTCCCTTCCTCGTCCCGGGAATTCCAAACCGCGTACCGGACATCAGACACTCCACGACAGTTTAAACGCCCCCGTGTGCCCGTACGTTTCTTGGCCGAGATTCAGATACCGCCCGCCTAAGCCCCTTCGTTTGGGTCGAATCCACGACAGAGCGTAAAGGTATCTCAGCAGCGCATTGCAGAAACACCTTTGACCCCGACGACGACCCAGCAGTCAGTCCAGCAATCCAAGTAACTAGTCGCAGGGATTGGAAGGGCCCCTCCCCGTAACAGAGTCAAGGTAAGCGCCGCTAATAAAGCGACCCTGCGAATCGTGGTTCCCGCCTTTCGCTTTCTCAGGTGGACGTCCACACCTGCGTAAGGTAAGGTACCTAGGTATTCGTACCTTACCCGGTCCACGTCGTTCTTCCTTGCCCTTTCCCCTCCAACCAAACATCCCCCTCCCCCTCCTCTGCCACTGCTGCTGCCCACTGCGGAGAGCCACAGCGTAACGCAGCGCCCGCCCAGTCCAGCCCAGCCCAGCGCCGCAACATTCGCATCCGCATCTGCTGCCTCACCACAACCTTGTCTCCGAACTTCCCTTCACCTCATCTCACTTCAAATCTGACCAACCCGCTCTTCTCCCAGACGACATCGCAGCCTCTGCCATCCCGCTGGCAAACTGCGCCTCCAGATCTCCCCCGAGCCGTCTCTTTCTCGTTCTTCTCCCACTTACCAACGACGCCCTCCCGCTCTTCCGTCTCGGTGGGTACGTCACTTTTGTGAGTACTGGTGCTTCCCATCTTGATCCTCCCCCCCCTTCCGAATATCAATCAGCCTACGTCACCTATCAACCCTGGAGCACCATCTATACACAGAGACACCACGCTCCTGACATTGGCATTCTGCATGCTCCCGCCTCTCTATCTCGCATCATCCTTTTGCGCGCACGCTTCAAGCCTCTCGCACCCCTACCCCATCTCCTGTCTTGATATCCCACTCCGTTGCGGCCACCAGCCGGCGCTTATGTGGCGATATCGCTTTGCTGCTCAAAGATCTAGCTTGTCTACATTGCCTTTCCCTTGCTTCTCCTACCCGACGCTTCGTCTGCATCTAGCTCGGACCCGACTTACTTCCTAGCTCCCGGTCGGCCTCGGACCACTTTGCCCCTCCATGAATCCGACGAACATTGCTTGCTCACAACTCTAAAGCTAACACCGCCTGTCCCTCTCGCAGAAATCCTGGCCTCGCGACGCTTTTCCCGGCCACAGTATACATCGACGACGAACATACAAACTCCCTGCGATCCTATCGTACTCAACTGATCGCGCGCCCGGGACGGTACCCTTGAATCCTTTTCAGGCCTTTTAAACTGGCAGGAAGCAAGCGTCGCAGCCTCTCCAACCAGGGGAGTGGTCTGCTGACTAGAATGTTCGGCGGCGGCTCAAGTTCAGCGCCCAAGGCGGAGAGCGACTCCAAGGAAGATCGCAAGTCGCCCTCGCCCGATTCCGAGAAAGGTCAGCCCAAGGCTACCGACCAGGTCGTCAGCGGAGACAAGAGGAGTGGAAATAGCAGTCCCCCGGGACGCCAGACCGATGGAGCCGCCGATAAGAAACGTCGGGCTAGCGGCGTCTCGAGCAAGGCTGCCGGCCTGCTGGCTCACGCCAAGAACACGTTGAACTTCTCTCAGGTTGGCCGATCCAACTCGGATGTGAGCGCGCAGACTCCTCTGCAGAAGCTGGGCAAGCAGGACCCCGCACTCGTCGTGCCCCAGGGTCAGCACAACAACTCGGCCGGAGAGTCTATTCCCGGACCGCGCTCCACCTTCCGTGTCGGCGTCTGGGAAGATAGGAACAAGAAGTGCCGCCGGACGATGGAGGATACCCACGCTTTCCTGTACAACTTCCTGTACACCCCGGCTCCTGTCCTCGACAGTAAAAAGAGTGATGCTGCCGATGACAAGGATGCTTCTCAGGACATGGTCGAGACTGACAACGGATACTTTGCCATCTTTGATGGTCACGCGGGAACTTTTGCGGCAGACTGGTGTGGAAAGAAGTTGCACATCATTTTGGAGGACACCATCCGGAAGAACCCCAACGGCCCCATCCCAGAGCTACTTGACCAAACCTTCACTTCAGTCGATGCGCAGTTGGAAAAGCTCCCTCTTAAGAACAGTGGATGCACCGCTGCTGTCGCTGTGTTGCGTTGGGAGGACAGAGTACCAAGTGACCGATCTGCGACTGGTTCTCAGGCCATTGCGCCGGCCACCGCAGCGGCCACCAAAGCTGTCAAGTCTAACTCGGAGGAGCCCACCGGCGACAAGGCCGCCTCTGCCAACAGCCCGGAGGCTGCGCACGCCAAGTTGAAGAGCTCGGCTAGCCGCCAGCGCGTCCTCTACACGGCCAACGTTGGAGACGCGCGCATCATTCTCTGCCGCTCTGGCAAAGCCTTGCGTTTGTCATACGACCACAAGGGTAGTGATGAGAATGAGGGTAAACGTATAGCTAACGCCGGTGGTCTGATACTCAATAACCGCGTGAATGGCGTGCTGGCTGTCACAAGAGCCCTTGGCGATACCTATATGAAGGATCTTGTCACTGGGCACCCGTACACAACCGAGACCGTCATTCAACCTGAGAGTGACGAGTTCATCATTATAGCATGTGATGGAGTAAGTTCCTCCCCGATGCCTGGCCTTTTGGGCATTACTGACGCACTGACAGCTTTGGGATGTGTGCTCTGACCAAGAAGCGGTTGATCTCGTTCGCAATATAGAGGACCCGGTTGAGGCTTCGAAGCTTCTGGTCGACCATGCGTTGAATCGTTTTAGTACCGATAATTTGTCTTGTATGATTGTACGTTTGGACAAGGCTGCGCTTTTAGAGAGCCAAAACGACAAGGAAAGCTCCATTGGGGTGGAGCGACCTCCCACGACTGCGGCCAAGGTCAGCGAGGCCGAGAAGATCGTTTCGGAGACGAAGAAAAAGATTGCCGACGGAGGAACGCCTGCTATTGGTGTGTCGGCGAGCAACAGTGGACGCGGACATGACCCGGCGTCTATTGACAATGGGGACTTTAAGCCCACGACGTTAGATGGGACGCTTGAAGAAGAACCCGGACCCATTGAAGAAAAAGCCGAGTCTCCGGAGATCGCCCGCGATGCTCCCCCCGCACCTTTACCTACGGAGGTGGAGCAGACTGACACGGCCGCAAAGGCGAAGGCCTAGGTACGGTGAAGCAGTTGATAGTAAGCTTGACTACTTCAACTGCCTCGAAAGGAGCGACTTGCGAATGTGGCGATGGCTCATACACGGGGCGGCATTGCAAGATGTCTGAAGGCAGAGGTTATCGGGAGTTCAGAATCAGGGGTTAGCAAGCATAAGGCAATGAGCCGGCCCGATGGGGAAGGGTGCTTATTGTAGGTTATCTGTACATCTAGCTATCAAATGGCTTTTACCTGCGATGTCGGTGCTCGTCATGAGTCCTCCCTGTGTCAGTTGCACTGGTGTCTCTGATTGTCAGCCTAGGAATACAAATACCCTAGCCTTTGGATTTGACAAGTGTTGTCAGAGCTGCCATATCATGTCCAACGGAACCGAGCCGTCCCTGTGATGACATAACGTAATTGTGTATTCAAGAAGCAACCAGCAAGATCACTCGAGAGATCAGTGGGCCCCCATGATCCATTATATACATCAGAGAGAAGGACGTCAATGTGTCGTCACCAGAGTCTCTTTTGACGCCGAAAGACAAGCTGGCGTCCTGGAAGCAAATCGCGCGGCAGTTGGGGGATAGCTTGCCAGTACCTGCATAGAGTTTCACCAGCCCCGTAATCAGCTCGAGTGAAGAGATGAAGGGCAGAAATGAGTCTTTTTTGGAGCAATGGTGGTCATCATCTTGTCAATATCCCAAGTCCGATGTGTCCTTGCCCAAATCTCCGAGACGGTGATTCAATTTGGGACGAGCTAGAGACGTCAAGCAAGTTCAGATCTGTAACGACTTGTCGGGACTAAGAGAACTGGAAGGTAAAGGTAAAGGTAAAGTCAGCATCCAAAGCTCGGATCTCTTTTGGACGGTGAACGTGACCGGCTGCGCCCAGTGGTCAACGTGACCTCGAGCTGCCGCAGGTGGCGGCGCGGGATGAGCAGCCGGGGAAGCTTGGGCGGGCGGACAACACAGCAAAAGCTCACACTGGTGCGATGCAGGGATGGAGGCCAGAGCACCCGGAGCATCCAAAGCGAACGGAAGGATGGGCGCAACTCGAAGGGATTGGGGGCTTTGAGTTTCTCAGGTGCTTCAAGAGGACGGAATTTATGTTGGGAGTGCAGGTGATTCGTAATTGTACATCCAGCAACTGGTAGGAGGAGGTATGCCATATGCATGTACTGATTGCCGGTTGGTCCGGGCTCCCCTGGGCTTCTCCAAATCCCCAGGATTTCTCTCCAGATTTGCTACTCCAGGTTCTCCGATCTGAGGCGGGGCGGGCGGCGGGTGGCAGAGCAAGTTTGCTTTGTTACCGGACCTTGCCTTTGCTCTGCGCATTGCAAATGATTCAGGTGACCTCACCTTTGCCATACCTTACACCGAGGGGGCCGAGACGAGAGGGACTGGAGTCTGGAACCCGACCTACCTCTTTGGCGCGGCGCCGGGCGGCGTGCTACGGTGCTGCTGGGGTTGGCCCTTGAGGCGGGGGGAATGGGTGCCGGCCAGGCAAGATCGGGAAGGCAGGAATACGATGCCGTACATAAGGGCCCAGGTACTTTGGGAAACCTTTTACATAACGCATCGTCTAGACGGTAAGCCATTATGTATTGAATTGGACGTAAGAGGCTGTTGCGTGTCTCGTGTGTTCCCCAGTTGCTGTAGCCAATTCATCATCAACCACGGGGCTTTCAGCCAAGCCGTTTGTGTCTGCCGGTGCGAACTTCTCTTCCTACATCTCAATTGCATCGTGATCTGGTCGATTGCGCCTTTGACTCCTCCTGTGGCCGTCTGCCCGTTTATTGTTACACCATTTCTGCCATTTATTGTCAATCTTTGAATCGGGCTTCCTCGGCGTCCACCAATCAGAGCACAGCAAACAGTACTTATCCCGTCTTCGTCGACGACGGCCGTTATCTTTGCGATACCGTGTTGTCTTACCCCGAATCAACGCCCAGGCAATAAGTCGCCCAGGGAGTCAGCAGCAAGCCGAGCAAACATCCTTGGGGATTCTTCGAGGGGCTCTGAAGTCCAACAAACCCTCAATCATCACCCTCGCTCTCGTTGCCGGGTCTTGTACCAGCAGTGCGTGAGGTGCAGCGCACGAGTACCCATACGCCCCGTGTTTGGGAAACCGTCCCCGCGAATACCAGACGAGGGATCGCAGCTTACCACCTCTCGGTGTCGAGAGTCTGTGGTGTCCCCGTCTCCCGTCGGTGTCGGTGTTTAAGGCAGAGAGAGAGTCTGACGGTACGTACCAGCCACATTATCAGGCAAGGTAGGTTAGCAATCAACGCCGAGAATTCCACCTGCCCAGCTTATTTTAGCTGGGAGGAGAGCTTCAAGGTACCTTCTCTTCCAGTAAGGATACCGGGCCTGCAAAGTACC
The DNA here is from genome assembly GCA_027406005.1 of Colletotrichum horii. NCBI lineage: Eukaryota > Fungi > Ascomycota > Sordariomycetes > Glomerellales > Glomerellaceae > Colletotrichum > Colletotrichum horii. Next base: position 651,354 of record JANVYB010000001.1, on the reverse strand, counting down.
TTACATCTGTACGTACCTTCCACGATGCCAACCCCGCACCCACTCCCAGAGAGCTAAGGCAAAGCACCAGTCACAGACCGACGTTGAGGTCGCAGAGGTCCCACCTCCCAGCCAAAGGTGGCCGACAAAACCCAGGGCCCGCCGTTTTTTTGCGGCTTCCCACCCCAAGCCGCTTCAGTGTTTATTCCCCCCTCCATAATCCCGTTGCAAACCGACCGAGTCAATCCTCACGCAGACAATCCAGTCGTGCCATCGACCCACGATTGCAGCACCGCTGTTCGGCCCATCATGGCCCAATACCCTGCCCAGACAGCATCCAGCCTGAGCCCGACTGTCTCTTCTGCTCCTTCAACAAAGCCCGCCGCTGCCCCATCCGCCCCGACAGCAGCCGCTGCCTCCCAGCCTGCTGCACCCCAACACAAACGCGTTTACCAAGCCTGTATCCCGTGTCGCCGGAGAAAGGTCCGTTGCGATTTGGGAAGCGTCGACAACCCCCACGATCCGCCCTGCGTGCGATGCCGACGCGAGAGCAAAGAATGCTACTTCAGCGCGACCCGACGAAAGCGTAAGACGGAAGATGGTATCGACGAACCTGACGACGTTGACGAATACACCATCCGCAATGGCCGTAAGCGTCTCCACGTCGAAGACAGCCCCCCGGTCGCCATCGACCGCCGACTCTACAGCGAAGTTCCCTTGACCCCCGGCGGTTCCATCGGCCGAAACCAACCCCTCCGTCGACCGACCGACCCCGGTATCCCCTCCGGCTCGCGCGGCGCCGTCACCCCGAGCACCGTCAGCCAGGCCGACAGTACGCGCCGCGCAGAGTTTGGCACTTTCGAGGACGAGCCCAATGCCCATCTCGAGAACGCGGAGGCCCAAGACCTCATGCGCCCCGGCGTATACGGACCCCACGATGCATTGGACCTGCTGTACAAGGCGGCCACGGATAGGTTAGTCCAGCTCCGCCAGTCCCAAGACGCGGCTGCTTACCCTCTCCCGGCTCACAGCCCCGTGACGAACCACAAGCGCCACGAGAGTGTCGCGTCTATACCGGCCCTGCCTCCGCAGCCCATGATTGTGACCCCGGGCGCAACCATGAAGCCTGCGACCGCCGGCCGTCCCTCGGTGTCGACCAAGCCGGAGCCACCAATCATCGATCCTGAGCTGACGAAGCGGGACCTCTCTGGGGAACCTGGATATCAAGATGCCATCAAGGCTTGGGGAAGGTTCAGGTTCGTCAGGGCTGGCTGGTTCTCTGCGCAGGAGGCCATTGACTACATCGACTAGTAAGTCCCCAAGTTACCTGAGATGCGACACGGTACTGACCACAGCAGCTATTACGAATATCTTTCCCCGCTGACACCCATCTCGCCGCCGACCTTCCGAAACCCTGCGTCGCATCTTACTCTTCTTACGGAGGAGCCGATTCTCACAATCACCCTGCTTACCATTTCGTCTAGATATCGAAAGATCCCGGGTACTGGTGGACATTGCCGGTCTCATGCGATCCATGAACAGCTGTGGACCTATCTGCGAGGGATGATTGAGAGGTGTCTTTGGGGCCAGGAGGCTTTCGGTGGTGGATTTACAGCGGCAATGGCTGGAGCTTCATCCGTCATAGAAGATCAAACCAGCAGCACGGCACCTTGGCGCGGAATGAGGAAGGGAAGTCTACGGACGCTGGGAACTGTCGAGTCTCTCATGATCTTGACGGAGTGGCACCCCCGCGCGCTCCACTTCCCCCCTGCCGAGGCCATCGACGAGCTCATGCTCCCATCATATGAGGGTAGTGATTTGATCAGCACCGATGAGAACGGAAACCAGCGACCTTCGGCCAACATTGGCGGCCGGAGACTTGACAGCTGGCTTGAACCTGCGTGGAGGAGTGACAGAATGTGCTGGATGCTTCTCAGCACCGCTATGGGCCTCGCATATGAGCTCGGAGTATTTGACGACATTGATGAGCTGCTTCGTGACGGCGCAATCACCCGCCCTGAATATGAGGAGGAAACCTACAGGCAGCGCGCAAACCGCATTAAGCGGCTGCTGCTAATCTACTTGACCCAATTGGCTGGCCGTCTCGGCTGGACGAGCATGGTTCCAGAGGTCCTCCGCAAGAGCGATCCCGCCGTGACCCGTCGACGGCCGACATCGACTGAAGGCACAACACCCGGTACCAACCCATCCTCCCTGTCCAATGCCTTCAACTACATCCCGGACCTGGAGCTTGACGATCAGATAATCCACTGCTGGGCCGGTATCAGCAATGCCATGCACATCGGCAATGATAAGTTCTTCAGGTCACGAAAACACACAACCGATATCATCCAGAGCGGCAAGTACACCGAGCTTCTGAAGGATTTCCAACCTCTCCTGCAAGATTGGTGGAAGGAGTTTGAGCGGTACAGGCTGCCGCCGTACATCAGACACATCCTGACCATCGAGTACGAGTATGTGCGCATCTATGTCAACTCGCTGTCTTTGCAGGCAGTCGTCGAGCGGTGCACCAACAATGCTGGAAATTCTGCGCACGCCGGACACGGCGCGCACGGCAACCATAACGCAGGGAGCGCCGCACAACTCTCGCCTCAGACGCAGAACTACTTTGGAAAGCTGCCTCTGGGCCAGTTGGGTGGCTTTGGTGCGACTGATCAGGAATACATCAAAGAAGTCATCAGCGGTAGTCGCAACCTTCTTAGAACGGTGGTGGAGGGGCTTCTCCCTGGAGAGTACCTCAAGCACGCTCCCGTACGGACGTACTTCCGCATCATCAGCGGGGCCATGTTCCTGCTCAAGACCTTCGCCCTTGGTGCGCCGCGGTCTGATGTCAAGATGAGCATTGACTTGATGGACCAGACCGTCGAGGCTCTCCGCAATTGCGTTGTTGACGATGTTCATTTGGGCATTCGCTTTGCCGACTTGCTCGAGTCTTTGACCCGTCGTCTTCGCAACCGATTCATTCAGGCGCCTACTCTGGGTCACGCATCCGCGGATGGAAGAAGCCCGGATCCCCATGGCGTCATTGATAGTACCGGTGCTGCGGATGGGCAGCTGGCCAACGGCGTTAACGGCCAGACTTGGTCCAACCACGCAACCAAACTACGAAATGGACTCAACCCGCACGGTAAGACTTGGCACGCTTCCGAGTCGACTTTATTGACTAATAGAGAAGCAGAAGACCCGAACGCCATATCTGCAACACCCTTCGACCTCACCACAGGCAACTTTCCCTACCCGTCTGGGGCCGCCTCTGTTCTGGGTCCCTCCACACCGGCGCCTCACCCCGAAAACACCACCAACAACAGCAATAACAACAACACAGCAGGCTCCACGACCGGCATGGAAAACCTCTTTGACTCGACAGACTGGGGCAACCCCAGCAACGAGATGTGGTACCTGCCCACGGGCCCTGCCTTTTTCCAGAACATGGACAACACCGCCGTGGCCATGACGGCCGAGGGCGTAAACGTAGGAGGCCTCGACCTCCTTGAGTACATGGCCATGGATAACTTCAACGTCATGGACGGCACGAACGGCGCGCCGGCATACCCCTGAACCCAGACAGGGCTACAAAAGTATTCAAGACCCCCAGGAGGGATGACGATATACACAAAATTGGGCAATGGAAGACAAAAGCAAAAGCGGGGTTCAAAAATTGCACTTTGGCAAAAGAATACGACGTGACGTCGTCGGGGCAAAAACGCAAGACTTGTGAAAAACGGCATTTTCTTGTTTTGATGGAAAATTTGGGGTGATGATTTGAGGATGGGATACGGACATCAGCATTGGCTTTCTATCTTTTATTGTTCAGCTCGAAATGCTTCGCGTCTCAGATGCAAATCTTTGCCACGAAGTTGTTTTCTATTGGGTTTGTTTTGGTACGAATTTTCGTTCCTTATGAGATTGGCGGCAAGAAGTATGGATTTAGATACCCTTTTCAGCACTCGATTGTCAAACGAAGCACGCGGAGTTTTCCGGGGTGCTTGCTCGAGTTGGACGGTTTATTAGGCTATAAACAGATTTCTTTCTCTTTTTTGTTCTTGGAAAGTACGAGTCCTTTTTCTGTTCGGGCTCCTGCCGGTAATGTGGTGTGCGGAGACAGATAATTTTGGGCATCTCGACGAAGCGGGTGAGTCGTCTGGGAAAAGCAAACTTTCTCAAGTATCGAGTTTTTATCTAACATGGTGCTGCTTGCTTCCTGCAGCTTATTGCGTTGTAAACCCAGATCCGTTGTCTCTGTATCCATCTCTCGTCTTGTCCCAAGAACAAAATGCGGTCTTCTCCTTCGTCTGGATCCCGGGTTTACTCTATTCCTACACACAATGTTGGTCCCATATCCCCGCCATCCGGAACCCAAGTCTCCTGCCAATCCTTTCCATCCCCGATCTTCATCTTGTGTTTTTCTGCCGTCGGTGTCGTACCCTAGTGAGGGAATCTCGTATCTTCGTTGATCTCGTAAATCGTCTGGTCGTATGCATCTTCACCCGCAGTCGTTCATGTGATCTCTTTCGGGGAGACTTCACTCGGAGCGGGAGCGGGGGAAGCGGAGCCAGCCCCAGTAGGAGATGCCGCCGTTGGTCTCCTCCTCGCTCTGCTGGGGATGGACGGCGTCCTCGCTGTAGCGAGGCGTGAAGTGGCCGTTGGGGCCGATGGGCGGCATGGTGGCCGGGGACTGCTCGGTGCGGCGCTCGATCTCGCGGAGGTTGCTCTCGAACTCCTGCTGGAGGGCACGCTCGCGGGGGCAGGTGATGCTATCGATGGTCTGCTGGCGGACGCGGGCGTTCTGGGCGTTCTCGTAGGCGATGTCGCGGGGGCGGGCGGCAACGACGGGAGGAGGAGGGGTGAGGGTGATCTCTGGAGTGGCACTCGTCTGGGGAGAATTGGGCTCGGGGATGGTAGGATGGTGGAACATGAACAAGCCTTGGAAAACCGGTCGGTCGTCCTGCTGGCGCTGCTGGGTGGTAGACTCGGAGCGCAGGCCTTGGTTCACGCCCTGATGAAGCGGGATGTTGTTGCCGCTTTCGAGGTCAACAATCTCCTCGTCGTCGGTGCGCGAGCCGATGGTCCGCTCCTCGCGGCCCATGAAGAAGAGGCGCAGCCTGCGGCGGGCGAAGGCACGGAAGCCATCGCGAGGCCGGAGGCGCAGGCGGAAGTTGCGATAGTCAGGCATGTGGAAACTGTGGTAGTCTTCACCAGGCAGGGCGTAGTAGCAGTGGATGCAGGGATACCAGAAGCACAGAGCACAGGCTATGATGAAGCCGATGAGTGATCCGAGGAGGAAGCCCTTCCCGATGTGTGCGATTGCGTTGCGGTCGGATAAGATCCAGGCTTCGAGGAGAGGGGTTGCCTTGTGGGAGGGTTCAACAGAGAGAGGAGCCACATGGGAGGCTGTGGGGAATGGGATGGGAGCCATCGTAGCGGTTGGCCGGGTAGGCAGATGGTTGAGACCCAGACGAGGAGGAGTATGAGTGCGCGGCTATGTCTGTCAGTTACGCGCTTGCTATGTATTTGTGAGGACGGCTTTGATGACTTACGCGCTGGTCTTTGAGAGTTGGCGTCGTGAGAGGCGCGCGCTGGGTTTTCAAACAGCAATTCACGCTGGATCTCCTTCAGACTAGGCGAAGAACAATGGATGTATTGCCTGCTGCGGGAAAAATAGTGACGAACGATTTTGGGATAACGAAGGTATTTGAAACTCCGGCGCGCGTTGGTGTTGGGATAGATGAAGGCCCTTGTCCCGGTTGTTGAGTTGGATATGGGTTGTGGTGGAGAGGGTAAGGAATTTTGAAAACGGGAAGAAGTTTTCCTCTAGATCTTTAGGCTAGAGAAAAGGTGTGAGTGCAGAGTGTGGACAACGGGCAGGAGGGGTGGGTGAGAGGTTGAACCTGTTCATCTGAGGCAGGAGCGTCGCTTCCCTCTCAACCTCGCTGTTTCCTCTGGAATACAACAGATGGAAGAAGTAGGTCGCCGTCAGTTTTTGATCAAAGTCGAGATTGAATTTGGGACTAGATGGGGATTCTCTAAGAAATCAGTCCCTTTCGAGACTTCCGTCCAGATGTTTTTGGTTCTCTGCCAAGAACCCCTGAATAGCTTCCAACGCAACGCCCCTCCGCATGCCCGTCTCATCATCCCACGAGGAATGCAGACCAATCAGCTTCCCAGATTTTCTTTCGATGAGAGGAGCCCCTGAATGTCCCCAATACGTCCAGCAGGTATGCATCAACGCCCCAATCTCTGAATTATCCTGCACATCCTGCCCCTCAGCGCAGCCCCTAAAAGTTCCGGTGCTAAGGTGGAGGACGTCATATCCTGTCTTGACGCCCGGCTCTGAAGCTTCAAAATCTTCACTTCCTGGGTGTCCAATGCATATGAGCCGGGATTTTAGAGGTGGAGCGGAGACGGCCGTTGTGACGAAGGGGAATTTACTGGTTGCCGGAGCGGATGAGGTTGCTAGAGGTTCTTGGGCTACTACAATCTTCAAGAGAGCCAAATCGCGTCTGGCATCCCACGCCAACGACCTTGCTTCCACTACCCGGCCAGAGGCAAAAAGAAGCCAGTGGCTTTGTGTCGCATCAAAGTCGTCGGCGGTCTCGGCTATGCAGTGAGAGCACGTGAGAAGGAGGCCATCCGGGGAGATGCAAACTGCGGTGCCGGCTTCCTCCTGAGCGAAAACAAGAGTTGCCATCACTGAAGATGAAAGCCCCTTCATCTGCATGTCTTCTGGAATCAAGATCTGATTTTCTAGCAGCAGCCGGCGCTTTTTTAGGAGAAGTCGGAGGTCTTGTTTTGAGAGATCTGTAGGTTTGAGGCCGCTGCCGAGGTTGTCGGGAAGCGTGCGAATGGCATAGCTTGTTGGCCTTGAAGATTCTTTCGTTGCAGAGATAGAAAGTCTTGTCTCGTTACCCGCGTTGCTTGAGGATGCTGCCGCTGCTGCAAGCTTGGCCCTCTGTCTCGTCCGACGCGGAGACGTCACCCCAGGCCGCGCAGCAGAATGCTCCATGTTGATCGTCGGAAAGCTCAAAGACAAAACAGAATTTTTTGCGTGTGAGATGTAGCAAGGTGAAATTTTGGATCATGGTAAGAAGGGGGATATGGATGGATGTCACTAGTTGAAACGCTGGCGTGTGACTGCTGCCTAATTCTCGACACCAGAGCCTCCCACTCACCAGGTAGATGTGTGGGTTCTGCCAAAGGGAAAATCCGATAACACTAGCTCTGATGAGTACAAAATATTTCCTCGCCAAAAATGAAGCGGAGTTTGTTACACGGTTGAATTATGTACATGAAAGTTGAACTGCCCTCAAGATATCACTCAAGATTACGACAACTGCAGCGAAAATGGCAGATTCTCGATACTTGTTCCCATAAAATCCGGCTTCCTATTATCATTATCGTCGGTTCTCGTCGAAGTCGGATGACCGACCAAACGATCATTTCAGAAGCACTCGTTGGTGCATCTAAACATAGATGGCGCAGCTGATGGGACCACGAACATCCATGAGATCCGCGATGGTGATGTTCGGCAGCAGGCCCGCGGTCCAAAGGTTGTGTGCCATGGTGGTCACGTTTCCGCCGTTCTCGCCGTTGTAATCAAGGAGGTCAGAACCGGGATAATCGAGGTTAGACATTTCGAGGAATGCATCAGAAGCAACGACGGGTCCACCAATCTCGTTGAGTCGCGCAGTCAAGTTAACGGACTGCCACTCCCACCAGAGACGGTCGAGGTTCGTGTGGTGAAGGAAGAAGAGCGGGTCACCGGGGCTGGAAACAACGTCCAGCATCTAATTACAATCCAGAAGGTCAGTTTCTATCGGAGTGATGAGTAGAGCGCAGTGGAGTGAGACTTACCGTGCCGCCGACGCCCATGTGGCCGGCAAGATGAGGGGCGGTGCCCCAGCAGTTCCAAGAGTCCACGTAGGTGTCGATAGCCATGCACTCGTTGACGTAGGTGCTGTTGGCCTGGTAGAAGCTGTCCTGGTCCAAGTCACGGGTGAGGCAGAAGTTGGCGTTGTTGCTCGTCTGGTTCAGGTGCATTGTCAGGTTGACGAAAGGTCCGTCGGCAACACAGCCGTTTTCGCCGTTCTTGAAGCTTCCGAATCCGGTCTCTGCATCGAAGACGGTAGACTGGTTCAAGAAACCAGCTTCGGCGTCCTCGAGCTCGTTCCAGTACGGTTGGCCTCCCTCATAGCCACACTCAGTCTGGAGGTAGACCTCGTGGACACGCACTACAGTGGTTTTAGTCAGGGTATTCTTCGCCAACTGCCAATGGCATTACATACTGTAAAGTCTGTGCCAGGGCAAGAAGGGACCGTCATTGTGGATGACGTTAGCTTGATAAATGTGGGCATACATCAGATCATCCCAAAGATTCTGAGAGCCCTCCACGCCCAACTTGGGGGCTTTGCTCTGGAGGCAAAGCACGGCGTCGATGTAAGCCTTTTTCTCGACATCGGTCATGGCAGTCCTAATATCCGTGTTAGCTATGGAGTTGCCCATTTCAAGAGCACTGTCACATACCAAGACTTTCTCTCATTCAGAGTAACACACTCTGGAAATTCCTTCACAGCACCTCTGGTCAGGCTCGAATTGGAGGCAGGCAACGAAGCCGCCGTGGCCAAAGCAGCCAGAGAGCCGAACAACAGAAACTTGGTAGAGAAAGGAGCCATGATTTTTGCAACGAAGGGCAATGATTCCAAAAGAGAAGAGTGGCGTGAGGGTGGTACGATAATTCTAACGTCTGAGGCTTTCATTCAGCATTTTATATACTTGGCCCCCTTACCAGTCACACTCATGGCTGAATCTTTTCGTCTATTTTTCTCCATACCTTCTCGCATTACCTCCACGTAAGCCTATCTTACTCCGACTCATAGCTTCAATGAACGACAGAGAAGCCATCCCGACCGATATCACCGAGACGCATACCCAGTCTAGACAGTCGTCTTGGTGATACATAGGATAAGATCAAGTCTGTCACTGCGGCCCCACCCCGCCGCCCTCATTCCGCTAGCAGCATGGATGTGAGCGGCGTGGAGACGATGCGGGTCCAGTTTTCGATCTGATAACATTAAACAGCTCAAGCCTCGGTCGACAACTGACTAAGGTTGACTAATTTTAGCGTATCCTGGAGATATCCTTGTAGTCCCGTAGAGTCTCTAGCCGCGTACCGCGTACCGTCGGCGGAGTTGGAAAAACTCTTACTGAAGCTAAGCTTTTTCTTTGCAGTCACCGTTAGTCGTGATGGGGTCGGCTCTCCACACGGGTCTGGGAACTACCCATTTTTGTCGGATCCGAGCCATTCTCTGCCGAAGGACATGATCGCCGGTGCCCCTGTTGACCCGTGGATGGTCCTCGTTTAGCTGTCAGGCATCAGGCACGCCAAAATACGGCTTTATAAAGTGCCGTTCGTCTGTACTAGACGCACAGTCTTAGATGCCGTAGTCGCGCCAGGTATGACAGAGACTGGAGCTGCTTTGTGCTCAAATCGCTTTGTATTCAAAAGTACGCAGCCCCGAGTGTGCTGCGTGTAATGCTAGATTCCTAGTCTCTGCTCTATACTTCGCTGATTCATTCGGGAAGGCAGTTCCGTTTGAGCCCACAGTTATATGTCTGTGGAGGCAATCGCACCTGAAAGCATACCCGCAGGACTCCATTCCCAATGCCATGTGTCAATGCTTATGTTTATTCTACCCACACGCTTTTAGCTGCCCCCCGAAGGACAGATCCACACAGATCCAGTGACGAGCATAAGAAGGGACGGTAGCAGCCGAATGGACCCATTTGGTTGCCACCAGTACCGAGGCTTGAAGGGCCGGGGGATGGTATTTTTGTTCACACACGGTCAGGAGACATGACGCGTCACGAGTGGCACGCTACAATCTTCATCGTATTAGGCCAGTATCGTGATTAATTGGTTTCGAGTAAAGAGGAGCTTGCCTCGCGAGTCGCCCTAGGGCGGCGCCGTAGGGCGGCATCGTCTACACTTTAGGCAGGTAGATAATCTAATCACCCATAGTTCCTTCGAGACGCTGGATGGATGAACCGCTGCTGGAATTGTCTGTGGCGACATGGTAGGCGGGGTCACCGCTGAAGCAGAGAGAAGATCGACGCCTCATTTCCCAGTCAATCTCCTAGCAAAGAAAAGCTTGAAACTTGGAGTCCAACTATAGGCGATGGGTCATGTTGAAATCAATGGGACAGTAAACCTTCTCGGTTGCACTGAGTAGATGGATTCATGTTCGTGAGTGTTCTGCAGATCTTTGGGCCATAGGAAGCAGAGATTCATGATATAAGAATGAGGAACAAATGTCGATCCTGGATTCTTCTTTTTGGGACAGCATCGCCAGATTTGAAGATCCAATCACGTTCCTTTTCACCAACACTCTGCATCTTTCGTTTGACTCCAAATTGCAACCGCCAACATGTATCGCCGAGTTCTTGAGATTGTTGTCGTTTTCATGGCCAGTGTCGCCGCGGCTAAACCATTATGCGAGTCTGGACATTGGGTGAATCTAGCCTCCATCCCGTCGGCTCGCCAGGAACACGGAACCACCGCTATCGGCAGCGCAACCATTGCCATTCTCGGCGGCATCGTTCCTGCGAGTAACGGCACCGAAACAACCGACCTCTTCCAGCTCTACGACATCGCATCCGACACTTGGCGAACCGCATCGCCGGCACCTTACAAAGTGAACCACCCCAACATTGCAGCAGTAGATGGGAAGGTTTATCTTCTTGGTGGGCTGGTCGTGGGACCCACCACCCCTAGCTTGACAATGAACTGGGTGGCTTCAAAGTCTTCTTACGTCTACGACGTTGCCACCGACGTTTGGAGTGAGCTTCCTCCGATGCCCAATGGCACCGAGAAGGGGAGCTCTGTTGTCGGGGTTTACGATGACTTGATTATCCTCGCTGGAGGCATGACTGTGCTCATGACAGGCTACCAAGATGCCGTCAATAGCGTCATCGCTTTCAACACCACCTCCAGCAGCTGGCAAAGACTCCCAATGGCCGCGGCCGAGTTACCAGAAAGCCGCCAGCACTCCTCCGGCGCGGTGATCGGTGATACGCTGTATGTCGTCGGCGGAAGACGCTATGGTCAGCTGAATCACCGAGATACCGTCTTCTCCCTTGATTTGAGCAACATGACTTCCGGCTGGCAGACGAGTCTCGGACACATGCCGACAGCTCGTGGGGGTCTTAATGGGGGTGCGGTGGGCGGCAAGTTCTACGCTTTTGGTGGCGAGGGGAATGTGGATTCTGTTACTGGCGTCTTCAACCAGACCGAGGTCTACGACGTCGAGATGCAGCAGTGGGCGGAACTGCTGCCTATGCAGACACCTCGCCACGGAACCCAGGCCGCTGCGGTTGGTGACAGAGTGTACATCCCTGGTGGTGGTCTCCAGCAGGATGGGAAGCAGGTCACAGTCAACGGGACGACTACCACACAGAACCCCGTCTCTCATTTTGACGCGTACTGTGTATAAGCTTGTAAGGGGCTAGTACCTAGAGAAATACTATCAGCCAATATTCAGGTCATTTGCCGGGACTTTGTCTCATGCATGCTGACTATGCCTGTTAGCGAGGGTTCAAGCCACGACATCGCTGTCTACCGAGCGATGGGTGTACATAATACACTGCATCGATGATCACAATTGCCAGTAGAAGCTTTTCGGGTATGGATGTTGAGGAAATACACCAAACAATCGATCAACCCGCCTGTATCGACCGCGGGAATGGCTTTCTCATTTCACGGCTCTGTTGCGGAAGTCCTTAAAGCCTAGTGACCGGAGTTAAGACGGGTCCCTTCTCAAAGAGTCGGCTAAGTGATTGGAATAATAGCTCACTAAGCTGGTTCCCAGACGCCTTTCTTCCCCGGCGTGACTCACAGTAGCTGTGATATTTCCGAATGGATTGTATAAATGCAGCTGTCTTCAGTCTCGCGATATCTCAGAGCCACAGCGGCAAGAACGGCATTCGTGCCCCGTCTATCATCACATCCACCGCAAAAGACATCTCCATCTGAACCAACACCGTCTTGATTTTACAGCATGTCTCAGGGCAGCACCAACGACAACCAGCCTCATATTGACGCCATTAAGGGCGCCAGAGCCCTTATCATTGGCGGATCAGCAGGTATAGGCAAGGGCGTCGCGTCTGCAGCATTGGCCGCCGGAGCCAACGTGTTTCTTTCTTCTTCGAACCCATCCAAAATATCTGCCACCGTGGCCGAGTTCCAATCAACGTACCCGGGCGCCAGCATATCTGGTATAGCGGCCGACCTGGCCCTGGTGGACACGATTGAGGCCAACCTGGAAAAGGTGCTCAAGACCGCCGTGGCAGAACTGGGCGGACCCCTTGACCACATCGCTTACACGGCGGGAGACGCGTTTGACTTTGAGCCCCTCTCCGCCGTGACGGCTGCGAACGCCTATGCCTCCTGGACGGTACGTTACCTCGGCCCACTGCTAGTGGGCAAGCTGGTGACAGTCAACCCAGGCGTGTATCTTAGGGCGGCTTCCAGCTCGTCCATTACCCTGACATCCGGCATACACGGAAGCAAGCCATTTCCCGGGCTGTCCAAGAGTATCGGATGGTGCGGTGCCGTTGAGACACTCACCAGGGCGCTCGCAGTAGACCTTACTCCGATTCGGATCAACAACGTTTCTCCTGGTGCCATTCGGACTCCCATGCTGGAGAAGCTTCCCGACGAAGCTATAGCCAGTTTTGTCCAGAACCAACTGGTCAGAGAGGTTGGCACTGTGCAGCAAACAGCCGAAGCGTATCTTTTCAGCATGCGTTGCTCCTTCGCGACTGGCCAACAATTCGTTATTGACGGTGGTTACACTTACAAATGATCATCGGCGATGGCATATTAGTAAATTAATTTCGATTTTACCGAGTGCCACCTCACAGTCCTTAAGGTCGTGATTACAGGGGCTAAAGTCACGAAGCCTGGTTATTACGTTATTATGACTTCTTTATAATAAACAATCGCGTGCCCAAACACCAACAGGCCCTTACCATTGTTCTTATTATTGTCTCTGTCGTCGTCTCTACCGTCGCTTATATCGTTTGTTTCTCAACCCGGATAGCAAAATTCCGTATTGAACCCCAGACAACAGCCAAGAGTTATTTCCATGATCTGGCTCCAGGGAAACCGCGTCTCTTTGCTTGGAGGCGGAGGTGATCACGCTCAGGTTGGCGACTTATTTGTTGATTGAATGAAGCCGTGATGAATCAACACACCTATGTCGTCGTGTCATGTATCAACACGAAACATTCTCGTTCCTGTCTTTCATTCCTGAAATATTCGTATGCTTACATGAAGCTTCTTCAATTTAAAACAAACCAATTTCCATTCACGACGTCTTGGGCTTGGCGATATTGCTGCTCGCGATGTTGACCCACTCACTGCGAAAGCCACCTCATGATGCTGATTGATGAGCAAAACATTCAAGAAAGCATATCACAGCTTGACGGATGAGTTTTTCAATGCATCATTAGCAAGGAATGTGTTTTTTTTTTTCCCTTTTTTCTTTTTTTTTCTTTTTCTTTTTTTTTCCCCCCACAATTGCTGGTGAGGATTTCCGGGGCGCTTTTTGGTCCCCTTTGCGCCTTGATAAGAAGATTCGTTTCAATCGCAAGCGCCGATAGTCACACTCAGAGTGAGCTGAGGATCGCCGGTCGTCATTTTACAAGCACGCTTGTGAGACCTCTGAGAGTTCTAACTTCTGAACCATAATCGCCAGTGTTGCAGTCAAGCGAGTCAGGTTCACGGAGTTGCCGTTACCTTTGCGTCGGTCATCCTGAACGCATAACCGATACCAAGCAAGTCGTTTGACAAGCCAGATTTCCTCAAAATTGCCAGCTCAAGTTTGACTACCGTGACTCACCCAACAGCAATCTCGTATGGAAAGACGTGGCTCCAATACTTTGTGCACTACGCGTAGATAAGAAAATACAAACACCAAACATTCTGCTTGGCGATTCAGCTCAGCCACGACCCACGCGGTCAGGTGACGTCACACCAAGTCGGTTGCCGGCATCGCCTCATTGAGGACCCCTCTCTTGATATACAGAAAATTTCCCCTAACCGCCGAAGCCATCCTTTCGCATTCATCACGACAATTGACGTTACATTTTTCGACTCGAAACAATGGGCTGGAAAGATCATCTGAAACGCCTCAAGAATGAGGTCGAGCAGCTGATTGCGGAGCCGGGATCGCAAAACTCTCAACAATCTCAGGCCCCGCCCCCTCAACAGCAGCAGCAACAGCAACAACAATATGCGCCGCCACCGCAGCAGCAGCCGATGGGAGGGCAGCCTGGACATGTGTACTGGCAGCCTCAGTTTAGGCCTGATGTGCCCGTGACTCAGGATTGGGATGCGAAGATTGGCAATGGACCGGACGGTTGGGGCAATCAGGAGCTGCAGCACTACACCGCCGAGCAGCAGAATGCCTTCCAGTGAGTTCTACCGCCCGATCTGAGCTGAATTTCGATTGACTGACATTATCTGATAGCACACCGGATGGAAAGCTCGTGCTCCGAGCCGTCGCCAACAACGGCTGCCCTAACCCCGAGCAGAAGTACACGTCTGCTCGCCTGGTTAGCAGACAGACGCTGGCGCGGGATCAGGGTGTCTTGACTGCGGTCATTCTCTCACCATGTGCTGAAGGTATCTGGCCTGCTTTCTGGCTTCTTCCACAGGAGCCGTTCGCATGGCCCACGGATGGCGAAGTCGATATTGCCGAGACCTGGAACGGCGACTGCGAGAACCACTCATGTCTTCACTGGGGACAGCACCACGAGCCGGATAAGCACCGTGTTCTTGGGACTAAGATCCCGGATATGCAGTACCGACCTGTGAGGTACGACTTGGCCTGGGTGCAGCCTGGTGGACAGCCTGGGCAGGGCAGGATGATCTGGTACATCGATGGAAGACCTGTGATGAAGGGCGATATCCCACCTGGCACGCGGCCTATGAGGGACATGACCATCTTGTTGAATGTAGCGATGGGAGGCAATGTGTGCGGGGGAAAGACACCAAGAGATGGATACTATGATATGGTCGTTCACCAGCTGTACATGGGAAGCGAACCGGAATATGGTGGATGGCAGAGGTTTGAGAACGACTGGGCACACACGCAGTTGGGCAACACATACTAGTTTATGCCCTTGGCACCGGGTTAAGACATCATAGACTAGCAATACAGTATCAAAATGGCATTATTGGTCTCAGGGCGAGTGGGCATGTATACCCCTGATTATGAGGTCTTTAGGTAAGTTCAGCCTACTCTAGAGCTCTTTTCCATTTTCTCAGTTTAAGCAGCCGACTTCTCCGCCCACTCCGCGGCCAGAGTCTTGTAATCCTCCGGGCCATATGGGTCTGAAGCTTCGGCAATCATGCCATTCTTTCTGTACTTGTTTAGCTCCAAGTCCGTAACGAGTCTGTCGACAAAAGGTATCGCATCGAAGACGAAGTCTGGGAACATGTCACCGTGGCCAGCGGGATACCTCCACTTGCAGAAGCGGTTGTGCAGCGCAGTCTCATACTGCAACTTCTCCATCGCCTTAGGGCTGGAGGTGGCCTCGCGCACAGCAGGAAGCTTGTCGTGAAAGAAGGCGTCGATCCAGAGCGCTTGCGTATTGGCGATGATGGCGGCAGTGATGTGCATCAGGACACCGGCAAATGCGATGTCTCGATGTTCGAGAAACTTCTTCGAAGGAGGTGCCACGAAGCGGTACAGAGCGTATGGCGTCAGCCGCGTGAAGGGGTTGACCGCCTCCTTGGTTGAGATGCCTCCATTTTCGACCAGCGGCTTCAATTTCTTGTTTCCGGTTGGCTGGTCCTGAAGGGCGGGCCATGTGCTGAAAATCTCCTTGTCGACCTTTTCCAGCATCTCAGCCGATGGGAAGCTGTCGGGCGTAGGGGCGTGCGGGATTCCGAGGTCCTTCTCGATGCCCGCTGGGAGGAACTTGATGGGCTGGAACTGCTTCCAGCCGGTCGCGCAGCAGAGTGCGTCCGACTCCAGCTCCAAACCATTGGAGAGATGGACGGTTCTCGAGGAGAGCTTGGTGATGTCGGCAATGTGGACGTGAACCTTGCCATCGCGGATGAGATCGAAGAAGTCGGTCTCATAGTTGAGGATTGATAGACTTGAAGCGACGTGCTTGGCTTCACACCAGGGCTTCAACTTTTTGAGCTCAGGGTGAGAGTCATATTTGTTCAGGGTGATCACATCGTTGCCTAGGACGTTCCAGAAGTTGTTGACGATGCCTCGGCCAATAGTAGTGCCATGATAGAAATATCGCGTCTTATCATAGCCGTCGGCCTCACCCCAAGCGCAGGGGCTGAACCAGGTCAGCGCGCGGGTGTGGACAAGCTTCTCAAGCCACTTCTTGAGAGGGGTAACATAGGGTGGCGCCATCCACACCGGCCCGTGTCCAGATTCTGTAACTCATGAGCGATGGTGTTTAGAGTCAGTAAGAAGGGAAGAGAGTACCTCTAATCACCCAATTCACTGCAATGCCCTTGCTAGCGTATGCGTAGACGGCATCCCAGGCTGACTTGGTACCGCCGAAGACTGTGACGCGCTTGGATGTTTTGAGAGTATCGGCATACTGGAGGAAGTCTTTGCCATGGAAAATTGGAACTCCAAAGATTTCTTGACCCTCGAAGTCGGGCAAAAAGGCTTGTGATGTCAAGCCAGTGGCGACGACGAGCTTCTTTGCGAAGACCTGGAACTCATGGCCCTCCTCCCCGTTCAGGATTGTCAAGACCCAGCCACCAGCATCCTGGTGCTCAGCTGAAAGGATCTTATGCTGAAATCGGATCTTATCAAAGATGCCGAAGCTCTGGGCGTACTTGGTGAGGTAATCATGCAGGACCTTTCCGGGGATGTGCTGCCCCGGAAGAACGCCGAAGGTCTCCGGGTCCATGGGGAAGTCGGGGTACTCATAGGTTCCGAGCATGTTGTTGCTCTTCAGACCCGGGTAGAGACGGTGCTCAGCCCACACGCCGCCGGCCGTCGACGACTGGTCAAAGACGGCCAGCGTGTTTTGCGGGTGAAGCTGATGGTGAGTCTTGGCCGCAGCCAGACCGTACCAACCTGTTGAGGTCAGACCGCCGGCATCGACAAATAAATTGGGTTGACCTACCGGCTCCAATGACTGCGAAGTCGAGAGTCTCCATTGTGATTCACGGGTCACTGTGGCGTAGTTTCTGCTTCGTGTCGGCACCAAGATTCCAGATCCCCCTCAATCGAAAGGCGAGCACAGCGCGAAGATGAGCAGAGCCTTTGAGGCTACGATTGGGATCAGCTCGGAAGAGAAAGACGCGGAGAAAGACATCGGGACGGAGCACCGAGGGCTGCCCTGAACCTGTGGAACCATGAGAGAATTAGGTAGGGGCCTCATTCTTCCTGAAAGCTCAATTCATATTGTGTTGGTGCAGCCTGCTGCGACACTGCAACGGTCGAAGTTGACTAATGGACAATGATTTGTCGACGGATGGGCCAATATCGAGCCCCTAGTCATGTCCACTCTAGGACAGGGCCTTTGCGGGGATTCTTCCGGCCTAGACGGACCTGGGCTTAAAATTCTTTGCGGCGTCGTGCTTGATGAGGAAATGTGACCATGTTGGGCTCCAAAACGACCAAAGAATGACCCCTAGGCCCAGAGACTGAAGCTGAAGATGAATTGCTCTACTAATGCTGCTCGAGAGGGGTCTGTCTCATGGAGCTTGGAGACGAGCACGGGCTTACATCACGTCCGGATCCGTTCCCCGGAGGAGCGATCGAGAACCGTAGGTAACCGGGGGGTTACAGGGGCATTGACTCGCTGCTGTGGAGCGAAGGATCTTGAGAGAATCGTCAGGCTCTCGCTGTCTCTGGTCGAGTGTTCGTGAGGGTCGCTGCAATGGGCGCTCACTTACTGATTTTCAGTCAAGGAATTTGGTCTCATGCTTTCACAATGTGGTTGGTTACACAAGAAAAGCTGGAAACCCGACTTTGCACGTCGGGGAGTTCTTCAACGTTCTTTAACGGCATACAACTTGTACCCCCGCAATTCCTTCAGCGTGCTCGTTCCGAAACGGAACGGAACTTCCGTAACTGGAGCCCCACGGCCCCATTTTAATAACGACGACTGAGAAGAGAGCTCCTAGATGATGGCTCTTTCATAGGCTCTTCCATAGCATCACAAAGACAAGGCATTGTCTGGCATGGCTGAGAATGGACAGTACATATGCTCCCATGGGACCTCGGTGACCGAAGCAGGACATTCACACTTTGTCCCAACCAACAATTCATCAGAGACGGTTCAATGGCCTTTTTCGCCGTGAAAACGACATGCAAGATGCTCTTGGATTGAAGACGAGGGGGCCTCGAGCTGGGGCGAAGATTGTTTTCAAGCCACACTGACACAAACACTTATGCCAATTTCCGAGCATCATGACGCGACTCCTCCTTTTATCCGCCTTGTCTTGGGGTTTCATCCGCTTTTGAGCGCGGCTCGCGGTTCTGGTTCACAGCCACACGCCAAGTCGACACCTTGGTTTCTTTTTGAAGCTGGATGAGAGCCGGGAGCGGCACAATTGCCCTTTTGCATAGACAACCGTCATGTGTAGGTGAGTGAGCAGGTGGCCTTTTGGACTGTGGCTCCGATGAAAATTTTCGTTCCCCTAAACGTGGACGCTTCGGCCGAGACTTATTGTTAGGGTGTCGCAATGCCGGATTGTCTTCCTGTTCCTGACAGCATGCGGGTCTTCCCAAACAGGAGGCCTTCTGTCTCCCCCAAGCCTGAATCGAACCACTAGCTCACTCTAGAACATGGGATATCCGTCAATGCACTGCTGCATCTAGTCGAGGCGATGAGTTGACGAAAGCCAAGGGTGTTGGATACCCGTTGCCTTGCGCGCCGTATGACAGCCGCATGTGCGCATATCAAGGTCAACGTCCGTGCCAGTGGTCCCAATACCATCTTTCGACTCTCTTGGAATAACCATGGCACAGCATATCCGTAGAATTTGTGACCTGGTCGGCGGCTGGGTATATGTCGATATATGAGGCTGACTAGCCAATGACGAATCCTACGGTGGCCTGAAGAATACAACAAATTATTGACATTGACGCCATGAGCCAAGGCAAGAGATGCCCCGCAATCGGCGATGGGGATATGCAAGTGTCAAACGCGGGCGACCAAGGCCCGTTTCTCGACCTTTTGGGGAACTTCAGTCAGCCCCGACGTCGAGCTGCGAGCAAAAGAGGATTCTTCTGCCGGTCATAAAGCAATTTTCAAGCCATGTAACCATGGTCCAGCAACGATAAATAAATTAGACCCCGTTTCCTATCTATTCCCACTTGCCGTCCACCCTGCCATTGGTCCATAGAGTCCCGCACATTAACACGGGGGCCCGGATGTGGTATTTCTGGAGTTCACGTATCTGCACCCCTGATCGCTCGCCCTGACACACATTGACACCCCAAAGTGACATCGATCTGCACGGCTGCGCCAGTGCGCGCATTTGTTATCAGGCTTCCGAGGGGCTCGCTCAATGGTATATACACCCGGCATGCTCGAGCTGCCATGTGACTAAATTGGGGCCCTCCTCACCCCAAATCTCGCGCGCCCAAGGTCTCTGGTGTCATGAACACAGCATGTCCGACGAATTTGCTACAGAGGCGTTTGCGCTTCTGGGCGTGGGGCTTGGAGTCATCGCTTTGCGGACGTATGCGCGAATTAGCGCCGTCGGCGTAAAGCATCTGCAGGCGGATGACTATCTGATGCTTTTTGTCGCAGTGAGTTTCTTCCCAAAAGCTGCACGCTAGCCCAACTGACACTCATGGTCTGTAGTGCACATATTCGGCCGAGACTGCTCTCGCATATAGCGTCGGTGCATACTGGCAAGGGCTTGCCAACAATGGCATGACGGATGAACACAGAAAAAATCTAGATCCCAATAGCCAAGAGTACAGGATAAGGTACGGATAGTAAGCCTGCTTGAAGATGGCATCTCCAGCTGACACAGCCGTGAAGAGTCAACGGGTCAAAAACACAAATTGCGGGATGGATCACGTACAGCTGTTTGGTACTCTGGCCTGCGAAAGCTGCTATGTGCACCTTTTTCCTTCGCCTTACGGTGCGTTTGACTCTCGAGACATGCGATTACGGCCACGAAGCTGACAGAGAGGTGCAGGAAGGACTTCACAACTTCCAAAAGCGAATTTACGGAGGTTTCGCACTGATTGTGATTACATGGCTCACGGTGTTCTTCTCAATAATCTTCAGCTGCTTTCCAACGCACAAGAACTGGCAAATCTACCCCGACCCAGGAAGTCAGTACGCCAGTAACCTCGAGAGATACGCTTGCTTACTTGCCTCCAGATACATGCCAACCTGCGATTTCCAAGGTCAACATTCTCGTCACTGTCGTCTTAAACGTTTTGACCGATCTCTATCTTATGAGCATTCCGATCCCGATGCTATGGTTCTCAAAATTGCCCCTGAGGAAGAAGCTGGGACTGATTGTATTGTTTTCGGGAGGAATCTTTGTGACGATGGCAGGAATCTTGCGCTGCGTCCTCATTATATCGGTAGGCTACAGTCGCATTCTCCATGGTCGGGTCAACCTAATACTTCTTCAGGACCCCGTCAATGGCGCATCACAAGCAGGATCGTGGGCCGTTCGCGAGACTTTCGTCGCGGTTGTCACTACCAACGTTCCCATGATCTTTCCCCTCGTTCGCAGGTGGTTTAGCCCCATTTTTGGCACCGTCGTCAGCACCCTACCTCTCAGCAACACGAACAACAAGTACGGCTCAAAAGGACCCAATTTGCCTCAACCCGGAAGCATCAAGCTCGACGACGTACCGGATAGCAAGAACTGCAAAAAGGGACGACAGCCGTTCAGCCAGTACCCAATCACCGAGATCACCGGAACAGGGAGTGAAGAGCATCTGAACCAGCCGCGGAATACACCACCAATGCCAACATCTGGAGGGATCAGCAAGAACGTGGAGATTACGATTGAAGAGTCCAAGCGGGATAGCAGAAGAGAACTGGATAACAGATCGGAGGATAGTCTTGAGAGGGGAGACGCGTATTTCACTGTTGACGTCAACGGCGGTGGGGATAGGGGAAATGGTATGATGCCAGGAACGAGTCGACGAAAAAGTCTTAGGGCGCCCTATACCACGGGGGGGGACAGGAAAAATGGAAGATATTAATATGTATAGATACCAAAGAGCTACAGATTGGCTCCATGTAAGATAAACATGTATAAAACCGCAAGTATTTCACGCAGATGCATCACCATGACATGACGATCACCAGGTGCAAGAACAGACTACAATTCTAAACTACTTCATACACGGCTCTATAAAGACACTGGAAGGGAACATCATCTAAACGCTTGGATGTATTTGGAGGCAATTCCAAGTCGATCGTTAGTAGAAAGAATAAACCTGACCACCATGATAAGCCCGACAGTACCCGCAAACCCTCCTCTGCTCCTCCGTCAGCATGTCCCCGTAAAAGTCGGCATCTCGAGGACATGTGCACTCCTCACATCTGCACCTTATTGAGGCTTCGCTTGGACGCATTCTTGGAAGACGAGGCATCTCGACAGCCTGTCCCTCAGGTAGATCCGTGTATCGTCTGCTGAGATCAGCACTGCCCGGTCGGCGGTTGTGACGCGGAGCGGAGGCAGGTGGGGACGGCGCGGACGCGCGAAGTCTTGGCTGTTCTGCGATAAGGTGTGCAATGTGCTGCTGTATGTCGGCGATTGTCAAATCGGAGCCGTGCTGGTCCGGGATATCGATGTCGAAGATTCCCACCAGCTGTGGCACGTAGCAATGCTGGCCGTCAGGAAAAGGTGTTCTTTGAGTCTCGGCGGATCGGACGTCGCGACGACGCTGTCTCGGGGTCGTCGAGGGAGGAGTGGGAATGTGAACCCAGTTGTCTTCCATCTCGAAAATTTCCTGCGGTGTAGAAGAAAGTGTGTGTCGGTCTTCAGTGCTGGGTCGTACGTCTGGGATGTGAGATCCTTCCCTCTGTCTGTCAGAGACTGGGGTCGTTGAGCCGCTGTTTGGGGAGGAGAGACCGTGAAAGCCGTTGTCATGTTGGGGGGATGGAAAGCAGGACTCAGAAGGGGGATGGCCGACGAGAAACAGAGATTCGCGTGTCGGCGAGTAAGAGAAGGCAAGTTCTGTGCTGTCGTCTGAAAAGAGAGGGCTGAGCTGACGAGGAGGTCTCAGGGGGGATCTGAGAGGGGGAGACAAGGTGGACGGGGAGGGCGAGCGGCGAGCTGAGGTCAAGAATGGATTTGAGATTGGAGAAGACAGTTGAGGGTGACGATTGCGACGGTGAGAATGCATTTTGCGTTTCAGCTGTGGTGCTTCGGTGCAGGTGTCAAAAGTCTTAGCTGTTGTGCGATAGTAGTTGCCGATGAGGAGGTGAATTTTGGCACAAGTCCAGTCGATTAATAAATGCCAGATTGAGAGTTTTAAATGCCGAAGCCGCATCGCGATAATCAGTCTTGTTGAAATCTCTGCCATGTCGTGATTCACTATCCTCAATTTCATTTCATCTCAAATAAGGAGTGAAAACGAAGGAGCAAACGAGTATCAGATTAGTCTCCTCTGGCTATGTTTGCTTTTTCACGGGATATGCGGAGAAATCTTTTGGCTCGTCAGGTGAATCACTGCAGTTTGTGCAACTAGAAAGTCCGAAACCAGATGAAGTCGGTGAAGCAGGAGTGGCTTTTGCTCAATACTTCCATTTTGTGCAACATCTACGTCAGCAGTGCTTAGCAATCCTAGGCCTTTTTACGACTCATTGAAACCTGAAAATAAAAGTTTGCACGCAGACGATTGCACTCGTCATTTTGGTAATAAGCTGATTGAAATCCTGACACTTAGGGTGGATGTTTGATTAAGCATGACATGACATGCTAGCTCATATGACCTAATTTTCGTCGGCGAGGAACAAAGACATCTAGATGGCCTCCTGAGTTCGCGAAATATGACCATCTTCTACAGAGGAACATTCATTCCTATGTAATGAACGACTGCTTGGTTGGCATCTTCATTCTGCACCGCGCGACCCCTGACTGAACTTGCACCCTCTCGATACCAGTCAAGAAAGATTACGACCTTAAATAAGTCCATACAGGCCGTTAAAGAGTCATCATCATGTGGCTCAACCCCTTATGATGTTACTTCAAAGATGTCTTACGACCGAGCTCGGGAGGAAAGATGCCGGATTGGTGTGTAGCTCGGTCGTAAGACATCTTTCAAGTAACATCATGGTCTCCTTGTGAGAATGGGAAGCGCATGAGTTATTATAGCAGAGCTGATAGCCCGATCTTCACTGAAATACAAATTCAATGAGCAGTGTTGAAGTATTGCATATTTTCCGACAGACTTAGTAACTTAAGTCGCAAGAGCGTGATGATGCGACATGAGATCGCCCTTAGAAATAGCAATTTGCGAGTTTGACGGTTTGACTAAGAGATGGTCTTCTTGAGTTACGTAAAATGATGCATTTAGCGGGATTTGTATTCAATTGCAACAACTGATTCCTGTTCACAGGCTTGATTTTGGCCTCGATTTTGGCCTCAATCAAGGTGGCAAGCTTATTAACAAGATCGATAGGAGTGGCGTCCTATTTGTCCTGTTTCTGCCATCGTGGTGCATTCTTTTCTCCACGCCTCACCAACATCGAACTTTCCCAAAGTCAAGCCTTCACCATGGAGACCCGGCTGAGTTCTCGACGAACCCAGTATTATGATGTCGTGGAGCCCTATCTCAATCATGGAAACAAACCAGGAGACAGAGAGTATTTGGCTAACATCCTACAGAACTGGAGTCCTGTGGTCGACCCAGATCACGTCATAGGTTGGGCTTTGCATTACGCGATCTCGAAAAGGGATGATGTGGCAGTCAGGATGATGATCGATTCCGGCGTCAGCGTAACGGTGAGGCAGACTCAAGACCCTGGTTTTTCACCCCTCTTTGCCGCGGCACAGTATGGCACAATTGCGATGGTCCGCTTCTTTTGGGAGCAAGTTGGTCCTAATGGGCGATTCCTTCTGACTAGAAGATTCAGACCTGGCCAGCTCACTTGTTTGCGCGTAGCAGCTCGAAACGGCCAAGCAGATGTGGCGGCTTATTTGCTTGAAGTCTGGGATGGCTGGCAGGATGAGACGCACCGGGCGCTAGTCGATGCAGCATCTGCTTGGTGCGACAATACCGTGGCGCTGTTGCTGGCGAGGTGTTCATTCGAACCCAGGGTGATTCAAGATGCGCTTTGCAAGTCGGTTTCAAGAAGAATGATACTGGGCGAGAATCCAACGAAGCGACCCCTGACCGCCGAGGACCATTTTTGTCAACAAAGACTGGTTTGTCGACTCATCGATGCCGGTGGGGACCCAGATGGGGAAGATGGCCTTTCCCATGAGCCCCTCATCAACATCGCCGCCTCGTATAAGAATTGTATCGGTGCTATGAGAGGACTTCTGGAGAAAGGTGCAAATCCGAATCGTCCAGATTCTCAAGGTAGAACAGCTCTCTACTATCTCTTCAATCAAAGGGAGGGAATGTATCGCCGCAAGCATCATGCGGCAACGGATGCTCTCCAAGTCCTTCTACAACATGGGGCGCTGCCCGATTCAGCCGGCGACGATGGAGAAACACCGCTTCACGCGGTTGCTAGGAACGGTACTGTCGACCAGGTACAGTTATGCTTGTTGCATTTCAAAGCATCCCGCTCAAAGAAAGAGTACCTTGAATCACGAAACTCGAGTGGGGAATCGGTCTTAGACTGCGCTAAAGCCATGGGGAATGAGGAGGTTTCCAAGTTTCTGTCTAGCCAACTGAGTCTAGACTGTTGAAAGAACATGGCCTACATTTCAGTCTGCTACAGTTGAGAGTAAGAACACCAGATTGTCTAGATTGGTAAATATTCGTCAACATCAACCTCTTGCACAACTAGTATGTATCTCCATCGACTCTAGCAAGAATCCGTACTGCCAGTACCATTATTGTTAATGGCGAAAACTCCGATTAGACTGCCTGTGTCAATTTTGTTGCTATCAGCAAAGAAATGGTTTAAATCAGACCATGGATTTTCCAAGAAAATTCGAATACGCACCGAGAAATCCTTCACTGGTCACGTCTGAACTGATTATGTCCATGTCTATGCTCGCACTTGCTCGGTTGCAAGTTTAAGATGCCACGAACTTGTAATTACCTGCGTCAGGTGCCTAAATTGATAGTTGGATGGGACAAGTTGCCGAAATTCTGGACACTGGTTGCAGTACTGTGTCGGGGGTTGGCGTGTTTGGGCGTCCAAATGTGGTTGCAGTCATCCGTAGTTGTGGGTTTTCGTAGCCATCAGGTAGCACGACACTCAAGTCGATGTGCTGTTGTTGACTGTGGAAAATCGAGACCCCTGCCTCATCTCCAACGTTATTGGGCACAAACGATAGATCGACCGAAAAGCTGAACTTAGTGGCTGTCTGCTTTCGGTCAACAAACGTTACACCATCTCCAGGATCGAAGTGATCTGTGCTCCCCGTCAGATTGCTTTGAGATGGCGATAGTCGTAGGGAGTAATTGACGATGGTGTACGTCTCCTCGACCTCAGACCTGAGATGAACGAAATGATGTGGTAAAGAGGTTCCTGGGTTGAAGTTGACCTCGTCTCCGGTATCGATCAGAAATCCTTTTCCAGAAGCTGTCGTAGTTCTTGGTATAGGGCCATGCATAGGGCCCCGAACACGATCAAATTCTGGCCAAGAGTCGTTATCCCAAGTCACGGCGGTAAGCCCAGTATCTCCACCCATGGGATAATTCTCGAGCTCCGGACCTGAGCGTGTTGCTAGCGCAACAGCCCACCAGTTGTCGTTGGCATCTTGAAACAGATCAGCATGCTCGCCCGATCCCCTATTGGTGAGGACGGGATTCCCATAATAGCTCTCATACGGCCCATAGAGGTCTTGAGATCGTACCATGGTAGCGCTGTGGCCGAGATCAGCATCGCCTTCTGCGATGAGAAGGTAAAAGAAGCCGTTTTTCTTGTAGATATATGGCGCCTCAGGATTGTTGCCATCAGGGCCCCTCCATATTTTTACCTTGTCGCTCGCGTTGCCAGTGTTGACATCGATGACGGAGAGAAAGATTCTGCCCCAGCCTGTGGCCATCTAGGCGGTGCTGTTCTTCCAGAAATGGTCCGGGTCAATATGGCAAGACGACTCAAGGAGGCCGGTTGACTCCGCGTGTGCGACGTGTTCAAGCTAAGGCTGCGAGGGGTCAAGGACGGAGATCGGCTGAACGCATAGCTTGTGCAGACATCAAAATGTAATCAATGTGTCTCTATTCTCTTAGCTAGAAGCAAACCTGAAGTCAGATGGAGCTGCGTTTTGATTTGGCGCATAGTCAGTGTCACGCAAATAGTCTTCAAGTGGTGATTCAATGAAGAGTTTGAGATGTCTTAGAATCACATGAGTTAGAAACAAAAAGACTCGGAGTGGTAAAGAGTATAAGATTGCTTCAAAACCGTGGATCCTGTTCCAAAAACACTATAACCGGATGCGCTATCTTCCGTCGTTGCCTATTTCTGTTCAGGCTATGCAGTAAGGCCGTTGAACATGACATTCGCCTATTCGCCTCTGATTGCGAGGCAACTCAACGCCATCGCCGATGCATACTTGCAAAATGGCTTGTTCCGCTCATCTGATCAGGTCATGAAGAGTGCTAGTCTCTTTCCAATGAAGTAAAAGACCCATAAGACCTTCTTGTACGGTGGTGATCGATGGGGATAACCAGACACACCAGCGTTTGCCACAATGACCAGCACCCAGTCAGAGTACAACGCCCCATAAGCCAGCACACACCCTAAGACTGCCGCTGGGGTATATTTCCCGCCCTTTCCTGTGAATGCAGCAATGATAATGGTGGCGGAAGTCATGCCAGCCAAGCCCCAAAAGAGAGCAGTGACAAGCTTCATGGCTGGCTCGGACATTGTCGATGCTGCGATAGAAAGCGAACCTGCAAGACCTGCAATCGCTCCTGGCAGATATAGCAGCGGCAACCACCAATGTTCCCCCTTCCAAATGCTAATGAGGCCGAGAGTAAGAGATAAAGAAAGTTTCATGGCTGCCAGTGCCGCAAATTCCCTACAACGGCCAAGTATCAGCTAAAATCACATACTCAAGTGTGCAAGCTGAGAAGAAGGACAGTAAAGTTACGAACCAAGTATGAACGCAAGTGGCAATGCTGGCGATCGATGCCACTATTGTTAAAACTAAGTTGATGGCTGGGAGAAACTTGTTCTGCGGCCCATTATGCAACTTTTCCCATGGTAAAAGTGGAATTTTGCCGTTGGCTAGAATGATAGCCGAATAATACGTTAAAAGGTGCGAGATGAAGCCTGTAACCCCGTAGGGGAGTCCATAGCACTTGATTTCTTTCTCGAATGGGTTCTCGCTTTTGGCAGTTGAGCTCGCTTGTGCTGCTACAACATGAAAGCAGCAATTGAAGAAAAAGAGCAAAAGGGCGGCTGATGCCATTGTGTGTGTGGATGCTGGCTCTGGGATGATGTTGTTTCTCCCCAGCTCAACATTAGATGACGCTCCTGTGGCGATTGATATATGCATTTGGTTTGGGAGGCCTTTCGTCTACATGTACGGGCGCCTGCCAACGTAAAAGTGAGAAGAGCACTTTGACGAAGCAAGCCTGGTTCTTGCAAGAGTGACACGTGGTGTTAGGAACACAACTCTGTATTCGGGGGCGTAATAAATCAGGCGGCTAATCAGATCTCTGAAAATGCAAACCTCATGATGTCGGCGCTTACTTGCATTCTACCGAAGGAGGCCATGGGACTTCGTCGAGCTGGAAAGGAGTCGCGCGGTACATACTAATTGGAATTTTAAATTCAGCTCTGACGGCTTTGGGCACTTGCAGGCAGATCAGGCTGGCAGGCAGCCACCCACCGTCTTCGGGTAGCCTACCCGACCTGATTAACCTAGCCAATAGACAAGGACCTCACTTCATATGCATCTAAATCCGTATCAGAATCTATTCAGCTCGTGGCGGTGAAAGTGCGCAGCTGTATAGTTGCTTACACGCGTACTCGCTGAGCTGCTGCCTTGACGTGAGGCTCTCCGAGCCGCAAACGCTGACCTCCGGCGCCCAAAACGCGGCATTTTAGAGAGCAGGACTTTTCCAGCGTGGGTGCTTAAATTGTATGCATCGGCTCGGTATATTGTGTTGCGTGAAGTGGTGCTCGGCAACTGTCGGTCGCTTGAAGACTTTGACAAGACATAGACAGTTCTATGAGCATAATCAAACGTAATTACTGCAACAGGACGAAATCGAGGCGCCCTAGTGTTATAAACGATGAATTCTTGCTCAAATAAGTGAAGAAGAATAAGGACGTCAATTGAGGACATGCACCCCGACTTGATTCTTCAACCCTCGGCCACATCCTACACATTGTCTTCGTGACGCCCTGTTGTGATACCTGTTGTGATACGGTACTGGCATTTGTTTTATTCCTGTAATCATTGACAGGTTGTAGATTCTGCCTTCTGAAAGATGAACTCGCATCTTAAACCTAAAGATATAGCGAACTGTCAGTTCAGCCGGTATATAAGAGAAAGGGACATAGCGTGACTAAGAGTTTATTTCCCGCAGAATACAAGCTCGGTAGCATCGTTTTCATTGAAAACTCAAAGTCTGCGCACCGGTAAACGATATTAAGTCTTCACTGGCTTTGATCCTATCTGTAGAGGTGTCTCACACATTTGACCCATACCTAATACCATCAAGGCAATACTCAGTATACTTATTGAGAGGATAATCTCATATAAACGACGAACAGACGCGGCCAGGGTCGGGGCCACTATCAATATCGGCATGGGAGATTTATCTGAACACAGAAGTTCTCAAATAATTATTGCTTGGCACCGTCTTGCTCGTCGCGGGAATCATTTAAACCCGGGGAAGCTGCATGTATCAATAATTAAACAGCAATGGGTGGGTAAACGAGCGGGCTCTTTGCGATAGGTAATCGTCTGCGATATACGTCTAGATTTTCTCATTAGAATCCACGGATAGGCGTATTTGAAAGCCCTCTGTAAATCAGAGGACGTGTCCCTTTAGCGGAATACTTGGATAATCAACGAATAGCGACATGAACAGACGATGACGCTTCAATACGATGCTCGGATATGAACTTCCGTCACTGCTCCTGCTCGATTCTACAGAGACAAAAGGTTTGCAGTTTGCACGGCGCGCTGCTTGCCTGGCATTCTGGAAAGAAATGGTAAATTTTGCTGGCTTGGGAAACTCACTAACAGCAGCCAATATTGACCTTTTACATCTCCCCATCCATCACAAGAGCCAAACAACCACTCCTGCATCCGCGTATTCAATATCTCCCATCCAAATCAATCTTGGACATGACTCGCTGAATCTCCCGCCGAGCTATCACCTAACTACATGCAACGGAGAAGAGCCACTGAAGTCCCGTCTGGAAGTATTTAAACTCGCAGACTGGCTGGATACTTTTCTGAACGGCAAAAGAAATGTTTTCGCTATGAGGGCCCCGTAAACGGTTTGGGACTTAAGTCTAGAGTTTCTCATTGGATTCTAAGGATTAAGCACAGGTTGGAGTCCGCCATCAACCAGGGAAAGTGCTTCTTCAGCGAATGCTTGGACAATCAACGGACAGCGATGAGAGCGGAGGATGAGACCGCGTTACGATGCTCTTGTTCGAATCACTTCGACTCCTGCGTTTACTAAGGTAAAGCGGGGGAAATATCGGACTTCAATGACGCGATGTTCACCCGAGAGCTCTGTCATGAAGACACCCACAAAGAAAATTGTGCACACTTCAGAAACCCACCGACGACAGCAAAATTGTCTGTTATACCTCCTTCTGTTAGCCACAAAACTAACAGTCACCTTTGCGATTACGCATGCCGTCTTTATCTCATCTATCCCGATTGTGACTCACCCCATCCCCTGCCGCATCGCCCGGACCTCCAAAAACGAGCCCCACCACCGCTCCGCCACCGCCGCGCCGCGCATACCGCCCCACATCGGCCCCGGCACTCGGAGTTAACACCCCCGAGAGCAGGAAATGACGTCACCATCCTCCGGGAAGAATGGTCCAGGTTATCCCTCGCAACTCAGGGTACCGCCTCAATCACGTTTGGTCTAGATTGCAAAGAACCAAGGCTGGCCTGCTCACAAACGTCCCAACATGGATCAGAGCTTTGGGATGGTGCGGCTTGATAGTTAACGGTCTTAAGATCACATGCGCCGCAGGCGTTGTCTCTAATTCATTGGCGCGGGGAAACTTGGGGGCGGCTGGTTTTGACCCCTGAACCCCCAGACTGCTTGAATTCACATGCGTTTAGTGTGGAGGAATGTTCATGAGAAGGCCTTATCAATTTTCCAAGTATGCACAGAATAGACAATATGATTACCAAAAATGAGGCCGTTCCATCGCGTCAAAGTAACTCGGTTCCGTCCCGAGATGCCAAAAAAAACAAATGCCAACCGAGTGGGTGGTCGTTGTCATGATGCATGCAACATGTCCCCTCCAATGCAACGCTATGCTTCGCCGTCTATATCTCGCATGCTCATTTCCTTCCTCTCTCTACCGTGTTGTCTGCAAAACGGATTCCCCTCGTTTTCGGTGGCACTCTCTCGCCACCCTCGTCGTCGGAGTCATCGCCTCCTGTGGGCGAACCCATGCCGAGAGCAGCCTCTCTACGGCGTCGCTCCGCAGGGGTCTCGCCGGCGTCCTCGTCTCCCTGGCCGGCCAAGACAGCTAACCTACGCTGTCTCTCGACGGCTGTCTCGTCCTCATCAACGTCTTCGGATTCCCGGGCGGGTGGTGCCTGAGCCGAGCCGGTGTTGATGCGCGGAGGAGACCGGGGTATGGACTTCTTGTCGGCAGAGTCGCTTCCAATCTTAATGGTCGGGATGTCTGCCGGGGAAGGAATGTCTCCCTTCGCAATTGACTTAACTCGCTGAGATGCGGTAGATTGGTCTACGACCTCACGGCGAGTCTTGACGTCGAGCTTCGACACTTCCCGAATGAAGTCCTCCTTGGTCATACGCTGACCAACGCCGCCAATGGTGAATCTGATGTGTCGATCGTCTTCTTTTTGCTCCTCGACAGCGTTCTTCTTAGGCTTGTCGCCCTCGCCGCCTCCTCTCCACATGTTTTGCCATCCAGCCTTCGCGGGTGCCTTGGCAGCACCTTCAGCGCTAGACTCGCCTTGCTTGGCGGCGGCGGCCTCGGCTGCTGCCTTTTCGGACGCCTTGAGCAAACCACCCATGCCAAGGTACTTAAGACTTTGCTGCGTGATACCACCAATTTCCTTTCCAGTCTTGGTCGATGGCAGCTCATATGTCTTGATAACTTCACCATCTTCGTCTTCGACAATAACCTATCACCATGTCAGCGACATCCAGTCATTCACCAACTCCTAGTACTTACAGTATTGCCAAACTGGAAAGCCCGAGCGGGCTCGTGCCGTCTGTCAGACTTGCTCTTCTCCTTGCGCTTCTCAACTTCTGAAGTGTAGACATCCTCAACCTTGCGCTTGAAGGAATCCAGGGTCCAGTTGAACTTCTCGCCCTGCTTCGACTTGGCGGCAGCCACGGCAGCAAGATCAGTGTGAACGGGGTCACCGCCCGCGTCTTGACGTAAGTCAGAAGATCTTTCAACGGTCAAGACATCTCCATCCTCATTCTCGACCACCAGGTTGTCTCCTTCCTCGTAGATCTGGATCTTGGGCGGCGTCTGAGTTCGGCTGGAACCCTCTTCGGGAGAAGGAGCAATCTCGTCGTCCTTTTCGGGATCTCTTCCACGGCCTCTCTCAGAGTCGCGTCTGGGCATCGTTTCATCGGCATTATCCGGTGATGAAGGCTCCTTCTCGTTGAGCAAAGGCTCACGTCTCGTAGGGAAAATAGCAGACTGGGAAACAGGTCCACCGGGACCGAGACCGTCTTCCCACTTCTTGCTCTTGCGACGGCTGCGGGAAGTCGAACGACCTCGGTGTTTGGAGCCATCCTCGCCCTCCTTCTGGCGTCTGAGGAATGCGCCGGGGAAGCCCACAGGGGGCAAGGTTCCGGGAGGGAAATCCGGCATCTTCAAATCGTCGCCATCGGTATCCGACATGGTGCGGGCTTGAGATCGAGACTGCGAAGAGATTCTTGGCAGACGGTTCATCCAGGTAGGGCCGTCCTCGGGGGCGGTAGTATATGACATGGTGATTGTTAGCGTGTTGATGCGCTTTCCGAGGGTGAAGACAGCGACTGAAGAGCCGTGGACGATGATGGATGAGATGACCAGGAAGGTGACGATGGGCCAGATGACTGCAACAAGTGTCCTGTGCTCAATCTCATCCGGCGGGGTGTCCGACAATGGCACAACGGTCTCCCATTGAAGTTCGGCGCGAGCTAGAATTGCGACAAAGATGGCACCGACGCCAATGGGACCAAAGTGACCGGCGAACAGGGCCTCGCGCCAAGTCTTTATATCCGGTATAAATGGCTTCAACATCAGCATGGCGGGTATGCGACGGAAGAGAATGACGAAGATGGCAATCACAACCAAGCGCCAGGGGGTGAGACCCTCAGCGACGTTGTTGTACTGCTCCCAAGGGATGATGGTTCCGAGGAAGACGAAGTAGGCCAAGTTGATCAGCAAGTCAATGACGTTGGAAACGTGAGACTCTTCCGTCTTGGCCGCGAACCAACCGTCGTTCGAGAAGCCTACGCCAGCTGCAAAACCGACAAGCAAATCGTCCATACCGAGCAAACTACCGGCACCGGCGCAGAACAACGCAAGCACGAAATAGAAGACGAGGAAACTCTCGCGATCAATCAGGTCGCGCTTCTCAGCGAACTTGATGCCGTGACGCGCAATGTAGCCTACGAGGAAGCCAAAAATGGCACCAAAGATGCACTCGTACAGAATGGTGTAGACAATCCAGTGAAAAGTCGTTTGCTTGGCGTCCATGTGTTCCTGGATAAGGTAAATTCCGAGGTAGACGAAGGGAAAGGCCATGCCATCGTTGCACCCGGACTCCGCAGATAAGACGTCTCGCAAGTGCTTGGGGACTCGCTTGGCGAACTTGCCCTTACCGACGACCGAGGAAGCCAAAACGGGATCGGTGGCGGTGACGCAGGCTGCAACAACCAAGCTCTCGAGCCAGTTCAGAGGCTCAATCATCCACCAGATGAACAAGCTCGTGATCAGCCAGCCAAACGTCATGACGGGAATGAGGAGAAAGGTGACGGATCTCCAATGCTTCTCCATGTAGAACTTTGGCAATTCGACACCGACGGCAAAACATTGTACGACAAGGACAATGCGGGAGAATTCAATGGTGACGAGGTCGACGTTACCCCAGCTCTTTGGGTCGATCAGGTTGGCTGCGTGAGGACCGAAGATGATGCCGCAGAGAGTCGCGACGGTGGCCTCGCCAATGTACATGCGCTCCTTGATGATGGAGGAGCAAAGCATGAAAAGAGTGGTAAAGCCGCCCAAGATGATGTACACCAAGTGCGGCTTGGTAATTGAAAGGTGATCCCACGCCATGGCGGCGCAATTGGGAGGGTATCGTTATTCGAGTAAAAATGTAGCGGGAACAGGGTTCGGTGATGGTTGCGGGTTTCGTGATTTGGAGTCGCAAAGGGTCGCCGCTCAGTCGCCAGCGCAAAAGGATGGTGCTGGACCTGGCGAAGGGCGCGAGAGTCCCCAGTCGATGGATCGCGTCCTAAGCGTGAGGGTATCTGGATGCATTCACGGAAAAGTTGGCGCGCCAAGAGGCAGTCGGCCTGGGGGGTTTCGTCGGAATCGAGTCAAAATGGGGCGCCGGTATCGAAGCTATGAGGTCACCAACGGGGCGTTGCCTCTCTCGTATGCGCGCGTCTCCTCGGGATCGAGGTCCGAATGGGAATTGGTCGGGTGTCGAAACGGTGAGCGACAGTCGGGACAGTTGGGAGCAATCTCTGATCTATCGTGGACCCGAGATTTCTTAGCTGAACAGACGAAAGAAGGGACAAACGATAAAGACAGGATCGGGGTTCCAGGAACCTAAGTACTGCGAGCGCCCAGAGACGAGAGACAGGAAAAAGAAGTTGGCGTGCTGATAGCAAAGGTTGATCCATGCAAGAAAAAAAGCCAGGCCCCGCTTGGCGCATCAAGGTGGGGCCCATGGGGGGGAAAGTGGGAGTTCCATGGAGGGCAGGCGAGGGGGCCTTGGGGGGAGAAGGCGAATGGGATGGATTTCCAGCCCGCAGGTCGTTCTTTCAGAGGAGTTCCCAGCGTTCCCAGTGGTTCCTGCTCTCCCATCCTAGCGGGCAGCGGTACTCGAGTACCTTGGTCCACGTCCTCCCGCGGCCGTTCCCCCGTCTCGTCCGAGGGAAGGGCGAGGAACACACTACGAGGTGCGAGGCGCAGGGCTTGCTGACGTGGTACCTCGGGAGTACCGAGAGGTTACGCGGGACTTGGGTCCTTGCGATAGCACAACGTACGCAGCAAATAGCACATACGTCGCCAAGGACATACATACGTACGGGTGCTGCGCCTGCCAGACGCCTCCCAAGGTTCTTCTTCTGACTGCGATCCATCCATCATCCATGGGGGCAAACGCTCTGGGGCTGGCAGGCCAGCCATGGGAGAATAAGGTTGCCACGACGTCTCTTGATTGTTGCTAGTTGAGCCCGACGGCAGGGAACACATCAGGTTGAGGTGAACCATACACGCCATGTTCGTGCTAACCTTGATTCAGCTAAGGGCATCTAATCTTGGGCCGCGATAGGGACGCGGGAGGCATGCCGTGATACGAGTAAGACATTTCCAGGACCACGTTCCACGACCACGGGCCAGATCGCTCTTGTTGTGATTCCAGAACGAAGCACAACAGCAGCAGCTGTCGTTGACCGTAGACTACAGTCCCCCCCAGAACACCCCAACAGGCATTTTACATACGGCGTGTTGTTGCTCGGTTCCGGGTTGGTGAGATACGGCGCCCCCCATGTACGCCAAGCGGCTCAAAGCAAGGATGCACCCAATGCGACCGCCATTCTGGCCGCGTGGTGTCGTAATCCCCCCCCGGGAGGCGGTAATCTCTCCTGTCGCACAGGAGGAAGGAAAAAAAAAAAACTCCAAGTCGCATTGGCAGGGTTTGCAAAGGGAGGAGATGAGGGCGCCATGGCCCGCGTTCTAGTTCCCTTGAGCCGCTTATCCGGGTGTTCTTGATTGACGTCCACCTTGGGAGTCATGATTTTAGTGCGGCAGTTTGGCATGTCGTTGAAAAAAACCAACCAAACCCCCGGATTTTCAGTCTCCGATCTAATCGGTGACATCTCGCAAATATCTGTAAGGGTCCTGTTGCTCTTATTCATCCTGCAGACTCGTCTCACGGTTGGCAAAAGCTTGAAAGGAGGCCGCTGGAGAATTCTGGCAGCTCTGGGCGAGTTTTGTGCGACTTCGATTGGCAGTCGAGGGCAACTCCAAGCATTGGCGACGTGATGTGTGCCTCGGCGTTGCTGGCCAAGCCCATTCGCGAGATCGCCAACTCCAGTTGGATGCTCGGCGCCCAGAACGTAGCGGCGTCACCCTCCACTTTTGTGAGTCGCCGCGCTTGAGTCATGCTGATAGGGGGGCCTGTTGCGATTTTTTCGTCTGTCTTTCTTGTGATGAGGTCTTGAGACTGCGGAAAGTGGTTGTGGTGGTGGATGTGGCTGCTGTTGAGGTGTTGATATCAAGTTTGAAGTGGGAAATTTCTCGAAAGCTCTCGCAGCTTACCTATCTCAGGTGAGTGAGTGGTGTTGTTTTTTTGGCTGAGGTGGTGGTGTGAGTCCCTGTCGGCCGTCACCTCATCAGAAGAGAGCGGCACCGGCGAGGTACTTCCGCGGTACTTCCGCACGGTTCCACCGCGCCTGCCTCAGCCCCACCGCTCCAGACCCCTGCTCGTTTGTTCTTTCCCAGCTGTTGTTTTTTTCTGCTCCTCCGCCATCACCCGAAGAACTGGATGGATGTCCAGTTGTTGTTGTTGTTGTTGAAGCAGTTGCTGCTGGGACTGTCGTCAGTTGCTGCCGTTGCAAACCTTTTGCCAGGAACCTAAGGGGGGAAATGAAAAACTCAACATCTTGGCAACCACCCGCAAATAACTCTCCGCAATCAATTCGAACACTGACTGATACCGAACAGCCCCCGCGCTCGACTGGGATCTCTCAACAATAACACTCTGCAATCTTTCCACGGCAACAAACAGAGTGAAACACCGCAGTCCCCGGATTTGCTGGGACACTCCCAGCGGCGCTGCACTCAATTGATTGCCCGCCCAGAACTCTCCATCTACTGCGGCCTTCGTGTTCCGGCAGCATTTACTTCTGTCTCCCACGGGTCCCATCGACTCCCACCACCCTCCGCCCGCCTCCTCCGCTCTCCGCCTGCGGTCTCCATCAGCTCCGATATCTCCATCCCGTCTTTCGCATCCGAATGAGCCCCTACGTAGCTTTCTGCGCAATCAACTTTCCACCGTCTCACCTTGAGATGGCCTCGCTTCAGATCGCTTGGTCCGAGCATCCCATCCTCGCCCTCCTTCGAGAGCGAGCTAAGGAACGAGCACGAGCAGCCCATCGAAGCACACTCCACCGCTGGGCAGAAACCAGAAACCGCCCATCTTATCCCGCGGCCATCCTCCGCTAGCACCCATGTCCAGGCTGCATCTCCTGCACCATTCGTACTGCGCATACCTACCTACTGCAGTCTGCAATCCACCCTTTAAGAGTTCCCTGCTACGCGCTCCGTATCGCGCAACCCCCCTACGGAAAAGAGCGACCCCAAACGGCTCACATGCGCCTCTACGTCACCAATCCTGCTCACTTCATTCGCCCACAGCTCAAGGCCAAGAGTCTAACTCAACGACCACTGATGGATCTGCTCGTCACGCCGCATACAATGACCGGTCGATGCATCGCTAAACATCGCTAGGAATGCCAATCTTTCCCCGACAAGCCCGTTTTCCCCATCTCTGCGCCAGCGCCCGTTGAAGTTCCCCGGATAACCCGCAACAGAGAAAAAAGGCTCAAGCTGATCACTTGCGCTTCGCTCCATTCGCAATGGATCACCTTCCTGTTTGACTGACCGACCGTTTGCAGTCACTTCACATTGACAAGAAGCCACAAACATGCCAGAAGTGTCGACATTGACGCAACGCCAGTCGAGGGAGCTGTTGCACAGTCATCGTTTATGCGCGTCTACTGCTGACGAGTTCACCGGTTTGCGCTTTGATTTCGTCCAACTCTTTCAAACGTGGATTTGCTCGGCTGTGTCACCATGTCTAGTACCGCAGACATACGCCAAAGGTCTCGGCACACTGCGTCGGTTGGGGGAGCGCCACTGATCCACGGCCCCGACCAGCTCGCCCACGCCGAGCCGGTCTCGCGGTTCACACTTCGGCCATGTTCCGCATCTCGCGTTGAAAATGGCCTCCTTTAGCACCTAACTTGGATGGCACTGCACTCCAGCAGCACCATCAACCCGCAACTTGACATCTTGATAGCCGTACTCAGGCGAGCATTGACTTATCTTCGAGGCTTGTTGTCTTTTTCTACTCATTTCGGCCCGCTGCGGATAGTGGATCACAGAAACGGTAAGCTGTCGGTCCCGCGGAGATCGTCTAGCCCTCATCCTCCACCCCGGCCCACAACCACAAAATGACACCGATATAATCCCCGCTCCGGCATCCAGCCAGCATCTCGGGTTTCCGAGACAACATCTCATCAAATGCGCCGATGGTTTAGTGGTAAAATTCTCCGTTGCCATCAAGCAGCGTCGGGGAGCCGGGGGTTCGATTCCCCCTCGGCGCATCTTTTTGCTCTTGACGTGACTTGATGCTACGATGTCTCTTTTTAGAGCCAGCCAAACGCTCTCTCTGGTCCCGGAGCCTGCAGCAGCAACATAACAGCTTCGCTTTGAGTGGTGAATCGGATTTAATAGTGATCTTGTGGTCTGCCTCTTCATAATACGTGATTGCTCTAGTCAAACTGGTCCATGCCGCATGGCATTAGTATGCAGTCACAACTGACTGCGCAATCGCAAAGCTCCGCCATTTGACTCTCCCATGCACACAACCAAGGGTCAACACCATCCAACTCACTACTTCCAGAACCATGTACGATGTTCTCTACAGATATAAAATGCTCGTCGTGAGCAACATGCATCTTCCTCCAAATAGCTCCAGCCAAAACGACTCGCCACACTAGCACCATACTTCAACAACTATCCCACTATAACTAATAGCAGCCGCCAAAATGAACTCCCAGAACACGGATTACAGGAGCATGTCCCCCGACTCATTCAGCCGCCTCAGCATCCCCGTGCACACCATCGTCGTCCAGTGCCGATGGCAATGCTGCCAGTGCGGCTTCAACGGGAACCCCATGCCGGCACAGATGTACGTCGTCGTGCAGTGTCTGGCACGCAGCACGCGGCCGTGTCCGCGACGGCTGAGGGATGGGCAGTGGGTGACGCACGAGGGGCCTCTGGGGTGTGATAGGATTCTTGTGCCGGCGCGGCTGCTGGGTTTAGAAAATGGGGAGGTGGAGGGCCGGGATGATGAGCAGGTGTAGATGGGTCGATGGCTGGGTTTGAGATGGTGGAGTGGAAAGTGGGATGTAGATAGATAGAGTGGTAGCGTCCGGGGCATCCCAATGGAGTTTTCACAGTGAGGAAAGTCTCTCGAATTCATCGTTCGTTTGTATTTGTATGACATCGTTTGATTTAATAGCTTGTTGTTTCCACCTAATCCGTTGCTTGGGGGTAATACTTGCGTGGAGATGCAGGGCAAGGGATTATGGCTAGATTAAGAAGATTACCTCTGCCAGCCCACCTTCTAATGCCGATTTTCTGCACACGCATGTGGACTTGCTCCTCTTGCTGAATTTGCGACGTTTTCTTGGCTAGCTCTCTCGAGAATCTGGATATTCACGATCGAAGGCATGGAAGAACGCCAACGTAAGTGTGTGATGTTCACAACGTGCTATCGTGCATTTTCATACGGAAGGCCACTTTCCCTTTCTTGCGGTGCTGTGACTCCCTTTCGTCGTATGTTTATTAGCCATCTGATTCGCCCTGTTGATGGTTCTGGAATGATCATACAGCAGCTGCCAGGCGTCACTACCTCTTGATAAGATGCACACCCGTCTGTGAATCTCAGTAGCTGCGGCTCAAGAAGAGTCATAGAAGCAGCTTGCTGTCTTCTTTTGGCCTACCAAGACTGTCATGCGCCCCGCTTTGTTTGTCAACGGCCCCGGGTGCTGTGAGCTGCTTTGTAGCACAACAAGCACCCCCGAGGCAAAGTCCGCTGTCCAGGAGCAGCGAATCACCACGTCTCACGTTACACACCGTTTGAATGCCATAATTCACTTAATGGGGTACGATTGGGGCGAATCGAGGCTCGATAGGGACGATTCAGAGCACATTGAGAGTAGATTTGGATATATATGGCCTCCTGGTCTGCAGGAATTGCCTCTCTCTTCCCCTGAACCATCATCAAAAGACCTCAGTAATCAAGAGATATAGCTAAGACAAGCTACATCAAGACATTACAGACCATATTGAACCATCAAAATATTTCAAATTCTACCTACCTTCATATACCACAACATCATGAACAGAAACATGGGAGAGGGCGTGGAAATGTTCCGGGGCGACCTCGCAATCATGGGACAGCTTAGCAAAGCTCAGAGCCGTCATTGCCGTTGGATCTGTTGTTACTGCAGACACTTCAACAAATACGACGAGTCGCTCTGTCAAGGTTCCAACTGCGCAAGGAGAACACGGGCAGGTGTGGCGCATGAGAGTTGCAAGGACTGCCGCATTACGATGCCTCGGCATGTTTGGAGGGAGTTCAATGGCTACAGCCAGTAGTCTCGGTCTGCTCGCCTGGTATCGGAGAAGGACACCTCTCAAGTTCAATAGTAGTCTAGTTCGGGTAGTCAAATCAAGATTATCCTCATTCTGAATCGTGCGTATACAATATTGGTCTCGGTGTAAGTCTGAATGTTATTGAAGTTACGTAGCTCCCCTCGCAAACAGCGGTGGAAGATAACCTCTGACCAATGTGTTTATTGCGTCGTCTTGAAGAATAAGTGAGAACGCTTGGGACGATAGGCAGGAAGGGTGCATGCAAAACCCCTTCGCATGTGAATATGAGGATTATTACCACTTTCGTACACCAAGGGCGCAGGACTATGAAGCCTAGAGCCGCTGTGCAGGGCTGTAAAATTAGAACTAGAACAGTTTCACTTGGTGATTCTCATCGAGAGTTATGCAATTTGCATACGAAATATTCTATTTCATCTAAGTAAAGTGATGAAGTTGAATATCTTGACATTTGACTGTGTGAGATGATCACACATTGTAGTGCCCTCTAGAACCTTATTCTCTTGGAATCTTACAAATTGGAACACTAGAGGCAAGGCCTAGCTGATCAAGCTCTTTTCTTGGCGGCAGCAAGCACTTCCGGGTCGTTCGTTTCCGGTCCCATGTACAGATTCGTCTTACCGACCTTCGTCCATGGTGCGAATGCCTGCCGTACTGGTTAGCTATTTTTCCAAGACATCAAGCACACCGATGAGATACTCACATTCTTAACATCATGCAAAGGTGCAGCAAGTTCCGGGAAATGCCTGCACAACACGTCCTTCATCGTGTTGTTCTGAACCCAGTCCATGCCCTCCCGGGTGTACACCTCGGGGCACCAGGCATCACCAGCAAGGAATCGATCAGACTTAATGCGGCGGCTGGCCATGAGGATAAAGACACGGAACGCGGTGTCGCTGAAGCCGAAGCCCTTTGGAAGCGGCTCGCTCAGCGTTCCGACGAGGAGGTCCACGGCCTCGATGTCGCCGTTGTAAACCCCCTCAAGCTCCGAAGCCAGCTTGCGATCACCGCCAGTCAGCTCAATGAAGCTCCGCGCCGCTGGCATGTGGAAGAGGCGACGGAAGGCGTTGTAGCGAGGCACGCCGCGCTCACGATCGCGCAGGATGTCGATGGTGCCCATGTCCAGGTGTCTGCCTTCGGGGAACTCCTCGTCAGCCGGGATGTGCAGGTCCCTCAGGAAGTTCGGCATGTTGTGGGCGCGGATGGCTCCCGGGTAGTTGACTCCGAACGAGTAGAAGATGTCTGCGAAGTTGAGTCCCAGTCCTGAAGCGAAGCCCTTCTCATTGAGAGGCTTGCGAGCCGATTCGAAGGCGACCTCTTTCATCGGAAGTGTCCCTTCATGCTGACCGTTTTTCACATTGAAGAACGCGATGTTGTCAGGAATCAGCGGGTGCAGGCGATAGACAGACACGAACTCCTCTGTGAGGGAGTAGGGCGCCTTGTCGTGGTTAACCCCTGAGCCTGGGATGCCAGAGATCGCCTCGGACTTGTTGTCGAAAACTCGGCCGAACACCTTCCAAAGCTGGAAAATTTGTTAGAACTTCATATGAAATCGAGAATTACTTCATCTGAATACATACCTTCTCCCCGACGAGTCCCCACCAATTAGCGTTCATACCAACCTGCAAAGCCGGATGCTGCAGGATGCCAGGAGTCCACTCAACTGTGTGGATCTTGGCCATGAGAGCGCAGTTGACCAGTCTAGCAGTATCGAAAATCTGATCACTTGTCCAGGTGGGATTCGAGAGCTCAAGCTGCTTGGCAATGGCATTGTGCTCCAGAGCAAACAGCGTGTGCAAGAGTTCGAGACCAACCCACCAGTTCTGATGGAACCCCGTCTTCGGAATGCCGTCGTCACCGCGAGGCAGGAACTGCTCACCCTGCACACTATCGACGGAGAGCTGACCTCGCGAGCCTTCCCTCTCGCACCGGGCCCTGAGTTCTTGAGTCTCTTCCTCGGTAGACCCGTAGATCTGGGAGCCGTCCCACCAGTGTGTGCACTCGTTCTCGTACGCAGGTGGCGCCTCGTCGTCTCCCCGAATGTGTGCGGCCTTCTTCGTGCGGTATATTCTCATCTTCCTCTCGGGCCACGTATCACCCTTGGGAAGCGGGACGTCCACCAAGTTGGCGGTATCGTTGAAGTGTTGTGCCCAGTCATGCACCTGGAATTGAATCCACGCAGCAGCAAGCAAGTTGACGATCGTAGCTGGCTTGAAGCCGTTGTCGGGCCTCGCAAGAATCTTCTCAGAGATCAGCCTCGGGTTCGGTGTGAGCAGCTCCTTGTGAGAAGGAGCCTTCGTGTCCTTCCTTGGCACATTGCGCCCAAATCTCATGCCCCTGCAACCCATTTTGGGACCTTTGAGATCATTGAAATAGCCATTTGAGTGTCTGGAACTGATATATTTGGTATCCTCAAGCGGGAAA
This sequence comes from Colletotrichum horii, assembly GCA_027406005.1. NCBI lineage: Eukaryota > Fungi > Ascomycota > Sordariomycetes > Glomerellales > Glomerellaceae > Colletotrichum > Colletotrichum horii. The sequence goes on along the minus strand of JANVYB010000001.1, from coordinate 608,940 downwards.
GTTTTCGGCGTCCCTTGATGATCGCGGCCGTCAGATGGATAAGTGTCGAATAGATTTTCACCCCTGAGCTCAATGCGCAGGGCGAGCAGGTTGAAGACACTGAGCCACTTTGGGAGCTTATGCCAATGTACAAAAAAGTTGACGATTTTCCAGAAGGCAATGTAAAGACGTTTCAAAAGGGGAACAAGAACATTAGTAAAAAAGGCCTTGAACCACATGCCCAAAACTTGCATTGTTGTGCTGGAGGCATCCAGGGCCCCCTCAATGATTGCGGACGTCATCTTACTCGACAAGTGAAGAAACGACTTGATTTGAAGAACAGAATGCTGTTAATCAAGGGAAGGCTTATGCGTTTTATCTGTCATCCGTATGGGCTGACTTGCGGATGGCAAGATGGTGTCACCAGAACGGCTGTGCTTTCCCTTCAGGCACGCAGGCATCCCTCACATATCTTCATCGAATGATGTCTTCAAAATACGTATGCCACTGCGCCCTCAAGCGCCACAAGCTCAGGTGATGCAGTCGCAAGAATTCACAAACCGTAAGTCTGACACGATAGGGGGGCTGCTCACGTAAGGCAGCATGTATGACGGGCTGAAAAAAGAAAAACTCACGGCAGAATGCATTGGGCTTTCAGCCATCAACGGCTGTGAAACCTCCTAGAATTTCTCATCAAAACTCCCGTGTTGATTGGTCCATTTGAGTGTTCCTTGCTTCAATCTCACCGGGAATTTACGACTTGCAAGCTTGGTTTGGGACATGTCAGCCCTGGAGCGGGGAATCTTTGGGGTCCAAGTCCGAAACATACCCAATCCTCGCAGATTGAAGCCTGCTTACCTCGCCTCTGCCCATATGTGTGGCTAGCTGAGTGTACAGGGCTGGCTGCTAGACGGAGTTCGAGGTTCTAGCTCGGCCCCCAGCCTCAAAACACATTCCAATGGCCCCAGATTTCCAGGACAAACTACGCGTGAGGCTGAGAGTTGACATCAAACTTCCACTTCGGTTTCTACTTGATGACAGGGGCGAAATGAATGGCACGTAAAAAGGGCAGATGAGTCTGGGAAGACTGATGCACATATCTGTCATGTTCTGTCAACGTGCATGGCCAAGGCCAGGTCCGATGGAGCTTCTGGCACGTGAGGGACATGATGAATTATCATTAGACAATTAGACTGGAACATAATCCAATAGATCTATTTAACCATCCTTTTGCCCGCGTTGGAAGCAGGGGTTTCCAAAGATCCGAGCCGTAGAAACTCTTTAATGCTCGTGCACAGCCTTTCCGTGCTGGAAACCCCAGTAGAATCATCCCCCTCCAACTCGTCGGCTACTCCTGAGAGCTCAAGAGCATTATTACCCGCCATGGAAACTTTTCGCTTAAACGAAGTTGCCGCCACCCTGGCACCGAGAAAGCGGGCGGTGGACACCGGGCTTCTCACAAGGGGTGATTGCTCCTCTGATCCACTTGACGCCGCCGTAGCTTCCCTCCTCCTAGTTTTCAAGTCAGTTTCTAGACGCAAAAGTTCAGAAAACGTGGGTCCTACGTAAGCATCGGACATAAATGTCCCGATTTGTGTTTGCTTCCCGAGACAGCCTCGCATGACACGACCGTATCTTCTGGTCTTGAAAGGGTTGTTGACCATGACACCGGTGTGATGAGCGGATACGGTTCCCCTGACCATGATGGCCTGAGCGGTAGCCCAGGACCTGGAGCCAGAAACGCCAAAGTTGGATGTCAAGTATCCGGTGACAACGGTCGGGCTGAAACCGCCGGTGATGGTGAGAGTATCAGTGACCGTGTAAGTCGATGTGAGACTGATGTCAATAGGGTTGCCACCAGCAATCGATACAGGGCTCATCTGGAGATCCCAGTCGTAGAATCTATCGGTTCTGGTGATGACGACAGCAGTGGTCATATCGCAGCTTGCTTGACGGGCATCAAGCTGCTTGAGCTCCTCCTCCGTGGGCTCCTCAAAGTCCAAAAGCGAACGGTCAACATCAGGGGGCGAGGACAGAATGCCGCTGGTTGCCAGCATCGCCGAGTAAGAATCCTTGTCCACGACCTCCACTGCAACGATAAGATTAGCCTGTCGTATTCACGAGACGCGGGATGGAGTTTTCTGCCCAGTGTGGCTCGTTGCAAAGGAACGCCAAGACACAGTTCATGCCAAGGACTCGCTTCTTCTAAGAGCACGGGGAATGGCTGGGGAAAAGGTAGGCGATGATGGATTCCTCCACTTACTGTGCTCGTGGCCGACAAGGAGAACTTCTCCGGGGAAGCGGCCGCGCTCGGGGTCGAACTTGGTGCCGTTGGTGGTCCGAGGGACAAAAACCGGAGAAGCGGCGGCGACTGCGGCAAGGCAGACGGTGACGAAGCGAGAAGCCATTATGATGAACCGAAGACAACGGGAGACTTGGGGAGCAGTGAGAGAGGTGGTGAGGGCGAGTTTGTTGCAAAAGTCGCGGGATATTCAAACGACTTTATACTATCGAATCGTCATCCTTAGTGGTTTTCTTATCTCAGCTGCCGGTAAAACGTCTTAACTCACTCGCAAGTTGACTTGCCGCTTTGGCTCATCCACGCCTTACGCCTTTGAAAGCACGACCACTCACCGCTGCCCTCGACCCGAGCAAATCCGCGCGAATTATTCACATTATCAGATCAAATGGCTCTCGAGTCATTGCCTTACCCCGTACTTCGTATGGCAGGAGCCGCAGTGGAACTACGCCAAGACGAAGCCATCCAGGTGATGTCCCCACGTCTGACGGTTAGCCAAACTCAATTAAATAGACTAATTTGGTCACGAATGAAAGAGACTAGTTACCAAGACCATGTCTCCCAGTTAAGCTTATTTCCACACCGTTCCATTCTCGCAGATCTGTCTGTGTTAGATTCGCAAAACTCGCCTGTACCTCGCGGCCCACGCCTTACCCACCAAAGATATATTCTGAGTCAGTGACCTTATTATATCGGGCAGAAAACCACAATACCAAGCCTTTCAATGATCCATATTACGAGATAAACAGCTCTTCTCGACTCAGTACTGGAGTTCTTCGTTTCCACAGATTTTCGCACGTGCTTCCCAAAGAACAGTGCGTGACCAATTCCCATTGCTCAGTCAGTTCCCGCCAAGTGGATAGATATCGCCGACATCCCGAGGACGCCTGGGCCGAGATGGCCTCTGAAGATTTTGCACGTTTGATAGATAGTAAATTGAGTCATGTTTTCAACCTCTTCATGGTATTTTCTGTGGTGAATCCAGAATGAGCGTCGGCGCTTGACTGGATTTGAGTAAGACCAGCCCCCGAGCAGCATGGCTCAAGACTATTGCCCCCGCAACATGTATCACGCGGATAGAAGGGATTATCACTCCATTCGGTCTGAAAGCAGGGCGAAAGGTCGGAAAGGCCATCTCGGAGATGAAATCCTATCACGGATGGAGTGGTCCCAGACTTCAGCCATCCATGTTCTCACTGCAGTTGAGCACATGAGAGCATATATAGTGTTGCCTCGCAGATCTCAAGGCTGGCATGTCCTGTCGCAGATCAGCACTCAAAATCAACGAGGCCTATCCACGCATCAAAGTTCTTTCGCGTTCAACTTTCAACAAAAATGAAAATCAGCACTTCTGCCCTCGTCGTGGCTCTCGCCGTCAGGTAAGTTGAACCTTCAGCCCACCCACTTCTACATCTCAGTCTTCCGGTGACTTGGGAGGGAGAATTCCTCAAATGCTGACCATAACTCCTTCCGCAGCGTCGAAGCTAAACTTCACAACTTCGGTGCCTGCGTGCGTAACCGTATCGAGCAGCCCATTGGCGGTACTGGTTGGAGTGTCAGCTACAGCTGGTCTAAGAAGTACGAGATCATGCCCGAGGCAACCAAGTGCGCTTGCGACTACTACCGTCGCCGCGACACGGGCGACAAGCAGTGGGATAAGTGCCCTGACTGCCACATGGTCAGCTCATCACCCTAATTCCTATGGTTGGTCTGATGCCCTTGGAAATTGACTAATTCTGAACCTCAGGACGGAGACGCTTGCAGATCCGATGGCTGGCACATTGGCGGTGACGAGGTAAGCCAAACTCCCAGCTAATCATGCACCTTTTCACAAATGTCGCAAAAGTGGAACCACGATTGCGGGAGCGCAAGCGTAGCTTTTGTTACCACACACCCCCCCAGGCTGTAGAGTACGTCTACAGGGCTACCTACAGGCTGAACAACGCCACGCGCCCACCTAAGGGGCACTGCCCTTAAGAAAGGAAAAAACAGCTGACTCAAGCGGGAATTGAACCCGCGACTAATGTGCGAACGTCCTACGAAGCGCCCACTTTTGCCATTGTGGCACAGAGGTAGCTGGGTAAAACGGGCTCATAACTGTCGCAAAAGTGGAACCACGATTGCGGGAGCGCAAGCGTAGCTTTTGTTACCACAACAAACTAACAAATTTGTGATTCCAGCTGAACCACTACTGCACCAAGTATTGCGGCGCTCCTCAGTCTGAGGGAAGCAACAGCTAGAGTACTGGTGCTTGGATAGACCGTGTTTGGAAGGAATGATGAATGAGAAGACCGTCTAGATACCACCTACCATCTAATGAATAACTTAATTCGAGTTGATAATACCGCAAATCAACTGAGTTCCTATTGCTCTTTTGATTTCAGTCTGCCTGGAGGGAACATGTGAGGTTGCACTGCGCCTTCTTCGTCTAGTAACGCTGCTGTATGATAACAACCTGAGTCTGGACTAATACCGATATGTATCCCTCACAAATAAGGAGGATAGTGATTTGAATATGTTATCAACTTGAAAGCACCTGTCCCCGAAGATTTCAACTCGAAATGCGGTGGGGCTGTGCTGGTTGCAATGTTTACCCATAGGTATGTATTATCTGAGGGGTTTCCATGTTCAAGGAAATAAGGCTGATAGATATGTTCCTCTTGGACAAAGTAGTCAGATAGCGCAGTAAAGATCTAGATACCCATCTGAACGAACGTGTCAGAACTGGAAGATGTGCAAGGAGAACGCTTTATGTCTACCGGTGCCGACGGTCGAATGTGCATGATGAATCGAACCACTATGAACCACCCAAGTCGGCTAAAATACACGCGAGAAGTATTGGCTGCAATATCGACAGTATGAACAAAGGCCTACGGATACAGAACAATCCTACAGACGTCAGGGAACTCTCATCTTGCAGAAAACCTACAAGGTCGGAAAATGCGCGTCGCCTAGCATATTGGATTCCTATCGTGGCATATAGTGGGGCTGATGTTCCCAACATGGAAGTTGTTGCGTCCAACGGCACCAACCAACAGCAGAGAGGATAAAGAATACCTGCTGATCAAGCAGATATGTGACGGAAAAAGCGGGGGGTCGTGGGATAACATTCACCGCTCAAAGAGGGGTCAGCTAGTGCTCTCTTTCCTCTCTCCAACCTCAGAATATTCACCCGCACGGCCATCAATCTGCAATACAAACGAACGAAAATGACCACGCAACAGCAAGACGAAACACCAGTTCTCCCCGAAGAATCTGTCGAAGATGATTCCGCCTCAATCGGAGGCTCCTCACTGAGTGAATCTCAAGCCTCTCTGAGATCAAGCATCCTGGATTATCGCCGGGAGAACGGACGAACATATCACCGCATGAGTGACGGGAAATATGCTTTCCCGAACGATGCCCGAGAGCAAGAGCGACTGGACACAGTCAATTACGTCTGGATGTTGACTCTGGACGGAGACTTCTGCTTGTGTCCGAAAAATGATATCAGCGCTAAACGGGTTCTCGACATGGGCACAGGCACAGGCGTTTGGGCCCTCGACTACGCTGATGCTCACCCAGAGGCATCAGTTCAAGGCGTTGACCTCAGCCCCATCCAATCAACATACGTGCCTCCTAACTGCTACTTTGAGGTTGACGACCTGGAAAAAGAATGGACGTGGTCGACGCCATTCGACTTCATCTTCTGTCGCGATATGAACGGCAGCTTTGCTGATTGGGAGGGTGTTATTGCTCAAGCATATAAGAATTTGGAACCAGGTGGCTACCTCGAGATTCAAGACAGCATTTGGCCAGCCGCCTGTGACGATGACACCCTCAAAGAAGACTCTGCCTTGTATAAGTGGAGCCACCTCTTGGTCGAAGCTTGCAGCAAAATGGGACGACCAATCGACCAGACAAACCAAAGACCTGCTATGATGAAAGCTGCAGGCTTTGAGGATATCAAAACCACGTGTGTTAAATTTCCGATTTCCCCGTGGCCAAAGGATCAGAAGCTCAAGGAGATTGGCACTGCCAACCAGCGCAGCATCCCGTTCAAGCTGAATCAATCAATCAATCAATCAACTAATCAAATAGAGGCTATTCAGGCAGTCAATTAATCAAGCCTAAGATGCCAAAAGCTTAATTAGCTTGATTAAGCTGATGTTGCTTAGAATAAAGTAAATCTAACCTCTGGACTAATTAGAATTTTTGAAAGATTTTTTGAAAAAAATAAAAAAAGCCTACCTAGGCATTTTAACACTTAGCCTTATTCTAATCGCTTAAGGTTGCAACCTTTTGAACTTTTATATTTAAAGTAGATAACTTAAGCTAGTTTTAAACTGATATCTCTATAATTACTTATATAGCAAACTTATTGCTAGCTTATTAGGTTTTATTATAATATATCTCTAAAAAAAAAAAATAGTTATAAATATTAGTTTAGTAATACCTTTAAGCTAATAGATGCTAAAGTAAAATATAGTATTTTTTAATAATAAGATTAATATTATTAAGAAGTGCTAAAAGTGCTAGAAATATGCTTTTTGTTATACTGCTAGATTAATATATTTTTAAACCTCTTATTAGAGGTTAAAAAAAGCTTGTTTTTAACCTCTATATTAGCTTTTAAAAATAACTTTTTTTTAATATTACTATTAGTGCTACTATTGCTACTGCTGCTGCTGCTGCTGCTGCTATACCTCTATACTTTAAAAACCTATTTATATATACTTTTTAATATCTTTTTTAACTTCTTATTAGTTACTATAATGCTTTTATTAACCTGCACTTAATATATTAATCACTTTATTAAGTGTGAAGTGTTATCTTTTTATAAGATTACTGCTTAGATTTATATATTATCTATTGCTGCTAGTAATATATTAACTGTTAATTTAGCTATATATAACACTTTTAAAGCCTTACTTTATGCTATATAAAAGGGTTAATAGTTTATTAATATTAATGCTATCTTAAAGAAGGGTAATTAAAGCTATACTTTTTAGATTGTTAATAAAGAGTTATTTATTTATAAGATCTTATTTAATAGTGTGAAGGAAAATGCTTATTAGGTTTGCTAATACTGCAATAAAGCAGGGATTTTTAATTAACTATTTAATGCTATTTCTATTTCTGCTGCTGTTAAACACCTTAAGAATAATCATACTATCTTTTGAGATTGCTTTAAAGCTAGCTACCTATCTCTTAATAACTTTAACAACTTTAAGCTTCTATTTAAGTGCTTTTAACCTATTTTTATTGCTATATTTAAATAGAAGACTGTTCAAATTGAAGAACTTACTATTAGCTTCTTTATTAATATAAGCAACCTTTTTATAATATTTAGCAATTAATATATACAGTATATGCTTAACCTCTTCAACTTTAATATTAATACCTAGATATATTAGTTGAAAACCAGCTAGAGGGATTAACTTTAATAACTCTATATATCTAAGAAGATATAGATTAAAGTAGAGATATAGATAGCATTTATAAAGGTTTATATATCTTTCAACCTATAGATCTTATCTAACTGATATATAATTATTACTATCTTTAGCTACTTTATTAATAAGTTAAGTAAGCAGATATAATATTTCTTAAGTCTTTGCTGTCTGCTTAATACTTACTCTAATAAGAATATTACTGCTATAATATATATAGTTATAAGAGAGTGGCATTTACTTAATAAAATTAGTATTATAGTTTCTAATAATACTAATGCTAACAGCATTTATATTAAGGCTTTATATCTATTTATTTTATATTTATATATAGAAACTAATACCTAATATTATTAAATTTAATGCTATAGCTATATCTTCAACCTTATTAGTTATGCTATTATTTATAAGGTTAATGAAGAGGCATTTAAGCAAAAGTTTAACTATCTTATTAATACTAATAAGATCTAAGAAGATTTAGCTTATTAGAGGTTTAAAAGATCTATTAGCAAGCTTTAGAATATTATTAAGTATATTAGATTATTACTATAACGTTTAGAGGCTTTTTTATCTATTAGTAATAAGGCTGATAATAATAAATATACCTTTACTCTATAGAAGAAGTTATTATAAAAGCTAAATCTAATATTAAATAATACTACTTAATAAAACTTAATATATAATATAATCTGCTATATCTTACTTAAATGCAGTTAGATTACTAGCTATATATATTACTCCTTAAGCTTTAATAATAAAGGTGATTATATCCTTAATAAAGATATTCTAACTAAGAAGGATTAATAAGTTTTTGCTAAGTTAAATAAGATCTTAAAGCCTTTCTACTTATAAACTAAGTGATATAAAGGCTAGAGCAAAAGTGATAGATATAATTAACTCTAAGAGATCTTAGTAAGCCTTAAGTATCTCTTAGATTAACTTAAGGATTAATATAAGCTTTATAATACCTCTATTATAGAAGAGATTAACTTTATAGCTATATAAATATCTTAAAGTCTCTTATTACAGCAATCTTAACTAATAAAGACATTATAACAATCTAACTGAATATTAATTTTATAGATTCTATTTATTAATAATATCTCTGCTTATTTGCAGTTTAAATATATTGCTATATTGCTATATCTTTCTTAAGCTACTAACTTCACCTCTTATATATTTATATACCTATTAATTATTAACAGCTAGTAAGTACTTAATAACTACTATAAAAAGCTTAAAAACTTTCCCCTTTATACTGCTATTATAATATTACACTTTAGTAGAGGTTTATAATAGCTTAAAAAGCATTAGAATACTTAAGAGACTTATAGGTAGCTTTATACTGCTGAAGAAGGTTTTTAAAAGTATTAAAAGCAATAGTATATTAAGATAGCTGCTTATACTGATAAACCAGCCTATTTAAAGCTTCTATAAAGGTTATTTATATTAATTATAGTGCTTTTAAAGCTTAAAGACTCTAATTATAGTTAATAGTTAAATAGCAGCTTTTATAATGCTATTATTAATAAAATTAATAAATTAGAGAAGTATTTTAACTTCACAGTTGCTTAGCTTATTAATAATTCTATCTAGTAGTAGATTTTATATCAGCAGACCTTTTTAACGCTCAGCAAGTTTGCCCTCAATATCTTTGCTATTTTAGCAATAGCAACTAACTGTGAGAAAATATTCAGCCTTACTAAACTGATGCTAACATCACAAAAGCTATTAATAAAGCTATTACTGCTTAAAGAGATATAATACCTCTAGAACTAAGCTTAAAGCAGTAGTATTGCTATTAGAAGCTATTACTTTAAATAAAAAAGTTAATAGAGAGTAAGATAACTTCAGAATATTAGATAGATATATTTCTGATATATTAAGATATTATGAGAGCCTTACTAACTTCCTAAATAGGTAATTTAGTTAATCTCAAGCTAAGCTAGTCAATTCAATTAAGCTTTGCGTGAAAAATCAGTCAATCAATTAAGCTAGACCCTCAGGCTTGGCTTGATTGATTGGTATACAGCGCTGCTGCCAACCAGGACCAGTTTGTCCATGGTCTTGAGGCGCTTACTCTCGGTCTGTTCACCCGCGTCCTGGACTGGACTAAAGAAGAAGCGATGGTCATGTGTCTCGAAGTGCGCAAGGAGCTTAAGAACACTGAAATTCATGCTTACTTCAAGGGTTATGTTGTGTATGGTTGTAAGCCGCTAAGTTCCGAGGAGAAATAGCATCACTGCAGCCACTTCCTTCTGCATTTGTTTCTCTTTGGATATGGGAGGAAGTCGTATGGAAGATAATCGTCAGATGTGTTTCCGAAGAAAGTCTCACTCAGGTCATACATATAGTCTCAGACTCAATCGAGACAACCTACCCAGCATTCAATACTCCCAAAGTGTGATCATTTGAGATTGACATACAGCACGCCAAATTCAGTGTAAAGTTTGTATTATTTAAGCCGCTTATTCACTCTAGGGACTATTGAGGTAGTAAAAGGACTACAGTCATAACAGCAAAACTTGCAGTACTACTTTGCACGAATGGGTTCGAGCTAGCATAGACTACCTACCTTACGCGGACAACTGAAAGGGCTAAACTTGTCATGGCGGACAAAAGATGAACAGAAATTTTCACCCCTTTTATTCAGATCATATCACGCTAATTGCTCGCATGCGCCACCGAAAGATTATCATACAGCGCACCAGTGCGAAACACGCGAACCCCGCTTGCTCCCTTCGTGCTTCCTGACACCGTGTAAGTGAGTTTTGACGTCAACATATCGTCCACAAACACTTTAACCTCCTTGTTCATCGCCGTAACGCGCAAGTGATACTTTGTTCCCGCCTTGATTTCTAGGTCAGCAGAGGCAAGCTGAAGCCAGTTCTGGTTCATCTGCCCTAGCACAACTGCCCCAGATGCATCTATAGCTGCATAAAAGCCTGTGACATTGTCGATACCTGCTGAAGCGCTCGTGACGCCGAAGAGAACGCCCGCGTCACCCGAGTCGCGCGCGGTTGAGTTGACGTCTGGATCAACGAGGGTGATGTCGATGTCGAAAACGAAATCTTCGAATCCCGTGTTCAGAAGAGCCTTTCCGCTCCAGTCCGAAGTCTTTTCCGCATTCAACTGGTTGTCCTTGACTGCGAACTTTCCCTCAAACGCAGTGTTCCATCCGATCAAATTTCCATCACTAAAGTTGTCTTTAACAAGCATATTGACTTGCTTGATCTTGCCAGTCTCGTCGAAGTACATGCGGTCGTAGGCGAGTTGCCGGTGGTTGCCGTCAGTGTCTCCCAGTGGTCGGCGGTGGTAGAAGATGTACCAGATGTCCGTCCCAGGGACGTTGATCACAGCATTGTGACCAGATCCGGTGGCTACGGCGGCATCTTGCTGCAGAATCTTTGCTACCCGGTTGAAAGGCCCGAGAGGAGAGTCTGAGATGGCATACGACACGGAGTAGTCAGGCCCTGTCCACCCTCCTTCAGACCACATCAAGTAATACTTTCCATTCCGCTTGAACATCAACGAGCCCTCAACGTAGTTTTCGGGGGTAATCTCCTTGAACTGGGTGCCGTCAGAGAAGTTCCCTATGCTGATCATGTCGGCGTTCAGCTTGGCGACGTTGGCGTGTCCGTGACCTCCGTAGTAAATGTAAGCCTGACCATCGTCATCGATGAAGACGTCTTGGTCGATCGGTTGTGCGCCGTTGTGATATTCGCCGATAAGGGGCTTGCCGATGGCGTCTTTGTAAGGGCCCTCAGGCTTGTCCGCCACCGCCACGCCGATGCCACCCACTTTGCTTTCGCCTTCTTGAATGTCGTTTGCGCCGAAGTAGATGTAATACTTTCCACCGCGCTCAATGGTGGCAGGGGCCCACATGGCTTCTTGGGCCCATGTTACGTCGGCCTTTGTCAAAATATTCGAGTGCTTCGTCCAGTGCACGAGGTCTTTGGAGGAGAACGCATCAAGGTATGTTTGCTTCTCGTATGCGTATGATGATGTCGGGAAAACCCAGTACTCGTTATTGTAGACAGCTGTGTCTGGGTCGGCGTACCATCCGTCCACGAACGGATTGCCCGCCTCTGATGTTGTGTAATCCGGGATCGAGCGTCCGATCCGGGCGGCGTACGCACCGCTTGAGAGCGTCATCGCGGTGAACAACGTCGTCAAGTTGGTGAGAATATTCATCTTGAGCGTGGTGCGGGTTCCCCTCTCTTAAGATGGTGCAGTCATTCGTCATCCGATGTTTTCGGGGGTGGCTTGAAAAAGTCAAATTCAGTATTCAGCAGACGAATCTTATCTCGCTTTGTCCTGATGCATGCGAATCGCTTTTCTGCCCGCCGTTGTCGGGAATGTCGCTCTCTTAAGCATTGTGAGACCAACGCACTAAACGACCGTCATGAACTAGTGCTGCTCTGATCAGCGAACGAAGGACGGCAGAAGGATTTTAGCGTCCGTTTCAATGCTACCGTTTCTTCTCCTTCATAGGTAATCCTGCTGCCTAGACCTAACGGAAGGGCTTCCTGCGATTGACCACTTCAGGTTACAAGGTCAAGGTCTCAGGTCTATTTCGGGCACGTGGATTTCCCTTGTAACACAAATTCGCTCAGAGCGATGAGAAGTTGAGTTTTATGCATGAAGGCGGCGCGGCCCTGGCGATTTTAAGCTTGTTCTGAGGGAGGTGCGGGTGCTCGATCAAACAGCGGCCTGGACGCTTTTTAGAAGACGGAAGACCAAGCAGAACCCTTGGAGAGAATTCTGAACGTCGAAAATAAGCCGTATTATTGCGAATTGGAATTAAGATGTTTTTCGATTTAGCTTGACTTTGTCGCCGCGGTCGTTGTACCAGAGGGATGACACATACCAGGGTCGGTCAGACCTAAAACTTCTTAGTAGACATCACAGGGGCTCCCATGACATCATGTAGGACGCTCTCCCAGACGTGCAATCAATGGCTTAGAATTTCAATGGAACCAGACCAGATTCAACTCCCTTGAAGCAGGAGGTAGCTACCTAGAAATCAGGGACATGATCAATGCGCTTTGCGAGAGGCAGGCGAATGAAGTAATTTGCAAGTAGAATTGAAGGTCACTGGAGAGGAACTAACTTCACTTCTTTCCTGGAAAAATTCCTCACGTGGGTGCGTTTCGGCTCTTGAAGCCCTCTCCCAAATGCATCAAATTGCGACGACAGCGTTGCTCCACTCCCCAACTCCTTTTTAGAGTCGAAAGTTTCGTCCCTCCCTTTCCACGCCTGCAACGCCAGATCGTTTTTGTCTGCATATCCTCTAGACCCAAGGCTCCTGTCTATCTCGATCAGTTCCATCTCTGATCTCGAGCGCTTTATCCCGGCCGTTTGTGGTCTCGTCATCGTTCGCACTGATGCCTCACCCAGCCGACGAAGCATCGACTCCTCGTCGCTGATGAAGCGAGCCGGTGGCGGCTTGTAGTCGCGAAACAACGCTCGGAGGATAGGTATTGATGCGGCGATGATGGTAACAGCGCTCTCTGCGGCGCCCCATATTACAAGTTCGACGGTGTCGATGATGTCGAAAGCCCCGATGGCCGTGATCGTCTTGATTTTGATAAATGAAACAACTCCAGCGCTGGAGCACGCAAGTCAGTGGTTGGCACGCGCAGACACTAGGTCTAGAGATGCTGAATGCTCACAAGACACCCATGCTCATCGCGAGCGAAACACCGAACTTCTCCTTCTTCGTCATGGAGAGACCCCAGATTATCTTCCACGGAAGGATTGCAAGCACAATGTCCATAGCGCCAGAGTACGATGCCGTAAATGTGTTGTAGTTCATCGGTATGCTCTTGGGCCAACATGTCCCGGGTGTCGATGCTGTCCTCCATGTCTTTTCAACAGGCGTGCATTGGATCCAGGTAAAGAGCACGTTGAGGCCAAGCGCGAGGTTGACCGAGATCATGATGAACCAGATCAGGTACTTCATCCACCGCTCATTCGCAATGCGCAGGAGCGTCAGTGCGAAAGACGTCTTGCTCCAGCATGCCGCAATGATGGAGAAGGAGCCAGACAGATTGGCATGGAGGAGGAGCCAAGACCAGTTGCCTGGCGTGATGTCCCAGTTATGCTTGCCAAAGTCATATGACACGTCGATCGAGATGAAGACGCCGAACGTTACGTACGCAAGCTGGCAGATGTCAGTTGCGGTAGTGGTGAGAGATGACGCGAAAACAATCTCACCAAAGCTGCTATCATGAAGTAGTCATCATACCATAAACCTCGTTGTCGCGTTAACTTGCAGTAAAGTCTCAATCCCATGAAGCCCCCAGCTATGGCCCCAAGCCCCCAAATAATCGCAAGCATCCACGGGCCATAGTCATCGTGAGGAAGTTCGTCAAAAGGAACGTCGTCCATGCGGGCTGAGCACCGTCATCTGGCGGGAGAGAAGAGAGCGAGCTCTGCGGTCGCTGAGGAACTTTTTTTCGTTTTTCGCGGCGCCTGCCAGGGGGACAGGACAAGGTAACAATAAACGGTCGCAGAGACCTAAAGATCTCCGTCGACCCATATCGCTCTTCCCCCAGACGGCAATGCCTGGCTATAAAAGAAGCCCGTCATCTTTCATGTCCGATCTGGCCCAGCCCGCGTCCAGGTCCAGGCTTCCATGTCTCCGCACATCACCCGAGAAAGGAGTTCGGATGGTAGCCCAAACACCACCACGACAGAACGTGGTTCGTGAAAATGAGCGTGATCCTCCCCGAAGAGAACACGTCGAGTGTGAGGGACACCCTGCGAGTCGCATCCGCCGCCCTGCGATTGGAAGAAGAAGGGATTCCCCTGGCTGTCGAAACCAGGAAGCGAGATGAAAATGGCGGTTCAGCGTGTCATCCCCCGCATTCTACCCGGCTCTGGGCGGTCAAAGCGCACTTTTGACGGACGGCGTTGGCGGATCGGGGCATCCCGCAATTGTGTCAACCACTGCAACGACTCCCATGCGAAGACGATCAATCAATCGTGGTGTTGCAACGTGAGACCAGGATGCGCACGCGGAGATGAATGATGGTTCGGAAGAGGCAGCATCGAAATGAAGCGGCGTTTTCGATACGCGGTTGGGCGACCAAGCCGTTGCCACAGTCTCTGTGCCGCTCAATAGTCCATACCGGATCATATCATGGCACCCTGGGCATCGACCTGACTCCAGACCATCAAGCTCGGACACGGGAATGCCTTTCAGCATCCAAGGACTTTCTGCATCTGGCCCAAAGGATGCACTCCAGGCGGGGAAATGGCTCTTCTTGAGCTCGTCAAAGTTTGGGTCGATTTCATAGTGGTGGAGCCATGCCGGGCTGAGTTCCCAAATGGAGGAGAGTTGGTGTGTGACATCCCTGGAGACTCAGCGCCGGTTGCTATTCTTGCGTGTGGGCAATTTACAAAAGTCCGAAGTCTAATGCGGATTGGAGGCGACCGTCGTATTTCCCTTAAAAAGGCTGAATCAGACGCAATAATTCTTTCCGATGCAGCGGCGACTTCTGGTCCTTGGCCGCATACGGCAATGCACGGCGCTCAAGTCAGAATCGCTCCCGTCTCTGCGGGAGGCTGGTGAGGGCTCCAGACGAGACCATCCGAGGTGTCAATTCTGACTGAAAGCCGTGATGTCTACGAGCATGTGAGAGGAAACGAACGCGAACTCGCCATTGTACTGTCAAGATTCGTACGAGTGAACTGCTGCTGGAATCGCATTCCTGGAATGTGGATCGGGGGACCGGGACCGGCGAAGATGGGAAGTCCCCAACACATGAAATGCCGCCCTTGCGGGGCTTTTCCTGACCTGTGTAGCCCTAAAGCCAACTCATGACATTGACACAAGCTTCGAGCCGCCCACAAGAGTCCTTCGGAAGTCGCGATCTAATCCACAGCTTCAAACGACGGTAGAGGTCCGGGATCGTCTTGTATCGGTGGATGCTGCGGGTCCTAGATAAGAGACCCAAGCGCGCCTTTGAACTTGAAAGGGGTGAGGAAAGGGGCTCGTCCGACACGTGCATGGTTCTAGATTCGCGATTGCTCTAGATCTTCAGCTAAAGATATCGGCATCTCAGAGAAACTTCAGCAATTCTGCAGCAGAGCCTTTGCTCAGATTGTCCACAGCTTGAAGTATGTTCTCAGCTCGCTCTTGGTCGTACACCGGCTGGACCAGACCCCTGAACTTGTCCCTAACCTTCTCACTGGAAAATGGGTGCTCGACCTCGCCCAGCGGGTACACTAGAGCCTCCTCCCTGGTAGCTCCGCCATCGACACCCTGGAACGACATCCTTACCTCGAATTCCTCCTTGAAGCTGTCATCGGTCACAACCTCCACTCGATCGCAAAGCTCCGCCACTTTCTTGTCCTTCATCTTCTCGGTATCATAGACGCTCCATCCGGCTTCACTCCCAAACAGCCAAGCGACGGCGACTTGATAATACATGCTGAACTGGGCATCAACAATGGTCTCGGGGTGCAGCTTATTCGGACTAGGCCGCCCGATGATATCATAGCCAGAGGGATTCACCCAGACCGTGATCTTCTGCGGAAGCTCTCCTGACTTGGCTTCGGCCGCAACCCTTGCCGTGATCTCGATTGCGGTGTGCGTGAAGCGGCAGGCAGGGAAGGGCTTCATTGCCGTCGCGGCAAACAGCCATTCGGATCCCAGATCCTCCGTCAGACCAGCGGCTCTACTCTTCGTCGAATACGCCTGCAAGAAGCCCCATTTCCCCTCAATCGCATGCGACGCGCCAGTGACACCCGCCTCCGCAAGGGCAACACAAAGAAAAGCATCGTGAGCCGCGAATCCGGGATGGAGCCTCTTGTTCCACGACCCGTTGTCAAGGAACTGCATCGAACCCGCGGCCTTGGAACCGGCTAGCCCGAAAGCGTTGTAGACCTGCTCAGCCGTCAAGCCCTTGATCTTGCAGATGGCCGCCACGGCGCCGAAGATGCCCGCCGTGGCGGTGTTGTGGAAGCCTCGGGGGTAGCCACCCGAAGATAGGGCGCGGCCGAGACGGCACGCCACCTCGTACCCGACGGAGAGACCCGTCAGAAGCTGGCGCCCGGAGGCGTTGGAGGCTTCAGCTTGCGCCAAGGCGGCCGGGATGACGCTTGCGCCGGGGTGGATGATGCCGATTGCGAGGGTATCGTCAAAGTCAAAGGAGTGCGCGAATGCGCCGTTCAGCAGAGCTGCGATGTGTTTGGGGTATGTTTTTGTTTTGCCGTAGACTGTGCTCTCACCGGCGCAGCCTTCGGAAAAGGCTTCGACGGCTTTGAGGATGTGGCTGCTGGATTCCGACTGGGCCCCGCCGCCGGCTCCGACGCCGATGTGATCGATGATCAGATCGATGAGCTTGGTGATGGCTTGCGGTGGTATGTCTTCGTATTTTGCGTTGGCGATGAAGTCGCTGAAGTTCTGTGTAGCGCCCTCTGCGCCGGGGTAGAACTGGTCTGTGGTGGCGTTTCCACCTCCGTTGGCTTGGTTTGCCATCTCCGAGTCTTTCAAGACGCAAGGTAGGTATGTTTCTCACAATTCTACAGATTGGGACTGAATTAATTGCGCAGGAATTTTGCAAGAGTAGGACTCAGTTGAATAACTTCTACTTCGATTGCTTACTATACTACTAGTACTAGAGACTACCTGTCGGGTGTCGTCATCCATGAACACCAACATGCGGCACCGCGGGGTTGACACGGGAATGAGAGCAGTCAATGCGGGGATGCCCAGGCTTGCAGTATGCCAAAGTCTCTTTGTGCCGCAACCTCGGTCATCCGGCTCCTACGAGAGAACTGATGGTTTCAAAGCCGCGCCTGGCCGGCGAAATGGGGCCGGCGCCGAACATGTGGGGCCGTCTCTGGGAGCCCGGGCGCTCGAGCGCCGCTTTTCAGGCCATCTCCAAGGACATGCGCTGAACATCGTCGTCATGAACAGCTTGCCAAAGCACTAGACGGCGCTTATCAAGGAGAGTTTCGGTCTGTTTGCCAAATCTTGTAGCAGATTCCTCTGCTTCCAATGACCGCAGAGTTTTTGCGTATCCAGCGCTCCACGTCTTCATCTGATCCAATACCTGGCCGTAGCAATCAGCGGGCGTCTTTTGCAAATCCCATTGCACGTTTCTGTAGAGATGCAGCGGTGAAAAGCATGCACGACAGCGCTGGCCCCTGTATCTCAAGCAGCCGCAATGCGAACATGGGAGCCGCCGTCGCCACTCTTCCAAGGGTCCGACGTCGTCTTTGACATACATCCGCTGCAGGCAGTGCTGATAACGGCGTTTCCAAAACCCACCAGGGTTCTTGAAAGACAGCTCAATCTGGTTTGAGGTGAAGGATTTGGGCTTCTTGACTTGGAAGCACCCGTAGCACGGATACCTGGCTGGCGAGAGGGTGCCGTCGTGAAGAACGATCGGCTCATGCTCTCGCACGACAAGAAACCGCTCGTGCAACGGGACCCAGTCAGCAGACACATTGAGTCGCGTTAGGCGACATGTGCTTCGGAGGTTGATGACATCCAGGTAATCCAGCCGCTGAGCAATTCCATGAAGAATGTCAACGGTCAACCTTGCCAGGAAAGGTCGCTTTCTTTTGTCAACACACCAGGTACTTGTTACCTTCCAGTCTCCCCATGACTTACGCCATCTCTGCTCCTGACAATCGAGGCATTCGCGGGACGTGTCCTTAGTCTCTTTGGGAGAGACACGACCTTTGAACGACGAGCGAGGCAGCATCAAAAGGCACTCAAAGCAAGCCCACATCTGCATATGTCGATACTTTTTAAAAGCATTAGCACATTGCAAGAACTTTATTTTCTCGAGCCTGCTTATCAAGAACAGAAATTTGCTGCTTAAATTTTCGTGCAGGTAGCGATTGGTTGATAGGAGAGACAGGGCGTTTTCGACGTTGAGGTGTCGAACGATCTCGCAACAGATGTCGAACGGAAGATCTTCAAATCGCGTCCCCTGAGAACCGCAGGGCAAAGTATTATCATCAGTAACCTCGTTCCGAAGAGGAATCTCATCCGTGATAGGGATCTCGTTCCTGGATGATTGGCTCGACGACGACCTCGAATGCGCCGATCGCCTCGACTGCTTCATTGTCAGGGATTATATGATGTGGTGCTCCAAGAAAGATATGGTTTGATTCCGTTACTGGTTGAAAGCTGGGCTTGATGGAACAGCTTGGATAATTATTCAAGCCTGTTGATTTGTTCTTGATTACCATCTTATTTTGTGTTGATGGATAGTCTTCAAATGGTCCGAGAAGAAGATATAATGCCGGTGATAGAGACTTTGCAGCTTGATTCATGCAATAATGATTGAGTCACAGATTGGGGTTTTCGCCGACAGACATCAAGGTATCGACATACTTTTAACAAGTCGAGTGAGTTCCTGGATGGGTTGTAGCAGAGTCTAGCCACGATCAAAAAGTACCTCGCATGTCACTGGCTGCACGGTCCAAAAGGTGAAGGCATATGAAATATGTACCTTTCAGCTGAAATAAAAGTATATACACGAATTTCTTCACCGTCTCATGGGAGCCGCTATCCGGAGCGGTTCCTTTGTTGTCTCATTCCTCCTCTACTGGCACTGAGAGTAGTAGTCGTTCTGCTTCTTGCAAGTGTATCCAGTCGCGCACGTGGTGGGGCCGGTGTAGCCGTTACCGCCGCACTGAGCCCAGCGAGCAGCAGTAGCCTCAACAGTACCAGAAGCAGCAGCAGCGGGGGCGCTGGAGGCAGCCTCGGCGGTGTCGCCGCACTTCTTGCTTCTCACGCTGGTGACGAGAGTGGTGGCAGGAGCAGGAGTGGCAGCAGGGACACTGGGAGCAGGAGTGACGGCCGGGGCAGAGGCGACAGGCTCGCTGGCAGCGGGCTCACTGGCAGCAGGGGCAGAGCTGGAGGGCTCGGCGGCAGCAGGCTCGGAGGTAGGGGCAGAGGGGGCGGAAGAGGCAGCGCCGGTGGCGACGGGAGCGGCGGAGGTAGCGGGGGCAGCACCACCGGCGGCGGCAAGCAGGCTGGAGATGGAGGTGTAGGCGGGCTTAGGCTTAAGGTCCTTGTCCCAGGGAAGAGCCTCACCGGTGCCGGGGAAGACGGAGGGAATCCAGGAGTACTTGTCGGTGTAATCCCAGATGCTGACGCCAACACACTCGGCGACGTCAAGGCAAGCACCGACGACGCTGACGTAGTCGGTAGCCTGCTGTTCCTGAGCGGTGGTGTCGGCGGGGATGCTCTTGTGGCGGATGTCAAGCTCGGTGTAGGCGACCTCGGTGACACCGGCGTCGACGTAGGACTTGAGAACGGTGCTCAGGGCAGAGCGGGAGCCAGCACTGCCGACGATCAAATGGGCCTGGAGACCGAGACCATCGATCTTGGCACCAGAGTCCTTGATGTTCTTGATGATGTTGAGGACCTCCTTCTGCTTGTTGCCAGCCAACTCGATGTTGTAGTCGTTGTAGTAAAGCTTAGCATCAGCATCAGCCGCAGCGGCGGCCTTGAAGGCAATGGGGATGAAATCAGTGCCCAGGACCTTGTAGAAGACACTATCGCGGTAAGTGCCGTCCTCGTTGAGGGCCTCGTTGACAACATCCCAGGAGTAGCATTGGCCCTTGTAGTGACCGGCGACGTTGGAGATGTGCGTCTCAATGATGGAGGTCAGCTGCTCCTTGGTCCAGGTACCAGAGGAGACCCAGGTGGGAAGCTGAGAGTGCCAGACCAGAGTGTGGCAGCGCAGAAGCATGCTGTTGTCCTTGGCGAACGTAGCGATCTCGTCGCCGGAGGTGTAGCTGAAGACGCCCTGGCTCTTCTCGGTGAACTGCCACTTCTGACCGTTACCGGGGGTAATGGCTCCGAACATCTTGTTGTCCTTGAGGATCGCGACGTAGGCGGTATCGGTCAACTCGGAGTTGTCAGTGGCGGTACCGAAGTACTTCTTGCCGGCGGCCTTGGCCAGTTCGTTCAGGTTGGCGCTGACGCCAGTGGCGAGCAGGCCGGCTGCGGTGAGGACGGAGAGACGCATCTTGGTAAGAGTTGGAAAAGAGAGACTGAGATAGAGAGAGACTGGTGAAAAAGAACGTGGTTGTACCTCGAGGGGACAAGAAAAGAATGGAATTGAATGGCAAAAGACGACGGAAAGAGAGTCACAGAGAGCGCATCGTGGTTCTTGGCGGGGGGCGGGAGGCGTTTATGAACGTCCGGCCTAGTTGACGTTCAATTCTCTTCTTTCACGCTTGGCTAAGTTTGTACGGCGGAGCAATCCGACGTCAATCTATCCAAGGCTTCAAGCTCATCCCACCGTAGCCGACGATCCGGCACCAACCTGCCCCTGTCTACAACACGCAGACAGATTGGCTGCAGATTGTCGCTTGTTCGTCCAAAGTAATGAAGGGGGTCATTCGCCTGAGGGGATCTCCCGTTCTGTTCTGGGGTTTACACCAAGCGACAAAGATACCGCTGGCGCGCGGTTGGACAGGTCTGAGTCGGGGCCTTTGAGCGCCCTTTTCCTCGCGACTCTCCTGAAGACAACAGGCAAGTTCCCATCTTTCTCAAAAGAACGCAGGGCGGCAAGAAACCAAATTCGTGCATGCTCAATGTGTCATCCGATCGAAAGAGGCCTAACGGTGTCCCCGCTCCGCCCCTGAATTTCCGGGGTCTGGGGGTTCCACACTCACTCTATTCGGGCCTCTGCGCCGTGATCCAATTTATTTACACAAAACACGCCATTTTTACGCTTCCAAGCATATTACCTTATTCACCACAAGACCTAGAAAGGAGAGCCTTAAAGGTGGCGGTTAAGCCGACTCATCCGCCAATTGACAGACTTCGAATATGCACGAAAGCTGTCTGGGTGCAATCGGCTTTGGTAAGGATGGCGTACCGCCAAAAGTGAGGATTGGAGCGTCAACAGGCTGACAGCCGGTGGTGCAAGCCAAAGATATAGCTCGTTTCCAGTTGATTGAGTTGTACCGACCAGCTCCGGCTCCCGGCCGAAACGCGGGGCGGGTAGTTGGCCTCCATGCCGGGCCGGGAAATGCGGGTCCCCGCCGAAGTCGCCGATAAAACCAGGCCAGCAGTCCGAGCATCAAGTGGTAAAGCAAGTCGAATGAGGAATTAATAAGTAAACTCATTACATTGAGGATAGTAGTCCTACGGCTAAGTATAGTATTATTCATTATGTTTCACCCTTCCAAGGAGTGTAGTCCGCCCATATCGTCATTATTACTTTCCTCCCATGGTCATTAAAGGTCCTGTATTCCGAATGGATAATCGTTTTGTCGCTTAAGTCAATCTGATTAATAGTGAATGCCAGCATCGTCTGGATCTTGCCAGACTCGTACATGAATAGTCGTAGTTGGTAAGGAAAAGAGTGCGAAGAGTTCGCTTAGATAGAGACGCTGGGGCTGATGCCAACGACGAGGGTAGAGCCGAGAGAAGCGCGAGCGTCGGTAATGCGCTGGAGAAGAGCGGCAGAGGCACCGTTGCCGTTTTGAAGAGCAGTCTGGGCGGCAGCGAGGAAAGCGTCGGTAGCGATGGCAACGTCCTTGAAGGAGTTGGCGATAGCGGTAGCAGATTCGGTCTTGACCTGGCCCAGGAGAGGGGTGATGAGCTGCTCGAGGTAGCTGGCGATCAGGCCAAGCTGGGTGCGGACCTGGGTGTTCAAAGAGCGAGCCTGGGCAACGAGAGCGTCGAGAGCGGTGACGACGCCACCAACGGTGCCAATAGCAGTCGAAGTAGCACCGGCGACATCAGGGACCGTGACGCTAGGGATGGCGACGCCGGGGATAGAGACGCTCGGGACGGCGACGCTGGGAACTCCGGGAACTGCGGGGAGAGAGACACTGGGGATGGCGACGCTGGGGACGGCAACGCTGGGAACTCCGGGAGCGCCGGGAAGAGAGACGCTCGGAACGGCGACGCTGGGGACAGCAACGCTGGGAACTCCGGGAGCGCCGGGAAGAGAGACGCTGGGGACAGCGACGCTGGGGACAGCAACGCTAGGAACTCCGGGAGCGCCAGGAAGAGAGACGCTGGGGACGGCGACGCTGGGGACAGCAACGCTAGGAACTCCGGGAGCGCCAGGAAGAGAGACGCTGGGGACGGCGACGCTGGGGACAGCAACGCTAGGAACTCCGGGAGCGCCAGGAAGAGAGACGCTGGGGACGGCGACGCTGGGGACTCCCGGAGCGCCGGGGAGAGAGACGCTGGGGACTCCCGGGATAGAGACGCTGGGAACTCCAGGGAGAGAGACAGAGACGCTTGGGATAGCGACGCTGGGAACGCCAGGGAGAGCGACGCTGGGGATGCCGACGCTGGGGATGGCAACGCTGGGAACGCCAGGGAGAGCGACGCTCGGGACGGCGACGCTGGGGATGGCGACGCTGGGAACTCCAGGAGCACCGCCGCCACTGCCACCACCTCCTCCTCCATTGCCCCTGGCGATGAGCGCGGCAGTCAGTTCCGCGAGCTGGGCCTTGATAGCATCAGCGTTGGCCTGGACCTGCTTGACAACGGCTTGAGCCTGCGCCTGCTTGTCAGCAGCAACAGTGCTAGCGGCCTTGTTGAGCTCGACGACCAGGGCGCTCATCCTAGAAAGATCGTCGCGAAGCAGCACAAGAGTCTGGTAGGCGAGGGCCTCGGCTCCGAGATTTTGGAAGTTGAAAGAGATCGCTGGGGTAACAATGTAGCCAGGCTGGATGACAAGCGCGTTGTTCTGTCGCGAGATCAGACCGGCGTTGACAGTGGTGACTGCCAGAGCGGCGAGGGCAGCAGACGCGATCCTGTACTGCATCTTGGCGACTGTAAACGCTTGTATTGAATATGTAGAAAAGCTTGGCGAGAGGTCGAGTAGATGAGATACGAAGATGGTAGGTGCCAAGGGGGTGTTGCAGTGTAGGGCTGAGGTGGTGTTTGTTGGTGCGGATGAGGAGGGAAAAGAGACGATTGAGAGGAGAGATGCCGACGCCTCTTATAGGGATTTGGGATGGTGTCGAATCTCACGATATCCACTTGTTCTGTGGCGACGTTGAGAAGCAGCCTTGCAACATTTCCGCAAACGAGACTTGGCCCCTCGTGGTGGGATGGCGAGAGTACCATGGCTGCTTAGGCGGAGGAGGCTCCGTCGACTACAGACTCCATCCGGAGTCTTGGACTGACCCACATCGAGAGCTTGCGCACTATCCCGAAGCTTTGTGAGAGCCAACATCCAGTCTACTCGAGGAAATGTTGCTCCAGCTCGTTGAGGATGTCCGCCTTCAGGCAGATGGCAAGCTAGCCTAGGAATTGCCGCGCCGGTGGATGAGACGGTCGACTTGGTTGAGCCGCGCTAAGGGATCTTCCCGTGACGTCGGAGGCCTGGGCCGATCCAGATGGTCCCGCGTTCCTCGGAAAGTGCTAAAAGCTTCACCCGGAAGGCTCAGTCTGCCGCTGGTAGTGAGTTCAGATGTCTCTGATTGATGTCAACAGGTCCTGCCAAGCCGCCAAGTGCCCTTAGTGACCAAAAACGTCGAGGAAATTTCATCCCGCCGGAGGAAAACCGTCTTCTAACATCACGGCGATGTGATGGAGAGTCTGAGCTTACTCGAACTGACTCTGGCTACCTTGAATCCCTTGAAACCTCTGTTCATCGATCTCGATCATCACCCAGGGGTCTAATAGAAGCATTCCGCTCTCGGAGAGGTGAACCATTGCCATGAGTGACATTTCGCAGTTAGGAAAACAACATAGGTTGTGGACAGCCCAAGCTATGACGACATTTCAACGCTCTATTCAGTCAGGGTCGAACTTTCACTTCTGTTCAGCAACGCCGCAGGCGCCGAGAGACATTCCGTCCAAATCACGGCTTTCAATGCTCAAAGAAACGATTCGAATCCGTAAGACATATTTTGTGCGGCAGAAATTTGACAAGGAATATTGGCGGGTAAGGCGTCTTCACATCTCTCTCTCATCGGATCGGGTTTCCTCACCTCCGTCCGGTAGCCCTCATCAACTCGCAAGAATGCTGGGAACGGAAGAGCTGTGCTGTGTTCTTTCTCGTCACTGCCGAATGAGGAAATACCAAAGCACCTTTGACCAATAATGTCTCAAGGTTTAGAGGAGCTTCCCGAGGTGATGTGTGTGACTAGCTCCTGTGCTAACGAATCAACAGGCTAGTTGAAGCCACATCCCCACATTCAACGGGAACAACCCTTCTGGCGGCTCGACCCAGGCTGACTCAATCTAGACGTTATTAGAGCTGGAAACTAGGCAATGGTGTAATCATCCAGATTGAGCTTAGACTGCGCTTGGCGGGAAGACTAGGCTGGCGGGAAATATGTCAGCGGATGGCTCCTCGGCGGGCCGCATTCATCGACAGCGGGGAGCTCCAGCCGCCTTCGATCTGTGAAGGGGAGCCTATCTCGTAGCGGGACGCCGACGATCTGACCAAGTTTTGGTGGCAGATTCCGTAAATGGCACTCTCCGAGACAACGTTTGCGGCCGTATGACGGGAGTGAAGTTCACAGTCAGTGTTGTGTGGAGTGATTGATTGAGCTGACTCAACTGCTGTGGAAACCACATTCCAGACTGCAGTGCCGTACTCCACGGCCCGAATTTTGAATGTTGCAAATCGGGTCCAGGCTTCATATGTGATTTGGGAGGTTTGGAAGTCTTGACAGAAGTATTGAAGTCACCCGTTGCTCTGATCTGGTATTCTCAACGTATCATCTAGTGTTCTTGCATAATAATTCACGTAATACTCAAGGCACTTCTCTATTTCTACCCAATCTCAACAATCATTATTAGACGTGTATCACACATCACGAATCTCCATTCCACACGACTAGGCTTTTGTCGCATATTCGTACTCCCAAGCATTGAAATTTTCATAGGTAGTCAGACATGTGTACTGGGCATTGACTGGTGCGAATTTTGTCACTCGATCCGTGACTCGGACATTGATGCTACGTTTCCATTTTCAAATGCCGGCTTCTGAAGCCAAGCATCAATCGACAGGCAACCTGTAATTTTGTCTCATGGGCACGTTATGGAAAGGGGCGTCTTAAACCACACCCACCCTCCACACCCCCCAAGCCACAATTTGGGGCTGGGGCAGTGCCAGAGGCTGGTAACCAGAGGTCCTTAGATTCAGCCAATCAGAAGCCAGAGATCAAAGTTGCATAACTTTTGCGATTCAGATTTTTATTACAGCAATCAACATAACTTAATAAGGGCTCTTTTTTTGCAATTTTAATCAAAAAGGTTAATAAGAGAAAGAAAAACTATTAATCTGCACCTTCTAGCCTCTAGAAGGCTTAATCTGATAACTTAATAATATTAATATTACTGCTAGCTATTTTTACTATCACTAATACTTATTGCTCTATAACTCTATATAACTTACTTTAATACTGCAACGCTATAAGATACTAACTTTCCTAGCAATTCTACTTAGCATTAGTAGTCTATATATTAATAGCTTTAACTTTAACTATAGGTTCCTTATTATTATTAAGTAGAATGTTTACTTCTTCTTCAATTTTATATTAATCTTTAGGTAATAAGCTATTATATTGTTAGTAGGCTTGCAAAGCTTTTATGCTAGGTTTATAAAAGTTAGAGCTATAAGTTTTAAAGTATTATAAGCTATACTTTATAGTTAAAGTGCTTACTAAAGCTGCTAGCTTAGTTAATACTAGTAGTAGTGACAGCAAAGCTTTAATTGTTAGAGTAACTGTAGGCTTAGGTCTAGTAAGCCTTATAAGGGCAGCAGTAGCTTAAGCAGTAGCTTAAGCAGTAGCTAGACTGACAGCATTTTAGCGATCAATATACTTACTTACTTCTGCTGCAGTAGGAATTTAATAAGTGCTGTTAGCCTTATAGCTCTTCTTATAATTAAATATGCTATAAGGGCAGCCTTTACCTCTCATAACATTAGGTTTGAGTAGAAGTAAGCTGTTAATAGAGGTTTCTGCTTCTAGGTTGAAGTAATACTATACTTACTAGTAGTAATAGATTTAGGTAATCTTAAGGAGGTTCTTACCTTATATATAGCAATAGAGAAGGTGCTAGCAGAATAATCTATAGGTTTTTTAGATTGAGCAAGACAGGTAAAGCAGAAAGTTAGCTAGCAGAAGCTGCAGCAAACTGTTTAATTAGTTATTATACTTTAGTATATTATTTTAAAGCTGCTTTTTTATAATATTAAAAGCTTTTAGCAATATAAGAGATCTAATATAACTAAAAAGTATAGCTTTATGCTTAGTGAAGTTAGGTAAGCAGTTAACATTTTAAAACTATTTTAAAGTAATCTTAAAGCTTTAATTAGCTTAAGCCTATTTAAAACCTAAGAAGACCTTATTAAGGGTAAAATTACTTATAAATAGTTATAACTTAATAACTCTATTTTAACCCTCTGCAGCAGCAGATATTATATAGCTGAAGTAAAGCATCTAATTAGTCTAATAAGCAATAATATTTTAATGCTATAACTTAATCTACATACTAATAATATATATAACTAGCTTATAAGGCTAATAGCTATCTTCAAATTAAGCTAACCTCTTAGTATATTGAACAGCAGTTAATAAAGCGTAGAGTTTCTTTTAAGTACTAATAAAAACTAAGTAATATTTATTAACTTTATAGTAGTAGCAGTTAATTTTAACTAGCTTTAGAAAGTGCAGCTTAGCTTTAAGTTTAACGTTCTTAGTAATATACTATATATAAAGTAGATATAGAACCTTACTAAAGGCATTAGTATTAATACTTTTAATGAGGGTAAGTTTGCAATCAGTTATAATATTGCTAAGGTATAAAAGGTCCTCTTTAGTGTAAGCTTCTATAAGGCAGACTAAAGCCTACTTATAGTTAGAGATCTATTTAGCAGAGAGGAAGGTGATAGTAATATTAAAAATGTTATTATAAGAGGTAATATTTATAATATTAAAGAGAGGTATACTGAAGCAGTTAGTCTTATATATATAGTCTATTAATAGTATATTAGAGTAGGAGCAAAGTAAGGCTGTATAGAAATGAAGCTATATAAAAAAGTAAGTAATATTGCTTATTAGACTTTACCTATATCAAAAGAAGAACTCTAGTATATATAGTTATATAAACAGCCACTTAATAGAGATCTTCTGCTTAAAGCAGTTATAATAAATATAAGTTAGAGCGTTATTAATATTATACTAAGTTATAGTAATCTTAGAAGTATCTTCTCTCTAATAGAAATAAGCTATAATCTGAGAGAGCAGAAGACTATTATTTTATAGCAAGATAACCTCTTTAGCTATGCTTTATATCTAAAAACAGCAGCTAGAAGTAAAGCTAGTAGTATCAATCTATAGATAGTTATATATAGAAGCTATAGAGTGCTCACTTAGGCAGATAGTATATAACTTATTAAGCGCTTTAGTAGCAGCAAATTAAAATAAGCAGTTAGTTAACTATAAAGAGGTTTTATATTAATGCTCTTTATAAGTTTCAGCCTTACTGATAAATAAGTAAGCCTTGCTGTAAGAGAAGATCACTTTAGAGTAGCAGTACTTAGTGCTATTAAGGCTATAATACTGCTTCAGCTTTAATATATAGCTGTTACTTAATATATAAACTTAAAAAGCATTAAAAAAGCTGTTAAGAGTATAGTAATATATTATAATAAGTAGGTAAAAGCTGTAGGGTTTTTTAGTAAGCATAAAATCTATCTTAAGAAGTAAATAGATAAGTAAATAAGCAAAAAGAGAGGTAGTAATAAGGTTTATATTACTAAAGATCAGCTGCTGCTGCTGCTGCTGCAGCATATATATATTGCAACATTATTAAGCTAGCAGCATTATATACTTTATAAGATGCATAGGAATTCTAGTAATAACTAGTAGTATATATAACTGTAGTAATATTAGCTGAGGTAATCACTGATATTGCTGTTTTTTGCTTACTGTAGAGGCTGCGCCACATGGGTGGGTGTGGGAGGGTGTGGAGGGTGGGTGTGGTTTAAGACGTCCCTATGGAAAGGGGGAGATCGACAGTTTCCGAGCCCGCCTCCGAGTTATTTCCCAAGCTCTGGAACATTTCGCAGTTTCCTCTTTTGGACCCTGAGACATGTCTTCGGGGGATCGGCGCATGTTTTCAGTTTTTTTGACAGGGTGGCCAAAATAACTATGGCACCTTATTTGACAGTCTTATTGCGACCTCACCATGACGTTTTACACATTTCACCCACAGGCAAACTCTGCTTCAAGAACGACAACCCAAGGTAGGCTGTCTCTCCGCCAGCCACCAACGTTGAGGCTCTCGTAAGTCTGCCATGTGAACAATGCATTCACTGTGTTTATGGCATCTCGATAAACGTGTCGACGCAACGTTTGCAGAAGACAGGGTGCCCGCAACCCTTTTCCCGGTCCGAACGAAAAGACGAAAATGAGATCGGCCCGGTCGCTCGGTTCGTCTTGATCAGTGTCGATCGCAGTCTGTTCTTCCGGCAATTGTACTTTTGAGGCTCATTAAGGTTATGTTTTCGACGTTACCGTTCCTTGCGGAGAATCTGGTCCTGGGTCCATACACCATGGCGTCATATTGTTCGACGCCCAGTCCGAAATCCCATTCCGGTTTCGTGCCGAGGCACCGAGAACCTCGTAAAAAGTCGTCCCTACAGCGATGAACTCGACACTTGCTGTTATGTCAGCACATGGAATTCCCCTTTCCGCGCGCAATAATGGAGTGTCTTGCCAAGGCGAAGGTCACTTCCTCCTCTTGACTAGCTGGCTCTCCCCGTGTGCGATATGTCTTCTTGAACGGTAGACACGGATCGAGATGTCGACAATAGTCCGGATGGCGACGAAGGTCTTGACATCGGCGTGATCACAGATGCAAATGTCCGAAATGACCAGAGTCGCTGAAATGTTGCCGAGATGTGAGCAAATGCTGTTCTTAGACAAGGAGACTGAGCCCAGAATACAGACTGGGCTGCGTTTGGGAGTCTTTTTCTGCCGCGCAGGAGTGCCCCGACAGTACCGCAATAGCAGGGCTTGTCAATGGTAAACCGTTGCGTAAAATCGGCGCGTATCATGGCTTGGAAAAGAAGTAGGAGAAGACCGCGCAGAAAGGAGGAATCTCATTGTATACAAGAGCTTAATCCGCGAACCTGGTAAACCTTGTTTTATGCTTGTTTTTGAGTTATCACATGGTTACCTTAAAATTACGTGCATGACGTGGCTTCCAGATGCTCGAGCGGTGGTGGGTCTTTCCAACCACACTGAATTCTGGTCACATCCCGGACGAAGAGATGATCTGATATTCGACCCGAGAGACTGGTTTGCCAATGCTGCCAAGAGAGCCATGTTTGACAATTATCAGGCAACCCTTCCACGGCATGAAAGCAGGTATTTCACAGGATAGACGAGGTACTCTCGACAGGTTTGGGCCTGATTCCAACTTGTCTCGGGGGCATACATGCGAAAAAGGGACCGGAAAGAATAATCATAGGCGTAGAAGTTTTCTTCCTGATGTATTTGCTACCCAAACAGTACAGATATCTACAAATCGTCAATCAGAGGACTAAGTCCCTGAGCGGTGCCAATCTTGTCTTCAAAGAAGATCTTCAACCTCTCAACACGCTCACGGTTGACCATAAAACGCTCAAAGTCGATAGGGTTGGTCGAGTTGATCTCCATCAGATCAGGCCATCCGGTAGGGGCAGGGATGTCTCGGCGAACGCTCCAAGAACCGGTGACGTTGGGGTTCTGGTACTCATCGCTGAGCAGGAAGTTGTGCAGGAGCTTGGCACCCTCCTTGTGAGGGGCATCTTTGAGGATAGCACCGCGTTGGCCCCACGTAACGAAGAAGCCTTCCTTGGGAATGGATATGTTGAATGGGGCGGAGGGGATCATGCCGACACTGCCAGTGAAGGTCACCGCGTAAGAATTGTTGGCCTGACCCATGACGGTGGTGGGAGTAGCAGTGCCGCGGACCCAGCGAGGGTTCTGGGCCAGCAGGTTCTCGAACCAACTGTAGCCGTATTGCTGCATCCTATCTGACTGTCAGTATTGCCAGTTTAATGACATGGGCGGGCATCAACTCACGCCAAGTCAAACGCGTAGAGAACTGCATCGTCGTCGTTGGGGTAGGTGAACACCAGCTTGTCCTTGTACTCGGGCTTCAGGAAGTCGAGGTAGTCGACGGGACCATTAGAAACCTTGTCGGCATTCCAAATGTTGGTCCAGCCGAAGACGACAACAGCGTACCAAGCACCGAAGACATCGCGGAATCCGGGGTGGATCTTGTCGTAGTTAAGAGGCTTGTAGCGCAAGAGAGCTCCCTCCTCATCCCATCTGGGATAATCTTGGAGGGTCTAAACAGAATGATCAGCGGCTGGGACGAGAGATGACATCAATTCGTCATACCTGAAGAATGACGCTGTCGACGTAGACATTTCCTTGAGACAGCTGGCGATCAATGTTGCCGTCGATGTATTTGGAAACGTCGACGGTCAAGTTGAGAGTCATGCCGGGAAAGCGCTTCTCGAAAGCCTCCTTGAGAGCATCTTGCTGGTTTTTCTCATCGCCTCCATGCCAGAGAGTAACCACTCCGCCCTCCGCGAGCGCAGCCTTGTGAATGTCGTCGATCGAGCGCGTCTCGATTTCAGGAGCCCCGTTGAAGTTGAGGAGGGTGTCATAGGCGGCTACAGATGTGGCCAGGACAGCCGAGATAAAGAGCGTGGGCAGAACCATGTTGCCTGGAACTTCAGTTGGTTGTTGAATGAGTGTAAAGAGTGACGACTGCCTTGTCTATAACAAGGTAATAACTGAACAGTATTGGGAGGAAGGCGACGGAACTTATATAAAAGCTAAATCTTGTGTCAGGGATGGGAGAAACCTGCGATCACACAATACCTCGCTACGACTTGCCAGCTGCAAAGACCCCACTGAGGTCGATTCATGTCTTAGTATCCGTATGGTAGGTCTAGCTAACAGAAATGGCAGGGACCTCTTACGATGTGGGCTCCGGTGGGACAGCGGGACTGGGCAACCACTCGACCTACCCAGTGTCGCAGTCTTGGCGCGGGGAGAGCGATGGGAGCCGTAATCAGATGAACACGGCGGTCCAGTGATCGTCCCAATTCTTGCGATGGTTTAGCTGACAAGGGATCGGTCGGAAAATTGTTGGTTCAGCATCAACAGGGCATGCGAACTCAGCCAATCCCACACGCATTTGAGCCAAGTCATTCATTCCGAGCAAGACCGAGCAGCCAGTTCTGAGCCTTGTTCCGAGGCTTACAAATTTGTGTTGTTTCCATTGACGTAAAATGTTCATTATGCTATATTTCCGACACGCCTAGTAGGTTGAATCGAACGACATTCCTAAAGAGGTTCTTGCATCCAGACTCGGGCCGTGAATAAGATCCACGAGCTTCGCTTCGCCCCATTCACATCACGGCACATGCCTTTAGCCCCGTCTTGGGCAGGCTAATTGGAGATGGATGTCCTTGCTGAGGTGAATTCTTGCATAGGGGACGGGAGCCAACCTGCAAGCCAGACAGGAGGAAAGGCTTGCCTGCCGCGCGGGTATGCAAGGATTTTGGCTCAGAGCTCGGATGCTTTAAGGTGCCGTGGGGAGATGGGGGCCACAGAAGCATCCTTGCGTTGATCTCAAAAATTGACCTTGCCTCAAAGGGATAAAATATCCAGACCCCGTGGCTGATTCAGTGAAGAGTCCCCCTTGGACGTTAGACGTCACGGCCTTGATTCTGATTTCAATGACAACAATCGAGGTGGAATAAGCAATATTCATATGACCGCGGAGTTATCAAGGTGTTTCTCTTTTCCGGTAAGGCACAATTCTAGAGTCGAGTAACTGTGAGAGTACATGAGGCAAGAAGGCTCGGATTTGGGCATCTCATCAATGCAAACGCGAGTTTTTTATCCTGACTTCTGGTTGTCACTATTATCCAACAGTTGTAGGAAGCTCCGAGCTTAAGGCTGGGGAGAGTCTTGGCTTTAAGGAGGTGCATATCTCCATGATCGGATACGGATCACGGCTCCCGCGCGACCCGCAGGTGGTTTTCGGTGCCGAATCCGGGGGAGTGGAACCACAACTTGACTCAGAAGTTATTGGATGGTAGGGCGCAGCTTTACTATCTCCAGCCACCCGGGAAGTCCGCTACAGATACCTTTCATCAGTCCGGGTTAGTTACGGGTTTGATTAAAGTCCGACGCTACTGAGGCAAAGGCGAGGCAACTCAGTGGGCGAGGTCGGAATTACAGCTGTGCCGCCCTAGTGTTGCAGAAGCTTCTCACGGTTGTAACTTCTATCCGGTTCAACTGTATATGACATCATGGATGCAATCGGATGTTAGGGCGATTGGTTCTCTGGAACTCATGTAGTCTCTTCCTTCTAAAGTTTGGTATCTATCTACGTTTCAATCGCTTCGACAATACGCTTCAGACCCTCGAGCAACAGATCCTTCTTGTTGGAAAACACGATCCTGAACCAACCAGATTTCTCAGAACCGAACTGCTTCCCGGAAGCAATGAACACCTTCTTACTAAGTAGCGCGCGCATTACCTCTCCGCTAAGATCTTCAACCTTTCTCTCTGGATGTCTTTCGAGATAGGTCTTTCCCAAGTCTATCCACAAGAAGAACGCCGCGTTGGCTCCCTGCGCGTACGTAATTCCGTTCTGCTTCGCCCAGCCCACGACCAGTTCGTAGTGCTCCTGAAGCTTCTTCTGGTTCTCCGCAATGTAGCCCTCGACCCACTCGCTATCGTCAAGGATGTTCGCAGTAATATGATCCGAGATCGAGGACGGGGAACTGTAAATGCCGACCGGTGTCAAAGATCTGTGGAAAGAGGGGTTGTGCTGAGATACGATAGCGCCGAGCCTGATGCCGTTGGCACCGAAGTCTTTAGACATGCCCCAAAGAACGTGAAGTCTGTGTGCGTCCATGATGCCTGTCGTATCGATGGATAGACAAGACTCAAAGGCCACTGGAGGAGGTTGAGTGTCGATGGTATTATTCCAGACGGAAAGCGCGTAGATCTCGTCACTGATGAGGTGCATGTCGTACTTCTGGCACAACCGCATCAGATCCAGGATAACATCTCGTGGATAGCACCTTCCGAGCGGGTTGTGTGGGTGGCATAGGATTAACGCGGCAATCTTGATACCCTTGGCACGGGAAGCTAGCAAAGCGTCCTCGTACTTTTGGGCGGCACCGGCGCCAAGCGGGTCAACGTCTTGGAAAGGGACCGGGACAAGCTCGCAGCCCGTCCGATACTCCACGTCGGGGACGAATGCGCCGTAGTGGGGCTGTCCAAGCAAAAACCCGTCCCCAGGGTTTCCCAATGCCCAAACTAGATGCTCGATTGCCGAACTGCAGCCGTTGGTCACGGAGACATGTTCCGACTGGATGGCCGTGACAGGCTTGAGATGGGTCGTAAGAAAGCGTGCGAGAGATGCCTTCAATCGCTTGGATCCCGTCATGCCATCGCCGTATGTGAAGGAGTGCGTCGGAACCGCAAGGTTCTTGTGGATGTGCTCCGATAGTCTCTCGTGCATGAGTGAGTTCTCCGCAATACCGAGACTGACATATCCTGCCGGGTTCGTCGTTGAGTCCCAGAGGTCCTGGACGATAGCCCAAAGGAGCATGCCATCGTCTGGCTTGGCCGCTTCGCTGCCACGGGTTGAGAGGCCGTGGTCCATGTTGTCGGTGTTGTGATTGAGGTAACCTTTTGATAAGAGCGAAGCTTAGCGCGCCTCAATGACTCAATGCATTAATTGAGTCAAAAAAAGTCGCAGTTTTGATGCCCCACTCTACCGTCTGGAAGAGCACTACCAGCAGTCGCAAAAAACTGATTGGACTGTTGCGCTAGATATTACTCTGAGCTAATTGCATGTAGAACAGGGGGTGTTACCGACTTCGATGCGTCAACCTCAATTGTGGTTACAAATGCGCCCTTCGTTCAGTCTAGATCAACGATGACAACATCTCGGTGCAAGCACCTCGTTGGTCAAATCATGCGGGGGCGGGGCATTGCTGTACTAACGCTGCAGGGCGTGTTCAACACATCGAATTGGAAGGTGCGTGAAGTGGCTTGATTAATCTAGCTACGAGCGCCGGGCGCGCCTGGCTACAAAGTGGTGTGGCCGATCCCTTACGTAAAGGCGGGATTCGGGCCGGGATTCGGGCCTCAGGCCCGGGCCCGGCCGACTACCGTCTCGCAGAAGGGGATGAGAACTGCATGGTTGGGTCTTCTCCAATTAGCCGAATATTTTAATCGCCGTTCCAATTAATCACCGCGCAAAACTTCGTGGTGAGTAGGCGGCTTGGATTCTTCCTAATTCGGTCATTACTGTTGGTCGAAGAAAAACCATTGAAGTGTGCATCAACTTGCTGATTTCCGTTGGAGGTTCACATCAATATGGCAACACGCCAGTTACGGGACATAGTGTCTTGTTGGCCAACTAGTCAATTGTGAAAATAATGTAACGACAGACTGTAATATAAAGACCCGATCCATCCAGTACACCCCTACTCACGCCTATTCCACGTGTTCTAAATTCAATGGCAGAACTTCAAGCTCCAGTATGTCATCGTGAGTGTCTAACAGTCTCCAGGGCAGGAGCTGCAAGTAGCCAGACTAAAGTAAACGGCAGATATTAGCATTGTATAGAAGCACATCGAAACACATATTTGGTCTCAACAATAGAGTTACTTGCCAGTTGATTGTGCTCGGGATGTTATCCATGTGACAGTAAGGATACTTCTCGAAGCAGTTCTCACAAGTCTTCCAGTGGTCGGTGCAGAAGTTGCGCTTCTCCACGTCTCTGCTCTTCAGGGTGTTGAGGTACTCCTCGACCTGAGGGCGGATCTCGCGGGCCTCCTCGACGCTGAGGCCGGAGACGGCACTGGCTGCGGCCAGGATGGAGGTGATGGCGGTGATGGTGAAACGCATTTTGATGATTTACTTGGGTTGTAAACTAAGTAGTATGAAAGGGTTTTGTTATTCTGATTGTGATGAGAGTGCTTTGAATGGAGAAGATATTGGTTCTCGAGGTTCAACCTCTAACTTTTATATCCTTCATCTGTGGACGAGTACCCAGCCAAGACGCGACCTCGAAACTTGTCACCTGACAGTTCAGTTCTCAAGACACGACTATCAGTCAATTAACGGCCGTCGCGATCCTTCTTGCCTTGGCATTGCTTCTCATGTCTCTAAGCTTAAGCTCCGCTGGAGGTCGGGTACCTGTCAGCATGATGACAGGGCGCCGATCATTCCGCCCGACGGGACCCACAAGGAGTCTGACGGCATCCTAACAGCTACAGTTGTCTGGCCTATCAAGCTTCACGAAACAGATGAAACCCCCAAGTGATAGGCAAGGGATAGACAAAGACAGCCCCAGGGCTGAGGAGGGAAGCGGCTTAGCACGAGAACTGACGATGAATGAAAACAGCGTAACATTGAGCATAGCCTATAGGTGCCTGGACCCTGGGGTTTTCGTGAAATAGACGCATACTTTCATTACCTCAATTCGGAAAATGTGAGACCATCAGCAGTCCTACGGAATGTTCATATCGCTTCTCACGAAACGTTCGAGCATTCACAGCCCGATTGGTATCGTATGATACATCATCGATGAACATAGCAGTTATTGCCAAGATCAAAAGTTCCCTCGTCTCGTATTCGTGGATGTGCCATACTGAAGTAGCCCCCAAACCTCGGCGCTATGCCGTCATCAAATGTGTTCGAGATGCCAGGTTACGGCATGATCAGTGCTGCCTAATGTGCCTCCGAAACACACAACACATGACAGCCATGATATTTTTTGCTCTCCATGTTTGTCAAGTCTAATTTTGATAGCCGAGAGTTCGTCAAATTGTTGGACATGCAATATTTTGGAGTTGTGACGCAGGCCTCTAGGCAGAAGAATATGTCAAGTTCACTAAGAGGATGATCTCTGGTATGCCATACATGATATAGATTCTTTAGCGGGTATTTCGCTCTGACCTGCCTCACTCTCTTGGCTTGATAGTTGAGGCCATATCTGAGAACTGTCATCAAAAAGGATTGAATCACAGGTACTGAAGCTTTGATTTCCGTTGGAAATATAAGGAGAACAGTTTTTTGACTTCCTCCCTTTTACTCCAGTCGGTTCTTGACATGCCATCATCACCGCTCATGGACGGACACTCTCATTAATAGCAAGAGGTTTGATATCTAATTTCGCTGACTTAGCTGTTTGATCGGTCAGTCTCTCATGAAGAGAGCTTTGCCTAGCCGAACCCTCATGTATGCGTTAGTGCCTCTTGCCAGCCCCAAGACCGATTAGCTCGAAGGAGCAGTAAGCACCACGATCTCGATGGAACTGTGATGTGCTCGTCCTTTACGCTCCAACTCACTCTACCTTTCAAAGTCCCAGACAGCTATCATGACCCAGTGACTCTGGCAACATGGTTCTGACGATTTGGCAGAGGGTTTCATCTAGCATGAACACAACCACCAAGACGCGCCATCCGAGGAGCAGTTGACCATCAACCTACGTGAACACAAGCTCGAATACCCCAGATCCCAGCGTGGAAGCTGTCGCCTTCAACGACTCTCGTTTCGCTTTGGACCTCCAGCAAGTGGCAAGGATCTGAGTAAGCACCATGTCCAAGTCACATACACCTCGAGACATCAGACGAAGACGCCGAACCTTCGAGGAATCTCCCCCAAGCTCGCGGATAATCCGGGGTTGTCTCCTTTTCTGGCAACCCCAAACATTGTTCAGCTCGCGTCAGTCATTCTGGCTCTCCACGCCAGCCTCCGAGCCCACCACCACCACCAGACCTTCACCCACCACCAGAATCTCTACGCCAAGAACACCTCCAAGCATCAAAACCCACACTCCAAAACCATCTCAACCCGGCATTTAACCCATATCCCCCGACGGAGAAACCACCCGGAGATTCTCTCACCCACAATGCCGGCCTCCCGTCTCCCAACTCTATCCTGCACCAGCGAAAGATCGACGATCCCAAGTCCTCATACTTTGGCAGACATCAGCCAAACCGACCAATCCCTCCACCCGCTTTATATCCCATGCCAACATGGAAAGTCCAACGAAACAACGACGCCACACGCAAGGACGCCGCCATCAGCCAAGAGCAGCCGTGCGCGGGAAATCTCTTCGAATCTAGAATACAAAGGTAAAGTCAAACCTCCAAAACTCAAGCGCTCGTAAACTATCGTCGTTCCACTAAAAGTACCTGCTCCATGGATGTCCTGCGTGCGAGTTTTCCAACTCGCGCTGGATGACGGCATCTCACTCATCGGCAATCACACAAATCTCAGCTTTCAAATGTTTTCCGGTACCAGGTCAATCTTTTCCCAGACTTGCTTTCCCAAAGACTGTCACCGTCTCCTGGTACACCTTTGTAGTTGAGTAGCTGTGCGCACGCACGATTGCGCTCTCTCCCCTCCATGTCCTAAATTCCTGGTCGTCCCGACTGTCTCCATACACTAATCCGTGCCACCAACACCAATCGTTCTTGTATTGTTTGCATCCCATTTACAGCCAAGGAGCCTTCCGATTAGCTGTAAGTACCCACCCGATTATCTAGATTGCCATCAGATGCTCCCATCGTAGCAGCCATCAAGCATGAACCTCTCACATCAATGTACCCCCCCTCTATCACCAGGCATACGTCGCCCATCCTGCCTTCACAATGCCGCTCATAATGCCATCGACTGTAGAAACCGCACCTTGAAAGGAGAAGTAGAACATATCAAAGCACGCGGCATGACACCCCAAACCAGGCAAACTCCCCCGTGCGGCGAACAACCACCACCACATCCCTCCTCACTCAGAAGGAGAACAAGGTTCACCCCGTACTGCCTCCCCAACTTCCCACGTGCCCGCGAGAGGTCGTAGCCACCGCACGTGCAAAAGGAGGTACAATCCACAGAACTTTTCCATGCCTTCTCCCGCCACGAACCAATCAGCCCTGTTCCCCCTTTAACGCAGTAACTCTCTCCGTCTCCGTCGCCGCCCACCTCCAGTATACCGAGCACCTCACTCACTCCCTACCCTGCCTGGCCTCGATTGCCTGCGAAAACAGGGCATATAACCCCCCTCCCCCGAGAAACTCAATCATGCCCACCCCATCCCCCTTATTCGCCCTCCACGGTGTCAGATATCAGCACCCATAACACCTCGACCTGAACCGATAGGTCGGGACAAACCGGGGCGTCGTCCATGGTTCGGGGGAAGGTTTGACGTGGCGAACTCGTGTGGGAGATGAGCCTGGAGGGCTTCGTAAGCCGCTCGATGGGCCTGGTTCTTTGACCGAGATTGGGAATGCCCTCGGTTGGAAAAGTCGTGTATCGGCAGAATGAGTGATCTCAAGGTCATTGTTATGACGGCGTAAC
The DNA here is from genome assembly GCA_027406005.1 of Colletotrichum horii. Taxonomy (NCBI): domain Eukaryota; kingdom Fungi; phylum Ascomycota; class Sordariomycetes; order Glomerellales; family Glomerellaceae; genus Colletotrichum; species Colletotrichum horii. Next base: position 569,856 of record JANVYB010000001.1, on the reverse strand, counting down.
GTGGTGAACGATGATAGATCTAGCGAGGCAGGTCACTTTGCAGACACCAGGCTTCATCATAGGTACAGTTGTATGCAAATTCATTTCCTCAATATTCACACAGCGGGACATGAGTGTCCAGGTATATCCAAGTAGATGAAGTACACAGAACGCCAAAGAACGGAATTGCTCTGAGTCTGTAGAGCATCCAAATAATCCCCACAGCTGGGACCAAAACCAGCCGAATCCAATGTGTGAATGCGCCAACCAAAACCAATAGACGTTAACCCAGGGTAATGCGATTGTGTGGTTGATTTTGTATACCTCAATCCGTGGTAATCATCATGCGTAAACAAGCTTCAAATCCAGATAGCCAAACCCCATTTCTCCTCGCCCACATTCCACATGTTCCTTCTCTTTTTATAATCAATTACTGCATATTATATCGTGTTTACTGGAGTTGTTGTTGTTGTTGTTGGTTCCGCGCGAGCGTAGGCAGCGCGTTGATGTCGAGCTGCATCGGAGGGCGCTGGATCTCGAGGCTGCGGCTGGGCGCTCGCCTGCCGCCGGGTGTGCGCGGGTGGGCGACGTTGACGCGGCCGCCGCGCTCCGAGATGCGCGCGGGACCCTCGTCGGAATCGGAATCCTCCTCAGGCTCGTCGTAGCCGTAGTCTGCCAGGCGGGTGAAGTAATCTGCCAGGCCATCTACGCTTGGGGTGCCGACAATAACATCGTACTGAGGCGGAGGAGTCTGCGCAGTGAGGTTCTCGACGGGGGGAGGAGGTACCTCGGCGTCAAAGGCCGGCGGGTTGTATGAGGGCACGCGTAGCAGATGGATTGGGCGGGCTTGATTGTCGTAAGGATCCACCACGGCGGTGTTGGAGTTTGGTGGTGAAGAGCGGCCCCCGCTTCCGGGCGTAGGTGTTGGTGAGGATGGGAGATGGGCCGCCTGTGGAGGTGCTGGGAGCTCGGCATTCGCGTCGGTGATCGTGAGGGCACCGGTTGAGAGGTTGTTAGGAGAACCTTCGGGGGGCCCGGCGATGGTTACGGCATCGGGACATCCACACGAAGTTTGACGACTCTGGGCGAGGCAGCTGTCGGGACCGGAGTACTCTGGGAGAGAGGTGTTGGCTTGCGTTGCGCGGCAGTTGAGGACTGTGAAGGGTGAGTCGATGGAGATCTCAAAGTGGCGGCGCTTGGTGCCGGTGGGATCTTCGGGGTCAAGGCGAGAGATTCGCATGACGATCTGTCCGTGTTAGTTAGTGGCTGCCTTCCATCGCAGGTATTGTGAGTTCTTACCTTGATCCAGTGGTACACGTTGACATTCTTCCAACTGCAGTCGGGATGCAAGCGCAGCGTCTTGTCCTTTGCCATGGTGTCGCACGTAGGCAATTGAACATTCATCTCAATCTCAGTCGAGCCCCAGTAGCTCTCCAGCCCGAGATCCAAATCGCCCAGGATGTTATCGACCGGCTCCGGCAGGGGGTCGGGCATCACGCCATGACGCGACGCCTCGGCAGCGCGACGCATGCTCGCAGCCTCCCGGGCCTCCCGGCGCTGGCGAGGCGTCAGCTCACCACCGTTCAGCACGCGGACATCCGAAGACGCATATGCAGGGTCCAGCGGTTTTCCGGCGGTCTTTTCAAGGAGGAGAATCTTCCTGCCGGGGTCTTTACGGGTAACGCGGCGATCATTAGTCCAGTACTCAATTGACTCGGTGACGAAGACCTTGAGCTTGTGTACCTGAACCTTTGCGAGTGGCGTGAGCTTGAATGCGATAGGGATCTTGGTGCCGATTGGGAATGATTTGCCGGAGATGATAATATCGTAGTGAAGCTGGTCTTCCCATTGCCTGCTGATGGAGATGGGCTCCGTCATTTCAAGCGAGAGTTGATCGGGCACGCGCACGATGGCGACCTCCTTGGATCCGTGCAGGTTAGGCTTGAACGCACCGGCGCGCTCGACGGTCGCCTGCAGCTCCCACTTCACCGAGCCGTATTGCAGCTTGGTTGTCTCAAGCTGGTGGTGATCGATCGGAAGCTCGAAGGTATACTCGTAGAGACCGGGGTAGAAGACCTTGTAACCCTTGGCTTGGTTGCCGTTGGGGTTGTCACCCTTTCCGAAGCTGCGCGACTGGTTGGACTGTAGTGACAGGCGCTTCAGTTCCTTTGCGGTAAGGCCTTGTCGATTTGGGGGTATCGAGAGGAGCGACGGGGATATCGAGTTGCGAGGCGACCCGCCGGGAGCGAGGTTTGTTGATGAAGAATTCGAAGAGCTGTTCTTCAGCACGTATTGACATTGGTTTCCATATTCGGTTTCCCAGCCATCGTTGACAGCGTTGAAAAATGTGAGCACCTGGGTCCGTAGTGACTCCTCCTCGTAGAGGTCGACCTTCAATGGCGGGATTCCCTCGGGCCACTCGGTTCGTGCCTTGCCCACCAATTTCAGGCTCACCCCCTTGATCTTGACGTTCTTGAACACCTTCAATTGCAACTTTCCGCGCAACAGGGCAGTGCCGCCCTGCGAGTGGTGGCGGTGGCCGTCGTGTTCGAATCCAGTGAGGAAAATGTTGGGCTCAGCCATGAGAATGGAGCAGCTTACACCGCTTCCGTGTGCGACCGGCTTGGGAATTTCGGTGACCATTGACGTGACGTTGCTCTTTGCGGTGCGGACCGACATTAAGCTGCTTCGTTGGCCGGGGTTGTTGTATGCAGCGCTCATAAGAGGGGGCCGCAAAGCCTCGGCCATGGCAGCTGAACGTAGTGCCATTGTGTCCTCCTCCGGTACCACCAAGTCCACCTCTCTGTAAGTCGACAGTCGATTGAGGATGCTTGCGGCTCTACTGGGCGGCCGTGAGAGTGTGTTTGCGGTTGATGCGCGTGATGTCGACCGGCTCGGGACTTGCTTCTGGGAGAGAGAGAAAAATTGCTTGATGCTGAACTTGAATGAAGACTTGCCCAGGGCCGTTGTTGTGGGCGAGACTGGTTTTGAAGGCTTCCTCCTCTTGGCGGGGCGCTCCGGTTGCGGTCGAAGTTCGTGGGGCACGAAGCCGGAAGGCCAGGACGTGATGTGTATTGACCTAGGTCTTACTTGGCGAGCGCGGATGGGCGGCGTCGGCAATCGGGATTGATGTTGTTGTTGCGTAGAAGGGGGGTCGAGTAGGTATCTGGGGCAGTAGTAGACGCCGCCTCGGGTGGATGTTGGAATCCAGTTTTCCGTTCGCCGAGGTCGCTCCGAGTCTGTCATTGTCGGCATTGTTAGACGCTGTGGGCTGGGAGATTCATGAACGGAGGGGCCGAGTGATAGAGGGAGTCCGCTATCACGCAGCCTGTCGCAGAGAGGCGTGGAATGCCGGGTATATAAAAAAAGGATGATGGGAGGTGTTGAAGTTTGTACGTGTGCTTGTAAGAGAAGATTGGCTCAGGAACAGTAGGGAGAAAAGAGTGTCTGGGGTACAGGGCCAGATTAGGTGCATGAGATGGTTCTATGCGCTGGCAAAAGGCAAGTGAGGGTATCCATAGGAAGAGGAGACGTAAAGGTCGGGTCAAGGAGTGTCGGGCATCGAGGGCCAGTTAGGGATGATGGGGGTTTGAGGAGGGATGCAGGGTTGACCGTGATAATGTAATGTGCGGTGATGGGATGGGACGCTGAGCGGTGCGAGCACAACACATGGGAGACAGGCATGGGCATAAGAAATGGTCCCGTCTGGAAAGGCAAGGTACAACGAGATGGGGACGGCGCTAGGAGAAGAACGAGGCGGGACGAGCCAGAGAAAAGGAAGCGGGAGGCGTATCGTACTAAGGTATGAGAAACTTGCAAAAGAGCAGGACGTACCGACGTGATCAGAGAGTCAGAGTCAGGCGCCGTGCATGAGATCAGTCAATGACAGCCGGGGGGGCCTTATTCCATTCCACCCTCGGACCTCCTGATGGGAGCGGGAGAAGAAAAAGCAAGAAGCTTAGTGTTGAGTTGATTTGCTGGGCGGAGAAGGCAAAATCTAGTTGCTAGGTACAACTGGTTGTGAGAGTGTCTCGCTCTGCGGGAGAGTAGGGTTCTGAGTGGTAAGTCAGGAATGGCGTGCGGTGCGGATGGCGGTGCGTGGAGGAGGGAAGAGAGAGATCAGAGGGGGGAGGGGAAAGTAACGCGGGTGTACGAAGTAGATTGTGAGTAAGGTATCCGAAGGCTTCAGTCCACTTGAGCAAAGGCCAGTCCAGTCGGACAAGATACCGCAGGGGGGAAGATGCTGGGCAGCAGAAGCAAGAAGCAAGAGCATCAATAACAGCACAGCACAGCAGCAGCAGCAGCAGGCAAGTCCGGGCCAGTCAAGCTCCGTCCGTGTTGGCTCGATGTCTCACGTTTTGCCTTCTTACTGCCTCAGTAAAGAGAGGATGGGAGCCCCGCGCGCAGCGCCACATGTACCTGCACCAGCAGAAGTCTCGGGGAGGTTCTGGTGGGGAACGGAGATGCTGCGGATGTGCAGAGGACGGACGTGAATCAACGAGTGAGATGTTGGCGACAGGGAAGGTGTCGACAACAATGAGGGGTGGAGGGGCAACGACGATGTGCTCTGGAGAACTGGAGTGTGGGAGAGAGAGGCGAGCGAGGCGAGGCGAGGCGACAGAAGGACGATGACAACCCCGTTTGATTTGCCCTTGTTCGCCAGCGTGGAGAAAAAGAGTGTAAGGTAAGGTAGAGTTACTCTGTAAAGGAATAAAGTACAGACGAGACCAGGGCGGCCAGAAAAGACCAGCCGAAGCGACGGTGATGACTGTGTGAAGAAGAAGAAGAAGAGGTGGGGCCGACTACTAACCAGCACACACTACTCAAGGCAAGGCAAGCCAAAAGAGACAGGGTTTCTCACGGTAAGGCAAGGTACGGCGAGGTTGTCGATGCGACGGTATCCCGACCTCGACGGGCTGCGATTGCCGGACTGAACTGCGTAGAGTGGCCAGGGCAATTGGCCTCTGGAGTCGTGTGTCGAGCACTTGCACTGCAGGCGAGATGCAGATTGGCTGCTGTAACCTGGCGGACTCGAAGCAGGCCCTGCAAGGATGATGTCGGGCGGGGGGAACAGCACCTGCGACGCGGTCGCGGTAAGTGGTGTGCGGTGTGTGCGGTGTACGCCCTGTGTGTGCAGCTTCCGAGGGATTTGCGCTCGTTCTCTTTCCTGTGGAAGAGGAGGCAATTCGGGCAGGGCAGGGTAGGATACCGCAGTTGGTGGGCAGCGGAACGGACGGTCTGCCTCTTCTGCCTTTGTCGTCTCTCGCAAAAAAAGACGAGGCGACGGGGGTATGTATGGATTGGATTTGGGATGGGATGTTTGGAAGATGAGGGGAAGAAGGGAAAGAATTCGGTAGCGCAGGGGGCAGCAGGCAATGGGAAATACCTTACGATGGCGGACGCAGCGGGATGAGATGGAATGGGATGTTGATGGTGGGTGGGCTTAGTACGTACGGCTTAACGTAAAGCAGCTACTGCCAGTACGCAAGGCAACGTCCCTTGACGGTTTCTTTTCTTTTGCTGCTGCGTGGGATTGCTGCCGAGGCGACGACCAAGACCGATAGGATAGAGCGGAACACAGTTAGAGCAAAGCAGGTTTGCGTTTGGAATTATTTGGGCTGTCCGCGTTGGACGAAGACGTAGCTGGTAAAAGTACCGCTGCTTGCTGATGGGCCACTGGCACGAACATGGGTTGACAGATGCAATACGTAGTGCACCCAAGTCCCAAGACCAGTCCCGGCTGGGCAGTCCAATGTCAACCGTACACACTCTGTACTGTATGCCGCCCAGTCTCTTTCACAGTCGCTGTCCGTTCAGGTGTGTGGTTTCGGCAGTAAAGGACCACGCCAGACGCTACTATTGCTGACTGGCTTCGTTACCGGATCCCAGGGAAGTTCCTGGCTGGACAGTGTCAAGACTTCGCTGGGCTGAACAAAATGCCGGCCCTGGGTGACTCTGCACCCAGTGACCGACCTATGATGTAGTCAGCGCCTTGGAAAACCCCCCCTGCCCGGCGCTTTTTGCAATGGCCTTTTTTCTGGGTGTCTCCAAATTTCCAGTGCAGCTCCTTCCTCCACCAGCAGCCAATCCACCAAGGGACGTGTGGGTGATGGAGTCTGGCTGGGCTGGATCGGTCGGCTGGGCTGGGCTGGGCGGATTCCAAGTGTCTGGCGCCCTGCAGCAGTGTCTGTCTCGTTGTGCAGCCCCTCTAGCTGTGCGAATAGGAAAGTGCTGACAGTGGTTATGTCTCCGGCGTCTCGTTGACTGCGTATCAAGCAACTAGGGCCTCCGTGCCAACCACCAAGGCGAGAATGGCCTAGCTTGATGCGTGGTGGGACCGTATTCGTGGCAGTGTGGCTGGTGCCCAAGCCAAGCAGCAGAAGCGGTGTCAGTTGGCACATGCAAGTGTTTGCAGCCCTTCAGTATCCGTACTGCCATGATGTGCGTCTGCGTGGAGGCTTCCCTTGGACAGGCCGGAAAACCAAAGTAACCAGTACGAGGTGCTCTGGAAGAGCTTCATCCGGCCTCCCCTAGGCTCCGTGTTGTTCCTGTTTGGGGCCTCCCCTGGATGTTGGGCACAATAAGCTCGTTGAACCGGCCAAAGTCGCAGGCACTTCCTGGAAGATGCCATGGGTGATGCCGCTCCGCAGGGGCGTATTCGCCAGCGATAAAGGGCAATGATGTGCCCCCGTCATCCGCTGCGAAACAAACAATGATGATGCCGCGGGGCGGTTACCAAGATGCCGGACGATGGCATTAGGAACTCCTGCCAGTTTGCCAACGTCTGTGTTCTTGTTAGTGTGTTGGAAACCCAACTCTATCCGGTTTGCCCCCCACTGGCCGATACTGCCGACTTCTAGAAATAAGGACTGAAATGCAAGTCGAGAGCTTCTGATGTGATGACATTCCGCAAAGGCCTGTCATTGTCATGCCGCGGCCGCCAACATGACCCATGTGCCGCGTCGCCGTACTGCGGTATCTGTTCCGAGTTAGTGTACCTGCCTGCAGCCTCAACTCTGTTGCGTGTTTCTCTGAATGATCAACATGGCCTGGCACCAAATGAGTTAGGAGTGGTTTCCGTCGCCTCCCCGGATGCCGAGCTTCGGCATACGTGCCGATAGCTCTGGCTGCCAATGAAAGACGATGTGAGATGATTTTCGGGCTACTTGTCACAGCAAGCACTTCGCCTCAAAGATTGTTGCGGTGGTGATAGACATCCATTTGATATGGCTTCCAGGCAGGTTGGCAGGCCTCCGAGGCTGGACGCCCGAGCCCCAGTGTGAGCCGCGCATCGCATCCGCTGAGCCACATCGCAATATGGATGTTCACGCCACTGCTTGCGATGGCTGCAGTACCACGCGAGGCACGAGCATCGAGATGCCACTGAGTGGTTCGCTGAATCCTCACAACTTCCAAGATGTCCAAGCCCAGACCCTGGCAAACCCTGCATGCCCTGAAGACTCCCCGCGACATTCCAATTGGCTGGGAAGGGGTCATGAGCCACACGTCTGGACGCACTCTTCTCCAGAGCCAAGTCTATGACCGAGTCATCTTGCGAAGATGTCGAGGGACGTGCCGCGAAGCCAGTAAAAAAGTGTGACACTTGACAGCTCAGAACGCGTGGAATAACCTGAGTCTGAAGGAGGCGAATGAGACACGACGTGGTGCTAGCCAGGTTAATCTGGGCAGCTGCGAGTTTGGAAACCACAGTTGGAACTTCATCGTTCGCCGTCATCTGTACCCTCCCAGCCGTGCGGTGCCCAACGGCCTTGTTTCATATCGCACGCCCGTTTGCATCATGGTGCTTCTCCATCTCCCTTTCCTTCGCATTGAGACGCAATCTCTGCCATCTCAACTTTGGTGTTCCAAACCGACATATTCGCGGTGGCAGGGTTGGCCTGGTAGCAGGCGCATTGAGACTGATCGCTAGGGTTAGCAACAGGGGACCTCGTAGCACACAAATCCCATCTCAGGGCTGTGAATGGTTTGCCGCTATGAAAGAAGCGATTCTGCAAGCACTCTATCGAAGAAGAGTAGGGGACAATGTCCATAGCCCGAAGATCGCTTTCAGGTGGTTGGCAAGGCGAACCCAGGCATGCTGTCAAGCAAAAACAGGCGGCCAGCTGTTTGAGCGGTGTATTGGCAGGGCGAACAATAGGCGGGCCGCTCAGAAAGACGTGGATATCCCAGCGGTCGACCGAACAATGCAGTCCACCTGGTGTGGTCGCGGCCGAACAATGGACATTGAGTTTTGGAGCCGCCAAAATGTATGCATCGAGGCTTTCGCGACATTGCCATATTCATGCCTCGTACTTGTAGACAGACAACCTGTTAGCTGGAGTCCCTGCAGCCGCGGCCGCGCCAACGAATACCGTTGAAGCAATTGCCAAGTCCAAGATGCGAGGCGGCAGATTTACACCCGGCTGTGGGGACGCGGCAGGAGGCGTGGCGGCGGCCAGCGCGGGCCGGCGCCAGTAGTAGCAGCTTAAATGCTGATGTGGATGATGGTGATGACGGCAGCATGGTTCAGTTTGCCTCTATTTTCATCATCGCCTCGCAAGTGTGTCTCCCTCGCGCGGAGATTTGACTAGACCAGTGGTCACTGGTTGCCGTACGATGCGAGCTGACCTGGGCAAAATCTTCCTGGGAGGAAGGATTGGAGGTGAATGTCTTGCAAGTCGGCCAAGTCTCTGAGTCTCGAAACAAGGCTCTAGCGCGAATTCAAGTCGACAAGAAACAGTAGCGCGGTTATGCAGTATGCGGAATGGTTGGCCATGAAGCTGTGCCTGCGTAGACTGCACAAGCAAGCAGCGCTTACTTGGTGGCGCGTGCTTGTGCAACGAGAGTGTCGTCCATGGACGCCAAAGTCAAGATCTGGATTCAGGGAACGGCTGCGTCATCGCTGAGGTGCGAACCTGTGGCTGCATGGAAAAGTGTATCTTGTACAGCAGGATTGGGATGCGTGACAGGCCCAAGTGTTGAGCAGAATTTCGCGCAGGGGATCCGACCGCCGTGTCTGAAGTTCTATGCGCCGTAGGTAGTAGTTGGCGGAGGAAATGTCAGGCGCAGCTCCGAGTTCCGGGGGTTAAGCTCTTTGAAGCCGTTGCATCGTCGGATATGCATCGAGTTCGTTTATTTTTGCAAAGTTTTCGCAAAGACTAGGCAAGGGTATCGGTTGCGCCGGCTGCTGATGATTGTCCCAAGACGACTGCAAACGGATGTTGTTGGCTGACAGAGACCACTCACAGCATTCACAGTAGTGTAAGGTAGCCAGGGCCCAGGGGAGAAGCTCCACAGCAGATGGCCAAACGGGGAAAGAGGACTGCTCACAAGAAAAAAGAAATCGGACTTGGAAGTTGCAGTGTGTGGGGAAGTCGAGGGAGGGGAGCTGCACCTGCTGCCATGATCAAGATCGACGCCGCTGAGGTCATCAGGAGCTCGAAAGTGGGGCACCATGGAGTCGTGGATTCGTAACCATCTGCACTGCTCCTGCAGTGTTGCTGCACCGCTGCTGCTCCTGCTGCACCTGCCTCAGTACCGAGTGCTGGAAAGGGCAACCACTGCAGTCGAGTTGCTGCAGGCAGGAAGGCGGCACGGGGAAGTGACTGCTTGAATTGGACTTTGAGAAGTCACGATGCGACCTGCTGCTGCCACCTACGCTGTCGCCCTTTCTGTTTCTGTCAGACCGTCTCCTGCCGTGCTCCAATTGGCAGCCGCGGATTGTCACCGCCAGCCCAATCCAGACGACGAGCCCAATGACAATAAACAAGAAAACCAACGGCCAGCTAGCCCGTCTTAGGAGACCAGCTAGGCAAGTCCAGGCCTCCAGGAGTCCGGGCTAGCTCACCGCAATCTACGAGAACAAGGCCGTGATATTATGCGCCCTGAAATTGTCAAAAACATTGTCGACAGTCATCACGAATCAGCCAACGAAGTCGCGCAGTGCCAACGTCAACGCTAGCATAAAGTACCCTCGCATTGCAACTGGGCCTCCGACGGGGCTTGGCTTCGACGTCAGGAGATATCAAGGGTCTTTTTTTTTTTTTTTTCTTTGTCAGGTCTTCAGTCACATCACGAGTCCTTCAGAGATTTGCAATTGCTGCAGTCACGTAAGATACTGCAGCTGCACCTTCCTCCGCGGGGTGCGGTCGCGAAAGACTCAAGCCACGCCGATCACGGATTTTCCCCGACCTGCCAGCCTCGACGAAGCCCAATGAGCAGCCTCACCAACCATCCCGCCGCATCCACCCTGTACGTCCCTCTCCCGCGCAACATTCCTCTGCTACGGGTACAGAGCCATCTGACGAATGTCTCCCTAGCACCCTGGGTCTTCACCGCCCGCCTGTTTCCTCGCTGAGCAAGCCACCACAAGCCCCCGCTGCTCGTTCCATTGCGCCCGCCTCACTCATGTCATCATCCTTCGACCATCTCCTCGGATCTAAGAAGCCGGATCGGTCACTGTCAGCCACCATAGCGATCTCCCTGAAGATCCCGACAAATAACTCCGCGCCAACCACTGCCGCTAGAAGCCTTACTAACGCAGACAAATGCCGTCCGCCGCCTTGCTGGATGTTGGGCATGAGCACCCAACAGCCCTACTATGCCTATGCCGTACGTCGGGCATTACCGGTCTTCTCAGTAGCGCCATCATGCGAGATGACTGACCTCGACTGTGGGCGTCGCACTCCTTAGTCGCGCTTTCGACGTCCACCGCGAGGGCGAGGGACTGCATCGCGCCAGAGCCGCAAATGACGATTGATTCCAGCCACCATCGTCCGTCTGGCCCGCCCGGTCCGCCCGGTCCGTGTCAAGCGCGCAAGAGATGATGCTCGATGGCCTAGACCTGAGCATACGGACCTCCGGCATCACCGCCAAAGACGTGAAAATATCCCACAGATTGGAGGCCCGTTTGATGCAGGTCGCTGTTGCCGCCACGCGGTCCCAGCATCTCGGGACAGAGGCGTCTTTGATGTTCGCTCCGGCCATCGCGTCGCCCTTGGGCGTCAGGCATGCTGCCCTGCATACGTCCGGAAACCACAGCCTGCGTCGGGGATGCATTCGAGCAGTCCCCAATGTCGTCGCCATGACCATTCGGCCAAGCCGTCAGTGAAATTGGCTCTGGAGGGCCGAATCGGGCCGCCGCCAAGATTCCCGATGATTTTGAGATTCTGCAATCGGGCTGCCAGGGGCATGCATTTGCATGCATTCATCCTGAACAGCCGGCGTTGCTAATTTACCTCACCATTGTGCCGCAACGCCGCTGGCAAGCCTCAATATCTACTCTGCGCAATGGCGTCGAATCCACGATCGCTCCCAAAAACATCGAAGCGTGACGATGATATTCCCAAACGGCAACGCCCGTGACTTCTTCCCCCAATGGATGTTTGCGCCGGCGGCTCCTCCCATGAGGACAACCTCTCCCAATCTGAACTTCCTGCTGTCCAACACCCCTGCTCTGGCGGTAGCCAGTATTGGACTGAGCCGCATCCTCCAGCAGCAGAGGCTCTGACACCTTTGCGAATGCTCCAATCAGGCCAGCCGCGGCTTATATCTTCTCGTTGACTCTCTCATGCCCACTGGACGGAATCTGCTGTGGATTGAGAGGCACACCCTCAAGGTGTGCCGGTCGCCACGTCTTCTCCTGTTCTAGTGATGGTGTCCAGCTGACACGCCGCAAGGCTGCTGTCGCCATGAGAGGGGTGGCCCAAACTCCCGGTTTTGATGATAATATTTGATCTTGACACTGATGCCTCGCTTTCCTCTTTCACGTCGAATCGCTGCTGAAATTGTGCCACTCCACGTACCCGAACTCTGTTGAAGACGGCTCGAAACGTTCCCCGCCTCAAAGTTTGACAGCCAGGGAATGCGAGGTCTCGCTGCTGGTCTCAAGATGGCCTTCCTGGAAGTGCAGCAATGGCTGAATGCCGAAGACGCGAACTTTCGGTGCGTGGTGCGGACGGTGGTGACGGGGATGCTCTCTCTTCGCCTTGCTCGCGCGCTGACTTACCCATCTCGCCAGATCCATTCAGCTCGGCGGTGTTGTTGTGCTGGGCGTCGTGAGCATCGTGGCGTTGTCCAGGGCCATCAATATGTACCGCGCAGGGATGGCCGTGGAAGAAGCTCTCGTGAAGCATGGTGCGTACTGAGGGTGAGATGGGCTGTGATACCTGGACTTCCGATTATCGCGTGAGACATTCGCAAATGCGTAGGCTATGGGAAGCGAGGTCGCCGCGTAACAAGGCTGTGTTCTGCGTAGTGTTTTGGGCAGGTTGATCGCATGTCAATTATTTTCGCCGCTTTCGTTTACATTGTGGTCTATCTATCATAATGGCTTCACTTGATGTCTATCTCAGACGACAGAAACCACCGCCGATGGTGATTAGGAAGTTCAAGAGTCCCGAGGCCCGTTCTACACGTCTATTCTCCCAGAATTTGTAGAAGGCATCATATCCATTCATGCCGGGCCCTCTCTTCCCATCATGAGACATCAATCTCATCCCCTCCAGCTGCAGAGTCGCCATGTGGACGTCTCGCTCCTCACCTCCCATCGACGGCCTCCGCCACCTCCTCCCTCCGCCTCCGGAACCCGTCCAAGATAATCCTCATCATCTGCCCATTCGTAGCCGGAATCTCCCTGTCTCCCACCCTGCCCGCCCTCACCTCCTCCTCCGTAGCCCACACAAAATCCTGGTGCTCCTCGGGGTCAATCCTCACCGCGCCCTCCCCGCCGCCCTCCTCCGCAACCTCGACCTCGAACGCGAACCGGCAGAAGAAGATCTTGCCGGTGCGGTTCGTGAACACGCTGCCCGGCTCGCAGTCCGCGCCCTCGGTGACGACGCGCACGATGCGCGTCGCCGTGAGCCCGGCCTCCTCCCACAGCTCGCGCGCGCAGGCCGCGAAGAGCGAGGCGTCCTCCGGGTCCGCGGCGCCGCCGGGCGTCTCCCACAGGTTCGGCATGCTGTCGTGCGCGGCGCGCTGGAGGAGCAGGATGCGGTTGGACGGGGAGAAGACGAGGGCGGCGGTGGCGAGGCCGTCCCAGGTCTTGTTGTGCGCTGCGAGCCAGGTTAAGGCTGGGGTGTTGTAGGATTCCAGGGAGGGGGGGTAGGTGAGGGTGAAGGATGGCGGGGGCGGGCGGGCTGGTGAGGTTTGGGAGGTTGTCATTTTGGTGGTTGAGTTGGTTTGAAAAGGCAAAGATGGCGATGGTATGAGTGTGGTGGCCGATGAATTTGAGGTTGAGGTAGGTGAACCGGACGCGGGGCCGGTGCGGTTTTTTAGCTTGCCGTGGCGGGGGCTGACGGCGGCTGCCTCGCGGGCTGACTTGCGGGCTTTGCTGGGGCGTACTGCTGCCTGGGTGGTTGAGGGTTTTGATTTGTTTGGAATGAGTCGTGAGCTGAGGAGCTGAAGATAAACGGCGAACGAAAATGCGGGAGGTTGCATGTTGTTCCACTCGAGGCGGCGGGGTGCGACGGTCGGTGTCGGCTTTGGTGGGGTTGCTTCCGGCCCCGGGCCGATGCGACGATGTTTCTCCCTTCCAGATGGCATGGTGACATTAATTCCTAGCACAAAGAACTTACAACGTCGGCAATGTCTCCTGCAATTTGAAATCATCTTTATAAATCCTGCAGCATTGCTTGCTGGTCGAGTATCTCAATAGTCGAAGTCGATGTCGAACGTCGCTCGACAGGCCAACGTCGACATTCAAAGTCCGCAGAGCTCTCCTTACAGCCAGAGATTCCATCCTATAGTATACGGGTGTAACTCGAGCCATCTTCCGTCATGATCATTCTTGGTGTATTCAGAACTTCCTGCGGCTGTATCTACCTTGAAGCTGGGTGGTGGGCCTTGAACAGCTTAGATACGATAGGAGGAAGCTGAACTGCGGGAAGTGCCCCTGGGATTTTCCGCGCCAAGTCCAAGACTCTCCGTTAAGAGGAGACTACGCCGGAAACTTTCTTACTATTGATGATCGATTGCAAAGTAGTCAGGTGCCAATTTAACTGAAGCCATTAATCGTCGCGCTGTTCACGTCCTCGGCCGCCTTGCCCTCAGTGTAAATGCCGGCCTTGGCTGCGGATCCTTGGCTGCCAGCCCAAACGACCCGCCAGTCGAAAAAGAAAGAAGCAAGGCATTGACGTTTGAAGAGTCGGTGTCAATAAAGAAGGTCTGGTCATCGTTACCGAAAGGTGATCCGTTCGCGGACAGAGGCATAGCCGGTGGTATTTCCTGTCGTCTTAGTCCATGGTCCCTGGCTCCTGCGAACCATACTTTGACTATTCGGCATACATCTTACACTTCTCTGGGCTTATAGCCGAGATCATGTCCTGAGAGTGCTCTCGCTGAGAGTACGGGTGCCTGCCAGCCTGTTGATCAACGGGTTACGTCAAGCTGGTATGGCCAATACATTGGGTTCGTCTTGGAGACTTTCCCCGCCGAGTTGCCACACACTACTTATATACCATTCTTTTCAGTCGAGCGAATGGTATTTGAGGTACTTAGCTGTGAAACCAAGTTCGAAATGACAAGTTATCTATCAAATGGACGCCCCCGGCCAGAATATTTCTCATCCATGTCTCTGCCTGTTTATTACAGAGCATTCAGCTCGCCATCTAGCTGGACTCCAGGCCCATGGCCACGATCCATGGCTATTAACATCTTTGAACATCTTTGGTAGACGAGTATGGAAGCTCATATGACACAGACATGCAGTCTGAGTCCATCTGTTACGAAACTCGCAACTAAGGTCGGATCATTCGTGTAATTTCATGTTTGTGGGCAGTCATCAGGCTATTTCTTCTAGCGTTAGCCTGGATGTATAGCGAGTATGACCTTGAATGAGTATTTAGACATGGTTTATTTAGCAGGCTCGTTTTTCATATCACAGTAGAGTTGAAACCGAACCCGACCAATGCAAAATTTGGATGCTGTCTGTGATTTGAGTGCTAGAGAGAGCTACAATGTTGAGCCCCAAGCCACCTGGACCAATGGGAAGGCATCCGCTTGACCTATCATACATCTTGTTCAATCATCGTTATGCATGACTTCTCTCCACTTATTCGTACTCAACGGTCAGCTATGTGGAGGCTCCGAGAGTTGATGGATCGCGTCGTGGGGCACATTAGAAGCTGTGAGTCTGGCTTACTGCACAACTCTTGCAGCCTTGAGTTGACACACGTTAAGTAACGATGTATTTCCGACAGTAATTGTGGTTGAAAACATGGACTTTGTTGGCAGATCGTATTTGACCTTCATATTTGTTTGCAGACCGAAGGGCTCTTGCCTGACTGGATGTGGAAGGCGCGCCTGCCGATTCTGCCCAGAATGCACGTCGTATCCCACCACGACGAAAGTTATTGCACAATTCAGGCAGGAGACTGAATATTAGGACCTGAATGAACAGCTAAGTTTGTTCCATGAACGCAGCGGCATCGTGGGCAATGTCTGTAGCTTGCGTACCTACCTTACCTACCTGTGAAGAGCTGGGCCATTGCATGCCGCCTCTTTCCCCAATAGGGGCCTTCTGAGGTATGGAAGAAATAAAACAAGTGTCACTTTGGGTTGGTGGTTTCCGTCAGCTTCCATGGCGTATACACATAGGCATAACACTGAATCCAATTACGTGCCGCGGACTGAGGGTTGATGGTTGCAGGCTCTTCGTCTCAGAATCGATGAATCGACTCGGGAGTGGAGGCGTGAATGAGAAACATCGTAGCAATGGCTCCCGGATTTTGTGTCGATGTTTCAATGGGATGATTGTGCTTTTATGGGCATTTCGACATCCTCAAGAGCAGGACTAGTGACTCTGGACCGAGCACGGCGTTGCCCGGAGACTTGTGGCGTTGTTTCCCAGAAGCGTTGGAAGACTGTAACCCGCTTGTTTAAAAAGCTCAGGTTACTGAGTTTCCACAGAACACAATGAGCTGGCGTTCGTCAACTCCAGGAAGGCTGTGAAGTGGTCGCACTGAACGTCGTTATCGTGCGTGGGAATGGCTTCTGGAAGGATACACGTGAGGACATCGAAGTTTCCATTCTCACCTTCGTCCTTTTCAGCCACCATCTCACGTATGTTCGGCCTGGTATTCGGGCTACCTAGTACCTTGGGCGCGAGCGTGAAGCCGCACGCGTCGTAGTAAATACAATAGAGCTCTGGAGCGCTGCCCATCAAAGCTGTCATCTTAAACAAAGCTCTGATGCTCAAACCATATGTCAAAGGAAACCTATTAATGAGCGGATCTACTGAATTTATACTAGTGCCTCTGACGTGTAGCTAATGCTGCCCAGGCAAGCGGCCTCACCCGTCAGTTGGAGTCCGCAGAACCAGCTCACGGCTACCCCTATAGAGAACTCAGCTTCTATACCCTTCAACAATCCGGCTGGGTGGTCGAGGGGTATTTGTGCGACGACTAGCGTCCTGCGTGAAGTTTCCGCGGTTAGTCGGCGTACGTATCCTTCGATCCTCGTCCTGGCCACTCTTTTTTTCTATCTTTTGTCTGTTATCCTAGCAACCGGTTGTTGTCCCCAAGCAACGAACTTACCACTTTCTGAAATGGGTACGGCCGTCCAGCAAGTCGAATAGGCCTGAACCTACCAAAAGCCCTCCTGGCCTTTCAACCACAGGTTCATCATCGCCATCGTCGCGACGCTGGTCATACGGCCTGACCCCGCCCACCCAACTTCCGGAGCAACCATCACCCTGACATCAGGCCGCTCCTGCCACTCATACTCACGACGCTGCCAAGAACGCGCAACCCCACCCATGGGCCTCATCTCACCCTCAGGCACCAGACGCAAAGGATACACCCTCTCCCCTCCCCCAAGCCGCTCACCCGCAGCATTGACTAAACTCCTTCCATAGTAGGTGCATCCTCATAATCCTCATAATTCATCATTGTCTCCTCCGCGACATCATCCTCGTCAGGATAAAACCGATTCGGCCGCTCACAATCCCGGTGCCGCCCACTCTTGCTACGCCTCCTTTTCCCCTTCTGCTCGACCCAGGTGTCCCTCGGCGGCCGCGTCTTGAGATCGAGCTCGAGATACTGCGCGACCTTACCGAAGAAGCCCCCTGGCGTGTGGTCGAGCTTGCCGTTGGGGTAGACGAGGCAGTTCTCGCCGCAGGGGACGTCGTGTTTGGAGTTGCGGGCGCTGCGGACGGTTTGGAAGCGTGGCCGCGAGGGGCCGGGTTCGTCGGTTACTTGACGCGGCATGGCTGATGTGTCTACTTTGGGTTCTTGACATGATGGGTGCTCAAGCGGCCGTTGTACTTTATATGAGTAGAGACATGATGTCAATCACCGCCACGCTCCCAGCCCAGCCCGTTCAGTGACTTTATTTGCGGCAAATATTCACGACCAATGGACATAATTATGAGAGAATTTCTTGATTGAGTCTCCTCTACGTTTTCTATCTAAGGTGCAATCTTCCATCCAGAACCGTCTGCCATCCAGTTTCCGTGTAAAAGCCTTGCCAGCACTGCCGTGCTGATTCCTGAAAGTAGCCCTGTACCAAACCATTCCAGAAAAACCGTTTCGCAACCAAATTCCAAATCCCTGCGGTCAAAGAGTGACAAACTAGGCTGTCCATTAAGCGAGGATATCAATGATGATGATGAGGGTATTGAGGTAATGACTGTGGGTGTTTCGTGACAGTAGGAAAGGAGGAAAGAGCCTTGACCGCGATGTGAGGGAGAAGGGGGGTCGATCCGTATTAGTCGTACAAGTATAATGTCTGCTGAAAATGCATGCCTGAAAGGAGCTGTTGATCAAAAGACCAAAGAGGAGCTGATGACAATAGAGTCGGAGCGAGAACAAAGGTCTGCATGCGATGCGACGTGACAAGAAAGGGCGGTGATGCAAAGCCCGGTGGGTAGGTAATGAACGTGAGGGGGATGAGGGACTCTGCTTGTGAAGGCCCTTGCCAGATAATGATATTGGTGTCAAAGGAGTGTGGATGTGCCGCAGGGTACAGCTACAGCGACATGGTCAGACTGCTGGGTCCTTTGTCATACTGTTGGGCGAAGCGACAGAGCAATCGAGTGGATCCTGCAGCAGTTAGCCTGAGTTTGTCACGGCGTGAGTGGCAGTAGGGGAGAGTACTCACAGATTCATGCTCGCAGCTTAAGCATAGGCCGCAGCGAATTCATCAGCGACCCAGTCACCACGGACCTCGTCCACTTGACTCAGCACACACTTGGGGAGGGCATCGTGGAACACAGGATCGCTGTAGTAGACGCTATTGTCGAGGAGATAGACAACATCCTGGAAATGGCGAGACGTGTTGCGCAGGGTCTGGGCCTGGCTCTGAGCCACACAGTAGTTCTGGTAGTGGAATTCTGCGGTGCTCTGATAGAACAGACAGTGCTGGTGCAAGGCGACATTGGCCTGCTGGAAGTTCAGATTGGCCTGCTGGAGAATGTTGTAGGCATGGGCCATGCGCTGGATCTCACGGCGAGCAGTCTGGGCCTCCAGACGGGCAGCCTGCAGCTCTCGAGCGAGCATGGGGCTAGCAGAGCGGCTGCGACGGCTCGGGGTAGGACTGTTCAAGATGTCGGGATCATCGAACGAGCCATCCATGCCGAAGGCAGAAGCGCGCTACAAGTGTCAGAGGAGAGTAGATGAAGTAAGGGATTGAAATGAGCTTACCTGGTACTGCTCGGGGGTCTGGGCACCCTCCTTCTCAGTCTGCTGAGAGGTGTGGATGTTCTTGGCACCGGTGTGCTGAGGGTGGATGATGGCGATGCCATCAGAGCCAGCGGCAGCAGAGGCGAAGCGGCCAGGAATGTTGTAAGAGGAACCGACAGGAGCAGTAGCAATGACGGAGGTGCGACGGACACCAGAGTTGGGGTTGTTGGTGTTGACGGCGCCAACGCCACCACCCTGGGCAACAGACTCGCCCATGGAGTGAGCGATGTCAGGACTGGCAGGAGCCTCAACCGCAGAGGGGCGACGGTAGGCGTGCTGGACATTCATGTCCTGAGGAGCAGCGGGCTGAGCAACAGGGCCGGGCTGCTGGGAGTAAGCAGGAACGACTCCCTCAGCGACCTGCTTGCCAGGAGCGCCAGTGTAGGGAATGGTGTAGGGAGTAGCGTTGTTGCCGGAAGACATGATTGCTACGAGTCTGGAAAGGGTAAGAATGGTGAAACAAGAGATGGGGAAATTTCCAGTGACGATGGTGCTTACCTGAGAGTGGAAGGGTGAAGGTGTTGCGACGGGTAAGTGATGAACAGTGAGAGGTACAGGTGGATTGCGAACGGCGCGATTCGACGAAAGAGATTCACAAAAGAAATCCGCGCGAGGTAAGGAAGCTCGTGATGGATACTTGAGATCTTGTTCGATGTGAACGCGAGAGGGTGGGAGGTTGTGAAGTGTGAAGAAGTTGTGGTGGAGATGGTTTGTGAAGGTAGAGTAGATGGAGGAAGTGGTGGGTGGTGGGGGAGAAAGAGAAGTAAACAAAAGATGGGTGTGGGATAAAAAGTCTTCTTCGAGGCAGAGGGTGGTGAGGGCTGGAGGGGAAGAGTTTTCGAGGGCTAGCGGTCGAGGTGGTGGTTGCAGGAGGAAGCAAGAGGAAGGAGCTCGAGAGAGGAAGGCGCTGCTTCCTGTTCGGTTGGTCTTGCTGGCTTGGAAGAAAGAGTCTTCCGCACTTGAAAGAAGGCTGCCTGGAGACGGTAGCTCTCGAACCTGCCGTCGATGGTTTTGGCTTTTCGATTCGGTTACCTGGTAGTTGACAAGATGATACGGGGACGGCGGGAAGCAGGAGGACCAAGTTCGACGAAGTTTTATCTCGATTGTTTTTGAGTTTCAGGTTTTCAGAGTTGATCTTTGGTGAGGAAGTCGGTGATTGATGCTTGAAGCAGCGAAACTGCTAATATACTCGATCTAGAAAACTACTAAGGTAGGTGCGGCAAGAAAGCCTCATGCTCCCGTTACGCAACTGCTCTTTAGAGGTGTCTGAGGCACGTTGATGGCGAATCTAGGACGCAAAGCCCCACCGGAACATCCAATATCTAAAGGGTTTTCAACAAGAAACTGACAGTCGTTGGTGGGACCACAGGAATTCTTAGACTGCGTGAATCACTCAACTTACACCCGCTGCCATAACGGAGGCTGGAGATGGTGCAGGCTTGATCCCAATCAATGACCAGTCTTTCGGTGTCAGCGTAAGGGCAAGCAACAAGCACGCGATACTGTCGCATCCAATTCAACGCCAAAATTCGCATTCTCATGGCGGGAACCGTTCAAGAGGTTGTGATGCGGTCAATCGAGGGCAGTCACGTGGTGTATCGCATCTTGGACGACGGGAGGGCGGCCCCACCCGGACAGCCAAGGACGGCGCTAGGGTGTGATTTTTTAGCGGCGAGCCGCTCAAGGGACGGGGTCGCCGAGTGCGCCATGGAGCTGGCCGGGGGTGTTACCTAAGGCAGGTACCGTCGGGGGAGGTGGTGTCTTGGGTCAGCCCCAGGGCAGCTCCTTCCCAGCCGTTGCATCTGCATCCTGCCATCTCCAACAGCCCAAGGGAGCCGAGGAAAAGGGAAAAAGAAGTGACTTGCTTAGAATCGAGGTTCTGGCACCGACATCAACTTCAACATCTCGTAGCCAGCACGCCATCTTTTGACCCCCGCCAATGGATCCCGTAACGCAGCAAGACAGCCCCCTATCCATCGCAGCTAATGTCGCTGGCATCCTTACTTTCATCGTAGCAATTTTTGCCGCCGTCTATGTTAGAATTACATACCTGCGGAACAGCGACGACGAATATTTCAGAGTTAAGGCCTCGCTGTCGTGGTTCAAGACAGAGTCCACATGGCTGTCCGAGCTCATCCGCGCTGCTGGCGAAAGACCAGGGGCCCGCCAACAGCACCAGCCAGAGTACGCAATGTATTCATTTGTCATGGACGACCTGGTCAAGCTGGAGCAGCGCATCCTCGAGCTCCTGGCCGAGGCCGAGACTAAGGCTGCCAGCCAAGACGCCGAGAACCAGGGAAACTGGACGCTCGTGCCAAGGAGCTGGACCTTCACGACCAACGTCGCCATGGCCTGGCTGCCTGTTCGTTCCAAGACGCTCGAGCTGGTGCGACAGAGGGAAGCATTGACGGGACGCGTCCAATTCACACAAATGAGCATGATTTCCTCGTGGGTATACCACCCCTACTTTGTTTGCTTCGCTGACGTTGGCACAGAAGAATTCGCGATTTGGAGTCAAAAACCATCAGGACGGAGTCGAAATCCGAAGAGAGCTTTATTCGAATGGAGAACCAGATTGCCGAGCAGAGAGCCCAGATCCATCGGCTGGAGGACCTTGTCTATCGTTTGATGCACCGAAATCGGCTTGGGAGCACAGCCGACCACCCGTGGGTAGACCCACCCAAGTCGCGACGAGTATCGGCTTCCTCGCAGTTGAGTTCGACAGGAACAAGAAGCCGTGAGCGCCAGTCCAGCTCTCAGCCAGTGAAGAGGGCAAGATCGAAGTGACAAGCGGTCGGTTCCTCATTTAATGTCGTATCCTCCTTGCAGTAGGAATGCCCCGGCAACAGCCAGACTCGCCGCAGCCACCGCCAGATCCAATTCGAGTACAGACCAAATCCATAGACAACCCAATGTCGGAGCTTGCTTGAGGGTTGCAAGATAGCTGTACTTGTTGGTGATATAGATCAAATAGCATCCGGCAGAAACGCTCATCAGAAAGAAGATGGCCTGTCGGATGGGGTGCTGGAAACGCAGCGGAAGCCCCGGGATAACGCTCGTGCTGGAGCGGTGTTCGTGGAGGTTGTGGAAAAGGAAGAAGAGCACTGGTGGGATTCACAGTCAGTTGGATGCCCATGGTTGCATACATCAATGGCATCACTCACCAAGAAACGCGACCACAGTCCTGGTGATGACACTTGGCCATTCGATTGCGATGGCATATTGGTTTTGGACTAGCACATCAAGAGTACCGTGGACCATGGCAAGGCTGACTGTCCACAGCAAGGAATCCATTATGCGGTCCACGAAGGGAGACAGCAGAGCGTCATCCTCTTCGTCCTCCTCCTCTCCATCACTTCCATCCTTGGGCCTGTCTATACGGACGGCACCCTTGGGGACCTGGCCGCGCTTGTTCCTCGCCTCATCCTCTTGCTGGAAAAGGCCCCTGTCTTGGGCAAGCTGGAGCAGCGTCGCCTCACTGGGCCCAGACCTGTCAGGCTGTGCCAGCGGGATGTTCTTGGGATCCTTCACCTTCTTCTCCTTGATCTTCTTGGCCATGGCTGCGGCTCTGGCGGTAGCGTAGCTCCTCTTGTTCCCAGCGAGGATGGTCCGGCCAACAGCTTCGCCGTCTACGTAATCGATCGTGGATGGGTGGATGGATGGATGGGACGCTTCGGTTGGTCTGGATTGGGATGGCAGCCGCAGGGAGGCCGTCGTCTTAGTCGTCTCTCGTCGTCTGATCGCGTGCAGTTAGTCGGCTGACAAAGAGGCAGACACACAGTCTCAAATCAGAGTTCAGCGCAAGACAAGTATGTCCGGGTTGCTCCCCGCTGTCAGCTACTCTGTACCAATGCTGTCGCCGTCGCCAGAAAATAACCTAGGCTCTGTGCCCCTGCAGGTCATCGGATTGTTCGTGGCATGTTGCAGCTCGGATTAGCCAATCAGCGGGGGTCGCTAGCCCCTCCACGAGGCATTAGCCCTCGACACGAACCGTTCCGATCTGTCACCGCCTTCGATTTTTGGATGCGACGCACACCGCCCGCGACGCCGCCCTCAACGAGCCACGCACTTTGCGTCGGTAGTCCACCGTCCACGCCCACCTCACGCCGCGGTCCCAGGTCCAGGTTCCAGGCCCCAGCAACTGCGCTCAATTTCCCAGCCGATCGTGTGCCGCTACCAGTTCTTGACAAGCACCCACCCACACCACCGTCCAAACCAACCTGCTCTGCCCGCCCGCCGCCGAACCTTCCGATTCTTCTTCCATGCGACGATAACCCTTCCTGCCTCTGATATCCAGCATTTAGCAAATCTTGACGAACTCTAGTGACCTTTCTTGAGAACATTTTCACTTCTTCCTTTGCGACCCGCCAACATCCCACACCCGCACGCCTTCCCGAAAGCTCACGGCTGGCCGACACACGCCACACCGCATCCACGACCGAAGCGCTCAACCAAGCCACCCCGCTCGGTTTTACTCACCGGCCATCCTCGAGCGTCGACCTGAAAATACCCGAAAATTGAGCTGTTGCAGGAACCGCCACCGTGAATATGGATTCTTTGCTCGTGGGGGCCCTGATTGTGGCCGTCACGCCTGCATTGTATATTTGCCTCGGCCCCCTCGCAGCGTCGCAATTGCCCGCTCTCGAGAACAAGAGGGTCTGCCTCTTGATCGCGCACCCAGACGATGAGGCCATGTTCTTTGCGCCCACTGTCCTCGCTCTTACGCGACCGGAGACGGGCAACCATGTCAAGATTTTGTGTCTGAGTTCAGGTAGGAGAAGAATGATCACCGCGGGGTGCGACAGGTGGGGCAATCGAGCGCAATGGCTGACAAGGGGGGCAACCCTATAGGTGACGCCGATGGCCTCGGAGAAACTCGCAAGAAGGAGTTGGTGAAGAGCGGCATGAAGTTGGGCTTGCGCCAGGAGCAGGATGTTTTTGTTATTGACAGCCCGTAAGTCTTGGGCCCACCCGGCTGCGCTCAGCAGCCTTGTGTGCGACAACACAAACTGACTAGTTTCTCCAGTGATTTCAGGGACTCCATGACCGCCACCTGGGATAAGACCAAGGTCGCTACACTCCTGAACCGCGCCTTTGCGCCTCACTCTGCTCGCCAGCGAGCCGCTGGTGAGGAGCCGGACGCCAACATCGACATCTTAATCACCTTCGACTCGAGCGGAGTCTCCTCTCACCCGAACCACATCTCTCTCTACCATGGTGCCCGCACCTTCATCTCCACTTTGACCGATAACGGCCGCTGGCGCTCGCCTGTGGATATGTACACACTGACTTCAGTAAACTTCTTGCGCAAGTACAGCACATTTCTCGATGCGATACCAACAATTGTATCATGGGCGATCACGCCAGGGAGCAACCCGCCAAAGCCGCCAAAGAAGCTACCGAAACCCAAGAAGGAGAAGGAAGATAGCGATGACGATTCCGACTCGGATGAGGATGAGTCGGACGTTGAGTACCACCCAAGCCGGCTGGTGTTCATGAACAACTTTGGTCCCAAGGGTGGATATTCCACAGCGTGGGCCGCCATGACCATGGCGCACAAGAGTCAGATGGTCTGGTTTCGGTACGGCTGGATCACTCTCAGCAGGTACATGGTCATCAACGACCTGCGATTGGAGAAGGTCGAGGACATGCCTCTGGTCGAGCAGCCGGTGATCGAGGCGCCGCCGGAGGCCAAGCGATCCGAGAGCAAGCGGTCCGAAACCAGGCACCGCGAAAGGAAGCACTCTGAGTCATCTAAGAAGGAGGAGACCAAGGAGCGGGAGTCCAAGAGATCCGAGAAGTCTGAGGGCAAGCAGCGCGAGAGCAGAAAGGAGGAAACGAAGCACCGCGAATCCAAGAAGGACGAGACGAAGCACCGCGAGAGCAAGCACGCCGAGCCCAAGAAGGAGGAGGTCAAGGAGCGAGAGTCAAAGAAGGAGGACACCAAGGAGCGCGAGTCCAGGAAGGCTGAGAAGGCTGAGAAGGCTGAGAAGGCTGAGAAGTCCGAGAAGCGTGAGGGCAAGCAGGTCGAGTTCGCCCCTATCGAGTCGGTCGAAACCAAGTTCTTCGAGGTGCCAAAGGAAGAGACCAAGGAGCGCGAGTCCAAGAAGTCAGAGAAGCGTGAGAGCAGGCACTCGGAGTCCAAGAAGGAGGAGAAGGAGGATGCCAAGGAGCGTGAGGCCAGGAAGGCCGAGAAGGCCGAGAAGCGTGAGCGTGAGCGTGAACGTGAACGTGAACGTGAACGTGAGAGCAAGAGAGAGGAGAAGGAGGACGCCAAGGAGCGCGAAGCCAGGAAGGCTGAGAAGCGCGAGCGCGAGCGCGAGCGTGAGCGTGAGCGTGAGCGTGAGCGTGAGAGAGAGCGCGAGAGCAGACACTCCGAGAAGCGCGAGAGCAGACACTCCAGCAGCAGACACTCTTCGAGTGGACTTCCCGGAGCCAGCCTTCCCGACGCCAGACGCTCCGAGCCCAGCTTGAGACACCCTGCCGGCAGCCTCCCCGAAGCCAGCCGCTCCGAGAGCAGGCTTCTCGACCCCAGACACTCTGAGAGCTCTCACCCCCCGTCCAGCAGCAGATACGTCGAGGGCAGACATTCTTCGAGCAAGCGCTCCTCCAGCAGACACTCTGAGAGCAGCAGAGTCTCCAACTCTGAGCGCAGACATCGCGACAGCAACCGCGACGGACACCGCAGACGTTCCTCCAGCAAGGTCTCCAGGACCGGCAGTGAGAGATCTTACGCCAGCAGATCTTAGGGAAATCGACAGAACAGCCATGACGAGTCACGAAGGTAAGGGATGAGGACCCAAAAAAGAGAAAGAGAGAGACAGAGAGAGTCGCATATACCACCAGAGAAGAAAATCGAAAAAAACGGCACCAACATACCCCCTCCGTCCACCCACCCACACCATCCCCTCCACGTTCATGAGCAGGCGTTCGTAGCATGAAGCTTACGCATGTCTTTTTTCTTTTCTTGTTTTTCATCTGGCTTTTCCTGTTTTCTTCGCGGCCCACGACACGACAACGACAAAATCACCACACGATATATGCAGAGAAAAGCTTTACAAAACCGAAGAAAAAAGATCCCCTCCAAGAAGAAAAAAAGAGAGAGAAAAGGTCATCTAGCGTTGGCGGCTAAATTGAAAGACAAAAGAGAAAAACACCGACGGCATAGCATCATGTATGAACCGAACAGATCTGTAGGAACGAATATTGTTAAAAATCATTTTGCGTCCCGATCGTTGAATGCGTTTAGTGAAGTTTTGATGAGCTGCGGCCACCCATGAGCAGCCGCCCTTGCTTGGGCTGAGGGAGTAGGTAATAGGCATCCCACAGCAGTCCAATCGCGACTGTGAATTATAACTTTGACAGAGCCACTCAGACGTGTTGAAATGTTGACGGCAAGCCAGCCGTAGCAACCATGCGAGTAGTATTTGATCTCAGATTTGGCTCTATTTTGTATGTATATGGTCCTCTATCTTTGATGCGACAACGGCCATATATGCAATATCATAAGCCTCACCAGAGTAGGCTCCTGAGCACCAGCCTCTTCTTGAGTCCACTCTTCTGTATTCTCCACGCCTCCTCGTTGAGCGCGCGGCCAAACGCCTCGTGGTCTTCGTCCACCACTCCCTCGTCGGCGTATGTAAGTCCCTTCTCCAGCTGTCCGAAGACGCGGTCCGTCCGTTTCCGCACCATCTCCTTCGTCCATCGGTTGAGCCTAATCGTCGTCGTCTCGTACAATTGCTTGCCCGACTCCATCACCACCGGGATCAACGGGCGTTCCTCGCCCTCCTGGACCTCATCAGCCCCGAGCTGGGTGTGCTTGGGCTTAGTCCGATCGGGAACGCGTAACGCTGTGGGCGGACTTCGGGTCACTTGCGAGCTCCAGGAATGTCTCATGGAATTCTGCGGCGTTTCGAGCCTCACGGTACCGCCGCTCGTCTTGTACGTGGCAGGGTTCGGTAGAAAGTCCTTGAACTCGGCGACAAAGGCGGGGATAATCCGCGACGAGAAGGCCTCATCAGACCGGTGGAGCTTACTGGACGTCTCCAGCCAAGTCCAGCACCATATTTCTATGGCGAACCATGTGACGTGCTGCTTCACTTTTGCCCGCATGTGGCGTGTAACAGCTTCTGGCGGCGCCAACTTGTATAGCCTCTCGAAGAGAGCTGTCTCGACGTCCTGGCAGGCCGACTCGTATATGGTGACGCCACGCCGCATCTCGTCCCGTGCTTTCTCAACTTGGCGAGATGCGATCAGGTTCTTGACGTAGATATCCAAGTCCTTGAATTCGGGTTCAACTGGTGTCGCAGACCACCCGTGTTCTCCAGAGACCATCATGTCCCAGACATTGAGGACATCTTCAGGGGCAACGATCCTGTTGGGGTCCCCGAGAATCTTGTACTCGGTCGAGGCCGGCTTGGAAGCAATGACATGCGTCCATTCGAGGAGCAAAGACCATGTCTCCGGCGGAATCGGAATTTGATATTTGTGTGACAGGAAAATCATCAGCTTCCTCGCAAGAATGACGTGACCGGTGCATCCCAATGCATCGACGAGGGCATTCATTACGCGTAGGTTAGGTCTGAACAAGAGGCCGCGGTCTAGCACGCCTCCAACGATGTCAGTCTCGCGGTGATTCTTAAAGCTAGTCAAACCGATCCTCCAAGTCGACCACAACTGGCGGAGGAGCTCTTTCAAAGATCCTGCCCTACCGCAGGCAATGAAGTACGTAGAGAGAATATCGCGGTCGACGGTCAGGCGCTTCTTCTTGACGGCACTGTAGGTACGCCGGATAGGTTGATGTAGACTGAGGACTCTGTGCAAGTCGTGCGTCGGCTGATTAGGCGACCGTCCGTAATACGAGCGCTGGTGTGCAAAGATATTCAGGCGCAACCTGTCCAGGCGATACAACAGCTTCTTCTTGGCGAAGCGCTTTCTGTGGCCTGTCAAATCGCGAGGTCGGAGGCGGACTCTGGCAAGATCACGTTGCATGTAAATCGGCTCTGTGAGGAACCGGGCCTTCATGAACTCGTTGTACGCCAGTCCACTACTAGCAGTCTTGGTCTGCCCCCCTTCCCTTGACTGCTTCCAAATAGCCTTTGCGGTCTCGATATCCGACGCAGCGCCGGCGCACCGCAGGAGCACAATGTAGTCGGACAGAGTGAGCTCTCGGCCTTGTTTTAGACGCAAGTCGAGAACCGAGCGAATTAGCTGCAACGTGTTGTAGTAAAGCTTGCGAACACCGAACTCGTTGTCGAGAGATGCAACCGGGCTGAAGTACCCCAGCGCCCTCGAGATGCGGAACCCGTTGGTGACATCGGCTCGCGGGGCGATTCGGAAAGGGTCCAGTGATCGCACGAGCTCCGAAAAGGCAGTCGGTGGCAGTGCGATGAGGGCCTCCATGACCTTATATGGTTCATGATGTGTACCCAGCGCCTTGAGCTCCATGAAAACCTCCATAGTCCTCTGCGACTGGACTGCGCTCAGCAATTTGTCCAGGATCCCGTCCTTTGTGGGTTTCTTTCTCGGCTCGAAGACCTCGCGCAGGGTACTCGCTTGAGAATACCGTCTCTCTGGACTCGAGACATTCGGGGAGGGCTGCTGTGGTAAGACTCTCACGGTCGAGGCCGCGGTGTGGAGGGTTTGGTGTCTTTGAAGGCATCGTCGCAGTCGCGCAGCATGGACGCGGGAGGGGGTGCCGCGGGGAGGAGAATGAAGCTGGAGGAGCTGCCGAAGGCCATTGGCCTTGGCAGAAGGTGTCATGATGCAGAGGAGGAACGTGTTGGTCGAAGCATCGGACAATTAGGGTCGTCCTGGCGCAGTAGAAGGTGATGAGCGCAAAAGAGGCATCGACGAGGAGATGGAAAACAGCTTGCGGCCTGGGCGGAAGAAGAAAATAACAGTCGCAAGCTGTCCCTCCTCCTCGCCTGCCTTCCTCCTCACGGGTGCGCCCCCCCAAGCGAGGTGAGGAGGAGGCGCGCAGGGCAAGCAAGCTAAGGTACCTATCTACCTTACCAGCCGTGTGTGCGAAGGCAGGTACCTCCCAGCAGCAGACGGGAAGCACCTCCCCTGGCTTTACCCCGACTTTCCAGGGCATCGCTCCTCCCCTCCTCGCGTGCTCTTACACACAGCACCTGCCGATGGCTGCTTTAGGGCCCTGCTCCCTTCCCCTTCGCCCCGTGCCACCCCTGGAAAGCGGACGGGAAGCGCTGGGGCTGCTGGGGCAGGACCCAGTGCGGCCCACTTTCCGGCGAGCCGTTGCACGGCTGCTGCTCATTGTGGGCTGTTTTGTCGGAACATTATTACGACGGCCGCCGACGCCGTCGGCCAATGGGAGCGACGCAAGCTGGGGCCGACGAAAATGCACAACTCTGAGGTGATGTGTGCCTGGACCCACCACTGCTCTCGGCCATCCCAGTTGAGCTGCCGCCTCTCCGTCGATACACACGCTTTCCACCCGATTGAACGACGTCTTTCCTGATCCTATCGAGCCCGCTCTTCCTTTATCTCACCATGGCGGACGTTGGCGACGAGACCTCCCACGTCCAGGAGCCTCTTGACCTGGTCAAGCTCCTGCTCGATGAGGTAGTTTTCGTCAAGCTCAGAGGTGACCGTGAGCTCAAGGGCCGTCTTCATGTGAGTTTTGCAAAGTGCTGGGGCTTGCTTCACACTCGCTGACCATCACCTCGCAGGCCTACGACAGCCATTGCAACTTGGTGCTGGGGGAGGTTGAGGAGACCATCTACGTCGTAGATGAGGATGAGGAGGACGAGGAGGTGAAGGTGAGATGAGACGAGAGCTCCATCCTCGACCATCACCCACTGACGAAAAGCCCTAGACCATCAGCCGCAAGTCTGAGATGCTGTTTGTTCGAGGTATGTTGTCTCTGTGGCGCGCTCATGAAGCCAGTAGCTGACCCTTTGCAGGCGATAGTGTCGTTCTCATTTCCCCTCAGGGATCTTCATAGCACACTCGAGACCGAGCACAACCCAGAAACACCAATTGAAAGCAAAGCCAGCTCGTGACAGGCTGGATAAGCCTGGGCCGATGGCCATCTATTCAACCTATCATGCTGTGAGCTTCCCGCCGAGTCGACCAAGCCACCGTGCCTTCGATACCCTTAACATCATGCTTTCGCGCCCATCATTCGGGGCCTGGCTTGTCCATCGGAGGCTTCTATTTGCACATACTGCATATCACCTACCCAAAACTTGCTTAAAGACGTTGTCGGGAGGTTGGGAGTTCTTGCTTCTCAGCTGAAGATGATTCAATTGGTTCCCAAGGCAACTTGGCGCGTGGATTAGATGGGGTTCCTGACTTCGTGTCATTTATCCCGAGATAGAGAAAATTATACCAACGGAACGCAAGGATTCCCATCTCTACTGTTCTCCATGTCCCATAAGTCTCATCGCTTTCCCCATGCGTATGCCACATTGGCACAAACAAGACATGGAGTTGAGGGGCTCCACACACGGCGCAACAAAACCCTGATGGAGGTGAATACAACACAGGGTGGTTCTCGTTCTGCTGCCCTGCTCCCTGACTCACTCATCCGAGCGGCTCTCCTCGTAACTTCTGCCCAGTTCGGGGCCATGCATAGAGTCACCATCTATGGGGGCGGCGGGGCTTTAAGGCTGAGCTGGTGAAGGCGGGCGTGGGACGAACGCAGAACACAATCCGGGGCTGCGTCAAACAGGTGCGTTCCTGTTGGCTCGTGCCAAAGCTCTTATCGATAAGCCCCGCCGAGTTACTCACAGAAGCCGCTGCTTTTATCAGGTATTCGCGGTTGGTCAGTGAGGCCAATTGCTGAATCAATTGAATAGCAGGTGACGTCGACGCTCTTCGAAATAATTGTTTAAAATGATAGTTAAGTATAATGCGACTGAAGACATTTATTTCAAGGGGGAATGCGAAGCAAGATATGACATCAAGGTAGGTAGCAAGTTAGTCACAGCCGATTGCAGCCGGTCGAGTTTCTGTAAAGCAGCGGCGCAACGGGTCACCTTGTGGCCCCCCCTGGCGGGGTGGAGAGACAGCAGCGGCAGTGGTCTGTCCTCCTCGGGTCCTTAATTGTCACTGCCCTTTGACTTCGCCGCCTCGTATCAATCTATGACTCTTTTTCCCACTTGCCAAAAACACCCCATCTAGGTACTGCATCAGCTTTAAAACAACGCGCCGCTCTTCGACTCATCGCCACTCTACCTCTCACCTCCATCATTTCTAGCGTCATTGTCTCCCAAGCACTTGGACACAGAGTGACTGCGACGCTTCATCCAATGATCATCAGGATACGAACGTGAACCCGCCTCCATCACTCCAACATGACGACAAAAAACATCAAATCATTACCGCACGAGAAGCGCAGAGGCGAGGCTGCCCTTAGCGACTTTGCCGATTACGTCGAGAAGCAGCAAGCCCTACGATACCCCTCCGCCGCGAAATCGACCGATGCCAAAGCCGCCACCGCCCCCGCGGCCGGCGCCGAGCACCAGCACGCCGAGCTTGACGAGCTTTTCGACACCCTCGACCTCGCCGATGCCGCCGGGCCTGGAGTCCGTCTCAAGGACCTCCTCTTGGCCACCGATGGCGGCGACGACGACGACACCATGAAGAAGCTGGAGGACATCCTCAACGAGAGGATAGCCGAAGGCCACGGCGAGACCGTCTTTGAGCTGGGCTTCGAGAACAATGGTGACTCCATGGCTCTGTCATTGGAGCAGTGGAAAGCCGCGTACACAAGAGTCCAGGAGGCGGCAAAGAGGATACGAGCCCATTGTCAGTTGCTCATTACCAAGAATGTTGGCGGCGACGCCGAGGCTCCGAGTGCCAAGTCGGGCAAGGACACCTACTGCAGCGGCAAGATCATGATCCGTCAGACCCCCGCGACCGTTGAGGATGTTATCGAGACAAGGATAGCCGTCGTTGGAAATGGTATGTCGCCCTTGTCTTTCCGCTCTGTTTTCCCCTATAGTCCTTCTGCGTCGTTCTTCTGCGCCCCCCCTCCTCTATTGCGACTCACCCACTGTATGTAACTGACCAGTATATCACAGTCGACGCAGGAAAAAGCTCCCTCTTGGGTGTATTAGTAAAAGGCGACCTCGACGATGGTAGAGGCAGAGCACGAGTCAACCTCTTCAGACACAAGCACGAGATCGAGACGGGAAGAACCAGCTCTGTGGGCATGGAGATATTAGGGTTCGATACTGTCGGGGAGGTCGTCACCTCTGACACCCCTGGGCGCAAACTGTCCTGGGAGGAGATTGGGAAGCGGAGCGCAAAAGTCATAACCTTCACCGATTTGGCTGGTCATGAGAAGTATCTGCGCACCACCGTCTTTGGCCTGCTCTCCAGCAGCCCCAACTACTGCTTGCTCATGGTAGCGGCCAACAACGGGTTGATCGGTATGAGCAAAGAGCATCTGGGCATTGCCCTCGCTCTCAACGTGCCGGTCATGGTTGTCATCACCAAGATCGACATTTGCCCGCCCCAGATTCTGGAGCAGACCATTAGCCAGATCACCAAGATCCTCAAGTCTCCTGGGGCCCGCAAGATTCCCATCTTCATCAAGGACCGTGAGGAGTGCATCAACACCGCCACCCAGTTCATCAGCCAGAGGATATGTCCCGTCTTCCAGGTCTCCAACGTCACTGGCGAGAACCTCGACCTGGTCCGGACCTTCCTCAACATCCTGCCGCACCACGGCCGGTACGACTCCGAGGCGCCTTTCGAGTTCCATATTAACGATACCTTCTCGGTGCCTTTCGTCGGCACTGTCGTGTCTGGAATCATCAAGTCTGGTGTTATCCACACTGGAGACAACGTCCTCGTAGGTCCAGACTCGTTGGGCAACTTCGTCCCCACCAGTGTACGCTCCATTGAGCGGAAGCGCCTTGGAGTTCCTGCCGCGTCTGCCGGCCAGTCTGCCAGTTTCGCATTGAAAAAGTTGCGCCGAAAAGACGTTCGAAAGGGTATGGTGGTTCTGCCAAAGCTTGAGGGTCAGCCCGCCCCGAAGGTGCACAGAGAGTTCATCGCAGAGGGTGAGTCATTCCCTTTTCATTTTTTATGGCCCATGACTATGCAATATTCCCGTCGCCTTCAACGCCGTCTCCGGCTTCGTCACCGACATCTGGCCTCGTTGTTGGTGTCTGACTTCGTCGTCCATCTGTGGCTTTGTCGTTTCTGGAGTCATCGCTATCGTCACTGCCCATATCCCCATTTCTACCGTTGTCATTCCCTATCGACGGAAATATACTGACTGGCCCAGTGTTAATTCTCTCGCACGCGACAACCATCAAAACGAAGTATCAGGCGATGCTTCACGTTGGCCCTGTGTCGCAGACGTGCGCAATAATAGACGTCGACCGCCCCTACATCCGAACGGGCGACAGGGCAACGGTGGCCTTCCGTTTCGTGCAGAGACCAGAGTATCTTGCTCCTGGAGACAGGCTATTGTTCCGCGAGGGCAGAACCAAAGGTCTCGGAATCGTAAAATCGGTTGGATACGACCCGAACAAGCCATTATATCCTCATGACGACGCCGAGAGCGGCGGGGTGACTAACAGCGGGAATGACGAGGAAAAGCCAGCAAACGGCCAAGAGGTCAGCGTTGGGGCTTAAACAGGCGACGCCCTATTTTGATTGTGGCGCCGCGACTGTATGTCCGATGGCTCTACCGTCGTCCTCGTTTGCTGTCGTTGCCGTCTGCGGCCGTCGTCGCCGCCTTTGCTGTCGTCGTCGCCAGTCCTGCTCCATCGACTCTATTGCGCTTGAGTAATACCCGATACAGCAGATGGGGTCGCCGTTGCACAGTCAACATGGATACTCTCCAGCCGGAGTCTAGTGAGGAAGAAGGCAGTTGCTGGAGGAAGACAGACAGTGATAACAGCGGGTCGGGCTATGTTTGTACGATTGATTACAGAGCGTTCCTTTTCTTAGTATGCATTGAGTTTCGGCGATACCAGGTATATACATTGAGGTACAGCGAGTACCTCACACATTCATTCCTTCATAATGTACCCATGAACACATCTCGGATGTGACTGCCCAGGCATGCCATTCTTGAAGTGCTCATTCACATTCCGCAAGTCTCCGCCATCATCCTCGGGAACTCTAGCAATCTGACCTCCCACCGTCCTCTCCACCTAAGCTCAATGAACTCACAGATTGCCAGTGTCTCTAGGACCGCACGCCTCCACATCCACCAGTACCTCCGGTCACACACTCTAGCAAACCAATACGCCAGCATCAGCATCGCCCTCTCGTCCTTGTGCTCCAGCAACCTCTTGAACCGCGGGTCCAGCTTGCTCAGAAACGTCAAGAACGGCTTCCCCTCCTCCCGCGACCCGGGCACCGCCCTCCGCCCCCAACACGCCGCCAACGATTCCGCCGCCGCCCAGTACGGGTTATCCTCCGGCGGGACCTCCTCCAGCTCGTACAGCTCGCAGAAGCCGTCGGGCAGGTTCGCGCGCATGTGCGCCACGTCCTCCGCGCCCAGGCTCAGCTTCGAGGCGGGGAGGAGGACGTGCGTGTACAGCTCGTTGGCGACGTCGCGGAAGATGCCCTCGGAGCGCAGCGGGTCCGTCAGGCGCCAGACCTGCTTCTTGCCGTCGCCGAGCTTCAGCCAGTCGAGGTCCTCCCAGCAGGGCGGGCGCAGGGGCCAGGCGTCGCGCGGGGAGGCGATGTCGGAGGTGTTGGCGAAGGAGGCGACGCCGACGAAGGCGGCGGCGACCCAGAGGGCGTCGCGCTCGGAGGGGAGGATGGGCTGGGAGAGCTTGCGGTGGAGGAGGGAGATGGCGCGGTACCAGTGGTAGGTGAAGGCGGGGTTGCGGGAGGGGTTGGCGGCGAGTGTGGTGTTTGTGAGGGACATGTCGTGGAGGTGGGTTAGGGCGAGGATGGTGTGCATCACGAAGGGGTGCTGGAACGCGATGGGGAGCGTCTTTCTTTCGTAAATGTCCTTGGTTGTGGACGTGCCGAAGCTTATGACGGTGCGTTTCTGAAAGCGTTCCAGGAGGCGGACGTCGACGGGTGTAAGTTGGTAGGCCGCGTCCGGGCTTTCGGGGGAGCCGGTGGACGGCAGCGGGGGCGGAAGGGAGCGGGGCAAATGTGGTGCGGCTTTACGGGGAGCAGCGGCGGGTTTCACACGGCAGGGGGCTAGGTCTACTTTGAAGGCTACCTCGACTGATAGTGAAGCTGCTTCGGAGGCTGGGCCGTAGGTGCAGGTAACGCCGTAGTCGAGGCATCTCTTACAACGAGGTTTGCTTTCGTCGCACTGGGAGTGTGTTAGTCACTGGCCCCGGGTACTGGCATTAGGTAGGGTAAGGGGACCACGAGAGATGAGAGACGGCACATGTCTGGGCGAAGACTCTGGGGAGAAGAGGGTACGTACTTTGACTCTGCGCAGCTTGCAGTTCCCGCAGCCTTTTCTAGACTTTGTATGAGACTTCCTCTTTCGGGCATCACCTCCCGAAGAGTGGACGGAGGAGGCCATTGTTCCTATCTGCAACATTGGTTGTGATGGCGGCGTCTGCCCAGACCCAAGTGCGTAAGCACAGCCAGTTGTAAGCACCGCTATCTCCTCTCGATGTCAATCTCACAAACAGCGTGTCGACGTTCAGTAGGCGTTCAATAGGGAGCTGAGTCTGCAAGTGCGAGTGTTCGTTGTGGGAAGATACGAAAGGAGGCAAGAGGCAAGAAGGAAAACAGATCCTCCGCCGTCAGATTCCGTTTGTCCCTACCGGAGTTTAGGGAGCCCCACCGCCGGGCCCTGGGGTCCGATGGTACGCCCTTTGCCGATCGGCCGATCACCCCGGGCCGCCGTCAGCATCGGGGCCCTGATTGGGTGGATTCTGGGCGCTGATTCTGATCTAACCTCCGTTCGTATTCTTCAGATCCTTCGAGGCCTGCACCAGTTTACAAAGGCTGATTTTTGAGACCGGTGAGGAGCTGCGATGTTGTTGGCACGGCAGTTACCAAACTTCAACGAGAGTCACCTCGATGGCTTAAGTCGGATCGACTCGAGTACCGACTCGACGTTTGAATCTCAAAAGGACTTTTGGACGGAAGCGTGCATGAGGCGCGCCAACAGCATGCAACAACGTGGCTCATCACACTTACCCGTTTATCCATCCACGGAGGAAAAGAAAAAGCAACGACTGCGCGCCCGCAAGCTGGACATATCGGGAGAACCGGGCAGATTTCATCCCAATGCGGTCGTTCTTGTAATCGCGATCGGCTCCGATAGTCGATTTCTGGCGGTTACGTACATCATCAACGGGTGCTCGCGTTTACGAGGTTGCATCTATGCATGCGCGTTGTTGTTGGTGGATAGATGCTGGTTCAGTCCGTGGGATAGACGAGATGGGCTGGGCTGCAGGTGAGACAAACATGATGCGGCTCCGTCTTCACTGCGACGAGATAAGCGACGACTGCGAGGACATGTATTTGTTCGACAGAATGCGGTGCAGGGGATGAAGATCGGACATACCACGCATTTTGCGTCGTCGGGAGATCACATGGAGGATCATGCATGCGACCCTTTCCAAGGCCGAAAAAGGCGATGTTTGAGATGGACTTGGCAATCGGCAGAGCGACTCCCGTGTTGTCTCAATGGTCATCTTGGGGCTGTTCCCCATCGCTGCGGCCAGTGGCATATCCAAGAGAACAGGACACTAACGCATCTCGAGGAATAGTTTGTTGAAGTTACGAAACGAGTCAAACATCATGCTTTTTGTATATCATACTAAACGACTGAATAGCGCTAATGACCTTCCCATACACGACCCAGCATCAACACCGATTCACTTGCCCTCAAACGGCGCCCGCATCCCTTGCTGCATGATCCTCCCCGCCGTCCTCTGCGCCCCCTCAATCACCTTTTGCTTCTGCTCCTCTGGAATCTCGGGATACAACGCCTCCAACGGCACGTCTCGCATGGTGATCTCGGAATTCTCCTCGGTGCCGATCTTCTGCGTCTCGACCACGCTGCCCGCGCCGTACTTGGGCTCCTGAATTACGCGCATCACGATGGAGGCACATTCGCGCGCCGTCATGTGCACGTCGTCCTTGGTCACCTTCCTGTTCCACTCGGGCTCGAAGATGGGCGTCTGTTCCAAGGTTCAGTTTCAACTTTCTTCTCTAAAACAAGGAGGCGGAAAAGCTCACCAGGACGGCTCCCGGGCATATGGCAGAGTACCTGATCCCGCAGATATCCCTCAGCCCGCCCATGCACTTGACGAAGCTGACGAGCCCGGCCTTGCTCGACATGTACAGCGGCGTCTCGAACGAGTGCACATACCCGCCGACGCTCGCCACGGCGACAAAGTTGCCCTGCACGTCCTTGTTCTGCGTCCAGTAGTCCGTGGCCATCTGCGCCAGCCGGATCGGCGCGACCTGGTTGACGGCGATGATGCGGTACTGCCCGACGGCCGCGTCGGCGGGATCCCCGGACTCCGCCGAGACGCCCGGCGGGAACCAGAAGTTGCTCTCGGGGGGCTCGTAGATGCCCGCCACGGCGGCGACGATGTCGACGCGCCCGAAGAGCGAGAGGGTCGTGTCCCAGAGGGACTGCAGCTGCGCCCAGTCGGCGACGTCGGTGCGGTAGAAGTGCGCGGAGGGCGGGCAGTCGGGGGACGGCGCGGGCGGGCCGCCGTGCTGGGTGAGGGTGGCCTCGGCTTCCGGGCGAAGGCGGAGGTCGGCCATGACGACGGAGCAGCCTGCCTCGAGGAGGGCCTGGGTCAGGCTGTGGCCTATGCCGGAGCCGGCGCCGGTGACGAGGGCGACTTTGCCCTG
The DNA here is from genome assembly GCA_027406005.1 of Colletotrichum horii. Classification (NCBI taxonomy): domain Eukaryota; kingdom Fungi; phylum Ascomycota; class Sordariomycetes; order Glomerellales; family Glomerellaceae; genus Colletotrichum; species Colletotrichum horii. The sequence continues at coordinate 532,414 of JANVYB010000001.1, read as the reverse complement.
GACTTCGTAGAAGGACATTGCTGATGGGATATGTGTAGTGAGGAAGAAGATGGTATACACAGGAAGTTAGGACAGAAGAGTTACCGTCTCTGGGTATTTGTAGGTCCCCGGCTTAGACTTGGCCTCGCGTGGGGGGTTAAGAAGTCCATCTTCAGCATCCATCCTCTCTTCCGCCTGCGCCTGAATGCGCCTAAATTGGCGGGTAGCCGCATCCCGGCAAGGCTTCCAGAAGTCCGGGACGCAATAAATGTGATGGGCCGTCTTGTCCTTGCTGCGCTATTTGCGGCCGTCACTTGTTCCTTCTCGAACCAAAAAGCAGGTGGTGTGACCAACGCGCATCAGTCCACATCCATGTCCAGAGATTTCTCGACCGGTGAGGTGCAGGGAGGATGACAGGGTGTTGGTCCCTCGAGCAGGATGGTAATCGCCGGTTTGAACTCTGCGTTTGTCCATGTCGATGACGGGCGTTTCCCGAGGTATGAGAGGCTCCATCGACAGAGTGATGGAGAACTCGAGATGGAAAACCCCGCTGGAGAGTTCCCGGTTAGCGGTACGAACAAGCTGCAGCAGTCCAAGTTGCCATGTGGTGCTAGCGAAGTGCTCTCCACAGGAACATCCAAAAAGGCCCCTGGAAGCCCGCGAACACGGGCGTTTGCACTCTGTTGGTCCATGATTTCCCCTGGCCAACCCTGCTGATGGGCAATGTCACCCCCACCAACAGTGGCACCGTCTACTGCAGATATCCCGGGAACCAGCACCAACGACAAGATGCGCTGCTGCAACTTTCCAGATGCGGTCTGGGTTAAGCGGTCTGCGAGGGTTCTGGGGGAAAAGGGACTTTGGTGCAATGCCTATGGGAAATAGCTCTCATTTTAAGGTTTATCATCGCATGTCGTGTGCTTTCTGGAGCGAAAGCAAGACTCGAGACCCTCAATTCCTCGAGGATGTGTTTCAGGCGGTCCCCTGCATTTTCCCAATGTAGAAAATGCTTTTCCCTGCTGGGCGGAATCCTTCGTCGGGGGATGCGAAGTGAGAGTGGGATCACACTGATCTTGCAACGTGAGACCCGCAACTGATAAACGAACACGATGTAGGGCGAGGTGAGTTGTGATGGGAAGAACTCTCAGGCGGGGACGTTATCTGGTCTCTGGAAGCCGCTTTATCAACACACGCACAAGTCTTGACATCGCATCCCACGTCACCGCGGCCCATATCTCACACATCATCATAGTCGCTTGAAGAATCAACGTTTTGTTACTGAAATCTACAGAAACAAGATCTACCTCGTTCTATGCAAGAGACACAGTGACATGGTAGCCACGAAAGACGCCGTCTAACCATATGCAAGCCTCTATTCTACCATAACACGCTAATCATGGCCGTCTATTTCGCAATCTCAACGCCTCCAGTGGCACCCAGAGCCTTCTTCAGATCACCATAAATCGCAAACTGTCCCGCCGTCAGCGCACCAACCATGAACAGACGCGCCGGCAGACCGCTGAACGATCCACGGACGCCGAGCTCCTTGGCGATCTTGACCAGCCTGCTCGTCGTGCTCTCCCCAGGGAGGCCCTTGGTCTTGTTGATCTTGGACAGCATGGTGTCAGCAGGCTGCGACACGATGGCCGCCGCGAAGCCCGCAATCAGGCCGGAGCCGAGATTGATCGTCGTCTGCATGCCGTCGCTCGTCTTGCTCTTGTCGAAGAAGTTGGCGTACGCGAACTCGGAGACCTTCTCGAACGCGACGAACTTGGTCATGGTGTACGGCACCTGCTTGAAGAGGATGGGCCCGAAGCCCGAGTAGAAGGCGGCGAGGCCCTCCTGGCTGGCGATCTTGGAGAAGCCCGAGACGAGGCCGGAGGCGAAGCCGGGCTGCGAGACGAGGCGGATGCGCGTGGCCTCGAGCGGGCACAGGGCGATGTCGGCGAAGAACTCGGCGGCGGCGGCGGAGACGCAGTAGACGGCGATGCGGTTGGCGCGGGCGTTCTCGTAGCCGACGGTGTCGATGGACTTTTGCTTGAAGAACTCGTAGCCGCCGAACTTGAGGGCGCCCTGGAGGAAGTAGCCGGCGAACGTCGGGCCGGCGCCGGTGAGGAGGGCGCCCGCGCCTTCGGTCTGGATCACCTGGCGGAACCCGCCGATGAGGCCGCGGTTGTAGGTTGCGGGGTCCAGTTGGATGCGGGTTTTGACGCTGCAGAGGTCATGTTAGAAACATCGCTTCTGGATGGATCGGTGAGGGATTTGCGGGAGGACGTACACGTCGACGGGGGTGAGACCGCCGTGGGTGACGGAGCAGCACACGGCGCCGGCGAGGGCGAACCTCGAGTAGAGGTTGAGGCCGGAGAGCTTCTCGGGCTCGGCCTTGACGGCGGCGAGCGTCGGGGCGGCAGTCGTTCCACTCATCTTGCCGATGTTTGACTGCGAGTGAGGGGGAGGAGGGGAGATTTCACCAAGATTCGTGAGGTGAGAAGGGAGGTGAGATGAGTCAAATGAGGCTGCGCTGAGTGGTTAAAGCGACGGTCGCCGAGCACGTGCGGGAGAAGTCACAGGGACGGCCCGCTAATACACCGGGTACTGCAGGGGGTGTTTTGGGACTTTTGTTGTTTATCGTCGGCTATGCGTAGGTAATACGAAGAGAACAGTTGGTACGTCAGCCCCCTGAAGTTCGGGTTGGCTGGGTCCGGGATTGGCCGGAGGCAAGCGGGTGTCACCGGGGCGAGTGTCCGGGCGTTGGCGCCGGCTTTGTTTGCGGCGGGGACGGGCCTCTTCGAGGTTTCACGGTATTTCTGAACGGTCGCCTCCGAAGATGCAAAGGTTGCCTTTGAGGTGGAGGACAAGCCGATGGGTAAAGCTGCTTGTACCCCGCTCCGGCAAATTGGCCGCCGTTGAGTGCTACGCATTCTCCGGCGACAAGGTGTTAGACACTGGAATGCACAATCCACTGATGTCTTCCGGAGACAACCAGGCTTACATGGATCTGCGATGCTAACCTGTACTCGTACCCTCTGAATCCTGCGCTAACCAAGCTTCGTACCACATCTCAGGGCCCGAGGGGCTGAGACAGCCACACCGTCTTCAATAAGAAATATTGCTCGATTTCGCCCGTTAAGTCCATCGTGAGGTTTCCATTGTTGGGACCCGAGATCCAAACCGCATCGTAATAGGTCGAGGATGGTCGGCCATAGAGATCTCCATGATCGCAGTTAAGGCTTTTTAATGCCGTCCAACGCCGGGCAGTTTCTTTTGAACCGCGAAAGTTGAAAGGGTGAGAGTATAAAGCAGCCATCGACATCTTTGTAAGGAATTTTTACAACAGCTTGAAAGTACATGAACATCTCCAAGTAATATTACGAATATCGTGGTGCCTTCAAGATGACTCCAATCCCATCTCAAATGCGCGCCGTACACCTTCTCTCCCCTGGACAAGCAACGCTTACCTCCCTACCCACCCCTTCTCCAAGACCAGGAGCCATACTCGTCCACATCCTGACAGTTTACGTCCAGTCCAACACCATCGACATTCTCAATGCCTCCCATCCCCTGTACGAGCTTCCATACCCGGTTATCCCAGGCACAAATGCCATCGGCCGCGTCGCCGCCCTCTCCCCCGATACCACCTCCTTCAAAGAGGGTGATCTAGTCCTCCTCGACTCCTTCATCCGCGCCCGCGACGATCCCTGGAGCGTACAGATTCTCTGGGGCGCAAACGCCGGCATCACGCCCGCTTCAAAGGAGTTCTTGAAAGGGAATTGGAGAGATGGGTGCATGGCTGAATATGCCCTGGCACCGCTCGAGAACGTGCATCTGTTGGACGAGATGAGGCTGACCGGTTCGCCGTCGAACGGCGGCCTTGGTCATACCGTCCCTGAGTTGCTCTATCTGGTCTCCTCCATCATCGTCTATGGCGGTTTGAAGGGCATCGGACTACAGCCCGGGGAGAGGATCATCGTCACCCCCGCGACGGGAGCATCTTCCGGTGCAGCGGTGGCCGTGGCTCACGCCATGGGCGCAAACGTTATTGCCGCTTCTCGTTCATTCTCGAAGCTCGCGACGCTGAAAGCTTCGATCCCAGCTTCACCCGGTAGGCGGCCGATCGAGACAGTAGTGATGACGGACGACATCGAGAAAGATACTGCTGCCCTGAAAGCCTTTGGACCTGTCGACGCAGTGATTGATATGTCACCCCCGGCGGCGACTGGCTCGCAGCATATCAAGTCTGCGGTGTTAGCCCTCCGAGCGTATGGCCGGGTGTCGTTGATGGGAGGCCGGGCTGATGAGGGCCTGCCATTCCCATGGCTGACCGTTCTTGCGAACAACCTGACCATCAGGGGGCAGTTCATGTACGAGAGAAAGGACGTGAAGGAGCTCATCAGCTTGGCCGAGTCGGGACTGCTGAAGATGGGGAGAGAGGCGGGGCATGAGGTGGAAGAGTTTCCTCTTGAGAGGTGGGAGGATGCGGTGGACTTCGCGGCGAAGAATACTGGGCACGGGAAGATGACTTGCATCGTGCCGTGAGCTTCTGGGTGTATGGATAGCGGCGGGCGCATATGCAGTGTGTCCAATGGATGCATGTTGTTCCTTTAGATTCATAAACCAAATCCCATCTTACATACATGCCTCGCACGTTGTCTTCTTGGACCAGTAGTGCTTGCATGCCTTCCTAATCCCTCTCCACGACCATCAGTATCTTCAAAAGCTACCAAAGAACAGCATGGAACTATGCAAACGAGAACACCACATGGCTCCTAGATTCGTGCTACTCGCAAATCATAGTCCGAAGTGGGCTGGAAAGTGATTGGTTGAGGCTGTCATCAGCAGGCCCAGTCGCGCAGAATGCAAAGTATCATGACAAGAACCCACCACATCTGCAGGTGGGAGACTTGGCGTTATGCAGCTATTGTCAAATTACCCCGCTCAGTCCGATTTCTCAGATTTGTCTTGAATATCTCGCTCAGTCACGTTCTCCTCATTCCGCCATTGCCGGCTGGAGATTTCTATGGCTTTGTGTTCTCACTGCCAGACCCTCGACTTCCGCTTTGTTGGATATTACCGTCCTGAACTAGACTATCCAAGAGACCATATAGCGACGGACGTTGAACTCTCAAGTGACGAAGATGGGGAGGTGAGATCTGGCGTATCGACAGCACCCGATCTAGGAAACATCGAAATCGATGGCGACAATCACGGAGACGATGCGAGCAAATGCGAGAACGATGAAGGGTTGTCCGAAACTTCTGAGACTAGCTCATCACCAGGGGTTCCAGGCAACGGAGACTTTCCACTACGAGAAGCTGTCGATCGCAAGGACGTCTGCCTCTTCTGCAATCAAATCTCGTCTCTGTTCAACACCTGGTCCGAAAGATTCTGGCCAAACCCAACCCAACAGGACCTAGACAGCGGCCAGGTCTCATTTTTTGGAGCAACTTTCAGTGTTGTTGATGCGACTGCACATACAAGACATGATGATACCCTCAATATGGCAAGTGTGTCGGTCACCCTCAACCGTTGCCAGGACGGAGCTGTTATGCACTATCAGCGAACTAGGGAGCATCCACCTACCGTCACAGAGATATGTGACCTACTGGAACCGTCGAAGGGCGGTTCCAAGCTAGGGAACACGTCCGTCTGGTTGGATCTGGAACCATATTACGGCCGCATACGGCCGCCCGAGATCGATTTCCGCTTGTTAAGGGAATGGAAACGACTTTGCGGCAACGTTCACGGAGATTCGTGCGGCCTGGCATCTATTCATACCAAGCGACGCCCCGATATGATCCGCTGCATAGACGTGGATGCAATGTGCATAGTTGAGCTGCGGGATCCGGGGGCCATGTGGGTGGCGTTGAGTTACGTCTGGGGCACGCGGGCTTTCAAAGTTTTGAAGAGTGATTCTTTGAAGTCGCTGCAATGCCCTGGTGCCTTGGACCCCTCGTGGATACCAGATACAATCTTGGACGCTATCACCGTCACACGCATGATAGGGGAGAGATACCTCTGGACCGACAGCCTCTGCATCATCCAAGACTCGCCCCAAGACAAGGCAACCTTCATCCCCCTCATGGACGTCATATACGGACTGGCTACCGTGACCATCGTCGCGCTTTCCGGAGAAGGCGCATTCGACGGGCTTCCAGGAGTTCGCTCTTCGTCTCGACCCCCGGCAGAAGGACCGCTCTTCGTGAACGGGGTGTGGCTACAGAAAGCCCCGCCCCTTGACGGGTTGGGATTCACCCCAGCGGATCTAAACCGGAGCCGATATATGACGCGCGGGTGGACTTTCCAAGAAATATTGCTCTCCCGCCGGCCGCTGATATTCACGCCAGAGGTGGTGTTTTGGGAGTGTCAATCGGCCACTTGGCGCGAAGACGCCAATTGGGAGATTCTGGATCCCGTTGGCCGTGGCCTTACGCTCTTTCGCAACAGTGTTTTCGGGTATGATCATGAAGGGATCCATGTACCCAAGGCCGATCCGGAGTCTTTCAACCGGATGTATCAGAGCTTGGTATCTGACTACGGTCGAAGAGAATTGACTTATGATGGGGACGGTCTAGCCGCCATTCAGGGGATTCTAGCCTCGATTGAGCTCACAAGCGGGACCGGCTTCACCTGGGGGCTGCCGAAGCCATATCTCGGCGTGGCAATTACGTGGCCAACAGATAAAGATGCCAGCATTGTTCGCAGGCGCAAAGCGACTTACACAATCGTCACCAAGCATGACACGATACAGGTCCCTTACCCGAGCTGGTCCTGGGTTGGATGGATAGGTCCGAATATGTTCGACGACTCCTTTGGCACTCTGGCGGGGGAACACGCTGGTCTGGAGTTTTACATGCTTGACGGGAAGAAAGACCGGCTCATCCTCATCGAACAGAACCACCAATTCATTGAGATGGAAGGCGGCAGTAGTTCACATCGTAGGGCGCCGCCGTCTTGGAGAGAAGACGCCTCTCATGAGGTGTCCATCAAACAGGTCCCAGAATCGCTGCTGGTCCGCGAGTTGAGACCAGCACTTTTGATCTTCTGGACGAGTTGCTGCACCTTGGCGTTTGACCATAATATGACAAGGTCGGCTATACGCCCGCAAGAGAGAAAATTAGAGGAAGAAGGAGAGAACGTCGAAGACGAGTACGATGAAGATGAGGAAGACGAGGGTGCAAACGATGAACGGTTGAAACGGGTTCAGGTGCTATGTGATCGCAGAGGGAACAAGGTCATGGTAGTGTGGGATCATTACCTCAATCACATGACTACGGCATCTGACGAAGCAGAGTTGATCATCGTGGGACGGAGTAGTACTGAGTATGCCAGACCTCGGAGTGAATTGGTTGCCTATATGGTGGAGAAGCATCCCTCAGGCGCGCGGACTCGGGTGGCGAGTGCTACCGTGGCTGAAGAGGAATGGATTGCTTTGGCAGATAGGAGATGGGAACTCGTATTCTTGTTGTGATGAATAACCTCACAACTCCAGTCGCACAGGGCAGGTCTTTAACTCTCTCCTCTGATTTATCGGCTGGATAGATATTTTGAAGCTCATTAACCAGACCAGTGATCTGTGATGAGCTGTCCATTTCTTTTCGTTGCCCATTGAGGTCGGACGTCTCATTTTCCCAGACCTTGCTTGGGGGTGGTAATGTTTCCGAACATTAGAATGAACAAGATAATCAACGGTTGTTTGTTTCCGGCTGTCTAATCGGTGAGACATGAACAGCCGATGGCCTGTGTGACCACCGTCCCAAATCACAGTTTGAAGAAGTGAAGTCGGACAGAGTTTGGGTTTCTTGAAGCCTGAGGTAAGCAAACAACAGGATGAACTGGTTGTTGGTCGTGTGGATGGAAGCTGAAGGAGGACAGCAGGCAGGGAGCGATGGGTGGCGAACGAGACGAGGCGAGGCGAGTGCAGCTGGAGCGCCGTGCGTGGAGCGAATCAGGGGTGCCACGAGCACAGCACCCCAACCGAAGGGACGTCTCCCACTGGTTTAACTGGCTTACAGCGCTTCAGACCACCCACTGCAGGCTACAGGCCCCCCGTGCGACACCCGACCAATCACAGACCCACCAAGGGGCCGCTGCATCGTCACCTCAAACGCGAAAAGTGTTTCGTTTTCCTCCCGTCGTCCTCTCGTCTGCCTCTGTCGGCCTGCTGTCTAGGTCTGTCGCCCTCTTCTGCCTTCTCCCTGGCCAAACATCCTGACACAGGGCCTCGAAAAGGGTCCCAGAAGAGGCCCCCGACTGGCCTTCCCCGTCCTCGCACTCCCTGCCCGTTCGTTTGATGGCGTCGAAAGTTCGCACCTGTCAGATGGCGACATGGCGTTTGCACGGGGGCGCGAATGGCTGCAAGGCACCTCGACGCGCATGGAATCGAATCGGATTGGATAACATGTCATTCTCAGCTGCGGGAGATGTGCGATGACCTGCCCACCTGCTGTTGGCCACAGTCGAGAGGCCATCTCGATTGACATCATCCGCTGGGGAAACGAGGAGGTCGATGGTGATGGCCTGAGAGAGAGAAAGGGAGATTCTGTACTTCATCAACCCACCCTCTCCCCGTCCTCCTCCTCGTCTGTCCGTATTCATTCATCATCTCCCAAAGGCCAGCCGCATCTCGTCCTCAGCTCCCGTGTCAGACCCAACCCTGAAAACCCAAATGCAGTCACAGCAGCACTGTTTGGGTGTCATTCAGCAGCGGACGGCAGCTCCCCGTTTCACCACCTCTACTCCTCAGATCAGCAGCGTTTGATCGCACTCTCCCTGCCTTTGTCTCTGTCTCTTCTTCTGCGCCGCGTACCTTACATACTGCCCATGCCCAGTAGGACTGAAAAAGTACATCCTGCACCCTTCTCAGCCCACCTCCGGACCGACGCCCGCCACACAAAACGCATCTGCCCGTTGGTGCCACCGCACATCGCATCGTCGAGACCTTAATCATCTCGACCCTGGCTTGACAGAGAAACTCTCTTGCTTTCGGACAAACGCCATCCGTCGGGTCTGGCAAGGACGGGACACTCGAGTGGATGCCTGTCAACACTCACCAAAAAAGAAAGAAAGAAAGAAAGAAAGACTGATCAACTGTCACTTCCCTTGCTCATCTACCCCAGGTCGCTGGCACCTGACTCGACTTACAAGCTTGAGTCGTCGACACAAGCCCCTTCATCGATTGAGTCCGTCGCAACTGCTAGTAAGACCCTCGGCAACATCACAATCGGCGGGCACCTTCACCAGCTTCAGTCCCAACTCCTCTTCGTCCCTTCTACCCTTTGGCCGAGAAGTCCGGCCCGTAAAGTCTCCCTTTCCCTCAGACTGCCGATTATCCTGCCCATCATCGCCCCATGCGGCAGTAACGAGGCCCATCAACAACCCTGTCTCACCAGCGCCGGCCACAGAAGCAACCGCCAGCCCAATTATCCCGACAACACCTCATAGCATTGACGAGATCGCCCCCAAAGCAGAGTGCATGAACTCCCCGGCCGCACCACATCTCTTCCATCATCTTCTCAGCCTTTTTGGACCTCTTCCCACTCGTTTTTACCCAACCGTCTGGTCGTCCCAGCTGCTGCAAGTCTAAGACCCTGGTTTCTTGGCTGCTCCCCGGTCCCGCATTGACCGTGCTTCTTCTTTGCCAGCCGATCGTGCCGTCATTCCCAGCGGCCTCTGATACGCAACACGTTTCGGCCCTCGTGTTTTCGGTTGCCTTGCCGCGCTTGAGCTGCCACGGTGCTGTCATTCCCAGCCCAAAACTCAACTGCTTCCCAGCCAGCCGAATCCTGGTCTGTCAATTGCTCTTCAATCCATATTCCTGGCCGCTTGTCGGTGCCAATCGACCCAGCGACTAAAACCACCTTCTTCACAAACATCGACGACGATATTTCGACGACAACCACACCTACGAGACGGTCTCTGCTCAATTTCGACCGAAGGCGACTGCGCCTGAGGACCCTTACAACTTACGCTCGTTGACGAACAGAACCCCACGGCCAAGATGTCGACGTCAAGGCATCAGCGCTCTCAGCAGCGCTTGGTCCAGCTCCTGTGCCTGGCGTCCGCCTCGACAGCGGCAATCATCAGCATCGGAGGAACTGATCTGACCCTCTCAAACTTTCAACTCCTCACACAACTATCCATACCTCTGGGCTGCCTGTTGACTTACAACAACCCCATCCAAGGATGCACGGCGAACGACTTCTCCAGTACCGGCACCTGTTCAGCGTCTTGCAGGCGCGGCCTGCTGCTCATGCAAACCAACCTTCAAGATGTCTGCCAGTCAGTCTCAGTTCAAGCCAACACGGTGCTTGGCCAGGCTCTAGCAGGAAACCTCCTTGGCCTGCTTTGCTCGAGTAACCAGGTCACAACTACCTCAGCAGCACCGACGGTCCGGCCGACTTCGACCGTGATAGTGCCGCCGCCATCATCGACCGTTGTCGTTGCGCCTCCGCCTCCGCCTCCGCCGGCTACCACCCCCCCTCCTGTCATCATACCCCCGGCGACTACATCAATAGCTGCACCACCGCCAAGCCAACCGCCTGTTATTCCTCCGGCCAGCACAGTGGCGCCACCAGTATCATCACCACCACCGCCTGTAGTACCGCCACCGCCGGCACCCACGACCGTCGTCACTTCTGCGACATCCAAGGCGGCAGCACCGCAGAGCACGTCGGCTGAGACTGCGAAACCTCCGGTCAATCCACTGGATGCTTTGCTCCTTAGCAATGATTCAGATACAGCTTTTATGCCATCCCTGCGGGGTTTATTCATCACTATTGGTTTAATTCTCTTCGCAATTTAGTATATTTGGCCGGACGCTCCAGCCGCCGGTGAAGGGAATGAGCATCACCCCGAATTACCTCTCATTATTGAGATCTTTTGGAGGTCTCTACATGGCTTATAAATGCGGATGGTGTCAGCCTGGCACAGGGAAGGAGGGCTGAGAGAGGGCTCCTGAACGAACTTCGCTTGAATCAAAGGGGCAACCTGGCAAACCGCCGCACGATTCGAAGAGGCGTTTGAGGAGCTGGACGCCGCAAGTTCATGGCTGATCTCGAAGGGAGACGGCCAACTAATATGTATCATCACGGATTTCCTTTGTCTGCATTACAGTGGCGTTGGGTATGACCTCCGCAAGAAAATAGCGGAGGCTACAGGAAACGGGGCAGCGATTACATCGCGTGTGGATTATGATCTTCCACAAGACAGCGCGTTCGAGATACCTTCCTTCATTAGGACTTTGTAACATTAGATACCATAGCGTATTGCTCACGTAGACATAGACGGAGCAAGCCAAGACAATCAATGATAGTCATAGTTAAATAACACCAACAGTGTTCATTCCGATTTGCCTCCGTCGTGAATATCATCCGAGCCCGAGGAAGTCGGACATGACGCACCTTCAGAGTCCCCAAGACTGCGCATAAACCTAGGCCACCCGGGACAAGGGTCCCTGGGCAACGATTCCACCCCCTCCCCGTCCGGCCACCACCTCGACCGATGGAAGACCCCAGCCCGGACCCAGCATCGCATGAACGCCCTGCCGTGCCGCCGCCGCTTGTGAGTGGCCCAACAACCGCAATCCGAGTTCTGGCGTTCATGCGGTGGGGACGGCGTGCCGTGTAGATGGGTGCGCAAGCACAGGCCGGCTGGGTTCTGGGCTTTTGTTATCGCTGGATTGGGACATGCAGGTCTGGCCTTGAGGCCGTTTTGGGACAGAGCCAAGAGAAGGTTATTTGGAGGGGAAGATGGAGGGGAATTGGGGTCCACTTGTCGCGTGGCTTGAGTTTTGAAGTCTGGGAGTTGGGGAGACGGAATCTTGTGGAAGATGGCACATGTTTTGAGAAGGGTTGGCGGGAGGGGGTGAAGGACGGACCGTGGGAGATCATGATTGAATTGGGTTCGGACGTGGGCGCCACGAACGACTAGGTTTTGGAAGGGGCAAAGTAGTATAAAATGGCCGTAAGATGTTGTCAAGTTGAAGTTAGAGCAGACAATCACTTGTTTGGTGGAAGACTTGGACAGAATGCGATCCATCTGCCCTGCAATGATCGTGGTTGTTGTTACAACCTGTCTCATGCAGGGGGGCGAGAGGACCCAGGGTTGGGCGGTCAAGCGTAGCAAGCAGCTTGGCCGTCATCTTGGATCTTTGGTGTCTTTAACTTATTCGTCATTGAGCATGGGTGTGCGATGGTTGATAGGTTCCCTTGAGATGGCGTTGAACGCTGGTGTTGATATGTGTGATGCGTCGCGATAGTTGATGGGGGCGACTTAGGAGTGGTTTGTAACGATAAAATTCGGCAAGATGGATGGTGCATTGCTGTCTTTATTCTAAACTCCACAACGGCTGCGTTGAAAGGTTTTTATTTATTCATGCCCGGCATGGCACAACCAATGTGCTCTTGGCGGCAGTACTGAGGTACACATATATAAGTATCTTGTTGGTCGAATAAATACTGCAGCAGCAACCAAATGCAGGCTGCCTTGTCAGGGGGTGAAAACTAAAACAATACGAAAAACTCGGGTCATGAACAGAACATCCACTCTCCATTACCTCAAAGACACGACAAACTCATTCCGAAAGAGCTTCCGTCGTCGCTGAGAACTCTTGTGGGACAGAATACGTTAATGTTGAGGGCGATGATGGACGATGCTGTCTACTTTGAGGCTTCTAGGCCAGTGATGTTGCAGACGGAAAGCCTGATAATCTTTCAGCTTAATCACGCCAAACTCAGTCTTTGGTAACTCCACACATCACTCTATTTTATCGGTCTTGGAGTCTCCTTCGGACTATGCGACTTGGACTAAAATATACCAATGAGCCAGTCACATATGTGAGGCTACTCCATTCTGACAAATGCTTCATTGGCCTCTCTGTATATAAAGTCAACTTGAATTGGTATGCGAGGTAGAACATCGACATATTGCGCCTTTGAGCTCTCGATGTTTCTCCAGCATTTGATAGGTTATCAACAGGCAGATCCATCGCGAATGCCTAAGTTGGAGTTTGCGCACCGAAGAATCTGATGATCATTCTATGAACTCTGATTATCGAGCTGCCGTCTAGTATTAGTGTCCTTGTGACAACGCACACGAATAGCATCAGGATGAATGATGAACCTCCTGAAACGACATACCAAGCGTTTTGCGGCCTACTGTCTCCTCGCGGTAGCCAAAGCGAATTTGGTCCGTTTCATTAGGCGTTTCGTGTTCTGTTATTGCCTACTTGTTAAGTGGACGGAGCGTTGATCGATGAATGATGCTTATTGAGGCACAAATGGAAGGCTCCAAAGTGCACGTGGCAGTAGGTTGAAGGATCTGCTCCGCCCGAGTACGAGAGGCTTCACTCACTCACCAAAGAAGCGAAGCGGACAGGTCAAGTCCGGTTGAAATGGATCTTTCCAGCAGCACGAGACGGAATACACCAGGAACCCCGATGATGATGGATATCTGCATCTAAGAACAGGGCCTGGCGCTCCGACAGATATCCAACGTAGTTCTATGATTCAAAGCTTCTGAGGTCTCAGAAGACACTTACAAAGAACGAAAGGACACAATTCTGATCAAGGACCTATTTGATCCCGAGTTTAAAATTTGGCCATGTATACATGTAATGAAAGTTGTCTATTGTGATTTTCAAAATTCAACCCCTTTCAAAGAAGCACTTCTGAATTGAAATCTTGCCCGATGAAGCCGCAACACCTAGCCGAAAAGGAGAACTCTATTTTGTGAAACACTTATTTCGCCCTATGCGCGAAGAACAAAAACCAAATCCTGATTCCTGTCATGATAGCCATCACAGCCCACCGGTCTCCCAGTTCCCCTGTTAAACCTCTCCCTTTGAACTCGTAGTAGAAAGGTTTGTTTACGCTCAAGGAGCCCTTGAAAAGAATAGCAGCTAGAGCCTCACCCTCGGGCTCGCTACCACCAACGTCGCCGGTTGTCTTTTCGGGCTGAATACCGGACTTGAGACGGAACAGCTCGAATCCGTTGTTGTACCCATTCAACTCATCCTTGCTCGTCCTCCTCCACTCAAAGTCTTCGCGCAAGAGCCCGCTAGTCCCGGCTTCGTTGTTAGGTTGCGGAACTTCGATAGAGAACTGAAAGGAGTCGACGTGGCTGCCGCTTGCGATCACCGGTCGCAGGTCCTCCGTGGCGTGCTTTTCCTCTCGCCCCTTCCCGGAGGGATACGCCTCCAGAGATGGCAGAATCATGGAGCTGTGCAGAGATCGGGGATAGTCGGCGGAAGGCGACCAGTTCTTCTCATCAGAACAAACAGCCAGGACAGGGTCCTCGGCGTTTGGTCCATTGTGGAGGATGATACAGGGAATGCCGGGGCTCTTGCTGCTAGTGCCGCTCCAAGACGAGACCGCATAGAGCTTATGGTTGTTGCTGTCGCCCAGATGGAAGGTGCGCGTGATCTTCAATTGGTAATACGCGTTCATGGATGAGGGGAATGGCTGGTAGGGTGTGGTGGAGGGGCTCATTTGGAACGGCCCTTGTGTTGCGGAGGATGACGATGAAGCGGCGGTGTCGAACGGGGTGTAGGCGGGCGGAGCCACGTCCGGTGCCGATGAGCCGAGTTCGGCTTTGTCTTCGAAGGGGTTGCCCATAATGAAATCGTCAATTCCTACGCAGGTTGATTCTGTAGCCAAATTGTCGCGCGAGTGAGGACCAGAGCGCACATGCAGGTAGTGTTTCTGTGAGCAGAGACTTGCGGTGGGAAAGGAGCGCGCTTTATTGTCTCTTAGAATGGGACTTTGGGTGGGCTGTGGTCAGTCGACGTGGGGGCTTGGACAAGATCGGCATGTTTTGTTGACGAAAATAAACCCTTGGTTGAGAGAAGATGGAGAAAACTGGAGCCCTGCATTGTACTTTTGTATTGCAGCCTAGATGCAGTCATGTGCGAGGGAAAGTTGGCCATTTGACAAGATAAATGAAAGGCTCAATATCAATGTTTTGTTGTTGGCGATCATCAGTTTCTTCAACTTCATGAGATGGCCAAGCAAGGCGTCTGGGGATCATGAATTCCCGATGCTGTAGGAAGATAATAGACTTTGGCTGGCAGTTTGCAAGACCAACATGCCCACATAAAACAAGCTACATCATCTCGGTGTTCAAGCGTGATCGCATACTACTGCTGAACTCGCCAGAACCCGAAGCAGCTTGGGGATCATTCTACATCGACTGAAAATAGTTTCATCAGTAAATGCTGCCTAGACGATGCAGGTCGCATCCATAAATATCGAACACTCCGCGAACCTGAGAAACGTTTGTTTAAGATGCTCCTCGTAGACCGATAGAAGTGACTTCATGAGCTTGAAGTTGTCAGCAAAAGGTCATGGCCATGGCTCAAATCCTGTGAACGAGCAATGCGTTGGAGATAGCAGAAAATCAAAGACTCAAAGTTGGTTTTAGCGTAGAAACTCCCGACACCTCTAATATTGCTTTTGTTTCAAACTGTTTATTTCACTACGTAAAGTTACTGACTAAACTGCGCTTCATCGAATATGAGCGTGCTGATCCATCATGCAGCTAACCTCAAGTTTGCTTTCGCGAGATCCTGTGTTCTCTCTCGAACCCGAGCCGAGCCACTAGACGAGATTCTACCGATACAGGCGTAAGCACCTACCGCAAGGCCCCATATGAGAGCAGCGTGTGTTGCAGCAATCAACAGGCGGTGCGACCGGCGGCACATTTCGCCGCCCACATCCGCAACATGTCCATGGAGACTGCGAGTTCAGGTCTCCGAACTTTTCTTGGAACACCCTCTGCGAGTCCTTTTGAAACTTTTGACCCCCCATTGCGTATTGTTTTGGTCTGTCAAGTTATGAGATGAAGATTCGTGGGACTTACGATTGTAGAAGATTTGAGCCAACTTTAATAAGTTTGTTTTGTATGTTGGGGGAGAGAAAGAGCATATCGACCTTCGCAGAGAAACCGCATATTTATATGACTTGAAGATTAAATCCAGCATCCCGTCACTTAAACAAGGACTAGGGACATGCTGCGTCGAGGCCAGTCACAAAGTACCTTATGGAGTCAAGCGTCGTGAGCAAACAAAACGAACGAGTGAAGGACTGTTAATATGACTGGCAAAGTCTACTGGCAAACAGTTTTGTCTGTAAGAACTTTGCCAATCTTTATTATTTGCAGCAGTATGTTTGATGAGACTACGAAGGAAAACTGCCTGATCACCTGCTGCAAAGTTGCTCAAATCGCGGCGAGACAATTTTCCGGCGGACTGGCTTCATCAGTCGCATACTGAGAGGTATTCATCCCATAGCTGATGAAAAGAGACAAGAACGACTCACCTTACAGCATACAACAGCGAGTTTTGTGATTGTGTCAAGAATCGCCTCATCATGTGGCCGGCCTTTGTTTGTTGTAACTCCTTGAATATCTAATTGCGCCTTCAGAGTTCGTGGAAACACTCCATGATGCCGAGTGCGCTCACTCCATAGCAGAAAGAAGAACGACCGGTCATGAAAGCAGATATTAGACTACGGTTGTTTGTCTCTAGTCATAATATCGCTGAGTTTTGTTTTGGCGAATTCGTAGTGAGGGGTCCTCCGTCATTCTCTCGCTGACATTAAACTGATCCCGCAGTGCCCACACCAATACCGGCTGGGCACTGCTTGCAGCTGTCAGAAGACCATCAGCACTATCGAATTTTGAGTGATCATGGAAATGCTACTTTCCGAGCTGGCCTATCAATCCGAAGTTCAGCCATGCAGTCATACAGGGCATCGCTCGCGAGTCTCGACAAGTCAAGATGAGAGGCCAAGTCATGTGTTCAACTATCAATACAGATGTCAGCGAGTGATGAGTTGTTGTATGCGACATGGATGAGGGCGAACATCGCCAAAGACCTCGTCGAAACCTTCTGATCTGGGATCCCAACACGTAAGACAGCTGACGGCGTAAGCTTACTGTGACTCTTCTCAATTCTAGAACGACTTTCGGAGGAGCCTTCTTGACTGCATTCGCTGCAATCACCTCGCCTTCACAGAAGATGTTCGATCTGGATGCGAACATGGCGCTATCAGGCCCCCTGCGAAGATGTATTGGATTTCAACCTCAAAGGTCTGCTCTGTAATCCTTCTCGTCAACCACCACTCTCAGCATGCTTCGTCTTTCCAGGGCTGTGTTTGTGGTACAGGTCCCACTTATTAGGCTTCTTTCCAGTCCGCTGTCCGTCGAGATGCCGCGGCTTGCGAGGGTTCTCCGACGGAGCACAGAGCTCGTCTGATAAAAGCCGAAAAGTTCCCCACCATCTTCCTTGTCTAGGGCACCGTTCCCACCGGAATCCACGGAGGCTAGAACAAAGTCACGGGCAAACAGTTGGGCCGATTGGTAATCGGGGCTCCGTGGTGGTATGGTCCCTCAGTTACGTCAGTGAGGGGACTAACTGGAGGGAGATATATATATCGCTCGGGTCCCAGATCGATCACGGATAAAGAGACCCGCAACATTCAACGTACAACAGTCCCAAACCACCAACACTCCCATTTGAGTTTTAAGCTCCCAAAACCCACCAAACCGTCAAAATGCCCGCCACCGTCACTGTCCTCTACCCCAACGAGCCCGATGCCAAGTACGACATCGACTACTACATCAACAAGCACATGCCCCTCGCCGGATCGACATGGAAGCCGTTCGGCGTAACCAGCTGGTCTGTTACCAAGTACGCCCCTGGGCCTGATGGCGCGGAGCCCAAGTACGCTTTTGCCGGCATTCTCCAGTGGGATAGCGTCGAGTCAGTCAAGAAGGCGCTTGCTTCAGCCGACACGGCCAAGATTATGCAGGATGTTCCCAACTACAGCAACAAGCAGCCTGTCTTCTTGATCGGCGATGAAGTTCATAACGTCACTGTTTAGACACGTGGATCACAAGAGATCTGAATGGGCAAGCAGACAATGAACTAGGTTGAGATGACCCACGCGCGAAAAGCAGCAGACCAGAATAAACACTTATAACCTTCAATGATTTCTATTTCCGCACAACTCATGATACAGTTGTTGATTACGATCATAGACTCAATTAGTATTACCTGATGGGGGTACATGAATTGAGAGAACTGCTTTGTTAATTGCCGCACGCTGGTTGACGAAACCATGCCACGCTCAACTCTTTCCATACGAAGCCTAAGATCTAATTTACAGAAAGTAGTCGAGATGATGGCCCGGAAGATCGTTGCTGAACAAAAGATGTTCTTCTAAATTCCTCCGGAGTCAAAGCCCTGCGCCGCCATCAACACTCCAGGCCGGGCCATTGACAAAAGAACTCTCGTCACTGAGAAGGAAAATTGCGACGTCTGCGACTTCTTGCGCATCGCGAACCAATGTCGGCGCAGGGAAGTCTTGCACCCTTTCAAGATTAGCCCGATGCATTGGTGTATCGATCGCGCCACTGCAAATTGTCAGTATCAGGCATCTCATGCAAATACCCCATCCAGAAGCAACAAGTGTGACTTACGGCAACACACAATTGACTCTGGCTCTGCCTCCAACCTCTTTCGCTGCACTCCGCACCATTCCTAATGAGGCATGTTTGGAGCCAGAAAAGACAGCACCTCTGAGAAATCCCTGAGTTGAGAACATGCTCCCAACATGAACAAAACTCCCGCCATCGGTCAATACACCGGGTTTGAGTGACCCAGCGAGGAAATTGAATGCCCCTTTGATGTTGAGATCAACAATGAATTGGAACTCTTCATCGTTCGTTTCCCAGATGGACTGGGTTCCAAGTTCATGGCCACCATTGCCTGCGAAGTTGGCAACACCGTCAATCTTCCCAAAGTGTGCCTTGGTCTCTTCCAAGAAGCTCTAGACACCTTGACGACTGATGACATCGACAGACTTGACGAGGACTCGGCTTTGAATCTCAGGATCCAACTCTCTTCTGAACTTTTCGAGACGTCTTCCGTTCAAGTCACACATTGCGATCTTTGCCCCTTTGGAGATCAGTGCCTTGGAGGTAG
Organism: Colletotrichum horii; assembly: GCA_027406005.1. Taxonomy (NCBI): domain Eukaryota; kingdom Fungi; phylum Ascomycota; class Sordariomycetes; order Glomerellales; family Glomerellaceae; genus Colletotrichum; species Colletotrichum horii. Next base: position 513,453 of record JANVYB010000001.1, on the reverse strand, counting down.
CGAGCCCCATACCTGAGGCAGACCGGCAACGACGATGACTCTGTCGGCGAAAGAAGACGTCATTTTGGTGTGGTGGATAGGGCGGAGAGAGTGAATAATTGGAGAAAAACAGCCTCTTCTGGAGATTCAAAGTCTACTTAATTATTTCCCAAGCTCATTCCGCCGTCTTGTTTTACGAATAATCATCACGTCTCTGAGTGCATTATGGGGATGCCTCAGCATTGAGACGAACCATGATTGGCTCTACTGAGACCCATTTTCTGGAATTACTATGTATACGCTAATGCAACCGACACCAAGCAAAACCCGTTGCCACCAACTGAGGGATGCAAGACACATTTGACGACGTTCTCATTCAAGTTGTGCAAGTGCTGAGGCTAATAGCTTCTGCGTAGCTATGTCATGAATGTGGATGACATGCCATTTTTGAGTGATGTACGCCAAATCACGAGCAAACCCACGTTTCGTCATGTCATTAAGATCTGTCCACTCTCTCTTAGCCCACCATATCAAGATGGTTAACTGGCACAGGAGGTGCTGGAATTGATGGACGGTAGTCATTAACGCTAGTAAGCTATTTTCAGACGCTGAACTTGTTCATGCCCGCTCAAACCCAGGATTCAAAGAACCGAACTGCTTGCAGAAACGCATCTTCCTTGCCAGCCTTTTCGACAGGTACATCCAGATTGGGATGGGTTGCAAAGCCATGCGGAACACCCCCGTACAAGTTCATAGTCCATGGCTGACCAGTGCGTGCCATGGCCATTTCAATCTCAATCCGTCTTTGTATTTTCATTCCGGTGTCCTTTTCTGCTCATGGAGTTAGCTATGGCAGAGCTGCATTATTGCCATGGCCGAAGTTTACTTACCAGCGATGGCCAGGCTAGCGGGACCTGATATTGCCTTGATCTCATCGTCACCTAGCAACGTCGGGTGAGCAGCGAATGCCGCATTCACAGCCTTGTCTTTCGGTAACCCAAGCGCACGAAATGCATACCGTCCGCCGAAACAATATCCCACAGCTGCAATCTTCGACATACCCATCTGGTCGCGCATATATGAGAGTGCCGTCGTAACGATAGGATCGGTGACGCTCGGCCCATGCGATCCGAAGAACTCTGTTGCGTTGAAGCCGGACTTCGGATCCTCGGATCGTGGCTTTCCGTTGAAGAGATCCGGCATAATTGCGACGTAGCCAGCGCGCGCGAAACTGTCTGTAAGACTACACAATAGTTAGCTGGTTGCTCAAAGTGTACTGAATTGACTTGAGCTCTATGCCACACATACAGTTTGTTCTCCGTTGACTGGATTCCGAACACGTCTGTCAAGTGGACGATGCCAACCGTTGGCTTGGTTTGAGCGGGCATGCCATTGCTACCTGGCTGTTCCTTCGGCTTGGATACGTATATGTCCACTTGCTCACTGTTAAGAATGAAAGCACAAAGTAGCCTATTGCATCAATAACTTACGCCCGTTGAAATTGATCACCTGTCCAACTGGAGTGCCTGCGAAGGCAAGAAGGGATAGGTCTGCCACAAAACCGCTTGCCAATCCAAAGAGGTAGCAAGCGGCTACGATAGTAGCCATGGTGGTGTCGAAGAGCCTCATGACGCATTACCTACGACTGTCGTCGTGGTCGGTCTGTGTAGCGAATTGTAGTTGCAAGAGGCTGGAGGGACGGAAACCACTTCATATAAGGGTCATCGTCACACCAAAAGAGAGTTTCCATCACACACTGCGAGTGCCTCGGGGTCAAATGGCGAAATAAACCTTAGGCGATGTTGACTCGCCTCGCTTTCGAGATGAACAGTGGCCTACCATACATCAAGCTCATGCGACTTTTATCCAATGACAGTGTCAAGTACTTGTCACCGAGAGATGTCCTAATAGCAATGCGGCCGATACCGACGTATTGTCTGTGCGATGATGAGATCAGATGAGGGGTACTGATGGGCTCATCAGATGGACCGAGCCAACGAAAGTCACCGTTGGCTAAGTCAAAACATCTGAACTACTGCCTCGAATCAGCGATACGATTGGTTTGCTGCCCGTTTTGTCGATTCCGAGTCGTTTCGTTTTCGTCTCAGCCGAAGCTTGATATCGCGAAACAACCAGCACTCATGCTGAATAGCCTCCTGTTTCCGCGAGCAGTGCCCCGCTTGCTGCTGTTTCTCATGACTTGCCGCAGTGACCTTTGACCTTGGCATAATTGACACGAGATTTGCTTGCAGGAGCGCCTGATTAAGAGAAGTACATCGTCAAAAGTCTAGTCATGCTCGCTTTCTGATTGATGGAGATTTGGGCAGTCCATACACAGTCACTGCCATACTGGATGTCTCTTTCGTCTAGGTATGTCGTTGTTGGTATCTCCTTTGCCATTCGTGCTCCTGTCTCTGTGCTCAAGTCCATTGAACTGGCCCAGTTCAGATAAGCGTGCACCAATAATGTTCAAACAAGGTCACGAAATCTTTATCCCGGGTAGGACACAGCTACACAGAAACACACCACTCAAATTGTTCTGCAGAGCAATTCGCAGACTCGAGCGTACTAGAAACCACGGACCCTGTTGGTACAACAGAATACATGAACAAAGTTAATAAGCAAATAACAAAAGATCGGACGTGTTCTGTCTGATGAGATGGTGATATTAAATGTTTTTGATAGGAATCAGTCTATCTTACATTCTACTGCATGCTAAAACCAGCATAGCCACCCGAGGAACACTCATTGATAGCACAGCGGTACGCAGGCAAGCCGCCCATGTAACTGAGCGCCTGCCGAGTTCTCCCCGGAATATTGCCGCCCATATACCAAGATGTCTTATTCTGAGGAAGAAGTGTCCCGTTGCAGATATCATTAGCCCGATGGCCCCATTGTTCCTCAACATCAGATTGCGCGTCAATGCGGGTGTATCCGTTCTCTCTTAGATGGATCAAGGTCTGAATAATCCAGTCGCCTTGTATCTCTGAGACCACTGGTCCTGTCGCAGTCGCGGTGGGACTTTGAGGACCATAGAGGAAGAACATGTTTGGGAATCCTGACGTGCCCATGCCCAAGAATGTGCGTGCTCGGCTGCTCCAAACATCGTTGAGAAGTCTTCCTTTGAGCCCCCGAATGTTGACTCGGGTGAAGCTTCCGGTCACAGCGTCAAAGCCAGTGGCCAGAAGAAGAGCGTCAAGCTTGTGGATAGTGCCGTCAGACATCTTCACTCCCTCCGGAATGACCTTATCGATTGGGTTCTTTTTCAATGACACCAGACTAACGTTGTCTTGATTGAAAACCTCGTAGAAGCTCTGTTCCAATGACGAACGTTTCGTGCCAAAAGGATACGGGGGTTCTTCAGGGGCGAGATTCTCGATCAACTCAGCATCATCTGTGAGGAGTCTTTGCCGCACTTTGTCCCGCCAAAAGTAGTAGAATTCGTGGTTCGCCTCCAAGTTGGTGCTAAAGTCCATGTAATTTCCTTGAGTAGGTGCAAAGCCTCCGATGTCCCAGAGATGCTCGAATAAAGCTCTCCGCTGTTCTGGCGTATCTTCCATGGCCTTTCTGTTAATGATTGGGTAGGTGAAGCCGGCTCTGGACAGCTTCATCTGAGAAAAAAGCTCTGGGTACCCGGTCTTGCTAGGGGGATCCAGTGTCAGTGACTTCTGTCTCATGGGCACTGCACAGTTGGGCGAGCGTTGGAAGACAACGAGGTTTTCTGCAGTGGGGCCGAGCTCTTGGACAAGTTGAACCCCAGTCGCACCAGTGCCGATGATGCCAATCTTCTTCCCCGTCAAGTCGACGTGGTGATCTGGCCAACGGGCCGTATGACATGAGAAGCCCTTGAAGGTGTCGAGCCCCTTGATGTTCGGCACGTACATCTTGGCAGCAAAGCCCATAGCGAGTAGGAGAAAGGGTGCTGTGGCTGTGTGGCCATTGTCCGTTTGAATCGTCCATTCATTGGCCTGGGCATCGAAAGTAGCGTCAGTCACCCTAGCACCATAGGTGACGTCCTTGCTGAGGTCCCACTTCTGGTCGACAAACTCGAAGTACCTGACCATCTCGGCCTGGCTGGGGTATTTCTCAGCCCATTCCCATTCCTTCCATATTTCGGGGTCGGAGAATTCGTAGTAGGGAGTGTCGGTATCAACGCGAGCGCCAGGGTAGCGGTTGTGCCACCAGACGCCGCCTAGGCCATGGCCTTCCTCGAAGATCTGGGCCCGAAATCCTTGTTTTCTCAAGTTCCGCAGAAGGTAGCAGCCGCCGAAACCTGCCCCAACAATGATGACGTCCAGGGGACGATTGTCAACGTATGATGGCATGTTCTGATTGATATGGTGCGTTGAGGTCGCCGGGCGATGTGGCTGAATGATCTGACGAGGTTTCTTAGTTGTTGGAAAGGTATTGTCCTTATCAATCCACGAAGATGGTCTTATTTATCTTTAACTTGCCGGGCTGACTTAACTGCCTACAAAATGCCTATACCTTACTGATAAACACTGGATAGCATGAACGCGCCTGGATGACACATCCGAGCCTGCCTCAAGCATCAGTCTCACGGTCATCGCATCCGACTGCCCACCATGGTGGACAATTAGAGCAACCAACCACGGTTGCCGGGACTGTCTAGGACGGAGCTGCTTGGGCAAGTTCGGTGATTACGCTTGTATCGGCGATAGAGCCCTCGTCGGATGCGTTTCCCGTAGCGTGATGCTATCGCGTGAACCCAACTGCTTGCTGGGGACGGTGGAAACGCGGGGAAAGCGGGTCTTTATCTGCAGAAGCTGAGGTTTGGCAGGGAAGTTAAACAAGGGTTGCCTGTTCATTATCAACTTGAAAGATAGCTGACAGACAGGGAGCACGTATTATTCCAAGATACCAGAGATATCAGGGGGACATTGGTTGGCTTATTGCGCTTGGCATCAGTCCATTTCGTGCTGATTGCCTACACGCAATCTCGGAATACATAACTGGCAATCGCCCTGCAGTTCCGAGCTCATGCAGCTCGTTCGATATTCACTTGACTTTTCAAGAGTTCAAGACGCACCTTTTCGCATGCGCGCAACCCACTCGAGACACGTGAAAAGCACACATCCGATACCATGACCGCCTCCAACGAGTCTCCACCAATTGCCGCGGACGAAAAGTTCGGCACCGAAAAGACCGGAAATGGCAGCCTACACCCGACAAACAGCGTGGTTGAAGGTCACACGCAATTGCAGGAGGATCGGAATGGCCAATTTCACCGCTCGTTTACTCCCCGTCAAGTCCATGTCAGAAGCACTGCTTGTCTTGCACAATTTGGCGCATCCGTACTAACCTACACCTAAGATTATTTCACTGGGATCAAATATTGGAAGCGGAGTCTTCATTGCGACTGGAAAGGCGCTTGCAACAGGCGGCCCCGGTAACATGGTGCTAGCTTACCTGATGGTATGCAGCTGTGTCTGGGCCGTCCTCCAATCACTATCGGAGATGACTATCGCCTTCCCCGTATCTGGAAACTACATTGACTACGCCGACCGTTGGGTCGACCCAGCGCTTGCTTTCGGAGCCGGCTTTGCTGAATGGCTTGGTTAGTTTCTTTCAAACTTCTTACATAGCCCTGTTTGCTAATGATGTGAAGGATGGACTGCTATTGTCGCTGCCGAGACAGGATTCTTTCACGTGTTGATCTCACTATGGGCTGGAGACTCGTTTCCACTCGCTGGAACTGGTGCGTCCCATCTCTACTTTCTCCACCTCTGTGATAAACAACTAACGAAGATGGTCTGGAAGTATCACTCTTCCTCGTCGCATGCTTCATCATCTTCCTTCTACCAAACAGCGCCTTCGCTTGGTTCGAATACGTCACCTCGATCATCAAGATCTTTCTCTTTCTCATCATTATTGTGCTGTCGCTCGCGTTGGTCTTGGGTGCTGGCCCGAATGGTCGTATTCATCATGGCGAGACTTGGACTGAATTGCCGGCGTTTCTAAATGGATTTACGGTGAGCAATGAGGGCCTCCGACGAGTAAAACAAAATCTGACCCACGCTAGGGCTTTGCGAACTGTGCGCTGCTTGCAGTTTGGGCGGTTGGTGATCAAGTTTTCATCGGCATCATGGGCGGCGAGGCAGCTAGCCCGCGCTTTTCGATGGCCCACGCAACAAAGCTTGTGCCATTTCGGGTCAACTTCATCTACATGATCAGCGTCGTCTTCATCACGATTTTGGTCCCCTCAAGCGATGAGAGGTTACTCGGCGGAAGTAGCGTTGCAGCATCTCCATTCGTTGTTGCCATTGAGGATGCCGGTATCAAAGGCATCTCTTCTTTGCTCAATGCTGGAATGATGTGTGGTGTCTTGGCCATTGCTGCAGAATCAGTCTACCTTTCTTCGAGAATCTTGAGGACGATGGCTCATCAGAAGCTTCTCCCGGAGCGGCTTGCCCAGGTTGATGATAAGGGAAGACCAAGATGGGCACTGCTGATTACGTGCATCGCTGCTCTCATCATGTCATACATACAGCTTGCATGTGAGTCAGCCCTATCTCTGGTGGTCATTTTAACCTCGATGTGTTGCTAACCCTTCACAGCCGGTGGCTTGACGGTCTTGAACTGGCTGATTTCCATCACGAGTGCTTCATTTTTCACCAATTGGATCATCATCTCTTTCACGAACTGGCGTTTCCACGCTGCTCTCAAAGCACAGAATGACCCGCTCTTCTCCCAAGTTTATGCGTGGAAGTCCACAGCCTGGCCTCTGGCACCGGTTTGGCTCATGCTCATTTCACTGCTGCTTTTGGCATGCTGCCTGGTTTGCGGTATCGACCCTATTGTAAGTGTGCATTGTTAGCCTTCACATGGACCATGACTTTTGAACTTAGAGTTCTCAACCAGAGCTAATCATGAATGTGTGGCTTTTAGGGAAGCGATTCATTCAGCGCGGAAAACTTCTTCCAGTACATGATCGGGTTTCTGGTCATCGTCGTGTTCACCATAGGATACAAGGTTATCTACCGCACTCCGTGGAGAGACCCGAGCACAGCTGACTGTGTTACGGGTCGGCGCAACTTGAGTGTAGAGGAGATAAACCAGCTCGATGACTACTACAAGATGTCTAGATGGAGAAGGTTCCTTACGTATGTACAGTTGTGGTAACGCCACAACGTCAAATACAAGCAGATCAAGTCTTCCATGACTTGGCGATTTGGACCAGAAAAGTCGATGGACGTACTCGCCCCATGTGATACCAGTGTCGAAGAATAAGTGTGCGTGCACTGAGAGCGGGAATACGGAAGGGATCAAGAAATATGCGACATGCGACAAGTGCACACATTGGAAATTTGGAATATGGTGGTGCAAATGATGTTCCAGCTGTATCTTAGGTATAGCATTAACCAGAGAAAACAGAACATAACCGAATACAATATTGGGGATGTCAGGATGCCAATTTCGCAGCATCGGCACGGAAGTGCGTCTCACGAGCTTGTAGGCTTTTTGCAACGTGACTCTCCTCACCTGCTTCGGTGGACAATGACCATGAATGCTCCTTGACATGCAATTCTTGGCTTCTATTCAAGTAGAGATCATCTGAATTCATACAATTTCCCCTACCTTTGGTGACGGATACGCCAAACACGCCGGATCACCAATCCCACCGGCATGGACAACCGCTATGGACGAGCGCTGGGTGCTGATTCGATCCGGGGTTGGCATGATCTCAACCAATAAAATCCTAACGAAACTCTCAGGATACGCCATTTACGCCGCCCACGAACTAAAAAACACGGAGTTTACCTCTGTGGAAAGGGTCTCTAAGACCACACTCTCGGGGATAACATTTCCATCGGCAACCGCATCCGATAGCACACCAACTAATTACGACCACACAAACCACAACGAGTTCTTGGGTAACGATTTCTAAGTATGGAGTTCGAAGCCGAAAGCAGACACTCCTTTAAGTGAACAGTAAAACAGATCACACAGATAAAAGTGATAGACGCAAGCACCCATCGTTCGAGTCCCATTTTCTGTAGACAAGCCTAGGAAAGCCACATTTCACAGAAAGAATCAAGAATATCGATATCGTCCTTCCAGAAAGTATTCAACACCATGGCCGTGAACCAAACAACCCCTGAGATCTTTTACGTTCCTGCCACCCCGCATTCCCCAAACTCCACTCTTCCCGTTGTCGTATGCAGAAATGCGCTTGCGGACAGATAGTACGAAGCCGCGTTGGAAGTCCTCCAATCGAACCAATTAATTAAAGGTGGACACTGGAAGATTGTCAACGAGAAGCTTGCTGCTACCCCACACTACCATGCCATAGTTCACGAGGCGTACACGGTATTGCATGGCACAGGCACTTACCTTCTTGGCAAGTTGCCCCTGGATGCGGACTTTGATGAGCACGGAAACGCCGTCGGAGTTAAGTTTGTGACTCGTCCTGGGGATATCTTCGCGTGGCCAGTGGGTTCACGACGATCTTTATGGATACATGTACGCTTGCTTGACTTTCCTAGGCTGGGGTGACGCACTTCGTTGCCGACACTGAAGATGACTGTGTGTCGTTCACGGTCATCTTAACAGCTGGCAGACAGGATTCAACACGATAGAAGAGCCTTACGACATGGAGTATGCTCTGCATTCGGAAGAGGAGACCGCCAAAAAACGAGATTTGTGTGAGCGTGTGCCCGGCCCAGAACTTGATCCAGTATATGGAAAAGAAGGATCGATGCCAAAGCTTTGGAAGAGAACTCGCCAGTAACTGGAGCAGGAATGCAAGTGTAGAGACGTTGTGAGTAATATGGATATTGACTGAGACATTCGATGATTCATGCTACTTAGCACTAGTGACCGCTACCATAGTCTTGCATGTACATCTAAATTCTAGATGTGTTATCACAATCTTTCCACGCCGTTCAATCTTTCCATGTTGAAACGGATTCAAACAACCATTCATAGCTACCAATATTGGATCAGTTCGAAGCGTACTCTTCGAATTGCCATGCAGGCCAACGAGGAGCAGGATCTCCCTCTCCAGTGCAGTTCGCAACGAGGAACGGGTCAATGATGCCCCCGGGGCCCGCCACTCTCACTCCAAAACCGCCAGGACCGGCCGCGTTGGCGAAGAAGATTCGGTAAGGAATGTACTCGGAAAGTCCTTCAAACGGCTCTACCGTAAAGTTGTAAGGGCTGGGCGTGCTACAACAGCGGCCAGATTTGTTGCTGTTGCTAGCAGCAGACTGACCAGTCCTGGCATTGCTACCAACCCAAATGAGAATGACATCGTCGGGAGTTTCGGGAATAACGCTGTAGGTTCCAGGGGCAGTGACCTCGATATAACCGCGGTGTTGAATTACGTTGCACTCAAAGGTGGAGTTCTCCGGGCCCCGGACGCCGTTGTACTCGACAGGGCCAGAAGCCTGAGCACTGCTTCGACGCAAGCCGATTGTGCCAAAGCCAGGTGTTAAGCCAGTGGCGTCAGGAGCGCGGCCCATGAGAAGTTCCCCAAGGTCGATGCTGCGAGACGGGGACGTGTACAACACCTGTCGGCACTCCGGAGAGAGTGGCTCAAATGCGTAGATAGCGAACTCAAGACCTTGAGTGCAAAGCGGCAGGCTGGGAGCGGATGAAATGCTCGTTGTGGTGGCGATCAGCGAATCGGTCGATATGGAACCGATCGGTTCAGATGTGACGAAGCTGGTGGGATCCTGAGTGGTCGTGTCTGAGGTATCCGAGGTACGGGATGGCTCCAATGTGGTCGAATCAGAGGGCTCCGCGGAGGTGGAGGGTTCCGAGGAGGTAGAAGGCTCCACAGTGACTGTCTCCGAGTCGTCCGAGATGGTAGAAGACTCAGAGGTGCTAGGAACAGTTGATTCCTCTGCGGAGACTGTGATGCTAGGCGAGGAAATAGTTGTAACACTGGCGCTGGTGACGGGCGTGGTTCGGGTACCCGATACCGTGATGGCAGTTGCCTGGATACCTTCGATACATGGCAAGCAGACCAATAGGCTGTAACATCTGGGCAGGAGCTGGCGTAGGCAGGCTTGATACCCGTGATCACGGGTTCGGGGGCGTCCTGGCGGCGAACATGCACATTTCTGCCGATAACCGGTCTACGTCACCAGTCAGCTGCTTGGACATGACTTCAATGTAAACCGCTGTTTGTAACTTACTGAACCGCAGCTGTCACGAACGCTGCACACAGAGATGACCTGGAAGCAAATGGGGGATCCTTTCTGGCTGTACCCGCAACCGCGCGGCCACAGTTGTTGTTGCAGATTGCCGCAGAGGCCAATCCTGGCACAAGCAAGGTCACGCTTAGAATACTGTGGGATTTCATGGCGAGAGAAAGAATATTGTGAAAAGCTGGGAAGTAAGCGTTGATTTGGATATGGCCCATGAGATTGACTGCGGCTCAAGAGCCTCCTTTTATGTTAATTGAGCCAGCTATGTCAGACTTTCACTCTAGCAAGTAGTCTCTTGGCCAAGCCTTACGAGCGCGACATATTTGCTAATGGTTTGGGAAGGCTTTTGAGAACATACCGTTCAAAATATTTTACGCGCAGCTGTGGAATTACTGTCGATGGAACGCAGACGGACTCACCGACAGCTTGGATCGCCAAGTTGGGCTGAACTCGGGCGAAATGCTGACGTCTTGGACATCCGAATATCCCCCTTGTCAAGCCCTCTTCCAATACAACTGCAAAACCGAAGGATTTTCGTTCAGAAAGCGTCAGCAGAAAACGACTATGGCTATCAGGTACCAAGGGTGCCAGGCGTCTCGCTCATGGCTTCTCAATGATCATACATTAGGACGGGTTACATATCAGAAGTTCAAGAGAATTACTGTCGTAATAACCTCAAGTATCTGAGGCAGCCTCACGCCCAGAGGAAGGTGCAAGGTGACCTACTTCCAACCTACTTATCCAGGCTGACAATATTCTGGCGCATTGGTCTCTGTTCCTTAAAAGACCCCTTGTATTAGATACTGATTTAGAAAGAATTAAGCTGTTTTATTTATATAGATACTATATATATGTTATAGTTAGTTTATAACAGTTATAAGCTTAGCTTATACTGCACTTTTAAACTACTGTCTATAAAATAAACTATAACTTTATTTAATTTATTTTATATTTATTATATTCTATTTTAACTTTTAAGCTTTATTTCTATATTTATCTTTAACTTATAATATATTTTTAATATAATAATAACTACTAATTTTAGCATTTCTTATAAGCTTATTTCTTATTATAACTTTTCAGCTTAATATATCACTTTTTAAGTAGAAATAAAGGCTAAAGATGTCTAGAAATATATTAACTTAAATAATACTTCTAGCGTTTTATTTAATCTAAGCAAAATTAAAAATATATTTTTGCTTAATAACTAGATTTAAAAAGAAAACAAAAAGCAATATAAGCATTATAAAGCAGAATAAAAAGCTTATAATAAGGTTATCACTTTATATACTTCTACTGTTTCAAATATATAGAAAGCATTTGCTGAAGGCAATATAACTAAAAATAGAGACTTTAAAAAAGAGGAATTTAAAGAAGCTACTAACAACCTACTACTATTAGCATTAGTTACACTTATTTTTCTCACTAAGAGATCTATAGGCATTTTTAAGCTTTATACTTCACATCTTACTATATATACTGCTTATAAAGTAAAGCATATATATAAGGAATAAGTATATAAAGCTTTAAATAAATAAATTAAAAATACTATTTCAGAAGAAATCTTCACTTCTACTTAAATAAAGCTTTTAAAGAAAAGAAACTATACTTTTTACGCTCTAATCTATATTCTAAAGCAATATTATGCTTTAAGCAACTTAAGCAACCTTACTATAATTTGCAAAGAATATACTATAGTTTTAGATTAAGCAGCTTCTGCTGTTAATTTTAACATTTAGATTAAAGACTTCTGAAGCATACTTCTTAAAGCTTTTCAGTATAAACTGCTAGAAGTATAAAGAACCTTTATATTAAAAACCTTTTTCTAAGCAATTTAATGCTGCTTCACTTTATTTTAAACTAATCTAAAGCTTATTAATATTATTAAATAAGAACACTTTAGTGCTAAGATCTAAAATATAAGTTAGTATATTAATATATTTAAAAACCTCTTTTATAAAGATATAATAAGAACTTAATTAAAAGGTTGCTCTAATAGAGTTTTTATAATACTAATAAGACGTTCTAATAATATAATCTTTAGCAACTTTACTTTAGAAAAGCCTTTATAAAGCAAGTTAGTAGCATATTATATATATAGAAAAAGCTATAAGTAAACTTTATCTATATATAATCACCTTAAATTTACTTTTATAAATAAAAGGTTTTATATAAGCTTTAAAGAAGCTATATAGGTTTGTATTAGAATTAATAAGCTAAAGTATTTTAAGCTTTATGCTAAAATAGCTTGCTAAAAATAGCTTATTATAAGAAACCTTAGCTTTTTTAAGCTTAATAACAGTAAGAATTAAAATAAAAAAGAACTGCTTAAGAATAACTTAAGCAGAATAAAAAGGTTGCTTAGCATCTCTACTTCTAAAATAAACTTTTTAGCTAATATAATAGCTTATATTATTACTGAAGATATTATTACTATAATTATAATAGAAGAAGCAGAAGCTTTTATATTAGAACTTAAATCTAATAAAGTCTATATAACTTATACTTAAAGCTTAAGAGTTCTTTTTAGTAGTATAGTATTAAATAACTATAGTACCTTCTACTTAGTGAATAATATCTCTCTCTTTAAGAAAGGCTTAATTATTTATAAAATAAAAAAGTAAGTTAAAATAGATATAACCTTATACTTTATTATAGCAAGAAGCATAAAGATCCTTTATAACATACTAAATAGAGCAAATAAGCTTTAAAACTTAATGCTTTATAATATTACACTTATAGATAACTTCTATATTAATATTATTTTAAAATATTTACTATAAAAGATAGGCATTTAGTATTTAAGTTATAATATTACTTTTTATATAGAAAATTATAAAGATAGCATAGAAGTGAAAAAGCTTTTAAAAAAAAGTAATATCACCTTTATAAAATACTAACTTTATTTTTTATACCTATATCTTAAATATATTTTTTTTAGTGACGTTTTAATTATAAATCTACTTGCTTTTATAATAACTTGCGTGAAGTAATGCTCTTAAGAGCTTATATAAACTTATGTTAATATTATGGAAATATAGCATTTTTGCTCTAGATATCTAAAACTTAGAGCGCTTAAGAAACTAGTTTTCAACACTTAAGAAGTGAAAATCTGAGGAATATTACGCTTTAAATACTAATATTATATAACTATATATGCAAAGCAAGTAATATTGCAATATACTTTAGAATAAAGAGTGATATAACCTTTCTATAGAATCTTATAAGATCTATTTAATTACTTAATAAGTTTTAATATAAATAAATAGCTACTTATTATTAAAGATAAGTATATAGGTTAACTCTTTATATTCCTATATATAGATAAAACCTAATAGTTAGTCTTTATTGCTATTTAAACATTTAAATACTAGATATAGAGATAATATAGCCTTATATTATATAAGATTAAATAAAATAGCAAGCATACTATAATTATAATAAATAGGATGTTAGAATTCTAGATCTAAGCATTAGATATAAAGATTAAAATCAAATAAGCACCTTTATATACTAAAAAGCTAAATAGAAGTGCAGAGCAAGCAAGTTAGAAACTAATTATAAAAGCTATTGCAATAATTAAAACAGCAGGTCTTCTATCTACACTATAAGTTAAAGCAATATAAGCTATAGTATTCTTCTATAATATAAGCTCTCACTAATACTACAGCTAGCTCTTACTAATTTAAGTTAAAGAAGACTAATTAAAAGACTATATTAAGCGCTATAAACCTACTTATAAAGCAAACCTCTCAGTTAATTCTCACTTATAATAAAAAAGAGTTTATATATATAGCTGTAAAGTATACCTCTTTAAAAAAGAATATAAAGTAAATAAAAATAGATATAACTTTAAAATCATAATATAAAGATATATTAGATATCTAGTAAGGTATATAGCAAACTTATATAACCTCTATAAAGTTTAAATACTTTTACTTTAAGAAGTTATTATTATGCAAAATATAATATTTAATAAAAAGATATTCTATTTAAAAGATAATATAAAGTTAGCAATCTAAAGCAAAAAAGCTTATATAATTGCTGATAAGATATAAAAACTAATATCTCTAGCACTTTTTAAGCTATAGCTCTTAAGAGTATAAAATAAAGCTGAAATTATATTAATAATAAATAACAAAATGCTATTACTACACTTTTCCTCATCAAAAGAACCTTAACTAGTTAATAATGAGCAAAGGAGATAGCTACTAACCTCTAAGTTAAATATAAACCTTATTAATATATATAAAATAATAAATTCTATACTATTATCAACCTTTATCTATAAAAATAAAGCAACAGAAGAAACTTAAAATGCTAGCAGAAATATAACTTCTACTAAAGATATAATCTTAAATAAAATCTATATTCAAACTAATACCTCTCCTCTATATAATCTAAATATAAAAAATAATAATATATAACTACTTTTATAAAGCAACTCTCTTATTTAGTTAGTATAGCTATACTTAAGAACTAAAGAAGAGAGCATTATAGAAGAAGAGTTAGAATAGATATATAACTATACTAACTTAAGCTAACTTAAAATTATAAAGCTAAAGTGATCACTTTGCTTTAGAACACACTTTATATTTCTATATATAAAATAAAACTAATATACCTTCTTTAAAATATATATATTAAAATAGTAGAAAGCAATTAAAGAGATAAACTAAAGTTACTACCTGTTTTATTACTTTATCTTTACTTCTATTTATTAAGCAAAGCTTAAATATATTTCTATAGTATTAAACAGAAAAATCTATATTAACCAGCTTATTAAGTTACTTAAAACCTAAAGAAATATTTAATAAATGCTAGAACTGCTCTGCTTATACTTTATTAAAGCATATAATATTGAAATTAATAAACTTAAAAAAATAGAAATCTAAAAAGTTATAAATAATATAAAAGCTAAAAACAAACTGATACCTCTTAAGTAAGTATTTATATATAAACTAAATTAATATAGATATCTTAACTGCTGCAAGGCTAAAATCTATATCTAAAGCAACTTCTAAAAAAAGCATTTCTTAGAATAGATATATATTATAACTTTCACTTTAAAAACTTTTAAAGTTATAATAGCTCTTATAGTATAATTTAACCTTAAAATTCACTAATTTAATATTATTAATATATTCTTAAACGCTATACATAAGCTAAACAACCTCCCTATCACTTATTACTTACTAAATAGCTTTAAAAAAAAATAGAAAAATTATTAAACTTCAATATGCTCTATATAAACTTTGCAATATGCTTCTACTCTAATATAAAGAGTTCTTAAGCTCTCTTCTTTATCTTAGATTGCACTTAATAAGCAAAGATCTATATCTCTTTTAAACTTATAATAAGAAAGTTTTTATATTCTTCTATATTAATAATATCCTCATCTTATATTATAAAAACTATATAAAGAAAGCTAAAAAGGTTATAAAAAGAATTAAAGAGAAATATAAACTAAAAGACTAAAGATCAGCTAAATAATACTTAAAAATTAAAATTACTTATAATTAAATAATGCAAAATATCTACTTTTTATATAATTAGTATATTAAATAAATTATAAAGAAGTTTGATTTTACTAACTTTAAAATACTAACTACACTTTTTCTGCTCACTTTGCTTAAGAAGTTTAATAGAAAAGCAAACTGTGAGCAATTAGGATTATAGCGCTAGGTGCTAGCGCTAAGCCCTCGCCAGGCCCCGCCCAGCCTCTGCTGAGGTTTAACCGATTAGTCAGCTGCACCCTCAAAAGGGGCGCATAGCGCTAAAGTGGCCAGAAGGGCTAACTTAGCTAGTTATCACTAATTGACCTCTATATTACTGCCTTCATTGCTTTCCCTAGCTTAGCCTATAGCCCTATCCTCTCACAATTAGCTAAGTTCTACCTAATTAATAGGAAGCTGGCTCTAGAATGAGCAGCAGTATGAGATTAACTTGCTAAGCTGTTGCTAATAATTTAGCAGCGCTAGGTGCTGAAAATTTTGCTTCAGAAGTAGCCTCTAGGTCTGGAACCCCTACAGCCACTGATGCAGCCCTAATTGCCAAACTTATTGCAACTGTTTAGCGCTAGGCTGACTAGAACGATGCGCTTATCAGGGTCCTCTCAGAGTGTTCAGCTGTGCTGACCCTTATGCTAACCTCTAAAGCTTCTAAGACAGCTTAGGCTTGCAATTATAATTGTCTGCTGGCATATATCTGCAGAACCCTTGCTGAAGATGGTATGCTAGCTTAAATCTATAATTAGCTAACTGCTATAGAAGATAGCAACACCCTCTATCTTAGTGTTTCTAAGGCTTAAAAGATATATTAAGCACTTACTAAAGTGTTTGCTATTATATAAATGCAGTAGCAGCACTACTAGGCTAGCTTTATAGCTACTGAAGGCCTTATATAGGCTGACTTCTTTATGTTTATTTGTTGAGACTATATTGATGCTAGGCTCTAGGAGCGCTAGTTATATAGCCTCTTTGATAGCCTTCAGCAAGAACCTAGCTAGCAGCCTCTTTAGTTCTTTGCTGAGTGGTTAGCAGCTTACTAGGCTATTAGGACCCTAGACTTTAAAGAGTTTCAGGCCTAAGCCCTTACCTTTTACTTCCAGCTTTTGCTCTAGCTTCAGTAGGGCCTTAAGCGCTAGAAGTTTGATATATGGCAGCCACAAGCTGTAGCTACTGCTGCAGAGCAGCTATAAGATATACACTTAGAACAGTATAGCTACTGCGATATAGCCAGCAAGCCTCTGGCGCTGCAGGCATAAGAGGCTGCTAAGCTAGCCTTAAAGAAGGTATGTTTTGATTGCAGCGTTTCTAGCATACTGAGCGGCGCATGCCTGAAGTGCAGCAAAACTAACCACTGCAAGGCTGATTGCTAGGCTGATAAGTAGTGCAAAGTGTGCTATAAGAAGGGCTACCTTATAAAGGCTTATTAGTATAAAGCTGAGGCCTTGCTAAGTGTAGCCTATATAAATGCTGTAATAGTATATCTAGAGAGCTTAAAATAGGATAACAGCTTTAATATAACAGATGAGAAGTACTATTATTAACCTTACTGCTAAGTCTTTAAAGATCAGTAGGCAAAGCTTATTAGCTATAGAGAAAAGCTTAAAACTAAGCAGAAGCTGAAGTAACTAAGTGAAAGATCTAAAGGCCTGAAGCTGAGAGTGTATAAGTGTAAGACCTAAAGCCTCAAAAGCCAGCCTGCTAGCGCATAAGTAAAAGACCTAAAGCTGCACAGAAGACAACAGACTGCTAAATGCCTAAGGGGCCTCTAGTGAAGCTGAGTATGCATAGATATAAGACCTGAAGCCTCAGAAGCCAGCCTGCCAGCGCATAGGTGAAAGACCTGAAGCTGCACAGAAGATAACAGCAGAGCTGCTGAGTGTCTGGGGGGCCTCTAGTGAAGCTGAGTGTGCATAAGTGAAAGACCTGAAGCCTTAGAAACAAATAGACTAATTAGAGGCGTTGCAGAAGGTTTGAATCCCTGCGCAGGCAGGAGTTTACTTATGGATTAATAGACTTGGAGACTAAGCCCTCTGGAGGGGGGGCAATTGTGAGCAATTAGGATTATAGCGCTGGGCGCTGGTGCTGAGCCCTCGCTGGGCCCTGCCCAGCCTCTGCTGAGGTTTAACTGATTAGTCAGCTGCACCCTCAAAAGGGGTGCGTAGCGCCAAAGTGGCCAGAAGGGCTAACTTGGCTAGTTATCACTAATTGACCCTTATGTTACTGCCCTCATTGCCTTCCCTGGCTTGGCCTATAGCCCTATCCTCTCACACAAACCTATAGTAAGTCCTCTTATATTAAGAGAAGATTAAATTAATCCTCTATACTATAATTATAATATAACTAAATATTATATTTACTTATGCCTTATTATTATAATTTCTAATAAACCTATCTCTAAAGCACTATTAAGCTGCAAACTAAGTAATCTAATATTTATATTATACTTAATACCTTATGATTTGCTTCAGCATCTTAAGAGGTGATATAACCTAAGTATTACTAATTGCAAGCAATATATCTTTTGCTAATAATAAAGAGATATAAAAGTTATCTTAAGGTTTTATAATATCTCTCTTTAGAGGCTTAATCTAATAGAAAGCTATATATTAAAATATAGTAATTATATTAATAACAAAAGTAGAGCTTTTAAGCTTAAAGTATACTGCAAAGAAGACTATAGCTCTTAAGTAGCTTTTTAGAGATTTTAAACTCAGCTTAAAAAATATATAGAAAATCTATTATAATAATCAGCAAATAATATAACTTATAATAAGCAAAAAGAAGTATATATTAACTTGCCTTTACTATATAGATATCTAAAATATATAGCTTTACTAGAAATATGCTAAGCAATTATTCTAAGTTATATATCTTCTAACTAATAAAATACTAGCTAATAGTTTTATAAAAACCTTTTCTTATATAAAGTTTAAACAGTTTAAAGTACTTCTAAACCTCTAAAACATATTATAAGCAATAGCATAAAGCAAAAAAGAAAAATTAAGCAGTAAATAAAGCCTGCAAGCTGGGTATTTTTAATTAAAAATAGCTTAATAGCTAAAAAGCATATAGCCCTCTTAAGAGCCTAAAACACCTACACCTTATAGAGCATACAGCAAAGCAATACTACACTTTATTTCTATCTAAAGAAAGCAATTATATATTTATCTATTAAGATCTAATATATAAGCAGTAATTCTTTAGAAAAATGCTTACTAATAAAGCTGTTAATAGCATAATAAACGCTAGCTGCTTAAGAGCTAGTAGTGATCGCCTTAAAAGGTAAACTAGTATATAAATCACTAGAAACCAGTATATTCCCTATAGCAACCTCAACTTCTAAAGTAATAGCTAGTATAAAAAGAGAAGCTATAAAATTAGCAGCTACTTTACTACTATTTTTACCTTTAACTTTAGCCTTCTTTTAAGCCTTATTATAGGCGTTAAAAGCCTTATAGAGCATAGTTCTCTAATAAGTGAGAACTTATAATATATAAGTTAGCAAACAGTTAGCAAAGCAAAAGGTTATATAATAGAATATATATTATCTATAAGATTATCTTATATACTGCTAAAGAATTAAAGCTTTAGTCTAAAAATAGAGGCTAGCGCAAAGATATATACCTTTCTCTTCTCTTTATAAAAAGCATATTTGCCCTTCTGCTTCAAACTAAGCATATATATATTAAGCAATATACTTAAAATAGCACTATATAAATATAATAGATATATAGTATTACTTAGCAGCAGCAGCTACTCTTCTTTCTAACCTTCAGCTTTTAAAGCCTCTACTTCTACTCTAAAGTTAGTAAATAAAGCAATAAATTAATAAAAAATAAAGATTTTAAATATATATTGCTTACAGCCTTACTACAGCTTGCAAGAAGATAAAAAAATAGAAGTAACAAGCTTTAAACTATACTTCTCTTTAGTTTCTTCACTTTTTACAGACTGATTACTTTTAATAAGCTTATTAATCTTCAGCTCTATAAAACAACTTAAATTAATAACTAAGTTATAAAAGTAATAGAGTAAAATAAAAACTCTATAATACTTTATAATAAGAAAAAGACTTAAAAGTAATAAAAACAGATAATAAAGTGACTTACTTTTAGGCTTAAAGCTCTTAAGCTTTAAGGTAGGTGCTAGAGGAATGCTGCTACCCTCTTCCTCTTGCTTCTCTCTCTTCTTATGCTTCTTATTAGTAAAAGCAGCTTTCACTTTAGCTATACTAGCTGCACACTCAGCTTTAGTCTTTTTAAAAGGTATCTAAATAATACAGTTAATATTAAAAATAGAATTATAAATAAATAAAAGGCGTTATAATTGCAGTATAAATATATATATATATATATAGAAGTAAAGTAAATAATATATATAGTTATAGTAATAATAATAGAAAAAGAAAATTAAAAAGTAGAGATAATATATAAGATATTATTATTACTGCTGCATTACTTTTTTAACAGCTGCTTCAGCTGTTTATCTTAAGCTAATAAGAAGCTTCTATTTCTACTAAGCAAAGAGGTAATATTAGTTACTACCTTAATACTTATAATATTAACTATAATAAAAGGCATATAAAGAGAAAGATCTACCTCTTTTATGCAATTTAATAATAAAGCTGCAAAGTTATCTCTTTTATTAGTTTCTTTTATTAATTACCTCTTTTTATATCTATTTATAGATCTAAAATATATATATAAAAATATAAAATAGTAATTACATAGGATTAAAGTTTATAGGCTCTTTTAAGCCTAGAGAGGTATATTATAATAACCTTAAGTATCTAAGGCAGCCTCACACCTAAAAGAAGGTGCGAGGTAACCTACTTCTAACCTACTTATCCAGGCTGATAATATTCTAGCGCATCAGTCTCTGTTCCTTAAAAGACCCCTCGCGTCAGATACTGATTTAGAAAGAATCAAGCCGTTTTATTCACACAGATGCCATACGTATGTTATAGTTAGTTTACGATAATTACAAAGTTTGGATGATGCTGAATTAGGTGTCCAATGATATCACTGTATGGTGGCAAATCAACACGGGTGATGGGGCGTTCTGGCGTTCCAAAAGTCAGACCATATAGCGAAGCCCAAGGGGGCGCAAGAATGCAATTCAAGTCTATTGTTTTACGTTGATCGGAAAATGAATCAAGTCTCAGATCGGAAGAACTTAGTTGGGTCACATTCTGCGAAGGTTCTCAGCCCTTTGAGCTCTTTTCAAAAGAACTGAAAAGTCTCAGATGACTTTATCGGGTAATATCCACGTCTCTTCTGGCATTTGCCAAGCGTTTGAAAGATGGGAAACCCCAAACAACGGACCGCGACTTATTGACCTCTGTCCATTTCTGGTTGCTTCTCTCGTAAGGCATACAAGTCCTAGCGCGTTTTCAACTTCTTCTAATCCAATTTCTATGAGATAATCTTGTCTCGTGATTGAGATATCTCTTGTCCCGTTCAGTCAGCTACGTTCCGTGATGATCCGCCGACAAAGGCCGACTTAAGCTATCGACGTCCAAAGAATTAGCCAGCTGCATAAGCTGTTCGGTGCTCAGTTCAAAATGCAAGCCAAAATCAATATCATCTGTGAATCCTATGCCCAATTCCGGGTCACCAGCTAATGTTCCGCCGGAGGTCATTTGTGCCATGACATCGGAGCGGAAATCTTGGACGGGCAAGATCTCAGCACCGTCTGTTTGGAGATGGCTCAAGTATCCGTCGAGCTGCTTCAGCTCTGATGCAATCATCGCCGCGATTTTGCTTCCATGTGAACTCATCTCATCGAAGAGAGCGTGGGCTCGTTGGGTCAGTTGAGCATGATCTGGGACCAGTGAGGGATCAATGGCGGCACCCATGGATATGGCAATAGCTGCTGTAAACGTCGCATCAAGATCAAAAGTCAAGAAGCTCTCTAGATTGACAGTCAACACTGAGACTATCCTTCAGGAGAGACGGCTTACCCAGCAGGCCTTGGTTGAGTAGTCTCGACAGGATCTTGATGCTTTGACAACAAGACTCCATGCAAACTTGGAGAAGACCTTTGACGCTTTCAGATTGCGCCCAACGTAATGGAGTCGTATGAGACTGGCCAAGTCTCGACTGTAGGAAGATGAAGAGGAGTGGCCTCGTAGTGAGCACGATGCATTGGTGATATTGGAGATGAAGGTGTGCTGACACACGCGACACGCCAGATGTGTTCTCGCTGGAATCGATGTCAAAGAGCTCGTTAAGCTGGCCAGCAACATTGGCTATGCTCTGAAGAAGCGATTTTGTGGCGCTTAGATAGCGACTATCCAGCTGCCCATCAATGCCGTAAACACCTATGCATTGTGAGCGCCAGGGGTGCAGTGTCATGAGGATGATGAGCGACCTACTGCGATGGATTTGACCGAGAATTTGCGCCAACTTCACTTGGATATGCATTACACTTGTCCTCTGTCCTTGATCGGGGCGGGCTGGGAAAGGTGTACATATGTTTTCATCGTTGATGAACATGGGCACGCCAAGGAGAGTAGACATATGTCTCTCCAGCACGTAGAGGGTCCACCACATCAAACGGCACTTCTGGACGTAGGCTTCGTCCAAGTATTGCCCTTGCATCTCTGTATACATTCCACCTTCAAGCGCTAGGCTCACGGCCTGAGATATCTTGCGGGCGTCAGTTTCCCACCGCTGATACTCGTGGGTGTTAACTTACATGCCGATATGCCGACGTACGACAACTGAGGCATTGCAAGTAAAGTGCTGCACAGCAGAGAACTTGTATCTTTTCAACAAAGTCGCATTCGAAGAAAGTGAAGTCCGGCATAATCTTCATGGCATGGACAAAAAGGTCCAAGCCAGGAGGAGTTTGAGATCTCGTTGTTTGCACCACAAATGCTTTTCCAAACGCCAGGAGAATTAGGTAGTGCACACACCAGAGACGTGACAGGCCTGGGTGATTGGCTCCGTGTTCATGGAATATCGCAAACTGCTTCATAAAGCTTTCTTCGTCAAAGAGGTAGAATAGGCGGCCACAGCGAAATTTGACCGAGTTTATCAGATAAATGGCGAAGTCCTGGGTAGGCAGATTGGATGGACTAAAGTCGTCGCGAGCGCAGGAACTCCTGCTCCCGTCCCACTTCAAATCGTAGACGTTTCCGTCAAAGAACAAGTCGTCGATCTGCAATGGCGTTCCTGTGACAGCTTCGTGGGTCATGGTTAAGACTCGTCGTCCAAAGGCCCAATTTGAAGACGTTCCCATGAAAACTGATGCTCAATTGTAAGTATCTGGTGGTCAATTTCCATGCGGGTACTAACCAGGTGCACCATGTGGTCCTGGGACCCAGTCGATTGTATGAAACGCCAGAGGGTTTGTCAGAGGCGCTTCCGCCACATCACCCGGCTCTTGAGCTGCTGTAGCTCCCCTTGACGACGATGGTGATGCAGGTGCAAGGCCTGACGAGCGCCGAGTTGTGTTCAAATTGTCGTCTGTGAAGCAGCTCGTTTCGCCGTCTGGTCCATTTCTTTCAGCAATACATATTTGATGCTGACTATCGAACACTTACACATTTCGGGACTCATCAACTCTTCCAAGTTTCTGCTCCCTGGATCTCCATTCGATTCACGCCTTTCATATGCCGCCAATCTGTCGTGCAGCTCGCTGATGTATCTGTACAGATTAGACCCCCTTGCCGCTTTTATTGCCTCTAGCTTTCCTCACTCACTTTCTGGTAACAAGTACTTTCTGATTTTCGTCGGGAAAATGACACATCAAGTCCCTCTTTGTGCACTGCTGGCACGGCTCAAGCCCGGAGCATCTTATCTTTTGATCGCGACATCTTGTGCAACTTGGTAGATAAGACAGGTCAGCAATGGTCTTCGTCATGGATAGAGGGTGGGACGCCTTTACGCTTTAGGCACGCGTTTCCGCGGTGGCCGAGCACGCTTTGAGGCGCTTTTCGGGGGCATCTTCCAATACTATTCATGAGCATATATTGACTTCACGACAGCGAAACCTCGACAGCGGTTCAAGATACACTGCAGTGTTAGTTTGGGCCATGCTGCTAGAGCGGGGGAGGCGCGTTCCCGAGTGGAGTAAAAGCGGGGGCCCACCCTGATAGGATCGATGGCTTCGCAGGAGGAAGGTATCCGCGGAACGGTCGGTGTTGTGTCATCTACATGGTACCTAATAACGATTACAAGATGCCTAAAGATAGAGCTTCGATGAGAAAATGTAAGACGGAAACTCTTCAAACGGGTTATTGAATTGAATTTCAAAATAAGCCTGGCGATATTGCGAGTCACATACCGTAGCACATCGGAACTACATCCGGGAGTACATCGGATGGCAACCCGCAACAGGTCCAAATGCTGCACAAAGGAAAGCCACCCACGGATGCTTTAATGCGCAAATATCTGAGTGGTTTTACAGCGAAGTCTTCAGAAAGCATGGAAGATCGCGAAGTCCCATCAATCCACGAGCCTCAATCACGTCAATTTCGATAGCTAGTCCATACAGCGACGCATGTCCCTGTCTCTTCCGGTTATCGGAGGCTTGCGTACTGGTTGCCCCGCGTCATCCCCGCGAACCGAATTGCGGGTGGCTGGTCATTCTTTACTGGGTTACCCAAGCTTTCCCGCACTTGACCTACAGTCACATGGACGTTAAGGCTGCTCGGACTGCAAGAAACTCCGGTGGCTTCATTTTAGGCGAAAAGGTTCCGTCATAGTCCGGAAAGTGTTTCGTTTGAAACGTTGTCAATACCTAGGCATCTTGTGGGCCCGAAGCCAAACGTCCCACTGCCAATGATCCTCCCAACTCTGAACCTCACGCAACTGCATTCATGCACCTTGATGTGCGATTGGTTGCATAGCCGTTGACTTTATCATTGAGACTTTAATATTTCCATAAGATGGACACAAGTATCGGGACAGCCCAGGAGAGGGCTGCGTTGCTACATACTCCCGAGCTGCAGGATTCCGACGCTCAGCACCACACCGCCGCGATGCTGGATCTGCCAACAAAAACGGTTGACGAGGACGTGGCCGAGGGCCTTGAATTCGAGCACAATTTGACGTTTCGCCAAGCATTCCGCATCTACTACAAGGCCATATTATGGTGTCTGGTCATCTCAACATGCGTCATCATGGAGGGTTATGATCAGATTCTCGTCCAGAGCTTCTTCGCGTATCCCCAGTTCCAGATTAAGTTTGGTGAATATGTAGGCAGAGGGCCTACAGGATATCAGCTGAGCGCACCCTGGCAGGCCGCGTTATCAAATGCATCCGGCGTGGGCGCGTTCTTTGGTGCTCTCCTCAATGGGTATGTATTCTCGCAATGAAATAATGCTCCATGTAGTCAGGAAGCTGACGAAGATTTCTAGGCCACTTGTCAGTCGCTTCGGGCACAAAGCTGTCCTCTTAGGAGCCTTGATCAGCCTTTCTTCATTCATCTTCATAACATTCTTCGCGCAGACCGCTGCAGTTCTCTTAGTTGGCCAGTTTCTGGCTGGATTCCCTTGGGGAGTCTTCGCTACCACTGCACCCGCATATGCCTCCGAATGTCTCCCTGTAATCTTACGAGTCTATTTCACGAGCTTCACCAACATGTGTTTTATCATCGGCCAACTCATTGCTGCCGGTGTGCTACGCGGCTTTCAGTCCCGAGAGGATGAGTGGGCTTTCCGCATACCATTTGCGGTCCAGTGGATATGGCCAACATTCCTCATCCCGCTTGTGGCTCTGGCACCCACGAGTCCATGGCACGAAGTTAGACACGGGCGTCTTGATGCAGCCGAGAGATCTCTGCGCAGGCTACAGGTCGAGTCGCCGTTAGCGGATCCGAAGAAGGCATTGGCCGCCATTGTCTACACGAATAAACTCGAAGAAGAGCTTGAGGTCGGCACGTCATATTGGGATTGCCTGAAGAAGTTTGAGCTTCGAAGAACAGAAATCGCATGCATGGCATTTATTGGTCAACCTCTTGTTGGACTTAACCTTGGCTGTGAGTATTTGAAGACGCTTTCGTCCAAGATTTCGCTGACAAATATCGCAAGACAATTCTACTTATTTCTTTGAGAGAATCGGACTTCCCACAGCCACGACATATTCTCTCAATATCGGGACTACTGGACTTGCGCTTCTCGCTACATTCCTCAATTGGTTCATCCTTATGCCTCGTTTCGGTCGCAGAAGGATCTACCTAACCGGCACAAGCGTCATGATGGCTGTGTTGATACTGATAGGAATCCTTCAGATTTGGGGTTACCATACTGGCGTAGGGTTCACACAGGCAGCCCTCTGCCTGTTCTGGACTTTCGTCTTTCAGTTATCTGTTGGACAGCTAGGCTGGGCACTACCAGCTGAGGTTGGCTCAACTAGACTCAGGCAAAAGACAGTTTGCTTGGCCCGAAATGCATACTACATGGTCAATGTTACATGCTCAGTACTCCAGTCATATTTCATCAACCCTACAGCGTGGGATTTGTCCGGGTACACAGGTACGTCGCTATTGCCTCGTTTTCATGCATACATGCTTCTGTGCAGACTAGGCTGACCCTCAATAACCAAGGCTTTATCTGGGGAGGAACCTGCTTCTGTGTGCTACTTTGGGCTTTCTTCAGGCTGCCTGAAACCAAAGGACGAACATATGAGGAGTTGGATGTCCTCTTCTCTCAGAAAATCTCGGCCCGCAAATTCGAAAACACAAATGTGGGACAGCTCAATCATAGGGAAAGAGAGCGAGAGCCTTTGGTACAAGGCGAGGCGGAATAGATTCATATATTCCAATCAACATGAAGACGGTTTCCTACCTTCGATTTATTCCATTTCGATGAAAAAAATACCATATTTTCCACTACGGCATTGTAGATAGTGCTAAATACTTCTCGATTGTATGTATTTTAAATCTATTTACTTTTTCTTATCCTTCTGACCAGGCTCGATTGGCGTCCCCCCACAATCTATTCTATACATGAGCGATGTATCCCAGAAGAACAAAAACATAGTAACACAGGATGATGAACACATGAGGAAGCGAAATATTACATAATTTGATCAATAAACAGAACTCAGGACTGGAAAGTGTGCGAAGGGAGGATGGAATACGGATGTGGAAGACCTGCATGGATGCATGGATGGGTGAACGGGAATGGAAGTGCGAAAACACCCAGTGATAACTCCTGGACAGGCTTCAACGCCAGTTAAACATGAAAAAACAAGAAAAACAGGGAAAAGAAAGGCACAAGGAGAAACAGGCCCCAAACGCCAAAAACCCGGCTTCATCTTGGATCAAGAAAAGATCCAGATAAGCCCCAAAAAGCAGACCGAGAACAGCACCGCCTTATCCGCGCGGGCGTTGAGATTGGTACCACTACCTACGCGCTCGACCAACTTGTTACCTATGCCATTGATGCTGCTTGAGAACTCGGCGGAAGTCGAGGCGGACCAGTTGGCGCCGTTTGCACCGGGAGCGGCGTCTTGGCCGGTGAATGCAATGTAAAGGACGTCGTTCTCATCGTGACCTTGGTTGCCGTTGACGCCGTTTCCGAAACATGAAGTCGCCAGGGCAATGGATGCCTCTCCAACCATGGGCTGATCACCGTCGTCGCCGTTGGTATCACCCCAGATGCCGTAAAACTAAGACCTAGTCAGTACAATCGGAACCGAGATGAGATAAAGGCCACTACTTACCAATTGGTCGTTGCACACAATAGCCATGACACTAAGAGGTTCGACGCCATACTCCTTGGGGTCGAAGTTTGGCCAGTTGGGTTTCGAACCCTCGTTGCCAAAGACAACGTACGGGTGAATATAAGAGTTGAGGTCGCCTTGGCCCCAAGAGCTCAACCTGGCCTTGAAAGTTGTCTGTGACTGGGTATCCGTAGAGCTGGCGCAGCGGCCGTCGCCTGAAGTCTGGGCGCCATCACAGTCGATGTCCATATTGGTGAGCTGGCCTTTTTTCCCCTGTATGTAGATGATGTTGTACTTTTCCAAGTAATCACCACAGTATCCGAAGTCGCCGCTGTCGCCATCCATGCTGTTGAAGCCACCCTTCAAGACATTGCCGCATTTGCCTTTGCCACGGACATGATCGTAGAAGTCTTTGAGATTTTCTGGCACATCAATTGCAGAGATGACTGGTACTGACGTGGCAAGAAACTGAAGAAAGAAGCCGACCCGAGGAATCATGATGATCGAGTGAGGCTGGCGTCGTGAGTGACGATGAGGTGAGACGGCAGCTTCGGGGGGCGAAGGTAAGGATGCTGAGTCGCGCTTTGAGAACCCACACGTGATTTTTGCATGCAAAGCACGGCTTCTTGCAGCGCTAATTATCGAGGCGTTAGTTGGTGCACTGCCCCCAATTTAGGCAGTCAAGGATCACGAACTCGCCAAAGTCTTGGCTAAGACTGTGGTAATTGGGTCCGGGCAACTCGCAAAAGAAAGGTGATTGGCGGTGGGCTCGTAGGTTGTCAGACAGCTGAGATTAGATGCAGAGGAGACACGAAATCCCTCGCGGGGTGGCTTCAATGTTATATGTGGAAGAAATTGGGACATCTACGGCCAATATTTTACCTTTATGGTAACCATGGCCCAAGATCGCCATTGTCCATGGATTTAAGTTGTGGCGCTGGATGGTCCAGAGTGGAGTTGAGCTGGATGCAACGGTGACGGCGGGGTGGCCGAGCTTATTTGGATTAGACATGAGCTAGTCGCCAATTCGCAAGTATTCCACGTTGCTGACATCTGCTAACTTCAGCCGCGAAGCCCATGTATTTATCGTAACATTTGTAGAAGGATCACAAAGAACCTTAAGGGAACTGTGTCTATGACCATGTTCTGACACTACGAATGCTGTGTACTATGTAAACTCAATTTCTACGGAAAAGGTTCCACGAGCTGGCGGAAAACGCGGGGCAGTTTCGTGCAAGCTTACTGCATTAATTGAAGCGCACGAATGATGCTAATCAAAGGACTTACTCGTGCTACTTTGGATCTTGATCTGCATTCTGCCAAGTCTGAAGTGCGCCGTATGGATGGTGCGGGGTGCGGAGGTGACGCGGAGTTGGGCTTCTCCCCACGGCGTATTATCTTGCCGCATATCTCATTATTTGTTGAGAGACAGGACGTATTTAATGACAACGTGGGTTCTACGCAGGAAGTCCATTGTCAAAAGAGAATATTCTCCTTGCATCCAATATTCGAGATTCTCATCATGACAGACATCAAACTCAGCAAAGATCTTGTCAACGATCATGATCTTCTTGGAGAAAAGCCAATCGACTCTTCTCGTGTGGTTGAGCTTACAGACGCCGAGAAGGCTATCGAGACGAGTCTTGTGAAGAGAATCGACTGGCTGATTATGCCCCTAATATTGACAGTGTACCTGTTGAACTGGATCGATAGGTAACGAGACTCTACCTAATTACCACTCTTAGACTGTTTTCGTACTCAAATTTGCATATTCGATAGAAACAACTACGCATCCGCCCGTCTCGCTGGCCTAGAAGATGACTTGAATCTTGGTCTAACACAGTACCAAACGGGACTTTCCATCCTCTTCGTTGGGTATATCTTGGGTCAGGTTCCTTCCAATCTTTTGCTCAATTGGTTCGGTCGGCCATCTCTTTATCTTGGATTCTTTACCATAGCCTGGGGCATGGTCTCTGCTTTTACTGCTTTGGCGCAGAGCTTCGCAGGAATTGTCATTTGCCGGTTTATTCTCGGATTCGTTGGTACACTTTGCAACCACCCGATCGGCTGAGTTCTGAATCAGGGCTAATTTCCAGGCGTCAAGAGGCACCGTTCTTCCCTGGGGTCTTGGTCTACCTATCGGTAAGCTGGATATCCTTCAATTCTTTGTCGTAACCAAACTGATCAAAAGGATAGAGATGGTACACTAAGAAAGAGATGAATCTCCGAATGAGTATTTTTTATTCGGGTGCTCTCATCGCTGGCGCCTTTGGCAACTTGATCGCGGCCGGCATCTTGGAAGGGCTTGCAGGGGTCCGAGGTCTTTCTGCGTGGCGCTGGCTCTACATCCTTGAGGGCTCGAGTGCGTATTTCTTGATCGAAGTCTCCGATCAAAGCTAACATCACATAGTAACTGTTGTCGCTGGAATTGTCGTGTGTATTTTCCTACCAGATTTCCCCCATACGTGGAGAGCTCTCACTCCAGAAATGCAACACGTCGGTGAGTTTGCTCCACCCGCATGGGTCACACAATTCTAAACATTTTTCTTAGCGAACAGAAGACTTGCTCTGGAGGCAGCGGAAGCTGATACTGATGAAGAAGGTGTATCGTCACAACTGAAAGGCCTTAAACTCTGCATCGCCGATCCCAAAGTCTGGATTTTTGCCTTCATATATATGGGTCTTACCGGGGCGCAAGGTTTTGGATACTATTTTCCCACCCTCACAAGAACCCTAGGCTACAGCCATTACATATCACTTTTGTTGGTGGCGCCGCCTCATATCTTCATCACCATCTGGAGTTACGTCCACGGTATTGTCAGCGACCGTTTCACCACTCGATACTGGTTCTGCTTGTATCCAGCAGCGATCTCGACCATTGGCTTTGTGGTCTTCATGACTACCGACATTTTTGGGCCGAAGTACATGACGTTCTTTTTCATGATGTTTCTCATGAATATCAACGGAACCTTGTTCAGCTGGATTGCTGGGGTCATCTCTCGGCCACCCGCCAAACGTGCCGCGGCATACGCTCTCATCAATTCTCTTGGTAATTCCGTTTCCATCTGGACCCCATACACGTACCTCGATAAGGAGTCACCGTACTTCTTCACCGGTATCGGTATCTGTGTTGGACTCATTGCAGCGGCTGCGGCGCTTATGACACTGCTGCGGTTCATTCTCGTTCGAGAGAACAATCGGCTAGCTAGGTTGGAGAACGAAGACGTTCAATTGACTCAGAAGGAAGTGGCTAAGCTCGAGAAAACCGCGCATGTGGAGGCAATTAGTGTCAGCGCGGCGCGCGCTTTACAAAAAGGCTTCAGGTACACCATCTAAACAGACGCAGGTCAAGGTAGCGAAGGGCTAGTTTGTTCCAATTTTTGTGCATATGGATCAGGCTTCGGAAGTTCGGCACGAGTGATTATCTTCGCACTCCATCGTGCAAAACGGGGGGGAGGGGGCATTTCAATTAGGCTGCAGTGATGTTACTACAGCGTTTTCCAATCCCGATCCACATCAGGCTCGTCGGCCGAACGCTTATCTCAGATCTGGCCATGCCCATGGCCTGAAGTACGCAGTAGCGTCAACATAGAAAGAAGCGCCTGCTTTTAGCAAATGATGTGGAACATGCAGCCGAGCCCTCGTCATATCCAGAACAAGGGGTGAATCCCTGCTTCGAGGTGCATCAGCTGAAGGGGCTGCAGGGTGGTCTGCAGTTCGTTGTCATATTTACTTGGAGCCTCGCCCATCAATAGCGAAGGATTTCCGATCTCACATCTACAAGACTAACGGAGGGTGGAAAGCCGCAGAAATCTCAAGGGTTTTATGCCGAGGTTGTCAGCGTGGCGTTGAACATGAGTTCCAAGCATGGATCCATCGCAAGAAGTTAGCCAGTGAGCAAGTAGGCGCACACGCCCTGACTACAACGGCTGACCACCTTCAGAACCGGGCCAGCGGGCCATCCCGAGCCTAGTGAGGCCGTCATCGAGAGCGCGAATGAGGAATCGGCAGCCCATGACCCTGAAGATACAACAACAATTCGAACAGCATCGCCCGACCAAACTCAAGACAGAACGACACAGCCCAAGGAGGATTCGATTTCTCAGAGGGCCTCGAGTTTCAGGGTGCAAAGATTTGCTGACAGACAAACACTTTCCGGGTGGTTTCCCCAGATCGATAATGACGAAAAGAATAACTGGCGCATCTGGCTTTCGAGGAGAAGCCGGGCGCTGATGGTGCAGATTGGAATCATCGGTCTTATCCTCATGGCCAATTTGGGCTTGACCATATACGCTGTCGCTAGCTACGGGAGCTCAAATGGAGTAGGGTTGATATACCAGGGTGATTGTTCGACTGTCAAGAAGCTGGATCAATGGCTCCACCTGTTGATCAACCTTCTCGGCACAGGCATGCTGTCTGCCTCTAATTATTGCATGCAGTTGCAAGCCGCACCCACTCGCGCGAATGTAGATGCTGCACACGCCGCAAAGAAATGGTTAGATATCGGTATTCCAAGTCTGCGGAATCTTCGATACCTCAGCAATTGGAGACGGGCGTCATGGGCTCTTCTAGCATTGAGTTCCATCCCAGTGCATCTGATGTAAGTACACGTATGATTGTGCGTTTAGCAACTGAGTCACTGCTGGCTGACATGCGGTTAGATACAACTCGGCTGTTTTCCAATCCCTATCCTCACACAACTACACTGTTGCGGTTATCAAAGATTCGTTCTTGGCCAACAGCACCTGGAGTCTGACCACAGCAGAGGCTAATCGTGCAGGCGACTGGGGATGGAATGACACAAGAGTCAATCCAACTAATCTCGATTATGAACAGGTCATCCGTGGGATGCAGCAAAACGCGTCGTCATACCAAGAGATGAACGTGTCAGACTGCTTTGCCCTTTACGACGACTACTGGCAGCCTCAAGGCAACGTCTTGGTGCTGGTCAAAAACCAGTCCGTACAAACACCGCCTGACGATAGCCTCCTAATGTATGTCTCAATTGTTCCCCGTTCCGACGATTGGGGAAAGAACATGTGGGCTCTGGGGAACGGCACTGGCCGTTTCGTTGCTCAGTCGCCCCCAAAGCCTGTCACCATCTGGTATCTCGGACCAAAGCACTATGAGGTCGACCGATGCCTGGTTCAACCTCCTGACGAGTTGCAAATGAAATGCCGCTTTGAGTACTCGCCTCCTATCATGTTCACCATCTGCATAATGAATTTTGTCAAAGCTTTTATCATGATATGCATCTGGTACTTGAGAAAATGGCAAGATCAAAAGCAACATAGGAAGGCGAAGGAAGTCCTGTACACACTTGGCGACGCAATTGCATCTTTCATGAGGGACCCATGCGACCAAACGAAAGACCTCGGTCTTTCCACGAAAAGTGATTTCCTGACGACCAGGAAATGGAAGGATCGCCTCGTCAAGCAAACCCCAGTCATTCTGGAAGAGACCACCAATCGCGAGGCGAAAGAGTTCTCCCCGACGGCCAAACAGTGGAGGTCTGCTGCCAGTCTCAAGCGCTGGGTGATCCTTCTTTGCATGTGAGATTCCCCTTCACAATACTGGCTCTATTTTAACACTAAGATTTTACGCGCAGGTGCCTGTTGGTCATCGTCATTGCTGCCATTCTCCTCAGCATGTCTTTCGTCAGTCTTCGACACCGGAGATTTGGAGTCAGCATACCTGAACTTTGGGATCTTGGATTTGGAGCTCTCACACCCTACACTTATCTCGTCCTCAATCTTCCTCGAAGAGACCCTGTAGGGTTGATATCCAATGTTCTCTTGGCCAACCTTCCTCAGCTGGTGCTTTCCATCGTATACATCATGTACAATACCATGCTGAGCACGTTTCTCGTACAGAGAGAGTTTAGCCGGATGTACAATCCCGAGTTCAGAAAGCCACTCCGTGTCTCTGAGCCAGTTGGGATACAAAGGTCAAGCTATTTCGTCTCCCTTCCTTTGAGATATGGCATACCTCTCTACGCTAGCTCAGGGGTGATGCACTGGTTGATTTCGCAGAGTCTATTTTTAGCACGAATCCGGGCTATCTCGGCGGATGGTAGTGACGATGAGGCAAACTCTTTCTCCACCTGCGGCTACAGTCCAATTGCAGTCTTTATTGGTGAGATTAGGGTTTCTATTGAAAATCTTCATGGTCTAACACGAACTGCAGCGATGTTGGCGGGGCTCGTAATCATTGTTTTGATCGTGGCCATCGGTTTCCGTCGTTACGACGGAACGATGCGAATGGTCTCGACAAACAGTCTAGCAATCAGTGCGGCATGTCATGTATTAGAAGAGGATCGTGCAAGCGGATATCTTTTACCAGTTCAATGGGGGGCTATCCAGATGACAGGAGGGGAGGGGAAGTGCGCATTCACCACAGCCGCAGCAGACACAGTCAAAGTCCCACAACAAGGATTGAGATACAAATGAGAACACAACATTTACACACCTTTCCATTCATCACTTCGTAAGCAGTATCAGCTGCTTGGCAAAGCTTGAGCTGCAGATGATGCCGGGTGCCACTCGGCAATTTTGAGGAAGTGAATTAAATATCGGCAAATGGGAACGCCATATAACTTAGAACACGTGCATAGATCATGAAGCTTATATGCGATAGACCCAAATAGAACTTCGGTGATGCGTGAATGAGTCATCAGATATTGTAGCCGAATTAGATGAGCAGAGTCAAGTTTATGCACGCGAGAGAATTGTGGGATTCCCGCATAGGTTTTCTAAGGGGAGGTAGGCATTCGCATAGTTCTGAAGTTCAATATTTTCCCAGGCATCACTCAAGCATCTCTCCATTTGAGCCCCTGTGTTAATGCAACTTATTTTGGGGTTTGAGCCTCCGCCAAAGAAGAGCATTATGAGGTGGGTATTCAAATCAAGAAAGTATAGGTTTGTGGCTCAACCTGACTGCGCCTTTCTGATAATTACCTAAGACCGAGAGGCTGATGTTGATGCTGTTGTACGATGTGTAATCAACTTCATCAGATGAACTCAAATCAAATACGAACATGACACTAGCGAAAGTGACAAGCGTGATGCCAGCTGGTCTGTGCCCTTACGGCGATTTTCTCATTCAGCTACTGCGTAGTTGGGGGCCCCTGGTGTTGCTTGCTCATCCATGGACAGTCAGCGTAGTAAGATAGTTGTGACGGCGGAACAAATAGCTCGGTGAGCCTTCATACTGCATGAACGCCTGAGAAGGATTCGCGTATGTAAAGCAAGACGTTACCTCTCGACGTCGTGCCCGCGAATGCCTTGGACTAAAGGCGCAAGCAACACTCAGCTGTTCTCGCCAAATCCACCCCGACATCATGGGGAAAAGTCTTTCCATCGATGGCTTGAACCTACTTTTCTCCTGTCACGATGCTACTGAACTTGGAGTGCAGAGGGCGCATGCCAAGCACACAACATTCAATCGGCCGCTCTGGAAGCATGACTGATGCGTACATATGATGACGGCTTGATGTCGCTTTCGCTTTCTGCTACATATTCGTACGCCGCCGATTTGGTACAATACTTTTCGGCTTCCTCTATGTGACATCCACGGTGGTTTTGTTTGTGACCGATATTCACCGAGAATGCCGCCTAACTAGCTACCCATTATTCTACTGGCAAGCTCTTAATGCCAGCCTTGGCGCAGAAGTATCAGCACTTCCATGATCCATCATACGTCAAAGTTGAGAAGTCGTGCAGTAGTTCTCGGATTTACGAGTTAACTCTATCCTATTCCCGCCAGAACGCATCCGCCACGTTAGGCTCTGCTGAAATCTGAAACAACAGGAGAAAGATCCTTCAGGATTTCTCCAAGCCCAATGTCCCTTACAAGAGAATGATTTCCCGAAGATGCCGCCTGCTCTCACTTAGTAATCCAGACTGGTGGTTGTTGGATGCCTGTCCCCTGGCCTTCGGAAAGTTTACCCT
The DNA here is from genome assembly GCA_027406005.1 of Colletotrichum horii. NCBI lineage: Eukaryota > Fungi > Ascomycota > Sordariomycetes > Glomerellales > Glomerellaceae > Colletotrichum > Colletotrichum horii. The sequence goes on along the minus strand of JANVYB010000001.1, from coordinate 478,165 downwards.
AGTGATCGACCGGGAGATGTGTAAGCTAAGAATAGAGTTGATCCAAGCATTTCGGCCAAGAATGACAGTCGTGTTCGTGAACCAGCTTGCCTTCCAGTACATGGCTGGTGAGCTTCACCGGTAAATCCTTTCCCATGCCATGATGGTTATCGCATAAGTCGTGAAATCACGCCTGAATGTATAGCAATTGTGAAATCGTACCCGCCTGGTACGAGTAGGAGCTCCTACTGATCCGAATCCGCCAAGTTTGTTACGAAGGGTTATTATCAAAAGTCAATTTCAGAGAGAATATGAAGACTAAAGGAGGAATCAATCAGGCGATCTTCCTAGGTTGTTTCTTTCATTGATTTTGTCGTGAGAGTTCCAGAGTTACAATCGCTCAAACGTTGAGAATATGCATAATCTCAAAATCCTTCGATCACTTGGACAGGTCATCATTGCCCAGTGTTTCCATGCAGCATTCACGTCAGGGAACATCTTCAGTACGTGCATTCTGAGGATTCTTTTACCAATTCAGCGGTTCCTTTCGTGATGTTCGTCCTTATCAGACATGAATCCTCGGGTGTCTCATTCCTACATCTGTCATCTGTCAAGAACGTGCAGTCCACACACAGATGGATTTAGGGGGAATAGATCGGATGACCTAAACTTCAGGCGGCTCTTCTTGGCTATGCAAACACACATCCTATTTTTTCGGATCTTCGATTGCTTCGCCTTGCATGATTTAAACTTCCAAGATCATCGCTTGCTGTCAATAATACCCTGAACCTGGCTTCACAAACCCTGGCATGGAGTCTAGAATCCCACCCTGACTTGTGTCAGCCTCGGTCATGGATATTGATGAATGATGATCGAGACTTTGGGGCTATGGGTGTAAGCAATTAGTCAAACCTCAACTCAGAGGGGTCGGTTGAATATGCAGCGGCCAACGCGGATACGGTCAGTGAGAAAACCTCCTTCTATGGAGTCATGATCATCGCCTTGTGAAAGAATCTCGACTATAAGTACTCTGCGAGGATCCTCGGATTCCACGGTTCTTGCCTTCTTCATCACATCCAGCATCGTCTTGGATTCGATTTGATTAGTGCATCTTTTCTCGTCAAAAAGTTTCAGATTTTGCTTCACTTCCATCTTCTTTGCACCTCCTCACTATGCATATTCCGTCTTTCCGCCAGGCTGCCACCGTCGGCATGGCCGTCTACGCCATCGCCGCCATCGCTGCTCCAGTCGCTGAGCCTGAGCCTATTGATGCAGCTGAACTTACGGAGGTGAGTAAAAGCCCAATTCGGCCTACGGCTCTAGATATTTTCTTTGCTAACAACCAGGTGGTTAGCGTGCCCCCGAAGCAGCTGTAAGTGGAAAATTTGAATACATGTCTCGCAATTGTAGTTCTTATTGAGCACTATCCGCTGACCTCCTTTCTCTTAACCAGCCCAATGGAGACGTGTACTCTGTAGGTTCATCCTCATCAAGCTAAAAGTTCACCCGTGCTGACGATGCGGAAGACTCTCAGTGATGCTGTCGTTGCACGCAATGAAGCCAGCATGAACGACGATTTGGAGTCACGCGACAACAAGAAAAACGACAAGAATGATCGCGATCGAGATGGAAACCGCAACTGCAAGCGAGGTGGCAGAGGAGGCAAAGACAAGGATTGCAACGGATATGGCGATGACGATGACTATAACTCCAACGGCAATGGGTACGGAGGCCAAGGTGGATATGGAGACAACGGTTATGGTGGTCGTGGCAAGGGAGGTCACGGCCAGCAGAAGAATGACAACAAGGACGATCAGCAGAGCGGGCAAGATCTCGATAAGCGTGGAGATGAAGGAGATTATGGCCAGGGGGGAGGCGAAGGGGAGAATGGTGGTGGTTATGGGAAGGGTGGTGGCTATGGAGGCAAGGGAGGTGGTTATGGCGGTGGCGGCTATGGAGGCAAGGGAGGTGGTTACGGCGGCGGCGGCTATGGAGGCAAAGGAGGTGGTTACGGCGGCGGTGGCTACGGAGGCAAGGGAGGTGGTTACGGTGGCGGCGGCTATGGCCATGGGGGAGGAGGAGGATATGAGAAGGGTCCGAAGAAGGGTCCCTGGCGCCGCGACCTCGAGAACTTTGGTGGTGCAGACCCCTGGGATTTCTACGACAACTGAACAACACTTCGAATTTCTCATTGAACAGATGGTCAGACGCTTTTGGATAGGTTGCAGCCTCGTTTCTCTTTTGATTGGTCGTTTTATCTCTTATGGAGGAGATCCGCCAAAAACGTCTCGAGTCTAGATTCTATGTATATATTTGAATATCCAATCTTGATTGCTTCTTACAAGGGCCTCCGAGGGCGATGAAGACGGACGATAAAAGTTTGATTCTCTAACTATGTTAGATCCTAATCCCGTCTTGCGCAATTTACCAAATGACTTACCTTAAAAGTCTGCCTAATCAACAATGTATGATACGTACCGGAAAACTCTCTGGTGGTTTCTTTAGTGAGATTGAGGTTTCAATTTCTAGAACAATAAGAACACCGAAATCGGGTTCCGCACACAATTCCGCACTCTTGGGAGTACCCAGCTAGGTCGACTTTGCCTGTGCCAATTGTGCGGCTCCCCAACAGAAACAAGCTTTATAACCATGTGGTTGATTCCGGACTCATCACACAAGCTGAAGCATCTACTTCCGTAAAGATAGGTGTCCCGAGATTCAGACCAATCAAAGGTGATGCGGCAGCTACGGCGCAAAGTCTGCACGATAGGCAACAAACCTTTGCGGCCGAGTGAGTGGAGAGATGCCTCGAAAGTCTGCCAGTAAGATCGCAGATAAGGTCACTGCAGATGTCCAAAGCGTAGAGGCAGCTTTCTCTCTTCCCGCAGTCATATTTAGTTGCTAAGTAACATCGTAGTCACGCACTTGGGGAGGACTCCCACCGAGAAGTACTACCTTGGCTGAAGTTCAGGCTCTGGGTGGCCAGGCTGAAGTTGCGAGGTTGGTAGAGACTAGAGAACAGAAACTCCGACAGCTTCGTTTGGGGAGTCTTTAGAGCGGAATGCCTGTCGTCTTTATCTCAGATTCTGGCCGCCTAATGACAAGTTTTGTTCCTCGTCAAGTGATTTTGCATCAATATATGGAACTCGTAACCGCTTACAAAAAGGTAGACCAAATATCTGGAATGCTAATTGGAGAGCAATATTGCGCCTCCAGCCGTGGCGCAAAAGGTCTCTGCAACCTGGATACTAATTTTTTGGGCCATCTCACAACCTTGATGCGCCTATACGAGTCCATACATGGTGCTTAGTTTAAATACAAAGATGGTTTAACTTCAATTCTCAAGTTTGCAGTGAAAAACTTGCAAACGCCATCCTCCATTAACTCTGCTCAACTTTAAACCGCTGACCTTCATCGACAAAATGAGTCAAAACCAGCATGGAGGATTTCGTCCAAATACGAAAGATCCTGCCTTGCAGGACCAACCGCCGAGCGGTCAAACGCCAGCACGTAGGTACTCCCAGAGAAAGTCGGAGTTTTCACTGGGCGAGCACCTCATCGTCCACGACATCCTCCAGAATTGCTGGCACTGCATCCACCAGACCGCATTCACTCGCAGACGAGTGGGCTTTTGGACATGGCACGGATGGGCCATGCAAGTCTTTGGGAGAGTTGATTTGGGCGTCGTGGACTTTATGCGGGAGATGCACCCGGTGTACGATGCCGCGCACGACCCTGAGGTACGTCAACTCAGGGAAACAATGCGCCAATGTTGGCCTGTCATTGAAGAACACTTTGCCTGGATATTTGGCTTCAGCGTCGACGGCGTCTCTCCCGACGACGAGCAAGGCGTGGTGAATCAACACTCGTACACCATCACGAATAGCCAACCGAACAGAATGGTCCCCGGGGTAGCAGATAGGCGTATTTCTGTGGCTGCTCCGCCGTTCAGTATGGATGATGCCTTGAGAACGGAACTGGACGAGTGGACTTTGACGATGGAGAAGATTCTGGCGGATGCCAACGCTCAAGCTGAAGTCGCATCGGCTTCAAACGTCAATCATGGGTACATGCCGTAAGGAGAAAGCCCGAATAGACCGGTATGTGACCCGGGTATCCTTATGCCATCCTGGTTTCTGACATGGGCTCTAGGTTGCCGGCCTCTGGTACGAACTTGATGGAGAATGTACGTGCTTTCCACATTGCGGACATCCCTTACAACGGTATCAAAGCGGACATGGCGATATAACAATGACGACGATATGCAGCGTGTCCGACAACAGTTCAACGCAAGTGACATCGGAGGCAAAGTGGTAGAGGAGCATACGTCAGGAAGTGAGTGTTGGATCGCTCAACCTGGCAGGTTCTCGTAAGATCCTAGCATTAGTGTACGGAAGAATATTGATCATAGACGCTACGAACGATTCAGGTTACCTACCTATGCTACGAGAATTTCCTCGTACTCCTCCTGTGATAGTTGATCCCATGCTGACTTCAACATTCTCCCTACGCCACCCCTTTCCACAACTGACACTCCGTTCAGGCTCGTTTTGTCCTTTCGGTGGATCAGCATGACGTTGACTACCTCCCATGGCCTCATAAATTTAGAAGCGCTAGTGGAGAGCTCCTCGCTTGAGAAGCAGTAAGCATCAGAAAGAAGTGCAAACTCGTATTCGCGAGAGAGCTTTTGTCGATGCTCCTGTGGCATCAAGATGCTTCCTAGCCATGGCTCTGGGTCTCCGTCTCCGGCCTGAACCACTTCTGTGATGCCGAAACGCACAGGATGTGGCCCTTCCACTTCTGGTAACGTTGGAGGCCTAAGAGCACCACTCTTATCGTGAAGAGTAAACTTGAATTTTCCAATGCGTGTGCGTACTCGAAGATGATACCCGGTTGTGTCGTCTTCGTTGATTTCAACACAAGCCCCCAAACTCGATGGGCGAACTCTGTCCGATGGCTCGTCTAACGAAGGGAGTCCGTTCCAGTCCCAAGGGTCGTCAAACCTGACAGCTCCAGTCCAACCGGCCCAAGCCCAGGTCGGGTATACTGGTGTTGTGGTCTTCCAACGGTAGACTCGCCTTAGTTCCTGGCGTGGCTGCCACAGAAGGGAATGAAGAAGCATGTCACCTGCCCATGTCCCCCATATGAAGACATCGCCATATACGTTGCGGAGAACGTTGAGAATACCCTCAAAACCGTTGACTCGGTCATCGGCGTGGCTCATATGTCTTGAGGTATATTCTGTCACCATGCGGTAGTAATACTCCTCCGAAATACCGAGACGATACTGACTCCGCGGCGTTAATATCGGGGGTTCCTCTCCTCTTGAGAGCACGATGTCTTGTTGTGAAGCACTCTGAATCACACCTGGCTTGAGCATGTTGAAGTCCTCGCTGCAAGTCATTTGGCCGCATTGAAAGTAGACCGTGTCCTGGGTGAAGACAAGCAATCTCCGCGAGAGAAGACGCTCCTGGTATGTCCATCCTCGAGAGTTCCAGTAAATACCCTGGACGCCATCTTCAAAATCGGGCATCAGTGCAAGCAGAGTAAGGTCGCTGGAGTACTTCGCTATGTTCTGCCTTTTGCTGCGACTGACCCCACACACCCCAGCCAGTCTGGCGTTTGCATCCGCACCGCTTGCTGCAGTAACCGTGACGGATGCCCTGCTGTAGATAACATCCATGAGTCGAAGTTGGATTGCTTTGTCGTCTTCGTCGCCTCTTTGAATGATGCAGATTGAGTCTGTCCAGAGGTAGCGGTAGCCCAAGAGTTTCGTCAGTCTCATGGCGTCTTGAATCGTCTTCGGAAATCTCTTTTCATACTCCATGAGAGAGCCGGGATTCATGAGGTCAACATAGTTGTCCTTCCCAAGAGTGAAGACTTCCACTGTGCCCCAAACATAACTCAAAGCCACGAACTCTGGCAGGGCAGAAGTTTCGATGAGACATTTCGTTTCAAGATCCAGCAACCGGATGAAGGGTTCAACATCGCCATCTTGCCACCGACGGTTGTGCGACTCGGGGTTCTTGGGCCAGCACACAATATGATGGCTGTCCTGGCAGGTCTGGAGCCACGTGCGGAGGAGGTCAATGTTGATGAAACTCTCATCCACCGTTCGCCCCTGGAACATGTTATCTTGGCCATTGTCTGCCAGCGGCACGACGTCGAATGCGTCGAAGGCATCTTCCCAGCCCACCATCTCAGGCGCAATCCTCAGCCGAAGCGTCGTCATCGTGGTGACGGCCCGAGTCGCGGGATCAACCTCCTCGAAGACCACGTCGGGGACCCAGCACCCCAAGACCTCGACCTCGCGCGAGAACGCGTGCGTTGAGACGGAGTTGGCAATCATCTTGCAGAATACGCAATAGTCGCCTCGTTGGATGACCTCCCGAAGAGTTCCGAAGTGCCAATCAGGCGGGAGCTCCTCCATCTGATTCCTTGCCGCGAAGTCTGATGGCTTGAGGTTCATGATGCGGTGCCTGGAGCAAAGATGCGATGCCGGATCTTCAGGCGGGATGTCAATCTCTCGATCCCATGCGCGAGAACCCCCGCCAGGGTCTTCAGGCTGGTCGTGGTCGGCCAGACCACCTAACGATATCACCATATTGTTCGAAAAGAATGAGGCCTATGGTGGGTATTTTTGCAAAATGGCCCTGAGATGGGGCATTGGTGGTGACGAAAATGAAGTGTCAGACGCGTTTGTGAAGTTGCAACTTGCAAGTTGCAGGCGACAGCGGCGATCCTTCGGTCAGTGGCGCCGGCGTTAGTAGGGCCAGCGCATACCTGCATCACTGGTTCGCCGGGTTGTTAGGCGCGAATTGGGGTCGTGAGACAAAGCACTCGAACAGACAGGGCCGATGAAGAAAATTTCTCCTGTTTTATATGCGCCGGTGAGCATAGAGGTCAACATTGGAGGTTGAACTGTGAGCGAACCTTTCGCTATTCCCTCGGAGGGCATGCGCTATTGAATCCCTGCTCTCGCTGTGACAGATTGGGCTCGCTGTTCTCGTTGCGCCCTCATGATTCAGAGGTGATGCTGACACTTTCGAACGAATAAATTAAGAGAAAAATGTCAGGTCGCTTGATTTCTTAATATCTATAATGGCTAATGAGCTGAATGCTTGTTCAATTTGAACCATTTTCTCTCGCCAGTCCCTCCGCCAGCGCCGCAGCAACATCATCAACATTCTGACCCCTGGTCCTCTTTCCAACCTTCTCGGCACCCAACACAGCATCATCCGCCATGGCCTGGTAAAGCTCAGCCATGGCTCTGAAGATATCGGCCTTGTTCTGAAATCCACCCTCGTCACGATGAGTATCCGAGATCTCCTCCATCTCGCGCACCCAGCGGTAAGACTTCGGCGGCACCAAGGGAATAGACTTCTCGGCAAAATCAAGCAGGCCAGGCGCGGCCTCCTTCATCTCTTTCCGCAGCTCATCGACAACCCCGAGTGCCGAAGCAGTCGTGAACGCCTGGATCCCGAGGCCCATGAAGCCCTTCGTCGTGGTCGCGAAGCACATCTTCAATCCACTAGCTGCGCCGACCTCTGGAGAGATGTGGCGCATGTTCAGGGTCTGCGCGAGCTCGGGGCATGCCTCGTTGAGAGAGTATTTCCCGGAGGTCGGCATGCTTGGGACGTACCATGCGCCGTTGGGGTCTTTGAGTTTCGGCGGGCCGCCGATGATGCATCCGTCGACGAAGCAGACAGGGCTCTTGGCCTCTTCGAACATGCCTGCGATCTGCTTGCATGTAGCGGGCGATACGGCGTTGAGGTCGGTGAAATACAACGGCTTCTCGAGCTTTGCTCCCAGCGAAGCTTTGAGGATGCGCTGCGCGATGCTCATGGCATCCCTCGGCGGCGCGACGGAGAAGATGAAGGGTCGCGACTGCACCAGGTGGAGGTCAGACGTCAGGACCTCGACATTGGCGCTTCGGGCCCTGTCAATCGTTGCTTGACTGCCGAGCTGTTAGATTCAATGTCCAAGTCTTTGTGAAATGAGAGTTTACCTTCTTCCTTCGCCATTCGTGGCGACCGAGAAGCCCCTCGAGACCAGCAGTTTGGCGATGCCCATGCCCATGTCTCCGATGGAGAGGATGCCGATCTTTGGCAGGGAGAGTGCCATGATGGGCAGTGCAGCCGTGGGCGGTTCTCAATGCTGCTTTGCCGTACAATTCTTGGACTTCTCTCCAAGTAATCTGCTGCGTATTCACTCGCAAGTGTCTCCCTCTTGTGGTCCTGGAATTGAGGTTGGAAAGAAGAGTTGCGGCACGATCATTACTTTCGCCGATCCGCGACCGGTCGCTCGGATGACCTTACCGAAATGACACTGTCGTGCGGTCGACGACAACCCCTTTGAAGAACATCACCATTCAAACGTAACATGCATGCCTAAGAACCGGGGGATTTACTTTGACTGCGTTAATTTAACATTACTGATTGAAAAGATTTGAGAAGACAAGACCAATTGGCTTGACCGCTAGGTCCCGGAGACAGAAGCCGAGCTCCATTTAGGTTAACACCCATGGATGAGATTGCCTGGATCTCATCCTCTCCTGATACGCCACTCATCCAGATTCTCATTTTCCAGGTTCGAACTTCAACCGCAACAAATCCCTCACGTTTTTCCACGCGATTGCCTCCCACTGCTCGTCATCCACCAGCCCGCTCTTCTTCAACTTCTCCATGAACTCCCGTCCCATCCCGTTCGTAGAGAACGGGTAATCAACACTGAAAATAATCCTGTCCATCTTCGTCTCCTGCAGCAAGCATGCCATTGGCGCCAGAGAAAACATTCCGCTCGTGGTAACCCACACATTGCCATCCCATACATCCCTCAGTCCCCTCTTCCGGTTCTCGGATGGCGGCCATCGCCCCGAGGACCTGACGATCCGGTCCATCATGAAGGGCAGCATCTCGCCCATATGCCCCAGAATGATTTTCAGCTTCGGGAATCTGTCAAAGATGCCCGCCGCAAAGAGGCGGAGGAAGTGCAGACTCGTCCGGGAGTGCCATCCCCAGCCCCACGCGCTCAGCGCCTTAGCAATCTCAATGTCGTAGGGCCCTTCGAAGTTGACCTTCATCTCATCCTCCGCGGCAAACGTCGGGTGGATGTAGATCGGGACATCCAGCTCCTGCGCAGATTCCCAGAGGGGGTAGAAGCGGGGCGTGTCGAAGAAGCTCCCATCGTCTAGATGGTTCCCGGTGAGTGCGCCAACGAAGCCTAGCTCCTTGACGCAGCGCTTGAGTTCGACAGCTGCGGCGGCTGGATCCTCGAGTGGCAGGAGAGCAAATGCGGCGTAGTGATCTGGGTGTTGCTTGATCTTCGAGTATAGATCATCGTTGACGGCTTTGCAAGTAGAGGCATCTGGCGTGGCTGGTAGATGGGAGAGGACCGTCATCCCCACAGAGTCGTTTGCCATCGCCTCGAGCCTCGCTGGACCTAGATCGCCAAGTTTATCGATGACTGCGGTTCCGAAGTCCTTGACGCTGGGGCGGTTATATCTGCCCTTCTGCTCCGGGAGCAGAGGGGAGAGATAGTGCTCCTCGATTGCGATGAGATTCGCCATGTTGATGAGATGATCTTGGATGTGATCCTTCAGCTTCACAAGTGTATGGGAGACTTAGACTAATTCACTTCGCTGCAAAATGTGATTTCGTGACAGAAAGACATTGGGAAATGAGACAGGCGTAATACACCCACCACATACAGTCAGTGACGACATCGTTGGAGAAAGGCCCTACGGCGCCTACTAGTGCCCGAGCGCTCCTCCGTGTGGTTAAGCAACGTTCGTCCCATCTCCACAAACTCGGCGGCCGAAAGACGCCGAGCATTATACCAGCCCTTTTATCTGGATTGAGGTATCTATTGATTTCCATCTCACGGCTGTGTTCGTCGAAGCCGAAACGGCACCGAACGCCCGGATGAGGCCCCCACAGCCGGCGCAGAGTGGAATGCAAAGGCCGGCACCGAATTGTCGGAAGGTTCCCCGCCCCGTGCTAGGACGGCGCCAGCAGACGGAGATAATTTACATGCGATCAGTATTCGAGGAAGAGTCCGGAGAGTCAGCAAAATTTGAGGTCGCAATATTAGGCTGTGCTTGGGAGTATGCAATTTTGATTTGGCTCGACACTTTTGCGATGGCGAATCGCTGGCTGTGCCAGGCCTTTCACTGCATTTTAAACCCCTCCCGAGGGAACATGCACACCAATTCCGGCGTCTCTTCCACTCTGGCTGAAAGATCGGAAAGATTTGATTCTACTGGGCCGCTCAACATGGGCGACCACACCCTCTTTCATCGACGGGGCACCCACTACACTTCACTGCAACCTGAACGCCCCCGGAGAGGACACAACGCCGCTTAAAGCCTTGAAAACGGTGACAGGTTAAAGCCTAGGGAGCAATACCAGGCGCACGCATCGCGACCGCGACTAAGTGACAGCACCTTTGATGTAGATTTCACTCAACGTGCATTGGCGTCTTGGGCGCAATTGGGACGAACGACAGAGATGTGGAGGGACGGGCAAGGTTCCCGTTTATCACTCTCTGTGCTGTGCAACATCACCGAAAGTACGTACCCGGGGGCGTTAGTCAGCCACGTCAAGCGCAAAACACCCCCTACTCACGTAGGGGGCGAAAAAACAGGGTTTCCACGCAAAAAAGGGGGTTTCCACCCAGTCGCATAAAAGTCGCATTTTTGACCTTTTGCCACCAAAATACGACTTTTTTGAGACTACGCTGTGACCTAAAACTACCCTTTTTTTGATTACTGCTTTTAAGCCCTACTGCTGGGATGCCTCGCCAGAGTGATGCTAACTTAACGCCTGCTAAACAGGCTGCGCAGGTGTTATATGCCTTATATTAACAGGCCCTCTAGCTAGGGCGCCTAAGGAAGCCTCCAGCTGCTATGCTGTTAATATAAGCTATTGCTGCTAACTATAAGGTATTTTATACAGCAATAGGGAAGCATCTGAAGGCTTTTGAGGCTAGCTATAACCTCTTTATACTGCTCTAAGAGGGTAGCTAGCTAAAGGTGTTAATAGAAGCTAAAGACTTAGCTTTAGCAGTATTTATAATATAGCTTAATGTTGCTAGCTTCTTAGCAACTTCTCTTATTATCAAAGAGATAGCTAATACCTTCTAGGCTAGCTGAGGTATAAGCTTAGTCTTAGAGCACTTTATAAGGTCTTAAAAGGCTAATCACTTAGAGTTTTAAAAGGGATTAAAGATTAAACCTATTAAGATTTACTAGAAGGATGCTAAGTTCAACTTAGTACTAATCTAGCACTTCTTTAATTAATATAAAGCTGTAGTTTAGGACTATAAACTTAGGCTTTTTAAGATATAGAATGCTAATAAGTCTAGCTACTATATCAGCTGCTTCAGCAGCTATATATATATTATTTTACTCTAAAGATAATAGAAGTAGAGCAGACTGTGAGAAGTTGTTAATCTAGCTAATAGAGAGTTATATATAGAGCTATGATAAGTATTACGTAGTAGTACTATAACTATATAGTATACTATATACTATATATAGTGTAGTGTAGTTATAGTATTTAAAAAAGAATTATAGTATATTATAACCCTACTTATTAACTTTGTAGTATACTACAGCCCCACTTTTAAATCTATAGTAATATAGTATAATACTATATACTACACTTTAAAAACTAAATATTTAATTTTAATTAATTAACTAGTATTTATTTAAAGCTAGTTTTTAGTTATATAATTATTTAATTAATAATTAATTATTATAATAATATATATACTAATATTATATACTATATATAATTAATAATAATTAGTATATATATTTAATTATATATATAACTGATTAATAAAGATAACTTAATAGTTTTTTAATATTAAATTATATTTTAGTTATAATAACTATTTAATAAATAACTTATTAATATTTATATAGTATATTATTTTATATATAATATTATAGCTAAAATGTAATATAATTTATAGTATATAATATACTATATACTACAACTACAGTAGTATATGTTAGCACAGGTATAAGCGTATTCAGGGGCGTGGTATATGCGCCTATATAGTATAGGGTTATAGATGGGCTTATGTTATGATAAAAGGTGATAATCTTGAGCATTTATGGGCATTTAATTGTATAGATAATAATAAGGAAGGAGATGTATTGCGATGATTCCTGTTGATGTAGTTGGCAGGTTGTTCCCTAAGGTAGGGAAAAGTGAGGGGAAAGATATCCTGAAACGTAACCTGCTAAACTGCTAATTACATAAGGTGCTTACGTAACTATACGTATTACATAATCAATATTATAGTTATAGGTTATAATAAATAGAGTATTTTTATATAAGGTTTTATGCCTTAAAGTTTGTTTGTTTATTTTATATAGATTATTAAAGTAAGTTAAGCGTTATTATTATTCTTATATTATTATTATTGTTATAAAAGAATGTTATATGCTAACATCCCCTCTTAAGGTATATACGGTTGATTTATAGTATATAGCTTACTTACTTAATATATATATACGTTATAGGTATAAAAAAACTTAAAAACCCTGTGGGAAAAATAAGAAAAATATTCCTATATTGTATAATATGTTTATAACTAGTTAAAAAACTCTTATTAAAGAACCTTATAGGTAAAAAGTAAGAGAAAAACTAGTATGTTATTTCTTTAATGCGGTTATTATTATTATTATTATTATTATTATTATCGTTATTATTATTGTTATTGTTATTGTTATTGTTATTATTATTGTTATTTATTATATTAAGTATATTATTAAATATAACCTTGCCTAAAGGCTTAGTTAATATATCTGCAATATTAGACTTTGTGTCTATATGAAATAACATATAGTCTTTATTTAATAAAGACTCTCTAGCAAAGTGATATTTTATATCAATATGCTTAGATTTCTTATGAAATTCGGGATTTTCAGCTAGCTTTTTAGCTGCTAAGTTATCAATAAATATTTTAGGCTTATTAATAGGATTAAACCCTAGTTTATTTAAGTTATAGTTATAGTTATTATATAGATATAAAGCCTCTTTTATAGCGTCTGCTAAAGCTATATACTCAGCTTCACACGTAGATAAAGCTATAGTTTTTTGCTTTATAGAGCTATAGGATATAATATTATATAATCCCCAGCAAAATATATAAGCTGATGTGGATCTTCTATCATCTAGGTCTCCAGCCCAATTTGAGTCTGTATAACCTATTATATCCCAAATTATATTAATACTGCAATTATAGTATATTCCTTTATTAGGATATTTATTTATATAACCCTATAGATAATCTAGAGCTATAAAATGCTCTTTAGAAGGGTTTGTAGTATATCTTGATAATATTATAACAGCTAGAGCTATATCGTATCTAGTTTTTAAAGCTAGATATAAAAGTGCTCCTATCTGCTGTTGAAATTGTAAAATTTCTTGTTTTGTTGCAGTATATTTATTTATATATAGTTTTATATTATCTCTCATAGGAGTTATTGATGGGTTTATTTGTGTTTTATTATACTTATTTAGTATTTTTTGTGTATATTTAGTTTGATGCATAAAGAAAGACTTATTAGGTCTATCTATTTCAAACTCACAACCTAAAAAGGTATTAGGCTCCCCTAGTATTTGTATTTTTATATATTGCCTTAAATTATTATATATATAATCACTAGTAGTAGTATTATTAGCTGCTAGTAATATATCGTCCACATGGCAACATATTATTGCTTTATAGTTATTTTTATTAAGTATAAATACTGCTTCATCATATGGGCTTATAATAAATCCCAATTTTATTAATATTGCTTTTAAGTGGTTATACCAAAGTCTAGGACTCTGTTTTAAACCGTATAAAGCTTTAATAAGCTTACAGCAATACTTATTTTTTGATTTATAATTATAATTAGAATTAAATTCCAATTTATTTGTATGCTGGTTATATATAAAACCAGTAGGTATTATAGTATAAATATCCATATCTATATTAGCATGGATAAAAGCAGTTGTAACGTCATATTGTAGAAGGATATAGCCTTCTTTTATAGCTAAGATTATTATAAATCTATAGCTTTCTGGTCTACAAGTAGTAGAAAAGGTTTCTAAGTAATCAATACCTAAATATTGATTAAAACCTTGAGCAACCCATCTTGCTTTATATTTATAAGTATTATTTATATTATTATATTTCATTTTATATACCCATCTACCGCCTAATAGATAAATATTATCTTTTATAGGTATTATTTCCTAAGTTTTTATATCTTCTATTTGAGTTACTTCTAGTTGCATAGCCTGAATCCAATTATCTTTATAAGGAGAATTTAAGGCTTGTCTTATACTAGAAGGCTCTTCTAATGTAATAACTGATAGTATATAAGAAGCTTTTTCTATAGAACTGGTTCCAGCAGTTCTATTATTATCAGTTATAACGTTATTATTTATTTTATATATACTAAGAGCAGGGCAGTCCTGAATAGTAAATAATAGTGCACTTTCGGTATTATTAACCGTATTATTAACCCATTGGTAGTCTTTTTTAGCTTCTTCTGATAGAGAGGGGATCTCTATTAATAACTTGGATTTTTCTTTATTTATTTCTCCATTATTAATACTAGTAGTTTTCTTACTATCATTATGTGAAATACTCATACTAGTATTAGTACTATAACTATCATTGTGGGATATAGTACTATAATTGTTATTGCTAGTATTAATATTATTATTATTATTATTATTTATATTTTTATTAATATTAATACTAGTCTCATCACTTAGATTCTTAAGAGCAGAATCTTTAGTAATATTATTGCTATTTATAGCAATATTTTTATTACTATAAGAGATAGATTGACTAGATATATCTCTTTGTGGATTATATTGGGCAGTACTCTGTCTATCGTTGTTGGGCATAGTACTACTATTAGTATCCTTAAAGCGGGTATTTATGCTTATAGGAAGCTCTTTATGATGAGAAATAAAGGTATTCTCTAAGATTTCAACGTCACAAGACTATAAAGCTCTCTTTAGTTGCATATCCCAGATTTTATACCCATTAGATCCATAATTAATTATAAAACCTTAACATGCTCTTATGTCTAATTTCTTAATTTTAGGATCTTTGTTCTTATAGTAGCATAAGCTACCCCACACCTTTATATTATTAATATTAGGTTTTATATTATTCTTTATTTCATAAGGCGTTTTATACTCAATAGAGCTATGAGGAGTCCTATTATGCATATAAAGAGTAGCATAAAAGGCTTCACCCTATAAGTAGTGTGGTAAACCTGAATTATATAGTATAGTTCTTATTTTATTAACTATAGTGCGTATAGTACGCTCTATAAGTCCGTTAGGCTCATGTGTATAAGGAGGTCTTATATTGTGGATAATCCCACTACTTGCATATATAGGTTTAATGCGTTTATTATTAAATTCTCTACCTCCATCAGTAGATATTTCTTTTATTCTTTTATTATTATTATTATTATTGACTTCAGCTTGAAATTCAAGAAAAGCATTACTTATAGTTTCTTCAGTTTTATCTTTAAGTAGTTTTCCCCAGACGAATCGGGTATATTTATCTATAAAGATAATAAATAAATTATATTTATCATAAGTAGTAGGCGTTATAGGCCCACATAAATCTGAAGCTATATAATCTAGATAATTTAGATTTTTATTATGAACCTGTGATTTACTAACCTTAGTTACAAATTTGCCTTCAAAACAGGCTTTGCAAGGTAGTAATTTATTATTATTATTTATATTTATATTATTTATATTTATATCTGAAATTGTATTATCTTTTATTTTTAAAAGACTTTGTATATGAATATGACCAAGACGTTGGTGCTATAGTTGGAGGCTATTATTATTATTATTATTATTATTATTATTTATATTTTTATTAGTTATAGTATTATATATATAGTTATTGTTATTATTGGTAGGAAATTGGAAGAAATATAAATTATTTCGTTTTGCCCCTATAGCAATAATATAATCTTTCTTTATATTATATAAAATAGGTTGTTTCCATATAATAGAAGCAATACCTAATAAATCTAATTTAGATTGACTAAGTAGATTAATACCTAGTTCAAGTATATAATAAACATCTTTTAATATTATTTTATTATTATTAGGATATATAATTAATTCACCCTTTATTAAAGAAGTAATTTCTTTTGCTTCTCCCCATTTAATAGGTTTATTTATTTTTATTTTATTTATTAAAAGAGTGTGGTTTTTAACTACATGTATAGTAGCCGCAGTATCAATATAAAAATCAACCGTTTTTTCAATTTGGTTATAACTCCTTGCTTTTCCTTGTTCCTTAATAACAGATTGGTTAATTAAATAACCTAAGGAAGGATTATTAGTATTTTTATATATATTATTAGGAGTTGAATAACATACGTTTTCAAAAAGAATATCTCCTTCTTCTTTATCAGAAGATAAATCCATTAAATCTATAGGATTTTTAGGATTATTAAGAGATATATAGGGGGTAATATTATCTGCAGTAGTTATATTAACTACTTCTTTTTCCTTATCCTTAGCACTATTAGTACTAGTAGAGGGTTTTTTCCACCAGCTAGGTGCTTTTTCAGGATGTAGAAAAGCGCAGTTTTCTTCAGTATGGTTTGTTTTTTTGCAATTTTTGCAGTATAAACCTTTCTGTTTTTTCCAGGGTTTTTTACTTATTTTATTTTTATTTTTATTTTTATTATTTTCCTGGTTTTTATTTTGTTTTTTACCCTTAGTAGTAGTATTATTAACTACTTCTCTGCCTCCTTTTCTCTTATACTTATCTATAAGACTAGCATATAAAGAGTCTAGGTTATAGGCAGTAGGGTTAGTCCTAAGAGACTGAGTTATAGAGGTTATAAAAGCCTCATAAGTCTCATTTAGGCTATTAAGTATATAAGCTATAACTACTTGATCTAGTAGTTTAAGCTGGTTATAAGATAAGTTATCTGTAAGTTCTTTTATTTTATTTATATAGTCTTCCATAGATTCAAAGTTATCTAAGGAAGTATTAAAGAACTTTTTACAGGTTAAAAACTCATTTGTAAAACCTGTAGGCTCATATAGGGTTTTTAAATGCTTCCAAGCCGTATAGGCGTCAGAATCGTCTTTTATAACCTTAAGGGGCCCATCGTTACAGAATAACTATATATAATTTAAAGCCTTATAGTTTTTATCTTCATTAGTAGAAGAAATAGGCTTAATAAGGTCTATAGTAATATCTTTACTATATAGTAGGGCCTTAATACGTATAGCCTATACTTTATAGTTTTCAGAGCCTATAAGCTTAGGGAACTGGACCTTAGGATCTGTTATTATTGCCTTAATAGGATGCAGTGCGTAGTTGCAAGCCTTATAAAGGATAAAGGATAGTGAGGTTATTATATCAAAGAGCTATTGTACGTATAGTACAGTAGTTCTTATAGTGACGTTATAACAGTTGTAAACCTAGGGGGTTAGGGTTCAACTGGTAAAAAGGAGTTTTTTCCTTATAGCCTTCTCTTTAATCAATATCTTCTTCAGTTAGACCTATGTCTGACTGAGGAGATATATATCCCATATAGTAAATCAGTCGAGAGGAGGTCTGTCGAGCTGTAAGTATAGGTCTAAACTATATAGGTAGTAGACTAAAGGATAATTTGTATAGATAATCTGAGGGATATAGATTGAATAAAGCAGTAGTAAGAGACTGTCTGCTTAGAGAAGGATCAATAGAGGTATAATCGATTTGTATAGGATTTGTTATATAGATTTATAAGAGGTGTATCTCGTGAAACCAAACTACTAGTCCAGCTAGTATATCAGCTTCTGCAAAGGTAGTATGGATAGAAAAGCGTTCGAAGGATCGATTTTCTGTATATATAACCCTTAAGTAGAGGTAGGGCTTTATAGGAGAGTAGGGAAGAAGTAAAGAAGTAGAAGGAATAGAAGTTATCTCTAAGCTAGGCTTATAACCTGTTAGCATAGGTATAAGCGTATTCAGGGGCGTGGTATATGCGCCTATATAGTATAGGGTTATAGATGGGCTTATGTTATGATAAAAGGTGATAATCTTGAGCATTTATGGGCATTTAATTGTATAGATAATAATAAGGAAGGAGATGTATTGCGATGATTCCTGTTGATGTAGTTGGCAGGTTGTTCCCTAAGGTAGGGAAAAGTGAGGGGAAAGATATCCTGAAACGTAACCTGCTAAACTGCTAATTACATAAGGTGCTTACGTAACTATACGTATTACATAATCAATATTATAGTTATAGGTTATAATAAATAGAGTATTTTTATATAAGGTTTTATGCCTTAAAGTTTGTTTGTTTATTTTATATAGATTATTAAAGTAAGTTAAGCGTTATTATTATTCTTATATTATTATTATTGTTATAAAAGAATGTTATATGTTAACAGTATATAGTATAGTTATAGTATTAGATTTTTCTTTATAGTATACTATATACTATAACTATATATAGTCCTGTAGTACTATAGTATGTAGTAGTTAATGCTCTAGTTATATACTCTCATTAGCACTAGCAATGCTATTAGAGACACTATCTCAGTATATCTTATCTTTAAGATATAGCTAGTTACTGCTTAGGCTGATTATAATATTAAGAAAGGTATCTGCTTTGCATAGTCTCCTACTGCCTTCTCTAACTAAGAGATTATAATAGATTATATCAAGCACTTCAATATATACTTATTTAAGCAGTTAGCAAAGTTCTAGCAACTTAGGCATATAATAGAGTTATAGTTTAGCATTAACATATATAGAGGCTGCTCTAATAAGCCTAAGATATGTAGGATGATACTGAGTACTTAGGCTGAGTTATATTAAACTCTTTAAGCTGAATCTAGCGTAGCGCTATATTATTTACTCCTTCTTAATAGCTTCTCTAGTTATATTAATATAAACCTTATAGAATACTGCATCAACTTTAACATTATTATTAGATTTTTCCCCTCTTATGCTATGCATCTACTTTAACTTATAAATATAGAAGTCTTCCAGCTATTTAAGAAGGCTTATTAAATAGTGCTATAAGAGTCTATATAAAGTGGCAATCTCACTTTTACCTGCAGAGACTTTATCAGCAGGCTTCAGCAGATAACAGATACTATATTCACCTGTCTAAATATCAGAGGTTGTCTAAAAAATATAATATAAATACATCCCCTTATAAGGTTAAATCTACTAAAGTAAGTATTTTTAAGCAATTAGTATAGCTATTATAAAAAGTAAATATACTATAATTATCTATGAAAAAAGCGCTATTTTTAGCAGTAGGACCCACTTTTATAGCCCTTAGTTTACTATAGTTATTACTGCTTATATAATAAAAGCACTAACATTTTCCTTCTCAAGTTAAATACAATACACTAAAAATACAGACCTACTTTTAAATATATATAAAATAATTTATTTAATAATATTATGTAATAACCTATATAAACCCTGTATTTTTTGCTTTATTATAGCTATATATCTAAAAATAATATTAAAAACTATTAAATTTAATTAAAAATAGATATTTTTATAAAAAATACAAAAATACAATGTATTTTCTGTATTGTATTTTTTCTAACCTCTGCTAAATATCATAGCAGGGTTTGAAAAGTCAGGCATTTAGCTAATTAGAGATAATATAATACTCTCTCAATTAGTTAAATATATACAGTCAGCTTAAGTTAATATACTTAGCTACCTCTTAAGTTACTTACTAGATGACGATAGGTTTAAGAGGGCTACACTATAAGCAGATGCTATTAAGCAACAGTATGCTGCTAAATAGAGCTCTCTTACTCAAAAAGGTTATAAAGTGATTAAAGCTGCAATTAGCAAAAGTAATTTATACTATAAAAGAGGCTAGAAGCATATTATTAACTAGAATAAGTATATAGAGATATAGCAGCATAAGAGATAGACTTAGCAAAGCGTCAAACCAGCCTACTTGTTCGTAATAAGTATAACTTTTATAAAGATTAAAGAGCATTATAAGAAGTAAGTAATAGAGGCTTTACAGAAGGAGCTTAAGCAGCAATATATTACTATAAAAAAAGAGGCTTAGCAGCAAGAGAAGCAAGTATATATAGAGTATAATGCTATAAAATATTAATAGATTAATAGGTATATAAAGAGACTGAATTTTAAGCAGTAGTTTACTTATATTAGTAAGATTTATAACTATATAGCATTTAACTTAAAAAACTTATAATAGTTTAAGCTATTTAAGCTGAAGTAGCAGATTAATTTTAACTTTATACTACTATTAAAAGAAGCTTAAGATTATATTAAATATATAGTAAGACCTCTTAGTTACTTTAATATCAGAGAGTTACTTAGTAATATAGATAATAATAATAACTTCAATCTAAAGGTTAATAATAATATTAATAACCTTATTAATAAAGATAGTAATAGTACTATAATAAGCATTAAATCAGTCAGCTAGTTTAAAGATATTAATAACAGTATTAACGCTAGCAAGCCTAAGTTGCTGCTGTTGCTAGTGCTAGCTGCTATACTTAATGCTATATTAATGCTAATGCTGCAGCTGAGGTATTAAGCAATCTATCACACTATAAAAGAAGGTTTTAATAACTTCTGTATTTAAGGTACTATAGAAAGTAACCTTCTACTAACACCTCTATTAACATAAGTGTCAAAAAAGCATAAACATATTATTAATAATATAAAAAGTGATGATATAGTGATCTTCTGCAGCCTATCTATACTTATATGATATATATAGATATTATATATATAGCTGGATAGCTCTACTTGAGAGCAATATAACGATATAATTTTTATTATCGTATAATGTAGTTGAAGCTGAAAATTGCATCGCGAAAAGTCATTAATTTGGTGGGTTAATATAGAAAAATGCCACTTTTGGTGATGTGGGTGGAAACCCCCTTTTTAGCGTGGAAACCCTGTTTTTTCGCCCCCTACGTGAGTAGGGGGTGTTTTGCGCTTGACGTGGCTGACTAACGCCCCCGGGTACAAAACATCTCCAGTTTCACTGCGATTTGAATTCCCCCAGAGGGGAGCCCCCAGAGGGAACTGCCACAAATCATTGGATAGAGGATACGAATTATCGCACCTTGGATGGAGTAGCGATGATTTGGAAGACGAACAGGAAGACGAACATGCACTCAAGCAATCATCATTTAGAACTTTGGAAGACACTACAACACCTCGGACACCACATGCAAGAATTGACTCATCAAAAACTTCGGTCGGGGCGCGGTACTAGCCAATGCGTCCGCGACTCATAGCCCGGCAATGACTGCCGGAGACGGGTACCGCAATCCGGAAGCAAGCCACCGGAAGGCTACTGCACGCGAGCCAGAATGGCGAGGTGGAAGACTGCCGGCTCAGGCACTCGTGAGTCGCAATGCCGATGCGGAACCGGGGCTGTCGAATCGTCGATGGCCTCATCTCCGAAAAACTTAGCGGAAGCCGGCACGCAGTATCCGTGAGAGTTACGGAATTGTTAATTGCGGCCACATGTCGGGCAGGGGACGGGGTTGCACTGGGGGCCGGCAAAGGACAGGCATCACCCCGCAGTGCTCTCAGCACATTGAAAGTCAAATATGCAATGACCGCTTCAACAACCGAGAAGTGAGCTTGCGTTGCCCGGCTGAGATATACGATATCAGCTCATCCGACCCGACGAACGACAAGAGTCTTACAAAAAACATCTCGTAGTTGATGTGTCTTGCTCATCTCAACGGCCCGCTCCGATCGCAGGAAAACTCTGCGCCAGTCCCACTGTAAGACGTAAGAAAAACTAGGGGGAGAATTTTTCATCCTTGGTCTGGGATGTGGATGGGATGGGATGGGTTCTGAAGGGAGGCAAAAGCGCGGCCGTAATCCTCGCTAGGAATCCGCCGCGCCCATCACCAGACGTGGGCACTGGGAGCGCCGCCCAGGACGAGGGCCAAGGAAGGAAAATTTCAACCGCAGGCTGGTGAGTCGGTCTGCTGCCGCTCTCTCGGTCTAGCGCGGTCCGACAATGATATGGTCGACTCAGGGCATCAAATGCGCCGTAGGGCTGACAATGACAGCCGGGCAGCGACAATGACAACGACCAAAGGACGGTAGCAACACCGCGGTGAAACGTAACAGCAGCCGGGGGACGCCGTATGGGGCCTGTAATAGACCGAGTCCAAGCCAGAACTTGGCAGAGGAACGACAAGCTCATCTCATCGACATGAATGCAGGACGATGTTGCACGATACCTGAAATGGAAAGGATGGTATCAGAGAAGGCGTTCGAGAAAAATTCTACCCGTCAGTGGCTAGGAAAAGGCCTGGAGATGCCGTGATTTTGCAGGAATTGAACGGCCATGATTGGTTTGGCGGAGAGAAAATTGGGAGCGGCTCTGGGAAATAGAGGCTCGGGCCAAGCTCGGTGGGAACCGGGTGGCGCGACGCGGCGGTCGATTTTGCATGAAGCTTCGAGCCGCAGGAGAGGCTCCAAAGGGCAAAGAGCAGCTAGACCAGCTGCGGCGTACATACGAATTTCAGTGCCGGTCGATCGGACCAACTGCGAGAGTGGTTGTTCTTGCAGCTGAATGGCATGTCATTGCCCGCCCCCCCATCGTCCAACAGCTCGAGCTCCACGGTCCATTTCCTGGTCGAGAGGATGGCCCCTGGTGAAAACGCCGCTGTTACCCGTGGCCGGCCGACTCCCGAGTCGCATTACTAGGGCGTGATGGACCGCGAGAACTCGCGTGCTCCATCGGCCAACCCCTAACGAGGAAAGCGATGGGGGTCTCGAGCGAGGCCATTGTTCCCACCTCTCGAGGTTTTTTGCCCACGGCCACCGTTACCGGTCGCGATGAGTCGACGCGGAGTGGAACCCGTTGAGTAAGAGAAGCCCGTATTATATTTAATCATGCCATGAGCGTCTGGTCGTAGCGGAACCTCTCTGTCCTCCCCCAGGTTTCCGTTTGCTCATGCGTCTGGTGGTTTCCGGAGAAGCGAATCAACAAGCTTCCCTCTTACCCCGATCTTGCTCACCTCTTTGCTCCTAGCTAGCCGCGGTCGACGAGACTGAGATTTGCATCTAGTCTGTGAACGTCCCGTGTAGCCACCGGCCGACCAAACACCATGTTCAGCTCCAAGGAGAAGACGCCCCAGTCCACCGAGGGCGAGGTCACCCCAAACAATGTCTCCAAGGACGACTTGGAGACGGGGGAGACCGGTCTTCACCGCACCCTTAACGCCCGTCATCTCCAGTTCATCGCCATCGGTATGTGACTGATCGCATCCCATCCGGGGTCATGAGCTCCCTCTAACTCGCCGTCACAGGTGGCACCATCGGCACCGGTCTCTTCCTCGGTAGTGGAAAGGCCATCGCTACTGCCGGCCCCGTCGGTTGCCTGATCGCCTTCATCTTCATCGGTAGCATCGTCTACTCCGTCATGACGGCTCTGTGTGAGATGGCGACCTTCATCCCCGTCCCCGGCGCCTTCACGTCGTATGCTTCCCGATTCATTGACCCCACCCTGGGTTTCGCCATGGGCTGGATGTACTGGTTCAGCTGGTCCATCACCTTCGCCCTCGAGTTGACCGCCGCTGGCGTCATCATTCAGTACTGGAACGACACCTTGAGCATCGCCATCTTCATCTCCATCTTCTGGGTTGTCTTCACCGCCCTCAACTTCATGCCCATCCGCATATTTGGTGAGGTTGAAATGTGGTTCGCGAGCATCAAGGTCGTCACCATTGTCGGATTCATCATCTTCGCCATTTGCATCAACGCTGGTGTTGGTCAGCAGGGCTACCTCGGCTTCAAGTACTGGGTCGACCCTGGTCCATTCAACGCGTCCATTGTCGATGGTTCCGTCGGCAAGTTTGTCGGCTTCTGGTCTGTCCTGATCACGGCCGGCTTCAGTTTCCAGGGATCCGAGCTGGTTGGTATCGGTGCTGGTGAGACCAAGGACCCCGAGAAGAGCGTGCCCAGTGCGGTCCGCTGGACTTTCTGGGGAATCTTCAGCCTCTTCGTCGCCACCATCTTCTTCGTGGGCATTCTTGTCCCCTCTGACAACCCGTCGCTGCTGCTCGACAGCCAGGATGCTTCCGCGTCCCCCCTGGTTATTGCTGCAAACTTGGCCGGCGTCAAGGTTCTCCCCGATATCATCAACGCCGTGCTCCTGACTGCTGTCCTCTCTGCTGCCAACTCCAACGTGTACTCTGGCTCCCGTATCCTGGTTTCGCTGGCCAACGAGAGGTGTGCTCCCCAGTGGATGACCTGGACCAACAAGTTTGGCACTCCGTACATGGCCGTTGCGACCACCTCTGCCGTTGGTCTGCTTGCGTACATGAACCTGTCTCAGAACGGTGGCGTTGTGTTTGACTGGCTTCTCAACATCACTGCCGTTGCTGGTTTCATCAGCTGGTCTTGCATCAACATCTGCCATATTCGTTTCATGGCCGCCTTCAAGGCGCAGAACATCCCCCGCAGCATCCTGCCGTATCGGGCACCCTTCCAACCTTGGCTGTCGTGGTATGGCCTGTTCTTTAACGTCATCATCATCCTGACCAACGGTTTCACTGTCTTCATGCAGTGGAGCACCAGCGACTTCTTCACTGCGTACATCAGCGTCCTCCTATTTCTTGTCTTGCTTGTCGGTCACAAGATCTTCAACCGCACAATGCCTCTGAAGGCACACGAGGCCGATGTGACGACTGGGACACTGCGTGCGCAATCTTAGTGGCAGGTGCGTGGAGATGAGAGCGGAGCACAAAAGTAATCTGTAGTATTAGTAGATATAGCTGTAATGATGATACCCATGAGTTCAAACGGAGTGTATAGTACGTGTGTGTAGTGTGTACGATATATGATACAGCGAAATAGCTGAACGTCGCATCGAGGAGGTCGTGGCAATAGCTAGATCCTCTTGCGTGTCCGACAACAGTCGACTCGACGACCTCAGGATATGACGGTGTACAGGCCAACAACACCTCCGAGACCAAGAGTAACACTGCGCCCCAGGTTATATAGACCCCATTGGTCGACCAAGTATTTGGCACCCTCCTCTTCCTCCTGGGTCAGGCCAACGGCCATAATGCCCATATCCCTTGTTTCTTCGGCCTTCTGGAATAGCTTCTTGTTGATGTTGCCCAAGAAGTATCTGGTCCACGGACCGATAGAGAAACACAGAGCAGCGGCGGTTGCGAATGCCTTGGCCTTGCTGGGGAGCTGTCGGAACGCGAAGGCTAGGTAGCAATAGCTCAAGATGCAAAGGAGGATCGGAGGTGGGAAGGCACGGCTGGTCCGCTTGTACATGTTGGTCCATTGTCGTAGCATGAGCGGGGTCGGGGACTCGAGGAGGCGGGGGATGACAAAGACCGAGAGACCCAGGTTGAGGCCGGCGACGGCCGAGTTGAGGAAGACGGTCGACGCCTGGAGGTTGCGCAGGCTCGGTGATTGGGAGGACATGGTCGGCTGCTATTCGGGGAATGGGGCGGAAATGGCTGTCGAGACAAGAGGCTGTCGTGGTAACGGGGCCGATATCTGGGCAGCTGATGGTGCTGTTTGCCGGAGAAGAAGGACAAGATTGAGGAGAGGAAAGAAGCTGACGAGAGAAGGCGACAAGGGTGCGAGGTCCGAGTTGAAGCGTGAAAGGTGGATGCTTGGAGCAGGAAGGTCCGGGGCCGCTACTGCGCTGCACCGTGACTTGCAGGAGCGGGACGCGGGACACAACGGGGCACCTGCTCAGTGGATCACGCCAGTGGGAGCGAACTTTCCCCACTGAAAGCCCGGGCTCCCTCTGGGAACCTAGAAGGAAGGCACGGCCGGGAGTATCCACGGACGCCTGCCTGCCACCTCTATTCTTACTTCCTCCCGTCAACATCCTTCTTCATGCCGCCGCTTGCCTCATCCTTCGAAAGGGACATGTAAAGCATTCATTCTTCCCAAGAAGCTACCATGGTACCTAAATTCCTTACATTAAGGTTGGACGACGATGATGTCGAGGCCGACTCAGCCAGTCCTTGAGGCGTGTGCACCTTTGGGTCTAACAGCTCTTGGTGTAGCTGCCTTTCACCTGCCTTATCTACGCAGTGCAATCATCACCAACCACATTTGCTCGGGCGCAAGGGAATGGGACTTAGCCTTGGCTTTTTGTAACCTTGCGTGAAATATGTCATCAAATGGTCTGATAACTGTGGACTCTGCAGATATGGACAAACACCACCCCCGTTCCAACAATCTTCTGCCCAGGGGTCGCGGTCTCTATTGGCGAATCCGATACCGTCCTTGATCTCGCCGGAGATGGCTCCGGGGGCCGGTCAACCCCGGAGCTTTGCACCCCGCAAACTGTGGGTAGACGGCCCATGTTGTTGGATAGAAAACGGCGAATGATCTGCGGCGGTTGCCCACCTTTAGACGGGTGAATTGTCCAACTTGGTCTTGAGATATGCTGAACAACTGCTGTTGGTCCGTCGACTTTCTTCATGCTCACTGTTGCAATACGTGTACATACAGCTGCGGGGCATGGGGTGCTACTTAACTGAGCAGCATGAGGAAAGGAACGCAAAGCCAGGCGAGATATTCATCAGTGGATCAAATGTATCTGTCCCATTGCTACCACGAGATACCCATTCATCTTCATCCTCAAAATCATCTCACACCTTTACACCAGTTTGGATTCGCCTGTCGCTGTCATAATGGGAATCCTAGAGCCAACCTTGACTCCCTTCGAGGGAAAGGTCATCACTGTCGCCGGTGCGAGCCGCGGCACCGGCTTGGCCACTGTAAAGTATCTTGTCCTCCGAGGGGCGACAGTTTCTATGTCAAGTTCCTCACCCAAAGGGATTGCAAAGGCGCATGCAGAGGTCCTACATGAGTGCCCTGGGAGCAACGACCGAATCATGGCAATGGCATGCGACATCACGATGTATGAAGAGGTTCAAGCGTGGATCGCGGCGACGATGGAGCGCTTCGGACGCATCGATGGCTGTGCCAATGTGTCTGGTAACTTTAGGACCACCATTTCGCCCAAGACGATTGACTGATGGTCGCTATAGGCAAAGAGCAGAGGAAGCTTTTCCCCCTCACCGAGCTTCCTATCGAGGACTACAAGGAGATCATGGATGTTAATGTGAACGGTCTCTTCTACCTGCTGCGAGAACAGATGAAGGTCATCGCCGAAGGTGGAAGCATCGTCAACGTGGGCAGTGTATGCAGCTCCTTCAGCTCACCATACTATGGAGCATACATCGCATCCAAACATGGTGCTGCCGGTTTGACCAAGGGAGCTGCATTTGAGGGTGCTGCGAGAGGTGTTCGTGTAAACTCTCTCAACCCGTAAGTTGGGCTCCTGTTTCCAATTTTTGGAAGTCTTTCATATCTCGTAAGACTTTCTTGGCTTACACGATTTCAGGGGCACAATCAACTCTGAAATGACAAGCACACCGTTCGAGCTACCTAACGGTGGTACCTTCACGCCATCTGCGCATACAGTTCCGCAATTGATCAAGAGAATGGCCGAGCCTGAGGAAATCGCCGCCTCCATTTGTTTTCTGCTTGGGGACGAGAGCAAATTTGTCACAAGATCTGAATGGAGGGTCGATGGTGGTTGGCTGGAGGGAAGCTTGACTGGATGAGAGATTATGTTGTTTAGTCATTGCAAAGAAAGAAGATCAATGACTTAAGTTTGAGGTGTACGACATTATAGCTTTAGAAATCAATCTACGGACGACTCTATGAGCTGACGACTTCGTATCGTGTCATGTTAGCCACGCACAATATGCACTTCGGATTCTATTCCAAAAGCATCCGGAATCGATCCAGCAAGAACTCACACTAACGTATTAACACGTGTATGTAGCTTTTGCTACGATGGCAATCCAAAGCAACGTTCATAATCTGCAGCTTACAGCAGGGTCGTACGAAATGGTGTAGATACCTGGGACGGTCACTCTCCCTGCATTAAACACTTCGTAATACAAACGACATCCAAACTGCTTTAACGTCTGCGCGTGAACTTAAAGGTACGCAGTACTCCATTCGAATCCTGTATTCATCATACCTCTCTTTCTTTGTTGATACCTCCTTACAACTTGCTATTCGAAACTAACAAAAGCTCACACCTATTCTTCGTGAAATATGTGTAACTACGGCTTATCACTGTGTAACAATATCCTGCAGAAGCGGTTTCATCCAGAGGAAGACTTTTACGTAGTGAAATCACAATACTGCGGCAAAGTGCGTCGAGAAGCGCCCGAGGTCGCAAAATGTTGCTCACGGGATTCCTCCTGTCAAGCTCGTCTTTATTACACGAACAAGCCACTACTGAGCCGAGACTCGTGATGAGATTGTAGAGTAAGGGTCAAGAGAGTCATCGATTGCCTGTGGATTCGACTGAAGGATGTTTATTAAGATAAGACGCTCCCAAACTCCGCTACAAACCTCATTGTCCACAAGTCACCGTGCCTTAACACCCGTAGCCATGTTGCGGCCATTGCTGATGCTTCTCGCCGGGGCTCTGCCCTTGACCCATGCATTCCATGAGCAAAGACTGCACCAGCCTGTTGCGCGATTCCCAAATCCCACCAGCCCGGCCAACCATTTCTTGAATACTACCACGCTTGTTCATCAACCAGTCCAGCCCACTTGCAGCGGTGACACGGGCGTCTGTACTTCGAGCATTGTCATTAGTTGGCATAACACTACAGTGGTAAGTCATGACGGCCAGTTCACAAGTCTAGAACTGACATGTTTCTAGACGAACGGCGAGCCCGTGACATTTTCACACACTCAACGTACTTCTCAATGGGGGTTGACAACCACAAGCCTTACGAAACCGGTCTCAACAACACATGGACTGACAATCTCGTCGACAAAAAGCTCAGCGTTCGCATCTTCAGGATGGCGGAATACTACGTCGGCGCGGCCATCTATGCAGAGGCCCTCGACAGTACCAAGGTCGACCACGACACATGTGCCACCTTTCAACTCGACGAGAACTACGTTGCTTGTCCCATCAACCACAGAGAAGAGCTCGCTCACATCCTCCAAAGTCACTAGAACCAATTTGACACCAAAGACGGCATTGACGACAGTCACTTCTTCATCGTCCTTGACGAAAGATCGAACTTTATCGTCGACGAAGGATCGGGCCTTGACTCCGTCAGTGCCAACAAACGGCACCTCGGCAATTACAGATCCTTTCCCCTCGTCTACCACTAAAGATCCAAGCCGCACACCCTCATCGACGGGTTCCATCACAACTACGCCATCGACCAGTCTCTCGTCAACTTTGTCCAGTGCAACTTCTTCGTCATCAACAGAGCCCGAAGTAATAATCACCACGCTCGCCAAGGAAGCCCTCAAACATCCATTCCCCGAAACGACGTCTTTCGCCCACAGGACCCCCTTCATCATCACTACCACATCGCCAGGAGGCGGCAACGATCCAACGATCGTCCCAGGTAAAGCTTTTTCCAGCCCAACTCAACTTGCACCTTTCCCACGCTGACTCTCCCAGTCATCTTTCCCTTCAAAGGGCCACCGATCATCTGCTTCGGCTGTTTTCCAGGCATCGAGTTTCCCCCGAAATTCAGACTCACAGTCAAGGTCCCCGAGTTCTGCATCAAAATCTTCTTCATCGAGATTGGCAACTGCGACAAGGATGGTGGCGATGAGAAGGATGAAAAGGATGACGAGAAGGATGATGACAAGAAGGACGAGAAGACAGAGACAGAAGAAAAAACCACGTCGACGTCAACCTCATCTTGCACGACGACCGTCACAGCAACTCGCCAAAGTGTCTTTTGCTCCGTCACAGTCACTGCCGTCACCAGTGGTAGGTTTCCAATCCCGCCTTTCCATACCTTAACTGCGTACTGGGCCAAATTAACGTGAAGTCATCCAGGAGGCAACGCCAGACGTGACGCGCAAGCTGCCGCCACGAAATGTGTCTCCAGCGCTTACACCACAGTCACCGGCTGCAGTGCAACACCGGCGGCAACGACTGTGACGAGCACGTCCACAGCAACCTACAGCTATCCGACCCCTCTACTATGCCGCCCCGAAACCTGCGGCGGCGGCGACGGATCTTCCTGCCCAAAGCCGCCAGACAGATCATCAGCGAGTTCACAGGAGCTCACACGTCGCACAGCGGATCTGGAGAAGCGCGGGAACACGGTGGACGGTGAATGGCCCGACCCGGAAGACTTCGAAGGAGACCGTAGCAAGTTCATGGTCGGCCAGATGGCAGAGATCAGAGACTGGGAGATGATTGGGAAACATCGCGGCCCTGCTGTCAACGGTCTTTACGAGCCTCAGTACGTCCAGCACGGCTCCTCAGCCATCGTCTCCCCACGGTTCGGCGGCATGACCACGTCCAAGTATGTTGTTTTCGGCAAGGACGTTGCGTCAATTGCGCTCGAGGGACTCTACGGATGCACGTCCATTATCGTCGTGTCGCAGCGCGGCGCGTTTGTGAACCACGTTTGGGAGACGGTGTTCGCGAAGGAAGAGGAGTGGAAGGCTATCGTGGAAGACGAGAACAGTGAGCTGTGGAGAGGGCTCCATTCAGTGGTTCATACGAGCCCCTGGCGCGCGGTGGTGGATTTTGCGAAGTACGGCTTGAAGAGTCTGGTTGGCAAGGAGCGCCTCGGGCCACCGGGCACTTTGTTTGGCGATGTGGCGACACGGGATGACGATGACAGCCCGGACAAGAAGAGCTCCGAAGACCTCAACACGCGCGCCTTCATTCTCACGCCCCGCGAGTCGCCGGAGCGAGTGAAGGAGTCTGAGGACGGTACTGAGTGGATATTTATCCCAGACGAGGTTGCCCTTCCTGACCCGATAAACGCAATGGCTGGCACGATCAAGTACGAGTCTCAGGTTGACTTCGTGAAAAGCATGGTCAGTTCCATCTACGGCGATATTGAGGTCGAGGTTATCACGTATTCACCGCCTCTGGGGACCATCCAGATGGAGATGGAGCGCCATGAAAAATTCGACGAGAGAGGCAATAAAGATGCGGAAGGGGAAGAGCTATCCAGGGAGATTGAAGAGTTTGGCAAGTACCAGCGTGAAACCTTTGGTCCCACGCCGCGGGGTAAGCTACTTCTTCAATACCAGCCCGCAGACGCAGAGGGCTGCAGAGATCAGGCGGCGTGGCGCCTGTGGATCGAGAACCGCGAGTTAGGGGACCGAAGCGACCAGTGGAAAGCGTCCGAAGACCAAACCTTCGTGGCTCCGAAGGATGAGGAGTCAAGTGACAGCGAGGGAGTTGGCAGTGGAAGTGACGATAGTCCTAACACACTCCGACCTAGGCAGAACAAGGTCAAGGCGTGTCCCGTCTACCAAGAAGAGCGGTGCGAAGTCTCTGACTGCGGCGACGCCTGCCCATCTATCACATGGAAAGACGTGGAGAAACCGACCTGGATGACCAAGCGCGGCATGCCGGTGGAGGGCGACTGGCCAGACCCGGCAGACTACCCCGAGGGCCGCCGGGACCGGTTCCTCATCAACGAGTTCCAGCTGATCACGACCTGGGACCCGAGCCCGAACAACCCTGACCTCGAGTTCTTTGGCGGGTACGATCCGGTCTGGGTCCGGCACGGCCAACCGGAGAACGTGGGAGTGGAGATGGCGGGCATGACGACGTCCAACCACGTCCGCTTCGAGTCGCAGGTCGCGGCCCTTACTCTCGGAGGTCTGTACGGCTGCACGGCGGTGGTCGTGGTATCCCAGCGCGGGGCGTGGGTGAGCCACATCTGGGAGAACCAAATCTACACCCCAAAAGAGTTCACGTTCCTGGTGAACGACATGCTACCTAAGGGAATCGCCGCCGGCGAGCCTGGAGAGGAGTGGATGAAGTACGGAATGAACACAATGGTGGAGAATCCGGACCGTACTCCTGAGGGCGTGATGTTCGGGGATGTCAAGAACAAAGGCGATAACACGAAAGACGACGTAAAGTCGACCCAGGACATCGGCACGCGTGCCTACATCATAGCTCCCCGCGTGCGAGCCGAGCGATTCCGGAACGGCCAACTCGTCCCCGAGTCTGAATTTTTGAACGACCTGGACCACAACGTGGGCCAAATACGGTACCCGAGCCAGGTGGGCAAACTCAAACAGATCGTACGAGAAAGCTTCGGCGACATCCCCGTGGAGACCCTCGACTACTCAGCCCAGGCGCTACCGAACAGCATAGTAGAGAAGTACGAGACGCTCCGGATGGAAAGGGTGCGGGCAGGGAGGCAGGAGACGCCGGACGAAGCGAGTGCGAGACGGAAGGAGTGCCGCGCATTCCAGGAGAATGTCGCGAGAACCTCTGTCCGCGGGAAGCTTCTGATCCAATACCACCCGGCCAAGACGTGCAACGACATGGCCAGCTGGAGGCTGTGGTGGGAGAACCGCGAGATCGGCAACAAATACGACAGCTGGGTTCCCGAGCCAAATCAGATCTTCCAGAGTAAGAATGCGCCGAGGCAGGTGTGTTCTATCCGTAAAGCTACGTCCGGGGCGTCGACAGCTACCAAAGCTGCTTCTTCACGGACGCAGAAGCCGACTGGATCTCTCGCTGCGACTCGCAGTGCCGCTTCCAACTCAACGCGGCCAGGTTTGACGGGAACGGGTTCTCCGCCTCGAGTCACGACAACTAGTGGTTTTAATGCAACAGTCACTCGCCGGCCCGGGTCTACGGGATCAGCTCCGACATCAAGGGCTCTGACTGGCACTACTACGAAAACCGTCAACTCAAAGACAACATCGCTGAACAACACCACGACTTTCGTCTACTCAAAAACCACTTCACCGACTAACACAACGACCTTCATCGACTCAAAGACAGCTTCACTGGCCAATAATACGACCTTGATCAACTCAAAGACAGCTTCACATTCGAAAAGGGCGAGCCAGTCATCCTCCAAAACGTCAAGCAGGAGTTCGAGATCGACGTCGGCCGCAGAATCCACACTGACTTTCACCATAACCTCGCCTTCGACATCACAAACCACGCACACTTCCACCACAACGTCGTCTTCGACATCACAGCCCAAGACATCAACTTCCCGCCCTCCGGCAACCACATCAACCAAGCCGAAAGAGGCCGAACCCTCGCAGGGCGTTGACATCTACTACGAGCTCGCCATACGGGTGAGACAAGGCGCGCAAACCCGGACCGGCAGATGGGTGATGATGGCCCGGGGCAGCACAGCCTCAGACCCCTGCACGGCGCCGCACATAGGAGAAGCAGAGCCCTTGGCCCCCCTCAAATCAAAGCCGTGGCCAAACAGCATCAGCTCCGTTGGCGACATCCACGGCCGGAAGAACTGTAAGTACGCCAGCGAGGACGGCGGCCCGGGCAAGTTTTCGTGCGACGGCGTCTCCAGCTTCGACTGCGTCACGCACGCGGGATATGATGCCGGCAAGGACGCGTCGACGAGCTTGCGGTGTGGAGAGCTGGGACCCAACCAGAAGAGCTATGACCCGAGGGTGACCTGCTGGTTCCCTGTCAAGTAAAGTCACAGGGTCCTGGATTCGTTGGACCGGTATGATGCTAGTGATTGAGAGGGGCGTGTTTCCGTAGGCCCTCGTAAGAAGGTAGGTCTTTCCGGTGTCACCTTTGCAGGATACCACGAGGTGCTTCGAATCACTGGTGCTGTTCTGGGATGTACATGTATTGGTAGTTGGGCACATCAGGCTCGCCAGGCCTGCAAACCTCCCTCAAAAAGTCCTCAAGATCCTTGTCCACAGGTTCAGGCGTCTGAACCACACCGGCCTCCCGAAGAAACCGTGTCTCATCCACGATTGTCAGAGAGTTGGGCAGAATGAAGTCCACCACCAGGTTCCTATAGTCGTCCGGCGTCTTATCCTCCCAGACGTTGTCCGTCCTCACGATATCCTCACGCAAGCCCACCAGACACGGATGCGACGCTGAAAGAAAGTCGTGAACCGTAACATAGGTATCGGACGCGTTGATGACAAGGGGCTGTGCCTTCTTAGGCCTGTCCGTGTCGCAACAACGAAGAAGCTCCATCTCATCGTCTTCATCGTCTCCTAACTACTCTAAGCCCGATAGTTCGTAAAGCTCCTTATTGGGCAGTCTGCCATAGACGCAGTCCTTGTCATCGGGATGGGCATGTCGCTCGTGTCGTTCGAGCCACTCCTCCTGCCACCGGCGCAAAACGTCAACGTGGACGGTGAAGATTGGGTGATTGGGTGAAGTTCGGCGGTGCCCGCAGGGCCTGAGGCAATAACGTAAGGCTTGCGTTCCTGGTCTCACAGAACGAGGACGGAGTCGGATAATGGTCCTTGGAGTCTCCATAGTATGTGCTGGCCTCTGTGGTCGAATGGGAGCCAGGCGAGAAGGCGGGTAATGAAGCGGGCGGAAGAGTGTTGGACATGATGAGCTATTCAGGGGTTTGACAGGTGTTTTTTAGCTGGTCATGGTGACTGAATTAGAGCGCAAAGAAGGGTTGCTGCGTTATGTTTAAGCGGCGAGAATTGAACTTGTGCGATGGCAATTCGGGACATATCGGACTTGGTTGTGATTTCTACCGTAAGCGCTCATAATCAAGCTCTTGGTCTCATTCTGAGCAGGAATATCGTCAATAACTTCTTGCAATTCATTCTTTAACGCCCGTGGTTTCCTTCGAAGCGATACCGCTCGGACTTGCGGTTGATGTCGTCTCAACGGCTAAAATTAATATGCTTCTGATCCGAGGACAATATTATGGTGCCGGATCCGGCAGACGCACATGGCGCGCCGGAGCGGGCCCCGGCCGCGTAGATGTGAGCAGCATCACGATACAACAGACCCCTGAATTGGAGCGAACTACATCAAAACAGTCCGTCTCCCCACCCTAACACGCATAGAAAGACTGAGATTGGAGCCAAATACTTGGTTTTGATTGATAGCTATCGAGGCCTTCCAACCCCTGCCGGTATCGCCCGGTCCACAGACACAAGCCTCTCCATTGAAACCGCTTCTCGCCAGGGGGCAACGCCAACACCCCATCTCTGAACTCCAGCCCGGCATCTCGTGAGGCTTTTCCCATAAGAGATGCCGCCTTCCTGCGCAGGGATTGGTAGACCGCCCGTAATTCTTGTTCCCATCATAACCTAATACATCCATCCCATTCAAAATAGCAACCCAAAGATTGCGAGTCCCGAGTTGATCGAGTCCTTCCATGTCCGTGTCCGTCGAGACGAATATTTTCAAAAGTTGGTTGGACGCGGCTCCTTGCGGCCGCGTCCAAACCAACGTGGCGCATGAAAACCACGCAGCAGACTCGCGACGACCACATAGATTCTGCGAGTCTTCCAAATCCGTGCGTTGCTTTGCGCAAGAATTGAAGAAAATGATACGCCATTCCGATCCCCCAATATAAAACAGTTCCTGTCCATACTAGCCTCGAGTCATCATGCTCAAGGAAGCCCATACGCAGTAGGGAGAGAAGTAGTAGCCCGGGTTTCCCAATCCAAATGAGAGATCATGTACCAACTGGGCCATCGAAGCTATGGCAGAACTTTTTGATGTACAAGACAAGCAAATATGCTCGCGTTTCCGTCGTTTTCCGGGTCGCTGCGTCAGCGTAAACGTAAAATGTGAGTGGCATCGTGGATGTGCCAACTCGAAAGAATGCTTCCTCGCGAGGAGAACGTGTCGTAACGTCATACAGGTGTACTTTTTCTTTTCCATGAGAGCGTCAGGGTATTTTGTCGTCGATTTCTTATACCATCCCCTTCTTTTTCGATAATCCTTTTCCAGGTTTTGTTTTTGGCCACTGTGATTTTCGTCCCATGTTCGTGCAGGCAGAGTTTGGCGATCCTCCATATCCAGTTCTTAACGGTGTCATTGTGATTCCGTCTTCGCGGTTGGACCCCTCTCCAATTGGCCTTTTGTTTATTCGCATGCAATGACGGATTTTTCAGCTCGGGCTCTCATGTGAGTGGCGTGAGTCTCGAGGCATCGGGCCATAAGATGAGTGACTGTAGTGAGTTAGAAACGGTCATCCGACTGACTGTGGTAACTTACCTGGCCACACAGCAGCTTTATCGAGCATGTAAGCTGTGACACGCAGGATTTTGGCTGCGTAACCTGTATGATCGTCCATCTGCATCCTAGCATCAACCCCCACAATACTACCCTGGACGACTTCCAAATTCATCTTCATCTCAGCCGAGGCCAACACCTCCTGGACCTTGCCTAACAGCTTGACATCTTCCTCTTCCAGAAGCATAATTGCTGGCACTTGGGATAGATCAACATCGTCCTGGCCCAAGATTCCCAGATATCGCCCGATGCGATCTTGCAGAGTCGCAACCCACTCGGCCAAAACCTGGGCGCAGTCAAAAGCGCACATTGCCGACTGAAGAGGCAGCTCGCGGCTGGAGAAATCGGCAAAGGTGACACCCAGCTTATCGGACATGGCGAGAGAGTCCGCGGCGTAAAATGCGGCCTTCCTCAGGTGCTTCTCCCTGCGTGATGTAGAACGGTTGGTGAGTTGCGGAGCGGCTTGGGTCGGGGGTGGGAACTTTGCCGAGGAGAATTCGGGGGATGAGGACTGCGTGGCTGGCGATTCGGCAAAGACCGAGCTGGAGACTGAGTTATCAGAAGGGTCTGTGCCATTCGATTCTGTGTTTGAAGCGGGCGAGTGCTCGGCGTGCTGAACGATCTCGCTACCTCGCGAGAGCTCCTCCGCCATAGCGTCCCAATCACGTTGCCAGAATTTCTCCTTTGATCGGGCCAAGTTTACAAAAAGACGAACGTAGGCCAAATCGAGCAACGGAATGGCGTCGGCAGATAGCGGGCCCAAGCCAAAGGGATTCGGTCGCTCCAAGCTGTGGTTCGGGTTGCTTGCCCATGCAGCCTGCCACGCCTTAAGAGCCGGCTCAATATGGCGATGCATTTTTTCCGTTTCCTCATTTTTCCAGACCTTATTGTGATGTCGTTGTCTGGTTTCCCATATGTAGTTGTGCAGCGCATTAATCAAAATCAGGCATCCGAACGTAGACGGCTTCAGGTCGCTGGTGGGCATGTCGTGGATAGTGACTCCTGGCCCAAATCCTTGCTGCGCATTGAAAGCCTTTTGCTTCTGTTGCTTTTCATTCGTCCTCAGCAACTCCCCCAAAGCCTCATGGAATGTCATCCGATTGTGGTTAGCCGCGCGAATGCCGCCCTTTGCCGCAAATGCAGTACTGCTCTCGGCGGAAAAGAACTCTTCATCGCATGGCAGGTCAAGGAGAATTTCCGAGTTGGTGAGTGCGGGCGTGTGGTTGTATGCTGCAACCAGGAGACTGGAAAGAATGAAGACGACGTAAAGGGTGCGCTTGCGCTCTTCCATGGTCTTCCACTGAATCCATTCGGCCTGCTCTTCAGTATCCGTTCGCATGCCGGGCCAGTTGGCATCATCACGCATATGGGTGTCATGAGTCTCGTTAGACTCGACGCGAATAGGACGGAGGAGGTCGGCAGCCTGAGCCAGGCTGACAAGGGCTGCACAATGGGTTGAAGCGATATCGCTGGCTGTCTTGTCGCCGCAGTTGTGGCCGTAGACGACGTTGAGAAGCATGGCTTGGACGAGCCAGACCGGGGTGTGGACTGAGGATTCCTGGCTGTGAGAGTTCGGCTCGGATGCTGGAGTTCTGCGTAAGTCTGCCTTTCTCACATCGGCTTTCCGCCTCTCCTCTAGATACAACTGGATCATTTTCTTGGCCATCTCAAACAGTTCCCGAGCTTGGACGTGGTCCATTTCGTACAAGGCGCCAATGGCAGACATGGAAAGGATGAGACACCCGCTCCCACCGACGCTGTTGGATCGGTTGGTAGCGGAGGGCGGCATCTCAAAATTCAAAGTGGGAATGTGCAAAAACGGCAGATGTGGGTGGAAGTAACGAAGATAAGCGCCAACATATCGTTGTAAGTCTTGAGTGCTAGGTAAATTCTTTACATGGTCAGGAACACTGTTGGCTGTGTTCTGAAATCCTGGCGACAACGGCGAGCTTGGGGTCGCAAATGAGTATCTCCGTCCACCAAAAGGAGCGCACTGCGAAAGGGCACCGACGATGGCACTCCGGGTAGTATCCGTGATGGTGGAGACAGGCGAGACGCCATGGTTTCCGCCATTGAGAGACGAGGGGGTCTCGGGTCCTGCATTGTTGAAGTTGAGCGCCTGGTTCAAGTTTTGGGTGTTGTTAAGACCCGAAACCATGGATGGACTCAAAGAGCTCAGAGAAAGGGGAGGCGTCGAAAAGTAGGCATCATTGAGTTTCTGGGTAGCCGGCTGGGGCGACACGGGGGCACCGTTCATGAGGTCGGGAAAGACGGAACCGTTCATGTCCAGGGCAAAAGGGTTCGGGACCTGAGGAGGACCCATTACGGCCGGCTGCCACATGGAGCTGGTGCCAGCCGGGGGGTGGTTGGAGCCATCCACCATGACATCGCTGATGCCACTCTGGCTGGTGGTGCTGATGGCGGACGGGCTGGATCCGTCTACGGCATTGTCGGCACCCTGAAACGACATCTGATGCTCAAAACCGGTCAACCAGTCGAAGCTGTCATCTAGTTGAGTAGACGACATGTCGCTGGTCAGGCCATGGAAGGGCGAAGCTTGATCCAAGGCCATGGACTGGGGCGAGTCGTTATAGTGGAGAGCATTAGGGTTGATGGTGGAGCCCGGGCCGAACAGCAACCCCTCGAAGTCGAAGTCCGGGTTGAACACAGCCATCGGGGGAGCGGTCCGCAAGCCGCTGAAGTCCATGTTATTGATACCATGCGTCTCCAGCTTTGGCAAACCGTGAGCCATGCCGCGCTGGCCCATGGCGGCTGACATGCCACCAAAGTCCATATTGTGCACGGGCAAGCCCACGAGGCTAGGGTGGCGGCTGTGTGCGCCAGGCGGCATGCCCCTCGCTACCTGGGCATTGGCGGCCGCAATCATTTGCATGGCATTTTGGTCGACATGGCTAATGGTGTTGGCTCTGGGACGCATGGAAGCCGCGGCGTTTGCAGCCGCAGCAGCGTTGGGACCAGCGACGCTGTTCTTGCGAGCGCGACTCGTTCCAGGCGCAACGCCGCTGGCGCTCTCACGGCGATTGCGGGGGCGCGAAGAAGGGGTGGTGGTCTGGTGCAGCTTCTGCTGGTGTCTCAGCAGCAGATCGCGACGAGCGAAGCATCTTGTGCATTCAGGGCACTCGAAAGGCTTCTCCTTGGTGTGGGAGCGCTCGTGGCGTTTCAGATGCTCCAATCGGGCGAAGGAGCGCTGACAAGTCGCGCACACATGAGGGCGGGGCTTATCGGTTTTGGGAGGAGGAAAATTGGCAGGCGTCTTCGTGTTCACGGTAATAGTAGAAGCTGCTGCTGTGTGGACCAAAAAGAATCATTGTCAGCTCAGTTTCAGCAGTGGCATTTCATTCCTCGGGAAAACAGAGGCGACGATGCAGTGGTGGTGGTGGTGGGATTGAATGGCGGGACACGCGGGTGGGAACAGGAGGGGCAGGTTTGGAGGGGTGTTGGTGGGCTGTGCTGTGCAGTGCAGATTCAATGCAATTGTGCAGGTGCGACTCATACCACTATCTTCGGTGGCCGGGGCAGCGCCGTTGGCAGCAGCCGCCGGAGGAGCAGCAGCACCGCCAGCAGTAGCTGCAGCGGCGGGAGAAGAGGAATTGGTCGTCATGTTTGTGTTCTTTTCGACCTTGATTTCCGTATCATTCATGGCCATCGCGGTTCCTTTTTTTCACCTATCGTTTCCGGTCGTTTTCGTCGTGAAGGAGGAATGGAGGGGTGGTTGGTTGGGAGGAGGAAGGTTGTTCCTTTTTTGGGTGGGCGCAGCAGCTCGGTGGGCGGTGGTCGGAAGAGTGCGCAAGAGAGGAGCGGCAAGCGAGAGTGCGAAGCCGAACCAGAGACTGACTGACGGAGGTGGAAGGAAGGCGAGGTCGAGGTTGAGGTTGAGGTTGGTGTGAGGTTGGTGAGGTGGGCAAGAGAGGTAGATAGGTAGATAGGTGGTGGGTGGTGGGGGGAGAGGCGGCGTTTAGTAGTGGCGGGAGGGAGAAAGAGGTAGAGACAAGAGGGAGAAGTTGTTGTCTGAAGCCGAAAGTCGCATGCTATTTCCAAGCACGAGCAAGGCAGTCGAGGAACAGCAAATCAAGTTCGGTCTGTGTTGGTCGCAGCCTTGAGGCTTTCGTCGAACAAACAATTCCCACCGGTCGAAGCAGTTGCTTGGAGAAACAAAAAAGAGAAAGGAAGGAGGGGAGCAAAAAGGTCGTGGTGGGAAGGGGGAGTTGAGGTACTTGTTAGGTAAAGTGCCGTCAGGTCGCGCAGCGCACCGCAGCCCAGCCCGGCGCATCTGGGAGTGGAAAGTGCGAGTGAGGTAGGTGTGAGTGTGTTTGTGTGTGTGTGTGTGTGCGAGCCAGCGAGCGAGCGAGTGAGTGAGTGGACCAGCCGGGACTGGACTGACTGACTGGGAAGGAAAGGATGGGGAGACGCTGCTGCTGCTGCTGCTGCTGCTACTGCTGCTACTGCTGGATTGACTGGACTGGGCCGGGATTGGACGTGGACGTGGACAGGGACTGCGACTGGGGGACATGGACTGACTGGGGCCAGGGCCTGGGGAGCCTGCGTCTGGCCGTCTGTCTGTCTGTCTCGTGTGGTCTGGTCTGGTCTGGTCTGCAGCAGCTAGGTAAGGTAGCTAAGGTACGTCCCTCCAGTTCTCCGCTGCTCCCCTGCTTGCCTGCCTTCTGGGTGGGCTGGCGGGCGAAAGTGAGAGAAAGAGGGCGACCGAAGGTGTACTTTGGTACGAATACCTACCTTAGATGCGTGTGTATGAGAGTGCCATAGTATGCGTTGTGTGCGTGAAGGTCGGGTCACAGGCGTGGGTGTGGGCGGGTACCTAGTTGGAGGTATCGTCTCCCGCCACGATTGGGATGAGGATGCGATGGGATGTGGGACGGGTACGTCGGGGCAAGGTATCGTGC
Organism: Colletotrichum horii; assembly: GCA_027406005.1. Lineage (NCBI taxonomy): Eukaryota > Fungi > Ascomycota > Sordariomycetes > Glomerellales > Glomerellaceae > Colletotrichum > Colletotrichum horii. Next base: position 437,191 of record JANVYB010000001.1, on the reverse strand, counting down.
TTTAGCAACGTAGGTATCGACAGGCGCATCTCATTTCGCAGTACGTAGGCAGGTAAAGGTAGGTAGGTACTGTGCAGAAGGGGCAGGGAAAGCACAAATCGCACTAGCACATTGCATCCGTCTGTACGCTACGCTACCTTGCCTTAGCAGGAAGCAGGGTCTGTCGGTCGGTCAGTGGGATGGCAGAGACCGGGAAAGATTCATGGGAAACACGCAGCGAGGCAGGAGGCAAGAGCAAAAAGGCAAGGTGACGGGAGGTGAGGCAAGGTGGGTCCTCCGTATGCCTTAGCTCGCCCCGGTCCACGTCCACTGGACCCAAGGTACCTACCTACCTGCCTTCACATATCTTACTATGTACACTTAGCCAGTCCACGTCCAGCTGGCCCCAGCAGGTCAGCGGTACCTGCCAGATGTACCCGATCACAGTGCGCAGCCGCCACCTGACTGGGAAGGCCATGTACCCGACCTTACCTGCCTCCAAGTGTCTCCTGCCTGCCTTCTTTCCCTCTGCTGTCTCCAGCTGCGCCTGCCTGCCTTCCTCTTAGTCGCATAAGGTACTCAAATAAGGCATCACTTCTTTGCCTTCCCTCTGTAATTTGTGTGAAAAGGAAAGTGTTTCCCCGACTCGCTGTTCGCTTCCTGCGTCGGTTGCTGCTTGCTCATTACGCCGCTGCGTGGGCTGTGTCGAAATTGAGGGGCCACTCGTCACGAGGCAGGCGAGACGAAACCTGGACCGGGCTTGGGACTGCAATAACTGGATGCTCGATGCATTCGTGCCTTGGATGGGAATCTGACAGGACAAGGCATGAGAGAGCCAGCGGCAGGATCAGACAGGCCATCAAAGCTAGGCAAGGCAGGCTGCGACGCCCATTGTAGTCACCCAGCATCGGCTCTTCGGACGTATCACGTACATACTACTACTATTGCTGGCACCCTACCAACGGATGCAAATTGATGTTCCAGTTGGCCAAAGTCACTTGACCTTGCATCTTTTCCCCTAGCCTGCTGCTAGCTCACACTCCCGCGTTCCATCTTGCCTGGAATCCCGTTACTTCGTTAGCTTTATTTCCCTCTGCTCTACCCTTCCCTGCCGACCTACCTGATGCCGTTCGTCGGTAGGTAGCTAAAGGTCAGGTAGGCATTGCTTCGTCTGCTATTGCTCTATCATTCCCGCATTCATGTTACAAGGCTAGAGGCCCGGGCAAGCTAGCTCCCAGAAGAGACTGGTCAGGGGGCACAGAGAACAAGGGGAGGCTGGTTGGGGAACCGTTGCACGCTGCAAACGACCCAGCACACTGCAAGATAATTGGGGCAGCGCGGAATAAGGCGGTTAAAGCCTGAAGCCTGAAGCTTGAAGCCTGAAAACTCCAGACTTCAGAGAGCCTCCGGAGAACAGCTCTGTGCTACGTAATCGGGTCAGATGCTTGTCCTGTGCGTGGAGAGGTCTGTTCTCTGTCTTGTTCCTGGGGTTGGCAACCTCTGAGAGCGATACCGATACTGACCGGGCCTCCTCACCAGCTCGAGGTCAGGGCTCCTATGTCCGTGCCGTAGCTTATCGTGTTGGTCGATGGCGAGATAGACGTGCGACAGCTGTATCGGGGGTCGGACGTCTCGGCACTGAGACGGACGGTATTCCGACGCGAAGGCCTCGACGAGCTTATTTGATTGATTCCAGCGGGCAGAGATGAAGCAGAACAAAAAGGAAATCATTTGGCCAAACAAACTTTGCCTGCTTGGCCGGCACGAAGCCGTTCCTATTGCATCTCAACCAGCCACCCCAGGCCTCTCACCCAGGACATCTGGGATCACCGCCCTTAGACTCACCTTGTCAGTTGGCCTGCACGCCGGTTTCCCCAGGCCGACACCAACACAAGTGGAAGAGCCCTGCCGTATTCACCGTTATCGGCGTTATCGTCATTTTCATGCTTGCCATATCACGCCCACTTTGAGTACAATGACTGGGATTCATAAGCATTCAGAGATAAACGCGAAGATGATGCCGCTACTTGGGACTCTGAGACGTCGTCTCTGCTATCCGCACGGAGCCCAAGGTATCTGTACCAGCCATGCTAGCACACGGCTCTGTAGAGTGGCCCGCGTCCAGTCGCATCACTCGACATGCCTGGCCTGTCGTTGGCTGGCTCCTCGGGAGGGTGGATTGGATGGAGCATCCCGTCTTGTGCTTCAAGGCCCGGGGTTGTTCCAGAAGTGAGCCAAGCCTTGCTCGGGCCCAGCGTCCGCTGTGAAATTGAGTTCCCGCTGGTGCTCAGCTGGGACATGATCCGAAGCAAAGACGGTGTATGAAGTGCTATGCCAGAGTGCCGCAGAAGCCAGAATATAGCATGCGAGGCGTTCGTGTTGCACAGCCAGCATGCTCTGAAGCTCCTTTGACTGCCATGCTGTCCTTGCGCCCTGGACCAGAGACAAGAACAGCAAGTGGTGTGGCATAGCACGGCGGATACTGTACCTTCAACGAACGTAGCACACCTTCTGGGCCCGGTCTGCTCGGCATAATACCACCCTTTTGTACAGATTTTGCAAAGAATCGTCTCTGCGGCTGTTGCAGCATGATAACGACGTATCTCTGATCTTCCAGCGCAATTGCTCGCAATTGCGAAACAGAAGCGAGCCGCGTGGGCCGTAATCGCTCTCTCGGCTTGACATGCTGACAATTGCGGCGAGCAGCTTTGGCCAATGGCAGACGGCCAATAATTCCGAAGCAGCAGATTGAAGACCGATAGCCGGAGGTAGAGACAGGGAGCTGCGGTAGGTAGTCTAGGACTCTTAGGGCTGGTCGAAGAAGAGAGGACGAGCGGCGCCGCAGCAAGAAGAAAAAAGAAACGGGCGATTTCAATGGCTGCAATTGGCACCTGTGAAAGACGCAGTACTTGGGTACTTGCAACCACCAGCGCCGATCAGGGTTCTCCGTCCCTAGCACGGCGCCTCGTGGGCAGCCGGGTTGGGCAGGTACCTCGTCCTATGCGGAGCCGGGCGGAAGTCGTTGTACCGCGGGCCATGGGGCTTCCATGCGGCGACGTCGTGAACGCAGATAGATGGATGAAGGCTCGGAACAAGGTGTCGCCATCGGGTCATCTGTGGCTGTTGGCGCTGAAGAAAGGATCATTGAAGTCGGCAGTGGGAGCGCTCAGCCCATCAAGGGAAGGGAACCAGGGCTGATGTCGAGGTCATCGGATGGTGACGTGATGCACTCGGGTACTCCTTCGTCTTCGTCTTCTTCTTGTCTGAAATCTCGGAAATTGTGAGCCTGACGAGCTGTGAAGACGTCGTTATGGATAAGCCATGGCAGGGTATGATTGAGGAGGCAAGGTGAGGTCAGTTCACAGCCAACTCCAGCCGTTCAGCGGGTAACGACTGTGAGGTGAAAGTGGACGGTATGCAGACTGCGAACGGGCTGCCCGTCGACGGGGTCGAGCCGAGGGCTGTCTGGCGTGTGGGACAGGGATTGAAGAGACTTGGAAGATCGTCTGGAATGAAGGTTGTTGGTCGACTGATGGGCTGGTTCGTCGGGGTGGTGTCGATATTGGATGCTCTGCGTCCTTGATGCTCGGATTGCTTGCGTCTGCTTATTGCTGGTCTGCAGCATGCGAACAGAAACGGGCGAGGTGCAGAACAACTGCAGCAGCGCGTCGGGTATCTAGAGGTCCAGCCGACGTCGAGGTCCACCGTGGAATTGTTTCGGCATGTGTGATTTGCTGAAGCAGCGGGCTGGACTCTTTATTTTTGATAATAACGCACGACAGGTCGTAGACGCGCGTGGTTCGTTCCGCTGGGCATGTCGGTGTCTCGATTGGATAAGGCCGGGCAATAAGAGGCGGCGGATAAGGTGTGAAGGGTTCAGGAGGACGGCTCGGCAAACATGCCATTTACCTTAGATGATACAGTAGCGGCAGAGGCAGAGGCACGAGAGACGGTAGACGCAAGAACCTGACGACATGGTCAGACGGGAAGCAGAGGGCAACATGCCGTAATCGGGCAGCATGGCACTGGAGTCGATCGATTTGCGAGAGAGCCCGCCGCTACTGCGCAGCCAGAGAGGGCAGGGGCGTTGTCGCGAGCTGCTTCCTGAATGGTTGACAGCATGTGCGGCGCCCTGCCTCTTGCACTCTAGCGCTGCTGCGGGAAGCTGCGAGCCTGCACCTCAAGAGCAAGAGCAACCACCCGACATGAGGTAGTGTAAAGCAAAGAAGGTGCACTTAAGTGCAACAGCTGCAGTTTTGGCCACCAAGCCAGAACATATGCAAGGCAGGTAAGGTAGGTAGATACCTAAGGTACCTTACGCCAGAAAGGGCACTTTCGTCATTTGGCGTGCCTGGTCTTCGAGAGTCCCGTCAGCCGCAGTTGCCAGTCGCAGTGGCAGTTGCAGCAACAGCAACAGCAAGAAGAGCAAGAGCAAGCAAGTGTCGTTGGACGGTACTCCCGTACCTTCCTCGGGCACGGTCTCACCCCACACCTCGCCAAGCACAGTGTGTAAAAGGTGAGCGTGGTTCTTTCCAGTGTCCCCTTCCCCAACTCGCACCTGCCTGCAGCTGGAGCCAGTGCTGGACCCCTGTTGCCTTGATTCCAGGGCACCAGGGCTGCCTCTCGTCTCGCCCATCTGTGCTCCAGACCGGGGTTTCCTCCTCCACACTGCACTGTCTGACTCCTATCGACCATCCCGACCTCAGTTCCTCGTCCGCACGCCGATGCAATGTCACCTTCACGCCGCTGACGGCCAAGGGCTATCTGCGGCCCACGACCCACGACCCACGGCGTTTCCCTCACACGGCCGCGATCCACTTCTCGCCGCCGGTCCCCTGTCGCTATCCCCATCCTCACCATCGTCGTCGCCACAGTTATTGCAACTGCAACAACCACCACCAGTTCTTCAATCAGCCAGCTGTCCAATTGAGGCCGCTCAATCGCATACCAGGGGCCATCCAGTGACAGACAGACAGCCAGGGGCCGGCGAGCAGCCCGCCAGAAGCAACCGACTATCCTTAGAGAGCACCATGTGTACTCTGGTACCGTCCAAGTTCCATTCCATCCTTCAGCTGTGCCAGCCCTCTGCACCAAGAAGAGACAATGCATCTGGCATGTCATCTCCAGATATCCGCATCATGCGGCGGAGTCTCAACTTGGCCACTCTGCCTTTCCATGGAGAAAGCATTCGATATTTCGCCGCATGGGCATCATGTTCCTCGCGTCTGGAGCAGCACGGGCACGGGCACAGGCACAGGTACAGGCACAGGCACTACCAAAGCTGCCGCCCTACCAGACCGAACCTTTCGCTACGAGACTGCCACACGGAGCGTTTACTTAGTACGTTGACTTCACTTCAACTTACCTCGTCCGCTTGGCGACGTAGCAGTCAACCGATCAGAAACCTACCAGATGACGAAACCTTCCGTAGGAAACGTCCCAGCCGGCTTCACCCACACCGGACTTCACCTCGCTTTCGTCTCTGCTTACGCCCCGATGATGGGGCTTTTATTTCCAGCCCTTCCTTCCCAACAGTGAGCGAACCTCGTTCGTCAACATCGATATCGGACGCTGCCCGTGGCTCATTATCGCCCAGAGCCCCTGTGACGGAGACACAGTCACCCCACGGCCTCAGTAAACGACCATGATCCGTCGGATCCTGTCACTTCTCAGCAACCGCCAACAGCGCTCTCGCCAATTCGCGTCACAATCGTATTATTCAACCCTTTCGCACACGGCGACGGTCTTGCCTCGCTATCAATGGGCAGACCAGGGGACGCGAGGCACCGATGCCACACTTATCTCCGCTAACCTGCAGATGCCCACATGTCGTCGCCGCCCGTTGTTGTGCGCCAATAGCACAGACGGACGCATCCCTATACACAGCGACGGGCATACAGAACCCCATGTCGTCTTAATCGACAAAAGAATAAGAGTCACACAGGAGCTAGGTTGCAGGCCCTGTCTTGGGCTCTGGCCATACCCGCGATCCAGATCCACCCCGTCCGCAACAAGCTGCGTCACAGCGTCAGATCTTCTCACCTGAGTGCTTGCTTACACAAGCCATCACCAACCCTTGTCAAGCTGCTAAATGGAGAGCAACACCGCTCTGCAAGTCACTGTTGCAGCCTACCACTCACGGGAAACGGATGCTTTTCGCAGCCTCCAAGCTTCCAGAAAATGCCCAATGTCACTGCCCGTTGCTAGCTAGAGTACATCTATGCTTGCGCATCTCAGTCTTGCCGGCAGGCCTCAAGTTAGATAATAACCATAAATAAGCATCGTCGGCGGTTTTTTCTGCATAAACCGGCGCAATACGTATGGCCAACCCGCCGGAGCAGGTTGCTGCTTGAATCGAGCGAGCAAAAGCTTCCGCGGGACGCGAGCTCGTCACAGGCTGCATACAGTTGTCGGCCGCTTGAAAGTTGAACATTGGCGCGGCGAGCCTCAGAGGCAAGATCAAAACCTCCGATCAGTACGCTATTAATAACGCCGCCAACGGCAGAGGGACAAGTCGAGACCCATACGGACCCGGCGATCTTATCCAGCCGCCTTGATCCCAGAGACGCAAGGAAAGGGCCATCGCAGGTACTGGCAGACAGTGGCAGTCTCCCGACTGTGGTGTACCTCGGGACAGTGTCTGTGTCTGCTTGCATTCTACTGTGCATTGGCGACATGGTCCGGGGGTCTGGCCTGCACACCTTCACACGCTGCTGTTACGTCGGTGGAGCTCGTTGAGGTTGCGGACCAGAATTGGACGACGGGAAAGCGCAATGATCCCTATCTGCAAGGCAATGGGTTGAGAGGCTTGGCCGTCCTCTTTTCCTTGCGCGCCAGCGAATCGCCCGGGTGGACTTTTGTGGCCCCTCTGGAACCCTCGCAATAACCTCCTGGTAACGATAGGTCGTGTCGGGAGGAAGCCCGTCAGTCTCCAGACCCGTTGCAGGGCTTGAGGGCTTGCTACGCGCGATTTCCGGAAGACCGTCCGTGGTACTTTGAAGTTGAGGTGCCCATGCCAGCCCAGCGCCAGACCTGTCCAAACTCTCTTCGGAGCTCGGTTACCTCGCCCACGTCTTCTGGTTTGCGAGATTGGAAGGCCTGCTGCTCTGCGTCGTCCAGCCCACAACGTTGAAACGAATCTTGCTGCCATCCCAGCAATAGAAACGGCTGGGCGTCCAGACACAGACGCCGGCGATGCCGCCAACATCTTGACAGCGCCCACGCTACACAAAGCTACCGCTTTTGCCCACAACGACGCCCGGACCGGTCAGGGCACCACAGCCAGCCTGGCGATATGGGGTATCAACGGCTTAACATGCCACCCCTGTTGCACACCCTCGTCTGCTGTCCTTGTGACCTCGTTCACCACTTGTCACCTCAGGGATTTGGTGTCGTCGAAACAATGGCTGCCCTAAATCCACGGACATTCTATCCCTTGGACAAGCCGTAAACTACTTGTGCCAGTGTACCAACTTAGACGCAGTCAAGCAAGACCACTGGAAGAAGTTCTTCTTGAGTCGATTCTGAGTCTGTTTCTGCCCCTGTGCCTTCTCCCCGAGGGTAAGAAACATACGGCTGTAGCACGGCTACGCGCACGCTGTTTTAGCCCTGCCGGTGGCGCCCTCTAGTTCGCCAGCGTTTTCACGGCATCGATCACGGGATACCGCTGCGGCCGTTCTATCTCAGACACCAAACTTCACCGAGCGACTGGGTCCAGGGCTCTTCACGAGAAGACGGTGAGCGACACCACGCTGTGGCCCATGATGGCGACGAGGGTAAAAATGCCTAATTGGTGTCTTTGCCAACCACGTCAAAGGTGGTGACTCGTCTCTCGTCTGTCAGGAACGGATCCCTTTAGTCCGAATGTTTGAAGCCAGATGCCACACTCGACAAACGTCGCATGGCGACCTAATTGCCAGCGTATCCCATCCACAATGCTCAATATTAAATTTTCAAACTGCATGCAAGGCGGTTAATCACCCGTTCTTGGTTCCTCGCACCTTCGCAGAGCTGCCATATATTCTCCAGCTAGCTCTCGACAACTCGACTGTGTCCGCCGATCTGGAGGCGCAACCGTCTGGCACTTTTCCGCAGTGAAGTGGAAGGTCCCGACGGAAGACAAGCACCAACATCTCAGCACGTACCACGCACCATCTGCGACCGTGTGGGGATGGATCATGGTGCTGTGTTGAAGGTCGGTGGAACGACTACAAGGATTTGCGGCGTGGTCATTGTATGTACCTCAGCCTCGACAAATCCTGGCAGCTTGTCTGCGGAGCTTCCGCTGGACAGGGCGAGAAAGCTTGCCCAGCAGCGTGTTTTCATGCGTTTCTTGGTGTTCCGAGCTCTGAAGCTTGTCCATTCCGTGGTGTTTTGCTGCATCTCGGACGCTAGACAAGAGATTGATTTTATAACCAACCGCGAGGCGCATCGACAACTTTCCACACGCTCCTCGCGACCTGGGTGACAACGGTTTGCTTGCCAGACCTGAGCTTGTTCCCGGTAGCGGAGAATAGGCACTGCAGGAGAGGTCTAGTTCCCCCCGGCATCAGACAGCGTATCGAATCAGCCGTCTGTACGACATAGCTTCGTTGCTCGGCACAGCAGAGCTTCTACAGACAGCGGCACAGTTCTCCAACTTTTCCCCAAATTACTCTAATCGAGCGATGGCGGACTTTATCCTAGCCGCAGGCCGGAGATGTAACTGTTTTCTGCGACCGTACCCCAGCGGCAAAAGCACGCTTCCCCTGGATGCTGCTTACAATACTGTTAGCAACTCTTATTTGGCTCGGCTGCAGAGGTCCACCATGGACCTTTGACTGAGGTTGGAGGAATACAAGAAGTGTCTCCATTCACTTCTAGACTCCGACCAATACCGCGACGAAAGAGAGAACTGCATCTGGTCCGCCGAGATCCATATGCCACCGCGTCAACTGCAGCGCTGCAGACGCTGGAACGGGAGCTTTCATCTTATTCGTCTGGCTTTGAGCCCTTTGCCGATCCACTCTGATCTCGGGTTGCGCCTGTCACTGCTACGCACCTACTGCGTAGAATCAGGGACATTGTTGAGGCTGTGCAGGAGGACATCCGTCCATCCACCCATCGCCATCGGATGGCCAGTCGGCTTTTCCCTGGTCGAGCGACTGACGGGATGGAAACTGCCTTTTTGCAGCTTCGTCCGTTTGGGTTGCCTTTTCTTCCCAATATTCCCGACCTATCACGTCAACATTGACGGGTTGCCTCGAGAGTTGACGGTGTCGAGCGCCAGTGACAAATCGGCAACGAGAGCCAGCGTTCCTGGACCACGTCTGGCTGCCCACCATCCCCCTCCACGTTTCTCGAACCCTGCATGGCCAACTAGAGCCACCCACACCTTGACCCCAAATCCGCTCACACTTCAGAGATGGATGGGTGGCATGGGAGTCGCAGTCCTCAAGATTATCCAAGCTTGCCCATTGGCTCCCTTCAAAGACCAAGGCTCACACGGTACGGCAAGTATCAACGATGTGAAATGGTTCTCCAACCGAGCTAGCAGCCAGCCATCCCAGCCCCGGACACAAGTCCCCAACTCCTACCCCAAATCGAACAGACCAGCAACTCATTCCAACGCCATCGAGTTGAAAGGAACAGGAGGGCGTCTTGGCTCCTTCAAATGTAGCCGGCCGTCATCCCCGAAAGTGCGCACCTGACACCCCTGGCATGAACCCCGGGCGGGAGGCATCCCTGTCTACCCCGGACTTTTCTGTCTGTTCTCAGACCAGCCACGACTGGCAAGCATCTTCGGGAATTGGGGAAAGCAATCTCGGCCTCGTTCTTACTTGCCGATCAGTCCCTTCCTTTCAATTGTTGCTCCAGTCATTCAGGCCAATTGGGCTGATGGAATGGAATTGCAGAATGGGTGCTACTCCTCGGAATGGAGCTGGAATAGGATACAAGCTCCTGGTCTCGTTCCTCGGCAGTCATCCGCCGTATGGTCTGGGAGCTCGCTGACTTGGAGAAGCTCGGCCATAGCTCCTGTCGGCACCGCCTGCATGCATACCTCATGCTGCTTATTCCCAAAAACATCTGCTTGTAACTCGCATCGTGTTTCGTGACGGTGACGTCGTCCCGTCGGGGTTCGCCCTTGGTTGGTCTATCAGACATGTTCTCAATTATGGCCGCCGGGGTCGCAGTTTTGTTTCGCCTCTGGTTTGTCAGGGCTTATCCATCTAATCATGAAATCGTCTAATGACAGGCGACGGAAACCGAACCATACGTTTCGTCACAGCTTACAGCTGCCTTCCCGGTTCGACACGCCAAGGTCGACTCAGAAAGCAACCAGTCGGACTCGACCAGGTCCGTAACGACGACGAAGCCCACGTAGTCACACCTACGCCAAGTCCGACTACCGCAGCACCATTGTCTACTGCGGGTGGTTGGAATTAGAAATCCGAGCCATGGACCCGCCCGACAAGCGGTTGCCGGCGGTCGTCCCAACGGACCAGAGCTGATCAAAGTGCCGATTCTTCCGCTTGTCCCCAGGCAAACCCCAACCGCCGAGCGCTCTGGCCTCCGTACCCGTCGCAATGGGGTCCGGTTTCCTCAACACCGCGTTGGAGCCAACAACAGCTGCAAATATGACGATGCTTTGTGGACGAGCCGACGTTGGGCAGCGGGAAGTGGGAATGGGTTGTCTGAAGGGGCAGAACGTTGGTGCTTATCCGATGGGAGCAATCGGCTTGGCCCATCGTCACGGCTGCCACACACACCATACACACATTTCGAATGCTCCCACACTTACCGGCAGGTTGGTCTCATCGTAGGCGTCATTCAGGAAGAGGCAGTCTAGGAAAATGCTCCCATCCTGCGTCACCACGCGCAATGAGGCAACTCACTTCAGTTCGGTACTACCTTCGTCATCATTAACATTGTCCACCATACACAGATCGTCTGCAAATTCTTCAACTCGCATCGCGTTGAGATGCACTCGCCACATTGCTCGGCTAAAACAGCGTAGCTCTGGACAATCTCTGGACAATCACCGTTCGCCACAGCCATTATCATTGGCTCTCTTGCCCTGACAGCGCGCTTTCTGGAACAAGAAGCACGCTGTGGCTTCATTGTGCCTCTAGTTTTCCGGCCCACACACCCACACCCACATACAAAGGATGCCGGTCCAAGGCCATCGTTCTATGCCACGGATAATTGTTCTTCGCCGCTGCTAGCATCCGCGCTAAGCCAACGGCGCCCATGACACGCAGGTGAAGGAGGACCAACTGTCTCTGGCAATGGCTGAACCAGGTCTGGCGCAATTGGGCGACCGCCACGGGGCCATGTCCGCCATGTTTGCTAAATAACTACGAATATCATTGGTGGCCAGCGACGCTGCGGATTGCCGTTCCTGGACTCGACCGCCTGGCAACATCCGCTCTACCACGCCACGTTGAGTCATGATGGGCGGGCGGTCTTTGTTCGGGCACAGCTCTTTGCGTGTTGAAGCGCAATTCTTCAGGGACGGAGAATATCCCGCAGGCTGACTACCGCCGCACCGGCAACATGAAGATCGCCGTGGTCTTCATTATCGGGAAAATGAAAGCAACAAGCTTTTGGCTTCCAGACGCCCGGTTGTTGATCTCAACGGCCTCCAATTCTTGTTTCCGGGGTGATTGCTTGGGCCCGCCTCCGAGCACCGGCTTGCCTCCGTCGTGGCCCGATCCTCATAGAAGTCAGGAAGAGTTGGACAAGTTGATGAGTACGGTGGTACGCTACCGGTGGGAGGGCACGCCGGTGGTGATGGCGCCCCGTAGCTTTGCTCACCGGCCGTGCCTCGGGATGTTGATCGGCGCCGATCCTGCGGCGGGTTTCTTGGAACGCTCTCGGCACCAGGGCTTTAGCTCGGTTGAAATGTGCAACCTCGTATGCAGTCATAGCAGTTTGTGGCATGGTAAGACTGTGGCGCGGGCGAAGCGAGTACCAGGGTCCTCGTCTCGATCTTGCATCTCGGTTCTGTTGATCTTCGGAGGTTATCGGTAGTTGGGGTTCGACAAAATCTTGGATTGGCCTGGCCATCCGCTGATCGCTGTTGTGACGGTTTGTCAGCTCATCGACGTCCTTGATCGTCTTCATGGGAACACGAAGACAGTGAATCGTCAAGCCGGGCCAATTCAGAGCCAACGTAACAGAATGGTGAATCAAGCGAGGCATATCTTAGATGCTCTGGTTCTCATTACTGCCATACATACAACGGCACAGCATCGCCACTTGCGGATGTTCGACTCTCACGCTCTCGGGGTGAGTATTGCTGACACTCATAACTACGTAGGGACAGCTACACAGCGGATTACAGCTACGTCACGGACTACAGATTGCAGGGGAATTAAGAGGATATGCTTTTGAAAAGGTTCAATTATTCCAGCATATTCTATCTGTATGACTTGTTTATGGGGTATGCAGTCAGCTCGACGCAGATGCCCTTTGCCATATAGGCGGACGTACCGGCGATTAAACAATTCATCACCACATACAATGACACAGTTGAGATTCAACCAATCGACTAGGTTCAATCATGGCATAGTACTGAGTGACTTGATACTAAGTTGAGTGCTGTGCTAAACTTCTCAATCTCAAAAAGGGCCGTGATTCCTCTCGTAGGGTTCGGTCTAAATAGGACGAGGACCGTTGACGGGCACAGAGCCTGAAGTACCTTGGCCCGTCGCATCAGCGCCCCCAGTGCCACCCGCAAACCATCCGCCGTATCCTTCAGTCATTTTTGAGTAATCTCGGATGATTTTGACGTTCAAAGCGATGTCTGGGTCGTTTGCTCCAGGTCTGGGTTAAAACAGAAAGTACTTCTGATATCTCTGATATCCTAGTGAATGTCTATTACAAAGTGGAGGCTGTGAACCTGCTACCTATATGCCCTCCCGTAGATATCCCGTTGAATACTTAACAAACAAAACTCCGTACACCAGTCCGAATCACAGATACAGCATGAATCACCGCCTCATTGTCCCTTTCTCGTGTGAATCCTCTCATGCCGCCGACAGTCATTCAGCCTCGCGAACGCCTTGCCACAGTGCGAACACGCGTACGGCCTCTCCCCAAAGTGACTCCTCTCGTGGCCCTTGAGGTTGATGTTGCGCGTGAAGCTCTTGTGACAGATTGTGCACTGGAACTTGGCCGTCTCGACGCGCCGGCTCATCTGCTGGAACTGGGACGGCCCCTCGGTTTCCTCGGGGTGGTAGTTCCGCACGTGCCGCTGCCGGTCCTTGTTGGTGGAGAAGCCGAAGGGCGCGAAGCCGCAGTCCTGGATGAGGCACGGGTACGGCCGGTCGTGGCGGTTTTGGTGGGACTCGCGGTCCTTCTTGTTGCTGAAGCCGTGGTAGAAGAACTTGCAGAGGGTGCGGGAGCATTTGAAGAGGTTGGGGCCGTAGTAGTCCTCCATCGTGTCGTCGTTTTGCGTCTTGCGGTCCGGCTTGAAGTCCTTTTCGATGAGGGCGCGGTGGGATTTGAGGGCGTCTTCGAGGCGGGCGATGCCAACCTTGTTCCGCTCTTCCGCGGAGCCGTTTTGGTGGGTGTAGATGTGGTTCCAGAGCCGGAGGAGGAGGGAGTAGAAGGGGAGGTTTTGGAAGGTATCGATGTGCGTGCGGGGGAGGTCTGAGGGGGCGTCGGGCTCGGGAAGTGGTTTGAGGTCGTTGTCGTGGGAGGATATGAACTTTTCGAGGGCTTTGTGGAAGGAAGTCGTCGTGTTGGGGACTTGGGCGTCGTTGGAGTTGAAGACTGGGCGGCAGTTTTCAACGACGCTGATGACGTGTTTGTACCATTGAGACATTGCGTAGTCTTGGAAGGAGAAGTAGCCGTGGAGAATGTGGTCCTTTCGTTCGGTCTCCTTGTAGTCGTTGGCGACAAAGCAGCGGAGGGAGAGGTACCGGAGGCAGAGGGTCGCGAGGTCGCATTGGACTGTCTTTGCGTCAAAGTGAGGTGTGTCGGCGAGGTATCTGAAATGTTGTTAGCGTCCTGCCAGAATTGTCATGATGCGGCAACTTACTCCTTTGCCGTGGAATGGATGAGGCGGATGTTGTCCCCTGGCAAGATCTGCACTAGAGAACCCAAGAGATCGGTGACGCCTGTGCGGAGCATGTGGAGGTCAAAGTCAACTACCTCCTCGGCAGGGTTGAAGCAGAGGATTGCCTGGATTTCGTGCAGTTTTAGGGGTCGGTGGGCGCAGATGAGCCAGCCCAGAAGTTGCTTCGCTCGGTCCCATTCTTCTTTCTCTTCAAGACGAGACTTCAATGTTCCTAGTAATTCGGCGTACCTGGAATCATATCAGACACATGAATCGGACATGGACATTGCGTCTGTGTGTCCCTAAAAGGAATGTTCGGCAAAAAGGAGGACATACATATCCTTGATGCCCTTTGGAAGCATCCCTGGCTTCACCTTATTGAGAAGACTTGCTTTGGTGTGCTGTTCGAGGATGTATTTCATGGCGAGGTGCGCGTATAGAAAGAGGCCTGTATGGCTCGTCAGTCGTCATCCTTCCATTGTCTGTTCCAAACGTACCTTCACTCATCGTTGAGATCTTGTCTTCGATCTCTTGCTGATCCCGTTCAGACAGGTTGAACTTGTCCCCCTCTGCCGAAGTCAACTTCGTCCTCACATATCTTCGGATGTCCTCCATATTCTCCTTGGCATTCAGCTCAACCTCCCCTGAGCTTGGCGATAGGCCGTTCTTGTCCATATACCGACGGACTTCTTTGCTCGACTTGCTCATAAACATCACCCGCAGCTGTCCCTGATTCAAGTCATCGCAAAAGTTCACCGCCTTTGTGAAGAAGTTTATGGCCTGGGTGATCTCTGTGTTGGCCTTGCACTCGTCCAGCCCGTCAATGACGACGTACTGGCGCAGGTTGTTCTCGAAGAAGACCTCGATCAGAGACTGTGCTACATCGGGGTTCGTAAGCGTGGAGCCGCCCGATGTCGTGATTTTGTCCTCGCAGAGAGGAAGAATGGCCAGGTTGTTGTTCGTGATGTTCTGCCCGGGGAACGCGTTGTCGTCGGGTACCTCCGCCGATGATGCAAGCTGGTTGAGGATCCCTCGCAAGATTCCGAGGTAGTTGTCACTTTCAGAGTCGCCCTCCTGGCAGTAAAAGTAACAGACTTGGGCTTCGGAGGGCACGTCGCGGCCCTCCTTGGTGAGCTTTTCGAGGTGGTCCACGACATGAGACGAGAGAATGGTCTTGCCCAGGCCTCGAGTGCCATGGACCCAGATCGTCGACTCTTCGGGGATATCTTCTCGCATCCAGTTGGAGACTTCGTCGTGTTGGCGCCAGAGCCACTTGCCGTTGTCCGGGCAGTCGCGACGAATTCTCTGGAATGACTCGTGGAGGGTCTCGAGCTTCGTCGTGCTTGCGATCCAGCCTTTGATTTTCTCCTTTTGCTTGATTTTACGATCTTTTTCCTCCTTTCTGAAACCCCTCTGTAAATCCTGGTAGCCCCCCTCGTAAAGTAGGAACTCGGTTTTGCGGCTACGATTCGTGTTAATCCTCCCTGGGTCGTCAAAGCCTGAGTCCATGCGCCGAAGGGATGATCCGTGGTCGTCTATGTACTTGGCGTGGAGCTTGAGTGTCGAGGATAGGTGATCGAAGGTTGGCTCGAGGTCTTTCCAGGTTGCTCTGTGAAGCTTTGCCCATACTGTTGACCAAAAAGGTTAGATATGTAGTGTAGCACTAAGTTGGGGGATTGGCGGGTAGCATACGTTGGCTGCGGAGAGAGAAGAGTCTGTAAGCTGCTGAATGGAATTTGAGGACGTCTTCGTATATGTACACCAGGCACTTGATGTCGTCTCGCGATTCCCGAAAAACATGCATATAATCGTCGAAGGGCAGGATACTAAGACCGAGCCGGTGATAGACGTCGAGGATGTTGTCAAAGGCCCTTTCATTGAGGCTGGTTGTCTAAGGACATCGTATTAGGTTCCTACGCGACCAATTGACAGTAGTGGAGGGGCACGATGGATAGGACGAACCTTGAAGAAGAACCTCATAGGGCCCCAAATGCATGCCATGACACTGTCCAATGGTTGAAAATCCAGCTTCTCCAGTACAGTTTGCAGATCGGCCATCCCGTCAAGAAACCTCTGTAACCGCTTCATGTTCATCAGGTTCTTCGTGGCTTGTTGCTGGGTCTGCAGGTGATTGAGATCCCCACAAACGAGTTCCTTGGTGCTTTTCTCGAACTCCTCGGCATCTTTGGTGTTGAGAATTGCCTTAAAATTTTTGGCAGCTTCTACCAGGGAGTCGGCCTCCGCTCCGAAGCGGAGGGGGCCGGGCCCGGGGCCGTTGGACATGACTGTTTCGCCGGCGGGATTCCGGGGGTGTTTGCTGACTCGGGGCCCGTGGATTACACCCGATGGCGCCGCTGTGGGTTCAATATTCTCGGTTGAGTTCACCAGCCAACACAACAAAGAGCTAGCTGGAAGACATTGCAGAATTCAAGAAGGAAAGTGATGAAAGAAGGAAACTAGACGAGACTGGGCTGGAAAGAAAGGGTCCTGAGGAACCCGCAAACCCGCACAACGGGACCATCCGAGCAGTCGACATCATTGAGGCTGATGCGTTTCTCGAAAAGAGAGAGAGAGGCAGCCAGTCAGGCGGTATCCCGAAAAATGTTACCCCGTCTGAGCGACCCCTGTCACCTCAACGTCGAGGACACGAGGTGGCCCATTGGTGTTGATGATGTCGCTGGCCCGCCTGAGAGACAGGGGTAGAGAAAAGACACAGCAATCGGCAGGGGTGGCATGAGGCGCTAGGCAGCCGAACAGCACTGCCACCGCGAGCTTCGCTCTCCATCTTTCCACGTATTCTCTTCGCTGATGATGTCTTGCGGTCCACACAAGCCACTTCTCTGGCATTGCGTAGAGAGGAACCCGCACAACCCTGGATGGGGCTGCGGTCTGGAGGCTGGAGACTGGCGAAAGGGCTGCATTATGCTTCCCCCATGTCGAGAAGTCACAAGCAGCAGCATGGCAGTTGGGGACGCGCAGACGCGCGGGCTGCTCCGGCCACCTCGCGACCCCTCCCCCGCCGGACGCCTTATGAAGCCTTATGAGGGGCATTTGAGGAGATCTCTTTGGGGATTGGAGATGCGTGAGGGGTGATATCCCACCCCTTTCTGCAGTGTACTTTTCTGAGGCTGTCAGGCAGTTTTGTGTCTTGGATTCCTTAGTGACAGCCGAGTCAATGGACAGGGGTCTTGTCTCTGTGTCTGCCTCTATGTATCTCTTCATCTTGTCTCTCATCGGTACTCACCGTGCCCAGATAGGACAACTGGCTTATGAATCCTCGGAGAAGGATAGATGAAAGCATCACGAGGGCAAAGCTATACGTCATCTTCCCCAACATGATCGGAGCCCTCTCCGAGCATTCCAAGAGAAACAAGCATCGGCAAGTGGGAACAGACCCCTCGTCATTGAGGCTCTTGATTCCCCGGTCGGGGGACACCGAGAGGCCACCGCTGGCACTGCGTCTGCGGCATACTGCGTAGTACGCAGTAGGAGAGCTCTCCTAAGGTGCTGTGGCGGAGCCCCTAGGAGGTCCCGACGGTGAGAGCAGGCAGACAGGGGTAGAGATGTGGACGTGGTCCCGCTGCGGCTCCTCGGGGAGGCAGTGCAAACAGTGGACGGACGCACACAAACAACCCGAAGCACACGCAGCACAGCACAGGACACACACACGTTGACTTGCTGCTGCTGCTCCAGGGCTGGGAAAGTGGAAAAAACATCAGCCCCCCCCCCCTGGGATACCTCAGTGAAGACTGCGAGTGCCGGTGTCCCTTACGCCAGTACGGAGCCCTGCGGACCACCATGCGTACCGTTGGTTCGTGGTTCGCACGAGCCCGAAGCCCGCTAATGCCCGCTGGGCTGTCCCCCCCATCCCTTCATCCCTTCCCATGCATAACGTTAGGTTCCTGTTCCTGGCGGACGGGACGGCGGGGGAGGCGTTAGGGGACGGGGGCAGGAACAGCTCAGCGTTCTTCGGAGTGCACGATGCACGACGCAAACCATCGTCCGCACTGCGCCTCACGAGACCGTTGAGGACGCGCCAGAAATGCACAGCAAACAGCCGCCTTCGATGCCTCACGTCACCGGCCATCATGTGCTCAAAAGTGGTTCGCCCGGCCTCTTATTCAGGCCGCGAGCCTGATTGACTGAGTCTGAATTGGAATTCCCCCAATCATCTGGTTATGGTCTCTTCGGCACTGGTTGCGAGGACTTTTACGAAATCATGAACACCACCACCCACCACCACCACCACCACGCGGGGCAGGCATTCCCGTCAACATCAACGTCGAGCCCGTCAACCAACATGTCTCTCAAGCGTCTTCTCAACGACGTAGATGACGACAGTCACAGCCAATACCCCGACCCGTCGTTCATATCCCCTCACGGCTCCATTTCGGGGTCTTCGTACCAGAGCGCCGACGACTACACGGGAAACTACCCTCGCCAGACCCAGTTCCAGGGCATGGGGATGGGCATGGATTACACACACGAAACCCCCGTCCTCGAGGATTACTCCTCTATGACCGATGTCTTCAACGGCATTTTGTCCAATGGCCCTAACCCCGGTTACGAAAACACACCTTTCGATCCCGCCGATCAACTAGGAAATCTGAATCTGAATCTAGGAACTCTGGACTTCGAGCTGGAAGAATGGGCCCACCAAAACATGACGATGCCTTCTCCTGGCGCATCGTACGTATCCCAGCCGTCGCCGTCAGGTTCAGGGTCATCAGCGGACTCTATGCTCGCCACTCATTCCCCTTCTATGGACCCCGAGTCCATCGTCACTGGCTCGGATTCATGTTCATCGGCTGGGGATGAAGACCTTGACAAAGTCTGCTACGGGATGGTATGCTAACCATTTCATACTTCCATCCCACCTAATCTCCTTTTCACTCCGTCTCGTGATAAGGATGTCAGCTCACAACCATAGCTCTACAACGTCGATGTCAAGTTGATAGGTGACATGGGGGTCATCGACTCAAAGCTACTTGCCGCCCACCAAGCAGCAGTGAACTCAGGAAAGACACAGTACCAACGCTTCGCCCTGTCAGACTCACAAGAACATGTCCTCCTCGCCTTCAGAGACAAGGAAAACACCGAGTTCGGCTACCTGCGCACCGCCCCCGGCAAGACTCTCCAACCGCTGCTGGCCCGAACCGACGTCGAGTTCGAACCCATCGCGCCGACCGTCACCCTACGAGAAACCATTGGCCGCGCCAAGAAGCCCGTTGAAGCGATGGTTAAGGTCGACATTAACATCTACGGACCCAGGAGAGCCGCGCAGGAGGTTGGTGATAAGTTGTCAGAGGGGAAGCTCTGGTTGCAGAAGCCAACGCATCCGAGGAAGGACGTGGATTACGACAACCCACACGTGCTTCGGCTTGACGGGGTTGAGGCTACGACCGATGATGTCGTGAGGCCGGTAAATAGCGGCGGACCGGCCAAGAGGCAGCCAAAGGAAGACAATTTGAGAAAGATGATGATGGAAGTTTACCAATCTCTTGACAAGCACAGGGACCTCGACAAGGTGGATGGTGGCGAGGGACTCAACAGTCAACTTCTGATGTGAGTACAACACTCAACGAGACTCGGCGATCTTCACTAACCTGCGCTAGGCATCAGAAAGAGGCACTCGGGTTCATGTTGCAGAGGGAGTCTGGTGAGATTGATGAGGACTACCGCCTTTGGCAGCCGGTCAAGGTTGACGGAAGTGATTGGTACATTCGCATCCCTCTCACCCACTGCATGCATTGAGCTAACAGATTCAGGTACCGCCATAAGATCACTAACGTCAAGCATCGAACCAGGCCGGAAGAGCGAGGCGGAGGTATTTTGGCCGACGAAATGGGCATGGGCAAGTCCCTGTCTATCCTTTCTCTCATTGTCAATACTCTTCAGGCGGGCCGTGAGTGGGCAGAGCAGGAGAACAGTAACGACGACAAGCTCAAGGACATCAGCTACTCTGGTTCGACATTGGTGGTCGTTTCATCTGCTCGTAAGTGAACTTACGCATGCGAGCTCACACGAATGCTGACATTTGCAGTCCTCATTTACAACTGGACCAACGAGATAGACAAGTAAGTCGATGCATCAAGACGTCGTAGGGCAAGACTGACAAGCAACAGACACGTCAAAGGCAACCTAAAAACCATCAAGTACCACGGACCCGGCCGCGAGAAAGACATTGACAACATCAAAAACTCCCAAATCGTTGTCACAACCTACAACACCCTCTCGGCAGAGTTCGACAAGAAGTCCTCGCTACTTCACAAGATTGGCTGGTACCGCGTCGTTCTCGACGAGGCCCACATCATCCGCCGCCCCGCGACGACATTCTACCAAGCCTGCCGAGATCTGCACGCCAATTCCCGTTGGTGCCTCACCGGAACGCCCATCCAGAACAAGCTCTCGGACATTGGCGCCCTCTTCGCCTTCATCCGCGCCAAGCCATTTGACGAGCCCGCCAAGTTCCGCCGATACATCGAGCTGCCATTCGAGCAGAGTGAGGGGAACACGGAAAAGGTCAAGGGGCGGTTGATCACGCTCCTTGAATCCCTCTGCCTGCGCCGGACGAAAGAGCTCCTACACCTCCCCGGTCTCCAGGAAGTCACCAAGGTGTTGGAGTTCACCCCGGAGGAGCGCGACCAGTACGACAACACGAAGAAGATCCTGATGCGGACGATCAAGCAAAAGGTCGGCGAGGTGGAGAAGAGCTCCAAGTTT
Organism: Colletotrichum horii; assembly: GCA_027406005.1. Taxonomy (NCBI): domain Eukaryota; kingdom Fungi; phylum Ascomycota; class Sordariomycetes; order Glomerellales; family Glomerellaceae; genus Colletotrichum; species Colletotrichum horii. Next base: position 416,445 of record JANVYB010000001.1, on the reverse strand, counting down.
GGGCTGTTCCAGGCGAATCTCCAGATGCGGATCCTGTGCAACCACGGAACGTACCAGAAGCCCTTTTCCTGGCACCGTCGGGCGTACCGCCTCGACGAACGGGAGGCCGTCGTCAGCGCGCTGGGCCAGAATGCGGAGATCACTTGCGACGGTTGCCACCAGCCCATGCCGATTTTGGGATCCAGCAGGCTGCGGAACGAGTTCGAGGAGCAGTGCGCGCACGTCTTCTGCTCCGAGTGCCTCGATCAGTCTAATTATTCTGCCGGCGCGGCGAGCCCGCAAGCGAGGCACTGCCCTGTGTGTGAGAACTGGATGAGGTCTGCCAGGGCGCAGCGTGTGCTGCCTTCTGGTGTTCCGGTTGTGAGGGTTGATGGACCTGGGGGCTCAGGAGACGTGGAGATGGTCGATGCACCGGCTCAGATCCCTTCTTCCAAGAGGGATGACGAGGTTTACTTCAACGCGACTGGGCACTCTACGAAGATGAATGCTTTGATTGAGGATGTTAAAGTCGACCTGAATGAGACCAAGAGGTAAGTGATGAGGTGTCTGAGATCGTCTCGCTGGCATATTCACTGACGTATTTCAGCATCATCTTCTCATGCTGGACGAGGACTCTGCACCTGGTAGCTCAACACCTCGAAAAGGCAAAAGTGCCCTACCTCCGGATCGACGGCGACTGCTCCCTTCGTCAGAGACAGGGTATGCTTGACGATTTCGCACATAATGATGAGAACAGGGTTCTCATAATGACAACCGGCACTGGTGCTTTCGGGTATGTCTTCAGTCCTATGTTTCAAAGGCACTTCTGACACGATGTTCCCCAGCCTAAATCTCACCTGCGCGAATCGCGTCTTCATCGTCGAGCTGCAGTGGAACCCGAGCGTCGAGAATCAGGCGATTGCCCGCGCCATCCGTCTCGGCCAGGGCCAGATGGTGAATGTCACCAGATATGTGATCAAGGACACTGTCGAGGTGGTATGTATCTTCCTCGCCGAAGCCCTAAGCCAACATGTGCTAATCAATCGCTGCAGGAAATGAGTTCTCAGCAGAGCGTGAAGAAGAAACTGGCCGCCATCGGGTTCGATGAGGATTGCGAACAAATGGACGAGTCAATTGACTAGATGTGGATGATGGTTGGTGGGGCGTTTGGTTCGGGCGGTTATTGTCCTCTGTTACAAACGGCAGCGCGCTCATGCGACGCTGTGAAGCTATCTTGTGTGTTTTGATGATTTCGACGAGTTTATGAGTTGATCTTAGACTCTTTTGATAATACCCTGATACAATTGAGTTGTTTCTCTTCTCCCCTCTCAACATCTTGTTCCACGAGTCGCTCGTGGTGCCTCAAGTCTTTGATTCTGAAATACCCCACGCACTGCGATTTCTTCTAGATGACTGGCAAAACAAAGCGAAATCCAATTGCTATTGCCCAACTCCAACCGCATAAGTCCCTTGTCGAGGGTCGCAGCGGCTGCCTGAATATCCGCCCTGTTCTGCCATTCGTGCATGCTAGCCTGGTTGCCTTCCTGCAGGCAGACTCAGCCACATGTGCCTCGGCCAGGCGTCCCCCTTGGGGAAATACCACATAAGTGCAGGGCAGATTCAACGGCGCACTCGGCGGCTCTCTGGTTACAGTTATGAATTTCTTCTGGGCGTTTTACAGATCGCGCCTCAATTCAGTCGAGTTTAGGTGATACTCCAGGTCAGGGTACTCTAGTCTGGTCCCGATACCACTCTCAACCGTCATCTCACGTTGTCAATCATGAGCACTACCACTACCACTGAAACCAGTCTCGCTCATAGGACGAAGAGTCGCCGACGTCGTCTGTCAGTGATGCAGTCCGACGATGAGGACCTTCCAGCTTGGACAAAGGTTCGTGGGGATGATCCGGACTTCGATACAGGCTGCGCCAAATGCAGTCTCATGTTTTCGCAAGACGGCCTGAGGACACTCAATTCCCCAACCGGGTTTCGTCATTTCAACTTCTCTGAGATTGTTCGCGCCATCAATGACGGACCAGGCTGTCCGTCGTGCTTCTTGATCGCCCGGTCTATCGAGGAGAAAATGGGTGCGAAATGGCCAGGCGACACGCCGTTGATCTTTCGAAATAGGCAAGCCGTGGGTAAGGCTGGAGGCATGGGTAGCCCGCCCTTCCACATTTTGGAGGGTTTCTTCACGACAGACGTAGACAAGGTCGTGATACGTATTTTCCCCTACGCCAAACCAGGTAGGAATGTCATTATTTATTCTGGAATTCTGTCGTGTTATGTACTGACAGGTTTCGAAGACGATCCCATGGCAAGACTAATCCCTCGCCGGACTTTGAAGAGGGACGTCAAGACGCAGAAGGTCCTCAGCAAGGCCAAACGGCACTACCAAGAATGCAAAACGAAACATGTAGCATGCAACTTCGCTCGCGACACCGTCCTTCCCTCTCGCGTCCTCGACGTGGGCACTGTAGCCAATCCGTCTCTGCGATTGTTCATCAACGATGCAGAACAAGATGGAGAATACCTCGCGTTGAGCTATTGCTGGGGTGGTGACCAGAAGGTACTTTTGCGCAGGCGGACCCTGACAGAAATGTCTACGCAGGACGGCATACAAGAGGAGACCCTGCAGCAATCGGTTAGGGACGCGGTCAAGGTAACGAGGATGCTCGGATTCAGGTATCTCTGGGTGGACGCTTTCTGCATTATTCAGGACTGTGACAGGGATAAGGAGAAAGAGGTTGGGAGAATGGCGACGATTTACAAGAATGCCGCCATTACCATCGCGGCGGGGACGGCTCAGAGGGCTAAGGATGGGTTCTTGAAGCAGACGGCGGCGTATCTTCCCGACGAGCGGGTAGTTGTGGAGGACGCGAAGGAAAAAGGGACGGTGTATCTTCGATCGCGGCTCCATGTGCCGAAGCATACGTTGGATGAGCGTGGATGGGTGCTTCAAGAGTTCCTGCTCTCGTCGAGGTTGCTGATCTTTTCGGAGTACGAGCTGCTCTGGCAATGTAAAGAGCTTGAGTTGCAGAGCGTCGTCGGGGGGGATGAGGCGTTGGAGTATTTGCAGCCGCTGGAGGGCTTGCCGTGGACTAGCTTCAAGGAGGACAGCGCTGGGCTCTATGGCCATGATGACGAGGAGAAGCTGCATTTGTGGAAAACTGTTGTCGAGCAGTATACTCGGCGCTTGTTGACGAATCCGGATGACAGGCTGGACGCCTTGCGAGGTATCACGAGGGAGCTCGAGGTCTTGTGGGACGACAGTAACTACTTTGGGCTGTGGGAGAAGTGGTTTGTTGAGCTGCTTGCTTGGTATAAGCCCAAGGGCGCAGGGACGAAAGAGGAGGAATTACGGAGGTCAGATCGGGCACCGAGCTGGTCTTGGGCATCGCTGAGTCGGCAAGTGATGTACACCGAGAGGTTCATAAAGAAGGATGCGAAGGTCAAGGGATGGGACACGCTTGGGACGAGGAGCCCAAGGCATGTCATACTTCACTGTCGCATGCTCAATGCGGATGACGTTGGTCGGGATGAAATCGACGAGGACGGTGATTTCATATCCGGCGGATGTGACGAATTCCCTGATTTGCACAATAATGCTTTTAGGGACGAGGTAGAAGAGAGAGAAACACAAGTTTTGTTTCTAGGGGTGATGATGAGGAATCGCAAGGAGTTGGGCATTGGCCTCGTGGTCATTCACGTTGGGAATGGCTTTTACCAACGAGTTGGACTGGCCCAATTCGAGGATATCATTGCTTGGGACGGAGCGGGGTACCAAGAGATAAAATTGAAGTAGGACTGTAGTGTAGGGCTGAGAATATGGAACCTCGTTGAACGGCGCTCCAAGTTGCTCTTGAGATGCGTGGAAAGCCCAGCGTCTCGGCCGTATCGTCCGCGTGCACCGATTCGGTTCCGTACACGACGGCCATTCGCCGGTGCCCGAGGCGGAGGCAGCCGGCCAGCCAGTTGCCGGTGGGAGGACAACAGCTGCGCCTGGCTTATTTTTAGAGCCAACGGTAGTTGCATGGCCAACATGCAGAATCATGGAAAACAGGGGCTTGGAAGACATGACAAGGCTTGGTTAAGATCATTGTCACGATGTATCGTTGTCACCAATGAACATTGCATTGCCCTTTCTTCAGCAACCTACTCAGGGGCGAGGTGTATGCATTTAAGAGATGTTGGTGGATGCATACATAAGGTAGATATGCATGATGCGATGTGCCGATGCAGCATAACAATACAGACTCGCGCAACGGCATCAACGCCTTAAGACAGAGAGACATGACTTGGACTGGAACAAAGCTAGTCAATTTGCAGTTCGATGTCGCGACGTTTCAACTTGTGTAAGAATCATCGGCAAGCCTCAGGGCCGTTGGAGGTGGTGAGTGGAATGCCGCTGGGAATTAGCCAAGCGCCTCATGCGCCACTCCCGCCCGAGCCAGGAACTCGAAGGAAGATTGGATGAGTTTTGAGATGCACGTCTGGCATCTGGGTGGCATTGGCACAGGCACAGGTCATCAAGTGCCGTGAGTCGACGCGAGGGAAAAAAAGCAAACAAGATGGGATGACAGATGCACAACGCAGCGTGAAGTACGACAACACGAGAGTGAGTAAGAGCGAGTCAATGCAACAGCGGCTCAGCAGCGTCTGTTCCCCTGCGTCAGTGGTCAGTGGTTGCATTCACCGCCTTGGCTGATCTTCCAGCACAAGTGGAGCGGCTCCAGCGCGCCCCCCAGTGTGAGCTGGGCGACTTTTCAGCCCTCGTCAAGCCCCGGAAAACAAACTTGGTTCTCCAGTGTTCCTTCCTGGGTTCCATTGTGTACGAAGGGTGGTGCTCCAGCAGTGTCTGCAGCGGAGGCCTGGAATCGCTTCACGTGATCCCCGCACGCTCCCCCCCTGAGCCGGGGACCTCCTTAATTTCGTGACGTGCTAAGTAATACGACGGCCGTCATTGTTTTCCCCTTCCCCTTCCCCTTCCATCTTCATTCACCACTCTCCACCTTCACTCGGACTCCCGAATTCCTTCGTGTGTTTAATACCCGGCCTTGTCCCACTCGTTGTCGACACCTCTTTTGGCACCTCCTTCCCTTTGCCAGTCATTCTTTTTGGTCCTCGACAACAAACCCAACTATTCCACACTCTTTATTATTTGTTTTAGTCACAGCCAAACAGTCCCCGACCAACCACAGCATCTCCCAGCCTTAATAAACAGCCCCTGGGATTTCTCTTGCTGCCTATCCATCCGTCTTACGATACCTCCCGACCGACACGAGAGCGATTATTCCTTCCCAGTTACACACGCATAATCCCACATCATCAAAATGAAGGCCTCCGTTTCCGCCGTCGCCATCAGCGCCCTCGCGGCCACCGCTGCCGCCGAGAACTACCTTGGCTTCAACTCTGGTGCCACCAAGGCCGACCGCTCTGCCAAGTTCAAGGCCGACTTCGAGGCCGAGTTCAAGACCGCCCAGAACCTCGAGGGTGCCCCCGGCGACTTCAACGCCGTCCGTCTCTACACCAACATCCAGGCCTACTCCACCGAGGACCCCATCGAGGCCTTCGAGGCTGCCATCAACACCAACACCAAGATCCTCCTCGGTCTCTGGACCTCCGGCACCGACAACATCGACAAGGAGATCAACGCCCTCAAGACCGCCGTCACCAAGTACGGCACCAAGCTGACCGACCTCATCATCGGTGCCTCCATCGGCTCTGAGGACCTGTACCGCAACTCCGTCACCGGTGTCAAGAACAAGTCTGGTGTCGGTGCCGACCCCAAGACCATCGTCGGCTTCATCAACGACTTCAAGACCGCCTTCAAGGACACCCCTCTGTCCAAGGTCTCCATCGGCCACGTCGACACCTGGGACGTCTGGGGAAACGCCACCAACAAGCCCGTCCTCGACGCCATTGACTGGGTCGGTGTCGATGAGTACCCCTACTACGAGAACAACAAGGGCAACGACATCAAGAACGCCGGCAAGCTCTTCGACAAGGCCTACAAGGCCACCATCGCCACCGCCGCTGGCAAGCCCGTCTGGGTTACCGAGACCGGCTGGCCCGTCACTGGCGAGACCTGGGACGAGGCTGTCCCCTCTGCCGAGAACGCCAAGACCTACTGGGACGAGATCGGCTGCCGTCAGCTCTTCGGCAAGACCCCTACCTTCTGGTACAACCTCCGCGACTCCAACCCCGACAACACCATGAAGTTCGCCATCACCAAGGACCTGTCCACCAAGCCCCTCTTCAACCTCACCTGCCCTACCACCTTCGACACCCCCACCGAGACCACCACCGGCACTGCCTCCTCCACCGCTACCGTTAAGCCCAGCAACGGCACTTCTGGCTCTGGCTCTGGCTCTTCTGGATCCGGCGGTAACACCACCGTTTCCACCGCCTCTCCCAGCGGCACCGCCAGCTCCGGCTCTGGCTCTGGCTCCGGCTCTGGCAGCGGTTCCGGCTCCGGCTCTTCCACCACCACTGGCGCTGGCAGCTCCGCTTCCACCGTCGGCTCCGGTGCCACCGCCGTCAAGGTCTTCTCCACCGGCGCCCTGGCCGTCATCGCCGGCGCCATTGCCTTCCTCTACTAAGTATGGGGAGCAGCAGCCATTTTCGGTGTAAAAAGTTTGAGCAGCACATGAGGGAATAGCAGCGTGTATTTTGATTCACACACTGGACATGTGTGCATTCTGGTATCATAATCGTGGATAGACTGCGGATAGACTGAAGGAAATGTGATTAATCATTCAAACCATCATCAAAGACATGCCACATGCCTCGCAACCAGTGACTTGTGTGTGTAAGCTGACGGCGGCCCGTACGACATTGTCTCACACCGAACAGCCCGTGTAGCATGTTGAACCACCACAGCCTGGTGTGTCTAAGCTCCTGCTGACTCGGTGAGCGCCGTCGACTCAGAGAGAGACAGACCCAGATCCGCGTCCCCATTGGGCGACAGGAATCCCCCAGAGTCGGAAATGAGGTGTGCTGATCTCCCCCCACTCCCAGGGCCCAAGGTCGAGTCCGGTCCAAGTTCTGGACCACTGGCCGCGGCCCGTCCATTTCGTATTGGCCCTCTTTCCTCCAAGAGTGCTGCAAGGAAACAGGGAACACGGGCAAGACACGCCCACAAAACCGGGCGCAGGTGGTGCCCTACTGTTTTTTTTCCTGTCGACTCTTCAAGGAGGCTGAGCTAATTATAGAAGGGTGTTGGTAGATCATTGGATTGCCAATGGATTTTTTGCTCGTGTTGGCGCGCCTCACCACCGACGCCGGCGCGGACAACATTGACCTCTTGGTGCGTCATTGTTTGAATTGAGTCAAACTACTGTCTTTTCGACCCCAATTAACCTGTTGCAAAAAAGCCGTGCACTCTGCGCCTATCTCTCCATCTCACACCCCCTCCACCACACTGCCGCTGGCCCACTTTTTGATTATTTTATTGCTGCTAACATAATTTGATTATTTTTTATACAGTAAAACCTAACTTTTTCTAAATATTTAATATTTTCTAAAAACATATGCTTATATAAGCAATATTTTGATCTACTGCAATGCATTTTTCAGGCTAAGTAGCTACCTCTAGATTTTTCCCTATCTATCTGCCCTCTTCTCTAACTTATCCTCACTACTACTACTACCTTCTCTTTTACTTACTTTATTATTGCTGCTATTGCTAGCGAAGCTATTATAAGATAGATTTTGATAAATAAGCTAAATTTAATATTCTTTTTGCTAACTTTGTAATAGTATAAGATTATATTAAGATTGATAAGTGTTAACTGCTTCTTTTAAGCAACCTATATATTAAATATAATAAGAATGCTAAAGAGTTACTTAATAACCTTATTAACTTCAATAAGAATGCATTAAATATAAAGATTGCCTATATATCTACCTTTAAGCTACTTTTACTTAGTTTTACTACTAATATCTACTTGCAGTAAGACTTATAAGTGAAGTTAAGATAACTTAAACTAGTCCTTTCTGCCTCTCTGTTGATATTAAAGCTATATATACCTCTTTTTTTTCTTTTAACTCTTCTCTATATATTAGCAGCAAAGCTTTTGCTATATAGTAGCTTTATATTACTAATTTCTTTATTATATAGAGCTGTTGCAATATCTTTATAAAGAAGCATATTATATATTAGTATTACTACTGCCCTCTCTTTAAATTTAAGCAGCAAAAAACTAAGAGTAAAGGCATATGCAGCTGAGGGATATGTAAGGCTTTTATCTGTCTGTTTCAAGCTAAGATTACTTAGCAGTATGCTAATAATATATTAATATAGTATCTCTCTATTAAAGTTATTACTACTATTAACTTTTATAACTATAATATTACTCACTTTAATTAAGTATATATATCTGCTGCATTAAAGTAGTTTGCTGCTTTATAGATTTCTTCAAGCTATAAGCCTTTTAAGGTTTACTGCATATTTAGAAGCCTTAACAGCTGCTATAAAGTTATTAAGAAGGCTCTTTTTTCAGCTAGAGGTTGCTAGCTAACTTAGTAAGCAGTATATAACACTAAGGCTAAGTAGTTCTATAAAAACCTTAATCTGCATATAGTTAGCAGAAATTTCTATAAAAATATTTAAATTGATAAAGTATAAGCTTTTTGCCACTATGCTAGCTATTTTTTATATTAATATATTAATATTTAATAATACTGCAGTAATAGAAAAGATAGTAACAGTTTTATTTAAGCTTAATAAAAGTTTATTAATCTTTTAGCGTAATATAATCACTTTGCTATAATAGATGCTACTTATAAAACTAACTAACTTAATTAGCAGTTATATATTATTATAGTATATAATATAATAAGCATTTAGCTACTTATTATCTACTTTGTTACTGCTAAAGCTAATAAAGATATTATTACTACTTACTTATACTAAGTTAAACTATAATGTTAATAATGCAGTTATAAGTAGTATCTATATTACTTCCTTACTGACAACTCTGCTGTTAAGCAACATACTGTCTGCAAGGCTTTCCTTAGGCTGGAGGCTAGTGAAACCTAAGTTACCTATCTACTTTGCTGCATTCACTATAAGAAAACCTTTAATTGAAACCTTAAGGGCTTTAAATGCTAAAAAGCTTAAAAGGCTCTACTTAGCACCTTGAAATTCTATTAAACTGAGCATAAGTGTATAGAAGCTATTAAAAAAGCAATTGCTAGAGCGCTTAAGTTAAAGCAAAATTATATATAAAAGAACTAGTTATTAACTTATTGCTAGTAAGCTAATTATGCTTATAACTACTCTGCTTTACTGCTATAGACTATATTAACTAATGCTTTTAAGTTATAGCACTCTTCTCTTAAGTATAACTATAAGGCTTTAATAGGCTGTTTTTTGCTGTATAGTATTATTAAGTATATTAACTATATATTATTGCATTATTTCAACTATATTAGGCTATATTATGCTAGCTTCTGCAGAAAAATGCTGCTTAAGGTTATATTAATGCTTAGCTTCTACTGCTTCTTAGAATTAGTATAAAAAAAGATTACTATTAAGATCTATAAAGCCTGCAAATTAATCAATAAGAATACTAACCTAATTAATAGTATTTTTAGCAGCAACTATAATAACCCTTATAATAAGAGGCTTATAGTCTCTTGCAATTGCCTCTTTTAGCGCTACTAATATTTACCCTGCTGCTACATCTTGCAGTAGCAGCTACTTAATAATAACGCTATCAGCAACCTCTACTAACAATATTAGGCAGACAGCTAGCAAGAAAATAGCTTTAAGATCTATAAAGGCTAGAAGCTATATGCAACTTAGAGATAAGTTATAGAGGTGTTAACCTTACTATTGCATCTTAAAGTTTAAAAGCAAACTAAAGTTCTTATAGATATATATTTTAAATATAAACGTCTAATCTGCAAAGGTCAGCAAGAGGAGGTATATATAGCCTAATAGGTAGAGCAGATAATAAAAGCAGTTAATAATATATTTAAGTTAACTATTAATATTTAGTAAGTGCTGCTATAATTATCTTTAATATACTTATTTTTTAAATACTTATATCATTATAATATAGAAGAAAGTAAGTTAGAAAGTGGGAGGGCGAGGGATGCAATAGATTAGATATATAGCTAACCCTTAAGTCAGGAATACTACCTAATTAGGTCTAATAGTAGGGCAAACTAGCTGCCAGCAAATCCCTCGCCTAGACCTACTCGCTAAGATATTGCTGTGGATCCTATCGACTACACACCCCCTCAAGTGCACAGCTTTTTTGCAACAGGTTAATCAGGGTCGTCTTTTCAAGGGACCTGTTAGACGGCACCCCTAACGCATTATACAGCACCCCTAGGGGCGGCAGCACCCCTACTAGCAGAGGTTGGAAAAAATACAATACAGAAAATACATTGTATTTTTGTATTTTTTATAAAAATATCTATTTTTAATTAAATTTAATAGTTTTTAATATTATTTTTAGATATATAGCTATAATAAAGCAAAAAATACAGGGTTTATATAGGTTATTACGTAATATTATTAAATAAATTATTTTATATATATTTAAAAGTGGGTCTGTATTTTTAGTATATTGTATTTAACTTGAGAAGGAAAATGTTAGTGCTTTTATTATATAAGCAGTAATAACTATAGTAAACTAAGGGCTATAAAAGTGGGTCCTACTGCTAAAAATAGCGCTTTTTTCATAGATAATTATAGTATATTTACTTTTTATAATAGCTATACTAATTGCTTAAAAATACTTACTTTAGTAGATTTAACCTTATGAGGGGATGTATTTGTATTGTATTTTTTGGACAACCTCTGGCTGATCTTAAGGCTGTTAAGACTGCTCTTAATAATTATGCTGCTGCTAACAGCTATACCTTCTATATTAGCATATATAAGGAAAGTATATATAAGAAAAAAGACTACTTATATATTGTTTTTTGCTATTATAAGGTTAGTATATTTAAAGTAAATTATACTTCTTATAAAGAGTGTTATTGCTAAGTTTATATATAAAAGAGTAACTGCTCTTTTTGTTTTGCAGTTAACTTCTAAGATAATAATATATATATTACTAATAATATTAATAATTTATATATCTATAATTATAACTATAACTAAATAAATAAAAGTGTAATTATTAGCTATTAGTATTAATATTATACTCTTTTTATTAATAAAATTATTTACTTCTATAATATTAGCATATAGCTAAATTAAATCTAAAATTATCTTACTATTCTATTTAGCTATAAAAATGATATATATTCTGCTAATAATATTAATAATATTATTAATACTGCTTACTAGCTAAAAGTTAGTAAGAAAAGCTTAATTAAGTAGCTATTTAATAATTTTAACAAATTAGAAGTCTTCTTTTGCTTTAAATAAAATGCTATTAGCTATATCAGTAGGCTCTTTTTAATATTCTATAGCTACTAGCGCCTTTTTACTACCTATAGTAATATCTTATTAATAAATTATATATATAAGACTAACTGCTATAAGATATTTCTATTTAATATCTATAGTATTATATCTCTAGAGGCTACTTTTTCTGCTATAATATGCTTTTTAAGCGCTAAGAAGAAAGCTAACTACACTTAAGCATTTAAGTCCTTCTAAAAAGCTTTTAAAGAAGTTGAAATCCTTATGCCTACCTACTTTATTAATAACTATAAACTTATCTTCCTTAACACTATCAAAAAAAGCTTTTTTTAAAGTAGTATTCTTCACTTTTTATACTATTAATATATACTAGCTAATATTAAAGCTTATGCTAAGTTTTACTTCTCTAAAGCTATAAAGCTAGCAGATAACTTATATATATCTAACTTAAAGTATATAGCTTTTAAAGAGATATTTGCTGCTTTATTTATCTTACTAACCAGTTAAAAGTATAACTAAGCATTAGCTGCTTTTAAGAGGCTAGAGGTCTAGCTAGAGAAGCTAATAACATATATTAAAACTATATAGTTCACACTATAAGCTGAAAAGCTTATTAACTGCTAAACTAATAAGATCTCTCACTTTAGCTATATTACTTTATCTACTATAGAAGATATTAACAGCATAATTAAATATACTATCTCTAAAGGCAATTTAGCACTTAATAAGGTTTATAGCACCTTTAAATACTTCTAGTATAAGCAAAAGCAATATATTAACAACTTTTAAGCTGCTTCTATTAATTAAATACTTAATTTTGCTAGCAGCAAAAAAGCAGTCTTCTAACCTATTATTAACCTTATTAGCCCTCTTACTCTTTTAATTTTATATATAAAACAACTCATTATAAGCTTTAAATTTAATAACTGCAGTAATGCCTTACTGCTTCTTATGCTAGAAGTAGAAGCTGCATACTGCTTAGCCTACTTTTATTTAATTTAAACTACCTACAGCCTGCGTTATTAGCATTAGCTATATTAATAGATATATAGCAAAGACTTCTGCTAGTTATAGCAGTTTCACCCCTATTAATAGTATAGCTGTAACCTTAACTTTAACACTTTTGCAATATATAATACTAATAAACAACCTTTTCTACTACTTTAAGTGATTAAACCTCATAATAAGCCTTAAAGTATAGTTGCTAATAAGCTTAAGTCTTACTAATATAGCTATAATATTAACTCTATATATTAACTACTTATCACTAATAAGATCGCTAAATTTAGATATTAATAAGCTGCTAAACTTATATTAACCTTAAGATTAACTGCCTAGCTTGCTAGCAATACTACCTTAAGTTTAGCATTTATTAATATAACCTCTAATACCTTTAAAAGTAGTATATAGATATCTTAAGCTTTGCAGTATTAGCAAATAACCTTACTAAAAAACTATGCTATTAAGATTTCTTCTTTAAGTAAATTAGAAGCTAATAATACTATTAGCAACTTTATAAGCAATTTAAAAGTAAATACTACTATTTTAAACTAAAATAATATATTAACTATAAATAAATCTAATAATAAAAAACTTATTATAATACTGCCTATTAGAACTTTTAAAGCTAAAATTAAAAGCAAAGCTATTAATATATAAGCAATAAATACTAACTTTAACTTATAAGACTTATAAATTATTCTACTTACTAAAATTAAATATTAACTCTATATATTATAGCAACAAAAAGCTATAGTAATAGCTAAAATAGCTAACAGCAATATTAATATTATTAAGTTATTAAATTAATAGCTCTAAAAGTGCTAAAGCTAATTAGAAAGCTTAAATTATTAGTTTTTTCTTCTCTTATTAATCTTTTTTCAAAAAATATAAAAAAACTAAATCTTATTAAGTTATATTAATTACTGCAATAAAAATCTCTTCTCTTAAAGTTATATATAAGTTATAATCTTTAGCTTCTGATTAGCTGAATCCACCAGACAGTTCAGCAGAGCCCTCTCCAAGTGCTAAATGATCGTTTAAGTGGGCACGCCAGCCAGACGTTCACTACAAAGTCACCAATCTCCAGTTTCAGCGCTGACTCAAAGTCCCAGCCACCGCTCTGTAGCTTACCTAGGGGTGGCAGCACCCCTAGGGGTGCCATATAACGCGTTAGGGGTGCTGTTTAACAGGCCCCCTTTTCAATCGTCATCGTGTGGTTTCTCATCGCGCGTCAATACTGAGGTCATGCTCATGCTCTGCAGCAGATAACGCGAAGACAAGATGGCGCAATGCACTGTTTACATTTCCATGCGCTCTTTCGCCCCCGTGTCAGGCACGCAGCGAATCACGCCGTCGTCGTACCTGGAGCTAAACCGTCTTCAGAGCCAAGCGCACCCAAGGCCGACAAAAACTTGGTTCTAGAGCGCCAGCGGCACGGCGGGAAGCAGTGGGGAACACGCGTTCGGCTAAGGCACTACCTTACCTAGTGTAGTAGGCATTGGCCCTCCCTCCCTTTCCCCTGATGCCGTTCATCGACATTGGATGAAGGGAATAAACTTGGCTTTCCTCTCGCTTGGAAGGAAAGAAAGATTGAATTTTTGGCGAGGGAGGCAGTGCTGTCGGGTTATTCATTCGGTGCGTCTGGCCTGGGCCCGTATTCCCAGTTCCAATATTTAATCTTAAATGCTTCTTTTTTCGTTTCCCCATTTGGCGAGGCTGGCTGGAGATTTGGGCCTGATTTGTTTACCTCCTCCCGGGATGCGGTGCCGAGCACTTGTTTTTTTTTTCCCCATTTATGCACGGGTGACTTGGAGATGAACAGATGCAACGTGCATGCCGTGTATCCCCCGCCTCACATGCTGATATGATTATTTCCCGACCTAAGTATTGGGGAAGATGGGGGGAGAGGATGACGATGCATTGAGTTTCTGCCAAGGCCGCGCCCGTTGATCGGTCCCGTTCCCGGGATGGCTTCCCGCGCCCGGCTGCGAAAGCAAAAGCAAAAGGCCGGGTTGGGTTAGAGGTGTTTTACGTGCTTTCAGGTGTTCAAGGAATTAGTCTTTCAGCAGCTGCGGCACCGTTTCAACGACGTTGAGAACGCCTCAAGCCCAAGACCGTTTTGTGTTTTGGCTGAGGCTTTCTTTGACAACGATGATTATCTGTTGGTTTGGGGGGTCTGCTCAGCCACTGGTCATTAGAGTTGGAATCCCAGTTCTCTAAGGTTTGGGCAAGTTCATCGCAACTTGTTGGTTCGGACGAGGCTTTGACGATCGCCCCGTAATTGCATGTGAGTGTTTTTTTTTTTTTTTTTGGTATATGCATCTACCGGGGTCAGTCACTCAAGCTTGGTGTGTTGAATATTTCTCTCCCGGGTCAACTTCAGCCCTCGTCAACGAGCACCTTGTGATGACCTGGTGTCGAATCCAATTGAGACTCGTATGCCTCGCCACCCGCTGAATTGATCGCGGTTGACTTCGTATGCTCCACCACCCGGAGGGAGCCCAGCTTGTGCCGACTCAGTCAGTCGGTGGATCTCTCCCAAGCGCGTGGACCCCATCCGCGAAGCCTCTTCCCCCCTTCCGTAGCCGAAGCCCTAAGGTACGCCCACACCATACAACGCCGGCATATGAGCATCTTCCCCGGTCCCCTACGGCATCCACATCCGATCTCGGGGTTCATTCCCAAGATCACCAACGGAAGGGTGGCCGAGTTGGTTATGGCGCCAGGTTAAGGTCAGCTTAACATCTGTTTCC
Source organism: Colletotrichum horii (assembly GCA_027406005.1). Classification (NCBI taxonomy): domain Eukaryota; kingdom Fungi; phylum Ascomycota; class Sordariomycetes; order Glomerellales; family Glomerellaceae; genus Colletotrichum; species Colletotrichum horii. Next base: position 401,322 of record JANVYB010000001.1, on the reverse strand, counting down.
TGGTGGGGCAACCCGCGCGAGTTCGAGTCTCGTCCCTTTCATTTTTTGGTCCTCATCTTCTCTGTAACTGCAAATCAAGAATGTTCTGTTTTTGAAGACCATATGTATCATCTAGGGGCACAACTACGACTGACTTGGCAGTACTTTTGGTGGGCTACCGTTGGGTCTTCCAATGGTCATGTAAAATAGTATGGATTCCCTCACTCCTTATGCTCTACCGCTCTCGTCTCGTTGATAATGGAGGCCTTCTCCTCACGACCATCATCTTTGATCTCCTCCCCAAACACCTCCTGCATGCGTTCTAAGCTGTACCCCTTCGTCTCCGGATACAGAAAGTAGAACACCGCGATCTCGACCAGCAGCCATCCGACATAGAAGAGGTAGTACTTCCAGCTCAGAGACTCCATCCCAATCGGGTTCACAAATTGGTTCAAGAACGACGCCGCCTTGTTGGCGAACACAAGAATGCTCAGACCCATGGCCCTCAACCTGAACGGCAGGATCTCCGTCGGGTAGAGGAAGAGAAGCGGGTTCAGACACAGGTTGAATGCCGCGTAGTATATGAAGATGAACGCCAGGGCAGCTTGGCTCGAAGCCGTCGTCCCTTTGGTGTTGTAGACAGCAATACTAGCTGTGAGCGACGAAAAGGTCAGCCACATGGCGACTCCGCCGCCGACGAACATCCACCGCCGGCCGAGCTTCGTCGACAACCCCGCCGCCATGAGGGCGGTTGCGTAGTTCACCGTGCTGATGACTCCGTTGAGCAAAGTCTGCTCCCGCTGACTTGTGATGCCGATGCTGCTGAAGATGCGAGTCAAGTAGTAACTGACCAATCCGTTCCCGGACCATTGACCGGCGACAGCAAGCGTCACGAGAATGAGCAGCCGCTTGCGGTTGGCTGGTGTTTTGAGAAACAGCTTGGGACCTGCGTCTTGCACCTGCTTCTCCAGCTGCAGCGCCACTTTCATCTCGTGGAATTGCGCGAGAACGAGGGGATCGTTCGGGTCGCCGCCGCCATGGTGCTTGACGAGGATGCTGAAGGCTTCCTCCTCGCGGTCCTTGTAGCACAGCCAACGAGGAGACTCGTCTAGAAACCAGACAAATATCATCTGGATGCAGGCCGGAACCCCTTGAAGCATGGTCGGCAGACGCCAAGCCCAGGACCCAGGGATGCGATAGCTCCCAAAGGTAACCCATCCAGCCGTCAGGGCACCAAGGTAGAAGCTGGTGTTGTACAACGAGCCAAAGAGGACGCGGTGTCGGGGATGTGCGAGCTCGGATATCAGGACTGGGGCAGCGGCGAGTGCCATCGTGATGCCAAATCCGACGACGATACGGCCCCCGATGAAGAGCCCGATGGAGTGGCTGAGGCATTGTATCAACACGCCGATGATCATGATGCTGCTTCCAATGAGGATGGACCATCTCCGCCCGAAACGATCGGAGATTATGGCGGAGAAGGGAGTCGAGAGGATTGCGCCGAGGGGGTAGGCTGCGCTGGTGATTCCTAGGAGAGCTCCTTTGGGACTCCCGAACTCATGGTTCCAGGCGGCTACGCCCTGGAGGCCGGTCAGGACTGAGCCGTCGTAGCCGTTTGTCGCGCAGACGACGAGGCAAGCCGGTGCGAGGACGGCATAAAGACGGATGAGGGAGGGCGTGAGGTAAGAGAGTGCAGGCCGGGTATCTGAGGCAAGGATTTCTGCAACGGTTTGGAAAGTGGCAGTATTCGAGTTGGGTTCCATCGTCTAGTAGACTTGGGCCAGAGACAAGAATGGTGAGAAGATGAGATCTAGGGATCACGAGCTCTGAGCTATGCAGTCCAACATGCCGGGCCTATTTGTATGCGCTCCTCTGAATGATGCCGTGGAAGACATAGAGCACGCGGCAAGGTGCCTGGTACGGGAATCTCACCAAGCCGTACTTCACGACTTACGACATGGCGTTAGACCCGGCTACATGGTGCGATTCTAGCCATGTTCTCCTCCCCAAACCCCGGGTAGCATCTGCGGGGGAGGGCTTCCCCAGGTCTTGGCAACAGCCTGGGCGAGCGCGGCGTGGCCTAATGTGGTAATCGCAGAGGACGAGCGGGGAGAAACGGACTGCCTCCGACGGCGGTGATCGTATTGTGGGGGCTTCATGCAAGCTCCGCTGCTGCAACTGCAGCATTGCTCATGATTCAATTGGTGAAAGCGATCAACGCAAGCATGGTCTTAACCCTTTGCTACCAGGTCCAAGGAAACCAGGCGGGGAGATGCGGACCAGCACCGATGGCCACACTGAAGCTGAGAAATGGGTCACGAACACATGTTGCGGGCACGCCTGAAGCCTTGATCTATGTTGCCCATGATTTCTAGACCTTTAAAAGAAGCCGGTCATACGGTTTGCATTCGACTTTTGTATTACTCTTATGACTATTCAACCTCTCTGCCTCGTTTATTCATCTTATCTAGCCTTTGATTTGGCTCCTCTGAACATGCTCGACACCGACAGACATGGTCGGGACTACGATCCATCTCAAGTCCCTGCGGATGTCCCCCAAGACGCTAAAGCTTTCGCGAGAGAGAAGTTGAAACAGATGACACTGGAAGAGAAGATTCTGCTGTTGGCTGGAGAAGATCTTTGGCGCACGAATCCCATCCCCAGGCTGGGCATCTCCAGGATCAAGACTTCCGATGGACCAACTGGCGTGCGCGGGGGCATCTTCGTCGATGGAGTGACTGCAGCTTCATTGCCATCCGGGTTAGTGTTTTGTACTTGTCATTGGAGCTTGACTGACGAGCCGAACAGCGTGTCACTTGCTGCTACCTGGGACAAGCAAGTAATTCATGACGTATCGCAAGTCTTGATAGCAGAGGCCAAGAGCAAGGGAGTTGATGTTCTCCTCGGACCTACTGGTGAGTATAGTTAGATCACTGCCTGCTAGTATCGGTCGAACATAGCACTGATACTCGATACGTCTAGTCTGTATCCCAAGGACCCCCCTGGGCGGGCGCAACTTTGAAGCTTACAGCGAGGACCCTTTCTTGACAGGCAAGCTTGCCGCCCAGTATATCAACGCGATTCAGGCAGCCGGAATCGGGACCTGTGTCAAGCACTACGCTGCCAACGACCAGGAGAACCGCCGCTTCTTCATTGACGAGAAGATCCCTGAGCGGGCCCTGCGCGAGATTCACCTCCAGCCTTTCCAAATCGCGGTCCGCGACAGCAATCCGTGGACAATAATGACGGCGTACAACAAGATCAACGGCGACTTTTGCTCTGCGAACCACTATCTCATAAGAGACGTCCTCCGTGGAGAGTGGGGTTGGGACGGCCTCGTGATGAGTGACTGGTTTGGGACCAACAGCGTTGTTCCCTCGCTTACAGCTGGGTACGACATCTGAGAAACATTAAGGAAAGTCAAGAAGCTAACAGAAGATTGGAGTCTGGATCTTGAGATGCCGGGGCCTGTGAGAAGGCGAGGCAAGCATCTTCTTGAGGCTCACCGGCAAGGCCTAGTCGATAACTCCTTCATCGATGCTTCCGCATCCAGGGTTCTCGAGCTTGTTCATAAGACTGGGAAGAGCAAAATTCCCGATTGGAAAGAAGGACCTGAGCAGGCTGTCGATCGCCCCGAGCATCGGGCAATCTTGCGCCGCGCCGGCGCCGAAGGTGAGTCTGCTCTAGAAACCAACTGTCATCCAGAAAGGGCTGCGTTAACAGGGATACAGGAATTGTGCTGTTGAAGAACGAGGCTGATATTCTTCCCTTGAAGGATCTTGACGGAAAGACTATAGCGTTTATCGGCCCCAACGCAAACAGGTCCGTTGCGACTGGAGGGGGAAGCTCAAATCTCTCACCTCACTACCGGACTACACTGTTCGGTTCCTTCAGTAAGGAGGTCTCCGGCATTTATCCGACTGCGAAAGTCGTGACCAAGCCGGGTATACTCACGCACCGTTACCTCCCTCTCCTTGACCCCTTGGTGATGAGGAATCCTGAGACCGGCTCGCCTGGATTCGTATTGTCGCTTTGGAGAAACATGCAGCACGAGGGCACACCTTTCATGGTTGAGCACCGACCGAGTTCGAACCTGGTTTGCTACGACGGGCTTCCGCCAGAGTTGACGACGGGGGAAAGGTACACCTACCGCGCCAAGACGATTCTAACGCCCAAAACTACTGGATTACATCAATTCTCTCTCTCCAGTTGCGGACCCGGGAAGCTCATACTCGACGGAAAGGTGATCATCAATATTGAACGCCGGTGGTGGTCACCCAAGTCTTCTCTTTTTATGAGCTACGGCTCACCTGAAGAACGCGGTGAAGTGGAGCTAAAAGCCGGACAATCCTACGAGCTTGTGCTAGAGTCCATCAGTCGCGAGCCTAAGCCCTACGAAATGACTTACACGGGCATGCTTGAGCGTGAGGAGGTCCAAGACGGTGGCCGAGTTGGATTCCTGGAGAACCCCGGCGAGTCCGATGCCATGCTACGGGATGCCGTTGACCTTGCCAGCCGTAGCGACATAGCAGTTGTGGTTGTTGGGAAAGACCATGAATGGGAGACGGAAACAAGCGACATGGTCTCCATGGATCTACCAGGGCAATCCAACGAGTTGGTGCGGGCTGTGGCGAGGGCGAATCCCAGGACCATCGTCATCAATCAGACAGGCAGCCCAATCACGATGCCCTGGGTCAACGAGGTGCCAGCCATTGTTCAGGCCTGGTATCAAGGGCAGGAGCAGGGCAACTGTATTGCCGACATTCTTCTCGGGACCACCAATCCTTGTGGGAAGTTACCGATCACATTCCCGCGCCGCATTGAGGACACACCCTCGTTTGACAACTATCCCGGAGAGAATGATGTGGTTCACTATGGTGAGAACATCTACGTCGGTTACCGATTCTATGACCATCGCAAGATTGAGCCGCTGTTCCCCTTCGGGTGTGGTCTCTCTTACACGACGTTCGTATACTCCAATATTAGGCTGAGCAGCAATTCCCTTGCTGTGGACGAAATAATTGAGGTCCAGGTCGACGTGACCAACACCGGGATAGTTGGCGGCAAGGAGATCGTGCAGTTTTACGTCAGCCCGGTTTCAAAGCCGAGACTTGGCCGACCTCTGAGGGAGCTGAAGGGGTGGGACAAGGTGTTTGTGCGTCCTGGAGAGACAGCCACTGCTCGGGCTACTCTGGATCGCGTGAGCATCTCCTATTGGGACGACAGCGTTCAGAAATGGGTCATTGAAGGAAACGCCCTGTTTACGGTCTCTGCGGCAAAGGACTCAAGGGATGAAGGGCTGGTGGCGGAGTTTCGCTCGAAGGCCGCAGCTCAGTGGGTTCACTAAGTCTGAAGGAAACATGACATTGAAGTAGAATGCTTAAAGCATCAATAATAAACATACAACACATGCGTATATAGCTATGCTTCTGCTAGACTATGGATAATCTCGTAATCCCTAGTGATCGTCGGTGAATAACGAGACGCCGCATCGACAATGATTGCCTGCACTCGATCAACTATTTCCCAGCCATCTGGCAGCAAGGTCGCTGCCAGTCCCGAAACCTGGGCTCTCTGAATCATTTGTATCTGAATCCTTGTTGCAAATAGCCTTTACAGAATTGTCAGATGTGTCCATAAAATTCGAATCGAGGCGGTGACTCACGTTCTCCAGGAGTTAATGGGAAACAGGAGAAGCTGGAAAGGCTCATGCATAATCCCGCCGTGAAGAATTCCTATCAGCGCTGAAGCAATAGCAGTTTTAGCACATTCTACTTCGTAATTCGAGGCATCTATTCCAGAGCTGTGTATCACCCTGTGGACATGAGGTCGGTAGAGTATGGTCTTGGCGGCATGATAGCGAGCCTTCAAGTGACCCTTGAGCCTCTCTTGCATGCTGCGGTTTTCGGTTTGAGAAGCAATTTGAACTTCATCTAATAGTGTGAGATTCGAGAATTGAAATGCAGAGGGGAGACATTGCCTCCACTCCTCAATCTGCCGCTTGAGTTCGTAGAGCACGGAGGTGGTTGGAGTCACAAGTCTCTCTGCGTGCGCGCAATATCAGCAAAACTAATACCGATCTACATCGCGGAGTTTTCGCAAGTCACCTTGATTATACAAATGGGAGTGAATCCTGTTGAGGAGCCTTCTCATTGAAACAAGGGCAAGGAAGAAGAATTGGTACTCCTTTTGCTGGGGGTCGATCCCAGGATCTGGGAGAAGCGGTAATGGAACGGAGCTTTCAAGCCCGCTCAGACCGCTCGAGGGGAAATCAAACTCGACAAGTATTTGACTCAACCATTGTGAGCGTCGGTGATATGAGCAAGCGCAGCAGCGGCACTTACCTTTCTTGTAGGTATGCAATCCAGTAGAGTTGACAATGGTGAGCTCGCAGCTGTTCCTCTCTGTCAAACCTTTGTTTAGACAATGCTCATGAACGTTTAAAATGAGGCAGCATACAGAGGCAGCAATATTATCACAGTCGAACAGGCTCTGTTGATGAAACGCCAATGGTCGTAAACTCTGAGTTTGCACGAGTTGTAGAGACTCTTTGTATTAGCTTCCAGTATTCAGAACACCATGAGTGATGCTTACGCAGTAAGCAGAAGACACTGCACGCTTTCCCAGCTGACATCTTCGACATCACGAAAGATGTTGGAAGCTAGATTGAAGAAGCTGAGACCGGCCTCAAACTCAAGCATGTCAGTGGCAGAATCTGACTGAGCCCACTCTCTGCCATCTGTCTGACACGCGACAACGGAACCAAAGGATAGTACTAAAAGTACAATGCAGCTGCTTAAACTATCATCAAACCCAACTCTCAGGGCCCGGCTAAGATGATGATGGTAGAAAGTGTCTTCATCAAGAATGAGGTATTGGGGGTGAAAGTGAGTGAAATACAGGCTGGCTAGGTCACGGAGTTGAGACAAGGATATAGCAGATAGCCAGCTGGTCCTCACTTCGCTCATGTCCTGCGACAGACATACTGGTGCAGCAGTAGTCTTTCTCAGTCTGGTTTGCTTAATTTCAAGGTCGACTGGGTACCGCAGCTCACGGTCGCTTAGAGTCAAGGGCGAGCACGACCATGTTAGTAAATGCTGTGGCGCTGTGCAGTGACGCTCTGGTATCGCCAGTTCCTGACGAATTTGAACCGACCCAAGTCTTGAGGGCGTAAAGGCGCTCATGGGGCTGACTGGATCTGGGGTATTCGGAGGTTGTGTCGTAGAACTTGGATGGTCGCGACCGCTGAGTAGCCCAACACCTTGGTTTGTCATTGTCTTTTCCACGAGGTTGTCAATCTTGTCTTCCATTCGTTTAAGGGCACCAGCCAATTCGGAGACTGAAAGACCTTTCCTAATAGACGAAAATTCCATGAGAAGACTTTTACTGGAAAGATCAACATTGTTGGATCTCACTTGGATGCAACGCTCTCCACATATGCACACGCCAGTCCCAGTCTCTTGCACCGATCACAAGTAGGCTTCGCTTCGTTACATCTTGTCTTCCTCTCGCGGCAGGATGCACAGGCCTTCAGTGCGTCAGACACGGTATCATACGAGGCATCTGAAATACGAGGGGTGGTTTACATTGAGTGCGAGGCGTCTAACGGGTTTACTTGGTGACTGTTGTGTAGCCTCAGAGGTGTTCACCACTATCATAAAGTTGAGATTGTGGGTGCGGAGAAAGCAATGCGATAAGGAGCCCAGCATCCATCCAGTTGGGAGCTCCGACTTTAATACCAATTGGCCAGTTTGTCCAGCTGTGGAGAGCGACCCGATACCGCCGGACGGCGCAAAGGAACTTTTGCAGGGAAAATATGTCCCAATTCGGAGAAGGAGGATTGTGCAAGCCCACAGGAAAATAAGGTATATATAACCTTTCGCCTGCATGCCCCGAGGATCTACTCTGGCCACAAACACCCCTCTCATCAGCAGGATTCTAGCGAAATATCTTCGCAATCACCGCTAACACCACCACCGACCGTATCACCACGGTCGCGACATCATCCTCGCTGTAAGCACATTTGCCAACCTAACCTTATTTGACAGGCCAGTTCACGTTGTGAACTATGGCGGGTAACACTCTATCAGATCAGTCTCGGTCCGAGAAGCAGACCTCCTCCATCGTTCCATCCGACCCCGAAAACGGCTCTGGAACGCAAGATGGAGGTTGCTCGCCCGCACAAGAAGAGGTGTATCCGGAGGGAGGCGCGCAGGCATGGCTTGCAGTTACCGGCTCCTTCTTGGTTTACTTCGCATCCTTTGGCGTCGTGAACAGCTTCGGTTTCTTCCAAACGTTCTATCAGCAAGAATATCTGAAGAATTATTCGCCGACCGCCATCTCCTTCATTGGCACGCTGCAGATCACGCTGATGTACCTCTCGGGCTCGGTCGCTGGAGCACTGTTTGATCTTTATGGCCCCAAAGTAAGTAACTGCATTGGAACTCGGGGCGGGCGGCACGCAGATGTTAATCTTCTCTCAGTGGCTCTACCTGTTCGCCGCGATCGGGGGCGCTGGCTCTATGCTTGCAACGTCCTTCACCCAGCCCAACGCGATTTGGCAGCAGTTCTTGGCTCAATCTCTCCTTTTTGGCCTCACTGTTGCCTACGGAGTGCAGGTGGGTCGCATCTTATTCGTTTGCCAGGACTTTGGGTTGCGGAGCTTCATTCACAGCAATGCAAGCTCTAAAACGTACTAACCTGGATTACGTAGCCGGCTCTCACAGTAGCAGGGCAGTATTTCCACCGAAAGCGTGCCCTGGCCATGGGCATTGTTGCATCTGGCAGCAGTCTTGGAGGGGTTTGCCTCCCGATCATGTTCTCGAGATTGATTCCCCAGATTGGCTTCCCATGGGCGCTCCGTGTTGGCGCCTTGATTCTGCTGACTTGTTACGGCTTGGCCATAGTTGTGTCCTCTTCAAAGCAGCCAAAGAGGAAGTTGAAGTCTCTAGGGAGCCTACTTGATTACAAGGGCTTCTTGGACATTCGCTACTCGTGTCTCTCAGCTGGAGCAGTCATCGCAAGCCTGGGCGTGTATGTTCCGTTTTATTACATAGGTAAGTCTGTGTTCAAGCCCCAGTCCTACGCATAGGATCAGATCTAACCACCTACAGAGCCCTTTTGTGTCGCCCTCGATCCGAACTCAAAGGTTCGGCCGTACTTGCTCCCACTCATCAACGCGTCGAGTCTTTTCGGTCGCATTCTGTATGTATTCCCCCCTTGTGCCAATTGTGCCCGCTTGAACTCTGGACTCCTTCTGACTCTAGCAGCGGTGGACATGCAGCAGACCGCATCGGCCGGCTGAACTTTCTGTATCCGATGATTCTTCTTTGCGGACTGTTGTGCGTGGCCATGTGGCTCCCCGCGACAACGCCTGGAGTACTCGTTGGTTTTGCTTGTTTGTACGGCTTTGCGTCTGGGGTCTTCATCTCAGTCATGCCTGCCGCCACTGGGCAAATCATTCCCACAGAAAAGCTCGGTGCCAGGCTTGGAGCATTTGGTACCGTCACCGCCATGGCTGTCCTGACAGGCAGTCCAATAGCTGGGGCCCTGATTCAGAGCGACACCCGAGCTGGGTATTATCCTCTTATCATCTTTGCTGTAAGTCATACCCATTTTATCTATTCAATCGGCTCGGCCTTGTAGGTTTGCTGATGAGATGCCTACTTATCTTCAGGGGTGCTGTCTTCTCGGAGGGGGCGCCATAATATTTGCTGCCCGAGTTCTACACGACAGAAACCTCAAGAGCAAATGGTAGCCCACTGGAAACTCAGTAGAAGATGCGACTATCGATCTATGCAAGACATCGAGCGGCACCGATTTGATTTGAGTCGGAGTACGACCTGGTCGATTCCAGTTCAATGTAGTCTGTGAGGAGGGTTGGGATGGAGGTTGTAGGGAGAGACAGTTAAACCAGCGTGTGTCTACACGTGCTTTTCCTGTTGATCGATGTACTGTTGTCGGAGGTTGGATGGTGGGAGAGAATGTTAGGGATGTGACTCGAGCGCGCTCCGGATTGCCCTTGAGCAGGCAGCATCATGCATGCCGCGACTGCCAGGTAGAATTAAATAGCAGAAAATCGCGCCTCAAATTCTACTTATCCATGTGTCAACCCCCTCGCGTAGTATCCTGAGCACAGCTTCGGGAGTGTGGGAGGTTGACATTCAGCTCAAGGACGGATGTTATTGTTCACGTCTCTGTTATCGGTCTTGTCTAGAAGAGCTTCGGGCATTCTGAAGGAGATCTACACAGGCTACAAAACAGCGCATTTCTCAAACTCCAGGCATTCATAGGTCAAATGACGATGGTCACCAACGTTCCGAAGAATCTGGAAGTGAATGTGCGCGAATGGTGTCTCATATGATATTATCGTAATAAAGTTATATACTTGGTATTGTTCGGTCTATATATGCCAGCTACTCATGACCTAGAGGTCTGGCCTCCCAATGACGTGATGGTCTTTATACGTATACACTTCATGAAATATTTACGAGGAAAAGAAACGCCCAAAAAGCGCTTATGCAGGGCATCCACTGGCGGGGAAGTTGCAGCTGCCGCCCTTGCCACCTCCGGTGATCTTGGTGTTCTCGAAGGTGATGTCAGAGCAGCTGCCATCACCGCAAAGAATGTAGTGGTTGTAGGCGTCGCTACCGGTAGCAGTGCCCTGAACATTGACGAAGTGGATGCCGCTCATTTTGACACCGTTGGTAGGCTCGCCGGTTGGGCCGCCGTTGAGGTAGTCCTGCTGGACATCAATGCCGTAGGTGTCGATGTCGGTGAGGGCGATGTTCTTGTAGGTGACGTTGGTGACCGAGCCAGTGGTGCCGGAGTTGGACTTGATGCGGCAGCCGTTTGAGCTCTTGACGATTTGAGAGTTGGAGAAGACGACGTTGTCGACGGTGTTGTTGCTCTTGCCGCCAATAGAGCCGATGCTAAGGCCGTGACCTCCGTAGCAGTACATGTTGTTGACGGTGACGTGGGTACCACTGGTGACAGCAACGCAATCATCCTGGTTGTGGACCTTGATGTTGTCGAGGGTGACATAGTCGCTGGAGGAGATGTCGAAACCGTCACTGTTGTGGGCTGCGGCCTTGCTGCCGCTCTTGCTGTTGGGCGCATCGCCGGCGGAGTTGTCAAGAATCAGGTCGGATACGACAAGGTTCTGGTTGCCGGTCATGGAGAAGCAGTGGACAGGCCAGTTCTTGATGTTCAGGCCGGTGATCTTTGCATTGGTGGTCTTCTTGACAACAACAAAGTGGTTGGGCCTGATCCGGGCGCATTAGCTTCACGTATCTCATTTCTGCAATGGTGTTTGCGCTCACTTGTCGCCACCGCCGTTGGAACCCTGACCGTCCCAGTAAGCAGCGCCATTGCCCTCAATAACGTGGCCGGGAGAGCCAGTGATTGTGATGTCGGTTCCAGAGATAATGATAGGATCGAACTTGGAGTCGACAGTCGTGGCGAAGGTGGTTGTGCCGTCGAAAGTAACCTTGGTGCCCTTCTTGAGCTTCTGGAGATCGATGGGGCTGGCCGCCGGGGCAGCAATATTAGAGAGCGTGATGTCGGTGCATGACGAGACGGCGGTCGCGATATCCTCGTACTTAGTAACGGTGCAGCCGGTCTAAGAGGGCCAAAATCGGGTCAGTCTGAATGTCGCGAATTGGGCTTTGATCAGACGAAACAACGGGGCTTAGCTTACGGAGTTGGAAACGGGAATCGCCGCTACCAGCACGACGGGCAGCAGAGCCGCAGCAGGGAGAAGAAACTTGGCCATCTTGGCGTGGAGAAAAAGAGTGAGATTGAATATGAAATGGAGCAGCGAACGATGGTGAGACTGGCTGAAGATCGATCGCCAAGTGGGCGCCAAGGTAATGCTTTATACATTCTTCAGATCCAATTTGCGACAGCGTTACAGTGAGGATGTTTGATCTGAATGATTGGAGGAGCTTTGCAGACCCTCCTCCGTCCGAACGGGTGATCAAGACACATTGGGACTGACGAGCATGGCCTCATAGCAAGGGCCAGTGGATCACTCGAGCCTCATTCGGTAAAGTGTCTCCGAGCCATACGGAATCAATGGAAAAGACCCCTGTGCGCCCAGTTGCTCAATTCGATCAATGAAGGTTTGGTTAGTGTGCTCGCTGTTGAGTGTCATGAGTTTATTCCCGTCGGTGCTCATTCTCAAAGAAAGAATATTATGGGGTTGCGGGTCGAAATCCTTCAAATGACGGTGTTTCATGTCAATCAGAAACGCGTCTCCCAGCAGCAGGCTGTCATTGGAGGCGATGGTGATTTGCGGAGGAATTATGTGTTCGCCGCCATTATATCACACCCTTTATTTCTCAGGGTCTCCACCAAACTAATCTCTTTGAGTCAGGGGGGCGCGTAAGTCAAACCAACGCCAACGGCCTGGAGATGCAGGGTTCTCCCATCTGTTTCCACGAATGCTCAATCAATATGACACTCGCTAGAAGCCGCGAAGCCGAACTCAGTTCTTGGAAGTCCGTTTTGAGCAACGCCGTTGCTCCCACGCGATTCACACGAACACTCCATTGCTTTCATGATGATGAGATAATCGGTCGTCTAATGAAGTTTGCGCCAAACTTTTCAGAGTTTCTCCCACATGGCGCTTGTAAGGTATCGGAATGCCAAACGGCCGGAATCTCTGCCCGGTGATTGGTCGGGAGAGGCATTGGCTTTGGGCGGACACATGCAGCATTTCAGTTTCGTCCCGTGATGGCCTCATCTTTTGAAACCTTACTCGCGAGTTGTTTCGTTTCGCCAAAAATGCTCAATATTTGTTCAAGTTTTCCCTTATGCACTGTTGCAAGCGCAAATCGGTCCAGTTCTGCTGAATGACGAAATGCTCTCGGGCAGAAGCCTAATGCGACTCATGAGAAAACTTAAGGGTGCGATGAACTCGGACACGGTTACAGCAGCACTACCGTAGCAGTGTTGTTTGACATGAGACGGTTTTTTGCAGACGAGAGTGGATTGTTGCAGTTGAACCCATTGACGAAAACCTTTCGCGGCAGATAAACGAGCTTCCAGATAGTGAAGCAGCACCGCTTCAGATTGATTGCCACAGAGTGAGGAAAGAAACAATCGACAACTCAATGAAGGTTAAAAGGAGTGTCTGGTACCTGCATTGACTTTACTTTAAATGAAAACGATGAGCATAAGATCGGTTCTATAGCTGTTATGGCTTCCATTTAATAGACTTTCCTTATTGCGGGGAGTCTTATTACTAACCCGGAGCTTTGGCCGCAGAAGGGAAGCTTCTGCTGATTCGGCTCGGACTTCAGTCCAACTTGTCATGACTTGCTCAGCAACGGACAAAGTAGACGAGATAACACTCTGGTACAATGTTATGGTACAACTTCCTTGCACGTGCTCAACAAAACAACTATGTTTAACTTTTTCGGCGCAATCACTTGTGTCAATCCAATTAGGATGAGACTTGCGTTGGGTCTTCCAGAGGCGGGCGGCATCAAATGTACTATCACGACATCCGAGGATGAATAAGGCATAAGATGTGGTTATGCGACGTTTTTCAATTAAATAGCACCAAGAGCGAATGATGCTTATCTCGATGGATGCTCCTAGCTCAGGAGATGTCAATACCGACTTTGCCCTGGTGTCTTCCGGCCTGTAGGTATTGATATGCCAACTCGAGATCTTCTAATTTGAAGATTTTGGGATCAAGGACAGGACGTAGCTTGTCTGGGTTGGCTTCAACTGCCTTGCACATCTCCTCCATCTGAAGCCTGCTACCAACCCACACACCTCGAGCAGTGAACAAACTGAGCCAAGTGTCCAGCAAAGTTGGCAGACCTTGGTCTTGGCCATTGCCTCCAGCAAAACCAGCGGTTACGACAGTGCCGTCAAGCTTTACACTGGCTACGCTCTGCTTCAATGTGCTGTTCCCGGCAATCTCGACAACAAGATCCACACCGACACCTCCTGTCAACCGTTTCGCAGCCACACCCCAGTCTGTCGTTTTCCTATAGTTAATGATGTGGTCAGCACCGAGCCTTTTGAGTATTTCTGCCTTTTCATCAGAGCTAGTGGTGGCGATGACCCTCGCGCCAACTGCTTTCGCGAACTGCACGGCGAAAAGGCTGACGCCCCCGGTGCCCTGAGTGAGAACCCATTGACCTGCGGAGACTTTCTTTCCTTCAAGGCCAAACAGAGCGTTCCAAGCCGTCAATCCAGCGCAGCTCAGAGAGGCAGCTTCAATGAAGCTTATCCCTTGAGGCATTGTCACCAGTCCTTGCTCGCTAAACACTCCGACGGTGCGAAAGGTACCATCAACCCCAGCGCCCAGCCCGAACTTTGACGTAAGGATGTCGGGTGACCCTGCAGCATGTGTCTGGTTGAGGACCGTGATAACTTTATCTCCTGGTTGAAATCGAATCACGTGTTTGCCGACGGCCAGAACAATGCCAGCTCCGTCTGACCCAGGAACGACGTTGGGCTTGACATGCCACGGATATTTTCCCTGGTGGATGACTAGATCGCGAAACTACGACATGTCATGTTAGCGGCGGGGATTGGAAGTCGTTGAGACATTGTGGCAAAGCACACATTTACAGCAGCGCCATGTACTTCGCCATTGATGTCAGCAATTGTAGCGTTTTGTGTCCAGTGTAAGCTTACATTCTACGAGAACTTCATTATCTCCCAGATCGGGCACGGACTGTTCGCTCAATCGGAGCGAAGCAAGTCCGCCTTCCTCTACAACGTTCCACTGCTTGGTGGTCTTAGGCAAAGATTGTGACATTTTCAAGACGGCTGGTGGACCGACCTATTGATACACCCGGGACTTGTTGTCAAAAGATGGAATGAAAGAAGGTTGATGTTTATTAAAGTCGGGAGATCCGCTGACTTTGATCGTTTCCTCTTACGATGGTTGTGTAAGCAGCCCTCAAGCATGATGACGTTCATGGATCCGTAAGCATAACGTTGTCAGCCGCCTCAGAGCCCAATTCATGACCTAGCGGTACCTGCTGTTTGCCACATCCTATTCCAGACGCATCATGACCCCACCTGCAATTGTGTGCTTAGAAACGCCGTAGCGACCGGTTTGGAGACTCCAGTTTAGATTGCCTGTACAGTTGAGTCTGCAGGCATTGATGTACGTCTTTAGATTGCCAGTCAGAGCTTCGTCACCAGAGTATCGTTCAATAAGGATGTAAGCGGCGTAATCAAAGTCCTCGACAGCATTCTCAATCGTCTCCACGACCATCGACACGGCTAAGTCCAAGCTGCCGAACCCATGAAACAGGAGTGGAACAATGCTGTCTACCGTTTGTTGAGCCTGCAATTCTGGTCTTAGTTTGACTTCTATTACGCCATGTCTCTAACCTGCAAACTCACCACTTCCTTCTTGAGGGACAAAAGATCGTTCGTGCTGGGTGTTTTAGGTTAGCGAGTGAGAAAGGATTTTGAGCTGTCTCAACTTACGCCCATACTATGATGTTTGTCTTGTCCCAGATGGCTTTCATGTAAGGGTCCGCGAGTATATTGATTGGTAGCGATGCTCCATACGCATACCTACTGGCGTGTGAGACAAGATCTCCTACTGGCCGCATGCAACTCACTCGTTGAAGAAGCTGGTGACATTGACAGCGCTCGTTCCCATTCTGGTCTCAACATACTCCTCTAATGAAGGCAGATCGGGGCCTAATCTGCGCTTCTGTTCTACTTCGGATGTTTTCATGAAGAATTCAAGCTCTCTGAACAATAACTCTCGGTGTTCTAGACACCTCTTATTTGAGTCAGGTTGCTATTAGGGTGGCCAGCGAAGTACATACCTAAGCCATAGGCTTCACATACTGCATCACCGATTACCTTGAAGAATGCAATGATCTTGCTCTGTGGAGGTTCTCGCGTGACGCATTCAACCTCATTAAGCCCGAGACAATGGCGGACATACTCGATGGTTTCTCTGCGGAAAGTTTGGGCGGCTCGGAAATCACTGGCCAAGTCTCCGACTTCCGCATCTATTTCTGTGATCTGTTATTTTGGGTGCAAGTTTCCCGGGGACATCAGGAGACATACCGTCATCCCAAATGAAAAGCTTTGACACCACTCGTGTCAGCCAAGCTAATCAGCGGAGGTCTTGGTTGTATCAAATACCCATAGAGCCAAGCACGACAAGATATCTCCGGCTGCCAAGGTAGCTCCGGGGCACCATGTTGAAGAAAAAAGCCCCGAGTCGATCTTGGCCAAAAGTCTTTGCTTCTGGGCGGACTCGGTAAGGCTGCTATTCTCAGCAACAAGGCCAAGCTGACCGGATTGTGAAGACACCTCGTAACTACCTTAAGATTCTGTCTGGAACTAAGGCACAGATGCTCTCAAGCTTGGGGCTGACATCTATGGGCCAGTTTTTGAACATGAGCCTAAGATCTGGGATTCGGAGCTCTTGGCCCTTCAACTGTTCAAGCAGGTTTTGGCGAACAGGCTTTTCGTACAGCGCCATGTTACAGGCAATAAAAACAAGTAGATGAACTTTAAATTATTGACATTGATAGCTGAGGTACCAGCAATCTCTATTTTGTTCTCTCTCTTATATACATACTTGGCCCTAGACGCCTCGATGTTGTGCAAAAGCCTGGTCACGGTCAGCAAGTCGGCTATCATGGACCGCTACAATGAACAAACGGTTGGCTGATGGAGTCCGAACGAATGCCGAGCGTATTGGAGGCCGAGAGGCATCTTCAAATTAGTGTCCATCTCAAAATAGGTGCAACCCAGGGATCTCGGCAGCCATTGATACGAGACCAACATGATGCCATTGACGGCTGAACATCCATTTTGGGACTTGAGCTAAAGAATTGTGCATTAGCTGAGCATTTTGCTGAAAGAACTATTCCCTGTTTGTGACGCATCCTTTCTCTAACAAGCCTCATTTGGTCTTCACCGCTGCACAAATCAGATCAGCATCGTACCTCAAATAACATGATATCAGCGTCTGGGCAGCAGGCAAGAGACGTAACCCTAGTAACTATGGCTCCTGTCAGAATCGGGCACCTCGCTTGTATCAAGGCATCGCGACCCTCAAATGAAAGCGGCCAATAGAGTCTTTTCTAGTTGTCCCGCATACTGTCCAGTGGTCCCCGTTCACTGAGGTATTTCAAGTTTCAACTCACCACAGGGATCTTTCGGGCAAAGCCTGTGTGGGGGGTTGCCGATTTATCGGAACACAGTATTCGCTGGTAGTAATGAGGGGGTGATCCATCTACGTGCAGATATCGAATGTCCGAAGTCAGACGTGAACCAATGACTTCATCGAATTCAAATCAGAGTTTTGGGTTCCATCCTAGTCTTTGGCTCAATCACCCATCAAAATGTGGGCTTTGTAGTGAACAGTCCGGCTTGTAACTCGGGTTTTGGAACTAGAAGTTTGTCCAACCCCGGAGACCTGCCATTATCTGGGCTGCCACGTATTCATATCTTGGGGTGCAGTAACATAGCGTCGATGAATGCGTCAAGACTACTGCAGTCACTAGAAGGGATGTGGTCGGAAAGGGCGAAAACCATTGGCTCAATCAGTCTAACTATCGAAAAGATCATTGAGAAATAGCTAGTTCAATTTATTATCCAGCTACATGTACCCATCACCGATCACATGGCGATGTCTTCGTGGACCTTGGTTGATCTACCCAAAAGTTGCCCCTCTATCTCGTATTAAGACCGATAACAAGACGTCTTCGCCTCTCGCAGGACAAGATGTGATGAACCCACTTCCAAGCGCTTGCTTGTCACATATCATTCATCATGCATCGCCAGAAAAGGCACAAGGACCGCTCTTCTTGCATGGCCTCGAGATAGCTATTCTAGGCGCAGAACAAGCGGTCAAAGATATCATCTGGGGCTTGTTGATAGCCACATACGTGAGGATTACGTCTTTCCTAGCATATGCATGGGGGACTCATAATCAATCAATTCGCCGAGTCAGACGCGAATAGAACCCGGAAAGCGACATCATCAGCCTCTTAGTTCCCCGAGACTTGAACATCAGCATTCACGAACGCGCTGGTGTCCAACCAATACTCTGTTTACCAAGCGTCATACAACACCACAAATTCAGATGGGACCTTCTACTTACGTAGCCCTTGGTGGCTCATTGTGGTCTACTGTATCCGTCACAGTCTTAGCATTACTTTTCTACGCTCTTGGTCTGGGAGTATACCGACTTACGTTTCATCCCTTGTCCAAGTTTCCCGGCCCTAAACTGTCAGCCTTCACGGGCTGGTATGAGCTGTACGTTGACATTTTCGGTGGACCTCGCGAGACATTCGCCTACCAAATCCAGCGCGCATCAAAAGCACGGCCCTATCGTACGCATCAATCCACACGAGCTTCATGTCAATGACCATGAGTTCTTCGTCACATTATATGCTGGCGGAGGTGCTCGGCGAAACAAGTATCCGCCAAGTGCTGGAGTTCAGGGCACACCGGACGGTATCTTTGGCACAGTCGACCACGAACTCCACCGCCGAAGGAGGGCAGCGATCTCCGGGTTCTTTTCCAGGCAGTCTGTTTTAAGTCATGAAGACCTCATTCACGAGAAAGTCGACCTCTTATGCGAAGTGTTCAAGAAGGCTATGTTCGATGGCGAGCCGCTCAATATTCGCATCCCTTTACTTGCTTTCACCACTGACTTTTACTGTGCCCATGCTCTTGGCGAAAATGGCGACATGAAGCTGTTGCAAGACCAAGAGAAGGCCCAGGTGTGGCGACATAGTATCATTGGTCTGTTGCATGTGACGCCCTTCGTCAGGCAGTTCCCTTGGATCATACCTTATGCATTAGAGCTGCCTCTTTGGTTGATAAAGCTGATTTCGGCGGATATGGCTCTTGTGGTTCAAGTGTACTGGGTAAGTCAGGCTCATGTTCTGATGCAACCTGCTTTGACACCATCTCACACCATCATTGATGAGTAGGACATTAGACATCAGGCAAAAGTTGCTATTGATTCTTTCGAGTCTACGCAGGCGAAGTCTGAGGCCCCAAGCGATCTCATGCAAGCTATCCTGTCATCGAATCTACCTGATTCAGAGAAGTCATACAAGCGGATGGCGCAAGAAGGCTTCGGCGTCTTGACAGCATCAGGTGACACTATCGCTCGGACATTGACCACAGCCATATACCATCTTCTTGCCAACCCAGAGTATCTTGGACGGTTGAGGGACGAGTTGGACTCGGTCATGCCCGATCCAAACGCATCGACACACCTGAAAAGTCTTGAGAATCTAACTTGGTTCGTAAGTTCAGACACTTGAAACTTATGAGTTGTTCTTTCAGATTCTTATACCGGAGTAGCCTGCGGTTATCAAAGAGTCTCTTCGAATTTCTGCACTTATTACCTCAAGAGCTGTACTGCAAGCACCAACAGAGTACTTGAAATACAACGACTGGATCATTCCGCCAAATGTAAGCTGGAATCACTGGCCCGTCGTTGACTTTGTTTCTGCCTCTTCAGGGGCATGCTACACTTCTCTGTGTCATTGACTCATTTCACTCATGTTCGCTCCAGACGCCCGTCGGAACAACCCTTGCCGACCTTATGATGGACGCTCATGTATTCCCAGAGCCAAGAGATTTCGATCCTGGGAGATGGCTAGAGTCTCATCCTCTATACGCCCGCAACGTCAAGTACTTTCTGCCCTTTCACCGTGGCCACAGAAATTGCATCGGGATGAAGTCAGTTTTGACCGCAAAGTCACCGCTGCGTTCGAACGTTTCATGTGACTGACTTTAATCATAGTCTTGCATGGGCTGAGATGTACATTGCCCTTGCCAAGCTCTTTCGACGTTTTGACTTAGAGTTGTACGGTGTCGTACGGGAAAGAGGCATTGATCATCACAGGGATTGTTTTCTGGGCGAGCCCAGAGATGACACTAAGGGAGTCCGGGTGAAGATACTCGGTCTACGGGAATGAGAGGTTGATGCTAAGGCTTGTTGTAGATTTTGTCGAATATCGCGATGAGACAAGGGCACGCTCAAGTGCAAGAGTAACCTATTTGCAGATTGAGGGACAATATTGGTGCATCAATAACCTCAATCCACAACCCCTTCCCGGGCACTTTCAAAGATTGCAAGCCCGTGCTTTATGCTTTGATTTTAGGTTTCTGGGCTGATAAAAAATGCGTTAAGCCGCACGTACCAGCTGTGATGACATCGAGTCTCGCCTGTCGCTGTCAAGTTGAAACTCTCACAGTGGAGGAAATGAACATCGGCTCCTTCAGACTCAAGAGCGCATTAGACAGCTTGGCTGAAAATTGAGACTTCATTCAGCCTCTCTTGGCCAGTACAGAACATCACACCGCCGAGCGTCTGCGTTATGGCTTTTCCATCTTGGCGAGTCCGAAAGGTGGCTTGGGGAAGGGTATTTGGTGATGGGGGCAAGTAGAGCCGTGACCCCTCAAAAGTGCGGACGGAGGGCGGCGGAGGTGTACATAAATTTAGCACCGAATGCGACGGCACGCCATCCGGACTGGCTGGAGTAAACGATCAGGGAATAGTAGCCGCATGCTGATCAACACTATCCATGAAACCTGCAAGCTCGAACTTTGGAAATGTCTTGGCCGTCTTCTGGTGCTACTCGGATTACGAGGTCGGAGTCATTCGACGGTGCTTGGCGTCGACATCGACATGGAAGACTGGCTGAGTGAGTGGGCACGGGCACAGGCGCGGGAGACCCGCTGAAGGGCCCATTCCATCCCCACTGAGTCGTTGACGTCCTGCACGGAAAGACTCTAACCTTAAGCATTCCATCTCTGGTCTTCATCTTGCATACGCCTCTTCAACTCAATCTTCCTGTATTCGCGGCTGTGCTTCTTTCTCTTGAACGTTGACGTTTGGAATTGCTGGTCATGAGCTGAGAGGAGCATATACATGGTCTGATTGTTGGAGGCATCGAGGCGGCTGGGCATTTTCAATGCTCTCCCTGCTTCAGGCCAAGCTCCACCGTCGGGGATCACTTCAAGAGGATTGGTTAACAAATGCATCAAGCCTTCAGAACAAGCACTCGCGAGATTCACAAGATCCTCGATGCTGTCGTTCTCGGATCATTATCCATCATTCAATTGGCCAACGGCGCCCAGCTCTTTCGGCTCTGATCTCTCCCGCCCCTTCAGGTCACAGGTCGCAGAGATTCTGCCCAAGGACCCCTCCCGACCCCTCGGTGAGTGCCTCCAAAAGAGGAGCCAAGACAGGGCCAAGGTGACCTGAAGGGGCTTAGTGCCGCCGAGTCTCACACCACTCGCGTCCGCTTTCGTCTCAGGGGTTTGTCTGATCTACGATTTCCGCACCCTGGCTCGCCTGCAACCCCCAGCGGAATCTGTGACGCCAGGCCGCTAGTCAATGTTTGAGATGCCCATAGTGGCCACTCAGAGCCGTTGCCATCGTCTTTCGAGGTTGCCAAGGCCGGACTGCCAAGTCTCAATCACTTGCGTTCCCTTCCAAGCTTGAGACTGTGCAAGAAGAATCTCGAGGGGATATCCCACCGGACGATGCAGAATTGCTGCTTGTTTGCTTTCCGCCGAGCATGAGAATGCCGTAGTAGCCTCGGACGGCGCTCGCAGCATCTTGGCTCGTGTGCCAAATTTGGATTTTGGCTCAGCGGCCTTCTCTGCGGGCACCAAGATTCGACAGGGGAGCCACCAGAAGAGAAGGGCGGAAAAAACGTGCGAACCATGTCGCTCTTGAGACACTGTGGTTCCCCATCCTCGAGCCCCCCGTTCCCTTGGCGTTGACAGCTGGGACAAGGGACCGACCAGTTCGTCTCTCTGTCTGTGTGGTGTCTTCAACCCATGTCGATCTCTTCCTGTTCCTATTCCTGTCACAGCCTCTCCTCTCGGTCTCTCTCTCTCTCTCTTACCAATTATTCTCTTCGTCCTCAATCGTTGACTGCGTCGACGGTGGAGTCCCTGCTTCTATTTCCCCTCTTCTTAGTATTCTTCTTCTACCAGCCAAGGCGTGTTTTACATCGCGTTGCGTTTGCCGTTTGAACGGCATCTTTTCTTCATCTTCTTCCGACAGGATCGTCGTTTTTCATCCAACGTCAATACAGCTTGTCTGTTTTCTTTCTTTCTTTTTCTGATATTTTCCTTCGATCCATTCCTTTGGTCGTAAACTTTATTGATCCATTTTCACCTATCCGCTCGTTGAACGACGCCCGAGCTCTGAGAGCCGAATTCGAGATTTGAACCGCCCGTCCCCGATCGACTCATCTGTCTGGTGAACTTCCAACAACCGCCCCGAGCGCCTCTTTGAAGATAGTTCCCATGTGGCGACGACCGCGATAGCCCGAATTTCCACCCTCTCTCCCGGCGCCAGAAATGGCGCTACTCTCCTCCGCCCTACTGGCCCTCTCGCTAGTCGCCCGCACACAAGCATGGCCTGCACTACCGACCGATGACGGTGACTTTGGCGCCTTTATGACACTTCCTGTCATCCCTTACACGACGCAGCATGATGCCAAGGACAACGTTGCCCCGCGAGGGCTTCCTCTACCGGCGGATGAGGGTTCGGAGACGATGATGATGACGCTACCGGTGACTTCGAAGCTGAGGAGGAGACGTGTGAATGGTAACCGCCCGCGGAAGCTTTTGCTCGACGACATTCTCACGGACGACTTGGAGGCTTTGCCCGCTGCTCCAAAGCTCAAGCCTCCGGTTTCAATGAGAGGTTTGCCGGTAGACGACGAGGTCGACATGAAGGCTACCTTCGTTACCTTGCCTGTCATTCACTCGACGAAGCGTGGTGTCTTCAGCCGACAGGTCGAAGCGAAGCTCGCCAACCGTTCGGACGTGGCATACTACGCGCAGCGTAAGCCATCTCAACCCCTCTTCTGATATCAAACATTGCCAAGAACCGTGTTTGTGGACTAACAACAATCAGTCAACATCGGCACGCCCCCACAACCCGTCTACGCCCAGCTTGATACCGGGTCCTTCGAATTGTGGGTGAACCCGGACTGCAGCATACTCAGCGCCTCCGATCAACGCTTCTGTGAAGCCGTCGGCTTCTACGACACCGCCAAATCCTCGACTGTTACTCCGTTGCGGACGACGAAAACGCTGCGCTACGGCATTGGCGCCGCCAACATCACCTATGTCCGCGACAACCTCGCCCTCGCCGGGTCACGGCAGACGATGCAGAATGTTCAGTTCGGTGTCGCCACGAGCTCGGAAGACCAGTTCGCCGGTATCCTTGGCATTGGCGCTGGTGAAGGGGTCAACACGCGCTACAAGAATCTCATCGACGAACTTGCAGCTCAAAATGTTACTAAGACGAAGGCCTTCAGTCTGGCTCTAGGATCAAAGGATGAGCAGGAGGGGGCTATCATCTTTGGTGGAATCGACACATCTAAGTTTTCGGGATCCTTAGCTCGCCTGCCTATCATCCCCGCCGACCAGTCTCCCGATGGTGTTGCGCGGTACTGGGTTGAAATGACCCAAATGAGCATCACCCCGCCGAGCGGACGAACACGATACTACCCAAACAGCAACATTCCGGTCTTCCTTGATAGCGGAGCTACTCTCACCCTGTTACCTATGGATATCGCGAACACGATTGCGTCCGACTTTGGCTCACCGGGTCTCGATGCTAATGGATTCTACCCCGTCTCCTGTTCTCTGGTCAACCTCAACGGAACTGTCGACTTCGACTTTGAAGGGATGAAGATCAAGGTGCCGTATAAGGAGATGATTCGTGAAATTCGCACAACCCCACCGGTTTGTTACCTTGGCATTGTTCCGAACTCGGATTTCACGCTGCTGGGCGACACCTTCCTGCGTTCAGCCTATGGTACGTTAGACGCATGACGGTCTTCAGTGAGGGTCCCGCTAACAAACACTTGTAGCCGTGTTTGATCTCGATAACAATGCCGCCTACCTTGCTCAGTACGTCAACTGTGGCACTAGGACGATGGCTATCAACCGCCCAGAAGATATCCCTGCCATCAAGGGGCTATGTCCCGGTGCCCCTGTCACGTCCCCGGTAAACAACGGTACGACCACCGTGCCCAACATTGGTGCCGGGACCGGCTCAAACTCCGGTTCGGGCTCCGGGTCGGGCTCCGGGTCTGGTTCCGGCACAGGTTCAAATCTCCCAACCGGCGCCTCTCCGGGGACGTCTGGGCTTCCGTCGGCAGCTCCTGGGTCTTCAGCCTCAATATCCACTCCGAGCTTCGCTGCGGTATTGTCAAGCGTCGTCCTGACGTGGATGATCTTGTAAGAGATGGGTGATGGACGGGCATGTATATGTTGGAACTTCTCATAGGGCAAACGTAAAAGAATCATTGGGCGTCATGAGCGGGCTTGGGTACTGTGTGTCTGGCGTACTGGAACGGCGGGACCTCACTTTCAATTCTTGCATGGCAGAGGGATTAATGATTACTCGGCGCATGGAACGTAGCGAGCATTGTCTAAACCGCCTTGAAATAGATGTAATGCAAATCACCACAATATTTGTGGAACGAGAACGAATCAGGACCAAGTGATGAAGAGCTTTCGTCGTGAAAATCTCTTCCAATCTGCTCGCGGCAGACACGTTTCAGTTTCTCAGTGTGATAGACCTATACAGAAAAGTCGAGTTGATGCACATACGATGAACCGAACAGCCTTACAAGCGTGCGCTTCGCTATTCAAGAGTGGCGATAGTGTGTACGAGGGCGAAGACACGGACAACAATAAGAAAAGTCAATGGGTCTTGTCAGTGAATGATGTTGTTCGAATTTAGGTTCTGGTTACCGCACGTCTCTTATGACTGCTCCTTAAGGCTCTTCCCTCTTGCCTTACTCCGGACGAAAAGAACGAGACATCGCCGGCTCTGCCAACCATCTCTCAATCGATCGGTACATTCCCGCAGTATCGTTACCCGTAACTAGGTCTAAATCGATGTCATAGCCCAGCGTGCTCTGCGCAGCGCCAAGATACCTGTAGCCCTGGGGATACTTGGCCAAAATCTCAGGGGCAAAGGACGGTACCCGCCCGTCGACGGGCACCAACTTATCCTTCTCGTAGACCAACTTGACGAAGACGGCCCTCCAATCTGTGGTCTTTTCGTAGAAGAACATGAAGCGACAGTCACAGTCGACATCGTATTCGAAGCCGTCGGGGTGTTGGAACCGCTGCGTGATTGTAGCCTTCATCTTGCCAACGGCGCGGTTGGTCACGGTATTGAGTTCGACAAGGGTACCACACTCGCGATGCATGATGAAGGCGCCGGCTTCTTTCCCACTGATGGAGATGCGGATGAAGTCGTCGATGGGCTGAGGTCCGCTCCAAGCTACACGCCATGACTAATGTGTTAGATTTGTTCACGGGGGAGGGGAAGTGTGCGCACTTGTCTAAACGATGGCGTCGTCGGCGAAGAGAGAGCGGTAGTTGGCCCATTCGCTGGCATCGCGGTAGACCGGCCAGCCTTTGCAGAGTTCAGAAACAGCGAAACGCTCGAGGAGCTCAGTGGCGGTGCCACCTAGGTGGGAGTATTGACGGGTATGGGGATCGGTCATTGTTATGCTTGCTAGAGATGGAAAATGGCGATAAGGAACTTAGCCAAAGATAGTTGGGTGACGCAAGTTGGGAAAACGTTCGTAGCAAGAAACAAAGTGAGGTACTCTCACATCGGATGCATACGTGGAGAAACTTAGTAGGTGCCTCCGACTAGAAGGGAGCTGCAAGGCAAGAAGGAAACACCACGAGTCGGACCTTCCCATATGGCTGTGTCCTTGCTCCTGCCGTTATGTTATCACTCTGGCTTGCCGTCTTTGGAAATTGCGGTATGCGTCGCAGTAGTTGCTTGTTTCGGGAGTCACGAACCTGCAGTTCAATCGTGACGTTCTTGGGCCCTGGTTCATGTCTCACTAAGGGTTAGCGGTGGGAAAATACCTGCAAGTCATGCTATGTTCTCGTCTAATGCTCTTTTCTAATTCCGATCTATTGACTCAGGTCCCATGCTAATTCCTCCATAATCCTTACTTTTACTTCCGACCTATGCTCCGAACTGTCACTTACGACCAGTCACCGTCGTCCGTAATTCTCTCACCTCGCTCAGCATATGCGAGCAGTTCATCCACCGTCCAAGGTTTGAAGGTGTGTCCCGGAGGCGTGTTCGTGGTTTGGAATGTCTTTCCAGAGAGAACATGGTCTGAACACTTGTCGTAACTATCGTAAGCGTACTGCTCAGGATTGTGTTCGGAAACCCATCTGTCAACCTGCTTGAGAATCGATGATGGGTTCTTAGCCACAGCATCCCAGTCCGTATTGTGAAAGTTCTCCCGATTCTTGAACCCCATCTTCTGGGCACAAGTCACGCGTTCGAACCTGACAATTGAAACTTTTAGCTAACAAGACCAAAGTTGAATAGTGAAAAGTTGTAGACTAACCGGAGTTTGTTTTGAATGCGGAGGGCCAGAGGTGCATTGGCCTTTCCACTTCGATGAAGCAGAGCTGCCAGAGAGAACGCATCCTCAAGTGCCATGGTCGCACCACTCGCCGACGTGGGCAAGAAGGTGTGAGCTGCGTCGCCGATCTGAACAACCCTGGCCTTCGGAGAGACCCATTTCTCCCTCGGATTGCGCCACATGAGCTTGAAGTCCACCACTCCATCCTTGGGGGTCATTTTGATAATCTCTTGTATCCAAGGTGCCCACCCTTCCACATATGGCAGAGCATCCTTCGGGTTAGCAGGCTTGGCCCAGTCCTCCTGAGCGTTCCCGTCATCCTACATTACCGATCGTCAGTTTAGATACATCCCAAAGACACGGCTAGTCAGTGAAGTGTTGACTGACCTTGTGAGTAAGCATCCATATCATATCTTTGGGAGTCTTCCCCATCACCAAATGAGCTCCCGAGCCGAAGAAGAGTCGGCTGGCGCATTCAATGTTCCCAATAGCCTCAGCGACCAAGGGATTCTTCAAAGCCAACTCAACAGGAAACGTGCTCCTGAACAGAGCGAAGCCTGAGCTTATAGGTTGCTCCTTGGTGCCAGCTATCAATCGCCACGATCTGGAACCAATGCCGTCCGCAGCAACAGCAATGTCTGCATAAATCTTCTCTCCGTCTTCAAGCTCAACCCTAGCTTCGTCCTCGGTCTCGAAGTAGTCGACCGCCTTCGCCCCATAGCGAATTGGGATGCCGATGTGGAGAGCATACTGATGCAGCAGCGAATGGAACTCAGACCTGCTCATGCCTAGACCTTCCCCCAGCTTGCCAATCTTACTTCCGTCAAACTTGTACGCATCGTAAGATCTGGGAAATGGCGTCTGGTAGCAAGCTTCTAGAAAGCCAGGCCACTGCTTCATGGAGTGCACCACGGAATCTCCAATTCCGATAATGTCACCTAGGTTGTCTGTTTAGCTAGAGGATTTTGAGAAGAAGTAGGCTGTTTTAGTATTACCGTAGTCGTCGAAGTTGGGTCGTCGGTCGATGATACGAATATCATGGCCCTTTCGATATCCTTCGATAGCAAAGCCAAGTCCGGCAATACCACCACCGACAACCAAAATTGAGAGACCAGATGACGGTTCTCGCCGTATGGTATCGGCGGTTGCGAACTTGTTCGGTAGGAAACCCATTTTTGCGTTTTGAACGGCGGGTGGTGATAGAGATAATGTCGGTAGGATACTACAGACGATGGTTCCAAGAAACTTCCTTTTGAATCCCAATATTTATATGACTTGAAACGTGAGGCTGGAATCATCATGGACGGGCATCTCGGGCGAGTCGCGGTGCCGACTTGGCGTAACGTGTGGGGTCGGCCGTGCATCATGACGATCATCGGGTTCGGAACGCCCCTGGGTGCCGGACGACCTAGTCGGATTGCTCAGCTAAGATCATTTGCAATGACGAGATTCCCCGACTGCTTACGGATCGTCCTACTATGAATCGGCTATGATGATCAATACCTAGTAGTTTTGCATCTAAGTTGCATCCTACCTGGACCGGCCGGCGGCAACGTGTAGCTTCCGGCAAGAATTCTCCGATGGCCAGAGCTCGTCCTCAGTTGACATCAAACACTGAACTCGGGTACATGATCGAGACGTAAATGTTCATTTGTAATCTGTTAACATGGTTCATGCGCGAACTCCATGTCCTCACACTTGCTGTGCCTGTCTACGAGCTCTTCAGTGTCACAAGACTAGACTTGTGTCAGGGATTTTGTTAGTCAGCGGGGGTAGTTGAGGAGTTGAACACCCCGAGTGGGCGTGCTAGAATCTCGCTTTACGTTGAATCGACACATTGCAAGGGTATTCGGCCACTCTTATTCACCTTGGATTATATGAAAACACACCGGAGGATTGTGATGCGTATTCGTATTCGCATTTGACAATGTGGCATCACTACTCTGTAACTAGTAGTCATGGGAGCTACGACTTTGTATCAAATTTGAGTCTGTGAAGGGGCTTTGTGTGGAAAGCGCTCCACAGCAGGAGTGTAGGTTCCGCAGGACAACTTGACGATAAGTCATATGAGCCATCACTCGATATCTCATTGAGCCTTCACAGCCTTAGAGAGTGTCTTCTTCCTTTGCTTGATCATATACGTGTACATCGTGTAAGACCCTTCACAAACGTTAGATGGAAGACTGTGAAGAAATTGGGCCACCAAATAACGTACCGGGGATATACAGGCACAGGCAGAAGTAGAAGATTGGCGGGATAGCAGCGCTGACTTGACGACCTGGCTCAATGGCCTTGAACAAAAGCCACCATTCGGATACAATTCCGATAGGGTATAGTGGATAAAAAAGGGAATATCTAAGCCGAAGTGGTCAATATAAGAACATACTCAAGTCCCAAATTCCAAACACAGGTGTGTTTACCTTAGCCAAATGAGGCTAGATGTCGCTTTGCCATGAAGATTCAGAGTCAGGTACGCGTAGCGAACGAAATCTGCTACGGACCACGCCAATACAAGCGCGAGGTACGCATTAGATGATGCGGTGCTCTCCGGGAAGCTGAACCACACCATCCAGACAATGATAGTACGAGTGACAACCTGGAGTGCCGTTGTGCCTACGGGCGACTTCACAAGACCTAAGGTAGCCAGCCAGTGGCACTCGTCAGAAAATAACTCATTTAAACTTCGTTCCGGCTCGTCTCCCCCACTGTTTAAATAGCACTCACCGACAGCAGCATGCACTACCTCGATCAACGTAAACGTCTGAACCCATCTCGCCCGCGGCTCCGTCGCTTGGAAAACAGCAGATTTGCCATCGGGGATGTTGGCAACGGCGCTGATGAAGATAGAAGCCCATAGGCACGCGAAAACAGTGTTGTACAGCGACAAGTACACGACTCGCGGCCCCACTGAGCGCGTAGACGCATCGTCTGCACCCGCCTTGTTTCCAGTCATTCTGGGCACTTCAACGTCTGCTTCCTAGATGTTGTTCGACGTCGAGATTGAATTTCCAGATGAAGATAAAGTCTGTCAGCAAAATCCATTTCTTACGCCAAGAAGCTGACTAACGACAACTCCACTGCCACCCGAAATGGATATGCCGAGGTCGAGCGCGAGCTGCTAGCCCTGTACGGACGCGGGGCCGATCGGTGACAGCAACCTACACCGAGCCTCCTCACCGAGGATTGAGACTGACATTCTGATTTGCGAGCGCTTGACGGAATTTTCTTTTTTTTGGCTCGTCCGCGCATAGAATGAAATGATGCAAACCAACGCGCGCCATGAGATTTTTGGCAGCAATACATGCACGGAGGTTGGACCTTTCACTACACCGCAAAGCCGTTCCCGGGATGGGAAATTGTAGCTGACGTTGGTTGCGGGGGGTAATAACCTGTCCGAAGCCTTGTTCAAAAACCATCCCTTTTTTGTATTTTCTAAAACCACAAATATATGCTGGCCGAGATACCAGAAGCTGGGGCTTGCAAGTATTGGATGTCCAACACACGGAGTCAGCTTACACAAGAGCCGTTGAATGTGCCGGCCGGTAATTCCATCGGAAAACCCGAGAGCGATCAACACAACGTCGGCCACATTCTCTCCGACTTCTCCACAATCTGGGGGCGTGAGATCGCATGCGGATGTTGAATCGCGGGGTCCCCAGCCGCTCCCCCAGATCCTGTACAAACATGTTTCCTAACGCGGAAACATTAGGCACATGCATCCCGGTCCACGTGGACTACGGCGGCGGAAGCAGTTTCCTCTTACAAAAGATGATGCAGTCTTTACTTTCCAAAGTTGATGAATTTGGGTAATGGAAGGACAAGAAGTCGACTCAGACCATCTGGCTGTTGTCCCTGAGTCGACGGGATACTACCTCATATGGCGGAAATGAGTATGACTCTACAAAGCTCGATTGTGCCTTGCAGTGGTGTGCTTAAGCCGGTGGGAGATGGGTGCCTGCGATTCCCCAATTTGTGGCAAAGCCGGCTTTCATCGCCAGCACAGAGCTATCCTACTGTGGTGGACATGAGCTTCCCAAGGTGTCTATTCGTATAAATATTCAAAAGTGTATGCGCTCCACGACCTCTATTGCTCGTCTTTCCCCACACTCAAGAAACTCTCTTGCCAACTTGACAAGATGTTTCGCACTCCGCTGCTGTGTTTGCTCTCCGCATTCCTCTGGGCTCAGAACATCATACCCACGGTCAATGCCGAGTCGATTCAATGTGGCAATCCGTCTTCATATTCGAAACCACGCGTCTTCGTCCTCTCCGACATCCTGAACGAGCCAGATGACTCCATGTCGCTGGTCCGCCTGCTTGTGTATTCAAACCAACTTGACATTCGCGGGCTTTGTGCGACAACATCGTTCTTTCTGAGGAATATTACCCATCCCGAGGAAATGAAGAAAACT
This sequence comes from Colletotrichum horii, assembly GCA_027406005.1. Lineage (NCBI taxonomy): Eukaryota > Fungi > Ascomycota > Sordariomycetes > Glomerellales > Glomerellaceae > Colletotrichum > Colletotrichum horii. The sequence goes on along the minus strand of JANVYB010000001.1, from coordinate 370,511 downwards.
GTCAATGCGTACGGCATGGTTGTCGGTAACCTCAATCAACATGTCTCTGCGGATTTTCAGTTCAAGAGTTCCGACGAGCTGTTATCCCTCGTGAAATCCGGACCCACGGTTAGTATTCCAATCACAACCAGCTTTCTAAGAAAGGGAAAGATCATGACTAATTATGCCGTTATTAGGTCTATGGAATGGAGGCTCTGAATTCCTCACTCAGCGAAGGCGCACAGCTGCTCATTGAGAAGCTCGAGGAGTCCTCGGATCCCCTACACGTGAGCATATGGGGCGGCGCCAACACCCTTGCTCAGGCTCTCCAGCACATTCACGTAGATAAATCTCCAAGTGATGCTGCGCTGCTGCGGTCACGACTCAGGGTTTATGCGATCTCAGATCAAGATGGCACCGGCACGTGGATTCAGTCTCGATGGCCAGACATCTTCTACATTTCTAGCATGCATGGCTTCCTGGAATTCGGGGACGCAACTTGGACCGGAATCAACACCAACGCAAACGGACTTGCAAACACCACCAAGATCACAGACGAGTGGATCACCCCGAACATCCGCGTTGGGCCTCTGGGCGCAACCTATCCCTTGATCGAGTTCAACATGGAAGGAGATACACCAAGCTTCCTGTGGCTCATTCAAGATGGTCTGTCTGCTATCGAGCAGCCGGAACTGGGCGGTTGGGGAGGTCGATACGCTCAGGTGGCCGATGTCGACGGCATCAACTGGTACGGAAACTCGTTGGATGCCCTCACATTGTCTGATGGGACTTCATACTCGAGTATTCAGGCGACTATCTGGCGCTGGAGAGACGCTATGCAGGACGACTTTGCCGCGCGGATGCAATGGACCCTGAACCAGAGCGTCAGCGCGGTAGCTCATCCGCCTCTGGTCAATGTCAACGGTTCTGCAGGCCCTGAAGTCCTACGATTCGACCTCAAGGCCAATCAGTCCATCATATTGGATGGGGAAAGTACCTGTGATGCTGATCATCCTGGGGACTTGAGCCAGCTCGACTTTGAGTGGTTTGAGTATCCTGCAGCACAGGTGTACCCACCGCAACCAAGTGGTCTTTCCATTCAGCCACTCGCCTCACCCTCTGGTACAAACGGCGTGCTTTCTCTAAACGAAGCCGGGTTTTCGAATGTTACGCTTGGGTCCAGGGTTGAGGTCTCAGTGGAGGACAGCGCCTTCACGGATGGCAAGGAGTGGCAGGTGGTTTTGCAAGTTCGCACGAAGAAAGGGCCGCACCCTATTCGGCGTTACAAGAGGGTTACAATCACAACCAAGGCTTGATGAGCATCATTTTTACAGCTTAGAAGAGGGAGATAGTGTTATCATCGGCATCATGATGTTGTAATCGGCAGATGTTCAAGATGCACATCATACATGAAAGAAATTGCACGAGACCGTTCAGTGCCATACCGTATACGAGATACATTCCAGATCTAAAATAATTAGGAAGCGAACAATCAAAGAACAAAATTCCGGAGAGTCTACATTCAGAAAAGTAATGACACTGGCATGTTTCACCCGCTGGATGTCATGTTGACAGCTGGGTTGAATATGAACAAGGCACCAACCAGACTGATCAAAAGTAGTACCTGTGCCCCTATCCTCAAAATCGCCATCCACGCATTTGGAACGTTTCTGCCTGGCTTTCCCCCGGTGACGTCAAAAGAAGTCGACCCAAAGCGAGTCCCAGTGACGGAAGCGCGAGACAGCCACTGGGGAGATCTAGGTGTCCACATGGATGGCGATGAAAGTACACCGTCAATAGACTGCCATCCCTCATCGTCATGGTCTCCTGTCGCCGGCATGACAGGCATACTGGCAGGTGTGGATGGCACGGCCCTTCGACGGAATGGATGAGGCGTGTCTCCTGGAGGGCCATACTGCGCGTCACGAGCCGACTGTGGGCTAACGGGGAAAGCATCAAAGGCCTCAGACTGAGCGGTTGATGGGGTGAATATCTCGGTGGTCCACGGAATAGTGGTGGTTGTGGGCACCCGCACAGGGCCTGACTTGGTGTATTTGGTTTGGCGATGGGTCTTGATAGGTGTAGGGGGGTTGGCGCGGTTGCCTTGACGAGTCGAGGGAGTGTTTGGTCTGTGGAATGGCATTTCGGTGATTCTGAAGTGGAAATGGTCGGGGTGGAGGAAATAGTAAGTTCCGCGTGTTCATGGAATGGAAGATGACGATGGTAGAGAACGATGACTTCTCGGGCAGCGGGTGGTGGTCTTATACATGCGCCGTCGGTGATTGCTTTGTCGCTTCCTGTCTGATAGAAGAAGCAAGGGGTGACCCGAGATAATGGTTGCGATTGACCTCCTCATTCAAGGTCTCGTGTCACAACACGCAAATGCAATAAGCTCGAGGATTACATGCGACTTTTGACCTATGTAAATCAAACTCTAATGTTATCTCTCAAATATGAAACAGGGCAGCAAGAACAATTTCAGGCCAGGATAAAATCGAGCTCCCACTCAGATACTCTTGAAAACAACGCGCAAATGAGTGTAGTTGAAAAACCAGCGCACCAGTGCGAGCGCAGCTCCAGAAGCATCATGTGATTCAGGGAGGTCACAAAACTCCGCAGGAAAATGCAGTGAACACTGTCCTATTTTCTCACCCATCTCGCCAGATTGGTGTGCGGATGCAAAACGGGTTGTCTAGAGTCCTGTCTGGCATTCAATTGCTTTTAGCGCGAACAAATTGCACTCTCGCAGGTTCTTACACTGCCGCATAACCTTCTCCTAACTCCTCTATCCTACTTCAAGGTTCAAGTGTTCTAGTCGACCAAGATTCCATGCGCCATATAATCACTAATATCCCCCGGATCTTGGAGCCCACGGCCTGCTCGTTTGCCGCCAAACATCGCCAAAAGCATCAGCCGCCTTAACGGCGAAGTCATTCCACCCCTGATGCATCTCTCGATGATCTTGGAAAGGAAAATACACAACCCTGTCTGGCGTGGATGGGTCGAATGTAATGCACTGAGGCTCCCTGTCCGTGTCTGGATACACTGCACGGTACAATGCACTCTCGAGCCGAGCCAAGGTGTCATAGTTACCATTGCTGACCTCTCCGCAATACATCCGGTTCCTTGGCTTGGCCGCCTCCCATTCTCCGACCTTGAATCTACCACAGGAGTGGCACTTTATGTCGTTTCGTCCCGTCTGAAGGAACCTTTTACTGCGACAAGCTCTCATCCAACAGTTCATGCCAACCAGGTGCCTGGAAGGGCATTTGATTCGCATCGCCGCATGGCCTTCCAAAGGCCATCCCATCTCCTCTCCACAGACGGCACAATCCCTTTCGTCTTCTGAAAGTGCGGCGATTTCCTCCTCTGACAAAGGTGTCACGGTGTTTTGTATCGCTGTCGCGCACGCAAACTCGTCGTTCTTTCGAATCAAACGGCTGCGGTGGAAATGATGGTGCATTCCCAGCATCCGCAGCTGGTCGTACCAGGCATCACCGCCAAATCCCAAGGGTTCGCTGAGATTAGGCAAGCGCCTAAAACGCAACGCGCCACCGCTTCGTAACAAGAGTTCAGTAAGCTTGTCCACGCAGGCCCGCGTAGGCTGAGGAACTTGAGCCCCATCAGCCGGCGGTTCAAAGAACAAGAAATTCTCAAATATGCGCATGACTTGAAACATGCGCCGGAAGGTGAGGCCGGAGTCGTTGATGACCAGGTTCTTTGCTGTGTTGACGAGGCGCATGAATAAATCCAAGATCTTCAAAGAATAATCGGCTTTCTCCTTGCAAGAGGCGAGGTTCTTCTTGTACCATTCTTCGAGTCCGCCTCCTTTTGAGATCCGATCGTGTTCCATGTATTGATTCATCATCAGGTGCGCTTTGTCGTTGTCCCAAATGTCCATGAAAAAAGGGATGACTTGGATATCACCAACCGATGTCGGCCGCTTTAGGTGATTCAACTGGCTCAAGTCAGGCTGTCCGGCCATCTTCGTCTTTGCTGTACCACGAAAAGTGTGACCTGTGTTCATCCGATCGTCCCACGTGTACTCCGTCCTAGATTCGTCGACAAGGACTTCTTCCCCTCTATCGAACACTCGGGTGGGTTTGGTGTTTTCTCTGGGGTAAAGGTAGGTTCGAGCAACAGTCTGTCGCATTGCTACGGCAATATTGTGTAGCTCCGGTTCCATGTTGGTCTTGCTGCAATCACATAGGCCACCCTTATCGAAATGGTCCTTGCTGAAGCGGCAAGCCATTTCCATCTTCGTCGTGCGGTAGAGTTGGAGATGGTCCTCGTTGGCGGGGATGCTAGGCCATCTTGTGACTGTTGATGCTATCATGATGTCGCACAAGGCTTTTGTGTAAGAGATGATGGCCTCCTCTTCCTGTGCATTTCGCGGCTCGATAGCCGGCGGCGCCCCTGGTACGGGGCTCTGGGGGATTTCGGGATTCAATCGGCGTATAAGAGGCTTCGTGACAGGCTCGATGAACTTCCCGGTACAGTCATGGCAGGGGAAGGAGTATGTCTCGTCACAAATGGGGAGTACATCTTGTTTGATGCAGAGTTCATAGAGGGGATTCGCGCAGCGGACGAGGTATTGATGAGTGTGGGTATCAGGGGCGCCGTTGACCTGGCAGGAAAAGTGTCTGCTCAAAAAGATACACATTGTCGTAGCAGTCGAGGAAGAAATAGGACTAGTAGAACTATGCTGTCAGGAATTGTCAAAGGAGGAAGACCGAAAACGCAGCAAGAACATGTCGCCTTTAAAGACGGCTAGCAAGAACCTTGCTCATCCTAAGAATTTGATTCCATTGCCACGACCGCAAGATACCAATGTCTATGACTTGTAAGGGAGGCATTTGAAAGTCCCCAGAGCAGACCGGAAGAGGTGATACGAGCCATTGTCTTTTGGTCCTTCAGGGTAGTGGAGGAATTGAGTAACTTGCGGTCTTTGTTGCCTTCTCCCACAATGAGGTAGCTGGGGCCTGTGCTACAGCATTGCCTGCTTTTAATGGAAGCATTGCATCTTTGTCCCAACATTCATCGTCAAGGGGCAGATAGAGGTAAAAGAATAGACCCTAGGTCAGATTGCAAGTCGAGGGAGAATCGCAGCCGCGATGAAAATAGAGCTTCATTGTCTCGGTACGTCTCCAGCGGCGCCTACAACCTGCCAAAGGCCCTTGATGCAAGTCATTGTACATGGGAGACACATGGCACTTGCCGAGTGCAGCTTCTGGTGTGATAAGGTCCAGATACTGTAAGATGAATTGTCTTCTTTCCCCCGGCAATTTTGGTGCCCAATAGGTTTGGAGGCGAGAGAATGCAGGGTGCAGCTGCAGGCGACATGTCGTGGTGTAGGCCGAGTGGCTGGTAGCACAGCTGCACAGTCGCCCTGTCTTCTCGGCAAAGGGACCTGATTCAATTGAAGGAGAAGCCGTTGGGTTGCCGTTGAGGTTGGAGAGGTGCAGCTGTCTCGATTCGGCAATGTCAGCATCGAACATGCGGAAGGGAGCCGGTGCTTGCCGGTCATGCTTTCAATCAAACGCCATCGGGTGGTGGAAGCAATGCAGGAGGAAGGTGGTGTTGGAGAGGACACACAGAAGAGAAGAACAACAGCCAGCTACGGAGAGCTTAGTCAGGCGCTCTATGCCCCGATAAGATAGCACGCCGACGTAGACTGCATCGCCAGCTTAGCCCCTTCTCCTCCTCTTAATGCGCCATCCATGACTTTCATCACCTCTACCCCTTGTCAACATCGTTCAGCATCGCTTCCGAAGCCATGGAAGAGGATGGGATGCTCCACTGCTCCATCAAAGAAGCTTCAACTAGGCCCGGCCGCTTCGGAACGCCATGACCGATCCCACGCTTACCGCGACGATGGCGGCCCATTGACCCTTCGATCGTCTTGATGCCCAACGGCGGCTTCACGATTCAAGCATTCGTGGGGAGCACTTCCCTCATTTCCTCAGTTCTCATTCTCATCGTCGCCTCTGCATTCATATTGGCGACTACTGGGTTTACACGAAGGAGGCGATCCGGCAGACTTGCCAGTGCAACTGCTGCAGTCAACCCCAAGGCATCAGCCCATTGCAGCTCGATAGCCTCACCTGACGCGACTGGCAGCCCTCAACTCCCCCACGACACCACCAGCAGGAACACCCCCAGCTTGGGCTACGGACGGCCCGACGAGTGCGGGAACCGCTGCATGAGGGAGCCATGGTCGCGCCTGCACTGAATCCATTGGTTTGCCGACTGCATGCAGCACGCATAATCGTGGCCAGCCTGCCTTTGGCCAGCTGCATCTTGTTCTTGTTTGGACGCGGATATACACTCTTACACTCCCTCCACCTCCGCATTCGCTGTGCAGTGCCACTCTTGCATATCTCCTCCCCATTTCCAACCTCTCAGAAGCATCACGGAATGCTCATCAGCTCGCGCGAGATTCCAATGGGCACGTCTGGCGCCCATCCATGTACCCGTGCCGCTCTTCCAGGAGGCAAACCCAAGGTTAAATATGCTTCTCGCTCCTCAACGAGGCATCGTGCAGCCGTCTTTGTTTGTTTTCTTTTACACACAGCATGTTTCAAAATGTTTCCTTCCTACATTCGTGGTGTCTATACGTTGTAACTCGGTAATTCTCCTGTTGTATTCTAGTCCATTCATATCCACCTCTCTGCCAAAAGCACGCCACCCCCCTCGTCGCCCTAGATGTACATCCCACTTCCAATCCCCCGAGCCTCCGGGTTTGAGGCTGAGAGGCGTTCGCCACCGGTTGTACGTTGGACCAAAGTCGTGGCTCCTGGTCTTTCGGCCCCTCTTACAAAGAGACAGGTCGGGATTGCAGGGAACAAGACTACCAATATCACAGTCGGTGTTACAGTTGGGGTTGCCATTCTAATCTTCATCCTCGGCTCGATCGCCTTCCTCTACTTTTACCGACAATCACTCAACCGCATCAGTCGTCGCCGACGCCGACAGCGCCGTCATATTTATCACAAGACCGTCAGTTACAAAAGCTCCAACAGAAGCTCCAAGAGCTCCTCCACGAGCGGTCCACCGCCTGCGGGCCCGCCGCCGTCGGCTCCACCTTCCGCAGCGCCTGCCGACCCTCCGGCCGATCCACCGGCCGATCCACCGGCCGACCCCCCGGCACCCCCTCCACCTGCTGCTGCACCTGCGGATAAAGAGTGATATGGCCGTCTTTGATGTTTCGTGAAGCGTGGCGTTGAGTGCAGGACAATCAATATGTTGGTCAACAACCCACCGACGAAGCCTGCCATTGTGCTAATATTATTCCAGGTATTTCTGATGCTTGTGTACACTGACATGATGTAAGTTAGGTCGTTGTTTGGGCCAGGATTTTGCTTTGAGCAGGAGTTTGACGGCAGATATGAACGGCGATACCAGGCGCCGGATGAAAACAGCCATGTACAGTCGATTGCTACGTTTTCCCATCGCTTTCTTTGCCAATTGATTGCACCTTTGATCTTCCAAACAAGATTCCTCCCTAATGCATCCCTTGTTCGAGCAAACATCTTCACAGCCCAAACCACGAGCTCCCATAATGAACAGTCGAACCCTATACACCGTTCTAAAACGGCTGCATCAATCAGCTGCCATCTCATTGTCATCCAGGGGTATTGGCCCATCACCAGCTGCCTCCCTGCTCAGGTCCCGGCTCCCGGGCTCAACACCGCAAAGAGCATCAAAGAACGAATAGCAGCATTCATTGCAGCCCACATCCCTGTCATCCCTGTCGTCGTCAGAATAATTGTCATCCACAAATCGCTGCAGCGGGAACATGGGATCAACGCCCCAACCGATCTCTGTCCCTGGGTCCATGTCACCAGGCGGCGGCCCGTAATCGACGAAATCGTCACCCATCACCCCGATGCCGACCCCGATGCCAACACCGCCCAGCCCCATTCCCATACCCATGCCGGCCACCGGTGCCGGAGCCATCGGCATGCCAATCCCCATGGGCATCTCCATCGGCGGCATCGGCATGAACCTCACCTCGACACCGCGAGATTTGCCGCGGCCATTCTTGCCAGCTTTCCTCTTGGTCTTTGCCTTCTTCTTGGACTTGGCCTTCTTCTTTGAGCGTTTTTGATGGTGGTGGTGAGCTCGTCTGTGGTGATGATGGGTCCACCTGTGAGTATGTGGGATTTCATCGCGGTGGGCGAAGGCGGTATGTCCATGAGTGTGTCCCCGTGTCGTGGGGTGGGCGCGGTGCATCATTGGGTGTTGGTGTGATTTGTGATGATGCTCGTGGTCTCCTTTCTTGGTCTTCTTTTTTGGTGAGAAGTGGCAGTTGAAGCAGTAGTAGATGATGGCGCACGCGAGCACAGCTGCTAGGAGACAGCCGATGAGCCAGCCTGCTACCCGTCCACCTTCTGCGTCGCGGCGAGCGAGTCTGTGTAGTGGGGTAGTTGTGTCGATATATCGAGACGGGATAGGGGCCATGACGATACAGGTAACTCTGATCGTAGGAAATCCCGGTAACGAGACTCATTCTTAACATATAATACCAAGCCAAGCTTATTCTTCAAGTCATAACCATTGGAACTCCGCCCCGTAGCCGAAATATCGTGGCATGGCGCATTATGAGTCTTAAGTCTTCACATCAACACAATCAGTTGCGAGCATACCGAAACGCAACAGTGAACTTGATGCCAGTATCAGACCTGAAGCGCCAACAATCAACAATCAACATGCTACAGCTTTCGCCATCTAAAATTCGTTTCATACACATGCACAAACTCAGCAGACGCAATAGCGGTCCCAAACCAACGGAGACCGCAGCGTAACGTCACACATCCGCCTCCCGGTATCCAGTCACCCCTCTCCATACGATGCAAATGGTCATTGCTGACTCTATTCCGCCCCAAACACGAACGGGAATGGGGGGAAAGACTATCTATCCTATCCTACAAACATCACGGGTATCTACCAGCCGCCACGTTCCGAAACCCGGGGTCTCCGTCGCCCCATATGCAAACTCCATGCTTGTAGAAACCACTGGGTATGCCGCGCCCTCTGCACGTGAAAGCAAATCTCGTATCAAAACACATCCAATGTAGTTTGCTCATGAGAAGAATTCTCAACTTCTTCTCCGTCCTCGCCTCTCCTCTCGCCTCTCTTCCCTCTCCCGGATCCTAATCATAACCGCCCCAATCTTCTCCTGCACGTTGCCCGACCTCTCCGTGAACGCATCGTAGAATTCGCAGTCAGCGTGCCCGGGCTGCCTCTCATTCAGGGAGATGATGGCGTTCGAAAGCGCCTCCAACTCTGACTTCAACGGGCCGTAATCCGTCCAGCCATGGCCTTGTCGACGATGCCGCCGTTGTTGCTGTTGCTCATCACGATGTCTCGGCTCGCGCTCCGGTGAACCCTTCCGACCGTGCTCGCTCTGTCCCCGTGTCCGCTGTCCGCCATTCTCTCCATCTCCCCGATTTTCGCGAGAGAGTGCCCGCGATTTGGCATACCGATCCAAGCTCCCGCCTCTCGTCCTCTCTCGTTCACCAGCACCACCGCCACCACCGCCACCACCACTCCTCTCACCCCCTCTCTCCTCCTCCGCGCCGCCGCCAAACTTCTCAATAGCCTTGGCCAGAATGCTCTTCCCAATAGTCTCCAGCACGTCGGCATCCATGTTCGGAACACCGCCCCGGTGCCTCTCTTCGTCGTCCCTTCCCCTGACTCTCACCCGATCGTCGTGACTACCCCTGTCCCGTTCGCCGCCGCCGCCCTGGCCGGGCATGTACTTGCGCACGGCATATTCGACGAGACCCCTCGCAAGCATCTCCAGAATAAGCTCGAATTGCCGGTTATGACCCCCGCCGTTATCATCTCTTCGTGTGCGGTTGCGGCCGCGTCCGCCGCCGCCGTCGCGGGGAAGCGGGGACGTGTTGCGCCGTGTAAGCGTACGGAGGAGTACGTCCATAGTCGTTAGGCTGCTGCTGGTTACTGCTGCAGCGCAGCGCTGTCGATGGTTGGTGTATGTGTGTAAGCGAATGTAGGTAGTATTTGCGTAGCGATCGGAACTGGTTTTCTTTGGGAAATTTCTCTCCAACCCAAAAAAGGGAAGAAGCAGGGGGAAAATCTTTTTTGAGGCCTTCGAGGCTTCTTTTTCTTGTCGTGACTCGCACCGTAAAACTCGTGGTGCTGTTTAGCTCCCGCCTGCCAGAGCTCAACTCGTGCCTAAATTTTAGGTCATGCGGCGATGGCGGCCTCTGGTTGTGGTTTTCGCGTCTGCTCTCATGTGATTCACTGCGCCGCGGGCGTGAGTCGAGCGGGTGAGACAAGTCGTCAAGTCAGTAGGCCCTCGTTCTCTTTCTTGCCGTTTAATATCGTCCGTTCCGTAAAGAACCGTTAAAAATATTTCGGAGGGCGGGAAAGGCTGTTTTTGTTTCAAATGACCTGCGTCTGCTGCTTTTTTCGTGTTCTGGTGGTTTTGGTGTGTGATGCGGTTGTGACTTTGGTGGCGAGGTGCGCAGGAGAGGTTGGTTTGAGGCGAAGTGGAAGGTGCAAAGACTCGCCTTTTTCCCCATTTATTTTCGGGCAAGTGTCGCGTGGTGTATACCGGAGGTGACGGGTGAGTATTCGTGAAGAGGTCTGCGATCGCGGTATGAGTGGTGAAGGTGAGATGGTGGATTTCGATGTTGGGCCTAGTTGACCTTGGCGATCCGAAAAGGCAGGGTTGCGACAGGTGTCACTGAGCGGACTCCAAGCGTTCTCCCCTATTTGAAATTAATCTGGATATCCTTTCGACGATATTCGTTCAAGCAAGGTGCAGAGGTCTTTCACGGCCTCGGGCTTCGGCACCCTTTGTTGCTAATAATTCACTTCACCTCCTCAAAGCATCGCGGCAAGCGGCACAATAGGCACAATAGAAACCATGCCTTTGACCAAATAAGGCCCTTTTTTATGTTTTTGGATGCCGATCTGACCATCTCCATTTTGTCGATGGAAGGATACGTATGCTATCTATGTCATCTTACACGTCGCGGGGCTTCCTGGGTGCATCCAACACCCAACACCATAATTATTCGTACATACCAGCCATGAGCGTTATCACCCATAGTCTCCCTTTTAGCTAAGAAGCTCCTTAATATCCTCGATACGAGCAAGCTTCTTCTCCTCGTCACTCATCATGCCAAGCGAAGTCGCACTGAAAGAGGTTAGCATAGGTAAATGCACCGAATCACAGAGAAACTCACATGAACTTCTTCCGCTCCTGGATGCGGAGCATCCTCTCCTCCACAGTTCCATGGCAAATGAACCGATAAACCTTCACTTCGTCATCTTGTCCCATGCGATGTACACGATCGATGGCTTGCGCCTCCACCGCAAAACTCCACCATGGGTCCATCATATACACTCTCTTCGCCGACGTTAAGTTCAGTCCCACGCCACCGGCACGGAGACTGATGAGCAACACCGTAAAAGTCTTTGAGTCCTGAAACTCGTTCAACACCGCAGCGCGGGCTTTCTGAGCCATGGTTCCATCGAGGCGCAGGAATTTGATGTTGGCCCGCTCCAGCGCCGGCTCGATTAGCGTCAGGAACGACGTAAACTGGCTAAAGACGACTGACTTGACACGCGGTTGCTCCTTCCGCAGTTCGCGCAGAGATTTAATCAGGGCAACCACCTTGGAAGATGAGTTGTTCACGCCCAGGCGCTGCAGACTGATTTTCGACTTTTGGAACATGTCAGGGTCGTCGTCGTGTCTGACAACCTCGAAAAGGTCTCGATAGTTGATCTCCGCGCGGCAATTCGGACAGGTAGGAACCTTATGCCTATCGGTCTGGTGCTTCATGTAATCCAGAAGACACTTTTTGCAGGCTGAGTGCCAGCATCCGGTGACAGTCTGCTCGACCATGGGTTCCTCCGCGCAGATAGGACACTCATTCTCCGCTTCGTCACGAATTTGACCCAGTATGTGTGCACCGAATGCGTTGGGGTTCGACTCGGACTCGGACACAGTGGCTGAGAATTGCTCAATGAGCGAGCCAAGATCCATGTCGTCCGCAAGACCAGCGGCTAAGTCCGCAGCCGCACCAGCCTCCGCCTCGTCTGCAACAAGCTCCTTATTTCTCACCAGGACAGGATGGCAACATGACTGACGAAGCCGCAAAATGTTGGCAAAAATGCTGGTGAAGGCTTTCATAACGGTACCAGCCTCCACATTCTCCCTGAACGACTGCTTCGCTCGCGTGAAGATATAATCGTAAATCTCTCGCTCCGTCTCGCCCAACTCTACATCGACGATCTCAACCTGCTTCGGTGGAAGCGGAACGAGTGGTTCGCCGTCTGGGGTTTTCATATCTTTGGTTCGTCTGAGGACCAACGGCTCGAGCACCGTCTGAACAACGTCAAGTGCGCGCATGAAATCCTTCGACTCGAACGGAACAGTGATGAACGTCTTCCAGAAGGAAAAGTTGTTCCATGGCTCAACGCGCAGGAAGCGAACCAGACTGAAGAGATCCTCCAGCTTGTTGACGATTGGCGTTCCAGTCAGAACCCAGCGATGCTCGGCGGATATCTCGTAGCAAGCCTTGGCTGTCTTCGATTGCCGGTTCTTGATATAATGGGCCTCGTCGAGAATAACGCGGAAGAAGTTGAGAGAGAACAGACCGGTGTGGTCGGACTTGTTCCCCTTTTTGGCGGCCACCTGATTGAACTCGGACAGGACAACTCCGTAGCTGGTGATGACCACGTCAGGGGCGGACGCAGCACTAGCCTCGCAGCACATCGCCTGGAGGTTGCTGGCCTTCTCGTTGCCGTAGTAAACAATGGCCTTGAGAGTGCCCTCCTTCGAAGCTTTCTCGGCCTCACTCTGCCACTGCGCCAGGAGGGACATCGGCGCCACGACAAGCGTCGTACATGGCGCTGAGAGCACGTTGGATGAGTTTGAAGCAAGTCTGGGCAGTTCGTTGACAGACGCTGGGGCACCGCCCTCCGCCTTGGCTCGGTGAGCAATATCGGACCGGTGGGAGTGGACGAGACAAAGCATCTGAATGGTCTTGCCGAGACCCATCTCGTCGGCAAGTATACCGCCCAGGCAGTTCTGTTCTTGGACGGGAAAGTCCAGTGACATGTCGCCTGAGTACGGATTGACGTAAAAGTGCTGCTGGTCCTGTACCTGAGGCAAATCCTTGTCGTCAGTGTCCTTGAGTGGCCAAGCGTACTCTTCCCATAAGGGATGCATGCTGGGCTCTCGGTTGCTTTTTAGATCCTTCTCTTTGGTCATCATCCAGTACAATGCTTGTTTTTGGTATGGCCGCAGGTCCATCGCGAACGTATCCGCCGGCTCCGCCTCTGGTGTGTTGAAGTCAAACGACTGAGCCTTCCGGTACAGCGCATCTAGCTGGTCCTGCTCCAGCTCCTCGCCGTCTTCTTGCTCTTCAGAGCCGGGTGAAGACCCCGGTTCCTTGGCTGTTGCTTTTGTGGCTTCCTTCTCCTTCTTCTCGTCCATCTCCGCCGCTTGCAGCAATCCCTGTCTTTGGTTCTTCGCATTCTTGGACGTCGCCGAGTTCGCTCTCGTAGGTTCGAGGTTAATTTCGTGCAGGAGTTTGACCAAAGCTACCTGTCGCAACCGAAGTTCCTTCTCCTCTGTGGATTCCTTCTCTTCAAAAAACCCCGCCGCCCTGTTCTCTGCGATCTTGAACCCGGGGCTGTGGAATGCCGAAGCCAGCAGATGGCACTTGAGTTGGATGAAGACCGTGTCGTTCGTTCGTAGCCTTTCAGGGGCGTAGACGCATGTGCCCTCGAAGCGGCATATCTTCTGGTCCATTAACGTTGACACCCACTCCGCCGTCTCCTTTGCCAATCTCCCAATCTCCATGCCGCTGCTCGTCGTAAACCGCACCAAAACATCGACACGTCTCGCAGCAGCAGATCCGCCACGGGGAGCGACAGTCGTGACACCAAACTTTGTAACTCGCGTGGCCTTGGGAGGCTGGATCTTTTGCCTGTCAATCTTGACAACATCGCCATGCTTGAGCAGGTTGGCACCGCTGCGGGTAGCCCATCCCTCGACACCAAGAGATCCAATGTATCGAGACTCAGGCATACTTCGACGGATGGTCGGTTTCGGGGAGTCTTCCATCGGGACGTCTTGTGCTGTCGATATGGCGGCGGCGGGGGACGGTCTAGCGAAAGCATTGAGCGAGGGCGACTTCTTCTTGAAGTTCTTCCATGTGCCGTCAAAATACATGTTGACTGCGCGCTCCAGGTTGTTCCCACAGTTCTCTCGAATAACATCCAGCGCATCCGCAGCAACCTTGTCGCCCACAAAACTCTCAAACATCTCCTGGTCGAAAGCCATTGCCGACTCCTCGCGCTGGAGATCGGACGGAGGAGGGGCAGCGCGGTTGGAGGCATCTTCGATGGGCTGCTCGACCAGCGGTCCGCGTGACTTCAATGGCGAGGAAGGCGCTTCGGCATCCTCGCTCTTGATCTGCGCCCTGTCGTCGTCGTCGACATCTTGAAAGAACCGCTGCTTCTGGTGTGTAGGCGGGGTGGGCAGCGCCGGGCTAGAGTGGTGGCTCAAGGCATCATCGTCGGAGAAGAAGCGTCTCCTCTTGGCCGGAGGCTCAGGAGAGCCTGTGTAATCCATTGTAGAACTCAAAATGCCCCCAGGGTGTCCGTCAAGGTCGCAGGCTCACGGCAGCCAAACAGTCGACCAAAAGTACACTCGACCGGGACCCAGAGAATGGAGACGCGAGGCGAATCAGTCAGCGCGACTGACCGCGTCGGGTCATCACGTGCTTGCGTGACACCTTATGTAAGCCACTTAAGCATCCCTCTGCAAGACGTCATAATTGGACTAGGAAAAAAAAGTGGTTGACTCGGGCATTTTGCGCATCCCGTCGCCCCAGCTGCACCGCACTGTGAAGAGAGACCCACTCGTCGTCAAGCTGCGATTTTCAGATTGAAGAAGCAGCCCCGACATGGCGCATCACAACAGCGCATTCTCCTGAATGAATCGACCACGCATCGTCGGCCATGGCCTGAGAAGGCTCGTACAGACCCCTCCGCGGGGAACCAGAGGCATCATCACCGACGCAGACGTCGTCAAGGCGAGGAAGTACTGCCAGTCGCAGCTTCAGTGAGTGCAATC
Source organism: Colletotrichum horii (assembly GCA_027406005.1). Taxonomy (NCBI): domain Eukaryota; kingdom Fungi; phylum Ascomycota; class Sordariomycetes; order Glomerellales; family Glomerellaceae; genus Colletotrichum; species Colletotrichum horii. The sequence goes on along the minus strand of JANVYB010000001.1, from coordinate 355,408 downwards.
GCATCTATCCCCATCAGCAGCGGGTAGCAGCCTCAATGGTCGTTGCTAACAACATCTCAGACACAGCCACCACGATGCTCATCTAGTTTACCGCCTCCTCTCCCCTCGGGCCCAGGATGCGTACCTTGCCCTGCGCACCCTCAACCTCGAACTCGTCCGCCTCCCGGAAGTCGTCTCGAACCCGGTCATAGGCCAGCTGCGCATGCAGTTCTGGCGCGAGTCGATCGACAAGACCTTCGCCGGCACGCCGCCCGCCGAGCCGATCTGCGTCCTCCTCCACCAGGCCCTCCAGGACCTGCGCGCGCGCTCCCGTAGCAGCACCGCCAGCTCGATCCGCTTCTGGGCACAGAGGGTCATCAAGACGAGGGAGAAGCACATGGACAACCGCCCGTTCACCTCGCTGGCCGCGCTGGAGGAGTACGCCGAGAACACGTACTCGACGCTCATGTACGCCGTCCTCGCCGCGATGCCGCTGCGCTCGATGCAGGTCGACCACCTCGCGAGCCACATCGGCAAGGCGTGCGGGATCGTCGCGACGCTGAGGGGCATACCCGTGCTCGCGGCGCCGCAGCAGACGCAGGTTCACAAGCCGTCTGGGGCGGAGCCTCCGCGGCCGCGGGACCCGGTCCTGTTGCTGCCGCTTGATGTCATGTCGGAGGTGAATCTGCGCGAGGAGGACGTGTTCAGGTACGGACCCGAGGCGGAGGGATTCCAGGACGCGGTGTTCAAGGTCGCGACGAGGGCGAACGACCACCTCATCACGGCGCGCGAGATGCTGAAGAATCTACGGGCGGGCCAGGACGCGGGGCACGACTTTGAGCACCAGGGTGAGCAGGAGCACGTGTACGAGGAAGAGCAGGAGGACGACGTGCAGCGGGATATTCGCCGCGGATTCGGCGTGCTGCTGGAGGCTATTCCTGCGCAGGAGTACCTCACGAACCTGGAGGCGAGCAATTTTAACCCGTTCGCAGTCAAGGCGAGTTGGAAGCTGGCATGGCGCCTGTGGCGTGCCACGAGCAAGCAACAAATTTAAGCCAACTATAGAGGCCTATAATATCAACGGACTAGCTATGTAGGATATGCATGTACGACTAGAACTGGCTGTCACGGCCTTGTAAACAAAATTAACCAACCATGCTCCGTCAACAAATTTCGGTGACATTCAGACTTCGAAATGCTGATGACAATTGAATCAGCTGGATTGGTTCAATCAACCGCGGGGACAGTGCGAATGATCCGTACCCGTCATGCGCCACACAGTTGTGGCTGAAGCTCTTCTCCACACCTTTACAAGCCACATTCAGTGATCGGAAAATTCCACATCTGTGGCGCAAAGCCTCCGAAATAATTTGGCCATCGCGAAGCTCCGTCCGCATATCGCCTCAACCGCAGTATCGTCAATGTCGACCACAAGATGTTGTACGAACTCGTAGGAATCGTAAGCCCGCCACATTCCGACTTTCTCCACGATTGGATTCAGCGACTAATATTCACATTAGGTCCGTCCGGGCAACCTCGCCGAGGTGAAAGAGTATGCGACCAGTCCCCTCCCCTCCGAACCGCACGACCACCGCCCCTCCACGATCGTCTCTCTACTCTTCCTCCTCAACCCGCCCCTCAATACATTCTAACATTCACCTGCCATAGAATCGCCCTCACCGCCGGCCAAATTATCCTCCGCAACGGCGGCGTCATCCGCGGCATGGCCAACTGGGGCGTCTTTCAGCTTCCCCGCCCCATCTCTAGGGCGCAGATGAAGCACAAGCAGGGCCACTACTTCGTCATGCGCTACGACGCCTCGTCTGCCACGCACGCCGACATGCGCAACACCATCAACCTCGATCCCCGCGTCATTCGTACCGCGCACGTCAAGCTCGGCGACGGCAAGCTCCAGACCGTCGCCCGCTTCGGTGATGTCAAGTGGGATGGACGCCATTAAAGGCGCGAAGAAGAGAGGGACGAATCCAATTATTGGGAGGACAGGGGTCTCTGAGCCGCGAGGAAATCTCGAGACATGGAGCCTTAAAACCGGGGGGGGGATGTATGATATTGAGTATCCCCGAGCCAGAGCCGGGTTTTTGTTGGCCTGTATGAAGCCGACCACAGCGCGGAGTGTACAACTACGTGGCACGAAACTACAAAATAGAAGAAATGATCTCCAAGCATACACCAAAAGCGCAAGGGGAGTGATGTGCACTATATTAATCAGTCTGAAGTTCGTGAGTCATATCTGTGTACTGGCTAACGCTGGAACCCAATGCAGCCCGCTCCCAACGTGAGCAGCGTCCAACGCCCATGGGCAGTTGATACTATTTATGTATGGAGTATGAATGTTCGCCAAGTCAACCATGCCTCGCTGATACGCGCGATGACAGACATCTATTCCTGCCGGGAGCCTTCGCGGCCTTCGAAGCCTTCAACTTTGAAACCATTGGCTTCGGCATGGGCTTTGGCGCGTTTGAGAGCCCTCGAAGACCTCGTATTCTCCAGCTTATCCGGTACAAGCAGAGGGATTTGGCGGGTAGGCGCCTTCCTCTTCTTCTCCGTTCTCTAAGCGTCAACGTCCATAAGAGCGGAATCGGCCTTTCCAACCCCCTTTTCTCTGCACCAAGCCACGAAGTCGTCAATGACGCTCGGCCAGGCACCATCCTCGTTCCAGAAGGACAAGGTCTCGTCCGACAAAGTCTTGGTAGCAAACTCGAGAATCATGTTCCACATGTCGCGGTTGACAGAACGAGTCCACTTCTCGTCAAGGAATGATGACCACAACTCAAGCCAGTCATGGGACTTGGTCTTCCATTGCCAGCCTGGCGGCGAGAACAAGACACTCCAGTAGACCTTTGCTGTGTCAAGAGCCAACGCCTTCTGATTCTCCTCCTTGCTGGCGACAAAGGTGTAGCGGTAAACCTTTTTGAAGTACGCGGGATCAGTGGCGAGTGTGTTGACCAGAGACTTAACGTGCGCGGCGTGCGCTTGACGCGTCGCGGACCTGAATACTTATTAGTAAGGAGCTGCAGCGTGGCCATAATTTTCAATGGCAACAGTGACAATGTCAGGGTAGAAGCCATGATATGCGCGCGGCAGGAACATACCCGGTTGTCTTCCAGCCATCAATGTAGCCTTTTCTCGTAATCGCGCCAATAGATGGCGACTGAAGAAGCTCTGCGACCACGAGCATCTCGGCGTTCTCAAGGTCTACGCCGAGATTCTCAAGATAGGCCATTGTCGACTCAACACCCATCGTGTCCTTCTCATCTCTTGAGTCATCTGCGTCATAAGTTAGCAGAGTCGAACTGGGAGATGATCAGTCTAGCCGTACCACGAAGCTTGTCGAACATCTGACCCAAAGACGTATCGAGCGCTGAGGTTGTGGGAGTGGTGGTGCCGCTGGTGCCAGAGAAGTAGCTATAGACAGACTCGTTAGCATATTGTTCTCGTTCAAACACGGTGGAGATGTTCAACAAAGACGTCGGCGACGTGTAACAGCTTCGAAGTGCTGACGACGAGATATGGCTGGCAACTTTGCTCAGGAAGATGAAGATAATTCAAGTACCCGGAGTGTTTCTTCTCCTCACAAACAGGGCTGCTCTTGGGCCCTTTTCGTTTTGAAGAAAACATGCTTTTGGATGCGCGCTTCACACCGTCCCAGCCCATCTTTTGATAAACGCAGGATCGCGCGGCGTCGGTTGTTTGGCAGAACTTAGCAGTGAGCTAGCCGGTGTAGCACGAGACGAGCCGCCGGGCGATGAGTTATAAGGCTGAGAATACGGTATCACCGGAGAACCGTATAGAGTTTATGTTATTTGCAGGCGTGCAGGCGGCAGGCTCGGAAGGGTAGCGGAAGTGTCAACTGGGACCCCCTTTCAACGAACTTTCGTGATCGCCAGTGATGAGTGACAGCTGGTTGGCAGCCGGGCTAGTCCGTGAGTTGAAGCGCCGGTGTCAATTAAGATGGAAAGACAGGAGCTGGCTAGTCGAAACAAGCCCGAGTGGCGGCTGCCACGGCAGTTCGTCGACTAAAGGGCCGTTCTAAGTGCAGATTGAATGTTTCAGGAGCCATTGACAATCGGCGTCGATTCGGCCTTTCTCTTGATTGTGTGGACGGTATGTGACCCCGAAAAGGGACTGGGCTGCGACCTCTCGGGTGCAGGAGCATTGTCCAGCAAGCGCAGCGCAATGGCAGCGTTATCGAACCTGGAAAAAGCAGCGCTTCGGCGCAGTGAGTGGGCGGGAAGGCCGCATATTCCCCCACAATGGGCACCTCGGTCAGAACGTGGGCGAGCCGCCAACAAGGCAAGGTAGCGTGAGGTACACACAGCAAGGTGCGGTCCGTATCCATGCGCGGCGTGCTGCTCTGCAGGCCAAATTGCCCCGAGAAGGGCCGGCGCGCTCTTCAGTCCGATTGATGGATGCTTCGGAAACCACTTTAAAAGAGCGGTAAAAGACCACGGGCAGGCGGCGTAACCGGGCAAAGACATCCAGGCATGGAAGCGAGAGACGAAACAGAGGGATACAAAAGCGACGCGAAAGACGAAAAGAAAAGCCATGTCGAACATGGAGAATATGACTTACGCATCGACGGCCTCGTTGATCTTGTAGCCGGCATTCTTCAGGTACTGTTGGTGAGTCGGCAGTCAGCATATCATCCAGCATTCAAGAGTTGCATCGATTCGCCATAGTCTCCCGTCTGACCCTCCCCCGCCAAGGAGAAGGTCGCCTCGGTGCCCATCCAAGCGCAGCGTCTAGATGGTGCAAGCCAGCGCGACACAACGTTGCAAAGCACGGCAGCAACCGACGTTTCTCCAGCAGGTAGCAGACATGACCTGGGTCTTGCAACGTCGGGTAGGACGATGAGGGGTTCCCCAGCAGTGGGGGACGAGGGACGAGAGCGAGACAAGACTCGGTTGGGATGTTTCTCGGTGGGAGATGAACGTACCCGTTGTGCGGTTCTGTCACTGGCACCGGTCAACTGCACGAACTGGGTCGCCAAAGCCTTCTGGGTTGACGAGGGCGGCATTGTGGCTGCGGTGGTTCCACCAAGTCTGTCGTATCAATTCGGTCTCGATCCCGAGGGGCGGAGGGGAGGTTCTCTGGATATCGCGTGACGCAGCTGTTCTCCTTACCGACAAGAGGAGATTGCGACGAAGATGTGGGCTGGTGACTCGGGCGACGGTGCAGTAGATGTAGACGAGGTCGGCTTGGAGTAGCGATTGCCGCGAAGGATGGTGTCGGTTCCAGGCAGGTCAAGGGTCGCGAAGGACGTCGATCGTTGGTTGTCGCGGAATGTGGTGGTCGAAGGGAAGGCAGAGGAAAGAGCTAGAGCTGCGTCTTTGGAGACTGGGACGAAGCAAGGCTGAGATAGATGGTGGGGTAAGAGCGCCGACGGTTTTGAGGCGGGGCAGCTCCTTCATCGGCCAAGAACCTAAGGTAAGGTACCTAAGGAGGGAAGGAAGGCACCTACCTTCCTTAGGCAGCACAGGGTCACCTAGGTACCTAAGGTAAGGTATACTTTACAGTGAGTGAAGGGTGCTGCGAGCAGTCTCCAGCGGTGTCTGAAGCACAGGGCACCTAGAGGTGGCTGAAATCAGCCAGTCCCTGCCTCCCGCAACTCCCGTCAATGGAAGCGGGAACCCCGCCTTCCTAATCGGGCTCAGGTCTTTGAAGCTTCAACTCGACTTCCATGCCGAGGACGGGACTCGCTCTTCAACCGTCAACGTCCCCTCGAGTCTCTCTCTCTCTCCACTCACCACTTTCACCTAGAAGTCTCGGGTCATTCCTTCCCGCCCGTTTGCTTCATCTCAACCTTCTCCGTCCCAATGCAGAGCCATGCAATATCATGAAACTTGGCTTGCCTTGGAGACGCAGGACTTGGAAGTTCAGACGGCTGTCTAATCGACTACGATTCTCAGTCCTGTATGACCAAGTAGATTCTTCAAGCTAAGGTACCTGGGTAGGTGGGAAACATAGCTCAGATGTGGTGGTTGATCAAGTAAGGAATACCAAAATAGGGTTACCGATTGTGCGGTCCCTAATTTTTGTGTACTTTGGCATCTGCAAAGGCCTCGAGATACCCAGCCATACGAGAACCACTGTGAGGACAGAATTATCATCATATACATAAACACAGGAAAGATGGGTGGTGTCGTTGAAATGACCTGTGAATTGCAGGACATCTGGGCTCACATCAATGGAACCTAGGTCCGTCACTGGCAGCCAAGATACAGCGCCTTCAGGCAACTGCGGTGCACTGAGAGTGCTCCAACGGCCCCACCCTCCCCCCATGACGTCTACCAATAGCGCCTCCTTGCGACTTCACTGCACCGACGTTAATTGATTGGATCAGGCAGCAGACGCGACTTTTTTCTCGACGCGCCGCTGCCCTTGATAGCTTCACGCATGTCACTCTCTCTCTCTCTCTGGCAATTCTAAGCCACTTCGAACAGCGATACAAGCAGCTCCCCCGACACACCACCTTCCAACGATATGCTATAGAATGGAGTCTCCGTACAGTCGGGAGTCGAGCGAACCCCCATTCGACTCTGCGCATCCCTTCAAGGGCGTCGTCGTCTGCTGCACCAGCATCCCTCCCGACCAGCGAGTAAGTCGTGATGCACATCGCACTTGCCCTTCAGCCACCCCCGAGACTTACTCTCTTCCTGCGAACTCTGTCCGGACACTCTCTTACACCAGCTTCAGGCAGAAATAGCCAAAAAGACCGAAGAGCTCGGCGGAATCCACAAGTATGACCTCACCCCCGACGTAACCCATCTCGTTGTCGGCGACTACGACACCCCAAAGTACCGCCATGTCGCCAAGGAGCGTTCCGATATCAAGGCCATGGATGCCACCTGGATTGACGCCGTAGGGAAACTGTGGATGGAGGATGTCAACATTGATTTCCCCGCTGTCGAACGCGAACATCAACTCAAGCCCTTGGAGACATGCGGCGAGCTTCCTGATGCCAGTAATCCCGCCGAATCAAAGCGAGGGAGCCTGCTGCTGTGCATGACAGGCTTTGATGATCGTAGGTCCGCCTATATGTGTAGCGAGGCGCAATTCTGACACTAACGCAGCCGACGAACGTAACCGAATCATCGAGCGGATCCAAGCCAACGGCGGCACCTACACGGGCGACCTGACGAAACGAGTATCGCATCTGATCGTGCATAAGCCAGAGGGAAAGAAGTTCAAAGCTGCTCGTAACTGGGGTATCCGTACCGTTTCCCTCGCGTGGCTCGACCAGACTGTAGAGCGTGGCTTGATTCTCGACGAGCAGTGCTTCGATCCGGCCCTCCCACCTGAGGAGCAGGGCCAAGGTGCTTGGAACAAGGTCAACCCGAGGCGGGTGTCTCTCGGCAAGCGGTCGAGATCTGGCATCGTTGAGGGTGGGCAGAGGAAGTTGCGAAAGACGGCGAGTATGAAGCTTAGTAGTCAGCGCGAGTCGCTTTGGGGCGACATCCTCGGCAGCAAACCCACCGGAGAGTCCTCTGCTCCCGACAGAAGCGAGAGGATCGAGGTTCAAGACTCAGGCATTCACGACGCCATGGTGCAGCCAGCTCCTGATGCGGGCATCTTCTCGATGTGCTACTTCTTCATGACTGGTTTCGAACCGTGGAAGACAAATATCCTAGCCGAGACGATAAGTTCCCTCGGCGGAAAAACCTACAACCTATTCGAGGAGATGGTTGCAGACGCCAGGGCGATGCCACGCCACAGGTTCCTGATTGTCCCGCAAGAGTCTCAGCCCTCGGCACATTACCAGGTCCCTGCAGCACACGTCGACAAGATCCAGATAGTAACGGAATTCTTTATCGAGCGGTGCCTGCACAACAAGGAGCTTTGCGATCCTGATGGTCATGTTCTGGGCCGACCGTTCCCCATGTTTCCTATCCCCGGTTTTGAGGACCTGTCCGTCTGTACGGCAGGTTTCACCGGCATCGATCTTCTTCACGTAGAAAAGGCCGTCAAGCAGATTGGCGCCAAGTATGCAGCCAGACTCAACGAGACTACTTCAGTCCTGGTCTGCAAGTCCATCACAGAAACGCGCAAGGAGAAGTTGAAGTTCGCCTTTGAGAACGACATACCTATTGTCGGCTCAGACTGGCTTTGGGAATGCATAACGACGGGCTTCAATGCTCCCGTAAGGACATTCATGTTCTCAGAGATTAAGCAAAACCCCAACCTCGAACCCCGGCCCAAACCCAAGGAACAGCCCAAGGAAACTAAACAGCCGATCCAGAGAACACGGTCCGAACCCATCCCTCACATGCCGAAGAAGCCTGTATCACGGCACACCTCGGGAATTGACCAAACTGCCTTCCAAGATGACCGTCCAAAACCTACGGCTCCAAGGCAGAGTATGACAAAGGCAGATTCAGCTGCGTCTTTCCAGTCTCAGACTGCCAAGACGCATCAGATGGACAGCTTTGGTGGCGGGACTGTCAATGAATCTTCTGGTATGCGCAACAGACTCGCTACAGTGGCGGCAAGACCTGCCATGACGAGGACGACGAGCGTGGCCGACAGCATGGACCCGACACCCATATCAAGATTGGATGCGCAGGATGCCGCCGAAGATTTGCCCGAGGCGGATCGCTCCCACACATCGGACAAGCACGCACCGGATGCCCAAATGAGCGAAGCCCAGGAACGTGTCAAAGACGATCAGCAGAGGAAGAACGATGGGGATCAAGAAATCATTGACGAAGATAGGAAAGACGCCGACACCCCACTGGGATCACGACAGCGTAAGGCTGAAGAGGAGGAGGAGGAACGTGATCGCCGTATTGATGAGAAGGAGGATGACCAAGTCATGATATCTGCGGAAGGGGATGTTGAGGGCCAGCTAGACTTCAAACGTGTTGAAGCAGCAAAGATGGACCTGGAGGCCCAGCTCAAGGCGGAGCGTGATGCGCAGAAGAAAGCCGAAAAGGAGGACCTCTCTAACAGGATTCTCGGTGTCATTGAGAAGAGCACGGAAACCCCCAGTAACGAGGAGCAACTGCAGACGCGCCGCCGCAAGGCTCGCGTCTTTGGCCGCGCCATCAGCAACGCCTCAGTAGCTTCCAGCGGCAGCGCCGAGTCGCGGATTGATGCCCTCGGCCGGCCCACAGAGGAGCAGCCCCAGGAGGAGCCGGAGCCGCCGTCGACGCAAATCCAGTATGAGGACCCTGGCGCCCAGCACCACCGCGCAAAGATCAGGAGCAAAATGCTCGGGGAGGAGGTCAAGCCCCCTACTAGCCAGGGTAAGATCAAGATTGGCGGGTTTGAGTTCGACGGGGAGCCGCCGAAGATGCCTCGTCGGCAGACGAGGAGCAATGCTTGATTGAGCTGGTATACAGCACAGGATTTGGGGTTTTTCGATACGTTGGAGTTGATGGGTTCTTGGGAGTCGTCGCATGGCCGACTCGTTATAGCATTGCATAGCAGATACGACACAGGCATAGCAAACATATGAAGAACATGGGTAATGACGCCAACGGTTCAGATAAATGAAGGGGAGAGAAGCAGTAATAGCATGACAAAAAGGCCATCATCAATCTGGGTATCTTTGATTGCGTTTATATATACTTCTACATCCAGGGGCGGGCGCTTCATCCACTTTGCCGCCCCCGAGAGATGGTATCATCATCATCCTTGCTTCATCCGAACACGCTCTCCTATCCTTACAAGTCGTGGATACAAAGGAAAATCTGTGTGTCTTGCCGACGGGGGTTTGCAACTTTTTGGTCTTTTCTCTTCTCTCTCTCAAGTGTCCTGTATTCCGATCTGTATTGGTATATTGGGGGGGGGCGCAGCCCTTGCGAAAAGCAGAAAGAAAGAAAGCGCAGAGTGATATCCCAAGTGATCAAAACGAAAACTGTGCTTCGCGACAAACAATTGTGTTTGAAAAGCAATACAACAAATGGTACAGATCTGGTGACATTTACGAACATCATCGTACAAAACTTCAGAGAAAGGTGGGGATGTCAGAGCGTGGTGCGTTCATCTACAAGACGGACGCTGCCTCGGTGAGCACGCTCAACAGACTCGCCGCGGCACCGCCGATGCCCACGGCACCGAGCGTCTCGCCCCACGCCTTCTTCTTGTCCCGCCTCTCGCGCTCCGCGGTGCGGTCGCGATGGTGGCGGCGCGGGTAGTGATCCCTGTCGCGGTCCCTGTGTTCGCGGTGCTCGCGGTGGTCACGATGATCGCGGTCTCTGTAGTCACGCTCGCGATCGCGGTTACGCTCACGGTCGCCGCGGTCCCTGTCGTGGCCACCGTCGCGATGATCCCTCCTGGACGGTCGGTGCCGACTTTTATCCCTTTCCTCGCGGTAAGAGCGGGGCGGAGTAGGCTCCAGCTCGTGCGGCTCCGGGTCGAAACGCACGTGGTTCCCGTTCTTGTTCTTGAGGATCGGTTTCGGCTGCACTGTGGCGGAGGGAGATGTGCCCTTCTCCTTGTCCGTGGGGGGTGGGACGATGTAGTAGGCCTGTTTAGGTTCCTTTTTGTGGTCATAGCTGCTATCGGAGGAGGCAGCGTCGGAGGAGTCCCAGAGAATGTCGTCCGAAGAGGAGGTGAAGCCGCGGGAGTCGGCTCGTCTGCGAGAGCGGGGTGTGGGGGGTGAGTTGTTGTTGTTGGGCGGTGGGGGTCGTCTGCCCCGGGAGCGGGCCGCGCGGGCATCGGCGGAGAGGCGGGCGAAGTTTGTGATTTCCTCGCGAGTCAGGACGCCGAGGACCGCGACGTAGTCTGGGCGGGCTTCGTAGCGGACGCCGGCCCGCTCGAGGACTTCTGGGGAAACGAGGGCGCGGCGGATACGGGTCCATTGAGCCTCGAGAGGGATGTCCTTGCCGCGGGCGTCCGGGGCAAGGCGTGAGGCCGATGTGCGTGGTGAGGCACCAAAGGGCAGTCCGCCGCGGGGCATTGGGGGCACGAAGCGTGGTGAGACGCCGAGGTTGCTGGCGACCTCTGGAGGGAGGTAGCGAGTTGAAGGGGAGGCGTCGGACGGGGAGATGGAGTAGTTCTGGAGGGGTGCGGCGGCGATGCGGAGGTTCTCCATGCCCGTGTTGAGGTTGTCGAGGGCCATTAGGTCCCGGGTGGAGATGAGTGCGAGGGAGTCGTTGTGATCATCCATCTCCTCTTCGCGGTCGTAGGTCGAGAGAGAGCTGTACTGAGCCGGTAGGTTAGGGACAGAAGTGCGCGGGTCGACGGCGGGAACGGCCTTGCGGCGGTCGTTGTAGGAGCCGTAGGTTTCGCCGCGTTCTTGGGCGAGCAGACCGCGGACGGAGGGAGGAGCCGTTGCGTCGTTGCCGGTGGATTCCTCGAGCTCACGAATATATGCGCGGAGGACCTCCTGTGTGAGTTGTCAGTTTCCATATATCGTGAAATTCTATAGGACGGAATTTGTGGAGTTGTATCATCCATTGGACATGTGTGCTGTGTGCGTACCTTGTTTTTCCGCAGGACTTCCTTGGAAAATCCTTCCTTTTCTAATTCTGTACGAAACTGTTGCCAAAGATCTTCGTCGTCGTCGCCAACGCCGCTGTGTCTGCGGGCAAAGAGGCGGGCGGCGATCGCGTCGACCTTGTCTTTGATATTGTCGAGGTTGCCGCCCTGCTCGTCGACTATGCGCTGTGCTTTTGTGGGGTTCTGCAGCTGAACGGTGTCGAGAAACATGTCGATACTCGTCTTCTGGTTCGCGAGCTTGGTGCGGATCATGTCAATCATGTCGCGCTCGCGCTCCTCGAGACGGTCCACGTCGCCGTATTTCTTGAGGATAGTCTCGAGCTGCTTGAGGTTGAAGTCGCAGTCCTCGACGAGCGGCGCCAGCTGGCGGATGTAGACGGCCGCATCGTGAGAGTTGAGGAGAGAGTCCAGGTCTTCGGCCTCGACCTTGAGGTGTTTTAAGACGCCGTGTAGGCGGCGGACGGCGATTGCAATGTCTGCGAACTCCGGGCCGGCAGACTTGGCGCGGCGGAAGAGGGTGCGGGCGAAGTCGTCCAGGGCGCCGAGGTTGGGAAAGTTGCCGTTGCTCATGGCGGCGGGTGAGATGTGGTTGTGGTCAGTACCGGTGGTGGTTTTTGCTCTGACGAGCGTGTGGGGGTTGTATGTTGTCTGTCTCTGGTGGTGAGGTCGTACGTGAGAGTGAGTGGTGAGAAGGTAAGGCAGGTGGGAGACGGATGGGATCTTCTACTAAAGCTGCAGAGTCGCAAGAGAGCGGGAGATGTGTTGAGACGCTGCGAGGGCGGACCGACGGGTATACGCAATATGGGGTGCGGGTTAAGACCAGGGACAGTGATGCAGGTCAGGAACCGCAATCAAGATGTGGCATCAGAGGAGAGGCCTGGAGTGTTGTCTTGAGTGAGGTGTGATGCCAGGGGTGGAGGGAACGTGGGTGACGGAAGCGCGCGGGTTGAAAAGGGAAAGGCTGGATGTTGGTTGTGCAGGGGATGGATGGGATAGAAATGAGAGGATATGAAAGGTGGGTGAGCAGAGAGGAGGGAGGATAAGAGAGGAAGAAGGGCGAGGAGTGATTTGTGATGTGCTACGTGAGGTCCGAGAATAACATCCAGGATTCGGAAGATGTGCAGGGCGTCAAAGTGTCGAGGGGAGGTAGAGAAGTGTACAGCGACAATGACAGCGACTCGACTCGGTGAAGGCACGTATCGCAAGCAAGGTCAGGTCCGGTAACGTAGAGAATAAGGCAGGAGATAGTAAATCACAAACCACCAGGTCCCGTTGGTGTGGTATGTAATAGCATGGGAATAGTATGGCAGCCGAGTCGAGTCGAACAGACAGGCGAAGGGGAGGGACAGGACCAGGCCCCAACCCAGGCCGGACCACGGGGACAGATGGTGATATTGTCATCGACGGACGCGACAGGTCCCAGATGTCAAGCGGATGTCAAGCTCCTTCCCCCCAAGTCTGCTGCAAGTCCTCACTTGGGGACGAGTGACATGGGGTCATGGGCTGGGCTGGACGTGGTCAGCTTGTACCTCGTCTGGCGTACCTTACTCTACAATTACCCGAGTACAGAAAGATACGTCTTCCTGGGACACGGCAGCAAATCATGTGGACGTATCCGTCGAGCGCAGGCGACTTCCACTTGGGCCCCGCGACCTCTGTGTTCACAGTGTTTTCCTGTTTGAAGTGTCGACGTAGACGTAGACGTAGACGCAGACGGTTCAAGCGCTCTCGAATCCTCTCTCTCTCTCTGAAAAGGGACGTTTTGTCGAGAATCCGTTCCGTTTGGTGGGGGGATCTGCGAACGAGTCCTCCAATCCGTTTCTCCCATTACAAACAATGGTGTGGTGCGAGAGGCTTGAGCTCTCTCCCTCTGATGCTGCAGCCCAGGCATCAATCAGTACCCCAAACCTCATGCTCAAGACCAAGAGGCCAGCAAGCGAGGTACTTTGCAGAGGGCTGGCTGATGACTGCTTGCTGGACTGAGCTGCGATGTACTGCGTCGCGTTGCAATAGGCGAGGCGATGGGGGAAGGACGAAAAAAAAGGTGGGATGAAAGACGGAGGTTGCTGTCGGTGACGTATGGCTGCCAGATCCATGAAATCATACCGTCCGGGGGTCACACAGAAAGACGAGACAAGGGGGGAAGGGGCCACCTCAGTGACTGCACCTGCCCAGCATACCTAAGGTACCTGAGGTGCCCAGCACGCTGCACAGGTGCAAAAGGGTACGTGGATCGGCACCGTTTCCTGCCCACCTGAGCCTAGCGCCCCGGCGGACCAAAAGACCCTGAGCTGCGACTTTCCCGTGGGCCGTCAGTGGTTCCTCAGCTGTTTCCCATCCACTGTCAGTCTCCATGTCAAGGATTCATTCATCCACTGTTTGACCGTGTCTCGCTCTGTTGCTCGCTGGCTGCTGTCGCCGTGATCATTCACGTCAATGAAGATGACACTCGAGGGGCACAACGGCATTCGCCCGTAGGCTGGAAATAGCACCTCAGCAGCTCAGCTGGGAGGATGTTTAATTGCCCATAAACAAGGCACCATAAACACCCACCCTGAAATAGCCACCGTCCGTTTGAGAGAGATGTTGTTTCTCCATAAGGCTGTATGCCGTGATAGCAGAGTATCCGTTTAGTATCCGTAGAGCAGGTGTCTATCCAACGTCAATCACCACCGTCATGCTAAGCGACCAGGGCCCAGTGCGGAATAGAGAGGCACAGAGGCACACCATGACCACCACCACCCCGGAGCTCTCCAACAAGCTCGCACCACTGACCACTGGACCAGAACAACCCCCTTGTGCGGTCCGGGGTTCGATTTCTTGCATCGTCATTCCTCTGGGGTGCCTGCTCTGCGACCCCAGCCCGCCGGGACAACCCTGTTTCCACCCTGCGCCACCGGCCTGGTAACTCGACGTGGGAGTCACACGGTGGCGCTCTCACTCTCTCTCCCCTCTCCTCCTCTGCAAAGCCTCAATGGAGAATGGGAGCACCAGCAAACCAAAGGCCAAGAACGCCCTGGGGCTCTGGGAGGCGCTCGCGTGAGTGGGTGAGCGGCTGTCAAGGCAGAATGCAGCGAAACGCCCGACACGGACCTTGACTGATCTGAGAGAAAGAAAGACGCAAACCCTGACCTGGTTTGATGGTCCTTGGGGCCCCCCTCTGCGCCGCTACTGTACAACACGAACGGCAACCCGCAGGAAACCGCCCATGACTGGCTGGGAGAGGTCCTCCGGCGGTCCCCGAGATCGTGTTGAAGCACAAGACCAACCCAAAAACTAGCTGCTTCAATTTTTTTTAAAGAAATTTTCTCTTTCTTTGCCTTCTCGTTCACGTACAGAAAAAGGGTTCCAGTCGAGGTGGGGATTCTGCAAGATGCCATGCCATACGGAACCCGCGAACGCAGAATACGGGGGGCAAAAGGCAAAGCAAAATCGGTCATGCAGTAGTTAGCAGCTACAGTAGTAGTGCAGTGCAGTGCCATGGTTCGTCTTGGCCTGCGCGAAGATGCCATTCGCCATTGACACGAAGGGAAACGACGCTAGAGGGGGCAGGACGGGCCTTCTAGAACATCACCTTTCATTCCCTCGTTCAGGGTCCACCACGCCCTCTGTCTCTTAGCCTCCAAGGTATCTTCGAGAACGAGGAGAAACGGACAGAGTTGACACTGTCATTGTACTGTCAATGTATTCCGTTCCGTTTCGAAAATGGCTTCTAGGCTGCATGGCGGAAACAGCACCAAACGCGAGAAGGTCGTTGCGAGTCTGCTTACGAATCGAATCGTCCTTTGGTTGTGGAATACACACACAGTCTCTTTGATGCCTCGACGCATGGAACAGAGCGGCGGACATTGCACGAGATATCTCCCCTATTCCCGTGTAAATGCCTCTTCCCGACAAACTCTCAAGAGGCTTTCTGACTCTTTTGCCTTTGATTTTTGGGTTCCCTATTCCTGCCGAACTTCACTTTCGTCTCGTCTTGCAGATGCGATGAGATGTCGCATAGCTGGGCTTTGCGCTGTTCGATTTCTAACCAGGCACATGCCTGTACAACTGCCGGAAACCATCCTGGAGGTTGTACAGCAGGAAAGCTCGCCTTACTTCGACGACTGTCTCCGTTTTGGATATGAGCAACAGCAACCTGTTTTGCAATGTTTGTACAATGTTTTGCCTCCTCGGGGAACGTCTCCAGGTTCTCTTGCAGTCGGTAGCGTCGCAGCAAGCTGCCCGACCAAGCCTCATCAGCCCGAAAGCGGGGGAGGAGAGCGACAAGAGATGCTATCCGCAGCATGCAAGTGCAAGCAATAGCTTCATAGCTCAGATGTTGAAGTATGACAGGCGTGGTCGGTGGTGCATTCTGATTGGTTTAGCAGCTCATGCAGCTTGGCTCCTCTGGAGAACTGATTGCCGCTGCGTATGCTGAGCCACCCACCATCCATCACCGCCCATCACCACCAAACCGCGAACACACCACACACTCTTTCTCGCGCTCCCATACAAACTATCGATTTTGAGACAGTGAGGCTGTCAGATTACTGTTGTCCAACTCACCAAACCAGGCAGCAACCGCGCCCGAACTTCTGATCAGCCAATGAGTAGTAGCTGCAAGGTCAGACGTGGGATGCATTGGAGGGTAGGGCGGGATCGGCTTTCCCATCTGACGGAGCTCGGGCCCGAGTGCATATGCTCTGACGGGATTGTCCCGCAGCTTTGATCTTCTTTTTACCACATGTCGCCGAGGATTGCGAGATGTAGACTTTTCCTCTCTCCGTGTTCCGCTTGAACATTGAACATCTTGATTATTCATGAAGCAAAAGCTGACTCAAAGAAAAGAAACATCTCAGAAGCCAAAAAGACGAAACGTTGAGAAGCTAGGTAGGTTTGAACACGAAGAAAAAAATGCCGCGCCTGAGCTTCGTTCGACACACCGAACGAATGACTCAAGCAACAGAGAGACATCTATTTCCAAGCAAAGCAGACAAAGCGGAGAATACCTTCAGAGGCTCTTGTCTGCAGGCTAGTATCATCATGGAACTGTGTACATCTTATTTCCTTCTCAACATCTGAATAAACCTCCAGGTTGGCACTTGTTTGCCGTTTGGTGTCACACCGGCGCAAGACTTGCACGATTCCGATTCGTCCGTCGTCCACAAGGGCAATCCGCCAGTCAGCCCAGCTTTGCGTTGGTCGACATGTCAGCTGCCGTTGGGAACTTCCTTCCGGTATGAGTCGCTTCTTGACCATTTTCCCATTGTTCAATCAATGCAAAGTTTATTATGCTACTCCATATGGCCATGGGAAGGTAAAGCGGTTCCCGGTCACCGTAGCTGGATATGGTTGGCCTCACCGATTGTAGCCGGGTTCGCTTCGTTTCGCTTCACCAAGCCGCGCCGCGGAATGTACGCTTCGGTATCCGTTCATGGTATCTTTTCCAACGGGGGCGTTGGCTCTGTCTACTAGTTCTTTTTCGTCTTTCCTTCACTGCCTGACTGCCACCAGGCCGCTTTCTCTCCGGGGCGCGTTCTATTGCCCCGGACTTACAGCCCGTGCAGAGCCACCCCTTTTGTTTTACTCAGCCCTAACTCCAACGTGCAAATCGATAATCTCACATGGTAGTATTGCCGTCCCGCGTCGAACACGTCCTTCGTCTGACATGCGGCTCAAATGGTAATCCTCTCCAGCGAGTACGCCTTGACCTTCTGACTCAGCAGAAGTCCCCTCTCACGCGAGGTCCTCTCGATCACCTCACCGCCCGAGACGATCTTGTGGTTGGCCACGGCCTGCTTAGACACCAGGCCTAGCGGCAGACGAGGCGACGTCTCCATCTCGAGAGACACCGGCTTCTGCTGCCCACGTGCGGCTGATGAGGACTTTGCAGCCGACGCAGCAGTGCTGCCGTACTGGACCGCGTCACCGACGAAGGCGCCCAGCGTGACAGCCTCCTCAAGGCCCTCCAGGGCGGCGCTGACCTCGAGCTTCAGGGCGGTGATGAAGTCAGCCGCATCTGCTTGGTCGCCGGAGAAACCGTTGGTGAGCCAGCCGCTGGGGCCAACGGAGTCGATACAACGAGACAGAAGCTCGGCGATGAGGGAGATGGCACCGTCGGGGGGAGCTCTTGAGGCATCGTCGCGGTCAAAGTTTGTGGTGTCGACGTATCTTGAGGTCCACGCGCTGCCGATCAGCTGTACTCGCAGGAGGTGGATGAGGGAGAGGATCTCGGTGGGGTTGAAAGTATCCCGCAGAGCCCGCACTGTCGCTACTGAGGAGTAGTTGGCGAGCTTCTCAAAGGCCGTCGTGAGGGTTCGGGCGCGGAGGTTCGAGTCGTCTCCCAGATGGCACTCGGCCAGCTCTAACTCCTTCTCCAAGTGATCGATTTCCATTTCAACGTAGTCCTCCTCTTTCGTCTCCTTGGGCGCGGGGAGAAGCAGCCTGGATTGCTGATCGAGGCTGCGCATGATGATTCGGATGACCAGGAGGAGCTCCCTCTCGCCGAGCTTGGTCGATGAAACGTAGTTCATAAGCAGTTCCATCATTGGATCCATATCGGCGAGTCGCTGGATGAGCTTGTCCACAACCGGCTCCTGGGCCCCTTCAGCCATCTCGCCCTTGAAAGCTGCAGTCATGTTGGCATTTGTGAGGTGGCCAGCCGAGATGAGGTAGATCAAGACATTGCTGGCAGGGAGGACGCAGCGCAAAACGGCTTCTGGTCCTGACGTGTCCACCGTGAACACTCTGCTAATAGCGTAGAGTACCCACCGGCGATCCACGGCAGGGTACGTCTCTGATCGTTCCAACCACTTCCAGTCCGGGGTTTGCACTCCATCCAGAACCGCGGATTCGTCGATAGCAACACCAAATCTCTGAGCTAGCAAGCTCTCAAACGCCTTCCAGTCCTGCGCCAGCAGGAAACCGTCTGCCTTTTCTACGTCTGTGAGCGACTCCTTGACGTACGCGTCGGAAAGCGTACCAGGGAGATACTGCTCAAATGTGTTGTTGCCAGATCCCTTGGGCAAACTGGCCGGCACCCTGTCTCCTCTCGGCAGACCTCGGCCGATGGAGTCGATAAGCAGACCCTCCTTGCCGTGAGACTTGGGACGCTCGATCTGAATGGAGACGAGGGTGTTGCCAACAACCGACACAGCGATATCGAGCTTTGAAAGGAAAGTCACTAGCCTCGGCGCCTGGTCGTGGCCCTCGGGAAGCTCAACCTTTGTCGACGCTTGAATCGAATAGAAGGTGGGATTCAGGATGCTAGCGGTCTTGGAAGACAGGCTGAGAATCGAGTGCTCCGAGATTTGGAGGAATGAGGTGTTCTCGGCGAGCGGCAGGCGTCCCTGAAGCTTCGGTACAGCGCTCGTGAGATCGTAAGTTCGGAGGACGGGTCCGCTGAGCTGGAGCAGCTTGCCGGACTGGACGTGGAGCTGGTACTTGGCAGTCTCTGCCAAGGTCTCTTCCTGAGATGGCAGAGGGGTGGTGTGGATTTGGACTAGAGGCTGCGAAGAAGCCGTGGGCAGAACGCCCAGAACGATGAGAAACCTTGATGTGGTGTTTTCACTATCGGCACGGACAATGACGGTGAGGACATCCGGGTTGAAGATCTTGGGATCGACCTGACGTCCAAAAGAGCCGAAAGCGTCTTGTCTGCCCTGGAAAACGCCGTTCAAAACTTCGGAAGCGGTTGCGTGAAGCGCAAACTCCACCTCGTACTTTGCGACTGTTGACGGGAACAAGTCTTTGCACAGGTTGTACGAGGAGGCGCTCCACCTCTGCTCCAAATCCTCCGCGCCGAGGCAGACGACCTGGCCGTCTTTGCAGAGTCCAATCACGTCGCCCTTTTGATCCTTGTTCAGTTCGGTCCCGGTCGCATCCACGGCAGTAGATGTGAAGAGGTACGTAATCGGCGACTTGTGGCGCACGCGCTGCGAGGTGCTCGAAGAGTTGGTCTTTCCTGTCGCGTCGACAACGTCACGGCAGAGAGTGATCTTGGCACCAGTCGTGTCTTGGGTAGACAGATATGTGTAGTTGTTGCGACCACTTGCGGAAGCATCTTGGTATCGGATTGAGTGCGGCGCGCAGGTGAACGACTCTTGAGGCGGGATCGGGTAGGAAGTTCGCAGTCCGGATGAAGGAATCTACGACGGTTAGCAAGAGGCCCGAAAGACGCCAAAGCTTGAAACTGACATGGTAGATGTTGGCTGCTTCACCATCGACACCGACGACGACTTCAAGTCTCTTCCTCTTCTTGGAGCCAGCTTTCTGGGTATACACCTCCCCAATGTGGTACTGGCCCTTCGTGTGGTCGAGAGGACGCGGCAAAGACGCCAGGACATCCGGCCGGTGGATGCGAAATGTGGGAGCCATTTTGAATCTTCAATAGCTTTCACACTGTCGCGGCGATCCAGATGGGTTCTTGACTGGGCCTGAGTTGGGCCTGCTGCTGTTGCAATTGGTCGTGTGGTCCAAAAGCGCCGGCCGTGTAAGTGATGGCTTCAAGTCGTGAAAAAAAAAAAAGTTGGGAGGACTTTCCGTAGTGGGGTGCGATACCAAAATTGCGTTCAGTTCGCACTGTCAAAGCCGCAGTGATCTGGGTGGCTGGGACAGTGCCCGGAAAAAGCTCAGCTTCTGCCTTCGGAAAATCCCACTCCGGTCGCCGATATCGATAACACAGATAAGCGCATGGGCAAGGATGCGCGATAAGAGAGACACTGGACCACCACTGAATGCGGTGTGGATCTGTGGGCCCAGGATGTTAAGTGTAATTGAATGGCAGTCGCGCTACACGCTACTGCCCCCGGCGATTCTCCCAACGCGATTCACGCGACTGGTGATGCTCCAGTCTCGACATCGCCGTCTCTCACCCCTCCACAACTCCCTGCGTACGACTCGACCTTACAATCTTGTGAGGAGCTTGTTTTTGCACACAACTCCCTCTTCAGCAACTCTTTTAGCTGAAAGAGTCTGTTTCTCTTCTTTCCCCCCTTCCAACGTGTTTCTCATCCAGTCGCATGCCCTCTGACGTAGTTTGAAGGCGCGACGGCCGAAGCGTAAGTGCCAAACACGAACATCTATGAAAAGGTTTCCTACCTCGTCAATCATGCGATAGCTGACCTCGAGATCCCAAATTTAGCATCGCTTCATCTCATGGGAACACTCTTGGTAGCCAACATGGCCCCAGAAGGGCTCGATGGTTCCAACCAGAAACTTCATCCATTCTTTGTCGCAGGAAAGAGTAACGACTTGCCAACGCCCGAGGCAACCGCCGTAGACCAGCCTACAAATTCAAACGAGCAGACCCCGACCAACAAACCTGGAAGACCTAAGAAGCAGAGACACGCCTTGCAGCAACCATCCAGTGACATTGAACCGCACTCTTCCGACATTGACGAGGATGGTCCCGAACGCAAGAGACAGAAGACTGGCAGTGCTGGACCGGGGTCAGGCAAGAAGAGGGGACGCCCGAGGAAGAAAACGAATGTAACGGCAAACGATATAACGAGCCACTTCTCCCAGAACAATGGTGTCCCGTCAACTGCCCTCGCCAACGAAGTGCCACGAACGCCTCCTCCCGAGCCAGTTATTGCCGAAGAAGTCTCTGTATTGCTCCCTCAAGCTCCACCGACGAACCCTGAAGCCTCGTCGACCGTTGCAGCAGGCTCAGCGCTGCCTTCTGCGAACCAAAACCAGTCGAAGCCAACCAAGGTCCTCAAGTTCAACCCAAAGACTGGAACAATTGGGTCCCCGCCCAAGCCCAAGCCAGCTCCGGCCGAGAGCTCAAAAGGCGTCAAATCCTCAAGATCGCCCGCCAAGCCGTCCCGAATCGTTACTATTAGATATGGTCATGATACAGAGACGCGCGCGCGCATTGGTCCCAAGATACAGCAGATCCTGGATGGTCCGTCTCCAAAGAAGGGGAGTCCGAAGTCGAAGACGACACCCAAGAAACCTCGCGCCAAGGCTACAAAGCTGGAGCAGGATAAGACGAAATCGGGCATCACGCACCCAATGTTCCTTGGAAAGGTCAAGAATGTAGCGAAATCCGACGCGTCTCCAGCACCTGCACCGAAACCACCAAGGCAAACCATCTTCAGTTCTACACCATGCTCGCCCAAGAAACAACGTTCGGCCCCTATGGCTGGAAAGGTCCCGCAGTTCGGCATGCGATCCTTGGGACTAAAGGTGCCAGGATCATGTCATCCAGCATGGCCAGCCCAGGGAATGGCCCACGTCCGGGGGTTGACAACAGAGGAAGAACAACTGTCCGCGGCTGTCCAGCAACTCCAAGTCTCTGATCGGAAGTCCAAGGGCCAGAATACCAATATCTTGCCCGGCGAATCAGTCATTGATATGCTCGTCAAGTCATTAGACACTCTCGGCATCTCAAAGTCTCTCCAGGACACAACTGATGATTACCAACCACCACCACCTGAGCTTCGCCTGCCGGGAAAGCACTTCGAGAGTGGCCGCAAGCTGCGTTCGCGGATCAAACCTGAGCTACGAACATGCTTGCCTCTTGGAAGCCAGAACGACGATAGTGATGACGAAGTCCTCACGGCATCCACCCGGAAGCCTCACCCAGCTGTTGCTCGCTTATACAATTCCCTAGAGACCAGCCTCTCCGCATACGATAGGTCTCAATGTGAGGAGCTGACGTGGGCGCAGAAATATGCTCCTATTCTTGCAGAAGAAGTGCTTCAAAATGGCAAGGAGGGTGTGCTTCTCAAAGAATGGCTCCAGACACTGAGGGTCCAGTCTGTCAATACCGGTGCAGCAACCATCGATCAGAAGTCGTCTGGTGCTAAGCCTGGGTCTGCGACGAAGAAGAAGCGGAAACGCAATAAGTTGGATAACTTCATTGTATCCGATGGCGACGAGACAGAGTTCCTGCCGAGTGTCTCTGATGATGACGAGGACGACTGGTTGCCCACCCATAGTCAAGGTGGTCCCAAGAAGACCGTGGTTCGGAGAGACGTAGGCAAGGACCTCAGCCGACTAACTAACGCTGTTGTACTCAGCGGCCCGCATGGCTCTGGCAAGACTGCTGCTGTTTATGCGGTCGCAAAGGAACTGGGCTTCGAGATCTTCGAGATCAATGCCAGCAGCCGCCGAAACGGCAAGGATGTGATGGAAAAGGTGGGAGACATGACACAGAACCATCTCGTTCAGCAGAATCGCCAAGGAAAGGATGACAGCAAAGCCGTGGACGGCGAAACATCAAAAGACGTCAAGTCTGGCAAACAAAACACCATGATGTCCTTCTTCAAACCCAAAGCAGCAACCAAGCCTGAGTCGAAGCCTCCAACCGAACCGGAACCCGTGCAGAAGGTTGAGCAGCCAGTTGAGACACCAAAGATCACCAAGGCAAAGACCCAGAACCAGAAGCAGTCTCTTATTCTTCTCGAAGAAGTTGACGTTCTCTACGAAGAGGATAAGCAATTTTGGGCGACCATCATGAATCTGATTGTCCAGTCAAAGAGGCCTTTCGTCATGACCTGCAATGACGAGAATCTCGTTCCGTTCCACAACTTCGTCCTTTATGGCATCTTCCGGTTCACCCCTCCCCCCGAAGACCTGGCTGTAGACGCGCTTCTTCTCGTCGCTGCGAACGAAGGCCATGCTTTGAAGCGCGCAGCCGTGAGTGCACTCTATGAGGCAAAGGGACACGACCTGCGGGCCTCTTTGATGGAACTCAACTACTGGTGCCAGCTTGGGGTTGGTGATCGACGGGGTGGCTTTGACTGGTTCTACCCGCGATGGCCCAAAGGACGCGACAAAGATGAGAACGGCGATGTCGTCCGTGTTGTGAGTGAAGGGACATACCTTGAGGGAATGGGATGGATAAGCCGGGATCCTGCAGTCACCGGCAGCTCCCTTGCCTCTGAGGAGGAGTTGATGACACAGTGCTGGCAGGGCCTGGGTTTGGACTTGGGCAACTGGCATGATTCCCTCGACATGGCATCATGGGCCGAAAGCGTACACACTTCTTCCGCTGGAGACCGAGCTGCTGCGCTTGATGTATTCTGTGATTTTTCAGAGGCGATGTGTGCAGCTGATCTTTGCTCTGGTGGTGACTTTGGGCTCAGATTACAAGTGAGTGTAACTCGGTCCTTTTGGATGAGCAAAACTAATTGTCTACAGGAGTCCCTTGACCCTACCCAGCCAGATATCTCAAGCAAGTCGCGCGATGACTTTGTCGTTGGACGGCGACTCCTTGAAGCGCCTCCACTTACGACATTTACCTACACTGCCACCGCCATTTCCAACAGCCTCAAATCCGCCGCCCGTCAGACCCTCCAGGCTGCCCCCAGAAAAGCTGAGTCTGCAGTCAGCATGGATTACATCGGGGAGAGCAAGGCAATTCAGCAGATGCGGCGATCCTTCAACAAGCCGCCGAAAGACACAGCCGTCTCACGATATGACATGAGTCTGGCGTTCGATCCGATTGCGGCTTCAGAAAAGGCACTGGCAAGCATGTCCAACAGTCTTGAGCCGTCGGTATTCGACAGGACTATGCGGATGATAACACTCGAAGTGGCGCCATACGTGCGCAGCATTATCGGATACGATCATCGCTCGATGCAAGAGCGCCAGCAGAGAAGCTCGCTTGTCAGCGAGGGCGGCAGACCTGGTAAGCGAATGCGCAGTACTCGAAGTGCGCTCTCGGCTCAAGAGGGCGTGGCGCGCGGCAGTACTCGCAGAGAGAGCTACTTCTCTGCCGAGCTGAGCACGCCGTTGGTCATGAGGACCGGAGGAGAGGGTTGGCAGGCGGCTGTGGATATGGAGATGAGGCTGATGCCGCGCCCACCAAGTGTTGCCCCGAGTGACACCAGTAATGAGATGGCGGCGACAGTATCAAGTGCCGAGGTATCGGCGCCGAATGCAGAGGTTCCGACGTTGAGCGCGGAGTAGACGAACATAATGATGGGTTGCATTCAGGAGCTGGAAAGCGGTACGCTTCGGGGAGTTGGTGGAAAGGCATTAGCAATGGCTCATTTCATCGATAGATAACACGGCTAGATGAGATTGAACTTGATGATATTTTCAGCTTTTTTTGGTCCCCACCGTCTTCAGTAGTAATCTGACCTTCGGCGGGACCTCCTATCGTCGTACACAGTTTCTGGCCTTCGCCCATCAGGAGACGGGAATCGAGCTGCGCCCCTCCGACTCCAGTCCTCTACAGCATCCTCCACCCTCCTGGACCGGTTATCCTCATCAAAAAACCTCTTACTACTTTCCGCCTCCGATCTCGCAGACGTCTTCGCATACCTCACAATCTCATCCCTCGGCGGCCCCATGATGGCCTCCTCCGTCAGCCTCTGCCCTCTCGGCTCCTCGGCAAGGCGGTACGTCCTGGGCGGAGGGTTGTAATCGGAAAAGTACCCGTCACTTTCGTCCTGATAGTACCGCGGCCCCCTGCGCGATGGTAGCCTCCGCGGAGGACGGTCGTACTCGGGGACGTACCCGTTGTGTCTGTCGCGGACGACGTTGCGGCGGCGGGAGTGGCGGCCGGGGGCGTTGAGGGTGTCCCAGTGGGGCCCGCGGACCTCTGGGTGTTTGCGTTTGTGCCAGACGCGGTGGATGCAGATTGTGGCGACGGCAATGGCGGCGATGAGGACTGCTGTCGTCTTGAAGGAGGGCTTCTTCTTGGGGAGGCGCGGGCGGTTGTTGTTGTTGTTGTAGCTCCGCCGGGCGTTGCGGGGGTGAGGCCCGGCTGAGGATGAGCGGGAGCGCGGTGGTGAGCGGGAACGAGAGCGGGATCTGGAGCGGGAGGAGTCGTAGGAGGATATTGAGGAGGAGCGGCGGCTGCGGGAGGGAGGCATTTTATGATATTTTTGATGTCGCGTGTGGTTGTGATGAGAATCTTGCCTCGGGTTGTTGCAAAGGTAGGTGGGATACAGGCCGTCCTTCTCAAGCGGCGGTATATGAAGCTTCCCTTTTCCTTCTCCGTCAAAGACAGATGAAAAAAGGGCAAGCTGTCAAAGGCGAAAGAAAATCCCACGGTGTGGAATTTATCAAAGGAGAGAACCCTTTACCGACGGACAATGACAGTGCGGTGCGAGAGTTTGACGGCTTGAGCTTCGAGTTCCCCGGTGTCAGAGTGCGTACCTCCAGAGTCTGGAATTCGGTCCGAGCGAGGGTCAACCCGGCGTGTTGGTATTAACAGCGACGATTGCCAGTCAGATGAGAACGCGAAAACGGTGGCGGAGGTCGACAGGCAGAGTTAGCGCCGGTTTCTCGGGACGATGCCGCTTACACAGGGATTTATCCTGCGGTATGGCGCGAGTCGACGATATCAGCTGGGCGAAGATTTGTTGGGGGTGAATTCGGACAGTTTTGATGGGTGAGATGGCTGGGAAGGGGCGACCGCCGGGCCGGTGAAGCGTGGATCGGACGGTCTGAGGGTTGAGGCGTATTTCGGATGTCGAGGCTATGCAGACGGGTGAGGCCTCGCTGCCTGGAGAGGGAAGGAGCGAAGTAAGAAACAAGACGGGAGGAGAGACGTCGAATATTTCAGCTTGTGTCAAGACTGTGACTCTGTAGTTAACGAGGCTAATTTGATCTAGTCTAATTTCTAACGGGCTTGACGCGTTGAGGACGCCGGTGAGAGAGGACACCAGGTGTATGGCTTTGTATTACAACAAACTTGGTAGCGCGGTTGGGATGCCACATGGACCCGTCGTTGCGCAAAGCGGCAGGAAGAACAGACAGGGGGAGAGCGTGCGAGACAACCCCTGGCGCGGAAATGTTCCCCGGAAGGTTGCTGCGCGAGGCACCGCGCTCCTGGATCTGTCCCTGTTCCTTTTCTTCTTTGGTGGTTTGCCTAGACATGCCGAGAGAGCGCATTTCTCTCATGTCTTCGAGGGTGCCGATGCTGGGATCCGCGAGGTGGGTTGCTTCGGCGGAAAGGGACGTCCCGTGAGGGTTTGATGGGTGCTTTGGATGGGGTACTGCTTACCGTCGCATTTTGGTTATGTTGTCACTCGGCCACGAGGGGAGTGATGGAATGTTACCGGAGATTGGGGCTAGACGGCGCGTGGTCGTGACGTGATGGTTGGTGATTGGTCAATGCGTGGTGATGCTGAGCACCGGCGCGGGTGTGACGACACTTCGGGAGCTAGAGCGGTCGTGGAGATGGTCATTTCTGATGCTAGCTAGGAAGGAGGTCAGTAATCTTCTGAACGTTGCTTTTGATCTAAATCCAACCCCGACTCCATGTACTGACCTTGGCAACGATGAGATGACGGACGACGAAAGACGACATTACATATAGTCAAAGAAAAGTGACGTCGACTTTTTCTTTAGTTCAGTGATACGAAATGTCACTTACATCCCAAGCTCTATAAGATGTTTCCCTCGTCTAAAGTAAACTCCAAGGTTGCCTCCCAAAGCATGACCCCCATCTCTTCTCGCCCTCCTCAGTTTTATACCAACTTCAAACCAGCCTAATAACTATGGAGGACAACATCCACACCCACAACATAGCACAGAAAAGAAGACTCTTGAGGTCTAACCAAAGTCTCCCCATGACATGCCTTCCCCTTCTTTCCTTCCTCGCCCTCTTCTTGGCTTCCTCCAGAGGCATCAATGCTAGTGTCATTGACGAATATATGTTCGTCAAATACTCACCGATAACTGTATGAAGCGCAACCTCGGTCTTCCACCTTCCGCTAGGCGTCGGCTTCAGCATATGCTTTAGCAACCTTTCGAGCTGATCATGCCGGTACTTGTCGCATCCTCCACTCTGAGAGCGGGAGTGCAGTTCAGCCAAAGTCTGCCCGAGCATCCACACA
The DNA here is from genome assembly GCA_027406005.1 of Colletotrichum horii. Taxonomy (NCBI): domain Eukaryota; kingdom Fungi; phylum Ascomycota; class Sordariomycetes; order Glomerellales; family Glomerellaceae; genus Colletotrichum; species Colletotrichum horii. The sequence continues at coordinate 328,178 of JANVYB010000001.1, read as the reverse complement.
TCGCCCTCCTCAGTCGGTCGATACTCACTCTTCTTACCGCGGAACTCTGGCGGGGTAAACTGGTCGCCAGGGATATCATTCCAAGTCCACATGACCTTGGGCACAAGCCCATGGCCGATGAGCTTGTATCCCCAGGGTTCGTCTCCATCCTTCTTTACAGGACGCTTAAAACGGATGATGTTCCTGGGATGGACATACCCGTGCACTTGGCCTCGATCATGGAGATACGACAGCGCAGAGAGCACGTCCCCGGCCAGAATCAGAAGCTCTTCGTCGGAAAAATACATTTGCTCGATGCCCTTCCAATTCGCTTCTTCGACCACCAGCATGTCTTGTTCTTCAATGTAGTCCTTGTAACGGACGACTAACTCCTGCATATTGTTAGCATTGGTCTGTCTATCTCCCTGAAACCCCAATCAGCGAAGAATTAATGGTTTGAGTGACTTACAAAAGCAGTACTTTCACTCAGGGAAACTTCTTCCTTCGCCAACCGCCCAAGTTCCCTCTTTTCTTCAGGGCTGCGGCCGACGAACTTGATAAACATCAAGTTGTTCTGACCGTCTTCCGCATTTGACTGATGACCGCCGTGCAGCTCGTAGACATTCTTCTGGTAGCCTTGTCTCTTCACGCCCGTAGTCGTGTATCTGTTTGTTCTTCCGTCTTTATCCTGAACGCCGGTGAGGTCGTGATAGGTGGGTGTCATCGTGAAGTATGAATCGTGGATGATGCTGTTCATGCTACAGGAACAGCGATATGGCATGTCTTTATATCGGCGTCGCGAATGAACCGATGCCCTCAATGCCGCGGCCACGCTGAAGCTAGGGCTTGTCCATTCGGGTCCTCGAGGGCAGACCCGGTCTGGAACATCTCACCACGTCGCTCTCTCAGTGGTCTAAGACTCGAAATCATGAGACAGGCCACATGGCAACCTCTCTGTCGAAACCAAAGGCTCTTTCAACCTCTGGGCTGATTTTTACACTTTGATCATAATTCCTCTTCGCGTAAGGAACTGACAAATGACCAAGTGCATATCACATACTCTAAATGGTAAATGGCATAAAACACAGAATTCAGCTATGGATACCCATTTCATTCTTTGGACTTCGTTATCATAGACCAAGGTAGGCGGCCATCTCTCTTTCCCAGAAAGGGTCCAGGGACATCGCCAGATTCCCAAACTTACGGACCCGGCGTAGGCCGTGTGATATGGTGAGATGCGGTCCTTGATAACCGGCCAACCGCTGCAAAGTAGATGGAATCCACGGCAAAATGAGCACCACAAAGCTCTTTCATTCTCGCCTGAGTTCCATACTTGACGTGGTTCAACAAGCCTTCATACAGCGCGGCCACAGTCGACAAGTCGCTTCTCACCCAAGGAAGAGCGCCCTGTAACTAACACAAAGAGCCCAAGTCCGTCCCGAACAGCACTCTCCATGTTGACGGCACGATAGCTTGGCTATTACAGCTTCCAAATGCGTCGACATGGTCACACATCTTTTGTCATATGGACTCGTTTAGAGTCTTAGAATGGGGTTTATTTGGACACGATATAGCTTGCTCTGATATCGCCAACGTCAGACGCGAATCATCATGGTCACGAAGAGGAACCTGGCGTGGAAAACGATAATGACTTTTGTAGCATTCGGTTTCTGTCTTCGAACTATTACCAAAATGAACCCAGGCAAGTCAATCAAATTAATCTACAATCCGTTCTCTAATGTCTAACCCTAAGAAACGCACCTTTTCCTTTCTAAACAGAAACCAAATAGCCCGCTCATCCCCTAGTTCAAAAGTAAAGAAAGCAGATCCTGCACAAATACAAACCAAACCACATCAGGAGCAACCGCTCAAAGCCCCTATTCACACGCGTAGACCACCACATCCACACCCTTCCCATGGCTGTCGCCCGCCACATCTCCGCCTGGGCCTTCTTTATAGCCTCCTTCATCTGCCTCTTCTCAACACCCACCTCGTCACCCTCATTAGCCCTAAACTTCTGCTCGAGAAGCTCCGTCAACGCGTCCTCCGCTCGGGGCCGATCTCCCGGCTTGTCCTGTAGCAACTTGGCCACCAGCGCCTCGAGCCAGTCGTGCCACACCCGCATAGCCGGATCACTGCAGCCTCCCCATCTCGTCAGAAACTTCGTATAGACACCCCTGATGGGCTCCGGGATGCGTCTGTATCGGGACTCATGGAGCTCCTGCAACATCGCCCCGAGCATCCACACGTCGCTCTCCCGCGTCGGCTTGTACCGTCCCCTTCCCGCGAACTCGGGCGCCGTGTACGTCTCTCCGGGATACTCATCCCATTCAGATAAGATGGCGGGCACAAGACCATGGCCGAACAGTCTGTATCTGTGCCTCTGCAAGCCTCCATGGGGGCGAGTAGTGTCCTCGTACCGAATGACATTCTGCGGCCGCACGTCTCCGTGGACGATGCCCAGGGCGTGCAGGTACGTCAGCGCGGAGAGCATATCCACGGCCACGTCGACGATATCAGTATCCTGAAGTCCTCTTAGTATGGTGTTGGTCAGGAGGCCGCTCCACTCGAATTCGAGCTTGTCCATGACGAGCGCACACGCCATCTTCTCGCGAATCGCCTGTTCTCTGTCGCCGAACCCGTCAATGAAATCCTTGTACCGGACAACGCATTCCTGTTCCCATGTCAGCAAAAGCCTCAAACAGCCAGCAGGAAGAAAATATTCACAAAAGAAGCATCCTCGCTCAGCTCCATCTCCCGTCCGACCAGCCTCCGCAAATATCTCCCCTGGTCCCTACTGAGAGGCTCGCGGGGACTGATGAACATGAGATCGTCCCCTCCGCCGGCGCCGCTGCCTCGGGACCCGAAGCGCAGGTCATAGACGCCGTTGTTCTGGCACAGGCGTCTGACGGCGTAGACCCTATGGCTCTCGCCTTTGCGCTCGGCGCCGATGGCGTAGAATGTATCATCGACAGGCCTCATCTTGGACTGATTGCGTATCTTGATTATGTGAATGATTTGTGCGAGGTGTTTCCTATCACTGACGATTTCGATGAAGGATATCAATCAAGAATCCAGTCTGCCTGGCTCCTCTATATACCCTAATAAATCACCAAGAAATCACCACCATCGTGACCCATGTACAGCGCGCGTCTCGTCGATCCGAGTCGTGGTATACAGACCCGGCCTGATACATTTTCACCGCCCAATGACCCAAGGCTGACCAGTCTCTCATGACAAGTCGAATCGACATGCTCGCCATGAGCCGGACAATTGCGTTTTGGGCAGTTCAGCCACTCTTTGCCCCGTGGGATCTCCCTTCTAATTCACACAATGGAACCAAGTAAGTCTTTGTCCGGAAAGGATTCAAATCGACAAGAATTTTTCATCTTCACCAAGCCAAGCGCCTATGTTCCCGAAAAAGAGACCCAAAGGGTGAAGCCTTTTTTTTCTTTTTTTTCGCATTGCCTTGACCAATCACCAGCCGTTTCAACATCCGCCAACACTGCTTTTTCAAACACGCATCGCGACCATCAGGCCGCGAGCATGCTTTCCATGAGGCCCCTGTGGCCTAGGCCATCACGAATAGTACACCTGCCCAAGCTGATAGAAACCCCTACAACACATCCGAATCTGACCAGTCAGCTCCAAGCTGGCCATCGGGCGCAAGTGGCCGAAACGATCCGGTACCACCATGGCCGCAGCCTCTTAGTCATACAGTGCTCAGAGCGACTTGACACACCTCACACCGTGTTCGCAGCGACATCATCGAATTCGAGTTGTCTGTCACCGCCATCATTTCATTGGCCAATGCCAGAACTCAATGCATTTCTCACCACCAATCATCATTCACATGTCCTCATCTCCAAGGTCCTGGCAGTTTTACTGATTTGATTTGTCTTGATCTTTCACGATCTCGTGCTGTCATTGCTGACATTTTGCATCTATCTACTCTCGTCGGCTGGTTGACGCCGTCGGAAGAACCAAAAATCCTGAATCTTCCTACCCATGCCAGAGTTGTTCTTTTGTGCAGAGGGAACCCCACCTTGCACTCGGGTAGATATTACACGGAACCAAGTCCTCCTTGTCCCATCCACCAGTTCCAATCCACGTTAAAAAGATGGAAGACATACCAACTCCGCCTGATGCAAATTTTGAGAAGAATAAATGTGACCCATGGGTTTCATCCTTTTCATCACCCTTGTACCATTTGTCCTCAAGCATCAAAAGAATTCCGGCCGTTGCTCAGACTGGTCGTAAAAATGAGGCCCTTCCGACGCCGTAAACAATGCAATGCTGAAAAGACAATAACCAAGTTGAAAAAGTTCCATGTAAAACCATGCTTCGAAAATGTGTTCAAATACGTAGTGTTGGGAAGTACCCCCGCGCCTAGTTGGGGTACGGTCCCTGAGGAAGGCCATGGGGAATCTGAGACATCTGGCTCATTCTGTAGGGGTTGTTCATAAACTCGGGAACGACTCCAGTGCGTAGGTCGTTGCGCCTGCCAAGAGGCTGGTAGTGCATCTGCGTGGTAGGCAAGTGATACTCGTTCAGAGAGGCCGACGGCGGTGGGTAGAGTAGAGTGTTGACGTGACGGATCGGCTTGTACGGGCTCGGTCGCTGTTGCAAGTACACGCTAGGTGAGTGAGAAATGGGCGTATGCGCAATAGGGGTGTGGATGACAGAGGCCGGGAATTGCTCGCCGAGTGGCGATGAAGCGTAGACCGAAAGGCTGCCGGGGCTGTGTCTCTTGGTTGGCGTGCCGTAGCCGATAGCAGGATGCATCGGGACAGTAGCTGGCGTGAGCGAAGCCTGAGGCATTGAGACGGGTGCTGGCATCGGCAGCTGAGGCATCGACGTTGTGACAGTGGTAGAAGGATAGACAGTTGCCATGGCGCGAACTCCGTTACCCAGAGGTGGAAGCGAGACATGACCCTGCGAAGCGTATGTGGTTGTCGGCGGGTAGACCATCTGCGAGGAAGCGGGGTTCGTGTTGAGCGTCAAATTGGGAACCGGGAGACGCATCGGCTGCTCGCCAACAACGGGGGGTCGGGCGACAGGAGGCATAGTGCTGGGTTGTCTCGACAATCGCTTCGCCGGGGGTTCGGTAACATCCTCCTCTGAGCCCCTCTTCCTGCCGTTCATGTTGACGTGCTTACCAGACAGTGGCGAGACAGGTGGGTTGTAAGTCGAGGGCCATGTCTGGGCGCTCGGTTGGGTGACGGTGCTGGGCGAGAAGATGGCGGTAGTCGAAGAAGTCAAGGGAGGGAACGAGACGGCGGGCTGCATCGCGGCGGTAGGCGACGGCACCGGTGAGGTGAAGGACTTATTCAGAGGCGATGTCGGTTGCTTCTGAGCCCGCTCATAGTACTCTGAGAAACAGGCCAGCTTGACCAGCCACTCCTCCCACTGATCCTTCGTAGCCAGCAGGCTGTAGCGCATGTTGCTGAGGAACTCGACTTCCATCACGTGGATCTCCTGTACCGAGATACCCGACACTTCGGCCCATGTCTTATTCGTGTAGGTGTTGTCATCCAGGACTGAATCCTGTCAGTGTGTGCGTACACAGTCAAAAGAAAATCTGCACTTACATTTGTTGCCCAGCATCAGGGCCACCGTCAGCAATCGGTACTCGCTGCCGGATCGGCCCTTAACCACCGGGTTCGTAGTCTTCAGCCTGTAGACAAAAAGCAAAGCCAGCAGAATCACATTTTGCGTCACTTGTGTCGTCGACAGAACGCTGTAGGCCCATTTCTTGAACTGGGGAAAGGGCGTCGCATACTCGGTCAGGCGGGGGACGGTAGCGGTAGGAGGACGGGATCGGATCTTCTCGGCGGCTCGCAGCGTGTCCATCGACTCGAACCAGAACAGACACGTAATCTGCATCTTGTCAGTGCTTTTGTCCTTCTATGCAAGGAGGTAAATCTTACCTCGGCGGCGAAGTCTGCCAGGTTGCCACCCTTGGGGTTGATACAGCTGGGGATTTGCAGGCTGTGCAAGACCAAGGTAGAGGAGCCTCTTCGAGAAGAGGTGCCGTCAGTCTTGTTGATGGCGCCGGACGTCGGTGTCGACGGGTGGGTAGAGTGCTTCGAGGTCGTGGAGTACTGGCTGGTGGCGGAGGCAGGGTTTACTACCGGCTGTGGTTGGGGGTAGGTATTTGTCGATTGAGGGTATCTGGGGTACTGGGGGGCTCTCGCAGCCTCGGCGACGACGGCCTTGGGCCCTCTAGCCTGGGCAACGGCCGAAGGGTAGGAGGAGAGAACATGGCTGTCGTAGGCGACAAGTTGAGGGGCGTGGTATGCAGCGCTCATGGCTTCGGTTGGCGGCGTGCGAAGCCCGCTCCTGCGAAGAGCAGCTCCGGCACCGAGATTGAACCTGGCGTTCTTTTGCGAGTGGGCTGCGTTGTAGGTTTGCTGAGAGTAGCTCTGTCTGCACGATGCGATGTGTGCAGGAGAGAGGGGGAGGCTGTAGAAGGGCAATGGCGCGGCAGTCGAACACATCGGAGCGGGGGAGGGACGGCTTCGTGAGAGAGGAAGACCTCAGGTTGGCCGTTCGCAGCGTGGGCGGGTGAAAGTTGGTCGAGTGATTCGGTGGAGTTGAGAGCGAGTCGAGGAGAGTGTGAGTGAAGGGAAAGCCACAGGTGACGTCTGCTACATTTGCAGTAATAGCAGGTGGCAGACACTGAGGTTGGCGGTTCACTCGAGGAAGCTTCTTGATGTTTTGCAGAGGGCAGAAAACTAGAGGATCGAGTCAGGAGGAGGACTTCCGTACTCGAAATGCTTCCCAGGTTCTTCGGGCTCGTTGTCGGGGCGTGTGTGGTTTGTAGAGAGTAAGTTGGTATTCTGGATTATGGTTTGAGATGTCCTAATTGTTGGCCATGGTAGGGGGCTTGGGAGATGCCTTCCTCAAAACGAGAAGTCGTTGCTGTGTGGTCTGTCGGCAAGGTGGGGGGAGTTGCAAGGCAGTTTTGCGGCAGGCACAATGCAGGGCCAGACAGGTTGGGGAGGCTCAAGGAGTACTTGAGACTGGCTCGCGGATATCTCGTGGGAGAGTGAGGACGAGAAGAATGCGAAGCTCGGCGGGAGATTAGGTGAAGATGAAGAAGTAGAGTCGGGCGAGGCAGAGGTCGGGGGTGAAGTTCAGATCGTCCGTGTAAATGAGGTAGGCAGGTGGAGGGCTGCTCGCGGGCGTCGTCAATGAGGGCCGTGATTCGGTAGGCTGCAGGAGGGCAAGGCAGTTGGTTGTCGTCTCAAGGCAAAGGCGATGGAGGGCAAAGGCAGGGCAGCTGCACCTGAACAGGCGGTGGAATTGTGTTGTATGAAGTAATTGGCAATTGAAGAAGAGGTGTGAGGCCAGACAAGGGGACGGAGTGAAGCAAGTGAATGGGGTCAAAAGGGATCAAGAGGCGGCAGGTACGAAGCGAAGCAGCCAGCTGGAGCTGGGTAGATTGAAGCAAAAATGGAGGCAAGGGTCTAGTGATATGGTTGCGTCGTTCGTTGTCTGGACTCTCATTTCTTGGAGTAGTGGTGTATCCAATCCGCGCCGTGTGCCGTACGAAGTACAGAGCGTATGGGGTCGTTGTGGTAAGGTACAGGAGGCATGGCCGTGGCATGGGACAGCATGGGATTGGGGGAGAGGAGGGCGGGGGGGGGGGGGTTCCGCCATGGATGGATGGGGAAGGCTTCACGGTGGGCAGGTACCTTGTTCCATGTCGCGAGGTAAGGTACGTACCTGTCTTTTGTGAGGTGAGGTTTCTTACTGCGTACGGCGGTAGGTTCCCTGCGATGATGAGGTGGAAAGAGTGAGAGGGGACGTGGAGGGGGGGCAGGAGGGACGGACTGACTGACTGACTGAATGCCCTGTCGACGAATACTATGGTAAGGTACCTTACTCTGCGCAGGAGAAGAAGGTAAGGTAAGGTATCCGTAAAAGCAGGTACCTCCCAGCGTGGTGCCTGCCTTCTCCTCCACCTCGCTCCTGCTTGAGTCTAGTTCCTTCCAGGTCCATGTGCGGACGCCGGACCCCTCAGCGAGTGGACGGCCAGCGAGCCAACCAGCCAGCCTTCCTCAGGTAAGGTAAGCCAGGCCAGCCCAGTCCAGCAGGCGCAGCGCAGCGCAGCAAGAGGAGCAGGAGCAGGAGGACGAGGACGAGGACGAGGACGAAGCCCCTCTCTTGCCCCCTCCTACCTAAAAAAGACCAGCGGGCGGGTTTGTGGTAAGGTAGGCAGGGTAAGGCACTATGATAGGTACGCAGCAACTTGTTCTTGTTCTCTCGGCTGCAAGAGGGAAGGGATGTCGCAGGAGAAGGAGGTAAGGTAAGGTGCCTAGGTAAGGTACCTCGGGACTGCCGCAGGTTTGCAGCAAGCAGACATGTAGCGGCACGCCGGACGGGCGAGAGGCCGCTTCGGTCAGGCCAAGGCACTTTGCCTTACTTTCCCTGAGGTGCCTCATGTACCGTGCCTTACCGTACCTCACCGTACCTTACCTTACTACCTATACCTTCTTTGGGCACAAAGTACTTGCGTCTGAAGGTGCACCCTGCGGTTACGCCAGCCAACCAACCGGCCAGCCAGCCAGAGAGGTACATGACAAAGTACCTACCTACCTTTCTTCTGTGCCCCCTCTTCGTCTTCTCCTCCAGGCCTGGCGCAGCTATCCGTACAACTGCTGCGTAAGTGCCATCGCCCTATTACTAAGTAGCCTGCTGGTTGCTCCCGGGCTGGTACTGGTGCTGGCGCTGATGTGCTGGGCGTAGGTAGCTTGACACGCGTATGTACCGCCTCACTGCGCATTGGCAGCAGAGAACCACCAGCCGGGGCTAGCCTCCAGCTTGTTCGGGCTCGTTCTGTCTGCCTGCCTGCCTGCCTGCCTGCCTGCCTGCCTGCGTGCCTGCTTGTCTTCTTAGCAGATCCGCAAAACCATCGTCAGGTTCGGCATGGAAAGTGAAGCACGCAACGCAAAGAAGAACACCGCAAGCCAACTTACAAGTACGGTGCCTTGGCACACACAAGTGACGACAGCCATCCGTGGGCAAGCCGGCAGACCCAGGCCAAGTCCAGCCAGTCCCCGTCCCAGCTTCGTTCCGCCGTCTCAGTGGCCCCGGCCTGCTACGTTAGGTACTCACTCCATACCTAAGGTACTGAAAAGCACTGCACCATAACACTCGCTAGTGTCCACTGCGTATGGAGTAGTCCCTTGTGAATATCCAAGTCACCCAGTCCCTGGTCGTCCAAGTGCCAACCCAAATGTACGCCCAGCTCATGCCAGGCGGTCACTCAAGTCATTCAATCTTTTTTTTGTTTTATGTCTCCAGCGATCCAGGCCCAGTCAAGCATAGTGCGCTGCTCGACAAGTGCCCTCAACTCAAGTCTCTCCTTCGCGTCCCGTACCGCACTTGCCCTCCTTGGTCCCTAGCCGCAGTCGGAGTCACTGTCCCCAGCCGGACAGTGGGAGAGTGTGTGAGGTGGGATGCAGGTGGGCGTGGGTATGGAAATGTGGAAGGGGGGGAGAAAGTGTGTAAGAGAAAGAGACTGACGAGAGTTGAGTGAGAGTGTGTTCCGTGTGTCTTGAAGTGGCACCTGAATGGTTGACGATTTTTTTTGATTTTTTTTTTCCCGCCCTTCCTTTCCCTCTCACCCACCTTTCCAAGCCATACCGAAATAGGGCTAGCGTACCTGGAATGGAAGCAACCTAAGTGAATTGCAGGCGGTGCGGTGCGGTACGTTACGGGAACCTACTAGGCCGGCCACCTCAAGACTGAGAGGCTCCAGCAAGCGAGCAACCACTTACCGACGCCGGGCAATACAGACAGTGGAGGGCATGGGACGCAAGCACAGGGTGAGGTGAGGCGAGTTGACGACGGGGAGAGGGGAGATTGGGAAAAGAAAAAGAAAGATACGTACCTGGTGCCTGTCCGTCGGGTGCCTCGTCGCTGGTCTCACCCCCCTGCCCGTCCCTCTCGTTGCTTGCTCCCTGGAATGTTCCTTCACACCCCCCCTCCCATCATCAAGTGAAGTGAAGCATCCTTCGTGATTTCTCCACGTCCCCTTCTCCCTCTTTCCCATCTGCGGCGCTCATTGAAAACCCAAGGGTGCCCAGACACTGTCGGGTGGGGTTTGGAAGCCTCTGGTCCGTCTCTCTTGCCTGCTTTTGGCTCGGTGTCTTTGGCTTGGTGTCGCCTCAAGCTGCAGCGGCGGCACCAAGCACCATCAGCCCGCAGCCAGGCAACGCAAGCTTGATTGGATGCTGCACAACTTCTGCCGTGCCCGTGACGGACGGGGATCATGATGCATCTAGACACTGGCCGACTCGGTACTCGAAACTCGGGCTTCCCACCCAAAATCGTCAAATGCTGCGCATCGTACAAAGTATCGGGTACTTTCATCGTGGATGTGTAGGATGGATGGTTAGAGGCGTCTGCCGTCGTCGTCTTCGTCGTCGTCGTCGTCGTCGTCGTCGTCGTCGTCGTCGGCTTCGGCTTCTTGTCAAGATATCCATCCTTCCACGTCCGCCTTTTCCATTGCCAACATCATTCTGCATTACCAGGCGCAAGGCCGGTTAGACAACAGCTCGGCCCAGGCAGGCTCCGCGTTTCTTTCTCAGTCGTGCGTCTCGCCCACTTGTGACGCTTGTTGACGGAGCTAGCGCAGACTTGAGCGCAGGGCAAATAAAAGAGACGCCGTAAATGAAGCTGCTTGTCGTAGCCGTACCTTGTCGCGCCGCAAAGGCAACCTGGAAAAGGCACCCGTGAAGAAGGTCGGTCGGGTCGTCCTCCTCCAAAGACGGCCCTACAAGTTAGCTCCGTCCACCATGAACACCACCCTTGTCTTCATGCGCTCCCCACCACCACCACCACCACCACAACACCACGGCCGCCGCAATTCTACCGTAGCTCGACACCGTCCATCCTCCAAAAGCCAGGCAGGCTCCTCGTCATGACCACAACCACCACCGTCGCCGTCGCCATCGCCGCCAACGATCCATTCTTTTCTCGTCCCATCATCCCGCCGTGTCCCATCCCGCCCCCCGTCCTCACACTCCATCCTTCGCTGTCGCATCCCCACACAAAACTCTCTCGGCCCTTGGTCTCTTTCAGCCCGTTACCCTGCCGAGCTAACATTACGAACGCCCATCCCCTACCGATGCAGACTGAACTGTCGCTTTCCAGGGCCAGACACGGCATGCTAGTGCGCCGTAACCCGTAATACCGAACTCACTTTGACTCGAGCGTCTGTCCCAAGTCCCCATAAGCTACCACACAATTAATGAAGCAAGCGGGAAAGAAAAAAAAAAGTACAGTGCGTTGCGCATCCAGTATGGGGTACTCCTGGATCTGGACCTAGACTTTGCATCACCCGTGACCCGGACATGACCCGTCGCTCAAAGCTTTTCGATTGGCTCGCTCGTGTCCTCTTTTTCTTGCAAACGGGTCTTTCGTCGTCTTCGTCCTCCGCCGTCGCCATTCTTCGCCTACCGATTCAGGAACGCAGGTGGGCGAGCGTCTTTTGCAGCTCCGTGGTGGTCATGGTCCTGTCCTTGGTTCGGTCCCAGCTCGCCAACTCGATGGATCATCGTGCTCATCCGCGCTGCGACTCCAGAAGGAAAAGCAACCTCCGATGGACCACTCCCTCGCTTTAGTGGGCGCCTCGTCCTCGTGTGGACAACGCTCCATCTTCGTTCTACCGAGGATTCCCGGATGATATGTGAATGAAAAAAAAAAAAAGTTGTACCAAATCCCCACTACTGTCTGTGAATCGCATGTTGCGACCGGTGACCGCCAAAAGTCACACGCAACCAACAAGGCTATCGACATGTGCGGTACTTGCCGTCGATTGGTGAGCATGAGCAGAGCATTAGCACACCTTACCCTCCAATATTCGACTCAAAGCACAAGACCCAAAGATATCTCACGACCCCAGGCCCAGGGTGCGCTGCGGAAGCGTCGCTCATTCAGGCATAGCGCCCCGAGTTGTTGGCCTGATATCTCGACACCTTGGCAATCCATATGTGTCTCAACCATAACACACCCTTATGAAGAGAGGCGGCTGGCTGGCTTGTCTGCGTGCAAGTCAGTCAGAAAGACGCACGACGTCCCCACGATCATTTGCCTTGTAATACGTATCAAGTAGGTGTCAAAGGTTCGCACCAGGTCAGACGGATGAGCGCCGCAACGCACCGCCGCCCACACCTCACATCAGGTGGACGACCACCACGCTGACAGGGAAGTCGTTCCGAGGTATCTTAACTCGACCGGTGTAGGTAGCGAGGTCAATGAAAGTGTGCAGTGTGTTCGTAATTCCGCCCGGCAAGGTACCTCTCGGTTTCCGTAGGTTTCGGCATGTTTGCCATGTCTCCCTTACCTTGACCCGTCGTCGAAGGCTGGCGAGGGCAAAGCCGTCCAAGACTTTCAAAGTGCCAGAACGAATATATCCGTATCCGTACCCCACTGCCATAGCAAAGGCACAGGCAATGCATTAGATTCGCGGCCGAGACGGCGGACCAATCCAGTTCAGGCTGGTTCCATCCATTTCACCAACCAATCAGCAGTACCAACTGGTCCAATCCAAATTTCAGCCAAGCCAGGAAAGCCAACAGACCAGGAGAGGCACAGTGCGTCGTGCCACCTCGCAAACCGCATCAGAAACACGGGCTGACGGCACTGGACCATCGTCGTCTGCCTGCCTGCCTGCCTGCCTGCCTGCCTGCCTACTTGCCTGCGTCGAGCCCGTCTCGCTGTCGGTGGGGGTGTGACTGGGACAGAGACACTGAGTTTCTGAAGTTCCAAACAACAATGTACCCTGTTGGTTCCATTCCCTACTGCAGCACCTTGCACCCATGTACTCTCCGGCGTATGTATCTGATCGGTGCAGCTAGTCGCATGCCATCAAATGTAATTGCCAAAGAGGCCAAGGTCAGGCCAGGCCAGGCCGAGAGACGTGAGTCTGTCGTAATTTCCCGAGAGTGCTGTCGGCGATGGCGCATCTGCCAGAATCTCCGTACAATGAAGTGCCTCCGAGTGCTGACGCCCACAGTACTGGGGGCAGTCCAAGCCCCTCTCTCGCTGTATCCTCAGGGGATGAGACTTCCGCGCTGAGGAAACAGTACTAAGTAAAGTTGGCACCGGTAGGCGCAGCCTGACAAGGACCCCTTCTGAAATTTGTGCAGGTCAATACCCTGGTACAGTGGTAGTCAAATCGATATTGCCGCGGCCGCTTCTGTGACGGATAAGCTCGTTGTTCGCGACCATAATTGAGCCAGGGGTTGCCCAGGTCACCATCGGTCCATCCACCACCTCGGTTGCAAAGCCGTAGAAAAGAAATTGAGAAGACGAAAAAGATGAAAACAAGGTAGCCGTGCCAAAGAATCCAAGACCAGGGAGTCTTGTCGCCAACATCACGGCGGTTCTGTTTGCTAGTACCTCGCTCGAAATAGAAAGGGGAAGATGCGGGCGATAGGCCACGACGGTAATGGTATTCGTACAGGACAGGGCTCAGCGGTTGGCCCGCCGGCGCATATACTATTCTCGCCTTGCTTCGCCGCCATCCTATTACTTTGCAAATCAGCGCCCAGGGCAACCAACGCAACGTACCTCAGCCTCCCCCCCAAAAAAACCAAAGAACATGTCGAGTCCAAAAGCAAGTCTTGATCCTCAGAGCTGGGGGTCAATCTATGAGAATCGACTCAGGTATATCTGAGGGTCGGGGCGACGATGAGCATGGACTGCCTCACCAAGTGCCCACGCAAATCCAGACGGGCCTTGCTCGGCTTGTTGACAAGGCTGTAAACGTGCAAAGGCCCAACCCGAGCCATGACTTGAGTGTGTTTTATTTGTCTTTTCCCCCCCTCGGCTTGGCTGATACGCACTCCTTTCTGGCTGCATTAGGCCGGGACCATCGCTGGGCTGGTTCATCATTGGAGCATGGCGCCACGACGGCGAGTATCCGAATAGCTTGCGGATCTTTGGGAGATAGAAATTTGAATGTCTATGTTCCCGTCTGGGCCACCAATTGCGTTTGCATCCCCCAATGAAACCGTGGCTTGGGGCTCGCAATATCAAATTGCGGCGGCGCCATTTGGCGTAGGTGATAGATAATGCATGAGCGACCAAAAATGCAGAAACACTGCTCAAGGCCACTGGACCGCCGGCACGTCATGCACAGACCTGTCTTTGTCCATCAAATATCAGACTGGACTCTGTCTGGCACACCTTCATCCCTCTCTGCGGCCTTCGGCCACTGCGCTTTCATGTTGGTGGCCAGCAGACGGTCATAAAGCTAGACTCCGGTGAGGAGGTGCCGTCCCGCCTGAGGAGATAGCAGCATCTCTGACTGACGATGAGGGGGGTGAGTGGCATCTTGTTTCGACAGGGTATCCGGCCGTGAGAGCCACGGAGACAGCTCCAAAGAATCGGTATCACAGCGTCATGGACGCCGACCGTGCCGGCCGAAAGGCTGGGTTGCGCAGGACCTCCCTCGGCTGCCACTGGATGGCGACTAAGTAAGCAGGATCCCCAGCCAGGTCATTAAAATCCCTGCAGCTCCAAGTAACCCTGTATCGCCGCAAAACGCCATGAGCGACACGCGAGAGGAGGGTGTCTTACCCGCGTCTCCCCTGCTAGTGAGCCCATGGAACAAGTGGTTGCATTTCCAATGAAATCTGAGCCACAGGGCCCCAGACATGTCATGTTGGAAACGGAGTTGCTCAGCGGGACAGGGAAACACCCACGAAGAGCCATGCAAACATTTGTCGACTTTTGTCGTCCAGTCAGCGGGAGCAATAGGATGGTAACAAGCAGTGTGGTTGACTGGGTCCAACGAATCAAGATGATGTTGCAAATATGGCAAGTTACTGAGAGATGATCGTAATAGTGCCGAACGGGTGTGCACAGCGAGATGCTTGACAGCATGTTCGTATCCTCAAGCTTGCACCGCCGTGACAGCCTTGACCGACTTGAACTCATCCAATTATGCACCGCCTAGTTGGTGATAGGCAAGTGTGCCAATGGCGTTGCATCGGCCAGCAGTAAGGCGCGGAAGGGATTCCACAGTTGCCCTCACCCTTGCAACAGCGAGCGTAACATTGGTGTTAGTTGCAAAAAGCACCAGAGTGAGAGCCGATAGGGCAGACGGTCCGGCATCTGATTCAACGCACACAAGCCTTGGACCAGTGCTTCCACCAAGCCCTGGCCCAACGCTGTGGATTTGAACAGTTGCGATGCTGATTTTCTTTTTCTTGAAGAAGCCGCCGAAGTATCCCGCAACAAGTGTTTCCATTGTACAGGGTTGGCTTGCACATTATTTATGGCGAGCTGCTGCTGCCTTGATCGATTTCAGTTAGCGGCCGCCAGTCGATACTGATGGGTTGGCGAACCAGTGACCAAGGATAATGGTTAGTTGGGAATAGTAATAACTTACCTCCTGAAGGCTGGAATGCAGCCATCACGATGGGGAAGACACGAAGCAGATAGACGCAAATCCTGGGACCGGGAGTCTCCAAACCTGCCAAACTTCATCTGCACCACAATCCAGGGAATCAGCACCCACGCAAATTATGGGGTTCGTTTTTGATACCGGAGCTGCAGGATCGGTCGGTCTGCTTGGCGGCTTTCGCACAAAATCGATGGCCTGAGTCCTGGCTCGCAGGTCTTTGAGAACTTTGACAGGAACAGCACTGCATAGTAGGTATGTGAGCGGTTTAAGGGGCGTGGATGTATGCGAAATCGTTCCTCCCCTTCTGCACAAGGGTGAGGAGACCTGCAAGGAGAAAGATTCCCCATGGAATTGGACAGGGAGTGGCCCAAGCCACACTTCTAATGCTGTCCAAGGTCAACCTCGTCGACATGCGACTCGGTCAACTATCGAACGGCCAACACGTCTCCAGAGGGGTAGTAGGTAGGCTTGTGCTATCACTCAACCCCGGCTTCACGATCCATTGCTCGCGTAGCTGGAAATCGTAGGTCATTCGTTAGTGAGCATGCGTTGATGGCACACAATGCCTGTGAACGTATCGGTATTGCCAGTTTGGTTGATTTCAGGACATTGAAGGCCCTCGGCGCAGCATTTGGCTGTCTGCGGCGGCCATCCATGTGGCTTGTGGCGCGTCTAGCCCGCTGTGCTGGCGTGGGCCATGCACGGTTGATCGGTGATAGCTGAAGATACGACTACGCTATGGGCGTGCCGATAAGCATACCCACCAAGACTTCCTGTTCCCTCCAGGGTTAGCACACGAAATCCAATTCCCCAGTCAAGCCACCCAACCCCCGTTTTGCGACCACCATCGCCCGCCTCACGGGACGTCAGTGTGACAAGAACTTGGTCTGTCTCCTTTGTGCAATTAGCAGCCGGGCGTGATGGGTACCAGCATCGTTTAGCGGCGTAGGACAGATACGACAGCTTGCCTGTGTCATAGCTTGAAAATTGCGCTCGCATGTCTAGACATACTATGTAGGTGTAGGGAAATTGTGAACACACAAACCCACCAGCTTGTTGAGAGAGTATCGAGTTGGCTGATGGGCTGCCAACGATATATATGAACCGGGCCAAGTGAAGCAAAGCAGTCAATTTTTTATTTTATTTTTTGGTGAAAAAAAAAGACCCTTTCGAAGCATGCTCCTCAAGCGACTGCGGTAGACCAGGCTGCGTACGCGAGATACAGACCAGATCAGTTGACAAAGCTCTTCCAACCGCGGTGTCTGGGATGGCGTTTGAAAGATATCGCTCAACCGGGTTCAAGTTTGCTTCGAGATGTGGGTTCAGAAAATGGATTATGCACCTCTGAACATAGCGGCATGACAAACATCGTGGTTGCTCATTCGCCGAACCCTCGTCAGATTCTAAGATGCGCCATTCTCGTTGCGGATGCATCTCATGGACTCAAATTGATCTTAGCCACAGAGGGAAATCGTTGTTTCCTTCGTAATTTGACCGGCATAGGGCTCTGACGGCACTTTTTGCGAGCTCTATTGCCAGTGCATATCGGTTGTGAATGAAGGCGTTGTGGCAAAGAAACGCACCGATATAATAAGTACGAGGTCGGTATGCAATGGGCGATTAGAATTGGCATCCGGATGGGCGGTGATTGGACGGCATCCTGGCGTCAATCGGGAAGTAGAGAGTTCTTTCAGAAAGGGAGGGGGCGTGTTTGAAGCGTCGGGGATGCTGGTGGGTAGCTTCGCTGCCCACAGGCTGTAGATATCTGAGTCGTCAAGTCCAACATGGCTTTGTACGTGACAGTCCACGCAAACAATCGGCCGGTCCAACGGTGCGTGTGTGCAGGGGAGGATGGCAAATGGCCGCCGGAGAGGAGGGTCGGCCAAGGACCAGGGACTGGACTCGGGCCCCCGTGTGTTCCGCCGTCGAGGCCGAAGCTCCATAATTTGTGAACGCTGAGATGGCCGACTTGGCATCGCCATTCCAACCTGGAATCGGGGGGGTTTCCGAAAGAGTTGTCGAATAGATTGCGCAGCGACGTTTCTAACCAGCCAGGCAGGGTTCCGTCTGGTATACTAGCACGTCGTCACAAGACCGGGATGCTGCATTCTCGCTGTGCTGAGAGCCCGAGAACGACGAAGAGGGTCTTGTTTAGCCCTGGACATCGCGGCGCCTGGCTGTAGAAGTCACCGAAAAGGCGAGCGGGAATGGACCAGCTGAGGCTTGATGGTGCGCTAAGCAGACCACGATCTGGCCATGGATCACAATGAAAGTCCTGCGTTCAAACACAGCTGTAATAGCCTGGAAAGATCCGCAGATACCCTACCTCAAGGGCCTGGGGCGCACCCAGAGTGTGTGTGTGCGACATAGGACAACGGCCGCAGCGGGTGTGTCCCTAATTGTCGCATCTTCCTATTTGCTGCGGGCTCTTGCTGACGGAGGGAGACGAGATGTCTTTTTGCCTCGGAAGTCATTGACTCTGCCAAGGTCAGACGCCCTTGCCTCTCTGTGGTGTGCAGTGAACTGAGACTCGTGTACAGTCTTCCACGGTTAATATTGTCCCTGCAAGACCTGCCCGGGGCCAATCAACAGGGCTTTTTGAGGTTCCGACGAGGGTACGGAACGTCTCACGTTTTAGTACTCTAAAGTACTGATATAAAAACTGCTCTATCCCGCGATACGTTTCTCGACTTCTTCGTCGATCTGAGCAAGGCGCCCTAGTAGGTCACTGAGGGCGGTACCGACAGGGCAAAGATTATGCTGGAGGACTGTATTCTGTGGACTATTTCGCGAAGGTCAAGGGGGCAACCAGCGAGCGCCCTGATCGTGTCTCTTGCTCGGAGGTAGCATGCTTTATCCGAGGAACGAGGGATTGATGATTTCTCAGGATGTGATAATGCTCCATGCGCCTCGCCGCAGGACCCGGCTGCTCATTGACTCAAGGACTCAAGGCTAGGCAATACGTCGCAACATGAATTCAGCCGGTTGGCGGGACGGGCAGCAAATGAGCGGCGTTGAGGAGTTCCGTCTAGACGGTATGTGGTCCGACATGAGGCATGCAACCAGGGCTTTTGAGGGGGTTGCAGACCGTCTCAACAGTTGTAATATTGGTCCTAAGAAAAGTGCCGTACAGTGCGGCCCAGTTCAGGCCTCTGGTAATGTAGTGGAATTGGGGGGTGTCGCAATCCGGAGTGAACAGCCATAGGGTACCTTAGGTGGCATAGAGGGATGGCCCGGTGGTGCGATTTTAGGTTGCAATATTTGGCACTGTTTGCAGGCTGCCCGAGAGTATCCTGAAGCCAGGGGTTGAGCTCCCATAATGCTGACAACCCTAGCAGCGCCGCTTCCTCCAGCCAAGAGAGGTTGCTGTGGCTTGTGTCTTGAACTCGGGAGATTCGCAGCCGGACAGACAGAAGGCTTGGGCTCTCTCAGAAGCATGTACATGCTTGACAACGACAGCTCTAGCAAGTGCACTCGTGGATGGCCGTTATTTTTAAAGAGCGTCGCGATGATCATGATGGTGCGCAACCCAGTCCGGTTCTGTACAGTGCAGGAAGACGGGTGACCAGATTCCAAGGTTGAAACCGACCCTGAACAGTGATCGCCAGCGCCTCATCTAGCTTCATGCCTCCTGTTGGGCGCTCGCAACACGGCAAGAGCGGTATTCAAGGCCCAGGCTGGCCGTGTAAGGTGGTAAATCATCCACGAAATGGTGGGGATTGAGGAGGTGAGTGGAAAGGTCGAGACAACAATTGATGTCAAAAGTAGATTGCCGTGGGGGATCAAGGTTGGGTGGTTTGTCGGTGACTCCTCCTTGAATGCCTCGGGCGGTTTCCCTGGCCTGAAGCAGGCATGAACAGGCTCAGGGAATGGAGCTTTCATAAGTTGAGGTGGTGCTGATGCTAGTGCTAATGCTGGTGCGTCATGTGTAAGACAAAGGGCTGGCTGTTGCATGGCATGAGGAAGCAAAAGTAACGAAGGTTGTTGGTCCCGTCGAGCCTTTTGGTAGGAAACACTGGCAGTGCGGTACGAGTATTGGCGAGGCCGCAGGGACGGGTAGCGTAGGTATCGCAGCGAGCGGCGGTTCGGATACTCTCCGCAGAGAGTGAGGGACGGATCGGCAGTAGACACGGGATATTGGACGTCGACAGCCACTATGTCTGATGAGGGACTGCATAGCTGCACAGGAGTGTAGTTGGTCCTTGTCCCTAGGAGAAAAAGGGTTGCAAACAAGGACGCTGGGGCCTGCTGATCGGATGGCCTGCTGACCGATGGGCGAGGAAGGGCGAATGTCAGGCCCAAGAAGACGCGTGGAAGCGCTGGAAGTGGCAGCTGCGTGGAGATTCGGGGACAGCGGTCATGGTTGCATTGCGGCAGCTTGATTTTGAAGGTGGGAAAGGCGGCAATCTTGGTGTTGTGTTGCAGGCAAGCAAGGTTCGGTTCTGTTAGTGGCTTCAGAAGGATTTGCATTTGGATTTGCGTTTGGCTTCTTCCGTGCAGCGGGTCGACATTGTAGGTAAGACATTCTGGCTGGGCCTGGTGATCGCCATGGTGGTTTTTGAGGGCAAGGAAGATGTCGGATCGAAATTTCGAGGATTGAGGTTGAGGTTGAGGTGGAAGTCGAAGATGATGGTCCACGGTGCGTGCCTGTTGCCCACCAACCTGCCGCCTACCTTGAGGTAAGTGGAGGTAGGTAGGTACCTTAGGTAGGCACCTTCCCTAAAGTTGCGTGGGTGGTTACTTCCTTCTTTCCTTGCCTGGGCGCGCCTTCCACTGGCAGCTGCCACTGGCGGCGTCCTTCCTTCCTGCCTGCCTCCGATATTTATCGCACTGTATACGTACCTACGTTCCCAAGTAAAGGTGCCTGCCTGCCTGCCTGCCTCCAGTCCGCGATGCATCACGTAAGACGGGGGGCAACATCCATCTTTCCGTTTTCACCGGAGGGGACGGAATCCGAAACGGACTGGACGCCATCGCCATCGCACCTGCAGTTGCTCATACATGGATTTTCAGTCATCACCAACCCAACCCAAATGGCAACCTAACCCAAGCCAAGCCATCCCTCCCCTTCCCTTGCCATCATCATCATCACATCCCGCATCCATTCCCATTTCCACACCTCCATCAGCTCGTCCTTGTCGGCTTCGTCAACCACCACCCGTTACAACAAAGCTAGGCTCCGGACCCCATGTCTGTTTCGCATCCCGGCCCGGAGCGAACAGCAAGCTTGTACATATCACACACACAGAGCACACAGGACTCTCTGCTGCCTTCGCACGAGCTGCAAATTGCATCGCCCAACGCAACTACCAAACACAGGATCCATACCGACGACTTATTACTTCGCTTTGGTCGTGTGTTGTCCAAAAAAACACGGACCAGCTCGCCTACGAGCGGGACGCACACCTGTCCGATTGCCATTCCATCTCCAACTTGGGGCGTGTCGTGTCTCGTGTGTCCAAGACTTCTTTGCCTCAATTAGAGTTGCCAGTGGTCCAAAAGCCTTGGACAGGACATAGGGGACACTTCAAAGCCTTGACTGCCTCCTGCCGGCAGCAGCTCCTTGGACTGCGCCGCGCCGTCGCTTCACAACCTCGTCATCGCCTTCCATGGTTATCCGTACTCCTCAAACCCCTCGAGGCGCCATCCCTCAACCCCTCCTCCTCCATCGTGGGCTCGGACGCCTTCTGGATCTGGATCCGTCCAACCAACGACAACGGAGAACCACCACCACCACCACCACCACCACCACCACCTTCTCCCCTACGCTCCAGCTGCATGCCACGGAGTCAGTCGCCTGCTTGCGTTTGCTTCTGCTCCTCTTCGCATCAGTCATCATCACCCATGCGCCCTCGCTGCGCTTACGTCCCGCCCATCTCCAAGACGTACTTCCGTGCATCCGCTCAGCTACTACCGAAATCCACAGCACTCACCCGGTTTCAAGCTCCGCCATTTGTTGTCCAAAATCAACGTGATTTAGCCTTCAATCCGGCACCACATCTCAGCTTGTCAGACGCGTCTGTTTCTTCCACCGATGCATTCATGTACAAACAATCCGCTGCCCTCTGTGCAACCGGGCCGGGGCTCTGTCATTCGCATCGACGAGCTATATTCAACGCCTCAGTGACATGCCGTGTATCACCGGCCAACAGATGCCCTCACCCTGAGCGTGACAACTGCCGCTGACGGAACACGATTACACTGCAGCCGAGTTACAATGGGTTTCCCAACTTTCACCCGTTGCATAGTGGGTCAACATGCTGCACCCAAGCCGCATAGCGAATTTACATCTTGGACGCTGAGTGTCACCCGCGTTCAGTCAAAGAAATTCCGGTATTCCTCAGAGACACCGTCAACGCGCAGCTTGAGGCAGACCTGAGCGCAGACGCCAAGCTGACATTTTACATTCATGATCTGACTCGGAACCGCCATCATAGCTCTTCAAATATCATCATCGAAACACGACAAGTAGACTTTCATTGTGTCCGCTAAGAGCGTCTATTTGATTCTGGCTGGAGTGGCTTGATTCAACGAGCGTGGCACGCATGGCAATGAGGCAGTCAGGCCAGGCTTGATAGCGTCTTGATCGTCTGGTCTTTTTTGCCCCATCCTTGCTCCCCGCTCGCTCCCGCCCCGGGGGCAGCAGGGTGACGGCAAAGATAATAAGAGAGGGTGTCCCAAATACTAACTGTCTCGCCTGACGCGCAATAGCGAACGCTGAAATTCTGACTCCTCGCGTCTGATACACCGAGGCACCGGTCGGTCCATCTGGCACCACCGCTGTATCACCGGTAGTGTGCAATGGCAATGCTGGTTGCTGTTGGGAACTCCGCAGTCGCAGCTCACTCCCTCCTCGTCAACTGACGCCTGGTCCCGGGAGTCTTGTGCTGCATGTCCGACGTGATTCTTGATTGATCGGTTATGATCCCGATTTCCAGTCTACGGAAGCCTTTGTCGGTTCGTGCTTGTTACAAATTTGATTTACCACGGCCCGGATTCGTCTCAGCTACCCAGTCGCATTTGTTTGATACCTTACGTTCGACGAGCCGGACATACCGGTGTCAGAAGAGCTAATGGCCTTGGGTAGTGGAGAGAGCTGAGAGTCAACTCCTCATGGCGCGGCAAAATCTGCTGAGCCGGAGAAGTAGAACTCCACTATCGACGTCTTCTTTACAGTACTCTCCCCTGCTAACTGTCCGTTATGTTATCCGACGACGACAGTCTGGCAGCTACCGGTGACAATGGCGCGAGTCCGCTTCGCAGGCCTTCTTTCTTGTTCGGATGACTCGCATCATCCTCCACCCCCGGAACGCCCGTCTTTATTCAGGTTTGCTCTTTGCTGCGGATTATCATGCTGCAACCCTCGCTGCAGCCCTCGTTTGGTAGGGAGGCATTGGCCATTGTTAGGACGGCCCCTATCATTCCGGGCGGATGGTCTCAAGGGGCCAACGCGGCCATTCTTTGCCTCTCCAGGTTCTGGGTTCAGGCTCCTGGAATTGAACACCAACTGGTCACCGACCATCAATCAGTCAGCTCACGGTGGACCTGCTCTGCTGCTCTGTCCATAGTGCGACCTGCGGAGCAAAGCCTCAGAAGTAGCAGCAGCAGCGGCGGCGGTGGCAGCAAACGCCGTCGCTAAATTGATGCCTCGAGCGGTTTGGCCTCTTGACGCCGCATACGAGGCCTGCTCCCCCCAGTACCTGGCCCTCTCAATCTATTCGTGCAAGGAAGGCAGAAATAGACGGAGACATGGTGGCTTATGACGAAAGTAGGGATTCACAGGCACACATTTCGGACTTCCTTACTTCGTTTGGCTCACTTCGCTGCCCGCTGATCGTTGCGGCACCGCCATGAGAGCAAGCTGGCGCGCGCGCTGCCTTTCTTTCCCTAGTTGCTCACGCTGTCTTGGCTAACCTTCATCCCCAGCATGGCGGAGGAAGCGTTCAGCGATGAGAAAACAGCAGCCATTCAGGAAAATCGCACCTCGGCTCTACGAAATGTGGTGATGCCGGGCTTTATTACCCACCTCTGGTCGGAGGCAACAGAAAGCGGGCTCCAATGACGCTGTTCGTGGTATCTCTTCGCTGCTGTACCTTCCCGGATTTGGCCCCCGCGCTGATCCGACTATTCGCACACCTCTTGTCCGTTGGGACCCGCCTGCCCGCTACCGCCGACCCTGAGTGAGTGAGACGACGCTCCTCCGGCCGGCGGTCCGCAGTCCGCGGGTCGTGTTGGTTGTCGTTGGAGGGCGGTGGTGTCGTCTTGCCCAAATCGAACAAACTTCAGGTGGCCCCCGATCGGTGCATTTACATGTGCGCTACCAAGCTCGACCTCGACGAGGGTTTTCTGTGCTTCGAGTTGGGGCTCTGGTGCCGTCGTGTCTTCTCCTGATGCTCCTTGGGGTTCTGAGGGAGAACCCACAGTGTCTCTGATGAGGACGAGGCGGTGTCGTGGACGCATATTGCTTTTTGACGGTCTTGCCCGGACGTTGCGCGCCCAACCGCAACTGCGGTCTCGGCCGGTGGCCTGTGATGAGTATGGACTAGAGGCCTCGCATATCTGCTCTTATCGTCGTTTCCATAGTGATTCGTCTTTAGTCGTACCCAAAAGGTTTTTTGCCGACTTTATATGACCGGCGGTAATGGTAATGTTTTAGAGGTGCTGCTCGTGGGGACCAGCGGGAGCACTCATTTGACTGCCGACAATACCTGAGCATTGGAGCGCAGCCTACAGCGTCACGGCTTATGGTGGCTTCCTAGATATGTGAAGAGGTATAATTGATCTATAACCTTTATGGTCACTTCAGCTGCATGAAATTTCGGTCAAGTTCATGAGGTAGACTGCGTCGGATGTTGATCATCTCACTCAGACAGGCACTTGAACGATGTCTTGATTTCGCCCGGACACGGCCATGCCTTGATGCTGCCTGAATAGTCAATCACTGGTGGCATGCTGAGGAGCACTTGGTTGTGAGGCTCCACTCCTTCCAAGAAGAAAGACTTCATTGCCAATGGATGCTGATAAGAGATGGGCATCATGTTCTTCAGAGACCGCTCCTCCGTTCCGCTATGGACTTGTTATCAGACCCCTGCGAAGACAGATATTACAGGATATCATAGAGGGGAGAGTACAACATCAAAGTGATAACGACATCACAATCTTGATATCGTAAATCCAATAAGTCTTGCATGTTTTTTCTACGAAGTCGGCTCTCCCAGAGTCCATCCGTCAGGTTCCTACGTATGGTGTCTCGCACAACGTCGCAAAAGTGAAGAAGACTGTGCCGTCTTCTTTGTGACCACAAGCTTTGGACGAGAGCCTGGTCACTCTCCTCAACTAGAGAGTTGTCGGAAAGAGAGGGACTCTATCATCTTGGCAACATGCTCAATAGTCTATGACCACCTCTGAGGTGACGGAGTCAAATATCATGGTCAGAACTAGCCATATGCACCCTTCCTAAGTCCCAATCACTTGGGAATTTATAGAAACCACTCCATATCAAAGATTTTATGCTTCTCCATACATCTAGGCAACTTGAAGGCTGAGGGGTGTGGATTTGTGGGCTACGCTTGTGAGTTCTCGTCCATCGAGTGCCTTGATGAATACGCTCATATATTCCGTCTTCAAGAAGGCACCGCCCAGTCAAAGCCACCTTTGCGGTTGCCAATGGTAGAAGCATATGTCTAAGTGGCGAAATGAACGACGCTGGTCCCTAGACCTCCGGGGCCATGAACTCGTCTTCGAGTCCAGCTGCCGCATCAACATTATACTGTATCTCTTTTCAAATGGTTAGAGAAAAGGTCGGCTTGAAAAATTCCGAAAACCTCTGGCTAGCTTCCTAGGTCTATAGATATGAAGGTAAGTTCATTCTATTGTGTTTGCGGGGAGAGAACCTTGTGTTGTTTAGTTAAAGTTCAGGCAATATGTGGCCAACTCCTCCATGTCAAGATGGCCAGACCAGCTGACCGTGAGTCGTGAGATCTCATTCGCCAAGACTTTATGATCCATCAAGTTACTGGCGAAAAGCCAGGGTCAGGTGATACGAATGACCTCTTTCTCTTATTTCGCTCCAATGATGCATCACAAGGGTTGCGTTTCAGAGACGATATGGCACAGCTACCAACCTGTTGGATCCTTTTATGGTTTTTGGATATGACTTCCCTTGGGGGCATATTAAGCCAAAGGAGAACGGAGGCGAAGCCTGGGATACTGATGTCCTTTCATTCATGCCATCAACGCTGAGAAACTCGAAACATCTCGAGATCAATACACCACACCATCCGCGAAGATGACAATGACAAGACATCCCCGCGAAGAATTAGCCGCATCTGTGGCCCGCAACCGCTTCACCTCGTCTTCCCAGACCCAATCTACCGAGGACATTGAATTGGTCGACATGTCCTCGCACAACGAGGCCATGACTTCGATCTTCGAGGCCGCCGACGCACCTCGGTCGACCTTCACTCTGGACAAGACGAGGTTCTACCTCCCCGAGGGCCCGCTGTCCGACGACGCCTTCTGGGTACCGCTCCCCGACGGCGACCGCGGCACCGTAGACCACCACGGGCCCCGCCTGGTCGACGCCGAGCCCAGAGTCAAGATCAAGAAGCGGGCGAGGGGCATGTCGTACCGAGGCGGCTCCTGGATCGTCGACATCGACCTCGAGCGGCCGCGGTGCTTCATCGCGCACGGCGCCATGGCGGAGGAGTGCATGGTCCGCAGGATGCAGACGGACTGCCGCGCCGCGGCGAGGAGACTCGCCAGGAGCATGGGCGGCATCATGTGGCAGCGGGTACAAGGCGGCGGCGGCATCGACAGACTCACGAACCCGGACATCGCGGGCTGCCTGGCCCGCACGGCAGACGCGCTGTTTGAGTTTACGGATCTCACGGGGCGGTTCATCGAGGTAGCGAGAAGACGGCACCCCAAGGAAGAGGTGTCTCCTTTATTCAGGGGGGTGTTGAAGTTGCTGGGCATTGTGGAGTGGCACCGCGTCCACCGGGCCGTCAACGCGGTGCAGGTTCTCCGGAGGTCGTTTGAGGGACTCACTGGGCGCTGTGTCACGGGTGAAGAGAAGATGGCGCAGTGTGCCGCGCAGAGCTGCAAGGGAACGTATATGCTCGGCATGATGGGCTGGCGGCTTGCGTCGGACTTGATAGGCACGCAAAGGGGCGCGTTGTCGGAAGCTCTCCACTCGTTGCATACTCTGAGCACGACGGACTGGATGGGCTTTGACGTCGAGGAGGTTGAGGAGAGGATGGCCGAGAAGAGCACGCCGGTGTGTCTCGTCAAGGACAACTTCTTCTGCGCGTGGACTTTTGGGATGGCTGTGCGGTTTCTCACGCATCAGAACCTGCAGTGCTCGTGGAGTGCCGACGAGCTCGCGAACTGCCCTGGCCCGTGGCGGTTCGAGGGTCATATCCACACGGCGCATCTGCAGATGTTGAAGACGCTGCCCTGGGTTGAGTGCTTCACCGGGTTGGACCATACGAGGGTACGGTTCCGTCCTGTTAGTTGCAACGGATGCTATGATAGGTTTTATGAGGGAAAGAGGGAAGACGGGAAGAAGAGCAAGAAGGCAAAGGACAAGACGCCAGAGGGCAAGAAGCCAACAGGGAAGGAAAACTTGGTGATGCATATCCGCTTTGAGGGTGCTTCGAGGTCGAGCTGAGGTCAATCCGAGTCTATGCGGCTCTGCGCGCGTGAGGCAGCATGGTTAGTCCTATTCCTAGGTACCCGTCATATCCATAATGAGTAATGCGTCCATGTCTAAGCTGTAGCGCCGCTTATTTCCACCTGGTGGTTCAAAGAGATTGTAGCGTTGAATGACGTCCGAGCACCGGTGCCACGCCGTTGAATTACGGCGTGAATATAGCATTCCGTTTAAAGAATACTGACATGATTCTTCGGTCCCATTGACGTTTGAGAATCGAATCACCAGATCCGAAGGAAATGTGCAGCTGATGACTACCTTCAGCCCTATGCGTTGCGTGTGCGGCAACATGCGTGGCACTGCAATCATTTCAGACTGACGACTTACGGCGGAAGTCATATAAGGACGATACGGGGTTGCCTCGACATCCGCATGATAGTGTCGCAATACAGGCAGTTGCTTTATGTCGGCCGGTGTTTCAACGACGGTTTCGCTTAATCGTTGAGCGCGACACCTGGCAAGTGCAAAGCGACTGATCCACTGCCTCTGCTGGTGGTGACAGAAGGATGTGTCAGGTCGGTGAGTGACGTAGTGTAATTGAAAACGACTCAGCTAAGAGTTGAAGACACGAATGGAAAGCACACCTCCCAGCCCCAGGATGGATGGGAGCACCAGGAGAGTTTTGCGAGTTGGGACGAAATCATGCGACGGTTGACTGGACGACTGCGGGGAGAACAGTGCCCACGTCATTGACAGCGGGAGTTTGCTGTTCTCTGCATGGTTTTGCCGTTTCGAAAGCTTCTGCTGCGGAGACCAGCACATTCGTGAACTTCTCTACGAACAGTCTTGCGGCGAGCAATCAAGACAAGACTGAGGCTGAGGATGTGATGTTTGAGACTAGAAGAGAATGAATAAAAATACGGATAATATGAATACGAATAGCGTCACGGCGTTAAGCAGAAACTGAGGTGCGACTGGATGCGACAGCTGGAAACAGCTGGACGCGACAGTGACAGTCAACCGACGGACCGTGTTCAGGCGTTGGACGGGGCGACGGGGCCTCGTGTTCGAGCTAGCGGGGAAGATTTGCTCTCGCTAAATCAAAGTAGGCAGGGGTAACGGTGCTTGAATGGACCAATTTGCCGAAACGGTGGAGATGCAAAAAAAAAAAACACGAAGCGACGCTTTTATTGGATATTGGGGGCAGAAGGAGAGGCCTCGACCAATGGAAGGGACTAAAACGGTCAGGGGGAAGGGGTAAGAAAAAAAGGAAGAGGAAGCAGCAGGAGCAGGCTGGACTCAGAAAGTGGCAGGAACTTGAGGGAAGGCGCTTCTTCCAGCAGGAATTCGATGGTGGTGCCTTGGCCGTGGTCCACGTCCCTCTCTCAGCTGGCTGCCCCTGCCCCTTCCTTTTCTGCAGTGCACCTGCTTTGCCTTGCATCCACCTCGACCAACCACCAACCACCAACCACCAAGAAAGGCTAGCCAACGGGGGAGGCGCTACCAGCCCGCCCTCCACTGGAACATGAACATTGACTGTGAGCCACACCTGCCCTGCCAGTGCCTGCCTTGATCTTGCTCCTGAGTGGGCTCTTTCCTCCCTTTTTCCACGGCAACGCTGCTCCAACGTCCCCGTCAAGCGTCAGCTTCTCTGCTCGTCGGACAGCAACCGCACCCTCGCTGCCAACCACCCCGGGCACTCGAACCTCATCAAGCCTCATCTTGAATCGGTCGCTGCCCAGTCGTTCGTTCCCGCACTCTCGCTCCGACCATCGTCGCCGTCCACTCGCCGCCGTTGCCGTCATTTCCAGTCTCCATCATCTCCGACCGTCACCGTCACCGTCGCCATCCACCGATCGCTTCACGTCTTGTGTCCCTGACCAACGTCCCGCATTCTTCTTGTCCCCTTCCGTACGACGACCACGAACCGATACCCCGACGACATCCCTTGCCGTCCATCGAATATTCATTCCTCCAATACGCGAATACCCGCGCCATCGTCCCCTTCGTTCGCGACGACGCATCCCCATCATCCCGAACCACTTCAGCCATCCTTACCCAGATTCCTTTCGCTTCCCCCTGTCGAGCCGCCATCACAGTCTCTTGACGAACCTTGATCTCTCTCGCGCACCCATCCGTCTGCGAGCAACGTCTCGAACCTCCTCACCTTGACCCAAACCCATCGACGTCGCCGTACCACGGCCAGATAGCCCAACATGTCTGGCTTCGGCGACTTCACCAACATCTGCCACATGGCCCCGCTGCCGTTGTGCGCATCCATCGGCCCCGTCACCTCCGTGACGAGCGGCGTCGGTATCGAGCCCGACTGCTATGCCCGCAATATCGAACTAGCGAACACCATCATTTTCGAGGGTGCTGCCAGCGCTATGCACATCGTTGCCCTCCTCATGACCGTCGTCATGATTCTGCACATTCGCGGCAAATTCACGGCTGTTGGTGAGTTACCTCTGAGCTTGATCATACCCCGCGACCAAAACCCCCGCTGACTTGATTTCACAGGTCGCAAGGAAATTCTCACCTTCTTCTACCTCTACAAGCTCCTCAGTTTCATCTCACTCTGCCTTGACGCCGGTGTGGTCCCCCCGGGTTCGGCTCCATACCCGTACTTCGTGTCAGTCCAGAATGGCTTGACCTCGGCCCTCGTCACTTGCTTGTTGATCAACGGCTTTGTTGGATTCCAGCTGTACGAAGACGGCACCCCGCTATCCATCTGGCTACTCCGAGTATGCTGCGTCGTAGCATTCGCCATCTGCTTCCTGGTTTCGCTTGCGACCTTCAAGTCTTGGGCCGGCCTCGGCCCCACCAACACCGTCGGCCTGTTCGTCGTCCTCTACCTGCTCAACGCCATCGAGCTTTTTGTATACGTTGCCCTCCAGATTCTTCTTGTCGTTAGAACCCTGCAGGACCGCTGGCCTTTGGGTGACATTGCCTTTGGTGTCTTCTTCTTCGTTGTGGGCCAGGTCATTCTGTATGCCGTCAGCACACAGATTTGCACCGCCATCAGCCACTACCTCGACGGCCTCTTCTTCGCTACGATCTGCAACCTCTTGGGCGTTATGATGGTCTACAAGTACTGGGACTCGATCACGCGAGAGGACCTCGAGTTCTCAGTTGGCACTAGGATGAACAACTGGGAGGTCAAGGAGCTGCTGCCCGAGGAGGACCGCCGCGCGACTGTGTACGACGATCCGTATGGCCACGTTAGCCAGGCTAGCGGCTATGATCACTCGTACTCCCCGTCTCCGGCGAGACACTCGGGCCGATACTGAGTGAGCCAAGGCAATGAAGATGGAAGTAGGGAAGAGATGACGACAATTTCACTATAGCATTGGGTCGGATCGGCGTTTGGGAAAAACTGTCTTTCCAGGTCGGGTCGGTGCAGCACTCACGGCCGTTTTTTGAGTTTCAGCGCACACAGGCGGCCGATGCGGGGCCGGCTGTGATGACAAGAGGAGGAGGGTTAATAACGTTAAAGGTATTGATGCCAGCGGTTATCCATAGTACATAGTCTAATTCCATTGAGACATGAGAAACTTGCGGCGTTCCAAAATGTGCATTACGCCTGAGATATGACCGCGAAGGATTTTTCCCCTTCTGGTTCATCTGGTCGACGAGATCGCAGAAGATGGCTTGATATGTCTAGAATGGCAAGTTGATTCGAGACTCGGGTTCGTTTAGTCGGAGTTGATGAGAAATCAGGAGGCAGTATATGGGCCAAAGCAGTCACGGCAGGTGAGAGGGAGGGATATTGGTTTTAAGGTTTCAGATAGGATGGATTGAAATAGAAATTCCAGTACATGAAGTAAGTAATGCTGAATTTAGTTTTGGTTCTGGAGTCTCTTGCCATCATTGAACCTTATTCAGCTGGAAGGGCATGACGCCGAAGTTAACGAGGCTCTCGGAATCAGCGACACGACGCGACAAGCTTGACTCTGCTTTCCCAGGCACTCATCGAGTCGAGCGTGGAAATATTGCAAGGTAGTACTTGATACTGTGATGCGGAGAGCTCCGGGAGAAGCAGCCGACACTGCGGGCGGCGGCGTTGCATCATTGCCGCCTGGGACACTGAAGGGGAAGGACTGGAGGGGACACTGGACTGGAGGTGTGGAGGAGGTTCGTTATCGGGAGCATCGGATCTGTTATCGAGATGCGCTAGTCTAAAGCTAAGGGGGTTTGCTCGCACTCTGCGCGAATCACGTGTGCTGGCGACTACCTATCAATACTTACCTACCTTAGGTGGGTGGGTGAGGGCGGATAAGACCCCTCAAGCATAGGTATTGCGTTTGTAGCGGATGTGATAGCACTTAGTGCACTAAGTATGCCCCCGCCCCCTTAGCAGCCGAGGGGACAGTTGACGGGAGGTAACGGGAAGGCAACCAACCTAAGGGAATGGGATGGCTTAGGAATACCTTAGGCAGAATGACAGATGGACTAGGTAGGTAGGTGCAGTAACGGAAATTCTATCCGTACCTTTCCTTCTTTGGTTGGAAGTCAATGGACTTAGTATTTGCAGCAGTTTATGCGCAGCTGGTCCGAGCAGGACAATGTGACAAGCTTACCTTACCTCGTGTCAGGCCAGGCCAGGTCAGGCATCTCGCCTTGCGTTGCAAACTGCACGCAATCAACCTATTTAGTACCTTGCACGTAAAGCAATTAAGCTCCACGCGCCCTAGGTATTGCAGAGCACGACAGTCCTATTGAACTTTGGCAGGGAAGGCGTGTAAGTTGGGTGCTTCTCAATGGCCGGCCGATAACAGGTTTGGGCCTGCAACATTGACAAGCGCGACTATCCAATTAGCCCAGTACGGCGGGTATGTACGTAAGTACTGTGGTACGGTAGGTAATGTAGTCAGGATGAGATGAGATCGAGAAAGGTGAGATGATTTGGTTAGGTTGGGTCTGGTCAAAGGTACCTCACTCAATCTGGTGCGTTTGGCCGGTGGGATTTCCCTTTGTTGGACTATTTTTTTTTCTGGTCCCCTCTGTCGTTTCCGATTTTTAATTATTTTCACCTCGTCATATCTCTCGTCTCTAGGTGCATTTTCTTCCCTTCTTGCACCACCGCCAGTCAGTTCGTCCTGCTGGCTTCTCCCCTCCTCACTCCCATTCTCCCCTTTATCCTCAAAGGCCTCTGTTGCAAGGTATCTACCTCGTCGCCGCATAAGGGAACTTGACTCCGAGCGCGTCAGGTATCCGACCTTATCGTATCCGGCCGGACTCGCTGAACTCCGCCGGCGTCCGCGTGCCGTCCCACAGTTGATAGCTTAGTGCTACCTCATCTCTGGAACCTCTCATTACTCCCTTCCCTTGTGTGTTTCCGTTACGAACACCGACCTACCTTACCCCAACCAAGCAAGCAAGCGTCAAGGGAGCCTAGGTGTAACAGGGTCTTGGCTCATCTTGCGCGAAATCACGTGCAAACACGCGATATTCCGTCGCGCCGATTTGGCAGATTTGAGAGATTGGTGGATTACGCCAGCAGCAGCAGCAGCAGAAGCAAAAGAAGCAACAGCAGCAGTCGAGCATCAGCTTCAAGCAGGCCGCCCGCTCTCGCCCGCCCGTCGTCTACCTTACCTACCGATTGAATCATCCATCGGCGCCAGCAACAGTCAAACGCCGTTCATTCGCACCTACCTACCTACCTACCTACCTACCTTGGAGACGCGCATTCCCATCCCCATCCCCGTCACTTACCTACCTTACCTTAAGGTAGGTTGCCGCCGCATTGAAGGCCCCCACGGTCGCTCCTGTCTTTGCATTGCCGTTCTCCATTCAACAACCGTGCCCATCAATCAATCACCCAGCCTGGACCAAGCAGCAGCAGCAGCAGCAACCAATTCATTTCGACAACCTACCTCCTGAAAGAAAAGGACGTTGAGGGGGTTTCCTTCGTGGTCATCCCCTGCACTTTGCCTGCCACCCCAACCCAACCTGGCTATCTTATCCATCTGCACGCATTCTGCCTCTCTGCATACCAACCTACCTTACCTACCTTACTTTCCAGACCTAGGTAGGTACACTAGTGCCTTCCTGTCTATCCGTACCTACCTACCGACTTTACCTTCCACTCACACCATACCACAATTACCTACTATTACTCCTCCAACCCAACTTTACCTCCACGCTACATCTGCAGCTGCAACTGCATTTCTTTCGCGCCAATACTGACGCCGCTTGACGCATCGCCCACATCCCGGGCCATCCTATCTCTCGGCGAATCTCACCATACCAGCCAGTGTCGCCACAGACGTCGCGCCGTCTTCACGTCCCCCGTCCCCGTCTCCCGCCTCCCGTTTCCCTCCTCGTTCCCGCTGCTTTCCCCGTCCTGGAGCATACCTAGGTAGGCAGTCTTTGACGCTGGAAACCCGCACTTCGTGGCAGGGTACCGGAACCGCGCCCGACTCGAAGCGGATTGATCGACGCACGCGACATCTTCGGCTGCTGCATCCCCGGAGCCGCTGCGCTGCACTGCACTGCACTCTAATCCTGCTCACCACCACACCTCTCGTCTTAATGCGAAACTTCAACATTGTCCATACCGATCGCCCCTGCGAGCTGGAGTAGTTCATCAGCACATTGTCTCGTCTGCTGCAGACAAGTTTTTCACCAACCACAAGAGACTTTACTTTGGATGAACCGCACAGCCGTCCCGCCCCTCATCCGCATTTCACAAGTCTGAGCAGGGGCTCTCATCTCACTGCGCCTGCCATAGAGACATCTTCAGCATGCACTTCGACACCGGTGACGGCAGTGGGCCGTCCCGCCAAGACGAGGACAACTATTGGCAGACCTTGAGGCTATCTCACGAGGCTCAAGATGAAGAGGATAACCAACTCTTCATGGTAAAGTCTGAGCCTCTGCGCATGCGCCTAGCCGCCCTGACCATGGAAAAGAGGGAGCTTGAGAGGCGCATGTCGGAGGTCAACCAGGCCATCAAGAGAGAGCACGGCGGTTTGGAGGAACTCACCATCGGCTTTCAAGAGGCCCGTGAGAAGCTTCAAATGGACCGAGAAGCCAGAGTTCAACATATGCAGGCTTATTTCGCACAGCACCGCCAAAGAGAGGACGAGAACCGTGCTAGGATCGCCGCTGCCGCCCTTGCTGCTCCCCGCCGCGATTCAGAGACTGTCCGCCTTGCACACACGAGCGACGTCATGAACGGCAGCAAACCTAATGGTGTCAACGGCGTGACCACTAATGGAGATCAGCTCCTCAGCAATAACGGCCTGCCACCTTCCGCCAACCCACCTGATCAGCCGGTGACTATGATCATGGACGCCTCGGGCCAGCGTATCGGACCTGTTCACCGCATTCCCGTTCATGGAGCCGCGGGTGCGCTTCTCGACAAGAACCCTAAGCGAGCGGTGCAGTTGCGTCCTGGTGTCATGTTCACCGAGCAGGATCTGAAGCGAATCCACGAGGACAAGGATCTCTGGACCGCCGTTATGATCCAGGCCATTGGGGACCAGCAAACGGATGGAAGGCGATGCGGCGTATGCGTCCAAGGCGGAGGCCCCTTTTCAGATTGCACCATTGTCCAAGGGCTTGGATCTTGCGCTAATTCTTACTGGGAGAGACGCAAGCAGGCTGATGGTCAAGGTGGAGACCCGGCTCCTACGACTGCACAGCACGCCAAAGTCATCAGCACCCGAGACGACAGCTTCAACGGCACGGCCACGCCCATGTCCAGTCGACCTGTGTCTAGGGACAAGAGCACCGGCGAGGGATCGACTATCGCAGACGACATGGAGGAAGACCACACGCCAATCACCCGTGCCAATCTCGTCCTCAAGCATGATGGAAAGGTATACACGCACCCTGAGTGTATGGAAGGCGTGCCTATCGAGAGGATTGACCCCAGCCACCCATACTGGGATCCGTCATGGCCTGAGATACCGCCTCTGATCCAAGCTAGTCTCGAAAGTTGGCAGGTGAAGTTGGACAATGCCTTACGGACCGGTCAGAAAGGCATGAAGTTCCAGCTGGGCCGACAAGTTAATAGGGGCGGCACTATCATGAGCTTCCTGAAGGACGGACAAATCAGCCCGTATCAGCTCTTGTCCAAGAAGTACATCACGACAAAGCTGGTCAACTACGACACGCTATTTCGCCTGGCCGACACCTTGAAGTGCTTGGAAACGTTCGGAACACTCGACATCACCCCGCTAGAATGGCTTCGCCAGCGCCTGCATGAGATCCTCACGGAGAGCGGCTCTGATTCCAGCCTGTCCAAGACTATCCACGACTTTTACCACGACCGCAAGTACGATGACTTACGAAAGGCGAACGGCAAGAAGAGCATCGGCAGACCGTCGGGCATGAAGATGACGCCTAGAGACTCTCCGAATTCAGCCAAGGCGACACCAAACGCCAAGAAACGCAAAATGTTCATCAGCGAGGAATTCCCCGGCCCGTCGCCACAGCGGCCTCTCGCGCCCACGCCCACACCTCAAAACATACAGCCGATCATTAAGCACGACGACTCGGAGCGTAGTGCGCCGCCGACGCCGGATCTTGCGAGAAAGAAACTGAAGGCTGGAAGAGTCCAGGGCAATCCTAAGGATCCGGATCTCGCCTATGAGGGCTTCACCGATGTCGACGAGTTCAGTAGTGACCGAATTGGTAAACACGACTGGGCCCTCAACCGCATCAAGTCTCGTCTGAACACCGTTGGTACTGGTGTGACGCAGTACTGGCACTGGATTCCCGACGATGGCGAGCTCGTTTTTGAGCACCAGGTCCTTGCCGAGGGCGAATCTGCCACTTGGGGTATCTACGCCAAGCCGATCAACTTCCATTTGGAGCTTGAGACGATGCAAGAGATCATGTGGGCTGCCGACACTGTGAAGGTCCTGATACGGTGCAAGCCCGGCGTCGTGGTTTCGGCGGACGGTAAGCCCCGAGGTGATCTTCTCGCCGAGTTCAAGCGGCAACGTACCAAAAAGCGGTTTTTGGGCTTTTGCCGCAAGAAGGGGATTCCGCAAGTGAAGATTGACGCGTACGTAAATCCTACGCCAGAATGGATGAAAACAACTAACGCTTCACAGGTCTATTATTGAGCAGGCTTGGGACGAGTACGAGTCGCCCGATGTACCGGCAATGGCGGATTCGGAGATTGAGTAATGATCTGTTGTACAGATCGGAGTGATTGTCATTTCGCGGTGAAAATGGTGGAGATACCCTTGGTTCTGGTCTCATGAGCTCGGAGAAGCTCGGTTTACTGGCGTTTTTTGGTGGAAAATGGACAAAGACTGGAAAGATTCAGTCGGTTTGTTGCAACCTACAGACTTTATTTCGGGGCGACTTGCGCAGGCGACCGCAAGCATCGCAGAAAAGGCGGTTTGCTGTGTTAATGGCATTGAGCGGCACGCCCCGGGAGCAGCTTGATTGCACAGGCAGTCGGGATGTCTGGCTGCCTAGGACGTCTAATTGGTTTTCCATCGATCAGGAGGTTCAGGTAGCAGAACTCAGATCTCTAGATTGATGGATGAAGGGGTAGTTAGGTAGCCAGGCCGAGGGCCATCACAATAGAGAAGCATCTGCGGGGACGGGTGCCCATCGCTTTGTCGCAGTTTGGTCTCTGCCGAAATCACCAAGGATGGGCTTCTTGCCCTGACGCACGCGGGAAGGCGACCCTCCCGCTTCCCTCCCTCCAACAGACAGACATGTGGCAGCCCTGACAAGCAATTGTCGATCTCGTTTTTTGAACCGCTCTTGGCATCTGAACAAGGCGGGAGCGTAACCGGAAGTGATGGAGGTGGAGGCCGGGAGGACGCATTGGCGGCCCCCACCTCCGCTCCGACCGGACATCCACTCTTATTCCGTGACCTGGGCCATCCCGGCAAGTTCCAAGGCCGGGACGGATTAAGATCTGTACTTTTCCGGGCTGCTTCCATGACGTTGTTGTCGGGAATATGGTTTGGGTTTTCCGTTGCTGTCTGCACATTCATCTATGAGCAGGATTATTGATGTTTTGTAGATGGAAGCAGGGCTCGCCGTCCGTTTGCTTGGTAAAGAGACTGAGGTCATGTCCAGTTGTGGATCTTTGTTCGGGAGGATGCATGTGTCAGTGGAGATGTCATCTCAGAAACAGGCACGCATGGCTGGGACTTGCCGACGGGGTTGAAGTCACCCCTTTCGCGGCTCGATGGACGTATCTTCCTGATGATGATTCTTGGCGTTGCGGGAAGCCGCATCTCGCTTCATCACCACCGACCTCGCCTGGATGGCGGTGGGAGAGGTAGGGCAGGGTCGAGCTCTAGGCCCGAATCACCCAACACCCCTCGCACCCCCCGCGAGAATCTGTCTACTGAACTTTCCTTCTCTCCTTTCCCTCTTCTCTCGTCAGGCCTGGTGCCTCCGACGCCTTGAGGGCAGACCCTCGCTCGTCGCTGTACTCCCATCTCTTTGTATAGCCAACACCTCATGGCTTTCTCTATCCAGACGGCTGATTAGATGACGACATCTTCTGCTACCTAACGCCCTCGTTCCTCTACGTATCGCTTCCGGTCTGTTCAACGCGGTGGCTTACTTCCCCATCTTTGTGTCGGCCTATGAACCGGCCTTATCTCGTCAGTCTTGGAGCTGAGGCCGCGTCCATGAGTAGTTATACTCACTGCTTGCCATATTGTCTCCGGACAGGTCACATGCGCAGCAACGTGTCCACTCGTTGTCGCCTCCCCGGGCCCAATCATAGTGAGGGCAGAAACTAGGCGCCGGAAGGGCGGAAAATAGGCGATGGGGGGTTTGTCACAGTAGGCTGGGCCTCTCTCCGGTGCGATATGAAGCAGCTGCGGTGCACAATTTCATCAGCAATGTTCTCCTCTCCGGACAACTTCGCTGTACATTCTCTCCGGGCATCCTTGTGTTCGACGCAAACATACTGTAAGCCACTCCCTATCATCATGTCACACTCAGGCTAATTCGTCTCGGGCATAATGCAGCCGACCAGCAAATCTGCTCACCATATGCTACAGCCGACAGCCCTGCTGTAAACATGTCCCATCTTACCGTTCTTGGGGGAATTCTCTGACTCGATGTTCTTGCAGGAACGAGCTGCTGCGGTAGGATGAGCACCCGTGAGTGCGTTCACAGGCAGCTGTGGATCGTCACGCTTCCGTATGTCGCCTCAGCCCTCGCATTCGCATGGGGTTGCGCGGCAATCGCCCATTTCTCGAAGATGGAGGTTCTGAACACCCACAGAACAATGGGATGATGGCCTCGGAATACAGCCATGAGCATCATGCCATCTCGTTAACGCGAAGGTTCATGCCATCTTCTTGGGCTCTGTCGGCGATACAAGACGGGAACGATTTTCGTCGCTTCGTCGCAGAACGGGGACTGAGAGACATGTAGTCTCTCAATGCTGATGACATCATGGCTGTGTCTCTGGTGGTGGTCTTACTGCCAATTGAATACAATGGGGCTGGTCGTGGAACCACATGCAAGCCCCATTGCACTGGGCCGGCGTTACGTGGATCGCCTTGTACCACCTGGTGCAACAGGTCGTCAACATGATGAACGACGTCGCACAGATAGGTCGTGGGCACTCTTGGGTCATTCAAGCAATGCTACAGAGATCGTTCCGTTACACCACCCAAGACATCAATAGACATCTGCAAACCCGCATGTCGTTTCTGGTGGGCGGATAACAATCCCTCCTTATGCTTGTGGTATGCTTGAGATAGCCCAACCTTTCCCGCATCTAGGAAGGAAACCTTGCTGACATTCGGATTGCTTATAGGCTGTCTTTTGGCGCCCTCCACCCCGGGAATTTCATCCTGTTGCATGATGAGAGAGCACATCATAGAGCTCAAAGACCCTCATACGGTGGCTTGTGTGGCCGGCCTCGTATACCTGATGAGCAGAGATTGATCGACTTAGGGCCTTTCAACGTGGCTGAGCGGATACATCCTCCAGCATAGCGGTGCCAGGATTCAACGTCTCT
Source organism: Colletotrichum horii (assembly GCA_027406005.1). NCBI lineage: Eukaryota > Fungi > Ascomycota > Sordariomycetes > Glomerellales > Glomerellaceae > Colletotrichum > Colletotrichum horii. The sequence continues at coordinate 289,151 of JANVYB010000001.1, read as the reverse complement.
GCGACAGGAGCTTTATTTACCTGGTCGTAGGCTGTCTCTACTTGACGTTCCTTCTAAGCCGGTGGAAGACTGCTGGCTGAGAAAGCACTGGCATCATGATGGGCACCTCTGCGGTTGCGACGACTGAATCATCTCATGGTTCGTGGCGACGGAGAGCATCAGATGACTCTGGGTCCCGAAGAGATGAGGGGGATCAATCCCTAGCATCTTCGCGGCTGATCTCGTCTCTTCATAGCGTCTAGCTGCTGCTCAAGGACTTCGCTCTCGTCGACGCGGAGGATCGGGCATCGAAGTAGCGTCTCTTCGAGCTCTGCCGGATTGGTCTTTCGTGCGGCCTGGACACCCAATCACGAGTCTTCAACATCCTGGAAGGACTGGACTCAAGGTCTTTTATGCGTCGGTGAGCCGGCAGCTGCTTCGATGTCGACTACGCCCGCACTTTGACGCAGAAGGTGTCAGACGCAGAATACGACAACGCAGACAGCGCCGCCGTTTCGAAAACGAAATCCCCGTGCCAGCCGCCCAGGTGCGAGATCTGGGCTAACTTCCCGTCGTCCCGCTGCGTCGGGATGAGTACATGAGCGATGTCCCGGGAACTATCGCGACTGCAGCACAGACGCCGAATGAAAGTCCTGGACCGCGACGGAAACACGGACGTAGTTCCTTTGGGCTTGGAAGATGATTAAGCGTGACCAAGCCAGCCTCTGTCATCTTCCAAGCCTGGTCTCCTTCCTGCTGTTGGCTTTAGCGATGGCAACCCTCGTCTCCTTCATTTTATCGAAGTGGGCCGAGAACTGATACCTCCTTTCCCTGATGAGTACAAGGTCAGGTAGAGGGCGCAAGACATGGAGGGTGTCACAAGCATCATTCCAGGTACCGCACTCTCACGCAAGCTGGATGGGAGCAAATGCCCCGTCATCTGCGCGCCGGTATTTGGCCCTGATGGGCAAGCGTGTGGTTCTGAAGGAGATATTGGCAGCACATGGAATGGTCGCACAGTGAGTGCGAATGGCGTCCCTTGCGTTTCGGGGTCGTCGCATCTGAGAACCTTGGTTGAACTTCGACTATGTGAGACTCGGGCTGCGATACTATGGTCCCCATGCACGAGCAAGGCAACCACACGATGTTGGTTTTGGGACGGCCCTGGCCCTGACGCAGACCCAGCGCCAATTCCAGCGGCAGTCACTGCTCGCCGAGCACTTCCACTCCCATGATGATCGAGCAGATGATTCTGATGATGCCGCAAGCCCACAAGTCTGCCACACTGCTGTCGCTTTGGGCCCAACAGTTGGAGAGCTGGAAACATTCAGCGATCGAACCAGCCCACTCTACCACCAGTACCACCTCCTGATGCGCTTCCTCATCATCATCTACGGCGCCATTGTGTCCATGTTATAACATCAAGCTCTGGCGCCTTAGCTATCGCCAGTCGAGACAACGAAGAATAGCCGGCCCACCCGAAGGATCGATACCAGCACATGGGCTCCTTCCGGCTCTCGGGTCAGAAATATCGCCCACTTCATTGTCAACTACCACCAACGAATCTTTGGCAGGAACTAAACCGGCACACCAGCGTCTCGCTGCTGCTTATACTCGCGTCCACGCAGCTATGATGCGCTATTGCCCAAGAATGGTTAGCTCAGGTATTGGATATCGTACCACAACCGGCATGACCAGCATGGACAACCGGAACACAGAGGTCGTTAACAATATGCATATCGCCTGGGCTGCTACACGTTCAGAGCTCTTGCTTTGCTCTTGATTTCCGTCTCAGCTATTACCGACCTATTCATCAAGACCGCCTCTTTCTCGAAGACAAGGGTCAAGCATGAAGGGTCTTGGGGTTGACCTTGGTACTACTTTCACTCGCGACTTTTCGCATGAGATGGGGGATATCGTCGCCCTGATTTTAGTCGAACAGGTTCGGACTTTTCGCTCCATCGTGCAGATTGAGAAGTGAAGATGGAAGGTCAAGAGGACTCAAGTTGACAACAACGACCGACCCTAACAACAACGGATCCCCCAAGAACTCCGACGCGCTTATGAATGTTATGTGCTGTCGACAGGCAGCCTTGCTAGATCGCCCCGGGTCCGCGAAGTTCACATCATGACTTCGCGATAGCGGGCATGAACACGCGATATGGGAATCATCATCGCTCCTCGTCAGAGCAACATGCAGCGGGACAGCCTCGACATTCCTGTCGTTCGCTCATGGTCCCCTCTGTGTCTTCTTGGGCCCGTCTTTCAGGATGATTGTATCATTGAATTCGGCATGTAGCCGCGGCTGCAATCCAGTGTACAGCAAACGGAGTCGGATTTTGCCGTGTGGTATCACGTATGAAGGCCTACCGCCCCGTTGTCGCCTCGACAGTTCAATCTCGATGCACCAGCCGAGCCTCATTCGTTCTGGCGGGCATGTTCTTGTAGATGAGGCATGTCTCAGAGGTCACCGTCTGATAGCACTGTCATGGATGTAGGAGTTCATGTCACTGAGTCCTCTTCCTCTCCTTCAGCAGACCATGTCCCATGAGAAGGCTCTTCAATTTGTCTCCCGCCACGACATGCAGACCGGGCTCCCAGCCGTACCGTACGGCAAGAGGTGAAGCACCAACGGAATAGCTTTGGAGCCGCCACGCCAGCTGCGCAAGTACGCCGCAAAACCATCTGCAGTACATTAGGTGGAATACATGCCTCGATGGGACTGAGAAGATGTTCGTTGTAGCGGCAGCTGCTGGCGATAATGCACCTGGCGGTATCCACTCCAACAAGGAGCCGATGACCCTCGTTCTGAACAAGGTCAACTGAGAAGACCCAGATGCGGGCCTTACAACCGAGAACTGCGACTTGGCAATGGTAACCTCTGCGTTCGCGCTCCTACTCTGCGGGGCTATATGGCACGAAGACCGGGAGGCTTTAGTCTACACGTAATATCGCAGGGTTTGGAACCGTCTAGAGAACGGTGCCTCGGATTGCGAGTCATCCCCCGTGGCTTTGCGTACGTACGGTACTTCGGACTACCACGGTCAGAGCGAGGCGTTCAACAAGCTAGGCATCGCCAAGGCCCCTGAGTGGAAAGAACCCGAAAGTAACATCTTCTATCGGAAGGGCCCGAAGCTTGATGTGATGAACAATAAATTCACGTATGAACTTAGCGCTCATCTCAGCCCAGCGGCAACATCATCCACATCCCGTAAGTCGAGCAGGACACGGAAGAGAACGCAGCTGCGCATAATGGTCTCCTCGCCGTCACATCCGGAAGTCGAGAGCTCTATTGAGTTCAGCTTCGTGAATGATATTCATTTATTCTTTCAGCAAAAGCCCCGGGCCCTACCCAGCAGCAGTCCACTGCTTACCGGTCATGATGAATGCGCCACCTTCTTACCCGCTAAGACGGGTGGATGAGAAGGCGAACATCAACGCAGCCCAGTTATACATGGAAGCCCCGATGCGGCGCTTTGAAGTTGAGTTGAGGCAGCGGGTCAGACGAGCGTCAGCGACAAGCCGAAGTGTTTGAGTCTCACAATTGGGATATGTTCTCTGCAATCAAACAGGTGACCGCGGCAGCAAGTATGCTGATTGCTGCCTGTCGCTTCCCGCGTCAGTTTGTTTGGAGAACTGGGATTCCCGTTCGAGGGAACACCAACACCAATGGATATACAACAATCGCGTCCAACCCTTTGTTGCGCTCGGCATGAAGGTCTGTTCCTTCCCAGGCCCCGACAAAGTCTTTGAGATCGCAATGAAGCAGGCGGTGAGCACCTACAAAAAGCCGCTGAACAAGAGACTCCTAGCTAACAGAGAACTCTTCCCTTTGAAGGTTCAAGTGGGCGAGGCGAAGGCCCACCTGCTGAAGGGCGGTGATAAGGAGGTCCATCACGCCAATTCCACATTGACACTCATCCGAAGAAGATACAAACTGAAGACTTGACGCCTTTGAAGAAGACTCGGGCCCGCTCACCTCTCGGTGTGGCGGCGGACGAGCCTCCTCTCAACACGGAGCCCGCTGACAAATTCTCCATTCTGTAATATTTCCTCCCCTGTCTATCGCCACTCATGGCTTTCTTCTGTGTTTCCCGGCGAGAGATATCATTCGAATGTGGAGAGAGCGCTGGGTACCTAAATATCTGCTCGCGGGACGGAGGGAGATCCTGACGTCCCAGATCCCTCTTCGTCGTCGTACAGAGAATGATCCGCATCTTACTCCTCTCTCCAGTCTCTAACGGCCAAGGGTTCCATGATCATTACAAGGAAAACACATTGGCGCTGTTCATCTGGATTGTTTCGGTGCGGTTGCTGGTAGATCAGCGACCATGGCCAAGGTGTCGGGGTTGGGTCATGCTCCCGCGTTACTTCACGCCTCGGAAATCTCCCACCTCTGCACCTTTTATCCCATCTTACACCCTCCAGGCGGGGCCACCCGACAAAGAAAGACCTGTTGGAGTTTGTATAATTCTGGAACGGGTTTCCAATCTCTGTCTGGCTACAAGTCTCGTCGTTGACCATTTGTGACGGCCCCGCCCGTACTTCCCAGCCGCCGCGCACATCATCCCGCACTGGACAACCCACGATAGGTCGGAATCCTTGATACTCACTCCCCCGACCGTTGCATCGTCACTACATCCGCCTACAAGCACTTCCACTGCAACGACCTCCCCGAATTGGCTTTAGTAGCCTCTATATCTATTAAGCCCCCGCCGACGCCGCAGCTGATGAGGCGTACTTCGCCTACTGCCGCTTGTACTCGAATAACTTCCACATGCTCTACTACACTAATATCCCACGCCGCGACGTTTCTAGTACTCAAGCTGACCCTCCCGAAGAAGAGAAAGCAATAATCGCATGGTTTGGAGATCCCAGGTCCTCGCAAGCAGTTTGTGGGAGGTGATGCAACCAATTATGAAAAGGCTACCGTCGGTGTTCTTTATTTGGTGGCTCGGGAATGGTATCTCTTGCTAAGGAGTCACGCCTCAAACAGATGAGTGCCTGCTCAGCGTTTCCCTGCGTCTTGCCAATCCATTGGATCTATCAAAGAAGCATGCATTGCAGCGTCGGTCGCGTTCGCCGCCTCCACGGCGAAAGCTTCGTTACCCACACATCACCGGCAGTAATAATATACGGTTATTTGCTGCCAACGTTATGGCCTTTTCAGCTAGCTGGTTCTATGAGACCAACAGTTGCATCTATCAAAGAAGCACTCATCGAATAAGAGACCATAATTTAGTTCGCAATGCTTTTGAGATGCCTGTTACTGATGCCTAGTATTACATCTGGCGCGATGGGGCCGGTTCTTCCACTGAAGGTGCCTGGACACCCTTCAGTATTCGCAGTAGCTGCATGGTGCACACTACCACAGGCCCCGACCCGTCTCGATGAAGGTCCTCTAACACCAACAACCTACCTCTTCGTTTCTCGACCGGGCCATCAGCACTCAATCCGTTGTCTCTCCTCTACCTTTCACTCTTGCTTCACCCAACGCAAAAGGCGTTGGAGTTCAAAATTTTCTCTGCACTACATGTTACAAGCTACAATCCATATAGATATTACACGAGAACATTGTTCTTCTTTGCCCTGGGGTTTTCCAGACGTAAGGTGATCCGACCGGAACCCGAAGGATTGGTCAAGAGCTCCAGTCGCAAGACGCTGGCGTAAGCAGCGAATGGATCCTGTAGGTCTTACTGCCATTCCGAGAACGCCCGTGGATTTCAATCGGACCAAAGCTGACTAAAATAAGCGGTTCGACAGTTTGGTCAGCAGGCATATGTATTTAAAATACTTGTCGGTCTGTCCGTCGAATTGCCTAGATAGCTTTCCATTGCCATGCTCCTGCAAAGGACCCCACATTTGTCCGCATGTCACTCCGCAAGACGTCCTGCTCGTCCTGCGTCGCCGCCAAGAGGCGTTGCGACCGGGGCTTCCCCCAATGCCAACGATGTTCGAAGCAGTCAATCGCTTGTCAATATCCTTATCCACCTATATCCGTCTTGAATCCTCCGAATGATTTCGGCAGATCGCGCGATGATTTGCTGCGGCCGCCTCGGACGTCTGAAGGCCAACCTAACCTTGTTTCGCCTGTGGAGAGTACGCAGCAAGATGTCTGGCAGGGGGATGAAGGTGCCCGCGACGATTACAGCTTCCCGGCAACTGCTTCCGAATCAATCTTCAACGATGTCGGCGCGGACTGGCTTGCAGAATTGGAGACCTTACTCCCAGGTCGCACTACTTTGCCTGAGCAGTATCATGAAAGTCTCACAGCAACCCCACGTCCCGCCTTTCGCAGGAGGAGATCAAAGAAAGAACACATGAGACTGGAAAACACCAGGCGTATCAATGATCGAGATACGCTCAGCCCTAGCCCGTCTACCGCTCTCTCAGGGGCCATGCTTGGGCCATGGAGTAGATTCGAGGAAGTAGACACATGGAAATATTGTGCCAACGAGATGCTCTCGTACATCTCGCTCTATGCGAAGACCGGGTTGACGCCTATGATGGTGCCAACTCCAGATGTCTCTCCTCGTCTTGATCCAGTGCTTGGAAAGGTTCTGGGTGTCTGTGCTGCCCATGAAACTATCTCAGAATCTCACGGGCATCTCTTCGACCAGCTGCTGGCCCGCGAACTTCAAGATCTGATTGATTCATCTACACTGGCTTCTGACTACGATATGACTGGACACAGGCGCGATTCATGCTCCATCCTAAGGGAGAAGGTCGCAAGGCTTCAAGCTCTTATTATGTATCAAATTATTCAGCGTTTCAGCAACAAGACAGGGGATGCCCAGAGGGCTATGGCCCAAGAAGCATTGTTTGTCTCTTGGACCAGAGAGCTTGAGCTGCAGGTACAGCTACTCCAGCAACTACCATCATCCCCCAGCATATTCGACATGGCGAGTGCTTCTTACACAGACTATACGGCACTGCTCGAAGCAGCTTATCGGACGATCATCATATCTTACGAAGTTCGCGCTGTATACTGGGTTCTCAACCATAAGATCTGCCCTGTCTGGCAAGATCTTTTTGCGATAGTAGTTCCGAAAAGCCTGTCTGGGCGAAAAAGGTTACTATACCCCGAGTATGTGGTTGAATGGGAAAGGGGCTTGATTCCAGCAGTCAGCAAGGATGATGAGAGGCTCCAAAACTTGATTGTAGCTGCATGCAAGGGTGTCGATGCTGTGAGACGTGCAGAAGCTTGAGTGGCACAGGATTCGACTACATAGAAAATCCCAATTCTACCAAACACGAAGCTCGTACTTCCGGATTGAAGTCACGTCAGTTGTGAGTGGCAGTAAGATCGCCGCGATCTTCCGAGTTGTACATGACCCGCTTTGCTCCGCGGTCCCACCGCAGTCCGCACTCGTCTTGTGTCACGAGGCCGCGCCGGAGAGCCAGGATAATTTAAACGTATCTGATGATTATAAAAGGCAAGTTTGATGCCGTGTTGAACTAAAACTATCACCTCTTCACTCAATTCAGCTTAAGCACATCCTTTTGCAAGACCTCCCTTCTCACATCGGATATCATGGCGATCACGGAGCTCGTTTTCCTGCCCCTCAAAGATGATGTGGACCTGAAGGCTCAGTTCTATGAAGAACTCCCCGGGGTGATGCGGCCCAACTTTGACGTCCCTGGAGGTCCGGAAACGGCAGCAGTGGCTCGAATCCTCGAAAGCAACCCAGAAGACGCTGATGATCAACGCGGTTATGTGGGTGTGATTAGTATGTTTGGCTTCCTCACATGCCGCTATTCTATACATAGTTGCTGATTGACTGTTATCTTCCTAGGCTGGGAAAATCTCGACACAATCAAGGCTTTTCTCACCACTCCGAACTTTGCCACCTTCAAGTCATCGTTGCTTAAGTTCGTGGAAGCACCCCCGGTCCTTCAATTTTTCGAAGAGACCGTTGGGGTTGCACCCAGGAAGACGTTAAAGAACAGCACTCATCTGTTCGTTGTTAAGGCTACCGGTGCTGAAGCTGGAGTCAAAGATTCCAAAATGAAGTGGAACAAGCTCGTGACAGCTTTTCAGGGCATCGAAGGCAATGAGACCCTATCTCATTGCGGTGATGGGAGGGAAGCCCATGAAGGCCAGTTCGCTGGTTTCAGTGGATGGAAGTCAATCACGGTACGTTTTGACTTTGATACGACAGTTCTCAGACACGATTTCATGGTAGTGATGACAACTGATCTGATTGGGTAGGCTCTCAACGACGCACTTCGAGATGTTCAGGTCCAGGAACATCTCAAGGATCTGCGAAACTCTGGCGCACAGGTTTCTACCTTCATTCTGGAACTTAAGCAAATCATTTGATTTAGGATGTGTCTAGGTCGACGAGTCATCAACAACCTGCAGGAGATTCTTGAATTCCTGGACGCTTAGCCGGGGGCTTGCTGTCAATTCTGGATGTAGCATCGACCTTTGGAAGCTCATATCGATAAAAGTGCAGAGAACTCCACTCAGTCTATTCATTTAACATGTTTTCTGCTGCCTCTTCCGTGCCAATAACAACTGCCTGCTTTTCTACTCGGCTTTCGATTGTTCCCAGCTGTAGAGGCTTTAGCCTTTCACGTGTTTCAGCGAAATGGGATCTCAGAAAAGGTTTTAAGGGACAATGAATGATAAAAACAGCTATTTTCAAGTTTTATATGAAACAGGATCATTGGTATTTCGGCACATATGTATATATTGGAACGGGGTTTAGTAGGCCTATAGGATTTTTCGGCGTTTTCAGCGTTTAGAGGTCAGGATTACTAGGCCCTGACGTAGCAGAAGTTAGCTGAGACATCATCATCAACCCTCACGCTTTCAAAGGGCAGAGATTAATTAATTTACTCTTTTTCAGCAACTTTTTAAGCTTTTTATGCTGCTCTTTTTGCTTTAGATCTATAAAATATATAAAGTATCTTTTCCTTTATTTTTAAAGATTATAAGCTTTATACTTATTAAGTTATATAGCTATAGAGCTTTTATATATCTATAGATATATAAATGCTGCTATAGTATAAAGCTTTTAGCTGTTTAGCTTATAACTATTTTAATAATATTTAGAAGTAGATTTAAATTTCTTTTAGAAGCTTATATAAAGTATAAAAAAGAAGCTTACTTTTATATTAAGTAAACAGATTATTATAATATATATAATAACTATAACTATTATTACTAACTATATAATATTAAAAGTATAATATAGTAATAGAATTTAAATAGTTATTTATAGATTTAATTTGCAGTAAATAAGAGAATATAACAGCTAAATATAATTCTATTACTAAAAATAAGAAAATATAAAAAAACCTTAAAAAAGATCTTAAAAGCATTATAACTTATATTATAGAGAGTATTAGATTTTTATTTATTTTTCTTACTACTTTTTAATATTATAAGCTATAAAGTTAAGTTAAACCTACTTAATAAGCTTACTAAACTAATAAAAATATAAAGCTTTATAATAATTAGATAAAATAGTTTTTAAAAATTAATAAGTTCTCTATAGAAGAATAAAATAAATCTATTATAAAGCTATTAGCAGTTTATATAACTTTTAAAAAATTAATTAGCAGAAGCTTAAATAGAGAAATAGACTTAATAAGAGAAGTCTTAAAACAGTATAGCTAATTAGGCTTAAAATTAATAAGAAGTAGAGGTATAGCATCTATCTATCTAGTTATGCTTTTTTCTCTTTCCTCTTTTCTTTTTATAATCTTTTAGAAGAAATAATAGTAATAAAAACTTAAAAACTGAAGAAATAGCACTTTTAATTATATAATATAATAATTTATATTTTTTATTATTTTACTTATTAATAAATCACTATAGCTGAGATATAGCTTAAAATAACTAGGGAAATGCTGTATAAAGGCGTTTTAGCTTTTTATAAACCTACTATTAGAAGCAAGCTTACTAATATATTTAACTTTTAAACTAAAGCATTTAGAAGCATTTAGAATTAAATTAAAGCAGCTTTAGCCTCTAAAGATAGTTCTATTAATAGCTTTTTTAGTTTGCAAACTTAATTTAGTAATATTAATAATAATAGCCTTTCTATAGAAGTTAATTATACTATTAATAAGCTTCACTTCTATACTGATATCAAAAAAGGTAAGCAGAAGGCTTTAAATATTAACTTCTATTATACTTTAAATAGTAACTCTTATAAGATTTAATAGTAACTTATAAGCTTTATAGGTAATATTTAGTTAGTTTCTATAGAATAACTAGTAGAAATTTTAAAGCAGCTAGAGAATATATATATTTAGTAGCTTATACCTATTATAATAAATCCCTTTCAGAATAATAATGCTTCTAAGTTTATAAGTGATAATATTATAGATTTTATTAAAACCTATAACTTTTAAACTAATGCTGCTTATTAGACTAATAATAACTAACTAATAAGAGTTTATTACTACTGCTTTAAGCATTTAAAATAAGATATAAAGTTACTTATTAAGAACTTTAGCAATTAAAGTACTGCTAAAGTTGCTTTTATCAGTTAGTATAGCATTATAGATAAAAGCTTCTATTAAAACCTTAATAAAGAGTTTTAAGTAATAGAAGATAAAACATCTCTCTCTAAGACTAATACTGCTAGTATTTTAGCTTTTTTTAACTGTATTAAAAGCTTATATTATAAGGTAACTATTTAAGAACTTTTAAAATATAGCAATTAGAACCTTATTTATTTTATTTATAGATGCTTACTGAAGGTAGCTATTAAAGCTGCTGCAAAAGCTTTCTTTTATAAGGTCTTTAAATTGCTCTAGAAGCTTTAGCTAGATATTAAGTATATAATTATTAAGTAGGTAATAAAAAAGATTTCTTATATATATATATCAGCAGTAAGAAGATTGCTAAAGCAGCTGCTGCTCTCTTAGCTGCTAATCTTAGCAAGCTAACTAAGCAACTTAAGTAAGTTACTTATATTTAGAGGTAATATAGCAACTTAAAGGCACCTAATGCTAGTGATATTGCTGCTCTTTAAGAGCAGATATGCTAAATATCTCTTTAGAATAAAGAAGAGATAAGATAACTTATAATCAGTATCTAATAGATATAAGCTAGCTTTTGCTCTTAGTATAAGTAGAATAACTTAATTAGTTACTTTGCAGATATAAACTAAATATCTATAGTATAAGAAGGCTATAAGTAGCAATAAGGCTTTAGTTAATTTATAAGCTTAACTATTATAAACTAAATGTAGTATAATCTATTTAGAATTAAAAGATGCTTTTTTTATAGAAGAAATAAATATTAAGCTATTAAATATAATATTATAAATAAATTAAAAAATATTAAAGTAGTTTATTATATTAGAGGATAATATATTAATATTTAAGCAGACTATAATACTATTTAAAATAATATTATCAATAAAAGTTAAAAATATTTAATTTCTAATCTAGTAACTATTTAAGTTTATATTATTTAGAGCAAAATATACCTTCAGTAAGAAGCTTAAATAAGAATGCTTTTCACTTAATACTACTTAGAGCATATATTAGGTTTAAACTTATCTATCTGCTATTATAAAGCTGAAGAAGCTGCAAATAAAGCTTTTAAAGACTGAGAGGAAGTAAAGTAGTAAATACTAATAGCTGCTGTTAATTCTATTAATATCAGCTATATATATAACTACTTAGTTGATATTAATTAGATATAAAAAGAGGTAACAGCTAATATTAATGCTGTTATTAAGATAAAGAATAATAACTTCTAATATATACTATATAATAGCTTTTTTATAAGAGAAGTTTATTTTGTAGATTAAATTTCTAATTAATATATTATTATACCTTTAGTGAACAACTAAGTTATAGAAGTAGTTAAAGATAAGATAGTTATAGCTATACTGATATAATACTAACTGTAAAAGATAGCTTAGTGTAAAGTAGTTAAAAAGCTTTAATAAATAGTTCTCTTTTCTACTTCAGAAGAAGCTTGCTTTTAAGCTGCAACTTTCTATAGTAAGAAGCAAATAAGTAATGTTATTCTGCTAAAATAATTCCTTTTAGATAACTAGCTAGAATATAGTTAACTTAAATATTAGTATATAACAGCTTTTATAAAGTAATATTAGAACTAAGGCAGTAAAGGTAGCTATATTACTGCAGACCTTACCTCTATTATAGTATATACTTAAGTTGCTAGCTAAAAGGAAAGTGTTTAAAAGCTTATAGAGGAATAGAACTAATAATATATAGCAGATAAACAGCAAACTGGTAATAATAATTTTAGGTTTGCAAAAGATATTCTTAATTTATCTATAAGGGAAATAACGCCTATTAGCAGCAGCTTTATTATTAATATAAATATAGCAGATATCTCAGTATTATAAGGCATAAAGCTAAACAATATTAAAGTTCTAACTATAGATGAAAGTTAGCAGCTTCAGCTTAAAATCTCACTATATTTAGGCAGAAGATATATAGTCACTATATATAACTTTATTATACCTCATTTCTAAGTTGCTATTTAAATCAGCTATTACTTAGCTGAAGAATAATTTGAAATTATTAACACTAGCTTTACTGTAAATATTATTTCTAAAGACTATATTAATCTTAATAGATTTAGATTTAAAGTTATACTAATAGAGGTTATAATTAAAAGCTTTATAGATATTATTATATAGTTGCAGTTTATTAGAACTATTATAGAAGATATTTATATTAGAAGGCATTATATATTTAATATTAGCTTCTTTATCAGCCTGTCTAATAGAACCTCTAAAAGCTTAATCTTCAGCAGCCCTTTTATCTATTATACTAAGATAAAGCTTAGCTATATAGATAGATAGATTAACAGCAATTTTTACTGTCATACTGCTTAGCGCCTACTGAAGTATACTCTCAGCTTCTTTACTAACTAATCTACAGCTTTACTCCCTTAAGTTATCTTTAATTTAAATATATTTAATAGAATTTAAAGCTTTTGCTATATTTCTAAAGAGGAGAGAAACTAAAAGCTGCTGCTGTTATACTTAATATAGCAGCTAGCTTATTAAAATTAGAAATAGATAAAGCTTTAAATCTTACTATAGAAAAAGATTATAAGACTAATAGCTAAAAAGATATTTAGATATTAGATATCAACTAGTCTATTTTAGATATAGTAGTATAAGTTAAACTTAAAGAGAGAGATAAAATTAAAAATATTTTTAATTATAAAAGCAAGCTCTTCTAGTAAATTCTTAAGATATCAATTTAGCAGGCTATTACCTCTAAAGTTGCTTCTATAACAGCTAAACTTATTAAACTTAGAAACTATAGCTTAAACTATACTTATAGAAGCTAGAAAATGCTAATAAACTATTATAGACTTAAAATAAAGTTGAAGAGCAAAAAGGCTTTATTATAAGTGAAAACAGCATATAAAACTAGTCTTAATATACTAGCTATAATAGAAGATATTTTAAGCTTTACTAAACTACTAATTAATACTATATTCTTTAACAAACTAAAGAAGTCTTATAGATAGCTTTCAAACTGATAAAATAGCAATTATATAAACATTTCATTCCCTTAGAATAGCATTATTATAGAGTTTAAAACTATAAAGTATGCTATACTTTACTATAAAGCCTTCTTATATAAGGACTTTAATATAGCAAATGCTATTAGTGCTTTGCAGACAGTTTAAAAAGCCTATTATGCAGCCTGCTGTTTAGATATTTTAAATAAATCTAAATAGAATAAATACTAAGAGAGGATTTTATATAAAATAGCTCTTGCTAAGTTTAAGTCTAGCTTTAAGCTTATAAGGCAGCTCTTGCTAACTAAGGTCTGCAAACTAGTTGCTATTTCTAAATCTAACGATAAATAGAGCATTAGACTTATTAAGAAAGAGACTTAAGTTTTCTATTATTCTTACTAAAATAAAAACCTCTTAAGTAAAGCTTTTATAAAAGCAAAAATAATGCTCTTTTATAAAGCTTTAAATAGAAGATAAAACTTCTTTAATATAGTTAAAGTTAATACTATATATAAAACTAAAGATAAAAAGATCTACTTAGTTAATAATATATTATCAGATAGCACTATTTTAAAAAGAAACCTTAAATAGAAGCTTAAAGTATAAGCTAAGGTTTAAAACAAACTTAAAATGCATACTAAAGACCTATTTGCAGACCTAATTACACCTAAGTTTTCTAATACTCTAACTAGAAAGCGTCTTACTTAAGAGCAACTTAATAAGCTGCTTAGTATTATGCTATACTTAACTGAGCAAGAGAAAGCCTTATTTATATAAGTCTAAAAGAACAAAGAGATAGTAATAGTATAAAAATTTCCTTATTGCAGATCTATTTACCTATTAGTAGTTTTACTATAGTTTATTTAAACTATTCTATATAAGGCGTAATAAGCTTAAAGTATACTAATCTTATAAGCACTAGAAAAAGAAGTTATTAAAATGCTTAAAGACTGCTTGCAGAAAGACATTCTAGAGGAAAGTTATACAGCATATTAAAACCCCTTTTTCTTTATAAAGAAAAAAGATAAGAAGATATATCTTATTAACTCTGCTACTTAAATTAATAGTGTTATACTTTATAATACTGCTCTGCTTCTAGCTAGAGATAAATTTTCTAAAAATTTTGCTATATACTAACTTCTCTTTTTACTTAACTTTTTCTTAAGATATAACTAAGTCCTATTTAATATAAAGAGCTAAAACCTTATAATATTTACTATACTAATTAGGCTATTATATATATATATTCTGCCTTAAAGCGCTACTAACTCTATTACTTAGTTTATAAAGGTAATAATAAAAATCTTATATAACTTAATCTCTTATTGCTATAAAGCTTTCTTTAATAATATTACTATTAAAAGCCTTATAAGGCAGTATAATAATGAAGAAGTGCTTAGTTATCTAAGAATATAGAGATTTATTCTTAAGTATATTTAGAATATTAATAAAATACTACTTAACTTTAAGCTAGCAGAATACTTAGCTTCAGCAGATAAATCTTAGTAAGCTTAAACTGTTATAGCTATTATTAGTTATATATATAGCGTTAATAGTTATCATTTAGAACAGTTAAAGATTATTAAGATAACTAAATAAGAGGCTTATAAAAGACTTATAGAGCTTTATGCCTTCTTTAAAATTACATTATTCTATTAAATCTAAGTGGTCTACTTTTCAGCTGTTACTAAACCTCTTATAAAGCTTCTATAGAGAGATATTAAGTTTATATAAGGCTTAAACTAATAGAAAGCTATAAATAAGCTTAAAAACAAATTAATATTATTACTAATTCTTATTAAGCTTAACTATAAACCTAATAGAGGAATTATCTATTTAGCAGTTAATACTAGTAGAATAAGCTAGAGAGCTGTATTTAGCTAATTTATTAACAGCAAGAGGTATATTTCTTAATATAAAAGTAGCTTATAAGCAGAAGCTAAGCTTAACTATAATATAGGCAAAAAGAAACTTTAAAGCCTTTTAAAAGCATTAAAGCAAGTCTATAACTACTTTTTCAGCTACTATTTTATTATTAAGATAGATATAAAGACGCTTATAGCTTAAATTAATAGTGCAGCCTTTAATCTCCCTAGTGCTCTTATTATTTAATAGATTGCATAGATCTATATATTCAACTTTAAAATCCAGCATGTTTTAAGCATATAAAATACTGCTGCTAACAGCTTTTTATAAAAACCTAGCAAACTATTAAACTGATAAAATAAAGCAGCTAAAAGAGAGATTAATAATTAGATTAACTAGTAGATTTTCTTTATAGATATTAAAAGGAGGCAGAGTTCTTAGAATTTTTAGAATTTTTAACACTTTTAACTTAAAGGCAAGGAATCAGATAGGCGTTTTTATAGGCGTTAGGTGTTATCACAAGAGGAAATAGCTTATATAAGTAGATAGAGGCTTAGTCAGCTTATAACAAAAAAGACTAAGCAGATAAGCAAGAAACATACTTATTTTTATACTTTTTTTATTCCTCTTAATAACTTCAGTAATTAATTCTTTAAGACAGTTTATAAGATTTTTTAACTTAACTTATAGTAAAAGTCTACTAAATTTTACTTTTTAGTAATTAAATAAAAATAGGTGTTTTTAGGCTTTTTTAGCTTTAGTTAAGCTTGCTTTTTATCTTTTTTATTATTTTTATTAATTTTTGCTATATTTTTTAAATTATTTAAAACTAAAATAGAGCAGAATATTATAGAGATAATACTATTAAACTTCTTTTCAGCAGCTTATTTTCTCTTAAAGGATTATATAACTAAAAAGATAAAAAGAATAGAAGTTATAAATAAAGCATAACTTAATTAGGCTTATATTTATATATTTATTTATATATCTCTTTTAGTTATAAAAGAATTAATATATAAATGCTTAGGAATTTTTTAGAGGATTTTTGCTTAAAGTGAAATGTTTAGTATATCTAATAAGTTTTCTCTTTTACTTTATTATAAAATTAATAACTAGTATAAAAAAGTAAATTAAACTGCTATAGAAGATCTCTTTTATAGTTATTTTATACTGCTTTATTTAACTAAAGCAGAAAAAAGCTTAAAAAAAAAGCAATTTAAATAATATTATATTAAAAGAAATTTAGCTAATACTTTTTTTAACTTCTATTTTCTTAAAGTAAAGAATAGCAGCTTAAATATTTAGAATTAAAGATTAATTAAGTTTATAGAAGTCTAAAAGACCTTAAGAAAAAAAGTGTTTAATAGAGCAGAAGAGAATAAGTAAGGTTTTATAAAAGTTTAGTTAATTCCTTTTATTAGCTTACTATCTACCTATTTAAAATTATTATATACTGCATTACTAATTAGCTGCTGTGATAATAATTTGAAAATAACTAAGATAAACTAAACTAATTCCCCTTTGCTTTTAAAAGCTAAAGTTATAAAGGTAACTAAATTTATTTTACCTCTCTTATAAACCTTAAAAAAGATGAAACTAATTAATTTATTCTAAGAAACTTCCTTTTAATTAAACTTATTAGAAGGTTTCTAATAATATATTAATTAGTGAGAAAAAACACTAAAAAAAGCCTAAAAACTTAAGATCTAAGTTACACTTATATATAAAAATATTAAGTATTAGTTTTCTTAAATTAAAAGCTGTTATAAATATAAAAGCATAAAAAGCTAAAGAAGAAAAATATTATAACTATACTAACTTTTCAAAAAAGAAAGAAAAGAATATTTTTTAAGCTTAACTAAAGGTATTTCTCTTTTCTAAAAATAATTTTATACTAACTTTTAAAAAAAGAAGATATATATCTCTTTTATTACTCCCCTTTTATATTCTCTTAAATAGCAAATAAACAGCTAGCTTAAAGTATATTTCTTAAGATCTATAGTTAATAGTATAGTTTAACTATAGATTTAATTAAATCTTAAGCTTAATCTATAAAAGAGAAATACTATAGAGTGAAGTTATAGAAGATATTACTAATAACAGCTAGTCTCCTTCTATAGAGAAAAGAGAAATAAGCCTAAAGTATAAAATAACCTTACTATTAAGATAATAAAAAGAAAAAATAATAATAAATATAAATATACCTTTTAAATAAGAGAGATAAATAAAAACAGAAATAACAGCTAAAGCTTTTTTTTCTTTTTTATCTTTTTTTTCACTTTCTATTATCCTTTTAAACTTATATTATAAGAATTCTTTTATTGCTCCTTTTGTTAATAAATTATTAGCTCTTCTTAAGTTTTATATAATCTTTTTACTTCAGTTTTCTTTAAAAGGTCTTTTTTTTACTTCTTCTTCTATTAATTCACTTATTACCTCTTCAGAATAATATTATTAGACTTTAAAGCTTTAAAGACTTTAACTTCAGCTTGAGATAAATAACTTAAACTAAAAATAATAAATAATAAAGCTAATTTAGTTATTAGCAATACTTTAGTAAATCTTTTTATAAGTCTTTTTTTTTACTAACCTTAGTAAGAGAAACCTTTTTTAATCTCTAACTTAAACTAAAGTTCTAAAGCAATTGCAGAAGCTAAAGTCTTTAAAGTAATAGCTTCTAAAAGCAGCATCTTTAGTATAAATAAAATGCTTAGAGAGGATTTTTTAAAAGAAAAAGCAATATAAAGCTGTTCAAACTCTATTAAATCTTAATAAAAAGTCTTTAAATTATACAGCTTAAGACTTTAAAGATTTAAAATGCTATAACTAAGTATAGCTAGAGCACCTTTCTTTATAAGAAATAATATTTTAGACTTTATTAAAAGCTATAAAGCTGCAGCAAAAGCAGTAAGTATTATTAATGCTTTTAAAGTATTAAGTAACCTTTTTTATATAGATATATCTTTTTAAGCTAATAACTAAACTTAACTTGCTAATAAGATTTAGCTATAAGTAAAAGAGTACTTAATTTAGCAATATAAAGCTATAGATAAAGATTGCTAAAATCTTTTAAATAATTAAATTAGCTAGATTATTTCTTTAATACTAATAATTAATAATTTAAACTATAAAGTAGCAATATAGTTCTTATAAAAGATTAATAATATTTAAATTAAAGCTGTAAAATATAACTTTAATATTATAACTAGCCTTTAAATTATCTAAATAACTATATTAAGATTTAATTAGTTAGCTTTAAATAGAACAGCTCTACTTATAGAAACTAATATCTATAAGCTATTTAAAAAAGAGAACTTTAATAAATTTAAAGTTAACTTAATAAATTAGCTTAGCTCTAAAGCTACTTAAAAACAAACCTTTTAAATTGCTACTTCTACTTATACTTTATTTGCTGCACTCTTAAAAGCTCTAAAAAGAAAGGCTTCCCCCCTTTTATAAGCTAAAAGAAGTAAAGCTAAGCTTAATTAAAGTGTTAAAAGTCTTTAGAACTAACTTTTAAACTAATAGCTTTCTAACTTAGTAAAGATAATAGATAATTAGAAAATCTCTACTAGAAAGATTATATATTTCTCTCTAGCTGCAGAAAATCACTAGTTAACTTCAATCTATTTAGTTAAAGTTAATAAAGAAAACCTTAAACCTTTCTCTTACAGACTGTATAGTTAGTGCTAATATATAAGCTGTATAGATTATAACTTTAAAGAGGGCTGTTATTCTCAAAAGATAGCTAATAAGAGAAGTAGCTTAATTTAGTACTTTTAAAGATGCTATTCTTATAAACCTTAAAATAATAAGTTTTTTATCATTTAGATAATTATTACCTTATTAAGATAAAAAGGCAAGCTTAACTGAGAAGCTATTATTATTTATTTTAAAAATTAAAATAGTTATAAAGCTATAAAGGCTTAAGCTACTAAAATCCTTAAGTAGAGTATTAGCTACTTTTAATCTATACTTATTAAAGTTCTATAAAACTGAGATAACTATAACTTAATTAAAGTTTCTTATAGATTTATAGAAAAAAGGAATATTATATTAGATAATAAAATATCTAATTAAACTTCTGCTTTCTAAATTTTAGCTATTAGCAAGCTAAAATATAAAGATTATATCTATATATCTTAACTATATAACCTAGCTTAACTAAATAATATAACTAAAGAAGATTTACTTAATCTTATAGTATTTAAGCTTATAATAACCTAATTAAAAATATATAGAACTAACCTATTCCTATCCTATTAAACGCCAGATATAGCTCAAACTGAAACTAGCTAATTGCATAATTCGATTTATAACTGACTTCACACGAGGTATATAGTTAACAAAGGGGTTCTAACCTAAATTTCGCTCTATATATTCCTTCTAGTAATGCTGACGTTTAGGGCTTAACACTATGCTATTTCACCTAGCAGTCGCCCTAACAGCAGAAGGGCATATCGCACTAAAGGCAGCTCTAGCATATACAGCATGCTAGTGCTATATTTCTATCAGTTTCCCCTAATATAGTTCTTTTGAAACGCTTCATATATACTTAGCACCTCTATTCTCTCTTATGCTATCTGAAATCATATAGCCTGCCCTCAGTAAGCTGAATAATTGAGGAAAACCTCTCTCTAAATATAATACTTCTAAATTTAGTTACTAATTACTTATAGAGTTTATAACAGAATATAGCAGAAGGCTTTTTATAGTGTAGGTTTAAGGCCTTATAGAGTAAGTATATATTAGTAAGTATAACCTCTATAGGTATATAAAAGTTAGTAAATATTACTCTAAAGTGCTCTATTAGCAGTTAACATATCTAATAAAAAATTGAAGGCTATAAGCTGCTAGCTGCTGCAGCAGTAGTAATATATAGCAATACTTCTGCAGTTAGCTCTATATTAGTTGCTAATATTAATACTATTTATACTATAGTTATATATATCAATTAGAGTAGGTATAAGTAGTTATTTGATAGTAACAGTAATAATAAGTAGCTTCTGCTTAGATTAGCTAGTAGTATCAATATGTAAGCTAGTAAGGCTAGTAGTAAGGTTGATCTGGAAAGGTATTTATAACGTTCTAGCTAAAGTTGATATAGCTGGGGGACGCCTATGCTAGCATAAGGTGGCAATCTCCCTGTTGTTAAACATACTGCTGATCAGAAGCATAACAGCATTATTTTTGAATGCAAATTAGCAGGCCTTGCTATTTAAGGTAGGATATATATATAGGTGGTTTTAGGGGATGTAGTCACTCTTTTTGTTATTAGCTTGTAGCTGCTTAAGTGGCTTAATAACTTTAAAGTTTAGCTTAGTAGTGCTAATAGCAGCAACAGGTAGCTGCAGTTAATATAGGTAATATATAAGGTTAACAGTAGTAAATAAGTTATTAGTAAAAATATAATAGTAGGCAGTAGCAGCCTCTAGCTAGAGGTAGTAGGTAGGTAGGCGTTATAGTAGGGTGATAACGACAGCTTAGGTAAGTGCTAGTTGCTTAGCTACTAGCAGCTTCTGCAGCACTTTTTTCTCTGCAAGAGAGGCAAAACCTTATACTGCCTCTATTAAGGCTTAAACTTAGGCCTCTAGCAGAGGGATAGAGTTAACGCTAAGAGGGCCCTTTTTAGCAGCAGTAGCCTCTAAAGTTGATAATAGGTTAGTATGCGTGTGAGGGATCTATAAGAGGAAGTAGCCTTGCTAGGCTGCTACCTATAGTTTAAACCTAACTTTAATAAGCTTCTTAAGCATCTTAATAATATTATAAGACCTTCTTTAGAAGTAGATTATATACTTATTAACAGCAATAATAGTGCTAAGGTTCTATAGCTATAGAGATACCTCTTATATCTAAGTTGACTATAGCTTAACCTTCTGTTAGATTTTTATAGAGAGGTTAGGTATATTTAGGTTCTATAGGTAGAAGTTGAAATATAGAGTAGCAAAGTGGTTGCAAAAGAGCTACTTAGCGACATTATAAGTAAGGTGTAAGGGATCAGTTAACTAGTAATAATTAAGGTTAGATTTATAGTGAACTGATATATAGATTAGTACAGCAAAGAAGGTATAGATCTCTACTAGTGAGGTCTTAAAGTGTAGTTTAGTTTGCAATGCCTTCTGCTTTAAGCCTTACTGAAGGCTGCTAGTGCTAACTTACTGCTGCTAGAAGCATTTATTAGTATAGTCAGCCTACTTAGCAATATTAGCAGCAGTAATGAAGCATAGGAATAGATTGAGAGAGGTCTTGCTAGCAAGATTAGCAGCAACTGGCGCATAGCCTACAGGCTATAACTTCTAAAAAGAGTTATAGCAGTATGACTTTAGAATACTGCTGTTAAGCTACTCTTTTAGTAAGTACTGCATAGTTAGCTTAAGCCTGAAAAAAGGGTGTTTTTTGGCGCTATTGAAGGTTAGAGAGGTAGGAGAAGTTAAAGTGGCTTGTAATGAGGCTTGCAATGAGGCTTAAGTAGAGGACAGCTTAGATGCAACTGTTGCTTGCGATAAATCCAGCTTTAAGCTAAAATTAGCTATAAAAATAATAAAAGTATCAAAAAAAAGAGCTTATTATTATCTTTGCTATTAGAATTAATATCTGTAAAGTTAGCAGCATTATTATTAATATTATTATTAATTAGTGGCAGTAATAGGTTGAGGAGCAGATTTTCTAGTAGTGATGTTAGAGGGCTGAAATAACCTAGCGCTAGCTGAGTTGAAAAATCTATAACTAGCTAAAAGCGCGCTAGTTAAAATCCTATATATCTGGTTAGTTAAATTGAGTGAAAGTGGAGCAAATCACATTAGCGTTATTAATAGTGATCTAAGCATAGAATAACAGTTTTTATCTTCTGCAGGCAATTAAAAATTCAATATAGATCAGTAACTAAAATAAAGTTAAAAAAGATGATCTCTATGTTGAGTTATATCTAAATATCTCTTTTTTTTCATTAGCTGCATTATAGTTAATTTACGCAAGAGTTTAAAAAAAAATACTGTTGCATTTTAAGGCTTTAGTAGGGGTTTAATGTCACTTTTTGCGAAAATGGGCAAAGTGGGTTTTGAGCTATATCTGGCGTTTAATAGGATAGAAAAAGATAAAGCTATTAGATCTTAGAAAAGTTAAAAAGAAGCTTTTAAAGTCTCTTTCTAAGAAAGTCTACTTTACTATATAAAATATTAAGAACATTCTAACTATCTTAAAGAGACCTTCTTTTTTTTAAATTCACTCTAAAAGTTAATTAAACTTATTAGAAAAAGAGGTTATAGAAGAAGATATCTTTTATAACTAAAATAGATAAGAAGAAAACTTAGATATTGAAATAAGAGAAGAAATTCTTTTTAAATAGGTTTCTGCTCTTATTAATACTTTAGAACTAGAAGAAGCAAGTGAAATAGAAAAAAAAGCAATATTTAGTGAAGTTATTAAGATTTTTTTCTAAAACTGATTTTAAAGCTATCTCTTCTAAAAAGTAACTTCTAGCTAGCTATATTCCTTAATAATAAGAACTAAAAGTCTATTAAAAATAAGAAATTAATTAATAAACTTATTTTATATAAACTATATAGCTTAGTTAGTCTATTAGTTAAAAAGATTTATAAAATTTAGCTTCAATATAAAGAGAAGTTTATTAGAAGGATATATATATTTATAAATAATCTAAAAGAAGTTATCTATATATTTATTTCTATTAACTTTATAGATTTTGCTAAAACCTTAAAAGAAAAAGCTTAATAAACTAATTAGGTTTCTAAATATAATAAAGTCTTTTAAACTTAAGATTGTCTAAAAGTCTTTTTAGTTAAAGCTATTATTTTTATAACTATTAATTAAATAGCTTTAATAATTATTATACTATAGTTAATTTTAAAAATCACAATTAGAAGCAAATGCCTTAATAACTACTTACCTATATAAAGCGTTATTAACACTAGTATAAAGTTTAGTTTTATAAGCTATTAATATATCTTAAACTATAATATTTTGATTTCTATAACTACTTTAATAATAAGAATAATAGCTAAAAGTAGCCTAAAGCTATACTTTATTAAGGTATATTATATGCTTATTTAAGTTAATAACTATAAGATTATAATAACTATAATAGTTATTAACTTTAAAACTATTAATTATAACTTAATCTTTAGCCTTTTATTTGCTGTTTCTGCTAAGCTTATTTTTAAGTACTTAAAACGCTTTATTATAGCTGTAATAAAAGCAAAAGACTGCAAAAGCAATAAAGTTAGAAAGATTAGTATTTTAGTTAGCTTTATATAATTAGATTCTTTATATTAAATTTAGTAATACTTCTCTAAGTAGGAAAACTATATAAAAAACGTTTATAATGCTTTTAAAGCTATTAAAAGGTAGCTTAAGACTGATTAAAATCTTAGCAATATATATAATAAGGTTTAAGCTTGCTATATTAATGCTACTATAGACTATAAAAGAGAACACCTTCTTACTTAAAAAGAGAAGAAACTTAACTTTTTTAATTAAAAAGAAGCTACTCTTAAGACTGACTAATGCTCTACTTTAATCTCACTTTTAGCAGTATTTAATATTTTAAGAACTATTACTAAAGCAGCAGTTACTCTAATTATAGAAACTATTTAAGCTTACTTTTTAAGAAGTATTAAGAGTTAATATTATCTTCTTAATATTCTAAAGAATTAAATGCTTTATAAGTTAGCAAAAAGAGTACTTAAGTTTAATTAAAGCTTTATTAATATCTATATAATATATAAATGCAAAGATAAGAAAATCTATTTAGTTAATAATTTACTTTCAAATAGATCTATTCTTAATAAGCAAAAAGACTAAAAAAAGATTTTAACTTAAGAAGTAAAAAGCTATTATTAACTTTCTAACTCCCTTTTTGCAAACTATATATACTTATAATTTATATAGTTTAACTGAAGTATTTACTTTACTCTTAAAAGGTTTTTAAAGCTTAAAGTTGCTTAGCTATATCTTTTGCTAAAAGAAATTAAAATGCTTAAATATATCTTTATAAACTGAGAAAAAGCATTTATATAGAATTTTATAGAATATAGCTATATTAATCTTTATATAGCTTTAATACAAAAGATTAAAACTGTTCTATATATTGCTTAGCAAGAGAAAGGAATTTCTATTCTTAAGGCTTTATAGAGCAAAGTTATTAATATGCTTAGATTATAAGTTATATATAGAGTTTTTAAAAAATCTTATAAGTTATATAGAAACTTTTAGTTTCTTATTACTAAAAAAAATAGTAATATAAAGCTGATTAACTTATATATAAAGCTTAATAAGATTAATCTTAAAGATGCTTTTATTTCTCTAGAAGCTAATAAATTTTCAAAAAACTTTACTAATTATAAGATTATAAGGCTTTTAGATCTATTTTCTAGATATAACTAAGTTTTACTTAACAAGTTAAACTGAGATTTAACTATATTTGCTATACTTCTAAGGCTATTTAGAATATATATTCTGCCTTAAAAGGTAATAAATTTAGTTATTTAGTTTATAAGAGTTATAATAAGAATTCTTTATAACTTTATTCTAAGCATTTATTAACTTTTTCTTAATAATATCTCTATTAGAAAGCTTAGAATAATATATAATAATAACTAAATAATTAAACTTTTAAAAGTATATTTATATATTTTTAAGCACTTTATAAATCTAAATATAGTTTTTTAAAATCTTAAGCTTACTAGCGCTATAATTCCTTCTAAAAAATCTTAGATTTACTAGCCTGCTATTAACTTTTTTAGTTATATAGTAGGTAGTAAAAAATATAAGCCTAATTAGAATAAAGTGATTAAGATTTTTAAATAGAAGAAGTATAATAATATTATTACTATTAAAAGCCTTTTTAATATTATAAGGTTTTATTAAATATAAATTAAAGATTATAATACTATTTTTGCTTTATTAGTAAAGCTTTTTTAAAAAGAAGTACCTTTTAAGTAGAGGCTAAAATAATAAGCAGCTATAGAATTCCTTAAGCTCTACTTAGTTAGCTTTCTACTGCTTTGCCTAATTAATTATAAAGAAAAAGCTAGTGAAATCTATTTATTAACTAATATAAGCACTAAAAAGTGAAAAGCTATATTTAAGCAGTATTTTTAAAGCAAAAGATATATTGCTAAATATAAAAATAAGATTTAAATAGATATAGCTTTTAACTATAATGCAGAAAAGCTTAAGCTTTAGTCAGTTTTACTTATTTTTAAAAAGCTTTAAAACTACCTCTATAGTATATAATTCACTTTTAAAACTAATATAAAAGTTCTTATAGACTAAATTAATAGCACTACTTCTAATCTACTTAAAGCAGTTTTAACTTAATAAATTATATAAATTAAGATATTTAACTTTAATATTTACTATATATTAAGTATAAAGAATAAAGCTGTAGATAGTTTTTTATAAAAACTAATAAAGAAATCTAATATTTATAAAGCTAAATAAAAAGAAGATTTAAATAAAATAATTAATAATTCTATCTATATACTTAAAGCTAAAGAAAACTTCTAACTAAAAGCAGAAGACTTATTAAGCTCTAAATAAACTTAGTTTTAACACTTAAAGCAAATTGCTAAGTATTTAGTTTTATTATTACATTTTAAAACTATCTCTTAGATTAACTTTAAGAAATTTAAATTGCATACTATAAGATATATACTTTAAGATAGTTTTCTCTTTTAAAAAGAAATAAAGTTAAACTCTATACTAAAGCAAATAGTTAATAATAAGAAAGAGCAAAAGAAGTTAATCTAGTATGCATATACTAAAAAAGGCTACTAAAGCTGTAATGCAATATATATCAAACTTTAAAAACAATATATCTGAGAGAATATATATTAAATAATAAGCAATAAGATTAAGAGCTGCTTACTTTATACTTAAGCCTAACTAAAGCGATTTAAAGACCTTTATATCTTTTTTATACTCTTAAAGATCTTATTTCAGTATATCTATATTAATATCTAAAAGATTAATAATTACTTTTTAGCTAAAGCTTATAATATGCTTACTAAATATATAGAAGCCTATTAGCTTCTTAAGAATATTAACTTAAAGATAATAACTAAGTTTATTTAAAAAGATATTATCTGCTGTTATAAGATTGTAGACTTCTTATTATTAATAGAAGCTTAAAAAATAAGAGGTTTGTTAAGAAATTTAATTAAATTTATAGAAGATAATGCTTTATTATTTTAATATATAATTTAAAGGCTAATAGACTTATAGAAAAAGGCTACTAACTTCTTATTTATACCTTTATAACTTAGTTAGATTTTAGCAAAAAGAATTAAACTTTAGTTCTTTATATAGCTTTATTTGCTGATTAAATATCTATTAAATTCTCTATAAGATATTTCCCTTTTTACTTTATCTATAGATATAACCTTATTACTCTAATTGAAATAAAAAACATTATTTAGTAAGTTTTAAACTAATTAAAAGTTATTAATACTAAAACTAAGCTTTTCTTCTATATATAAATATTTAAATAACTTAATTTAAATCAATATATTACTTTTAAGTATATAGCAAAACAATATTACTAAGTTGCTAAAAACTATAATTAGAGAAATAAATATAAAATGCAATATAAGCAATTATAAATTAGTAATATTATTTTTATATATAATATAAAGCTGTTTATTAATAAAAGTTCTTTTAGTAAGCTTAATATATAATAGCTAAATTTCTTTTAAATTTAGTAAATATCTTTTCAAACTTTATTTTATTTACTTAAAATACTTATTAAACTTCTAATTAAGTGAATAATAGCTAGCAACTACTTAAAGAAATTTATAGTAAATAAGGATAGCTACTTAAATAATATCTCTAAAATAGAAGTCTAATTAGACCTTAAAGAAGCTTTTAGTAAAGTCTTCTCTGCAGCAAATCAACTAGATCTTAATATGCTCAGTCTAATAGAGATTTTAAACCTTAATAAAATATCTATACTGAGAAAAGCAGAAATTAATAATATTAATACTATAAAAATATAAATTAAGCAACTATAAAAATAAAATAAAACTCTATAAATTAAAATTAATATTTAGTAGAAAAAAAATAGAATAGTAATAAGTATTCTTACTAAAAATAAAGAGTTTAACAGCTAGTATAAAGATATAAAAAAGCTAAAAAACAGCTAAATTATAGAATTTATTAATTTCTATTTATTTTTAATAAGCAAATCAGCATTTCACTTATTTATATTTAATTACTTTTATATTATAATTTATATTAACTATATATTTATATTGCTTTTTCTGCCTTTAATATATATTTTTATAAAAAAAGGAGAAATATATAATAATAAAAACTAACTGAAACCTTAAAAAACTAAAAAATGCTGAAAAACTTAAAAAAAAACTAATACTAACCTTAAAAAATTTAAGTCTAAGCTAATCTAAACATTTCACTATAAGCTGCTATTACTAAAAACTATACTATATTTATGTTATATATATAAAACTTTCTTCTCTGCCTTTAAATAGCTTATCTATTTAATTACAGTTTAAGTTATTACTAAAAGCCTAATAAGCAGAATATTTCTATTCTTATTAAACTTAAACTTTCTATTTAAATTATCTATTTAATTAAAAAACTCTTTATAATTTTTTTAATCTTTTTACTTAAAGAAAAATCTAACTAGCTGTTAAAAAAAAACTTAACTTTTCTATTATCTTTATAAAGCATACTATTAAGAATATTCTTTTATAAAATATCTTTTTTAATATATCTAACTTACTCTATTTCTTTCTTATTATAATTAGCTTTATATAAGCATAATAAGCTTTTTTTATAGTAAATATAATTAAAATAAGCTCTCTCTTATTTAGTTTAATAAAAAATATACTTTTAAAATAGCAAAACTGCTATAACTATTTAACTACTTTTAGCAACTTTAAAAAACATTTTAGCTTATTGCTTAAAGCATCTATTATAAAAATAAAGGTTGTAATTGCTATATATATATATATTAATAAAACTCTAACTGCTTCTAACTTATCTAACTTCTAGTATAACTATCTTTAGAGACTAAAATAGCTTTTAGCAATATAGACCTTATATATAAAAAACAACTAGCTAGAAAATGCTTTTTGCTTTTTAATTAGAGCTATATATATAGTAGAAAACTTTAAAAGCAACTTTTAGAACTATTTTGCTATAGCTTTAGTATAATCTTAAATATTAAGTCTATTTATAAATTTAAGTTTATATCAGATTAAACTAATAGAACTTTTAATTAAAATCTATAAAAAGAAAAGAGAAGCTTATAAATAAGTTAGTAATTAATTTAGTTAAAGCTAAAATTAACTTACTATAACTAAAATAGTTATAATAGTTTAATATAAGTGAAACTTATTATTTTTATTTAGCTTATTAGTAGTAATAATAAAAATAAAAGAGAAGAGGAAAAACTTATATAAAGCATTTTAAGCAGTAGTATAAGAATAACTAAAGTTAATTTCAATATCTATAACTATATATATTATATAACTTAAAAAAGTTTAACTATTATTATAAGGAGTTAGTTAAGCTAAAAAATATGAAAGTTAATATATTAAAAAGAAAAAAAAGAAGTTATAGCTAAACAGAAGAAACACACCTTTTTATATCTAATTAGAGAGGTAGTTAATACTAAAAACAGCAGTTATAATAACCTAAAAACTTATTCACTATAGCAATTTATTAATAAGATAAAAAATAATTTAAAGAACCTTTTACTTTAAATCTAAAGTTAATTAAACTGGAAAGAATATATTTATTTAAGTTTAAATAGCAAAAGTGAAATAGATATATTAATTTAAATGCTGCTATCTATAAAAAGAAGTATTTAACTTTAAAGCAACTTATAAACAGATTATAAGAAACCTTTAACTCTTTTATAACTACTATATTAACTTTTCTCTTAAAAATATATCACTATAAGTCTAACTAAATATTTAGCAACTATATTTAACTTTAGTTACTTCTATACTACTAAATTTCACTAGTTACTCTTCTTTTTTCTATTTATAACCTTTAGTATTTAATTTTACTTTTAAAAAATTATTAAATACCTCTAATAACTATATTAATCTCACTTTTAAAAAACTACTTTGCATAACTAACTAGCTCTTTCCTCACTTAAAAACTACATTTTTAGAAAAGATATTAACTACTAGCACTAAATTCATCTTTTTTATATCTATAAAAAGAAGCATTTTAACTTACTAACCTTCTACTAAATATCTTTATATATCTATATATAATAACTACTCTGCCTTAATAACTACTTTTATATTTAACTTTAACACTTTAATTAAGCCTAACTATTATTAAAACAACTTAAAAATTATATTTCTAATTCTTTTGCTTATTTCTACTAACTTTTAATAAAAATTATTATTATAATTAATAACTTTTCTATTCACTTATTACACTCTTACCTTCTTAATTCTTTTCTTCTTTTTAAGATATTTTATTATTATAAGTCTAAAAAGATTATAATATAAAACTATTTAACTTACTTTATAACTATCTATATATCTATTTTCCTTTTTTAGTAATTAAAAATAGCAAAATATCTGCTACTTTTTCTTTTCTTTTTAGCCTTTCTCACTCTTCTATTCTCTATAAAGTCTAAAAGAGCATCTAAAATATAAATAATATTAAAGAGATCTATAAAAACCTTCTAATCTATATCTACTGCCTTTATAAAGATCAGTTAGTTAAATATAAAATAACTAAATAAGTTAAAAATATATTTAAACCTTTAGAAAGTAAAAACCTTTCTATTTTAAATTGCTATCTTAATATAAATATTCTTAATATAATTAATATATTAATTAAAGAGAGCTAATATATTTTTCCTATTTATTCTAAAAACAGTCTTTCTAAGATTATATTTAATATAATTAAGTCTATTAAAGCTTTAATTAACTTATAGAAGCCTATAAATACCTTAAAGCCTAAAGTTATTAGAAACCACTTTATGCTTAAATAGATATATAAAAGTAAAAATGCTATAAATATAATACTAATTAAGTAATAAAGCAATAGATTTACTAAAGCTAATAATAATTACTAGTAATATAAATAGAGTTAAAAAACCTAAGAAAGATATCTTTTTAACTTCTATAACTTTTTAAGTTACTTTTAGAGAAAAGACCTCTTTAAAGCTGAATATATTAAATCAGCTTATAAGCTTACTATTAGAGATATTAATAAGGAAAGCTATTTAAAAATCTATATAATGCTTACTTTTTAAACTAAAGATAGTAATATAAAAGCTAATAAGAAAAAAGAGAAGTTTTTAAAAGAATAAGACTTTATTATCTTTATTAAGACTTATAAAAGTAATAATTAGTTTTTAATTATAATTATTAACTAGAGAAGTAGTTTATATTTTTATTTAGACCTTATTTAAAACTTTAAATTTATTGCTACTACTTTTAATACTTTTCAAATTAAATTCTAAGAAACAGTAAGACTTATTAGAAACTGATATAGAATCTATAAGGTGCTAGCAGAGATATAAGATATTATTAATTATACTACTTTTATTATCTTAAACTTCTAATTTAAATTATTAGATAATATCTAGAAGTATAGCTTTTACTATACTAACTTCACTTATTATATACTTTATAAAAAGAACTATAGCTTAGAGATAACTTAGTTAAAATATATATCAGATAATATAATTATAATAAATAACTATTATAAGCTTTTTTTTAACTATTAAGTCTAGCTTATTATTAATAAGTTTAGCTTTAAAAGAGGCAATAATATTAAAAGACTTTAAGTTAAGCTTAATTAGACTTTTAATAAATAGGTTAATACTATAGAAACTATAGCTAGAAACAGCAGAAGCTGAAGATCTACTAATGCTAACTTAGCAAAAAAAAAAAGTTAAAAGATTATACCTAACTTATTCTGATCAGTTTTTAATTTTTTAAGATTCAGTAATAATTACTAAAGAAGACTTAATTACTCTTTTTAAAACTTATAACCTAAATAACCTTATAAGATATAAAGACCTTAATCTTTTAACTTATATAGATAACACTAAAAAAGCAAATTATCTTTTTAAAAAGATAAAGAAAAAGCTTAATTAGCAGGTTAATATAAAAAACTTTTAAAAAGTAATATATTAAGCTAAAGCTGAGAGATAAAAAGAAAAGCTTAATTTATTTAAGAAAGTTAATAAATTAAATAACTATATCTTAAACTAATTTCTTTTTATATAAAATAATCTAATTAAAGATATTGCTTAATATATAAAGCCTTAAGATTTTTATTTACTTCTAACTATACTAAAAAGATATTTTCTATTTAATATGCAGCATACTAAAGAGCTATAAGAAGAAGATAATAATACTGTCTATATAAAACAAAAGATAGCTGCAAACTTAAAGCAAAGCAAAAACACTAGCTTAAAAGCTTTAAAAGCTAGATATAATATTAAGTATATAAAGTAAAACTAATTAAG
Organism: Colletotrichum horii; assembly: GCA_027406005.1. NCBI lineage: Eukaryota > Fungi > Ascomycota > Sordariomycetes > Glomerellales > Glomerellaceae > Colletotrichum > Colletotrichum horii. Next base: position 257,334 of record JANVYB010000001.1, on the reverse strand, counting down.
TCTTTCTCTCTTTAGTATATAAAAGACTTAAAAGATATATAAAAAGAGGTAGAGTTCTTAGAATTTTTAGAATTTTTAATATTTTTAACTTAAAAGCAAGGAATTAAATAGGCTTTTTTATAAGCATTAAGTGTTATTATAAGAAGAAATAGCTTATATAAGTAGATAGAAGTTTAGTTAGCTTATAATAAAAAAGACTAAGCAGATAAATAAGAAATATATTTATTTTTATACTTTTTTTATTCCTTTTAATAACTTTAGTAATTAATTCTTTAAGTTAGCTTATAAGATTTTTCAACTTAACTTATAGTAAAAGTCTATTAAATCCTACTCTTTAGCAATTAAATAAAAATAGGTGTTTTTAGGCTTCTCTAGCTTTAGTTAAGCTTGCTTTTTATCTTTCTTACTATTCTTATTATTCTTATTAATCCTTGCTATGCCTCTTAAATTATTTAAAACTAAAATAGAGCAGAATATTATAAAGATAATACTATTAAATTTCTTCTCAGCAGCTTATTTTCTCTTAAAGGATTGCATAACTAGAAAGATAAAAAGGATAGAAATTATAGATAAAGTATACCTTAATTAGGCTTGTATTTATATATTTATCTATATATCTCTTTTAGTTGTAAAGGAATTAATATATAAATGCTTAGGCATTTTTTAGAGGATTTTCGCTTGAAGTGGAGTGCTTAGCATATCTGATGAGTTTTCTCCCTTGCTCTGTTGCAATATATAAATACACTCTTTCTTTAAGAAAGTATAAAACTATAAAAACTGCAATAATATAGTAGATATTATAATAGTAACTATTACTAATAATAAGAAAGAATAAAACCTTCTCTTTACTATCTTCTTATTTATATTAAGTAACTTATAGATCTAGTTAAAAGAATTTAAGCAGATTGCCTACTTCTTCAGCACTTTTTAGCATCTACTAGGTATTCTTACTAACTATTATAGATAATAGTAAGTAAAGGCTTTCAGTTATACCTTTTATAATAGACTTCTATTTATATACCTAAGTGTTTATAAACTAATATTCAGATAAGTTATTAATAGTATAGCTAAAAGAAACTAACTTATTATATATATTTATATTAAGAGTAGATATAGAGGATATAATGCTGTATTTAAATAACCTACTAATAATTACTACTAAATAAAGCTTTATAAGTCTGTTGCAAATATAATCTTAATATATTTAAACTATTAACTGCATAAAACATAATAAATTAATAATATATATATCTTTATAATACTAATAGAACTTCTATTTGCTTAGATAGCTTTAGATATTTAGAAAGTTAGTAAATATAATATAGTAGAAGCTAGAGATCTCTTAATAAAATAGATTAAAGCAAGATAGATACTGCAAGCTAACTTAAAACTTATTGCTTAGTTTATCTGAAAAGATATTATCTGCTGCTATAGTCTATATAGCACTCTAGTTATAGATAGAGGCCTTAAGAATAAAAGCTATATTATTGCTTTTAATAAGAAATATGCCTTTTATTAATAAGTTACTGCTGCTTATAACCTTTATACTAATAAAACTATTAAAAAAAGCTATTAACTTATTATTTATACCTTAACAATTTAGCTTAAAGATATTAGTTATAATTTTTAACTCTACCTTTATACTGCGCTTTTTATAGATTAAATAACTATTTAGGTATTAACTAGCTATTCTTCTTTCTATCTTCTCTATAGGTATAACTTAGTTCCACCTATTAAAACATTTATACCTACTTAGAGAATCCTTAACTATGCTAATATCTTAACACTAGAATAAGAACTTACTGTATATATATAGGCATTTAGCTAACTAAATAAAGATAGAGAAGAAGCTTAAAAGATAATTGCAAAGCAGTATAAATATATTGCTATATAGTTCAATAAGCAATATACTTATATACTTCAGTTAAGCTGCTTAAATATTAGTAACCTAATGCTAGCCTTTAATATAATAAAATCTATTAATAAATTATTAGATATAAAGCTTAACTATAAATAAAAAGGTCCCTTTTAAATCTACTTATATACTTTAGAAAACTCTTTATACTAACTTGCTATACTTATTAAAGAACTCTTATAAAGGTTAATATATGCTAAAAACTACTTAAAGAAGTTTATCTAAGCCTCTAAAGGTTTTTAGAAACCTAATAATTCTATTGCTCTCTGTAATAACTTTATAGATTATATCTAGTATATATTTCCAGCTTTAGAGGAATTAAAAGAAATATTAGATAATAGCTTTAAAGATAAAAAGTCTAAATAACTACTTACTGCAGTATATTTAGCTGTTTATACTACCTATCCTTTTTTTTTATATTTCCTTAAAAAGCAGCTTAATAACTAAGAAAATAAAATCAATTTGCTTAAAATAAAGCATATTATATTTATGCTGCAGCTTTATAGCTTTTCCTTAAGAACACTTTGCAGACTGAAGCTATAAAGAGCAGCCTACTATAAGTATAAAGACCTATTATTTTTTCTCTCTTGCTATTCTCTATCTCTTGCTTACTTTTATTCTGCTATATCCTTATAGCTAAATGCAGCCTGAGAGAATACTTTTTCTCTCCCCCCCTTCTACCTCACTTATCCTACTTATCTTCAGTCCTCTTCTTTAAAATAACTTAATTATTATAAACTGCAAAAACATTTGCCTTAAAGTTCTATATAATATGCTTATACTACAGCTTTATATCTTTCTTTTTTTTGCTTAATAGGAGTATTTTGCAGACTAAAATTATATATAAAAACCTCTTTTAATTGCATTTTCCTATAATTCTTTTTTCCTTTTTATCCTTCTCTATTATCTTTACATCTTTATTTTATATTATTATTGCTATTAAGTAGGGCTTAAAAGACTGCTATACCTTCTAAAGCTATTAGCTTATCTTACTGCTCTTTTATTTCTCTTTATCTCTATAAAGAAAGTCTTATAACTAGGAATACAAAATAATTGCCTAGAGATTCTAACTAATAATACTCTTATTATAGCTTTATATCTATCTTTTAAAGGCGCTTTACAGACTAAAATTATATGCAGTAACCTGCCTTAATAGCAGTATTCCTGCCTATTATTATTATAACTTACTATTTTTATATTCTTATTATATTATAAGTATTTATATTATATAAAAATCAGAGAAGAGGTTTCTATTTTACAGTATATTACTACCCTTCTTACTTACTTTATTTTTTTTTTTTTTTCTTCTTCTTCTACTTATAACTAAATAGGCTTACTTATTTTATTTATAGCTTAGCTTTCTACTTAACTTATAGCTTTATATCTCTCTTTTCAAACTGCTTTATAAATTTATACTATATATATAATCTTAGCTTGCTTATAAAATTCTATTTATATTTATTTTAAACTATTGCTTTCACTTTATATTCTGCTTTAAAAGCATTAAATTTTCTTTTCTTACTTCTATTATAGTTTCCTATATCTAGCATCTATTTCTGCAAACTTTTCTTTCTTTAAAACACTACTTAAAGCTAACTTCTACTACTTAGCATCACCTAAAGCTAATTCTACTCTTATTCCTATATATTTCTTACTAGTTAACTAATATTACATCTGCAAAAAACACTTACTTATAATTCTCTTTAGTCTTATAAGCCTAGCTAGTTCTCATATCATTATACTATAAGACCTATTAGTTATCAGACTTCTTATATAGTTCTACCTATAAGATAGTTTTTTTTATATTCTAGCCTAAGGACTGTTAAAAAGAATATATTACTATACCTAGCAGCTTTATAAACCTATTCTGTTGCAATATATACTCTCTTTAGTGCTATCTTATATTAAAGTTTATTACTTTAAACTGATTTACTAGTAGTATTTATAATATATATTTTGTAATATAAAAAGTACTTACTAATAGATCTTTAGGCTTATCAAGCTGTATAGATACTTTTTTTTACCTCTCCTCCTCTTTTGCTTAGCATCTTTCTTCTTTATTTCTATACTGCCTTTAAAGCGTTAGATTTAGCTTACTTATTACTTAACCTACATTATAATTTCCTTTTTATATTTACTTTTTTTAAGGATTTATTTTTACTGCAAAGCATACAGCTAGCTGAAATAAATAGAGATAAAATAGTTAGATTACAGAGGTTGGAAAAAATACAATACAGAAAATACATTGTATTTTTGTATTTTTTATAAAAATATCTATTTTTAATTAAATTTAATAGTTTTTAATATTATTTTTAGATATATAGCTATAATAAAGCAAAAAATACAGGGTTTATATAGGTTATTACGTAATATTATTAAATAAATTATTTTATATATATTTAAAAGTGGGTCTGTATTTTTAGTGTATTGTATTTAACTTGAGAAGGAAAATGTTAGTGCTTTTATTATATAAGCAGTAATAACTATAGTAAACTAAGGGCTATAAAAGTGGGTCCTACTGCTAAAAATAGCGCTTTTTTCATAGATAATTATAGTATATTTACTTTTTATAATAGCTATACTAATTGCTTAAAAATACTTACTTTAGTAGATTTAACCTTATGAGGGGATGTATTTGTATTGTATTTTTTGGACAACCTCTGTTAGATTAGCTATAAAAACACACTTTTATAGCTATAAACTTATTCTCTATATTAATATCTTTTATAGTTCTTTCTTTTAGATAAATTAAAAGCACTTAAAGCATTAATTAGACAAACAGCATTAGATAAATAGATAGACCTAATATTATAAATAATATAGCAAGGCTATCTCTAGCAGTATATTTATAGAAATACTAAACAGATAAAGATATTAAATAATAAGCAGAAACTTAGCCTGCTGAAGATTAAATTATAACGCCTTAGCATCTTACACTATAGAAATAAACTATTATTTTATAGATTAAAACAATTAAGCAAAGAGGTATTATTAATATAGTTATATAGCTATAGATCTTACTACTTCTCAGTATGCTCAGCCTTTCTTTTTAACACCTTAAATAGCACCTACTTAATATTATCTATAGTAAGTATATATAGAGCAACTTATATAAAGAGATAGTTATAAAATAAGAATAACTTTAGATTAACACTATACTTTTAAACTTATTGCTATCTTAGTATTATAATATTATCTATAAAATCTAAAGCCTATATACTCTTCTGCTTTACTATCTCTTAGTCTAACTGAAAAACAGTAATACTTATACCTAAATACTTACTACTCTGCCTAATATAATAAAGTAAAAGAGAAAACTTATCAGATATGCTAAGCACTCTACTTCAAGCGAAAGTCCCCTAAAAAATTCCTAAGCATTTATATATTAATTCCTTTATAACTAAAAGAGATATATAGATAAATATATAAATATAAGCCTAATTAAGTTATACTTTATCTATAATTTCTATTCTTTTTATTCCTCTAGTTATATAATCCTTTAAGAGAAAATAAGCTGCTGAGAAGAAGTTTAGTAGTATTATCTTTATAGTATTTTGCTTTATTTTAGTTTTAAATAATTTAAGAGGTATAATAAGAATTAATAAAAATGATAAGAAAAATAAAAAGCAGACTTAACTAAAGCTAGAAAAGCTTAAAAACACTTATCTTTATTTAATTACTAAAAAGTAGGATTTAGTAGACTTTTGCTATAAGTTAAGTTAAAAAATCTTATAAACTGTCTTAAAGAATTAATTACTAAAGTTATTAAAAGGAATAAAAAAAATATAAAAATAAGTATATTTCTTGCTTATTTGCTTAGTTTTTTTTATTATAAGCTAATTAAGCTTCTATTTACTTATATAAGCTATTTCCTCTTATAATAATGCTTAATGCTTATAAAAACGCCTATTTGATTTCTTGCTTCTAAATTAAAAGTATTAAAACTTTTAAAAATTCTAAGAACTCTACTTCTTTTTATATATCTTCTAAGTTTTTTATATACTAAAGAGAGAAAGACTTAATCAGCTTTACTTTATATACTTAATATTATATCTAGCTTTTAAGGCTTTTAAGCTAATATCTTTATTTTGCTTTAAGTTTGTAGCTATCTCTTGCTCTATATAGATAGCATTATTATCTTCTTCTTATAGCTTTTTAGCATATTATATACTAAGTGGAAAATATCTTTTTAGTATAGTTAGAAGTAAATAAAGATCTTAAAGCTTTATATACTAAGTAATATCTTTAACTAAGTTATTTTATATAAAAAGAAATTAATTTAAAGTATAATTACTTAGTTTATTAACTTTCTTAGGCAAGTTAAGCTTTTTTCTTTATTTCTCAGCTTTAGCTTAATATATTGCCCTTTAAAAGTTTTCTATTTTAACTTACTAATTAAGCTCTTTTCTTATTCCTTCAAAAGAATAATCTGCTCTTTTACTGTTATCTATGTAAGTTAAAAAATTAAGGTCTTTATATCTTATAAGGTTATTTAAGTTATAAGTTTTAAGAAGAGCAATTAAGTCTTTTTTAGTAATTATTACTAAATCTTAAGAAACTAAAAATTAATTAGAATAAACTAAATATAGTTTTTTAACTTTTTCTTCTGCTAAGTTAATATTAGTAGATCTTCAGCTTCTGCTGTTTTTAGCTATAGTTTCTATAATATTAACCTATTTATTAAAAGTCTGATTAAGTCTAACTTAAAGTCTTTTAATATTATTGCCTTTTTTAAGGCTAAATTTATTAATAATAAGCTAGACTTAATAGTTAAAAAGAAGCTTATAATAGTTATCTATTGCAATCTTATTATCTAATATATATTTCAACTAAGTTATCTTTAAGCTGTAATTTCCTTTATAAAGTATATAACAGGCAAAGTTAGTATAATAAAAGCTATACTTCTAGATATTATCTGACAATTTAAGTTAGAAGTTTAAGATAATAAAAATAGTATAATTAATAATATCTTATATTTCTGCTAGCATTTTATAGATTTTATATTAGTTTCTAATAAGTCTTACTATTTCTTAAATTTTAGTTTAAAAGGCATTAAGAGTAGTAATAATAAACTTAAGGTTTTAAATAAAGTTTAAGTAGAGATATAAGCTACTTCTCTAGTTAATAATTATAATTAAAAACTAACTATTACTTTTATAAGTTTTAATAAAAATAATAAAGTCTTATTCTTCTAAAAACTTCTCTTTTTTTCTGCTAGCTTTTATATTGCTATCTTCAGTTTAAAAAGTAAGTATTATATAGATTTTTAAACAGCCTTCCTTATTAATATCTCTAATAGCAAGTTTATAAGCTGATTTAATATATTTAGTATTAAAAAGGTCTTTTTTCCAAAAGCAATCTAAAAAGTTATAGAGGTTAAGAAGACATCTTTCTTAAGTTTTTTTAACTTTATTTATGCTATTAGTAATTATTACTAGCCTTAGTGAATCTATTGCTTTATCGCTTAATTAGTATTATATTTATAGCATTTTTGCTTCTATATATTTATTTAAGCATAAAGTGGTCTTTAGCAACTTTAAGCTTTAAGGTGTTTATAAACTTCTATAGGTTAATTAAAGCTTTAATAAGCTTAAGTATATTAAATATAATCTTAAAAAGACTGTTTTTAAGATAAATAAGAAAAATATATTAGCTCTTTTTAATTAATATATTAACTGCGCTAAGAATATTTATATTAAAGTGGCAATCTAAAGCAGAAAGGTTTTTACTTTTTAAAGGTTTAAATATATTTTTAACCTATTTAGTTATTTTATATTTAACTAATTAATCTTTATAAAAGCAGTAAATATAAGTTAGAAGGTCTTTATAGATCTCTTTAATATTATTTATATTTTAGATGCTCTTTTAGACTTTATAGAGAATAAGAGAGCGAGAGGGGCTGGAAAGAAAAGAAGAAGCAGCAAATATTTTGCTGTTTTTAATTACTAAAGAAAGAAAACAGATATATAAATAGTTATAAAGTAAATTAAACAGTCTTATATTATAATCTTTTTAGACTTATAATAATAAAATATCTTAAAAAGAAAGAAAGAATTAAAAAGGTAAAAGTGTAGTAAGTAAATAGAAAAGTTACTAATTATAATAATAATTTTTATTAAGAGTTAGTAAGAGTAAGCAAAAGAATTAGAAATATAATTTTTAAGTTATTTTAGTAATAGTTAGACTTAGTTAAAATATTAAAGTTAAATATAAAAATAGTTATTAAAGTAGGGTAGTTATTATATATAAATATATAAAGATATTTAGTGAAAGGTTAATAAGTTGAAGTGCCTCTTTTTATAGATATAAAAAAAGTGAATTTAATGCTAGCAGTTAATATTCCTTTTAAAAATATAGTTTTTAGGTGAGGAAAAAGCTAGTTAGTTATATAAAGTGGTTTTTTTAAAGGTGAGATTAATATAGTTATTAGAAGTGTTTAATAATTTTTTAAAAGTGAAATTAAATACTAAAGGTTATAAATAGAAGAAAAAAGAGTAACTAGTGAAATTTAATAGTATAGAAATAACTAAAGTTAAATGCAGTTGTTAAATACTTAGTTAGGCTTATAGTGATATATTTTTAAAGGAAAAGTTAATATAGTAGTTATAGAAGAGTTAAGGGTTTTTTATAATCTATTTATAAGTTGCTTTAAAGTTAAATATTTCCTTTTATAGATAGCAGCATTTAAATTAATATATCTGCTTTGCTCTTACTGTTTAAATTTAAATAAATATATTCTTTTTAGTTTAATTAACTTTAAATTTAAAGTGAAAAGCTTTTTAAATTGTTTTTTATTTTATTAATAGATTGCTGCAATAAATAAGCCTTTAGGTTATTATAACTACTGTTTTTAGTATTAACTACCTCTTTAGTTAAATATAAAAAAGTATATTTCTTTTACTTAGCTATAACTTCTCTTTCTTCTTCTCAATATATTAACTTTTATATTTTCTAGCCTAACTAACTCTTTATAATAATAGTTAGACCTTTTTAAGTTATATAATATATATAGTTATAGATATTAAAATCAACTTTAGTTATTTTTATACTACTGCTTAAAATGCTTTATATAAGCTTTTCTCTTTCTCTCTTATTTTTGCTGCTGCTATTAATAAACTAAGTAAAAATAGTAAGTTTTATTTATATTAAACTATTATAACTGCTTTAGTTATAATAAGTTAATTTTAGTTCTAACTAAATTAATTACTAACTTATTTATAAGCTTTTCTTTTCCTCTTATAAACTTTAATTAAAGGTTCTATTAGTTTAATTTAATATAGACTTAGATTTATAAACAAACTTAGCATTTAAAATTACACTGAAGCTATAGCAAAATAGTTTTAACAGTTACTTTTGAAGTTTTCTATTATATATATAGCTCTAACTAAAAAGCAAAAAGCATTTCTTAGCTAGCTGTTTTTTATATATAAGGTTTATATTGCTAAAAGCTATTTTAATCTTTATAAGCAGTTATATTAAAAGTTAAATAGGTTAAAAGTAGTTAAAGCTTTATTAATATATATATATAGCAACTATAACTTTTATCTTTATAATAAATGCTTTAAGTGATAAGCTAAAATATCTTTTAAAGTTGCTAAAAGTAGTTAAATAGTTATAGCAGCTTTATTATTCTAAAAGTATATTTCCTATTAAACTAAATAGAAAGAAGCTTATTCTAACTATATCTATTATAAAAAGAGCTTATTATGCTTATATAAAGCTGACTATAATAAAGAAGAGATAAAGTAAGTTAGATATATTAAGAAAGGTATTTTATAAAAGAATATTTCTAATAGTATGTTTTGTAAAAATAATAGAAAAGTTAGATCTTTTTTAATAGCTAGTTAGATTTTTTTTTGAGGTAAAAAGATTAAAGAGAATTATAGAGAGTTTTTTAATTAAATAGATAACTTAAATAGAGAGTTTAAGTTTAATAAGAATAGAGATATTCTACTTATTAAGCTTTTAGTAATAACTTAAATTATAATTAGATAAGTAAGCTATTTAAAAGCAGAAAAAGAGGCTTTATATATATAATAGAAATATAGTGTAGTTTCTAGTAATAGCAGCTTTTAGTGAAATATTTAGACTAACTTAGATTTAAATTTTTTAAAGTTAGTATTAGTTTCTTTTAAGTTTTTTAATATTTTTCAGTTTTTTAAGGTTTTAATTAGTTTTTATTATTATATATTCCCTCTTCTTTTATAAAAATATATATTAAGGGCAAAAAAAGCAATATAAATATATAGTTAATATAAATTATAATATAAAAGTAACTAAATGTAAATAAGTGAAATATTAGTTTGCTTACTAAAAATAAATAGAAATTAATAAATTTTATAACTTAGCTGTCTTTTAGCTTTTCTATATCTTTATACCAGCTGTTAAACTTTTTATTTTTAGTAGAAATACCTACTACTATTTTATTCTTTTTCTGCTAAATATTAATTTTAATTTATAGAGTTTTATTTTATTCTTATAGTTACTTAATTTGCATTTTCATAATATTAATATTATTAATTTCTGCTTCTTTTAGTATAAATATCTTATTAAGATTTAAAATCTCTATTAAACTAAATATATTAAGATCTAATTGATTTACTATAGAGAAGACTTTATTAAAAGCTTTCTTAAGGTTTAATTAAACTTCTATTTTAGAAATATTATTTAAATAGTTATTCTTATTTATTATAAATTTCTTTAAGCAGTTGCTAGCTATTATTTACTTAATTAGAAGTTTAATAAATATTTTAAGTAAATAAAATAAAGTTTAAAAAGATATTTACTAAATTCAAAAAAGATCTAGCTATTATACATTAAGCTTATTAAAAGAACTTTTATTAATAAATAGCTTTATATTATATATAAGAATAATATTACTAACTTATAGTTGCTTATATTATATTCTATATTTATTTCTCTAATTATAGTCTTTAGCAACTTAGTAATATTATTTTGCTATATATTTAAAGGTAATATACTGATTTGAATTAAGTTATTTAAATATCTATATATAAAAGAGAAGCTTAGTTTTAGTATTAGTAACCTTTAATTAGTTTAAGACTTACTAAGTGATGCTTTTTATTTTAATTAGAGTGATAGAGTTATATCTATAAATAAAATAAAAAGAGAAATATTTTATAGAGAATCTAATAGATATTTAATTAGCAGAGGTTGGAAAAAATACAATACAGAAAATACATTGTATTTTTGTATTTTTTATAAAAATATCTATTTTTAATTAACTTTAATAGTTTTTAATATTAGTTTTAGATATATAGCTATAATAAAGCAAAAAATACAGGGTTTATATAGGTTATTACGTAATATTATTAAATAAATTATTTTATATATATTTAAAAGTGGGTCTGTATTTTTAGTGTATTGTATTTAACTTAAGAAGGAAAATGTTAGTGCTTTTATTATATAAGCAGTAATAACTATAGTAAACTAAGGGCTATAAAAGTGGGTCCTACTGCTCAAAATAGCGCTTTTTTCATAGATAATTATAGTATATTTACTTTTTATAATAGCTATACTAATTGCTTAAAAATACTTACTTTAGTAGATTTAACCTTATGAGGGGATGTATTTATATTGTATTTTTTGGACAACCTCTGGTTATTAGTTATTAGTTATAACTTATTAGTTGTTAGTTATTAGTTATTAGTTATTAGTTATTAGTTTTTAGTAATAATATTATATAATTTTAAATAAATAATACTTTTATTGTTTTAGTTATAATATCTATATATTATATACTTTATAAGTAACTTTATATTAGTTTTAAACTTAATAAAGCTTAACTTAAAATATTAATTATATTATATCTTATTAATTATATTTATATAGTATAATATTAAAGTAAGTATTAAATATTATTATTATTACTATATTAAAGTAATATCTTTATAGTTATTAATAATTAATATAATAATAGAAATAGAAAATAACTTAATATTATTAAGTAATATTACTATTATTAAAAAAATATCTTTACTTATAGATATGCTTATAACTTATATTCAAAATAAAAATATAGCTTTAAGAGAAGAAGAAGCTGAAAAAAGAGATGAAGATTTTAATATAGATGGCTTAAGGCTATATATAGAGGATAATTTTGAAAGATTTAATCCTTTTACTATATTAGCTGGCTATTTAGAAGAAGAAAAAAATACTAAAGATTTTCTTTATATTATTATAAAAGAATATATTAGTATAAGATATAATTACTTTACTTTAGAGGAATATTTAGTAAGTAGTTAAGTATAAATATTATATATATAATAACTAATATTTAAATTTTATTATAGACTGCTTTAATATATCCTATAAGTAATAAACTAGCTATAAGAGTATTATATAAGATAAATAATTATTATATAAAAAGAAATAAATAGGATATAAATAATTATACTGATAAAGAATGGGATATATATATTAATAATGATAAGGAGATATTATTATAGTTTTGGAAAGAAACTTTTAGCTTTAATATATTTAAGTTTATACTTAATAGGTTTATAGAGATAGAAAAAGATAGTTCTATTTAATATTAAATATATTTTAGTTATATATTGTTTATTTATTAATATATAATATTTTTAGTTTCTTATTAATAAAATAAATAAAAGTTTATAGTGATATAAGTTATTTTAAGAAAATACTAAGTGATTTATTTTATATTAAACTATAATTACTACTTAAAATATATTTAGTATATTAATTAATAATTATAGTATTATTATTAATTAATTGATTAATTAATTAATTAATAATATTATAATTAAAAAGGCTATAAACTTTTAAGTACTTCTAAATAGCTAGATCTTAAGCTTATTTATTACTAGGATTTTACTAGGAAATCCCTCTAATTAATTAATATTATTAAAATAATTTATGATATTAACTACTTATAGGATAAACCCTACCTCGCTAAGTGTCCTTCAGGGCAGGCGCTTTGACCTAGCGGTTTGGGCGTTAATTTGCTTGTTAAATTTCCTATGTTGGCGTTATTGTTTTTGTTAGGGCCTGGGTTCGAATCCCGTTATGGGCACTCTTTTTTTTGAAAAAAACTTTTTTTTAAAGTGCTAAAGTAAGCGTTAAAGTGTTATTACTTCTTTAAAAGTAGTTATAATATATAACTTAACTTATTAATTAGTAATAATAACTAATAATAATAACTAATAGTAATAACTAATAATAATAACTAATAATAATAACTAATAATAATAATAATAACTAATATAAATATTATATCTAATATCTATAAGTATAAATAAAGTATATAATTTCTTTAACTTAAGAAATATTATTTTCTCTATATTACTATAAGATATATACTAAAAGCTAAATACTTTAAGCTAACTATTAATATATCTTATACTTTAAACTACTTTAACTTATTATATTTTTAAAAATTATACTTATTATATATATTTATAATATATATATTAATATATATTAAAAAAATGCCTTCTGATCCTAATAATGATTATTCTCCTATTGAGACCTCTTCTATAAGTTCTAGCTCTAATATTAGTAATACTAATAATATTAGCTCTCAACTTAACGCTAGCTCTTCTCAGATTAGTATTACTAATACTAGAGAATTTAAATATAAAGATGATAAAGAAAATTATAATATTAAATGCTTAGCATATATACTTAATTTAGCTGCTAAAGATATTATAAATAAGTTTAGTAATACTACTATTAAAGATTTAAATATAGTAGACTTTAAAGATATAGCTATTTATGATAATTATAGTGGGGCCTTAAAAAAGCTATCTGAAAAAGAAAAAGAAAGGTTTTTAAAGAAAAACTTTAGTAAGTCTATTATTTAAATATATTATTAATTCTAAATTATAATATAATATTAACTTATAGGGTTTAGGTATTATAGGGTTACTTAAACGAGTAGTAATCCTTCTTCATAATAATACTACTATACAAAAAGAGTTTAAGCATGCTACTAATATAGCAAAAGAGGACCGCTCTTTTAAAGCTAATATATATAAAACTAAAATTCCACTCTATAAGTAATATATATTAATAATATATATATATATTATATTTTAATACTAATTAAATATATTATATAGGTAATGAAACTAGATGGAATTCAGTTTATATGATGATAGATATAGCTTTAGAGCTATAACCTGCTTTAGATAAATTAAATCAACTAACTAAATCAGATATATTTAAAGCAGTATATCCTAGTTTTAATTAGTGGTTATAATTAAAATATTTAAGGGATATATTAAAGCATTTTTATAACCCTACTATAACTTTACAATCTCAAAGTTATCAAACTATTAGTACTAGTATACTTTTACTAGCTAATATTTATAATGGTTTAAAAGATGAATTAGAAATACATACTGATTTTTTTAATTCTACTGATGAAGTAAGTTTTTAAATATATATATATATTATTTTATATATATTATATTATAATTTAATATTTTATTATATAATATTTACTAACTTATATTACTTAGTCTGAGAAATCCTTATATCCTTATTCTCAATACTTTGTTTCAGCAATTAAAGTAGGATTAGATAAACTAGAGAGCTATTTTCCTAGCCCTATAGTTACTGAAAAGGACTATAATATATATAAACCTTACCTATTTAGGTTTATTTTAGATCTTAGGTTCAATATTAATAGTTTAACTAATATACCTAATGTAGATAAGCTTATTAGGCAAGCTTATATTAAACGAGCTAAAAAGGACTTAACTGAAGAATATAAATCGTAAGTAATATAATTTAACTAAATATATTTTATATATATATTTATTAGTTTATAACTTATTATAATATAATTAATACTAATATATAAATATATAGGTTAAAATCTAATATTATAGCTGAGTTAAATGCTTTAGGCAAATCTCAGTTATATTTAGAGGCTTCTAATAGCTTTATTAATATAGATAATAGTAGTAGTGAAGAAGAAAACTATACTAGTTCTACTAATAAAGGAAAATCTAGAGCAGATATTTTAAGAACAAATTTTGCTATAGATTTAAATAAAGAAAAACCTAAGCCTAAAGAGTATAAAAACCCTCGACCTAAGCCTAAAGAGGAAATAATTAGTCAGCTTTTCCTAGTTAAAAGTAATGAACAAAATAAAAGATTTCAGAGAGCAGAATTAGAAAGCTATTTTAAACTAGGTATTCAAGGAGATAAAGTAAGTATTTTAATTTTTATTAGTAATTAATATTTATTTAAAGTTAATAAATTAAATATATTTAAATATTTACTAATTAGATTAATAGGTTAATCTACTTATATAGTGGAAAGAAAATAAAGAAAGATTCCCTATACTTAGCATATTAGCTAGGAAATATTTAGCTATTAACCTTACTTCTGCTGCTATAGAAGGAACTTTTAATCAGGGTAGTAATATTATTACTAAAAGAAGAACTAGTTTAACATATTTTAAAAGAAAGCAATTAATGCTACTTAAAAGTTAGGATAAAGATTTAAATAAAGAAAAATCCTATAACTTTAGCCCTAAAGTTTATAGTGATTTATTTGATAGTTCTTTACTTTCTTTATCTGAATCAGAATTAGATTTTATAGTAGAAGATACTAATAATAGTAATTCTGAGATGGATATAGATTATAGTAGTGAGGATGAAGAGGATATTGAACAAGAGGATATTAAGTTTAATGAGTAAATTTTATAGATAATTATATATATTTTTATATTTCTTTTACTATTTATATAGAATTAAATATATATTATATAAGAAATTAATAAAGTTAGATTCTTCTAAGTTAAAAGCTTCTTTTAAGTACCCCTGAAGGTAGTAATCTTATTATTAGTTATAAATAATATATTTAGTTAGTAAGGCTATTAATTACTATAAAAACCCTTTAATTAAATATATATAAATAAATACATAAATACAATACAAAATACATAAATACAATACATGTATTGTATTTGTATTGTAATAAAATCTCTTTAAATACATAATACAATACATGTATTGTATTTACCCCCTTAAATATATGTATTTTTAAATATATGTATTGTATTTGATCTGTATTGTATTTTTTCTAACCTCTAGGTGATGCTTATAATTACTTCTTTCTCTAAGGCTTTAATCTCTAAGGTGTATAAGTATATAATTATCTTTTTAGGTAAAGCCTTTTTATAGTTTTCTCTATTTAATTAGAAGCAGCAGCTTAATTATACCTTCTATACTTAAATTACTTTGCTAATAGCTTAGCATCTTTATGCTTATATATTTATTGATTTTTTATATTAATTAATTAATTTATATTATTATATTGTTCTATAAAGTTATTAGTTAAAAATAGATTTTTTATTTTATTATTAAATTTAAATAATATTTTATATTAATTAGCTTATTATTATTTTATTATTATACTTCTCTCTTTTAGTAGTAGTTTTCTACTTATTTGCTAATATATACTTAAGGCAGTTAATAACTAGGATTTTTATTTGCTTCTTATAGCTTTAAAAGTTTCTTTTCTCAATATACTTTTTATTTTAATAATTTTATAGCCTTTTAGCTTTATTTTTTCTTTTTTTTATTATTATTTTTATTTCTTATTAGATTTTTTATTAAGAGCTTTATATATCTTTGCTATTAATTTTGCTGTTTTCTCTATAAGATGTTTTGCTATTAATCTTTATTTTATTTTTATTTTTTATATTCTATATTGCTATTTTTAAACTTTTTAAACTTATAATTTTTTTAATTTTTATATCTTTTTATGCTTTTTATTCTTTAAGTATTTGCTTAAGATGTTATATATTATTTATATAGTGAAGGCTTTTTCTAAGTTTTAGTTTGATTTTAATTATAACTTTAGTGAGAATATTAGTTTTATTAATATTAGTTGCTTATATTTAGGCTGCTTCTCTTTTATTAGCTTTAATATTATTAATATTATTTATATTTATAGCAACTATTATATAATTTATATTATTTATAAATAGCATAAAATTAAGTATACTGCTATAAGTTTTTGCTATATTTTCTCTAATATCTTATTAAAGATTAACTAAGTCTTTTAGGTGTTTAAAAAGCTTTATAGTACTATTTAGGCTACTTAAAATGCTATTAATAATATTTAGTTATATAAAATTATAAGTAGCTTTAATTTTTATAAATGCTAATAAGCTTAATATATTTTAAATAAGCTTAGTAAAGCTTAAAAATAGATAGTAGTTCTAATTAAAAACTTTACTTAAAGTGTTAATACTATTAATATAGAGTAATTATAGCTTTAAAAGCTTACTTTAGTTTATAAACTTCTTATAATTAATATTATATATTATATAAATCTTTACTAAAAGCTCTCTATATATATATCTTTTAATTTTTTATTAAGCTAGCTTAATTTCTAAAAGTTCTAATATTACTATTTATTTTAATACTGCTTAGCTAGCTTATATTTATAATAATATTTCTGCTGAGCACTTTTATAACTAGCTTTAACTAGCTTATAATAATTCTTATTTTTAAAAACTTTTTAATAACTTAATAGAGAAGGATCTTAAGGAGTTTTTAGTGTTTTCTAATCTTATTTTTAAGCTTCTCTTTTGCTATATAGATAATAAAGTCTCTAACTGTTAAATTACTATTATTAGTAGTTACTTTATTCTTTAGAATAATATAAAGACCTTTAAAAGTTAAGCTGCTGTTTAGTTTAATTAATAACTTACTACTAAAGCTAAAGCTAATAAGAAGTATAATACTACTGTTTTTACTAACTTTAAGTTTGCTAAAAAGATTAAATTTTCTGTTAAGTCTATAGTGAAAGCTAGCTGAAATAGTTATAATAGTTATAGTAATTATAGTAGTTATAATAGCTAAAGTAGTACTTTTATTAACTTTCTTTTTAGTAATAATAGTAGTAAAGAAACTAGCTTTAATACTGATATTTAAAGAGAGGAGAATAATAAGTTAGGTAGTAAGAAAGATAGTTTTTTTATAGATTAAAATAGTAAAAATAGAAGAGAAAACCTTATAGTTCTCTCTGCTAAGTAAATATTTATATTTTTAGGTTGCTATAGTTATTTTTAGCAGCTTATTGCTAAGCTTTTACTAAGGTTTCTATTATTTCTTTATAAATTTTTACTTTTAGATATTAGCTAGCTTTAAAGCTGAATTAGTTCTTTCTTTTTATGCTCTATTTAAGCTGAATAAAGTTTCTATTAATATTACTTTAATTTTAATTAAATTTATTTATGAAACTAGGAATCTTTTAGTGATATTCTGCTAAGTATTTAGCAAATAATTACTATTTTCCTTTATTTTATTTCTTATAAGCTTTTTAGGTTTACTTTTTAAACTTATATATAGCTGCTTAGGTGTTATTTAAATAGCTTTTTAGCTTCTAAATATTATATTTAATAGGCTATTTAGCTTATTTTATAAGCTATTTTATATTATTATTTTATTTTTAGTAATTTATAATCTTTTTTATTTCTTATTTATTAGGTTTTTCTTTTAATTTAAGTAAGCTTGCTTTTATTTCTGCAGCTGCTTATTTTAATATTTATAGTTTAAGCAATAAAATAGAGAATATATTATAAAGCTTATAATATTTCTCTAAGAGGTATATTTAATATATTTAGCTTTTTATATATTTAGTTATAATAATTTTAATATAATATAGTATTAGTTTTTTATTTTTAAATTTAAAGAACTTTATTAATAGTCTTATTACTTATTTAGATTTAAATAATATCTTTTTATATTTAGAATTATAATATTTAGCTTATAACTTTATAGCTTTCTGCTAGTGCTCTATAGCTTTTTGCTGTAATAAAGCGATATAATTAATTTGTTTTTTAATACTTTATATAAATATATAGCTTTCTATTTATATATATTTAATGCTTTAGAAGTGATAACTATATAGGATTTTTATTAATAAATAACTAATAGTTTTATATTATAAGTTATTATATATAAACTTAGCTTTTAGCAGTTAAAATGCTTATTATT
Organism: Colletotrichum horii; assembly: GCA_027406005.1. Lineage (NCBI taxonomy): Eukaryota > Fungi > Ascomycota > Sordariomycetes > Glomerellales > Glomerellaceae > Colletotrichum > Colletotrichum horii. The sequence goes on along the minus strand of JANVYB010000001.1, from coordinate 238,413 downwards.
TTAAGGTATTTTTAGTATATATTTAGAGATATTTCTTAAAGGTTTAATATATCTATTCTGTCTAACTATCTATTTATAAATAATATGCTATAGAGAGATAATATTTAATTCTCTTCTCTTAAGTGAATTTTTCTTAAAACTAGCTTATAAACAGTTTATTTCTATTGCTAATAATACCTTTTAGTATATTAAAGTTATACTTAATCTTTTTATAAAAGATCTATAAGAGCTAAGTAGTATTTAGCTGCTTAGTTATAAATATAAATAACTTAAATTTAGTTATATAGTATATAATAACTAAAATTATATTATATTTAGTGTTATTATCTTAAGTACTTATTAAGAGATTTATAATAAAGTTTATATTGATCTTTTAAAATAGGTGTAATAGCAGTAGTAGTAATTACAGCTTATTATATAGCTTATGCTTTAAAATTTATATTTTTTAGTATATCTTATAACTAAAGATATAGTTTTTAATATCTATAGCTAAGTTAGGCTAATAGAACTTTCTTTTAATTAGTTTAATTATTTTATTAAACTTTATATAGCTTATTCTATAGTTATTATAGTGTTAATAAAATATCTTAAGTTTAAGTAATTATTTAACTAAAATCTTAAGTCTCTCTTTATAAGATAAAATACTATTTAAATTAATATAAAATCCTTTTATATTACTAGCTAGTTTATAAGCTTTTCTTAGCTTATTTTAATAATATTTATTTTTAGCTTGCAGTCTTCTAATAAAAGCTTTTATTACTATAAAGGAGCACTAAATATATACTGTTTTATTATTTATAAGCTTTTTTATAATTAAATATAAGATATACTGCTCTAGAATAATAACTTTAGCTTGCTGTAAGTTCTTTTAGGTTATATTCTTTTATTAAGCATTTCTCTATATTTTTTATACTTTCTAGCTATAAGTTATAACAGCTTAGGTGTTTGCTGAGTTGCTAATATATTTACTTATATATAGCTAGCGTGAGATTAAAGTATTTCTGCTTTTAAAGCTAAAATGTTATTAGTAGGTTCTAATAGTGTTAATATAAGCTTTTTTAATTTATAATTCTGCTTTAAAATTAGTAATTTCTGCTTATAGGTTTTTTAGAAGTTTGCTAATAAGATTTAACTTTTTTATAAAGGTTAGTAATATATTATTATACTTTATTTCTCTTTCTATATAATTTGGCTTTTTAAATAGCTTATTAGTAAAGTTAGTAGTTTTTAAGTAGTGCTTTAGATTAAAGTTAAATATTAATAATTTATATATCTAATAAGTAAGTTTTCTCTAAAGGTTTTATATTGAAGTATTAATTACCTTTTTGAAGGCTTAATAATCTATTAAGACTGTAAATCTAATTGATATCTCTTATAAGTAGTATATCTATTAATTAAGACTTTTAATAATAGTGAGAAGTTCTTATTAGCTTATTGCTTATTATTATTCTATATTTAAAAGCTTCTATAAGTAGTAAGCAACTAGTTATTATTAGCTATTAATCTTCTAGAAGAAGATGCTAAAGATAGCTTTTATAAAAGTATCTATTTTAACTTTTATTTTATATATTAGGTTTTAATGCTAGAAAATAGTTATAGAGCAAAAGATAACTTTTAGCTTATTAAAAGCTTTTTAAGCTTTTTTTAGCTACTTAAATTTTATTAGTTTTTTGCTATTTTTGCTGCTCTTAAGTAGAGATATTATTAAGGCTATAATATCTAAATATTTTATAATAAATTTATAGTAAAAGTTATAGAATCTAAAGAATATTTAGATCTTTTAGTAAGATTTTAGCAGCTTTTATTTAGTAATAGCTTATATTTATTTTAAGTTTATAGAGATGCTATTTAGTAATATAATATATCTTAAGAATTTAACTTTTTGCTAGTAGAATTTATATTTATTAAGCTTTATATATAGTTAGAACTTCTTTAAGTAGTAAAGTATTTAGAAAATATCTGCTATATAATCTTCTTTTATTTTTAAGTATATTATAATATTATTTATATATGCTATATAGTATATATCTAGAAGTTTAATAAGTATTTAATATATATATATTTAGAATATTACTAGCATATTAGTTAGTCTAAATAGTATAACTATATATTTAAAGTGCTTATATTATATATAAAAAGCAGTCTTCTATTAGTTTTTTAGCTTAATTTAGATCTAGTAATAAGTATTTTATAAATTAATCTTTAAAATCTATTTTACTCTATAGAGTTTATTTAGAAGCTTATTAATAAGTAGTAATAGATATCTATTCTTAATTATAACTTTATTAAGGCTATAATAATTTATATAAAGCTTTAAAGATCTATTCTTCTTTAGAATGAAAAAGATTAATATTTCTACTTTATTTATAGAGGGTTAAATCTTCTTATTTGCTCTATTTTTAGTAATATATTAGTAAAGTTTTTTTAGTTGCTGCTTATTAAAGGAGTAGATTAGTTTATATAGCAGTTTCTTGCTTTTTTTTAAATTAATTAAGTAGTTTGTTTTATTAAAGAAGTTTATTTCTTTTGCTATTTATTTATTAAATGCTTTTCTTTTAGATTTAAGCTTTAGAGGTAGCTTAGTTTTTTTTATTTCTTTTATTTTCTTTTTTTTAAAGTCTTTTAACTTTAATCTCTTTTAAGCTGATACTACTTAAGATATATAAGATATATGCTTTATAGCTATTTTTAATAATCTCTCTTATAAATACTAAAAGTTCTATAAGTGTAATTTTATTATATTTTTATTTATTTATTTATATATTAATAATAATCTTTTTAAATCTTATAGAGCTTTATAAAAATAGTAGATCTTTTATGCTTTGCAGTTAAAGAACTTTAGTAAAAAGCTTATAGATCTTATAAGGATAGCTTTTAGAGTTTATAAAAAAGAATATAAGTTTAAATATTTATTTTAAGTTAGCTATATAGCTATTAAATCTTTCTAATAGAGGGGCTATAATATTAGAAGGCTTTAGACCTAAAAACTTAATAAGGCTAAAGCTAATAAGATTAATTTATAAATAACTATTTATATCTATAGTAACTTTTTTTTTAGTATGCTTTTAGAGAATAATTATTTTACTTTTTGCTATAGTGTTAATGGATATTTTCTTTAGTTTTATAGATAGCATAGAAGTGTTTAAATTTAACTTCTAGTTTATTTATTTTCTAATAAATTAAGCTTATTATTATATTCTTTTTTTTTATAACTTAAATTGCATTTATATTAGTCTTTTTAGCAAACTGCTAGTTTGCTATTAAGGTAGTATTTATATTTTTTAGTCTTTTTAGCTTAAAGTAGTTAGCAGCTTTATGCTTTTTATTTCTATAGTTATAGTAAGTAATAAGTTAGTTTTTTTAAAATATATTAGTTAACTGCAGCTAGATAGATTGCTTTTAACTGTTTTTTTGCGAAAGTTTTCTATTAGAAAGTTAAAAAGTATTTATGCTTTTTATAGCTATATAGTTATTCTTAGTGAAATCTTTTGCTTCTAATTAGTGCTTTAGTTTGAGCTAGCTTAAGTAGTTACCTCTAAAGGGTTTTTTTTATCTATCTTTTTGCAGCTTTTTGTTAGAATGTTGCTAGCATAAATTCTAAAGTTTTTTAGTTTTAGTAGCTATATCTTTAGGTTTTTTTATTTTTGCTTTCTGCTGCTATAGTTCTTTATATATAATAAGTAAGAGTTTAAAGAAGTATATATAAGCTTCTGCTTTATTATTCTCTTAGTTTTTTATACTTAAGCTGTAATATATTACTAACTACTTATTGAAGAACTAAAGTAGTAATTAATCTTCTTTCTGCTTAATTATATTAAGCTTCTCTTAATATTAAAACTTTTATATCTTTAAGTTAATATATTACTAGTAAATAAATATAGTAAAGTTAGTTTATAAGACTTTTTCTTTTAGGCTTTTCTTATAGTAGCACTACTATATCTATAGAGTGTATAAAAGTCTTATAAAAGACTATTAGATCTATTCCTCTAGTATACTTTTAGTATATATTTAGTTATTATTTTTTATAGTTTAGATTTAGTTATTAATCTATTTAATTATAGTATTTTTTCTTAAGATTTTGCAGTTATATATTAAAAGCTTTTCTTAGACTTTTAGTGCTATTCAGCTTATAGAGCGCTTAGTAAGCCTCTAGAGAAAATACTTTATTAACTTTTAATAAGCTTCTTATTATTATTTTATTATTTAAGTATAAGCTTCTTATTGCTGCTGTAATAGTAGTTAGAATATGCTTATTTCTTCTCTATTGCTTATATATTATTCTCTTTGAGAAGTATTTATACTGCACTTATGCAGTAGCTGTTCTGTTGCTAAGGTGTATTTTCAGTTGTTTAAGCTAGAATAGTTATAAAGCTAGCTTTATAGGCTTATATATTTAATTGTTTTATTAATAAGGTTGTTAATTATCTCTTTTTATTTAATTAGTGTTGCTTTTAGCTGATTTAGTTTTAATATAAGGTTATAAATGCTTTAGTGAAACCTTAGAGGGGGTAGCTTTACGTTAAATATAGATTTCTATAGTTTATTTATATTAAACTTTATTTACTAACTGTTTAGTAAGTTATTGCTTTTATTATAAGATATTCTAATTTATACTAGTTATTTAAAATAAAGTAGAAGCTATAGAATTATGAAAATATTAAGCTAAAAGCTTTAATTAGAAAAGATTTAGATAATAGATAAAGGTTAATCTAATATATTAACTATAGCTTGCTTCTTTTAAGTTCTTTAGGAAGTAGAGATTTCACTAGTAAGCTAGCGTTCTAATTATTTAAGGATTTGCTAAGCGTTCTTTAGTAGCTTTTCTAGGTGATGCTTATATAGAAAGCAAAAATAAAAAAACTTAAAGATATAGCTATTAAAGCTAAAAGACTTTAGAACTTATACTAGTAATACTTTAGCAAAAAGCTGCAAAAAGATAGATAGAAAAGACCTTTTAAAGGTGACTACTTAAGCTAGTTTAAACTAAAGTATTAGTTAGAAGTAAGAGACTTTATTAAGAATAACTATATAGTTATAAAAAGTGTAAATACTTTCTAACTTTTTAGTAGAAAACCTTAGCAAAAAGATAGTTAAAAGCAATCTATTTAGCTGTAGTTAACTAATATATTTTAAAAAGACTAACTTATTATTTACTATAACTATAAAAATAAGAAGTATAAAGCTGCTAACTACTTTAAGCTAAAGAGACTAAAAGATATAAATACTACTTTAATAATAAACTAATAGTTTACTAAAAAAGCTAATATAAATATAATTTAAATTATAAAAAAAGAAGAATATAATAATAAGCTTAACTTATTAAAAAATAAATAAGCTAAAAGTTAGATCTAAGTATCTTTATACTGCTTATAAAACTAGAAAAGATATCTATTAATATTATAGCAAAAAGCAAAGTAATTATTCTCTAAAGATATATTAAGAAAGAAGTTATTATAGATATAAATAATTATTTATAAATTAATCTTATTAACTTCAGCTTTATTAAATTTCTAAGCCTAAAGCCTTCTAATATTATAGCTTTTCTATTAGAAGGATTTAATAGCTATATAGCTAACTTAAAATAAATATTTAAATTTATATTTTTCTTTATAAACTTTAAAAGCTGCTTTTATAAGATCTATAAGCTTTTTATTAAGGTTCTCTAACTATAAAGCATAAGAGATCTACTGCTCTTATAAAGCTTTATAAAACTTAAAGAGATTATTATTAATATATAAATAAATAAATAGAAATATAATAAGATTATATTTATAAAACTTTTAGCATTTATAAGAGAGATGATTAAAAACAGCTATAAAGTATATATCTTATATATCTTAAGTAATATTAACTTAAAAGAGATTAAAGTTAAAAGACTTTAGAAAGAAGAAAATAAAAGAAATAAAAAAGCTAAGCTGCTTTTAGAGCTTAAATCTAAAAGAGAAGCATTTAATAAATAAATAGCAAAAGAAATAAACCTCTTTAATAGAGTAAACTACTTAATTAATTTAAAAGAAAGCAAAAAACCACTATATAAACTAATCTACCTTTTTAATAAGTAGTAACTAAAGAAACTTCATTAGTATATTACTAAAAATAGAGTAAATAAAAGAATTTAACCTTTTATAAGTAAAATAGAAATGCTAATCTTTTTTATCTTAAAGAAAAATAAATCCTTAAAGCTCTATATAAATTATTATAGCTTTAATAAAGTTATAATTAAAAATAGATATTTATTGCTATTTATTAATAAGCTTCTAAATAAGCTTTATAGAGCAAAATAGATTTTAAAAATTAATTTATAAAATACTTATTATTAGATCTAAATTAAGCTAAAAGACTAATAGAAGACTGCTTTTTATATATAATATAAACACTTTAAATATATAGTTATGCTATTTAGACTAACTAATATACTAATAATATTCTAAGTATATATATACTAAACACTTATTAAGCTTCTAGATATATATTATATAGCATATATAAATAATATTATAATATACTTAGAGATAAAGAAAAACTATATAGCAGATATTTTCTAAATATTCTGCTATTTAAAGAAGTTCTAGCTATATATAAAGCTTAATAAATATAAGTTCTACTAATAAGAAGTTAAGTTCTTAAGATATATTATATTATTAGACAGCATCTCTATAAACTTAAAATAAATATAAACTATTACTAAATAGAAGCTGCTAAAATTTTACTAAGAGATCTAGATATTTTTTAGATTTTATAACTTCTACTATAAATTTATTATAAGATATTTAAATATTATAGCTTTAATAATATTTCTACTTAAAAGTAGCAAAAATAACAGAAAACTAATAGAGTTTAAATAGCTAAAAAAGCTTAAAAAGCTTTTAATAAACTAAAAGTTGCTTTTTGCTCTATAATTATTCTCTAGCATTAAGACTTAATATATAAGATAAAAGTTAAAATAAATACTTCTATAAAAACTATTTCTAATATCTTCTTCTAGAAGATTAATAGCTAATAGTAACTAGTTACTTATTATTTGCAAAAGCTTTTAAATATAGAATAATAATAAGTAATAAACTAATAAAAACTTCTAACTATTATTAAAAGTTTTAATTAGTAAGTATACTATTTATAAAAGATATTAGCTAAGTTTATAGTCTTAATAGATTACTAAGCTCTCAAAAAGATAATTAATACTTTAGTATAAAACCTTTAGAGAAAGCTTACTTATTAAGTATATAAGTTATTAGTATTTAACTTTAATCTAAAGCACTACTTAAAAGCTATTAATCTTACTAATAAGCTATCTAAAAGGCTAAATTATATAGAAGGAGAGATAAAGTATAATAATATATTATTAACTTTTATAAAGAAGTTAAATCTTATTAGCAAACTTTTAAAAAACCTATAAATAAAAATTACTAATTTTAAAATAGAATTATAAATTAAAAAAGCTTATATTAATGCTTTTAAAACCTACTAATAACACTTTAGCTTTAAAGGTAGAGATATCTTAATTTTATGCTAGCTATATATAGATAGATATACTAGCAACTTAGTAAAAACTTAAGCTATTATAACTTATAACTAGAAAGCATAGAAAATATAGAAGAATGCTTAATAAGAAGATATAACCTAAGAGAACTTATAGTAAGCTAAAGTTACTATTCTAAAGTAATATATTTTATATTTAATTATAAAAAAGCTTATAAATAATAAAACAGTATATATCTAATACTCCTCTATAGTAATAAAAGCTTTTATTAGAAAACTATAAGCTAAAGATAAATATTACTAAAATAAACTAAAGAAAGCTTATAAACTAACTAGTAATATAGAAAGATTTTATATTAATTTAAATAATACCTTATTTTATAAAAAGAGACTTAAAATCTTAGCTAAGTAATTACTTAAACTTAAAATACTTCACTAACACTATAATAATTATAAAGCAAGCTATATAAGGTTTAATAAAATAATCAAACTAATTAAAAGAAAGTTCTATTAGCTTAACTTAGCTATAAATATTAAAAACTATATCTCTAGTTATAAAGCATACTAAAGAGTATAAGTTCTAAAGCATAAGCTATATAGCAAGCTGTAGTTACTATTACTACTATTATACCTATTTTAAGAGATCAATATAAATTTTATTATAAATCTTTCAGCAAATACTTAAGATAATAGCGCTAAATATAATGCAATTTTAGTTATTATATACTATATAATTAAATTTAAGTTATTTATACTTATAACTAAGCAGTTAAATACTACTTAGCTTTTATAAATCTTTTATAAAAAGATTAAATATAATTTTAGTATATTAAAAAGTATTATTAGTAATAGAAATAAACTGCTTATAAGCTAGTTTTAAGAAGAGTTCACTTAAAAGAAGGAAATTAAATATTATCTCTTTATAATATATTATTTATAAATAAATAGTTAAATAGAATAGATATATTAAACTCTTAAGAAATATCTCTAAGTATATACTAAAGATACTTCAGAATAATAGGTATTTTAACTGCTAGAAGCTAAGTTTATATATAATAACTTATAGTATAAAACTATTAGTTATTTATTAATAGAAGTTTTATATAGTTATTACCTCTAGAGCGTTAAGTATATATAAATAGAAGGCTATATATCTATATAAGGTATTAAAGAATAAATTAATTATATTATTTTATTATAGCAAAAAGCTATAGAGCATTAGCAAAAAGCTATAAAGTTATAAGCTAAATATTATAATTCTAAATATAAAGAGATATTATTTAAACTTAAATAAGTAGTAAAACTATTAATAAAATTCTTTAAATTTAAAAATAAAAAACTAATACTATATTATATTAAAGTTATTATAACTAAGTATATAGAAAGCTAAATATATTAAGTATACCTCTTAGAGAAATATTATAAGCTTTATAATATATTTTCTATTTTATTACTTAAACTATAGATATTAAAGCAAGCAGCTATAGAAGCAAAAGCAAGCTTACTTAAGTTAAAAGAAAAACTTAATAAATAAGAAGTAAAAGAGATTATAAATTACTAAAGATAAAGTAATAATATAAAATAGCTTATAAAGTAAGCTAAATAGCTTATTAAGTATAATACTTAAAAGCTGAAAAGCTATTTAAATAATATTTAAGCAGCTATATATAAGTTTGAGAAGTAAACCTAAAAAGCTTATAAGAAATAAAATAAAAGAAAGTAATAATTATTTACTAAATACTTAACAGAATATTATTAAGAGATTTTTAGTTTTATAAATAAATTTAATTAAAATTAAAGTAATATTAATAGAAATTTTATTTAGTTTAAATAAAGTATAAAAAAAAATTAATTCAGCTTTAAAGCTAGCTAATATTTAAAAATAAAAATTTATAAAAAAATAATAAAAACCTTAATAAAAGCTTAGTAATAAGCTGCTGAGAATAACTATAGCAACCTAAAAATATAAATATTTACTTAATAGAAAGAACTATAAAGTTCTCTCTTTTACTCTTATTATTTTAATTTATAAAGAAACTATTTTTCTTACTATCTAACTTATTACTTTTTTCTCTCTAAATATTAGCATTAAAGCTAATCTTCTTACTACTATTATTACTAAGAAGAAGGTTAATAGAAGTATTACTCTAGCTATTATAACTATTATAATTACTATAACTATTATAACTACTTTAACTAGCTTTTGCTATAAGCTTAGCAGAAGATCTAGCCTTTTTAGTAAGCTTAAAGTTAGTAGAAATAGTAGTATTATACTTCTTATTAGCTTTAGCTTTAGTAATAAGCTACTAATTAAATTAAATAGCAGCTTAACCTTTAAAGGTCTTTATATTATTTTAAAAAATAAAGTAACTATTAGTAATAGCAATTTAGTAGTTAAAGACTTTATTATCTATATAGTAAGAGAAGAGCTTAAGAATAAAATTAGAAAACACTAAAAACTTCTTAAGATTTTTCTCTATTAAGTTGCTAAGAGGTTTTTAAAAGTAAAAATTATTATAAACTAATTAAAGCTAGTTATAAAGATACTTAATAGAAATATTATTATAAATATAAGCTAGCTAAGTAGTATTAAAGTAAATAGTAATATTAAAACTCTTAGAAATTAAGCTAACCTATTAAGAGATTAAAAGGTATATATATAGAAAGCTTTTAATAAAAACTTATATAATATATAATACTAATTATAAGAAGTTTATAAACTAAAATAAGCTTTTAAAGCTGTAATTACTTTATATTAGTAATGCTAATACCTTAAGTAAAGTCTTTAATTAGAATTACTACTTACTTTTAAGTCTTATTAAGCTTATTTAAAACATATTAAGCTTACTAGCATTTATAGAGATTAAAGCTGCTTATAATCTTATATAACTAAATATTATTAATAATATTCTAAATAACTTAAGCATTATTACAAAGCTCTTTAGATATCTAAAAAATCTAATTAGTCTTTAGTAAAATATTAGAGAAAATATAATAAGAACTTATAGCAGCATACTTAATTTTATACTATTTATAGATAATATAAATTATATAATAGTTATTATAAATATAGATAATATTAATAATATTAAAGCTAATAAAAAAAAAGCAGCTTAAATATAAATAACTAATATTAATAAAACTAATATTCTCACTAAAGTTACAATTAAGATTAAACTAAAACCTAAAGAGAACTTTTATTATATAAATAATATATAATATCTTAAGTAAACACTTAGAGAATAGAAAGTATAAAAAGATATAAAAATTAAAGAGATTATAAATTTAAAAAATTTAAAAACAGTAATATAAAACGCAAAAAATAAAAATAAAATAAAAATTAATAGCAAAATATCTTATAAAGAAAATAGCAAAATTAATAGTAAAGATATATAAAGCTTTTAGTAAGAGATTTAATAAGAAATAAAAATAATAAAAAGAAAAAAAGAAAAAATAAAGCTGAAAAACTGCAAAATTATTAAAATAAAAAGTATATTAAAAAAGAAAAATTTTAAAGCTATAAAAAGTAAGTAAAAGTCTTAGTTATTAACTACTTTAAATATATATTAATAAATAAGCAGAAAACTACTGCTAAAAAAAGAAGTATAATAATAAAATAATAATAAGCTAATTAATATAAGAGATTATTTAAATTTAATAATAAAATAAAAAATCTATTTTTAACTAATAACTTTATAAAATAATATAATAATATAAATTAATTAATTAATATAAAAAGTTAATAGATATATAGATATAAAAATATTAAACTGCTAATAAAACAATTTAAATATAAAAAGCATAATTAAGCTGCTATTTCTAATTAAATAAGAGAGACTATAGAGAAGTTTTACCTAAAAAGATAATTATATACTTATACGCCTTAAGAACTAAAGCTTTAGAGAGGAGAGCAATTATAAGCATCACTTAAGAAAGCTGCTAAAGAACGCTTAGCAAATCCTCAAGTAATTAGAATGCTAGCTTACTAGTGAAATCTCTGCTTCCTAAAGAACTTAGAGGAAGCAAGCTGTAGTTAATATATTAGATTAACCTCTATCTATTATCTAGACCTTTTCTAGTTAAGGCCTTTAGCTTAATACTTTTATATATTATTACTATCTTTAGCTACTTTATTAATAAGTTAGGTAAGTAAATATAATACCTCTTAGCCTTCTGCTGTTAACTTAATGCTTATATTAGTAAGAATATTACTCTAATAATATATATAGTTATTAATAACTTTAGAATACTTAACTAAATTAGTATAATAGTATATAATAATGCTAATAATAATAATATCTATCTAAAGGTTTTCTATCTATCTATCTTACTATATTTCACTAAAAAAGACTTAAAATAATAGCATATTTAATATTATAGTTATATCTTTAATCTAATAGGTTAAGCTATTATTTATAGCATTAATTAAGTAACTTTTAAGTAAGAGTTTAATTATTATATTAATACTAGTAATATCTAAGAGGATCTAGCACTTTAGAGGTTTATAAAGGTCTAGACATCTAGCTTAAGAGGCTTAAGGATAACTCAGCTGGCAAAGGCTGAATAAATAGAAAGGCCTATAGGTCTAAAGCATAGAACCCTCTATAGCGAGAGCTTAATAAGCACTTACTAAAAGCTAAAAAGAAGAAACTTAAAAGAAGTAAGCAAAAGTAGTATAGTAATACTAAACCTACCTTTTAGATACTTCTACTATTAGTTTAACTTAACTATAGCTTATAGCTCTTAATATCTTTATAATTCTTTTGCTTCTATTTTACTTTAAGAAAGTTAGTAATAATAATAGCGCTATATACCTAAGTAATACCTATTAATTAAGCTAATAAAACTGCAGTTAATATTTACTAAATAATAAGTAAAGCTATTAGTATAAGCTTATATAAGGAAAGTAATTCTAGCAAATAATTAGAAAATAATATAAATTAACTAAAAGAAGTAAAAAGCTATACTTTAAGTAAAGCTAGAGGCTTTAAAGAGAATAGACTATTTATACTGAACTTTTGCTACTTAGGCGATAAATATATATAAGTAGATAGAGAATTTAAAACCTCTTGCTATAGATAAGATAAGCTATAAAGCTAGATATCTATAGCTACAGCTAACAAACTAGCTTAAGCTAATAAGCTATAAGAAGTAGATAGCTAGCTGCTGATATAGTAGATACTAACTATAATAGCTAACTAGCAAAAGCTTCTAACTGCTATATTAAATACCTAAGCACCTACTGAACAGCTACTTAAGGTTTATAAAAAACCTTTAAACTATAATATAGCTTATTTTACTAATAAATCTATAAGCATAATAAAAAAAGATTAGCTTATTATAATAGAAGAAGCTTATAAATATTACTTTAGCTGTTCTAATAGCTAATATATCTAATAGGTATTAAATGCTATAAAGTATATCTTATAAATAGAATAGCAAATATACTAGCAAACCTTTATAAACCTTTTAGGAAATAAAATAAACCTAAAATAAAAAGATTTCTAAATCTTTATTAGAAGATAATATATTACACTAGAACTATAAGAATAAAACTACTATAACATCTTAAAATAATGCTACTAAAAAGATAATAAAAAGCTTATTATATATTAAGCCTATTAGAAATCTATTAACTAAGCATTTAGCAAGCTAAATATAAATAATATAAAAGCATATACCTTCTTTTAGAGCTTTATTAGAACCCTTAAAGATAAGTTATTTAAATAAGATATAGATTACACTAATGCTTATACTATTGCTTTATATAGCTAGAAGTTATAAGAGATAATAGAAGGGAGATATATAGGAAGATCTACTAGCTGCTCTAAGTTATATAAGCAACTGCATTTAGGCTTTTTAGACTGCCTTTATAAGAGCAGCTTATAACTCCTTTAGTTTATAGACTATAGAGAATGCTATTTAAAGACTTTATCTTAAAGTAACTACTTAGCAAACTTTTATATAACTTCTAGCTTTAATAGTAAACTGCTTAATTTATAAGGTTTCTAATACTATAACTATAAAAAGTATAGCTATATTATAACCTATTATATTAAAAACTATATACTACTTATAAGTAATAATTAGAACTTAAATTTAAAATAGAGTAGTATAAATATAATTATAATACTTTATATAACTAATACTAAAAACTTAGGAAATAAATAGGTATAAAAGTAACTCTAAAAAGCCTTATACTAAATATCACTTTAGTTCTAATAAGAGAAATTATTAAAAGATAGGCGTTTATACTTTAAGCATTTAGTGAAGTTAAATTTAAAGTTAATATAAATATCTATATAGCAGTAGATACTATATAAGAAGACCTTATAGAGAAACTTTAGCTAAAAGAAGCTATAAGTGTTATAGCTTTAGAATTAATAGACTTTTAAAGTAAACTTATATTTATAAGTAAAGTTTATTAGCTTATACTCTTTTTATTAAATAGTAAAAGCTACTTATAGAAGATCTACTAAATATTTATTATAAGCTTATACTCTAAAAGAATAAGAGATATCCTTTTATCTAATAATTTTATAAGTTAAGAAAGTATCTATATAAATATTTATATATATATTTAGTTATATAAATATATCTTACTTATTAAGCTAGAAATAATTATTTAAGAAATTATAGAAAATAGCTAATAGGCTTATATTATATATTTAATAGATATTTTAGCCTTTAATAAAAAAGATATTAACACTTTAAGTAAATAGTTACTAAATAAAGAGTAGGAAAAGAGAATCTCTAAAGAACTTTAAGTGTTTGCTAATATTTTTAATAATAAAAATATAAAGAAGGTCTTTAGGTTGAAAAGAGCAGTATATTATATTAAACTGAAGCTTAGTAAGAAACCTTTATATAAGTCTATATATCTTATATTAGCAGAATAACTGTAAACTCTTACTAAATATATTTAAGAGATAGAGGCTACTAGCTATATTTACTGCTCTATAAGTTTTATAAAGGTGTCTATTTTATTTATACTAAAGAAGGATAGCAGCTTATAACTTTATATAAATTACTAAAAATTAAATAAAATTATAGTGAAAAACTATTATTTTTTGCTATTAATTAGTAAGCTTCTAAATAAACTTATTAGAGCAAAATTTATTTCTAAGATTAATTTAAATAAAGCATACTACTATATTGCTATTAATAAGGCAAATAAGTAGAAAACTATATTTAAAATAAAATATAAGCATTTTAAGTATATAGTAATACTATTTAGGCTTACTAATGCTCTAGCAACCTTCTAAGTATATATTTCTAGAATACTTACTAACCTTTTAGATATATATTATATTATATACCTAAATAATATTTTAATTTACTTAGACACTAGAGAATAGTATATAAAAAACCTTTATACTGTTTTATACTGCTTAAAGGCTGCTGAATTATTTATAAAACTTAAGAAATATAACTTTTATTAGATAGAAGTTAACTTCTTAAGGTTTTATATTACTTAAAATAGTATTAAGATAAACTTAAATTATATCTAAGTAGTTACTAAATAGCTAATATTGAAATCCTTTAGAGATATATAGGTCTTCTTAAGATTTTATAACTTTTATTATAAGTTTATAATAAGATATTTCTATATTACAGTCTTTATAAATAGTATACTTAAAAGAAGCTAGAATAATATAAAGTTAGAAGCTTTTATTTAGATAAGAGAGATATAAACTATATTTGAAACGCTTTAGAGAGTATTTACTAAAGCTTTAATGCTAAGATATTATAACCTTATACTAGAAACTAAAGTTAAAATAAATATATCTACTTAAGTAATATCTAATATGCTCTTATAAAAGTATAAAACTACTTAACGCTTAATAGCCTTTTAGTTAAGAAAACTATTAGATATAGAATAATATTAAGCTATAAAGTAATAAAAGCTTCTAGCTATTATTAAAAGCTTAAACTACTAAGTATAATACCTTTAAAAACTTCTTAAAAAGTTTTTAATACTTATAAACTATATTACGCTAAAGGAAGTATTTACTATACTTATATAAGATATTTATAGAAGGCTTATATAATAGATATATTAATTATTAGCTTTTAATTTTAAAATCTAATATAAATTAGAAATTACTAACTTAGCAGATAGGTTATCTAAATGCTTAAATTATTATAAGCAATTAGGATTATAGCGCTAAGCGCTAGCGCTAAGCCCTCGCTAGGCTCTGCTAAGCCTCTACTGAGGTTTAACTAATTAGTCAGCTGTACCTTTAAAAGAGGGTGTATAGCGCCAAAGTAGCTAGAAAGGCTAACTTAGCTAGTTATCACTAATTAACCTTTATATTATTACCTTTATTATTTTCTCTAGTTTAGCTTATAGCTTTTACTTGTTATAATTAGCTAAGTTCTACTTAATTAATAAAAAGCTAGCTTTAGAATAAATAGTAGTATAAGATTAACTTGTTAAGCTATTATTAATAATTTAGCAGTATTAAATACTAAAAATTTTGCTTTAGAAGCAGCTTTTAAGTTTAAAATCTTTATAGCTATTAATATAGTTTTAATTATTAAACTTATTATAACTATTTAGTATTAAGCTAACTAAAATAATATGCTTATTAAAGTTCTCTTAAAGCATTTAGCTGTATTAACCTTTATATTAGCCTCTAAAGCTTTTAAAATAGCTTAAGCTTATAATTATAATTATCTGTTAGTATATATCTATAAAACCTTTACTAAAAATAATATATTAGCTTAAATCTATAATTAGCTAACTATTATAAAACATAATAATACTTTCTATTCTAATATTTCTAAAGCTTAAAAGATATATTAAGTATTTACTAAAGTGCTTATTATAATATAAATATAGTAATAGCATTATTAAGCTAGTTTTATAGCTATTAAAAGCTTTATATAAGCTAACTTTTTTATATTTATTTACTAAAACTATATTAATATTAAGCTTTAGAAGTGTTAGTTATATAGCTTCTTTAATAGCTTTTAATAAGAACTTAGCTAGCAGCTTCTTTAGTTTTTTACTAAGTAGTTAGTAGCTTATTAAGCTATTAAACCCTTAGACTTTAAAAAGTTTTAAGCTTAAGCTTTTACTTTTTATTTTTAGCTTCTACTTTAGCTTTAATAAAGCTTTAAGCGCTAAAAGTTTAATATATAGTAGTTATAAGTTATAGCTACTACTGTAAAGCAGCTATAAGATATATATTTAGAGCAGTATAACTACTGCAATATAGCTAGTAAGCCTCTAGCGTTATAGATATAAGAAGCTGCTAAGCTAGCTTTAAAGAAGGTATATTTTAATTATAATACTTTTAATATACTAAGCAGTATATATTTAAAGTGCAGTAAAACTAACTACTATAAAGCTAATTATTAAGCTAATAAGTAGTGTAAAATATATTATAAGAAAGACTACTTTATAGAGGTATATTGGTATAAAGCTGAAGTTTTACTAAATATAGCTTATATTAACACTATATAAGTATAAAAGTACTTAAATATTAATAAGAATAGCTTTATTAGTTTTATTTTAAATAAATAAAAATATTATAATATAAATTTATTAGAAAATAAATAAAACTGCTGCTAAGCTTTTAAAGATTAATAAATAAAGCTTACTAGCTATAAAGAAAAACCTAAAGCTAAATAGAAGCTGAAGTAATTAAGTGAAAAACCTAAAAGCTTAAAGCTAAAAGTATATAAATATAAAATCTAAAACCTCAGAAGCTAGCCTATTAGTATATAAGTAAAAGACTTAAAGCTATATAAAAGATAACAAACTGCTAAATGCTTAGAAAGCTTTTAGTAAAGCTAAATATATATAAGTAAAAGACCTAAAGCCTTAAAAGCAAAAAAACTAATTAAAAGCACTACAGAAAGTTTAAATCTTTATATAAGCAGAAGTTTTTTATTTAAATTAATAAACTTAAAGATTAAGCTTTCTAGAAGGAGAGTAATTATAAGTAATTAGAATTATAGCGCTAGGCGCTAGCACTAAGCTTTTATTAAGCTCTACTAAGCTTCTATTAAGGTTTAATTAATTAGTTAGCTATACTTTTAAAAGAGGGTATATAATGCTAAAGTAGCTAGAAAGGCTAATTTAGCTAGTTATTACTAATTAACCTCTATATTACTACTTTTATTACTTTCTTTAGCTTAGCTTATAGCTTCTACTTCTTATAATTATATAGCAAAAAATATAAAAGTAGATAATATACTTTTTACTTTTAAAAAGAAGCTTAAACTTATTAGCTAGCTTTTAATAACTAATTACTAATATATTATTAAGCTTAAAAAATAAATAGCTATTATAAAAACTTATATTTAAACTATTTAGTAAAATATATAAAAACTTTATTAAAAGGCTAGCTTTAAAGTTAAAAGATTCTCACTCTTAAGTTAGAATTACCTTATAAAAAATACTAATAAATTACTATATACTGCTATATATATTAATGCTATCACTTGCTCTAAAGTATATATAGATATTATACTAATTGCTTTATAAGAAGAAAGCAATATACTAAAAGACTTAAGAGAAGCTAAAGTTATTATATTAGAATAATATATTTTATATATTATAATAAGAAAGCTTATTTATAATAAAACAGCTTATATACTATATCTTAATATAAATCTTAAACAGATAGTTAGTAAACTATAAGCTAAAAACTATTTCTATAGAGATATTGCTGCTAAAGTTTATTAAGATATTAAAAGATACTAAAAGTATTAACTTAATAAGAATAATATCTTTTAGTTTAAAAGAAAACTTATTATTTTAAAAGAAAAATCTTTCTGCTATAAAATCTTAAAAAACTACTATAATATATTTAAATTAAGTTATATAGAAGTAAATAAAACTATAGAATTAATTTTATAAAAGTTTTACTAGCTATACTTAATAAAAGATATATAGTAATATATTACTAAATGCCTATATTACTAAAAAAATATATATATTACAGTATAAGCTATATAAGCTACTATAAATATTAAAACTGCTAGTATATCTATTTCAATAGATTTTACTAAACTTTCTAATTAGCTTACTATAAGAAGTAGAAGCTATAGGTTAAGCTAGAGGAAGTAATAAGAGCAGTAATATAAAGGTTAATTAGTAATAACTAGCTAAGTTAGCCTTTCTAGCTACTTTAGCGCTGCGTACCCTCTTTTGAAGCTGCAGCTAACTAATCAGTTAAACCTCAGCAGAAGCTTAGTAAAACCTAGCAAAAGCTTAGCGCTAGCACTTAGCGCTATAATTCTAATTGCTTATAATTACCTCTCTTTTAGAAAACTTAATCTCTAAGTCTATTAATCTAAATAAAAAACTTCTACTTATATAGAGATTTAAACCCTCTATAGCATTTCTAATTAATCTTTTTACTTCTAAAGCTTTAAGTCTTTTATCTATATATATTTAGCTTTATTAGAAGCTTCTTAAGCATTTAGCAGTTTGTTATCTTCTATATAGCTTTAAGTTTTTTATTTATATATTAGTAGACTAACTTCTAAAGCTTTAAGTTTTATATCTATATACTTTTAGTTTTAAGCTTTTAGGTTTTTTATTTAGTTATTTTAACTTCTATTTAGCTTTAAGTTTTTCTTTATAGTTAGTAAGCTTTATTTATTAATCTTTAAAAGCTTAGCAGCAGTTTTATTTATTTTCTAATAAATCTATATTATAATATTTCTATTTATTTAAAATAAAACTAATAAAACTATTTTTATTAATATTTAAATATCTCTATACTTATATAGTATTAATATAAGCTATATTTAGTAAAGCTTTAGCTTTATATTAATATACTTCTATAAAGTAGCTCTTCTTATAGTATACTTTATACTACTTATTAACTTAGCAATCAGCTTTATAGTAGTTAGTTTTGCTATACTTTAAATATATACTGCTTAGCATATTAAAAGCACTATAATTAAAATATACTTTCTTTAAGGCTAGCTTAATAGCTTCTTATACTTATAGTGCTAAAAGCTTATTAGCTATATTATAGTAGCTATACTACTTTAGATATATATCTTATAGCTGCTCTATAGCAGTAGCTATAGCTTATAGCTGCTATATATTAAACTTCTAGCGCTTAAAGCCTTACTAAAGCTAAAGCAAAAGCTAGAAATAAAAAATAAAAGCTTAAGTTTAAAACTCTTTAAAATCTAAAGTTTTAATAGCTTAATAAGCTACTAATTACTTAGTAAAAAACTAGAGAAGCTACTAGTTAGGTTTTTACTAAAAGCTATTAAAGAAGCTATATAACTAGCACTTTTAAAGCTTAATATTAATATAGTTTTAGTAAATAAATATAAAGAAGTCAGCTTATATAGAGCTTTTAATAGCTATAAAGCTAGCTTAATAACACTACTATTATATTTATATTATAGTAAGCATTTTAATAAATACTTAATATATCTTTTAAGCTTTAAAAGCATTAAAACAGAAGGTATTACTATCTTTTATAGCAGTTAGCTAATTATAAATTTAAGCTAATATACTATCTTTAGTAAAAGTTCTATAAGTATATATTAGTAAATAATTATAATTATAAGCTTAAGCTATCTTAAAAGCTTTAGAAGCTAATATAGAAGTTAGTATAGCTAAATGCTCTAAAAGAACCTTAATAAATATATTATTCTAATTAGCTTAATACTAAATAGTTATAATAAGTTTAGCAATTAGAGCTATATTAATAGCTATAAGAGTTTTAAACTTAAAAGCTGCTTTTAAAGCAAAATTTTCAGCATTTAGTACTACTAAATTATTAGCAATAGCTTAATAAGTTAATCTTATATTACTATTTATTCTAAAGCTAGCTTTCTATTAATTAAGTAAACCTTAGCTAATTATAAGAAGTAGGAGCTATAAGCTAAGCTAAAGAAAGTAATAAGAGTAGTAATATAAGAGTTAATTAGTGATAACTAGCTAAGTTAGCCTTTCTAGCTACTTTAGCGCTATACGCCCTCTTTTAAAAGTGCAGCTAACTAATTAGTTAAACTTTAGCAGAAGCTTAGTAAGGCTTAGCAAAGGCTTAGCATTAGCGCCTAGCACTATAATTCTAATTGCTTATACTTACTAAAGAGCTGTTAAAATAATAAAATTATTTATAATATAATCTTAGTAATTATACACTAAATAACTAAAGTAGCTTAATTTTTAGTGATAACTAAGTAATTAGATATTATAAATTTAATAAGAATCTTATATTAAGAGATTAAATGCTAATATAGTATGCTTAAGGCTATTATAAGCAATTAAAATAAATTAATTACTAGCTAGTTTTAATAGAATTAGATAAAAGCTTAAGATATTTAAAGATGCCTCTCTATAGCTTGATATCTATAGATAGATAGCTAAATAAAGAGAATATATTAAACTTTAACTATATATCTTATAAAATTTAGCAAAAGTTTATAAAACTAATAGGTAACCTAACTAGTTAAAGCTGAATTCTTTTATAATAACAGTAAGTATATTATTATTAGTATATTTCTATTTAAAGTATTTATAAGATACTACTTTAAGATAGTAAACTACTACTTATTAAGTATTAAGATTAAAACTTAAGGAGTTAAAGAAAAACTTAAGAAACTAATAAAAGTTTATTAAAAGATAGCTGAGAATTAGCAGTATATTACTAAAGTGCAAGCTAAAAATGCTAATACTAAACAAAAGGTATAATTATATAATATAGAAGATATTATAGAACTTTCTATTAAGAACTTCTACTTTATAAAAGGTTAGTAAAAGCTTACTCTGCAATTTATTTCTATGCTAATTATAGAAGTTATAAGCCTAAATGCTTATAGAGTTTAACTTCTAGAGAAATATAATAAGATGTATAATATCTTCTTAATTGCTTTATTTAAGCTATAGTATAGTTGAAAGCTTGCTGAAAAGCAGCTTTTAGACCTTAAAGAAGACCTAGAAGAATAAGAAGTTAAAGATATTATATTATAAAGAGAAGCGCTAAAAAGCCTCTTATATTTAGTTAAATAGAAAGGCTAGCTAGTAAAGTATAACACTTAGAAGCCTAAAGAATATTTAGTAAATGCTTTATAAATCTTTACTAAATTTAAGAAATAATAGTATAAGTTATATTATAAGTAGGATAATAAGTAATATAGAGCAATAAGAAAAGTTAATTAACTATAGAGAGGCTTAAAATGCTAGAAAAAACTTTTAGACCTTTTAGTAAAAGAAATATAAAATAATAGATATCTAACTATATATTTCTATAGGAAAATTGCTATATGCTTACTAAACTTTATTTAGCATTTTAACTACTTCTAACTATTACTTCTATTTTTATTGCTACTATTTTAGTTTTTATTATTACTACTATTATTATCTTTATAACTTTTATTATTATTATTATTATTACTCTTTAAGCTATTATTAGTAGTGCTATTATTATTACTAAAACCTCTACTGCTAAGCATATTATTAGAGTTACTATTATTATTTTTAGAAGACTTATTAGTATTTTTATTATTAACTTAATACTAATAAGCTATTACTAAATAGTTACTAACTTATTTATAAAAGTTAAGCTGAAGTATAAAGCTACTACTAATAACCTTATAGATAAAAATAAAAGTAAGGTGATAAGCATTATAAAGCATATAAACAGCTTAGATCTTTAAAGGTTTTTATATAGAAAGCTTAGATATATAGTTATTACTACTAGAGAGCTATATCTTTAAGATCTTACTAAAGCAATTAAGAAACTGAGCTTAGTTAAAGATATAAGTCTTATTATATAAGTATATTAGAAAGATATTATTAATTTATAATATAATCTCTTTAACTAATATTTTATTTTTAGCTTAGCAAACTATTTATAAAAATATATTAAATAAGTAAATAAAAAGACTAACTATAAGTGAAACTTATATTAAGAGAAACCTATAGGTATATTTAAGCGTGTAAAGCTGTAATCTCCTCTATATTTATAGCAAGCAATTAGTTATTATACTTCTTAGAACTAAGCTTAAGACTAATAAGGTTTACTAACTACTTATAGAGATATTAGAGAAGCTTAATACTCTACTCTATAGCTATAAAGATATAGAAAATCTTATACTAGTAATACTGCTTAGTGTTAATAGTATAGGCATAACGCTTAATTTAATTCTAGTAGAAGCAGACTGTATCAATAAGATAAGCTAGAATTTAAGAGAAAAAAAAGAAAAAAAAAGTTAGTTTATACCTTCTTTAAATAATTACTAAACTTACTTTATAATATTTAACACTATAAATCTAATATAACTTATATATATAGTTACTATTCTTCTAATAAGTATAGATAATTTTAGCGCTCTTAAGAAGCTATAATATATAACTAATATAAGGCTTACTACTGCCTATTTAGTTATATTAATAGTTACTCTCACTAAGCTCTTCTTTATTAAAGCTATACTCTTTAAAGAGTTAGCAAATAAAGCTTTTAGCACTTATAATATTAGTTATAAAAGTGTTATAAGATAAAAGAAGATTTAGCAAATATATTGCAAAGGTTTAATAAAAAGCTTATAAAAATATAAAAGTTATTATAGCTAGATATAATATATTAAAAAAGAAAAGAACTAACCTTAAGGTAGAGAAAAGCTATTACTTTATAGATAGCTAAAAGGCTTTATTAAATAATTATAGAGGTAGCTATAACTTCAAATAGTATAAACAGCAGTTATTCACTAAAGTAGATATAGCTATCTATAAGGAGGTAAGCATAATAAATTAATAATAGTAGTTACTATCTAACCTATTTAACAGCCTTATAATATACCTATTTCAAAAGGAAGATAATAAGATAAAAAATAAAGTTATTATAAAGATATTATATAAGAGAAAACTTACTAAATAAAAAACAAAATATTAAAAATAAAACCTATAATATAAAGATAACTATTCTCTTTTAAAGATAATAATAAAATTCTTTTAGAGCAGCTCTAAATAGAAAGTATAAAGAGGCTTAAAAAGAGAAGAACCCTAAAAGATAAGATTATACCTTAGATATTATAGCTTTAATTTAGAAGCTTTATTATCCTTTAGTAAATATATAGTAAATAACTATTATGCTAGACGATAGGGATAATAGTATTAAGCTTAATAGATATTACTTAGATAATAGAGAAAGATGCTAATAAGAAGCTATTTAGAGTATTTAGACTTATAATAGAAACCTTTATATCTAAAAGAGAGATAATTATAAAGGTTTATATATTTAGCTTAAAAGGCTTAAGAATAACTTAGCTAGTAAAGGCTAAATAGATAGAGAGGCCTATAGGTTTAAAGTATAAAACCCTCTATAGCGAAAGCTTAGTAAGCACTTACTAAAAGCTAAAAAGAAAGAACTTAAAAGAAGTAAGCAAAAGTAGCATAGTAATACTAAACCTACCTTTTAAATGCTTCTACTATCAGTTTAACTTAACTATAGCCTATAGCTTTTAATATCTTTATAAGGTTGAGAGGGCTAGTTAGTAAACTTTATAATATTATTAAGTATATTAGGTTATTACTATAATATATTAAGAGGTTCTTAGAGATTAATAATAAGCTTTAAAATAACTTTAGTATATTTACTCTATAAAAAGAATTAACTTAAGAGCTTAAACTAATATTAAATAACATAATAAGATAGAACTTAATATATATAATAATTTAGAAAGCTTTACTTAAATATAGCTAGATTAATAGCTTTATTCTTAATAATAAGTTTATTTTAAAGTTAGAATATTATCTACTTAATAAGGATAACCTTATTAATAAGGATTAATATATCTTTACTAAGCTTAGAGATATTCTTAAGCCTCTTTACTTATAGATAAAGTATTATAAAGGCTGAAGTAAGAGCAATAGATATAGTTAACTTTAAGAAGTTTTTATAAATATAAAGTACCTTTTAGATAAGTTAGAAGACTAATAAAAGCTATATAATATCTTTATAAATAAAGAGATTAATACTATAGCTATATAACTAGCTTAAAGTTAATTAATATAGTTAAATTAATATTTAAAGTTATTATAATAATTTTCTTACTAAGCAGTAATATCTTTATAAACCTTATTAATTAATAGTATCTTTATATATATTTATACTAAATATACCTCTTAAGATTATAAGCTTAACTATAATATTAACTTTAACTTAAAGAGTTACTTTTATATCTCTATTATTAATAGCTAATTAATATTTAATAAGTATTATACTAAACTTATAAAGTTATTCCTCTATACTATAGCTATAATATTATACTTTAAGTAAGATATATAATAGCTTAAAAAACATTAAGATATCCTTAAGATAGATATCTAGCTTTTTAATACTAAGTAAAGTTTTTATAAATATTAAAAATAGTAATATATTAACTTATATAATAATATTAATTTATTAATACTTTTAGAAAGCTTTTTTATATTTATTTTAACTTCTATTAAGCTTAAAGACTTTAAATATAACTAATAATTAAATAGTAAATCTTAAAATACTATTATTAATAGAGCTTTTAAACTAAATTACTATTATTATCTATTAATTACTTAACTTATTAATAATCTTATTACTTAATAGATTTTATATTATTAAATCTTTCTAACTTTTAATAAGTTTACTTTTAATATCTTTACTATCTTAATAATAATAATAAACTATAAAAAGATATTTAGCTTTATTAAGTTTATACTAATATTATAGAAGCTATTAATAATATTAAATCTATTTAAAAAGACTTAATACCTTTAGAATTAAATTTAAAGCAGTAATATTATTATTAATAGCTACTTCTACCTTTATAGAGGCTAATAAGGTTAATATAACCTTAAAACACTATATTATATATATATCTAACCCCTAAAGATTTTATAATAGTATCACTAACTTCCTAAATAAGTAATTTTAGATTAAATCTATTAATTTAAGTTTAAATGAACTAAACAGCTAAATCTACTATGATTTTTAAGCTAAACAGTCAAATTAGACCCCTCAATTTAACTTAATTAATCGGTTAGTAGCGCTGGTTATACACCTAACCCAGAACCGCCACTCCGTCCTTGGGATCTCGAAACTTTGAATCTCACATGGAATCCAATTGGTCTCAATAAGCAACCTGATGTTGAAAGCCTGCCGTCATATGAGTATGCCGTGTTCAATTTGGCTGCCGTAAAATACCACCTAGGGTCATTCTCCAAGATTATCGATTATGATGAGTTCGATCAGCGCCTTAAGAAATTTTACGAGAGCCCAGCCACTGAAGCTAAGTACGCAAGGTACTGGTACAGCCAACTACTATTTGTTTTGGCATTCGGAGAAGCCTTCAATTCAACAGGGACATCCAAGTCTGTACCTGGCGTAGGCTATGCTTCTCGCGCCCTCTCACTCCTCCCGACTATGATACCCATGGAGAAAGAGCCTCTGAGGGCTGCCGAAGCCTTATGTTTAGGCGCACTCTATCTTCAAGCGTTGGATTTGAGACTGATGTCATTCCAGCTCGTAAGTAGATGGTTCCGAAATGTGGTTTTGTATGGTGCTAAGCCAGATACCTTAGATTGGCCAAGCTCTGCGAATTTGTGTCCTCGATGGCATGCACAGACACATGCCGCCTCAACAAGTAGAGCCACGACACGCACAACGATGCAACACCGTTTTCTGGTCTGCGTACATTATTGATCGCGAATTTTCTACTTTGGTTGGAGCCCCTAGCTCTATCAGAGACGAAGATATCACAACCAAACTTCCTACGGAAATCGCCAGCACTGCAGATGCTGCTGCTTTAGAGCTTCATATTCAGCTTTCTCGTCTCACAGCGAGGATACTAAATGGTAAGACCCAGATGTCTATCGAGGTTGCCTAGGTCTGTCTGGTACAGCAAGCTTACTAGGACTTTTCAGGAGTATATGGGGTAGATCGGAACTTTGATGGAAGCCTTGTCACAGAAACTCAAGCCGTTGTGCGTCTACTTGCCATGGTTTCAAGAAACCTGAGCTCTTACATGAACACAACGCTCCGTGGTGCTGATGTGAAGACGTCAAAAGTCGCGACCCGTTTGGTCCTGTCATATCATCATGTAAGCCTGATGCTCATCTAGTGCCTTCATTGGGAACTGATAGCGTGAACGGTAGTGCGTTGTCCTTACAACTCGTCCTTTGGTGTTGTGTGTACTTCAAAAGAGGCTAGCGACTGGAAGTAATGACAGGTCCATACCGGATGGACCCATTAGCTCCTTACTCCAAACCTGCGTGGCCTCCGCGGTAAACACTCTCAAAGCATTGAAAGCACTTGGAGACGACAACTTACTAGGTACGGATTGTTACTCTCATGCCGTTTTATGATTTCAGTGTTCACGAGTACAGTGTACTGACATTGCAGACTGCTTTCTCCCATTCCAACTCGAGGCCGCCTGGTCATCCGCATTTCTTCTCAAGGTACTCGAAGTTTTGTCCCCTGGCCTTGTTCCCGATCAATCATACCTGGCAGAAGCACATTACATATTCGACATCATGAATCGGAGAGGGAGTCCTGCGGCAAAGCTGCGTAAATGCGACTTTGAACGACTTGAACAGCTTGTGTCGTCTTTTCTCAGTACACCATCTCAAGGGAACAATGAATATCCAGAAGAACACTCGTTCTCGCAAGAGAATCCCTTAAAAGAAGCAAACGCGGAGGATTCTCACAATGTCGATCCTGTTGAATCACTGCAATGGGATCTCTTCGACAACGAAAGCGGCTTCGCTCTATCCCCGACGGAACTCATGGACCTGGCTGAAAGCTTGCACATAGAAGACTTCTTTGTCGCCAGGCAAGAAGAGGATGTTTGAATACATTGAGCAGTCTGCAACGTCAGGACTTCAATGTCGTTCGTACTAGGAAAACCTCGGCTGCTCAACTTTGCGGAACTTGAGGTGACGAGGTCGCATCTGTGCCTCTACGATGAAGCATGAAAATCGAATCATTGATGGCTATTTCATCCGATTGTTGACCGAAATATCTAGGAGAGCTTCAGCCTTCACAGCGACAATACCGAGGACCGAGATCAACTTAAACAGACACCCGCGGATGTCGTCCATCTCAACCTGACCTCAGCCCAGAGTCTAAGGTCCTTGTAGGAGGGGTCGCAAAGACTCATAAGCGAATATCACGCCCCTGTAACTACCTTTCCGAGGCGTCCGAGACGCCGCAAACGGCATCAGAATGGCGTCCGCGAGCGGGATGAATCCGAGTTACGGGGCTGGAGTAGTCCGGTGTGTGGGGCCGTGGCATCCATGGATCCCGCCTTTCGCCTCCGTTGGCCTGGAATCACTCCGAGGCCTCAACAAACAGGACCAGCAGAGCATGGAAATCATCTGCAGACCCACAAAGAGCCGAAAAGCATGGTGAACAATGCTAGGTAACTACACACAGACCTCGGCTCAATTACCCTTTATGTCTTTTTCTTAACATCGCAACTACACGGGGTTTCGGAATTTCTGGGAAGCGAAGTTTGCATATGGAATTCTCGCTCCTAGACAATAGAGTATTTATTGCACTGAAAATGATCAGAATGCTTCTCACGATCTGCATTTTACATGAGTTAAACTCCACTTCAACATGCTTTTCTCAATGTCTATCAGCAATGTCTCGCAGGTTGCCTGGAGCAACATCTCCTTGCCGGCCACCGTCGCCGTAATTGGGTATCTTTTGTTAGTTCGTACCCTGAGATATCGACGAAGAAAGGCCATAGAGGCGCCATTCACTTCTGGGGGAAGGTCCTTGTCAAGCATGACTATCGAGGAGGCTCAAAACATTATGAATCAGTTGCAGGAGCTCGAGTTCCCCCGGTCCATGGCAAAAGCTCGCCAAATCTCCCTCCTGAAGGTGAGTGATTTGTCGACAGAACTTGCCCTAGAGCCAGCATGAGCACTGACGCTTCGACTCAATATCTTCAGGCTGGTGCTATCCCGACTATGTCTAAGCTCTTCGTAGCGACAGGCCAGAACAGCAGGCGTAACGCTGGGAGACGCGCCGTCGACACAGAAGTCCTTCTCAGGGAGGCGCAATCGAAGTCTAGGGACTCAGATAGATATGCTACCGCAGTTGCAAGAATGAATTATCTGTAAGTAAATTGGCCGTGAGCCTTCACGCTGTTGCTGATAACGGGACCCAATACTCCAGACACGATCGTTACCGCCGAGCAAACAAAATTACAGACAATGACTTACTTCATACACTAGGCGACAGTCTTATTTCCATCTTTGAGGTCGTCGACAAGGACGAATGGCGCAAGTTGACGGATGCCGAGAAGTGCGCCGCTGGAGTCTTTCACAAAATCTTGGGTGACGACATGAAAATTCCATACGATGTGCTGCCCTCGCATAAGGAAGGTTGGAGAGACGGCTTGCATTTTGCCAACGAATTGACCGAATGGGTCGTCCAGTACGAGAATGAAGTAGCCC
Source organism: Colletotrichum horii (assembly GCA_027406005.1). Classification (NCBI taxonomy): domain Eukaryota; kingdom Fungi; phylum Ascomycota; class Sordariomycetes; order Glomerellales; family Glomerellaceae; genus Colletotrichum; species Colletotrichum horii. Next base: position 209,504 of record JANVYB010000001.1, on the reverse strand, counting down.
GGCCCTCGGAAGCCACTAATCACTACGTGAGCGTCTACGTCGATGCAGCCGTGTCTGCTCTACCCGACTTCGTACGAATCATTTTGCGAAAGACATTGGCTGCCGACATGAACGATGTCATGATGAAAAGTCTCAAGTATGTTGAAGATGTTATCGGTTTCAGGTTTCAGAATAGCTAATGAGGTTTCCCCCACGTCAGTCTCGAGTCTCCGGGTCCGATTATCTCAATAGCGCTCCTCGTTTTCCGCAATTCACGAAAACTCTACCTCCGACACCTTTCTCTCCCTCGTACAGCATACTCCGCCGTTAAGCTGGTTGACGAAGCTGCCAACCCTCAGAGCAAGCTCTACAATTTCCAACGAAAGGTTTTGCAGCCATGGTACATAAAACCTACCTTTTGGTCCACGTGGGGACCTGCCGCATTGCTGTTGCGGTCACTGGGTGCCAAAGCACCTGGCTCCCAGGGGGATAGATACTACCCTCAAGGATATGATCTAATGACGATTGGACCGGAACCGCAGAAAGGAAAGGGGATTGAGGAAATGACTTCAGACATCGAGATTATCAAGGGCAGAGGAGTTGCGACTTGCCCATTCTCTCATGCAAAGGCAGGATGCGCCTAGGTGGAGGTTGACAAAGTCGGCACTGAGAACTTCTCTCTGTGCGATGTGCGGTCTTTGCATCCACGCCTTGGTTATTATGTTTTTATTGTGCTTTTCAACGGGTTGCGAATTTGAATATGGGTTTGGGGGCGCAGATGGTTGCACAGGCCCGTGATTTGTACACGTATTTGCCAAGTCAGATAGGTCAGGTGTTCCCGCCACAATCATTAAGGATCCATGGACCTGGAACCTCGCGAAAGCCGAAGCACGAACCGGTGTTCCGTCAAATGCCGGGAGATCCACACCGAGGTCGCCCCTCTTAGCCCGAGTTGCAGGATTCAGATCGGAGAAAATCCCACGCTATGATTTTAGCTAGCAAAACCCTGCACAGTTCGCATTGACCCCTGGTGAGGTGCATTTAAGGGTCTAAAGACGCGAACTGCCACGGGAACTGCAAGCGCGTCTTCGAACCACGGATATCTTTCATCTAATCTCTGGCTTCTGGGGAGAGATTGAGCATATTCATCAGTTGGTCATCGATTCAACCAGTAATTCAATGAAAGCCCACAGCAAGTCAGGTACAGCCTGGAACCAAGACCTGCCTGCCGGCTTGTCCCTCCAATGACGACGTTTCGTGCACGTAATAGGTCTCCGCTTGGTCCGCCTGGACGTAAAAGTTTTGATGGGCGACGCCTTTCGTTGACAGTGGCTAGCGGCGGTTTTTGCTCGGCTTTGCAGAGTGGAAAATTCTTGCATCCATCTGAATCTCAAATGGAGCCGCAGCGGCTCCATTCTTTACCTAAAAGCTCCTCGCTTGTGTTTCTGAATGCAGTAAAGTGCCAAGAAGAACCGCCGAGCGGGCCTTCTAGCGCGGCTCAAACATGCCATGGAAAGCTTCTTTTACGACATCAAAACATGGTGATGGCGCCCTCCGCAACACGCCCCCAGGTAACCGCGAGATTCAGGCCGAAGAACGACCATTCAGCGCATTCGCAATTCATTCTTTACGGGGTATTTCTTGTATAATGACACAAAACAATTAGATCTTTTTACTCCAAGATGCATTCCCCGTGTTGTAGGGGTTATCTCTTATCTCTGGGCGCCCATGGGGCGAGATCGTTCTGTGGAGGAAGACCCGACTGTTACCGGCCATGCGACTGACGACAACCTCTCCGGCCAAGGATTCCGCCGGTCGGTCGTCGCCCATGTGGATCCCAAAATCTTGACTCGCGCCTCTTGATCATCGTTTAAAAGACAGCAAACGTCAGACCGTTCGCGTCGAGTTGACCGCCCGGGTTCTCGCTCCTCCAGCGGTCTTACCCTCTCTTCTTTCCTCCTCTCTTGACGTCTCTATTGAGTCCAGCCTTTGCCAAACTTTCCAAAGTGTCGGCAGTGACTGCAACGGCTCAACTTCTCCCGCAATGACGGACGCTATTACCACCGCGACCGCTACCGGTCCCAACAGCAAGGACACCAAGAACGACAAGGTCGATGCCGAGCAAGTTCAGCCGCGCAACCCTTGGCCCGAGATGAACGACCAGACCATGCTCGGCGAAACCAGCGATGAGCTGAACAACGACCGCCTCAAGAAGATTGCCGCCGGGGGCAGCGCTCACTTCCACCGTCTGGGCTGGAAGCGCCTGGCCATCGTCACCATCGTTGAGGCTGTTGCCCTCGGTGCCCTTAGTCTGCCTTCGGCTTACCATACTCTCGGAATGTTCCCGGGTGTTTTCCTCACCATCACCCTTGGCATGATCTCGATTTTCACCAGTTACCTCGTCGGCCAGGTCAAACTGGCCCATCCGTATATCGCCAACTACGCCGATGCTGGAAGACTTCTTTTCGGCCGCTTCGGACGTATTGGATACGAGCTTTTTGGTGCTGCTCTGGTCCTTGAGCTTGTCATGGTCGTTGGTTCTCACGCTTTGACTGGAAGTATCGCGTTGGTTGATATCAACGGTGGCCATGTCTGCTCCATCGTCTTCTCCGCAGTTTCGGCTATCATCCTTCTCATTCTCGCCATCCCCCCGTCCTTCACTGAGGTCGCCATCCTGGGATATATCGACTTCGTATCCATCTTGGCGGCTATTGGCATTACCGTCATCGCTACTGGTATTCAGGCCAGCAACTCCGCAGGCGGTCTTTCTGGTGTCGAGTGGTCTGCCTGGCCCAAGGAGGGGATTTCCTTCTCCGAGGCCTTCGTCGCAGTGAGCAACATCATCTTTGCTTTCAGTTTCGCGATCGGCCAATTTTCCTTCATGGACGAGATGCATACGCCGACCGACTACATGAAGTCCATCTGGGCGTCTGGATTCATTCAGATCGGTATTTATACTTTAACCGGCGCTCTATGCTACGCTTTTATCGGACCTTCCGTGCAATCCCCGGCGCTACTCTCTGCTGGACCCCTTATTTCCAAGATTGCTTTCGGTGTCGCCATCCCGGTCATCTTCATCTCCGGCTCGATCAACTCGACTGTTGCCCTCCGATACCTTCACGGCCGTATGTACAAGAACTCTCACTTGCGCTACATCAACACCCCCATGGGCTGGGCTAGCTGGATTATCCTTGTGGTCATCTTCACCATCATCGCTTGGGTGATTGCCGAGGCTATTCCCATCTTTTCCGACCTGCTCTCTCTGGCTTCTGCCCTCTTCGTCTCCGGGTTCTCATTCTATATCCCGGCTATCATGTGGTTCGCACTGCTCTGCAAGGGCAAGTGGTACTCCCGTGAGAACATTCTCATCAGCGCTGGAAGCATTCTCGCTTTCATCATCGGTGCTGTCACCCTGGTTGCTGGCACCTACTCGACCATCGTGGATATCGTAAGTCAACGCGAAGTTTCAAATTACAAAAAAGCATGCTAACGATATATAGATTGATGAGACGACGACTGGCTCTGCTCATAAGCCTTTTGCCTGCAGATCTTCTTAAGTTGTGAGGATTGTAGTTGTACATAATTATTAGAAGTCTCACGGGACTTCAAAGACCTAAGATACCCTTGGCTAAAGCCATGATGATTACGAACTCTCCACAGGCCTGGCCTTCATATACTGTGAACATGCATGCAATTGGGCGAGTTTTCACGATACTCAGTAATTTAATGTCCAAATGAAGGCAATATTCTCTGAATTGAAGATTGCCTCGAATACATGCTTTGCTGGCTTTAGAATGGAACTGAAGGTTACGGGAATTGGTGCCGTACTGTAAGCTCCTTACGATTTCTGGTTGCTCAAAGGCTAGACCCATACCTTAATGGTATCTTTATCTACTTCTGCTATGAGCATAATGCGGATGGCGATGGTGAGATCGAGAATGACCGACTGCAGGATCACTGATCTAGCCACACTCAAGAGAATTCTTAATAAATCCAAAATTAATATAGAAATGATACATAAGAAGCTCTAGTGTGCATAATGAGTTGTCTCACAGCCCCCCCAAGTCCTCTGTACTGAAGCAAAACCCCACCTCTACATCTCTATGACCGTCCGTGACAGGTCACCTCCAACGACTCGTAATCCTGGCGCATTCTTGGAGAATGCAGAAGGTACAATGCGGAAATGTCTCATATGTTGCACAAGAAAGAGGAAACATCATCGTTCATGGTGCTGAATGAAGGGTGGCTACGAATGTCGTCAACCTTGCCAGTGGTGGCAATCTGGCCGCCACCGGTGCGGCATCCGGTGTCACTTTCATGTGTTAGTCGTGGGTATGTCCAGCTGCCTGCCGATACTTACTTGTAGAAAATGCAGTTGTAACCATGAGCATCCAGCGAGCTGACCTTATCGTTCAGTCTTCCGATAGGAGAAACTGGAAGATGTTAGTTGGTAGCTCTCTTGAAGCGTAGATGTAATACAAACCACAGAAGCCAAAGTTGAAATTGACCGTGTCGCAGTCAGCCATGCCTTTGTCACTACAAAGAGTGACACTCTGGTTGATCTGTCTCTCCTTGACCTCCTTTGTCGAAGTCTCGACGGGAGCTGCGAATACAGCGGAGGAGGCAAGAAGAACAGCGACGATGGTGTTAGAGAACATTTTGGCGGTTTCTTTTCGAATTTCAAGTAGCAGCAGACGCGAAGTTCTTAGAAAGATGTGATGTAATGGTTGGAGGAGCTGAGTAAGCTAAAGATTGTTATGATAGTACAAGTGTGATGATGATGAGAACAAAACGAAGACTTTCCATCGTCGTGGAAGCCCGTCTTTTATAGATTTGAGCGCCAAATACACAAGTGCATAGTCGCATAGACGCTTCAAAGAATTTCTTCAATCGCCATGTCATTCGCTTTCGCGAAGGCGCAGTCCATCTTGATCGTCCGCAATACGAGGCCTCACAGGTCTGGCCTCATTGTTCTTTTGCCTGATTATTGATCACCATGATTACAAGATACCAAACGAAGCTGAAGTTGTCATCACGAGTCACGACGAAAGACATGGTAAGTAGTTGAGGCTAGGCATTGACGGCTTGGCGGTTATACATCAGCCTCCCAATATGGCAAGTCTTCAGACAATCTAGACCTATCTGGCGATACTAATTGAGCTGACATAAGGGTGTTCGTCACTACATGTCAGCCCAATTAGGATTTAGGTCAAGAGTAAACTTCGCAGGGGACGGAGGCATCGTGACTCGCTCTCATACACTAAACCACATGCAGCGCAGCACCCCGACCAAGCCTAACCAAACAATCAATCAATCAACCAATCAAATTAGAGGCTTTTTTCTATTCAAACAGCCAAGCCCACGGCGCCAAAAGCTTGATAGACTTGATCAAGCCGAGGGCGAGCCGGATTAATAGTTCGTCCGGTCCCGTAGCCAATCAGAAGGCCCGTATAGGTCCGGGTGGGCTCCGGGCTTTAGGGGGCCTTAGGGGCCCGGGCCGGCCGGCTCTATGGGGCCCGGAAAGCTAGGGGCTCAGGTAAGTGGGGCTATGTGGGGCAAAAAGTCGCGCCTGCGGCGCGTTTCGAACCCAGATCCTCCAAAAATAAAAACACACTATAGACCACTATACCACTTGGATGAGTGGGGTCACATGACTAAAACATCCAAATCAAATCAAATATATCAAATCAGACAAGCTTTAGCCGAAAAATTAGTCAAACAGACAAGCCTGACCCCCAGGCTTGACTTGTTTGATTGGTATGCAGCGCTGACCACATGAACGTTGATCGCCATAAATTGATCCCGGTTGGGCTGTGCTCCGGGCGGGTTAAATATCTCCGGCTTTCTCGGGATGGCTGTCGATCTGTGCCCCACGGCCGCAAATTGGCTTTTCGTTCTCGGATCCATCCCGTTTGATACTGCCTCGGGCTCTGGAACCCGGAATATTGTATTCGAACGTCGTCAAGGTAGAGCAGGCCAAGTGCCAAGGTATTTGCCAAGTTCACAGCACGAGGCGCACTTCAAGCTAGTCGTAAATGATGAACACGTTTTTTGATCGCGGTACAGCTCGGTTTCGCAACATACGCAGATTCTTGCTCGAACTGGTTTTGCAAAGAAACTGTAATGGAGAAAACAATTTCGAAGAGGTCGTCAAAGACGGGGAACAGACGGAAAGGTTCAGTCTTGGACCAGTAGACCGATAGATCAGGTGTTGGAGATGCTCAAGACATCTACCACTTGAGTTCCATAAATATCACAGCTCGTTTCCGTCAAGTGTGCTCTCTTTTTTCATCCAGCTCATCATCAAAACATATTTCATCAGCTCTTTTAGCCTCTTGTGTCTTTCTCAAGCTCTCAAATACCTACAAAGTCACCGTTCAGAATCTTGACTTAGACCAAACAATAATTTCATCAATATGAAGTTCACCACCATCACCGCCGTGCTTCTCAGCAGTCTCCTGTCCATTACGGCAGCTCTTGACCCTGCTGTCAACAGCAACAGCTTCCATGGACGCAGAGTCCAGGAAATTGAAGATCGACAAGTTGCCGGAGCAATGGAAACTCAGAACTTGATTGAAGCCGAAAGCATTCTCGACTCGGCACGCTCCGCGGCAGTAGGCAAAATTCGTGGACGCCGACTCCGTGAGGCTCAGGAGCGCCAATGTTCCAAGCAGCCTGCCACTGAGTGTAACAAGTGCATGGACGCACTTGTGCAGACCGCCATCTTTGAGGTCATGGGCTGTGGAGTTGCCGCTCTTGGCGTGGGCGCTCTCAGCGGAGGCGCTGCGTCTGCACTTGCTGCAATGGGTTTTCTTGCTTGCGACGGAACCGTCTACGGCAGCTATGAGAAGGGGCTGGTCGAATGCAGAGCCTTTTAAGAGGGGCTTGATCAGTCTGCCATGAGGCACGCGCGACTCGTGTGTCTCTTCATACAGGCGTATGCTTCTCGAGGCGCCATCTGAGCTTTGAGGGAGGATCTCACCAATGCGATGAAAACACGGATACTCCTTCCCGAATACCACCATTCAATGTCATATTCTGCTTCTCTTCTAATATAACTTAATGTCACCGTTTTTCACAACATAAAGACCGCACAAGTGTTTCCAGATTACGAAGATGCGGCAAAACGTAAATTTGCCGGTGAGCAGCTGTCTCGGCAAAGAGGCAGGTTCGCCGTTTCTATCGTCGAAGCGTTTGAGTCACGAGGTAACATAGGTCACTGCTGTCGGCGCCGACATCAAGAACCGAGAGATTCTATCTAAGATTTGCTGATCTTGATGCAACATGCGAAAGAATTGATAATGATTTATTCAAGAGACCATGTTGCTCGGCTACGGTAAGTTCCATTGTTTACAGCTTGAGAGGATCGTCCGGCCTGGCGATATTTTGCCGTCTCAATATGCTTCAAGTGACTGCCTCGGCACTTTATTAGGTCTCCGTCCGATTGTCTCATCTCGGAACTTTGAGCAGTGAGTTCTCTACACAAGTTCCTTGATGCCTAACGCTGATGCATAGTTACATGTCTACATGGTAAATAATATGGATTTCTCTGAGAGTCTTCAGGGGCTGTGTGTCAGAAAGGCTGCCAAGAAACCGAACAACCGGCGAAGGACTTGGACCACGACGTTTCCTGAGGTTATAAGTACAAGGAGTAATTTCCATAGTTCCTGCAGTAGAAAATCATATGTGATATCCCCTTGTCATTTTAGCCTTTCGGATCATCATCACAGCCTCTTTTGCTCGTTATGACTATCACTCACTCCCACCATCTCAACAATCGCCGCCTCATCAAGTCAACAGCATCAGCCGCTTCTGTTTGTGTCCAAAACCTCGGCAGCTGGAAGGCGGCAGTTAACGAGATTCAATCTTGGCCAGAATACACATGTCAGCCGCTACGAGCTTTGCCTAACGCTGCCAACAGTTTGGGAGTTGGCAACATCTTTGTCAAAGATGAGAGTAGGCGATTCGGTGAATCTCTAGGCTCTTTCAAAGCCTTGGGTGCACCATACGCTGTTTTTTCCATCCTTGCAGACGAAGTTTTTCGCCAGACTGGAGTTAGGCCATCGTCCAAGGAGTTGCGCAGCGGCAAATATTGCGCAGGCACTCGGAACGTGACTGTATGTGTCGCGACGGATGGCAACCAGGGCCGAGGACTCGCATACGGTGCCAAGATATTTGGCTGTCGATGCGTGGATTACATCCACAGTCATGTGAGCCCAGGCCGTGCCAACGCGATGACGGATCTTGGAGCGTTGGTCATTCGAGTTGATGGAGAGTACGAGGAATCAGTTCGTCGGGCGAGGGAGGATGCCCACATGAACGGCTGGCACTTCGTCAGCAGCACCTCATGGTCAGACTTCGGTGAAATCATTCCAAAGACTGTCATGAACGCCTACATGGTCGTGGTCGAGGAGACGATCCAGACGTTGCCCTGTGTAGGCGATATTACCCATGTCTTTGTTTGCGGTGGCGTGGGTAGCATTGCGGCAGCGATCTTCATGGGCCTTTACAAGCACTTTCACGAGCTTCAAGACCTGGGTTATCCTGTCCAGATTCCACGTTTTGTCGTTATCGAGCCAAACCAAGCAGACTGTTTATTGCAAAGCGCCAAGGCGGGAGAAATGCGCCAGTCCTGTGGCACCCTGCGAACTCTCATGGCTGGCTTGGCTTGCCGAAACCCGTCTCCGGCCGCATGGAAAGTTCTTGAGTGGCTTGCTAGCGACTTTGTTTCAGTCTCTGACTCAATTGCGGTTGATGGGATGAGATATCTGGCGGAGGGATGCGAAGGAGATGTCCCTGTGGTCTGTGGAGAATCGTCAGCTGCTAGCATGGGGCTTCTTCTGAAATCCGCTTCTAACAAGGCTTTGCGCAAAGCCCTTGGTCTGGATCAGCAAAGTCAGTGTCTTTTGTTCGGTCTTGAAGGTGCGACAGACCCCAAGATATATGAGGAGTTGGTTGGACGCACGCCTCATACTGTTTTCAAGGTGCAGAATAAGTTCTTGGCGACCCAAACGGAAGGCTGACTGAGTATCCTCGTTCTCGTCATTATTTTACTACAACGTAGAGTCAAGGTTTTCAATTCTCTGTCGCAAAAATTTATCTCTTGTCAATTTGTTTGGGATCCACTGGCAGACTAGGACGTACCGAGCACTTTAGTCCAATACCTTACATGTGCATCGGTAGTTTTCGGTGATGTGTCGCTGTTCCCAGTTCTGTGAGATGATTCTTCCGGAAGTCAGTGTAAGCTCTCGCATTTTCATTGGGATTTCATAACATACCACGGAAAATTCTCGATGTAGATGTTGTGTTGTTACGCTGGAGACGTTCCAGTGGTTGTTTACATGATGGGAAGAGTGATATTCCGCCGCCTTAGGATTAGTACGTCTATTTTTAGATCTTCATCGTGCCGAGGCAACTGCTCCTGGAGGCCTGTCCCTTCTTGATTGAAGAGACGAGTTAGTCGCTCGCGTCAGAAATCTGCGATCGATGGAGCTAGAACTTGTTGTTGTAAACTAACTATAACGTACGTATGGCATCTGTGTGAATAAAACGGCTTGATTCTTTCTAAATCAGTATCTGATGCGAGGGGTCTTTTAAGGAATAGAGACTGACGCGCTGGAATATTGTTAGCCTGGATAAGTGGGTTGGAAGTAGGTCACCTCGCACCTTCCTCTAGGCGTGAAGCTGCCTTAGATACTTAAGGTTATTATGATATACTTCCTCAGGCTTAAAAGAGCCTATAAACCTTAATCTTATGTAACTATTATTTTATATTTTTATATATATATTTTAGATCTATAAATAGATATAAAGAGAGGTAATTAATAAAAGAAACTGATAAAAGAGATAATTTTACAGCTTTATTATTAAATTGCATAAAAGAAGTAGGTTTTTCTCTTTATATACCTTCTATTATAGTTAATATTATAGGTGCTAAAGCAGTAACTAATACTACCTCTTTGCTTAGCAGAAATAGAGGCTTCTTATTAGCTTAAGATAAACAGCTGAAGCAGCTGTTAAGGTAGTAGTATAGCAGTAATAATAATATCTTATATGCTATCTCTGCTTCTCAATTTTTCTTCTTTATCATTATTACTATAACTATATATATTACCTACCTTACTTCTATATATATATATATATATATATTTATGCTGTAATTATAATATCTTCTATTTACTTATAATTCTGTTTTTAATACTAACTGTATTATTTAGATAGCTTCTAAGAAGAATAAAGCTAACTATGCAGCTAGTATAACTAAGGTGAGAGCTGCTCTTGCTACTAAGAAGCATAAGGAGAGAGAGAGGCAGGAAGAGGAAGGCAGCAGCACTCCTCTAGCACCTGCCCTAGAGCCTGAAGGCCTTAAGCTTAAAAGTAAGTTATTTTATCTTCTGTTTTTATTACTTTTAAGTTTTCTTCTTATTATAAAGTGTTATAAAGTTTTTATTTCACTCTATTGCTTTTATAGTATAGTTATTAACTTAAGTTATTTTGCAGAAGTTAAGACTAATAAGCTTGAAAAAAGCAAAAAGCTTACAGGAGGCAGAAGAGCTGAGGGGGTATGCAATTTACAGTCTGCAACTTTTACTCCTCTATCTATCTGCAAACTGCACTAAAGGTATAAGCAGAATATATCTCTGATTTATATTTCTAGTTAAGTTATTATATTATTTACTGATATTTAAGTAGAAATAGAAGCTCTAAAGGCTGAAGATTAAGAAGAAGAGCAGCTGCTGCTGCTAAGTAATATTATATATCTGCTATACTTATATAGCGCTATCTTAGATATATTGTTTAGTATATATATGCTTAGTTTAAGGCAGGAGGGTAAATATACTTCTTATAAAGAGAAGAGAAAACTATATATCTTTATGCTGGCCTCTGTTTCTAAACTGAAGCTTTGATTTCTTAGCAGTATATAAGAAGATCTTATAGATAATATATATTCTACTATATAACCTTTCGCTTTACTAACTGTTTGCTAACTTATATATTATAGGTTTTTACTTATTAGAGAACTATGCTCTGTAAAGCTTTTAATGCTTATAATAAGGCTTAAAAAAAGGCTAAAGTTGAAAGTAAGAGTAGTAGCAAAGTAGCTGCTGATCTTACAGCTTCTCTTTTTATGCTAGCTATTGCCTTAGAGGTTAAGGTTGCTATAGGGAATATATTAGTCTCTAGTGATTTGCATGCTAGTCTGCCTTTTAAGGCAATCACTACTAGCCCTTAAGCAGTTAGCATTTGCTATGCTATTAATAGCTTTATTAGTAAGCACCTCTCTGAGGAATTACTGCTTATATATTAAATCTTAATAGATAAATATATAACTGCTCTCTTTAGATAGAAATAAAGTATAGTGTTGCTTTGCTGTATGCTTTGCAAAGTGTAGGTGTTTTAAGCTTTCAAGAGGGCTATATACTTTCTAGCTATTAGGCTATTTTTAATTAAAAATACCTAGCTTGCAGGCTTTACTTACTACTTAATTTTTCTTTTTTGCTTTATGCTATTGCTTATAATATATCTTAGAAGTTTAGAAATGCTCTAAACTGTTTAAACTTTATATAAGAAAAGGTTTTTATAAAACTATCAGCTAGCATTTTGTTAGTTAAAAGATATATAACTTAGAATAATTGCTTAGTATATTCTTAGCAAAGCTATATATTCTGAATATCTATATAGCAAAAATAAGTTAAGATATACTTTTTTCTGCTTATTATAAGTTATATTATTTGCTGATTATTGCAATAGATCTTCTATATATCTCTTAGGCTGAGTTTGAGATCTCTAAAGAGCTGCTTAAGAGCTATAGTCTCCTTTATAGTATGCTTTAGGCTTAGAAGCTCTACCTCTATTATTAATATAGTTATTATACTTTAATGCACAGCTTTCTATTAGATTAGGCCTCTAAAGAGAGATATTATAAAACCTTAAGACAACCTTTATATCTCTTTATTATCAGCAAAAGATGCATTGCTTACAATCAGTAATACTTAAGCTATATTACCCCCTAAAATACTAAAGCGAATTATAAGGTATTAAGTATAGTATAGGTATCAGATTACTTAGTTTACAGCTTAATAATACTTTAGAGATAGGTTTATTAGGAATTATAACAGTAAGGCATAAGCAAATATAACATCTAGTTATATTATAATTGCAGTATAGAGGATTAATTTAATCTTTTCTTAATATAAGAGGACTTACTATAGGTTTGCTTCTCTATCAAACTTCTCAAGCAAAGTGAGCAGAAGAAGTGTAGTTAGTATTCTGAAGTTAATAAGATTAAACTTCTTTGCAATTTGTTTAATATACTAATTATATAAAAGATAGATGCTTTATATTATTTAATTGCAAGTAATTCTAATTTCTAGATACTATTCAGCTAGTCTTTAGTCTTTTAACTTATATTTCGCTTTAATTCTTTCTATAACCTTATCAGCTTCTTTTGCATAGTCTTTATAATATAAGATAAGGATATTATCAATATAGAAGAGTATAAAGACTTTCTTATTATAAGACTAAAAGAGATATAAATCTTTGCTTATTAGGTATAATTTGAGATAAAGAAGGAAGCTTAAGAACTCTTTATACTAAAGTAGAGATATGTTGCAAAGTCTATATAGGACGTATTAAAGTTTAACAACCTTCTTAGATTTCTTAAAGCTATTTAGTAAGTAATAAGTGATAGGGGGGTTATTTAGTCTATATATAGCGTTTAAGAATGTATTAATAATGTTGAATTAGTGAATTTTGAAGTTGAATTATATTGCAAAAGCTATTATAACTTTAAAAGTTTTTAAAGTAAGGGTTGCAGCATATATCTGTTCTAAAGGATGCTTTTTTTAAAGGTTGCCTTAGATATAAATTCTAGCCTTACAGCAGTTAAAATATCTATATTAATTTAGTTTATATATAAACACCTACTTAAGGGGTATTAGCTTATTCTTAGCCTTTACGTTATCTATAACTTCTCAAACTCCTATTTCCTTAAGTTTATTAATTTCAATATTACATACTTTAATAAAGTATAAACAGAGCAGTTCTAATATTTATTAAATATCTCTCTAGGTTTTAAGTAACTTAATAAGCTAGTTAATATAGATTTTTCTGCTTAATACTATAGAAATATATTTAAGCTTCACTTAGTAAACAGAAATAAAAATAAAGTAATAGAGCAAATAGTAACTTTAGTTTACCTCTTTAATTGCTTTCTACTATTTTAATATATATATTTTAAAGAAGGTATCTTAGTTTCATTCTATATATAAGAATGCAAAGTGTGTTCTAAAGTAAAGTGATCGCTTTAGCTTTGCAATTTCAGGTTAGCCTAAGTTAGCGCAGTTATACACCTACTCTAACTCCTCTTCTGCAACACTCTCTTCTCTAGTTCCTAAGTATAGCTATACTAGCTGAGTAGAAGAGTTGCTTTATAAGAGTAGTTATATATTATTATCCTCTATATTCAGATTTTATAGAAGAGGGATATCAGTTTGAATATAGATTTTATTTAAAATTATATCTTCAGCAGAGGTTATATCCCTACTAGCATCTTAAGTCTCTTCTATTGCTTTATCTTTATAGATAAAGGTTAATAATAGCATAGAATTTATTATTCTATATATATTAACAGGGTTTATATTCAACTTAAGGGTTAGCAACTATCTTCTTCACTTATTATTAACTAGTTGAGGTTTTCTTAATGAGAAAAGGTGTAGTAATAGTGCTTTATTATCTATTATTAATATAATCTCAGCTTCATTTTATACTCTTAAGAGCTGTAGCTTAAAGAGCGCTAGAGATGCTAGTTCTTATATCTTATTAGCAATTATACAGGCTTCTTTGCCTTAGATTGCTGACTTTATATTATCTTTTAAGTAGAATATCTTCTTATTAAATGTTATATTTTGCATAATAATAACTTCTTAAAGCAAAGGTATTTAAACTCTATAAAGGTTATATAAGTTTGCTATATACCTTACTAGATATCTAATATGCCTTTGCATTATAACTTTAAAGTTATATCTCTTTTTGTTTGCTTTATATTCTTTCTTAAGGAGGTATATTCTGCAGCTATATATATAAACCTCTCCCTATTGCAGGCAAAAATTAACTAAGAGGTTTATTTTATAAGTAGGTTTATAGCACTTAATATAGTCTCTCAATTAGTCTTCTTTAACTTAGATTAGCAAGAGCTAACTGTAATATTAATAAAAGCTTATATTATAGAAGAATGCTGTAGCCTGCACTGCCTCAACCTATAGTGTAAGTAGAAGACCTGCTGCTTTAATCATCATAATAGCCTTTATAATCAGTTTCTAACCTGCTTACTCTACGCCTCTGTTTAGCTCTTTAGTATATAAAGGTATTTATTTGATTTTAATCTCTATATCTAATATTTAGATCTAGAATTCTAACATCTTATTTATTATAATTATAGCATACTTACTGTTTTATCTAATTTTGCATAATATAAAGCTATATTATCTCTATACTTAGCATTTAAATATTTGAATAGTAATAAAAACTAACTGTTAAGTCTTATCTATGCATAGGAATATAAAGAGTTAACTTATATATTTATCTTTAATAATAAAAAGCTATTTATTTATATTAAAACTTATTAAGTAGTTAAATAGGTCTTATAAGATTCTATAGAAGGGTTATATAGCTCTTCGTTCTAAAGTATATTGCAATATTACTTGCTTTGCATATATAGTTATATAATATTAGCATTTGAGGTGTGATATTTCTTAAATTTTTACCTCTTAAGCGTTAAGAATTAGTTTCTCAAGTGCTCTAGGTCTTAAATAGCTAGAGCAAAAGTGTTATATTTCTATAGTATCAATATAAGTTTATATAAGCTCTTAAGAGCATTACTTTATGCAAGTTATTATAAGAGCAAGTAGATTTATAATTGAAGTGTTACTAGAAAGAATATATCTAAGATATAGATATAAAAGATGAAGTTAGTATTTTATAAAGGTAATATTATCTTTTTTCAAAAGCTTCTTTACTTTTATATTATCCTTATAGTCTCCTATATAAAGAGTAGTATTATAACTTAAATATCAGATGCCTATCTTTTACAGTAAGTATTTTAAGATAATATTAATATAGAAGTTATTTATAAATGCAATATTATAAAGCATTAAATCTTAAAGTTTATTTGCTTTATTTAGTATATTATAAAGAATCCTTATGCTTTTTGCTATAATAAGATATAAGGTTGCATCTACTTTAACTTACCTCTTCACTTTATAGATAACTAAGCCTTTTTTAAGGAGAGAGATATTATTTACTAAGTAGAAAGTGCTGCAGTTATCTAATACTATACTACTAAAAAGAACTTCTAGGCTTTAAATATAAGTTATATAGACCTTATTAGGTTTAGGTTTTAATATAAAGGCTTCTGCTTCCTCAGTTGCAATTATAGCAATAATATCTTTAGTAATAATATAGGCTACTATATTAGCTGGGAGGTTTATCTTAGAAGTAGAAGCGCTAGGTAACCTCTTTATTCTACTTAAGTTATTTTTAGGCAGTTCCTTCTTATTCTAATTCTTACTGTTACTAGGCCTAAGAGAGCTAAAGTTCCTTGCAGTAAGCTACTTTTAGTAGGCTATTTTAGCGTAAAGCTTAAAGTACTCTAGCCTATTAATTTTAGTATAAACCTATATAGCTTCTTCAGAGCTTATATAAGACCTTTTGCCTATAAGAGCAAACTTAAGGCAATTATATATAGATAAAGTCTACTTATAGCTTTTTCTATATGCATAATATACTGCTAATTTACTTTATAAGAGCTTTTCTGAAGTAGAGTTGCTAGAAATTACATTATCAGAATGTTCTGCTAGTATTATAAAGACTCTATTAGAGCAACCTCTTAATTAGGTTTCTATTATATCTTTATAGAGAAGGTCTTTAAATATATTAATATACTAACTTATGCTTTAGATCTTAGTGCTAAAGTGTTCTTACTTAATAATATTAATAAGCTTTAAATTAGCCTAAGATAGAGTGAAGTAGCATTAGATCGCTTAGAGAAAGGTTTTTAATATAAAGGTTTTCTATACTTCCAGCAGCTTATACTGAGAGGCCTTAAGAAGTATGCTTTAGAAATCTCTAATCTAAGTGTTAAGATTAACAATAGAAACTACTTAATTTAAAACTGCAGCATATTCTTTATAAATTATAATAAGGTTGCTTAAGTTGCTTAGAGTATAGCATTACTTTAGAATATAGATTAAGATATAAAGAGTGCAGTTTCCTTTCTCTAAGAGCTCTATTTAAATAGAAGTGAAAATCTCTTCTGAAATAGTATCTTTAACCTACTTATTTAAGGCTTTATATGCTTATTCCTTATATATATGCTTTGCTTTATAAGTAGCATATATAGTAAAGTGTGAGGTATAAAGCTTAAGGATACCTATAGATCTTTTAATGAGAAGGGTAGATGCAACTAATATTAGTAGTAGTAGGTTATTAGTAGCTTTTTTAAATTCCTCTTCTTTAAGATCTCTATCTTTAGTTATATCGCCTTTAGCAGGCGCTTCCTATATATTTAAAACAGTAAAAGCATATAAAGCAATAACCTTATTATAGGCTTCTTGCTCTGCTTTATAGCATTTATATTGCTTCTCATTTTCTTTTTGAATCTAGTTATTAAGCAAAAATATACTTTTAATTTTGCTTAGATCAAATAAGGTGTTAGAAGTATTATCTAAGTTAATATATTTCTAGACGTTTTTAGCTTTTACTTCTATTTAAAAAGTGATATATCAGACTGAGAAGTTGCAATAAAAAGTAAGCTTATAAGAAATACTAAGATTAATAGTTGCTATTATATTAGAAGTATATTATAAGTTAAAAATAAATATAGAAATAAAGCTTAAAAGTTAAAATAGAATATAATAGATATAAAATAGATTAAATAAAGTTATAATTTATTTTATAGATAGTAGTTTAGAAATATAATATAAGCTAAGCTTATAACTATTATAAACTAACTATAACATATATATAGCATCTATATAAATAAAACAGCTTAATTCTTTCTAAATCAGTATCTAACGCAAGAGGTCTTTTAAGGAACAGAGACTGATGCGCTGGAATATTGTCAGCCTGGATAAGTAGGTTGGAAGTAGGTCACCTCGCACCTTCCTCTGGGCGCGAGGCTGCCTCGGATACTTGAGGTTATCACGACACTTGTCAAAATATAGCGAGCAAAGGAAATTGTCTCCTGAAGCCTCACATCGCTTGTCAGTTGGTGATTGCGAACAATCGATGATCCATAGCACTCGGGTTGCCCCACATTCGCATACCGTCGGGGCTCTAGCGCTCAAGCGCCCAACCTCGGCTGTTCGTTGTTTGTCTTACCCCCTTACGGCCAACTCACCGAAGTCACACTGAGGCTCCCCGCCAAACAAGAACGATTACTGATCACCAGATACGATACATTAACCAGCCTGTGGGCTCGTCCGATAAGCTACACTCTAAATTCGGTGAAGGGTGCCATCATTGAAACCATCACTTCAAGTCCCCATCGCGTCAACGAACCTAACCCCACCATGGCCACTTTGCAAGAGCAAGTCGCCGCAGAAGACCTCGGTTCTGACAGGTTCGCCAGCCTCATTAACCCTGGACGCATGGGAAATGCGCAGAACATCGCCTACGGAGGGTGCACCATCGGGTTCGGCATCTCATCAGCTTGCCACACAGTTGAACCCAAGTACCTTCTCTATTCAGCCACCGGCAACTATCTTGGTCCAGCCCTGACGGATCGGAAGCTGAAAGGTACTGTTCGCAGAGTCCGCGACACCAGAACCTTCGCAACAAGACTCATTGAGATCAGCCAGGACCAAGATAATGGAGAGTCGCGACTGTGCATGATCATGCTGGCGGATTTTCAGGTGAAAGAGCAGGCTTCACTATTGTTGTACTCAGCACCTCCATCAAGGTCATATTCTCCGCCAGAAAAGGGTCTTCTCCCGACTGAGGCAGTGGAAAAGTTGGTCAAGGAGGGCGTTGTATCGGAGAAGCTGGGCAAGCTGTACCTCGTTACTTTCGGTCTGAACGCCCGCTTCCTCGAAAGTCGCATGACGCCCGAGGGCGTTGCCCCCAACAATCTCCACGGAGTGGCCAAGAAAGCCAAAACACCCCAAGATGACCTTCCTCTGACTTCAAAGACCACAGCCGATTGGCTTCGGTCTCGGCATCCGATGGAGCGACTTCAAGACCGATTTGCCGGCCTAGGCTTCGTCCTAGACGGGGCGCTGTCTTTCATCCCTCTCACACACAACCACATGTTCCTCGACGACGCTGCAGCGTGCTCTAGTCTTGACTTCGCGCTCAGATTCTTCACCGGCGAGATAGATTTGGACAAGTGGCATCTCAGGGAATTGAAAACCATCACGGGACGCGACGGGAGAACCTACACCGAAGCCAGACTTTGGGATGAAGATGGGAACATGGTCGCAAATATGACCCAGCAGTCTATCATGAGGCCTTTGAAGAAGCCAGCCAAGGCCTCTCTTTAGAGAGTTTTGTTTTAGTTGCCAGTGCTAGACCTGGGTATATGCGGAATGGGTTATTGGACAACAGCGAGCCTAACAAAGTTATGTGTATTGGCCTGTTTTAGAGAGGGACATAGACCTCTAGACGACCACATCTCGCCAGGGTCTGTATGCTTTTATAGATATACATCTCCTAAGCAGAACCTGAATCATTATCTCTTCGCTTGGAAGACCCTTGCTCATACTTGGACCCCCACCCATCTTGGGAAGGTCAGGTTTGAACCAGATAATGCTTTCAGTTCATGTTTGTACCCTTACTCCTGAAAGTTTTACACTGCATCGGATGCTTCCGAAAAAAATATTCGGTCTACTCTCTGCACCTTTGACACTCATATGTGATAAGTAGACTCTTGTGCCGTTGTTCCGTGTTCCCGCCAAGTGACAGGTTTAATCGAGTCAACCAAATGACGTGGATTAGATGGGGATCGCATGAGGTGTGTGCTCTTGATCCAGTCAGTCGAGATGGCATATCTTACATGTTAGTGATTTCCTTATTTCCTTCCCTCTTCTTGGTTGAAACTTAACATGTAAGCAGACATAATATTCGCGGTATGTCTGTGCCGATTGGACGTCGCTAGTAGGATTCCTTGCGAATTGCAGTACAAATCTCAGCTGCTAGCCTCCATGTCGAGCGGCCGGGAGCATCCAGACTACCATCGTACGACGTTTCGTTCAATAGGTCGACAGGTTCATCTGCATCCGGCATGAATTCGCATGCGTTTCTCGTGTTGGCATCGGCGGCAGCCGGCCAAGATGGCACGCAACATATGCAAGCACGTCGGAGCTGTACCGAAAGTGTTGCCGTCCATCCGAGTAAACATGAAGGATTAGAACATGATAGAATGAGGCTACAGCAGTGTTAAGTCTCACTTTTACATAAAGGCCTCCCGAGACTCAATGACTCGAGCTTCTTTGTCAAAACCACGACCATCGGTAAGAACCGACGTAGCCTGCGGGGCATCATGTCATCGGCGCTGCCCCGAAAGCCCAACCTGGGGACTAAAATTACATGCGGGGTAGTCTGAGTCCGTGAATCCGGGGAAATTGGGGTACGAGGGTTTGGCAAGTAAATGACACGCCGTATTATAATAGCCTCCTCCGGGTTGGTTGAATTGGTGTGACCATTTCGAGCGTTCAGGATATTTGCTATCCAGTTGCCAACCGTTACGTTACAATGGACGCTCTCAAAAAGTCATCCCTCGCAAAATATGTTCATGGCGTAAAATCGTTACCTGCCGGAATCTTTAACTGGCATCTCTTTGTCACTGTCGCTGCATTTGCGCTAGGGGGTTGCCCGAAAGGTTGTATTCCACCACCATCTTGTTTCAAGCTTTGAAGTCTTTTACTAACTAAACATCTTCTTAATAGGATGGGATGAAGGAGCTGCTGCTTCGATCACCGAGCTCGAATCGTTCAAGCACGCTTATCACCTTGAAGGCTCGAATAGCAAAACAACAATTTCTAACCTCGTCTCGTTCGTCAACATCGGCGCAGGCGTCGGAGCATTCCTGTCCTTCTTCCTCAACGATAAGATCGGACGTCTTTGGTCGATGCGCCTTTATCAGACAATTTATGCTGCCGGATCGTTGATATCCTGCTTCTCTTATGGAAACCATGGCGTCCTTTACGTTGGACGCATCGTTGCCGGACTGGGAGTTGGTGCTTGCACGGTCGTTGGGCCAATGTCCATCGCTGAAATGGCCCCAAAGAGCATCCGAGGTCTAATGACATTATGGTTCAATGTCTGCATGTTGGGAGGCCAGGCACTGGGCATATTCACAGTGTTCGGCTGCAGCACCAACATTTCATCTGAGCACAGCCTTCAGTACCAGATTCCCTGGTTCGTTCAGACCTTCGTCCCTGCAATCGCTGTAGGATTGTCGTTCTTTTCAGTTGAGTCACCAAGGTGGCTTGCCATTCAGGGAAAGCAGAAGGATGCCCTTGACGCTCTAGTGAAGCTCCGTGGCTTGCCAGCTGATCACCCATACTTGGAGGAGGAGTATGCCTTGATCGAAACCCACTTGGATGATGAGAACCAGCAATCTGGGGATCAGGGGTATTTGTCAATCATGAAGGAGACATTTATGGTACGGTCGAATCTCCGCCGGGTGCAGCTGACCATCGTTGCCTATATCCTTGCCCAATTTTCTGGAGCCAACTCGGTGAGTTACTTGACCTCGACTGGTGGACCCCGTTTTCTAATCGGCGCCTTCAGGTTACCAACTACCTTCCAACAATCTTCGGTTACATTGGAGTTCAGGGTGCTGGTGTCAAAGTCTACTCTTCAGGCTTATACGCTGTCACGAAGATGATTTGTTGTCTTGTCGCCTCCCTTGTCTTTGTCGATGTCCTCGGCAGGCGAAAGTCTCTCATGATCGGCATTTCAATTCAGGCTGCTTGTCACGCCTACCTCAGTGGCTATCTGAAGTACTTTACCCAAGATCCAGACTCTGTGCCGAAAGGGGCTTCGGACGCCGCCATCGGCATTATCTACATCCACGCTCTTGGATGGGCCGTGGGACTTTACACTTTACCGTACCTTTTCGGTGCGGAGCTTTGGCCCAATCGAATCAGATCGTTTGGCGGTGCGTTGTCACAAGGATTTCACTGGTTGTTCTATTTCGCCATCACAAAGGCAACGCCGAGCATCCTGAGTAGTATGGACATCTGGGGGGCCTTCTTGTTCTTTGTTGGATGGTGCATCCTTGCCTTCATCTACACGCTCTTCTTCATCCCTGAAACGAGTGGCCTGAGTTTGGATGAGATGGATGCCATTTTCCAGCGACCCATGCACAAGATGCGTCAAGCAGCATCTGAGAAGAGTGAGGAGGAGCATATCGGCAGACGAGTCTCGGTTGAAAAGGAGGCGGTGGCCCATCTTGAAAGAGATTAGATCAAGGACGGAATGAGCTACACAATATCTCCTCAGTTGGCATAGATCAACACCGTAAATCAACACCAACACTGTGGCCTCATTGTGGTTCAAGCAGGCGGGTGCTCTCATCTACTGTAGACGCTCGCAAATGCCTTCGTCTTGTTGACGTAAGCGCAGCTTTATCGATGCTTGGCCCGCGGAAGACAGCCTTTCTCGAGAACACCCACCCTAGCCAAGTCAGAAAGAACAACGCCGAAGCCACAATGCTGTGAACCATTAGCTATCAGGCCCCGCCATGAACCATGGACTGTGTCTGGTCCTTTTCGTGCCGATAGAGTCACTGACCTGTTGTAATTCATATTGTGAGGTGTTATCGGATATTCGGTGGGAAGACAGCAGGCAATTACCAGCAACACAGTCCAGATTGTTGATATCAAGTTGACAGCGTATCCAAATCGTCCCAAGCTAAATGGCCGCTCTGGAAGAAGCTCGTCACGATCCACGAACAGGAGAATGGCCTGTGGTATGACGTAGGACCCGACCAGAAAGATGATAGAAGCGCTCACCATGAGCTCAAATGCTGTTTCTGACCCAACGAAGACCAACCCATAGACCTGGTAATTACTTAGTTCTGGTATCCCTCTGGCGCAAAACGAAGAACTCTTACGATGGAAAATGCTGCCTGGAGTATGACAGCGTTGAGAGGCATTCCGAATCTTGGACTTATCTGCTTCCACAAATCGGATCGCGGAAAGCATTCGTCGCGTGCAGCAGACCATAGCGCTCGGGACGAACCTGTTATGATTGCGACAACGCAAGCAAAGAAGCATACTGCGAAGGCAACCATGAGAAGCACGGTTGTGACTCGACTGTCTGTTGCTTGATAGTACAGCTGGATGAGAGGGAGCCCACTTGGCGCATTCAAAATCTCATCGATATCCTTAATGACGAACATGCAAGTGCATGCAAATGGAAAAACTAGTATTCAATTAGTGCGAGAAGTATCGTGGCCGGGTGGCTCGAACCATACCCGTTGCCAGTCCGATTATTACTGGGTATATCTGAGTCCTGTTAGCACACTCTCGCGAGGGGGGCATTGCGGGCATACCTACAATCACTTTGGGGGCAGTGACAGTGGGATTCGGGATTTCCTCCGTCATGTGGACACCGGCATCTGTTCCGAGGAATCCATAGAGATTATTGACAAAGCAAAGCACCCATGCGAGAGACTGACTATCCCATCCGCTAGATATCGTGTTGTCCGTGAATACCCACCTGGCTGAGTTGTAGTTGGGATAACTGCAGACAAGCATGGTGATAGTTGTTACTACTAGGGTTGCCATAGAAAATACGACTGTCCTCGGCGGTTAGTTGAGAGCTGCAACATATCCCAGGAAATCTTGCAGACGTACAGATGAAGCCAGTCAAAGCCGGTAGCTTGCGGGCTCCGAAAATGTTGATAGTGGCTGCTAGTATCATGATAGCCACGTAAACAAGATACTTGTGACATGAGTCGATGGTGTAGTCGGGACTCATGAACTGCACGATGGACAGGACCATGCCAGAGATGAAGTTGCATGTACTTGCACCCCCAAGCCAAATTCCCAGTACACTTATTACGGCAGTGCTTGTAGGCGAGTCAATAATAGTTCATACATTCCCGCACGTACTTACCTGTACGAAATGAATGGTCCCCATTTCGGGGGAGACAGGATGAAGGCCCAGTAGTATTGCCCGCCGGCGATGGGGAATGCAGACGTCAACTCAGCCATCCCCAATGATACAATACCAATGAATAATGCTGCAGGAAAGAGCATTAATATGCTGCCAGAAGATGATCCCTGCTTTATACCATTCCCGATTGCACTGCGCAGGACACTCAGTCAGTCACGTTATTGTAGTGTGTCGGGAGAACATGAGATTTGAGATCTGACCTGGCGAAACCATTCCAAGTACATATTACTGCATAGGACAGAGCCAACAGAGAAAATGTAGAGAATTGCCTCGGCATCTCGCGATGGTATCCAGATGCCTCCAATTCCGCATCATCGTAGTTCGGCTGACCATCCATGTCTTCAATCGGATGTCGGGATGATGCGCTGGGCATCATTGTCACTCGTCCTTCGGCATCCTGGCCGCGTTCCAATTTTGAGGACGACTTCATCATAGTCAGTCGTTCTGATCCAAGCTCACAGGTATGAGCTGCCTGGATGCAGCGTTGAACGAGTTTGAGAGGTGGTCGAGACTGGGTTTTGTGTCGGCGATGTCGGCCTGACTCGGGGGTGTGCTCCCCGCAACGCTAGTAACACTCGCTACGTAGCCCATGACCTACAGCAGGCATCCCAGCAGCGATAAGCATCTTTTTCGCTATTGCTCACTGAGACAATCGGGCACCTTATCAACTCACTCAAACTTTTTGGGAAGATGGAACTCAACAGCCTCGGAACGACAGCTGACGGCCGAATATCAAGTCCTTGAAGAAAACCGACCCCGGCAACGGCCGGTACGGCCCCACTCCCGGCGCAGCAATCGGCTATCTCCCTCGGCCGCGTGAAGAATGGAAGTCGAAAGCCGTGATTGATCATTCGCACGTCAAGGGGCTTACCTGTGTTCACCACACAAAATGCTGCAAGGCCCGTCTCTTGGAAAACCCCGTGTTCGGCGTAAGATAATTGAAGGAGTGAAGGAGTCTTGCGATATGTGAGATGATTTCGGAGATGTCGCGGCTGCGAGAACCTATTCATCACGGTCATCATGCACAGTGAAAGGCAGTGTCTTTTTAATGGTCAAATCATTGGATTTTCTGGGTTCGCATCTTTATAGAATGTATCACCTCAATGCCTTTCATATCCCACAGTCCATGTCATCACTGCAGTCAATTAAGCCCTTTTTACAACCATCGAATTATACCCTAAACTCCTTCATAAGCCGGAACCTGAGAGCTTGTGTTCCATTAAGACATTACACACTAAAAGTAGTCCACGTCCCATCGAAATGAGGGGATAGAAGGAGAAAAATGCATAAAATCAACCAAGCACGCATCATGTCGTGTAACTGAATCACTCAGTTGCATGTGCCAAAGGCAGGCTGGCACCCCGTGCCGCAGTGGTCGGTAGTGCTTCCACACCAACCATACTGACTACAGCACGTGGCGCCAGGCTCGTTGATGCATGTTGTACCGCCCTGGGTCGAACCACAGCGACCGTCGGTGCTCACCGGCGGAGTACCTGAAGGCCCGTTAGCCGAGCTGACGGGGGTAGATGAGCTCGCAGGGGTCGATGACGACGGCGGCGCAGAGCTCACACGTACACTCGAAGTCAACGCTCCAGAAATGGCACAGGTGCCGTAGAGGGGCTGGCATGACGCGCCGCAGTGGTCGGCCGTGTTGCCGCACCAGCCGGCGGAGGAACAGCACGTGGCGCCGGGCTCGTTGACGCAGGTCGTGAAGCCGAAGTTGGGGCCGCAGCGGCCGTCTGTGGATGGCGCGAGGGTTCCTGTGGGAGAAGCGACGGAGGTGCTGAGAGTGGTGGCAGTGGCGCGAGTGGTGGTCGTGCCGGAGCTGGGCGGGGCGTCGCCGACAGAGCGATACCAGTTTTCCTTAGGGTCGCCGAGGCATTCTCCGACGGTGACGGACTTGAAGCCGTTGCGGAAAAGGGACTCGAGCATGTAGTCTGTCAGGTTGTAGACAGACTGGTAGACAGGGTCGTGCTCGATCTGCAGCCACTTGGTGTTGGCGGGGTCCTTGCCTTCGACGTTGTCATCCCAGATGTCCTTGGAGTCCTGGATGAGCTCTGGGCTGTCGTGGAGGTAGCCCTCAGTGTCCAGGTTGAAGTAGGTGATGTGGTAGCCGAGGTCATCCAAGTAGCCTTCACAAGTAGCGTCACAGGCAGAGTAAGGGGGTCTACAGATGTCAGCCAAGTCTTCATTGCGGAGAGTGAGCTGTAGCATACCTCATGTAAGTCGGGAAGTAACCCAGCAGGTCCGCAAAAGCGATCTCATTGTAGATCATCTGGTTGCGGAACTTCTCTGCACTGATGGTGGTGAGTCTCTGGTGAGACCACGTGTGGCTGGCAACCTGATGGCCCTCGGCGATCATGCGCTGGCAAAAGTCAGTTTGCGAATCCAGAATTCTGTGACGGAGCCCCTTACTCTGATCAGAGCAGGCCAGTTGGTGGTCGGATCGTTGATCTTGCCCTTGCCCAGGTTGTTGCCGGTGATGTAAAAGGTAGCCTTGGCATTGTACGCCTGTACAAGGGTCAGCCAAACTCATTCGTCGTCACCTTCCAGACAAAGACATACCTTCAGCTTGTCCAGCAGATCCTCGGTGTAGATGTAAGGGCCATCATCAAAACTCAAAGCAATGTCACCGTACTGCTCGCAGTGGTAGATGGCCTCGCCGTAGGGCACGGTTCCAATCTTAGTACGAGCGACATTGGTCGTGTCCGGCCCGTCTGGGCGGATGTTGGCATCGCATGCCGGGCCGTACTCAATCATGCACGACGGCGCAGAGCAGTAGAGATACCCTTGGCCGCACCATCTGCCTTGCGTTTTAATATCCAAGTCTTGGAAATATCTGGGGCAGGACCATGACTTACCCTGCGCTGGAACAGCAGTATCCATCGTCGCAGACTTGGTTGTCGTAGTCCGGACCGCAGCGGCCCACGGACTGGCGCGCCTCCAGCTCCGAGGCCGCTGGCGCCGGCTCAGCTTCCGCAGAGCGGCGCTGGATCTGGCGGCGGGCGGCGGTGAAGTCCTGCATGGCGCGTCTCCCAGTCATGATCTGGGGCACGGGAAGCCTGTCGCTAGAATCGGCGCCGTGTGCAGCGGCTAAGCCGAGACCAGCCGCGAGAGCGAGGGTGGTGAGATGCATCGTGAAAGTATGCGGGAAGTACAACTTGGTGGTAACGAATGATTTGTCCCCGTGGACACACAAACAACAGCGCTGAACGAATGGACTATGGCAAGGCAGAATTCAGTGAAGAACAAGGCCAGGCCAAACGAGACAATGTACACAAAAGCAGGAGGTGAATCTACCGAAAACACTGCTTTTGGCAACTAATTACACCGTGAACCGGAAGAATAGCAAAGCGGACCAGACGGCTCGGGGCCGGAAAGTGTGCTTTATAACGGAAGGACATGTTCATCTGATCGGGTCAGGAAGCTACCTTGGGCATGTAGGTAGTCTCCCGGCTGAAAATACGACCCTAGGCAGGCGGCGTGAGAGATTGGCCGCAGCGTGCTTGGCTCCAGCTCCGAGGGGGAGTAATTACAGTGAGCAGGTCTCTGCCGGAGAGAAAGGCGACGTTCTGTATGTGTGTGTGTGTGTACATTGCTGGTCATCCCCGCATGGCGGTAGATGCCTGTACCGTGGAGCAGGCTTCCAATGAGACATGGGTGCTTCGACGCGGCGGTGGCTCTCGTTGGTCGGGGCCCTCTGCCGGCAAGTGACTATTTTAGTCACTCCATCTGATAATACGAGGGCGAACAAGAGAAAAGCAACGAGCCTGCAACGTGAATAAGATATGGGGATGGTTCTAGCGCAGGTAGCTGAACAAATCCCCGAACGTCACGGGTCACTGGCGGCGGTCACGAACAGAACTGGCGGTGATTCAGGACGCCACTGGGCATCTGAGAAGACAGTTCTGACATGGCTTGAAGATGTCCGGAACGTCCTGTGAGTGAGTGGTGGATGTGCCGGCTACGGCCACCAATCTTGGCACTCTGGTGCCTGACTACCTGTAAGATGTGTAATTGGAGGCGGCGCAGGCAATATTGAATCCATACATGACCTTATTGTGTGCCTAACACAAGAGATGGTGTACAGACGGCCGTCGTCTGAGGTACCAAGGCAAGCCAAGAGAGCCTTCATCGAGCACAGGCTGACTGGACGTAAGCCGACGTGGATCCGAAGACAGGCAGGTCAGCCGTTGTGGAGTCTTGAAGAGCGTCCAAATCGATCGAGGAGTGCGTCAAAAGCAAAAAAGACCAATATGAGAAAACGAGGATGGCTATTGAGGCGACAAGGCTGGGCGTTGGTGCTGATGCCGAGCCCGCGCACAGCATAGTAACGTGCCTTGCAGATCATCCGAGTAATAATGCTGTGGGCAATGATGGTATGATGGCCTTGGATTCCTTTGATGGAGCTGCTTGCATATTGTCCTGTTGCCCGGCTGTTGTTGACGCACAGCAGCAGCCTGGGCTATATTGAAGAGGGGCCTCACTGTGATGTCTCCAGCTTTTTCTCATGTAGGTGAGATGGGGCCGGGATGGGCTGTGGATGATGAGATGCACTCGTCTTTCTGCAGTTGGTTTAGTGAGAAAAGAGGCGTGGGAGAAAGACGAAGTGAGAGGGACGATGGATGGGTGAGTGAGATGGAGACTCGAAAAGTGCTGTGCAGTAGCAGTGAAGCAGCGAGCCGGGGGCGGAGAGCGGGGCAGGGCGATAATTTGTGGGGCGGGTCCGAGCCAGGCTCTTTTTCTCATAAGAGAAAGTGCATAGAAGGCATGCAATAATCGGAGAATTAGCCGGAAACCCCGCTTGGAGGTTATTCCCCCGATTATTGCCTCCCGCCCCGGGACCATGGTCCGCTCACCCCCTTAAAATCCTCTACCGAAGGTCAAGCTACTCGCTCCGCGCCTGCCACGTCCCACGAGCGCCCCTGACCTGCCGAAGTATTGGCTTGGCAGCGCTCGGTGTGTGTCTTCCTGGGGCCGCTGTATGGCATCTTCAGGCGTCAGATCGCATCTTTCCAGCACTTTTCCTGCTGTTTTTCCAGGCCATGTCTGCCGAAAAGATGACCCGGACCAGGGGTTCTCGCCATCGGCTCACTGTGTCTGTCTCGCGAAGGAAGCTTGCCTTACTCGAAGCTTTCTGGCGCTTGCTTGGCAGTCAGCTTCACGTTGGATTGTGACTGTTGCCACGAAACGTGGACGTTTTGCTCGCGCGCGCCTGCGCTGTGTCTCTGACTCTGAGTCCTTGTTTTTGTTTTCCTCCCGTCCTGGTTCTGGTTCCTGTGATGTGACGCTTACGGTGGGATTGCAAAGACCTTTGCCGGCTGGCTCCCTTCAGTTCCTCCCATCATGTCGGCATAGGAACCCCCCGATGCTCGATTGACAGCAACGTCGGCCTCCATTCTGGCTCGTCCTTCCAAAAGAACGCCCCAGTTTCGTGCAGACACGGGTTTGCCCAGACTTGAGACACTGGCCAACCGCCAGCCGTTGCAAGGGAGGCTGTTTCTCTGAGACCAGCCTGGGCTCGCAATCCGCCGTTCCCACGTTGCCGTCGCGGCCGTTGCTACGAGAGTGGTAACAGCACCTGAAATGGACGATTCCATCACGCCTTCACCGGATCACGAAACTCGACGAGGTGGCAGTTTACCCCCGTGAATTGCCTCTTAGAGAAAGAAACAAGAACCTTAACTCCGGGCTCGGTACCCGCTCGTCGGCCTGGGATAGGGTTGGCTCGCCTCGCACAAGTCCCGTCGCTGTGTTGTAACTCGCTGCAACCCGCGCATGTTGCCTCTGGGCTCAGTACGCCCTCTGCGTCTGCTGCATCACGGCGCAGCAGCTCGCGCAGGGTGCAGCTCACCGCATTCGGTTGCACATTCGCACAAAAGGGAGAATTAAGGGACCGGGGTTGCATATGTGGTTAGCAACAGAACAGTGAGAAAAAAACTTTTTCACTTGATGTTGCTGGCATCATCGCCCGGCGACCTTTTGTTCGACATCGAGGCTGATGCCAAGGAGCTGAGATGGTATGATATGACGATGGCTGGCAGCATGAGGGGTCTGAGTGCATAATATTGCGCGCTGGCAGCTGCGCAGGCATGTGGCCTAGCCCTTTTGCCTCATAGCGGTTATTCATATCCCATGTCGTGTGTGTTGTGATACCAGATGGTTTTTTTTCCAAGACAATGACAAGCCCTGTCATGTGTGAGACATCGTACCGGTCGCTGAGTAGATTGGTGGCTGGAATACGATGAGATGAGGGGTAAAAACGATGAAGACTTCATTTCGTTCCGGAGCGCGGTCCTGGGCCAATTGCCTGAGGGCTTGTCAGACTTGAGCGAATATATCCGGGAATAACCCAATTTAACATTCCCTGCGGATGAGTGGACTTGAAAATGAAAGCGATCGAGGCATCGCGCCAGAACAGCGAGGATGAAGACATCCGATAGAACCCCAGCGGACGGATGCCTACGCGCGTAGTGTGTGAGCTTCTCTGAGCTCTTCCCGCGTCTTTTCCTCCACTCCCCCCGCGATGGAGTTTTTGTGGGTTTTTCTTTCGTATGGAGAGATCGACATTCCGGTCGAGCATGAGTTGCAGGCGGAGGGCGGGAGTGATGGGGCCTCGTCCGGATCACTTCCCCAGGTGGACCTCACTCAAAGCTGTTCAAGGTTGAGACGCGATCCGCTGGAGCAAAACTCCATACCTACACATGTGGGCTTCGCGATGTCTGATTAGCTAAGACATACGCCGTTGAAGTTCTCGACTCACATCTGTGATCAATCCCTTGGTCTTCCCCGCGACTCACTGGCGCTGACACAGCCACGTGGGTTCTAATGTGAGTGAGAAGTCCTTGCTGAAGGGGCGCGTAAGTACTTCGGAGATCAGACTGGCGCGACCCAGCATTCATTCCAACTCACCGGAGCCTCACCGCACGGTGGATGGTGTACGATGCGGAAAAGCGCAAGCAGACGACCATCACTCGGGTACCTGATTCTAGTGCCAGCGGACCTGCCAAGCTGGGTGTGCAAATGAGTCTGTGTTGACAATGATCTTTTCGAGGGCCCATCACGCCTAAAAAAAATTACGATTTTCAGCCTTCGGAGCGCGAACTAACTAGTTCAGATGGCGCTGATCTGGGGAAACACGGTAGAGCTTGACGGGATCTGTCTCCTCCCACATCACGGACGTACAGCTACAGTTGACGGGTCCATGATGGAGAGGGTTCGACGGGGGCACGGAGGCATAGCTTCCTTTTCTTAGCTCCGTATTAGACGCGATGCGACGAACTGTTTTAGCTGGGACCGCAGAGTTGGTTTGCAAAAGCACGGTCGGGACAGGTGTTGACGGGACGCGTAATAGCTTCATCTGGGTTGAGGGCGCACCGGCTAAACAAGCTATTATTTGAGGACCAGTCGTTGGTTCAAGTGAGACGTACCTTGGGAAAGAAATAATCTCCAAATCGGTCCTTGAAAAATCTCGCCGTTCATTAGATGAAGGTTGCGGCAGGGTACAGCTATGGGCGAGGCGGAGAATTCAATGTGCCGCACCCTGTGTCGCGGCGCTGTCGTCTTCGTCGCGGAGACCAACCATTGCATCCCCCGCAATCATGACAACGGTGCAAATCAATCATCTCACAGAAACAGACATACACATCAGGGCAATTGAGAGCATGAAAATGGGTCAACCGTTTGTAGGATTTTGGATTTCGTATGTGATACTTGAGAAAGGTATCTATGCCTCGTAAGTCATTCATGGAGCCACCAGACCTAAACATTACATTAAGAATGAAAGAAAGCAAATGATCGGAAATAACAATGAAGACCCAACAAGACAAGTCGGAAATATGAAGAGAGAATCAAAAGCAGGAGAGAATCGAACAAGATACAGGGCCCTGCCGGAGCGCAGCCCCGCCATCGCCGCTCGTTTCCGTCCATCTGTACAAGGGTCCTCCGCTATGTACGAGCTCTCCAAGCCGTATGTGATGATGCTGTCGGTGGTCGATGGTGATGTGATGAAATGTGTTCCTCCTTCCACAGGTAGCCCGTGTACTGCCATTACCTGGATATAACTGATATCAACTTTTTTCCCCTCCTTTGGTCGGCTCGCCCGGGTCCTCCAATCGTAAGCCATGTCTCACCCTCCCAGTCGTCGCGTTGACGAGTCTAATGTTCCCATTTTCAGCCCTACTAAACAGTCGCAAAAACGCCACATGAATGATTTCGACAAGTAAAAAGAAATGAGGGAGAAGTGACGAGGCGGCAGAGGCTTGTCCCGATGGAATGGATGGGATTGGGGAAGGCCGTGATTCGGCAGCGACCCGGACCCCAGGCTCCACCGGGCGGCGGCATGGTCAGCTGAAGCCAGCTCATGATGCCGCCGCATCTGTCGCTGATTGTCGAGGCGTAATGCGCATTTAATGAGTGCCGCGACCGCCCTCGGCGTCCGTCTTTTCGTCGTCGCCCTTGATGACCTCGCGAGTCTTGCCCCACTTGAAGTCGTCCGAGTAGACGAGGGAGTAGCCGAGGATGATCATGTTGAGGAAGGGCGAGGTGCAGAGGTGGAAGAAGTACCCGACGAAGTACTGCATGCGCTCGAGCATATTTCTCGGCAGCCAGAAACCGATGCAGAAGGAGTAGATCTGCGACCTTATCAGCTACGCATCAACTAGAGGGTCGGCGAGGGAACTTACATATCGGAGCAGCAGCAGGGAAAACAGCGCCATGAACACTGGGTCACGGACGAGCTCGTCACCACGGCGGATGAGGATGATGATCAGAGCGATGACGGCGGCCATGATGAATGGGGTGATGAACCAGGTGCAGACGGCGATGATCGACTGGAGACGCTCGATGGGGATGATACCGGGGCGGAAGATCATGACGAACTCGTTGGAGATGGATCCCAGGGCCCAACGCTTGCGCTGAGACAGGAAGACGTTCCAGTTCTGGGGCACAATGGTAAAGGCCTTGGCGCGAAGAGCCTGGGCGGTCTGGCGCTGGGGAAACAGGGAGAAGATGATGCTGGCGTGAATGGAGTCTTCCGAGTAGTTGCCCATGATGTGCTGGGTCATCAGGTCGTTGGGCTTGGGGCAGTATCCGAAGCGCTGGCGAAGAACCTCATCACCAAAGGTAGCCTCATCGATCTTGATGAGCTGACAGCATCCAGGAAGACAGTTGACCTTGCCAGTGATGCGCGACTGGAACATGCGGCGGAGACCTTGAGTTTGGGAGTACTCGACGGACTGGTACAGCGACCAGAGACCCCAGTTCTTTCCGTCATAGTCGACACAGACGTGGCCACAGACGCCGACGAGCTTTGGGTTCTTGCGAATCTCCCTCAACATTTCCCAGATGCAATACTCATCAAAGACGGTATCGGCATCCATGCCCACGAGGTACTCAATGTTTTCCAGGCCCTGGACGACGAAGGCGTTGCCGACATGCTCGAAGAGGTCATTGTTGAACATGGTCATGACGTTAACGGAGCGCTTGTGGAAGTGGTACAGGAACGAACGGGCAAAGCACAAGCTGTCGCGCTTGCCCTGGTTGTACCGCTTGCCGACGAAAATGTAGGGCAGTCCCTTGTAGTAGCCGGTCTGAATCTTGGTGGGCATGAAGAGACCATCGCGAGCGCGGTAGCCGTTCTCAAAGAAGCGTGTTGGGCCGGGCTCGAGGATGTCCTGCAGGAGGTATTCTTGGGTGGTCTTCTCCATACCGGGGCCCTTGACGTTTCCGTCGACAACGATGAAAATCATGCGCGGGTGCTCGTCAATGTTCTTCTGCGCTACCAGGGAGTCGAGAGAGCGAGTGAGCTCTTCGTATGTCTCGTTGTAGCATGGCAGAAGCATGACCATGCGCTCCGGGGTCTCCGGGACTTTTTCTTTGCGGCGGAAGCACCAGAAAATGGTCTTAAAGAGGAGGTGGCCGACAATGAAGACGATCATGATGAATTGGAGCACCGTGTTGGAGCTGAGCAGGACGATGAAGAAGTAGTGGGCGACGTGATAGGTGAACGAGATGTAAATGAGCGCGGCGTTGATGCAGAGCAGACCGATGAGAAGGCACCACTTCTGGAACCTCAGCAGAGACTTCGAAACCACCTTGAGCTCTGCATCTGAGTCCCATCTGAGCTTGGCCTCCTCTTGCTGGACAGATGATACGAAGGATGCCGCAGACTCACCGCCACGAGACTGCCATGAGCGGTGGCCATTAGAGCCGGGTGTACGTTGGCCGAAGGGAAGATCATCAGTGGTGAAGCCCACGACGGACTAAACAGTTAGCTTTGCTGATACAACGTGAAGCTATTGCGACTTACAGAGCCCTGAGACTGGATTCTTGAGGGGTTGAACGGCCTCGGAATGGACAAACTACGGTGGCTGCGAGCCGGTGTTGATGATCCAGAGTGAGCAGAGGGAGCCAGGGGAGGCCGGCTTGCCTCTGCCATGGCAGGCGGAGCCGGCGGGGGAAGAGGAGGAGAGGGAGCTGCCCGCGTCATGATGTTGACTAGGTATGTGGATGGAGTTGAAGAGAGATGGTTATCCAAACGAAGGCCTCGAGAACGACGATAGCGGTTGACTATCAAGTATAGAACGAGGAACGACAGACGACTGGGGGAGTCAGGGATCTAATCAAGATCCTGGCTGAGACCAACAACAAAACGAACGTGGTGACTGCCGGAGGCAACAGACAAAGTTCCTGCCGAAGAGAGGAAGAGGGTGAAGGGTGAGAAGTGGAGGGGGAATCTATATGCCTGCGGATGGGATGGCAGAAGATGGAAAAAAAAATAAAAGAGGGCCAGCATGGGGTAAAAGAGGGTAGCATCAGCACGGCGGACCTGGACTTCCTCAACTTGGGTTAGCCTCACGAGGCGGTTGACCCGACCAGCTGTCTGGTTTCTCGGAATCAACACTCTACTTTTCAGGCTCAGGTAGAGTGTGTGGTAGCAGCCAGCTAGTTCGCGGTCCGGGGATGGGCATGGACCGCGCAGGGTCTTCCTCGGAGCCAGCAACTTGCCTGACCTGACATTGAGTTGCTTCTCGACGATGTGCGGTCATGTCTCGCAATACGGACTATTGATCCGAGTGCAGCAAGTTGCTGGGCTGGGCCGAACGATGGACAGATTCGGGCATGGCGACAACGATGCCAAATCTAGCGTCAGCTGAGGCAATGGCAAGCAAGAAATCGACAAGCAGCAAGCAGGTTCGATCATGTCCACTTGGTCCAGCCACGGGGTTACGGGAACATTCAAACGCCATTGGGCAGTTTGCAAGGGGATCAAGCCATCCAACAACGTTTCCCGCCAAACGTGTGGTTGGGTGGTGGAGATGAGACAGCCATGCCATCCCATATCCATGTCCAAAAAGAAAAGGCTTCAACAGCAGCACCACCACGCACAGCGGCGGCTGCAGGTGGATGGTTGGATGGCTAGGCGGCAGCACGTCTGGTTTGATGGTTCACTTCAGGACCCCCCCTGGGTCCTACGTCGGGTCTCCTTGGCTCGAAAAGTCGTAAAGTCTTCTCCGTGACGCTCTGGGCTGAGCTGTTGCCGCCGCTGGTTGTGCCCGCTAAATTCGCTTGAATCCGAGAAACGCCATGATCGCCCTCAGGCGGCAGCCTGTATACGGGCGGTACAACGCCCGTCACTCTGCATATTGTGCGATATTGGAAAAGGACCAATTCGCTCACAAGACGTCCAGAATAAGGATCGGCGTGGTCCGAGGGGATATGTGGCGTCGTCAAACGTCGACATTTGGTATGGCGTAGAAGCAGGAGAGAACCCCAGGCAAGCAGCAAATTCGGAATAAAAAGAAAGATAATACCGCACAGGCATACACACCCACCAAAGAAGAAGAGGCGCACAGATGGCGCAGCAAGAGATGCACGGCCGGTACGACGTTCAAGACGGGAGCCGCTCGCTAAGCAAGACAAGGGAACGGCGTCCGTTTCGACCGGGGGTGGGTGGTCGACTGGTGATGATCCGGCCCTAGGAACTTAGCGCGGTGAAGCTCTCCGCTGACATCCCTGTCCAATATACACGTCAGTTTCAACTTCAGGACACCGCTGCTTGCTGAAGTTGTGAAGTGCAGCCCTCGTGCAGCTACGAGAGATATTTTAGGCGTGAGCGCCTGGATTGGGTCCCTGGGGGCTACCACACATGCCACAAAGGCCATTTGGGGTCCTTGGCCCCCGTGTTCGCGGGTGATCTTCGCTTCGAGAACGTCGGGGGCGAAGGACACAAAAGAGCCGCAGATGGATTGGGTGCGAGAAAGCGTTGGCTGGGCTCGGTTGGGCTTGGTGACTAGGCTGCTCCGTCCAGAGGCAAAGCCAATCAACCTCTTTCCAAGAACAAGACAATACTGCATCGGCGGGGCAAAGTAAGTCTTTGGGGCGGCAACTGGACGGTCGACATCGCTGATGGTTGCTGCAGCAGTGAGCTGTGAATCGGATCAAATCAGATGAAGCCCCGGCCTGCCAAGCCCGTGTTCGTGGGTTCGTAGGCTGCAAGAGTGGGCACCAAAAGACGTGGTACGGTGCCTGCCCATGCAAGTGGATGGCCTCCGCACGCAAGTAAGCTTAGAATCTGGGCTGCCGATGAGAGGACAGACAGGCGTCACCAGGCCAGGGCAAGGCAGGTCCGTCGACGCCTTCACTCAGGCACACACGGTTGTGCATTTCCTCTGTGTGGTTTAGGTAGATGCGCGTCTTCGCTCTAGCTGTCTCTGTACGCGGACGCTGACCGAAAACTCCGGGCGAACGACATCGTGCGTCTCGTGCATGGTTGCGGCAAGTATAGCGGCGCGGCCTAATGTCTGTGGGATCCAGCCAATGCTGCCAACGCTGCACTTGTGGTTCTCGACGGCCGACAGGTACTTCGAATGACTGGATGAGACAGACTGAACGACACGATTGGTTGTGTGGGCTCGCTCTCAACGCTTGCCTCGAGCCTCCTACTTGGTACTCGAATTCAGACCGCTGAATCATCCCGTCCACCGCAAGATCTGGTTTGCTAGCGTTTGCCTGATGTTGTTGAGGGAGAGCAGTCAGACCCAGGGAAAACCATTGCATGGATGGATGATATCCAAGTTGCCAAGAGGACCCTTCTTTTCAACCATATCCTTTTCTGTGTCGTCGTTTCTCGTTTGGGAAATCACCGCTTGGAAACGCTTTCTTCTGCGGTTGACTGCAGCCCCTGGGTAATAGCAGTCAGGGTAAGGGGAGGGCATTGCTTCGAAAATGGAAGCTTTTGTTGCCTCCTCTGACACAGATGGCGGTTTGCCGGTAAGCCAAGAGGTTCCAGCGGTATGTGTGTTGAGGACGTGCGGTTGCGGTCGTTGTGGCCCGTATTAGTCTCTCCTTGCTAGGCGCGTAGGGAAAAAAGGATGTGGCGTTGACGCTCCAGGTTCATCACACCATCGGTGGGCGTTGTAGTAAGGTCCTTTGGACATGGGTGAGGGGAGAATATGGAGTCGCATCACAGGCGTCAATCCCCAGAACCCAGCTTTTCAGCCTGGACGGATTGTGTGACTGGATGATGGATGAGGCGGACTCTGGCCCCCGTGGGAGGGTGGGAGATGAAAGCGGGGCGGAACAGAGATGCGGAAGAGGCTTGCATGGTCGTTGCGATGAGGATTGATGGTGAGAAACACATCGACAACCTCGATGTAGCAAGGAGCCAGAAGGCTGAAGGAGGGGGAGTGGGTTGCGGTGTGTGAGAGGGTGGCGACGGTGGGACGGAGGAGGAGAGCAGGATAGGAGAACCGGGGACGGGAAGGGAAATGCACACGCCCCTCCCCCCTGGTTTCTGTTGCTTAACCGTCATAAAATCCCCCGATGCAAGTTTGCAGCTATGCATATATCCGTTTACCCCGATAGTAATTGCGCGGGGTTACAGGTCGCGGGGAATGGGACTCGGAGGGGTGGGTCCAAGACGCCCGACTTCCAGTGCTAGCGGCGGCGGCGGAAGCGGCCCCACATTGACCCCCGATGAGAGTTGGCGCGGCGCTAAGCACGCGGCATCCCAGTTCCTGCAGTAGCCGGGACCTTCTTTTCCAAGGTTACGCACTCTTGGCACCTCGGGGACCGGGGTCCTCAGCGACCAGCCAGTGGTGCCATTCGACAATTTCTCGCCCTGAGCTTGACGTTGAGGTAAGATGAGAGAGGGACGTTCCGCGCTAGGGAAGAAGACCGCACTTCGTCCGGAGACACAGGACTGTGAATGGCACAGAAGAGGCTTTCGTGTATGCAACGTACCTCGCACCTTCATCCTTGGCCATTAACCACGTTGTCCATCTGTTCGTTTGCCTCACCATATGGTGTGCTACTGCCTAATCTAAGCATAGTATTCGCCGCTGCAGTCTGCTGGTCGACACACTATCGAATTTCCCCCACGAAATGCTACGGTGCGGCACGTCTTTTTCGCCCCCATGTCGACCATCGAAGCGCACCTTCGCAGTACCATCTCGTCGCACATCAACCCAGCACGGTGTTAGTTTAGTCCCGAACTTGCGTGCGCATCGCATCCCAGTCCCGGACCATCCAAAAGATCGAATGACAGATGTTCTACCGCGCAATATGCGCTGCTAACATGATCCCAAAAATAAGATGAGCTCTGGTAGCTCGACGGCACTAGCTCGCTGCTGGCCAACCCATTTAGCTGGGCGCTAGCATCGCACAAGAGCACGGCCTGGCGGAATTTATTCAGCAGTTCAGCTGCCACTCAAGAGGGGAGGGTTGAATTCCACAAGTCGATGATTTTCTAAGGACAAAGAAATGTATCACGATTCAGGATCCTTGGGGTTATGGACGACGCCCTTGTTGACAATGGCAGCTTGCTAACAGCTTCGACCGCCTTGTCCAAGCCCACTGCACAGCTGTTTCTGCCGCACAGATCCGTTTCCCCCTCGCCGTATCTCCCATTTGAGTAATGACCTCGCCGCCGTGCGTGTGGGTGAAGCTTTTTTTTTTTCTGGCGTTATTCGCTTCGTTGCTGACTGCGTATGTCATCCAATGCCCACGTAAGCTGTAAGCTCGGGAAAAGTCTTGGAAGACAGAAACCTTTGCCGTGCCTTGGCAGGCCGAGACGAGTGCCGCACGAGGGCTGCCAGAACCCCTCATCCCAACCATCGCAGATCGCTAGAGTCTCGGCAAAACGAAAGCTCGTCATACGTCGTAGCGCATCGTCGAAATTCCACAAAATGTTTTTCTGGCTGGGGCAAATTGTAAACACCGGTTTTCGGGGCATGTCCTGCCGCGATTGTGCCACTGAGATATGAGCGTCGTCCCCCCTCGAAGCATCACCATAATGACCACAAGAATTGCGTTTCTCCGATGCTACGCACAAGAAATTTCGGGCCTCCTCGTATATGGAAGGTAGCCACGAAGAATAAACCGTTGTAGCCTGCCTTGCGACCCAAGACAATTCGGAGGGGACCGACCTAGCACGGGGCCTGGTCAGCTGCGGGCGACGGCGAAACAGAGACATAGACAAGCATTAGGAGCACGAGACCGGCCGTTGAAATGTCGCAAAATAGGTTGAGACATAATCTCTCACGATTAGGTGTTAACATTAAACTATTTCCAACGCTTTTGCCGCGATGCACTTGCGTTGCAGCTGCGTCTTTATCCATCTTCTCGGCCGTAGAGATCATAAAGGTAGGTGGGAGAGGTTAGACAGGTCGCAGTGCGTCTGACGCCGACTTGGCTGTCAATAGGCAGACGCACGTTGAGATGCTAACGGTTTCTTTGCCCGCCTGCCCGACAAACAAAAACAAAACATAATTAATCAAGGTTTTTTGACGTTGCCCCTCATGTTCGTTGTCATTCCTGATTGACAGATTGCAAATGAAATGGCTTGAGTAGAGACCCTTGGAGCCGACGAGGGTTCCCGAGGATCGACCATGTTGTGCGAGTATGGCGGCCAGCCTCAAGGTTCGGTGCAGGCCGCAATACGTGCTGCACCACAGGCCTGGCCCGATCAATTGCAGGTGCCGAAAAGCGACTGGCAGCCAGTTCCGCAGTGCGTGTCAGTGTTACCACTGGTTACATTCTCGTCAGTATATCAATTTTTTCCATATGATCGCCACCGGATGAGCCATGCCCGTGGAACGGGAAAGCTGGGGAAGAAGTTATATGGGAAAATGACTTACCAGAAGCCGTATTGCGAGCAGCAGGTCTTGTCACCGTTGTTCTTGCACGTGGCATTGAATTCGCTGCCGCAGAGACCGTTGGTCGTGTCGCTCACGCCGGAAGATGGAGGTGAGCAGGATCCGAAGCCCGATTGGCAGCCGGTTCCGCAGTATGACAGGCTGGAGCCGCTGTGTAATGGGGCAGTATCGTCAGCTGTGTCCTTCATTGCGTCAAATGTTCCCGGAAATCTTACCAAAATCCATAATAAGAGCAGCAGTTTCCGAACGCAGAGTTCAAGCATGTGTAACCAGTGGTGCCACCGCAGGTTTGGTCCGGTGAAACATTGCCCGTAGCCGCAGGAGCGGAGGATGTTGACGCTCGAGAAGACACGATCAGGGTAGAGGACGCAGCGGCGCGAGACGCCGTGGTCGAGGCTGTGCTTGCGGTGCTAAGTGCGCCACCAGCCGTACGGTACCAGTTCTCCTTGGGATCATTGAGGCACTCGCCCACGGTCACCAGACGGTAGCCACGCTCCTTTGCAGTGTCAATCATAAACTGGGTCAGGTTGACCACAGTTTGATAGTGGACATCATGGGACAGCTCGATGTAGCTATTAGCGGCCGCGTTTGTCGAGACCCCATTGGAGAAGCGGTCCTTGCTAACCTGGATCAAGGTCGGAGAATCGTTCTCGTAGTCCTTGGTATCCACGTTGACATTGATGATATGATACCCTAGAGTTCTCATCAAAGTTTGACAGCCTGAGCCAGCGTTGCACTCCAGGAATGGGGGGCGCATATAGGTTGGAATCCAGCCGAAGAGGTTTCGGAACGCCATCTCGTTGTAGATGATTTCCGTCCTCTGGATAGTGCTGTTGACCTCGTTCAAGTTGCGGTGGGTCCAGGTATGGCTAGCAATCTGATGGCCGAGGCCATACATCCGACGCAAGATGGCGGGCCATGGTGTAGTGGCGTCGTCTATGCGCTTCTTGCCGATGTTGTTGCCTGCGACGAAGAAGGTGGCGGTGACGTTCTGGGCCTCGAGGAGATCAAGGAGTTGGGATGTGTAAATGTAAGGGCCATCATCAAAGGTCAATGCCAAGGACCCTGGGTTGGCGCAAGTGGTGATGATTGAGCCTAAGAGATCATGCATGTTAGATCCGTTCCACGATGCATAAGCAGATGAACACACCATAAGGCACGGATCCCACAAGGGTACGGGAGATGCTCTCCGTGCTGGAGCCGGGAGGCGGGAAGCTGCCAGGGACGTGTTAGCAATGTGCGGCGCATGGCGAGCGCCGTCCGACGTCTCAATCGACTTACAAGGTATCGCAAGAATCGCTGTATTCAAGCTGGCATTGCGAGCCGCCGCAATATTCTTCCGTCGTTCCACACCAGCCGGCCTCGCTACAACACTCACCCGGAGCGCAGGACCCAATTCCGGGCCCGCACTCGGCGCGCTTTCGCAGCGGATTGTTAAGAGTGGCGGCCATGGCGGCCCCCGAGAGGACGAGAGACAGTAGCGCATGCATGGCTAGAGAATATGAGGCAGTTCGCGATGCAAAGAGGGTATGATTCCGGTCGATCGACGCTGCGGGCGAGATTGCAATGGAGTTCACGGGTCGTTTGAGGACGGCAGAGAGCGGTATTTACAAAAAGATGCGTGCTGGGCAATGACTGTTCGTCGACCACGCCGAGAAGTTGGATTTTGCACGCTGGTTCTGCCAAGGACGCCGACCTGAGTCCAATACTTTGAGATTGGGATAAAGAGAGCAGAGGGCTGGCTGATGGAGGCAGTACCGCTTGGCAGCTGGTTCATGGCGCTGGCCATGTGCATATAATCTCAATATTTGAGCTCAAGATCTGGTCAGACGGGACAGGCGGCACTTGCCAAAGAAAGGCTGGCGTCCCGACCCTCGCGATACGAGGCGTTGCCCCTCCAAGTCTATGGTAATGCTCCATTGTTCAGCATTACGACCTCGCGCTACGTCGTTGTCCACGTTGTTGGAGCCGTATATCCGGTTCTGGCATTGGAGGGGCCTGATGTGACTTACAATAACAGGCCAGGCTACCAGCAGATGCCCACAGAGGGCCACATCAAGTCCAAAAGCTGTGAACCGTTTAGAAACCGAGAATCTCCAACCATGCATCAAGTTGCAGAGAAGCCCATATTGGGATCCTCCCGATGATGACCCCGACGTGCCCGACTAAAGGCTGGGATCCGCAACTAAAGCTGGGTACGAGTCCAACTGCAGGTGAGCATGGTGTGTTGGCAGGCTAACGAGTAAAAGGAAGAAAAATTTTCAGTCAATATGGAATGGGCTGAGTGAGACGGTACAGATTGGGACCTTGCAGGCTTGCAGAAGCTGAGTGAGCGAGTGTGTGAGCAGGCTGGTGGTGGTGCTCCCCCAGCTTGCCTAGGCCAACCAGCCACAAAGAAGATCCACGGCAGCTGCCCGTTGTGCGCTGGTGATTGATTAATGATGTGCTTGCAGTGCTTGCAAGAGAGCAGGGGAAACCCCAGAGGTAGATCAGCGACCAGTACCTGGGATGTAACCGGCTGTTGGCCGGGTGGATGAAGTTCGAGAAATCCCCCTGGTCATAAGCTGTGTGTCCTTGCCGATATGTCATTCAACTATCCGAGCGTGGTTCGCAGGGCCAAGACAGGCTTAGCGGGAGGTGCCGGGGTGCTTTGGGGCTTGGGTATTGTAGCCAAGAGGCACGTCAACGAACCCTCACATCGCAAGTCTCTTTTCGGATTGTATTGTTGCCCCGCGTAGTGCCCAGCAAGATGAAATGGAGGAGGTTGACAAAAATCGAAATACGGACTTGGAGGCTGGGGAACAGTTGCCATTCTCCTTGTCTCAAATGTCGTCCTTGTGGATGAGTGCTGTCGCCGATCAAGGGAGAGCAAGTGACACCGCAACTAGCAGTGCAAGCGCCAGGCTGGTGGTGTCTTTGTTCCTCCGGTTAGGTTAGGCACCGCTGGCACTTTCGGAAGCGCCCGTCGCTGGTCGACTCCGAGGATCTGGTAACCAGCGATGGAAGCTCCGAGGACCGGCGTCAGCGACAAGT
The DNA here is from genome assembly GCA_027406005.1 of Colletotrichum horii. Classification (NCBI taxonomy): domain Eukaryota; kingdom Fungi; phylum Ascomycota; class Sordariomycetes; order Glomerellales; family Glomerellaceae; genus Colletotrichum; species Colletotrichum horii. The sequence continues at coordinate 167,151 of JANVYB010000001.1, read as the reverse complement.
TGACCGCCTCGGGAGTAACACATCCCTCCACTCCATTGACTTTTGCGATTTGATTTTTTTATTGGTTCCGAGAGGCATAGCGCCGACGCCAATTGTCTCTCCTTCGCAACGCCCCGCGGTGTAGATGAGCGTGCTCTTTCTCGACACTAGCTGTCATTCAACCACCGAGGAGCAACAAATTGAAGGCTTCGGTCCATAGCCCAGGATGGCAAATGTGCTCCGATGTTCTTCATGCCGTCAGCAACTGATCCTTCTCCCCGCACATCAACCTCTCTAGTGGGCTTCTGGTCGGATGATTTCCCTGCCTTGGAGAAGAGTGCCCGCCAGCACTAGTCGGAATATTGAAGTCATCTTGGGTTGGACAAGCCCACAAAGTGGAATTGGTCGCGTAAAGTGACGCAGCCTCGTGGGATCGGGTCTCTCGTATTACCAAAAGACGGAGGAGGACAAGTCATGAGACTGAAGCGGTGCTATGATGGCTTCGGCCAATGGCGTCCTCGGCGACATACAAACAGCGAGATGCACCTCGTCTTCTCTGCATTATTGGCACAACTTGGCACCAACTTGGCAGTGCTGCGGCTCCAATACCCGTGCTCGATGCGCGCGGTCGCGCTACAATTCTAAAAATTGTATTGCATCTCGCATTTGCTGTGCAGGTGGCACCAGTATAGAGGCCTCGATTTCCCAGCTTGTGGTTCGCCAACTCACAACGAAGGCTCGAAGTCCCACCAATCATGGCATTGTTGAGGACACACACTGCGAGGGGAGGCAAATCCAGGTGCTTAGGACTTTCGAAAGACGCTTTCAAGCCGTAGAGGACCTAGTTTGCTGGTGTAATTCGTGCACTGTACTAGGAGCCTGGCGGTGCGCCTCGCCTGGAAGTGTCGCGTCTCTGGTGTCTGAGAAAGGTCGGCAGATAGTACAGCATTGTGGTGAGAGACGGGAAACCGTTACTGACGTCGCACGTCGAGCTCGCTGTCGCCGTCAGCGCCGTCCTTCGCCGGCCAAGCTCGACAGAACCTCGTTTTTTCTCGGTATTCGAGCCCATGTGGAGGAAAATCACGGCAGCTGAAACCAGCTGCACGGGAATTGATGTTATCCCGGTGGATGCGGGGTTCCGCGCCGGCGAGTCAACTTCTTCCCGTATTGCTCTGCCATTTTGAGCTTCATCGTTGCTTCTTTCAATGAAGCGTCAAGGGTCATGCCACGACATCTGCTCGAGCCAGATGCTGGCACAAGAAGCAGCAAAAGAATAACGGTGAGCGGGCCTAGGCAGAACCGCTGTGGCTTGACACGAGATGACGGGATGATGTGCTCAATAGGGGGCCACGTAAGTACAACGAGTCTCCCCTGTGGCGTCGCGCCAGTCGTGCCGGGCTCGGGACCGATGAGATGAACGAGATCTTGGCAGCCGTTTTGTCGTTCGTCATCCTAAAGGGCCGTGGAAGGGACGAAAAGAGCAGCGGGAGGCGTCTGAGAAAAAGCCGGCGGTTGGCGCCGTTCTCCACCACGTGTATGCCGCCCAGTGCAAGGGGCAGGCTGTGGCTTAGCAGTTTGGATCGGTATGGCTAATGGTGGACGATGGTAGCGCAGACGGGGGGATCGTGGAGGACGGACCGGAAAGCCATTGATGGGCTCGCGCCCAGAAGAACGAAAGCTGGGGTGGTGGGTAATTTAAGAGACAGGGGGCCTGGTGGTGGAGGGGCGTGAAGTATTCGTAAATGGAGGGAGGTGTGGTTGTTGAGCGAGCGGAAGAAGTGGAAGAACGAAAAGAAGCAAGGACGGGGCAGAAGAACCCCGCCTTGATGCATGCAATGCAATACCACCCACCTCACCCACCATTCGAGTACGGATACAGTACAATGCAATTAACAGGCTGGCCAGCGCACAGACTGAGACTTGCATCGAGCGGGGGTGGGGTCGCCGGTCGACCGGGGCCTCGGTGTCCGCTCGTCGTGTTGCATATGCATGACATGTGCATATGCATCTTTTTTTGGGCTGTGACCGCGCGGGGAGGAGGAAAGCAGAGCAGAGCAGAGCAAACAAAGCAAAGCAAAGCAAAGCTGGCTGCGCATCGATGCGTCGAAAAGCGTCCTTCCAGTCTTCCATCGTCTCGTTCCTCTCGCCAATCATCTCATCACAGCCCCCTTTTCGGTCGACTTCTTTCCTTCTGCTGCGCTTCGACACAAAACGTCGCCCCATTCCGACTTCGTGAATTCCTCCGCCAAGACAATAGCTTCCGCGACCTCGAGAGATGCATGCGCATACGCATTACCCAGAATCGTCCTGGATGCTCAGCCAGACAGGGCAGCAGGGCATGCCATGCCATTCCTTGGGCAAAGGCCCTCTCGCTCGTTCACTCCCAGTCTTCTCCTCGATGTATCTCGTACCTCGCAAGCCAGGCCATCCTGGCCCCCGCTGCCTCCCCCCTTCACCTCATGCACCCCTGTCGATACCTTCGCAAGCTTTTCGTCGAAGAACCCTTTCCAACGCCTCCCAAGACTTCACGGTGATTGACTGAGAATTTCGGGCTCATGGACGCGCAGTTTAGGCCGGTCAGAATGTTGTGATCGTCGGTTCCAAGGCCGGTGGCCAAGCAAGTGCCCCCTCGGCCTTGAGATGCGAAGGTAACCCTAGGGTAGCTTCACGTCTCTGTCGATTCATCTCGATCCAGCACCCTGGCCGCCGCTTACGACCTCGAATATGGCCTGCAGCGGATATCATGTTCAAGCTCCGCGCGAGCCTTTCAGAGTTCCAAGAAGAAACACGCCTCCAGTCAGCCAGGCAACGCAACCTTTGCCCAATGGACCAGGAAAAAAAGTCCTCAGCAAGAACGACAAGGGCGTTTCTGCATGACATCAAGCGTCGGATGGGACCTCGGCGAAAGTACGATGAACAAGCAGGGGAGATGAGTGTCTTTGCCTGCTTCCTGCATCCGGGCTTGCCATCTTGGCGATCCCGCGCTGGTTGAAGGCTGCTGCTGCTACTGCTGCTGCCGTTGCTGGTTGGGGAGCACCACCTTCTGATGTTGTTCTGGATTCCGGCCGGTGCGAGAGATTTTGCCATTCTCGTTGTGCTGATGCCATACGGAGTTATTGCGCTACTTCTTCCTCCTCCGTGCAGCGTCGTCTTGCCGAAGCGCGCCTGTGGTGAGCTTGGTGGTTGTGGTTGCGCTCCGGGGGTGGGCCTCCTCGCCCTTCAGCCACCTTCAGGCCGCTTGCCATGGACTGTTTTTGGACACACTATTGCTGATGGTCGTCTGTTCGATTCCAAGTCTGGTCGGTCCGGGAGCTAGCCTGGACCTGAAACTATGATCTCGTCTTTTCTTCCCGACTTTGATCTGCCCACGGCCCCGTCGCCATCCAGCCGCGTGCCGCCGGCTTGGAGCCTCAGTCGCAGAGTTACCACCACCACCACCACCACCACCACTATGGCGTCCATGCTTTTGATGCTGCTGCTGTTGCCGCCGTTTGGTGGTGCAAACGTGGATCCCGATTAGGCCCGGCGACACCCAGGCTGATGCCATGTCCATGTCTCAATCATTTCTTTCCGCAGACGGATGGCATGGAGAGGCTGCCGCCAGTCCAAAGTCTGGGCGACCTCGAGCCGCTGACGCCAGGGACAGCCCGAAGGTGAGTGGGCTGTCTCCTCCTGCTGCTTGCCCATCATGTATGTCAGTGCCTTAGTTGCCAAACTCTTTTTAACTCCCGTCTTCGTTCCTTCGACTGAGCTCACTTCCTTCCCGTCGCCGCGCTCCTCTTCCCTCTTTTAACCCTCAAGCCAACCTGGCAGTGGAGTTGACTTTTAAGATATCATAGATATCTTCCTCGTGTAGCTCTTTCTCGACACTCGTTCGTCTCCGCAACTACCCATCGTTCGTTTGATACCCCATCGCCGTCGCAATGGACTCTCAACTTCTTACACCCGATACCCCGGAGCGGTCTCCGACCTGCCGCGACGCTTTCCCCTTCAACTCTCCAGAGTCCTCTAAAGACCGAGCAGAGCCTTGGGAGTTCTCTCACGATGGCTACTACCCCATCACTCCTCCCACTGAGGAGTGCGAATCAGACGAGGAGCTTGCAACTATTGCCAGCTCCATTGACCTCGAGGCGGAACCCCTGGTTGCCGTCATTGGGGTAGGATACGTTGGAGAGCACCTCGTGGGCAACTTTGCCCGCAAGTTCAACGTTCTCGGTTTCGATGTCTCTGAGGCGCGAGTCCAGAGCCTCGAGAAAGAATTCGGCCCAGACAGCAAGGCCAAGTTCACCAGCAAACCCAGCGATATGGGGGCGGCTACACACTTCCTCATCTCAGTGCCCACGCTTCTGCGCCCAGACCAGACCGTCGACACTTCCTTCCTGCGGTCCGCGCTCAAGAATGTTGCAACATACGCTCGTGCTGGCTCCGTAGTCGTCGTTGAGTCTTCCGTCGCCGTTGGTATGACCAGAGAGCTGCTCGGCCCTCTTGCCCAGGAGCGCCACTTCTTCGCTGGCATGTCTCCTGAGCGTGTCGACCCCGGCCGTGTTGAGCCTCCTGCTCACGCTATCCCCAAGATCGTTTCCGGTCTGGACGATATGGTCCCTGGTTCGCTGAATGCCATCGTCCGCCTCTACTCTCAGGTCTTCGACAACGTCGTCCCTGTGTCGAGACCTGAGGTCGCCGAGATGACCAAGTTGTACGAGAACTGCCAGCGCATGATGTGCATTGCTTTCGCCAACGAGATGGCCGATGCCTGTCTTGGACACGGGGTCGACCCATACGAAGTCTCCGGTGCTGCCGCGACCAAGCCATTCGGATACATGCCCTTCACGCCCAGTCTGGGTGTTGGCGGCCACTGTATCCCCGTCAACCCGTACTACCTTCTCTCCAACAGCCAGTTCCCCCTCCTTCAGCACGCAACGGAAAGAATGCGCGCGCGACCATCAGCTATTGCTCAGCGTGCTGTTGATGCGCTGTGCGCAGAAAAGCCGCGACCGAGCGTCCTCGTCGTAGGCATGGGCTTCAAGAAGGGCCAGTCCCACCTGGCAAACTCTCCTGGGCTCGAGCTTGCAAAGAGCCTCGTATTGTCTGAGAAGGTTGATGTTTGCTGGGCCGATCCCCTCGTCAAGCAGGAGGCGGTACCACAAATCCCCCGTCTGAATGATGTCGAGGGCTGGAACGCCAAGGCGTTGGAAGAGCGATTCGACATGATCATCGTTGCGTTCAGACAGAGTGGACTTGATTTCGATGTCCTGAGCCAACTGCAGAGCACGCGTGTTGAGATGTGGTGCAACTAAGGTCCGGAAGGCCAAGGGTTGCGGCTGCGCTGGGCTGAGGGTGGCGTTCTCTTCGGTTCGTCATCGTCGCCTAATCCCATCGTTCCCTCTGTCATGCTTTCACGAATGTTTCTTTTTCTTTTTCTATTCCCCTTCTTCTCCAATCACCGGGGTTTCCCATGAAGTCTAGCGCTGTTGTTTGCTAGGAGATGTACATTGGAGCAAACGGCGGGTTGGACGCAACACACGGATAACGATGGATGTAATGCGTCAAAGTTTTCCTTGCTTGTCGTTTCCTTTCTTCTCTCATCGGCCGGTGTCAAAGGAATGTTTGGTAGAAAAAAGGTCGATTAATGCGCCGAGACGCGATCGAACTGGATGAGCATTGACGGCCGAAGATAGATGCGCGATACATATTTGCGGGAATCTGTTTCTAATTTCAATTCATAAGTCAAGTTCTTGAATCCCACCTCGCCGTGATTGTCGCCATCTCTGCACATCAGATAGCGGGCAAGCGTCGTCTCTCAGCATCGAACCCACTCTCATACCCATTGTGCTGGAAGTCGTATTTTTTTTCTGGTGACTGGATGCTGTGATCGTCGGGCTCCTTCATGTCCTGTGCGTGGCGCCAATCGCTTCTCCCGGTGCTGTCGCTGTTGGATCCCCCATGTCAATCGTGAATGTCGTTTTGTCGCAAGCAAGCACGTCGCGTCCGTCTGGGCAGCCTCCATTTAAACCTCCAATCGACAGTAATCCCAATGGGGCGTCGGGAAACACGGCACATACCCCATGTCCTCCGCCTCTTAAATCAACTAGTTCTCACGACCATTTGGCGGATACGATGTCTGACCGTCGCAAATCGGTGCCGAGCTGCCGGATGCCCCGTTCTGGCGAGGCGTTCGAGAAGGTGGTCAGAAGGAAGTCGAGTGCGGCGGCCGCGAAGCGCGGGCGCTGCTAGACTGTTATAAACTCAAGCTGCCATTCCCTATCAATCCCCCCATCTCATCGAAAACGATAATGCAAGTCGCCTGGGAGGATTGTTAGTTTGTCAAGATCCTCCGTTGGGCGCGCAGTATCTTCCCGGCCCATATCGCGTTGCATTATCTATTGATCTGCGCGGCATCGGCGCCGGGCCGGGATGTTGTTGGCCCAGCCTTGCCGTTTCGAGTCGACAAGATAAGAAGGTTGCTTTTTGGTTCCCTTTTCGGCGCGACGGCATCGGGCTCGTCTCAATGGTTCTTCTGTGATAGCTGCAAGTGATGATGCCGATGCAAGAGGAAGAACGGGATAATACGAGGAAATGATACGGAATGTTCGAATGAAGCAACTGAGCAGGGCGAAGATGGTGTGAAGAGCGGTGAGGGAAATCTCGGCTGAGAAGCATACTTAGCACGTTAGCTTGACCGTTCAGACGATGAGCAATGATTGACGAGGTTAAGCGAAGAAGGTTGGCGGATGGTGTCGTCGGGAACGGTCCCGTGGTTTCCCCCCTCATTCCTGTTTGGGATCTGGGTTACTTTGATTGTTCTTTTGGGTGTGTGTTTGTGACCAGATTGAGCAGCGATCTCAACGTCTTCGGTGATCTGTACTTGGCATGTGCTGTGGGCAGCGTACCCGAAGTCGCGGTGCCGCGGACCGCGGGCTTCAAATAGTCTTCTCATAATGATGGAGGGGCGACGATCCAGCTGATCAAAAACGTACGCACATCTCACTGCATGCCAGCCTCTAGAACCCTCGCGCTAGAGCTGTTGTCAACGAGGGAAAGTCCACATGTCGTGGACTCTCGCTCAGTCAGGCGGTTGGACCACAGCGGACCGCAGGCGACCGTACTAGGAAATAGGCGTACACTTATGTACCGGCAAGACAGCTCGCACGGGGCCCGGGAATGCCATCTTCGGCGTGTATAAGTCCATGACAGCTAGATGCTTGCCGATCATGCTGCGCCATCGCTGTGAGTGTCGGACCGGTGGTTTGCGGAGGGCGCGCACTCCGTCCGGGGAAGTTTGCGTAATTCTGAGTCTGTGTCCATCATACTTACTTCCAGCCTTGCTTTTGTAATTCTTCAAGCATTTGGTCCTTCAGCAGAAAGCTTTTGATAAGGAATAAAAGAGATGATGTAGAACTCGCAATTTGAAGCTCGGGAGCTGATGCTTTCAGCAAATGTCTGTGGAGGAAGTAAATAGGATACCGTTGGTTTATTGAGATGAATATTCCTTGCCCAGGAATCCAAAGAATCATCTACACTGTTCGGGGCTTAACATGGCCTCCGTCTGACCACATTACCACCAACTTAGTCTAGCTACCAAGTAGTTGATAGCCAGTGGGTGAAAGGGCGCAGGCCCAGACACCAGTGTCAGCCATGCCTTTGCTTCCTGTTGCGTCATTTCTCTTGCTAATAGCATGTGGGCATTTCGGTTTCAGCTTCTTGGTTCCAGGCTCTGATGCTCCCACGTGTCAGTGTCTTGGACAGTAAGCCACATATTGAGCGTCTTTTTGGCTGTGGCCGTGAGAGTATCTTACAAGCAGTACGTCTAGACCCCTCGTCATCATCTCGCACGATTCTTGGGTTCCCAAGAAAAGCCATGGTCTCACAAGTATGCTTGGCTCCTTCAACGCTGCCCAATAAGACTAGAACCATACTCACGAGCAGCGAGCCAAGCCTTGTCTTGGCACATGGAGGTACACTTGACGAAGTTCTTTGATTCCTCATTCGCAGCCTTACAGCTGCTCCAAGAGGGGGCTTACTCAGTAAGAGATCGTTTGTCCACGTTGCGGAGGACTCTCAGCCAGACTAGAACATGTCGGCCTCTTCTCAAGTATCACTTCGCTTGTGGTCTAAACAACGTATGCCATGAATGGACATGAGTGAGATGGGAAGATGCTGTTATAAGTCAAGGAGCATTCCGCTCGAGGAGCGTTCCTTGGGGTATCTATAGTATAGAAAGACCTCCAACTCTCCAAGTGCCTTCCTGTATCTGAAATCACTGCCAAACACCCTCTCAATCAAGTACCACACCCTAGCTGAACCCGCCAGAGACAGTTGGCTAAGACTCAAGCAACGATGATGGTTCCCGGGAGCCCTCCGCCCGTAGATCCATCTTGGCCAGGGGCGTCATCCTCGTCATCAGGGGTCTGGCGGTAACCAGGGCCCTTCGGGTGGTCGTCGGCCATGTCCTCCTCTCCGGACTCGGACTCGGACGAGACGAAGAGCTCACTTTTCTCGATACTCTTCTTGCCGGAGCGGTTGTTCTTGGCGGGCGTCTTCATAACTCGGCCGGTGATAGTGCCCTTGGTACTCTTCTTGCTCGAGATTCCCGGAGCCTTGCGGATCTTGGCGAGTGCCTTGGCCTTGGCCCGCTCCTCGGGGGTCTTCTTCGTGCGATTGGCGCTTCTGAACCTGCACTTAAGGCAGGTCTTCCGGGAGACAGCGCCCTCTGTATCTGTGAACTGAGTCTTCGGCATACAGCCCCTGTGGGAAGAACAGAAGCACTGATCCTTGGGATTGTGCATGCAGGGCCGGGCAAGATCTTTCATCTCATGGTTGCCCTTTTTTTTGTAGCTGGCCAGGTTGCAGGAAGAGTGGTCTCCCGTGGCGTGATTGGGGAGGAGTTCCTCATCCTGCGTTGATGTTAGCCTCTTGTATGCATAGATCGAACTAGGGAAGGACGAGATAGAATATTTTTGTGCGTATGTATGTACACATATGTGTGTGTAAGGTAGGGAGGGGGCAGAGGGGGCAGAGGGGTAAAGGAGGCTTATGGGTGGTAAGGGGGGTGGGGGTTGGGGGGCTTACAGAGGACGACTCGCCAGAGTCGGCACGGGGGTCGGAGCCCATTGTATAGATGGCTGGTTGGGGTTTGGGAAGTCGGAGGTCACAGAGGTCGGTGGTCGGTAGTCAGGGGGTCGGTGGTCGAGGGTCAGAGGTCGGTAGTCTCCGTTGTGAATCGAGTCTGAAAGAATGTGAAAAGACTTGGTTGAACAACCTGCCAAGAAGACGTCTTTTTATATCTGGTGAAAGAAGCGAGTTCTCGAGAGGTCTACCGACATCACTTGGTAAAGCTTGAGATCGCAATGTCATCAAAGCCCCAGAAGGGTTCAATCAGCACGCCGTTCACCCAAGAAGTGAAGATCTAAATCTAGCTCGCGGGATTACTTGTTTTTGTAGGGTCCGTCTGGAATATTCTGTTATGACAAGGCTAGCACAACGCCATCCCCCAAAGCACTGATCATTCCAGGAGATGGGATTAGATGTGGTTATGAACAATCGAATACATCAAAAATACACCAATCTTCAATCTCAGGCATCTAAAAGCCCAGATTACCGCAAATCTTGAATTCATGATATAGATTAAGCCTCGAGCCCTTCCGAGACTTGCTTCATGGGAGTGAAGGATAGACTTCAGATTAGGGTAAAATTGGCCTCCTTAATACAATGATTCCACTTACACGAATTAGTAAATGCTAATCGTGGGAAAGCCTCTCGAGTCACGATGTTCAATCGACATGTTCACTCGAAGACAATTTCATTGGCAAGGTCCTTGGCTTACACGCGGGCAACTAGGAACGATCGAAAATTGATTCCAGAGACGCCTTCTTGTATTCTGTATTGTCATACGCCACGTCTAGCCACACATCTCCATTTAAGCCCTAACAAGAGACTTGATCGCACTTCGAAAATGACTTCGTCCCCTTAAACAGCAATAGGCTGGCCAGACATACCACCACCCATGCCACCACCGCCGGGAGCATCGTCGTCAGGTCCCGGGTGGCGGCGGGGAATGTGGACAGTAGGCATGTCGACATCCGTCTCATACTCGCCATCCTCGTCGTCGCTCTCATCCGAAGAGGAGACGAACAACTCGCTCTTCTCCTTCTTGGCCTTCTTGGCCTTCTTGGGGGTGGCGCTGGCGGTGATCTTCGACTTGCTAGGCGTGACAGTCTTCTCGATTCTGCCAGTCTTGGTAGCCTTCTTCTTGGAAGGGGTTCTCGGTCCGCGGGGAGTGGGCTTGGTCGTGCGCACCAGGTGCGGCTTATTCTTGGCTCGCTGCTTCGAGTCCCAGGACTGGCGATTGTGCGTCTTACAAACGAGAAAATCGTCGCGGTCTCCGTCCCGAAAATCAGGGCCGGCAGCGCAGTGCTTGGCGCGGGAACAGTAACGCCAGCCCCGAAACTCGGGACGACCGTACTGTCCTCCCTCTTTGCAGAGGCGGATGGCGTCGTCGGCGTCGTAGTTTGCCAGCACGCACTCCCCATGCTCGTTTCGGATTTCGTTTCCATGCTGGTCATAGACCTTGGTACGGCGCCGCTATTTAAATCGTTAGTGGAATAGAATCAGGTGGAAATGGCATGGTGATATCAGGGGATGGAGGGAAAGGGGTAAAGGGGGAGGTGAAAATCAATATGAACAGGGCCTTCTGGGTTTTCCATCAACGCGAGGAAGGCCCTCCATGATGGAGTTTCAAAGGCTCGACAAAAGTAGGCTTCAAGGAAAACAATGGACACTTACAGCCATTGTAGACGATGGGGAGCTGAGGTTCTTTGGTGTTTTCTTGTTGAAGATAATGCTTCTTTTGTGAAAGAAGCTCTTTCGATGGTGGTGATCTGGGTCAAAAAAAAGACAAGCTGAAGAAAATTCTGGAACAAAATGGATTTTTGTCCTTGGGGGGAGAAGGGTACTCGGGGAACTGGTCAGCTTCCTTAGTCGACAACTCACGATGCCCTCAAAGCCCTAGCGGGGACTTCATAAGAGACCATTCACCCAAAGAGTGAGGGCCCAGATTCAGCCTTGACCCGCTATCCATGTGCCCTCATGGCTCCGGGACGTTGTCTGCTGATGAGACTGGCGCGGGACCAGCTCCATGGCTGAAGAGGTCACCTCACGAAGACTCTCCAAGCCCTGAGGGAGGCTTGGAAGACCAAATGTGGTAAAGGCCCTAGTTTGGAGTTCATTGCATTCCAGTCCCTCGCAAAACCATGAACTAGTAGTACCTTGGTTGAATATCATGTGTTGGTCATGATCAGCAAGAGGAAGCGTTGTTTTTAAAGCATCACCTGCAAAACTTACGTATGGTCTTGTTCTGGAGTATCAGAAGTATGCCTCCACGATGAAAAGTTCAGCGCTCATCTACCGGAATGATACCAAGTGAGGACTGTTTGAAGCTACTTGTTCTACGCTCGGCGCCGGTGCCGTATACTCAAAACAAACAATACGACTACCACCTCAAGCCAGGGTGGGAATATTACTTGAGAACGGAAATAGAAAATGATATTCAAGAACTTTCATTACTATTCATTAAGCTAACCAAGAGCATAATCACAGCGTCATCAGCTGCCAAGCATATGAGCAACAACCAGTAAAGACATGAGAAAACGTGGTGAGGATGAGAGAACAGAGAAGAAGAATCGGAGGCACGGATAGCCCAAATGAATTTCAAGCTGCAAACTTTGCTCAAATCATACACCTACACCGCCGGGGGCCCATCCCGCAACGGCTAGGTTTCCACCGTGGTCTGCCTTAGGGGGATGGACCAAGCCGTCAAGCTCGCCGCGCATTTTTTATAGGGCCGGTAGCTCACCCGTGTCATACTCATAGCATGACCATGCCCAGCAAAATTTCAGACCATCGCCATTCAATTCCAGAGACATGTATGTAAATCATGCAAACATCATGTAAGCAACGAAATTAGGGGTCATGTATTAAGCAAATTTCGTAACCAAAGGGTATTCGGCAACGTGTCCGTGCTCTAAGAAGTACATTTGGTGTTCGGAGACATTGCGCTAAGAAACGACACATCTTCATACAAACTAGGAGACTGCCGCTGACAGTCAACATAGGGGATTGTTGAACACATCTGGCGGGTAAAGGAAAGACCGGAACGCCAGAGAGATGGGAGGTGAAAACGCTGGGTATGCAAATCGAAAATTGACCCGGGAAAGAAAACACGACGTAAGAACAGGATTAGTCGCCGAGGGGCATGCCCTCGAGTTCGTCGAGCAGGCGACGCCAGTTGTCGGCCAGCATCTCGGAGTACTTGACGCGCTCCTGAGCCCAGTCCTGGTTCCAGCGGGAGACGTGAAACTGCGTGTTCTGGAAGTACATGAGCTCATCGCGGATGCACTCCTTGACGAAGATGGAGCGGTTGTGTTGGCTAACGATGGATTCCTTGTCCTGCGATATGTCAGTGCTGGTGTGGGGAAGACAGGGGAGCCTTGACATACCTTGATAATGGCCTCCACCACCCTCTCAATCTCACCAGGCTTAACCATGCCCTCAGGCTTGCTGCGGAGGTTCGCCAATTTCGTTTCGTTGGTCTGGATGCGCCTCTCGAGATAGGGGATGTTGTCCTTGTCCAGGCGCTCTCTGCGGTCAAAGAGCTCGCGAACGCTCACAAGTGCGTCGCGCTGGCGCTTGAGGTCCTCCAAAACACCCTCATCCCAAGCCTTGCTCTCGTCCTCCATGAGGGTCTGGCAAGTCCTCAGATGCCGGCTCATGGAGTTGAGGCCATCGTTGAGCAGCGGCACCTCGTTGGTGTCAGTTGCATAGGTATCGGCGCTCGTCTCGGTCAAGGATGCGAGAGACAGGGCGATGCGTGCATGGTCAGCCGCAACCCCCTCAGTGCGCTTCACCAAACGATCCATGATGTTGCAAACGTTAATGTACAACTCAGCCGAACGGCGGATGCCTGAGCGAGTCTTGTCGAACAGAGCCTCGAGAGTGGGAGGAAGGGAGTCCTCAAGGCCGGGAGGAAGGACACGGCCTTGGAACTCATCCTGAACTGAAATGGTGGCCTGCTTGCGCCACACGGAAAGTTCCTGGTGCTGTCAGTGTAAGGTGCTGTAGCGACAAGTTGGAAACTTACAGTTGGCACAGTGAGGAACATGATGATGAGCTGCTCTTGGCTAAGAACGGGATGGCGCACGAGGGCGTTCAAGAACCTCGCCAGACCCCGACGACGCTTCTCGATGAAGGCTCCGTCATTGGACAAGTGGTTGCCGTTGACTAGTCTTGTTAGCCGCAGTCGTGTTCTTGCGATACCTCAACTTACCAGCAACGCGCTTGGGCGGCAACAGAGGCAACACCCTGAAAGGATAGCGCTTGTGCAGGCAGTCGAGAAGCCAGACGAAGTCGCTGTAGCGGCGGATAACCTTGCTACCCCGACGTATACTCGACACCTCGTAGTTGTGGTGCTGGAACATAAACAGACCTTCCTTCTCTGGCATCAGCGTCACGATGATATTCTCCTCGACGCTGCCTCCCGTTCGCCCACTTGCAGAAGTTCTCAATGCAGGGGCGCTTGGAGTGTTTCCCGTCGGCTCACGTCCGCCACCGCTGGCGCCGCCAAATGGACTTGTCACCTGAGGCCGAGGGGGTTCGTTAAAGCCGCCTCCCGTATTGTTGCCATCAAAGTAACCGCCGCCCCAGCCACCTGGTGATGTGCTGGGAACTACGTTCTGGCGGGCGGAAGCTGTCTCAGAGGTAACGGTCGCTGTCGTGTAAGAAGACATGGTGCGACCGGCGATAGCGGTGCTCGGCGACGCGCCGAAGCTGCCATTGGTGTGGCCGTTGCCGTTGGCGGCCGGGCGCTGCGGGCTGGCGCCGTTGGCTCTGCTGGGGGATTCAGCGGCGGCATGGGCGTGACCCTTGTGTACATCGGGAGAGTTCCATGGATCGTCGGATTCGGGGAAGTCCATCGGGGGTCGAGGCAGGCTGGCAGGCTTGGGCGGCGATGCAGGAGGTTCGGGGGTCGGCGTGTGAGGAGCTGTGGGAGGTTTGGCGGCAGGAAGCTCGGAGACGGGAGGCATCACCGGAGCAGCAGTCAGGCCGGCGAGCTTGGGTAGTGGAAGGTCTGGTTTAGTGTATTGGCAATTAGCAGCGAACCCCACAGATTGCGCACTGATAAGTCGATAGTCGATAGCTCGGCGAACAGGGGCCGAGTATCGTCATGGGGAAGTGCGAGAGCTCGCGGGAGATGGAAAGATGAGATGGAGAGACAGGTCCAGACGTACTTCTTCGTCGCTCATCGACGGTGTCAAGGCTGATTGTCTCGTTTTCCTGGGCCAAGGCAATGAGAGCCAGCAGGACGTTGAACTCGCCGCGTCCGACAGCTATGTCGCCACCTGCAGCTGGGACAACCATGGTCATGATCTGCGCCTGCTGGTCAGCTCCGAGGCGCGCAGCGGCAAAGAGCTTGGCTATGCCGCCTGCATTGACGCGCCCCGCGTTGCCATCTTCGCGCACGACGGTGTCGAAGGTCTCGACGTAGGCGTCGGGCACATCGGAGGGGGGCAACAGGTTGCGGACGACGTCGGCGCGAGATTGTTGCTTCCTCGGAGTGGGCATGTCCCAGGGCGAGCCTTCGGCGCCGGCGAAATCGTCGTCGGTAAAGAGGGAATTGGAACCTGACTTGGACATGGGCTCTTCGTCAAAGAGGGATCGCGAAGGGGCGGCGGATGTATTCGAGGGCGATTCGCCTGGTGGTGAGGAACCAAAGAGGGACATGATGGCGGTTATTATGGCGATCGAGCGTATCTGCGAAACGAGGTATTTGGATGTAGCGTATGGGCCGATTGGGTTGGGTAGCACCGGGGAGCTGTACGCCGATAAAGTTCCCTCCAATTGCTGTCGAGAGAAATCGAGGACGCAGCGAAGGGTGCTAGACTCGTAATTGATGCGTAATGGAGTGTAGAGGGCGCGGTGCCGTGGAGTGGTAGCAGTGCAGGGCGGCAGATAAGAGAGATGGAGGTGAGGTAGAGAAGAGCACGCAAAGCTGGGCCGCGTCAGGAAGCAGTGTAGTCGCAAGTCCGAGATGCAATCGCTGCCTTGCACCCACCGTGAAGATCAAGCTGCGAACGGTGACGACGATGTCTTTCGTGAAAGACCAAGCAATGGCACACGCAATGCGACCTCAATTGTCCACAGACGGAGACCCCGAAAACCAGGAGGCAAAAATGCCAAACGATAAAAAGCTTGACAGATGTTTTTTTTGTACCTTTGCCTGAGCTGGTCTGTTGTCGCCGTTGTCCGTCCAGTTTGGAGGGGGAGCTGGGGCGGAAAGCGTAAAGCTTGAGACACCCTCGAGGCGGGCCGTGGACGAGGGAACGCTGACGACACTGCAATATGGTGACTGACTGTCAGACTGGCTGACTGGACCCGACTGGAAACCTGCGCCGAAGCCTGAATCGTCTGTGCCTGACTTGCAGCTCCTGCCCTGCGCTGGGCCGCTAACGTTGGCTGCTGCGCACGCTGATGCGGAGCAAACACGCCCTGTCGCAGGTGCTGAACATGTCGGGTGCATCAGAGGGGGGCAGAGGGGGCGCTGGGGCACTGACTGGGGGGGAGCTTCCCTTCCAGACCAGGGGCCGCTGTTTCCACTGCTGACTTGCATGCACACCAGATACGTACTCAAAGCGGTGCCTTATCGATTGAAGCTGACATAACCACTCCTTCTGAGCCACACTCCTTCCATGTCACCAGCCACGCTACCTCCCACTTGTGGCTTGTGTGCGGCTGCCAGCTCCGTGAGGCTCCGTTGGAAATTTTGGCGGCTCGAACCTTGGGCCCTGGGCTGCATCACCACTCCCCCGAGTCCGTCGCCACAACCCACCAGTCGCCATGCCCCCGAGGTTAACCCCGTTGCATGTAGCAACATGCTGTAGCCGTGTGCTGCGCCCTTCGACGAACCCCACGAGCCTCGTCTCCCTCTTCGCCGGCCTGTCCATCGGCACCCGCAATGCCTCCATCCTCGCCAACCTGAGGGACAACAGGGCAGCTTACAACAAGCGCATTCGAGTCGGTCGAGGTCCCTCCGCCGGCAAGGGCAAGACGTCTGGTCGAGGTCACAAGGGTCAGAAGCAGCATGGCCACGTCAAGCCATGGTTCCAGGGTGGTCAAACACATTTGATTGTTCAGAAGGGAAGAAAAGGTTTTGATAACTTGTACGTGTGGCCTGGCACAACAATTGCGCTTGAAATGCGACAATTCGTCTCCACGTTGGGGCTGGAAGCTAACAGAAGACAGGCGCGCACCCATCATGTCCAAGGTCAACCTCGACAAGCTCCAGGAGTGGATCGACGCCGGCCGCCTGGATCCCACTAAGCAGATTACCGTCAAGGAGATTATCGAGTCGGGTCTGATTGGCAGCGTGAAGGACGGAATCAAGCTGCTCGCCCGCGGCAAGGAGGCCCTCCGTCAGCCCCTCGACATCATGGTCTCCCGCGCCTCCGCCTCGGCCATCGATGCTGTCGAAAATGCCGGCGGCAAGATCCTCACTAGGTTCTACACCAGACAGTCCATTAAGCGCCTCTTGGCCGGACAGAGCGAGAACACCGACAAGCCGCTGCCCCTCGGCAAGGAGCACGTCGAGGCCTATCTCGAGAAGGCCCGCAGCAAACCTTTCCTCTACAGACTTCCCGACCCCACGAGCCGTTCCGATATCGAGTACTACCGCGATCCCGCCCACCGCGGATATCTGAGCCACTTGCTGAAGCAGGGCGAGTCGCCCAGTTTGTACTTCAAGGTACCCGTGCCGAGGAAGCGTACAGGAAAGGTCAAGGTGCAGAAGAAGGAAGAGAAGGTGGTTTCCAAGGAGAACCTCCTTTTCTAAACCAGCCGTTGAGGATATGGGAGTGGATGAAGGCGAAAGCGAAGCTCGCAGACGAATTGTACCATTACATCTCGGCGATTTGTATGTACAGACATTGTATACCAGCCCCCATGCAAATATGCTGGGCCTTCTCTCAAGCTGCCAGTTCGGTTTCCGTCTGATATCAACGCTCTCCGCATGTGCGCCTGGCGGTTCAGGCAAAGTGGTCGCAGTAAGGTAGGGAGGGTGTTGAATCAGAGTTCAGCCTAACTCGTAGTTTGCTGGAAAACTATATAGGCAGCCCAGGCCGCCGACAGATCCTGCGGGCTGCTCGGGGCTCCTAATGGGAATGTGGGAATGTCGATGTTCCGAGAAAGCGTATCCGTATCACGGACGACTCGGTCTCGTACCCTCGGATGGCCACATTCCCTCCGCAAAGCATGAAGCTGGAGTGTTTGGCCTGGTGTGGCCATCCCTGTTTCCCAGAGTCAATTCGACCGTTTGATTGAACTCATGACGTCTACTTGGCCCCTTCACATGTATGTTTTGTATTTTCCAAACATCTTAAAAGGTGGTGGATGGAAACATTTGGCTATAGGTCAAGCTTTCTTCTCTGCTCTTCTCTCTCTATCTCTCCCCATAGTGACACGTTACGTCTTCAGTATGGACTCGCAGGAGTTTCTCCGGACAGTAGGGTTATTTTCCCTGCTGATTGCAGTATACAACGTCGGTTGGTTTCTGGTTCCCTTCTTCAACAAGTCGAAGCTTGATCGCTATCTCAAGGTCGTCAACGGAAAGCCTGCGTGGGCGCTGGTGACGGGAGCCAGCGACGGCATTGGCAAAGGACTTGCAAATGAGCTTGCACACAGAGGCTTCAACGTTGTCTTGCACGGGCGCAACGACGTCAAGCTGGAGGAAGTGAGGCACAATCTCGCTCTGAGGCACCCGGAGCGGGAGTTCAGGATCATGGTCGGCGACGCGGGAGTGCTGGGATCTGGATCCGAGCCGTGGGACTTGATGCTGGCTCCGCTTGAAGGCCTCAACCTGAGGGTTCTCATCAACAACGTCGGCGGATGTGGTCAGATGCCGATGATGCGGCGGCTGGACGAATCATCGATGGAAGACATCGCGGCCAACGTACACGTGAATGCGCTTTTCCCGACGATACTCAATGCGATTATGATCCCGCGGTTTTGGAGCAGTGCAGAGCCTGCGCTCATCATCAACGTGGGGTCGGTAGCGGATGGAGGCTGGCCTCTATTGTCTTTCTACTCTGGAAGCAAGTCATACGTCAACTCGATATCGGCGGCCATGGCACGAGAGCTGCGGATGGACGGCATCGACGTGGAGGTCATGGGGGTGCGAATCGGAGCAGTTGCAACGAAGACGGACCTCATGAGCCCCCGTTTATTCTGGCCATCGGTAGAGACCATCGCCAATGCGATTCTGGACCGGGTGGGATGCGGACGGGCAGTTTTGGTACCGTACTGGCCGCACCTGGTGCAGATGCTGCTGGTGGACCTGGTGCCGCTGGCGTTGCGGAATCCGCTGTACAGCATGGTGTTTAACAGGATGAGGTACGAGGAGAAGAGGATATTCTCCAAGGATCAATAACCGGACCGGATCACGGCAAAGGCATGGATGTTTAACTTTCGGCTGCAATGACGATCCAATCTGTAAGATATCGGGGATGCCTACCTTGGAAGGCTCACACGTGTACAGTCCCCCTACAAAAAAGTGTGTAAGGTGTGCTATCTATATCAAAGTTATCCACAAAGTTGAAATCATGGTTATCTCAGTTTGTATGTCGCGTGCCGCGTGCCGATCTCGTTGTTGCTGCCCGCCGTGCCCGGTGCCGGTACCTTGGCTCCGTATAAGTTCAACCAAGGTTTTTGGCGGTGGTGGGTAGGGTAGGCTGTACTGCGGTAGGCGCAGCTGGACCCAGGTGAGACCAGCTGTTCCCGGTGTTGCTAAGTTGGGAAACTTGGGAGAGATGACGGGAGCGGGAGCGTTGCATGCGCTAATAAGGATGGATGCTTGACGCTCGTGACGCTGGCACTCGCGATTGGCCAAGAAGGTGAACGAGTTCCATGCGAATGCCACGGTCGGGAGAGGATCGGATAAACACGAAATGTGTGGGCGACGATTGGACGGACGGGAGGTGGGAAGCGTGGCGCAGACAGGAGCGACGGAGGAGACAAGGGCAGGAGGAGGAGGCAGGAGGCAGGAGGCAGGCAGGAGGAGGCAGGAGGAACTCCGGGAGTGAGATTGGGAGCAGGAAGGAGCAATCTTGCCAATCCAATGCTGCAATGCCGGCTGATTGAATGCGCAATGCGCTGCACCGAAGCTGGTGCCGGAGTTCTGGACACGTCTGGAAGGACCCCGACGCCTAAGTACCTCAGCATACGGGACTGCCGTCCCGTCCCAGCAAAATAGCAGAAGGGAGCAGAAAGTTGGCACCGAAATCCAGAATTCGACACCAGCACCAGCACCAGCACCAGCACCTGCAGCTGCAGCAGCAGCAACACAAGCAGCAAGTGTGAACCTGGCAGCAAGCGTGAGAAAGGAGAAGACCCACCTTTTGCTCCTTTCCGCGTGTCTTGGCGGGACGCTTCCTCCAATGACACATCGTGTCTGAGCCAACAGAGCTCCACTCGACGCCCCCTCGTCCCCACCATGCTTTCCCTCTCCCCCGGTCTGGTTGGCTCCAGCTTGTTGCAGCAGTTCCGCGCAACCCACGTCCACTGCCACTGCCACCACTTTTCCCAGTCGTGCTGCAGACGCGAACAGTCTGGACTTTCAGAGTGGAATCCCATCCCCTTGCACACGTCGGTGGGTTGGATGCCATGTTGGAGACTGGACTCTCACACTTTGGCCTGGGCAGATCCCCTAAAGTCAGGTAATCGAAGCAGAGGCCACACCCACCCACCCGGGGCTGCCCCTAATCCCATCTGCTGTACCGAGTAAGGTAGTGTAAACTGTACCTTACTGTGCTTGCTGTCCACATCAGCGTCAACCGCACTAGTAGACCAAACCTCCATCCAAAGTGACTGGACCGGGAACAAAGGTGGCCCTTCCATCCATCCCTTCCAGCGCATGAACAGTCCCCCAGAGTCCCCTATCTCGCTACCTCACCTACCTTACCTCTCCCGTCCAAGGCGTTGCTGTATTCCTACCGCTGTCTGCCCTTCCTGCTCCTCCGGCTCTTCGCCTGGACTCTCCCATCCGTGACATCTGTCAGCTTTTTTCTCCTCCCACACCCCCCGAAAAAAAAAGTTGGCTCCCTTTTCCCTCCCGAGTCGTCGCCAACTAAACTCCAACTCCCTTCCCTTTCCCACGAACCCCTCCGATCTCGACCTTCTCCTCGACCTCGACCTTCGACCCCTCGAGCTCGAAGACCACCTTCCCGCGATCTGACGACGACTGCAGCGTTCGGCCGACTTGCCAGCGCAGACCCCTGACCTATGTCGCCTGCCGAGACCTTCCCCCGACGCAATTGACATTCGAGACTCGGTTCACCCCGTCAGATCTTCGGGCGGAGAGAGAGAGGATAGATAGGCGCTGAAGGCCCTTTGACTTTCGGTCCCCTATCCACACCACCACCACCACCACCACTACCACACCACACATCCACCGAGACCACCTCTCCCACCAAAGGCGAAGCGTCACAAAGCACAAAGACGACCGAGACATTGCTCCCGTTGTCGCTGCCGCTGCTGATACGACTGCCGCAGCCTCTTCGCCCCCCAACCAGCCGCTACTGTGTCGCTGCTGCGCAAGAGGTACTGCGGCTCTCGACGCGTAAGGTGCTGCTCTGAAATCTGTTCAGCCCGCCTGTCGCACATTGCCCGTCTTCGGTGCCACTCTTCGCCAACCTGAACACCACCTCCATCACCGACCAGCTCGAGGGAAATTTCGTCCCTGCCGCTCGTTCACGTCTACTTCGCAATTCGCATCGCCCGCCATTCAATTTTTTCCGCTGCTTCCCTTAGACACGGCTTTGCTCTTGTCCGCGGTTCGCGTGTTCGTCAACAATCATAATCACGGCCATCGCATTCGATTCGAAATCGCCGCCCCCTTATCCTGAGGTACCACCCTGTAATCGACGCCACGCCAAATCCCTCCGCCCCATCCTTGGAGCCATCCCAACTCTCGTCCCGACATCCCTCCAGATATCATCTGCCTCTCGACTTGCCCTCTACCGCAGCAAACCACCCGTCGGCGACGATACGTTCCAGCCATGGATCTCTTTAGGCGAGCCGTTAAGGCCATCCCGTCGACATCGCCTCAACTGCCCACCGCCGACGAGAAGCCCACCACGAAACATGCTCGCCAAAACAGGCTCACCTCGCGCCTCGCCTTCTTCAGAAGACCGTTGCGCCTGCGAGGCAACTCGAGCATTTCGGTGCCTCTCGGCGTCGTCATTCTCTTCCCCCTGATCGTCGTCATCCTTATCCTCGTCCTGTTCGTCAGACACCCCAGCTCTCCTGGCAGGATATTGATGCCCGCCGGCGCTCCTCCGGCCATCAGGTACGTTTTAACTAGCTGCAAAGCATTGATGAGAGCTAACCTTGGCGGCGCACAGGAAAATCAGTGAAGAGCACGACAAGGTCTTCGTCACCGGATGTCTCCAGCCCGATACGAGCAGACCCAAGGCCAACGGCGCTTTCGTCGTCCTGGCTCGCAACAAGGAGTTGGACGGTGTCATCCAGTCCATCAAGTCCATCGAGCGTCACTTCAACCGCTGGTACCACTACCCCTATGTTTTCCTCAACGACGGCGACTTCAACGAGACCTTCAAGGAGGTCGTCACCAACTACACCTCGGCTCCTGTCGAATTTGGCAAGGTTGGCCCCGAGATGTGGGGTTACCCTGACTGGATTGACCACAAGGTCGCCAAGGAGGGTATCGCCAAGCAGGGCGATGCTGCTGTCATGTACGGTGGCCTAGAGAGCTACCACGCCATGTGCCGTTTCTACTCTGGGTAAGCCGGCAGCCTATTGTCTCGATTCCAAGCCATGACTGACCATATCAAAGATTCTTCTACAAGCACGAGCTCCTCCAGAAGTACGAGTGGTACTGGCGTCTGGAGCCCGAGATCAAGTACTTTTGCGACATCACCTAGTATGTGCCAAGCCTCACCAGTTACGATGTCTTTGCTAACCAGAGCAGCGACCCCTTCTGGGCCATGATTGACGCCAACAAGACCTATGGCTTTACCATTGCTGTGAAGGAGCTCCGCGAGACGGTCCCCAACATCTTCCGATACGCCTCCGCCTACAAGCGCCTCAAGGGTCTCAAGTCCAAGGGTCTGTGGGAGATGTTCGTTGACCCTGTCCCCGAGAAAAAGGAGGAGCCGACCGACCAGACTCCCCTTCCCGAGGAAGTTCTGCGCAGCGACCCCAACCGCAACACGTTGCCCGAGATCGACCCCGAGGCCATGGAGGGCGAGTCGTACAACATGTGCCATTTCTGGTCCAACTTTGAGATTGCCAGCTTGAAGTGGTTCCGCAGCAAGGAATACGAGGACTTTTTCGAGATGATGGACCGTAGCGGAGGTTTCTGGATGGAACGCGTAAGTCAATACTCGCATGATTGCCTGACCCAAGCTAAACAGTATCAGTGGGGTGACGCCCCCATCCACTCCTTGGCAGCCGGCGCACTTCTGTCTCCCAAGGACATCCACTACTTTCGAGACTTCGGCTACCGACACACGACCATTCAGCACT
This sequence comes from Colletotrichum horii, assembly GCA_027406005.1. NCBI lineage: Eukaryota > Fungi > Ascomycota > Sordariomycetes > Glomerellales > Glomerellaceae > Colletotrichum > Colletotrichum horii. The sequence goes on along the minus strand of JANVYB010000001.1, from coordinate 144,585 downwards.
GCCCCGCCAACGCCCCGGCCCGACAGCTCCCCAGAGAACCCTACCTCGAGAAGACGACCCTCGACGACAAGAAGCGATTCGAGGAAGACGACTACTGGGAGCACTGGGACTCGGAGAAGGAGAACGGTGTTGGATGCCGCTGCAGATGCGACACCGATATTGTTGACGTTGAGGGCAAGGAGGGATCCTGCCTCGCGGAATGGGTTGACGTCGCCGGCGGATGGGCCAGCCCGTAATCCCAAACAACTAACCACATCACACACGATGTTACGAGTCACGGCCAGCGCATCCATATCCTGGCGCGAAATGTTGGGTGGAAACGAAAATCAAAAACGGGATTGTATATTGATGAAAGCGGAGACGCTTAGACTCCCTGGGTCTTTCCAGAGGATGTCTCATTAATGTTCTGCGTGCGGGGGGGTGTAACGGCATTGCCAGTATCGGTCTTTGCTCACAAATTCTTTTTGGGAGTTATCAGGGTTCACAGTATTCCGGCCTTTGTCCATAATCAGTTTTGTTTTTACACTGCACGGGAACCTTGCGAAGCATGAAATAGAGAGGTGGAAAGCTACAGAAACGGCTTCGGCTCGGATTAGTTTCCGATGCCAGAGAGAATCATTTTGTTGTTTTTCGCTCGTCAAGTTCGCTTTCGATGGCCAGCGGGGGGGAGAGCAAGAGACGAGAGAAACGACTCCAATGGAGACTTGTTACGCGCGCACAGGATACCAAGCTGGATGGGATGCAAACAACGAACATGGGATGTTTGGTTCTGGGAAGAGAGAGAAGAAGACTTTCAATGTTAGAGTAGCATGTCGGGTCGGGAAGGCCCGACGCAAATGGTATATATGTCGTGTCTACTGCTCTTCTGTCTTCAAGTGCCACCTGGTTTGTGAGGCGATGGGTCGAGCTGATGTGTGCAGAACATCTAGGAAGCATGCTTCTTCCTCCTTTGGCAGGCGATACTCTATATTTTACGTCACAAGTTCTTCACAGGACTTTGTCATTTCATGTTCTGGATCAACGGACTTGGACCCGGTATTGCGAGTCTCATTCTTCGGACGCTCCAGTCTGCGGAGGCGGCCCTGCTGTAATTGTGTGGCAACGAAGCATTTCTGGACCATATCTCATATTTACATGGTTATCATGTGAGGGTGTCACGCTGAGGCAAGCATCGTGAGATTTTTGGAAACTGGCCATGCCCAAGGCCACCGCAGATGACTTCCGCGATTCTGTTTAGGTCCCACGCTCTCGCCTCCATTTCGAAGTCTAGGTAGGATAAGGGACACTCCCGCCACACGCCCCCCTCCCCAACGGCATTATGGCGTATATCCTCATTCTATACCAGAATGTATCAACAAGTTTTACCCAACAGACAACGTGGCACACATCACCATGAAGGATCCGCCTGATCTGTAACAGCACCGTGGCTCGCATCGCCCACTAGACGAGCATACTTGCCCAACACGCCCCTCCGCACATGCGGCAACGGCGCCTTCCACTCGGCTCTCCTCCTCGCGAACTCGGCCTCGTCCACGTCAATGGCGTCGATCCGGTTCGTCTCCGCGTTGATCGTCACCCTGTCGCCGTTCCTCACGAGGGCTATCGGCCCACCGACGGCCGCCTCCGGCACGACGTGGCCCACGATGAACCCATGCGACGCGCCGCTGTACCGCCCGTCCGTCACCAGCGCCACGTTGTCCAGGCCGGCGCCCATGATGGCCGCGCTCGCGCGCAGCTGCTCCGGCATGCCCGGGCCGCCCTTGGGGCCCTCGTACCGCACGATCAGTACGAGGTTGCCGTCCTCGCGCTTGATGGAGCCCTCGGACAGCGCGACGTCGAGCTCGTGCTCCTTGTCGAAGACGCGCGCGGCGCCGGTGAAGGAGAGGCCCTCCTTGCCCGTGATCTTGGCGACGGCGCCGCCCGGGGCGAGGTTGCCGCGCAGGATGCGCAGGTGGCCCGTCGCCTTGATCGGGTCCGAGAGCGGGCGGATGATCTTCTGGTTCGGGTCGAGCGAGGGCCAGTCCGCGACGTTCTCGGCGAGGGTCTTGCCCGTCACGGTCATGATGGAGCCATCAATAAGATTCGCGGCGACGAGCATCTTGAGGACGGAGGGGGTGCCGCCGACGCGGTAGAGATCCTCCATGTAGTACTTGCCCGACGGCGCCAGGTCCGCGATGAAGGGGATGCGGTTGCTGGTGCGGTCGATGTCGTCGAGGGTCAGGGGCACGTCGGCGGTGTTGGCCATGGCGAGGAAGTGCAGCACGCCGTTCGTCGAGCCGCCGAGGATCATGGTCAGGACGAGGGCGTTTTCGAACGCGGCACGGGACAGGAGGTCCCTGGGCCGGATGTTCTTCTCCATGACGATCTTGATGGCCTCGGCGGCGCGCTCGCACTCGCGGGACTTTTCGGGGGAGAGGGCCGGGTAGGACGAGGAGCCCGGCAGCGAGAGGCCCATGGCCTCGATGGCGGTGGCCATGGTGTTGGCCGTGTACATGCCGCCGCAGGCGCCGGCGCCGGGGCAGGCGTGGCGCTCAATGTCCTCCATGACGTCGGTGGGGGTGCGGCCCTCGGCGCCGGGGTTGCACTTTGCGTGGAGGCGGTTGTAGGTGAGGGACCCGCGGGCCTCGTAGCAGGTGCTGATGTTGATGGGCTTCTCGAGGAGGTCGGAGTGGCCCTTCATGATTGTGCCGCCGTAGATCATGATGAAGGGGCGGTTGTGGCGGGCGGCGGCCATGATGGTGCCGGGCATGTTCTTGTCGCAGCCCGGGATGGAGATGTTTGCGTCGTGGTGCTGGGCCATTGTCACGGACTCGATGCTGTCGGCGATGATTTCACGGGTCTGGAGGGAGTAGCGCATGCCTTGTGGGGTCCTTGGTTAGCTTGCGACATGAAAGGGGTTGAAGTCGTGGTGGTGTAGCTATCTCACCTTCGCCGCCCATCGTGATGGCGTCTGACACGCCCACGGTGTTGAACTGCCAGCCGAGCATGCCCTGCTTCTCCACTGCCTTTTTCACGATCCTACCGAACTCGAGGACTTTGTTCCGTCAGCCATCATGCAGTTTTCGTGTCCTTGGTGCACAGTGATGCTCACGATGTGTGCTATATCGCGTGTTAGTCGACACCATAACCGCAGCTCAGGGAGTCGCTTACTTGCAAGGGTTGCCCTCCCACCACACCGTCGCGATGCCGACATGCGGCGCACTCTTCATCATCTCCGGATTCGGCACGCCGGCACCGTACAGCATGGCCTGCAACCCTTGGTAAGCTTCTGGCTCTCTTCCCAACTCGCGTCTGAGGCTGTCGCGTGTACCCCGCGGTCCCCGCGGTGCACCACCCCGCACTCACCCACCCACCACACACACACCACACGACATCACCGGCCGCCACCCCGCATTCCCCAACTCCCACAGAGCCCAACTCTTAAAAGAGGGTTCCTCCTTTCGGGTTGTTGTTGTTGTAATGTGTCTTGACTAACCTTTGCTCCCGGGAAGTCATGTTCACGCGTCAAGACGTGAGACCAGCGGTTCAATGGGCCTCCGGGGGGCAGTGTCTTGAACTGCAGGTAGTCGGCGCTGTCCTTGTAGCTGGTGTCGCTGTAGCCGCCGTCGTGGCCTTGGCCTGTTTGCTCGGCGCTCATTGTAAAGGGTTGCTTTGCTTTGCTTTTTCGCGTGTGTTCGTTCGATCGAGGCTGGGGCGTTTCGAGCTGCTTCGTTGGTGAGGTGTTTCAGTCAGGTTGGTGTGTTGGTTTTACGTCGCGGGGGAAGAGAGAGTGAGGGAAAGATTGGATTGTGGCCTACAAGTCGGCTGTGTATGTTTGCCGAGGTAGGGCGTCGTGTGTTGGTGTGAGGAAGACGATGTCGTCAACGAGTCGTGGGGTATCACGAAGCAGACGGCCACTGGATTGAATCGCGTGGGAAGATGGTGAGGCGAACGGCGGGGCAGTGACTTTATTTGAACTCTGTTTCACGCAGCAGCAGCACCAGCAGAGGAGAGGAACACAGAGAGCTCTCGAAAGGCGGGGGAGAAGCACTGCTCATTCATGATTCGCATCACAGGCCACGGCGCTCTCCCCCACCCAAAGCTCGGGGGGATAGATCCGCTCGGGAGAGATCCTCCCTTGGAAAACCTGGAGCTGTTGCTTATTGTGTGCATTTCTATTGGGAGAGCTGCCGACGCGCTCGAGGCCGGCTCCAGAGTCGTCGGGTGATCCCAGCTTTCATCGGAGGGGGGGGGGAATCGGGGTGCTGTCCGCGGGCGGGAGTGGGGAGCAGCCAAAGTCAATTGACTTTTTTTGTTGGTCCCTGAGTAGTAGGAGAATTGGATTGGATGGAGGGGTTACGGGGGAGAGGGACACGGAAAAAGGAATTGGGAGACGGGAGATGGGTTGCGGAAATAGCACTGGCTATTCCGAAGTCGACGCTCGGATTCCAAGGCATCTGAAGTCAAGATGGCATCGTCAGCGCTTGAAGACGAGCAGCATTGGTTCTGACGGCGTTCTCTCCGGCATATTGCCCGACCCGACTCGGCCATCGGCATCACAAAATCGTTGCTGGTGTTGCTACTATGGTAGACCTGCAGGTAGCTTGACGAGCTGGCAGTACGGACGGCGGAGTAGGTTGATTGGATGGTATTGAGCCGATGAGGAGGAGCCAGACAGCAAACAACTTTGCTTGCGGGGCGTCCTATCCTTCTTAGCTCATATTAGCGACATCAACTAGCCGCAAGAGTGCTTCTGGACGTTGTGTTGCTGTAGGCATCTGAGAGTAGATGCATACATCGTTTTGAATGGCGTCCAGTGTCGTCGTCCAGAAGTTGTGGGAGATGCAGTCTTCTCCACAAAGGCAGAAACCAATCACGGCAGAGGTATTTGTATTTGTTAGTTACAGCGAGCCAGCCAGTGGGGTCTGTTAAGCGTCCAGTCGTTCTTTCTGGATTTGGAGACTTGGCAGAAGGACATTTGCTGCAACAACCATTTGCTGCAGTAGCCATTCGCAGCAACACAGTCGTAAGATTCGTCCAGTGCGCTTGCTTGCTTGCTTGCTTGCTTGCTTGTTTGTAAGGCTGCTCACTCGGGGAAGCGCAATCATCCCGCCCGAGAGAACGCCGGGCTCCAGCGCCAGCCCGAGGGAGGCCACTAGGCAAAAGCAGAGACTCGCATCGTGACTTGGTGTTTGGGCGGTCCGATCTTCGGTGTCGAACGCAACGCTGCGAGCCATCTGCATCTCGACGGACTCTCCGCCTCTCCCGCTTCCCCGCATCCAAGCTTAGGTGCTTAGCTCAACATCTCAAGAGACCTCAGCCCGTGTCTGGGCGTTGCAGTGTTGATGCAACCTCGTTTCCTCCCCCCCTCTCAATGCTGCTGCGCTCGTGTGTATCGCGTGCGGCGCATGTGCATATTCTCACGAGTTGCACTCACACACCAAAAAAACACTTTGTAAAGTAACGTAATTGGCCATGGAAGCTTTCTGCAACCTCCTCGTCCCAAGGCAGAAGAAACGCAGCCCGCGCCAAGGCCTTGTCGTGTTGCGTAACGGACGGTTGGGACGCCAGCGAACGGGCATCACCCTGACGAAAGCATCTGGCTAAACCAAGTCAAAGGGGCCAAGGATGGGATGACACTCTGTTTGACTCTTTCTGTTTGGATCGACGGCCGGACCAGATCATGGCAATGAAGTCATGCGGGCGGCGCGCCCTGGGCTGTCGGAAAAGTACCGGGGGGCGGACGGCGGTTCATCTGGCCATCTGCCAAAACAAATCAAAACCGTAAACTCGTTGCCGTCGTCCGAGCTATCCGTCCAACTCTCTTTTACCGCGAGCAAAATCCCACGTTTCGGAGTCCAGACGGATGGCGCAGCCCATTACGAAGCTTCCACCCTCTTTGAGCTGCACTTCCAGGGACAATGCTTGGCGGTTGAGTGTTCCAACAAGGCCAAAACCATCTATGCTTCAAGAGATTGGAGAAAAGAAGGTTTACTTGGTTGGGGGGGGTGTGGTGCAGTGTGGTGGTGAGCGGACATCTTGCGACGGGTTGTAACCGAGACTTGCGCATCAGGAGGCGAGGGATACGAAAAACGATGTATCCGCACGTACACGCCGCAGGCTTGAATCGCTTCATTGAGGTTCATCAGCCACATATACGTATCTTCATCCCGATTCCCAAAAGCATGTCACACACACACCCACCTCTTGTTGATCGTTTCCCAAACTCACCGTGAACTTCACACACCAACAACATGCACGTAGTTTTTGTCTGGAATATAGTGTCCAAGCAGTATTTTTCCGTGGGAATATTTGCCGATGTAGCCGCATGCTCTCTCTTTCCCTCTCACTCATCAACCAAAAACCGTTTGATGTAGGGACGTTTTGATCTTTGAAGCAAGTCCTGGAACTTGATCAAAGCACCCTCTCTCACTCCCCAAAAAAGTCAACTCTGGCACTGATCTCAACCTGGCACCCAAAGATAGCACAGTATCTTGACACCCTCGATCAAATCGTCCAGTCTCTTTGATGTGTGGAAGGATTCAAGTGCCAAACGCCACGCTTAGACGACTTGCGACTGACCATCGTCATCTCACCGCCATGGCTCATGTTTTCTCAGTCACTAGTCGTAGCATCATTGTAGCAAGGGGGGAAAGGGCGGACACAGAACACATGCACGCACGAGAGAGCAAAAAGTTGTTTCTCAAAACTCTGATTCCTTCAATTCGCCGTTTTGAAAAGTAAAAAAAATAAGAAAAAAAACACAATCGTCGTCTGCATGATAGTCCCCTCTTTCGGAACCCCGGATGGGTTAACCGCTCTAGTGTACAAAAAAACGCAAGCCATACGGGAATGGACGATGAAAGCCATGTTTGTATGCGAGGTGTGTGCGTGTGTGGATTTGTTTTGTCATCACTTCATTTCTGCAATGGGTGTCGGTAAAAAGATGCCTCCCCGAGAAGATGAAAAGAAGAAGTGTTAAATGCCTCCGCACTGTCGCCGTCGCCAGCCAGCCCAACCGCTCAATTGCTGGCACCCAAGATTCCCTCGCATGAGTCGAGTAGACTCTGATGATCCCTTGGGAAAAGGGACCTTGTTGTTGAAAAAGAAAGAAATGCAAACTCTGGTTCCCCAGTCCGCAGACCACCCCTCCTTTTCCTGCGCCGAATGTCAACCACCGTCCCCTGCAGCCTCCCAGTCGTGTGTGTGTGTTCGTGTGCGATGTGTGGTGAAATTCGAAATTGGCGCGGAAAGCAACTTGACAACCAAAAAAATGGAAAAGTGAAAAGAGACCAAAAACGTACAACAAAAGAAGCGTCAGAAAATAGATCAGACCCCCGAAGGGGTCGGCCAGCAGAAGCGAAGAACAGGGCTGTGTGGCTCGATGCTGGTAAGTCTTCTTGTGCTCACATCAGGAAGAAGCAGAACCTCAAGCAAGAATCAGACACCAAAGGTTATGAAGTAATACACTGATAGAAGAGAATTCCTTGTTGTGGAGTGAGTGCGGAAGCCCATGATGATTATCTAGGCTCCGACTCTCTCTTCCTCCATGCGCCTGACGAGCTCGCGCTCGCGGGGAGAGCGGGGGTTGGCGTCGATGCCGAGAATCGCAGAGATGCGAGTCTTGTCCTGGGGCTTGCCGTAGGTGTCACGGTCCATGTTATCCGGGCTGGAGGTCGGGGTGATGGGCGTGCTAGCCTGGTTGCAGCAGGAGCCGTTCTTCCAAGCGGACTCGAGGACGACGGGGTTGGCACCCGGGCCGTAGTCGTTGGCAACGGCGGCCCAGAAGGAGGCGCGGTGGGCAGTGTATACGTTTTGGAGGCGGTTCATATCAACGTGCTGGTGGTTGACGGGAGGTTGCTGAGGGGCGGGGAGCGTGCACTCCAGACGCAGCGGGGGCGTCATGGGGAGGCTGCTGGACATGGACTGGAAGGAGGCGGGGGGCAGGGCCGCGCTGTGAGGCTCCGGGAGGGGAGTGGGATATCCTCTCGAGGGAGAGGCGGTACGGGGCGGCAGGGTCATGCAGACCGGCTTGGGGAGGATGGCCGGGAGGCGCGGGGAAGCGCCGTGGCCCATGATGCTGGGCAGTTGCATGGGAGCGGGCGAGACAGGCGCGAAGCTGTGCGAGCTGCCCGGGGGAGAAACGGAGCGAGGAGTCGACTCTCGGATCGGGGAGGGCATCGTGGGTTGCATGACAGGGGAGTGGTTCGCGGAGGAACCAGACGAGACCGAAGTCGTGCGCTGCTTGCGGCGGTTGCTGCCGTGGCTAAGCTGGTGGTAGTGCAGGCGGCAAGCCAGCTCGGTCTTCTTCAAGTGAGCGGCAATGTGCTTGTAAGGCATCTTCTGGAGACGGGTCTGGAGGAGATAAACTTCCTGTTTCTCGTGTTAGAACAGTCATCATACGACACATAATGCCGAGACGACGGGACGCTTGGGGCCACACAGCCAGCCACGTAAGGGGGGTGGTGGTCTATACGTGTGTGTATGTATGTGTGAGTGTTTAAGCTCCCGTCCCTGATTTGGTGTCACGTACCTCGTCCTCGCTCCATGCTCGGCCTCCTCCAGTCGAAGCCGCCTTGCGGTTCTTGGTAACGCCGTACTCGTGACGGTCCATGGCATCAGAGGTGGGAGTGTAGGTGGTGGTGTGGGGTGCGAGTTGCATCGTGGGAGACATTTTTCCTCGTAAAATCGTTTGACGGGCAATGAGTTCGATGGTAAGAAAGTGTGAAGCTCTGAAGGCTTGTTGGTGTGTTGTTGGGGTTTCCCTTGGAAAGAATCTGTTGAAATCTTCGCGCGTCTTCGCGTCGTCCTGGAAGCTGGGGTTTGTAAGAAAGGGGGTGGTGAGCAGAAGCTTGCTGCTTTAGAAGAATCGAAGTTTTGAATCGGTTGGTTTCGAAAATGGAGGTGATTCCCAGGCCGGAAGCTCGCAACAACGAAGTCGGCTTTCTGCAGATCCGTCAAGGAGAGGAAACGGAAAAGCGTTTTGTTAATTGAAGAGGGGTTAGGCGCTGTAAAAGGGAGACCCAAAGAAGTGAAGTCGTTTGTTTGAATAAACCGGATAGGTCCAAGTATATTGACAAAAAAGGTGGTGTTCGAGAAGCGTAGTCAAATGAGTGTGTGCAGCCAAGCCAGTTGACAATGAAGGAAAGTAAAACCCTAGCTGCGGGAGAAGAAAAGAAGGACACGCAACTGCGCTTCAAGAAGACGAAAAAAAGGGATGTTGATGATGAACCCAAAGTAGGGAGAGAAAGTAAACAGGAAGAACGGTAAACGATCGAGACGGGGGGAGAGGGGAGGATAAAGTAATAATGCAGCCTCTCAGCCGTTGGTGGTGGTGGTGGTGGTCTAGGTCTACTAGTCCCCGTCTGGTCTGGCAACTGGCTGGCAGGCAGAGAGGAACGAAAGAAAAAAAAAAAGAGACAAGCATCTTGTCTACCGGAGTATGAGAGATGCAAGGTACGAGGTACGAAGCCAGCAAGCAGGCCTGGCCTTACCCACACGCACACGCACGAAAAGAGAAGAGAGAGCGGGCGGGCATGGCAAACATTGCCTCATGATGTTCGGGCGCTGGTACATCCAGGGCAGGGGTCTAGCACACCGTCAAGTCTAGCCCTGTTGCAGATATTGAGCAGTGATGCCAGCAGACCCTGGAGAAGATGGGGTGGATGTGACAGAATTAGCAGAGCATAACGTTTGGTCTGATCCGCTGGCCTGCTGCCATCCCCATTCTTCCCTTCTTTTTCCCCCCTTCGAGGGCGAGGGGTGTTGGACTGGGAAGAGGGGGGGGAAGAGAATGAGAGACACCAGACACCAGACACGCCCAGCACGCTTGTGCAAGCCACACCCTGTCCGGGCCACACCCCTGTTCGAGGCAGAAAGAGGAGACGAGGAACCCAGACCCAGACCAAGACCGGCCATGGGTGCGAGATTATGGATCCGGTGAGAGACGAACGTGCGTCTCAAATTGGCGGCGGTGGTGATGGATTGAGAAGTGAGCAGCCACTCGACCGGCCAATACGTGGATGATTGCCCGCAACGAGATGTCGCCCTCCGGAGGCTCGGATACATACGGCCATTGGAGTCGACCAGGACTAGGACTTGAAGCATAGACCAAGTTTACCAAGCCTCCGGGGGCCCGTTGAAGATGAACAACTCCAGGTCCCTAGGAGGCAGACCAGGGCTGGAATGAGAACAGACCAGACCAGAGCAGAGCAGACTCGGAGAGGGGACGGGACGGAGAGGAGCAGAGAGGAGTAGGAGGCTCTTGTTGTGAACGTGGAACATGGGAAAACTTGCAAAACGACTGAAAAGACCGCGCAGCGTAGCGTCCGGCTACCGAAAAGAGCGGTGTCTCGCCTCCAGTTTGTTTCTTCATTTTTCCGTTATTGATGTGACTCCTAGTCTAGTGTCGGGCGGCTCTGGAAACCTGGTCTGAGCCCGCCCTGACGACTCCATCTAGGGCAGACAGGCAGGCAGGCAGATTCACCAGAGCCTCAAAACGGGATCCAGTTCCAGTTCCAAGTCCGGTTCTGGTATTGGCATGTATTCGTAGACTGGGTAGCACATAGCACGTATCCCAAAGGTCAGGTCTGCAAGCATCTTGGTTACCCACCGGCCGGTTTTGGTTTCGGTCACGGCACATGGGCGGTGGATCTGTTCATGACTTGGTGAAGGGTGAGTCTGAGTCTGATTCTGATTCCCGTCTCTCGCAAACTCTCTCGCGAGCATGCCGAGCGAGCGGGTGGGAAAGCGGGTGAGGCGCAATTGTGTGAAGGGCATTGTATAGATGGGGCATATAGGAACAGGATGGCGTGGCATGACAAGACATGGCATGGCATGGCCGAAGTATGTTTGGCAGGGCCTTTCTTGACTCGGGAACAAACCATGGTGGACGAAACCACGACAGAGTCGGCACCGTCAGGCTGGGTCGGGTGGTTCTTCACAAGGAAGAGGGCGTTACTATTTGGGGCGGGCGTCTGGTGTCAAGTCGCGATAAGCATACGTCTTGTCGACGTCGATCTCGTGGAGGAGCATGTTTCGCGAGGATAGGAAGGGTTGGTTGTCGTGAACGGAGGTGTCTTTGCAGAGGACAGGACAGGGATCGAGTCGAGGAACCGAGGCGCTGCGGTGCCGTAACGGCCGTCTTCTGGCCGAGGTGGACGGCGATGGATGCCGTTGAGCGTTGAACGCTGGTATGTGCGAGTAGAGTAGTACGTATGCGTGAGGTCAAGTAAGATCACAGGTAGGGTGTCGGCGGGTACACGTTGCATACACTCGCGGGATGTGCCCGTTCAAGCAAAGAACGGGGTACTGAGCGGGTTTCTTGGGAATTCCGAGGTGGTGATACGGCGTGGTGGTGGACAGAGGACGGTGCGTGCGGTGCGTTGAGGTGAGGTGCTGCGGGCGACGTTGTCGTACCTCACGGCAAGTTCCAACGGCCGTGCATTACGGCATTAGGTTGGCATTGGCATTGGCAGCAAGCAGGCACTGCGTAAGGCTTTCGTCAACAACTGTTGTTGGTTTGAGTGTTTGTGCGGTGCTGCTGCTGTTGTTGTGCTGGGCTGGGTGCTGGGTGCTGGGCGCTGGGTGCTGCTGGGCATCGTATCGTGTTCGCTCGTGTCTGAAGGTTGTGTGAGGATGTCTGTCTGACGTTTGACGGCGGGGTCGAGCGATGGCTAATACTGCATAGTACCCGTCGAGGTGTTACAGAGGCGCGCCAGGCGCTGCCATTGGCCCGTTTTCGCGGCCGCCCCTGAGAGATGCCTGCAGCAGCGTCAAGAGGAGATGGCAGCTAGGCCGAAACGGGTCTAGTCAGGAACGACCTAGCGCGATGGCTGCTTCTCCACTTTACCACCCCTGCCCTGCCCTGCCCTGCCGCCGCACCTGGCAGGGTACGTACCCGAGGAAGGTGAGTGAAGCCCCGATTTTGAGCCACAGCCCGAGCGATGAACACCACACTGCACCGGTGCGGCGGGGCCGAGAACCCCTGTTCGTTGTCTCCGTCGCACCGTAAGAGCCTCCAAAAAGGGAACATTGCGACCTGCGAAAACCAACCAGCGCCGCCTCAGCCGCCCGCCGTTCCATTCGCATTGCCTTGTGCAGTCACTGCAGTGGATACTCCACAGGCTCTCAAGGCTCAAGCGGACGGACGCTGCACATTAATACAGCTCCATTATCAACTCTACCCAGCTGTTTGGTTTGAAGTCTGGCCCCTTCCCTCGGCCTGTGTGCGACCTTCTGTAGCACTGCTCGGTGCGGATACTACACTACCTCGCAAGTACCAGGAGCGGGAAGAAGGAGTTAGAACAAAGTGCCCTTGAGGGGTGAGAGGAGAGGGATGACGAGAGAGCGAGTGAGATGAGTGTGTGATCTCCCTCGCCAACGACAGTGACGCATCGGCATCGAAACATGAGGCTGTTTCTTGTTCGTCCCTCTGTGACGACGCCTCGGTACCTGCTCAGTGTGTGTCAGTGTTCTGAGACTGCCCAGTGCTCTCGACACCCGCCCCGTGATTGGACCACCGTCATCCATAGGTAGGTTCCATGTCACGATTGCACCAATTGGTACCCTTTCTCGGATGGGTAAGGTAGGCTTAGCTAACCTTAGGTACCTTGGTAAGGAACCTACTTAGTAGGTATGGCAAGGCATTCGACGGCACTCGTTGCATGTTTGTCGATATTGGCTACCCTACCTTTTGCATCGCACCTGCCAGCATTGAACCTTGAAGCGTCCCTGGCGATGCACCCAAAAACAGTATCCCCAGGTATACCTATATACCTTAGTAAGGTATACTATGGCAGCAATGGCAGTACACACCATACATAGTGCACTGCATTCTTGGAGGCAATCGGGTGTTATAAAAGTCTCCGTACCTTATGTGAGGCCCTATCAATCCCCCGGCGATGCACAAGTGGGTGGTGTCACGCGTGCGTGCTCAGCTGCTACTATTCATAACGCTCGATAAACATGCGGCCAGGGCCGGAAGAGATGAGATAGCACATGCAGGACCGCATTCTGTAGGCAATATAGTGGCAGGCAGGAAACATCTGCCAAAATAATCCCCCGGCCCTGCTGCAGCTGAGCAGCAAAACTGACAGAACGAGGTACGGATACACTCACTACCTTAGGTACTGACCAGGCCTGGCTGAGGCCCTCCGCTGCGTCTTGATTGAGAACACACCACTTTCCCGCCAAGATGTGGAGAGGGCAATAAAAACGCTTCACCTGTTTTCGTAACGACAGCACAATTAAAGGATAGTCGGTTTCTTCACCTACAGAGTACTGTCCTGTCCTGTCCTGTCCAGCTGTGTGCCAGGGATAGGTGCCCCAGACGCTCCATCCTCGAGTTTCTCAGTCGCGGGCGGCCCTGGGCCCACGGCCCTTGAAACTCGCTAACCAGCAGGCGCAATTTCACCCACGTATCAGCCCTTTCCCTCTTGGTCGCCCTTGGCTCTTCTTTTCTGCCCACCCCCATCACCCACCGCCCACTTTCATCACTTCACCACCACTCATCACCACTCAGTTCGTGACTTGCCTCAATCAACACACGCCCGTCCTACCCGACCGACTGCCACCATCCTCCACCCTCCCGACCCGACGACGACGTCGTCGTCCACCACCGCCGTGGCCAGTCGCCATTACCACGCCGCACACAATCGGCAGGGCTCAACCCAAACACACCACTTCCCCCCCAAGTGCCCTACGACACGCCGCGAACAGACAGCCGACCGCCCCTCCCCTCGCTCGACGGGACGAACATGGATTCTGAGAAACAACAGAGGGGCCCTAATGCAGGAAACCTTATTTGTTTCTCGAGAGATCTCTGCTGAATCTGAATCTGGCTCGGACTGTCTGGCTTCTTCCACCGCCTCTGCTGCCTCCCCTGTTGGCTTCTTCTACGCAGTAAGGTACCTTACATACCGCAGTACAGCAGTACGAATACCTTTGCCGGAGGTGCAGGGTACTCCCCTTCCCCCTCCTACTGGAACACCATCCATGGTCCCATCCACCGTCAACAATGGAGCCTCCGTCTCCTCTCCCTCAGGTGCCCCCGTCAATGAGCCTGTCCTCATATCAGCCGCGCATCTCTTTTGGACGGTAGCAGACGTGCAGTTTACGCCGGTGGTAGCTACGATACCTACCTAGTCACCCCATCTCCAGACTCCTGGCCCCAACATTCGCGGCCGAGAGTTTGGGTCGGCGGGACCAAGGTCTGAGAACACGACGTCTCCTCCTCCAAACCCCCCCAAAGACAGGAAGGGGAAAAAAAAACATTCAAACCGTCTGAGCCAACCCTCGGTCTCGTCGTTCTCGGACCTCCTCCACATCCTTCACCCTGCTCATCCTCACTCAAAATTCGTCTGACCTTTTCGCCCTGCCTGTCAAACCGGTCTGGTGGTGCGCTGCCTAACCTGACGGACGGGTCCCCCGAGTCAGACTAGGCCCTCAATGTCATCCATCACAGATCGAGCCCTACTACGGATACTAAAATCACTCTACTTCTAACGCCTGCAGAAACATTGTTGGCCGCCACGGCGCTCGACAGAAACAGGCCGTCCCCTGGGTGCATTCACTCGGAAATGATCATTAAAATAAATCTCCAGCGGGCAGAGGAGATGGGATTAAAACGCCTTGCACAGCCTAGCGGCACTTCGCGGCCCCCAATTTCCCGTGGCCGAATTCCCTGACGAGCGGCGTTCGTTCGCTACAGATATTGCGAGCCCATGATTCACCCGCCCGCCCGTCCGCCCGTAGTAGTTGTTGAAGAATACCTACTACAGTACTCTGTACGGAGCATGTGCACCAGAACCAGCTCCGGCCGGTGCGGTGCCGTTATGCTTTCTGCAGAGCCACACACCACCTACTTCAGCAGCAAACCATAATTGATTGTCCTCTCAAAAGTCAAAAAAGTCAAGCGCCAGCCGCGAATGCCAATGCCAATGCCAATGCCAACCACCGTAAAGTCCCCCGGCACCTATTTGCTTCCGTCATCTGGGGTCGTCAAACAAGCCAGTTGCAACCAACATGGAGCGTTCACCAATCGAAGCCACCTGTCAGTCCAACAACCCCGGCCTACGAGACCCTACGGCCAAGAGAGGTCAGAAACAAAGGACCTCACCCCTCCAAACCACCAAGACGGAGAGTAGCATGTCACGGGGCGGGAAGGCCATCATCCGGGTCATCAGCGGGCAACAAGCTCTTCGTCAACGACCCCAATTCGCCTTCGGAATACCTGGGGGATCGAAGCGATCGCCCACAACCCGTCAAATGAGTTCGTCGAGTGTCCGCGACCAGATCTATCCGGCTAGGGGTGCAGCTGCAGGCCGAGTTTCTTTTCACTATTAGTTTCCGACTCCGTGTGAGAGAAATCGTTGAAATGTCACGCCCCTGCGCCTGTCTGCCGCTCTGCCATCTCATCTCTCCACCGTCCGTTTGATGGGTGGTGATGATCTTCGGAACGCCCATCAACCGAATGTCATCGGTGGCTTGCGTTGCGTGTGGTTGGTGGAATTAGGATGCGTGGGAGGCAAGAAATACCACGGCATTAATCGCGACCGCCTGGTTCGGATTCGCGTCAAGATCCGCCCGGTACACTGGCGCTGGGACCGTACCGGGCTCGACTAGATGAACCGTCGCGCCCGGTTCCCTGACAGGAGCTTGGCGGCACGATCTTTCGTCTGATCTCTCGACCGATGGATTCGAGCGGCTCCACACGCAACGGTCCTGTCCTGCAAAACGAAAAACGCGCCCGCTGCTGGGAGCGAGAGGTGAAGGCTGCGAAATTACAGGTCCCGGCTTCGACACCGTCCGCTCTCAGACGGCCGTCCAAGATTTCGGAACCGCTGGCGACAAGGCTACATGTAGCGATCGTCGCCTAATAACGGGAGAGTGGGCGAGAACCGTCCAACGCCTATCTCTGGTTCACCAATGTCCGGAGACCCGGAACTAACGGTGCACCGTCCGCAAGTGGCAGCTCGCTCGGCCGAGTGTGGATGTGAACCAAAGCCCAGCCTTGTGGAGCCCGATTCCGCGCTGCGTCAGGGCGTTCCTTGCGATGCTCCCTTATTTCGTTGTTCCACGGATTCCGATTAACTGGCAAAAGGGGGCTGAGCACGCAAGAGAAGAATTGCGACGGAAACTTCCAACCGCGTGTTCTATCTCTGGAACTGCCTCTGTCCCTGCCCTGTGTCTTTTTCGCCACGGATCGTCGCGCGCTGGATCATCTGGTCGTCGGCCGTCTCATTGGCATCGCATGAAAATTCAATCATCCCATGCTTTTAAGAGTGAACCTTGAGAAAACATCGACAGACTCGACAAAACCAGCGCGCGACGGGCACTGGCCAGCGTTCCGATTCACATTCTACGGCTTGGCCGAGACCAGGGTCTCCATGCGCGCAGTCAGTCCGTCTCCCCCAGTGTCTTGTGCCTCTCGCTCTGAAGAGCCGCAGGTCTCAAACGCGTGGTGCCGGAACCCTGCGACCTGCGCCGTTTCAGTGTCGGGGGGCATCATCGCGAACCAGCCGAGAAGGCACAAACTCTGTCCATGTTGGGAACGAACATGCAGGGTATGGCGACGGAGAAAGAAGGTGCATGGCGTCACAGGGCCTTGCTGGCCTTATGTTGCGTACGCACGCATGAAGATGATAGACCGGATGGCAGTAGACAAGATGGGCCAGGTCAGGGTTTCTGAGGCCGTTTTAGGTGGCATCTGTATTGTGTTGCTGACCGCTCGTCTCTTGATGCCTGGCTTCTGGGGCTCTAGGTTGCCATCAAATGAGCTTGGCGAACAAATCCGGACCCGGGGGTTCTCCCATCTCGGGATGTCATGGGGTTCATTTTCGTCTTGCAACCTGGTACGATCTGGGGCAGCAGGACGGGGGGGTTTCTACAGAGCCACCATGTTTCGTCGCCTCTCTTTCGGTGTTTGAAACAATTCTTGTCTTGGAGGCTCTTTGCAGCGTTGCTTTTTTGGAGCCTCGCCATGCTTAATTGTGCTTCGTATGCGGGAACCGCGGCTGGCTGGGCGTGAGCTGAGCTGGCCTTCGGGTTTGGCAATCGGTCTCTCGTTCGTTCTCGCGGTGGCCGCCGCACCGTGGTTGATGTTGGAACTTGGCGGAATACTGAAGGGGAGACACTGAAGCGGGCCCGGTTCTTAAGCCCCGAGTATTATTGTGAGGGGACCCTCAACGGACCCGTTTCTCTCGGCACGCTGTTCGGTATGCTGCGATCTGGCCTCGGCAAGGAGTGGAGACTGACCTCCCCCGACCGGAACCCGATGCAACCGTGAGCGCTGAAGCAGACCTTGCCGCCCCGGCCCTGCAGCTCCGCTTTTCGCCCGTCGCCCGATGTGACTTGGGAATAATCGGGCCTTCGGTCCGTTGCCGTGGGCTGGCTGGCTGGGTTGGCGCCAGCCTCCGTGTTCCGTGATTACGAAAGCAGCCCAGGACCCGCGGGTTCCGCAATACGCGGGATCGTCGGATGGTCCGGCGTCACCTTAATTCCCATGTGCCCGTGTGCCCCTATTACGATAAATAAGACGATCGCTGATGGGATTGCCTCAATGCCTCGGCTGATGGAGGTTTGGCCGAGGGACGATAGAGAGCGGATGATCTGGGGGATGGTATTGACAGGTGGGTACAAGCCGGTGGGAGGGCTTTGCAGTAGGGGAGGCGTCCGGGAGCCATCTGTGATGGGGAGAACGCGGGATCATGAGGCTGATTATATGGACACAGTCAGCCCATAGCGCGCAATTGATCCAGCGCAATAATCGAATTGAAGCCAGCATCATGTTTGTCTCGCAAGGAATTGTTCGCTCAAGCAGCCGGCATTGGGCGGGCTCGAGCACACACTGCAACGGCCGGCTGCATCATCAGTACATGCAAACCAAAGTCAACTAACTAACTTGCTGTTCTTTGAGGTTTTGGTGATGGTGTTGCAGGGCTCGCGAAAGGTACCTGGAGGTCTATAGGCCAATGTACCTGACGAGAGGTCAGGTACTGTACGTACCGTCTGAGGTCCGATCTCTTGGTCGGTGTCCACCAGCAGTACCGCTAACAGCAGGTACATGAAGGGAGCTTTGGGTACTTAAGCCATGCAGACGGTACATGGATACAAGTCGGGGAGGTGCCAAGAGAAATGCGACGACAGCACAGGGCACAATTGAGCTGTATCGCAGTGGATGTAGATGCACGCAGTGAGAGGACATTTGGGTAGGCGATGTTTGAGCATGTAGAAGACCTCAACGCCAAAAACTTGGGGTTGATGAGGCTGTGATGAACTCTTTTTTTTTCTCCTCTGGCCTCGTGTTATCTTTATTTTTTTTCTTTGGTCCTAACTGCCCTTGGTGCCTTGCCGTCCAGGACAAATTCATGCCGCCCACGTCAGGCAAGCAGGAATTAAAGTGGCGCGGGTTGATTGTGCGATTGCTTGGTTCAGGATTTGGTTGGGTCACAGGTTGGATGATGAACGTGGCTGGGCTTCCCCGCAGAAGGAAACACGGGGCCTCAGTCATCAAAACCCGGAGGAAGGCGGCTGTCAGTTTTTTGGCACCAAAGATTGCGCCAGTGATTTCGTGGCAATGGCCGATGATGAGGCGATGGATAGCACTGACGGCGATTGCACTGACGGTTGACGGATTGCATTGCATTGCATTGGATTGATGGTGTCAACCTGCCCGGAGGAAGACTGGAAGAGACATTGGAGGACAGCCCACGGTCGCCGTCACTGCCACTGCCACTGCCACTGCCTTTGCCATTGCCAAAAGTCATGAGCGCAAGGCCACCAGGAGCGCACGGAGCAGCCACTGAGCATCGAGCAACGACGAGGTGACGAGTGACAAGCACGGTGGCCTGTGCGAGGGAGGATGTTCCTGGCCCGTGCTTTGTCTTCTGGACGAGGCAGGAGATAGCTCCAGCCACAGCTGTTGCCTGCCTGCTGGGCGGGAAGGAGGCCACGACGGGTAATACTCGGTCCTTCCACAATACCTGCTGCCTGCCTGCTGCCCCGCCGCGTATTGCGTACATTGCGGAAGGTAGGTATCTACGTACTTTCCTTCTAAGGTAGCCCGAGCGGAAGGTGCCCCTCCCCCCAGAGAGACACAGAGACACCCCAGGGAAGCCCGCGCCTCCCTCGTTGCTTTTCCATGTTCCCTCGCGCTCCCCCTCCCCCTTAGCAATTTTCCCTCCTGACCCCTTCCACCACCCACTTTCTCTGCGAAAAAAAGAGGGCAACCAGTCCAAAACATCACCGTGAAGAACCAGGAAGTTACTTCCATCAGAGGTACATCCTTGGGCCATCGCGAGGCACCTCACTCACACACGGAGCATCCCAACTCCAGACTCCAGTCCCAACGCTGCCATCACCAGCACCAAAGCTTGCCCTGCGCTGCGCTGCGCTGCTGCTCTGCTCCACCTTCACGCTTCGCTACCTTACCTGACCGCTGCACCAGCAATCCAGGTGTTCATCGACGCCCTCACCTCACTGATTGTCGCTCGGGATAAGGTAGTCGCAGTCACTTCCATTACCATTGACTGCATCTGCTGCTGCCGTCGCTGCCGAAGCGCCAAACAGCCAAATCCACGAATACCACACCACACCACCCAATTACCTCACGCCTGTCCCATCAGCCAACAGTCGAGGGGCAAAAGGCAGACAATTGCAATTGTCTTTTTTTTTTTTTTCAACCCCATTGCCTCGTCTTTACCTACGACTGACCTCATCGCTCGCGCATCGCCCAACTCGCATTGCATATCTCGCCAACACCAACGCGCCCGCCAACGACGCACAGCTAACTCCCTCGCCATCCGCACGTCAACCCCGTCGTCGTCGCGCCGTCGCCATCTGCTGTCTCCCACCACGACGCCGGCGCTTCCTTCCCTTTTCTTCCCTGCCCTTCCGCCCGGGTACCCGACTCTTCTCTCACGCACGTCAAACGCATCGGCCAGCCACACGCCGTCCGCATCGCGCCCGTCGTCACCTCTCCCGTCAATTCCGTCCAGAGAACGCAGCGATCGATCCTGTGTCTCTGTGTCCTGTATCGCGTGGGCCCTTTTGGTCACCTACCTTACTATACCTTACCTACCTTACCCTCCCAGTGCCAGTCGCAAAGTCGCTCACGGCTCTTACACACGTCAACAAGTCACTACTAGCTACCTTGCCTACCTGGCGGGAACCCTGGACAGCTTGAGCCTTGACCCGAGTGCCGCCACCACCCAGGATCGCCCGCTGCACCCACCGCACCGCGCAAGGCCACCTACCTACCTTGCCTCCCCATCACTCCAGGTCGCTCCTCCAGCAAGTCTACTTGTTGCCTTATCTCCCGAGCTACCTGCTACTTGAGAATTCTCACCTCTACATCCATCTACCTCCCCTCGTCTGCACCCGCCTCTACGGCTACTTCCAGAGAGAAGCTCCCGACCTGGTCCGGTCCAACCTGACCCGTCTTTTGAACTCAAGGCTGAGGTGAAGCTCGTCACCTTCTTGCCTCGCCTGCACACTATCTGATTCTACCTACACTACGTACCTTCCACTACCTGCCTACCCGGAAGGCCAGAAGACAGACAGGGCTCAGCACCCTTCTTTCCCATCGTCCTCTCTCCCTCACACATCTCTCTTCCGTGGGTGCGCGCGCACACCACACACGCTTCCTCTCCACACGAAGCGCAACCTACGCAAATCATCCAATCCTTCCCGCGTCTCTCTTCGTCGCCCGCCAATTCATCTGCCTGCGCGTCGCAGCTACCTTCGGCCTACAGAGTACCTACCTGCCTACCTTTCGGGCCCATACCTCTCTTCACCTTGGGACCGCTCCTGCTCACCGCGGACAACCTTGCTTGCCTGCCTATCCACTGATTCCGCCCACTTTGCACCGCCTCTTTTTTTTTTCTTCCCTCCCCTCCGCTCTGTCACTGTTGTCACTTGCTGTGTGTCGCGTCGCTTTCGCTCACCATACACATACGCACGCCACCACACACCACACACACACCCCAGACCGAAGGGAACGAGAAGAGAGAAAAAGAGTACTTGAAGCAAACACGTCCTCGGCCTCGCGGGCCTTTGTATCTTTGTTCCTTTTTCATTTCGCCCTCCCGCGAAAAAACAACCCCGTTCCTTCTCTACTTCACTTCCCCCCCCCCTTCCCCCTTCCCATCCACGTCCACGTCCCCCTTCCAGTCCCCCCCCTGGGCGTGTGCCGTGACCCGCTTCTTGCCTTGCGACCGTACGTCAGGCTTCCGCTTGGTCCAAGTCTCTTCTTCCGACAGAGAGCAGCGACCAGAAAAAATATTCCCCATCCATCAAACCGTCGGTTTATGCATCGCTGCTTGAGTTAATACTACCACTACATTGTCCGTAAGTACCTTCACCCATTTTCTATGTCGCTTTTCACACATTGGCCCGACCGATCATGTTGGCTCGCTTGTACCTTCGTCGAGTCGGAAAGCCATCATTGTCGCGCGCGCGCTCTCCGCCTCATTGTCGCTAGCCTTGCTGCCTCTCTCTGAAGCAATCGCGTCTTTTTTCATCTTGCGGTCGTTTTCCACGACCTTTTTCAACCCTCCCCTCTGTTGATCGCATCATCGCCACGGCGCAAACACGTCATTCCATCGCGCCTCACCTTGCGTATTGTCAATCCATCTTCGTCGACGACTTCACTGTCGTCGTCGCGAGCGATGGCAATTGAGAGCGCGCGCGCGGTTTCGTCGGCCGGCATCAAATTTTCATCGCAGTTCGTCGCGACTTGAGCGCAGCAGTCATGTACCCTCTCCGCGCAAAACCCAAAAGGCCGTGTCGCGTCCGCGCTTGACTCCTGGCCGTGGGGCCCATGACTCTGGCTCTGCCTTTCGCGCGACACATTTGTTTCTCTCGTTCGCGAAACAACTCAGCGGATACAAGCCGGTACTAACGTTGGCCCGTTTGCTAGAACATGCAGCAGTGGCAAGTCGGCCCAGTGCCGGAGTACATCTACTCCAACTCCACCCCCCATCAACCTAACGACATGCAGTAAGTACCTCCTCCACCTTGTACCTGTCCTCCTCTACATCCTCCGTATCCTCCCGCTTCCGACTCCCCTCCCGACCCCAAAGTCACCCCTTTTCCCGTTCCATCCTCCGCCCCGCGAGGCTGCGTACCAACCACCACAATGGTCATCTCCTCCGGGGCCTGGGCCTGATGCTGGTTCTGCTGTCTGGGTACTTGTCCATGTACCTACCGTTGGTATATCGGTATACAGGACAGGATACCTGGCCACGAACTATACTACTCGAGCTACCCTGGCCATTCTTGGCCTTGCTCGATGGTATCCGGTCTGGTCTCTCCTCGAGATGGAGGGTGTAACGGGCAACAATAACAACACGACATTCGGGCGGGTTGAGATGCACTGCACACTCGCACTCGTTTGGGCACAACGACCTCACGAGGGGTCCCAGAAGTCACATCAACTCTATCCACCATGTTGATTCCGTCAAGATGGAACTTCACTGACACCTGCCTCTAGTCCTCAGCACCCTTACCAGCAGGACATGTCTCGTCGGGATCAGCATCCCCAATTCCAGTATGCCCCGCCGCCTCAGCAGAGCCCGGCTCCTCATCAGCAGCACCCCACCCCGGTGCAGCCTCCGATGCAAATCCCGCAGCCGCCTTCCCAAGCTCCGGCCCAGCCTCAACACCACCCCCAGCAGCACGCTCAGCAGCATGCTCAGCAACATCAGCAACATGCTCAGCAGCAGGCTCAGCACCAGCCGCCTCCCCAAGTGGCCCAGCCTCAGACGAACAGGAACCGTAAGCGCCCGGCCCCCGCCCCGGCGCCGGTTGCTCCTCCCGTCGTCACGAGTGCGCCCCCGATGCCCGCTGCCCAGCCGCCACCTACCACTACTCCCATCCCTCCTCCCGCGGCCCCGCCTGCTGCCGCTCCTCAGCCTCAGGCCCAGCCCACGGAAGACGCCAATGCCGCTCCTGCGCCTCCCCCGGCTAAGAAGAGCCGGACAAATACCCCTTGGACCCCGGCTGAGGAGCTCCGTCTCAAGCAGATGAGAGATGCCGGTAGCTCTTGGGCGGAGATTGCCAAGGTTCGTCATCATCCGCACCCCATTCATATTTTTCGAGCTCAGCTAACATGATGCAGACCTTTCCCACCCGCACTGAGGGTAGTGTGAAGAAGCACTGGTACAAGGACATGCACTACGCCGAGTTCGCAGAGGATGAGGTTTGTTGCCACCCTGAATCTACGTCGGGTATGTCACTGACAAAATGCAGAGCCAAGCACTTCTCAACGCCATCAAGGAGTACGAGAACAACAAGTGGAAGGTCATCGGGCAGAAGGTCGGCAAGCCAGCCAAGGCCTGCGAACAATACGCCAAGGAGCACTTCCCCGGTATGCCCTCTCTCAACATCGCGTCGGCACGGCCGCAGCCGCATCGGTACTAAATGATTCGTAGACCTCTACGCCAAACCGAATGCTCGGTAGAGGAACTCAGCTTATCGGCGGCTCTGAGGATACTCGGGAAACGGGCAATACTGCGAAACGGCGCTGGGAGTGTCTCCATGCCTTGGGCGTATACCAATTGTGTTTCTTTCTCGTTCTGACGATCTCAACGACCCGGACTCAGAAAAAGACGATTCCCCCTTTGCACCTTTTTTATTTACTAGTATCCTACTTTTTCTTTCGAAGTTGGAATTTTAATTTTCTGTCGACTTTATGTGTGCGTCCGGATTGCTTGGTGGCATGAATGGACTGACTCGGGTCCCTCGTTGGCTCTGGGAGAGGAAGTGGGATGGCTTTTCATTTGAGAGTCCGAGTTCGCAAGTATGGTGGATGGCCTGGTCGGGCCACTAGGCTATTACAATGTGCTTTGAGTATTCATAGCGCAACACGAAAAGGAAGTTGAGAGATGGCGGGTGAAGGTTTGCCGTTGAGTGGTCCGCGTATTTGCGGAGGGCCTTTCGACTGGGCATGGGATGACGGTATGGGGCCTGTGTAAAGGCAAGCTCTGTGATCCATGATTATCAGAGAACCGGATGATGTAATGGGCTCGGGCAAGTGCTACCAGCACGGGTGATGATGGATGCCCAAGCACGCGATTGGTGTTCTGGGGCCGGTGGTGTCAAGGACGATTAGCTAGGACGAGATGGTGAGATTGTTTCGATTCATGATGAGTCTATACCCTTAGTGTGAAGAAGTGTTGTTATCGATCCTGGACAGACATCAGCAATGTGACGAGTTGTGCGGCTAAGGGATTGTCTGTGATCACGGGATGGTGAATGGGGACATTGTGATGTGACATGTACTCAAATTGGAGCGGTGGTAGACATGGTGTGGTATCGATAGGATGAATGCAGCAATGCCTGTTTTTATGGTTCATTTTTGATGACTGAATGTGACTCGTTTTCCGATGCAGATGCCACCGATGTGGTGTGGACTCATTCATTCTTGACAAGAGAGTGTCTGTCATGGCCGTGACTCTGTATTCCTGCATCCCCCTTGACTTGTGGTCGTGGTCGTGTGAGGCTAACCCAGGAGATAAGGCACAGAAGCCATGCCGTCCTCAGCGTGATCGACGAGGCTGATGATGGCATGGTGCTTGGCCTACCCCTTCTTGTGCTGCGGCTAAAGCTCGACGTGGGGAAGACAGTAGCTGCTGCGAGCATTAAGCTCTGTTGGGAATGGATAAGGGTGCCTTTTTCGTATTGTTGATAAGTGATGATGGTCGCTCTTACACCGGCCTCTGCTCCTGTATATGCCCATCATGCTCATCGGCTTTATTTATTTTTTTCGATGCTGCTTTTATCATGCTATTTTTTCCTAGCTTCTAAATTGTATACATCATGTTATTTTGGTGAAGTATGCTAGGAGTGTTGTCGATTCAATATTTCCATCAGTTCACATGTAACATGAAATCAAGCACACTCTGCGTGAGATGTTTGGCAGACCTCTAATACCAGCAGGTTTTATGTCCGTTACATTGGTCTTATTTTCCATATGATGTACTCGTAGTACTATTAAACTGATGGTTCTGAAATCACACGTTCTCCTGGTCAGATAAGTTTGGTGACGTGGTCGATTCTCAATGCGCTTTGCCAATCTATGCCCAATGTCAAGTCAGGCATATTCCACGTCAAAATTTGGGAGACCTCTCAACACAAGCATAATGCCAGCTTGAAGCCATGAAACAATTGCAGTCAAGATATCTACGTCTATAGGACCCTCTCATTCCCGAACCCAAGAACGCCTTACGTCCGCCTTGTCTCGTCGACGAAACACAGCAGATATCTGCTTGTTACACACAGCAAGCCTCGGCGGCGCAACTGGCCGCAGTCAACGGGGGACGCACGGTCTCGCAGCTGTCGCATGTAGTCAAACAATCCACCGCAGTAAGCAGTGTAGATTCAAGTGCCTCCCTCCAACGGTGGTGCATGTGCGATTCGACGCGGGGGGAGGGCAAGATGATTGGATGGCCGTGTGTATCAAATCCCTCCGCGTTTGTTTATTTTTGCATGAGGGTTGTGGTTCCAACGGCCAACGGCGCCCCGGGGGGAATGGAACGGTTTGGAGACTCGAGTAGCGGCAGGTGGTCGGCTGGTTGGCCAGTTAGTTGGTGTTTGCCCATCGTCATCTTTGTGTGTGTGTGTGTGTGTGTGTGTGTGTGTGTGCTAGGTAGTCCAATGTACATTCAGGGCTTCGATTTTGAAATTGTTTGGCGTTAGGAGGTTCAGCGCTAGTGGTGGAGGATTCGATCCTGATGCGTACAGCCGACAAGTTCATCTCAGCCCCCGTCGTCCAAGCACCTTGCATCAGAATGGCACAGCACCTGTCAATCAGGCGTGCATATCGTCCGAAGGTATTGACAGCCACGAGACAGGTGCATTTGCAGACATCATCATCAGTCAACGAACGTCAAAAGTGACATGCCCCGTGCGCCGCACAGAGCACACACGACATGACGGGGGGAAGGACGGCACGGGGGCGAAAATCGCTGCAGGCAAAGACTCAATCGAATTGCAAAAGTGGACGGGCTCCGGGGGTGCTAATCCCAAAAGGGGACTGTGGATGGAATACCCGAGAAGGAGAAGAAGAGAAAAACATGATCTTGGGGCGATCAGAGGGGGAAAACCGATGGGTGGCCAATCAGGAGCAGAGATCAGCGGGCGAGTTCATTACGAGGGGACTGGCGGATTCTCCAGTTTCTTGGTGCATCCCTTGGCTTCCCCGTATTTTTCTCTTTGTGGATTCCATTGATTCTGCGAGGGGCGGAGGAAGCAGGCAGGGAAAAAAAGCACAGCGAGCAGGGGCAGGGTGGTCCGGCTCTGCTACCTAAATCAAGCACGCTTGGCCGGTTCGGGCAAGGGAGGGCGTTGCAGAGGGGGAAGCGATTGGTTCCATTTGCGCTGGATACCTTACCTGCAGACGAAGAATGGATGATGGATGGACGGTCAGGTGCCCGGCTGATGTGTGAGTGAGGTGAATACGCCGTAGCAGTCTGCCAGTCATAGGTAGTAATAGTGGGAAGATTTTACTGAAGGGAGAGAGGAAGTGAGACTGCCCTGCCCTGGATAGAGGGGGAGGGAGGCAACTGGAAAGGGGCACCTCGCCTCAGACAATGCTAGGTCTCTATCCGTACCTTACTACTGACTGCCCTGAGGCGATCAAAACACACGCACACACACACATCACCTCAGTGAAATGGATGACTAGTCCTGAGGGAATTGGAGGGAGAGATGTTAGCTAGCCCAGCGCCAGCCAGCACTAGGTGGGCAGGCTGTTGGCCCTGAGTTGGGCTGCCCGGACACGAGTACTAAGGTAGGTAGCGAGCGAAGCGACCAACGAACCAGACGAGGCAGTTGGTAGTCAATCCGTGTTAACCGTAAGAGCCAGTCCTCTGTAAGGTAGAACAAGTAAGGTAGGTTAAACTGTAAGGTAAGGTACCTTAAGGTGCCTGCCCTACTAACTTTCGCCTGGTTTGACTTCCCGCGCTTTCCCACTCCTCCCGCTACCCCCATCCCTTCCCAATTAATTCTCGCCGTCTTGGCTTCGACCCTTTTCCCTCCTCCTCTCCTCTCCTCTCCTCTCCATCCCTATCACTCTCCATCGTCGTCTACACGGTCGTCACTCGTTCCCGACCAGCAGCCCGACGCCTTTCCGCTGTATCACTTTACTACTATCGCTTAATACGCATTTTGCACCCTTTCGTTAGGTTGTTTCGCGCACATCATACGGCCATTGTTCGCATTGTTTCTTCCTCGAACAAAGCACCCCGTCTCCCGCGAAACCGTTTTGCCTTTCCGCCACAGGACGAACCCTATCCGAACGCTCTTGTTCCATTCGTCCCAACAAGAGACTCGAAAGTCAATTCATTCAAACCGGCATCCCAGATATCCCATCCGCAGCCCGGAAAACGACGCACGCTCGACCGAACACGCGAGTCTCCGTGGTGTCACCGTCATCAGACAGCCGAATTCCAACCGGCAGTGCGGCAGCCAGTAAACACAAACACCTGACGAACAATCTCCGCCCCCCGCGGACGGCGACATCTCTTGGGTCCTTCGATACCCAAACCGTCGTCGCTCTCTTTTTTTGGCGAACCACCAGGTTCCCAAGTCATTCGTTCTCACCCATCTTAATACCTTAATTGTACCCAACAAACACCACACAACATGCTGTCGATTCTTCCATTGGGCCTCGCCCTCCTCGGCGCATCAAACGTCCTCGCCCAGACCCCTCCCAGCTGCTCCTTGACCCAGAAGTGCCCCGAGTCCGCACCCTGCTGTTCCCGTAAGATGTCCTCTGCCCGAAATATCAAAGGCTTGACCTAACTCCTTCAGAATATGGCCAGTGCGGTACCGGTGCCTACTGCCTCGGCGGTTGCGACCCGCGAATGTCCTTCTCCCTCGATGCCTGTGTGCCCGCCCCCGTGTGTCAGGACAAGAAGATGTCGATGAACTCCATGGACGGCATCGTCGATATTAGCAAGTATCTCGGCGACCCGAGCAAGGCTGACTGGGTCGCTCAGGGCGAGCCTGCCCTGCGCAATGGCGCCGTGCTCCTGACAATGCCCGCCAAGAGTGTCGGCACCGTCCTTGCCTCCACCACCTACCTGTGGTACGGCAGCGTCAAGGCCACCATCAAGACCTCCCGCGGCCCTGGCGTCGTGACTGCCTTCATCCTATACGGTGACGTGAAGGACGAAATCGATTACGAGTGGGTTGGTGCGGATCTCGAGATGTCCCAAACCAACTACTACTTCCAGGGTATCCCCAAGTGTATGTCTGGCCCGTGCCTTAAACTTTCAACCTTAACTGACTCTTGCAGACGATCAATCCGGCAACATCTCCCTGTCCAACACCTTCAACAACTGGCACACATACGAGATCCAGTGGACCCCCGATGAGATTCAGTGGCTCGTTGACGGTCAGGTTGGCAGAACCAAGAAGCGCTCCGACACCTGGAACGCCACCGCCCAGCAGTGGGACTACCCCCAGACGCCTGCTCGTGTGCAGCTCTCCATCTGGCCTGGTGGTGCTGACACCAACGCCAAGGGCACCATCGAATGGGCCGGTGGTGCCATTGACTGGAATGGCGAGGACATCAAGAACGCTGGGTACTACTACGCCCAGGTCAAGGACGTCGAGATCAACTGCTATAACGCCAAGAGCGCCCCGGGAACGAACAGCAAGAAGAGTTATTACTACAACAACATCAAGGCAACTAACGATACGGTCGTCGACAGCGACAAGGACACGGTCCTGAAGAGCTTCCTCGGCACCGGTCTTGACATGAATGCCGGCGCTTCATCGGCCTCCTCCGGCACTGCGGCCCAGCCCTCGGCGTCGGCAGCCACGATTCCCGGAAGCAGCAACAGCGGCCCGGGAGCCGATCCCGGCCAGAGCAGTGGTGGCTCCAGCTCCGGCTCTGGGTCTGGTTCTGGATCGTCGGGTGACTCCGGCTCCAGCGGATCCGGCTCCTCTTGCGGCAGCAGCGGCTTCTCGCAGGACTGCAACAGCGGCAGCGGCAGCGGCACATCACTTGGCGTGCGCCACGAGTCCATGGCTGGCGCCAGCGCCTTCGCTGCGCTCATTGCCATGGCCGCTGCTTTCTGGGTTTAAGGCATTGCATGGCAGCATACCTGTTTTTGATTTAAAAGGTTTAATGGATAACGTGATACACTCACCGGGGTTTCGTTTCAGCTCTTTGTATGTAATGAGAGCATTTCCTGGTGGTTTTCTTTGGCATTTTGTGGTAATGGCGCTTGCCGTCCGTTCCTTTTAGGAGTTCAGCAGCCGCATTGCATACTTATGTAGGCGGCCATTGTGACTTGATTTACCTGGTATATAAAATAAAAGGATGGCATGATTGAAGATTCGAAGTCTATGCAACGACGTGTTTGCTGAGTGAGGCGATTTTATGATTGAAAGTTGATGGTGACATCTTTTGCATGGACCAATCGGTGCATCAGTCTGCAGTATATCGTGGGGTTGAAGCTACACAGCAGATGCCTCGCGAAACGAGCTTCTGGCGGTTTGGAGCGAAGGCGCGAGCTGAGCCACATGGGTTTGGCCGTCGGGGGGAACTTGGGCCGGCATGGGTGTTTGGAAGTGTTAAGAAGCGCACGTTTGGGGTGGGGCGGCACTATCTTGTCTTAACGCCTACAAGACGGCATTTAGGGGGACAGGGAAACCCCAGACGAGGCGGATCCTCTAAGCAGTGACAGGGATATGTGCGCTCCATCGATCAACCCACCTCGGTAGTGGTGAGTCCCCTTACGGACGAACACCTTGCCGACTTTGCGCCTGGAGGGCAGCTTGCGGTTGAGTTTTTGATGTTGGTCCTTTCTCGCGAAGAGAGCGAGATGTGGATGATGCGGCGTTGGGCCGAATTGAAGATGGCATGTTCCCGCCTGGCTTGACTAGGACGCTGGTGCATAAAGACAATGGAAGTCGTTGATGATGCAGATGTCAGAAATAATGAGAGACCAGAGGATTTCACCAAGGAAAATCAAGAGCCAACTTGACATTACATTTCACGCGCGTCGCATCACTTGCACTTTGCGAGACACACTACGTCCAGCATCATCATCACCCACCCGTACCAAACATGCCCGGCGTCAAGAGCGTCGCCTTCTTTGGCGCATCCGGCGGATGCGGTCTCGCGGCCCTCAAGCACTCACTCGCCGAGGGCTACATCTGCATCGCCCTCTGCCGCAACCCGTCCAAGCTAACGTCCCTCTTCCCCGTATCGTCTCACCCGAACCTCATCGTCAAGCAGGGCAACGCGCACAACGTGGACGACGTCGCGGCGTGCCTGGTCAACCCGACCAACCCGCACGCGCTCGTCGACGCCGTGTCGTTTAGCATCGGGAGCCCTCTGGACGTGTGCAGGATGACCGTCGAGGACCTGGACGTGTGCAAAAACGGCATCGCGGCGGTGCTGGGGGCGCTCGAGATGTTGCGCGGGCGGGGGGTCGTCGGGAAGCCGCGGATGGCGGTGGTCTCGACGACGGGGATCAGCGGGTTCGCGAGGGACGTGCCGGTGTTGCAGGTGCCGATGTATCACATCCTGCTGCGGGCGCCGCACGCGGACAAGAAGGTGATGGAGGAGCGGTTGGCGGGGTGCGGGGAGGCGTGGACGGCGGTGCGGCCTGCGTTTCTGAGCGACGGGGCGGCGCCGGGAAGGACGGTCCGGGTTGGCGTGGAGGATCCGAGGACGGGGGTGGAGAGCAAGGCTGTGGGTTATGGTATTTCGAGGGAGGATGTCGGGAGATGGATCTTTGAGAATATCTTGCGGGATGGGGGCAGGGAGTATGTGGGGAAGGCTGTCAGCATTACCTGGTGATGATGCTTGATGTGAGTTTGGATGTGGAAGTGGTGGTATTTCGAGAAAAGGCCTTGAACAACACCAATAAAGCTTTGAGCCTTGACCAAGCGTTTCTCCAGCACCAACCAGCTCGATCAATTCGGCCCAATCGGCGCTGTAACACAAGTCTTATTTGAAGAAGGGAATCAGGGTGCCACGAGCGGTTCCCTCATGTCGGTGAGTTGGTTGGATCTCCTGGCCGCCCTGCATTCCCCTACAGCGTTTAGTGCTAAGCTTGGCTATTCCTCTTGACAACGAGTGTGTGCAGACCGTGTCGCTGGTTGGATGGCGGTGGAGCGGGAGGGAGGCTCTTCGTCCGGTCGTTGTCTGCAATGGTGGTGGTGGTGCTGTTGGTGGTGTTTGGTTGGGTGTCGAAGCGCAGCCACGCCGGGAATAGATGCAGGTGTTGCCGGCAGAGAAAGATACGTACCCGCTGCGGCGGTTGGAGAACCCACTTTTCGTGTCAAGGTCACGGGCACTCACTGAAGGTAGGTGGGTACGTACCTCAGGGCCTGCCTCTCGTCGTTGAACAGGGCAGTTCCATTTGCATCTCGGCTCTTCAAATTAAGCTGTTTCCTATAAGGTACCTTGGGCCACCGAAACCGAAGCAGAGGGCGAACAGAACAGTCTGAGAATGTACGCAAGGCAACAGTGAAGTTGGCGACGTCCCCAGGGCACATATCTCTTGGGGGCTACCGCCGCCTATGGTAGGCCTCTGCAGGCCTGCGCAAGGTCAGCCGTCGGGAAGTTTCTCAGCCAATCCGTCAACGGCCAAGGACGCTGCGCAGGCGGGTGAACATGTTTCGAAACGCGGCCCAGCTCAGCCCTTCCCACCAGCACACCAGGCCCGGCCAACCGCAGCGCCTGAATGAGCCCGAAATGTGCTGTTTGGTAACCTAACCCCCTTAAGCACTTACTTTGGGATGCTCGATGCCCCTGTTTCAAGAGTATTGGGTGGCACACAGCTGCTGGGGGCTTTTTCGATCTTTTGGACAGGAGAACAGAAGGTGAAGTGTTTGCTAGGTTATTACGGATAGCGAGTTTTACATATCTTTTGTGGTCGCTGTTGTCTGCCAAGCGGGTAGCGAGAGGTGGCTTGCTGCGCAGATGACAGGATCCGCCAAACCAGACAGAGCCCCTCGGACTCGACTGGAGCAGACTGGAATCCGACTCTGACGCCGATGCTTACCTGCGTCAAGCGGGTTTGAGAAACGCATGCGGCATGAGCAAAAAGACTGCTGGAGCCTTCTTCGCCAAGGTCTGAAGGTCAGGTCAGGTCGACAGGCGTCTACCATCTGAGGTAGGACTCCCTCTTTTCTTTTAGAGGGCCTGCCTTCTTGTGCATGGCTGGCGAGTAAGCCGTGCGACAGGCCCCCTTAACCAACAAGAGCGTCCCTGCCGCGTCTTGCTCGCCAATCATTTCCACCTTTGCTGGGCTCCCCCCCATGGCCACCCCGGCCTCCCTTGCCATTGCGTCTTTTGCATCTCTCGAACAAGAAAGCCCTGCAAGGCAAAGGATCTTTGAATGTGTGCGGGGTGTCTGAGTCTGACAGCAGAAAGGGGGGCTTTGTGAAGAGAGGTTTGCTGTGTGGCCGACTGTGTCCCGGTGCGGTGGGCTTGTCATCCCATCCCTTCACTCAGCCCGTGGCTTGGGGGTGTGTGGTGTTGAAAGCTGGGATCCAACTGGGAGGGAATGCATGGGATAGGTAGGATGAATTAGAGAGGAGACACAGAGAGAGTCAACAACCATGTGCAGCCTGCCCAACTTGCCAACCTACCTGCCTAAGCTTGTTTGTTTGATCGACTTATAAGGTTGGCCCTGCCTCCTTCTTCCCTGGAAATTCGGATGAGGTCTCATCTTGCATGTTATTCGCAGCTTTCGACCAAACTTAATTTCAGCTTTCAAGGAAACGAAACGTCTTTTTCGCCGCTTGAGGTGTGTTCTCTCAGTACAACAACTAAGAAGGAACGACCCAACTTGAGCCCCTACTGTTCTATCCTCCATCTCAACATTCCACCCACCACCCTCTCTTTCAACTGGCTGGCAGCCTTCTTGTTTTGATCTTTCGCGTGCTGTCTACCTAGAGGAATTTTCGTTCTTCCTCTCTCTTCCTTCCACCACACGCGTCACTCACACCCACTCTCACTTTCACCCTCACTTTCACAAAAACTCACAATCGTTTCAAAATAAACCCATCACTTCCACCGTTCGAATAAAACCCCAAGATGCGCTTCTCAGCCGTCCTCGCCTCGGCGGCCACCGTCTCTGCTGCCGTCATCGGCAGACAGACCAACTCATCCACTGGAGCTGTCGCGAAGCTTCTGGTCGGCAGTTCCTACCGCATCTCCGTCGTCAACTACGACGGCAAGGAGTTCAAGGTTGTCGACAACTACACTGACACCGGCGTTGCCAGCTGGATGGCTTTCAAGGAGCCTAACCTCATCTACGCCGTTGATGAGAACGGCGACAACCTCCGTCTGTTCACCGTACGTGATTATTTTTTCCCCTTTCCAAATTGAGCTCCTGCCATCTCATCTCTCGAGGCCGTTGACAAGCTGACAAACTCTACAGTATGATACTGCCTCGGACAAGCTGCAGTTGGTCACCAACAGCACGGGCTCCGTGGGTGTCGTCTCCCTTGCCTTCACTGCTGACCAGAAGCGCCTCGTCGGCACGTCCTAGTGAGTCTAATTAGCAAAACACGTCCTTCACCAAACACACAAGCTAACCACCCGGCAGCACCTATGGCTCCATCGACATCTGGGACATCTCTTCGGGCACCGATCTGAAGCTTCTTAAGCAGCTCAACTCTACTGATCCCGTCGGCCCCAACACGGAGCGCCAGGATAGGAACCATGCCCACCAGGCCATTCTCGACCCCTCCGGTCGCTTCTTCGCCGTCAACGACCTCGGTAGTGACCACGTCCTGATCATCGACTCCAAGGACGACGCCTTCGTCATCTCCAACAGCAACAGCATCCCCGCCGGTTGCGGCCCC
Organism: Colletotrichum horii; assembly: GCA_027406005.1. Taxonomy (NCBI): domain Eukaryota; kingdom Fungi; phylum Ascomycota; class Sordariomycetes; order Glomerellales; family Glomerellaceae; genus Colletotrichum; species Colletotrichum horii. The sequence goes on along the minus strand of JANVYB010000001.1, from coordinate 110,766 downwards.
CGTCACGGCTCCTGGTACCCCACCAAGGCCGAGCAGGCAACCCACTACATGGTTCTCTGCGAGTTGACCAACCAGATCGAGGTCTTCCAGGTCTCCTACAACGGCACCGGCGTCGGTTTCGCCCACACCCGGGAGCTGAGCACCTTTGGCGCCGCCTTCCCTCCCGCCAACGCTAGCACCGCTGCCGCGGGCGAGATCGCCGTCTCCAGCGACGGCAAGAACGTCTACGTCTCCAACCGCCTCACGGGCAACGACACCGACTCCATCGCCCACTTCAAGGTCAAGCAGACCGCCGCTGCCGGTGGTTCTCCCTGCAAGGCCACCGCCGGCGGCATCGAGCTCGAGTTCGTCGACTCCGTCTCCTCTGGAGGTAACTTGCCCCGCATGATGAGCCTGTCCAAGGACGAGAGCATCCTCTACGTCGGCAACCAGGATGGCCAGGACGGCATCGTCGCCTTCAACCGTGGCGAAGACGGCAAGCTCACCGCCGGTGCTACGCTTGCCAAGTCGGTCATTGGTACTGATGCGAACTTCGGTCCCCAGTACGTCCAGCAGATCGCTTAAGCTCGCTGCGAGGTCTCGTCTGTCGCCTTTCTTGTCTTTAAAAGGGATTTGTTTCTTCTTTCATTTGGGGGGGAAAAGGGCACAGCGTTGCATGGCGACATGGGCCACAGGCGTTCGGGGGGGGGGGGGGGGGGGGGGGGGGGGGGGGGGCGGGCACATGACATGGCTGGATCAGACATGACACCGCTTGCTTGCATTTACACTCTGTTCTTGCCTGTATAGATACCTTGGTCATTGGTCTTTAGAGTAGCTACCTCTGGATGTGAGGTTCTGAATCGGATTTATCAATCATTCGAAATTGTGTGTAGCATTGCTGTGACTTGTGGTGTTTCTGCACCGTGATGAAAGAAGAAAAGATGAGGTGCTGTCGAGTTCGAGGTCAGGACCTTGATGGGTCGGCCCAGGGCTAACGGCCGGTAGCGTCGCGCGAGTCCACTGCGAATTTAGCGAGGCAGATGCACTACGACGTTGGAGAAGGCCGCTAATCGGTAAGCAAACATCCGCTAACGATTCTGGTTGAACCACTAAAGAGCCGCACCCCACTACTACCTACTACTCCGTACGTGGAAGCGAGCGAGCGAGCGCATGGGCAGAAGTCAACAACAGTCGTCGCCCGTCTGCTGCAACCTCTGCGCAACCGTCACCTGCAATACCGCCCCGTATACGACCCTCGCAAGCCTCTCTTTGCCTATCTTTCCATTCTACAACCCACTTGAGATGCTTTAAAGCAGTGGCAACCGTTATTCACGGCGACCAAAACACGCACAATATCTCGCGCCGCGCTGCGCTTCGACCATTGCCGCCATGTCGGACAAGATCACCTCCAAGAACCTCTCCTACGACACCAAGATCCCACCTTTCCTGCGAGCCCTGCACGCGCAAGCAGCAGGCAATGCGGCGGATCCCGATCCGATTCTCTCGAAGCGGCGGAGGGCAGGCAAGAAGCGCTCCGAGAGCGAGGAGGCCGAGGACGCGCCGCTGGTGGTCGACGAAGAAGGAAATGTTGTCGATGTGACGGTGGACAAGGACGGAGGCGTCGACGAGGACCAGCTGAAGAAGGACGAGGCCGACAAGGAAGACGTTACCAAGGAGGAGAAGAGGGAGGCCGACAAGGTTGCTGGCATCGGGGCCAGCAAAAAGAGAAAGGCTGGCAAGGTCATTGGCGAGGGTGTTGACGATGCCAAGGAAGACGGCCAGACGGACGCAAAAGACGAGACCAGGGATGAGGGGTCGAAGAAGAAGGCTGGCAAGAAGAAGGGCAAAAAGATCAAGCTGAGCTTCGACGAGCCCGAGTGAAGATCTTGGCATGCACCAAAACATCATCATTACCATCCGCAGGGCTGAGTTGACCATTGAAGCTGTCACAGCTGCTTGCGTCTACAGAGTATGAAGCGGCGAGACGGCCGAACGGGCTACGCGGGAGCGGACGGAGGACATCACGTCGGGAGAAAAAGGTTCTATACAGCCACAACTAAGGTAATCTACACATCTGCCGTGCTCACTCCAGAGCAACCCGATGCCGCCTCACCCCGATCCCCTTTGCTACTACAGGCTCGCCATCAAGATGGTGCATTTATTGGTATCGGTACTCGGGCTTGACGAAGTCGGCAAAGGTCTTGGGCTCCTCGTAGCCGTGGTGGTGGTCGTGGCCGTGGTGGTGGGCGTCCTCGGTAGGGCCGACGTACTCCATCTTGTAGACGGAGCCGCACTCGGGGCAGCGCTCGATGGGGCGGTCGCGGGAGATCTGTCGAGTTGTCAGCACGCAGCGCTCGGAACGGAACCGGCCACACCGCAGCGGGAGGACGACGTACGGTCAGCCAGAGGGTGACGTGAGAGTCGGCGGGGGCACCGGTGCAGCCGAGGTACTGCTCGTCACCGGCAGAGCGGACGGGAATGGGGTTCTCCATGGTTCCTGGGGTTGCATTAGACTTTTGTATTCGATACCGAGGGGTTGATGGGTCGCATACCCTTGCGGGAGGCATCGAGGGGGCGCATGTCGAAGACGTCGACGCCCTCCATCTTTCCGAGAATCTCGAGACGCTCGAGACCGGTGGACTGCTCGAGATCGGTGGGGATGTCGCCGGGCTTGGCACCGGGACCGAGCAGGTCGTCCTCGGTCTTGACCTCTGTACCGTAGCAATCGACGTTAGTTTCCTTGCTTTTCTCGAAATATCTTGCTCGTCACTTCGCTTGCATGGCCGTCCATCGTTCGACGCGGTTCGGGAGGTGTCGTTGATTTTTAGGTGGGCTGCCTGGAGCAATCGCAGCATTCCGGGACACCGCGCCGGCCGAGGATAGGTCCAGTTCACGAAATTTCGAGTCAATTGACGGAGACCTTACCGGAGAGGGTCTTGTAGTTCTTGGCGGGGGTAGAGCTGGAGCTGGGGGCAGCATCGCCTGTGTGATCGCGCGGGTCAGCGAAGTGTATGGGTGATATCGGGATGGCGGGCTCGCGTGTATTTTTTTCGGGATTTGGGGGAGGGACGCAAGAGTCAGGCAGGAATCAATTGAGGGATCGTACGGCGGATCATGGAGGTCGCGAAAGTGCGTCTGGCGAGGGGAGCGACGGCGGCCCGGCGGGCGACGGCGATGGCGGAGCGTTGCAAGAACATGGCGGCGGCAATTGGGTGGGTTGGAGAGGAGAGGTTCGTGACGTCGGGTTTGGGAGAAGAGAGAGGGATTTGTCGATGGCCTGATTTGATGGTTTGATGTTGCGGCTGTCGGGTAAGCTACGGGAATCCACTCCAGAGAGCACTGGCCAAGAGGTGCATACCGTAACCGGAACATTAAGCGATTTCACGTCACGTGATTAATGTACAGACGGCCAAATGAGAGTGGTGACATTACCGAGCTTATCAGTTGGAAGCATGAGAGTGGCATGATTTGTAAGATAAACGTACAACGACAGCGATGACGATGTGTCTTTGTGTGCCAGCTATTCATAACATGAACAATCTCAATACGGTAATTGTGATCCTTGAGCAAGTGAGCAAAAGCCAACCCAGACTGTTTCCAAGCCTCCTTGATTCCCCTTCTTCCTAGCAAGCCAAATGCATCCTCCTCATCGCTCAGTAGTACGTTACCATGGCCTCACGCTCGGTGCAAGGCAGCCACGGGAAGATGAACCCGTGCGAAACTCTTTTCCCCGTTCGCGGGAAAGGGCTGGGGCCGACATCGATTCTCGGATGCTCTGCTAAGAACTGCACCTCCTCATCCCTGGGAAGAAGTCCTTCTCCCTCCGTGACGCTCAACGAGCTCATGCTCTTGTCTTCTCTGCTGTCATTAGACATGCCAGGCTCTTGGCTGCCATTCTGATGCTCCTCTTCAGCCAAGTTCCATGAATGGCCGTCGCTGTTCAAGGTGTCAAGCGACATCTGCTGTGAGTCACTCGTGCCAACATGCAGTCGTTGGTTCTGCATCTCCTCGCCTTCTGTCATTGCCTGCATAATCACGTCCTGCGCTGCCTCGATATGCTTCTCGACATCGGTAGGCTGGACAATTCTGACGAGACCTGAACTCGGCCGGCCTTGTCGCTGAGAAGTTCTCTCAGGTGCTTTGGATGTGCTTGAGGTCTTTGCGGTCGTGGGGACTTCTGCTCTCGAGGAAGACGCCAATGCGGCATCGTCGGTAAAGTCCAACGTTTCGGCAGAAAGTCTGGGGCGCAAAGGAATTATGAACTCGAGTCGTCGCATCTTTCTGGGAGGAGTGAAGTCGTCCACGACGATCACGTCGTCTTCGGGTGTGGGTTGGCGAATAGTTGTCGAAGATTTTCGTCTTTTGTGTCGGACCTGCTCCGGGACAGGTGTCTGAACCCGCTTCTTGGTCGGGGTCCGGCGCGACCGAGATGACGGCGTGCCTGGGGTTTGTGGTGCATACGTTTCTGATGCGGATGTCAGCCAAGGTCCACGAAGCCGTGAGGGGGTTGCGGTTGAAGGCTCAGAAGTGGCGCCAGCTCCGTGTTGTTCCCCTGTCGAGGTTGACGGCAGTACAGAAGATGTTCTGGAAAGCGACGGGCCTCCAATTCTGTCCAGCTTCCGACCATAAAAATTGTAGTCGTTGGTATGCTGGGCGCCGCGGATGATGGCTTGTCGCATAACCGGATCGAGGGAGTGGTGGCCCTCTTCAACGATGAACTTGCAGAAAGATTTGGCTCCCGTATGCGGCTCCCGTTCGAAGATGACACTCATACGCCAAAGAAGGAAATAAAGCGGCTCCATAGCCAGCTCGCCTCGGATATGCAGAGCTTGGAGACGATTGAGGACGTTGCAGATTTGGTAGAGGTTGTGCGACTGGCAAATGCCTTCAGCGGGCATGTGCTCCTTAGCCATCATCTGGTTTGGGTGCATCGTCTTTCCAGGGCAAAACCATTTTTTTACGACCCTCAACTCGTTGGCCAGTCGATAGTACCTCCTGTCACGCTTGTCGAAGTCCTCCTTTTCCTCATCTGTGAGCGGGCCGCGCAGCATTCTTTCATGCCTCTCGTCAATGTCGTCTTCGTATTGGCGCTGGAGGCGATCTGCGTCCATGGCGTCAACGAATTTCGTCCAAGTAGGTACCCAGTACGGGCCGTCTTCGGTGATGGGTGTAGACGGGACCCCCCGAAGCATGGCCGGCCTGACGAAAGTCTTGCCATCGTCGCTTGTGACGAAGACTCGTTCCCACGGAGTGCTTGTGATCTCGAGCAGTGCCGCTGCCTCTTCGTCGTCCTTGGGGTCAGGGGCGTGGGTGGACTCGACAGGGGCGATTGCGGCAAGCTTGGCCTTCTTCTTCTCCAGCCTGTCCCTGAGGGCAGCTAACGCATCGATCTTTCCATCGAACTTGTCGCAGAGCTGCTGGATTTTGACGCGAATTTGTGTGATGGCGTCGTCGAAGCGCTTGGTAGAGCCTGGGTGACTGATTCTGTCCTGTTTCAAGCCATCGATCTCAGCGTCCTTGTAGGCGATTTCCGTCTCGATGAGGTCGGCAGCAGCCTGAGTCTCCTTCACAGTCTCCGCCAGCTCTGCGATAGAGGAGATCAGGCGCGACTTCTGGATGAGCGGGGTAGGACGAGAGGGTGAGATCGTCGGCATGTTGGAGTGGGAGGCGTCCTCGCGGGTTTTGAAGACTTGGAGTAGGAGAAACAAAACAAACGAAAAATGAAAAAAGAGCACATTCGATGTTGGATAGGTTGATGTTTTGGAGACTGCTGACGAAGTTTTGGGGTTGCCGGTTAGCAAGTAGTGCGGTGTAGGAGAGATCGCGAGGCGGTACGGCGGTAACAATGATGTGTGTGGTTGCTGGGAGAAGACTCTGGCTGTAAAACGCGGCGGTGAGTCTTTTGTTGTTGACGGAGAGCGTATCTAGCAAAAAGACAGTTCAGGAAGGCGCGGGTCGTCAGACCCTCCAAATCAACAGTCACTGGGGAAAGAACGGCAAAGACGGAAAATTCTCAGGTAGAGCATGAAAACTGCAGGTGCGAAAGCCCGCCAAAGGAATGTTTGTGTCAATGGATCTACAAGCAAAACTCATCTACACCCAAATTGCCTCGTCCATCTATCAACCTCCAGAGAGTCTGTCTAACGTAAGTACCTAAAATGTATACAAGTCCCGACAACGGTTGGGAGTTGCGTGTTCCCATTCCTTCCCCCGTCGTCGGTGGTTCATCATGTCATCATAACTTTTCCTTTTCGACCTTTCGCTCTCTAATGATGCCGTCTTGATACCCCGTAGCCACATGAACACCAGAAGGACTCCACATCTTACACATGAGCGCCCCTCGCCCCTGACCCGCACGAGGGAACGAAACCTCCTGAATCCACCACCCGTCCTCCGCCCCTGAAGGATCTTTCATCACAGCCTCATCAACGTTGACGTGAACAACGAAGGCGTACGTCAGGCTTGCCGCGGTACCCAGGCTCCATCCGAGGCCAATGTGGTTGCCCACCATCAGAAGACCGTTGCGATCTGACTCAAAGGCATGCACGAGAACATGCTGATTCGGGTCGTCAGCCGGGAGGGGCCCTCTCAGCCGGTAGAAGAGGAGTTCCCTCCGTTCCGTTACCGGCTTTCCTTCATTCCAACCAGTCAAGTCGACCTTGTGCATATCCACAATGGGGAAGTGGCCCGAGGCGTCAGGAAACATGGCTTTGATCTCTTCCACGTCCACTGCAGGCGCCTTGGGCCAGTCTCCAGGTGCTTTTGCCTTGAGAATTTCGGCGAACCTTTCCTGTGGCGGGACTTCCTGGGAGCTGGCCCGCCCGTCTTCTGGTCGTTTAAAAGTGCATATACAGCTGAAGCAGACATCGCCGAGCTCGCTTTCTAGGTCTTCGAGGTTGAAGTCATCGGCCTGCAGTCGTTTGCTTGGTTCCTTTGGCTGACGCACTATCACCAGGCGAGAGCAGAACGTTCGACTGGTAGACAAACTAGAAACCTCGTACACGAAAGGCCGGTTGGCCCTTGCCGCCGCTGAGAAGCAGCCTTGTATACTCTGAGAGACGAGTTAGTGACCGTGGCCATCACCTGGGAAATCAACCAGATATCTCACATGAAGCCCAAAACCCCCCGAATGAGTACCCGTCCCTGCCGGTTCCTCTTCCTCCAACGCTCGACATGCGGCTAGCGGGGCTTGTGTGTACACATGTCCTCCGTAGGCAGCCCGAGGATCTGCTTTGGATCCGCGGCCCTTGCCGCCAACGAGCTCCGACCCAGGTACCCAGGCTGGCCAGAGACTCATATATCGCTTGACTTTGCTGTCGGGAGTAGGCGGCGGTAGGGGGGCAAGTGCCATGACATTTTGGAACCAAAGCTTCTCGGACATGGTGAGTGAGGGGGGGAAATGACCAACGCGACGGAAGAGTGGATGGCGTTGAATGGCTGAATGGAAAATCAATTCATTAAAATAAGGCACGAAACCGAGGATCTTTCTACACGCTTATGAGATGAGTTCTGGCAGGTAAAGTTGACAGCTTTGCAAGCTTTGGGGATTTGATAATTAAGCTTCCAGGGGCCTTGTTTTTGGCCCAACAGAGTCTCTGTTTTTGAGACATCGGTCGTCCAGTGGAAAATGAACCTCGGGACGAAGTGGCCTGTGGCGGGGCCGTGGCCGTGCGTACCGGAGCTGCTCCCCCAAACTCTCGGTGCGGAGCCGAGGTATCCATGTGAGGGGAAGCTCCTCGCTCAAGCTGGATCATTCTGCTCCTTACCAGAGTGGAGGGGGCAAAAGATGTCTCCAGGGAGAGCCGTGGTTGTTTGTGGGGCCCCCGGACTTGCTCCGTGAGAAGCCCATAATTATCGGTCCTGGTTCAATTGAGCTTGATGATGGCCGGCTTCCGTGTTGCTCCGGGTGCATCGGGGTGTTTACGGTGATGGCAACAGATGGATAGAGGGACCTCTGAACGGAAGACATGCCAAGTGGCTGATGTAAGACGGCGATGCTGATGAGTGATCACCATTGCCCGGAGATACGGTATCATTCGAGGCATTCGACGCTCTGACAGTACTTGGACACCCATGTCGCGACTCTTCTCGAGAGGCCAAAGCCGCTGATACCCTTTATTGCGGGCACGTTGCCCACCTGTTTGCCTTGATCTGACAGGACTCTTCTCTTCACGGACCCAAAAAACAACAGACACAACCTCAGACGAACCTTTGGCCGGTTGTCACCTTACACTTGCGGCCTGGCGCGTGTGGCCTCGGCCAAGAGCCCACTGTCAGCGCTTTTGACAACTGATGGAAGACACAGCAGACCAGTGGGTCTTGGCATAACTGTCTAGCTGTGCCAGGTAGTTGATGAGGGTCATGAACCCATCTCTGCTGTATTTGACAAGCTTTACTGGGTCCAATATGCAGGAGTTGCAGCATGCGGGCGTTCCGGTCTTCTGGACGGCTTTCTTGGGTTAGGAAGGCTTGGTATGTTTTACTTACTTGACAGAAGACGCTGGAAAAGACGCAGAGAACTTTTCAATGTCGACTCCTTGGCAATTCGGTCGGTACCTAGCTAAGGCACTCACTGATGCACCGCACAGCCCGCCCGGCTGCCACCGACGGACGAACCCAATTCATGGCCACACTACAAGTTACAACCACATCGAGAAAGTCATTCGTCCCCGACATTATTGGTCCAAAACCCGCTCTTCTCACCCCGAAATCACCCCCTAGCGAGAAATCTCCTAGACGGCGCGTGACCCTCCCATGTCGTGGCTAGCGGCTCATTGTCCAACAGCCCAAACCAGACCAAAGCAGCCATCCGTACGGGAAACGCACTGCTCGGTGGGCAAACGAGCGCTGCGCGATGCCCTTCCGGACTCCCCGCATCCAACGCCCTCGCCTCACCCTGCCCCCCTTCTCAGCTCACTATACGTATGCCATCATGCAAAGGGTGGTGTTGATGAGCGGTGTCGGAATGATTTCTGTTGGACGGGCACACTGCATCATGCACCCCGTAGTGATGATGAGCCAGGCGCATGAACACGATGGCAGGACAAGGCCTGGGGAGAGGGCTTTTCCCCGCAAACCGAGCGAGCAAATGAGAGACATGTTCGGTGTGAAACCAGCTTCTGCTGTCGCCTTCTGGACACTTGGAGCTTCTTTTTGTGTTGTTACATTCCGACTGCTCTGGCCCCTTCGGTATTCGAGATGGATGCCAGTCAAACTGCTAGCGAGGAGGCGAAGAGGCAGATCGTTGCAGTTTGTCCCGTTGCTGACAGTCTTCTCTACCGGGGCGTGGTCTCGCTGATCAGTCGTCGGAATCGAACCCTTTAAAGGGTGCCCGACTGCGGACTTCCTAACCGGGATGCTATTTGAAACAAGACGCAGGACCAAGTGAGGCCCTCCATATTTGAAAGCGTGGCTGTTTATTTGGATGAGCGCCATTGGAAAACTTCAGAGCTGCGGGTGACTCAAGCCACGGGCGGAAAAAGAAACATTGCTTGATGCCCCAAAGCCGCCAAAAATTTCATAAAAACACGTCGTTTGTTCATGGGGATTTTAAAATTTATAAAAATAAAAATCGAGATGATCAGGAATGCAGAGTCCTCTTCCTGGCTTCTCAGTTCTCTCCGGATGATGGCGAGAGCCACGTCCGGGTACACTGGCAGAGACAAACATTGGCCTTTTGACTGCGTAGCATTCTTATCCCCTACAATTTATCAGCACCCCTGCTCCCGCAAACGCGCTTCCACCGAGCCTCCGATTTGTTTCTCAGAGGTGTCAGCGTCAGCACCTGGCCCTCTACCTAGAAGACATGTGTGGCTTGCATCGTCGTGTCACATCACTTCTGAGAGGGCAGTCTCTAGTCTGGGGTGCAGTAAATTATGTCTCTTCCTCCCTGACGGGCACTTCTCTCTTTTAATCCCCCATCAATGTTATCAGTGGATTATTGACGATGGACAAAGACCGAGTGAAGCTTCACCTGATGCCAAGCCATCGTGAATCACTGTCTGCATCCACGCGAAACCATGAACCAGGCGGCAACAGATGAGATATATCTGCCTGCCTCTTGGGAATGCCACAACATGCTTATCTGAATACCTGGGCTTTCGACTTGCATATAGCTCACGCATGTCCCAAGCCTGAAGGCTGAAAAAAAGCCCCAATTTCCTGCCCATGTCACATTGTCTGCCCCTCTCAACCCCAGACCGGGATGGTGGTGCATGGCCAGGGGGGCCACCGGCGCATCCCGACCATCCCATTCGTTCCATGCTGGTCTTTTCCCCAGGTCTTTGCCATTCCTGCCTCCCGCGACCCTTGCCCTGCTTCATCTTCCTCCACACATCAGTCAACATCGACCTTTCGCTCCGCCTAGTCTGGCCTGCGTGGTACGGCGAAGTAGCACCACACAGCTAAGAAAGAGGAGGTGTGAGAGGGGAATAGAGTGTGAACACGCTGGGCAGGTTACCAATGAGCGGTTCCGACCCGTTGGTGCACGCTGATCTGCCTCCTGTGTCTCTCTTTCTCCGCCTCTCCACACTTTCTGTGCCTCTGCGGCGGTGGTAAGAGGAATTCGGCACAATAAGTAGGAGACTGGGTCTCGTGCTTGTCTTGCAGTCGCGGCCCCGAGTTAGCCTTTTCGCCTCTCCCGTCCTCCCCACTTCAGCCCGCACGCCCGACACTTGACATAAGGGTCCTCCCTATCCGGCCAAGAGAGACTCCTCCCCGCTGTCTTCCTTCTTTTTTGGAGACGCCTTGCTCCATCGTCACATTCGCTTGAACTATCCGTCATTTCTTCGAGTGGGATGTGTATGAAAGGAAGCTCAGCACACAGTGAGTGGATGTGGGGAATGAGACGACTTTGATCGTTCGAGTCCTCCTCCAGTGCAACCCGCGGGCCTGGACTGGGACTTCAGCAAATCTTCCACCAACACTTTCACTCCAGAAAAGTACCATCGCGGAAAGCCCAAATATGGTGCTCGAAGTTGGTTCTCTAAACCGCGAGACCCTAGAACCGTTCAGAACATGGCAGCTTGAAAGGTCGGGATGCGAAGACACGATCGACTCTGACGCTGGGACCGACCTATTCTCATCATTGGTGCCACGGCAATGCTCGATACACCATGGAGGCTGCCCCTCAAATCCAGGCCAAAGTCGTGCCACAAAAGACGCGGAGAGTCCCCTTATACAATGTCTTGAGCTCCTCGCAACGGCCTCACCGAAGGCCGTCTCAACGACCGAACAGGCCTCCTCCTCAGCCCCAGAGCAGTCGAACACCGCATTCAATTTGAGCGGGAACCACGAGAAAGCCGACTTTGACTTTCCCAAACAACTTTCGTTGCTCAAGCTCGAGAAACGCCGCAGGCCAGATTCGGACGTCGACGGACCATACACAGCTGCCCTGAGCTCCAAGAAGCGTCGCTTGAGGCTTCATCTCATCACCAGCCGGCTGTCCCAGCCGTATTCACTACCCGCGACGCACATCATTAACCGTGACGGTGCGGCTTCTGGCGATAAGCGGTTCGTCAAGCTGGCTGCGGTGGCCACCTCGCCGGAGCACGGGAAGCCGGGCTTCAATCGTGAGGGGTCGTTGATGTTGCGGGCGGCCGTGTTGAACAGAGTGAGACTCCGCGTGCGGAACGAGGCGACGCAGCGGGGAGACGTCGTCATTGCCGTTGCGGCTGCCAATGCTGCCGTGCTTCACCACGGCCAACAGCTTGCCACCGGCGCGAGATTCGTCGCTCCGTCTTCTGCACTTGCAGAGAGACAGGAACAGCCACCGCCGAGGGTAATATTGATGCGGCCTGGTGTAACAAATACCCCGAGTCCAAGTGCTCTGTCGACGCAGGCGGAGAGGAAACCATCTCCTCCGAGGACGCCGCAGTCCACACGGACTTTGCCGAAATCACCACGTTTACACCCAGTCCGCTCGCCCAATTTGGCGCCATCCGAGACCATGTTGGAAGAGTTGGACGATGACGCTCCTCTGGCGTTCCCATCGTCAGACCAAGACTGCCAGTACGCCTGGGCTGATGAAGACGACCTGGAAGACGTATACTCAGATTTTGGGGCCATTTTCGGGGGCTCGGCGCAGACCCGAGATTGTGAGGACGATGGCTCGTATGAGGAGTATCTCGATGAGCTGGACGGGATATCGTGGGTTGGGCGGTGAAGCTTAGATTGCGAGGCCGCTGAGTATTCCGAACTATGCGGCTTGCTCAAGTTGAAGAGCATGATCAGGGCAAGTTTGCAGCGGGGCGAAAGGCGGTCCCACGATTGATGAGCAACGCGAGAACGTCAGGAAGAACGAAACTATGTGAGGATGAGACTGAAGTTGAAAACTCGACTAAAGAGTGAGCATACTTGCACAGAATAAGAAAAAAGGCCGCAACGCCTGTCATTGACTGTATACAAACCTCGCCGGCTTTGCAGTTTGCTCAATTTCCTCTCAATCAATCGATGACTTACCAAGAGGGAAAAAAGCGCGTTGAGGGACAGAAATACAAATACAGCATACACAGGATAACCTTATCTCTTGGCGAAGACAACTTCACCTCGAGATATGATGCCATTGGGTATCACCGGAATTAGGCCGGAAACGGAACTTGGGGGAAGCTCAGGTGTGTCCTCGAGACGAGGGAGGGGTCCTTTGCGCCTGGGAGACCCCGCCGGTTCCGATGGTCGGCCCGGTCGGACATCTCCCCGGGTTCCGCCCCCGCCGCCTTCCATTGGGGACGTGACGCCAGGCGGGGTGTTTGGTGGGGGTTCATTTAATCAGGCGAAGCACCACCCCGGGTTTCGTCTGATCCAACAAGCATTCTCTCTTGTTCCCTTTGACCTGTACATATGTCTATTCGCAGCATCATGGCAGAAGTACTAGACACCATCGTTATCGGAGCTGGCTGGTCCGGCGCTGTTGCCGCCCGCGAGCTCGCCGGCAAGGGGCGCAAGGTCCTGATCCTGGAGGCCAGAGACAGAATCGGAGGACGTGCCAACACCTGGGTCAAGGGAAATGTCAAGATCGATGTGGGATGCAGCTGGATTCACGGTTACCGGGAGGGAAACCCTGCTAGATACATCGCCCAGGATTTCGGTGTTGTAAGTTGATGTGATCATGCGTAACTGGCATTGGGCTAATGAGATGAGTAGGCTGCTCACCTGCCCAAGCCTGCTGAGGGTGTGATTTATGGCCCCAATGGTTCGTTATCACGTCTTGACCCGGAGGAAAATTGCCATAGCTGATGATATGAAGGCCGCCTTTCCAGTTCCAGTGCCGACAGCCTGCGTTCAGGCTTAGGTGCTGCTCAAGCTTCTACCAAGCTTCCCAACCCTTCTCCCCCGTCGTCTGCCTCATTGGCATCTGCCTTGTTGGCACCCAACTCGGAACTCTTCTCAGCAGCCTCTGATCAATCCTCAAAGGATCTGGCCGCTGCTCTCGCTCGATCCCTAGAGGTCCCACTGGGCCTCAAGCTCGAGAAGGCTTCTCTCAAGTGGGCTGGCTGGGAGGGCGCTACGGCATTTGCAGGTTCCGATGCTGCTCCCGAGGGAGGTTACCAGGCTCTCGTCACCAGAGTCGTCGAGGATGCCAAGTCCAAGGGCGTCGAGGTGAAGCTGAGTACCAAGATTGCGGGTGTATCACAGAGTGAGAGCGGCGTCGTTGTCACGGATACCAACGGCAACAAGTTCACGGCAAAGACGGCCATTTCCACCATCCCGCTTGGTGTTCTCAAGACCCTCCCTGAGAGCACCTTCAGCCCCGCTCTGCCACCCCGATTTCAAGAGGCGATTAAGGGCACCCATGTCGGCGTCCTCGAGAAGCTTCTGCTTCAATATCCCAGCGCCTGGTGGCCCGAGGCCGACAAGGCCGGCTCCTATACCTTCTTGCCCACGTCCACTAAGCCCGTCACCGAGAGCTCTACGCCTCTTGAAGTCTTTGAGGCCTCTACTCTGGTCACCGCAAACTTCGCTGCGCCGTCGCTCCCGGGCCCGAACCCAACTCTTCTGACCTACCTCTCAGAGACCCCTGCCACCGCCCTTCTGCGACACGACCCGAAGGATGTGGCTGCCGCCTTCCACAAGTTCCTCATTTCCCGATTCCAGCCATCCTCCCAGCCTCCAGAGCCGACAGACACCAGCCTGACCAATTGGCTGACGGACGAGTACTCCCGTGGTGCGACAACAACTCCCTCTATCATTTCTGAGAACGGCGAGCGCAGCCCTCTTGACTTTAAGGAGCTGAGCAGACCTGCCTGGGACGGACGCCTTGGCTTTGCCGGAGAGCACACTGAGATGGAGCACCGTGGCAGTGTTGCCGGAGCCGTCGTCAGCGGGTACAGGGAGGCCGAGCGTGTCGCAAGACTGCTCAAGTTGCTCGAGGAGAGTGCGAAGTTGTAGTGACATGTGGCGTATAAGATGGGCTTAGATAGACACCGTAGATATGGGGAACTACATTGGGCTAGCCGAATTGAAGCTAGACCTCGGTGCTCTTCCTTCCTGGCACCGCTTATTACTCGCTCATAACATTATTCGTTCGGGACTCGTTCGTGCGGAGCCCCCTTCGTTGACGTGGATACGTTATCAATCGCTCAATGAGAAGCTGCCTGCAGTTTGGATGCTCTGTCTCTTGCGATGTCGCACATGGCCTACTGAGATTAGCAAATAACATCGGGTGTCGGGCGGCTCCGGCCTACGCACCTGTACCGCAGCGCGCTCTTCCAGAGCGATATCGCCGCGAGAGATGCGCGTACGCATGTCCTCCATGATCTCAGGACGGCCCCTACCATTTACAAAGACCACGTATCTCAGACCAGGGAACCGAATCTCGTACTCCGAGTTTAGCGCAGCCAGCTCGGTACCATCGCCGGTCTGTAGTTTGGCCTGTTCAGCGACAGATTGAGCGCTCTCAACCTTTTTCGCACCCAACCGAGGATGTGATCCGATTATCGCATGCAGTTCGGTCTTGTGGGAGGGATCGGCGGCTAGTGCCTCGAAAATCTTTTGGCAATGAGCGATCAGTTCGTTGTAGGATTCGAATGAAGCGGCGGACAGCGAGGGGAGAAGTAGCGCGTGAATCGCGGGGCTTGGTTCGAAGAGGAGATCGAGGACTTTGGTCTGCTCTTCTCCAGAGAGCCGAACGAGAGTACTGATGTCGGGGAGTGAGGTCATTTTCGCTATATTTCTGTAGTTTGGGACGAAATGTTACTGAATTGACTTTCTGAAGAGTGAGTTAAAGATGCCGAGGTGGGAACTGCGCGACGGGGTGTGATATCATGGCTCGATAAGCTGATAAGATATAGAGATAAGCCACACGTGATAGAGTGGCTCGTGCTGAAGTTCTGGGTCCACCGCCAGCTGCTACCACCTTACCAGGCAAGCATCGAGGCTGAAGATTTGTTTTGGAGAGTAAAGCCGACGCGAACCATCAAACGGCCATTACATCGCGACGTTTGATAAGATGCTTTGCGCAAGTGAGTAACGATGACCCCCAATTCAATTGGAAGTATCTGACGCGTTTTTCAGTTTCGGGAGAGGCTCCCCAGGAGCCCGTTGCCTCAAAGAAGTCGGGTTGGTAGTCGCGCGCTGCGCCTGACAGATGGGGTTGGCTAACAACGGACAGGCACCGTCTTCGAGAAGCGCTTGATCGAAAAGTACATCGAAGAGAACGGCACCGAACCCGTTACCGGCGAAGCCTTGACGGCCGACGATCTCCTTCCGTTGACCCAGTCGCACATCGTCCGACCTCGACCCCCGACCCTTACCTCCATCCCAGCGCTGCTGGCGACCTTCCAGAACGAGTGGGATGCGCTAGCCCTTGAGACGTTCAACTTGAAGGAGCAGCTGGCAAGAACGAGAGAGGAGCTCGCTACGGCCCTGTACCAACACGATGCCGCCGTCAGGGTTATCGCCAGATTGACAAAAGAGAGGGATGAGGCCAGAGAGGCGCTGTCCAAGGTCAGCGTCACCGCTGGCGCTACAAACGGAGATGCAATGGCTATCGACTCCGCCGAAGCTCTTCCCGAAGAGCTGGCCGAGAAGGTCAGCGCCAAGCATCAAGAGTATGTTTTTCCAAGGATGAGTGTGTTGCTACGGTTGACTGACACTTTGCAGGTTGTCCAAGGGTCGCAAGAAGCGTCCAGTTCCTGAGGGCTGGGCTACCCCTGATGATATCGCCTCCTTGGACACTGTGGCCTCCACATCAACACCCCTTTCGCAAGCCTCCTCTCTTGCCCTCGAAGGTAGCTATGCTGCCGTTGGTGCTCGTGATGGACAAGCGGCGATATACTCGGTCGAGGCACAGCAGGTCGAACGTCAGGTTGCAGTCAATGAGCCTGTTCTCGACTCTGCCTGGACTGGAAGCAAGCTCATCTTTGCCACGAGCAAGGGATCCGTTAAGATTTTCGAGGGCGGTGCGGAAATTGCGTCGCTCTCCGAGCACGCTGGACCCGCCACGTCGCTCAGCGTTCACCCCACGGGTGAGCTGCTTGCTTCCGTTGGTTCGGATAAGAGCATCGCATTTTACGATCTTCATGCTCTGAGAAGAGTCAGCCGGGCATACACAGACGCCTGTAAGTTATTGGCCCGTCGCACAGCCCTTTGCGCTCATCACTGACTGTCGCAGCTTTGACATCTTCTGCTTTCCACCCCGATGGCCACCTCTTCGCCGCTGGTACGGTTTCCGGCGAGATCAAGCTCTTCCACACGACAAGCCTGGAGTTCGCGACTGCCTTCTCCCTTGGCGCGCCTGTTGAGGCTGTGACTTTCTCAGAAAACGGATTCTGGCTCGCGGCCACGGCGAAGGGCCAGAGCTCGGTCACGATTTTCGACTTGCGCAAGGAGGGAGACGCTGCTAGAGCCAAGACGCTCGAGACGGGCGGACCTGTCCAGTCTTTGGCATGGGACTACACCGGCCAGTTCCTTGCCACCGGTGGTGCGGGAGGTGTCACTGTCCAGCAATACATCAAGAGCTCCAAGGCATGGTCAGAGCCGTTTAGGAGTTCCGTTGCGGCGGCGTCTGTGAAATGGGGGCCCGGAGCCAAGCAGCTGGTTTCTGTCAATGAGGATGGCGTCGTTTCTGTGTTTGGAGTTAAGGCGGAGTAAAAAAAAGCTGGAAATATCCGGATTTGCCGCATGTGTATTATAGGCAGTAATGGGGCGGACAAGTCTATCAAAATGAAATCCGACAACGTCTTGGGCTCATATTGAATGTATTGGGAGTGTTGTTTTCTTGGGATTCCAGCCTCGATCTTGTTTTGCGGCGAAGCGCCTTTGCCGGGCATTGGCCGTCGCTATCTGTCGATCTTCATGGTTGGTGCGCAGTGATTCCCCGGGCCTACCTAATTGAGAAGCCGTCTAGACTGTCGTCCCAATGAATCACGAACGGGACGATTACACACTCAGCAAGTGAGTGACCTCTCTCGGAGGCTACCAAAGCACGAAAGGTATGACATAAGCACCGTAGGCCAAAAGCCAATTTGCACCGTCATTTTGATGGGCGCTGTCAAGGTTCTTCGCTTAGCGACATCCCTTCGGCAGGTACCTAGGTAGGTACCCACGTTCCCTGTTGGCGCAGAGGGGTCCAGCTTATCGGGTTCAATCGCCCCTGCACCGTGTGAGCTTATCTAAGCCCGCCTGCAGTGTCGGGTGCTCCGTCCATCCATTCGGATCTAAACAACATTAACGCAACCGCCACCAACACCTCTCACCCAGCCTGGAGGCAATCTCGAGGCTGCGTGCACCTTTTCCGCCAGACTTGCACTGAACAGCAACACCACCACCGTGACAACTTCGCCGCCTCCGCAGCTAGGGATCCGACCGCCCACGACTTCGCCCACGGGATGGTCGCACAACTTTCGCGCCCGTCGTAGGAGATTCACTCCTACCTACCCTATTCTCCACCAAGAAGCCGCGACTCAGCGTAGCGACCCATACCCGACCTACAGAGGTGCGCTTCACAGCTACCTGTAACCCGGATTCCCCTGGACCTTGCTCTGCGCATTTTGACGACACGGTTTGTTCGTGCACACCTCTCTGTTCGCATTACTCGGGCTTAGGACACTAACACCTCTCTAGCGCCAACCCACCAGGCTTCGGAACTGGATCATGAGTTTAGATACTTCGCCTGAACCTTCTTCGCCTGAACCTTTCTCCTCCGATATCGATATCCCGGCAGTCGACGACGACGACATTCTGGCCTACAACGAATTTTTTGCCGCTGCCGAGGATTTGGTGTCTGAACACTCCGATCACAACTCCAACCCCTCCGATCGACTCGGTCCGCGTTCGCCCTCCTTTGACTCTGAAGCCGACGCACAGCACGACTGGGACCCGGAGGAGCTGTCCGAATCTCCAGACCCGGACTCAGACCTAGACACATCACCGTCTCGGGACTCGTCAGCTGACCCATACGCCGACTTGTTTTCTCGTCCCGATTCCTACCCTTTGTCCCCCGATCTCGAAGGCGAGCTCGAGCTTGCCCTTCTTGCCGAATTAGACGAGCTTGACGATCGACTGCCGCCCCTCATAGAACACAGAGCACAACGACCCAACCGCCCCGGCAGCATGGCAGCACCACGACAGGCCAACGCCGCGAATGGCGCAGGTGCAGGACCTGATGTGCTGGTCGACTTGGAACTGTACTTTAGGCAGGAACGACCCCAACGCAGAGCTCAGCAGAACCACCAAGGCCCAGCTGATGTAATCGACCTCACGAACGAGCCAGACAGTCCCGTTCAATCCCATGCGCCACGACCAAGCGTGAATCCTCGACGTCAAAATTCTCAGGGACGCAATCCTCCAGCACTGGCACGAAGCGACAGCAGCATCCTCGCCGGCAACGCACCCAACGTGATTGACCTTACGGATGACTCTCCCGAAGTCCCGCGCCGCCGACCCGACAGACCATTACCTCCGATTCCAGGGAGAAATCGGGAGCACAGAGACCGAGGCGGTTTCATGCCTTATAACCCGACGAGCGCATTCAGTGGTTTGGCTGCGGGGCTAAGGAGACACCTGTACCCGCTCCGTTTATTCCCCGCTCAAGAGGAGGACGTTCAGCTTCTCGGCATTTTGCATAATCGGATCAACCCAGGCGATTTGAACAACCCACTCGGAAATATTCAGCTGCAGTACGAGCACGGCGCTTTCGACCGCCCGGAATCCCCGAAACCCGTGCACCAGCCTCCGCCTCCTGCGAAGCCAGGTTACACCAGAGACACAGGCTCTGACTTGGTCGTCATATGTCCGTGCTGCAACGAAGAGCTCGCTTACGATCCCGACGTCCCCGCGACTGAAAGTCATCCATCACGCAAGGGCAAGCGGCAGCGTAGCGAGCACCACTTCTGGGCCCTCAAGGACTGTGGACATGTAAGATGTCCCGCCCCATTTGTGGAGGATCCAGCTTGAGACTAATTGTATTTAGGTGTACTGTGAGGAATGTTTCGAGAACCGCAAACCAACGGCCAAGCGCCGAAACACGGGCCTACCAGCCAACCCCGAGGGTAAGATCATCTGCTCGGTCGATGGATGTGACACCCAAGCTGGGAACAAGGGCGCTTGGGTTGGTATTTATCTCTAATTATCGCGGCGACGATCGCAAGGATTGTTGGTTTGGCAGCTACAGGCAGAGGGTTGGCGTCATCCGGGTTAGCGGGATGCATTGGCTCGGCGTTTGAATTAGGAGGTTGGCTTCACTGGAACGGAGATTCCCCCGATCATGGTATAGGTTTGGCTTTGCGTTGCTTTACACGCCGAATGGGCGTCAGTGGTTTCCACGAGGCCACCGATCTCATATGGGATCCTCAAAGGCTTAGGAAACCGAGAGATACATGACTGAGATCCACATTACATAGCTTTCAGCCGCGGCCACTCTGAGGTCATTGTGTATAGAGCCCACAAGGGCTAAATCTGAATATGATATCCTTAACCAGGATGAATATACCTCTTGGCGTCATGTAGCTAAAATTCATACTCTCCGCTCCGAGACGACCTTGTGTTCTGCTTGTTCTAAGGGTATACAACGCCCGTACTTCCGTCCCCTGAAATGCCCCATGTCATCGTCTATAATACTTGTCTGTTGCCAAACAAAATGCTGCCGTGCCTCATCAAGCACCTAAACGCCGTGATAATGCTTCTTCAGTGTGTCTCAAAAGTCATCCAAGTCGTCATCCCAATCGATAGCCGCCAAGTCCATTTCAATCAGGGGTGATGGTTGATACTCGGGTCCTCCCAGCGAGCCTCCGGAGGATGGTTCACTATCCACCTTCGCCGGGGACTCTATCTCCAACACCTCCTGCGACGACATCATCAAGTCTTGAGTACAAATCAGGGGAAAGAAGTCATCAAATACGGGTTTAGCAGCGGCCGAAGGCTTCGGCTGAGGAGTGCGGTTGCGACTTATTTCCTGTAAAATGCCCCTGGGTCTGGGCGTCATCAGTGTCCTGTGCAGATGGTCGTTTCTGGCGGGTTTTGTTGTCGTCTGGCCGTGTTCTCTGAAAGGCATAGGTTTCGTAGGGGCCGGACGTGCGAACGATGCTCGACCTGGCAAGCCTCTGTCTGGTATCTGTGTATAGCGCTGGTTCTCTCGCTGCTTGCGATCAGGTGTTTGATTTTTGGTAGTGGGAGGCAGTTCTGCCAGTGTTGTGTGGCGCAAGCCGTTAAAGCGAGCGCTGGATGGCTGTGCAGGTTTTCTGGTGTCGCTTGAGCTTTCATGAGGCTCGGAACCACCCTCAATACGAGGCTTCTTGGCTTGATGTGATGCCATGCCTCTGATCATTGACCGAGCTGGAGCATGCTGTTGTGCTCGCTCTGGCAGAAAATTTCCCAAGCCGTTAAACCTAGGAGACTCGTATTCTTCTAGGGAAACTTGGAGGACGGCCTGCGAGTTCTCATTAGGCTCATCATCTTCGAGCTCTAGAGCCAACTGCGAAGCCGTCGGAAAGAAGTCGTCGAAGCAATCCTGGATGATGGCCTGGGTGCTCGGCGGCGGCCTCTGCGGTGACAGCTCCTGCGATGATGGCACCCGCGGAGAGGGCACTTTCGGAGGTGTCATTCGTGGTCGAGAAATTGGAGGAGGGGGCATCTCTGCTGACGGTATCTGAGAAGTACATCGTCGCGGCAATGGTAATGGTGGTGGAGGCATCTTCGACGGTTCAACTGCCTGCTTTTGTTCAGCCGGCACCCGCTCAGCCAGGTCAGGCGGAGCAGCCTCCTGCTCATTGCCTCTCTGCTCCATCTGCCCCTTTTCGATCTGTTTACACCCAGAACTTGGTGTCTCAACTGGGTTTGGTCCGACCGGAAGTAGCAGTTTCAAGGGCCCCCCCTCGCTTTTCATGCTCTCTGTGGACTTCGGTATAGACGCACATGGCCCAAGAGGGTTCTGATCCCCTGACTGAGCCACATCCGCCTTTTCCTTGACAGCTTCCTGCTTGGCCGAGTCTTGCTTCTCTTGCTTAACGGACTTAAGGTGTGTGGGCTGCTGGCCTGGCAAGAGTCCTTTGGGCATCATGAATCGCTTCGTTCTTGACTTTACAGTTGGTTTCGGTGGATTTTCCACAGGTTTGGGATCGGTAGAATGGACCTGACCCGGTGTAATCACCGGCGCCTTGAAGACAGGAGGCGGCCGTGGTCTTTGTAGGGGATTTGTCTTCAACACTGGTGGGGTCTTGAACTGAGACGATGTGGGCGCAGAGGGTCTTGATTTGAACTTTTGAGAGGGACGAGGTGGCGGCGGCATAGATATCCTGCGCTGCTGAGAGACCGCACTTCGGGGTGAGCGTGTCGACTGACTGCTGGTGGGAGCATCGTCTGCCAATTTGGTCGCCGTGGCGACATTGGATTTCTCAGTTTCGGGAATTGGCTCACCGGATGAGTCCCTCTTTCTGCTCGTCCCATTCCCACGGACAAATCTTGCAATAGTATCTTGGCTGGGACGACAATCAACCAGGGGTTGTCCTTGTCGTCGTCGGTTCTCGCGTGCCTCCTCCTCCTTTGCCTTCTTCCGTTCTCGTGCCTGTTTTGCCTTGACAGCAGCGCGTTCCCGCTCCAGCTCTTTCTTGATCTCTTCTTGCCTCTCCTTCTCCCACTTTCGTTGCTCGGCTTTCGATCGTCGAGGAACCTTGTTCGCTTGCTTGTAGAGCTTCTGGGCCTGCTTCGACGTCATGGGCGGCCTGCTCGGAGCACCGCCTTGGGGAGCGCCATTTGAGATGACACTGAAGGTGTTCTGATGCGTCGCCATGATGACGGTACTCTTCTCGGAGACATTGTCGAGGGGAGAGGCGTTGCTGGATGCAGCAGAGAGTGCGGTGGTCGGTCAGGAAGCAGCCCGATGCCGTCGAGATGGAAGGCCAGGCCGTCACTCGTTATGGCGGGGCAATCAACACCGAAGCCACTGTGACCCCAGTGAGACAATGGAAAGCGCGACGCGTCGGGGGAACTGAGCCACGTGACATTCCATTCAAGCCACACCGCAACGGCTCCCTGCGCCGATTACATAGCGCCACGCGGGGTACCTTGCTATCGGCCGGCACGCGCCACAAATCGCGGGGCCTAATTTTTTTTTTCTGCAGCACTGCTTTTTTACAATTCGCAGCGCATATCGGCCGCTTCTTTTTCGACTCTAGTTCCCCCCCAAAACTGCATAATGTCGAAGCGCGCTGCCGACGTCGAAATGGGCGATGCCCCCCTCAAGGGCGGCGATCGCCCTGAAGGCATGGAGATTGACGACAAGGACCCCGGCATGGGCGAGTTCGAGGACGAATTTGAGGACGAGTTCGAGAGCGAGAGCGAGGATGGCATCATGGAGGCCGGTGTCGACGGACGCCCAGATGCCGAGAGAGAAGCCGAGGAGAAGGAGGGTAAGAAGTTTGCGATCCCCCCAAATGGCCGCAAACTGACAGATCAGGCGCAATGGAGGTTGACCAAGGCACATTCATCGTCGGACGTAACAAGCTCGAACCCGGCCAGTCGCTTGCGCCAGACCCATCTACCTACCAGATGCTGCACAACATCAGCACTCCTTGGCCGTGCCTTTCCTTCGATATCCTGCGAGACAGCCTTGGCGACAATCGCAAGGTCTACCCCGCCACCATGTACACCGTCGCCGGCACACAAGCGGAAAACGCCAAGGCGAACGACAACGAGCTGTTGGTCATGAAGTTCAGCGGCTTGAGCCGCATGGAGAGGGGCGAGGAGGACTCCGACGATGATGAAGACGACGACGACGATGAGGACTCCGACCCCATTCTCGAGCACAAGGCGATCCCCCTGAACTCGACCACGAACCGAGTTCGCGCCCACCAGATTCCCAACCAAGATCCCACCAAGCCCCCTACGACCCTTACCGCGACCATGACCGAATCCTCCAACGTCTTCATTCATGACGTTACTCCTCATCTCTATTCCTTCGACAACCCGGGCACCACCATCACCGCCCAACAGAACAAGCCAGTTTCTACTATCCGCGCCCACAAGGCCGAGGGTTACGCAGTGGACTGGTCCCCTCTTGTCCCTGGTGGCAAGCTCTTGACCGGTGACAACGACGGTCTCATCTACGTCACAACACGCACCGATGGCGGCGGTTTCGTCACCGACACCAGGCCATTCCAGGGCCACACCAGCTCCGTTGAAGAGATCCAGTGGAGTCCCTCCGAGCAGTCCGTCTTCTCGTCCGCCTCGAGCGACGGCACCATTCGCGTTTGGGACGTGCGCAGCAAGAGCAGGAAGCCTGCGTTGACGATGCAGGTCAGCTCGGCCGACGTCAACGTCATGTCGTGGTCAAAGTTGACAACTCATCTGCTCGCCTCTGGCGACGACAACGGCGAGTTTGCCGTTTGGGATTTGCGCCAGTGGAAGCAGAGCTCGACGTCCGCCAAGGACAAGCCCTCCCCCATCGCCAGCTTCAACTACCACAAGGAGCAGATCACGAGCGTCGAGTGGCACCCCACGGACGACAGCATCGTCGCTGTTGCGGCGGCCGATAACACCGTCACGCTGTGGGACTTGGCTGTCGAGCTCGACGACGAGGAGAGCAAGGATACTGGCGGTGTCAAGGACGTCCCTCCTCAGCTGCTGTTTGTGCACTACCTGTCCAACGTCAAGGAGCTGCACTGGCACCCTCAGATCACTGGCAGCTTGGTGGCTACCGGAGATGAGTTTAGTGTCTTCCGTACGATTAGCGTTTAGACGAATGTGGATAGTCAAAAATATGGGATACCAAAAGTTTGTTTGTTGTTAAAAGAGGAGCGAGAATCGTCTGTGGTGCGTGAACATCCATCTGGCCTCTCTCGGTTCGCTACACGTGGATGTCAAGAGTCTTGGGTTCTGTGAGTTCGGCCGGGCAGCGAGCCGATTGGAAGATCTCGACGCGGCTTGCTTGGTTGCACGAAGCCCTGAAGAGCCTCGTATAACCCTGGCAACTCGATGTTTGCACCCGGGTATTACTCCGATAGTCACATGGTGGGCTTATTTTGGGAGCTTCGGTGAGGCTGCCTCGCCGAGCTCGCAAGATAGGGGCATCATGATGGTGCGAGGAAGTGAAGCTTGCGGCATTTCATCGGCCGTTCGCAAAAGTTGCGGGTTTGGTATCTCCGTTGGGACATCGTGAGTTGTTTAGCTTCAGCTTCGGTGTACCACCTGCCAAGAGACAAAGGGGGTTCTCATAGACATGATGGAGGATAAAAGGGGCGAGGGACCCCCGCCAACAGCAGTCTGAGACCTCGGACAAATCAATAGATTCAGAAGCTTTACAACTATCATCTTGTTCTCGCCATCAACGTCAACATGCGCAACTTCTTGGGTTTTCTCCTTCTTCCAGGCTTGGCCCTCGGCAGTCCGGTCCTCCAAGCCCAAGAGCCAATCTTCGAGATCCACCAAATGTTTGCCGGTGGTAAAACGCCGGCAGAAGGAAGCTTGTTCGTACAGTTCAGCCAAGTTGTCGATGGGTCAACTGACTGACACCATTTCTCTACAGTGCCCAATTTACCATCAGGCCGACCCCCAGCTCTGGCCTTGTGCTGTGCCGGGTGGACATGCCCGCGTCGCGCATAGTGCCTACAGTTGCAGAGACAGTCTGCAAAGATCCGATCGAGCACACTACCGCGAACCAAATCACCTTTAGCCTCACACCGATGGGCGACGGCATGCATTTCAACGTCTGGTACGCCTTCACGAGCCATGGCGCGCTGCACGGAGAGAGGCATTTTGGTCCGAAGGAGTTCGACAACGTGACGCTGTCTGACGGCAGGGGTTGGGTTGTCTCTTACGTCGGAGAGCATTGGTTCAACTTAACTACCACGACTGTCATGAGAAGCCCTGGGAAAGAGCTGGGAACGAAGACCGAAGAGGTCCATGAGTAGAAAGCAGTCTGGAGCAAAGTTTGTGCGAAGAGCTTTATGGGTTTGAGAACTATTGGGATTTTGAGTACTTCTGAAGGAGTCTATCTGGTATATGGAGAGAGCTTAAAGGTCTGCGGTTGAGCCTCCATAAGAGTGTATCTGAGCAGTTTAGTAAACGAAGGCTCAATTAGGAGCTTGTTTAACTCACAGTCTGATCGTAACACCCTGCTGGCGTCTGATACAAGTAAGCGCCCGTGTTGATGAACACTTCTTGGTTCTCGCAGACAAGCCAGGCAGCCAGGTTAGGGCGGTTGATATCCGGAGTGCTCCATGTAAGTGTATCGCCCTGGAAGGCGAACGTGCCGTACGTATTCTTGGTGGTCGCGAACCACGTCTCGAGCTTCCTCTGGGTCTTGTCCGCAGGGTTCTCGACGTTGAGGTACAGCGAAGACGATCCAGTGAGGTGGACCAGTTGACCATCCTCGATTTTGAACTGGCCGGCGGTGCTGGGCGAATCGAGATAGGCCTTGCTGGGCGTCCCTGTAGGCTTGGCTTGAAGATAGCTGTGGTAGTTTGGGGAGGCGACCGCACGAATCCAGTACCAACCCGAGACAAGGGTCGTGGGGACAGAACCGCCGCCGCCAGCTGCTGTTGTCGTCACTGTCACAAAAGTACTTGTAGCACGAGTACTGGTGCCAGTTATGGCTGGTGTACTTGAGACTCTGGCCGATGTGGTTGTTGGTGTGCTTGATCCCGGGATGCACTGGCTGTAGTAAGGGCTATTCGAGGTCAGTGATTGAATACTTTTCGTTGACAGAGGTCTATACTTCAGGACTGAGCAAGTGTACCCGCTCACGCAAGAAGTTGCACCGGTCCAGTTCTGCCCTCCACCTGTTCCCGTATTAGTGCTGGTGTTTTGTAACCAAAGGCAATGCAGACTGACATTGTCCCCATGCTGGAGCAGTGCTCTGGGCTTTGACCGAAGCCGCCAGTAAAAGGCCAGAGACCAAGAGATTCATCACTCCCATCTTGAGGGTTGTTTGTTGAGAGAGATTGAGAATAGGTTTCTACACCAGATGACGACCTTGGCGATCAAACCAAGCATCGATGCCAAGTTTAAGAGTTTAAATACTCAAGCTGTGCCAAGAGAGTAAAGGTTGCGTTGCATTCCCTTCCGGAAGCCCCGTCAGCTGAACACATTAGCGGAAGCTGCCTTTCCTCTCCATGACTGCAATTTGGTTCGTTCAATCAGAATGAGGAAAACGACCCTCGCCAACTCGCATACTAGTGTTCGTTGGGACAACGGCGCCCCAGGTATATTAATTGCACATTTCGTGGCAGCGTACGCCGGATGTAGGCCCGAACCAAAATCAAAACCAGGAGGGAATGAGTTTTGCGGAGTGAGTCTGGACGTCGGCTGAGTGGGCTTCGCGGAGGTCAGGCTCCGGATCCATATCGGTCAGCCCGGAGGATGCCGACTGCACATGATGCCCATTGAACTTGACCCACGTGATCGGACTTTGTAGGACACACACAGTATCTTCATGGTAGGATTGCACAGAGCTATGCCATCTGAGCCGGTGCAAATGATGACGATTGTAGGGATAGCATGGTTAGCCTTTATGGAGACGACTGGGAATTAGATGATCCAACAGGACGATGAAAGACTCAAGCTGACGCCCGGGTGATAAAGCCACTCAGGACGTCAAACAAGAAAGGGTCCAGTCCCATGACCTCCGCCCCACGACACAAAAGATGCCAAAATTCAGTCCGGTCATCGCCGCCAGCTTCCAAAGCTCCAATACAATTTCCACCACCAGTGGCCCCCGCGACAAAGGTCAAGGTCAACAAGACCCATCCAATGGCGTCTTCAGTACACGTGCTTCCAGAAGGCTGGCGGAACTCAATCGTTCGCCCGTTCTCGTTCCCGAGGAGGCGAGCAAAGTTCCATTTGTAGACCTTTCCGTGGACGAAATCCTTCTTTCTGCCGTGGGCCCGGCCGTATGCGCTTGAGGCGGGGAAGATGCACATGGCCTCGACGACGGCGGATGTACCACGTTGCGAGGCCGTGTCGAGGATATCCAAACAATCCTCCAGGGACTGACAGCGTGCCATGATCGGATTCCAGCGGTTGCTTTGGCACCAATATGCTGATGCTCTGTCGGCAGGTACTAGGGCGTCGAAGCATGCCTCGTAGGTAAGAATCGCCTTGGACAGGGCGGCCAACTGATAGGGAGAAAAGTCATGCCCATCTTGGCTGATGTGGACGTGGGTGCTGCACTGCGGAATGTTTTGGATGGATGAATGCTTCTGGATGGCGGAAAAGATGTTGCCCGTGTCTGCCAGCCAGAGGGAGTCGAGGCTGAATATGGGAGACACCAGTTCAAGTGCCCCTGGATCAACGGTCAGTCTTTTTCTCACCGTCTTGGACACCCTTTACAAACAGTTGTTCTTGGATGGATGTTGAGGGATGGTGATCTCCTGAACGATGGACCATTTGCGGTAGTTTGGGTCTACCTTTTCCTTAACCTGGTTGTTGACCCCCTTTTTGGTGAGACGGGCGCTGGTGTCTTGGGCCATGGTAAGCCACGTCTTGTGCTTCTTGCTACTGTTGAACGAGAGCTCGAGCTCGAAACCAAAGTTCAACGATTGATAAGCAGCCATTATTGGGGATTTCAAGAGACGTTAAGTACGAATAGGACAAGAGCTGAGTGTGGAGACACGATGGTCATCGAACCCAAGCTGAACAGCGGTCCAGGGACGTTATATGAACTCGCCAACCACGGCGAACATATCCCACCTCGGAGCGTCGCTAGTCTCGACACTTGAGTCATCCAATCCTGTTTCAAGACATGAAATACCTACGATGCTCGTCTCGCTGAATAGCCAGCGCCAGCCTCCTGATCTTCCTGGTCCATACCGAAAAGGAGGTTACAGTCAACCTCCTATCGACCTCTAAGGCCATGGTTTTGTATGGAACACTGGCCAAACTGTCTGTTTCATAGGCTCACAACCATCATTCTCCATGAGGAGCATCGCGAGACGCTCGCCGCCGGCGCTTGAGGCAGGAGAAACTCTGCCACGGATACTTGAATGTTACCCCTAAGCTTTCAGCCAGCTTGTACTGACCGTAGAGGTGGGGGCCGGCGAGGCCAGAAGCACTGAGCCTTGCGGTCATCGAATGAGATTACATCTTTGAGACTTGGAAGCGCCTCCGTCATTTAGAGACAGCCTGATCTCCAGGCACACTCACTTGGCGGGCGATGTCTGCAGGGACCAGGCTGGGCCAGACCACAGATAATTGAAGGGTACATGGGCGTCAGCTCGAAGCTCCCGACGGCCAACTTGCTCGCGCTAATATAGGCGCCGATGAGGGTCGTGAAGGTGTGAAAGGCCTGCGTGGAGGGGCGGCGAGAGCCATGGATGAGGTTGGAGCTGGGGGCGGGCGGGCGCTTTGAGAATGGGGGGGATTGCGACCTTTGCGAGACATTCCGAGGGGTCATCTGACGCCGGGACAAAGGAGAGAGAGAGGCTGTTGGTTCATTCTTTCGACCTGGTGTTTGCAGAACGTATTGGAAGAGAGAACGGAAATAGAACCTGTTGGGTCGGCCGAGGTTTGCGTTGTGTGTTGTGGCCACATCGCTTGACGATGGCCGTCCACAGACCCGGACTCTGTGAGGTTTGTGTGTTCCCCCGCAGTTGGGGCCTTCACCCTCACCAGCTTTGCGCTCGCAAAACAAAACCTCCAGGGCGGCTGTTTGGTCAACCTTGGGCCATATCCAGGAGAAGTGGTGCGCCGATGACGGAAGTACGGATCCATCGTCGACAGGATGTTAGTGGATGGGCGCATAATGAAGGGAAGTTGGATGGGGAAGTGAGGGGGAATGAAAAGTCGTTATCGCAGTGCCGGAATGAGATATCGACTGGGATGGTGCGTAGTGGATGGTGAGGATCGCGGTTGAGACTGAGAGATAGCCTGGTCTCTGGTGCTGGTATCCCTCCTCCGTCCAGAGGGCGGTTGTCCTCTCGCACAGTCAAGTAAAGGCGCCCTTCCGGCTTGCGCATCAAGATCGGCAATAGTATTATGACCAGCTATCCGTAGA
Organism: Colletotrichum horii; assembly: GCA_027406005.1. Lineage (NCBI taxonomy): Eukaryota > Fungi > Ascomycota > Sordariomycetes > Glomerellales > Glomerellaceae > Colletotrichum > Colletotrichum horii. Next base: position 81,365 of record JANVYB010000001.1, on the reverse strand, counting down.
TGGATGCACAAGACCGTCGAGATCCAGTGACTTGGGTCGCATGCAGAAGGCGCCGGTTCGGCGGCCTGTACCAGGGAGGGGTGTGGAACTGCGTCTGCGATCTTGGAGAACACATGCAGACGGCCGCATGAGGTGCAGGAGAATACATACCATAGCTAAGCCTGTCAGAGCGAAGGATGGAAAGTGACAAATGCTCGCTCTTCTGTGTTTCTCTGAGCCTCTGTAGGTGTTCGGCGTGGATTACATTACGGATGTTGGGTGGCCAATGACGGAAGCTTCAGGGAGCCAATAGCGCCTTCCCCGGGCGAGAGCACCTGGAAGGTTCCTCGGCGGCTGACCCCACCTGCAGTCGCTGCAAATGGAAGCTGACAATTGCTGTGGCTTCTCAGCGTCTCATTTTATTTTAATGGAACTCACATCGCGACGGCAATGATTAAACAGACAGACACCTAGTAAACATATAAACGCCACAGAGAGAGAGAGAGCCACGGCATCTTGCTTCTCACCATTGAAACACCAAACTGAACTGGTATCCACAAAAGCCACACAGCAGCAGCGACATCCAAAATGGTCGTCATCCACGCTTCCAACCTCGCCGACTTTGACCGGCTCAAGTCCGCCAACACGTACCTCGTTGCCGACTTCTACGCGGACTGGTGCGGGCCCTGCCATCAAATCAAGCCCATGTACGAGAGCCTCGCAAACACCCACGGCCAACCGGGCCATCTGGTCTTTGTCAAAGTCAACGTCGACTCTGCGACCGACGTCGCCCGCCGCTACGGCGTGACCGCCATGCCCACCTTCATGTTCTTCGAGAACGGCCAGCCTTACAACGGCGGCCGCGCCACCATCCGCGGCGCTGACCCGCGGAGCTTGACCACTACCGTCCAGGAGCTGGGGCAGCTGGCGAAAAAGAAGGCTGCCGACGAGACCGCCGCGGCCGTCAAGAAGGCCGAAGCCGAGAGGAAGAGGAAGGAGGCCGAAGAAGCCGAGAAGAAGCCCGACGATGGGTCCACCGTGTCTGGGGGGTACACCCTCGGCGGGCAAAGTGGGAAGAGGTCCGACTGGAAAATGTCTCTGAGGTGAGAGGTCTCATTATGGCCTCCAAGTTGATTTCACAATTCCAAGAGCAAAAAGCATGGGAGGAGTCTCGGTAGATACCAAAGTAAATTGAATGCATACGTCTTCAGGAAACTTTTCATGTACTCCAATCCTGAGCCTGCGCCTATCGTTGCTTGTTATGTCTTCCCACCCAGATCGCCTTGAATAAACAAAAAACAAAATGCCAAGTATATGTATGTATGCTGTTGTTCGTCCATTTCTCTCTCTTCAGCCGTTACGGGGGTATATGGTATCCTTGTTCATGACAAATGCGCCTCGTCAAGTTGTGCCCAGAACGCAAAATCCATCGCTGCTGAATTCAAAAGTAGACACCCATTCATCCATCGTCGTCATCATCTAAATTTCGCACTCACTTACTCTTTTCATTTACCGTCCTCGACGAGCTTGCCGCATCCAACGCAGATGAGCCGTTGTCGCCCGCCGACTCTCTTAGCTTTGAACTCTCGACTGCCGCACTTTTGGCAGTTCATCTGGTCGCCCTCGTCGCTGGTGTACTCCGAGCTCAGGCGGCTGACTAATGAGTTGATACGGCCGTCGGGGCCGCTGTCGCCCGGTCGCAGTAGTTGAGGGTCGGTCTCGACCTTTTCTGTAATGTCTTTCTCTATGCTCGTGCCGTTTTGCTCTTCCTCGACTGTCTTGTCGAATATGCCCGGGCCGATGCTCTTGCGCCGAGACACCTTGGTGACGTTGCTGGCCGTCGTCGGCGTAGTGTCCGCCGTGCTCATGCTGTGCCGGCCTTGTCCTTGTGACTGCGCAGCGCTCACGTTGCTGAACGATACAGATGAGCGTAGCGACGAGATGCCGCGCCATCGGTTCAAATTCCAGAATGAGTAGCTTGCGCCTGCAGGATCCAACCGAAGCTCGTCGCTTTCAGCATCATCTTCATCCGCCGACCGGAACGAGAAGCTCGGCGTCGGGGGGATCGACGGACCCCTCTCGCGGGATGCCCGGCTTGACGTCGGACTCGCGGGCAGCTGGGGCCGCGCTTGCGGTGAGCCGGCATACGGTTGTTTCCGCGCTTCGGACGCGAGGTTGGCTGCGCTTGTGTTGATTGGGGTTCGGGCCGCTTTGTTGGGCGACAGAGACCTCTCGCTTTGAGATGGTGTGAGAACCATCGAGCTGGGACGTCCATGCTCGATCCCTTGCCGCCAAGAAATAATGTCAGAGCTAAGCTGAGAGGCACCCGGAGCCGCGGCTCGCGTGATGGAGCTTCGGCGTGAACGATTATGGCTGCCGACGCTGGTGCGAGTTGCGACGCTTCCGCTCCGACCCACCATGCTCCCTGTCAGCCGGCTCTCATGTCTGCGCTTGATGAACGCGCAGTCTTGACGGAACACTTTGATGACGCCAGATTGATCCGTCGTGACCAGAATTTGTCCATCGAAATGCTTCGACTTCTCAATGTACTGAGGAGATTCCTCGGGCTTCTTGACCTGTGTTTTGGTGTCGTCATCAGATTGGCCTCCCTGGCTGGCGATGGACTCCTCAAGACTCATAAGCGTCACGGGTGGTGGGTTGCACAGATCGTACAGAGGGTCTCCCGAGCCGCCGAGAAGTTGACGTGACTTGGTTGGCGCGAAGATGGCCGTTGATACCCGGTCAGAGTGTGCGTCAAAATATTCGCAAGGCTTATCCTTCTCCGAGTCTGCCGAGCGCACCGACCAGATGTACGTCTTCTTGTCTTCGCTCCCCGACACGATCCATTGTCCGTTGTCACTGAAATCCGCATGGATTTGACTGCAGGTGTTCTCCAGACCCTTGAACTTGGCGTCCAAACTCTTATCGCGGAGGTTGTACAGACGAACTCTCGAGTCGTTGGAAGTAATCAGCACCTTGACCTCGTCATCGATCACCATGGTCTTGATTCCGGTGATCTTGCTGCCTTTGGCGTTTTTGCCCCTAGAAGAGCGGACGTGGAGCTGGGACACGTTCTTCAGACCGTCGGTGTCGTAAAACATACACATGCCCGAATAAACTCCCGCAATGGCCGTCTTGCCGTCGGGCGAAAATGCCACCGCCGTAATCAAGTCTGACAGTTGCGCCGAGTAGGCCACGGCCTTGTCTGGAATGCTCCACAGTCGGAGCGTTGAATCAAGGGATCCCGCCAAGAAGAAGCGGTCGTCCGTGGGGTGGAAGCAAATTGATGTTGTGAAATCATTGCTTTTCGCGGTAAACAAACACTCCTTTCTGCTGATGTGCCATAATCGAATAGTCTTATCCATCGATGACGATAGGAGAAAGTTGTTCTTGCTCCAGCTAAGGTCGAGTACCTCTCCCGTGTGACCCCGGAACTCGTGCACCGGTTTGCTCCGAAACACAGGCGCACTAAGCCTCTCCCCATTGACCTCGTTGGCACTTTCTTCGTCTTCATGCCGCCGTCTCTCTTCATGCGTCGAAATTACCGCCCAAACCCGTACCACTTGATCTTTTCCGGCAGCAGCAAAGTACTTGCCGTCTGGGCTGAATTCGGTTGCCCAGATTGCGCCGCCATTGTTCGAGCGCCGGCTACCGTTCGACGTGGTCACCGTCGTGCCTTTTTCATCGTTCGCTTCGGGTTGCGCGATTGTCAGCTCTTGGGCGAGGAACATGCGATTGAACTCGCGGTTCTTCTTGTTGTGCGCCTTGATGCGGATGTACCGCGGGGGCTCCTTGTGATGGGGAATGTAGCCGGAACCGATGACAGAGGAAAAGACATGGGCATTATTGCCCTCAGTGCGCTGGTCGCTAAAAACAGATTCCTCATCGTCGTCACGTCTCCGGCCGCCACGCATGCTCAACCGACTCAGGAATGAACCTCCTACTTTCCTACATGCCTGTCAGTACTTGCGCCAAAGCCAGCCCATCGACGGCACCCACTTGGTCTTTGGAGCATCGAATGCGTGTACCGCAAGCTTCGTTGGCTGCTCGGGGTCGGGAAGAGGACTATCTGGAGGTCGCCGGAGCTGTGGGGGAACGGTGTGATCGGTGTTGGTTCGCATCAATATGTGCTTTGACAAGTCAGCTAGGTGGTTCTGAGAAGCACCGAGGGAACGTCTCACTTGGGACAACGGGTCAATGGCAGCCGGAGAATGGACAGCGGCGGGGGCGGGCTTGACGGGCTTCAGCTCCCTCGCATTCGGAGTCGTACTCCGGCTCAGCTTCGTGGGTGTCTTCTTGGCGAAGGTCGGAAAGCTGCTGCCTATACCACGATTAGCATCCACCGTCCACGTCTGCGCCACATGGGCGACGATCAAAGGCTCCCGCAGGTCAAGTGTCCAGCGGTGAGAGATGAGAGGAGTGGCTCCAAAGCAGATCGTCTTACGTACCTTGGGCTTGGGAATCTGAAGCGGCTGGCGACTTCTGAGGCGTAACAGAGGGTTCACGGCTCACGGGGATTGGCAGGCCAGGCTCGGAGGCGGAAGCCGGAGGTAGAGGAGGGGGTGCTGGGCCGTCATCGCGACGGCCGGCGTCCGAGAGCTTTATGGCGGACGTAGGGGTCGACATTTCCCATCATGCGCAGCGTGGGCAAGTGGAAAGCCGCGCGTAAAGCTGGGTCGTCGAGGAGAAAGTTGGGTCGGTGTGATCTGAGATGTGTGTAATTGCTAGTGGGCGCGCGCGCGTGGGTGAGCGAGGTAAGCGCGGGAAGGTAAGCTGAGAAGTGCCCTCGGTGGCTTTCGTGGATCTCGAATAAGCGGCCCTGTCTCCGGTGGACAGCAGGTGGTAGTGAAGAGCAGGACGGTCGAGTAAAAAAGTAATACGAGCGATCCGAGAGACCCGATGGCCACGAACGGGATTGGACGGGGGAACGGGTGCGGCGGCCGGAGGGCGGGATGATTGGCGCTCCCACGGAGAGTTGTAGATGACCGACAGAGGTCAAGACAAACAAAGAAGTGCGGTCCCGCGGATTGGAGATTGGGGTGGGAGGTACCGAGTTCTCGTTGGCAGGCCGCTCTTCCTCGTTCCCGTCGTTTCCGATACGACAAGCAACAGGAATCCAAGGAGAAAAAAAAAAAGATGGAAACGAGAAGAAGCGGACCGCCTCGGACAAATTGAAGTCAGGTATCTGGCGGTCGGTGTGTTAGTCGCGGGTGCGCGGTTTGAACGTGTTGCGTGTGGTGGTATTAATTTTTTTGGTGGTGGTTAGGCGGTTGGGCGGGCTGCGGGTGGTTGGGAATGGACCTGGACCTGGACCTGGACCTGGACGCCGGGGCCGAAAACACATGGGAAAAGGGAATAGTGGGAATCGGATGCTTGGAAATGGAGGCTAATACGGAGTACGCGGGATCGGGTTGAACCAGTCCGCGTATTCCGGGCGAAGCGACGGGGTTGACATGCGCAGTAGAATAGAGGAAGAGGTCGGGGAAAGACAGGGCACCGCTGCGACGCACCTTTCTGGGACGCTTTTCACCAAGCAAGGTGAGGTGAGGTAAGTAGGTATTCAGCAAGGGACTGAAATGCCATGCAGCAACTGCAACTGCAACTGCAAGGTCGATGCGTAATGTCGATGTAATAATAAGCGATGACTTTGAGTACTCGGCCGTGGACTGGACTTGGACTGGCTGGACCTGCAAGACTGGACACACACAACCTTGAAAAGCAGTGCAGATGCGCGGCTTGATCCGCACAGCTTCCTTGCAATTGACCAGGATGCGTTCCCCTCGCAAAGCCGCAGACTGTGGGGGAACCAGAAACGTTTTTGTTTCCTTTTTTCTTTTTCCCTTCCGTCCTCGGGAACAAAAGGTGCGGCGGTGCGGTGGAATGCGAGCCGAGGCAGCTGCTGCAAATGTCGTATTTTCCGTGCCTGTTGGTAATCCTGGATTAATCGACAGACCAAACCGCGGGTTATGACGCAAATTCCCGAGCAAGACGGAGGTCGGAGAGTGACGGGGCAATGCCAATGCCGCTTCGCAGGGGTGTAACAGCGACGATGTTGGTCGCGATAGACGATAGTGACAGCAGAGGGGAAAGAGGAACGCGGGATGAGGAAAGGAAATGGAAGAGGGTGACCGTAGGCCTAAGGCGAAAATAAAGAACCCGACCCAAGGGAAAAGGGAAGCAACGCCGAATGCAGCAGCCGGCTTCAGATGTTAAAAAAGAGGTAAGGGAGGTGCCCCAATGCGCTGCACTGCACCGCGACGCCCAGAGCGAAACCAAAGACGACACACGCAGGCGCGAGAACGAGAGGCACTGACACTGGACTGACACCACTTGGAACGGCGCCGCCCTTCAGGCTTCCTACGTTGGTGGAAGGACACTGGACGACCGCCTCCACCACCTCCTCTTCACCACCTCACCACCTCGGGTTAGCCTTTTGCCCCAGCTGGTGCAGCCAGGCACCGGAATTGTGTGTCAACAGCCAGCGTGCATCCGATCCGATCCAACCCAACCCAACCAATTGATGGGTTCTTACTTGGAACGTAGGTATCAACAGGGTGAGGCAGCATGGAATGGCGACCAGTCTCCGTCATGCCAATGGGTCATACCCCATGCTGAGCCACATCAGGCTCATGTTTGGATCGCTTATTGTAGCATGCCGCATTCTTACGTACCTTGTTACTTGTTTGAGGAGGCATAATATGGGGAACACAGAGAGAGTGAGAGAGGATGGACTTTTGGCGGCTGGGATTCAGAACCAACTACCTCACCTAGGCACCGGGCCTCCTTGCCAATTCATGACGTCGTTCGCCCATTCGCCGCCCGCCTGTGCCCTGAGCTCAAGCCGGGCAACGCAACCTACGCAACGACACCAACAGCGACGACGACAACGACCGTCCGGTGGTCTGCGATCAGTGATCTGCCCGATTGAACCCTCGAGGCTAATCTGGAATCTTGTCCACAACCTCGGGCGGCGGGGTGCGTCTGTAAACAGAGCAGGGCGGCGATTTAAGGTGATGGCTGAGGGAAGAACTGTAAACCGCGCTGGCCACTGCGGCAATCAGATGAGCACTGCTCTCACTCAGCATTCAGCTGGCCCAGCTGTGCTGTTGTTGTTCACCGAGCTCTGGCCCTTGGGTACCTCCTAAGGTAGGTAAGGTACACAGTGTAAGCTGGGATCATCTAGCAAGACTCAAAACCCAATTGGACTACCCGCAGGCTTGCTTAGTAGCTCCTCACGTGGCTGTATCCGTGGCCACGCAGCAAACGCTACCACACCCCCGGTGAAGCCTCAACTCTGTTGCCTACCTCAGGTGCTCTTCAGCCCAATGCTCCAACCTGTACTCTGCACTGCTCGACGAAAGGTCATCCCCGCATCATTGCCGGTGGCTGTTCATCCTTCAGACCAAGCAGGAAACGACATAGCCTCCGCCAGACACCCTACCTCTTCCCAAAAATGGTGTTCTTTCCTATTCTGATATGACACAAAGTGCAGTTCTTGTCGATCTTCCGTTCGTCTCGAGGATAGCCGCAATCGCAGTCGTCAGATGGAGAGCATGGATGTGATGTGGTGAGACTCGTTACTAGGTAGAGTCGCATACCTAAGATACCCACCTAAGGTACCCCAGGGCAGGCAGTGGTGGCGGGGCCAATCGTTATCGATAACGATACGGGCAGATGAAGATAAGCCTGTGACGCTTGGACCCTCAGGCATCCAGCCAGGTATGGAAGCCTACAGAGGTGCTTCAGTGACAGCAACCGGAGATACAGCGGGGTGGAATGTCTTAAGGCGCCTGAGAAACGTCATCCTTAGCTCCCCGACCCCTGTTCCACATGCAGCAAGGCCAGCCCAAGCTAAGGTAATCTGCCAATCTGCGTCGAGATATTTTGAAATGTTCGTCCACGACTCACCCTTTCCCTTTGCGAAAAATCGCCGTCTTCCCCAGGAGCAAATCCAACAGGCCACCAAAAACATGAAGCTAGTCCCGACCAAGTCGTCGCAGGACATTGGCGAAGATGCCGTCACTCTGCTGCCCGAGGACTCTGAGGATATGGTAAGTCAAGTCGCCTGATGCTTTTGTTCTTTTCTGTTCCCTGGCGCCCCCGTCGCAATGCATCGCATCGCATCGCATCGCAACCCACAAACCAAATGCTGACCGCCGTCGCAACAGTGGCATGCCTACAACCTCATCAGCCCAGGCGACCTCGTCATGGCCCATGCCGTGCGCAAGGTCGTCCAGGAGACAAAGACGGGCAGCACCATCTCCGAACGAGTCCACACCATGCTAGTCATCCGCGTCAAGAGCACATTTTTCGACCCCATCGTCGGCCAGCTCCAGGTCAGCGGCACCGTCAAGTCCGAGAACGCCTACGTCAGTCTCGGCCAACACCACACCCTCGACCTCGAAATCTCTCGTCCATTCACGATAAGCAAGCCGGAGGGCTGGGACACCGTCGCCAAGGAGGCCCTCTCCGAGAGTCTTTCCGACGACAAGGATGGCGCCATGGCTGCCGTCGTCATGCAGGAGGGCATCGCCAATATTTGCATCATCAACCAGTTCCGCACCGTCGTGAAGCAGCGGATCGAGAGTGTCATCCCCAAGAAGCGCAGTGCCGCATCCGAGACGTCCCAGGGCATGAAGCGTTTCTACGAAAAGATCCTCACCTCCCTACTCCGCACAGTCAATTTCGATCAGCCCAGACCGTTGCTCCTTGCCAGCCCGGGCTTTGTCGCCGCCGACTTCAGGAAGTACATCCAGGATGAGGGGCGAGACAAGTCGGACAAGAAGCTGTCGGCGATTGCCAAGGAGGCCATCGTCATCCACACAAACTCGGGCCACGTCCACAGTCTCAACGAGGTCCTGAAGAGTCCCGAGATGGGCACCAAGTTGAAGGATTTCAAGTTCACAAAGGAGACGAGGTTGATGGACCAGTTCTTTGAGAGACTACGATTGGAAGACGGGCGTGCGTGGTACGGAGCTTCGTCCGTCGCCAAGGCCGTCAACGAGGGAGCCATCGGGCCCGGCGGCGGCGTTCTTATTATGAACAACTCCCTGTTCCGCAGCTCCGACATCCCAACAAGGAAAAAGTACGTGGGAATGGTGGACAAGGTCAAGGCAGACGGTGGCGAAGTCAGGATTCTGAGCAGCGACCACGAGAGCGGTCAGCGACTCGACATGTTGGGCAGCATCGCCGCCATCCTGTCGTACCCCATCCACGATCTGGACGACGATGAAGACGACGACGCCGCAGCAGCAGGAGATGGCGACGGCGAAGAGACCATCATATGATATGGCTGCCATTTCATTTAGACACAAAAAGCTTAACTTACGACTTTATGAGATATCAAAATATTTACCCAGCGATGGGCACCGATATTCAGTTTACAGTATCTGTACCCATCTCCAGTGATGGCGGGGCAAATGGCGGGGTAAAGCTCCTCCTGTTCAGGCTGTCTGTGTGTCTGGAATGGCCTGTTGCCCCTCCCCCTCGTATGACGTAAACAGGCCCTCAAACAACTGAAACGCGATTCGTGAGTGCCCTCAGCGGTGCGATAACGGCACTGATGAGATGAGCTCGGCACAGCAACACCGAAGCTGCAGCAAATGAGGCCAACGGGGCAAGGCGCAATCCCATGGAAGAGCAACTGTCCCAGTGCAGCGCAGTGCCCCATGACTAATGGCCTCATTCGGGAGGACGAACCGCTGGGCTGCCAACACGTCCCGATATCTGCGCCTTCCACTGAAACCCCCTCACTTTGACTTGCACCCCTTCCCACAACGCTTTGCTGCGCGTAACTACACAATGGCCGCCGCTCTCACTCTCCAGTCCAAGCAGAAGCTTCCCAACGGCTATGAGATCCCCGTGCTGGGATATGGTGTATGTATTGTTCCCCTTGCGCGATTATCCGACACCAATTGCTGACAGCCGAGTAGCTCTGGAAGACGTGAGTTTGTGTGAAAGCATACCGTGGCAGCATCAATACTGACACTAGTATAGTCCCCCCGAGCAGGCAGAGGAGGTCGTTATTGAGGCCTTGAAGGTTGGCTACCGTCATGTAAGACCACCGTTGACCCCACACAGCCCGCCTGGGAGACTGACATTCGCAGATCGACTCGGCCGCCTCGTACAAGAATGAGGCAGGCTGCGGAAGCGCCATCCACAAGACCAAGGACATCCCTCGATCCGAGATCTTCTTCACCTCCAAGGTCCGCCACATCCACTATGATGGTGCCAAGACCCAGGTTGAGAAGACCCTCAACGAAACCGGTCTCGACTACATTGACCTGATGTTGCTTCACTGCCCTTACGGTGGTTCCCAAGGCCGCAAGGGCGCTTGGAAGGCTCTTGTCGAGGCTCAGGAGGCCGGAAAAGTCCGCTCTATCGGCGTCAGCAACTACGGCGTGCACCACCTTGACGAGCTCGAGACGCACATCAAGGAGCTCGAGGCGGAGCGTGGGGCCGGCAAGGGTGGCGTCATCGCCGTCGCACAATACGAGATTCACCCGTGGTGCGCGAGAAACGACATTGTCCAGTGGCTCCAGAAGCGCAACGTTGCCATCGAGGCATACAGCCCGCTGGTCAGGGGAGAGCGATGGGGCGAAAAGAACCTCAAGGCCCTCGCCGACAAGCACGGCAAGTCCGAGGCTCAGGTCCTGCTGCGATGGAGTCTGCAAAAGGGATACATCCCCCTGCCCAAGAGTGTCACCCCCGCGAGAATCCTTGCCAACACCGAGGTTTACGACTTTGAGCTGTCGGACGAGGATATGAAGTCGCTCGAGACGGACGAGTACGCGCCAGTCTGTTGGGACCCGACTGTCAGCCCCTTGGACGGACCCCAGGATGGTTGAGCTTGAATAGATTGCTTGTCTCACCTTCTCACGGCTTGTCTCGGCGGGGCGTATACCGATAGGCCGGCACCGATAGAGCAAAAGATAGAAAACAAACGACACCTCATTTACCGTTGACCAAAGTGCCGTCGCATGTGAAACCGCCGAGGTCAAGCTTGCGAATTTCTGGAAAGCATTGTTCGACGGTCTTGGCGTTCTCGAGGCCACCGGCCGCAAACCCGGGCACGTGTGACGACCTCTCGATGTCGACTTCATTTGCCGGATAGAGAGTGCCGATTCGGTTTCAGTCTTCGCAACGTCGACCGAAAGGGACATGAGCTTGCTCGACTGTATGGTATACGCTGAGAGGGAAAAAAGAATGACTTATCTTCTTATCATAGACATCCGCAATCATCTGCCATCTATGCTCAACACTAGGAAAACGCCCGTCTTCTCAAGCCAAGACATCCCCCGGAGATGAGCCATGGCTAAAAGCCTCCAAAATGATGGGCTTCCTCTTCCTCTTGTCGAGAGAATTGCTCGGTGTCGACATTTTCTCTCGCCGGGCCCAGGATGAAAGGACCCAACACATCAGCGCGACCGAGCCTCAGTGAAGGTTGCGTCGAGGTCATTAGTCCATCATCCACCATTTGCGTATCAGACGACGCCGCACCAAGAGAATCGCGCTGTGCGGGATTCTCAAGGGCGCAGCGACATTGGGTCGTCTTGCTTGTAGCCCTGGCGGCGTTTGTTGCTCCTCTCAGCGTCTTCATTTACATTCCCATTATCGATACCTTGTCGGAAGAGCTACACGTATCCATCGAGTTCATCAACATTACGATCACGTCCTATCTTATCGTCCAAGGGCTTGTTCCGGCTTTGCTCAGCAACATTGCCGATCATGTTGGACGTCGACCGGTGTATCTGGTTTCATTGTTCACGTTTTGTGCGTCGTGCATCGGACTAGCACTGCAACGGTCGTACTCCGAGCTGCTCATTTTTCGAATGATTCAAAGTGCCGGGACATCAAGTGAGGTTCCAACTCAAAGGGGGTCATCGAGTCTTGCTGACTTTGTCAGACCTTCTGTCTCTCGGAGCCATGGTTGTCAGCGATATTGCCCCGGCTCATTCAAGGGGTAGATACATGAGTGCGATGTTGACAGGGTAAGCTTTGAGAATCACCTAATTAAATCTTGCACTAACATTTGCACGAGTGTCAACCTCGGTCCCGTTGTAGGCCCATTCGTAGGAGGCATCATGGATGATGAGATAGGATGGCATCAGTCTTTCTGGCTTCTTCTCGCCTTCGGGGCCACTTGCTGGACCTGCCTCTTCTTCTTCCTGCCCGAGACCTGCCAAAATACCATAAACGATAGCATCGAGATGGAACGAAAAGTCAGCTGGCCGGTATCTTCAGTCTTAGTCCCCGACGACAAAGCGATGGGCGCGCCGGACACCCAAGCGCTTGTCCCATCAACACACGCCTTCCTGAATCCTTTTCGGGAACTGAAGATTATTTTCCGACGGCTAGATGCGCTCGTACTTGCGGGAAACGCGTTGGTTCATCTCAGTTTCACGTGTATTCAGGACTCGCTCGCTCATCTGGCCATGGAGAAGTACAAGTTGAATGGATTGCAAGCGGGACTGTGTTACGTGCCGTATGGCTTGGCCGTATTCATATCTGCATATGCAGTTGGTACGTGTATTTACCTCCACTACATGTTGTATTCTGACACCGAGCAGGAAAGATCATTGACCATGACTACACTGCCGTAGCGAGGTCTCATGGCATCTCCATCAGCGATTTTGTCGGACACAACTTCGCGAGCTTCCCGATTGAACGCGCCCGACTTCGAACTGTATGGTATCTGTTTCCACTGGTAATCGCTTCAACGGTGTTTTACGGCTGGGCGGTTGAGTACAAGATAAACCTGGGCCTTATTATGATCACACAATTCATCTGTTGTCTCGCGTCGACAGGCATTAGCAACGTGAGTTTGAGACCGTTACACGGCATATGTTGTTGCTGATAGCGAAGCAGACGTGCCTCACATTGTACATGGACCTCCATCCAAGAAATCCTGGAGTTGCGAGTATAGCAATGAATCTAGTCAGATCTCTTGCGGCCGCGGCCGGTGTTGCTGTCGTCCAGCTGCTCGTGGAAGAGTTCGGGACAGGCTGGACTTTCACCGCATATGGGGCCACCTGCTTAGCCTCTGTTCCGATGTTACTGGCGGTCAGGACTTGGGGGCCTAGGTGGCGGGAGGCGGGTAGTTGAATGGACAGTGGGCACAGAGATTATCAGAAGCAGACATCCATCAGAATACCGGCTGTGAGCTTCTTCATTTGAGCTCGGTAGCATGACGCGGACTGGATAGGCGGTCTCCTTTGTCACTTTCTTTGAGTCTGGATAGAACGAGTGTTGATTATCATTACACACACGCACAATGTGTTTCTACGTAGCTTGAACCTTTCTCCGTCGCTGACACCATCTACTCAATCTGGATCTTGACAGAAATGGAACCCTTCTTTGTCTGGACGACGATCAAGTCGTGGTCGTAAGAGATATCCTCGACAGTGGTGTTGTACAGCTTCGACCTGGGAATGACACGCAAAGCCATCAGGGCCGCCATGAGGTACACCTCGCAGTAAGCCAAGCTTCATTCATGTTAGTATGGATACCCGAAAACTTGAGGAAAGCTATGACTTACTGCTCGCCAATGCACGATCGGCTACCCTTGCCAAAGGCAAGGAGATACTTTTGGAGCTTGTAGTTGGGCTTACCATCCACCAACCAACGCTCGGGGCTGAACTCGTCAGGGTCAGGGAAGAGTTCCTTGTCCCAGTGGTTGATCATGGAGGTCATGCCGATGGGGGTGCCCCTGGGAATGACCCACTCCTTCTTGCCGTCGCGGGTCTTGTAGACCAGGTCCTCCTCACGAGCAATTCTAGCCGATCGGTGGGAAACACCAGGCATCATGCGCAGGGACTCGTGAATGACGGCCCACAGGAAAGGCTTCTGCTCAAGCTCGGTCCATTTGAGGTTCGAGGGGTCAACACCCCGGAGCTCCTCCATCAGGCGGGCGTACGTCGTGGGTTGCGCCAGAAGATAGTAGGTGATGACGGTGAGCGTGGCCTGTGTCGGTCAGTTCACGATGCTCGTTCGAAAGTTGGAGCACGACATACGGCAGTGGTCTCGGTACCGGCCAGCAAGAAGTTGAAGCCCTCTCCCGACAGACGGTACATGGACTTCTCGGACTCGGGCATCGTCTTGGACTCCATTAGATCGGCAAAGACTCTTCCGTTCTCAGGGTTGTTCAGAGCTGCTTGGATGTATCCGGGAATGACAACGTTCATCTGTCTCATGACGGACTTGATGTCCTCACCCATGTAGTCGGCCATCATAGGGAGCACCTGCGCCATCTTCCTACCGAGAGCATTGTGTCTCATCATGTAAGCACTCTTGAAGAAAGACTTGACCCAGGTGGCGAAGTTGGGCTCCCAGCCCTCCTGGGCGATGAAGCCCATGGGTTCACCAAAGGCATATTGTGAGATGATGTCGGCAGTGAAGCAGTTGAAGGCTTCCTTCACATCAAAGGGTTCCTTGCCAGCGGACCTGAGCATCTTGTCAATAGCAAGCTGAGCAAACTCCTGCACCTCGCCCTCCAGCTTGAGCATCTGCTGGCGAGAAAAGAACTTGGATAGGGCGCCCTTGCGCATGCGATGGATTTCGTGGTTGACGGTGGAGAAGCCGGTGACGGACACGGGGCCGGCGCCGCCGGTGTTCAGCTGGTGCTGCCACTTGTCGCGGATGCGACCCGGACCGGCATAGATCTCATCGGTGAAGAGAGGGTCCGAGCAGTGAAGCTCATCGGGGTTGATTCTGACAATGGGGCCTCGAGTCTTTCTGTCAGAACTCGACCGTGTTCATGACTAGTGCTACCATGACTTACCGTATTGCTCGTGCATCCGTGCAATAACCTTGCCATATCTTCCAAGCAGCCACCAGTCGTAGTATGCCTCGTACAAGTAGCTCGCGGCTGCGATCTTGGGGCCAGGGAAGCGGGCCAGAGGGTGGAAGGGCGAGATGTTGTACAGCGCGACCAGGATGTAGTAGGCCACATAGAGGCCAAGGAAGTAGACAACGGCCATGGGAGTCAGAGCGGCCTTGAGGCCGTCGACTATTGAGTTCACAGCCATGTTGAACGCGAGCCGCTGGGTGGCATCTACACACGCTTGGGAGGAAAGAGGGGAAGGCGATCCTCGTAGTAATACGACTTCATGCACATGTTTTCCATGAGACCTATATACTGCGCATGGCTGTCAAGTGTCAAGCTCGAGAACTGCATTCCACTTATCATCCGGTCCACAGCCAGTCGGGTCATTCATAAAAACGGCGAGCTGAGTGGTTGACGGACTGCTGTCACAGCCCCGTCGCGGCGAGATGAACAGACACGACCACGATAGCCCCTGAGAAGGGAACACAACCCTGACGACGAGTCGACTAGTGCTATTAGTGCGCAATCACTGCGGGGGCGGTCCACAATATGCAGCCACTGGCCGTTGAAGAATTCCCAGTTGAGACGATGCACCGATGCAGGTTTCTGGGATTTTGTCTGCCTTCCCATGGAGATGGCTCGTAGTGCATGGACTTGGGAGACGAACTCGAACGCTGAGTGTAAATCATACTGGAGATCATCAGGGATAGAAGAGCCGCAGGCGGTTTGCGATGTCTTGCGAAGCGAGCTCTGTTATAGGTTTTCGATACGCGGCACGATGGATGCGAAGGAGTCCTTACCTTGACGATCCCACACCGCTGCAGTGCGAAAAACACAAGACAGCACTGCCGTAATGCAACGCATCCAGCGCTAGGACAAATTGTTCACAGATCTTCAAATGGCTTTATGCGTTTTGGTTGGAACGGACCAGGGCCCGGGACGGAGACAACTCCACCTGGAATCCGCCTTCAATGACACTCTCTTCACCATTTCGCCAGCCGCCAAGGCCACAGAACTATTTGCGGCCCTTGTCAACGGTGTCAGAAAAAGAGCGAGAGACGGACTATCAGCCCCATCCCGGCCGAGTCGCGCAACGGCCCGCGATCTGGAGACGGCTGGAACGTCGTCTCGATCAGTTTCTTACACGTGCTTTTTTCTGGAATTTTGGACAGAAAGATTACCGAAGGACTCATTGCGATTGACATGATATCAAATAGCGCAGGTGAAGAATCCTGGCATCGCGTGGAATATGCATCCATGAGCATGCTTTTCGTCACAGGTAGCCAATATACAGGCCCAAGGCGCCGTCTTCCCAACGAAGTAAGTATCTCGCCGGTTGCCACTCTGGGCTCCATTTGCATTCCCAGGTCCCTGAAAACCCAACAGGAGGATGCGCTAACAACGTTTCACTTCTAGCTGGCTACTATCAGGCCCCGACGATAAGTCCCGACAGATAGGACGACCGTTACTGTCACCTCGGTCAGCCCAAAGTTCAGAGAGTTCAGGGCCCAATCTGCTGGTTCCGGAGATGATCGGCCGCGCCATCAGGAAGGCCTCCCATCATTGACCAATTGGGAAGCGCTTGATTGACGTCCTCCACCGTGTCTTCCCAAACTTGGGGTTGGTCTGGTTGGACCAACGCGGCATGTCTTGGGACCCCGTCCTCGTCAATTTCCAACGGTGGCCGGGGAACTGGGCCTACCGGGGAGTGTTGCCGGTAGGATTCGAAGAAAACTCACAGGCCCACTGTCACCAACAAATGCCAAGACACCGCGACATTTTCCTGCACCCGGCGAAGCATGTGAGGCTGTATTTGTTTTTCTACCAGAGGGGTCTGCAGCTCAGTGTTTACTTGTGCAAAGAATCCATGTTCGCCATGCCGGGTAAATATTGTGGATGATCATCTTGCAACTTCTAGGCATCTAGGCATCCACCTCAGGCAATACGAGACACCGATCACGACCTATTAGCGTCATTGCAGGATTTGAACCAAACTGTCTGTTGCTGCGTATATGGAACTGCCGACGGGATGACGAATCTCTCTTCCAATCGAAGTGAAGCAAGTCTGCGAAGCAATTCTATGACCCACAAGCTGTCAGTCAACCTATTGTCAACAAGAATCCTTCAGTGAACGAAACCCCCTGGCAGACCCCCAAGTCGCTTCATATCACAGTTTGGGTTACTAGGCCGTCATTAGAATCCCACGAGTCACGGTGTCGCAGTTCCTGACATGAAGGACCCGTAAAAGTGCGAGGCGAGGCCAGTTGACCTACCGCGGACCAGGGCCGCTGGAAATCTCGGCGCCGCGAAACAGATCCCCGGTTCTATGTCAGCTGGGCCGTACCGAGAGAGATCTTCCCGTCGACTGCCTTCTGGAGGGTGGGCAGAAACGTGAGAGAAGCTGAAGAACCTTCAAGTACGACGGCCGTGACATTACAACTCTAACAGCTGGGGCTGATCGACCCGGTATATCTCCTAGTTATGTCGTGCTTCCCCCATCAACGGGCCACTTCTTGATATCTTGGTCCTCTTGCGCTCATCGCCTATCTGTCTGTCGAAGTCGAACCGAGATCAAGCCAGCCGGTCATCATGGCTACACCTGCGGAAGTGGCGACGCCGCCAGTGCAGTACATTCCGATGACAACAAGCGCGCGAAACTCTCTGATAGCCATTGGCTGTCTATGTGTCGTCTTCGTATCCGTGGTGTTTGCACGCTTATGGGGTCGATTCAGGGGAATCGGGATCGGAGGAGATGACATTCTCGCCGTCATTGCTTGCGTCTGTCACCACGATGCCACGAACATCCATTCGGGTTTGCTGACTCTACCTAGCTATTATCATGCAGCACCATCGGCTTGAATGTTGCCGTCTTCACATCAGGAGTTGGCTATGATTTTGACCCAGAGTCTGACGTTTATCCAAAACGTAAGTCGACACCCCGTTCCCATGACATACGCCTGAGACTGAAATTTTATGTTCTGAACAGTTGTCAACAACCTGCAATACATCCTCAAGGTGACTTTTGCATTCACGCTCGTCTATCTCTGGGCTCTAGCATGCCTAAAGCTCAGCCAACTCTGGTTTTACCACCGCGCGTTTTCCTTGCAATTGAGCAGGTGGATCTACGTTGTCGCAGGAATCGTTGTTGTCTGGGCTCTGACTTTTACGTTCCTCTTCATCTTCCTCTGTGATCCCATTTCGCAACAATGGACCGTCATGCGCATTGGTCATTGTATGGATCAGATTCTGGTCCTAAAATGCATCATCATGACCAACGTCATAACTGACTTGTTTATTGTCATTCTACCCATCTGGACCGTCTGGCAACTCCAAATGAGGAAGACTGAGAAGTTTGCTGTCATCTCCTGTTTCGCTCTCGGCCTAGCGTAGGTTGCCCATCATTATACTGTCTGATCTATGACGATACTGACATTCAAAACAGGTGCTGTGTCATTGGCATAGTTCGCTTCGTGCTGATATTCACCATCGATTTGATCGGAAACCTCACGGGTACCTCAATCACAACCTTTATGCTCTGCACCATTGAGCTGATGCTCGCGGGTCTTTGCATCAACATTCCTATGCTTCGACCTTTCTACGTACGATGGAGAGCGAGATACAAGTCTTCTTCCATGGAGAACTCCAACGAACAAAGCGGCTATAAACATGGATCAAGCAATCAGCTCAAGGTTCAACCAAAGCCAGGCCAGTACACTGCCTGGATCGAGTTGGTAAGCTCTCTCTTGTCGTCCTGGCCATTGCCCAAGGGCTTTGGCATACGGGATGACTTTGCTACATGCCGTCTACCTGTGAAATCATCATACTGACTGCCGCTTTACAGAACGATAAAGACGGCCACGAGACAGTCAGCAACGACGACGGCGGGTCCGAGAGAAACCTGACGAGCGACCAACCCAGCGATGCGATCCATGTGAAAACAAATTGGAAGATCACCAGAGAATAATTCAAGACAAAGCAACAATACCAACGTCACAGCGGAGATGAAAACACCTTGGGATAAAAAAGGAATGATAATCAGGAAAAGGGTGAACCAACAGAGACGCATCGATGGGTTACCAAACCCAAGGACGGATACTTATGAACGAAGCTATATGGATCGATACCCACCCAGAAAATCCACGGAACATTTATGAACTGGCTACCGGCAGATTTGGGGACATGTGTAAGATAGACAATGGACCACTATTTCTGGAAAACTTCATCAAAAACAAATGTAGGCGCTTTGAATTGATGCCGTGTTTGAACACAAGTTAACCCCTTAGGAGTTTGCTATAGCAGTCACTAGTAATTCAAGGGAGTTGACGCTTAGGCCGGCGTGGTCTCTACTACAACCTCATTTTTCTCGCCTAAACTCTGCTTATTGCTGCTCATTCTTGCGTCTTTTCTCCCTTTCAGCTCGACTTTCACTCCCTGGATCAAAGTATGCTACCCAACTCGTAAGTATACGCTGTATAAGACGATTCGGACCGAGTGCTCACGCTTCTCCCCGAACACGGTGGTTCTGATGCCTCTTCGAGGCGCATCATATGTTCCCGGTATCACACGATGGATTGTGCATCTGATAGTCAAGTCAGCATTCGTCTTTCGGCAAAAAGACTTAGACTGACCTGTTGTCCCACATGGCAACAGAGCCTACTTCCCACTTCCATCGCACAGCATGGTCATCAGCTGAGTGGATATGATAGGCAAAGAAATCGAGGAGCTTGTCGGACTCGTATTTTTTCAACTCTGCAAAGGCTGTCACAAAGCCGGGGTTGACATTCAGCGCCTTGAGATCAGAAACGGGATGGGTCCTGACTGCGGGATGATGCGAATCAATGGGAGGACGGTTTGGACCAACGCCCCAAAGATCAAGAATCGTATCATACTGCAACCTGGAGGTGTGTACTGCCTGCAGCCCGTCGACAAACTTCTTCATGGCATCGCTGAGCGCATCATACAAACCGTACTGAGACACCCAGGCAGTGTCGCCCCCAACTTCAGGGTGCTCTTCCATGCGAAGCAAGGAATAAGATGGAGGGTTCACCTCGAACGAGGTATCGGCGTGGAAGTCTCGAGAAGGCCATGGTGTGTATTTTAGTATTTCTCGATGATCCTCGCGACTTCCTTTAATGATGACATGTTTGACGTCCTTCTGAGCCGGGTGACGGTCGAGAGTTCCGTAATGCTCGAATAGCTTCACCTGGCCTTCGGTGGTGAGGTCTTGGTTTCGGAAGAAGACGACACCGCGTTCCGTCACCAAGAGCGCCAACTCATCTAGCTGTTGAGGCGTAAGCTGCGACAGCTGGACATTTTCCAGGATAGTACCGATAGACTCAGTCAGATCCACTGGTTTGGCTGCAGAGAAGAGGGCCTTCTTGTCTGGGTCCGCGAAAGAAGCCCTGTCCTTGTCGGGAACTATCTGCTCCCTGACAGGCTCGGGGGGCACGTGGTCTTTGATTTTGGGATGAAAATGAGGATGAAGAGAGATGGGAAACCCGGAATCGGGCGAGATGTGATTTCTGGATTCTAGATTTGCCATGGTGCAGGGAGTTTTGTTGAGCTTTTCGTCGGTCTACGGAGAACCTGCTGCAGCGCTGCTGTTCTCCCCCAAGCAAACTCCTCAACGTCTTCTTATCAATGGCAATTTGATCACATCATCATGGAGTCGTCATCATGTATTCCCGTAAGCACCATAACAAAAATTATTGCGCAATTGATACTGCATACCAGAGATGAGCGGATCAATCTCCTATTCGTAGGTGCGCAGGCCAGAGGTTGAACGAAAACATACTTAAGGGCTATGTTATCCCACGTCGCCGTGAACCAGATGGGTGATGTGAGCCATATTTTAATACTCACCAGGAGTGCTAGAAAGCAAATAAATCGCTCGAAAGACATGATGCTCTACGCGGGATATCCAGGGTCCAGGCTTTGAAGAATTCCTTCAACCATGAACTCAGTCATATCAGTCACAGCCCACCGCAGATTCAAGCAGATGGCGTCCCGGGGCCCTGACGAGTGACCTTCAGAGAAACTGATAAGCAACAGAGCGGAAAAACCTCGGACGGGTCATCTTTCTGGTTCAACACGCCTTCGGACTCTGCCCGACAAACGCCCAGACTGACAGGTAGGAGACTTGGAAAGCCGGCATCTCCTAAGAATCAAGCATTTCCATTGGCTTTAGAGTCAATCGCAATCCCGACAAAGGATTGCATCAGAGGGTTAGGTAAGCGAGCTGCATATTGTTGGTGTGTGTTATGCGTGTAAGGTGGTGGTGGTCGATGGCGTGCGCGCTTCATCGGATGGCATCAACGGCAGTGGGTCGCGCCGGTCGGTCCAGTTCAGGCAACTTTCCGGAGACGCATCCACCCGAAGTCGGCAAGTTGGCGACCAAGCGCGTGGTCTCCTAGTCAGTTCTCCATGGAGATGCTGCTTTTATGGCTTCATTCCATGTCATTGGCACATGAATTGGGGTTGAAAGCTGCATGTAGGTGGGACTTGAGGGTGGAACGCGGAACAGTGACGCGAGGTCTGGCCCGAGAAGCCGGATCGTCAGAGGGGCGACATGCAGGTCTTTTTTGTAGCAGACTCTTTAAAAAGATTTCCATGGCAGTTGTGTTAGCAGAAGAAACAGCCCGAGTCCCTGTGAGGTTACTCCAAACATTGTTTGCTATCCAGCCGATTCCAACCCCGAAGCTCTAGGATCCTCGAATCGCTTCGCAATGGTTATCGTGGACGAGAAGCAAATCAAGACCGTGGCTGAAAGCCCAGAGGGCCAGAGCGATGGGGGCCACAGCGAGGTTGACTGGTCGCAAGAGGAAGAGCAGCGCCTCCTCCGAAAGTAAGTTTGCGCACACAATCCTAAGTAGCTTTCACTAACCAGGTTGCTCTGCAGAGTCGACGTCTTGATTATGCCTCTCCTGATTCTCGCTTTCTTCGCCCTGCAACTCGACCGCGGAAACATGTACGAGATTCGATGCCGATAATGTGGAAACCTGAATTGACGAAAATGTAGGGGCAATGCTCTGACCGACTACTTCCTCAAGGATGTGGGAATCTCCCAAAATCAATTCAATGTTGGGCAGCAGTTATTGTCAGCGGGCATTGTTATCCTTGAGGTGAGTTTCCTAGCCAGATATACACGCCAAACCGGTGACAAGAGGTTGACAAACGTATCCAGATTCCCAGCAACCTTGTGTTATACCGAGTAGGACCGACTCTTTGGATTGGTGGGCAGATCATTGCATGGTTGGCACTTACAGTCTTGGCACCACATTCGACGACGCTAACTCGACCAATAGGGGCTTGGTCGCAACATTCCAAGCATTCCAGAAGGGCCTCGGTCCATTCATGGTAACTCGATTGCTTCTCGGGTATGCTTTCGTGTTCTCTCTGGCTCGATGAACTTCAGCTAAATCATTGCAAAAGTCTCTGTGAAGCGGGTTTCATTCCTGCTGCTCTGTACACCATGACTCGCTGGTACAAGAAGGAGGAGACCAGCAGGAGGTTCTCTTGGTTCTTCCTCGGCAACATGCTTGCTGCCGCATGCTCTGGTCTTATCGCCTATGGCATGTAAGTTAGCATCCGCGTTGACGTCCACATTGACGATATATCGTGTGATTTGCTGACAAATTGGTCCCAGTTTGCACATGAGAGGCGTCGCCAATCTGGCTGGATGGCAATGGCTTTTCTTGGTGAGGAACATTGAGTGCGACGCGCAAGAGTAGGCACTAATCGTGAACAGCTTGAGGGCATCTTCACTGTGCTCGTCGGCATCTGCTTTCTCGTCTTCTTCCCAAACCAAGTCAGCAATCCGGTGTCCCTAGCGGGACTGCGATACTTCAGCGAGCGGGAGGCGGAGATCCTCTACAAGAGAGTTATGCTTGACGATCCATCCAAGGCACACCCTAAGAAGTCCGTTAGTTGGCCGGAGTTGAGAGAAGCAGTATGTCCAAGAGACCCTTGTTGTCATCTTCACACAGTGCTGACCAGTATTAGTTGACCAACTGGAGACTGATACCCCATGTCATCTTCACCATTGCCGCTCTGTCACCGTCATCGACTCTGAGCTCGTATGCACCTTCGTTGGTTGCTTCGATGGGATACGATAGACTGCAAGCCAATGCCATGGTTTCCATCGGCGCCTGGATTCTGATCCCCGTCAACCTGTTCTGGGGCTGGATAGCGTACGTTCCATCATGACATTGCGCCAAGCTCCATTGATAAATGACAAACGAAACTGACTTGCTCTCGCAGCGATAAAACAAGAGTGCGCGGGCCATGGGTGTTCCTGGGACTGCTGATCTTCTGGGGCTTCAACGTGAGTCGAACGCGTCATGTGTTCTTGGCTTGGCAAAATGGAACTGACAATGCGTAGCTTGGCAACCTATTGCTGATTGACTCCGACCGCACAAAGAGGTTTACCATGTTGACTCTTTCGGTGGCCTTCTCGTTCCCTTGGCGTAAGTTTACACATCTCCGGAATAAGCTTGGTGATCATGCATCTGACACAGCTTGATTAGACCCCGTCAATGGCGCCTGGGTTTCGATGAACGCCAAGTCTGCTGGCGAGCGTTCAATCACAATGGCCATACTTGTCATGGCTGCGAACTGCTCTGGCATTGTGGGTAAGCAGTTGTTCCGGGAGGGCGATGGACCCAAGTATCGCCAGGGCTGGACTGTCATCACGGGCCTGGTGACTGCCGCGGTTGTTTGCGGCATCTGGGCCAACGTGCAGTACTACATCTTGAACAAGCGTAGACTGAGCCGGGCCGGTCTGTCTTATCAGTACTAAAGATGGAGGCGAGGTAGTGGGGCGGCGAGAGGCGGCAGGAATCGACGATACGCGCAAGAATGCTCGGCCACAGAGATGGCTTCCAGAATATGAGAGCTGAATTCTGAAGATGGGCCAAGCGTGTAGTTACTGAAAGCGCTGCACTTGGCGAAGTAGAATGATGATAATGAGGACTTGCAACAGTCAATCTGTTTACATGGGACTTTCTTCGGGCAAAGCTGTGGATGCTTCCGTTGCCAGGACCGGGCGTGCAACCTCCGCAAAGTCCCCGATGACACCTGAATCATGACGACCTGCCAAACGGGCGCAGGATAGGAGGATCTACGCCCTACAGCTGCCATGACTTGGCGCTCCCTGACAGGAGAAAGTATTCAGCCACGCAAGCTGAGGAACGGAAAAAGAACTGAGACTGAGCCACATTAGAATTCGGGTTGACCATCGTTCATGTGGTATGTGCCATTTCATGCGGGTGACTCTCTTCAGTTCACTGTTCAATGCCTATCAAGTTTTCTCTACTCGTCATGGGCTCTGGCCTCCAAACCGCGCCCTGCGTTTGGTTTTGAATCTCCGTATCCATCCCTCGCAATACCTCCCTGTAGTGGTCGGCCATCGTCTCAGGATAGTCGGCGAGGTCCGGCACCGTCCATTGATCATAGCATGCCCCGTGCGTGTTTGCCGCGAAGTAGGCGCCGTGATGTCGGATGAACAGGAAGCAAAGGTAGCAAAAGTACTTGGAAGCGCCGAGGCATCTTGGGGGGTGCCAAGGAAGGCCACCAGGCTGCGGCCGATGGAGCTCGAGGTCGTGATGGACGCTGAGGATGACCTCTGCGTGCACGTGAGTCGACTTGGCCCACGGCTGGAAGGCGACGGTGGTGATGGGCACAGCCTCGTATGGCAGCAGGAAAAGAAGGTCCACGTCGTGGAGAAGCTTGGCGTGAGATTGGGACAACCTTGTCAAGCTTAGACAGATGCGGTAGTAAGCTGCGATCTTTTCAATCTGGCGCAGAGTTTTGAGGCAGGCTTGGATTTGAGTTGTCGCTCTGACCCGCTGCAGGCGTTCGAGATACTCTGCGACCAAGGGTGAGGTGCAAACTTGGTAGGTAGACCGCACAATGTCGACTAGCGCCTCGTGGTCGTTTGCTGGTGGTGTCGTCTCAAAGGCTTCCAGGAGTGCCGCAAGAGCCAAGAGTTCTTTCTCCAGCTGCGCCCGCTTGTTGGCCTCCTTTTTGGTATAGAGGAACTGGGCGCGATGGACCAGATTGGCGAAGTCGGCATGCAGGGCCTTCTTGTGCGTGCGGGAGAGGTAGGTTGGCTTCTTCCACTTGCATGATCGCAGGCGGTTGAGCAGGCGAGTTTGATGATGCCGAGTTACTTCGTCCACGAGACTATGTAATGTCTTGGCAGACGGCTCGGCAGATACGGTAGATAACCTTTGGAAAATGGCGCGGAGAAATGCCTGTGAATCGGGCTCGATGGCGTCAACAGATGCGATGGTGACCCGGAGTCCCTTTCCTTGAGGACGCCGACTTTCCTGCACGGTGGCTGCAGCGACAGACTGCGCCCCTTCGCCGACGGCGATGAGGTAGGCGATGTCATCAGCTAGACGCTGTTCCGCAGCGAGTGACAGTTGGCGGGGATGAGGTTGTTGGGAGACGCTGTCGGGGTTTCGGCCGACGACGTCCGCCCCTGCGGCGCCTGTATCCGCATCCGCATCCGCATCTGCGTCTGCATCTGCAACTCCGCCTGAGTTTGCATGGGCTGCCGCTAGATCAGACTGCGGAGGCAGGGGAAAAGTTTGCGCATCCACAGGGACCGAGTTGGTCAGTTTCTCGAGTTCGACGACATGTTGGCGGAAATCAGCCTCTGGTAGATCTTTCCAGATGGAATCCGCGGGGGACGCGGTGTTGGTCGGTTGCGCGCGCGGCTTCGTAGGTGACGTGGAAGAAGCTGTCGGCAACGCCAGGGCGAGGCCGGACAGAGACAGCGACATGGATTGAGGACTGAAATTGTCACTGTCACAGTCACTATCACTGTCACTGCGCGGGCGAGTGGGAAGGGAGGGAGGGAACGGGCAAAGCGAAAGTCCGCCGAGCGAGAAGGGGAGAAAGATGAATCGGAAAATGGAATTGCGCTCAAGGGTTCCACGGCATCAAGGAGACGCCACCCAATCAAGTGGGCGGAAAAGGGAGCTCGAGTGCTGAATTTAGGGCGCCAAGAGAAAAACGTTAACGCGGCGGCAGGGACCTGTGGCGGGAATGACTAACCACAGCGCACCTCAGTTTCTGGAGATATCCCTGACAGTACCTAAGGTA
Organism: Colletotrichum horii; assembly: GCA_027406005.1. NCBI lineage: Eukaryota > Fungi > Ascomycota > Sordariomycetes > Glomerellales > Glomerellaceae > Colletotrichum > Colletotrichum horii. Next base: position 55,453 of record JANVYB010000001.1, on the reverse strand, counting down.
ACTGAGTTCACCTGCTCTGCAGTCTGCCCACTATGCAGCTGTATCCAATGATGATGTACCTTAGGTGATACAGACCAGTGACAGTGACTGACGGCCCAAGTCTATAGTCCGACCGTCGGCAGCGGAGCAGATGGGACACGACAGATGACGGGCGAGTGATGATGTGCCAGTTCCATGGTGTCGGGAGGTCTAGACCTAAGGTAAGGTAGGTAACAGTAGTAAGAACTGCTCGACTGTTAGGGTCTACGGCCGCAGAAGGTCCAAGCCACTAGGCGGAACAACGGCGGCGCCAGACTGGAACCAGCAGGTCGGTCGCACTCCCCCCACGATGAACAGCCCTGGAAGCCTGGGACGAGAGTCTTGGGTGTTTCTTGGAAATTTGGAGCAAACGCCGCACCTATATCTGCCAAGCCATGTTTGCCAAGAAGACGACGTTGAACTCTTGCCAAGACAGCGACGTCTGGCATTGGATTGTACGGATACACTACTATATCCATACTTGCTCTCTTTGAGAAGATGGCCTCTTCCGGTCAGCAGCCTTGGCAAATGGAACATGGGATGAGCACCTCAGCCTGTGAGGGACCGGACCGGACTGACTGCTCATGCCTACCTTCACCCAAGGTAATACCTGTGGCCGGCGACTGTCTATCTGCCCTGGGACGGGCTAATTAGCGCTCACTTTGGCCACTGTAAGATGGTTACGGAGTAGCCCGAGTGTCCCTTGCCTTGCGTACCTCGTAAGGCAAGGTCCCTACCAATAAGCCTGCCTAGGCCCAAGCAGTTGAGTCTAGACTCTTACGGGTTACAGCGGTCCAGTACAGTGGTTAGGCCTTGAATGTGTCTCACTCTTAGGGAGCTTAGCGTACCTACGGGATCCGTAGAGTCGCAGGCCAACGTGGCTGTGTGCCAAAATAGTGCACTGACGGCGACCCCTGGATGCTTTGCTTACCTTAAGGTACCTTACCATAGGTACCACCCTACGTAAGGTACCAAGGGCTTGGCCTCTGAACCTGCTCATCTCTTGACCCTCTGTAGGCCCTCTTAGGTCCCTCCTTAGGGCCACCGGTAGACCCGTAGGCTCCAATCAGACGCCCCAGCGCGCGCTGGCGGCATAGCCATTCTGGGCCCTAAACTTTATCTCGACCAGCATCAACCACGGAGGCTTCAGTTTATCTGCTGCTTCATTCGTACTGCCCGTCTCGAGACGAGGCCTCACCTTGCGCGGGGCCTTTCCCCCGCCCTCCCTCTCTCTCTCTTCTGTCCGTCTGTCTCTCACTCTCACACTCTCTCTACCACTACCAGACGTGGTTAGACAACCGCGTCTCCCCGTCTGGAGACCCCGGAGCCCTGTCCCTTGTTCTTGGCCTCACCGTCGTCGCGTAAGGTAGCTATCCATAGTACGGATACAGAGTAGGTAATGACCGTGCAAATTTCGTCTGCCCTCCTCTCCAGCAATACACTTCACCCCTGACCGTCTCAACACTCATAGCCAACCCCTTGCTTGGAGCTTGCCTTTCCCACAGCCTTTAGGCATTGCCCTACGCACCTAGGGCGTGCTCTGTTCGCATACCCGCCGTCGTGAGTTCGGACGGACGGTTTTGGCCAGGAACATTCCCCCGGCTTCATCCCAGATAAGCGGCTATTCTTGACAGCTTTGACAGAGATTGATAAATCTGCCTTCCAGAGCCACGAGTCAGCTGCCTGCTGACCCGCGGTGTCGGCGCCGACAAACTGGGTCAACGGCCGTCACTGGACGAATCAATTGCTGTTCATGTTCGTCCATGGATATCGGCCGATCAGAGAGAGTCTTGGCCTTCTGCTGACAGCCACACCCGGGTAGTGGAAGCGGTCCCCTTCACACCACGGGGACGCTGTCAATGTAAAAACCTGCCTCCACTGGCATAGCGACGCACTCCCGCCAAGCGCTCGCCAATTTGACTTTTTGATGACAACCTGATTTGGGAAGCCCTTCGGCGGCCCTTCCACAGGCGCTTCCTTTCAGGGGTGATTGCTTCTTCTGTTGCCAGCACCGCGCTTCGTTCTCGTGATGTGTTTCCCAACTCCTGACTCTCCCCCCTGCCCTCCGCGCCCCTGGTCCCGTCCGCGATTGATCATTGCCAAGCACGTGGCCGCGGAGAGGTCATCACTCTCGTGCTCGAGCCGCGGACCGGCAGAGTGCTTGCAGGAAGATCCAAAGGGGGCTTGGTGTTTTGGTGTTTTGACCAGGCAAACCTGCCAAGACGTTGCCTTTTACCAAGATAGTCCTCATCATGACTCCACGAAATTAATATCGCGTCGTCAAGTCATAGCTTTCCGGACCCCACGATCGACTGCTACTCTGCAGTGCCGGTGTATATTTACCTCTAGATCTTTCCGCTCTTTCGATCTGTTGTTTCATCGAGCCACCCATAACTCATCTCATCGAGCCCAGTCACTCTTTTGCCCACTTGCACCTCACGATCTTTCTCTGTTCCAGTCGCAATGAAGGCCACAGCCATTCTCTCTCTCATCCCCGCCGTCTCGGCCTTCTGCCATCATGGCACCAGCCTTTTCAAGAGAGCCGAGGGCACCTACGGTTTCGATGCCATGAACGGCCCTCTCAACTGGCACTCCCTCACCGCCGACAACGCTGCCTGCGCCCTCGGCAAGAACCAGTCTCCCATCAACGTTCTCGAGACGAATACCAAGCAGGCTCAGGGTTCCTCCATCATCTTCAGGCCCGCAAACTACCCCGATGGAGCTGAGCTGGAGAACCTGAACGGCGTCCTCGAGGTCCGCGCGAACGGAACCATGTACAACGGCGGCGAGAACTACACTCTCCGCCAGTTCCACTTCCACACCCCCAGCGAGCACCGTATCAACGGCGAGCACTACCCTCTCGAGGTCCACTTTGTCTGGGAATCCGAGGCCGGTAACGGTGAGTCTGGAAAATATGGGAAAGTAACTTGCATCAGTTGCTGATCAGAATTAGGCACTTCATCTCTTGCCGTTGTTGGCTTCCTGATCGAGGTCGCAGAAACCACCGACCCCATCCTCGCTGCCATCTTCAAGAACGTTGACAAGGTCACCGCCGTCGGAGCTCACGCTGCTACCGATCCTTTGGACTTCACCTCTCTGTCTAGCCATCTTGCCAAGAGCACCATCTACCAGTACGTCCAGGGCTTACACATTAGGCCTCTCCCATCGAATCACATGCTAACCTCTCAAAGGTACTCCGGATCCCTCACCACTCCTCCTTGCACTGAGTCTATCGCCTGGAACGTTGTTGGAACCCCCCTCAACATTGATATAACTACCTACAAGAAGGCCAAGGGCATCATGAAGTTCAACTCCCGCTACACCCAGAACACCCCTGGCCAGATGAACCTGTTGGAAAACGCCATGGTTAGCCTGCAGAAGATTGTCGGTGATCAAGGTACGAACTAGATTTACTAGATATCTTTGTAATTGAAGTTTTGTTGGTTTCTGTGTAAACTCGGAAACTCCGAAATGCAGCCAACCAAGGGCTTGATGGCGTGGTATTCAATTCGCCATCAGTTGCTTTGGAAGAATAAGCAATGCCAAGTGAGACATCTCAGTCGCTAAACATGGGTTAGAAGCTGGAGAAGCCGATCAAGTTCCTGAGCGTCCGTGCAAGAAGGGCAAGAAGCACGACCACGATCGCCAAGACTACACGGTTTGATAGACAAAAACCAGACCCCCGAACCCGCTAATGTAATGCGACGTGACCTGTCAGTTGCGCGGTCGGCCACACTGTGAGTCTGTTCCAACAGGTTCCAATGATACATGGCTCCATTCGTTACCTTGTCGATCGTGATGATGGGTTGCCTTCACATGGTCACGGGTTTCCTTGTTAATTCAGAAGCCTTTTTTTGCTTCGGCAAATGTACATAGATTCTTCATGTAAATTTTCATGCTCTGCAAAAATCTAATAACCCTACTTCTGAATTACTTTAACTTCTGCGCCACGGCATCCATGCATCCCTTGAACATCTCGTCCAAAATGCCCGCCAAGATGGGCTTAAAGCCCGGGTCCGTCCAGTCCGAAGCCCCGGTCCAACTAAATTCCGTCTTGTCCCCTTCAATTCCAGTAAGTCGCAACGTTCCTCTGGGGTTTGTTGTGTTCGGAACGCCTTCTAGAATCAGGTAGCGGATGGTATGTGTTTCTGGGTCCGCCACTTCCAGACGCTCATGGACGACGGTGCCGTTGTCGAATGTAAGAGTGCGGACAGCTCCGATTCCAAACCCGTCCAGGCTTGACTTGATTACACCGGGGAACCAGAGTCTCTCCGATCCGAACGCAGAAATGATTGCCCACACTTCCGAGACAGGGGCTTCGATGATTTGGACAACTTCGTGCGTCTTTTCCATCTCCATGACGTCGGAAACTGCGGGAGCGATGAGTAATGTTTAATTGGCAGGTCTTGAGAAGGTGAGGGGGATACAGTGGTTGCAGTTGATAGGAGATTGGGGAACACCGATGTTTGTCGGGGGTTAAATATCACCTGCTGGTGAGCATTATTCAGCGTTCTCGAACGCCGGTGGGATGCCGTAGTGGGATCCGACAATAGTGACGTCCGCGGGTTGCGGTTGAGAAGGCCCGTTCTCTATACTATTCCAAGTCAATGACAAAGCTGAACGTCCAAACATACCCGCCAGCCTGAAAGCAGGACCCGTGACAACGAAAAATCAAAACACCTAGAGAACCATGAGTTGAGTGTATTGTGCGTGGCACCTATGATGAAGAGAGTTTCATTGGGCTATAAATGAACTGGGTTGTGGCAATGAAATAACTATGAATCTCCGCGACAACGATTCAACGTTTCATTTGGGCTTTCCATAGTTTGCATACTGCTCGGAGAGCCCCAGTCTAACACCCTCTTCAGTGGCCTTATCAAGATCCTCTTTAGGTAACCCGAGCACATCATTAGCCAAGCCATACTTGTGCTCGACATCGCCATCATTCGAGGGAAAGAAGATGCGGGTATACATCAGCCTTGAAAAACCAGTCCTATCCCCATTCTTCAGCGCCTCGTGGCCAGCCTTCCACCGCTGCTGCGTGTTCTCATGTGTGATAGTCCAGTCGCCGTCCGATGTTCCTGTGACACGCTTGATACTCTCGAACATATCTCGCTGGGACACCAGAAAGCTAGAGATGTAGAACACCTCGTTAGCACGCTGTTGAATACAAGGGGACTTGTCGTCTTCATTCTCAGGCAGCCACTTGAGACTGAGGAATGCTGCAAGGCCGCGGCCGCACTGGGGCCATGTCGAGGTGTTGATCTTGATATCGCCATCGTCGAAGAGAATCAGAGACTTCTGCTTCATGTCGAAGCCGTACTGGTCAGACGATAGACCCAAGCTGTACTCGTACCAGAAGCCTGGGGACATGATGATCCAATCACTGACGCCAAGCTCTTCAATGTCTTTCACCGCCGGCTGGAACGCGTGACCCAGAAGACTGTCTTTCATAAAAGAGGCGTTCTGCGGATCTGGGCCCCAAGCATTAGGCATCACGTATGGAACGCCGGCTTTAGCTGCGGCTCTGACGAGCTTGCTCTGAGTGTCCTGAGGAGCGCTGACGTTCATGGTAATGATGAGGTATTGTTGTCCCTTGAGTGCTTCGACGATCGAGTCTTCGTCATCGTAGTTGACCTTAGCTGCGATGACACCTTCGGGTAGTTTCGAATCGCTGTTGTAACGGGTGATGGCGGTTATTGTGTGCTTTCCGCCTTTGAGCAGCTCCTCGGTAATAAATTTGCCCATGGTTCCAGTCGCCTGCGTGGTGATCAGTTCGATTCTGATGGAGTGGTGAGTACCATGTAGCTGGACTTACGCCAACAATCGCGACCTTGTCAATGCGATTGATGAAGCCGGATGGCTGATCGTTGGCGTATTTGGCGATTCTAGGAGCCATTGCGATTGGGCTACTTTAGTTTGTGCGTCTACAACGAACTTGCTCAATTGATGAATCGGCAGGAGACTGGGATTATCACTGCGAGAACAGAACAGAGAAGAGCGAACTATCGTTGACATAAATATGAAGTTCCATTGGTGGGCTTGGGGTTCAGGTAGGCTCATGGGGATCGAGAATTCTTAATTCCGAACACCTTGCTGCATCGGCAAGTCTGAAAGTGGTATCAATGCAATTCGAAATCCAGTTCGATCCCCCGTAGGTATGTCCAGCGAAGCCGTAAATACGCGCTTTGGTTAGACTGAAATTTCCTGTTCAGGAATGGCCTCACCTACATGTAGGTTTCCAGAGCGCTAGCCGTCCTGCTCGTGAATTCCTAGTAATGTTTTCCGACCGACAGCACGGTTTTGGTAACGCTGCCAGCCACCTGAAATGTAAGGTATTCGGACTTAGGCCCTCGAATGCAGAAAGCCGTAATACAACACAGCTCTTGTTTTGTTCTGTCTCACATCTGCAGAATCTCAGCTTGACCCTTCAATGACGGTGTGTTTTCTTTAGCCTACGCTACCCGGGGGCGTTAGTCAGCCTGCGTCAGCGCAAAACGCCCCCTACTCACGTAGGGGGGGAAAAAACCCCTTGCCACCTAAGTCGACCCCCTATTACTAAAAATACTATTTTCTCACTAAAATTACCCGTTTTTTCAACTAGATATAGACTAATTATACTGCTTTTTTCACTCTATACTTTTGTATAAGTGATTAAAATGCCTCGCCAGTATAAACTCAGCTTTAGCCCTGCTTAAAAAGCAGCCTAAGTTGTCTATACGCACTGCATATACGCTGACTAAAGCCTCTAATGCAACTGTCAGCCTGCTTCACCCCCTCTCTCTATTCAGAAGGTAGCTAAGGCCTATAAAGTTAGCTATACTGCTGTTAGTAACGCTCTGAAGTATCTTAAGAGCTTTAGGACCTTCCTTAAGCTAGAAGGCTAGCTGAGAGCTATCACCTTAAGCGAGGATGCTGCCTTTGCTGCCTTCGCTATATAGCTATATAAAGTAAGGTTTTCAGCCTCTCTAGCTATAATCTAAGAAATAGCAAACGCCTTTTAGGCTAATAAAAGCTAGCCTCTAGTATCTAAGTAGTAGTTTGCTAGCTGGAAAGCTAACCACTTTAAGCTTTAAGTCTTTAAGTTAATTAAGCTGGTAAAGCTCTATTAGAAAAGTGCTAAGTATAACTTAGTGCTAATTGAAGCTTAGTTTAACTACTATAAGTTTACTTTTAGTTAGTATGAATTTAAGCCTTTAGAGATCTAGAATGCTGATAAATTTAGCTGCTGTATTAGCTGTCTTGCTAGCTGAAGGTATATTATTATACTATAGGGTAAGTAAAAGCAAAATATAGCTCTAGAGGTTATTAATTTAGCAAATTATAAGTTGTATACTCTTATAAAGTGTAGTAATGCTGTTAGCAGCACTATACTAGCCTATATTATATTTAAAACTTAGCTGATTACAGCTTAGGCTGATTATGACGTTTAAAAGGGGGTATGCTTTGCTTAGTTGCCTACTGCTTTCTCTAACTAAGAGATTATATTAGATTTCATTAAGTATTTTAATAATTAGTTATATAAAAGCTTAGCTAGGTATTAACAGATAGGTTTTATTATAGAGAAGTACTTTAGAGTTAATGCTTATAGCTGCTGTTCTAATAACCTGTTTATCTTTAGCATAAGGCTGAAGTATTACGCTAAGTATATAGAGACAGCTTAGTGTATTTCTACTGAGAGACTGCATTAATTACTGCTTCTAAATAGCTTCTCTAGCTATATTAGTATCTTTCTTATAGAATACTATTAAAATTACAATATTGTTATCAGCTTTTTCCTGCTTTATATTATATATCTACTGCAGCTAATAGATATAGAAGTCTTTTAGCTGTTTAAAAAGCATTAATAAGAGGCTATATAATATCAACTTTATAAAAATGCCTTTATATTTATAAAGGGTGACTTTGTTAGAGCCTTCAGCAGCATAACAAATGCTGCGTTTATATTAATAAATATTATAAAAGGCTTCAAAAAGTTAGATACCTAGCTTATACAACCTGAAGTTATATTGAAACACCTTATAAAGAAGATATAAGAGGCTAATATTACTATGCTAGTATACCTTCTCACCTTTTTACTATATGCAAACTGCTTTGCTAAAGCAAACCTTCTAACTAATTATATTGCTGAGAAGTATATACTACTCTTTAGTTTACTAACTTGCTAGTAATATCACTATATAACTAAATATCTTAAAGAAGGCTAAGTTATAGTTAACTAAGGCAAGAAGTTTATATAGAATAAGAATATATACCTCTTAATATTATATAAGAAGACCTAAGCAAAGTGAGTAATAAAGCTAAGCTACTTATTTATTACTAGTATAACCTTCTTAGATATTATTAAATAGCAAGAAAGGCAGTTTGCTGAAGTTATGCAAATAGAGATTAAATATTAATATGCCTATATAAAAAGAGAGGCTAAGAAGTAGTATCTAGAGGTGTGCGTAAAGTATTTAAAAACTAAGAAGCAGTTTATTAATAGCAGAGTGAAGATGTTAATATTTAAGCAGTAGCTCTACTATACTAGAAGAGATACTAACTTTATTGCGTTTAATATAAAAGACCTTTATTAGTTTGATAAGCCTCAGATTATATTTACAGTTAATATAATTAACCTCAACCTTAAGCTGCTGCTAAGAGATATACTTAATTACATAAAGTATACAGCAAGGCTTCTAAGTTAGTTAGATGTTAACTAACTACTATTAAATGCAGTAGAAGCATCTGCTAACCTCATATTTAACTTAGATATCTTTATTAAAGCTAATAATCCTATTAAAGATGCTGTTAATAATGCAGCATCAGAATCAACAGTTAACTTTGATGTTGACGATAATATTGATGATGATGTTAACAATAATATTGTTGATAAGCTTGAACTGCTTGCCCTGCCTCTGCTGCTGGTGCTAATTACGCCTATGCTAGCAATAAGGTGTAAGTTAAGGTATCACACTATTATAGAGGAGGTTGACGCTTAGAAGGCTTGAGAGGTATAGTTACAAGCAGGAATAACACCTATCAGAGGTAGTCAAAAAAATACAAAATACAATACAATATAAAAATACAATACTAAATATAAAAATACAATACAAAATACAATATATGTATTTGTATTGTATTTTTGTATTATACTAATTATATGTATTTAAAATACAATACAAAATACATGTATTGTATTTTGTATTTTGTATTGTATTTTTGTATTTTATTATATATATATATATATATATATATTAAAGGCTTTTATAGTATAACTATATATAATTATATATTATAAATACTATTTATATCTTAAACTGCTTAAAAATAAAATATAAGAAAATTATATATTATATTAAACTATTCTAAAAGCTTAACCTGAGAGTTTTAGCTAGATTTTTATATATTTATTATATTTAATATAATAACAGAGCTAATTAATAGATATTTACTTGTATCTCCGAGTACTAATACCTATCAGCCCGGCCCGCATGCAGGGTAATCTTAAATACTACCACACCTAAAACCAACCTCCTAAAATCCACTAATTATTTCTAAACTCTTTATCAAATTGAATATCTATCGTACGATTTTATACCTAACTGATTTGAAATCAGAAAATTTTAGGGAATCAGATAGAATATCTCCCCAAATCCATAAGGTACATATCTATTTTCATAGATTATATTAAAACTATATAAACCCTTTATATTTTATATCAAATACACTTTGCAATACAGCACTAAAAAACACTAGATTTTATAATAGTTTAAAAGATAAATTAGAAATTCATACTGATTTTTTTAATTCTACTGATGAAGTAAGTTTTTAAATATATATATATATATTATACTTTAATATCTTATTATATAATATATACTAATTTATATTAAATAGTCTGAAAAATCTCTATACCCTTATTCTCAATACTTTATTTCAGCAATTAAAGTAGGACTAGATAAACTAGAGAGCTATTTTCCTAGCCCTATAGTTACTGAAAAGGACTATAATATATATAAACCTTACCTATTTAGGTTTATTTTAGATCTTAGGTTAAATATTAATAGTTTAACTAATATACCTAATGTAGATAAGCTTATTAGGCAAGCTTATATTAAACGAGCTAAAAAGGACTTAACTGAAGAATATAAATCGTAAGTAATATAATTTAACTAAATATATTTTATATATATATTTATTAGTTTATAACTTATTATAATATAATTAATACTAATATATAAATATATAGGTTAAAATCTAATATTATAGCTAAGTTAAATGCTTTAGGCAAATCTCAGTTATATTTAGAGGCTTCTAATAGCTTTATTAATATAGATAATAGTAGTAGTGAAGAAGAAAACTATACTAGTTCTACTAATAAAGGAAAATCTAGAGCAGATATTTTAAGAACAAATTTTACTATAGATTTAAATAAAGAAAAACCTAAGCCTAAAGAGTATAAAAACCCTCGACCTAAGCCTAAAGAGGAAATAATTAGTCAGCTTTTCCCAGTTAAAAGTAATGAATAAAATAAAAGATTTCAGAGAGCAGAATTAGAAAGCTATTTTAAACTAGGTATTCAAGGAGATAAAGTAAGTATTTTAATTTTTATTAGTAATTAATATTCATTTAAAGTTAATAAATTAAATATATTTAAATATTTACTAATTAGATTAATAGGTTAATCTACTTATATAGTGGAAAGAAAATGAAGAAAGATTCCCTATACTTAGCATATTAGCTAGGAAATATTTAGCTATTAACTCTACTTCTGCTGCTATAGAAGGAACTTTTAATCAGAGTAATAATATTATTACTAAAAGAAGAACTAGTTTAACACATTTTAAAAGAAAGCAATTAATGCTACTTAAAAGTTGGGATAAAGATTTAAATAAAGAAAAATCCTATAACTTTAGCCCTAAAGTTTATAGTGATTTATTTGATAGTTCTTTACTTTCTTTATTTGAATCAGAATTAGATTTTATAGTAGAAGATACTAATAATAGTAATTCTGAGATGGATATAGATTATAGTAGTGAGGATGAAGAGGATATTGAACAAGAGGATATTAAGTTTAATGAGTAAATTTTATAGATAATTATATATATTTTTATATTTCTTTTACTATTTATATAGAATTAAATATATATTATATAAGAAATTAATAAAGTTAGATTCTTCTAAGTTAAAAGCTTCTTTTAAGTACCCCTGAAGGTAGTAATCTTATTATTAGTTATAAATAATATATTTAGTTAGTAAGGCTATTAATTACTATAAAAACCCTTTAATTAAATATATATAAATAAATACATAAATACAATACAAAATACATAAATACAATACATATATTGTATTTATATTATAATAAAATCTCTTTAAATACATAATACAATACATGTATTGTATTTACCCCCTTAAATATATATATTTTTAAATATATGTATTGTATTTGATCTATATTGTATTTTTTCCAACCTCTGACACCTATAGCGCCTTAAAGTTAAACTTAGAGTAATTATACTCAAAATAAGCTTATAAGCGAAGATATAATAATTATAAAGTTATAAATAGCTGTATAGTTATTTTGAATATACTGTTAGATTATATATATTGAGATGATTATAACTATTATACTTTTATTATTATACAACGCAGTTATAGGTGGTTAATTAATATATGAAGTTGGTGATTATGATGGTGAGGCATTAAATTGACTACTTTTGGTGTTTTGGGTGGTAAGGGGTTTTTTCGGTGGTAAGGGGTTTTTTCCCCCCCTACGTGAGTAGGGGTCTTTAACGTTAGCCTGTGCCGCTAGGACCCCCGGGTAGTAAGACTAACACCGGAACGTCGGAGGTGCTGCTTTCCTAAACAGGGAAGCTTGTCACTCCTCCCTTCCATTTCTCGGATTTTACATCCGAGCGGCCCAAGCTGCTGGGCAGGCCATATCGGGCATGCGAGTTCTCCAGCGATGTGCTTAGCTCCGGAGATAACGATGTCCTCTCTATGCTCCGCCGACTAGCAGACCTAAACATACAAGCCAATACTTTCAGCGCGGCTTTTGTTCCCGGGTGGCCCGCTGAATACAATTTCAACTCGCAAAGAAAAGTTGGTGAAGTCACTCGTCTGGAGGCACCCATATGTTTCTCGCAATCACTAACAAAGGCAAGCATCACGCTCACGCGCAACCTCGGAGGAGGTTTTCGGGTGTCGGGTACTAGTCTAAGGTAGTTAGTCGTGGACCCACCTTGGGTTCGACAGGGCAAGCATCCCACTTCCCGCATCGCACGGACGTTGGAAGATTTGGATATGAGTTCTCTGTCTCGGATAGAGTTCAACAAAAAGTGAAGCTTCAAGGAGCTCAAATCTCCTGCCGCAACACACCCAGATTCATGCGAAAATCGCTGGTTCTAGTCGTAGGGGCATCAAGCGTCTAGGTGCGAAGCAGTCACGCAAACGAGACTTTTCAATGCGCGCCACAAAGTTGTGGCAATTCTTTTGTACATTTCCACCGAGTACCGTGCTCACATAAGTGGGAATAGATATTTACAATGAAGCAGACAATCTTGTACAGAGAGTTTTCGGGCCCAGAATAACGTCAAGCTTACTCTGTGAGGTTGTCCTTCTCAATGGTGATCGAGTCAATGGTCCAGGTGATTCCGTTATCCTTGGTCTGCCACTCAGTATGAGTTGCGTTGGTGTAAGACACAATGTCGCCAATGTTCTGAACGGCCTTGTTGAAGACCAAGGTGATGTTGTTGTATGCGTACGCATCAAGGGTACCGCAGCCATCACCGTAGCACTCGTTGCCGGAGTAGAAAACGGCAGGCCTCATGCCCTTGGCTATGAAACGAGGTTAGGGTGATTGCCCGCTTCAACTCGGCTTCGAAATATTCAACTTACAATCGGACTCCGAAGAGAGCAGCTTGCCCTTGGACCAGACCTTCTGGTCGATCATGTCGGTAGAGGAGTTAAGCGATACTACAATCGAGTTAGCCGGTACGTTTGATGTATAATGATGCGGATACAACTAACTCTCAAAGTCCAAGGTTGCATTTTCGTCAACCTCGACGTACGGCTGGCCGATTTGCCCGTCGGGAGTGTAAGTACTGGCAGCGACACACCATTGGGTGTTGGGAGCGCTGCAGCCCCATGCGGTGTTGTCGGGACCCCAGTTGAGCAAGGGTTGGACGAAGTTCATCTTCAGAACATCGCCATTGTTCGGGTTGTCCTGGACACCAATCCACAGTGAGAGCAAACGCTCATTCTCATTGCTCTTGACCCAGTCCTTCGGAGGAGCAGGAACCTCCATGGAATAGGTAGCCTTGGTGATGTACTGGCCGCCCGTTGTGGGGCCAAGGTAGAACATGTTGCCATACTCGTAGTTGGGGTAGATGTCGGCCTTGGCTCCCAGAGCCAGAGCGGCAGCAGCGGCAAGAACGGAATTGCGCATCTTGAATAGTTTTGCGTTGAAAGTAAAACGAGCGACAAGAGATCCTGTCTCTGTGGTTCTTTGTAGTTGGTGGTTGAAAGAGTGTGTGAGGTCGGCCAAGAAGCTAGTGCAGATCGCCAAGTGCTCGAGATGCTTATATATGCTTCGAAGATGATGGGTTCATTTTAGTTGACACTGACCCCTGGTTGAAACAGCGCTTCGTAGAGGTGGATGAAGACACTCGCGGGCCGATCTAGCCCACGGAGAAATTAATCCAGCCCACCCGGTTAGTGCGGCATCCAACCGAGCAGCTGGGTGCAACAGAAAGATGAAGAACGGCGCCAATCAATTTCTTTTCAAGGGGTAAAAATGGGACGAACGCGTCAATTTTAACACTGAAAAGGGAAAGAAAAATCATACCAACTAACCTGTTCAATCGCATCAGTCCATCCTCGCCTAGAGCCGGTGTCCGACAAAGAAGTTGAAAAAATAGTTCCCACTCGACCGGCAATGATGGCAATTGGAATACGAGAATTAAACAACTGGATAGTACATTACATTACGACTGAAGGCACGGTTGCCCGAGCGAAAACTTTCTGGAGCACTATTCGCGATGTGGCCCCTAAAACACGACAAGTGAAGTCATGGCGTTCAGGGCATGATGACTATCTCGCCCGGTTCTCTTTTCTCTTCCGCGGCATACCACGCTTGTTCCCAATCTCCCAGCCGAAACTTATGGACTGGCCCCATACCGGCCTTTCTTCCAAGGGGGAGAACTCCGGTTTCTACCATTTTGATGAGCCTTTCGGTCTGCTCCGGAGTGCACATCCACGTTCCCTTGATAGTAAGTCCACGGCCTAGAATGTCCATGTAGCCAAAGTTAATACCAGAGAGAACGCTGCCCTCCAAGTTGACTTTAGCGCCATGCCTGAGAACGTTCATGCAACTGGTAAAATGAGAAGAAGTGGCTGCGCCAGACGGAGACATATCCCAAAAAGCGTCAGCTGACCCCCGACAGGCCTTGCGGAGCATTTGAGTGTCCTGCTCAACGACATTGGTGAGTTTGACAGTGGAGACACGAGCGTTGATGGACGCAAGTTGCTCGAGAACTGGACCATTGCGCCCGATGGCAATGACGCGTGCGCCCATAGCGAGGGCGAGGTGAACAGCTGCACTCCCGTACCTCCCTGTCGCCGGGGCGACAATGACGGTATCCCCAGACTTGACATCGATGTCCGCAAGGCCACCGAACGGGACGAGCATACTGAAGAGATGCGTCAAGTCTTCCATTGTGTAATCAAGCCCATCTTGATCAATACTGCCCAATAGCCTCTCTTCGTTTAAGGGGTGGCAATTCTCCAGAGGAACCTTCGCGTAGTCGGCATACGTAGAGTTGCGCCACTCTCCCCGTGACAGCTTTCGACTGCCCTCGTCAAATCCTTCCATCATTCCTGAGATCCATATTCCACCACGATCCCGGCCCTGTATAAATGGATCAAAGAAGACCAATTGCCCGTGTTTCAGTCTTGTTGCGTCGGGTCCGATGTCGACAATTCTGCCGATGGAGGCAAATCCAGGGGTGAAGGGAAATGGTAAAGGATGTCCGCTGCTCGGGTTTTGATACACGTTTGGAGAGTTGGCTCTGACAGAGACAGCAATGACTTTTATAACTGCATTTCCTGCGCTTGCAGCTGGCTTCTCGCGTATTTCAAAAATTGCGTCCTGTCCCGCCCCAGGAAGAACGACAGCTCGGCTTGTAGTGGGGTTTGCTGAAGACATGTTGAACACAGAAATCGAAGAATATGTACAGCATATGATGAAGAAATCATAGCAACTGCTTCCCGTTTTGTAGCACAGCCTGTTGACTTCGTACTCGTAATCGGACTGTTGGCGGAGTTTTAAGCGGAAACTACGTTTGGCGCAAGTCCTGTACGAACCGTCTTATGGCCTGACTGAGTCCAGCTCATTGCGGAGATTTGAAAAGCGCAAGTTTTGATTCCCGTACAGGCTTGCCAAGTCTTGAATGACCCGCTTTGAAAGGAAACAAAATCACGAATCAGCCAGCTAAGCGGAGTTTTTCTCGTGGTTGCGGACTTGCAATTTGTAATTCACAAACTCCGCAACCCTGATTCCAAGAAATCATAAGTAGGATTTCAACTTTATCAGTCATTATGTTGATTATAGACGCAAAATGCTCTCCAAAGCGTCTAGAAAATCTTTGGTCTCGTGCACATGGGCTTTCTTTTTTTGGTTCCGAAAGCGGGATTATTCAAAATTCCCTGGTTCATTCAGCAAGGTACTTCCGGTTTTGTAAGCATGAAATAAGGTGAACCTCCGACGACACCTATGAAGTCAGATTTGATCTGCTCATGCGATGATCGTAGTATTGAGCCTTGATATTGATAATGACAACAGATATCCGTACTGCCTGCCTATCTCCCCGTTTTCTTTCCCTTTCCCTTTCCTATTTTTCCCCCTTTTAGGTAGGCAGTAACTGAAGAGGCTACATGCGGATTATTCGCAGTGCTTCGAGGAATATTTGGCATACATTAATAACGGAAAGAAACCTCCAAGACTTTGCAAGAAATCAATAGTTTGAGGTTGCCACAGTTGGTATCATAATCGCCGTACGCAGTACGGAACCGTAGCGCCCGCGGAACGAACCCGCTTCCATAAGCAGCCTAGCGTCTGCGCACGACCCTTACAGCGCCTTAGGAACGTATCGATGATAGGTAAGGATAAGTCAGCAAGTACCCATAACCTCCACTGCGAATGACCCGCCTCGGCAGACCGCTCCCCATCACAACGTGCCCAAGTATTGAACGCAACCATGACAAAAGCAGCTGATGCAGTCAACGTTCTGTCTAGATTCTTATCCGACGAGAGAATCGACGGAGTCTTAGGGGTCAATCGGTTCTTCGAGTCGTTGCCAACCTCCCAGCCTCAGAATGTTACACCAGACGCGCCACCTACCGACGCCATAGTCTTCTGTGCCTCGTCAGTGCTCGCCTTGGCTGATGTCGTTTTCTCTGCACTCAAGGGAGTGGAACCATCTGATAACTCTGAACTTGATCACAAGATTGTCTTGTAAGTGTGAATAATTATTCAGTGAGATTGGGCGTCCACAAGAAAAAGAGACTGACCCAAGCCTCTACAGAGACGGAAGAAACACAATCCTGGTGCTTTGCGGCGGCATCGGTCACTCTACCCCGTTCTTATATGATGCAGTCGCCAGACATCCAATCTACAACGTAATCGCAGACGAAGTTCAGGGGAAGCCAGAAGCACGCGTCTTGCAGCTGATTGCCGAGCGCTGGTTTGGGATTCAAGTCCTCGAAGCCGGGCCGGAAGCTGCCATGGTGCTCGCTGATAACCGACATAAGTTTCTTGTCGTGGTTGAAGACCGCTCCACAAACTGCGGTGCAAACGCATCTGAGTCTAAGAAAGTCCTTGAGGCATGCGGAGTCACCTCACCGCGGTCAATCATAGTTGTACAGGATCCCACGATGTCAAAGAGGACCGTTGCAACCTTTAAGAAGACATACGCCGCCAACTATAAAGTTGAACCACACATCACCAGCTGGCCAATATTCACGCCAAAGGTTTACGTCGAATCAGGTGTGACTGAGGAGGGAAAACATGATCCACTGGCACTGCTCCAGTGCTTCGGGCAACAAAGCCGCGGTATTACCTCAGATGGCCTGTGGGACATGAGACGTTTTGTGGACTTACTGATGGGTGAGGTACCTCGTCTTAGAGATGATGCTAATGGTTATGGGCCCAATGGCAAAGGGTTTCTCATACATGTGGATATTCCGGAGGAGGTCGAAAGCGCCTGGAAATATCTTGACGACGTAATCGGAGCCACAGGACGAGATCGATAGATGGACGCACTGCGTCGTGAAACATAACTGCAATTCCTCTCTGACACTGAAGCTTGAAGCTACTCGGGCGCAGAATCATAATTCGTCCTAAATATTGACTTGATATTCGTATTTTCAAGGGATTTGGGGCTAGAAAAAGGTTTCCGATGCCAAACTCACTGGAAACCATCTTTCTTTTCGTGAGTGCTAATTGAGTGGCTTGAAAAGCACACCTGAGTCCATGAGCGACTGTATAAAGCCTGTGACTGATTTGGTAGCCACTGCCGCAAGGTTCTGGGCCCCTTCATATGTCGGGTCGAATGATGCCACAGTCAAAGAGACAGGCTCAGTGGCTCTGGAGATCTCTCTAAAGCAGCCGACAATGTCCGGTTCTAACAAGCCACCTGGCGCCGCAAACCGATTGGCTTTTCCAATAGAGACGTCCAAAGAGTCGACATCAAAATGCACCATTGTGGGACAAAGTTGCTTTCGTTGCAGCACTATGCTAAGTTCTGCTTTGAAGTCGACTTTCTTCTCAGTTTCGCCCCAGACCACATCGAAACCGGCCTCTTCCACCCGGGCTCGTTCCAAGTGATTCACATCTCTCATTCCCACGTGTACCAGACGCTCCAAGCTGATCGCGCGATGTCCGGGAACAGTTTCCAACATTCCTTTCCAACATTGCCCCGCTAGCATGGCAATGGGCATCGAGTCGAAATAGCCGCTCATGACAGTATCTGGTGTGTTGAAATCATCATGCGCATCGAACCACACGCACCCCAGTTCTGCGTCTCCAAAGTTTTGGGCTGCATGCAGCCCGGCGGCTACGCCCACAGCAGAAGTGCAGTTTCCCGCGGGGATGATGGGGAACGCGCTCCCCTGCCGCTCTTTTGCGACAAGTTTTGCTGTACGTCGAATAATCTCGAAGCTGCGGCCAATTTCACCTTCAAATTCGTCTACCGGCTCGACGTATATCTCGCGGATCGGTAGGCCAAGTTTGCTGAGACTGTTGGAACAACCGCATGCCTTGAGAAAGCCAGGCCCTGCTCCAGGTCCTTGATCGCGAAGGCCGACATGATAAGGGGAGACGATCAACGATGGGGATCGAAGGGGTGCTTTGGCCATTTTGATCCTCCGTATAATGCCAAACAACAACGGAAAGAAGGTGATTTGAATGAAACGTGACCTCTGGAAAGGTTGGTTGAACAAGACGACTAACGGTGCGATTCTATCCTCCAACGCTTTCTGGCCTGAGACAAGTTAAGGAGTGGGGTGCATCAGTCATACGTTGAGTGGAGAGCGCTGTCAAGTGAAGGGCGCGCATCACAGAGATTAAGTTTCTGTGGAGGCCAGACGGCGGTAATTGAAATCGATGGGCCAAAATTCGGGCTAACCTGAAATATTCAGATCTGGATCGAAATGTGATGCCATCAAGTCAGTTTTGTTGTTTCTTTATGTTTCCATTCAATTTAAGGAGCTGAAGACCGAGGAAATACCCAAACCCAGCGCTCTTATAGCGTTCGATCTCCCGTCATTGACGCAATTTCAGCTTCAGACACGCATCTCATATTTGCAGCACTGGGTATCGATAAGGTCGGCAATTCTTGTCGTGGGGCTAAGAAACCATCGTTGTGGAAGGGAATACACCATCAAACATGGCGCTCGAGGGGACAACTAGAGGACAGAGGATGCATTGTCGGAACTGAGAGACATTCTCAACATGGAGCCGTGTGAGGGCCGAGACCTTAGCTATGAATCTACTTGGCAAACGACCGAGAAATCGCAGTTGTGCCGGAGTTTGGAAATGCAATTAATTAGTAATATTGCAAGATAACATCTAAACTGTGCAAGTTCCTGACAGAGCACTTGTCTTCAAAAGACCCAGCTCATGTTTGCCACCTGCTGGTGTATCTTCCATGGTAATGTCAAATGTTGTGCTCCATCCGCTTGCGTCAAGAGTAGCGTTTGCCCGAAAGTATTGAAATCCGCTTTTTTCCATGTCTGAAACTGGAAGGAACAGCACGCTTTCCACTTCCAGCTTTGGTAGCAAGACACCTGGCCGAGCAATGCGATGAGCAAGATGCAGGACAGGTTGGTTGCCCTCGTGTCGTGATAACCTTAAGTATCTGAGGCAGCCTCGCGCCTAGAGGAAGGTGCGAGGTGACCCACTTCCGACCTACTTATCCAGGCTGACAATATTCTGGCGCGTCAGTCTCTGTTCCTTAAAAGACCTCTCACGTCAGATATTAATTTAGAAAGAATTAAGCTGTTTTATTTATATAGATGCTATATATATATTATAGTTAGTTTATAATAGTTATAAGTTTAGTTTATATTGCACTTTTAAATTACTATCTATAAAACAAACTATAACTTTATTTAATTTATTTTATATCTATTATATTTTATTTTAATTTTTAAGTTTTATTTTTATATTTATCTTTAATTTATAATATACTTCTAATATAATAATAACTATTAATTTTAGCACTTTTTATAAGTTTACTTTTTACTGCAACTTTTCAGCTTAATATATTACTTTTTAAGTAGAAGTAAAAGCTAAAAACATCTAGAAATATATTAACTTAAATAATATTTCTAGCGCTTTATTTAATCTAAGTGAAGTTAAAAATATATTTTTACTTAATAACTAAATTTAAAAGAAAAATAAAAAGTAATATAAATGCTATAAAGTAGAGCAAAAAGCTTATAATAAAGTTATTACTTTATATGCTCTTACTATTTTAAATATATAGAAAGCACTTACTGAAAGTAATATAACTAAAGATAAAGATCTTAAAGAGGAGGAATTTAAGGAAGCTATTAATAACCTACTACTACTAGTATTAGTTACACCTATTTTTCTTACTAAGAGATCTATAGACATCTTTAAGCTCTATACTTTATATCTTACTATATATACTGTTTGCAAAGTAAAGCATATATATAAAAAATAAGTATATAAAGCTTTAAATAAATAGATTAAAGATATTATTTCAAAAGAGATCTTTATTTCTACTTAAGTAGAGCTTTTAGAGAAAAGAGACTACACTTTTTATACTTTAATCTATATTCTAAAGCAATACTACACTTTAAGCAACTTAAGCAACCTTACTATAATCTATAAAGAATATACTGCAGTCTTAAATTAAGCAGCTTCTGCTGTTAATCTTAATATTTAGATTAGAGACTTCTAAAGCATACTTTTTAAAGCTTTCTAGTATAAACTACTAGAAGTATAGAAAACCTTTATATTAAAAACCTTTTTTTAAGCAATTTAATACTATTTTGTTTTATTTTAAGCTAATCTAAAGCTTATTAATATTATTAAGTAAGAACACTTTAATGCTAAGATCTAAAGTATAAGTTAATATGTTAATATATTTAAAAACCTCTTCTATAAAGATATAATAAAAACCTAATTGAGAGGTTGCTCTAATAGAGTCTTTATAATGCTAGTAAGATGTTTTAATAATATAATCTCTAGTAACTTTGCTTTAGAAAAGCTTTTATAAAGCAAGTTAGCAGTATATTATATATATAGAAAGAGCTATAAATAGATTTTATTTATATATAATTGCCTTAAGTTTGCTCTTATAAGTAAAAGGTCTTATATAAGCTCTAAAGAAGCTATATAGGTTTATGCTAGAATTAATAAGCTAGAGTACTCTAAGCTTTATGCTGAGATAGCCTGCTAAAAATAGCTTACTGCAAAGAACTTTAGCTTCCTTAAGCTTAATAATAATAAGAATTAAAATAAAAAGAAACTGCTTAAGAATAACTTAAGCAGAATAAAGAGATTACTTAATATCTCTACTTTTAAGATAAACCTTTTAGCTAATATAATAGCTTATACTATTACTAAAGATATTATTACTATAATTATAATAGAGGAAGTAAAAGCTTTTGCATTAGAACTTAAACCTAATAAAGTCTATATAACTTACACTTAAAGCTTAGAAGTCCTTTCTAGCAGTATAGTATTAAATAACTATAGCACCTTCTACTTAGTGAATAATATCTCTCTCTTTAAGAAAGGCTTAGTTATTTATAAAGTGAAAGAGTAAGTTAAAGCAGATATAACTTTATACTTTATTATAGCAAAAAGCATAAAGATTCTTTGCAATATATTAAATAGAGCAAATAAGCTTTAAGACTTAATATTTTATAATATTACACTTATAAATAACTTCTATATTAATATTATCTTAGAACACTTACTGCAAAAGATAAATATCTAATACTTAAGTTATAATACTACTTTTTATATAAGAGATTATAAGGATAGTATAAAAGTGAAGAAGCTTTTGAAAAAAAGTAATATCACTTTTATAGAATACTAACTTTATCTCTCATATTTATATTTTAAATATATTTTTTCTAGTAATACTTTAATTATAAATCTACTTGCTCTTATAATAACTTATATAAAGCAATGCTCTTAAAAGCCTATATAAACTTATATTAATACTATAGAAATATAGCATCTTCGCTCTAGATATTTAGAACTTAGAGCGCTTAAGAAACTAGTTCTTAATGCTTAAGGGGTGAAGATCTAAGAAATATTATGCTTTAAATGCTAATATTATGCAACTATATATATAAAGCAAGTAATATTATAATATACCTCAAAATAAAAAGCAATATAACTTTTTTATAAAATCTTATAAGATCTATTTAATTACTTAATAAGTTTTAATATAAATAAATAGCTACTTATTATTAAAGATAAGTATATAGGTTAACTCTTTATATTCCTATATATAAATAAAACCTAACAGTTAGTTTTTATTACTATTTAAATATTTAAACACTAAGTATAGAGATAATATAGCCTTATATTATATAAAATTAAATAAAACAGTAAACATACTATAATTATAATAAACAGAATATTAGAATTCTAGATCTAAGCGTTAAATATAAAGATTAAAATCAAATAAGCACTTTTATATACTAAAGAGCTAAATAGAGGTATAGAGCAAGCAGATTAAAAACTGATTATAAAGGCTATTGCAATAATTAAAGCAGCAGGTCTTCTATTTATATTATAAGTTGAAGCAGTATAAGCTGCAGCATTCCTCTATAATATAAGCTCTTACTAATGCTACAGCTAGCTCTTGCTAATTTAAGTTGAAGAAAACTAGTTAAGAAACTATATTAAGCGCTGCAAACCTATTTATAAAGCAAACCTTTTAGTTAATTCTCACTTATAATAAGAAGAGGTCTATATATATAGCTGCAGAGCATACCTTCTTAAGAAAGAATATAAAATAAATAAGAATAGATATAACTTTAAAGTTATAATATAAAGGTATATTAGATATTTAGTAAGGTATATAGCAAACTTATATAACCTCTATAGAGTTTAAATACCCTCACTTTAAGAAGTTATTATTATGCGAAATATAACATTTAATAAGAAGATATTCTACTTAAAAAATAATATAAAGTTAGCAATCTAAAGCGAAGAAGCCTGCATAATTGCTAATAAGATATAAGAACTAGCATTTCTAGTACCTTTTAAGCTACAGCTCTTAAGAGTATAAGATAAAGCTGAGATTATATTAATAATAAATAATAAAGCATTATTACTATACCTTTCTTCATCAAAAGAACCTTAACTAATTAATAATAAGCAAAGGAAATAGCTGCTAACCTCTAAGTTAAATATAGATCCTGCTGATATATATAAGATAATAAATTCTATGCTATTATTAACTCTTATCTATAAAGATAAAGCAATAGAAGAAACTTAAGATGCTAGCAGAAATATAACTCTTACTAAAGATATAATCTTAAATAAAATCTATATTTAAACTAATACCTTTCCTCTATATAATTTAAATATAAAAGATAATAATATATAACTATTTTTATAAAGCAACTTTCTTATTTAGCTAATATAGCTATATTTAAAAACTAAAAAAGAGAGCACTATAGAAGAAGAGTTAGAGTAAGTATATAACTATATTAACTTAAGCTAACCTGAAATTATAAAGCTAAAGTAATCATTTTGCTTTAAAATATACTTTGTATTTCTATATATAGAATAAAACTAGTATACCTTCTTCAAAATATATATATTAAAACAGCAGAAAGCAATTAAAAAGGCAGACTAAAGTTACTACTTGCTTTATTGCTTTATTTTCACTTCTGTTCACTAAGTGAAGCTTAAATATATTTCTATAATATTAAACAGAAAAATCTATATTAACTAGCTTATTAAGTTACTTAAAACCTAGAGAGATATTTAATAAATGCTAAAACTGCTCTGCTTATGCTTTATTAAAGTGTATAATATTGAAATTAATAAACTTAAAGAAATAGAAGTCTGAAAAGTTATAGATAATATAAAGGCTAAAAATAAGCTAATACCTCTTAAGTAAGTGTTTATATATAAACTAAATCAATATAGATATTTTAACTGCTATAAAGCTAAAATCTATATTTAAGGCAACTTTTAAGAAAAGCATCTTTTAGAATAAATATATATTATAACCTTCACTTTAAAAACTTTTAAAGTTGTAATAGCTCTTACAGTATAATTTAACCTTAAAATTCACTAATTTAATATTATTAATATATTCTTAAATGCTATATATAGACTAAACAACCTTTTTATTACTTATTACTTACTAAACAGCTTTAAAAAAGATAGAAAGGTTATTAAACTTTAATATACTTTATATAGACTTTGCAATATACTTCTACTCTAATATAAAAAGTTCTTAAGCTCCCTTCTTTATCTTAAATTGCACTTAATAAGTAAAGATCTATATCTCTTTTAAACTTATAATAAGAAAGTTCTCATACTTTTCTATATTAATAATATCTTTATTTTATATTATAAAGACTATATAAAGAAAGCTAAAAAAGTTATAAAAAGGATTAAAGAGAAATATAAGCTAAAAGACTAGAGACTAGCTAAATAATACCTAGGAATTAAAATCACTTGCAATTAAATAATGCAAAGCATCTACCTTTTATATAATTAATATATTAAATAAATTGCAAAGAAGTTTAATTTTACTAACTCTAAAGTACTAACTACACTTCTTTTGCTCACTTCGCTTAAGAAGTTTAATAAAAAAGCAAACCTATAGTAAGTCTTCTTATATTAAAAGAAGATCAAATTAATCTTTTATACTGCAATTATAATATAACTAGATATTATATTTGCTTACACTTTATTATCACAATTTCTAATAAACCTATCTCTAAAGCACTATTAAGCTGCAAACTAAATAATCTAATACTTATACTATACTTAATACTTTGCAATTTGCTTCAGCATCTTAAAAGGTGATATAGCTTAGATATTACTAATTATAAGCAATATATCTTTTGCTGATAATAAAGAGATATAAAAGTTATCTTAAGGTTTTATAATATCTCTCTTCAGAAGCTTAATCTAATAGAAAGCTGTATATTAAAATATAGTAACTATATTAACAATAGAAGTAAAGCTTTTAAGCTTAAAGCATACTATAAAGAAGACTATAGCTTTTAAGCAGCTTTTTAGAGATTTTAAACTTAGCTTAAGAGATATATAGAAGATCTATTGCAATAATCAGCAAATAATATAACTTATAATAAGCAAAAAGGAGTGTATTTTAACTTACCTTCACTATATAGATATCTAAAATATATAGCTTCACTAAGAATATATTAAGCAATTATTTTAAGTTATATATCTTCTAACTAATAAGATACTAGCTAACAGTTTTATAAAAACCTTTTTCTATATAAAGTTTAAACAGTTTAAAGCACTTCTAAACCTTTAAGATATATTATAAGCAATAGCATAAAGCAAAAAAGAAAAATTAAACAGTAAATAAAGCCTGCAGGCTAAGTATTTTTAATTAAAAATAGCTTAATAGCTAGAAAGCATATAGCCCTCTTAAGAGCTTAAAACACTTACACTTTATAAGACATATAACAAAATAATACTACACTTTATTTCTATCTAAAGAAAGCAGTTGCATATTTATCTATTAGGATTTAATATATAAATAGCAATTCTTTAGAGAGATGCTTACTAATAAAGCTGTTAATAGCATAATAAACGCTAGCTGCTTAAAGGCTAGCAGTAATCACCTTAAAAGGCAGACTAGCATATAAATCACTAGAGACTAATATATCTCCTATAGCAACCTTAACTTCTAGAGTAATAGCTAGTATAAAAAAAGAAGCTATAAGATCAACAGCTACTTTGCTACCACTCTTACTTTTAACTTTAGCCTTCTTCTAAGCTTTATTATAAGCATCAAAAGCCTTATAAAGCATAGTTCTCTAATAAGCGAAAACCTATAATATATAAGTTAACAAACAGTTAGTAAAGCAAAAAGTTGCATAATAGAATATATATTATCTATAAAATTGTCTTATATATTGCTAAGGAATTAAAGCTTCAGTTTGAAAACAGAGGCTAGTATAAAGATATATATCTTTTTCTTCTCCTTATAAGAAGCATATTTACCCCTCTGCTTTAAACTAAATATATATATATTAAGCAATATACCTAAGATAGCATTATATAAGCATAGCAGGTATATAGTATTACTTAGCAGCAGCAGCTGCTCTTCCTCTTAACCTTCAGCCTTTAAAGCCTCTACTTCTACTCTAAAGTTAGTAAACAAAGCAATAGGTTAATAAGAAATAAAGATCTTAAATATATATTGCTTGCAGCCTTACTATAGCTTATAAGAAGACAAAGGAACAGAAGTAGTAAGCTTTAAACTATACCCCTTTTCAGCTCTTTTGCCTTCTGCAGGCTAGTTGCTCTTAATAAGCTTATTAGTCTTCAGCTTTATAAAACAACCTAAGTTAGTAACTAAGTTACAGAAGTGATAAAGTGAAGACTTTGCAACACTTTGCAATAAGAAGAAGATTTAGAAGTGATGAAAACAGATAATAAGGCAACTTACTCTTAGGCTTAAGGCTTTTAAGCTTTAAGGCAGGCGCTAGAAGAGTGCTGCTACCTTTTTCCTCTTGCCTTTTTCTCTTTTTATACTTCTTGCTAGCGAAGGCAGCTTTTGCTTTAGCTATATCAGCTGCATGCTCAGCTTTAGTCTTCTTAAGAAGTATCTAAATAATGCAGTTAGTATTAAAAATAAAATTATAAATAAATAAAAGATATTATAATTGCAGTATAAATATATATATATATATAGAAGTGAAGTAGGCAATATATATAGTTATAGTGATAATAATGAAAAAGGAAAATTAAAAAGTAGAAATAGTATATAAGATATTATTATTACTGCTATACTACTGCTTTAACAGCTGCTTTAGCTGTTTATTTTAAGCTAATAAAAAGCCTTTATTTCTATTAAGCAAAAAAGCAGTATTAATTACTGCCTTAACACCTATAATATTAACTATAATAGAAAGCATATAAAAAGAAGAACTTACTTCTTTTATATAATTTAATAATAAAGCTATAAAGTTATTTCTTTTATTAGTTTCTTTTATTAATTACCTCTTTTTGCATTTATTTATAGATCTAAAGTATATATATAAAAATATAAGATAATAATTATATAAGATCAGAGTTTATAAGCTCTTTTAAGCCTAAAGAGATATATTATAATAACCTTAAATATCTGAAGCAGCCTCACACCTAGAGAAAGGTGCAAAGTGACCCACTTCCAACCCACTTATCCAGGCTGACAATATTCCAGCATATCAGTCTCTGTTCCTTAAAAGACCCCTTGCGTTAGATACTGATTTAGAAAGAATCAAGCCGTTTTATTCACACAGATGCCATACGTACGTTATAGTTAGTTTACAACACCTCGCTAGCTAACTCTTTGCGTAGAGCTACAATCAAAGACAAATCTCAAGTCATGCCGGTTCCTGTGACGCATGACTCTGTTTGTTGATACAGCAAGTCGGAATCCACAGGATATCCACCATTGTTTGAGTTGTCAAGAATGGATGTTATACCGGTAGAAGGTGTCTTGAGAAGAATGTTGAAACTGCTGATTCCAGTGCTGGCGTTGATTGATCTGGAAAATTCGAACCAGGTGAATGTGTTGCCCCAGAATCCATAAGACTGGCCACCTCTGCTGCGGGCGCGACTGGCCACAATCACATCCGCGCCTCGGGAGCCTTGGCGATCTAGGTAATCCAACGCTACTTCCAGATCATCACCGTTGATACCCGTTTCCGCATTATTGCGCACTCTAATACGCCCTTCAAACAGCAAGCTGCCGTCCGATTGAAGCCGAAGAGGATCCACATAGGGTTTGATGTCGACGATCTCTAGTGGCTCTGTCAACGTTACTGACGCGGGAACGGTATCGATCATGCGCTCGAAAATTCCGGTGCATTTCGACTTGAATGTGACAGGATCCGAGAGAGCAGACATAGTAGCGTTACCATCGGAACCAAAGATGCGCTTGTCCGAGTTCATTGTGTCGTTCGCCCCGACCACCAGGGGATTGGCTGTCTCGTTTTCAAGATATTCAGTCACAACTGCGTTGTCGAAGCTGGTCGGAGAAGTATCAAAATGAGCGATGTTCTCTTCGGAAGGCTCGCCGGCTACCATATCTGGGAAGTCGACACTGTGTATGTTGCCCAAGCTGTGACCGCATGCTACCATCGTAATCATGTCCTCTATATGCGTCTCGTTAGTGTGCACAGCAACATGAGGCTGTCCAGGCTGCTGTGGTCTCACCATCGTTGAAGCCCGCTTTCTTGAACGTTTGGCGGGTACTTTCAAGGTCATCTTCCGGCTTGGGAACCCCGGGAGGTCCTGCTTCAGTTGCGTCGATACGACCGGCTCGGAAGGGAATCCTCGGCCCGTCGCACGCTGCAGCTGCAGCCACGACGCTGAGAGCTAGAAGATCAGAGACTGAGGATCTAGGCGTGAGAAAATCCCACATTGCTGCAAACGTGTTGTTGAAGGCAGAGCCGGTGTTCTCAGGCCGCTCAAGCTCGAACATGAGGGATGCATCGAGCCCACCAGTGCCAGTTGCCACGTCGAACGTAGACATGTCATGGAATGCAGTACGTATCCACTCGGCCGAATTCTGGACCCCAGGCATACCTGAGCCATGGCTGCAAGGCGTAACCACTGTGATTTCTATTTGTCAGACCCCAAGATGAAACGGAATAGACGTTAAGGAAGTCGAAGATGAACACAAACAATCAGAGAAGCCAAATCGGATGTAGCCCGAGTGCATGGCTAAAATGTCCTCCAAATGGTCGTATTTGGAAGGCCAAACATATGACTCCGATGCTGAAGCCAAGAGGCCCACCACTAGAAGAGATAATCTCGACATGTCGAGGTCTTGTCTAATTGAAAGCTTGAACAACTTTCTGGAGCAAAGCAAAGCCGTGCTCCAAACTTTTAAACTGTACCCAGCCCGTCAGCATCGCCAAGGTCGCCAATGCAACCTGCCCTCTTCGTCATCGAAGACAGCCTGCGGGATACAGTACAATCACACGAGGGTCCACCGAATACGAGAGCCTGGAAGTCACCTTCTAGATTATGCTTAATTTGTTGCCGAAATTTGCAGGTCCACCCGTTGGACCGACCCTTCCCGACCAATAGAGACCATTGCTTTACTACGATGCCCCCTTCGTATCTGGAGTGCAGCGCAGATACGAAATTGCCGGATACGAAAGAAGACAGACACGGCCTGACGAGAAATGCATATTTGATCCCTTATCATCTGAGCCCATCATTTCGATATAGCGACATCAAAAGAAGGCCAAAGCGTTTGGTGGGCTGGCAACCGCTCCAGGAACCTAGTGGGGACAGTTAGATGAACAATCATTCAGACCCTCGGGAACGGACGGAGAAGACCTTACATTCATTGGTGAGCTCGACAGAAAGAATACATATCCATGGAGTAACGAGCAGAGGCGGGAGAGATGTTCCAAGTAGAACAACTCTCCTATCGGCATGCCCCATCCGGCAAGCAGCCACTCGTGCAGATGCCACTCCATGTCCTTGCATGGCCAGACTTCAAGAGATCGTGTATCTCCACAGATGGCCGCGATTTGGTTGTTCCAAAGGAACTTGAGGAGTTCAACGGATGGCTTGACGCCTATGTTGTCAGGTTTCCTTGTTTTGTACAGCTCATCCAGTTCTCGTCGCCTGTGGAGTGTCATCGACTCATACTGAGCGAGGTACCCAAAACGAAGGACGATAATATCTCCTGGTCGAAAAACGTCTTTTGCGAGACCCTGGGCGGTCATTGCCTCCATTAGTTCGCTGAAAGGAACTTCATGGGACGAAAAAGCATCGACGACAAGTCCTTGCTCCTGCGCCCAGGCGTACCAGTCAATGAAGACAGCTCGGCCGGCAATGCCCTTCTGGGAAACGTCTAACCCAAAGTCAATGTCAGTTAACGGCTGCGGCAAGTAATAGCAAACTCACGTTGTATACCGTTTGGCACGGGAGAGCCCGCAAAGTCAGCGGCGGTGCGTCCCATGTAGTAAAGCTAGATTGAACGCGTTAATTACCAATCGATCTGATGTATCAAGGGCACCTGCGAAGATGTGCGAAACTGACCCCTTCTTCTTGGTATGCGTAATGTCTAAAGCCGTCCCATTGGGAACTACATTGGGAGTTGAAGCTCCACTGAAATATGCCATCAGCTCGACTCACTGCTCAAATACTCGAATTCAGGAAAAGTGTTCGATACATACTTCATCATCGTGAGCGTGCTTGAGGGGTGCCTTATTAATGCTGTATAACTCTAGAGGCTTCCGGGAAAACTTGGGGTACGAGGCGCCCGTCATAGACCAGCTTCAAACCCACTCAAATCAGCAAGCAACCGATGACGTTGATCCAAATCTGTAACGTACTTCAAAGAAATCCTTTGGCCGGTAACGATGTTTTCTTTGGCTGCAGTCGCAACAATGCCGTCTGTGAGCAGATTGAGAGTGCCTAGCTGATCATCGGGGCCCCAAAGACCCCACGCATTGCCGCGTGGTCCCTTCTTATCAAGAGGAAGATCTTCAAACGCTGTAAAATTGCCTGTCGTCATTTTGAAGCTGGTTGTTGAAAATTGCCCCAAAGACACCGAAAGGTGAAGAATTGCGCGAAGCACGTTGAGACGTGTAGCACTCGGTGTTCTGGAAGAGCTCTGCAGGGGCTAAGAACAATATCTCTCGCCCAACTTAACACAACACAGCGGAAAGCCCCCGGCATCTACATATAGAAGAATCCTCAGCCTCCTTCGTTATTAGCGTGCGTTTCTCTGCCACCGTTGACCCAAGCGGATCAGTTGACAGTAGAAAGTTCAATGTTGCTTGGGTGGGGGGGGGGGGGGGGGGGGGGGATCTGGACTCGTTCTGAAGCTTTCTAGCGTGACATCGGAGTCGTCCCGCCGTCGGAAAGGCTCCGGTGAAATTCCAGCCGACACCGGCATGGTATCTCCCGGGCATAGCTAAGTTGAGTCTAGTCTTCTGGCTGGATGTTTCGATCCACAGACGAAGGAAAAATCGGCCTTTTCCACCGCTTGTCTAACGCAGAATGCGGGGACGATCGAAGGGGAAAGAGTGCATGTTCTTGGTAACTGAGCGCGGACAATACGATTTGTGGAGACCCCACAAGTTCAGGGTCAGCATGTTCGAAGTCGAGCAGCAGCACGGATCCTGCCCGACTCACCAACTCGTAATACAGGATATCCAATGTTACAAATGCAATACGTCCCCCCGAAATCAAACTGATCAAAAAACTGATCAAATTCAAATTCCTTATGTGAATGACGCCTTTTGATCTTTCTCAATCGGAAATATGGACACCAAACACCTAGAGGCAGCTTCTAGATCTGAAGCGTATGCAAGTCTACCGCCAGAGGATAGGGAGCTTATGAGAATCTATGAAGGAAAGAAAGGCAGAAAGATTGTCAAAAAGGTCAGCTAAGCTGGACCCACGATTCGCCGGTTGCCACATCAAGTGCGTAAAGACTTTTGACTAGTTCGTGTTACTAAGGTCCGTACTGCTTAGATTGACTATCGCTTGATTCCAATCATGGGTATTCTATACCTTCTTTCTCATATTGACCGAGGCAACATTGGCAATGCGAAGATTGAAGGCATGGACGTCGACCTGGGGTTGACAGGAAACCAATACAATATCGCGAGCACCATTTTCTTTGTTCCATACATCGTCTTCGGTGGGTTGCATGCATTCGTAACTTACGACCACAGCGGGTATACGATCTAATTTCCTTGAATAGAAATTCCTTCGAATAACATTCTCAAAAGAGTCCGTCCTAGCATGTGGCTATCAGCCCTCGTTGTTTCATGGGGGACGGTAATGACTCTCATGGGAGTCGTGAAAGACTTTCAGGGCATGGTGATTTGCAGAATCTTTCTCGGTCTTTGCGAGGTGGGTTTCTTTCTTTCTATATGCTATCTCACGGTGAGACAGTGCTGATATAAGTACATGGCGAATAGGCAGGTTTCTTCCCTGGCGCTGTATATATTGTGAGCACGTGGTATCCTCGACACGAGCTTCAACAGCGTCTCGCCATCTTCTACACTGCATCTGCATTCTCGGGTGCATTGAGCGGACTTCTCGCCTTTGCAATAGCCGGAATGAATGGTGTTCGCGGCATTGAGGGCTGGAGGTGGATATTCCTCCTTGAAGGTGCAGTGACCATTGCTGCAGGTGCCGCAATGCCGTTCCTTATTCTCGACACCCCAGAGAAGGCAAAATGGCTTACCGAGGACGATAAAAGGTTCATCGATTTACGTCTTCGTCTGTCTGGCGTTCGGTCTGGTACCCAGGAAGGTGACAAGCTCTCATGGAGACTACTTTTGGACACTCTCATCGACTGGAAGATAGGACTTGGCATCCTTCTTGCCTGGGCTAACTCTGTGCCAAACGCCGCTTTCAAATTTACAATGCCTCAGATTATCAAGCAACTTGGCTTTTCCACAGCAAAAGCACAGTTGTTGACGATTCCTCCGTATTTCTGCGGTGGCATATCGGCATGGCTCACAGGCAGATTTTCAGACCGATTCTCTTGGCGGATGCCTTTCATCGTTGGACCGATGACCGTTTTAGCAGTAGCACTTGGAATATTGTTTCACTTCTCTTCGGATGTAGCCAACAATGTCCCAGCGATGTATGTCAGTGTTATATTGGCACAAATCGGCATATATCCGCTTCTCCCTGGCATCACTGCTTGGATAGGAAACAATCTCGCTTTCTCGTGGAAACGATCAATCGGCATAGCTTGGTTGCTTGCCGCTGGCAATTTAGGCAGTAAGTGGATGTCCGCAAGCTCTCGCTGGATCCATTCTGCATGTGCTAATAGGTATCAGGCATCATTGGAACCAATGTCTTCCTGGACAAGGAAGGTCCCCAGTATCCCACAGGATATGGCACTTCGCTCGGTATCATCTGTCTGGGACTTGTTTCAGCTGTTCTCTTAGAATTTCTACTTTGGAGGTTGAACAACAAGAAGTCCAAGTTGTCTCAGCACGACGTCAGAGAGAGATACTCTCAAGAGCAGCTAGATGGAATGGGGGAAGAGAGCCCTTTGTATCAATACACATTATAAATAATCAAGACTTGATATCTTTCAGAAAGTGTATCGCTGCATTTAGACTCATCTACGAGCTTTCACGTTAGACGCTAATATGTACATCCATGGATGGTTGGTTGAATTTAGACAAACAGCAAGTTGACCACATGCGTATTCAGGAAACATCGTGAGTTAGAGTTTCTTCGAATGTAGTCAATTTTGTAGAAGAGTTCCGACAGCAACTTGATTTCTGGGCGGATCCCCCGAGAAAGAAATAGCGGTGGATGAAGTTTCATTCTCGTAGGAGAGTAACACGTTATTCTACCCTAGAATAAAATCTTGAAATGCCATGTCCTATCCGTGATTTCAGCTCAGATAAGATATACTGGCATAGACATTTAGATGCACGAACGAATCCCAGATGCTAGCCCCTGGAGCCGGATAAGGAGAGGGATGAGATAGTCAAGAAGAGCAGGTTATTATCAGGGGACACATGTAGGTTTGTAATGAAATTTCAATGCGATTAGATTGATGTCAAAAATTATTTCACTGCGCAGGAAATTTTCAAGTTGCAAACCTCCATCCATTAGATTCACCGGAGACCCTTTCTTGCTCGTCCAACTCTTTGTTCTTCTTCCGACAGTAACACTTGGTCACGAGGACAAAAACAACACTCAAACCACAGCCGACAATGATTGCACCGCCTCCAGTCTGATAATATGGCTCCTGGTTTCTAAGGAAGAAGTACGGTGTAAACCAATGAGATACAGACGAGACACAGTTGGCAATAGCAATCAGAGCGGCCTTCTTGGTTCGTGGTCGTGGTACAACGGTTGTTTCCCAAGATATTTGAAGCTGTTGTAGTCAGTAACAGATTCTTAAGTATGTTAGGAACAATCCTCGACACTTACATTAAGACCGACAAACGGACCTGTGACTAACAAAATCATGCAGAAATATCTAGCCCCAACATTCAACGTTGTGATCATTACGACACAGGCAACCAGTGTCAACAGAATTGGCACTATGATGTGGTAGCCATGCTCAAGCATTCTCCCAGATGACCAGGAAACTGCCAGAGTTACAAGAAAGGCGATAATCGGAGGAGGCGCTTGAATGAGATACGTGGTCGTGTCCCCAAATTCAAGAGTGGCGAGAATCTGAAGAATATGTAAGCAAACGTGCACACCAATGTTGTAATAAATATAGATATGACCGACCGATGGGAAGAAGTCTTTGTAAGACTGCGCAATAATAAGAAAGAAGTGAATAGCAGAGAAGAAATACGTGAATGGGTCTTTAAGGGCCATCCACACCCCTCCCCAGTAATCGCCCTCGTCATCTTCAGCTCGACCGCCAGCCGACACAGTTTGCCTGTACTGAGCCATTTGTGACTCCTCGGCAGTGAGGAAATAGGTGCCAGTCGACTCGGGAAAGTTGGGGATAAACCAGAAGCTGGCTAGACCAATCGTGATACTGACAATACCTGTACCGATGTCAGGAAGAAGAACATCACCGTATATACCCAGAAACTGACCTTCAAGTAGCAAAAACCACTGCCATGCTGACATTCCAGCTACGTCGTCCATATTTTGAAGGATTCCGGCAGCAAGAAGGCCCGAAATAGCCTGCGAAATGGTGTTTCCAGCGTGCCAAATTCCCATGCGGAGGGGTGACTCATGCTTCGTGTACCATGACGACGTCATTAGAGAAACCGCTGGCACGAACGGGCCCTCTGTTACGCCTACAACAAAGCGGCACAAGAGGAATCCCCAGCCGGCAGTGACAGCAGGCATACATATGGTGGTGACAGACCATCCGAGCATACAGCATGGAAGTAAAATTCGCGGCTTGCCCTTCGCGATGATGACGTTTGCAGGAACCTGCGAGATGATATATCCGACGTAAAAAAGCGAAATGCCGGCGGACCACATGGTGTCCGACATGTGTAGATCATCCTGCATGCCGGCTAGTCGCGCATTCGATACGTTGATCCGGTCCAAGTAACTCAACATAGTTAGCAATGACTACTCTGCCGACAGAATATCCTTGAGATGGAGCAGAGGGGCCCGAAACTCACTTCATCATGAGCATGGCACAAACCATGGGTAGAAATTTCCAATCAAGACGTTTGCGGACAGCTCTGTCGAGTGCTTTGAGCTCTTCAGGGGTCTTGTTCCTGATGAGGTCGTAGCGCTCCAGTAGAGGGTCGCGGGCTGGGGCGTTTTCTTCCCATTCGATCCCAATCTTGACGTCGACTGAGCCGCGTTTCGGGTTACGAGGAAGCGTCATATTTGCCGAGGGATGTCTTCGAGTTGAAATTTAGATGAATAGGGCATAGGAAGTAGGAAATATTTGGTAAAGGAATCCTTCGAGACGGTCGACACCCTTTTGTACTTTAGGTTGTCATGACTGAGACTTTGAACGACCTAACCACGAGGTGATCACGAGGTCAACTCGGAAAAGCCTGATAGCAAACTTGCAGCTACAAAGCTCCAGTTTCCCCGCATTGAGGCCCCCTTTCCCCGCGGATCCAACGACCATGTGTTTGTTGCGGGTTGTCTGGGGTTAGCTCCTGCAACTATCGGAAGGCCTCCGAA
This sequence comes from Colletotrichum horii, assembly GCA_027406005.1. Taxonomy (NCBI): domain Eukaryota; kingdom Fungi; phylum Ascomycota; class Sordariomycetes; order Glomerellales; family Glomerellaceae; genus Colletotrichum; species Colletotrichum horii. The sequence continues at coordinate 20,061 of JANVYB010000001.1, read as the reverse complement.
AGCCAGAATACTCTGCTCGGACTTGGTCCGCATTGGCAACCAATACCGTAAGTGGGTTAGCGCTTGAGGTCAATGTTACGCCAAGACTGCCAATGGGTAACTACTCAATTCAATGGTCGAAATTTGACCCCATGGCCTGATCTTCGCTCACCAACATCTGTATTGATACGCGCCAAGGCTGCCTTTGGAATCTGGTGTCCGCAATATGACACTGCCGCTCAAAATCGTTATCTCGGTCTAGGAGGAAGAGGCATCACTACAGCTCTCTATATGCTTGACACTGGCCAAAGAAAACCACTCCGGTTGAAGTTTAGCTAAAGAGTCTGCGCGTCCATCAATTATCCTCGTGCCATGACGGGAAATCAAAAGGTTCGGACTTCGGCTTTTCACTGGGAGAGAAAACAACTCTTTGGGTTTAGGGGAGCGAGGGAAAGTATAGTATGGGAATTTGGTATATGTTGGATAGATTTTCCGTTCGTGCGTCTTAATAGATTGGCATTGTTCATTGAGCACGGCAATGAAGGGTTGACTGACGAACGAAGCTTGAGCAACCCAGCCTTTTGCCCAACTCACCCTGCTTTCAGCTGACCGATATCTATTGGCAACGTTGGCGAAATAGACTCCTATATACGGCCGGGGGATGGAACAAGCTGAGGAGGCATCGATACAGGGCGCTTGCCCTGTCTAAGTAAATGTACATCGGATGAGTTGTTGAGATCGACGTGGAATAACACGCGGGAAGTTCTCCCAAGACTTGATCTTCAGACATATTAGCAAATGAACCATTGACAAGGGATTGAAGAGAGCAATAGCTGTCTCACACTGGGTATTGTGTGGTCACTGTCCATCATACGCGTCGAAAGACTTAGCAGGACCCGCTGAAAAGGCGCAAGTGCAGGGAATCTGGATGCCGCAATCGTTACAAGCGTCGAGGACTTGTTGATTATTTCTGTCACTTCGGCGAGTCGACGCCCTGCAGAACTCTCCCGGTTCGTACGCCAGTTGAGACATGCGAAAGTGACGGCAGCTTGAAAGACATCGTATGCATCAATGAAACTGCAAATAAAAATCCCCTGGGTAAATAGATCGTAGCACCTATTGACGAATTGCCGAGATGTATTGATGGTGTCCATATCAAGGTCTTGAGTGCTGCCAAGCAATGGACCGATATTCTCATGTGCTGGAGGCATTGACGAGGTGAGATGGACCAAAGCTCGACAAGACAGTTGGTTAAAAAGGTCCGAAAGCTGCTGAGACGCCGAATGACGATCCCCGCAGGGAGGCAGGTCTCTCCAATGAATAATGTTGCTACAATTAAGCAGAACATCATCCGTTCTTCCTGCTCGGATACTCGATATTAATTGTGAATAGAGTATGAGGTAACGACTGATAGGCAACATTTTGGACGATATATCCGCCATTCCAGGCGCATTGCTATCTTCGTTCGGGAGCTTTATTGTTTTATTGTTTTTGTCAACTTCAGAACGTTTGGCATTGTGTTTTGCTTTTCAAGTTGCTCAACTCACCCGTACTGAGATGTCGTCATCTTGAATGCCAACAGGGCGGTCCATCACAAGACTGATCATCCTAGAGCTGGGTTGAGCCCCACGATATCAAGCGGATCGCAAATAAAATATCATACCGGTCAAAGTAGTAAACAGTCCAGAATAGCCATCGCCGTCTGTTGGCTTCCAGTATCGTCAGGTTGGAATGGGCATCTGGCTCTCGGTGAAGGCCAAGGGAGATGCACGTCTTCACGGCCAGGCCCAGAAGATGCCAGGCAGAACCACCAGAGGAGTTGAACAAAGAGTAGAGAAGAAGCATTACCATGCAGTGTATGTGTTCGAGGGCCATTTCCGTACGCAGGATGGAAGGCAACTCCTTGACTGCCGTAGAATGAAGGCCTGCACTAAGCAACGAGAGATGAGTCGAAGTTGGAGAGATCAGGATTCCAATGGCACAAGCCATGTGAACGTTGAAATTGTACAATGATCGGGAGTTCTGTGCAGGTTGAGATTGCGTTCTGCCTGCCATAATACCCTCACATTGCCGGAGAAATATGTCCTCGTCGATATAGGGCAACAGGACGGACCACTCGAGAAACTTCCCAACATGTTCAAGCGTTGAGACCTGACTCGCGGAAGCGAGATTGTTACTGATACCAGGAGTTTGGGGTGCTGGAATAGCTGTGGATGGGTCGCGCCCATCGATAGCCAGCGCCCCTGAGATCACTTCGGCCAAGGAGAACTTTCTGGGTAGATCATCCGAATTATCTCGAGGTTCGGCCATAGCGCTGCGGGATAAGAAGCCGATTGCTCCCATAGTGGCCCTCACAGATAAATCGTCGTCCTCATGGCCATTGCTGCGGACAAGATGGATTGCCTGACTTGAGACGACCGATGTAGCATCCCGAGATATTGCACCATTGTCACGATCAGGAGACTGGTCTAGAGCTGAATCAGCTCGGCAACTGTACGTGCGTGATCGCTTTCTAGAAAGAGATTCTTCAAGATCAGCAACCCGCCTCTTCAATGACGCTACATAACTGAAGGCTGTGAGCAGACTGTTAATATACAGGGCAGCAGAGTGTGATACCCAATAACAGAAGTATGCGAGAGCTCAGATATGGTGTTAAAATCTTGGTTTCGTGGGATACATTCCACCCCTAGCACGCTGCACGAGCTGCATGCCGGCAGACGGCGATCGCACTGAGAACCGTCAGCTGATGCTGGCATTGAAGTGTGAAATAAAGACACTGGGATCATATACCTTTTGCTTCCTCTTCCAGCATCTTTCGCACGCTTGCGGTCGAGTTTGGGCGGTCGTCGGAGGCGGCTCCAAGGATTCCCTCGAGTTCGAAGCTTCCCGTACACCTGCAGATGAAGCCGAACTCATGGCCCAGCCGTCTGTCTTCTAATACCGGGTATTGATACAGACAAGGGAGATGCCGAACAATGTTGGATGGTTTAAGCAGTGCAGGTGATCCGTCCACTGAACATCGGCCGTGGCAGCATCGACTATGATGGGGAATTTATCAGGCCCAGGACCTCGCACCTCCGACTGTTTGCCGATATCCCTTTTCCCCACGTGACAGGGATTGCCTTATTACGTAGTTACAATACTCGCGGGGATTGACGCCAAGCCTCCACGGGGAAGCTGAAAAGGATCTGATTGGCCACACCCACATCCTATAAGTTACCCAGGCGTGCAAGTCCGCGCAGACCGACATAGAGTCGGAGTCACAAGAGGGAACAAACAAGATAATACGATCTAGTCCCAGAAAAAAATCGTCTATGAAATTGAGATATTGAGGTTCTTATGCCAGCGGTTCAAGTTCCTGAATGATGAGTGAGACGTCTACCGCTAGAACCGCTTTCATGCCATACAGCATGGCACCCTGCAACGCCAGTGGCCTGTGCCAAAGAACAACATCGAATAGATGCTTACTGACAAACTTATGACTTGCCATTCGCAGCTGAAGTTGCCCTAGCGCTCAGACTAGCCATCTCAGCAGCTCTCTTCGTGGCGCCGGCGATGAGCAATGGGCCATCCGTCGCAGCCATTACCCAGCGGGCTCCCATTTGGCAGAACTTCTCGACCAGATCCATTCGTGAGTGAAGACCTCCAACTCCAACCCATTTTCCGTGCTTGTTACAGGCCGCAATTGTTTGCTTATAGGCCTCTGTGAGTCCAGGGTTTTCGTAGTCGCCCGGAATACCCATCTCAGCCGTCAGATCGTTGGTACCAATGAGCAGAGAGTCTACGCCTTCTAACCCTGCGATCTCATCAACCAACTCTAGTGCTTCGAGAGTCTCAATCATTGGAATGACCAAAGTGGCGTCGTTTGTGACCGGGTTGGAGACCTTGGCCGGAATCGTGCGGAATTGGTAATGAGGAAGCCCGTTGGTTGACGATCGCGTGCCGATGGGCTGGAACTTGGCAGCGGCAACGACGTCACGTGCATCCTGTACACTGCGAATGTGCGGCACAATGACACCAAGTGCGCCACCATCCAAAATTCTAGAGACGAAGAAAGGATCTTTGCTCGGAGCGCGTACGATGGGCGAGATCAGCGCTGTATACCAATCAATCAAGCCAAGCCTGAGGGTCTGGCTTGATTAATTAACTGATTTTTCATGCGAAGCTTGATTGAATTGACTGGCTTAGCTTAAGATTGACTAAATTACCTATTTAGGAAGTCAGTAAAGCTCTCATAATATCTTAATGCGTCAGAAATATACCTATCTAATATTCTAAAGTTATCTTGCCTTCTATTAACCTTTCTGCTTAAAGTAATAGCTTTTAATAGTAACACTACTGCTTTAAGCTTAGTTCTAGAGGTATTATATCTCCTCAAGCAGTAATAGCTTTATTAATAGCCTCTATAACGTCAGCATCAGTTTAGTAAAGCTGAATATCTTTTTGCAGTTAGTTACTATTACTAAGATAGCAAAGATATTAAAAGCAAACTTATTAAGTGTTAAAAAGGTCTGCTGATATAAAATCTACTACTAAATAGAATTATTAATAAGCTAAGCAACTGTGAAGTTAAAATACTTCTCTAACTTATTAATTTTATTAATAATAGTATTATAAAAGCTGCTATTTAACTATTAACTATAATTAAAGTTTTTAGACTTTAGAAGTATTGCAATTAATATAAACAACCTTTATAGAAGCTTTAGATAGGTTAGTTTGTTAGTATAAGTAGCTATCTCAGCATACTATTGCTTTTAGTATTCTTAAAGACCTTTTTTAGCAATATAAAGCTACTTATAAGTTTTTTAAGTATTCTAACGCTTTTTAAGCTATTATAAACCTCTACTAAAGTATAATATTATAACAGCAGTATAGAGAGAAAAGTTTTTAAGCTTTTTATAATAATTATTAAATACTTACTAGCTATTAATAATTAATAGATATATAAATATATAAGAAGTAAAGTTAGTAGTTTAAGAGAAGTATAGCAATATAGCAATATATTTAAACTATAAATAAATAGAAATACTATTAATAAATAAAATCTATAAGATTAATATTCAGCTAGATTGTTATAATACTCTTATCAGTTAAAATTGCTGCAATAAGAAACTTTAGAATACTTATATAGCTGTAAAGTTAATCTCTTCTATAATAGAAATATTATAAAGCTTATACTAATCTTTAAGTTAATCTAAGAGATACTTAAGGCTTACTAAGATCTCTTAGAGTTAATTATACTTATCACTTTTGCCTCAGCCTTTATATCGCTTAGTCTGTAAGTAGAAAGGCTTTAAGATCTTATTTAACTTAGCAAGGATTTATTAATCTTTATTAGTTAGAATATCTTTATTAAAAATATAATTACTTTTATTATTAAAGCCTAAAGAGTAGCATATATAGCTAGTGATCTAGCTGCATTTAAGTAAAGTGTAGCAGATTATATTATATATTAAGTTTTATTAAATAGTATTACTTAATATTAAATTCAGCTTTTATAATAACTTCTCTTATAAAGTAAAAGTATGCTTATTATTATCAGCCTTATTACTAATAGATAAAAAGGCCTCTAAGCGTTATAGTAATAATCTGATATACTTAATAATATTCTAAAGCTTGCTGATAGGTCTTTTAGACCTCTAATAGGCTAGATCTTCTTAGATCTTATTAGTATTAATAAGACAGTCAGACTTTTACTTAAATGCCTCCTTATTAACCTTATAAATAATAGCATAACTAATAAAGTTAAAGATATAGCTATAACATTAAATTTGATAATACTAGGGGTTAGTTTCTATATATAAATATAAAATAGATAGATATAAAGCCTTAATATAAGTGCTGTTAGCACTAGCATTATTAGAGACTATAATACTAATCTTATTAAGTAAGTACTACTTTTTTATAACTATATATATTATAATAGCAATATTCTTATTAAAGTAAGTATTAAGCTAGCAGTAAAAACCTAAGAAGTATTATATCTGCTTGCTTAACTTATTAATAAAGTGGCTGAAGATAGTAATAATTGCATATTAGTTAAGTGAGGTCTATAAGTTGAAAGATATATAAACTTTTATAAGTGCTATCTGCATTTCTGCTTTAATCTATACCTTCTTAGATATATAAAGTTATTAAAGTTAATCTCTCTAGCTGGTTTTTAACTAATATATCTAAGCATTAATATTAAAGTTAAAAAGGCTAAATATATACTATATATACTAATTACTAAATATTATAAGAGGGTTGCTTATATTAATAAAAAAGCTAATAATAAGTTCTTCAATCTAAATAGTCTTTTGCTTAGATATAGTGATAAAGATAAGTTAGAGGTGCTTAAATAGAAGCTTAAAGTTATTAGAGTTATTAAGAGATAAATAGCTAGCTTTAGAGCAATCTTAAAAGATAGTATAATTGTTCTTAAGGTGTCTAGCAGCAATAGAAGTAGAAACAGCATTAAATAGTTAATTAAGAGTTTCTGCTTTATTGCAATATTAGCAAACTTAATAGGTATTTCTTTTTATATTATTAGGTAGAATTTTATAAATAAATAACTTCTTATTAATAATCTAAAAGGTATAGCTTTAATTGCCCTTCTTTAAGATAGTATTAATATTAACAAACTGCTAACCTTTCTATATAGCATAAAATAAAGCTTTAAAAGTGTTATATATAGCTAAGTTAATAGTTAATATATTACTAATAATAATAAATAATATATAAATCTAAGTAGCAATCTTATAAAGAGATAACACCTTACGCCTAATAAAATAATTAATATATTAAGTATAGGTTAGCAGAAGCATTATAGCAATTAGCAAGAGGTTAAAAAAGATATTAAAAGGTGTATATAGATAGGTTTTTAAAGCATAAAGATATAATAGCAGCAGCAGCAATAGCAGCAGCAGCGCTAATAGTAATATTAAAAAAAGGTTATTTTTAAAGGCTAGCATAGAAGTTAAAAATAGGCTTTTTTCAACCTTTAGCAAGAGGTCTAAAAATATATTAATCTAATAATATAGCAAAAAATATATTTTTAGCACTTTTAGCATTTCTTAATAATATTAACCTTACTGCTAAAAAGTATTACACTCTATTTTAATATCTATCAGCTTAAAGATATTACTAAACTAATATCTATAACTACTTACCTTTTTTTTTTTTAGAAATATATTATAATAAAACCTAATAAGCTAGCAATAAGTTTGCTATATAGATAATTATAGAGATATTAATTTAAAACCAGCTTAAATTATCTATTTTAAATATAAAAGTTTAAAAAGTTGCAACTTTAAGCAATTAAAATAAAGCTAAATGCTAAAATGCTTAGGTAGGCTTTTTTTTATTTTTTTTGAAAAATCTTTCAAAAATTCTGATTAGTCTAAAGGCTAGATTTACTTTATTCTAGGCAACATCAGCTTGATCAAGCCAACCAAGCTTTTGGCATCTTAGGCTTGATTGATTGACTGCCTGAATAGCCTCTGTTTGATTAGTTGATTGATTGATTGATTGATTCGGCTTGAACGGGATGCTGCGCTGGGCGAGATGCCAGCATACAGCGCGGCGATGCACAACTGGGAGGTCGTCTCGAGGTCGAATGAGGAATGTTCCATGTTGATGAGAATTCAATCAAATCCTGCGGTCTTGGCCATTATAGGAAGCTCTACCGACTTGACCAGTTTGACGCTAAGAGTCGATGCCACCTCGTTACGGAGGAGTTTCTCTTTGAGCGAATGGGGGATTGAGACGGCCATTTTGGAAGAGGAAATCTTGAATATTGATGATTGTGCTTGATGGGTGCACTGTGTACAAAATTCTTCAACGGCGTATGATAGAGGTATTGTTATATGACTTTCTATTTGCTGGTCGTGTTATGATGCCCGGACTGACGCCGAGAGATTCTACAACAGTTTCGGCACCTCCGCACTTTTTTCGGCCCTCCGAAACCGTGTCAAAATCACACATAACCGAAACGATTCACAAGAGGTTTTTCGGTAGCATTCCATCATTAGAGTGAGGCTAGGTAGAGGTAGATAGGAGTGCCGGAGGCGGTCCGATAATATCGGGGCCCTTCCGGGTGGATCCGTCAGGTATCGAACACTGAAGGCGGCTAGCTGTGTGGCCGTTGATCTCCACAGCGCCATGTTTCACCAAATGAGCCAACACGTCTCGAGGTTTAAAGTCAACTTCATCGACCGCAACACGAAGACCGAAATCGATCGAGGACCAAAACCCGGATTCATCTTCAATTAGCGGTCGTTCTGCTGTCCCACCTATTCCTACTCGCGAATCATTTCACAACATGGCCCCGGGGATTATATCTGACCCAACCACGGGCGTGGTCCCCGGCTCCAAGCCGACCGTTTACGTGTTGGATTCGTTCCAACCCGAGGTCATCAGCTTCTGTCAAGAAAACTTCGACACAATTCTACCTGGACAACCTGAACATGCCAAGTGGAAGGAAAATGCTCGGTTCCTTCTCATGCGGTCCTCACGCCTCACAGCCGAAGACATCGCTGCTTGCCCACATCTTCTTGCCATCGGAAAGCAAGGTGTCGGAATTGACAAGATCGATGGCGATGCTTGTTCTGCGCGTGGCATTAAAATCTTCAACACCCCCGGTGTCAACGCGCGTGCGGTGGCTGAAATGGTTTTAGCTTTAACGACAACCGTGGCAAGACAAGTGGGAAGCATCACAAGAAAGCAAAATGCTGGCATTCTTGTACCTAAGGAGACGTGCTCAGGGATTATTCTACACCGGAGGAAGATCGGCATACTTGGCATGGGCAACATCGGAAGGGCTGTTGCTCAAATCTTTCGCGGAGCGTTCGAGGCGGACATTGTGGCTTACGACCCCTATCTGCCTCTCGAAGCCTGGGATGAAATTCCTCATTCCCGCGCTAAGACAGTGTCTGAAGTCTTATCAGCTTCCGACGTTGTGACGATTCATATGCCGTTGACACCCGCTACCAGAAATCTTCTTGGGTACGAACAATTCAAAATCATGAAGAACACAGCCATAGTTATCAACACATCTCGGGGAGGTATCATCAACGAAACTGAACTAGAATGTGCCCTTTCAGAAGGACTCATCTGGGGAGCTGGATTGGACTGTCATGAGGAAGAGCCTCCTAGCAAAGAGAGGTACGGTACATTGTGGGACCTTGGTGCGGTCAGTACGCCGCACATTGGGGCAGCAACTAGAGAGACTCAAGTCCAAACGGGCATGGCAGCAGCCACGAAGTTACTAGACTATGCCAGAGGTCGAGCGTAGAAAGAAGTGTGAGGTGATTGAATTCACTATCTAAATTCTCTCGTTATTACGATCATTTGTTCTCAACAGTCATTGTAATAGAAAGTGCGGTGTGACGTGTCATTTACGATATTACTGTGCCTAAATGGTATTTCTGTAACGTATAGTTCGATGTCCTATATCCACATGAGATATGTCGGAAAACAAACAGGAAGGCAAGTCCAGAAGAAAATAAATTGTGGGAATCTATTGTACACTGTACTATGGGAAATCGAAAGCATCCAAACCTCCAATGTGCCTATCTGGATCTCCATATACATATTCTCCCAAAACAGACTCCATGTTCCACAGAGCCTCATCATTCAGAAACGCCCAACCAAATAGATCGCCCCCTGGTGAGAAGTTATCTGGAACCCCTAGCGCCGCATAGTTGTGTCTTACACTACCGAGTGACATTGCAGTATCCCCAGGTATAACCCTCTCCACAGGGAATGGAATCCCGACGTCATTTGTAGTGCCTTCTCGAAAGCTATTTTCTTGAAGTCTTGTATCCAGATTCGCTCGAAGGATGTTGGATTCCGAGCAGCCTTGTGAGCCAAGACCAAAGTAGCTTGGGGGTCTCAGTGAACTGGATGGCCTCTCCGATGATGATGGGCGGAACATTGGGCTCACATTTTCCGGCCCTCTGGTTTGAGATGCGCTGTCTGATTGTAACGTATCGAGAATTCTGTTCAGTTTCCGCGTGGTATCGTGCCGAAGAGCTTCGAAAACAGTAGCATATTGCCTTGCACTTGGTAGCTGCTCGGCCATGTCCCTCAATGTCTCTTCACATTGAAACAGACCGGCTGAGGCATCTGAGATGTCTTCTTTCTCTAGTTTTGTTGCTGTTGAAACACAAAACAATACAGAAAGGCCAGCCGTAAACATCATATGAAAATAGCTGCGGGTATGTGTGATGAGTGGGCGCTGTTGACACAGTGTTGAATAGGTCCAGATGGTTCGAAGTGCAGTCCTGAGACATAATATGCAGATATGACGAGGTGTCTTTCTGTCTCGTTTGGGCACGAGGTCAATAGCTCGTCGGACAAGGTAAAGCTGCTCCCTAGCTAGCAATAGATCATACCAGCTCTGCGACTCATAAAGACATTTTGGCTGTTGAAATACTGGAGAACCATCTCTCCAATGCTGTAGCTCCTGCATCAGGCGGGTCAGAGCTGTGTATATATATCCAGGAGCGAAATGACTCTGCGAAGGTTCCAAATAGTTGCGCGCAAGCCTAGAGAACTCGGTGTGGATTCTGGATGAGATTTGTCGCAAGCGCACGGAGGTAAAGAAGACGGTCATCTCCGTCGTATCCATGGTGATATGTGATAGCTGAAATGCTGCAAAATCTCTTGAAGATTGATTTGCAGTAACGAGATCCTCGTCATTTGCATTTGCTGGAAAGCTGGTCTCAATATCGCGGTCATCGATACCAAATGGTTTTCCAAGTAATGTAGAACTATATCTGTCGATCATGTAAAACTGCCAGAATACGCGTCGTTCTATTTGGGCCTGCATGAAGTCGGAAGAGGGATTCTCGTTCAGGTGCAAGCCTTGTTCGATGCATAGACGAGCACAAAGTCGGATGATATCCCAGATTGACGTGCCTCCAAACAACGATGTGAGTACGGGGTGTAAGTAACAATAGTTATTAGTAACATACGTACCTATACGATGGTATATGCCAAATCGGCATATCAAAAGAAGGTCTTGGATGGAGGCCAAGCCTCGTGTAAGAAAGTCCGACCCCATATGTTGCAAAGCAGCGAGGTAGTATCCTTCCGGGTGCTGGGTATGAGTACCGTTCTGGAATGGGAATACTGCGCCCACTGCGAGAATCATGAATGCGCGAAATAAATCGTGGTTTGAAGCAGGTTGATCAGCCGGCCCGTGTTGGAAGACCCGGCCTGAGAGAGACTTGACCTCGTCTCGACGAAGGAAAGGACTTTGCACGTGAGACCAACTTAGACTGTGTCATAGTGTCAGAAACAGTGGTTCAATGGGTTGCTTGAAATGACTGACATACTACTTTTCGAACAGAAACTCGCCATCTTCATCTGAAGGAAGATCGCAAGGTTGAATTGCAGGCTCAGGGGCGCTTGGGACTCTTGCTAGCAGTTGAAGTAATTCGGTATTATTTTTTCTTAAATCTGGATCGGTGAAAAGCGAAGCCATAACTCTCAAGCTTATTAGAAACCTTTCGATAAAGAAATATTGATCAAGGCGTGGACTTACCCGAGTCCCTCGCCGTGTGAAACAGTAGAGTTCTCAATCGAGATAACTGTCGGACCGGCCTCCGCGGTAGGCTGGTCAGTGGTATCAATTGCTGAGGCTTCATCGACGTGAAAAGTATGTAAATTTTGAGACAATTGCTTATCACGCTGCTCTAAACGATCAATATATCTATGAATAGCCGTTAGATTTTGTGTAATTGGTAAAATAGGGAGACAGGCCAACGCTTACGCTCGGGAGAGTGTTCCGTCACCACCGGAGTTGAGCACAACGCAGTCGTTTCCTGTTTTCGAACAAGGGGTGCATGTTGGCCTTGTACTGTCACACTTGGCAAATTGACATTAGCCGCCCGCATTGGGTGAATCATGAAATCGCTTCTCGATCACCTCTGACCAGGTACGTTCTTGAAGTTTACAGAGTCATACTTTGATCTTCTTCTGATAACACAACTGACAGGCTGGAAGCCGGGGTAGTCGATCTGCAGTGGAATTCATTTTGGTCACGACCTTCAGGATTGTCTCAAGACCAATGCACGGCTTGTGACTCGTGAACACCCCCTTGTGTTAAGCCATCGGTTGCGACATGACTTTCGGACTGACTCCGATGAGGTGTTTGAAGATGGGGAAATCGGCTTGGTTCGGCTATTTGGACCACAGTCTTCAGCCCCGCTCAGGGCTATGGGTCGGGATCATCCCGCGCAGGTTGCTTCTCCGGCGGGTCTCCGCATCCGTGACAAACATGTCGCGGCAACATCGCCTTTCTCAAGCGACAATAAGTAGCTACGGTGATTCTGACTGGACACTGGACACTAAAACCCATGGAGTCCGACGCCTTAGTCCCGCCCCGCCCCGCCCCCCCCTTTTTTGTTTTTTTTTTCTACTGAAGACGGCGCCTTTGTGGCGCGTGTACCTTCGGTGCAATCGCTATCGCTGAGAGTCGACGTGGTTTCTGACTAGCAACCCCCGCGGCGTCAGAACTACAGGGCGCACAGCTGAAGGCGTTGGACAATCGAAGAATCACTGCACCACAAAACGTCCAACAGCAGTGTTGTTCCAAAGATGAAGCTCGAATTGCAGAATAACCCTAACATATCCTAAGACTGCTTGCTCGGAATGTCTCATTCTTGAATCCAACAACCAGCGAATCCCCTCATCGTCTTTGTCGGCTCCTTGAACATTCCTTCTGTGACGTCCATCAAGTACTGGGAGCAGTGCTCGGTATGCCCCGGACTTGTAACGACGGTGTCCATGGCGCGCCTTTCGTCGAAAAGAACATAGAATTGACGCCTCCACATAATAGCGCAGTGGTTAATGTGGTCGCGAATAGACGTCCAGTAAAAGTCTCGGGTTGACATTTCGTCAATAGTTAGGCGCTGCGTCATGTTTATATCAGAAAACGCGCCCCAGCTATTATCATCGCGATATTCATCGACTGATTCCTTGTCAAAGCAAGGTTCAGGGACCCAGTGATTAAGCAGGATATCATATTTGCACCCTTGGGCTTTTGCTTCCTCGGTCGAGTTGCCGCAATTTATGAGACGCTTGCCCGAAGTGACGTTGTGACGTATGCCGGCTAGGTGATTCTCAAGTATCGTAGGGTGAGTCGGTGCCGAGACTTGCGTCGAGCTTGTCGTTATTGGTGAAGGGACGATGAGAAAAACGACGAAACCCCACACTAAAGATGTCGCAATGAAGACCAGCACGTGGGATAGTACTGTCGTGCGGCGCTTAACGGGATGCTGTGGAGGACTGGTCTCCTCGGCCGCCGGGTCGTCCGAGTATTTCAGGAAAGGCTGATATTCGGGAGTTGAAGACATACTGGGTGCGGAGTTGCATGCAACTCATGAGATGGTCTGAATGTGTAGTAGGCAGCTGCAGACTGCTCTCCCTGGGGGAAACTCTATGATTTTATTCGGCCTGCTGTAATAACCGTACCCTCTCGTTGCCTCCAATGCTACAAATGGTGATGGCTGTGCGCGCACGCGCATGTTACACATGCTGTTTTAAACCAAGACTTTCCGCAAACATGCTCACATACTGCAGGGACCCAGTTCCGTTTCATCCCAACATCTTGACCTGAAATTGAGCCTGATGTTTCAGCTAAAATGATGATCCAATTGGCTAACTTTAACTTTGTCTCTTCTACGCCTTTGCGATTGGCTATTCACCACATGGCTCAGGGATGCAGGCGACAATCATTCGAGGATACTGGTGATCATCTTCAGGGATGTTGGCGGCAACTGGTGTCTCCGTGGGTGTCTCGATCAAATCGTATCCCATCGCTATCACTGCGCCACGATGCAAGCGAAAACAACCGTTTGGAACTGCCACAACTCCAATGACGAACGGGAGGTGTGATTGTGTCCAGTTGGAGATTCCGTGCCGCGTAAGTAGTGAATTGTAAGCAACATGATGCACATATATGCATCGCACCGTCGATATGATATCTGCTTGAGAGACGACAGGATCCTCGCTTGGGTGAAGTTACGCTGTGCCGGGGCGCATTGTTGGTAGCTCTACAATCTCTTGAGTCTTGGCTGTGATCTTGCGCCCCGGCAATGCCAGTCGACCTTTTGCACATTTCCTTCCAGGCTGTCTGTGATAAAGATGGACTTGTTTTCTGGTCCGCCAAAACAGCAGTTGGTCAAGTTGATGCCACTCGTTCCACTGACTATGCGTGCTTTGGGGATGCCGTTCGAATCTACGACGAAGATGGATCCTAGACTTGGATGACAAATGAAGAGGCTGCCCTCTTCGTCAATCGCTAGTCCATCTGGACCTGCGTTCCCGAATGACTGAAAGAAAACACCAGCTTTGGTTGTTGTGCCATCGGGATGAAGAGGGAGCCGCCAAACCTGGTTAGATCTTGTCATCGCGACGAACAAAAACTTTTCATCGGGCGAGAGAACGAGTCCATTTGGGGACACGCCGTTCTCAACAATTGTCTCCAGCTTTCCGCCAGCCAGGAACCTGTACACTTTGCCAGTTGGATCTGTCATACCGGTTTGGCCTTGGTCGGTGAAGTAGATGCTTCCCTGAGAATCAACAATCAAGTCATTTGGGCCCTTGAATCGCTCGAGATGACGCCGGGTGATTAACGGTTTGATCGTCTGATCGGATGGGTCGAAGGAGAGGATTCCCTGAACACGATCGACTCGGTAAGGCTAAGATGTTGCGAATCGGCGCGGTGATTTCTACGTACCTGCTTGTAGTCTGCAATAACCAAGTGACCGTCATGAGTTGCAGCAAGCCCATTAGGTTCACCGTCCCATCTCGCGACAACTGTTATAGTCTTCGCCGAGTCAATCCTAAGGATTCTACCGTAGGGAACATCCACAACGTAAAGGTTGCCAAGATCATCGACGACTGGTCCCTCGAGGAAAATATGTTGGAATTGTCGCGCAAAACCACCACGCCACTCGGTATCTTTTCCAACGCAACGCAGATCGTCTGGAATTCGAACGTAAAGTTCGGCCTGCATAGTCGGGGGCACGGAATAGAAGTTCATTGCGAGAAACGTATGTGAATAATCACGCGGTGTTGTCCAACAGGCAGCAGACGCAATCAGAGGTTCAAAGACTTCATCAACGAGCATATCCGAAGTCACAGGTAATCAATATTTCATGGAAAAGTTGTCTCATAAGGCCTTCGCTAAGTATGTGGGATCGGCAGGGTCGGAAATCTTCCGGTGATTAATGTCGTCAGACTGGACCCAAGTCTGACCTTCGGCGGAGTTCCGGATCATACCCCCTAAATGGTGCGCTGGTCAGGATTCCCGCACGTTAATTATCCCTGGAATGTGGGACGTAGCAGCTTGTGGGGTCCGGGGAAGGTTGCGAAATCATTTTTTTTTTTTTTTTTTTTTTTTTTATTGTTTAACGCCTGATACGTCCCTTATAGAGCACAGGGCGTCTGCGCCGGCGATCTTGCTCGCTACTCATATATATATAAATCCCAGCTACACTAGTTCAAATAGGTTCTATACTGGGGAGCGGCGTTTCCCGCCTGCTGCTACTACCTTTCGGAAGAAAGGCTGACGTGGGAGGTTTGCCTAGGTAAGGGCATTAAGACCCCCTTCATAAATCCAGTCCTAGATATGCTATGCATAACCCTTACTCAGCATCTTTGCATAAATATTACTCAGTATATAGTTTAGTTTTAAAAGTAAGCGCAGTATTATATAATTAGATAAAGCTACTAAAACACAGCACTTTAATTATATATAAGGCAGTAAGGTTTAAGTATTTTCTTATTAAGTTAATTATATATATAAGTTATTAAACTATTTATTATTAATAATTTAAACTATTTAAAGCAATCCTCTTATTATAAATATATATATAAGTAACTATTTAATTTATAGCTTTATTATTTTATATATAGTATTGCTGATTCTATTTTTTTACTTTTTTTATTTATAGTCTTTAAGATATATAGATAATAGAGGAGTTAATATAAAAGCTAGTAGCTATTTAGCTATTAAAGATAATATCTTAAAAATAAATGCTTTCTATATATAAGAGTAAGTTATAAAGTTAGAAATCTTTTTTCTTTAAATGTTATAAGCTAATAAAGTGTTTATAGCTAGATATAACCTTTTTTACTGCTTTAGTGTTAGATTACTATTGCAGGCTAATAGAGGAGTAATTACTTTATTATACTCTCTTCTAAAGTGAGAGCTATCTTAGAGAAAAAAGGGGAAATTATTAGATTTAAAGCGCTTTAGCTGTATTTTATCTATACTTATTTAAGCAATTAGTATTAAGGTTAGGCTAAAATATGCAAAATGCTTATATGCAAACAGCTTATAGTTAGAATGCATTATTATTTAAACTGGGGAAAGCTAGTAAGCAACAAAAGGTATATATGCAAATTGCTTATAGAATAACTAAAGTTTAAAATGTTTATTCTATATATTATATAGCCTTTTATTTACTTTTTTAATTAGTTGCTTTTTACTTTTATCTTATATTTTCCTAACTATATTTCATTTTTTATAGAAATATTAACTAAATATATTTTTAGACAGCTTAAGAAATATCTAAATGCACTTAATATATAAAGAGCAATAAGAAGCTGCTTTATCTAACTTTAAAAACAACTTCTCTAGTTTTTACTGCTTTAAGTTATAGTTCTAGCTTATATCTAAAATTAAGATTAGCGTTTGCATTAGTTTCTTAGCAAGATTGCCTAATTTTACACTCTAAAAGAAGTATAATAATACTTAGTTTCAAATTATATTAATATAAAACGTTATTGCTAACTTTACCTAAGAGGTATGCTAGCTATTATAAAAGCTATTTAAGATTGCAGTAATTTCAGCATTAAATTAGATGTTTAATAAGTAGTAAGTTTTAATTATTATTTTACTTATAGATATTAAAGATTTAAGTAATAGCTATAATAGCAGCAGTAATAGTATAAATATAAATATAGGTGAGGCGTATACTGATGCTGATAATATATAAACTTTATAAAGTAATCTTATATAGTAAACTGCAAATAAATCAGAATGATAAATACCTTAATTATATTATAATTTATATTGCCTTACTTTAGGTATAAATAAGAAGCTACACCTCTCTTATAATTAATCCTTATATGCTTTTGCTGTTAACTTTGCTAAATACTGTAGCTAACTGATATCTTTTTATAGCTCTAGAGGTATCTATAATAATAGGAAATATTTAATATTTAGCAGCTGTATTAAATATATATCTATCTATATAGTTTTATAAGATATTTATATATATAAGCTGATTATTTTGCAGTTTTTTAGGTAGCTAGTTTTATAGTTAACTTTTATACTATAGAAGCTAAGAAGTGTCTTTCTTAGTGTTCTCTCTTAAGCTTTATAGTTTGTTATAGCTAGTTTAAGTGTATATAGTAGACCTACTTAGGTAAGGCTAAGCTTATAACCTTTTAGTAGATCTAAGTATAAAACTGCAGCGCATTTCTCCTTTAAGGTAGCTTAAGTTATAGATACTATAATTATATTTAGCAGCAATATAGGGAAGGAGAAGCTGTTTATATCTTTAGATTAGAGTAGAATACCTTTAGGTAGCTTTAAAAAGATAGATAACTTATTATTTATTACTACTTTTTTAAGTTTTAAGCTATATATTATGCTAACTGCTGTAAACTCTACTCTATTAACTACTTTAAAGCTGATATACTTATTCTTATTTACTATTATAAGCATCTTATAGATAAATAGAAATATACTAAGGATAATTAGCTTACTGTTATTACTAAGTAGTATAGCTGCAGCCTGCTTTAAGCTACTTAGCATTTAGGTTTTCTAGATATACTGTAAGAAGTAGATTGAAAGCTTTTCCTCTATTTTAGCACTATATGCTAAAGCTGTATAAAGAGTGATGTTCTATTTATATTAGTTTAATAGGATAATAGCATATATACTGCTAGAGAAGTTAAGTTTAAGCTTTAGCTTATATTAAGATATAAGATTCTCAGCATCCTCTTTTATCTGCATTTTATTATAAAGGCGCTTTAGGAACCTTGCTAGGTAGTTATTTTTCTATACTTACTTCTACTTATTTAGGATTATAATATGCTTAAATATGCTTTATAGCTTCTAGCTATTTTCTTCTCTTAATTAGTACTTTAGTGAATAACTTTTCTTTATAGTATCTAATATTCTTTTGTTGCTTATAAGATCTTTCTGTTAGACTAGAGGAAACTATATAAAGTTTCTTAAGAATATAACTATAGATATATCTCTAAATATTGTTTTAATTTCCTTTAGTTTCTAAAGTCTCTTATTAATCTTATTAAATATATTAAAGCTGAGCATACTAACCTTATTAATCATAAGGATATCTCTCTTTGCTTAACAGTTTATATCTTTTAGATTAATATTTATATTAGAGGGGTCTAATAACCTATCTTTACTAAACTGAAAGCTTACTGCTGAATAGATTATATTGCTGCTAATTCTTACTACAGCTATATTTATTAATGCTGTAATAACAAGCTGACTTTATACTCTCTTTATAATAAACACCTCTTTTAAGGTATTAATTAGCTATAACTTCTCTATATTTCTATTACTACTAATATACTAAAGGTGCTATTCAGCTTTAGAACTTTTATACTAGTTAACTGCTTTATAGATAAGTTATAAGGTAAGATTCTGTTTTTAGTTTAATATGTAGGCCTGCCTGATCACTTTTGCAGCAGCTGAAAAGGAAGTAGATAGCCTTATATTAAGCTAGGTTTATATAGCACTTCGCCTAACTATTAGCATTAGGCTTAGTGCCTTATTATTGCTTTTATAATTATTGCTAAAGCTAATATTTGCTGTTATTAGATAAGGGTTATCTATATTATTAGGCTTATCTTCTTCTATAGTGTTTATCTTCTGCTTTTAGAACTGCTTAATTGATATTTTAATAGTATTAAATTGCGCTTTTAAGAGCATAAGCTTATAATCTTCAAAATGATTAGTAACTAGAGCAGTGGTTATATCTTCCTCTTTAGGAGCTAAGAAGTTTCTTATAGTTAGAGAAGTAAGAAGGCTCTTAAGATTTAAAGACCTATATACTATATCTGCCTATAATTATAGATTCTTAACTATATTATAAAAGACCTCTTATTAGTCTTCTAATACTAATATTTATTGCTAACCTACTAAGAGATAGTTTTCAGGCTTTTCAAACTTAATACCTTTATCGCTTTCGCTTTAACTTACTTATAACTATATGTCTTTCTTAGCATCTTTTGCATTCTTTTGAAGAAAGTGGATATTTTTAATTACTAATTTAACTTATGCTAATAGATTAAGGTATAACTCTGCTTATAGAGATGCTAGTTCTTAAGAGCTATAAGTAAAAAGGTTCTAAGGGGCAAATAGAGCAAGAAGTAGTACTGCTGATCTAAGGAGATAACTTTATTAATAAGATTAAACTATAGATTAATATATAATAGCAGAATATCTATTACTTCTAGTAGTACTTCTCTTATATACTATTAGTATTATAGTCTAAATAGCTAGTAATAACTAGCATATAATACTTTTTCTCTAATAATACTTCTTATATCTATTCTAAGCAGCTGTTATTAGAAGTTAAGTTGAAGTTAATAAATTAAGCTTTATTTAACTTTATATACCTCTTTAGATAGTAGATTTTCACTATATAGAGGTATTTATAAAAGCATAAGTCTTAGAGAAGCTAGCTGCAGTATTTATAGCCTTATAAGGCTGTTAAAGTAGGCCTACTAGCCTATAGGCTTATTATCTCTGCTATTTGCTAATATTAAACGTCCAGCTTTACACCTTATATAAAGCCTAACTAGATTCTAAATACTGCTTAATATAATATATTTATAGTAATATAAAACTATAACTGCTTACTGCAGTAGCTAGACTTAAAGTTTAAAAGCTTACTATATATTTTAACTAGGGTTAGGGTTAGGGTTAGGGTTAGGGTTAGGGTTAGGGTTACTTAGGGTTAGGGTTAGGGTTA
This sequence comes from Colletotrichum horii, assembly GCA_027406005.1. Lineage (NCBI taxonomy): Eukaryota > Fungi > Ascomycota > Sordariomycetes > Glomerellales > Glomerellaceae > Colletotrichum > Colletotrichum horii. The sequence continues at coordinate 70 of JANVYB010000001.1, read as the reverse complement.
GGGTTAGGGTTAGGGTTAGGGTTAGGGTTAGGGTTAGGGTTAGGGTTAGGGTTAGGGTTAGGGTTAGGGT